>OY720356.1:11192140-21192140 GCA_963082945.1 Cerastis leucographa | reverse complement strand
CTGGCGCGTCACGACACGCCACGACACGTAAGTGTATTTCCGCCTTAACTCTGACGGTTGTACTCATTCAGAAATGTTTTTATTTTGCTTTGTCTACCTCTTATTTATGATGAAGGCCAAGTGGTAACAATTTGTTTGGATTTGGATCTAAACAGACATACGGTATTACAACCACAACTATTTGAGTTTCAAGCTCGACTTAATATCTTAATTATGTCCTCTAGAAGCAGCGGTGGACGTCCATAGGAGTCCTCCATCGCGAACGATCTTGTTTAGTTACTACCATAAATTTAAAAATTGTACAGGATAACCGAAACATAAAGCTGGGGATTGGCGTTGCCAAACTGTCACGTGTGAACAGACGCGACAGCTACGGGCATGCCTAAGATGGTAATACTGACATGCAAGGGCACAACTTGCATGCCAGTATTACTTGCAAATGTATCCGCAGTGTACCAGTTACTCGTACATGCCAGTAACTTTCCTGATTTACTGGCATGTGTATCCCCGCCTTACCTGGCAAAATTTGGATGTACCTATTAGATACACCTCTGCGGAACCCTTTGGGGATTAAAGGCGTGATGTAATGTTATATGTAACTCAGAACTCACGGCACACTCACTGTTTGTATTCCTGTCCACTTACCTGGAAGTCGAATCAATGATCTCAAAAAACGACATAAACAAACCTAAAGGTTCGCATCTGATTGAACCGTTACACAGGTTTGTCCCGTCTCTCAAACATGATAATTGCGCCTCGTGTGACAGATGTATTGCCATCTACTTCGTATATAAGACAATAGTGCATCAGTGTAATGTCCTCGATGAGTGTTTGATGTCCCTAATGCTCCATTAAACAGTTTTGTTTCTTTAGCTCTAGTGACTACTGAGTAACGGACAGACAGACGACAGACGCAGTAGCTGTGAATGTAGTTGAAACGAGCTATTACTTTGTTGTTTCAAAGAATACATTAGCCCCTTTGTTGCAGTGGGTCAAAAAAGGCAAGCAAAGATAAATATATCGAGAAAACAACAGCAGCTTTCAATACTGTTTTAGAGCGTTTTAATTGTTATGACGTTATGCTGGTACCTATTTGGTATAAATCTTTAGGTTGGTGTAATCTATAGATGAGAAGCTAGATATGCTCCGGTAACCTGACCCACAATATTAGTCGTGGTCATCATTGACATAACAATTTTATAAAAACTACTTTTCTTTACTATCCAAAGATTGACACCAGATGATTCTATTCGCTTCATTTCTATTGTTTTATTGATCGCTGTTGTTTAACTAAATAAATCATACGTATCTTTCTCTTCCCCTAAAACACGCTCATCATCGCCCACACTTACCTACATAATTTACAGCCGCATCTAGAATTAAAACCGCCACCAAAACTGCCACGTACTTACATATTTCTTAGTTTTGCCAGTCCCGCCAGGAAGCGCGATGATTTATTCATCTTTCACCTCGCCGAAGCGCTAAGTGGCCGATTATTTGCTCTATCTATTATCATATATTACGCCCGTGACGTGCTATTAATATTTCAGTGGTGGCCAAAGGTTGGGCGATCAGAATAGCTGGTCATTTGTGGGTTTAGTTAGATACACCTGTTACAGTTTAGTGTTGTTTGTTTATTGGTGATTGGGTGGAAGGAGAAACTGATTACAAAAACTACATCATTAATTTATTTTCAGGCAACTTTAACCCTTGTATGTATACCTTACAGACTAACTGGACAGGTCCACTCAAATCTGTGTGGTTCTTTCTTCAAAAGACCATCTCAGACACTAATCTGCATAGTCCGCATGTAAATTGAGCAATGTCTGGACTTTAAAAGAGCAACAAGTTAACAGAGAATCTCTGAGTTTGTTTCGGCTGTTTCTTCTCAGAGTAGTCAGGCACGACACACCGGCCCCATCTAGTTAAAAAAAAAATGACGTGTAAAAGTGTTTGTAAAAACCTATTTGCAAAATAAACATCATTTATCATTTAACACACATATTGTTAAATACAATAAGTGTTAGTAAATAGAACCTTAAAACTACACCCGACCAGAAACGACCCGTGATCAGGGCTATATTTAGGTGCATTTTTATTTGGTTGTACTTTAACGTAATCGTCATATCTATACAAATAAATAAAAGTGAAGTCTCTGTTTGTTATATTAAAATAACCGCTTTTTACTACATGCATATGAATGTTTGTATGAATTTTTGTCTGTCTGTCTGTTTGCTTCGGCTTATCTCTGGAACGGCTGGACCAATTTTGACGGGATACTTTTGTTTTAGAAAAATAAATAATAATTAAAATAAAACTACAAAACCTAAAAAGAAACTAAATAATAACCTAAATAACTTTTTTGTTAAATTCCACGCGGATGAAGTCGCGGGCACAGCTGGTTGCATTATAAAATATGTCCTTATGATAGACACATGATCAGCTAGTCAAATGTTTATGGTTAGGTTTGGAAGAGTTTCTGGCTGCATCTATGAAAGGAAGCTGCTATTCCTCCATTAATGAAAATACACACATCAAAAGTGTCTAGGGATCAACATATATTTTTGCAATAACTTTTCTCCTGATTGATATTAATTAAAATTTTCTTTAAGGATTCATCAAATAAAGTGTTTTCGTTTGTCGCAGTAACGATAAACCAAGTCACCTTTGCATTAATAAAGAAATTTGCCATTTTCTAATAAAGGGATTTTTGACATTTGAACCAAAAACATTAAAGTTCGAAAAAAAGACTGAAATAACAGTTTTCTTTAAAATTTTATTGGGTAACTTAAACAATTAATAATCCGTGTTTCTACCGCGAACACTAACAACACAAGAACATCGGTTTGGCATACTCAAAATGAGTTCATCCAAATCACGCTGTGGAATGGCCGCCCATGTTCGTTGCAACAACAAAAAAAGGTCTTCTTGCGACTGGATACCCTCCATATTCGGCAGAGCTCTTCTCTGTAGCATATCCCATGCATGCTCAATCGGGTTCAAGTCTGGCGACTGAGCAGGCCAGGGCAGGACATTGATGTTAGCTGCGGCGAGTCTGTCTTACAACTCTTGCGGTGTGCGGTCGTGCATTATCATGCATTAACTGAAATAAGGGACCGATTTGCACTTGTAGAGGAACGATGACGTCTGATACAATCGTCTCAGCATAAATTTGAGCGTTGAGGTTGCCACTGATCCAAATCAACTCAGTTCTTCCGCCGATCCAAATACCCGCCCATACCATGATGGTTCCACCACTATAAGGATGGACTTCCTGGCAGGATTTTAATCGCTGTTGGCGTCCAGGGGTTCTCCAGTGTCGTATACGTCTTGTATCCGGTCTCATACCAAAACGAGACTCATCAGAAAAGCACACGAAACGCCATTGTTCTTCTGCCCAATTTCTGTGTTCAGGAGCCCATTGATATCGAATCCTACGATTGTGCATTGCTATAGGTGGTACCCGTAGCGGTCTTCGGGAATGAAGGTTCACTTCATGCAAGCGGTTTCTGACTGTTTGGTCGCTAATTAAGTTCCCTGAAGAGTGATGAAGCCTCACGGCTAACATCATGGCGGTTATTGTTGGAGCTCTTCGAGTTAAGATTTGAATGTATCGGTCTTGTCTCCGTGTGGTGCAGCGATACCGTCCTCCATGGCGCTCAGCCACGGTACCAGTGCTTCGGTAACGTGTCCAAAGTCGACTGATAACACTCTGACTTGTATTCAGAGCTAAAGCCACAGTACGTTGCCGGGAACCAGCTTCTATCATTCCCACGGCTCTGAGCATTTCTTCCCTGTTTAAATGACGTCGCCGCTCCATAATAACGTTGGTTTTAATCAGTAGTAGGGAAACAGTAGCACTAATAATGTCTTCAATGCGTTGTATGTTTTTATAGGGAAAATATTGACAGCTGATTTTCATCTTTTACTCGAATTTGATTCACAGTTCCTGATTCAAATTATGAAATGCACCAAAAAGGATCCATATAAATTTATAAAATCATAAATTTATTACAAAGACACATCTCAATCTCAAGAAATCCGCATAAAAATGCTTGATCCCTAGACACTTTTGATGTGTGTATTTTTATGGCTTACGCCTGTATATACCTGTCGTTTTGTAAGGAAACCAGAGATAAAGATACCTTTTTAACACTAAAAGGTACACCATACTACTTCAAAGTCAAAAATATAATTATTGGAATGACATCAGTTATCGAAAAACTCACACGATGTCCTACGTTGAAATACGTTGTGGAATATGAAACGCTTTGAAATTGATTTCCACTTATTTAGGCTTTTTGCTCTTGTAGTCCACCTATTACCCATCAAAGGACATACAAATACATCTATCTATATATTCTCCAAAGAACACCTGGTAGTATTACTTCAAGCTACAATCTCTGGCACTGCACGGAAGAAATATAGCATCTATTTGAAACTGAATGGAGACTATTGAGCGAAACCAGCCAAACATACAAATATTCCCTCATACAAGCTCACCGGTGTACGATTAATCCGTGGTTTCCATGAACGACGCACGCGCAGCCGTAAATCAAGCGTGTCCTCTCCGCGAATAGATCCTAGTTTTGTACCTTTGTTTTTGAAGGATTAGATTTGATGCGTGTGTATGGAAGAGATGGATCGGTTTGGAAGTACCTATCTAGTGGATTTGAACTGTGCTGTACTGTAGAATTTATGACAGACCTTTTAATTTTATTAAAGCGAATCATGAATAAACCATGTGAGTCAGGTGGGTTTGTTTAAAATTGAATGCCTTGTTATTGCTGAAAACCTATGTGAGCAGACATTTTTGCTATATTCTTTTTTTTATTTACTAGCTGTGTTTGCGACTTCGTCCGCGTCGAATTTAACAAAAAAGTTATTTAGTTTCTTTTTCGTACTTGGACATTGCAACATTACTTTTTTATAATGATTGTAGATTTTTTCTAAAATAAAAGTAAGTTACCTAAGTGACCTGAGTTACTCCTTATTACAACAGCTATCTGCCAGTGAAAGTTCCGCCAAATCGGTCCAGCCGTTCCAAAGATTAACCGGAACAAACAGACAGACAGACAAAAATTGTAAAAAAAATATTATGGTATACATATACCATAATATTTTTTTTACCACATGCCTAGGAATGTATGTATATACGGTAGGTACATACCTACCGTATATGCATTAATTCCTAGGCATATAGTAAAAAGCGGTTATTTTAATATTACAAACAGTCAATTCAATTTTATTTATTTGTATGTATGTATGTATGGATATGTATAGATTGCGTGACAATGCCCCTTCGTAAGTAATAAAGTTTGGATGTAGCAAATACTGATCCGATTCCAAACAATTGTTCCACTAATGAAAATCTGCAGAGTCCCCGAGTGTCATAGCTATACCTACTTAAAACGTCCCATGCTCTACGACCATCGCGCGAGTGAAGCTGCGGTTATGCCCGTGGCTCCGCACCCGATCATAAAGTGTTTTGCTAAGGAGTGTCCTGATACATCAGTCTGCATGAGTAGAACAAGGGGAAGCTCCAGCTATATTTTCAAACGGAGACCTTGTCTAGTACGACATGATTCAAAGACGCTCTTCTACACCATAAAACCAGCGATGTCCCAACGATTCTTCACAAACCAATATATCAAACAAAGAACACAGTCGCACTGTATCATCACACGCATCTCAGTACCGCCAACGTTGGTATCTGTTAACTGGATCAATTCGTTGGCGGCGCGACAAATCATTTAATTGCCGGCTTGTTACTGGATTAGCTGATGACGCGGACAATTGGAACTGCTCGCTACTGAGAGAAAGGAATGTTGGTATTCTAGCGCCAGTGTTACGCGAGTGATTCGTTTGAACATTATTGCAGTGAGTATCTCTTAGCAAGATACTAGTTGTGAAGGTCAAGAATGTTTAGGAGGAGCCATGGATCAAATGCTTTCTAGTTGAGTATTTCATTGAGTAGGTGCTATAAGGTATTTAATAAAGTTTGAACATAGCTCCTTCGTGATAAATACAAGTGAACAGAAATGACCCAAAATTAGCTTCGCAATTTTACTTCCAATCCAGTTTATTCGAAATCTGTTTAACACAGATAAAACTGCTGAAAGCTGAACTTAATGCATTGTTCAAAAATATCAATTAAGCCTTCGGTTTATCTACACATGATTCACACCCCACCTCATAATCGCTGCGGAAACGGATGGACCGCCATACTGTATGCGAAATCAGCCGTTTGTCGAGCCTTCCACACTGTTGCACCTGTCAGTGTCCACTTATTGCACACTCATACCAAAATAAACCGTATGTTGAAACCTCTGAGGTTCAATTTCATTTGGAAGCAGGTCTTAGCTTTCAATCACCACTTCACAAGCATATATCAGGGCGAAACCGAACATAAACATATCGAATTAAGCTTGTATTTCGAATGTACACGAATCGCAGGTGACAAGAATTGCTATTCCATTTTGAAAACGGTTGAGAGATCATCCCGATGCCCAGTGAATGTGCTGCAAACAGATATCAACTTTATCACTTACATGTTTAAGTTGATTATAAAATGAATTGCAGTAAATGCGATCAAGCTACAAGTGCAATAGGATTTCGGCTTTATCATTTTGAAGTTAGAGTAGATTTTGGAGTGTTTGACAGTTAGTAGAGGTGTAGATCCGCGTGTAAAATCCGTTGGTGAGACCGCGGACAGGTTTCCGCTGTCCGCATTGTTTTCGCGTCGGAATATGAATTAATGCGGATTTTCAGGTAAAGCGTCCGCCAGATTGTAGCCGCCGCGGATGTGCGGATACGGATATTCCGCCATTGTTTCGCACGTTATTGTCCGATGTAAATTGTTCAGTGGAACATCGATTCATATATTTTGTAATGTATTGTGCTGATATTGAGATTCCGCTTTGAGTGTTTGTGTATGAGGTTAATAGCCAAATAACATTGTTAAAAACAATTTCACAAAGGATTAAACAGCTTCGCATTTAAAAAATATGTGTCCTATTGGTTTTTAAATGTCAGTAAGCATTACCTTGTTCATCCTGTAGGATGTTAATATTCCCAAACTAAATAAAACAGAAATAACACCGAACTTCTCCCATAAACCCCCTAGCAACAGAACTTTCACTTCACTGCGTTTGACGCCAGATAAAAAAAACCTGCCTCGTCACCTTCAGAGCAGTTTCAGTCATTGTGCACCTGCCAGAGTGACGTCATTAATTATCACCCCTACACCCCCGGGTCACCCCCTGTCACCCACTGCTCCTGTTGTCTGAAGTAACCGTGTTGTGTCAAGGT
This sequence comes from Cerastis leucographa, assembly GCA_963082945.1. NCBI lineage: Eukaryota > Metazoa > Arthropoda > Insecta > Lepidoptera > Noctuidae > Cerastis > Cerastis leucographa. Next base: position 21,184,829 of record OY720356.1, on the reverse strand, counting down.
GATCCTATTGTTTCAGTTTCAGATGGGCTGGTGGCACTGTATTAACGGGAGTTTAGATTTTGCGAAGATTCGTTAAAGGACCTGTGGGGGAAGGCACCACATTACTGAGACAAAAAAAAGATAGATAAGCTGGTGATCGCGGATGAGGAGTTTCAAAAAAGCTTTGCCTGAGACCTTTATTTCGTTCTGAATTTTGCCTTCTGCTACATTTAAATTATACTTAGTCAATACATTACGAGTTCTTGAGTGGAGACCACGGATCGGTAAACGTAGCGTAGGACGTCCTCAGACTCGGTGGAGCGATGATCTTCGCAAGGCGGCTGGCAAGAGCTGGATGAGAGTGGCCGAGGATCGTGCTCAGTGGCGTATCATGGAAGAGGCCTATGTCCAGCAGTGGACGAATACAGGCTGATGATGATGATGAATACATTAACATAATAAATACTGCCTAAGGCAAAGTAAGCAACATTAAGCGACCCTACAAAAGCAAAATTTTAATTCCATTACAGGCCTATTGTTTAAAAAAATAACCCATCACAGTTTTGGTCCACAAAATGAACGCGACCTTTGCTCTTTTTCACGATCTCCAAATTACTACTTTAACTCACTTAACTTCATCTAGCCGTTAACCTACGCTTAATCTCCAAACTAAACAACAATTAAGCCGAGTTCCGCCGTGCTGCCGGCCGTAAGGTGAGTAGTCGTTGATTAACGATCTGGCCGACGTGTTTATTGTGTCACCCGGCGCTCGCTACGTCACCGTGACTTCACGGCAGTCGCCAGCCAGAAGATACATTAACTTTTAGACGACGAAGTCATAAGCTCTCTTAGCTTTGTGGAATGGATTTTGGATCTACTAACTAGTCTCTCGAAACAAGACGAATTAGACGATATTGTTTCCCAAAAAGATGCCATCGGCCGTACTAGCACGTTGGCATATTGAAATACAAATGATGAATTATAATTAAAGTTACTGATTTATTAAAGGGGTTCAATATGAAAGATTGCAGGGTGGATGCAATAGTAAAAGTTTCGTTTTTCTGAGTTTTCGGTAGTGGTTTTTAAACAAATTTCTTTGGTGAACTGTACCTTGCATCTGGAGAGAAAAAAGGAGAACAATCCTATTATTTATTATCATTGCTTAAAGGGGAGCTTCATTTGCTTGTCATAGAGCCTCATGGCGACAAACAGCGATTTAAAAAAAACAAGATACCTACTTATTACAAGTCCCTATTCTGCCTAGTTGTAACATGTTTACTGTTGTCTACACCTCAACGCATCTAATTAATAACACCAAAACACACACGGCATTAGAAACTTAGTCAACCGCTCTAATGCAGCGACTATCAATCGTTTCTACCTCAACCGAGGGCACGCGGCATGCGGCATGCGGCGGAGATTGGAAACGAAGTTAGTTTAATGAGGTAGCTCGGCGCTGCGGCGGCGACACGCGACGGAGACGTGGCGACATGTCGACGCCACCTTCCGAGGTAGACAGACGTGCCGGTAATTAATGAGGATGAGGTAAGTAAGGGAGTTTGTGCTAAAGTTTTGGCTTTGAAAGCTGTGCAGATTTTAAAAGAACATCTTATTGTTAGATATCGTATTTTATGGCTGATTGGTCTTGGAGCCTAATAAACTTTACCATAAATAATGAAAATAATGACGTAGGTAGTTTTACATGTAATTTCCTAAAGAGATGTCGATGACATTTTTGTAACTAATACAGGTTCTAGGTGGTTGCGCCATTAAGGTGTTATGAAACCCAGATGAATATGAACCTAGTTCATAAAAATCTTCAGAAAATCCCCGGTATCCAAAACCTTCTAAAATAACTTGAGTAGTAAATTGGTGTGAAGTTGTGTGGGACAGCAGAAGAAATAGGCCAGTGGCGCGGGTTAGGCCGGGAATACGAGGCGTCGCATCTACGGCTCATAAATCGAGGCCGGACCTTGAGCAACAATTAAACGTTTCTACAACTATGCGAACTAGAGGTTCCTAGTGTTTGGCCATGGAACTAGCTAGCGTAATTGGGATTTGTAGAAAGTTGAAATAAGTTCTTCTCCCATGATCATAGACAACTTCTTTTGCAGTTTGTTAAAGCGTGTATTTTGAATTCTCAGGTTACTCAATACTTTATTGCATTCCATAATGTGTACATGTAACAGTTAGTATGTTAAAACATTGAATCAATTATGGACCCTGTCGGGCACAGCAAAGTTAATTTTCAATAAGAGAGAGGATGAAGGCGTTTTATGTTAGGAAAAAAAATATTGAAATAAAATAGTATCATTAAAATAGTTACATTATTTGCTTTTATGTTTTTTGGTTTAAAGTTATATTTATGTATTTTTATATTATACATATATTGCACGAATTACATTATTAACAGTGACAGTAAGCCAAATACTATTTATGTATTTTCAAATTCAAATTCAAATATTTTTATTTGTAGAACATAGGTAATAAAAGTCCAGATGTCAATATTAATTATATGAGCGCTATGTCTTGCCGTTAACGGCATACAAATATTTTAATTATAATTTGTTATTAAAATTTTATGTAAAATAGTAAAATCATTCAAAATTAACTAGATAATAAGACTCAATTAAAACAATCCAATAACAATAAAAGATGCACAGGTACCTAGTCATTTGTTTTAAATTAATTAAAGTAAGGATATATAAATTGAATTAATAAAATAAATCGGATGTAGCAGGTCTAGTATCTGTCATTCAAATAATCGTTAATTGTATAATAACATTTTGCAAGTAGAAATTCGTTTAAGAATTTTTTGAACAGGTAGGTATTATGTAAAAATAGTTTTTATTGTTGTTGAAATTTATCGTTAAAACATTCGTCAATAGTGTAGTAGCTATAAGGTTATTAGAAATTGTTTTAATTTATTGATAAAGATATTATTTTTATTAATATTTTTGATGTATTCCGGTAACTTATTGTAAATTTTAATGGACATAACAAATGTACTAGAAGAGTGCATTTTTAATCGTGAAGTGGGTATATTTATTCTGCTTTCATGTCTAAGTGCAATTTTTGTTTGGATATCTCCTCTTTTGGTTATTTTCGTACAAACAAAGACCGAAGACCAAGACACCAGTTACCAAAAGGTGTAATTATAAATGGCTCTGCCGATTACAGCTGGTGATGTTGCGTATGCATGAAACCAAATTTTTGTTTTTTTTTTTATGGCTCAATAGATTTGCATCTGACCCCAATCTCGCCTGATAAGAAGCGTTCGATACTGTCTCGAACAAGCGTGCCGAGAGGATGCCTCAGGATGACTCCTACTCCTAACCTAAAGTAGATTTATCTAGGTACGCTGTCTCGCATTCTTGCATAACCTGACGCTAATTTCGTGGCTCCACACACAGGCCTCCATCCGATATTAAGTTTCGTCAAGGTATTCGCATAGCGCGCGAGGGTTCGACGCAATGTTACGAATAAAGACGCCTATCTTACTACTTACTACCTCTTACATGCTGTTGTGTCCCTGGTACATTATGCCTGAGAATATAACGAATTTCGGCCAAAAATGTGCAAGGTAATCCAAATTCTTTCTTGATTATTTTCATACATTTTATCTAGTACCTACTTATTTGCGTTAGTCAGGCTTTACAAATATTGTCTGTAGTCTTATATAAGGGTATTGACGGCACGGTTGGCCCAGTGGCTGAGCGATCGACTGCTGCGCTGCGTGTCGCGGGTTCGATCCCCGCACGGAACAAATATTTGTATGGCCTACAGTTAGTTGTTCCGGGTCTGGCTGTTTGTGTATGTGAGTTTAAATGTTTGTAAACGCACCCACGACACAGGAGAAATTCCTAGTGAGGGGCAACGTTTTTAAAAAAAAAAATAAGAAAAGGGTATGATGTATACATACATGGAGATACCTACGCATTTTCACCCATTCCCCAGCCAGCTAAGAACAACACGATATCCACGGCATCCAATAATAGGATATGACGTAGATAACGCGATTAGTGCGCGGTGAGTCGCACCGCTGTTTTCTATTATGGTGTGATTTTTCCCATCAATGCTGCTTCGAGTCAGATAATTGAATGCAGCGAAGGGCCCAACCCTTGCACGGACACGAGGCTCTATTCTGGCGGAGTTTTTGCTGCCATGGAATTGATAAAATATTTGGCGCATTGTCATAACAACGATAGTGGATCTCTTGAAATCTTCTCGCAACTGTTACGGTTTTGCTTAAACCCTCCTTAACCTTGTTGCAGTTTATTGTTTCTCTTAGTGAAATACCTACTGGTGTGGAGCTACAGAATCCTAACGTGGTTAGAGGCTGACCGAGTTCATGAAGGTTACCACTTTCTCTACTGATCATCAAAATTAGCATGATGAAAGCACTTTTTAACTATGATATTACAAAGTAATTATAGGTTAAAACTTACAGCATGGTTCAGCTGCGTCCAGAATAGGGCGCCGCCAGTTCGCCGGTGTGACCGGAGAGCACGGTGCCTCCCCGCGGACGCCATCCAATCTACACGACAGATAAAATGTGGCACTTTAATATCTTACGGACATTTACCTCTAAGTTCTGGGCAGGATTAAAGTTATGTAGCAGATGATAATCAATTCAAACAAGTCTTGATTTCGTACCATAGAAAACGTACCTACATTGTGATTCTGTAGGTCATACAATGCTACGTTACGGTGAATGGTGAAGTTGAGTTAATGCATAAGTACATAATTCTGGTGCATTTGTAGGTACATTTTAATTTCAATTTTGTCTGGTCTGCACACTCAACCCTAGTCTAAAATACCTATATCAAAGTGATAGATTAAAGTTTAATTGACTATGCAGTAGGTGGGTAGCAGACAATATTGCTTGCCACCTGAATTAATAACATCGTTCAAACATTCGCAGCCGGCGCTAGCTTTGAGACTGTATCCCCCCCCCCTTGCTAACAATAACCAGGTTCTAGGAAACTGCGGAGCACCCACTAACTCTAGCGCTCTACAAAGGGTAGATTTTACTAGAGGTGAACTGAGCTGGGTAGAAACGTTAACTTACGTATTAGGGGGTTATTATTGTCATCAATGTCATTATGAAGCGATGCCAAGCGATGAAGCGAGCTACGTTGAGGAAGTGATAACACCCTAATGATGTTACGTAGGTCATCTTGCACGTTCAATATGTGGATTGTGGCTGTATGGTTAATCCTATTGCCGATGCGATGATCCCTATTGCAAGCCTATTGAGTGTTCCACTGCTGGGCAAAGCCTCTGCTGGCCTCCCCGTTCTCTTTCCAAACCACTGTGCCCTGTGCAATATCAGGCCATGTTTGCCCCGCAAACAAGATCAGATTGTCAGACCACCTTCCCCGCGGTCTACTCAAGTTGCGCACGTTTAATTAATCAAAAACAGTATGTCTAAGTAAACACTGCATTAGAAGATACTCGTTTCCATTCATGTTGCAAGTTCACAACTACAAGACGAAGAGGTTAATATTGCAAAGCAGACAATTCAAAAGGGCACCAGCACACATGTCGTTACTTACACATGCTATAACTGCGAGGTTATGCGTTTGTCCCCCTCAGCACACACGTATGTAATGAATAATTCTTTAGTACAACATGCTACTAACCCATCTCTGGAAGTATTACACTTTATTGTTATTAGGTAGGTGAAAATGTTACAAACAAGCAAGATTCCAAATCGGAACACAGTAGCTTTTTTCCAAGAAAAATTGTAGTTAAAGAGAAATGTATTGGGAACTGAGGATTCCCTGTAATTTTCGTCTTACTTCAATGTACACTGATTCTTATACCACCTATAATGTGACGATTATAAACTGAACACAATTAAATGCCAGACGTTTTCATCATTATTACATCGATTCCAAACTTTTAGACTGTCGTAAAAAGTCTAATCAGAAAAATATCATAGAATATCTACCACAAAACAGCGTGAAAATATTTAATTCTTGACACCAAATTACTTTCCCAAAACAAAGAAACATCCCATCGACAGTCTTCAATCAGACTATCCAACACTACGAGTGGGTACACAAAATATGATCATACCGTATGTGTGCACAGGGTGGTGGTAAAAGTTATTAGTTTCACCTGGGGGTAAGACGCACTTGTTTGCGCACCAAACAATGGATTGAGATTGCCATGAACCCTCCCATCATGTTGTGTGTATAGGTGGTGTAATTAAAACCTTGTCTGTAATGCGTAAGTAGGTACTTGATATTATAGTTCCTAATGTATTACATTTCGATGTTGATTGTAAAAGAAAACTGGGCCATGAAAACGATTTCAATGTATTTCTATAATTAATTTGACTGGTCTACTGGGTTTATTCATAAACGCGTTATGATGATGACTGCTAAACTATTCATGAAAAGTATCTCATCTTCAAGCAATGTTTATAAACTCTTAAATGTTTGTAACTGCCAATTATAAACCTAGACTAACTGTATGCTAAAATACCTGTACCTATCTAAAAAAAAACTTGGCCTTGCCTACCGCTACCTAAACTAATTCATATCTGAAAAGTTGTATTTAAAGAAACCTGTACATATTCCTATTATTATTAAATGATTCTTATTAATAATTTAATTCGAGCAACAAGGCTTATAGTGTTAGTACCAATGTACTAACAAACTGTTAGTAATACACTTACAAAAATTAAAACAAAAACAGAAATAGATTCTGACATTACTGCTGCAAAGTGCCATGACAGGCCCAGCCGAAACCTCGCAGCAGTGGTTCAGTCACAATCAAGCCTGCTTGCTATCATAGATGTGATGCTGTCCTGCACCATACGGACCAAAGTTGCGAATACAGTCAGTCCACGTGAGCTTCAGCAAACATCCCTGATGCGTTGCAAAAATAATAAAACCTTCAAGACGTTTACAGATATTTTAATAATGCATTTCCTCTTGGCTATTACAAATTATGGAATGTGATATTAGATACTCTTTGTTTTTCCTTCGTCCACGTATTATCATAGGAAAGAATTTCCATAAAGAATATTTAAATGCATACCTTATGAGAGAATTCTTTCCTTATTGTAATATTATCCAGCTAAAGGAAGTGGCCACATAAATCGAGATATGAAGTGACTCTATAAACGTTGTTTCAATATTTTTTCCTAGTGCTTAGAAATAATAGTGCGATTTAGGTATAACTTAATTAAATTCATGAATAAGGTAAAATCACTCTGGTAGCCTTTATTGATAGAAGTTAATTAGAGTTACATAATAATTGAAAACTCCAAGGTTATAGGTAGCTATAGGTAAATATAGACTCTGGCAGGGACTTCCCCTGCTTAACCACACCAACGCTTAATTAACGGTACGTTGATTATGCGTTGCTATTGTTAAGCAGGTTATTGCAGGTAAGTTTCAGTTGCCTTATGTCACTCACAGATATTTTTGTATGGAAAAATCGTTTGATTTTAATGATTCATGTTTAATTGCTTTTAATGATATCTGGCAGATACATCATATAGACTCTGTACAACCAGCATTAGAATTACTAACCGGCCGTTTACCAAAACAAGTAATATCGAATCATCTGCCATCTGCCTAGCCTTTTCCCAAACTATCTTGGGGTCGGCTTCCAGTCTAACCGGATGCAGCTGAGTACCAGTATTTTACGTGAAGCGACTGCCTATCTGACATCCACAACCTAGTAACTGGGTAATACGATACCCCTTGGTAAGACTGGATGTCAGACTTTTTGCTTCTGACTACTCGTAACGACTGTCAAAGATCAACAAATGACAGTCGGGACCAACGGCTTAACGTGCTTTCCGAGGCACGGAGGAAACTCGGTATGTAATTATGGTCACCCATCCACGGACCAACCTCGGCAAGCACGACTTAACCTTAAAGATCGACCCGTGCGGCTGTTATTATTTAGCCACGAGCTCCAAGTAATATCGAATACTACCCCCAAATTATCGTAACACACACTAAACAATCGAGTCTGTGTCGATAGCAAGTTATGAGAGCTCCACAGGCCCACGGTAATTACTTAAGCGTAACCCTGCAATGTTTGCACGGGTCTCGAAGACCCGCCGATTAATAAATTTTGTCTGTTTGACTTGTACTGGGTCAACGGATTATGTTTGTGGATTATGGTTGGTGAACGATAATTAAACGGTTTCAGTATGTTGGGGTTTATTGTACCCGGAGGTGGGCGGAAGTTGGAAGGAAATCAATTGAGAAACATTCGAAATGGTGAATTGAAAAGTTCGATTATTTCATTTTATTTGGAACAACAAACAATTACATAATAAGCATAGAGACTAAAAACTTAAAATTAACTATTATGTAATCAACAGCTTTATTCACAGCATACAGGCAAAATAATAATAAAACGCTTCAAAGAGAAGTTAAAAGTAACAAAGATATAAAATAATGATTAGTGAGTCTTTTGAAATAAAGTTAATCAGTTCTGTCTTATGTGTGTCGAGAACATTATCTAGAAAATATTCGACACAAAAACTCAGTAATCAAAAACACTACTGTATTTTTTTCTTGATTAATTTTAATTTTTCATACCATAATATTCTTAAACTATTTGCTACTTAGATACTCGGTAGATATTTTCTTGATGTCGGTTGGAACTTAAAGATATATTTTTCCAGAATAAGTCACCAAAGTTGTTTATTATTGTGCCTATTTTCAGACAAATCTTGGTGACAGTTTCTATAAATTATGATTGAATGGACTAGCTCTAAGCGAAGCAAGGAGTAATCCTTACGTAGATAAAAGTAAACAAGACTAAAAAATTGTTTGTCCCAGAAAAAATCTAAGGTTAAAGAAATTTGTAACTTTATTTTTCGTTCGCTATAGGAATCCCCTAAGTAGTTATCTTGGTGTATATTTTTATGAACTACAGAGAAGTTGGTGTAAATAATAAATAACCCACACCGCATTTTACAAGATTTAAATAGCAAAAAAAAAAACATGCCAGAGTTCAAAATAAACTTATGCCAACTTGAACACACGCCAAAAAAACCAGTACCCACGAACAATACAAAATAAACATGTTCTCTTTTTAATTTCAGTCCTATAACAACATTAGCATTTCAATTTAGAGTCATCTTTACCCCTATGTTATTGCACGAAAGAGATTCGTCCATCAGCGCGCTAGGGTTGAACACCTGGCGTTCTTTTGTTCGGTAACGAGTATCGAGTTACACCGCGCCGATGCGATCGATAGCAGCCCTGGCCGACGCATTAATATGTTATTACGCTTTTGTTAGGGGTAAATTAAAGTTTGAGTGTGTGCAGTGGAGTGTTAACCTAGGTAGATAGAATGGAACTATTGTTTGGAACATTTTGGATTGTAATTATATTCATGCATTAGGAACGTACAATTCTATTGGAATCTATAACTAAAACAGAGCATCAAAATATTCATTCAAACTGGCGATGGTGGCATTGCTGGTTTACATTCCAATTGCATTGTACAGTCAGCATCAAAAGTCGGTTAACACTTATAAATATTACTCCAAGTTTTGTGCTGGTCAGTGTGATCTGATCTTATATTGTTTTGCGAATTTGTGTAACCATTGATGAAAATATTGTTACGTCTTTTACTCCAGTCTGTTAATATAGATCTTCTAAAACTAAGACGTCTTATAATTTTGGTTATGTAAAGTGACTTTTGCTGCTGACCGTACGTTTGAAACAATCAAATGCGCCTTTGACCAAGATAAAAGTTAGTTTGTAGTACTACAATTTTACTTAACTAGAGAAAGTTGGCCCAAAGAAATAAATAAACATTTCGAGAGTTGTCTCAGAAATGCAATAACAATTAGGTAATAATAATACATATTATTCGCAATTAGGTACAACCGTTGATATGTTGACATAGAATACTTAAACTGAAAAGTCTGCCATTTTGGTTTATACCTGTAGTACCTAACGTTGTGTATGTTAAATACATAATATCGTGTAGATTAAATATAATTGTAGTGTATATAATTGTTGATTAAAATACTTATAATGACTTTAAAACACCGACACCACTGCATTTATTTTAATTAGTGTAGCATTAAGTACCTATCCACCGTCGGGTCCCTCATCTGACTCAATTGTCCAGTCTGCTACATGGCCGGTCAGACCGATGCGGGCAGAGATCGGAAGATAAGCTGATGATGAGAGCTTTTAATTGCTTTGCAAATGATTGTTTTAATGTTTTTTTATTGGTTGGGGTCTTTATGAATTTGACCGTGAAGGTACAGGGTAAATTAATAACAGGTCAGGGATTTTTGGAGCTCAGAAGTTTCTTTTTAAATGCACATTTTATTTTGTGTCAAAAATAATGTACACGGGCTTATAGGTAAAACATGATAATTACGCTTATGAGCGACGGTGTTTCTTCTTAAAAACACCTGATTGTGCCTCTTATATCCGTCAATTTAAGCTAGTGTAGACCACTTTTTGATTCTTTGAATAGAGACCTAGAAACATAAAAATAGGTCTGGAGATCCCAGTCCCCAACTCATGAGCCAGCTCTCCATCTTGGTTTGGTCAGATTTTGTGTTTCACTTAACTATTCTTTCTTCTTTTTCGTGTGGTTAGGACCTAATCTGACGACAGAGTTTTTATGCCGCCCATGAGCCTCTGACTTGGCTTTACACGAGGTCGAGAAATATCTCTCAGGCATACTGGTTTCCTCACGATGTTTTCCTTCACCGAAGCAAGTGTTAATCATACAATACACAATACGCACATCATACTTAACCATTTTCAAGCATTCAGTCATAGTTCATCTTCTTCAGACAGATTATTTGCTCCACCACATCGGCTGGTAAACCAGACTGGACCAGTACTCTATTCCATTAATATCCATAAAACGTTATCAAATAGCCCACATAACCGCATCTAAACACACGACATAACGTGCACACGTATGATACAGATGATGACGATCAATTGAGCCACATTTAAGGTGATCGCCCGCCAGGTGGCCGGTGACTCAAACAATTTAGTTAATAGGATCCACGTGAGCACAGGGAGTGGCGTGGAGTTGACTCTGTACCAGCTAACCTATTTATTTTTATGTGTGTATATGAATCCATGTTCTGTTTTCTTAGTTAGTGCATTGAAAGAGCTTTAACAAGTAAAGATGTCAACGTGTCCAGAATTCAGTTAACTCTTTTACCAAATTTGCTGCATGCAATGTCTATTGTTCTCAGAGGATACAAAAGTAGATCGATTGCAGAGGTAAACATTTTCTAAGATGACCACCAGGTTCAACTGTTTATTAAAGAAAGTGAGTCTGCTTATACACCATCTACATACATAAATAAACCTACACCTTATTCCTATGGGGAAGGCACCATCTAAAGCTAGATAATTTGAAAGTTCCTCGAATATTACAGCTTTAAAGCACAGATATTACAAACCTTTTTTTAGAGCCACTCCACTCCACTCCGTGTTCTATACTGACCCACATGTAGACCAATTGAGTCAGTTTAGGTGCTGTCAGGTACGGGCGACGCGTAGGGTGCCGCCGGCGCACGAGTACTTGCAATCTAGAGGTTATTGTCTCAAGTATCTACCTTGAACCACAGTTAACTTATTGTTTCTGGTTTGTACGGGATTATTGGTCTGTCTGAAGATGCTTTACTTGACACGTTATTAAAACAGAATCATTTTGATTTTAATTGTCTTTGGTTTTAGATTCTTACCTAATTAGATAAGCCTGCTAGTTTTGATATCAAAAGTTTCAACTCTCAGGGCGGATTTCACAAAATACTAACCGTGATCAGCATACCACCATCTAAACGGAGATCAAAAGCTGTCAGTATCTATGTTTCAAAACAATTGTGACAGTGATAGCTTGAATGTGGTTTAGCTGATTGTGTGAATCGCGATCGTTTTCATTGGTTAACTGTTGACTCTAATGCTAAAAAAAAATAAACTTAAGCTGTAAACAGTAGTTAGTTTACCTTATCGTAACAAGAAAGTCTATCTCAGTCTTTTTCACACACAAGAAAAGATATCCTATGTATCCAACTGATCTAAATTGGCTGAGGTGCTTCAGGTATGTGTAGGTGCCACCACTACTTGTAACTCAGTAGATCCTGAGTTGATTGCTGTCAACTGACGAAATGAGGCTGGCTCACCTTGTTACACCATTATCATTTTTAAGATTGACCAATTGTTTCTGTAGTGCATGATTTGAGGACGTTTGGAGATTTGTAATGAAGATGACTGCAATTGTGTTGTTGACTTTCTTGTTTTCGTAGGCGTCGCTTGTATGATTTCTGATTAGTAATGCATTGTCACAGACGACTTCGTGGAAGTGATAGAGTTTGGGTTAAAAACACTGTCATACCAGCGACACGAAGAAGAATTTACAATCAAGTTTATTTCCATGTATACCATACAAATGAGAACGAAAGCACGCTTTAATCGAATCTGCAACATCTTCTAGACCATCATATCTAACTGCTCCAAGTTCCATCAATTCTAAATTGTTCGTTTCACAGAATAAACAAGTACCACATCTACCTTAGAATATTAGCACCACTTACCACAGCTTTAAAATCCATTCCTCCACATGTTTAACATACGAGCGGCAACCCCAACTAAACTAGTTATCCCTTAAAATCCCTTTGTAGCATAAAATGTAGTGAGAAATTAAATAAAGGCTTCACTTTGTAAAGGTGTCGCCCGCAGTCTAAGGGCGAGTCCGAACTCGTCTCCAGCTAATAGAGAGCCCGCATACGGAACCCTCCGAGATAGTTTTAAGCGTTTTTAGTGCACATCAAAAGGTAACAATTGAACCCTTATATCGTGAGGTCGAGGTGTTTTATTTTATGTGGTACAGTTGAGGTGTTGAGTTTCAGAGAGAGCATTTTGTTAATTTTGTTTTGTTTTTAAGAGAAAGTAATGATTTCCTTTGAGAAATGTTACTAGTTCATATTTTTCTTTTGATCAACATCTCAATATAATTTGGTGATCACTCCGAGTCATCTTTGCATAACTGATTCATTCAATTCGCATCAAGCGAACAGCGGTCGATTTCTTGAAAATCTAAATTGAAATTGGGGTTTTATTGCAGAACGATCTGAATCATCTTTCCAATCATTGGACAAGCGAAAACCAACGTGGTGAAGGATACAGAGAATATTTTCGTAGTGATCTGCTACTTTATTTGCATACATTCTCTCAAGTCGTTTACCTCCATCAATACAGAAACCCTTAGTACCTCCTCGCAGCCTCTGACCTCCCAAAACTCATCATTCATTGTCAAAGACATAACGCTTACCATATCCCTTTATTAAAAAGGTATTTCGAGGTAGGAAGGGGACCTTTTTGTCCTCAATTGGTGTAGGTAACGTTAATAGGTCCAAATTAATAATTTCCTTACCCGCATGCTCGGATGGCCGCTGCGATAGCACCCTTAGCCCTTTTGTTTTCTAATTGAATGCTATTTCTTTGGACTGCAGACATTTTTGAAATTTAACGTGTAAATGGTGTAGTCCATTTTGGGTGCTTTGGTTTTAATAATTATGGAATGGAGCTTTTGAGGTACGGTTTTCGACTAATGTCATCATGATAATTATTGAGGAGGAGGAAATGTATCGTTTGTCAAACTAGTGAGCTAATGTTGAAACTTTTGGTAGGTACTTAGTTTGTACCATAGTGGACGCAGCATCCCATTAAGACTTTATTCATGTAATCAGTAACAATTTACATTGCGTTCGAATATAACAGATACACAAGCAGTTAATAAGAATAGGTACATCAAATTCAATACAAATTAGACGTTGGAAAACTTTTAGTTTAGATTATAAGAAAAAAATAAAATAAAAAACTTCGTCTGCTGGCAGAAATTTCATATGAAATAAGCAGTACCTTTTTACTCTAATATTTTATGTTTTTTCCTGTGTTGTCTATTGTGTGTACATAAATAGTAAAATAAATAAAATAAAAAACTTCATGTTTTGATCTCGCTATTGTGAGGTATCGTAAGTTAATACTCGAAGGTCTTCTATGATGGTACTGCTTCAAGTCTCTCATGGATATCGTAAGAGGTGATTTGTTGGATCGGTAACATCAATCATGCTGTCACAGCATCCCTTAGCGTTGCGGCAACAGATGGCAGTTTCTTAGACTGATGCAGCTACAAATCATAGATCAAGACACGCGATGGTCAAGCCGGACCGTGATTTCCTTGGTTATACCGATTGATGCCTGAGAGAGAAAAGTTTATAATATGTTTTCCATAAGTAAAGGCGTCTTACCATAAAATATTTAGCATTTGTATTGTTTTACACTTGGTACTCATTGATATGAAAGGAAATAATAAGATAAGAAAATAAATACTGGACTAAAAAATAAACATAACAAAAATTAACGAAAAAAAATCAGTGCCACTTACGATGCAATTTCCGTGGGATTAGCGAGTAGGGTGTCCAAGCCGCGAGCGGTGCAGGGGACGAAACAATGGACTCTCACGACACACGGCGCGTGCCGTGCGGGGCACGGGGTGTGGGGGACGCGGGTAATGCAATATTTGTTCGGTGACACACGGGTGACACGCGTGCGCTCTATTGTGCACCTATCGCCAGAGGTAACGCACTGATGTTCAGTTTTTTTAGTACCCCTTTAGTAGGGTTTTTATTATGAATGTTATTAATAGAACCGGTTTTTTATTCAATTTTGGTAACGGTTTATTTTAAGGATAATTGTGGGTAGGTGTGTGGTTTCAAATTTCAGGTTACAAATATCTTACCAAACATTTTTGTATTCGTTTTATAATAAAATTTCTCTGAAAACATTCGTGAAAATAAAATAATAATATTATACTTGGTTTCCTTACTAGATTTGATAGAAAAACTATATCACAATATTCGACAAAGTTCCAAACCTCTGTCCCACACGTTAATCCCTGCACATGGGGTGCAACGATAAAAAGATAATGCGGGTTGGAGTCGCGTGCGCATCAAAAACTCGCTTTAATGACGCACCTATACAGGCGGGCTTATCGCGCCTGCGCGCCACAGCGTCCGCTGAATAGAGCAAAAATAACAAATGAGCTTAATTATAATACCTTGGCAAGGGGTGCGCGAGTAGGGAGCGGTGTGACAAAATAAACATGCTGGCAGGAGGTCTCGCCGTGTCCCGACGTGTTTTTATTGGCAATGCGTGCTGAGTAGTCAATGTCGCGAAAGTAATGACGAGAATGGATTTCGGAATCCCCTGCCATTTGACGGTAATGATGATTTCTTATCTGTTGAGGAAAAAAATGTTCTTGTTTTCAATCGCGCCGTGCTTGTTTTTTTATACCGATTCGAATAACGGTGACGTAAATATCAATGTTTCTGTTTTCGAAGATATGCTTAAGAGTCGTATATCAGAATGTTTATGATTGAGAAAACGTAAATTACCATTCCTGCAGATTTATTTGTGTACATGTTATTAAGATTTTTATTGAACGATGTCAGATGAAAGTTTCTGAGTTAAGGTACTTGTTAGTTGACGACAAGAAGTAGTGTTGTGGAGTACATACTCAAGGAGCTTACGCTATTGAGGATATTGTACCGTGGAAGATACATGGCTTAGATATGCTTGGATGTATTTTTTCATCAAATTACAGTTCAGCAGTTGTTCCTTTATTTATATCAATAAAGTTATATAAAAAAGATACTGTTATTTTTATAGTCAGTCCACAATCACCCAGTCAAGGTGATTATTTTTTAAGTTAGGGACTTTCGACCAAACCACTCACTCCCAATCCAACAATGACTTAAAAAATACATTCAGCCCATATGTTCAACAATTATTACTATTCGTATATTTGAAACAACAAGCTTTTCAGTAACACCCCCAATGCGCACAGATTTATACCGTAACCAGTTAGTATTGTTCGCACGCGTTATAAATCATGCGAATGTGTCGCACGGACTAAAAATCATTGGGAGAGTAATTTATTGTAGGTGAGGGGACGCGGGTTGCGGGAAGGTGAGGTGAACTTTTTGTGAACTATTGTGTGCTGGTTGGATTCCGGTTAAAATCCGTGGCTTTGTCACCCTTCGCCGACGTCATTGCCCGTCATTCGATTGTTTCATCTGCGTGTGACGCCGTTGACGTAATGTTAGTATTAGATACTGAAATGTCGATTATTATGGGCGGTGGATATGGGAAATGTTTTGATCGATTGTGCATTTTGGTGTGAAGAATTGGATTATAGTTTTTTAGGTGGTTTGGGGTACGTTGTCACAACAAAATACTAAGCTGACCGGTATGTAGCTGATAATTATTATCAGTTGTTACCCCGAGTTAGTGGTTCAGTTCATACATAATGATCATTGTTGGCAATTTAATTACAACGTAATAGAAAACAAAATAGATTGCCTACGCAAAATATTTTTGTTCGACACCAATTCCTGACCTAAATATATTTTACACAGTTTTCTGAATTAAAAAATATACGTTTGACAGCCCATCCACACCTCCCAACATTTGGCAACAAACTCATACGCGAATGTTTTCCCAGCGTCCGTTTCTTCTCATTCGCTGGCAGGTTGGGGCGACAATCTAATAAAGTGTCCCGCACCCCGCTGAGACCGTCCGATTACGTGCTCCAAATCTTGTTACCCTACTCTGATTAATATTATGGCCGTACTCATGACACTTGACGCCCAGTTTTATAAAATTGAAAATGTAATCGAGTTACTCGGCGATATGTGTTCGGTGTCGTCCACATCATCATTATTGCACATTACATACTGAATCGAAATACAATTCCATTTCATTGCATAACCGTATTCTTCTTTGTTATTGTAGTTGATAAGCTCTCATTTGACAGTTGACAGGGGATAATGGAACAAAACAGTTTTGTACCGAGCTCACGTTGTAACATGGTACCTACAAAGACAGTAAGATGACGATAAAGCTCTAATACAATTGTAGCGACCTACAAAAACCAACTTTCACCTACTTTCAAAATAATACACCGTTCATAACTTCTACCTAAAAATGCAATAAACCAATCCATTTTATCGAAGTTCTGAATTGGCCAATAAGGAATTGCAATAATATTCAAATACAAAGGTCTTCAATCTTCTAAAGTTAAATAAAATTCATTGCAACGGCAGTAGACTATCGATAAAGCTCAATTGCCAACGTTTACGAGGTGTAAAGGCTCCGTACGACGACACCTCCCCATGGGCTCGTACGGTGACACCTCCCTGTGGCCCGTATGGGGACGTATTGACGACTGTAATAGTCACTGCTGTAGTTGTTTCAATTCTGTGCCAGCATACTTGTATTATGGGATTTGTATTGGGTGATAATGTTGTATAGTGAGGTGTTCACGTATGCAACGAGTGTGTCTTAAGTAAACTGTGATTTTGTTTGTAGAATCATTGTTCAACGACATTGTATTAGATGGGTCTACTAATAGGTGTTAATTTATCTGAACAGTCACGTCCAAAAATGAAAGAGATCTCAGTAAGTACGTTGATCTATATCAACGTGTAACTATTTACAGAATATAGATTAACAGCAGTTAGTTATTAGCAGTTTTGTAAATCGTTGTTTCATTTTTGGTGTACAATATTTTTATTCTTTTCTATTTATTCTATTAACTACATCAACAAATAGTCTTTTTGTTTCGATGAAAACACGTCACAGCATATGCATGGTGGACAAACATAAAATACTAATCATGCGTCAGTGGCTGAAGCGACTACATTACAGGGGAGGCGGTTTTTACGACAGCTTACAGTGTATTCAATCGCTGAAACTGTCGCGAATGTGCGCTGTAGAGTAAGTGAAGACAGTGAGACAATGTAAATAAATAGTCAAAGAATCAAAGAGAACAATATTATTTGGCACATCTACTGAAAAGGTATCCACCGATGCTCCTACTTTACGGTAAACTACTACTTCAATGTTTTAAGAGTCTTTTTATTAGCTTCGTTGTTTGCGTTCATTTTGTGAATGTGTGGACATTGTAGGCTTTGTAAATTCGTTTGTTTATTTAATTTTTATCTTGTTCTACCATTTGTAGTAAACTACGACTTATGTCGGGCCTACGCTGTCCTCCCATACGCTGTAACATAGAAATATTATAAAACCAAATGATTCAGATTATACATAGAGTAACCATGGAGTTTCTTGCCGGTTCTTCTCCATAGGAAACGACCAACCCGAACCGTGCACCTTTTGTCGACGTTTTATAAGTGCCCATGTAGGCCTGTATATTTTGATTTGATTTGTTGACTTAATATTGGCTTCTCTTCTCTGTTCTTCTCTTTTATAAAAACGTTGCCCCACACTAGGAGTTTCTCCTGTGTCGTGGGTGCGTTCACAAACATTTAAACTCACACACACAAACAGCTAGACCCGGAACAACTATCTGTAGGCCATACAAATATTTGTTCCGTGCGGGGATCGAACCCGCGACACGCAGTGCAGCAGTCGATCGCTCAACCACTGCGCCAACCGTGCCGTCGTTTTTTTCCTGTTAAGTTCCAAACTTAGCACTCTTTTTTATTTTGTTGCCTATACCGCTGTAATTCTGGTTAGCACTGCTCTGTGGTTGTACGAATTATATGCGCAATGATATTTACCTACTATGCCTAAACTACTCATTTGAATATCCGCAGTGTTGTAAACCGTCATAATTTATCGATATAACTTTGGAAGTCACGCAATGTGATGTGGTTATATAAGTGACTGTTGAATGTTTGCCTTGTACATCATCATCACTGGTCATAGGCCTTCGCTAAACATCTTCGAACCTGTGCTTCACTCATCCTGTGGATTCCTGCAGCCATCCCTACGTCACCGGTCTACCTTGTGGGAAGACTTCGAATGCCGCATTGTTTTTTTGATATTTATAAATTGTATTCGTTATCAGGGAGTTTCCAATTAGTTTTTCCATTATTGTGCAATGGACCGAAGTGCAGTTAACTTTTCATAGCATGATGCATTCTCTATGTTTTTTCGTAGATACACTATGTAATAATACAAAAATGAATGTTGTTTTAATATTTTTATTCGCAGTTTTGTTTGTGTGTGTAAATGAAGTCAATGCGGTGAGTGTAATATGCGATTTTTTGTCAGTATACCTAACTATGATAAAAATATGTATCACCTTACTGTAGCAACAATAACTAACAGTTTAATATTTTTAGGTTTACAATAGGGATGTTACGTGTGTTATGGATCAGGTAAAACCGGTTTATCTTTACTGTTTTTTTTATTGGAATTCTATTTAGCCAAAGTCTACCTATGTGAAATTAATAGATAAAATGTAATATTTTAGGGTCGAGAACCAGTTTGCAAAATGTCACTAAAAGTGAGACGGAGAAGTGCTTCGAGCACAAATGTACCATCTCACGATCCTTACATACCCAGAAACAACACCATCCTTTATAACTGCTCCGAAGCACTATGTTCACCGGTAGCATTCACTTCCATGATAGAACTTACTTTCCTGAACTTAAATCTGAAATCCTGTTTCATAGAAATAACAGAAAACGATGACTATGCGTGTGAAACAATAAGATACCATCACTTCAAAAACATCGATAAATTATTGTTCTTGTCTAAGACGATAGCGTCCAAAACATTTTATTTGGTCGATTGTTTGGTTTACTCTGACGGTTCGAGAGTTTGCCACAGGAAAGAAAATGTAGATTCACACGCTGAACTGGTGGATATAGGAACTCTGGTGAGACCAAACGAGACAAATGTGCTGTCACAGGATGAGTTCATATGTGAGGAAGGTGCAGCAAGGAGCGTCCAATGTGACATCAATCCTTTCGTTCCTTTCGAAGACGGATTGAAGCCGAAAAAGGTGGTTCCATTTGATGACAACGTGTTACTTAAGACACAATCTTATGTCATCGAACTGAAGCGTGAATGCCTTCAATCCTGGTGTGGATATAGTGGGCGGGTGTCACCTTCACGAAGACAATATTCATACATCCCACCAGGAGGACAAACATTCCGATGTTTCTATGCGAACAAACAACAGGTTTGCAAACAAATTGGTGATCCTCGACAGATATACAACGAACGAAGTTGGATTGAACGACGTGGAAGTTAACACACTGGAATTTGGATTATGTCGTATCTACCAATTAAAGTATATTTATTGTTGTATAATATCAACAAATTAATAATATTTTGTGTTCTTTTTGTTTATCAAAGAAACTAGAACGCGATCAGTAGTACATCTAAACCGCCATCAAGAACTTATTTATCAACGCTGTTTTAGAATATTCACACTGGTAGCTCTCAAACGAGGTTTAGATGTTTCGATCCTTTCATTTTATGTTTTAAAACTCGCCTCCTACTTTTTGTCATTCATTCCGAGAGGTTCCTGTCCGTCGATATGTTTAATTGCCTGCTGATTATTTGCTAGTCCTGTTAGCAAATTCGGAATAAAAGTGCACCCGAAGTATCGACACCGCACTATCCCTTCCCTCACCGGTAAAGGAGTGTGTCGGTGGCAGCGCGGCGTTTGCATAAAATCCTCGTTTGTCACAGGCCTAATGCGCCGCGTCCGAAGCAGGCCCGCTGCCCCTGAGTCCGTGTTGTGACGACCTATGTACTGTAATGATGGGTGGTCGAGACGTATGCCACTTCACTTAGCTTGTCTTTGAAAGGGATACTAAGGTGTATTTGTGACCTGGGGTTTATTTAGTACAACCAACTACCGACCATTTATCAATGTTAGCAGTTCCTTTCAGCACCTGTTGAAAAATGGGTCCACAACCAAGTTTGTCAAATAGTCAGTTACATGAAATAGAGCCCTGGTTGGTGCCCCTTAATGCCATCCTTGCAAAACTACACAGAAACATGGTTCTTGCATATTTTTGTTACACCATACTACTGAGTCAGATGATGACTTTTTGGACCACAGTTTCGATGTGGTAGGTCAAAACGAATATGGTGTAGGATCAAACACAATGTTGCGTTTGTTACAAGACGCCAAGACGGGCTCAGATAGCTTTACAGGCCAGAAGTTTGCACACATAATTTTCAAGCTGCTACACCTAGCTGAAAAATTAAAATTTAACAGCTACGCTGCAGAGTTAATTGGTTTTCAGTTATTTTCAATTCTTTACGTCAACATTAATTTTATTACATCCTGTCATTAACTAAACAAAAGTACTCCAAACTAAATCAATTAATACAAATACCGAAAGTTACTTCAAAGAGCTTTTCTAGTAACTCCATTAACCTCGTCATCAAACAATTATCCAAATACGTATTATAATACATAATCGTATTAGAAAGTTCTGAACTAATATAGTGACTAAGTTTCGTTAAGACGTGAGACGCAAATTCATCTCGTTGGTCCATTAAATAGAAGAGGCGCGACTTTGAAGACCTCCACATAAACACTTCAATAAACGCACATTAAAAGATATGTCTCCAATTTAACTTGAATTTATGGTCACCGTAACTCCTTTACTATGCATTGGGGCAACCCTACGGCGATCGAATTCCAAAACAGCCATACATTGCTGCTGACGTTCTAGAACTCAGAACTCTCGACTATGAAAATTGGTAATGGATTTTAAAAGTGTCAATATTTACTCATAAGTTTCTTCCCGTTTCATGTGCGTTGACTTAGGTTTAGGTACTTAGTCCCCCACGAGTGTTCGGCCCATAAACTTTTAGAAATGTCCCGTTTATACTTCATAAAATTTATATGCACTTTTATTTCATCAATAAAGATCGATTTGACTATTTTGTTTGTTGCAGTGTCGTTGAGGGGTTAGAAGGTACGAGAACATTTAATGCGAGGTGGATGAATATATTATGTTATGACTTATGAGTCATTTCGATTTATTTTGTTTCATAAGTCGAAACTATCTAGACACCATGTCTGAAGGTAGTACTGTAAAAAAGATTTTTTAGATAAGATTTAGTAATAAATTACCAGCATTTTTATACCATTTGGTAACACAGATTGGTACAATGCATGGTACTCTACCTAATCTATTAATGATATTTTTATCACAAAAAAAAGTACATAGATAATTAGTTAGTTATATGAATCAAATATGTATATTATTATGTAGAAAAATTGTCACAGAATATTGACATAATGAGTCAAACATAACATAAACGTATCTAGATACTTAGTCAACGTTCTTCACCACTTATCAAACATTCAGTAAGTGTGCATGCAATCATTTATCATTGATTCATAATCGAACACTTACATTGTATCTCAAACTTCGTACCTACTGCTACCACACAATAACAAACACGGAAACAACAATGATTGATTTGTTATTCCTCACTCAAATAACCCAACAGAGGTCAGGTAACAAGGTAATGGCAATGACATCTAATAAAAAAGTCCCTGACTGTTAAAAACCGCTAGTAAGTGGTACTTTATGAAGCCCAATCAAAGGTTATGGTCATGCTCATAAAGCACCTTGGAATCATTACCTCGAGCATAAAATGGCAATATTCGACACTCCTGTTATAAAGACAAACCACCATTTAGGTCGTTTTATGAGTGTTTACGTTTAAGAGATTCATGTTCACTTTTGATGGCTGTATGATTTTTTTATTAATGATAAAATGGGGAATTAATTTTGGGTTAGCGGTTCTTGGTTGTGGGGAATGAAAAGTGATATTAAACGCAACAAGGAATAAGCATATTAGTGTTGTTAATTTGAAAGCAGATTGAGATGCTATGAACGGCAAATAATGAATTATAACCGCTAAGGCGCTAACCAACCCAGTAGAAGTTCTACATGAGCATGACCATTTGAAACGAATACTCTAATAACGAAATAGTTAAGTATGGTTTATACATAGTTTCCGAGATCGTAAATAACTAATTTTCAATCTGGAACATAATGACTGACATCTATGTTTTTTCATTGTTGGAATAGACCTTTGAAGGCGCTTTGCTTTCAATATCGCCTTTGACACTCGATCAGTAAAACGAACCGTCCAACATTAAATTAAACGTAAGACGCAATCAAATCACAAGGTGTCCGGTAACCATAGCAACAGAATAATAGATATTAAGAAACAAACAAAAGCTGCTAACACACTTAGTACCATTGAAGCAGTAACGTCGTTACCTTCCCCTGAAAGGGCTGCAGACGCAAGTCGCAAATTAACGATATCCGTGATGTTCTCGTTTTCATTCGCTGTCGTGCTCACGGCTTTATGTTAATTTAATATTATATTTTGGAGGGTAGTCTCAATGGGGTGAACACGTTAGTAATGGCTGATTTTATAGAAAGTGAAAATGAGCTCACGTGCTGTTTGGTTGATGTGGATGGATGTTATGATAATAACAATCATGTTTTACTCGTACTTTTGAGGTGCAGCAAGAAAAGCCGGAACTATTTGCAACAGAACTATAGCGAACTATATCTAGAAATGGATCTATGAATGAATGGAAGGATGTAAAGAGCTAAAATCCTCATGTAAAACCTAGTAAATATCTATAAAGATGAAGTCATGATCATCATCAGGCTACGACAGTACTTTGCTGAACGTAGGCTTCTCCATTTACTAGCTATTCAACTAGGTTCTCGGTAACTCTCATCTATCTAGCTGCTAACCCCTGCTAGCCTGCTAGCTCTACTTGCCTGAGGGTGTCGCACTGTACGCTTGCCGATAGCGGTTTCCTCTGAAGGACGTCAACGAGACGAAAGAAGAACATTAAAAAAAATCAATAAAAAAAAGACATTTGGCAAAGGTCATGGAACTCAGTTTTATCACATTCGAATTTCTGCGCAGCTGAAGGTTTACAAAAGTTATGGTAGGTATTCTGTCTACCTATACATATGGTAATGCAGATCGATGTTAAAAGCAATCAGTGCTGCAGCGGCCTGCACCCTTCACTCGCCCCCCGCACCCCGCATCCCACGCTGTGTCCCCTGCATCATGTCCCCTGTTCCCCTGGACATGTGAGTAACGTGAGGAAGGGTAGCTCGCGACTGCAGGACTATACCTACTGATGATTATGATTTCATTTTAGATTTTGAATGTGCTGTTTGATGATTTTGTTTGCTGGCTTATGGGTATTTTTGACCGTCAAAGCAATTGTAACTGTTTTCTTCTGATTACTTGAGTGTTTCTTGCAGTCTGTAAAAGGAATCTATTGTAGTATTTGTAGTACTTATACGTATCGAAAATTTCATAGCAGCACCGATAGAAATATGTCCATAATAAGGTCAGAAATAAAAATGGTTTTTAGTACTAAGTTACGTATAGTTTATTTTTAATTACCGAAGAAGAAATGATTCTGAAATATAGGTCGGAATCGTAAACATACAATTCTAAACAACAGTGTGCAGTGAAGGAAAGGACATTGCTGACATAAATTCACAGAGTTAGATTTTTTTTTATTCACGATGGTTTGTGTGGTATGTTTACGTTTTGTCAAATAATTATAAAAGTGTTTCTTTGAATAATAATAAAAAAATATCCACCTAAATGTAATTAAACAACAAGATAGTAACAGACTAAAGCGTCTGTCAAAGGGATTGAAGAGTCCAACCATTTATCATAACCGCATCAGTCAGCCAGACTTTACATAAAGGAACCCACGCGCTCAGCAACAAAACTATGACCGTTACTGATCAAATCCCGATTCAAACCGAGGGCTACACCTCATCGCGTCACAACGTCAATCCAGGGGGACTAGGACAAAGGCAAGGTGCACACGATCGGGCGCGTCAAATCTCCGACTATTGTGTCGCGTCGACTGTCGCACGTCGCATTGTGTCCGTCACCCTCGCTCGCGTCAACGACATTAAATATTATTATTAAAAGATTTATCGCGTGGAAAATTGCACTTATTGTTAGTTACGACTGCAATATTTCATGTGATTATGAATTTATTTTTATGTTAATTATGTACGTGTGTATAGGTGGAGGGTTTGCTGAATTACTATTATCTAAACGTAACGACTAACGGTCTTCTTTTTATGTAGATAGTTTATGTTGTGTTTTTATGTAGTGCAAAAAATTAAAATGTTGCGAACGGGGTATAGAAATTAAATTATAGGTACATTATCAAATAATTTCATTATGATTTTTTCATTTAGCACTATGATTTGTGCCAAAAAGGGTTGTGGGTGAAGCTTAATCTTGTTTATTTGTACTTTTTTTAAGGATACTTTTACCTACTCCTTGCCCGATTTTGCAAGTGTAACTGCTATCTGAAATAATTTTAAACTACTACACCAGAATTGTTTTCGTTTCAATAAATTATAAAGATGCAAGCAGATTACTAAAAGTATGATAATCTTTCTATAATGAAAATACAATCATAACAATTTTACCTAACGAAATCAAATCAGCAATATTCAAATCCATCCGTGGGAGAAAACAAGCGTTTATTTTCATCGGCCACGATTCGACTGCGGCTTAGCTCCCTCCGTGACGTCGCGGTCGACGTATTAGTCGGACATCACAATGGCGGGTGGAGGGAATTCGCACGCGCTGGCAACTCGCAACAGTGTGGTCCCAGCTTTAGATCGGAGTAGCGGTCTAGAGATGAAATGACGTAAGTGAGTTTCAGGTGGGGAACATTTAAGTTGTAAATATTTTTTATTCTTTTGGTCGCCATGCTTTTTACTTCAGGTATTCAGTTTCAAAAGTAAAAATAATTTGAAATAGGATACCAAATAATTTTGTTCATTGTATTATTGTGCGACTATCCACAATAATACGATGATCAAAATGAAACTTAACCCAAACCTAAACCCACCCTAACCTGAAGATATTAATCTCATTCTTTCTCGAAATGTAAAATAAACTCATCATTTATCATAAGTTAGCGGTGCTAGATTCTGCATTAAATGTGGATCTAATTTTTGCAAAAATTTTGCATATACCTACAATTTAACTTCAAATAAAAATGCGTTAACAATCAATCGAATTTAAGCCCTTCCTCTGCTCACACATAGCACCCAATCTATAGAGATTTAAATAAGTATAAATAGTGCGTAGTTGCGTAGGTAGCTTCCGCGACAAACAATAGGTGAGGGTGTAGGGGACGCGCCGCGACTAATCGCCTTTTCATTCGGCGCACAATCGCAGCGCTGTGCACGGCTTTATTAATAATGCGCTGTTGCTTTTTCACATGGCTGGCGATTAAAAGAGTCAGTCAGTTTTAAATATGTTTGTGTTATGGAACAAAATGTCATTAAAGTTGGAGTAGCATTTTGCTATTTTTTTACGAAGAAGGACTTTTTTTTTTCGAAGAGTTTACCTATAAATTTTCGTGAAGGTATACACATGTAACTAGTTAGATATAAGATAGTAAAAGGCATAGATCCGGCAGTGTGCTTACCAAATTGTTCCGCAAGATCGAGATCGAGAGAGGAAGAAGAGGTAGCAAAGCAAAAGTTGGGTAGGTCATTTATCTACAAATGACTTTCTAATCAAATGAAATTAAACGTGTGTCTCTGTAAGATAGCGAGTAAAGTTTTGTAATAGGTCATCAGTGCTTAATCTTAGTTCTATCCTACAGTATCTAACATCAACAATGTATACTAACTGTTGTAGTTAGTCACTTTATTCACTGTCCTTCGTGAACAAAGATACATCAAGGCAAGTCTATTTTCGATCGTTATCAAAGTGCAATAACATTAGGCGGCATTAAGATGTTATCTGCAAGTAATTTAGAAGCTATGCGCGCACGATCACCGTGCATCTGTCTGTGGCGCATCGGGTACCTGTCATGTGTGCGACGAGTCTGCTGACCCCACTGTGTGTGATGGGTGAAGCATTTGACAATATAAAATAATTTGAAGCCGTTAGTCGTTTGAAATTAGAAACTCTTGTATGAAGCACTATAGTTTATGGAATTTAAGGGTTTTCCGTGTAAGCATAGCACATTGATTTTCATAATTAACCTAAAGTGTTGCTTTACTTCGATCACCCATCCGCATACTGACTTTGGCAACCGTTGCTTTACCTTGATCTCTCATCGACATGCTGACATTGGCTACCGTTGCTTTACCTCGACCACCCATACACATACTGATCTGGGCAACCGTTGCTTTACCTTGATCACCCATCCACAGACTGACCTCGGCTACCGTTGCTTGACCTTGATCACCCATCCACATACTGACCTGGCCAACCGTTGCTTTACCTTGATCACCCATCGACCTACTGTCCTAAACAACCGTTGCTTTACCTTGACAAGATTATAACAGACCGATAAAAAAACTTGAATAATTTTCGATCTGACGCTAGTATAACATTTTTTACCCATCATAAAAGTTCAGAGGAGCTCGTGGCTAAATAAAGACAGCCGCACGGGTCGATCTTTAAGGTTAAGCCGTGCTTGCCGAGGTTGGTCCGTGGATGGGTGACCATAATTACATGCCGAGTTTCCACCGTGCTTTGGAAAGCACGTTAAGCCGTTGGTCCCGGCTGTCATTTGTGGATCTTTGACAGTCGTTACGAGTAGTCAGAAGCCAGAAAGTCTGACATCCAGTCTTACCAAGGGGTATCGTATTACCCAGTTACTGGGTTGTGGAGGTCAGATAGGCAGTCGCTTCATGTAAAATACTGGTACTCAGCTGCATCAGGCTAGACTGGAAGCCGACCCCAAGATAGTTTGGGAAAAGGCTAGGCAGATGATGACCCATCATAAAAGTTCACAACGCCGCTAAAGAGGTTCTCACTTCAAAACCCAATAAAGTAAGAGCCGATTCAGAAATACTTTAGATAAATTATGAAAACTATTCTCATAATGTATTTTCAAAATATACAGTATGTAAGTGCCTCCTACTATCAAATTGGGACCTTCCACCCAACCGAACCAACGCACCGTCCATCCACCGCGGCTGCTATCAGGCCGTAGGGATCTTTTCATTAAGGTTATCTGGCGGCTGATCTTAAAAACGCCACGTGAACAGGCTCCCGACTACTCCCGATGTGTGCCACACTTCAATGAGATTATATTATATTGTATGTGTGGGAGATGGGAGAAGTACTTACTTTCAAGCTCGTTAGCATGACATAAGGGATGTTTAAGTATCCTTTTTGGTATTTGGTATAGGTGTACCTTTTGATTGTAAAGAATCCGGTAAAGATAAGTAATATGAATATTATGTCAGTTACTTTGGTGAAGAACAGCACCAAGTTCTGAAAACGTAGGTTGGGAATATATAAAATAGGTGTAGTTATAGGCATAGGCTGTGGTTTCCATGGCGATATCCCATAAAGGGTTGGATATCGTCATCGTCGATATTGTTCCTTTTGATATCGGATTCATTGGAAATCCATAGTTAGACACAAGTCTCATTAAAAAGCCTTCCAGTTATGTTAATCTGTGAGAAACTCACTGGTCCAATAGAGTTGACATTTTGCTGGACAGGACAAAAATAGCACCCCTTTAGTTGTCAATCAACAAACCTAAATCGTTTTAAATAAAAACTCAAAATCAAAAAGACCAAGGTGATCCCCAACAATGCACGTTAATTGCACCTCTCTCACGGGGTAGGGTGAGCGCGCGACTTATCGGTAATTAATAATCGCACTCGCGGCAGAAACGTTTTTAATTTGCGCTACACGTGCGTACCGAATGGCGGCGCGTGCGCTTTAGGGGGAGTGGGGGAGGGGATGCTGTGTGGGAATGAAAATATGGTTTGTTTGTTGAGATGCCGTTAGGTTTCATATGCAAAGCGTAACAAAATTAAGGAATCGTTTATGTAAGTAGTATAGCGGCCTTGCTGTATTAGATACGTAAGTCTACGAAGTTTTTGTGTTTTTATTTTTGGTATATTTAAGCAAAAAAGTTAAAGAATAAAATAGTTTGGCAAAATCGAAAAACGTCCGTAAATCCCTAACGTTTACACAAAAGTGCTACATTCAAACATGGACAGCGCGACGAGTCGTCGAACACTTTTATCAATGTTCGCTTTTCAATAAACCTCTAACAAACTGGCCAGTTGACTCGCAGCTTTTTTACGCCAATAGAGTCGCTTCCGCCGCGAACGGAAGTGGCCCGGTTCGGCGCGACCGACAACAGGAGCGCTTACCTTAGTTTTTTATTTGTGCTTTCCTGATTTATGGTTGTTTTGAATTTGTTTGGGCCACTGTGTCCACTACGCTGTGTCCGCGCCAAAATGTTTTCCACACTTTTAGGAAATCTGGACATGATGCTTTTTTTTAACCAAACTTGCGAACTAGTTGAAAATTCTAACTTGCAGATACAAAAATGTGACAACTTGTGTGCTTGGGTTTTCTATTACAAATAGGTTTGCTTGACCGTCGATATGTTAAACTTTTGAACGTCTTATCTGTTTCATTATAAGTAAATAGTAAATCGCTAAGTCTACTGACAAGGCGCGTTCACGGCATGCATTGTCCAACCTGAGGCAAGTATGTCAAACAGTTTGATTGTAGTTACACTAAAAGTTTTTTTTTTTTAAAGTAGTACAAACAAACGTTTCTTCTAAAAAAGAGAAACCATTTTCCGCAGTCTACGCGTCCGTTACCAAAGCACCTAGAATACCTCACAATGGCCGTTCTAAAGAAAACTTTGAAGCAACACAAAACCTTTCTCGCAATGAATAAACTGAAAGAGCTCAAAACACTTTCAAAAAAAGTACAGCGAAATATTTTTCATTAGGGCCGAGCCAAACAATGACAATTGAATCTCGCGCACTATACCTTCCGCGGATTACGGCGACTTATTGCGACTCGACAACCGTCCCGCGCTCAAAAGAATAATATGTCTTTATAACGGATCCCGTGGCTTTCCCTGCCTTACTTCTTACACATTTTTCAGTGAAATGTGAGAGCTCCTTTAGTTTTTCCACGCTCTTCCCATTCGAATTTCAACTCAATTCCTGAAAGTCTACGTCTTATTTTTCTTTGGACTGCTGCCTGGGAGAATAGATTGCATTGTCTTGTGACGTAAATCATTCTGGAATAAGACGCGTCAAGATGAGCAAACGAAATTGTACTTTGAAACTGAAGTGTAAAGGTCAATTTACAGTGATATTACGTATCGTATGTGATGTTTTTGTGTGTAATGAGCAGTCTCACGTGGTAAAAGGTCACTCTTCCCGTGACGGACGAATTAAATTTATAAAATGAAAGAAAGCGCCATGAGTTGGATTATGTTGCTACATTTTATGAGCAAGTATACATACGAAATTGTATTTATTAAATGTTGCAGAAGCAGTAACTGTCTAATTTATTAATCCTTTTTTAGTTGCCAGATTTATGTTTTCGCTCAAGGTTTTTAATTCTATGCATGGTGTGATGACCAAAGAAATATCTTTTTTTTTATTTCCATACTTAGACAGATGGGTAACTATTTAAAAAGTAGATGAAAGGTTTTATTATTCAAACTACTAATCTACTCACTGTATGACAGTAACAATAACTTACTACAATATTTTTAGTTTCCTGTGTTCCAAATATTATCTTCTAGCTTGGAATACCACTAAAAAAGGCAAATAAAACAAAAAAAAAATGTCGTCACAAAATATATTCTAGATCGTAATGAGAAAAGCGGCAACAATATAAGAGAATCAGAACTTATCTCCAGGCCGGAGGATAAAGACGTAATTTTATTAGACTATACACCTTAACTCTATAAACATAATCTTTCATTTGCACAATTCTTTACGATCTCGTGCCTCTTATTGTTCCATCTCTTTCACTCTTAACTGTAGGCAGTATGTCTGTCTCTTTCTAAATAAAGGTGCGTTCGGTGTTGTGTTTATTTTGATCGCGGTTGACCCTCGGGTAATGATGATTGGTTCGCGCCACTAAATTGGAGGTGGCATGGACACACGAATTCACTTAGTGGGCATAGTGGCTGGGTGACTGTTTTGTGGTAATGTGCAAACATTAATAAGCGTCACGTGCATTCGTGCATGCCATTTTGTATTAAGTGTATATTTTCCGTTTCTTTTTTTTTTGGGTCTCGTTGAAATCATTTTGCGTGTTTTCTTCTCTTGTGATATCTGTTTGCTGGACAAATTCAATCCTGAGGTTCACTGTGATCGTAATCATCGTCTACAATCTGACTTCTGACGCGGCTGGTTATATACCTCTCCTAGTTTGTGCTTATTTGCAAGTTCAGGTGCTAGCCTTAAAAAGGTTTTTCCGCTATTGGCCATTCAGCCATATTGTGTTTATTTTCACTTTTACGAATGACTTTTTCTCAATTAGCTTCACTACGAACTTTAAAGTCTTTAAAAAATCGTAGGTAGGTACTCTAAAATTGAACCCCATTTAACCCTAACTTTTCAAATTCAACCATAATAAAGATTGGTATTTCTTCATTAAACTCCGCGAACCATTCACTGGCACCCCTCTTCTCCCACATATGTTTTTGTAGGCACAAACAGAAGACCTGATGAATATTTATTATTATGCCCATACTTCCCTAATAGCCCGTGTACATATAGTGCGTTATTTATAAGCATTATGTATAGATTCATATCGAGTTCGCGTCATTACCTTCTCTTAGATGTTCTGTGAGAATATTTTTACATCCAATTGGTTCAGGATAGAGGCTTTGTATCGTGATTTTTATGTTTTTGTTTTTATTGAACGGCTTATTAGAGTGGAGCTGTTTGGTGTGCTGGTTGCGATGTAGAAGTCATGTTTACAGTTTTGGTTTGTAGTACCTATCTGCCTTTGAAAGTATGTCAGGGACTTACTTCTCTCTAATCCACATTAATTTTCACAAGGATTGTTAGTTTTATGGCGCTACTGCCAAATACACCTGAACGGTAATCCTTTATAAGGTTGAAAGTTAAAAATAATTCTCGATAACGTGTTCAAAATCATTCTAAAGGTTTTCTTAATCAATGAACACTATCAAACAGCACTGAGAACATCCACTGACCCATCTCTCACAATATTTAAACAATTAATTCTTCAATTCATTGTCAGTGGAGCGATAGTGTTGCGAATGTGGCTCAGTTCCATTCCCGCAGTTCCCGCGGTCCCGCACACGGCTCATCCCTCACGTGACTATGTTTGAATGCCGTGGCTAATTGTGACTATCAACCGGCACGTGGCGTCGAGGGTACAAAGAATTACCTCTCTAGTCGATAGTCAATTGTTTTGGGTAAGAGATTTTCAATTGTAAACGAATATGGGTAGGTGAAGCGGAGTTCCGGGCAGTAAACCCGAAAATTGGGACTTCCTCAGCTAAAAGCTAATAACTAAAAGTGTCGTGTGTTACCGAGAGAGATATCAAAGTATCATTTTTTATTTGCCATGACCAATTTATTAAACTATTAGGTGGTATGTACATAGGCGGACTTAATGCAACAACGCATTCTCTACCAGTCAACCATTGGGTTAAATACGACACATTGGGTACAAAATAATATTTACAAATAACTACTAGTTTTAGAAAATTTATATTCTTACATAGATACTAATGCACATATACAAATAATACTGACTAATAAATATTATAACAAAAACCAAAATAAAAAACCAGAAACCTAATCTGGGGGCGCGGCAGTACCCCCGCCAAGTCTAGCTAAAAAAGGCACAGCCGTACTATCCCTTTCTAGCCATACAGGACATTTCCGACCCTTTCGATGTTGATAAAGCTAGAAGCCTGAATTTTCAGCGCCTAAGAGTACATATTATAATAAGGTATATTCAAGAATTACATTCAATTAAAACTTGTAATGTAGGAACTATTACAAGTCAACGTTCTTTGATTTGCTCACTGCCTTACTCAGCGATCATCATAAGTCTAAGATACTTGTAGCAGGCACACAAGCTTCAAGTTTTAAACACAATTAGTGTGTAACCTACAAAGCGAGGAAAAACTGCAACGTACTGCAATTTTGGTCCAGTTTTCATATTTTTTTATTTTTTTTAACTTTGCAACACTAGGAATGTGTGGTTGCGTTTACAAACATTTAAACTCACATACACTAACAGCCCGACCCGGAACAACTATCTGTAGGTCATACTCTGTCTGTAGGTCTTGCGGGGATCGAACCCGCGACAAGCAGCGCAGCAGTCGATCGCTTAACCACTGCGCCAACCGTGCCGCCAATCTCATAAGAAAATTTGTATTCCTATACAAATGTTATGCGATTACAAAAAAAACAATTTTAATTTACTCTAGCCGTGCCGTTTATGTTTTTGATGGAATTGAAATTACTTTGAATAGACTTTTTATTGAGAGCTATTTAGTCTGACTTATAGTGGTTGCGAATTATCTTTTTAAAAGTGAAATTACCTGCTAAAACCCTGCTGCTAAAGGGTAGCGCGTTCCAGAGCTTTATAATTGATATAGCATAAGAATTTGACGTAAAGCCGGTGCGGTGTGAAAGAATTTAGAGAAGTAGATTTTAGGAAGCTCGAAGGTCAAGACTATGGGAACTGCCTGTTTTCTGCAGGGAAGGTGAAAATATTTATCAATATTGCATTTCGACCGCTTTTGCTTAGAATATACCTACGAAAAGTCTCTGGCATGATGGATGCAGGTTATCCATCATCCATACTAATATTATACATGCGAAAGTCACTCTGTTTGCTATTTGTCTATTTTAGACCAGTTGTCACCGAAGTAAATAGCCCGACGCTGCGACGGTTCAGCGGCCGTCCTACAAATCGTGCCAGCTGTCATTTGTAGATCTTTGACAGTCGTTACAGGTAGTCAGTGGCCCTATAACCCAGTACTTACTGGATTGCGAAGGTCAGATAGGCAGTCGTTCCATAAAAAATCCAGGTATTCAACTGCATCCGGTTAGACTGAATGCCGTCCCCAACATAGATTTAAAAAGTCAAGCCAGATGATGGTGTATGATGTTATACTGGAGACATCAAGTAACGAACTCAAAACAAAAAGATTGAATCAGGAACATCCTGACTAAAAAACTTATTCTAAACAAATCGCAAACCTACCGCGTACGAAATCGCGGGTAATAGATAGTCTACAATATGCAATAAACGATAGATCACGAATATGAACTATACCGAAGGTGTAATATTATTCTATTCATCAGTCAACTCGGTGCAGGACGTTCAAACTTCAATTATATCTATATCACTTTCGAAACTCGTAAAAACTTCATCAAAAAACTCAGTAGGTAGGTAATGGATATTTCCAGCTGAGGTTATGACGATATCTATCTCCACCCATATCAAAGTAAACATACATAACCTCTATATTCGCTGCGAAAATATTTACCTGTCCATAAATACGTCCGGACACATCGATGCAATATCCACACATTAAAAAAATCCCCAGTGCCGGCCACCTATTCAGTTTTTGATATAGCATTCTACATGCAAAGCATTTTCAACCTTATCCTATACCAACACGTTCTAAATTCCTTTGCGATATATTTTCATATGTCGAAAATGAAAATCCAGTGGAAAATGGGCTTAATGTATGAGGGATAAAGTGGGATTTTGGGTGGATTCAAAAATATGTTAGCAAGAGTATGTCCAGCAAAATGAACTGCGGAAGATGTATGAGGCAGCGGATTAAAAATATTTGTACGCGCCATTATACATGGTGTAATGAAAACCCTAAACGTGCCTCTTTATTAAGTGCTAGCTTTTACCCGTGGTTCCGTCCGTTTTATTCATGTTTCAGTTGATTTACATGGTGAAATGATTGTTTTAGACCTTGCGGCAGGGTATTATGATAATCTGGGGACACGGTTTAAAAATTGTCAGTTACAAGTTGTAAAGGAAGAAGTGTGAAATGAAGAATTAGATCAAAAGGTGTAATCAAAAGATAACAAAACAATGGAATAGTGTCTACTGTAGTTAAGACGTTATAATTATATAAGGAAATAAAAATTATAGCTCTTTCAGTAACGATAATCGTGTTTTCCTTATGTTATTAAATTAGGAATATCTTTTAAAGCCCAAGATAAACTTTTAAACAGACCAACATGACCAAACTTGACATTATACAGGGGTGGTCAGTTAATTGAAGGCGGTGTTTCAATAAATATCTTTTGAGGTCTGATGAAGGTCTGACGTCATGATCAAAAGATTTTAAATTTTGTAATTAGAACGTTGCTTCATGTGTTATTATTGTATGGCCGTTATTTGTGACGTAATCCGCGCTGATGGTTGGAATATATTGAAAGGGCAGGGTTTATCCCTGTGTCATATAAGATGTAACCTCTACATAACGTACTTTTAATATCCTTTCTAAGTCTGTTTGAAGTGAATAGGTAAGTAGCTAGAAGATAAAACAGTTTTTAAATAGGAAAGAGGTACAAATCCGGTACATGGGATCAAATCAGTTTGTGCCCTATGATATTTGAAATTATTCCGCTGCTCACACAATCAGTAATTAGGTTCCTTGACATCATCAGACGAGATCTTGTCACCGTCGTCGTTCCAGCTGTTTTAGAACTCTATGACTTTGCAAAAAACCGGACGAAACATTGTGTCGATACTCTTGCGCCATCACATCTTCCAAACTCATCGTGCTGTACTGGCGCCGCTTGAACCTCAAGCGGCGTAAATATAAGTAACCTTTGTGAAAACTTTATTTTTTGGAGCCAGTTTGGGTTTGAATCTCTGTGGCTGTATAGTCCAAATGCTCAAAACCTGTTTAATGATATTTCGAAATGCTCAGTTGACGCTTCCCGTGACCCAAGAGCTGGCCAGAGGCTAAATAAGGTTATGTTGAGGAAAACCTATAGTGTAGTTATTTTAGTTTGTTTCTGTTGTTAAGGATTTTTTGTGCGACTAAAATCTGCAATTTGATTATTTCTCCTTTATTTTTCATATTATACTTATTTACTTACCTGAAACAATTTTTTATTTAACATTACTTCTGGTATATTGCGATTCTGGTATTTATATAATCAGGTATTTTGAGAATCTGATATTCTGAGATTGAGCCGTCCAAAGGTACAAGTTCGACTGATGCTTTACGTAACAGCAAGAATCCTAACTGAGCTCAGAACCAACTAGTTCTTTGCTAATAATGTACCGCAAGTATACTTCGCATTACACTGCTCCGTATCTTCACTCGCAGGTTGCCGTTCACAAAGCTTCTGTGTCGTGTGCTTCGTGCGCGAGCATTCATTAGCTCCGAGTAATGAGCCACACTCGCCAGACACAGATCACCGACTATCCGCACAAAATGGAAATATAGCATTTTGTTCTCTCATCCAGAGTTTAGTCTAGCCCTGTCTATCTTTAATATATTGTTATCTATCCTGAAATCAAAAGACAGAAATCAAAGAAAGGTTTGTAGGTCAGCACTTTTTGACCGTCAACAATCTTCCTGTCTCTTCAGTACACTAATTGATGTAGTATTTGCTTCTTTCCTTCAATCTTCAGTTTATCCATGCAGGTATGTCTTGCTCTGGCTGTCTGCCGCTAAATTCCCTATTTGCAATAAAATAACCACTTACTTCTTTGATTCTTAATCTTCTTTCTGTTAGAAACACTTTCTTTACTAAATTGTCGAGTGTATCGTGACACTTATAATGCGGGACATTTCCTAGTGACGTGCACTTACAGAGAAGTTTACTGCTTCTAATGTTGAAAGCAAATACAACATGTTTTACATAGATTGTTTCATAATATCATAGACTTTCTGCAACTATTCTAATCTTTGCCTCAGCCCCGTACCTTTTAAGGCTTTTTAAACGCAGTGCGAGCTAATCACACGGCCGCGCAGTGCGGGCGCGTAGTGTGGGCACTCTGTACTACTTTCTGTAGATAATCTCACTCTTTTCATATTATGCACCTCTCTAACGTTATTATGCTTATATTATAAGTATCTACTTTTCGGTTGTTGATGATTTGAATTAGGTCTTATAATTATTCAGCTCAATGGTTCTAAGGGGCTGCAAAGTAATGGTTTCTTGATTCTGAATTTAGTAGTGCATCGTTTTCGAGAATGATGTTGGTTTCAAAGATTAGGATCACAAGTTTAGGAGCACGACACGCCTGGCATCTTGTACGTACTTATGTCACAATGTTGGAATTCAGTCTTGAGAAAAATATGGAAGGGTAATGTATTATACTAATATTTTAGATCAAAAACGTAACCCAATACGTTTGTAATTCAAATTGTAAGATTTCTATGTTACACAGCGTTTGAATCGATCAATGTCTAATGAAAATAACATAAACTGTATCA
The DNA here is from genome assembly GCA_963082945.1 of Cerastis leucographa. Taxonomy (NCBI): domain Eukaryota; kingdom Metazoa; phylum Arthropoda; class Insecta; order Lepidoptera; family Noctuidae; genus Cerastis; species Cerastis leucographa. The sequence continues at coordinate 21,147,719 of OY720356.1, read as the reverse complement.
CATACCACTTATGAGCAATTTGTAATAGTCAATGAAAGGAATTTGATACTGCTGACGCATAGTTACGAGGTTAGAGATGACTGAGAATAAAACAAACTTTTGATTTCATCAAAAATGAGGATCCATGGATGAGATAATATTGGGACTAGTTATTTCGACACAATTGTACATTCATCTTTTAGATTAACTTGTTGATGAACGGACCTTAAAAACGTCATTGGGCTTATCGCATTTAATATAGTTGTATAGTGCCTTGCCATCCCTTTTTTTCCCTTTAAGATACAAAGAAGAAGAGACATCAGGTATTACATAGAATCATATTGCATAAAAAGAAGGAAAAATAATCCTTCAATTTTTCGCTAAGGAGACAAACTAGGCACTTCCTCAGAAATTCGATGATATCATAACTACCTACGTATTGTATCTGCAGCCAACTTTATTCCATATTATGTTTTACAACATTAGCATAACGTCTGTTTCCTGACCATTCCACACACTTCCTGAGCACTCTTCACCCACACAAATAGATTAGCATACATTTTCTATTAAAACCTGATATATTTAACCTATATATTATGTTTTGATGAATTTTAACGACTTCTATAATAAAAAGCGGTCATAACTCAGTGTAACTCGTATCATTTGACAAAAATGTACGTTTGTGTATGTCGTTGACATCCTGTGGTGTGGGCAAATTAGCGATAATGTCCCATCGTAAATATTGTTAGGTGTGTTAGTTATGTGTTTACTGTGTCGTTACTTATGGTGGAGGTGAGGTATGGTTGGTTACAATGTATGCTGCTTGTAATTCAAGGAGGTGGAAAAAACGTGAGTGTACACTTCTGACCAACCCTTTGGGGATTACAAGACGTTATGTTTATGTTTATCCAAGAAGGGTCAGGCAGAGTTATACCTGGAGAACCTGGAGTACTCCTATATTTTGCCAGTAAATTTTAAGTCCTATTGAACAGGGGCGAGCCTATTGTCTTCAACCGGTCATAAATCCAGAGTCTGTGCTACTGAGGAATTCTCGCGCTGAAAAATCTCAAATACATTTTGCTTGACCATCTACTAAAAACAATAATAATAGTTTTCAAAGATTCTTCAGTAAAGCTGGAGAAACCTACATCGGTTAAATTGCACATAAATCAAATTCTTCAGTGCACACGTGCTGATAACATTCTAGTATAAAATTAAAATAACATTGCCTAGGTTTCGTTATTAATATAGCCTGATAAATGATCCTAGAATTACATGGTATGCGTAATTAAATGTAGGTATCATCCCAAGGTTCAACAATATTTAAAGCAGAACTAGACCCTTTGCAGAGCCTCCAAAAGTCGTCAAATATCTCTTCATAACGTTCCAAAGAAAACATACAATTACTCCCATTCCAAATAGCCCTAAAATTTCCATTAGATACACGAAAACACTTCACGATTAAAAGATTCTGACAGTTCCTTTAATACTTTCTCGAATACGTAAACTAGTAAATTCAATCCCACCTACATTCGTGTGAAAATCTTCACAATTAGCAGCATCTGATCAAAGGAGCGGATATGATATTTTACGTATGTCGCGACAGAGAGACGGACTCGCCTTGTTTTATATATACCCGTGTGTATTATATGTGAAGGAGATTCGACGGAAACATGTTATGATTGCAAACATGTCTAACCTTGCGGGAATTCGATTTTGTGAGTTCTTTTTGGATTCTAAAAAGATAGGTGGTGACGTAGACCAACTCGGTTCAGTTTGACGATAGATACCATAATAGATTAATACTGTAATGAAAGATGCTATTTTTTTAAACCAACTCGTATTTTTAGCCTTTGTTTGCGGGTCCTTTGAAGTCTAGAATCTTATAACTTTTGTCTTCCTTGCTGTAAGTGTGATGACCTTATAATCTACCTACAAAATTCTTCCAATCAGTCCTCCGCTACCTTACGATGTCCTCTGCAACCCAATCAGTTCACAAATAACACGGGGCAGGCTGTTAGCACGACCAGGGGCGGTGGAGCAGACAGTTACTTCGCCCTCAAACGAGTTATTGCCCTGGACATTACGGGCAAAAACGGGCCGACATATTGAGAGCTCGGAATGTAATAAAGAGGGTAATGTCGTCGGGAGGGCAGGTTTTTTATAACCACCTTGGAGACGAGTTTCGATATGAAGGTTTGTGGTTTGAAACCTGGTGTTGGGTGGTCGTTTCATAGCTATTAAGTACCTACCGAAGAAAAAGAAGGCATTTTACAAAACGTGAAGAAAACGAACTTTGATTATGTAAAAGCGTACTTAGATATTAACAACTGAAAACAGGACTAATTCTAGGTTGTTTCTTCTATGACGAACTGGCCCACCTCAAGACAGGTAATGATGCAAACGTACTTAGAGCACTGTAGGAGTGATTCATTCATTGAGCTTGAGGACATTCTTGAAGGTCTATAAAAAGTCTGATCAGTGGAATCTACTGTCAAGAACGAAGGATCCTCACAGCAGATTTTTTAGCAGACTTTAATGGTATCCGTACCATTTATAAGTTTACCGTGAATGCCAGCAGTAGGTACCTCAAACACAAGTATATATTTCTCGTAATAGTCTCATCGGTCTTGCCATCTCAACCCTGCGCCAATCCGTCAGTGTAGCGAACAGTGACAATTACACTAATTGTGGTGTATAATAAAGCCATAATCGCTGAATTTTTCCGAGCTGAGTGAGCGCTAATGTGGCCTGTATTAACATTTGAGAGAGGTTCCAGTGGGAACGAGAATCCCGAACGAAAGTATGATACTTGTGCTATTTAGTCTGCCTTGCCTTTCAATACAAAATGAGTGTTTTGCCTGGCCATGTAACTGGCTGGCTACCAGTAAAAGTAAAGTGGTTACTTTTTTGGCATGTGATATCCACACAATCCAATCGAACTAGTAAAACCCCCAGTAAGTAAATAAATAAAAAATCTTGGTAAATCCTTTTCTGTTAATGCCCCTTTTTAAATGTATATATTATACAATAAACAATCAAATATAATTCAAGTGCCTGCTCTCAGGAAAATCTTAAATTGTAATTCGCGTAATAATTAAGTTTGATTCTATATGGCCCAACTTTTTATGGATACTTCTGTTTGTTTATTTTTATTTATTCTTTCTTTTTTTTTGTTATATAAGTAGCCGTTATCTATACGCGCATAATATAGTTAATGTAGTGCTCCTCTTTAAGTGATGGGGCACTTAGATTTACTAATATTTATAGTGTACTTATTGTTGAAGAGCCGAATAAAATTATTAAACAAATAAATAAATATATAAAATATCATACCTAAAGAGATATGCATAATAATCTCTTTAAGATCGATCGGCTTGAACACAATAATAATAAAGTGTAGAGCTGATCCCTTGACTCGCTGATAGTGTAACCTCACACTACTTCTACAGAACAACACCTAATTGGTCAATTACATTTGCTTGAGTTTTTGTGGTCATTACATAACATAATCACTTATCGCATGGCTCTGTATCGGTCAGCTTGTTGTAATAATCACGATCATCATTTTCTTTTCAGGGTTAATTGCTCGCAATTTTCACAGACTGCCTGTTTTCAGAACTGATTTCACAGCTGTTTGCGTAGATGGAGCCAGAACGGAGAACTTTAAAAAAATAAGAGAGATTCAATGTTTCTTTATAGATTAACGTTTTCTCAAGAAGGTCGTTTAAGAAACATGAGCCCAAGGTTTTGACAACCTGTATAATTTTATCCACCAACCCTGTTGGGGCTTCGACCTATTCAGCCTCAGAGAGAAGTGGCTTGTGTCCCAGCAGAGAGAATATTGTAGCCTGATTATGCTTAGGCAATGGATGAGATTGGTTTAGTCTGTTCTCGCATGGACAAAGAAGGCTGGCGAAAATGGACCCAAAGAATCTAAAAATTAACTAAACTCCGTTCCAGTGTAAATATAAAATAATTATAACTACAGTTTTATGAGATATTTATTTTTAAAATATTGAATTTTTAGGACTCGGGAATCAAAAGTTATAAATATTTTCAATTTACTAAAATTAAGTAATCGTGCAGTTACAAAACGCAACTTTTTTCCGATTACGTTCCAATCCAATGACATGTGTTTTTGCTCAAGGGTTTTCTTACTACAAATGGCTCTTTCTCTTAGTTTTTATACATTCTATTATGTCAAAAATTCATAAAAAATAACATGCAAACCTGATATTAAAACGCCAATTAACAATGCAAAAGCATTTAATAAAAATGGAACAATGGCGATTTTATAGTATTTCTTATAAAGGAACGGTATCAATGATGATCGATTGAGTCCCGTCACTACTGTCATTGTCAGATCTGTGATGATCTAGTCCATCGTTATGTTTGTATTTTTGTCTGGGATTTTATGTTTATCATTGCGATTTTGTAGATTCTCGACGACTTGGCCTTTACATCTTGAACTGAAGATAATGCACCCTGTCATAGACTACCTACCGCATTCTTCTCTGGATATTGGACAATGAGTTGTTTTTGATTTGGACTTTGATTTTAACCACAAACATGCGTTGCGTTAATTTCTTCTTCTCTTACGACTTAAGCTCTTACGGAGGTGTCGTCTCTTTGATGGAGGTGCTCAGGGCTTTGAAAAAGTTCAGAGATGGGTGTATCCACGTGATGTAAGTATATTTGTAAAAAAACATGTATTTATATCATAAGTTAAGAACTTATTTAAGATATCTATCTGAACAACAAACTAAGATTCGTTTAGCTTTTATATGTATAAATACATACTGTTGTAATCTTATATTAGGCTCATTCTTACTGTTGCCCTATACTTTATCGGACTAAAACAGTATGCAGTAAAAGACTGCCCGAGGTAGCAGTAGTGTATTTTACTGAGATCTTTCAGTCATCAAAATAAAAGATGGGTGGGTGTCGCATTTATGAAATATTTATACCTAATATTTATAAACCCCTCCACAGGTATCAGAGGTCTTCGACCTCTATATTATCTTTAGACATTTCTGTTTTTCTTTTGTTACTTATGGAACTCTTTATGTTTACATTATAGGTGAATTTATTTATTTTAACATAATTAATTAATTTCAGATAACAGGAGACGACTACCTTTGTCACTCATGCTGGGGGCTGATAAGCTGCGACCCTGAAAATGAAACCCGACGGCAACTTGGCCATCGTAACGTCTGTGTTGCATAAAATAAAAACTATGTAAAAATACCAAAAAATAAGATTTATTACTCATACTTTTTTTATTCAACAAACCTTGCTTTTCAATAGCTGTACATAGCTAGTCAGCTCTGGCTGTTATAATTTATGTAAAACAATATTATCTTGTCTCAGCGTAATAAGAATCGTTTTACTTGACTATAATTCGCTTAAAGATCAAAATCATAACGACATAGTTTTAATAGTGATTGAACTAATTACAGGGTTGGTAATCAGTTTAGTCTCTAGCTGCAGTCTAGCAGTTTTATGATTCATCAATTAGGTACAGGCAATGAAGTAAAAATTCTGGTTTTGGCTTATGACAAGAAGCAAAACACATAAAGTCAGAACTAAAACTGCGAGGGAAATACAGTAGTTCGAATCTTCCTTTATCTTATGTATTATTATATTTTGATTAATCTTAATTACGGAGACATTCCACTGTTAAAAACCTTAGTCGTAAGATTTTTAGGTTATCTTGTAAATAGACGTATATCTCTTTTCTCCCAACTTTTCAGTCTTACTTTCCATTTACTTTTCTGATAGTCTTTAGTCGTTTTATAACTATGTATAAGTTGCTATAGTGAACGCTACCTCTAAGAGTGGGTCCCAAAATACATGTAGTCTCGCCCGTCTCCTTTAGATCGCATCTGTTCTTGAAGCGGTACTGTACAAACACTTTATGATAGTGTCTCCACAAATCTAACAAAGAAATAAAACGCCTAAATATATAACAAATCCCATTAATCTCAGGTACAACAAACAGCATATTTCTAGGTCACGGAGTGCACTCGACGAGGCAAACATTTTAACAGAACAAACAAGGGAGGGCCGGCCTGAGGGACACACCGGCCCGTGTGGGTTTTTAAACTGGACAGTAATTTAGTTATAGTATTTGTTGGCGGTTCTATTTTACTGTTGTGGTTAAATACACGTCTGTTATAACTTTTAGATTGTTCTGTTGGTCTTGGTCTTACATCGTGAAGTCAGATTGCTTTTGAATTAAAATAACTTCAGTAACTAGAAGATAGTTACATGGGGCATCCAAGAGTATGTTGCATCTTAAAAAGTCTAAAACACACTATACATTAAGTAGAGTATAGTGCCTCCACAGACAATGGCCCACCTTCTATCTTACGCTGCATGCCCCGTCACCTGCGCACTTGAGGATCTTATGACTGCATCAGCGAACGGAGTTCACTAGGCTGAGTTTTGGGCTAAACAAATTTAGTGATTTGCCATCGACAGGCTAAGAAGAAGAGTATATATGTCAACTTCACATTGACACAACTATTAACGAAAATACTTACACAGCTAGGTCCCACCATTATCAGTAAGTACAAACTTCATGTAGGTGTGGTCTATAGTGTATGTAAAGCCTTAGGCTGCAAGAAACGGTCGTGATTAATCCCAAAAATAAAAAAAGTCCAAAGTGAGCTCTATACAGCTCATTTGAGATTATTTTAATTTAAATATGCTACCAAAACAAAATTAAAAATCTCAACACACCCACTATGTAGGCCATCTATTCATTTTATTCTAGTTAGTTTGTCGCGAGTGTAGTGCAGATAAAATCACATTATATTTTCCGTATGTGCGTGTTCCAAATTGGACAGTATTCACTGTATAAAATGAGTTAGAGAGTTGGAGCCGCTGACGTGACTGGGCTGCTGGCATGCTGACAAGTGACCGCGGGAAGCGAGGAGATATTGGTGGAGTACAAAAAGACGTTAGGTATCACTAGGCTTGGTTGATTCTGAACATAGTTAGTTGACTTCTAATCTTTGGCCGTGGTATTGGTTTAAGGATCGTAGAGATTTCAAGGATAGTAAATTAAATAATCGATTTTGTTTGAAACACTAATGAAAAAAATATTGTAAGCAAAGGAGAAACCACCATTGAAAATATTAGTTGCAACGGCTTATTCCCATGTGCTCCAAAATTGTATTCCCAAAGGCTCCAAAATAAAAAAAACAATAGAATAATTTTAAATAAAAGCTTTACCTTGAGCTCCAAAAATTTGAAAGTACAAATTGAAAAAAAAAGACACCTACAAATTTTCGTGACTTGCCCGTGCCACTAGCATTCTTACTACCAGTATCAGTACTAAGTAACACGGGCAAATACGACACGGTATCGTGTTACTACCGCAGTTGAAAGTAGTAGCACGGGAAATTATTTATTTCAATTTTTTACACATCATAAAGAAAAATAGTAAAATTAAATGAAAAAAACCCTGCCAAAGTACTAGGCTAGCATAAGTTTAAGGTAGTGTGTATATTATGAGTTCTAGGTAGGTGTCTACCTGTGTGTTGATACAATGATTGGATTACCTTATTTAATTTATCTTAATTAAGTAGAGTTGGTAAACTAACTAAATGCATTATTAATAAAAAATATTAAATAAACTAACAACAAACTATAAAAATACATCAAAAGACTCCTCCTCAATGCTATCAGCTGGTAATGTGCCTAAGACACTGACGGCGTTGCCACGTTGTATGGCAATAAGCTAGCTAGCCCTTGAGTCACGGGAAGCGTCAACTAGGCGTTTCGAAATTTCCTTAAACAGGCTGTGAGCACTTGGACCCCACGGCCCCCGAGTTTAAACCCCAAACGGGACGAAAATATAGTTTTTGCAAAGGTTTTACGCCGCTTGAGTTTCTCTGCAGCCGCAGCGGCAGAGCCAGTACATCGCGATGAGCTTGGAAGACATGATGGCGCAAGAGTATCGACACATGTTGCGTCCCACACTAAATATAATAAACAAAAGTTATACCCAAATTCAAGGTTTTTCTCGGCCAGAAATAACAGGACGCCACCTGATACTATCCTTAGGTACTAAGGTACTACTCTTTTGTACGCAAGATTAGTAACAGAACTATTAGAGTAAAACAGATCAGGACAGCTACACTTACTTCTGTAACTATTATAATTAAATAGTTGGAAAGAATGAAATTGAGAACAAAACCAGCTCTGATAGAACTCGCCCCCTATAAAAACTACCATTCCCGCCGCTCGCTCCTCTCGTGACTGCGTCCGCTACCCGCGGCGGTTTTACGAGCCGCTAGTGATAGTACGGACGATGCACATGAGTTATCGTTACTGCTTAGGTGACTGTATGGCCTCTGTCTACATTAACTTCTCCCAGCGTTTCTTTTACTTTGGTTGCCAAACGAACATTTTATTGGTCTGAGCATGGCTGTATTTTATGAGGTACGACTTAATACGTTAGCTGCTGGGAATATTTAGAAAATTGTTGTGAACATGCACTTGGAAGTTAATTCAAAATATAAAATGACAGTAGTTATGAGTGAAAGAGTGATGGTTAAGAGGGGACTCTAGTCGGTAATTAAAAGTATTTGATTTGAAAAAACTATTGCGGTCGCGCTGCGCCCAACCAAGCCCCCGTAAAGTGCGAAAGGGACAACTGCAGCTGGATCGGCCGGAGGACACGGTGGAGTACAGCGTGGAGCTCTGCCCCGCTTGGGCTGAGCACCGCCGTGTCCTCGTAGCGGCGATTGGCGGCGGTGACCTCTCGCGTCCGGCCCTGGTTCAATCCATGGTCCGGAGCGAGAGGGAATGGGAAGCCGTCGCCTCCTTCTGCGAAGCAGTCATGCTAGCGAAGGAGGTGGCGGAACGTGAGAGGGAGAGAACCTCACGTCCCAGCCGCCGCGGGAGACGCCCCGGGCGTCAGGGGGCAACCAGTGGCCCCCGGCCACCGTAGGCGCGAGCCTGTGGACGGTGAGTAATGGGCTAGCTCACCGTCCGTCCGTCTCATGACGACAGGCCGTGTCGACGGCGCGTACGTGTTCCACGCGCGCCTCCAGGAGATGTCAGCAAACCGGAAGGGGTCCGAAAGGGCCGATGCCTGCCAGGGCTGCGGGTTGTTCGAAAGAGATACCGCGGCCCTGGAACACAAAGGGCTAAGAAGGAACATGGATGGGCTTTAGTCAGTCAAGTCTGACACTCCCTCCCGCTCCGCCCAGAGCGGGAGAAGTCATTTGATGATTTCTCATCCGCAAAAAAAAAAAAAAGGGACAACTGCAATTAAGGCTGATTTTACCTATAAAAATCTTGACCAAAAGACGTTTTGTATTCCGCTGTTTTCTTCTTCAAAACTAAACTGATCTAAATAATTCTTATATCAAAATTTAGAAGAAAGATATATCTATGCTTCTATTATTTTCTTTTTTGTTAAAAACTTATCTAATTTGTCTGATAGTCGTCTGGGTTTTTTTTTCGGATTTTTAGATTGTCATAATTCTTTTAGTGATTACGTTTAAAAAAAAAGGAAATGATAGGAGCAAGACCTAGATTTTTTGGAAAAAAAAATCATTGCTCTAGAGTGTCTAGAGGCATTATCCACGAAGAAAACAGCGGAATACGTTTGTATGGAGAAATACTGACTAGAGTCCCCTCTTAAGATCTGAAAAAACTTGTGCTTTTGTTTAAGTACTGTTGCTTCATTGCAGAGTTCTTGAGACTTTATTAATTTTCCTGCTCATGAGTAATTGTGAAGATACACAACTAACTCCAAAACTTATGTTTTACTAAACTCTAACAAGGTACTAGTACTTAATTACCTACTTACTTCATCTCTGCGTAACACTCTTTCCAGTCACAATTAAAGGATTTGAAAGGAAATTTCTAATCCATTTTTTTTTTAACTCTGCTCAACAAGTGTTCAATGAATGTAATTACGTAAAGAATGGCATTGCAATAGGGTGTCACACAATAAATAATTAACCCCCTATTTATCTAAAATGGTACAAATATCAAACACGATGAATTCTGCTTACCTACCATCTACTTACAGTGTTTCATCTGTAACGAGAGTAGAACCAGTCTAGTTTCAATAGAGCTGAGGTGATTTTATAGTATTGCAGTGGAGTCGTCTTTTAAAGTTTATTGTGCACTACAATGTAACTTCAGACGTGGGGTTCATTCGTAACTGGATTAGAATTGTTTCTTTGATTTGGTGAGTTGAAGTGAAAGCACTCAAAACAAGGATCTCCCTGTTGTTGTGTTGAAAGGAAATTAATGATTTAGCTACACCAACGAAATAGGTAGACTGTTTAGTTAGTTCTTGTTTGTCATGTAAACTTGACAACAACACACAAGTATTTGGCTATTGAAATCAGGGGCTTCGCTCAGCGAGCATAGCAGGAATTTAAAATAACCGAGAGCTAATTTTTTTTTTTTTTATAACGTTGCCCCACACTAGGATTTTCTCCTGTATCGTGGGTGCGTTTACAAACATTTAAACTCACATACACAAACAGCCAGGCCCGGAACAACGGCGCAGCAGTCGATCGCTCAACCACTGCGCTAACCGTGTCGTCAAATATCTATCCATCTTAGCCGAAACTTTGTTGAAATTGGGTGTTGAAGGTGCAATAAGATGATGTGGACTGATTGGTCATGTTACGGCCACGCTAATGAAATATTTACTTTCCAAGAATTCACTAATAAAATTTAGGTTCTCCAAAAGCTGCGCCCACCCTAACCATAATACTCGAAGCTTCATTACCAAGCCAAACAAAGCGTTCAAAATGAACTACACTATTAAAACATGGCGTCTTGCTAATACCTAGCTACCTAGGTCTTATACCCCTCCCCCCCCCCTCAGACCCGCAGCCCGTCTCCCAGCATCATATTACCTACTGCTCAATCTTCTTTCATAATTAAAGTGGCTTTTACCTCAGTACCCTGCCTCACCCCCTCGAATACCCCACCACCCGTTGCCCTGTTGTCATGAAGTAGAGGGGCAGAAGGTCCACCGACACTAAGCTATCGCCAAACTAGCTAAAGGGCATGAGAAAAGTGTCAAGGAGAAGCGTATTGACATCATCTTGAAAGTAACACGTCCATTAGGACGTCTCTTTACTCAATCCGATGGGCATATGATAATAACTTGGATCATGTGGAGGTAGGCATTTAGGATTACCTACCTATAGACACTCTTTTACAATGAAATGATTTCGTAGTGCAAGATCTGTGATTTCTAACTTACGATTTCGAATTTCCTTTCGCACACAAATTCAAACCAGCAATCTGAACGAGGATATTATTGTAGTACCTACTTAAAATGTGTGCGTAACTTTTCGCAACTTTATCATTGGCTCCTAAATATTCTTTCTTGGTAAAAAATGGCCTCGTTTTGTTTAAATTTCTCATCATCATCAGCCTATAATGTTCCCACTGCTGGGACATAGGCCTCCTCTCAATAAGAGGGAGTGGGCTGTAATCCACCACGCGGGCCCAGTGTGGGTTGGTAGATGACACATGTCTTCGAATTTATAGTTCTACAACATCCCTGTTTCCTCGCAATGTTTTCCTTTACCGTTTTTTAGGGCAGCGGTGATGACATAAATTACACAAAGTAACGCGCCTGTCTGGGTTCGAACCCACGGCTTACTGGTCGTAAGTCGGGACTGCCACCACTGGGCCACCGTTGCTCTCAAAATTTCCCATACAAAAAAAGATTTTTTTTAGCTTGCCGGATGCCTTGCGTAACTTAGTAGGTAGGCTTTAAACTAAATGAAGAGCCGAAAAGTAAATGTGGTCTTGTGTGGTTACAGATTTAAGTTCATCAGGAAATCTAACATCATCTTCTTGAAAACATACTACCCTAGGTTCCTCGAGAAGAATCACCTGATTCTTCTGTAATTTCTTCGTGGTGTCATTACCTAGGACCTGCGCATAGGTTTACTAGAGTCGTTATGCACCCCACCTTCAAGGGGGGAAGGTAGGTAGAGAGGTAATTGGCAGTTTTTGTTCGTTCTCAAGGAGATGTGTCGGGAATTGCGTCTTCAGATGTGTTTGAAACAACTTGATTAGTCGTTTACTCTCATAATGTTAACGGTATTTTTAAAAGGAAGGTATATAAATAGCTAGGTATAAGTTCCAAAATTGTTTTTTTATGATATATAGCCTTATTGTTAGTAAGTTCTTGTAGGTAAGTTTCGTAGTTATAATACCAGGTCATAAATATCAGTTAAAACAGCAAAGATTTAAACAGCTACCTATTTCAGTTCATAGAATAAAATTAAATCCAAAAAAACTAATCTAAGAAGCCAACGTTTAAGTTAAGATAACACAGAATGTTAGGTACCTATATGTGGTTTTAGCAACGAAAGCGTCTGGGACGAAACTGTTACACTTGTGTCTCTACATTTTGCATAAATAAAGAAAATGGCGAGAGCATCTGCTCTATATGCTGATTGTTGATATTGAAAACACAAATTGTTGATACGAACTACGTTTTGATTCAGTGTATTAATAGAAGCTTTTGTGCAGAGAGAACTTATTTTAAGCTTCGACGAATCACTCTTAAAGATTCAAATAACTTTACTCCATAATCTCCATTAATATTAAATACACAAAGTTCAACAAACTACTGACAAAGGTCTGTAATATCGAGAGTATCGTGGTACATACCGCAACCCTGCCTGACCTTTCCAAGGACGCGCCGCGCCCACCTAAGTACTAAATTTAGCACACCTCAAGGAAACATCAATCGCACCAACACATGCGCACAATTTTTCATTTTCCACTGCAACAAAACCGCACAAAAAACGTCACACCGCACCGGTAACAGCCGCAGAACTGAGAACCGCATTTGTAACGCAAAATACACCTGTATTGACAGGTGTACCTGTCCGCACCTTGCGTCGACCAATCAGCGCGCAGGTTACCTGCGCAGCTCGATAAAAAGGGGCGTGGTTTGTGCAGAGGCGGCGGGAATTGTACCTGTGCGCACCTGCAGTGTTATGAGGCAGGTGTAGGTGTTTGCGGGTTGGTCGTGAGTCTTCCAATGGGGCGGCAGTGGCAGGTTACCTGAGAGGTGCGATTGCGTAGGTAAAGCGGCAGGTATTGGTCGGGCGCAGTGGGTCGCGGAACTAGGTCAGCCGCTATGTGCGCTCTCTTTATGTACCGTACTGCGAGGACGCCGTATGTTTCCTACTGTTTTAAACTTAAATTATAGTCTTTGTTTGGCTTCCGTTTACGGAGATTTAGGGGCGGAATAAGACACCTAAGCGTGTTGGATGCGAATGTGGTTCCTTGTGAGTGCTTAAACAGAGGATTCTAGTTGATATGTTTATGGATTCGAGCTTTTTATTTTCCTTTAAGAATGATAGGTATATAAATCGGTACATTTTGACATACATACTTATTGGTTGAAGATTTATAATGACGCTGAGATGGTTCTTGTGGTGTGCGTACCTAATATAGCGTGAAAGAATCAGAATTGTCAAGACATAACTAGGGTGGTGCTGATCACTTTCCAGTTTAATAGGTGAGGGTAACTAACTAAAATAACTTTGCAGATAACAAGTACCTACCATACTTTTTTAGGTCCTGACCCGAAGAAGCGTTGTCGTTGAGCTTTGAGTTTCTACATTATTGAGCCCTCCACTCCCTACAGTAAATCATGAAAAATACAACACAAACGTATACCTAGGTAAGCCTTATATACCTACACCTTAAAGTCTACCTAAGGCGGTACACAGGGGGTGAGAGGGGCAACTGATTACACGGGGGGGGGGTTCCTCCCAGGTCGAGCAAGTTTGAAGACAAATTGTGTGGTGGGAGGGGGGAGGCGAGGTGGAAAAATTGTACCCCACCACCCGCCACAGCCTTTAAATATAAATAATGGAGATTTTTTTTAATAGAACTGCGATCTTGGTTTGAGACTTGCAGAGTATTATGTATATGAGGTTCGAGGCTGTATGGAGGTATTAGTGATGCCAGCTGCCATTGGGATTTTGTTTTCTAGTTGATAAGCAGGTATATGGCGTAGGTAGGTCTATGACAGATATTGGAGGAGCGTTGGCGGGTTATTTGTAGGCCTTTTAGTATTTGCAATAGTTAGTAGCAAGGTTAGTAAGTTAAATTCCTTGACATCCGCCAACGAACTTAAGTTATTTTCATTACGTTTATTATAAGGAATGAAACTTTAAAATGAAAAGCTGACACTTTTGTAATAATGTTTTGATACATCGCTTAATACTTGAGCAAAATTTTTTATTTGAAGTCTTGATTCATTTCTTGTTGGAAAACAGATAATCTTTCGCCTTTTCTGTAGCATTCGGAGCAACCAGCAGTATTTCTTAAATTTGATAACTTGGAAAATGTACAGCAACTAATATTCCCACCCGGTGCCGCACCTAGCCCCAAGTCGTACGGCATCACTGCAATAGGTGAAGTTGTACAACTTACCCCGCAGTTTGTGCGAGCCTCCACTCGTTATAAGTTCTCGCTTCCGACTGTACCGGCCTGTGATTTGTATCCTGCACCTTTATGTATTTTGTAGCATATTAAAATGAAATTGGACTGTTTCGGATAAATTCGGCTTAAACCATGTCGTTTTACCATTACTGTACATTTGTTAAAAATCGGCTTGTACGGAAGTACCCATTTCAATGAAAAATCTTTATTAATGGATTAATAAGTGACAGTAATAAATTTCAACTAAACAAGAGGGTCTAGAAAACAAGCAATCGCTTTATAAGCGTTTTGAAGAGCTTCTTGGTAGCTATCAGTCAATGCATAAGCATTTTTATCTTTTCTTTCATCGATTCCGCTGACAGATTGTCAGTCTTTTCCTAGACTCTCAGGGGCACAGAAGGAAAACGTGGATAAGAAATCCAAGTTTTCCTTCTGTGCACGTTGAGAAATGCCTGTTTAATAATTTGAACCTTTTAGTCCAACCCAAGATGAAAGGCACAACAAAATTTAACAAAACTTCGTCAAAAATCTGTGTCTGTGTACCTATACACGTATTTACATACAAGTGTGCGGAACCTTGTATTTTTCCATAACTTTCTCGTGTTCAGATTTCATATTCAGTTGGGGCACGGTCGCATGGGAAAAAAGCGCGAGTTTTTAGAGCAAGTTGAAATGAATTCACGCACGCGGCGCCCGAGGAAAAAGTCGAGTTTGTGAGGTGACCGTGATCACTGCAGATGGCTTACGTGGAGCTGGATACTTCAACGATGATACAACTAGTGTAACAAATGGACTACTGCGTAAAGTGAAGGTAACAGAATTTGACAATGCAGCCAGGTTTTAGGTGTTACCATAGAATACAAAATAGTTCGAATGTAATTCTGATAGACTGCAGCACCGTCCTGCTATTAATGTTTATCGACGATACCCAGTGATAGAACTGTTATAGGTAGTAGGCATTCGCGGTTTTTCTTGCCAAATATTTAGAGTTGCTTGTAAAAATTTAGAATACAAAAGGTAGAATTATTTTTCTCGATATAAATAGATAACCTAACCCCGATACATACTTAGCCATTTTATACGGGTTGTAGTAGTTAACTCCGCAGGTACTTACACGTCTTACACTTACAAGTCCTAAAATTATTGTGAGTTAAGAGTATAGTGGAGAAACACGTTTTCACCAAGATTCACCAATTAGGTTTATTTGGGCACATGTTACAGTGTTATAGTAAAAGGCGATTCTCTCTCTACGTGGTTGATAGTTACCCAGTTATAAGTTATAGGTTCTTTATTCAAATATCGTTAGTTATTTTCGTTATTAATTTAGTTGCGCGTAATGGGCCTATAGTAAAAATGTATGGCGATAAACCTAACCTTAAACATTTCATCGTCAAAAATATACTACATTTACTAGAACTTATAGCCCATTTTTGTATTCCAAAGCATCCTTTACAATTAATTCAAGCCCAGTTCTCCGCACAGTTAAATGCACAGTTCTGTAGGTAGTATCTACTATCTACCTACAAAAAGCGGTGGCATGCGATGCACCGAGCTTATTAAAACATGTCCGTGTCGCTATGTCTAATTTTCCGGTTTTGCCCGCGTAGATTGTTCGCCACCCGTGGGACGCCGCTGCTGTAGTATGTAGGTAAATGTGGACGGATTTATGTGGACGATATTGTGTGCTTGGTTTTATGTATTATAGAGAGGTTTTTGTAATAAACATGGGTGAATTTAATTTTGGAAGGACGTCGTTTTTTCAGCTCATAACAGAAATGTAGAATAATTACAGTGTCTAGATACTGCAAGTATAGAAAAGAAGTTAAGAAAAGCGAGCCAGGAAATAATTTAGTAGATTACTTTTACCAGCTGCTACAAGGTATCAAGGGATACTGTTTCAACAATTTAGCTTTAGCACATATGTTGCTTTCTACAGGTGAAATTCCTGTTATAAAATGTCAAAGTTAAATTAACCAAGTGTCTGACTAACTATTGGTACTTAAGTGATAATTGTTGGTAGAGAAAATTGTACACGCAAAATAATTGTGGATTAAGAGATACTTAACCCTCTACAGTATGTTAGGTTAAACGAGGGACATATTGAGGGAGGGTATTCAGTATTCGATTCTCGTCCCAAATATGTAAAAAACCTATAACGTATATAGAAGATTTTTTAATGTTTTGTTTAGTGCCTAGATTATTTTGGACTGTCCTAAGCCAGGTAAGTTTAAAGTATGAAGGGAAAATGGATTATACCTAAGAGTCATTGCCCCGCTCACATATTCTGTGATAGTATTAAGTCGCTAGCGCAAGGGTGTATACACGTTGCGTGTCATTTGCGAAAATTTTGGTATGGTTCTGTCTGTTATTTCTCAGTGTTTTTTTTTTGTTTATATTTTTATTAGTATTGTACGGTCTCATCGCCGTACATTTTTCTGCTTACTCGGTGACCTACTTTATGTCAACGATGCGCGTCATAATTCAACACAATAAAACGACATGACAAACGAATTTAAATATAGTGAACTTATAACTGGGTAGCTATCAACAACTGAGAGAAATAATCGCCTTCCACTCTAGTACTGTAACTTACTCTTAACTTAAATAAACTTAACTATTTAGTGCATCTAAGTGGAAAGTGTTTCTCTATACAAACTACAAAACCTTCACGACAAATCGGTGTACGGAGTTAACTACTACAACCCGTACATTTATGGTCCTGGAGCCTTCGTGTATCTTAGTGTGTTTGTGTCTCTTGTGACGGTAGCGAATCGGTTCAACTGGTCTCCCGGAAGAGGGTCGCCCCAGTTGAATTGAGAAGGCGCAAATACCTAGCCAGAGTGCAGGCACATTGAGTACCGGAACAAACTACAACTACTGGAAGAGCCTTCGACTACTGGAAGAGCTTTCAACTACTGGAACTAACTACAACTACTGGATGAGCCTTCGACTACTGGAAGAGCTTTCAACTACTGTAACTAACTACAACTACTGGAAGAGCCTTCGACTACTGGAAGAGCTTTCAACTACTGTAACTAACTACAACTACTGGAAGAGCCTTCGACTACTGGAAGAGCTTTCAACTACTGGAATTAACTACAACTACTGGAAGACCCTTCAACTACTAGAAGAGCCTTCGACGATACCAGTGAAAAGTCTTCAACTACAAGGATAAACTTTGGGACTTTTCCAAAAGGTATTTTTGAATTACAACAAAGCTATTATCTATAATCACGATGAATAAGCTATCGCAACAATCAACATGTTTTGAAAACATCAAAACATTATGCACTAACTATAACAAGGATAGCAAAACCAGAAAAACAAAGGAATACGTGAACAAGCGGCTGTCCTCATTAGAAACTCAATGGATGGATTTCAATGCACGGCATACATTGCTGTTGCAAGAAATTGAAGACAGGAACATAAACTATTTTGTGGAAGATGTCTACGGTAAGACAAAGACCATGTACGAAACAACTAAAGCAGACATTTTAAAAATGTTGCAAACTACTGAAGAAAATGTCAAATTCGACCTGACAGACTTGTCGAGAGGAGAACCTGATGAGGAGACCAAGACTTTGCTGACTAAACAGGAATGCAACTTCAAAGCCATCGATCGAGCTATGGCAAAAATTGATTTTGATGCCTTAGCTGAAAAATGGGAACTTGACGACCACTTGTCAATTTTGAAGTCGAAATGGGAAGCTATTGACAGTACTCATTGGGAACTGGAAGCCTTACTGAAAGGTTCGGAACATACGTACTATGACAAGTTCAACAGCATGGAAGATAAATATGACGAAACAAGGAAACTACTGAAAAGCAAGATGTGGTCCACCGCTCATCATCAACATTCAGCACCGAGAATCGAGATCCCAGAATTTTCAGGACACTATAGCAAATGGATATCTTTCAAAGATCTGTTCCTGGAAACCATACACAAAAACCCGACATTGAATAAAGCTCAAAAAATGCAGCATCTGAAGACCAGGCTGAAAGGTGAAGCAGAAAGACTGGTGCAACACTTGAGCATCAGCGCCGACAACTACACTTCATGTTGGAAGATACTGACTCAACGGTACGACAACCGTCGACTACAATTCTCGTCGTTCATGAACACTATGCTGCAGTTGCCTGTCATACAGAAGCCAGACGCTTACAACTTAAAGAAGCTGCATGACGTAACAACGGAATGTCTAAATGGTTTAACAAACATTGGTTTTGATATAACCAGTTGGGATCCGATGATTGTCCATCTGATGTCACAGAAACTAGACTGTGGGAGCTACAATGAATACATAAAAAACTTGCACGATAACAGAGAGGTATCGACACTACAGGAATTTATGACATTCTTAGAAAACCAGTTTATGGCGTTTGAAACCATGAAGACTTCAAAGAAAGACATACAGAGTTCTGAGAAGTCAGCTGGAACTGAAAAACATGTACCTCGAAAAAACTTCGATCATAAGAAGTGGGTTCCAAAAACTTACCACACTTCATACGGGCAGTGCCCTCTTTGCCAAAACAATCATGTTTTAATGCGATGTCAGCAGTTTATTGACTTGGATACAAAGCAACGAAACAGCACAGTTGCAAAATTGCGACTATGCAAAAACTGTTTGTTTAGTCACGAAAACCAAACTTGCAACTCTACGAAAACTTGTAAGGAATGTAATATGAAGCATCATACGCTCTTACATTACAACAATTCTAATAAAAACACACCTTCGACGAGCAATGAAAACCATCGCTCAGGTCAACGACCTTCGAGGGGAACTGAGACGCCAAGTTCGAATCATCTATCAGCCAGCGAGATGGAAGTTCTACTGACAACCGTCCAAGTCAAGGTCAAATCGGTAGATGGGACTTACGTAACTCTTCGTGCGCTCATAGATCAAGGCTCACAAGTCAACTTAATAACTGAAAATGCAGCACAACTGCTAAAGCTGCCAAGAAACAAACTAACTGCGAAGATATCTGGAGTTGGAACTGTATCAGGCGACTGTAAAGGACGCCTTACAATAACATGCAAATCAATCCATTCTGAATATACTTTCAACACTGACGCATTGATTATGAAGAAATTGATAAATAAACTACCGAATAACACATTCGAACGATCAGAGTGGTCGCATTTACAAAACTTAAAACTAGCGGACCCTGATTTTAACATTTCAAGGCCTATTGACATACTACTTGGGGCTGACGTATACGCGGAAATAATACAAGATGGGATGTTAAAAGGCGCACCAAAGTCACCCGTTGCGCAACAGACACAGCTGGGATGGATTTTGTGTGGAAAATTAGAAACTTTAAACTGTCACGTCACATTACTAGACTTGGCTGAAATAACAAAATTTTGGGAATGTGAAGACGTCTCCAAAACAAACATTGACCGATCTCAAGCGGATCAATGTGAAACTTACTACAAAGACACTACTCGCCGTGGTTCAGATGGAAGATACATTGTAAAGATGCCTTTCTGTCCGGATTATGAAAATAAGATCGGAACATCGAAGACGATCGCAATATCACAATTGCTGCAACTAGAAAAAAGGTTTAAAAGAAATGGCCGTCTTGAAATGTTATATAAAGAGTTCCTTAAGGAATACCTGGATTTAGGCCATATGAAACCAGCTAAACCCATGACATCTTCAACTACTGAATGTTTCTTACCACACCACGGAGTACTTCGTGAAGAATCTACTACCACGAAACTCAGAGTTGTCTTCAATGCATCTCAAAAAACTAAATCGGGATACAGTCTTAACGGCCTACAAGAAAAGGGCCCCAACCTACAAAAAGATATCCAAGAACTTATCATAAAATGGAGAACTTACAAATACGCCTTTACAGCTGACATCGAGAAAATGTACCGATGTATCTGGCTGTCTGAGGAACAACAACATTTGCAGAAAATCATTTGGCGAACTACGCCGTCAGAGAACCTGCAAGAGTACCAACTTTGCACTGTCACTTATGGCACTAAATCCGCACCGTGGCTAGCCATGAGAACCATCAAACAACTGGCATACGATGACGGCTACAAATACCCCATGGCAGCCAAAGTACTACTGCACGAAGCATACGTCGACGACGTCATAAGCGGCCACAACTCACTGGAAAAGGCCCAGGAACTCCAGACATCCCTTATCGGTATGTTAAAGGGAGCCGGGATGAACTTACGCAAGTGGTCCAGCAATGATCCAGCATTGTTAGAAAACTTAAGTGATGATCAGATCTCACGCAGAATTACTTTTGACTTCAAGCAAGAGGAATCCATGAAAACCTTAGGACTAGGTTGGAATCCGCAAGCCGACACTTTTGTGTTTAACTGGAAATATGAAAAATGTCGACCGGAAATAACTAAAAGGCGACTGCTTTCAGAAATTTCACAACTTTATGATCCGCTGGGTTGGCTATCACCCATAACTATTGCGGCAAAGATTATATTTCAAGAAGTATGGCTCAACAAACTTGATTGGGATGATCAGTTACCGTCATATATAGCAGATAAGTGGCTAAAACTAAGAGCTGACATACCCAATGTAAAACACATGAAAATAAAGCGCTGGATCGGTTCAACTAACCGGAAAATAGAACTATTTGGATTCTGCGACGCCAGCGAAAAGGCTTATTCCTGCGTGGTTTACAGCTGCGTCCGAGATGAACATAACAAGCCAACAATAACATTACTCGCTGCTAAAACAAGAGTAGCACCGTTATCACTAACGATCACATTACCGAAACTTGAACTTTGCGGCGCGCTCTTACTATCGCAACTCATCGAAAAAATCAGAGAAGCCCTGAATGGTTTCAATATAACTACGAGCGTTTGGTGTGATTCCCAAGTGGTCCTGGCATGGATACAGGGGGATACATCTAAAAGAGAAAAATACGTCGCCAATCGAGTTGAAAAAATAAGACAAATCATACCAGCCGAACAATGGCGTTATGTGAAGTCGCAAGATAACCCTGCAGACTGTGCTTCAAGAGGATTGCTACCAACCAAGCTAACAACATTCAGTCTGTGGTGGGAAGGTCCTACATTTTTAAATACCTTCCAAGAACAAAGTCGTGAAGAAAACATAACATACACTTTTACAACTAACATAGGCAGCGTTTGCCAAACGAAATCGAACTCTATGAACAAAGAGACCAATAATTGTATTCATGACTTATTAACTAATTGCAGTTCATTGACCAAGGCGATCAGAATTGTAGCACGGATACAACGATTTATCGGAAACGTACGCAACAAGAAATGTGACACCGGATGCCTCACATTATGCGAATTAAACAATGCAAATGAACAAATAATAAAATATGTCCAACAAACGGAAATTACGCAAGAATATAAACAACTTATGAAGAAAGAAAATATTTCTACAAAAAGTAACATTTTCAAACTTAAACCATACTTGGACAACAACGGCTTAATCCGAGTCGGGGGTCGGCTGAACCATTCCAGTTTACCCTTTGAGATGAAGAATCCAATTATTCTACCTAAGGGTGGAAGATTTACTGAGTTGGTGATCCATCATGCTCATCTAACGACTTTACACGGAGGAGCCAGACTAACCTTAGCGTACATCCGGCAACGGTACTGGATCGTTGGCGGTAACAGAGCGGTGAAAGCTGAATTACGGCGCTGTGTGCGCTGCCATCGCTACAACCCGACGGCGTTAAACCAACTCATGGGAGAACTGCCACCGCAACGAGTAACACCTTCGCGCCCGTTTACCCACACTGGAGTTGACTTCACAGGCCACGTCGAAGTCAGACTTAACAAAGGAAGAGGAGTTCGAACTTCAAAGGGCTACATATGCATATTCGTATGTATGGTTACAAAGGCCGTGCATATCGAACTTGCATCGGACTTAAGTATTGAAACTTTCATAGCAGCTTTCCAGAGAATGTGCTCCAGGCGCGGCACACCAGGGCACGTTTACTCGGATTGTGGTACGAATTTCATAGGCGCAGCAAGGTTACTTCAGAAAGAGTTTGAAGACTTCAAGCAAATCTTGTCGCCAAACTTCTTCAATAACATCGCAGACATGGGAGTACAATGGCACTTTAATGCGCCCGCTTGGCCGACTGCAGGTGGACTATGGGAGGCAGCGGTAAAGTCGATGAAGTATCACCTTCGTCGGGTGCTAGGAGACCAAAAACTAACGTACGAGGAATTTACCACCCTGCTTGCAAAGATAGAAGCGTGCATGAACTCCAGGCCGCTTTGCCAACTCACGGAAGACCCCGAAGAATTTTACAACTACCTGACACCGGGTCACTTTCTAACGGGGGGACCAACAATGTCTTTACCACGAGCTGACTACACTGATGAAAATTACATTGACCTCCGCCGACGTTGGCAGTTAACTGAACATATGTTCCAACAATTTTGGAAGAATTGGTCAAACGACTATCTTACTCAACTACAAACGCGCAGCAAATGGAACAATCCCAAGAAAAACCTCAGCGAGGGGGACATCGTACTTGTCCGGGACAACAATTTGCCGCCAGGAAAATGGGCCCTGGGACGGGTGCTAGAACTTCACCCCGGAGCGGATGGATACGTTCGAGTGACAACCCTAAAAACCCAAAGTGGTGTCATTAAACGACCTATAGTAAAACTATCGGCTCTACCCATCGACACAAACTGCAACAAAAATTACGAAGAATACAAAACGGATTTACAAAAGGCTGAGAAACCTACCACAACAAAACAATCTGGAAGAAAATGTCTTACAAACATTTTAATGTTTCTTTTCACAATGTTGATACTTGTGAATGGATCATATGGTTCGCAACTAAAGTCAGGCACTCAAATTACCAAACTGGAATCTGAGCGACCGATTTATTATGACACCATAGGCAAAATAGAACTCATTCACGATGAATGGACTTTGCTTACGTACTACAACTTAACAAACTACTGGCAGGGCGTTCAACACATTGAAAAATACATTAACGGTGTAAATGACCTTTGCCAGAAGATCCATCAAAGTTACTGCCAAGCTACGACAGATCAACTTACCCACGAGATGGAACTACTCAACTTCTACAACACGATGCTGCTGGCTCCCCATAAGCATTTATCTACGCGCAAAAAGCGCGGCTTAATCGACGGAGTAGGCATGGTAGCAAACAGCTTATTCGGTGTTTTAGACCAGAGATTTGCTGACAAATACCACAAGGATATTGATGCCATACAACGTAACGAAAACTATTTACGTGAACTCGCAAAAAACCAAACATCGATCATGCAACTACAAAATGACGTTTTGAAGAAAAACGATGAAAATATCAAGCTTCAATGCAAGATGATAGACCACTTCATGGAAGAAACTAAGACGAATCTACGCAGCATTGAAACAGAAATACAAATAATGATGGCCACAAGTTACTTCAACTCCGCTTCGCTCACAGCATCGCTACTACTACGAAATCTTAAGGAAATTCAAACTATGCTCCTGAACACTCTAACCAATGTCTACAGTGGACATATGGACGTGCACTTGATATCACCAGTCAGTCTAGTAAAGCAACTAGAAGACATATCCGGCAGACTGCCGAGGACTCTGTCTTTACCGACTGAAAATATCAGAGAAGATATCAAGGAACTTTATAAGTTGCTGTACGTGAAAGCACGAATAACAAAGAACTACTTTATGTTCGAAGTTCACATTCCTTTAATTTCGAATGAGGACTTCACCTACTATCGGGCTATCGCTATACCCTTCAAGGCGGAGTCAAATTACAAATTGATGGAGCTATCTTCGGAATATATTGCTGTGAACTTTGAGAAGAATTCTTACATCTCACTAAAAGATAAAGACTTCAATCAATGCATCAAAAGACAAAAGAATAACTTCATTTGTAACGCAAACATACCAGTGTTCAACTTACAAAACAAGAATGCACCTTGCGAAGCAAAACTACTGGGTCATCGTGCAACTACGTCACCGTGTGACGTCCACAGTGTGTCATGCGAGGAAGCATGGATCAAGTTGCAAGAATCAAACAGCTGGCTGGTTGTTTGTTGCGGAAGGTGCGAATTACGTACTGTTTGTGAAAACGACGTAATATCGCAAACTATCACATCGGCGGCTATAGTAACTTTGAGCCAAGGATGCGTACTGCGGTCAAAGGAACTAATCATCACTTCACACAATCAGTACAACAGTAACCTCAACGTTAACTATGACATGCATGTACCGAACCTTAATTCACCGATAAACAACATTGTCAACGTCACACTTCACAACGCGCCACACGAACTCTTCACTCTTGAGAAAAACGATTTCGAAGTAATTGACAAAAAGCTGCGGTTCCAACAAGAGAACGAGCCGAAACTACCATCCACTATCACCGATCATGACGTTCACCAATATGCAATCTGTTACCTTTTACTAACAATTGCTGTCATCACTTTCCTGTGGGTCATAACAAGGAAATACTGCACTCTGCTCAAGAAGCGATTTCCAAGGAGGAAAAATAGAAGACAAATACATGAGGACATTGAACTTCAACCAATGGGACTTCGACAGCAGACTGCCAGAGAAGAGAACCAGCAGGCGCCCACTGACGACTGCAAAGTTCAACCTCAAGGGCACCGAGACAACATTGCCTTTACTTTTGATTGATTGTTTACCTATTTACTTTTACTTTAATGTTTGACTTTGTACAGGCGTTTATTTCTTTCTCTCTCTTTACTCATCTTAGCTTCTTTATGGGGTTGCCAATATGTACGGTCTCATCGCCGTACATTTTTCTGCTTACTCGGTGACCTACTTTATGTCAACGATGCGCGTCATAATTCAACATAATAAAACGACATGACAAACGAATTTAAATATAGTGAACTTATAACTGGGTAGCTATCAACAACTGAGAGAAATAATCGCCTTCCACTCTAGTACTGTAACTTACTCTTAACTTAAATAAACTTAACTATTTAGTGCATCTTAGTGGAAAGTGTTTCTCTATACAAACTACAAAACCTTCACGACAAATCGGTGTACGGAGTTAACTACTACAACCCGTACAAGTATCATGTTAGTATGTTCTATTATGGGTTTGAATATGTCCCTCGTTTAAACTAACATACTGTATATCCATATCTAAAACCCTAAAACCACCAACAAGAACACAGGCTCTTGACCTACTCTCTCTCGTCTAAATAAAGCCTAAAGTGGGCCGTGCTTTGTGCTGGGCTAACGTGCCGTGACGTCATCAAAGCTGGGGTAATGACGTGTCCTGTGACGTAATAGGCCATGACGTGTCTCGTGCCGCCAGATGGCGCTGCATTATTTAGTGGTTTTGGACGGTAGTATGATGTAGTTTGTGTTCTACGTAGATTTATTCGGTTTGGTGAATTGTTAATGAGTAATGTAGAAGTGTGCTTTTAGGTTGGGATACCTACGTGGTACCTAATGTTGTTGTTAGTAGCTGTACCTCTCAAATCATGAATATTATAAATTGTTGCGAAGCTTCCTCCAGGAAGATTCGCAACAATTGAATTGAAAGCGACGCAAATCTCCAGATTTGCGTCGCTTTTTGAAGGGGTTGGCAGCAAAATCTAAATACTTTTATTTCACATAGGCCTACATGGGCACTTATAAAACGTCGCCAAAAAGGTGCTCAGTTCGGGTAGGTCGTTTCCTATGGAGAGGAACTGGCAAGAAACTCCATGGTTACTCTTTAAACATCATTTGGTTTTACAATATTTCTGTATTACAGCGTTAGTACCTACTTAAGTATGGGAGAACATCATAGGCCCGACAAGAAGTCGTTGCTTATCACAAAACGTAGAACAAGATAAAAAGTTACCAAGGATCAAGGAATCTATAAGGCCTACAATGTCTACACATTCACAAACAATCAGTAAATAAGAAATAGAGTATAAAGGGTGTAAAACACCTCTTAACGAAGCCGAAAGGCACTGGTTCTCCCTGTCATTGCGATCATTTTTTTGTTCTACACCATACCTGGGAACCTTCTAGTTACGGAGATATTAGGGGTCAAAGTTCCAACTTTTTGAGAAGTATTTTTTTTTAATACAAGTTTTCGATGAAAGATTTTTACTTTAAACACCTCCACGACCCCCGTACTATTCAATCCGTCCATCAGCACAATGTTTTGAGTGCGTTACATTGAGTTCTACAACAAAACATGATTTTACACCCCCCAAAAAAAAGTCGTTTCCCAGCAATAATTTTTGCGTAAAGTTACTTAGTTTCATGTACAGAATACTTGGTTGACGGCTTCGTGATGAGGTGATTTACACCGTGTATTAAACAAAAACAAAAAATTTTTTTATTTATTATAAAAAAGACTGACACAAATGTCATCCGTGCTGTAACAATCCTAATCCTAACAAATATTATAAATGCGAAAGTAAGTTTGTTTGTTACCTTTCACGACTAAACCGCTGATCGGATCTTAATAAAATTTGGCAAGAAGATAGATTTCAACCTGAGGAAGGACATAGGCTATATATCATCACGCTACGACCAATAGGAGCGGAGCAGCAATGCAAATTGTTGCGAAAACGGGGAAAATGTGACGGAGACGAAGTTGCGCGGGACAGCTAGATCTAAATAAAACGTAAAAGGTATAATGATTTAAAAACTGTTGTTAAACATCTGATTAAACAGATTGGATAAAAATAATAATATAATAGAGACATCTACACATTTATGCCGTTTATGAGCTACCAGGGAAGCCGCATGCGCAACTTAACCGACCATGTCATATTTTTAAAGGAAAGATCATCTTAGATATTTTTTAGGTTTCCCACCTAACCCCAAAACCTTCCCAACCTGCTGCCACACTTCACATGGCATCACTTAGCAAAATTGTCTCATGCAAATGTATCCCCCCTTGTTCATTCTTACCCCCACTTACCGTAACAAACAAACAACACTCCTATACTATATCTATAACTCCTGGACTATAACTAGGTAACAATTTATATGCTAACACACTCGTAGCTCACACACGCAATCAAGTTAGAAGGATCGCGGTGTGTTCGGCTTTGTTCTAGACCTTTAAGTTTGTTTTTTTAGGAAACGGGATGGAAAATAAGGTGGCTCTGTTGGGCGCCAACATAATGAGTTTGGCGCCCAACAGGGACAATAACAGTTTTTGCTCTAGGTACCTCAACTAGGCAACTCAATCATCAAAATGTTTATTACAGTGCCTTAGTATACAAATCTTATATCTGCGAGATTATCAAGGAAGAAACTTGATTTAAAGTTCAAAACCTCCATGCCCATAATGTTTCACAGGCATGCACACTTCCTGAAAAACCAAAGAAGGTTTTAAGCAATCCATTTCTGTTTTATTGCATCTCATAGTTACAATCACGTGTTCTCCATGCGAGGTAGAAGCCCCAACGTGCCCCAACTTTCGTCTATACGAAAAATATATTTCGCACACAAACGCCAATTTTTGCCAAACGTAACAAAAGTTGTCTGCAACATTATGATCATTACCCGCCATCACGGCGAGGTAAGGCGACAAATCCAACGTCTACACGAACTTCGCAAGCCATAAACGGATACTTGCTATAAGTTTTCCAATCTCCCGCGCCCGACTCTGTCATATTATTTTCTAACTATTTTACTGCAGCCTGCAATCTTACACCGTAGAAAATAGAATAACTCAGTTAGACGAGTATGTTGAAAGAGTTTCAGTTTTCTAGTGTCGTCGTAAACATTGTGGGAATATTGAATAGTGAATTATTCTTTGGGGAATGTTTTATGTTTAGGTATGACTTGATTGTTGAGTGTCTTTCCAGTTTGTTTGATTTTCATTCAACTTATTGTGGGAACGGATTCTGAGTTTTGTGTGAACGTGTAAAATATTATTGTAACAGTTTTGGATAGGTACTAACTTAAAAGTATTTGACTAGTGAATTCAATTACCTAGCCAAATCCTATAGGCTCTCAGCGTATTCCCTAGTCATAAACTTCTTTATTTGTCCTCCATGATAGTCTAAGTATAAACTTGTCACTTCAGTGGGCGGTATGACCTTTCTCGGTGAAAAGTGATACGTTACGGGCACATTAAATACGTCATACTCCGAGATGTCAAAGAGCACGTATAGACACAATGTGTTATGTATAGCTCTTATCTAGCGCGTGTACCACTCGCAAACTATTTATACTCTGTTGCAATCTTAAGACCTTGTTATGATATTAATTACAGTTTAAGATATTCGTGTTTGGTAAAGAAGTTATTTAATAATCGATTTACAAAAGATGTTTTGGGTACATGAAATTATAGCTTAATCTATCATAACATCACGCCTGTAATTTCCGAAGGGTTAGGCAGAGGTGTACTTAATAGTTTAAGTCCCATGTCATAGTCGCCCATCAACATATCATCCATTGCTCTATTTTGAAAACTAATAGATTTCGTCCTGTTTATGAGTTCTCTTTAGCATACAGGATTAATGCTATGTTGTATTTATGTGCAAACCTTTTAGCTCATTAGGTTGCTGTCAAAATGTTTGAAAGTACCCAATAGTCACATCTGCCTTCACAATAACCAGCCATATGCCATTACTTACCTCTTTTTCTCTTTTACTACCTAACACTAGAATAAAATAATAAGCATTGTGTACATAGGTACAGTGGGCACAGTGGGTAGAGCACACAATATCGTGTCGGACAAGACGGTCGAGGTATGGGCCGCACGTGTGGCCGCACAAAAAACGCGCCTTAATAAAACGACGTGCCGCGGGGGTCGACAATAGGGACGTGCATCTTACTCGATAGTTTATGCTTAAGAGTATGGTTTTAATTTAAATATTTGTTTGAATGTGTGCTATATTGGGACTACCAGTCTTACTAAGTATTGTGTTACTCAGTTACTGCGTTGTGGGAGTCATAGCAGTCACTTCATATAAAATATTGATAGTGGATGTCCAGGATGTAGACCTCACCATATTTGGGAAAAGGCAGATGATGAATGTGTGCTACATCGGGTACTGACCTAAATATCTATTAAAGCCACTTTCATTTAATTGCAGACATTTTAATTTACCTATTCGAAGAGACAGACATACTGTGGTGTCCAAAATTAATTAACAACTTATCGAAGAGGTTTCATAATGCTTACGTATCAGCTTCTACAAAAATCAGGAAGTTTATTCATATTTTTTTTATCCTTTTTCATATTGCTGACGAAAGTTCATAGAAGTCAAGTGAGGCAGGCGAGTACTTGCCTTATCTTGTATACAAGGCATTTGGATAATTTTATTAAAATGAATCATTTATAATCTCATACGTTACCGATTGGCCAAAACAGAATTCCATTTTTTGTACAGATAATAATATTTTTCTGGTGAATAGATGAATACATGATGAGCCACATACAATAACAATATGAGGGAAGAAATGTTCTGAAATATCATTCTGCGGAATTAGAGTAGCTTTGCTAAATTTGTTTATAAGAAGGTGACGAGCTTAAGTGTTTAATCTTTTCACTCGTTAAAACTTGTTGTCTGGTCATTGCATATAATTATCATAGGTGTCATCATTAACCGATAATAAACACAAATCGACAGTGTCCCATACCTACCACCCTTGGACGGGTTTAATTACACGGCGCGGGCGACAGGTTGTCGCATGACGTCATCACTACACATATGTGCGTGTGTGTGAGTAGGTGTTATTATTTCGAACATTGTTTGATGTGTGTACGTGCAACATAATGGGTGTACTGTGTAGATATGTGTGTGAAATAGTAGCTAGATTATTGTAACTATAATTATTGGGTTTAAGTACGGTTCAATTTAATGTTTTTTTTTAGGTAGTTTAAAAATGTGTGGACGGTCTAACTGTATGGAATGCTTCTTTTTATATTAAGGGCTTTGAATTACCATAAATTGTGAAAACAGAATTAACCAATTGCCATAATATTGTACTTTCTATCCTGTGGAAACCAGAAAAATATTACCCAGTTACTGGACTGTGGTGATATTTGAGTACCTAATGATTCAATTTACAATTAAAATAATTACCTATGGATTTAACTCGCGGATTCATTAATGACTCCGCCCTGGAGTATAAATGTGGTTCTGTTCCACTAACGGTAGGACACTTAATATCGTGTTCTGCGTGCCCTGCTGTTTGTACTAATTACAGGAACTGATAGAGCTACAGAGGGTGCCAAACAAGTGGCTCTGTCTGAGCTGACACATAGATTGCCATCTACTCGCTAAGAAGAAGACTTGCATGTATTTTGCAAACAGTTTAGTTTGATTGTGTCTGCTCACGTGAAAGGTTAAACCTCAAAAACGCTAAAAAAAACTCGAAACGATTGGAGTAAAATTCTCATTTCTTAAACTACGACGATGACGAATAAGCTAAACATTGTATCCGCTTACTTTACTCACAATTTTTTTCAAAGTAACTTTTCTAACTTAACTGCCTAACATAATTTATTTCTGCCATCGTAAAACCTGGTTTTAAAATCTCAATTCCTTGGCAATTAACTGTAGTATTTGACAACAAAGTAACGTTGTGTTCTAGCTGTTAATACATCGTTAAACTGAAATGGTTGAAGATATGGCCTGATAAGAGCGCGCAGTAAGAGGGTTATACACTGTATCCGGTGGAGTATATCAATACATAATAAGTCTTTACGAAACGGCGGTTACGTTTGAAAAAAGACAGCTTAATATCAAACTTTGGGCTTGTAGATTATACCATCGAACTTGACACGCTAGGGTCACTTAACTAATACAAGTCATAAAAACTGAATTCTAGATTTCTATACTTCTGTCTCTTCTGCAATTAAAAAAAAGATCTTTTGGTAGTCAAGCAACTCACGTTATTCTAATAAAAAAAAGAAGGTACTACATTTGATTTTGATGCTGGGTTTTAAAACTTAAGTGTTCATTATAAATGCAGCTATAGTCGGGTTTATGCAGCTCCCTTCCGTCATCTTACTCTCACGCTGAAGACAGACATTACCTACTAGAGAAATAAGTTAAATAAAAATTAAAACAAATGACTATCAATGAAGCCATACTCCAGTAAATCCAATCAGGTATTTTCCGAGCCAATCTGCTGATTGACTGAATCCTTACGAAGACCACCTTGCCACTGCGTGTACACGGCTCGAATAGTTTCTATAAATAGTGCGAAAAATAGAACGATTGATCCGTTTGAAAGGTTGTGGATTTTGAGAGTGAAATAAAATAAAGTTAGGACAAGACCTGAAGATAATCCATAAAAAAATAACTTACACAAACACGAATTAGAAAAAAAATCTATAATTTCTACTATAGGGGCAAATAAAAATAAACTGCTGTTACATACATGTCTTTATACTCGCTGTCAATGTTACCATTAGTTTTCGTTTGTCTCTAGTTGTTTAAACATCAGTATGTTTAAACAACTAAGCTTCAGTAAGCTTAAACAAGATAATGTGAAAGTAACACACTACTTAATTAGTGTCAAAAAACGAGTGTACCTACCTATTTCAGTAGGTAATCTCAAATGGGGTCACTCACCACTTATCAACTGGAATAAGTTTCCAAACAATATATCCACGTCACCGGGCTCTTTATCATCGGCACAGCGTACAATTTTAGTTACGGCTTGACCCCAGATAGCGCGGGGTGAGGACATGATAAAACACCTTTATTGTTTATACTTGGCGTATAGGTATGCGATACGCCAACGTATTGAATGAAATAAGATATTCAACATTTAATAAAAAAAAATGTATAAAGTTGCCACCACGAATGACTATTGCGTAATATTTTTGAAATTTTACAATATAGAATAGCGTTGAGGTGAGAAGAATACCGTTGCATGATGATGAATCAATCAAGAAAAAGACATCAGTAAATAAGCGGTGATAGGTAGCTAGTGGGAAATATACGAAGAAACAACCTACAATAGTTAGTTCAGCGCGCACAGATAACCTATTTCATCGGCCCACTTATATTCTCACCCTATTTCTCATATAGGTTACCGTTCGAGGATGCAAGCTATATTTACTTGTTTTGTTGTCCGTGGCTGTAGTTACGCGCAGCTTGCTTAGAAGACACCTACAGCAAGAATTTTGACGCAGATATACATGGTGTGTAAGTAAATGACATCGTTCCACAAACTTTTACAAGCAACTTCTATTTCACAAATTTTCAAGAGACGGTTTATCTAAATAATTAAGTCAATGATGTCAGTGTAAACGATATCTATACTAATTAGAAACTATGATGAATGCTCAAATCACTGCTTTGACATAGACGTATATCAACAGAAATAGCTACATCGTTATAACGTGCGCATCATTTCACTTAGATTCCTCTTTATACTGAGATGCGACCTTGTCTCAGTAACGTCTTAGTACTAACGGTACCTCCGTTGGCAATATTCAATCTATCGTCATAAAAATCGTGACCCATATTGCATCAGTTAGGTAGGTAGGGGAAATTCCACCGCTGAAAATGGGTCTCACCATGTTAAAATAGATAATGGACTGTTGTTTAATACTAATAGATAAAACTTTGATAATAATCATGTAGGTACTACATATTATACTATACAATTTTGAAGATTCAAGCAACGAGTAAATATGTTTCTTCAAGGTAACCCTGATCGTTGCATGTATGAATGCAACAGCATCATAACTTAGCCCCAGGTGAGATTTTTTCCAGATTTTAGCCAAAATCACGGAAAAATGATGGCATTAACAAACAACAGACTAGGGAACAAAAGAGAAAGAGCAATGTAGAAAAAGACCGAGAAAGCAGGTGAAAAGCAGAGGAATCCAAAATGTAGGGACTTTTGTAATGTATACATAGTAAAAAAATTGTTACATGGATAGCATCGAGCAGTACGTCAGATGGAAAAGATATTGTGTGAAAGATTAAGAAGAGAAAGTTTGAAAGATAGAGGACAGAGAGTGAAAGAGATATCAAATCGAACTTTAAGCCGATGACCAATAGTTTCTCAATCTATTTACACGGGTAATGAGTACTTACCTACTGATAAGGATAGTTCCAAGGAAGTGGGGTCAGGAGTCAGGTGTTATCTGTTATCGGAGGTGGGTACATGCGTCTTCACCGCGGCTGTGACGCAAGGCGTTGTTGCTTTTCTATCTGTTAATTAGGTAATTACGATTGTTTTCGAAGATTCGTGTACAGACGTTCGGAATGGTTCGTCTTTTGATCAGGTACTGTTTACCAAATTTACCTACGTATCACAAACTCGTTACTTCTTCAGAAAAGAAGAAGATCTAATTCATTCTTAATCATCTATTATAATATGCCTGGATTTTGAATTGTAAAAATCACGCAACTTCTATAGAAATTTTTTCACTGTGACAGATAAAATTTTCAAAAATCTTTCCAAAATGCTCACCTTTGGTTCATAAGTAAGTTTTTGTCCAACCTTTTAAGCTTCTACAATTTTAAGAATCTACTTTTAATCTCGCAATTTCTACATGCGTTCAATTCCCTATTCAAGTAGCTTTATCTTCCCTAGATTTAGCAGCCCACTTGAGCTAGATTGCTATTGGACCAACATTAGTGTTTAAATTGTGTCAGTGTGGCTGCAAACGAGTTAAATGATTCTGATTGATGACTATTTTTTTGCAGTACAGTGTCAAAGTTCAGAGTCACCAATATGGTTTAATTTACAGCATCAAAATTATTTAACAATGACTCTACCAGTTTTTTTACCTGTTTTACTATCACGTTTTTTTTTGGATTTATTTTTATATTCCTCTCCCTTTATTTATTGGACATAAGGTAGGTACTATAATTAGTTCATCGTTTGAGTGTTTGTTAAATAGGTAATAATTAATACCTACCAGGATTTCCTGTGCCTTTACTTTTTCTAAAGTTTTTATTTCTAATTTTGGAACATGTCTACCCTCCAACGCCTCCTAAGAACCCAAAATGTTATCAAATACAACCATTTTTTCCCGCTTCGGGTCAAAAGCACCGCCATTATTATTTGTTACAACCGCCCACATGGCCCCACCTTGCTCAGGTAACATTATAGTTACCTTTACAACCACTCCTTATTACTACTACATAAGATTCAAAACAGTGTGTCAAATTTTATAGGGTCTTTAAACAAAGGTTGTTGGAAATTACGCTGTGTGTTAGACGGTTAGAGTTGAAATTCGATTGGTTTTGTTGAGTAGGTGAACACAAAAAGCGTATAAAAAGCGACCTTTGTCCTCCACACATGTGGTTCTTAGAATAATTAGCGATTGTGAGACAAGGTAACTATGTCGGTTCACAGAAATGAAGCCAATTTATATTATCCACACATTTACCTTGTAAGTATAATTTTTTTGTTAGTTTTTGATAATAAGGTACCTACTTACTAACATTCTTACTAGCAGATAAATCAATATTTCATACTTCTAGCTTAATATAAAGGCGCGCCAAGGTGGATAAAGTTTGTAATTGAGAAGTAAAATAAGAACAATTAGGTAGGTATAATAAGTAACATAAAATAATACTTACTTAACATAAAAGGTTTTGGATTTCAGTACCTAATTAATCTACTAAATATATGTCATCAACTTGTGCCTGTTTAAGCGACTAACCTTTACATAATTTATTGACTTATGTAACTTATCATCATACGCTTACCTACCTAGTTAATGATGCTCGTACCGATATCATGAAGGATAAATAAAACGGTCACACTGTAAATTGTTTTTTTTTTATTTGTAGGTAAACCAGTCCAATGGTAATTACCAAATTATGGACATCTACTAGATAATATTACAAATTAATTAAAACTATTAAATTCAATCAAACACTAAACATAAATTTTATTCCACGAACTGAGAAAATTGTTCAATTCTTATTCAAACAAGAAGGACTACTAACGCCATCTAGCGTCTAGTAGAATTACTAAATGTCGTCAGAGCGTCAACTCGTGAAACAACATTGTTTTTGAGTTACAAATTGTTTGTGTTTACGTTTTCTCAAGACAGTATTTTTTAAAACAATAGGTAATATTTTGATATAAAGTAACCGTTGGATATTGACTTTAACTTGCGTTTTGATTTTCAATTAGATTTTCATTCTGAGTTGAATAGTTTATTCATTATTTACGTGCCCAGTAATAAATGCATGGAAACATTATCCAATTTATTTTTGTTTCTTTTTGCGATATAGGTTCCCCGGGTACCTCAATAACTATACTGTACAGTAGTACTAAAACTAGTAGTAAAGTACTTTAGTCATCATTCTTGAATATTGGCCTAAAAGCTTGCCTTGAAATAGCCATCCAAAAAAATATGTATCACCTATTAAGTAGGTACCGAATGCCATGAAAACGTTATTAACTATCTAATAAGTTAGGCCAAAATGATCTTAAGCCTGTGGTTTGGCCCGCGTATATTTCGGAAAAAATTGTAGTCCCACGACAACATAAAATACCAACCATAATCAAAACTAACTAACTAATATTCTAACAGCGTTAAATAAACGCTTCATCATAAACTGTCTGGTACAAGACAATACACCTGTAACGTTGACTTGGTGCCAATAAACTAATTACAGCTGTTCTGATTACAAGTTATTATCTGTACGAAACGTTTATTGAGTGTGAACTGGTACTGTGTGATAAGCTGTTCGTTTATTTTGTTATTTAATTGGTTGACATGAAGTTTTTCGAAAGTCCTAAACATCAATTTAAGTCCGATAAACTGGAGTTAAGAAATTAACTGTTGGTGTTAGTTTTAAAATGTTATCACGAAAAAACTCAACCTGAGCGATATAGTAAACAAACATGTCGATAATGACAATATTATTATAAGCTTCCGAAAAGTTCACGTGAATCTAGTTAGAAGAAGACGTCAAGAAAGCAAAGGTTTACAATAACTTTTCCTATTACACGGGTAGATTCAATCTTCAGTTTTCACAAAATACGGTCGAACCATACCAATGCGTCACAGTCAAAAATGCATACTCACCTCAGCGGAAATACCTACCACAGTAGCCACACGCATTTATTTTCGTATAACAATGTTAGTGATTCTACGAACGTTGACAATTGACGCTACCAAATTGATAATGAAATAGCTGCGAGTACCAGGCTCGCAGAAGAACGTGGTAGCTGGCGAGCTCGCGACGCGTGCCAAATGAGCGCGACGTTGAATGACACGGAGACGCGTCGGGACCCGCTCTGCCAAAGAATATGAGCGGAATGGCGCCTCTACCTGTTAATTGAGTTGCTTGCCAACAGTGCCTATTGAGATTTAGTGACGTATAGCTATGTCAACGTTGGTAGATTTTAAGATGGTTTGCTGAAATAGCCGACTGATTCGCTCAGTATATAGTTACAGGAATATTTAGGCCATTGAATGGAATGAAAACATTGTTGATATAGGACTTAGGTACCTATTTTTACAATTAAGATCTTTATTTTTATATCCAAGTAGTTTCTGCTGCGATGTCATTAGCTCAGTCTGTATAGTCAGTGTTTCTATTTATTGTTCTTTGATTTGACCTAGGTTCGAGCCCCCTGTTTCTTAGTGTAATATTTGAGTTACACTGATTTTACGACCAGTAAAATCTTGTATCGAGGTACCTACCTAAAATAAACAGAAAGCCTAACAATTTAAATACCTATACAGGGTGTAACGGAAAGGGTATATACATCCTTAAGGGTGTGCTACAGACCATCAAACTGAACATGTTTCTCATCATAAAACATGTTTTTCAGCAAAAAAAATATCTGCTGCCCCATCATCATCATCATCATTAGCCTATAATGTTCCCACTGCTGGGACACAGGCCTCCTCTTCTATGAGAGGGAGTGGGCTGTAATCCACCACGCGGGCCCAGTGCGGGTTGGTAGATGTCACATGTCTTCGAATTTTTGGTTCTAGGACATGCCGGTTTCCTCACGATGTTTTCCTTCACCGTTTTTGAGAGCAGCGATGATGAAATAAATTACACAAAGTAATGCGCCGGCCTGGGTTCGAACCCACGACTTACTGCTCGTAAGTCGGGGCTGCTACCACTGGGCCACCGCTGCTCACGCCGCACCGCTGCTGCCCCATAGAAAATTACAATACCTATTCTACCCAAATGTATAGGCAGCTTCAGCTTCAGCTTCAGCTTCAGCTTCAGCTGATATTTTTTTTGCTGCAAAAAAAATTTTATGTTCAGTTTGATGGTCTGTAGCACACCCTAAAGGATGTATATACCCTTTCCGTTACACCCTGTATACATATTTTTCTTCTCACAAACTATAAATCTACGCGACATCGCACATTCAAAAAGGAAAACGTCGCAAGCGCTACATCAAAATATTCTCGATTCCTCGAACTCCCTACCAATAGGTATGTAGTTGAGTTCCTCTCGACACGTGTTAATCTCACCGGTGAGGTGTCCTCGGTTAATATTAGACGTGATCGGCTATTTGAGTCCGTATTGGGTTCGACATCCGACTGACTCACTCATTCAAACGGATCACGGCAATAAACTGGATTCTAGTTTTTAGGTATGACACGGTGTTTCATGTTGCCTTGAAAACTTTCTGTGTGAAATGAAGATTTTG
Organism: Cerastis leucographa; assembly: GCA_963082945.1. Taxonomy (NCBI): domain Eukaryota; kingdom Metazoa; phylum Arthropoda; class Insecta; order Lepidoptera; family Noctuidae; genus Cerastis; species Cerastis leucographa. The sequence continues at coordinate 21,109,701 of OY720356.1, read as the reverse complement.
GAAAGAAACATTCCGTTTTGAAATTCAACTCAATTTAGCTTGTGTCAATCCATACGTTTTGACTTTTCCGTCATGGTTATCGCTGATGGAACAGCCTGGTTGTATATTATTCTATTACTCACAGCGTGACTGCTGAGTATGTTATTGGGTTATTCATAAAGACGAAGAAGTAAAATCTCAAGGCATACGAGCATGAATTATGAATGATTAGGTGTATTAGGCAACACTAGCTTAAGCTTATACATACAGGCAATAATTTGCAAAAATAATGGCTATCACAATTTTCCCTGCAGCTGTTTAGTGTTGCAGTCTAGGAGATTCACATCCAGCAGTAGGTATTCCTTTAAGTCTGAATCATTTGCACATTTAGTTCAATCTTATATGACATATATCCATATTATGTTTGTCCATCACATAAGATTATGGGCCAGTAGTAACCTAAGCCGCGGTGTGGATGTCAGGATGCACGCATCCGGCCGCCGGATGGCCCACCATGGCCCCGGATGGCCGCGCATGAAAGAGCCTCTGTCCGTACCAAGCGATATAATTCGCTTTTGAGGTGGGCGATGATTAACGCCTGTTTATTACGAGTTAGATGTAACTACTATTGGAGCGAATGGGCGATTTTTATGCAAGATTTGTGAATAAAAATTCGAGGTTATTTGACAAAAGCTTTGCAAGAATAGGAGAGAGCAATGTTTGAATTTTAGACATGTAATCTCTGCTCCATAGTCCTCACACTCAACAGCTTGTATAGGTACCCATGTGCCTCATACGTTTATCAAGGCCACATCATAGACTGATCTCATACCTACATCTTACAGCACACCTACTCACAACAAATAAGTAGAGTGACATACCTACTTATTAAAAGTGCCCGAAGACAAAACAAACAGATTCATGAAGAATATTTTAATAGCGCTTGTACGTTGTATGATGGACTGGCTGGTCGCGTAACTAATGGGGATAGACGCCACAACTAATGGACCCGCATTTATTTAGAGGAACTCTTAGAGTGGAGGCGATGTGTTTGGATGCAAGTGTAGAAAGCTGAGAAGTTTGATTGATTGGAAATAATCATGTAGGCTGACAACTCTATAGATATAACCGTTATAAAATTTTGAAACTTTTCTCAGATATTTTTCTTGTTCGCAAGAAAAATACATTAGAGTTAAATATCTCGGTGTTTATAATCTATTTTGCTTGTGTAGACAGGTGTCAGGATGAAAAAGAGGTGTACTGAAATGACAAGGTTTCTGATTTTTGTGGTTAGTAATGAGATGGACAGTGGTCGTCATCTTAAAGTTTGACGAGTTCTTTAAAACACGGACTATAAATATACGGAATATTGTCAGGCAGTAAGCGAATGCCAGTGCAGATTCAGTACGTAGTTACCTGTGTATCAGTAGAAGAGCTATAAATTGTAAAGTCAAAAATACAGAGAAGTCTGTAGACGTATATTGATTTACTAGCTGGCCAGTGCAACTTCGTCTGCGTCACATTTTCCCCGTTTTCGCAAAAAAATTCATTGCTGCTCCGCTCTTATTGGTCATAGCGTGATGATATATATAGCCTTATAGCCTTCCTCGATAAATGGGCTATCTAAACTTGAAAGATTTTTTCAAATCGGATCAGTAGTTCCTGAGATTAGCGCGTTCAAGCAAACAAACAAACTCTTCAGCTTTATAATATTAGTATAGATGATGAGCTGACGTTGGGAAGAGCCGCTCATACTTTTGCTATCAAGAAAATAGTCACCTTAAACGATTAAGTAAAAGGCATATGGTTAGTGTACATCTTAAACTCGTTGGCCAGGTAACATATCCCAGAATACTTCTTAAGGCGCAGATATACGACTTTTAATGATTTTAAATTGAACATCACGTCTAAACTACAAGTTTTATTTCTTTGAAAAAAATATATGTTGTACTAGACAATTTTCTTTATAAATTGATATGTGAAAATGTGAAATTATATTTTTATAACATAGTGTAATTAATTTGTAAATTCATGTCTAACGCGGACAAAAAAACGATAATGACGCAAAAACTATCGAACGTATTTGCATGAAACTTTGACCATCTGAAAGACAATTTAACTACCCATATTTTAGTATACGGCTTTTATTTGTATTGTGTTTGATAAATCAAGGTAGTTTGTTTTTCCGAATAATCTTGGTGCGCGTTGAAGCGTTACGCATGCATTTTTACTCGCTCAAGGTCGCGGGCACTTATTGTCGCCTTAACCTCACTGCCCAGATTAACCTACCTACTACAAACTTAACATAGGGAAGGTATTATTTATAAAATGGTGAACAAAGTGAGTCGTGCCGTGTCGGCACGCGGCCGGCCAGGAATAATGCGTCCCCTAAGGTAAACATCGGCTTGGTATATTTATTATACCTGGTGTGCGATGCCAATTTTATTTTTCTTTGTTACGGAATCAGTAGTATTCAATTTTGGTAATAAATAACGAGAAATAGGGTGAATAATGAGAAATTGCAATCAGTCTAGTACATGACTCAAACCAACAGTGTGTGATCCAAAAGCCGACCACTAGTGCTGTAGTTATAGACTAACAACAGCACTAGTAGTCGGCTTTTTTGTCAACCGTGTCCTCAAAGGACTCTGAAGAATCCTTAGGTAGAGACAGTTATTCGAAAAAAAATGCACTACAATTAAGTTTTTGCATTCTCTTTACCTTATTCTAATGAATTTGGGGTCGTCGCAGCATTGTCTTCTTCTTCCATACTTCTCTATTACTCGTTATTTATTACTCATGAGCCACTCTTGATCGGCTTTTATGTTTCACTTAGTTCATCCATCGTTACTTCATATCGTATCCCATATTATCATAAAATCAATTGACAAAATAGAACATCCACCATATTTAGGTCTAAGCATAAATGATCTGGGACATTCTGTGCATTTTATTATGATGACCCAAATTCTTCATCTCACCTTCCACTGGAAACCATCAAACGTTGATAAAACACCCAAAAGACATCCCACACTGTGGCTAACCTGATGATAGATTAGAACACAATTATTAATGTCCCCACATTACAAACAAGTAGGCAATTTTACGGTTAATTTGAAAAAATCTTATTCATTTGTAATCATTTATCAATTGTCTCCATAACTCAAAGGGATCATAACTTTGAAATGTGTGAATTGATCGGCCTCATTCAAAATTTAGAGTGACGAATTAATATCATAATTTTGAGGTGACGTATTAATCATCTAGGTAGGTGATGTTTGTGAATCATCTTTCTGAATCAGTAGCATTAAATATCTTGTTTAAAGGTACAAAATATTGTGCCATACTCGTAGTTGGTTTAGAGTCTACACTAACTATTACACAAAACTAAACTTTAGACACGAAAACCAGTTCCTAGGTAACTACTACATTTGTATTATAGCAGGTAGGTATTCAGGAAAACAATCTTTAGACCTAGTAAGATACGAAATGGATTGAAAGCTCTGTAAAAACTAAAGATGTGGAATTAAGCCTAATTGACTGAGGAAGAATAAAAAAAAATGTCCGTAAAAGAGAAGGTCTTTACGTTAACCATTTTACAATCAAGGCAAGATTTACGGTCAACGATAAAACTTCAATGTCTTGACATTGCAGCACAGGTGCTTTTTTGATATACTTACTCGTAGTAAAAATAATAGTCTGGGTGCGCTCGCTCGCTCAGAAAATCGATCAAAATCATTACAAAAGACGCAATTCCACTGTTTGAAGTTCTACCTACACACATCCACACAGAACACCTTGGACATCGTCTCATGAACATTTAATGATGATCACTTTAATATGAAACACGTCCCGCTCCGCTCACTATTACAACATAAAACAGCTCTCTCATTAGCCCGACATTGCACTTGGCAGAAAAGACACATTTTTTCTATAATTTATTACTGATCGTGTAAAGACGCACTTTTCGTAAGTCTCTTTGCTACGTTTACAATGTTTTTTATTGAATATTTTCATAATTTTTATGCGCATAATGTCGGATCTATAATATTGCTTCAGACTTTGAGTTACGTTTGAAGATTAAATGCAATTATTAGATGAATATATTTTATAAATTATTTTATTTTGTTTACACTTTGATCGGACTTACACGTGGATGTTTTACAGTTTGAGATATGATGGAAATTTATGAAAAGTTTACTATGGCCCACTAAAGTTTGTTATTTACCAAATGTTGACACAGAAAAGTCTGACAGTCGCAATAAATATATCCTTTTTAGAATCTTGCAACTATCGTATAAGTGTCCACCATTTTTTTAAATAATAAATCAGCATTTTTTTAGATCAACTAAAACAAATATGATTTAATTATTTTCTGAATAACTATCGGCAACCTAGTCGATAGAGATACTAACTAACGAGTACATACAAATAAATGTAACAGCGCCAATCGCTATTACACTTTAAAAGCTTCGAACAAATATCATACTCCAATTTTTCAGCGACTTTATATCACTTCAATTTCTCAGGACTATTATAATAAGCTATCATAATAAAGACAGACTGCATTATATAATATTTATTATTCTTTTGTATTGTATATTTTCTCAGAGCTACATTATTTTAGCCTATTAGCTAGATTGGGGGCTAGACACCTAGCGTATGATTTACGATATTTAGACATTTTTTTTTGCACAGCATCGGAGAGGGTTAGCAGAGCAATATCTCTGAGTATTTGTGATAAATATATCAGCTAATAAACGCTAAGGAGATATAAATCTTTTTAGCGCGCGTTACAATGTATAGAGTAGGAAAATGCAGTAAGTTATGTTTGTGAAAAAGTTAAAAAAGGGACGTCGAAATAACGCAATGCAATTAGTAAACCGCCGTATCGACTAGCTCTGTACGCCTATGAAAACCAATTTCCCAGGTAGGAATTCGGAAAAATTTCTTATATTTTTAAATAACTATGGATAATTTCTAAAATATAGATTGCCCTCTGTACGGTCGCTTTTTCAGACTCTCTCGATTTGGCGATTACCACTCTTTAAGTTAAAAAAACTTTCTAGAATTTTCTTATGCACCCACTGATAAGTTTACACAGTGGCACCAACGAGAGGCGTGTAAAAATACATATATCGTGTGCGGCATACATTTATTATTGTAAAATATAGCTATGTTCTGAAGCGCTGGTTAATTCGCCATACTCTCTGGCAGGCCGGATAACATCGTATATTATGTATTAGCGCACAACATATTCATGGCAATATGGTTTTACAAATTCTTATATATTGGGAAATAGGGAACAATATGAAAACTGGAAAATTGTACCAAGTAGGGTATTAAGGTGTTTTTTTTTTTTGTATTAGCTACCTAAGCGTTGATTAGGAGAATTCCAATGCTAAATGCCACTTATCCAGGCTAGTCACCGTTTTTACATCTACAGGTACCTATGTATCCTGATTTCATTAGGTATGACTGCATATGACCCTTGTGTTATTATGTATGTTTTTGACACTTTCCAGATATAAAATGCCTACCTGAATAATACCAAATTGTTAAAAAATACTGTCAGATCAGTGAAAGTCCGTTCATTATGACCAAGAGGCCAGTATCAGCAATGAACTAACCATCGCGCATATTATTGAATTTATTATTTATTTATGTATTCACATAAACCCCAAGTTTATTTACCCAACATTTATCAATTCATATGAACGATCTATTTATCAATATTCACGAGTTATCATGACTTGAGTGTATTGCATTGTATTCACAGTATCATAGGTATAATTTGATGGTTTAAAATATTTTGGCGCCAGGAAGTTTACTTAATCCAAACGTATAAATAAAAACAATTGAATCGGTTTCGAGAAACCGGGAAATTCAAGTAATGCATGATATCTTCCTAAAGAAACTCTTGTTAAAGTATGCATATAGATAATTAAATTAAATACCTATATAAATAATATAAATTACCTATATAAATTAAATACCAACACGTAAGTTAAGTAATATTATAAAGGTAGGGCTTAAACTGTACATGTACAGTCAACCGCCCGCCAGTAGTAACAATTTTTGCGGTTGCAATTAGAGTCGTGTTTGTGGAGATAATATTTCCACACACAACAAAATATTTAGAATGTAAGAAAAAAATATTTATACTGCACCTGACACACGGTAAATTATCAGTAAACTATGTTTTCTAACTAGATTAATTACCAATAAATTATAGTAAACGTTAAATACAATAAGATTTAAACGTGCTTTCTTTAAAAATTCTGGCATTTTCCTAGGGAGGATTATCGGAAGATATGCACGAAAAAAAGGAACTGTACCTACGTCAACATACCTCCTAATCCCACAAAATTCCCGGACATTATTTACAGATACCTACATTTACAATTTTTTTACCACTCGCCACAATGAGATCACACCTCTATACTCCAGTTATGAGATCATAGCCAGTCGCTGTTGATAAAGGCGGTTCACACGATGCCGCGATGACGGGCTAATGCGCGCCGCTGACGGCCAGTGTGAACGCTCCCTGTTTACCTTGAGCACAGAGTACTGTGAGATTAGATGCTTTTGCATGTTTATTGATGGCGAAAATATGTTAGAAGATGCATACTTGTATACCAAGTTAACCTTACACTCTCACGATTCTTATGTGACATCTAAAGATGAAGTTCTGAAGTTGGTTTTACCGAAGATATTTGTATTAGTAGTTAGTGTGAGGTACATAGATTAGTGTTTGTCGATGCCTGTTGCTTACTTGTAAAAACTCATCGTATCTGGTGATTATTAACAAACCTTGTTTGGAGGACTCAGAACCAGGTTTGTTTTTATTCATAAAAATAGTTTGGGATTCACAAGAAAATCCCAATGCGAGCAATGAATATAAAACTTGTAAATTCCTACGAGTTGTTGAACAAAAAACTACAACAAACAACACTAATCTCTGTACCTCACACTAATCTACACTTACGTCGAAAAAACGTTAGTGTTTACAAGATCGTCAAACTTATCGATACGTCTGTCGAGCGCACGAAGCGATTTTTGAGTGATCCTCTACTCGTTTGATTAATGCCCGCAAGCTCTGGCCGCGCGCCAATACTCTGTTGCTTTGACCCATCCTACCCACTTTTAATAACTGACGTTACGAAAACAATCGAAAGTGAAATTATTTGAAGTGTTTCTGGGACGTAGAATTGGGCAGTTTTATGATGAAGTTCAGTGGATTGTAGCGTGCTTTGAACATTGTTTTGGTAATTACGAATGAGACTAGCTTTTCTTTGGTTCGTGAGCCAAAAATATAGGAAGGTAAATAACTGGGGCGTTTTCTTTTATATGTTTTATGCACCTTGTACGAGACACAAAGAAGGTGGACATATTTTCGCTACATCCGGTACAAGCTTCATAACTCACTCAGTGTAAACCTACACAAATATTAAAATTGAAAACAAAATAAACACACAAAAAAGTGATTTATGATTTTTTATTAGACCGTGCAGTCTGCCGTCAAAACTGTAAATTATTTGGTGTCAGAAGGTTAATGTCGCGAGATTTATGCTTGGCGCAGGTATTTGCTTGTACGCCTACGTCTCGAGACGTGTAAACGGTAGGTTTGGAGGAAAAAGCGGCGATGTTTCCAGCGTATGGCGCGAGACAATGACGAATGTTGCGCTCGACCGCGACACGGCGCCTGCGCCTCTACACTAGGGCTTACACACACACGAAGGTAAAGTCAAATTTTCTAATAAAACTACATTTTCTAAACGACTCTTATGTTTTTAAGAGCGTAGCATATATCATTATCTGTTTTAGGCAGTCAGATTATATATCAGTCCACTAAAATTAACTCCAAGTTTTTGCGTAGCCACACATTTATGTTGTTGAATTCCCCTTTGCAGTGTACTTCAGTTCATGACTTGTCAAAAAGACCAAATATCTCTAAGTTGCTATTTTTCTTTCATGTCGATCTAAGATATTATTTAAAAAATTAAAAGCAGTCATTAGTTTCCCCGACAACCCTAAACACACGACACCTGTCGCGTCCGCTATCGAAATAGTCGTGTTTTCCCAAAATAAAGGTTGAACGCATTTTTGTGGACAAACGTATTTGGATTAGCTGAGAGGATGAGCAGGAGTTTGGGGATCGGAATCTTTATGTTCCCCAAATATTTTGGTTAAGACACGAGAGTAACGGAAATAAACTGGAACCGAAAGTATGGCAGGCATTGAAGGAGTTACCCTGGAAATTAGAAGTGATTTAAATAAACTTTGGGATTACAATAAGTTTTTTTTAGTTTGTCCGCTTACATATCAACGCTGAGAAAAGTTAAGTTACTTTGAAAAATGTATGTAAATCTGCAGATAGTACAGGGAGTTCGTGAATATTAATTCTTGACATTACGACGGCCAATTTTAAGGTCGTTTGTTGTAATTGCCGAGGATAAAATGTCCCGAAACGCTTAAAAACGACCTCAATAATCTCCATAAGTGCTGACCACTGTAGTTAAACATACCAAAGTACACTGACAATTCGGAACCAAAAACAGAATCCAGTCTATCCAAAGATTAGAAGCATATTTGGTTCTCGTATCAAAAATCAACCTACAATTTCAAACCTATAATGTTGTAACGAATTCAGTATCACAAAAAAAAAACAATAATAAAATAATCTAATAAGACACATCAGTGATTTTGTTCAGACAATTAATCAGGAGCCGTCGCGATGACAACCAGCTAATGACGTTAACAGGCGCACTCGGCTGAGAAAACATAGTCGGCGCTAGATCATCGGGTTTTGTGTGAGTAATGTCGAGTGATGAGTCTGACAGGAGAGCCGTTTGCGAAGGTCATACCGGGTTACATTTATGGCCAGAACAGCATGTAAAGTACATGCTGACCTCGCCAAAAACCCAAAATTTTACCCAGCCCATTTTTTATGGGATTTTCAATAACCAAATCGTTACGTGCAAGTTTTCAGGTGGATACAGTAAAAAGAGGGGTTCATTAAATATAACTATCTTCCAGATATTTTTACAGTTGTGTCATCATTTACGATCTAATTAACAGATCAAGAAATGAACTATGATGCACAGACCCAAAGTGTTTTGTTTTTGGATAATTATAGGCCGATTTCCTTTTGTAGGACCATTACACATTTATGATATAGTATTTTAACTCGCTTGCAAGTAGGTACAGGATTATTGAATACCAAAACATCAACTTCGAGTATTAGATCCGAATCTCTGGCTAGTGTAGGTGCGTTCTTGAATAACTTTCTCTTTACCAAAACGTTTCATATCACTTGCCCACCTCATTCAACACAAGTGATTTACAATTCCTACCTCGAATTCCCGCCGAAACGAGTCATACATTTTCTCAGCACATTCATTATAAAATTAATAACAAAACACGATCTGAATGTGCCAAAACAAACGTTTGTTCTGAGAAATCGTATAAATATGTTACAAGAACCGTTCCAGGTGTTCCCAGCGTTCTACCATAAACGTGTCCACGCTTTGCTTGTGTTCATTTAACGCTTACTAACTTACAGGCAAACATATACCTAACCACAAAGTAATTCAAAACCAACCTTACCATCACATAAACAAAGTCTAAAATACCTGAGGAACTGCTCTCACGTGGGAAGGGTAAACGCGCCACATGTGGACCGCCTGCGAAATTGAAATAAAAATATAATTAAAAAAACGCGATGCCCGTCGACCGCGCGAGGTGAATGTACGTGTTGATGTACGGCCTCTTGTCGATTGATACGACTTAATACTGTTTGTAGTGCGGGGACCTGTCAAGCGGTAAAGGATGTGCGAGAAAAGAAACATGACTTAAAAGCTGTTCAATGATCATTAGCAGATTTTTCAGGGTCTTTTCGTTTTGGCCACTATGTATTTTTCAAAAAAATTTCAATGATATTGACATTTAAACGTGAAAAAAACAAATTTTCTTATTTTTTTAACGATTTATGCTATGTGTTTTACGATATAACCGATTACTCAATCAGGCTATACTTACCAATTAAGGTTATAAATACTTTAAAACAATAATAATAACTATATTGGGGCAATAGTTTTTTTTACCTCCTTATAAAATTAAGCGATCATCCACACCGTCCAAAACTACAAACACAACAATCTCATCTCGATACACTTCGAAGCCAACACATACGTAAATAGAATCAACACCGTGGGAGACACATTACACGACATAACACCTCGTATCTCACACTTTATCACTTAGGTAATAAGGTTGATAGTCACGTGACATGTGGTGATATGATTTCCCTGTCACATTGAGGTGGTTTTGTTTTTAACGATACTGAATGACTGACGTGAGAACTGAATGGTAGAACTTTCACAGGCCAGTGGCTTTTAATTCGGTAATTAAAGGGAGATCTGAAAATAATCTGTTAAGTAGTTCCGAATGGCTTGGGAAGGGGAACTGATGAGAAGTCCACTTGGATACGAGTGTGAGATGTGAGATAAATTAGCTTATGCTCAGTTGGAATAATAAGTGGAGAATAGTTTTCACCCTGTTTTGATATGGGAGATACGTTGATTGCGTCGCGTCATAGTTAAGGTAATTTTTTGTGGTTTGTATAGATTTTCGACATAAGTAATACCGAACAGTTAAGAGCGTTTATACCTTACCGCTTTTCATACAAACTTTCAAGTCGTTATTTTCCGTAATGACTGAACCGATTTAGATGAAACTTTATACGCATAAGCAGGGTACATAGATCTAAAAAGTTACTAGAAATATTTTTAAAATGTGTTTTAAAAAAAGAGATAATTGGAATTTTCAGTTTCTATAAAAAAAAAATATAATCGGTCTTATTTTACTGTAATACTATTTTTCGAAAATGTTTTTTAGTAACTTTTTAGATCTGTGTATCCTGCTTATGTGTACGAAGTTTCATTTAAATCGGTTCAGTCATTTCGGAAAATAACGACTTGAAAGTTTGTATGAAAAGCGGTAAGGTATAAACGCTCTTAACTAAAAATCATGAAAATATATAAATATCATGAATGTATTTCAAAGTAGGTTAAAGGTAGAATTTGTCACTACTCGTTATATGGTTCGTTTTTATTTACAGAATATAGTTATATAGACCAGTCATATAGCTTACATAAAGCTCTGCCCGATATTTACTTTTATATTCAAATAGGTACCGTATTCAGAATTTTCGCGCACATAGACGCACGTTTATCTCAGATTATTTTCTAACTCTATCCAAATTCTGATTACCAAAAAAAAAGGCTTTCACACTAAAACAGAATTCCATTCCAATAAAACTTTACAGCGCAGCGTATAGCCAAAAACAATTTCATTAGACGATCCCCGAACTTACCGCAGTATAAACCGCTTTATAAACTCCTTAGCCTTCGTAATATTGTTTAAAAATGTCTCCTAGTCCGCTATGAAAAGCGTGCGGGACCCTAAACGTATGCAAATTTTATTTTTAAAAAATGCAAGTGGCTAGCCACATGTCGCCCCGGACGGTCATCGCGGCGTCCGTCTGCTTTTTATTACTTTTATTTTTGTTGTCCAAACTTACCCACCTTCCTCTCCTCTGATTTGATTGCGTATTTATTCCAAGCTGTGTTTTGCTACTTCAAGATGTAGTGGAATTGAAGGTTTTCAGAAAACATACACGTAGGTAGGTATATGATCTTCACAGTTAGACATCTGTCGGACTGGTTTCCACCCGAATGTTCACCGAATTTTTGTATAAAAAGTATACTGGCTTAGCAGTTTGTTAGCTTGACAGTTGTTTCCAAATTGCGTAGCATTTATTACAGCAATACCCATTATTGGGATAGTAGTTGCATATACTTTACATTAGTAATTGCTAAGTTTAGAAATGGAAATAAAGGAAATTTCACAATGATTCTATAATCATTCAAAATACATGGCTAAGTCTCGAAATATTGCGTTGCAAGATCAGAAAAGCTTACGTTAAATTGTTAAACTAAGTAGATTGATAGGTAACAATACAAATTCTCATATTTTCATCACCAAAAAATATTTCAATATGCTCGAATTTTTATAAATTTAAACACACACACACACAGTAGGTACCATCAACTCTCCCCATTGTCCTCCTCCACATAGCTAGTTCTATCGCGTCAGATGATTTTTACGATGGGTGTCCACGTGACGTCTTTATTAAGGCGATATCAAGGTGGGTTCCGTGAGATTAGGGTTCCTCGTAAACGGACACCCGCTGTATTGGACGACTCTTTCGTTATAACGAGATAGCACGATATTGTCAAGATGTAGGGTGTGCCGCCACTTTCAAAGGGATAGTTTAAGGTGTGTTTTTCTTTGGCTTGCCAACTTTTGTTTGATTAAACTAGACTTTTATTGTTTATTTATTAGTCTGATACATTTCATGTCTAGCTACCCTGCCATTGAAAATATTGTAGAGTTCCCAGATACTGCAGTAAAGGTTCATCACTGAGGCCGATAGGACCGATTTAATGGCACTTAGTATCTTGTCATCATAACACATTCGGTAAACCTAAAAATAGAAATGATCAAAACGTAATTTTGAACAATACCTACCGTTTAATGAATTATCATTCCCTGTCACTTCAAAAGATGCTCTCTTTAAAAGCTTAGAAGTCTTCATTTTGTTTCATGGAGGCTTTAGCCAAAAGAACAGCATAAAGCTATAAATGCTACATCTAATATTTTTCACTGAAAAGAAATGTAGGTGTATCTAACACGTTATATACCTACATAAAATATATTCTAAAGCTCGTCTAGAAACAAGTGGTGTAATAAATGCGGGCGGTGCGGGTCGCGGGTTGAGGGGAGCGAGGTGCGGGGTGCGGGGTGAGGCGCGGTGTACCGAAACATAAAATATATAAAGTTTGACCGCCGGCGGACAGTGACACAACCACCTACGGTAAGTGGAGGGTTACATGGCGACTGAAAAGAAAACTACTTGCATAAATCTTATAAAAAAATCACAAGCATCTTTAATAGATACTACTAGTTCTAGTACTGAAACACTTGTTAAGTTTTACTTTTTGATAAAATGGATCTTGGACTTGTTATATCTACGAGAAGGCGATAGAAAAACCGACTTTCGTTTTCATACTGGACGAACGCGACAGTATCAATAGTCCATTCATATCAAAAACGATCAAATGATCGTTTGTTGTAAGTGCTTATTAAATCCAATTTAGATTATTAATTGCGTTAATGTTTTGGCAGCGTACCTGGGAACTCCATATTGTATGTCATGTGCCAAAATGAATGCCAACTAATGTTTCTTTGATAGGTATTTTCAACCAATTACAATGTGTAGTCAGACAAACGTTTGCTAAAAATGGGCCACGCGGGGACAATTAGGTGGAAAATATGGAAAAATAAACTCGTTTTTGCATTTTGACATAATCCATTTGGATTTTAAACATGATTTAAAAAAAAAGTAGTGCGTGGCGTCCCTCCGCGCGGAAGATGTGAAACTTCTTAATACTACACGCATGCGTTCGAGTGCCATGCATTCACTCTCGCTCTGTCTCTTTCTATTCCCCCTCCATGATAGCGTTGAAGTTTAACGCAACCTTGCTGGAAGTCGCCTAAGAAGTTTTACTTCAAAAATTGCGTTATATGTGTAAGTGTGAATCATCATCATCTGCCTGCCTTTTCCCAACTGTGTTGGTGTTGGCTTCCAGTCTAACCGGATGCAGCTGAATACCAGTATTTTACATGAAGCGACTGCCTATCTGACCTCCACAACCCACTTAGTGGGTAATACTAACTGGGTCCAATTTATTAATCAATTTCCTTACCAAGAGGTTATCGTATTATCCATGTGCAATTATAAATGAAAGAAAAAAAAATTGGATCATTTAAGCCGTATACAGACATTGCGAGCCGCGAACAACGCACAGCGAATGCCACGCAAGGTGTGTACCTTTATATTCGTGGCGAGGCATGCCAACGTAAGGCATTCGTTGTGCGCCGTTCGAGGCGCATGCCTCGTAAAGTCTGTATCCACCTTTACCCTTATGCAATATGGGTGTGGACTGGGTAAAGAAAACGACATTCTATTTTGTCCGTCAGATATCCGTCAATATCAAAAAAATTACTTAGTTAAAACTCATTAAAGTTGGAGAGTGGGGGCTCACTACGTCACAAGTAGGTATAAAACTTACCTAAATGTGACGTTAAGCGCCATTTCAACTCAATATATCTCCGTAATTTTATGACCACGTGAAAAAAGAAAAAATACGTGTCCAATACTTTTCAATAATCTACCCGACGGACAAAGAAAATAAATATGTGATCATCCCCTATTGTAAATGAAAGAAAAAATTATTGGGCCATGTAACCCCACGCTACTCCTCAGCAATATTGTATCAAGTAGAAGTGTCCACGTAGACTCGTGTTTGTATGAAAAATATTCCAATATTCCCCCGTCCACCCGGATCGAGCCGGGTAAGGTGATCGCGACAACATGCCCGGTTATTTGAAGGGCTTAAGGTCGGTTTTGTCAAATTATATGTGTTTTTCTTGCGTTATATTCAAAGATTGGACGTTTGAAATTCGCATTGGGAATGTAAGAGTGTTTGGAGATATAAAGTGTCTCTTTATGTAGAAAAGTGATGGAAGATTTTAGATCAATACAAGTGAAGTCAGAGGTGTGGAATGGCAAAGTAAGACGCATCACTCTACATCATCATCATCATCATATTTATTCATCAAACAATTTACATTGTGTTCGAATTTTACATAATAATTACATTTCAAATCATAACAAAACAAAGAAGCAATAATTAAATAGAAAACCAACAAAAATAACAAAAATAAAAAAGATTAGTATGTCATCAATCAAAATTATCGTTTAAATATCAAAACATAAAAGCACAAAAACAACCATGTCTATTCCATTTTACGCAAATCAACTGAGAATTAAATGACAATTAATATACTGTTTACATGTCCAACCATAAAAAAGCTCAAACACAAACCATGTCCATTCCATATTAGGTAAACTTAATAAGAATTAAATGTAAATTAAAATGCTAGTTAGATGTAAATTAAATGTCAATTAAATTACCATTTACATAATTATCCAACCACATAATTTAAAGAAACAAAACATGTCTATTCCACGGTGCGTAAGTTAAAAGAGAATTAAATGTAAATTAAATGTCAGTTAAATAAATCAAATGTCTATTAAAATAAATGCTAAAATAATCAATTGTCAAAAAAAAAATGTCAATACCATATCAAAAAAGTCCTACACTAATTTTCTGGAATCATTCAACATCAAATCGGATACAGAATATAAACATTTTTCTAATAGAAAAGCTTTCAGTTTTGCCTTAAATAAGTTTGTGTTATAGACCAAAGTTTTTAAATCAGTAGGTAACTTATTATATAACTCTACTGCTTGGTAACGTGAACAATGCTTTGCTATGTTAAATTTCGGCACCATTATATTTTTAATAACTTTCCTTCGAGTCCTCTCTCTCAACTCTCTTTGTTTTTGTGATTCAAATTGATGTATATATTTAGCAAACTTGGTTAACAGAACTAGTACATACAAACTTGGAACTGTAAGAATGCCTAATTTCTTAAAATATTCTTTGCATGAATCACGCTGTGAAATTTTTACCATGGTTCTAATGGCTCGCTTCTGAAGGATGAATGCTCTTTGGCAGTTGTAGTTGTAGCTATTTCCCCAACACATGATGCTGTACCTTAACCTGGAGTCAACCAAAGCATGATAACACGCTTTAAGTTGCTTCAAATCTATTTCATCCCTGAGGCTCCTAAGTGCATAACATGCAGACGATATAGAGGAATCAATAGCAGCAAGCTCATGTTTCCAGTTTAGATTGGAATCAATGTTTATTCCTAAGAATTTAACCTCATTTACCAATCCTATCTTGTCTCCTTTCAATGTCACATCTATAGTGTCAGTGTTACGAGATGTAGTCTTAAATAACATTATACTTGTTTTATTTGTATTAATTAGCAAATTATTAGCTGTATACCATTCAGAAAGATTATCCAAAGTTTTATTTACTTTTGTGGACAATGTTTTTAGATCATGCGCTCCAATTATTACATTTGTGTCATCAGCAAAAACAACACACGAAGCGTCAGGATGAGCTGTGTTCATGAAATTTAATAAATCGTTTGTGAAGACAAGATACAATATTGGACCTAAAATTGAGCCTTGGGGTACCCCGCGTCTTATGTATATCATCTTTGATTTATATGCTATTTCATTATTGTTTTCATCAATGTTTTTTATTTCGACATACATTCGTCTGTTTTGTAAATAAGATGTCATAAGTTTTAAAGCATCACCTCTTATACCATAATGTTCCAGTTTAGCTAGCAGTAATTGATGATCTATAGTGTCAAAAGCAGAACTCAGGTCAATAAATAGTCCAGCCACTTTCATTTTGTCATTTAATTTACTAACTACGTCATCAATGAGAGTGTCTATGGCATCTGAAGTACCAATGCCCTTTTGATACCCAAATTGTCTTAAATGAATTATTTTATTTAGATTCAAATGTACCATCAGTCTAAACTTAATTATTTTTTCAAAAACTTTCGACAAAGTTGGTAGCAAGGATATGGGTCGGTAATTTTTTGGGTCAGTTTTTGTGCCCTTTTTGTATATCGGAATTACCTTGGCCAGTTTGAGTTGATCAGGAAAAATCGACTCTTTAATACATTTATTAAAGAAAACAGAAAGAGGATGGGCTAAAAATTCTATATTCTCTTTAATAATTGTTATAGGTAAGTCGTCATATCCGCAAGACTTTTTGCTAGCCATGTGACACACAATCTTTTTTATCTCAATTGGTGTTGTCGGCTTGAAAGAAAAGTTACTCTCAACTCTCACCGTTGTTTCTTTCAGAAAGGACATTGCTTTATCTTTGTTAACTGTCAATGATGGTTTGTAAATAAAGCTCTCAACAAATTTATCAGCAATATCCTGGGAATCATATATAACTTTGTTGTCTATATTTAGGATTTTTGTTTTACATTATTTAGTTGACTTAGAATAAGGAAATAGCCTAGAAATTTCATAAATTAGCTAATATTAGAAAGTTGGTACCATATCCTTGAAATTACTCAAAACAATATGTACAAAAGAAAACTGATGGTTTCAATTTTCATACATATTATAAAAATTCAAAGCGGGCAAAGTCGCGGGTACAAGCGAGTACAAGATTGTATAAAATTGTTATATCACTATTAGATAGTGCTTACCCGCATTTGAAGAAGATTGTTCAAAAAATAGTTTTGTAAATAAATTAAATTAGCATGCATTTGTTTATTTTCATCAATAACAAAACAGACCAGAATTCGTATCAATATTATAGATATACCTACACACTCCCTATTTCCACGAAAAATATGCGATCCAGCATCACGCCGGGATAAGAGTGGGCATAATCGTAAGGAGATCTGTGATGCGATGTGACCGGAAATTAAGACACGGGGCGGCCGCCCGCCCAGCGCCCTTCCGCTTCCGGTCGGACATCACCTTGTGCCGTGGGCGGAGGTCGCTCAGATGAATAATCATTATCATAAATCTTGTGATAAAGTCGTGACCCAGCAGGTTGGGGGGATGTTTGTGTTTTGGATGTTTTTTTCTTCTTTTTGTTTGAAAGTGAGTGATTTATAGTCAGGTGTGTGTGTAAACAATGATTAAGTAAGATTGTTGAAAGTTACTAGAACTTAGGAATTAATTATCTTATCACAGTTTTTTGCCTATCTACGAGGTGTTATTTTGCATCCTCGTCAAATTCAAGGAGGTTACTATGCTAATGATTCTTGTCCCGAATGAATAATAAAATGGGATTAAATATAATGAGCACCAAAAAATACTTTGAGATCATAAGCTACGTTACCCAAAAAAAAATACTAAACACCAAAAAAATTGTATTCAAAGACCAAATATAGTAAATGATCACCAAATATAGTAAATGATCACCAAATTTTGTGGCAAGAAGAACTTAGGAAGCAAGTGCGAGCAAAGCGAGCTCGGGATATTGGGCACCCCGACTCGCACAGGTTAGGTTCGAAGGGGATGACATCCCCTTCGTGTTAGGTTACTTTAAACCCTGCAGAGAGAAATAGGAGCCCCGCGTAGCGCGGCTCCGTCGACTACGCCTTAGTTCGGAGCTGTGATTTTCAGGTTTTTAATTCCGGTGATCATTTACTATTTTAGGCAGTATAAAAATGTTTTTTAAGGTTATATTTACTTTATCTGGTGTTATGTTAAACATAAGCCTAATAAAATTAGTAGGTAATTTTTATTTTTTTCCTTATTTACGGAAATCGGTAAGTGTGAACCACCCGTGTTTTAAACGTGGCCCGTCTGCTTCTCGACCTATAACCTCGCTTCCACACATATAAACAATCTCAAACGTTTATTCAATCATTTCTAATTCCCTAAACCACGTTAAGGGGGTTATTCTGAAAAACTGACAAACTTAAACAACCAAAAAAATCACCGTTTATTAATAATTAACTAGGTACCGTAATTTCAATTGATTATTTATGTCTTTTGGGACAACCTCTTGAATTTTGACGAGGTTGCAAAACAACACCTTGTATAGCGGTAAGTACAAAATGAAAAAACCTTTTTGTGTTCAGATGGTGTACATTAGGATTGTCGACTGATTGTTGTCGATTGACGTATTAGGATTTGTTTTTACTATTGGCGATTTCGTCAAAAATTCTCAAATAAGTCAGAAGTTATAAGAATATTACGACTCTTACACTTTGTATGTAACTCCTGATTAAATCGCATTCTCAGCAGCTGCCCGTATCTGAAACGTGTGCCCGTTTGATGGTAATTGGCTCACCCCCATTATATGGGACCTATAAGCTATTGGCATAGCAAGGGGCTATGGTACCTATAATAACTGTGGGCCCTATAAGTATACCTCAGCCGCACCCATCGGGTATTAAAGGCGTGATGTTATATAATGTATTGCATTCAAAATACCCATGACGTATTAGTCAACTCCTTTTTTGTCTCCACATACCGCAGCAGCTGTCTCACGATAATAATTACAAAGAAACACAATGTCTTTTAACTTTTTTAATGTCGTCCATTTTGTTCCATCTGAATCATTAGCCATTAGTCTCTCACCGTATTCTCTTTTGATACTAATTATTGCCGATATATCATTAAAAGAATGTGCCTTTAATCTTCTTAATATATCTCATGGATCGCCTTCTAGTTTTATAAATATTTGTACAATTTAGGTTTTTGCCTCGTTGGTTTCGTGGTTGGAAACGCTTCTGCTGAGCATAAGTTTCTGGGTTCGAGTCTTAGGTTGGACAGTGATGGTGATCAGTGGTCTTTCCACCAGGAATTTCTCAGTAGCAGAGATCAGCATCAGATCTGGATTTTTGGTTGGTTGAGGGAAATAAATTCGCCTTCTATTACATAGGACTTAAAACACTTATCAAAATCCAAATATTTTTATTTTATATAGGCCTACAGGGGCACTTATAAAACGTTGACAAAAAGGTGCACGGTTCGGGTTGGTCATTTCCTATGGCGAAGAACTGGCAAGAAACTCCATGGTTACTCTTTTAAAATCATTTGTTTTTACAATAATTGAAATTGAAAAAGTATCTATGTAAAAATTAAATATTATAAGAAGACTAAATTAAACATTTGACACAAATGTTGTCAGTGCTGTAACTATTTTGAGCAATGAATGAACGTTGCAATGATTTGAAAATTATTGTAAAACATTTGAATAAAAATAATGAAAAAATCAAATTAATAAATATTCCCATATTTAGAGACTTCCACACATTTGTGTCGTTTATGAGCTACCAGGGAAGCCGCATGAGCAGAAGGAACTACAGCCAAACTTCTTTATCTTCAACGTAGTCCTTAATTTTGTAATATGCTTTTTTAATAAGGACACGTTTGATGTAACTTTTAAACTTTCCATCGTTCAGTTCTGGAACTGACTTTGGCAACAAAAGCGTAAACTGCTTTTAAGAAATGACTTGCTTGTTTTTGTTAATCTAAAGTTGTTTGAGTATTGCAAAAATTACATTCTAAGATATAAAGTGAAGGCAGAGTCAGTATATAGATCTCTTTAAATTTATCTCTGAGGGACTCGCGAGGACCCATTTTATAGATCGCGCATTTACAGATCTTAAACCAGATGATGTACTATTAGATACAGTTCTGCCTAACTCCTTGTGGATCGTGAGCATGATGTAATATTATGTAATACTAAAAGCAAAACAAAGTTTTCTAAGTAAACACTAAAATAATGCTAACATTCTACTTATACTAAGTAACTTAATACTTCGAGTTACTTAACGAAAAACTTTTCTCTTACAAAATTTCACGTGAACTGTAATATACGTAAATTCTAGTATAACGGTAATGTGGTCACTTTGGGGTCGTTCATCAAATGTGAACATTAGTGAGCCTATGAAAAACTAACTTGGACTATTACCGGACCCCTACCCTTTTACCCCAGTGTCCCCAACATCGAGCATCACTCGATTTCGAAATCCGTTGCTGCTTATGTTTGAAACAGACACATTCTTAATGTTTTTGTTGCAGCAATGTACGAGAAACAAATGAATGCTTTCATTATTTTTTGTGAACAGGCCTAGGTGGTCAGATGAAAGTTAGAGTGGTCAAGTATTTGAGTTATTGCGCTGTTTGCAATGAAAATGAGTTAAATTTATGCAGTTATAACCGTATTATTGATTCGAAGTTTGTTCAAATAGGTAACTTCATAATAATCTGCAGCCATAACATTTGCTAACTCTAATAAGAATGTGTTCTTTTTCAACACATTGTCAGAAAGTAAACGCAGTTATTGAAATTCTTAGTTGCTTATGCTTAATGAAACAAATAAAATCTTATCAAAACAATCACAAAATCTGAGCTATATACTTTATTCCTCAACCCAACCTACACCTCGCCTAAGTACCTATAGACATTCATCAAAGTTCATCACTACACGCCAACACAAAACAAAGGTACCTAACCACACATAAATTCCCTCGATTAGACCTTTCCTTTCCCCTCCAATCTGAACCCAACCTTCAGGAACTACAACAGAATCCAATATCCCTTGACCACGTATAGTCCTTCTGTCTATCAGACCAATTGTCCCGGATGGCAACCGGACACCGCGATATGAAAGCGACAATAAAAGGTGGAAGACCTGACTCATTGATCGGTACAGATGAGCACACAGTGCTTTCTATTTTATTTTGTTTGTACTTACGTCGCAATAGATTTGTGCAGTTTAAATAACCATCCCATTATAGTCTTTTACCTGCCCCTATCCCAAATTAATTGAAATCAGCGTAGTATATCTTCTTCTTCCTTACTTGTCTTTTACTATCCAACTCATGAGATCCTTTCTAGTCGTGTCATCTTTCACTCAGACCATCCAACGTTTCTTTGAATTTCTATTCCTCTACGAAATATAGGTAGTCTTTGGAAAATAAGCACTGGCAAAAACACGTATTTTGGGAACAAAAACCAAGTCATATATTTTTGCTGAGTACGGAACACAGTCCAGCCCTATGTTTTGACTAAATAAAAACTAGCCATTCTATTAATTGATACAGATAAAATCGGGTGAGTGTCCAGTTACTTAGGTAGTATCTGCTACCTAGCGTAAGGTTTTATACTTAAGGTCATGTCTATTTTTCCAAGTGGTTTTGACCCATGTTCACCAATCATCATTGCGACTACCCACTCGTACGTGCATTCCTCCAACACTAAACCAAACATATGTCTCTCCCGCACCCATCTAGCTCTGATCAAGGTAGTAGGTACCATCGAAGTTCAAGGCGGGTCACGAGGCAAACGCACCTTTATTGTGCAGCAATTGGGATGTCCGCCGAGGTCGCTGACCCTGCGCAGGAGTGTGCGTACCAAGGTATGTGTCGAGGTCGGCTTATGTAGCTGTGGGTGCAGTGTATGGGTTTTGAAGGGTAAATAAGAATGAATTGGGTGAGTAACTTGGAAGAAAATGCAAGATGACGTGATGGTGGATGTTTATATGAATTAAGATCGAAATGTTAGATGAGGAAGACCAAGAAAACGAAGAATGGACTGTGTGAAGGATGATATGGCAAGAAAAGAGGTGTTTGATGAGATGACGAGTGATAGAGAAGTATGGAAGAAGAAGACATGCTGCGCCGGGCACAAATGAATTATGATAAGGGCTAGAACGATGATGATGAATTAAGATCGAAATGTGAGAATGCCTTGTGGCATTCAGTCCGCCTATGTACCACCAATGCACGTGAAGTAAATAGATAAAATTGTGGAGGGCAGAGAGGGAGCCGTTCTATGTTAAATTAGTATCAAGCTGCATCTGTTAAGATTGGAAGCCAAGCAACATAGTAAGGAACAGGCTAGGCAGATGATGGTAATGATGATTATAGATCGTGATGAATAAAACGTAACTCAAAATGAGTAAAGAAAACTCACGGTACTCATGTGATTTATAGTAAGGAAGAAGATGTAAAACACGTTCCATTCAACACTTAATACCTACCAATCATCAATTGGTAGGTAAGTGATTAATGGAATGTGTTGATAGACCAGAATCACGGTGGCCAATAGTTTGTCATTGCTGATTATCAGTAGCTGATATTGAAGCCAATTGTATTCATGATATATTACAAGAATACGGTTGAATTCTTGTGAAACAACAAACCATTCACTGAATGATGATTCGCTGATGAAACAAAGGTTTCTCCCAAAATTGCAGTGAATCATAATAGGACACTTCAGTCATAGTTGTGTTAGAATAAGAACTTTCAAAGTTCTTGGAAGACAACCTTGAGGATTTCCACGGGGGACGAGTTTATCGAGTTAGCAGTGTGTTTTCTTTTTATACATGAAGTAGATATACATGACGTTACACCTGTAATTCATAAAGGGCTAAGCAGAGTCATACATATTACCGCCACCTTTGATCAGTTATGTTGAGGTAGCTAGCCAGTGAGCCTGTTGCCTTCGAACGGTCATACATCCAGATTAATCTGGATGTAGCAGATACACGGTGTAAATCACCTCATCACGAAGCGTCCAGCAAGCATTCTGTACATGAAACTAAGTAACTTTACGCAAAAATTATTGCTGGGAAGCGACTTTTTTTTGGATGGTTTAAAATCATGTTTTGTGGTAGAACTCAATGTAACGCACTCAAAACATTGTGGATTGAATAGTACGGGGTCGTGGAGGTGTTTAAAGTAAAAATCTTACATTAAAAACTTGTATTTAAAAAAATACTCGTCAAAAAGTTAGAACTTTGACCCCTAATATCTCCGTAACTAGAAGGTTCCCAGGTATGGTGTAGAACAAAAAAATGATCGCAATGACAGGGAGAACCAGTGCCTTTCGGCTTCGTTAAGAGGTCTTTTACACCCATTATAGTTTAGTAGTAGAAAAAATCTTGATGAAAAAACGCAGTATTACTTTGTGCGATCTGGAAATCGAAACCTCATATTTAGCAGTTATCCTTGCAACCACTACACAATGTAATGAATCTAACATGCTACAATCCTTACATACGCCTTTTGCTTTGTCCTCGTTCATACATTTGGTCATACACACAAATAAGAATACAGTATATTAGTAAACAATAACAGCTCTTTATCTACATTCAATAAGGCAGGTCATGGTGCGAAGCGTTACCTCTCGCGTGCGCCTGCGCTTATTGGTAGCAATTGAAGCAATCAGCGCAATTGGCGCGCCTCTCCCCGCGCGTCCCGCACCCACCCCGCTCTCGCCGTAATATACTTTCACTTCTCACCGGTACTGACGGGGAGAAAAGTTCTATAATTTCTTTTAAAATAAAACATTGTGTTTGGTTGAAAGTCCAAAAATAGAACCTTTAGGAATTTTTAGGAACAAAAGGTATATTTAAAAGTACTGTAACTGCGAAAACAAAAACTGGACGTTTTTCCAGCAATATATAGAACGTCAGACCACTGCCTGCTCTCCTCCAGATGAGACTTTCGCGTCTCTAGGTCAGAGGCACGAAACGAGTATGGAGATACGAGTCAGCAGATTGGGATGAGATGCAGCGTCGTATCCATGGCGGCAAGTATGCTTCTCCTCGTGTGGCCCCAAGTGCTGTGCTGACGTGTTGCGGACGTAAATTGGCATGGTAGTCACAAATCCCGGCCTTGGTATAATGCTGAATGCACTCACGCTGAGGCCCGAAAAGAGTTTGCCTACCAAGCCTGGATCCAGGCCCGCGACCGAAAAGTTAGAGCACGTAACCTTCGCGCGAAGAAAAGAGCCTTTAATTCTGCCGCCAAGTTCTGCAAGCGGGTTCTTCGTAGGGTACGTTTTGACCATTTCAGGCGTATTAGGGCCAAACTAGTGTCGCACCCTCAGGGTAGTAAGCAGTTCTGGTCTGTGACAAAAGCGGTTGAACGAATTTCTGTTGTCCCACTTTACCACCAATGCTGAAACCTAATAAAAAGGCAAAGACAGATGCAAATTTATTTGTACCTCTCTTTATAGGCGTATATTCACGTCTGGACGCTGGCTCTCAGCAACCACCAACTGCAGCTCGTTGTGATTCTTTGATTTTTTCACACGTCTTTCATAATGCGCACTGCAAAGGAGTGAAACTCTCTTCCCGCGTCTGTGTTTCCGAAAGCTTACAACCCTAATCTCTTCAAAGTTAGAGTGAACAGGCTTCTTCTGGGTAAGCTCGTACTATCGTCGACTTTTTCTCTGTCATCTCTGACCTACACTAGATTCAAGAGCAAACCCATCGCAAAAAAGAAAATAATTATGCCTTATTCGTGACAGGCAGCTCTTAACGGAGACCAAGAAGCGCCGCGCGCGCCGGTATCAAGGAGAAATAGATGCTGTGGTGGCATACTAGGAAACAGGCAGCATGCCAGAAGACATGGCCGTTTTTCACACTAATGTAAGACCACATACCTGTGTCTTAAATATTAGTGCTTATATAACAACATAATTTATAGATACCAAAATTCAAATAAAAATTCACACCAAACTTGTTAAAAAAATATTCGCGAAACCCAAACACCTAAATATCGGATGATGTGAGCTTACTTCCACACGTGTCCTAAATAAAAAAAATGTTAAAGCAACAAATAATCCGGCGCCCGCGCAGCTCTGTTTGTTGATCTAGCGTCGAATTATGTGAGCGAAGTAATTACGTGTTCGACGGGTAAATGGGCGATGGGTTCAGTACGAATATTGTGTTGAAAGAAAGATGGTTGATAATAGAAAATTATTTGAGTGCTCGATGGAGGAGGAAAACCAGATACTGAAATGTTGTGTGCTCCTCTTTCGACGGGAATTCTTTGTGGCGAATTTCTAGCACGCTTAGCATGACCACTATAAAAACAGATTATGTCGACGGAAGGATCGACAAACTGACACATTGTCATTGTCTATCTGCCATTATGTCGATTCTTCCGTAGACAAAGCTCGTTCCTACAGTGGTCATGCTACGCGTGCAAGTGTGTGGATTTACGCCACTTAGAGTGATGGCGGATTTCCACGTTGGACTCAAGTTTGTCCAAAGTGGAAAACCACCATCACTCTATTTACTCTAGAATGTAAAAAAGTAACCTTTCAGTAACCTTTCGTAAGATGGCTTATCTACTATGCCAACTTCATGCCTTCCATTCAGTGAATTGACTGCAGGCGACTCAAATAACAGGCATTTGTCAGATATTTCGATGATTTAGGAAAAGAAAGCATCATTCACTATTTAAATAATTAAAATTACTTTAATAAATAACCTAATTTTGTCACAGAACCCTAACTTCAGCAGCACCTTGTCAATAAATCAAGCGAACGTGGCAATAAAAATATTTACGCCGTAATATTACATACCTTATATTTATTAGTTGTAAAGTCGATATTTTATGAAACACACCTATGTAAACAGAAATGGTTCCCTGGTATAGATTCAATGTAACACATTCGAGAAAGATTCAATGACTACAAGCGGTATTTGCATTGAAATTAATTACCAACTGCACAAGGTCATCAATATTTTATTTGAAACAAATACTCATTATGTTGTAACATTCGAAGTGTTATAGTGTGTTGTTGTGTATATTTTTATCAAAACTTAAAAAATATGGAGAAAACTTTCAGTTTTTTTTTCTGTTTTGTTTCGTTCCGCTAGCCAGATCGCGCTCAAAGAAAATCATAAATTTACAACACAAGAAAAATGGCTACCCCGTAAACGTACTATCAGGAGATACTCAAATCAAGACCTTATTACAAAAGAGATAGAACACGAAATAGTAGCATTCGATTAATTTAAGAATAACACTTAGCACAACAATGGGACGGAGGGCTAAATCGTCGTATTAAACCGTTCGCATTGTATCTGTGAAGGTATTCCACCACCTTTCAACTATGCTCGTCTAAACATTAGGGATGAAGAATTGTGGGTATTTGATATAGTTAGTCAGTATAATGCCTACGGTTTTGTTACCTCCTAGAATGCACAATCCCATGATAGATATGTAGCAAACTGAAGTAGCAATCTGAAAATGGTAGCTGAGTGTTTCAACTGATTTATGATTCAAAATCAAAAGTCATTTATTCAAACTAGGCTGATAATCAGCACTTTTTGAACGTCAAAATTACAAGAGACAGTCCCCCAAAACGCGCCCTTCGCCACTTCCTAGTATTTTAGCTGGGAAGAATGTTAGATTAGATTAGTTTATAAATAAGGCCAAGAAGTGTAATGACCCATTTTGAAGAAGAAATTAGATTTAAATCAATAATGTAAAGCAATAAAGCGCCAATTAGAAATCTTAGAGAGCACCTTTATCTAGTTCTAGGATGATGTATGCTAACAGTAGGTACCTCAGTTATTTACCTATTACCTTAACCTTAAAGCAAATTTATTTTCACCTTATCCTGATACAAATTCTCCTATTACCTAAACCAGCGAAAACCTTTTGTAATAACTTTCCGCCGCGTCTCTTCCCTACTCTATGATACTTCTCACCACAAAGAGTCCGGTTGTTTCGCCCACCGGCGCATTGTCCTGCTCTATTGTTATTCTGACAATCTGCGTCATATAGCGCAGCCGGGGGATAGGGGATAGGCAGACACCCTGCCGGTGCCTGATTCGGGGGAGCGTGAATACCTTCGGAGGTGTCGGGTTTGAATGGTGGAAACATTGGTAAGGATTTTGGTGTTATTTGCGTTCAGTGATTGTCTGGAGGGATTTGTGCTTTCCGATATTTCATAGAGTGTACCTACGCAAAATAGTCGATAATGGAGCCAGGCGTGTGATAAAAGTTAAAGGGTAATTCAATGTCAGCTACTGCAAATAAATCTGGCGGAATGATAATTCTCGTTATTAAACATATTCAAAATCTATTTACAATCTCATTTCACATAGAAAGAAATGTCAAAAAATATAAACGTAACGCTAAACGAGTTTTTACAGATGGAGACTAACACCCATAATCTAAGAGCCAAACCAAATCAATTTTTGGATTAAGTCGACCCATGTTGCATAACCCATCAAATTGTATTCCTAGAATTTCTTGGCCACTTCTGGCGGATCTTCGTATAAGGTACCTCCTCGGTACTAGCTGACTGTCAAACCGATAGTTGCATTCTGCTTCAATCAATGCTAAAGATGTCATATTTAACTTTATTCAATGATGTATATAATTAGGTACTAGTTTCCTGGTACTTTAAATTTGACAGAATGTAGGCATGGTTAGGACTTAAGTTCAGTTCATGACTAAGAATACCAATTTTACACTTAACCGCGACTAAATTCTGCCCAGTTTGTTTATAAATTAACATATAAATGCCCACTTTTCAACTGTCAAAATTGAAGTACCGGGAAACTAGTAATTATATACATGTTTAAAATTGCTAGTACCGAGGAGGTACCTTATACGAAGATCCGCCAATTGTGGCCAAGAAATTCTAGGAATACAATTTGATGGGTTATGGCAACATGGGTCGACTTAGTTCAAAAATGGTTTTGGGACGGCTTTTAGAACATGGGTGTAACATTTTAATGAGAACTTACAATACTGTTCTTATAAGTGCTGCCATCCTGATCATTGATGCTTGCAGATGTGATTTTTTTTTAGTACCTGGTAAACTACCTGTTCTGAAATCAGAATCAGTGTTAATACTATATTACACGTCATCCGCAACCAAGTCCCACAATATCTTCCAAACTAATACAGACTGCACTAACATATTTCTTTTGTCAAAACATCTCAGTACTGTCCAAGACAAACATTTAACACTTCAAACGTGTAATCCCTTTACGACCATTCAGATTCAGCCACAATTTATTCCGGAAAGATTTACCGGCTGTTAGTCGAGGCCAGGTGTGGGACATTCCTAGGAACTGCGGAGTCTGGAGACGAAGTATTACGGAGCGAGTGATCTGTCTTCGTGGTAAGTCTTGTTTAAGAGGGCAGGTGACTGAGATTTTCTGTTTGTGGGAGAGGATGCGTGGAGTAGGAATTGTGGAACTGGTTTGAGTTTCTGAGAAGATTCTTGTTAGGAGTTGATGTTTATGTAATTTTGTGGCGATTTTGAAGACACTTGTATAGTGTGCTAGCTTTTCGCCATTTTCTTAATTTTACTATATTAGGCTATTCCTTTCTTGCCATCCTATAAATTGGTCTTTACGTTTTCCTATAGTTGGTACTTGTCATATGTTTCAAATGCTTAGAGTTCAATTTGGCAGTTGTGTATTTATGATTATAAAATGTCGTACTGTATGAAGTCTTGAAGATTCGAGCTTGTATTTTTCCTTATGTAACGAAAAATGAGCATACATCTAAAACCATAACTCATTTTTTCTCACACTTCTTTTCAGCGCACCTTATAATACACAATTTTCAATACCTCATTTCAACTCCATTGCTCCGTCAACGCAACAAAGTATACAAAATAAACAATCATACGAGCAATGAACACCCGTCCTTTGATGTAGCGCGCTGAATGATGGCCGCTGCAGCGCTTTCCTACGTCAAAACTACACTATTTCATATAGACTTAAAAGCAGACATGAGTTTACGAGCGCTGTAAATTATAAAGCGCTTTAAAGCGTTTAGCAGAAAAGTATTGTCGGTCAGGTGATGGTGAGGGAGCGGTTTATGAGATGTTAAAGATGATGTCGAGATGAAAGACGTGGATTAAAGAGATACCTACTACGGACAAGTCTTCATATTTATATTGGAGAGAATGAAAAATGAGGACATTTTGTAAGAGACTGCTGCAGATGAAAGAAAGAGGCTTAGGGAATATCTGCCAAAGTAAAAAGAGTATTCAATGAAAAACCAAACATCTCTAAAAACTGGTCGAGATTGTAGTAAACTAATGATGGAGTTCGTCTTTGTATAAAGTATATCTTGGGTATGAGGTCAAGAATTACGTAGTACAGTGTGCCAGAAGTAAAACTACTACAAAGTCAGTACCTACATAATTATAATTTTCGATTTCGAAACATTACGGTGATAACATGAAAAGACTCTTTGGATTTCCCATTGAATGCTGCATCAATTTCAGCGGTCTTGCTATAAACATACCTGAAAAACTGAGCCTTGGAATCGATATGAACTATTCTCTTTCTGTTCGAATCATTACATGCAAAAAAACGGCACCAATTTCTTCGAACAAACGCTGAAAACATCGCATCTTACCGAAAACCAAACGAACCGTATCGATTCAAATATAGTTCGGTCTAATGTTTTTACTATAGCATCGGTAAATCAAGTACTTTGTCGTCATGTCGCGACATCGTGACAAAGTTGCGCATGAGCACGAACCAGCAAATAGGAACCTGCAGAAGGACCATTTCTTGACCTGCCAAAAGAAGATGGAGCAGATACAGGCTAGAAGCGTCAGGTTGTTGTAACTGTTTTGAAACCATGCAGTTGAATAAGCAGCATTTAGTTGTATAACAATCTACCCTGTCTGTTAGTGAAATGTTATGTCCTTGGGTCCATGATTTAACGTTTCAACCTGCCGCCACTTCTCAACCAATATAAACAGTAGGTATAAAATACTGCAAAAGGTAATTCATGAGTGCTTCATTAGTTAAGAGCAAGATTTAATTCAGGGTAGTGTTAAATATCTTTCGGTAGCTATCTTAACCTTTTGCCTCTTCCCTTTTCGCCACCCAGACGGGAACGACCGAACTCAAATGATTTATATTTGAAGCCCAGGTTAATTGACGTCCCGTGAAATAAATTTAGTACAGTGCACTGTGTATTTAGCCGTGACGTCGGCCGGCGTTTAGAAAATAATTAGTCTTGCTTATGCACGGCTCGGTACTAAAGTACTGCGACTAATAGCCGAATGAGGGAATTGAGTGATTATAGTGCTCCTGCTGTTTGTGACAGCTGCCTTTCAGTGAGCTGGTTGGGATTTGAATGTAACTAGTTTTGCTTGTTGTGTGTTAAAGGTGACAAGCTTGATTTAAAGATACGTAAACTGACATAAAACCAGTCTCACTGTGAAAATATTAAGAGTGTGAATCCTGAAAAGGTTGTCTTAGCTTCCCAAGACAGCAACCTAAGTGGAACCTGGAAGACTAAAATATTCTCTCTTGAAGATTAGAAAGAGAACCCTCAACCGAGAGAAACACATGTGTTTCTCTCGGTTGAGGGTTCTCTTTTTCTAAGCCTGACTTTTTCTTCAGGGCTTAAAAAAAAACAGTCTATGAGCGAAACCTAATAAGAAAACTTCAAAAATGTGTGACATGAGCTACCGAAGAGCGTTTACATAATATTATTATTATTCTTTTAATTATGTTGGTTTCACAAATCCAGCTCAAAGTTGTTGTAGAGAATAGGAATCGCTTTGAATCCTTGCCTTGTCTAGTAGGCCCTCAGAACAGAATAAATTGCAGTAAAATCTGTACTATTTTTATATTGAACGGTGGACTACCCCATAGGCACTGAAAAACAAACCAATAAATCAGAAAAAAATCTTTCAATCGTTTTTAAAAACAACTCGACTGTACAACAGATACAAAGTGTTACAACAAATGTTATTTCTGATGACAATCGTGTCTCCATAGCCGCTGTCACGGCAGCCAATAGCGGCATTTGTATCGCTACGTGATCGATGCCACTATTTGTTTCATCGCGCTTTTGTTTCTCACGGAGAATGTCAACTGGTTTTGTTTTGCGGTAATGGTTAGCGAACATTTTGACTGGGTGGTTTGATTTGATGAGATGGAGGTGATTTGCTAGAAAAATCACCAGATTATTGTCTTAAATACAATAAACACATTTATTTATCTGTCATAATCATCATCATCCTACAGCAGTCCACAGCTGGACATAGGCCTCTTCAATCGCTCGCCACTAAACTCGATTCTCGCTAACTTTCATCCAGTTGCTACCAGTCACTCTGCGAAATCGTCGCTCCACCTTACCGGAACATGTCTGCCCCAACGTTCATCGATTCTACGGCTAATATGGCCGGCCCATTGCCACTTCAGGTTACTTATTCTGAGAGCTACTCTGGTTCTCTGTCGGATCATCTCGTTCAGGATGCGATCTCGTCTCTCCAAGCATAAGCCGCTCCATAGTTCGCTGAGCGACCTTGAATTTGTGGACCAAACTTACCGTCAGTAGGTTTCGGCCCCATAAGTCATTATAGGCAAGACGCTCTGATTGAAGACGAGGAAAGAGACTTTAGGCTGTGTGGAATAGTTTTAAGAGAAAAATTAAATAGCTGGCTGATGAAAAATTTCGTACCTACAACTTCAATTTGTTGTTGGAAACAACTAGGTTTTCCTTAGTACAAAATGAAGTTAATTAGCCTGGATTGCTTTCTTGGAAGTTACACACTTATTGTAACCTAATATGAAATACCCGTGAAATTAACTTCAAATCTAGACGCTTTACCTCGTAATATTCCAACTTGCAAAGATGCTACACTCGCAGTTCCAGCCCAAAAACAAAATTAATCTAGCGGCGTCACCTTGCGGCGGACGTCAATCCAAAAATGACAAGTATGACCAATTTCCACGTACTTTATATATAGCCCCGCATTTAATCAAGGTGTCCGGGGGTGGCGGTGCGAGGCGCGGGGAGGGACAGACGCCCGTAATTAAAGTACAGGTTGACAGATGACAAATTGTCCGTGGCCGGTGTTCCGGTAGATATTGTATTTTGATCTTGTACAAGATTCTGGAGAGCGAGATTAGAGGGAGTTAAGACTGACCTAATTTTCGCTTTGAATTTGATATCGCTTTTGATGTGAGGACAAAGGGAAAGTTTGTTATTTGTCAACTGGTTTAAGTTCAAAGAAAGCTTTTCTTGGGTTTTTTGACAATGTGCTGTTACAACTTGTAATAAATTGTAGAAAAGCTTGTAAGTGAAAACAAACACAGTTGCACAGTGCACAGGCGAATGTAATACCTATACCTGTGGTGAAGAATAATTTGAAAACTGATCTACCAAATGCTGACCTATCAACGCCTGTTTATTATAGTTAGCCTCATGACACAGCGGGTGCTGGAAGAATTTTCAGCAGACGTCTATTGAGGCAGAGACCTGGGACGGTTGATACTGAAGCTTACTGAAATCAGTTTTATAGTACCAAAGCATTATGCGGCTGTTTCTGGTCACTATATCTATGCAATTAGTCTCTATTTGTGAACCTCATCAAATGCAATGGGCTTCTCCCACTCAAATCCACACAAATCACTCCCGTTAAATAGCTTATGAGCAAAAACACAAAATTATGAAAAAAATAATCAAAAAGAATCACACAATGATTTAATGGCACAGTGCAGGCGTTAGTCAGTAAATCAACTGCCCCCGGTCACCGTATACGCTATGACATCTAGGAAGTAGTTTGTCAAAGTGACAAATAGGTTGACACGCTCCACGTTCCGTGCCGTATTTTTATAAACAAAATGTTATCAACATAGTAAATTCTTTTAGTGTATTTCTGTGTTTTTTGGAGGTAAAATATGCTTATTACTGTTGTGATTAAGGGCTGCCGAATGCACTTATGGACGTGAAAATAGTTTTGGACGATTGATATACTGTTTGAAATGTTATACTGTGGTGATTATAGATTGAAAGAGGAACATTTTTTACTGTTTGTTAGAACATTGGATTCTTTACGATCCCCGTATTCCATTTATTAATTTTACCTGGGCATTTCTAACAGTTTCTATAGGCTTTTAATTTTACAAGTCCATAGCTTGAAAAATAGTTGTTTCAAAAATGAATGCAAGCCTGAATATCGGATATAAAAAAAAAAAACAAACTTCCCTTACTAAACTAGGTTTCAGATCTGGTCCGTACCGTATAGATACAACCTATCTATATAAATATACTATCTACTGTCATTTACTCAGTTCCTCACATCTTCCCGACACAAACATCCTAACGTTGGCAAACGATTCCACGCGCCGGAATCCAAAGCATCTAAATGAATGTACACATTACACTTACTATAAAATATTTATAATGGGTCACCTTGTGAGAACAGACGGATACACTATAAAACAGATGTCATAATCGGCCCTTTGAAGTTTCTGAGTATCCATTTACAACTTTACACCAACCACCAATGACACCTCTATCTTCAAAGCACATGGTTGATTTTCCATTAGCTGTGATGTATGTAAAAGTTTGTGATTCAAAAGAGCGTCGTATGATTTACAATATGATAAACCTACTTGGCTGAGTGATAGATGTCTCTTTGAGTTATGGTTCTCGTAACTAGACGACAGGGTTCAGGAGAAAAATAAAGAAAATTGCTGCTAATTCAGGAGATAGGTGTTCTCAAAGTGGAAAAGAGAATGCAGATCTACTGTCTTTTTTGTCGCAGTAAGATAGTTTTAGCCGTGATGTAGTTTTATGCCTAGGGCTTTAGCCCCTGGGAGATATCTAATAGTGATATCTAGATAGTTCTTACTTGATTAATCTAGTGAGCGCAAGTTTATGCTGTTGCAGACATTGGTGGGATAAAGAAAGGTAACATTCACTAAAACCCTTCGTTTGCATAGAAAGTGCACAGTTAATACTACCGGCCACGTGCTCTGTGGCTCCCACGAAAAAACTTTAGCCAGTGAATTAAAAAAAACCATGTGTCGTGTCACAATGTATATGTCGATTCCGCATGGTGGCTTAGAATTTGAAAGGAAATCGTTGACCACATGTAAGTAATAAGTGAAATTCCGCACGATTGTTCATCAACCCTATAATTGACTCAATAACACTAAACGAATTAAACACAATCCTACTTATATTATAAATGCGAAAGTTTGTGAGGATGGATGGATGTGATTGATGGATGAAATTTGGAACACAGATAGTTTATAACCTGGATTAACACATAGGATACTTTTAATCATGGTAGTAGGATCCCATGGGACAATTATCAAACTACACGCGGGTGAAGCCGCGGGCACCAGCTAGTATAAAATAAATTTTTTGTTTATAAATAAGATCCTCTAACATACTACCTACGATTATAGATGAAACCAGAGTATAGAGTAAATCTACAGTATAATAAAGGTAAATCGTTCAGATTGAAAGATCTTTACGTAATCTCCCAAAATCCTCCAGTCCCCTACTGACACACTTAAGTAATCTACCAAATGCATAACTAATCTATTTCCAAGTCGGTTAGAAATCTATAGTATACAATCAATTTTTATAGCAGCCGTATTCAAAATATAATAAAGCATAGGATTAGAAAACTAAGACCATCATGATGTTTATACAGGGAGCGTGCTCGATGGCCCAGGTTTGCTTCCCGGGTCGTAACTTTCTGTTAAAGTGGCAGTTTGCTTTGCACGGATCTTGTAACCTACATTTTTATAGTTAGTTTAATAATGATGAGTTAATTTTGGTTTAGTTTCGTAAATGTATGTTTGTTAGTGTTAAATTTGTATGTACCTCTAAACCATTGGTTTTATCTCGTTTTGAGGGTTTCGTACAGATTTTGTTTATGCCTACAAATCAAATCAAAATCATTTATTTCAAGTAGGCCAGTTACAGGCACTTTTGAATAGTCGAAAAACAATAAAAATGAAGCTACAGTCCCAGTCACAAGACATTATAACTGTGAAAGTACTGTAGTTGCCCATCCCAAAGCGTAGATCTCTATGGAGAAGAATGGGCAAGAAACTCCATGGACACTCTTTTAAATCAGAATCTTGTCACAAAACCTTGGTTACATAATTCATTTAGAGATGGTACATTATGTGAGAACGATGTAGCAAGACGTGCACGTTAAAAGTGTCCATAGTAAAAACAAAAAGAACAATTAAAGATGAAATAATTAGTTTGAAATGAACCGTGGCAGCTAAGAGACGACCAGGCACAACTGACAGCGCCCGTTCAACTCAACCATTTTGAAGGGAACTAAATGACCCGACACTACATTTATAGAATAAATTACAATAGAATATACTAATCAATCTCTAATCTATCTACTCGTATATCGATAGCTACCTATATTATCTTTATAATCATCTCAATCCTTCGGACTAATCACTACTAGTTCGGTTAGTCACGGCGTGCCTTCGGACAGATTTGAACCAGTTTTCAGAAGAGTCGACAAGTTTCAGGCTAGTTAAAAAATATTAAACATTTTAGCTTTTAAAAAGTGTATTCTATTGCATTTTCACCTCAATCCTGAAAAAAGAACTCAATTACGCACAAAAAAGATTCACCTCGAAATATTTTCAGAATGACCGGTCAAATATGCGCTAAAATAAAATGAAAACAAAACATTTTTCCCACACGTTGGTAGTAAATTCAAATTTAATCTCAGATCTATTGCGTGTCGCTGGACTGATACAGTTGCAGGAGATTGTCACCTGACATCGTTCTGAAACACATTACAGTCGTTATATCTGACGATTTAAAAGACTTTGAATAGTAAATTAAATGCGATTTAGTGTTGAAAAGCGGTTAATGTTTCTGAAAAGTTGTACAGTGTCGAGTTATTATCAACTTCAGGCAAAGTTAAGAAGATTTTCGTATGCAAAAACGCGTTTAGGAGTTGCAGACTACAGCCCGTTATATAATAAAGTACCTGGGATACAATACTCAGTAGAATAACTCAATTTGGATAGTAGAGATTTCCTTTCAAAATTGTTACAGTACAAATATTACATTTTCATGGCTTAAAGCTCATAACTTATTATTTCAAATCATCAAAATGGCCCATAAACAACAATATATTTCCACTTGTCACCTCACCTAGACGTAGTAGAACAATCCATTTTATTTACTTGTCATCACTCTATATTTCTTTCTTTTGGCGTATAGCAGGAAATTCACAGGCAATTTCTTGTATTTTTACTTTTGGTTTTCTGCACCTCATCATTATTCGAAATACGATTGAGCCTCTACAGTTTTTGTATGTTGTTCATTTTAGACAACAATTGTTTCATTCTTAATACCAGCTCTACAGCATTAAACTATTGTGAGTTTACTGAAGACAAATAAAATAACTATTTTATTAGATTACATTAACTCATATATTTGAAGAAGAAGACAAAGTAATTTTCAAACCACAGAAAAAAA
Source organism: Cerastis leucographa (assembly GCA_963082945.1). Taxonomy (NCBI): domain Eukaryota; kingdom Metazoa; phylum Arthropoda; class Insecta; order Lepidoptera; family Noctuidae; genus Cerastis; species Cerastis leucographa. The sequence goes on along the minus strand of OY720356.1, from coordinate 21,073,110 downwards.
AACTAGTAGCAATTTAAATTTGTCGTCTTTTAAATATGAACGCAGCTGTTCTAAACAAAATGGCTACCAAAACATAGAAAAGAAAAGAAATGCCTATCAACGAAACAAATAGCCTTGTCGTGTTAAACTCTAAACGCAATATTTCACGCTCAAACAATGTCAAATAGTTTGGTAGAAAATCTGTGAAAACTGACCGACATCACCTGCGCTAAATCAGACGCTGCGCCAAGGACATAGCATGTCACTGTAACTAGTTCAATCGGACGTTCGTAAAATGTTAGTTTACGTAGTTAGGGAAAACTTTATTTTCTCTTACTCATTTTCCCAATTTTCACAATTATAGCCGTCACCACACAAATCAACCTCGGTTTAAAAGTGGTCCACAAAACACTTCTCATTTCAGCCTAACGTAAAAGTAAACAAATTGAAAAAAAAAATACAATTTTTATCAAATAATCCACCTACAATAAAATCTGTAGCATAATTCAGAAAAATAATAGATTAATGTTTTTTAGTTGAAAATCTGAAAAAGTAAATTTTTTTCACAGTTGAATTCAAATCATAAAGTGTCTACCTTTACAGCAAAATTACTCAAATTCCTGAAAAGACAATCGAGTCCACGGAAATAAACAATAATAAATCGTTATACGTAATGTCTTGGCGTGTCGCCTAACTGTAGGTGATTACCCTATTTTTTATACCCGTCACACCGTAAAATATCATCGGCTGTTGAACACCTGAATTTTTTGCGATCTTTGAACGACTATCGGGCGTCTAAAATCTACCTCACGACTATTTTATAGAGTGGGTGTTTCAATTTAGTGTTTTACGACTTTCAATCTTAACTGCTTATGGATAAAGGTGCGGTCAACCTGACTAGACCGGACTCAGGGCGCCGAAATTTGACACATTATTTATTGTAATTAACTGCTTCGTTGGTTGAGCGCAATCGCGACTGCTAAGCATAAGTTCCTGGATTCGATTGCCGGGTAAATCAAATTTGTTATTGGAATTTTCCATTATTAATTTCTCAGCAGCAGCCACGGATTCTCGATGGGTGCCCCGTTGATGCTAGGCCCTGCTAGGCTCGCCCCTATTACATGAGAGTTAAACATAACTGGCGAAATGTAGGTTTATTATTATGTACACCTCTGCCTACCTTTGGGAGATTACAGGCGTGATGTAATTCTATGTAGTTTTATTGAAACTTCGGTCTCTGCATCTAGTTCAGAGTACGTTCTGCTCAGCTTAACTGCACCTTAACTTGTGGACTACCAGTGGCCAGCAGCAACCGTCTTTCAGGTTTTTACTGTCGCCGGCTGCCAAATGTATGATAACTGGCTCTCATTAACCTCGACGTGAGTGGCTCGTCTGCGTTCAGCCTTAGACTAAAAGTCTGGGAAATTAGTCTAGTGTTGAAGCTAGAATCTAAATTCCCACATTTCTGGGAAGCTTTAATGCGCTGCTAACACCTTCCAATTTATAGGGACTATTTATAAAATAGCTCGCATTAATAAAAGTCCTTCCTAGTAGTATAAGTACTTTCAAGTTTCTATGCAGTTAGTTGATTTTATATTGGGTAAATTGTTTCTCATTTGTTTAGATTCTTTTAAATTGTCATCAAGATAGAATGGAATCTTTAATTTCGCAGAAATCTATTAGCATGGGGATTAATTATGTGTAACAAATATATTTGTTTCGGAAACATCAAAAACCATACTTTTACTGAACACATATTTCACCCAAATGACTCCATTACAATTCCATATATTTTTCTAATCGCCTCACTTGACAGAAACAACGCAATTATTAACGTTAAATTATAAAAATAATCTCTACCCGACTTATTATAATGTTTTGAATATTTATAATAGTAATAACTGTAGTGTTAACTTGCGTACGAGTCACTAGTGGTAACATACTCTCACAGACTAATGGACTTAGAAGGGTCACTACAAACTGGCACTCGATCAGGCTCTGTGGAGCGAAGATCTTCGCAGGGTAGCTGGTAGCAACTGGATGAGAGTTGGTGAGAATGCCATTGAAGAGGCCTATGTCCAGCAGTGGACTGCTGTAAGCTGATGATGTCAAGACTTGCATAGAGATGGCGATAATTGGCATGATTTGAAAGTCACAGCCACAATGGGCAGAAGAAATCTACTTTGTGATGAGGTCAGACTTTCAACTTGTTTCCCTGAAGTGATATTAACAGGCAAAATGTTGTCTGTCTTCTTTTATAGATAGCGGAAGACAACGATTAATATAAAACTTAATACCTACTTAACAATTGCGACAAAAATTGCGTGACTTGGGAGCTCAAATGGTTCTAGCTTCTGCATCTAGCTGGTCTGTGGAACCAGCATGTAGGAGTAATGGCCGTCGTTCTAGCTGACAAAATAATCGTAAATAATAAATGTAAAGCTAAGAATCGTAGCTAAGAAATGAGTGCGCTCAGTTTGATATACGATGAAAACCCACGTGGAATTTTTTCATAGAATATCATCGTCCTAGCCTTTTGTGAGTGTGAGACTGATTACCCTTGAGTTAAAACAGATGCGGGTAATGCATCAACTGGGCAACTACTTCTTGAAAACTATATACACGAAGACCTGTATCTGCTGTTAAAAATATTGAAAGTGTTTGGCAAAAAACTGCAGATCTACCACACTACCACAAAATGTCATATTTGTACGATTTTCATTGACTTAAACTTTTCAGCAGCTTTATGACTTACCATCTTTGTTATTATTGGCGATCGTCTTTTTTGCGATTGCTAAAACATCACTTTGTCTCTCTCTCGCTAAAATGCTCTAAAGTCATTAACAGTTTCAGGAAAACTCATCCTGTTTAACCCTATCTACAAGAAGGTTGTGACTATTAACTGTTAAAAAACTAAAAATAATCGTTTATTAACATCATAAACAAAATGTTTCTAACGTGAATAACATCTGCAAATAAAAAAGATAACAATTAATTCGCGGCTGGAGGCGCCCGTTGAGTACAAGTGCCGGTATAAATCAACACAAAAATAGATGTCATGTAGAGGTTTGCGTACACTACGGCGTAACAGATGCAACGGTTTTGGTAGAGCGTTTGGCGAGCGTAGGTTGGACGCGAAACGAGAGGAGAAGATAAAAAAACAGAGGTGAAATTTAACAAAATTTTAAAATACAACAGGTTTTTTTTTTTTTTTTTAAGTACGCATAGCAACTCAGATTTGTTAGATAAATATAATTGCATTTTCAGCTTCTACCAGACAGATAGATTCCTGGTTCGTTTTTGTTCACCTTAACAAACTACCAATAAAAACTTTTGAGTTTCGTAGGATCTTACCTTATCTCAAACCTTAAACCTTATCAATGGACTTAGTATAAAGCTGACGACAAAAATACTTTAATATTAAAAGTGCTTCCTAAACGATTAGCCCCTTTCTATTATTCTGCAGACTGATACATTTTTGTCAGCTTTTGAAACTAAATAGAACTTATTCAAAGAAGTCACCCACTTGAACAATCCGACATATAAACCAACCGAATCCAACATATAAACTGAACTATTATTCAACTGTGTACAATTTCAGAGTAGAAATGTTTAGTGGTCTTCTTTACCAGGACATACAAAACTATAACTATGCTATATTATGCGACTCGAACTTAAACTTATCGTGCGACTATGCCATGTTTGAAAAACGTAGTGGGCGTATTAATAATTACGGAATCAGAACTATTTTCGGTGATTTGAAAAGCTACGTTTATACCAACACGAACGAAACACTATTAATGAAGGATCCTTTGCCATGCGATACTCCTAATTCATATTGTTCATGTAATAATGCTGATTTTTCCGATCAACAGTTTTTTCGTGTATGACAGCTTATCCATAATACATCAAAACATAAATGGACTTTTGACTAAGAGTGACTTAATAACGGTTCATTTAGAAACGCTTGCCACCACTGGTAAGTGTGCTCATATTCTCTGCTTTACAGAGCATAATATGAAGCAGAGTGACGTTGACTTTTTGAACATTCCTAATTATACTTTGGCTGCATGCTTCACTAGAACAAAACGAAATGGTGGTTCTTGTATATTAGTGAATACCTCCATTCGTTTCACAGAAATTGAATCAGTAAAAAGTATTAACATTCCAAACGTGTTTGAATCCTGTGCAATCGAGATAACTGACCATAAAATAATAATACTATGTATATATAGAGTTCCAAATAATACTAAAATTAATATTTTCTTTAATAAATTGACATACTTATTACAACAATTTTGCTTTAAAAATAATAAAAAAATTATAATATGCGGTGACTTTAATATTGACATTCTTCAGAAAAATAAAAGTTCTACGTTATTCAAAAGTATTTTAAAAGAGTTCAATCTTAATATAGAAATAAAAGAACCCACGCGTCCTAGTAGTGGTACGTGTTTGGACAATTTTTTTCACAATATACGTGGCTGCAAGAGTGAATTGCTTGAGTTAGGTGTCTCTGATCACACAGCGCAAATTATGAAATTCCCTGTAGAACGGACTTGTGTATTAAAATACTATTACGTGAATAAACGTGACTACAGCCAAGAAAACATTAGTCTATTTAGGAGGTGTATTGCTAGTCTTAGTTTTTCTGAGGTCTACGAGACGGAAGATGTAAATGAAAGCTATGATAAGTTTTTTGAACTATTTAAATTATTTTATGATCTATGCTTTCCTATTATCAAACGTAAAATCTCTACAGTAATAAGACCAAAATGGGTAACTCGGGGAATAAAGTGCTGTAGTAAAAAAAGACGAGCTTTATTATGGCAATACAGAATAAAGCGAAATAGAGATTCAAAAGAGGCTTTTAAATCATTCTCAAATAGATATCAAAAAGTGATCAAATTAACACAAAAGGCTCAAAACAGCTTCTATATAGGAACTAGCACTAACAAGTCAAATGCAACTTGGAAGGTAATCAATTCTATGAAATCCAATATTCCTAAAACTACTGTAAATGTAATTAACGTAAATGACAAATGTATAACAAATCCTAAATTGATAGCAAGACATTTTAATGATTATTTTATAGACTCAGTTCAATCGAATGCCGACAATTTGCCAATAATTAATAATACCAAAACGGACACATCATTAAGATCCAAATCATATAAATCTATATTTATGCAACCAACCACACCAAAAGATGTAACTACAATAATAAACAATCTTAAAAACACTAATAGTACAGGTTATGACGATATTCACACAAGGGTAATTAAATCAATAGCGCCTATTATAGCACCCATACTAAGTGACATTATAAATAAAATTATCCAAAATGGAGTGTTTCCACAAAAGTTAAAGGTTTCCATTATCAAACCCTTACACAAAAAAGATGACAAAACAAGAGTCAGTAACTACAGACCGGTGGCGTTAATACCTAGTTTCTCTAAAGTGGTTGAGAAGGTCATTTATGGCAGTGTTTATAACTACCTTGAAAAAAATAATATATTTTGTAAAGAACAGATGGGATTTAGAAAAAATAAAACTATAAACTTAGCCGTATATAACTTCCTTGAAAAAATACATTACAACATGGACAGTAGAAAACCAGTCATGGCAATGTACATGGACATGACCAGGGCTTTTGACTATGTTAACCATAAAGTTCTGCTAGTAAAGCTCTCTAGACTTGGAATCAGAGGTAACATACTCAATCTCATACAATCCTACTTGGAGGATAGACAACAAATTACCCAGATTAGCCAAGTGAATATTAACACAAAAAGGGAAGTAGTATATTCATCTGACTCTAGAGTACTCCATTACGGTGTTCCCCAGGGTTCTATATTGGGGCCTTTGCTATTCATCTGTTACATAAATGACTTTCCCCAAGCAATTACACACCAGATGTCTTTATTTGCAGACGACAGCACAGTTGTGTATAATAGTGGTAGTGAGAAAGAAATAGAAAATGACATTGACGCTAGTCTGGTTACGATTATTGACTGGTTAAAAGCTAATAATCTTAAAATCAATCTTAATAAAACTAAAATTATGAACTTCAAAATTAGACGGAAAATAGAATCACAAGTTCATATCAGTTATAAAGGAGATCCAATACTTGAGTCTAATGCTACAAAATTTCTTGGCCTATACATTGATAACGATATGTCTTGGGGGACCCAAATTAACAGTGTGTGTGGGAAACTCAGTAAGTTTTCATATGCTCTTTGGATGCTAGGTAAAATTGCAAACATGACCGCACTCTTAGCAGCTTATCATGGTTACGTTGCGTCTACCCTGCGATATGGCCTGATATTTTGGGGCAATGCTGCTAAGGTTGATCAAGTACTTATAGCACAGAAAAAATGCATTCGAGCTATATGCAAAATAAAACGGACGGATTCATGCAAGCCACATTTCCAGAACTTGAAAATATTGACCGTGCCCTCACTTTATATCTATGAAGCCTGTGTTTTTGTAAAACACAATATGCACCTTTATAGACCTGTCGAAAGTCAACGACGCTCAAATAAGCTGCACTTGCTATATACAAAAACCAAATTTCTCCATAGAAGCATATATGCAATGGCTCCCAAAATATATAATAAATTGCCAAATCTAATTAGATCAGCTAGCAACCTAAATAATTTTAAACGTCAGCTTTTTAAATTATTGAACGAAAAAGCATATTACTCTGTCAATGAGTTCCTTAATGAAAAAAATGATTAGCAAATTTTTGTCCAATGTAATTTAATTTTGACAAATTTGGTGAATATGACGTAATTATTGAGAAATTTGATACGGATATAACTATTTTAATTTTTAATAATTGTTATAATTCATTTAATTTTGATGATTTTAAATTTTGTTGATATTGTATTTTTTCATGTTTTTTTTTGTTTTTTTTTTTGTACTGTTTAAATTAATTTTAGTTTGACAATTGTAATATTGACATTGTATTTTCTTTTTTGTGCGATTTTGTTTTGTTCCATTTTAGTTTTGACAATATCATTAGCTGACATTGTATTTTATAAAATTTTCTACTATTATAATTAATTTAAATTTGATTATATTGACTTTAGCCACACAGTAACGCCACTATTTTGTATGCCTTTCGGCGGAACATAGGATGGACCAAACATTTTTTATACAACATCAATTTGTACCCTGTGTTCACAAAATTAATAAATGAATTTGAATTTGAATTTGATACAATTTTAAGTCCCCCATTACATCATAATGCGTTAACACCCTAACGTTGACCGTCATAGGCAAACATATGTGTCTCATCTAAAAATACTTGGGACAATGGCTTAAGGAAAGACTAGCTAATTATAATTCATATCGTCGTAGGAAATAATTAGTTAACCTTTGTTTATGCGTTTCAGGCTTTCAGGTGCGTAAGTACTATACGTAGGTCAAGTGGTTGCGAGCACTCCTATTGAGCTTGAAGACCTGGGTACAATTTCCGGATCGGGCAAAATGTTTTCAAAATGGAAATTCTCAATAGCAGCACGGAGTCCGGATTGTGCCCGGTTGATGGCAATAGCGTCGCCCCTTTTAATGGGTTTTAAACTTAACTGGCAATCTGTGGGTGTAGGTCACCTCGCCCTAACTCTTAAACAGGTGAAGCATGCGTCATCTTATGTTATTATTATTTTTTTATTTTGTTATACCTTTTGTAGTAAGCAACGACTTATTGTCGGGCCTACGCTGTCCTCCCATACTCAAGTACTAACCCTGTAACTTCAAATATTGTAAAACCAAATGATTTTAAAAGAGTAACCATGGAGTTTCTTGCCGGTTCTTCTCCATAGGAAACGACCAACCCGAACCAAGCACCTTTTGTCGACGTTTTATGTGCCCATGTAGGCCGATGTAAAATAAAATGTTTTGATTTTGAATTAATTGTGTTTTATATATTATATCACCGTAGGAAATAATAAGTGTACCATTGTAGTAATGATGCAGGTGATTAATTAGCACAAGGAAATGTATTTGTTTGTGTGGAATGATGTAATCTAGGTAGAATTGCAGGTAGGTGCAGTCGGACATAGTTGCGGTTCTTCACGTAAACAATGTATAGTTACGTTAGATAGGGTTTATTGTTGTCACGGTAGGTTCAAGTTGCGGTTTGTTCTTAGTATCTGCAAGTAGCATGGAAGTACCACCTCTTGTACCTGTGGAAAATAAAACAATTTACAAAATTATATCAGGATAGGATTTGTCGGTAATAACATGATCTATACATGATGTATACTCATTTGCAGGACCAGTTATTAAAGTACGTATATAAAAGGCTGATAATAGAACAATCGGAGCCATGATTAAAATAAATGTAGGTAATAGTTCTAAAAAGAGAAAAATATAATGGCAACTAGGACACACTCTGGACAGACTTTCTCCAGAGACCTATTCATAAGAACTATTCTGCTAAAGCAAACGGATTAACTGGCAGTTATAACATTTTAGAACGAAGACCAAATGTCTGATTTACTCCGATTTCAAAGGCAATTAGGTAGGGACCGTTTTCTTAGAAAACGGTGGCAATTTTGATTATCCGTATCGAATCGAAGAAGTATCATGTTCTAGTAAAAAATAAACTAGACTAGTTTTATATCAAGAGAGACGAGATTAATTAGCTGTCGTTGGCTGCAGACGCAAAAAATTGCGACTGGCCTATTTAATACAGCTAATATATTCAATTCTGAGAAATTAGAACAATTTTGTTAATGTCTGTGGAGAAAGTAACTAGTTTGAAATGAAATATAAACATCGAAGACAGTTGGAATTCCGATACAAGAGCAGAATAATATATATATGTCGGCGTGAGCAAATTATTACGACTTAAAACGAAACGGAACGCTCTGTGACATCATCGCACCACTCAGTGAATCAGGCGAGTTGTGGAAGGGGTCGGCCTTTATAATACGGAGCGCCGAGCGATGCGGGGCATTCCAATTCTAGCGAGCGACCCGTCCACAACTCTAATTGTGACACGGTTCACGCCTGAATCATATTATCATCAGTTTAAATTTAATTATTGTTTTAATTCATTATTTTGTTATCATTTTTAAATTCGTATTAAAATGTTTTGATTTAATATTGATTTTCTTTAAAAATAATGGCAAATGACCATTCTCAACACGACATGGTCACCGATAATCCAGTCCGGCCATACTCGCGCCGAAATCAGAAGCGGGATCTACCGGGACATATCTTCGGTCCCATCCACCCTCAATGATGGAGAAACGGATGGCTCTAGCACAAAACAGATGCTGGCCACGGGTGATAAATAAGACTGTAGCTCCGACGCGAAGACCAAGATTACGTGACATCTATATAGCATCCTACAATCCAGATGGTGATGTCCCAATTCGAGACTGGTGCGAGCAAGTCGATCGAGCCAAAGCACACCGGGAGTTGGCTGACCACGAAGTTTGCATTAAGATAGCGAGTCTATTGCAAGGACGAACCAAGACTATTGGTGATGCGTGGCTTGTAAAATCACCTGTCTGGAGGGAGATGCGAGAAGCATTGATACAAACGTTCGAACCTGAAGCACGTTACTCCACTGATGTCCTTAAGGTGAGCAACTTCTAATTTGATGTCTAATCTAGCAGAATCGATAACCGAAGGTGGCATAGCTGAAAACGAGTGATAAGCGGCAATAAAGATACTGACGCTGTGGAAGCCATTGCATTGTATTGTATAGCAGGCTGGTTTCCGCAACTCCACGTCTAAAGCGCGTATTTTGCGTACGGGTGGGAACTTTATTCGATCCACCCTAGTTCCCCGAGGGTTACTGAAGTACTTTGCCCTCTAAATTGCAACCTCTAGGCAGTGTAGAAGCACGTGGGCTGCTGTCTCGTTTTTCTCCATGCAGGCTCTGCACAGTGGGCTATCTGTGACTCCTAGGACAAGGAGGTGTTTATTAAAGGAGCTGTAGCTTTGTCAGCCGGAGAGCTCGTTTGGTAAAACGGCCGTCTATAGTAGGAAGTGCTTCCTTGGCCTGCCTACACTCACCGTGGTGTTGCCACAGTTTGTGGTGTTGTTAATTGGTGCATTTCCTTACCAGAGTTCGTAGATACCCGAAGGACAGTGGCAGGAGTCTGGACCCACTGCTGCCATGCTCGAACCCGTTCTGGCGAGTTCGTCCGCTGCATCGTTGCCCCCGGAATCGCTGTGACCTTTAATCCATTGTATGGCTATGTTGTTGTGATTACCGACCTGGTTTAGGCGCTGGTGACACTCTTATATTAACCCGGAGTCGACCGTGTGGTTGTCTAGTGCTAACAGTTCAGCCCTGCTGTCTAAAAGTATGCGAATAGTAGTCCTCAACCTTTTTTTGCTAGGATGGCTGATGCGGCTATGGAAATACCCGTGCATTCTGCCTGAAATACCGTGTTATGGACCCACAGTGTTACGGCTATATGTATTTTGAGATCCTTCGTGAAGATCCGCAGCTCAGCTGGATTTAACCCCTCACAGCGGTGGTCCTCATGGAGCTGGATCTTGTACTTTTGTCGAATATAAATTGTTTGGGTAAATCATAAATGATGATTATTTTGCAAATAGGTTTTTACAAACACTTTTACACGTCATTTTTTTTTTAACTATTTGGGCCCGGTGTTTTGTACCTGACTACTCTGAGAAGAAACAGCCGAAACAAACTCAGAGGTTCTCTGTTAACTTGCTACTCTTTTAAAGTCCAGACATTCCTCAATTTACATGAGGACTATGCAGATTAGTATCTGAAATGGTCTTTTGAAGAAAGAACCACACAGATTTGAGTGGACCTGTCCAGTCAGTGCAAGCATTTGTCAGTTATCGTGTAGCTCGACTCTGGTACTAGATCGTTTATGGCTCTCACCAGGGGGAACTCGTTGTAGAATCCTTCCAGTACCGCGGTGTATTGCGTGTCTTTTTACACCAGAGTTGAAAGTGTTCTGAGGCGTGCGGCCGCCATTGTTGCTTCTTGTTGTATGAACAGATAGAGCGACGGAAGCTCCAACATGGCTTCAAGAGCAGCTGTCAGAGTGGTCCTCATGCAGCCTATAATTGCCATGCAGGCAAGCCTCTGCATGCGTTGAAGTTTGTACGATGCTGAGACGAGTGTGATGCGTGGCCACCAGACCACTGCCCCGTACGAGATCATGGGACGGATCAACACACAGTATAGACAAAGTACCATTTTGGGGGATAGGCCCCACTTCTTACCTATCATCCTCCTGTACTGCCAGAGGGTGATGCATGCCCTGTTAATTTTGTTGTGTAAGTGACTGCTCCAGTTTTACTTACTGTTTAGGATGACTCCCAAGTGTTTGACTACGGTAGCTGACTGAAGTTCTGTATCGAATAATTTAGGTAGGCGATAAGGCCCTAAAGTTCGTTTATGGGTAAACATGACTAATTCAGTTTTAGTGGGATTGACTGAAAGGTCGTATTCCCTGCACCATCCACAATGCGTAGCGCCTGTTGAAGCCGTTATTGGCTGCATAGATAATGAGTATCTTTGCTCAAAATTGCTGTCCAGTAAGTGCACAACTGTCCCCGAATTAATTTCTGTTGCAGCCACAATCAGGCCACAAGAACCACGCCAAGCCAAACCGCCTGCCAAACGGCCCAGGCTTAGGAACGATCAAGAAGAACCGATAGTATGCTTCAAGTGTGGCAAGACAGTTCAAGCAAATTGCAACAAAGCAAATGGCAAACTGAACGACCCAAAGCCATTACTGAGCGAAAACACCAGAGAGGAGTCTGGGATTCGAACGGAACGCCCAAAACTCAAATGGAATTATTGCAACAAAACTGGACACATTGAAGAGAAATGTTTTAGGAAGATGACAAACGAAGCTGAAAAAGTCAATGTAGCACTGGAACATGACGAAATACTTACCCCAATGGCATTGGATAAAGAATGTTTTCGCTGTCATTACGTTTCACATTGTCGATGATCAAGAAACACCATATGATCTAATGATTTGAACTAAAATCATAAAAGGCACTGGCTTGAATATTCTGGTTACTTAACAAAATGCTTAAGAAGTAAGAAGCTCGCCTTCAACGGTTCAAGCTACTGAGGACGCTTTAAGCAATTTGGAAACCGATTTCACTAATGAAGAGGAAAACTTACTACTATTACCTATATAACACTATTCAGAGGAAGACCAAACTAAGTGGCACATGACCAGCTACGGTTAGCACCGAAACTTGGAGAATGCATCGACCAGGGTACCGTGTCGGCGAAAGATGAGTCTATAACATTGGAAGGTGAACTCAAGTTAAGTTACATTTACACTATTTGCATTTTGTACCCGTGTTCTGTAATGACTTATTTAAGTTTGTTGAGGACATGGGCCTCCAAACATTTTATTTGATATGGTTTGTTGAGGACAGGGGCCTCCAAACCATGAGACTGATATAATTTGTTGAGGGCAGAGGCCTCCAAATTTTTGATGCCGTTACTAAGAGTTCGTTGAGGACGGAGGGCCTCCTTGCTCTTAGTAATGTGTTTGAGTTGTAGCCATTTCATATTATTATTGAGATTTCGTTGAGGCCGGAGGCCTCCTTTCTCTTGATAATATGTTTGGTTGATGTAAATAACACCAGTTTGTTGAGGACAGGGGCCTCCAAACTGAGACTGATAAAATTTGTTGAGGGCAGGTGCCTCCGAATTTTTGATGCTGTTATTAAGAGTTCGTTGAGGACGGAGGGCCTCCTTGCTCTTAGTAATGTGTTTGAGTTGTAGCCATTTCATGTTATTATTGAGATTTCGTTGAGGCCGGAGGCCTCCTTTCTCTTAATAATATGTTTGGTTGATGTTAATAACACCGGTTTGTTGAGGACAGGGGCCTCCAAACTGAGACTGATAAAATTTGTTGAGGGCAGGTGCCTCCGAATTTTTGATGCTGTTATTAAGAGTTCGTTGAGGACGGAGGGCCTCCTTGCTCTTAGTAATGTGTTTGAGTTGTAGCCATTTCATATTATTATTGAGATTTCGTTGAGGCCGGAGGCCTCCTTTCTCTTAATAATATGTTTGGTTGATGTTAATAACACCAGTTGAGGACAGGGGCCTCCAAACTGAGACTGATAAAATTTGTTGAGGACAGGGGCCTCCGAATTTTTGATGCTGTTATTAAGAGTTCGTTGAGGACGGAGGGCCTCCTTGCTCTTAGTAATGTGTTTGAGTTATAGCCATTTCATGTTATTATTGAGATTTCGTTGAGGCCGGAGGCCTCCTTTCTCTTAATAATATGTTTGGTTGATGTTAATAACACCAGTTTGTTGAGGACAGGGGCCTCCAAACTGAGACTGATAAAATTTGTTGAGGACAGGGGCCTCCGAATTTTTGACGCTGTTATTAAGAGTTCGTTGAGGACAGGGGCCTCCTTGCTCTTAGTAATGTGTTTGAGTTATAACCATTTCATGTTATTATTGAGATTTCGTTGAGGCCAGGGGCCTCCTTTCTCTTGATAATATGTTTGGTTGTGCGCAAAGATGACCCGTTCATTGTGATAGTTGTGTGATGTTTTGATACTGTGGTATCTTTTCTCTTATTGCAGAGTTATGAGGTCAGTGACGACCTTTTAGCAGAATGGCCGTGTCGGCGTGAGCAAATTATTACGACTTAAAACGAAACGGAACGCTCTGTGACATCATCGCACCACTCAGTGAATCAGGCGAGTTGTGGAAGTGGTCGGCCTTTATAATACGGAGCGCCGAGCGATGCGGGGCATTCCAATTCTAGCGAGCGACCCGTCCACAACTCTAATTGTGACACGGTTCACGCCTGAATCATATTATCATCAGTTTAAATTTAATTATTGTTTTAATTCATTATTAGGTTATCATTTTTAAATTCGTATTAAAATGTTTTGATTTAATATTGATTTTCTTTAAAAATAATGGCAAATGACCATTCTCAACACGACATGGTCACCGATAATCCAGTCCGGCCATACTCGCGCCGAAATATATCATAATACCAAAACCTAAAACGTGACCTAGATTGAAGTTAACAGAGATACCTAGATATAAAAGGTAAATCCTTGGCCTGCAATCTAACACCATAACCAAAACACGACATCCGTATGTAATAGGTATCTGTAGATAACTATTACATACGTAACATAAGTAACATACATAAGTACCTAAGTATACTTAAACGGTATGCAATACAAAGTATTGGATAAAGTCAGGGAAATATCTTAAAACAACCATCAAGTAAGGCTTAAATGCAATCATAGAAGGAGGCCTACCTACGAATCTATTCCACTTACAGCACCGAAAGTAACATTACGTCTTTCAATGTTAAAGAATCAAGTATCCACCGTTGATATACCAAATTTATGGATTCAACCACAAAAGTACCAATCTACCTTTAAGAATAGCAGAAAGAATTCTTCGAAAAACAAGTCCCCAGTTGCCATTCGTCCGTACTTCTCACGTGCCCTTATTACCATATAAATTCGTGGCTCGGTGAATAAGAACTCAATTGGTTGGCTGTTAAGTGCGACTCACGACTCAGCCCCAGACGAGGCTGGAGCCCCAGTCGGAGCTCGAGCCCCCTGGGGCTTGATTGACACGTGTTCACCTTGTTGGGGTGCAATCAAATTGTCTGCGTTTTATAAGCAAATTAAATGAGGGTTTTATCTCTCGTTCTTTTTTCATTTTGTAGTTGTTGTATGATTCTTTTGTTAGGGTTTTTTGCGTAAGTTAGGAATTTAAATTGCAAAATAATAATATTGAAATAGAATGTTTATTATGTCTACTTACAACTTAAGTCCATTCGTTTTATTCCGATTGTTTTGTAAAGTGGATTTACCTACCTACAGTTATTTTCGATATTTAGAAATGGTGACTGGTTAAGTATTGGTCACTAAATATCAGTCATCCTATATTAGGGCCCATCATTAAAACACGGTGGGTTCTCGAACTACTTGCAATCAATGCACTTGAATTTATCTATTACCTTGTTAAACTATTTGAAATATAAAGTTACAACTACAAAGCTTCATAAAATTGCTAACAAGCGCTATCATGAAATCAAATCTTGACTTCTTGAGATCCTAAACCACATAATATATAAAATTACATTCTAAAAGCGATATAGATGACGGTAAAGTTCAATGTACTGGATAGACGCTACTGATAAGCTTTTGTCAATCTTGTTGACAGTCATTAGAAATACGACATAATACCTACAATAGAAAGGGATTGCCATTTGCCAGACACCCATGGAGACTGTAACCTCTAGCTACTTAAGAGTCCGCTTGGTAATTTCGACTATGTAATTCGTAGCCCCTGTGGCCTAATGGATAAGGCATCGGCCTCCTAAGCCGGGGATTGTGGGTTCGAGTCCCACCAGGGGTATATTTTTTATCACCTATTTTTGTCCACATTTTTGAAAGTTTGGATAATTTCTGCGAATATTTTCTTTACTGTTTTGTGATCATCGAAATAGAAAAGCATCCTTAACCTACATGTTGTGAGTTAGCTTAATAAGTACAGTTTCAGAGGTAATATTTATGAATCGAGCTATGTTTTAAAGCGGACGTCTGCTGATTTTGGTACAAAAACCATGTTGAGGTCCTAGTCATCTGTCAATCGTTTTTTAAACGTTTGTAATACTCCAGTGACTTTCAAAAGGATTGTAGAGCATCTTTCAGAACAATGTGGTCATATTTAACGGTATAATCCAGACCATCATACTGAACAATGTTCTTCATGGGAACAAGATTGTTCCCATAGAGAAAATAGTTCAGTAGTATTGTTCAGCTCGTAATCGTGAAAAAATAATAAGCTTCCCCATTCCTTTGGGTCGAGTTTATTTTTCGCGCTTACGATGTTGTGATGTTTTTGTGCCATGGAGCAAGTTGCTACAAGTTGATGGTACAGATCACGCTTTACATTCTTCGGTATTTTAAGTAAGTTTACACAATACCTTAAACTAGACAACCGTTTGCGAATCGATCACATATTTTTTTAGGACCTTTTCTTTAAAAGTAACTAGCTTGTGCCCACGGCTTCGCCCGCGTTTTGTTCGGTAATCGTCCCTCGGGATCGTACTCCCGGGATAAAAAGTATCCTATGTGCTATTCCAGACTATTATCTATCCCTGTGACAAATTTCATCCTGATCCATTCAGTAGTTTTTGCGTGAAAGAGTAACAAACGTCCATCCATCCATCCTCAAAAACTTTCGCATTTATATTATTAGTAGGTTTATAATTTAGTTTAAGTTAACACAGAAAAACCTCTAGAAGTTGTGGTTTGATTATGTTATCCCCTCGTATCTATTTGTACATATTGTTTACTTAAACTCGTTTTAGAGTTTTGCTTTTGTACCAATGATCATACTTATAGTTGTTAATAGATTAATTTTATTTTATAATTTTACTGTCCTAATTAAATTGTGCTATGTAAAGTGGCCTGAAACACAGGTTTAAATAAACCTAGATCGGGCAGGTCCTTAACAAACATCTGAATTGAACTTGCAACTCTTGAATACATTTAAGTTATAGTTAACTTATATCATTGAATGAGAAATAATACTATTGAGCCTAAATGTACACTTTTTGTATGCTTTTTTAAATAATTCTTATTCTGTTTTAATTTTCCATCATTTTCATTGCCAGTAGAATGTTGAAGACTGTAATGTTGAGTTTGACAATTTTGTCACGTTCTTAAATGACGATTTGAATAGGTAACGAAGACTTGGAAAATCCAGGGAAATCCTTTCATCTAGAAATATGGGATAAACTAATTCCTGTTCTCAACCCACTAGACATAACTGCTAAGTGCTGTCCATTATGAATGCTTCTTAGTAGTAGGTACAACCGTGCAAGAGATCTCAATCAATAAACTATCACTTCAAAGGCCCGTAAACGTTCGCGTCGCGTCGGGTGCGCACACGCATTCTACGTCGCATACTTGCGCGCTGATGCACCTAGTGTGTCCTCACACGATTTCATAGGAAATGCTTAAATTAATACATGGTATTATGGTGTCGTTGTTTTTGCTCCAAATCTTTAGAATATCCTGTCTACGTTTAGCATGCACGTGCTCCAGTTAAATTCTGAATTTGATTAGTTTAATAGGAGAGGATGCCATTGTTTTGAAAAGGTTAGGGGTAAAGTTACATAAGAGTTACCTAAGTTTAGATAAAAGATATTAATGCACACTGCTGCAGTGTTAAATTCTCAAATCGCTGTTTTAGACCTGTACGTCTACCATGAGTTTTAACAATCTGTACTCGCTAGCGTCTGTAGTTAAAAAAATGTATGAAAACTTTTACAGCGCCTCTAGCGGATAGTTGGGTACTAAAAAGCGCAGTACGTGAGTCACTAGTTATCTATCCTACGTCACCGTGAATTAAACTAAACTACAGCGACTGCAAGTTTGGGATTCATTTGCTTAGAATTTATTAGTAAGCACCAACACAGCTCATGGTACCATTGAAAAAACTAACTATAGTATTTGCGTATTGACGGAACTATTGCAAGATTCGGCCAATCACAAGAGAGACGGGTGACGTGATGAAGATTTAAACCAATGTGATTGGTCGGTTTCCGGACGTGTCTGCTTTAATGGAGTCCGGGCCTTAGATCAAACTTAAAACTTAATCGACCTTTGTCCCAGTTTATGCAGGATTACGCTCCGGTCACGACTACCTTGGCGTTACCAGCATCGCATGCACATCAATAGTCAGCAGTAGTTGTGTAGTTGCCGTCGCAACAAGCGAGTTGCTTGAGCGTGTTGCTCGTAGCCAAGCGTCGTCATGGCACTTCTGTCCCTTCCTCGATGGTTCAAGAAGCATCTAAACTCGTATCCAACACGTGGATTGGCTCCTCAATCACTGTAGATATTTACCTTTAAATGCGTATAAATAACTGCCGTGTAATTAATCCTTGCTGGAGAATTATTTCTTACGTGATATATTAAATCGTCCGTTGCAGTAATAGTTCCCAGTACTGGTAATGTATTCCGATTTAGTAGGCGTATTTCACAAGCTGATGTAGGGATGTATGTTTTTACGCGTAAACAGTTATGTATGATTTCTAGCAAGGGTCAGGCGACTTGAGTGTGTCGTGAATAGGATATTTCTAAGGAAATAGGTAGAAACATATCACATGTTACAGTCTGGTAAATGAGGAGCTCGTGGCTAAATAATAACAGCCGCACGGGTCGATCTTTAAGGTTAAGCCGTGCTTGCCAAGGTTGGTCGGTGGTTGGTTGGTGACCATGAATACATACCGAGTTTCCTCCGTGCCTCGGAAAGCACGTTAAGCCATTGGTCCCGGCTGTCATTTGTAGATCTTTGACAGTCGTTACGAGTAGTCAAAAGCCAAGACTGACATCCGTCTTACCGAGGGGTATCGTATTACCTGGTTATTGGGTTGTGGAGGTCAGATAGGCAGTCGCTTCATGTAAAATACTGGTATTCAGCTGCATCCGGTTAGACTGGAAGCCGACCCTATGATAGTTTGGGAAAAGGCTAGGCAGATGATGATGAGTCTGGTAAATTAGAGCAGGATAAACTTGCAAAGTTATATAGAGGTTAAGATTTGCAAACTGTCTGCTACTCATGTTTGTTATTTTGAATCAGAGCAGAAGAAAAAGTTGTTAAATCGTCCTGCGCTTTTTTTATGAATAACAAACCTACTATTGACTCCTTCGATGGTCTTTTAGCCATTATACCTAATAATCAAAAGGTATATTATACCGCTACTTTAATTTTGTTATACAAACAAGGAACAAAAAAAAATCGTTCCCAACAGGACAAAACTACCAACCATCTTCAAAGTAACCAATAACCTTAGGTACACTGATACCTTATAGGTAGGTTAGTGAACAGGTAGAGCCTCCTTTATCTTACCTGTACAGCCCTTGCCTCTGATTGGTCGATACACAAGACACCTGTCTCGAGCCTTCTCTCGGCCAATCAGAGGCGAGCGCACCTGTGCGATCGATGTTGAGGCGGAGCACACCTGAGCTGTAGGCGGCGATACGGGTGGAACAGCTTTTGTTGGTGTTAGTTACTCTGACTTTAAGTGTCGGATTACTAACCCATCTACATATAGTCAACTTAAAGTAATTAATTAATTCTTCACGAGGGCTGGCTATTTCTTTGGGCAAAGAATTAGCATTGCCATTCAACGTGGCAATGCCGCCAGTCTTCTGGGCACGTTTCCAGATGACAGCGATGTGGAGGAGTATTTTGACGCCTTAACGTCCTGTTGTTTTTAATTTAGTTTATATTTAGTTAGTTAGTTTATGTAAATACTGTTATTTTTATTTTATTGTAATAATTATAGTTTAAATCAAATTAAATAAAATAATAATATAATTAAGTGTTAGGTATTACTTTTGCAACCATTTTTATACAATAAACAAGGATTCGAATGAAGTAAGACCGTCAAAGAAAGCGAAGTTCAGAATTTTAACTTCACTGTTTTAACTTCAAGGAATTACTAGACTACAGAATAAAAATCGTATCTTAAGTACTTTTACTCAAGTAATCACTTCGACTTATTTATAGATGAGTGTAAGTGTAATTGTGTGTGACCGAATGAACTATATTTATAATGGAACGCATTGTGTGTATAAAGCTACTTATTTTTTTTTTAAACTTTTGTGAAAATTCTGCTTTAAATATATATATTTAATATATATTTAGGAAACTCATCCCTACTATTAGACTATGCCTATAAAAGGAGGTGCGCGCCCGAGTATCGATCATTTGCTCGTTGGATTTCGTACGGAACGGTAGTTGTCGACGCGATTTGTGAGTGTTTTGTGATTATATTTTTGAACTGATAAACTGTAAGTACATGATATTTTGTTCGCTTATGTAATTGGTGATTTATTTTATCCTAAAGGCTATTTAAAAGCTCCTTTAGACTGAATTATTAGCTTGTGTTTAATTATTGTTATTAAATGATTTTTAAGGTGTGCGATAATTGTTTTTTTTTTAAGAATTTCTGCTACTGAATCCTAAATTCAGAAGTGGGATTACTAAAAAAGACGCCCACGGTTTCATGTCGTAGTGCCTAACCTCTTGATGTGAAAAAAAAAAGGGAAAGAATAAAACACCAATTAACGGTTATTTTTTTTTTTTTGAAATTTTAGTGTTGTTTGTGTGTGAATATGGCTGATAGACAGCGTAACTCTCGCAACAAATCGCGTCGACATGATAGGGATCGTAGTTCGCGGCATAGATCTCGCTCGCGGAACCAAACTCGCCCTAGGAGCCAAACAAATTCTCCATACCGATCACGATCAAGAAGTAGGACGCGTTCGCGGTCAAACCATTATCCTCGTGATCAAAATGGGGCCATGCAACAAACATTGCAATCAATTTTGTCTCGTCTAAATTCGCTAGAAGCTGAACGTTCTCCCTTACGTAACGCGACTCATAACCAGCTAGTTGAAAACAGTACAAACATAAGATCATACACGCCCCCTTTGGGTCAATTGCAGAATAATCAGATTCTTCAGGTTACAGAACCATTGTCTGAGACTCCGCTACCTAGTTCCATAACTGCGTTAAATATACCCGCGTCTGAGACTATAGCACCCAAAGTATCGAGTGCTAATGCAAACGGCCACGATATACGCGTTGTATCGGAGTCTGCCCGAATATTAGCCGAAGCAATTAGATCCGTAAACTCGGATAGAACACAAAGGTACTTTGTGTCTAATTTTGACCCGACTATCCATGATATAGACGTATGGTGTGAGGAAGTCGAACGGGCTAGGTCTTCTAATAACTGGGGTGATTCAGAGTGTCTGTCACGCGTATCAATATGCCTCAAAGGTGACGCGCGTACTTGGTTAAACGAATGGGTAACTAGCGATCGAACGTGGAGCAGCTTCGTTAAAGAATTCAAACCTTTGTGTCCACGAAAGCTTGATTACGCGAACATCCTTTATGATACGATGCATACCACCTCTGAAAAATACAACACGTACGCCGAATATGCAAGAAGGACATTATTGCGTCTTAAAATTGTTAAGGGACTAAGTGACGAACTGAGAACCTTGATTGTTATTCGCGGTATTATGGATCCACAAGTTAGAGCAGCGGCCGCCAATGCTAACTTACAAATTTATGACTTGGTTTCATTTTTATCTATTTACGCGAAACCTACCCGCACTAAACCCGATAATCGAAATTCTACCTCTAAACCGACGCCTCCTAACAACTCATCGAATCTGAGATGTTTTATTTGCCGACAACAGGGTCATAAATCCCACCGTTGCCCCAAAAAGCCAAAAACCGATCAAACGTCAGACGACAAAGCTAGCGATGCCAAAAAATCGGTGTGTACCTTTTGTAAAAAACCGGGACATAGTGAAGATGTGTGTTTCGCTAAGGAAAGGTCGGGCTCTCGTAATAAGAAAAACGTTAATCTATGTAACACACACGTGGCTGATTCCCCGCAAAATAATGACCTTAAAACTGCAATTATACAAGGCATTCCTGTGGATGTCCTAATTGACAGTGGCGCCTTAAACATCTCATTAGTTTCCTCTGAAGCATTGAAACATTTTACATGTGAACGAAAGCCCAGGCATTGTATGTTGAAGGGAATTAGTGACGCAGTCATACATGCCGATTGTTTTGTAACGTTAACGATCGAATTCGATGATATCTCTATTGAGGCCGACTTTGTAGTAGTACCAGGGTCTTGTATGACTACGCCTGTCATTATAGGAACCGATATCCTAAACCGCGATGGTATCACATACGTGCGGACCAAAGACAAACAGTACCTAACTCGAACCGTAGTGGTTGAGAAAAACGTCCAGACGGTATCGACTGATGTGACCTCGCAGATTAATACACCCCTTAAGGGTGCAGAACTTGAACGTCTCACAGCGTTAATAAAACAGTTCTCAACTTATCTGATTTCGGGTACTGCATCGACCACCGTTACCACTGGCAAAATGTCAATCAAAGTAACGGACAATACACCCGTCGCTTACCGACCTTACAAGCTGTCACATTCGGAAAAACTTAAAGTCCGAGAAATTGTGCGTGACCTAAAAGATAAGGGTATCATCCGCGAGTCTAATTCCGAGTATGCGAGTCCTATAATACTGGTAATGAAAAAGGACGGAAGCGATAGGATGTGTGTCGACTATAGGGCACTTAATAGAATGACTGTTAGGGACCGGTACCCCCTACCACTCATAGACGATCACATAGATAGGTTAGGTAACTTCAAATACTTCACTAGCCTTGATATGGCCACAGGCTTTCACCAAATAGCCATAGAAGAAGACTCGATACATAAAACGGCATTTGTCACACCGGAAGGACATTTCGAGTATCTTCGGATGCCTTATGGTTTGACGAACTCCCCCATAGTCTACCAGCGAATTATTAACAACACGCTTCGCAGTCACATTGAGGCTGGAAACGTCTTAGTATACGTTGATGACGTCCTTTGTTTGAGTGATAGCGTAGACGAAGGTATTTGTTTATTAGAAAAGGTGCTGGAAACATTAACTAGGTCTGGTTTTTCGATAAACCTACGAAAATGTTCATTTCTGTCAATGGAAGTCGAATACTTGGGACGCGTAGTGAGTCAGGGTCAGGTCAAGCCGAGCCCAAATAAAATTCAAGCCCTAATTGATGCACCGGTACCTCGTAATGTTAAACAAATACGACAATTCCTGGGTTTGGCGGGATATTTTAGAAGGTATATTCGGGACTACGCAAGCAAGACCGCTTGCATAGCACGTTTGATGAAAAAAGACGTGACTTTCTGTTGGGGTATAGAACAAGAGAAAGCTAGGCAAGAGATATTAAGTTGCCTAACTAGTTCACCCATATTGTCCATTTTCGACCAGTCTTTACCCACTGAGGTACACACCGACGCTAGCAGCATCGGCTATGGTGCTGTATTGATGCAGAAAAAGGCTGATGGTACAAAGCATGTAGTCTCTTATTTCAGTAAAGCCACACAGGGTGCCGAGAGTAGATACCACTCTTACGAGTTGGAAACCTTGGCGGTTGTGAGAGCATTGCAGAATTTCCGTCACTATCTAGTAGGGATAAACTTTAAAGTAGTCACCGACTGCAATGCTCTCAAGGCCACCGAAAAGAAAAAGGATCTGCTCCCACGCGTTGCCAGGTGGTGGATCTATTTACAAGATTTCAATTTTACCATTGATTATCGAAAAGGCACTATGATGACACATGCAGACTACCTAAGTCGAAACCCAGTCACTACCAATGTCCATCAGATATCTAGGCCACGCAACTGGGCCCAAATTGCTCAGTCGGCAGATGATGAGACGCAAGGCATTTTACAGAAGTTACAGGACGGAGAATTAGATTCCCAACGATATGTACGTCAGAATGAATTACTCTATTATCGGTATACACCAGTGGGTGAGGAAGCTAGACTTCTTTGGTTTGTCCCTAAGGGACATCGGTTAAGTCTGTTGAGGATCTTTCATGACGAACACGAGCACATTTGCGCGGAGAAAACCATAGATTTAATCCTCAAATATTTTTGGTTTCCCGGACTTCGCCAATTTGTGGCTAAGTATATAAAACACTGTCTTGTGTGTATATCGTGTAAACGCGTACCTAGAGCTCCTCATCAACTTATAACATCTTGGGAAAAACCCAATCTCCCTTTCCAAACGTTGCATATAGATGCACTTGGTCCGTTACCGGAATCTAACGGTTATAAATTTGTTTTGTTAGTTATAGATGCGTTCACAAAATTCTGTTTGCTTTATCCAATTCGTAAGCAGGATGTAAGTGAGCTTAAACGCACGTTTACCAACGCAATTTCACTCTTTGGCGTTCCTAAGCTTTTAGTAGCTGACCGCGGACGAATGTTCGAGTCTTCTGAGTTCACTACTCTGTTAACTGAGTTCGGTTGTAACATTCATTTTATAACACCCGAAATGCACAATGCTAATGGACAGGTAGAAAGATATGTCAGAACCGTTCTGAACATGATCCGTATTGAAGCTAATCATAGACGTGCGGAATGGTCAGAAAAACTATGGAGACTTCAGCTCACGCTTAACATAACTAAGCAGAAGACAACACAAGCCTCAGCACTGAAGCTCCTAGTGGGCACTGACGCTACCACACCTATCGTTCGAACACTAATTCGTGACATCGCCATCGAGAGGTCCGAAAACCACGAAGGCTGGCGAGAGCTGTGCAGAACAAGAGCTCATCAACTGTTAACACAAAATCAAGCCAAACAAGATTCACATGTCAACCGGCAGCGGCAAGCATCACGCGCATATAACATTAACGACCTGGTTTTCGTTATTAAGTATTCCCAGTCTACAGGAAAACTAGACCCCGGCATGCGCGGACCATATCGGGTTATTAAAGTGCTACCCAGTGGGCGCTACCAGTTGAAACTCATCAGTGGTTCATATGGCAAAACTACACAAGCAGCCGCTGAATACATGATACCCTGGAACGGAGAGTGGTGTCCAGAATCATGTGCAGCCTTTTTCGAGGGTGAGTGTTGAATTGGTCTTATGCAGAGAATCAGCAAGTTGCTTTGCCATAAACTTTCCACGTATACATTGTTCTTACTTTCTTTGCTGTTTTCTTTATATAAAAATAATTACAAATTCATTATTTCAAATATAACTTTAATTTAAATGAGTAAGTTCTGGCAGACCAGCTCGATGATCAATCGATGCATTAGACTAAGTTGTGAAATATGTAGTTGGATGTGCGATTCAGAGATGCCTCCATCCACACAATCATCATGTATATCATGCTTGTGGTGTTGTGTAAAGGACGTGCGATTCAGAGATGCCTCCGTCCGCACAAGTTTACGAATGTATCCATTTATGTATTTAATGATAAACATGTGATCATTAACTGTAATGTCATGTACTGGACGCGCGATTCAGAGATGCCTACGTCCAAACAGACATACCTATAGCGAGAGGTATGGACTTAGGTCTATGAACTATGTAACTGAAGTGTTGACGTGCGATTCAGAGATGCCTCCGTCAACCTCAGACAGAGGGGACGCCTTCTGTCTGATTTGTTCACAGATGCAGCTTTGGACCGGTAAAAGCTCACTACGTGTGGCTGTGAAGACTGGAACACGATCATGAGAGCTCTCACGAATGTTAACATTTTTACATACAAAATAACATGGTGTGTGTGACCCACACACTATGAAAACTGATATGGCAATGGCTTATGTGTTTCCGTATTTCAGATAACGAAGTATGTGACCCCAACACAGGGCCATCACCAACATCCCTTCAACCCGATGCTGAGATGGCTGGGCCCAGTGGCGACTCTCCGGCTGCAGAGTTGGTGCCGTTACCAGCTGAGCATCTTGGAGACAGCGCCGAGGACGACGCTTCGTCGGGATAGGCCGATTTAGGAAACTCATCCCTACTATTAGACTATGCCTATAAAAGGAGGTGCGCGCCCGAGTATCGATCATTTGCTCGTTGGATTTCGTACGGAACGGTAGTTGTCGACGCGATTTGTGAGTGTTTTGTGATTATATTTTTGAACTGATAAACTGTAAGTACATGATATTTTGTTCGCTTATGTAATTGGTGATTTATTTTATCCTAAAGGCTATTTAAAAGCTCCTTTAGACTGAATTATTAGCTTGTGTTTAATTATTGTTATTAAATGATTTTTAAGGTGTGCGATAATTGTTTTTTTTTTAAGAATTTCTGCTACTGAATCCTAAATATATATTAATATATATTTATTCAAAAATTAGATTTGCCACAATTAATACAATATAACTCTTAGAAATAAGAAAGGTATTACAAAGTTCAATGCCTGCACTAGGTTAAACCTGTATCACAGGCGACATGTCTGTAATAATTACTACTTGGACAACAGATTTCCTTAACAATATTTAACACAAAAATTATGAAATATATCTACCTACTAAATTGCCACGTTGCTTTTCCTTGACGATTTTTTCTAAACCAAAGGATGAGCATCGGCGTTACATTGAAAACTTATCCAGAAGTGCTGGAAGCGTTACCTAATTAAAATTGTAAGTTTATGACGTAAAACCTGGAAGTTAAGTAGAGAAAGATTTAAGTTAAATTGAAGTAGTCAATTTTTTGGTAATTGCGTTATAAATCAAATAATTATGTTGTTTGTTATTTGTTGTGAAAACTAATTGCGATTGAGCTCTCTGATCTGACGTCTGTCCAAACCCACGTCCAACACAAGCGCCACTGGAAGCCCTAATTTAACGCATCACTTATGAAACAGCTGATTTACGAACACTTCTTCCGTCACTTCTGCAGCTCATATTTTCATATTTATTTTCTCATTAAAGCGGGAGGAGTTGGCAAGTATTAGTGTGTTTTTCAGCAGAGACGCGGGGACATTACACGCTGTTTGAGCGGTGGCGTGGCGGAAATCCGGTGTATAACGACGTGTAATGATGTGTGGACGGTTCACCTGGATGCGAAGCCCTGCTCATTAGGAAATAGGGATGGAAAAGCGATAGGGAAAAGTGTCGATACAAATGTCGATAGAATTGGTAAACGATTTGCGTGTCAAATTTAGAATAAAAAGCAAGACACCACTCAGGATAATAAATACAATAAAGTTTATTTTGTGCAGTATTGGGAGATATTGAACGGGTTTTCAATATCTTGACGTATTAACAGTTTTGTATACTGTTGCAATATTTGAATTCGTGAAGATAATCTAATTTTGTTAAATTATACCTACATATTTATGTCTTGTAGAGTAGTGCAATGCGTCACAAGACTGCCATTCTTCAAGTTTGTTATTAAATTTTAAAACTTTATTGAATATAAAAGTTATCCGAAAACAAAACGCAAAAAGTAATATCATAAACATAAACAAATCTAAATTATACTACCTACCAGCACAAAACTATCGACAGACACACACCCATCTCTAGTCTGTTGGTAGGCGCCATTTGCCAAAACGAGCAAACTAGAAACACGCTTATTGAAAGGTGTGTGTGACAGGCGTGAATACCTTGGCGGACGATATCTGGCGCGGTTTTAGACTTGGCACCTTCGGGCTCATTGTACGGTCGCCAGCGCGGCGGAGTAAGGCATTGTTCAGACCAAACTAGTGTCGGCCGCTGACTGTGAGTGCGCGTTACGCAGTTTATCGCTTTTCTATAAATATTTAACTTCTCGTTCACACCAAACCTATCTATACGCATACTTCTAAAACCTCTATATAGTGAGCATACTCACAGTCAGCGGCGGACAAGACGTTTGGTGTGAACGATGCCTTACACTTGAATCGTGGCAGTCGCGCTTAACATCATTCATTTTTGTGTACCTATGTCTGTACTGCAAGCATCAGATCTTGGTTTCTTGCTCAGGTAGGCAGTGTTATTGGGTTTTTCTTCCAGGAATTTCTCAATAGCAGTCCCGAGTCTGGTTTTGTACTCAGTTGGTAGCAATAGGTTCACCCCCTATTATGCAGGACTATGGTACACGTTTACGTGATGTTTTGATATGTTTCTCTGTCTGTCTTGTTCCTTTTCACGTCTTAACAGCTTTACAGATTTCCATGTGGCACACAGACCGTGACCTAGCTTCGAACATAGGATAGTTTTATCTCTATAGTTCGTCCTCGTGTGTTGATTGCCGATCCCAATGCGGGTGAAGCCGCTGGTAAAAGCTAGTGAACGAAATAAAGGCGCTGTCAAAGTCAAACTGATATACCATGGACGGGCGGTTGAGTGTAAAACCACAAATATAAGAAACGCGCGGTTCATCTCATTAATTTTATCATAAATTTCTGCTAAATTGCTTATTTGAAACATTTTGAGGGATAATGGTCTATATGGAGCAGGTTATTCAGGTATAATCAGGTCCGGACGTTTTTATTGAGAATTGTGTCTCGTTTTCAGTCTATTATTTTATTTTTTAGTGCGTGGTGAAGGATTAAATTAGAACAGTTTATTGTGAATAAAATAATATTCTTATGATGATGGTATCCGGTGAATTTTATTAACGTGGTTTCTTTTTTAAATCCCGGTTTTTATGCATCAATTTTACGCGTCTATTTCCTTTTTGCACAGTAGTTTTGGCTTTAGAATTTTATTATAAATTGGTTTCCATACGAATTTGTAGTAAAATTTTCCAATGGGAAACGTAGGTACTACCGCCAAAGTACCATATATCTTACCCTAGGTCATGGTCTAAGCCAACGGCAAAAAAAAACAATCTAATTCCAGTCAGCTTTTAAATCTGATTTACTTTATCATTTATAATATCAGCATAGATAAAAAAAAATCGATTTGCGAAAAACATAAATCCTTGTTTATTTAAACGGAGTTTCCTTTGCACAAGTCGTATCAAGCTTCAATAACCATAAAAAAACCATTTTTTTACACATAGGTAATATACGCTTGATATAATCCTACACGGTACCTACAGGGAGATATCGCAGATATAAATAGTCACAGATGTAAGGGTATCCTAATTGCGCCTCCCGCGGCACCCGCGGCGCCCGCGGAGCCCCAACCTGCCTATCGGATTGCAATTTACCGGCAGAATTGGAGTCGCCGATAAAAAATATCGCGCTCAGGGGAGAGTGCTACCTTGCTCTGTAAGGCGATAACATCTATTGCGTTTAATGAAATAAGAAAACAGGTTTTTTTTTTACTTTGTGATCTACAAAAAAGATTAAAATTGATGTTTTTTTTGTTTAACAATTTGTTGAAAATATCCAATAAAAGATGGATGTATGTGAGTAAAATGAATGAATGTAACGAATAATAACGAACGAAAAATGTAACGGGAACTTACCCATGGCCCAATTTTCATATCGGAAAATTGTTTAAAGAAAACAGTATCAATTTCACCGTTAACCTCAAAAATCAGTGTCAGTGTCTGTTGATTTATTTACCTCACAGTAATTAACCACTGGCACGGTTGGCACCTCGCCCTAAGCGCTAATTATTACAGGCGACTTCGGAAGTCGGGAAATATCGTATAAACTCCCCTTTTTATAGACCTTTTAATTTATTAGTTACTAGGAAAACCAAGAAAGCTGTATACCTAGATTTATAGTCATTTATTAAGAAAATATAACTAATTCGTGGCGCCACTGTCTGACACTTCGCGAGATTCGAAAAGAAAATGGCACAGAATATACAAATAAATATCCATGTTGCAATTTTTTACCGGTGCACTGAATGTCATCGTATGTCTAAGTATACAATAAACTAGGTCATTGAAGAAATTTTAATAGTTTTCAATAAATTAAATGACGCCTTTAAAAAAAAATAGATGCATAAAAACAGAGAAAATCTGTTTTCCTAAATCGACTGTAGCAACTGTTCACGCAGAAATTTCATTCATTATCCGTGCAACGTTAAATGATAATGGGCTTCGACCTATTAAAGATATACGATCATACATTATTTCAAATATGAATAATGCCTAATAACTCTTTACATACGTCTTTACATAATCCAAAAATAAAAAACAACATAATTTGGGATTTTATTAAGAAACCATTCAATGTCATTCGGGCAATTTAAATAATCCCGGTGGGCAATTCGTGGGTAAAAATGTGTTTTGCATACCTCACATTTTACTGCATTTCTATCGAACTATTTTAATCGGGCAACAGATGCAAAAAGTCGTGGAAAGTCGCAAATCAACGCTCCGTCTTACCGGGGACATCGTAAAGCCATGAAACAAATTGTTCGAAACCAACAACATTTTAACACCAATTAAGAGGAATTATTATAATCGCAAGCTTTTTTACGAAACTTTTATTCGAAGGTAATAACTGTCATTCGGTATAACATCGCAATATTTCACCGGGGACTGCACACTATGTCAGGGAATGTAGTGTATAAACACCTTAAGTCGTTAGTGCCAGAAATTTTTGGCACATCGTGTCTGTTTTTTTTCTTTGCAAAATAAGCAATATTTCTCAGGTAATCTGTCGGTAAAACAGCTGTTTAGTGGTTTTCTGTTTTGATATTTATTTGGGTTTCTCTCTATTTTGCATGTAGCAAAGAATGTCATTATTGGGAGAGCGATTAAAGTAATGGTTTAGAAGTCTTAATGATTGCTGACAGTAACATGTGTTGTGAGGCTTATAACCTGGTTTCTTTACATTTTTAGTTGTTTTCAGTTTGAGGGATGCTAAAGTTAATTTAAAGTTTCGAACTCAAAAATACTATTCATAAGCAGAGTTTTGAGGAAGAACTATTCCTTTCGATCTATTAATAAATATACAAGAAAGCCCTCCTCTTAACCAGGCCAACCACCAAGCCGACGAGGTGTCGAGGAAACACAAAAACAAATCAGCCAGCATCCCAAACAACCACGTCCACAATTTTTAAATTCAAAATACGAACAAGCTTTAAAAAAAGAACACCACCCGAACGGGTGGGACAGTTACCGGAAAAGTGTGCAGTTAAAACAAAAGCGGAAGGTAACAATGGCGTCGCCTCAATCTGTCACCCGATGTCAGGCCGTGTCAGGCAGGGAATTTAAATGTGCAGAAGGTTCACAGAAATACTTTTATACACGTCAAATTAGGATTGAAAATCGACAAACTACTACACGATCACATACTTGCTGCTTGGCGCTTTGAAAGCTGGTCATAATAATGTTGTTGACATTTACAAACAGTAACGGAAAATATCGTGAGGAAACTGGCATACACTAGAAACAAAAAATCGAAGACTTTGGCATGTACCAACCCACACTGGGTCCGCTTAACGGATAACAGCCCACTCGCTCTCATAGAGAAGAGGCCTGAGCACCAGCAGTGGGAACTTTAAGATTATATTATTGTTGTTAGTTTACCTTTAGAACGGGAAAATATATATATATAATTCTTCTAAATCCTTATACTTATTTATTTATTTATTAAAACTTTATGCACAAGTAAAAAAACACTGTACAAAGGCGGACTTAATGCCTTAGGTATTTTCTACCAGTCTGATGCACAGAGAAAACATAGCAGGTGCAGCATAACAAATGGTAAGAGAACTTTACAAATAAAATATAACGATACATACATAGATACATAAATATAAACAAAAAAAAAAGAGTGAAGAGAGAGACAAACTAACAACAATTAATTTATGAGATGAATCTGCCAGCTTCTTAAGTAAGTGTTCGCGAGCTTTAACTTTAAATGTGACTTATCCTAAATGTTAACCCTCAACTGTGCAAGGTCTACGAATTTACCTCTGCTATCGCAAGCATAAAAATTGTGCATTGTGAGTGCCCATTAGGTTCTATAAAATTTGCATTTTGTTTCAGAAAGTAGAGCCCTAAAACCTAGCATTCTAGACTAAATGTTAGTACCTTCAAACATGTATAGTGTATCTTCTGTACCCCCGTCCTCGGTTGTGAGTGAGTGTCAGCTGTCACGCTGTCACATGTCAGCCGCGGCGGCTGATTGCGGCGACACCTCGGCCGCCCGCGGACACACCTGCCGAACAAACGAGGCCGCGCGGTGTAAGGGGGTTGGGTTTCTTTTCTGTGGCCATTTGTATCGTTGGCTTGAGAGGGAGCGGAGAAAATCTTTGATGAAAAACGGTAATTTCTCAGTCTTTGCCTGAATAACTTGGAGGAAATTGATGAGTGCTATACACGCTCGCTCTACGCATATTCAGAATTAAATTACTACAGGTTTTCCAGTAGAAATGGTTATTCAACTGATGTCACTTAATCATTATTAATTTATAATCGGAAATTTACTCAAGTAATGACGACTAGAGAAGCATGGAAGAAGAAAAATGCTGTGTCGACCTCAGATAAACTGTGATAAGAGCAGATGAAAAATATGATCTCTGGGAAGATCAGGTAAGCTAATGGAAATTACAGTTCAACGAACAAATTAACAATAATGTTTTGCCAAGGAAATGGCGCTTAGTCCTATTTTTTTTTAATGTAAACCAATTACTTTTCTGAAATGTCAACTAATTTTAATAATTTGGCGATGTCTGTCACGTAATAAAATCCTTCATCTCAGCCTCTCGCTGTAACGCTGACAGAGTGGGCAGGCTTAGCGGTGGGCGCGCAATTAGCAAGCCAGACTTATTATAACAACCCTTTATTTGGCCGCTGTTCATATTGTGGGGACTAGATCAGTATG
The DNA here is from genome assembly GCA_963082945.1 of Cerastis leucographa. NCBI lineage: Eukaryota > Metazoa > Arthropoda > Insecta > Lepidoptera > Noctuidae > Cerastis > Cerastis leucographa. Next base: position 21,040,995 of record OY720356.1, on the reverse strand, counting down.
ACAATATTTGTTTCGTAAACATCTAAAAATCCATGGTTTAAAAATGGAATGGTAAATGGTTTAAAAGTAAAATAGTTTTGTTAGACACTATATCTACACAAAAAAAGAAAAAACAATCATGGCATTGTATCTGGCCAAGAACGTTTACACGGGCGTTATATTAATGTTTGCTATGCAAAAGACTCGATGAGATGAGACTTGATAAGATGAGGTGAGCTGTCACACCACATAATTATGAACACATCACAACTGCATCTGGCTTGACGACATCACGCTTGCCAGTTCCATAACGCACAAGCAGAGTAATTCACACGATAGTTACATTGTACAGATAACCTTGTCATCTGAAAGCCATCCATTTTCAATCGAGGCTGAGGAACTTTTCTTTCTATTCCGTTTTTGGCAGACGAAAAGACAGAAGTGGTAAAACATCCTTCTTTAGATGAGAATATGCAACGGTCTTCATTACCATAAAAAAGGGAGTGTCGCAATGCGTACGGTTAATAAGCTAGTCTGTTAATTACGCGATCGCGATGAGCTGAGGCTTCGAAGAGTGCGGACACCGTCCGGACCGAATCAGGTATTACACTGCAACCTTGCACCTCGAAAAATGTGAGACGACCTTCGAATAAACCTTTATACCTACTGTTGCGCGAACCTTGGTGTTACCTTACCGCGTATTACAGACGAAGATCAGTAATATTTTATTTTCAAGATGGTTTTCTGATAGCTAAATATCTGATCCGTCTAATTTCATGTGGTTTCAGTTTGAATGCTAAAACACTAGGAAGTGGCGAAGGGCAGGGTGTTTGGGGGGACTTTCTCTTGTATTTTTTTTTTTTTTTTTTTTTTTTTGTCTCTATTACTACCGTCTGTAGTAAGCAATCGACTTATTATTGTCGGGCCTACGCTGTCCTCCCATACTTAAGTACTAACGCTGTAAATTCAAATATTGTAAAACCAATTGATTTTAAAAGAGTAACCATGGAGTTTCTTGCCGGTTCTTCTCCATAGGAAACGACCAACCCGAACCGTGCACCTTTTGTTGACGTTTTATAAGTGCCCATGTAGGCCTATGTAAAATAAAATATTATGATTTTGATTGATTGATTTTGATTTTGAATTTTGACGTTTAAAAAAGTGCTGATTAACAGCTTAATTTGAATGAATGACTTTTGATTTTGATGGAATTATTGAGACTTTTTGTAATCAGCTGTACTGGATACTTTATAAGATATAAAGAGGTAAAGTTTGTAAGTTTGTATATAGGGGGTAATGTTCGAAACTTCTAAAACAAATCCAAAAAATTTTTCACCAGTGGTAAGCTACATTATTCATGAGAGTCATATGCTATATATTTAAAACGTTCCCGTGGTGAAGTTTCCGACCCGAAGCCGTGAGCAAAAGCAGCAATAATAATAATAAATACCGCATCCATTTGTATTATGCACTCATTTTTGTTAATTATAAGCTTATAATAACTTGTTATCAGGTTTTATTAACAGCTGGGCAGGTCCATTCCAATAAAGTACATTGCAAATATGATTTTGAAAGTATTGAGGTTTTTTCGTAGGTGGGATTTCCAAGTCAATTATTAAGATACTGAGAAAATCATCATCTGCCTGCTTTATATCCTAACTTTGTTGGGGGTTTCCGGTGTAACCGGATGCAGCTGAATACCAGTATGTTACATGGAGCTCCTGCCTATCTGACCTTCACAACCCAGTTGGTACTGAGTAATACGATACCCTAGGTTAGAATGGTGGTGGTCAGACTTTCGGGCCACTGGTTACCTATATTCCGTGGTACGGAGGAAACTTGGTATGTAATAAGTGATCACCTATCCATGTACTAACCTAGTCAATCGCGGATGTAATTATTTAGCCAAGAGTTTTTCTTGAATGAATGATTTCACACAAACGTTTTACATTTTCCAAAGCTTCTCGGTAGGTAGTTAATTAAAAAGTGAAATAACGTGTAAAATTGCTTTCATTAGTTGAATCACGGCTGACGTGCCTTCAAGATAAGCCGCGCTAACAGCGTCGGTGTCACTTTTTGTGTGAGTTACCTGCAAACAGTGCCAAACATTCATGACTAACACCTAATTAAATAAAAGATAAATTATAAGTAACGATACTAAGTTCAATTCAGTGATCTTCAATTTTCTCAAAGAATCTTAGAATTACGCACTGGGTTTTTATTCGTTTCATATTTCACATCGGCGAATGGCTTGCATGACGTTTAGCAGGAAAGACAAAAGTTTTAAGTAGCTTATGTCAACCTTCATTTATGAAATGTCCATCCTCATTATCGCAAAACAGAGAAAACTTTAGCCTGATTCTCTGGTGTACTTACTGCGTTTATATCTCTCTATTAAGACGTTTTTAAAATCTTATCTAATGACAATAACAAGTAGTATGAGTCCTTTATTCTCAATTTAATTTATTTCAACTATTTTACTTATTTTTGGAGATGAATTGTTTGTACTGTTAATTCCTTTTTTCATAATTTATTTCTTACCTGTGATACTTAATAAGGAAAAATCCCACATTTATTTTTATTTAGCTGTCTGTTTTTTTTTTTTTTTTAATAATTAATTAATCGTATTGTATTTTATTAGCCATTTTTTTAATGCATATCTCATTAATGCTACTCTAGTGGCACCTTTTTTACCTAAACTTAAATTTGTTAACATGAGGATAATGTAGTGGGTTGCAATATTGTTATTACCCAACCTATTTATTATTTGTAAAACTTATATTGTAGCTGTTTATTGTCCCATAATAAATAAAATAAAATAAAAAATAAAATACTTACTTATTATTACAAACAAAAAAAAGATCTGAAGTACGTAAGTACAATTGCTCACAAATTACATCAAATTGTCAGAAGGCTGTCTATTGTAACCACACTAGACAGTTCTACAGTCAAAATAATGATCAATGCTTGCTCGCAAATCAAGCTTGACTAGACATAACAAAGCTGGCTTTCCATTCTACCTATAGAGGAGCAATAAAAGGTGTAGATCAGAGTGGAGTTATTAAACAATGTGAAGCAGAATAATAAACTCGCTATATAATTGGCAGTAGCCTTTCAAGGTTGGCAGAGAGAGCGTCGCACGGTGAGCTGCAAAGATTATTATGGAGAAATTGAGCGTGATTTTAAGTTTTAGTGCGACTGTTAATTATATCACAAACAACAAACAAATGACAGTTTTAATAAACTGCCATCACTACCTATCATGCTTATAGGTATATTGAATCTGAATCAGTATGTAGTATCAGGGGCTTCATCGGAAGTAATCTCAAAGTTGGTTACTGTCTGTCGACGCCAAACCAGGCACCTGCTCGGTTTAGCTTGAAAGTTCCACTTCAATCTAGGAATTCGGCAAGTTGCATTATATCGTCTTTTGTACTTCACAGGCTTTAAGTGGATTATCATCATCTGGCAAAACGTTTTTCGAGCTAAGTTTGGGTTGGCTTCTAGTCTATCCGTACGCAGCAGAATACCAGCACTTAGAAAAGACAAAGTAGCAAAGGCTATAAAGAAAGTAAAGGGTTTCATGAGAAAAATAGAAACCAGATTGATTCATTTAAGAACAGGAACATCTCTAAAAAAAGATCTGTAACTCTAGTTTGAAGCCATAATTTTGAAAGGAAATGAACTTGTAAAAATTAAAATTTCAACCAAAACTTACTCTATGACCCAAGAGGCGTAAAGATCAAAGAGCGTGCGCGCGCGCTCCTCTCGCATGCGTCGTTAATGTATGATCGTGTCATACATACTACTCATACACTTGTACCCGCTAATGGCCGGGGCAACCGGCACTGAAGCGGAATAAAGACATTACTAGACTTTATGTTATACGCCACTGGTTATATGGCAGAAGGAATTTGGTTTATGAGGTTTTCGCTAAACTCATTATTGAATATGAGGATAACTAGGTGTCTTCAAAATAATGTTATTTTGGGATAAATGGTTGGGTGGTTGGGTTCCATCATGATTCAACTCATCGACACATTTATAAATAAGGCATATCACTGGAGAGGAGAGAAGAATCACTGACTCACCATTTCTCAGGCACCTAAACTTAGTTTAGGAGTCAGCGTATCTACATTATTTTGACCTTGCAATAAGCCTTATATGGTTTAAGTACGAGTATTTTGGGTATTGTAATGTGATGGCTTGGTGAAATAAAGATGTATTTATTTATTTTACGTTTGTTACTAGCAAAAGCATGACCATATATTATGCTGGACAAGGATTCCCGTCTCTGTATGTGCCTTGAGAAATAAAAAAAGACTGAGAAGAAAAACCATCATGGAAACAGTACTGGTGATCTACGAAAGTTATACGCCAACAAAAACAGTACCTGAAGGCCTAGTCAAGATGCCATTGCATCAACGTATTTTTGTATTTTCCGTCATCAATTTCGTTGATAGAATGTCCCTTTATCAAGGCTCTCTCTAACCGCAGGAAATTGCAAATGGAGCCTAAAGCGCGCAACAGATATCCATTTAAAACTATGAGTGAACTGTTCAAGCCCCAAAACACGGTAATCAGTCCAGGGAGGTGTGTAGTCGGCAGGACCGGAAATACGTTGCCCCTGGGCGTCCACTTCCGGCGGATAAGTGGGCCGCTCTGACCCAATTTCCGGTTTTCACATCACATAGATGCCGCGCATGATAATTTTTGTATTACGGGTAAAAGAAAGTGGGAACTGGGTGTGTATGTGAGGATGAAGATTCCCAAGAACCTACTTATGATTGTTTTTACGAAGAAAATATATGCAATTTCATGTGGTTGCTTCTAAGACTAAAGACTTCCGACCCTTATTGAAACTAAATTTGTTGTTTCTAAATACTGCTTATAAGAAGAAGACACGTTTTAACATTTTTGCTGGGAATACCCTCAATGAAATTGGAGTCGGCTTTCAGTATAACCAGATGCAGCTGAATACAGGTATTTTACAAAGAGTCACTGCCTATTTGACCTTCGCATGCACAACCCAGTATGTGGCCAACATGATTCCTCTTGGTAAGTCTGTTTGTGAGACTCTCAGGGTTTTGAATACCCTTAAGATTGTCAAACAAGAAAACCATCATTAATTATTATGTATAGCGCATTTGACGATGAATTAATTATCAGTAATAGTCATCCTACGACTCCAAATCTTCACTCTTCTTCATTTTGAATACCGCTCAAACCTGGGGCTACGAAGCTAGCTAACTACTAAGATAATTCTCGTACCTCTCATAAACGTAATAGAATGATATACGGCAGTTTCTAGGACGGGACAGATCTGCGTTTAACTTCGAAACGGTTTTATTGGTTGGCTCATGCCGCTGTCACTCGTGCCAATAATTTTGTTACAGATTCATACTAAATGTTTAATGTTTACGTGTGCTGTGAAGGAAACTGAGGATTGTCACCGTCACCTGTCATTTGTTTATGAATACCTACTTGTTTAAAACCGGCCGCGGTAACGAGAAAAGATTGAGGAAAATCGTAAAGTTCGTTTATGCAAACCGTTTCGTTTTTTCTAACTTCTTTGTCGTCAAGGAGAGTGGTGCTGGAGAAAAAAGAGTACCCTTCTATTTTCTGTATTATTGGTCACAATGTCTACACCAGAAAGATAATAGATCGATAGGAACTCTGGTAAAACGCAGCGCTAGTATGCTGAACTAGCAACTGTGCAAAGCAAAAAAGTAATCGTTCATATTTGCAAATGGTCACGTGGTAGGTACGTTAGAGAGAGATTTGAAGCGGTGTAGTCCTGGGTGGATCAACATCGTCACTGATAATAATGATCAAATTTACCTTAATTATGATTTTCGTCATCATCAGCCTATAATTTTCCCACTGCTGGGACGCAGGCCTCCTCTCTATAAGAGGGAATGGGCTGTTATCCACCCCGCGGGCCGAGTGCGGGTTGGTGGATGTCACATGTCTTCTAATTTTTAGTTCCAGGTTATGGCAGTTTCCTCACTATGCTTTCCTTCGCCGTTTTTGAGAGCAGCGGTGATGAAATGAATAATACAAAGAAATGCGCCTGCCTGGGTTCGAACCCACGGCTAACTGCGCGTAAGTCGGTGCTGCCACCACTGGGCCACCGCTGCTCTCTTTATAATTATGATTTTGCTTATAAATAAAACCCACGACTAAATAGCATATCTTTCACATAAGACACATTTCCCTAGAAATGTTATCAGCAGAATGATTCACAGGCACTACAGAGCCTGCCATTAACACTTAAATATGACATAACTTTAATACCCAAGCACCCTGTTATGGAACAATCCCCTTTGATTCTGTCAATGGTGTCATTGAAGCTGTTACAACTATCAGTTTATTATTGTAGATCAAAGTGGGCATGCGCAAGAGTACCTCGAGTACTAGGCATACATAAATTAATGAGCGTTTGAAGTTACCGGATATTGTGACAGCGACTTAACTATCTACATTTAGTCGTTAAATTTTATTCCCCACTTGGTGGTGTACGCGAGTGTTCATTAATGAAAAATCTTCAATAAACATGATCTAAAATGCAAGCATTTAGAGAGCAACCCTTCATGTGAACCAAATGAGTATAATATATGAATAATATAAATAAGATTTTGTAATCACGATGATATTGGCATGTGACTTATCTAAGTCTTTATGTTCGACGACGAGGTTACAAGGTTTAAGGGACTGGGTATCAAGTTCCTCATCCTTCATAGTAGCAGAAGGATCCTCTGGCTGGGCGGGTGTGGTGGGGTGGTGTCTGGTGCCACAAAAGTTGTTAGGCTGTTGTACGAGTATAATTCGCTTAGCTGCAACAATATACAGGGTAATTGATAAAACACCAAGAACCTCTAAAAAGGTCGTTGTACTTATCATTATGAACAACATTTAGTATGGGACCAAACCTGAAATCGAGAAAAAAAATCTGCTGTTCCGTACTTTATGTTCACATAACTCGTCAAAATGTAGGGAACAGCTATTATTTTTTCACGATTTCGGGTGTGGTCTATTAATAAAAGTTGTTCATAATTAAGAGTAGAATGAATTAAGAGTTGTTGGTGTTTTTCCAATAACCCTGTCTAATGACATAACGCGAAAAATATGAAATACAGGACATCGTTTTTTTAAGTAAGACCATAGATATTTTTTTTGCATAGCATCCATTTATCCAAAGATGAAATATTTATTTTAGGTATTTCGTTACTTAATTAACTACTTACTTTCGTTAATTTTGTATTCAACTACAACATCGAAAAATTAAATTGTTTGAGTTAAGTCATCTTTATCACAAACGAACGTATGTTCCAATTTAGAAAAAAAAAACTTCTTGTATTCTGTAGGATTATAGCACTGCAAGTATTCCATGTGGGGTTACAGCTGCCTACACAAGCTGATAATATTGTAGAATGCTTCTTCCAATGAAACCACGCATTCAGACCTGGTAGATAAAGTTATTTCCTAGTTCTCCTAAACACCTCAGTACCGTTCGCAAACAGCTCTTAACATAAGTAAAGTTATTATCAACAGAGCAGATTTACAATCGCGTTTACTAGCGGCACATAAATCCTGTAATATTGCTCACCCTCTTCCGGGAGTCGCCGCAATGTTTCACTCACCTCAATGCCGGTTGTAAAGCTGCCCACCCAAGTTACGAGAGGGATTGAAGGTATGACAACGGTAATGAAATGTGATGATAATTTCAGTCTGAAGTTTTTTTATATTTTATTTAAGTTGTCTAGTGCACCAATACCTATATCCGGAATACTACTACCCAACTCTTCCTGTTTACCTTATAATCATTGATATTTGTTTACACAGGTTTTAGACCAGTTTGCTTTAATTATAATTTGAATAAGTCATCGAAAAACCACAAAAAAAAAAACATGAAATCAACTTGTCGGCGAGTCGGCAATGTGCACATTAAGCTAGTCACCAGTGGCGGATCTGTCATACAACCTGAAAAGCCCGGCTTGCCTAGCACACAAGTCGAACTAAAAAAAAAAAAAACATTCGTTACAAAACAAAAAAATGTGTCAAAATAATGATAACATTAAATTCCGCGCGCCACGCGCCAAACGATGCGAGGTTGCCTGATTTACACACTCACTGAACTATCTCTATTCGCTCGCATTATTATCGCGACGTTGCCAAAATGTTCTAATACCTATCTCCGATAGCTGCGCGAGCAGCGGCGCGACTCTAGCTCGCTCTAACACTATACAAAAGAGGAGTTCAAGCCTAGTGCGAGTCATACTTTCTCAGTCGCACTCACTGGCTTCTGTATTTGGCTTGTCGGACCTCTTTGTCTTTGCTACTAAAATGACTCTGTTCCGATAAGATTATTAGGTATTTATTTTGGAAATTTGTATGGAGTTAAAAGCTGGGCTTTTCTTTGAATGTGTGCGTGTATGTCAGTGTAAGTTTGAGAGAGTGAATGTGTGTTTGCGCGCCAAGAATGAATGGGCAAGCAGCGCAAAGACCTGCGCGTAGCGAGAATTTCCATAGAAAGTAAAACGATTTTTAAATTAGTTCATATTTGTTTTGAGCGATTACTGGTGCATCTCTTTGTTGTGATATTATTTTTTCTATTTCTTGTGATTAGTTCTCGGAATTAACTTTGTTTTGAAGTGATTAAAGTTTGTTAAAACTAAAATGAATTCGGAAATGTGATGGATTGAAGTGTGTGAAATCGTTACTGGGCAAGGTAAATAGTTTGAGTTTTACGGAAAAATATGTAAGATTCGATATTCAGCATTTATGCAAACTATTTTGATAGGGAAACTTTAAAGATTCAGTTGATTAGTTTGTATTCATCACCTGAACTAAAGGATCTCAATATTTTTAATTTAATTGATTTCCTACATGAAAATTCCCTTCAGGATGCTTTTCAGGAACTTTTAAAGTTAGCACATTTATTTGTAATAATTCCCGCGACAAGTTGTTCCGCGGAACGCGCTTTTTCATCTTTGAAACGTATTCACACATATTTAAGAAATACACAAGGACAAGAGCGGCTTTCCGAATTATCAACGATTGCCATAGAAAAACAGCTGTTGGTAGAATTAAAACGTTCACCAACATTTTATGCTGATGTAAGTAATAAAATCATTTTTACAGAAAGATAGAGTTTTTGATTTAGAATACAGAAAGTAATTAAAGTAATTTTGTTATTCATTCAAGTGTTACAATAAAAGCATGCTCCAAAATCATTTACTGAAACAAATTTGACAACAAACGGCTTTTATCAAAGCCACCGGAGGTATATCATTGCTGATATGTATCTGTAAATCTATCTAATAATACCATGCCTTCTGTGTGCTTTGTTGTGTGTCATCTGTCCGTGGTAAAGAAGAGAAGAATGAAGAGTTATGGCTGTTTACATTGTGAGTAATTACAAATATTTTCAACAATGTGTAGTTAGAAACCAATCTTTTGTTTGTGCGCCATCTAGCGGTCATTTGAATATTTGACCCATAGCGACTGCACTGATCGAAGTAAACTAATAGACTCAGAGTTCAGTTGTTACATTTAAGTTAATAGATGGCTCTTATATAATTTACTTCATACTTGATATTAAAATAGTTGTTATTTTTTTACGGGATGTAAAATATGCAATGACACCACTATTTGCAGTTTCATATTTAGGCATATTTATATAATGTGAAAACAAAAACGTTAGTAACCAATGCCAGAACATAGACCGTTTTTTTTTTAACCCTAATTTCGTATAGTTGGGCTTTGCCCCCGTTTCATCGGAGGCACGCCACTGCTAGTCACTGCTGTAATTTGTCGATATTTGACAGTCTTTACAAGAAGACAGTGGCTGCAAAGTCTGACAACCAGTCTTACCATGGGGTAGCGTATTACTCAGAACATACTGATATTCAGGTTCATCCGGTTAGACTGGAAGCTGACCCCAACATAGAGAAAGGCCAGGCAGATGATTATGAAATCGACTTGCTTGATTTAAAAAAAATAGCACAAAGTCTAAATATCTGATAGTGATTATGATTTTAAACGACGACATGTTGATAATTATGTTTACTTTTGCTGCTGCCTGTACGTTCTGTGTTTATGTGTGTCTGTTAAATATGTCTAAGTTGTAGCCTGAGGAAGAAGTAATCAAACGTAAGTAAGTAAGGACTTGTATTCCAAATATGTTGCAGTTTTCTGTACATATATATATATCTTCATCATTCTGCACTGACTACCTTCTAACAGGTCCTTCTGAAAGCAGTTTTATTTTTAAGTTATATTTCTTAATTTAAAGTATGTGAATGCTATTGCCAGATAATGTCCTTCACTTTTGCCGCTTCTTCAAGCGGTTGTCCTGAAGATTGTTTCAGGAAACGATTATCAGGATTTTGAAGAGACATTTCAATAACCTTATACGTGATATAGTTATTATGCACCCACATTATAAAACTACTTTAAAGAATACGTCAGCTTTAAAATTAGCATCCCTACCTCAAGTCCTCAATCAAAATTCCCACAAAACATAAGACACAGTTATCCGCGCTGCTACCCACAACCACTAAACCAGAGCAAATAAAAAGCTAATTTAAATGCCATTAAAAGTGGATGCGACTCAAGATTTAAGAGCTGAGAGCTCTCATTATTTTGCTTTCCGTCCCAGAGGGCGCCTCCTCCACGTAATGCGGGAATTTTAAGCAGACCTGATTTATACATCTTGTTTGGTATTGACTTGTATACTAGTTGGGAGTGCTTGGAAAAACGCTGTGTGTTTTCCCACAGGAGTAGTCATTTATATATGTAAAATGTGTAAATGAAAAATGTCAAATTTACGAAAACCTCTATCTCTCAAGACAACAGGATGAAGTCAAAACTTTATAATGTGAATATTTTATCATTTCGTTTTCCACTGACACTGTGAACTTTTTATGCCAATGACTATATAGCTTTCCATTATACAGGGTGTTTGGTGCATCGTTTGCCAAATCAAATAGGCTGAAAGGAGACGTCATTTGCTATCTCTTCACGCCCTTTAACTCATTCCTTGCCACACCGGTTTTTTTATAACAACTTTTTAATTTAAATTTTGAAAAATTACAAAATTCAACATTTTAGGTCAAACAAAAAAATTAAAAACTTGTTTAAACTTAAAATTTCGATTTAATTTTGAGGTGTACTGTTGTATGATTCTATCAAATTCAAAATTACTTGCTAGGAACAATTACTTTCTTTTTTAATAGCACTTAAAGTTTTTGTAAAAGAAAAATAAACTTAAAACTCAACTTTAAATGGCAAAACAAAAAACGATTGGGATCTTCGAATACTTTTAAAAAGTTCTCTAGTCTGTCCCCTTTCCAACGGTATGCAATATGCCCAAAAAAACGTTAAATACCTTTTCATTTTTAACTAAATGTGTAATCGAGACACTAGCCTGATATTCGAAATTACAGTAAAAACAGTCGTTTTAGCATAAATGACATGCCTCAAGTAAGTAGATAGATACTGTTATGTCACTAGTTCCGGACTTCGCTTGTTTATTGTTAATTCCTTATTTTATACACTGTGACATTTTTATTTTATTTTTACCTTATTTTTTTACATTTTGAAAGTTGTTATAAAAAAACCGGTGTGGCAAGGAATGAGTTAAAGGGCGTGAAGAGATAGCAAATGACCTCTCCTTTCAGCCTATTTGATTTGGCAAACGATGCACCAAACACCCTGTATAGTTAAAATGTAGTCACTCCTTGTTATAGCAAAACACGTGTTATTACAAAATATTTTACTACCCCAGTTTAACAATGTTAGCGAATGACGAAATAAACTAAGTAGAAGAAAGTTCCACTAATCTCGGAGAGGAAAATTAGAGCACTGCAATATTACACTGCACTCTATAAAATATCTGTTTACACAGTAATAAAACCTGTCCAATAATTTGTACCCAAAGACGTGCTAACTCCATTAAACGATATCCAAAATTACAAATGATTTAAACCAATAGCAACTTCAGCCAATAAACCGTTTAGTACCTATCATAAAACTGTAGTTTCGATCATCACTAATTCAATACTTTAGGATTATTCTGGCTAATAACTTACCTGTTTTATTTAGTCTGCCGGCCCCTAAACGTCGGGGCGTGATGCTGGGTGACAAGTGCTAGAATACTGGTGAAGATCGGCAACGGTGTAAAATGTATAAAATATTGACGAACGTTACATTTGGTTATTTTTGGACAGATGGACATGGATTTTGGAAACGCAGAGGGTTAATAGAGTTCATGTTAATGCCTACTCACGTCTCTGCTTGGATACTAGCGTTAGGGTCAGTTCACACCGAGTTGCGACGCGACGCGACGCTGCGCGCACACTTTTAAAGAGCGATTCAAAATATAACTTTACTTTCTACACGAAAAGATACACATTTCGTTGTGAGAATTCAGAATACGTTGCGCCATGCAGCGCTGCGTCGAGCGGCTTCGTGAGGTAGATTTCAGTAGAATTCAGAATACGTTGCGCCATGTAGCGCTCGCCGCGCGACGCCTCGCGGCGTAGAGCGATGCAGCGCGATATCACTGGCCTCTTCAAGTATCGTCGTGTCGCGTCTCGGTGTGAAGTGACCCATATTGTTCCTTTTTTTACTGTGCTCATAAAAACAACACTAATAAGAAAAAAAACTCGAAACAATCTTCTGCCAGTAACATATAAGTATTTTCATTCAAATAAATTAACTTCTTTCTTGCAACAGAAAACTGAAACCAGTGTCTACCTTTACTGACCAACACATTTGACTAACAAGTCTTCCCTGAACCCTTGACAACGTAGGCACAAACAGATCCCTCACAAACCGTCTATCTATGTGTCCGACACACGATGTTACGAGCGGAAGTGTTGCATTTCAAAGGGGCATTCTTGTTACCTGTGCACTAAAAATAATTCGTGTAGCAGCCGGATAGACGGAAAACGACCGGGATGTGATTAGCCACGCCCCTGCCGTCGACTTTGATCCCGCATGTGCGCCAAATATTCTTTGTGCACTGAGGTTTGTACGCTCTGTGTGTAACGTCATATTTATGTGCTCTTTGCACGGTGGTGGGTTGAGGTGGTGGGTATAGTGATTTATCCGGTTCGGATGTTTTGTTCTTAGAGAAGGGAGAGTGAGACAGGGGCGTGGAAGTTAATACCAGCACAAACAGGACTATCACCAGTACGGAGATTTGCTATTGCCACTGTTGATTCGTTGATAACGACCATGGCAAGCAGATGCGATACTCTTGAAGTTGCATAGGTTTTTATGATTTGATCATTTCATATAACTTCATGGAGAGCAGCGTTGGCCCAGTGGTGGCAGCCCCGACTTACGATCAGTAAGCCGTGGGTTCGAACCCAGGCAGGCGCATTACTTTGTGTAATTTATTTCATCACCGCTGCCCTTAAAAACGGTGAAGGAAAACATCGTGAGGAAACCGGCATGTCCTAGAACTTCATTCGTTATAATCATAAGTACGGTTTTGTTGTAACTTAGGCACATAAGACGAACAAAAACTTTCTGAGCCCTGTTTTTTTATTGAACCTCTATCCTCCAGGTAGGTACTCTTCTGCAGCACCACCTCGAACCAGCTTTCGTGCTGCCGTGATCATCTCGCTGCCTCTTTCTCTGCACTGTTACCGAAAGATTTATTTAAAATCAAACTTTAATAAAAACGAAAAGACTGACAATACTGAGCACCAAGAATAATTAGTCATTTAACCATTTCATGCCATCATTATCAAGAATGATGTTTACTCCTTGTTTTACGAGTTTTCCGAGAACGCATCGCGATCGGCAGCTGACAGTTCCAGGCCCGTACTGGACCGAATGAATTACAATTAGTTTTATGATATCGTTAACTCAAATGTAATCTCGACTATAAAGTTATTTGGCGAAGATCTGATCGTTTGTATCGGTAATTTCTTAACAATTAGAAGAAGTACTTATAATGAAAAGGGACGCTGGCATTTTCCAAGAATATGGTGAAGTTATTATATTAGAAGTTATATGCATTCCATAATGAACGTAATAATTCTAATACCTATTTCAGAAAGTTTCCTTAAATAAAACACAGACCTCATCCAAAATTCACATAATAGGAACACGGAATTTAGAAAGTGTTTTGTGAATTTAAAAAACGCTGGACGTGTGGGTTTGCGAAAGAAAGTCGAAGTGGACGGAAGCTTTTACCTAGGAAGGACAGAGCAGGCTAATAAAGAAAGATATTAATCTTACAGTAGCAAAGTGAAGAATCCAGAAACATAATACAGACAAAAATCAAACCACAATATCCCCGTGCACATGCACCGTAAACAAACCCAGTAAGCAGACCCAGTTAACCTATGAAATGTATGCTGCCGTAACCAAGAATCCCGTAACTGCAAACGAGTTCCGGAAAGACAATCGTCGACCTGTCACAAGCGCTGATGGACAGACGTGCGAAAATTTATACTAATGCTAAGGAAACACGAACACCATTCTATACTACTTTAACGCAACATTCAAATTACATTGCTGGCTAAATTTGGGAGAGGAAAATCGAAGGTAGAACAGAACCAATAATGGATGACGAATGCTTAAAATATGTTGGAGGTTTGGTTTGTTTTGTGGTAGAAAGAAAGTGTGTCTTGCACAGAGAATGACAGGTGGACATCTTGCTATTAGAGCTGCTAAATCATGTTTCTGTAATAACACGAGTGTAGAAAAAAATGTTTTATGTGAAAGTGTTCGTTTTGTTTTGGTACTGAGGTCATGTTTGAGACGATTGTTGTTATGCAGAAACAAAGATGATAATATGCCAGTAGATCTGTTACCTACTTGGAAAGCGTACCACCAACATACGAAAAACTGATTTAAATATGGAACAATGTTACTATGGTTAATATGATTTTTTGCTCTCAATGGAGAAAAAAAGCATATTTAAAAAAATCGTGGAAGAATTGAAACTTCGTAATACTACACGCATGCATTCGAGTGCCACGCATTCACTCTCGCTCTGTCTCTTTCCCCTCCCCAAGAGCGTTGAAGGTTTAACGCAACAGTGCTTTCATACCCCCTCCATGGTAGCGTTAAACGTTTAATGTAATCTTGTTGGAAGTCGCAAAAGAAGTTTCACTTCAAAAACGGAAACTTCTTGTGATAGTCCTAAAAATAGTTGCCCAGCAATAAATATAGATCTAAAATAAAACAAAAACTCTACAGTTAATTACAACCATGAATATGCATTGATACTGGGCCCTATTAGCACTAGATACGCCTACTGGTTTAAAGGGCATGATTTTAACTTCAAACTGACTTGATGCCTCAAGGAGATGTCAGCAAATCGGAAGGGGTCCGAGAGGGTCCGAGAGGGCTGATGTCTGCCAGGGCTGCGGGTTGTTCGAAAGAGATACCGTGGCCCTGGAACACAAAGGGCTAAGGAACATGGATGGGTTTTAGTCAGTCAAGTCTGACACTCTGGGGGGGGGGGGTCATTTGATGATTTCCAATCCTTAAAAAAAAATTTGATCTATATTATGCTGTTCTGATTACATTTTCCAAAATAGCCCTGCTCTACCAGAGGTTGGACAAAATAAATCAATTCTACGAACTTTTTTAATTAGCTCATCAATTCAGATCACCTATGCAATCATTTCTTTATAATGTAACCCATTTTCTAAGTTTGCGTTCAATTCAAGGAAACAGTTTTTGCAACCGGCAGTGAAGTCATCTAAACATCTGAAACTTGTTTATATTTTATTTCCTATAACTTTAAACATGCAAACAAATATTGTACTTTATGTTTCGTTGAAGATGTTACCATAAAAATAATGTTCTATCATTCTTTCTCTGAAGAATATGCAGTAACTACTTAGTTTAATTTTTCCGTTGTTAGACTTTAGCCGAGTTTAGATCCAAAATAAATAATTATGATCACTAAAATGGTTGCAAAATGCCTTGCCTCGTATTAACCAATAACGCGAAAAAACAATGGCCACCAAGCCTGGTTATGAGCATAGGTATGCAATTTCATAAATGATGACATACAAGGTGTTGTTTTGCATCCTCATCAAAATTCAGGATGTTGTCACAAAAGACATAAATAATCTATATAAATTACCTACCTAGTTAATTATTAAAAAAACACTGCTTGTTTTTGTTGTTTACATTTGTCAGTATTTTAGAATTACTCCCATAATGTGGTTTAGGAAATAAAAAATTATTGAGTAAACATTTGTGATTTTTGTGTGTAGGCGAGGTTATAAGGCGAGGATCAGGGGGGCCACGTTTAAAACACGGGTGGTTCACACTTTATTTACCTTAAATAAGAAAAAAAAATATCTACCCATTTTATTATTGATTTGGGTCGAGAATCATTGCCATAGTTACCTCCTTGAATTTGACGAGGATGCAAAACAACACCTTGTATTTATAAGAAAAGAAACAAACAGTAAGTGGTGATGAAAGTAAACCAACAAAGTGGCATTTCATAAACTTCAGGACCTACAGTCTAACACGCATTTACTCATACCAAACTTTTGTCCTACACAAAAGAACTCCTTGTATAAACAAAGACAAAACGACAAAGATCTCACCTAAGTCGGCGACTGTACCGAAATACGCGCTGAGTCACTTCTGTCGCTGGCCGTACCTGGCGGAGTTGCCATCAGAAATAATCACAAAGAGCACAAAGAAATAACTCTAACTAATCACCGTGATTCATTCCACGAGTTTTAGATCTGATGGAGTTACTATAAATGGAAGTAAAACTGCTCTCAAGTCGGATAAGATTTTCAAGGTCATATTAGGATCTAAAATGGGAAATTGAAAACAGATATGAATTGGACGTAAGTCTGCTAATCATACAGCAAATATTTCTTCATTTTTCCAGACACGAAATAAAGACTTTCTATCAAATTTATTATATTTTATCTCCCAAGTGAAAAAAAAATATTATTATTACTATAACTAATTTAAAAGTTTATATTTTACAAATTAATATTATTTTTAAAACTAGATAACTAAAATAACAACAAATTATAAAAGGGCGTCAAAAAACTCCTCCTGAACGCTGTCAACTGGTAACGTGCCCAAGAGACTGGCGGCGTTGCCACGTTGGCAATACTTAGCCTCTGGCCAAAGTAAAACCCAGCCCTTGGGTATCAAATGATCAACATTTTACTAAGCGGAAACCTGTAGGTCATAATTATGGAACAAAGAACGCCCTTAGTAATTTCGTAGAAACTTTATACCTACGTAAGCTTTGAAATCTTCCATATCCTTTAATGTTTCAGAAAATCAAAATAGGAACGGAAGACCGTCATTGCAATAATTGGATCTCCTAATAAAAAGGCTAATTGAAATTAGTGTGTAGGTAGGTAAGTAAGTGGCACAGATTGTCCGGACATGGATCAAGGTCGATGGTTCTTCCGGACAGCAGTAAATGGGCGCTCGTCTAGGAAACAGTAGCGGATGAGAGTTCTTAGAGAATGGTGAGAAAATCCGTACTCATCCGCTGTAGGTAATGAGGACTGATATAAGTTTTAGTCTATAATAAACGCAATGTATGTGAAAGTAATAACTCTCTATTTATTTTTATAAATAAAAAAAATACCTTGAGATTTATAAGGCTTCCAGATTAGAAAATCTCCTAAAATCTACTACCAAGCTCTAAAAATGAGTGAACAAAAACAGGAAACCTATAACTATACTCTGTCGCAGGATCTGTTCAGATGGCTTTTTGTAACTCTAAGCGTCTCTTTTTTTTATGAATTCAAACTAAATTATCTTGAAATTTATAAGGCTTCCAGATCCATTCCAGAGAGTCCTCACTTTTTATTTACCTGAAACTGTCAAAAAAATCTCCTCCTAGAATCTACTACGAAACTCAAAAAATGGGTGAACAAAAACAAGAAACCCTATAACTACTCTGTCGCAGGATCTGTTCAGATGGCTTTTTGTTTCCTTTCCTACCACCAACTACCACCACCAACATCAATTCCTCTTATAATCACATTTAATAGCCTTCCTCCTTGATCGAATGGTTCTCCGAAGCGACCAGACTTCCATCGCGCGGTCATCAACTCGTAACATTGTAAACGTTATGCAACGCCCGCAGTGAATGACGATCTGTTTCCGGACCTCGTATTTTCATAACGACCCATATTTCTGGATATGTCATTATTAAGGACGGACACAGTTGAGTAATTTCCTACGATTTGACACATAATGACCAGTTACATAGAGTTGTAAATTAGTGCTCAAGTCTGATTATCAAAAGTGCTTTTACGTTGTACATGGCTCTGTTTGATATACCATGGGAAGACCCATAACATGATAAGCTAAAAGACTGATCATGAAGTCAAATAACCGCGATTCTTGCCTCCCAAGCTAGATAATTTTCCTCAGCTAAAACTATGATGCATATGGTCTGCGAGTATGATGTATGACAATACGCTGAACGTCGAAAGTTTGGGCGACACAAAGAAGAAGACAACTTCAAAGACACCAGAGTTACACCAGTTTACCTTTGTTTACAGCACACTCCTGTATAAATGCCAAAAACACATCATCCGTCCACAACACCATTCAATTCCCAACTATTTAAAAACAAAGGAGCACTTCTCTTCCTCGTTGCCCCCCATCAAGCAGCACAGTTTACACAGTTAAAAAGACGGACAGATGTCCACACAACGAGCTGTTTGTCCCGACTCCTGATCAGTAAACTGCATAGATCGTAACGTATCGAATCAAAGGCGCGTGCGCGCACGATCGCCGTCCGACGTCGTAAATGACCAGTAAAATGGACCACCCGCACTTTATTCCACTTTTATTGGAATGGTTTTATTGAATTGATAAAACATACTTTGTAAGTTTGTGGGAAATTTTCTTTGTAGTATACTATTCAGTGATTTTCACCTGCCAAGATGAGATGGCAACGTAGAAATATTGATAGGTCGAGGGTAGACGGTTGATCTTTTCATTTCATCTATGAGAAAGAGGTAACACATCCTTTGGTCTACTAATATGAATATTTATATAAGATTGATACTAAAGAAAAAAGAATGAATGATAGAGTTAGGCTGAAAGAAGAGAATAAAAGAAAATGTTGCGCCGGCCCAAAGACGATGATGATCATCGAGACATGCAAACGGAAATTCATGTAAAAACAATGTGACATTTATTGTTATTTACAAGAAAATCTCAGACAAAATGTCTGCAATTTTGTACTGAAAACATCATTCCTGCACTCAGAGTAGCAGCGTCCAAGAAATCTTTATTTCATTCAATGTAAAGTAACAAAAAGTACCACAAAACAAAATAACATCTCCATTCGTTGGAAACATGCTAGGTATTGCCAAATTATTTTCTCTGAAGTAATTTCCACGCAGTTGCATAATATATAAGCATCATTTTCTGGCTAATCTACTCGTACATACACTTTGACGATTCTCTAAGAGTAAACAAGCTTAGCAAATACTAAATTATTCACACATTACGACAGTGGTAGTCAACCTTATTTCCAGAAAAACTGTTTTTCACTCTCTACTCGCTACGCTTTTGAGTTATTTGCCCTGAGTGCATTTTGTTGTTAATCGGGCCGCGGCGGCGAGATGGGCAGACGACATCGGGGACGGAATCGGGGGAAAAACCTGGATGAGATTGACACAGGACCATGGAGATTGGTACAAGAAAAGAGAGGCCTATTCCCAGTAGTGGGCTCATGGGCTGTGGATGATGATGATGAGTGTATTTTGAAGAAAGTGTGGATTTTTTTTTGTCATAGAAGCATGTTTTGTCTATAATTTAGTATTAAACCTACAAGACGCGTTACGACCTCTTTCGAACTGTTTCGTATTGCTATTAATATTATAGCTAATTGGCTATTTATATTATAGAGAATATGTTGGAATGTGAATAAAAGTCTTGTGTTTTTGTACACGTAAAATATTATATTCTTAGCTAAAAAAAGTGACATGAGTGACAAGACTTATTTTTAAATAGCATCCGAACATTATCAAGAGGTTATGACTTCGGAGTAAAACCTCCTCTATAACACCTCCCCTCGAAGTCATAAGCTTCTTACACTCTTCATTTTCACAATCATGCCATCATACCTAGACTACGCAAGCATTCGTGATGTTTCGTCCCATTCAAACCCTTGGTCAAAACATCTGCTGGCATCTTGTCTGTACTCAAGTACTTCAGATCAATCACGCTTCGTTCCAACATATCTCGAATGAAGTGGTGTCTCACATCTATGTGCTTCGTTCTTGCGTGATAGCACCTGCTTTGAGCAAGCTTAATTGCACTCTGACTATCATCGAATAATGTAACACATTTACACTCAACACCAACATTATTCAATAAGTCACGCAGATATATAGCTTCTTTGGTAGCTTCCGAAAGTGCCATATATTCTGCTTCCGTACTTGACAAAGCTATAGACCGTTGCTTTCGTGCCTCCCAGTTTATAGGGGCACCTGCCAAAATAAAAGCAAAACCAGAATAAGACTTGCGGTCGATTGCGTCTGATCCCCAATCAGCATCAACCACACCATACAACGGTTTGCCTGTCCTCTCATAGACTAAGCCAAACTTTGATGTGCCTCTTAAATATCTCAAAACGCGTTTTGCCGCCTTCCAATGTTCAATTCCGTAATTATTATTAAATTGACTTAAATAATTTACAGAATACGCTATATCGGGTCTTGTCGATACAGCCAGATACATTAAGGCACCTATCAAGCTTTGGTAAGGATATGTACTCATAACATCCTCATTAACGCATTCAGGTTTCTGTAACTTTACATTTAAATCGATAGGGGTCCTTGCAGGTTTACACTCGGACATTCCAAAGCGTTCTAAAACTTTCTCTAAATACATACTTTGGTTCATGTAAACTCTATCTTCTGCATCACGAGTAAATTCAATACCCAAACAAACATCAATTTTTCCCATATCTTTCATCTCAAATGCGCTAGATAACTGCTTTTTTACATCACACAACCACGGAGTATTATTCGTAGCCAGAATAATATCATCGACGTAAATAGCAATCAACATCACCTGTTCACCTTTTCGTGCAACAAACATACACGGATCTTGTGGCAAAGCTGCAAAACCAATACTTGTCAACTTACTCACCAATTCCTTATGCCACTGCAGTCCTGACTGACGCAGACCATACAAAGACTTCTTCAACAAACATACACTATTCTCACATTCACTCAATACTTTGTTCCAGCGTTTAGCTGTTTGAAGTACTTTCTTGTCCCTAACGACGTTCTTCTTTGTGCCGATCTTTTGGTTTGCGAGTATTTTCTCCAAAACATCGCGAAGTTGATCCGGTACTCCCATGAATACCTCCTCACCTAGTGATCCGTTTAAGTAAGCGGTCACAACGTCCATTTGATGGATCTCTAATCCCAACTCCGCCGATATTGCAGCTATAAGCCTTACCGATGATGATCTCACGACTGGCGACGAAGTTTCGTGGAAATCCTCCCCTGGTCGTTGAGAACATCCCTTTGCCACGAGCCGTACTTTCTTCCCCGAAGTTTTAGTACGAAAAA
The DNA here is from genome assembly GCA_963082945.1 of Cerastis leucographa. Classification (NCBI taxonomy): domain Eukaryota; kingdom Metazoa; phylum Arthropoda; class Insecta; order Lepidoptera; family Noctuidae; genus Cerastis; species Cerastis leucographa. The sequence continues at coordinate 21,019,438 of OY720356.1, read as the reverse complement.
CAAATCTGCTCCCAATAACTTTTCGTTTAGATGGTCGCTGTACAATTTCCCACGTGCCATTCTTAATCTGTGCCAAATACTCATCTTCTAAGGCACTTCGCCATGCATTTACATCGTTAGTTCTTTCAACGTCACTCCATGTCATTGGGTCGGCATTTGCTATTCCCGCTATCAGCTGTTCACTAGTATCTTCATAATTAGAGTCAGTTTCACTATCAGCCCTATCATTGGCTGGCGTGTATACTTTTCGTGGTCTTCCCACCGAACCTGTTCTAACCAATCTTGGTCTTCCCCTTCCTCTTTTAACTATAGGGACTAAATCTTTCCTCTGAATATTTATATCTTCATCAGATTCTTGTTCACTTTCGACTCTTTCGAGTGATGTTCTACTAGTATCACTCTCCTTATCTTCATGATTGACTTTAGGCGTATTTAACTGAACTGTAACCTTCTTGTCATCAATACTCTCTTCTCTATCAAGTATGTCTTTATATTCTTCACTGAATGCTGTCTCATTAATGAAATTCACATCTCGAGTTACAATTATTTTTCTTGTCTTTGGATTTTGAATCCGATATGCTTTGGATTGCGTGTCATATCCCAAGAAAATTCCTTCTTCGGAAACTGAGTCAAACTTCCCTTTGACTTTATTCGCGCCTTTGTTTTTATAATATACCTTCGATCCAAAAACTTGCATGTATATAACAGTAGGCTTCTTTCCTTTCCATACAGTGAAAGGTATCTCACCCTTCAAAGCCATAGTCGGACATCGATTTCTAATGTAATTCGCAGTAGTAACTGCTTCTGCCCAAAATATAGGAGGGCTTCCGGCTTGTCGCATCATGCAACGTGCCATTTCGGTTAGCGTTCTGTTTTTCCTCTCCGCTACCCCGTTCTGTTGCGGTGTATATGGAACCGCCAACCTTCTAACAATACCATTCTTCTTCAGAAAATAATCAAATTCTTTGTTTATATATTCTCGCCCATTATCTGATTGTAAAGACTTAATCTTCTTCCCAGTGAAGTTTTCCACCTCAGCTTTGTAATTCTTGAAAACATTTAGCACGTCATTTTTATCACGTACAAAATATACCTCACACCATCGAGATTTATCGTCTATGAATGTAACGAAATATCTCTTTCCCGAAAAAGATTCATGTCTCATAGGGCCACATACATCTGTATGTACTATTTCCAATAATTCACTGGTACGATCTGCATTACCTTTTGGAAATGGTTTGCAGGTTAGCTTCTCGCTACTACATATCGCACACTCCGACATGTTTTCATCATCCAGCTTCATTCCGTGAACAAGCCCGCTTTTCGCCATAGCCTTTAAGTCACGTTCGTTCAAGTGCCCAAGACGTTCATGCCATATATCTATGGGTTTCTTGACTTCAACATTATTAATATCATTTTGATTCATACGTACGTGGTATAAATTTCCTATGCGATCCGCACGCATATGCACCTTATTGTCTTTTATAACAATAGCATCCTTCTTTCTAAAATGAACTTCAAATCCGTAATCAGTCATTTTCGATACTGAAAGTAGGTTTGTTCGCAGATCCGATACATAGAACACCTTTTCAATGTTTACTTTTCGAATTTCACTGCCTGTATCTACTGAAATATTAACCATCCCGGTTCCACTAATATTAGTCTTCCCATTATTAGCCAAATTCAACTCAGAATTCATTTCCTTAAATTCTCTCATTATACTTCTTTCGTTGCACATATGTCCCGTGCAACCACTATCAATGCACCATATATTTCTTCCTTGTGCACTCATCATCACTTCTTCAGTGGTGCTCATCGACGTCAAAACCTTCGACGTTTCATGATTACTATTACGATCTGATCGATCCAGGTTTTTTGTACTTTGTTTTCCTTTATAAACATACTTCACTCTGCACTCTCTTGCAAAATGCCCACGACGACCACAACGATAACATTCAATCGTCCTTTTAGGGCCTTGATCGTCATTTGACTTTTTCATCTGATCGGCATTTGTTTTTGCACGTCTGACAAGCATAGCACCCTGGTCCACCACTTGAGATTTGCGACCTTCGTGGTCTTCGAGAATCTTCACTTTCAAAACTTCTGTTGAAGGAAGATCGTCTCGCGATTCCATTGCCGTTCGGAACATGGCAAAGGAGTCTGGCAAACTATACAGTAGTAAAATGGCCAGTAGTTCGTCTATAACTACCAAACCGATTTCCTTCAATTTCTTTACGGCATCAAAGAAATCTGAGATGTGCTTCCGCAGGTCATCTTCTTCCTGCATACGTGTTAACACAAGTTTCTTTAACAAAGAGGCTTTCCTCGCAGGTCCACTCGACTGATACATGGACATCAACTTGTCCCAAATAGCTTTTGAGCTTTCTAAGCCATCCACAGCACCCAATTCACTTGGACTGATAGCTAATAAAATGTCCGATTCAGCTTTTCCATCCATTGTCATCCATTCGGAATATTTTGGATCGGAGCGCGGCGGTCGTGGTAGTATCCCGGATACATATTCCCACAAGTCGTTCTTCTTCAGAATCGCACGCATCTGAATCTTCCACGTATCAAAATTTTCTCCAGTGAGTGGATTTATTCTGATAGTCGCAGCCATGACGTAAATTTCTTCAACTTTTTCTTCACAAAATTTATTTTCGGTTTACGAAAAAAATCTTATTGCTGCTAACCCATACTTTTATTCACTGTAGCACATTAGGTCGTTTTTTTTACGCACCTGGGCCCATAACCTGTTGGAATGTGAATAAAAGTCTTGTGTTTTTGTACACGTAAAATATTATATTCTTAGCTAAACAAAGTGACATGAGTGACAAGACTTATTTTTAAATAGCATCCGAACATTATCAAGAGGTTATGACTTCGGAGTAAAACCTCCTCTATAACAGAATATAATATAAATAGCCACTAAAGTAAAGCATATATATACTTATAAATTGATTGGGATAAATATAGGACGAGCACTATTATTTATTTCGCAATCCACACCTCAATACGTCACTCCACAAGTGATCGTCGCCCAAATGTTTACAATCCATGCATAAACTGATCTAATACGCTTGTATGTTTGTACGATGCAACTCGTAAAACTGTATTGGGCAGGCTTACACTGCCAGGTACCTTGTTCTGATAATAAATAGACAGGAATATTGCCGTAACTTTACTTTATGGCATATTCTAGGCATTATCGTCGTTTTGATGTGGAAGTAGCGTTAAATTTTGATGTTAAATGTATAATAAAATAGTGATCTTTAGTACATTATTGTTGCATGCGGTGTAGTCGAGAGTGAGCCAGGGTATGAGGTGGGTGGAACATGTGTGTTACGGTAAATTATCTTGTTTTGTAGTGCCAAACATAGTAGCAGTCAACTAAATGAGAAGCGATAGCGATTATCATCCTAAATCGAAGATAATCGTATCACAGCAGACATTATCTTTTGAACTAAAGAGTGAATGGAACTCAGCTGCCTCTATTACACTGGAAGCCAGCACACACGTAAATCGGAATAGGCAGGCAAAAGTTATTATGTACAAATATAATTAAAACATAAATGCGTACTTGACCTGCCTCATAACTTTTCTTCAAAAATTTTCATCCAAATGAAGTCCTATTGGATAAAACTTCAGTCCAACACGCCAAAATAAGTCCACTATATATCACTGTTTCATAAAACTTAAAAGAAAAATAACCCTTTACATGTTAGTACAAAAATACTCTGAAAATATTCTAACAAAATGTTTACTTTGAGTTCATTTGTTGTTTTCTTTTTCAATAAGCAAAGCGAAGGAACCGGCAGTGGGAATATTTTCCAATAAGGCCCGCAGGGACATGTTGCAGCTAAAGTGGGTAAACCGATACAACTCAGAAATGACTGGTGTTATTCTGATAAGGCTCGAATCTTCTTGATTCTTTATTATTTTATTTGATTAGTGGATTACATTGGGGGATGTATGAAGTCGTGAGCCTTGAGAAAGTTTTTAAAGTTTTGGTTACTAATTACGTCGAAATTTTTGCTATTTATTTATTTGCTAACATGTAAACAACTATAACTCCGCAATAAGATCCGGCTTCATGTCATTGTCACTAAATTCTATAAATTTATGTAGGTACACAAAACCAAGGTTGGGTTGATCTAAAATATGAGAAATGCATACTTTTATGGCTGAGCTGAAAGTAGAAAGTTATCCTATCGGGAAAAAAAATGTTAGTCTAATATTAAATTCCCGATGCTTCAAAGTCACTGCAGCGGAAGCGAGGACAGTCAGCTGTTTAGCATTATTAAAATATCTCCCACCGTGAAAACACAACTTCCTTAGCGAACGTAAATTAATTCTGTTCTTGTTTTTATTATTATGCGATCAACAGAGAATCGAAGGTCGGTAGGATTTGCATGTTTTATACAAGCGTCTCATAATTATAAGCTTTCTGGTTTTGCATGCGCTTTCGTATTAAATTTTATAGCTTACAGATTTTTATCGCTCAAAAAAGGAAATAGGAAAACTAGTTAAAAGCTCATAAACTTACATCTCAATAAGAAGAATACTGATCAGCATTGTCATTTCCAATGAGAGATATTTCCACCAACTTGCAAACGAGACGGTGTACATCGCTGCATCGCAAAGATGTTTAGCAACAATTGCAATAAAATTATTCTTAACAAGTGATAAAAAAAGATAAACCCATTCTATGTACGGGCCGGTAAAGCGCTGCAGCGATGTTGTGCAACAATCACAACAGCATTACCTGTGAATTACAGCCTGCGGTCAACCCGTACCGCTGTGTGCCGCTGCGGTGAACACGCTGCTGCCACAACTGGGACACTGCCGGCACTTGTCTACTTGAGCGAGGTGATTAACAAGCCTTTGATGTTTTAAGCTTCTAGTTATCGCAATTGTTCCGAGAATGCAACTAAATATTTACACCACACTAAAGTGAAGTGTTATACAAAATGGCAACCAAATTACCTGCGTTTCAACTGCACTGATTGCCTCTGTGAGGTGACTACACGTGACGTCTAATTTAGGCGTTCAACAACCAAACCACACACACTTCTGCAACAATTTACGAACACACGTCGCTTTTAATTAAGCCAAGCTTAGAACATTAACAAAATCAAACATCAAAAGGCTTTTAGTCGAATGTTTAGATAGTACGAAATTTATCGAAATTAAAACGTATGACACATTAAAGCATGAATTATCCGCGCCACGATAATTGACGTCATAAGTTTGAACGAGATAGTGTTATTGCCGGCGACATACATAAGCTAACCTGTTAATTAAACTACCTCGCGCCCGCGCCGTGGTTACCGTACCGCTTGGCACGGCCACTGGCAAGGTGCCAAGTTCACTAGCTATTTGCTTATAATTTGGAATCAATATGCTAGCACACGTGTGCCAGATTATTTCACTCATAAACGTTGTAATAGTTGCTGTAATTCACGCGCAATTGCCCCCTATCCCGTGTCTAGACACGACACCGAGGTAATGCACTTCGGCTAAATTCGCCGAAAACTAACATTTCCGAATGCCGTAAAAAGTTTTCGTTGGAAACTGTAAACAGTATTCGGTAACTAGAACAAGCCGACTGCAGTTGCCGATGTTCCCAAAAACGCTTAGAGCTTAGCGCACCACGCTCTGCTCTACATCAAATACATACTAGGAATGTGAAAAATTATACAATTTTATTTAGTCGTACTCATGGCCACCCTAGTAATTTAAAAGGCATGTAAATAAGTACCTACTAGGCTCTTTTGTTTTTCACATGGTAAGTGACAGCGAATACCGGATCAGTAACGTTTGGTATTCGTTTTTTTTTTTTCTAAAATAAATTAACTCAACCGCCAACACCACCTTCAATCCTTCAACCTTATTTTCAACCTTAAATCTTTTTGAGATTTGCTCAAAGTTTCCAAAAGAAACCCAATCCGATTCTCTCCCAGTTTAAACCTCAGTATCGAAGTATCGTGTTTTTAACAACGCATTGTTAATCGTGCCGCGACAGGTGCCATCGTGGCACCGCGGCGGACTGTCCCGGTGCGACCGGAATAGATGCGCGCTCACCGCTCACCGCTCACCGATTAGAATACAGACAATCAAACTGCTTTTTTTTTCTCTAGTCTCGTGAAACTCGGCTTAGGTGCGTCGTGTATTGTCTCCGCTGGAGATCATGTAGGAATTTTCTTTAAGCTTGTTTTTGAAAAGAGATTTTTATTGTAAAATTATATAGAACGTGATACGATGCAATGTAAACAACAAATTCATCGTCGGCGTAGCCTTTTTTTAACAACGCCGGGGTTGGCTACCAATCTAACCGGTTGCAGCTGAGTACCAGTATTTTACATGGAGGGTCTGTCTATCTGATCTTCACCTTCATTGCAAAGGATTAAAAAAGTACAAAATTCGATTTAGTTGATGTATTATACAAACAAACTATTTATAGTTAGGTCTGAGTGATTGCTATTTACAATATCTAATAGGTAACAATAAATTAATGTTACCAAATTTATATTGAGGTACAGAAGTATTTAAAACTAAGAAAGAATATTACATTCAGATTTGTTGGCTGAAAAACATTTCAGCAGCCAATAGCAATAAATTGACCTTCAGGTATGGCCGCGACGATAGGCATGTGGCGTGTCAATGAATTTATTTATAATGTCTTGCGAATCAACATCACATTAATCTTCTAACGATCAGGCATGATGTATCGATCTAACTATATAATATATATTTTTCTAACCATTTGGTGATGGACTGCTGATGCTCAAGTACGTCTGGCCCCCAAGGCGACTTCAACCACCTGCCAACCTAAGGTTAAAAAATATTGGAAAGGTGTGATAATGTTTAAGAGGTTTTATCCCTCCATAACAATGTTGGTCCTACGAAGAAGTTTAGTTATGTTTTGGTATATACCATACCCAAAATTAAAATATATGACCACTCCTTTTTCAAATTCAAATTCATTTATTGTTTGTCACAGGTGATATATTATAGGTTCTTATAGTTTTTTGATACTTGATTTATAGTCTAAAGGAGAAAAGAAACAGCCCTGTCCCTGCATGGTATTAGAACACGTTATGAAGTAATCAGAAATTAATACAAGACCCATTTTTGTTATTCTGTTTCGCTTCAAGATACATGAATTTCCGGCTCAAACAGTTCTGAAATTGATAGACTGAAAATAACCAATTGAAGCCTTATCGAAATTGACTCAATTGTCATTGAGTCCATTTTCTCTGTAGTTACTTGTGCATAAGTATATTTTTATTCATCAATCAAGTATGTTATACACTTTTAAAGCTAAATTCCGACATTTCCTCCTACATTCACTCTCACAGAATCCAAACAATGACCTACTTCTAATTTTACGAAACTAAACAAGCAAATAAATTATTACGTTGTTAAAAACTACACGCAAACCAATAGTTAACACAAAACCGCGCTGTTTTGCCCATCGATCACTGCTAATATACCTCTGTCCCATATGTTTAATCCTATAACAAGGACCCATAAACAAAGTAGAGCTAACTAGGAAATGATTTAGATACGATTAACGAAAAATATACGACGCACACGCCATCACTCACTGCCATAGACTAAAGAACCGTTCAAATCACTGTAATTCCCTCACCCAATAAACTATGGCAAATAGTTAATAATAAACAATAAGAAAAACGCACAATAATCTATGAAAATTCTTTAAAATGTAAATATTTGTTTAGTTGTTGCGACACGATGGCGATTCGATTTACTCATTTTGATTTGTAAAAAATTAAAGAGCATTCTAAGTTAATAAAATTCGGCCTGGATTAAAAACTGTTGGCTTAAACTGTTTTGGTTTTTGCACTTATAATTCATGTCACAGTAGTTGTTTTATCGTAACGAATACTAAAATATCTAGATGAAACATTTTTCAAGCAGTTATCGAAAGTCAAACTTGAAGAGAAAGACTTTATAATTATAATAATGAAGGTAATTCGTGGCAGTATTCATAAGGATTGCTTATTTTTGAAATATAAGTCAAAATACTGCAAGGATCAATTAATATAAAAAAACAGGTATTATAATTATTTATTTTCAATCAAGATGAATTAATTAACGTCGTAAGTGGGCCATTTCCAATAATTTATTGAACTTTGACTCCCTTATATAGAAGAAAAAAGAAATCTCGATCTAGATAAGTAAAAAAGTCGCACAATATAAATATGTAGGTGTGGTATAATTTGAGCGTTTGCCAAAAGATTAGGGATGTATTCGTGTGGGGGTTATTGACGGCCGCTAACACGCTTAGGGCTTTCATAAAAAGCATAAAACGCGGCAAAATAATCGGCCAGTGTTGATATTTCAACGTTTTCCGAACATTCTTCAAGTCTACATCATATTTATATCGTTTTTACTGACCGTGGATGTAATGGTATTTATCACCTGTCGGAAAGGTAAATTAAATTGTGTTGTTACGACTGTATAGTTTCAGTGAAGCGTATATTTTATATAAATCAAATTGTTTAAATATTAACAAAAGGTTACCTAGTGATACGTCATTTTCGAAATAGCTTGATATTTGACCAATATACTTTCTTTCAGTATTTTCTGCTGTATATTTTTGTTAATAAATTCCTTCACCCATTATTAAGGAAAGGCGCCAACTGTAGTTTTGTAAAGCTTCTTATTCATATTGGGTTGAGAGTTAAAAATGTACTACTATTTGTTTATAGATTTAGAGAGTCTTTTTTGGTTTAAAAATGGCATGTATTATATTAATGGCATTATATTTGGTCTAAGTTTTTAAAATCTTGCAACATGCTTGCTGTGTCCAATCCAACATAGTGCCAGACAAAGGGCTTGTTAAAATACAAAACAAATCATTCGCTAAAACTCGCCCAATTACCAGGGGCTCAGGAAAATGACCTGAAACAACAAAACATCGGTGTATTTAAACATCGCACATGTCCGTCCTGTCACTTTTAATTTAAAACACGTCCCAAATCATATTAATTGCTTTTCGAGCAATTTCGCGCACTGTCACGCGAGGTAACACGTTATTATAACGAGTGGGGCGAAACTTTTGTATAGACACCACTATTTATAAGTTACACATTCATTGCGTGTTCGATTCTGTAGTAATTTTTATTACTGGTGGAAACGCAGTAGTAAATAGGGAATTGAAGAAAGTTTACTCTCAGTGTTGTGTTTATTTATATACTCAGGTATGCGTGAGTTTTTTCAACGTAATTTGTATTGAAACGTCTTGAACGGTACGTACTGAGCTATTTCAGTAGATGATCCTTCTAGTACCGGAAACGATTCGGTAATGGAAATACGGTTCAAAATAGTATTATGATGTTTAGATATAAATATTATTTTGTTTGGATGTCGGATTATAAGAAAATATCCAGTTTTTTTTATTGGTGATTTGTGGTTTTCAACGGATTTTATTCATGTTGCAGTTTTGTTGAGAATTACGGAATTATAAACATCGAGCTTTACGGGAATAATAACATTGCACAATTCCAAAGCAATACAGTATGAAAAATCGTAAAATCATGTTTTTGTGGATATGCAAACAACTAAATATTTTCATTGATTTCATACTTCGCCATCGTGGTGAAAGGTAGCCAATCGACAGAAGTCGATTACCCAGGGTGCGCCGGACTTATGAGAGGGTAGTAGAATATGTCACTCGGGGAGGCTCCTTTCTTGCACCCCAAGAAAGTTTTGGGCTAAACAAATTTAGCGATTTGCCGTTGACACGCTAAAAGGAAGATTGATTGCATAGCATAAACCAAATCTTAATCAGCGTTATCGTTCCCACTGCTGGGGCACAGGCCTTCTCTGTATGAGGGAGTACACCGTCATTCAACACGTGAGTCCACTGCGGACTGGTGGATGTCCCAAGACAATGATCGGTTCTTAAGACTTAAAACATATTGGTTTCCCCTCTTTACCCTCAAAATTTATGAGAGTAGGTACTGGGTATGAAATGAATTACACAAAGCTATGTACTGTGTAGCTTGCATATTTTTTGGTTATTACCTACTCTTAATAATTAAAAAGTCATGCTAATACTAGTCCTGTAGTAATTACAGGAAAAACATAGAAGGCGCAAGAAAATAACAAACAACGCTACATCCATCAACTTTATAGATATTCAAATTCAAACAATAAACATGCAAAAACATTCAAGTAGTCGTAACATATTGAACAATGTGATTCTTGCCGTGATTTATGGCAAGTTAACGTGAAAAATGGGGTGTAAAACACGCATACACCTTCGCAGCACCTGGTTAAATAGATAAAAACAGAACTAAACACTTTTCTGCGAGGCTGTAAATGTAGAATGAAAATTTGATTTGGTTGTGTAAATAAATAGACGTTTCAGCAGTTGTCGATGAGACGGAGGAGCAAAATAAAAAAATAAGCCGTGTTAGCAAATCACAAAGTTGACAAAAAGAAAAGTAATAATGATTAAGGTAATAGGAATTGCACCAAATTGTAAGTGATCATAGCCACAGAATCAACATCAGAGACATCACAGGCACGATAATATATCCTACTGACAAAGAAGCTGAAATGTCTCATCATGCAATGCCACTTCTGATAAGTACTTACAATAGTTGAGTCACTGGAATCTACCTATATCAAAATCAGTTTACGTAACGTGTCTTAGCAATATCATTTATTTTAAATGAAACCTAACTTTATTTAAAAATTGCACAACAAATTCAATTCTGTACTATCTACCTAGATATAGGTACGTAGTCCACTCAGGTTGACAGACGGAGATCTCGTTTAGATGTCGCCGTGGTTACGACAACTCGTGGATTGCCTCGACTCCCACATTGCTTCGGAGATCGAGAGCTGACATCACAAACCGACTTTTTGTTGTAGAATAGGTATATCTGGTACAATCTCGTATTAGGAATCTTTGGAACATGTGGAGAATTTAACGTTTCCCTTTTGCTGAAGAATTGGATGTCAATATTTTGAGCAAGGACTCGTCTTGGGATTTCTGTGGTTACTACTGAAAACATCCAATGCTATTGCTGTATTTAGTCTTTAAAAATAACTCATGTAAAGTATAATATACTAACTTGTTTTGTGTGTGTTACTAAAATATTACCCTATATAGTTATGACCACATAAGCGATCCACAATAAACATGACGAAATATTTCAAACAAACTTCTAAAGAACTTTGCACATAATCACCAATCTTTCAAAACTCAAGCCAAACAACTATCGACATGAAACCTTTTACCTTTCAACTAAATAAAGCACTAAACGAGCGATTAATATACATTGCCGGTTTTGTAAACAGTTCGCTAGATGTATTGGGTGGCGGAACATCAAAGGGTCGCGAAATGTTTTCAATCGTCGCCGGCGCGGTCGGCAAAGCGGCGTAAGTAAGATTTCCGCACCTTCGTATTGACTGGCGCCGCGTCTAACAGACATAACAATATCGTCAACGCTTAAAATAAAGCACTTAGAACGCGATCTATCAAGTCGAGGTTTTCTTGTGGTTTTTTTTTTGGGTACGGTTTTATGTTGTGCGGTTTGTTAATAATTGTGATGAAAATATCTACTTCTATGTATTTGAGCGAAATAAACAATTTAACTTTACATTGAAGTGAGAGTCAGCATAAAATCACCTGTAAATATAGGTAACTTGTGTCGGGGTGATGGCAATAGGCTCTCCCGCCAATACATGGCACTTAAAGATCAATGGCTAAATATAGAGTGTACAGCTATCATAGGTACACTTTTGCCTAACCCCAGGGAATCCCTAAACCCAGGCGTGATGTTACCTTATTTCCTTGATATAATTTCGAAGACTTTCAAGTTTGTCAACAGGGAACAAAAACTATTTTACACGGAACCCAAAAAGTTTCTTCATAGCACACGTGTTATCCTCGGCATCTAGGTATCCGACAATGTGCGTCCAAAAACAACATGATCATGAAAAAAGAAAACAAACGCCGGTGGGCGAAGTGCTATACAATGTAATGATTGGCTCATTGCTACAAATAGACGATTAGTCGACCTCCTTTCTTGCCATATAATCCTTCACACAGACTATGCATCGTTTTTTTATCTTCCTCTTCTGTTATACCCATCCACATTCATACTCAAAACTTTCCTCACGACATTTTTCTCATTCCTCTGCATCACAGTCATGCCCATACCACGACAACCGATTACCACAAAACTTTTCAGTCACTGGCGCCACTTTCAGACTCCCTCTTTTGTACTCATTTGACTCTTATTTTATTCATTGACGTAGCACCACAAATCCCCAAGAAAATGCAGCTGATATTTTGACCTATTATCAAATCGTTATTTTTAGTTACTCCGATCTTTCATTAGGTCGAATAACTTTTTACCGAAGTTACACTTACCCGAAATAACATTTGTTCGAAGTATTATGTTTTCGAACATTCATTATGCTTGCGCAGGCATGCAACATGCAAGCAGGCATGCAACATGCAGCAAGCATTGTTTCTGTCAGGCTCCGGCGCTGCGAGGTTTGGGCGGCCACATGCGAGCTTATTGTCGCAGATGGTTTTAACGCTCACCTGCTCGCTCGCAGATGGTTTTAGCTTCGTCTTGCTGGCCGGCTTGTGCGGCCAACCTCTGCTGCGGAGGTGGGTTTTCAAACCACCTACTCTTCAGCTGGGGCTGCCCCACCCCTCCGCGCCTACGCAGGCTTAAATTACACTCTAGGGTAGGGCAGACGAGACTGCGTGAAGTCGGTTTTGCAGCGATTCGTTTCTGTCACTAAATTTTGTTGTACATATTGAGTTTTTATAGCACTATTTTAATTTAATTATAAATATGGAACCAAGCAACTGGCTATATTTTCGTGACCAAATAATATTTCGTAAAATGTTGTTTCAAGGTGGTAAAATAAAAGTAAAATGGCAAATTAAAAAAGTTCTAAAGAGGCTTTGCCAATAGCAAAAAGTTATTTTGTAAATCGGCTAAAAAATGTTCGGTAAAATAATGCATGTGACACATAATACTTCGATGATCTAAAAATATGTCAAATAACGCATATTAAAGCAAAAAAACGTTAGTCAACAGTTTTCGGTAAAATGAAATTCGAGCAAACAAAATTCGGAAAAGCGATCGGTTCCCTGTTCCTTGGCCTTCAACTACACAGGTAGTCAGATCAAGTTGCATAATTTAGTAAAAAAGTTAAAATGTAGTATGGGTTTTATGGATTTCCAAAACCTACGGAAATGGAGTCCCAAGAAAATAATGACTGATAGCCACACACACCCAACCCAATTCCATTCTCAATGAACATGACTCATCTTATGTCGTAACCCCAGTACACACGTACCTCTGCTCGTAGTGACGTCACCTCATCATCACTAGCTTCTAGTTAGCATACCGGTAGCGCGGGCGCAAGGTAAACAGCGCCTGTCAATCATGTGTCCGAGTTTTTATAGGCGCCGGATGTTCGAGATCGGGGGGGTGCTATAATGGATGCAGGAGGTTATGTAATAAGGAGGAGAATTATTATGCTATTTGAAAATTTGGGATAGGGGAAGTATATATTATAGGCAAATACTGAAATATGTTACGCCCAGCTAAAGACAGATACTTTCATCTTGTACGTATCCGTCATCATCACCTGCCCATTTCGAATATCATTTAGTCCAGATTGAGGCTACAAGTTTGGTGCCTTCAGCAGCTGCCACCAGTTTCTGAAAGTTGCAAGCACGCTATATGTACACGATTAAGAGTCCAATCGTTTGTGGAAGACCAACACAATTTCACTCCAAAGCGGACATCAACAAATCTCCAAGTAAATTGGGTATTTCTTCTCGTCACCAAAGCTGACCCGACTTTGAAGTCGGGTCAGCTGTGGTGACGAGAAGCTCTGGCTCGAGCCAGAACATTCAGAATCTCCGGGCTCGTCGCTGAACTCCGCCTCGCAGCCACATCACCACATCTGTGGGCGCTTAGTCGCCGGTCGCTGCAGTTGCGTCGAGTTCCAGTGACGGTTTTTGCTCCCCGCCATCGACACCATCACCACCACGACGACGAGGAAGGGGACCGCCACCAGCGGGCTTGGGACCTCGAGGCCAACAGGCCCCGAAAAGGGTCTCCGCTGCCGGTGAAAATGTGTCGCGCATGCGATGGACTCCGGATGGGATTTATTACAAAAGATCAAGATTATTGTAGGTAACTACCGATGTTTCTAACCTGCTACAGGATGTGCAAAATGTCGTATGAATTTATGATTTTCCTGCGGAAAAATAACTGAGTATGAATGAGAAACTCAAAGACGTGTGCAACATTTAATTTTTCCTGTAGTTCTAGATTTTAAATACCTTTATGTCATTACAATCACATATCATCATATACATCAAATTCGTAACCTAAAATAAATTATGCAGGAAACACATTATGGACACTAAATTAGAAATGAAAATCATATAAAATGAAAGCATTTCTCTAATCACGTCTGCTCACATCAAAAAACTCTAAAACAACAATTTTATGCGAAACATACGAAAACTACCAACAAGATAGCTCATTTAATGACATAAATTGTATATTTTTTTATATCTTTCGCCATACATTGAACTTTTAATAATCACGCACCGACGACGGTGATGACATTAAAATAATCCAAAATAGTAACGGCACCGGTGAAATGTGAAAACTGATGGGTATGACAATAATTTGTCAATGAATTACGACACTTATGACGTCTGTCGTTAGATTTTGTGCCAAAGTAGCAATTGACGTGAATTTTGATACGTCCAATGATGATAAAACACCGGATGTCTATTTTGACGGCATTTCTTTTTACGTAATGCATGATAAAATTGTGTTTTGATAAAATTGTTCAGTAACAGGTCATTGACTCTGTTGAAATGTAGTAATAAATACCTTTTCAGGGCTGCAGTAGGTGTTTGGTAAGTATTAGATATTTTTCAATGTTACGAAGAATGGATGAAAAATGTTGAAGGATGGTCTATTTTTGTAAAATCATTCCTGCCATAGTTTGTAACATAAGAGAATTTTCTAACCTATCATAATCCAGAAACATAATAACATAAGCTTCATTTCCCACAATCTGTTCTAAAAGAAACTATGATTTTATTCGGACATAATAATATGCATCCGTTGTAGAGCGCCCACGGACGTAATAACACGTTAATATTTACTCAGAGATGATTCGCGGCTTTTAATTTACCTTACAAATGCACCTTTCATACAGCTGTTTATAGACGCCTACGCACGTTGGTTTATCCTTACAAACGTTTCCGGTGGTAGGCAGAGATACTGGTTGTGAAATATTCGGATGAAGAATTTTATTTTATACGTTTCAGCGCTGAGAGTGAGAGTGCAGGTGCCCCTAGATATGCGAGAGTCTGATGATATGATTTTACGTGATAGCGCAGCAGATTCATTTTTGGATTTTAAAATAAATCACATATTAAGCCCCAAGCTAGATGTTGGTGATAAATCTGCAAGGTTGAAGTGGGACTGCCGGGACTAGACGGATTTTTGAGGCAGCCTTCTTAGTAATCGCTGGCCTGACAGTCCGGACTCGTTCTTGCCGGATTGTCCGAAGCAGGCCAAACATAGAGACGAATTAAATAATATTGGGGCGACCTTTCCTCAGTAGCTGGACACCCGCATCCTCGTCAAATTCAAGGAGGTAACTATGCTAATGATTCTTGTCCCGAATCAATAATAAAATGGGTATGTATTTTTTTTCTTATTTACGGAAATCGGTATGTATGAACCACCCGTGTTTTTAAAGCAGGCCGTCTGATTCTCGCCCTATAACCGCGATTTCATACGTATGTATAAACAATCTCAAACGTTTATTCTATAATTTCTTATTCCCTAAACCACGTTATGGGGGTTATTCTGAAATACTGACAAAACTGACAAACAAATAAATCAGCGTTTACTAATGATTAACTAGGTACTGTAATTTTAATTGATTATTTATGTCTTTTGTGACAACCTCCTGAATTTTGACGAGAGTGCAAAACAACACCTTGTATAAATCCGTTAGCTAGCTTTATGAAAATAGCAGATTTTATTGTAGTTTTCTTGAATTCAAAGTAATGGCCTTGTTGTTTAATTGTGGCAGGTGAAGGGACATAAAATTTGTTAATCCAATTAATGGCGATAGCAATAAAATCTGAGGAAAGAATGTGCAGAGTGATTTGCAACTGAAGCGGTGTGCAATTTTTACGAAGAGCTATAAAAGTCAGGTCGAAATGACTGCGAGACGGAACACGTGGGTCTAGAACTATTTTCTTGTATCTAGGTATTCGAATTCATGTAGTTTCCACCCGATATGTCGCAGCCGAAAATAAAGATTTTATTTCCTGTAGGTCATCCTACGTCCTGATATCGTGAGGAAAACTTTATGATTTAAAATATAGCAATAACTTGACGCGCTAATGTGGACCCAAATGAGTGCAATTAAAAATAGTCATAGCACATTTTTAAACATTCATCAGGGAAAAAATACAGCTATCGCTACTCTATAGATCTAAACTCCAGTTTTTATTCAGATACAAAGACCACTGCGTGGGGTTAAGAAAGTTTTACATAACTTTTGAGAAATAGTTTCAAAAAGTTACAAAACAACTTGTAATGATCGCTTTATAACCCTCATTAACCCTATTACCTTTACGTAACCAGGCCAAACGTTTCATTGTTTTAACGTTTAATCACACCTGCTCTGGTTACCTACTAGTTATTGCGTTACAACACATTCAACAACATAATTATCAAGTTTGTTTCTCTTATGAAACGCTCGTACCGTCAGTAATTTTGTTTGTGTTCTGTACAGAGTGATTTAAGAAAATCAAGGACCATTTGCACAATTATTTAAACCGTGGTTAACTTTAAAAGATTGATTGGAAAATGATTTTATTCTATTTGTCTTTTTGATTGTTATGTGTAGAAGGTAACAAAATCACGTGAATATTACGTATACTTACACGATAAATATAAAAATTAAAGAGATTTTACGACCGAGGTGAAATAGTGCCAGAAACTCGTAATAAGTAGATTAGTATGTTTTTAATTTTATGACTTAATAAATGCAGGAATTAGGGACGATTTATAGCACAGGGTTAAGCAGGGATCAAGATTTGGTGGTCAAAGAATTATTATTGATCCACAAAAACATTTGCTCTTGAAGAATTTTGAATCCTAACTTATTTTCAATCTAGACAATGTAGTTAAATGACTTGTTCATGAATGTTTTTGATAAAACTGTGGAAAAAATAAAAGCTTTACGTAATGCATTAACGCTTTTTTTTTGCAGCAAGGATATTTAAAAAAAGAAAGGCTTATTTTCTTAGGAACGTTAATGATACGGATTCAAAGCTTTTACTGTAAGACACTTGGCAAAACATTCACATTATTTTAGACACAACTACGCACTATTCAATTAAAGAAAACAAAAGACAACAGAACAAAACAAAACAATCCCAAGACTAGCAAGTCACAGATGTACCAACAACTTTATCCAAAGATGGACACAAACTTTTGGCTGTGTTACCCAAAAATTTTATTAAACCGAACCTCACCACGCCATACCTTAGCATTTGCCGTTAATAAAATACACAGGGAGGGCAGAAAGCCAAACCGTTCGCGTTTTACGATCAGCGCCCCCTGCGGTCAGATATATGAAACCTATCAAAATAGAAAATACACAGATGTTTTATGAAATGACCGAACGTGTTTATGTACCGCGGCGCCGGACGCGCATGTTGGGGGTTTGTTTTAAGTTAAAGTTGGGCCCTTGGTTTTCTTTGATTCATATTTTCTGTCGTCGTACCTACCTGTAGTTATTGCAGAATACTTCAAAACAAACTAATTACCAAGTAGAGTAACACAAATATAACTTATCATTCAGTAACCTACAGGAAACCTAATGTGTCTGATTAGAAATTTCTTCAACTCCAAACTTTGATGTGATTAGTAATATTTCATTAATTATATTCAGGTATCTTACACAAAAATCTTAAAATGTTTCACCCTTGACCACCTGGTCACTGTAACCTATACTCTCTGCCTACCCTGTAAATTCCCATATGAAGGTATTGTAACAGTAAGTTGAAATTCAGGCACGCAATCATGCCTTCAACCAGTGCCAACAGTAGTAAAAGTAGAAAATATTGGGAAACAATAAACCGAAGTCAAGAATGGCTAGCTAAATATTTTAAGTATATTTGTTTACTTACCTATATTTCATTATGTTTTCACTGGTAGGTAAGTACTGTTGGTAGAACAAGTTATTTATTTTCCATACTAATTAGTGTTAAGGTACCAGTTTTCAAAAAAATAATTTGTCTTTTTCTGTCCTCGGTTGATAGCAATAAGGTGATAATGGACGCTCTTACGTCGGACATACAGGAAGAGGCTCCCTCGTGTATGCTGTTTGCTGACGACATTGTTTTAGTTGCCGAGAGTGGCCTAGAGGTCCAGAGCAGATTGGAGGTGTGGTGGCAAAGATTGGAGAATGTTGGCCTGAAAATAAGTAGAACCAAAACGGAATACTTGTTTTGTGATTTCGGCGGTCTCTCTAGTCCTGTGCCTATAGCCCTTGCCGAAACGCCCATACCGATCTGCTCCGATTCTCGGTACCTCGGGTCGCTTGTCCAAGGAGATGGCGATGTAGACCGGGACGTAACACACCGGATCAACTCAGAATGGATGAAATGGCGCCAGGTCACTGGAACAACTTGCGACTCACGGATGCCCCTCAAGTTAAGGGGAAAATATACAAGTCCGTGATACGACCTGTCGTATTGTATGGATCGGAATGCTGGGCAGTGAAGAAGACGGATGAAAAAAGATTGCATGCAGCAGAGATGAGAATGTTGAGATGGATGTATGGAGTGACTATAAAATGGATAAAGTTAGAAATGAGCATATAAGAGGAAGTTTGAAAGTGGCGCCTGTTACAGAAAAGATGAAAGGAGTCGTCTGTCTTGGTATGGACATGTGATGAGGAGGGATGGAACACATGTGACTAAAATAGTGATGAATATAAATGTGGATGGATGAAGAAGGAGAGGTAGACCAAATAAAAGATGGATAGATTGTGTGAAAAATGATATGAAGGAAAAAGGAGTAAATTATAGCATGACGAAGGACAGAGGAGTATGGAGAAAAGAGACGTGTTGCGCCGACCCCAAGTAAAATGGGACAAGGGCAGGAAGATGATGGTTGATAGCAATAAGGACTTGACAAAACTGGTCAATTGTGGGTGGGTACACCTCTAGTCTGCCTAACCCATCGGCGATTACACGCGTGATGTTGTGTGTTTACATAACGTAAAAACAACAGATCAAAGAATCAATCCCAGCCCAGTACACCATACCTATAACAGGACATATCAATTTAAAGCACTTAAACTGGGTGCATTAGCGCATTGTACCGGCACAGACTGAACCGCGGACCCCCGAGGGGTGACCCCCATGGGGACCCCCGGGGTTCTAATGACCGCTACCTATTGTTCGTAGGTGGACGGTAGGTAGTCTGATTGGTTTGTGGGTAGTTTAGTTTTTAATTGTATGGACTATTTGGTTATGCAAAATTGATTTTCAAGAGATTCGTGGGGAGTCCTTTTTACAGAAATTAATTGGAAAAAAATAAAATCTCAGAAATGTGAAATCAAATTGCCTTCGTGACAATTTAATGTTCTGCTTTTAAAACAGTTATACTCGTAGTGTAGAAAAAGTTTAAGCTAAGCATCTACCTGTGAGTTAAAATGACTCAGTTGTTTTATGAGCTATACAAGATAGAATGGATGGCGGTTTACAAAAATATACTCCTAATTGGAAAATGGGGTGGTATCAGGACATTCCCCCATTATTCAGCCGTAAAAAGGAGCTATCAGAAGCCATTAATATCTCAAGATCAACAAACAGTAGTCTCAGTTAACGGTACAGATAGCCACGATTAGCTTTTAAGCACATAATTTAAGAAACGAGGTCGACTCCCCAACATCCAGTTAAGGCAAGAATTAAACTGGGCTTAAAGTGAATTATTGGACACCGCGACCGCGAGATTCAAGAGTTAGCTCTTATCTTGTTCTTTTTCCTCGTTTAATAGGTCGATTTAACCGCCGTTAATATACGGTGCAAGTTGCCAGATTGAAAATTTTGGATTTAGGTCGAATGTGACTATTTCCTATAATATATTTGGTTTCCTCAATATCTGTAGTGTATTTTACCGGTGAATAAGATTTTACAAGATTCTTTGATCAGAGACAATTTTTATTCGTACAGCCATTTAGTTAATTGAGGTTAGCGTTTCAATGGATGTCTAAATTCAACTTTCTTTGATCAAAGAGACAACGAAACCTATGAGAATAAATATATGGGGATGTTCCGGATATCTAGAAAAGTCGAGTTAAAACTGCTGCTACGAATAGGTATACCCGGAGTCTTCATTCATTGTTATAGCAAAGTGTCAAAAAACATTCATAAAAAAAAAAAAAACAAAAACTTTGAAGATTAAAACCTCACACAATGTCGCGCAGTTACTACCAATCCACAAATCTAAAACACCACTAACGTAAAGATCTACAATAATAATAATTTTCACCAAATATCATTATGGTGTTTCATAAAAAAGCTTTCAGACGGCAACATCAAACTTTTCTACCTACGACATTATTTTACTACCTTGTCAAACTAAACATGTTTTGCATTTTTAAAAACGAGAATCGTTAAATATAAAAACACTCAGGTGACTCTCCTGCGACACAATAATTTATAACTTCGGCCTGTCTCTTCGAAAACAAACTTGTAAATACAACACGGAACATCTACTGTATCTCTTAAATTAACTGAAATAGGGTTCAATTTCAGGTGGATTTGTTGTAAAATTGGGCAAATTAAGAAGTGGTTATTAATTTCAAACAGTCGTGATCTAGAAATGAGAGGAATAATCTTTGAAATTTAGTTAATGATCAATTTCAGCGCAAGCGCACGGAGGTGGCGTCCGAAAAATTACGTAGGAAATATTAAATAAACGTTAAGACGTTGATATATTGCTGATTTTAGTTTGTTTGTAGAGAACATACTACCAAAGAGTCTGGGAAAGTATTTCCGTTGGTCTTGCAAAATAATCTGGCGTGCGATAAAGTTAGGCCACCTTTAAAAGATGGTCCAGAGGTCGATTGCTAATACAGTTTTTTTGCAATTGTAAATGTAAATAAGGACTTTAAAAAAAAGTTACTATATAAGTAATAATAACATAATACTTAGTTATAACTCATCATATACTAAAATTGTACAGTTGTACCAACATGACACACCAAAAAAAATGAAAATATTTCCAAAATGGCCTAATTTCTTAAACACGGTAGTGTATTTGAACACCGGATTTACGCAGCTTGTTAGAGAATTCCTTTTCGCTAATGTTTGAATAAATCAAAATTGTTTTTTTTTTGTGAAAAATACGTAGAGAAATAAATAAGTTGATATCGGCTGGTTGTCATCGCTCGTTAGTTTTCGGGATCAGCTGAGAGACGACGGTTATTGACTCGATGAGAGCGACGTGTCGTGGTTTGTTGAAGAAACTCGTTCTTCAAACCCAATGTCCATGATATACAAGGTGTAAGATAGCGTTTATGGGGTGACTTATTGAATATATATTTCTTATCGGTTTCTTAAACTTTTCACTTACGTCAAAGAAGGCAAGATGGAGAAATAGTTTTCTTTTTTGCTATTCTAGAATTCTCTCTAATTCTATGATCATTTTACCACGTTGACACGCTGTGCATACCCAATTATGTTATTCCTTTAAACACAAACACATGAAACATTTTTAGCTGTCAGAACTAAAAGAAAACCAAGTAAAATTAAGTGCAATTAAACTTACTCAGTTAGTTCCAACCCTACGTAAACACACTTCCACTTCCATCATCAAATCCTTTCACCACACCACACCACTCCACTCCACAAATGGATAATAATACAAAACAAAACGTAAACAAACGCGAATCGAACTCATAATTAAATCAAGTTTAAATCAATCACTTCCGCGGACTATAATAAATCAAGGCGCCGGAATCCCGCGCGATCCCCAAAAATCCGGGACACGGGACGTTGATTAAGATCCCGGAGAAGTAAAATATTCATTAATTGATTCCGCGCCCCTCGGAAGATACCCCTCATTACTTGAGGGTTGATTAAGCGAAGCAACCTGGATGTACGTGGGAGAATGTCTCTTGGAGCGTTTATATGAAACGACACGAGTACGATGCGATATCGTGGTGGTGGCACGAGTAACAGTGTGCTTGTTCCCCGAGAAAGAACGTGTAATGTTTGCCACTGCTGGAGCATAGGCTCAGAAAGAGGCCATAATCTACCACGCAGGTCTAGTGCGGTTTGTAGATGTCACATGTTGGTTCTAGGAGATGCCGGTTTTCTCTTAAGGTGGAAGCGACAATGTAGCACGCGAAGTTCAGATTTTCTTATATTTTTTGCACTTTGCAGGTCAGTGTCCACCCTCTAAGTTTATTTAATACCATTGAATGACTTTTTCATGAAAAAGTCTTAGGTTGCACTGATGATTTTAATGATTATAACTTTATAAAGCCATATATGTTACGGCCGAGAATCATATTTTAATCAACATACAAACTGACATTGACCTGCAAATTGCAAAAATCCTAAGCAATTTTCAACTTAAAAAGAAAGAAAGAAAGAAAAAATATTTATTTGTCGCAGGGACATGACGTGCATACAAAATAACAATGAACACAATATACATACAAAGCATAACAAACATTTGAAAGTACAATAATATAAAATATACAACAATAAGATTAAAAAATAAAATAAAAGTAAACAAGTTGACAGCTTGCACGTCGTGACTGCGACAAGTAGGTTACCACTCAGCATGATGCTGTGCTATGGGGGGCCCACATCACAGCGCTGGTTTTCAGTGGTCACCCGTGAAAAAACGTACGGAAATCAAGACAGTGTAAACATAGAATTATATGAATAAGAAAAATAACACAAACAGTACTTGGATATAAAACAACTATAAGAGATAAAATAAACATTACAAAAATATAAAGGAATGTGTGCAGGCTAAACAAAAATAAACATAGATATATGATGGCGTGTTTTGTTTCGCGAGCTACCCTTGCGCTTCCACCTTAATGCTTTTTGTCACAGTTTTCAGAGCAATGGTCATGAAATAAATTACACTAAGTTATGTGCCTGCCTGCTTTCACTCCATGACCTGCAATACGTGATTCAAAACAATGGCTTTTGTTTTGCTTCAACATAAACTGGTCCAATCGTAGGCTGTAAAAGTGGCTGCCCTAGACAAACGCGGTGTACACGGTAGGGCGGCGCTGACTGCGCGCACCGCTAATGGGTTGATGTCATTCACTACGTTTTGATGCACAGGAGAACTAGGGAGCTGCATGGACTAAATTATTATAAAACAACGTACGAAGAAAGAAAGGAAATGAATAGGATTTCTGTTTTATTTACTAAAACTTGCCAGTTTGAGATCTTAACTCCTAATTATCTCAAAGGTTAGGTTTGGTGAATCCAGGTCAAGACAAAAAATCGATGTAGTTTTGATAATATATTGAAGCAATATGGCAAAACCGGTTCTAGAAAAATATAATTTATCTCTATTTCCATAGCTGTATGATTTATGATTAGTTTCCAATTATGAATCATTTCGTTTTGAAATATTATGGGGAATGCGAGCGCGTGTAATGTTCTGGGAACGTCCGCTAGGGAGCGCCCACCTGTCAGACTTGGTGAAGTGACAGTTCTACTCGTGCCAAGCATTTGTTTTAGCTGACAGGTTACTATGCTTCGTCATCGCAGCCCGAAAAATGGGCAGCCCTGGATTATATCGGGAGAATTTAACTCTTTTCGATGAGTAAATTAGTCATGATCTTGTGCAGTTTATATTTTATGTTTTTAGACACAATAAACAAAATGGTTCTATGAACTGCTCAATGATCAATGCCCAATGGTCTTCATGTTCGGTTTCCGCCAATTTCGTTCAGTTTATCTTTAAAAGATCAGTGCAATAAAATAACTATCAGAGAAACGTAACGCTAAAGCTGACTTTTTGATTTCATCTTGTTTTTAAGTAGCAAGATACAACAAAATTTTATAAGACACGACTCCACACCCTCCCTAATCTTACCTACAGCATATTAATTAGAGGTAAACAAGTTCCTTTGTAAGATTTTCACTTCGTTCGACGACGTTATCCGAGAGATAATAACATCTAAATATACGCACTTGCTTGTTCACGTTTAGGTACGTATGGATAGGTATGTCTAAGAAAAACATTGAACGTTACTGATGTTTATTTACTCAAGGACTGCGAGAGGCTGACTGGCTTTTGTTTGAATTAGTTTAAAGGACGGGTTTCACAAAAAAAAAACTGAAAGCTATCAGGACTACTAAACGGGGTTTAAGAACGGTAAATTGCTATTATTACAAAGTGTCAATATTTTAATGCAATTATGATACAGACAGCGAGATGGACTAATCGGGTTCACGGTCATTGGTGAAATTTTCTCTTAACTTGTTTGGAAAAAATGGCCACAATTTCACAACCTGCATAATTTTTATCGAGTTTCTTATGAATTTCTAACCTAGCTATTAACAGCGATTTAGACCCTAGGTAAACATTAGATTATTGTCTATTTAGTGCTAGTGCTCAAAAACGTTATTATAAAAATATGTCTCAAATTTAATAACGTTTTTGAGCTTTCAGAAAACTTTGAGACTCTCAATAGTCGAACGTGAAAGTGGCTTCACTAACCAGGACTATAATTACAGCATAAACCGATCCCCAAGATTAATCTTAATCATAACAGGAGGTGCGACTACGACTAGCGACTAATTGGCGCGACTGGCAAATTAATTGATTATCTGTGTCTTACCGCGCCGTCGCATGGCTGAGGCGACAACGCTACTTATCTTCTGGCTAAAAGGCGAAGTACGCCGTAATTTTGGATGGCATCTGTCATCAATGTTTCATTTGTGGAATATGAGTTTGAACTGTATACGGTAGGTACGGTGTCTTGAAGACTCGGCTTTATTTAAGAGTGGTATTGACCGCTCTCGCATTTCGTTTAGAAAGTTCTATCTATTGACATAGAACTTTCTGAAGGAGATGCGATCAGATTTCTCAAAATTTGCTTATCAGGACGTTGATGGTCATTCTCTGTCTGCCATTGTTAGCCTTTGTAACGATACGCCAGGTATCGTGCTAATCAGCTCTAAGTATATAGACGAATTGCCTCTTTTGGCCGGCTTGCCAATACATTGGGTCTGGCTGTTTGTGTATGTGGGTTTAAATATTTGTAAACGCACCCACGATACAAGAGAAATTCCGAGTATGGGGCAAAGTTTAAAAAAAAACAACCAAACATTGCAAGAAACGATAAACGCTTTTATTTATTTATCATACACAAGCAACAGTTATTGGAAAATTAGTTCCTCAAAACTTTGTTTTAAAATCATATTAAAGCCATTCAGAAAAAAAAAAACTGTCGCTAAAAGTGTTTCTAGGTACGATAACAATATTAGATCGAAACTCAGTAACTCGTGTCTTTGCGCTAACTACCTGGCAGCTATTCAAGACAGACTAAACCGAACACTCTCCGCTCAGGGCTACATTATCTAGGTAACACGACAATCTTTATTTACGATGTGAGCTGAAAAAAACTGTGTAATGGCGCTTACGACATTGTTCTGTCGATTTAAATTATTTATGTTGGGAACCAGATTTTCTTTTCAATTCAGTTAAAATTTTCTAATATTATGTTTTCAACTACATGATAGTCCCGTTAACGTTAAGAACTTTACCTGAAAGTTAGACAAAGTGACATTGTTTAAGGCTTTGTAGAAATACGAAACGCTTTCAAAGTGACACACACATTAATTTTCATAACCATCATAAAACCGTGACCCGATAAGAAATTCCGAACTTTCACGATGCTCACCTTAGTCCGAAATCTATTACAGTCCTACAAAGATCTACATCAACATCATCTGCCCAGCCTTTTCCCAAGCTATTTTGGGGTCGGCTTCCAGTCTAACCGGATGCAGCTGAATACCAGTATTTTACATGAAGCGACTGCCTATCTGAACTCCACAACCCAGTAACTGGGTAATACGATACCCTTTGGTAAGGCTGGATGTCAGACTTTTGGCTTCTGACTACCGTAACGACTGTCTAAGATCTACAAATAACAGCTGGGACCAACGGCTTAACGTGCTTTCCGAGGCACGGAGGAAACTCGGTATGTAATTCTGGTCACCCATCCACGGACCAACCTCGGCAAGCACGGCTTAACCTTCAAGATGGACCCGTGCGCCTGTTATTATTTAGCACGAGCTCCTACAAAGAGCTTCATATATTCTATAGATAGCCAAAAATATCAATGAAATCTACGAAACGACATTTCAATCAAATGACAAGATTATTTTAGCAGAACTAGTTTGACACACATATACATCAATACTCTAAAAGATCCTTAATTATCAACACGCGGGGCTATAAACCGAATATAAACGATCACTTCTAGGAATCAAGGCGAGTATAACATCAACATACCTTTGGGAAAATGGCCAAACGGCGTTCATTCATCGCGAGAGAGCGTGGGCGGCGATCGCAGCGCCTCCAGCGGGGAGTAGCGGTAGCTTTGTGATTTGAGTTGACGTTGTTTTGTGATTCTTGTTCTAATAATATTTATTTACACGGGTTAATTTATTTTTAAATGATAGTGAAAATTATTACAAACCATATGAAATAGCTTTAAGTGACAGTGCGTGTCTCATAATCAAAATAAAATAACGATGCATTGTTCGTATCGTTAACGAAATTGTGTACCTACTACGAGTCTTTTTACTTGACTATGAAAAAACACAATTAAAAAAAAAAAAAGTAGATTTGCTGTGTTTTGTACACGCAAAAATACAAGTGTATAATGCTATGCTGTTTGGCCAAACCGCCTTACATTATCAATGAAAACATTATCAATGCTTTATTTTCGTGACCTGAAAAATCGCTCAAAACTTTTTCATTCATCGTATCTACGCACAATGTCCAGACAGCATCTGCTTAGCTGTTTGTTCAATTTAAAAATCGAAATAATAATAATACAATCAAACTACACAATGTCCAGTCAACAGCAGCATTATCCATCACAATTATCCACTGCAAATCGTAATAATACCTACTCGCCTCACAATGAACCCAATGAGCCCATTATATTAAAAACACAATCAAAATTTTTATTACTGGCACACGTATGAAATTTATTAACCCATCCCTACCTTTATTGCCTGTAAGCCCCTGAGCAAATAAAATAATATAAAACAAGAAAAAAAATGACCGTTACGCCGCAGGCGAGTTCTTAATTCAAAAAACATTTAAAATGGCCGCTGTAAGTCGCTGCATACGAATGCGTTTTTATTGTGCACGGAACGGGGATGTTTTTTTTTATTTGGAGGGGTGTATGAATTAAATATTGGTACTGAAATGTGGGTTAATAGAATTTAGGATTTGGTTTTTGGTGTTTCCTAATAATTATGTTTATAGCATGACAATGATCAGTCTATAATAATGAAACGAAGTGGACTGTAAGTCACCACGTGGGCCCAGTGTAGGTCACAAAATATAATATCCTCGAATTTTTAGTACACACGCAGACAGGTCGTTTTTGTCACGATGTTTTCCTTCACAGTTTTGAGTGCAGGGGTGACGAAATACACAAAAAAAAAAATGTGTTCATACTGTGTTTGTGTTAGTAGGTGGATAAAACTTTAATGATAAAAAATGGAAATAAAAATAATTAAGAAAAGATGAAGCTGACGTTGTAAAAGTCATTACACTCGACCTCATTCCGTGCACATCACGTCCCCACACCCAAATACTTTTTAAAGGTTCACCTTTTAATGAAAAGATCGAACAATAGTGCTGCCCCAGTAGCCGCGGGGCGTAATAAGTGGCGAACGGGGGCGATCTCAAGTGGGAGCGATCCGAGCGATGCGAGCTGAGGTGAGCGATCGATTGTGAATTGCAATTTAAGAGGAGCACATCGTTTTGGCCAGATGTGTAGTTTCGTTGAGTGGCAATTGCATGTGTGCACTTTCGAGCACGGACGATGGATCAATTATTTTGGGGTTGTAGATTTTTTAACCATAATATACGTAAACCGCTGCACAAAGTTTGGTTGTTTGAAATTTTCAAATAAAGAATAGTGTTTCGGGTCTCTTTTTATTATATTTCTTGTCACGGAAAATGATTAATGAGTTGTCAACTGGGGATCGGCAGTGTGTCTTGCCGGCGGACCCAAGCCGGGGCTCGATTATTCGAGTTCCCGGGGGCAGAGGGGGGAGCCCGCGCGGACCTCTTTGCAGCTAAGCTGCAGGAGGTCATCGCGGACTCCGCCAAGGTGGCCCGACCGGTAAAGTTGGTGACACTCGAGGTGACGGATCTCGACGATTCCGTCACCAAGGAGGAGGTGGTGGAGGCGGTCGCAGCGTTAGGGGGCTGCGACGTCGCGGCGGTCCAGAGTCGGGACATAAGGCCCGGCCGCGGTGGCATGGGCACCGTCCGCCTTGAGTGCCCGATTCCCGCTGCCAGAGCCGTCCTGGCGAAGGGCCGGCTGACGGTCGGCTTCAGCTCGGGTGCGGTCAGGGCACTCGAGGACCAGCCGCTGAGGTGTTTCCGGTGCTTCGGCATCGGCCACACCCGGGCTCTGTGTCCGTCCGCGGTAGACAGGTCAGACACCTGCTACCGCTGTGGCATGGGGGGCCACCAAACCGCCTCCTGTGAGGTCGCCACGCCGCACTGCTCGGTCTGTGCTGCCAGTGGCTGCCAAGCGGACCACGTGATGAAGGGGAGGAACTGCGATCCTCCCCCTAAGCGTGGCAAAGTACAGGCGCCAACCGGGCCTGTTGCGGCTGCCGGTACCGCCGTTCCTGCGGCGGCTGCGGAGGGGGGTGCGATGTCCGACTGATGGATATAGTCGAACATCGCATCCTTCAGACTAACGCCAACCACTGCAGGGCAGCCCAAGATCTGCTGATGCAGACAATGGCTGAGTGGTTGGTGGACTTGGCGGTGGTCGCCGAGCCTTACTCGGTCCCTGGCCGTTGGCTGGGTGACCGGGATGGCCTGGTGGCTTTGGTGGCGCGGTCTTCCACGGACTCCCCTCCCCTCTCGCTCTTAGAGAGGGGACCGGGATACGTGGCCGCCGCGTGGGGGGGCATGGCCCTGGTCGGGGTCTATTTCTCCCCAAACCGCCCTCTCTCGGACTTTGAGGATTTCCTGGAGGTCCTCACTGCAGTCGTAGGGAGGGCGGCGCCTCGCCAGGTCGTGGTGTTGGGCGACCTGAACGCCAAGTCGGCGGCCTGGGGCAACCCGGCCGCCAGGTGCAACGTCCGGGGACGCGCCGTTGAGTTCTGGGCGGCCTCAAGCGGTATGTCCCTCCTCAACAGGGGGACGGTCCACACGTGTGTGCGGCAACAGGGTGGGTCGGTGGTGGACGTCACGTTCGCCACCCCCGCGCTGGCCGCCCGCGTCGTGAACTGGCGGGTTGAGATGGTGGAGACCTTGTCGGACCACCGATACGTGCGGTTCGACATCTCCACCCAGGGGGGGGGGATGGCCCGCGCTGGGCAATCTCCCTTCCCGCGGTGGGCACTCACCCGCCTGGACCGGGAGGCAGCCAGGGAGGCGGCTTTCCTCCAGGACTGGCTGTCGCCCCCTGTTGAGGTCCTGGACGTGGACGCCGCAGCGGTTCAGATCAGAGGGGCCCTGACCGAGGTGTGCAATTCCAGCATGCCTCGGTCTCGCCGTCCGCCTCCCCGTCGCGCCGTTTATTGGTGGACGGAGGAGCTGGAGGGGCTTCGGACCGCCTGCGTGGCGGCCAGAAGGGCCTACGCGCGCAGCCGGCGGCGCAGCGTCCTAAACCGAGTCCGGGCAGAAGAGGACCGCCTATACGCCTCCTACCGAGAGGCGACGACGGTCCTCAAGTCTGCAATGGGCGCTGCGAGAGACTCGGCGAGGGCCGAGATGCTGAAGGGTCTCGACAGGGATCCCTATGGAAGGCCATACAAGGCGGCGCGGAACCAGCTCCGCCCCTATGGTCCCCCACTGTCGGAGACCCTCGAGCCAGCACTGTTGGATGGGGTGGTCCGGTCCCTGTTTCCGCGCAGGACCGACTTCGCCCCACCAACAATGGATCCCCCGCAAGGGGCGGCTTCGCCGGAGGAGGAGGTCCCCCCGGTGACGGCGGCGGAGATCTACGCGGGGGTACTCAGCCTCCGCGCCAAGAAGACGGCCCCCGGGCCGGACGGCGTCCCCGCACGGGTGGTGGCAATAGCTGCCTCCGAGATGGAGGACAGGTTTCGGGACCTTTTCAGCGCGTGCTTTTCGGCTGGGAAGTTCCCGAAACTGTGGAAGGAGGGGCAGCTTTGCCTCCTCCGAAAGGCGGGACGCCCGGTGGACTCCCCCTCGGCATACCGGCCCGTCGTGTTGCTCGATGAGGTCGGTAAATTGTTCGAGGGGATAGTCGCCTCCCGGCTCGGGCGCCATTTGCGGGATGTGGGGCCGGATCTGTCGGACGCCCAATTCGGTTTCCGTCGTGGGCGTTCGACGATCGACGCGCTGGCTCTACTCAAGGGCCAGGTGAAGGAGGCAGTCGAGGCGGGGGACGGAGTGCTGGCGGTGTCATTCGACATTGCCAATGCCTTCAACTCCGTGCCCCACTCGACGATATTGGAGGCGCTCCGGTATCACGGAGTGCCCCAATATCTGCGGAGCCTCCTGGCCAGCTACTTGGAGGACCGAGAGGTCCTCCTCGTAGACAAGACGGCCACAGTGAGGCGGTACGGCGCAGAGTCTGGTGTTCCACAGGGGTCGGTGCTTGGGCCCCCGCTGTGGAACATCGGGTTCGATTGGCTGCTGCGGGGAGCCCTCCTCCCGGGCACGAGTGTCATCTGCTACGCGGATGACACTCTGCTCACTGCACGGGGGAGGAGATTCGCGGACGCGGCCTGTCTGGCCTCGGCTGGCGGATCCTTGGTTGCAGAGAGGATCCGCCGCCTGGGATTGAAGGTGGCGCTGCACAAGACCGAGGCCGTGTTCTTTCGCGGGCCTCGGCAGCGCTGCCCACCCGACGCCCACATCGTCGTGGAGGGCGTCCGCATAGAGGTCCAGCCCCGGATGAAATATCTGGGCCTGGTGCTGGACGACAGGTGGCGCTTCGGCCCGCATTTCAACGGGCTGTCGACGCGCCTGTTGAAGGCCGCGGACGCCCTCTCGTGGCTCCTCCCGAACCTGGGGGGGCCCAAGGCGAAATGCCGGCGCCTCTATGCCGGCATCTTGCGGAGCATGGCCCTGTACGGGGCCCCCATTTGGGCGGACTCCCTCCACAGGAGGGAGAACGCGACCGCCATCCGCAAGCCCCAAAGGGCCATTGCACTGCGGGTGGCGAGGGCCTACCGGTCGGTGGGTTTCTCGGCGGCGTGCGCTCTGGCCGGCACCCCTCCTTGGGAGTTGGAGGCTTGGGTGCTGGCCAGGGTGTATGAGTGGACGGCGCATCGCAGGGCGCTCGGGGAGCGCCCCGTCGCCGAAGAGCGGGAGGCCGTGCGGCGGGAGGCGAGGGACGCCATCGTCCTCCATTGGACGAAGGACCTCGCCACCGCCACCTTTGGCCGCCGGACGTTGGATGCGCTCGGTCCGGTCCTCCGGGCCTGGCTCGAGCGGCCCCATGGTTTCCTCTCGTTCCGTCTGGTGCAGGTGTTGTCCGGGCATGGCTGCTTCGGAACGCACCTGCACCGGATCGGGAGGGAGGAAGCCCCGGCGTGCCACGACTGCGGCGCGGTGGAGGACACGGCGCAGCACACCCTCGAAGTGTGCCCAGCTTGGTCCGAGCCGCGCCGCAGTCTGATCGCGGAGATCGGACAGGACCTCTCGCTTCCCGGTGTGGTCAACGCCATGCTGGGGAGCGAGGGGGCCTGGTCAGCGGTCGCCTCCTTTTGCGAGGACGTAGTCTCGCAAAAGGAGGCGGCGGAGCGCGCGCGGGAGGAAGACCCTCTCGCAGCGCCGCTCCGCAGAAGAAGAAGAGGTCGGAGAAGACGCGGTCTTCTCCCTCTTCATGGTGGCGACGGGCGGGCGACAGGCGCGGGGGCGCCTTCGCCCGCATTGCACCCGTCACCACCTTCGTCTGTCATTCCCGGGCCCGCCCCCCCCCCCACGGGGAGGGCGTGAGGTCCGCTGGGCGGGTCATCGTCGGCGGAGGACTGGAAGTAAAGGCTGTGCCGGTTTCCCAGTCCCCCGCCACTAGGACGAAGCGGGAATGCCGCTGGGTCGTTTTAGTGGGTATACCGGGTCAGACCGGGGAGTCCCACATAGCCCGCCCATCCCCCGATGGACGGGTATGCGTAATGCATTTTTTCCCAGCGACAAAAAAAAAAAAAAAAAAAAAAAAAGGAGTTAAATGTTAACTTTTATAGGTAACCCATAAGGTTTATTGGTTAAACAAGGTCAGATACAATTAAAAAGTTTAAATAAAATTTAATGGATGTAAAAATACTAAAGGTTAGGCAACTGTGTAAGTAATTTTTAAGTTCAGTTATATATTTTGGTCCCTTTCTACACTCAGATATTTATGCATTTTCATCTAATTCATATCACAGACTCATCGCACTACCTCGCTTCATTGAAGACAAAATGTCGTTCAGCATCTCCTCTATTTAGACAACCTAACCAACGAACACCTATATTCCACTTTGTTTTTCAGTTTTCTTTAATGGGATGTAGGTTTATTGATGCCAGGAGCGATTGAGTGTATCAAATCACCTGTTGAAATGGCTGTGAGTCAATTAGATCGGGCGATTTGAATAGTTTGGCATGGAAATGATTTGAGACGGTTTGTTACTGTCATTGCGTCAATTCTTGATGTCATACAGTTTGTCGTCATGTCTTGCGTCACTGAAAAATATGATGAACTGGTGTAGTGCAGTAAAAGGGCGCTAAGAGCTCTGCCCAATATCTTAATTTCTTTAAGGTGCTATAATAAGAAATGTGAAAGCTTTGCTTAGACGAAGCAACATTCTGTGAGCGATAACGAAGGTGAAAGACCAGTCAGTCAGAATAGTAGGAAAGAAAAACGCAACATCTTTACCACTGTTTGCACACATACTCCCAACACGCAATTTCCACCTTTGAATAATAAAATAACCGATCTATACAAAAAATAACAATCCAATATATCCCCGTACGGGCGCGATTCAAACGCGCGTGCACTCAAATCCCCTTATCTAACCAGGTGGGGTTCCACAGGGCACAGCGTGCGGACCTGTGGGCATCGGAGGGGCATCGTGGGGATTAGTGCTGTGCAGTTATGCCGCGGGGGATGGGCTGATTAGAGCAGTAATGGAGATTATGGAGTAGTTCGTGAGTGATGCAAAATTTTTTAGAGTTTTGATTTGGCGATTGTGTGCGTGTGCATGGGGGCTCTGCTAATACAAACAGAAGCAAAGTTATATACACCGTTTATAGTACACCTCAGAAAAACAAGCGTATTATAGGCACACTTTTGTTCCATTCATGATATTCTTGAAGAAAATTAAAAAATGTTTTTGACCGTAGAGTTACCGGTGGCGTCTATACATTCAATACGTTGGCCATCATGAAAAACCTTGAATTATCGCAAGATAATGTAATTTTTGCAACACAGCAATTAGCAGCATTGCTGTGTTGCGGTTAGCAGCTAATATATATTTATTTTAGTGGCGGAGGCACTACCACAATAATAATATCTATTTTTGCTGCTTTTTGCAAGCGTTCGTTTTACATAGCCCACAAAGAAACTGCAAGCACATTTCCCATGACTAAAATAGGTATCACAACAAAACACTTCTACGTTTCGATACATTTACCTTACACATTCAAACACGGTCAACCAAAGCAACCATCCACTCAAAAATAAATCCTTGAAAAATGAAGTACACAAACATGTTAAAGGTGATCGTCCACTATCCCTTTTATCCGCGCTATAATGGACTGTCGGACATTTGTCAGCGATACCTTAGGCATGGGCCTGACTTCTGAAAAACAAAATTTTACGCAACACATATCATAGTGAGGTGGGGTGGTGGATAAACGCACTGGGCGGATATAGCGATGCGGTTGTTTGGAGCTATTGTGTGGGTAGACGAATTACAGGTAAAAACATCTTGTGTGACACTTTGGCTTATAAATAGGAGTGCCTTTTATTACTTGTAATTAACTTACATACCTCTAGTTGCTTTTACAGCAAGATTTCGTCAAAAATAATTTGACATGTGTCCAGCTATGATTTTGTCGTGATAAAAAATGGTTTATTGATATTATCACATATCATTATTAGAAATTAGGCAGTTGGATTAGTAATGATCTGATAATTGACATTTAAGGAAAGTTGTTGGTAAGACTGAAAAGCAGCAACAGTTTTTTTAAAGTGTGTGTATTCGCTCACTGGCGATCGCTCTACAGAAAGTCTCAAGCTGTGGCGAGAAAGTGTTTCCCTACCCAACCCATTTGTGCCAACTGCTGAAAATCTCCCACCTGGACAGAGTTGCCATGGCTGACCTGCAAGTCTTTGAATAGACTCCGGACATAGGTTGGATGATAGATGACTCTGCTCTGGAGTGTAAATGTGGTGTTGCCCCACAAACAATGGGACACCTGATATCGTTTCCTGCCTGCCCTGTCGTTTGCAATCACAGGGGCTTATGGACGCTACTGAAAGTGCCAAAATCGTCACAAAGTTTGGGCTGACTCTATTTAAATTGTCATCGACACGCTAAGCACAAAGACAAGAAAGTTGGAAAGACGCTCAAGCCAATATAAAGTTTTTTTTACTCAAAGAAACCGCTGCTGAACACTTTTAAACGCAGTGCGTCCGCAAGTTAGGGCGACCATACAGGGGGCGATCCGTGGACACGGTCAGTGCGCGCGCTCTAAAGAAGTGAATAAATCTGCTGGACGAACGACAAGGTGAATATAAATATAAAGAATCCGCGGACAAACTTCCGGACTTAGCAGGGTTGCTACCCCAACTTATCCAATAAAAAAAAATCTGAACCAGTTTATGTTCTGTGGTTTCTGCCTGTCCTCATGAAAAAGATTGGTGGATATGAATGTATAAATATAGGTAGGTATTTTAAGCTTGTATATAATTTGCCTTACCTTAATCATCAGCCTTTGCTGGATAAAGGATTTCTATCTATTCCACCATTCTTCCTTGTTCTGTCACTCACCCAGAGAGAGGCTGAAAGACAGTCAGGCAGTGATGGAAGAAAATCCTTTTAAAAATATTCTTGTAAGAAAAAGCAGAAAAAAAAAATGAGGTCACTATTCTAGATCCTCAGACTCAGACTTTGTTTACAATATTTAGGGCAAAAGTTAGCTTCCACGCAATGATGATATCTAATGCTCATCGATGATTTGCTACGTTATTTTTTTTTTTTTTTTCCCTTATTAGTAAGAACCAAGTTCTTACTAGATAATTGCAATCTAGCCTAAGAAGACTAATAAACAATTTAAATCTAACTTATTATGCTACGTTATAAATTATGTTAATGCTAAGAATAGTGTCCATAATTAGGTATGCACTTTTACACACGTTCGTAACACTTCCTTAGAGTCTGGTAAAATTGATAAAACACTTTGTTCATGTGTTATATAAATAGCACAACATTGTTACTATTATTGATTCACTTACACTACACTAATTCAAATGGTTTAGTTCTCTTTAGTCTACGCACTATGCCTGTGTTGTCTAACAGCTGGATTGCCTCAACATTCACGTGTCGATGGAGTCTGTGTTCGTGGGCTTCAGCAAATTTTTGTATGATGGTGGTGACGAATTCCATGTCGAGGTCACGGTGGAGGTCATCGTTTCTTATGTACCAGGGTGCATTTACAGCAGCCCTGAGTACTTTATTTTGGAACTGTTGAATTATTTTGACGTTGGTTGGCTTAGTACAGCCCCAAAGTTGGATACCATACGTCCAAATTGGCATCAGGATATGCTTGTATATTATCAGCTTATTATGTATTGATAAACAGGATTTCCTTCCCAGTAACCAATGCAAACGTTTATAACGAATATCGAGTTCCTGTTTTTTCTTTTTGATATGGGCTTTCCAACGCAGCTTGGCGTCGAGAGTTATGCCAAGGTATTTGGCTGTATTAGCATAAGGTATTTGCATACCATTTATGTAGAGTGGGTGGTAGTCACTGTGTTTGTTTGTGAAGTTAATGTGAACTGATTTTGACTCATTCAGATTGATCTTCCACTTTTGTGTCCAGTCGTAAACTTTGTTCACAGCTAGTTGAACTTTCTCTACTGCTTCTCTGTGGCTTGATCCGGTGGCCATAATAGCAGTATCATCTGCAAAGGTCGCTATGGTGCTGTTTTCCAGCTCTGGGATGTCACAAGTGTATAACAAGTACAAAATTGGGCCAAGCACACTTCCTTGAGGCACCCCAGCTTTTATGGTTTTTAGCTCGGAATATGCGTCCTCTTGGCGTATTCTAAACATTCTTTTAGTTAAATACGACTCTAGGATATCTACAAATTCTGGTAGCATGCGTCTGAGCTTAAATATGAGACCCTCATGCCAAACTTTGTCAAAAGCTTGCGCGACGTCTAAGAACACGGTAGCACAGACTTCTTTATTTTCTAGCGTTTTTTCAATAACATTAGTTATTCTATGTACCTGGTCTAACGTTGAGTGTTTTTCTCTGAAGCCAAACTGGTGATCTGGAACTAGGTTTTTATCTTCTATTACTGGTTTTATCCGTTTTAATAACAGTTTTTCAAATAACTTTGATAGTACGGGTAACAGAGAAATGGGTCTGTATGATGATGCTTCGTGGGGAGGTTTCCCAGGCTTCGCAATCATAATGACTTCAGCAACCTTCCATGGCTCAGGTACATATTTTAAGATAAATGAAGCATTTATTAGTTTGGTCAGCTTTACTATGGCTTTGCGTGGGAGGCGTTTTAGAATTTCCCCTGTGATGAGGTCGTAACCGGGAGACTTTTTTGAGCTAATGTTGTTTTGAATTTCTCTCATTACTTCCTTAGGAGTCACAAGCTTGATTCTTTGGTTTTGTGATAAATTTACACTCTCATGTATTTCTACAGAGCTTTCGTTGGGTTGAAAGGTTTCTTCTAAATGTTGAGCAAATCGGAACGCCTTTTGGTCATTGCTTATTGCCCATTTTCCGTTGCTATCTCTGATGGGCGGTATTTGTATAATCTGCCTTTTTAGATTTCTCGTTGCTTTCCAAAGTGAGTAATCCGTTGATTTGTCATTGGTAAGCTGAAGAAGGTTGGTATTCAGAGATTCATCCTCAAATTGTAGAATTTTTCTCTTTAGTCGTTTAGTTAGGTTATTTAGTGTTGTTTTATGACGCGGGCACCTTGTTTGCTGCCACAACTTCCTTTGTTTTCTTTTCTCTGATAGTAAATCCACAATTTCTTTAGGATAGATAAATCCCTTATATTTGCGTTTTAGCTGAGGTGTATTGCTCCACGCACATTGTTGAATATTAATAATAAATTTGTTTACTTCTGAGTCAAGCTGATCTTGCGATTTTATCGGAGTTTTAAGGTCGATAATATTATCTAGATCAAGAGCAAAACTGTCCCAATCTGTGGACTTATTAACCAAGGTTAAGTGGCTTTCTTTTAATAGGATTTTTTGACTTAGCATTAGTATAATCGGAGAATGGTCAGAGTTCATAGTAAAACTTTCCTCCAAACTGATGTAATTGGTGGATATATTTTTGCAGATGAAAAAATCTATAAGATCCGGTATTTTCTGGTGGTCAGTGGGCCAGTATGTAGGTTTGCCTGTACTCATTACTTCACAATGTGTTTCTTTAACTGCACTTAAGAGCTGTCTTCCTTTAGTTGTAGTAAGTCTTGAACCCCAATGCGTATGCTTAGCATTAAAATCGCCGCCTAGGATGAATCGCTGGCCTAATAATTCAAAAAGATGTAAGTATCGCTCTTTTCTTATCATGTGCCTAGGAGGCGAGTATATGGCTGCAATGGACACTTGACAAAACTTAGTTTTAACAGATACTGCCACTGCTTGAATGTCTTCTTCTTCATATTTACACTGCACGTAGTGACTAATGTTTTCTTTAATTATAACCGCACTACCCCCCCTGGCAGAGTTGCTAGGGTGGAGGGAATTATATATCATGTATCCTCTAAATTTGATAAAAGATTGCTTTGTGAAATGCGTTTCGGAGATTAAACACACGTCTATATTCTCTGTATCTAGGACCGCCTGCAACTCATGCTGATGTTTGAGGAGTCCATTGGAGTTCCACGCCATTATTTTGAGTGTGTTATTCATTTTTGATTATTCAAGACAGCTGTTTTAGTGCTGGATTCTAGCTTCTCTAATCTCTTATCAAATGAGGTAATGCACTTCAAGATCTGGTTAATCTTATCCTCTAAGTTCAGAGGTTGAGATCCTTGTTTTGCAGCTTGAGCGTAAGTACCAATGTTGGTTACTTGCATGGCTGGTTGTTTTGCAGTTGACTGGACACTTGCTTTCTGCGCCTGTTTACCAGGGTGTGTTATAGGAGGAAACTGTTGGGTATTAGGCACCGTAGGTTTCTTTTTTAAAACTTTATTTTTCATAATTTGCATCTGTTTGGCTACTTCACACCCTCTATAATTGGCAGGGTGAGGTAGGCCGCAGTGGATACATTTTGGTTTCTCTTGCGGAGATTTGGTACAATTGGCTGTAAGATGCTTGCCAGTGCATTTCACACACCTTGGCTCTTTTTGACAATATTTATGTGTATGCCCATAAGCTTGGCATCTCTTGCATTGGGGAATGAGTGCTGGATTTTTGAGTGGATGTATTTCAATTTTACACCCTAATATGTACTTAATGCCGTAGATTTTGTTGACATCTTCATCGTTATAAAATGATAAAACGAACATGTTGAGTGGTTCTTTGGTTTTCCAGCTCAATTTACTATCTACCTTTTCTATTTTTAGGCCTTGGGTTGTTAAATCTTCCTTAATTCGATCTGGTTGGCAAGAAGAGTGTAGTTTCTTTACCACAACTCTAATTGGTCTAGCCTGCTTGTTTTCGTATGAATGCCAGTGGTAGTCTTTTTCAGACAAGAACCTGGCAATTACTCTATATGAGTCTTCTGATTTGGCGTTAACCTTCACACAATCCCCATTCATCATTTTTGCTGTAAATGATTCCGCTGGTTGGCTTTCAATTAACGAATCGTAGAACGTTTGATAGTTCTTGATTCCGTCTATTATGATTGGCGGTGGTAAGGGCACTTTTTTGACCGAAGTCACTTTCTCATTTTTTTGATGATTTTGATGATTGTCTTGTTGGGCGCTTCCGGGTTGTTGTTTTGGAGAGAGGGAGGTGTTAAGCTTCCTTTTCTTCCTGCTCTTGGCCCTAATCCACTCAGTCTCTTTAGCAAGGTCATCCTCGTCTGTACAGTATTCCACGTCGTTTTTTGTAGTCTGAGCAGGTTCTGTAGTCCCTTTTGTTTCTTTGATGCAGTTCAATTCTC
Organism: Cerastis leucographa; assembly: GCA_963082945.1. Classification (NCBI taxonomy): domain Eukaryota; kingdom Metazoa; phylum Arthropoda; class Insecta; order Lepidoptera; family Noctuidae; genus Cerastis; species Cerastis leucographa. Next base: position 20,979,776 of record OY720356.1, on the reverse strand, counting down.
CTTGAAGTGTCTGAACTTGTTCCTGCAGGGCATCAATTTGTACATTCAATTTACGTACCATGACTTGCAGGTTTTCTCTATCTGTTTTCTCTTGGAGATAACAGTCATATAACTGCCTTTCTAGGTCAGTTTTAATAGTAATAGACTTTTTTGTAGCCATTATTAAGTTGTAAGGCGAGTTTAACACCTATACAATAAGTTATTGTAAACACTTCATGATTTCCGCACTTGTAACTAGGTCATGACACTGACCCCGATATATTGACGTAGGTACGCCGCGACGCGACGTTGTTGTGATCCGTCAGCAGAAAACTCTCGCGAAAGAGCTCGCGCGCGCGATCGTACGTCCGTGCACTATACTAGGTAGACAACAACTGGATACGCTGCTATGGATATGGTATGCTACGTTATGGATAAATTTTCTCCAAAGAAAATTCAAACCGGAATGATAACTATGCATTCTTCAAAGAAAATTACAAATCATAAAGTTCCCCGTGCTTACAACTCTGATGTTGTTGCAGTAAGTAATTATTTTGTAGTAAAAAAAAAACTTCCACTAATAGTTTTTGACGTGACAACGTCTTATAAATTGGTTTGCCGGGTGACACTTCAAGAAACTGCGTTACGCTCCGCTCACGTTATGCGCTCACAATGAGAGCGAGTGAGAGGCACGCGTGCCTTTCACTTTTTATGTCTGTCTCTCTCGCTCTTAGGCGGGCTAACCATGCCCGAGTGGAAGGGACGCGTGCCTCTATATATGTATATTTGTATATAAATACGTATGTATGTGTAAAGGTAAAAATAGGATCGGCTTGTGGCTTCACCCAAGCTTGAAAGTTTTTAGTGTCGCGACTTACATCCGTACGGTATCGCCCAGTCACAACTGACGTGTGCAGGCCTCCGCTGGCCGCCACCGAAGTCCCCTGCGCCACCTCTGGCGCGGGCTGTGATTGGTCGACCTCCCGATTTTTATAAATCCGGTTGAGGGTAGGCGCGATAAAAACTTTTTTAGCATACCGCCCGAACCGGGAAGATTTTTATTAAAATTTCTTTTAATTCGGTAGGCGCCGGCTGGATACCCATGGTTACCTAGCTCCGTGGGTAGCCAGCGGGTGCGACCCATGCTGCCCGGTGCAGCTGCACCGTGCCGGTTGCGGTAGAAGTCACACCTAAGAAGATGCCTAAAAAGACGCCGCCTCCACCGAACCCCAAGGGGGAACGAACCATAGATGACGCGTACAGCGACATCATCGCTGCCCTAACGGAAGCGCAGCGAAGGAGGGCCCTCCAGGCCTCACCTCCTGCGCCGACGCCATGCCGCAGCGCCACCACTGAGACGCCGCCATCAGTGCGCGCCCCAACCAGGCCAGCCCGACCACCGGCCAGCCACCCCGTGTCCAAGATGGCCCCCGCTCATCCCGGGCCCAGCAGCAGCGCGCCCGCTGCTCGCGCCGTCGCCCCCCCCCCTGCGCGCTTATGCGCAGAAGGACCGTGCGACCGCGACGCACGCGCCTCGCGCCGCAAACCCGCACACCAAGCGCCCACCAGCTGTCACCGCCGTCACCCAGGCCGCGCCCGCCGCGCCGTGCCCCACCGCGAGTGCACCGACATACGCGCGGCCGGCCGCCGCCGCCGCCGCGCCGAGAGCCGAGACCGCGACATCTCCCACGGCACACCGCTTGCTGGCAGGCTCAGCCGCCGCAACGACGCCTGCCCAGGGACTGATGTCACCGCCCCCGCCTCGCAGCGCAGCCCAAGATTCGCCCGCGCCCATGTCGCCCTGCTACTCAAGCGAGTGCAGCGACGTGGAGCAGAGCGACATGGACGATGAAGGAGATTACGAGGTAGGTAACACTACCTCTAATAAAGTGACTACCGAACTAACGGCGCTAGAGCGCGATACTCGCGCCCAGCGCCGACCACGCAGCTCGGACGACGAGGCCGCCGAAGAGGCGAAGCGCGTCTGCCCCGACTCCCCGCTCCCACAGCGTGAACCGCGTGGTCGAGCCGGAGCCGGGCCGCCGACGTTCGCCGAGGCGGCTCGCCGCCCACCTACCGGACAAGACGCCTCACCTAACGTGACGCCACCTGCCGCCGCAGCCCCAGCACAAGGCACGAGCGCAGCAGCAGCTGCCAGTGCTAAAGCAAAAGGCAAGCCCCGCTACCCTCCGCTGGTGGTGGAGAGGATGCCCAACTGGGCGTTTCATTTTAGGGCGGTGAGGACCATCCTGGGTCACCCACCGAACGCTCGTCCTTATCAGGGTGGGATTCGGTTCCTACCTGAAACGGAGGACGAGTTCAGGGTGATCCAGAGGTACCTTACTGACCTGGAGAAATCGGAGGGCCTTAGTTGGTTCTCCTACTCACTGCCGGCGGAGCGCAGTGTTAAGGTTGCCATCAGGGGACTGCCGGCGGACACGGACCCGGAGGAAATCCTTGAGGAGTTGAGGGCGCGTGGCTACGAGCCAGAGTACGTCCGCAACATAAAAGCGCGCGGCGGACGACCTGGCTGCCTTTTCTACGCGACCCTCAAGAGGCAAATTGACTTCCGCACAATATACGACACCACAGAGCTGCTATGCATGCGTGGTGTTCGCATAGATGCCTGGCGGAGCAAACAAGGGCCCGCCCAGTGCCACCGGTGCCAGCTGTTTCAACACAGCTCGCACCGGTGCCACCGCCCGCTCGCATGCGTGCGCTGCGGGGATAATCACGCCGCCCAGGACTGTCCACGCCCCAGGACCGAGAAGGCCACCTGCGTAAACTGCGCGGGTGACCATCCGGCCAACAGTGGCGGATGTCCAGTGCTCCGGAGAGAACTCCGGAACAAGCGAGCGGGCACTGTCGCCATCACTCGGCAGCGCCGAGAGACTGTGACGGTACCCACTCTAGTTGAGGCCCATGAGGTCCCTAGCACGTCGCTGATGGCGACAGCGAACGGGCCCTCTAACCATCAACAAGACGCTCCCGCCTCGAGGCGGAGAAAAAAGAGACCTCGCGGGGGGAGGAATAGGAAGGGGAAAAAACCCCACCCCCCCGCAACGCAATCCAGACAGGACCCTGGCCCTGTCCCAGCGCAGGCGACGTTTCAGGCGCCCGCAATAACCGACCCAAAAGTCGCCACCACAGCCGCTGCCGACGCCACCACTGGCGCCGGCAGGAGGAGGGGGAAGAGGGCGGGGAAACCCGTCCCTCCCACAACCACGGCTCCGGCCGCCGCTCACTTAGTGGCGGCGCCGAGCACACTCCGGCCGCTAACCGGCACCCCAGCGCAACGACGCACAGTCCCTCCGACAACGGAGTTCACCGCCTGTGCTATAAGGCTCCTAATGGACCTAATTAGGGCCATAAAGGAGGGCCAAGACGCAGATCTGGTCATCCTCGACGGGCTTATGGAGCTAGTACGGCTCCATTACGCCAGCCCGTCGGGAAATTAATCTGGATTGCCGCGGCCTTACAGATAAGGCCGCCCCCTCTCCGCCTCCTCCTCTAGGTTTGCAGGATCACCCGGATCGACGGAAGCCGGCGTCGCATGGTTGCCCCAGGTATTGCACCAAGGGAGCACCTGCGACTGCCGACTCACGATGGCATGTCATGTCCGCGGCACCTCGCCAACCGCAGGAGCGCCCGCTTCCTGCCTTGTCGCCACATGTGCGACCCGGTGCCTGCGGATGTGACGTAGCCGTCGTCACTCCCGGACTTGACTCGCCCGGGTAGGCCGCTCCAGTCTACACGCGACCTACCCAACCACTAAGACTCCACAATCGCCACATACACTCGAAACGCGTCATGATCTAGGTTAATATAGGCATGACGCGCATCGAACATGCATTCATTACTCCACACGCATCCAAACTCACGCGATGAATGTGCGGCGCGGGCTCGCTATTCATTCGCTTACAAGAGCGGCGTTACACAATACAATGCCGCTCTAACTCATACACCACGACCCCTTAGTCTGGAACGCAATCGGCTAGCTCTGAGAGCGCAACGGACGGGGGTCAAACGCCTTAGCGGTAGGGTGCGCCATCAGAGTCGCCTCTGGCAGGTCTGCATCTGCTGGGCCTCCTCCGGGTAACCGGAGGTCTCACCTGGCGATGACAAGCCGCCGAGGCGGCGTGAAGAAAGCGGCGCTCGCTACGGTAACGTTGTACCGTAGCTAAGCGCGCAGCGCTAGCGCCGCTGGCGCCTCCTACCGGACAATAATGACAACCACACACAGGCGAGTTGCGCTTTTTACACGCACTCGCCAGTACCACGCCTATACAGGCAACCAAATTGAGGTGCCCGTCGTAACGGGCACTGTGTTGATCCCGCGGGGAAAGGGCTTGCCCATATCCCGCCCGCCACGCCCCCATGTCGGGGACGTAGCGATTGCCCAACGTTGAGGTAAAAATAAAATTTTGTTATTATGAAATTCAGTGCGAGGTTCTTTGTATAAATTAATGTTTTAAATATAATTCTTTGTATAAATAAATGTTTTAAATTGTTACTATTATTTCATCCTTCTTCCTACTATACGAATGAATATTCACATTAAAATTATTTTACCACTCAAAGTCGTTGTCACGTAAAACTTTCGCCCGTATACCGACTTTACAGGCAACCAATTTTTCGTTTCTAAGTTGCCTAAAACATAAAAATACTGAGATATTGTTGTAAACAGTCAACCCTGTTGTTTGCGACGCGGCAGAGCGGTCACCGTGAAAGGCTAGGTGATCATAAAGTCCCGCGCATGTTCTTACATAATAATATTCTTGAAATATTCCCTCGGGGTCGGACCAACCTCGCCGCGACAGGGAAAACTGTGGAAGACAGGGGTTGTTTTTTTACATGATGACTTCTTTTTTTTACTATTCCATGATACTGGTTAGCTATTGGAATAAGATCTACCCAGTATATTAATTTGTTTGACGTTTTAAGGTTTCTAATAACTAAAATATTTCAAGATTACGAGACTCTAATTAATTTGTCGCTTCGAGATCACTATACCTAAATAACTTCTTAACTGAAAAATCTATTAGTTAAAAATAATAATAATTCTAAACATTTTTTTAAACAATTTCAAATAATTACTTAAAGTTTAAGTTACCAGCCTTTCCAAAAAATATTGGGCTAGCAAGTGGGTAACTAGGATATAGAAGTCGGTTGCTAGTCGTTCGATGTAAAGTACTGGTAATCAGCTGCAACCTGTGGGTTTGTCACCAACTCGACACGAAAGACTAGACACGTGTGTACAGTTGGTGAAACTCAAAATTAGTATCAGTTATCATTTCGTCATCTGGACACACCAAGATTTTCACGTGTGTCCAGATAGTGAAACTTAAATTAAATTGATTTTAGGTTTTCGCCAACTGGATACACGTTCGCATTTTACCCGAATTCATGACAAAGTACAGTCACGCCTATTAATGTTTTGTGTCACAATCGAAAACGTCTTTGATTGATGAATGATTATTTTTGTACCCATTTTTCGTTCGTTCCAGCTGAATGAACGAAACTTGCAAAAAATCTTGGTGTGTCCACTTGACGAAAAAATAAAGTGCTTTAATTTAAGTTTCACTATCTGGACTCGTAAAAATCTTGGTGTCCAGATGATGAAACAATAAGTGATCCCATTTTAAGTTCACCAACTGGACACACGTGAGTCTAGTCTTTCATGTCGAATTGGTGACTAACCCCAACCAGTTAGTCTAAAAGAAAGCAGAAGCCAACAATATGATGAGATGACGAATTTTAGTTAAATGTAACACAAAAAACTACTCACAGTAATTATTTACCATAGTCTACAAAAAGTTAACAAACAACAGCGACTCCACAGCCTCGTAATAACAACATACAGGAGGGATGTGCAGGAAATGGTCAGCGGAGACAAACTACTCGCGCCGCGCGGCCGCGACACGCGTCATAACGCGCGGCCTGTCGCGAGCCGTCCAGTGTGTGCCGACGGTTATTTTAAAATATACCTAGTTATTATGTTTATGGGCTTGTAGGTTATAAATTGGGGATATAAAGTTACACTGAAAAATAAGTTAGAAATCTACGTCATTCGGGCAGCTTATCTCAGCTACATTGGTTGGGGTCGGTTGCCAGTCTAAGCTGGTGCACTTGACTATCAAAAATGAACATGTAGTGAATCAGGCTTTCTCACAGAGACAAACCTTTTCTATGCTGATTATACTAAATCAGGCTTTATATTGATACACTTTAAAATTTCACTCTGCAGCCAGCAGTGTATTTTATTACCAACACGACAAAACATTGCGTATTTTACATCAACTTACAATCAATTACTTCATTATTTACAAATGTAGGTAGTTTTGCAAATATTTATCTATTCTATAGAACCAACATGTCTCTTTTAATGTTTGAATTCTAAATTGAAATATAAAACTATTTAAACGCAAAAATTAAGCAATATAAATGCGTAAATATTTTATTGCTAGCGAATAGTTTTCTTTAGAAGTAAAAATACAGTAACGTAATAACTAACAAAACTGATTATAATGACCCTTTTATCTTCGCTCGATTTGTTTAATACTGCTCAGAACTACCACTAAATCTTCTTAATAGCCGTTAAAAATTCAGACATTGGGCATTTCGATCAAAACATTGGACGTTAAAATATAAAAGGAACCCCACACGTCGGGCGACACTGCGCCGCGTCATTGCCGACGCGTCTTGCCAATCGCACGTTGTATTCCAAATTCAAATTACGCGAGCCGCTGACAACCGCCGTTGGACCGTTAAATGCTTTGATTGGACACATTTTATCGCCCGAAGACGACCACACACCAGTTTGGCTTTAAATATAAATGAAAACGAGTGTTTTGGGTGATGTCACTGGTTACATTTATGGTGATTTTGGTTGCTTACCGAAAAAGCAATAAAAATAAATACCAGGCCTTGCATACGATACCTATGTCATATCTACACTGAACATACCTATCATATTATTGATGTTCGTTGTTAATGATTACAATATTAACAACTTTACTACTGGTAGAGTGAATTATTGTAAAGTTGCACTCTGCAAGCTATTTATTTCGGAAAATTTTAATTACTAATTTCAATAGACATTTTTTCCAGCAGACCTGCGACGAGGGAGTTGGATGACAGACGTTTTCGAGCTATTCTCGATTAGTTTGCGTAAAGATAAGAGAAAAAGCTTAACATAGTCTTTTTGTGAACTAAGGCTTTCTACCAAGATTTAACAGAAAAGCTTACTGTTAAAATCAATAAACAAATTTTATTAAACTCTAAAACCATAAATTCCAGCCAAGCCTGACCAAAGTACAACGAAAAAAAAAACCAATAGATGAAACCTAAATAAAATACCATAAGCCATCTCCCAAAACGCAATTTCCACCTTTATCAAACAGTCCATACATCAGGTATCGCACAAAAAGACAGAAAATGTTCTCAAAATGAACATTCCTCCCTGCGCCGTACCTACTAATGAAACGCCTCGTTTTGCTCGCACTGCTCGAGCCGCAATCACACACTTATTCAAACATTTCTGTGTTTTAATACGCTTTTTTATAAGCAAGGGTGCACGTCGCATACGGCATAATAACGTGGTCAAAGGATCGCGTGTGTGAGGCGTTACGCGATGGTTAATGAAAACCTTTAGCTTTTGTTTGTGCGGTTGCGAGTGTGTGAATGTGGCTTTATGTTGTTGCGTTTGTGAGGTCAGTGTGGTTGATTGAAATATTGTCACGTGGAAATAGAATTTGCTTGATGAGTTACAAATCTTTTCGTGTTTAATGCAATGCTTAGAAAGACAAAAAAAAACCTTTTCGACTGACGAATATTTTTACTGAATATCTTTGGCTTTGTTATTCCATTCCTTACAATTATGTGGTCCCAGATGAATACTTACTTACTACAAACAAATAAATATGTAAATGGCTATGAAAGATATATTAGCGATTCACCAAGAGATCTTTCTTCGATTATTCTTTGTCATTTTTCTGGACAATTAACTTCGACCCATTTGCATACTCCCCTTAACTTCTTAATTACCTGTCTCATAATTATTTTACCAAACAGAACTTTACAGAAAACTCATTAGTACAAGCGACAATCTTCATTATTTACCTTGAGTTCTAATTAATTCCTTGTCATGGTTTTTGCTTCAGCTTTTGAGTTATATCTTTAGGACAGGTGAGAGAGATAGCGTGCCATTGTTCACGTATATCAGAGCAGGACGGGTATACGTCTCCGGTATCTGATTAACATCTTTTAGCAATTAGTAAAACACACAAAACTCCACCCCTGGCATGTTCTGATCCCCTGGTAGGTGATGCTTAAGTATTCACTCGTAAATTACTTGAAAACTTACCGCGAAGGTGGCCGTGGAACTGAATTTAAATGCACTTCGACGTTGTACGACGGAGATAAGGTACGCAATGTTTTGGTAATTAATGAAGTCTGTTCATTTGGCATTCGGATAATATTTTCCGCCACATCACTGCTTAACTTTTTCTGGTAACTTCATGAGATAGTAAATACCGACTGAACCAGGGATTCACTCAGTGATGATGTCATCGTGTTTGAATTACGCAATAACCGAATTTGCAAGTCACAGTTCACCTCGCTGCGAAAAAAAAAAGACGGAACGCAACGTAAAAGGTCGGAAAATTTCTATTATTACAAATTACAATATCCTACCCCGAAGTCGGTCAAACAAAAACCCCGAAAGCCAACTGACATGCTGTATTTAATTACATAAATTTTAAACACCGACCTCCGTCCGTTTATCCGACATATCGAGCCGATCGTGCGGAAAATCAATTGATTATAAAAAGGTTTTTTCATGTAAAACATTTTGTGATGCCCGTTATTATTGACGTCTGCGGTCTGCTACGATTACGGTCGGTTTAATTTAAATTTTCGAGCTCTAATTCAAAAAGGTATCTCGTTTGAAATGTATGATTAATTAAATATACAACAGCAATATAAGTAAACCTGATAAAAAAACCCATAGCTTGAAAACATTCCACACAACTGTTGAATTATCCCATTCGGATATGACTGATAAAAAAAACATTACTTTGGCTTTGGAACACCAGAATACAAACGTTTCGAAACTGCAGAAGCTTCAGTCATAAGCTAAACGTTTAACGCGAAAGAAGAGTTCATGCACTCTGCTTTTTTATCGTGTGGTTAGTCCCTAAACTGATGACAGAGTTTTTATGCCGCCCATGGGCCTCTGACTTGGCTTTACATGCCGTCGATAAATATCTCTCAGGCATGATGGTTTCCTCACGATGTTTTCTTTAACCGATGCAAGTGATAATTATACAATACGCACATAAATTCAAAATATCTGAGGTGCGTGTCTTGGGTTCGAACTCGAGACGGTCTTGAAGCAGAACGTCACTTTCGCATAAGGTCATCGTGTCAAATTTGGTCTATATCGAAAAAATAAACGATTTGACAGTTCGTCTTTTTTCCTCAGTGCCCCGTTACGTACACTCCAACTGATTGAACGACATTCTGCGAAAATGACGTTTAGCGAATGTGACATCGTGTGAAAATGAAGTTGTGCGAAAATGGTCTTTTGCGTAAGTGACCAAATTTTTCACTATAACCTTTTCCGAAAGGGACGTTCTGCGTCAAGACCCTCGAGAACCTATGACTTGGCAGTCCGACAACCCACCATTAGGCTATCACTGCTTCCATGCACTCTAAAATCGTGGATCGTGGAAAATACGACAGCTTAGTTTCTGTGAACCCCAAAAGTTTTATTTACCTGTGCATTATTCTGCTTACAATCATCCAACAAAAATTTTTGACAGATGTCATCTTCACAACATAAAACTTCAATGCTACATCACCATTCAACTGCAAACAGTTTGAATGTCCAAAAAAGTAGAAGGGCATAAAGAATAGCTCGTGCTATTACAATAAACGGTATCGATCGGGCGCTGAGGCACTGAGTACACCTCACTACTTGAGATCGTGATAAACTAGGGGAAGTGCATCGAATATGAGATGTAGGCAGAACGAAACGGAATTTGGAATGATGCGGCATATTTTGGAAAAGAGTTTGTTTCATTTTGATTGAAGTTAGTTTTACTGCCTTTGGCACATTGTTTCACATGAGATTTAAGGTTCGAAATTGGTGGGTTTTAGTTCTTCCAAATAATGTAGTTATTAAGGAAGACAAAATCAGCAAAAACAATAGTAAGCAGAGACGTCGCATGAATGTTGATGGATGGGGAGGGAGAGGAAGGTCAAAAAACCAAAGAAAACATGGCTGGTGTGAGAAATAATATGAAAGAGAAAGGCGTAAACGGTGCCGTTACGTCTGACAGGGGAGAATAGAAAAAGAAAACGTGTTGCGCCGACCCCGCGTGGAATGGGACAAGGGCAGGAGGGAAGTTGATGATGATGGTAAGCAGAGACGTAGCAATAGTATAAAAACTCAGGCTGATGAAGAAAAGCTTGTTGTTTTTTGGACTTTGATTTGACACAGCAGCAGTTTGAAAACACAAATATTTAGGTGACTATTTTAGAATATTTTCTCTTTTTCTGATTATGTAATTTATACGATTTTCAGAATGTCAACTACCATTCTTCTTATAGAAACTACCACATCCAATCCATACATTGAAACTTGTACACCACAACGGCACCCGATAGTGCCGCGGGCGCAGCTCTACCAATTGACAGATGCGCGTCTGTACCGCGCTTTATTTGTACGAGTGTGTGCCTACCTTCTATTTGTATAGTGAAATTAAAAGTTGAGCACAATATGTTGTGACGCGTTTATTTGAGTATGAAGGGGTTTGTAGCTTAAAAAAATAAAAAATAAACTAGCTTCCTGCGACTCTAATAAAAAGAAAATTGTCGCAAACTGTGACGATAATTTTGGAAAACCATGATTTGGGGGAAATCAGAATCATCATTAAGATATATTTTAAAAGGTTTGTGTTTAAAAGGTTAAAATTAAAAGTATATTATGAATCAATATCTGATAAGATGATTCAAAATCTATAAAAAATAAATTTTCGTCCACCGTTTAAATGTGGCTAACAAGTAGGTAAAATACTGATGAACGTGTTCGGAAACTTACAAATTAAAGGGAAATCGCGCACCTGAACCCACAATTAGTAGGTGTTTAGTAGAACGATAGACAGACACGACAAACTAGATTACACCACCTCCATCAAAGTCCGGCCTGATTGATGAGCTTCCTGACCAAATGAGCCACCTGCCAGCACATCGACGACGACCAAAGAACGAATACTACCCTTATTTGTAAGGAGATAAGAGTTAACGCAACTGCAAGGCACAACATTGTTTTAGATTTCTACTTTCTGCTAATCCGTCAATTCAGCAGAATATTCTTTCGCATTACTTAAGCTAATTTGTACTTTATTGTCTTGTGTTAAAGGTGGAGTAAAGTATGTTGGTAACTTGGTACAGGTTTCTACCTTCAGATGATCTGTCTTTGTAAAGTCGTTACGTTTTTGTTGAATCCAATATCTTTTGTAATAGGTGCGTTATTAGCATGGAGGCACTCTATGAGGGTAGGAAAAGGTGGATGATTGATGCATTTTCCTCGGAAGAATTTAGGACTTACATGAGTCATTTGCAGCATCACATGCATATTGCAGTGTCGAGACGAAATTGTAACAAGGCAACAAATAAAAATTGCAATGCTTGTGTTATAAATTAATATCTATGGTAAGATTAAAATTGGACAGGACTTACGTATTAAAGGGCTATAATATTGGATTTAAGACAGTTATAGTAAACTTTATTCTCCAAAGGTTATCCTCTAAAAGCCCAGATAAATCCATCGTGTCTAAAAGGGACAAGGTGCTTGCGTTGCCTGCAGGCGTAATAGCACCCTTCTTCGCACCGTCTTTGCAACTTCGGTGCGAAGATAGACACCTGAAGTTCCAGTAGAGAAAAAGACTATGTTGTGTAAAGTGAAAAATAATAGAAAAAAATATAGAGTATTAATGTGTGGTGACATTAAGTAGATCAAAGTCCAAATGTTTTGCTTGGTGATGAAGACGGTGACGAGGATCCTGACATTTATTTTTGACAATATTAGAATGTGGAGCTGATTACATAATTATCATAGTAGTTTCTGCTATTAGAACTGAAGTGGTGGCAGCTCTGTTTTTCCGATCCATAAAGGACTTACAAGATATTATTGAAGGCTGCAACTGAGGAGTCATCATTGCATCTGAAACCAGTTCTTTACAAGAACGACATTTTTACGACTGCCTATCTGACCTCCACAACCCAGTTAGTACTGGTTAATACGATACAAAAAGGAAAAACCTGGAAAGACTGGTTGTCAGACTTTCAGGCTACTGACTACCTGTACCTGTCAAAGATGTACAAATGACAGCCAGTACCAACGGTACATACTCGGCACGGCAGCTACGGCGGCGGTGGTAATTTCCGAGGCACAGAGGAAACTCGGTATCTAATGTGTGGTCAGACATCTAAAGACTATCCTAGGCAAGTGCGGTTTAACGTGATGATTGATCCGAGTGGCTGTTTAGCCACGAGCTCCTCAACTATGGAGTGAAACTTCAAAGCGAGAGCTTATCAGGCAATTCCAAAGATGAGCCAACTTTAACAGCCTTTTCTCGAATTGAAACAAACAGAACTGCCTTCGAATTCTTAAGAGTCAATTAAGTTCACCTCAGTTGTAATTCGCTGCCGTGTCGTCTAGACGCATATAAATTACCTATTTATGTTGTGATTACACCTATAAGCATTAAAATGTTAATAGAACGGCTACGCATCGTCTCTTGGGGTATTAGACAATTACAAAAGGATTCCAACTTAATTTTGCTGATGCTGATATTCATTGGATTCAACTCCCGAAGGAACCTAACCTTTATTGCTTACTAATAGAGGTGTGGCCATATTTTTGGGGGTTGTGAATGTAACTTTGTCGAAATGTCGTTGTAAAAACGATGCGTTTGGCGAAAACAGTTATTGGTGTCGATAAGATCTGGATATACATACAGTATTGGAATTGATTTATAGTCTTTTGTTGTGAAGGGGAGATGTGACTATCGATACTGAAGTATCGAATATTGTTGAGAGCAAAGTTTTATGGAGTGGATTCATATTTTGGTTTGGTAAAGACTTTTTTTTTTGGAATGGTGTATTTGGGCTGAATTAGTGCAAGGAAAAGATATATATTTTGCTTTGAAAGCTATACGAAACGCTTGTTATACTTCTGGTAAACTAGACACTTTAGAATCACAACTTTCATAGAAGCATTTTAGACATGCACTGGCTCATTTCATAAATACCAAGGTCATTGCCGAAAATTGATGACAAAAAAATGCGTTCGTATTGATTGCTATATCTATTGTTCTACTAGGTAAGTAAAGCAATCACTCTTCCATCTAATAAGATAAAATTGGAGAAATATTACCAGACGCTACCAGAAGCAACCATTTGAGGTCCATATAGTGATAGCCGGTTGACTTCTGCCTACCCCGCCCAAGTAAATCATGACCCAATAATACAAATCACGGTGCACTCAGTGACAGACACCGCTTGTCCACGTAATTAGTGCTCGCATTAATCAAGACACGAGTGTGGCGCTAATTAGCCCTTCTGGGAACAGTAGCGGATGCGGCCGATGTGCTGCCCTATATAGCTGTAGAACTGTAGGAGTGTAAGTACAGCGGTATTTAAAGTAGAAGGGGAATTCTGGTGACGTCATAGGTTCCAGGAGATACCAGGTGATATTTTGGAGTTTGCGAGTCGGAGAAGTATGAGATGACTCTCATTAAAAACGAATTGAAGGTAAACTAACTCTTGGAAACTGTAGCCGATGCGGCCACTGTACTGAGCACTGTAGGTATTGATGCATCTGGCGTCACGGAGTAGGATATGAATTTTGGTGTCGTCAAAGGTAGGTTTGTTTAAGAGAATCCAGGTGAAACATGCAACTTACGTTTTAGCTGCGCATCTTTATTAAGCGCACATACATAAACGAGGGTTGGGTTTCAGAATGGGGTTATTATACGGATTGACCTATAAGTTGCATTCAAGGAGATTGGTTTCTATAGTTCTGGCCCAACCCTGAACGCCTAACATAGGTCTCGGTTTAATTTGATCAAAGGTACAAAATCTATTTGTAACATTGGTTTGTATTACCTATGGACGCTACAGAGGGAGCCAAACAAGTGGCTCAGTTCTGGGCCGACAAAATTAAGATTTCAATCGACACGCTAAGAAAAAGAATACCTATTGATTCACATCTTCCAGATTAGTTTAAGCATCTTTTACATACAACGCAAAAGATACCTGTTGTTAAATTGACCATTAATATGCGATTAGGTGTGTAACGGTGGTCGAGTTGTTCTTTGGTGTTTGTCTAAGGTAAATCTTAACTCATTTGCTCACTGACACACAACGCAGAGCATAAACCGCAAAAAAAGGAAGGTGAGCTGAAGTGAGGAACAATAATTTGAATCGGACCTTCGACTACATGGGGATGGGGAAAGAAATATTCTATAGGAAGTTCGTCATTTTTGCTGATGAGAAATCGTATTAGGCAAACGGCTTGCCTGATTTTAATATGCCAAAGACCCGTGTAAAATGAAAAACATACCACCACCTATCACAAAGCTGCAAAGTGCACGTGACTTGTAATTACCCCTTCTGGGAACGCGTAATGGATGTAGTTGGTATGGGGTGTATCCCAGGAGACTATCGTTAGTTCGAGTGCTGCTCAGGTTTGGATACGCTATGAATTGTAAACAATTTGAAGAAATATTTTATAATAGGCTGGAAAAATATCCAAATCAAATTACGTATAATAATTTTAAAATTATAATATTTACCACCACATGAGGGTCTAGACAGGCTGCTATAGCACTCAAATTGTTTCGTATTTATTTGACGACATTCAACAGAATTGACGCATGCTTTCGGTAGCTCCCATCGTTGGCTGATAGATTATCACAAAGTCTTAAGCCCTCTGAAATACAATCGCAATTACGTCTACGGTGTATGATAAAAATAGTAGCATCCATCACAATTCGTCGTCCAATGCAGCTTTCCAACAAATGAACGGTTAAAAATTTTCGGAAGGTATAAAAATTAGACAGACAGGCCTTAAAAAATACACCAAATATCCGCCACATTATTTGACGTTCTACAAATAATAATACCTACTATTAACAGTCCTACCAATCTCCAAGAAACAATACAACATCAAACTGCTCCCCCATTACACACAATAGCTCCAAAGGCAGATGTACGCCATGCATCACACCGCAACAGTTTGGCTGCGACAAATCGCATAGTCGCCGCGACATCTCCAAAAAGACACTTCAGGGAATGTCGCAAGACTAATCGGTGCGTGTATGAATTCCTTATGCTAATTGGGGTGACAAATTGTTGGTCGCCCATTAATAGGAAGAATACAGTCGAACAATGCGTAGGAACGTCTTCCATGGAAGTCTGGGCTGTAATAGAAAATGTTTTTTTTGCAGATGTGTGCTTTTGATGTTTTTGTGGCAAATGAAAGTGGTTTTTTTCTCTTTTTTAGGTAGATTGAAGTAACCGCAGTGAAACTTTGAGCAAAACAAGTTTAACGTGCTACATGTTCAAAGAATATCTTCTAACTAAAATTGTTTTAAGTTATTTAGCGGTCTATTTGGGACAATCGAATCGGGAAATGAAAGCGATAATACAGCACTACCTCTTTGATTTCCTTCTTGTTTTCTTATTTGCTAAGTCCTTTTAAACAATATTCCTAATTCCAACTCATGAATACAATCAAAACAACTTTCTACCAAGCCAGATGTGTCCAATTTGTTTCTAAAATCAATAACTACCCTGTATGAGTCATACGCGTACTTGTTTAATTTATTCCCTCACGGTGGAGTGTAATGCAATCAGCATAAATTCGACCGGACCGGTGGCTCTCCGGCGACCGGCGTCGGGGCAGAGCCGGCAGTAGCGACAGATGCCGTGTAATTGTTCCTGTGACAATTTTTTTGGTCCTCCCCTCTAATGTGTGATCGAATCTGTTTAAAACGGTGAGTGGAAGTGTGGAGACGGATTTTACTTTTGTTTTGTTTGGATTTTGAAAAGTTTTGTTTTTGTAGTGAGAATGCAATTGATGAATAATTACTCTAGTTCACGCAGGTAATTGAATACACTTTAGAAAAAGGTTCAAACCTAACTTTGCTATCTAGTGTATCAGTGGTTGTCTTTAATCCAGACAAAACGTCCATACTAGGTAGTATAGACTTTTTGTCTCATATCTATCTTAAGTTCTAAACTTTGCAAGCTAGAAAATTGCATGGTGATTATGTTTAACAACAATTATGATGATAGCCGACAAAGCTAAATTATAATACCCCTTATCCACTGTTGGAAAATTCAAGCATCAAATACATAGTTAGACAGACAATACTCTGTCGACCATTTGGGAAGTCATTTATTATACTGAAGATGTTGTCTTCAGCAATTGATACCAATCAGAAATAAACAGTAACAATCTTCATAACTTCATAGTGCTTAGATTACAAGCAGTCTCCATACTCTCGCGCCTTCATCCCCCACAACAAACGCTGGGGTGCAGTGTACTCAGGTGTCGAATCGCGACTGTGCCGCGTGCCGTCCGCCGAGTACGTGCGCACCGGCCCTTCTGATGCAAACGCGACTCATTGTGGTGCGAGTATGGTTTCAAAAGATCAGAAATATTAGTCTAAGAGGTGACGGGGTTTTTTCATAACGATCATGGATACGGTTAGATTTACTTCAATGGGTTGTAGAGTACTCCCTTAATGTGAATGATGTCGGGCTGTTAGCTCTCAGTGGTTGCAACTTCGAGTTAGGTATATCGCTTACAAGAGGCTTCATTTTGGCGAAAAAAAAAAACGATGAGAGAAATGGTCAGTTTTAATACATATTCAAAGTAAAATAAAGTAGTCTTCGCAGATGAAACAAGTTGGTCTGCCGGCTCTCAGTGGATGTATTTTAGAGCTATGATGCGCACAAGTCACTGCATTGTTGCGAAAAAAAAAAAACGATTAGTGAAATGGTCATTTTATCCGTTATCTTGTTGTATGTTTTATACAACAAGATAACGGATAAAATGACTACGACTTATTATCGGGCCTACACTGTTTTCCCATGCTTAAATACTAACGCTGTAACATTCAAATATTGTAAAACCAAATGATTTTAAAAGAGTAACAATGGAGTTTCTTGTCGGTTCTTCGCCATTTGAAAAGACCAACTCGAACCGTGGATCTTTTGGTCGATGTTTTATAAGTGCCCATGTAGGCATATGTGAAATACCAAACCTGTAGCAGTTTTGAAGAAACTTTATCAGAGTCTGGGAAACAGGCGCTTAAACATTTCACAACTTTCAGCTACCTCACAAATGCAGAGCTGCGGCACTGTTTAGTAAGTAGTATGAAAAAAAAAAAACATTGTTATGTTTATTTTCAATCAAGTTTATTTTTGACCGCACTACAATCGTTCGTACAGAGTGTACGGAATACCTAGAGGGTGGTATTGCACAGGGGAGCGCCGCGCTACATCCCCTGCACCGAAACTCTTTGATGTGGCCGCCGTGACCGTGAAAATGTACCGTCGATTCATTTCGGCCAGATTAACGGATCGTAATTACGTTTAAATTGAGGCTTTTGTGCATACTGACTCTTTTTGATGTTCACAATAATATATTGGAATTACTAATTCGTATTATTTACGTCGGTCAACCTAAAGTTAGCAGAGTAAAAGGAAATTATGTGGATTTACTCATCGTCGAATTTTTTAATTTAAATGTAAAATGTTAGTATGTTGCAGAAGTGTTTATGCTGTATGATATTATGATACTGTGTGATTGATTCTGTTAGATATAAATAATAGAAACTCGAAATTAATACATGGTGTAGTGTTATTTAACTATGTGTTTTTATGATAAATCAAGTAATGAGTCAGTGAATCACCATATTAGATAACTATTGATTATGTTAGTTTTTTCATTATTAATATATATCATAACGGCACCCGGCCACCGTAGGCGCGGGCCTGTGGCCGGTGAGTAACGGCTAGCTCACCGTCCGTCCGTCTTATGACGACAGGCCGTGTCAACGGCGCGTTCGTGTTCCACGCGCGCCTCAAAGAGATGTCAGCAAATCAGAAGGGGTCCGAGAGGGCCGATGGCTGCCAGGGCTGCGGGACTGTTCCAAAGAGATACCGTGGCCCTGGAACACAAAGGGCTAAGAAGAAACATGGATGGGTTTAAGTCAGTACAAGTCTGACACTCCCTTCCGCTGCGCCCAGAGCGGGAGGAGTCATTTGATGAATTCCTAATAAAATAAAAAAAGCCCTAGATAGCGGGGAACTCCAAATTGTCAAACGATACCGTACTACTAACACTAACAAATACACATAGTATAATGCTGCCCCTCGCAAAAGCTTGCACTTATAACACCATAAGCGTAGATCAACTCCAAATAAATTGAATCGTATTCCTTGGCGCGATAAAGACAAATCCGGAGCTAGTACCAACACACACAATTACTAGGTAAACAGCAATGTTTCGATCGATATTGAAACAATAGGCCGCACGCCGACCGTAAATACCTGCGTTTTATCGCGCCCATGTCGATCAGGAGCGTTTAGATTGGATAGGCGAGCTAGGTGGATTAGTGAAACTGCAAGTTTGTTTTAAGGTACAATACCGAAGGTGTACGCAAACAGCCGCGGCAATGCCGCCAAATCACAATGACTGACCACAGCCAAGCAACTAGTTCCACACTAGAAACTTCTCCTGTATCGTGAGTGCGTTTACAAACATTTAAACTCAGAAATACAAACAGCCAGACCGGTAACAACAATATTGCCATTAACAACAATATAAGCCATGCACTTATTTGTTCCTTGCAGAAATCGAACCTGCGACACGCAGCGCAGCAGCCAATCGCTCAACCACTGCTTACACATATGACTCTATTAAAACAGCCACTGGTCGCCACGGAAACATTTTAAACTTTAAACAACAATATAAGTAAGTACCTACTTAGATAATGTTAGTTGTGTTACGATATTATACAAAACATTAAAAAAACGCCAAAAAAGAAAAGTTTATTGCCTTTGCAGTGTTTTAATTCTTTGTCAAAGTTTAGCACCGGGAGGTTATCGTCATTTAAAAGCTATGTAACTTTGCATTCGGTTATAAACCTACAAAATCTAATTCTGATTTGCAAAGTTCAATCGGTGAGATTCGAAATCGACGATACAAAACAAAAGTTATTTAAACAATCTTATGGCTCAATTTACAGACTAACTTGCCCAACTATGAATCAAGTTTTCCACTCCACTTTCCCGCCTGAACGCACATAAACTATTGCCAGAGTTACCTGCCGTCCAGTCGTGGACTTGGCAGACTGCCAGCCCCTACCGACGATAGCGTGATAGCGTGCAATGAGGCGTGGATATTTAGCATTATGGATGATGACTAGCTGACTTAGATATTATGCTCTATAATACTGCAATTAAACCTTGTCTGCATCTGTTCTATTTTTCTGTTTTATTTAGATTATTTTCGGAGTATTTATTTCCGTAGCATAATCACGATTTCATAAAATGTTTGGTTAAAACGGTAGTACCTTTGTACTCAAATATTTTATGTTTTTTCCTGTGTTGTCTAATGTGTGTACTGTACATAAATAGTAAAATAAATAAATAAAGGAGACGGATACGCTTTCATACAATTTTGGGCCTAGATGTAAAAAGATGAAATTGGTGTCAATTGATAGCTACTATATTAACAAACAATCACTGAAAATTTTACAGATTTTGAAAATCTGAGAGCTGAGATAAAAGAGATTTAGCAAAAGTGAGGTTACGTAAGACGGAGGTTACACGTTCAATCTGGCATCAATCTGATCCATGATTGAGATCCAGATTGACGGGAAATTGAACGTATAAAGCGTAGATTGATGATCAAGATTCTATACAATCCTGTAAATCTGAGCTAATAAACAGGGAGTGAGTAAGTGGAGTAAGTACTTACAGATTGGGGTGCACGCCATTGTCGAATCAGTGCTAATATCATTTCGTCATCCAAAGCTCGACGACCTAGTGTACAACAGCGACTAGTCGCGATGCCACAATTTACACAACGATCCATGATGTCAATCAATATCCAAACGGCAGGCGTCGTAGAATCCAAAATAACAAGTCCAAGTTCAACGTTTAAGCGGGGTTCTCAGAGTCCGGTATGGTAGCAAGGCAAGGGTCGTACAAGAAGGAAGATCAGAAGTCCGTAGGAAAGCAGAGGTCGAGGAAAATATCAATAAAATATGGGAGGAAACGCACTCAAACGCACACGCACTAGACCAGTGGTTCCCAACCAGTGGTCCGTGGACCACTGGTGGTCCGCAGAAGCCAAAATATGGTCCGCGAAAACACTATCTAAAAAACCTCACGCGGTCGGAGAAACACTCGTGAAACCGTGTTTGATCAAAGCCGTCGTGGAAGTTTTGGGATTAGAGGCCAAGAAAAAAATTCAAGAAATACCTCTGTCCAATAACACGGTCAAAGCTCGAATTGAACTTATGTCAAATCAGCACCTGTTTCAAGAATCAAAACGTCACCATTTTTCGCTTTGAAGTGTGATGAATTGACCACCATTTCGAATTGTTGTCAACTACTTGTATTTGTCCGTTTTTTAGACGACGACAACATAATTAAAGAAGAATTATAGATTTCACGGAAACTGGACACAACATCAAAAGGTATCGACGTCATGAACTCAATATCGGATTATTTTGAAAAACATAATCTTATGTGGGATAAACTCGTTGCCCTCTGTACTGATGGTGCTCCGGCAATGTTGGGATCACGTTCCGGGCTGGCAACGTTAGTTATACAGAAAAATCCTAGTGTAATAACAACGCACGCACTGTATCATACATCGCCAGGCGTTAGCTTCAAAGACTCCTCCTGGATGCCTTAATGATACGCTGCGAATGGCCATAAAAATTGTAAATTTTATAAAAAGCAGCGCCCTAAATAAAATACACGCCTTTTAAAAAAATTGTGCACTGAAATGGACTCTAACCATGAGGCACTTCTCTTTCATACAGAAGTTCGATGGCTATCGAAAGGTAATATGTTGGGAAGATTATATGAACTGAGAGCAGAGGTTGAGATTTTTCTGGTTGACAAAAAAAATAATGATTTGTTGAAACAGTTTACTAATCCGACTGTCAAATGAATTTAGCTTATCTTGTGGATATTTTCACACACATAAATAAATTGAATCTGCAACTGCAAGGTTCTGGAAATAAACAATTAGAAAACGTCGCAAATATATTCATTTTTGAAGATAAACTTCGAGCTTTTATTTGTGGTTACGTAAAATTGAAGAAAATAATTATTCTGCGTTTGCGACATTAAACGCACTTGTGGAAGACAAAAAGTATGACGCTTGTAAAGCAAATATACAAGACAACATCAAGGCAAAAGTTAATATATGAATTCAATCGTTACTTCCCAAAATATTTCATAAAATTCCAAAATGACAGAAACTGCAAAGACGCATTTGAATCGAATTCACTTGAGTCGTTTTGGTGCAAGAAAGCAATTTCTTATACTTAACTTCCAGAAATCGCCTTGCGCTATTTTATGGTTTTCTCAACAACTTATTTATGTGACCAAGGATTTTCTGCTTTGTTGATAATTAAAAACAAGGCGAGGAATCGTTTGAAAGTTACTGACGATTTGCGCGTAGCTTTGAGTAACAATATTACTCCTAGGATAGCCGAACTCGTGAAGAAGGTGCAAGAGCAGAATACACATTAATACTAAATTACAGAAGTTTATCCTAAAAATATTATTATTTCTTTTTATGTAATTTCCTATTGAGTTTTTAATTAAAGTTTCAGTTTGATTATTGCAGTTTATTTTTATGATACCTACATAGTGGTCCCTGCTATTAAGAATAATATAAAAGTGGTCCCTGACCAAGAAAAGGTTGGGAACCCCTGCACTAGACGATACGAAACGAGTGTCAATGTCATGTCAGGCATCTGAAGTCAGAGTTAGCACAGATTAAAAATACAATAATCGATTAGTAAAAGTGAATCAATTTATCTTAATTATGCAGATATTTAATAAGATTAAAATCTTCATATTTTAATTCTAATAGATTTCCTTATTTTAATTGAATTAATCATCTGGTGAAAGCATTTTCGTTAATAGTAGGAGCTCTGTAACGTTAATCGATTATAATTTAATCGATATTCCAATATTACTTCGTAACCTTAACTTAATTTTTGGATTTCTCAATTTCTAGATTTTAAATTGAGCTGATTTTTCACATGTCGAAATAAAAAAAATATAACCTTTTTTTTAAACCATACCTCAACTTACTACATTCAGGCCCAAAAGTCCCCGTCTCCTTTGGAATTACTTACAAATGTGTAAATCTTGAAATATTCTCAATATAATATGATATCGTATTACAGCACTGATCGACGACAAACTCCTTACATCCGTAAATGGTACGACACTCTAAATAGAAAATCATTTACCCCATTCATAACGCAAGTTTCTCAGATCAGCAATAAAACAGTTGACAAACTCGTAACTAACAAATTATAATGTACCGAAAGGAAATTTTATTGCACCTAGTAAGAAAATCACAATCATAAATGTCTGTCATAATTGATACTTTAGACATAAAACGAATTCCTGCATTTCGGAAAATCGAGACGTTATAAAGTCTATTGGCCGTGTCGTTTCATGGCAGTGCGTCTGAACGGGGCACAGATCATAAAACTTAATTGATTTACTTGCATTATTTATCTGTGGCGATAATACAGCTCGTTGGTTATTATGGGTGGTGTCCAAAGGGATTTGTCTGTTTACTGCATACCTTTGCGCTTGAGTGTTGGTTGATAGTCATTATGATTGGTAACCTAGTTTCCAGGTATTACAAAGACGGGGTTTCTATTTTTTGGCTGATTGGGAACCATGTCGGTTCTGCACTTTAAACAATTATTTAAGGGTACAACTTTACTTACTTTGATGTTCATTCTTATACAATCTAAACATAAAACCTGATTTTATTGATAGCGTATGGTAGTTGCTCCCAGTCTAAAAACCGCACATTATAAATATCACCAATAAATAATCATGAGATGTGAAATTCAACGGAAAAAATACGTTTGTTTAAGTATCAGTCTTAGAGAGCACAGTACCAAATGATATCAATATTCCAGTTCCAACAAAGAAAATCATTTACTAAAACAGTAACAGCAATTTAATTCAAGCAAAGTAAATAAAAGTACAGTCAAAAAGAAAAACAAATAGCCGATTGGTCGTGCAAATAATAACATCTGTAGCGTTCGGACTTTGAAAGAAGTTAGCCGGCGAGTGCGACCAGGTTCCCCGTAAAAGTACCGGAATAAATACACCGACGGTATTTAGGAGTCGATCGATGCACTGGGAGAGGATGATACCACCGAGAAAATAATTGTTGGTAGAATAGAATATCATTTATTTCTGAGTATATGGTAGGTACATAAAGATCTTACAATTTATAATAGTTCACATATTCTACCGTGGCCGGTGTAGAAATATTAGAATATTTGAATAATCATAATGTGGAGAAACACCAATATTAACTTATTAAGAGAAAAAAAATAATTTAAAATAAATAAAAAATATAGGTACATTTGCAATACATTTACATTTTCTTTTAATTATTATTATTAGTATTTATCTATGTGTTTAAACACCGTGATTTATTAAAGATTTTTGAAATATACTAGTCAGTTATTAACGAAATGTTCATGGTGAGCTGTAAGGAGCTCATTTGTGGCTATTATTTATTTTTATAAAATACAATACGTATGTGCGTTTCGGTTTCATGTGGTCTAATGATAGTAAGTTTGTCATGATAAATACATTTTTCATCATAAACTTTTTCATTGGTAGGTATGGGCTATGGCTTGAGGCCAGTAGAGGTCTATAATAGAATAGTTCACTGCATCCCAATCAATGACAATTTGGTTCTAAAGATTATCGTTCCAGCTACCCACCAGCATTATGTCATCCTGACAGTTATAAGTCAATATCGTCTACTAAAAATACGACTATACAGCATTTTTCAGAAAGGTGTTGTCATATATAAGATGTAAGTTGGGTTTTGGAATTTTGTATGTATTTATGTATTACGATGATGGTTCTATGGAGCAAGTTGTTCAGTTTGTTTATACCACATCCTTAAATGATCACCTTTTAATATACGAATATGCTGAGATATTTGTCTCATTTCCTTTCGCATGCAGCCAGCTCTATACCAATCCACGAAGTACAGTCAAGCCCAAAAGTAGCACGTGCCGTCGGCGCCAGGTGCTCGAACCGCACAGCTCTAAATTTAACGTCTTTATTTGTGTTTGCGACTGTACAGCGAATGTTTTTACGTTTATACGCGCAGTGCGAACCCACCCTAATTGGGAGGTGGCGATTTTAAAATAACACGATTATTTGTGTGCAAGAGTTATGTTTGTTAGTTAGTTGGTGACGTTTGGAACATTAACCCTCTAATTCTATTGGTTGGTCGACAGATTCAACAGGCTAAAGTTAACTAAACTCTACTTAAGAGTGTGTGAGTCATTCGTGACTGACCGATGAACTTTTTGTTACATCTTGCTCAACAACGTTGCGAAACACGATACATATCATTCGGATACTAAACGAATCATGAAAGGGCTTAGCTGGCTAGCTTCTTCTCAAAAAGCAAAGTAAAAAGCAATGTCCACCGATCCTGCTCACTGCATATTGATAAATTTCGACGGAGTTTTCCCCCATTGCATGTCAAATTTGGCAAGAAAGTATTCGTCATACAACAATTTCGTCACTTACCAAGTTTTACAGCTTGCCCCACCACCTAGTGCTAAGAATAAGTGTTTAAACTCCTGATATAACTCGGAAGTATGCGTATAATATTAAAAGGTTTGTTCCTACCATTGTTCACAAGCGCAGCTGAAAGGTGCGAGGTATAAATAGCTACATTTTTGTTCAGAACAGTTCTCGGTATTTCGGTTATAATGCACCTGGATGCACTTAAAATGTAAATGCCTTTTGTTTTACCTTTAAAGCTTATAAAAAGAAACGACGTTTCCTTCATCGAGAATGTGGAGTTTTATTTAGACTGGGAGTGGATCTTTTCTGAGATTTAGTTGACTCACGATAATATGAATGTATTTAATTTGTACAAAGATGAAAGTCTAAGGGCCAAGATAAGTGGCAATCGCTTTCAAAGCTTACGTATGTATATTTCTACACCGACTTTCAACAGGATTGGCCTAAGCTTTTCGGTAGGTAATGTCAATTCCAGAGATACATTTTTGACTGTATTGTTATCGCAGACACGTTAGGTCCTGTGGTGGTCTGGTTAATAATTTCGAAACAACTCGCTATATCTTTTTTTTTTTGTTTACGGATGGGAAATCATGAAATGACTTCTCCCGCTTTGGGCGGAGCGGAAAGGAGTGTCAGACTTGTACTGACTAAAACCCATCCATGTTCCTTCTTAGCCCTTTGTGTTCCAGGGCCACGATATCTCTTTCGAACAGTCCCGCAGCCCTGGTAAGCGACTATGTTGTTCCTAGTATACGCAATTTTTTTTACAGTCGTTTGTAAAAAAAAATGCGTATCAATAGGCTAATAACTACTACTAAAACAAGGCTAATAAAAAATGACAAATGAACTTCCCACATCCTTCTCAAAACTAGCACAAACAATCTTCAATTTCTTTGAAATTAAAACTCACAGACCCAATTCGATGGGACTACACAAAAAGGACTTCTAGTACAAAACGAACTCATGTACCCGAGGTAACTCCCGCGTTACAGCACGTAATACTTTCCAACGTTTTACGGTAACCCGGATCAGATAGCAGCTAATTCCCAGTAAGTAAATTACAAACCTTACGATAGCAGCCCGCAGTAATTACACGGACCGCCGCCGTCTTATCAGAGAAATACTTTTCCTTTTAACGCACCTAAGTTCACGTTTATCAGGTAAAACTTTAGCGAGCAAATTGAAAATTTTACGAGTTTTTAGGTATGGTGGAAGTGGAGGCGTTGAGCGTTGAGGAAACCGGTGTATGATTTTATTGGTTTGGGTGTTAAATTCAACTTAGATTCGTGAGTCAACGCTAGTATTCGTACAATGAGCTGTTTTGCATTGAATTTGTATGCAGGCTATATGAAATCAAGTGTTTACAGGCTCCGACTTATATACCCATTTCTCGTACTGGCGCGTAGATTTCAATATAAAATGATTCGGTATAACCCATTGAAGAACTTGATTCCAACTTCATATCGTACTCACCGCTGCCTGGTGAAAAGTGAGGGATTAATAAAAAAGGCAACATTTCCACATCGAGTGTTCCTCCCTATTCGCTAACACTGGCACCGCCGCCGCCCCAAGCATCAAATTAATTGTGTTATCAAGTATTAATTCGTTCTATCTTGGAGGACTTTAATCACCGTGAACCAGGAATTTTGATCTATTTTGTATAAATTATCTGTTACGATTTTTGGCGGAGGTTCCAGTAATTTATGCAGTTGGAAAGTTATGGCCAATTTTTTCTGACAAAAAAAAATGGCGTGTTCACGACTCCATCAAACGTGTAGGATTCAGAATAACACCAAGCCTGTTTTCCTCGAAGAGTAAGGCAAAGGTATATCGCTAGTAAAGTTTAAGTCCTATGTAATAGGGGCGAGCCTATTAACATACACCGGGCACTAATGCCGCCTCCGGGCTGCTACCATACCTGATGGAGAAACCCAATAAGACTGTAGCGACCACAAAAAGCAACATACTAAAAAAAAAGTACTACAGCGCCATCTATGACACTACGGAGGAACTAACATCAATTTCCTACAAGTCGCAAGCAAAGTTTACATCAACTTCAGTATATATAGAGAAACCCGATAACAGCTATCGGGCAGTTACCAAACATTAACACCTGTCTGGTCGGAGGATCCTCCCTTTTCTATGGAGTATCGAGGAACTTTCCACCCTGGTCCTCATACCCCTAAAAGACTTTGCCTGAGCCTTGCGCTTGCCAACACTAGACTAAACTATAAATCATATAATACCAATCAAATAAATAATTTAGGAGTATTAGTCGGTTGTGTTTTAACTTTTAATATTTGCAGACCGGTGTGCCAATCTATCTACCCATCCGGCAACTGTGTTACTCACTATCTTCTCCCAAATATACTAGTACCTACACGGGGAAAACCAAAACCCATATTTTGCAATAGCAATCTATGTCGGATTTCCTTTGGTGATATTGAATGTTTTTGTTTTACCTACCTACCTTTATCATACCATTGACGAATACATGAAAAGATAGTAAATATCATGTGACCTGCGTGGGGTTAAGTGCTTGTACTTACTGTTTATTGGGTGACAGTCAGAGTCGCGTCATTTCTCATAAATGTGATTGACTACGGTGGCACTGCTTAATACTCCATTATCACATCTACTGATCAAAGTCCTCCAACTATTTCCCCAATGTTTATTCGATAACAACTATTAATTTAATCCGCTATATTTATGTTAACACCAGTATACAAATACACGTAAATGTATTCAAAACACGGCAAGCGAATATAAACGGGAACGCAAACGTGAGAAACGCTCCGTGGAGAGTAAACAATATTATTTTAAAATAATGTCTCACAGCTGTACGAATTATAATAATGTTCACGAAAGGTACGAAAATGTACCTACACGATGAAAGGAATAGTTGGATGTAATTCAACGATTTCGCCGTTTACGGCTAATAATGTTGTGTTTTAAATATATTGAAACGAAAAAGGTAACAAATCAGAATAACGCATTGCCTGGCCTTAACTTTAAACTTAAGACTTCACTTTAAATTCCAAAGTTTCTTTGTCGATACCGTATTGCTTATATTGATGATCTCACTGATGGACCGAGTGGACATTTGCGTACCAGTTCATTTATTTTATGTAAATAAATGAACTGGTAAGCAAGTGTCCACTGAGTTTTTGGCTTGCCTTGAGGCTGATTAACCCTTAAACTTTTTCAAATCATAGTCATATTCAATTTTCTACAATATGTTTTCCTACAAGTTAAAGCTGGAAAAAGGTATTTTAGAGGTCAATTCTGCTTCGTCCTTAAATAAATGTGAATCCTTCGTAAATCTTTAAAAATTCATGCAAAACGAAGGTATCTCATGTTTACGTTTCTTTCAATGAGGTACAACTAAAATAACTGTCCGAGAGAAAAGAAGAAACTTTCTGGGAACTTCTAATGGCAATAATTTATGACACCCATGCCCATCTACAGTACAATCCAGCATAAATGACCTAATTCGTAAACAAATTAGCTCAATCACCAATATAAACAAGATCGGACACTCATCATTCACACCTCACACCAAGTATTGTAGGCGGGCGGCGCGGCGAGCCCCGCGCGGCACGCCGGCGCGCCGCCCGTGTGACGGGCACGCCACGGGCACGCCGCGGGAACGCAACGACCGCGCGCCGTACACGCGACGACAGCACGAGGTGCTAACGATTTATCGCCGCTAAATTGTTTTGAAAAGGTGAACGCTAAATTAACTGTATGTGGATCTGGATCAAGTTGAAATACGACTGTTTCTGTTGCTGTTGTGGTAATGTGAACTGGAATTGCGGTAAGTGCTAGTGAGAAGTAATTTTCTCGAATTGTTGCAAATCAAACGGTAAATTAGCACGGTCCTCGGCCCAGTTCATTTACGTTCATAGCGTAGCTGATGACTGAGGGAAACAAAATAGTTTATCATACTAAGAGACATTTTAAACCAGATTTTGAATGAAAACAGGTGAAAATTATTCCGAAAAAGTAAAATGAAAATCTAGAGTTTTGCGCTGTTATCATTTATAGGTAGGTAAAATTACAACACGAGTCGTCAATGTAGTGATCACAAAGGTAAAATTATAAATTACGGTAACCGACTGATTGAAACATTGGTGTAAAAAGACTTCATGAAATCTTAAAACTACAAAACAACATCGTGAAAAACAGAAAACCTTTCTACGTTTTTATTTAAATTTTATAAACCACCAAATGATAGACAAAACGAATCAATCTAGTACAGTAATCCAACAAAATCACGCCCACAGTAAACCAGGTGGCGAATCGCTATTAAAGCTGGGATGGTAGTAATAATAAAATGTAATCATCGTTAGGCTCAGCGAAATAAATAGTATGAACGAAAATAAACACACCGGTATCGGCGCGCGCGCAGCTGTAAATTACCTGTTGGTTCCACTGAAATGTTTGATGCGTTTGCGCTTGATCGACATGTGTACTACGAGTGAGGAGTTTTGATACTTTAAGATGAATTGGTTTTATTGCATTGGGATTTATCTCGTTAGTAGACATAACACAAAATAACATCACGCCTGTCCCCGAAGGGTTTAAGCAGAGGTGCATCTAATAGTACACTATTTTCCATTTTTTTTAAACGTTGCCCCTCACTAGGAATCTCTCCTGTATCGTGGGTGCCTTTAAAAAAAACATTTAAACTCACATACACAAACAGCCAGACCCGGAACAATTATCTGCCGGCCTAGCATGACCGCCGTAGAAACGGGCTATGTCTACGGAAGAATCGACAATTTGACAGATATTTCTATCGTACCAAGCATGGCGACATTAAGAATGTAGAAAAGAAATGTTTCTTTTCTTCAGTCGACACAAGTCTACAACGTCGAGCATGACGACCATATTTTCTCTTCTTTTGACATTTGGGGGTAGAAACATTACTTCTGACAAATGTCAAACTAGTCTCATTAAAAACTATATACGAGAAATACGTTTCGGGGTTGCGTTGAGTTACGTTTAAAAGGTTGAAATGTTATGTAAAATATTTAGGTTTAATTTCGCGAAAAAGATCCAGGTTTGGATTCAGGATGCAGCAACACCATCCCGCCCACGAAAATAAAAAACTTGTGCAATTAGCAACTTTTTTTTGTTAACTAAACGTAAAAATATTCAGGGAATATAAACATCACGTGATAAGTCCCCGTTGCTATGGAAAGAATTTTTGTCTTATGTCTTCGTAGAAACGCGAGTCGACGGGGCGCGCCATGCTCGGCCAGAAGAAATGTGTAGTTGTATAGAAAAGATTTCTTGTCGTTTCTTGTTAGAATAGAGATAGGACGGTCATGCTAGGGGGGCTGGAGGCCATACAAACATTTGTTCCGTGCGGGGATCGAACCCGCGACACGGAGCGCAGCAGTCGATCGCTCAACCACTGCGCCAACCATGCCGTCAATTATGTTTGAGTCCCATGTAATAGGGGGCGAGTCTATTGCTATCAACTGGGCACATGTCCAGACTCCGTGGCTGGTTTTGAGAAATTCTTGATGGCAAAACCCAAAAACACGTTGCCCGATCTGGGAAAGATTAAAATAGTTACGAAATGGCACTGTTTTACACTTGTTTTGCATGTATTTTGTTTAGTTGTCCCAATGGGAAAGTTACCAGACGGGATGTAGCCAACAGTACGAGTACCAGGAACTCATACTCAGCATTTCCAATCAGTAGAGTTGGTTTTTTTTTAGACTCTTCTTATTTAGCTCGTGGCTAAATAATAACAGCTGCACGGGTCAATCTTTAGGTTTAAGCAGTGCTTGGTGAGGTTGTCCCATTAATGGTTGACCATAATTACATACCGAGTTTCCTCTGTGCCTCGGAAAGCACATTAAGCCGTTGGTCCCGCTGTCATTTGTAGATCTTTGACAGCACCAGTTAACATCGTATTACCCAGTTACTGGGTGTGGAGGTCAGATAGGTAGTCGCTTCATGTAAAATACTGGTAGTCACTGGTTGCATTCGGTTAGACTGGAATCCGACCCCAAGATAGTTTGGGAACAGGCTAGGCAGATGATGATGATGGTTCTTATTTAAACTTAGGTCTCATCATTTTCATCATTTTTTTCAATTTCATTATCATCATGCACCTTTACTTCACGAAACGCCTGACAAGACTTTCGGATTCCATCTAGGTATCACATAACGACGGTCAAAGATCTACAAAAGGCGCCGGCAACTGCTTAGTGTGTATGTCGGCAGTAGTATGTAGTAGTAGCCGTTTCAAATGGATGGTCCCTCATCCATGGCCCGACCTTGGCAAGGGTTGCTTATCCTTGAAGATTGAGCTATGCGCCCATTATCCCACAAACCCCTGAATCTTTTTAGGGTTCTGTACCCAAAGGGTCAAACGGGACCCTATTACTGACACTTCACTGTCCGTCCGTCCGTCTGTCACCAGGCTGTATCTCATGAACCGTAATAGTTAACCAGTTTAAATTTCTACAGATTATGTATTTCTGTTACCGCTATAACAACAAGTACTAAAAACAGAATAAAATAAATATGTAAGGGGCTCGCATACAAAAAAGTGTTTTTTTTTTTTGGGCGTTTTTATAATTATAATGGTACGGAACCCTTCGTGCGCGAGTCCGACTCGCACTTGGCCGGTTTTTTTAACCTAATTTCATGAAATTCCTGAAACTTCAGTATCAAAACTACTCGTCCGCAGTAGTTCACGTAAACGCTCGGGCCATGTGTTCCACGTCGGCTGTGCGCGCGCCGCAATTCGGTCGCAATCACCATTACCTGCCGCACGTGTATGTTTATATTTATATCTATACGCTATTTCAACGCTAAACCAACAGTTTAGATCGATGGATAAAGTTTTATTACACATATTTTTATATAGGTCGATTATATTATACTTACCGAATATACTTTTATATGTTTTTGGAATCTGTTGGATTACAAGTTGAGTTTAGATATTTTGGGTTTGTGTATGTTTTGGAAATGCAAACATTTGAAAATGTGCTGATATTAGATGTGTAATGCTTTGGTTAGATCCAGAGTTGACCGATATGAAAATGCAAGGGAAAGAAAATAGGAGACCAGCAAATTACTGATCCAGTAGATAGCGTTTTCAGAATTTATTCAATCCACTTATTATCTTAATTAGGTATGTTGAGCTACGTATGGGAATACAATGAAAACATTGATAAAGTCAAAATAACAAGCAAGCGACAGCTCACTAATGATGCTTCTGATCATTCCCATTACACTCAGAAGAAAAACAAAGAAAATCTTCAAAGCGCACCGCGAACCATTCCCTGGTAATCACACGATATCTCGTTCCTCCAATGCACAAGGTAATCAAGTAAACAAAATAAGCCATCGCCAAGAAACCTTATCATCACACATTGTAACTTCACCTGGCGTATCTGCGTCATAAAGGGGTAACTCGGTTCAAATGCGAGCCACTTAAAATTTGCACTTATACCCCTTATTATTATCTGTTGATGAAGTTTGGGTAGTGATGGCGGGTGTGTTTTGAGGTTGTCGATAGATTTGGTTTTATTTGATGTTTTGTCATACATTTATCTATACAAGGTGTTGTTTCGCATCTTCGTCAACCTCAAGGAGGTTACCAGGTTACCTACTATGCTATTCTCGACCCAAATCAATTATTAAATGGGTAGGTTCTTTTTTCATTTTTATTTATTTACGGAAATCGGAAAGTGAACCACCCGTGTTTTAAACGTGGCCCGTCTGATCCTCGCCCTATAACCACGCTTTCACACAGACAAACAATCGCAAACATTTATTCGATAATTCCTTAAACCACGTTAAGGGGGTTTTCTGAAATACTGACAACAAAAAAGCAGCGTTTATTAATAATTAACTAAGTTCCGTAATTTAAACTGAATATTTATGTTTTTTTATGACAATAATTTTGATGAGGATGCAAAACAACACCTTGTATAGCTTCTGCCCGCGGCTTTGCCCGCGTGGAGTTCGGCGATTGCCCATGAGTGTGTTACCCCCGCAAAATAATGTCGAAAAAAGTCATTTATATGTTATAGATAACAGTTGTTGGCTGCGGCTTCGCTCGCCTGTAAGTGTAAGTATAGGATAAATAGTTGTGCCCAGAACATTCATTCTGGTTAGAAAAAAAGTATATTATGGCGTTTTTTTTTTATATTGATAGTGACATAAATGGGTTGCTCCAGAATTTATTTTATACATGTCTTCCGAGCTACGATGCCGTAGCTCAATTGCCCCGGTCATCCATCCACGCTTTTCGATATAGTTAATGGTGTCAATAAGTTAGCTTACTTTTTTTTAAATCAAAAATTCTCAGATTAAACACAATACTATTTAACTCCCGGAGAACTATGTTAAATATAATAAAATATCCTAGCACCTCTTTGTGGTGTCATATTCGTGGTTTTCCGAGTCGCTGGCAATGAAAATGAAAATCCAAGATGGCACCGAGGAAACTTTTCAGTGTTCCTTCCTATGCCTATCACACGTAGATGTAATATTCGGTCTACGATTTGGCTATCCTATTTCTTCTATTGTACAGAGAGAATAAACTATTACATGCCAAAAGATTTGAAACTATTTCAAAATATTTAATCGACAACACCACATCACTAAATCACATTAGGGATGTCGCGAAATGAAATTATACAAAGATTCACCTACACTTGCAATAACACACTGATTATTTCTTGCCATTTCTTCATGCCGTTGCACCAAGCCACGTTCACCCTTACCGCTTACATAATAGAGTGGTGGTTGGTGGTAGAATGGGAATTGGTTTCTTGGAAGTTAAGACAACCTGCTTCACAAGTACGCTAATCCCTTTTATCTTGAGGTGACGTGCGCGGTTTATTATTTCGCTTCAGATATTTTGTTAATACTCTTAAACGATGTTGTATGAATAAGTTCCGGATGTGTGGCTTTTGGTTTTGTTTTGTTAATTTAATATTAACACAGATGGGTTTGTTTGGCTTGAGATGGTATGAAAGAAAAAGGCTTGTAATACAAATACAGCAAATTATTCCCGAAAAAGTTTACGATCTTAAAAGAATGGGAAAAGCAAAATGCCCCTTATAAAGGATTTGTCAAACCAGTACGTACTAAGTATGGACGCACCTCCTGACACGGACAGTACGGACAGCGACAGATGGATACTGCAGCAATAAATTAGTCCACTGGAGAACCATCTTATGAAATTAGCACAAATTATGTAAACAAGCAATTCCAGCAACACCAGCAAATATTATTACTCTTCCTGGCACATCACCCACAATACCAATATTTCAAGCTATTAAGAAGATAATTAATACCCCGGCGACTACAATGTATCAATGAGCTTGTAACAGTATTAGGGTCAGCTCACACCGAGACGCGACGCTGCACACACATTTTAAAGAGCGATTCAAAATTTAACTTTATTTTCTACACGAAAAGATACACATTTCGTTGTGACAATACGTTGCGCCACGCAGCGCTGCGCCGCGTGACGCCTGTAAAGAAATGTGTATCCTTTCGTGTAGAAAATAAAGTTATATTTTGAATCGCTCTTTAAAAGTGTGCGCGCAGCGTCACGTCGCGTCGCGTCTCGGTGTGAACTGACCCTTAGACGATACGACAAGTGACAGGTAATGCTCGTATATCACATTGGAATAACATTTAAGTACACGGGAAATGTAATAAAAGTATTAAGTGTTTGTTCGTCTGTGATATATCAACCAGGTTTCGTGATCTAGTGACTATTTCAATCGATAATTTTGTATTTTAATCTAGATAGCTCTTTTTATACTAATTTGTCAGTGATTTGAAAACTAGTTGGTAGTCTGACACGTCTGTTTCTTGAAAGACTGATGTCTGATAGGGTAAATGAATCCTGGAGTAGAGACCACGTACCAACAAGAATAGTGTGGATATGCTAGATGGCCCGACGATCTCAAAACGGTGGCTGGGTGAGACTGGATACGGAAGGCGGAGGACGGACTATTGAAGCGCAACTTGGAAGAGGCCTAAGTCCAGCAGAAGACTGCGATATACTGATTTAAATTCTGATTTTCTATTGGTAAGCATAAGGTGGAACGCCCACGTGCTCGGTGGAGCGACAATTTTCCCAGAGTAGTTGGTAGCAACTGGATGAGAGTTGCCGAGAATCCAGCTAAGTAGCTTGCGATTGGAGAAGCCTTTGTCTCGACTGTTGTCTGGTGTCTGTCTTGTCTGTTGCCTGATGATGTTTGTCTTGTCTGTTGGCTGATAATGATTGTCCTGCTGGTAAGTGTGACTATCGTCAGTTATCTTTGGCATCTTCGAATATTTTTATGTGAACACTAAATTGTTATTTTGCAAGGAAACAAACTAATGAGCTGTGTCAGCTGGTATTTACAGTTTCTAATTAGATCGTGTTAACAACTAGATCTGGTAATCGATAAAGACATTGCACTTATATTGAAAATTCCACACCCATATCGATTCCTTCCTAGTTCAAACAAGCCACGCACATCTCTCACACTATAGCTAGCACTTTTAAATCCACACTCACATAGACTCACATAGCCTAAGCCGTGCTAACTTGCTAACCTGTTGATTTAATTGTCGATTAGTCTTCATTAGCGCGGCTCAAACGGGATCAGCCCTAATAGTTACTAATAGCATGTCGCAGCACTACAACGCACCGGCTTAGGGCTGTCACTCGGAAGTTATCGGTAACCAATGTACAGCAGGTGGTTATTATAGGACATGCTCTATTGGGGACTTTTTGTTTAGTTCTGTATAATGGGCTATTGATCTTTGTTACATTATTTCATACGCTCCGTTCAGTATCGTAATGATGACCGGCATCGTATCAGTCTTCGATGGTACTCTTTATACTAATACTCCGTTCACAACCTCAGAGCATGCAATTTGTTCGGGAATTGCGGCAAGTAACACAAACCCAAGGTAACCGTCGCTCCCCAGGTCGCGTCTTGATTACCTACTCGTGGTATTCTCGAAACAGTCTGTTTCATTTGTTTTTTTCACAGTCGCACATGTGCCGCTTGTAAATTAGCTTGTGGATAAGCGGTAATGTTAAAATTGTACTCCTGTGCTCAAAAAATGTGTGCATCACTTTGAAATCGATCCGTGATTCCATTTGTTGTATGCATGCTATGTCCGGCTAAGTCCAAGCTACTAAACGATATTGATGGTTCTTTAACAAGCTTTAGAAGTCTTAGATGAAAGCGTTATCTTAGCAGAAGATTGTCAAGGCTGCGTTAAGAATAGAATAGGTAGGTACTTTTCCCGTAAATTAGAGATACATAATCAACAAACAATCATATCGAACCTTTGTTGTTAATTAATTTCTCTCACAACACAATCTACATGTATACCTTTACAATGCAAACAGCGCGGCTGTAACGCGCGGCCATTACGAGCAGTAGAACAGTTGCCTGTAATATGGTGCGCCGTCATAACGCGCATATTGTCTGCGGACACATCCCGGTGTTTGTCGCACCTGGTTACTTGGCTAGTTCGTTCATTAGTTGGAGGTGGGCGCTAAACTGTTTATAGTTTACGGTATTGCATGAGTACTCTGAAAAGGTGGAAGTAGTTTTATAGTTTTATTTGTTAGGAAAGAGCTGGAGGCAGCACCTTAAAAACAGTTTTCCAACATTAGTCTACAACAGACCACTGCTGGACATATCCAACCATTGCAGCTTTGATCCAAAAAATGATTAGTAATTATTTGTATCTTAAGTTCAAAATACTATAGCAGTCACCCACTGTCGTAATTCGCCAATGTCGATGAATTTGAAATTACTGACAAACCTAATTCAAAGTTACAATGAAAATTTATATTGTGTTTGTACTGATCAGCCCTTTTTCCCGTGGATATTGAAGCACAGGATTTTTCCGTGTCCCAAAGGTAAACTTTTCATAGGTAATACAGTTATTGCCTAAGAATGTTACACCGTGAACCATATGTACCTATGGAATTTCCGATCCAATTCATTTACCTTTCTCCTAGACCTGTACAACAGCTAATTCCACGCAGCCCCCATACGATCAGGTGCCACCAACATTCAGATGCTGCAGACAGATACAATATCCGCGCTTAACGTCGAGCGGCCACATTACCGACAACTGCTGGTAATAGCCGTGCTATTTATGATGTAAAGGTGGGCCGCGTTTGGAACTAATTTGTGGGTAGGAGAGTGGCTTAGGTAAGTTGTGTGCGAGTTGAGAAAAGCAGAGAGGAGATTACAAACTGATCAAAGCTAATTCATATTGATTAACTGAGAAATGTATGACCTTTGTGGTAGGTATTTTCATGACCTGTTGAAGATTTAAAAAAGTCGAAGTCAGTCTTTTATACGTGCTTTTTATAATTATCATCTAACACAAAACTCACAAAGACTGATCCTAACAACAATTCATCCATTATCACATGTTAACGCAATAGACCCGAAACCTTAAGTAATCTCATCAAGGTTCAAGGTGAGGCCTTGTTTTTTTATTCGTAATCAGACGTAGATGATATTTTATTTTAGCACTAGCCCTAGTAAGAGCAGTAATATTAGCGCTGTGTTAGGAGGAAACCGCTATGTCCTACAACTAAAAATATTTGAAATATTCAATCCCGTGTGACATTTACAAACCAGTACTAAGTCCGGGTAGAGGATTTAACCCACACCTTCTCTCAGAGAGCAAGTATACTCTCGCGTTACAACGCAGCACCAATAAACGGCAGGTATTTACGACACTGCCTGCGTACGCCGCCGTCATTGTTTTGTATTGCATTCAACTGTTTAACCTACAAATACAAATATTAGTTCAAGTATTATGGCGTTGTAATTCGATTTGTGTTATGCTGTTATTGGAATGTGAAATTTAACCTACTGTTTGTCGCATAGTTGTTCCACTTTAGTTGTTTGGGGATGATGTTTGTTTTGCGAGTCAAAAGGTTATTGGTTCTTGTATAATTAGGACAATGTAAGGACAGAAATCCGAAGATAAACAGTTCAATCAAACTTTTCTTGGAATAAGAAAAATAAGTAACTGGTTCCTTCCAGCAATTTTTGTATCTAGGGGTCATTCATAATTTATTGAGAAAAACAAAAAAAAAAACTTTTTACTGTCATTTAAAAAACATCACCTTCCCATTTATCTACGTAGGTAGGCTTGACACTCAAGTTGATCAATGGACTCTCGGGGATTTTAAAGAAGTCTTCAGAATGGCTATTCCAATAACATTGCAAACAAAATAAATAAATCCTCAACTTAGTGGAGCAGTATAATATCAAAATATGTACCTATATAGCCTTTCCAGCTCACCCACAGATTCATCAATGAAACAGTACACCCGGCAACACAACTCGCATCTCCTGCGCATACATCTGCCTGCCTGCCACTCTGCCTACCACCGCGCACCGCAGACCGAGACATACGGTGAACACAATGTTACTTCCCTGTTGCTGTTGGCGTGTGGAACGCAATCTGACTCCCGCGATGCACTATGTGAATGTTGTTGTGATAGTGTGGAAGATGACTTTCTCTTTGTTATCTTTAAATAAGCACTGACATTTTTACAAGCCCGCGTGTTATATTACGCCCCACTACCTCTCAATGAGAGGAAATCTGTTTCCCAGCTGTGGGAATGCTGTAGGCTGATTGTGTTACATGATCTTAGCAGATAAGTATAAGTGTTGGTTGTGACACATGAGATGAATAATACTGAATCATGGACCGCAAATGAATTGGGATGCGGGCGAGAGAAAAATTATGATGATATAAGGTTAGCAACGCAATTTCCATACAAAAAAATAAAAAATTAATAAATTAAAATTTCGCTTCATGTAAAATACTGGTACTCAGCTGCATCCGGTTAGACTGGAAGCCGACCCCAAGATAGTTTGGGAAAAGGCTAGGCAGATGATGAACGCAATTTCCATACAAGGTGCTCGAAGCCGTCAACCAAGCATTCGTGCATTCTGTACATCAAACTAAGTAACTAATTTTTTTGCTGGGAAAAGACTATATAAAACAAAATGGACAAAAAACCATTTTGTTTTATTGTATAACTAATGGTATAACTAGATGGACTGACCCTTTTATTGGGTGAAAAATCACGTTTTATGGTAGAACTCAATGTGACGCATTCAAAACATTGTGCTGATGGATACTTTGACTAGCACGGTGGTCGAGAAGGTATTTAAAGTAAAATTTTAAAAGCGAAAAATTCTTTAAAAAAAAAAAAACTTGTCAAAAGTTGAAACTTTGAGCTCCAATATCTCTGTAACAGAAGGTTCCCAGGCATGGCCAGAACATAAAAAATATCGCAATGACGGGCAGAACAAGTACCCTTCGGCTTCGTAAGGGGTCTATGTACCTACACGCTTTATAGTGTAAAAAACTAAAGAAAACCTATATATAATACCTACTTTCTTTTTTCTCTGAAAACTGTAGCTGATTTTGTCTTTCTTCATCCCTATTCAAAACATAACCAAGAAAATCGGAAGCCCACTCCACACTATCACGGACAAAACGCACGAGCTCACGACAACGAAAAGCGATTATATTTAGCTCTCAACACCTAGGAAGTTCATTAAGAAGACGCTATGTTGCTAATGCGCCCCGACTCTAATTGAGCAGTTTGTCGCACTCGAATCGCACGCGTTCAGTCGCTCATGCGTTTGCGACTTTATGGTTATGTGTGCACTTGCCCTTAAGTGATGTAATAATGTAGCCTGCTTTTAAGTCTAGGTGAGATGGAAAAAGTGAGCTTTCAAACTAGTGTATAAATATGTGATTTGCTTATGATTCGGCGAGGAGGAGGAGGAGCTCGTGGCTAAATAATAACAGCCGCACGGGTCGATCTTTAAGGTTAAGCCGTGCTTGCCGACGTTTGTTCGTGGATGGGTGACCATAATTACTAATTACATACCGAGCTTCCTCCGTGCCTCGGAAAGCACGTCGTAAACCGTCGGTCCCGGCTGTCATTTAACAGTCGTTACGAGTAGTCAGAAGCCAAAAATTCTGACATCTAGTCATACCAAGGGGTATCGTATTACCCAGTTCTGGGTTGTGGAGGTCAGATAGGCAGTCGCTTCATGTAAAATACTGGTACTCAGCTGCATCCGGTTAGACTGGAAGCCGACCCCAAAATAGTTTGGGAAAAGGCTAGGCAGATGATGCTTATGATTCGTATTTGTGGTTAAAACGTATGAAATGATCGCGAGGTCATCTTATACTATGATAGGTATGTTTATTATAACTATGAGATTGTCTATCTTCTGGGAGGGTCCTTATGAGGTTCTTAGAAAACTTTAATTCTTCTCAAAATAAGCTAGATGGTTAGTTTGTCAAAGTGTGTCAGTGTGACAGAGTCAGAGTGACAGAGTCTGTCATTTAGTTTACAAACAGGATTTATATGGGTGTCTTTATGCTTGTATTGCCAACTATAACCTGCTATACCTAACTACAAAAACCAACCACCTAAAAAGCATTACTAAACTGCACTAAACAAAAAGCTGCAAGTTGTATAAATATATAAACCTTCTACAACAGCAGTAAATCTTTGGGGCCATAAAATATGCATATAAATTATATATTATAATGTAAAATATGTAGTGCAGCTCTGAACAGAACGTGATGTATAGGCACAGGGCAGGCCGGCGTCATTTGCTAGCGAGATTTATGTAGTTCCGTACACCTAAGGTTTTCAGTTCGCTGCAAGATTTTAGAAATTATGGCTTTTCAGAATCAGTGGTCAGGATATTTTCTAAAATACTTTTTTTTTTCCTTGTACGGTGAGAACAGTGGGTGTTATGGACACGAAATAAGGAGTACTCACTTTCGATACTGTTTGAATTTTATTAAACTTTAGTAAGCAACGACTTACTGTCGGGCCTACGCTGTCAGCGTACTTAAGTGTGTGAGCAAACGTACGCTGTAACTTCAAATATTATAAAACCAACTGATTTTAAAAGAGTAACCATGGAGTTTCTTGCCGGTTCTTCTCCATAAGAAACGACCAACCCGAACCGTGCACCTTTTGTCGACGGTTTATAAGTTCCCATGTAGGCCTATATGATCGATTTTGAATTTTCTATTTTGCTTGAGTGGTTTCGTAGGTCGAAAAAAAAATACTAATAAGACTTACTCCAGTGTTTAATGTGGTGTCCAAATAATATGTAGAAATGTAGGTTCCGTGGCTTACGCCCCCAGTGGTCGAGGCACCCGTGGCCGACGCCCCCGATTCCATTTAAAATTTAAAGCAATTTTTGATAAAATGTAATGTCAGGCACAAAAATGTTTTACAAAAAACCCCCGACAGAAAAACCTCTAAAAAATTAAAAAATAAAATATCCGAATATTGTCCCTTTACGTTTAATATACCTTACTAAATTATTTTATTCCAAGCGTCGCTGCGTCGGAGGACCGCTTTGTTTGTCACTTTCTGTGCGTAGCTCATCTGCTTGTACTAAGCGGTCTACTTAGCGGCCCCCCGACGCTACGACGCTTGGAATAAAATAATTTAGTAAGGTATATTAAACGTAAAGGGACAATATTCGGATATTTATTTTTTTTATTTTTTAGAGGTTTTTCTGTCGGGGGTTTTTTAAATTTTTAATTTAATTTTTATTTTATGCTTTTTAAACCTAAAACAACCGGTACCCTGCATAATCCAGATGATGCCTGTGCACCTGGTTATGGTTATTTTACTTTCGTAAGCCGAAGTCCTGGTTGGAGGACACAGGACACAGGAGTTTGATGGTCTGTAGCACACCCTCAAGTATGTATATACCCTTTCCGTTATACTCTGTTTACAAAGTTTTATGTCTGTGCTATTAACCGTTGAGGAGTTCCCTCGTGAGGAGATGATCAAGGCAGTAGGATGAGTTCATGATACAAATCGTGATTATCCATCAAATATGAACTCATATGCAAAGTTTCGTGTCTGTGCTATTATCCGGTTAGGAGTTCCCTCGTGAGGAGACGATCCCGACGGTAGGATGGGTTCATGATACAAATCGTGATTATCCATCAAATATGAACTCTTATGCAAATTTGCGAGTCTGTGCTATTAAACGTTGAGGAGTTCGGTCGTGAGAAGATGATCCTGGCTGCAGGATGAGATCATGATAGAATTCATGTTTATCCATCAAATATAAACGTGCATACAAATTTTCGTGTCTGTGCCATTAACTGTTGAGGAGTTCCCTCGTGAGAAGACGATCCTGGCTGCAGGATAAGTTCATGATACAAATCGTAATTATCGATCAATCAAAAATGAACTCGTATGCAAAGTTTCGTGTCTGTGCTATTAAA
This sequence comes from Cerastis leucographa, assembly GCA_963082945.1. NCBI lineage: Eukaryota > Metazoa > Arthropoda > Insecta > Lepidoptera > Noctuidae > Cerastis > Cerastis leucographa. The sequence goes on along the minus strand of OY720356.1, from coordinate 20,937,545 downwards.
CGTTGAAGAGTTCCCTCGTGAGAAGACGATCCTGGCTGCAGGATGAGATCATGATAGAATTCATGTCTATGCATCAAATATGAACGTGCATAATTTCGAATCGACCAGACCTGTGGAAATATTTCATTTCTCTTCTTTAGAAAAGAGGTGATGATCTTCAAACGGCTGAGCAGATTTTCATGAAATATAGCTAAGAACACTCTCGATTAACACACCTTTCAAACGAAACCAAATTTATCAAAATCGGTTCATCCGTTCAGGAGCTATGATGCCACAGACAGACACACAGATACACAGATACACACGTCAAACTTATAACACCCCTCTTTTTTGGTCGGGGGTTAAAAATAAGGATATAAGTTTATTTGTTCTAGTTGTGAGATAGTTTGAAAGAAAAGAATTGTGATACAGACAGGTTTTCTGCTGTGTTGTACGTAAGTTGTTAAAGTGCTTTGATTCATATTTATAAATATAGCCACTGCTGTTATTTGGCGTGGTTTTAGTGATCATGGCCATAGGGCCAAGAAAAAACAGATTCCTACGAATAAGGTATGTTAAGCAATAGTGCCTATTGCCTAACATACCTTATTCGTAGTAATCTGTTTTTTTTTTTGTTATTATCCGTCATTTTCGGGATGAGAACGGATTTTATGTCAGTTTTTATATGAAAAATATTTAGATGTTAGAAACTACTTTTTTACTTTTATCGGGACAAACTGTAACTATAGCATATCGATACAAAATGTTTATCATTTTGAAAATACTTCTTTCTTCTTCTTCTTTATGGGTTTTTGGTTTCCGCACTTAGTCCCTTCAGTGGACCATTGTGCGTGAGCCATAGTGGCCGTTACTCCAACCAGCCCACCTCCCTCCAGTTGAAAATACTTTGTTTGATTCGATATTCAATTTTGATTTTGAATTTCATTTTGATTCGAACTGAAATGTAAACTGGGTATTCATCAAATGTTTTACCTATCGACGTTTTAATTGCAAAACCTACTATTGTCTGGCCTGAAATTAGTTTGGCGTGTAGAATGTACCTATTAGCAACTACCTTTTTGGGAATAGTAACTTTATTTCTCGTTTTACGTATAATCTCAACAAAAATCGTACGTAGATATAGGTTAGTACTGAGATTTCTAAAAACGACAATAAAGACGGGTTCGTCCCTCTAAGTGAAAAAGCACAAAAACAAAAAAAAAAAACGAATCGGGTGCCTCGGCCACGGGTGTCTCGACCACTGGGGGCGTAAGCCACGGACCCGAAATGTAGCGCTTAGGGATCATTGTCTTTTGTTTCTAGCTATTTAGTATTGTACCTCGTTATGTGAACTGAATAAAACATTTATTTATTTATTCAAGAAAGGGTAGTAATTAAAGCGGCTTCTATTTAATAGCAACTATGTCGACCAAAAAAATAACTTGTGCTCTAAACTACTAACGCAGCAACCATCAATGTGCATCTAAAAAGTACTATCACTAAATAAATATCTACAATCTACTGGACTATTATTTTTTCTGACTACACGAAACGACTCGTTCCCGCATGAACCGAATAGCGCATTCTCATTGGTGGTAGCGACCAGTGGCAGTTGCTATTGTCATGTTAAAAATAAATTATTATTTTAAAAGTGGATTTGTAATTTCCCTTTAAGACAGAACTAAGTAGTGATAGACGGTTGATCCAAAACGGAGCGAATCAAAAACTCAAATAGTGCACACCAACTGAATTTCACAGAGGAAAAAGTGCTCACATATTTTTTATAAACAACTATACTCAAATATGAATTATTACAAAAAAACGAAGACAATAAGAAAGCTCATATAAAACTAGAATATTATTCCGCATTTTCATGACAAAAATAATTGTTTATAAAAAAAAAAACGTATAACTCTCCTACTTCCACGTAAAATAAAACTTTACAATATTTGCGTTCGCGATTCGTCTCGGTAATTATACGTTTATGAGAGCTTTCATCTCCTATGTAATGTAATTGGGGTAGGCAGGTCTGTCATACACGCGCCATTTAGTTATTCACGACACATTTAATATGAGAGGTATTCTGTAAATTGGGTAGAAAAGAAAAAAACCAGAATGAAAAAAAAGAATTTATCCATAGTGATCTGTAGCTCGAACTCTTAACTACTTACCCGAAATACTTTAATTAATTGAAATTATAATTTGTCGTTAAAAACAAAATGATCTAAAGTCCTTATTTATATTGCTAGTAGCTTTTGCTCGTTAAACAGAAGAAAATTAAAGAAATTCTCGTTGATAAACAAAATATCGGCCCACAAAAATTCTTGTGATAAATCCTTTTCAAATCTATAGCACTATCCGAAAAAAAATCCTTAGCCATATCTCTCAATAAATAATTAACTAACGTGGTAAATACGACGTTACTAACATTTTACTACTTCCTGTAAAAACTATTGAAAAACGTTTTTATTAAGACCACCTAAACATAAGAAATTTAATATTTTACGACTGAGTACTCTTCACGTTTTATATAATTGGTGAGAATATAAAGAATATAAAATTAGTTTAGAGAGCAAAGATATAGTAAAGAAACAGTAAATAAGTGCTTCAAAATTATATTCTTATTTTTTGTTAGTTTAGTGGTCTTGGTTTATAAATAAGCTAATTCTTTCTGCGGGCTCTTAACCAGGTCCAATTTTCAAACGCATCTGCAGTACTTACAAGGTTATAAAAAAAAAATAGTGACTATTTTTCATGACTTAAGGATCAATAATTAATTTCTTGTCCAACAAATCCAAAACGTATTTATATGCATAACTCATAAATCTATCTCTACACTAACCCTTTAAACGCGCCACGTTAATTTTCAGTTCTAAAAAGCCCTACCTAAATATTTCTAGCTTACCTAATAAAATTAACATGCCAACTTAAGCTTCGAAGCTCAGTAAAATCCTCTTATGAGAGAGCGATACAATGTGCACTTTACGCAGAAGTTAGTAAAAAACTAAAAGTAGGGGATTTAGCGGCACCCCGCACGCCTAAGGTGGGTTGTACACGTGAAACCACTCAGATCGCCATTAGCCGCATGCTGCGAGTGAGTACCGCGCTTAACGTTCGATTGTAAGGATTATACGGCTGTTTAGTGATTTTTAAATGATATATTTTTCATAAAATCAGCTTAACTTTACAAAAATTTTAAGACGAAAGTTTGTAGGTTTGTAAGTGTAGGGGTAATCTTCGAAAATACTGATCCGATTAAGATAATTATTCACTTATGGGAAGCTACATTGTCCCCGAAACTGAATCACATCACCGACTTCAATCTATCATTCGTTAAGTAAAATTAACATTTGTAACAAAATATCGTGTTAAAAAAATTCAAGGGAACGTCAGCAATAAACATGTCGTGGGCCATGAAATAAGCGGGGAATGTGAGCGAGCTCTCGACAAATAACTTTAATGAGAATATGTAATGAAGCCAATTACGGCACGCCGTCAACTGAGCGTCGTTTTGTTTTGACAAAATTGTGTGACTTCGATATTTACTTTGTTAAGATAAATGCATAACGGTGAATTTTTAAATGTGATTTTTCAGGATTTCGATCTAAAACTAATTTACTAAGAAACATAACTTTGTCATTTGTTGTAAATAAATTGGATGGGCTAGACAAACTAGCAAGTAAAACAGATCAAACTATGTGTTGTAATAAATAAGGATTTCTGTGTTGAAGTCTCACGGACCACTATCTGTCACATATTGTATGTTTTTGAATTGAGAAATTTAATCGCCATACGTAGAGTTTGATTAGTTCTGTATTCAAATAAAAGGAAAACCTTCAAGAAGTTTTTTTAGTCTTTCATACGTAAACGAATCTTTATCCAAGATATTGTATACGTATCCTTTGAATCTTCCCTTCGTAACTCAGGTGCGTAAATACGCCGTTAGGGACTAAGTGTGACCGACGCGTGCTCGTAACTCGCGGTTTTTATGGCCCCACCCACCTACGCAAACACATAAACAATTACTTGTGTTACTCTTTTATGAATTTGTCATCGTACAGTCCTACAATGTTTCCAATAATGGAAGGAAAGTTATGCTCAACAGGTATGAGAAATATGTATTAATAAATTTTAGTCTTTTTAATTGTTTAAAACTAAGCGCGCATAATATATGACCAGCCTATTGCTGTCCAATTGCAGGGTAAAGGCCTCGCATGTTGTCAGAGCATTAGCATTAATCAGTATGCTTGTCCAGTGTTATTCATTATAAATTTAACATGCTTACTAAAATCAATAACTCATCTTAACTTATTTGTAACAACCTTAAAGCGGTCACCCCAGGGTAGCAGAAAGCCATCAGACCCATTTCGACTGATGCTAATGCTACCGAAGTAATAGTGGAAGAAAAATACTAATGTTGAAATGTTGATGAAATAGCTGGACAGCCAGCTATTTCATCAACATTTCAACATCCTTAATTTCATTCATCAATCGTCATCACAAAACAAACTTATTACACATTAATTTCATTATTTACCTCAATAACCTTTAAAAGCACAAATTAAACAGCCAAATAACATTTTTGATTGGCAATCAACGTTGCACTAAATAGAAAGTGTAAACAGTATTGTGGCGTATTATCAAGTGAAGCCTCAATAACACTGTGATCAGCCTGATTGGACAACCAATCCCCTGTTAATTTCGATCTACCGTCAACGGTCGATATTCCGAATACGAATTTTCAAATTTCGGAATACGAATTTTCGGATTTAGTGGTGGCTGTGACGGGAGGGTTAATTTTCGGATATTATAGTGCAGTACCACTTATTAAGGGATCTAGTTTAGAATTAGCGGGATGTTTTTGTTTAGGATGATTTGATTAGGGATTAGGGTACAGAGTAATGAGGTTTGCTAATGAAACCAATTATACAAGTGTTAGATTTTAATTTGCTCTTGTAATACTTAAAATATCTTTTAATATCGGAGGCAAACTAGGAGGCTTATTAAATTATCTGGGCTCAATTTCAAATAAGCAATTATTGAAACTGTAATGAAAATAAGTCTTTATTTTTTTTTATTTTCTTTCAACCAGTGCATAAACTGTGTTCAAAGCAACAAAGCATGAATCCTATAAGTGCAAAATACAAATAAAGTGTCGACAGGAAACCTAATTTTCGAACACCACACCAAACTAATGTGACCAAAATGTCACAAAATTATCAGGACACTACAAATTAGTGGAACACTCCAATATACACAAGCGCGCTATTTGAATTCCGAATGCACACCGCATATATCCGCGTATCCGCGAGAATATCCGCGATATCCGCCACGGCCGAGTACCCCCGTACAAATAAACGGTTGATTTGATCAGCCGCTTTGCCAGAACGATATATGTTGTGAAGGACTATCGAAAAAAGGCGAATGAATCCGATGGATTGCGGATTAAACTGTAAAGGTTAATGAAATGTGTGCACCCTTGTTTGTGCGGGGTAAACTGTCCTTTATGTATTTTGAGTGTTTCATTTTAAACGCAACGTTTTCGACCGCATTATTTATTAAATTGTATTTGGTTTTCAACAGTTAACACAAATTAGAGTAAAACTAGGGTTACGGTTCCTTTGTCTTGTTTTTTTTAATAATTAGTTTTTTGCGAATGCATGTGAACACCATCTTACAAAGAGAGAGGAAGAGTAATGTCCAGTTGTGACACACTGACTTATTCTTTTGTAAAGAAAGGTAATGACAGATTTAGTTGTAGGGTAAGAATACAAGGATCAGGATAACTTTTCTGGAGCCTGGCAGAAGCAGGTGCCCTCAAAGCAAAGACCATGCGTCGTTTGCAAACACGTCAGACTGCAGAGGTGACGGCAGTGTCCCACAATACCACACGTCGTATAGCCACCTGAGGAAACAGAAAAAAACATTTATTATCCGACGCAGTCCTATCACTGCAGGTTTCATAATTGTTCTCTCGCAACTGGTGTGAATGTATTACTAAAAGTATGAATGTGGACGAGACGAAAGATGAATGTCAGAATATACAAGTGGTGTTGCGAGAACTGCGTGACTTTATGTGTGTATGTATTTATTTTGTAAAGATTCTCCGTAGTAGCCCCGGAGTCTGGATGCGTGCCGATTGATGGCAATAGGCTCGCCCCCTATAAAATGAGGCTTATGTACTCTTATGTAGGCTTCTACCTGATCCTTCAGGAATTACAGGCGGGATGCTATGTTATGTACTTATTTATTTTGTTAATCTGCTTGACGAAAATATCCCATACATTTTCAGCAGGGGTTCGAGGTTAGCTATTGATATCTAAAATTGTAATTCGAAATGAGTATTATACTGGGTGTAACGGAAAGACCCAAATGTCCCATACATTTGGGTCGAATAGGTATTGCAATTTTGTATGGGGCAGCAGATAATTTTTTCACTGAAAAACATACCCTTTCCGTTACACCCAGTATAGGTAAGAAAATTTCACGTATGTCGAGGAGTAGGTAAAATGAATAAGCTTACTTGTATCACCATGCGTTACCGTGACCCTGTTTCCATCCTTCGATGCAGCAAAGCCCTTGTCAAAAGCAGCTAGGGCAGCACCCAACACATAGAACAAGATTACGAACTTCATTGTTTAAAACTGTTGTACGAGTACCTAGTTTAAGTTAGTCTGTAAAACCAATATAAGAAAAAGGTTTACTCAGTATTTATACTCAGTTTCTTTGCATAATTGTAGCATAAATATTCGTTGTTATTGATAAAATAACAGGAACAGGGTCAATCAGGCAAATCGATGTCATTTTCCACCTCTTTGTTTTTTGATCCAGTTAAGTAAAGTTCAGTAAAGAACTCGATTTGCCAAATTAACATTTTTCCAATATTTTATCAGTATAAATTAGTATCGACTATTTTACGTAAATTATTCCCTTTATTTATTTCTTTACAAATTTCGTACATATTTTAATAGTCCTTTATTTAACAATATGAAATACGTTACGAACCTAGGCAACTGCGGATGCGGCAGGATTATGGATTCCATCATAGTTACGAAGACTTACTCCGCATCTCAAACAATGAAGTTCATAACCCTCTGCGGCCTGGTGGGTGCTGCTCTAACTGCTTTTGCCAAGGGCTCAGGCCCACGCAATTGTAACCAAAGTAACATCACTAAACCTCGTAGTGAAATACTAATACTTCATTCCATCAAACCCTAAATTTGCTGGTCTTTTAAATCCTGAGAAAAGTATGGGTAATCATTTGAATGATTCTCCTTTTGAACACTTTTTTATTACACAAACCTTAAGTTAGCCATACACTCTAGGGTTTAACTGACAGGTTTACCTGCGCAGGTAAAACGAAGCGTGTATTTATTTATTTAACAATTTATGTACACACTAAATACAGAAAAGAAGAAAGGAAAAGAAAATAGGTACAAAGGTAATGCTTATTTCTAAAGAAATCTCTTCCAGCATACCTGCGAAAGGAGATAATAAAAAAAAGAGATGTTGACAAAGTATATATGTTACAAAATAGTAGTAGTATAGTATGTATGTTACAAAACTGAGCAGGTTTTCTCACCTGTACAGGTGACCTGTACTGTGATTTGAATTTTGATATTTTTTGCCCATGGGTAAACCTGTTCAGTTTACCTGGGAAGCTATATTGATTTTATGTTTGTACTTATTATTGCTTTTTATTGTTAAGCCGTTGCTCTCGGCTGCCATCGCGAGAAGTTTAACACTAGCAAAAAATCGAATTGTGCGTTTTCTAGGAATACATGAGCTAGGGCAGAACCCAGCGCGGGCCTTTGGACGGTGAGTAATGGGTTAGCTCACCGTCCGTCCGACTTATTATATGTTAGCTCACAGGCCGTGTCGACGGAGCGTTTGTGATCCACGCGCACCTCAATGAGATGTCAGCAAATCGGAAGGGGCCGAGAGGGCCGACGCCTGCCCCAAGGTTGCGGGACTGTTCGAGAGAGATACCGTGGCCCTGGAACACGAAGGGTTAAGAAGGAACATGAATGGGTTTTAGTCAGTACAAGTCTGACACTCCCTTCCACTCCGCCCAGAGCAGGAGGAGTCACTTGATGATTTCCCATCTGAAAAAAAAAGAGCAGAACCCAGCAGACAGAGGAGTCAGTAAACAGCTTCATTGTTCGTAACTGTTGTAGTGGCAGTAAGTCTTTGAAAATTATGATGGAATCACAAGCCAGCACCAGTATTTTTGCCCAGCGTAATTGCCATAAAAGCGCAAAATAGTAAATATTATTATTATGTGATAAAATATCGGTTAGTTATAACAGGTTAATTTGGCAAATCTTTTTTTTTTTTTTTTTTTGAATGGCATCTCGCAGTTCAACCTATGAGGTTGTCGTCTGCTTAACCGGACTATCCTGTGGGTGCCTTTAGAGTAAGGCCTCCAGCCAGGGCATAAAAACTTACAAACTAAGCGACTGCACGCTAAGGGCACCCCCTGTGGGGTACGAACCTCGGCTTAGGGCGTCGCTGGGGGAGGACTGCATGGGGACAGGCTGGATCTGAATGGTATCATTATTTAGGGGCTGATTTAAAACTACTGGCACAGCATCGCGGGCTGGCTCGAGCGAGGGTCGGGGAGGGCATGGACCGGGACGTCGCGACGGACCTCGACGGCGAGGTCGGAAAGACGGCGGTTTGAGTCGGAACTTTTTAAGAGTGCTAGTCTCTTTGCTACTCTCCTGGAGGAGGGTGATAGCATCATCTGGAGTGACAAGGGTATGCCTAGGACGGCGTACTGTACTAATGCGCGAGGGTTCGTAACGGGCGGCCGCTGCGATCAGGGGATTACGGTGTTTAATGGCGTTATCGAAGAAACGCTTCGAAAGACGTTTCATAAACTGAAGGACGGTGGGCATTCAAAGGTCTACGTGTAGACGGTCATTACGGACATAAAAAGGGGCTCCCGTGACTCTACGTAAGAACCGGTTCTGTAAAATTTGCATCCTATGGATGTACTTAGGCTTGGTGTGAGCGTACACGACGCAAGCGTACGTCATAATGGGGCGGATCACCGCGGTATAAAGGCGCAACTTGCACTTGAGTGACAACTTGCTTTTTGCCGAAATCATGAAATGAAGCCTACCCATAGCAAACGCAGCTCGGTCGCGAGCTGCTTTGAATTTGGCAAATCGATGTTAGTTTTGATAATATAGTAGGGAGTTTTTAATTTTAAATCGGTTAATGTTCTCAAACTAATTGACCGGAAAATTAAATTTGCTACACTTACTTATTGCTAATATAAATACTCCGCCTAGCTTAATATGGTCACCTACAACCTTTCAAAACGCATCATTCATGAAAAAGAAAAACTTAAGAATAACAATCAGTTTATTTTACAAAATTCTAGTCAAGACAAGTTTATTCATTTCGTGGTTTATGCTGCTGATGATGATGATGATGAACTTCATTAGTTCGGCACCATACAAAAACAGGCGCCCTCGTGACATATCACCATCTGCGTGTTTATCGGTGTGGCACGGCAGACATCGCGGCAGTCTGCATCTACACTGCACTTCTGCCCAACTGTGAAGTAAACAACAAAGTTAATATAATTTTACCGCACAATCGGTGACCATCGCAAACCTTGAGATTGACAGACAATTAATAAGTTTACAAGTGGAGACTGCGAATCGACAAACGTAAGTAACAACGGTCAACGGAACAACCCAGCCTGAGGCCTAGACAATCTATAAGCGAGAACGACAAAGACAGCCAAAAGTGTATCGGATTAACTTATAGTACCGTTAAGCTAATGTTAAATCCGTTGGAAGACTACGACTGCTATGCGAGCAGAATGGCTGGTGCAAGCTGGATGACAGTGAAAGTGAGGTGATCCGACAGAGAACCAAGGTTATCGACATAGCCCACCGCATTAGCACGCTGAAGTGGCAATGGGCCGGCCATATAACCCGAAGAACCGATAACCGTTGGGGTAGACGAGTTCTTGAGTGGAGACCACGGATCGGTAAACGTAGCGTAGGACGTCCTCAAACTCGGTGGAGCGATGATCTGCGCAAGGCGGCTGGCAAGAGCTGGATGAGAGTGGCCGAGGATAATGCTCAGTGGCGTATCATGGGAGAGGCCTATGTCCAGCAGTGGACGAATTCAGGCTGATGAAGAAGCTGGATGAAAGGAACTGATTGGACAGTCAAATGGCGTGTGATTGGAGAGGCCTATTATATGCCCAGCAGTAAACAGCTATCAAGTCTAGGCAACGCAAGGTACGTTCCATGCCCCCTGAATCCAGATATATATCCAGAGGGATTGAATACGAACGAAGATAAAGGTTTCTACTGAATTGAAATATGTGGGAAACTCGTAATGAGTAAGTACAAAAATAACAAAAAAAAGACAAACTTACGTTGACCAGCATGATGTACTCTTGTATGCAAAGTGCTATTATCATCTCCGTCTTTAGCCAAAGCAGAAGCTACTAGAAACAAAATGACTGCGAACTTCATTGTGGTGACTGCACTTGATTAGAACAAGCTAGGAGGAGTATTTATATTGGCAATAAGTATGTGTAGCAGATTTAATTTACTGGTCAATTAGTTTGAGAACATTAACCGATTTTGAAATTAAAAACTCCCTACTATATTATCAAAACTAACATCGATTTGCCAAATTAACCTGTTTCCGATATTTTATCACATAATAATAGTATTTACTATTTCACGCTTATTATTGCAAATAAACTGGGCAAATATACTAGTGCTGGCTTGTGATTCCATCATAATTTTCGAAGACTTACTGACTCTTCTGTCGATTCATGTCGCACCACCGTGATGTCGATCTTCAGTGTGTCGCACTAGGGTGATGTCGAGCTACAGTTTGTCGCACAAGCGTGCATTCGACCTATAGTGAGTCGCAGTACAGTTTTGTCGCACAAGCGTTAATCGCGCTTCCGTGTGTCGACCTCACGTTATACACTCTCTGTCTGCTGGGTTCTGCCTTAGCTTATGTATTCCTAGAAAACGCGCGATTCGATTTGTTAGTGTTAGACTTCTCGCGATATTTACCATGGTCTGCCGCAAGTGCTGTGATCTCAACAGGCATATCCCTTTGAGCTATTGCTTGCGGTAACTGCTCTACAGAATGTGTAGTGATTCACCCGCTGATGGGTGCCAACACTCCTTCCGCACTACCTCAGACACTGTCTCAGTTAAACGTTAGGCCTGTAGCTGTACTGTGCGGTACGTAACCACCCCGACTTACGAATTTTAGTTCATGGATTTGGACCCAATCAGGCACATTACTTTGTGTGATTTATTTCATCACCACTGCTTTCAAAACAGTATCGGTAAGGAATCCGGCATGTCGCAGAACCGAAAATTCGAAGATATGTGATATCAACCAACCGGCACTGGGCTTGCATGATGGATTACCAATCTCCCTCTTGGAGAGGAGGCGTGTATCCCAGCTGTGGGAATTATGCTATAGCTGTAGTATACTCGCATTCACATGTTTTGTGTTTGTGTTTGCGTTGGTTTGAGTTGCACCACCTAGGATTCCACTCTTAGGTCACGGTTAATTACTACACGTTGCAACCCTTGCTGGCTCATATAAAATGTCCAGAAGTCATACTGATACTTCTGATAAATATGCGTCAACCGATTACATTAATCTAGGTAATAATTAGGCTTGCAATAATTATGTAATACTCGTATGCTAAACACAACTTAGCACCGAATGAGATTAACACACTAGTTAATGTATACGTCCACAGTCGATTTTTTTAAACGTTGTCCCAAACTACGAACTTCTCCTGTATCGTGGGTGCGTTTACAAACATTTAAACACACACACACACACAAACAGACCCGGAACAACTATCTGTGGGCCATACAAATATTTGTTCCGTGCGGATCGAACCTGCGACACGCAGCGCAGCAGTCGATCGCTCAACCACTGCGCCAACCGTGCCGTCATAAATTATGATTAGACATGGTTTGAAGTGGGTTACGCGCAAGGTAGTACACCGCACCGCATGGCGCACCTATAACCTAGTCTAGTCTTGCTATTGGATTATTGCGATACATGTCATAGATGAATCTTCTATTTCACATTATTCTTTACAAGATTGGTAAGGACGACCAATCCTCTGTCCCATGTATTAAATTAACTTATGCTGAGATGCTCCAGGATCTCCATTATTAATAGTAAATAAGGAGGAAACCGTCAAGTCTTAGAACCAAAATACATTTGTGACTTCCACCAACTCTTACTGGGCCTTTGCTTCATTGCATGTCAACTCCATCGCACAGACAAACATGTGTCCCTGTGTTAGAAAGGGTTATTATACTTTTTAATTTAATATGCCTAAAGTGTAAAGAAGTTTTTTTTTTTGCAAAGACATGACATAAGTCGGTGGCATAAGTAAAATAACCCAGCACCAAATCCACGTTTTCTAAGGGCAACCATAATTACGGATAGCAATATGAAGATGTAACACTTTGCTAACACATTTTTGAAAGGCGCAAAACTTCAAACAGTGCCTTATTCAGTCTATTACTATAATTCCGGTTACTTCAGTAAATTCCTCTTTAATTTAAATTGGTAGGTATATACGTGTAGCTACTTATAGGCACAATGTACTTACCTATTGTGATTTGATGCAGTGGATGTGCGCGCTCGTTAAAAAGTTAGGCGACAAGACGCGCCTGCCACAGACTACCACAATGGAGAGAGGTGCGAGCCTGATACAGGGGGTGACGATGTTGAACATTGTACAATTATTAGTTTTATACTTATACTATGAAGGGAGAGAAAGACCAAAGAAAAGATGAATTTATTTTGTGACGATTGAAATGTAAGAGATAGGACATGTACAGTACATAATGGAAGAAGAAAACGTGATGCGCTAACCAATTGCAAGAAGATGATGAATTTAGGCCTATGAAATGTTGTGTAATAGTAAAGGTGTATCCGCACTTAAGTAATTTTTTAAAGAGCAACGTATACATGTGCTACCAACAACGGATAGCAAAGCGCCATAGTAACTTATTTGATGCTGTCCCGCGCAACTTCGTCCGCGTCACATTTTCCCCGTTTTCGCAACATTTTTCATTGCTGCTCCGCTCCTATTGGTCGTAGCGTGATGATGTATAGCCTTTGCCTTCCTCAGGTTGAAATCTATATTCTTGCCAAATTTCATTAATATCCGATCAGCCGTTTAGTCGTGAATAGGTTATAACAAACAAACTCACTTTCGCATTTATAATATTAGTTAGGATTAGGATTATCACGTTGAAATATGTATGTTACTTTACAAAAAGTAAGTTTTTCGGTGCGAGTGGTGAGGACCATTAGCATTGGACTCATTTTCAAAGGAATTATGATTAACAACTAAAAGAAAAAGGATAAGCATTGTTAACTTTTTTCCTAATACTTATCGTTTAATTTCTCAAACACCCTATCACCACCCGCTATAGGTAACATGGCAAGTAAGCATGTTTTGTTTCTTAGTTAAATCTTTGTTCTCGGCAAGTGGCGCCCCCTACCCCCCTTCTACCCCCAAACCATACCCCTCGAGTGACAACAAACGCGGGTGTCGGAAGTGACGTCATTGTTAATGACGGATCGGTTATTCTGAATAAGTGGGTAAGTTAAGGGCTTGAGTTGAGGTATCTTGTTGTGTTGGATAATGAGGATTATTTTCATTAATTCTGGGTTGCGGGTTACTTTAGTAATTTGTGTAGGAGATGTTGTTTATTGAGTTGAGTTTTCTTAGGCCTATTATTCTTTTCTAAACTTGATGAGATCAATTAAATTACAAAAACTCATGCCTTCTTCCCATGGGGGTAGACAAAATCTATAGATCCACATACTACACACTACGATTCTTACATACCATCAATTAAAATTGCACTTAATTCATAATAGTTTAAATTCAACATAACACCCTATAAACTATCACCCACTTAATCAACACCAAAATAAAGCAAAAAAATAATCTCAACCACACCTTGTAATAAAGCGATCGTAAAATAAAAACCCATATAATAAATCTGAGGGCAACACATAAAATATCTCGCACCTACCTCATTCGTCATCTCTTTATCAGCAAAAAAGGCAATATCCACCTTAGAAAAATGAGGAAAGCCCGCCCTACAGGCCTTCAAGACAACTATTTATCGGAGAGAAAAAATACCCATAAATCAGGGACCATTTTTTTATCTGGCAATCTTAAAGGTGGGGTAAATAAACGATAGGTCAGGGGTAGTGCTTGATTTGATGGCAATACACACGGTCGCGGGGATTGGATAATACTTGTTATTGTTGCGTGTGATATATTTAGATTACTAGCTGTCCCGCGAAACTTCATCTGCGTCACATTTTCCCCGTTTTCGCAACATTTTTCATTGCTGCTACGCTCCTATTGGTCGTAGCGTGATGATATATAGCCTATGTCCTTCCTCAGGTTGAAATCTATCTTCTTGCTAAATTTCATTAAGATTCGATCAGCCGTTTAGTCGTGAAAAGGTAACAAACAAACTTACCTTCTCATTTATAATATTAGTTTGGATTGTCAATCATATAGGGTTTTGACAAACTTGAATTATTACTAAGAAGATGCTCTAAATAATCAGTTTCTGAGGGTCTGAGCGCCTAGGAAATGTGTCGGAAAAGTTAGAAGTAGGTGTATCGGATTGACGTTAGCCAACGAAAACCTTTAATGTCAATCCTGTTGAATGTCTATGTGGAAATAGTACTCATTAATACTTGTTTATGAGTCTTTGAAACAAAATCAAAAGTGATTTCCACCAAGTAACCGACCGCAAACTAAACAACCTGATGCTCGTTTCTACTACTCATATGTAACACTTAAAATTAAAAACACGCCGTTGCACTTTTAACTGTCGGCGTTGAGCCGAGCTTTAAAAACCCAACAGCACACTTTTTAACCCCCGACCAAAAAAGAGGGGTGTTATAAGTTTGACGTGTGTATCTGTGTGTCTGTTTGTGGCATCGTAGCTCCCAAACGGATGAACCGATTTTGATAATAATTGGTGTCATTTGAAAGGTATTTTAATCGAGAGTTTTCTTAGCTATGTTTCGAGAAAATCTGCTGATGAAGCTATTGATGAAGGGATATAAACAACTTCTATGGGTCTAGTTGATTTGAAATTTCAATTCTTGTCACTTGTCACCATGGGCATCACCAGGGGGATAGGCTGCACACCCCCTTTCCCCCCTAAAACCTCAAGTTTTTTTTAAGAATTCATATCTTTCCTTGTTTTCGTTAATTAGCCAGAAGAGGAGCAACACCAAGAAAAGTGGAAGGAATGGGACGAGACACATGCCCAGGAGTGGGAAAGTCAAGGTTAAGAAAAAATAATTTAAATTTAAAAAGCATAAAATAAAGATAAGATAAGATAAGATATTATTTATTTGCATAAACATGTGTCATACATACAAGAAAATACATGCATGCAAGATGGTGAAAACATTATTAGGTACAGCCATGTTTGCCACAAGATGTGACGTGCAAATATAAAGTAATTTTATAAATTAAAACATTCTCTTAAAAATGAACAATAATACAAATAATTGAAGTTTAGTAATAATATTGTTATAAATTAAAAATAATAGAAATCACACAATCGAACATTAAAATCAAAGATAAGTTATTAAGACTGTTACACAATAATCATGTCAACAATAAAGAATAAAAAGAGATCAAAAATAATTAAACTATTCCATTGTAAATTAACAAACACAAAAAAATAATAATAATAATAATCCAATTAAATTAGCTAACTATGTCAATACAAATCTTTCCTCTAGGAACTCGTTAATGTTATAGTATGCTTTATTTACTAAATATGATTTAAGTTTTCTTTTCAAGTGTACATTATTAAGCTCTTTCCAAGTTTTAGGCAACTTATTGTAAACAGTTGGAGCCATATGGAAAACACTTTTGCGCATAAGTGCAGTCCTACAGGGAGGTACGGATAGTTGGGTTTGGTCACGCCTGTTCCTGGGAAATTGATCTGCTTTGCGCGGAAATAATTTAGGATTGTTTCTGACAAACATAACGGTTTCAAGAATATATATGGATGGCAGCGTTAAAATTTTATGCTTTGTAAAATAGGGTTTGCAGCTGTCCGTGGTTTTCAAATGAAACATTGCTCTAACGCATCTCTTCTGTGCCTTAAATGCTACTTCTCTATTAGTCGAGTTACCCCAGAAGATAACACCATACCTGAGAACGGATTCCGCCAGACCGTAGTAAGCTGTTAATAACGCCTCCCTATTGACATTTCGTGACAGCAAGTATAACGCATAGGCACTACTACTAATTCTTTTACTCAGAGAATCTATGTGATCCTTCCAATTTAAATGTCGGTCAATAATTAGTCCTAGAAACTTAGTTGTATTAACCTTGTCAATTGTTATATTATTATATGTTATGTCAAGATTAGAAAATGTCAATAAACGCTGGCTAAAATGCATAATTACTGTCTTACTTAAATTAATTTTTAAATTATTATTGTTTAACCATTGTATAGTATTGATCAAAGTATTATTAATGTCAGTTTTATATAGGTCTTTATTATTACAGGGTATCGTTATAGTACTGTCGTCCGCGAAAAGTGTTACAGGATGTTCAATTGACTTTGGAAAGTCATTAATGTAAAGTGTAAAAAGTGGAGGTCCTAAAACACTTCCTTGCGGAACTCCATAGGTAACGGTTCGTTCCTCCGATAGAATGTTTTCTTCATGTTTGGTTTTAGTGTTTAGTCTACTTATTTCGGTTATTTGTTTTCTGTCGTGCAAATATGATTTTATAAGTTCAAGAACATTCCCTCTAACACCGTAAGCGTCAAGTTTTTTTAATAATATATCATGTTGGACATAATCGAAAGCCTGAGTCATGTCACAGAATATGGCACAGACTGGAGTATTTTTATCCATATTTGACATAATCGATTGCAAAAAGTCATAAACTGCCATATTTATTGTTTTCTTTTTTCTAAATCCTTTTTGTTCGTTACAAAGTATATTGTTCACTTCTAAATAAAAACTAAGTTGATTGGTTGGGCACCCTATGTGACCCAAATTATTTTGTACAATATTTATTTCTGCTAAGCCTTTAGTATTAGGTCATCTCTCTTTCTTCTTAATTTGTTTCAAATGGTTTTCTATATGTCAGTATTTGGAACTGTTTGGTTCATGCGCCATAAGAATCGTGCTCTTGGATTGGCTGGATCTGGCGACACCAGTGCCATAGTTTTGGCTACCATTCACCGAACGTTTTCAAATTTGACATTCCCTATGTTAAAATCTCGGTGTGCTCTGCGCGTATTTTTTTGGTGCAGAGTTTTATTATAATTTACTCTGAGATAGACAACTAAAGGTTTCAAGAACCCGTGAAATTACCCAGCAGTGAACTGACATTTGTTTCGTGAAAGTGCTTCACGGTGTGAGCTGCGGACAAGAGCTGGTGAAGGCGTCCTTGAGCTGGTCTGAAGGTTAGTGGGCCAATAGTTTTCAATGCTGACGTCGAAACCATTTTTCTCGTTCTTTAATTCACAGGGTGGGTTTCATGGGATTTAAACTAATTAGTCTCAAGACATAAATTTTCTTATTTAAGCTCCCCGCGTGTCGTCGGCTATTTACACGCCGCGTCATCATTTTTATTGGTCCTTCATAGTTCGGATATTGCACTAGCATATCATATTTTCATTCAAAATACTTATTACAAGTATTATTATCCATATAAATGCTTGGATGTTCGCAGATTTACGTAATTTTTTGGTAAAATTCTCGAACTACATAAATAAAGCGTACCGCCATTGTGCGCCGGTTACGCCATTTGCAAATTCCACATATTTTTACGTCATTTAAAATAATTTCACTTAAAATTATTATTTCATTTTTTTTTTTCTCATATTCATTGTGAATTTTTGCTTTAAAATGCTTACGAATAAAGAAAATGAGTTCTCAATGGCGTCTAGTGATTCCATTGATAAACATTTCGTCCTTATGACGGCAAAAAAAGAACGACTTTTTTCGCGGATGAATGATTTATTTGAACTTTCGAAAAACATTTCTAATTATGCGTCTAGAAGTAATGAAACTTTCATGGCTAAGTCTGAATCAATTGATGAGATGCGCAGTCGGTTCGAGACGTTGTTAGATGATTTATATGATCTCCAGTTATCTCATGATTTGACGTTTAAGCCGGACTACAAGCCTTTAGATGCGTTTGATGATCTATATCTTCGAGTAAAGCATACCCGAAATAATATTATTCAGGCGTTGCGATCAGATGAATCATCATCGCGAAAAGACTCGTCTAATTCTAATGTCACATGCTACATTAAGTTGCCACCAATAGAATTGCCAAGTTTTGATGGCAAAACACAAAATTGGCCTAAATTTTATGAAAGTTTCAATTCGAATATTCATAACAACAGTCAGCTGACTGACTCGCAGCGCGTACAGTATTTAGTAGGTAAACTTACGCACGACGCACTCAAGGTCACGGCAGGCATTGTGCCTACGGGTGAAACCTATAATATTATCTGGGAAAGTTTAGTAAAAAAGTTTCAAGATAAACGTGCATTAGGCACGCATTACTTAAATAATATTCTTGACTCTAAGGCTTGCATAAACACGTCTAATAGTCTTGATACATTTATTGGTATGTACGCCTCCTCCGTGGCGGCATTGAAACAATTAGGTATCGAGGATTTGTCCGATTTCATCTTATCTCATTGCGCACTTAGGAAAATCGATTCACAGACAGTACAAGCGTTTGAGTTAGCGTTTCGTAATAAAGAAATTCCGTCTTATAATGACTTGGTGTCTTTCTTACAAGATCAAGCAAAAATATTGCAACGTGCAAACAATAACTCGACGCGGACATCGAACACTGGTGCGAGCGCAAGCAAGCCGTCCACTAATCAGTCGTCCTGTCCTCATACCTACAAGTCGTTCGTCGCAAGTAATGAGAGTGTGTCTACTACCCCGCCGACGAAATCGTGCGAATTTTGTAACAAAACCGATCATATAATTTACGCTTGTTCTCAGTTCATGAACTTAAGTTCTCCGCGCAAGCGATTTGAATTCATTAAATCAAAACATAGTTGTGTTAATTGTTTAAGTGGATCACACACAGTTACGTCTTGTAAATCTACGCATGTTTGCGATATATGCAAGAAAAAACATCACACTTACTTACACTTTGATAAAAAAGATCATAATATTGAGTCCAATACTTACGTTCAAGTGTCTCAACTCCCTACCGGTCAAGGGTTATTGACGTCACCTGTGGTCCCGTCGCGCGATTCGTCCGGACAGGCCGACGTAAACATAGACCCGCGCGTTATAAAAAATTGCTCAGCTGATAACAACGCACCTGATTCGGCTGCGTTGCGCATTGATAACTCGAAACATAATGTTGATGTTTCCTCTGATAGTCCCTCGCTGTCATTAAGTGCTGAAGTTAGACCTAATTCTTCTATTTTATTGTCAACCGCGCAAGTTTACGCGAAATCAAAAAATGGTAATAAAATAATAATACGTTGCCTTATTGATAATGGCTCTCAAAATAACTTGATAACCGTTGATTGTTGTAAGGCGCTTAACTTAGTTATAATTCCCTTGAGTAATTCTTTTGTTAAGGGAATTGGCTCCGCGTCTCGGCCGATATTGGGGTACGTTCATTTGGACATTGAGTCTCGCGTATACCCAAATAATAAATACACGATACATGCACTTGTCGTTGACTGTATAACGGATCAGCTGCCTACTCACTATATAACCAAGGGTGATGTCGGCTACTTAGAGGGACTGCCCCTTGCTGATTTGACGTGGAATATTCCCGGGAACGTGGACGTCGTACTAGGTGCGCAATTGTTTTCGCACATTTACTTAGGTAACAAAGTTGAGTCGGGCACTAACGCGCCCCCCGCTTTATTAACCGTGTTCGGTTTCGTGTTGATGGGTGACTATCCCAGTAATGAGTCTCAAAATAAAATAAATAAAACATCTTTTTCTGCACTCGCACTTAATGATTTAGTTCAGAAATTCTGGCAACTGGAAGAAATACCTAATATGCAATTTTTAAGTCCTGAAGAGACTGAATGTGAGAACTTGTTTGCTTCGTCGATCACTCGCGCTGGTGATGGGCGGTATTCTGTCAAGTTACCTTTTTCTAAAGACCCGAGTGCACTGGGTAGCTCTCGCAGTGCTGCTCAACGTCGATTGATGGCCTTGGAACGCAAGTTCAGACAATCGCCTGACTTACGAAAAAACTATAATAACGTAATGAATGAGTATGTCGATAAGGGTTATGTGTCACTTGTCGCCGAGTCTGATATTACTGACGAGGGGTACTACATCCCGCATCACGCTGTTACCCGTCCGGATAAGCCGATGCCTCGGGTCGTACTTGATGCTAGTGCCACAACTCACAGTGGATTGTCATTGAACGACGTGTTACATACCGGTCCTAACTTACAGACAGATTTATTCTTGCTATTGCTTGATTTTCGGCTTTTCCCTGTTGCTATGACTGCGGATATAAAGCAAATGTATTTACAGATTGAAGTCCCTAAGGAACATCGTAAATATTTGAGAATCTTATATAGATTCAGTCCTGATGATTTAATTCGAACCTTTCAATTTAATCGGGTCCCGTTTGGACTCAAGTCAAGCCCGTACTTGGCAATACGGACTATTCGCCAATTAGCTCAGGATATGAGGCCACATTTCCCGGATGCTGCCACTGTGGCAGAGTCTAAACTTTATATGGACGATTTGGTTCATTCTATTGCAGATGAATCCAGCGCCATTCTTCTTTCACGAGAATTGATCTCGTTGTTTAAGTCCGGTGCCTTTGATTTAGTAAAGTGGTCAAGTAATTCTCAAGTACTACTTGATGATCTTCCGGATTCGCATCGCAGTACGGTAGACTTTTGTGATGATACTTCTAACAATGTTTCGAAGGTATTAGGCCTCTCATGGGCAACAGTCGATGACAGCTTTTTCTTCACGACTCTTAATGTAGAGGAGAAATGTACGAAGCGGAGCATACTGTCGGTAGTCGCCCGACTATTTGATGTCCTCGGTTTAGTAGCCCCTATAATTTTATATGCCAAGCTGCTTATCAAAGAGCTGTGGCTGTCCAATATTGGTTGGGATGACACTCCTCCCGAAAGTATTATTCAAAAGTTTTCGGTGTTTGTACAAGAATTTCCATTAATTTCATCTCTGAAAATTCCTCGACATGTAGGCGTTTTACGTGAGAGCACTGTGCTAATCGTTGCCTTCTGTGATGCCAGTATGAATGGATATGGATGTGTCATATACCTACACACTACTGATCCTGCTGGAAATATTACAGTGCGATTATTGTGTGCGAAATCAAAGGTTTCCCCTACCAAAGTAACCACACTTGCTCGCTTGGAACTTTGCGCTGCGGTTCTTATGTCCAAGCTGATACGTACAGTTCATGAAGCTTATCGTGCTCGTCTTCCTATTGCAGGAACTTTCGCGTTCTCAGATTCGACCATCGCTCTTTCATGGATACATTCTTCACCGTATCGGTGGTCAGTATTTGTCAGCAACCGCGTTGCCCAGTGTCAGGAGAATTTACCTCCTGAAAATTATTATCACGTCGCCGGTTGTGAAAACCCGAGCGATTGTCTTTCGCGTGGTACTTTGCCTTCGCAGCTCATATCGCACGACTTGTGGTGGAACGGCCCATCGTGGATTCGCAACCCACATTCGGAATGGCCCATAAAGCCTTTTACTCCGTCTAATGCAGGTCAATTGCCTGAACACAGGGCAAATGTACTTACTGCGACAGTTCAATGTGAACCATTGATCCTAAATGAATTAACTCAGCGTATATCCTCTTGGGACAAGCTTCTTAGGATTGTAGTTTATATCCTTCGTTTTTTAAAGAAGGTTTCTTCTTCTTCTGGCGTGGTCAATAATCTTATGACTGCAGAAAAGGTTGTGATTCGTTCTGTTCAAAGAGCTCACTTTGCAGAGGATATCAAAGCTCTTAATAAAGATAACTTGCCTTCAAAAAAGCTGCAAAGCTTATTCGTGTTTCTTGACGAAGATGGGCTGTTGCGTATAGGAGGTAGACTTTCTAATTCGGACTTGCCATTTGAGGCTAAGCATCCTCTTGTGCTCCCTAAGCATGACCCCGTGGTGGATCTTTTAATTGATCATTTCCATGTCATGAACTGTCATACAGGCCCAGGTCTGCTTATTTCCATTTTGCGCCAACGTTTCTGGATATTGAACGCCAGGACCGTTGTAAGAGCTAGGGTGCGGAAATGCAACTACTGCTTCAGAGTAAATCCATCACACCCAAAGCCCATGATGGCAGATTTGCTGTCATATCGTGTGACGGAAGCTAAAGCCTTTGTACATACAGGCGTTGATTACGCAGGTCCAGTCCGTATAACGCTTACTCGTAGAAGAGGTCAGCATGCACAGAAGGCATACATCTGCCTATTTTTCTGCCTTGTAACTAAGGCCATCCATATAGAGTTAGTTTTGGAGCTAACTTCGGATGCCTTTTTAGATGCATTTAAGCGGTTTATCTCTCGTTGGGGCCCTGTTTCATGCCTATACTCCGATAATGGCACCAATTTTGTGGGTGCAAAGGCACAATTGGACAATATATTTAAATTTCTGATTGACTCCGAATATGAAACTGCTCTAAAGCAGGAGCTTAGTTCACGCCGAATAGAGAGGAAGATGATCCCACCTCGGAGCCCACACTTCGGTGGGATTTGGGGGAATATTAAGAGTTTGAAAACTCACCTTCACCGTGTAATAGGAGATCAGCTTCTCACTTATGAGGAGTTGCAGACAGTTAAAACAAACTGTGGAATTTTCAAGCGTCCGGTTGTAAAACTGTATCCCATACCAACGCTATAAAAACATTACTCTTTCCTCATATTATTTTTCACAATTTGTCTTCTTTTGAAAGTTCTGCGAACTTCCAAAGCGGGCAGCATGGTTGGGCACCCTATGTGACCCAAATTATTTTGTACAATATTTATTTCTGCTAAGCCTTTAGTATTAGGTCATCTCTCTTTCTTCTTAATTTGTTTCAAATGGTTTTCTATATGTCAGTATTTGGAACTGTTTGGTTCATGCGCCATAAGAATCGTGCTCTTGGATTGGCTGGATCTGGCGACACCAGTGCCATAGTTTTGGCTACCATTCACCGAACGTTTTCAAATTTGACATTCCCTATGTTAAAATCTCGGTGTGCTCTGCGCGTATTTTTTTGGTGCAGAGTTTTATTATAATTTACTCTGAGATAGACAACTAAAGGTTTCAAGAACCCGTGAAATTACCCAGCAGTGAACTGACATTTGTTTCGTGAAAGTGCTTCACGGTGTGAGCTGCGGACAAGAGCTGGTGAAGGCGTCCTTGAGCTGGTCTGAAGGTTAGTGGGCCAATAGTTTTCAATGCTGACGTCGAAACCATTTTTCTCGTTCTTTAATTCACAGGGTGGGTTTCATGGGATTTAAACTAATTAGTCTCAAGACATAAATTTTCTTATTTAAGCTCCCCGCGTGTCGTCGGCTATTTACACGCCGCGTCATCATTGATTATAAATATAGTATTCAATTACTTTTGAGAATATTGGTATCAATGCAATCGGCCTGTAACATTCCATTAGTTCCCTGTCTTGTTTTTTAAACAATGGCTTTATTACCGATTTTTTTAATGCGTCTGGAAATATACCTTCACTTATACACAAATTTATAATATGATTGAGAGGGTGACTTATTTCATCAGCTACCGTTTTTAGTATTTTTGTGCTGATCCCGTCATAACCCACACTATTTGTATTGTTTAAGTTTAGAATGATTTTCAATATGTCATTTGGAAAACTTGGAGCGATAAACATAGAATCCTTTCTGTTCAAAATATTTTTTGTTACTCTATTCCCTGAATTTATTGAGGGTTGAATTTTGTCAATAAAATAATCGTTAAATGAATTAGAAATATGGTGTGGATCCGAGATAATTTCATCATTAATTCTAATCTTCGGGATATTATTCTTTGGTATATTTAATCTTGATTCGTTTATAATTTGCCAGGTAGTTTTGGATTTATTCATTGATGTCTTTATTTTGTAATTATTTTGTGCTTTCTGTGTTAAATTTATTATTCTTTTAAATAGTTTTGAGTAATTCTTAAATCGCGTTTTATTCTGTTGAGTTGGTTTTATTCGATACTGCCACAATAATTGACGTTTCTTCTCACTGCATTTTTTTATACCGCGCGATACCCATTTTTGTTTATTGTGGACATTAACTGAAATAATATGTTCGGGGAAACACTGATCGTATAACATCATGAAAATATCTACGAACTCTTTATATGCTACATTTGGGTCCTTGGTTGCATAGACGTCTGAAAAAGTTAAGGTTTGCAGATAGCCTTTAAACTTATTGATGTTTTCGTTATTGTAGTCACGTCTCCTCTTAGTCCACCGTTTAAAAGTACATACATTATTAGTTGGACATTTCAATAACTGTGCAGTATGGTCAGACAACGCTAACTCCAATACTGTGGCTTTACAGGACTTTTTAAAATTATGCGCAAAATTGTCTATGCATGTTTGGCTCTTAAGACGCGTCGGTTGATGAAGAGATAGTTTTAAGTCAAAGCTCAATAATATATTTTCAAATTCTGTAGATTGCCTATTTCTCTTAAGAATATCTACATTAAAATCACCTACTAAAACAATATTTTTATAATTATTTTTCACTATAGTCTGTAATATTATTTCTAATTTATTCATACATTCGTTGAAATTTTTAGCATTAGGTACTCTATAAATACAAACACAAACAATCCTATGAGTAACAAGTTCAATGGCACAGCATTCAAATACACCCGTTACTGACATTTTTGCTATTTTTGGCAACTCTCTCCATTGATGGCCTGACTTCACCAATATGCATGCATCACCTCTCTTGCTATCTTTTCTACTGAAAGAAGCCGCCAAGCAGTAATTCTTTAAGTTAAGGTGTTTGCCATAGCCTTCCAACATGAAATGTTCCGTAATGCATAGAACGTCCACGTTTATGTTTCTATCTAACAATTGATTCAAGCTGACTGCCAGGGCATCACATTTTGTCAGCAAGCCTGCGATGTTTTGGTGAAGGATATGTAGATGTTTAGTCACGAAAAAAATTGTCACCTGTTATTGTTTCTTCGTTTTTTCTGCTACCATTTTGTTGAATGTCAGGGCTCTTTTGAGTAATTGCAGTAAATAATTCCCTTAAATCATTAAATATTGTACGTAGTCCAAGATTATTGATAGTCCCAGAGTATATATTAAACATGCTGTCGTCATATTTTAGATTGAGGTTGCTGTCTAAAAGGTATGCATGTCCATGCGTCATTACGTCCAAGTATAAGAGATTATTGAATGTCTCTACTCGACAGTTGAATAAAGTAGCGTCAAAGGGATACTTATAAGTAGGCAAACAAATAATTATGTTAGTATTTCTTATGTCTTGAACTATATTTCTCAAATGGAAGATAATATCATAATAGTCATTCGTTTTTTTAAAGTCTTCTTGCCCAAGGAGTATGATGCAGCAATCTTCCATCGTATATTTTTTTAATTTGTTACCCAGTCCAAGCAGCAGCTGTTTTGTGTTTCCATTTGATTTTAAATAATGAAATATATTGCAGTTATTCTGAAATGCATTATCAGCAGTTAACCAGACATTGTGTTTATTATTACTACTTATAATGCATATTTTCGGCCTAGTCTTAGCCGTGTGCCTGGTCGGTTCTGTCAAAGGGGTTTGAGTAGTTTTTAAATTTGGCTTGTTATTTGAAGCCTGTCTTCCCGAATCAGACATAGAATTTCTCAGGAAACTTATATCTTCAACAGCCCTTTGTTGACTTAATTGTTTTGACGGAGTTGATAACTTTCTTGACTTTAAATTTGGTGATCCTACGTCGGTTGTTAAAATCTTGGCTGTTTTTTTCAAGAGCTCACATTTATTAGTGACTTCAAGCAGTGTTGATTTTAAATTACTGTTCTCAATGGACAGAGTGTTTATCTCTTCATGGGCTGATAATAGTTCCAATTTTAGTTTTTCTATTTGACATTTTAAAGCTTCGGTTTCGTAACTTACATCGTCGGATATGTTGGGTAGACTACTTGCGCTGCCATCTAGCGTCAAGTTATTGGTACTAGATTCGAATGTAGTCTCCGATAATGATTGAGTTCGCGTTCTTCGTAGTGTGATGTTCTCGAAAAAGTTCATTTTGGATACAAATAGAATTTTTAAGGTATATAATTCTAAAATGTAATGGAAAAAGGATATCGCTTGGCTGGGATCGAACTTACGACCAATAAGTACTGCCACCCAATCGTGGTGGTGTGACCGCTACGCTAAGCGAACGTTAGAAACAGTGTCGAAATTGTTGAATGCACCTTGGTCATAGTTGGTTTATGTGTCAAGTAACAGTCCAAAGGTCACTTCTTTGTTCTTTCGACGATACAAATGACGGTTAAAGAAAACAATAAATCGCCGTTGTTTCCTTGTTGAATTCACCGTTTCACTAATATTGCTCTCAAGGCAAGAGCAAACATTTAGTTAATGAGTTATTATGCGCACTTTATAGAAGAGAATTTAAACTTTAGTCCGGTTTTGATTTGCACCTTTTTTCTGTTTTGTTTAGTTGCTTGAATCTTCACAAATTTTCACAGTAATCAATGCATAACAATTTCACATGCATATTGTTGTGTCCTTTCACAAATTTACACATTTTTTTTCACTTTACACCAACTAAAATATTTTTAAAACAATTTTAAGTAAGGAGCTTATGTTTACACGGCGACAGCGCCACCTGGAGATAAAAATTTAAATAAAAAAATTAAAAAACCCCCGACGGACAAAACCTCTAAAAAAACAAAAATAAAATTAATCCAAGCGTCGTAGCGTCGGGGGTCCGCTTTGTTTGTATATATATTTTTATGTACTAAGCGGTCTACTTAGCGGTCCGACGCTACGACGCTTGGATTAATTTTATTTTTGAAGAAAGATTTTCTCGAAACATAGCTAAGAACACTCTCGATTAAAATACCTTTCAAATGACACCAGTTTTATCAAAATCGCTTCATCCGTTTGGGAGCTACGATGCCACAGACAGACACACAGATACACAGATACACACGTCAAACTTATAACACCCCTCTTTTTTGGCCGGGGGTTAAAAAATAAAATTTAACAAACCCCCGACAGACAAAACCTATGTAGATCGCTCAGTACAAACACTAAACAAAGTGGACCCCCGACGCTACGACGCTTGGATTAATTTTATTTTTGAAGAAAGATTTTCTCGAAACATAGCTAAGAACACTCTCGATTAAAATACCTTTCAAATGACACCAGTTTTATCAAAATCGCTTCATCCGTTTGGGAGCTACGATGCCACAGACAGACACACAGATACACAGATACACACGTCAAACTTATAACACCCCTCTTTTTTGGTCGGGGGTTAAAAAATAAAATTTAACAAACCCCCGACAGACAAAACCTATGTAGATCGCTCAGTACAAACACTAAACAAAGCGGACCCCCGACGCTACGACGCTTGGATTAATTTTATTTTTGGATTTTTAGAGGTTTTGTCTGTCGGGGGTTTTTTTAATTTTTTATTAGTGACACCTAGTGTCAGTGGAAACTGGTAGGTACAGTCGGCATCAGAAGTCGGTTAACACTTATCAATATTACAACAACTTTTGTGCTGATCAGTGTGATCTGATTTTATATTGTTCTACGACCGTACCTATACAATCAACAATAATCTTATGAAAAGAGAGAACAATTCCCACAATATAACTGCAACTGCCAAGTAACACATTTTATCACATCCCAATCCCATCCAAACATGACCTTCAAAAAACTCCAATCGATTTATCATCCCCTTCAAAAAACCGTTACGTTTTCCGTATCTCGTATACTACCTATTTCATATTATTTTATCTTGCAATCGGGCACGTGTATCGATATTATAAACGTTTTATGACAGCTTTTAATATAAATGGCTAAGGGTGGCAAATCGTAGACGAGTTTGTATGGGATGCGAGGGGTAGAAAATGAATTGGTTTTTTGAACAAAGAGATTGGATAGGACAATACAAGGGACAATTTTGTCTGGAGTCCAGTTATGAACTATTTAGATATTAGACTATTTAGATCATTATAGTATGAATTCACTATCTCCTAAAAAATGTGAAAATCACTCGAGTTCACAGGCCAGTGAACAGTTTTGCTGTGTAGGTAATATGGATCAATTAATAATTATATTT
Organism: Cerastis leucographa; assembly: GCA_963082945.1. Taxonomy (NCBI): domain Eukaryota; kingdom Metazoa; phylum Arthropoda; class Insecta; order Lepidoptera; family Noctuidae; genus Cerastis; species Cerastis leucographa. The sequence continues at coordinate 20,909,186 of OY720356.1, read as the reverse complement.
ATTTCGGACAGGAAACACTATTAATGTAAGCATAATTCAGAACAGAAGCAGTAAGGACTTTTACACTAGTCAAACTGACACAAGTTTTCATAAAACCTTTTGCAAGTCTAATAAAAGAATACCTATATCATTATACTGTACCTTGTCTGAAAACCGGATAATCACCCTACGTGCAACTTTCCACCCTCAATATAAGTTACAGCTTGTCAAACATAATTGATACGCACACACAGGATAGGTGACTGCCTACCCACACACCTATATCTTTCACCTCAGAGCCTCAAGTGACGTAGGTGGCGCCCCCTGTGGCAACTCGTTCATAAACAAAAGCCACTTGATGGTCGCAATTAAAATCTTAACATGTAGTATTAATAAACACCTACTTCTAGTGGTGGCTGGTTGTCGATAGAATTTTTAAACCAGATTGGTTACGCAAAGGATTTCGATTCTTCTAGGTACTAGAATTATGTGCATGTGTTCTTGAAACTTAAGCCGGTACAAATATATCAATCGAGAAAGATAGTTAATGGAAAAGCGAGATTCAAGAAAAAAAAAAAACAATTAAGTATACAAAGGTCAATTAAGATGAAAATTTTTATAAACCAAATAAATCGTAAGAGTCAAAGAAAAATCTGACTTAAGGTACAGGACAGAATTTTAGATATTTTATTTGCACAAAAAAGAAATAATCCTGCTATGCTGCTGTCATATTTTTTCAAGCTTAAATTACTAAAATCGTGCCACTAATACCACTCAAAACTTACAAACTATCGACATCACCGTCACATCATCACTTATCCGAAACACAAAGGTAGAATGTCTCAGAATTAAATTACCTCAACCCCGCTAACTCCAAACAATAATCTTAAACATTACCCTTCCCTCCTCCCTTCGCCCCCACAGTACTACAATCCTACCGCTAAGCCTTTTATGAAGATGTGTCGCGTACGTCTTGCTGAAGACTGATAAGTCGATGGTGAGTTTTATCGACTACTTGCGGTATGCACTATTTGCTCTGGCAGATGTGGCAGGTATTATTGTTTGGTTTAATGTCTCTCTTGTTAAAGATAATAATAAAAAAAAAATTGGGAAAAGGCTAGGCGGATGATGATGATATAAAGATATTATATAACTTATAAACGGTACTCCCTTTCTTCTCCTAAAATTGTTTGTCCGAAAATCATTATCCATAACACGTTTGCTATAAACATCAGTAACCATAATGTTCAAAAGCCCGAAATTTTGTTTAACATAAATTATCTTTAGTTCTAAAAGTATTCTGTCATAATATTGAGTACTATAATTATTGAATGTCCTAATTTTACAAGACCTAATGTCATATGTCCTAAGTATTGTGTTAAATAATGTGTATTATTCCGAATATTCATTTATAATAAAATTTTTAGTCCTCCAACATATGCTAATAAAAAAAATTGGTTTTAGTGACAGTAACGAATTGCTGTAAATCCGACTCCACGCAGTCTTGTCTGCTCTACCCCTAGAGTGTAATTTAAAATCGCGTAGGTGCGGAGGGGCGAGGCGGCCCGCGAGTTGAGGAGCAGATGGTTGTAACACTCGCCGCCACGGCTGAGGCTGGCCGGCTGTGCCGGCCAGCAAGCCGAAGCTGCGGTGGTGAGCGTTAAACCCATCTGCGACGATAAACTCGCGAGGGACCGCCGGAGCGCCGCAGCGCCGGAGCCGTGACAGAAACCATGCCTGCTTCATGTTGCATGATTGTTTGCATGCTGCATGCTTGCTTGCATGCTGCATGCTTGCTTGCATGCTGCATACTTGCTTGCATGCTGCATGCTTGCTTGCATGCTGCATGCTTGCTTGCTTTACAAAAACCACATGTTCACAATCAACTGCTTTATTGAGTACAATGTATAATATATTTATTTATGTATAATAAAAAAAAATGTTCTAAGAATATTATTATTTTTAATTAAACATTATGTAACTTGAATTTAGGACTTATAACTTTTATAGAAAACATTTTTATGTCTTTTGTATATTATTGATTGTAACACTTAATGTCAAACGGATTCAGGACATATTATATTTAGGGATTTCAATTTTATGGCATGTGATATTATGTGATGTTAAGTTCGGGTGAATTATTATTCGGACAAATGATGATTAGGACAAAAAAAGTTATGGCACTTTAAATTATGGATAAAAAAGTTAGGTGACACAATAGAGAACCCTTATAAACTGCTAGAGAGTTAGACATTCAAGAACAAAGTCGCGATACAGAGGGTTCTGAATGTAAGTATATTGACGATTGGCGCTGTCCTCATTATCACGTTATTTTCTATTTTTTTCAAATCTGGAGGTAGTTTCAAGGTTGTGGAGTAACTGTTGCATAGAAAACGCATCCCTGAAGAGTTTCTTGGTAAACCAGCTTGACTTGGCAATCGTCACAAAACCGTAAAAAATCGTTGAAGTGATTAGATTCGTATTCAGATTTCATTTAGATGTTTTCCATCTCCATAACGCTTTAAATATAACTAGACGATTGACTAACAAACTGCAAGATTATAACATAAAAACTCTCCAATTTAACCCAACCCTTGTAAAGTATCACTAAATAAAGGTGACCCGATATGTCCTTAACCCGTCCACAACAGTAGGTGTTATTGTTAAATTGGCCCAACAATCCCGAGGGTCTCAAAGACCCATCTTAATTATTAGCAAGGTGTTTAAGGGTTGAATTTACGATGTGTTAATACGACCCGATGTGCGTCGCCTGCAATTACGTTTAACCCTAAATTAAATTTACCTGGGGTCTGTTGGACCGCACAGTTACTTTAGTTACAAATTGGTGTAGTTTTGGGTGCATTGTGTATATTGTAATGTTAACGGCTTCATAATTAAATTAGTGGCCAGTTTCAAATGATTTACTTGTTTACACTCCAGATAAATTACAACAGTATCACAATTCACAGGCAAAGATCTCGAATAGAAGACGAGCAAAGATTGGCTACCGGCGCGTTTTGGAATTCTGTTTTATATTTTTTAAATATGAAAAACGAAGTAAATTCTTGAAGGATGTATTCTGTAAGTACCTGGTAATGTTAAATTGAAACTAAACTGTATTTAGATGCAAGAGAAAGCGAAATTTATTTTGACTAGAAAACGGTGCAATAATTTCCAATTAAATCACTCAAACATTTAAAATCTTATTTAGAAGTGTGAGCATAGCAGAAGAGACGTAGCGAGAGAAAATAGACAATCTCCATGAAGCTGAGAACACTGCAGCCCAGGAACAAGCCAGCCATACCACCGACAGCAACTAGGAAGCAAAAAAAAGCGATATAAGACTACACTTAATATAAACATAACATTTCAATGTTGTCGAATACTGAATATTTTTCGATGTAACGAAATATCGCAGTAAAAAGACGTCGATTTAAGAAGGCATCGCAGTATAGAGATGTCGTTGATGATAAAGGTTTTCGAAGAAACAAAATTCGATGTTATGGCTATCGCACTCAAGTAGGTATTCCGAACAGACACTAAAAAAAATTGTGGGGGTGAGGGAAACAAAGAGGATTGACATACCCAACACGTCAGTAAAACCGAAAATGATGTCCCTTCTATATCTCATGCGAGGATACGTCACCATCCCCCACTGTAGGTTGGTGCCCAGAAACCACTCTTGAAGAGCCTGAAGACAGACAAAGATGGAACACAGAAAACGGTGAAAGTGAGTATTTAATTACTTTGGGATGCTTACTAGATCATGAACCATTCCCATCCCCTTTGGTATTTTTTTAACTAGTATTTTTCCGGCGGCATCCCTTGATCTTTGCCTGGTGAGTTTGTCAGAAACATAATAAGGCAATCAGTACATACATTAGATTGTAACACATAGTTCACATCATCACACAGAGGATAGCATCCGCAGCTTAATTTCTTTCCACTATCATCTTGCAACTTGTACAATTCATCTGAAAGCAAACAATTAACCTTTTAATTTTTAACTATGTTCATAATTTGTTCAGTTATATCATAAAATTGTATGATAATCATACCCTTGTGTTTAGCCAAACAATGTAGACCTTTGATGTCGCATAGTTGTTCCTCACCTGTGAAAAGACAACGCAGTTACATATTCAGTATGGTGGGTAAAGCTGCGCTGTTCCGTCCATTTGATAAGGTTAGTATTGCACTTTTGTGTGGAACCAAGTAACCTTTTTCATAAATGTGGAAAGCGGAAGACAGAGTGGCCTTACCAATCCTCCGGTAGAAGTGCGGGATACACTTGCAGTACTTGAGAGACAGTCTGATGCGACATTCCATGCGACACATCGTGTATGTGTATATCGAATTGTGCTTCAGATTGTTTTCATGAGGAAACCGACAGCGCCGCTGATTCACACTCAACCTGGACAAAATTTGAAGCTCTTCAGCATTCAGATCTTATGTTTTTGCTGCTAAAGCCGCGTGAAAAGAAAAAACTAAAACAAATGACTTACTATGTTCAAAACAATCAAAAACATTTCTGTATAAGAAACATATTTAGACGGATATGAAGATAATGAAAGAATTAAAAATCACTTAGCAGCTTCTGGCGAGGTGTAGACGGTGAGTGCTGTGACGTATAGCTTCATGTAGTACCCCTCAGCTGAGTGCTGGAACTTGGTTGATATGTCCGGCACTTCTTGAGGACCGTGGATGTACACCTGAAATAGTAGTTACATGACTTTCCATCAAGGAACTAATCAAAAGCAGCTAGAACTGACTAGTGTACGAGGTGGGCAGTACAGTGGTGGGGGTAACTTGGGAGAGGCTTATGTCCAGCAGTGGACCTATAAGAGTTGATTGATTTAAATTAAATGAGGAATACAGTCATAAAGCTTTTAGCCTTTTGATTTTTAACCTTAACAGCAATGTGACTCATAAACTTACATCATAAGCAGTAGAAATATTCATGACTTGAGCAAACACTTCACCATCTAGAGGATGGATGAACAATGACTTCTTATCATCTTTGATAATGTCCCATCGGTTAACATCTCGGTATCTATCAGAAAAAGAGAGCGATATCAAAGTAGAGATTATAGAAAGAAAACAAAAGTCGATTGAGACTGACTCCAGAAGAAAGGAAGTACTTACTCGGGAGAATTATACACAGCAGTCCTAGAATTAACAGCATAACATAATCCCATTTCAGTGATAGTGGGTACTATAGACAGCGCCACATTCGACACTCCAATGGTCAAAGTTGGCTTGAAGGGGGCAGACAAGTTCATCAGCAGCTGAATGTACTTGTCCGGAGTGATGTCTTCGTAGACTGGAATGTTCTCGAAGTTCTTGTAGGACGCGTTAGAGAGATTTATGACGAAAGACTCCAATCTGGTCTTGTTGGGGTCGTTCGAGTTCCTGAATAAAACAGTAAATGGGACAGTAAAAATGAATTGGTGGTAAAAAAATGAGTATGATTTCAAAAGTGTGTAGTGTCAATCATCTTCGTCATTATTTGAAAATCACCCGCTATTGGGTATTCCTTCTTCAGTTAAAACATTACCAGTTCTATTTATCAAACAGTTTCCGATAAAGGTTTAAGTTAAGAGTTGTTTTAAGAAACTTTAGCATAACCTCAGCTTTTGCATTATCCCCAACTTATTTCATCCATTCCAGCCACATCACTCAAATATTAACTATAATAGTAACCAAAAGAGGAACAAGACTCATCTGCAAACCTCAAAAAGATATCAAGCTTCCTCTTATCAATGTAGTTATTGGGGCACACAGTGACGCAGGGGAAGGTGGTGTTCCAGGCGAACATATCCCGGTCCATGGAGACGACGGTGGGGGAGGACTGGTAGCGACTCCAGGTCATCTGCGACAGGTACAGGGAGCCGAATCCTGACAGGAATATGATGGTGAACCAAAGGATACTGTTGAAAAAAGGAATAAAAAGATTGACTTTTGCGTATAATACGCAATAAGTTATGACCTTGTTAAAGTATATTTTTTTTTACATTTCTGACCATGCATAGTTGAGAAGTGGAAATGGAAATGTTTTTAAAGAACAATCAAACACGATGATTGATGCCCATAGAGCTGACTTTACCAGAGGGCAAGAAATCTTCTATCCGAGGAATAAAACTGACGTGGAGTTATTCTGGATTAAGTCAGGTTACTTACATTTCGAAAATGTGTCTCCTAGCCGACACCAAGTGGTTAAAACCATGAATGGATGATGTCTCAAGGAATAGTTTCAGATAAAGTTTTGCTTTGTCCGCCAAGACATTGTTGAACCTTCTCTTCTTAGGTTTGAAGAACGCCTGCTTCGGCGTACGCTGCAAGTCATCTTGAATTATCTGCGCCTGAAAACTTCTTTCTGGGAACATTTTTTACTGGAAAAAAAGGATAAGTGAATCTTTAGCTTTGATAGAATTTAGATTATTTTCTATTGGTACCTGCTAGATCTTTAATAAAAAAATATTTCGAACAAGAAAGTTGTTACTTCACTTATAGATTCAAAATAGGTACATTGAAAAATAGATACCTGATTTTTTTTTGGACTGTATTGAAACATAAGGAAGGATTCTTGTACCAATTCAAAACTTTTTCATAGTTTATAAACTTTGACTATTGGCCAATTATTATTAAAAACAGCACTCCACAATATCACCACACTAGCTGATGCCTTTACCTTCCACCTCGTTTCGAAGCCAACTCTTCAGCACACAACATATTGACACAGAACTAAAATGATAGCTCTCGTGCCAGGGCTCCATTAATACGTAACATTATAAACATATCGCTAATAAATCTGTTCGTGCGTTTAATTAGTTTGGGGGCACAGGTGTGGACGATACAGTAAGTCAATTTGGAACAGGCAGGATTACACTTCATTCAATTAAAAGCAGTAGGTAATTTCGGGCTATATGATGAAGTTAAAAAGAATTATCATTGTGGAATGGATATGAAGTAATTACTATACTTAGATCCTGAAGTTGTGTTTGATATCTGAAGGAATCTATAGCTTTTAATGAGATTCTTAAGGTTCACAGAATGTATTAATCAATCATTGCAGTACACTGGCCTTTCCCAAGCTACGTCACAATCACAACTCAAGTTATTTAGTGTTTTTATGTGATTGTTACTTGAAACATTGGTATAATTTATTATTTCTTTGTTATTTTGCTTGAGAGTCTGATTAAAACGTGTTACAAAGGTTATTAATTTTATTTATAATAAATATCAAACAATATATTAATATGTAATATAATAAAATCTTAATATCCGGATAGTACAAAATGAACGGACAATGCAAGCCCTAGTCTATAGTACCTATAGTACCACAAACCTTCGAGTTCAGAAAGTTTGGTTCTTCTGCAATAAACTTTATTTAACATGAACCTTCTGCCTACTCTACACCATTATAATAACCGTGAATATTACCGAGTTTCCACTCGGCTGGCTCCTGATAATAATCGCCGGTGATTTTATTACAGCCCTTTGTTTTAATCGCTGTTTCAACAGCTTGTATTTCGGACAGGTGACATCATTACTTGCGATAACTCCATATTTTGATGGTTGCCTTTGTATTGGTTAATAGTTCTTAATTTTATATAATTATAGTAGGTAATTAAATAGCTTTGCTCACGAGTTTTAAGACGCGATAACATATTTCATCCCGGGAAGCTATTTCCTAGACTTTGCATAGCATAGACGTTTATTAAGAACCAACAGCACTTAAAATGAAAACTAAATCTTGAAATTGTTAATTCAGCTTTGTTTCAGTTTAATCAAAAACTATGTGAGACGATTGAGAAAAAAAACTTTTTTACAAAAAAAAAAATAACCGACTTCCATAAAACACCAAAAAGTGGCAAATAATTTTAGTTTCGGCAGTCGGTGACTTGTTTGTTTCATTTATTTTTTTGCCACCGACTTCCGAAACTAAAATTATTTGCCACTTTTTAGTGTTTTATGGAAGTCGGTTATTTTTTTTTTTTGTAAAAAAGTTTTTATTTTAGCCTTTTCAGTTGTGGTATCTCACTTTAATCCTAGTCAAGTATAATTTTTACATTGTAACAAGACACCAGCATATCGTCCATACATACGACAAAGGACAAAATGCATAATAAAGAGGATGACTCAAAAAGTACCTAAGCAAAGATAATAAAATTCATATGGCTCCACCGGGCAAGCTTCTCTACCAAATGAATGAAAAATCATCTAAATCGGTCCAGTAATCACGGAGAAATCGGTGTACATACGTGAAAAATTTACAAATAACAAAAATTTTAATAAAATGAAAACTACAGTATGTTAGGTTAAACGAGGGACATATTGAGGGAGGATATTCAGAATTCGATTCTCGTCCCAAATATGTAAAAAACCTATAACGTATATAGAAGAATTATTAATGTTTTGTTTAGTGCCTAGATATTTTGGACTGTCCTAAGCCAGGTAAGTTTAAAGTATGAAGGGAAAATGGATTATACCTAAGAGTCATTGACCCGCTCACATGTTCTGCGATAGTATTAAGTCGCTAGCGCAAGGGTGTATACACGTTGCGTGACATTTGCGAAAATTTTGGTATGGTTCTGTCTGTTATTTATCAGTGTTTTTTTTTTGTTTATATTTTTATTAATATCATGTTAGCATGTACTATTATGGGTTTGAATATGTCCCTCGTTTAAACTAACATACTGTATATGGCCAAACTATATTAATTTTTTATGGGACCAAATGGCAGCTATTCCACATCAAACTAAAGAAGAATCACGCAAATCGGATCATAAATCTCAGCGTAATCGGTGTATACACCTGAAAAGTGCATACCGTTACAATTCCAACAAGCCCAAACAAGATTCATTGCCTTGTTATGGAGTTCCGAAGCCTGTCTCTTGGATTCATCATCAGATCTGATGGTAGAATGGTTTTTATTGGACGCAAATGCTTCACTTGTTGTAGAAAATACCAAAATCACTGTACGTTTTCCTATAAACTTTGAAGAGTTCCCTCAATTTCGCCAAGATTCCATCATCAGATCCCGACTTGGTGACTATGGGACCATTTGGGAAGTATACCCTTTCCAACAAAAAAAGAATTTTCCAAATCGGTTGGCAAGCGACGGAGTAATAAGCGAACAAACATAAAAAAAAAAAAAAAAAAATACAAACATCCGAATTGAGAACCTCCTCCTTTTTTAGAAGTCGGTTAAAAATATGGTCCCATGTGATGTTGGTGACGTGATACCAACGATATTTTGGAATGTATTATTCAAGGAGTTGTACAGTCACAACTAAGTGATAAATGGATTCTTAAACGAAGTTTGATACGTGAGGTCTACGAAATCGTTTCTTTAGCTATTTATTAGCTTCATTGTTATGTAACTTCTTGGCCAAACTCTACGTACTTACAAAGAGTGCTCAACTAACAAAAAAAATTGTAATCTGTAATTCTGCACGTAAATTTAAATCTTAAATTAATAACGTGGACAAAAAAAACTGAAAGCAATTCCATTCCCTGCCCAAATATTTTAAAACCAATCAACACCAGGACAAATAAAAATATCAACAGAAAAATGCTCCTGACATCACAAGGTAAACAAGCTGAAACCTTACCTACGGAAAGGGAAGCCCTCCTAAAGTCTAATAATTTCCGAAGTGTCATGTCGCCCAGAAATAAATGAAGTGAAGAAAATAAATTTCATTTAAAAATCACGGCACACCATTATTTTCCCGAGCTTCCCCTAATTAATTTCTTGTCACCGTCTGGATCGGCCGTTGTGGCTCTGACAGCAGCTTAGAGTGGGATAGAAGGATACAAGTGTAGCGAGTGTGACAGGGACAAGTATAAAAAGGTGAGTGCGCTTCATTACCATCTTTTAGTAGTTAGCGGAAGCAGATACGAAGTTCGCTCCGGTCGACTTCTGCTCTCCTAGTACTTCTTATTAATGACCGTGAATAATAAGTTGAGTAAAGACGGTGTTTTGATTATCAGAAATATTCTAAGGACCGTAGCTGTATTCCATAGGTCTAAAAATAAGCGTATCGCTTTAAAATCCAACTACTTAAATTAATCCATATGGAGAGTCGCGACATTTATTGAAAAAGCTGAATCCTGTTTCAAAACGAAGATTCCCAAAAACCCGAAGCCTTCATTTCAACTCATCGATTCACCTAATTATGCACGAATCACATACCTATACGTCGAGATCGCGAAAGGGTACCAACAGTACTGCAAGTTAGATAATTAAACAAGCTTAATTTTCTTGTACGAGTAATATTCGCGATGTTCAGGCACTGTTTACAGAAAGTAACGGGTAAATATTGCCAACGGGAACGCTGAGGTGGAAATCTTGCGAGGGTAGTGTAGTATGGAGATGGATTTTTAAAATAATTGTAAATCACAGAAAAGACAAACTAATTGAATTATTATTGCTAGTTTAAAGCCTCTATAATTTAGTTTTGTTGTAATGAAAGTTACCAGCAGTAATACAGGCACATAAAATGAATCGGATTGACTTTTATTGTGTGGCCAATAATTATCACAGAAGTTCGTGCCACTCCAGTTAATCGTATTTCACTTAGGACGCAGAGCAAAAAATAAGTACGAAACATTATTGTAGTAATGCAGTTACAATAAGAATCTCATAACAACAATGAAAGATTGCACAACCTTAAATATAAATGGCTGTGTCAGTATTTAATAAGTACAAAAACAACGTTACCAATTTTCACTTTACTTTTCCTCATAATTTCATGACCACACAGAAGCACACTCCATGAAATAATACGATCGACACCGCTTAATTTGAATATCCAGCAGAGGAGTGTTTAATAAAACATCCAGTTTGATTTACATTCTAACAAATCCGTACCTTTTGCGCCGCTGGTGTAAACACCGCCTTACCGTGCCTCCACCGTGTACACACGCCTTTACAATTACATTTCCTGCTAAGGCATTTGAATTTTCAAATTAATTTGTTGGCTCATCTCGTTTTGGATATATTCTGGTGGTTTTAGGTGGAATAAGAAATTCGTTTGATGCTATAAATGGTTAAGGTGTTTCGCCTTCTGAGGATATTATTAAATGAAGGTTGATTTTATAGGAACCCATTCGTGAAGTTTTTAGCCTTTCACTACAATCTTATTTAACAAATATAAAATCACGCCTGTAATCCGTGATGGGTTAAACAGAGGTGAACTTATACGACACCCTTATTTGACCACTTGTGTTAAAGGGCCATGGAATACGGGGCAAGCTTATTGCCATCAACCGGGTTCAAATTCGGACTCCAGGCTGTTACTAAGAAACTAGAAATTCCTGATCGGAAATCATCAGTCTCAGGAGTAACGTAACGTACTCGTACGTAAAAATACTTGCCACTTTACTCAAACGCTCACAAGAATTCAAAATACTCCCTATCACAGCAAAAAGGAATGCAGCATTTATCAACGTACAAACCTAACCCGCAACACACCTTCTAAAACAATAAACGTTGAAAAAACAAATGAATCCGTCGAGATGAATTGCCGTGCCGACGGGATCAAACCGTTTCGGACCGACCGAGCAACCGTGCAACCAACCTATGGAAGCTGTACGACCGGACCAATAAAGGTAGCCAAATGAGTGAGATGCAAAAACAAAACGGAACGCCAGACAGATACGACGGGACAATATATGGTTTCAGCGGGTCGTACTAGGGGTGTAATTGTGGCATTGATGTTTAGTAGTCGATGATTCGGAGCGGGAGAGAAATTCAGAGCATGCCCTGAGTTACCGTGATGCCTCTTGCGACGCGACGAGAACTCACGCGACGAAAACAAGTGAAAAACGTAATTGTTGCAAGTCGTTATTGAAATAGTTAGGGACTGGCAAGGTTTTCACATCTAAAGACTAAGTAGAGGACTAGAGGTGTATTTTCTTTTACGGTCCAGTTCATTGTTAAAAGTACTTTTCAAATTCCTCGTTACAGGGTAGCAGTCTTAATAGTAGAATAATTAACAGCTCACCATCTTTTACTTCATTATTACGAAAAGGATACTAGGTATCCTTAAAGCGTATAATCACTTAGATGGACATAATATCATGATGTCCTGCAGTCGTCCTGTGCCCTTAACAGAAATCTATCGATGTCTCACTATCCCACCACTTTATCAGCAAGGTGAAGCTGGACTTATATTCGTTTCTGCTCGGCCCATTGGCGCCGAGTCGTGATGGACGGCGTCATGTCACAGGCCATTTGCAATCGTTCTCATTATACATACATTGTTAACTTCCTGGCTCCTCTTCAATGATAATGAAGCTGTTGGCTAATATTTCAACTATCGACAGGTGTATTTTTGAATAATTTATTGTTGGAACTGTTAGTTGGTTTTAACCTGTCCTTTTCATTTTGGCTTTTGTTTTTCTTTATACTGTACTGTATTTGTATTGTACTGTCTTCGTAAGCTACAGGAGTTGGAGATTTCGAGATGAAATAGAGTACTTACCTGATTAAGATACAAACGAGAGTACTCAAGTTTTTCTCTGACCTTCTAAAATATAAGACAGCACGTTTTCACATTTCACAACTTCAAAATAGATACAAAAGATTCAGAGGATTTTGTGTGAAAAAATACAATATTATTAAAAAAAAAATTAGTTAATTGATTTTGTGTTCCTGCGAGTTTGTCAAAAATCTACCTATACTTTAATATTATAAAGCTGAAGAGTTTGTTTGTTTGCTTGAACGCCCTAAGCTCAGGAACTACAGGTCCGAATTGAAAACTTCTTTCAGTGTTAGATAGCCGATTTATCGAGGAAGGCTATAGGCTATATATCATTACGCTAAACCCAATAGGAGCGGAGCAACGATGAAAAATGTTGCGAAAACGGGGAAAATGTGACGCAGACGAAGTTGCGCGGGACAGCTAGTACAATAAAAGTTGGAGAGCCAATCTGTTTGGTCACACACTCAATGGATGGCCTTTTGATTCGACACAAGGAACACATCTCACAGATCTCCATATAAACAAAATTAAAAGTGTTCGACACGGTAAGCGATGTTACAATAAAACTGTTGGGTCCCCTCGGTAGGTAGGCTCCTAATAAAAATTCCAGCAAATCAATAGGTTCACGTTTAACGCTTTTTGTATTGTATTTTATTTTGTTATACGCCTCCGTTTCGTGTTAAAGGGACAATACTGGGATATAGTGGATTTGTACTGCGATCTCACAATCATGATACTTGTTTTCTCGGTTCAAAGAATTAATATCTGTTTTTTATATTGGGGTTTCCTAAGCAACCGGTTAACAAGTAAAAGTACTAATATAAGATGTTAATTTTGTGTCTGATGTGGGAGACTGTAATACACATTTTAATGGAGATCGAGAGTATTTCCCTTACTTCCCGAACTTGAATTATAGGGCGACAAAAAAACGAGTTTAAATGGTTTTTATAACTTTTCTTTAACCTCCTTGAATCATTTAGCATATCAATCCACTCATAGGTAAACAAAACAGTTAGTTGTGAAATCAAAGATTAGATTGCCTCAAAATTATTTCGTAAAATTGTTGGTCGAAGTAAACAATTACGATCAGTTTGCTGAATAGTTCGTTTCATTTTTTACGCAACGTCGATGAATAGTGATTAGATGATAAATGTAAGGAATTCTTTTCTTTTTTAGAAAAAAACGTTTTCCCATACTAGGAATTTCTCCTGTATCGTGGGTGCGTTTACAAACATTTAAACTCACATACACAAACAGCCAGACCCGGAACAACTATCTGTAGGGCATACAAATATTTGTTTCGTGCGGGGATAGAACCCGCGACACGCAGCGCAGCAGTCGATCGCTTGACCACTGCGTCAACGTGCCGTCGTATTAATGTATTATTGATACTCAATTCAATACAGTACCCACCTCTAAAACACCAACCAAATAAAAGCACAAATCACTATTGAATTTATAAGAAAAGTATCAAAACCATTCCTACTATCGCACAAAGCAACAGTAAATAGAATACACGTTGGATTCCCTGTTCCGTCTTTGCGATTTGCATGTCCCATGCATGTGTGCGTGCGTTTGCACATGTGCTTGTGTCTGTGAGCGTGCCGATTGACATAAAGAAGCTAAATGCCGCGGGGTGTGAACAGTTACAACCGTTTAACGTATGTATTGGCACGTAGAGCTATTGGCAAAAATTCCAATAAAAGTCCCCGGGTCCCTGGGAGGAATTCCTTCGAAGAATAATGTTTAATTTGCACTACGAGGACCGGCTGATTTATTTAAGTAGCTTTTGTTTCACATTCGCGTGTTTTATGTTTTTTTTGGCCCTCGTTTAGTAGTTTCCTTAATTTGTGTTTTGAAGAGATTGCAACGCGAGCTTTAATGATGATACAGGAAGTTCTATGGTTGTTAGAAAGAAATTAGGCTTTTGAGGCTTTTGATTTAGAACTTTGAATAGATAATGCAGATTTAAAATAAAAAATTACAATTCAAGTTCATAAACATCCTGTTCATGTCCCGATTACACCGACAAACCGACTGGAATTATTTGCTTTTGCCCCATCTATGCTGTTAATCTATAGTAGTGTCTAATCTATAATATAACACATTACACCATAGTGATAAGCTACTTATTAGTTCACAAACAAACAACGGTTATCGTTTACTATTTGTTATCTATCCATATTCTGACGACCGAAGTAAATGCAGTAATGACTGTCACGACTCACAAAAGGGTGATTTCACACAAGATAGAATCATACGTACAGACGCCACAACATCAACCCACAACAATCTGTCAAATTTACTTAATAGATTTTCCACTTTATTTTTAAAGAATTATATTCAAGGTTGATGGGTAAATTGAAGGGAAAATTTGACAGATTCGGGTAGCTTTAATGTGCTGGAGTCTGTATCTACCTATAGGACCTTTGAACATCGCTGAAGTTTTTGAATTTGTAACGCACCAAGCACTTAGGAGGTCTTTGAATTAATTTTGTCATCTGACAAGACATTACTTCACTTTGCATTAATAGAAAACCAGTAAGTCTTGACGTTATATCTCCGAAGCTGTTCACCGCTACACTGGAAGATGTCTTCAAGGTTCTGGACTGGAGAGGGCTAGGCATCAACGTCAATGGCGAGTACATCTCTCACCTTCGTTTTGCCGACGATATAGTGGTCATGGCTGAGACCATGGAGGACCTCAGTACAATGCTCGATGACCTCAGTAGAGCTTCCGGAAGAGTGGGTCTAAAAATGAACATGGAGAAAACCAAAGTCATGTTGAATGCCCATGTAACACCCACTCCTATCAGGATCGGAGACTCTACAATCGAAGTAGTAGACGATTATGTCTACCTGGGACAAACGTTCCAGTTGGGTAGGTCTAACTTCGAGAAAGAGGTCAACCGTCGAATCCGACTCGGCTGGGCAGCGTTCGGAAAGTTGCGTAGTATCTTCTCGTCCAACTTACCGCAGTATCTCAAGACGAAAGTCTATGACCAGTGTGTATTGCCAGTGATTACATACGGAACCGAAACGTGGTCGCTCACAATAGGCCTCATCAGAAGGCTTAAAGTCACCCAAAGGGCAATGGAGAGGGCTATGCTCGGAGTTTCCTTGCGTGATCGTATCAGAGGACATCCGCAAGAGAACCAAGGTTACCGACGTAGCCCGAAGAATTGCCAAACTTAAGTGGCAGTGGGCAGGGCACATT
Source organism: Cerastis leucographa (assembly GCA_963082945.1). Taxonomy (NCBI): domain Eukaryota; kingdom Metazoa; phylum Arthropoda; class Insecta; order Lepidoptera; family Noctuidae; genus Cerastis; species Cerastis leucographa. The sequence goes on along the minus strand of OY720356.1, from coordinate 20,893,502 downwards.
GCTCGCAGAACGGATGGGCGATGGGGCCGAAAAGTTCTGGAATGGCGACCGCGAACCGGAAGACGAAGCGTTGGAAGGCCTCCCACTAGGTGGACCGATGACCTGGAGAAGGTTGCGGGGATCCGCTGGATGCGAAGCGCACGGTACCGGTCAATGTGGCGTCACTTGGGGGAGGCCTATGTCCAGCAGTGGACGTCTTTCGGATGAAATACCTAAATAATGATCACCTCACAGTCGACGTAGTCCTAGTCAGTTATTTCATTCTCAATACAGATTGTGAAATTAATCATAATTATTAAAAAATACACCAATACAAACACACCTTTACTAACCTAAATAAGTACATACAACAAAACATTAATCCATAGTTCATTCTATTCATAGACACAGAACGTTAATAACGTCCAAAAAAAAAACAAAAAGTGGTCAACCATGAAGAGCGTGTATCTTTTTGTCCTAGTGGTTTTGTGCCAGGGTCAGCCATTGGAGACCAGGCTGGCCCAGCTGTCAGCTCCTACGACGGTAAGAGTGGCGATACTGGACCCTCCAGGGATAGAAGTTTCCTGGAACAAGATTGACAGTGGTGATGAACAGGATCCTGTTGTGGGGTATAAGGTTAGTAAAAACAAGTACTTATTGTTATGTTTACTTAAGTACAGTTTGTGGTCTGGCAAGAGCTGGATGAGAGTGGCCGAGGATCGTGCTCAGTGGCGTGTCATGGGAGAGGCCTATGTCCAGCAGTGGACGAGTACAGGCTGATGACAATGAAGTACAGTTTTGAAGTCAGCGATCAATAATTATTTGATCACTTAATTAGCCGTCAAAATCAACATAATTAGTCGTTAAGCAACTTTGGCAAACCTACAACAAAACGTAATTTTCACAGACATATGTATAACGCTAGTAATCCCTGAAGGATTAGGCAGAGTAAGTACACCCACATTCCGCCAGTTTTGTTTAATTTCTTTGTAAAAAGAAAAATGTACTGAGAATTTCCTTATGGAAAAAACCAAATAACAAATTGCCCGTCCCGGGATTTGAAACCAGGACTTCAAGCTCAGAGTCGATGTCTTATCAAATGAAAAGTTTGCATAATGTTTTAGGGTACATGTCAGTACTACAAACAGTATAATTTTCTAATATTTCGTTACAGGTCAAAGTGTGGGAGGTGAAGAACATTGAACAAGAGACACAAGTGGAGAAAGAACAAGAAGAGGTACACATCCTTCCATAATTCTATTCTTGTAGTGCTTGTTAGAATATTCTATGGGAAATTCCATAAAGAGCCTTGACACAGTTATTATGTTTCGGTTCATGGTTTGAATGCAGTAGCTATGATTGACAAATACTACAAGTGGGTAGGTTCTTTATTTTATTTTATTTCATGATTTTGCGTGATTATGGGAACAAGCCATTATTAGCCCCCGGCTGACTTACATACTGTAACAATATGAGTTTAAATGAACTAAGTTATTATAAGGGGATAAGACCTGGATACCGATTAAATCATTAAAACTGGAATGGCCCAAAAATATGCCTGTTTACTTTTAGGACTGTCAAATCATTTTTTTTTAAACATTGCCCTACCCTAGGAATTTCTCCTGTATCGTGGGTGCGTTTGCAAACATTTAAACTCACATAAACAAACAGCCAGACCCGGAACAAGTATCTGTAGGCCATACAAATATTAGTTCCGTGCGAGGATCGAATCCGCGACACGCAGCGCAGCAGTTGATTACTCAACCACTGCGCCAATCGTGCCGTCCGCTCATACTACATTTGTTCCTAATTCCAGCCAACGGACATGATCTCCGGGCCCGTTGAAATCCTAAGTACAGCAGAAGAAACCTGCGCCACCTACCACAATATAAAGCTAGGTGTCACTTACGAGGTCAGGGTGCAAGCATTCACGAACAACGAAAACGGTCCCCTGTGTGACCCTATCAGAATCAAGCTGGACGAGGAATGATTAAGAAATACGAATAAATAGATATACGATATAGGCCATAAACGGTTATTCTATAAAATGAGACGGTTGTATTATAAATTAAAAATATAAAGCTGTTTACGTGATTTGCTTTCTATCTTTTTTGTTGAGGTTCTACCATTTGTTTTTATGCGGTTTACAAGGTTTAGTGACCTTGGGTGACCCTCAGCGTAAAACGCTTCTCTATAACTTACAGGCTAAAGGTGATAATTTACGGTCAACTTCAGGTCAACTGTGAGTATAATTTTAATTTTTCGTTTTTCATTTCCAAGCCTCAGCATGCAGGCATTACCTGATGATATTTTAACATAATTTTAGTGTTTTTGAAGTAGATATGTATGCAAAATATTCTCAATAAAATATTAAGAATAATTTGTCTTACAATATCTGTAAATAAACTAATCATTTTATAGAAAAAAAAACCAACTAAACATACCAACGCAATATAATGATAGAGGAAAAAACAAGAGGATAAATAACAACGTAAACGTGTTTCATCTCGAACATACGGGTAATTATATTCATGCGCTCATTCAGATAGCGAACGCGGTATTGACAACACATACAATAATTTCAAAGAACTGAGAATATATAAAAAGCTCAGGTTATGGAGACTATGTGCCTTCTCCTTTTAGTGGCAGCATGCCATGGAGTACCAATAGATATACCACAGGCGCCACAGCTAAATTTACCAATACCTGAGCTACGAAGATTTGAAACAGTGGACGATCCAAATAATATAACCTCACATGAGATAGTAACTTGGAATGCAGTGGAGAGCGATGAGCCTGACAATCCTGTTATTGGTTATAAGGTAAGTTTTACTTCAATTAATTCTAAGTTTGAAAATTTAATTGTATACGGGGAAACTAAAGATATACAAAGTTGCAAAGTTATTCAAAACAAGCCATGACGGAGGCCTCAAGGATTTATAAGTATAAAAAGGTTGAAAAAAGATTGAACGCCTTAACGTTTTGTGTGAGAATATAAGAAGATTTTTTTTTTTTTTTTTGTGCTAATTTGTAACTTCATAGATCCTGTAATAGTAGTATTTTTGAAAGTTAAATTATGGTTAACTAGTTTCCACCCGCGGCTTCGCCCGCGTCACACTATATTATAATGAAAATATAAATAAATGCCTACATGTTTTTCTGATGTTTAATGAACTATTTATTACTGTAAAGTTTAATTCAAATCTGTCAGTTTTTGCATGAAAGAGTAACAGACCTCCATCCTAAATACTTTTACATATTTTATTATCGTAGTAAGATACGTCGGAAGATCAACAGTCAATCATTAAATTAATCTGTTTGAGATAAATGTAAAGTTCGTAGGCACTGAGATATGCACACTTGAACTCCACATTACCTAACGTTTTGTCAACACAATTTCAGTTAAAAGTATGGGAAGTGAAGAAAATCAAGCAAACAAAATACAAGAATCAAGGAGGTCAAGTCGTTCGGGTTATAGAAGAATCCTATCCTGTAAGTGTGACGTTTTTATATGTTTGAGAACACTATAAGAAGACGGTTAAAAAGTAACAGAGACGGTCAAACGGCTCATAGCCGGGTATAACTTCAGAGAAGCCTAAATCCATCCAGTTGTTATTAATTTTTAAAGTATACAGTGCCCAGTAAGTACAATTAGTACAGATGAGCAGTACAGATTTTGAAACTATTAACTATGCACACAGTGTCTAAGTTCTATTTTGTTTGTTATTGGTTATTCGCTTTAACTCAAGACTAAAACAGTATACAAAATTATAAAGTAAGTACCATAAAACGTTAATCAAAGATAATTACTTTGAACTTAAGCTTTTTTCTAGTAGCAAACATCCTAGCTGCAGCTGGAATATAAACAAAAACTAATTAGTTCCACGTATTAAAGTTATAGATCGATCAACGTTGGCTAAAAAACAGAGACTTATAAAAGATAAAAAAAGTCTTTTGTCCAACAGTGGGACGACACAGTCTAAAAATAAATATGAATCATATTTTTTTCATTTCCAGAAAATCGGTGTGAACATCATTCCGGACGGAGTGCCAAAGGAGATCATAACATCGGCCAACGTGACGACAGCCGTATTCCCTGATGTACACGTGGATGTGGCTTACCAGTTCGCAGTACTAGCATTTACTGCGATGGGGGAAGGACCACTGTCAGCCCCTTTACGAATCACACTACATCATAAAAAGGAAGTTGCACTCTAAAAGATTCGATTAGTACTAAGTAAGAAACGAGATATAAATAATAAGTCCGTTTATAATATAAGTTTGTCCGTTTATTTACATAATATAAGCCTTGACATATACCTATGTTACATTATTGATTTATCTGTAGTATAAGCAGCCTATAACTAAAGCATGTAACTTAAAGAGATATGGATTAATGATTCATGTTGATGAGTGGAGAGACCCAAAAAAAATGGATGGATGTTGTGAGGAATGTTTTGAAATAGAAAGGAGTATATGATGCCGTGACGTTTGACATGGGAGAATGGAAGAAAAACGTGTTGCGTCGACCCCAAGTGGAAAGCGACAAGAGCTGTAAAATGTTGAAGCAGCCAATAATGTTCCCATAGCTGGTATACATGCCTGGGTCGCCGTATGGCTGATGTTACTTAATAATTATCTTCTCATTTATAAGTTCTGAAATAGCACCCTATGATGTTTTCCATTGTGGTGTTAAGTGGTGATAAAACCAAATCTACAAACTCAAATCTGTTATTTCTCTTCACTTCGATTCTTTTTTTACAGTATTACAATCTCTAAACATTAAAACTTAAAGTCCCATTGTAATAGGGGTAGACCTTATTCCCAACAGCCGAGCACAGTTCCATACTCCATAGCTGTTCATAAACCAATGCATATCTTATTAATCATTTGCGGACAGTGATATAAAAATAGTGTATGTTTATAAGTCAGATTCTTCCAGCGAACACAGAAGTGAATGTGAACAAAAACGGTGTCGATCTACAGCCGTCCGGTCCGGACAGTCCGGATTAGCGGGTCGTGTGCCCGACATTCGGACACATGTCAGCCGGCATTAGTCGAACTACTGTGTCCTCCACGAGTCAGTGATAACGGTCTGATGGTCAGATAAACTAGTTTTGATGAAGGTAACTCCAAAGACTTTTTATCTTTTATGATAGGTATGTTTCAAATAATAAGCATTTTGAACTAAATTAAAGCGGTGATGTAGAGGTTGTTGCAGGGTTTTGTAAGGCTTGTGTCCGTTATTTTGGAGTCGAAAATGGCTTGAAAGTATTAAGCTTTTTTGCCGTTTCTCACGGTATAAAGATAACTCTTTAATTAACTACTACTACTAGATCCTTAAATGTGACATCAAACACAGGTTCTCATTCATACCCCGAACCCCTATGTAACCTGAAGCATGAACGCTTTCTATATGGCACAAGTAAACATGACACGAGTCTACATGGCTCAAGATAACATTCCACCAGTTTACATTCTGCAAGTTTACATTCCACAAATTAACATTCCAAAAGTTTACATGAAACCTGTTTACATTCTGCAAGTTTACATTCCACAAATTAACATTCCAAAAGTTTACATGAAACCTGTTTACATTCTACAAGTTTACAGGGAACGTGTTTACATCACATGAGGTAAAACCAAAAACAGCCAGTGCATTTATTGAGAGAGACTTCAAAAAACCCGGTGGAGTACAACCAGACGACTGTGATTATCTGATTATCGCCCAGTGCCAGTAAAAAGTATCGACTGTTGTACCTTCTCGGATCACTGTTAAGTGTTCACCTCAGCGAAATGCAATTACATTCGTCTCGAGGGACCAACCGAACGACCAGCGACACTGTGTAACGTGAACCCCTGTGACGCTCTGAATTGTACTTTGATAGGTGAACTAAAACGATTTTATTTCAAACTGTTAAACACGTATTTTTTTTACTGGATCGGATTTGGTCTTGTGTTTAATTATCATCATCCTCATCAGCAGCATTTATAATAAACTGACATTCAAAGCATTTATTTCAATTAGATAATTACTGGCACTTTGAATATCAAGTAAACAAAAAAAAACCGGCCAAGTGCGAGTCGGACTCGCGCACGAAGGGTTCCGTACCATTATTTATAAAAATGAGCAAAAAAAAAACACTTTTTTGTATGGGAGCCCCCTTAAATATTTATTTTATTTTGTTTTTAGTATTTGCTGTATAGCATCAACAGGATTTCAAGTAGAAATTTCAACTGGCTAACTATCACGGTTCATAAGATACAGCCTGGTGAGAGACGGACAGCGAAGTCTCAGATAGGGTCCCGTTTGACCCTTTGGGTACGGAACCCTAAAAAAACGACGCTACCGTCCCAACAAAGCATAATAACAAGTAAAAGCAAATACAGTATAGTTGCCCATTCCAAAGCGCAGATCTCTATGGAGAAGAATGGGCAAGAAACTCCATTGACACTCATTTAAATCAAATATTTTTTACAAGATCTTGGTTACATCACAATAAGCAAGTTGACTATAGAAACATTCATTCTTACAGGTTAATTTAGCTATCTGATCCTTAGTCACTCTAAAATATACAGTATTTTCAGCAATAAAACAGGCTACAATATAATGTTCAATTACCGAATCTTGCGACCCCTACAAACAAGTCAGTCAGAACAGTCCTCCCGCGGCCCGCGCCTCATTTACATATAAATTGCAGAGGTTCACGTGGCTTCTACTTTTAAATGTTCTGTACCCCTGCTTGAATGCGGGACCCGTGTTTAACTGGAAACATGTACAATTGTACAGGTATGGGGTAGTATTTAACTTACCTTTAGGTATCTGAAATGGTTGTGTTAGTTGGCGTAGTTTGTTTTATGGGTAAAACTTGTTTACAATCGTCCACAAGTGGGTGTGACTTGCATGGCAGTTTGGCATCAATAACATAACAAAATAAAACTCCTACACTCAGCCTTCCCACTGGTTTGAACACAGGCTCTTCTCTGTGAAGGGAACAATCCACTACGCTACGCACCACTTACCAAATCATAATTATCTTGCCCTTATCCCAATTCATTTGGGGTCGGAGCAGCATTTCTTCTTCTTCCAAACTTTTCTATTACTAGTCCTCTCATCAGACGCCTCCTTTATCCTTCTTATTTCTCCCTCTCCCCTTATCATCTTTCACACAGTCCATCCATCGTCTCTTTGGTCTTCCTCTACTCTTATCCCCATCCACATTCATACTCAAAACTTTCCTCACGACTTTTTCCTCCAACTCTTGCCAATGCAAAGAAAAAATTTGCAGTTTCTTTACAGAATAGTTTTGCAGAATTCAGGAGTTTTCGAAATCCATGTACTTATATTTATAACCATCTGATCAAAACAACCTGTTATTATTTTGTTTAACTTCCTACATTCTCTCAAAAGATTCTATTTATAACAAAGCATCCATCACATCTTACAATTTGATCCACCAAAAAGCCAAAAAGTCCGTTGAAATATATCTCATAGTTGGTGGACACAGTAATTCAATTTGCCAAATTAGATTTTCCGTCAGTTACCTGCGTCTTCGCCCCTCTGAGCGCGTTGTTGCGACATCCAAGTTGTTATGGACAGCCAATGTTGGAGCCAGTGTTCGTGACAATGCCAGAACTTGTTAGCCAGGGGGTAATTTTTACATGACGCTGTGGAAACTGTCAAGAATTAGTATAATATTATGAATTGTCTTAAGTACGTTTTCTAGGACTTATAAATTAACATTTCTAGACAATAACATTAAGACTGCGGACAGGAAACTTTGACAGGTTATGTATGTATTGAAATATCTGTCAAAGTCCGCACGCAGTCCGCTATCCGGTCCTCTCGGTTTGGCAGCACCTATAATAAGTTATTGATTTGCAACTACTGTATACCCAAACTATGTATTACCTACCTGTCATGAAATTACAGATCACACATAAACTCTCCAAGTTTGGCTACCAACATTGGCGCAAATTTCCAAGAGGGACAAAATTAGATTAGTACAAGTGGGGTCAAGCGAGACGACGGGGACAATGACGCGCGGAAGAATATATGAAATGATATCACATAATATAAAAGAAAATATTAAGGTAAACGTGAGATGCTCTTAGAATAATTATAGCTTGCGATGTCCACTACTTCCTTATGAGGAGTAATAATATATCTAGGCAAATATAATAAAACCGCATTAATATGTTCACAATAGAAGCTCGAAAATTTAGATTGAACTATGACGTACTGTTTCCAATAGTTTTTTCTTGAAATACAATTTTACTAGTTTGAAAAATAACAAAAAGTAAGTAAATAATTTCATGATAACTAAATAAAAAGTAACTAACGTCGACAAAAGCAAACAAGTCTGAAAAGAATATTTAGACCTCACGATTTTTGAGTCATACCGTCACACTTTTCTCCTCACATAATTTTATTACCTATTCAGAAACTTTTGGAACCCGTCAGTTGTAACCCCAATTGAAAACTCTAATAATACTAGGTATGTCTGACATGAGAATATTTTGTTGTAGATCCTAAACAAACAAATTAAGCAGAACCTCATACGCAGCGGGTTTATAATAACCAAAACTTCACATACACCATTTATCAGAAAAGAAAAACCTTTTCAAATCGTAGTCGTAACGTCCCGTCTAAACGTTCCTCTCGTGAAGCATTTCTAAATCAAAACACGGCCCGTTACCCCCGAGACTGACTTGCGGAAAATTGGAAAACGAAACAAGGTGAAAAATATTATTAAGTGGAGCACTCACCGAGTACACTCGAGGGAAACTCTCGACTTCAATACTTTAACCTGCGAGACTTAAATTACATATTTTTATTTACTCGCTCAACTGGGAAATAGAATGAAAGCATTGAGTGCAACGGTTGTTTGGAAATTAGGTTTTGTGATATGTTGTTTGAAAATTACGCTGGAAATATTTGAGTAAGTATATTGTGTTCAGGTGGACTGAGGGTCTAGCTAGACCCTCTAGATAAAGTAACTTTTTAATAGTGATAACCATCGAAGAAAAACATAGGAAAGATCAAACATAATTATATTCGATTGGCATAAGCTAGCAAAAAACTTATAGACGTCCAGTATTATTTAGATTTTAGAATATTATATTTAGCTTTTGTCTTCAACTCACTAAGAACATTGAAACATATCAAAGAATTTCGGCTGATAGACTTTCAGCCTCCTGATTTTTTTGAATTTTTACAGATAGTGTTGTGACTTCTTAATAAATTTCGTATCCAGCTTCTTCAATAACAAAATTCATTCGTCAAGTCATGGAGATTGGTCCTGCTCACCCTAAACCTACCACATCAACCCTAATGGCGGTCCATAAAAGAGCACAGAGGTAAGTAGTAGCTACTATTCATTGATAGTCAATTGGGCCCACAAATCGTCCGGTTAACCGACACGACCGCTCTTATAAAGGTAGGGTGCTTGCACGGTCTACCTAAGGAAGGGACAACCGTTTTTCTTCCAGCTAATGGCACACACGTTCACTTTGTCCGCCTTTTACTTTTTGACCGGTTAAGGGGAGAGAAAATGTAGTGCGATTTAAAGAGTTCTACGTAAGTTAGTATGATCAACCTATAAAGAGCGTAGGTATGTACCCACTCAGTAGCAGTGTTTCTGTAGAAGCAAACATTGTATCTTAAAATTAACTAAGCTTATTTTGGGGTATAATAAAGTATACCTACTCTATCTAAAGTGTTAAATAAGTACTCTACCGACCGACCAATATGTTCAAGTTAACAGTGATGTTAATAAGAGTGTAATTTAACACAATTGACGTCATTTTTCAGATAATAAATTAAATATATGGACTTCAGACTGCAGGTCAGGGCGATTAGTTGCTCACAATGCCTCTTTATGATCTGTTAATGAGAAAAAAACTTAATCTACTGCTCCTCTAGTATTTTCTAGTTACAGTAGAAGTATATCAATGGCCGTGGTCAGTGCACAGGTTTGGTCTGGTAATGAGACAACAATTTAATCTCCTTCTCCACTAGTATTCATATATTTACTCTAGTTAGAGGAAGGGTGTCGAAGGATATGGTCAGATCACAGTCGATCGGGAACACCTCACTTCACCTCTTTATGGTCGCGTGGCCCGCACTCTGATAGCGCCAATTACTGACCAACTGAAGGAAAGAATTGTGAGGATATGAACACTGTGATAACAATGGTGTTTTGTTTCACTCTTTTTCTAAACATCTATATGTACATTCATACATACTATATACATTATATTATACATAGATACATATACATACAAATAAATAAAATGGAAGTGTCTGTTAGTTATATTAAAATAACCGCTTTTTACTACATGCATATGAATGTACATTACATATACCAAAATATTTTTTTTTTTTTAATTTTGTCTATTGTTGTTCCAGCTAATCTCTGGAACGGCTGGACCGATTTTGACGGGACTAAGTAACTTTACGCAAAAATTATTGCTGGGAAACGACTTTTTTTTGGGGGGTGTAAAATCATGTTTTGTTGTAGAACTCAATGTAACGCACTCAAAACATTCTGCTGATGGAAGGATTGAATAGTACGGGGGTCGTGGAGGTGTTTAAAATAAAAATCTTACATTAAAATCTTGTATTTAAAAAAAATACTTGTCAAAAAGTTGGATCTTTGACCCCTAATATCTCCGTAACTAGAAGGTTCCGGGTATGGTGTAGAACAAAAAAATGATCGCAATGACAGGAAGAACCAGTGCCTTTCGGCTTCGTTAAGAGGTGTTTTACACCCTTTATAGAATTTTTATAGAAATTTTTAAAAAAGTAATATAAAAATGTAAAATGAAAAAAAAACTAACTACTTAAGTTTTTTGTTAAATTCTACGCGGATGAAGTCGCGGGCACAGCTAGCTTTAGAATAAAGAAGTAGTCTGTTCTCCAATCATTTGAGACAAACCGATAAATTCGCTGACTTAATATTTGTGTGCATCTAAATTAATTATAAACCAAAACTTTTGTTAATAGCCTCATGTAACGAAGTCGTTAATTAGTCATCGATTTTATAACTTTTTAGCAAATCTACGCAGTTTTCAAGGACTATTATTATTATTGAATAGACGGACGCTTCTGGTGTTACCAAACTCGTTGTTAAGTTCTGACCGAATTAAGTATTCAGAACTTAGATAGACAAAGTGGCAATCACTTTCAAAGCGTTCTGAAGCTTCTCAGTACCTGATCTCAATGAATTTTTTGACTTCAACATCATCTTTTTCTCATAGAATGACGCTTTTTTCCGGACCAAATTAACAAACCAAACCAAAAATCAACATGCTGAGAAGAATGACGAATTATTTCTGTTAACAACCTTTTCGCTTATCGAATAGATCCACGTTAATCTACCGCTTCCAAGCGATATATAGCGGTCGGTTAGTCTCTTAGACTTTGTTACCTCTGTCGGGAAATTGCTGCCACCCCTTATACGATACCTAACACTGTAGCTACGTGGGTAAGTAATCGTTGTCTACAAATGGAAAACTTATGCTTGCTTTTTGATTACGAACTTCCTTCTACAAGGTGTTGTTTTGCATCCTCGTCAAAATTCTGGAGGTTGTCACAAAATACATTAGTACTCAGTTAAAATTACGGTAACTAGTTAATTATTAATAAACGGTGATTTTTTTGGTTCTTTATGTTTTTCAGTATTTCAGAATAACCTCCTTAACGTGGTTTAGGGACTGAGAAATTATCGAATAAAAGTTTGCGATTGTTTGTATGTGTGTAAGCGAGGTTATAAGGCAAGAACCAAATGGGCCGCGTATAAAACACAGGACTTACCGATTTCCGAAATAACGAACAAAAAAATAAAAATTACCTACCCATTTCATTATTGATTAGGGACGAGAATCATTAGCATAGTTACCTCCTTGAATTTGACGAGGATACAAAACAACACCTTTTAAATGCATTTTATTAAGGTGAAAAAAAGTTTGTATTAACAGTAACTATCGCTGGGCTAACAATTTCCTGATATAAATAATCCCTTATTCTTGTCTACATACAACCTAATACATCATCTGCCTGGCCTTTTGACAACTATGTTGGGGTCAACTTGCAGTGTTTCCAGATTTAGCTGGATACCAGTATTTTACATGGAGCGACTGCCAATCTGACCTCCACAACCCAGTTAGTATTGGGTATTACTGGGTAACACGATACCCCTTGGTAAGACTGGTTGTCAGACTTTCAGGCCACTGACTACCTGTAACGACTATCAAAGATTCACAAATGACAACCGGGACCCACGGCTTAACGTGCTTCCTGAGGCACGGATGAAACTCGGTATGTAATGGGTGGTCACCCATCTACAGACCAACCTAGGCAAGCACGGCTTAACCTACATATTGATCCGAGCGGCTGTTATTATTTAGCTACGACCTAATATGCCTCTCTGTTAATGCAAAATCTGGCTACAGAGCTGTTATTATTTGTAACCACTTTCTCGAAGACGGCTTTAACGATTTCAACAAAAGTTGCAAAATATGCGTTTACGGGGGCGTAAAATCAATCTTGATAGGTCTCATATCTAGGAAAAATCGTTTTCCCTATTTTCACCCAGGCAGAGACCAGTCACCCAGGTACTTAAATCATTTAACAATACCCAAGAGTTAAATTTAAAAAAAGGTTTTCATTAGACTTTCGAGGTCGACCATAGCTCCCAGACAAAGTGACGATCAGCACATCAGCCTATAATGTTTCCACTGCTGAGACACAGGCCTCCTTTCAATGAAAGGGAGTGTGGGCTTTAATCCACCACGCGGGCCCAGTGCAGGTTGGTAGATGTTACATGTCTTCGAATTTTTAGTTTTAGGACTTGTAGGTTTCCTCACGATGATGTCCTTCACAGTTTTGAGAGCAGTGGAGATGAAATAAATTACACAAAGTAATGCGCCTGGCTGTGTTCGAAATCAGCACATATCATCGTAGAAATACGAAACATTTGAAAACGATTGTACTTGTCAAGCCTTCTAATGGCTTAAAGAGTAAATACTCTGTTTCCTCTAACTTTAATTACTTACACCACAAAATTTTAAAGGTTAGCTGGACGTTGCAAAATCTTTGAGAAAAAAAATTATAGCCCGCACTGATTCACTTGTTAATCCGAATGTTAGCTTTAAGAGAAAAACAAGAGCGCTTCAATCAACGTCGGCTTGATTGATGGCGTTAATTAACTAAAGACGTATTAACTCATCTGTATACGGTATCCTCTGGAGGTATCGCACACACGTAAACATTGAGCAAGGTAGGTTGACGCCATGCGTCTTCGATTTTTTGGACATTTTCTGACTTTTGACCAGTTATTAGGTAACTTAAAATTAGTACAATCGAAGTGAGACCATATTTCACCAAATTTGTAACAGCTAGTTCCTGAAGGATTACCATGACGTATTATAGTAGCATTGTTTTAATGTCACTCCAGTGTGGGTTAGGGACGGAGCATTCTCTAATAAGATTAATATAATACTGCTTTAAGATCTCATTCATGGTACCTGATCCAACCAAGACACCTCATAAGTTTGTTTATTTTGGTTATTATTTTCACAAAGTAAAATTTATGTAAACCCTCAATTACCTAAGTACCCACAAATATTTAGATTTTCCCAAATTACCTATAATCAACCAGTGCAAGCTGTTATAGCTTCAAATCGCTTCTCGGCTTGTTGATTTTGTAATCTTGGCGACTAGTCAAATAGTTTTCCTTAACATCCACAGAATTTTAATCATTGCTATCATCTCATTTTCACCAAAACCTCAGTTGCCCATTCGCTATGGACTCCTGGTATTGTTCCAACGTTTAGTAACCCGATGCCGGAGCAGGGGGCAACCGGATAGCACCTTTTACCGTTAGCAAACAGTTCAGGTGTTTGACTTGTTTCCGAGCTAATGTTACTGTTTGCTTTTATGGGATCCTGGTGTTTGCGACTTGTTTAGCTGTGTTTGGATATGCGGGAGATATTGAGAGGAAGATGTTTTTTGTTAGATATTTTTACTGAGGGGAAAATGCGTTTTCCTCTATACAAGGTGTTGTTTTGCATCATCGTCAAATTCAAGGAGGTAACTATGCTAATGATTCTCGTCCCAGTAGTCCAGTAGTGGTAGGTAGTTCATTTTTTTTTCTTATTTACGGAAATCGGTAAGTGTGAACCACCCGTGTTTTAAACGCGGCCCGTCTGGCTGTCGCCCTATAACCTCGCTTACACACATACAAATAATATCAAACATTTATTCGATAGTTTATTGTTCCCTAAACCACGGTAAGGGGATTATTCTGACGTATTGACAAACTTAAACAATCAAAAAAATCAGCGTTTATTAATAATTTACTATAATTCTTCGTCTTTTGTGACCACCTCCTGAAATTTAACGAGGATGCAAAACAACACCTTGTATATGCTTTATATTTGTACTTTACTGCGGAGTGTGTTTCACTAACGTGGCATGTATTGGGCTTCAGACATAAAGATGGTAGATATTTATTTGTAAACTGACTTTCTCTGATGAATGTCATCATCTAAATCTTCATCAGCTTGTAGCAATCAACTGCTAGAAAGAAGCCTCTAACTACATTTTTTGTCCAGCTGCCCTGCAAAGATAGCCGCTTCATCTAACCTTAAACCCAGTCATTGTCGCTACTGAACCTCTCTCAATCTGCGTCACAGCACCCTGTTCTTCGTCTTTCGGATGTAGTCAGTCCCAATCACTGATTTAAAGCTGACAGTCTACCTAGACTTAGCTGGAGATAGTTCTATCCACCTCACGCTTGCCGGCACTTGGTGTCTACTCCAGGACTCGTCTGATATCCCATTTTATCATCATCTATATTATACTTCTATCCATACTATCGCATTTTCCTTACTAAGTTACCGTCAGAACCTTTTCTTCTGAACTTATTACTTAATTCTCTATATCGTAATAAATCATAACACACTGAAGTGCTTTCCTATTACCTGTAATAATCCGCCATTACGCTCGCGTACGTGCCTCTCCTACTGCACCTCTACTTAGCGGGAAATTGATGGCAATCGGAACGAATTGCCGCCAAAACGCCCGCCGCCATTTTAACACTCCGCTTGTTACGTTATATTTGAAATTATTGATGGAGTTTTATTTGAAGCTTGCTTTTAAGGTTTACCTTTTAGGAAAAAAAAGATGGAATGCTCCATCTACTTTGTATGTTTGAGAAAACGTCTTCTAAAAAATGATGTGGTTATGTATTCGTCTTAAAATGTTTTTTTCCCCGCTTTCACAAACACGCGTAGTGTTTGAGTAGAGTTAGTAAAACCGAATTCGTTATGGTTTTACTAACTCTAGGCGGAGTGTTTGTGAAATCCTTTTTTCACGTATCATCTAGTGCTCTGGACGGAGCGGAAGGGAGAGTCTGACTTGTACTGACTAAAACCCATCCATGTTCCTTTTTAGCCTTTTGTGTTCCAGGGCTACGGTATCTCTTTCTAGCAGTACCGCAGCCCTGGCAGGCATCGGCCCTCTCGGGCCTCTTGCGATTTGCTGACATCTCCTTGAGGTGCGCGTGGAACACGAACGCGCCGTCGACACGGCCTGTCGTCATAAGACGGTGAGCTAGCCCAATACTCACTGTCCACAGGCCGTGTTTGTAAAAACCTTAATATTATTACACTCTTGGAATTAAAACACTCGTCGCTGAACTGAGTCTGAAAATCTAAGTGTGCGTCCGTACTGGACGCGCGGTGACTAGGTCCTGTGGCGGGCGGCGAAGGCGTGCGATGGCCACAGTGACGTGCAAGTAGCGTTGTAGAGTTAAGGCACATTTCAGGTGTAGCATATGAGGGACGAGGATTTGGTATTTTTATTAAATAGTCTGATCTTGTGATTTCTTAAATTTATGTGAAGAACTGCCACCGCGCATTAGGTCGCTTGCGGACCAGGCCTGGTATGGACGCACACTAACAGTGAGCGTTATTTAGGTTTTGTCTAGTGTTACTCAAATCGGGCATTATTTTGTAGAAAAATCTTGACGTCCGTTTTCTACCAGGCACACTTTTCTTCAGTTTCTTCAAAGTCCACTTCATTTATAATTCAAGATAGACACTCTTCATTTTCTTATAAATATTTACTTAATTCCAAGACATTGTCACAAGTAAACCACCCTCGCTAAAATAAACAAATGTGTAAAATGAAATTGAGTCTTAACTAAAATTTTCCCTCCAATAATTGCTACACAATACAAAATATTACTGAAGTATTCTCTGCAAGTGACTGTTAATTTACCAAGTTAACTCATACCTTTGTGGCATGCAAATATGGCACTTAGGTGGTTATGATAAGGTTGGTAATGTTAGCACAGGTGTGTGGTCCCCGGTTTCTGGTGGGAATATCTTGAAGGTTTGTGACGTTTAATCTTGCGTGCGACGCGGCCGCCGCGCGTATCACTCGCCGGTTGTCAAATAAGGGTGGGAAAATGTCGATAGACAATTAGTGAATATTAAATTAAAATTAATTTAGTAATTGTTTTATATTACTTAATTTCCTATTTTACACAGTCGTGCGCAGGGTACCTTATTTACATTCCAGTATATTGCGTAAATTCGTAACAGCCAGGAAACACGAAATGTATATATGTCGTAAAAAGAAGATGTAACACAGGTTTTCAGGATTCTTTAACACCTACTATAACTATTAACTATCAAATACAGCCCAAATTCATCAATTACCTTTTAAATAAACCCCATCCTTTTTAACTAACATAAAACTTGTATCCATCGACCTTCTATCGACCTACCCAATAAATTCACCTCCTCACTATCGGCAAGCGTCTGCAGAAATTCAATTAACATTACCTCCAGTCGCGTGCACCTTTATTTCCGTTCGGAGTCACTTAGCCTCCCCCCTCTCTCTCTTCCCTGCCCACATCCTCCCCCCCCATAAGACGCCAGTAATGAGGTCCAGTGATCGTTTAGTTCGAAGGTAATGGCTGACGTGAGGGACTGATACAGTTTCTTCGTCAGAATGGACGTAGCTATGGTCTACTTATAAGTATTTATAAGTGCTTCAGAGTGATGAGTGTGCATGGATACTGTTATGGTGGCTGTGTGTTGTTGCTGTTGATAAGGCTGTTTATCTAATGACTGGGGAATAAAGTACCTACCTAAGTAACTTAAAGACTTTTATTTAGGTCAATTTTGGCAATTCTGGCCCTTTGATTGCATGGAAACTGTTTCTTTTACAAGAAGTGATCTGATTTTACTGTAAATAAAGTTTTCTATAAGAATAATTAAATAAGAGTTGTGGACATCAAACTCTCTGCCAAGATATACTGCTTTTGGATTAGGCTCTCAATAGAGAAGGGTTCCTAGCCTCTTCTGGCTGCACCTACAGAAACTTAACAGTAGAGTTAAAAAAAAAAAAGGTTTACCCCGGTTAATTTCGTCTTCTTTTTATGAATGTTATAACTGTCACTTCACCGATACTTATTAAAAGTAAAAAATTCAAGAAATAAAAGACATTCTTCATTGCATTGACACTGAAAACAAACCTTACCCCTCCTTATAAATATAGCCAAATCAACAATAAAACAAAAACACCTCAACAACAAACAAAGGTAAACAACAGCTATTCGGAAGCTGAGTGACGCGGACGGATGAGCTGAAGATCATCAGCCGAGATAACGGGCTCGTACAGGGTATCGCAACGAAGGATCACGGGTCACCTATCCTGTGATGGGAGGTAGGGAGGTTTTTTGGGGTTATAAGGTAGATTTTTTCAGGGGTGCAGTGCCGGGCCGTCGTTCAAGGAATGAGGGACAATCGTCTACAATGATGACAACTTACAGTGTTTGTTTATAAAAATCATACTATTTTATTTGAAAGATAACTTTACTTATAAATACTATCAAGGGGGTATTACATCTCTTTAAAATCCTTGACACAAAAAAACTACCATACTTTTGCGTTCAACTAATAGCGATTGGTGAACTCAGCCTGACGCAGTCCACACCTGTTCATTGGCTTCCTAAGCTGTGCCACAACATCTATTCATCTGCCTTAGACTAATCTTAGACTTGGCTTTAGACTAAATGAGGAAGGCAGATGACAAGATGCAGTGATACAGCTCTACTATCATAAACTCACAGCAATACTACACACATACTTACATCACTCGTAAATATATTATAACACATAAATTGAATGCAATCGATTGTCAGGTAAACAAAACCTTGCAATAAATAATATCATTCAAGACTATGAGTGCATTCAATAAATTCGCTAGCAGCTAGTGATGTAATGTAAATAGCACAATAATTCATCGATATTTGCGAGACGCCAGACTGCATAACTCAACGTGTGGCCGTATTGAGACGTCGATAGACTTTTATCGATAAAATATTTATTGTGGTGGGTTTTGTAGTTGTTATGTCTAGTTTTCGAAGGACATGGTAAGTTTTAACTAAATTTGGCTAATATTAACTTTTTAATTATATGTCATTAGTAGTCCCTATCCGTTAGGTCATAGCAATCTGCTAATTTACTGATATGTCTGTAAAGCAAGATGATTGTGTCGTTCGATTGCTATGTTGTAGCGTTCATCAATAGTTTTCTGACTCCGCCATAGAGTAGAAATGTGGTGCTGTTCCACAAACACGGAATTTCATGTCCTATTGTCCTGTTTTGATAATTACAGGAACACTGATAGACGCTTTTGATGGGGCCAAATGTAGCCAAGTTCAGGGCAAAATTAACTAAAGTAACCATGGAGATTAGATTATTATTAGAGATTTCTTGCCGGTTTTTCTCCATAGGAAACAACAAACCCGAACCGTGCATCTTTTCTCAATGTTTTATAAGGCCTTTGTGATATAAAATGTTTTGATTTTGAATTAATTTAAATTGCTAAGATCGTCTTTTGTTACTTGTTTTTCAATTTATCAATAAAACATCGACATAACATCCCAGCTCTACCGCCAGGCGGGTAACAAATGTTATAGACCGGTAGAGCGGGCGCGCGGGATGTCTCTAAACACACAATTTCACTCTTATTTCGCAAGCTAATGTCCCAATATGCTAGTCATTTTTATCCCTACCGGATTGCTGCATATGTATGTATGAGTTACGAGAGACGACAGGGGATTGATAAACAAGTGGATTGAAGTGGATTGAAGGTGTTGTTGATTTTAATAGCACATAACATGCCACTATTATACAAGGTGTTGTTTTGCATGCTCGTCAAATTCAAAACACTGTCAAAAATTCGAAATACTGACAAACTTAACAACAAAAAAATCTGCGTTTATTAATAAGTAGATGCCGTAATTTTAATTGATTATTTATGTATTTTGTGACAACCTCCTGAATTTTGACGAGGATGCAAAACAACACCTTGTATTTCATAGTGGTATCTACATTCTACTATTATATTAGAGGGTTTTGATGTTTTTCACAGCGCAATTACTAAATTGTTCGTTTTGTTTTTTTAAGGGTTGAATACATATAATAACATTTTGCATGTTTTCTGGTTAAGGGTTAGTCAGAGGCAACTTAGTCTAATATAATAGGGGGTGAGCCTTACAACATCAATTGCCTATACCGGGCATGCACAGCCACGCGCAGCCCATACTCTGGACTACTTTTGAGATCGTCAGTTGTGTCAATTATCTCACATTAACAATGTCATATTTTGTAATATTCGATAAAGACACAGAGGTAGTCTCTTCAACTTTGAAATCCACTGGTGCCATAACGTCAAAGTAAAACGATGCGCTCATTTAAAAAAATCCGTCATATTTTACCGAGTTAAACTTTAATTGGTGAATGGGAAGCCCCTCTGTTGAAATGGATCTTATTTTTTACTCGCGATGATAAATCAGTATAATGAAACACCTTAATCTTTCGGAATCTCTCTGCAGAAAGACGAGATATTGCAGTATTAATTACTTATAAGGGGTAGCCCAGACTAGCCATTAACGGTATCGCATTTTTACTCGGCGTTTTCCTTGAGTTAGAAAGTAAACAAAAATAGCCATGCTCTTCCTTTTGTGTATTTTGTTTGTTAAACTTTCACGCTTATGTATAAAGGGTATAAATAGAACTTTAACGAAGCCGAAAGGCACTTGTTTTACCCGTCACGGCGATCATTTTTTTGTTCTGGACCATACCTGGGAACCTTCTAGTTACGGAGATATTGGAGGTCAAAGTTACAACTTTTTCTTCAAAATCTACTTTTTAAGGTACTTTACTTGCAATAGTTCCAAGACCCGTTCACTATTCAATGCATCCATTAGCACAATGTTTTGAGTGCATTACTTTGAGTTTTATTGTAAAAGTGAGTTCACTTCAAACGAAAAAAGTCGTTTCCCAGCAATAATTTTTGCGTAGAGTTACTTAGTATGATGTACAGATTGATGGCTTCGTGAAGCGACTGTTTACACCTGGTATTTTCTCACACAACATATTTTTCGATAAATACAACAGTATTGTAAGAAAATATGAAACCAGTTTTCCACTGATCCCGAAATTCTCAATAAATAAGTAGACTTCGTTTACCTTCCCACCCAGATTACCAACATGCGATGTTAAAGTGCCTAGACATGAAACTATTTTGGAAAAAAAATACTAAAACAATTTTACGGAATACCTAACAAAAAAAAACAATCACCCACCACACATGCTTCTCACAAAACAAACACAAAAACGCAACTACAACGCAACCTCTCGTCTATGCGCACCCTAACCGTGCCGCCTCAGTTTTGGTCGCGGCAGCAGATTTCTGAACGCAGTCAGACTGCTCTTAATTAATTGGCTTGCATTCATTTGCATGAATTAGCCAGGTACGAACCCCTTTCAGATATTTTTTTCCACCCTTTTTGGACCCCACTCAAAGGGTTGTAGTTGTTGATAGAGGATTTTTTGATGAACGAAATGGCGGACGAACTAAGAGTTTTTATAAATGAGCAATGCGCTTACCTCTGCTATGTTACAACCTCGCTCATTTTAATTTGAACAAAGTAAACAATTTTTGCTAATATCTTAAAGAATAACATTCACAAGTTCAAACTCCTAAAACTGCCTCTTTGGTCTATTCATCACAAGAGCTGTTGCTGAGCAGGAAGTCGTTGGTTCGATTACCAAATCGGAAAATGTGTAACTGTTAGCAAAGAATTATATAAGATATTAAGAGTTAACGTAATCAACATTCTCACAGGTTCTCGGCTTATCCGTTCAGGGAATAAGTCTAATATTAAGTCCAAACCCTCGGTACTCTGCCTGATTGACTTCTAGTAAATTCAAAAAAAGTATTTCATTGCCAACATTATCTAAAGCTACAAAACCTACTTTCTTAATTCCAAAACAAAACACAGCACACTTCCCACGGAACCGCCCAGTCTTATTCAATAAACTTCTCTTTAGAAAACTTTTAAATCCTAACCAAATAGGTAGGAAACTTTCACATTTTCACATGAAACTTCGGCAGAGCACACACTGCTTGCAAATATAACAATAGTTACAGAAGAACCACTAAAATAATCAGTATAAGTACTCTTATGAGAAAGCAAATCTGTCTGTTACCATCGTCTGCATGAATATTAATTAAGGATAATTTTGGCTCACGTATAGACCTTGACCTCGCAAATCAGGATATTTTATTTCCGCGGTATAATGTCAAACTCCAAAGGGGCAAAGCCGCTGGCAAAACTTAGTGTAAAAACAAAAAACGTAACTCAAGTAATGTCCGTATAACCAGCATTGGCTTGGATAATCAGCTTTTGGTTTTATCTCGACTTATTTTTTTATTATTAAAAGCTTTTATTTAACTTGCAATGTATGTATGTTTGTTACGGTGGAATCTTGGAAGCCAAATCAGAACCACTTCCCGATTTCCGATTGAGCTGAAATTTTGCACACACCTTTGGTTATGGTGACAATACATTTTTATGATAGACATAACTTAATCCTGCAGCCAGGATCGTCTCCTCACGAGAGAACTCCTCAACGTTCAATAGCACAGACACGAAACTTTGCATGCACGTTCATATTTGACAAATAATCACGATTTGTAACATGATCTCATCCTGCAGCCAGGACCGTCTTCTCACGAGGGAATTCTTCAACGGTTAATAGCACAGACACGAAAATTTGTATACACGTTCATATTTGATGGATAAACATGAATTCTATTATGATCTCATCCTGAAGCCAGGATCGTCTTCTCACGAGGGAATTCCTCAACGGTAAATAAACAGCATGAAATGAAAAAAGTGTTGAGATTGTGATAATGATGTGTCGTCAGAAAAGATTACGGCAAAACTAAAAATGTTAAAGTAAAATTAAGTTGAAAAACCTTTTTAAAAAAAGCTTTTTTTTAGTAGATATGATTTTTATTTCAAGGTCAAAAGGTCTTCTTGATTATGGCTAATTATGTTCCCCTGGTCATCATTTCAAACAAATTCTCAAATTGTTTGTAATTGAACTTCTGCCCCTTTTTCGTACAGGTACGAAGCCGCCGCAAGTCGCCGCCGGATCGTACCGGATCAGGTGGACCGGATTATTCCGGTTCAGTGCGGTTCAAAGCGGATCAAACACGATTTTAGACTTACGGGTAAGGTTCCGAGCTTACGTGAAGGTAGATAATGGGCGTCTGTTAAAATGTGATCCAGATTGAGAGTAATTATGTTTATATTGTCTTGATTAGGGTGATATTAATCCCAACGGAATTACAGTATATAAAGTTACAGCTGTAGAATTATTTGCTGAAGTGTTGGTACGTTCTAATGATTAAACACCATGTCAACCAAATCACAGCATAGTAATGTAAAAATCGTGATATTTTTTTTAACAAATAATAGACAAGGAAGAAGAGGACATGCTCCGCCGACACCAAATAAATTGGGGAAAGTTAAGAGAATGATGATGAGAAATCATTATTACTTACTCCTTATTACTTACACCTGTATTTTGATTTGAGCACTGCATGAGACTCTAGGGAATTGTAGCTATGTTTGCAAAGCAGAATCATTTTCGACCTTATATACAAAAATAAAATATCTCAAGCCTGATTTTCATTGATAATTTTATTAATTATTTCATTATCATTTTCATATTAAACTAATTAAATCATTTTTTTAAATCTTTGGCTACTGTCCTCTCTGCGACTATAAAGCCGTAGGTACGAGTACCTATGTCATATATTTATACCTATAGGGTCTCAGTGAGGATCATTTGTCAGCGGTGCGCGGCTATCAAAAGTTGCCAAACTTCGTAGTTGGCCACCAAGTTTCGATTAACACCTGTACGCCTTACGGCGGCGTGGAAAATTGAGGAGAGGATATTTTTTTCTGATATGATGAAGGACGACGTTGCAGATCATGTGAGAGGTTGGGGAGACGCATTTCACAGAAATAGTTCAGTAGTGTGCTTGCACCAAAAACCATTGTTGGTATTTAACACACGTGTCTTTGACTGCGACGTCACTTGCGGACTGTAGGTCGGAAATAATCCTACGGGAATCTCTAACCAGAATAAGAAGTATCCTAAGTACGTCCTACTCCAGGTCATTCTCTCCAGCTCTGCAATATTTTATCGAAATCGGTTAAGCCAGACCAACAGACAAACAGTTTTCATGTCTCAATCCGACAATCGGGTCTTCCCGCTCATGACTGGGGCAGTATCGTAATTTTTAATCCTAACTGTCACTACAGTGGAAGCAAATAAAATAGTTTCAGGCATAATGATTTTGATGTTGGTAGGTAGACAACACAACCATATACCTACAAGTATTATAATGTAGTTTCATCTATCGGGCGCTGGCGGCTGTCATAAGTTACCGAACTTGGCACAAGTTGCCGGCCAAGTTTCGATTAATACCTGCGCCCCGGTGTGAGAGTGTTCCCCAATATTTGCCTCGGCTATCAAATACATATTAATGGTATGAAGGGATTAAGGGAGTCCAGAGTTTATGCCAAAACAAGGTTTCAAAGGTGTAATGAATGTTAATTATTTTCTCATCAAGTAGTCAGCAAAATAATTCAATCGCGTAGAAAAGTAAGCCAGCTTTTTAATATTTAGTATTTTTTCAGCTTGTAACATTTTACGTAAAAGTTCCTGTATACTTTTTTCTTTTATTATGAAAACCGCAAACAAAATACCACAAGTTAGAGCATAAATTAAACATAAAAGCAAATGTTTTGAAGTGTCTCTTCCTCAAATATGCGAAGGTAATGATGTTACCAAAGTTCCCGGGGGCCGGGATCCGGGACTTTACAAATTGAAATTATTTTTTCATTAAAATTCCCAACTTGAAAGTTTTCAGGTGGAAGTTTCTCGAGTGGCCAATTCACGGCGCACTTTCAGTTAAATGATTCTTTCCAACTTTAAATAGATGTCTAGGTGGATATTAGGTAAGTTTGCGAAAGATCTCTTAAAGTTAATGACTAGGATTTAAGTTCACGTGAGGATTGCACTTAATGGGAAAAGTAAATTAGCTTTTGCCTTCAAATAAACTAACGGAATTTCTTGTTGAAGAAAGATTACTCAAACTGTAGAAAACATCAATTGCTCTCATTTGATCATTGAGTTTCATATGTAAGGTGATAACTAGGCTTTTTTTTTGTGAATTTTACCCACGCTCAACATTTCTCCTAGCACGGAAACTAAGTATGTAACATGTTGTGTCCACTAATATATCATCGAATCAAACGACAAGCGTATCGCATCGCGACACGGGATCACAGGACAGTCCCGCGGCCCGGGATCACCTTAATCCCGCAGGTGAGCCGGGATTACGGGATCACGGCGTAGCCCACCCCTATCTATCTTGATGATGTATTATAGTGTTAAGTTCTATCGACAGATGTCGTTGTTAGTGTAGGACGTTAGTTTTAATAGTGGTCGTATTAGTTTAATCGTCCATTTTTAGGGTTCCGTAGCAGAATGGCAAAAAACGGAACCCTTATAGATTCGTCATGTCTGTATGACCATCCGTATGTCACAGCCACTTTATTCCGAAACTATTAAGACTACACAGCTGAAACTTGGTAAGAAGATGTATTCTGTGAAACGCTTTACGATTTTTGTACAAAAAAAAAAAAATATAGATTAAGGATATCCCCTCCCCACACGGAACTGAAACTAAAAAAAAAACCATCAAACCTATACGTGCGGGGTGTCTATAGATAGGTCTTTAAAAATGGCATTGAGGTTCCGAAAACCATTTTTTTTCAAAGTCAATCATTTGAAAGATAGAAACTTCCAAAGTGGTAAAACGTGTGTCACCCCCCCTCTAGTAAACTTCCACGATGATTCTTCCATGAATGATCGTTCAAAATATTTTTATTATATTGTTTGGGGCTATGGAACCCTGTGTGCGAGTAAGGCTCGCACTTGGCACGTTTTTTTTTATTATTCATATTTGTGTAAGAAAATGAAATTGGCACTACATGTGCCTCTTCTCACCGATAACTGAATGATTGTCTGAGTGACTTGGTTTTGTCATACTGAAACTTAATAAACAGCACTTCAACTGAAATCCATTACATTTCTTTAAATACTTTTTTCGACTGTTTAATAATTAATTGGTATTTTAATACCTACCGATACCGACCCTAACATAGTTTGGAAATGGCTAGGAAATATGATGATCATCAACATACAAAATTTCTAATGAACCTTACAATTTTTAACAACACCACCAAAAACCAACTTAGAACAAATAAATAAAACACCGTTAATTACCGAACAACGTTTACAAAGAAAATTAGAGCTTACTTCTCCATTCTGTTTCATTCAAGAATTTTAAAGTTGCGTCTCGTCGCGCCGGGAGTCCGGGACAAATAAGGCGGGACACCGGGATACCGGGACACGGGACAAATAAAATTAATTACTTATTCGCAGCACTACCTGGCTAACGAGGGGAGTCTTGTTGCAGCTTTGTTGCTTGGTTTTCTCTCTCCGATGACGTGACGGCAGTTTTAATGAAAAATATGCGGCTGGATTTAATAGGAATAAGATTTTTTAAGTTCGGTCTGATAGCATTTACCTGAGAATCTAATTAACGGGCAAGTACCTACTACATTCATTCATACATACATTGAATTAGTAAGACACCTATACATTCAAATTAATAAGTACTAAATTCGCAAATTCCCTCTTTTGTGTTTCGTTCCGTTAAATCTGAAATCTGAATACCTGAAACTAGTTTCAGTACCAGTTTTTGTTTATATCACAAGTTATCAAATGATTTAACCTCAATCAAAATCGATTATTGGCGTGTTTATTCATTAAAGTATGCTTATTATATTTTCGATCGGGTACCTTCTTGAATTCAACTGACTATTAACTGTCTGTAATTTCGTCACTGTCTAAATTCACCACGTCGTACGTCAGTGTGACGTGGTTAAATTAAATTACGTTTAATAGCCTAATGACAAAACAATGAAAATGTATTGCTCATTAGCGTCTATACCGACCTGTCCGCAATACGTTGTAATGATCTACTACAGTCATCA
Source organism: Cerastis leucographa (assembly GCA_963082945.1). Lineage (NCBI taxonomy): Eukaryota > Metazoa > Arthropoda > Insecta > Lepidoptera > Noctuidae > Cerastis > Cerastis leucographa. Next base: position 20,867,010 of record OY720356.1, on the reverse strand, counting down.
TCTTGGCGTCAATCCGACCAGTCCAGTCCAGAATGTCACAAATAATGAAGAAGATAGAAAAACACAAACGATAAGTGCCATTCATTAATTCTAAAGATTTCAAAGAAAGTATTATAAATAGTAGGAATTGGCATTATTTATTTTAAACCCGGTCCAACTTTACACGACTTTACAAAACATGAGGATTTCTTGATAATATCTAAATTGAATATTTTGATGTTTTATGCACAGAAACTTACCGGAATCAATTTTGTAAATGATGGCGAAGACCGCTTCTAAATTCGTTATGTAGTGTGGAAAATCAAGACACGACCGACAGAAGACAATTTATGTTCAGACATAGAGATAATTATGTGTAGAAGAAAACAAAAGACAATCGCCAGTTATCGATCAACACTAGCCTACCCACGGCGTTTACCTTAGGCCTCGGTCCCACTGACCAATATTCTTGCACATTTGTACCCGTCGCGAATCCGACCCGGGTATTACTCCACCGGATAATCCCGGACCACTATTAACCGGTTTGGAACCCCAGGGATGGAATAGGGTGGTTCGAAGAAACCGAAAGACCTTGTGGGTGTTGTATTATGAAGAGTTTTAAAGATTTATCTCGTCAGCTAGTCGTGAAGGTATGATTCTTTATGAACTTCTGGTTTAAAGTCTGGTTTCTGGGTACGATACCTCTTGGTAAGACTGGATAGTCTCACCAATGGGTATTCGTGTTACCAAGTACTAACTAGATTGTGAAGGTCAGATAGGCTTCTGCCACCTTGTAAAATAAAGCCCAACCTAAAATAATTGGGAAATGGCCAAGCAAATGATGACTGCTTTTTAATTTAATGTTAGATAACCAAATCGGTCCGGTGTCCCATAATTTAATGACAATTAGTTTATAACTGTACTTTTAATTTCACACAGCAATATGATATGGAATAACTTTACTTTAAATCAATTATTTTTAGTTACACAATATGTACACTCCTCATTCCCTCCGTTCAACCGCAACCATTCATATATTTCCTCATAATATACATAGCTAGAACATCAGGGTGGCACATTCTTATTCGTGCCAGTTCTATAACTCTCGCTGCCTCTCTCGTGTCCATGGCCCGGGGGTTGGGTTGCGGCTGTTGCGTCGTCCGTCCACTTCGCGTACTTGGATGCTGGTGGCCTGTGGAAAACAAAGCAACATGCCACCATGATATGTTTTTGACCACTATTTTGTTCATTGCAGCACGCCGCTGCGTTTTAACGTAGCTTAAACTCACCAAATGTTGCTGGCCAGCATGCGCCAAGGACGTGAAGTGTCGGAACACGCCGTTAGCCCTTGTTTTTAACTGGACCTTGAGTTTAGGCGAACAGTTGAAACTTTTCCGACATGCAACTACAAAAAGAAATACGTTTTTAACTATGTCATTCTGAACAAACAGGCAATTAACTCAAATATAATTATTTTAGACACTTACCTTCCTTCGCGATATCTTTTTATTTTTTATTATCATTGGTTTATTACTATTCATCACTTTGAACGCTCTAAATTAACTTATGTAATAATCAATATCTTTCATCTATTATATATTTATTAGTATACAGCAGCTACAAAAAATTTCTAGTTTTAAAATTGTGCAACAGCCACCGCCAGCCGCGGCGTAACTCGTGCATCGCACTCGGCTGCGTGCGGCACAGTGTGATGCCACGGACTAACGATGGTGTGGTGGAAACTGCCTGATACCGGTTTTTTTAAATAGCTAATGTAGTTGTTGTCCCGCCGATCCCTTATTTTATTTTATTTTTATAAGACACACTATTTTACATTATTTACATTATTTTATCATAATGTACACAATATTTATATAATTACGGTTACAAACTGACATCCGTACACTCACCATTTAGGTTCAGTTGAAAACCAGCGTCGGGCACTAGTTGTCCGGCATTTTGCTGAACTGGGCCTATTTGGTGCAGCCGTGAGTCACACAATATTGTTTAGTTTTAAGTTTTTTGTTTTTTTACTTATTTCCTTTTTTTTATATTGTGTGTACTTGTGGCATGTACAATAAACGTTTTTTCTTTCTTTCTTTCTTTCATAAACATACGTATAATAAGAATAAACAACATAAGCATGCCTTAATGCACTCACAATATTAATTTCACCCGAATCCGTCCCTTTGTGACAAAGAAAAATTGTAACGAATTGAGTGGGACCCTAGAACAACCTGACAGGAAAACCTTTTGTGTGGGTTGAGAATTACATGTTCTATGCCGTCCAAATAGGGTTGGGTTTACTTTAATTTGTTATGGTGTTACCTTGAGGCTCAAATCACAAGCATACTGCAACCTTATCTTATAAAATCACGTGTCACATCATGTTCGTACACGATAACCTCCGAAAATACACAACCGATTTCAATGAAATTTTTGAATGTTGTTGGTAGTTCTAGGTTGAAAGATAAGATTTATTGTTTGGATTAATCGGTGCGCCATTCGAAGTAGGGACAGGTCACTAGCACGAACATAGATTTTTTTGTTTATTACTTTAACAACATTATAAAACAGCCTGAAATACGACATTAGTGAATGCAAGGCCGAATTACCAAATGTTGCTTTTAACATTTTTACTCTTCGTTATCTTGGGTTGGGTTGGTGTGTTAGAATCTAGAAAGCAGTAGTAATAGGGGTGCGGACTGGGTAAAGAAAACGACATTCTATTTTGTCCGTCAGACAGGTAATACAAAAATATTAGACACGTATTTTTTGTTTTATCAAAATATAAAAAAAATACTTAGTTATAACTCAGTAAAGTTGGAGAGTGGGGCCTAACTACGTCACAAGTAGGTATAAAACTTACCTACATGTGACGTCATGCGCCATTTCAACTCAATATATCTCCGTAATTTTATGACCACGTGAAAAAATAAAAAATACGTGTCCAATACTTTTCAATAAAATACCCGACGGACAAAGAAAAAAAAATGTGTTCATCCCCTATTGGTGATGTTCTACAGAAAGTTCAGGTGCGTAGTACTCACAATTTTGTAGAAAAAGGCGCAAGTCTTCGCAAGGCTAACTTAATATAACCCGGTATTAGAATATTTTATCATACTAAAACCATCCGCTCATCTTTCATCACTTGTGCCAAAAAAGGTACATGCAAGGTAAGTCAGTCAAGAAGGCTGTCATTAATAGAGCCGGAGAGTAATGGCGGCCTGTAAACGTACAATAATGCGCTTGTTAGCTCCAAATGGAGTGATTCATTCGTTTTGTGGCGCTTTCCGAATGTTACTGGGTATTGTTGAAAGATGGTTAATGTTTTCAAAAGGTCTTCAAAGATGGACACGGTTTTGTCACTCACTGACTGCGACATCTTTCTCTTCATCTTTGTCGACAATTTTTATTTTTCTGATGTATGAGCTCAGACCAAAACTCTGCCACATGGACCGCGTGATGTTTAAGTTTTAGCAGTGGAGTCAGCAGTGGCTTCTCAAGGATCCTTCAAAGAGCCTGCGGCCCTTTTTGCTTCATTTTCTTCTCAGATAAGCGAAATATTATTCCAGGGTACAAGCTAAGCAGAATTTTCCGCGAAAATGTGAAAATTAAACACATTAGCCATAAAACACGGTTAATGTGCACAATGCAAATGCGGTGGTAACAATAATATCCGGCCAGAGTGTGGAACGGCACATAAATATGTGACGCGCCTTCCTGTCCTACTGTTTTAGCTAAATTTTATGTTCTACTTGTTTAGGAGCGTGCAAATTTATGGTCATACACATCGGGCTCCACGATTTAGAGACTTTGTATTGTATGGTCAAAAGAGCACTTAAGTACTGGTAAAAGATGGAAGAATTTACAAAGACCACATAATCTAAACAAGTGACAATCGGTTTCAAACGGTAACGTATTTCTACCACGTTTTTTTAAAATGGATTGACTAAAGCTCTTCGGTAGCCTGTTGTAGTCCCATTCAGTTTTGTCTTTTGCGTAATCGTTTTCGCTGATAGTAAGTATTATCAATTATATGTATTATCAAGTATGTAGTATGTGTATTATCAATCCCCTGTGAAATTCTCAGTCATGAGGAAACGAAGAAGCAGAAGAAGCCACTGAAAGACCAATGACATAACTTTTAACAGAACTGGTTGAACACGATTGTCTGAAAAACATCGTTTCAAAAGTATCTAGCTTAATTTCGGATTTCTACCCCTAAAAGTCTGCCAATGTGATTACCAAGTCCTCCTGCTGGTACTATCGACAATGAGGCACAATGAGGGCAACACTCAGTCTGTACCTTTGTTTCATTTCCTGATACCAACCAATTTTTTTCACATTCTAACTCGATAGCTTCGCTAGTATGGAATAGGATCCGTGTAAAACCTTTATTTATTTACTGATCTTAGAACGTGGTATATGATAATATGGATGATATTATATAAGAGAAGCATACTGTTCTGTTTAAAGTGCATCATCCCAGTCTGCTCGTGACTGTAGTCTTTACCGAGTTCTTGCTTTAAGTTTATACGTACTAAACGATTTTAGAGCCAGACTTCGTACTTGGTGCAAAATCTTAACGTTAATCCTTTTACATGTTCTTAGTTGAATAGCAGACAAAAACAATCTTTGTTTACACCTGGATCATTGATTAACACTTGCCGATTTCTTCCAGCATTTCCTCATCCACTTTAATTCATCGAAGCCGTCTCCACCCTTTCCCCCGATCACGTTATTAGGTATGAGCGTTCCAAAGCCGAACTGCGGATTTCAATAAAGCGCAACCTTTTGTTACGTGTGCTACCAATATTTGAGCCAATATTTGAGCCCGGCTCGCAGCTGCGATATTAAAAGATTCATTTCACAATGAGTTTGGAATCATCTTTGTGATGCTCAGCGTAGGTCAGGTTGCAAGAGAAGTGATACGGTTTTTTGTAGATGTTTTATTTTAAAAAGGCGTTTAAACGTACCTATTTGTTTGATTTATTGTGACGTGGCTTTTTCTTGGCCGGCTATCAGAAATAATTATTGAGCACAGACGTTAGTCTGTAAAATGTATATATACGACATATTCTGCAAGATCAGCTGTTTAAATTAAAGAAGTAATTTCAATCGAAATGGAAGTTCAATCGTCGACCTGGAAGTCTCTTAAAGAGACTCATTTACGGCCATAACGTGGCAACTTGAAAATGATTTCTATTAACACTTTGCTGGACTAGTATTAAAACAAGTAAAATAAACAAATGTTCGCGTCATTGTCTGCTGTTTAACCCACGATTAGAGGATTATTCCTGAACCAGTAATTCATATTATACAATATGTCTGAAAAAAAAAATATATAATCTAACGTAAATACACAAATCTGTCCAAAAAAGCAAATTCCTTTGCTAGCACCTGACCCTAACAAACTTCTCCCAATTATAATGAATACTTTATTCATCGCGACCAACTTAGCCGGTTTCCATGATTTTTATACTCACCGCGAACTTTCTACAACATTACCTATGCATTGTCTCTCGCGACCTTATACTTATTTAATTTAACGGTAGGGGGCGCAACATCTGTGTAGCCAACTTTCTGGGATCTTGTTTTGAGTTCAAATTTTAATGTAAAAGTATGAAGATACGAATATACCTGGTATGTAGATTGGTGTATCTTTGTTCGAGTGTTTTATTGAAGTGAAACTTCTTATGCGACTTCCAACAAGTTTTCCGCTACCATGGAGGAGGAATATTTTTTAACCGACTTCTAAAAAAGGAGGAGGTTCTCAATTCGGATGTTTGTATTTTTTTTTTTTTAAACTCACTAAGAGATGGCAGTATTACAAGATTTGTGACTACGTAGTTCTACTAGGTACGCAAGATGGCGTGCAAACAGTTTCTTCAGTGTGTTCAGCCTTCGCTCAATTTCCATGAGTAGAATAACCTCGAAAAACTTAAATATGTAATAATTATGTAATAAAAATAATACAACAAGAAAACAACAAAATATTATTTAGAAGCTCAATAAAATAATGAGAGTGAATCGCATGCGTGTAGTATTACGAAGTTTCACTTCTTCCGCGTGCGCACACGCACAATTTTTTCAGAAGAAACTTTAAAGTAAGTATTCAAATTGAAAATAAACTTAAATGATCAAATATTTTTTTCTGTAATCATCTTTATCAGAGATACTACTTGTGATTTCTAACTGAACCCAAACCTTTCGATAATAATTTTAGTTCTGCAATCTGCAATAATAGAAAATGCAAAATAAAAATCAAAACTTATTTATTCAAATAAGACTGACAATCAGTCCAATTTGAACGCCAATATTTCATAAGGCAGCCCCCAAAGGCGCCGTTTTTGAATTCCCGTTGACGATCACATGAAAAGATTTTACAACTGCAATTTTCCCGAATAAATCAAACCACTCTAATATAAAAATTGACCTGTCCTGATTCTGGAATGGTAATGCCAATGAAATATTCAGCCGTTGACGTGCAGGTGGCCGCGCCATTGCGGCCGGTTTCTTTATGCATGAGAGCCTCTTGTGATTCGGAACGCACGTTCTCGATACGTAGCCCAAGAGTAGCCAAGTAGCAGCATCCATAGACTGGATAGAAGTAACGGAGATTGTGCCTACAGGGCGAGTTGTCTTTCAAGATAGGTAAGTTTAGATCCTGCAGATCCCAAGGTACAATTCTTCTTAAAACATCTTTCAGTTAGTGTTTCGGACTACTCACAGACGGACCTGTAACGATTTGTTCAGATAAGTTCTATAAATGACAGCTGGGACCAACGACTTAACGTGCTTTCCGAGGCAAGAATTAAACTCGGGATGCATGGACTTATGGATTGCTGATAGCTTGGGAAATATGTTTAAATGACCAAAAATAAACTTCACCAAGAAACTAATTTTATTCCAGAGCCTTGGCCTTCTCTCCTGATGAGTTTCATTATGTACACAGCAAATCATAAAATTAAAAAAAAAACTGTCTGTTGATACCCATCCGATATGGGTTCATGAACAGACAGCTTTTTCACTTTTCGTCCCAAAGACCATACAGATATTTTACCTACTTTCCCCTCTCTAGTGCCGATCAGTTCGGACAGCGTACCTCAGTACATTTACATTTATATTGGCCAGAGACGTCCAGCGCCCTCTTGAGCACTCCTCACAGCGGTGAGAGGAATCAATTCCATTACAATACTTTTCGGTGATCCTTGTGCTGGCATTTTGTTACCTTTGTTAGATATTTTAGATTTAATTCGAAGAAAATCTTAAGTTAAGATGTTTTCAATTCTTTGCTTCGAGCCCACTTACCGTAACAAATTGCACCACAACGCTTTTACAAGATAAAATGGTAAACAATTAGAAGGTCTAAGGTCAGCGAGTATTTGAATAGAATTCTAATGCTCGACGCAACTGTCACACACGCGGCTTAATATTTTGTTGTCAAAGTCTTAGAAGTTCTGGGAAATAAGTCCAACTTTCCTGTCGCAGGTCTGCCGGAAGAAATTTCTTACGAAATAAGCGGTACAATTATGCTCTTCTATCTGAATGTAATGTCCTGAAAAATAATTTGTGCTTACATAAATAAATAAAAGAAGCCCGTCATTCCAATAGCCATACGATTCAAATACAAATAGCACTACTAATACAAAATATTGAAATGGAACATTGTAATATTAACTTAGGATCTTAACCAACTAGTTAAATTAATCTTCAAATCAAGCCGACCACAGTAATACATTTCCATTTAATCACTTGCTGGCAACGTGATTGATATTCAAACAGCATTTACATCCAGACCAATTTTCTTAACATCTTTCAAACTTAGGACTCTTGCACCACCCCCCACGACCACACCGTTGCCAGCAAGTGTACCTTCGATTGCCACCAAGTGCCATGAATAATTCATCAAGGGAAGTTTTGTTCAAGGAGTTTACAATACACCCCTGGAATTAGAAGATGCGGAAAACAATGAAAAATTAACAGCGGCTAGTTAAAGGGTGTACAAAATACTTTATCATGGTGGACTACAAAAAGATATACATTAATTTAAGAAATTCGTCAAATATGACTCTTGTTTTATGTGACTGAAAAGTTTATATTTTGGTAACTCATTTATTGAAACACTTTAAACGTGTCGTAAGTTTTACCTCTAACGTCCTATAAAGCGAATTACCGCTAACTTTCAACCTGTCATTATAAATACTTCACCAACTTTGAATCAAAATATTGCTAATACATATTGACCAGGCGTTTCTCAACCTATTCCTTCCATGAAAGTCCTTCATCATCTTTTCTGTTTCCAAGCATGTAAGGGTGTACGTACCAAACACACTAAAAAAGCCCCCATTGATCATAAATTTAATCACACGTAACGATAGCTCGCCCATAGGTAGGGGATTATTAGGACTTCGGAATGAGGGATCGAGGTGAATGACATTGATTGATTCACCTTCATTCATAGACGATTGTATCGACACACCTCACCAATTTATTTACCACGTAATTACTCAACTTTCAACCTTAGAATGAGAAAGATAGGGTATGTGTGGCCAGTATTATAAGTTGGTGAATAGAAGAATGGCTCCTTGAATTTGACAGTGAAACGGATTGATATCTGGGAGGATTTATCATAAGCTTAGTTTCATAAAGCAAGCACCTTGGTTAGATGTTTGCATAGAAACGCTGTTAGGGTCTTCTGAGGAAGGGAAGGTACTCTGAAGAAATGGAATTTATTGGTTTAGGTAGCTGTGCCATTACCAAACACGCTTGCTTTAGTATTCACTAAATCAACATTGTGATCTCGGCAATTATTCTTTTCAAAAGTTTTCCGCCAAGACCCATGTCGGATTGGTTGCGATTTCAAACTGAAATCTTACATCAGTTCACTAAAACTTTATATTATTATTGAACCATTTAATAAGTACACGTTCCACCAGAATTTTACTTTTAACACCAAGGTCTTGAATCATATACTAAATACCTTTGGTAAAAGTTTATTTTAAGAAGGAAAGACTTGATATTAAATATCCCTAGGACAAGGACTTTGCTTGCCAGTATGCAATTTAGCACACGATCTGCTGCGCTATATAATAAAATCAATAAATACATCTACATTTATCCCAGAAACTACCATGACAGTAAAAAAATGATAATGGAATGGATACAAACCCTTACCTACAATGATATCGAAATACTTCTGAAACCTTGACACATACACACCCTCACGCTCATGTACATTCAGTCACACCTACAGGCTACACTCTCACTCACATTTACTTACACACATTTACACCCAGTCATATATACACACATTTGATTTAATTTTAAGTTAATGTTTATTAAGTAGTTTAACAAAAAATACGTTTTTGCTTCTGTATAACACGTCTTGCAATGAAAGAGCGGACTCTCCTAATACAGGCACTGTCTGCCTAAAAGGAGGATCCAATCAAAAAACTTGTCTATGTCTAAACTTGTTTTACCAATAAACTATTTTATTTATTTATTTTTATTTATTTATGTCACGATGAGATTACACCGTGTAAATACTGCGAAATCGAACTCACGACCCGCGCACAATACCAATCGCCTAACCACGTTACCTATCAAATAATCAATTCCCATAAAATCTAACAAAAAACCCAAAACAAACATTATACATATAAAAATCCCCTCCAAATTCCCACTTTATTTATACCTAAACAGGGTCCAGGGGGATTAAGTGGTAATCCCTTAAATTGGACACAGTTTCACCTGTCCGAGCGCGCGCGGCTTTGTACCGGGTAATGAAACAAATGAACTAAAACAAAAAATGTTCAAAGTTAATCTCTTATGTGTATAGACTGGAGGACGGCGAGATTATTTATGTTGGAGTGGGGAGTTCATTATTTGTCTATTTTAATTGCGTAAATGTGTGGAGCTTACTTTTTGCTATTACGTTAAACTGGTGGTATAATTAATGGAAAACTCAAAACTTCTATTAAAATAGGATCAGGTTAAGAGAGCTTCTATAAAACTTAAAGTTATGTAATAAACTGGAAAGTTTTAATTAGAACATTTTCTGTTCCAATTTTTCAATGCTATTAATTTAATTTCAAGAAACGTAAAGAGAAAATTGCAGATAAATAATATTCATCATTTTAAGCCGGTAATTTTCCCATTGCTGGGTCACAGGCCTCCTCTCTATGAGAGGGCTGTAATCCACGATGCGGGCCCAGTGCGGATTGATAGATGTCACATGTCTTCGATTTTTTAGTTATAGGACATGCTGGTTTTCTCACGATGTTTTCCTTCACCGTTTTTGAGGGCAGTGCTGATGAAATAAATTACACAAAGTAATGCCTGCCTGGAATCGAATCCACGGCTTACTGCTCGTAAGTCGGGGCTGCCACCACTGGGCCACCGCTTCTCTACATGTCATTACTTCTCAGAATTTGGTCCTTAGCAGCGACGCTATCGAATGGTGTAATAATGCAAGGTGTTTTTTTTTTCAAAATCAACGGTTTCGATTCCTAGTTGTAAAAAAGCAAAGCAAATAGCAGTTTAAGTTTTCATCAAAATAAGGCTGGAGACTCCTTTAATTTTTTTTTCGCTATTACTCTTTGTTTCGGATTTGGCCATCCAGGCCCACTTGAAAAATATGTCCTGTACTATAAAATAAAACAATATAACATTGACCACCGATCGACCACCACAACTAATAATTCACTAATTGTCGACGTGCCGCGTGTGTTGTGTGTGTGTGTGTGGTGTTCGCCACAATTTGGACTTTATTCTCACACAAATCCCTCCATACATTTTTATTGGCTCGTCCACCTTCAGCCCTCTGATACGTGAGCCGACTCTTTATTTAAGGGTGGACTGAGATTGGCGGTTAGAACGCGGCGTTTCTGGAAAGCTGATAGATATAAGAAATATAACTTGATATTATATTGCTAATCTATATAGTTTAAGCTCTGAAAATGTCCTATTTTTTTTTTTGTAGGCATTGCTGTGTTGTTCACACTATTTCTTTAAACCATTCTGTTTTTATAATTGGCTGTCAGTGTCACTTACTATTTTTATTCTGTTTTGTTTGGGTGTAAGCCTCCATAGATTTTTTTTTAAATAAAAACTTTGTGCAATCCGCTTTATGACCAAAAAAAAAAACAAACAAACCTACAACTACTCCTGTTACGTGCTACGCGGTAGCCCGTAGACAGTTCCTGCGTTTCACCATCTACGAACGCTACGTTGAAACCGCTACGCGAGTGCTACGGCGTAGCGCGTGCCACCTGAACCGTGTTATTTGTTTCCGATTTCACCGCGAGCAGGTAAACAAGCGTGTTACACACTATTATTTGTTATTTTGTACTTTATTTCCGTTTCCGAAGAGAAACATTCTTGAAAGTTAGCTTCGGAGTTTGTTTTGTATTTTATTAGACGTAATGTTGCTTGTAAGTGAAGTTTCGTGCTTTCTCTTAAGATCAAATGCTGTGTGGTATGATAGAAGTTTAATACGTTATCAATATAAAGGCAAACTTGCAGCACAAATAACTTTGTAATTGACTCTAAACGTTATTAAAAGATCATTCTGCATCTGTAATCTTGAAACTCCATAGAATGGTGTTTTAAATATATACTATAACCGCTAAACACAACTGGTAATTGGCTATGCAAATAAAATTAAAAATTTAAAAAACTTCAGAAGATTTTTATAACGTCATAAATGACCTTATGTGAATATATCTTAGGTACTTTCCAATTAAATCCCACAAATCTTTTCACTACTTTCTAATTAAATTAATTTCAGATATATATGGATCACCAATTACAAAATCCCTATTAAATCTCAATCAAAACTCGATAAAACTTGACAATCAAACTAGTTATCTTGTTCCTGTCCTCAGAGGATAATATTTTAATTAAACCGCTCTAAAGTTATTACTGTTTGCTTCAACTTGCTCACCTCCGCCGGATTAATATGTATGATTGTCCTTTTTACATTCAGGGGTGAGCAGGGGTGGAAGGTAGAAATATTGATAGGATTTGGTGAATTTTTAGCTTTTCATCGATTGAAAAGTTGTAAGTTTTAGCAATATTAGGTGTATAAGTTTACTATTGACTTCAATTCTAGTGTAATTTTCTTTAAAATTAGACCACAGTGAAAATTTCCGCAAAAACTTTATTTGAATTTCAAAAGAACTTCTTTGTTTTTTTTTTCTTCTTTTTTAGCGCAGTCTCTAGGCTATGTGGTATATCTGGACTATTTCTAAACCTACAGAGATTTAGATAACTTGTATATTATATGGCTATTTGCAGAGGAGCTCGTGACTAAATTATAACAGCCGCGCGGGTCGATCTTCAAGGTTAAGCCGTGCTTGCCGAGGTTGGTCCGTGGATGGGTGACCATAATTACATACCGAGTTTCCTCCGTGCCTTGGAAAGCACGTTAAGCCGCTGGTCCCGGCTGTCATTTGTAGATCTTTGACAGTCGTTACGAGTAGTCAGAAGCCAAAAAGTCTGACATCCAGTCTTACCAAGGGGTATCGTATTACCCAGTTACTGGGTTGTGCAGGTCAGATAGGCAGTCGCTTCATGTAAAATACTAGTACTCAGCTGCATCCGGTTAGACTGGAAGCCGACCCCAACATAGTTTGGGAAAAGGCTAGGCAGATGATGATGTGGCTATTTGCACAAAAACTTCTAACCCCGAACTATAAGTCTAAACCAACATTCTATAAAACTTCACCAACCCGTGTAAGTTTAGTTCAAAACCAACTTCTCTAATAACAACACGATTCAATCTTTGATTGATATTTCTGTCTGAGTCCATAACAAAACACCTAAGTTTGACGCAAAACCGAATCGAAATCTATTCAAAACTCAAAGTGATAACTTAAAGTTTTACGTTTTCGTTTCATCTGCGGAAAGTTTTGGGCGCGCTTGCCAACTCGGTGTTAGTTCTGTGAGTTTACTTAGTGCCTAAATAGTTTTTGGCTAAGTAATTGCTGGTATTATAAACATGGTTAGTTGGTTGCTTGGAAATCGAAAATTTATTTATGGGTTTTCGTAATTTTTTCTTGGTCTGAGTTTTGTTAAGGGGTCCAAGTTTATTGTCTAGATTTTATAAAATATAGTTATCGCTTTGTGTTTATTTATATTTTAATTTTGCGTGGCATGGCTAGAGGGCAGCAGAATACTAACGCTGCGGCATCAATTTTTATAAATGACGCAGTATTCATGATGAAATTGGGCCCTTTGGGCTCGAACAGGAACTATATAATTAGTTCAATTTTTAACCGACTTTTATAAAAGGAGGAGTTTGTATTTTTTTTTTATGTTTGTTCGCGCATTACTCCGTCGCTTGCCAACCGATTTGGAAAATTCTTTTTTTGTTGGAAAGGGTATACTTTCCAAATGGTCCCATAGTCACCAGGTCAGGATCTGATGATGAAATCTTGGCGAAATCGAGAGAACTCTTCAAATTTTATAGGAAAACGTACAGCGATTTTGGTATTTTCTACAACAAGTAAAGCATTTGCGTCCAATAAGAACCATTTTACCATCAGATCTGATGATGAATCCAAGAGACAGGCTTCGGAACTCCATAACAAGGCAATGAATCTTAGCTGTGTTTGGGCTTGTTGGAATCGTAACGGTATGCACTTTCCAGGTGTACCAATAATAAGTTTAAAAAAAAAAAAAAACTGTTTTAACCGACTTCTATAAGGAGGAGCTTATCAATTCGATTAGTTTTTTTTTATGTATGTACACCGATTACGCTGAGATTTATGATCCGATTTGCGTGATTCTTCTTTAGTTTGATGTGGAATACCTGCCATTTGGTCCCATAAAAAATTAATATAGTTTGGCCATATAGTTTTCATTTTATTAAAAATTTTGTTATATGTAAATTTTTCACGTATGTACACCGATTTCTCCGTGATTACTGGACCGATTTAGATGATTTTTCATTCATTTGGTAGAGAAGCTTGCCCGGTGGAGCCATATGAATTTTATTATCTTTGCTTAGGTACTTTTTGAGTCATCCTCTTTATTATGCATTTTGTCCTTTGTCGTATGTACCTATGGACGATGTGCTGGTGTCTAGTTACAATGTAAAAAATATACTTGACTAGGATTAAAGTGAGATACCACAACTGAAAAGGCTAAAATAAAAACTTTTTTTACAAAAAAAAATAACCGACTTCCATAAAACACTAAAAAGTGGCAAATAATTTTAGTTTCGGAAGTCGGTGGCAAAAAAGTAAATGAAACAAACAAGTCACCGACTGCCGAAACTTAAATTATTTGCCACTTTTTAGTGTTTTATGGAAGTCGGTTATTTTTTTTTTGTAAAAAGGTTTTTATATATTGAGTGATTTAGGAGTACGCCTTGAGTCGGATCTAGCATTTCGTAATCACATCGTAAATAATTGTAAAAAAGCCTATAGGAACCTAGGGTTCGTCCTAAGAAGAGCAGAGGGTTTTACAAGCATCGCTGCGCTGACTTCTTTGTACAATGCATTGGTAAGAAGTCAGCTCGAATGTAACGCAATCATATGGGCTCCACATGAAGCTAAATACAGTCTCATGCTGGAGCGTATACAAAATAAAGTTACTAGGTTTCTGTACTTAAGGTTGTATGGTGTATATCCATTTTATCCATTTATGTATCCAACCTTGTTTGTTATAGGCATGGTGGGATACAATAAATTGGAAACAAGGAGGGACATAGCATTTGCTACCTATATGTTTAAATTGTTGCGTGGCAAGAGTTACTTACTTACTTAAGACTCAGGTATATTAAAAGAAATAAACCTGTGTGTGCCCGACAATTATGTATTGCGACGGAGACGGCCACGTCTTTTGGCGGTTCCCAGCAGTAGGACCAATCTACTGAGTAAAGCCCCTATATCGCGTACCTTGCGTGTACTTAATGACGTAGCAGAAAGCATAGATCTTTTTACTTGTTCTCTGAGTGAGTTCACAAAAATCACGATGCACAGAATATATTACGGTAAATAATGAAACTGTATTTATGGCCACACTATTGAATTAGGACATTCCTGTAATGATAGTGATGACGAGTTAATAAATAAATAAATATTTTACTTCATTTTTTGTTTATTTTCTCGTTTTTTTTTTTTTTTTTAATTTGGCATCCTCTGTTTTATATTTAGTAGTATGAGTCCAATAAATACCATTTCTTTCTTTCTAAGACAAATTCAGAGTAAACTGCATATGTATAATCAATGTTGCTTTATGTATTACTAATAACTCTGTAATTGTAATTTATAATTAAGAATGGTTATTTATCATTTACTAATATTATTTTAATTTTAACACTATGGAACGCAAGTAAATTCTATCGCAAAAGTCCTTATTCTTCAAAAGGTTTGGCAGAGGCCCCCAGTATATCCACATCTTACCAATCATGTGGAAGTGCAATATAAGGCAGGGCCCGGATGGACTAAAATGTTACTGTAAAGGTTAACGACCCAAACTAGAAATCGCATTCAGCCCGATCACTATGTACGGTAAGCCTATCCCTTGGGAGAAGCAAGCCAAGTACTTAGGAGTCTTACTTGACAACCACCTGTCTTTCGCGGCGCACATCAAAGCAGCTCGCAACCGGGCTGCCTTTGCTATGGGTAGGCTTCATTTCATGATAACGGCAAAAAGCAAGTTGTCACTCAAGTGCAAGTTGCGCCTTTATACCGCGGTGTTCCGCCCCATTATGACGTACGCTTGCGTCGTGTACGCTCACACCAAGCCTAAGTACATCCATAGGATGCAAATCTTTTAGAACCGGTTCTTACGTAGAGTCACGGGAGCCCCTTTTTGTGTCCGTAATGACCGTCTACACGTAGACCTTAGAATGCCCACCGTCCTTCAGTTTATGAAACGTCTTTCGAAGCGTTTCTTCGATAACGCCATTAAACACCGTAATCCCCTGATCGCAGCGGCCGCCCGTTACGAACCCTCGCGCATTAGTACAGTACGCCGTCCTAGGCATACCCTCGTCACTCCAGATGATGCTATCACCCTCCTCTAGGAGAATAGCAAAGAGACTAGCACTCTTAAAAAGTTCCGACTCAAACCACCGTCTGTCCGACCTCGCCGTCGAGGTCCGTCGCGACGTCCCGGTCCATGCCCTCCCCGACCCTCGCTCGAGCCAGCCCACGATGCTGTGCCAGTAGTTTTAAATCAGCCCCTAATTAATGATACCATTCAGATCCAGCCTGTCCCCATGCAGTCCTCCCCCAGCGACGCCCTAAGCCGAGGTTCGTACCCCACAGGGGGTGCCCTTAGCGTGTAGTCGCTTAGTTTGTAAGTTTTTATGCCCTGGCTGGAGGCCTTACTCTAAAGGCACCCACAGGATAGTCCGGTTAAGCAGACGACAACCTCATAGGTTGAACTGCGAGATGCCATTCACAAAAAAAAAAAAAAAAAAACTAGAAATCGCATAACACTATCATCATCTTCGAACCAAATTTAATCCTTATTCCTACTATGTTTTATTCTAACAAAAATCCTCATACAAACACGCGACGGATCAAACAATCGTCACAACAAAGGACATCAAAATAATGATAGCAACTATGAAAAGCAAAACCTGTCACAACCACAACCAATACACATAGTGGCAAATAAAAATGGCCACACATTATTTTTTGTCCGGCTGTCGGCACGTGAGGTGAATCCAATCGTTTTTTCTTATTTCCCCCGATTGATTGGACTGTGCTGTTATTTTTTTCCGTTTATCCCCTCACAAACAATGCGGGCATCGGGCAGGTGAGCTAAACGCTTAAGGGAAACGAAAGATTTTGCGGGATTTAACGATTGTCTCTGCACATTTGTCAAGCTTGTTTTATCATTGTGGTAATGTTTGTGTTTCTTTTTTCACAGTTACCTTCGTGTGAAGAAAAAATACTAGGTGCCTACAATTTTATCCCAAGTGTAATTTGCCTTGGAAAAGTAAGTATTTTCTTTTACAGCTTTTCACTAATTTAAATGCTTGGTTAATTCGCCTGCAGTGTAATTATAATAAACAAAGCGCCACTAAGTCAGGTGTTCGTGCGCGGACTACGTGTGCGTTTTATTTGCACTGGAGTGTAGTTTCTTAGCGTAAACGCATTACCTCCCTCAGGAGCGCACGTCGGCCTCTTAATAATGGAGACTCAGTGAATTTTGATTACATTAAATAGTATTAAAAGAATTTGTATTCTTAATACTGTTACAATTCAAGTAAAGTAACTTTTGAAAACTTTGAATGTCGCTGCCAAATGCTGTTTGTAAAGTACCTGTAGAATTTTATTTTTTTCTATTACTCGAAAGGTGAAGCCTCTATATTCCTTCCTGTCATAAATTTCAATGAGATTGAAGATAATATCAAGACGCTAACAAGATAAATGTTAAAGAAAAACTATGTTCTTATGTCTCAGTGAACAAACTATTAGATTCTCGAGTTTGACACTTAACTCTTGTCCATTAACAGTTAATTATTGAAAGCAGATGACAATGTTCTGTTAGTTCCGTCTCATTATCATCATCTGCTTAGTCATTTCCTAACTTTGTTGGGGTCGGCTTCCAGTCTAACCAGATGCAGCTGAATATCAGTATTTTACATGGCGTCTCTGCCTATCTGACATCCGCAACCCAGTTAGTACTTGATAATACGATACGCTTTGGTAAGAATGGTTGTCAGACTTTCGGGCCAATGACTGCCTGTAACGACTGTCAAAGATCTAGAAATGACAGATTGGACCAACGGCTTAACGTGCTTTCCGAGGCACGGAGGAAACTCGGTATGTCTGTTTATTCTAAGTATAATAAAACATCTTTGTTTCTCCCCGAACGACTTCTTACAACTATCACCAAACTTTGAAACTTTTCCATCAATTCCCTTACCCATTACCCAAAAAAAGAAAGCACCGAATTGCGGCCGCCGTACCATGAAATGATCCTCAAAGTTTCAATAGGAACCGCCCGGTAAAGGGGTTGCTCGTAAATTCGGGGCAGGTGGTCTTCCTTCCATCAGATCGAGTTATTGAATCCTTAATCCTCTTTTATTACTTTTCGAGTCGTAATAAAAAGCGCAGACAAGGGTAATTGTGCAAAATTGAGAAGTTCTGTTGAAGGTATGAAAAGCGACGGCTTTTGAATTTGGTCGGGTTAATTAGGTGGATTTTAATTTGGTGTCGGTTCTGTATCTTGAGACCTAGCTCTAGGTTGTATAAAAAGGTAGCGACATATTTTTAAACTAACTAAGAAATACATGACACAACAAAATTATAATAGGCAGGCGGAACCTTTACTGGGTTTCTGCCGGAAATCATAAATTTTAGAAAAAATATTCTAAGGATGTCATGTAGACATTTTTAATAAATGCTCAATTTTACAATCTGTGTAGTTCACCTCGCACACAGTACATCACACATGTTGCATGACACACACGCAAACGTCCTCTCCGCATGTCATTCTCATCTTATGAAACAAAAGCAAACGAATAGCATGTCCTTAATTTAAAAGTCCGCTAAATACATGCCACGTACCTACATCTTCCCACTAATTACTGTGGTACACATTTCTTGAGTTTTTTCTCAACATTAAACAGCATCCCGTCAGCGCAGACAGGTTTTTAATTAACAAACCCCAAACACTTGCGACTTTCACAAAAATAAGTAAAACCCTTAACGAGTTTACTCACTGCCCGTGTTCGGATTACGGGATTTTATTTTTTAGTCTACAAAGAAGTCTTGGCACCTTATATTTTGCTTTAGTCTACACGAAGATCTTTTAGCTCGATTAGTTTTCTAAAATAAGTTATTTGGTTTTGTATTATTTCATAATATCAAATGGTCGAAAAGAGAAAGTAGTCATGACTAGGTACCTAGTAGATTTCTTTGACTAATTGTTTTGTGTCGGCATTAGAGTAATTACTACATAAAGGAGGATGGTATTCCTGGGTCCAAATGGTAACTAGTTGAAATAAGAAGTATCATGGATTGGCAGATCAGGCCAAATTTTCAGTGAGTAGATGTTATTGTGTCCTCTCTCAAATAAGCTTACTTTGAATAGTTAACACCTGGGCCAAAGAAACGAACGCTTACAACCTCTTAATCTCTTCAAAGTGAGAGTGAACATGCTTCTACTGGGTAAGATCGTACCATCGTCGACTTTGTCTCTGTCATCTCTAACCTTGACTAGAGTCAAGAGCAACAAATAAAAAAGGAGGAATGAGGTTAAACCTTTCTCTTTAAAAAATATGCATTGATAAGAATGGCTACCACCCACGCATACATCACACCATTGCTTATTCACACTTCATTAAACCGTTTCGTTAAGGACATAAAATCAAACGTCCACGACTCTCTACGCGATCTGTAACACTAAGTTATACACAAATGTTATTAATACTGATTCTTCTTCGCAATGGTCTTCGAATGATGAATGATCAATCCTTTCAACTACGTGGCGTTAAGTTCTTCGTACATAAAACAGATGCATCAGATTCATTGTGAACATAGCCTGCTGAACTTCCTAACTAACTTATAAGATCACCTCTCCACCTCTAAAACGAGCACTATCGTCTTCCACAAACTTGTACCAAACAAGATAATTCTATAACCAACGCACACCAACATCACAAACTTCATATCTGAACTTGTAAGACGCACTCACCTGCGAGCTGCAACTAAGTTCAGTAGATTTATAGTCGCGGGTGTGGGGCGCGTCTTAGCAAGTTTGTGTGCCAGTTCACTGGGCTGCGATTGTGTTTACCTGGTTAAGATAGTGGTGCTACGTTTGCATTTAAAAGTTTTCGAAGGTTAGATTTAGGGTGAAACTTACAGGTTTTTTTTTTTATTTTCCATTATTCCTTTCAAAATTAGTGGACAGGGCATTCAATTCCCAATAGGTTGGTGATTCTTGTATAGAGTCCGTTAGATTAATTTTGGACAGATGACACTCATATCCGAATTTAAAAGTCATTATGTCATCCCTGAATTATTAAACCCTCTCCACAAACAAATAAATAAAAACCGAACAATACGTAAATACTTCCGTGAGCAACATTTCGCGAACGATCGCTCACAGCGCGGGCCGCGCCGACACAACCATTTGTCTTGGACCACCTTTAAAAGCTATTCACGACCATTTTTCTTTTTTAAAAACCTTCAGACACTTCCTTTTCGTTTTTCAATCGCCCCCGCCCCGGTCGGAGTTATCGCGATAAATGCTTTTGTTTGCCAGACTTTGTGGATTTGTGTAGAGTTGGTAATACCGTAATTTGCATATTATTCTTACGCAATCGGAATACTTTTATGCTTATTTTAAATAGGCCACACTAAAATAAAAGTCCTGTCTTATGAAGAATGGCAAATTACAAAAGACGATCCAGTATTTTAACCCGCACTCGCAGTGGTTGCTTCCAGTTCGCCACCGCGTACTGTACGCAGTTTGATAACTACGCCGCCGCCAGCTATAGCACCTGATTTTGTGTTGCGCGGCTAAATTGCTACAGTTCGCCATACACTCGACATTGAGTTTATGTCCGATTTGCCGGCCCAAGTCAGTCCCCGGACAGTCAGCCACTCACTATTCGCCTAATGAGGATACAGGCCGTATCGGTTAACTTTTCACGTTGAACAGATGTCAATGGAATTTGGCACACAGATAAACCATGACCTGGCTTCGAAAAAATGATACTTCTTATCCCGAATACATTTTTACCGTATACTATGACTAATATGCTTCTAGGTAAAGGCATGAAAATTCTGTCATAAAGTATTAATTCCTGGTTTTTCTGGATCTAGATTTTTCTAAACGCATACTATGTCCTTCATCTTCTACTAGATTTATTGTATAAGCCTGAACTGTTCCGAACAAGTAAATCTGATTTCCTAACACGCAACTTACTGATTATCATCTCTATAAAGATCCTCGGTATCGGGACGAAGCGTTGAGCCGCCTGGACAGGTGAATAGATGTCTCGACCCGTTCGCGGCAATCAGTCACAAATAGCATTCTTTAACATCACGCCGAGCTATGAGCGTGGAGCGGGGCAGGAACGACTACAGTGATAGATTGAACTTTAACTCAATGAGCTGTGTAACAATTTATGTTAATTCAACTATATTCTATTTATCTATCTAAAACAACTGTTTTTTTTTTATTGTCTGTTAAGGTTATATTGCTGATTGGATGATGTTTTTTACACTGTATAATGGAAATATTAATTTACCACGTCAAAAAAATTTTAAGGTAAAAATAAATCACGGTTTAATTAAACACTACACATACAGGGCGTAACGGAAAGTGTATATACATACTTAAGGGTGTGCTACAGACCATCAAACTGAACATGTTTCTCCATAGGACAAACATCGTAATAGCGAAAAAAATATCTGCTGCTCCATACATTTGGGTCGAATAGGTATTGAAATTTTGTATTTGACGACACGGTTGGCGCAGTGGCTGAGCGATCGACTGCTGCGCTGCGTGTCGCGGGTTCGATCCCCGCACGGAACAAATATTTGTATGGCCTACAGATAGTTGTTCCGGGTTTGACTGTTTGTGTATGTGAGTTTAAATGTTTGTAAACGCACCCACGATACAGGAGAAATTCCTAGTGTGGGGCAACGTTTTTTAAAAAAAAAAAAAGAAAAAAAAAATATACCCTTTCCGTTACACCCTGTATATTCACATAAAATCCTGATAAGTACATACAGATACATCAGAATTCGTCTATGACAGGTAATTAAGATTAAAACTTCATCCATAGCCAGCTGAGTAAAAAGACTATTTTAATTAAGGCCAAGTTCCCTCCCCCAACTAGCTACCCCGCTCCCGCTACCTCCCATCCCTTAGCACCCCAACAATCACAGGGTGCCCTGCACCGGCACTGGTTCCCTGGTACTAGTCCTACAATTAATCACAAGCTGATGCTTACCCTCTAATTGAATGCTCTCTTCAGCGCTGCGTTTATCGTCATCATCAATATGGCCTCCGGGATGCTGACACGTTTGTTTTAACACTTTTTCGTTTGCAGCTAAAATGCTGGCGATATTTTTTGTGTTTGAAGTCTTTCTGTTATGGTAAGGTAGGTAGGCTGAACTAGGTGAATACCTTTCTTTGGTGTAATAAATAGATTGATTTTACCTACTGTTTAATCATAATCATAAAATCTTTATTTATCTCCTCATCAAAAATTAAAGGCGCTGGTTCACATTATGTACAATCTTATATAGAGAAAGGTGTCTGAGATAGGAAGATCCTGAGGTACAGATCACCTTTCGGGCTTTGAAATAAACATTTAAATGTTTGCAAAAATATAAGTAAAGTTAAAAAGAATTTAAATCGTAAAATTAAAATTAACAAGTTTCTTTAAATTTAAACAAAAGTAAAACAAAATATGAATTGACATAAAACATTAAATTACTGAAACATCCATATATATTATCCATTTTATATTCTTCTTCCCAGCTAAAACACTAGGAAGTGGCGAAGGGCAGGCGTTTTGGAGGACTGTCTCATGTGATTTTGACGTTCAAAAAGTGCTGATTATCAGCCTAGTTTGAATAAATGACTTTTGATTGGATTTGATTTGATAAAAATCTGTCTTAGGTATATTAGAGAACTAAGCGATGAGAATAGAAGCTTCTTGCGTTATGCCATTGACTATGCAACTATAAGATTTAAGATATTCCTGACTTCAATCTAAAGATTGTACGTATAAATCATTGCCTGTCCTCGAAATGCTGGCAATAACCTAGTCAAAGGCGTTAAATCAATGCTGATGAACTATGTATGTGCATACCGATTTTAATACTCCCGAATTTTTCCAATGCCAAAAGCAAGCTCCTAAAGCTCCCATTTCACAGTCGGAAAAAGGCAGACAGACGCTTGCATAGGAATCAATCATCGGTCACCACTCGCCATAAAGGCTGCAATAAATTCAGGCGAGCTTTCGGCCCATTTTCCACTTGTTTTCACCTCAACGTCGATTTTCAGTTCGACTGAAAGCGCTCATTCACCCTCGATTTTGAATTGGGCGTATTTGTCATTTTCTGATGTATTTCGCTTCGGTGTTTGGCCGTATTGCCCCTTTGTTGGTTCTGATTGATCGAATTGATTTTGCAAACGGTTTTAACTGGTGGTTTAATTGAGATAATTTCTATTTTACTTTGGTAAATAGGAAATTGAAAATTACAATGTTTTGAGTAGTGTGAAACAATTAAATCGCCTTAAATTGAGCTCTTTACATTGTATTCCAATGGCAAAATTGAATTAATCCTATTTAAATTTTCTCGTGTAAAACTAAATACAGTTATTTAATTATTTTATTGAGGCACCTACGCTACTGTTAACATAATCTTCTCTCAGATAAAAACCCTGCTGTATAATTAACCCATTCACCGCTGCACCTATTCAACACCCCAAAACATACCCCTAAAAAGTTTTTAAAGGAAATGGCTTCCTTCTGTCAGATAATACTGGCATGTATGAGAAGAGACACCGAGGTCATTTGTCACGCTGCACATTACGCGGCGGTTAGCGTGACGGGCTATAAAAAGCGTGTAAACACGTCACCTGTCACGTGACGTCGGCGACGTGACGACGTGACGGAGTCGTCGAAGGATCATTGATGAGGGAAGGGATTGGAGGTGATAAGTGCGCTGGGTATTTAAGGACTTGGAGATTTCACGGATTAATTTTAAATACTTCCAAATACGAGTAGTCAGTTCTCAACAACTAACAACTCTTATTTCGTTAGTTTTGGTTCTTTACTTAATTTTTTGACGTGACAACGTCTTATAAATTGGTTTGCCGGGTGACACTTCAAGAAACTGCGTTACGCTCCGCTCACGTTATGCGCTCACAATGAGAGCGAGTGAGAGGCACGCGTCCCTTCCACTCGGGCATGGTTAGCCCGCCTAAGAGCGAGAGAGACAGACATAAAAAGTGAAAGGCACGCGCAAATAAATGTTTTAAATTGTTACTATTATTTCATCCTTCTTCCTACTATACGAATGAATATTCACATTAAAATTATTTTACCACTCAAAGTCGTTGTCACGTAAAACTTTCGCCCGTATACCGACTTTACAGGCAACCAATTTTTTTTTTGTTACTTAATATTATCAAAAAACATACATAAACAGATAAATCTTATTCACCAATGTACCAGTTCCCCCTAAAAAAATACAAGAAATGTAACGAAAAAAGCACGACCAAGGACGAATTCCACAAATTAAACTGATCGGGATTAATTCACCTCAATCGCGTTCAAGTGCTCTCAATGTTATAATTACAATGGAATATGTATGCTTGCAACTCTTTAACGCCCCGTTTGGATATGCTGATTGCATCCGACATTTTTGTAATCCGTTCTGAGATGAGATGAAAATATTATATTCTTGGCATTTGGAAACTGCCACATCCGAACTCCTTACAACCTCGTTGCTGGGTAGGCAGCGGTATGAAAAATGACACGCTGTTTCACCATTGACACACCGTCAGTTCGTCGGTTCGTCGGCACTGTATTGAGGAACGCTCACGATGATGCATCGCTTCGGAAACGTTTCGGTACAGCAACGTTTTATCATACGTTTTTCTACTTAAAATTTATTGATATTGGAAGCATCAATATTTGGAGTGTGCTTGGTTCAGGTGGATCACAAAATTAGGTTCAATTTCATAGAACATTGAAAGGAGGAGCTTGTGGCTAAATAATAACAGCCACTCGGGTAGGTTAAGCCGCGCTTGCCTTGGTTGATCCGTGGATGGGTGAACACCCATAACGAACCGAGTTTCCTCCATGCCTCCGAAAGTAGTCTGTGACCCGAAGGCTGAAAAACAGTCTTACCAAGGGGTGTCGTATTACCCAGTACTTACAGGGTTATGGAGGTAGAGATAGACAGTCGGTCCATGTAAAATATTGGTATTCAGCTGCATCCTGGATGCCGACTCCAAGAAAGATGGGGAAAGTCTAGGCAGATGATGATGATGATGTAGTTCATTCAAAAGTAACTCTCGGCAGGCCAGCCTACAAGACTATATTTTATCTGCTTTCAATAACTATATAATTCTATATTTTTACATGATTTCACACGATCTCGTCGCCACTAAAATTCAAAGGCCCCAATCCCGTGTTTCTCCCGCATGAGTATGGTCCACATAATCGGTTTAGTTCCACATTCACCTCTGATAATAAATCATGGCAAAGCCGCACCTGCCACCTTATCGCGGTGCCCGGGTATTGAGAGGGGGGCGGGGGGTGGCTATTGCCACTCTATTGGGCTTCTTTCCGATATTTATACCGTACTGAAGGTTATTACTGATGTTCTTTTAATGCTCTTATTTCTGGGAAGTTTGTGGAGGAATGTCAATTGTTGTAAATGTCCGGATTACAAAGACTGAGTACGAATCGTTTTTTCCCGTGTTACCATTACTTTAGTATTGTTTCCTTGGTTAATTGCAGATCGGCAGTGGTAGGTCATGTCAGACTAAATACGAGTTAATAGCATGAAAAGGTTTCTCTATGTTCCCTAACTTTTTTATCCATAATCTAAAGTGCCATATTTTTTTTTTCTGTCCTAATCATCATTTGTCCGAATGATAACTTGTCCGTACTTAATGTTACATAATATCACGTTCATAAAATTGAAATCGCCAAAATAAAGTATGCCCTAAATGCGTTCGTCATAATTATTACAATGAATAATATACAAATGACTAAAAACGATTTCAATAAAAGTTCAAAGTCCTAAATTAAAATTATTTAATGTTTATGTATCCTAAAAAAAAAATTTTTGTAAGTACATAGACATACCTATGTACTTACAAAAAATTTTTTTTTCGTTTGGTTTCTATTTCCCTATAAGAAGCATGCAAACAAGCATACACCATGCATGCAGGAAGCATGCAACATGTAGCATGCAGGCAAACTTGCTGCATGCAAACGAGCATGCAACATGCAGCAAGCATAGTATCTGTCACGGCTCTGGGCGCTGCGGGGCTCCGGCGGACCCACGCGAGCTTATCATCGCAGATGGTTATTAACGATCACCACCGGCTTCACCGGCCAGCCTCAGCCGCGGAGGCGAGCGTTACAACCACCAGCTCTTCAACTCGCGGACCGCCTCGCCCCTCCGCGCAAATGCGATTCTAAATTAAACTCTAGGTGTAGGGCAGACAAGACTGCGTGAAGTCGGATTTACAGCGATTCGTTATTGTCACTAAAACCTATTTTTTATCAAAAGTTTCAATACTAACAATTTTATTATAAATGGCCATTCGAAATAATCATCATTATTATCTGCTTAGCCTCTTCCCAAACTATCTTGGGGTCGGCTTCCAGTCTAACCGGATGCAGCTGAGTATCAGTATTTTACATGAAGCGACTGCCTATCTGATCTCCACAACCCAGTAACTGGGTAATACGATACCCCTTGGTAAGAATGGATGTCAGACTAATAATAATTTACATTATAATTATAATACATTACTCCTAAGAAGAAAGGGAGTACCTATGAAAAGGTCTTCATTACGCTTTTGTACAGTACCCGTCTAATAATATATACATATACACTTAGCAAAACTGACAAGTGATTTGCTCGTGAAATAACGGTTTCTACGTTGAGATGAGACCTATTTCGTAATAGTATGGCTTCCAAAATTCCATGTTCGTGAAAACGTAAAACCTTAATCAATACAGAAGGAGAAAATCACTTTTAAAAGTTGCTGCGTGTATACATATTATTAGACGTGACTGTGCCCATTAAAAAAAACACATGAAACGAATCAATTGACTGAGGAATAAATAACCATAAAGATTTGTAGAGCATCCAAAGTAACAAGATTGTCTATGGGATTTTACAAAGAAAACTAGATTTTGGTCTAGGTAGGAATTTGTGATATTGTTCATAATTACCAAGTCATTCATAGCTATATATAAAGCATATATATAGCTATGAATTAAGGCAGATGAGTATCCAAGCATGAATCGTATTGTTTTATTGTTTAAGCATAGCATTTGATGGAAAGGGTGGGCGCTATTATAATAATGACATTCAAAAAGCTTTTTTTCAGCTTTATTTGTATAAATGACATTTGATCACCCAGAAAAGAAAAGAAAAGAAATAGAAATTGAAAGAAATTTCCAGGAAGCCAAAATTGTACGAATCCCAAAAAAGTCCTTCCAATTTATCATTTCATCCATAAAAGTCTATCTCATTCTCAAATGACCCATAATATCCACCTAGACTCATCTGCCCAATCACTACGTCATAAGCAGAACGCTAAGTCCCGTCCCGGCGGCATGTTTGAACAAGTTGCGACACTGCTGAAGTTAGCTAATGCCTCTCAAGTTAACTTAGTAACGACTATCGGGACACCTTTCATTAACGTTAGCTCTGTCGGTGCCCGGATTACTTCTGTTCTTGTTACACTTGATTAGACTACGTTTTAGAGGTAATAGGAAGGTTTATTTTGTTATTATGAGCCTGTAGTTCTCTATTGTCGACTGCTGCGCTGCGTGTCGCGGGTTCGATCCCCGCACGGAACAAATATTTGTATGGCCTACAGATAGTTGTTCCGGGTCTGGCTGTTTGTGTATGTGAGTTTAAATGTTTGTAAACGCACTCACGATACAGGAGAAATTCCTAGTGTGGGGCAACGTTTTAAAAAAAAAAAAGAAAAAAAAGAAAAATTTTAAAATTGGTATACGTGTTGAATTCTAAAATATTTTGAATCTACCAGACTTTTTCGCAATAGAAGCAAGAAAGATTTGATCACAATGCTGCTGCATTTCAAACTTCTGGTACAGTTTTTCTTAGAATATTTTTATTTATAATTCGTAAATTGCTCAGATACTCTCTTCTGTATATCATTTATCTGACCCTTTTTTTTTTTGTAAGTAGTGTAAGATGTTTCACGCATACCACGCTGTCTGGGGAGACGGTTTGGTTATGAGGGGCTTGCACCCGCTAAAAAACTCTACCGTGAGCCTATTGTCGCCTTAGTGGATGAGCCACGAGAACTGCTACGCATGACATTTGCGACCCTTATAGCGCAGCCCGCCTCCGGGCACCAACTCCTTTGGCGATGTCCGAGCTCACCTGAGACATCGCCACCACTCGCGATGGCCGTGCAATGCGACAGCGATAGACTCCCCGATCTATCGCCCGCTGTTACCTCGTAGGGCGGCATTAGGTCGTCATGGCGTCTTCTGCGAGATAACGTCCTCGTAGAAAGATGCTACTGCCTCCGAATCATGTATCTAACCTAACCCTCTGCTAATCATTAGCCTAATCTATTTTTCATACGACCACTGAAAGAGAAAATCTGCATTAGTTACAGTAACACAATGCTTAAGGAAGGTATTTCACTACATTTAAAGTGGTTAAAAATCAATGCCTTCATAAAACACAGAGACAACAACA
Organism: Cerastis leucographa; assembly: GCA_963082945.1. Lineage (NCBI taxonomy): Eukaryota > Metazoa > Arthropoda > Insecta > Lepidoptera > Noctuidae > Cerastis > Cerastis leucographa. The sequence goes on along the minus strand of OY720356.1, from coordinate 20,838,598 downwards.
ATTAACGCCCAATCTTAAACAATTAATCAAATCACCTCACTTCACACAAACAAAAATATAAATCGGACTAAACTCGTACTAGTAGGGTAGATGTACCAACATTCGGCTATACGTCCCCTGGGCGCACTTGCATCGCCACGGAACCGCGGCCCGAATGCCGGCGGAATTGCACGACCGCTTTTATTGTTAGTTGCCGCCATAACTCCGAGCTAGTTAACCTGATACAAGGTGGGATTCGGAGTTGCTGAACACTTTATTGTGTAAGGTAGGGATGAGTGGGTTTAATCACGGTTTCAGTTGTTTGTTTTATTGTAAACTAGCTGTACCCAGCATGCGTTGCAATGCACTTTTTACTACCCACCTACCCTATCCGACCTATCTACCCTATCCTACCTACCCTACCCGACGCTACCTACCTACCTACTCTACCCTACCCTACCTACCTACTCTACCCTACCCTACCCTACCCTTACTACCTACCTACCCTACCTACCTACCCTACCCTACCCTACCTACCTACCCTACCCTACCCTACCTACCTACCCTACCTACCTACCCTACCCTACCTACCTACCTACCCTACCCTACCTACCTACCCTACCTACCTACCTACCCTACCTACCTACCCTACCCTACCTACCTACCCTACCCTACCTAACCTACCCTACCCTACCTACCTACCCTACCCTACCTACCTACCCTACCCTACCTACCTACCCTACCCTACCTACCTACCCTATCCTACCTACCTACCCTACCCTACCCTACCGTATCCTATGTCCTTCTCCTGGCTCTAAACTACCTCCCTGCCAATTTTCAGCTAAATCGGTTCAGCCGTTCTTGAGTTATAAGTGAAGTAACTAACACGACTTTCTTTTATATATATAGATTGTGCTCCTGTTGAGATTATTTTAGCAAAACTATGAAAGCGGAGTTTGCTTACATTTTTTTTTTCAATTTGCGCGCCGGATACGTATATATCATGTATTTTCTGTCTAGGTCAAGGATAGATAAATAATTGCAAAACCAATTACTTAATGTCCATTTAGTTTCGCTAAACAAAGAGACCAATTTCAACTAAGTACATTTTCTTTCACTTCTCTCAAAAGTAAACGAAACTCTTGTAACAAACTTAAACATTTTATTTCTCCAATCCTAACATAAGATTTTATCTAACAAAGAAGTCAAACAAGCAAACCCAATAGGTGTAACAATATCTGTCCGGTCCACAGAGACCACTCACGTAAGGTGAAAGCAAATATTGTGAGAATTGCAAACAGCGTTCGACAAAGAGTTTAAAAAGTGCAGTTTGAACTAATGCGATGTTGCTGGTAAGTGGGGAGCCGGACAGTTATTGTTACATCCACCCGGACTGTTTGAGGGTTTGGGTTGAGGTTTTGTGCGATGTGGAGTTTGGTTATTGACATTAATTCATTTGTCAGATTGGTATCCACTGAAACATCAAAGAAAGTCAGAGATTTGCTTTGCCTACTACTGTACGTAAGAAACGGTTCTGCAAGGTTTGCATCCTATGGATGTACTAAGGCTTGGTATGTGCGTACACGACGCAAGCATACGTCATAATGGGGCGGATCACCGCGGTAAAGAGGCAGCTCGATCGCGAGCTGCTTTGATGTGCGCCTCGAAGTTAAGTACTAGGCTTGCTTCTCCCAAGGGAATGGCTTACCGTACAAAGTGATCAGGCTGAAGAGATTTTCTATAAATGATGTGATGTTTTTATGAGTTTTATTTGTTAATCGAAGAATTAATATATTATAATTATACTCTCACCGTCAATTACATGGGACTTAAACATTACGGGTACTGGTACATCACTGCCTAACCTGTAGGTAAATACAGGCATGAACTTAATTATGTCAAGATTACATTGTAGGTTCATACAGCAGTCAATCTACTGTCATCATCATTACTTCTATTCGTCTAGTGATATAGTGTAAATGAAAATAACCAATATAAGAAATCTGCACCAGTTCCATTCTGCTTTGCAAAATTATTTCAAGTTAAAACAAACTTCCTAACAGAATAAACTTGGACTAGCAGCGGACTGTGATTGGCCGACTTGATTGAATGAACTTTAAACTTTCTGTGAGAATAGTTCTAACCTTCAGTCTGAACAAATAAGTGAGACCTCATCACTAAGTTTCGGTCCAGGTTAAGTTAAACGTTTGGTCTGATGCCAAGGAATGGGGCCTGCTATACTTACGACATTCTTATTTATAGTGTGAACAGAAATCCCGCTTTAATGTGCCTTACCTAGGGTTCTTGCTTTAGAAACTCCAAAGTTTCATAAGAGTTCTAGCTTACCTGGCGATTCTAGACATGTTTTTCTGACCTGGAAATTCCAAATATTAAATTGGGGTGAATTTAATATAATAATAAAAAATATAATTCCTCTCTCTTTTAACCATTTGGCACCATAAAATAAATGCATAAAATCATTAAAATATCCATTTAATAATTATAAAGCTATTAAAATCATTTGTCACACTAATTTAATTATTGTCACAAATGATTTATATATTTTTTTAATATTATAGAATATATATTAATTTAAGTCCAGCCTTTACTCAAAAGAACACACAAAATACTGACGAAAACTTGCAGCAATTTATCCAAAACTTCGACGAAAAATCTATCACTGTAAACAAAAATATTCCACCACACACAAGATGCACAAAGTCAAACATCATACTCCAACAAATCAATTTAGAAAATCTACCGCACGTCAGCGCTACTCCCACCGTGCTACCGTTATACGTAGCCATCACACGAATGGCTATCATAGCTCTCGGCAGATGAGAGTGTGTCTGGACCACGGGAGGTGTGCTGAGAAAACATCATATTTCACGGCTTAACCCTTCAGAGGAAGCTTTTTGCTTGATCAAGTTCGTAATGAAAATATTGGATTGTTTCTGGGATTGTTTGAGCTGGAATGAGGTAGAATTTGATGTAATTGCGGAATTGGACGCGATTGACGGAAAATTGGTTCGGTGTAAATAGTTTAAGGTGATTGGAAACTGGTATTAGATAATTTGCTTACGAAATTGAAAATGGAAATCGTTTTTCTGTTCGGCAGTAGTGCTCTTTATTTATGAGAAATAACCAAAATCTTTTTTTTTACGTGATTAGAGTGGTTCAAAGACTTACACCGTAATCGACATCAAGATCTGAAATAGATTTCATCATGCATTTTTTTTCTACAAAATGGTTGTCCAAAAACAAGCATCGAACTCAAAGACGCCATCGCCATCCATCTACTACCTACTCGCACTTACGTCACCGGATTTCCCTTCCAAATCACATAATTATGCATCACATACAAACGTACCATACCCTGCAAAATATGTCCTTTAAAAAGCCCAACGTTTTTCCCCTGTGACCAAGTGATCTTGCTTGCATAGCAGGTCTGCCCTCGTAAGCCTAACAGGGATATCTCACAAAAAACGTAAAATGTATATATTATTGCATCTGACAGCTTGAAATATCTTGCATGGATTATTCAAAATCACCGATTTGTTTATTTAAAAAAAAAAACTAATAAGATATGCATTTTTGTACCGAAGTAGAATAAAACACTAGATCCTAGGGAACTCAGACGTTACTGATATTTTGACTAAGTGTTTGAGTTTGAGTAGTATTATCAATATTATACCTGTTAGCCAAAGCCGACGGCGAAAGGCAAACATAGATTTTTTGAGTTACCGCACTTTGACTTATGGGGGCACAGCAGATGTCCCCTGACTGTCCCTCGGCTGAGGTGCCGCCACCTAGTGGATAAAGTGATGAGTCACGTCACATGTGTGAGTTACGACCAATGTGCATATTGTTGAGCTCTGTGTGGGATACTGAATTTTTGTCAAATTTTTTACAGGGTGGGTTTTAGGTTTTACGTACCGTGATTTACGGTGTTATCACCATCATCTGCCTAAACTTTTTGGGAGATAAGGCATCCGAAGCATTTTGTATAATTAGTGGAAAATGCCCTAAGCTAACGTCTGAACTTGGATCGTGCACAGTGTGTACGTCATGCTAATATACAGGGTGTTTGGTGCATCGTTTGCCAAATTGAATAGGCCGAAAGGAGAGGTCATTTGCTATCTCTTTACGCCCTTTAACTCATTCCTTGCCACACCGGTTTTTTTATAAGAACTTTTTAATTTAAATTATTAAAAATTCCAAAATTCAACATTTTAGGTCAAATAAAAAAATAAAAAAATTGTTTAAACTTAAAATTTCGATTTAATTTTGATGTCTACTGTTGTATGATTCTACCAAATACAAAATTACTTGCTAGGAACAATCACTTTCTTTTTTAATAGCTCGTAAAGTTTTTGTAAAAGAAAAATGAACTTAAAACTCAACTTTAAATGGCTATAAAAAAAAAAACTAAAAGCGATCGGGATCTTCGAATACCTTTAAAAAAAATTCTAGTCTGTCCCCTTTCCAACAGTATGCAATATGCCCAAAAAAACGTTTAATATCTTTTAATTTTTAATCGAGACACTAGGCTGATATTCGAAATTACAGTAAGAACAGTAGTTTTAGCATAAATAACATGCCTCAAGTAAGTAGATAGATACTGTTATGTCACTAGTGCGTAGTGTCCTATCTCGTTCTTAAACAGGAACCAAAGTTTCAAGAATTTGAAATAAAAAAAAAGGATTGTGTGGTTTTATGAAACCACGGTAAAAGTAAAACTTTTTTTCACACTATAGACATTTAACTAAAAATTTTTGGAATAATATTCCATTAAGGGTATAAAACGCGGAGTAGGGATAAAGTGAAAGACGCCTTTCACTTTATCCCTACCCTGCGGCCGAGCGTCACGCGACATGCAACACACAGACGAAAAAGTTTGAGACGATGTAATAAATGTTTCAGTTTAAAAAAAAAACCGAAATCACAAATCTTGTTCGAGTTGTCCGCCACTGTTGCGAATGCACGCGCGGCATCTTCGTCTTATCTCGACTGTAGTTGTGCGTAAACGTATTTTTGCTTTGATAGTCACAAAAGCCACATCTATGTGTTGGATTACACATTCAGTTAATCAAAATTAAATCGAAATTTCAAGTCTAAACAATAGTTTTATTTTTTTATTTGACCTTAATTGTTGAATTTTGGAATTTTTCAAAATTTAAATTAAAAAGTTCTTATAAAAAACCCGGTGAGGCAAGGAATGAGTTATAGGGCGTGAAGAGTTAGCAAATGAACTCTCCTTTCGGCCTATTCGATTTGGCAAACGATGCACCAAACACCCTGTATATCAATAATGGGGTTTTCTTTACCGATCTAACCACGATTTAGTTTCAGTGTAGCAGTGATGATCAAGTTGTTAACAAAACCTTTTATAAAAATGTAACTAATGTCTTGCAAAATGTTGTCAACAGTGCTAAATTACGAAACGATTGAGTAATAATTGCATTCAAAATACACTAAGTCAATATTGCACCAAATCCAACTTTCTTATAAAAACTAATGAACACGTAAACTTCTTAATGATTGCAGCACACACAATATCTTGAGCAAACATGCTGTTTATCAGACGTCCATGCTTACCCAACCAAAGGTGACAAACAGACAATTTTCTCTCCTGTCCAATGCAAATGAGACCATCTGGCATAACCTGAACAAACCAAGCTCATTTGCTACCACAGCACACCTTATCACAAGATAATAAAGTTGATTTTAGTATTCTAGAACCGAATGTTTAAATTGGTAGAAAGTGCTGCTAGACAACTTTATCAAATTCGTTCTTAAAACACCTTATCACGTCTACGAAAGACTTATAATCACATACAGCAGCTTCATAAACTATGTTTGTATAAGAGTCTGGTCTCACGTGGGATTCCAAAATAAAGTGATGACCCCAAAGCGTTGGCGTGTGAGTTATAGGGATGTCGCTTGTATGAACTTTGTGTTGGTGCGTCATATTAATGTTAAAACATTTGTGAGGTTTTTGTATAGTCTGTGTTTTGATTTAAAAAGAAAAACAAAGGTTAATGGTCGCAAGCGCTGGTGCTAAGTATGAGGTCTTGGGTTCGATTTCCAGTTGAGGAAAAACGTTATCGGGTTTAACGGTCTGGAATTTCTCAGTAGCCGCCCGGAGCCTGATTGTGTGCCCGGTTGATGGTAATAGGCTCACCCCCTGTTACATGGGACTTACATTGATAACACCAGCCCTGCCTAAGTGTATGTGGAAAACAGGCGTGAAGCGTGATGATACGTTAAGTCAAGTAATTGCGTAATTATTGGATACTTACTTGGTTTATCAATTTTCATTAGCAATTTCAAGTCAAGGTTTAATTAGGTATCCTGTTATTTTGTGACCAACCACCTACTAGTAAATTATTATGATTATTTCATCATCGAACTTTATTGATTGACATTTAGAAGTTACGACTATTTAACAAAACTAGGTTTCCTTGAAATATTTCGTCATTTCAAATTATTAATAGTATTTGATGCCATCCTAAATACGTGACATATTAGCTTCTAATTAGTAGTTGATATGAAATTATATTTATTTCTGCCAAATCTTCAAACTAAACTTTTGCATATTTTTTGTTAACTAGATGACGTCGGCATTTGTAACTGACTTATCATCATGAGTCCATAATGTTCCTACTGCTGGGACACAGGCTTCCTCTCTATGAGAGGGAGTGGGCTGTAATCATCAGTGCGGGTTGGTAGATGTCACAAGTCTTCGAATTTTTAGTTCTAGGACATGCCAGTATCCTCACGTTATTTTCCTTCACCGTTTTTGAGAGCAGCAGTGATGAAATAAGTAACACAAAGTAATGCGCCTGCCTGGATTCGAACGCACGGCTTACTGCTCATAAGTCGGGGCTGCCACCACTGGGCCACTGCTCTCCACTGACTGATCCCTGGGTAGAAATTCCAAAACAAACTCCAAGGTCATCTTGCGGTGGTTTCTTTGCGCGCCAAACATAAGTCATATTCTTAATAGTTTAGTTTCCTAAGAAAATATTCCATCAAAACCCTCACATCAAAAGATATCTTAACTCATCTGAAACTTTCGCCCATAGCTTTTATGGCAGGTATGCCGCTATCAAAACGTCGCCATACCCCATTGATTCCCGAAAGTTTTATAGTTACCTTTACTTACGGAACCAATTTATTACTATCTTTTCACGGACGACTTGGCAAGAAAGCCGTTACTTGTCACAGGTATGATTTAGCGTTCCTAGGCAGACTTGGACACTAAATTAAGACCTAGGTCTTCTGGAAGTAACGAATTTGGTAAGGGAAATTGGTTTTGGCTCCGTGATTTCTACTTGGGGAAGAATGTAGATTTTTGGCGTCTGGCAATGTTTTTCTTTGTGGCAAAAAGGTTTTGGCTGTTAGTGCTAAACATCCGCGAGGTCGGATGGCGAAGCGAATCTCACGTGGCATTGGCTTGTATAAAATCCATTGATGCTTAAAACCTACACCTACCTAACAGGGCGAATGAAATTAATTTTACTTCTATCCTCAAAATTAGATCAATCATTTATAATAGAAATACTAGCTGCTACCCGCGACCTCGTTCGGGGGTTTTTTTTTAAGGTATGAAAAATAGATGTTGGCCGATTCTCAGACCTAACCGATATGCAAACAAAATTTCTTAAAAGTCGGTTCAGCCGTTTCGAAGGAGTATGGTACCTAACTAACATTGTGACACAAGAATTTTATCTATAAGATAACTCCATCAACATGAAAAAGAATACAACAAACAATGTGCCGTTCACGGTTAATTACTCAATCACAAAACAATAAAGGAATCACCTCACACTAGGGTAAACACACCAGATACCGGCTATTGGAAAAGTTCCGCTGAGTCAATAACCTGCGCCCGAACTTTTTCGATTAGTACCTGCCAGTAATGGGGCGCTTCACCCCACCAACTATTTGCCCTTATTACGTCTTTGGTAATTATTTTAACCCTTGCTGAACGGTTTAGTGGTTAGTAGAGTAGTTTGGATTGAAACTGTGGGTTACAGCCGCTTGAGGATAAACGTATTCTATCTAATATACCTACGTATCGTTCCTTGTAATTGAAACTTTATTTTAACTACTGGTGGGTATGAGGAAATAAGAATAATTAAGAAAGATACAGGAGAGCAGCGGTGGCCCAGTGGTGGCAGCCCCGACTTACGAGCAGTAAGCCGTGGGTTCGGACCCAGGCAGGCGCATTATTTTGTGTAATTTATTTCATCACCGATGCCCACAAAAACGGTTCAAGGAAAACATCGTGAGGAAACCGGCATGTCCTGGAACTAAAAATTCTAAGACGTGTGACTCTACCAACCCGCACTGGGCCCGCGTGGTGGATTACAGCCCGCTCCCTCTTATTGAGAGGACGCCTATGTCCCAACAGTGGGAACATTATAGGCTGATGATGATAAAGAAAGATACGATAGGAAGCAGCAGATTTCTTTTCTGTGTTCCAGCTAATATTGAAGATCACCAAGTCCTGGTTGTCTGTAAAACATGGTGATTGCCTATTTCTCAAATGGCTAACCCTGGAATTTCAAATCACCAGCTATGTTATATGGATTGGTTAGTACATACCTAGAAGGTAACTTGTTATGAACAGTACAGGAACACTCTACATAAATCCCATCTCCTTCACATAGGTAGACCCTGACATCACCATCATCAACGAACCAATGGGTATTTTCTTTATCAGGACTACACTTCATGGCTATATTGTATATTGCTTTACGTTTACCACATCCTCTCATCAAACTAGCTAAAACTACCATTAATATGCAGTATACATCACCGGACGTGTATCGCACCGGTTGTCTTGACTACAAAATAGAACTTCATGTAGCCATCATCACGAATAGCGTCATGAGGTAGGTATCATAAGACGTGGGAATTTTTGGCAGCCTGACGCCTAAAATTTGTTAATTCTGATTCCGTCCTGGAAAAGACCTATGTATGGGGAAAGCTAGCATTTTTTTTGCTTCGTTGATGACTGACTTCATGATGCCTTAACAACTACTAGTGACTTGTCAGTACTTGGAAGAAGTTTCTTTCTTCTTTTTACATGAAGAATCTACCATGAGTCCTTTGATCAAATGTGGTGACGTGTGTGCTGTTGTTTTTTTTTAATCTTTGCCCCACTCTAGGAATTTCTCCTGTATCCTGGGTGCGTTTACAAACATTTAAACTAACATACACAAACAGCCAGACCAGGAACAACTATCTGTAGGCCATACAAATATTTGTACCGTAGGGGGATCGAACCCGCGACACGCAGCGTAGCAGTCGATCGCTGCACAACCGCAGCGCCAACCGCGTCGTCACGTTGCTTGCTTGATATTTTATTGCTTCTCTGTAAGAACCTTCTTAATGTATGTAGCCTTAGCCACATTAAAAAGCATGAGTTTTCTCCGATCTAGAACTTTTCTCAGTGAATGTGACTACTCGTACTATGGATTGCTATTTCTGAAAATAAACAAAGTAAAAGTAAAGTATTTCTTCTCTCATTACAAGATGATGAACGTAAATGCATAGAACCTCTAGCTAATATTAAATACATTGTTATGCTGCGTCCGTCTTCATATATTACGGCTTGCTAGTCAGGACTGCTAAGGAGAACTGTTTCATTTGCATTATTACGCTGTCGCGATTTTTGTCTGAAAACGAGTTCATTTCCTTAAACTTTTCAAGGTGCTAAATTTAAAATAGGTGGGTTAGGGAAAAATTGTGCACTTTCATTTGTATTTTTGAACCGCGTTTAAAATAAAAACTAACCACTTTTTATCTTCCACACGCAACGAAAAGTCTGCACTAGTTAATGCGACCCCATCGAACAATGATTACAGCGCGAAGCTGACCCGAGTCAATAGTTCAATATTTATGAGAGCGGGGTCAGCAGAGATTTATGAGCTGGACAAGTGTCTGCGCAGGTAGACTGATTTATTGTGCTATCTGATCGTGAGGGCCGGAGGTTCGGAGGTAATAGGGGACACAAGGGTTGTGGAGATAGGAATGCTTTGTGGTGGCTGTTTAGGGGTTATTAACTTCTGTTAGTGGTAAAAATTTCACTTTATTTTCTACACTACTCAACATTCGTTAGCTGTCAGCTATGCTGTTTGCTGACACGTCAGTTTATATAAGAAGAGAGTTACTTAAAGCATTTTAGTAACGTCATTGTCGATAGATATCATTTTCATTGATTACTTCTACATTGTTTTCATCTTTATGAACTGAAAGTTTTGGTTTCTGAACATTTAACTTTTTCGTGAGGATACATTGGTAGCCGTAGAACTATACTCTATGAACGTATTTTCGGTTTGGTGGTATATAGTTTCCACTTTTTACTTTGTATCAATATCCCAAATTCCACTTCTTTTCAAAATAGCAATGGATTACACTACACCTTCTCTAAGCGCAAAAAGACCTAATCAATAGTAACAAAAAGCCAGCGGCATCCAAATGCAGGGGCCGCCAATACCGTGCCGCAAGGGGGTGGTAATGAGCTTCATCTAATTATCGCGACGTCTACGTGAGGCTGTTGCTAACACCTGTATTATGCAGTGTCTGCTGCTTGTCTCCGAGAACTCGGTGTAAATGTGTTTATGGGGGTCCATATTGAGAGGTTGAGCACCTCTGTTTTTCCATATTAATTTGTAAGCATGATTACAGAATAACGTAGGTGGATAACTCTATAATATTTGTCCTACTGATGCTTTCATACATACGTTAGGTTTAGTTCTAATTGTATAGTTAAAGAGTAAGGTATCTAAATCACTCATATTTCTGCTGGTTGTGCAACTCCACGTGCACCTTGAAGGACCTGTCCATGCGTACTTCTAAATCTGTCGAGGTGGCAATGTTCAAAACAAAGCTCATAACATTTCTTCAACGGAAAGATCGACATTGACGTAGAAGAAAATTAAAAACCATGACGACATGCTGAACAAGTCGTAGTTTTTCAGGAGTGTTTCGAATCTCTCGCCGTTAGAAAACTACAAGTATCTTTAGACAGCATTATCTAAAAACTTCAACTAAGTCAACAAGATTAACAAAAAAAAAGTTATCTAAAAACCCTATAAAGTAAGTTAAACATTTACCTAAAAGGACGTGAAACATTATTCACGTTAAACGTTGAGGCCCGTTCACAAAGTGGTCTAAACGAAAAAATACAATTTATTAATTTGCAAAAAAACGCTCGCGACGGGCGTCACCTGTCACGCTGCGTGACAACCCCCCAAGAAACAGGCGACGTGATGAATTGTTGAAAATAAAAATTACGACGTAACTGACTGAAGGAAAGGGGAAGGGGGTTGAAACACGTTTAATTTTAATCGACTCTTTCAAGGAGGAATTTTTGTAAATCTTGTTATTTGAGTTTTTTTTCTGTTTTAATGGAGTCATTAGTAAATTGTTTTAGCAAACTTTGTTATGTGGTTATAGAAAGGGTGGAAGAAATTAAAAGTGTTTGTAACAATGTTGCTTTTGTTTCTTTTTTGAACAGGAACAAATTAAAAGCTGAACTAATTAGCATACTGAATAATAAAGATTTCTTTTTATATCTAAAATTATCAATAGGATTTCAATATTTTAATCACCTCCTTGGTAAGTGTCCCCTTATGTCTCATGTGTTTCATACAAATACTTTTAGGAAAAGAACAGACAATCACAATCAATCAAGTGAGCAACTGCACATTTCTACTAGGTTAGTGCATACAGCAACATACTACAAAATCACGCCTGTTTTGCTCGGAGGGTTGGACAGAGGTTTGACTACAGATAATATAACACTTAAATTTCCCCAAAAAGTCAACTACAATTTTCAAAACACTAAACAAACAAAAAGCTGTCTACAACCACACATATTTTTCTTCACCAACACGCTAAAACACGCCGCTGTCACGTCAGGCCGCGTCACGTGACACGGCGTGACGTGCTTACACGACAGGTAACAACGTTTGGCGCCAATTTTTAACGCGCCAACATTTAAATTAAATTCCGTCGCTGCACGTCGGCGTCGCGTCGGCCGCGTCCGCGCTTAATTCAGCCAATTACGTGGAAATGCTTATCGCTTACTTATGTTGTGTGAGAGTGTAGCGTTTTGTGTATGGGGATTGAGGGTGTAATGAAAATCAAGATTATTTTTAAAGTGACTTTTACTAGAAACAGTTTAATTTTTCGAATTGACACTGGCTAGTTAGAATGGTAATAATATTATTATATTTATTTATTATTTTATTTCGTTATATTTTATTTGTAATTTTTTTCTTATCATTTGTTATGCTGCACCTACTATGTTTTCTCCCTGCATCACCCTACGGCCGTAGACTGGTAGAAAATGCCCAAGGCATTAAGTCCGCCTGTGTACAGTGTTTTATATAGTTGTGCATAAAGTTTTAAATAAATAAATAAATAATAATAATATTATCAGTATTTCCTCGTGAAGGATTACCGACATTACAATATTTTGAACAGAAAATTTAAAATTTTCATTAAATCAAAGAATAGTAATTGTCATCTAAATTTTAATGGTGTAGTACTAAACGTAGGTAGTTTGTTGTCGTAATAATCATAAACATCGCAATAAATTATCATCAGTACATTAGTTTGTTTGTGCTTAACTTTGTTTGGGACTTAGCGATACTTTGTAAGTTTTTTTTTCTCATAAGTATGTTACCATGATCCTTTCTATGTAATTGGCGATAAATCTTCATCCGTGCTGTTGTTTCATGGTGTCAGCTGTTTTGTTTGCTTGCCTAGTTGTTTGTTTTTACACGGTGATTTACCCAAAGCATCGATAAGTATACTTTTTTTAAAGTTATCAAGGTCGTTGGTCTGAAAACATACTGAAAACTGTTACGAAACTTAACCATACTTTTTGTTCTTCTTCTTTGTGTCGATGTTTTTTTTTTTCGGTATATGTGCTTCGACTAGGACTTTGGCATTTAGACTGCCTTTTAAAAAAAAACATGCCCTTTTGCAACTTGAAACAGGCTTTTGTTCTGTAGTTAACTTAAATAGTATCACTATTTCATAGCTTAGTTTATAGGTACTGTCTCTGCACAATCATCTGCAGCCTAGTCATAATATTAATGTATTGACAAGGCTAGCTCTTTTTCAATCAGAAAATATATTGATTGCTCCCAAGAAGAAAGAGATAAGTAGTAAAATTTCCGTCCTTCTGAAATACATATAATTTATTTTATATTCACTCATAATTCACTGATCTTCCTACGTAGATAGTTGAGATGCTTCCGATCTCTACCTCTTTAGTCTACAGACTGTCGCATCTGAGAAGGTACCATAGATACGTCGCATCGGTACGTATGCAGTGCCACTGTGGCAGGTTACTTTGGCAATGTTCCCTGCGTAAGATAGGTGTACCTACTGCTTAGACTATGTTATGCTGGATATTCGGGCCATGATCGAGGTTTTCTTCTTAGCGTATCGATGGCAAAAAGTTCAAATGTGTTTAGCTCAAAACTCAGGCACGCACAACTCTGCTCACTGATGCATTAAATAGATCATCAAGTGCGAATGTAGGTAATGGGCATGCGGTGCAAACTGGTAAGAGAAGGAAAAGAAGATATTAAGCAGATAACTGAAATATAGGATTCAACAGAACCTCAAGGTATTTTAAAAAAGTAAGTGATAAAGCTTAGATAGATTCTTTTTTTAACTACAAAGACCACAATCATGTTATCATGGTGAATTAAAAGGTTACTTTGAAATAAACATGTACAAATATCTACAATTTAACCCACCTGAAATTACATTTCAGTTATCAGTCCTAACTGCGTACCTATAGTTCAACTCTACAGTTTATTTACCACTATATTAGCTACACTATGTTCAACACTGCATATTATATACTTGCTTAATACAGTAATTTTTTCAAAGCTACTTCTTATCTACGTTTCAATAATCTAGGCTCGTAGTTAGTTGGTTTCAGCGTAGCCGTCCCTGTCTCCAAAATAAAGAAATTTCACTTGGAGATATATTTCAGCCGGATTGTCTCGCACTATCGTTGTACACCGTACTATTGTTAACATTAGAGAATATTGTTTTAAAATATCTATATCACTTACATGAATAGCATCTCGTTCCTTTGTGTCTTCTGACTACTTGCGTATCTATTCTATTTACTTAGGGTAGCAGAAAACAGATTTACTTCTCATAAATTATAATACCTTCTTAGATTGCAATATCAGTACCGTGCATCGTATATAGAAGTGATTGGTGTGAACTCCTTAAAGAAAGTTTTAGGGTTTTTAGCTAATTGACGATTACTTTATAAAAATGCAAAGGAAAAACACAAAAAGAGTCGCAACCTAACTTTTAAATGTGTTAGTGAAACTACTTTTTAAAAGAAATTAAATTCTGAAAAATAAACAAGTGTTGAGACAGTTTACAATTTATATTTTTTTAAACAATCTAACATTTACTAGACAAATCGCTTACAAAAACACATTATTTTCCTGTAAGACGCAGGATGCAGGGGCTGGAGCCAAATTCTTCGCCGATAAGGTAGCACCTTCGCGCTAAGTCACAATAAGCGAACCATTACTACACGTACGCTTGAAATATGGTGGAGTTTCCAATGAGGTTGCAGGAAAGAATATTATGTTGAAGAGGCTTTTTTTTGTTAAGTCTGTTTATTTATGGTCCAAATACCTTATTTTAAATAACTACTATATACATTATAACGATTAACAAACTAATAAATTCAATAACTAAAATAACAATAAAAGGGCGTCAAGAAAGTCCTCCTCAACGCTGTCAGCTGGTAATGTGCCCAAGAGACTGGTAGCATTGCTACATTGTTGTATGGCAATACTTAGCCTCTGGCCAAAGTAAAAGTTAGCCCTTGGGCCACGGAAGCGTCAACTAGGCCACTTAAATTAACTAGTCCACCGCACCCTGTACGTCTGCTGTTGCAGTCTTTAACTAATAATTAGTAGGTGCCACACTTAGTATTCCAAATAAACTTCATAACTTTACAATTCTATCAACAAAAATGTTTGACGCCCTGTAATTCTTTTCCAATTCTGATTCTCGTACTTACATGTTTTTATTATTTTTTAGCAGTTTGTAAATAATGCACGTTTATCTTTCAAATCAGTGCCACAGTGTCTAAAACAAAATTCAAAGTAGATATGACATCTACAGCAGCTCTAATGTCAGTTGCAAAAGTAAAGTATTTTACCAGCCAAACCTCAAACCAAATCATACGAACAATACCCTCGTCCTCAACTACTAACGATCATAAAACTGCATTAAAGCCGCAAAACCTAACAAAATAAATATGAGCCGGTAGCTACGTGCTCATACCCTCACATATTAACCTTTATGATCTAATTTGGCAATGGCCGAGGCTATTTGGCAGAGGAGCCATCCTCTCATCCACAATATTACATTCAATGTCCCGTACGCCATACAACAGGTACTGAAGGAAATAAAACTCAATATGGGCTATGAATGGGGTTGGATGGCTTTAAAGTGGGCTTGGATGGCTTAGTCTTTTGGTATTTTTTTTTTCCGAGAGAATTTTAGGGTTTACTTTTTTAATTTGGGTAGAATGGGGATAACAGGTACTTATCTGGTTTTAATAGTCAGCTATAACAAACTTTGTCAATGTTTATATTGTACTTACAACAAATGTGTTATAAAGCTTTCTTACGCTACTGCTGAAATTGTCAGTCACTATAAGAGCTTTTTGTTTGATGAGTTCTATAACTCTGTAGATTGTTTACTATTAAACACTGCCACAATTAACAAGCAACTTAATATTTTGTCGTCTATATGAGGAGCTATCTTAATCAATCACACGAAACTAATATATATAATGCAAACGCAAATAAACAATAATCAAACTTGTTACTGAACACACATGAAAATTCTCGTAATCTTTATTATTTATGAATCTTAAAAATCGATAAATTCCATACCAGAACACCATTTATTTAACAAAACCATTACAGCTTCACCACAATACACCATTATTCGCCACTCTTAGAATTCGGACACAGTTTTGAACTAAAACAGTAATTTCCTATACAAAATAAATCTGGAGCGGAGTAGGTACGTGGCAGGCGGCTTGACAGGTTACTTTGGCAAGGTTCCTGCTGCAATCGTACCGGTGCTTGGTGCTCCGAGGACGCACCGAAATGAAAATGTTGGCGTTAGAATATACTTGGGAATGTAACATTGTAGGTAGTTTTGTTTGGGAGTTTTGTCAACCCGTTTTTATGTTTGATTTTTGTTAATGTGTTATTTTAACTCATCTTTACAGAACACTTCTGCGCTATGTTATTTTTAAGTATGTTATAAGTTTAAAAAAAAAAACGAAATCATAAACATGCCAATTGACAAAGCAACTTCCTTCGTTGGACTTGCTCGAAAGCTATAATCTAGAATTACTTGCTTTGTTTGAACCAACTAAATTAACATCTTTAAATTACACATTTAACTTACTCAAATATAAAAAAAACCAACCAAGCGCTACTGAAAAACCTGTTTTCTGAGAGTAATTAAAAGCTTTTAACAAAATAAATTATTATAAAACTCTTGTTTAAGAAAAAGCTTGTGACAGCTTTTTCTTATTCACCCTTTACATTAACAACAACAAAAGGCAATACAAATCAATAAGCAAACACATCCGAACAATCAATCTTTTACTATCTTTTACCCAACAATAGTTTATTACCGGCCAATTGTCTCGATAACCACTTCCCTGTCCACAAATCCACACATAAACGAGAAACGTCATAAAAATAGAAAAACAAAATAGAGGTAAACAAGAAAACTGTTACCGGCCGAAAGTAATTTTGCCAGAAAAAAAAACCGTAGCCATTACCATCTTTATCTATAGGGTAAGTCAATTTTGCCCACTCTACCCTATAGGTGCAAAATTATAAGGTAACCGAATTTAGCTATTCTCAACTTTCCTGCTATAAGTAATAGAGGTAAAGGCAGTGGTATAGAGGGTGGTATCGGTAACAATGTCCAACCTGTGTATGTGTAACGTTGACAAGGTGGAGGATGATCGTATAATCCCTATAAAATAAGGTAGCGAAAGAATTCGGGGTGTACCGGGAGCAGATACGGTTTTCTTACGGTGTTTTTCCTTTATTGGTCAGTGTTTTTTTGGCCTGTTACATTTTTAAGAATGATCATTTCCTTAGAGCCTAGCTCTTAAAATTCTAGGGTTTGATTTACTCAATATCTGGCTAGCGGTTCGACCCTAATATGTTGGGGTCGATTTCTAGTCTTATCATATAGCTTATCTGACCCTTAAAACCTGGTAATTGGGTAACACGATCCTTCTTGGTAAGACTAACCCCTTACTAACTATTATTACAGCGTTAATTTAAAACCACTTATCTCTCCGTCTCAGTTTTTTGTCTGTCAATTAAAAACGAAATGTCTATAAATCACCTTTTCTTGACGTCGTTAATCGAGATTCTTAACTTTCAACCGTCTACCTAATCAATCCAACACTTATAAGAACGACAAACAATACTCAAAGAAACAAAAAGATAAAAAGAAAACCCCTTTTCCTTCTCATCCCGGTGTGCCCGCCCGGATATAATCGTTGGGTACGGTATTTCGGCCCGTCCGCCGGTCCGGCCGGCGGACGATCGGTTTACGGCGCACGTTAATGGCAATCGCACCTCGGACACGCAGACCTGATCGTTTCCTATATCTTTAACTTACATAAATCCCCTGGTATACTTCTCCATCTTTTATTTTTGAAGATGCCTTTGGGAAATGTGTATTTGGCAAAGACAGGGACTCACGCTTAATGAAATGAAGGTTTTTTGGTAATGCAAATAAGTATTAACGATTTAAAATTACTTGTACATGAAAAAATACAAACCAATCTATAATTTTTTTTTTTTTAAACTTTGCCCCACTCTACGAATTTCTCCTGTATCGTGGGTGCGTTTACAAACATTTAAACTCACATACACAAACAGCCAGACCCGGAACAACTATCTGTAGGCCATACAAATATTTGTTCCGTGCGGGGATCGAACCCGCGACACGCGGCGCAGCAGTCGATCTCTCAACCACTGCGCCAAACGTGTCGTCACATTTTGTCACAGTTTAGGTTAGGGCCTCGATTACACGCTTGTAAAGCATTTCGTATTTCTAGAACGAATTTTGATTGGTGGTAGGTATCTTATGCATTTATCTTATACATTTTTGTCAATCATCATAATAGCTGATAGAATTTCCCTTAATCTAATAGACCCTCAGGTTTTAGAGATATTCAAATTTCCCTAAAAAAATACCACTGATATGCTATGCAGTTATGTTGCATAGCATGACAGGATCTTTTGTTGTGGCACCATCAGAATCACAAAGCATTTCTCATTTAACTAACAATGCCAACAGTCTGAAAATTTACGTACTATCAATTCAAAACGACTGTAGCCAATTGACAGAAGGTAAACTCTTGCCACTAAGATGAACCTAAAGTTAAACTACGAACTATTAACGAGAGGTAGTAGAGTCAATGAGATCGGTCGGTCGCCGGCGTATCTCTTCAGCCCCTAATAGCGTTGTCCGAACGAGCTCCTAAGATTCATTGGAGGCGCGTTCCATTTGTGTCGACACATCGGTAGGAACTGTGAGTTTCTTTAGAAGAACTTGTTTTCATTATTTATTATGACAACCATAAAACGAGATTTATGTGACCACAAAGTGTGGCGCGATGCTGCGATTTTAGTATTTAACATGAAATCAACAAACGATATTCACATGAAGTTGAAGATGACCAATTTCTAGCAATTAAAGGGTGTGACTGTGTCATTAGCTTTATTGAGACATTTAGAAACTGGCTGAATTCTGTTGTACTTTCATTATCGATTTCTAAATTAAATTATCACAAAGATTAAATTCATTTCGTATTTACGAATATGTTTTGAAATTATTAATCTTGTGTATGTCGACACAGATGGACAACTACGCAGCATTAGTGTCTACCTCAGAGCTAATCCTAGTCGTTACACCTCATTGAGTGGCCACGAAATAAGAGGAAATTATTATGGTATTCTAAGAAATTACTTTTTACTCAACACAGATATTGATTAAAAATGAAACCTTTGTTTGCAAACCAGCTTTATCTAGGTGACAGTTTTCTTACGTAAAACTGATTTCCTTTCATTGACTACTTTTATTTCACTTTCTATGGTAAAAACCTTATAAGTCACCAATTTATTTATTTATTTATTGGCCTATCTACAATTATTACACTGTTTAACCTATAATACACGAAATATGATACAAGTATAGTGCACAATATAATGCGATAGACACAGCAAGCAAAAAAAAAATTATAACAACAATAAAATTACAAGTGCAGAAATAACACTTTCAACAACAGTGGGTAGCTTTAGATACACAGTAAATATAAAGATGACAAAAGAACAAAAAAACAACAATGTGGAGGTTACTTTTGACGGACTTGGCGCTTGAATTTTTGAAGAGTTGAGGAAAAAAAATATCTATTGATTTATCGCAATTGTTAAGAAGCCTGCAAATTCTGGGGATGGGGAAGTTGGATCCTGATACAGTTTTGCGGAATGGGGGACGTAATAGTTTTATAGGGTGACGCGGATAGTTGTGAGGTACGTTAAAATTAAGCTTACTTAACACTTATTACGTGTCCAATTTGATAAGAAATTGGATACGATAACTTTGTTATTTTCTAGCTATTTAATAGCTAAGGCACGTTGTAAGGGTACGTTCAAATGAATGTTTTCTATGGATCATAAAAAAAATATTTGTGGCATTATTTTACACTTATATTCCCTGAACATTCTTTCCAACCATTCTCATAATAATCTCCGCTAGTGTAAGAGCCCCACGGAACCCATTTGCAACACTATCGTCTTAAGAGATTTCCCGTACCGTCCGCGTCCATACGAACTAGTACGAACCCGGACGTATTCGAACGTATTGTGTGCGAGATTTGTGGCTCAAAGTATTGCGCTAAGTGCCCACCTTGATGGCGCAACTGATTCACTAATAAAACGGTGAGCTTTTGTTCGGTGAAGAATTAAGTGAAGAAAGATACATTAAAGAAAAGGATAAACCCTGTCGATGTTAATTTTTTGGTATCTTTCTCTTAAATCTTTTCTGGAAAATTCAATTGGGACTTGTCTTGCGGCTTTTTTATCGTAGTAGCGTGTTCCATACCCATACATACGCCGTGGTAAAAAGATCAGCAGAATGTTGATTTCCCAAATTGCATTGCATTACACAAATAAAATTATTCTATTCTATTCTATTCTTGATCGTAACTAATTTTTTTTAATGTCTTCAATATAAATCAACCTGAGGAAGCTATCGCTATTTCGACTATGTCGGAATCAATGTCAACTTTGCGATTTATTTACAAGCTTTAGGAATTATAACAAGTACATATCCCTGGTTTTGGTCATAGTCTATCTGTGTGCCAAATTGAGTAAAAACTGCTTAGCCGTTAAATTGTGAAGGTGTGAAGGACAGACACAAAACTCTAAATTTTCGAATTGATAATATTACCTAGTATATGTATACATAAAACTTAATGCCCCCCCCCACTCTTCACCACGTCGACCCCCGAACATTAAACTATAATAATAAATAACCGACGGAAGGTCGTACGCCGCGTATTTTTTCAGCGCTCACAGGTGAACGTAAATCACCTGTCTAGACGAACTTTATGGCTGATCCTCGCACTATAGTACACGCTACTGGCTCCCAAAGTGCGTAGGGAGACCGGCCAAGTGGAAAATTTTGACAAGTATTGTGTAGAAGAATATGTTGGCGATATTTATTTCTTAAAAATATGCGCTTTGGTAATGGCTGTATTTGTGTTTAGAAAAGAGGTAATCCTATTTTATGCCTGCATTTTAATTATCCTTTTGTGTTATTTTTTTTACGGGCATATATCTATAGTAGGTACTCTGAAACCAAACACAAAGTTGGCACAGATTTCTGTACCGATTGTTCGCATTTCCTTTTACTTTTTGTATTGCTTTAGGTCATTTATTAAAGCGTACAGTCTTTCTAAAACCCGTTTTATTAATCCACTTCGCGTTCAAATTACCGTTAGTGCCATCTTTCTGGCCATATATGTATTTCAGAAATTAGAATGCAATCTTTGAGAAACACAATAAATATAAGCACTTTATAGTATTGGTCTGAACAGTAGGTATATCTACGTCTAAGATTGGATTTCTTCAAAACGTACGTTTGTGTTATTATTTATTATCGTGCGGTTTGCCGTCTTCAATCAGATTTTATGTTCGCTTGACATTTTCATTTTAGAGAACATTTGTATTGATATACATTATTCATCTATTCAAAAGGTCAAACTGATTATATTGAGATTTTTTAATTTCTTATCAAATTGGTGAGAATTTTTGGACTAAGGTTAGTGTATTGTTGTATTCACTGGGTACCAATGTAGGCGGTGCAGCGGTGGCGGAAACTTCTAAACACGGTAACAAAACCTTACGCCTGTATTTCTTCGAAGGTCTAGTTAGGCAGAGGAGTATCTATAAACTACACCCATAAATAGCTATAGTGCCATCTCTGAACCCCCCACATAAAAACCCACAAATTCAAAATTTGTATTTGAATGTTTATAGACAAGTTTCTTTAATACCATCACAGTAAAAATATGATGGTATTTCATCTCTTAACACCGCCAAGGCTATAATCACTATTTTAGAATGGGAATCAATTTTCTTAACGGCATTTGTAATAATATTCAATAAGCCCTCATGTACAAAACCTTAATTCTAGATTAGACACTGTATGGGATGATAGAATATCATATACATACAGTAGGTAATAATCTGCAATGATATTTGAAGGTAATAACGTGGATACCTTTATCGTGAGACTACCCACTATAAAATTCCCATTTTGTTTTAGGTCGGTATGTACACATAAACCCATCATCTAACATAAAGACATACAAGAAAGACAAAGTATATGTTCCAATTTTGACTGGTATGTTCATTTCGTATTTGCATTACCTACAAATTAGTTTACAAATCTATAATATACTGACAGCAACACGATATGATATTATCATATCGTGTTGCTGTTAGTCATTCCAGTACCTATTATTAGCTAAACACAGCCACCACGTGAGAAGAAAAAGAAACAAAAGTCGAACAAGTAGATCTGCAGACAACAGACACCACCTTATAAAACAATAACATCCCTCTCTTTCCCGAATCTCACCATCCATCCAAAATCCAGCCATTTGCAAATTCAGTTCACAGAGTACTCATAAACAGAGTCCACAGTCGCAAGGTGTGTGTGTTCTATAAAAAAGTAGTGCCATTTATTAAAGGGTTCGTCTTTAGCACCCCAGACACGTAACGCACGGGTTATAGGAGGTACCTACGTGTAGGTAGCTCCTTTGGTATAAAGTTTTTCTATCGGATCCCCTCTCTCTATATTGAAATCGTATAGATTTGATTTCGTACGTGTTTTGTTTGGAGCTTGTGGTCAGATTTGTGAGGGATTGCGTCTTTTTAGGGATGTTTGATGATAGTGTTGGTAATTCATTTTTATAACCTCGTAACCAAGAGATCTGACAGTCGCCTGGTAGAAATCAGCTAGCTTAATTTTCACAGTGTTGGTGTACTTCTCTATGGCTTTATGAAATGGTATGGTCCTCCCGCGGCTTGGTCGATCAGGTTTTTGAACTTAGATGAGGAACTTCACAAAATAACTTCTAGCACCATGCTTACAAACTTTTCCATTATTTTATTTAACGCTAAATTTACAATTAACTACAACAGCATTTACCGATCACGATCCCGAAAATACCTTAACTCAAGCCATAAAATCCTTATCACTTTACACCCAGATTCCAACCCAGCGATACAAAGAAAAAAAAAAAGAAATTGATTCCGCCAATACTATCCGACTATCTGTCAACAGCATTATCTTAACCCTGCGCTCACTGTGCGGGGTCAAAATGATCCTCGTACCTGATGCGCCGTCACGTCGCTCGCTTTGAATGGCAAATCACGAGGTAGACCTTCGGGGCCTAAGAGACCCCGTATGAAAATAAAATGATTGCGAAGGGTCCGAGGGCAGTGTATTAAAATATTCCCCGAGGTTGGCACACCTGATGTTTGTGAAATAGTTGCCTGTTTATTTTGATTTTTATCTGTGATAAATTGTGTGAGTGACTTTTATTATGTGAGGTGTCTGTAAAGGGAAAATTATGTTTTACTATAAGGTTTTTTGTTGGGAAGTTTTGAGCTTTCAGTGATTTATTTTTTATTAAAATAAATCACTGAAACTACTAGTTAGGTAGTTACTCTGCGATGTGAAATTATTTAAGTTTCTAAAACACAACAACTGGTATTTCATCTTTCAACACCGTCAAGGCTATAATCACTATCCTTTTGGGAATCAATGTTGTAGGTAATGGCGTTTGTAATATTCAATAAGTCCTCATGTAGATTACCTTAATTGTCTATTGGCTATATATATGCAGTAATAATCGAATGTCTATGATGTTTAAAGATAAGTCTCCAACTGAAATTGATAAGAGTTTCAGCTTCTGGAAAAATCTGAGTAAAATGTTTCGAAATCAGAACAACAATTTTTCTATGAATTTTTAATATCGAGGACCACAACATATATACTATATATATAATATATAGGTAATATATAGGTATAATATATATTATATAGGTATAGTTTTGTAACCTAATTTATATTGTCATATCAATAAAGGCTATTACTACAAAGGACACAGTAGACACCTCAGTATCTGCCCACCTCAGTGAAGGGTTGTCGTAACGAATCGACGTAGCCTTAGTTAGCATTAATTAAGCTTACTTCCCCAGTTTAATGAAGATATCGCTCTATATTTGAGACTGAAATACAGGGTGTTCGGAAAAAACCAATGCTGTACGATGAAAACTGATTTTTGCAGTAATTTGCAGCAACCAGGTAATTTTTATAAGTTGTAAGTGGTGTGTCTGATAATTTACAAGTTAATAAGGTTCTTGGCTACTTTGTGTTATTTTAAAATGTACATCTTCGATTGCAGATTAAAACAGCTTTTATTTCTTTAACTATAAAATTGATAAAGTTTTGACGGAACCCATTTTTCACATAATTTTTCCTCTTCCCATATCTCAGAACCTACTGACATTAAATACCAGACAGACAAAAATAAACAACCTTTCGTACTACTCCCCAAACTACGATAAAACCACTGTCTCTGTATACCTACCCTCACCTCACTACCTTCTAGTTCGTCCCCCGGCAACCGAATAAATGGCTCCGAATAATTCCACAATTAACATTTTTAATCTCGTCGAGATGTTACTCGAATAAATTAAGAGTTCCCACCGCGCGCTGATTGTAGACGGAGATAAGGACTCCGCTAACTAGTCGCTTTATCTTTCCTGTGCGATTAACGTGATGAGAATTATCGTAACGTGGGGAGACAGTGTATAACTAACTCCTCAAGTTAAACTTCACCTGCATTTGGCCACCCTATTGTAGACAAATAGAGTATCCGAGTTAAGTTATACTGCGTTTGATGTAAAGCCAAACACGCTTAGCGTTATAGCGTAAGAATTTTCCAGCTTGGAATCTATACTGAGGCCGGGTGATGGCAATATTACATGGGACTTAAAAACCATTTCTGACAAAATGTCGATGTACATTGATTGATACACCTCTGCCTAACCTTTGGTGGAAATACAGACGTGATTTCATGTTATATGTCCGACTTATCATCTTACTACTCGATTTGAGTTCTCCTTCCTCTTTCATAGCTCATGCTCAGATAACAATATTAGCTGATCAGCAAAAGGCTGCTTAGACGTAAATACCAGTGGCTCGCGGGGAATATTACCTACCTATTTGAGTATTTTGCATGAAAAACATGTAGTGTGTTACGGCTGTCTTAAATTTCATGTTTTACGTGTTTCATATTGTCTCCTAGTGCCCTGCTAAAAAAATGGGTATCATTTAAGCTATCACCAATTTAATTAGTTTTGTGTTTCATAAATAATAGGGTTTGTCCTCAAAATAGTAGATCTGTCACCAAAATGTAGTCACCAAACAATGCAAAATCAGTTCCACAATAAATCACTTAAAATCCTGAGATATAAGGTCTAGTACCAAATAAATGTTTTTGTATGTATTATAATAGGTGTGTCCTAATAAGTATTTAAGCAAACTAATTTAAAGAGATCACCAATAAATCATATTATGTTACTAGAAAATTGCATTAAGTTCAAATAGTAGTCGACGGAGCCCCGCTACGCGGGGCTCCTATTTCTCTCTGCAGGGTTTAAAGTAACCTAAAACGAAGGGGATGTCGGGGTCTTAGTTCGCTCGCTCCGCTCGCTCACTAGACCCCGCCATCCCCTTCGAACCTAACCTGTCCGAGTTGATGTGCCCTACGTCTCTAAGGAACTGATCTATTTATTTGGTGACAGATCTACCATTCTGAGCACAGAGCTATTATTTAAGTAACAAAACTGTTATTATAAGGACGAAGTTTATATTCATGTAATGCAATATAATTTTATTGGTTATCGATCTCTTATTTTACTGATAATTCATACCTGGGAACAATTTTTGTTTATCTGAGAACGAAAATATTTCGTGGCGATAGATCTATTTATTAGGTGATACAACTTGATGACAAATATAAATTTTGGTGATAGAAAATATAGTTCCCTAAAAAAATGCTACAAACGAATGAAATAATTGACTCCATTCCATCGGGACTCGTTAATCTAACGTGCTATCAAAACTATTCGGTGCAGTAAAACAGCGGTGCAATAACACGGGCCATGCATCACGCCCGCGCCCCACGGTGGCCGGCAGGTGACTGATTCACTGGACACAACAACCGCCTGAAATATGGTAATGGCGGACGCGGTCGCGCGACTTGACTAACAAATATACCTCTAATTTTACTATTGTGTGTGTTTTTGTTTTAGGATATAGTGGTAGGATAGAATGCTAATGTGCTGAGAATCTATGATGACCACGATGGTCTTGTCAGACTATTAACTCGTCAAGGTCCAACGCAGTAATGAAAAAGAAAAAACGGTTAGACGAAGCTGCATGTGATATGGTGAAGAAAGTCCACAAAAAAGATAAATCAAAGATTCTTTAGTGCTATAAATATAAAGCAAACAACAAGAAAAACGAAAACGTTATATACCCTTAACCTTTTCTCAGGAACCGAGAACCCCACTGAACGAACCATCATTCAGTTAAATATTTCAACCATCACTTTACGAACTATTTCTTGACTGACACCTACCCTTAGCACCTTACTACACCCACTATACGAGTATCCCTAACCTCCTAACAATGCATTATTTACCTTCAATAAAATCTATTCCGTGCTAAACACAAGCAACAAGCCTTTGTCCAAATAACGAAATCCACGTACGATAGGAGGCGAAGTGGCGTGTAAGCGCGAATTTGTATGCAAATTGTTGTCGGCACCGCAGGTGGGCCCGCACGCGGCTCGAATCCGACACGGTTCCAGCGGATCCGGTACGAACCGACAACGGATGCACGAAATCAGCACAGCACGGAGTTAGTTCCGAAATCTCAACATTTATAAATGTTCCGTTTAAATGTTGAGATTTCGTAACTGAAGCGAGTAAAACAAATAACACATTTAAAAATTTTACAATGCGAATAGTAGATATAGGCGTAGATCCACAGAACTCAATCTCACTCACTTTAAAGCTCTGTGTAACCGCTGCAATCGTCTGTGTCGAGATGCCAAGAGACGCTATTTTCACGAATCTCTCGTTGATCGCAACTCCGCTAATATCTGGAGAGTTTTAAAGTCTGTCGGCATCGGCAAATCTCCCACGAATACTACCTTAATATACAATACCAATTATTTCAGAGCTGCTCCCCATCCTTACTCATATTGTAAATTCTTCTTTATTCTCTGGTATATTTCCGTCAGCCTGGAAACAGGCTCATATAATACCTTTACCTAAAGTTTGCAATCCTGCTGCCTTATCTGACTTTAGGCCATGTTTATCACTTACGCAAGGAGCTCAAGTACTCCCTATTCGTCTTCGCAAGGACACTCGGATATTATGTCTCTTATACAACATCCTTTATAATCCAGCATAATTATCCCAGCCACCTGCGTGATTTCTCCTGATGCTCCGTGTAGATCCCACCCTAGGCACCATCTTTATTTCCCATTTCATAAAACTGCATTCCACTCTTACTCATTGTCCGTTCACGCAGGACATTTGTTTGAACATTTGAGACTCTAAAACTTAAAAGTCAAAGTCCTTTCCTCTATACTGTAATATTCTGATATATATTATAGGTATATATTTACCTTTTTTATATGTGTATATTTTGTCTGTATGTTTATTTTAAATAGGCATTTTTTGGTAAGGCATATCAGACCAAATTAAAACTATAGGTAGGTACTAAGTTAAAGCAGTCAAAGAAACTAAGACTTCGATTTTGAAAAATTTCTTTTTTTATATTTCTGGGTTAGTTACCAACTCGACACAAAAGGCTGGACAAGCGTGTGTCCAGTTGGTGAAACTCAAAAATAGGATTAGGTACTTATTATTTCGTCATCTGGACACGTTCGCATTTTACCTGAATTCATAACAAATACACGCCGATTATCTAGCAGACTGTTACTTATTAACTAAAAACCAATAATTGTGGAATAGGTTTACCTAAACACAGCAAAGCTATTTTTAGAATCTCATTTCACGAATTTCTTTTTCAGGGTAACAAAATAGGAGAAAACTCTTAAAATTCCTAACAAAAATAAAAGCAAATTGGTAAAACTACTATCTTCGCGTTAAGGCGTGCGTCGGTAACTGCCGAAGTACTGAAACTGTCATCAAGGTGGACTTCGGTAACGACGATCGCGCTAAGGATGGGCAAAGCATCAATTAAACTGGAATCGGTACCGATACCATTGTATTTTTACTTGAACTTGGAAAAATTGCAAAACATTATCTCTCTAGATAAAGACAAAGAGTCAAAGTCATAAAAATTGCCATGTCAAAAACTAGCGTAGAAAATTTGGTTTTTCGGCGTCTCAGACTCACGTTTCGTATAACAAGCAATAATTCTAAACGAAAACCGCAAAAGTAACACTATCTTTCGATACCTACACACCCGACTCAGAATACTTCAATTTAGATATTAAATACAAACATCATTTCAAGAGCAGAATCACATTGAATCGTCTCTTCGACTCTCCGCGTGTCTCAAATCAAATTATCGATATTGATTGGTATCGGTAGCTCGCGGGCGCGTCCCTAAATATCAAAAGGGAGCGAGAGTGAATTCCTTTCACCTGATAGAACGGTTATTAGCCAATTTGAAGCTCATTCCGATCCTAATAGAGGTGTAATAAAAGGGTCTTCTCTCTCTATTTTTTCTTTTATTTGTTCAAAAGGTAAAAATAAAAATTTTCTCATTCAATTTGCTTCGGCTCTCGTCGTTTCGATTTTATTCTTTTCTACCTTTCGTGTTTTTTAGTTATCTTTATTTTGTGTAGCTGCTGTGTCCGTTTTTCGTTCATTCGTGTGAGTGTGCTTAAGATCTTTGTGATTATTTTTCTGGAACTGTTTACACTCAAGCTTAATTTTCTTTGTCTTAGCAAGAAACTTACTGCTTAAGTTTATTTACTTTAAATAGAATAGAATAGAATAGAATAGAATAGAATAGAATAGAATAGAATAGAATAGAATAGAATAGAATAGAATAGAATAGAATAGAATAGAATAGAATAGAATAGAATAGAATAGAATAGAATAGAATAGAATAGAATAGAATAGAATAGAATGGAATAGAATAGAATAGAATAGAATAGAATAGAATAGAATAGAATAGAATAGAATAGAATAGAATAGAATAGAATAGAATAGAATAGAATAGAATAGAATAATACTTTATTGTACACCAAAAATCAAACATAACGGGTTTACAAAAACTTACAATTTTATGGTTACAACGGCGGTCTTATCGCTTATAGCGATATCTTCTACCTTTGGATGTACATTACGGAATTTAAAATAAAAAGGGGGTAGTCAGTGGTGTACTACACAAAAATTTTAAACAAAACAACAACATAACAATTAAACAAAATAACAAATGTAAAGTTATTTACTTCATATAAGTACATATACATGTATAATATAAATATAATACATACATAAATATATGTATACAGATATTTGTGTGTTTTTAACATTAAATGAAAAATAAAATAATGAAACTAGAATTGTGACAAATTTTGACTCAAAAGAAATTAAAGTCAAAGTCAAAGCATTTATTTCAATTAGACCATTACAGGCACTTTTGAAAGTAGAAAAACAAAATAAAACGCGAAGCTACAGTCCCAGTCACAAGGCATAATAACTTGTGAAAGTACTGTAGTTGCCCATTCCGTAGCGTAGATCTCTATGGAGAAGAATGGGCAAGAAACTCCATGGACACTCTTTTAAATCAAAATATGTTACAAAATCTTGGTTACATTATTCATGTTAAGAATTACAAATATGTGAGAACGATGTAGAAATACGGACAGGTTAAGATAAGAGCGTCCAGAGTATTAAAAGATTAAATCAGTAATAAAAAATAAAAAAAAAGTACTTAATTAAAATAAACCGTGGCAGCTAAGAGATGACCAGTCACAACTGACAGCGCCCGTTCACGAACATGACGCAAGTTACAGACTGAAAATGATTTGTAACTAAGCTTTTAAAAGTAACAAGTGACTGTGCTTGTCTTACCCACACCGGCAATTCGTTCCATAAACGGACAGCCTGGACCGTGAAGGACTGGTCATAAAATTTGGTGGACTGTGCTGGAATCAAAAGTGTCAAATTCTCCGATGATCTCAAGTGTCTAGTATGAGTGTCATGTAGGAACTTGAAACGTTGTTTGAGATAGGAGGGCATTGTGGGATTAAACAGAATGCTATAAAGAAGGGATAAAATATGCGCATTCCGGCGAAGGCGGATAGGCAACCACTTGAGTTTAACGCGAAACTCTGAGACATGATCATATTTGCGCAAACCAAATATGATTCTGATACAAAAATTTTGGAGTCACTCAAGCTTATCTAGCTGCACTACAGTGAGATCTGGATAACAGGCATCAGCATAGTCGAGGATTGGGAGAAGAAAAGATTGAGCAAGCGCAGTTTTAGTGGCAGTTGGGAGGAAATTGCGCAATCTGCGTAAAGACCCCGCAGACGCCAACAGTTTACGACCCACTTCTTGCATTTGTGGACCCCAGGACAAGTCTTTGTCAATGCAAATGCCTAGGTCTTTTACCGAATCGCTATATGGAATTGTGGCACCATCAAAAACAATGTGGGGAAGTTTCGTCCAGTCAATTTTTGAACGCAACTTAGGGCTGCCGACAACAATGACTTGAGTCTTCGCAGGGTTAACCTTCAAACCATGAGCCAAACTCCATTCAGAAATCAAAGTCAAAGTCAAAGCATTTATTTCAATTAGACCATTACAGGCACTTTTGAAAGTAGAAAATCAAAATAAAACGCGAAGCTACAGTCCCAGTCACAAGGCATAATAACTTGTGAAAGTACTGTAGTTGCCAATTCCGTAGCGTAGATCTCTATGGAGAAGAATGGGCAAGAAACTCCATGGACACTCTTTTGAATCAAAATATGTTACAAAATCTTGGTTACATCATTCATGTTGAGAATTACAAATATGTGAGAGCGATGTAGATATACGGACAGGTTAAGAGCGTCCAGAGTATTAAATGATTAAATCAGTAATAAAAAAATAATATAAAGTACTTAATTAAAATAAACCGTGGCAGCTAAGAGATGACCAGTCACGACTGACAGCGCCCGTTCACGAACAAGACGCATGTATCAGCCATCTTTCAACTCAACCATTTTGAAGGAAACTAAACGACCCGACACACCCGCCACTATCAGCGTGACATTTAAGTGAGCATGACATTCACTCTACCACCAGGGTAATTTCGCGTCAATAAAAGATGTAGGTACTCATTAAATAGTGGCTTTACAGTACATAGTACTCACACATGTGCTAAGCAATTATATAATACTAAAAGATTGAATCTATACAATGCCAATATATTTTTACAATCTTCTGCAGCTTTTACAATAAATTCACTTGGTAATTCTGATGATCCAGATTGCCTCTATGGATATTGTGGAGCAGGACCAGCATTGAGCCCTAATCCTCCAAATACGTGCCAAATCCTTATTCACCTAATTCAATGCATCAGACAATTCATCTACGGGAGCCTGTGAATAAATTTGCAGGTCGTCAGCATAAAGATGGTAAGATGAGAGAAGTTCATTTGAAATAGAATTTATAAATATGGCGAAAAGAAGAGGAGATAGAACGCTCCCCTGTGGTACGCCGGCAGAGGTATTGCACCATGAAGATGACGTACCTTCAATGCAAATACGCTGTCGGCGGCCACACAGGTAACTACGAAACCAATCAATTGCCGTTGGAGATATGTTAAGAGAGCCGAGTTTACCGAGTAAGATATCGAAATCGACGGTGTTAAAAGCATATCTTTTTTCATCAATTAATTGGTGTATCCCTTTGACATAGACTTCGTATTAATTAAAGTAATACGAACTCTTTGGTTTTAGATATTGACATTGTTAGTTTAAAAGTTCTTTGAGTGTGACAGACCAACTAAGAAACAAAGTCACTGTCATATTTATAACATAAGAAGCTGCTGCCCGCAACTTCGTTCGCGTGGAAACTTTGGTGGATTTTAGGGGTACGAAAATAGATGTTGGCTGATTCTCATACCTACCCTATATGCACATAAGATTTCATACAAATCGGTTCAGCCGTTTCGGAGGAGTTTGGTGACAAACACCGCGATACGAGAATTTTATATATTTGAAAGCTCAGGACGGCCTTCATCAGTATTCATCTTGCAACGTGGGTATGTATGGGTAGTCCAATCAGGGTAATTTAAATTAAACGTATTGTCTTTGTAACACAAACGATTTTACTTCTATAACATTAAAATAATTCTGCACTTGCGTTAACGTTAATCACCTATATTCAAATCAACACTAATCACTATAAAATATTCTATGATTAAGGCGATGGATAGCGATTCGTCGAAAACGTGGTGCGCTGGCGACCGCTCTCAAGGAAGTGAATCCTTTGATGGCCGCCCCGCTACCATAGACTCGACGCTCCGCTAGAGTGACGTTGATAAGCTGTCACTCTTGACAATGACATTTTGATGTGCGCCGACACGGCCAGACTGACATACGACCGTCCTCGGGCGTTATTGTATTCCTGGAACAAACAATGTCTAATCACCAAGACATCCGCTCGTCCATCCTGCTACATTCAGGACATTACATGGATTTTCGATTGTAGCGTCAAACACATAGTCGATCATATTAAGACATTGAAATGAACAAGTGCATCCCTTCAACCAGCTCGTAATGGATCTGGCCCGGACGACACTGTTCCCATCAACTTGTCAACCAACAGCAACACATCTGGACCAGACGAGTGCATCCCTTCAACCAACCCCCCTGGGTATGGCCCGGACGACACTCTCTGACCAGGACAGACCTACATCTGGACCAGACGAGTGCATCCCTTCAACCAACCCCCCTGGGTATGGCCCGGACGACACTCTCTGACCAGGATAAACTCACATCTGGACCAGACGAGTGCATCCCTTCAACCAACCCCCTTGGGTATGGCCCGGATGACACTCTCTGACCAGGATAGACCATTACTTCTAAATCGGACGAGTGCATCCCTTCAACCAACCCCACTGGGTGTGGCCCGGACGACACTCTCCTTTCAGACAGACAATTCTGGATTGGCTAGTGCTTACAATAACCACAAACTCATGCAAGACATAAAACATACTGACGACGTACCTATGATTGCGGAATATCCTGTTCATCCCATATTTCGATTTCGTTATCTATATCCCATGTCTCAGGATCAGAGTGTGCACTTACAGTGTCTGAATTGCCGGTAATAGTAGACGAGCCGGCGGATATAGTGTCAGAGCATGCAGTCAAGGTGTCACTATCGTTTGTGGATAATAAGTCATTCCTAACATCTACATCTTCTGGCGCCGACTCGGCCTCATCATAATTCAAAAGGTTAGAAGCGATTTCAAGCAAACCTTCATGTCCGTGAGGTACTGAGCGTAAATTCTCGTGGGCATACTTATAAACTCGATGAGAACTACCTAACCTTTTTAATTCGTACCGATCGTTATCTAATACCGCCGTTATAACAAATGGACCTTTAAACTTTTTGTCTAATTTTGTCTGGTTTCGTTCACTATTTTTGAGGAAAACGTAATCACCTTTTGAAAAAGCTTTTATTCTTGCACGGCCCTGATTAAATCGTTTAATTTCGCTTTCTGCTGCCCTTTGGACATTAGCGGATGCGTCATTCCGCACAACATCGAGGTTAAGACGTTCTGGTTGACCGTGAACTTCTGAGTTTAGTTTTGACATACCTAATGACTGTGCACGAATACCTAACATAAGTTCTGTAGGGGAATACTTTGTTACGGATGATCGAGTGCTGTTAAGCGCGAGTTGAATATTTCCTAGTTCATCTCGCCACGTCTTGTTGGGGTCGTTTTCGACAATGGTTAACAGGCTTTTGAGGGTCCGCATAACCCTCTCGACCTGGCCATTAGCCCTGCTAGAGCCAGTCGCAATTAAATGGAGATCTATCTTATGTTCACCGCAAAAATTCTTAAAATCAGAGCTTACGTAGCAACGACCTTGATCAGCAATGATCCGTTTAGGCGCACCAAAAAGGTTGACTGCTTTTTGCAAGGCGTGTACCGCGCTTCTGGCATCAAGAGAAGAAGTATGCTCAAGTAAGATGTATTTGGTAAAACCGTCGATAATCACCGAACAGTATTCTTTTCGATCACTCTTCCCGCTCAGCTTTCCCGTAAAATCAATATGTATTGTATGCCATGGTACCGGGGTTTTGGGGATTGGGTGAAGCTGAACGGGTTGAGCTCCAGATGGACCCTTTGATGCTTTGCAAATAATACACGAGTCGATAAATTTACGCACGCATTTCGACATTTCGGGGAACCAATACTGTTCGTAGAGTTTATCTAAAGTTTTATCCTTTCCTAAATGTTGTAACTCATTATGAACGTGATTTATTAGCGTCCAAATTAAAGACCGGGGAACTACCGGCAACCAGGAAACTGTTTTATTACGAACGATTTTCCTATATAGGATACCATCCCTTACATCATACGTTTGAGCTACAGTCTCGGGGAAACTATTACTATCGTGCTTTGAGATAAGGTCTTGTATTTCGCTATCACGCTTTTGTTCAACCGAAAGCCAATCCTCATGTAATTCGACATACTGAACTTGCTGTGTCAACGGGCTCCTATAGACTGTACTAGCGTCATTAACATCAGGAAGAGGATTTCGCGAGAAATAATCCGCGTGCTCCATTCCGCGACCTTCACGATAAATAATGTCGAAGTCATAAGCTTGTAAGATAGCCCACCACCTGTGGACGCGAGGAGTGAGATCTTTTTTTGATTTGGATGCCTTGAGAGAATTGCAATCCGTATAGACTTCGAATTGACGACCGTAAAGATAATGGCGAAAGTGCTCGACCGCTCGTACAACTGCCAACGTCTCCAGTTCGTACGAATGGTATCGCGACTCAACATCAGAGGTTCGACGACTAAAATACTCCACGACGTGCGGTGTATTGTCTATCCGTTGTATGAGAATCGCTCCGTATCCATCAGAGCTAGCGTCAGTGTGCAACTCAACTGGCAATTCCGGGTCAAAAATAGTTAAAACCGGCTCAGATGTAAGTATGCGTATTATGTCATTTCGTATTTCTTCATGCTTTAGAGTCCACGTAATAGGTCCTCTTAGCTTTGTTAGAGGGTATAATGGTCCCACGATTCGTGTGAAATTAGGAATGAATTTTCTAAAATACGAGGCTAAACCAAGGAACTGCCGGACCTGAGTGGCAGTTTTTGGTTGAGGGGCATCTACTAATGCTTGTATTTTTCGGGAGTTTGGTCTTACCTCACCTGATTGAAGGGAATATCCCAGATACTCTATTCTTTGGGTCATGAATGTACATTTGTGGAGGTTGAATGTAAATCCAGCCTCCGTCAAGGCACTTAAACTATCATCTAGACGCTGCAAACCTTCAGTGATGCCAGTCGAGTAACATAAAACATCATCCATGTATACGAGTGGTTTGTCTTTTAAGTGATTCAGAGCCCTAGTTATGCATCTCTGGTATACTGATGGAGCGTTCCGCAACCCGAAGGGCATAGCAAGATACTCGTATTGCCCCTCGGGTGTAACAAATGCGGTCTTTTCTATGGAGTCAGGGTGCATCAAAATTTGGTGGAACCCTGACGCCATATCTAAGGAGGAGAAATAGTCAGCCCCAGCGAGTTGATCTATTTGCTCCTCGATACGTGGCAGAGGGTAGTGTTCGGGTCGCGTATTGAAATTTAATTCCCGATAGTCCACGCACATCCTATATGAGTTGTCCTTTTTCTCAACTAATAGTATTGGACTAGCAAAAGGAGAGGAACTTTCGCGAATGACCCCAGCGTCAAGTAATTCCCGAACCTTTTCCCTGACTATAAGTTTTTCCGCCGGCGCTAGACGATAAGGGCATCGTTGGACGGTTTTGTGAGGATCTATTAAATTAATTTGACATTCGCCTGTCGTTACTCTACGAGAGGGAATACCTTCGGTAAAATAATCAGAATATTTATTTAAAATCAATATTAGTACTTCCCTATCTTCTCCTAGTAAATCCGTGTTGATCTTAGTAAAATCCGGCTTATTTGGTTTTAAATTACAAAAGAGGCTAGTTTTCTTAGGAAAGAACGTAAGATTATCATTGTCGATTTTAACACACAAGCCTTGATCAAAAATATCTCTCCCAACTATGATCGGATCAGAAATAAGGCTCTCAGGAACTACATGAAACGTCAAATTTACTGAAAATTTATCAATGACCACATCGGTTTGAATTTGAGTGGTACATTGAATATCTTCACCGCCTATGCCGCTTAGGTAAACGAAGTTTTTACGCACAGTACCCGCAAGTTTATCACAAAAGCTTTCTTTTAAAAGAGAACATGATGACCCACTATCAAATAGAAAAGGGACTCGCTCACCAGAAGATGTCTTCAAGATGCTCCTGGAGGGGCGGAGCTCACATTGATGGACCTCCTTGACTGCAGCTCCACTGCCGTTCTTCTTGTCTGGACATACAGTCGCTACGTGCCCAGGCTGACCACACGTGTAGCAGATCGGGGTCGTCCTTTTCTCCATGGCTCGCGATGAACTCGAAGTATCTTGAAATTTCGTTCCAATTTCGTCTCGTCGTTTCTTACAATCGGCGATACGATGTCCAGCTACCCCACAATAGTGACACTTGCCTGTGAATTTCTCCAATATGCGGGCACGTTTTGCTTCAGGTTCTCGAACTTCGGTATCCGTGCGTCGCTTAAGTGATACTCCACCAAGTATTCGAAATAACTGAGCTCGAGACGTTATTGTTTGTGCGTTTAACTCGCGACGTATCAAGCAGTCCTTCTGACACAACACGGATATCGCAAATCCAGTAATTACCTTCTCAGGCATCGTACTTTCGGGTATTTGTTCGATGAGGTTCCATAACCGGAGAGCAGATTCGGACGCAGTCTCTCTATCGCCTATTTGGAAGCGTAACACATCATCGAAATAGTCTTGCAGAAGTTTCGGTTTTGAAAATCTTGCAATTAGAATTTCTTTAACTGAATCCCATGTAATAGCGTCTAAATTAAGCTTCGTTAAACACATTGCTGCACGACCTTTCAGTGCCTCCGTCAGTGCCATAAGCAAGTTAACACCTTCCAGATTTTTATTTTGCACAATAAAATCAGTCAATTTACACCATCCATCAATGTCCGAGTCGGGCTCATCCGGGTCAAACTTCAAAAGAATTGTACGATTCGTACTCACAGGCGGTGTTTGTTGGGCTGCTAAAACTCGAGAAAGCAACGTTTCCATGCTGCTCAACAGCTTCTCAGCAGTTCCAACATCAGGTTGCTTTGCTTCATTCTGCACTCCATTTGATCCCACTTCTGATGAAAGCTCAGGACGGCCTTCATCAGTATTCATCTTGCAACGTGGGTATGTATGGGTAGTCCAATCAGGGTAATTTAAATTAAACGTATTGTCTTTGTAACACAAACGATTTTACTTCTATAACATTAAAATAATTCTGCACTTGCGTTAACGTTAATCACCTATATTCAAATCAACACTAATCACTATAAAATATTCTATGATTAAGGCGATGGATAGCGATTCGTCGAAAACGTGGTGCGCTGGCGACCGCTCTCAAGGAAGTGAATCCTTTGATGGCCGCCCCGCTACCATAGACTCGACGCTCCGCTAGAGTGACGTTGATAAGCTGTCACTCTTGACAATGACATTTTGATGTGCGCCGACATATTAGATACCTGTGTATCTAATATATAATTGAATCATGTTCCTGTGAACATCATTCAATGTTCACCTATCATTACAAAACAATACACAAACAATACATTATGAAGAAAAATAGTCCAATTTCAAATCCCTTATTTGAATCATTCCCCTACAGTAATAAGACACCGGCATAATATATTCTCCACCAATGTTCAGGCATATGTTTCTTTTACAAATTCTCTTTTTATATAAAGGTACCTTACGTCATCTCCCCTCGAATCGAAACCTATTTTTGATTGTTCTTGCATCTCTTTCGCACACTTTTTGTACGCACCGGTGTTAAAAGGCCTTTAATGACAGGAAAATTGAAACTTTACCGTTTACCAGAAAAACTTGGGGAAGAGTCGTAAAAAATGTGCTTCCCAGATAATGTCCAAATGATGTGTTTTGAGGTGGAATTTTCGGGAGGAACTTGGATACGAGAGATTTTTGGAAGTGTGTAATATTATTAGAGAGTTTTACTGAAAGGTATTTACTACTCTCTCACAAGGTATATATTTACCTTGTATGAGAGTAGTCAATAAGCTTTAAGAAATATCCTAAGGTACGGAACATGACAGAGCCTCTTTTGCAATTTCGATACATATGCATTGCTATTTTTTTACCCGCTTTCATGTTTTGGGATAGGGCTGAACGTACAACCCAATTCCCCAACCCCCTTCAAATAAAAGGCGCCAGCGCCATCACGACAGCCACACGTGGCCAGATGACAGAATTAGCTGGACTCTTTTTAACCGACTTCCAAAAGTAGGAGGTTATCAATTCGTCTAAATATACAGGCTGGAAGGATGCACAAACGGTTACGTAACCGTTTGTGCGTCCTTGTCCCTTCCAGCCTTTGAATGATATTTTAAAAGCACTGGTTCAAGATAGCCCAGTCCTCTGGCTGCTTTCGGAAAATCCAGGCTGATAATAATATTTTACGGTTCACTCAATAGAGCAGTTTCAGGAATTTCAGGAATCAAATTTCCATATTAATAAACCATTGCTACTTTTACTTTCATATTCCTTCCTTAACCAACCCCTCCCTTTAAAGGACACCCGGAAGGCATGTTACCATAACCCGACCCAACAGGACCGATAGGTAAAAGTGTAAAGTTATTGAAATTCATAAATCATACGTCCGTGCCCAATATACAGGGTGCTGCAGGGTGAGCCGTGCCCGATATACAGGGTGTTTAACAAATATATCGCGTGTTAGAAGAACACGTTGAGTCGGAACAACGCGTTGGCGGGGTGTGGTCTAAGTTACAAGACGTGTGTTTTATTTTAAAGGGGAATATTGTAGGGCGTTACTTACCTAACGATTCGGGTGGTCCGGCAAGATCATCTGTGCAGAAGTCAATTTCTACGTACCCCTTCTTGATAACAAACTCAACGTTTTAGCAAATTCTACCTGACACGCATGTTACTTCAAATCACTACGTACTATGGTATGATGTCATATTGAAATTAAACCTTATTATTTCAACCCTGTTAAAAGAAAGAAAGGGATTGAAAAGCAACACTAAAAAAATATCAACCGTGACAAGTTCCGCAAATATTTTTTCTAGAACACCGTACAAAAAATCCGCTTCGCCACTTTAGACGTCTGTAAAACATGCGGTAAACATTCTTATTCTTCATTAAAAAGGAAGGAGCCTTCGACCAAGCGGGTATTTTGTCTGGTGAGATACTGCCCGATGGAGGGTTTGTGTATTCTTTGAAACGCAAGGATTATTTAAATATTGCGATGTAAAATAACTTGAATTAGTTCGTGCGTGGCGGTATAGATGTCGTTCCTCCAATCCGCTACCTCCCGTCCCTCGCTCCACCAATCACGTAGCAGCAATAGATCAAGTCCACCTGTAATATTAACGCTTCACTATCAGCCACACATGGCGACACCGTCGTTCGACTAACAAAAAGTATTTGTCACTGCCTGATGTTTGTTTGAGTACAGTGCGTATGTTTTGTTTGGTTGCTTGAATTATTTAGATAGGCAGATACCGTATGTAGACGGCAAGATAGGAATAGTGTCGCCATCGGAGAACAATCTGTATAAGATTGGCTCATAAACAAAGAGAGGAGACTTTACCCAGCAGTCGATGAAGTCAAGCGATGGGTGATGGATGATGATGGCGGTAAAAGACTCTTCGGAAAAAAAACAATTAAGCGGCTGGAAATCAGAGGTCATAAGCTCGATCTCTAGAAAGTGCAATAGTAATAAAGCAAATATATCACCCTATAGCTTTCAGACTCCAGATTGTGGTGGATGATACCACTGCGAAGATCACCCGGAGGACACGGTGAAGCACACCTTGGAACTCTGCTCCGCTTGGTCTGAGCACCGCCGCGTCCTCGTAGCGGCAATTGGCAGCCGCGACCTCTCGCGTCCGGCCCTGAATCAATCTATGGTCCAGAGCGAGAAGGAACGGGAAGCCGTCGCCTCCTTCTGCGAACTCATGCTCCGCCACCTCATTCGTTAGCAGGACTGCCTGATAACGAATGAGGTGGCGGAGCGTGAGAGGGAGAGAGCCTCACGTCCCAGCCGCCGTGGGAGACGCCCCGGGCGTCGACCGGGCGTCGACGCCCGGGGAGTAGGCGGCCACCGTAGGCACGGGCCTGTGGACGGTGAGTGATGGGCGGGCTCACCGTCTGTTCATCTTATGACGACAGCCCGTGTCGCCGGCGTGTTCGTGTTCTACGCGCACCTCAAGGAGATGTCAGCAAATTGGAAGGGGTCCGAGGGGACCGATGCCTGGCGGGGCTGCGGGACTGTTCGAAAGAGATACCGCGGCCCTGGAACACAAAGGGCTAAGAAGAAACATGGATGGGTTTTAGTCAGTACAACACTCCTTTCCGCTCCGCCCGGGTCATCATTTCCCATCCGTAGAAAAAAAATGGTATGGTGGATGATATTGATATTCTAAATCTCCTCCGGTTCCTCTGGTTTCCTCGATGATGGAAGCCTGTGAAACCTGTTAAAAGTCGTTTTATAAATACGAAAGGTTTTAAAAGCGATTACCACTTGTCCCAGCCCGCAGGGTTTCTTTGAATGTCTGACACTGAATCCTTAAATAAAAGTATGTTCGAAGTACCTACTCGCAAAATTAAAAGTCAAAAGAGTATAAGGTTTTGTGTTCTATTGCCACCTACATATTCTAATATTAATACTCATTTCACCACAACCAAATCTAGTAGAACTAACCAAAGTTACTAAATGCCACATGTAACGTAAAGTAAGTTACAACAAAATAAAACCTGATACACCAACCAACATAGCCCACATTTACACAATAACGTTGTAAACATTTCTATCTTCAATCTCTTACATAGGTAAGCCTGGCAGTAATAAAG
Organism: Cerastis leucographa; assembly: GCA_963082945.1. Lineage (NCBI taxonomy): Eukaryota > Metazoa > Arthropoda > Insecta > Lepidoptera > Noctuidae > Cerastis > Cerastis leucographa. The sequence goes on along the minus strand of OY720356.1, from coordinate 20,797,647 downwards.
CCGTGCATTAACACCTCGGAATCAAAGCGTCTTTGAAACCGCGTGTAATCTCTACAACACGCCTGGTTATCTGCGAACGACGGGAAACGTGCTCTACTTGCCGTTCTCTTTGCACTAGGATTATTTATACAGGCGAATTTGTGATGAGGCATCACCATCGGCCTAATCGATCCCCAAGTATTTTGAGATCAGCTGAATACCAGTATTTAATATGAAACGATTGCCTTCTGACCTCCCAACACAGTTTGAAAGGTAAGGTATTACAATGATTCTAAATATCTCAAATCTCATAAAAGTAATGTTACGATAATTAATGTAATAGATATAATCATTCTCGTGTTGTGTTTTCGAAGTAGCAATCAATGAGAAGAATTTTCTTTCTTGAAATAAAAATAAACTTGATTAAAATGATAGCGGCCAAACTAAAGGGTAACTTTGGTCATATCGAAATTAATAATTACAAATGCATATTTACGCCGTCAGTATTTTACGCTTTGCAAATATGAGTATTAATTAGCCAATTAAATTAAACTGTAAAAAAACATATACTTAATAAAAATAAGCGTGACAACTATTATTTTAGTCAAGTTAAATTTTAAAATTTATCTCAACTAGTTGTTAAAAACTATATCTAAAATTTCGAAAGTATTTAATTTAAAAAAAACGCAAGTAGAGCATATTTCCAGCACACCATAGTACAGGACTGTTTGCCACAATGGAACTCCTTTTTCGGTCCTTTGTGGGGCTAGCTTTGATTAACTTTGATGGAGGTGAGTGCTCTGAAGGTAGTGTGCTATCTGCTAATGGATTGTCTCACATACGTTCGTTGTTCCTATAAACGATACCTGAAACCCTTTGACATTCTTTTTCTTACTTTGAACTTCGTTTTCATTGTGACTGTGCGTCTGACTATGGCTTCAAAATAATTTATTGTTCCTGTTGTTTCTTTATTTATCACGGATTGTATTTAGGTTGTAAACAATTGTATGCGACATCATCTAATTAAAAGGATGGTTCAATAAAATTGCAATACTAAAATGAAACACGTATATTCACTATCCTATCCGCGAGTAATGTGCAAGAGTTCCAACAACACAAGACGATCAGTCAGCAACAACATGATCTCTTGCACGGTCGGTCAGTTTAGACTAGAGTTGAGTAGGTTAGTGACGGCTTATTAAGGAGCGACGGGCAGATGAGCGCCTGTGGGCTGGAATCCGTTCGGGCCGGCTTTGTAGTAGACTTGGTACACGACGCCATCGGGGCCGGTGTAGGAGAACTCGCCGTCGACCTCAAGAGCCTCGCTCTCAGTTCCAACGTTCGTCAGATGACCCTCCTCCTTCTGGAAAATGCCGTTGGAGGTCTTAGACCTGTGGATCAAGAAAAGTGATATTAACATATTGAACTTTTAGATGTTCTGGACCAAATACAAAGATCAACAATGAGGTGTTTAAGTGCAGTAACGCAATACAGTAGTACTGAACTTACTGAAAAGCGTAATCACCGACTCCGATGTTGTTGAATTGGACTTCACCCTGTGCGTCAGCGTCGGGGCCAGCGGGGGCGGCGACGGCGGCGGCGACAAACAGGGCTAGGACAATGAACTGCACAAACATACAATTGTTAGAAGAATTATATTTAATGAATTAACTGTTCAGTCGGAAGACTCTGAAATGTGTTGAAGCGGATGTGTGCTGTGACAGGATGAAAAAAGTAAGGAATGAGCTTATAACAGGTCTTGAAGCCATAGTTTTGTAGGATGTAATGACTTTAAAAACACTTCGTCTAACCAAAAAATGCGGTAGCCAACATTAGTCGTCAAATTATTAAATATTTTATGTCAACGGGGAAATGGTAGATCGATCGATTGCTGGTCGTAATTTATATTCAAAAACGTACCTATCGGATTTTTACTAAACATTTTATATGTAGCGACATAATTAAAAGGGGACTCAAAGATTTATATTATACTAGCTGTCCCGCGCAACTTCGTCTGCGTCACATTTTCCCTGTTTTCGCAACACACATTGCTGCTCCGCTCCTATTGGTCGTAGCGTGATGATATATAGCCTATGTATGTCCTTCCCGAGGTTAAAATCTACCTTCTTGACTTTCATTAAGATCCGATCAGCCGTTTAGTCGTGAATAGGTAACAAACAAACATACAAACAGAGTGACTTTCGCATTTATAATAATACTAGCTGTCCCGCGCAACTTCGTCTGCGTCCAATTTTCCCCGTTTTCGCAACATTTTTCATTGCTGCTCCGCTCCTATTGGTCGTAGCGTGATGATATATAGCCTATGTCCTTCCCCAGGTTGAAATCTATCTTCTTGCCAAATTTCATTAAGATCCGATCAACCGTTTAGTCGTGAAAAGGTAACAAACAAACAAACATACAAACAAAGAAACAAACAGAGTGACATTCGCATTTATAATATTAGTATAGATATTAGTATGGATTTTATAATTTGTTTTGATAATTTAGGTATCACAATATACATATTTTCCCTGACACAAACAGGTCTCTAGCCAAGTGACAACCTATTTGCGCAAACCATAAAATAGGAAGCGAAATATTTTAAATTGACTAAGCTAACGAACGTTATAACTCGAGGGTAACGGATTAATTTTATAAAAATCGTAAGTAAGTAACATTAATGGATACCGTCAAATTTTATTATCTATCGATTAGACAGAGACCTAAAGATAAAGTAACTCGGACGATACTAGTTGCCAATTTCATCGCAATTTTCAAGGGCTCGCTTGCTGATTTGATAAACCGTGTGACAAATTGTAAGACGCAGCTCGGTGAAGCGATGGTTCGATTCCAGGTGGAAACATTGTGTTGTTTTTGAAAGTATTCTTTAGATTATTCGAAACGAATTCAATGTTTTAGCAGTGTAAAATTTTAAAACATGAGGGGTTAGCACATACTGATGCTGTCTGTACCTACTACTAAGTGTTTAAGGATACCTTATTAAGTAATAATACCAAACGAATCATAGATTGGTCTACGTTCAGTCACTTTAAAGATAGCAGAGGATGTAACTAGTGATTTGACAGATGTAGTCAATAGCAATAAACACTACCTATAGATGATGAATTACCTCTTATGTAACAAGATTGAAAGAGCAATCATTGATAATGGTTGCGTTATTACCTTGATGGTATTACTGCAAGCATGCAAACTGCATGCTTTGTTTTGTTTTGTTTTTGGACTTAAACTTACATTTATAGTGACAATCTTAACAGTACACTGCATTGTTTTGCGCAATTGAGGACTTGGCCATAGTTTGGAATGTTAAATGTAGGTACTACATGCATGAAATTGACAAAGTTATTGAGTGGTTCATATTTGCGATGAACTATTAATAATACAGATGATGGTTACGTAATCGTTTCACGGTCGCGTTGACATTTTGCAAGTTTGCCACGCCTGCGCTGCTTGACCCGAAGGATGCCACTCGAACGATGCGGCAAGGTAATTTGGAAATATTTGCACAACACATTAAAAGCACAGTTCAAGTATTTGCCTCACTAATCGTAGATGTGATATTTGAAAGATTTAGTTGCATTCGTGAAATTTTATGGTTATTTTTAACAATTTAGCTAAAACGGACTCATTATAGACAGACTCATAGATAAAATACCATAGGTAGGTTTATTTGAGAAGATTAATTTCAGAGTAAATGTAAACAATACTAATTGACGATTATTGTAAAGGAACAAAATTAAATCTTGCAGGAGAAAGTATTGATTAAATTGTAAGTTAGGTAATTTAATGGATGAAGAAAATGCAATCAGAACTGAATGATTATTGATCATATTTAGTTCAATGAACACTTACGGATTTCATTTTTGAGCTGGAGAGGTGGGTTTGGGTAGTTGTAGAGAAGAAGAGGATACACCGGTGACTGTGATCAATCTTGAAATTTTGCACATTTATATACTCTGGCATGCTCCACTACTTTGCATATATTTGAATCGTATTTGGTGGATTAACATTTTTTAAATAGTAGGGAATTTGAATATTATATGAATCCTGCTAGAACATGAAATGATGATTTTGTGTCGTTAGTATGTATTGTCAACGATAGTGATGCATAAACAGCCTTACTAGCAATGACATAAGTGTCAATATATAATAATGTGCTTATTGATTTTAGAATGTGGACTGGAGATTTTATTGTTTTATTAAGGTTATTCTTCGAGTGCTTCAGATTGCAAAAACCTGATTATATATAGTATTACTACTTATGTAGTTTGTCACGCATTTATAGATATCTGGTTCTATTAACTAACGAACTTGGTATAAGTACGTACCATGATTAGGTTACCTAAATTGAAAACAGAATTGGGTTATTAGGGCTCTTGATCAAATTTACTATTGACTGAAATTTTGATGAGGGTTTTGGCTAATTATTAGGAGATGCTATTCATTTATTATTTCACTTTTTATCTAACTACAAAGGTTGATGGCAAAACCCAGTAACTAGAGCATTAGAGCAGTAAGTTTAATAAAAAGCCAAAGGTTAATAATGTAATTGGATTGTTGAAATTTTGATTGATTGTTACGTTTATCGAGATTTGCTTGCAAATGCAACAGAGGGCATTTATTTTAGGCGTTTGATTAGGTATCGTTCAGTATTAGTGAAAACGCATAAGATCAGTTGTCTTACACACTACGTAAGGTAAATTGGTTGAGATAATATCACGTTATCAGCGCGTTAAAAAAACGCGGTGTGTAAGAGCCCTAAAGTTACGACACTGGTTCGCAGATGCGTAATTCTAGAAATAAATCTTTGGGTTGCCTAGCAACAGAATTTAAAAAATGCTAGGAAGTTTACATAAGAAACCGAAAACAAATGAAAAACTTAGATTCACAAGACATAATAACTGTTAAAGTACTGAAGTTGCCCAATCGAAAGCGTAAATCTCTATGGAGAAGAATGGGCAAGAACTCACTTCAAGAACTGTGGAGCAGGACCGGCATTGAGCCAAACATTATTATCAGCGATATAATCGTCAAATTTGTAATAAGCTTGCTTACATTGTGTGCGTTTAATGCATGTTTTAAATTTCGCCTCACTCAGTTCAAGAATACTTTGTGGAATTTGATTGTAGCATCTCCATGAAAGATGAGTGTACTTTAGCGAGTCTGAAGCCTAGCTGAACTAATTGATCATTATTTCTAGTATTGTTATTATGTCTGTCACCTCTTTTTCTAAAAAGATGCAGATTTTACTTACGTACATTATGTTTTCATAAATGTACTAGTTGTCCCGCGCAACTTCATCTGCGCCACATTTTCCCCGTTTTCGCAACATTTTTCATTGCTGCTCCGCTCCTATTGGTCTTAGCGTGATTTCTCAATAAATGGGCTATCTAATACTGAAAGAATTTTTCAAATCGGATCAGTAGTTCTTGAGATTAACGCGTTCAAGCAAATAAACAAACAAACTCTTCAGCTTTATAATATTACTAGCTTCTGCCTGCGGCTTCGCCGGCGTGGAGTTCGGCAATTGCCCACGTATGCGTTAACCCTCCAAAATAATGTCGAAAATAGTCATTTAAATGTTAAAGATAATAGTTGTTGCCCGCGGCTTCGCAGTTCTCACTTAAATCAATGTCAGATATAGCCTAGGGGAGGATATTCAGACAATGCGTATTTTAAATTTTATTATTTTGCACTTAGATAATGAGGTTATCATTTTCGTTATTGGTGACCCTGAAGTCCACAAAAACGACACCCGTGAAAGAAAAACCGAAAGTTTTCCTCGGCGTCAATTTGGTCAGCGACCCCAAAAACCACGAAAACGACACCAATGAAGCCATTGAGTCGCGTGAGTGTCTTTCGCACAAGTATCCATGCGCAATATATTTTCGTCCCGCAAGTGTCCTTCGCACAAATGACCCAGATTCCCTAGAAGTGTGAACTTATATGAAGATTTTTTAGCGTTTTTGTCCATACAAAAGTGCTAACACTACAAAACAAAAATAAAAAAGCGCCACCCCTGTTATCGTTGGAGGGGTGGATTTCCCAAAAACATTGATACGTGTTCATCAATTCCATCGAGAAACAAAAACAATAAATTTTCAAGCTGTGCAGACTATATTTGTTTTACTAATGTTTCAACCCCTTTTCTCCCTTTTGGGGTCGAATATCCAAAAACGGCCAAATACGTGTTCATTTATTTTTGCTCAGAAACTCCAATATTTAATGTCATAAAAATGACGGATTCCGCATAACAACGTTGAACCCCTATCTCACCCTGTTAGGGGGTTGTTTTCTCGAAAACGCTAAAATATGTATTTATTTATTTCTAACCAGAAGCTTGTATATGAAATTTCAGCCTTCTAACTTTAAAAATTACATTTTCCATACAAACTTTCATCCCCTAATTAGATCCCTTAGGGGTTGAATTTCGAAAAATCCTTCCTTTTTCCTTGTCTACATTATAAAGGGAACCTCTGTGCAAAATTTCAGCTTTTTAGGTTCAATGGTTTGGGCTGGGCGTTGATGAGTCAGTCACTCAATCAGTCAGGACTTCTCTTTTTGTTTATATATATATATATATTATAATAATAGATAGATAGATAGATAATAAGTAGCTGTCCAGCGCAACTTCGTCTGCGTCACATTTTCCCCGTTTTCACATTAATTTTCATTGCTACTCCGCTCCTATTGGTTGTAGTTGAAGATATATAGCCTATGGCCATCCTCGATAAATGGTCTATCTAACACTGAAAGACTTTTTCAAATCGGATCTGTAGTTCCTGAGATTAGCGCGTTCAAGCAAACAAACAAACAAACTCTTCAGCTTTATAATATTAGTATAGATAGTATAGATTGGCTATGTACCGTCATGATGTTCCGCCGTGATGTTTTTGTTGGTTTGTTAATGTCCTTAAGCAGTTCCTTCATCGCACCTACGGAAATTATATAATTATGGCTCTGATAGCTCTTTCTTGCAGAATATAAATAGACTCGATGTCTGCAGCCCGTCCCCATAATAAAAAGCCGTAACACATTATACTATGAAAGTAACTAAAATAGTCCAATCTCGCGGTATCTATACCTGATTGAAAACTGGCATAATACATATGTTTATATTCGTAAAGAGGCTTAATTATACGCTGTACCCACAAATGTCAAATACTGTAAGCTACATACTAACCCGCACTGCATTACTGATTACTGCCCAAACCCTGTCACATCCCGCATCTCCATCCATCCATTCTCCATTTCCTCTCAATTTCCTCTCCATTTCTTAATTTCCTCCTCCCATTGAGAAGAGGCTTGTGTCCCAGCAGTGGGAACGTTATAGGCTGAGTATGCTAAACAGTAAGTTTTCAATTAACCAATCGTGACACTGTTTCATAGAAAGTAAAATATAAACAGAGAATATAAATCAGTTCATAATCATCTGCCTCGCCTTACTCCAACTATGTCGGCTTCCACAGATTCAGATTTCAGTCTTACCGGAAGCATAGTAGTTTTTACACTTAACGATAATCAATCATCTACGAATGACCAATAACTTTGTGTTTAGAACCTTATATCCGTTGAAATAAGATTCGAAATACAGAAACTTACCTTGGATGATGTTTATAACTGGTTTTGCAATGAGTTGATGTTGTTGATAGTATAAATAAGCTTGCCTATAATATTCCCAGAGCTGGGATACAGGCGTCCTATATGTGAAATTGGGTTCTCTGCCTTTTCGCAGAAAATTGTTTGCCAGATTTTCACTTGCCACCCAAAGTTTCGCAGAATTTTATTTCGCCGAATAATCATTATGTTTTGTTTTATTTCCCAACCTCACAGTTACCAACTGTACGTTTGGTCTGATTTTCACAATGCCACTTTTTAAAATGCCAACTTTTTCCCCTGGCACCACTCCCATGAAAAGGTAATGCACCGTTCTTGAGAAAAACCAATTATTGTAAACTAACCTCAAAGCATTTTACATTCGCCTAAAAAACGTAGTCGACGTAGCCCCGCTGCGCGGGGCTCCTATTTCTGTCTGCAGGGTTTACAGTAACCTAACACGAAGGGAATGTCGGTCCCCAAGTCCAGAGCTCGCTTCACTCGCTCTTGTATACAAAATCTCCTGGTAGCAAAAGTAACATTGCCTATTGTACACACATACAATCAGTGGGGCTACATTGGGGATTTTTAGGTTGTTTTAAAAACGGTATGTTTGACAAATGATAAATGTTCCAAACGTTTTGTGTCATAATAATCAGCTTAACAATATTTCTACCAAATGAAACGTTGTCATTCAAAAATTTGCTAATCGTTAGTTGTCAAAGTGAAACATCGGCGAAACGTTGGTTGGCAAGTAAAAATCGGACAAACAATTTTCTGCGAAAAGGCAGGACACCGTGAAATTGAGCTCTAATGTACCACACGGGGTTGCTATAATTGTCGTGTTTCGCGTCTTTGGTCTTTTCATGGATTTTGCCTTACGAGGTTTTTCTTCACCGTTTTAGAAGCATATAGCCCGATAATTTTTGTCTTTTTTATCTACCACCTATTGTAGAGAAAAATACTGATGCTTTAATACAAGCCTAAAAATTAAAAGTGCAATGGTCCGGTCACATCTCGAGGGTAAGAGACACGTCGGTAGACCAGCAAAAAGGTGGGCTGATGATATTTTAAAAACAGCGGGACGAGATTGGATAACCCTCGCCAAAGACAGAGGATTTTGGAAGGACAAAGAGAAGCCCTTCAACCAATCGGGGTCCACGTCAACTAAAGATGAAGAAACTGACAATACTAACTCTAGATGTTAATGAGTTAAATAAAGGGTGTAAAACTCCTCTTAACGAAGCCGAAAGGCTCTGGTTCTCCCTGTCATTGCGATCATTTTTTTGTTCTACACCATACCTGGGAACCTTCTAGTTACGGAGATATTAGGGGTCAAAGTTCCAACTTTTTGACAAGTATTTTTTTTTAATACAAGTTTTTAATGTAAGATTTTTACTTTAAACACCTCCACGACCCCCGTACTATTCAATCCGTCCATCAGCACAATGTGTTGAGTGCGTTACATTGAGTTCTACCACAAAACATGATTTTACACCCCCCAAAAAAAAGTCGTTCCCCAGCAATAATTTTTGCGTAAAGTTACTTAGTTTTATGTACGGAATGCTTGGTTCAAGGTTTCGTAATGAGGTGATTTACACGGTGTATACTAACACTGTATACTAACACAACTAACAAACATTTGAAATGTAAAATACTTTGACGTGCGAATAAAAAGGCTTATAAAACATATAAAATTTGGTTGTGCAAAACACAAAAGATAACATCTAGCCCGTAATCCTCGAAAGGTGCACCTACTTAATAGCACATCCATATTTCGCAAGTTACGTTTAAGTCCCACGTAAAAGGGCGTGCCTTTTACCATCAACAAGACATGAATCTACTGACTCATACCGTACTCCGTGGCGGCTTCTGAAAAAAACACAATGGGAAAACCTAACGACACTTCGCCGCCCGACCAGTGCATCGAACCCAGAACGTCATGCTCAGCTGTCGTGTTGTGGTAGTACTTAATAATATAACATCACGCCTGTAATCCCAGGAGGGTAAGGCAGACGTGTACCTAATAGTACGCGCACATTTCACAAGTTATGTTTAACTCCCTTGTAATAAACATTCTCACTACACTTTACGTGTCAATCACCTACTTCTCTCACACGAGCTTAACTCTCTTACATTCATAGCACACTGCAAACCTGCACTCACTTCATCCACTCCACTCACGACAAGCACAACATCCCAAACACTCCCCACACACAATCATCAGAAACTTCCACTTACATTATGCACTTTTCCACTTTCTCACCCTCACATTAGTTAACTACAAGATCAAAAATGCACTAACCTGACACAATCCACTGGCACGTCTTTTACAATAGAATTACAATAAGCATACCCCTATAGCCGGACACTGCCCCCTAAAATACAGGCCTAGCCTAGTTTAGGGGACAGGGTTGAACATATTGTACTAATCTATCAATGCTCAATTAAACCTCAATTTGTAAACAGTGCAATGTATCTAATAGTAGATTATGCACCAAGGGGATAAAGTAGTGTCTTATGTAACGGGCGCCGTATTGAATCCCGAGCAAAACCAAGGGAGCGAGGGAGTTTAGAGTTAACTCCTGAGCAAAGCGAGGGAGTTAAGAGAAGAATCCTGAGTGCAGCGTGGGAATCAAGGTCGCCCAAGACGAAGGCACCTTTATCCCTGAGGTGAATACTGTACTTTTCACACCATCTACGAGAGAATAAAAGCAGTAGTACTAGAATCAAGTATTCCGGAGTCAAATCACCATCGTCACTCAACATTTTTGTGAGAATTTGCAATATTTTAAGTAATTTGTAACAAAAAATAACAATGAACAAAGCAAAGCAATTTCCAGTATTCGCGCCTCTTTTTTTTTAATTGGTGTTCTATTTTTCTTTTAATTATATTCTATCTCGTGGTGGCCAGTTCGATTTTTAAACAATTAATTTTTTTGTGCAGATAGTGATGGTTAATGCGTGAATATTCGTATGCGATTTATGTTCCAAATTCAAATCACATTATTACCAGCGGGTCATAATGAAATTCAGTACAATATTATTGCCCTGCTAGACCTCAGGTCTTTAATGACTTACTTTAGGTTAGGTTTGCATGACATATAATTTGACATTATCGAGCAGGTGGTGTGAAAACTACTTTATTTTTAATTCCTGATTTAATGCAATGTATCTATTACTTTATTTTTAATTACTGATTTAATGTTTTACTCTGGACGCTCTTAACTTGCCCGTATTTCTACATTGTTCTCACATATTTGTAATTCCTAACATGAATGATGTAACCAAGATTTTGTAACATATTTTTCATTACTCATACTCTGAAAGTAGGTCTGAAGTTGCCTGTAGAGCGGGTTGAAAGTAATACTTTTCCTCCCTAGGGAGAATCGCTTTCAACTGACAGATGCCAAATTATAAAAAAAAAACTAGTTCTATTTTCACATTTTTATTGAACCATGTTCCAACTTTCTATGCAGCCACGATGTAAAAATGAAATAACTTAAAGTTAAGTATTGATTAGAGAATCTATATTTTTTTTAATAACTTCATTATAATTTAGTTTAAACAATTTCTTTAAAATAACATAGATTTGGGCTAAATATTTACCATTTTTTCAATGATGAAAATGAAAAATAATGGCTGAATAGCTGGCAGGCCAAAGAAAAAAAAGCAAAATAGGCGGGAAAAGTTGTTGATTTATGTAAAATAAAATTTACTCCTTCCTTTCTCTGTAACCCCTTGTCCCTTCGTATTCCTTTTCCTACCTCAATACTTTCTTTACTTTGTACTTACAAATAGCTTTCCTGTGTATAAATGTATAGTCTCATTCATCACCTTAAATAATATTAAGCTGTAATTTTCGCCATTGTAATTTGCTCATCATCACCATTAAAATAAACGAATCCTATATATCCTTTCCTAAATTCTGTTCATTTTTATATTTTGGTTTCCCTACCTTTGATTTTTATAAAGTATAAAACCTGACGTGACATTGGCTGAATGCAGAAACCGAGCGAGGCCAACGTGGAAGAAAAAAAAATTCAAAAAAAATTAAAACTCATTTTTGCTTTAGCTAATTATTATTTTTATTATTACTTTCCTTGAATTCGTACTGAAAAGCACAGTGTTTACCTCGGGTTAAAGACTTATTTAGTCCCTCGACCTATTGGCGCCCTCACTTCGTTCGTGCGCCAAACCCCGTCTCGGGACTAAATAAGTCACTTTCACCCCTAGGGTAACAATGTACTATTTCATTACTCATACTCTGAAAGTAGATCTGAAGTTGCCTGAAGAGCGGGTTGAAAGTAATACTTTTCAGCCCTAGGGAGAATCGCTTTCAACTGACAGATGTCAAATTATAAAAAAAAAAAATTGGTTGCCTGTAAAGTCGGTATACGGGCGAAGTTTTACGTGACAACGACTTTGAGTGGTAAAATAATTTTAATGTGAATATTCATTCGTATAGTAGGAAGAAGGATGAAATAATAGTAACAATTTAAAACATTTATTTATACAAAGAATTATATTTAAAACATTAATTTATACAAAGAATCTCGCACTGAATTTCATATTAACAAAATTTTATTTTTACCTTTACACATACATACGTATTTATATACAAATATACATATATAGAGGCACGCGTCCCTTCCACTCGGGCATGGTTAGCCCGCCTAAGAGCGAGAGAGACAGACATAAAAAGTGAAAGGCACGCGTGCCTCTCACTCGCTCTCATTGTGAGCGCATAACGTGAGCGGAGCGTAACGCAGTTTCTTGAAGTGTCACCCGGCAAACCAATTTATAAGACGTTGTCACGTCAAAAAAAACTAGTTCTATTTTCACATTTTTATTGAACCATGTTCCAACTTTCTATGCAGCTACGATGTAAAATTGAAATAACTTATTGATTAAAGGATATATACTTTTAAAACACTTTATTATAATTTAGTTTCAACAATTTTTTTTAAACAACATTGATTTGGGCAAAATATTTACCATTTTTTCAATGATGAAAACGAAAAATAAAGGCTGAATAGCTGGCAGGCCACAGAAAAAAAAAAAACAGGCGGGAAAGCGGCAAACGGTTTTACTTATTTTTTCTTTAGCTAATTCATGTTTTTATTTTTACTTTCCTTGTACTATTCGTAATGAAAAGCACAGTGTTTACCTCGGGTTAAAGACTTATTTAGTCCCTCGAACTATTGGCGCCCTCACTTCGTTCGGGCACCAAACCCCGTCTCGGGACTAAATAAGTTACTTTCACCCCTAGGGTAACAATGTACTATTGATTTAAAAGAGTGTCCATGGAGTTTCTTGCCCGTTCTTCTCCATAGAGATCTTCGCTACGGAATGGGCAACTACAGTACTTTCATAAGTATTATGCCTTGTGACTGGGACTGTAGCTTCGCGTTTTATATTGTTTTTTTTTTTACTTTCAAAAGTGCCTGTAATGGTCTAATTGAAATAAATGCTTTGACTTTGACTATGTGGTAATAAATTATTATTATTATTAATAGGGAGCAAATCGGGCTCAAATCCAAACTCCGTGGCTGCTTCTAAGAAATTCGTAATGGAAAAACTCAATAACAATATGCCAGATCTGGAAATCTAAACCAGGACCTCATGATCTGCAGACGTATGCGAACCACTACACCAACAGCTATCAAGGTAGAGAGACAGACGACGTAGTAGGTAATATCTGTATTATCTCAAAAATAATTCGCAAATGTTTAATTGCACGCTTTACCTACATAAAAACAATAAAATCCATCGACAGCCCGCCGCTTAAGATATACATGGACTTGACATTCACTTTCCATGTCGTTCGATCAAAAAGAAGATGATATTCAGACAATAATAATTATTTAATAGCTCGATAAACCGGCTTTGGCGATGCATACATGAGAATAAACCACTATACAGCACGCGGGACGTGAACGATACGATATTATTTTTATAATGAGTGATTATGATGGTATTTAGCTGAAATTATAGATTCGTAGATGTTACAAATGTTGTATATCCAATCCCATAGCCATTTGGTGAAAGAAATTATTAAGCTTTGGGGCCCAAGCAGTCACCATTTTGACTTCTAATCAGACTAGGAATTGGCAAACGTTAAATAAGTTGCAAAGGTTTTCCTTGAAAGGTTGTTAGGTTACCTTGCCCATTCTCCTTTCTAAATCTACACGAGAGTAATTATGTAAGTTTCGTCAAAGTTAAGTCAAACAAAAGCTACTAAAGTTATCTTAGAAGAAATCAAACGCTGAGCGTTCGTTTTTGCGTCACTACACGTTCTCACGACTTCGACATAATTCCGTAGGAATGAACATTTACCAGTTTCATTATTGTTCATTTTCGATCATTTGGAGCACTAGATTAAGATGCCCTGTGCCAAAATCCAACATCGTTTGGTGTATATACAGGGTTACTTAAGTTGCATATGTATCTTAAGCCTGAAAAAACGTTAAGCAGGCGCCCGCGACGGGCAACCGCTGCGTGTCAACGCACGTGGACATGCGGGTCCGTGGGAACGCGACGATACCCGTCGTGGAGACCGGATTATTTTACATCTGTGTAAATTAAATAATCCGGTCTCCGCGACGTGTACGGTCGCTTGTTCAATTTTAATGGTATGCGTGTTAATACGGGTTGTTAGAGACAAAAATGGCCGAAACTTCTTCGTTTGACACTAGTTTGAAACTTGGCACAGTTGTTCCTTGAGTCAAAATAAGACGATTAAGATCGTAGTCCACGGGACCCCCTCTCTGGGCCCAGAGTGGGTCCCGTAGATTGTTTGTTTTTTTCCGCCTCACCGATGTTTTTAATATTTTTAATTGACTCTTTACAATTTCTATCTCTCATGCCGCTGTTCTTGCATCACGGGCTTTATACAGTTTATTCGCCTGGTCCTATATGGCAGGGTGACACTACACTTCCACAATTACCCTTTCTATATCGAAAGACATTGTCCTCGATTTTCTCCAAGCGTGCGTGTTACCGCTGGCGGGCACCGCGCGTGCTCCCGCGACGGGTTCCGTCGCACGGAGGCGGGTACCGTTGTGCAGGTGCGGGCCCACCTCCCCGCGACCCGTGCAGTTCACGGCGTCGTAGCACTTTGTATGGAACTTCATGGGTGCCCGCTTAATCGTGCAGTTCCAGGCCTTAGTTGTGCTGTATGTAGAATTAAAGTCGGATCACATGGCGGAGCCGTCCCGCAGGCTCTAAAGAAAATCTAGATGGCCTCTGCGCTCTCATAAATCTAAAACATTTTATATTTCCTTAACATTTTAATGTCAACGACAATATTCATATTATTATACAAACGTAGGCAACATACAGGTTTCTTCAAAAGGTATTTAGTCTGAACGGCCCAAAACTAATGAACCACATGCCATTCAACTGTAATCAAAAATTGTCTACATTCGAAAGCGTTACGTACGTGATCAAAATGTAACGTCTCGAAAATGTAAGTGACTCATTTAAAAAGCTTTATCTACAACTAATTTAAAATACCTATCGGCTAACAATAGAACATCCTACTCAACAGCATCCGTTTCAATTTCCAGTTAAACGACCACAGACAAAATCTCTGCCTAGATCAAAACAACACCTCTATTCCTGATATAGATCCCCACCTTCCACCTTTGCCAGGTCACCGCTATTGTTTAACTATCGTTAAACTAGCTAAACTATCGTTAAACATGATAAGTATGGCTATATGGTAAAGTTCAAATCTAATAACATCTTGTAGCAACGATCAGCATCTCTAAAGTACTCTTGGTTAAATACGTCTTTATAGAGAGCTTGCCATCTATGCCACGATCAAAGGGCTCCGTATGTGCTTGAAGTTTTACTGAAACTGAACTAGCCCGAAAGTCTGACCACCAATCTTACTAAGCAAAGAGAATTAATTATAGTCATTGTTACTATGGGATATGTATAGAGATCAGAATCGGTGTTTCCACGTATTATCCAGTTACTTGTTTGTTGAATTCAGATCTCCAAGTATTACCTATTGATAGTCCGAGAGGCACTCCTCCATAGATCGTTTGCTGTAAAATACTGGCTTTAAAAAATAGTATTCATTTTGTCCATCTCTGGTCAGATACTGATGAGTAATTTAATTTGGTTTGAGTTAAAAAATGCCATTTGAGTTAATTTGACTACTGAGACCCAATTTAACAACAACTTCTTGAAAGTATAAGACAATTTTAACCTGTGTATGCATCAAAAGTCGCGACAGTTTTATGATTTCATGCGGCGAGTCGTATCGTGAATAGGACATTTTACCATGGCGCCATTATTAAACCATTTTTTACTAATACCACGGTTCTTTGATTCAGGTATGTTATTCTGTGCACATAACATGATATTGAGTTTAATTTTGTATTTATCTAATAACGGTGACTACCCTTCATCATCAGACGTTGAGACTTTTGTTTTTCAGACTCAAGTCCCTCATGATCTGCCCAGCCTTTTGCCAAACTATCTCGGGGTCGGCTTCCAGTCTAACCGGGTGCAGCTGAGCACCAGTATTTTACATGAAGCGACTGCCTATCTGACCTCCACAACCCAGTAACTGGGTAAAACGATACCCCTTGGTAAGACTGGATGTCAGACTTTTCGCTTCTGACTACTCATAACGACTGTCAAAGATCTACAAATGACAGCTGGGACCAACGGCTTAACGTGCTTTCCGAGGCACGGAGGAAACTTGGTATGTAATTATGGTCACCCATCCACAGACCAACCTCGGCAAGCACGGCTTAACCTTAAAGATCGACCCGTGCGGCTGTTATTAGCCACAAGCTCCTCCCAGACTCAAGTCCCTACAACTGGTTTTTTAAATCATCGAAATACATATCTATACTTATATTAATATTATAAAGCTGAAGAGGTTGTTTGTTTGTTTGCTTGAACGCGATAATCTCAGGAACTACTGGTCCGATTAGAAAAAATAATTCAGTGTTAGATAGCCCATTTATTGAAGAAGGCTATAAGCTATATATCATCACGCTACGACCAATAGGAGCGGTGCAGCAATAAAAATGTTGCAAAAACGAGGAAAATGTGACGCAGACGAAGTTGGGCGGGACGGTTAGTATATGTATAATATAGCTAAATGATGGTGTAGTGTCCGAAGTCACGAATCTTAATTTATATTATTTAATAATTAATTAAAAAATCAATAGCTATTTTCTCAACAGTTTTATTTTCAAATCTATTTATAAATAAAATATTTGCATTTTATTGCGTACTTATCAGAAAATGTTATCATAGTTCAAACTTTGAAATTTGATAAACTAGTCTGTTAAAAATGCCACCAATACTTTTTTTTTTAATAGTACAAGCCTAAATAATTTTTTTTTTATAATTGCTGATATGCCAAGCACCCACGTTTGTCGAAAGTGGCTCCCAAACCGCAACCTTTGCAATGCTTGCTTATCCAACTTTAGAAACAAAGTTGAAGTGTGTGCTCATGCGCCTGACGTTACACAATAACATAATTGAATGATAATTATGTTTAATACTCTGCATTATGTATGTACCACTGATATATCTAGCTAAAAGTTTCCATGAAACGCAGGAATGTTAAACTTCAGATTCAGATTTATACACAAGGTGTTGTTTTGCATCCTCGTCAAATTTAAGGAGTTTGTCACAAAAGACATAAATAATCAATTTAAATTACGGTACCCAGTTAATTATTAATAGACGCTGATTTTTTTGGTTGTTTAAGTTTGTCAGTATATCAGAATAACCTTCTTAACGTGGTTTAGGGAATGAGAACTTTTCGAATAAATGTTTAAGATTGTTTGTATGTGTGAAAGTGAGAATAAGACGGGCCGCGTTAAAAACACAGGTGTTTCACACTTACCGATTTCCGTAAATGAGAAAAAATACCTACCTATTTTATTATAGATTCGGGTCGAGAATCATTAGCATAGTTATACCTCCTTGATGCAAAACAACACCTTGTATTTGCCAAAAGGTTGTAGGTACAGGTTTAAGATAATACAATAGCTGAACGTTCCCGCTACATTCTACCTTACAGCATACAACTTCATAGAAAGTTATAGATTAGATGCAATATTATCGTTAATCAAAACAACTCGTAACATGTCATATCTGACGAACTAATTTTTTTTAATTTTCTATTGCACATAAATAAATCTTGTCATTAAAATGAAGTTTTTTTTTTTGTAATTATAATTAAGTATAAGGTGTCCTTTTGATACCCTGTCAGAATCTGATCATGGGATTCCAGGGAAATCAATCGCAACCCTCAAATTGAATAGGCACATTCAATGTTTTTCACATACTATCGCACGGAATTCAGATTTTGGTGCCTGGTATCATGTTGCTGAGCTGATGATGGAAGGTATAAATCAGGATCCGATAGCTATAAAAGTGCCAACCAACCAATGCTAGGAAAATGGGCAACACTCAAATTTTATGGGCATTGTTTGAAACAGTATACTTCTCATATGATCCCATGGTCAACAGGTCAGGATCTGATGATGGAATCCTAGAAAAATCGAGGGAACTCTCCAAATTTTATAGGTACACATAAGTTTTATGCTTGGTAATCTTTATTTAATGTTGCTGAGCTGATGATGGAAGGTCAAGATCTGATAGCCAGACTTCTGAAGCTAAAAGTTATTTCCGCTATTTGTGTTTTTGAAGTCGGTTTAATGTTTTGCAAAAAAAGTTTTTTTTTTTAATCTAAAACGCTTAAAGGGGAAACTGCATTTCAAGTCCATAATTGTATGACGTCATTATAATCAAAACCCCAGACGAGAATATCACGAAAGTAACACGTGTATCATTCATATACAGTATGTTAGTTTAAACGAGGGACATATTCAAACCCATAATAGTAGGTACATGCTAACATGTTAAATAACAGACAGAACCATACCAAAATTTTCGCAAATGTCACGCAACGTGTATACACCCTTGCGCTAGCGACTTAATACTATCGCAGAACATGTGAGCAGGTCAATGACTCTTAGGTATAATCCATTTTCCCTTCATACTTTAAACTTATCTGGCTTAGGACAGTCCAAAATATCTAGGCACTAAACAAAACATTAAAAATTCTTCTATATATGTTATAGGTTTTTTACATATTTGGGACGAGAATCGAATACTGAATACTCTCCCTCAATATGTCCCTCGTTTAACCTAACATACTGTATAACACGATCCAAGATTCTCTAATTCTGGTTTGACAATCAAAATGTCAAGCTAAATACCTGCATCAAGACTATCGAGTGATGTGCCTGCAGTATCGATACAATTAATGAATTGCTGATTGGATGTATCTAAACCAGCCTAATCTTTACACTGTATAAAACAAAGTAACTTCCCGCCGTCAGTAGGTACGCTTAGATCTTTTAAACTACGCAACGTATTTTGATGCGGTTTTCTTCAATAGACAGAATTATTCAAAACACACCAAAAAATTCTACGCGAACGAAGTTGCGGGCAGCAGCTAGTTTATTAATTTGTAATAGCTGAAGGATTAGGGCACGATTTAATTCTAAAAATATTTTTGACGTTCTTAGTCTAAAAAACTTTACAATTTATAGTTAAACTGTATGTAATTGTAATTAAAGTGAAACTTTTATTACATCGTCTCAAACTTTTTTGTCTGTGTGTTGCATGTCGCGTGATGGTCGGTCGCGGAGTAGGGATAAAGTGAATATGGCGGCGCCTTTATTTTGCAGCAGCTGATCGTGTAGTGTATATGTGAACTGCAATATAAGATTATGGTAACACTTGTTACTCTATGGTGTCTATCTATGAAGCGTGTATTCTTAATGGTTGCAAAACAAATGAAGTTGTGCGTGGGTCGATTTATTAATTACAATAAAAGTTTATTTTAAATCGTCTTTATTTCCTCCTAAATCCTAACAGGTTATGGGCCCAGATGCTCCCTAACCCTGTCTCAAGTGTGAGAGGAAATTAAAGCGGTGACGCGATCGACGAGTGTTCGAGAGGTTGGGCGTCGGCGTGGCTGGTCTAGCTAGTCGGCGAGTAGTGCAGGAGGGCTGAGGGATTGTGCTGTCAGGTGGAGACAGAGCAATAGAATTATTCAGCTTGCACATAACCTCTTAAAGAAAGTTGCAACCATGGAGGCAACGGCTGCAGTCGGGCTGGGAGGGGCCATCAAACTAGAGGGCCAGCGAAATTGGAATTTGTGGAAATTCCAAGTCTCAGTTTTATAAAGAGGAATGGGTTTATACTCAATGGTCGATGGTTCAGAAGTTAAACCAGAAAAGGAAGAAAAAGGAGCAGCCGAGTGGAACAAGAGAGATGCTTCTGCACAAACACAAATTGTAATGAGGTTATGCGAGAATGCTATGGTTCATATCATCTCATGCAAAACAGCAGCAGAAATGTGGAACAAGCTGCACAGCGTGTATGAACAAAGGTCGAGTACCAGTCTGCATATATTGCTAACGCGCTTCTTTCAATATAAATATGAAGAGGGCTCGGACATGGCTACATTTTTGGCAAAACTGCAGGAGCTGACTGCTCAGTTGAAGGATGCCGGTGAAAAGGTATCTGAGAAGTTTATGATAACCAAAGTTCTTATGTCCCTGCCATCAACTTTGAGTCATTTTGTCTCGGCTTGGGAGTCAGTTGAGCCAGTGAGACAAACTTATGATGAGTTAGTCGCCAGACTTCTTGTAGAACAAGAAAGATTGAAATCAAAGGTCAATGAGGGTGAGAGTGTTGCATTGTATTCAGGGCAAAAAGTAGTGAAAAACAATAGTAACAACAAAGAGATAAAATGTTTCAAGTGTGGACGTTGCGGACATTTCATGTCACAGTGCAAAAGTGACAAAGACACTCGAAAATGTTTTAAGTGTAACAAAGTCGGACATTTAAAATCTGAGTGCACAACTAAAAGTAGTGCAAAGAACGTTTCAAGTGAGAAAAATAATGCTTTCATTGCAAGTGCCTTAACAATAGATTTTTCGGACTTTGATACAAGTCATGGACAAATCGGCAAGTGGTTAGTCGATAGTGGCGCGAGTGAGCATATGGTTTCCGAACGAACCCTGTTGAGAAACTATAAAGAACTATCAGCGTCAAATAGATTTGTTGTTGTTGGAGATGGACGACGATTGCCGGTTATAGGCATTGGTGATGTAATTTTAAAGGCTTTTGATGGACATTCTTACATAAATACGACGTTACACGGTGTGTTATGTGTTCCAGATTTAAAGGTGAACCTATTTTCGGTTCCTAGCATCACAAACAAGGGTTTCAAAGTGACATTGTCGGATGGAAAGTGTTTTGTTTACAAAGACAATGAGTTACGTGCAGTAGGGTCACGTGAAGGTAATTTCTTTGTTATGGACTTCATATTTGAAGACAATCTGGCAGTGGCTAGTGTGCAAGTGTGGCATGAGAGACTTTGCCATCAGAATTACAAACATGTAAAAGAGGTGCTAAACATGAACAATATAAAGTTTAAAGGCGATAGTATGACATGTGAAGCATGTTTAGAAGGTAAAATTCATAGATTACCCTTCAAGAACAGTGAGAGTGTCGCAAACAACCCACTAGAGTTGATACATGCGGATGTTTGTGGGCCGATGGAGGTTGATTCCATAGGGGGGTCACGCTATTTCCTGCTTGTCAAGGATGATTACACTAACTATAGACAAGCATACTTTATGGTCCAAAAGTCAGAGGTTACCCAGAGAATGAAAATTTTTGTTGCTGCAGCGGAAAAGAGTACAGGATGTGTTGTTAAGAAAATCCGTACAGACAATGGAGGCGAGTTTGTGAATAAAGGTATGAAAGAATTCCTAGAAAGCAAGGGCATTGTACATGAAACTACCATACCATACACCCCCGAGCAGAATGGGAGGGCCGAGCGTGATATGCGGACACTAGTTGAGGCAGCTCGCTCAATGTTAAGTGCGAAGAAACTTCCAAAGGAGCTATGGGCAGAGGCCATTAATATGGTGGTGTACGTGCTGAACAGAACATCTAAAGCTAGGGGAAAATGCGAAACCCCATACCAACTATGGGAAGGTAAGGATTTTGATATAAATAAATTGACAGCTGTGTTTGGATCTGAAGTCTATATCCATATTCCAAAACAAAAGCGGTTAAAGTGGGATGTCAAGGGTGACAAAGGGCTATTTGTTGGATATGAGGACTCTAAGGGATACAGGATTTTCATTATAAATCGAAAAGAAATACTGGTGAGAAGGGATGTTATATTCCTTCAGTCAAAAAGCTGTAACAAAGAAAACTCAGAGGGAAAGAACATAGAAACCATTATAAGGTTGGATAATTTGTATAATGAAGGATGGGTACCAGATACTCATATAGAGGAGCCAAGTGACCAAGGAGAGCGTAGCCAAGGTGATCAACCAGGTTATCAAGGGGAGAAATCGGTTGACCAAAATGACACTCCAGAAGTTTCTTGTGAGAATCCAGATGACCAGAGACAGGAATCAGTGGAACAGAATGAGGATGGAGAATCTAGTGAGTCTGAAGAGCAAGTTACTACTAGGAGTGGCAGAGTAGTAAAGAAACCAAAATGGATGATAGATTATCTATTTTTAACACTGGAAGGAGAACCCAAAAATTACAAGGAAGCTATGGAAAGAGAGGATGCTGATAAGTGGAGTAAAGCTATAGAAAAGGAATTGAGTCAGTTACAGGAACATAATACTTGGACATTTGTTGAAAAGGTACCAGAGGGAAAAGAAATAATAAGTACTAAATGGGTGCTGAAGAGAAAAGAAAGTCAGAATGGAGAATTTATTTATAAGGCTAGATTGGTAGCTAGAGGCTTTCAACAAAGTTGTGATGATAATGATTTATATGCTCCTGTAGCTAAACTAAATACCTTTAGAATATTTACTGCTGTTGCTACTAAGTTAAATTGTAAAATAAGACAATTGGATGTATGTAATGCTTTTTTAAATAGTAACATTAATGAAGAGGTGTATTTGAGATTGCCTGATGGTTTAGAGTCTGATTTGAAATTTTGCAAACTTAATAAGTCTATCTATGGGTTAAAAAGGTCTCCGAGGTATTGGAATGAAACTTTTGATAAAGTGATGAGGTCACTGGGTTTTAAAAGTTCTGACAAAGATTACTGTTTATATTCAAAACATGAGAATGGTAATAAAGTATTTTTATTGTTGTATGTCGATGACATATTGTATTTCAGTACTTCAGAGACAGAAAGTAATAAGCTAAGAAATGTGTTATATTATTCTTTTAAAATGAAAGATGTTGTTGGTAAATTTCTGGGTATTGAAGTAATTCAGGATTTAGATATAGGTTGTACAACAATTTGTCAAAAGGATTACTTGAAAAAGATTTTAGAGTATTGGGGTATGAAAGATTGTAAACCATTATCTTTGCCTATTGATAAGAATTTTAAATTTATTTTATTAAAAGGGGACAAGTCAGAGTCAGAAGACATAGAACATAAATGTAGAATGATAATAGGAAGTCTAATGTATGCGGTAGCTGGATCTAGACCTGACTTGTGTGCTGTAGTTAATATACTAAGTAGATATCAAAGTTGTGCTAGCCAATTGTTGTATAAATTGTTACTTAATGTTCTTAGATATGTAAAGGGAACATTGGATTTGTGTTTAACTTTCTATAGAGATGGTAGAAATGATATTGTTGGTTATGTTGATAGTGATTGGGGGGGCAGTGATGATAAGAAATCAACAACAGGTTTTTGCTTTAAAGTTTTTGGGGGTTCAGTCATTTGGGTGACTAAAAAGCAACAATCTGTGGCTTTATCATCTACTGAGGCCGAATATGTAGCTCTCAGTCATGCTACTAGTGAAGCTTGCTGGCTTAGATCTATACTATGTGATTTTGGTATTAGTGTGGGGACAATTGTCTTATATGAAGACAATCAGTCAACAATTAAATTGGCTAATATGGCTACAGGCATTACTAGGGTCAAACACTTAGATATTAAGTTGAGATTTGTTAAAGAAAAGATAGATAAGAAAATAATAGTAGTTGAGTATGTAAGTTCTGATAAACAAGTGGCGGATATTTTAACTAAGGCTCTAGGTGGGGTTTCATTTAAATATTTGAGAGGAAAATTGTTTAATTAATCTTTATTTGGCTAAAATAGTGTAATAAGTGGTTTGAGAAATATTAATTTGTATAATCTTAATTGAGGGGAGGTGTGAACTGCAATATAAGATTATGGTAACACTTGTTACTCTATGGTGTCTATCTATGAAGCGTGTATTCTTAATGGTTGCAAAACAAATGAAGTTGTGCGTGGGTCGATTTATTAATTACAATAAAAGTTTATTTTAAATCGTCTTTATTTCCTCGTAAATCCTAACAGTATAGACTATTACTCATTTGTGCCAGTGCTCCACGCTATTTTGTTTGTTTTTGTCAGTGTTTAATGTAAATGTTGTTAATTTTTTAGTTAAATGTCTATAGGTAATGTGAAAAAAAGTTTCACTTTTACCGTGGTATCATAAAACCACACAATCCTTTTTTTACTAAAGCTTTTTTAATTCATGGTCGCATGTGACAAACTTTTCAAAACAACGTTTTTATGTAATTAAATACTGACTCAATTAATTTTATGGATCAATCAGTTCACAAAACATCATCGGAAGTTGTTACCAAAATGATCTTGAGCTACATTCTGATTAATTGACCAAAGATGACCATTTGACCATATTCCACAAATTGATACAATTAACATCATCATGTAAGGAAATCGATTTTGAAAAATTAATCGTATCGGCCTTTCAATAACTTGGACATCACTAAGAACCGGTTTAGTAAATAACAATTTTATGCGTCTCGTTGAGTTAAATATAGTGAAGGAGATGTATCACACGTGATATTTCCTCCTAATAAGATAGGCAGAGGTCAAATGGCATTTACGCGTGTCACAATCGAATAGTTCAACTATCGAATAGTTTAACTATCGAATAGTTTAACAATCGAATAGTTTAATTATCGAATAGTTTAACTATCGAATAGTTTATCTATCGAATAGTTTAACTATCGAATAGTTTATCTATCGAATAGTTTAACTATTCGATAGTGACTAGCGTAAATGCCATGTCATGGTTACTTAATCGATTTAAAGGGCTTCATCCTGATGTAATAGTTTGGAGTACGTAAGTGCTGCATAGGTTTTTCGTAAGATTATCGATTATAATTGTCAGGTTCCAAAATTATTTGCCGGCTCTTTGACCTTATGGAACAAGAAGAAAGGGTTAGGCTGTCTCGTATAGCCATGTGCGTTACAAGAATGTCAATGATAAAAATGACAGTTAGCCTTCAAGGTTGGTTGTGTGACTGTCTAGGGAGAGAAGACGGCTATGGATGGGTCACAATTTCGTAAATCGAGATCCGTGTAGGCTATGCGTCAAGTGGTGATTACGTTCACTCTGCGCCTGGTATACGTTTATTATAGGTTCGACATTCCGGTATTACATCGAAATAAAAATAAAACTATAAGTACGTATTAGGTTTCCTCAAATCACTAGTACATGAGTGGATAAGTAGGCATTATTTACTTTAGTTTTAGTTCTTACAAACTTAACTTGCTTTCGTCTCGCTGATGTAAGCTTACATTCTAATCAGAAGTCCATGCCGCGCTGCAAGCGGGAAGCGGAAGCGGATTGCTGAAGTAACAAAGCAGAACAATAACTTTCTTCAAAATAGATGGTGTTTTAAAAAGTTTTTACTGAAACATCCTTCAAAGAATTTTGAATGAAATATGTATCAATTCACTTTTTCAACAAGTTTCAATTGGTATAAGAAGAATAAGGAGCTGGTGCTGTAAACGGTTTATAATTGAACCTACTCTGTCACTTACAGGATAATATCTTCCGTGATTATTATTTATTATGAGTTCCTTATATTGAGCTGAACTTATATTTTTTTTGTGTAAAAAATAATCATGGAAGATACTCAGTAAGTATAAGTGTAAGTTTAATAAATAATTGTAACTTTAATTTATTATATAATTCAAAATATATGTATTTATTGTAAAAAATAAATCAGGCCAAATCATGCTTTTTGTACTACATACTACGTAATACACCCGCTCCGCTACTCGGTTACTTCCAAGCGTGGGGCTCACGACGTGTCATAGCGAGCGGCGGCGGCGGCCAGGTGGCGTAACAAGGTGAAGTTCAATGGGTTACAACATTCCGCGAAAGGTTAACATTTGCGAAAACCATTTGATGAATTATTGATCGAAATTAACATTTTTGTCCATAAAATATGGATTTCGTGCGGATTTTTTATTAAAATTAGCTAATCATCATCGTGTCGTCAATAAATTGTAATTGTTGGCGTTTAATTATAGCTGTATGATATATTTATCACTGGTTTTATAAATTTGATGTATATGACTCTCTCTATAAAAAAATGTAGACAGTTTCCATTGGTTTTAACACGCTTTTATTAGCTAGGGATGTATGTTTGTAATGTAATGGAATCATCGAACGTGATTTTATTAAATTGAAAACTTTGCCTGGTTATCAACGACCGATGACAATGCAATCATTTAAATTGTTTGTTCCATTATCCTGATCAGGACCTTCAGGATTAGCGATTTTCCAAATCCGATATCCGTGGTCAGGGAGTTCTTTTACGTCAAATGACTACTGTTCTTAGCCGTCGTGTTCATATCACAGAGAGCTTTAGGAACCAACTTAATGGAGATAAAAAACGAGAGCAACATTTTGTCACCGATAAACTTTTCTATTCAATTTGTTAGAAAATCAAGGCAACCGATGTTATGGAAAACCAGTAGTAAAACTCGGTGCCCTCACTGTTGCAGCACGATTAGTCGGTGGATACATTACACCGTCTGTAAAACAAGAGGTCTTCTTAAAGTATTGAAAATATTCGTCGGAGCTAAATTGATGTTGAAATCTAACATAGACTTGTCAAAGGGTTTAGTAAATGGCAATATGGGATTTTTCACGGCGATCATGTGGCCACATTTTCTACGAGATGAATTACCTTTATGATACAGATATATAGTTGAAACCGCAGTTTTACTGCTGTTTCTTGAAAATAAAATATATCTTTATGTTAATTAGGTCATCAAAATTAATAAATATACCTGAATAGAACATTCATTGTTTAATATTCGTAGGTTTGGCGCAGCTACAGATAACTACACCACATAAACTGACCTAAATTAGCCTGTTAAAATATCTTGTAACTTATGTCTAAGTTTCTTTAAATAGACACTATTATTATCTCCTCATAGAATTAAAAAAAACAATGCAACATTTTCAGGGCCTACATGTTTTATCAATTTTCAATAATTTGTATCAGCCAGTCAAAGAAGGCCGTGCTCTTTACCAGTCTTTGCAATGCGCTTAGTTGTCTAGAAGCTCATCAACCTGCCGGACACATCTCGCAATTACACATTCGTACAAATTAATCGTACATTCTTACATTGCAGTCTACGTATTGTTGCATCATTTGTTACCTCTTGACTTTTTGCAAGTGATGCATTCGTAGGGTATTTGTGACGTCATACTTCGGAGAATAGTTTTTGTAAAACAATGTTGAGTTTACATTCACTGGAAAAAGAGAATTGTTATCTATTCCGGATTCACAAGGAACAAGAATAACTAAAATTTACCTGGCTAACAAAGTAATAAGGGAATTGGGAAAACAAAATTTTAATCTAGATCATTTGATAATTTCTACAGCAAAAAAATAGTTAAGGCTTACTTCAAAGACCATCCATACATTAAGAAGCTTTTCATAGACCATTTTCGAAAAATATTATCCTTAAATTATTACTTACTTAAATAAGTATCGCACGTGGCATCAAATACTGGTTCAAAGGTAAGCAGTACACGTAATCTTGTCAATAGATGCAGCAGAATAAGACACAAACCCTTTGTACTTTTAAAGGGTTTAGACGCCATTAAATTAGTTACTGTTTAAATTGACCATTCTAACCGTGAAATACCCATAGCAGAGTCTGCAATTACACTATTCCAATATGGAGTATATCCACAGAAATTTTGAGTTCGACCTAAACTTTTTAAAGGTAGAGTTACCCCTACGGTAGTGAATTCGAAACCTAGGATCAAATATTATTTGATTTATGTACCAGCAAACACCGCACCCATTTTGTGGAATATAGTCCTTGAATGATTTCATCTTATTTAGGTATATATGTACAAAAGCGATAGATTTTCATCGAAATGTGTCATTTTTTGATGTTTTAATGAATAGCTTCGCAATGAAACCCGACTCATAACTCGCTACATAACTGATGGAATGCATGTTAATGTAAATCAGCTGTTAAATGGATGACTAACTAACCGATAAACGAGCGAACTGGCGTGCTTTTGAATAGATAATGAAACAGGCTGATGATGTTCATCTTATTTTTTATCGACGGTGACGTAGGACAAAAAATAATATTACTAATATCTCCACGTCCTTCATTAATTACTAGTGCTGGTATTGTCCCGGCCCACTTGTTAATATAAAGTATCGAACTGACTGATAACATCTCACGCCCTTTCTTGTAATGGGGCTGGGCAGTTCCGTGAAATTTATTGATGCATAATTAAAAATTATATTTCGTTTTTAATTGTGTGCTATAATTTTAATTTTTTTTTTTTGTTTCTAGATATGATTCACTATCTTAAGGTTGACAAGTTGTTATGTTATGTACAAAAAAGACATATATAATAAATTCAAATTCTTTATTGCAAACTAAGTGTGGTCTTCAAGATGTTGACAATAGGTAGGTTCTTATAACTTAGTTGCCTGTTAGGGGCATTGCAATTTATGTTTTTAATTATATAAAAAATAAATAAAAAAATTATATACTATTACAGTTGTTTTACAGTTGTTTAAATTACGGTACCATAGTTCATTATGAATAAACGCTGATTTTTGTGGTTGTTTAAGTTTGTCAGTATTTCAAAATAACCCCCTTAACGTTTTTTAGGGAATTAGAAATTATCGAATAAACGTTTGAGATTGTATATGTGGAAGCGCGGTTATAGGACGAGGACCGGACGGGCCGCTTTTAAAACACTGGTGGTTCTCACTTACCGACTTCCGAGAATAAAAAAAAAAAAATGCCTACCCATTTTATTTTGATTGGGTTTGAGAATTATTAGCATAGTTACCTCCTTGAATTTGACGAGGATGCAAAACAATTCCTTGTATATAATTTTAAAGTTTTTACACATGTGCAAAAGACACAAGTGATACTTGTACATTGTTTACGATTAATCGAAATCATAATTAAAGATGGCGGCTACGAAAACTATTGAATTTATTATTCTATTTTTGTTATGGGTGTCAATCAGTGTGGTAATCGCCCTCGATTATTATGTATATACAAATATGAGGTCAAAATCAAAAACAAAGATGGTGGACTCGAAAAGTAGCCAATTTCTCGTCATTTTTGTCTAGTCCATGGTTATCAATGGCGCTCTTGACGAATATGAGGTCAGAATCAAATACAAAGATGGCGGAAACGTCAAGGGGCAAATTTTTCGTCATGGGTTTCACGACCATGGGGATCGAGGGCACTCTAAACGAATATGGGGTCAATATATAATCGACGATCTCGGAAACGATAATTATCGAATTTTCATCAGTTTCGTTATTTTCGACCCCAAAAATCACTTAAATGACACCCTTGAAGGAAAATCCAGAAATTTTCATTGGCGCCATCTTGTATTTTCACTTGCACGCAAATGTCCCACAGCTGGGCAAAGGCCTCCCTCCATTCCTTCCAACGGTCACGATTCTGTGCTGCTTCTTTCCAATTCTCAGGGAAAACATTCAGTTCGTCCCGCCATCTCCTTCGTGCTCTGCCGCGACCCCGTGTCGCTGTTTCAAGGCACCAATCCTGAGCTTTGCGGGCCCACAGCTCGTTCGGTATGCGACAGACATGTCCTGCCCAGTCCCATTTAAGTTGGGCAGCCTTTTGAGCCACGTCAATGGTTTGCGTTTTGGAGCGCAGTGTGGCGTTTCGAACACGATCTGTTAATTTTACACCTAAGATACTGCGCTCTATAGCACGTTGGCAAACCTTGAGTTTGGACTCTTGGATGTTAGTCAAAGACCAAGTTTGTGCACCGTAGGTCAAGATAGGGAGAATACACATGTCCATTCGTTTTCGCTTTGACAGGGCAGAGTCAGACATGGGCAGAGTGCCCTTGAAATACTCCTTGAAATGTCCTAGATCTTTAAAAAAAAGAAACACCTTATAAGTATTGTAGCAATTTTGCAGTGGCAAGGCGACAAGTTTCATTGTGCGGAAGCCAATAAAAATGTTCGACAACGATTGATCATTTGTCTTCAATATACCTATTCGAAAAAGATTTTTTTATTACATCAGTGGTTCCTGAAAATAAGAATAAATATAGGTCGATTGATTACCTCTTTTTTTTTAAGTCGGTTAATAGGCAGGCAGAGCAGCTTTAGCATCATCTCAAATAATTCAAATACGCCAAGGTGTCAAAGTGGGAGGTCCCCGCACATACGATTTATTTTTGCTGCGACTTTCTGAGTTTTGCACAAATAGACTATAGCCTTAAGTCATCTGTTCCCATTCTTGGAACAACTCCACTAATGGGAACAAATTGACAACACAATGCTCGAACAAAGGAATCGTGTTAAATCGGCTCGCAGTCAAACAATTTACTCTTCATGGCAGTCACGTCAAATCTTACTCAGATATACCAAATATGGCCACATACGATATATAGTAGTTAATTGTCAATTATACCATTATAGTCGATCCTCTTAATGAGCTTAGCATCTTCGTTGCTTTTCTAGTTTTCTGTTTATTTAATTAAATATAAAGCGGTAAAGTTGAAATAACCGTTGTGGTTACCATAAGTCGTTGCCGACCGCAAAATCATTCGAGACTTTTGACAGACAGACTGTAGTTACATCATGACGGGTCTCATATTATTATGTGATTGCATTGATGCCTATTTTTAAAGGATTTTTTAAAATTCCCTCGAAGGTCGCAAGTGCCTATTAATAAAAACAAGCGATTACTGAAAGTGGGTTCAATATCCAAGTCGAGCAAAGTCTCATGTTTTTCCATCGGGACTATAAATTTAGCCTGGGAACTTGAGAAGGATTTAAGGGGACTTACTTAAAATGATGCAATACAAACACGCAGACGAACAGTCTATCCTATAAGGTATTAATTAGGTGTGACTACGAAAGTAAAACAAGATTTAGCAGGAAAAATAATGTCATTCCTTGACGTCACATACCTACAGTAAGATTGAATCTCAGTCAG
This sequence comes from Cerastis leucographa, assembly GCA_963082945.1. Taxonomy (NCBI): domain Eukaryota; kingdom Metazoa; phylum Arthropoda; class Insecta; order Lepidoptera; family Noctuidae; genus Cerastis; species Cerastis leucographa. Next base: position 20,766,731 of record OY720356.1, on the reverse strand, counting down.
AGCTCACAAACACTGAGCAATGTAATGTAAAGAAACATTTCTGTTCGGGTCAATCTCATAGTGATAATTATTCTTTCATCAAACCATCACCATCTCACCAGCCTCCATGGCAAACCAGTTTCTGGAATACTTTCACTAGACATTCATAGTTTCAACACTACTGATGAGCAAAAAGGCGTGGGCACACCAACACACATAAAACTCTCAAAAGGATAAAGTTATAAGGTTAACACCCGGTCACTTGTTAAACACCTATAAAACCTTATAAGTTATACATTGCTGCATCTACGCTTTACTCTAAACCGAACATAATCAATTTAAGATTCCAAGAATGGTCACTTTAAAATGATAATGAAATGAACATCAAACCTAAACGAACTATGTCCCGAAGGTCGGGATGCTCGTTAATTTCCATATTACTTAGTAAACTATTGTGGAATCTTCATGTATTTGGGTCCCTTCGTATTTAATTAGCCATTAATGATGTCATCTGTTTTCGATTGATTTGAACTTCTATCGCAATCAATCATTTTTATGTTAAACCATTATATTAAGGAGTTATTTCTTATTTGAGTAATTTCAAAACTACACCTATTTGTTGCGATGTTATGTATGCTAGGTCTTGTTAATTTCAATGTTAATCTCGTAATCAAGTTGATCGACCATAAATGATCAAATCATTTATAAATATCACTTTTCAAGATATTGACACGAGTCATCTCTGATTGTTGTGAGAAGGCTACTTTGCATTTTATTTCAACAGTTTAGTAATCCATGAAGATTTTAAAATTTCGTAACTTTGATAAGAATCTATTGTATCGTAAATCGTAGGATAGGTAATGAAACGAATATGTAAATTACTATAACAAAAATTGTTTTATTAACAAAATTGTTCAGGATCATATCACAGATCGCTTCGAGTGGATAATTAATTAACAATGGAAAGGGGTAGGGGAAGAATGAGTATTTTTTGGACTAGATGTTGGGATTAGTAAAGTAGAATTAAGGAGCGACGGGCAGATGTTTGCCTGAGGGTTGGAATCCATTCTCGTCGGCGACGTAGGTGACAATGTACTGGACGCCATCGGGGCCGGTGTAGGCGAACTGGCCGCGGACCACAATAGCCTCGTTCTCAGTTCCAGCGTTCTGCAACTGACCCTGCTCCTGCTGGGAAATGCCGTTGGAGGTCTCAACACTGTGGATCAAGAAAAGTGGTATTAATAAATTGAACTAATGGTGTTTAAGATGGTCTGGACCAAATACAAAGATCAACAATGAAGTGTTTAAGTGCAGTGAAGCAATACAGTAGTAGTGAACTTACTTGTAACTGTATCCATCGACTCCGATGTTGTCGCTTTCGTAGCGGAGGACTTGCGCGTCAGCGTCGGGGCCAGCGGGGGCGGCGACGGCGGCGGCGACGAACAGGGCTAGGACAATGAACTGTTGGCAAGAATACACTACTGTTAGACAGGCAGAAGACCAGCTATCACAAAACTTGATGACTATCGATCGGGAGGATCTTATTTTTTTTCACTTGAAGCTTTATTGTTGAGTAGGAACACTTTTTGGTTTTCAAACGTACCGATTTCATTTTTGATGGTTTTTTATTTGTCCTGGGACTGCTTGTGATTGAAAGGCAATGGAGCGACTGATGCCTCTGTGTTGTCGCTCTGGCTATTTATAGTCGCTGGCGCATCGTTGCGCGGCAAGGACGCGCTTTGACATTTGAACTTAGAATCTTCTTCGGCCACCGATGTTTAGTAAAGGTTCTTTGTGACATGTCCGGCTTGCTTAGGTGGCTCATATACCTATATCATATGGCCAACCTACATAGCTTTGGTGTTGTGGTAAATATAATGTATTTAAGTGAACTAAAAGTTTTTGTTATCTTATTTATCCGATATTGGGTTTGATTTGGTATTTTTGATGGTTAACAAAGGTACTCGTATATTTGGTACAATATTTTATTTAACACAGTACGATAAATGATTGTAGAAAGAATTATTTTTGGTAAAGCATTCGTCACTTCAGTAAATCAATTTCCTGAAAGTTATGGTTATGCAAAAAAAGATAGTTATAATTTTCGACACCGGGACATATAATAATTGTTTTTATTATGTACTTTCAATATTTCCAACCCGGTTTCATGCCAAGTGATGTTTTAAAACAGTAGTTTATGTAGCCTTTTACGCAATTATATCAATATATCATCATCCCAAGGCTCAGATGGGTCGGCAGAGATAAAGGACTGCGTCTCTCCCAGCACATCAATCGTAGGTATCAGGTGATCGCACGCGCATGCCTTTAGTTATGCCGTTGTCTGGCAGTAATTTACACCTTGTTTCACCTGTAACGCTTCTATCAGATGTAAGACAGAATAATGTTCACTCTGCTGGTATGATTTAGTAAGGGAAAGATTATTTCTTTAAAAAATAACCTAAGTTGTAATGGGAGTAAAAAAGCCAGACTGTCAACATTAAAAGTGCCCAGAAGGCTGGCAGCATTACCACGTTGGATGGCAATACTTTAAATTGAGCAACATTGATATAGTTCGACACTGCAGTGATATTAGACGAGAAAATGGAAGTGATAGATTTATTGTATAAGCTTTCTTGTCTGTCTGCCTGACCGCTTGGTTCTCCAAAACCGCACAATAGCTGTTGATGTCGTGATGCGGTTTTCACTTTCCATTCATTTTTCAGACGTACGGCGATGCGCCATCGGTACATGGTGGACATCCCACACCTATACGCACTAAGCGCTTTGAGAATACTTTTATTATGCGTACCGCTAAGGAGTGGAATTCCCTGCCGGAGTCTGAGTTTCCCGATAGCTACAATCTGGGGGTCTTCAAGTCAAGAGTGAATAGGTTTCTTATAGGCAAGCGTGCTTCACCGTCGACCACATCATTGCTTACCATCAGGTGAGATAGTGGTCAAGCGCGAGCCTATTTATATTTAAAAATAATAATTAAGGTTCTGGCTACAGGTGTATAATATTTTCATAATAGATTTTCATGTTCATCTTTATTGAAGCTGTCTCGTACTACGTCGTCGGTCTAGTGGTGGCAAGTGTGACTGCTGAGAAAGAGATCCTAGGTTCAATTCTCGGGTCGGACAAAGTGTTATTGGGTTTTCCATCAGGAATTTCTTAGCCACGGAGTCTGGATTTGTGTACAGTTGATGGCAATAGACTCGCCCCTTTTTAGGTGGACCTTACAGTTCCACTGGCAAATCGTGATATTATGTAATGATTTTAAGTAGGATAGTGACAAAACATAACATATCATCACGCCTTTATTCCACGACGGGTAAGGCACAATCGTACCATTACAGCAGTTATGTTTTAAGCCCCATGTAATGGGGGCGAGCTTATTGCTATCAATCGGGATCTAAATCACAAATCAAGACTACGTGGCAGCTACTGAGACATCCCTAATGTAAAAAGCCAATAACATTTCAATTTGCCCGAACTGGGAATCAAACCTGGATCATAGTACTTATTTAGCAGTCACAAACTTACATAAAGCAGAACAAAATCACGATATATTTGAAGCAGAGGCGGCTCGTTTGTTACAACCACACATACACTCATATTCTAAGAGCCAAACCAAATCCATTTTTGTATTTAGTCGACGAAGTATATTTCTTGGCCACATTGCTGGATCTTCGAATAAGGTACCTCCTCCAGCTACCTATCTTTGTCAAACCCATTGTTGCATCCTGCTTCAATCAACGCTAAAGATGTCATATCTCACTTTAATCAATGTTGAAGATGTCTATAATTAATAGTTTTCCGGTACTTCAAATTTGACAGATAAAAAGAAGGCGTTTATATGTCAATTTATAAATAAACAGGGTAGAATGTTGACGTGGTTAGTCCGACTTATGTTCAGTTCATGACTGAGAATACTAGTGTTAGCTTCCTAAAGTACTTCGAAGTTCATAGGTTAACAACCTGCCAATGTTCATTGTACGCAATGATTGGTTACCACATTATTTTAGTATTTAATAGAAACAATTTGCAGAATTTGACTCCAAACTCTTGCCGAAAGAAGGTTTGCTACGCTAAGATTTTGGAAAGGGCATGCTAGCAATTAACTTAGTACTCTACAAGATGATGTGGATATATCGCCTGTAAGCCTTAGAGGGGTCAACAGAGATGCACACTGCTTATAATAATTCACTATGACATATGACTAGTCAGGTTGCTATCCAAAAGTTCAGGCTGCGAAATAGGTTATTAAAATGTCTTTGGCGCTTATCATACAAGGTGTTGTTTTGCAACCTCGTCAAAATTCAGGAGGTTGTCCCAAAAGACACAAATAATCAATTAAAATTACGATACCTAGTTAATTATTAATAAATGCTGATTTTTTCGGTTGTTTAAGTTTGTCAGTATTTCAGAATAACCCCCTTAACATGGTTTAGGGAATAAGAAATTATCGAAAAAACGTTTGAGATTATTTGTATGTTTGTAAGCGCAGTTACAGGGTGAGAATCAGACGAGCCGCGTTTAAAACACGGGTGGTTCACAATTACCGATTTCCGTAAATAAATGAAAAAATAAAATTTACCTACCTATTTTATTATTGATTCGGGACTAGAATCATTAGCATAGTAACCTCCTTGAATTTGACGAGAATGCAAAACAACACCTTGTATAACGCTTAAACTATATTAGAGGTATGATACAAAATAACCAGACACGTTTTTTTATGTGTCAGTGTGTGCCAATCAGAGCACTTTTGTGTACCTACAATGTCGACACATGTGCGGGGTTCGTGCCTAAATACCACGGCTAATAGTAGCTCACTCACACGGGCTGTTCCTCAAGGTGTAGCTTCCTCGCTGAGGCCGGTCTTCAGTAAATTAATAATCTTCCATTAAATTCCAAAAGCCTTCCGTGCCCAGCATCCTGCTTTAGGCTGCACAAGTTCCATAACTAAACTTAACTTGAGATGAGGAGAAAGGGGGAGTGTTTTATCATATCAAATAGGTACGTCATTCACTCTGACTACTCCGGATTACCAATTAGAATTTTCTAAAGAAAAATGCAAATAAACAGATAAGTACCAGGTAATCCTACTAAGCTTCCTCATAAAAGTTTTGCTTAAACTATACAGCATTCCCAGTTACGAAATCCCACATCGATCAATTCATCAATTAAAATCCGTTTGAAGATCATTCACTAAAACTATTCAATGGGTTAATTAATTAAACAAGTGTTATTTAAAAACTACATTCTAATCTTCTTTGTAATGAACTTGTGAAGCTCATAAATTGAATTTATGTGAATGTTTTAGCACAAAATCATATTTTATAGTTAAATTCGTCAACATGTTTAATTAATATAATATAATTATAGAATTGCACGTGAATCGAGCGTGTCATTGCAAGCAGGTTTATTTGGTTCTCTACTTATGTGAATGTAAAATAAAAATAAAATATTTTGATTTTGATTTTGACTCGGTGCGCCCTCCTGCTGTGTAAGCAGAGCTCATACTCTAACATTTATTGCATTCGCACCCGAAATGCCCAGGTGACTACATAACTGACGCTTCTACCAACGAAGTCATGGTGTTGAGACTACAAGGCTCTGAGGACAAAAAGATATTTCTTTTGGTCCAGAGGACGAACATTAACCTTTTGACCAACTTAAAAAAAGATGGAGGTTTGCAATTTGTTTAAATCACATTTTTTACGTTCGCAACATACATCAATTTACCACATCTTCACCTTGTATTTTCCACAGAATTCTACGCCTTAGCTCCGACTTCCTGGATCGCTGTCTTCTTAGGAAAACTGCATCGATCCTTCAAGATACAGAAAAAACTAAAAGACCTTGAAACACTATTAATCAATTTTGCGTATACTAAAATAAATAACGAAAAGTTCACGATCACGCCTGACATTCTGCCTGCCTCCCGATCGTCGTGATGTCATAATCATATGATGTTATCTGCATTGATGGAAAAACTTCTTTGTTCTATTTTGGTACATTATTTATCCATACTCTATTCTGCCTTATGGTGTTACCACACCAATCGAGCGATCGTCGATCGATGGCATCGGTCAATGGTAGAATGGATTAGTCAACATCGATCATAGTTTCTACTAGGTAAACCTATCGATCAACTGTTCTGTTAGTGTGATAACACCCTTACTGTATTCTGATAAGGGGTTACATAATATAGCGGAGTGTTCGGATCAGCTAATTCAATTCGTCAATATTTGTTAGACAAATACCCGACGTTAAGCATGTAGTAAGTAGGTACATAATTATTTGGCTTTCATTCAGTCGATGAATGAAGTGGACAACGCGATGCCAAAACTCTTGACGTGAGGAACAGGTGTCAATAGAAGGCGGCAACCACTTTACATAAGGTGGGCCAACCCATTACATAAAAAAAAAATATAGCTGCTAAACCATATCTAAATGTAATGCTAACCTGCTGAGAGAAAGCTAGCACAAGACAAAAGAATGTCATCGCAGGTAACATAGCTTACTCCATAATATATCATGATTGCGAGCACAGCCGCGGGCGGCAACTAGTGCGTAACATTACGTCACACGATGAAAATAATACACTTTTGATGCGCCTGCGCTTATTCGCAGCAACTTGAATGTACAGAAGCACTAGAGGGCCTGCACAAGTGGCATTCGCTTTTTAACAGGTTTGACGTGTAAGCTTAACCATCATCTTTATAATGCTTACGAAGTAACCGACACTCACGCGGTTGTTAATGTTTCTCTGTTCCTATTATAATGTTATGTTATTATTGCCCGACATGCTCGTATTAATTAAATGAAAAGTTCACTTATTACAAGCTTAAGGTAAGATAAGGGCGGGCGGACAACCCTCTACCTACCAACCCTCTACCTATGTTACTTATTCCTATGTTGACCCAATACTTTTACCACCGAATTTTTGAACGAATCTCATATTTAGGTAAGTAGATCGTGAAGCTACAAAAGACTAAAAACTAACTGATTGAAGATTGAAACCAATGGCTCGATTATATTTGCGTTTCTGACGTTCTTCGCCCAAACCGAACCATCCACTCAGGGAATCCATTACTAATACTGTCCCTGTATTTTATACAGATGCATTCACGATGACCTCTCAACTTATGCAGTATGTGGTGTGGATTTGAATGGATGGGTCGATTGGATTGCATAGAACAGGGGTAGCAAATCTATGGTGGAAGTCACAATGAACAATTTCGAAAATTCTGGACTCGGATGATTTTTTCAGCACCTCGTCAATCACTCTTGAAAATTGTGCAATGTTGTTTTTTTTTCAAATTTATTATTCGGCTTAACAACGTTCCTGAATAAAGATTTATAATACCTATGACAATTAATGCTATGATTACGCCTTCTTTTTTTCAAATTTACGGAATCAAAAGCGTAAAAGGTTCGTCACCTCTGACATAGCCTTTCATTTACACCGATACCCAGGCGTGCGGGTAAATTACCTACATTTTAATTATACGAGTATTTGTTAAATACAACTTATGGATGCAAACCTCATCTGCATCTTGTAGTTTTGATGTAATATTGTATTTTATTGGCTCAAGGATTTTCTGTCAATTGTAATGTAATTTGTTCAAAGTGGGTACCTATGCTGCAAAAGTAACTCTTTTTAAAAATTATTTAATTATAATTATTATCGTTTGTAGAGTTGATAAGTAACCTATTTACTGGCGTGTAGACCACATTGTATACTATGAGTTGACTTTACACTTGCTGAACCAGCTTGCTGATACGGTAATCGATAACTTACTAAAAAGAAGTCAGGAACAGGACGTCCAATAAAATAATAAAATACACGTGACCAAAAATACTGAAAAAGATCCTCATCGTGAGAAATAAATTAACATCACTCAAATTAAATTCCATCGTATATCCGAAAACAATTAATTTAAATTAATGATCTCAATGGCCGTGGTGAACACAGAAACTAATTAAAATCATAAACTTTAGACATTTTTATTATTAGATAGATATCGCACGCTAACTGGCTGTGATTGTAACTACTGGTGAGACAGGGGTCGCGAACTTTTGGGACCACTGCCGTAGATGGGCATGCAAGCGTGTTGACGACATCGAAATTATTTAGTGGAATAGAAAGAGATGAAGATTATGTTTACACTAACGTAATTTTACTATTCGGACGGACGGTAATTTTTTTTAATTTTGTCTTTTTAATGACTCATTCCGCTGCATATTGTAATTAGGTTCATCAATTGTCAATAACAAGACAGACTTTTTGGAACCTTTTGGAATTCATATTATCTTTAGGTAGTCCTCAGCTCGAGCTATTAAGTTGTTTTTTTTTCCCTTAAGAAAATAACACGAGTAAAAATTAACGGCACTAGTTTTCAATCTCGTTTTATCGTACACTAAAGTATGTTTTATCTTTATAACCATTCCCCTCATTTGCAATTAAAAAACAATAACCTCTATAAAATAACTGGTAATCCTATTGCTCCTTTATTTATATTTTCTCTCATTATTTTGATTTATTCATATTTTAAAACCAAAAGTTAATGAAAAAATAACAATGGCCGATGGGCATCAAGGAAAAAGTCCAAACTTAACCTTTTTTATTATTCCGTTTATTCATTTAAATACATATTATTTACATTTTTAAATAATTTTACAAAATGATATAAAAAAAAAACATTTAGAAATATAAAAAACGAGGCGGAACTTTAAAGCTTTAAAAAAAATTACGTTCCTAAAACTAAAATATTGACCACCTCTAAACCACTAAGCAGAAGGTTCCCCACCTCTGCAACAGCATAAATACAGGTGTCATAGTTGCCGACAAAGGCAGGCAGTTATCTTCTTGCGACACTGTTGCTGATTCATCCGGACTTGCAACTTTCAACGGATGACTCTTATGACTGGGATATAACTCAAGGTCGTGAGAAGTCGTCGTAATATGTGAGTTATTCACAATAACTAACAAAAATTATCACTTTATAAAAAGAGGTGGTTAATCGATTAAGTATATACATACATAACATCACGCATGTTATCCCCCAAGGGTTTGTCAGTTACTTACAAAAGCTTCCCAAGATATCCTTAGAGTTAGATATAAAATACGACCTGTACTGGTACAATGATCTGAAGTAAACTCAGTGGTATGCCATTAACATAATATTATGGATACGATTAGCAAGAACATACCACTTGAGCGGTCATTAGTAGAAGGTCTATCAATTCCTTGATCCTTGTAAGAACTTTATTTCGGCGGAGAAGCTATATTAATAGTTATTTTCTCATTGTTCCGTCGAGTTACAATAGAATAGAATATAATCGGCTATACTGCCTTGCCCATTCTTCTCCATAGAGATCTACGCTACGGAATGGGCAACTACAGTACTTTCACAAGTTATTATGCCTTGTGACTGGGACTGTAGCTATTTTTTGACTTTCAAAAGTGCCTGTAATGGTCTAATTGAAATAAATGCTTTGAGTTTGAGTTTTGACTATACTTTAATTTACACCAAAATTGAGACATAACGGTTTTACAATAATGCTAATCTAATGCTAATGTATATAAATCTGGTTACTATACCATCATTTAATTCCATCATCCTTAGCTAACACCAGCCCCTCACAATCTTTGCCAGAAACACCTTTTCCGGCCGTTGCCCCAACTAGCTGCGGGGCGTCCAACACAGCTCTTACCGTCTATGTAGATAAGAGTGAACAGCTTTTACATACTAGATACATTCTTACTTGATATACTATTTCTTCAAACTAATTCTAAACCATTAGAGATCCAAAAAATGCTCCAGTAGGTACTTTTTGAATCGGTATTATGTATACTCATCGACATAATGTAAAAGCAGAAATTGGGGGAGGCTTCCCGCAGCAGTGGATCAGTACAGGCTAAAAAAAAATAAACATTTTATAAAAATAACATACTGAATACATGCAGCCGCCCGCCGTCAGCGCACCATGTTTAATTGAATACCTACTTAAATGGTGCTACACAAAAACACAGGAAGTAAACAACACTCCAATAGTAATAGTATGTTCTAGCGGTTATTCACCTATGTATTGTGTGCATTACACACAAGTAACCACATCGTACTAATGACTTGAAACATGTTATTTTGTAGTATTTTTTTGTCAGATAGTTAGTGATGCTTCCTGGATTATTATTCACTGACAGTTGTAAAGATCAGGAATAATTGGAGTGTTCAAGTATGTATGTTGTGAATTTTGATATGAAGTTGCTTATCTTTTTGAAGGATAAAAAAACCGGCCAAGTGCGAGTCGGACCCGCGCACCGAGGGTTCCGTACAAACCAAAATTACTGAAGAGAATAAATAAAAATATGTGATGTAACTAAAAATTTAAAGTTTTCAGAATTTTCCCTTTATATGTGCTGTAAAACATTGCTTCGTTGACATAGAAGTTTGATTTTGTTACAGCTTAAAGGTATTATAGACTTGAGTATTCGATATGAATTTCAATTTAATACCTCTCCGCGTTCATAAGGAAAGGGGTAGTAAGTTTAAAATTATTAAAAATATAATGATAATGATGGTGGTTATAATGATATAACTAAAAATTTACGATTTTCGCAATTTTTCCTTTATCTGTGCTTTAAAACGTTGCTTCGTACCAAATTTCAAGATTCTGAGTTCACGGGAAGTACCCTGTAGGTTTTGATTCCCTTGCGAGTGTCGAAAATTTGAGGAAATTTGCGGCATAAACGGCTGTATCTTTTGATTGCGTTGGCTTAGATGTTTGATTTTTTCACAGCTCTCAGAAACAGTAGATTTGAGTATTTGATATAAATTCCAGCTTGATACCTCCACGCGTTCCTGAGAAAAAGGGTCTTGACTGACAGACAGACGGACAACAAAGTGATCCTATAAGGGTTCCGTTTTTTCCTTTCGAGGTACGGAACCCTAAAAACCTTAACACCTGACCTTAAAAAGGTCATTGTTTTTTAAATTAAATCTAATCTAATAATAAAGCTGATAACTTTGTTTGTTTGTTTGCTTGAACGCGCTAATCTCAGGAACTGCTGATCCGATTTGAAAAATTCTTTCAATGTTAGATAGCGCATTTATCGAGGAAGGCTATATATCATCACGCTACGACCAGACCAGGACAGCTAGTATCCTACTATACAATACATTTTACAGCCTAGGTGTTCGATTGCATTTAAAATGAATTCATTTAAGTGAAGGTTTCGCTGTTATCATATTACAGCTGACCACGATAGTTAAAAATGACAACCGAATCTTCGTTCGTGTACCCAAAATACAGACATCGATCATTTTCACAATAATTTCGTAACGCATTAATTAAAGGCGCATATATTCGTTAATAAATAAATTAAGTTACATCTTGCCCATCACAAGTTGCCCACGTGAACTCATGATGTTACAATGCCACGATTTCAATGTCAATTGTATGGAAGCTATAAATTCTAAACGAACTTTGATGAGGTTCAAGAATGTAAATTATTGGAATAATTTAAATTCTTGCAGCTCTTCATCATCATTAAGTTTTACGATTTCATTTACAATGCCTATAACGACTGCGATCTGCTTCGATTCGGTTAATTTTTATTGTTTTATTGCTTTGGTATTCAATGTCATGTAAAGTCGTAAAAGAATATTCCATTACATTATATCGATCGACTTATTGCTGGACATAGGCGCTTCTCAAACTGCTACACATCACCCTGCGCGCCTTTCGCGTCCAGGCTGGGCCAGCCTGCGAACCATTTTAAACATTAAATAGTGTTTTAAAGTTTCACGGTTTTTATCTGAACTTATACTATCACTTACGATATATCTTCCATGATTATTGATTGTTTTGAGTTCCCGATATTTCGACGCTCGCTGTTGCAAGCGCCATGATCGCGGGATGACTGGACAATGCGGGTGGAACACCGTCTAAATATCGGGAACACAAAACAATAAATAATCATGGAAGCTATCCTGCAAGTGATAGTTTAAGTTCATTAAATAGTGTTTTCTTTTCCTGTGACAATTTATAATACATTGATCTGACTGACTCTTTATATTGCTATTGACTCAGATTTTTATATCTAAGTCAATATTAGCTAAAAATCTGCTCTAAAAAAATCAATTCGTAATTCCAAATGATGGGCAAAAAGAACCACTCATTGGATACCCAATAAAATATAGCAAGAAACGCCCACGCGGCAGGCCCAGAAGGAGATGGCGGGGTGAGTTGGTAAGTTTTTTCAAGGATTGGCCCACAATCGCACTAGATCGCGAAAAGTGAATGAGGAAAGGGAGGCCTTTGTCCTGCAGTGGGACAATATAGGCTTATAATAATAATTTAGAAGACCTCACTGATGGTCACTCAATCCTGTATTGTGCGGCTGTAGCGATATGTCGTGTAGCTCATGTCAAATTTTCTGATGACAGAGCTATACGACCTAAACCTGCCGTGAATGGCAGTACAGAATTGAGTGACGTATTACTGGAGAACACTCATCGGGAAACTAATTTGCGTCAGGGAAGGCAATAGGCGTCCTAAAGTGATGCGCTTTGAGAGACGGGCGTTTCGGGGACTGCTTTAGTCCTCGAGACTATATTTCTCCTATCACAGAGCGTATCGACTTCCTGAAGCAGATAGTGTATGAATAGGCAAACCGTATTTGTACGTATAAGCGGCGGGTAGAACGATACACTCTGAATCGCACATTCCAAAGAGATGAAAGGTGGGTTTATAGGAGTTGAGAGCGACCAGACCAAGGTGTGGCTGAGGTGCGCCTGCTCGATGATGATGCCATGTGTACGTTCTGGCGCAGCATTTGATCGGTGCCTGTTAGCCATACCAAGGTTGGATGGACTCGGGAATTCGAGCGAGTGTGCGATCCAGTACCAGAAATGGGTGTGATCTATCTGAGATCCTAATGTACTATTCACTCAGAAATAAATATTATTATATTCTCTATCAGCCCCCAAGACGTAACTCGTTCAGTCCGTCCGTTGCCTAACTGGAAATCTCCAGGGCTAGACGGGCTGTACAACTTCCGGATTAAATGAGGTCGCACGCTCGCCTGGTGACCCTGTTTCAGTCGTCCTTAGAGTTAGGGTCGATGCCCGATTTCCTGACAACAGGACGGAATAACCCACCTTCTCTATAAATCGGGAAGTACTGCGAAGCCCAAAAATTATAGACCGAATACCTGCCTACCGACATTGTATAAAGTTCTTACATCCATTTTGATAGCTAAAATTAGCAAACACATTGACGACAATTCCATCATGTCCGCTTCTCAGAATGGATGTAGGAATGGGTCCCGCGGTACTAAGGAGCTGCTCCTCATTGATATGGCCATTAACCAACAGGTTCGGCGTTCCCGAAGGGATCTGACAACATGTTGGATAGATTATAAGAAGGCCTATGACTCGGTGCCACATACATGGCTCATGAGGGTGCTAGAGTTGTATAAAGTTGATGCAACTCTGCGCACCTTCCTGATGTCGTGTATGGAGCAATGGAGGACAGTCCTTCGCTATCAAGGATGTCGGCATATCCAGAGGAATAGCGAACCGATTGGGATAGAGCGTGGTATTTCTCAGGGTGATAGTTTGAGCCCACTTTGGTTCTACTTAGCCTTGAATCCTCTTAGCGCGCTGCTGGAGGATTCAGGTCTGGGCTTTCGATTGAGGAAAGGTGTTCAGGTTATATCTCACCTTCTTTACATGGATGACCTGAAATTGTTTGCCCCCAACAATTTGCAACTGATGAAGCTACTGAAGGTAACTGAAACTTTCAGTAGCGCCATCAGGATTGAATTTGGTGTGAACAAATGTGCAATCATGCATGTAAAGCGAGGGGAGATTGTGGAATCTGTGGGAACCCAGCTCTCAGACTCCATAAATCTTAGATCCCTCTCAGCAACCGAAACCTACAAGTATTCGGGTATGTCGGAAGTGCTGGTCATCAATGTTGCTGACATAAAGCAATCGTTGAAGGAGGTAAAAAGTTCACGGACGCTTCTTCCGGTCTCTGCATGGACCTGGTGTCTCAGCGATCATTGTGTCAATAGTCCAAGAGCCACGACCAATACTTGATGAGGCTCTCGTTAGGCAGCTGGATCAAGGGCTTGATTCAGAAAGTGGTACTCTTAGACACGGCTCGTCTTGTTAGCAGGTTCCTTTCTCTGGAGCCCTGACCGCCGGTAGCTTGGACCCTGTTGCCGATACCGGCGGGCTACTATGTTTTTATAGTTTTAAATGTTTCATTTTTTATTTTTATTTTACGGATTTTATATAGGAAATAATTTAAAAATGAATAAATGAGATAATAATTCCAAATGATCAATAACAGCTAACCTTTAAAAGTTTAATTAATAAAAGCGATTTGTTTTTCTGTTCGGTCCGTTATGCGAATTACAGCAGGCTCTAATTATCAATATCATACGTTTATTTAATTCATAACATTAATATTCTATTTGTCTAAACATCCTACTAATATTAAAAACGCAAAAGTTTGTAAGTATGGATGAATGGATGTTTGTTACTCTTTCAAGCGAAAACTACTGAACGGATTTGAATGAAATTTGGTACAGGGGTAACTACCCCTGTATAAACCGGTTATAAACTTATAACCTGGATTTACACATAGGATAATTTTTATCCCGACAGTACAATCCCGTGGGACTGTGATTGAACTCCACGCGTGCGAAGCCGCGGGCATAGGCTAGTCTAATAATAACTTAATATGAATGATAAATTCAAAGAGATTATCTACTGGGCGATATGAAATCAATACGCCATGAATTGACATATTAAAGTTTAAGACACATTTGCATATTAAAGTTTTGGACTTCAGTTTAGTATCTCTTTCTAGTAGTGGATATATCGTTATTTCCTGATTTTCCAGGACTGTGATAGAAGGTGTAAAGGGGCACAAAGAAGATCGCAAGAAGGGACGAGTACCTACCACCTTATACCAGACTACATGTCCAATAGTGAATGCCTCGGCGGTCTCGTGGTCGTGAACAGCTGAGAATGAGGCCAAGCGTTTGATTCCCAGGTCCCAGTGATATTGGGTTTTCCAATCTGGCATTTAACAGCCACAGAGTCGGGATTTGGCCCGGTTGATGGCAATAGGCTCGCCCGCTATTACAAGGGACTTAAACATAACTCGTGAAATGTGGGTCTACTATTTGGTACGACTCTGTCTAACCCTTCGGGCATTATAGGCGTGACGTTTAGTTAAGTTTATGTACAATAGTCTCAAGCTATCGTTCGTAACTTTAATTTTGGCATCCGAATCTGATGATGTAACTGTTCACTCTTTAGTTTTTTGCGGGGAATTCCTCTTAGGCGTAATTGATAACTGTGTTGAGGGTCATGGATGTTTTCAATATCCTCCTGATAGCTATTGCTTGTCGCTTTCAGGATGTCCTGTGCAGATGGATTTTGAACCTAATGTTTCTTAAAAGCTTGTCGCGAGTTTTACTTGTGTGAATAAACTAGTACCTATTTAATTGAGTAACTTAATCGGCTAAGTAGTAGGCTTTTTTTTTAAATTTCTGTTTAACTAAATTTTTATAGGTACTTACGCAATCCTCGCGACAAGCTTTTATGATCATATAAATTGTGTATAATGAGGCTATAAGTAGACGGTTAAAATAAGTAAGGTAAATAAGTTAAAAAGTTTATTTTCCTCTTTTTAGAGCATTTAAATAAAAGCTTTTTTTTTTATTTTTTTAACTTTATTTTATTTTAACATTTTTAGTTTTGCCGTAATTTTTTCTGATCATTATCACAATCTCAACACTTTTTCATTCCATGCTATTTATTTACCGTTGAGGAGTTCCCTCGTGAGAAAACAATCCTGGCTGCAGGATGAGATCATGATAGAATTCATGTTTATCCATCAAATTTGAACGTGCATACAAATTTTCGTGTCTGTGCTATTAACCGTTGAGGAGTTCCTTCGTGAGAAGACGATCCTGGCTGCAGGATTAAGTTACGTCTGTCGTAAAAATGTATTGTCACCAGAACCAAAGGTGTGTGCAAAATTTCAGCTCAATCGGACATCGGCAAGTGGTTCTAATTTAGCTTCCAAGATTACACCGTAACAAACATACATACAAATACATACATTACATTGCAAGTTAAATAAAAGCTTTAATAATTAAGAATAAAAAAATGAAAAAGAAAGAATTATGTAGAAGAATGAAAAAGAATTATGTAGATATGTCCTATGTTTGTCTTAAGGAGCGAGCCTATTGAGTCTATAATATATTGGGCAAAACTGGGCATAATGCTTAGGTTTATATATTTTGTGTTTACCTTTATTTCCATATGTGTCGTCCGACCTTGTTTAAATTGCGTAATACGGTTCAACTTATTTGGAACTTGAGGTTTTCTTCGATTTGGTTATTTCTGTGCGTTGATGATATCATTACGGCGTTTAAAATGCAGGGCACGAAGGTCTTTGATTTGTTTGACTGTTGGTCATGAGAACGGAACTTATCGTAGTTTTGCGAAGTTTTGTTGAGTTTGTGGCATATCTGGGACTAACTGGGGTATTTTAGGGAAAATTATCAACTAAGTACTGAAGTTTACATTACATAGTGTATTGTACACCAAGATGGTTTCTGCAACTCCACGTACAAAAGACAATTTAATTTGTAATGTTTACAAACAATGTTACAAACAGGACAAAACGTCCTGTTTATTGCAACGGGAAGTAGTGGTGATAAAAACAGAGAGTTTCCTTTAAACTTTAAAAAGTAATAATATTAGTAGAGAGTTTTCATTAATCAACCTTCACCTAAGTAATCCTTGACACATTTTGCCTTAGAAACATTCATTTCTTATGTGGTTAGTACTTACGATTGTAATAATTTACTAACTCGTGTCTCTTATTTTCGAGTCAAATCAGTTGGGCCCAATAAGTGGCCACGTACCTTAACAGCAGTGTGATTGGCGTTCAATAGGTCCTCAAAAGTGCACTTATATGGACACCAAGAACAATCCAGTAAGTGGGTCGTGTCGCACTGGCATTGTGTGCCGGACTGGTATGTATTCCCCCATTTCACCAAGTTGTATTTGCAGCGCCCTCCTGGGCACACAGGTGGATATTATATGACTGCTTTGTTGATGAAAAGTGTTTTTGGTATGGATGGCGTCGGCTATTTCTAACCACATTCCTAATTCCATCAAAAAGGAACTAGTAACCACTTTCAAAAAGAAACTTACTTACCATTGTTAGACAAATGTTACTACTCCGTATCGGATTTTCTAGCAGATCAATTTTACTTGTATGTAATGTAATTTTGTGTTTATTCTAAGTATTTTTTATGCGTTTGATGATGAATTGAATCAATGTTTGCATGCCAAAAATATAGAATGTATAAGGATTCATTTATATTATTGTAACCAGCACATTGTAAAAACCAGGAGCAAATAAATAAATATTCTATTATATTACATTCATTCACAAACGCTGGTAAACCCAAGCCAACTCATATAATTCAATGCAATCAAATATTCACATAAGCAACTAATTAAGTATTTAACCTCTTTACATTCTAGGATAATCAAGTTTAAATATATCGACTTTAAAATATCAAGTCGTAACCAACAGTTAAATTGCTGCTGACCCTTTTAACTTTGTCGCCGTAAAGAAGATTTAACCGCATTCCCAAAGTAATCGGCACCGCACCCTTATTACGTGTCACGGTTGCAATCGCCATCGCAATAGTTTATATTTTGACAAGTTAACAATGTTCATTGTACTGGCATCGTAAGTCGCAAACTGTCTTGTCAACAAGAAGATGTATGGACTGACTTCTGAGTATTGTTGAACTGTCAACATTATAGCGGTTGGTGGTGATAATTATTATGGTGGCAAAGTTTTTTTTTTGTTGTTTTTTTTAAGTAAGCATCTCAGCTTAGACTAAGTCAGATTTAGAAAAAACGATTAAATGGTTTATCATTATCTCTTTTTCAGACTCTTATAGACTAAAATCAAAGTCTTTCTCTAACCAGCAAAACTGAACGAGGCCATCGGAACTCTACGGACTTCATTCCAGTAGTAGTGCTGTACATACCGACAACATCCAGCGGCATAACTGGATTTACACTTCAATGTTTTAAATCTTTACTTTTAAGCTTATATTTTATTTAAATCGAACGAATCGTTGAATCAAATTTAATACATAGCTGCTGTTAAAAATCAAAAAAAAAAATACATAGGCCTGCATGAGCAGTTATAAAACGTCGACAAAAGGTGCTCGGTTCGGGTTGGTCGTTTCCTATGGAGAAGAACCGGCAAGAAACTCCATGGTTACTCTTATAAAATCATTTGGTTTTAAAATGTGTTATAATGTGTAAAAGTAGTACTTATTTAGTATTAATTGACTTTGGTCGCTGTTAGTACCCCATATTATCCTAAGCTACTCTAAGGACAATAATAAACGCTAAGCACTCTCGAGAGGTATTGCATATTAAACACTTTTCGTCACTCTATCACAAACTAGTCACTCACTATACCTCTTTCATAATATCTACGTAAGTTTATTTGACACCGTCTTTAGTAACTCTAGGTCATCTCTTACAAAACAGTTTTTATTTGTTTAAACAACCTGTTCTTTTTATCTCATAACTCTAGGGTTATATTCTGTAGGTAAAAATAATACTAAAACTCCTAAAATAGGTGGTCCAAAAATGCATAGTTTCGGAGATATCATCAATCATAATTTACTTAGGTCAAAAATTGTCACCAGTATGACGAATCTTTACTTTTGCGAGGTTGCCAAACTTCGCAGTAGTGTAGTAAAATAGTAGTAGTTTCATTGATAAATACGAGTAATTCTTTTTATTCAAACCAATAATTCAAATTCAAAGCTAAAAAAATGCAAAAAAAAACAAAAAAAAAAAGTATGATTGAAACATAACTCATATGCCGGTTGATTCTTTGGTATGGTCTCAATCATATCCTAGAGTTATGGGATATAAAAAAAAACAGGTTTTATACTCAGAAATACCTGTATGATATAAGTATGTACTAAAGGAAATCCCTCAAGGTTAACTGGTATTGTCCTGTAGAAAGTTATCACTTAACAACTTGGTGTGAAGTTTACAAGGCTTGTGAAATTATGGTTGTTGTGAATCATTTAGTTATGAGCATCATCGATTCATTCACGCCTTCTTCGTGTATTTTTGGTAAACGCAGGTAAGTAGAATCATTTTTATAAGCATGTAATATTGCATCATGGGTTTAATTTTTTCGGAGCTCGTGCCAAAATAATAACAGCAGCTCGGGTCGATTTTCAAGTTAAACCGTGCTTGCCTAGGTTGGTCCGTGGATGGGTGCCCACCCATTAAATACCGAGTTCTCTGTGCCTCTGAAAGCACGTTAAGACGTTGATCCCAGCTGTCAATTATAGATCTTTGACAGTCTTTAAGTAGTCAGTGGCCCGAAGGTCTGACAACTTGTCTTACCAATGAGTATCGTGTTACCCAATACCAAGTGAGTTGTGGACGTCAGATAGGCATTCGTAAAATGTAAAATTCTGGTTTTCAGCTGCATCCGGTTAGACTGGAAGCCCACCCCAGGCTAGGCAGATGATATTTTTTTTTTCTATATTTATGATCGGTTAACGAGTTCAAGCAATCACTGGACCGTAATATGTAGTTTTGGACGTAGATTTTGATATAAGAATCTAGGGATTCACCGCAGTCGGGCCAAATAAAAATATATACCGATTTAAGAAATCCTTGGACAATCAATACAGAAACTTGACATAACCTAATCTTCAAAGTAAATCCAATCGTATAAATCCTTGAAGACATTTTAAACTGATGCTGTCAGTTCAAGGTAGCAACAAAAGAAATACTGTGTGTGTGTGTGTGTGTGTCAGTGCGTCACTGCTATCGTAAACGGACATTTTCAATAATTAAATCTATCACTACACGGGGCAAAGATATTTAATACTAGCTGTCCCGCGCAACTTCGTCTGCGTCACATTTTCCCCGTTTTCGCAACATTTTTCATTGCTGCTCCGCTCCTATTGGTCGTAGCGTGATGATATATAGCCTATGTTACTTCTAATACCTCCAAAAATATGTGTACAAAGTTTCATGATGATCGGTTGAGTAGTTTTCGCGTGAAAGCGTAACAAACAAACTTACTTTCGCATTTATAATATTAGTTAAGATAGAAAAGATTTAGAAATACATGAGGTATTTCTCAATCATTTAAAAAAAAGATAAACCCAATATACCTCTTTCGACCTGGGGATCGAACCCAAGACCCCATTCAAATTAAAAATCTTTATTCAATGATAATGATTAGTTGTCTTAAGGTATTTGTTTAGTAGAATCGTGGAAGAACAACAAAGACACTAATTTATGGTAACCAATAAAATTTGACATTTTCTAAACAGCAATAACTTGCCAACTGATTTGTGTTTCGAAATTAATGTATGATAATTTATTTTCCATTGATGAAGTTTAATTCATGGTTAAATAGCGTTTATCAATGGTTTTAATTCTTACAAAATTATCGTCTATTCCGCAATTTATTTATATAAAGGGTGTAAAACACCTCTTAACGAAGCCGAAAGGCACTGGTTCTCCCTGTCATTGCGATCATTTTTTTGGTCTACACCATACCTGGGAACCTTCTAGTTACGGAGATATTAGGGGTCAAAGTTCCAACTTTTTGACAAGTATTTTTTTAAATACAAGTTTTAAATGTAAGATTTTTACTTTAAACACCTCCACGACCCCCGTAGTATTCAATCAGTCCATCAGCACAATGTTTTGAGTGCGTTACATTGAGTTCTACCACAAAACATGATTTAACACCCCACAAAAAAAAGTCGTTTCCCAGCAATAATTTTTGCGTAAAGTTACTTAGTTTCATGTACAGAATGCTTGGTTGACGGCTTCGTGATGAGGTGATTTACACCGTGTATAGCGATGCTGCAAAGCTAGCTCAATCAGTCCATAACTATATCCAGTACTGGGGCTGTGGGGCATAAGCCTCCTCTCTATGAGAGGGACAGGGTTCGCAAAACATGTAAAAAAAAAACACACCATAAATCTGTCTTTCCAATAAAAAAAAAATTGTGACGTCAGGGCACGACCTACGAACTATTATTAATTAACAGATGGATCATAAATTTTAACAAGTGATCTGTAAAGTTGTAAACTAAACCTGCTTACGATTATTTTTATCACAGGTGGCTCACCTTGACCACAAATACAGTGTTTTGTCACACATCTTCATCACCATAACATCACCTTACGAAATAGTCCTAACAGGCTGCGCATCAATGTACACTATAAATAAAGGGTGTAAAACACCTCTTAACGAAGCTGAAAGGCACTGGTCCTCCCTGTCATTGCGATCATTTTTTTGTTCTACACCATACCTGGGAACCTTCTAGTTACGGAGATATAAGGGGTCAAAGTTCCAACTTTTTGACATGTGTTTTTTTTTTATACAAGTTTTTAATGTAAGATTTTCTTCCACGACCCCCGTACTATTCAATCCGCCCATCAGCACAATGTTTTGAGTGCGTTACATTGAGTTCTACCATAAAACATGATTTTACACCCCCAAAAACAAGTCGTTTCCCAGCAATAATTTTTGCGTAAAGTTACTTAGTTTCATGTACAGAATGCTTGGTTGACGGCTTCGTGATGAGGTGATTTACACGGTGTTTACTTACACCCTTATTCTAAAAGCCTTCCCAAATCCATTTTTTAACTAAGTCGACCTATGTTGCCATAGCAACAGTTGAAAACACCCACCAAATCGTATTCCTAGAATTTCTTGGCCGCAATTGGCGGATCTTCGAATAAGATACCTCCTCGGTACTAGCTATCTTTGTCAAACCCATAGTTGCATTCTGCTTCAATCAATGCTAAACATGTCATATGTCACTTTAATCAATGTTAAAGATGTATATAGTTAATAGTTTTCCGGTACTTCTAATTTGACACATAAAAAGAAGGCGTTTATATGTCAATTTATTAACAAACAGGGCGGAATGTAGGCATGGGTAAGTGTGACTTAGTTAAGTTCATGACTAAGAATACCAGTCGCTATGCTGTGAGAGTCTCTCACAGCATAGCGAAGCATCGCTCAGTACACTGAAACACACATACAACAAACTTGGTGTCGAAACCGTTTATTTACCGTGTTATTTATACGCGCCTTTAGTAATATAATATATCAAACACTAGCTAATCCCAGCATGCTTTGCAATGTGCTTGTTCCTACCCAGTACACTCATTACTATATGTTACATAGCCAAATACCAAAAAAAAACATATTTTTATTAAAATATACAATACAATATCCCACAACCATGATGATACTTTTAGCTTATAATCTCGTTTTAGACGTGAACGCCGAAGTTCTGACGCTTCAAATGACGAACTCGTTTTAGCTCTTCTTGTCAGTGTAATAAAAATTAGAAAATGAAAACTCCGTTAAACGCATGATCGCGTTCCGCATGACATAATCGCGTTCTCAATCATTGGTGAAATCAACCTTAAGTCGTTCTCAAGATATGGCATGACCAAGGGAAATAGGGATTCATTTTTATACAAGGTGTTGTTTAGCATCCTCGTCAAATTCAAGGAGGTAACTATGCTAATGATTCTCGTCCTAAATCAATAGTAAAATGTGTAGGTATTTTTTTTCATATTAACGGAAATCGGTAAGTGTGAACCATCCGTGTTTTAAACGCGGCTTGTCTGACCCTCGCCCTATAACCGCGCTTTGACACGTACAAACAACCTCAAACGTTTATTCGATAATTTAAATTTTATTTAATAAGCCACGTTTAGGAGATTATTCTGAAATATTGACAAACTTAAACAACCTAAAAAAGCGTTTATTTAATATTTAACTAGGTACAGTAATTTTAATTGATTACTAATGTCTTTTGTGACAACCTCCTGAATTTTGACGAGTATGCTAAACAACACCTTGTATAGATTACACGCCTGTTTGAGAGGACAGGCAAAGGATCGAATAGACTGCCTTCGGTTTGTGGCTGAAATTTATTTACCAACCAGTAGCACACCTGCATCAACATTTAAACTCATTTTTCAAAATTTAAATCACTCATTCAATCTATGAAACAAGGGGAAGGCAGGAATATTCTGCTCAATACATTGTTATCTTTAAAAAAGCTTGTTTAAATGTTGAACCTGGCACTTTGCACGTGGACTTTCTGTTTTGAAAATGCACCTAAAATACAAATAAAAAAACTATTCATGAAGTAAAGCATGATAAAATCAGAACAGATACGTACAGAACTCACTAGATGTTATAGCATCAGAACTCGGGAATAAAAACTAGGGATATAACCTCGATGTGGTTACCACGTAAAACCGGTATTTCACGGCAGACATTGAAATTGTAACCACCTGTCGCTACTTCAGCCATCACACGACTTGAATTATTCATCACATTTAACGGATTTCCTCACTTTATTTTTCTTTCGTGTCTTAGAACGCAAAATCTTATATTTAAGTTACTTTACAACGTTTTACCTAGGGGTATGTGATCAGTGGCTGCATAAGTATGGAGTTTATATTTTTATTCTTGCTATATAAGCAAGAATAAACGCGCACTCTTCATTAATCAACAATGTTAACAATGCTAACGTTGAGTAATTGTTAAAGCAAATTACCACTTTTTTTGCCAAACCAAACTAAAGACTTGTGTTTCACCAGATAGAATAAATACGTTGGATATTTTTTTAAACTTCTCTCTCAGGCATAATGCCGCACAGGCCTTGACTATTTTACTTTTTAATGCATTATACCTGTAACATCGTTAGCATCATTCAATATTATTTGTTACAAAATCGAAACCTTCTAGACATAGGCTAAATGTTTTATTCAGTGATGGGATTAACCCACTAACGTATTTTGTTATTATAAATTATGCTCGTGGTTTTTATGCGTAGGTTTAAACATCGGTTTTAGGTTATTTATTTGTTTGCATATGGTATAAGCATATAGAGTGGATATAGCTATAAATTAGATTAGATATATGTATGTATATGAGATTAGGTGTTTTTCTGCATGGCAGTGTAAAATATATTATGAATGAAAATATAAGGCTGTAATTAGAAACAATACAAAAGCGACTCTATAACGTTTCAATCGCATTAAAATTTACTTTAAATTAAATAACAACTAAAGCTCAATAAAAAGCATGCCAAGACAAATTTAAAACCATAAAACCTTCCTAAAAAACCTGACGTTATACCCAAAACAAGTCTAAACATGAAAATCTTGATTTTATAGACACGCAAATCATTTTACGACACTCGTGTTAGGTTTAATTAATGGTTCTATTTGTGTTTGCATATTTTATACGTCCATCTCTAACATAAAAAAGTTTACCTGTACAAATTTTATGTGCTCCATTCATTTAAGAATTTAAATTAATTACAGAATTCACACAGTAATAAGCAGCCTTTATATAATACAGTTTTTTCCATATGTCAACAAGGATGTCTTTGATCTTTACATTACAAAATACTGTGACCCGTTATACCGCTATATTTATTAATTATACCTACCTACTAAAAAGTGCACCTGACTAATTAACATAATCGGTTCTTGTTCAACACATAAATTATCTATGTATACCTACAGGTCATGTGTTAGGAACCGGTTGAAAATGTGATCTTCACTACATATAAGGCAAAAGACTACTACATAAAACATTTTACTAAATATTAAAAATAAAAGTTATAACTTTACAAAGGGAGTCATGAGAAGTAGGAAGGGAAAAGTCATGTAAAAAAATATATTTCATTTAAGAAATTAAAGAATTTAAACACTACAAAATTATAAACATACACGTATAATGAAAGTAAAAACCGGTGAAAAATAAAACCAGGCAATGCAGTTTTCCATTTTCAGAAAATTTGCTTTACAGTTGACAAATCAAAATTGACCAATGATAATGGCAGCTAAAGCTCCGCAAATTCCATCCATTCGTTTGCAAGAATATTACCTCTTACTAGGATAAATAAAGATAAATAAATAACGCTCACACAACGTCATTCCGTCACTATAATTTGCTTCGACGCAAACGGTTGACCTCAAACTTTTGCATAAATCCTATTAAAGCGTGCTGTTGCAAATTTTCCCACTCCTCCTGCTGTTGCCGTGAGCACTTTCAACAGGTGTGAGCTATTTAGCTAACATTCTCGTGAGAGTATGTGCCAAAGAAACGCCAACATTTGGGTAGGCCGCGTAAAGTACTCAAACTGCCAGACAAACTAGCTAAACTAAATCTAAATGACATAATATGACCCAAATATATATTCACAGTAATAAATTAAAATAATAATAATACAACACTTGAAAAAGTAAATAATGTCAACTAAATCTAAAAAAGTGAAAAAGTTAAATACCATAAGAACTTGAAAAAGTAAATCATGTCAACAAAATCTAAAAAAAAATAGTGAAATATTCACTAAATATAAATAAGCGATTTGTTTAATTAGGTAAAAAAAAAGATCCCGAAAAAAAAAATGTTGGATTATTTAACATCTGGAATCTGTATTACCGTACCTTATCACTACCTACTCTCACTGGCAGAGGGATTTTTACATATATGTGTATACATAAGTAGTATTATTGTGTTACATAAACCCCGTTGATTGGGCTAATTTACCTACTCTGGTACGTGGGTAAACATCTGAAAAGACGGGCCAAGTGCGAGTCTTACTTGCACACAGGGTTCCAAAGCCCCAAACAATATTTTGAACGGTCATTAACTAGTAAACTTCTACTTAACCGCAAAACTAAATTTGTTTTTATCTCCTCAACCTCAATGTCAATTTTAAAGACCTATTTATAGAAACCCCGCACGTATAGGTTTGATGTTTTTTTTTTTTTAGTTTCAGATCTATGTATCCTTAATCTATATTTTTTTACTAAAATCGTAATGCGGTTCACAGAATACATCTACCTGCCAAGTTTCAGCTGTGTAGTCTTAAAAGTTTCGGAATAAAGTGGCTGTGACATACGGACGGACAGACAGACATGACGAATCTATAAGGGTTCCTTTTTTTTGCCATTCGGCTACGGAACCCTAAAAACGATCTTCTTTGCGGGTCGATGGTAATCTAAATTGATTTAGGCCAAAATTGTAATCATCGATGAGGTAATTTTAAAACGTTTTTGTGGTGTTCATTTTGATATCTGGGAAAACCAATTAAAACCAGTTTAGCCACATGCTTAGCTCGTAAAATAAAATTCGACAAAAAAAAATTGTACATAAAATCTCTGAAGCAGCTTAACATCTAATTGAATTAAAAAACAATAGTGTTTTGCTCGCACTTTTTTTTACTTTTTATTTAATAAAATGTCCAATATATCATTAAATATAAAATGAAAAGTATTTCGGGCTAACTTATATATAAATAAATAAATGGTTTCTCTCAGTAAATCGACATAACTTCCCGTTTGCATTCCGATGTAATTGCAAAAAAAAAACTACGATAAGCGATGTGGCAATTTGTCAATTTATTCATTGATCAGAGCCCGTAAAAGTGCAGAGATAAACATGTATTTATTAATTAAATTGCCCATTATTATAAACGGTGGTGATTGACACTGCCGTGTTTGGCACAAGAATTCAATCAATTAATATACAGCCAACAGCTTGACAAAGGCCTGTCTTTAGTTGCACCACGTTCTTTAAACATGCAGCCATCCCAGGACCCAGCCAGCCGTATTTTCATGTTGTTCCATCTGGTAATGTAATAAATCCTATTGGTATTGAAACTAATAAGAAAGGATGACGCTAACTAGTGCATTTCTACAATACTCACAGGTTGACCTATTGACAACGTTTCACCCGACCCCATCTTATTCAGATGGACATCATCATAAATTCCAAGAAATGTTCGACACCTGCCAGAAAACGTAATGATTAAAGGGCTATTGTAAGGTCTCTAGCACAGATAAAATTGGCTCATATTCAAATCTTGCAAAAGTTTACCTCGAACATGTCATACCATCAATAAGTTACCAAATATATTACCGACAGTTGTATGCGGGATGTATTTAGAACCATCTTCTGGTAATCGGTAACGCAACGGTACATGAGTAGAGATGATACAGAGTCCTAGCTTTACTGCATCGTCCAGTGACAGGTGCAGTACGAGCCCGGCTTTATCGTGAATGTTTAACATTCACGTGACTGTCTATATGTTTCGGTTTGGAACATATTATAATTTTGCCAAGAGTGTCTTAAAATTAATAGGCAGACGAAATCGACCATAGCAAATAATCGGGCGTATTTTGCTTCAATAAAATGAAACTGAATGCAACGCAATTCCACAACTCATTTTACGTCAACTTTTCCCTCCACTCGATGCATCAACTTCCTTATTGAGTAGATACTACAACAATAGTTATGGATTGTATGAAACTCAGTCTCTGTTACTATCTACTCCTGGCAATCGGCTTTAGTCGCCATGACATTAGCAGTTGCGCCTGACAAGCGGTTACATTATGTCGTGTTATGTAAAGTGCTGTCAATAGATAGCTGAATAGGGTGCTATTATTGGTAATAACGGTATGTATTTACTTTAAGGTAGCTAAGGTCAGGCGGGAGTCGGTCAAACTTGGCACCTGCTTGCTAATCAGCGAATAGTTAAGTTAAGGGAAATAACTTTGCTAGCGTCTTCGCCTACTTTTCATGTCTTGACTACAACTCATGTCCGACCAGTAAGTTTACCTGGACAACTCTGTCATTCGTCTCAATCAAATCCTGGAATATGCAGGTGGTTGTCCAATAAAGGCAGGAAATAAAATTAGGCAAGTTCTGTGAAGGGGGAGCCCCTTCCACACTCTTTAGAATTTCTTCTTTCTAGTCTTGAAGAAACTAGAAAAATAGTTTTCTATATTCCGACCCGGAACTAGGCCACTAATAGGCCGTTTCAAGATTGTGTTTGCTATCAGGCTATAACATCTTTATTTCTTACTAGGATCCTCCCATAACAACTATATTTAAACACGATACCATTTTTTTTTTGTAAAATAATTGATCCTGCTACGAGTTCAAACAACCAATAAATTAAATTATTACGTGCTTATTAGACAAACTGATAGTTTTTATTACAATTTTATTAGTTAGTCACGATCTGACTGAACCGATTCTGTTAAAGCACGAAACATTCTTATTTTAGTCCGACCGGATTATAAGTCAGTTTTTTTAACCAATAAATATCAACACATTCATTTAGTATTAATCCCGAAAACCTGGATCTAGGATTGGGTGCAAAACGTAGCACCGCCATCAAATATAATATAATTGAAATATGCATATGCGACTAAATCCAAAATAAACTTTAATAATGTTGTCTGCATGTTTAAATCTATTAAATTTAATGGATACTTTGCGGTAATCCATGACATGAATTAATGTAAAACATTTTGTATTAATTCCGCGAAAACAAGATCTTGAGCTTGAATGCAGGTGCTGGCCCATCCTCAGAAGATGTTGACTACAACAACGTCCCATGGAGTGTGGGAAACACGTGTCGAGTATAGGTCTGTTGCATGGCATGTTAATTTTCACGTTTTCCTGCATATGCACATTTTTGCAGGCGAGAGGGTGGGTCGTATCCTCCAAATCCTGGATCTGTTTAAGTAATAAGTACACTAAATATTTTGCAAAACATTAATTAATCTAATGGATGTTGTTATTGATGTTCTTTTCTTTTTAATTCAATTACAGCTATGAATAGACCCGAATTATCCACTTATGTACGAACCATTTGTTTTTTTACTGTAACTTTCCATCAAACAACAAGAAGCTGTTTATAAATAAAGACTTTATAAATGAATGTCATTAAACATGTTACTAAATATTAAGCTTAGATGCATACTTTTCGATGACTTGCTAATGTACTCGTAAGTATGCATGTGGTTTCCGTAACAAACTAGACGGCCTTTTGTGTCAGTGTGATGTGATCAACACGTTATTTCAAGTGTTTTGCAAAAAAAAAGCAAATTCGACAAAAATGTATATTGTCGGTTAATGCTTTATTCATTCATTAAAGTTTAACAATGTCTTCTGATTTTTATTGTGATTTTGGCACGAACTAACTGTTGGCCATGTCTTTTTGTGCTTCATATATTTCACATGTAAAGAACAAGAATAAATAGCCCAGGTATATCCTTTACAAGGTGACAGGCCACTTATTATCAATCTGACATAACGATAAAATAATTGGTATGCGTGAAAAGTTAACAGACGGATAAACATAGTTACATTCGCATTAATAGTCGCAAACAAAAATTGAGGATGGTTTAAATTCAAACATTTCTTCCATACATCTTCTTTAAACCAACTAAACTATTGTATAACCAGGTACTTACAATGTATTAAGTCAAACATATCTCTGGATGAACACATTAAACAGCATACAAGCTTCAATCAGCCGCTAAGACAGCGATGTTAATGACATAATCTGCGCTGATCCCAGGATAATACCGCTACGAGCTAAAGCAATAGTAATGAGACTTTGATCAGCTGATTATATTACTATCGGAGATGTTATCAAAGGTGATTGTGAGTGACTTTGCAAGATTTGGAATGTATGAAAGACAAATGAAGAAGGCCCACTTCGAAAACAAATTAATAAACTTCCACTGCCTTTGGAAGCATGATGCAGTTTTAGTTTTTTTTTGTCTCAGTCAGCCTTCAGATTTTTCTGAAGGCTGACTGAGACTTTTCACATCACTACTGTGTTATATAGTAAAAGAGCTGGGATCTCCGGTATTTTGGTGCCTACAACGTCATCTAATTTTGGCAATTTAAGCGTTTGTTCATATAGTTTTCAAACTGCTTTAAATAGAAACAGATACTATTAGCAATCTACTTACTATTATAATTCTAAGCGGGAACTGAAGATCAATGTATCTTTTGTGGAAAAGATGGTACTTGGCATAAAAATACAAGATATGCACAGCATGGCTGGCGAAACATCGTCATAATAATGTATACTTGTCTAGCTTTTTCCCTTCCCAACTATGTTAACATATACACATACTATGTTAACATAGTTGGAAAGGGAAAAAGCTAGCGTAGTCTTCCATTCTAACCGAATGCATCTGAAAGCCGAGGAGCGAATGCCTACTAAAAAAATAAAAAAACAATCTATTTATTTCAGCATGTATTCAATAGTTAATTACAATAGAATAACGCTCAATCTTTTTGAAATAAGATTATGTGCGCTATCGGTTTGGGTTTAGGTGTTACTCGCTCACAGCTATTTGTCCGTTTGTAGACCCACACGCAGGCCCTTCCCCCATTCCAAACTTTTCAGTGGTAAAGTAGACTTTAAGGATGTTTTTCATTTGTCGAGATTTTTTGTTTTCTAACTTTTTGGCTATTTCCTTAGGCAAGTTAACTTGAAATCCATTTTGAAAAAAATGCGGGTTTTAGGCATAAATGTAAGCTTTGAATCTATCTCATCTCTTGGATCAATTAAGCCTTCTGCATCCATATTTTTGTTGGATCCTGATCATAATCTAATGTTAATTATGAATGCAATGTCATTTCGAATACATTTGTCATTTATTTTATTCGAATGATTATTTCTAAATGTAAGGCTTTATTGCTGTCTTAGAGGTTGTAGTTTTTTTATGTTTCAGACATTGATGCGACCAATTGAAGGTAATACATAAAAATATTATTGCTTTAATAATTTTATTGATTTGATTTTACGGTTGTTAATTTTATTTATGAGAACAACCTTCAATTATATGTTATTTATGTTGCAATAATAATATCAATTCTAGTACTATGTAATGAGATAATGGAAGATAACAATTTTTTATTTTTTTTACTTTTTTATTACATGTGTTTAAGATAACTTAAATCTCCTTGGTACTTGCTACTACCTATAACGACTGTCAAAGATCTACTTAAGGCAGCTGGGACCAAAGGCTTAACGTGCTTTCCGTGGCATGGAGGAAACTCGGTATGTGATGAATTTTCATACTCTACGACCTTGGAAAATCTCAACCAACGGTCGACCCTATGCGGCTTGAAAATAACAGCACAGTCAACAATGCCATTTTCTATTATACTACTGAGGTAGAGGTACTTAAATTGAAATGATATTTGTTTGCATTATTCTAATTAGTTGCAATATTCAATACTTGTTTGCAATATTCTAATAAGTTGCATTAAACCTGAAACAAGTGTGGTAACTAATAACTAACTAACCTTTAACTCATAATCATAGTTAACGCAAGATTACCGATTCATTTGAACGCATGTCAAATATTTAAGTACTGTGGTTTACTGTACTTGATGTTAACTTTAAACGTAAACAAGGTCGAACACACGGTTTTGTTTGCGAACATTTTGTAATTTTCTCAATAACAAAGTCCTCAGAGTTGCGATTGACCGATGAACTTGAGAACACTTCAAACCTTTAGTTGTTTTTAAAGTATTTTCAAGGCGACGTGGTACTAGTTGACACTATTCCTGGCTAGTCCGGGACAATATTGACACATGTAGTTAAAAGTTTAAAACTAATTTAAAGCTAGTCGAAACTTTACTTTCATTGTACATACTTATTGTTGTTGTGACTTTATAACCACTCATCCTACTTAATATTATAAAATGCGAAAGTTTGTGAGGATGGATGGATGGATGTTTGTTACTCTTTCACGCAAAAACTACTGAATGGATTTGGATGAAATTTGGCACACGGGTAGTTTATAGCCTGGATTAACACATAGGATACTTTTTATCCGGATAGTATGTTCCCGTGGGACAATTATCGAAGTGCACGCGGGCGACGCCGCGGGCATAAGCTAGTAATTATAATATTTCCTAATTCTGAAGATACTTCCGATGAGTAGCTTTGCGGGCATTCTACCTAGTTTCAAGAACAATCTAGCGGCAATAGCTAGCCTCAAGTACCAGTGCACAAATAGGTACTACAGGTTGTCTGGTAAGACTAGTCTACGGTGAGTCATATTATAATGTCCAACGGTCACTAGTACCATGCAGACTTGTTTTAACCATCAGTAAGATAGTCCATCTGGCTTTATAAAAGAGAGAGGGTAAAGACATCGCAACGTTGCATTTTCTTTATTATATGCCAGATTTTTGAGTTGTACCATTGCAATAGTTAGTATTTACACTATGCTTTCAATTTTCGACGGCACGGTTAGCGCAGTGGTTGAGCGATCGACTGCTGCGCTGCGTGTTCGATCCCCGCACGGAACAAATATTTGTATGGCCTACAGATAGTTGTTCCGGGTCTGGCTGTTTGTGTATGTGAGTTTAAATGTTTGTAAACGCACCCACGATACAGGAGAAATTCTTAGTGTGGGCAAAGTTTAAAAAAAAACAAGATATTTTTACAAGTTACAAGATATTTTTTATCCCGGTAGTACGTTTTCGAGGGATAATTTTTTAACTCATCTGGCGGAAGCTAATTCCATACAGATAAAAAAAACATTGTTAATTAAAGTAGCCGAGACATACTATAAGAAATGCTTGAGTTTGAGTACTGACATGCAATAATATTGCGTGAACCACTTAACACGTTAAGTGCGAAGCGAGGCCTAAATCACCCCTGATGCAACTTCCCTGTGGTGCGGCAAGCAAAAAAGTGAATTTCTCTGTCGTGCGAATGGTATAGCTTTGGTTTGGTCCAGTGTAGGAAAGAGATAAATATATATTTGAGATCACTAATGGTTCCGGACTCGGTGGTGTACCTACCTTGGTACCGGATGTCTTAGGCCTCGTGCCGCACTGAATTAATATAATTTTAATGCAGTGCGGAACGAGGCTAAAACGTCCCATATCCCCCCTGACCTCGTACCGCACTCAACGCGAGCTTCCCGCGACCAGTGTTGTGCATCACGTCGATTGGAGAGCACGTCCTTTTACAGCGCCGAACATGACTTTTCTGACCAGATGTCTTCTTATTATACAACTTTGAAGAGAGGAATCAAATGGTGGAGAAAAGTTGTAATGGAGCTAATATTTGGTACGGCGCTAATTAATGCCTGGATTGTATTTAATTCAATCCAAACTGATGGAAAAAATTTACCAAAAAGACTCTTTGTGGAGAAACTTATAGAATCTTTAATAAAAAAGGAAATCGATGAGACCCCAGGTAATGTAATGCTTAGATATATTTCTTGACAGTCAACGTGTTGAAGCTTTCATAAACTAAGCTTGACATTTGGTCATTATTAAGTTATTTATTATTGTTTCCTTTTAATTATTCTGAATTTAAGCTACCTTACCTACCTACTCTTTCAACATTTTAAGTATAAAACAAATACATTCATTTGATGCAGTTATACCTACATTATCATTGTTATTCTCATCTACGATCTAACCTAAGTAACAATGTCAGTTTTATTACGTTATCTTTACATTTTTGTTATTTTTCAGCACCTGAAAGCGCACGCCATTGCCTCGAAAAGGGTGAAAAAAGGAGAAGATGTGTTGGTTGTTACCAAAAACTACGCACATTTTTACCATCTCGTGAAGCTGATAAAAAATCCAAAAAGATTTTGACTCAGTGCACTCAGTGCAAAAAATCTTATTGTCTACCCTGTTTCAATGAAAAACACTCATAAATAAGTACAACATATATATTGAGATTTTTATAAAAAAAGTATATTGATACTGATTTTTTAATGTTAATTCAAGTTCTAATAATTGTATTTTTAAAGCCCGAGGCAGAATAAATAGGACAGTTTCTTTTCTACTTCTGGTTGCCTTTTTTTTCTATTCTGTGAACCGCATTAAGATTTTCATATACAAATAGAAAGATAAACCTTATGCATAAACCGTAATCCATTATTTTCCATTAATAAGTCTGTAATAGGTGCCTCTTAATGGTATAGAATGGAACGCTTCGTGCGCGAGTCCGACTCGCACTTGGCCGGTTTTTTTTTCTTTATGGCGCCTTCAAGCACAATTTAGATTATTTAAAAAAAAATGTATCCTTTGATAGCTTTGTGTTGTTTTGCCAGGTTTTGCCCTTAAAACGATCTAATGAGATATAATTGATCAAAATCGGTCAAGTCGTTGCGTAGTTAAGACAGTTTAAAAACGTCGATATTATTTTTCCCATCACTAATCGCAGCGAAAATTTGCCCTATTTCAGTGCGTTACGAGGTGTATAAGATCCCATATTTTGTTTTGCTAATAATTCCTAAACTAGCCATCAGATCCCGGGGCGACGGTGGATTAGGGTTCATCAATTCACTGTCTATGTCAATAAGGACCAAAATTCTCATTTATCTTTGATTTCGCGGCAGAAAATGGATTTTAGTCTGTAAAAGGAGGTGGGGTCTAATAGACCGCGTGTCGCCCTAACGTCTGGTCACGGTACGGGCCGATTATACCTCGTGCCGCAGGAACGGAAAGTATGCAAAAATTGGTGCCGCAGCTAACGTGTTAAACAAGAATTTCAATCACCAATAAAAATCAACAAATCTCCCACGCATCATCACTTATTTAACTATAAGATCTATAACAAACAATATAGAGTTGTGGTTGCGTTCGATCTCGTGAAAGCTTGACATTTGCACTTGACTCATCCCAAATGCCACAGCCGTTTCGACAGTCAGGTGTCGCAAACGAACTAACAGGTAATGACACGCGTTCCACATGGTTAATAGTTCGTGCTATGATAGATCACATCACGATTATTATCCATAATTATGTAGGAAGAGTTGTCTAAAATGTCGAATTAAACGGGTTTGAAGAACTTAATTGCAATAGTCTAAAATATTTTATCCGCGATTTTTACACTGGAAAATGTTTTGTTTTAATCTGCAACTGGTAGATAATGAAACTGATGGAAATGCTTGTGCTATTTTTCGAAGGTCTTATCCTTAGAGTCTAGACACAAGTAGAAACGTGGCAGTCGCTTTCAAAGTATCTCGTACTTGTACAGCACTATGCTACGGGGTAGGTACAAGTTTCTCGGGAGCTCTTGTCAGTTCTAGTATCACCAATTTCACCAGTACCTAAAACTTGACAATCTGTATTCCTCTTTAGTTCAGTTCTCTATTGTCAATTCACCAATGTCTTCACCCATTGTCTTATAAAGATACGATCACACTAATCTGAATCACGTTTTTCCTCTCACCTCACTGTTATCTCACGTGGCATGCGATCGTGTCCTGTGAAGTATGTGGATGCTGTACAGTTACATCACAACGCCTGTCGATATGTCAGCGCCTCATTATCGATGCGGTGGATGATCGATGGCATTGTGATAAAAACTTATGATGACACTTAACTCTTGCGTTTTAGTAAAATGATCGTCATTATTATTATAGCACCGGTAGCCCAGTGGTAGCAGCCCCGACTTACGAGCAGTAAGCCTAGGGTTTGAACCCAGGCAGGCGCATTACTTTGTGTAATTTATTTCATCACCGCTGCTCTCAAAACGGTGTAGGAAAATATCGTGAAAAAACATGTTATATCTACTAAAACGCACTGGGCACGCGTAGTGGATCAGCCCGCTCCCTCTCATAGAGAGGATAGGCCTGTGTCCGAGCAGTGGTATCATTACAGGCTGATTATGATCATCATTATAATTCAAAATCAGGATTTACCCTCTGCTGGCTATAGGCCTCTTTTGTTGTGCCAATCTCCATATTCCTGTGCCACCTGGTCTTGTTTTTTTCCCCGTAAAACGTTCGTCAGCTGGAAATCCTTTGAATGGGGGATGCAGTATGAAACTCGAAACTTCATTGCAAAAACGTCAGGTATATTAATTCAGTATTACATATAAGCCACTAAGCTGCAGTGGGAATGAACTGGCCACATCTGCCGGATGCCCAATGAGCTGTGGGCGTAACCACCTTTCTAGAGCCCTGAGCCCTTGACACAGCCAGAAGGCAGCGGCGCGGCAGACTTCATAAAAGATGGCGGGACGAGACCAGCAACCAGTGATTCACATTGGCCCTGGACCAAAACAACTGGAAGTCATGGGGAGATGCCTTTGCCCAGCAGTGCAGATGCCGCAGGTTATTAGTATCAGTAACTACAATATTTTTCAAGGCTAGATCAAAGCAACTTTTTTTCTTTGTAACGTAGCTTTGACAGTCTTACTCCAATCTTCGGAAGCTGGCGGTCATAATATTCACTTTGAAAGAGTTTCACCACGGCCAAGGACATATCAATATGTCCTCCAACCTATTTTTCAACCTTGGCCTATAAAACAAGAAACCTAAATGCCTAGAAAACCGGTTATTATAATAAGATGAATCACACGTTTTCGCACCATTCATATTTATTGAAATGCCCAAAAAACAATTTAAATCAAGTAGTTAAGTATCATCTCATTCTTCAGTTTACACCCACACAAAATATTGCTTTCCAAATATATGATTAAGGACATAATCCATACTAATAAAATTTGGCAAGAAGATAGATTTCAACCTGGGGAAGGACATAGGCTATATATCATCGTGCTACGACCAAGAGAAGCGGAGCAGCAATGAAAAATTGTTGCGAAAACGGGGAAAATGTGACGCAGACGAAGTTGCGCGGGACAGCTAGTTGATATATAAATAATTTAAAAGCAATAATTAATGCTTAATCTGGATATTATGTACATTTGCATAAAATTATATATTTAGTGTTATAGGTGTAGTGGGTCTCGTGACCTGGTTGCTTCAAGGTCCTCGGTTCGATTCATGTTGTCGTCCATTTTATGGATAGGTCCATAGTTCTGATGGGTCATCTCTATAAAACCAAGGACTTCAAAAATATTATATTATATTGTCGCCAGAAATTACTACATTACGAGTAACTTTAGAATTTTTATCTTTCTAAATCTACCCCTTAGGAAAAAGCAACCTCAAAGGTAATAGAAATATTAAAGAATTTAAGTTGTCTAAATGTCTTCTTAAATGTTTTTTATTGGTTGTAAAGTTGATGACATTAAATAAAAATAAATACTTAGTTAACACCAAAGTGCAAAGAACTGCATCTTATTGATGGCATATCTATATGCAAATGTATTTGATAACAATTCTCACACATAATAAAGAAATTGTCCGGAATTCGCACTAACTTACATAAAACTTAGATAATACTTAACACATCGACAATGATAGAATGCTCTCCTTTCTGCACAGTTTTTGTTAGAATCTGATAAATTGTCCGTAAACATACTGACTTAAAATTTATAGACACAAACTAGTTTAGTAACTAAAACACGTCAATACAAAACACTTCCTGCTTCACTTTATTTAGTAATCTGTAAAATATTAGACAATTTGAATCGGTTTCAATAAATATAACAAAAGAAACAGATATTTTGAAGTTAATATAACATAACCATTATATTAACATAGAAATGGGACATTGAAAAATAATGTGGCTATTAAATAAATGCGGAAGGATAAAAGTAAACTAGACTAAATTATATTAATCACTAAAGCTTCGATCACAGATTTTGTCGTTATTGAAAACAAGAGCAACACGTATCAAGCACTCATCTGAGATGACATTTTGATGATTGATGATTCTGATGATGAAACTTCTTATAATCTTCGCTTTAGAAAATATTGACAAAACCACCTCTGAAGAACACGATGCAACACATCAGAGATTGAAAAACATTTGATGCCCAATTACACCACAGACATTCATACTAATTATCATCAACCTATTAACATTCTGATAGATTGCTACAATCATCGAATAATATTGCACAGCTCATAAAAGGACTGCACGCAGCATAATGTCACTGTAAACACCTTCAAATACACGCAATTATCTGTCTAACAAAAGTACCTAATAACATAAAATTAAAATTGGCAGAGACAATGACAGGCTCTCAATGTCAGGCCAAGACTAACGCCCAAATTATTGAGTAACACGTATCATTTCTTTACCACTTCACTTATAAAGTAACTTAAGCAAACAAAAAAAAATCAATCAAAAATTCTTCGCGCACATCATAAAACATAATTTGGATTCTTGATTGTCTGACGCTTACAAAAACCTAGTGCTTACAGCAAACAACCTTGCAAGCTTTCTTGCTTATAGAAATACCATCAAAAATTTCTTACAACACGATATAAAGGCTAAATCAGACAGGAATGCCGCGATTTCACGCGCATCGCGGCATCCGACGCGGTCACCTTGACATGGACCTAATGTCGCGCGTCTTCGCATAATTAGAATAAAAATAAAAGTATAACTCGCTTAGTTCGCGCGTTTTGTTATACCAGCCATTCGGTGGATGCGTGATCTTGTGGTGTGTGCATTGCTTGATGCAGTACGATATTGTTGATTAGTTAAAAATTAATCGAACTCAGACAGAGCATGATTTTTTTGTTAGAGAGGTGTGATGTTTTGTGTCAAAAAAAATAAACAAAATATAATTAAAAACCCCCGACAGAAAAGCCTCTAAAAACCAAAAATAAATTAATCCATGCGTCGTAGCGTCGGGGGTCCGCTTTGTTTTGTGCTTGTGCTAAGCGGTCTACTTAGCGGTCCTTGGTTTTATAGAGGATTTTTCTGCCAGGGGTATTTTTAAATTTTTAATTTAATTATTGCCTCATGCTTTATAAACTTAAATTATTTTATCTTAGCCTTGACTGTCCCACTCCTGAGCATACGTCGCTTCCCATTCCTTCCACTTTTCTCAGTGTTGCGCCTCTTCTCACTAATTAACGAAAAAAAGGAAAGTTACATTATTTTTTAAATCCAGAGCTTTTAGCGAGGAGGGGGTGTGTGCAGCCTTCCCTGGCGATGCCCATTGTGACAAGTGACTAGATTACAAATTTTGAATCGACT
Organism: Cerastis leucographa; assembly: GCA_963082945.1. NCBI lineage: Eukaryota > Metazoa > Arthropoda > Insecta > Lepidoptera > Noctuidae > Cerastis > Cerastis leucographa. The sequence continues at coordinate 20,727,869 of OY720356.1, read as the reverse complement.
AGACCCGTTGAAGTTGTTTTTATCCCTTCGTCAACTAGAAAAGAGGTGATTACCTTCAAACGGCTGAGCAGATCTTCTGAAAATACGAACACTCTCGATTAAAACACCTTTCAAACGAAACCAATTTTATCAAAATCGGTTCATCAGTTAAGGAGCTACGATGCCACAGACAGATATACAGATGCACAGATACACAGACACGCATGTCAAATTTATAACACCTCTCTTTTTTTGATCGGGAGTTAAAACAGTTTTGTTTTTCAGATACATTTGCGATAAGGTTACTGACATGGCATGACGTGAATTTGACTGCATTTTCTTCTTAGAAAAGTAAATTTTGTGCAATTAAGTATTGACAACTTTATTCAACAATCGTTTTAATGTAGTGGTTATTTAAAATAAAGTAATAAATATCATCAACATCATCAACAACAACATCAATAATCTTCAACCCTTTCATGAAGATTTGCCAGATTCCTTTCTTTCTGTCACCAAATCACTCCTATGTGATTCCAATTTTCTTTTTGAATAGTCCCGTGTGACAATGTACCCGCGCACTACCCATAGATCAACACGGGACGTTGTCCGCGATGTGACCAGTGTGTAAACGCCCACCGGTCGCTTATGGCCATCGTTACCACACCGTGATCCCACGTGGCCCTCCACAACGGGTTACACATCTAATTTGCCAGTGATTTAGACGCTGGTTTATGTTGACTACGAATAATTTAGAGAAGTAATGAACAAAATTTTATGTGATTACTAGCTGTCCAGCGCATAATTTCGTCTGCGTCACATTTTCCCCGTTTTAGCAACATTGTTCATTGCTGCTCTGCTTCTATTGGTCGTAGCGTGATGATATATCCGCCTATAGCCTTTTTCGATAAATGGGCTATCTAACACTGAAATAATTTTTCAAATCGGATCTGAAGTTCCTGAGATTAGCGCGTTCAAGCAAACTAACAAACAAACTCTTCAGCTTAATAATATTAGTATAGATTACTAATCCTTGTAGGAACGTGAGTATGAATCTAAGTAAGATTTTCTGTTGTAACATAAATATAATTCCTGTAGTCCCCCGAAGGGTTGGGCGGAGATGTTCGGGAGAGTGCACCCACATTTGGCTAATTCTGTTTAAGTCCCATAAAGGGTGTAAAACACCTCTTAACGAAGCCGAAAGGCACTGGTTCTCCCTGTCCTTGCGATCATTTTTTTGTTCTACACCATACCTGGGAACCTTCTAGTTACGGAGATATTAGGGGTCAAAGTTTCAACTTTTTGACAAGTATTTTTTTAAATACAAGTTTTTAATGTAAGATTTTTACTTTAAACACCTCCACGACCCCCGTACTAGTCAATCCGTCCATCAGCACAATGTTTTGAGTGCGTTACATTGAGTTCTACCATAAAACATGATTTTACAACCCCAAAAAAAAAGTCGTTTCCCAGCAATAATTTTTGCGTAAAGTTACTTAGTTTCATGTACAGAATGCTTGGTTGACGGCTTCGTGATGAGGTGATTTACACCGTGTATAACAGAAGGTGAGCCTATTTCCATCAACGGGGCACAGATCCATACTTGCTGCTGATGCGCATTGCTACTGAGATATTACTGGTGTAACAAAGCAATAACAGTTTTCCGGACCCAAAACCTCAAGATCAGCAGTAGCGTAATATTATTACCAAAAATGTGCTCTTTTATGTTTACTTGAAATGATTTCCTGATACCTAATTATATTTTTTCGACTAAAGATAATATATTCTGACTAGAAACTCGACAAATAATAAAAATAGTTGATAAACTTTACATGGATATTGTTCTTGATTTTTGGGACCAATCTTAGCATTAGTATTAGATGCATCGAACTGCATAATGAATTATTTTCTGAGCTATTCATATTAAAACAATACAACTATAGCTATATCATTAATGCTGCTATCTAAATCGCGACATTTATACTCTTTACTGACACAAAAGTGACAACAGATCAAGTTTATGAAAGTTATACGTAAAGCCTTTAATCTTATCTTTAGAAAAAAGTGAAGATTGACATCTGAAAGCACTTTAACCAAATCTTGTATTACAAAACCTCCGCACACGCAAATTCTTTACACTAAAATTAAATATATGATGAAATGCATGTATTTACTTAAAGTGTGGGTCGATATTTATATACCCCAATATCTTCATTGCGAAATGAACAAACAGTGGAGAGCTTAGTTTAATATTATGTCACTGGGCTTCTTGCTTCAATATTTTTAAAGGCAACCTTTCGCCATTACGTTTGACAAGTTGAAAGGTAACGCCGCGAGCGATATGGTTGAAATAATACAAACAATGCGTGTCAACTGTCAGTGATATATGATTTTAATTATAGATTTGTAGATGACGTATAATTAAGGATGGCTATTGTAGCGTTATGTAATTAATTGGAATAATGCAACATGGTCCATGGAATTATGGTGAGGCCCATTGGCTGTTATGATGAAATGGAATGACACACCAACAGATCTTGATTTCTACTTAGGTCACATACATAACATTATGCCTGTAATTCAGAGATAGTTAGAAATGTTACCTATATGTATCTAGTATACCCCTATTTCACCAACTATACTGACAGAGTTCTACTTATCTTCTTTCTATTAAAAACTATTAGATAGCAAACCATAGTGCATAGGTTCAATTTAATGTCACTTATCGGGCCGCCTACCAGAACATCTACTGGGCCCAAACAATAAAAATAACTAAAGTCATAGTACCTTTAGACGAAAGGAAACGAAGAAGATGAATTCAGTGGACAGAAAAATCTATCCCAATCACAGGAACGATCCATCAAAAGTTTTATGCAACCCAATCGACCCAAATCACTAGTTTATTAAAGTAAACTGTCTAGGATAAAAGACAAAACAATTACGACATCTAACTACAAAGTAATTCTAATCAAACATGCCGAACAAAATTATGTCAATGTAAATAGTTTAATGTATTACTCCGCAGAACGGAGCGATCTTCGGAAGTATTAGAATTAAATTCCGTAATATATCAAACGAATGCCCTTGAACGAAGATGAGTTTGTTTCGATAGGGTTGGCTCTCGTAACAAAATATTTAGCCTCTCATTCGGTTCTCGTTGGAACGGATTGCTCCAAGGTTTGACCAGACTTCCCAAACATTGGCTTCAGTGATTGTTATGAAATTCTTTCGGACACACATAATCCACAGATTTATGTCTACTAGCAATGTTATAAACCGTTCATTCACGCCCGAGTGGTCGTAGAGTCAACATCTCCTGAGGATGCAGTGGTGAGGTGAAACACGTTGAGTACCTGTAGGTTTGGTTGCATGTTGCATTATCGTACTTGCATAAGTATATTAATTTTGTGAAAAAGCCTGTATTAATTTTAAATTGTTGTTTAATATCTTTGCAAAACATAAATCAATATAGAGTCATGAATTTCTACAAAATAACGTCTGCGGCTTAACTGAGTCAAGTGTATTCTTTAGTTTGTTGCTTCTCTCATAAGAGGAGGTTTGCTGTATATTACTTAAAATTCTTTCAGCCCTGTTCTCATATCAGTCCGGTGCGGGTTACATCCCACGATCCGCCGCCACTCACGAAGCCATTATTTTATTTGACGAGGAATGTGAATACCACGGTGATTGTTGCACGCCCAGCTATTTGTCTGTGGCTTTTGTGTGACCTATAGTTAATTCATTATTAGTCTTAAGGTGGGTGTGGAACAAACGAACAGTTAACCAGCATATATGGCTTTCTTGATATTTAAGTACCAGTGCGGATGGTGCATGCTTTCGTTAGTCTATTCACAAACACACCAAAAGTATCTGTAAAAGTAAGTATGTTAAAGTACTTGTTCGCTCGAAGGAATCTGGATTATGATCAATTTTAAGATATCTAAAGTTTTATGTTGGCATTCGACTCCATTTTCATTTTTTTGTGCGTCTGATAAGACATATGAAAACAGAATATTGTATTTTATTTCATTTTATTTTATTTGGAACAACAAACAATTACATAATAAGCATACAGACAAAAAACTTAAAATTAGCTATAATGTAATCAACAGCGTTATTCACAGCATACAGGCAAAATAATAATAACACGCTTCAAAGAGAAGTTAAAAGTAACAAAGATATAAATGAAAAAAAAACAATGATTTTAAAATAATAAGCAAGTGCAATTATACAATACAATAATCTAAGAGGAAAAGGATAAGATGTCTAATTCCTTGATTGCCTTGTGAGTCGAGTTTCGGAATCTACCCCGTGTGTCACAGAATAAATCGATGTGTTTATTATAAGTGTCGACAAGACGTCGCAGCGGTGCTCGAACACCAGCATTTGTTCGACATGCTCTCACTGCAAACAACGGTTGCTTGCGCACTGCCCGCAAGTGTATTCTGCTGGGAACTAAATAACAAATCCTGTTGCAAATATCGGTAGAGTCGTACATGTTTCTGCAGAGATCGTACAGGAGCGCGGTATCCAAAAATGTCCGTCGGCCATTGAGGCTTAGAAGATTACATTTCCGCAGTAAATCGACATATGACGCAGAAGAGTGAAAGCACCTATATGTACAGAATACAGAATTTAAAAATTTCAAAAAAAAAGTTGTACCTATTGTATCTATGGAGGCCCGTCAGCGTAGACTCTGCTTAATAGTTTTCTGTTGTTCAGTCTAACGCGAATTGAAAGCCACCACAGATAAAGTCAAAGCATTTATTTCAATTAGACCATTACAGGCACTTTTGAAAGTCAAAAAAACAAAATAAAACGCGAAGCTACAGTCCCAGTCACAAGGCATAATAACTTGTGAAAGTACTGTAGTTGCCCATTCCGTAGCGTAGATCTCTATGGAGAAGAACGGGCAAGAAACTCCATGGACACTCTTTTAAATCAAAATATGTTACAAAATCTTAGTTACATCATTCATGTTAAGAATTACAAATATGTGAGAACAATGTAGAAATACGGGCAAGTTAAGAGCGATAACACAATGTCATACCATTTTAGCAAAATACCTACAACAATTATTTTATCTGTAACATTTCAGGACACATACATATCTGTCTGCAGAGAGTCTGACCCTGACCTTCGCACACAAGCAACGCTCACGTTCATCCTTTGGTTATAGGTTTGACCTGATTATATCAGGTGTTCACAATGCCTAGGTCTTACGTCATCAAGTGTATGACCTATTGGACGACTGTATTATGGACTTGACATATTACCCATAGGTGTTCTCCTATTTAAGAATGTAGTGTAGACCGTTAAACTGAACAAGTTTATCTGTACTCAGTATTGCCACCCTATATGCTATGTATGGTCAATTGGTCATACACTTAATACAATCTACTCAAAAAAAATTCAAAATAAAAATCAAAAGTCATTTATTCAAACTAGCCTGATAATCATCACTTTTTGAACGTCAAAATTACAAGAGACAGTCCCCCAAAACGCCCGCCCTTCGCCACTTCCTAGTATTTTAGCTGGGAAGAAGAAGTGGCGATACAGACTCCCCAGCAACATTTTTAATTTTCCCAGCAACACTTTCTCAATGGGATCGCCATCGTAATACTTTACAACCTGTTTTTTTTTTTATATCCCATAACTTGAGGATATTATTGAGACCATATCAAAGAATCAACTGGCATATGAATTATGTTTCAATCATACTCATTTTTTTTTGTTTTTTTCCCATTTGGTAGCTTTAATTATGAATTATTGGTTTAAATAAAAATAATTACTCGTATTTATCAATGAAACTACTACTATTTTACTACACTACTGCGAAGTTTAGCAACCTCGCAAAAGTAAAGATTCGTTATACTGGTTACAATGTGTGACCTAATTTAATTATGATTGATGATATCTCCAAAACTATGCATTTTTGGACCACCTATTCTAGGAGTTGTAGTATTATTTTTACCTACAGAATATAACCCTAGAGTTATGGGATATAAAAAAAAAACAGGTTGTATACCTATGTTATTTTTTTTCGAGATTACAATGATGGCCCTATTTAGAAAGTTGTTGAGTTTAATGGTTTATTCCACATCCTTAAATTTGACCACACATTGCTGATGCATGCTGTATACATAATAATAGATTTCGATTGTATCACCTATTACGGCCTGGTCACGACTTTGGTCTTAGCGGTGCGCGGCGCGGCGAGCGGGGCGGCGTCGGTGAGCGGTGCGTTTTGCACGCCACGTACCCTCAGTAGCGGTTAGTTGCAGCGGCAGCGGTGGACGTATTTAGGTAGTCAAAACGTGCTCAAAATCATGGCGTTATCAAAATTATCCCTGCTCTGTTTATAAAGCAGTACATTTTTAAAACAAGATATTCTTAATATGAGAGAAGGAGTGCACGAACTGAACAAAAATCGGTATTGAAATAGCGAATTTCGTAGCTATAAAAATCCAGATAAGTTTTATGAGTACAGTTTTGACATCCAAATAGGCGGTCGATTTAAAATTTTAGTAATAAATGCATCGGTACCCATTACCGCCACAAAATCGTCTAAACTTTTTTGTTTTAATCTAAACCGCTGAGTACGTCACTCCTAAACCGCTGTCCGCGCCGCTCTGTTTCGTGGCGTCGCACTCAGCCGCTCGTACTTTTGTTCCTGCCGCTCTGCGCACCGCGCGCCGCTGCCGCGATTCGCTCGGAGAAAACCGCGCGCGTTTTCGCTATGAGCGGCGTCTCGTGGCGTGCTTCAAACATTTTCATACTTTTGATCTTACCGCTCGCCGCCCCGCGCTTAGCTGCCGCTCACAGCGGCAAGGTCGTGAACGGGCCGTTAGACTTAGCCTATAGGGTGGGAACTGTTTTTATGTGTAAAGCTGATATTTATTAATTGAGATGATACTGTGATGGGTCGACATTCCAATGGGGTCAGTTGGCCTTAAGGCTATTGTCTTGTTTATAGAAACAGAGATACAAGTAAATCTAGTTCCATCCTGTGCGACCAATATTTTGTGTCGTGCATTATGCAAATAGGTTATTTACATCATTTATGTGCATTAAATTCGCCTTATAAACTAATACTGACTATTAGATGTTATAATATAAGAACAGGGTCAAGCAAAGTAACCCTTCGGGGGTTACAGGAGTAATGTTATATTCACATATAATTCATATTAAGTAAGTACTGCAAATTTATACTTTTCATCGCATTTAAGCGACTCATAATAAGCATTTACGTTGGCTATAACCAAGTTTACAAATAATATATTAAATGGACAATTATACATTAAGTCGTTAAGGTTTCAACATGCATGTCGTTGTGCAAACTAATACACAGTTCGGAATACAATAACCATGTAGGGCTGTATTAATGCTGCGTTTTTAATTAAATCTGCACATTAAGCTAGTCTAACCAGTCTACTTTCTAGTTGGGATCACGTACTAGCATCTTCCTCCACCTAGCTCCTCGTTCAGGACTCTGGCGATGCGACTTACAGCATGAGGATCACGTCGCAAGTCGTGTCATGTTCCAACTAATTCCTTTAACGTGGCAAATAATGTGCTTAGTACATCGAGTCATCCATCAACGAAAGTATCATCCATCTGTTTCACCTAATGTATCAAACACTACCATCTATTATATCCACAAAACGACGCGCTCAGTGACTCCACCCTGTACCCTTACGGCATCACTACAAAGGGTAGCGGCACACTTTGTGCGCGGCACGCGTCAGCAGATCAAAGAGCAGCCGCTGATTGTCACCGTTACACCTAACGATGCTAATATGTGTAACTGTGTGTGAGGATGTGCTTTGTACCTTGAGGGGTAAGCAGGCTTAGTAGCAATGAAGTAGTAGAGAGTAGGAGCTGGCATCAACGTCATATGTAATATAATAGTTTTTAATTGTTCTAACCAAAGAAGTGGTTTGTCACGCCAAAATGTTGGTATGCGTGATTTTAAGGAGACGGTCGCTACTTCATCGTTGGTTGCCATTTCTAATCACGTCGGGGTCACCAATTTACCAGTCGGCAGGATAATAAGTAAAACGTAAAATATTTGGATTCAATTTTATTCCAGAGCACTTGACGTCTGTCAAGCTGATGTCTATCTATGGAAGCGGTAACAGAATTAAAAACTATTATATTACATAGGACGTTGATGCCAGCTCCTATATTACAATTATTTTATGAGACTCCGGGAAGTTACATTTCGAACATATATCTTACATACATTAACGACTTAAATGACCTGGAAAAACGTCATAGTAATAGGCATTTGGCCTTAATAAACTTGCTAGAATGTATCCTGCACCCAAAAATCCTCTTTAGGTTCCTCACTGCTGAACTTTCCTATGGTGTCTGAACTGAACCAAGATCTGCAAAAGTAGATTAAAGCAGACTTGATGCACGAGGCTAGAAACCAGAGGGACTGGACTAAGTTTCATTTCAGGTTGTGCGTTGTTTCGTCGCTAATTGTTTCATCGAATTTCGTTTCATATAAATTGTTTCTCATATTATCAATTCATAGAATAATCAATACGCAGAATACTTACTTTGAAAAAATTTAAATCATCAATTTTTGTTTCAAATAAAGTTTAATGTTAGAATATTCATATCATAGAATAACAAATCAAATATTCTTTATCCACATATTGTTTGTTTCACATAAAACTTATTACGAAGAATTGCATTTTATCGAGTGACAGTTTCTAAAACTCATACCTTTGAAAAATGGTGTCACCTTGTTTCGCAGACAGAAGTTTCACAGAATTTCGTTTCCCAGAAAATATTTCACATAATATTTAGTCCCCGTATTTTTATTTCAAATATTTTTGTTTCGACTACTATTTACTTGAATGAAAAATATTTTACAGAAACACAATTCAAAGAATTTTACAATCACATTTTATTATTTGACCAACTTATCAAACAGCAGAATTATTTTTCAACGAATATTGTTTGTTCGATGTATGTTTCCATGGTATTTTATTTCAACGAAATTAATAACCTTAAATTAAAATATTGTCTTTAAAAGTCAATATGTTGTACTGCAAAAGTTAGTGACACAAACGAATGGCTGCAAAACAGACTCCACGTAGTCTTGCTTGCCCTACCCCTAGAGTGTAATTTAAGCCCGCGTAGGCGCGGAGGGATGAGGCGGCCCACGAGTTGAGGAGCAGGTGGTTTCTAAAGATCGCCGCCGCGGCTGAGGCTGGCCGGCTTGCCGGCCAGCAAGCCGAAGCTGCGGTGGTGAGCGTTAATACCATCTGCGACGATAAACTTGCGTGGGGCCGCCGGAGCCCCGCAGTGCCGGAGCCGTGACAGAAACCTTGCCTGTTGAATGTTACATGCTTGCATGCATGCTGCAAGTTGCATGGTTGCTTGCATGCATGCTGCAAGTTGCATGCTTGCTGCATGCTGCATGCAACAGGCATGGACACCATTAGTGAGAATAACAAGATTGTTTTCCTGCTTGACAATAATTTACCCGCATTATTTTTGTGAACCCGGTGTTGTAATTTTGTAGGAGGGTATGTATTTTTCAAAGGTTTGAATTTTAGAAACTGTCAGTCGATTAAAATGTTATTCTTCGTAATAAGTTTTATGTGAAACAAACAATATGTGGATTAATAATATTTGATTTGTTATTCTATGATATGAAATTCTAACATTAAATCTTATTTGAAACAAAAATCGATGATTTAAATTTCTTCAAAGTAAGTATTCTGCGTATTGATTATTCTATGAAATGATAATATGAGAAACAATTTATGTGAAACAAAATTCGATTAAACAATTAGCGATGAAACAACGCACAACCTTGAAAAATACATACCCTCCTATAAAATTACATCACCGCATTCACAAAAATAATGCGGTTAAATTCTTGTCAAGTAGGAAAACAATCTTTTTATTCTCACTAATGGTGTTCATGCCTGTTGCACGCAGCATGCAAGCAAGCATGTAGCATGCAAGCAAGCATGCAACATGCAGCGTGCAAGCAAGCATGCATGCAGCATGCAACAAGCATGGTTTCTGTCACGGCTCCGGCGCTGCGGGGCTCCGGCGGCCCCACGCGAGTTCATCGTCGCAGATGGTATTAACGCTCACCACCGCAGCTTCGACTTGCTGGCCGGCAAGCCGGCCAGCCTCAGCCGCGGCGGCAAGCGATAGATACCACCTGCTCCTCAGCTCGCGGGCCGCCTCATCCCTCCGCGCCTACGCGGGCTTAAATTACACTCTAGGGTTAGGGCAGACAAGACTACGTGGAGTCTGATTTGCAGCCATTCGTTTTTGTCACTAAATTTTGTAGTACAACATATTGACTTTTAAGGACAATATTTTAATTTAAGGTTAATAATTTCGTTAAAATAAAATACCATGGAAACATACATCGAACAAACAATATTCGTTAAAAAGCAATTCTATTGTTTGATAAATTTGTTAAATAAAAAAATGTGAGTATAAAATTCATTGAAGTGTGTTTCTGTTAAATATGTTTCATTCAAGTAAATAGTAGTTGAAACAAAAATATTCGAAATAAAAATACGAGGACCAAATATTATGTGAAACATTTTCTGGGAAACGAAATTCTGTGAAACTTCTGTCTGCGAAACAAGGTGACACCGTCATTTCAACAGCGATAACGATAATTGAACAGTCTAAAATTGTTTGATTTAGATGAGTTACCGAAAAGCTAAGTAATCCTGATGACAGTCCTGTGAAAAGAAATGAGTTAAATGCCTTCACGTACGAGAAGATGGCTCTGTCAATCCTCTTGACATTATCCTTAAGTCACCTTTAAAACAATGCGACCTTAAACAAAACAAATCACCTTGAGGTCACCAGTTCATGGTCTCTATTGCGTGTCGGTATTTATCGTAAATATTCACAAATAATAACCGAGAATTAAATTGCAATCACCTAGATACATTTCGTATTATTTTACAATAGTTAATAATGTTAGCTAGGTGTAAATTTGTAATGTAATGTGTAAATGTCGGTCAAGTGTCATGATCGCAATCTATGCATACAGTACTCGTAAGTGCATTTTAAATGATGGTTTTTCATTTATGCAAACTGTTACAAGTACAAATAAATAACTAATTATGCAGATGGATACCTTATCAAGTTAATGGTAGTCAGTTAAGTCCATAAGAAATTGTTCATAATAACCTACTTTCCTATACCTATCAAACGCATGCGATGATTAATACTGTTTAGGACACTTTAGGATATCATTATTGAAGTTTCTCATGGTCGGAGTTAGTTTATACAAATATATTTTTAATTATGTTGAACTACAATAACGTATTCCAATTGGTAAGACTAAAATAAGTAAAAAGTTCATTAATATTATGCACGAAAACTATCATACCAAAATCACAATATGGCTATTCGCTCCCCATATTCCTCCGTGCAGTTTTTACTCTGTTACCTAGTTTGCCAACTTTCCGCATGAAGGTGGAAAGTTTCACCGATACCCGAGTGTCGGGTGTCACGAGTCTCGGCGCCACAGTACAAACATTAGTACACCAACTAGGAACAAATGGTCAATGGGCGAATTCTAAGCAAGCCGCAGGTAACCGTGAAAGATTGGGGCTATCGCATCGAGATAAGTGGTTATGTTTTATGTATGTACGAACTGCAACATAACGAAAAGTTTAGTTGATTTCCTAAAAGGGATAGTTGTGTGTCCTTAACATAACGTAACATCTCGCCTGTAATCTACGAAAGATTAGGCAGAGGTGTGTTTTATTGAACCCACAATTCTCAATGTAAGGGGACGACAAACAAATCTGGAATTTTCGGCTGCTAACTGAGAAGTTACTTATGGAAATGGCCGAAAAATATTCCTGACCAGGAAATTGATCCCAGGACCTCATGCTGGCAGTAGCGCTTGCCAACAATAGACCAATGAAGCAGTAGTCCTTGGTTAACTGGTTATCTTTACCCTGTGTCGGAGGTGTCGGGGATGTCCGCCAGTTTTTGCGTCACCATGTGGAGTATTATTAGATTGGCAACTTTGCATGTGAGGTAAAAAGTGGCGCCGACTGCTAGACGGGATCATGTGCACGTGTTTAGGGTTTGTTGGGTTTTGTTAACAATTACCGTGTGGATGCAGGTGCACCTTTATTACAGTGTTGTCATTAGTTAAACCTCCGTTATGTTTTGTAAGCATGTATCGCAGAATTAACAGCACCATCATGCTTTTCAATACTGGTATTCAGCTGTATACGGTTAGGTAGACTGGAAGCCGGTCTCAAGATAGTTGGAAAAAGGCTCGGCAGATGATGATAATCATGCTTTCAATACATTTCACCAACTGTCCCTGTTAACATCATTCGAGCTTCAAAGGTTTCTTGTAAGACTAAACCAACACCAATTAATTAAGAACTATCAGAACAACGTATTTCTCAACAAAAGATTGAAGGACGAATGAGCAAAGCGTTTGTGAGAAACAATAAGACGAGTCTCCAATACACTAATCAACTATCAATTATTTTAGGCAATGGTTTATTCAGCGAAAATCTTGCACGACACCCAACCTAAAAAAGCTCTTGCAATAAACAATATCAAAAGTCCCATCCTCACATCCATCAAAAACCATTATCTTATAAAAAAAAAACTTTAATAACTATACCCCACCCACCTGTCCCTCTGCCTATCCTCAAACCATAAACACACCATAACAGCCCTAAGTCACAGATGATGGAGGGTCAGACAGCGGCTATAAAAGTTATGAATTTATGGGAAAAAAACACCATCGCGTCCTATTGTGTGCGGTTGATAGGCGAAGCATAGTTTTTGATAAATAAAGTCAGCTGTTGTAGTGATGAAAATTATTGAATTGACGAACGAGATATCTGTTTAAATACGAGTTAATGTGGCTATCTACGTGCTCGCAATTATCTAAAAACTTAAATTTCAAAGTGATGGGCAGTTCTCACAGTCGTAACCTTAGAACTTCCAAAAATCTAGTTCTACAAATTCCTTCACACCGTAACCGTTTTATGTCTAATTCATACGCTGTCTCATCAATAAAGCTGTGGAACGCACTACACCTCGGTATTAAAAAAGCTGAAAGCAAATTCATTTTTAAAAGAAAAGTTCGTAGCTACTATTTAAATCAAACGAAATAGCTCTAGAATTATATACTCGTAAGCTATAGCACAATAACAATATATGGAATAATAAAAGTCTAGTCATAGTAATTATTATTAGGTTTCTCGTTTTTTATTTTGGTATTTGTGATAGTATTTATTAGTCTATTTCGTGTGTTGTTGTGTATTAGTATCCATGTAATACAATTTCGAAAATTAATTAGATATTATTTTGTACCCTATCACAATGTTGTCCTTTTTAACCCAATAGTCGACTTATAGAGAATTCTACTAAACATTATAGCTTAACACACAAATTACCTCGTTCACAAAAAAAAAATGCGTACATACAAACTGTGACCAAAATGCACATTAATCTAAACTAGCCAAGAAGTCGGCTAGCTGAGCACTTAGCATAAATCTAGAAAGAAACAAAATAAAAAGAACCGTGTGTAGTGTTAGTAATAAGTGTCAAAATACAGCAGTTAATTCTTCGCGAGGTGCCTGACTAACGAGCCTGGCTGAAACATTGCTTAAGGCTTGAGCAACAAACGCTGCTACGCCATAATATAAAGCTGTGTTCACCATCTCGAGTTGGATAAATGTTCGATAGGCTATTCTGCCCTTTGTATCCTAAAACAAGCATTTAAAGTGGCCTCTACGCTGTCGTAAGTAGTATCGTGACGTAGTAATGGCGAAGTTTTGGTCAACACAATTAAAAATACATTCGTGCCAGAGACAAGCCGAAGATGAAGAATTCTCTGTGGCATGAACGAACTTATCGGTAACATAATCCGTATCAACAACAACCGAAACTGGTTGGAATATAAGTGTACTTCTGTCTACTCCATTATCCCAAATATAGCCGTCAAGTTGGATCCACCCGCCTGCTGAGTATAGGCCTGTACCCTTTCGTGGCATTATTTTCTGACTGGCCTACCTTCTTGCCGGATCGAAATCGAATTGAAACGTGAGTACGGGGGCTGGTCTGAGCGAGCTATTATAGTGCTCCTGCCTGCGCGAGTTATATCAAGTTTATTTTATAATAAAACATTATTTAACGCTTATTAATCTCATCAAGCTCATTAACCATCTTTTTTTGTCTTTTTTGTTGCCATTCCAAAGAAAGAACATTTCATAAGCGATACATTGCTCAAAGCGTTACATCGCTCATATCTCCCACTACTGCACCCCTTAACCCTCCGTTCACCGCTCACAGAGCAATAAATAAGCGAAGAGACAACACCTTGTTAACTGGAAATAATTAACGAGGGAAAAATAACGTTGCCACTGGCCGACCGGCTTTATTGTCTTATGCTCCGATGAGCTTTACATAGTTTACTATTTATTATTTTTATTTTGTTGACTATTTAAGGGACTTTTTTTTTTATTTCTGTGTTGTGTATTAGTGATTGAGGATGTAGGTTGCTTCCATTGAATATTTTTCATTTATTTCATTGTATTCTCGAGTTCAGTTGCTCAAACACTCAATAAATCTATGTCCTTATCTTATAGGTCATTCATTTCGTAAAGTAGGTCAATTCCCTCATCATTCTTAACTAAGTGGTCTGTTAAATTAACAGACCACTTAGTTAAGTTATATGAGGTAAACAATGGCATTTTTGCTAGCACCTACAAAAACCACAATTTATGCAACATCATGAACGTTCTTTCTTTCAAAACTGTTTGTAAAATTCCCAACTATATAATATTCACATAACATTTTCCTCATATAAGATACAATAGCTAATCACCCCAGATTCTCATTCAACCTTACATTTCGAATAACAAAATAAGCCCGCACTATAATTACACTGGAAACTTTTCAACTTCGCCGTGAATAGCTACGCCGTAGCCCGTAGCCGTGGCTCGTAGCATTGTAGGGCACCCCCGACTACGGCGTAGCTCGGGGTTGTTTACAAAAACAAGATGACTGGCTTAACGCGCCCTCCCGTGTCTTTATTGGCCCTTGTAGACTTGTCTGACAGTGGACGACTGTATGTGTGATAGTAACAAGAATTAATTTTTAAAGGGTTTCGATTTTTACAAGGTGGTAGGTAGTGAAACGATCGCGGAAAACATTTTTGAAAGTGAGACCAATACACAGGCCTATTTACTAGAAAGAACATGCAGTTTTCATTTTGTTTTTCATAACTAACAAAATCAATCAATCAAAAAGTTTCAACATTAATTCATTACGCGTCTTTTCCCTGGAGGGATGGACAGAGGTGTTTACCAGACCCTCTTATATCTCCTCTCTTCCTGTTACTTTTACATTTATTTGATTAATTATCACATACATTTGTTTTAACAGGTAAGACCCAAGTCAACAAAAGTAGTCAATTTGTACAGTCCCAAATAACGGGTCTGGGTAGATGCACAAGTTACAGAGTAGGCAACATACTGAGTGTCACCCTCTGGAATTCCGCCAAAGACCAAGAAAACATACACAGATCAACCGGGCAAAAATCCAGGTACCAGTTCATTAATTCAATTATATCTTTATAGCACATAAGGAATTAATCTATGGGTTATCCCTAATCCGTGTACTAAAATATCTGAAGTTCCCTCTAACATTCCACTAACCCCTTAAACCAACCTTTATATTCACTAACCAACTCTTCTCCACACAAACTGACTAGCAACACTGTATGACGCGATCCCGACACAACAATAGTCGGTTAAACGAGGGAGGTAATGGCCCGGCGCCGTTCACTTTTACGTTCAGGTGCTTGCCGGGTAAACAGGTCTTTACATGTTTACAGGTGTAGTTAGCATAGTGCTGGGATAACAAGTTCGTTCGGGTTAGTAGGTTGTTTTACATTCTGATTTGTGTTTAGGAAATTCTCAAGTGTTTATGCGTTCTTTAGTAATTTAGGGCAACGGGCTTTTCAGTATTGGGTCAAGCTATGCGGAAATAGCACAACTACTTGTGAACAATTTGCTATTTAGATAGATGGGTTGATAAGGGGACTGACTACACAATTCAAATCTCGAATTTGTTGTCCTGCGGCGTGATTCTGTAAGACCTCACTTAGAACTTCGAATCTGAATCCGCTGTGAGCTTTTTGATTGGCATTCTAAAAACCCGGTGGATAATTCGAATTTACACTAGCGCCACCACTACGAGCGTGTCAGCGAGTTGAACTAAATTAACAGGGAGATTTTGACAGATAAAGTATGAGATGACGTAAGAAGTGGCATTCTGTAAGGTAATTCCCCCGTCACTTCGACGCTCCCTTGGCTACAAAATCAAGGTCATTTTGAACCTTACGGCGCGAAGTGACAGTGGATAGCGATGTGAGACGCGAGTTGTCGTCTGAATTTTACAGAATCGACGTACTGAGTTGAGTGACCAACCATAAACTGATTGAGCACCATTCAGCTGCTTGCCGCGTTAGCGGGGCTTCTCTAATCCTAAACACAGTGTAGTTACAAGTTAGTTCAGGTTAGTAGGTTGTACTACATTCTGAACTGTCTAGGATTATGGCACCAGACTTGCATTTTTCTAAAGTGTTGGCTAAGGCGGTAGGCCTATTTGGTCTGGAGAAAACGGTACCTGAAGTTTGTTATTCTAGTTGGGGGCCTAGAAAAAGTTGCAATCTATCCCAAAGTAGGAAATGTCAATAATGATGGGAAGCCACCAATAAGCTAACGATCAATCTGTTAAAGATCGTTGGAGAAATATGAAAGGCTTTGAAAGTGTTCAGTATCTAATCGTGAGCTGTAAAGAGTTGACATATTAATATTTACTATAACTCCTTTCAATGTCAACCAGTGTTTTAGGCACAACACAACGAGGCATCATACTTTTTCATTGCAACGTGTAATGCAACTGCGGTAGGTAAGTTCAAACTACCCGACTGCAATGTTATTTATTATTCCATAAAAATTGGCAACAAAAAATACCTTTTATTTTATCTGCGCAATAACAACAAAAATGCGAAACATTATTTCTTTCACGGTGGAAGCACAGAGTGTACGTGAAAATTTTCCACCTTTTTTGTGATTCATGTTTTAAAAATTATAGCGTCCTAAAATACAACATGGTGGGTGGTTTAAAAATCTTGCGCGCGCTATCTGCTGGCGGCCGCCCAAACTACCTGCACAATAAATAATACAATCTGAGCTCGCGTACCGGGGGGAACACACCTGCGACTTTTTGTCGCATGTTATGTAAAGGTGTTTTGTCGAAGGGGGTCGTAACATTGGGTTGTTTTAACGCTGTAGTTTGCTTTTGTGGGAGCCTGAGGAAGATTACCTTAGCTTAGAGGTTCACCTACTTCTTATTTTTACAAGAGCATGATATTTTCCCGTAGTAATCGACCCTTTACCTTTGTTTTTGATGTTACCAGAACTAATCCATATCCCACCTCTTCCCATTATTCTGCAAATGTGTGTTTTCAATTGTCGCTGATCGTATATGACAAAACAAATCTTTCTGATAAATGTATGTTACAAAATTTACTTATAGCAGGAATCCAGCAATAAGATCTTTCATATTTTATCTAAATATACATTTGCAGCTGTAACCTGTATTGTGTATTTACAATGCTTTTAAAAAGTCGCTCGTCTACTCCACTCACGCGTTTCGCCGCGAGCAACGCGCGACTGTAACTGCCATTGTAATAGGTGCGCATATTTTTAGGTGCAGTACTTATTACACACAGTAATGACGCGAGTAGGTGCGCACTGCGAGGAACATCCGCGCGTTAGTGCGCGCTGATTCGTGGCCAGCGATTAGTTTAATGTAGCTGTTTAAAAGGGTAATGGTTTTTCTGGAGATCTTAATGTTTACTTTAGGGGAGTTCGTGGAGAGGTAAGCAGATGAGTGTTGTTTCTTTTGATAATTCATGCCAAATGGTAGATGTTAATTTAGCGCAGTGGCGATAGCAACCGCAAATCACAGCTGAAAGGTGCTTTTCTTTATAAGCGCATTTTATACAGCAACCAGATCTTAAGATTGCTGAAAAGCATTTTTCATTCGATAAACATAGATGATAGATGAAGATGGATCGTACGCGGAATTTCAAAATACTACTTTGTCAACTAAAAAACGTTATAACTAACCAAAATCAAAATCATCAAAATCAAAATATTTTATTTTACATAGGCCTACATGGGCACTTATAAAACGTCAACAAAAGGTGCACGGTTCGGGTTGGTCGTTTCCTATGGAGAAGAACCGGCAAGAAACTCCATGGTTACTCTTTTAAAATCATTTGGTTTTACAATATTTGAAGTTACAGCGTTAGTACTTAAATGTGGGAGGACAGCGTAGGCCCGACAATAAGTCGATTGCTTGCTACAGACAGTAGTAATAGGGAAAAAAAAAAAAAAAAAAAAAAACGTAACGTTATAAATGAATAACCAACTTTAAGGTTCTTTTGGGCTATTCCCATGCGCCCCAAAAAAACAAAAGAGCAATGCATAAAATCGGCTACTTCCCAACTGGAAAGTTCCATTTCGCCTACTAAACAAAATACCATCACTCGTCATTCACTCGTCTGTGGACATTCACTAGTACAGTACGCGTCGCTCTAAATAATAGATCGTCAACCTTTTTTAACTTTCACAGCAAAGTCAAATTTTTGCTAGTTTAGTTTTGGTACATATTTTAACTATAAGTACTGTTATAATATTTTTTCTTCATTAATAATGAAAACGTGCGCAGTTTGTAACGTGCAGTTTAATGACGGAGTCCAATGTGGGAGCTGCAGGAAACATCTGGATGTTGGATGTGCAAATATTTCTGAAGCTGGATGGAAAAAACTCGGCGCCAGCAGAATGGCGCAATGGAAGTGCCCCACTTGTCGAACGTCATCCCCAGCTCTGGTTGCTCCTGAACCAGCCTCCCTCGAAACCATATTGAGTGAAATTCGTGACATGAAATGCCAGTTACTTAATTTGCCGGCCCTGATAGATGATGTTCGAGTAATCAAGGATGAGTTAGCTGCGCTAAAAATTACTTGTGAAGGCACTTGTGGTAGACTTGATGACTTTGACACTCGACTAGCGGAGGTTGAAGCAAAAACAACAGAACTTGACAAGCTTCAGGAAACAGTGAATTGTTTGCAGACTGACTTAGTGAGATCCAAGTTCGAACTCGCAAAATATGAACAGCGATCCCGACTTAACAATGTTGAAATTAAAGGAGTCCCTATAAGAAAGGATGAAAATCTTTTTTCGATTATTGAAGCCATCGGCCGGAAGGTGAATTACAACTGTCCCAAATCACAGGTGAATTATATCTCAAGGGTGCCTATATTCAATTCTAACGAAAAACTTATCATCGTGAGTTTTTTAAACCGATATGTGAAAGAAGACTTTATCGCAGCTGCACGTGCCGTTAAGGACCTATCCACATCCCATATCGGGTTTCAGGGAACATCTCAGCGTATATACGTCAATGATCACCTGAGCGTGGAGTATAAGAAGCTTTTAACTAAGGTTAAGGCCATGGCCAAGGAGAAATATTATGAATTCGTTTGGGTTAAGCATGGGAAAATCCATATATTAAAAAATTCTAATTGTAAAGTAGCTATTGTACGTAAAGAATCCGATTTAAACAAGATTGTGTAAAGTGCTTCCTATCTTTAGTAAGTCATTTTTTTATTTTATTTCATTGTTTTATTACATTTCATTCGCTTCTATTTATTGTGATCCTAATTATCTCAATATTTGTTAACAAAAGGTTTAGCACCTCAATCGCACTAATGAGCTCGACACCTCTCTTTTGTTCAACTAAAGGATTCCTTTATGTTTCTTATCGCGCTGTTTACTTCAAAGCTCTAATTCATTTCAATATGTTTGACTCGCTCTCGCTTGTACGCACCACGCACTACTGCTTGCTTTTTCGCACAGCTGTTTACTACTTAATGTCGTATGATTTATGTTTACGCGCAAACTTTTTTGAAGCTTACCTTCCTTGCATGATTATATTTTTATTTTACCGTAATAAACAGCATTGTTTAATGAATTCTGTCATTCTAATACTTGAACAACATACCAATTTATATGCAATTATTGATAACATTCTCAATGGCTAATAACAGTAATAACTTAAACATATATTATCAGAACGTTCGAGGTCTTAGAACTAAAACTCATTCTTTCTATCGTCAAATGTTACTAAATTCGTATGATATCATAGTACTTACTGAGACTTGGTTATTGGATGGCGTTTTGAATTCTGAGTTTTTTGATGAACGGTACATTGTTTGGCGCCGCGACCGAGACTATGTTTTAACCGGCCAATCGCGCGGTGGAGGGGTACTCATTGCTACTCGTAGAGAATTATCAGTTATTTGCCAACCTAATTTTCATTCTACAGCAGAGGATCTTTGGCTATCCATACACCTAAAAAATCGTATCACACGGAACAATACAACCTTGCATATTTGTGATATTTACTTATGCCATCAGAATTTAGGCCTTTCTTTTTCTTCACAACTCTCTAATTTTCTTTCTAAATTAAACCAAACAGTTATTAATAATATTTCTGATACCTTTCTCGTAATAGGAGACTTTAATATGAGTGGTATCAATTGGGTTCCATCTGACAACCTGTCGCTTGTCCCCTTCAATCCGAACAGTAGCGACGAAGTTTTGCTTTGTGATGAATTATGCACTCTTGATTTAGGACAGTATAACACGGTAACTAATAGGTATGGTAGAATCCTAGACCTCGTACTTTCCAATGAAAAAGTGAATGTGACCGAATGTTCTAGCCCACTGGTACCTATTGATGCATACCACCCAGCGTTATTAATTAATTTGGACCTATCTGTAACACCTCTACTTGAATGTGCGCCTCGTACTCAATTCATGTTTGATAAAGGTGACTATGAATCTATCAGCAGAGACATTTGTACGACTGACTGGGAATCTGAGTTCTCGGCTCGGTCAATTGACGATGCAGTTAACTTCTTTAATCAGTTTATTTTTGACCTACAAATAAAATATATTCCACAAAAACTATTTCGGAATAAAAAATTTCCAACATGGTATAATTCGTCACTTATTAAAACAATAAAAGAAAAATATAAGTATTTAAAAAAATTCAAAACCTATGGTAATATATCTGACGAATTAACATTCAAGCTTCTTCGTGAAAGGGTGAAAACGATGGAATCCCAATGCTACCGCAACTATTTGAATTTAACAGAAAATTTAATTAAAAATAACCCTAAATATTTTTGGACATTTGTTAAAAAACGTCATAACTCAAGCGCAATCCCAAGCACCTTAAACTATAATAGTGATACCTTGCGCACGGGGGAATCAATTTGTCAGGCTTTTTCCGAATACTTCCATTCTACTTTTCTCTCTAATCCCAGTGTTAATCATCCAGTCTCTTTTCCTTTTCTTGATAACGACTCGTCGAACTTCACATCTGATATCTGCAGTATCATTGTTGATATCGATGAAATTATTAACTTGCTTCATAAGTTGGATACATGCAAATCGGCGGGTCCTGATAACATCTCATCCAAACTTCTTGTTCGGTGTGCACCTTCGATTGCGCAACCTATTTTAATTTTATTCAGAAAGTCTTTGGATACCTGTGTTGTGCCGCAAATATGGAAATCTGCGTTTATAACGCCTATACATAAAAAAGGTGTCAAAACAGACATAGCAAACTACAGGCCGATATCTAAACTGTGTATTATAGCCAAGGTATTTGAAAGAATAATATATAATCAGGTCTACTCTGCTCTGAAAAATTCATTTAGCTCGGTACAACACGGTTTTTTAAAAGGGAGGTCTACTGTCACGAACCTGATTATCCTTAATGAATTTATAACCGATGCGATGTGCAACGATAAGCAGGTTGATGTCGTTTATACAGACTACAGCAAAGCAAAAATTCTGATATCTAAGTTAAATGGCCTGGGAATTCGTGGCGATCTACTCAGATGGTTTTCCTCTTACCTTGTCAACAGGTCGCAAGCAGTAGTACTGAATAATTATATTTCTAGCTGGGTCCCTGTTCCTAGTGGAGTCCCGCAGGGTTCACTTCTCGGTCCATTGCTATTTATAATCTACATCAACGACATCGACTCTTGCTTGACTTCATCCAAGCTTTTGTGTTTTGCTGATGATATGAAAATTTATTCCACAATATCATCACAGATGGACGGAACAGCACTCCAGAATGATCTGCGTCGTTTGGAAGACTACTGCCAAAGAAACAAGCTAGATCTGAACCCCTCTAAATGCTCGGTTATTACGTATTCTCGAAAGCGCTCAATCATTGCCGCATCGTATACCCTAAGTGATCAAGTTCTACCTAGATTAAACTCCATCCGTGATCTGGGGGTTCATCACGATTCCAAGCTCAGTTTTGAAATACACGTTGATGAAATAGTTGCTAAGGCCTCAAAATCATTGGGTTTCATAATGCGATTATCCAAGTGCTTCACTCAAGCCAAAACCTTAAAAATTCTATACTGTACTTTTGTTAGAAGCCACTTGGAATACGCGTCTGAAATATGGAATCCTTGTTACCACAAATATATTAATCGCATTGAGAGCATTCAAAAAAGGTTCATAAGGTATCTATGTTATCACCAAAAATTACCTTATCATTCGGAAAACTACCATAACCTATGTAAAAAATTTCATATATTACCTTTACTCAACCGCCGCCAGATTTCTGACTGTGTGTATTTGTTGAAAATCTTTAACAATACTATAAACTGTTCCGATATTTTGTCAAAATTTTACTTCAACACTCCCATTAAGTCTAAGCGATACAATCCACCTTTGCGCGTGCCATTCGCCTCAACTAATTATAGGCAGAATTCGTACATTGTGCGTGCAAGCAGAAATTTAAACAAGCTTTGTAAAGAGCACGATATAGATCTGTTCCTAACTAGTGTGTCGTCAGCCAGGAAGTGCTTAAGCCGTAACTTCTTCATGTAATTAGTTATGATGGTTGTTATGCAGTGCGAGCAACATAGTAATTATGCTGCAGTATCAGCAGTATATAGCAAGTATGTGTGAATGTCCTTAGATTTTTTGTTTTTTTTTTCTGTCTTTTATAAGTGGAGACCTGTAATTGGCTGTCTGGCTAATAAACTGTTCTTGATCTGTTTGTCTTAGCTGTAAGTCTCCCATGTTTTTTAAATAAATAAATAAATAAATAAATAAATAAATAAATAAATAAATCACAAAAGTGCCGTTTCGTAATTATTTTGATTTTCATAGATTGAGTCTCGCTTCGTCAACTTTTGAGTATGCACGTATTCATTCCCGTTTGGTAAACTTTTTGTTTGGCATAAGACTTAATATCTGATCTAAGAAATTAATATCTGTAAGCTCTTATTTATTTTTAATTTATGTTTAAATTAAATAAGATTAAATCAAAACTTATGGCTATGCTTTGTAACTAAGTAAACAAATACATAGTTCCAAATAATACTTGAACTAACTACTTATACTAATTACTTATTTAAATAATAACAACAATGAAGTAAAATGTCAGAAATGGTAACAGAACAGCCACCTAGAATTTATGCAAGCCTAGTACTTTGACAATAAGAAGTTCCTACCCAGACTTTGTGTGTGCAGACCGAAACTGTTAGAATAAATACCACATTGAATTCATGCAAGCCTACTTTTTGCTAATTACAAATACTTTTTGAAGGGTTTTCACAAAAAAGACGATTTTACGGTTTAATTGAGTTGTCTCGTAAGCAACGTCAGTAAAAAGTTACCAGTTGAAAAGAACCCATAAAATCATTTGAATCCGTTGCTTTTTTGTTTTTGAGCCGAATTTCGAATGCATGGGAATAAGCCGTTCTTTTATTTCCCATAAACACCTGTCATTTCGCACATTACGGTCAATAAAATTCGTTAACTTATTCTTAATTCCCCTAAAATCGTAAAAACATGTCTCATCGTACTATAACTCTTAGGAAGCATTTAAAAATTAATTGCACGCCTTTCAAACTGACGAAAAAATCTCTCTAACTGAAAAACTTTTAAAGCACTTTTCTTTTAAAATTTTTAAGTGAACTTGGTTTCGACGGGGATTAAGGGTCTCGGCTTTTAAAGATTCCTTCTCATTTATTATGTTTGTAATTAGATCCTAGAAGAGAAATGTTGTTTAGGTAGAGTTTTTCTCGCAATCGACTTATGCTTGCATCCATCGCATCTTCGGTTCCATCATAGTCTGCAAACGCACGTAGCTCATATAATCAGGTAATTAGTTCGTTCGTTGATGATTGATTTTATTTTGCTAGTTTGACTGATGAAAGGTCCCGGCATGGCCATGGCTCACATGGTACAGACAGCTTCATTAAGTTCTTACCCCCTAAAAGACATGTGCGTTCAAATCCGTGTCGGGCACAGTTGTTTTTTGTATCTTGCAAAAACATTTTATTATAATGAATTTATTGTTTTAGTGAAAAAATAAGTTTAAGTATGTATTTTTCTTTGAAATTCTGTTTTTAATAATGATTTTTCAAGAAAACTAACTACTAACTAAAAGTAGTGTATAAATAGTCCGGAGGTTTCAAGACCGCTAGACGTGCATGAGGTTGGAGGATCAAATCCTAGGTGTGACATTCGCTTTTTGCCATGAATTATGTTTTTTTAATTTTAAAAAATGTTTCTTTTTTTTTAGTAATATATGTATTTAAGAAAAAATAAATACTTTAATAATGTGTTAAATACTAAAAAAATGTTTATTTTTGCTATTATTTAACACAAACTTTGATCTTATTTTACTACAAAGATTTATATTATATTTTACAATTTGTTTTGATAATTTACAGTTATCATAATATTCATATTTTACCTGACACAAACGGGTCCCTAGACAAGTGACATCCTATCACGAAAACCATAAAATAGGAAGCGGTATAAATATTTTAGATTGACTAAGCTATCGTTATAAGTCGAGGGTATAGGATTAATTTTATAAAGAAAACGTAAGTATGTAAAATTAATGGATACCCATCTATCGATTAGACAGAGACCTAAAGATAAAGTGACTCGGACGATACTAGTTACCAATTTCGTCGCAATTGTTAAGGGCTTGCTGGCTAATTTGTTAAGCCATATTAGCGTATTAGTAAGACGTGTTTTTTTTTGTTCTGTACTATTCTTGGGAACTTTCATGTTACGGAGATATTGTAGGGCAAAGTCCCTACATATTATAACTTTACTTAAAATACCTCCATGACCTAGACCCTGTACTATTTTCAATGCATCCATAAGCACAATGTTTTCAGTGTGTTACATTGAGACCTACCGTAAATCGTGTTTTTCACCCCAAAACAAAAAGTTTTTTGCCAGCAATAATTTTTGCGTAGAGATACTTAGTGTGATGTACAGAATACTTGGTTGCCGGCTTCATGAGGGGTCCATATACACCTTGTATATCAGAACTGGAACAGAACTCAGCTATATGTCTAAAGGTAACCAATGTTAATCAATAAAAAAACTGCCCATCTCATTATAAGTAATCATTTGGGCAACTTTCTTAATTCCTATTCAATCACATTTAACAGTAATGAAATCCTCTGACTTACAAAAACAACACACAACTTAACCTTACAAATGTAACAATAAATAAAAAAAATAAAACTAAAACAAAAGAGTATCGGAAGGCGAGCATACGGGGCGAGTACGGGGGCAACACGGGGTAAGTGAGCAACAGAGCAACACATTGATTCACTCGAGGTGAGTGAGGTGAGCGGGTGCGCCCTCCCATTACGCATTGTCTATGCGCCTAGATGTAGGCTGGAGTGGATACCGCATTTAAATTCCAAATATTCGATGTTTTGGGGTGATAATTCTCAAGATTCCATGAAGCCTGTAACAGTGTAGTTTTGGTAATATTACCAGAAATTTTACTTATTTAGCTAAATAAAACATAACAATTAAAAGTCATGAGATGCACTCTCTTCCTACATCTCTGAAACATCTTAAAGGCATACAAGGGTGAAACTGGACCGAGCATGAGTCAGGTACTTTAGATTAAGCGTATAGACGCCCGTGTGTCGCGCACCTTATTTATGACCCTAGCATACCTACGTGTTTTCAATTTAGATAACCAGCGTTTTTTAGATCATGTTAGAGATATTGTTCTTTTCTGTATAAATTACTGCCCTGTTAGTGTTCTTGGAATATTCGCAGGTACACGACACGATAAGTAGGTATATTTTTATTGGCACTTCACTGTTAGGTTTTTAATTCAAATATTAGTTTTTCCTTGCCCGTTCCACAAAATCTAGAAAATTCCAAAATGAACCCTAAATAAAAGCACATTGTTGAGTTTTTATCGCTAGATATTCAGCATTCGTTTGTATGCTACTAAGTATTAGCTACGCTGTAGCCACGCTGACGCTACGCTGTAGCTACGCTGACGCCACGCTGACGCCACGCTGACGTCACGCTGACGCCACGCTGACGCCACACTGACGCCACGCTGACACCACGCTGACGCCACGCTGACGCCACGCTGACGCCACGCTGACGCCACGCTGACGCCACGCTGACGCCACGCTGACGCCACGCTGACGCCACGCTGACGCCACTCTGACGCCACGCTGATGCTACGTTGACTACAGTTTGACCAAATGTAAAACTGCCCAAAATCGACAGAACCTAAACAATGTCGGAGTCAACGATAAATTTTTTCTCGAAGCCAAAAAAAATATCAGAAACCAGACGAATCAATAGAGGAATCAATACTCCTAGAAAATAATTTAGGCAAAGATACACCCACCTCACTATTACATTTCCCTAATATATTACATACTATTTTACTATAAGTACATAGATTGTTACATATCACCACACCAAAACTGAATGTTATTTGAATGGCAAATAAAATCCAAACTTCTAAAACTAACATACACTTTTACATTCAAACAACATCGTACAAAAGCCGATTCTCTCCCAATTGTAAGTATTCGAAGCGAACTATTTTCATTTTCACACCTGATGGAGCGATTCCGTACGATCGGATGTGCACCGAGGCGAACGCTAGCGAATGCCAAATAACTACACGATTCCGGTGCACTATCTTAAAAGAAGTAGACAACTGTATTTGCTTACCTAGAAGAAGATGCGATATATAGAATAGCGATGATCAGCAATATCAAATGTGCGAATGGCTCCAGGCACAATTGTTTAGAGGCATATTAGTAGATCCAATAATCTAAACTGAACTATATTGTAAGTTGCAAGTACTGATTTTAAGTATCTTATCGTTAATGATATCTTGACATAGGAAGCCAGTGTCTAAAATAACTTACCTTATTTTTACATTCTTCTTATCAACAAACATTGGGAAAGTTCTTGACCTTAAATATCAATAGCTAAGCTTCAAAAAATATTACACTTTATAGAGTATCCTATCGAAAGTACCCAGGCGTCAATATGACAGCATTTTGACGCCCTGGCACTTTGATCCAAAAACCTTTGATTTGATATTTCTCCACCTCACCCTCTCCAATGAAACCCTTCTCAATAAAACAAGAACTCAACACTCACCTCCATACAATCCCTCCCTCCACTCGTGCGCAGCGGCCGGTGCTCAGACCGGAAACACGCGCCATTTCCCCCACCTGTCGCCTCGTCACTTCCGGTCCACTCCTTGAGACTTGACCGCTGGAATGGGACTGAAAGGATTTATGTTCGAGAACAAAATAACTGTCTTCACACTTTCATTTCCTGGAGAGTTTGATGGAGCTTTTCGCTTTGAGGTTTAGTGATTTTAAAGACTGTTCTTTTGGTGTAAAAGATTAATCTTATAATACTACGAAAAGTATTATTAGGTATTAAGTAGAATATTGAGAAGTAAGAGATAGGCCATTATGATACACTGGCTTGTGCCTGTGGCTTTTCCCACGTGGATTTCGGCAATCGTCCTACGGGATCATACGACCAGAATAAAAGTATCCTACGTGTTAATCCAGATTATAAACTATCTGTATTAAAAACTTCATTCAAATCCATTCAGTAGTTTTTATATGAAAGAGTTACAAACATCCCATTATACATCCATCCATCCGTCCTCAAAAATTTTCGCTTTTTTATTAATAGTAAGATAAGATTGGAATAGCAAATGTTAAGAAACAACTAGTTGTAGTTAGTCTGTATTATATTTCTGAACTGCCTACCACTGATCTCTCTCAGACAAACTTTTTAAAAATAACATGATAAAACAATAAACAACAGAGCAGTATAACCGATTTAAAACATTAAAAACAAAGTTGTAACGTGAACAAAGGAAATTTACTCAGAACTCGCGCTACTAATAGAAATGAGATACAAACTAGAGCCTTGAAAATAAACTTATTGTCTGTATGTCATTCGTAAATTATTATGAGAACAAAAATTATCAATAACACTGGATACCACGTTCAACATGAATATCCCATTTTCAATGTTATTGATAGTGTAACCATTGCGGTCTAATAACTTAGAATAATAAATCTCGATCAATAGTGAGAAGTGATACTCCTGTTTTTGTTTATAATCCTTGTCGAAATGAACTCTATGCGCACTGCTTCAGAAGTAAACATATTATATACATTTGACAAAATAGTAAATATTTTTTTCAATTTTATGTGTTTGATTTTCTCTATAACAACATACACATATCATAACATCACGCCTGTAATCCCCGAAGGGTTAGCAGAGGTGTACCTAATAGTACCCCCACATTTCGCCAGTTATGTTTAATCCCATGTAATAGAGGGCGAGGCTATTGCCATCAAACGAGCATATGTCCAGACTCCGTGGCTGCTACGTAGAAATACTCGACGTAAAAACTCAATAGACTTTGCCCGACCTGGAAAATCCAGTACCTCATGCTCCGCAGACGCTTTTGCGACCACTTCTTTGTGATTCGATCATAAGCATCTTACAAATTGTTCCGCGCAAACCCGTCGCACAGTTCTAGTGCTATCCGCACCCTCGCCACGTAACTACAAGTACACAAACAAACGAGTATGTTCACGCTACACAACTTGGAAGGCGGCCAGACTCGTCGCTACGACTCCTTACCTGTTACTACTCTTGATTTTAGACGTTTTTGTTCATTTACTGTTATTTGGAAACAGTTTTGTGCTCGCAATGCCTTTGTGTGTAATTTAATTAAAAGGTGTATCGTTTATTTCAGTAAAAAGTAAGAGGGGCCTTGATTAAACACATATTTTGCATTGCATTGATATTGAACTTATTTAATAGGTGTTTACTTTAACGCATTTGACACGTTCATATTTATGGACGAGGTAATTTAATAGGAGTTTTGTCACTCGTCGGACAAATTTTGATAGGGCCTAATAGAAAATCCAATCTTCATGATTATTCCCTACTTTGTTACGTACATAATCTTAATAGTTTTTTTTCTCCTTTGTGTTTGATGACTACAGAACGTTGCTTGCTACAATCCTCACATAATTCTCTTACCAGCCCCGACAGCATCCTGAGCACTATCGCGGACAAATGGGACATCGGATAAGCCTACATGCCACTGTGGCGTATAATTAATAATTGTTTTGTTTTTCTGATAGATGTAAGTACTTACCAAATTGACTTTGTCTGAAATAAATGTTTTTTTTTTTGCTCCGTCCACGTTCATCCATCTCGGAAGCCTGCCGTCTTGCCGAAAAGATTTTGAAAAAATTTCACTACCCAAACAAATTTTAGCAACCTTTTTTTATACCAATGCAATATTTGGAATGATTTTAGTACGTACTTTTTCATTTGGTCAAATTTTTTACTTGGCAGAATATTACCAAAGATAATTTCATTACGGCATTTAGCCTTTAATGAAATGGTTTATTACAGCAAACAATCTTTAGACAATAAACGTTAGGTCAAAAGATTTGCTTTGACAAAAAATATAAAGGCTAAAATAAGATTGAATTTGTCTGAAACAATGGTTATTAGGTTATTTATGGAACTTATATAAAAAAAAAGTTAGGTTAGGTTACAGGGAGCCGGACGCCCAGTGTCACCACTGTCGCACGAGCCGAGCGAGTACCAGAAACGACTAGAAAAATATGGGAAAAAGAGATTATTTTTAGCAGGCTATCGAGAACCGAACTACACACATCAAAAGTGTCTAGGGATCAACATATATTTTTGCAATAACTTTTCTCCTGATTGATATTAATTAAAATTTTCTTTAAGGATTCATCAAATAAAGTGTTTTCGTTTGTCACAGTAACGATAAACCAATTCACCTTTGCATTAATAAAGAAATTTGCCATTTTCTAATAAAGGGATTTTTGACATTTGAACCACTAACATTAAAGTTCGAAAAAAAAACTGAAATAACAGTTTTCTTTAAAATTTTATTGGGTAACTTAAACAATTAATAATCCGTGTTTCTACCGCGAACACTAACAACACAAGAACATCGGTTTGGCATACTCAAAATGAGTTCATCCAAATCACGCTGTGGAATGGCCGCCCATGTTCGTTGCAACAACAAAAAAAGGTCTTCTTGCGACTGGATACCCTCCATATTCGGCAGAGCTCTTCTCTGTAGCATATCCCATGCATGCTCAATCGGGTTCAAGTCTGGCGACTGAGCAGGCCAGGGCAGGACATTGATGTTAGCTGCGGCGAGAGTCTGTCTTACAACTCTTGCGGTGTGCGGTTGTGCATTATCATGCATTAACTGAAATAAGGGACCGATTTGCACTTGTAGAGGAACGATGACGTCTGATACAATCGTCTCAGCATAAATTTGAGCGTTGAGGTTGCCTCTGATCCAAATCAACTCAGTTCTTCCGCCGATCCAAATACCCGCCCATACCATGATGGTTCCACCACTATAAGGATGGACTTCCTGGCAGGATTTTAATCGCTGTTGGCGTCCAGGGGTTCTCCAGTGTCGTATACGTCTTGTATCCGGTCTCATACCAAAACGAGACTCATCAGAAAAGCACACGAAACGCCATTATTCTTCTGCCCAATTTCTGTGTTCAAGAGCCCATTGATATCGAATCCTACGATTGTGCATTGCTATAGGTGGTACCCGTAGCGGTCTTCGGGAATGAAGGTTCACTTCATGCAAGCGGTTTCTGACTGTTTGGTCGCTAATTAAGTTCCCTGAAGAGTGATGAAGCCTCACGGCTAACATCATGGCGGTTATTGTTGGAGCTCTTCGAGTTAAGATTTGAATGTATCGGTCTTGTCTCCGTGTGGTGCAGCGATACCGTCCTCCATGGCGCTCAGCCACGGTACCAGTGCTTCGGTAACGTGTCCAAAGTCGACTGATAACACTCTGACTTGTATTCAGAGCTAAAGCCACAGTAAGTTGCCGGGAACCAGCTTCTATCATTCCCACGGCTCTGAGCATTTCTTCCCTGCTTAAATGACGTCGCCGCTCCATAATAACGTTGGTTTTAATCAGTAGTAGGGAAACAGTAGCACTAATAATGTCTTCAATGCGTTGTATGTTTTTATAGGGAAAATATTGACAGCTGATTTTCATCTTTTACTCGAATTTGATTCACAGTTCCTGATTCAAATTATGAAATGCACCAAAAAGGATCCATATAAATTTATAAAATCATAAATTTATTACAAAGCCACATCTCAATCTCAAGAAATCCGCATAAAAATGCTTGATCCCTAGACACTTTTGATGTGTGTAGTTAGACGGGGTTAATTATTAAAAGAAAAATGGTTAGGTTAGGTTAGGTTAGAACTGTGTCCTACGCACGGGCCGAGCGAGCGTATCGAGCGGTGCCGCGGCAGCGGCCGGCGAATGCCAGAATCGACTAGATTATATAGAAAGAAATATGGAAAACACAGTGATAGTGTTATGCATGACTAACCCACATTGAGCGACATTTATGATATACCATCTACCCACTTATCAGTACACATCATCTGCCTAGCCTTTTCCCAAACTAACTTGGGGTCGGCTTCCAGTCTAACCGGATGCAGCTGAGTACCAGTATTTTACATGAAGCGACTGCCTATCTGACCTCCACAACCCAGTAACTAGGTAATACGATACCCCTTGGTAAGACTGGATGTCAGACTTTTTGGCTTCTGACTACTCGTAACGACTGTCAAAGATCTACAAATGACAGCCGGGACCAACGGCTTAACGTGCTTACCGAGGCACGGAGGAAACTCGGTATGAAATTATGGTCACCCATCCATGGACCAACCTCGGCAAGCACGGCTTAACCTTATAGATCAACCCGGGCGGCACATTGTAATTTATTTTGTATATTCTGTGCAACTGACATATAGATGCAATTTTTTTGTCATTAACGAAGCAATTGACTGAATAGAAATGGTGAATTGAAAACTGACGATACTAAATATTTGCCTTATTTTATTTTGCGTAAAATGTGTTATTCCAACTGAAATATTTGACTATATAAAAATTGGTAAAAGTACTAGTTGGTAAACAAGTTATTGTTTAAACGTTCACTTACCAAACATTAGGTTTGCGTTACAATTTTTTTGTGAAGAGATGTTTTGCTAAGTAATAATTTTGCAAATGAAATTATGCGGAAAATTGATTGGGTAGTGATAATTTGTCAATTTATTTTCGATGAAACATAGGTAACCCCATCCATCTCATCTTCCTGAATGTTCCAGCTATCAGCAGTAGGCGGTAGTAGTGAGTGGCACACCTCACACTCACTATCGGCACTAACTCATAGGGTAGGTGCGCCTGACAGTCGACACACGCGCCTTCTGATTTATAGCGCTGTCCTTCAGTGCCGTAGATTAATGGAGCAGACTCGTCACTGTGATGCGATTGACCCTACATGGACAAAAGAAACTTAGGCATTAACTTATAATCACCTAGCTTTTTTAATTGTACTTTTAATACGACTAGTAAGTTCACAAAATCAATAATTCACAGCTATCGTTTAATTAATATTTCTGGAATACAAATTATCATACACTGTCACCTATAAGATCTAATTCATAGACATTATGAAAAATAAAACTCTTCTCATTCTTTTTGTGCAGATATAAAAATATTTTTAGTTAAAATAATACAGTTCTCGCACCACATTTTTCAAACACTAGACACCTAAACCTATCCAGATTTAGCTAGACCTTCTAAATAAACCGATAATTTATTTAAATCATACGGACAAACACGATCAAATGCAAAAGTCATACAATAGGGGATAATGACAATTTTTTTTCTTTGTCCGTCGGGTAGTTTATTGAAAAGTTTGGACACGTATTTTTTCTTTTTTCACATGGTCATAAAATTACGGAGATATATTGAGTTGAAATGGCGCATGACGTCACATGTAGGTAAGTTTTATACCTATTTGTGACGTAGTGAGCCCCCACTCTCCATATTTAATGAGTTTTACTAAGTATTTTTTTGATATTTTGATAAAACAAAAAATACGTGTTACGTTATTTAGATTGTTACTTAGTTCACTATCAAAATGACTGAACTTTTTGATTGACTAAGTTATTAATGATATTTGTGCCCGACTGAAGGAAACTTTATAATTTTTTTATCATTAGTAAATTTTTACTATTGAATCCCCGAAGCTTTGCGATGCACATAATTAACTAACAAACTATTATTTAAGTTCTTAAAATCAGGTTGATCCTGTTTTACTAATATTTCGACACACAATTCGTATACCTAATTCGTGCTTGTTCCAAATTCCAAATGTTTTATTCACTCAGTGAGTAAAAGAGAGTTTTATTCACTGTTATCGATGAATCAAATGTCATTTTCAAGTGGCAATGGTAAAAAAATACTTAAACAAGCAAAGTATTACACTCGTCTTAAAACCAAACAGACGGTACTGCTGAAAAGTTTTGTTGTTGTGTGCTAAATAGTAAATTATCCTTCTGGACCCCTTACTCAAAAACACATTTCAAGGTATTCCACTCCATACACAAAGTGACACCTCTGCTCGGTAGTCGAAGTTAGTCTATGGCCCTGAAGTCCAACAAATCAACGCTATGCATATTGCGGCGGTCACCGGTGTCGCTGAATTTCATACATCAACACGTTTTTTGTGCTTTGTTCGCGAATTTATTGAAAAAATCATAGATATCTCTATACAGACTACTTTTAGTGGGTGACCGTTAAAACCAGTTTTGAGGGTATTTTATTTAAAGAATTTACAACTTTGTTGATGTTGATGCAAAGTACTTATGACCTATAGTCTCAAGGCTTATAGGTAGATGTCATAATTATAACGTGTAGCAACAGCCTATAAGTTCCTTATACTGGTACATCAAAGGCCTTGTCTCTTCGAGAGGGCCATAATCAACCACGGGGGCGCACTGTGGTTTGGTGGAGAACGTGTAGACGAATCGACGCTCTCAACAGAATTAATTCTGCTCAGTTAGCGCAGCCATTGAGTCAGTCAGTCTTTTAATATATTTTTATCAGAATTCCTTGCCCCTCCTTACCCCCGATATGAAAACATTTACCGCTCACTAACCAACAACTCATCTAAACTGGACCAATCTCATAAAGCCATCTTCCATACCACCCTGACACTATGACAAAATAAGAAGAGAAGTTTCAATCTCCACGCAATTATGCGAGCAAAAAATGGCAAAAGCAGCCTTCGGAAAAAAACACATTTTGCAACTCTATACCTTTTTGAATCTGCTCTTTAATATTTATACACGTTTAATGGATATCAGACAACAAGAGGACATTGGGAAATTGAGATAATAGCTGACCACAGGGCACTCTATGTTAAGAACCGGGCTGGGTGCTGAAACATAAGTCGGAATCTGGGTCAATCGGGCAAAAGCTTCACAGTTTCACTACAGTAAAGCTACTGCTTTACTGTCATTTATAGACTGAAAAAATATGGTCAATTTCTAATCGTTGGCTTTCTGTATCTTTTTGCCTTCTGATCCTATCGTCTAGACCAAGTTAATTTTCTGAATACCTGCGCACAATGCGCTCGCCCGGCGTCGTCGTGGAAAAAACACGGCATTTTTCTTGACAACAATGGCGGGCTCTTTTATGGGACCTTACGTGGCATTTAAGTTATTGGTCGAGAGCAGGTGGACGGGGGAAGATATTAGGTAATGGGTTCCGATGATACGGGGTGCCTTGTCGGACTTTGAAAGGAAATATTTTTAGTTTAAGAATTTTAGAATATAATGTTGGTAGATCAGAATTTTATTATAAACTAGCTGTCCCGCGCAACTTCGTGTGCGTTACATTTTTCCTGTTTTCGCAACATTTTTCATTGCTGCTCGGCTCCTTTTGGTCGTAGCGTGATGGTATATAGCCTATGTCCTTCCCCAGGTTAAAATCTATCTTCTTGGCAAATTTCATTAAGATCCGATCAGCCGTTTAGTCGTGAAAAGGTAACAAACAAACAAACATACAAACAAACAGAGTGACTTTCGCATTTATAATATTAGTATGGATTGGTTTTCTGGGTTCACAATGAAAATCTAGTTTCATTTAATAAAACTTTAGGGATCTCAAAGATTTGTGTTAGTTTGTGAACATGAAACTTAATTCAAAATGTAAGCAAATTCTGATTCTGAAACATGTTTCATGATCGGAGTACTTAGACATCTGTCAAAAGTTCAAGACCTCTATAACCTCAGCAGAATCGGTCCTCCCTCCGCGAAGATTTTCTCCTACATTCACTTTTCATTCTATAAAGTTTTCTTTGACTATCAGTATTTCCAGCTTAGTGCGGCTAAGTCCCGACGTCACCTTTGAGGTGAATTTAATTGTCTTGCGTCTATTATGTCTGTAATGGCGTCTTAACTTTGCCAATGTGCCGTCGGCCGATCGCGTGTGGTCCACTGGGCACGACACAGTTAGTGGAAAACGGAAATTATTTATCCTTAGACGCTGCATTTGATGAACTTTTACTTTAAGCTGAAATTATTTCGTACATTATACGTACAGTTGAAAGGATGGACTGAAGAAAGAACTTGTTTCCTGACACCGAAATAAAACTTTATTTGTATTAGCTAAAAGTTTAAATAGGTAACTTGAATCCGAATACCCCAAAAAATATTTTTAACGACAATCAGATAAACAAATGTTTGTATTTCAACGCGGTTTTGGAAAGACTCTATCTAGACACTAACAAGAAGAAGAAGGCAAGATGGGTCGAGGCAATATAGTCTCGAAATTTAACTTTTAAAGTAGCACTGAGGTATCCATGTCAAAATCGTAGCGAGTGGAAAAGCGCACCGTTCACCCCAGATCGTCTGTAAGTGGCGGCGCTAATAAAGTCGTCTCATAGTTAACTGCGGCTAATCTCACCGACCCGCTACTGTGCGCACACC
Source organism: Cerastis leucographa (assembly GCA_963082945.1). Lineage (NCBI taxonomy): Eukaryota > Metazoa > Arthropoda > Insecta > Lepidoptera > Noctuidae > Cerastis > Cerastis leucographa. Next base: position 20,691,504 of record OY720356.1, on the reverse strand, counting down.
TTCAAGACGCGTCGCGAGGTATAGGCTGACGCGGGAACAGTATCAAGACAAACATTATCTTCCCAGCTTTTTCCCAAATATGTTGGAGTCGGCTTCCAGTCTAACCGGATGCAACTGAATACAGCTTTTTTTTACGTGAACTGACTGCCTATCTGACAATGATCTACAAATGACAGTCAGGGGCAACGGCTTAACTTAGTTTCCGAGGCACGGAAGTGTACGATATATTATCAAATAATACCTGTTCATCCATCCACGTGAGAGCAATATCACTTAGAATAAAACCATTTGAACACTAGAGAAGTTTGGAAGTTCCTAGCCGGTTTTAAGGCGTTGCTCTATTATAAGAAAACATTCACAAAATATTAGCTACAGCAACGCATTTTGTGTAAACTGGTTGGTTATTTTAAGAAGTATCTTTCGAAGTCCTGAGATATCTTCAACGTATGTTCTGCTTCTATCTTCTACCTTGTACCAAGACAGGTCCAAGGATCGGCCAGACGAACGGTTTAAACTAATCTTATTATACTTGAAAGCGTTTATGGGATCATTGTGGCGGTGCCAGGGTAATGCCAGGGTAGTGCCAGGGTAGAGCCAGGTAAAGGCGTGTGAGCTAAAGATTGTGGGGCTATTGGGGGTCGTAGAACGTTTATGTACGTAGTAGAACTATAAAATAAAGCGCTCTGGTTTGGTTAAGATCAAGTGTAGGGTCGGAGAACCAAACTAAATAATTAATTGATCATGAAGTTGTATACCGTCCTTAGGTGATGATAGCTAGGTAAAGATTCTATAATAAACAATTTTCCAATTAATTACAACTCGTTGAATAAAAAGCTCGTTGGGTCGACGATGTCGTCAAACATGCAGGAAACAACTGGATGAGGGGCGCATAGAACCAGGAAGTGTGGCAGAAAGGGGAGGCCTATAGTCTATACCCAGCGGTGGGTGATTCAGGACATCAGTCCTGATTCAGGACATCAGTCCTGAATCACCGACCGCTGAGTTCATCGAAATCATCATATCAATGATGATTGCGAATTTGCGATGATCTTACAACTGATTGCATTTATCAAATTAAAAGAAAGTAATTCCATCAGTTAGTACTTCCTACACAAAAACTACACTAACTAAAGTTTAATTGTTTTCATAAAACATAAGAAAGCTCCATTCAATACGTAAATATAATAAGTAACATGCATTCGATACTTTTTTTCTAAACAGCTGCACACATCCAGATGAGATATTGAAATCCAACAATCAATCACTTTGAGTACATAATCAAGCTATGATAAAAGGCATGGAGATGTTCTGTGGGACCACTCCTCAGTCCTGCGGCTGCGTCATCTGTCAGGATTATACCGACTTACCTATTGTACACCTTGACGTGTGTTGGAGTATAACTGCTTCTGAAAGCGATATAAAATATAATGTGGTGTGTTATAAATTACTGATGAAGAAAGGAGAATCTAGACGATAGAATCTTTTTGTACGCAATTACTTATATATTAAGTATTGTGTATTACTCGGCCTCTGTACAATGTTTGGACAAAGCTTATGAAATAAGTTACAATCTAGTACAAATGTGACCTATTTGCTAGACTGAACTATCCACTAGCTTGAGCAAAAGCCCCCCTCTTTTTCTGGACTAATAAAAATATGGTATTAAAATACATGCAAAAGGTATCCATCAAAGACTACCTAATGCCTCTATCAAAACCGAACGCGGTCTAACAACTAAACAAAACTTTCCTTTATAGTATAGTATAATCGTAATAGTACAGAATGGTATAATCACTCAAACAAAACAATCCTTAGATAATTATTATACCAAAGTCCACCCATAGTCTTCACTCGAATACTCTTTGTCCTCCAGAAATAAAAGAATGTCATAAATCTTTGGTCTCACTATCTCAGTAATAACACAGTGGGTGGCGTCCATTTGCACAAAATATTTGTATGTAAAGCAGAAGAGCAATCCACTTATAGCGTCTCTTACCTGCACGATGCTCGTCTGTTACATTCTGCTACTTACAGATGGATAGCAGAGGGCGTGGAGAAGAATTGTTTTGTAAGTTTTTTAAGCAGCAACAATTTGTCCATCATCTACCAACAAGTTGTTGCCGACACGGTCATACTTTTGCTTTAGAACAGAAACTCTGCAAACTATTTATTTATGCCGTACCATGATTTATCAGCTATTTCCAAAACCACCGCCTTATCGCTTCCTGGTAAGAAACAGCAAATATTTGTTATTTATTGTCTTATCGTCTATTTCAGTCCAGTTCCTGTTTGTAAATTTTTCTTTCGTTCATCATCACCATCATCAGCCTATTTTGTTCCCACTGCTGGGACACAGGCTTCCTCACAATGAGAGGGAGTGGGCTTTAATCCACCACGCGAGCCCAGTGCGGGTTGGTAGATGTCACGTGTTTTCGAATGTTTAGTTCTACGACATGCCGGTTTCCTCACGATGTTTTCCTACACCGTATTGAGAGCAGCGGTGATGAAATAAATTACACAAAGTAATGCGCCTGCCTGGGTTCAAACCTACGACTTACTGCTCGTAAGTCGGGTCTGTCACCAATGGACGTGTCTTTCGTTATTGGAGCAATAAATTACCGAAATTCCATGTTACAAGTCGAATAATTCAATGCATAGCAATTTCCTATAAAATGAACAGCTGCTTATAATTGATTCCTCTCAATCTAAGTATCAATACTCTACAATTAACACGGCAAAATAAAACCTCCAACAACGACTCCACACCACCCACAATGCACAATTTGCTAAGGACTTACCTCTTCATAAAGAGGGCTGGAATTTTTCTTTATCGTCAGGATTATTTGAGCGCCCTCTCGTGAGAGGTTTACGCGATCTCAAGATGACTGCGGCCTTTTACGACGGTATCAAACTGCTATTCACCTTTATACTTTTATATTAAGTTATTGACGATCAGATTCTGAGCGCGTGGGCTTTTTAGTTGGAGTTTATTGCTGCAGTGGTGGTAGACCGATTTTCATTTGTAACTGGAAAATATTATGTGGGTGGTAAATAGGCTGCAGGGTATTATTTTTGTAGAACTTTAGGTGTGAAGAATAAGCTGTCTTTTTTTCTTCAGGTCCTAATGCAGTCGCGGCTGAGCTATGAATAATTTATTTCTTTAAGCTATGTATCATTTTTTTTTGCAAATAATATTAAATTCAAAAATTAAATAGTAATTGTATAAAATATACCGGATTTATTAAAATTCTAAATCATTAAGTACAAAAAAAATGTCACACTAATAACAGTAATAATTTTAACAGTAATGTCAAAAGAAATAATGAAGTATTTCAATCGGGAAAAAAGTGTCAGAATAGGAAAATTTATGTCAATAAAAAAAAAATTATAATAATACATGGTCCATCAGCGCAGAGGGATGATGGGATCGATGTTTTGAACGTTGACATTTTAAGCGTTGGTATTTTAATTTTCGATATCCAAATACGTACCCTACCCGTGTAGAAATTTATCATTAAGGAAGTCGTTAATTGTGTACTAGCTTTTCTCAATTAATATTTGGTTTAGTGCCCTTCTTAATTTTATTACAGTCATATTTTTCATGTACCTATTATTAATGCGTGGGGCAATACAAAAAAAACTTTTCTGCATAAGTGCGGTTTTATATTTGACTTGACATAGTTTGATAACATATTGAGTCCGTATCGATTTTTTTCTGACTGCTGACAGATTTTCAAATAATAGTGGATTATTTTTTACAAATTGAGCTGTTGCCACAATGTATAAAGACGGAAACGTTATTTTTTAAAGACTGAAAATAGGGAAGACAGCTATCTGTTGTTTTAAGACAGCACATTGACCTTAATAACTCTTCGGGAATTACAGGCGTGATTTTATGTTATGAATTAGGTATAATCATTTCAAGAGTGCAATCCTCTCGCGGCAACAAATGAAAACGCTACACACTCGTTGCTGCATTTTTCTTTCGTTCCCAATCAACATTCCAGCAAACTGTGCTCCAAACAAATAGTGACAGAGGTACATACATACAGTTGAAAGTTTTCGTTTCCAATGTGCAGCGGATTCCTGAGCTCGCTAGACAACGCGGACAAATAAATTATCATTAGTGTATGTAGCTCACGGCAGATGCACTCGCCGCTGAGCCAGGAAAGGGGGATGTGGCATATAAGAAAAGTCTAGTACATCACACACTGAACTATGGCCTTGCCATGGCTAATAGCATGGAAAGCCTTTTGTATTAATCAGACATCCGTTTCATGATATGACGATAACTTCAGAAAGTATCCGATGGTGATACATTTTTAATTCAATTTGATTCTAAAATGCTATTATTCCATATTAATTTCATTGGTTAAAATAAATCTATTAAAGTGTCCGTTTCTAAGTGTCATCTGGGTCTGGACAACTGATTTAGATTACGGTTTGTCTCACATTCCTAAAGAATAACCCAGAGAAGTCATTTCCTAATTTAGCTGCAGCGTACATTGCATTGGCGACGCTTGAGAAAGGCCTATGCCCCGCAGTGAATGCCGTTCAGTCAATTTGATAATGATAATACGTTGCCTCGTCCCATCTGCCTCCTCCAGACCCCCAACAATAGAACCCCTATATTTATTTTCTAAGCTCCTCGCTGGTGACACAGTGTGCACACATTCAGCCAGCACTTACGGTGAGACGGCACAAATTGAAAACGCGCTCAACGGTAAACGACAGTGATTTGTCGACCGTTTCCTTTCGCACATTCTACGAGCAGCTAAGACTCTGTCTAGCTCCTATGAATTACTAGCTTTTGTTGCTATTTCTAAGATTATAGAGTAACTTAGTTTTTTTCGTAACAATTAACTTAATTTTCTTATGACTCTAGAATGTTTGTTAATAGTTATAAACCCTCGATGATGGAAACGGTTACATATTAAGACATAATTATACGGCCTCTATTATTAGAATCCTAATCCTTACTAATATTATAAATGCGCAAGTAAGTTTTTTAGTTTGTTTCCCTTTCACGCCTACGCCACTGAACCGATCCTGAAATTTTGCAAAATCGTTTTCAGGTGTACAGAAACGGGTTCAAAACTAGCCATTACACTAGAAAACTAGCATCATTTCTTATAAACAGTATACGCTTTTATAATAAGTTGCCGAAGTCAGTTACAGAACTGATCGACGGAAAGTTTAAAAATTGCATCAAACGTGTCCTTATTAAAAAAGCATATTACAAAATTAAGGACTACGTTGAAGATAAAGAAGTTTGGCTGTAGTTCCTTCTGTTCATGCGGCTTCCCTGGTAGCTCATAAACGACACAAATGTGTGGATGTCTCTAACTATTCTCAAACTTATTTTTTTTTTCATTCTTTTTAACCAGGTTTTTTACAATACTTTTTAAATCATAACACCTTTTATTTCGAATAGTTACAGCACGGATGACAACATTTGTGTCACTTTTTAAGTCTTAGTCTTTTTATGAATTTCTTTTTTTGTTGTTGTATACTCTTTTTTTTATTTACCTACCGATTATTTGTGAATTAGTGGACATTGTAGGCTTTATAGATTCCCAGATCTTTGGTAACTTTTTGTCTTGTTCTACGTTTTGTAGTAAGCAACGACTTACTGTCGGGCCTACGCTTTCCTCCCACACTTTTAAAATACTAACGCTGCTACATAGAAATCTTGTAAAACTAAATGATTTTAAAAGAGTAAACATGGAATTTCTTGCCGGTTCTTTTCCATAGGGAACGCCCAATCCGAGCACCTTTTAGTCGACATTTTATAAGTGTCCATGTAGGCCTATGTGAAATAAAATTATTTTAATTTCGATTTTAAAAACAACAATAACGCTCTTATGATAATAGATGGCAGCACGTGTCCGAGCCGGTTAATGTCAAAATATAAATTAACGCGAGCGAAGACGCGGGCAAAAGTTAGTAATACAATAATAATACTCAATAATCCCCTTTTCTACTTCATAGAACCTTAAGTCCCTAAAACATTAGATAAACTTCATCTGAAACAACTCTTTTTTGGTATCTAAAGCACTGTTTTCATTTTGTTAACATAATTAGTAGATTAGTTAATCGTAAGAAGTACCTCCTTAGTAAAACATTTACTATCAGCCTCATCTGTAAAAGACGTTCTCAAACCCTCTCTGCCTAGACTGTCAAACTAATAACAAAGTCCCGTCAGTCTCCTCTAAGTTTCAGGTAAGTACGATTTTTTATCAGCGTTGTGTCGAGTCGCAAGTCGCAAGTAATCGACACTCGAATTAATGTGGCGTCACTAACTCGGCCGACGCCGGCGCACTTTTTAAAAATCTCTCTTTCTTAATTTTTACATCGTTGCAAGGTGTGTGGTACTTGTGAAGGGATGGAGTGATTTTAGGTGAAAGATATCGATATATCGGTAGAATTATTAGAAGAGATCTAAGGACTATGTATTTTGTAACTCAAAAAGCCTACGAGCAAATCTGTAATACAAGGAAAGCCTGTTGTTTCTAAGTTTTCGAATCTAGACTGGCGGTTTAAACTTTTTGGACTAGACGCACTATGAATAAACTAGGTATATCTGGAGCAAACAAATTTATCAGAAGATAGAGTTTTTCGTATAACATATTATTATAATATACAGAAATCTCTAATTACGTACAAAATTTAAGCTGTCATAAACGAAATCTACCGGTTTTCTCTAACGTCAATCAAAATAATATCGATAACTTTGTAAAGCCAATCCTTGGACACCTTATCCATGTCTACGTAGAAACCTATTAATAATTTGCGGGTGGCAAAGTTTTTAAAAGTGTTTTCCCCGGTCGGCACCTTGTTGGCCGGGGGTGGGCAGAGAGAGGGCCCATTAATTACACCACCTCGCTTGCTCATGATATTGTCGACTTTTTATAACCACGGGGTGTTCATGAAAATTGTTATGTTGGCGCTGAATACGCGTATTCATCCCCCGCTTGTTTAGATTTTTATTTTTAGGTCAGGAAAAGTTGGAACATTTCGTGCATATTCTTATGGAAAGTTAATGTACTTCAACGTAACATACGTGTCGGGTGGTGGAGCTATACAATAGGTACCTTATAATAGTTATCGGTATGAGTAAAGACTTATAGGTTGCCCTAATCAAAGGCAACTGAATACCAGTATTTTACTTGGAGCATATCTGACCTCCACCACTCAGTCAGTACCAGGTAATACGATACCGAACTTACACAAAACTTATGCTTAACCAAGCCATGGCAATTGATGGCCGGTCATCCTCATCGACATCAATCAAAAAGCACAGTGCACATCCATCATGAGTGTTCTTGTGCGATAGTATGTTTCAGTAAACTCACGTGCGACAGATAGATCAGATAGAATGAGACAGTGAACAAGCTCATTCACACTCAAAACTCTGATATCCGCAAAGATTTACTAAAAAAAAAATATTCGTAAGGTGCACTGGGGTAATTCCAAAAAAGGGTATATTCCGAAAGTTCAAAAAATCTACTAATCGTAGCGCTATTTTCTTATTGGAACCATTGGTTTAAACGCCATTTTGATTGTCCTCGCTGCATCAGTCGTCGTGAGAAGCTAGTGTCAACGTTACGTGCGCAGCGTCAAGTTTTGTTAAAATAGTGTTTTTCGCGCCATTTTTGTTGATTCGCAATAACCCCAACATATTTTTCTCGGAATTCTGGTAAGTTATTTGAATAAGTGTTTGTTTTTACGATACGTTGTAGTTTTTAGCGAACTTGTGAGAAGAAAATAACGTCCTAGCTGTGTTTTTATTAATTTTTCGTAAAAACCCCATCGGGGTGATTCCGATGCATAAATATTCCGTAATAACCCCACGTAGTTTTTCCATAGTAATTGACAGTGATTCTCAATCTGTACGATCAGATGGTTTGCATGAAATTACACGAAGTATGAAACTTACTATTCGATCTTTGTAGGAAAGATCAAAATAATGATAAAATTCTAATTCAAAGGACGTTGGTTTCATTGTGGAAAGTGATTTTATATTATTCATAATTACTCTTTAACCGCCTTCAAAAAGGCAAAACTCATTTCTTTTTCAGACCAATGATGCCGCGAACATATGTAAGAAAAAAAAATTAAAACCTAGGTACACTCTACAAGATTTAGCTGAGGCGATCGCAAAAGTAAAAAATGGAGAACTTACGCAATACCGAGCAGCGCAAGAGTATAAAATTAAGTAATATATAAAGAAAGTTTATTTTTTATTTTGCAAAAAGCTCTGAAATAAAGTTATTTTTATAATAATCTCGTGTGTTTTATGTCTTCAAGTACCCACAGTTTCCACTCATCTTGATTGACCGTTAAAGTTCATAAAAACATTAATCCGTGCTAGAAGCAAACACGTTTGTTTAATGTATTACTCTTTGGTATTTAGTATATTCACGTCATTTTTTTCATTTTCATCGGGCTTAAAATAATAATATTAATTTAAGACCAACAAGTTTCCAAAGTTCTATGACAACTGTGATATTTTTTTCTCGAATAGTGTAAGGTTATAAAATAGGTGAAATGTTGAGAGCCACAATCTTTTCTTGGGGTAATTCCGAAATACAAAACTATAAGAAATGATATTAGGAATACTATTGATAGTACTCATGATATTTTGTATAAGGGGTAAATACGGTGGAAAAAGAAATGTAAACCTTCGGTCAAAGTGCTATAAAATCAAACTTTGAATATTTTCGGAATAACCCCAAGATAGTTCGTAATTTACCGTAAACCAAAAAAATATAACTCAATAATTAAAAATGCTCTATTTAGTAAATCCAACAACATATATAGGAATCTAATATATCGATAGGTTAAACCTTATCATTAAGTTAGCAGAAGTCGCATACTATTGGCTGTAAACATGAAACTACTAATAGATATCTAACCGAAATGTAGACCTCTATTCATCTCGTACAAATTCCCGTCGGAATTACTCCAGTACACCTTACCTCATTTTTTCCACCATAACACTAAGTTTTGGTACGCAATTACATCACCTATTCATCTCTCTAGAAAGGAATAGGAAATTGCTGTGAAAGTTTTATCTGAGGCCGTCAGTGCCGTCAGTCAGGGCGACGGCCATTTTTCAAAACTCTCGCAACGGAGGTGTGCTCGCCGCCGGCGGTAAAACTTGTGTTTTACGAGTTTTTTGTGTGCAACTGTATTAAAAGTAATAGTAAGGATCTTTTCTTATAGAGTACGCAAAAGATGATTCCGTAGAACTGGCTTGCGATTTGAAAGAATTTGAGTATTTAAAAACAGTGTCGAATTAGCTGCTATTTTGTTAACCGACTCATAAAGGGTGTAAAACACCTCTTAACGAAGCCGAAAGGCATTGGTTCTCCCTGTCATTGCGATCATTTTTTTGTTCTACACCATATCTGGGAACCTTCTAGTTACGGAGATATTAGGGGTCAAAGTTCCAACTTTTTGACAAGTATTTTTTTAAATACAAGTTTTTAATGTAAGATTTTTACTTTAAACACCTCCGCGACCCCCGTACTATTCAATCCGTCCATCAGCACAATGTTTTGAGTGCGTTACATTGAGTTCTACCACAAAACATGATTTTACACCCCCCAAAAAAAAGTCGTTTCCCAGCAATAATTTTTGCGTAAAGTTACTTAGTTTCATGTACAGAATGCTTGGTTGACGGCTTCGTGATGAGGTGATTTACACCGTGTATTTAGAAGGTAACACGGCAATGCTTCTAATACAAGTTGAATTCTTATAGGTGGGATTGGGACGAAATAGGAAGTCTCGACAAATACCTACGTCTTCAGGTATCTAGTTTTTCAGAGTCTTTTAAACTAACCGATTTTCCTGATTATGAATTAACTGCTGGCTACACCTTCAACCTAATTCTTAAAATAATTGTGGAACTGGTATAAATTATTAAAAAAAAACACTTAACAACTTTTTTAAGACTAAGAAAAAATCTCCAGTTTTTACGTCCATCAAAACAGGAAGTCGCCTAAAGCGCTTCCGGCCGATAACAACATCCGGTGCAAAGTTTCGCCGAACTTTCGGTAAACTTTCGGCAAGTTTCGAGCGAAGCAGGTGCTCTTTTCGGATAAAAAGTGGCACCTTTTGTTGGGAAAATCTTTTTATGTGGAACTGAAACAGATAGGATTTTACGACAAGATCATTGTGGAGCCCTTCGAGTGTGCTAATCTGTTTTTAAGAGTTTGTGCAGATAATAGCGTGACGGGGAGATTTTTTTAAGTAACTTTATTAGATGTTGAGAGGGTCTTAGCGGTTGTTAAAAAAAGTTCGGATTATGCCGCTGAGATGCGCACTGATTGTGCTTGAATCAGCTGCGAAAATAATTTACGAGTAGGGTGTTAGAATTGTGTGGAGTCGTAACAATTAGACGGATTTACAATACTTGGAGGTGTGTAATAACTGGTGCGTGTTTCGCGTATCACGGCGTTATTTTCAAACATAAGACTGTTTTAAGATAGAACTTACTCCTATAGATAGAGTTACTTACCAGTGATTTGCTGATCACCTAGTACACTCACTATGCTTATCACTACATCGCGCCTGTAATTCTCAAAGGATTAGGCAGAGATACATAAAGTATACCCAGTTTTTACCAGTTATGTTTAACTCCCATATAAGTAAGGGCAAGACTGTTGCCATCAATCGGGCGTAAATCCAGACTCCGTAGGACCACTGAGTTATATAATTCCTGATGAAGGCATTACCCAAAAAAAATAGTGCATGCCTCCGCGCCGAAAATTGAAACTTCGTAATACTACACGCATGCGTTCGAGTGCCTCGCATTACAATACAAACTATAAATATAAAAACAATAACTATAAACTAATAAATACAAGAATTACTCTATACAAAAATTTCACAATTTTGCATTCACTCTCGTTATTTTATTGAGCTTCTAAATAATATTTTGTTGTTTTCTTGTTGTATTATTTTTATTACATAACTATTACATAAGTTTATCGAGGCTATTCTACTCATGGAAATGGAGCGAAGGCTGGTCACTCCGAAGAGTCGAATGCATGACTGCACGCCATCTTGCGACCTTGCGTACCTAGTAGAACTACGTAGTCACAAATCTTGTAGTACTGCCGTCTTTTAGTGAGTTTTAGAAAATATTCCCCCTCCATGGTAGCGTTAAAGTTGTTGGAAGTCGCATAAGAAGTTTCACTTCAAAAACTAAAAGGCCTCATGCTTACCAGTAGAGTTTGGGACAAAGAGCAAAAGCAAGCACTGCACTAATAGCAAATAAAAACTCACATTACCAAATTTACCATCCCCAACTCATACATATCGTTATGTCTTCAAACATTTACCTCGGAAGCTCCCAAAACTCTTGCAAGTAACCCTTTCCGTCTCGGGGGCATGATGGCGATAAAAACTGATTGCAGCGTGTTTACGACACCTGACGTGACGCTGTGACACCTGAACACGGCCCTCCGAGGGACGCTTAGGAGGGATGGAGGAATTGTTGCCCCTTTTTAAGACGGGGGTTTTAGGAAAGTGGATTTAGTAAAGTTGAAGTGAGTACATGTAGAATAAATAGGCTATGGAATGATTGTACTGTTGAAATTATTATGAACTAGCTTGTCTTGCCCACGGCTTTGCCCGCGTTTTGTTCGGTAATCGTCCCTCGGGATCGTACTCCCGGGATAAAAAGTATCCTATGTGCTATTCCAGACTATTATCTATCCCTGTGCCAAAGGAGATGTTTGATTTTGGGCTACCACTATGTACACTAGATAGATAAGTAGGAAAAAAATAGGGGAATTTCATAAAAATGCTAACAAATTATTTTGAAGAAGGGTACAGTCGTTTAATAATTTTCATTTAAAAAGTTTTTTACTACGATAACTCTTTTTTAGGGCAGCCATGACAGTTGTTTGACGTTTGACGACTTTTACAGTTTCAAGAAGTGCCGTCTTTGAGTCTTTCTTTGCTTTGAGTTTGGCCACGTCAATCAAATGTCATTGTCAAAATGTCATTTTTCGCCTGCTCGTGATCTGATCCACCATGTTTAATTTTTATGTTGTGTTGCTCTCTTTGACCAAGTTAATTTGACTGTACGTTGAAACGAAGTGAAATTAAAAAAAAATGACGATAAAAAACGGTTACAGTACTATCTAGCAATATTTACATAAAGGGTGTAAAACACCTCTTAACGAAGCCGAAAGGCACTGGTTCTCCCTGTCATTGCGATCATTTTTTTGTTCTACACCATACCTGGGAACCTTCTAGTTACGGAGATATTACGGGTCAAAGTTCCAACTTTTTGACAACTATTTTTTTAAATACAAGTTTTTAATGTAAGATTTTTACTTTAAACACCTCCACGACCCCGTAATATTCAATCCGTCCATCAGGACAATGTTTTGAGTGCGTTACATTGAGTTCTACCACAAAACATGATTTTACACCCCAAAAAAAAAAGTCGTTTCCCAGCAATAATTTTTGCGTAAAGTTACTTAGTTTCATGTACAGAATGCTTGGTTGACGGCTTCGTGATGAGGTGATTTACACCTTGTATAGTGTACATTGTGCTGGCCCAGGCTCCATACATTTCTGGAACATCTTTCATCCAGATCCATTCAGTAGTTTTTGCGTGAAAGAGTAACTAACATATATTCTTACAAACTTGCGTGTTTATATAAATTAGTAGGATATTAATGTAATGTATGTTTTCAAAACGCTTCTACTCTCTTTGAAGCCTTTTGCTACGGTGATTTAAATTGCCAAGTGCAGCAAAATGTGTTTAATTCGATAACAATATTCACTGAGACACGGTTAATCAAGTAATGTTGACTTATTATCCGGGATCACCGGTTTTGATATGTGTGCCTAATTGGCTATAGGTATTCCTAATAGTCCATCATAATCTCCCTAGCTTTTCCTAACGTGTGGGTTCGTTCCATTCTAATGGTGTAACCGGATGCAACCGAATACAAGTATCTGTTGTATAGGTACTATGTATTTATACAAGGTGTTGTTTTGCATCCTCGACAAATTTCAGGAGATGGTCACAAAAGACATAAATAATCAATTAAAATTACGGTACCAAGTTAATTTTTAATAAACAATGTTTTTTTTTTTTGGTTTTTCAAGTTTGACAATATTTCAGAATAACCCCCTTAACGTGGTTTAGGGAATAAGAAATTATCTAATAAACATTTGAGATTGTTTGTATGCGTAAGCGAGGTTACAGGGCAAGAACCAGACGGGCCGCGTTTAAAACACGATTGGTTCAAACTTACCGATTTTCATAAATAAGAAAAAACACCATCCCATTTTATTATTGATTCGGGACGTTCATTTTTTCAATTTGACGAGGATCCAAAACAACACCTTGTATATTCCGGAGTGAAATATAAATGGTTAACCACAGCGCTTCAAGCAATACATATTGTATTATCTCTTATTTGATTCCTACTATAGCAAACCAACCAAACTACGAATAGAACGTACACTCAGGATCACACTGGCAATTCCGCCAAATCACAAGGTGTGTTGGAGACACAATGCTGAATCAAAGCGCGCCTGTAATCACGGCGCCCTATAATCTGGCTGATTAGTGATCACAAGCGGCACGTGGGAGGTGCGCGGTAATTATTAGATACCACATAATAAGTAATTATCGTGAATGTGTGAATTAGAAGGATTAGTTGGCGTATTGGCATGGTCGGGTTTTCGGCTCTTAGAAGTTGTAGTGGGGATTCTACACATAACAAAATCAAAATATTTTTATTTCACATGGGCACTTGTAAAACGTCGACAAAAAGGTGCTCGGTTCGGGTTGGTCGTTTCCTATGGAAAAGATCCGGCAACAAACTCCATGGTTACTCTTTTAAAATCATTTGGTTTTACAATATTTGAAGTTACAGCGTTAGTACTTATATATGGACATCGTAGGCCCGACAATAAGTCGTTGCTTACTAAAGGGTTAGGTAGCTAGTACACCCACAAATCACCAGTTTTGATTAAGCTCCATGTAATAGGGGGCGAGCCTATTCCCATCAACCGGGGCACAAACCCAGACTCCGTGGTTGCTACTAGGAAATGATAGATGGAAAACACAACAAATTGAAAAACAATTTGAGCTTCAGAAGTCGGTGTCTTTTGTTTTATTGGTTCAGTTTTTTTACCACCGACTTCTGAAGCGAAAGTTATTTTTTACTTTGTTGTATTTTTGAAGTCGGTTTTATTTTTAAAGTCTTTTTTTTCATTTTGATTTGCATTTATTTCACATTGTTAACAATACCTGTCATACCCAATAAAAAGGAACTTAACATACCTAACTATATTTGTACTGGACATATCTGCTGTACAGATCACGCGATATTTTAAGCTCCTTATGGATGCGAGCACGTTAGGTGGTCGCCGCTCGTGGCCCGGTGTATCTGCGTCGCGGCAATCTTTGCGGGAGAAGTGCTTTTTCTAAAATCTACTGACCAAACAGATCCTGTCGTAACCATGCATTCTAGACAGTGCACCCTTTACTTACTACAGTAATTAATACTTCGATAAAAGAGGCGAAATTTTCTGAAATGAATTCCTGTGATCTATACCGAACAAACCCACAATGTCAAACGTCGTTGTAACATTCAAAAACACGTAGGTACCTAAGCCATCCTAATTAAAAGCAGCCGCAACAAATCTGCAATTAAAATTCAAAAGCCACGACAAACTTTCTATAATTCTACACCAAAAATTGTGGCAGCCTTTCAAGCTCCATCGATTCACATAATCGGCTCAGACAGGTGTACCGATGCTGTTTTAATTTCCAACTAATTTCGGCGCTGTTCGTAAAGCGGATTGTTAAAAGTTTAAAATGAAGCGACGGTGCCAAAGTTAGAGCCGCGGCCGGCGACTGCTAAATTCTCTGCTAAATCTGTTTGGAGTTGCTGAGTGTCTACTATTGGTAATTACGAAGCGACGGTAAATGGGCTATCATTGAGTTACTATACAATACTGTGATTGGGATTTGGAAGGGTCTAGAGCTCTGGAGAATAGTGTTTAATGAACTGATTGATTTCAGATTGAAAGTTTGGGTTTTGGAGCAGGTTTTGAGTGAAACAAATAACAATAGAACACTTTCCGCTGGCGTAAAATTCAAGACCATTGTTCGTACCCATAATATTATTATACTTTACCACGTATGGCGTAACTGTCGCTATTGCTGTAACTAGCCATAAACGTCAAAAAAAAACCTCATAACATTGAGTTAAAATCCAGGGATACGTAGAACGGCGTAGCTCTGTATCTCGTAGCTTCGTAGCTCGTAGCATTGCTCGCGTAGCATTTCCTTACAGGATCATTTAGCTACGTATTAAAAATAATGATGAGCCATCTTGTTAAGAAATGGCACTTATTGATTTGACTTTAAAAGTTTCTTAGGTCATAAACTAGGCAACGGCAACTTAGGTACACAGTACATGTAGGTACTCCATGAAGTAGCTACATATTTTCCAATAGCCTCAAAAAACGTTCTATTCCAGATGAAAGCTCAGCATAACTGCAAAGAAAACGTCTCCGTTTACTTTAGTGTTGTGTAAGTTATCGACGTGAAGGTGCACGTTAAGACGCCTGCCGCTTGCCGCGGCACGCGCGCTTATCGACACCGCCCAACGTGTAGGGAGGTGAAATATCGACAATTATTGATCTCTGTTTTACAGTTATAGTTCCACGATGAATATTGAGTGGCTGTAAACTTAGTGTTGATGTTGTTTTTGGTTTGAGGATGTTTCCATTATTTAAAAGAGATATGAGATGAACGCAAAACGTACCACTCTGTTTCTTTAACATTAGGTCGATAGGAAGTTAACTTGCAAGGTTTTTTAATAAATTAAATGAAAGACAATTTCTATTAGGTTAGTAGGTGGTGGTGTAGGTGGTAGGTAATTTATCGAAATCGTGAGTTCCAAAACCCACTTCATTTAATTTTCTTCGCTTTATCTAGGATTTTTATAACCGTGACTTGTAAAAATACATGTTGTTGTTCATGTTAAATAAGCTTAGGTGGCTAACTAATTCAGTATTAATAAAATAAACAAGTACCTACCTATAAGGCATGATCTACTCACTGATTTTCCAATTACACAGTACTTGATCATGATACCAAATACAAATGAATTGCTTAATTAGAATTGTATCATAACAATTCACATTAATAGTTCAATCCTGATTCAACAACGCTGACATTTATAAAGACTCATTAAAAGACAAAGACATTAATCACTATATCAATTAAATGGACGGAACAATCGACACAGCTCTTCACTAAAGCTGACACCTTCGAATATATTACTCCGTGCCTCTGAATCTAATCACAATCTGACGGATTAATATCTAACCGTGTTCCCGTCTGCTACCTAAACCCACCGGCCATTTTAGGCCCCATTACTTTAACACCTTTAATCTTACCACCTTAAAGCTTCGCAATAAAGCTGAAAATTGAACGTGCAGGGGTCAGGTAAAGCTGGTAGTATAAAATATTGAGTGGGTTACATCCAGGGGCAATTGTGAAGATTTATTATTATACCTGCGTATTGTTTGAATTCTTGTTTAATATTGGATTAGAAGGATGATAGATTTAATGACAGGGTTGTGGATTGCGATGGTTATGGAGTGTGGAGTATTTTTATTAATATTTTGTTATAACTTTGAAAGAGGTATAAACAAACCCGTCACGAAGCCAACCAAGCATTCAGTAAATAAAACAACGAAAAAAAAACCTGATAAAACGGCTTTTTTTGGGGTGAAAAACCAAGTTTTAAGGTAGGAGGTAATGTAACGCACTCAATATATTATGCTGATGAATGTATTGAATAGTACAGGGTTATGGAGGCATTTAAAGTATCGAACTATATTAGTAATACCTCAGTGTTTTAAGTACAGTTTTACATTTAAAATAGTGTTTCTAGAAAAAGTTGGAACTTTGACCTCCAATAGCTCCGTAACTACGGGGTGCTCAGATATGGTCTAAAACAAAAAAAAAATGATCGCAATTACGGACGCACGGACTGGGAGAACATGCTTTTGATTTCATAAAGGGGATTTTTACACCCATTATTAAGCGTTAGTAATTTTAAAGCTAAAATCCACTTATCTTGATCACACGGTTATCATCAAAAAAACAGTGCGTGTAACCAGCACCCTAAGCCAAACAGCTCGGCAGCCGAATGTCAGTTACGCACACCTTTATTCCACTGTCGGATACACAACCCTGCTACTTGGCTTTAATTATCAATGATTTGACAGACAATCGGATAACTTAGGTATAACTTCAACGAAGGAGATTAAATAAGCAAATTAATTTATTTTTTCTTCACAAACATTACAGTGAACAGGGATTATTTTAACTAAGACACAGATAAACATTTGTGAGAGACTGGTGCCCGAAATAGGCATACAATATGTGTGTTACGTGTCGGGTATTCTACGCTAAAAGGCTCGTAGTTGCTGATTTACAGATGTTAGATGAAAGCAGACATTTATATATTAGTATTTCA
This sequence comes from Cerastis leucographa, assembly GCA_963082945.1. Lineage (NCBI taxonomy): Eukaryota > Metazoa > Arthropoda > Insecta > Lepidoptera > Noctuidae > Cerastis > Cerastis leucographa. The sequence goes on along the minus strand of OY720356.1, from coordinate 20,673,964 downwards.
CGCAGGCTGCCTTTTATCGCATTTGCATTTTAACCTTGGCACAGACTAGTGAGGTACCGACATCGTTACCAAAGGTCGACAAAATATCGATTTTCATCCAACTTTCTCAGCTATTGTAAAAAAGCGCCTATCAAAGGCTGGCTTGCCCTCCATCCCAGTGACCCAGTAATGTGCACTAGAACTAGTCGCTCGCTAAAAGGTGTGGAGTGGTGGCGCGTGCTCGACAGTCGATGTATCGACGTTTCAGGTCAAACGACCACTGAGTGAGACTTGATGTGGGGAGTAGGGAGTGGGAGGTGTCGATAGTTTTGATGACGTAATTACCGGTGCAGGTGGGAGTTAGGGACAGGTGTTGAGAAAGTAACCATGTTTTAATGGTCGTAACTACGTTATATCAGCATTTACTTTATGGTTATTAGCCTAAGGCATAACACATTGAGAGGACGAGAAGTGCGCACAGAAAAATACCTTGATATTTCCGATCAATCTAATTAATAAACTATTTTAAAAAACAACTCAATCTTAGCTTAAACGTATCCTAAAGCTAAAGGAGGTGAGTAGAAAAGAATTACATGAATGCTCTGATTTTAAACATAAATAAAATAATAAAGATTGCTGAACAATTCTAATTTGGTACCGACAGTTTATGTTCCCCAAAAATAAGAGCTCGAATTTCTATATATAATTCTACCATCGAAATATCGATACTTTGGCACACCCCCACCTGATCGCTGTCTAAGTGCTAGAAGGGCGGGACTACGGCAGTCAGCGTTTTGCAAACGGGTTGAGTGTCCCAGGTGCTTGGCTGAGAGCGGCGCGTGGCCGGATGTGGGACAAGCCGATAATGGGCCACGCCATGTAAGAGACACTTCATTGGGGGTTACGATGCACCAAAAGCACCGCGGTGCTTTTTATCTACGGCGACTAAGAACAGGTATTTACAGGACAGATGAGAATGGAAACGCCAGTAAGTAACGCCGTTGACTAAGACATACACTGACCTTGTTTATTCTTTAAAAAGGTCAAGTGCGTAGTACAGTAGTACGCACTTGACCTTTATTTTACCTGTAACTGGCAACCGGTGTGTGTACCTACTTACTGTGTATGACAGATGTATGAAGGAGTACGAAGAAAAAAGAGTGTGAAGGATCCGTAGTACGTGGCGATCCGTAGTTTCTATTCAGGGTTATTGGAAAAACAACAACATCTAAAGAGGTCGTTGTACTCATCATTACGAACAACATCTATGGGACCAAACCAAACCTTTAATCGCAAAAAAAAAACTGCTGTTCCCTACATTTTGACGAGTTATGTGAACATAAAGTACGGAACAGCAGATATTTTTTTTGCGATTTCAGGTTTGGTCGCATAGTAAATGTTGTTCATAATGATGAGTAGAGTAAAATAACCTGTTGAGAGGTTGTTGGTGTTTTATCAATAACCCTGTATACCTAAATGATAATCGTTCTCGTTCGAACAATGACCGTGGCATTCCTTGTTTCTCGAGTTGAAATATACAAGAATTAGTTTATAAAAACCCCCATTCAAAAAAACCTCTAAAAAAAAACAAAAATAAATTAATCCAATCGTCATAGCGTCGGGGGTCCGCTTTGTTTTGTGCTTGTGCTAAGCGGCGTACCTATTAATTTATGTTTGTTTTTTTTTTGCATCGGGGTTTTTAAAATTTTCTATTTACTTTTTAAACTTATATCATTTTTCTTAGCCTTGCCTGTCCCACTCCTGCGCATTTAGGCCTCTCCCCATTTCTTCCACTTGACCAGATCTGTGAAAGTGGTTTATAACCCTTTATCAACAATAAAAGTGGTGATCTTCAAACGGCTGAGCGGATTTTCTTGAAACATAGGTAAGAACACTCTCGATTAAGACCTTTCAAACGAAACCAGTTTTATTAAAATCGGTTCATCCGTTTAGGAGATACGATTCTAAAAACGCACACACAGATACACATGTCAAACTTATTATATCCCTCTTTTTTGGTCGGGGGTTATAAATAGTGTTACAGGGATGTTAGTCATGAGTCTAAGCCTTAGACTTAGGTTGTCTGGCAACCTCATAACTTTAAAAGTACCTCCTCACTCGTACAGTTTAATTACTGTAGTAGTAAATTGTTAATCTATAATGTTGTAGGTTACAATAAAAAACAACAAAAATAATGTATTTTGAAAATTTATTCGTGATTTACGAAGTAGTAAAATAAAAACTCTACTATCAACATGCTACATAATTATCAGTGATTTAAATCTACGCGCCGGCTCCGTTTGATTACTGATAAGGCACAAACACCTTATATTACCGCATAAACCCATTTCTAAGCCTGAATAACACTTGATCGTATGATTGGGGATTTTGAACCTAAACATTAACCACAAACAGTTCAGATTCCAATGCTTCTTTAGGCAGTTCTGTTAATTTTCAATTGTTTTTGTATAGGTAATACTGAATAAGGATATTTTATACTTGCAGGAATTGCATTTGACGACATCGTCGTATGACAGTTATGGCACCGAGATAAAGTTCAAATTGGAATGATTTATACATCACAAATGCAACTACTAAACTGATAGACATAAGCTACGATCAAGTGATATTCGTATTTGAGACCAAAGACTAATCGTGTCAAATATACATTGTATAGAAGCGGAATTCACTTCGCCACCATTTTGGTTTGTTGATTTGACTATGCTTTCTTTTATGCCAATATAGAGCAATGCAAACAGCGGGACTTTTAAAAGCTGCGATTTATAAGCTATTGTATAGTTAACATGATTAAAACTTCGTCTCCATTCATTTAATTACATAAACAGAGCACACTCTATCTAAATTAACGTATCCCTCGTGTTCTGAAACCTCATCAATGATCTGTTATGTCCGTCATTGTTATTATGAACAACCAATCACAGTAGCTTCATTCTTGACCATCATAACTTTAAGACACGGTGGAATTTGGAACTACTATTGAACGTATTGAATTTGACAGGTGGATTGACTTTTTTTTTTTTCTTATCAAGACGTCTAAAGTCATGGTTGGTCAAGAAATACATGAATATTAGTACAATCAGAGACTTGGTCAAGCTTTCTGAACCCGCGGGTTTTTGACGTCACTTTTAACATTCCTTATGTATGATAAATAAAGTAATGACATAAATTCATATTTTTATTAATATTTATAACTTTGAAAAGAAGCTTACTGACTTATAGTGGAGTACACGAACATATATTGTAATACAAAAATCATACACACATTAAATAATTTGTATAACTTAAATTTAAAATTATACATGTTGTAACTTTTACCAGTTACTTACAAAATAATTAATTAAAGATCTTAGTAAGATTCGTTTAAAAGATTACGAAACGTTTCAAAGTTTGAAACTACTCAAAATACAAATACACCTTGCCAAATGGAAAGAAAATGATCACATCATTGTTAAGTAACAAAAAATATCATTTTGGACGGAAAATAAACAAAAAAAAAAGTTTCCAACGCGTTTTATCTTAATCTTAAATATTCTATTCGCCTATCCGTAAGCAGTCTAAGTAAAATAAACTTCTATGAAAACGTTATAAAACTATAAAGAACTTATTTAAACCTAAGGCTAATTTGTAGTATTGTATATTTTTATTTTTCTTGTCTTGTTACAAGCGATAAACGACCTTATCTATGAACTATAAGATTCAATTTTAATCTAATATCGTGTGAATTATACATATATTGAGTATCTTTTGTTTATTTATATAATACATGGAGCTTGGAAGAATTCAAACTTTGGTTAGTAACTTGGTAAAATAATTCGAGAGCAGAGAATTTGAGATTCATCCATAGAATGTGTAAAATACATGATAACTATATTAATTTGAAACAAAATTAGAGCGTTATATAAGTAAGAGATTCATTAAAGATAGCTTGAAGCCTAGAGAACTGATAGCAAGTAGCCAGATGGCACTTAGTGGGAGAAATACTTTAGAATGTTACATACGATTAATTTACTCTGATACTTGAAGTATAGGAAACATTTCTATGTAATAATTTGAATGAATACATACCAGAATATGGATATTAACGGTTTTCCTTGCGTACATATTTTTTTCGATTATTTTGCGAACTAAAATCTACTCGGACTTGGCCGAAATATGCGCGAGAGGAAAACCACATACATCCATATCGTAAGTACATTATAGAGTACTGGAAGAATAATTTAAGTCTAGGTTTTTTAGTCATGACATGACATTGGAATACTCAAATATTGTCGTAATTACAAATGTTTTTGTTGTTGTACTAATTTGCACTATTCTAGTCGTGGATTTCAAACAGGATAAATATTTTTAATATACAACTCTGTGTTAGCAAAACAATATTTTTGGCATATTCAGAAAGCGATGTGTTGGTATTTTAAGCGAGCTTAAAGATTTGAGGGTGCAGTTGGTCTGTTAGCGCCCTAAAAACGCAGCGGAGGTAGTGTCCAAATAGTTATATAATCATAAATATAGTGTGTAGTTTTAAAGCACGCACTGTATCAATTTGAATACAAAATATGAGTTATATAGTAGTACATATATTATCAGTACCTGACTTACTTTTTCTTGGATTTAAACTTTTCACTGTCACTATCGGCTTCAATGATTTGTGCACGTCTGATTTTAATCAAGTTCAGTGTTACGGCTAATTAGTGTGGTTAGGGTATAAGTCCAGGTAGTAGTTCGTATAAGTATCAGGTGGGCAGGTATACCCCCGGGCGGGTGCACTAGATGAAGAACTCGCGGCGCTTGGTGACGCGCGGGCCGGTGGCGGCGGCCAGCGCGGCCGCGTCCTGGTCCGCCGCGCCGTCCGCGCCGCGCTCCTCCTGCACGACACGTCAACGATATTAATATCATTACTAAACTCTTGTTTCCCCCAAAGGGGAGCGGAGAACAGAGTGCATAAATCAACCGATCACATTGGTTGAAATCTACATCAAGTTACAGTTCAAGTGTTGACTTAATAAGACATTTGCATAATACAAAAAAAAAAATACAAACACCCGAATTGAGAACCTCCTCCTTTTTTAGAAGTCGGTTAAAAAGAACTCGCATCAAAATGAAACAAAAAAAAAATAAAAATCGTGAATAGTGAGTAAACGAACCTGTGTAAGATACTCTCCCTTGTGTCTTGACAGCGCACGCACTAATACAATGGCTACGATGATCAGCAACAGGAATATGAACCCAAGAACAGCTGTAAATACACAAAAAGTTAAGATTATAATAGAACTGTTTTGCATTAAAACAGTTAGTTGTGTGTGTGTAGCTTCGCGTTTTATTTTTTATTTTTTGACTTTCAAAAGTGCCTGTAACGGTCTAATTGAAATAAATGCTATGAGTTTCAGTTCTGTGGAAAACACACAGCATCGATTTGAAGATATACATCGTAAGATTACGCTTACCCGTTCTTTTTTCATGTTACCTCTCTGTCTATCACCCATAGCAGAGTGAGAGTTTTGTCATAGTCTTCTTCAAACACCAGCAAGCACCTTGCTTCTATGTAGTAAGTAGTTTAAAATTGCTATGAGTCAGCCTTTGGCAAAAAAAACTACCGAATCAAAGACAAAGTCAAAGCATTTATTTCAATTAGACCATTACAGGCACTTTTGAAAGTCAAAAAACAAAACAAAATAAAACGCGAAGTTACAGTCCCAGTCACAAGGCATTATAACTTATGAAAGTACTGTAGTTGCCCATTCCGTAGCGTAGACCTCTATGGAGAAGAACGGGCAAGAAACTCCATGGACACTCTTTTAAATCAATATTATGTTACAAAATTTTGGTTACATCATTTATGTTAAGAATTACAAATATGTGAGAACAATCTAGAAATACGGGCAAGTTAAGAGCGTCCAGAGTAAAAGATTAAATCAGTAATAAAAAAATATATATAAAGTACTTAATTAAAATAAACCGTGGCAGCTAAGAGATGACCAGTCACAACTGACAGGACATTTTGAAGGGAACTAAACGACCCGACACACCCGCCACCATCAGCGTGACATTTAAGTGACCATGACATTCACTCAACCACCAGGGTAATTTCGTGTCAATGAAAGATGTAGGTAGTCATTAAATGGTGGCTTTAGTACATAGTACTCACACATGTGCTATGCAATTATATAATACTAAGATATTGAATCTATACAATGCAAATATATTTTTACAATCTTCTGCAGCTTTCACAATAACTTTACTTTGTAATTCAGATGATTCCGATTGCCCTTATGGTTGTGGAGCAGGACCAGCATTGAGCCAAGCATTTTTATCATCAATATAATCCCCCAACTTATAATATGCTTGCCTACATAGTGTGCATTTTATGCAAGATTTAAATTTCGTTTCATTCAGTTGTAGAATAGGGGGAGGTATTTTTGGTCCTCATTTAACATCTCTTGCAAGAGATGTTAAATGAGGACCCCATTGTAGCCTTGAGTCGAGCGTGATTCCCAAGAAAACAGTTTCATCGACAAATTCAAGTTTCTCTTGATTCAATACTATGTCGCAATCACTACATTTGACATTTGTTAGAGAAAATCTTATGCATTTAGTTTTTTTCTCATTTAATACTAAATTATTAGCGGTAAACCATTTATGGACCTGCATTAGAGCGTCATCTACATCGTCAAGGTTTGTGGCACGTCTGTTTATCTTAAATATTAACGAAGTATCGTCCGCAAACAACACCATTTGTGGTTGGTTCTTTAATAAATGGGGATGGTCATTAATATATACTATAAAGAGGAAAGGACCCAATATCGACCCTTGTGGTACACCCATTTTTACTTTCAAAGCCATTGAATTTACACCATTTACTTATACTTGCTGCTGTCTATCATTTAAATACGATTTTACTAAACTGAGTGCAAGTTTACCTAAGCCGTAATGCTCAAGTTTCAAGAGCAAGGTTTGATGATTTACGCAATCAAATGCCTTCGAGAGGTCACAGAAGATTCCTATGGCATCTTGTGCCTCTTCCTACGCAGTATATATGTTTTAATAAGGTGACACCAGCGTCAGTTGTACAACGGCCTTTGGTGAAACCATACTGTTTCTCGCTTCGATCAATAATAGTACTAGATTAAGGATCAGGAACAAAAATGAATCGCAAAAGTGTCCACGTTTGAACACACGTAAACATCTATATTTCTTAGAAAAAAGTTTAATAATATTAACAACTTCAGTTTATAATAAACCTTAACACTCTAACATAAAGTTTAATTACACTTACAAAATATATTTATTTAAGTCCTTTCATCGGAGAAAGAAAAAAGGCAATAAATTTAAAATGACGCTTGGAAATAAAAAGTCATGAGTTGAAAAATATTTAATCTAAAATTAATCTTAAAATCTAAGTGACAAAGTTCAAAACATTACATTGACGATTTCGTGCTTACTCCAATTTAGAACTAGACGTAGTTCTTGGTATTACATTTCAATGCTCAGAACACAGTAAGTATTGAAAGACGTAGAGTCGCAGAATATTTTTTTTTAAGCCAAGGTTCGTTTTGTAAGGTTGCAAATTAGTTGATTTGATCGATTTTAAAAAGTTGTAGACTTGAGTAGGTACTATTTTTAACCGACTTCAAAAAAAAGGAGGAGGTTCGCAATTTGACTATATTTTTTTTTTGTTGTTGACCGATTTCTGCACTTATTGCAAACCGATGTTCAAAATTATTTTTTTATTTGATAGCCTATACTCTAGTGGTGGTACCGTTGTCACCTAGTCAGAATCTGATGGTAGGATCCCAGAGAAATCAACGGCAACCCTCAAATGTTATAGGTACTTATACAATGTTTTTCATGTACTTTCTTACGAGGCACGTCACGTATTCCTGTGGTATCTTAAAAAAATAAACTTGTTGAAGGTGTGGCCTGTAAAGAAACATACTTACGCCGTGTATTGAAAATAGTTTTAAAGTCCCTATTTCATGAAAATACCTACAGATATAGTTTTCATCCGATAAAGATTTTTGTAATTCACGCCTTTGCGTGTTTCCAGTTATGTTCAAACTATAAAAATGAATCCAACATATTCCGAATTTTTATAAGGTTTAATATTCTGCACATCGAAATGGGTCGCTAGAAAATCTACAAACAAAAATAATATGTAAAATAACAACACTACTCCATGCATTGTCGTTTCCAAAATAGTCAATGTTTGGAACAATAGTTGGCGCGTTGTTGCAAACATTGGTCAAACAATTATAATATTAGCTAATTCACTTATATTGACCATTTAATTCCGTTTTCATTACATGAAAAATCACTTATAAATATCCTTATCGAAAAAAAACATATTCCTTTCAAAATTTTAGTGTTACGGTCATTATTTTCACAGTTATTGAACACGCACTGCGGGCATTTCGACGTCTTAACGTTGGCTATGATTGGACCATACTAATTTGAAATAAGACCACAAAAGCATTTGTGGTCTTATTTTTCGAGCCGTTTTTGAAGCGCTCATCGGGAATCTAGTACTATTATTGATCGAAGGTTTCTCGTGTAAGATTTTGTTGGTGTTAAAGTGGGTGAGCATTTGATTAAGCATTACCTTTTCAAACACCTTGCTGAAAACCGGCAGCACGGATACGGGTGTATAGTTATTCGTATCTTTACTGTCCCCAGATTTGAAAAGTGGTATTACCTTGCTGTATTTCATAAGGTCTGGGCAGACTCCTTGGTCCACACACAAATTAAAGATTAATGCTAAGTACGGTGCTATAGTGTCAATAATAGCTTGACACACTTTAATAGACATTCCCCATAGATCTTCTGTTAATTTGATTTTGATTTCCTTAAAAGCTTTAATGACTGCTATGGGGTTTATATGCTTAAATTGAAACTCAACCGGACAGGCTGAAACGTTCGCTTTTAATAAATCAATAGAAAGCAAGAGTGAGGAATTTAAGGTTTCGGTAGTTTTAAGTGGGATATTAGTAAAGAAATCTACAAATTCTTGACCTACTTCGTTTTTTGAGCTTAAAAGACGACGTGAAGTATCTAATATCATTATTATATTTTTTATTTCTATTGGATTCACTATTGATAATTTTCCAAACCGTCTTTATTTTGTTATCGGCGGACTTAATCGAATGATAACCTCAACTTTAAAAACTGAGTATTTTGAAGGCAATAAAGTAGTACTCACTGCCGAGGATAGCTTCGTCGGTGTTGTGCATGTCGATCTCGTGCTGCAGGTCCAGGTCGGGCGGCGGCCGCGTCTCCAGGCGCTCGGGCGGGTGCGTCACCGGCTCCACGCCGCAGAAGTCCTCGTTCAGCACTCCTCCTGCACACTCGACATGCTCACATACTGTCTACTACTGCACGAACTGCGACTTGTGGTCCACATTGGCCCTGGATTGCAACTATTGGAAGTCATGGAGAGAGGCCTTTGCCCACTAGTGGGATGACGCAGGCTAGCAGTATCAGTATCAACAACTATCATTTGCAGATCGGCTTTCACATGTAGATCTTTGATAGAGGTTTCAAGCGGTAAAATACTGATATTCAGCTGTTTACGGTTGGATTGGAAACCGACATATTGGAGAAAGGCGATGAATCATGAGCCTCAGTTCGGCCTATAAATGCAATCGATGATTGCCAAAAACTACAATTTGTTTTGGATTTTTCAAAAACCAATTTTTTTTCATGAAAACACGCTTTAGATCAAAGTCGGTCAACTTTACTGCATTAAGGCAACTAATTCATACTCTAAGCTTTGATATACCTTCTGATCTCTTCATCATCATCTCTTCATTCCATTCTAATTATTTAATATAACCTTCTTTTTTAAGAAAACAGTTTCTAAGACTATCTGATCTTTAAAAAAAAAAAAGGAATTCTGGGAAGAAGCCTAAAACCTAAGGAAGGTCCCCTTATTGGGATAATATCAATACACAAAACGTGTTAGTAGAACAAAACACAGTTCCTGACCTCCCAAGCTCCTGACATTAGGCGGCGGGTCCTGCTGGAACAGCAGCTTGAGCGGGTAGATGTCGTCGAACTCGACGCGACTGACGCAGCCCACGAAGCCCTCGTTCATGCTCTCGTTGCGTCCGATGTACATGTACTGGATGTTGTTGAACTGCGCGTCCGCTGAGTCTTTTATGTTGAAGTTGTATTCTTGGGTCTCGAAGTTGTCCACCTGGGTTTGTTGGAAGTTAATATTTTTTCATATATTTCTCGATAAATGGCTAAAATGTGATGTGTGTGTATGTGTAAGAGTGATGACTAATATTGGTTTGTTATTATATGTTAACAAAAACTAAAGCCCGACTACTGAAAAATCACATTCTAAAAATTATGAAACAAGAAAATATCCTCATCTGAAATTCATGCTCCAGATTCAGATTCAGATTCAGATAACTTTATTTGCTCCACATACCTGTAACACCATAGTGGCTCCACTGTTCTTCCTGGAGAGTCTCACATCATGGTACTGTCCTAACGCGAAGTGTTTCCCTTGGAACACGATCTCCTGTCGCTCGAAGCCGAAGTCAAATACCACACGAAGATGGCCTGTGGGGTACACAATATTTATGACGCTGATTGAAACTAAGAAGGATGCTGAGGTGGGTGCAAAGTGCAAACAGATTCAGAATCGACAGAAAACAAAACATGAATAGATATGGAATACCCATTTCATATATTTGTAAATCATCAGTAAATTATCTTTCGGTAAACTTTTATTTAAAACACAGATACATATCAGAAATCACAGAAAATGGAACAGTATAACCTCTGTCCGGTCAACTTACCAGAGTTGGAAACCTGCAAGGTGAGATATTCTCCAGAAATGTTGGAGTAGAAACCAAGCAGGAAACCCTTGGGGTTAGTGGTGGTGAAGCCGACGCGGATCTTCTCGGCGATGGTGGAACGCCACGAGCCCAGGAAGTCGTACTTTATGATGGAGTTCGGACGAAGGTTCACGCCGATTTCTGTGGGGGGAAACGGAACATTAGTTTTGGTTGTGTATGCAAGTGAAGTGACTTGTAATAGAGATGTAAGAATGATACGAAACTCGACTGCTTTCCATCCGATTTAATAGAGTAAACGACGGTTTAATCTGGCTGTTGAACACCGGTAATAATTTTTATTTCGAAAATAAAATGTATTTATTCATAAAACGGTACCTACAGAAGGATGTGTATCGTTCGACAGTCCAATGCAGCAACAACAAACACCTTTCAAAAACGTAAAGTAAATGCACATGCACATTTGCATCTCACTAAATGAAAGGAAAAAGAAAATAGGTTTATTCGACACATACCACAAGTGCACACTGCACACAACATGTAAAAAAGTAACAAAAAAAAACTTAAATCTAAACAAAAAATAAACGGGTTGCACTCCGGGAGTGCCGGCAGAAGTGAAAACTTGAATATTAACGTTGTGCATTTTTAATATTTTGGAATGGTTAGGGAATAATTTTGCACGAATTGCTTTAATTATCAATATAAAAGTACTACCACTTATGTGGTAAAATACAATATTCATTTATTGCGCTATCGTACAAACATGACAATTTTAAATATGACATTAAAAATTTAACACTTCAGAACTATTACAATCCGTCTTACGAATTTTACCTCTTTGGAGAAACCGAAGGTTTTGTTTGTGCATAAGATAATTATCCATTTTTGGAAACCCAAACTCAATGACAGATGTCATAAAGTTCAAATTCCTTAGAAACCCAGAAGAGTTTCACTTAAAAAAATGGACAGTTATTTTGTGTCTCATGGCTGTGCCCAGTTCGGCAAAATGCCGGGCAGCTAGACTGCACGCTGCTGGTATGTGACAGTATAGTTCTAACTGTAAGCGTGGTCATGCTTTTGATACATCGACATTAGGCTTACCGTCAGCACAGATGGGTCCCTTGAAGGCAGTCCAGCGACAGTCGCAGGAGTAGGAGTCGTAGCCCTCCAGGCAGGTGCCGTTGTTCAGGCACGGCGACGACGAGCACTTGCCCTGGCAGCCCTCCGAGATGCCGTACAGACCTGTAGGGAACGCAGACATGTCAGCTTCATTTGTGTATTTGGAAGTTATATCCAAAAGAGTGTTTTTAATTTTGAAAAGAAGTATTGTGGTAATGTAACGGGTTAGTTGCGCCGTTGTGTAAAACGTTTATTAAGCTTTTTCGACTTTAGATTTTAGTGATGTCAGAACAGGGTGGAAGGTTCTTATCCTCTGTAGAAAAAAGGAGGATCGTCCGACTAGACCCGACGAGTAAGTCTGCTAGAGTGATGTATATGCCCGCACGGGCTCCTTGGCGGTGCGGATCTCGTTAGCGCGCCGTCTACTACTCATAGTACGTACCTCTCCTAGCATACCCCCTGAGGTCGACGGGTCTCCCGTTGAGCAGCAGCGCCCGCAGACAGCCCACGAAGCCGTCCTTCCTGTCGAGCGCAGCCCCGAGCGCGAGGCCGGTGGTGAGGTGCAGTGCCCGCACGGGCTCCTTGGCGGTGCGGATCTCGTTAGCGCGCCGTCTACTACTCATAGTACGTACCTCTCCTAGCATACCCCCTGAGGTCGACGGGTCTCCCGTTGAGCAGCAGCGCCCGCAGACAGCCCACGAAGCCGTCCTTCCTGTCGAGCGCAGCCCCGAGCGCGAGGCCGGTGGTGAGGTGCAGTGCCCGCACGGGCTCCTTGGCGGTGCGGATCTCGTTCTTTAGCGCGCCGTCTACTACTACGCGGGCCTCTTTCCTGTGGATGGAACTTATAGATTAGTAAGTGGCATTTTTTAAGTGGAACTTCTTATGCGACTTCCAACAAGTTTAACGCTACCATGGAGAGGGAATATGTTCTAAAACTCACTAAGAGACGGCAGTATTACAAGATTTGTGACTACGTAGTTCTACTAGGTACGCAAGATGGCGTGCAAACAGTCATTTGACTCTTCGGTGTGACCAGCCTTCGCTCAATTTCCATGAGTAGAATAACCTCGATAAACTTATGTAATAATTATGTAATAAAAATAATACAACAAGAAAACAACAAAATATTATTTAGAAGCTCAATAAAATAACCAGAGTGAATGCATGCGTCAAAGAGTATAGTAATATATATGGAATAGAGAGCCCACTCAAGCGAATTTTTGACACCTATATTGAACGGTGTCGCCACCTGATACTAAATCCGTTGAACTAATCCCAATATCTATAGGTGCGTACATATACTTATATCTATATCTTTGTTATTGAATAGGTTTTCTATGGGTTTCTGTTTTTATTTCTTTTTTTACACTCAACTCAACCGCACTTTCTGTATCTAAAACTCCAGAAAGTGCGGTCGAATTGAGTGTAAAAAAAGACAGAACCGAGAAACCACATAAATTACACAAAATGGGAGAGATCTACAAGCATGCGCACACGCCGATAGTCGCCATTTTGTAAACAATATGTATGATATTGTTGCAAAACCTAAAAAAAAATATGAGCAATTACAAAATGCTTTTAAAATAAATAAATGGTTTAATGTTGTTTGGAGTTTAAATTTATTATTTTAAACTCAATTTTCATTCAAATCAAAAAGGTTTTTAATCACACTGGTGATAATTGGCGTAAGCAAAATCTATGTCATTTTTTACGTACTAAATCACAAGTTTATGCGGATTTCTTAAGAGATGGTGCTAGTATCTTTGTGTAAAATTGGACGCCTATGTCAAGTAAGGCAGTGTCCCCCCCCCCCTGGTCTGCGTGTAGTACTACGAAGTTTCACTTCTTCCGCGCGGAGGGACTCAACGCACTATTTTTTATATTATTTTGTGAGCAGGCTGGCCGAAAAAACTAATAGTATGGAAGAAGAAAATATATTACGTCGACGATACATAAATTGGGATAAGAGCATGAGAATGATGATAGTGATCGGGCCGCCAAAGTGACAAAAGTGTGGCAAGAATCGCTGTTGTAAGGTTAAGGCGGCAAGAACAGCGATATGCGCTCGCGCAATTGTGTGGGCGGCTGTAACTGTCTCATAGTCACGTAAGCGTGTTGTTGAAGCCGTCCTGCTTCGAAGCTTGGCTGAGAAAAAGGGAGAGCATCAACTGGACATAGTTGTTTTCGGGAGTACCTAAATAAAATTGGGCAAGAGGCGATGGTTAATTGCCATCATTGTGATCGTGGGGCCCTAAACGACGGGTCCCGGTCGCAAGGATCAGCAAGACCTATCGTCTGGTAGCCGTAGTCGAGGCTATGCTGGCGGAGTCCACTAGAGAAACGTGACTTCGTTCTTTGAGATGGTCCAGAAGGAGGCTGCCGAGTGTGATCGTGGGAGGAGAAGGACGCACACTGGTAGGAGCAGCGAGGCGTTGCGGAGACCTCTGTTCAGAGTACCCCAGGAATGTGCCCTACCAGGGGTCGCAGAGAAAACTTCTGACAGTTTTTTTTTAATTTAATTAAAAATAAACGGTGCCTCCTCCCATGTGCAGATTGTGACCACCAGGATGGTTTAAATGAAGTAATAACCCCACACTACCCGGTCTTACCCCGAAAGACCGATAGCCTTTTGAAGTATCCCCCCGAAACGAAAAAAAAGGCCAACAGATAAACATCCCAAAACATACCTGTTCCTCTCAATACTGACGGAATGCCAATTATTGTCCGCAAGCCGATTGCTGGTTTCAACAGAAACGCCCAGCGGAGTGTCGCCCACTTGGAACTGGAACTGCAACTGGTCTCCGCCGATAATGGATAACTTTATGTAGTCCTGAGGACCCTGTTAAATTATTATTACACATTTTAGTTTTTTCATGAACAAGGTAATGTTGCTTTTTTAAACGCACTATTTTTGTAATGGACGTAAATAAAGGACTCAAACATACACCTACAATTCACAGACTAATCCCATCTTCACTATCACTAGGCTAAACTTAAAAACGCAATATTAAACATTCAGTTATAAGCCGAGCATTGAAAATCAAACGCGCTTCTTTTATTTGTGTGTCCATTCACTTGTGTATCGCCTAGTGATCGATGTCGTAAAAACGGGCAATAATGTCACAATATCAAAATCACTACACCGGGTCGTTTATAACTTACACCTAACCTAACAAATGCCAACACGTGTTGCCCGTCCACTTAAAAGTGTAAAGACTAAAATTATCATTTTCCTTAATCATTATCAGCCTTACCTTCTCACAAAGAGCAGGCCAGTGTCTCGGCAGTGTGAACATAATATACCCTACCTTAGAATGTAGAAGCACAGCATTCTCCTTGGTAGTCTTGAACTCGAAGTAGATGTCGCCACTGTGGCCGAGGTCGAACATCGGCAGTGTGATGACGGCGTCAGATATGCGGAACGTTACCGCGTTGCTGAACAAATCTGGTACATGACGAAACATGCTGTTTACTTCTTACAGACAGACACATAGAAATTCCAAAATCTGCTTGAGCTACAAAAAACATAAAGCTTTTTCTGACCGGCTCAAGCCGATTTCGCATGCGCGATAAATGTGGTCACTCCTGTACTGTCTTCCATCATTCATTCATTATTAGCCTAGCCTTTTCCCAACTATGTTAGGGCCGGCTTCCAGTCTAACCGGAAGCAACTGAATAAAACTATTTAAAAAAGTATTTGACAGAGAGCGACTACCTATCTGACCTCCACCACGCAGTTAGTACTGGGTAATATTATCCCTTGCTAAGACTGGATTTCAGACTTTCGGGCCACTGACTACCTGTAACGACTGTCAAAGATCTACAAATGACAACGGCTTACCGTGCTTTACGAGGCACGGAGAAAACTGGGTAAGTAATGGGTGGGCACCCATCAACGGACCAACCTAGGTTAGTACGGCTTAACCTAAACATCGCACCGAGCGGCTGTAATAACTTATCCACAAGCTCCTTAAATAGACATAGTCAGTCCAAACTCGGCTTGAGCCAGACAAAGATTTTTCGGATCGGCTCAAGTTCATACCTCGTGCGCGATACGTTACTTCCAAACTGTCTACCAAATCTACCATCATCATTCTGTGCCACGTGCCTATTAATCTCTCGTTTCAAGTCGCCCAATTCAGATTAAACGAAGATAAAACACAAGCAACATACCATCTCCTTCACACAGCAGAGGACCGAGTGTGTACCGTCCTTCTTTCTCGTCGAGATGAGACCCGGTGTCGCCGAAGCGCAGCTGCTTCACTGGCAAGAATTCTTTATCCGTGATTTCACCGCCGTCCACTTGGAATTCTAATAATTAAAAACATTTAACGTTTTAATGCTGTGATTATAAAGCGAATTAGAATATGAAACGAACGGTAATTTCTGGTTATTATGAACAGTAAGATTAAAATAACCAGAAATTCTCACCGTTTGGTCTTATTTTAATTAAGCAGTATGATTGTGTCAACTTATACTATGACTATGTGAGAAACAACGTAGTACAAAACATTTCCTCATGTGCGTAGTATTGTCGACCTTGCGACCCGTAACTGCTATATTACCTTAAGGTTGAATATCATTTGCACTTAACACAACAAGCTCTATATTTCAAGGCAAGTTTAGTAGTTTCAACCATAGTAAAGTTTAAATTTTGTGAGAAAAAATTACAATAATTGTAAACGATGTCGACTCAGTAAATTTAACATTTAATGTAACAATTTGACTATGACATTACTTTTATTTTGTAGCCGAGTCGTAGTCCCAGGAATAGTTACTATTCGATACGACGGAGAGGTTCTTTAAACGAGAAAGTAAATGTTCAATGTGACATGAAAGATAGATACCATCAGGTTTCATATGCTCGGCATCGCAGTTGCACCACTTGGTGGGGTCGGCGCAGGAGCCCAGCACCCCGCACTGGCACATGCGCGAGCCGGGCGTGGCGCCGGCCCAGTAGTCCATGCGCTGCCCCGAGCGCGACACCCACCACGCGAACGGGTGGAACGACGACTCTTCGCCTGAGGAATTACCAAGTTTTACTTAACTCGCTGATGACAACTTAGACAATTTAAGATTTTTGAGTTCATCAATACATCGTTCTTCAAGGTGAGCTTCGTTCAAAAAGCAACCCTCCATACTTAGCGAATTACTTTACTCATTTAACACGACTCGTTTTGATCGCGCACTCGTCTCGCTAATTCGAAAACGAATAAGGTGGTACTTTCATGCAAGCCTACAAGCTTAGCTTGGCTTTTGCCCTACTATTCTTCATGATGTTAGGGCTTCTGAACAGTCTGCTTGCTTTATGTGCTGGCCGTATTGCTGGCCCCTAGGCACGCCACTGTATACGGTAACACAAGAAGAGTTTCGAACGGCATAAAACGTCAGAACCTAAAATTTGTGCCTTTCAACCTAAAAACTATATGAAGCATGGTTCTGTTGGCGCGAGGGCATAATCGGGACTAGCGCCGTCCACTACTTTTTACAATATAATTTACAGAAAGTTTCACAAATGTTTATTAAAAACGGCCCTCCTAACGCCCGGACTTCACCAAAGCGGAGACGAGTGGAGCGGAGAGGATGCGCGGAAATTGACCAATCACGGTGGTTAAAGTCAACATCATGTCTGTCGTCACTTCTGTGATTGGGCTTGCACATCTCGTCTCCACTTTGATGGAACCCAGGCCTAACAATGTCATTCAAGCGCTAAAAGGACACATACGTATTATCTAGTAAGTACATGACAACAACAAGAATACTCACTAGGCGAGTTCAAGAGCCGGGAATGCTTGCACATATACTCGAGATGCTGCATGCAGTTCTCGGAGCGGTTGAGCAGCGCCTCGAGCTGCTGGCGCGAGGCGTCGTACGAGATGTCCTGGCGGAAGGCGCCCGGCTCCTGGTGCCCGTCCACCACGGTGTTCTGTGTCGACGAGTGCTCCACTGCTGTTATTATGCGCCCGTCCGCTGGTGGGCCACAGCAGGGTTACAAATAGGAAGCTTTCAAACAAAACTTTTTAAACAGACATGGTCACTAACACTATCAGTAGCACTGAAAGCCGGATATTTAACATGTATTTTTACTATTCCCAACGAATAAGAAAGAGGGTAGACCGATTTGTTTGCTCATAAACACCCTTCCACAATAACTTCAGTTTATCCGTGATTAACTGACTTCTCATACAGAGAAATGATTAACACCTTTTTTCCCCTACCCTATATTGTCCCACTGCTGGGCAGTCTCCCTCCGTGCGGTTTTCCCTCAACAGTATTGTATTGTATAGCGGGCTGGTTTCCGCAACTCCACGTCTAAAGCGCGTATTTTGCGTACGCTCCCTCAACAGTATACTTACAATAGAACTCGCAGGTGACCGGGAAGGCCGGCAGCGGCCCGGAGCCGTCCACGTCGATGTGTATGTCGGCCGAGCGCGACACCGCCTGCACGTTCTTGTACGCCTGGCACGACAGCGGGTGCACGGCTGCAACAAACACAATTTGGCAACGTCACTGACGACGAGTTCGTCGAATGAGGACGGCAACTGCGAAACTAATGGCGCTAACATAGCTGGCTCCAAGCTTCGTCATTGGTTGAAAATCTGGTAATGTCATTTTATATTTCAAAATAGTTTGACCTGCCCCCGTATTCAAAACGCTCGGATTCGATTTCGATTCCGTAAATCTTATGTCTATCTCGCTCGCTTTCGTAATGCCAAAACAAGATAGAAATACGACTTATTGAATCGAAATCGAATCCGAGCGTTTGTGAATAGGAGGCCTGGATATTAGTCATATTGATACCTAGCTATGGTCGCGCCATCTACTTTTAGCTTTAAACGATTTCCCCATTCAATACGAAACAAATAAAAAACATGTTTCTTTTAAAATCACCTTGATTATTAATAAAATTGAACAATGTAATTTTGAAACTTTATGGGAACTGCAATCAAAACATTTTCGGTCTTTTCCTTTTCTTATTTTTTTTTCCGTTTTTGAAACTTTTTTAATTCTGTTTCCAAGGTAAACTCTGTAGGGACACAATGTATGTACAGACTTACTCGGTAAATATATTACTGGTGACGCACGGCTGCGCCCGCATTATGTTCAGTCGCAAATAAACTGCAGTCGTAATTGGTCGTTTCTATTAAACTAGCACCTCAACACGAACTAATAGAACACATATAAATCAGACAGTACTAAAGTGGTAATAAAAACTAGTAACATCTAAAACTCAACATACAGAATTCAAAGAAAATACAGTGAAAACATACATTAAATGGGTGTTCATCACTCGCACTTCTTTAGAAACATACACACTAATTTACAAAATAAGAAAACTGTCATATAGGTATTAACGACATTGATGACACTGTAAAACCAAACTTTTTCATTGGCATATTTAGGGGTGCTTACTGAACGACCAAATACATTTTATAACATTTTCTAGAAAACTAATTTATTTTATGTCAGTACTTACATGTGTGACACACGGCGCCCGCGTACCCTGTCCCCTGACAGTTGCAAGTGAACTCATCGGCAGTCTGCGTGCATACTCCGCCATGTTCACACGGATTAGGGTTGCATCTTTAAGAGAACAGATTCCGGTTACATATGTAAAACATAACTTGGTTCAACGTTTAAGTAAGTAGTCAGTAATACATTTTTGCAGTACGACTTTGCCTATCCGGGTACTGAAAGTCAGTCAGTCCTAAGAGAAATAAAAACGTGCGTGAGCCCGCAATTTTCGACACCTGGTGGCGTACCATGACGTCTTAAAACATTATTGTTCCTTTCTGATTCCAGAGTGAAAAAGAGACGGAGCTATACAGGTCGTCTAGCTCCATCTCTTTCCCACTCTGGAATAGGAATGGAACAATAATGTTTTAAGCGTCATAGTAACCCCCTGTTGTTCGCCTGAGACTTAATCACATGTAGCTGCACATAACATCACACATTTAATGCAGGGCAGGAGCAGGAGTGTTCCTGTAATAGACCCACTTTCGCCATTTTTTTTTGTTTTTAATCGATTTGCTTGCGTTTGGCGACAAATCGCCTGATGTGCAGCAATGATGCGGCCTATGCTGAGGCACGCTTGCTAGAAGATGAAGTCCCACGTAAAACATATAAAAAACCCGGACAAGAGCGAATCGGACTCGCCCACCGAGGGTTCCGTACTTGTAGGTAAATTATAAATAGTTCAGGAATCGAGTCTATTTTTTAATGATTTAATGACAAATGTAAAATTTTCAAACTTTTCCCTGTACTTGTAGATTAAGACGATTTTACTTGGAAAATTTTAAAGTTCTAGGTCAAAGGAAAGTTCCCTTTTAATTTTGATTACCATGAGAGTGTCGAAATATACGTTCTTTGCGGCATAAACGGCCGTATCTTTTTTTTACGTTACCTTAGAAGTTTGATTTTTCACAGCTTTAATGGACTGTACACCTAGGTATATGGTCTCTAGATTAAACTCGATACCTCCACGCGATCCCGAGGTAAAGGGCCTTGACAATTAGACAGACGGACAACAAAGATATCCGTACCTCAAAAGAAAAAAAAACTAGTTTACCTGTCGATCATCTGACAAGCATCGAACACAACTTCGTTGGGGCAGCAGTACTCTTCCTTCTTCCAGTCAGTGGGCAGTCTGTAGTTGCCATCCACCGCGATCTTGCGCATGCAGCCGATGAAACCACGCGGGGGGGCTTTACCACCTAAAGGGTGCGATTAATCATTAGTTTTCAATCACTCTTCATTAGGGATCACAAAAGAAAATTTAAAAAAATATCTCAACATCTGCAAAAACCTGCTTGCTGTAATATTATAAAATCGCTTTATACGTATACTCGAAAAACTATTACATAATTGCGTCATGCATCATACGTCGATTAACATCCAAACTTCAAATGAAAACTCTTTTACTAAAAAATGATGAACTATTTTATATTATTCAATGCCAACCCGCGTTCACAAACAGAAGATTTGAATCCTTATTCCCAGCAATCAGAATGGTATAGGCTAATCACACTAAAACAATAAAACGGGCCAAGTGCGAGTCGGACTCGCGCACGAAGGGTTCCGTACCATTATTTATAATAACGCGCAAAAAATCTTTTTTGTATGGGAGCCCCCTTAAATATTTATTTTATTCTGTTTTTACTATTTGTTGTTATAGCAGCAACAAAAATACATAATATGTAGAAATTTCAACTGACTATCTATCACGGTTCATGAGATACAGCCAGGTGACGGACGGACGGATGGACGGACGGACAGCGAAGTCTCAGTAATAGGGTCCCGTTTGACCCTTTGGGTACGGAACCCTAAAAATCATCATCTTCCTGCGCTTGACCCATGTTTTTTGGGGTCTGTGCAAAACTTTTCTTGCTTTCTCCCGTGTCAACAGTCACGCTATACTTGACTCCTTTTTCCGTCATATCATTCCTCACACAATCCATCCATCTTTTCCTTGGGCTTCCTCTCCCTCTCTATGCATAAACATTTATATTCATCACTCTTTTAGTCACATGCGTTCCATCCCTCCTCATCAGTCCATACCAAGACAAACTAATCCTTTTCATCTGTTCTGTAACAGACGCCAATTTCAAACTTCCTTCTATATGCTTATTTCTTACTTTATCCACTAAAATAATAAAATGCAGCACCTTAAATCCCCATACCTATAAAACAAAATTCTAACTTACCAGCAATATAATAAATACTTCCAGTCATGAACCTCAGTTTCTTCAAGGTCTTGACAGGCCGATAGTCTACCGCCAGGGTCAGACTGTCAGTAGCCATGGTCAGCAGCAGCGAGTGCCAGCGACCATCGTTGAAGTCTTCCGCGTAGTTGTCCAGTTTCACGCGAGGGTAACCGGGTGTTTCCAGTTCCACTTTTACTCGGCCTTCTTCGATGTATACCTGGAGAAAACAATTCATAAAGAAAATTGTCAATAGCGATTCAGTAATTGGAGAAAACAAGACAATAAATCTTTATAACGTCCGAGTCCTAATAAGTCTTTTAACACAATACAAAAATAAAATACAGTGTGCCAGTCAAGCCAACAACCTAACTCGCTATCTTCTTTATTTTGGATGATCCAAGAAGTTGTGCTAAATTCAGACACATTATTGAAACATGGCAGCATAAAATATTTAATATTTTAGTTCAAAATCAGAAGTCTTTAATTCAAATTACAGAGACAGTCCCCCAAAATATGTTGTCTGAGGCTACATCATATGACAATAAAAAATAAGACGTATCAACTATCTGCTTTTTGAAGTAAGAACTACTTTAGCGGCGTAGTACACTTTCGTCATGGGTAAAAATGTTAACCTCGCGTCAGATCGTCAGATCGAAAATTCGTAAGACGGATTGACATAAGGTTACGAAGGAATTTGAACTTTATGACAATATCTGTTATTGAGTTTGGGTTTCCAAAACTGGATCATTATATTATGCACAAACAAAACCTTCGGTTTCTCCAAAGAGGTAAAATTCGTAAGACGGATTGTAATAGTTCTGAAGTGTTAAATTTTAAATTAATATAAATTGTCATATTTGCGTACGATAGCGCAATAAGTGAATATTGTATTCTACCACATAAATGTTAGTACTTTTATACTGATCATTAAAGCATTTCGTGCAAAATTATTCCCTAACCATTCCAAAATATTAAAAATGCACAACGTTAATATTCAAGTTTTCACTTCTGCCGGCACTCCCGGAGTGCAACCCGTTTATTTTTTTTTTTGGATTACATCCCACTTCCTCTCATAGAGAGGGGGCCTATGTCCCAGCAGTGGGAACATTATAGGCTGATAATGATGAACTATCTGCTAAGTAAAATCTCACCTTGACATGTCCCTCGGTGTTAAACTTGTGGTATATGAGCAGGCCGTGCTGCTCGTAGGTGCGGAACTCCAGCGAGATGTTGAGCGTGTTGCCGCCCGAGTAGCCGCGCAGCTTGGCGTACGAGCCCTCCTTCAGGAATGTTATGGGGACTACTGGTGGCTCCTGTGAAGAAGGTTTAGTGTTATTTACAGTTTGTCACAATTATATGTCGGTTGCTTAGTTGGGTGAAGTTTTCTGTGAATTTCAATTCTTTGTAAAATATGAAGAATACATACAAGACACACTGGAGGCATTATTCTACATTACCGTCTATATTCGTTTTGAGATGATAATTGCTCCTTTGTTGCACGAATAAAAAATATAAGATTAGGTAGTGACAAAATAAATACTTATAAACTCTTGAGTCGAGTGTAACTCGACATACAAAACGCCACTAAAATCAAATGAAGCATACAAAGATATGAAATACTACACAAATATTTTTTTTTTTTTTTTAAAACGTTGCCCCCACTAGGAATTTCTCCTGTATCGTGGGTGCGTTTACAAACATTTAAACTCACATACACAAACAGCCAGACCCGGAACAACTATCTGTAGGCCATACAAATATTTGCTCCGTGCGGGGATCGAACCCGCGACACGTAGCGCAGCAGTCGATCGCTCAACCACTGCGCCAACCGTGTCGTCAAAAATTCAAAAATAATCACAATATTATACGCACGCCAAACCGACTTGGTAAGTTCCTATGTCTCGGTTCAGAGCATAAAATGTGGCAACGAATCTGTGGATGGGTGACCATCCTTAACATATCGAGTTTCCTCCGTGTCTCTGAAAGCACGTTAAGTCGTTGGTCCCGGCTGTCATTTGCAGACCTTCAACAGTCGCTTTATCTTCGCCAGTGGCCCGAAAATCTGACAAGCAGTCTTGCCAAGGGGTATCGTATTATCCAGTACTAACTGGGTTGTGGAGGTCAGATAGGCAATTGCTACATTTGAAATTCTGGAATCAGCTGCATTTTGCTAGACTGCAAGCCAACCCTAGCTCCTGCCCTTATCCCAATTAATTTGGGGTCGGCGCAGCATGTCTTCTTCTTCCATACTTCTCTATTACTTGTCATCTCATGAGAAACATCTTTTCTTCCCATATCATCCTTCACACAGTCCATCCATCGTTTATTTGGTCCCTGAATGTTTAAGTTAAAATTGGACAGCTTTAAGAGCTAAAAAGGAATTAAGCAAATGTTTTGTGTAAATGGAAAATGAGCTTTAAAACTATGCAGCTAGTATTTAAAACTGCATGTTTTAGGTTTATCACTCGATTCATTGCTTCTTAACGCCATCCAATTGTTTAACACTTACTGGGCAAGAATAAAGCGTGTTAACTTTAGTGAACTTGAAGGGTTCTCCGGTCTCGTAACCTTGCTTCAGATCCTGGATGACGTTGGTGGCATTCAGGTACATGTTCTCAATGCAGCCCGTGAAGTTCTGGTTTACCACCAGACCTTCTTGGAAGTTTGGTACGCCTCCTATGTAGAACTGGAATGAGATATTGGGTTGGTGAATAAGTTCTTTAAAGTCATCTGAAATTAAGTATTATTCTTAGTCTACCCTTCTTATATTCTTTTTATTCACGTTGTGTCAGATGTTACGTCTAATCGACTGCACAGCAACTGATACTCACAGCCCTGTTGAGGTTGAGTCGCGAGAACTCGCCCTTGATGCGGTCCTGCACGATGACACGGTCCACTGAGAAGATGACGGAGCGTCTGTTGCGGGATATCACCACGTCGTGCCAGATGTTGTCATCGAGTAGACTACCCACTGATAACGAAGATGATGTTCCTGAGCCTGTTGAGTTAGTTATGTTTTGTTAATAACCAAGGATTAGTCTGACTTTTCCCAAGATCATTGCAAGGAAAATGGACAATTCTATTGTATTTCCCACTAGAAATTTCCATATCTGTTGCAATAGAAATAAAAATCAACCTAAAGCAGGTTGCTGTTTTATTATTTCAATATGGTCAATGGTTTTTATGGTTCCGTAGCCGAATGGCAAAAACGGAACCCTTATAGATTCGTCATGTCTGTCTGTCTGTCCGTCCGTATGTCACAGTTACTTTATTCCGAAACTATTAGGACTACACAGCTGAAACATGGTAGGTAGATGTATTCTGTGAACGGCTTTACGATTTTTGTACAAAAATAAAATAGATTAAGGATATCCCCTCCCAACACGGAGCCGCCATATATGTATATCAATCCGATAAAATTTATAACGTAAGTACGAAGTTACAAAGACTTTTTTGTGGTGCCACGCCAGTCATGTATGACTTATTGCTAGAAATAAATAAAAATTAAACGAGAGTAATGAAATGCAACATTTGCTGGAAACTTACCCAAATCAATATTGAGCACAAGTCTATTATCCCTAAGCTGTAAGGCCACATAATCTCCCTGCGTCCCTCTGGAGTACATGAGGGCTCCTGATGCTGTACTGGTCTTGAACCGGAAGCGGATGACCTCGCGGGAAGCCGAGATGGGGTCCCGGAGCAAATCCATCTTGATTAAGGAGGAGCCATTGAAGTAAAGTGTGTCGGCAACTGTTGGAGGAATTTTCTGTCTTTAATTTTTTTTGGTCTACTGTCTATATTATAGGCCGTGAGTTCGAACCCAGGCAGGCACTTCCCTTCGTGAAATGAGAAGTTGCGACTTCCATAAAAATTAGCCTACGTCCGCCAGCTGAGAAAAATATCGACAAAAAATAGATAAAAAGTAGTATTAATAAAATGCAAACCTCCGATGGTCATCCTTAATGGCTAACATACTTGGAAATATTTTTCAGGGGCAGTATTACTTATCTTGAAAATATTTTACTTTCAATCATACAATACCTACTACTCTAACGACCATTGAAAGTGAAATAAAGGTGACATAAAGATTAAACAAATGAACATCTGTGTCATTCTAAATTCATTTGCTTCCTTGGTACAAGGAAGGTGTAAAAAAAAAAAAACTTCTTTATTTTAATTTGACATTTATTTTAATTTGACATTAATTTCTATTTATTTATTTTTAATTTTACTTTTTAATTGAATTCAATAATTTTATCTAATGTAACTTTGAAATCTGAAAGCTGTGTGTGTCTTTGAAAGCTGTTCAATAATTTATGTTTGGATTTTTATTTATTTTTGTTTATATTTTATTATTTTTGTTTTATATGGGTCACGGACCTGAATTAAATAAATAAATTAAATTAAATTTATTCCCGATCTACATCTAGCAAAATATCATCTAAAAATGCGCTGGTTGGGTTCAGAACATCTTCATCTCGCCCAACCAAGATAATACAAAATAGTCACTACAGGGGCGTAGACGTGCGTTACTTTAAATAATACTCTTTAAAATGTTTTTATTCACCTAGTATAATAACTAATAACAAACAATCGCAAATGAGTTAATACAGTGTTTAATTGCTTTTCAATACTATTCTAAAACTAAAATCAGAAGTTAGTCTATATTACAGGTATTCTGCCCCTGAATTTATATTTAGGGCATTTTTTTTATGTGCGAGCCAGTAAACAAGATCACCGGAAATATTTCACTTTTTTTATACTAATTTTTAGCGATTTTTTGAGATACTTATCTTTGCTGTTGGAAGTGGGGCATCACCATTAGGTTAGGTTAGGAAGGTAAAGGAAAACACCCTCAACCCAAAAATTCGACGACATTTTATTTTCACCAATCTACATTTACCCAAGTTCCCATTCCCAATACTTATAAATATATTATGATGGGTTATAGAATGAATAACTAGGAAGCTATTGTGGAACCAGGTTTTTATCATCTTATTTTGTTTTAGGAGCTTCAATGCTGGTCTTTTATTTCTTGTTTTGTCAAAAAAACGAGAACTGTGTGTGATCACAGGCAATTGAGGCAAGGCCAGGGGCAATGCTAAAACACATTATAGCCCAAACCTTTCAGTAGGTGTTAAGCATTAAACCCTGAACTCTGCAATACGCCCGGTCATAGCGTATTTTTAAGACCTAATAAAAATAACATTCAAATATCATTGGGCGAAAGGTGCTTTACTTTCATATTTATAGCGCACAAAACAAGTAGTTTAATCTTTATAGCGCTGTTATTTTCGGAGTTAAAATTATACATTTCTATTACTTAGCGCATGTTTGAAATGTTTTTAACAATTAACAAGGGGTCAATTGAGTCGCAGTTCAAATTGCTCGGCAATGTATTGAACTCTGAACAATTTCGACGTGAAATAGACGCTATACATGACTAGCTGAACTCCGCGGTTTCAAGCCCCGTTTCTGTTTTTGCTTAGCTCCTAAGCGTAATTTAAATATAATCTTCCTGGAGAATTGGGCTCAAATCCGTCTGGCAATTCCAGAGATTACCGCCTTCAAAGAAACAAACTATATCAATGACCGCTATTCCTCTACCCATACGTACCATAATCGCATCCATAAACCTCGACCCTCATGGAGATTTTGTCGCGCCATCGCATCGGGTTGATTCGAATGAACTGCGCTATAATGGGAACTTCGAATTCGTTCTTCTGAACCGTGTTTCCATCGTGGTTGCCTTCGAACATCTGTTGGAATATAAAATCTATTGGTTTGTCGTTTAAGTATAATATGGCGTAGTTTGTAATGATCTGCTATTGACGTAGATTTTAGCTTGTATGTGAAATGGTAAATAACTGAGTTAGTGTCGTAATTTGAGTGTATAAATAGGCTAGTATGGCATATAAATATAGTACTTAAATGGTAGCCTATATGATAGTACCTATATGGTGAGCTCTATTTAATGTTTTAATTTTTCTTTATTTTATTTTACATTTATTTTAATTTTGGATTACGTATTTTAACTTTTTGCTATTTAATTGTTTTTTTTTTCCTCTCATCTATAGTATTGTTTTAATTGTCATTTTATTTTTGCATGTAATGCTACTTTTTATAATCTGTAATAGATATGTTATAATGATCAAAAAATTATGCATGGAATACTTACTGGAAAAAAAAACTTTCTAAATTAAGACATTTATTTGTCCATATTTGTACGCTTCACAGCAAAACATAGAGAATCAACTAACCATAATGTAACATATCACACACAGTGTAACTACCTATGTTTACAAATAAAATATTCTTATGGTTTAAGTGCAAACCATGTACTGTATTGTTTACAATACCTCTATACCCAGTGTTGACAAAATAGACGAAGTTCAAGATTTTTTGCAAATGCCTAAAAAAGCCCGTACAATATTGAATACTTGAACGACTCATTCTGAAGTTATATTTTGAATGGTCACTGGAATGGAATTGGATCGAATGGCGACACTTCGACCTCGCTGGCTATAGGTCTCCATCATAGTCAATCCGGTATAATTAATATTAAATGTACACCGCATATCATTATGTTATCGTTTTTTTTAAACAAGTATTTATTAGTAGCGGTCCAGGATCTGGATTTGCGCACGGTTCCTGGCAATAGGCTCGCCCCCTATTACGTGGTACTTAAACCTAAATAGCAAAATGTGGGATTACCAGGGTACATCTGCCTAATCCTAGGGGGATTACAGGCGTGGTGTTAGGTTTTGAAAGCTTTTTCTCCTAAGCAAATGCATTCACAAAAGTATACTCAACAGTAGAAATGCTAATAACATTAAGCAAGAGTTTGTTAGAACTTCAAAACTTGATCACCCAAAAGCGCCCTACCTGCGTATACCCATCCTCCGTGGTCACAGGCCTCCAGCTCTCTCCATCATCGGAGTACTGCAGCATGTACTCGGTAACATACTCGTCAGTGGCAAAGCGGCCTCTGGTGGCGATCCCGCGCATTTCCCGCCGCTTGTCCAGTTGGATGGTCATGTGTTGGTAGTATGAGCTCTCGCGGGCCGTCCACGCTGCAGTCCCTTCACCGTTATTTGTTAGTTAGTGCTACTCTTGCAGTGTGTTCACAGAAAAGATTAGGTATACAGGCAACTTCGATCACTTATTACTTTTGACTTCTTAGACTTTGATGACATTTGGTATCACTATTCAAGCCTAAAAAGCAAGTTATAACTGCCTGTATACCTAGCTCTTTTGTTGCCTGTACTCAGTTGATTGTGGATTGCATTTCGTAGTTGACATTGGTATAGGTCAATTCCGAGGTAATTCGTGTATGAAAATGAATTAATGTTTTGAGCCTTGATAGCCAACTAAGACACGGTGATCAACAAACAAATAATACATCGTTCGAGTGGTAATAACTTCTCGCTGAATGAAACATAACTGTTGACATGGATTCCATGCAGCTAACGTATCAAGGATATTAAACACAGTGAATGTCAACTTATCAAGGTTCAACCTCAATGCCATGATTTTGTACACGTAGGTCCGCAATGGAAGCATTGAATGAGAGTAGCAACACAACACAATTAAATTATAAAAGTAAAACTGGGCATGAATATTGTGTTATTCACTGTTATTCAATCAGTGGTCCACATTGGCCCTAGATCGAGATAATTGGAAGTCATGGGGAGAGGCCTTTGCCCAGCAGTGGGATGACGCAGGCTAGCAGTATCAGTATCATTGTTATGTTCCTAGTGCTAACTAGGCAATATAGGTACCTAAATGAACGTCCGTTAGATTATTGTACTAAGTCAAGCATTTCATATCAAATAGCGTAATTTTATTTAGGCAATCATTAAGGTGACTGAGGGCCATATAATTTTTTTCAAACCACAATCAAAATCGTACCATTTAGACGTGTCGATTAATCGAAATTGTTATGATTTAGTTAGAGAAAAGAAAGAAAGAAAATTTCAAGAGGAGTTTTGTATTTACATAAATGGTGCTGGAGCAGCCTTAGCAGTTCTTCTATAGCGCTGTGTTTGTAAAAAGAAGCAGTGTTTGTTTTCATTAAAGCCTCTGAATTATTGAACTAAAATAATGAATGGAATGGCTATCGGAGCAAACATGAAACATTGAACACTGAATATTTACAAATTGTATGAAAGAACACTGTTTAACCCTCGCCCCACGCTATCAATAATAACAAAAATAGGTATATATAGCATAGCCATTAAAGACAACACATCAAATGTACGAGAAGTGTATTGTGTGTTTATAACAGCCCATAACACATAGTCTAGGCTCATAACATGTTAGGCACACTATTTCTTTCTGTGGGGTGGAGTGATATTTTAAAGCAACCAATATTATTCCCTTCAAGTATCACAAAGGCTTTTTGTTGTCATAACATTTGGAAAGCTCAAAACAGTAGCATGAAATGAAGTTTGGCTAAAGAATGTCTACTAAAAGACAGAACCTGCAAACTAAACACTACTCCCATATCAAAGTGAATTTTCTATCAAAACGTGACAACACCACACGAAAACCAAAAATAAATAAAAGAAGCTAACACATGCAAACCAACCTCTCAACCTGTTAGTCATTGTCTTATTATTTTAGTACATTTTTACCTTGACTTCTCCTCCAGCTGCTTTGTACTGAACATAATCAAGTCCATTGGAGCCATAGCTGATATGATACTCTTGGACAAACTCCTGCGAGTGTGCCCGGCCCTGTGTGGCCACCCGCGTGATGTTCTTTACGCTACCGAGGTCAATGACCAGCTGCTGATCGAAGTCATTCTCCGACGCCGTCCAAGCGTTCAAACCTTTTCAGTGCGGGAAAATTTGGCATCTTTATTTCTTACATGCTTTACTTTCATTAGTAGGTAAAACTGTTAGTCGGTTAAATAAGACGTTAACGTTATTTAAATAGTTATTTATTTGCCTTTGCCATTTATTGAACCTCTAACAACTAAGTCATATATTGATCCTAAACCTATGTAACGTCTATATAATCCAAAAGCAACCCAAATAGTAAAAATATAACATATCAGAAGTAAATAAGCGAACTTTTAACATTATAAGTTTATGAAAATATTGTTTTTTCTTTCACAATAAATTCGAGATTCATTTTCAACCTTTCATAGTTCAAAAGTGCTTCATTTGCTTCTCGACAAAATCGGAACTGAAATTAAAGTCCGGTTCATGTAAAGGTTTAGCATCTTCCACTATTTCTTCAAAGGTTAAATAAGTATAAGGCGAGGGTTCATAGTTTCTATTATTGACTTTTAAAGAAACCGCCACGGTATGCCTGTCGTCCAATAATGTCTCTTCAAAGATCCAACCCTCCTTCAGAACATTTTTCACATGCAACACCGTATCAGTTACTAGCCTCCCCATGTCTAACTTGCGTGTTTTTAGTGAAAAACTTATTTCGTCCAAGGGTACAGTTATGCCAAACCCTATGTTCTTCACATAACTTTCTTTGAGACACCAAATGCGATAGAAGCACGCGATCTGTTCCATTTCCGTGGGAAAACTTCGTATCGTCGACCATTCGTGTCCCGAAAACTGACGCGACATTATCCGAAAGAATTCTGGGATGTTTTTATTTGCTGGTGGTTCTACTTTCATGACATCAATGCCAATATTTCTATCTTTATTGCCAGCCAGTACTACATAGTCTCCTTGGTGAGACACATTGAAAGTTATTGGTACGTCCCCTCCCTCCACCAAGTAGGGCTTGCCCTTATCATCTCTGCTGAATCTTACTTCCTCATAAGGAATTGTAGTTGTTTCACAAACAAACTTCCTCAGCATCAGTCGTCCAACAAGTGATGACTTAGCATCATCCTGAAACACAAATCTTGCAATTCTTTGCTTCTCCTCTTGCTGTATGTAAGTTGAGGCAGCTACTATTTCTTCGTGGGTAGGTGTCCATTCAGTGGCATTGAAGGCCCATCGGACATTTGAACTGGCCATTTTGGTACTAAAGTCTCTTTTGAGTATGTTTACTGAGGTCCAAGTATACAGTGTTTTATAATGATAACGGACCTGCAGACGAATGAACCCTGTTACTTTCTGTCTTCCTTTGACTTACTTTTGTATATTTTGTTTACAATTCACAGGTTAAGAAGCATAAACTATAATTTTGGCAACTGAATCACAAACACAACACACAGCATGCAAAAATAATGACATGACTTCATATCCAAGTGAAAACAAAACCAAATGATCTATTCTTAAAGCTGCCATCATAGCTGGCTTGTGTCCTACAGCATTCTCTAGCATTGTCGTAACTTGTAATGCTCCATAACATTTTAGTGTAAGAATAGAATGTTGTCAACTACTTCAACAAGTCCAAATCTTATGAAACACTACAGGTGCAGCAAAGGCAAAATGATAGTGACAACACA
Organism: Cerastis leucographa; assembly: GCA_963082945.1. NCBI lineage: Eukaryota > Metazoa > Arthropoda > Insecta > Lepidoptera > Noctuidae > Cerastis > Cerastis leucographa. Next base: position 20,641,922 of record OY720356.1, on the reverse strand, counting down.
AATAATTTTTCCCATATTATTATATTTTCCATGTTAACATGATTTGACTAATGCTCAAACACGAGTTCTTGTGTTGTAAGCCGCAAGTTGGTGCATGAAGTTGAAAAGTATATGATGCCAGTTTATACTGGTTTGTTACCACTGGCGTGAGGCTTACTGTATGTGAGAGCCAACAAGTTAATATAACAAGTACTCAAATCTAAAATTTATTTTAATTTCATAGCCATATCAGCATGTTAACATGTTTTTATGACATTGATTGCATCTTGATTTTAAACTGCAGAGAGTATTTCAACACTTTCTTTCTTTTGCCACACTACTTCTGACCTGTATGGGTGAATAATTAGGCATTTTATACCTAAATCTAAGGGGAGATCTAAATAAAAGCGAGAAATAAGTTCATTGAGTAAGAATTCTTCCCTCGTACAAGTCAGAAGTTGGTATTTTTTAACCCAAGTCCCATGCTCACCATATAACTTAGCATTCTCTGGTCCCCTGTCTCTTAGGCTGGAAGTGGCGGTCAACTTAGCGTTGGCAACGAGTGGCTCATTACATTCGTAGTCGTAATAATATCTTACTGAGTCTGAAAACAATACAAGTACATACTTTATTCATTGTTTCGGCCTTTTACAGTACGAAAATAGTAACTGACACAGTTCTCTTCAGGGTTGAATGAATTTGTAACGAAGTAAACAAGAACGACTGGAACGTGTAACACTTTCTTTTGCAAACAAAGCCCAAATGTATGTTCATTCAATAAGAGTTAATGTGTAACAAAAATTCACGTTTATTCTTCAACTAAATATACGTTAAATGTTTGACTAAGGTAAGGGAATACAGCCAAAACTTGCATTGAAAATAATTCGTTATACTAACCTGCATCAGTTTTCGTTATGCTATGGCAAAGCAACACAAAGAAATAATACACGAAACCACTCATCATAATTTCATAGCTATTTTATAAATGCTACTAATAATAAAAACGTAACGTATCAGTCAGAAAATCAAATAAAACTGTTTGATCATTACGTTAGCGTTGTTACAATCATCAAGCCGGACAACACCCAAGTACGTTTTAGGAAACTCGAACCTCAGAACAGTTCTTTTTCGAATTCTTATTGGCTCTTAAAGGTTCGATATATGAAAAATGAAGTTTTCAACCAATAGCAGTAATGACATTTAACAACGTGAAGAACAAACTTGTTTCATCTGCGTTCAAAATTATAATAGGCACAGGCACTGTTCTTGGGATTTTTCCATATTTAACATTTTTGTCGCAAAAGTACCAGTACCAGTACGCAGTAGTATTGACTGACTGACATGTTTATAATGAACAATTGGTTTTTATAGAGTAAAATCAAATAAATGAATGAGTAAAATAAATGCAGAAATACTTTGAAAGCAATTTTCCACGAAATGGTTTTCGAACGCTGCCGTGAAATTTAATGATTTATTGCCAACTTAAATATAAAAATAAAATAAATGGGAGCTCACAGGAATTTTTGATTTTTAAAAGAAATGATTAGAAATTATTTTCATAGAAAAAATATTTAAAATAGTATTAGAAACACCATACTGCTAGTTTTCTTATTTTAATTCTACTAATTCGCTGTTGATTTATATAGTAGAGGACACAAGTGAGGGACTTACTTCAACAATAGTTGCAACACTAGCAATTTCTGCCGAAACAGGGAAATAGTGTTGATCGATCGATATATTTTCGGTATTTTAAAGAGTTATTTAGGCGTATTTTGTGAAAAGTTTGTGATAAGAACACTGATCAAACTTAGATATTTATCCAATAAATGATTACAAGGCTTAACTGAGCCATTTTTTGTTGTTGTATGGAGTGAAATCCCGTTACACATATTTTATTTTTGCCACGTTTTGTCGGAATATTTGGTGATAAAGTTGTTTAAAAATGCTTATTTTTGTTTGAGGAGCCAAGTATTTAGCCAGGTAAATGTTTAAACTATGCATAGAAACTTTTCCCAGTCGTTGACAATGAATCACCTGCCCCATGACATGACATCAGAGATTCTCTAATAAGAAATTCTCTAAATCTGACAGGCTTTTCCAGAAAAAAAGTGCTCGTTTATGTTTACGATGAGAAAGAACAATACAATTATTACAATCTTTTTAGAATTGCACCATTTAAAATATTCATTGGTGCACACCTACTTAAAACTATTTTTCTCATGAAGCAGTTTCCGAATTCTTAGATAAACCAAGTAGATGTAAACATAAGTAGAGAAATTGTAGATAGTGCTTTAATTAAAGGTTCGATTTTAACTATTATTTTGTTAAAAGCAAACCATGAATCCCAACATTAACATACATTATTATCATAAACATTTAGATACTCAGAATGTATTTTGTTATTTTCATAATAGAAGCAACAATGTCAAGCATGTCAGACCGCAAGGCAGAGCTGGAGCGCAAGAAGGCGAAGCTCCAAGCTCTTCGAGATGAGAAAGATCGCCGCCGCAGGGAAAAGGAACAGAAAGATGCTGAAGAAGCCTTGGTTTGTGGCCATGTTATTAGTTTTATTGGAATATCACATGCATTTGCCCAATAAATGCATGTCATAAAATTATTTGTTTAAAATGATAAAAGCTAATAATGACTGATGCTGCAATGTTCACTTATTTCGGTGTGCAGTGGAATATCAGTAGTATCTGTTGTATAAGATTGGGATGGATCTGATTTTTCCTTTATGCTGTATTTACAACATACTTTGCTATATCTGTATTGATGATAAAATAGGTAGGCGCATCCAATGTGTTAATGCTTGCTCAAAATATATAGTCCAGTTCCAACTTGATTCTTATTGGACCAGTGTGAGTCAAAGAAAATAATAATAACAGCCTCAGTAGTAATCTGTATTATGCAGGCACCTTAGGATAACAACCCAGGCCAGCTATTCATAACCTGTACTATTTCATTTCAGCAACGTGCCTCAGCAGCCTCCAGCATGGACAGCCGGCGGGACCTGGATGAGATGCTGTCCTCTCTTGGAGTGGCTCCGGTGAAGGATGTACTGTCATCCCTCTCGTCAATGACGTCACTGACTCCACCACAAACTGCATCACCAGATGCCAGTCTGCCACACACTGATAAGTCCAGTTTACCTGCACATGGGTAAGTGGAAGTTACTTGTGCTCATTCTAACTCAGTCCAGCCTGTTCCAGTGCTTATTACTAAGGATGAAGACACTGATCATCACATCAAAACATCATCACAACTTCAGTAGTCAAATTATCTGTATAACTCACAAAGAACGAAAATTTGGTTCAATTTATAAGCTGTGTTTTACGTGAAACATTTATAAATTTATTATTAACACGCTTTTATTAGCTTGGTATCTATGTGACGGTATTTTCAAATGTGATTTTGACCCACTTCAAAACATCTGATTAAATTGAAACTTAAACTAATGTCAATACAGTTCCCCGCAAAATAAAAGAAATATATTGCAAGTATATGGTACTGCTGAAAGACGGGTCCTAAGTTTGGCATCAACTGTACACAAGATGCAAGGCAGTGCGGTCGATCATGCAGTCATTTATCTATGTTCTTATAACCTTATGTAGCTCTCAGCGGTGGAAGGTTTCTGTATGGTATTTGGATAGAAGAACTTGATTTCTCAAAGTTAACAGGAAGTCTTATGGAAAAGTGATGCATTAGATGAAATGGTTAGTCTGCGAATAATTCATACAACAACCTGTTTTCAAAAACGATACACCAAAAAGCAGATTATTCGTTGTTAACTAATTAATTAACATATTATACAAATAGTTTAAAAAAAACGCTTTTGTACTTAGCGGCAAAAATAAAAAATTGTTTAAAAAAAATTAAAAACGCTTTAAGCAAACCAAAAAGTAGAAAATAATTTTGTAGAAGATTAATAAAACAAAATTTTTATTGTAGAAAAGCATGGGTGCTTGATGTCAATGGTTATAATATTTTAATGAGAGATATTGGTAAATTAGAGTCATTAAGGAATTATCTAGGAATTATCTATAGTTAAATGAAAACTATAACCGACGGAACAGGAATAGATTAATACTACCCATCACAAGCTTAAAAGTTATCGGGAAAAGCCCACACTCAAGACTAGCTAATATATTTAATAAGCTGCCTGAAAAATTAAAATCCCTACCAAATGACTCCATTTTCTCTAAACAGTTGAAATCTTTGCTAATAAAGAAAGGCTACTATACCATAGAGGAATTTAAAACTGACAAATTGTGAATCGATCGACCCTGACCCGATATTAACTTAACAAAAACGTAAAATAATAATGATTAATTTTAAAATGTTTAAAATGTATATGATGAATGATTGATTAATGTTTTGTATAATTAATGTAATATAATTGTAATTATCATAATATGTACTTAATTTAATAATTAGTTATAAAATATTTGCAGTGCCCTTACAGGGTGCATGTCTTAATACTGTGTCATGAAATTTTAATGCATGCCTATAATCCAGTGTTTTACATGTGAGCAAATCAGTAAATAAATAAATAAATAAATCTTAAAAAGCGCCCCACGCTTTTCTAAAATGAAATATTTTTTTTGTTAATCACACTATTCTTAATTTAAATTAATCGAAAATTATTTTCTACTTTTTAGTTTGCTTTTCTATTAAAGCGTGTTTTTTAAAAAAACTATTATTTTGTTAAGAAAATTTTCCAAACCCAATAAATTTCACAAACATGTAGCAATGGATAATAAAGTTTTGGGAGAAAGTATGTTATGCATTAAGGATGCAGTTCTGTTAAATACATGGTGTTTACCTTCAAATCACTTTTGAAGGCCCATAGAAGTAAAATCCCTACATTGAAAATCCAATAGTATTGTACAGTATATAATGGGTGTATAAAGCTCTTAACTTAGTTGCTGCTGTAGTATGCTTAGTTGATGGCTGTGAGAAGGGTCTGTTTCCACCTTTTATAAAATATTCATGTTCACAATCAGCGGCCCGAAGAAAGCGCCTTCCCTGCAAGTGGTATCGGTCCAGTCCACAGACATTCCACCTAAAGAGAACGTAACGTACGCGAAGCAGACCCAGACCACGGCGTCGGGCGTCACTGAACTTCGAGATGGTAAGCGTTACGTGTAGTCTATGTACACTTGTACAGTCCTGTCATCGTTATCTTACCTCTGATTTTATTCACAACTCTCAAATCAAAGTGATCCTTAAGTTCGTTACAATAAGGTTGTTTTTGGGTTACTGCCAGTGATACATCGGTTAAAATCACAACCATCTCCATCTTCTCTTGTAGATAAGGAGGTAATATGACCGTGAAAAGACTTTAGCTAACATTTTTGCTAGACCTTTGATTTTTTATACTTTTTAAGTTGACTTTCTTTAGTTTCTTTTTGTCTTTGAGTTTGTGCAATCACTAAGATGTAGGTTTTATGCAAACAGTAAATGTATGTATGTTTGTTTTTGGAACTGCAACATCTTTAACCATCTTAAATTGATGTTGGTCTTTAATAAGATCGTGGTTTTGACCGAATTAGTGATTGCAATGTTATAAATGACTAAGCAATATAAGAACAAAAAAAAATGGGTTTGCTCCATGACAAAATACTTTATTACAATATTACACTTTAAATTGAGATATAAACATTACAAATAATCTAATCGTGGGTTTTGGATTGTTTCTGTGTTACTGACATAATTATTTATGTTTGTCCAATAACATTTTTTGAGTTTGCATACCCATTTAAAAAATAATTTAATTTCGTATAACTGTGATGTCTGGGTGTTGGTTTAACTATACTTTGTCATTTGCAAATAATAAATTTTGTTTTACTTTCTGATCCTTTTAAATAATAAACTGCATTTGCATGCAAAAAAAAAAATCGTAATTAAAATCCCGAACTTAAAAATCACCATAATTACCATCTTACTATTTTGTCTGACTTTTAGTATCATAATCTTATAATGAAGTATCAAAATAATCAAAGTATTTGGAACGTATTTGCAAATGACAAAAGCCCTCTGTAACCAATGACATCTCTGTAGTTTTTATGACAGTATTTACTTTTCACCCATCTCTTTTAATTTGGCTTTACGTTACTTTGCTGTCTGAATTTATCAGTAGTTAACTAGTTATGAAAGTTAAAAACATTTTGTGTATCCTTCCATCTCCTGTTGAGGTATGTGTTAAAAAAAAAAAAAAAAAAAAATATTAAAATCATTCAGTGTATATGCATAAATAATTAATTAAGAACATTTGACTGAAATTCAAGGAATTTTATTTTGAATGCCTAATAAACATGCTACGTATCGTTCAGTTTTATCTAAAATCCATTTTCAAACAAAATAAATTCAGGCAACATTAATTTGCGAAATTTTTATTTTGTTTTCTCAGCTTAACATGTTGTGTCGTCTTCCATTACGTTACCCTTCTAATCAATTAATGATATAATATAAAAGTAAATACTGTATGAGAATTGTGGTGCAATGTTTGTGTTTGTGCTACCATAAAAAAAGGCTGCTCTTCCAATGCATCACCGCTTGCAGGATACATGGAGGACTGGTGGCGGCCGCGAAAAGGTAACTTGTACCTTGTTAACATTGTTTTACAATATACATTTTGTATGTCCACGAATATGCACTGTGATTGCTTGAAATTTAGATAGTTTTTTTTTTGTTTTTGTAGTTGTCAAAGTATTAATATGTACTTAAGTATACAACCTGTTTTTTTGATATCCCATAACTCTAGGTAACATATTCTGTAGGTAAAAATAATACTAAAACTCCTAGAATAGGTGGTCGAAAAATGCATAGTTTCGGATATATCATCAATCATAATTTACTTAGGTCAAAAATTGTCACCAGTGTGACGAATCTTCACTTTTGCGAGGTTGGCAAACTTCGCAGTAGTGTAGTAAAATAGTATTAGTTTCATTGATAAATACGAGTAATTAATTATTTTTATTCAAACCAATAATTCATATGCCAGTTGATTCTTTGATATGGTCTCAATCATATCCTAGAGTTATGAGATATAAAAAAAAAACAGGTTGCATATTTTAGTATATCTTTAATATACTTGTTATGTAAACTCAAATGAGTAACTTATAGAAGTGAATTCTTTAATAATAAGACGAAATTGTTTGTCAATGCATGATTATTTTAAAACACTTTAGCAACACAGGACAAATTATGATTGTATGTACAAGTAGATCTCCTCGGCCTCATAATGAAGTACATTCTAGATCACTTTGTTTTTATTTTGGTGTCATATTCGTGGACAGTCTGATGATTAAGCCCCTACATGAGGCGTAAATATACAATGCATGCACAAATATTTGTTTACGTGAAATGGAACAAAACATATTCATTTACAACACGTAAAATATTTTCGTATTTTTTCCGCTGACCCTCATAGTGATAGGGCCTGAGTTATGTATGTAAAATGTCCGTTTCTCGAAGCATACCCCTTGGCTTATTATACTTAAACTATTATGTAATTCGTTTTTTTGCAAAATAATTGAACCATACACCACCATTGGCCTCAGATAAGTACACTGTTTTAATTTTATTCTCATCTAAATTAGATTTCATTAATTTAAAATGGATTAAATGGTATTAGACTTTATAATATAAACAAAATAAATGTAATAAGTTTTGTTCCACTTGAACTTGTAACTAATACACCTTTTGTGATATTATATGAGAGCGTAGCCAGATTGTAAAGTAATCTGTACGTAAAGGACATACAGTTGAAAACAGAACTAATTATTTATTTAAATACCCCTGGCTACGCCCATTTGGAAGTGTGATGTGACCATGTTTGTCCGAGCATGTATGTATTGTTTGCGCCGTCAAACTAACGTCACAGTGAGTGCACTATACTAAACACTGGCCGATGAAGTGACTGACGCTAGTTTGAATGTAAGGCCGTGGACTCGGGAATAAGAGCATATCGATGGTCTAGTCTGGTTCGGTTGCTCTTGAAATTGAACCGTATTTGTGACCTCTTAGTCTGTTTGTGCCGTTTTTGTACACAGAAGTTGCCACATTCATCTAGGCCATGGCCACATAGGAATTGCATGTGCTCACTACAAAACTTAATGGACTAATATCAATTCATTGTGAATACCATCCATACCATTTGTTCAAGAATCATTTACATACGTTTATGTAAATATGAATAATATATTTATCAAAACAAAAATATTCACGGTTCTTAAATATAATTATCTAGATAGTATTGTAAAGATATGTATTTTAATCACTGAACTATAACTGACAGAATATTTTTATTTTTTGTCCTTTTCTAGCACACGCAACCGACTACTACGGTAAGTCATTATTCCGCCAGGACGCTTTCTGTCGTTTACCCTTAACACTACCTGTCTGTTATCATGTCGGTTAACACGGTGACGGTTGTATATTAGTCCTCATCTCGGTCTAGATCTGTATATATTTAGTCTAGGTAATCCTTACTATCACGCTTCTAGTTATTTCCTACTAACAAATAGGTGCGGTACTCAGATTACTTGATAAATAAACTCAGTTTAGCCGAACATCTAGACCATTTAATCCATTTCATTTTATCAAGAAATCTGTAACGTTTAGTGTTTAGCGGGGGTTTGAGTGACACTACTCAACTAAAACATCATCATTTGATGCACGTTTAAGAGTTTACACGGAATTGTGGCCTTCCAGAGTTCTCCACTAGGTCTCTCACGGGAGACCTACATAACTACATAACGGCCGCAGAAATATACAGAATATAATATGTGTATATGAATTATGGTGGTATTATGGGATCGCCGTATCATTTCACGCTGTTTTACCCTTCGAGTCCACTAACATACACTGCACAGGTCCTAACACACGGACGCGTGTTGCGTGGCCGCGCGTTGCTGCAACACCGCGCAACGTCGCGCCCACGCAACGCGACACGGTCATGCTGTAAAATATATAAGCACTAGCTATTTCTATGTATAGTTTGAAATTTTTATTTATATATTATGGTCGAAAGATACTGACATTGTTTTTTTTGTTTTTTCCTCCCTTTTCAAGATGAGTACAATCTAAACCCGGGTTTAGAGTGGGAGGACGAATTCACAGGTAGGTTTCAATTCCGAATCATACAAACAATCATTTTAACTAAATATTGCCCTTCGTAGAGCCTGTGCCTATCACCTAGCATGGTTTGTTGTCTATCTATTCCTATTATGTAACGCTATTTATGACAAAGCTAACAAAAACATAACGTACTATATATTTGTGTGTGTGTTTTAATACAGGATCCTTCATTTTCTAATTTAGTTGACGGTCAGTAGTCAGTAACTTGCTAATTAATAATTACTTTTAAAAAATCTGGACTTAAAAGAGGCTTAAAAATATAAATCAAACGTAATATATAAATGAAAAGATGTGCATTTCATGAGACCACAACAAAAATACTATACTTTTACTGCTGACAGTCAGCTGTAAATAACCCACAAAATTCTTCCTGTATTACATTACATACAATTAATTCGTCATTATTTATAAATAATACATTTGAATCCATAATGCATGTGACAGAAATACATGTTGTGTATAAGTATGCATGACAAATGACAAGTCATTCATATGTTTGTAATAAACAAGTATTATTTTTATTTTATTTTTTTATTATGCTGGAACATGTACCTCTCTTGTGGAGAGCTCGGGAAGTTATTTTGCATATTTTTTTTTAATATTCCAAAGCTTTCTGTCACCAAATGTTTAATGCTTTTAGGAATTTTGTGTGTTTTAGTTGCACAGTTTTAGAGGAAATAAGTAGATCACATATCGTTCATCAAAACATGTTGATTTACTAGCTTGTAAATGTGTATTAGAATAAAACTTTCAGTTTCTCTTGAAAAAATAAGTATTCTGGCAGACTATTTAAATTCAAATGAGATGTCATTAAATTCAAAATGTGTCAACTGCATGATAAAAAGAATAAAAATATCAGTGAAAAGCTTGCGACGACGTCCATTATTGCCTGCTTTCCAGGTTGGCATAACGTTTGTCGAATAAAGTTTGTTGTCCTTTCTCCATTGACAACTACTAGGGATATCAGACATAGCCTTTTTCATTTCACAATTTACTTTCTTTTCGAGAAACTGAAAGCTCTGAGAATATAGTTACAGTAATGTTTTTCTCTTTCTACGCTGCACATAGAAGTTATTATATCAAACGTGGTTTTAGAGTCAAAATCCTTTATTATGTATGCATGAAATAGAGAGATGAATGTAGATACTTCTAGATTTTTATGCGGGTGTACTATAGGTACACGTCTGCCTTACTCTTCGGGGAGTACAGGCGTGATGTTATGTGTTACTTTTATATTTACTCTAACCTTTTGGGGGTTAGGTGCAAAAACACCCGTTTAGCAGCATGCTTCCCGAAATTTTATAGATTTTTTGATAATATGCCACATTTAATTTTTAATAATATGGTTCTGGTTATAGGGTTGAGTTTAGAAGTTACTGGTGATTTATTTTATTCGTCCTAGAATTGTATTAGTCGACTTCAGTTTTTTTCAGAGCGAAATTAATAAAAATAAGCTCTATTAACGTGATAGTAAAGTTTAGGTTGGTATGGCTTCACTGAGGTTTTATAGCTTGTTTTAAAAGCAATTATTTCTATTTCCTAATATAATTTTACTTTAATAACTTGCTGTAACTGTAGTCTCATATTCCATTGCTTTAAGGTTGAAAACCGCATGATTTTGGTTTGTTAAAATATTTGATGATTAGCAAACGAAGTCATCTGGTCATGTGATCATTTAACAAGTAGAGATGACGCTTCTAATAGCTAATGTTCATGAACAGATTAAAATTATATCATTGACTTACAAGATTGTACGTCTGAGTAACGGTATGTGTTTATGAAAAGGATGAATAGAAAATTTTGTTTTCAGTTTATCACAAGTTTTGTATTCTAAAATGTAAAGAAATAACTAGATCAAAAATCCAATTGCTGGAATTAGATTTTAAACTTTCGGCGTTGAAGCAAATGGAAATTTCCACCATCCAGACATGTGAAAATAAACTTATTCTTAATAATAAAAATGTGTTCAACTTCTCAGTGGTTCATCCTATATTTGTATTCATCCTTTGCTATCGTACTCATCAGTTTACAATACCTTAAATATAAGCAGCTTTTGTTTAAAATAATTCTTAATAAAGTAACCTTACTGACTGCTGTGTTATTTTTACCACAAATTAAAATGGTATTAATGTTTGTCATTTGCTTTGTAAATACCAAACAAATAGAACGAACTTTGGAAGACCAATTCTTAGGCGTTCCGTGTTTTAAGATTAAAAATGGCTGCATATATTTTAGGTGTTAAATTGAACTAGTTCAATTAAAGACATCCATTTACACTCAGTAGCTAGGTTTAGCTACACCAGTAGAGCAGTAGTTATATCTATCTTCATAACTCATTACATTATGTGTTTCATGAAGTTATGTACATACCAGAAAGATAGTAATATAAAGATTTCTGGTTTTCATAAAAAAAAACAAATTTGATTTTAAACTTAAAAGAGATCAAGTTTCAATCAAAGTACCCTTTATCTAAACATAGTGTCCAGTAAATAATTGATTGTGCATAAACACTAGCTAAATAACTTCATGAAATTCAGGTTTTTAACTCAAAAGTACGGCTGATTTATCAAACAACGCTCTCTCGAGCGCGTTGTAACTTATTTTTTTTCTAAAATAGATTTTTTAAATAAATTTTAATATCAAATTGAGTTGTTTATACTTTGTCTTCACGTGCTTGGCATGAGAATAATTAAGCCTTAATTTTTCCTTCTAAAACTCATATGGCTGAACTTTCATTTATTGGCATATTTCTGTCATATTTTTCGAAATATCAAGGTACCAATCACCTGTCAACACCAAATTCCATCTCAGTTACAATCAATCTTTCGACATAAAGATCCCCCGTCCTTAATAATATTAAATCAACCCATATTGAGGGTACAACTGGGCAAAGGCGTCCAATCCATCCATTTTTCACGTCTTTTGGACACTGCGGTGGACCAATCTGTCCTGTAGTTCGACGTCTCGCCATCGCCTTTATCCCAATTTATTTGGGGTCGGCGTATCATGTTTTTTTAACATAATCAGATTATTAAGCTCCCACTGCTGGGGTACGCTTCGTCTCTGCGAGAGGGAGACGTCCTTCAACGCAAAGTATCAAGCTCAATACATAACAATTAACGATGAAAACAAAAGCCACTCGTAAATTAATCAGCCATGCCGCACATACACACGCCCCCCCGGCAAGGGCCATTCTTATTCACCGTCCAGTGCTTACATTCGACGGCGACGGCGCGCGGCAAGGCGACGAGGAAGAAGCGGCGTTCCACGGCAAGCTCCCGCCCGGCATACTGCCGCATGGACTGCCCACTGTCAAGGAGGTGCAGCCGGCCGTCACTGTGGAGCCGCAGGAGAAGAAGGATGAGGAGAAGGAGAAGAAAGGTTGGTAGGACCTCCAAAGTTTTATATAGAGGGCAATATACATATCCTCGTTGTTCTGGTAGCCTCAAGCGCGACAGCTGAGCATGAGATCCTGGGTTCGATTCCCAGCTCGTGCAAAGTGTAATTGAGTCGTTCCAACAAGAATTTTTCAATAGCAGCCACGTAGTCTGGCCGGTAGATCGTAATAGGCATAACTTGGAAATTACAAGCCATTGCTCGGAAATGCGAGTAAAAGAGACGGCACAAGATGTTACCTCCGTCCAATTACGACTCAACTCACTGTCTGTCATTTGAAATATATTTTTATTACAATGATTTAGTGTTACTGCAAGTATCTGACACGGTCCAATACATTGCAGTCACTGTTCCATTACTATAACACTGTTGTGTGGTGTCAGTTCGCGAGCTGAGCGCGGACGAGAAGCAGACCATCATGCTGTCGTCGGAGTTCCAGCGCTTCATGTCGAAGGCGGGCCGCGTCATCGAGCGAGCGCTGGCCGAGTCCGTCGACATCTACACCGACTACACAGGTGGAGGAGACGCGGAGAATGCGCTGTGAGTACTACTCATCTTGTAGTCCTATCGAAACTACCGGGGCACGGGATCAGCATCGCCTCACACCCTGAGCCGTTCGACATTTTTTCTATGACACTCCAGTCTCCATGCATGTAGAGAGGTCATGCTGATTGGGTAAAGTGCTTATAAATGAGCTGTAACCCGCAACTTATACGCGCTACTCGTAAAAGCCTATTAATATCGATATGACAATCACACTATGGATCTTAAGGAGTTGGTCAGTGTCTGGCCAAATGCATAATAGAACATTTTTGTTCGTATGCCAGCTATGCAACTGCTCTCGCAAAGGCCAACAAAAGCTGGCATAGCGTGACTCTATCCGGTCGGTTAGCATGCATTGGTTCAATTTTTTTTACAGTTTATGAACTTCATATTGTTAATATTTTTTACAAAAATATTTTTTTAAGGTATGGTGACGATGGGTATAAAATATATTGGTAACGTAGGTTTGCAGTGAACTTAACATGCAACATCAATAAATAAAAAACGTTTTTATTATAAAAACAATAATATTTTATTGGCAATTTCGGTTTACTTAATGGCTGACAAATCTTTTGCTGTGAAATTTCAGAAAGACAGATTTTTAATCTTATTTGGGAATACCCAAATAAGATTAAAAATCTGTCTTTCTGAAATTGATATTCTATTGTCTTATTGATATTGATATTATTTCTGTTGATATTCGTTGTTTAGTTGAAAACAATCAATAGATTGTTTTCAACTAAACAACGAATATCAACAGATGACAACTGCGTGAATTAGTATGAATCGACACTAACATTCAACATTTATTAGTGTCTTTAATAATGTAATAGAATAACTCACAAATGACGTTGAGAATTTGGTTTCCTAACACAAAAACATTCAACACCACTCCAAAGAAAAATGACCCAAATCCCTTTTTACAGCGACGACAAATCCGACGCGCGTCTGTCGCTAGTGCGCACATTCTACGACGAGCGCTGGTCGCGCGGGCGCTGCGTCACGTGCCTGGACTGGTCGTCCGCGCACCCCGAGCTCATGCTGGCGTCCTACCACAACAGTGACGACGCGCCGCACGACCCCGACGGCGTCTGTCTCGTCTGGAACACCAAGTTCAAGAAGACCACCCCGGAGGATATCTTCCACTGCCAGTCGCCGGTTATGAGTGCTACTTTTGCTAGGTAAGATAAGCTTCTATCAAGCGACTCTTTGGAGTCGTGCACGTGCAAACAACAGAAGAGGTACAGTCATGGACTTTAATTGATGAGCCGCTTTTAAACATTCCAATTTTGCAGTTTTATCCATTCACGAAATTACACGATTAAACCCGAACTCAAACCGCATGTTCGCAAACAAGATGACATATTACTAAGAATAGTCTTATCAATAGAGGTTGAAGAAAGAATGTTGTCAATGAAAAAACCATAAAATGTTACATACGTTTGTCCAATCTATTTCTTACTGACCTCCTTTGAAGTAGAGCTAATAAAATACTCTTTATTTCTCTTGAGCTTGATTTGGTTTTCAGACAGTTGAAATGTCGACGTCAGAGACGATTATTTTGAATTTTGGTGTATCGAATAATTGTCATGAACATCATCTTGGACGCCACTCGTTCGGATAAAATCGTGGGTCTCGAACCCACGATTTTTTTTTCCGATGTCAAAATTACTAATCATAATTTCTCCGCACGCTAAGCGTTACTATGGCTACGCTAAAACAAACCGTCGCTAGGTAACGGTTGCTAGATTTGCTATTGGTTCATTTTGGGTAGTCACTCTGTACTATGTACGAATATAGCCGATTAAACCCGATTTGCATTATGCCGCTAAAATACGAACAGTGGCAAGTGGCTCATCAATTAAAGTCCGTGACTGTACGACGCGATATTACGTGTCGTTTGTAAGACAACGCCGCATAGACATTCCAGAGCAGAGTCATTTATAAATCTCCATTCTTAAATGACTACTCTGGAATGTCCATGCAAGCCTAAGCAAAGAAAACCCGTTCTGGTCTCCAGACCTGGGTCTAGGTCAGCCATGGCAAGTCATGTCCAGTTGGAAGATTTCCAGCAGGTGGGTTAGGTAGGAAAGCATTGTCTCGTCACAACTTGAGCCTTATCTTAGAGCGTTCGCCACTGAAAGAGGACACTCGTAAAAAAAGAGAAGTAAGAACTGAAATCCATTTTCCCTGATCCATACATTCTACAGTGTTCCGCAGACTGACAGAAACTGCCTGATTTCAATATTGTGTGTATTTGAGCAGGTTCCACCCTAACCTGATCCTCGGCGGTACATACTCGGGTCAGATCGTGCTGTGGGACAACCGCGTGCAGAAACGTACGCCCATACAACGGACACCGCTGTCTTCACTCGCACACACCGTATGTATACTTTGACATATTAGCTGGTTTGACATAAAGCTTGTTCTAGAAACATGCTTTCGATGGAGGATGGTACCTGCCGAAATTAATTAAAAAGTTGGGCTACAGTGGAGAGTGCTCCTCGCTCGAGTGCTCATAACACCTTTTGCAAAATTAGGACATGTTTTTTTATATGTAACTAATTATCAAGCAACACTATATCGGTCCATAAGAATGAAAATACAACTTATAACTATTTCTGTTTTGTCAAATCTAGACACTTTTTTTTTTAATTTACATATTGTGCTCATTCTTTACAATTATGTGTCGTACTTTCGAAACCAACTTACCATAACCTGCTTTTTCCAGCATCCAGTCTACTGCCTCTCCGTAGTAGGCAGTCAGAACGCTCACAACCTGATCTCGGTATCAACGGACGGGCGCATGTGCTCCTGGTCCCTGGACATGCTGTCCCAGCCTCAGGAGACGCTGGACCTGCAGCATCGGCAGAGCAAGGCAGTCGCGGTCACCTCCATGGGCTTCCCTCACGGCGATGTTAACAACTTCGTGCTTGGCAGCGAGGATGGGAACATTTATACTGGTTTGTTTATATTATCAAGAAAGTAAATTAGTCATCCAAAATAATGGGATTGGCTTGATGAGACTGTTCAAAAAAAGCTTATTTATGACATTAGCCATCATGTAACCCATACAACACGCTAAGGCAAATCGCGACAGTTTTAAGGCAAATCGAAGGTTTATAAAGACTAGCTATCGCGCGCAACTTCGTCTGCGTCACATTTTCCCCGTTTTCGCAACATTTGACATTGCTGCTCAACTCCTGTTGGGCGTAGCGTGATGATATATAGCCTATACTAATCTAAATAAAAATCTAACACTGAAAGAATTTAATTTTTTTTTTCAAATCGGACCAGTAGTTCCTCAGATTAGCGCGTTCAAGCAAACAAACAAACAAACTCTTCAGCTTTATAATATTAGTATAAAAAAAGAGTGAGAAGCTTGTCTCTTCCTGCCTTACTTGGATCCAGTAGTTGTCCTCTTTATTACGAAGTCAGTGGCGATTTGAATATCCCCCAAAGTGCAGGTGTTTTGGATTGTGCAAGTAGGTCATAGTCTGGTCGGGAGCACTGCATTCACATTGATCGTCGTATGGGTCTGTAAGCCCCTATTTTGCCAAATTAGTTAGTTAAATATTAGCCTAGTGAAGTCGTTATGAACACTTGTCATCGTACCGCACACACTTACTGGTCTTTTTTTATTCTTGGTCTACGTTTTGTAGTAAGCAAGGATTTACTGTCGAGCCTACGTTTGTCTTCCCATACTTTAGTACTAACGCTGTAACATTCAAATATTGCAAAACCAAATGATTTTAAAAGAGTAACCATGGAGTTTCTTACCGGTCCTTCTCCATAGGAAATGACCAACCCGAACCGTGCACCTTTTGTTGACGTCAGGTCCATGTAATATTTTTTTTTTTGGACTGTCCGGTGTGTCCCAATTCCTGCACTTTAGAGGACTTTAAAGACCCCACCAGACGCCGTGATGAAAGTGGCCAGATACTGGGCCCAACAAATTTAGACAAGTCGTACCATCGACACGAAAGAAGAAGGACCCGACGTAATTCACTTGTAATAATCAAGTTTTTAAATAGAAATTGTTTTCTTCAGGCTGTCTATACGGTCAGCGTGCCGGCGTGACAGAGTGCGTGGAGGGTCACGCGGGCCCCATCACCGGCGTGTCGTGTCACGCCGCCGCCGGCTCCGTCGACCTGTCGCATCTCTACCTCACCTGCTCCATGGACTGGAGCGTGAAGCTGTGGAGCCAGAAGGTACGGGGATATTACTGGTCTTAACCTCTACCCTACCTCTACACGTGCAGCTTGTGACAAATTATTCGCAAGCGTCGTATAGAGCCCTTCGTGTCCAATTAAATAATGCGTTCAGAAAATTGATTTTGTTGCCATGGCATTGAGTGCGTCAGGGATGTTTGTGGCGGCATGATTGCTGACAAAATGGATTGTCCATATGTTGTTCACTGCTGTCAGTTACATGTGTCACAGTATCGTGTTGTACACTAACACTTAGTTTTTAGGACTATATTATTAACCCAATACCAGCTTAAACTCGAAATAAAAATTTTGAATTTGACGTAACGACATAAAAAACATATTTTGAAAATAAACTGAAAATCACCACTTGGAACACATACACCACACTATATTTCCTAGTCTTTTAGCCGGGAAGTTGAAATAGCGTAACAAATATGCAGCAACATTTGTCTGACCGCACCCGCCATGGGTCCGCAGGAGAACAAGGCGCTGTACTCGTTCGAGGACAGCGGCGACTACGTGGTGGACGTGCGCTGGTCGCCGACGCACCCGGCGCTCTTCGCCGCCGCCGACGCGGCCGGCCGGATCGACCTGTGGAACCTCAACCGGGATACCGAGGTACGACGGACTTCATCATGAGCCTGATGGCCCACTCAATAAAATACAATCATATTTAGCCTAAAAACATGGTAAAATTCAAAAAAAGGATTGTGTGGTTTTATGAAACCACGGTAAAAGTGAAACTTTTTTTCACACTATAGACATTTAACTAAAAATTTTTGGGAACGCCTTTCGTTTTATCCCTACTCCGCAGCCGACCGTCACGCGACATGCAACACACGAAAAAGTTTGAGACGATGTAATAAAAGTTTCACTTTAAAAAAATAACCAGAGCATATATGTACAGTCATGTAAACTCAAATATGTTTGTATCTTTCTGTCTTGGTCGGCTCCAAACAATTTACACGATCTAAGTAAAGTCATTCTAGGACCAGTTCCACCATAACGGAAAAGAGTCTTGCGAGAATCGGCCAATCACATTCGTTTCTCGATCACTGGAGTGGAGACACTACTTGGTGGAAACCGGGCCAATGGTGTCTAGTGGTAGTGACAACTTGATAAAATATTTAATACTAGCTGTCCAACGCATGTTCGTCTGCGTCACATTTTCCCCGTTTTAGCAACAATTTTCATTGCTGCTCCGCTCCTATTTGCCTTCCTCGATAAATGGTCTATCTAAAACTGAAAGAATTTTTCAAATCGGACCATTACTTTCTGAGATTTGCGCGTTTAAGCAAACAAACAAACTCTTCAGCTTTATAATATTAGTATAGATAAAAGCATATCTAGTTCCTCGAGACAAGTAGATGGTATAATTTTTCTGGCTGCGTATGAGCCTTGATAATTCTTCTATACCAGCATTTGCACCATCCATTACTGTTCAGGTGCCAGTAGCCTCGATCCAGGCGGAAGGCGGCGTAGCGTTCAACCGGGTGTCGTGGACTCCCTCGGGCACACACATCACCGCCGGAGACGACGCGGGCAAGATATGGGTCTATGAACTTGCTGAGGTAAGTTCACTTGTTTCTGCTGTAGCCCAAATTACCTTAGAGAAAGTTTTGTTGGAGCTAGTGAACCAGCAGACCTTGAGAATACAATAGGATGACAGGGGCGGAGGATCAGAGCAGGTTGTGTTATGTAAATGACGAAGACTACTCTTACTTACTCTACAGTAAACAGCGTTGTTCCAAGTCTGCTGTATCTGTTAGACCTTTGACAAGAAACAAAAGTGCCAGCACTCACTGAACTGCTTCAAGAACTGATTGTAAAGACTAAATATTTCCAAGCAATTTGAGTCACACACAACAGCTAATAATTAGCTGTTAGTGTGTCTTACTAAATAAACGTGTTTTCTGTTTTTTTTTTCACGATTGTCTTCAACAGTCCTTTTGTTGTTCAGTATTCAAAATATATGTATATCACTACAGCACGTCTCCCAACCACGACACGACGAGTGGTCCAAGTTCGTGTACACTCTGCAAGAGCTGCGCAATAACCAAGCAGACGAGGAGACCGATCGGCTGAGCCTGGCCGCCAGTGGGCCATCGTCGCTCACCGGCCTCACCAGCCTGGCCAGCAACCCTCTGAGGTAACTGCTGAGCCAGCAACAACGGCCGCACTGGCCCTTGTGAGTGTCCGCTTTGGATATGGTAGTGTGATGTTGAGATAAGAATTTTGGTAAGTGATGGTAAGAGGGTGTCATGGATAATGGGATAATATTTCGTGTAGTAGCGAGGCGTATCATACGCTGTGTCAGAGCCATTGATTAGTCATGCTTGTGACAGAAAAACTATTTATTTGCGCTGAAACATGACGCATAAAAAAAGAAAGCACAAATAAAAGAGGAGGAGACATGCATCACTTCACTACAATACGCTGGACGAAAATGTGGCCCAAACTCTAAGATAGAGCTATATTTCGGTAGGATAGGTCGCTTCTACACAAAGTATTATTTATTTTTCTATGGCTGTTCCTTTTTGTAGTGTGATGCATAGACAAGAAAGAGATTAATATTGCATTATACTTGTTGTAGAGAGATAAAGTGAAATAATTGTGTGTCAAAAATAGCTATGCATTTCACTACACATTTAGAACAAAGTGTAAAGAATGACCTGATGAGATTTGTATGTGTCTTAAAGAAAGGTTTAAGATTGAATTGGCTGAATTCTGATGGCTGTTACATTAATTATTATAATAATGTATGATGGACTTAAAAGTGGGTACTAAGCTAATGCAGATAATGAATGATAAATTCAATATTACATTATCACATTCAAAGCTCGTTCAGAACTGAATAGATATGATGTACAGACAGATGGAAGAGTTAGGGAAGGTAAATGTTTAGTTGCAATATTCAAATATAATGTCGACAGTGGAAACTTGAAATGCTGTAAAGGTCAATAAGCATGCTGTTGAATTTTCAACTTTCTGGGCTGAACCCAACATTATAAAATCCATCACCGCACTTGGGAAGCTGATGGCATTTCAAGTTGCCACCGTCCCTTTGATATGTCTATTTATCTGCACTTAGATAGAATATTATGTGCATTGTTGATACTTAAAACTCAGCTTACAACATAAGAGAATTATACATATACATAGATAAATGAGTATTGTGTCAATCACTTATTAAATGCTGGGGCTATTAACACGCATTTCTTGTTATTATAATATACTTTATAATGGTGCATGTTGTAACTAAACATGTATTTATATAATTTAAACAACATCTCTCTCTCGTAGTTAGAAGAAGAATATGAACGATAATGTTGATTGATATGTATATTAGAACTTAATAAAAGCAGCTGATAAAATTCTTATTTATGGAACTGTAAAGTAATTTATATGAGACAAAATACACATTATAATCTCTGAATCTAGAATAGAGAAGCTCACATAATATTTCTAACACATTTGTATGTATGATTCAAGAAGAAATATTGTGTACGCACGGCTCATAATCAAGCTAAACGAATCCAGTTTATGCGGGTCTCTCAGTGTATTGGAAATCTGTACAAAGCATGGGCCATTATACTGGAAATGTATATCTTGATATGTTGCCGTGTGTACTTAATGTTTTTGATCAATAACTACAGCATTCCTGTAACCTTTATTTTGTTTTCTAAGTTACTAAAGCAAATAGGAAGATTTCTTAGACAACATGAGAATGTAAGAGTTAGTTTAGTTTTGTGTTATATTACTTAGTTATCTATATTCATATCGCTAATATTTATTAAGTACAGGTACCTATTTCTAGTATTACTCAGAGCTAAACAGATATTGCTTTATTGTAAAAGTTAAATCAAATAAACAAATGCTTGTATAAAATTGTTGTTGGTTTATTTTCAATCACACTCTTGAAGTATTTTTAAAATTAATACTGTCCTCATTAGTTTACCTCTAACTTTGCATTATGGTTATTGTTATAAGGTTCAGTTTTCCCTGCATAGCCAAAAAGAGTGGGAGTACTATCGCATGTGGGAGCATCGACGGTGCGCTAGGCAGCACGCTCTGTGTGCTTGACTTGCAAATGAAGGTTCTGACCGACAGAAAACGATAGGAGCATGGAAAAATCCGATTCCGTGCTGATAGACGTGGCGCAACTCATAGAAGATACTCAAGGCATCATTTTTAACTATGTGTTACGAAAGTCGGCGGCAAAAAAGGTGGAAGGAAGGTGTGTAGAACGTAAAAAAAACTTTTAACGGAAATTGGTTCGAATAACACTTGCTGTTTAGTTTTTGAGATATGGGACTTTCAAACTGCAGCCGTAACTTTGATTTTCATGAACATACTATGAAAAACAAATATAGTTTTGTTGTTACGTGTAAATTTACATAAGAATGACCACTCAAAATATTGTTTGGTGCTACGGAACCGGTATACAGTGTACGGTTTTTTTCTTTTTTGTAGCAAAAATGTTTTTATGGATTTCCATTTACTTTCGATAGATATTTATTTATTTATTAAACCTATGCACAAGTATAAAAACACTGTACAAAGGCGGACTTAATGCCTTAGAAATTTCTACCAGAGATATTCTACTATAGAATAGTAGAATATCTCTGGTAGAAATTTCTTCCAAATAGGTCAATATGGTTTGTAAAGAAAAGAACACTATGTTCAATAAATATTTTACTGTGGACTGAAAGGTATAACAAGTTTCCCTTTGGACATGTTAACTTCTTCCCAACAGGAGCATGTCAAAGTCTTCCTGTCCATGATGTCGGTGTATATCTTGCCGTCTAGATGATCCATTTCATGCTGGGCTACCCGTGCTGTCCAGTCTCTGAACACTTTTGAAGTCTCTTCTCCTTGTGCATTTAGACCTGCAAAAATAAAGTAATAGTAGAATCTTAGTTCCACACTCTAGTTTTGGAAAAAGTACGACTAGCAACTGTTTTTGTTACTGTTAACCTGTATCATCCAACTGGGCCAAGGTTCATGACTTCAACTGCAAAACTACGGCACGATTGGCGCAGTAGTTGAACGATAGAAAAAAAAAAACAATTTTTCCTTTGTATGCAGAATAGTTTCTACAGCAGGTAGTTCATGACAGAACAAGTTTGGAGAAATATGATTTAGTTTCAGATGTTTGTTTTTCTCTGGATTTTATTGATATCTTTCTATTATATACAGGTAGGGTTGCCAGGTCTTAAAATCGAAAAGCCGGACCGTCCAGCTAGTTTAGCCTGACATTTGGGTAAAAAGGCCAAACACCCTCAATTTTTTTGTCAGTACACAACACTATATTTTGTTTAAGAGGAATACAAGGTTTTTTAATCTTTTACCATAAAATCTTGTTAAATTCAAATGAAACAAAATTTAAGGAATCAGTCTTCTTTATTATTAATCAAATGTAAAAACATTACAAATGCAACAAAACTGGCCAAATTTAAAAAGCCTAACAAAAGCCGGATGGTCTGGACACAATCTAATATGGCCGGACACGCAACCAAAACACCTGACTGTATCCGGCTTTATCCGGACGCCTGGCAATGCGTTATACAGGGGTGTTTATACAGAAAAATATGATCTGGTTAATGTACCTGTAACTTGGACTGCCTTATATCTGGCTACGTCAGCCAGATACCCTTGGACACTTTCACAACCCTCATTGTGTATTACTTTCTTGTAGTCAACCACCTTTAGTTTGGGATTTATAAACACCTGGAAAAATTATTATAGGTTTGAGTCAAATATAAGAAAGAAAATGGTTGGTTGATCTTGAAATTCAGTTAAAAAATGATTGAGTTTCTAGTGCCGTATCAGATAGCATGAGGGACACTAATGTCAAATGACCATTTCAGACAGTAACCTGCATGTTGCCCATGTGACCTAACCGAGATTATGTCTGGACTTTAAAAGAGACAGTGGCCTCTACTCTGAGTTTCTTTTGGTTGTTTCTTCTCAGTAGTTCCTAGAGTACCTAGTCAGGTGCACAGGAAAGACTGGCCTATTGTGACATTTAAAATTTAAGTGTTCTTTTTTTAATCAATCCATCATTAATTGTGTAGGTATTACATTATGAAGCCAGATTACTTACTTACAGTGAACGGTACAACCTCCATTCCTCTTAGTCCAGCTAGTTCCCTGGGCACATTCGCAATTTGTTTCACTGTGTGCCTCATCGCAAATATTCTCAAATTAACCCCAATTTGAGGCGCCGACATACCAAGACTGCCATACTTGTTAATAACATATTCTAACTTCTTAATTATGGTTTGAATTTCATTAGTTTTTATTTTATCGAGAGGAACGGGCTCCGAAACTTTACGTAATATTGGATCGCCGATTTGCACGACATGTTCAAACGGTGGACTTGATTTTCCGTGTGCGGGTGCTAATCTGGCATACCAATTGAGCAGTTTTCTTGTAACGCCCATCTTTATAATTTTCTAATTTAGCAATTGCAAATAACAGCAAAGTTTTCAGTGATAATACTTTATAACTTTTCAGGTTATAAAATCAGCTGGTTATCGCAGCTGTCAAAACATGTTATGACATAAGACCACCCACTAACCTTTTGACAGTCAATTGAATGATGAACACTTTAGCCAAGTCAAGCCAAGTGATCATCACTGTACTGTCAACTGAGATACGCAATAGCCCATAGAATATTAAATCATAGAAGGAGCGCTAAAACAAGAACTCTGTGACTATCTTTCTTTCCGCTCTGGTTTATAGCTCGAAAAAGGATGTGAGCTTTTGAGATTTTCATTTTTGTTTAGTTTCTGTAGGTTGTCACCAAGGAACTAATATACTAACTGGAATGAGTACGAGTAATTCAAAAGCGTTCAGAGCGAGTAAACTTTGAGAGTGGATGTTGTCGTCTATTTCAAAGTCAAAATTATTATAATTTATTAAAAGCCTATAATATAGGCTTTAATGCACGAATAAATGATATTGGTATCGGTTGTCCCACTTCAGGGCAAAGGCCTGCCTTCTCCTCTTCCACTTTTCGCGATCTAGTGCGATTGTAGGCCAATTCTTAGAGAACGAGTCCAACTTATCCCACCATCTTCTTCTAGGCCTGCCGCGTTGTCGTTTCTTGCTATGTGGTATCTATTGAGTGGTTATTTTTACGACATGCGGCAGATGTGACCAGCAGAGGCGTCTCTAGCCCTTGTGGCGCCCGTGTGCAACCAGTACTCTGGCGCCCTCTAGTCTAGTAGGAGGGGGGTGAAAATGGAATACTAACAGTTATATTTTCTAACGGAAATTCGGATGCAAATGGTGCAATTTTAAATGATGTCGGGAAGCGAAAAGTTTTTTTAGGAAGGAAGGGGTTATAAGAATAAAAAAAATCACAACTTTCTAGTTCTTTCAAAAATATTTAATTGAAAAACTATTATAGTTACATAACAAACAGGACGCTCGTACACACAAATATATAGATATACACACAAATGTATTCACAAAAAAGTTACTTTGCGAGCTTTTGCATTAGCGAAATCTTTAACAATGTCACTAACTTCAATTTTGATTTCATGTTCAATACTTATTAATGATAAATTTGTCAATCTACTTTGCGACAATGTTGATCTAAGGACTTCATATTTACATGTTTATTTAAAGATGATACTTAATCCAATTGCATCAAGGCTTATTTCACAAAACTACGGTGTAGCGGTAAAACAAAAATTGCGGCACGCGTACACAAGCCTTTGAAAATGACCGCCGCACGTCCCTGGGAATTTTAATTTGAACTTTATAGCATTCTAATACAGCCGAGTTAGCAATGATTGTCGGCGTACGGCGTGTTGTGCAAAACAAACAGGTGCCGAAGCCGGCACGCGCCTTTGGTAGCGATGCGACATTACGCCAATTTAATCTTTAATTATCTGTTTTAAGGCTGATTTCACGTTGAAACAAAGTTATTGTGTAAATTTAAATAGAGTAGGAAAAGGTAGCCTTGCTCGACGCATCTTTGGAGGTGTCGCATTAGAGGGCGCAGGGCGCTCGGCGCCCCCTTAGACCCGGCGCCCGTGTGCGCCGCACACCCTGCACCATAGGTAAAGACGCCTCTGGTGACCAGCCCATTTCCACTCCAACCTAGAAGCAGTAAAAAAACCAGAATCTGCTGTTTGGGTTCTGAAACGAAGTATGGAGATTTCTGATGCAGTCCGTAAGTTTGACAACCAGTATTCTACGCTCCATAGCTCGTTGGCAGACTCCAAGTAGGGAATTCTGACGTTTTTTAAGTGACCATGTTTGCGCTCCATAAGTGAGGGTGGGGAGAATACACATGTCCATTCGTTTCAGTGAAAGAGGGAGAGATCCCTTCATTAAATGTTACATCGACCACTAGCTCTTCCAAGCATTTTCGGTGCGTCGAGCAACTTCTCTAACTTGTCTTGCCGAGACTATCCGGCCGAGGTATATGTATTCATGGACATATCGATAGGATATATAGAAATTGGGGTTGTGACATACAACCATGGTCGATAATTAGGTCTGTGAAGAATGGTACCAAATATTCTAAGAATAAAATAATTCCATACTATTCAATTTACGATTTAGAAAATACATGCATTTCACTGACAGTTATATCTACTTTGAATGTCAACATTGTCAACATCAACTGAACAGAAAATGACTGAATGACTGACTGACAGTGACTGACACTTCTACTTTTTCTTTGCACTTTGCAGAGCTCTGCTCTCAAAGAAAGAGTATAGTCTGCTCTGCAGTTTGTGTTGGTTTGGAGCTGATTGTTGTTGTTTGAGGTGTTCAATATCACGATCACGAAATTTTTAATAAGCTAAAATCACAATGAGTGATCGCATAAAGACTTGTTGTGTTTTTAAATGTATAAACACGCAGTCGAAAAGCAAAGTGAAGTTCTTCAACTTCCCTGACCCTCGCCTTCGACCAGATCAGAGACAGAAATGGGTTGATACTATTCAGGACAAGAAGTAAGTACTTATTGCTTATAGTTTTTATTGCTTACACTTGCCCTTGGATATTCACGGGATAGAAATAAGACACACAGGAGAGTTGCCGTCTCAGCGTTCTTAACGTTACGAGGGGGACTATTCATGCTTAAAACTGTTATATTGTCTGTTACGATGTCACATAAAACATGTTGTTTAAAATACCTTAATAAATGTCTTCTGCTTTAAAAGCCACAAACATAACATTGATCTATCTTGAAAACATTGTTTTGATTGAGTTCTATCTGGCCCATGAGTGTGTTTGCACAGTTATGCTGGCTTTGTCAGTATATAAATGGTTTATTTAAATAAAAATGAAAGGAAGGCGCAGGTAGTGGTATAATCAGATTTTATTTGTAGGGCAAACATGGCCAGAGATGCCACAGGATAGAAAGGTTTAAAGTGGCCCGAAAATCTGACAAACTTAAAAGTGGTATTGGAAAATATTGGTATTCAGCTGCATCCGACTAGACTGGAAGCCAACTGCAAGATACTTGAGAAAACGCTAGGTGGATGATGACTAATATCAAGGATTTTTAAAAATCTGTCCTCTAAATGGGTTTAATAGGCCTGCAGAATAAAAATAATATCTTTTTTTTTCCAATTCAGTATCTGCGATCAGCTTCATGCTTTTAGCGAATGTGGTGTAGGTTTTCGCTTTTTTAAGTGTGTCTTCCAGCAAAGACATGAACTCCTTATTTAAATCAAGAGATAATATCCTTTCTCTTGAGGCACTTGTTGTAGCTAGGTGTCAGTAGCTTTGTTGCCAGTACGTTAGGATGGTTTTTGAGTCTATTTTGATATTGCTCTCTTGTCTTTGAGATCTCCTTCTTCACACTAATCCTCTCTAGTTGCTTGTGTATTTCTTTATTGGTGATATACCATGGAACATTGGCTATTGTGCGTAGTAATATATTTTGCATGCGTTGGAGCATTGCTATATTGGAGTTACAAGCAGTTCCCCATAGTTAGATGCCATATAGCCAAACTGGTTTCAATACCGATTTGTAAATCAGGAGCTTATTGTTTAGAGTGACCTTGCTATTTCTGCCGAGGAGCCATAGTAAGTTGGTGTTATTTTTAGCTCATCTCGCTTCACTTTTACGTGCTGGGTCCATGTTAACTGACGGTCGAGGTGTAGGCCTAAGTATCTCACGGAGTCTTGATGAGGCAGTACGGTATCTCTGAGTCATACAGGGAGACAGTTCTCTCTCCGCAATGTGAAGGTGATATGAGTAGACTTTGCCGCACTTGCCTTTATTCTCCATTTCTGCAGCCAGTTGGATACTTTATCCAAGCTCTTTTGTAGTGTTTCAGTGGCAGTATTGGGATCTTTATCGCTGGCTAGGATAGTGGTGTCATCAGCAAATGTGGCATTCATAGTCCCCTCTGTTTGTGGTAGGTCGGATGTGTAGAGAGTGTATAGAAAAGGTCCCAGTACGGACCCCTGGAGAACTCCAGCCCTGATTTCATGGCATGCGGAGGTAGTGTCGCCTTCTTTAACTTGAAACAGTCGTCCTACCAAATAAGAATGTAGCAATTGGCAGTAGCAATGCGGTAGGAGAGTTTTAATTTTGTAGAAGAGTCCCTTGTGCCAAACTCGGTCGAAAGCCTGCTGGACATCGAGGAAGGCCGTGGAACAATAGTCTTTTTCTTCCAGACTTTTCCTTATTTTCTCACTCAACCTGTGGACTTGCTCGATTGTGGAGTGATGCCGCCTAAACCCAAATTAATGTTCTGGAATAATTTTGTCTCTCTGTAAAATACACACATCAAAAGTGTCTAGGGATCAACATATACACACATCAAAAGTGTCTAGGGATCAACATATATTTTTGCAATAACTTTTCTCCTGATTGATATTAATTAAAATTTTCTTTAAGGATTCATCAAATAAAGTGTTTTCGTTTGTCACAGTAACGATAAACCAAGTCACCTTTGCATTAATAAAGAAATTTGCCATTTTCTAATAAAGGGATTTTTGACATTTGAACCACTAACATTAAAGTTCGAAAAAAAGACTGAAATAACAGTTTTCTTTAAAATTTTATTGGGTAACTTAAACAATTAATAATCCGTGTTTCTACCGCGAACACTAACAACACAAGAACATCGGTTTGGCATACTCAAAATGAGTTCATCCAAATCACGCTGTGGAATGGCCGCCCATGTTCGTTGCAACAACAAAAAAAGGTCTTCTTGCGACTGGATACCCTCCATATTCGGCAGAGCTCTTCTCTGTAGCATATCCCATGCATGCTCAATCGGGTTCAAGTCTGGCGACTGAGCAGGCCAGGGCAGGACATTGATGTTAGCTGCGGCGAGAGTCTGTCTTACAACTCTTGCGGTGTGCGGTCGTGCATTATCATGCATTAACTGAAATAAGGGACCGATTTGCACTTGTAGAGGAACGATGACGTCTGATACAATCGTCTCAGCATAAATTTGAGCGTTGAGGTTGCCTCTGATCCAAATCAACTCAGTTCTTCCGCCGATCCAAATACCCGCCCATACCATGATGGTTCCACCACTATAAGGATGGACTTCCTGGCAGGATTTTAATCGCTGTTGGCGTCCAGGGGTTCTCCAGTGTCGTATACGTCTTGTATCCGGTCTCATACCAAAACGAGACTCATCAGAAAAGCACACGAAACGCCATTGTTCTTCTGCCCAATTTCTGTGTTCAAGAGCCCATTGATATCGAATCCTACGATTGTGCATTGCTATAGGTGGTACCCGTAGCGGTCTTCGGGAATGAAGGTTCACTTCATGCAAGCGGTTTCTGACTGTTTGGTCGCTAATTAAGTTCCCTGAAGAGTGATGAAGCCTCACGGCTAACATCATGGCGGTTATTGTTGGAGCTCTTCGAGTTAAGATTTGAATGTATCGGTCTTGTCTCCGTGTGGTGCAGCGATACCGTCCTCCATGGCGCTCAGCCACGGTACCAGTGCTTCGGTAACGTGTCCAAAGTCGACTGATAACACTCTGACTTGTATTCAGAGCTAAAGCCACAGTACGTTGCCGGGAACCAGCTTCTATCATTCCCACGGCTCTGAGCATTTCTTCCCTGCTTAAATGACGTCGCCGCTCCATCATAATGTGGTTTTAATCAGTAGTAGGGAAACAGTAGCACTAATAATGTCTTCAATGCGTTGTATGTTTTTATAGGGAAAATATTGACAGCTGATTTTCATCTTTTACTCGAATTTGATTCACAGTTCCTGATTCAAATTATGAAATGCACCAAAAAGGATCCATATAAATTTATAAAATCATAAAGGACCATGAGAAATTTTGGACCAATTACTCAACAGTGATAAAACCTATCCCATATGCAAGCTTTTAGGGTATTATTAATTTATTATTACGGCAGCTACATCGAATTCGAGCGCGAACATGGTGTTTTGGAACGTTTTCCATACTGACAAAGCATCAAAATTCATAGTGTCGAAACTGTAAACAAAACATTTTTTACTATAAATAACATTTGTAACGGGATATTTACCATGTTTACTATTTATTCTGTCAAAGATGAAACACAAAAAAAAAAAAAACTCAGACTGTTCTAATATGTTAATATCGGCTCTTAACCAATGAACTAGGATGGATTTTGAACTTTTAGGATCATTAAGTGAGAGTGACATGATTTTTTGGACTGGACTTAGTATTGAGCAATTTAATGCAGTTGTAGAAGAAACTTCTTAACTGAGCCAAGTGGCTAACCGTCCTCGTACTTGGTATTTATTTGTCCAAACTTCGTACAGATGAGTCCAATGAACGATTGGCGAGCCTATTTAATATGTCACGCAGAACTCTGGAAAGGAAACTGGCACAAGCCAGAGAACATTTGACTGGAGATTTTGTCAATATTCATTTAGGAATGGACAACATAACTAGAGAAAATATGTTACAAAGGAATTCACTTTTACCAAAGGGTATTTATGGTAATGACGATAAAAAGCGATAATTATCTGTGATGGGCCGTACATCTTTATTGAAAAAAACAGTATTTTTTTCTTTCAGAGGCTATCAAATAGACATCATAAGTTCCAAAACCTTTTAAAACCATTTTTAATAGTTAGTAGTGACGGTTACATCATAGATGTTCTTGGTCCGTACCCAGCTACAACAAGTGATGTAACAATAATGGCCAACTTGTGTGAGGATGAAAATCACGCTTTTCATTAGTTTTTTGAACCAAATGATGTTTTTATATTAGATAGAGGTTTCAGGGACTGAATGATAGATTCAGAATCACTGGGATATGAAGCACATTTTCCTCCTACAAAGGATGGAAATGAAAATCAGTTGACGACAGAGCAGGCTAATACATCTAGATTAGTAACAGCAATTCGCTGGCTGGTGGAAGCAGTCAATGGCAAGTTTAAGAATAGATTCAAATTGCTTCGCCATGATTATTTTAATAGAGCGTTGCCACATATTATTATGTTTACGGATTTTAGAATTGCAGCTGTGTTAATTAACGCGTTTTATAGAGTAGCCGTAAATAATAGATTTGCTGTAGACATTTTGCGCATTATAAATGCTAAGATTAACACCCCGAATCTTTTATTTGACCATGTGACATTAAAAAATCTTAACAGACAACTTGTTGCGTTTGAAAGGATAGATGCTCGTCTTCCTCAGTTGCAAGACTTCCCGGTATTAATGGATGATGATTAAGTACTTCTGTCCCTTGGTTCATATCAGTTGAAACTTGCACGTACATACACTAGCGATTCCCAGCAATAATTTTTGCGTAAAGTTACTAAGTTTCATGTACAGAATGCTTGGTTGACGGCTTCGTGATGAGGTGATTTACACGGTGTATACCTATATATGTTGTAAATAAAATTGAAGTGCCTGTTTGTAATATTAAAATAACCGCTTTTTACTACGTGCATTTGAATATATATACTGTACATATATACCAAAATATTTTTTTTTAATATTTTTTCTGTCTGCCTGTCTGTTTGTTCCGGCAAATCTCTGGAACGGCTGGACCGATTTTGACAAGACATTCACTGGCAGATAGCTGGTGTAATAAGGAGTAACTTGGGCTACTTCTGTTTTAGAAAAATCTAAAATGATTATAAAACTAAATAACTTTTTTGTTAAATTCCACGCGGACGAAGTACAGCTAGTTCAAAATAAAATGTTAATCAATACACGAATAAACATGTTGTTTTATTTTTGTTTATAATAATATGTTCAGTTCCTCGCTAGAAGCTACCAATAATTATATATTTGATGTTCGAAATCACCTTGTTGGCGCTCGATTTCGGGTTGGCTCCCATAGTAACAGTTAAATAATACCCCAAATTCTTTCTTTTGGAGTAGGTTTCATTAATGTTGAGGATTTGGTCCAGTCTCCATACAAATTGCCCATGGTCCTTTATTACAAAGCCACATCTCAATCTCAAGAAATCCGCATACAAATGCTTGATCCCTAGACACTTTTGATGTGTGTAGGTGCAATCCTTTGCAATAGCAAAATTTCAAAGATTTTTGACAGTATTGGTAAAAGGCTGATTGGTCTGTAGGAACTAACATCACCTGCCGGCCTAGCATGACCGCCGTAGAAACGAGCTATGTCTACGGAAGAATCGACAATTTGACAGATATTTCTATCGTCCCAAGCATGGCGATATTAAGAATGTAGAAAAGAAATGTTTCTTTTCTTCAGTCGACACAAGTCTACAACGTCGAGCATGACGACCATATTTTCTCTTCTTTTGACATTTGGGGGTAGAAAAATTACTTCTGACAAATGTCAAACTAGTCTTAATAAACACTAAATACAAGAAATACGTTTCGTGGTTGCGTTGAGTTACGTTCAAAAGGTTGAAATGTTATGTAAAATATTTAGGTTTAATTTCGCGAAAAAGATCCAGGCCTTGATCAAGGATGCAGCAACACCATCCCGCTCACGAAAAATGAAAAACACGTGCAATTGGCAACTTTTTTTTGTTAACTAAACGTAACCTTTTAACTTTCCATAGCAACGTCCCCGTTGCTATGGAAAGAATTTCTGTCATGTCTTCGTAGAAACGCGAGTCGACGGTGCGCGCCATGCTCGGGCAGAAGAAATGACAAGTTGTAAAGAAAAGATTTCTTGTCGTTTCTTGGTAGAATAGAGATAGAACGGTCATGCTAGGGGGGCTGGTGGTTTTCGTGGTTTGTGTATCATTATAATTTTGGATACTTTCCATTCTTGGAATGCTGACCTCTAAGGATACCATTATAAAGTGTAGTAAGAAATGTTACCGCCTTCTTTGGCAGATGTTTTAGGATTTCTTTCATTATGGGGTCAAATCCAGGAGATTTCTTTTCCTTTAGATTTCTTATGGTCCTCCAGACTTCTCTAAATGTTACTGGTTTACGTGGAAGATTAATTTAATATTCTTGTAGTAGGACTTCATCAACTTCCCTCATTCACATAACTTTGGTCATTACTGTCATTAGGGCTAAATGTTTTATACAGATGTTCGGCAAAGGCATCGGCTTTTCTTGGGGTGTTCTCGCCCCACTTTTGGTTATTTCTCAGCGGTGGTTTAGAAAGCTCGGGTCTGTTGTATGATTTTGTAAATTTCCATAACTAATAATTGGTCGCCTCGGTTGCAGTTAAAGCTTCTAACTGTGTCTGGAGGGTATCATCCCGCCATATTGCTAGCATATCTTTCAGCCCTTTACCAGCCCTATTAAACTCAGCTCGGTATAATAATAATATCTAAATGTAAAAAAAATATCCATATTTAGCTCGGGAGGTTGATGACATGTGGGATTTGACTGCAGCAGTCATTGTGTGGATAGTCGTGTCGATCAAAGGCTTAATAATCAAAAGCCCCAGAACAAAATTTGATGAGGCTTTCGCTTGGATTGCAGCTGGATCAAGAGCTTGATTCAGAAAGCAGTACTTCTGGACACGACCTGTAGTTTTAGGAGGTTCCTCTCTCAAGAGCCTTGACCATCGGTAACTCGGACCCTGTTGCTGATGCCGGTGGGCTACTATTTTATATATGTTTTTTATTATAGATCATTTTGTTACTAATAATATTTAAAATGTATGAGTACAATATGTAAGTAGAATTAATCAAAGATTGTATGCAGTTGAACATTTTTGCTGATGCATAGTTTGTACTTGATGAATATCCGCAGTGGGCAGTGGTGGATACCAAACGCACACAGCATGATCTGCAGCGAGCACTTTGAGAAAGGCCATCCAAGCAAGGTGCCGCAGGATACAGACTATGTGCCTTCCGTCTTTATCACTAGGAGGAAAGTGGAAAAAAAGAAGTAAGTAACCTTGTGTATACTTCTGATTAAATCAAAATATTTTATTCAAAAGTCAAAGCATTTATTTCAAGTAGACCACTACAGGCACTTTTTAAAGTAAAAAAAAAAAAACAAAATAAAACGCGAAGCTACACAAATGTTGGCTTATTTTACATAGGCCAACATGGGCACTTATAAAACGTCGACAAAAGTTGCATGGTTTGCGTTGGTTGTTTCCTATGGAGAAGAACCGGCAAGAAACTCCATGGTTACTCTTTTAAAATCATTTGATAAATGATAAATGATGTTTATTTTGCAAGTAGGTTTTTACAAACACTTTTACACGTCATTTTTTTTAAGCTAGATGGGGCCGGTGTTTCGTACCTGACTACTCTGAGAAGAAACAGCCGAAACAAACTCAGAGGTTCCCTGTTAACTTGTTACTCTTTTAAAGTCCAGACCAGAGTTTGGTTTTACAATATTTGAATGTTAAAGTGTTAGTACTTAAGTATGGGAGGACAGCGCCTGACAATAAGTCGTTGCTTACTGCAAAACGTAGTACAAGATAAAGCAAAAAAAAGGGGTCAAGAAATTTACAAGCCCTACAATGTCCACACATTCAGAAACAACTGATAAATAAAAAAGAATCTGTACAAAAATAAAAATAAATAATATGAGAAGACTAAACAATACAATTGACACAAATGTTGTCATCAGTGCTGTTACTATTCTGAACAATGAATGAAGCGAAGGGCGGGCGTTTTGGGGGACTGTCTCTTGTAATTTTGACGTTCAAAAAGTGCTGTTTATCAGCCTAATTTGAATAAATGATTTTTGATTTTGAACGGTGCAATGATTTGAAAACTATTGTAAAACATCTGAATAAAGAGAATGGAAACAATTAAATTGGGAAGAGTAAGAGACATCCACATATTTGTGTCGTATATCAGCTACCAGGGAAGCCGCATGAGCAGAAGGAACTAGAGGCAATTTTTTTTATCTTCAAAGTAGTCCTGTGTTTACTGCGTGTGTTTATATTATAGAAATCGCTTCTAATTTGAAAAGTTAAGTTGTTTTACAATTGGTCCACCCCCCCCCCCCATGGGTTAAGTAAACAAGAATCAGAGACTCAATGTCAAACATGAAAAACAAATCAAACATGAAAAAATCTATATTAAGAATAAATGATCGCACCCTTTATTCTTATTCGCTTTTTTCGTGTTGATGGTTAATTTTAACTGGTTTGGGGTCAGTAAGTGACCACTTAAATAGTAGCATGAGTGGTATTCATAAAATTCACAAAATGGGCCATTTTATTGTATAATAATATTGCTGTCCTGTGCCCTGCGCAGTTATACCACCGTATAGCTGTCCTACTGCAGGACACAACACTTCACATAAAGAAGCTTAAGATTGTTGGTATTAGACTTATATTACATATTATAAGTTCATCCACAATGTTTTCCTTCACCATTATAAGTGATGAAACCGATGGTAGTGTGGTCGTCATTACAAATGACTGCTCCAAATTGACCTTTGACTTTATGCGATTAAAGTAGATAATTGAACGTGGTTGTGTGCGCAGGTCGCCCGCGGTTTCGCTGAAGCGGTTCGCGGTGGAGTACATGAAGCACGATGCGCTGCTGGAGCGGCCGTCCCGCTCCAACAACAGCACTGTGAGTGCTGCTATCTGTTTCTTACTATGTTACACATTACCGTTGCACTTGACATTTATACAATTTAACTTGTCATGTCACATTATTGTTTCTAAGGTTTGGTATAACAGGTACGGACGAACTGCGTGCGCGGCTCCAGAAGTCCAGACACGGGACAATATTATGTTTCTTTTCAATTACGGAATATTGCAAATATTATTATGTTTTTATTACAGAACAATAATAAGATGAAAATATGTCATGTACAGTATAAGAAATCAATTCTAAGCGATTTGATTTCGCACATTTTTTCGTTTCGGTAAGTGTTTTGAAAAAATAAACAGGGATTGAGATTGGAAATGCTCAAAACGCAAATGTTTTTGGTATTACGTTTGGATGGACAATTCATCCTCCGTAGGACCGTAGGTGGCAAAACAAACGAATGTCAACTTACCCACCAAAAACTCGATTGTTAACACAGAACCTTTGTATTATGATACACGTGCCATATGATATTTAGCGTCAGTTAGTACGTTAAATATTGTTCATAATTACGTTTTTGGTACAAGTTGACATTGACTTGCTTTGCCAGCTTAAAACTAGTTGAGCATAGTTGAGCGGTTCGAGTTTGTGTGTGTGCAGAAGCGGCGCAAGAACGCGTACCTGCTGCTGGCGCAAGCCCTGGCCGTGCCCGTGTCTACGACGCGCCTCTGGGAGCGTCGCTTTAGGCGGCACTTCGAGGAGAAGGTGACTTATATCACCCGAAAACTACCAGCACGCGTAGCCTGACACTGTGGAAACAAGTTATGTCAACAGAAGAATCGACATGACAGATTGTCATTGTCTATCTGTCATTTTGTCGATTCTTACGTCATACTACGCGTGCTGAAAAGGGGTTTGAATTTTTTGGACTGCTTAACTTCCGCCATACTGCCTGGTTTGTACTGGTTGCAAGCACTACTGCTGAGCATGATGTCTTGGGTTCGATTCCCAGATCGGGCAACGTCTGGAGTTGTGCCCGGTTGATGGCAATAGGCTCGCATGGGACAACAGAACTGGTGAAATGTGGGTGTAGTATATTATACAACATGTAACATTATTAACGCACATCCTGAAAGTAGTTTGTTCTGAATCATTTACTGAATCGATTTCTATCATTTTTAATATAGGTTATTTTTTATTCCAAAAATACTTAAAAGTACGTAAATTACAGTTACACTACCCCTGTACTGTCAAAACAAACTGAAATGGACCGTAGCTACAAAAATCTTTCATTAATACGTTTTCCACCTTATTGTTAAAGAATACGGTTCAAGGTTGATTGGGAAAATTTGACATTTTCGAGTAGATTGACCTGCTGCATGGTGTCTGTACGTAGAGTGTTTGCAAAAAAATTTTTGGTCGCATTGTCATTCCAATACACAAAATGCCGAAATTGTGAGGACTTTGGCACGGTGTGGTGGTGATAGTTTGTATTCCTTGTTGAGTGGTGTGTGACGCAGCATTGTGTGCAGCTCGCGGACCCGGACCACAAGTGGGAGCCGGCGGCGGACGGCACGCCTCACTGGAAGACCATCGTCGAGAAACGGCTCTACGCCAACCCCATAAATGTACGTACACACAGTTACTTCCTAGTCGTTTATCACACAAACCCCCATGAACATCCATACTGAACATTCGAAAAACAAAACTAACTTGTAGCACATCTCTACCTTTTTTCAAATACCCCCCAACGCTAGCACACATCCACTCTCTCATCCAACGCACGACCACACCCCACGCTCACAACGACTCACTTATCAAGGCGCGGCAAGAATGCCGCTGTGAAGTAGTAGTTGGGAGTCCCGCAGGATCGATATAGATATTAAGTGTTATGCAGCCAAACTTATTCTCGCCATGTTGTGTTTGGCCGCTTCACGAGGCATCCTCATGAGATGTTGACTCGGCGACCGCTCGGGCGAGAATGCGTGAGATTCGCTTTTCACGGTCTGGTACTTCGAGTTGACAAAGCTAAATTATTAAGCCGTTGTGGACTTAGTCGAAAAGCAATAGACAAAGTCTATCACAACGGCTATATCGAAAAACAACACACCCGTCATCGCTGCGCAAATGCTCTACGATGCGGTCGACCTGTTGGATGCAAGTGTTCGGTCCTCCAATTTCAGGAGCAAGAGGAGGCTTATTTATAAGCCTCTCGTAGATTTTGACGAGTGCAGACTTTGAATTGCCTGGCTGGGGGAAGTAAGTAACGTAGCGCAACGCGCCCCTTTATATACCGTTGTATGACGTTTGTTGTATCGAAATTATAATAATATTGTTCCAATCCAGCCTATCCTTTACTGTCTGCCTCCTGCGACGCCCTAAGACGAGGCTCGTATACTACATGAGGTGCCCTTAGCGTGTAGTCTTTTAGTTTTATGCCCCTGGCTTAAAAGGCCTTACATTCAAATTAACCTTACACTCAAGGTGACATCTGCTAACCGGACTATCCTGTGGGTGCCCACAGGACAGTCTGGTTAAGCAGACTACAACCTCCCGAAACGAATCTCACTCATTCAAGCCCGAGCGGTCGTCGAGTCGGCATCACCAAGGATGCCTGGTTGTGGCCATTGTGGGGATGAAACACGTGTCGAGTATTGGTTTGGCTGCATGGCCTGCAAATTTTACGGTTTTAAGAAAATTTATTTATCTCGGGAAGATTACAATTATTCACTCCTATGAGCAAAAAAATAATAATTAAGATAAAAGGCAAGATAAGGCGCGGGGTGGAATGTTACTGATGTGCTAATAAAAGAGCGTGAGTTGGGTCATCCCAGCGGTAGTTGTCAGACTATGATGTGTTAATTTCGCGGTATACTTTGTCTGACTCTGTTGAATTTATGCAACGTTTACCTGTCGTTATGTTGCCGCAGCGCTTGTCGGCGCTGGGCGTCGGAGGCGCGGTGTCGGCGCGCGGCGTGGTGGCGGCGCTGTGTGCGGCGGCGCGAGTGCGCGGCACTCTGTGCAGCACCGCCATGTACCAGGACGTGCGCCGCGCGCTGCACATCTCCAGCGCCATCAACGACCTGCACGCCGTCTGGTGAGTGTCACTACCGCGCGCTGTGCAGCACCGCCATGTACCAGGACGTGCGCCGCGCGCTGCACATCTCCAGCGCCATCAACGACCTGCACGCCGTCTGGTGAGTGTCACTACCGCGCGCTGTGCAGCACCAGCGCCATCAACGACCTGCACGCCGTCTGGTGAGTGTCACTTAACGTCGCATGCTCCTTCTGTGGTGCGGTGTTGGCGCGCGGCTTGGTAGCGGTGCTGTGCGCGGTGGCGCGGATGGGTTGGATGTCTCTACCAGACGCTTGACATTTTGTGAGCACGCTATTTGACTTGACTAGCTGGCTCTGAACGAACGCACGGTATAGATGAGCAGTAATGATTCTTCTATTATGTGTTGGTTATCCTACTCAAAACGCGATGGCGCTACTTGTTCTTAGGCATTCGCAATAGCGACGTGTTTTTTAAAATTAAATATTTTTCTTTAAAAGTTATGTTCTTAAAGTGGTGAAGAAAGGGTTCAGAATGAACTTGTATGATATTTCGTTATGCTGCTTATCACTGATTGATTTGTTGACAATCTGCATAAAATTGACGTGAGTGAGCTCTCAATATAGTTAGATGATGTATGGCTCAGGGTGTCGGTGCAGCGCGTGTCGCTGGAGCAGGTGGTGGTGGCGGGGCGTGCGGGGGACGCGCCCCCCGCTGCGCCCCCCTCCGCGGCGCAGGTCGCCGACCTCGTGCTGCTGCACACCGACGTGGACATGCACCGCCTCGTCACCGACGTGAGTACTGTTGCGAGTGAGCTGTGAGACTAGCCATCACGTCACCGTTCGTTCCGTTGTCATGCGAGTGTGTCGTGTTACAGGAGAGTGTCACTCTGTACGAGGAGTCGTCTGCGCTGCACACGCTGTGGCAGCTCGTGCAGCAGCACCAGCTCGAGGAAGCCGCGCACGCCGATGAGCGCGAGCGCGCGCGGCGCTGGACCCGCGCGCGCTGGGTCTACCTCGCCTGGTAACACACACACGCACACACACACGCACACCACGCACTCGTGCACTCGGGTCTCTACAGGTATTTGTGTTGTGCAGTGGGCGCACGGCGTCGCTGCTGGTGCTGCAGCGTCGCTGGCACGAGCTAAAGCTGCAGGCGCGCGTTCGCCTTGCCGCGCACTGGCGCCGCGCCCCCGCGCCCTCGCTGGTCGCCGACCTCGCCCCCGCCCCGGACCCCACCTCGGACTTCGCCCCGTACCCTGCCCTGGACCCCGCCCCGGACCCTGCCCTGGACATCGCCCCGGACTCTAACCTGGACCCCGCCGGAGACCCCAACCTGGAGCCCGCCCCGGACATCGCCCCGGACTCCGCCCCGGACCCCGCCCCGGAGGCGCTACCGCCCCCTCCGCATGAAGTCTACCCGCGCCCGGCTGCCCTCCACATCGCTATACTCAAACGGTCAGTATACTGCCAAAAATTAAGCTTTGCGAATATTTGCGATGACATTTTCATGACCAGTCGGTCACACGTACTCCCGCAGGTACCCGCACATCGCCACGGGACCATTCAAATGTTGGCGGGAGCTAGTGCTAGACGGGAGCATCGTCATCGAGCCACTGGTGAGACAGACATTACTTACTATGAGTCGATTATTTAGTGCGTGTCCCGCCGCGCTCAATATAGAGTTTCGAACCAAGAAAAATTTTGCATTACTACTAAAATAATTGTAATGTTAATGTCAGCTGTCGATAGCGGAAATTTCTCCTACGAAACAGCGTTTATTGTAGAAAATAGGGATGATGACTGGGTAAAGAAAACGAAATTCTATTTTGTCCGTCAATCAGGTAATACAAAAATATTAGATACGTATTTTTTGTTTTATCAAGTTAACAAAAAAATACTTAGTTAAAACGCATTAAAGTTGGAGAGTGGGGGCTCACTACGTCACAACTAGGTATAAAATGTACTGAGCCGTGACGTCATGCGCCATTTCAACTCAAAATATCTCCGTAAGTTTACGATTACGTGAAAAAAGGAAAAATATGTGTCAAATATTTTTAAATAATCTACCCGATAGACAAATAAAAAAAAATGAGTCACCATCCCTATTCTTTGTTAGGAACTACTTGCTTCATCATCTGCCTAGCCTTTTCCCAAACTAACTTCGGGTCGGCTTCCAGTCTAACCGGATGCAGCTGAGTACCAGTATTTTACATGAAGCGACTGCCTATCTGACCTCCACAACCCAGTAGCTTGGTAATACGATACCCCTTGGTAAGACTGGATGTCAATTGTCAGACTTTTGGCTTCTGACTACTCGTAACGACTGTCAAAGATCTACAAATGACAGCCGGGACCAACGGCTTAACGTGCTTTCCGAGGCACGGAGGAAACTCGGTATGTCATCATGGTCACCCATCCACGGACCAACCTCGGCAAGCACGGCTGAACCTTAAAGATCGACCCGTGCGGCTGTTATTATTTAGCCACGAGCTCCTCCTAGGAACTACTTGCTTAACTACTTAAATTAATATACAACTGAAAATACGATGAATTTTTTCGCTTCTAGGAAGAAGAAAATGACATAGCAGTAAAGCAAAGCCAAGACAGTGAACTGTCCACTGCAACCACAGTTCCGGGCGACAACCCCGCAGTCGCACATCTCTACCCTAATATGAGCGATATTGATGAACCTAAGGAGAAACAAAATTCGGACAGTGACACTTTGTCTCAGGAGCCTACTGTCAAAGTAGCTAAGGTCGAACGTAGTTCAATTGACGATTTAGCTGAACAGAGTACGGCCGACGACAATTTTTCTGAACATCCTACGGACAATAAACTTATGACCGAGCTTCCTTTGGTCAATAAATTCAAAGAAGAGGCAACTGCAGACAATGACCTTTTAGGTGTGCAGCATACGGACAGTGACCTATTGACGGTCGGTGAATATAAAGTCAAGCAAAATACTTTCATTGACCGCGTGGTCGAGAGGAGTTTTTTAGATGCTCCTGTAGCTG
The DNA here is from genome assembly GCA_963082945.1 of Cerastis leucographa. Lineage (NCBI taxonomy): Eukaryota > Metazoa > Arthropoda > Insecta > Lepidoptera > Noctuidae > Cerastis > Cerastis leucographa. The sequence continues at coordinate 20,600,667 of OY720356.1, read as the reverse complement.
AGAGTGCTGCGGGTCTTGCGAACATTGCGACCTGTCCGAACACACCGGGCAGACCGGCCGATCAGATACATCGAGACGAAAATAAGTCAGGTACGTCTCACATTTATAACTAGCCTATGCACGCGGCTCCGCAAGCGTGGAGTTCGGTCACTGTCCCACGGCATTGTACTACCGGTATAAAAAGTATCATATTTATGTTATTCCAGGTTATAAACTACTCGTCTGCCAAATTTCATCCAAATCCAAACAGTAGTTTTTGCGTGAAAGAGTAACAAACATACATTCTTTCAAACTTTCGCGTATATAATATTATTATTATCGTTTATTCATTTATATACATATTATTTACATTTTAAAATATTTTTACAAAATTATAAAAATATTAAGTAGGATTAATTAATTGAATTCAGATATCACAATATCCATATAATCTTATGGCCGTGTACCTTACCGTACCTTTAACGACGCCGAAAGGCACTTGTCCTCCCCGTCTTTTCTGCATTTTTTTTTTTTGTAATGGACTAAGTACACCTGACAACCTTCTAGTTGAGAGACACTCTTTCGGAGACATGTATATAATGGTACTTGCAGATGTTCCCTGATCGAATTAAAGTAAAAATCATAGACATCTCAAAACCCTCACAGAATTAATAGAATTAATCCGTATGAATCCTTTTTTTTTTGTTTTTATCTAGATGAAATCTTACCGCCGGAACGCGTTAACGATTCAGACACAGACACGGACACAGAAGATAAGTTGGTTATAGATGAATGTTCCAACATGACACCGTGTACACTCAAACGGGAACCAGCTGCGCACACAGAGACGCACAGTGGCGACACTGTGTCACCTCACGCAGTACTCGGAAACTTAGCCCCGACCATAGAAGTATTAAAAATGATAGATCCGAGCACGGTCAAAACCGAGATTCTCTTCGAAAGTGATGAAGATGACTTTCAACCTTGTAACGAACTTGTTCAAGATGAAATGGAGTTGGAAACAAAGAAAAAAGCATCGTTTATCAGTAACAGGATAGTGTTCGTTGACGAGGTGCCGGGGGAGAGTTGTGACGACACAAATTGCATGGACTATCAAAACGGGCAGACTATGGATGACGAGACAACGACTTTTGGTAAGTTTAATTGTTTTCTTAACATGGTCATTTCAAAAATTTACTTCTGCATGTTCGATGCTAAAGAGTGAGGGGGTGAACGAGATCGTGTGTGTGTGTTATCTATATTAACCTGCTAACATTCGATCGACGCGTGTGATTTTGTCGAAAATTTGTGGATTACGGGAAACGAGTAGGCAGCTCGGGACTATTCGGCCTGTTATACAACTATAAAGGAGGATGACCGTTTTGTCCCCAGAGGTGTATCAAATTATGGTATATACCGTTTAAAAGATTAATTTTATTGTATGGCACCAACAGTTAGAGGTGTGCTAGAACTATGATCGATTTTGTTTTGGTAAATCTGGGAAAGGAGTCCATACAAAGGGTCCCACTCTCCTTTGTGCCTTTTTGCTTACTTAGTTTACATTCAGCTTATAGCAGTGAGTGATAAAACTTCTATGTCCTGCTTCGAATTCTTACCTCTACTTTTAATAATAGGACACAGTAAATGAAGGTCTGGTTTCTTACAATTTATCACAAAGTTTGAAGTTGGTAACATTTGTTAACAGATCCAAAACTGCTAATGGACACATCAGTACCACTGTTCAGAATAGACAAAACACGCGCGTGGAGAAGAAACGTGCGCAAGGACAACTCCATCCGAGTGTCTCGCATACACAGGAGATATTATACACCGAAAACTAAAAGCAAAATATGTAATCAGAATCAATCATATATTCAAGAAATCACAGTAGATAAGCCTTGTCTAGAACAGAATCAATCAAACATACAAGAAATCAGAGTAGATAAAACTTGTGTAACCCAGAATCAATCAAAAACACAAGAAACCAGAGTTGATAAGTCTTATCTAGACCAGAATCAATCAAAGACACAAGAAATCGCAGTAGATAAGTCTTGTCTAGAGCAAGTCGCCAACAACGATAGTATTAGACAACTATGTAGAAATATAAAACGGGAGATGATTGGGGAACGATTGGAAATGCCTGAAGGCAACGCACTTGACAAAAAGGCTAAAGCAGAGTCAGATTCGGAGGATGACCGGAATTTACTGGAGATTAGAAAAGAAAAGTCGGGAGATACATCAGATGACACAGAGGACCCAGACGTGGGAGAATTGGTGGATGAGTCGAGCTCTGACGACGAGCGATTCAACGAGGAGATGCTGAACGAACTGAGGGGGCGTGGACCGCGGTGGAGGCCGCAAGGGCCGCGAGGGCGCGGCTGCAAGCGTGCAGCCTCCACCATCGAGTGGGCGGCGGAGTACTCGCCGGTGTTCGGGCGCGTCGCCAAGCGCGTGTCGCTGCCCGACATCGAGCAGGTGCGCCGCCTCAACAGCGCCATGCAGGTCGCGCAGGTCGCGCCCATCACCAGCGCTGTGAGTAGCATTTTGATATTATATTTATTGATTCTTGAAATGGTTGAAACTCGTCCTAAATGGCAACAATTTGGTGTCCAAACTGGGGTGTTTAGGAGAAATCGAACATTTAAATTATAAATGACTTCATCTAGTAGCACTTAATTTTTTTTCTCTCCATATCACTGAAACAGCAATTACACTAATGACGGAGCAAAACAATGTATGTTCTTAATAGTTTAAATCGATGGCCATACTTTTATGACCTTGTTTCGACAACCAGAGAAAAATATAATATTAAGTATCTTCTATACTATGGAAGATAATGTACTCAAATATCTGTCAAAGTTCGCTGTCCGCAACGAGTCGGCAATCCCTAGCCGTAGTCCGCACCTTTACGGTACTGTGCCACGAGCCACGACTCCCGGGTATGAACACATACATTTTGCTTTGCTACCCGTCTTGAAACAACTTATTTAAAGCTATTTCTAGTTAGTATAACCCGATCTAAGGAGCCGGTCATATCACTGGGCACTCTATGACTGTTTGTAGACGAGCGCTGGCGGCGAGACCATGCCCATGGAGCAGCCCCCGGGCGATGCTGCAGACGAAGACACTCCATTAGGTAAGCCGAAGCGGCCGGTCATTGGCCTTACCACCGGACAAGGTCAATGACCGTCTGCTCCATACACGAAGCGCATACTAAGCGTGCAATTTTTATAAAATCCAACCAACGACGTCAAAAGTATGCCCTTGGCTTGAACAGTGGCAATCATAGATTCATAGACGGCAATTAATAGCCAGCCAAAAATACAGCTTACGAAAATAGAGCAGTGGTGGCCCAGTGGTGCCAGCCCCGACTTACGAGCAGAAAGCCGTGGGTTCGAACTCAGGCAGGCGTATTATTTTGTGTATTTTATTTCATCACCGCTACCCTCAAAAACGATGAAGGAAAACATCGTGAGGAAACCGGCATGTCCTAGAACTAAAAATCCGAAGACATGTGACATCTACCAACCCGCACTGGGCCCGCGTGGTGGATTACAGCCCACTCTCTCTCATAGAGAGGAGGCCTGTGTCCCAGCAGTGGGAACATTATATATACATATTACATTACGTGTCGGTTGCAGCGTGGCGCGCGCTGGACCTGCCGGCGCAACACGAGCTACAGGCCGCGCTCGACGAGCTCACGGTCAGTACACCCGCACATGCATACTCACACCTTTGACAAATCAAATTATTGACTCACTTATTGAAATTAAGTACTTACCGTAAACCTGGGTACATAGAATCTTTGACGGGGATTTTAACATTCAATTAATTTGTTAGGTTGTTTGTATTATTTCAGCCCCTGTATTCACAAACGCTTCGATTCGATTTTACAAGTCGTATGTCTATCTTGTTTTGGAATTCCGAAAGCGAACGTGTTAGACATACGAGTTTTCGAATCGAAGCATTTGTGGGGTAGTAGCCAGTATAATTCAGCAATTAAAATAGAGTACTTGTTGGTACGTAACACATATTTATTCTACGTTAAAGCCCTTTTCAAAGTTTTGATTCACCCCTGCGTCTGTATTTACCCCGTATTACCCGGTACTTAAAAGTTAAATACAAATTGGTAGTAGTGGACATTGAATAGGAAAAATCTGCATTTATTTAGTAAAAGAGGTGACCGGCACCACTATAATACTAGAAACAGGGACCAACTAGTTCAGCCAGGTTTCAGGTTAGCTAAAGTAGACTCATCTTTCATGGGGTACTGTTTAAAATGTTACAATAAAATACCTCCCCCCATTCTACAACTGAATGAAACGAAATTTAAATCTTGCATAAAACGCACACTATGTTGGCAAGCATATTATAAGTTGGGGGATTATATTGATGATAAAAATGCTTGGCTCAATGCTGGTCCTGCTCCACAACCATAGGGGCAATCGGAATCATCTGAATTACAAAGTGAAGTTATTGTGAAAGCTGTAGATGATTGTAAAAATATATTTGCATTGTATAGATTCAATCTCTTAGTATTATATAATTGCATAGCACATGTGTGAGTACTATGTACTGTAAAGCCGCCATTTAATGAGTACCTACATCTTTCATTGACGCGAAATTACCCTGGTGGTTGAGTGAATGTCATGGTCACTTAAATGTCACGCTGATGGTGGGTCGCGGGTGTGTCGGGTCGTTTAGTTCCCTTCAAAATGGTTGAGTTGAATGATGGCTGATACATGCGTCATGTTCGTGAACGGGCGATGTCAGTTGTGACTGGTCATTTCTTAGCTGCCACGGTTTATTTTAATTACTTTATTTTTTTAATTAAGTACTGATTTAATCTTATACTCTGGACGCTCTTAACTTGCCCGTATTTCTACATCGTTCTCACATATTTGTAATTCTTAACGTGAATGATGTAACGAAGATTTTGTAACATATATTGATTTAAAAGAGTGTCCATGGAGTTTCTTGGCCATTTTTCTCCATAGAGATCTATGCTACGGAATAGGCAACTACAGTACTTTCATAATTTATTATGCCTTGTGACTGGGACTGTAGCTTCGCGTTTTATTTTGTTTCTTAAAAGCTTTTTTTTTTTTACTTTCAAAAATGCCTGTAATGGTCTAATTGAAATAAATGCTTTGACTTTGACCGATTGCCACGCTACAGCCAATCACGTAACAATCGAAAATGCGATGTTATTGTCTAATCTGTTACACAGTTCCATAGTGGAACGTTCTAGAGTCGAAGGTAACCTAGAATATTCTGGTGAAACAGCTGGCGTCGACCGGGGAGCAGGCGCTGGGGCGGCGCGGGCGGGGAGGCGCGCACTGCTGCGCGGCGCGGCGACAGCGCGACGTCAACGACACGCGCCGCCGCCTCGGCCTACCCGACGCCAAGCAGCACACGTACGTACGACCGTGAACTCGTAGCATTACGACACTGTATTAGTATTGCCTTTAACTACCTTATACCTTTCGATGCAGCAAAGCGTCTCCGCGCGTGCGAGAGAATGTACGAGCGCCCAGTTTTAAACTTAAAGGCAATACTGAAACAATCCTTTTTTCAGTGATATCAAAAAAGTGCGCAAGGATTTTTCCGCTTGTTGGAAACGAACACTTAGAAAACTCCTGTCCCGGCTGCCATTTGACATTCGTTACAGATATTCAATGGCCCGAAAGTCTGACAACCCATCTTACCAAGGGTCTTATTACCCAGTACTAACTGGGTCGTTGAGGACGGGTAAGCAGTCGCTCCATGTTGAATACTGCATGGTATTATATAAAGCTGCATCCGGTTTGACCGGAAGCCGACCCCAACACAGTTGGAACGAGGCAGGCAGAAGACGCTGACCCAGTATTGCCCTGGCAGGCACGCGGACGGCGAGTGCACGTGCTGCTGCGCGCACCTGAGCGACGCGGCCGCGCGCGTGCGCCTGGCCGCGCAGCTGCAGGCGCTGCACCACGACATCGAGCGCTTGCTCTGGGTACGTGTGCTGAACTGTGCTTACTAACTTTTCTTATTCAAAGAACAACCTTAATAACCACACTTAAAGTTCACTTTGCACTACAACTTCAAACTTCCTATTGATTCGTTAAATGAAAAATGCCTTAATTTACCTAGCATAAAGTTGACATTCGTCTAAGTGGACATAAGACATAACATCAACTATTATTAGTGTATACTTGAATGTGTAACGCTACAAAGTGCAACTGTATGCTGCTGCGGTGACGTCACTCTACGCCGTCGTGGACGCTCACCAAAATTATTTATTTCTAACTGATTAAGTTACGTTTGATGAAGTTACGTTGAGATTCATCTTTACGATATCGATTCTGAATTCTTTTTAACAATTTTGTCTTTTTCTTTTTAATGCATTTTACGATATACAACATAACATTACGTCTGGGATCCCCAAAGGGTTAGGCGGCACCCGTATTTTGCCAGTTATATGAAAGTCCCATATATTAGGGGGCGAGCCTATTGCCATCAACCGGGCACAAATCCAAACTGCGTGGCTACTACTGAGAAATTCCTCATAGAAAACCCAACAACACCTTGTCTGGGACTTATACCGTTAAAAAAATGCTGATTCGTAGAAAAATGCGTATACGTAATGTCAACATTAACAAAACTTTGAATTTTGATTTGTTACAACGCTAAGACGATTGCAAAGAAGAAACGGAAGAAACTGGAACAGGTATGACAGTATTGCTCGATGCTCGCACCATACTTTTATTTAAAGAATGTTTGTAACAGCTGATTTCATTTTTATTTTCAGAGTAGGTTCCGTAGCAATTGTCTATGATATCACCGTTAACGTTAACACGAAAACTAAGCCCTTTTTTAAACCCTTTAAAAGATTTTACACATTTTCACTGTTGTTTGGTTGCGTACATCTTTACTCAATGATCGCCCGTCGTTCTAGCCTTGTCTCAAGCTGCCAGCTCATTTGTCTCAGTTCTGTCAAAACGAACCAACCCACAAACCCTCAGTAATTTAATTAAGATTCTGTGAAACGGCTACAGACAAATTGCTGATTTAATAATTATATGTATGCTGGATATTGACAGATACTGCAGTATATTGTCTGTCAGAGTTCAAGCCGCGCACACAGCTAATTTAATAATCCAAATGTGATTAGAATATTTAGCAAATTAAAATGATGTTATACCGTTAAAAATAATGAGATCTTTTCATATTATTACTACTTCATAAAAGAGTAGGTAACTTTTATGTGGCTTCGTATGTTTTGGTAGAGGTGCTTGCGATATGAATTTACAACTATAAAGTGCCTATAAAAGGGTACCATTGCACGGGGTGAATAGGGACACGGGGGTGAAACGGAACGAAACTTAAAAAGGCATTTTCACGTTATTTAAAAATTATTGGTAGCCTAAAAATACTCTACTGTTTATTAAATTAAAACAGAAATGATCCCAATAGCTTTTTACTGTTGAATTATTTGTATTCAACGATGAAATCCCATTCAAAGTTTCGTCCCGATTCACCCCTGTGTTAGGGACACAGGGGTGAATCGGGACACTCACCCCATTTTATGGGTCTATATATATTTGTTACGGGCAATTTGATAAGTCCGGGCACTATTAATAATGGCCGGTCTGTATTCATAATGCCCGACTCAATTGGGCGATGTGATTAAAACAGCATGATTAGTCACTTTTCCCTGCCATTATGAATAATACCCAACCTTTCTTGGGCAAAGTAATAAAATAGGTGAACTGTAGTGTTTTTGTTTATTAAATTAAATTAAACTTACAAAATTTTCATGAATATTTTACAAAAAATAACGTAACCTAACCCAATTGCCCGGCAATAAGTAGGGAATTACTCATACTGCCCGGTCCAAGTGATAAATTCAAGCTATCTCAAATACTGACTTATTACATGGATCACGGGCCGTCGGGCATTATTAATAATGACCGGTCCTTATTAATAATGCCCAGTTAATCACGTTGCCCGTAACATATATATAAAGGGTCTTTCCCTTAAGTTGAAATACATATACAAGGTGTTGTTTTGCAACCTCGTCAAATTTCAGCAGGTGGTCTCAAAAGACATAAATAATCAATTAAAATTACAGTACCTAGTTAATTATTAATAAACGCTGATTTTTTTGGTTGTTTAAGTTTGACAATATTTCAGAATAATCCCCTTAACGTGGTTTAGGGAGTAAGAAATTATCGAATAAACGTTTGAAATTGTTTGTATTTGTGTAAGCGAGGTTATAGGGCAAGAACCAGACGGGCCGCGTTTAAAACACGGGTGGTTCACACTTACCGATTTCCGTAAAAAAGAATAATTACCTACCTATTTTATTATTGATTCGGGACGTGAATCATTAGCATAGTTACTTCCTTGAATTTGACGAGGTTGCAAAACAACACCTTGTATAAAAAAAAACCTTCATTTTTCACCCCAAAAAAAAGTCGTGTCCCTGCAATAATTTTTGCGTAGGGGTTACTTAGCTTGATGTACAGAATGCTTGGTTGACGGTTTCGTGAAGAGTCCGTTTAATTGGGGAGCTAAGCTATGCTTACACGGGCAACTCAAACTAAGCTTTTCTTGGCATTGTAGTGATGGTTGTAGTTTCGATTGCGGGCAAGTACTAATGCGACTGGTTCAATTCATGTGTACTTTCGAAGTTTATCTTGCACATCATTAACATTAGCGAAGAGAATCATCGTGAGGCAACCTCAGCGCGAGGACTTACAGTGGATATTAGTCTGAAATCGCCAAACTGTGTTCAGCCAGCATCAATGGTGGTATTTTCTCTGTATGGGAATAGGCCCTTGGCCAGCAGTGGGACCAGTAATAGGCTGTATATTTGGTATTAAAGTCAAGTCTCAAAATAAATAAATACATTATCCATTTATGATGAGAGATCAGCTCATACTGGTTTTGCATAGCTTGATTGATCATCGTGAGTACGTATCGGTTATCGAAGTAGCTGTATGTCGTATTCATTTATATCATGTACTAATAATATTTGTTTTATTGCAGAAAGCTGCAGAAGGAAGTAAGTTGAAATAAAATAAAAAACTAGTTGTAGGTTTAAAAAAATGTTCCTTTATTTATATTTTTTTTGTATAACAGGAATTCATTCGAAATCGAAATGTTCTCGGTCACCGAGTCCCGCGCAAGTGTCTACATCGGCCGCAGCGGTTACGGCTGCACACAAACAGGCCTCGACGGACTCGCCGTCGAACACAGTCACAGAGACTAAAGGCTCAAAGGCTACACCAGCTACTTCCACCAACCGGCCCAAACGGCGCCGCCCTCGGAGCCGCGCCCCCCCGCCCCCCGCCCCCGCCCCCGCCCCCGTCGACGACTACGAGGAGTGGCAGCGACAGAAAAACTTGAACGCGCAGTACTTCCACATCAACAGCAATCCTTCCTCTAAGAAAGACAAAAGTGCTGCGAGAGTTAGCGTCATTCAAAGTACCACTAGGCAAGCTACTCCAAGTACTTCGCAAGCTACTGCAGTGCCAAGTGCTTCGCAAGCTACTCAATTGCCAAGTACTTCGCAAGATACAGCTGTTGCGAGTACCAATCCGCAATGCGTTATACAAAGTACACAGACAGGTTTAATGCCGTACATCCGTGAGTCGCGTCTCATCGCTCCGGTATCGGCACCGCCTGCCCCCCCTGCGCTCTCCGAGCTGAAGCCCAGACGGCAGTCTGCCCACCCTGTACGTATAGCGCCGCGGCATGACGCCGCGCCCCGCCCGGCAGAGCTCGCTCAACACAATACTGTTAAACAGAAACCAGCAATTACGACGGAATGTACTAAGTATCATGCGGTCCTTCCCATCCGGCTACCAACGCTGACTCCGCGACCCATGAACCTGACCACAGAGCAGGTGCCGGCGCCGCCGCTGTCCATCCTGGAGGAGTACGCGCGCACGCTGGCGGCCGCGCCCGCCGGCTCCGCGCCGCGCCTGGCCGCGCTGAGCCTGTGCGCGCCCGCCAGCCCGCAGCGCACCAGCACCACCATCGTCATGGCGCTCACCTTGCCCTCCGAGCGCGCCGTCGACGAAACCATCGACGGCGCGAACGCGAACGATACGGTCGACCTCACTGAAGAGACGGACTCGTCCAAGTCGGTCATCACACAATCTGCACAAAACACTAGCACTCCACTTATAGATATTGTGGGAGCGGTTAAAAGTCTCATGAATCCTGCGGATAAGAGAGTGGGTCACCGGAAACTGCTGAAATGTTTAAGTAACAGTGCAAGGAGTCTCCTTAAACCTAAGATCAATAGTCCGTCAGACAAGCAGCCGGATGCGCCCGCCATAATGTCTCAGCCCAAGGGTCTACGCGACGGCGACGTTATAGAAATCGATGACTCGGACTCCAATCATTCCGTTGGTGCTGACGGTAACCAGTTTAGCAACTCTAATGAAAGCTATATTCCTGTAAATAACAGCTCTAATCCAGCTGTTTATACCAGCAAGAGTTCCAATCAAGCTAAATCTAGTAATACGAAGAAAAGTTCTGATCCAACTACTAATAAAGCAGATGAGAGTTTAAATCAAACCGTCACAACTAAGAGTATCGAAGCTGTCAGTCAAGCTAGTCCAGCGAGCAAAGCAAACGGTTCCGCTCAAGCCGCAGATGAATCTGCAGCTACAAATTCTGTACCAGTTAAAAAAGTAAAAAAGAAACGTATTCGCAATAGGACGGATAGGTATAGGAAGCCCAGTCAACTGTTGAAGAGCAATGAGGATGAGGTGAGCGAGCACGCGACGACGCGCGCGTGCTCGCGCATCCCCGAGCTGCTGGCGCTGACGTCCGACCGCGGCCGCTGCGCCGCGCGCCGCGCCGCGCCGGCCGCCATGCCCGCCTTCATGCAGCAGCTGCGGCGTGCGGCCGAGCGGGTGCACGAAGGTACCTACTAACTGATACTTGGGGCATACTCAAACTTTCTGGATTCTGATAAATACCGCTGTATAAAAGACTTACGATACATTTATTGGTTTTAAAGTATATTTCCTCACAATTAATGCATTCGCTGAGACCATTGTACAGAGCAGTTGGGCCAGTCTTCCTTAGTAATCTTATCGTAATCGTAATCTTCAAAACGAAAGCCCCACTCTGCCGACTAGGTTCTTCTTTCGGGTTCAAAGCAGTACTCCCAGGTTTCGTGACCTGTATCGATATTGTAAACAGCCAATGACTGTCTTCCGATAAACATTTTTTTATTATTTTACGGCACCACAGGACACGCACTCGTTTCTGGTCCTCCATTATCCATCGAGTGTAAAGCTTCCGAACCTTCAGATGCACATGTAAAATGTTTTATACTTGGCTCAGTCCAATGCCTAATAAAGTACGAATTTGCTGACAAGTAATTTTTTTGTCAATTGTCGTACGATATCAGTATTAGATTTTGTAACCGGAACCGCAATTGCCGGCCGACAAACACGTACCTCGTCTTGGGGATGATCAGGTCCACGTCTAAATTGTCCAAACCATGAATACTTAGAGCGGCGACATTGTGCTTCATCACCAAAAACCAATTGTAGTCTCTAGCAACTCTTTTGTTGACTTAAGCCACAGCGAAAATCATAAAAAAAATCATTAAACGAAAATGACGAGTTTTAATAGAGACACACAATTTTCGAAAGGAGTACGCCACAATGAAAAAAAAAATTAAAGATAGTAAAGTAAAAAGAGTTCCATTTTCGAATTCCAATATTGTTTTTTTTTTTCTTTTTTTTTAAAGTGGTGCAAGTGGTCAGATCCAGAAACGTTCAGTATACCCCACGTATACACGGTGTAAATCACCTCATCACGAAGCCGTCAACCAAGCATTCTGAACATGAAACTAAGTAACTTTACGCAAAAATTATTGCTGGGAAACAACTTTTTTTTGGGGGGTGTAAAATCATGTTTTGTGGTAGAACTCAATGTAACGCACTCAAAACATTGTGCTGATGGACGGATTGTATAGTACGGGGGTCGTGGAGGTGTTTAAAGTAAAAAATTTACATAAAAAAACTTGTATTTAAAAAAATACTTGTCAAAAAGTTGGAACTTTGACCCCTAATATCTCCGTAACTAGAAGGTTCCCAGGTGTGGTGTAGAACAAAAAAATGATCGCAAGGACAGGGAGAACCAGTGCCTTTCGGCTTCGTTAAGAGGTGTTTTACACCCTTTATACTACTACTACGTAACTTGTCAATTGGTTCGTACTTTGTAAATGTAACTTTAGCCAGAAAGTATGGTTAGGGTAGTACATGTTAAGTATGGTTAGGTCGTCCCCTGTGTTACATCTAAAGTAAATATAACACTAAAATAAACTTGACTTTCTGCAAAAAAAAAACGGTTCAATTATTTATTTTGCCAGCCAAACAGTTTGAACATTTGTTTAAGAGGGTTTTTGAAAACGCTCATTTTGGAAAAAAAGTTTATTAAGATGTCGCGGGTATGATCGGCGTCAGTCGACACCGTATTGACGTGATGTATCGTGCTTTAGAGGTGTATTGCTACAAGTGGGTGGCGGTGGGGCAGGCCGTGAGCACGCTGCCGTGCGGCGGCACGCTGCTGTGCGTGGACGCGTCGCGCGCGCCGCTCGTGCTGCCGGCGCACGCGCGCGCAGCCGCCCGCGCGCCGCCCTCCGCGCGCGCGCACCTCGTGCTCAGCGACGCCGACCTGCCGTGCGAGCTGCCCACCTACTGGACGCTCTGGAACTACGCGCAGATGACGCGCGTCGTGCCTGACGAGACGCTCGCGCCTCTAGCGCCTCTAGCGTCTGACGCGAAGGATAAGGGTCAGCCGCCCGGCGCCCGCGGCCCGGGTGACGCATCCAAGGACGACCCGAGGCCGATTTGCGAGAAGAAACATAACTTCAAGGTATAGAAATATTTGTAAAATTACGTTATACATTATACAAGAACCGGACGATAACTGTCGGGCAATAGCTCACCAGATACGACACCCGCCTAGTGGTGGATCTGTTTTAATGCAATATTGAGGTACTTACCTACTCTTAAAATCATATCAGCGAAGGATAATTAGTAATTCTATGCCAGTTGTGGAATGTAGCAACCGATTGAATTAATTAACAAACTGCCACCGGCAGATCCTGACGGCGTTCTGCTCGGCGGACGGCGTGCGTCAGGCGGCGCGCGCGGGCGCCACGCTGTTGCTGCTCAACGTGCTGCGCGCGCGCATCTGCGTGCTCGGCGTCACGCGCGCGCGCGCCGGCGGCAGCGTGCGCCACCGCGCCAGCGCGCACGTCGAGCCCGAGCTGCTGCAGGTCGACTCTATTGCTAGATTATGCACCGAATTGAATCTCGAACGTAGCGAGGGATTCAAGAGCTCCCGAAAGCAGCGAGCGAACTCTGAGTTAACTTCTAACCGATCGCAATATCAAACTGTAAAGTTAAAGGCAATACTATTACTTGCAGGAGCTTGAAGCCATGCTCGACGAAGCAGAGGTCGACGAAGAATTGGGTGGACGAGCCGAAGACGCAAACCAATGAGAAGGCAGCTGGGAAGCGCCTCCACCAATCAGGAGCCTGCAGCACAGCTCATCGACCAATCACACCGCATGGTCACGCGCAGTACTTATTAAGATATCCTTTCACCGTTATTTTGTCCCTGACTTTGCATCACTGCAAGATCACAAAGATTCTTGTTAGAATAAGGTTTGGTATTCACAGGTGTAAAGAGTTTTCAATATTTTGCAGGCACCGACTAATCGGTTAAAACGCATGTACAGGTTACACAATTAAATATTACTGATTAACCAGAATTAAAGAGACAAAGCACTGCGCGGGGTTACTCCGTTCCTTTCTTGCATATTTATTATTTGCAAAAAATTACTCTGTTCGTGAACCGGTGATTATAGGCTGATTTACATTTAAAAAAAACTGAATAACCTTTACTCTTAAGGTTTTTCACCTAGAATTATAAAATAACCCTGTTAAAACCCCTATAGGGATAATCTTGTCCCCGATTTTTTTTAGGAATTGCTATTATAATATTTATGGGCTGTGTCAATGATGATATGAGAGAAAAATACACAGATATAATATTTATTGACCACTAGCTGTCCCCGGCATGCGTTGCAATGCACTTTTTACCTACCTACCCTACCCTAACCTACCCTACCTACCTACATACTCTACCCTACCCTACCCTACCCTACCTACCTACCTACTCTACCCTACCCTACCCTACCCTACCCTACCTACCTTAGGTACCGCGTGTGTGGTAAAAAGTAGAGAATTACAACTAAGTTTATTGTTCAGCGTGTTACAATCCTTTCATAGACGAAAGGATTTAGGTGACACAGCGCCATCTACGCATATTTTAAGGAACCACCAAAATGTTGCTTTCCAATGTTAATATAACACTATTTGTTTTCATTTCCTAGACTTAATTATTTAACTGTAGTGTAAAGCGTGTACCAGAAAGATTTGGTCATATTTAAAGGTCACACTCGTCGCCAAGTTTAGGCCTGACTCAATTTGAATTGTCATAGATACGCTAAAAAGACGAAGGTCTGATAGAGACCATTAAACTGAACAAGTTGGTCTATGGCATAACATCAAAATCGCTAAAAAAATTGTTTGTTCGCAGTAGTTAGATTCATTAGTTCGATTGCCGAATAAGTGAGATTTCTTTTTTTCTCAATTGTTCGACTGTCGAATTTATTTTAATTGAGAAACAAAAAATAATAAAATAATTTAGAAAACGTTTTTTAAAGTTAAAAAAGGTTTATATTTGTATAGACATAATATGTTATGTTTGTACATCTGTACCACATTTTTTTATTAAATACATAATTGGAAACATATATTTCTGTCTTACTTGTCTTAACATGCTTAACCAAAAACAATTAAAGATATGTAATATTTAAATGATCATAGTCAAATATCAAATTGGAAACGTCAAATATACAATTATAAATAGTTAGAATCTTAAAAAAAAGGGTTTTGACAGACAGACGGACGGACAACAAAGTGATCCTTTAGGGGTTCCGTTTTTTGCTTGCGAGGCATGGAACCCTAAAAATAATCTTTATCTGATGTAACTTTGATGAAATATACATGATCTGATCATGTCATTTGTATTTGATCATGTTGATCAAATATATTTCTTCTGCCCCATACATTTTCTGTCGAGTAGGTATTGAGGTTTTGTATGGGGCAGCTGATTATTTTTTTGTGATTACATGTTTTTCCCATGGAGAAAGTTCTTCAGTGCAGACACTTAATTATGGCCACACCTTTCTGCTACATGATGTATAAAACTAAGCATACGAAATACCTCTCAAACCAATTTTAATAATATAGCAAAGTCTACGTCCAACTGTAAGTTATATTTACAATAAATAAAAAATATCATTAGTATTAAGTCCACCCTAGTTTATGCATCATGGATGTTACATGTAACTAATGTAAATGTATATTTTGAATAGCAAGCACAACCATAATGGCAACACTAATAGGCAAGCAATATTATATAATAGAGAAACAGTTTGGCTTCGTTTATTCACTATACTTATATCAATATTCCTGAGCGCTGGTTGACATTCAAATGAATTCCGATACCGAATGATAATTTTAAGTTAGACAACAAGGTAAATCCGAAACCATAAGAAATATTGGAAAACTTTCTTAGATAAAGTTAGCACTTTTAGTATAAAAACAATTTTGGCATAAGTATTTTTGTGGCCAAGTGTGTGTCCAAAATGAGTAGTGACCAATTTTTGCCTTTCGTCCCAGCATCATGATTTTGTCGTGTATTTGTTTCATTGTATGGGAAGAAAAAGATGGCGACACCGGAAGGTAGCAAAAAAAAAGGCGCAAACATACTTTCGTGTCGTGACGCGTCAGAAGCATACGGTTTCATACATTCAGTATAGTTAGGGAGATATTCGTACGTCGTGTCGCGTTCTGTCGTGGCGCCAACTGCTCGCCACCGATTGCGCCAGAGCGGTGGGGGGGGGGGGGGGTTATGACGCGACACTACACAACAGGCAAATGTGTTTCTATTACTATACTTTTCTGGTTTCTTGGAGGATATTTGCATAACAAAATCAACACTGTACTTGCAATTTACCCACTGCGGAGACCAGTTTGTAAATGGTCGAAAACTAGACTATCAGGCAACTGGGTCTTATGATTCCAATCCGCTAAACATCTATACTACACATACACCAAGACACACTATCTCATACCCAAATCACACATGGATGTCGTCCAGAGTAATTATATTTAATTAACATTTTTATTTAATTTGTATTTTTAAAGTGAAACTTTTATTACATCGTCTCAAACTTTTTTCATCTGTGTGATGCATGTCGCGTGACGCTGACGGTCGGCCGTGGGGTAGGGATAAAGCGAAAGGCGTTGTCAGAGCGCCTTTCACTTTATCCCTACTCCGCGGCACGAGCACCTTTCACTTTATCCCTGCTCCGCGCTATAGTGTGAAAAAAAGTTTCACTTTTACCGTGGTTTCATAAAACCACACAATCCTTTTTTTTTGTTTTTTACAAAAAAAAAAAAACCTATAAAGCGTGGCTCATGGCGCGAACATCTAGCGGACACTGTTTAATTTAATGTATTATAATTCTTTAACAAGACGATGAAATTCACCCTTGTTCTGTCTCGCTGTGTTTATGAGATGAGCCCAGTACCTTCTTTTCTTTTTTGCTGCAAGAAGTTTCATTGCTAAGAGAAATTGAAGGTCAAATCAAAATCACTTTCCGAATTCGAAGAAAAAGTTTACGTTTAAACGCTGCAAAGGTTCAATATGTAGGTGCTGTTCAGAAATAACGCCAGAGCACGCACGACACGCCAAATTAGTGTGCACACTCGCCGTCATGACAGTAAGCACCACGACAGGACACGTAAACCGACAAAATAACGTTTTTTTTTTATTATTATTATTTTCGGAAAACTTACAGCTAGGCAGACACAATAATTTCGTTAACAACAATAATATGGCCAATTACAAGTTTTCACAAATAGCTAAAGAATCGTTAAATAATAATAAAAAAGGACTTAAACTAAAAAACAGCGGTAAGGATTAGTACTTAAACACAAAAACATAAAAAAAAAAATAACACATATTGACACAATGCAATGGTTATGGGTATTTATGCTTTACTATTCGATTTTGTGTAACGACGATCATCATTATTAAATAAAATGTATTAAAACAATATAAGGTTTATAGTTTATACTGTTTTATAAATATTTTAACTTATTTAAAATCTTCGTTAAAAAGCCAAGAGAGCCAAGTTGGCTCTCTTGGTGTTGACCAAGAGTTGAGATTGTAATGCAATGCTAATATACTAAGCCTTCGTTATCATATAGTGCTCATGAAACTCAAGTGCTAAAGTCATGCACAACTTATATGAAAATATGTTATATAATTATGTACTAACTTTCATTAATATTGAGTTATAAGCAATACCGGTCTGATAAAATAAAATAAAGCAATGTGAATTTTACGGGTGCGTTTTAAAAACTAATTTCCTCTAAAACCATGAGTACGAGCAACTCAAAACCGTTATGAGCGAAACAAACTTCAAGAGTGGATGCCCCGGTTACCCATTGAAACAGGGAACAATACCGAAAACAAATCAATGCAACCCTCGGATAATAAACAACCAGAGGCGACTTCCTCAACATTACAACGACAACGTCGGGTGAGCCCTAAACAGGAACGGAAGGGTGTTCCCAGCTGTAACGTCCTCAAGTACCTAAGCACGTTACTAGTACTCATGGTTACGTGTGTGACACCGTCCACACAACAACTCGTCAATGTAACAACCCTAGACCCTACCCGTCTTGTATACTTTGATAAAGCCTGACACTTTGACTTACAGATAATACAAGACGAATGGAGACTGGTGGTGTACTACAATATGTCGACTTACTGGAAAAGCGTTTCTGCCGTTGAACAATACGTCCAGCAACTACACGGACTTTGTCAACGAAATATAGCCTACTTGACTATATCCACACAAATCGAAGGCGCGGGCCTGTGGACGGTGAGTAATGGGCCAGCTCACCGTCCGTCCGTCCAATGACGACAGGCCGTGCCGACGCACGGCGCGTTTGTGTTCCACGCGCGCCTCAAGGAGATGTCAGCAAATCGGAAGGGGTCCGAGAGGGCCGATGCCTGCCAGGGCTGCGGGTTGTTCGAAAGAGATACCGCGGCCCTGGAACACAAAGGGCGAAGAAGGAACATGGGTGGGTTTTAGTCAGTACAAGTCTGACACTCCCTCCCGCTCCGCCCAGAGCGGGAGAAGTCATTTGATGATTTCCCATCTGTAAAAAAAAATAAGGTACATATTTATATATTTGCGATCTTATAGAATTAATCACTATGAAACGCGGAAAAAAATGTTGTTGATTTAAACGAACAGAAAAAAGTGTTTTGTAAATACATCATTTCCCATCAATTAATGATTTACCTTCACCGTGTAGTGAAATATTTTCAAAAATGTCTAGTGAACTTCAACGACAAATTAACATTCTTGATTTATAATTTAATAATTATCCCTAAAAATATATAAATATGTACCTAAATCAATTATTCATAATAAGAATAAACATAAGGACCCGAGAACGGTTTTTTTTTTTCTCAAGAACTATCCAATTGATGAACTGCCTACACGGTGGCCGGGGGCCATTGGTTGCCCCCCGACGCCCGGGGCGTCTCCCGCGGCGGCTGGGACGTGAGGTTCTTTCCCTCTCACGTTCCGCCACCTCCTTCGCTAGCATGACTGCTTCGCAGAAGGAGGCGACGGCTTCCCATTCCCTCTCGCTCCGGACCATGGATTGAACCAGGGCCGGACGCGATAGGTCGCCGCCGCCAATCGCCGCTACGAGGAAGAATAAGAATAAAATAACATTTATTTGCCTACTTTTGGTATTATAAAATGTCTCTGTGGCCGGTGAGCCGTCCAGAGGTGTGTCAGCTAACTTATGTCCTAATGGATCTGTGTTCGCTGTGCTCTGCTAATTCGCAATGTGTGAGATTACTCAAACAGATCACGTATTCCATTTGTTGTGTGCTTACAGTTACTGAGGTTTACTTTATTTTCAGGGGACGCGGAGCCTTCGTTCTGTCGATAGGCCACCGCTTGAATCCTTTCTTTTTAGGGTCGTACAATATATCACCCATTCTGTGATTAACCCTGAGGGGGTTAAATTCACCGTGTGCCTGGTAGGCGTCTCCAGGGGATTCAAGACCTTCCACTTCTAATCTTGCAACGCTTTCCAACATCTTGGTGTTAAGATCCTCGGCCCGCAGGTGCCAGGCCTCTATGTCAGCCATCTCCCAGATCACTTCTGTGGGTGTCCGTCTCGGTAGCTGTGCGGCACCTTTTAGTGCCAGTCTGTATTGGCGTTCGATTTTGCTTAGGTTCGTTGCGCTAAACCTTGAGAGTAGTTGCACTACTCCGTAGTCCATCAGCGGTAAAATGCAGGCCTGAATGATGGCCAGTTTCGTATTTATTTCTGTCTTCGCATTGTATCCTATTAGTGTACCGAGGGCTCCTCTGACTTGTTTCAGTTTCTTGACAACCTTTTCGGTGTGCTGGTTCATCTTCATGTGTTTGTCGAAGATGACACCGAGGTATCTGATCTGCTTTTGGTAGTGCAACGTTTGTTGTTTCAGTTTCACTGTTGGCTGATATTTTTTCTTTTTCGAGAACATGATGCACTCTGTTTTCCCTACGTTACACTTTAACCCCCATCTCGTGTAGTAGTCAACAATGGCTTCCGCTGCCCATTCAGCACGCTTGGTCGCGTGGTCAGGGTTCGTGGCTCTATTGAGTATACAGAGATCATCCGCGTACTGTGAGAGTTTGAGACCTTTTATGTGGTCTAGTATATTCCAAATATCATGGACGTACAAGTTAAAGATGATTGGTCCCAGGATCGAGCCTTGGGGCACGCCGTGAGGTATCGGTTTGTCTTTAGTCATGGTAGTTCTGAATTTACCTCTCACGGTTCTGCCTTCGAGGTAGTTCTCAATTATTTTAATGATATTGTTGGACACGTCTTGATTCTGTAGTTTCTTAATCAGGCCCTTGTGGTTGATCGAGTCGAAGGCCTTCGATAGGTCCGTAGATATCATAGAGACGCTGTCTTCCATTGCTAGCGCATCAGTGATTATTTTTCCGGTACGTAGAATCTGGGTTGCTGTGCCTCTTGCTTTTGTGAAGCCGTGCTGGAACGTCGGTTGCAGCCGGTTGACCGTAGTGGTAAGTCTTCTCAGGATCAGTCGCTCACACAGCTTGCCCATGATGTTGAGCAGCGTGATTGGGCGGTACGATGATGCCTGACGGTGATCTTTGCCAGCCTTGTGCAAGAATATGCACACGCCAGCTTTCCATCGCTGAGGGAAGTAACCTGTGGATAATACAAAGTTAGCAAGAGGCACATATGCCTCGATGAAGACTTCTCCCCCAAGTTTGAGGGCGTCTGCTTGTATTCCATCTGGCCCTGGGGCCTTTTTGTTTTTAAATCTGCTCAGTGCAAGTTGAACTTCTTTTTTTGACGTTAGGTCGAGTGGTTGGAACGGTGTCGTCTTTTCAGTCCCCTCATCGTCCTTCGCTATTTTGGCTTCTTTAACTATTGCTGTATCGGTGAGCTTGTCGATCGTTTCTATTTCTGTACTGCATCCCGTGATATTAGGTAGTTTAACTATAGGCTTCTTCATATTTCGTTGGATGCGCCACATTTGTGACCTATTGTCTCTTGGATCTTGTAGTTTGTCGAGCCAGCCTTTTTCGGAGTATTCTTTTAAGGCTTTTTCAGTTTCTCTCTTAGCGTGGTTGTAAAGAATGCGTGTTTCGTGTTGGAGTCTGGGGCTGCAGTGTCTCGTTTGCCATAGAATTTGTTTTAGTTTGTTTCGAGAGTCTATCTTATCGTTTATTTCCTTCGGTAATCGTTCCTGCCTTGTTGATTTTTTCAGGGGTGCGTGAGTGTCGAGGGCTGCAACAACGGATTTTTCCATTGTTTCCACATATTTCTCGCATTCGGCTTCTGTTGTGATTTCTTTGTTAAGATCGCAGAGACCTTCCCACATGGTCCGTTGGTATGCTACTCTCAGTTTCTCGTCCTCATAGATTTTCTTTGTGTTGCGGTAAAGATATTCCTCTATATTATGTTCAATCTTCACCGTTAGCAACCAAGGGAGGTGATCCGAACCAACGCTCTCTACCTGTTTAGCCTGCGCTTCTAGTTGTTGGTGTGTTATTATAGCCAGGTCCAGGATGGTGTTACCTTGGCTGAAAGGTCTAGATGGAGCATTGGCGTGTTTCAGCGAGCAGATTCCGTCTTTCGTTGCTTTTTTAACAATGTTGCCAAGGCCAGAGTTCCTGCTGTGGCCAAGGGTTTGCATACGTAAGTTCATATCGCCGATTATGATGGATGGCTCGTCGGCTAGGGTTTCCTCCAGTTCTTCTCTAGCATGGTGCTGGTTTGGAATTTGGATATATATTCCTTTGATCTTGATATATTGTCCTGTAGTGTGGTTAGTGAAAAGTTTGATGCCTACGCCTTCTATCTTCTTGTTTTCATCGTGCCAGCCTGGGGTGACTTCCGTTTCTACCCACCTTAGTCCCTTCTGTACATACATGGCAGTGGCTAAGTGTTTTTCCAATGTGTGGGTGAGTTTATCGTACCCTTTTATATTATATTGTTGTGTCTCAAAGTCGATCTTGCACTCGTTCAAAATAATTATGGCCGGCCTATATTTCTCGACTAGTGCTTTTATTTCTTTGAATTTGTTTCTTACTCCTTGGGTGTTAAGGTGTAGGATTTTGAGGTTCTGTATTTTCTTATTGTTGTGGTTAGCCATTGATATGCGAATGTATCCTATTTACAGTGTCCATCAGCATCTTCAGTGTCTGTTGCATTTGTGTCTGCATCTGAAAGAGGCCCTCTAGGGTGAGTCCGCCTGTTGTCGGTGGCACTTGTTCTGTTTGTGGTTGTGCTAATTCTTTTTGTGGCAAAGTTGGAAATTGTCTCGAGTTTATGACATCTGCGTATTTAACACCCAGTCTTACCACCGAGCGTTTAATTCTCTCCTCTTTTTTGGTTTGCTTAGCCTCTGCTTGTTCCATTTGCCGAGCTATTACTGATTTAAACACCGGGCATTTGGCGTTGTTTGCGCCGTGGTCTTCTTCTTTACAGTTCCTGCAGACTTTCGTCGTGGTACCCTCTAGCGTGGTGATAACTATCTGTGGCTCCTCTTGTTTGCCGTAGCAGGATTGTTTTGAGTGATCGAAAGCGTAGCATTTCTTGCACTGTACAATGTGCTTCGGGTTTTCTCTAAATGGTTCGACCTTGATGGAGGGTGCGCAGAAGAATTTCCTTTCCGAGGTTTTGAAGTTCTCCAAGATATCTCTAGATTTGTATTTACTGTCAAAAATGAGTAGGTGTATTTTCCCTGCTCTTCCGAGTGGCTTGACTGCTGTTGGTTTTATACCAATGCAGTCTGCTATCTCGTTAGCAATGGTGTCGGTGGATTCTCCATAAGTCTCATTTTTGAGCACAATCTTGGTCGCTAATTGTCTGTCAGCCTTCGGTTTTGGTGCAATCACTCTGGTTATCCCGCAAGCTTCAATCATAGTCAGTAAGTTCACGCGCGCTGTGGCATTATCCGGGTTAATTTTTATTTGGCCTCTCATAACGTTGAGCGTTGAGCTGTTCTTCGCTACTGATTCTCTGATTTTCTTTAGTGTGTCTTGATTCTTAATTGCATTTTCATCCCTGATAATTATATTTGGGATATGGGTGTTTCTCTGTGTCGGTGTCGCATAATTGGATGCGCCTGTACGCTGTCTTTTGGCTCCTCTAGTTACCAGTTGATATGTCGCTTGGTTACTTAGCGCAGTGCGGTTGTTGTCGCTCATTGCTTTTTGTAGTTTAGAGTTGTCAACGTTTAGCGGTGGAGGAACGGGTCGTGGAATTTTCCACGCATCCAGCGTAGTCTGTACTTTGCCTACGATCTGGGAGCTTGTTTCTGTAGTTTGGCCTCGGGTGTAATCCCCATCCTTGTTTGTAGCGGGCACATATGCGCACGCGCTGTCTCTTACTCGTACCGCTCGATTGGGCGGAGCTTGTTGGATGGTGGCGGGGTCCAGCGTGCTGCCACTCATTTTTGAAGTCACTCCGTGCACCTGCAGCGGCGCCTGCGAGAGTTGCTGGCTCACATTCACATAAGTACTCGGGGTAAGAAGCGTTTTAGAGGCTTCGATGTTTGCAGTCACTTTGCTTCCGCGCTTATTCTTTTTTCTTGATTTTCTGGCAGCCAAAGGCAGTTGGTCGGTTTGTTTAATGAATTCAATAAGTGCGCATTGGTTTTTGCCGCACTTACAGATGAACCACTCCTCGGATGTGAAAGTCTCGATGGGTATGGTAGTTAATTCCTTCTTTATTTTACAGCTGATACATGGACGGATGTTTTTCACGCCGGTCCCTAGTCCTGCCGTATAAATTGTCACTGACGACTCAATTTTTAGTGTGCCGTTTTCATATTTTGGTTCTGCTTTAAGCGCAGCCTTGATAAGAAAGAATTTCATACATACTTTGCACTGAATCTTCTTAGTGTTCATTTGATTTATACCCCACAGGGGAGCGTCCATCTGGAAGGTACTTTGACATTCCCAGCACTGCACTATGTTTTTATTAAAGTCAGATAAATCTACTTTCACTAATTTCACTTTGTCCTTAACTGTTTCGCTGTCTGATCCCGAATTAAGCGGATCCGTGTCCATATCACTGTTATTTACCGAATTTATATTATTGTTCTCCGCAAACATTTTTCTAAAAATAAATTAGATTTGTTTTTGATTCTATAATTTCACCTACACTAATTTTCACACTATTTCTAAGTTTCCGGGGGTTACGAGACCCCCCGGGGGGCTTTAGAGTCCACAATTTACTATAAAAAGTTCACTTTATAACTCGCGTCCGTGTGGAATATTCCGTTCACACATTTATAAATGACGGTGGCACTGTCGTGCGCGTGAGTCAACTCAGTGAGCGCTCGCTCCGTAGGCACGTCCGCTCGCTACCGCGGTTCGCGAGTCCGCTACGAGGACACGGCGGTGCTCAGCCCAAGCGGGGCAAGGCTCCACGGTATGCTCCACCGTGTCCTCCGGCCGATCCTCGCAATGGTAACACCCGGGCGTTGCTCCCGCCCGATTCGGTGCAGGAACCTCCCGAAACAACCGTGTCCGGTGAGGACCTGCGTCAGGCGGAAGGTAAGGGCGCCATGGCGCCTCTCTAGCCACACCTCAAAGAGGGGACTTATCGCCATTATTGTGGCGTGCCCTGCACGTGGTTGCGACAGTCGCTGTCTCCATGCCGCCATGAGATCGCGCTGGAGGTCTGTCCGCTGAGCGACAATTTGCCGCGGCAGCGGAGTTTCCCCCCGGCGTAGTGCCTCCGTACGCCATTCGTGTAGGCGCGCGAGTACTATCGCCTCCAAATCCCATGCGGCAATCCGGCCAAGAGGCTCGCCGCCTCGCCGGAGATCGTGCGGTACCCCGGACCAGCCTTACGGCTACCACCTTCTGGGGCGCGTTCAGGTAATGGGCGGCTCGCCGCCTCAAAGAACGCGCCCACACCGGGGCTCCGTAAAGGGCCATGGACCGCACGACCCACGCATAGAGCCTCCGGCAGGAGGCGTTTGGACCCCCCAGGTTGGGCAAGAGCCGCTTGAATGCAGCCCCTGCCCGTTCTAGTTTTGGGGCCAAACGTCGGAAGTGCTTAACGAAGTTCCACCGGCTGTCGAGGACAAGCCCTAGGTACTTTAGCGTCGACTCGACGCCGATGGGAACCCCTCTTACCGTCAGTAAGGATCCCGACAGTGGCGCATTCCGAGGCCCATGAAAGCACATGGCCTCGGACTTGTGCAATGCCACCTCGAGACCCAGTTGCCGGATTCTCTCCACGACTATCGCAACCCCGCGTGTCATTAATTCGGCCGCCGCCTCGTGCGACGTCCCCTGTGCCAGCACCAGCGTGTCGTCAGCGTAGCAAACTACGCTGACACCGCTAGGGAGGTCAGCGCGCAGCACCCAGTCGTAGCCGATGTTCCACAAGGGTGGCCCCAGAACCGATCCCTGTGGAACACCGCACGACATCTCTCGCCGGTTCAACTCTCCGTTGCGACCGGGGTAGATGACGGATAAATATGTACCTAAATCAATAATTCATAATAAGAATGAACATAAGGACCCGAGACACGGTTGTTTTTTATTCTCAGGATGTATCCAACTTATCAAGTGTGTCTTTTTATTTACTTGCGGTACTTTTTGGGTACAATTTTTTGGTGTAATTACATTTTATGAGTAATGGTTAAATAATAAAATATTATAGAACACCCGCCATCTTGATGTCAAAATGGCGGGTGTACCTTAATTTCGAAATAATTTCGTACTGATGGAGATACAGATCTTTTAGAGCTAGGTACAAAATAGTATTTTTTAGGTACATTTGTTTGGTAATTGGTATAATTTAATTCGCTATGGTACACCCGCCATTTTGACTCTCACTTTCTTGTAGCCCTCGCCTACGGCTCGGGCTGTCAATATCGCCTCGGCTGTAATTTTCAACTTACCGCACTTATATCATAATGTACTATTAATATTTTACCTAATAAACTGTCAATCATTAACGGACACATAACAGTGATTTTATTTCCTGTACACATCCCGTGTGATTCGTCCATCTACATCCTACATCTCTGATCTCAGTGTGCAGAGCTATTGCCCGTACATTACGACTAGGGTGACAATGCTCTAATCTATAAACGGGGATCATGAAATTATACAAGGTGTTGTTTTGCATCCTCGTCAAATTAAAGGAGGTAATTATGCTAATGATTCTCATCCCGAATCAATAATAAAATGGGTAGGTTTTTTTTTTTCTTATTTACGTAAATCGGTAAGTGTGAACCACCCGTGTTTTAAACGCGGCATGTCTGATTCTCGCCCTACAATCTCGCTTCCACACATACAAACAATCTCAAACGTTTATTCGATCATTTCTTATTCTCTACACCATGGGAAGGGGGTTATTCAGAAATACTGACAAACTTAAGCAACCAAAAAAATCAGCGTTTATTTGTAATTAACTAGGAACCGTAATTTATATTGATTATTTATGTCTTTTCTGACAACCTCCTGAATTTTGACGAGGTTGCAAAACAAAACCTTGTATATATGTTGTAAAGAATACGCCTTCATACCACGTAGGTCATCCACATTCACGTGGGTGATAAGGGGATACTGTAGTATCCCCTTATCACCCTAATAAGTAGGTGTCGGCTTCATCAAGTTTTTCCACCCCGTAATTTTGAATAAACTACTACCAGATGTCAGCGAGTTATAACATAATAACTAAACTGTCCCAAATGTATGTGCAAAATAATGGATACCCTATTAGAAAGAGATGGCATCCACTCTTGAAGTTTGTTTCGCTCATAACGGTTTTGAGTTGCTCGTACTCATTCTAGTTAGTATTTATATACTCCATTCCTTGGATTGACCTTATCAATTAATAGCATAAAGCACAAGATGTTGTTTTTTCGAATTAGCATACAACCAGCTAATCCGAAAAAATAACATCCTCCTGCCCCCCTAGCATGACCGTTCTATCTCTATTCTACCAAGAAACGACAAGAAATCTTTTCTATACAACTTGACATTTCTTCTGCCCGAGCATGGCGCACCCCGTCGACTCGCGTTTCTACGAAGACATAGACAGATATTCTTTCCAAGTTTCCATAGCAACGGGGACGTATCACGTGATGTTTATATTCCAAAAAAAGTTGCCAATTGCATGAGTTTTTCATTTTTCGTGGTCGGGATGGTGTTGCTGCATTCTAGATCCAGGCCTGGATCTTTTTCGCGAAATTAAACCTAATTATTTTACATAACATTTCAACCTTTTGAAATGAACTCACTGCAACCACGAAACGTATTTTGTCGTATTTAGTTTTTTAATAAGACTAGTTTGACATTTGTCAGAAGAAATGTTTCTACCCCCAAATGTCATAAGAAGAGAAAATATGGTCGTCATGCTCGACGTTGTAGACTTATGTCGACTGAAGAAAAGAAACATTTCTTTTCTACATTCTTACTATCGCCATGCTTGGGACGATAGAAATATCTGTCATATTGTCGATTCTTCCGTAGACATAGCCCGTTTCTACGGCGGTCATGCTAGGCCGGCTGCATTCAAAGATTTTCGAAAAATCGCTTGCCAAGCTCATGTCTACGGAAGAATCGACAATTTGACAGATATTTCTATCGTACCAAGCATGGCGTTAAGAATGTAGAAAAGAAATGTTTCTTTTCTTCAGTCGACACAAGTCTACAACGTCGAGCATGACGACCATATTTTCTCTTCTTTTGACATTTGAGGGTAGAAATATTTCTTCTGACAAATGTCAAACTAGTCTTCATCACAAAGGACCTAGACAAGATTTTTTTTGTAGCTGGTATTTGTGTTTTTTCTCTTTCGTGATTTTTTTAAAAACTTGACGGGGTCCTACCGTCGCCACTGTTTCACTATTTCATTCATTAAAAATAGTTTAATTTGTTTGTAAACAATCCAACATGTCACCTGAGACCGTCACAGACAGTCACAGATTAAAAACTAAATACAAGAAATACGTTTCGTGGTTGCGTTGAGTTACGTTCAAAAGGTTTAAATGTTATGTAAATTTAGGTTTTTCGCGAAAAAGATCCAGGCCTGGATCCAGGATGCAGCAACACCATTCGGTTTCTGTTAACTAAACGTAATAATATTTAGGGAATATAAACATCACTAGATACGTCCCCGTTGCTATGGAAAGAATTTCTGCCTATGTCTTCGTAGAAACGCGAGTCGCGACGGGGCGCTCCATGCTCGGGCAGAAGAATCAAGAAATGTCAAGTTGTATAGAAAGGAATAGGATTTCTTATCGTTTCTTGGTAGAATAGAGATAGAACGGTTATGCTAGGGGGGCTGATACGTTTTATTTTAAAAATGCAATGTTTCATTTTAAAAATGGAATGTTTTTTTTTTTAGTACTATCTCTAGTATTTAGAGTACTTTCCCTCCAGCGTGCGTAGCATGACCACAGCTGTAGAAACTAGTTTTGTCTACGGAAGAATCGACATAAGGACAGATAGACAATGTACCTACGTACGTAATTTATTGGTTTAGGGCAGTGGCTTGGCTCTGTAAGTAGCCTGGCAGCGTCCACTCGTCCAGTAAAGTGTTAACATTGGTCCTCAAACTTTGATACGTATTGCGACGTTTATTGGATATCAGTGATGACTCGGCCGCTCAGCAAGTCAGCATTCCAACTTTTTAAGTACACGTTCGTGGAACAGAGGGATTTTATTAATGACAATATTGACATTGACACGGCAAAATAATATGACAAACTTCAATCAAACACAATTTTTTTGTCGTCTTACCGGACCGCCAAGACCGGTTTCTTGGTAGACTTATTTAATTTAGTATTCTATCTTCACTCTTCATTATCATTTCATACGAAGCAGCATATTGATCGCTAACTACTTTACGAGTATCGGTGGTCTCTTAAATGTGGTGCTTTGTTATCTCTAGATAAGAGAAGCGATTTTGGCAAGCTAAATTTACAGATAACGCTGTTTTTGTAGGTCCAAAGTAAGTAATTATGCAATTTATGTTATCTGTAACGTAATTATATTCCATGTGCTGTTTATATTTGAATAATAAAAGGTAAATTGTTAATTAATGGCTATACAGTGTTTAGTTGTGCTGGTGTTACTGTTTTTTTGTCTGTTTGTGATAAAAGGTTAAAACTCCCAACTTTTTGCCAAGAACAGATCAAACTTTGTGTTTCACACCATTGTTCCATATTAGGTATTGTTATTATTGAGGAATCCTATTACAGCTTTAATAATAAGAAAAATAAACTTTTCAGATTCATAGTAGTTTCAAAGAGGCTATTTAAATGCTTGTTAAACTATAGCTGCTGTGTGATTACCTATCCCTGTTTGTAAGGAATAACAATAAAATGGTTTCATTTTTATCTTAGAACTTGTCAATAATGAGTGACAATTTTAAATTCCAATTTTTAATAAGTATGGATTAAATCTATGGACAAATTATACATTCAAAACTCATACATACCTTATTGTAAGCAAATCTAGAGATTACAGAGTCAGTTTAATTAAAATTACTTTTCATTCAGAAATTATACTCAGTTGTTGTTCCTTATTTAAATCATTCTAGAAAAAAGAGTAACTAGAAATAATTTACTTAGTGGTAGCACTCATTGGTAATGGCAATTATGAGAAAGATATTGTTGTTAAGGTTATGAATTTTTCATAGGCTGTTTTCATCTGCAATAATAAACTTTTTCCACAGATGTTAAAGCTCAGCATCAAACTTACACGCACAGCGTCCCACTACATGAAACGCACAATGTCTAGTCAAGAACAAGATGTGCTGTTTGAGACACTAAACAATGCAGGTATCATCACTCTCAACCGACCAAAGGCATTGAACTCACTGAACACTTCTATGGTATCAAAGCTGCTACCTCAGCTCCAAGAATGGGAGAGTAAGAAGACATTGGTGATAGTCAAAGGAGCTGGTGATAAAGCCTTCTGTGCTGGTGGTGATGTCAAAGTAGCCATAGATAAAGTTGAAGGCCCACGGTTCTTCCACGTTGAGTATAATGTAAACTATCTCATTGGAAAATACAAGATTCCCTACATTGCTTTCATGAATGGCATTACGATGGGAGGTGGCCTAGGAGTATCAGTTCATGGAAGATATAGAGTAGCTACGGAGAAGACAGTGATTGCTATGCCAGAGACAAAGATTGGATTGTTCCCTGATGTTGGCGGGTCATATTTCCTGCCAAGGCTGCAGGTTAATTTAGGTTTATATTTGGGATTGACTGGTGAGTAAACTTCAAGAAGTAAACTAAAAAATCATAATTTCTTAATTGTCAAAGAGTTGGTTAATTAGTCAGAATGATGAGGCTTGTTGTCTCTTCCAAAATCTTCATTAAACTATTTAATTATTCACATGTCAATAGTTTGCGTGCATATAACTAACTGTGCCAAAATAAGGATGCATCTAGATTAACCTTAATTGACCAATTATGTAGCAATCAGCACATGTTTATCATCTATTTGCATACTTCCATTGTACTGCAAATGTTCACATATGCAAACTTCAATATTATACAAAAAAAATAAAATGTTAGCATAAGTCAATAATTTTCATGATATTTTCAGGTGACAGACTAAAAGGATGGGATGTAGTTAAGTCGGGCATTGCTACACATTTTGTACCCAGCAAGAGGCTATACGAATTAGAAGTTTTACTGTCACGTTGTGCTGATGAAGTAGAAATCAGGAACCTTCTGAGCAAGTTCAATGAGCCTTCAGATGAGTTCTCATTGTCTGATAACATTAAACATATTAACTATTGTTTTGCTGCTTCTACAATTGAGGAGATTATTGAGAGGCTAGAGAAGGTTCAGAATGATTGGTCCGTCAAAACATTGAAGGTGAGTGGTGACAATATCATACTATTATTACTCTTATCATTGCTTGGAGGCAATGACCCTGATCATCAAAGCAAGGGATTGGGCACCCAATGCATTTTTTACACTTTGAGTAGCCAGAATGAACTCGAACTATGAAACCGGTCTAAACTGCCTGAAGATACTGATCTTGAACTATGAAACCGGTCTAAACTGCCTGAAGATACTGATCTTCAGGCAGTTTAGACCGGTTTCATAGTTCGAGTTCATTCTGGCTACTCAAAGTAAGTAATTGCGCCATCACATATTAAAACTCTATATATTCCAGACCCTCAGCCAGATGTGTCCCGGCTCGCTGAAGATCACGCTGCGAGCGCTGCAACGCGGCGCCCAGCTGGACCTGGGCCAGTGCCTCAAGATGGAGTACCGTGCCGCCTGCCGCGCCACGGAAAACCACGACTTCCCTGAAGGTATGCTAACTATGAGCCATCTAGTTGCTGTGATCTTATATAATTGTAAGCTATTTTTGCCAGTATAAGACGCAAAGGTGTTTTATTACCAAACTACTAAATTATCCCATCATTCTCCAGCGTTATGCCAAGTTGTTTGGGGTTGGCATGTCGTTTTCTTCCATACTTTTCTATTAAACATCAGCTTAGCAGTCACCTCCTTTTTAAGTGAGTTTGTTTGTCTTTACGCCGTATCCCGTAGTACGATTGTGGGTCCCGTAGGATTAGGCCCGGGACCAAATAGAGGGCTAAATGCGCTTTCGAGTCTTGTGTTGTCCTCTAGCCTCCACATATTGTCATTATATTATACAATATCCACACTCATAGTTTACGACATTGAGAGGTACTATTTATTGATGAATAAACTTTCGCTCTTTCTAGGAGTGCGCGCTCTCCTGATAGACAAAGACAACAACCCCCAGTGGAAGCCCAAGACCCTGGCGGAAGTCGATGATGAGTATGTGGAGAGCTACTTCAAGAAGCTGCCTCAAGAGAAAGAGCTGCAATACTTCGACTCCAAGCTATAAGCTGCTGGGTTGACTACAGGGTGTAAGTGAATTTATAGGTTTTGTTAATTGTGGGTACTGATATGTGATCGTTAGGTCGTTATTTTAAAAATAACAGGCTTGAGTCATAAGTGGATAAAAAAGGAGGCTGATGAGCCAGGCTGTGTTGAGAAAATACTTTGTATTGACAATTATGAGATACAGTCTGCATCATTAGCCTAGACTTGTCACAACTACAATGTGGTTGGCTTTCAGACTGATTGGATGCAACTGAATACCAGCTTTTTTATTACATGGAGCGACTGCCTGTGTGACCTCTCCACAACTAAGATATAATTACACCAAATTAGGTTAAAGTATAACAATTTCGTAATAAGTTCTTTGTAAAAAAAACGATTCTGAGCCCATACCAATGGCAGGCAATGCATTCAGTTTGCTCGTTTCAAAAATACATCTTGCGTAACACACAGTATTTGGATAATTATTTGCATAACAAAAAAGGCAGTGCAGAAATTATTATCTTTTTATTTGTCATTGTGATGCGTGATAAATGGTAGAGCATTGTTATACATTCAGATTGGACAATTCTAATGCAATTTATTCAAAAATAATAGCTATGTGTCAGATGTGTTTGGAACTTGATGTCCAATTTTTTAAGTTTTACATTACACTTAGACAATTTTAATGAAACCGCAGAGGCCACTGTTGATCACATGGGAAATATTTCAATCTAGTTTGTTCCCTGTATCAACCAGTACATTCTTCTTGAAGAAAAAAAATACATATCAGTACACCCATTGTCTTCGACTGATAAGAGATATGGTGCAAGGAGTAATGCAGTTATAGCCATTTTACTATAGATCCAGGTGTATTTGTAAGTCTTCCAATTATGAGAGTTCCTTATTTGTCGAAGTTAATAACATGGGCGCAAAGCATTTCTCTATACTATCAGCTCTGCTGACGTTTTCCTTTTTACCCGACTGCGCAAATGCTAAGACTATAACTTCTCGAAGATCAGAAGATGCGCCTTGAATTTCGTTCCTGTTAAATCTACTTTTCTAATCTTGCTAGGTAAGTTGCGTCCGTGTTATGCACTTCTGTATTTAGCAAGCTTAAGAAATAAACTACTTGCATATTATATACATGTATGTGGTATAATTATCAGAATATGCCTTAATATTAGTATCCAAGTGCAATTAGAATTTTTAATTTTTGAATGTCCTTAGCAAGGGCCCAGTACTTTACACTTTTATACTGTTTTGTATGTGTATGTAAAAGTAGTCAAATTAATATTAATTAAGAAGCTATGCTGTAATGCCCACTTTCACTAGGTTACATCTAAATGACTGCCTAATCCCTCGAGGGTTGAAATTCCGACAGTTTAGTAATATTCATTTAGTTGCCGCTTAATGTTAGTGAAAACCGGCAAATGGCATAAGCATGTATTAAATGTCATTGACAAGGTAACCAAGTTGTATATCTAATTCGAAAGAAAATACAAGCATAGCTTTTGTAATGTGCCTTTACGTATTTGTTATTTGAAAATTATTTAAATTTTATAATAATTTTGTAGAAAAAATATTTTTTTTTTTCTAAACCATTAAAATAAAAATATACTAACTGTAAGGACACAAGGCATTTATTTTGTTTTCTTTTTTATTATACAAAAATCTTTATATGTACTTTATTTGGATGTATATTTGTGTATTGAATGTGTTTGTTCTCCGTTAATGTTAATCAATTAAAGAGCAAATTATATACTTTGTATATTATCTTTTATTTTTAAATAATACAATATTTTTTAGAATATAAAGAAGTGAAGAAGCTGTCTTGGTTAATGAATATCTGTGAACAAGTTGTGAGTAAAATATTTGAAATATTCTTTTGTACGATGTGTTCAATACAGCACAGAAAATGCTGAATAAGATGACTTTACGATCTGAAAGAAAAACAAGCATTTTAGATAATTGATCAAATTCGCAAAACATAATGTATAAGTTTTATTATTGAAGTGAACTCACAGACACGTAGGATTGGTACGACAGCGCAATAATACCAAGACCAGTCAGAACCACAGGGGCCTGAAAATAAAAATACGTTTCAAGTACTATTATTTTTATATCTTGAAATTTATACAAACCATAGATTAAAAAACTTTGAAATTTGGATCTATTCCATTATAACTATATCTTGAAAAGAACGAACTCACGACGCGAGAGAACCTTATTTCAATTTGAGAAATTTCTTTAAACAATCTTTTTCGTATCGCTGGCACGAAGGTATTTATATTTTGTTGGCCCAGAACTGCGCCACTACCACTGCGTCGTCGGTGGCAGACGTCACTTCGGCTGCACGTTTTTGGGCACTCTGCATCTTCATGCAGGGTCTAACCTTCCGTGGTCCGCCTGTAAGTCCCTGAACCGTCTCCGGACTGGGAAGATGTAACTCCGGTCTCGTTAAGTGGGGGCTACCTTAACGGAACAGCAGCAGGGTGTAGCTGTGTTGCAAACTATGCTCCACCTCTTATCCTGCCCTCTTAGCCCAAAAAAAAAACAACCACCAGCGCCGCCGTCGAGATAGCAAAGTTCTAAACGAGGCTTATTTGACTCAAATGTAGGGAATCATCGACAAAAAAGAAGAAGCCCAAAAACCTTTGTATATTATGTCGCAGTCCAAACTGTTCATTAGTCAAAACTACTTTTGACCGGTTAAAACCATTTTAACAATAACTGACATTTACTTATAAACTGTCATTATGTTTTTTTGAGACCCTTTGCTTTGGAAAACATCGTGTTAAAGTAAATCTAGGTATAACCGAGGCGTTCTCAAACAAAATATTTTAAATAGAGAAAACGCCATTTAACTTAAGAGCGTTTATTCCTTACCGCTTTTCATACAAACTTTCAAGTAGTTTTTTTCCGAAATGACTGAACCGATTTAAATGAAACTTTATACGCATAAGAAGGATACATAAGTCTAAAAAGTTACTAAAAAATATTTTCAAAATGTGGTTTAAAACAAGAGATAATTGGAATTTTCTGTTTCTATACAACATTTAAATTTGGTCTAATTTAACTGTAACACTATTTTTCGAAAATGTTTTTTAGTATCTTTTTAGATCTGTGTATCCTGCTTATGTGTACGAAGTTTCATCAAAATCAGTTCAGTCATTTCGGAAAATAACGACTTGAAAGTTTGTATGAAATGTCGTAAGGCGTAAACGCTCTTAATAAGGGTTTTGACGAACACCGGTCAAAAGTGGTTTGGTGAGTTTTAGGGTAAGCGCGCACTACGAAAATAAATCGTTGCACCTTTTAAAATGCGAAATAAAATCGCTTCATAGGGTACAAAAAATACGCACGATTTATTTTCGCAGTGCGCGGATTGTAGAACATTTCTGTTGTTCACAGATTGACGAATTTTCTTCGCAACGATTTATTTTCGTAGTGCGCGCTTACCCTTACAGTTTTGACTGTAACATAACATAATCAATATATTTAAAAATGAATCGTTGAATTGAATGTACGTGCTTAACTTCCGAACGACTGCACCAAATTGTACCTATATATATTTTTTGTGTTCGTTTTTGTCGGGACAAGGTTTGTATACTTATAAGAAAATGTAGGGTAGGTAGGTAGCGTTTGTAGGTAGGTAGGGTAGGAGGTAGGTAGGAAAAGGTGCATTGCAACTCATACTGGGTACAGCTAGTTCCTATATATTATTATTTTATACCTGTGCCTGCATCATAGCGATGACGAGCAACTTGCGGACGCGAACCGAAGACTTGAGTCTGCAGTTCTCCCAGCCGGAACAGAACATGGCCGTCGGTAGGAGTTCTGCCTGCCAGGAAAACAAGGTAAGTACCTACTTACTAAAGTTTATTTCTTCAAACTTATCTTAACACATTTGCTGCTTAGTTCAAATAATCCATTTTTACTAAGTAGTAGGTATGTGAGTCATCTAAAACTACGTATTGCGACGACTCGGGAGGCGGGTTGTGCGCACACGAATGTATTGTATTTCGACCCATAATATGCTGGGTGCTTAGCCCCTAAAGCGTTAATGAAATACGTTTTCGCCATTGGGTTCACCTCGCATGAAGTAGGTACCTTTTTAGTTATTTTACTATTTATGTACCTACCTACACACGTAGAGAACACAGGAAAAAACTTTTTAATTGTTCCTTCTAAGTGGATTAGCTGCCACAGTAAACACTTACCTCAACGGTGATGTCACCAGCGTTCCACATGAAGAAGCCAGTGCTGCACAGTATCGTTAGCGCCGTCACCACCAGTGTCAATACATTCGCAAAGTTACGAGGCGAATTCTAAAATGTTTAAATTTTAATTCGACCGAAGCCGAAGGTGATTAATCAGCCACAATCTACAGCCGAAGCCGAAGGTATAATAAAATTACATTGTAATTTTGTCAAAAATAATAACCATGTCTCCGACCAAAGCTTCGGTTTCAGCCAGACCATCGACTTTGGCTAAAATGGGTGTCGTATTATTCCAAACATTAACATTTTTTATATAAATCAGATTGAAACATTATCATTACAAAACAAGTTCTAATTTTTGTGTTAGCGCAAAATCTTTGGGCCGGTTTAGTAGGTAGGTATATAATACCGAATCCGACCAGATTTTTGGCAACTTACTCGTGCTTAAAATCATATGTCTTTTGTTTTTAAAACTTTTACTTTGTAGGAATAAGTGACATCTGGGTTCAAATATAAGCCTTACTGTATTGGAATAAGGGCGTCAGGGATCTCGTATTTAAGGGAAGTTCTTGGTTAAATACTTACCACCATCTGATACATCAACACTATCAGTAAAGTCAGATTAAATATAATCTGACCACTGAACACGTCTCGGCATATCGCTTGTATGTCGCCTGTACACCTACGGTAAAACAACATTTAAATAAAACTTGTCTTGTCCATGTAAAGGCTCGGTCAAACTAAGACCCCGGACAGTGACAGTGACAGGTACTTCAAGGCGTTCATTCTTATCTGTCAGTCTGGTGTCGGAAGCTACACGACAAGTTATCATTTTTTTCCGGTTTGGAGATACTAAATTCTATTTTATTAGTCTCGTTTAAAAGAAGCGAAAGGGGTTCGAACATTTTTGTATGGAGCCTGGCATATCTAGCCGCCGCCATCTTGATTTTTTTTTTCAAAATTTCCGAGCACGATAAAGGTGGTATATTTGGATAGAGGACACTTATACAAACAAAAATGTTAAATTACATGATATCCTAAAGTATCACTTTTCCGAGATATTTGGAAGTAAAGATCGCCATTTGTGTCATTATGGACTCATATGGCGATCTTTACTTCTAAAATCTCGGAAACGTGACACTTTAGGATAGATGTGACGGCTAGATATGCCACAAGGGTTCGTACCCCTTTCCAAAGCGACTACCGAAATCAAAAAGAGGAAACATCATCATTATGACAGTCGATAGGTATGTTACTTTAAAAGCCCGAACTACGGTAAATCCGAAGATTTAGCAGTAGGTAAACCTATGATTTACCACTGTTAATGGTGTAAAATTCCGAACTATTCGTATATCGTTCATTTCGGACTGTCACCACCATTTAGGTATACTCAGTAAATCTTAAGGTTTTACTTCATAGACACGGCAAAAGGTTTTGAGCGACTACAAGTCGTGAAGACGGCGACTTGAAAATACGCTCCAACTTTGATTTCGCGCGTTTGTTCACAGTCCAAACCTAACTTAAACCACGGGATGCCCTAGCTTTTCATGTGAGACCACCTCGATTCGCTCATAGATGGTCATGTTTCCAACCTACCTAACCCATTTGGTCGCTCAGTTTAGTAAGTCATCATCAGTAGCCAAGTATTTAGAAAATACTCGTTGTTTTAATCCCATAACCAATATTTACCGTAAACCGTCATTGGTATAACCTAGCATGTCCCAAAGTAATGACGACACGGTTGGCGCAGTGGCTGAACGATCGACTACTGCGCTGCGTGTCGCGGGTTCGATCCCCGCATGGAACAAATATTTGTATGGCCTACAGATAGTTGTTCCGGGTCTGTCTGTTTGTGTATGTGAGTAAATGTTTGTAAACGCACCCACGATACAGGAGAAATTCCTAGAGTGAAGAAAAGTTTTTTTATAAAAAAAAAGAAATGGTAAAAGCCCGAAAAATCGTCTCTTCTTAATAAATTCCATTTACCAACTCAAGTTGGCAAATCTTAGGCTTTACTAGTAAACCCAGGATATACCGTAGTTTGGGTTTTTACAGTAACAGACAGGTATAAAGTCCATCAAAGCTGGACATAGGCCTGCACAAATCGCCACATCGACATGTCCTGTGTTTCTCAAATCCAGTGTATTCTTGCCTTAGAGGGCCTTATTTTTTTAGCCTATTTTGTCCGACTGCTACAAATAGGCCTCCACCAATTTCTTTCATGAACCCTTTTATCTAAAGGAAACATACTTATTACAAGAAAATTATTATACAACACAACAACATTAAGTTTTACTTCAACGTATCCGAATGCATTTTGATGCCAACTTTTAGAGCCCTCTCATATTCCTGTTCTTTCTCCTCTTGTGTCAAGAGATCATCATCAAATATAACCGCCAGGCTCTGGAAGTAGCTGTGCAAGTTCTTGAACTGGTGGCTGACGGCGATGGTCAGGCATATCACCAGGGAGTAGACCGCGACGATGCGTGTGAGGTAGATCCACCAGAATATGTAGAATATTGTTCTGCCTATGTTACTGATAACAGATCTGTCCTCGACGTCGGGCCAGGCAGTGATTATTGTGTTGAATGTTTCTCCTGAAATGAATAAGCTCAAAGTCACGGCGCCTCATTTTCTTCCAGTACCTTAGAAACCTTTTAAATTTCGTTCAACATATATTTATATTTTATGATTTCTTATCCTACAGCTTTTTCCGTAAAGTTATTCAACAGTTTTTATTTTACAATCGTCAAAAATATTTAAATCTAACACTTACCCGTCCGTATGACTCTTAGCACAGCCTCAATCGTGTACAAAATAAGAGCTATAACACAATTCCAGAAGAGAGCCCATGAGAAGAACTTTGACCTACTGATCATCTGCTGCTCAGCCTTCTCATCATTGTAGATCTCTTTCAGTCCTATCCCCAGCTTGTACATGACATCTCTTATCTCGCCCTCTTGATGAGTCATACGAACCCGAAAGCCAGTGATGATAGAATGAGAAATGATGAATAGAATCAGATCAGAACTCTGTCGCTCCGTCAAGTTCTTCTGCGTAACATAAGCAACATATTCCGAAAGGACCATGGCAAAAACTGCCATGTTTCCAAATTTACTTAGCTGACGAATAATTTTCTTGATGGCTTTTGAAAAATCCAGGTCTTCCACCCAGAAGTTTGGCAAACCGAATATGAAAACCAACTTGTTCAAATTGATCAGAAATTCTGTTGTTTTTGAAGGCTTGTAGCTGCCAGAATAGTTGATCATTTTGGTTTTCAAAGATACAGTGCTTCAAAGGCTTGAGACTGTTCGAACTGTTTGACTGTGTGAATTCGTGTGTCTGAGAATTTGTAGAAGAATGCAGATGAAGAACCGTTTTCCTAATTACTGCAGTGTAATTTCTAATGCAGAGACGTATTCCGTAAAATCGAGGGAAGCTAGTTAAAAACTACCACCCCTCGTCATTTGTTTCCTTATCTAGGTATACATCTATACAAATAAATAATATCGAAGTGTCTGTTTGTAATATTAAAATAACCGCCTTTTACTACATGCATATGAATGTATAGACGGTACATAAAGGGTGTAAATCACCTCATCACGAAGCCGAAAGGCACTGGTTCTCCCTGGCATTGCAATAATTTTTTTGTTCTACACCATACCTGGGAACCTTCCAGTTACGGAGATATTAGGGGTCAAAGTTCCACCTTTTTGACAAGTATTTTTTTAAATACAAGTTTTTAATGTATGATTTTTACTTTAAACACCTCCACGATCCCCGTACTATTCAATCTGTCCATCAGCACAATGTTTTGAGTTCGTTACATTGAGTTCTACCACAAAACATGATTATACACCCCCCAAAAAAAAGTCGTTTCCCAGCAATAATTTTTGCGTAAAGTTACTTAGTTTCATGTACAGAATGCTTGGTTGACGGCTTCGTTATGAGGTGATTTACACGGTGTATACCAAAATAACATTTTTTACAATTGTTGTCTGTCCGTCTGTCTGTCTGTTTGTTCCGGCTAATCTCTGGAACGGCTGGACCGATTTTGACGGGACTTTCACTGGCAGATAGCTGATGTAATAATGAGTAACTTAGGCTACTTCTATTTTAGATCTATACAAATAAATAAAATGGTCTGTTTGTAATATTAAAATAACTGTCTCTTACTACATGCATAATTATGAATGTATATACGGTACATATACCAAAATAACATTTTTTACAAGTTTTGTCTGTCGTCTGTCTGTCTGTTGGTTCCGGCTAATCTCTGGAACGGCTGGACCGATTTTGACGGGACTTTCACTGGCAGATAGCTGATGTAAAAAGGAGTAATTTAGGAAAATGAATAATAATAACAATGAAAAAAATAATCAATGAAAAACGAAACAAGTACGAGTGACAGGTTTTTCGATACCTCCCTGTAAGTCATAAATTAGACCTGCGAACTAAACGATGTGAGTAATAACTCGAAATCAAGTAATTGGTTAGATCGTGGACATAATTGCAAGCGCTAATTCGTCCGAAGCAATCTATGTACATACAACCTGTACAAGAAGAGTACAAATAACCACCAAAATCGCCCTTACTACGAGGATAAAAGGCGCTCTCAACGTCAATTTTTCAACGTGGACATGCGGTTGAGTGTACAGTAATAACGGTTATAATTACTCATGTCATTTGATCATACACTCACATATGGAAAGGGTTTCATAATTTGAAAAACTGCGCCATTTTCGATCAATTATGTTCAACTAAGTATGTGATTGCCCTTAATTCTTTCCTTCGTTACCACTTACCTATACTTATAAGGATGGGGTGTCTACATGACAAGCGGCGTATGTATGCAACGTAAATGAGTGTTGTGTTTTTGACAATTTTGTGCAGATTCAAAAACAATTTATAGTTCTATCCGCCTTGTGTTTTCAAATGCTTGTATTTTGTCTTGTGTTTTTTTTCTACGTTTGTAAATGAATACGGAGACCGCTTAGGCAATTGCTTATGCAGAATAACCTGTAGTAGCTGGCATCAATGTCCTATGTAATATAAAAAAGAGTATTTAATTCGGTTACCGCCGTGCTCTGGAATAAATTGAATCCAAATATTTTACGTTTTATTTATTATACTGACGACTGGAAAAACCTAAATGCTCGTCTGGTATCCGCTACCGCTCTTCACTCTGTCCCCCACCGGCCGTCATACACAGAAAATGACGCGATAATTAAAAGACTTATTGCCACTTAATGCATGTTAAATTCTACTTTATTGATTCTTATAACATATGATGACGATAGAGTTTCAAACAGCAAACTACTTTTATATTAATATCAACATGTTTACTCTAATGATCAGAATTTCATTGTGGCTCTAAAGATCTTTTTTTTTGCTTTATCTCGACTTTATTTGAGCAACAAGGCATACATTTAAATAAAATAGATTCTTAAAATACTTATTTAATGATGAATCTTCCGAGTATTAAAAGAGAGTTCATCTAATTTTTTGTTAAATCAAAACAGCACGGAAAATACGGAGTACGACGACTTTACGATCTGAAATAAAAATCAAAAGTTGGAGATGAGTTTAGTATTTTAACGTAA
Source organism: Cerastis leucographa (assembly GCA_963082945.1). NCBI lineage: Eukaryota > Metazoa > Arthropoda > Insecta > Lepidoptera > Noctuidae > Cerastis > Cerastis leucographa. The sequence continues at coordinate 20,559,287 of OY720356.1, read as the reverse complement.
GATGCAAACTAATGTTTTTTTTTATGGAATGCAAAGTTAAAAGAGCCATGGCGGTTCGTTTGTCATCATCATCTGCCTAGCCTTTTTCCAAAACTTTGTTGTGTCCGGCTTCCAGTCTAACTGGATGCAGCTAATACAGTATTTACATGGAGCGACTACCTATTTGACCTTCACAACCCAGTTAGTACTGGAAATTTTTGAACCGTTTTACTTCAACACCAAACGGTTCAAAAATTTAGTCTGGGTTGTGGAGTACCTACCCCTTGGTAAGACTGGTTGTCAGGCTTTCGGGCTACTGAATACCTGTAACGATGGTCAAAGATTTACAAATGTGACTGAAATGACAGCCGAGCCGGGACCAACGGCTTATCGTGCTAAGAGGGGTATCAAGTTAGTATCATGTAGAATTAATGATGCTAGTGCGAGTACTACTCGGGCTAACTCGGGTACGGATACCAGTGTGTAGTGTCTGTATGTATAATTTAGGTAAAGAATACTCACCCTAATGTACGAATCATACGAAAGCTCTATGTACCCGAGGCCTTTGAGGAGCACAGGTCGCTATGAACACAATTATCGTATTATAGTTTATAGGTTTTTAAGGAGAAATCTGAAAAGTGGAATGGGAAAAAAGATCGCTCTGGCTGAACAGCAAATGAAACACCACTTTCTAACACAATTCAAAAGAATTAAATTCGGAATCCACTGTTTTATCTTTTGAAGCTACGAAACTACCATTTGGGTGACTGGTACGTATGTTGTGTTATAAAAGTGGAGGAGTATAAAAAAAAAAACTTTCTTTCGGAAAGTGGTTTGTTATCATGAGTACAATCACGTATCGGTCACTAATTGCCAGTCACCCTATACAAGGAATATCGAAGCGGTATATACGAGACATAATAAAAATTATAAATTGAAGACTAACAAGAGCCCTGGCAAAGATAATATTACAAACAATGTTTTTAAATTCTTGCAAATCTCTTCAACCATACAACAACACATACTTAAGTCATACAAAGCGTGTAAAATCTCTCTTATCTACAAAAAAGGAGACACAAAAAAGGATACCCAAAATATATCAACAACTGTACCTACCGACCTATTAGCCGAGCCTGTCAAGCCTATACAAAACATTTAAACAGTACTGTTAAACAGAATATCAAAGCAAGTTGATGAAAACCAATCTAGAGAACAAGCGGGCTTCAGAAATAATTGATCAACTACTGACCATATATTCACACTTACTCAAACAATGAAAAAATACATAGAATAAGGAAAAAACAATATGCACATGCGTTTCATCCCTCCTCATTACATGGTTGACTTTCACTAATCCTCTTCAAATGACTCGCATCTTCGTTCAACCATAAGGGCGAACATATCATGAGAAGAGTGGAAGAGAGGCATACGGATCGGAGGAAACCTCATTTAATAATTTACGCTTTGCAGATGATACCACTATCATAGGGGCAAATGAAAAAGAACTCGCTGAGCTTCTGCAAAGACTACAAAGAGTGAGTGTGGAATATGGACTCCATATCAACCGAGCTAAAACTAAACTGATGTTTGTGGATCGTGCCGGTAAATTGCAATGGACTGGAGAGCTATCCGACAAACTTGTCTACCTTGGTTCCATTATAACTGCAGATGGCGATTGTGAAGGTGAGGTAGTAAGAAGAGCGCTTATCGCAAAATCAGCGAGCGATTAGAGAAGATTTGGAGCAACAGAGGAATCAGCAAAAGTACTAAAGTTAAGTTAATGTGGACCCTGATCTTCTCTATCTTGTTGTATGCCTCTGAAACCTGGACACTGAAATCACGCATTCGTAACAGAATTGATGCGTTCGAAATGTGGTACTGGCACAAAATGTTAGGCATTCCCTAGACGGCGCGCCGCACGATGCCTCGATTCTGAACAAACAACAAAGTTAAATCTCGCCTATCGACAATCTGCATGAAACGACTCCTACAGTACTTTGGACACGTGGCAAAGAAGGAGCCTGATAGCTTGGAGAAGCTTATTGTGGCTGGTAATGTGGAAGGAAAAAGCGGCCGTGGAAGATCACCAACCCGATGGACAGATGCGGTGAAGGAAGTCTGCAAGGAGAATTTCCAGGCATCTGTCCGCATGGCCGAAAACCGTCCAGCAGCAACGCTCTCCGCGTTGGTGGGGAAGACGACGACCTCATTTGGTCACGACCCTCAGTAATGAGGAAACGAAGACGAAGAAGAAGACATTAGACAGGAACGTAATAGTTTTAGGTGCTTATTATGGGAGGTATAAGAATAAAACAACGTTTTACCTGGCACATCGTTATTACAATGAGCTTCCGGACGCGCACCGAACTCGGTCCGCGGCAGTTGTGCCATCCAGAGAAATATATCGCCGTGCCCAGATGGGACGCCTGAAACATCACATCCGGTTGGATATATTTAATTAGGATTACCAGGATATGATTATGAAAAAGGACGTATTGGAAAAGAATGGGATTTTGTTGCTGCCAAGGTCAGTTATGCTGTGGCTGAAAGTGAAGACGTGCAAAATTTCCCTCCTTCTCTTCTACACTACTAAACCGCACTACTGGTGGTGCCGTGGAGGCCCATGTCCAGCAGTGGACGTCTTTTGGCTGAAATGATGAACTTTTTTGTTATGTACGTGTTAAGTTTTGACGTTGGATAGGTGTAAAATAAACCGATATACTTATAAACAGGAATTGTCTTTTTAACTTACCTGTATCTAGTAGCGAAAATAAATTTGGTAGTGTAGTAGGGAACGCATATATGTATATGTATTTTACAAATACCCTGCACGGTACCACTGGACCAGTAGTGTAGAAGGGAAAAAACACGACACCACCAGTAGTGCGGTTTAGTAGTGTAAAAGGGAAGGAGGGTAAAATTTTTAGTAAATTAAGCGGTTTATCGAATAAGAAACCTTATTTTTTAACATGGAATGACGTTCTTATCAGTGACTGTGAACATTTTTTCTTAAACAAGTAGTGTTGATTTGTTGATATTCTTCTGAAATGCCTATTTTACTTAGAAAAGTCAAGCCAAAGTGCAGTGTGAGAATTTTGACCTGAAAAGTCGTGGAAAGAATTCAAAGCTAGGCTTTCTCGACAGTCTAAATACCACTATGTAGGACAAATTTATGTCGGTTTGCTGAAGCATGGGATATTTCATAGTATTTTAGTACCCAGGCTTTATTTATAATATTAAGTACCTACTAAGTTAATGTTGAAGTGCGAGTCCTAAGTAGGTCTTTCAGCAGTTGGGTGAATTTCAACAAATGCCACTTTTTTTATCATATCGGTGAACTTTTTCATTTATATTTTTTTTGTATATTTTTCAGGTTTAATGTAATCTTTAAGATATCAAATATCCCCAAATTTAATATCATCAACGTATCATTTAAGACTAAGGAGAAAATTCAGTTTGAATTCTGGTTTCCACCGATATGACAAACCGGCACCGATTATTTTTTCTGTACACCGGTATGATAAGTTTATCCACCGAAATGATGTACATATCCAGCGATATGATAATCTCTTAACCTTTGAGCATCAAAAAGGAAATAGTTAGTAGGTACCTATATATTTTTACAAGGGTGACTTAGAACTGAAGACCTGAACTGAGGGTCTTATGTAAGTAGATCACATCCAAAGAGAACTGAGTTCTTAGAAATTCAGTTGAAATATATTTTTTAAATTATGTACCTATTTTATTATATTTACTTTCTTTTTTATTATATTTACTATAGGTACTATGAATTAAAAAAAAAATGTTTATTTTTATTATCATTGTCTTTGCAATAGTATTATACTTTACTTAACGAAATGACACGGGATCTACCGATATAATAAAACGAATCACCGAGATGATAAAATGATCTACCGATATGATAAAGTAATCCACCGATGTGACAAAACTGTGCGTTGATCATGAATCAAAACACCGATATTAGATATAAGACACCGATTGATTTTTTCGTTGTAAATTATCACATCGGTGGTAATAAAGACCACCGATTACAGCGATATGAGAACAGCGACGTGAGAAATAACACACTTTTTCGAAAATTAGAAAAAATGCATAATATTTAGGATAAATTCAATAACAGTCAATGATGCTAATTCATTTACTACCTCTGTTAGAACCAAACAACAAAAATAAAACTACTTATTACACTAGAAAAATGCAACCACCGATAATATAAAATAATTGTCCGGGAGCAACTGAAATGGCGTACTTATGTTATTGGCGAGAATATGCAGCGATTTGACACAAATCCGTCCTGACTGCGCATTAGCACACACTAACGAGGAAAATAAAATTGGGCTGGGGACGCTGTCGGACTCGTCGATGTAAAGTTAGGTTTAAATTACTTTTGTCCAGCGATATGAGAACATTTTGCAGGACAGGTACGTTTGTGCCTCTCAGTAATAATAATCGTTAATTATGTAATCAAATATACTATATATTAATAACAAAACTAATATTCTATAAAATAGAATAAGTTATATACTTAACTTAGGTACTTATTTCTATTAGTGTATAAGCTTTTTTGTTTGTAAAAAAAGTAGAGGGACAGCACCGATTTGAAAAAAAAAGAGGTTTATGAATTTATTTCAACCTTTGTAAATAGTCCTAGGCAAATTATATTTTTGCCACAACCCAATAACTACCCATTAAATACTAAAAAATATAATTCAGAACGATATTTCTTTTTTCAAATACTAATTTCACCGAAGACAAAAAAATAAGTCATTTGGGAAATTCACCCAGTTACATCGTGCTGTGCTCACCTCCACGGTGACGTCGCCAGCGTTCCACATGTAGAAGCCAGAGGTGATGAGCACAGCGGACGCAGTAAATACCGCGGCGAATAAGTTCACAAGCGTGCGCTCCGAGCTCTGAGCAAAATAGATAAAAAGTTAGACGAGATTAATGAACTAAGTAGGTTTGTTGCTTTGTTATTTCTTACCTTCTTTAATCGTGAACGACCCTCATCTTCAGACGCAGAGCAACATGGCTATGGTGTTAATAAGGTTGCGGTCCGAGGCGTAAATTATAAACTAGCTTTTGCTCGCGGTTCGCGTTGTAGTTGGAAATTTTACTAGGAGACCGTTTTAAATATAGCCACAAAAATATGTACACTCGGGAATAAATTAGCTTCTCATTAGTGAAAGAGTTTTCGAAATCGGTTTATAAAGGGTGTAAAACACCTCTTAACGAAGCCGAAAGGCACTGGTTCTCCATGTCATTGCGATCATTTTTTTGTTCTACACCATACCTGGGAACCTTCTAGTTACGGAGATATTAGGGGTCAAAGTTCCAACTTTTTAACAAGTATTTTTTTAAATACAAGTTTTTAATGTAAGATTTTTACTTTAAACACCTCCACGACCCCCGTACTATTCAATCCGTCCATCAGCACAATGTTTTGAGTGCGTTACATTGAGTTCTACCACAAAACATGATTTTACACCCCCCAAAAAAAAGTCGTTTCCCAGCAATAATTTGTGCGTAAAGTTACTTAGTTTCATGTACAGAATGCTTGGTTGACGGCTTCGTGATGAGGTGATTTACACCGTGTATGGATCTTGTAGAAGATGATGGAAAAGGGGGCGAAAAGAAAAGAGATAAGAAAATACACAATTTAAAAAAAATGTATGGCAGGAGAAGACATGATGCGCCGATACCAAATAAATTGGGACAATGGCAGTAGTGAATCTATAGGCTTGTGTACATACCGCCATCTGGGCCATTAGCACAACAAGCATACAGATGTTGAAGATGATCTGTCCACTGAACACACCGCGACACACCGTCTGTGTCTGCTGAGTGCATCTGAATATACAAACAAAATTAGTTTCACAGGTCAGGGTCATAATGTAGTTCAGCTAATATTTATTTTACAGCTAGATGATATTGGGTTCTGGTAATGGATGGTCTATAGGTATAAAAAAGTAGACATTACGGTATCGAGGAAGCTGTTCATGCATTTCATAAATTCGCAAGCTTGTTTATGGGTAGTACAAGATTTAGAAGAAAACGCTGCAATATTTACTGTAACGTGTCTGAATGCAGTTGAATCCCAATTTTGATCCCAGTCTCAAACTTTTCCTCTTTCTCTGCTTGACTCGAGTGTCCTCTCTCAAATATTTCGTTAAGACTTGAGAAGTAGCTCTGCAGGTTTTTATACTGATGGCTGAGGCAGGTAGTCAGGGGGATGACTAGCATATATACTCCGACGATCCTAGTGAGGAAGATCCACCACACAATAAAGCAGAGGGCTCTGACTACGTTCGCAAGGTCAGACTTGTCATCAACATCTGGGTATGCAGTCACTAGAGTCGTGAAAGTCTCGTCTGAAAATGGAAATGCAGTAAATAAATGTTTTTTTTTCAGTTGTAAATGAAGTTGGTTTCGATGATGTTTTCATTCAGAAATCAGAAATAATTTATTTGCAAAGAATGTAGGTAACAAATAATGGTGTTGTTGGCATAAAACAATTAGATCCAGTACATTCTATCGTATGGCATGCAACATATAAGTATTTTATTATAATAATCATGAGTAATTCAGATCTATATATAAATCAATAATTATTAGGTAATCGGCTTTTAATATCAAATACTTTAAAAAATTCAAAGTCATCGTAACAACAATAATCATGTATGTACTTACATATAATAAGATTATACAAAATTAATAAATTGAAATAATATTGGTATGTACATGAAATAGATTAAACAAAATTGATGAATTAAAATAATATTGTGCAATGTCATAGGGTACTATCATTTAAGAATTCGCTGACGGCGTAATAGCATTTTTCGATTAGTAGTGTAGTTAATTTCTTCTTGAAAAAATGCTTGGCTTCATTTTTAATATCGTTAGGTATTTTATTATAAATAACTGGTCCCATGCAAATATTCTTTCTTAATAATGCAGTTTTAAAACTGTAATAGACCTTTGTATTGAGATCTCAACAGTCTTGATGTCATGTTTATCCTTGTTTCAATAAGATTTAGGTTCGTTTTAACAAATAATGCTACCTCTAGAATTTATAGTGATGGAAAGGTTAATAGTTTTAGGGATTTAAACATAGGGATACAGCTATCTATTGAATTAATGCCGGTCATTGATCTTATGCAATATTTTTGGGCTCTAAATACCCTTTGTCTTTCACTGCAATTACACCAAAATGCTACCCCGTATCTTAAGACAGAGGCAACCAGACCATGGTACGCTATTTAAATGATGGTGTCAATATATTAGACCCGCTCCCTGTCTCTGCAGCGTCTGCAAAATCTCGACAAGTTCCTGTAGATTTTGCTTGCGTAGTCGCGGGCAAAATTGCTCCCGCTGGGAAGCCCGTGCCTGAAAAGGCACCGATTGGGGCTGATGATGGTTTTGTGACGGTGTTGAGGAGGAAACGCCGTCAGTGGACCAACAAGAACCGCTGCGGCAAGGCTTATTCGGAGCCCAACGTGCCTATTCGTGACGCGAAGCCAAACACTCCGGTGTACATCTCCCGCCTACACTACACCACTACGGCGGAGGACATCGTGGAGTACGTGCGCCATAAGACCAAGTACGTGGCGAGAGTGCAGCTGCTTGAGTCGCGCCGCAACGTCCACTTTAAGGCGTTCGTGGTGCGAATACCAACTTGTTATCTGTTTGTTGCTCGTCTCGCAAGAGGACGTTTGGCCGCAGGGAGTGGTGTTCCGTCGCTTCCGCGGGCAAGTGCCACATGAACGCACAGTGACGTAGTGTGCAAGTGAAGTGCTACTAACATATGTAGTTTTAACGTTTTATTTACTAACACAAATTGTATTTTATCATATGTATGTTAGACTGTAAGGTATATATATATCTATAGGCCAAAGTTGTCTAAAAATAAATAAATATTATACTTTTTACAGACTTCTTCTGCCTGCGGTTTCCAAGTTAATTGGCTGTCAATTAATATACCTAAGAATAAAAATAGAGGAGCTCGTGGCTAAATAAAGACGCCCGCACGGGTCGATCTTTAAGGTTAAGCCGTGTTTGCCGAGGTTGGTCCGTGGATGGGTGACCATAATTACATACCGAGTTTCCTCCGTGCCTCGGAAAGCACGTTAAGCCGTTGGTCCCGGCTGTCATTTGTAGATCTTTGACAGTCGTTACGAGTAGTCAGAAGCCAAAAAGTCTGACATCCAGTCTTACCAAGGGGTATCGTATTATTACCCAGTTACTGGGTTGTGGAGGTCAGATAGGCAGTCGCTTCATGTAAAATACTGGTACTCAGCTGCATCCGGTTAGACTGGAAGCCGACCCCAAGATAGTTTGGGAAAAGGCTAGGCAGATGATAATATACCTAAGAATTTAGCAACAGTAGTCTTGTCAATATTTTGTCCATTGTATTCAATTATTTTTTTGAAGGGTCTGGGTTTAAACGTTGATAGAAGTGCATAATTTTTTTATTTTAATTTAATAATAAAATTATTAGTGTTGAGCCAATTAGTTATTGTTTTCAATGTGCCATTGATGTCGTTAATTTGCTTTTTCCACGCAAAGCTGTGCTATCATCAGCGAATAACACCATCAGCTGTTTCACTTGTCTCGAAAGATCATTTATGTACATTAGAAATAATGGAGCCGCGATGACACTGCCCTGTGGAACTCCGAATTTGACTTCCCTACTATCAGATAGATATTTAAATTCCAATTTACGTCTAGAACATACTCTTGATATTTCTGTATGTTGTTTACGATTACTAAGGTACGATTTTATAAGACTCAATACATTTTCCCTAATTCCGTATTTGTCGAGTTTTTGAAGCAGGGTATTATGATTAACGTAGTCAAATGCTTTGGTCATGTCAGTAAATATACATAACAAACTGGTGTTTTTTTATCAACATTTGTCATTATATTATGTATTAAGTCATTATATCGCCATATTAATGTTTTTATTCTTTCTGAATCCCTTCTGCTCATTACAAAGAATGTTATATTTATTTAAAAAGGAAAATATAGATTCATATATGAGTTTTTCGAAGATCTTGGAGAATACCGAGACAATGGCAACTGGTCTGTAGTTTGACATGTCTTCTTTACAATTTCTTTTAAGTAATGGTTTTGTAATTACTGTTTTTAGGCTATTTAGAAAAGTGCCTGAGTTTATACAGAGATTCATTATATGACTCAAGGGAGGAGCTATAAGATCAGCAACAAATTTTACTACAGAAATTACTCTTAATAAATCAGCAGGTATGACCGGTGCCATAAATATTGAGTTTGGATTGTTTTCTATCCGAAGGACCTCGTTATTATTAATATTTGTAGATTTAAGAACTTGATCAACAAAGAAATTATTTAAGGAATCTGCAATTTCCTTAGCGTCCCTTATAAAAGTGTTGCCTTTCTTGATTTGCATGATAGGTTCTTTAGTCTTGTTACTACCATTTATGATTTGCCAAGAGGCTTTAGTCTTGTTCGGTGTTTTTTTTTTTTATAATGTGATTATTTTGTGCTTTCTGTGTGAGTTTTATAATTATTTAAATTTTTAAAAATTATTGTTTGATATTATTTTTGTTTTATCCACTTGTCTATATTTCCATATTCTATTTAAATGGATTGGTTGCAGTGATTTTATTATTTGATGTTAATGATTGTAATTCACTGGTTTTGTTTAAATTATTTGTCTGTAATTGTAATGATGTTATCATTTTATTAATTGATGTTAATGGTTGTATTGTAATTCACTGGTTTTATTTAAATTATTTGTCTGTAATTGTAATGATTTTATTATTTTTTTGTAGCTATACTTTAATGATTTTATTTTTCGAATCTGTATGCTAATTTTGATGCTTATTATTGAAAAAATCCGCTAAGTAGCGATTTAAAACTCTTGATGTGTTTCTAGTGCATTTATTGTTTTAGCTTCAAACTATAACTTTTGCATGCCTGTTGGTAAAATATGGCTGAACCTACTTTTTATCAAATTATCACCATTTACTGTACCCATATTTGCGAAATAAAATACTTACTTACTTACATAGTAATTGTCTTTGTTTCTGATTACAAATTCTGATTCCTCGAGAAATCCAATTGATTTCATGTCTGGTTTTATATTAATTAATTTAATTGGAAAACATAGGTTGCATTAATGACGAAATAGCTCTATAAATTGTCATATGCCTCATTAGGATAGTAGTGTTAAATACTTCCGAAAATGATAAACTATTTAAATGTTTTTTAAACTTAATCAAATTAACCGTAGATGAATTTTTTACTCGCCACGATTTAACTATGCATGTTTTATTTACGTGTATTTTTAATAATCGTGCAGAATGATCCGATAGGCCAAAGTCAATTACCTCGCTGTAACATTTTTGATGAGCGTTATGCGCAAAATTATCAAGATTTGCTTCTTGGTCTAGTCGGTGGCCTTATTTCTAGCTTCAGATCGTGATTAAGAAGCATCAGTTCAAAGTCTAAAGAGTACCGATTTTGTTTAAGAATATCAATGTTGGAATCCCCGCATAATACCACCTTCTTATTCTTTTTATGACATAGCTTATTAAGCACAGATTCCAATCTCTCGCTAAAAAGATTAAAATTAAACATCTTTGGCACTCTATACATACATACAATTACTAAGTTTTGTTTTACTAATTCTACTGCACAACATTCTATGACTCCGGAAATGGATAATCTTGCTATCTCTCACAGTACCATAAATTCGTAGCATATTCGTATTAATATACAGGCGCCTCCTCGTCTTTGTCATTAATCATTGTCATTAATCTTTAAGTTTTTAATTAAGAACGGGAAATATATAAATAATTTGAAAACAAATATGTGTCCATTTTCCGTATTTGGAATAATAGCAGAGGTAGCTTTTGTATTGGGGGTCGAGGGGCCGAGAGTAGGGAACGTTTAAATCTGCCAAGAAGTTTGGCATCAGAAGCAATGGCATGCGTACCGTATCGTATGACATCCCAGACAGCTTCAGCCGCATACATGACCATAGACAGCGTGCAGCTGAACAGTACCGCGAATAGGTACATGCATGAGCTTCTCAGCATCTGTCTCTCCACCTCCGGGTCGTTGTGGACCCTTTTCAGTCCCACAGTCAGGTTGTACATCACCAGCTTCACTTTATCCTGAAGTCTCGCCATCATCACGTGAAAACTGAATAGCATTGGGTGCGATAAAGCATACACCAGCAAGTTAGATTTCTGCTTCTGTGTCAAATTAGTCTGTGTAAAGAACGAGCCCAGCTCAAAAAGTATCAGCGCGTATATCAAGCCATTGTTGAAGTCGGTAAACTTGTCGTAGAATCTAACGAATCTTTTGGATAACTTCAGGTCTTCTAACCAGAAGTTAGGTAGACCGAAGAAATAAACTGCATAGCTGAGTTTGTAGAAGAAGTCTGTTGTTTTGCTCTGTTTGTACGTCGTGGTCTCCATGATTGATCTCTAATGCCCGAATGACTAGGTAACAAAAATTCAAGTTTCGTTCTAGAGAATTTCGAAATAATTAGAGCCATTTTTGTAATAACTTGCAATCAAAGGGGTTTAGGGTTGTCAAAAACTATCGAAAACATATTTAAATATAATTTAAACTAGAAAACCAACATAACATCAGAACTGTAATCCCCGAAGGGTCTGGTAGAGGTGTACCCATTAATACACCCACATTACGCCAGTTATGTAAAAATAGAATATCGGTGTTTGTGTGTCGTACGCTACTTCTACTGAAATGGAATCATTAGAATACTGTTTACCAAGCAAGCAAATATGTATTTGATGGTCAAACACGCGATATCGCATACAAACAATGCATTAAAAGTGACTTAGTAATAAAATAGCCTTTTTGAGCTTTGTGTTTTTGGTCTCGGTATGTTGGCGCCGTTGGCGGAGACTTGCCATCGACGACGGTGAAAAAATTAGAATGCGCAAAGATAGGTAAGGTAGGTACATTCTTTCCTGAGCCTCAAAGCCCGATGAGACTGCAATGCACCGGATCGGGGACCGGAGAGAGCTAGGTTCATCAATCAGGAATCTCCGAGGCATAGGTAATATGCAGAGTAACGAGCAGCCTTGTTTTACTTATCATGCAATTGAGAATATACTTTAAATATCATTATATTAATTATTACTTGGAGCTTGCAGCCCTAGACAATTTATTAGGGCTGATTGTTAGATATTCTCAATATTAAATAATTAAATTAGATTGATACATTTCTATAATTATTCAAGTGCCTCGTAATAGAGCAATTGTCTGTTATTTCAAAGAAAATTACCAATTATGTACCTAGTTATCTGCTGTGTATTTGATGAATAGATCAAGGGGATAATAATGCAATTTTGTTACGTCAAGGTTCCATCAGTTTACCAGGCCCGTAATGAGATGGGCGGGATGATTGGATTTTGCTGGAATTTCTACACTTTTAGTGAAAGTAATTGAGATACTGGTTTAAATGTGGAATGTAATTTCAGCTACTGCAATTTGTATTTATCTGCATCCAGTTAGACTGAAAGCCGACAAGAAAATTGTTGGGTAAAGGCTAAAAAAGATTTAGATTTTTTAATTGTGTTTAGATTTGTACCATATTCCTAAATGTATTTTAATTCAGTGAATAAATGTATCAATACAAGACTTTTTATTTTATAGCGTAATTACTCAATTATTTTGCTGTAGGTTTGCTTCAACGAATTAACAATTAAAGTCTTCAGTAAACAATACATTATTGCAGTTTGTATGCGTCATATAATTGCCGGCATCCTGGCTATTCCCACGTGTTGTGGAATTATAGTACACAATGTTGTAAACATTGAGTGACCTTGTTGTATATTTTTTTAATGACACTTATACAAGGTGTTGTTTTGCATCCTCGTCAAATTCAAGGAGGTAACTATGCTAATGATTCTCGTCACGAATCAATAATAAAATGGGTAGGTAATTTTTATTTTTTGTCTTATTTACGAAAGTCTGTAAGTGTAAACCACGCATGTTTTAAACGCGGCCCGCCTGATCCTCGCGCTATAACCTCGCTTTGATACATACAAACAATCTCAAACGTTTATTCGATAATTTCTTATTTCCTAAACCACGTTAAGGGGGTTATTCTGAAATACTGACAAACTTTAACAACCAAAAAAATCAGCGTTTATTAATAATCAACTAGGTACCGTAATTTTAATTGATTATTTATGTCTTTTGTGACATCCTCTTGAATTTTGACGAGGATGCAAAACAACATCTTGTACATTTTTTAAATTATAAAATTTAATGCCTCATGAAGAAGATCTTCTAATTCATTAGGCAAAGCTGCAGCATTACTTCGATTTTTTTACCATCAGAGATGTATCGTGAAAGCAAACACCATCATCATTCTTGTCAAGCCTCCATATTGTAACGAGCTGGGTATGGGGCAAATTAAAACAAAATCAGACTGGCTGCTGCTCCCGCCAACCCAACGGCTATTTACAATGTAGATGCCGATCGATCTTTCGCTTTCTCGAAAGATCGATCAGCATCGACCGATCCACAACTTTCTCGAACCTTCTTCACAGCTCAATAGTGGGACATTCTAGAATGATTTACGAATTTTCACACACTTCCAGAATTCCATAGTGTCAAATTCTGAGCTCGAACGTAATCTCGTAAAACAACCGACGGACGCTTGTTTCATTTATTAAGCATTAACACGTTGGGTTAGCAATATATCACCTTACTATAATAACCTTAGTTGCCAACTAAGATATTCTTGAGTTGAGAAATGTTATTCCGAATAAAAATAAAAGTATGATTGACGCTTATTAACATAAAATTAATCATTCAACGCAATGGTTAGTATAAAAACAACTTCTAAGCAAGCTCTCTTGTTAATGAGCCAAGACCATTTGTAGATAGGTGTTGTAAAGCAAAAAAAAAAAAAAAAGTTTGTTCCTGGCAATGAATATCTTCAAAAAAAAACACGAAATACCGACCGAATCTCTGACTTATGCAGAGACACCTTCAATGGAATTGATCGAGAAGTACAACAAATTCTGGATCCTCTGCTGTTGCCCAGACTTCTGGGCGAAGGTCAAGTTCTCCGATTCCTTCACCAGAATGTACCGACGAGCCATGATCGTCATTCACGTCGTCATGGTGGTGTTCTGTACTTCTTGCTTCGCGTCTCTCTGGACACAACACGAGCTGTCGCAGAGCCAGGAGTCTGACAGACTTGCGTATGCAGCATTCACTCCTGTCATCACAGTGTTCTACCACTTCGTCCTCCTGTACTACACCAATGATATTCGAAAGGTAATGTATAAACTGGTGTTGGTGCTGAAGATAGATCACGTTGATAAGAAAGCTGAAGAGGAAATGATAAAGCAATCTAAACTGCATAGTGGGATATTCTTCTTGTCTTGCGTCTGCAATATGGTTTTTGTTGGCTTGTATAATTTTTTTCAGGCTGTTACTAAGGGTAATATTATTATTAACTATTATTTATTTAATAATATTATTATACTATTATTGTTGGACATAGAATATTATTATTGCTAAGCCGTATCTCCGTATGACAGCTACACGGTCCTAATTGTACCAGTAAAGGACGATGCTAAGTCTATCGTAGCCCGTAGCAGTAAAACAAGGTTGTACGCCAGTCGTAGCTCGTAGCTGCATATGTTAGCTACGGCGTAGCACGTAGCGGCAAATCACAAAGGTACAATGGTAGCTCGTAGCCGCTACGAAAACATCATTATAAAACTGAAAAATGTTTCTAATCACCAAAACTGGCTTTCTGGTTGTCAGATAAGACGTTCGTCACCTGCATATCGGCGTGGCCGGACATCGGAGATCGCTCGGCTCCGGCGGGGGTCACACGGGGCATCGTCTACTTCATCTGGTTCGCGCACGTGGTCCGCAAAATGGGCGTCTTCCTCAATCGTACACACTGTTCTCCTCTGCTTGGGTCAGCAGTACATGAATCTTCAGGGCTACTTCGAAGACTTGAACAAGATAGTCGAACAGAGAGATTTGAGTCAGGAAGAGAAGGAGATCAAGTTTGAACAAATGTTTAAGAAAGGGATTGAACAGCATGCGCTCACATTGTGGTAAGTTTTTATCTTCTAAAAGTTATGTATAAAACTATGTTTTGTAGGAAATGATTTCATTCCAAGGTCTACTTATAAGGATACTGTCCCAATCAAGCGTGAACTAGAAACCTATTTATCTTTATTTTAGACTTATTTACACTGCAAGAATGTTTGCTAATAAAATATACTGACTGGCTTCCATTATTTTAATAACAATATCCGTTCCAAACTTTCCGTTATGCCAATGGTTCTTTTTTGCGTTTCTCTGCTGTTATTCTCATGTGCACGTCTGTGCACTTGTACTGTATTGCTTGAATTCTTTTGTTTTTCTCATGTGAGTGGTATCCACGTGGAATCCGTAAAAAATTACGAGTCTTGAGCTCGAACCCAGCAGGCACTAAATTACTTTCTGTCATATATTCTCATTCTTCTACGTCAGTTCTTAAAATGGATTTAAAAGAGAACATCGCGGTGCCCTAGTACACCGAAAACTCGAACATATGCGACCTCCACCAACCCGCACTGGCTCGCGTGGTGGATTACAGCCTACTCCCTCTCACAGAGAAAAGGCCTGTATCCCAGCAGTAGGTCGTCATAAAGTAATGACTTTGTTAAGTATGACTGTAGGTGCGTGCACGAGACTCAGCGTACGTTTCAAATAATGTTCAGTGCACACGCGACGCTGTGGTGTGGACTACTCATTTCCATTCTTCCTGAGGTGCTGGTGAGTACATCGTCATCTAAGGCTTTACGACCGCGGCTGGGCTTTTGCCTGATGATGGTGTACAAGTACTAATGCAACAGTAGTGCAATTACTGTGCATGGCTTTTCAAAAATAATAACAGCTTTTTAAAGAATATTGAAACAAAAGTTATTATTTTATAGTAGTGTAGTAGTAATATGTCTATAGTGTGAAAAAAAGTTTCACTTTTACCGTGGTTTCATAAAACCACATAATCCTTTTTTCTTTTTAACAAAACTTGCACAACATTTTTGGCATTTTTCTTTTGAGAACTACAATCATTTATATTTTTCATAATTTTATAATTTTGATAGAATGTTAGATCACCCTTTTCAAACCATAGTTCTGTAATTTAATTTCACAAAATTGTTTGTTTACAAAGTCTTTCTATTAATTAAAGTAATCAAGTAATTCCACTACTTGTTACTTTAATAAATAGGAAGACTTTGTATGAATACAATTGTATATGAATGGAAAGGTTTTGCTGTAAGTTCTTTGACGTAATTGAAACCGTTTGTTTGAAGTCAAAGTAAATAATTAAAGGGAAACGGTTTATATAGGTACACATGCATGAGGACATGTATTTATTTGTGCAATTACTTCACGGTGATTTTAACCACAATATTATTTATTGCATTACTTGATACACTTAATAACATACGCAAAACAAAATAAAAGAAAGACGTAAATTTATAATGGATGGCCCAATGAGCAAAATTAAACAAAACGAAATGACAAAACTGTTAGATAAACTAAACACGATCGGTTTCATATTCGGGTTGAAAGATATCTGGTTTACAGATATTAAGCTTTCCAGCAGATTCATCTACTTCTATAACAAATTCGAATACATAATAAATTTTATTAATGTGTTCTACGCTTTGTCTGTGCTCGGATCTTTTTTTACTCAAAAGAATTTGTCGGAGAAACAGGCGACGGATAGGTTAATGTTCAGCATAATTCTTCCTGGAAACATGATCATGTACTATGTATCACTGTTTTATAAGTTTGAGACCAGAAACCTGCTGTACCACCTAGTCGTAGTCCTGAAGGAACGCCAAAATGATGCTAACTTGGAACGCGAGATGATCAAGAAGATAAAAGTATTTTCAATGAGTTTAAGTGGTCTTGTTTGTGTAGTGGCTGTGTCTTTTGGTTTACACGCACTATATCGAGTGGTTACTACTGGTGAGTATTTAATTGAAATTAAGAAAGATTTATAGTGTTTCCTGATGTTACTCATGATTTGAATCTAATAATAGTGTTTGATTAGTAAGTAATTTGAACTCCATAAAGATGTAACTTTCTCCAGGTGAGAACTTCATCACCATCATATCAGCCTGGCCCGACGTCCACGACACGTCCGTAGCCGCCGGTGTGATGAGAACGTTTCTGTACCTCTGGTGGTTCCCCTACGCAGCCAGGATCATGTTTACCTTCCTCATGCTGGTGACAATGATGCTTGTCATTTGCTACCAGTTCAAGAACCTGCAGATGTATTTCTACAGCCTTGATGATATCTTCAGCGATAGAATGCTGAGTCAGACAGAGAAGGAACTGAAGTATGAACATGCGTTTAAAATTGGGATTCAAATGCACTCACTGACTTTGTGGTAAGTTGACAATTTGTGATCAAATGTGGGCTTTTGTCATCCTACAAGTTTGAAACACAAAATAAATGTGGTGTTTCACCTTACATGCATCTACTCTCTTTCTCATATCATATAATTTCTCTTTCTTGCAAGCATTTACTCACTTCTCCCAGGGGGAAAGGCTGAAACTTTCCCTTATTCTTATAGGATACAAGGTCCCCAAGTCCCCAAGGACCCTACCGGGTAGATCACGGTAGGTAGGCCATGGACTTGCAGCGAAACTAATAGAATTTATCTAGCACACAGTTCGAAGAGAACTATTATGTGTTTCATTTATGCATTTCATTCAAGCAGATATATTTCATTGCTAGGTGTAAGAAGCAACACCTGCACGTTAGTAAGGAGATGTTCGCCGTAGAGATATTGCTGTTCTTCGGCATGCTGTTGACTCAACTTATAACTTTACTGGTGGGTACCACATTTGCACACAACCCCGGAATTGGTAACCCTCGTGAGCTACGTCGTAGCACCGATCATACCGATGCTCCGTAGCATCGCAATGCTACGGCGTACTCATAGATTCACGCTTTAGAACTGTTTTACAGAATCCAGATTCACGCTTTAGAAGTATTTTACAGAATCCTTGTGTGCAGCCAATTTGTTCTGTAATTCTTATTCCTAAGATTACACAATGTGGAATCACGTCATGATCATTTTGAAAATGATCATGCTATGATAATTTTTCGGTTAACTTAGTATTTGTTGAGCAACAAAGCTGACCCCACAGAATGATATGACTCATATTCGGCTACTAAATGAATGTTAGGAACCTTAAATCAGCTTGAATTTGCCGAGCGGACCCAAACATGCTTCAGGGATGTTAGAATAGCCAAGCGAAGATGACCGATCGTCACCAGCTTACTTACGATGATCCGAATATGCATGTACCACCTCCTAGGGACTTTTATTATTATGAAGAGATAAAGCTAGTATGTTTGTAAGTTTAGGTGAAGCCGATGTAGGGGTATTCTTCCAAACAATTAATCCAATCCCGAAAAACCTTTTAATTCATAGGAATTTACATTACATTATCCCCGAGTGTCATGGTGATGGTAATTCGGCGCATTCCTTGAAATGGGCGATCCTAAACCTAGAGTTTTCGGGCGATTTATTAATTCACGAGCTATCATTAAAGTATCAGCTTAACATCCTGAACGACATCCTGAACGGCGTAGATTTCTCACAATCAGCAGTCTAAGGTGGAGAGGTGAAAAGTTTCCAAAAAACTTTAAATGTTTGATATCTCCAAAATATCCCAGTTTGGAACCCAAGCAAAATTGTTGCAAATTAGATCTAGTAACACCCAATATTTCAAGGAATGCAGCCATTTTTCAATCATCCTATATATTTAAAACGTTCCGGTGGGATATTTTTTTTTCTTTCCTTTTTCTACCTTCTGTAGTAAGCAACGACTTATTGTCGGGCCTACGCTGTCCTCCCATACTTAAATACTAACGCTGTAACTTCAAATATTGTAAAACCAAATGATTTTAAAAGAGTAACCATGGAGTTTCTTGCCGGTTCTTCTCCATAGGAAACGACCAACCCGAACCGTGCACCTTTTGTTGACGTTTTATAAGTGCCCATGTAGGCCTATGTAAAATAAAATATTTTGATTTTGTTTTTTTTTTGAATTTATTATGTATGAACTGGATCTATGAAAACCTATGATTAGATCATGGTTGATCTTCTGTAGATTGCATATTAACAGTTAGATTTATTTAAGAGCGGCGCGCGTAATTTGGCGCAGCTTTCTACGATGGTGTTAATGTCGATATCAACTTGTTTATCCTTTGGATTCTTCATGTGGAATGGTGGTGACATTACAATAGAGGTAAGTGAAATATTCCATAGCATTTAGAAGGTAAACTGTTTAGCAGTGTTTTATGTAATCTGTGTCATTAATTGTGCTTCTGTGTGTTGTGCTATGTCTTTTGTGTGCACTAAATAAATGATTTATCTATCTTATCTTATCTATCTATCTCAGAGGTGGCACTGTGGGATGGGTGTCAGCGAGTCGTAGGTTGGAACCCAAGCAGGAACTTTTCGTTGTGATTTTATTTCGCCACCACGGCTATCATAAGGTAAACGAACATCGTGAGAAACCGGTATGGCTTAAAGCCGAAATTTAAAGATAGGCAGTGATATTTACCGAACGTATGAATGTATGTGTGATAAAAACTGTTTTATTCCCGTCCTTACTTTTCAAGTTGCTTTGTATCACAATTCACAACTTTGTTTAATAAAAACTACATTTAAAAAAGAAATGTTTAAATTGCAGGCAGCCAAACTATCCGACGCGATGTACAGTTCGGGCTGGCACAACTGTTCCGGACAATCATCTGTTCGCATCAGGAAGCTGGTGGTCAACGCTTTGAGGCAGGCTCAGGTGACTGCTACAGTTCTATCACGGTTATTTAACACAACAGCTACCCTAATCCAAAGAGGATAAAGATCACAGCTCTCTTCAAGGTAAAGCAGTGCTTGCTGAGGTCGGTTCGTGGACGGGTGACCACCCATTGCATACCGACTGAGTTTACCAGTATCAATGGCTTGCCGTGCCTCGGAAAGCACAGCAAGCCGTAGATACTGGCTGTCATTTGTAGATCTTTGACAGTCGACGGGTAGTCAAATGCCCAAAAGTCAGACAACCAGTCTTACATACCAAGTCTTAGATACTTAGATACCAAGGGGTATCTAAGTATCTTATTACCCAGTTACTGGGTTGTGGAACTTGTGGAGGTCAGATAATAGACGTCGCTTCTATGAAAAATACTGGTATCAGGCATTCATTTGATAAAGTTATGACAGAACTGATTCAATTTATTAATATTTTCAGGAGCCGGTGGTGTATAAGGCTTTAGGAATCGTAGAATTCTCATACGAATCATACGTTACTGTAAGTACTTAAGCAACATTTATTCGAAGCCTGGCCTCTTTTACATAAATATATATATATATATATTGTCAGGCATCATGGCTCATAGGGTGTTAAAAACATCTTACTTAAAAACTATATTAACATGCAGGAACACAAAAAAAAAAACAAAAGAAAATCAAAATCACAGGAAGGTTTAACAAGCTTTGTTGCCAACATGTAGCTTGGTAATCCTCCCCATTGTAGGCCTATCCAGCTTCTCTGCAAAGACCTTCAGAATGCTGTTGCTGCTTTCCCTCACTCGGGATATTACTGAGGCAACTTTCTTCCGCATTATTGCAAAGTAATCGTCAATGTGCGCATCAGTGAACATACCAGACGCGCTACAGTAAGGTGGAAGCCTCAACAGCGCCCTGAAGGCATTGTTGTATTGAATGCGGAGGGCATTGTCTGCTTTTAGGGTATGGATATCCCAAAAGCTACTGATGTAGGCAGTAGGCGTTAAAAATTGTTAGTTTCAAGGGAACTAAACAACCCTGAAAGTTTCTGCATATCATATTTCCCCTCACAGCCAGTGCCCTGCGCTCCCTTTCCATATCCAAGTCGTCTTTTAATTCTCCAGTAACAATGTGGCCCAAATACTTAAAGTGTGGTAACTCTCTGCAAAAGTGAACCATTTAGTTTTACAGGAGGTACAAATGTTGGATTTTTATTCCTACCTCGTAACACCAACAGCCTTTTGTAGGTTTATTTTTTAAGCCCGTGTTGTTCGGCATACCGTTCACAAATTGAGAGTAACTTTTTATTTCCACTTATTATTAGGGCTATGCAGGGCCATGTCGTATGCATCACTTAAGTTATTTACTTTTATTCCGTCTATATGGCGTCCGACATGAGTGCTGCTGACTTGCTGAGGTCATTAAGCTGTTTATTGACATTTAATATTAATAAGCCTCGGGGAAGTTAAACGTCCTTGCCTAGCTCCGTACATGGCTTTATTTTCTTTTGCTATAACTACCTTTTGAGCAGGTACAGCCTATGTTCCAGCTAGTAGCTCCCGTTCCTGCTCTGGCGAGAGGACTGGCTCTGAGATGGACAGTGCTGAAATCCACCATAAGGGCCCAGTGCGGGCTGATGTATAATTATTAAATAGCGTTAATTACTTTTGCGTGCTTGCAGCTTGTGAAAATGCCGTACACCGCCGTGTCGGTGTTCTACAGAGTCTACAGCGGGAAAAACAACACATATGGAAAAAATTAAAAATAGTTTAGTCTATTTAACTTAATTTCCTAAAACTTAGGCATTTTTCTTTTACCTACATCAATGAAGTTTATTTGAATAAGGAAGATGTTTCTCTCATTGCAACACTCAAAACCAGCTGCGAATAGATACTTTGCTACTAACGCAAATTATCAAGAGATCCTGTACCCTGTAATCCCAGTATTCAACTCAAGAGGTCTCAAGTTAGAATCTCCACCTTCCTATTAGTA
The DNA here is from genome assembly GCA_963082945.1 of Cerastis leucographa. Classification (NCBI taxonomy): domain Eukaryota; kingdom Metazoa; phylum Arthropoda; class Insecta; order Lepidoptera; family Noctuidae; genus Cerastis; species Cerastis leucographa. The sequence goes on along the minus strand of OY720356.1, from coordinate 20,537,436 downwards.
ACTTTCTTCATAGGTTAATTTCTGACTGTTTATCAAGCCTTGGCTTGAGATCTAGGAACTAGGTGTAGGTACTCTCAGGGCTGCGGGTTGTTCGAAAGAGATACCGCGGCCCTGGAACACAAATGGCGAAGAAGGAACATGGATGGGTTTTAGTCAGTACAAGTCTGATACTCCCTCCCGCTCCGCCCAGAGCGGGAGAAGTCATTTGATGATTTCCCATCCGTAAAAAAAAAGGTGTAGGTACACTACACACATATTCAATTTAGACCTCAATCCCACCCAAACCAGTCAGTAGGTACAATAGACTTGCGTCGATATCTGACAGAACCGTACTTCATCATCTGCTTAGCCCGTTCCCAACTGTATTGGGATCGGCTTCGATTCTAAGCGAATCCAGCGGACTAACAGTATTTTACATGGAGCGGCTGCCTATCTGACCTCCACTACCCAGTTAGTAGGTACTGGGTAATACCTTTTGGTAAAAAAAAAACCGTATTTAAAAACTTAAAATGTCAATGCATGAAAGAAAGTAATTTCATTGTCATCATCGTTGCCAGTGTGCCAACCTAGTGGATTTTCCGCTAAAACTGGTGGTTTGGCCCCCCTTTTAGTGGCGAAATATTTCTTTTAGTGGTTGGTGGATTTGCTAGTGGTTTAGTTCAGTTTCAATGGCTGAAAATGCGATCACTCAACCGCTAAGCCACGTTTCGGTATGGTATACGGAGTGTAAGAGACACCAACACGAAAATGATACGACGTACTCAGTACATTATTCTGAACGCTACATGTAAAATTTTCATCGGTTATTTAAAAAAACAGCTGTTTCTTACAAAAGTGCAAAACCTACACCGTCAAAATGTATGTAACATTTTTTTTTTTAAATTTAGCGTCTATGTGAGTAGGGCCCGACCGTTTCGTTAGTGGTTTTCTGGTGGTTTTGGATGCTGAATTTGAATCTGGTGGAGTTAGTTTTATAACTGTTGGCACCACTGATCGTTTTGTCAAGTAAATTCCCATTTATCTAGACGAATGAAATGAAAGACTAGCATCTATGGTCGTGAATAAAAAACATTAATTCAATTCAATTCAATTTTTAAGGTTATGGCTCCATCGATCAACATTCGATGATTTTGCCAATGTCAAGGTAGTAGGTACGAGATGTCAATGGTCGAATAGTACGAACTATTTGAAGACTATTGCTCAGTTTTTGTAGCGATGTCGTCCGTTATTGTTCATGCTAAAAAGGACAAAACATTTTTTTAGTACATAAAAGACGGCACAAATAAGTGTTAAAACATCCAAGTAATAAATTTAAAAAAATATATATATATAGTTATAACTGGATTTTATTAATATTAATAAATTTGTAAAGAATTTTAATTGCGGGGGAGTGAGCTAAAGATAGAAGGAAAGGAATGTTAACGGGGCGGGGGATATCAGCAGGAAGTAATTCGTAAAGGGGAACAGTTAAACGAGGACAGGAAAAAAATAAGTGCTCTAGAGTACCCTCCTCTAGACCGCATTCACACAAAGAATTGTCTCTCACGTGGATTTTTGTCAAAAAAACTGGTGTGCAAACGAAACCAAGTCGTAGTCGGATTATGACAGAGGTAGCCAATTTATTGGAGAATTTAAGTTTGCTAAACCAACATTTCGAAGGAATAAGAGGTTGGATGGAGCCATAAAATTTTCCCTTCAATAATCGAGTTTTTTGCCAGTGAGTATTCCAACAATTCATCATCTCGGGCTTAACAAGACAGCGTAAATCTCGAGCATAACAGGACGTATGAGATTCGATCCCATTCTGAGTAGCCGACTTTGCAATGGCGTCCGCGTTCTCGTTTCCAACGATTCCAGAGTGTCCGGGGATCCAAGCCATTGCGATATCTATGCCTAAACAGTGACATCTATACAAAATTTGTTTAATCTGTAAGGTTAGGGGGCAATTGTGACGAGAACGAAAAGGAGATTTTGCTAAGTCTTGAAGACAACTAAGGGAATCCGAAAAAATTATGGATTTGTTGAGGCCATGAGATTCAACATAGGAGACCGCTTCTAAAAGAGCTATTGCCTCCCCAGTATAAATGGAGCCAAATTTAGAACTACGAAAACTCAATATTATTCTGAACCTTGGGATCCACACAGCAGAACCAACATTGCTATCATCAGAGAGCTTCGAGGCGTCTGTAAATATCGTGAGCCAATCATGCCAGTCCTCTGATAAAATCTTTATGAATTTATCATTAGCAGTAGGGTCATTTTTCGAAATACCAAAGTTAAGTATAATTTTAGGTTGAAAGAGTAGCGAATTAAAATTTACTTCAAATAAGGGGTTCATATTTGACTGGACTAAAGAAATGTGCCTATTATTAAATTTACTGTAACTATTAACGAGGAGAGGAGGATTTTTATGGGACCAATAGCGGGAAGATGGGATTAACTCAAAAAGAGTACGAAGAAGAGGAAGAAGGGGATGTGATTTAATTTGGATGACTTTATAAAAAAATCTGTCACAGAGGTATTGTCTACGTAAATGAAGAGGGGGCTCCAAACACTCTACCTGGAGGGCAATAATAGGGGAGCATTTCATAGCACCCGTGATGATGCGCAAGCATTTGGACTGAATCTTCTCCAGTTTGGCAAGGGCTATTTTGTTGCATGGTTCCAGAAGAAAGCTACCATAGTCAAAGTGGCTACGAACTATAGCATTATATAGAATTTTCTGGGAAGTGGGATGGGCTCCCCAACGAACTCCAGAAAGACGCACGCAGTACATTAACGCCTTTTTCGCATTTCTTCGAAATGTAATCTAAATGATAGAGACCAGATAATTTGGAGTCAAGGATGAGGCCGAGGAATTTAACTTTATCACTAATCAAAATGGTTTCGTTTTCAACAGATAGGTTTATAGGGGGAATATTACGTTTGCGAGAAAAGATAACTGCATTACATTTGGGGACAGACAGATTTAGGCCATGATCGCTCAGCCACTGATTTAAATAATGAAGGGCAGAGTTTAAGCGTAATGAGGCATCAGAAAAAGAAGGTGAGCTATAGTAAAGAGCAATATCATCAGCGTATTGTAAAATTTTGCAGAAACAGTTCACTGATGACTCCAAATCGTATGTATATAAATTATATAAGATAGGGCTTAAGACCGACCCCTGAGGTAGACCCTTCCACACTAGCCGAGATGGAGAGAGGGTGCCCTGATGACGGACAGAAATAGAACGGTACAAAAGAAGATTACAAATGATGTTGACCATCCTCACAGGGATACTCAGCTGTAGCAGCTTTTGCCTGAGTATTGGAAGTTGGACATTATCATAGGCAGACGCTATGTCTAGAAAAACACCAATAACGTTTTCATTATTGGAAAAAGCAATCCGGACATCGGATAAGAAAACACTGAGGCTGTCCAGAGTGCCCATGCCTCTTCTAAAACCGAACTGAGACTGGGCTAAGATCCCTTTGGTTTCTAAAATCCATTCGAGTCGGTTCTTGATGAGATTTTCCATAATTTTAGCCAATACAGAAGAAAGGGCGATAGGACGATAGGAGGCAGAATCTTTTGGGTCTTTCCCAGGTTTCAATATGGGGATAATAATTTGGGATTTCCAGGATTCTGGAACTTGCCCATTAACGAAAAAGGAATTGATTAGGTCAAGGAAGAGTAATTTACAGTTAGAAGAGGATTTGGAAATAAAGGAATAGGGAATTCCATCGGCACCCGGAGCAGAATCCCGAAGGTGTTCCAGGGCACATGTCAATTCTGAATAAGAAAAAATTTCATCGAATCTATCGGAGGGATTGGAAGAAGGGGGATCTATAGTTGGAAGGCAATCAAAACTAGGAACAAAAGGAGGGGCTAATTTAGTAATAAAGGCCTCTAACCAAGAACTAGGGTCATTGGATGTGGATAAGGCAGACTGATTATCACAGGCTCTGCGATAAGCTTTAATTTTTTTCCACACAAAGGAAACTGGCGAGCGTGGAGACAGTGACTCGCAAAACTTGAGCCAGCCAGATCTTTTCTTTTTTGCCAATAACCTGCAGACTCTTGCAGAAGTCTTTTTAAAATGTAGATAATCAGGCATGTCTAAACTAGACGCAAAACTGTTTTCTGTCTCTTTACGTTTGCGAACGCCATCAGAGCACTCAGCATCCCACCAAGGAGGGGAAGGTATTAAGTGGCGGGCAGAGTTCTTCAAGGGGATTGAGGAATCAGCCGCTCTCAACAAACAATCTACAAAATCATTGTAGACAGAAAGGGAATTGGAAGAGTTTATTGAGGGAAAGTTTTGGAGCTCAGAATCTAATTGAGACGAAAAATGAGACCAGTCTGCTTGTGAAAGGAGATATTTTTGAAGAGGTTGAATAGGAGGAGTGCGAGGATGGGAACTTGGAAATGAAATCAGTATAGGAAAATGATCACTCCCGTAAGAATTAGGGAGAACCGACCAGGAGAGTGAAGACACTAAGGAAGGGGAAGAGAAAGAAAGGTCGGGAACACTAATGTTTTGGGAAGGAGGAACCCTACGGGTAGCAGATCCATCATTAAGGATGCAAAGGTTACGGTCGTCTAAAAGATCTAACAAAAAGCTGGAGGAGGGGTCATTACAGTGAGAGCCCCAAAGGGTGTGACGGCAATTGAAATCACCTAGCACAATCAAGGGGTATGGGATAGAGGAAAGGATAGAGTTAAATTCAGACAGAAGGTTGGCATTAGGATGAGGAATATAGGCAGATACATAGGATATGCCCATGGCTCTAACGGCTACAACATGTAGGCCAGCATCATGACGGGGAAGAGGAATCTCAGAAAAAGTTATAGATCTGCTAAACCAAAAGGGCGCAGCCCGCCCAACCGTCCTCTCTGTCGTCCCGAAGACATGAAAAACCAGGAATCCTAAAAGGGGTCCCGGGCCTCAGCCACGTCTCCGACACGGCAAAGATGACTGGTTTATAACAATTAATGAGATAGATCAATTCGTGTTTTTTCCTACGGATTGATCTACAATTCCACTGAAGGACCTTTTCCATTATGGCGTGTCCAGGATTCCAAGAGTTTTTGAACTAAAATTACGACATTGTCCGGTATTGCGTCACTAAATTTAGACAGCATGTTAATAAGGGAGCATACCAATAGCTCTATTAAGTTGTCATTGGGGGTAGGAAGGGGTGTGGATTCAACATATTGGGAATTCAAGGCACAGCCGTTAGGCTGAGAAGAGGGAGGGGTATACACCATTGACCTATGGGCTTGGGAATCATAAGACTTGCCCAGCTCCGGTCGGGGTCTTGGAGAACGATAAACGGTTTTGGTGTAGGAAGATTTTACAGGGGATGCATATGGAGATGAAGAGGGAGTACTAAGAGGGACTGAAAAGAGATGGGGCTCAGAAGGAGTTTGTTGAGAAATTTTGTAAACAGAGGGACCAGCAGCAACATTAGAGTACAGCACTTTAGGGCGGGGAAACCTTACCGAAGCCTCACGGTAACTTAAATTCTCCTGGGACATAACCATTTTGATAGCTTTCTGTCTTGAATGCTCAGGGCACTTGTCATCAGTAGCCTTATGGTTACCACCATCACACAACATACATGTGACTTGTGAATCCTGGACATTGCAGCTATCGCCAGGGTGTGGTTGGGCACATCGGTAGCAACGTGGCTTGGATCTGCACTGGTTACTAATATGGCCAAAACGAAGACAGTTACGGCATTGAATAGTTGGAAGATGGTACACAGAAACCGGAAGGGAAGCATTATAACAAAATACTTTTTCTGGGAGCAATTGGCCGGAGAAAGTTAGCACAACTGTTGTTGAGGGAGACCAAGAAACAGAACCCTCTTTTCTATTTTTAAAATTCAGCCTCCTAGCCCTGATAACTTCACCACAATTATGAGGGGTCTCTATGCCTAGTACTAGCTCCTCAAGTGTCCAGTCTGTGGGAACATCCCTAACAACTCCCATGCGTGTAACATGGAACCGTGGGATATTTGACATATATTTATTTTCTAGAAGTATAGGGTTGTTGGCAAATTGGTTGGCATCATTGAAAGTGACAAAATCAACAGACATCCTGTTACGGCCCATTGATTTAACACTGCCCTGTACTACACCTTTAAAGCCTTTAGAATGGAGGAATTGAGCAAACTTCAGAGAGTTCAAAGTTAGGCCTTGCTTAGGGTCTGATTCGACCCTGGAGACAAAGACTGTGAAGGGTGCTCTATCGGACTCGCTATAGAGTACTTTGGAGTCACTCTCAAATCCTGGTTTCGTGTAGACAGATTGGATTGAGTCGGACGGCGGCTTATTGCGTTTCGCGTCTGTAAAAATCTCAGGTCCTCCGGGGCGTTTCCTGGTATCTGACCTTACGCGTCCATCATCGGAGTTTTGAGAGCACTCCAAAATCTCCATATCTGGAGGTGTCCCTCCACCCCCGTCAGGGGGTTCTTCGGCACTCATTTCCTAGGAAATGAGTGCCGATAGCCTTAAAATACTAACCTTATATACTAGATTCCTACACCAGACAACACAAAATAACAGATACAACACCAAAAACTAATTTTGTTACGAAAACAAACTGTGAGGTTAAGATTCGCGTGCTTATTCTCACCAAGACAGTAGCAAAAAAATCCAAAAAAACATTAAAAAAAAAGGTCAAGTCAATGTCAATGTCAAATCAATCAAAAGAAGACTGCTCCTGTGAAAATGAATTGAATCGAATAAAAAATATATCAGTTGTTATTAGTTTTGTTAGATAAATAAATACTTACTTAAAGTGTCCCCTTAGATGTATCCGTGATAAGAACAACAGTTTATCTCAAAAATAAATTGAGGTTATATTATTGTCTTAGATTCAAAACAACGCAGAGTGCTTTGGAAATCAAATAAATGAATATATTTTAAATAAATATAAACGTTTTTAAACATGAAATAGCAATAATAACTAAAAATAAAAATCAGAAATAATTCCAAGGAAAAAAACAGGTGATTCTTGAAAAGCAGCTGAAGAATTTGTTGTTTTTCACGATGATGAGAACATATACCCGTAAGCGGCCGCACCATGTGTTGATAGAAGACGTCCAAGAGCTGTGCAGACTGTGTCTGAACAAGGCTGTGGAAGCCATACCCATATTCACTGAAGACCCCAACAATATTTGTGCAACATTAGCACTGAGGATCATGATTTGTGTAGGACTGGAGGTAAGAAAGAAACTTTGATAATATTATTCATTTAGAAAACATAAACTAAAGCCCTTAGTTTCTATCCTAGAGATTTGCACCTAAATCTTGATTGAATTGCTACCACTATCTGGTTTTTAATTGAGATTCATGCACTTCACTATTATAAACTAGTAAATAATAGTTTGATTGTGTTTAGTAAGTGTTTCAGAAATTACAGTCTAATATCATGTCTATTCTAACAATACTTTTCGAATTTCCAGGTGAAAAAAGAGGAATGCTTACCAAATGTAATTTGTGCCAAGTGCTTCAATGACCTTAATAAATATTATGCATTCAGGAAGAAATGTGAAGTGACATACCAGAAACTAAAATCTCACGTTCTAGCGTTCAAAGAGAATGTGTACAAACAAAAGCTATTGAAAGAAGCAGAAGTGAAAAAGAAATTAGAAGAAGAGAATGAAAATCGGATGAAGTTTGTAGTCACATTTGAAAAGGACCAGTTTCCTGAAGTCAATGTATTAAATCTGAATGGTGTAGCTCAAGTCAATAGTTTTGTAGATGTATGTTCGTTGTAATTTTGATGGATGATTTTGTTCCAAATGGTTTATCTGTGGATAACTTTTTTTGTTTGTTAGCAGAAATTACCTGGCCTCACAAATGTAGACAGCACAGCTATAGAAATCAATGTGATAGATGAAACTGAACAAGTAAGTCTTGATACATTTACACGAGATATTCTGAGTAGTAGCTAGATACTTACTATAGTATTCTTATTCTTGCAATCAGTGACAATGTGATCCCACAGCAGTCACTAATGTTATTTCCCATGGGAAATAATGATGAACTTACATTGAATTAACAAGTTTTAACCCTAAAAGGAACCCCACCTTGAGGGATAAATTTGTAAAAATCCAGCCTTTCTTTCATGAGTCTTCACAGTGGTTTTGGCCTAAATAATGTCTCATCAATGAATGTAAATTTCAATATACTTATGTGCCAAGAAAACCAATTTTCAGCAATCACAAGACGGAGAAACATACACCCCTGACCTAACAGCATTCTTATCAACCATGCTCTTAGAACTGGGCATTCTAACACAGCAGGATGATGGCCTGGTGTACTCAAACCAGAACATTAAGTCTCTGGAGTTGGAGACTGGAGACGGTTGTCAGGTCATGTTGGAACTGATGGAGGAAGATGATGTGGAGGAGCCTGCCGAAGAACAGGTATTATTTAGTTTATTATAAGGCTCTGTTTCCCTGCTATTGATGATTGCCTGCCTGAGGTGCAGTGGTGGCAAGAAATGTAATGACAGGATTTAATGTTATATTGTACAGCTTTAATATAGCCTTTTAGGTAGGTTTACTGTCCTGTTGTCATCATCTAAGTGCACCGTTAGTCCATCCACCGGTACTTTATATCGTATTTATTACTCTACACATCACACCTGTAATCCTTGAAGAGTTAGATAGGTGTGCCTCAGCAGCTACATCTACTTTTTCCAGTTATAAGTCCCATGTAACATCGTAATTATTATCTGGTGTAATGTTTATTTGAAGTCAGCTTGTATTCTTTGTCATCTACTCATGTCTGCTAATTTATAGGTACAAGAGGAAGTAATGGAGGAACCTGAAAGTATTTCGAAAGAAGCAGAGGAGTCACCACAAGAAAATGTCATAAACATAGATCTGCCAGAATGGAAAAAAAGCCTCCACAATCGCACCAAGAAATACGATAAAAAGAGGTAAGTTGTGTGTGTGAACACAAAGGGGTTTAAAAGGGTTTAGCTTGACTGACAGATTTGTTGCTTGGGAGTTCCCCTTCTTATTACCAGCAAAACACTAGGTAGTGGCAGAGGACGCGAGTTTTGGGGAACTATCTTATGCAATTTTGGAGTATTTTGATTTGGTAAGTTGTCAAAAAAAAATTCGACCGTTGTTCCGACTAGGCGGAAATCCGATATCCTGAAAGTAGAACGCAACATATGTAAAAAAATATAATTCAAATTCAAACTTTTAGTTCCTACCATGGATCCATATATGTAGTGTAGTAATATAAATATAATATAAATAAATAAACCCTCTGCCTATGCAAGGCATTGAAAACCAACGTAAACACTAGGCTTTTTTCTGGATTTTTAGTTTGTTTTTCCGACTTCTAAAAGGAGGAGGTTGTCAATTCGACGGTAGGTATGTTTTTTTTATATTGTGTGCACTTGGAGCACGAGGCAAATAAAGATATGTTTTGTTTATCGTCAGTCCGGGCGCGTGGTGCGACTCGTGCGGCAAGCGGCTGGCGACGCGCGGCGCACTGGCGCGACACCTGCGCACGCACTCGGGCGAGCGACCCTACGCCTGCGACACCTGCGGACGACGGTTCGCGCAGAAGGAGGTGCTGCTCAGGCACATACTGGTGCATGACGGTATGACGACTTTGCTTTACTGCAGTCCTAGTAGAATCATAGGAATCTTTATTTTCGTTACAATAAGGTGGCTGCTATCAGAGGCACAATAACTGTGAATTCTTTTAACAGAGATGGTGCCTTCGCTAGCTGCGCGGTACGGAAGGGTTGTTGTCGACCATTACAGGGCGAATGATTGAGTTGAGTTACACGCCGACACAACGTTCCCGCGCCGCCGGCGACAAACTTGTCCCCCGACCACCAACCAATGTTTCACCAGCCAGAACGTACAGCCAAGCACCACCTCAGTTGAGCGGTAGACCTTAGTCACACTAAGTTTGTAACGTTTGTCGTTAACAGAAGACCGTCCGCACAAATGCTCGGTGTGCGACAAGAGCTTCACGCAGCGCGGCGCGCTCGTGTCGCACGCGCGGGCGCACGCACCGCCCAACGCGCGGCCGCTCGCGCTGCACCGCTGCGACCGCTGCCCCAAGGTGTTCTTGTACCCTTCAGGTAAGATCGGACTGCGCTACATCACTTCAAAATATGCTATGCCAAATAACACAGCGCAGAGAGTTTGAAACAAGTGTTGTGAAATACATGTTTTTGCAACATTTTTCATTGATACTCCACTCCCATTGATCGTAGCGTGATGTTATATCACCTATAGTCTCCTCTATAAATGGGCTATCTAATACAAAAAAAAACAATTCGAGCTTAAAGTTTCAGAGATTAGCGCGTTCAACCAAACAAACGAACTCTTCAGCTTTATAAATTATAATATTAGTATAATAGTATAGATAGATGTGTAAGGGCCGGCGCTCACTGACGACGTGGCACGCATGGCACGGCAGGTTATGCAGTGGCATCCCGCGGCGTGCAGTGGCATCCCGCGGCGTGCAGTGGCATCCCGCGGCGTGCAGTGGCATCCCGCGGCGTGCAGTGGCATCCCGCGGCATGCCGTGGCATCCTGCTGAAAGCCCAGCCGCTCTGGCATCCATCAGTTTTGCTCCGCGCGTATTCGAAGTTGTTTATAAGTTGGTTGTGTCGCATAGAGAACATCAATCATAATTCCTCGACCCCAAAGTGACCCATACGTCTCGCGAGATGCAATGGCGCGCCGCGGCATCCCGTGGAATGAAAAAACAAGACACGTCATGCCGACGCATCCTGCGGCGTGTCGTGTCATGCCGCAGCATCCTGCGGCACGTCGCGGCATCGTGGTATCAAAATAAAGTAACATAAATTCTAAACTCATTGAAATAAGATTCAAAACAACTTAATTAGTATTAAAATCCTTTGCCATGACACACCGTGCCGTGCCGGCAGTGGGCGCCGGCCTTAAGTGAATTGATTTGTCTGCTTTCACGCCCGAATGACTGAATGGATTAGGTAGTAATGATATCCACGCGAGCGAAGGTGCGGGTTAAAATAAGTATGAAGACCTCTATATTTACTTTTCTTGTTATCGCCTCCAGGTCTCAGCCGTCACATGATGATGCACAACGGCCGGGTGTACGTGTGCGGCGCGTGCGAGCGACAGTTCAAGGACAAGAGCTCCCTCATGCGCCACCTGAAGAACGCCAACCACGCGGCCCGGGACAGCTCGCCCACCTGACCACCTGTCCGGGGATAGTGCCACTCATTGTTAATTACGTCACAAGTATTTCCATAGGTTTCGTGGTAGAACTACTTTGTTATTTACCTCACTTTTATCTCTAATGTTGTATCACTGTTTAAACCAAATTGATCTTAATGACCGTTAAAATAAGGTTTCTGTTGAATTGCTGCTGGCAGAGGTAAAATAATTGCGAAGACTGTAACTTGAGACGTGCTGTTGTAGATTTTCTTCTTATTGTTGATTGTTGTCTGTTGCAGAAAACTGTTTAAGGCGGGTTGAGGGTCAGCTCAAACTCGCAACGCATTTTTTGTCTAGCTGACGTTAATTGTGATTTGACGCTTATAATTATATTCATAAAGATCTAATTAAATGTGATCGAAAATGTAATCGTATAAAAGAATTTATTTGTGACTAATGAAATCAAAATTCAAATATGTAGTAAAATAATCAAATTATATTAGTGTGTAAGTTTAATTAAAATGTATTGTGCATAAGTAATGCAGTATGAAGTGTATGTATGTGATCATACAGTATTTTGTTATAGAAAGGAATATTTTAAGAAATAAAACACTATTATTTATTTACTTAAATATTTTTATTGGAAAAAAATTTATATTAAATCCAAGGCAACGTGGTATTGTAAAATTTTAAGAAAATAATGACAAGAAAATATCGGAATACTGGTGCAAGGCCGCGGCGTCGCTCGCCCGACCGACCGTCGGGCCGACCTCGGACCTCTGACATGGACATGTGACGGATGGCACTTATATTAAACAAAACACGAACAATTATATTTTCATAACATTTTAATTTTCATAAAAACCAAGTCGACGCCACCGCATTGTAACTTATGGAATGCCTTCTATTCACTTAAAATTATATACTCCCTACAAGCATACATTTTAGTATCTATTTCAAATTTTGTTCAAGAAACAAGTGGGAACAGTTTCGTTGGCCGGTACATTGTGTGTCTGATGCCACCGACTATAACATACATGTTGGCGCGATCACTGTCTCGTATATAAACATAATATCAAGATAACAGACCGACGTAATAACCGTTGAAACTGAACTGAAAATAATAATTACACTTGCAGCTCTAACTCCTACATCTAGATTATAAATGATTATAAAAATAAATAAGGGGCGTCGCCCCCTCCCTTTCACCGCTTCGCGTTCGACTACACGCGAGGGAACGTTGTTGTTTCTGTGAACGTTACATGCGCTAGCACACTAGCGCACTAGCGCAGCACACTAGTGCACTAGCGCAGCACACTAGTGCACTAGCGCACAGTCCCTCGCGCCGAGCGGCGAGCCAGGCTCCCGTCTGTCCACACCTCACACACACATCCGCCAAACACTAAAATAATCAACAGACAAATTATAATAACCGAATCAACTACCACAAATAAAAATATAAGCCGCAGCACACAGCGACTACGCCTCGTACTCGGTCCGCCCGGTACGACACTTAACGATACGTTTACATGAATAAAATCCAAATTATTTTCAAAAATGATTATTAATAAAACAATTCTGTGTGCTTTGATTTTATGATTTAATCTGGCTATTGTTAAACACACATCGCTGTAGCAAGTGATTCCTAGAATGTTCACATTATTATGTTATAGCACAACGGTCTAAAATAAAATTACTAATATGTAATAATAATCAATATTTACAGTTAGTTTCGACTACGACGCCCGACAAGTGCGAGTGTTCGCACACAAATGTAAGCACCGCTGAATCATTTGACCCTTTATAAGTTGACAATCTCTTGACGACGGCAAAGATACATATTGCCTGGACGGTGTATAAAATTATATAAAAATATCGTTCGATCATCAACTATCACTCACGTCGCTCGCACGCGGCCCGACGCGCAGCTCATCGTCTCTAATCAATCTCAATATAATACAATGAGCGCTTTGATATCGCGATACAGAAAGGAATGTTTGAAAATACATTTTTGGCACTTCAGATTCTGAATGGGTCGGTCCGCGTGCAGAGCGCGACTCAATTATAAGCTTTACGCGTTCGGAGTAAAGCCTATAATTGCTACACTTATCCGCTTACATCTCATTAGACGGCCGTCCACGACCCGCGGCGACTCGAGAGCTGATCTATGAATGCGTAGACAATTGCAAGGACAGAGTTAGAATTACAATGTTATTATACAAGTACGTGGAGAGCAAAGGGAGCGGGAGGAGAGAGGAGAGGAGACAGGAGAGGAGACAGGAGGAGGAGGAGTGATCAGCCCGGGGGTCGCATGTGTCGCGGTGGTCTACATGTTCTCGAACTGGTCGACGCGTCGCTTGGTGTTGCCCTTGCGGATCTCGCGCAGAGTCTTGTACTTGTCGCGGCCCTGGCGAACGTTCTCGCGATGGATCTTGTCCATGGCGGTCTCCATGGTCTCGTCGCGCGACTGCGCTAAGTCTTGCTTTAGCGCCTGTGGGGAGGAACACGAGCGTTACGTCACATATTTGAAAAATATTGAAAATTAAATGTTATATTACAGTGTAGCTTGGTTCTTTTGCTACCCGAATGACATGCCACGCAGGAGGGCGCCATTGGTAAACATTTGTGAAATTGTCGGTGGAAATATAAACTCCAAAACAAGGTGGTGGTGCCAAATATGGTCACGTGCTAAAAGAATTATGAATCGTCGGGACTTAAACCTTAAATCTGCTGTCTGCTCTCCAACAGCGGTGCGATTCGTAGGGCGTGCGTACCTTGAGCTGGTTGTGCAGGCGCTCGTTCCGCTCGGCGAGCGTGCGGCGGTCGGCGACGGGGTCCACCAGGTCGTCGGGCGCGCGCGCCAGGTCGCCGCCGCCGCTCTCGGAGCCCGCGTCGCTGGCGGCGTCGCCGTCCGCGCCGCGCTGCTCCTCCGCCACGTGGTGGTGCGCCGGCGTCGTGGCGGCCGCCAGCAGCGCCGCCGCCTCGTCCTGCGCACATACACCGACTGTCATACGCGTCTGAACGAACAGTAAGTAGACATGACCGATATTTTGCAATAAGGCGTGGTCGACGAATTCTCCGTATCCGTATTCTGTAGGGTTTATCGTAACCTAACTCAAAGGGGACAGCGGGATCTCAATTCAGTTTCGACAGACTCGGACGTCCCCTTCGAACCAAACCTATCCGAGGCGGGATGCCCCGAGTCCCCTAGCTTTAATTTTTAATTTGTGTGTGGACCAAGGAGTTTTCCCTGATTTAATGAAATATAGTAAAGTTATCCCTCTTTTCAAATCCAGAGACAGTAAAGATACAAATAATTATAGACCTGTATCCGTGTTGCCAGTTTTTAGCAAGGTGTTTGAAAAAGTAATGCTTAATCATTTTAACACCAACAAAATGTTGTTGTTTCACGATCAACAGTATGGTTTCACCAAGGGACGTTGTACGACAGACCGCGGTGTAACCTTATTAAAGCACATATTTACAGCGTGGGAAGAGTCCCAAGACGCCATAGGAATTTTTTGTGACCTCTCCAAAGCATTTGATTGCGTTAATCACGACACATTTTTTTTTTTTTTTTTTTACGTTGCCCCACACTAGGAATTTCTCCTGTATCGTGGGTGCGTTTACAAACATTTAAACTCACATACACAAACAGCCAGACCCGGAACAACTATCTGTAGGCCATACAAATATTTGCTCCGTGCGGGGATCGAACCCGCGACACGTAGCTCAGCAGTCGATCGCTCAACCACTGCGCCAACCGTGTCGTCTATTTACATTACTTTTGAAACTTGAGCATTACGGACTTGGTAAACTTGCACTTAGTTTGGTTAAATCTTATTTGAGTGACAGGAAACAGCAAATTCAAATAAATGATGTTAATTCACAGGGTTTAAAAGTAAAAATGGGGGTTCCACAAGGCTCAATATTGGGTCCTTTCCTCTTTCTAGTATACATGAACGATCTACCCTATTTATTGAAAAACCAACCTCAAAATATGGTGTTATTAATTGCTGATGATACTTCTTTAATTTTTAAGATTAATAGACGGGCCCAAAATCTAGATGACGTTAATATCGCCCTACTTCAGGTTCTTAATTGGTTCACAGCAAACAATTTAGTAATTAATGGAAAAAAGACTAAATGCATAAGATTTTCATTACCAAATGTTAAAAGTAGTGATTGTGATATAATATTGAATAAAGAGAAACTAGAATTTGTCGATAAAACGGTTTTCCTGGGGATTACGCTTGATCCAAGGCTGCAATGGGGTTCTCATTTAACATCTCCTGCGCGACTGCTCAGTTCAGCAGCATATGCTGTTAGAAAAATCCGTCAATATACCGATGTAGATACCGCAAGATTAGTATATTTTAGTTACTTTCATAGTATAATGTCTTACGGCATTTTGTTATGGGGAATGGCTGCAGACATCGAGTCTATTTTTATTCTGCAAAAAAGAGCCATCAGAGCCATTTATAATCTCCGTAGGTGCGATTCTCTAAGGGAACTGTTTAAGGACATTGAAATCATGACGGTACATTGTCAATAAATTTATGAAAACATTATGTACGTAAGGAAAAATCTGCATCTTTTTAGTAAAAGAGGTGACAGACACAATTACAATACTAGAAATAGAGACCAGTTAGTTCAGCCAGGCTTCAGACTCGCTAAAGTAGACTCATCTTTTATGGGGTACTGTTTAAGATGCTATAATAAAATTCCACAAAGTATTCTTGAACTGAGTGAGACGAAATTTAAAACATGCATTAAACGCACACTATGTAAGCAGGATTATTACAAATTGGACGATTATATCGCTGATAATAATGCATGGCTCAATGCCGGTCCTGCTCCACAAGGACAGAGGCGCATAAAATGATAGCATTAAAAAGTATTGTTGGAGCTGCTGAAGATTGTACAACTATCCTTGCATTGTATAAATTCAATTTAGTATTATATAACTGCATAGCCCATATTGTGTGAGTACTATGTACTAGCTATCATTTACTGGAAACCTACGTCTTTTATGTGTGCGTAGTCGCAGCGGAAAAATGTCGAATTTCTTAATTTCAGTTAAGCAGATATTTAGTGTATGACCTCGTGTAATTGTGTATGGTAAGTACAAATTTGTGTATCCAGCCATTGGGGAGCTATTCAACAAAAACTGTTTCCGCTGGAACTACGTCATCCTAGCGGCACTTTTTTTATCCTATGCACGTACATGAAAAAAAATAATTCAATAATTAGTGTGTAAGGAGCGGTAAATGTGTATGCTTGAATGAAATTTGTGTGTCATAAAACTGCGAAGATAATCAAGTTTCCGCTGCGCTGACGTTTGGCTATTTGATGAAAATCATATAAAACAGCTTAGTGCAGAGTTGAATTTTTTTACGCACGTTGCTTTGAATTTGTGTGTAATGTTTGTGTAAACAGAATTTGAAAAAAACATACCGTTCAGAAGATATACACGTAAAAGTAAAATAAGGTTATTAGGTCCAATTACTTAAAATAGGTACTCTAGAGCCTAACTTATTACGTTTACTTGTATCTTGTAAGGGTCTACAATGCCTTGCCAAGTTTCATTTATGTGGTCTTGGTAATTAATGAGCAATGGCATAATTTACTACGACTGGACCACTATATTGTATGACATCGGATTGCAGGACTTTTTATTGATAAAGCAGGCTAAACTTATTCCGATAGTTAGTGTATTAATGCAACTATTCACATGTAAAATTTCAGGTCATTTCACTAAATAATTAAAGAGATGGAATAAAAATACCAGAACAACCGCAATTCATGAAAAAACCGACCAAGTTTGAATGGCTACAAAAAAGCGGCCGTGCAGTATATAGAACTAACGTTCTAAAATTTCCAGTGTTGTATCATTATTGGATTGGTACAGGTGGGCACACAATTCTTAAACAAGTAACAAATAATTATCGTAATAAAAATAGAGGGTCTCTTGTTTGTTTCTCAAACTTAAAAAAATCAGTGCGTGGAGTCCCTCCGCGCGGAAGAAGCGAAGTGGCGCCACGCACTAACTCTCGTTTTTTTATTGAGCTTCTAAATAATATTTTGTTGTTTTATTGTTGTATTATTTTTATTACATAAGTTTATCGAGGAAATTGAGCGAAAACTGGTCACACCGAAGAGTCGAATGCATGACTGTTTGCACGTCATCTTGCGTACCTAGTAGAACTACGTAGTACGTAGTCACAAATCTTGTAATACTGCCAGTGAGTTTAAGTTTAAAATATTTCCCCTCCATGGTAGCGTTAAACTTGTTGGAGGAAGTCGCATAAGAAGTTTCACTTTAATAAGAATAGCTTCTGTATCACAATAATACAAAAAATTGTTACACTTGGTAATTATTAGGTCCTTCTTTAATATTCTGCTGCTTCCAGCGTACAAATATTTTGATGATACTCGGTATAATTTGTTTAAATGAAATACTAATAATAATTATAAAAATTCATTAACACCAGTAGTTATTTCAGATGTTGAATTTAAAAACTGATCGGTTTATTAGTGAATAATCTAAAGAAGGTTATTCTAACTCACTACGATGGTGGGTTGGTTTTAGTCGTGTGTGTAGTGCACATGTACATTGTTTCTGTGTGCGTGAATGAAAGCTCGAACGAGAAGACTAACTCCCGAAAAGTTAGGTGCTAGTACAAAAAACCTAAGATTTACTTAAACATGTAGGCTTTTACAGTAGGCAATATATTAGTTATTTATGTTTAGTAAAAACTGATTCTTTATCAATGTTATTATTACCTACTTTTTTAATAATGTGGTTTTTTTCATTTTTATTAGTCATTAACCAATAATTTTTTTTAAGAGTAGGAATAAATTAAATAAAGTTGTTTTATTTTCTGCTAAACAATTGTGTACGCACCTGTACGAAACTATTACACACAATAACGATACTATACTGGAAATTTTAGAACGTTAGCTCTATATACTGCACGGCCGCTTTTTTGTAGCCATTCAAACTTGGTCGGTTTTTTCATGAATTGCGGTTGTTCTGGTATTTTTATTCCATCTCTTTAATTATTTAGTGAAATGACCTGAAATTTTAATGTGAATAGTTGCATTAATACACTAACTATCGGAATAAGTTTAGCCTGCTTTATCAATAAAAAGTCCTGCAATCCGATGTCATACAATATAGTGGTCCAGTCGTAGTAAATTATGCCATTGCTCATTAATTACTAAGACCACATAAATGAAACTTGGCAAGGCATTGTAGACCCTTACAAGATACAAGTAAACGTAATAAGTTAGGCTCTAGAGTACCTATTTTAAGTAATTGGACCTAATAACCTTATTTTACTTTTACGTGTATATCTTCTGAACGGTATGTTTTTTTCAAATTCTGTTTACACAAACATTACACACAAATTCAAAGCAAGGTGCGTAAAAAAAATCAACTCTGCACTAAGCTGTTTTATATGATTTTCATCAAATAGCCAAACGTCAGCGCAGCGGAAACTTGATTATATTCGCAGTTTTATCACACACAAATTTCATTCGAGCATACACATTTACCTCTCCTTACACACTAATTATTGAATGTATTTTTTTTCATGTACGTGCATAGGATAAAAAAAGTGCCGCTAGGATGACGTAGTTCCAGCGGAAACAGTTTTTGTTGAATAGCTCCCCAATGGCTGGATACACAAATTTGTACTTACCATACACAATTGCACGAGGTCATACACTAAATATCTGCTTAACAGAAATTAAGAAATTCGACATTTTTCCGCTGCGACTACGCACACGTCTTTTATTGACTTGAATGTGCCCTGGCGGTTGAGAGTATGTCATGCTCACTTAAATGTCACGCTGATGGTGGCGGGTGTGTCGGGTCATTTAGTTCCCTTCAAAATGGTTGAGTTGAATGATGGCTGATCCATTCGTCATGTTCGTGAACGGGCGCTATCAGTTGTGCCTGGTCATCTCTTAGTTGCCACGGCTTATTTCGAACTAATTATTTTATTTTTTAATAGTCTTTTTTTTACTATGGACACTTTTAACGTGCACGTCTTGCTACATCGTTCTCACATAATGTACCATCTCAACATGAATGATGTAACCAAGGTTTTTGAAACAAGACTCTGATTTAAAAGAGTGTCCATGGAGTTTCTTGCCCATTCTTCTCCATAGAGATCTACGCTTTGGAATGGGCAACTACAGTACTTTCACTGTTATTATGTCTTGTGACTGGGACTGTAGCTTCATTTTTATTGTTGTTTGACTATTCAAAAGTGCCTGTAATTGGCTTACTTGAAATAAATGATTTTGATTTGATTTGATTCCCGAGCTCACTCTTGCATCCTTAGTTTTCTTGTTTTTTAAATTTCTACTCTATATGCCAAATTGCTAACCCCATTTAAATAAAGAGTAATTTAGAATAAACTAGGCAAAACAGACTATTTTACTTTTGACGTTTGAGTTAAAACCCTAAAAATATACCAGTCAAAGGCAAAACAAGAATCTATTTTTGGGTTTGCCTTAAAGCGTTCATCAAACCTAAGATAAACCAGTCATTCAACAAAAAGGTTATATTATATTGATCTTTGACTATAACATACATATACAGGTGAATTTTTCAAGTGGGCGTGTTTAGCCAAATCCGAAAATATGAAGAATAGCGAATAACAAATGACGAATCATCAAAATGGGGTTCAAAACTCCTTTGAGCATTTTAACTTGAAAAATTCACCCTGTATACTCAAGTTTTATTTCGTAAAAAGATGAAACCATTGAACATCAACACTTTGTATAAAACCTGAAAAAAATACAAGGTGTTGTTTTGCATCCTCGTCAAATTTCAGGAGGTTGTCACAAAAGACATAAATAATCAATATAAATTACGGTACGTAGTTAATTATTAATAAACGCAGATTTTTTTGGTTGTTTATGTTCGTCAGTATTTCAGAATAACCCCCTTAACGTGGTTTAGGGAATAAGAAATTATTAAATAAACGTTTGAGGATGTTTGTATTTATGGAAGCGTGGTTATAGGGCGGGAATCAGATGGCCCGCGTTTATAACACGGGTGGTTCACACTTACTGATTTTCGTAAATAAGAAAAAAAAAAATTACCTACCCATTTTTTTATTGATTTGGGACGAGAATCATTGGCATAGTTACCTCCTTGAATTTGACGAGGATGCAAAACAACACCTTGTACATTGTTGAGGGTTTCAACTCACGACCAGCACGACTTTTTGACGAATTTATTGGGAAATAATAAGATTTTGGTTAAAATTCATTTGAATCTAGCAGTTTACCCATTTTTTAAGTTTATTCACTTAGTTATTTGTAACATTGCAGCAGTATGTCCGATAATTACAAAAAAGGTCGTATGACGTTGTCAGTAAAACTAAATTTAAAACCAAATAAAGTTCCATCCAAGATGTTGACAAGATGGCAATCTTTTCTTCATGGGTGTCATTTTCATCGCTTCCAGGGGCGCTGATTATGAAAATAAGATCAAGATCCAAGATGGCGATAGCCAGAAGTTAACCAAGTTTTTGTCAATGGTGTCGATATCAAGATTGTTGCAGGATACAAATGTTAAAACTGGTAATAATTGGTGTTGCGTGGTCTCACCTGCTTGCGCCTCGCCTCCTCCACCTCCTCCTGCAGGCGGCGCGTCTCCGTGTCCTTGATCTCCACCTCCTGCTGGATGCGGGACACTTCCTCTTGCTTCACGCGGATCTCGTCTTCTAGCTTCTGGCGCTCGGCGGCTTCCATGTTCTGTTACAAATATTATCATTTTAGTAAGTCAATCACATTGGCGAAGTGAGGAACGGAAGGTATAAAAATGATGCCGTGACGTCCGTGTTCCGCCAACCCCAAAATAAAATGAGACAAGCAGGAAGATGATGAGTCCCGTTGGCGAAGTATCATCTCCATTTTGGGTGAAATCTATTAAATTTATGACCGGTTACAAATGACCGTCATTCGTAGATTATGACTGTTTTACGGATAGTCGGAAGTATGAAAACCTGTAGCTCAGTCCACCCTTATTGTGTTGCCTACTGACAGAGTTCAGAAAGGCATTTGCTGCATGTAAACACTACAAGTACATGCTGTTGCAATTGGGACGCGACCCGAAAAAAGATAAGCAGATGATTATGTAATCAAACCATCTCAGATAGTAATCTCATGGTCTTCATAATTATGAACTGACCAAGATAATGATTGGACTATAAAAGACACTGACCTCAACTTGTTGACATGAAAAAGTGTCAAAACTTATCTATACTATTATGAAACTGAAGAGTTTCTCGGGATATTTTAGTGTTGGATAGCCCATTTATTAAGGGAGGGTATAGGGTATATAACACCAGGCTACGACCAATAGGAGTGGAGCATTAATGCCAAATGAAGTTTCGCGAGTCAGCTAGTAGAGTAAATAAACATCATGCTGTAGTTACCTTGGTCTCCTCGAGGCGCTGCATCATAGCCTGCAGCTCGTTCTGCCGCTGCTCCAGCTCCTCCTTGGCGGCCTGCAGCTGCTTGAGCTGCTCCTCCAGGCGCCGGATCATGTCCTGCGCCTCCAGCAGGTTGGCCTGCGAGCGCTCCATCTCCTCCTGCATCTGCCGCAGACGGTCCTCGTACTCTTGCTGCTTCTTCTCGGCGCGCTCGCGGGCTGCGATCTCCAGTTGGAGTTTTTCTCTGGAATTTTGGAATGACAGTATTAGTTTGTTAACAGCTGTACAGAACTGTAGTAATTTGGCAGCAGTTTATGGCGTCAAAAATGCAAGATTTTACTCTGGAAATTTTGAACTGATTAATTTGTTTTTGAATTTCTACGACGAAATCAAAATCAGGATACTATTCAACGACTTTATGTTGTGTATTGCTATAATTTCGTACATACTACAAAAATGTTTGTATGATGTTGCATTCGGCTATTATCAAGTATACGTGGTGTAAGATACACCGACGCGAAAACACTTACCACGTAGTTGGTAAAAATAAAATTTATATTTTACTATGGTTCAGAATGATTTCTAAAACAATGTTAAATAGTTTTTTTTTTTAATTAGAAATTATACAACGGTAATTTAAAAAAAAAAAACAGTTTTCCATACATTTTGACGGTGTATGTATTGCACTTTTGTAGGATACAGCTGTTTTTTTTGGTAAGCGTTTTCGCGTCGGTGAGCCTTACACCCTGTATTCTGTTGCTCGCGACTTCGTTTGCATGGAAAATTTGATTTGTAATTTAAGGATTAATTATACATTTATAAACCTTCATCTTGAAACATTCTATCTATTAATAAAAACCGCATCAAGATCCGTTGCGTTGTTTAAAAGACGTAAGCTTCGTTTGGTAGTATGTAAGGATGAGCCACCTCTGCGCCTGCTTGGCGAGCTTCTCCTCGCGCGCCTGCGCCTTCATCTGCTGCACGTCGATGGTGTCGGGCTTGCGGCGGCGCATGTAGAGCTCGTGGTTGCCCATGCACAGCGCCAGGATGCGCTTGTTCACGCGCACGCGCGGCGCGAAGAACACGAAGTCGGGCGCCTTCTTGTCGATCGGCTTTATTATGAACTTGCGGTCGTTGAACGAAATGTTTCGGATCTCTGACCAGGGGAAACCGATTTTTGGTGTCAGTCTGGAATTATAATAGTTCAGTGTTAGTATTTCTGTTTGAGGCTTCTCACATAAAAATAGGATTCATCATTAGTTAGAAAGTTAGATAGGGGTTTTGAGCACAGCTGATAGTCGTCAGCCACTAGTTTAGAATTCAGATGATCTCGATGAAAAGTAAACATTTCTTCGTTTCTAATAATTGTTATGCTTACCAAAACGTAATATGTAAAAAATGAAGTGATTCACTCGAATAAAGTTCATATCTATGTTATAATAAGACAACAAATTGATTATATACATGCTCATAATTCACTAAGGAACTTTAAGATTCTTTTTCTGGTTTACAAAATTTTATCAGACCAGTATATGTAGCCTGAGGAGCTCATTTCCATCGCTGGTTTTCTTTAAATCCCAGTTAGAAGGTAGAAGTTACAGGTGATTGTGCAGGATAGGAAGGAACATATCCTGGAAAGGGTCTTCACACTAGCTTTGGATCGAGGCGAGGTATATAATCTGACCAAATGAGTTCACCATAAATAAGTAGAGTACTAACTTGTCATCCTTCTCATAGATGTTGAGGCCCAAAGCGTCGACTCCTAGCCAGAGCTCGGTGTTCTTCTTGTTCCGGATCTCGAAGTAGTTGACGCCGTACATCTCCAGGTCCTGCGCGATCTTCAGATACTCCATCATGGCGTCCTCGCGCAGCATGCCGCGGTGCTCCTGCCACCAGTTCGTGATGCTCTGCTCCCACTCCTCGCGGGACATCTGGGGATACGAACGTACTATTAGTTTGGAAACACTAAACTACGCGATATTAATGTGTTAGTGTAGTGTAGACAATGTCCTTCTTCGAGATACTGTGAAAAGCGCGCAGGTTTTTTTTGCTATCTTATCTTATCGTTATTCATTAAGAGGATCATTACAGCATGGCCTTCTCTGAGACAGTGTCTATACAGCAGTGCCGATTTATTTACCTGCATGTATCCTTCGAGGAAAAGTTGTAGAGGAAGAGTCATCGACGCACAAACAATAACCTCGTGTTCGTGGAAAAATTCTGTGTTTCCGAATGATATAAGGTGCACTGGGGTAATCCCGAAAATGGGAATGTACCGAAAGTAAAAAAAAATCTACTGGTATTGTTACTGAATTGGTAGATTTTTTTTACTGGTGCCTCGGTCCCTTCCACCCCATATAAGTTTCATAGCGAAAGGTATTTAGTATGACGGTAGAATCACTTCCTTGAAGGATGCAAGTGAAATACATTTTGACCGTGTAGGTATTGCGCTTTTGTAGGAAACGTCAGACTTTTTGTATACACACCTTGTGCTGGTCGGTGACTCGCTGCGGCAGCAGACGGTCGTTGGCGAGGAAGCCGGGCCCGTGCACGGCGGGGTTGTGGTCCCCATGTCGCGCCTGCACGGCGTACGACGCCAGCAGTACGGACGTCTCCGGCGGACAGTATATCTCGTCCGATAGGATCGCGTTCTTCACCTGGGAGACGCAGAAATATGTTAGAACAGGTTAGTAGTTGCCACTGGAGTGCGAGTATGTCGGTCAAGATGTTTGTTAAGATCTGGAAGATCCGCGTTTAAACGATGCACGAAAATCAAGTAGCATCAAACTCCAGCCCTTATCTCAATTTAATTGTGATGGTGATTATCTCCATCTCCTGTAATTATCAGCTCCTCTTAGCAAATCAACATCAAAATCCATAAAAAAAAAATCTTGGTACCATAGGTTTGGTTTGCACCGATGACGCCGAATTGATTCAACGCCCACCCGCATTGAGTTCAAAATTAATTCCTATAAAATTGAGGACTTCCTTTTTGAAGCTGCACAAAAGGGTTACAATTTAAGTTGCCGTCTAGCATCCTATCCTAAGAAAGGGGATACACAAATCGCTACCGTGCAGTTAAGGTGGCCTTTGTGATTGACCCGCCGCGCCGTACCCTTCCGTGCCTCAGTGATCGCGGAAATGGCAACAAGTAGGCAATTACGAAGAGTATAGAAGAGCTTAGTTGGAGGCCTTTGTCCAACAATGGGAAGTAGGGCTAAAGACTACAATCGAAGTAATGGCGGGTTGCAGGCCCTGACCCTTCAGGCATTTACTGTAATTTATTGTGGCGGTAAACACATGAGTGGAAATGTTACATAGAATTATTTTAGTAAGTTTGCTTTACAGATGTAAGCATGGTGTTTCTATATCTGCTGATTGTATGGTCAAATGAAACATAGGTTTACATAACATAGGGCTATAGTTATATTTGACGTAAAAATTTTAGGTAAGTAGTACTTTCATTTACTTGTTTGCCTACCTGACTCTACTGTTAGGATGTAAATCAAGTTAATCTTTTCACATAAATCGATAAACACCGAGTCACACTCACAAAGTCCAAACTCTTATCAGTTAGACAGTATTCTTCATAATTACATGTTGTAAGTAGTTTTGCAATCCAACGTGGGATAGGAAATTGAAATAGGAAATTGTGGTTTTTATTTCAGATGTTATGAGAAATACCTTGTATGATTATTTCGAATAGGTGTTCTTATTACATAATATGAGCGTAAAAAGTACTCATCGACTTTAAGGTATGGACTGGTTAACAGATATGACTGACAAAGACGTAATCACGCTAATCAACACAGCTGATCTTTTGTTAAAGTTCGACGTGCCAATTTTACGGCCGGGAACTGAAGGGGGTGCTGCAGCGACATACGTTCGGGTCGGCGTGATGCGTAACAGCCGGGCAGCAATCAATTTACGTCTATAATATACGTTCTGTCTTCCGAATCATCATCATCAGCTAATAATGTTCACTGCTGGGACACAGGGCTCCTTTCAATGAGAGGGAGCGGGCTTTAATCCATCACGCGCCCAGTGCGGGTTGGTAGATGACACATGTCTTCGAATTTTTTGTTCTAAGACATGAAATAAATTACACAAAGTAATGCGCCTGCCTGGGTTTGAAACTACGACTTACTATGGCTTTCGAATGACACCCGAAAATGTGTAGTAAATGCTTAACCCAAAGCAGGCTTTGGTGTTCCCGAATCGAATGGGCGGACCCGAACAAGTGTGTATTCACATAATATTGAAGCAGTAAGTTTGATGGCCTTTCTCACCTGAAGGTAAAACAGTTTGAGTGTGATCTCCTGGATAAGTTCGTCAGCCACGTCTTCGGGGTAAAATTTGGCGCGGAACTTGAACTGCAGCGGGTTTTCTTTCTTTACGTCTTGTTGCATCACCTGTAATGTACATAGATCGTTAGGACGACAGATAAGAGTCATAGGTACGGCCACAAGGCCGGGACGAGGTTGTTTAAGATGTTTTAATGATGTATTACGAAATTATTATCGGCACATCATCTACGTCAAGATCTTAAAAGGTTGCGTATCTATCTAATTTTGACACAAACGTGTTTACATAGTGGTAAGTCTACAAAGGTGAACACAGATGAACTCTTTTAAGACTACAAGATTATTCCCTAGTTTAAGGGCCGGTTTCTGTTAATCAAGAGACGAACTAAGCGGTGAGAAGTGTGGAAAGCGCATTGTTTGAAATCCATACAGCGTTCTCTTTTCAGGTGTGATTGTTCTCCTCACCGCTCTTCTCGTCACCGTTTTGGTGAAAACCAGGCCTAAGGCCAATCTACAAGTTTGCACTCTTGGAGTCTCTCTGTATTCACCAGTAAAAAACACACTGGGCACACACACACAATATAAAGGGTAAACTAATGCACGTAGAATCTTACCCATCTCGAGAACGGTAGCGACCCTGACTTCGTTGTGTGCCACGTAATCCAGGGGAAGCGTTAAAAAGGCAACAATTAATTACAATTCATCGCCATTTTCTGGCTTAGTTTTATTTTTCAAACACACAGAAATTCAAGGGATTGTACTACTAAGGAAGTAAATAAAGAGATAAAGGAAAATGGAAAGTCGGAAGGGAGCATGGCTTTACCCTGCAGGGGGACACAATAAGCTTATTATTTAATATAATAGATGATAATACAATTATAGGAAGTATATGTATATGTTTAGCGTAATAGGTAACTAATCAGCAAATACGTCATAAAATATAGGGAAATAAACTCTTTACTTTAATTTAATAAATTAGCCATAAAAATCTTGTTACGATACGGAAGGACAACTAATTCAAGGCAAGCATATTCTTAGCTTTTTCTCACGATGGTAAAGATGTTATAATTATGCAGTAACACTTTTTTTGTGCTCATGATTTAACACAAAAAACTTATTAGTTGATGACATAAGATTATTTAATAAATATAATAATAACCTTGTGTTTAAATAATACTAGCATCATCAACAATTAATGAAATTGTCAACTACTTAACCGACTCTTAGTCACATGACCAAGAGGCATTTGAACGGTACCAATTAAAGCAGTAGGTTTGGATGCTGCTCGAGAAATTAAGTTCAAACGCCTAAGTACAGTGACTCATTACTGTACTGCAAGGACCTTCGACAGACCTACTACTACAATACTGGATAAAGCATCTCCGCTTACCAAAGGGTGACCACGCTGACCACCGCCTCAATAAATCAACCCATCAAGTGCCCATATGAACAACAGCTATAATTGCCAGTGAACCGTTTAAATAACGTAGAACGAATTGTAAATGGGTACTCATTTAACACCCAGTTATGGCTCCGTCAGCTTGAAGGTACATTCTTAAGTGGGTTAATAGAATTTCATCGTTTAAGATTTCTGTTAATGAAAGGTTAGTGACCGCTATGAGACAGCTGTAAATTCATTGATGCCCTGAATTTTTGAAGGAGCACTTTATGGTTGTTTTTTTTTTTTTAATTTATTCATTATTTTATTTTACAATTGATAAGTTTTAATTCTAATTTTTAAATTTGATTTTTGTCATTATTTACAATTGTATACTTTAATGTTTAATTTTTGATTATGAATGGAATTAATTATTTTGGTTTTGATTTCATGGTTTTTTGGCCCTAATTTATCAGAGTTGCAAGATAGTTAAGCAGGGTTTTGTATTATTCAGGTATTATACTTAAGTTTTCACTACTGCGGAATTAACTCCATTCTGTTCGCAGTGTATGTACTAGAGTTACTTTTCAATTAGTTCACTACACTATAATCCAATAAGGTCGACCTGTATAAACATGTGTTCTTATGTAATTACTTGTTATGTACTATTGTTACTAACATAAAGAAACTTTTACACTACCTATAAGTAGCGGACCGACAAAGAAATTGGAAAATTAATTTCCCGAATATTTCAAAGAAAAGCTTAATAAAAATACACGGAATAGTATTCATAATAACCGAGATCAGCGATAAGATAGAGCGAGGCGAGATATGAAACACGACTTGAACGACGCGACGTGTTAATCATTAAATAAATATTACAACACTTTGCACCCAATTGAAAACTATGGGAAAGCCAGTCGTGACCCAAGGTTTTTGGACGATAAGCTAATTCCCTTATTATTATTTTAACAAATTGGGTTAAAACCAAGAATAATTAAGGAAAACTTCATGAATGGGCGAATAGCTTCAGGAAATTCTTAAGTTTGACCCAAAGGAAGACAGTTAAGAATAAAAAAAAAATATAAAAAAAAAATACCTTCACGAATATGGCATAGGCAAAACGTGTTTCGTAATGCCAGTCATTGTTATGAGAACAATGACTCGAAAAATTCAATATTATTTTCTTCTATGATAGAAGAAAATAATATTGAATTTTTTGTGCCAATGGATTTCGCAACAACTGTCAATATTCTCATATAATAAGGAATATATCGTAAGTTTCAAATTTCCAATCCGATTTGATCATTAGTGTTGG
Organism: Cerastis leucographa; assembly: GCA_963082945.1. Lineage (NCBI taxonomy): Eukaryota > Metazoa > Arthropoda > Insecta > Lepidoptera > Noctuidae > Cerastis > Cerastis leucographa. The sequence goes on along the minus strand of OY720356.1, from coordinate 20,508,804 downwards.
TAAATACTCAATAGGGGATCGGACTGGGTAAAGAAAACGACATTCTATTTTGTCCGTCACACAGGTAATACAAAAATATTAGACACGTATTTTTTGTTTTATCAAAATATATCAAAAAATTACTTAGTTAAAACTTATTAAAATTGAAGAGAGGGGGCTTACTACGTCACAAGTAGGTATAAAACTTAACTACATTTCAACTCAATATATCTCCGTAATTTTATAACCACGTGAAAAAAGAAAAAATACGTGTCCAATACTTTTCAATAAACTACCCAACGGACAAAGAAAAAAAAATAGGATTATCCCCTATTGCTCATGCCTTTTGTGTATGAGAACAAGCCTTTTTCTTGCAGTGGGATAGTTACAGGCTGGTTTCCCGGACTTAATAAAATCCTCAATGAATGTAAAAAAAAAATTAATAACATTGATATTTCTTAGTCATGCCTATATACTTTAGATATCTGTTACTACGTCAAGGATTAGTCAATAAAAGACTTTACGCTTTTAATCTTTTCCATAGATAACACTAAATTAAATGTTGTTTTTACAGACGTGACCTTAGTTACAACAAGACTAAGTTTACATAACAAATACATAAGTGTAGATGTTTTCCAAATATGTTTTGAGAATCTTTGAAAATTCGCACGTTCACGTAAAGTGTATGTAAGTTGCGATAAGAATTTATACGTTTGTCTGAAGTATTTCATAATAACTTTATCTTTACAATTACTGTATACTATTCTGTTCAGCCATCAGCTGGTGTGAGGGACGTCCGTCCCTAGCGGCGGAGGACCTTAAAATCCTCTTAAAATAAACATTTTAAAAAGTTTAGACTGAAAGGAGAAGGCAAAGGACAAGGTGTTGTGGCGCAACTCTAATTAAAACTAAAATTAAAACTCCGGACGTATGGCAACCCTACTAGGGAGTACGGTTGCCATACGTCCGGAGTTTTACTAGGGAGTAGGGTTGCCATACGTCCGGAGTTTTAATTCCGTGTCCGGTGTGAGAGGTATCGGAAATCGTCCGGAATTTTCATATATTATTAAATATATGTATGCCTACGTCTATCAACATTAGTAGGTAAGGGTACAACATACCTTTCTCTATTAATATATTGTTGTAATTCAAAGGAAAGAAAAGTCCGGATTTTTTATTAACAATAATGATTTTCGTATCAGCATCACCAAGTTGGTTATCTCCATCTAATTCATGTCATGATGATGATTGTCATTGATTGTTAACGAAATCATAATCTTCACTAATAAAATTGAAAGGATTTCTGTGCTTTTATTTTTCTTCAGATAATTTTGATAAAGATAGCAATACTTTCAGAAAAACGCTTTATCTACGGACGGTTTTTACTAGATTTCCTCTATAATTTTCCTTATGGACCTGGGTTAAACCTAATCAATCAGGTTTTATTGCTCGATTTGCGGCTTCTTAAATAAATAATACCAAATTTTCGGATAATTCTGCTGATGCTCGTGTTTTTCTTGGAAATAGATTCAACTGCAAATATGTCCTTGATCTAAAGAATTTGATTTGTTACCGGGTACAAATTCCAGTGAAGGGTACAGTTTTTGTTTCCGAAAACTTGTTTCATACTTTATTTATTTGAAATGAAAACAAAATGCCTTATCATGCTCATGATATTTAATGAACTGATGTGAGCCCAAAATTAGCGGTAAATTGTAATCTATGCTTTATCAAATGTATTAAAAACCCTTGAGATTTTAATCACAATAACAGCAATTATTTACAAAACAAAATAAATAACTTCATTCGATCCTAATACGTTTTTCTAAAAGTATTCATTTCTAAAGGCATTCCATAGATTTGCAGATTGACCGAACAAAATCGCCTAACTAAACGTAGCGAATCAACTCAGTTACCAATTGGTACTATTGAATTATGATCAAACGAGAATGATACTTATTAGATTACAAGTAATTGAATATGCTGTAGCATGGAATATTACAGCTGCTTCTATTACAGATGTAATAGAACTTAAAGAGACCTTTGATATTGAATCAGAAACGCACTGCGCAATGAAAAACGAAAATGAAAATTATGAAGAAGTCTTCCTTAACTATAATAGAAAACTTTAAACATTACGTACGTTATATGTTAATTTGGAAACTCATAGAAAGGCAGAATAAAATTTTGAAAACGATAAATCCGCCTTAAACAATATTGACGTAACAATTGACGTCACGGGCACTTACGATATTTCAACACCTACCTCACACTCGCTACACCAGATATAACTTCTTCATATTCAAGAGCATCGAGTACATTATTTTGATGTAGCAACACTACTATTTTATCTACTTCTAGCTTTAATACCTAGACATCGAGGGCTGTAGTGGTTCTAGGAAGGTCTGCTACGTTTCCACTAGCTTCAAGATCTGGTCTTACCAGATCATCGGCTCTGTCATAAGCAGCTTCTTCATCTTCCTCCTCGGGTGTCATTAGTTTCTTTACGGCAGACGAGAGAACCTTGCACGTTTTCTCCGCAATCGACTCAGGCTTGGAACCACATAAATCTTCGGTAAAAAATTTATGAAACCGACCATCAATACAAATTCTAAAGTCATGTTTGATTATCACTATTCAAATCAAGTTTTGCAAGCTCGCTATTAACATTTCAATCGCATATTATTATTTAAGTCATAATTTTAAAAGGTGTTACTCCGGCTTGCAATTTGGAAACACATCAAGATAAAAATGTGGTAAAAATAATCGTCAATGTCAAAGAGATGCGAAAATTGCGAGACCCAACGCCATCTGCCACAACACTTTAGTTAACGATGTCGGGCCGCTAAAATGACTAAGTATGTGTTCTAAGATCAGCACAGCATCTCAGCGTTGTCTTAGAGGTTCTCGTTGAGCAACGAGCGTCGTGGGAGCGGCGAAAGTACGGTCGTCGACCCCGTCATTGATCGGCGCACAATCAGCTGTTCTTGTGCGCGTATACCGATGATAAAGATTGCATTGGTGTCAATCAATTTTAATGGAATGATTGGATTGTCGCAAAGGCGATAAAACACCCTCTATCAAGCTCTTGTTGCTAGGTATTATGGTGCAAATATTTGATGTATGGGAATGGAAAAGCATTGCTTTCGATTGATTTTCTGCGTAAATCAAAATGCCATATTCAATATCTCAAAGGAATGTTTTCCATGGGAAAGCGCAAAAGTTTAATAAACGAAGACGCTGATATGGCGTGAATTCCCTGCAAACGCAATGCGTACGTGGTCACATCAACGACAGATTGGAAACGAAAGCGGCTCTGAGATACTCCTCAAACTATATATGTATGTAGTGTGTATAGTATCTATATGTGTATGTAGTGAACTGTCTCGATAAGGAAAAATTTGTGAAAATAATTTGAGGTAACGTTAAAGGAAATCGTATTACGTAGGTACCTTTATGATAATTGAATCAGTACTGTCAGTACATTGGTCACGACTGTGAATTACTTCCGTCAGAGATTTTTTATAATGCGGTTACAGTACAAGGAAAAGCTGCAAAACATGGAAAATATAAGTCTGGGATTTTATCAATAAGGTTTAATCATGAATGCATTCGCGCACGCATCTCTGTGTCATCCAATAAGCGAGGTGTGTGACAGAGATGCCCATAACGTTGTCTTTGTCTATCATAACCCAGTTCGCGGACGACGCCATGGCCCGCCACCTTGCTCGACCCTTCTCTCAAGTGTTGCATTGGCAAAATTGCGTTCATTAAGAGGAAAATTCTTTGAATGTGGATTTTAGTAAGAATTACTACTTACTACTGGTAGAGAATCAATATTTTTAACAGGGGAAAACTCTTGTTGGAAAAAAACTAGAAGTTCCGACAGATTTTTATAGAGATTGTGTGCTTATTCAGCTGTTAAGCTATATTTCTTTCAATACAAGCAATCTGAAATAGCAGCTGCACGTTATAAACGTCGTAAACATGGCTGAACTCGATACCACGTGAAGTTCACAGCTCGCCCCAAGAACACGTCAACCGCAAATCGGGTTCTCTATAGACCAAGTATGACACCCGACTCGTATTGTTATGCATTAAGGAGACAGGCAAGGTCGTCTGCAGATGCCGGTCATGGCACTTTCACCTGTCTACCGTACTACTACTACGAACTTATAGAATATGGCATGAACTACTAAATGAAGTCATCAAAATTGTCATCATCATCTTCCTGTCACGCTATCATTTACACCATCATTACTACGTCTCAGGAGACTATTCGATGTAACTCTGTCGTCCACCAGTTTGCGTATAAACATTTACATTGTAAAATTTAGCATAATGAACACCTGTTTAACGTAGTCAAGGGCATGGTATTGTATGGTGGATAGTCGTGATGATGGCACCTGGTGGCTGGCATTCGGCGTGGGAACGAGGTCACGCGGGCGCACTGTTGCGCTTGGCTGCTCGCGCTTCATGTATAACCAACCAACAGGTTCAAATGTACCTGTCCCTGATAATAACGAACATACTCTTGAAGTACCAAAGAGAGACCACAAATCCCTTCAAACAAATTATTTAGTTAACCATCAAAGGAATTCCGTCGACAAGGGTAAAGAAAGTGGCCAAGCAATGTCGGCGAGCGGTCGAAACGGAACTTCGTGAGTTAGCAACCGGCTGACCTAGCAACGTGTCAGCGGTTCAGCTTTGTGTACGATAGAATATGTGAAGATGACGGACAAGAATCAATCAAACCAGGTTCTGACGATGAATTAACCTGGTAGTCGAGAGAAATATGTAAGACTGATGAAGTAATTTTTGGATTGGGTCTCTGCTGCTATACCTTTTAGGAACGTGTCTGCTACCTCATTCTCAAACAAAACACGTTCCTACACTAACTAAGTACCTACTCAAAGGATAGTCGACAAGTGTTTAGCCACTTCAACAACAATATCGCTAGACTTATCAGAACTCAAGACACAGATGTACACCCACAACTTCGGCATCACACTACCGATTGCCAAAGTCTTCTGAATTTGCAACGATACGCTTCAAGGTTATGCCGATAGGAAGGCAAAAGATTAAGTAATCGTTGGATTGTACGCTCTCTCCAGTATCTTTGATAACATTCCGTCGTTTGTCGTGTCGTGAGTGACGCAGCGTCGGCGTCACCACACCACCGCAGGGATGGCAGCTGGCCACGTAATTAATCTTGATTGATGTAGGTACGCTTTGCGATAATGGAATATTAAAGATTTATGTAACGAAACACAAATATTTTTCGCAGAACATCAAGTTGGGTAAGTCGTATTATAATAAGAGTTACTCAAGTATAAGATTCGGAAAACAGGTATAACAAGTTTTAAATAGAGCCGAAGGTGGTCGTCCCAATCGTAGGTTCCGAACCCAATGATACCTATACTGTTTAAAGCAGCCCTAAATATCGGGGCCATGTCTCATACGCGACGATAATCATAATGATCGGGCGACAAAAAGTAGCATTCCTAGCACGTCGAGAACGAGATCGCGTGCCGTGGACGTAAGTTATGCTACTGAGCGAGATACAGACTTAACTATTAACTCATATTTCAATCATTACATACAATACAGAATCAAAAGACAGCATCGAAAAGCAAAGCCGAAAAGAGATATACAATTGGTAAGTTTTGAAAAAAAAAACGTACACTCCAGCAAACGCAAAAATAGTATGTGAAGTAAGTGACTAGGTAAATAGACAATGTTTATTTATAAAATCTGTGTTACTACGTGACACACCTAAGATAATTGTAAAGACTAACAATGAACAATTTAATTTTAATGATGCGTAATGAATGGCCAACAAAAATACAGCCAGTGTCTCATTGCAAGCTTCGTTTGCTTCCACAACGACTGTTTAATGACGAAATGAATCAGAATAAAGGTTTCATTATGATAATTTAAAGATTTTTATTGCTCTTAGAAAGCGAATTGCAGATGGCGAACTGTTGATTATAATATAGCTGATGAATCTGATTTGCATACATGTAGAATTTGGAACAATGTACAAGTAGACTCGTTTTTTGTATGAGAATGATCTCACCGCCATGTGGACTTAGCTAGACATTGTAAGCAGATTGGTAAAACAAATAAAGTCACATTGGATGACTTGGAAAAAATATGCAGGCAATGAGGTAACATAATGATTTAGTATGGCACACAAGTTATTTAGACTACTGAGAATTCAGAAAGCACAATGGTAATGTTACTCGTGTCAATATTGAACGAAATAGCAAATAACTAAATTCACCTATTTTAAGTGCAAACGATAACGAGGGATGCGATAAAACCAATAGCTATAGATATATATAATACAGAGCTGAGAATAAGTAGGCAGGTAAGAGTGCTCGTATATTACACATAATGCTCGAGTATAGAACAATGAGTTGGCAACGTGACGTCTCTCATATTTAATGGCGAACATTAAATCCAACGTTATTGCTGCATGCATTACTTCTAGATCATCTCGTGTACTGAAGTTTAATGGCAAACACGACGACAAAATTGTGATTGTTGAAGAAAAAAATGTGCTTGTCCCTAAACTATCATTTGATGATATCCAAACATTTCTTTACAATATCTCGGGAGGAGTACTTGATACAAACATTCAACATCAGTACAAGACGGACGAAAGCATAAGCCTAGGCGGACCTACGCCAGGCAAGCGTCCGACCGTGGCATTTTACCTATGAGAACCGGAATCTGACACATGAATGACTACAGCAAATATGAGACAGATGGATGATATAATGTGAAGATAGCGATGACTAAACCTGCGTGTGGGAGGCTTTGTAAACAATATCTATGTAAGCTATAAAGTACAGACTGGAATGCGCAGATAATCCCGATCTGATTAAACCTCCGTAAGTGTAAACAAGAGTAAAAGCATTTCTGACCAAAATGAAAAAATTTACTCATCTATATAATATACCCGAAGAACTTCAGCAACTTTTGCAGCGGAAGAATTTATCATTAAACTCGTTTAAGTTCAATTAGATTGCTACTATTAAGTTTGCTATCAGAACGTTTCATGAGAAACACTCGATACAAATCAGATAATCGATGGCAGATTAGAAGATTCGTCGATAAAACTATAATTAAATTTATTTATCTGCACAACTGCTATATTAAGATCTTATTGAACTGCAACAACAGATAAAATAATTTATCTAAGATTTTCAACCAATAGATAATTAGGAATAATAATGCCAAATGACTAACGCTAAACATGAAACAGAAATCGATTCAGACATATCGGGAAATGAAAATAATTCCACTTCAGATTAAGTATGAGCCAACACTTGTGTGTTAATTTTCAGCCTAACTGGAAACAAATATATAATTATTCGATATGACGTCCTCTATTAATACCCAGCATGTAGCATTCTCAGTACGATCACTTACTGATACTGAAGAACTATCGTGAGTAACGATTTTGGAATTTGTTTAATTAATACGATTCGAAGTATCAAAGTTATCAAGCAACGTTTAGTCACAGCGACTGACGCCGGAAGCCAACAGATGAATCAACACGACCATGCAAATATGTTCAAATTAAGTTTTTAGCATTGTCTGAAATAATACATGCAACCTTATTTTGCGACTTCTAAATGTTTTTAACCAAGGACAACGGTGGCTTCACAAACAGTTAAAGAAACACGTAAAAAATCAAGTTATACAACGGTATGTATTAATGAATGAACATTATATACACCAAGAAAAAAAAACGAAAGGTACAAATGTCTGAACTCGCCTAGCAAGATACACAATGCCTCATCAACAGGAAAACTTGAGGCAAAATGCACAACTTATATTGTTTTCCTACAAAATTCTATATTTTAATGCCCTTAGTAGAAGTAATATATGAGGGTGACATCATGAGGCCGTCATCAAAAACATCTTGAGTCATTTATTGAGCCATGTTCGTGAGAGTGTTAATGAAATTTAGCAAGACTAACACGATAAGATTACAAGCTTAATGGAGATAGGAACACCGTAGTAAAAACTGACGCAGAACTTAGCGATGCTAAAATTATAAATGAAATATTGGTCCTTGGCAGTTGACATTGGAAAATGAGAGAATGCGAAAATTGGCGTTGATGATCTATTCAGAAATGGTAGTACTCAGAACAAGAATAAAGATACGACCAAAGCAGGAACATAAATCATAGAATAGCCCAAAGGGTGGGGACGTAAATATGTCGAGTAGAAAAGTGATTGCCACACAATGATTATCACATGTCGCACGAGGCTGCAGGTACCGGTTACGTAAGTGTGATACACGACATGTATTATAATATAGTATGTGACGCCACTGCGTAACAGCGGAAACCCTTAAACAGAGTGGCATGTCCAGGTGAATCTAGGTTGTAGTAAAGAACGATCGATGCAAAAGACCCAGTCAACTTTATTATGATTTATACACCCTGTGTTACCAGGTCATTTAGGCAAAGAGAAAAACCTGAGCTAGCTTTCCCGCGCATGTAATATAATAGAGTCATGGCATTTGTATGCGACAGATATTAAGTTGTCACTTCTTGCATACTATTGCAGACTTCCAATCTAGCACATTGCTTGCTACGTATGTTTTGAAATTGTTTCAACTTTAACAGGATTAACTAATGATGATACTTCGATTACTGCAACTTGTGTATTGACATTATTTTTAAAGGTCATTTCTGACAATCAAATGATATATCTAATTATTGTTATAACCATATACGTAGAGATATATGATAGATCCATTCATACTTATGTGTGTGGTTGAAAAGCAGCTAAAGAACGTATACGATACCATTATTACTGAATATACAAATTAATCAAGCTGAGGCCAAGGATGTTTCCATGGCCCGATATAATTATTGTGATGAGAGCAATAAAATAAGTTTTTATTTGAATAACTAGTTTTAACTCGAATATTTAGTTCCTTATCCAAATCGCTTTTAATTTCAATAATTATAGTATCAATAAACATTCTAATGATGAACAAATATTAAATTAAAAGTAACAAAACTACCAAAAGAACAAAAATATATTTCGGCCTTATTTTGCAATGAAGTATTAGAAATTATAAATCTTAGATAGCTGTAAATTTGCTTTCAAACTAGTGATACCACTGCCGCTTTAGGAATGAGCACTCGTGGTAGAGAAATGCAAATTAATTCAATATACAGTTTTAAAACCAAAATTGTTTCAATCTTCAAACTTAATATTGGCAAGGTTTTTTTGTGAAATACGGTATGCAAAACAGTATTACGGAATTAAGTAGTTAATAAATTCTTGATGCTAGCCAATCCGGAGCCAACACGGCACGCGTAATGACGATACTTTAGCGAAAAAACCCAATAACAACGGGAGATAGATATATTATAATAAACTTATGTCGGCGGAGGAGGGTCTTCTTTATTTTCATGTTCTTCTAACATGATGGAAATCTCAAAATAACACTCGACTGTTGTTCAGTGTTTTTTTTATTAGTAATTTAACTTTCGTTACAAAATAACAAGGGATGCTGGTAATATTTAACGATTATAAAATCAAATAAAAAAAAACCCATGGAATGTAGTGAGGTTAGTTATAAAGCGATCACTCCTGATCGTTAGCTCCGTCCGCCAAAGACTGCCCCTTTGACACGTTTCGCCTCCCCAAGTGAACAAGTTGTCATTTGTCATCTGTCAACTGTCATCGGTCGTTGGTAATCACGTCACAGCCAAACACACTCAAGCAATATTAAAATGTTTGACCTAAACGACGAAAATTGCTCGATATTCCATTATATTCCAGCTTCAGAAACAGCGCTATGCGATATATTATATATATTTTGTTATTCAAGTAATTTTTATGATAATCAGCGTTATTGACATTGCCAAAAGTTTGCCGTCTGCCTAGCACATGTATCAATTATAGTAAGAGTCGAAAACCAAGCGATGCCGGCTTCCGACCATGACTCATACTACCTCGCTTGCCTATACTCAGTCCTTGTGGGAATATCCAACCGTTTTGTGAACAATGCTTTATAAATTACATCATAGTTTATGACGGTTTTAATCAGACTTCCAACGGATTAACTTGTCCCAATACAGATGTGTGGCCCGATTTTCTAGAACGTTTCAGATGTTTTTTTAGATTTTTACTCTCCTCACAACAGTTTTTCAATGTACACATAATAACTCATAAATACAGAAGTTCCGATCTACAATTACATCTGTATTATCTTCGATAACAGATTTCACCGGGAATTCTATCATGCTTTAACCAGACCCTGATCACGAACAGACTTGAGGTTCAATAAATTGTACTTTTTTATGCGTTCTAATTATTATTCTACCTGTTCGATTGAATGGAAAGCCGTTTGCTCATGTTCCACTGACTCACACCTCTATTCGTTATGGAATATTAGATGTAGGTGTAGAGAAACAATCGCTCGCAATAAGCATTAAAGGTCGATAGCAAATATATTGACGTTATGTTCAGCTCGTACTTTATCCCCGGTTTTATGTGTTTCAATTGTAAAAAATCCTTTATAGCTTTTCTATAGCTGCGAAATGTTCTTTAATATCTACCTCAACATTGTTATCTTCAAATTATTCATCAATCCTGTTAGACAGTGACACTTTAACCAATATTTCATTACATACAATGGTTCAAGATTTCTATTGCCATGACAAGTATTTGCTGCAATTACATAGTTTTAGTCAGGTTTTCTTTCTGCCAACAGTGAAAACCGCTAATGTTAGCTAAACGACTGGTCCCTGTCACACGTGTTTAGATGACCGTGTGACAGAGAGGGATAGCCACATGTAGTACATCTGTTTACATTGCTGACCGTGTGCATAGGAGAAATTAGCGACACGCAGCCGTTCAAGCGAAAGGTTTGAAAATGTTATTGAGGTAAGTAAGGCCGAGTGTCCATTGAGTCGTATCGTCAACTGCGAATTTAATGAGAGCGAATATTTGAATAGAGTGAATCATAAACATGAGAATGTTGTGGACTTGAATATGTTTAAAACCCTCTTGCGAGTCTGAAATCCTACTTTTCTCCACACACGACCTGTCATACAATGCCAGATTCGTGCCAAAGTTCATGGTGCCAAGTTTTTATGGCGTCGGGATATGCAATAACAAAGCGAATAGCAATGCAGATTTTGCGTCGCCCGTGGAACGAAGGACATAAGACTTCGGAACATAAATTACAGAAGGAGGTCGAGAATTTTGCCTACATACCAGAGACTGGTTCTTGCGCTGCATTATGAGAGAGCTAGATACAATCAACAACAGTTGAAGCTGAATTAAATGTTTATTAGTAATATTAGGCCTAAATTAAAGCTTTTAAAAGAAGACATTTGAGGAGGACTGGATTAGATCTTGCAAGTTCCGGCAATTTTGCAAAGGCGATGTGACAAACCAAACCAACTACCAATGGCCCTCTTTAGGCCCGGAACGAACTGGAAGTCATAGGAAGGGAAGCCTTTGCGCAGCTGTGGGATGATGCTGGCTCACAGCCATTTTCATCAGCAGCCATGAGTATAACGAAAGAGAAACGTTCTCTCAATCTCAATTCTGGTATTAGTGAGCAGTATGCCCAAACATAATTTATCAAGACGATAACTATCCAATGCTGCGACAGGTCGGTTTATCAAACATTGTGCCTCAATGAGGTTGTTTCCATCCGGCACGTGGGCTGTCGGAAACGACCGGAGACAGGACGGTCGAACATGCTGTGGGATGAGCGGGCCTTTGAACGGACATCAATTGCCGTCGGTCAACAACAGTTAAAGTGTTATTGATCTGAATTTATTTAACATATTATATCAATCAGAAAAATTATGAATGAAGTTTTTAGCAGTATGTACTAATCAAAAGAGTAAACACTAGGTGCAATATTAATTAATTTTTGAATGTTATCTATCCGTAAGGAAAAGAGTAGTTCCTAAATATTGATAGTATGTTACAATAATCCACTATTATTAAAATATGTATATTATATTCATCCAAATAACTCCTCTAAATTTAATGAACGCACTAATTTAAAGAAAGTTAGGAAAATAATAAACGGATGGCCGATCCTAATTAGTTTGTGTAATCTTATCTGGGAGCATGCAAAACTAATAGCGCAGTGATAAAGGGCGCTCAGGGCGCTCCTAAATCCGGCTAGGACAAACTCTATTGTCATAGAAAACATAAATCAATTTCATAAAACTGGTGACACTATGAGAACAGACGTTGGCGAACAATACAATCCTATTCTATCAACGAACGAGGATAACCTTGCAGTTTTGAGAGCTGAAGAGAGCAAAAAATAGAGCGCTTTGAACGAGGCTCGATCGAACGGCAGATTCAAAGGCATCAAACTGCCTACTGAATAATCTATCAATGTCATTTTACTAAATGCTTTTTGAACGGAAAGAAAGTAATACGACCTCTTTGAATATTCATGATTTATAGAGTTGTGCGCTTAAAATGTACCAGTCGACCTTACTGATAAATACGTAGGCTCTGTAATGATATATTCGGTAATGTTGAGCACACGTCGACATTGCAATACGGGGTCAGTGTCGCGCGGAGGATAAGGGTAAAGGAAAACGATTTCACAGAATCGTTTGTTTGTGGCACAGCATGACGGCAACGTGCTTCAAATCAATTGAAGAATTGAACGTCGCCAAGGCAGGCGAAAGGAAATGGAAGTTTGTGCACATCGACCAAGACTATTTGGAGAACATTATTTGAAATTCGATGCAATTAAAATGATCATCGCAGCATCAGCGTTCAGCAAAGAGATAGTTAATAAAAAAAGGAAAATAATACCAATTTATCGAGCGAATATCTCACAAATAACAAAACAAAACGAACTTGAACTTGTTAGGCGCACTGGTTGTTCTAAAAATAATCGTTCCATAGCATTTGGTTCGCGGCGGGCAATAGCCGCCCCCGCACGACTTGCAGTAAACACACACAATTTATACGTTAATGCACTACCCAGCCACATTAGCGATGATTCTGCAACGCAAACAAACGCAGATTCATCTGTAATGTATGTAAACGGAGCGGCCGATTCAAACGATACTGCAGCTAGATTTCTTTCACCGCTTATGAAGTTTATATTGTTGATATTTGCAAATTAATATTAGCAAACTGTTGGTGATTCCAATCTAGTTCTACTGCTATCGCTAATACGACATCGCGAATAAACAAGGTTCTATTATGAAGGCATTCATTGACCTCGTTATGTAATCAGGTTGCATTTTTATGAAATTGTTGACTAATAGATGAATCCTTTTTCATTTTAATAGATTACTGTCACAAGTATCTTATAGACATTTTGAGATTATTTTGAAAATTGTAACGTTTCATTTCAAGGATAATTTTAGAAGGAAATTGCTACTAACCTTTTTGTAGAGTTTGATCCAGGTGAGGTCACCTTTGGAGTCGGTGTACTGGAGGCCGAAGAACCAGACCTCTCGTAGGCCGATGGTCTTGACGACCTGGTCAAACAGCTGTTTGCCAGTCGTCGTCTGCTGGATCGCGAACTCCAGCTCCGCGTCCATCGTCGTCACACGGACGTTCATCTGTAAATAGAGAAACAGTTAATATATGGTCTAAAATAGATTTAGAATGGTATTGAATTACCAAATGATATATAAACAAATTCAAGCTTTAGGTTCAAGGCATTGCTCGGCTAAGTTGGATGTTACAAGGGCAAGGAAAGAAGAGGTCTTCCTACTGGGTACTAATATGAAGAACATCGGCGTAAATAAAGATTTCGAAGATACAAAGCAAGTCATCGCAAGTGACGAAATGATTAAGGGGACAGTGATGATCGTCTCAACTGGCTGTCTTGAATGTGCAACAGTATTAATTGACGCGTGAATCGCACATATTCGGCATATTTATACAACACCATCGCGAATAAACAGCGCTTCGGAGTAATCTTGTATCTGATGGGAAGTTTCTCTAAACCTTCATCTAAACTACCTACAAAATAACAGATATTATACAGCTTTATTACTTGCTTTTGTTGTTTCCATTATGTATCGTATAAACGGATACGTGCGCCCTTGTGCCAACGTAAAAGACCTTTAGTGTCAGATCGAATATGGCAAAGAAAACAGTGGAACGGACGTAAACGGCATTGTGTACAACAGATGTGTGCCAACAGACAACTGACTTTGTTATACCTAGCTTATAGTGCATATAATGGAACAAACAACCTTTAGGTAGCAAGTTATATTGGACAGACGATATTGATAAACTGAGTAGTTTATCGATTTAGATTAAGTTCTAATGAGCGTCAAGTTACGAAGGCCACTTTTGGGTTGTTGTTGGTGGAAAGGATTGATAGAGACCTAAAGAAAGTTGCCTTAAGCATATCACCCTTGAAATTCAAAGACTTTGCTAACATGTCTTGCTTATTCACGTGCCAATGAATAATAAAGTGTTTGCAAGTTGACTGACTGGTTAACAGCTAAGTCTAAGGTCCTGAATACATTTTTTTTGTGGTTTACCTTGAAAATTATTTATTTTGTCAATTATTTTATACCATTTAAGTAATTTCGACTAAAGTAAATCGTTACTTTAGTCGATTAAGTACATTAAAGGGTAAATCATCTGCAAATACGTATTCTGGCACGTCACATTATTGGTCCCTATATCATCAGTAATATAAGGTCAGATGCGTTTATCTATGATATCACCAGATGCACTTATGAAAACAAATTACTCATCAATACACACAAGGAACATGTAGTATTGAGCCTTTCAACCTCAAGAACGATATTTTCAAAAAATTAAATGAAGTAAGTGAGACGAATACCAAACTACACCGCAATAAAGTTTCATTCATAGAAACGAACATAAATATAGGGAATCATAACAGAAATAGAAGAAACGTAAACGCCGCTATCTAGTGTACATTTGGTGGCATGCCAAGCGGATGCCATCTTCCGGGGCGATAATGTCCTGGCATTACAGAGTCGAGCTCTATCAACGTCATTTTATGAACTCTTTAAGTTTAGTTCGTTGCTTTACTTTTATGGAGACGATGAAAAGAGGGATGTTACATTAGAACTCCGGTTGAAAAAAACACTTATCATGAATCTGTGGTTGTCCTGTCATGAATCACCAGTGGGTTCTCTAATCATTGAGTTGAATAAGAACTGATGTGATGTGACTGTGTCGCGTTACGTCAGTTATATCAAGAAACAAATTCGACAATTTAAACGAAGCCTGTTACAAGTTTTCACGAAACAATTCTAGACAAATCCATAAACCATATTCAAATAAAAATTCTAGAAAACGATCGCAGTTCACGTAAATGAAATGGCTAAACAAATAGTTTCTATTTATTTTGAAATTTCTCAGAAAACGCTACAATATTTTTCATTATGGCCAAGGTCTTTGTTTCCTAGAATTTCTGCATTAACCAATGCGGCAGATGGAATGGGGACGGGCAGAACAATGGATAAGGTTGACGTGGACGTGAAGTATCTAGAACTAACGATAATCCTTGATCTAAAATATGTCGAATAATACCACTCTTAAATAAGTTACAAGTTTTGGGTGTCGGATTTACCATAGACACCAATGAGAAAAATTATATGGAAGTGAGAAGACCCAACGTAACAATAATAACGTAATGTAGTGATAAATGGCACAGTATTGGTTGAATCATAAAAACATAATGACAAACATATTTAATAAAACATTAAATTTCCAAGTCAAATCATAGACCAACGTGGGGCAGGCCTTTGTGCAGTTCGCCAATCGCACGAAAGCATACATATTTATAATTGAAAGTAAGCGAGAAGATATAAAGTTTTAAATAAACTCGGTACTAAAATAGACTAAAGTAGCAGAGCGACGGCATTCGCAAGTAGCCGATGACTCGACATCGGAACCTAGTAATGAAAACATGATTACACTAACAATGCTAGTTGTAGCTGCGGATGGAGATATTATCTGCAAACTGGTAACAATGGATGTACACAAAACTCATTCATCGTTTAAGAACGATATTTACTGGAAGATATTAGATTTTACTACTATCGATGATTTGGGCGATTGCGTTGGATGTTTATGAGTATTTAATGATGGGCCAATCCATAAGGTATGTACCGTTATTAAAACTTTCATACAGGTAGTAGACGAAGTAATTAACTTTGAATTATTAATGATTTAACTACACCACTCCACGTCCACTTACAAATCATGACTTAATCAAGATAGTAAAATATCTTGAATTGATAATTTTGCTATCTATAATCGATTTTTAAGTACATGATAACTTAAATAAATACTTTCAGTGAAGGTCGAAGTTCAAAGAGCTGAAGACCGGAATATAATCAGAAAGCGCAACCTGGACCCTTGCCAGCGCAGAACATAAACAGCAAATAAAAAGCAGCCAACCAGGATCTTACATATTTACGTTCATGGGTGGGAAATCTTGTTACCACTAATTTACTAACTTTCGATATTTTATAGCCGTTTAGTCTTTTTAAGTTCAGGTCAATTGAAGATGTACATGAAATTTTACACTATCCAAGGACAACTACTGATAACGATACTTTTGAATAATCACCCTGATTTCTATGCAATAGCATATTATTCAACCACGGTTATTCTCGTGTTCGCCTATAATTCTTAGCTTGTCTACTAGCCCGCATGGTTCATTATATGTAACACAACTTCTGCTAACCTCCAGTAATAAGGTTAAGGAAAGGACAATGATAGCGTTCATAAAAATAACTCGAATGTTCTCAATGTCGTTAATTTAAAGTAATGTGAGCTAGTTTCTACTGTGAAATGTATGTAAATGTGATCGGTGTAAAGTCGCGACTTTGCTCTACAAATGATGCATATTTTACACGCTTGGAGAGCATTTCTAGACTATTCGTCATCATTATGTCAACACTTGTTTTAATCTGCTCTTGTGTGTTCAGTAAATCCTGGCTAAACCACTAAATAATATATGAGATTTGTGCAGTGAAGTCGAAATAAAGCGAAACATACCCTCCGAAATAAAATGACGTGACTAAAATAAGATATTACTCGAAGTTTGGTGCCGAGAAACTGATCAGAATTTGTGTTACTTTTGTAGTATGGTGTAACTCATATGGTTTTACGTAAAGGAAAAAAAAAGTCAGAAGGTCATCTGTCTATTTGAAATATTTCCTCTACCACAAACCAAGTTAATAAACTTGTTTTATTCATAATTTTAAATATAATGGGGACACGAGCACGCTAGTAGTTACACGTTCATAGATGCGTAACTAAAAGCTAATGAACGTACGACACGGTCATCAATGTCACATGCTGATGTGCTTGTACAGTTTTGGATATACCATATCGACAAATTGCCTCATGGCAACGGAAACAAGCGAGACAAGTCCCGATAGATAGCCGAATCTAATTGCTTCCGATCGCACAGTGGAACGAATGTATGGGAGCGGTTGGACGTAGACATGTCCGAAAAATAAGAGTAAAATTATGACAAACTAATGATGCCATCTTATTCGATTACTTAATGCCTTCATAAATTGTGGTGATGAATTTCTTCATAACTCCCATATTTCGGGAGTAATTTGAGAAAATGTGAAATTTTACTATGAAAATGAGTGTATCGAGCTCTCTCCCTCCTGATTCCGGGCTTGTTTCAAGTAGCGGTCTCTAATATCATAATGCTATTACTAAGAGCTATATTTAATACTAAGACACATAGTGCGCCAAATGTGCACTTTCTGGGATAAAAGGAAATGAAAATTTAAAAAAAAAAAACGTTTTTTCCCCATTTGTATTTACTTTAAACCGCAGACAGACTTATTAAGAGGTCTATAAATATATTATATATATACAGAAATATATATTAACAAAAATATTCACAAGAACTGATGAGAGTATGACTTTTAAGTAAGTTGATAATAAATTACCTAGTTTCATTAAAAGTACAATAAATAATTAAGATGTAAGCTCTAATTTACTAAGTTACACATTTTAAAACAATAACATCATTTAATTATCTTCGTCATCATCATCATCATCAATTAATTCAAATTCAGAATCGATGTCCGCTAAATCATTTATGTTAACAAATTCGATATCACTTTTCTCAGAATCCGTAAGCTCATAAAATTCCTTAAAAGAAGATTTTTTTACAAACTTATTTCCTTTTGGACGGATACTTGTAACAAGTGGATCAGAAGACAGTAAAAGATTGTGCATAATATCTTCATTGCATGAGATACTGCTATGCTTTCGAGAATGCCCCTCTCTATATTTTCTAAAATCTTTATTTCTAGCCTCAGATGCCTCTTCGGATAGAAAACCAATGGGCACAATTGACATGTTCTGAACTATGTCTGGCCCATGCATTAAAATTTTATGAAGTGAAGAAGGCATATAATACCATGGGTATAACTCCACGTAAAGCTTAGCAGTATCAAAGCAGAACTCTCGGAATTTAGTTACGTTGATCTTCTCTCCTGATGAAATACACTGCAAGATCACACAGATTTTTCTTAAAAGCATAGCATCTATTCCGGTCAGTTCAGCAGATTTAGTGTAGTTTTCAAAAAATCTCCTTGCCGAGTTGCCATTGTTGGTGGATCCACTGCCTTGTTTCACAACATCGAGAAGTAAGCCCGTTTCTCTTCTTACAGCCTCTTGAACTCTTTTCTTCCTGTCATCAACTTGCCTTTTTGCTATATCACCCCTTACTTGCCATGATTTTATGTCTAATTTGTAGGAAATGTGTAATAAGCATTCCATTGAGCGAATCCAAGCGTGAAGGGTGCTTAAGCTATATTTATACATGTCCTCGTTTGCGTGTTTATCTTTGATTAACTCTAAATTATTCATTTCTTTAGGACAAGCCTTGCATATGTCACACACTGAAGCTGCTGTATTGGATATAATGGAATGAATTTTACCATCAATCATTGTCAACAGCAGTTGGTGTTTGACACTAATTCCATCAGTGATGGTGGATGGAGTTAAGGCTTCAATCTCTGCTTCGATTTCAGCCATCTCTCTCTGCACATTTTCTTTGGTTTCCTTTATAAACTTAAACAATATTGGCCGGCAAAATGAAGTGGAAGATGGTCGCTCGTTTTCCCAAATTGTTACACCTTTTGAGACGAGCCGCAGTGGTACAAGACTAATCATAAAATTACTAGCAAGATCGATTTGCTCATCTTCACTCGTCCTTTGATGATAAATGCTTTGGCTAGATGATCCGTCAAAACCCCATTTGCTGGTCAATACGAGCTGTTGATTGGGATCAACAGGGGTTTCTAACGACCTAATAAGTCTTCTTGAGGTTAAATCCATCAAGGCTTGTAATTTGATTTTTGCAGAGCTCTCTGTAACTGTGAGATCTTCTTTGGCCGGATAGCACTTAATTTTTTCTTTAACCAACATGTAGTAACTCGGGTATTGAAGAGCTCCTTCTTGAGTGTTGAAATCCCGAAGAGTGTTATAGCGCCATTTCGATAAGTTCATCGATACATAAAGAGCCAATGCCTTCAAAGGGGATATTTCCCGTACCTGAATTGATTTACCTTCAATGAAGGCTTTGATTTTTGAGGCCTCTTCTGGATTCTCCGTCAAGTATTTCATAACATAAGCTGTATCGCTTTGTCCTGCCTTTTGAAGCGCCCTTTCGGCCGAAAACATAATTTCAGCGCTGCTACTGCTGCATGAAAGACTATCTTCAGTGCGTCTTCTTTTTTGCCGGTTACTAAGGTCCTCAAAAGATTTACGAGGACTAGGATGTGTACAAGTTGAAGCATTAGATTTAGCAGGAGAAATTATGGGCTCGATGACGTCACTTATATTTTCTGTAGAAGGTTCCATATTTTCATTCTGTAATTCCGGCCATTGAATTGCAGCCTGTAGCCAAATCTCATGTTTCTTCCGAAACTTATCTGTGCTTCTTCCAGACTGTGTCCATTTTGCATAAATGCGGTAGCAAAATCGACGACACCAGTCTTTTAAACTTGTTTCAGCACTTTCACATAACTGAACACAACTGTTATCTTTTAAAACACTGAACAAATAGTTAAAGTCGCGTAAATCTTTATGTGCGCGTGCGCATAAAGCAACGTGAATATCAAGATTTGTATTAAAATTTGGAAAATACATTGCGAGATTAGCTTGGATACAACGAGGTGTAAATCAACACTGATTTTAAAGTTACTAATAGTGACCTATTTATATAAAATCCAGGTATCCCAGGTATCCTTTGTTAAATATTGCAAGGTAATTAGTTATTGTGATAATTAGTAAATGATGCATGCTAAATTAGTGTATTAAGAGCCATTTAGTAATTAAATAATAGCAATGTTCTTATCAGTAATCATTAGTGCATCAGTTTTATATGTAAACCTTAAGTCCCTAATTATATATCCTAATTAGCTTATATCTTCTCTAATTGGCTGCTCAGAAATGTTATTGTAATAAGGTAAACCTTTAGAAAAACGGTTTTAATCAACAAAATAAACAAAAAATAAAAAAATTGTGTTATAAAATAAACATCACTCTTTATCCCAGAAAGTGCACATTTGGCGCACTATGTGTCTTAGTATTAAATATAGCTCTTAGTATTAGCATTATGATATTAGAGACCGCTACTTGAAACAAGCCCGGAATCAGGAGGGAGAGAGCTCGATACACTCATTTTCATAGTAAAATTTCACATTTTCTCAAATTACTCCCGAAATATGGGAGTTATGAAGAAATTCATCACCACAAGTTATGAAGGCATTAAGTAATCGAATAAGATGGCATCATTAGTTTGGCATAATTTTACTCTTTTTTTTCGGACATGTCTACGTCCAACCGCTCCCATACATTCGTTCCACTGTGGATCGGTGTAAAACTTGTCTGTCTGTTCGATATGGTTTACCTTTATCGTTTAGAATCCCAAGATATTATCAGTTTTCATTTTTGTAATTCACGTTTGTTTTGGTTTTGTCGATAATATGACATTGCAGTTGAGCAACTAAATCTAACCAAAATTTTAACACACTTTCTAACTACTAACGGAATTCATGCTTCCTTTTTTGGAAAGCAAAATTATAGGCATTCCGAGCACAAGGACGGCTGATAATGAAGTAGCTAATAATGCAGCCTGAGTCATCTGGGCGAGATTGAGAAACCAACGCGAGATAAGAAAGCGGTGTTGCGACTAGAGCGTTATCGCCTGTGTAAACGACGGATGTTTGTATAAGCTACGTCCAATTTGCTCGCTTCGCTTTGCACGCGAAACTTGCCTTCAGGAAAGTGAGCATGTAATTTCTTACATCTATTATTATGAAGAAACATGTGTTGGAGAGTGAGTTTTTGTTTTCTTTGGAACAGTGCTGGTGATGAGAAACATAATAATAATACTGATGATGATGATGCTAGAAGTTGAGTAGAAGATGTTACGCCGACAGATACAAAATACGTTGAGTATCTGGATAAAGAAACCGGTCTCAAACTCTCGCGTGTTGGCTTTAGTAAAGAGTTATAGAAACTATGAGATGCGCCATTAGTTTACTTAATTTACAACCATTACCTGATTAGAAAATCTTGTATAATGATAGACATAAACCATCAATAAGTAGTGAAAATAATTTAATTTTATAAGCGCGGTTCCTGTTAGTGTGTCATGCAGCTTGCGACAGGATAATGACCGCTTGTTAGCAGGAAACTACAGAAAGACAACAATTCGTTGGAACAATATGAGGATATAAGTGATTTTATAATAATATCGTCCATGGATGCACCACGTCTATATGTAGAAAATGAGTCATGTTTTTCGCTTATAAGAGGTGTACGGCTGATGAGGTCTCTGTTACACTGAATAAGGGTAAAAATTTGAATGCAAATATTTTTATAAATTGTTGCATTACAATTAGTTTTGTGAGCGTGCGGGTATTACATGTTCTCATTTTCCTTTCGTGACACTAATACGAGTTGTTCAGTGAATCGATACTTTAAAGGCCATGTTGGGCAGTAATCACGTATTAACAGTAAATCCAATCTCATGTCAAGGAAATCCTACCCATATTGCGATCATTTTTTGTTATCTTATGAATAAGTTTACACTTATCGAGCAGTTACCAAATTATAGGGATGACGAATATAACGATAAATAAATTCTTCGGCTTCAATCCCTGTGATTTTGAGTGCAACCCAATTAATCAATAAATTAGCTTATCGTCTATATACAACACAGTTATACATTTGAATTCCAACAACTGCGCGGAATGATAATCACTTAGATTATCTTTTACTATCAATAAGTTAAATGGATCTCTATCATAAACAATGCCAAGGAAAACAGTATCATCAAATCAAATGTCTAGTTTTTCACATTTTTGCTGAGATATCGATCGATAGCATGATTTCTGCCTTAAATAACAAATTATTTTGTCTTTACTACCAAGCCGACGTTTGGTGGTCATAGTCATAACCACATCTTGACAATAGGGAGACATGACATCATCTAAATACACAAGTAACTTATTACTTATTATAGATAGTGGTAAGATAAACAAGAAACGCGTATGGCAACCGTGTGTGCTGCGGATTCTATAAATAGTAATACAAGCGAAGGATTGAATAATGCTTAGAACGCGCTTATTATATTTATACCCAAGTTGGACGCTTTCAAAGTTCGCGTTGTCTGTCTCGGGATTTTCGCAGGAATTTGGAGTCGGATTCAAGCTTAGATTGCTTTGCTTGTGCTTATGCATCATGTTCAAAGCTTTGCTTAATAATTGTATCGCAGTACAGTGAGTCATGTCAGATGTTTGGCTTAGGTCTCTAACCTCAAGATCATATTCTTTAATTTTAAGTCGTGGTACGCCTATTCCTAGACGAATACCACACGCCTAGTTCACAATGTTCACATCATAATTTATATTGAGACATTGTATAACATCTGCTTCTAACATCGAAACAACATATTGGCAGTAACATCTTGCTCCAAACAGAAGCGAATTTTGTTTTCATCTCGCTACTACCGTGAAAACCTTATTATACATTTAATTTAAATACACCTGCCAAACATGTTAATAACAACAACATCTTCACTAAGACCCATTCTATTGTTTCACAGAAAAATATTTAAGAATCAAAAATATGGTAGAATGATGTCCTTGCTGTATCTTAGCTAAGTAAGGAAGTAACATGAGGTGACCAAGGTGAACTGATGATAATTACGAAGATACATTAAATATACTTGTAGTAAGTACATTTGACGACATAATTATTAACTTTGAACTAAGGTCGCGAGGTCGGCGCTGGTGGTAAAAAGTTGTACGAACTGGTATTTTGGATACTCGTACCGTAATTATTAATAAGGGAACTGAGATAAGTTATTAATAAATACGATATTGATTTATTCAATGATACCAAATCTGAAGGTGACTTTCCAAAAAAACCTTTTAAATTACGAACTTGGATAAGCTACGATTCAAAGTCAAACACGTTCAGCTAATGCAGATAAACTGTTCGGTCCACAAAAAAACGTCGGCATAAACCTATTTTAAAAAAGCAAACAGATGATACCCGATATGTAAAGGTAACAGGGACCAAAGTTGAATGGGAAGTCGTGTGGACAAAAAATCCCGCCGTTCTGGGACAGGAAGGTGCAAAGGGGATGGTACGAGGATGGTGTAACAGGTGCACGGACAGATGGATGTAACACGTGGCTTAAATTTATACGATCAATGCTGAAGTAGCACCTTGCGGAAGATTCTATATGCTATTGTTTTAAAATATTAAAGAGGATATACATCCTCTCATCCTCCTCATTCTGTATAGAATGGACGATGGACGTCGAAAAGTAATGCTTCTGTATAGAAGCATTACTTTTCGACGTCCATCGCACCGATTGCATCAAACAAGGATTGTTTGGTATTGCGTGCTTTGGGCTGTAGGAGCCAAAGTCCAAATTAAACCTACAATGCAACAAGTGAAAACTTAACAAAGTCTCCACGATCTTGCTACCTGACTCAATTAAAATGCTACACCTCCGCGAAGTTTCGTCAAAACCGAGACTCGAAATATCCGAGGTGATAGGAAAAGAAATTCCGCTGTGCTTTAGAAATCGCAATAGTGTGTGAGTAAGTGAAACGGAGTGAAACGGCACTACATGGTCATGGAGCATATCGACCGTCAAATTAAATTCAAGTACAGGTAGTAATGAATGAGGGGCTTATGGCTTAATGGCCTCCGCGAAGATCGATCGATGCATCAGGTGGTGTTAAATCGCTTTCAGTCAAGTCTTGGATGGATCTCTTCTCTTTAGAGATGACATTGTGACTCAGAGAACATGTTTATCTTGGATGACCATTGACACGTTAAGAGCAATCATAAACGAGCGAGTGGATCACTTGGGATTACGGATGTCAGAATAGCAAAAGAAGCTCTGTGTCTGATTAGACAAGGAGCCAAATTAAACTTGAATAGTAATAGGATTCTCTACATAAGTTGTAGAGAATAATTGAAATTGCGAAGTCACGTGCAGTCATTAAGATAACGTGATGTTGTAGATACTTATGCAGGTTCCAATAATTGTCTCTGCGTTGCATGTCTTGTTACTATGTTAGGTTCTATCTATTGTATGTTCATCAAGCAAAATATCAGCTGCTGACTTTTTTACCGAGGACCTTATTGTTCTTCTTCGTGGTCAGTCTTCGTCTTCATGATCGCTGCTTTAATGGCATATTTAAGTGCAACGTTAGCTTTATTTAATAGATTAAAACTATTCCAATAGTGTATGTTTCTCTTATCGCAATCATAAAGAACTGCCGAAATTGCTTCCGTTTTACACCAGGATATGCACTTAATTAAAATTCCGGGTCTTAATTAACATTCCAAACATTTTTTTGATAAATCGAATTCGTTTTTTTTTTATGGGTAAACGTGACCGAAGTTTCAGAGCGAGGTGGAACGAAAAATGGTAGTGTTATTTAAATTTTCAAGGCTCTAAGCAACACTGAAAAATAGTTAATAATATCATTTTGAATGAAGAGGACCTTACACGGTACACTGAACTTGATAAATATCAAATTCATGAATTCTTCCTTACGAGGATTTATAAAATTGTAATCCCCAAAACAAAGGTTAACTGAATGTTGATCTCCCAGATTTAAGATTAGGAATATTTCTGAGAATATTTTACATGGTAGGTCTCACCAAGCTGAACTTAGCAAATTATTTAATTTCGAAGCTGAGCAACGTCAACAAAAACTATTTTAATAAGTCTAAAATGGAAAAACAAGCAGTGATTAAATGTTTTTTCTGAACCCTAACATTCTTACAGATGAGGAAAACCTTGAATCTTCATACATTAGCAGTACGTGATTTAAGTGACGCTGATGGAGCAAGTTTTATAATCAACTAGTGCTACAACGCGCCCAACGATGTAATGAGCCCGTTTAATGATAAGTCAGCATCTGCATCGCGTGACGCAGATACACAGCCAACGTCTACGTGAGATCTATTACTTCAATGTACTGAATTGTACTACTCCTAGGTCTTTTTAATGTATTACCAGTAGGTAACCAAAACGTTTACCATTATAATGGCGATAAGATAAAATTCATTACAACTCATTGTGTTAATTTCGATAAAGTAATCGAAAATTCACACGTTTATATTGTACTACATTGGTATCGGTGATAAACACATTGAAATTCTCCGTAAGTGGACCTGGTCATAAACGAGCTAGATCGATAAAAACATTCCTAGAGAACAATGTTAGATTTTTTCATTGCGAGTTTTGAAGGTGATTCAAGACAAAAGATCCCATCGAAAGCGAGAGCACCAGACCCTTGGCGAAACAGGAAAGTGATTCTATCTCGCTCCGACGCTCAGGAGGGACAGGGATAGGGAACAAAAAGACGGTTACGACCGTTTGCATGATGCAAAATAAATAATAAAGCCATGACCGACTCCATCTTGGAGTTTGCGGGTTTACGTTGCGATGACATCACCGTAACTTATGATTTCAGTCAACATGATTCTCGCCGATCTGTACACTAATGTAATTTATTCGTTTGACGACACGTTCGGCCAAGGTGGCCCCGGCACCTGTTACTATGCTGACTTCACACTTTTTGTGCTCGTGATGAGCTGTGACGTATGCGACCACTTGTTTGAGGTACTAATTAATTATGCAGTACAGGTGACTAAGGCACCAGGACAGGATACCCACAAACTTAAGTAGGAAAACTTCGGACGATGATTTTGAGACAAAAGTTTTCGAGAATTTTGGATTGCGCTAAGCACCAAAAGATTCTCTATGCAGTTTTTGCGGTCTTTCCAAAAAGTAGTTGAGGCGGCATCTGTAGAGATGGTAGAGTCGCCCTATGGTTATGTAACTGACCTGTTTGCCGCCGGCAACCATAGTGGCTGATTTAAGGGTCACACGCACTGGGTAAAGTCACAAACACGCGGTTGTTTATAAGGTATCCTGTGATGAACTGTTGAAGCACATAAGCCGCGTCTGGCGGACGCGGCGGTACAGTTTGAACTGAACGGTCGCGGTCGCTGCGGGGATGCGCGCGCGCCCCGAGCTCAAGGCCGGCGCACGCGCTTACCTCACGGCTTACACACCTTGCTCATACCGCCTACAGTTTCGCTACTTTTTTTCCTTGCATCTAAATTGAATTGTGATCCAATCGATGAGTACTTACGACATTACGTGTAGTGCAAGGCGCGTGTGTATAATTGTGCTCAACTCAATTAATTACCATATTTAGTAAGTACTTATCTAGTTTACTTTAGTATGTAAATATTTCATATATATACCTATAACCGATAGGTTATAAGAATCCTGACAATATTTTTCTTGCTAATTAAAAACACCTGTGTTTGTATATTTCGTTATGTAAGTGCCTAAGTTCATCGGTGCGCGAAGGTTCTATTGGCTCCCCTATCGTTTAAATTCTTTCAGATTACGTGTGTTCTTCCTATACCAGCTAAGCTTGCCTTTGCTAGGTGTTAATTACCAGCTAATTAGCACTTTACGTAGATATTTATTCATAGGGGACAGCTAATTTTGCCTGGGTGCCTTTTGCTACCAGAATAAGCTAGGACTTGCGTGCGTAGTATAAGATTACAATTATCAACTAATTTTCAAACTAATTTGCATAAATCATAAATTGGTACCATATTAATTAATGCTCGGCTTGGGTACCTTATTTGGTATTTTACAAATGTTTCCTAAACCACAACAGATAGTAAAACTTGTTAAATTAATATTTTACAGTTTTCCTGTTTTAAAGTGCATATTTTAATGCCTAATACTATTAATGTTTTGTGGTGCAAACAGGAAATTAAATTATTATCTGACAAAACTAAACCATTAAGTGAAAGTATTGTATTATAAATTATAATTTATAATATAGATTTGATTTGAGCATTAAATAATGAGCAATGTTAAATTTCGGTATACTCGTAGCTTTCGATTTTTAATGAAATGTAATCTGGCATTATTAATGAATCTTTATATTTCGATAAAATGTTGTTAAAACCTTCGATCAATAATAGTGTTAAAACAGAAATAATGAGAACACTCACATTTGGAGCCAATTTGATGTTCCCCTTTTGATCGATACGGTACATCGACATTGTTGAAACTGGCGATTCTTCTCTTTTAAAAGAATTTGGCAGAAACTCTTGGATATAAACGGGCACTTTATTATTTTATTGCACTTTTTGGCAGGTTTTCACATTTTATTATGGAACAGTAAATTTATTTTAAAGGAGCACTATTGCTTTTATTAAAATATTTCTCGAATGAAATGATATTCGCCCGGGAATTGCTTTTGCGATGCGGAATCGGGAACGACTGACATAATTATTATCCTGAACTTCTGTACAACATGTAGTCCAACGCTAAAGGATAAATGCTCCAGTTTTCCCCCACTGATTGTTCAAATGGCTAATATTAGCCAGTAGTGGGTATTTCTTATTATTATTTTTGTCTGGATAGTTGCGTGGCAGACTAGCATTCCCAGTCCAGTGCTATTTGTTTAAGCTAATGAAAAAAATTAAACGAAAATAAAATGAGTAAATAGTTGTTGGTAAATGATTATTGTGGTATGGATATGGGAATGAGGAAGATGTCGTGAGGAAAGTTTTGAGTAGCAATGTGGATAAAGGAT
Organism: Cerastis leucographa; assembly: GCA_963082945.1. Taxonomy (NCBI): domain Eukaryota; kingdom Metazoa; phylum Arthropoda; class Insecta; order Lepidoptera; family Noctuidae; genus Cerastis; species Cerastis leucographa. Next base: position 20,480,632 of record OY720356.1, on the reverse strand, counting down.
TATTGGTATAAAGGATTTGACAGCTGAAATGACTAGTAATAAAGAAATATGGAAAAAGAAGACATGCTGCGCTTACTCCATATAAATCGGGATAAGCGAGCGAGATAGAATAGCGTGAATGATGATGATTTAAGAGATTAGCTTGTACGGCGAGGCGAACCTCTTGCAATCATCATCACGTTCTTGTCCCTAATCACTATCACCGGTTGTAATACCAACTTGTTTACAGCTGAAACAATTCGCCACATGCTTGATATTCAATGATTTATCAATCAATCAATTGATACCATGCCTACTATCTTAATAATTTAAAATATCCATGAATTGGCATCGCAAAGGAGGAAACTCTATCAATATTTACTCTATAAAACATTAGCGAATGATAAGAGTAGGTAATCTGTTTAATAGTTTTAAAGCCCCCTCGGCTTCTAGTAGACAAACCAGTTGCATTTGCCTTTTTTCTTGGAAGGAAACGTATGTACCCCCCACTAGTGCAGGCAGCACTAGCGGATCTTTTTTATATCTTCTTAGGAAACAGGCTAATTAGGATGCTGGTTGCGCGTATCTTTTGTTTCTTATTGCACCGACAGTATCTAGGGGTTGTAGATGCATTACTTATCGCAGAGACAACTTTGTTATTGATGTGTCATTTTAATAAATCTCGGTGGGTACTATCCTGTACCATCATGTAAATCATCATATCACCACGGAATCACGCACTGCTGAGTTTAGGCCTCCCCTTTCTATTACCATAGGACCTTCTCGGTTCTATATTTAAACATGCTTTATCCAAGTTTCTAGCGGCTTTCGACGGCCATTAACATTATCTTCAGTTTATTAACGAAATATTAAAGCCTTTACATGTCACTCTAGGCACTGATATTTAATCATAGCATCCGTGTCTGGGGTTCATTGCCCGCTTTCCGCTAACAAGATAACGCGCGCTCCACTTCGGATCTTCAGTGCTCTTGCTAAACCTTATCGACTCTTGAACTTTACGCACATACAACATCTAATACTGCCCATTTCAATATCAATAGGCGACAGTTAAATAAAAAAATACGCCAAAAAAATATGCGACATTTTGTATTTTCAACGCTCGGCACATTATAAGCACGCATTTATCTTAGTGAAACTGGCAAGTACCTAATATGTAGTGTACCCATTAACGGACTAAAAAGATCTGCAAGCCCTCACAATAAAGAACGATGCAATTAAAGTCAAAAGTCGTTTGGGAAAATGCATAGTTATCCCCGGATTAGCCATACACTTGTTAACTCTACTTGCATTCATCTTTCAGCAGTCTAAAACTATCTTTACTCACGTCGTAAACTCGTAATCGGCGGAAATGAATCGCGGACGGAGTTAGCTTATCTTCAAGCATTCAACGCATTTCGTACAAAATATACACAAACCATAAACACGCCTGTATATCCCGAATAGCTAGACAGAAGTGTAATCATATGTCGAGCCTATCCCCAACTATGATCGAGTCGTCTAACAGTCTGTAGATGCAGTTACGAACCATTTTTTTGGAGTGACATTCTGTACTTCATTACCCAGGTACCGGTAACACCCTAATAAGATGATCTGGTTTTGAGACTTCTGGGCCTCTAAATTGAAATCTGTATAGTGCTTGGGCGTGTTTATTTAGAAAAATGGGATATTGCAGGTGATCCCTCCGACACGCAGTGCAACTGCGGACGGTGTTCTGCTATGGCCCACTTACTGTAGTGTACAAAGTATCTCTATACCTGCAGTCCTGCACTTTGGAAGCTATTAAAATGCTGCTTCGATTAATGTGGCCACATGACAGGTACACGATGTGACGCATCAAACACACACGTCACATATGACATGTACTGACCGACTTGGGTCAGAAGAGTTAGGAGTAGTAGTTAAACTACTACTCCTAACTCTTCTTTTCTAATGGATTTTAAACCATTTATTTAGAAATAAGAAGAAGTAGGAACACCCACATTGGAGAACCTATAGACATTTTATTTTTAAACTTCACCCAGTGGTTCATAGGCGGACTTAAAGCTTCAAGCCGTTCCTTTCCAGTCAACCTTTTGTTAATGTGGTACGGTAAAGTCGCGTCCAAGTTAGTCGGATGGCTCTAACTTAGCTAACACGTACATAAACATGGCCAGCGCTATGTGTCGCCGGTCGCGGGTGCACCGGCCCTCGTGCCGTCGCTCGCTAACCAGATAAGCTTGCCCCACTTTCCCGCTTCCTTCCTCTGACACACTTGAGCCAGGCTTCTCTTACTTACATTATATCACTTGTTATTAGATTTACGACTAGCAAAACCCTTCGTGATGCGAACTAACTTGCGTTTTGTTAGTTTGTAGCTAAATAAATGAGTTTTAAAGTTTGACGAAACGGTTGTCGCAGTGGCTAAGCGATTGACTGCTGCGCTGCGTGTCATGGGTTAGATCCCCGCACGGAACAAATATTTTTAAAGCCTACAGATAGTTGTTTCGGGTCTGGCTGTTTGTGTATGTGAGTTTAAATGTTTGTAAACATACCCACGATACAGGAGAAATGCCTAGCAGCTTAAAAAAAAAAAATATGGAATAACTTTGTAAGAAAATGTTACTACGTGTTTATAATACTAATATGTATTATAATTGCGAAAGTTACTCTATTATCTTTTGACGCCTAAACGGCTGAGCGGATTTGGATGAAATTTGGCACATGGATAGACCATGACCTGGGTTTAGGAAATAAGACTTCTATCCGAGTAGTACGTTCCCGTGGGAGAATTTCGGAGCTCTATGCGAGCAGCCGCAGGCAAAAGCCAGTCTTAAAAACACAGGTATTGATAAATCAATCAAATGGACGTCACAGATAAACATACACATCATGCATTTAAAATGACTATTCCATTCAAACTACAGAGATAAAGACAGACACATTTAGTTTAATATCCATAGCTATTAACACCAACCACTACATCACTGAATGAGCAATTAATTGGTTCATGTCTGCAACAATTACGAAGACATTTAAGATCATGTTTCGTGATCCTTTTACTTTATAGCTCATTTTAGGAGTCATCAACACAACAATTTGCTGACTGACCAAAGATTTCAATCGCAAGATGCTCCCCATGACGGCGACGTCCAACAAATAAGAGGTCTGGGTCAAACATACTGGAAATCATATCTACCTTTCATGCGGAATGTACGAATACACTCTTCTCTGTGTAAACAGTTTATCGAGCGGCGTAATTATGTTGAGGGCACATCCAACAATTGAATCTTTGTATTAGAATGCCAAATGACTGCAATTAAAATCACTTCTTATGTTCGACAAACTAATAGCAAATCTTTGTGTAAAAAACTGTTGATAACAGAAAAATCTATAGACCTATCTAGGTTCTCACAAGCCACCAAGAATGTTTCACACAAAAACCAAGGAGAGCAAACTTGAATGCAATCATGCTAATGGAATTTACTTCATATAACTACATTACATTTTAATAGCTATATAGGTACACTCCATAGTAACTTGTGTCAAATGAATTGTGAAGCTGTGGGGGTGACCTTACAGTTTCTATTTCAATGAACCTGGGAGTATTGTGTATAAACTAATAGGAATTCTATTTGTAAGACATGCATGAATTTATTTGAAGTTTTTAAAAACTAGCCAAACCATTTTCTAAAAATAAAACCATATTACTATACAACTACAATTTCAAATATAAGTCACCACTGCCTCAATAAACAAATTAGGAAAAAAAAAACAAACAACACAGGGTTGCAAACAAAGTGATCAAATGGGTTATAAAAAACACTAGAAAAAAGGGAAAACCAAACGAAAACATTTGGACTAACCAAGGCATTATCATTCGCGCCTAAATCAAGCGCGTTGCTAATATAACCCAGTATCTGGAAAAATAAATGGATACAGAAACGGGGTTAGTATTTGTTCTGTCATACATATTACAACAAATAAATCTGTGAAACAAAATAATCAATGGTGACAATGACAACATACACAAAACAATATTGGTTGACTTCACTAACATAATTTCATTATTTTGGTTGGTTCTTATCTAATTTCATGTTTTAGTTACAAAAATTATACAACAATCTGTGACCACCTATTTAAAGAATATTTATCTACATAATACTGAATCCATGGGCCTTGAAAGGAAGAGTATAATCACTCAGTGTCAACAAGGATGTGATGATAACAAGTCAATGCAATAGTGAACTCATTAAATTATTGAGGCTGAATCATGAATGCCTCTGCAATCTCATTTTTATAATGGGGCATCATTTTTTTATTGCTTGAGTCACCAGTTCCACTATTAAAACTGCCATTTTAGTATTACCTATGGTTAAAATGAATTTGTTTTTTCAATCAGTTAATTGAGGTTTAATCTGATCAATTACAATTTTGGAAAATATCATGCCTCAATTTTTTTTTTTAATAATTTACAACTAAGTATTAAAAAAGATCGTATTTTAGTTGTGCTGACCTAGATATCATCAGTAAATAAATAAATGATTTCTATTAATAATGGTTACAAGCTTTAAGAAAATGTGTATGCCGTGTTTCTGAGACAGGAAGCAGTGTGATCCTTGGTCACACTGGAAATACTTTTAATAACTGTGATTGTATTAAATATTCTACAAAATTAATAAGACACCTGACAGTTTAAGTAGGTAGAAATTGACACACATTCTTACTATCACAAATTCATTCATTTCTCCAAGGTCGTTGGTAATAACATCTTGCACACTTTCTTTCTGACAAAATAACTGGTTTATGGTAGAAGTAAGTTCTATTAGAGATGAATCATGGCAATTGAAATAAAGTGCATGCTTTATGTCATGTAATATAACTTTCTATTGTTAAATATTTATAGTATTTTACATGGTTATTTTGAAAATCTATAAAATTTGAATTAAATCACTTTTTACGTTCATAAAATGTATGTTTCTAATATAGGTACCTCAGTATTATAATATAATCTACACCTATTTCTTATTGGACAAGATTTAGATTTCAACAATACTCAAGCAGCCCAATATGTACTTGTGTTATCACAATTTTAAACAAGATAACCCATAATGTAATTCCTTTAAATTACGAAATACTCTTATCTTCTACACTAGACTGGTACTTTTACTTTCCAAAAGAGATATATCATAAATATTTATAATGTCACCTCAATATATCAAGAGTTACAAATTATACAAGTTGTGACAACAGTTTCTGCCCAAATGTTTGTACTGATGTTAGTTGTTGAACATTTTCAACCTGTTATCAATGTAGAAAGCCAATTTTGTATGAAAAATGTCTCCTCAAAGCATATACAGCGTCATATATCTGTCGTCTGATCACATTGCGATGGTGAAATCAGTGGGCTCACGTATCCACGACAGACACAAACTGTACATCTTACTACACAGTCACCTAGCCGAGTTATAAACAAATCAACGTAAACAAGATTACTCACCGATTTCGGCATGTTGGCGGTTTGGGATCACAATCTGCAACGAGACAGAATACATGTAACGATAATTTTGTTCACGTACATTTCCACTGCCGCTGACGGGTCCTCTGCCGCGTGACATTACATATGAAATTGTGACTGAGCGCCTACTTGTATGCACTCAGAACGTTCATTAGAACCTCTATTCAGTGCCATTTTATACATTTTCACACAAAATAATCATAATCGAACGATGACAATAAAATTGTAGTCACCGGGCAGTCGGCAGAGCACAGAAAAACGTTAGATTAAAATTCGGAATGTTACCCCGGAATATGAAAGTGGGGTTTTGGGTGCATACAAAAAATATGTTTAGATAAGAACTTACCCGGTAAAAAGAAGAATATCACCTAATAATCCACATAAGTAGAACAACACACATAAAGAATGCACACACCCTTGAGTCACAAAAATATCGCGATGTGACAACTGCCTGCGTGACGTGGTAGCCGATGTTGTTATAAAAAAACTGTCATATTCTGCTTAACTTTTGTGACATAAAAGTAAATCAGATATTAGCTTTGCCAATGAAACAATTTATCTGTATTGATAATGATTCAAACTAAAATTTATATGTACAAAATATATTACATATGCTAAATTAAAACTGTAGGAAATCATAAATGTACCAAAATTAAAATGTCTCCACTGCGGCAACATTAATATGAGCCTTTTTACGCAGCACGGAAAATAAATATTTGAATGTTAAAAAAATAAACCTTCTTTACAATTAGCTGGCTCTATTTGTAAAGTTTTATTTAGCCATTTTTTTATGAATCATTCTGTTATTGTTGCAATTATTTTACTTGTGCATTCAGAGGCGTAACCTTACTGTTCACAAAAGGTTGATTCACGTTTATTGAAACGTATTTCATTTCGTTCAGAATATCCAAATTTGCCCAACTATATTACTATAACTTTTATCGTTTTGTTTTATAAAATTTCACGTTTACATGATACTAGCGGCCCGTCCCGGCTTTGCACGGGTGATCATTTTTTTTTAAACATTATGCAATAAATAAAGATAATTTAACTTATAAATATGCTAATTAAAACGTACATGACAAAAATTTTCCAAATTTTCAAAATAAACGAAACGTATTTTTTTTTTGTTTTATATGTTTTATTTTTAGGGGGTGTCATTTTTTTACTCATGTAATTTTTATTCCTTTATTTATATTTAATTTTAAGTCTTCACGTTTTTATTTTGTAATAGTTTACCTTAAAGCTTCATTGTACACTATGTTGGCAATGGTATTTGTAAGTGATAACAAAACATTGATTTTCAGGAGATCCTACTCGAGAAAGAGCAACATACAATTGCCCATGAGAAAAGCACTCTTTCCGTAGGTTGATGCCAACCATCGAGAAAGTTTATCCCTGGGTGGGATTTATTTATTGTTATGGGAAACGATATCTTTACAGGAAATAGTAACCTTTTAAAAGTTATTATAGGCAAATCTGTCGGTATCATTGGGATCCGCGGAATGTGAGCGAGCTGACCGGCCGCGGGGCCCGTGATGATAGTTGCTAACTTGCTACAATCACATTGTCTCTTAATTCCTTTATCAAAAGTCTTGTACCATTACACATACTACGAGGGCTTAAATTTATCAATAGCATAATGTCGCGTTGCTCGCTGCGCTACGTGGAGCCACAACGGCGCGTCAGCGTGTAATTTTTGTTTATATAGATATTTTTAATTTCGTAATATCTTTTGAATAGAATGTCCGATTTCAATAATTCAAAAAGTAATTAACGGGTATTGAAACTGTTTTGAATACGAAATAGTTTATTTGGACAAGAATTAATACTAAGGTATGTATAACATGGTCTGATTTCGATCAGCATTTCTATCAACTTATGTAAAAAAGTAGTTATAGTGACATAACTACAATAGATGGAGATATGGTCTCGAAGTTTTTTGTTGATATTTATATCTATATATATAAAAGAAAGTCGTGTTAGTTACTTCACTTATAACTCAAGAACGGCTGAACCGATTTGACTGAAAATTGGTGGGGAGGTAGCTTAGAACCAGGAGACGGACATAGGATACGGTAGGGTAGGGTAGGTAGGTAGGGTAGGGTAGGTAGGTAGGGTAGGTAGGTAGGGTAGGGTAGGTAGGTAGGGTAGGGTAGGTAGGTAGGGTAGGTAGGTAGGGTAGGGTAGGTAGGTAGGGTAGGGTAGGTAGGTAGGTAGGGTAGGGTAGGTAGGTAGGGTAGGGTAGGTAGGTAGGGTAGGGTAGGTAGGTAGGTAGGGTAGGGTAGGGTAGGTAGGTAGGGTAGGGTAGGTAGGTAGGGTAGGGTAGGTAGGTAGGGTAGGTAGGTAGTAAGGGTAGGGTAGGGTAGGGTAGAGTAGGTAGGTAGGGTAGGGTAGAGTAGGTAGGTAGGTAGCGTAGGGTAGGGTAGGTAGGATAGGGTAGGTAGGTCGGATAGGGTAGGTGGGTAGTAAAAAGTGCATTGCAACGCATGCTGGGTACAGCTAGTGTTCTATAAATAATATTGTAGAACATTTTTTTGTTCTATCATCAATGTTTTCCGCAGCGCATGCGTTGAAAGACATTTTATGGCTCATTTTTTTACACCTTGGGATGGTTTTAGTAGTGATTCCTAAAGATCTCTATTTTTTTCTGGTAATAAATATAGCCTATGTTACTCAGTGATAATGTAGCTTTCTAACAGTAAAAGAATTTTTGAAATCGGTCCTGTAGTTTTAAGTTTATTCGTTACATACAAAAATACAAATCTTTCCTCTTTATAATATTAGTGTAGATGTAGATACACAATTTCATGTTTACTTTTAAAGCTTATCTTTTGCAAAACTAACGTGTTTTTTTTAATAGTTGGATCTATTCAAAAGGCAATGATTAAAAATAAAACGCCAGTTTCTAAACTTACACCTAAATGTCTAAGTTGAAAAAAGTCAATCAAATGTCATTGTCATCAAACGTTAACAAAGCGTTTATTTGGTCATTGCGGGAATCGTAAATAATTTAATATTACGATTGTAATATAAAGATAACACAATGTGCAAGTAAATAATGTGTTAATTTGATATTAATTTTACATGCTATATAGAACCTAGGTAGTCGGTAACCTCAACTAAATGGCGCCCTCGCCCTTCCGTAGATTGCTCCACTGGGGTCCTTTATCGGTTTTAGGTGAGTTTTATACTATTCCAATGCCAAATTTAAATGATTCTTAGTACTTGAATGACCTACCTGAGACTTTGTAACACTTAAAAAACGTTAGATACTTTAATACCTTAGCTACTTTCGTTTACCGGGAACTTGTAACTGTACGAGAAGAAAAAGATGAATAAGAACAATCATAGTCGGTGCTAATGGGTGTGTGTGTGACAGGATGTCTTTTCAATCAGCTTTTATAGTAAAATCTGATTTCCATAACAATTGACAATTGTAGTAAATACGAATCTAAGAAAAGAAACTGATAGCTCATTGTTTATAACTACTTGAAAAAGCAATTTAATATACTTTAACCATATTTACGAGAAAACACTTTTGCGTTTTGTATATTAATTAAAACTTTGGCATCACAATAAAAAAAAAGGTTTGCTAGATTAGAATAAATATTACTTTACTAGCTGTACCCAGCATGCGTTGCAATGCACTTTTTACTACCCACCTACCCTATCCGACCTACCTACCCTATCCTACCTACCCTACCCGACGCTACCTACCTACCTACTCTACCCTACCCTACCTACCTACTCTACCCTACCCTACCCTACCCTTACTACCTACCTACCCTACCTACCTACCCTACCCTACCTACCTACCCTACCCTACCCTACCTACCTACCCTACCCTACCTACCTACCCTACCCTACCTACCTACCCTACCCACCTACCTACCCTACCCTACCTACCTACCCTACCTACCTACCTACCCTACCCTACCTACCTACCCTACCCTACCTACCTACCCTACCTAACCTACCCTACCTACCTACCCTACCCTACCTACCTACCCTACCCTACCTACCTACCCTATCCTACCTACCTACCCTACCCTACCCTACCCTACCGTATCCTATGTCCTTCTCCTGGCTCTAAACTACCTCCCTGCCAATTTTCAGCTAAATCGGTTCAGCCGTTCTTGAGTTATAAGTGAAGTAACTAACACGACTTTCTTTTATATACATATATAGATTATAAAAAAAACACATTAAAACATTGTGCTGATCGATGGATTGAATAGTACGGGGTCGTGGAGGTGTTTAAAGTAAAAATCTTACATTAAAAACTAGTATTTAAAAAAAAACTTGTCAAGAAGTTGGAACTTTGACCCCTAATATCTCCGTAACTAGAAGGTTCCCAGGTATGGTGTACAACAAAAAAATGATCTCATTGACAGGGAGAACCAGTGCCTTTCGGCTTCGTTAAGAGGTGTTTTACACCCTTTATTTTGGACTTAGACTTAAGTTTGACATGTTTTCCTATATATTATGTAATAGTGTACTCATTGTTGAAGAGCCAAATTGAATCAATAAAAAAGGTAAAATAACAAAAAATGAAAGAGTCACCAGCATTTTCTAACTCTTTAGGGTGTCGGTTGTTAGGGTATTAAACTTTATAAATTATGATGACTTGTTTCTGCTGTATGTACTTCATTCCAATTAATTATTTCAGGTATAATAAAGCTAGTAACATGGGCGATGGTCCACATGCTGGGCATGTGGTGGCCGCCGCACACGTCACTAGCCGCAGCCCTGCATGCCGCTCTATTCCTGTCATTGGCTGCTTCCACATTGTACTACTTCCTACAATCATTACTTGAGGGACCTGGTTTTGTACCACTGGGATGGAAACCCGTGAGTAAGAGTTTTATTTATTTATCAGAATAACGCTTTAAAGCAATAGTGAGGAGCTTGTGGCTAAAAAATAACAGCATTTCAGGCCAATCTGTAGGTTAAACCGTGCTTGCCTTGGTTGTTCTGTACCCATCCTCAGGACAACCTAGGCAGACCAGTGACCACCCTTTACATATCAAGTTTCCTTCGTGCCTCAGAAAGCATGTTAAGCCTTTGGTCCTAGCGGTCATTTGTAGATGATTGACAGTTTTTACAGGTAGTCAGTGGCCTGAAAGTCTGACAACCAGTCTTACCAAGGGGTATATTACCCACTAATTGGTTTTTGGAAGTCAGATAGGCAGTGGCTCCATATTAAATATTGGTATTGAGCTGCATCCAGTTAGACTTGAAGCTGACCCCAACATATTTATGGAAAGACTTGACCAATGATGGATGAATAACTATGGTGGTTTAAATTATGATCTTTGCATATTTTGTGGTAACATTGTCCATTGTTGTTTTATTTATTTAAAAAAATATCCTGCTTCTTTCAGGAAAAAGAAGAGGACACACATGATTTACAGTTCTGTACAGTTTGTAACGGATACAAGGCACCAAGGTCACATCACTGTAGAAAATGTAAGATTCTTTTTCCTTCAACTCACTCTTTTAATACAAGATGTTGTTTTGCATCCTCATCAAATTTCAGATCAGGCCTGCTTAACGTCCGTCATTTTATTTTATTTTTAAACTAGCAGCCATGCATCACCTTATGCTAATCGACAAACTTTGTTTGCCATCGCTGAAAGGTACGGCGCGGTACAATTAGAGCTAATTCAAGCGGTTTTTGCGAGCATACATCCCCTACTATGTTGAATCATAGCAACCTGATCATGTTGATAAATAATGTTCCCAGGTGGGTACTGTGTAAAGAAGATGGACCACCATTGTCCATGGATAAACTGCTGTGTGGGTCACAACAACCACGGGTACTTCACTCTGTTCCTCATCTCCGCTGTGCTGGGCTGCTTCCATGCTTCTGTTGTAAGTCACTATTAGTAAAATCAGAAATAATCTATTAAAATATTATTAACTATTAACTAATTTTGGTACAATTAAGTAAACTCTGCCTTATAATTTTTTAATATGTAATCTTGTCACACTGCACTCACAGGAGTAGTATTTTGCCAAAATATTTTTTTCTTACAGAAAAACACGATACAATATTTTCTGTCGTCACTCCAGGTACTATCAATATGCATCTACCACGCAATAAACCGAATATGGTACGTGATCCACGGCACCGGGCGCGAGCCGATGATCTACCTCACGCTGACGACGCTTCTGCTGACGCTACTCGCCATCGGCATGGCGGTGGGGGTCGTGCTAGCTGTAGGAGTACTGTTGTATCTACAAGTAAGTGTTATATTAGAGCTAGTCTCTTCTGTTACTAGCTCACTGCTCTGTAAAGACGTCCATCCATACCTTCCATCGCTTCGGGTCAATTTCTCATTTCCTAGGGAAGGCGTCGATTCTTAAGGCTTGGCCCGTCAGTCTGTTAGTTTATAACTAGATACAACCCGTATTGTGAGCCTATAGATTCCTGACACAAATTTTCTAAAAGTTTCCAGTCTCCAATTATAATTTATCCTTATATTTCAAGGTCCGTGGTATCCTCCGCAATCAGACTACAATAGAAGACTGGATAATGGAGAAGGCAGTTGGGCGGCGCGAAGAGCAGGGGCTGCCTGAGTTCGTGTATCCTTACAACATAGGCTGGAGGAATAATATCAAGCTGGTGCTGTATGGAGCCAAGTATGATGGCATCACGTGGCCCTTGAGGGAAGGGTGCGGCCAGTATGACTTAACGGTGAGTAACACTACTAACGTGGCTGAGAATATCATGTATCGAATTTGGTTTTAGGAAGATCTACAGTTTTGAGTTTAGAAATGGTAGTTTTATGAACAATCTGGTTTGGTGTGTGGTTACAGATAAAAAAGTTCTAGGTAATTATGAGTTATTTGCAATACACATAGTCTTTAACATTCAATTTATCTTTGGAGGGTTAAGAGTCTGTCAAATTGTAGTATAGAAGTTTTATGTCATTAAAATTCTGTAGGGATTGCAAACTGGCACTACTCGATTTTTGCGGCTCTTTATTACCTAACCCTGGAAGGAAAGTGGAATGGTCCACACAAGATGAATCCTGGCACCCCTGTCACGTCACTCATTGCAATTTAAACCTTACACACACGACTATAAAACTGATCTGATTCCAGCGAGAACAACAAGCGCAGAAACAAGACAAGCGCGTCCGCTCGCGGCTGTACACGGCGACGGCGCCGTACTCGGGGCGCTGGCTGCCGCTGCGGTCACACACGCGCGCCGCGCTGGCCGCGCCCTGCAGCGACGAGCCGCGCCTGCCGCTGCGGCCCGGCGACGTCGTCAGGGCCACCCGGCAGAGGCGGTACGTGCACACGCGCACCTATATACTGACATAGCATCTCAAGACAAAGCTATTTCCCGACAACTCGCTATTTGAATGTACAGAAATGCACCAAACTATGGACACCGTTGCTATGTTCTAGTAAGAAGTGTCCAACTGCATAATTGCTACTGAGTATAAATAAGTTGGTTGACGCTCAGTTTTAACTCATGTTGATTATATAAATTCTGTTCCATACAATTGTCATGTTGAATTTGAAATTGTGGGAGCGAGCCAACGCAATTATTTACAATTTAGCTCGCAATCCTGCTACAAAGCTTTGCATTCCTGTAATAGTTTAATAATAGTCAAGCTACACCGACATTCCAAGAAGCTCACTCATCTCTTCTTCCCCCAGCCACTGGTTATTCGGCGAGAAGCTGGTGGGCTCGGGCGAGACCCCCCGGGGCCCGCGCGGCTGGTTCCCGCGCGACGCCGCGACCCCCAGCGACGTGCTGCACAAGCGCAAGCCCGACTAGCGCCCGCTGTACACGCTGTACCCGCTCTACTCGCTCAGCGATCGACTGGTATGAGGGATGTGGATGGAGTAGGGAGTAAATGGAATGCGTCTAGACTTTATTTATGTTCTTGATGTCTATAAATGTCTGTTTTAGAGGCACAGGAAACATTTCAACTTATCTCTTATTTATTACTACAGTTGAATTAAGCTGACAATTTAATCAAGGATTTGTCAAATGTGAGCTTAGGAGGGGTGCTAGAAACGTTCGGGTCTCTTTGATTCGGCATAGCCGGGAAGCAAAATCGGATGCATTTTGTAGATCAACAGGATTCAGCGCTGGTAGATACCGAAAGGAGTTTATCGATTGACTTAAACCGCATAAAATATGTATATATATATATATTGTAGTAATAAGCTTCGGATCGGCTTTGTTGTGTATCGAATGTGCTATAAAAGTTTGTAGGACTCCTTACCCTTCCCTAAGTACCGAGACAAACCCGTCGATAACTCGCACATTACGTCTACTTTGTGAGCACTCCATTTATTTGTTACTCTGTGGATATTTGTATGTATGTAAAAATCATGTCAAACATGAATTCGTCGTTAACTATAGAAGAGAACATAGTCACATTTTATAGTGTTGGTCTTTAGTTTGTTTACTGGTTATTATCGGCATCTGATACAGGGCCTGAATCATCGACATGATATTTTTTATTCGATTATTAGTATGGCTTTTTTACCTGCAAAATCAGCGATTATGTTTACTCAGTTCGACTCAGTGCTGAGAGTTGAATTCAGAGAGTGCTATATGTTCCTCACGATATTTCATATAACTACCGTCGTCGGTGTATTTACTGTGTATCATTTTATATCCGTAAAATTTCAATTAATAATGCGTGAAATTCTAATTCAATAATTAGTTATGATCATAATTATGACAAATGTTCCTACTTTCAACACTCTATTATTTTCCAACAACATAAGATCTCAATTAGTTGAATTTACTATTTGTACTTGACACTTGTTTTAGAAACGTATTTTTGTAAATAGCTAACGGAATATGAATAGTAAAAGGTCACAATGTAATGGCTCCCAAATACTCCTAATAACAATGCAACATGGATCTTCTGGCCATTCGATGGCATTGACCAGGGAGCGTTGTTGGTCAACATGTATTTATCAATAAAAAAAATAAAAAAAATGGCGAAGTTAGTTCTGATTTTGAACACGCGCCAAAAGATGCATGTACGTATATTTATACTTTTATTTCACAATTGGATGCACAAAATTAGGATTTTATTGAATCCGTTATGATTTCACAAACCAGCTACACAATAAAGATGATTTATGATGACATTATCTAGATATCAATTTGACGTACCTTGACTAAAAAATTAATTTAGTAAATTAATCCTTTTTCTAAATACTCCAAGATCATGCCATTTTGTTAATGTGATGAATACTTAATCCATTGCCATAGTTCGTTTGAGTTTAATAAGTTATGGCCGAATGAAAAAAAAAATAGCATTGCTTGAAAATGTGTATTTACTACTTCTACCTTTGTCTGCCAACTTTTTGTGTTAAGAGTACTTTAACTAGCCAATATTACTAAGTGAATAAAAGGAAATAAAATGATGGCATTTATCTAAGACCTTTTGTAAGAATTTATTAGTCATAGATTATGATACCATGTAATTGTTATAAGGTTTTTACTCTTAGGGTCTTAAACGGTTGTTTGTTATTTTGAGCATTTTTATAATATTTATATTGTGACTTAATAGTTGTGATTGTAAAGATAACGTTTTGTATATGAATAAAAATGTATCTAATAATATGGATTTTTACTTACTAGTCAAAGAAGGAAAAGAACAAGACGTTGTGTAAAAAATCTTTATTGTGCATTAAAAATAAATGATTGTTCTCAAACACACAAATGCACTTTTTCGAAGCATAAAATTAGTTCTCAATAAGTTAGCTTATGATATAATATAAACTACACATCTAACTCCAAGAAAATTAGATTATCACGAATTCTTTTTTTTTTTAATTAATAAATGCAAATTATTTTGTTACACTCACAGTAAATCAAACTTTAAGTTTCAACTTCTTGAAAGTTATGTTCTCTCAAAAGTTTGTACTGATCACACACTTGACCAAGCTCACATTCTTAGGTACTATATTACGTTAATATTATTATAAATTTTATTATTTTATTTTGACGGCATCGATATTAAATTATTTTAATGGAATACAAAAACGCCAGAGTACAAACTATGGTTGACTAAACCTGGTATTGATTAATCCACTAAAAGGACCAGATGACAAGTAGCTTTATCCGATCAAATACACGTAGATATTAGTAAAATTCTATCAAAAGTAAACCTTATCGCCATCCACAAGCAATCAGTCCACTGGTCCTTCAGTCCAAACTTAATAATAAGACTGGACGTACAACAGATCATATAAAAAGTTTTAGTATAAAAATCGACTAAACAAAGATGACAGGACACTACTTGTAAAACTCCTTATAACCAGCTCTAGTCGACCGTTTCGTCAAATATCTAGTACTCATTATCTTCGTCGAGCTCGCCCTCGGTGGAGTCCACTCCGACCTCTTCGTAGTCCTTCTCCAGCGCCGCCAGATCCTCGCGAGCCTCTGAGAACTCTCCCTCCTCCATACCCTCGCCGACGTACCAGTGGACAAACGCGCGCTTCGCGTACATCAAGTCGAATTTATGGTCCAATCTGGAAGGTGAAACGACAGTTTTTAACATCTTCCTTAGCTTGTAGAATAATTTGTAGCCAACGAGCTTCAAAGGATTCATGAGCAAATTGGATCTGAAGACAGTTTTACCGACCTACTATTGCCCCAATTTATACCTGATCTAATTCAGAAATTAAAGCGTTGATGTAAAGACATCTTAGACTTATTATTGAGCAGTCATGACCGCGCATGGTCATTTGCTCAAGGTATATTGTCCATTGAAGATTTTAGAATAACATTAAAAAGTTACCCGATCAGCAGATTTGGTACGCGACATCGCCAGGAGGAAAGCTCATCACATTCCAAATAGCGTCTACAAAGGAGCAACTCTCGACATAACACGTCGATACATACCGAGCCCAAGCCTCAGCGATGGCGGTGGTGTTTGACAACATACAGACGGCACGCTGGACCTTGGCCAGGTCACCTCCAGGGACCACGGTTGGGGGCTGGTAGTTGATGCCCACCTGCACACACATAATTATGTCCAAATTAGCACACAAATAAGTAGTAGCAAATTTTTTTTAGAAAAACATCGGAGGGAACAGAGTAATTATTCTGAAACGGGCAGAAGTTCTAAAATAAATGCATGGTCTCACCTTGAATCCTGTGGGGCACCAGTCTACGAACTGGATGGTCCTCTTGGTCTTGATGGTGGCAATGGCGGCATTCACGTCCTTCGGCACGACATCACCTCTGTCATGGAAACATTTAGAATTTAAATAAAACTTTCATGACCTTCCTTAGGAAGAAAATGATTCAAATGAGAATTAAGTTCTTCAAACTGTGTCTATAGATAAGAAAACCAAATTACCTGTACAACATGCAGCAAGCCATGTATTTGCCGTGACGGGGGTCGCATTTCACCATCTGCAACAGAGAAATAAGATGTAGCTGATGGAAAAATTTAAAGAGGCAAACCGATACAGAATCTGGTGTACAAAATTACCCTGCTCTCCCTTACGAAAATGAATTAGGAGAAATTACAAATTTCCGTGATTAGCAACACAAATTCGATCTTCTAAAATATGTTATACATTTTAAAATCTGAATAGCTTTCAACAGTGATTCTTTACCTGGTTGGCTGGCTCGAAACAAGCGTTGGTGATCTCCGCAACAGTGAGTTGTTCATGGTAGGCCTTCTCGGCGGAGATGACAGGTGCATAAGTGGCGAGCGGGAAGTGGATACGGGGGTAGGGCACCAAGTTGGTCTGGAACTCTGTCAGGTCCACGTTCAGCGCGCCGTCGAACCGGAGCGACGCGGTTATTGATGACACGATCTGCAAATATGGAGAAGGTTATTAATTTTGTTTTACAAGCAAGTTAAAGGACCGGAGCTGTCTGTCAGAATTGTCATCTGTATCGAAGAAGGCAAATTGAAAAGGAAAATCATTAGTGTAACTTTAGATGCGTCAGCCGGGATCCAAAATGAATTACAAAATACATGATTATAGTGAGTAACCAAGGACCCTGACCTGTTGCTATTGGCCAGGTTTACGGATGCTTTTTGATTGCTATGACGGGTAATAGGTACCCTACAAGTCCAATTTCAGGCGAAGTTAGTTTTTTTTACTTCTGTCTTGTTTTTTTTCCACCTACCTGTCCAATAAGTCTGTTTAGGTTGGTGTAGGTGGGTCTCTCGATGTCGAGGTTCCTTCTGCATATGTCGTAAATGGCTTCGTTGTCTACCATGAAGGCGCAGTCCGAGTGTTCCAGGGTCGTGTGCGTCGTCAGGATGGAGTTGTAGGGCTCCACCACTGCGGTGGACACCTGGCAAGGAAATATAATGGATAGTTAGGTATTGTTTACTCTGATATTTGTGCACTTGTTTTTTTTCTATGGCTGATATTAAGATTTTATGGGCTACTTGCTTGTGATGCATACTAAAGGTTAGATTTAGACATAATGTCACAAACCGATTAAGATTTGGGTCAGTTTAAGGTCTTATGTGCATCATCCTCGTATGGGCAAGACGAAGGGTGAAGTGCCGGACGCCCCCAGTTAAATGGACCAACGATTTTATATGGTAGCTGTATCAGACAGGGGCATCGGAGAGCCCTATGTCCAGCAGTGAACTGCAATAGGTTAAGCTGATTGAACATCCAGTACTGCACTATGGCTATATACGTATGACACCATACCTGAGGTGCAGGGTAGATGGAGAACTCGAGCTTGGACTTCTTGCCGTAGTCGACGGAGAGGCGCTCCATCAGCAGCGACGTGAAGCCCGAACCAGTGCCGCCTCCGAACGAGTGGAACACTAAGAAGCCCTGAACAGAAAGGTTATAGCTGTTATAGGTAACGAAGAATTTGGTCCTTAGATCCGGGACGTGTTTTCAGCTCGTTGAAGTAAAGGCAACATTATTGCAATCTTACTATTTTGTACTTTGTAGAACTAACTACTCAAATCTTTGCACGAAATACTGAACAAGGTGCTACCCACCTTACCCTTAGATATGTAGTCTTTTTTTCAGTACCAGTAATAAAATAAAATGGTAATGACAATATTGAACAACAATTGTTGATGGTCTTTATTGTCAACTTTTCACTGTGATAACAACAGAGAGACCATTGTCACCGTCAATGATAAATTAAGAGGCTCTGTTCAACCACTTCAGCACCGAGTCGTGAGTCGTGATGTTCCCGACTTAACTTGTTGATGCTGTCCCTCCCTTTATGACGATCTTAGGCTTGAAATCACATTAATTTCCAAACTGTCCAACCCCTCACCTGGAGTCCAGTGCATTGGTCGGCGAGTTTCCTGAGCCTGTCGAGGACGACGTCGACGATCTCCTTGCCGATGGTGTAGTGGCCCCTGGCGTAGTTGTTGGCGGCGTCTTCCTTGCCAGTGATAAGCTGTTCAGGATGAAACAGCTGACGGTACGTGCCAGTGCGGACCTCGTCTGAAAATGGAGGGTTCGAAATTAGTGGTGATTCTTTCATACGGTCTACTTGGATGAGTGTCGGTAAAATGTTGCAGAGTTTAGACAAGACAAAGTGACATTCTACCAGCATTATTAGTAGCAGAGAAAAGGCAGAAATGTGTTGGATTGACTTCCGCCACTGAAAATATTTACTTCAATCCTAATGAAAATCTTTGTCAAAATATGAAACGCTTTAAAAGTTAAGCACTGCCACGGTCTAGCCCTCAACCCTAGGCCCTCGTCCCTTTCAGGGTTGTTATTCCGATGTCGATAACAATTGAGATGGACTTTGTTAATAGTTTTAAATAAGTTTCTGTCTTACTTGGAATAAAAAAATATTTTACCTATCACCAAGCTTTGTTAGAATCCAGAAAATATAAACAGCTGTTCTTAAAATTCTTAGAATACTTATTCAGTTTTAATATTACAAAAATAATGGTCCACTTCAGGCTGTAACTCTACACCGAGAAAAAATACAAAATAAGAAATGATTCAGCCAACAGATGGCTCATTCCAAGATTTAAAGTTTGACTCAGTTTTGAGTCACCAAATAAGTATAAAATAGAATAAAAAACCAAATTAAAGGAGTCTGACCAAGATTCAATGGAGATGAATGCTGAATGAGTTATACCACTTGAGAGCTTCCTAATGACTTTCGTCCATCCGAACGGCTGCCAATTACAGAGATATAGCAAAGAGCTTCTAAGTGTAAGCTCTTACTAACAATATTGATACTTCCTGTCTTCAAATTTTGAGTCGATCTTGTATTGACTCATCTTTAAAAAGAATTGCGTGAGTTGATAAATGTCTCGATTTATTTAAATTGTTGTCGTATGGTAAAGATATTTTTTCTATTAGGAATCATTCAGAACCATTTCCGAGTCTGGATTTGTTACTGGTTCAAGGCAAATGTAGTACCTTTATACATTATTTGGGACCTGAACATAACTGGTGAACTGTGAGTGTAATGCAACACCTCTGCCCAACTCTTCGATGGCATCCAGGCTTGATGTTGTGATGTTGATATCAAAGTAGGTAGGTACTCGCGATATCGGACTAACCAATTCATAAACTAAGCCTAGTTCTTCCGAGTTAAAGACCTATCTAAGTATTAGTTAATTCAATGAGGTCAATTTCAATTAGTAGTCAACATCCTAGACTAGACTATTTTCCGTAACCCCATGTAAAATGATTTGTCTAGCCGTTCATTCTGTAGTTCGTTACTCCACATAAGGGTAATTTCATGTTATTATTTCGACATTATTAATGTATGTTATTCGTGTTTTGACGTCAGGCGATAATTTGGGATTATTATATTCATATTCATTTGTTTGGTTCACCTAGGTTCTAGGATCTCTATGATGGCTATCGAATAACGTTCGTAAGGGCTTCATGCTTGTTGAAAAAGGATGTTTCTTTTTATCTTTGCCCTTATGTATACCAATAAAACATTAAAAATGAAACTATATACATCCTCCTCGAAAGTTGAACCACGAGATCTAACCAGAAGCTAAAAGAATAACTAATTTCCTTGACAGATGTGCTTTTATAATGCTGTAGTGTAATGATAGACCGTCAGTGGAAGTAATAACGACTCGGGACGGGGTTCAATACCCGCCGACTATTATAAATTTCTATTACAAGCTACCGAGAAGCCTTCAATTTAGAGCCTCACGGTTTCTTTAACATGTTTTTTTTTTGTATTAGGTCTTATTTTTAGCGGGATTAGTAAGCCAACAAAATTTAGGATGGCTAGACAGATAGTGGAATATTCATTATATTCTAATTAAAATCTTGCACTGAAGCTAAAAAGCCTAGTTAATGAGTGTATTTGCAAATTTATGTTATGTACTTTGCGTAATTTACATTATGGACAAAGAAGCAACACATTAAACGTTAAAGTTTATAAATATCCATGTAATAGTTACAAATTAGGAAACGTCTAGACTCCGGCAAGGGATTAACTTAATCTGGCCCTTCAAGAGGAGCCGAGCCCCTTCCTGATCAATCATCAATTTGGGCCATTTTAATATTAAAGCACCTTGCCCTCTGCTTCTAAAGTTCTATTTACTCACCAACAACAGTAGGTTCCAGGTCCACAAAAACGGCCCTGGGCACATGCTTGCCCGCGCCGGTCTCGCTGAAGAAGGTGTTGAAAGAATCGTCTCCGCCGCCCAGGGTCTTGTCTGAGGGCATCTGGCCATCAGGCTGGATGCCATGCTCCAGGCAGTATAGCTCCCAGCAAGCGTTGCCGATCTGCACGCCGGCTTGGCCGATGTGGACTGAGATGCATTCCCTCTGTAGAAGATAGGCTTTTGTTAGAAGAGTTTATTTGGGAAATATCTGGCTTAGTAACTGGTTGAATGTCTTTGTTTATGCGATTCATGAAATAGGGCCAAGAAGGATATTACGAAGAATCTTTCTGCGAAACCATGGTTTATGAATTGACAGAGGCATATGGTACTGACTGCAGGTATGGCGGTTACTTGATGGAACATAACATAACATTGACCTATAGTTTTTCTGGATGGAAGATGGGAGAAGAAAATGCTGGAGTGGAGATCACGGACGGGACGGAGGAATGTGGGAAGACAACCGACTAGGTGGACAGACGATCTCAGTAAAGTGGCCGGAAGAAACTGGATAGCCATGACACATAACCGCCAAAAGTGGAGAGATTTGGTAGAGACCTTCACTCAGCATTGGGTGGCCAAAGGTTGAAGAAGAAGAGAAGAAAGACCTATAGGTATAAGGAAACCTCTAATTTCATTCGGAAATTATATTTTCAAGAAAACACTAAGGTACTGTCAATTAAACAGTCAGTTCGTATGTGTACTCTTCTGCTAGCTATAGGTATTATTGCGTTTTTCTGTTACCTCGCATAGTATTAGACTAGGTACACTAACGTCTTTTACAACAATATCATTTTATGTAGATTTAAATTATAATTTTTAATTAATTATGGAATTAGGGCACGTGGTGGTGGCGATCCCATCAGAGTTTACGGGGGCTTTCACCTGTATATTATCATTATGGGATCTATAATACCCCCACATACTGCCATAAACTTGTAGGTACAGTGAACCTGAAGCATTCTGTTGACAACTTAATGATATTGGGTTGCCACAACTTCCTCTTTCTGGATGTACATATATCGACGATAATGGACAAACTATTGTTGGGTTCGTGATCCTAATGTAGCAAGGTTCAAGACTATGTCAAATTAAAAGTTTAGGTTGCATATCATAGAGGCGGGTCATTAAACATGAATTTTTGTAATAAATACATACTAGGTACAGATACAGCACAGATACCGCACATCAAGCTACAACAATCTGTTAAATTTCTTTAATATATTATCAACCTTATCTTTAAACAATTCGGTTCATGGTTGATTGGCAAAATATTAGGTAACACATGAAAAAAAAAAGTTTAATACGCAGCAGGCACGTCGAACAACGCACAAGGCATCATTCATACATACAAAGGCCTCACATGAACGAAAGCTTCAGAATGATAAATGTTGGTTCGTTCGCCACGCACGAGCCGCAGACACGCGCCAATTACTTGAATCGACGCCCTTTTTGTGATTAATGGTATCAGACCAGAGAGTTTTATGTAGATCACTACACCAATATTCCTAAATTGAATGTTTTCGATACACTTTTATATCAACACAAGTAGTTATAAATCAAAGTTGCGAATTGGAGCAGAGAATACAGTATCATGTGGGACTTACAAGGAACTTAAAATAGGCAAAATGATAAAAAATATGTTTAATATATTTGATACTTAAAAACCAATGATGAGTCATCATTGGTTTTTAAGTATCAATCGAAACGTGATAGTATGTTGAAAAGTAACTTCCGTTCAGATTGGAGCTGTAATGCCTTTTCTTTGAAGCTGATTTTGTTTGCAACGGAAACTTGTTGCCTATAATTTTTCAGGAAGTTTAGTCTAAAAGCATGGTCCATATCGTGATATCATCATCTTCCTACATAGCCTTGTCGTAATGACTCGTTTTTTTTTTTTTGGAGGTCGCAGCTTACTACCAGATATTTTTGTATAGAATCTAAACAGTAATAGTCGTAACATGCACATTTACATTTCAGGAATACCTTCAGTATTTACGATCCGGGGGTTAGAATTTTATATCACTCATAAGGACTTATAGGTAGGTAGTATTAACCGACACGTATCCAGACTTTTCCCCTGTTGGATCATAAAACACGGATTGTCCTGGCTGCCAGGGAAGGTTTTATATCCCGAACACGCCAAGTTCAATGTTATTTTCATGTTACTGAAATAGGTACCAGTTTCGATGTTGCCGTCAACTTGTTTACAGACAAAAATCGATCGATTTCAAATGTTCTCGTGTAGTCTGCAGTGATAGATAATCATCTCAAATGAATCACTGAATTGTCAAAACCCACCACATAGTTATATGTCTGCCAATGACAGTTGGATAACAAGTGCAATGCTGCAAATTCTACCTCACAATATTAAAACTTTTGAAATTGGTATAGGACATTATGCAAATAAACAATAAGTATCTTAGGTCAAAGATCAGAATACCATATTAGGGAAACAGTCAATATGCAGTATAAACGAACTCAATATATTGTAAAACCATATTTGGATAAAGATCCTAATTGTTCCTCAGACTAATTTACGTGTAGGCGTAGTAATCAATAAAATATTATTATTTTATTGAAAACGTAAATGGAATACCCTAACGAGCAATCTATTGTGATAAACAGACCAGACATTTAGTTCAAAAATCATTAATTAACCAGTTCAAAACTTAACGCCTACTTCTATGCCTACCTATAATAAGTATGAAAGTGTGAACATAGGTAGTTACTTCCAATAGCACCAACATTAATCTTTTCACTTCTTTCGACCTAGCTGACCCCAAACTGTCTCTAATAATAAATCACAATTTTTCAGGTTGAAATTCCCCTGAATTCTACAATTCAAAATGAACCTCCCTTCAAGTTCACAGTTAACAGTTTATTGTTCATGGCACAGGGGGTTTATAAAGAGAAGGCACGGAATGGTACGGCTACCATAAATGAAGGAACATCAATCAGACAGTACAGCGATCGGTGAACGTCGAAGTGAAGTTTGATATGTGGAGGCGTGATACATTTGGTACATAGTGATGTGAAAGAACCAGTAGTAGTAGTACTTATAGTAAGTAAGTACAGATTGTATAGAGGTACTCGTATACGCATGTTAGTTAGAGATGGTATGTTTCGGAACAGCTGGAAGGTAAAATTAAAAATGTTTTTCGAGTAAAGCTGTTCGGCTTAGCTCGAATTGTTCTGAACCGACCTTAACAGTGACGGAGTTTGCAGATCTTCGAATATGTTTGGTGATTGCTTTGGTTCGGTTTTGTTGTTCGATACAAACAATTGTGTAGAACCTGTCACGAGCACTGATTGACCTAGTCTAAGCTTGTATAGCTTTACTTGCTTTGTTTGCAATAGAAATAACCTGTAAAAGGACGACTTTGGGAAACATAGCAACGATGAACATTGCAGTAAAGTATCCATGGCCAATAAAAGCCTGAAATATCCCAAATAATCACATCGACTGATCAAAACCTACGCAGCCTAACAAAATTCCACAATAACATAGACATTTTGTGGGCTGAAGCTAATTCACAGTCTAAGCCACGCCGTATAATTTCGAAGTATGGCAGGAAATATTTCATGCAGTGCAGTGTCATTACCGCGATAATAGAGCAGCTGCCAATCATCGCGACCGTTACACTACGTGACAACTGATGGCTTTGAAATTAACTGTAGCGAGGTTTCTAAGTTAAATGCAGCGGTTCGATATCGATAGGCAGTAGGTTTAGCTTGGTAGTTAACTAATGCCCGTTTTCATCAACACTTAGCAACACTTGAACGAATGCTTAATTAATAAAGGCACACTGGTTACATTATCAAAGCAAAATCTTTCCATTAGAGCAAACAGTTTCTATGTTTTACTCCTCTTCGTTGATCAAGAAGAAAGTCAATCTAATACATCAAATAAACAGATGATTTTAACTTAAAACAGCAATGGCCGACTCTACCTCGTGAGTTTTGGAAGAAGAATATCTAAGCAAATTTAATACAACGTTTTACACAAATCACAAAAAATAAAACCCAAACATGTAATTCTTTTGGTAAAATAAAGTCGAATTACCATATTTAGGAACAATAACAAAATCCCACGCGAGTAAATGAACAAAACTATTCGATTACTCCTCCAATTACAGTTTAATTCAATTTGAAGTTTGTTTTAATGGAAGTATTATTGGAATCGAATTGCTACAATAAATATCTGTTTAAGGAGAGACATTTGTAGGCGGTTAATCACGAAGCCACTGAGAACACCCACTTTTGAAGTTTAAAGTTAACTGGATCGCAGTTATAGCACCTACACCATCAATTATTTGGTAGTCGACTGAAATTGCTTTAATTGTGGATACAATTAAAGCAATTTTTCGACCATTTACTTTAAAGTTTGTAATTGCCTACGTAAAGGAAAGATTAGCAAGCCTTCATGTTATAAAGACTGCGCACAGCGCTACTGCAGAGCATGAGATCTTGGAATCGATTCTTATATCGGACAAAGTGTTATTTGATTATTCCATCATCAGGAATTTCTCGTCAGCCGTACGTAGTCTGAGACACCGTGGCCCTGGAACACAAAGGGCTAAGAAGGAACATGGATGGGTTTTAGCCAGTACAAGTCTGACACTCCCTTCCGCTCCGCCCAGAGTGGTAGGGGTCACTTGATAATTTACCAACAATAAAAAAAGCCGTACCTACGTAGTCTAGATTTAAGCCCCGTTGATGGCAGGAAGCTGCTTAGCCTAAAATTTGATCAACTCCAAGGCAGGTTTTTTTTAAATTGGCATTGCGTTTTTTTTTACTAATATTATACATCTTTTCACTTTTTCAATCCGAATCCAAAAGAAAGCATTAAAGCGAAAGTATTGCTCTACATTTTGTCCATTTGAATAAATCAGGAATCCTATCCGTGACTGATCGTCTAATCTGAATCAGAAGTTTAGTGGTCACGCTATGATTGTCAGAAACAATAGATATCTCAATGATCCATAGATCCTAGAGGGCTTGAGGATCAATGAAGCGTCCTAATATTTACATCTTGTTATCACTGATATTTATTGCTTTGCTTTGTATGACTGAATGAATTTCGAGGACAATATATTCTGTCATTCATAAATTCCCGTCTTTTTACCATGAGAGTGGACAGAAGCTACAGAACGCGCGCGGTCTGCTACTATACTAACACACTCCTTTGGTTTTGGTATATTTGATTTCTTTCTTCGTCGTCAAGAAATACCTAAGTCTTTGGACTCATGTTTGTAAGTAGACTGGATTTTGACTTTTCGGTCCTAACAAAAAATAAAACTATGTAGGTAATCACAAAAACACTCCTAATGCTATTTGCGTTCTAGTTACCGTGTATTTTAAAATACACACAAAGTAGGCAATCAAAAAAAAAAACCTAATGCGTCTATGTCCATTCTAGTTACCGTGTGTTCACAAAAACTAAAGTACTAAAATGCGAACCCATCCGTTGAAGTCTATTATTTAAATCGTTTCAACTGTAAAAGAAATAAAAACAACACGAAGGTAGGTGTAAAAAGAACCCATAGCAACTTGTAATTCACGGCATCAACTCCTCAGACAGACCTCAGTTCGCAGTCGAAGTGGATAATTGGCGGATATATCCGCACTATAGTGCATCCCTATACTTGCGGATATCAGTATCCGCCCTCCGGAAGTATTGAGGTTTTAAGGCGTCGCGACGTGGAAGCTAACCCTTCATTAGTACTTTAGTTTCTCGCCTGTTATTTAACTCGAACTACAGTTTCACACCTCAGGGGAATCTATAGTTTTACACAAAGAAATTTATACCAAAATTTGAACATATGCAAAACCACAATTTCAAATCCAAACGCATGTCCCACGTGGTATCAGCAGACGGTATCGCAGCCTATCATTATCAACACGACTGCTCGACACGCTAGGCGTCGGGGCAACGAACCCACACTAATTTCCGCAGCCATTTTGACCAGAAACAAAAAAAAAACTGACCATTTATAGTTTGTGGTTCCGTAGGTCAGCGTTTTTTTTGACTATTGAGGATTGTTTGTAAACAATCGGCGAGTCTTTGGTGAAGACCGAAGACTTGTGCTTTTATTTTTGTGCTAGGTACTTATGAATAGTCTTGTTTACAAGCTGCAAAAAGTGAATAGTTTCTACTTAATTACGTTTTTAACTAACCTTTATAGAATGTTTCTGTTTTTGCAACAAAGGAATATGGCGCACCATGACATCAGCACAATTCTAAAAGAATACTGCTTTGAAATTTAAATTTTGATCGTGTAACTAAGCACTTTTTAAGGAAACAGAATGAACAGCAGATGAAAAAAAGGAATAAGAGAACATTTCCTGTCAATATGTTGATAGTATGTATGTAGTATTTTATTTGTATGTTTATTTATATATCTATTGTATGTATTACCTAGGTAGTAGTTAATTTAAGTTTTTAATTTACTGTTTTTGCAAAATCCTCTTTTGCAAATCTCGCAATCGAAAAATGGTTTGCTGTAAGAAAACCCAATTCTGGGTTAAGCTCGCCGTTGTACATAAGTTTTTTTTTTGCAATCTGTATATTTATTTTTAATTTTGTGTACAATAAAGAATAAGAATGAAAAAAAAACTACTCTGGTCAAACTACAATCTGGTACTGCATTCGTGGGGACAATTTGCGCTTTTATTTCGTATTCTTCTCCCAAAACTGCATAAAATCAAGTCTACGATTACGTTTTTGAAAACAGTCTATCTTCCCAACTCCCATAGCCACGGAACTCCATTTAAAAGAGTCATAAAAAAGCGAAGACTTAGTTCAATTCATCCAGCATTGTCTACAATGTATCTGTGTATCCGTGTTGGGAGCTGACAGATTGCGCAACGAAGATTGACTCATTGGTACCGGCGCTAACAAAAAATACCCTGTTCTCTTGGTAGCAGGCCGTCACAAAAAGTGAATATGATGGATAGAGAGGGACGGAGAGGAGGGAAAGCCACAAAACAGATGGATGGATTTGAAAATGATAATTATGAAAGAAATTCGTTCAGTGAAAGGGTGATTGAAAGGGAAGAATGGAAAAGCAACGGGATGCGCTGACCCCTGAGCAGCATGGGATGATGGAATTAGGCCAATCTTTGGTCATACAGTTTACTTTTTTATTATGCGATGTAAAATAAATGATGTAACTAGAATTTTATTTTCTACCATATTCTAGTTTTTATTTAAGCCCCAACCCAAAATCGGAATTCTAGTCAAACACGCAGGGAGAAAAAAGAACAATTAAGTAACTACCGCATTATATGATGTATTATTTCGACATGTCTCCTGTTACCGAGGGACGGAGGGATGTGTGACACAGGGAGGGAATGGTGACGTCATCGGCGCGCCCGCTCTGACACAATACCTAAAAGCTGCTTTATTTGGGTTTAGTGTTTCACAGTTTTTAGAATCTTCGCACGTTATAGTGTTCAATTTCGTATGTACCAGTTACTGCAATGGATCAAATATCGGAAAAAAACCAATGGAAAATTAACAAAGTCACCACTGACCATCTAAAAAAATCCCTGAACATACCTAACAATTAACAGGTCCTTGTACATAAATTTTGTTTTGATGATGTTTTGTTGTTGATGA
The DNA here is from genome assembly GCA_963082945.1 of Cerastis leucographa. Taxonomy (NCBI): domain Eukaryota; kingdom Metazoa; phylum Arthropoda; class Insecta; order Lepidoptera; family Noctuidae; genus Cerastis; species Cerastis leucographa. Next base: position 20,451,915 of record OY720356.1, on the reverse strand, counting down.
TGACGATTCCAGAAAAAGGCTGAGACAGAGCAAATTTTAATTTTCCATGTTCGTCTAGTCTAGGTTTTATAGCTAAAATCTAGTGTATGTCTAAATATAAGAACGTCTCCTACGTCAGAGGAGGCATAGAAAAAGGATGGAATTTAAGTAACGGAGCTTAAATTACATACATACATTATTGACATGATCTATTATATATCAAATGATTCAACTATTTAACTTCATGGATTAGACATTTTGTGAAAATAGTTTTTCAGTGGGAAAGTTGTGCTGCAGATGACACCTTTAAAAGGTTTATAGGTTTCATAAACAAGTAAGAATTTGTTTAAATTAATTTTAATGGATCGATTCGCCTTTTTACGTGGTTATTCGTTCCAAAACACAAGTTTATTTAAAAAAAAATAGAACTGTTAAAACTTTTTATTAAAGGTTTATTAAACCAAATCTCCCTTGAAATATTAACAATTAATCAAACTGAAAACCGTGTCAAATTCTCGCCTAACTTACTTTGAAATAATGTAGAACAACATAGCAACATGCATAGTTTGGTTAACAAAGTAATACCAACTTTATTCGGTAGGTAATTAATGTTTGGTCATCGTACCGTAAAGATATGATTAATTTTTATAATTCAGTCAAAAAAACAACGAGTGTTCTGTATTTTTAAACTAGCATCAACTCACGTCAAGCTTAGAGAACCTATAATAATGACAAATCGTCCGTCGGGGGTTTTTTAAAGTTTTAATTTAATTTTTATTTCATGCTTTTTAAACTTAAATTATTTTTTCTTAGCCTTGACTGTCCCACTCCTGGGCATAGGTCTACTCCCATTCCTTCCACTTTTCTTGGTGTTGCGCCTCTTCTCGCTTATTAACGAAAACAAGGAAAGATATGAATTAAAAAAAAAACTTGAGCTTATAGGGGGGAGGGGGGGGGGTGCAGTATACCCCCCTGGCGATGCCCATGGTGATAAAGTGACAAAATTTTAAATTCCCAATCAACTAGACCCGTAGAAGTTGTTTAAATCCCTTCATCAACTAGAAAAGAGGTGATGAGCTTCAAACGGCTGAGCAGATTTTCTCGAAACATAGCTAAGAACACTCTCGATTAAAATACCTTTCAAATGACACCAATTTTATCAAAATCGCTTCATCCGTCTGGGAGCTACAAACAAAAAATACCCTGTTCTCTTGGTAGCAGGCCGTCACAAAAAGTGAATATGATGGATAGAGAGGGACGGAGAGGAGGGAAAGCCACAAAACAGATGGATGGATTTGAAAATGATAATTATGAAAGAAATTCGTTCAGTGAAAGGGTGATTGAAAGGGAAGAATGGAAAAGCAACGGGATGCGCTGACCCCTGAGCAGCATGGGATGATGGAATTAGGCCAATCTTTGGTCATACAGTTTACTTTTTTATTGTGCGATGTAAAATAAATGATGTAACTAGAATTTTATTTTCTACCATATTCTAGTTTTTATTTAAGCCCCATCCCAAAATCGGAATTCTAGTCAAACACGTAGGGAGAAAAAAAAAAAAATTAAGTAACTACCGCATTGTATGATGTATTATTTCGACATGTCTTCTATTACCGAGGGACGGAGGGATGTGTGACACAGGGAGGGACTGGTGACGTCATCGGCGCGCCCGCTCTGACTCAATACCTAAAAGCTGCTTTATTTGGGTTTAGTGTTACACACTTTTTAGAATCTTCGCACGTTATAGTGTTCAATTTCGTATTAAGTACCAGTTACTGCAATGGATCAAATATCGGAAAAAAACAATGGAAAATTAACGGTACTGCCTATCTAAAAGAATCCCTGAAAATAACAATTAAGTAATTATGCTGGTAAAGCCTTGTAAATGTTATTTCGTTAGAGATGATGACGATTCCAGAAAAAGGCTCTGACAGAGCGAATTTTACTTTTCCATGTTCGTCTAGTCTAGGTTTTATAGCTAAAATCTAGTGGACTTCTAAATATAAAAACAGTGGTGCTCCTACTTTAGGTTAGGCATAGAAACAAGATGTTTAAGAAACGGAGCTTAAATTACATACCTTCATTACTGACATGATATATAAATTATATATTATATATATTCATATATCAAATGATTCGACTATTTAACTTCATGGATAAGACATTTTGTGAAAATAGTTTTTCAGTGGGAAAGTTGTGCTGCAGATGACACCTTTAAAAGGTTTATAGGTTTCATAAACAAGTAAGAATTTGTTTAAATTAATTTTAATGGATCGATTCGCCTTTTTTCATGGTTATTCGTTCCAAAACACAAGTTTATTTAAAACAAATAGAACTGTTAAAACTTTTTATTAAAGGTTTATTAAACCAAATCTCCCTTGAAATATTAACAATTAATCAAACTGATAACCGTGTCAAATTCTCGCCTAACTTACTTTTAAATAATGTAGAACAACATAGCAACATGCATAGTTTGGTTAACAAAGTAATACCAACTTTATTCGGTAGGTAATTAATGTTTGGTCATCGTACCGTAAAGATATGATTAATTTTTATAATTCAGTCAAAAAAACAACGAGTGTTCTGTATTTTTAAACTAGCATTAACTCACGACAAGCTTATAGAACCTATAATAATGAAAATCATCGCGAAACCCTTACTTCGATGACAATCTTCATGACTTGCAGCTTTTACAATCCTATCCGAGCCTAGCCAGACATCTTCTGCCTAGCCTTTTCCCAAAATTTGGGGTCGTCTTCCGGTCTAACCAGATGCAGCTGAATATCTGACCCCGCAACAGATATTACAAAGGGTAAAACGATATCAGCTGCCCCTTGGTAAGACTGGTTGTCAGACTTTCGGACTAGTGAATAACTGTAGCGAATGACTTTTAAGGATTTATATATGACAACTGGGACCAACGGCTTAACATAATATGCTCTCCGAGTCACGGAGGAAACTCGAAACGTAAGGGGGGGAAGACCGACCCGTGCGGCTGTTATCTTTCCTATCCTATTATAGCCGGACATGGTCCATAAATGCCATACACTTCGATCTTGCGCTAGTCTCATTCGGGAAATAGGTAATAGCGTAGCGACAAACAAGTTCTTGTTTTCAGGTTACATTGCCTCCTCGGCAAGGGAGGGTAAATAAAGGGTGTAAAACACCTCTTAACGAAGCCGAAAGGCACTGGTTCTCCCTGTCATTGCGATCATCCCCGTACTATGCAATCCGTCCACCAGCACAATGTTTTGAGTGCGTTACATTGAGTTCTACCACAAAACATGATTTTACACCCCCCAAAAAAAGTCGTTTTCCAGCAATAATTTTTGCGTAAAGTTACTTAGTTTCATGTACAGAATGCTTGGTTCACGGCTTCGTGATGAGGTGATTTACATGGTGTATAAATAAACAATAGTCTACAACAATCAGACTTACTTAACTTTGACCCTAAATGCCTCAATCCTAGTAGTATTACATTAAGTTTTTGTGTCAAACTACAGTTTAAACGTTCCTAACGTGGTTATAATTACGAAATTACACTAATTTCAGTTTCACAAAGCGTCTTATATTATGTATGGTCATGCCACAACTTGTAATTGTAATTTAATAAGGCTGTACAGACTACGTAGTATCACGAGTCCATCTGTTAGTTATTTACCACCGTGCGCCGGTTTTTGTACAGTGATTCACTTTTAATTGGACGAAAATATTCTGTGATGTTGACAGATCTTTAGATTTTTGAACTTATTATACGTTCCTAAATTTGTTTATAAGTTTTTTATTAAATTGTTTCGTCCGTATGTGTTTCCAGTAACGAATACAGTACGCCTAACTCAAACACCAGCTCCTCACATTGCTAAAAAAATTAAAAAAAAATATATGTGAAACCTAGAATAAGCTTGTCATTGTGAGGAGAAATAAAGGAATTTATTATTATATTATAATATAAATGCTTAATCCATTTTACCAACAACTAAACCATTTAGTTCCGCAAATCCCAGATCAAATAATATAACGTTTAGTCTAAACTCTGCGATTTGCTTTATTTTATTTTAACCCGATAGTTGTCTTAGCGAATCATTTTGGTTGGCATTAGTTTCATGAAAAAGTTTTCTATTTTCTTCACGTAAGTGTAGCTTAGCGTGCACAACAAACCGAGCCAGGTATTTCAAGGCAGACTAATTTCTTTTAAAGTGAAATTTTTATTACATCGTCTCAAACCTTTTCGTCTGTCTGTTGCATGTCGCGTGACGCTCGGCCGCGGAGTAGGGATAAAGTGAAAGGCTTTATCCCTACTCCGCGTTTTATACGTTTTATACTCTTAATGGAATATTTTTCCAAAAATTTTTAGTTAAATGTCTATAGTGTGAAAAAAAGTTTCACTTTTACCGTGGTTTCATAAAACCACACAATCCTTTTTTTGATATTCTATTAAAAGTTGACGAAAAGTTAAAGTTACTGAAAGTATTTGTCATTTACCATTTCATGTCATCTAAGATCCAAGTTTTGAATGATATTGCCTCACAAGAATTAGTAGTTTTCAAATGCAGATGTGATATAGCCATGCGTCACGAAATGAAAAGAATCACCTCTAACCAAATCTTAAAATGGCTGCTGGCTACTTTTTTTATGGGCATTTTCAGTGGCAGTTCTTAGTCTGCCATAGCTGACCAAAATGTGGGTAGGCATACTTACCACCTAGTTGACCTAAAATGGGAGCATATTTAATCCAGGCCTACATCACGGTGTTTTCTAATTAATTGCTGACCATAATGAGTGCTAGCGTATTGTCTGTAATTAGACGCGCCCATGCGGTTCACTCACCTTTCTATTACGTTGGGTTTTAGTTGACTACGAGGCCAATAGTCACACTTTAGGTGTGTCAGACCATTAGGCTTTTTTAAAACGAATTACCTATTGGATCTATGTTAAAGTACTTATGTGTATTTTTACCCCCACCTAATGGCCATTATACCATGGCAGTATTTTTTTATCTTTCATCAACCGATACGTTATAAATCTTGTAGTTTAAAAGTTTTTTTTTTGTGTTCAAATTCTAGATTGTCTCGGAAAAAAAAAGTTGGTACCTACACTGAAAAAGTAGTAAATCATTGCAGAAACATAATGGGGGCATTGTTTTAGCAAATGATTCAACAAAAAAATGCGACGTTTGATCAACACCGAATCTAGAGACAAAACTAGAAAAAGGAGAGTTTTTAGCCTTTTTATTTAAACTTACAATACATTATAATTAGGTACTTATTGCAAATTATACGTTTTCTTAAAACGCATTCAATCTAAGTAAGAAACGATAACAGTTTGGCTCATCATGAGGGTGAATCATGCCAGTAATAGGATAATAGCAGGATTGTGTGCCCGTCTGCGCCTACGCATCGATTGTTTTAATCGATGAAAATAATATGATGCTGATGAGGTATTATACCTGCCTGCATTGTATTCATTTCTTGTGAAGTTACATTGTTGTCGGGTTCTTTATTAAAGAGTTAGCTCAATAGGACTAAGTTGAGGCATAAATAAAGGTTGCAAAAGGATAAAATATTATCGTTTTTTATATAAGTAACCTAATCACTTTCATGGTGAAAGATGATGCGTGTATGGTTTCAATCATGCAACAGATATATTAATGTAAACTATATTTTCCATTGTTACGATACTAAACAACTCTTTTCACCAGAAAAATATTGAAAGTCGTTAATATCTTGCTATTATGTAACACAAAAAGTTATTCAAAGTGAATAAAAGTAAGAAATGTAAGCATTTCAATAGTGCTAAGGTCTATTCTATGATTCAGAACCACTAGATCATTCGAACTTATAAATTGTAAAGCCAAAAATAACTCGGATACTGTCGAAGTTCCTACCTAAGCTACCGACGACGGGCGGCTTAAATTGTATACAATAATAAGCCCGTTACTTCTAAAACCACCAAGTTACGCTCCGCCCATTGAGCTGTGGAAATTAAAAGCCTTCGAGTTAGTTTAACGCAAACCCGATGGTTCCACTATACCGTTGGGTAACCCGCTATATTTTGTTTTAAGTTAATTGAAGTTACTATTGATTAACTAGATGTCTTTGGTCGATTTTAAACTTTTGATTTCATGCTTTGATCGGTTGATTTAAATGGGTGGACAAAGTTTTAGAAGTGGATTGATTTAATCTTAGGTTTACTTTAATTCTTCTCGATTTGAATCAACGTCAAAAAAGCCAAATTGAGATCGTATCTAATGATTCTAATAAATTGTGTTTGAAGAACTAGGTATCAAAGATCATTGAAATGCTTAGGCTGAATAAATCTAATCCCGGACAACAAAACCATCAGAAATGCTCATCAGATCTCTAATCAAGACGATCTAGAAATAAACTAACATTTCAGAAACGTCGATACAAATATTAGAACCATAATATATAACCTATAATATTCGCTGCACCGTAACAATATTTTTAAAAAAAATGTATTATTTTAGACAGATACGATAAAAAACTAATTTTGACGTGTAATGTCACAACAGTGGGGTGTCCGCATCGATATGGCGATAAAACACATAAGTGGAAGTCACTTTTATCTATGATCGGTTTTATATTACCACAGAAATAACACTTCAGGATAATATTATGAATATAATTATATATGTATAATCTGATCTGATCTATGATTTATTTCATTACACGGAAGTGGACAAAGACATTACCAATTAATTAAATACTAATTAATATTAATTAAATACTACCACAATAGATAAGCAGCTTTTCATTTAGGAACAGTCACCATTTTCGTTGAGTTATAAGCTTTTTTAAAATCCATACCTTCAGCATTTTTTACAACGCAATTCTTAGTTTGTAATTGGAACCTACAGTTTTCGAGTTATACAGGAAATAATATCTAGGTATGTATTAGTCATTACATCAGTTAATAGTCTGAATATGCTAACCTTTTCAATTGTCAGTAACAATAACAGTTGGCTCACAATTAATATTGATCGTTTGAATCAATAAACTGCGCGCATTGGTCAGTGGCTGTAGTATAGTGTAGGTTCTATCGATGCAATGTGCACATGACTAGTTTCACTTTAAATTGATCATGGTTATAAAGGGTGTAAAACACCTCTTAACGAAGCCGAAAGCCACTGGTTTTCCCTGTCATTGCGATATTTTTTTTGTTCTACACCATACCTGGGAACCTTCTAGTTACGGAGATATTAGGAGTCAAAGTTCCAACTTTTTGACAAGTATTTTTTTTAAATACAAGTTTTTAATGTAAGATTTTTACTTTAAACACCTCCAAGACCCCCGTACTATTCAATTCGTCCATCAGCACAATGTTTTGAGTGCGTTACATTGAGTTCTACCAAAAAAGTTTAGTTAGTTAGTTGATGTTAATGGAAAAAGATCTCCTGGATCCGTTGTAAGAATGGGGGTACCCCAGGGCTCAATTCTTGGCCCATTTTTGTTTCTTATTTATATAAATGACTTGCCTTACCTCATAAAGGATAATCATGACATAGTTTTGTTTGCAGATGACACTTCTCTTTTATTTAAACTCAAACGTCAGCAGATAGTTACGGACGAGGTTAATAACGCCCTGGCAAAAGTCGTTAATTGGTTTAATGTTAATAATCTACTCCTAAATGAGAAAAAAACCAAATGTATTAAGTTTACGATACCCCATGTAAGACAAGTAGAAACTAGGGTACTAATCAAGGATGAAGAGTTGAAACCGGAAGATAGCACAGTGTTCTTGGGCATAACTCTGGATGCCAAGCTTCAGTGGGGCCCGCATATAGATAAATTGTCAAAAAAACTTAGCTCTGCAGCATACGCCGTTAGGAAAATTCGTGGTTTGACTGATTTAGAGACAGCCCGTTTAGTTTACTTTAGTTATTTCCATAGCGTGATGTCGTACGGTATTCTCTTGTGGGGCAATGCCGCCGATATTCAGACAATATTTGTTTTGCAAAAAAGGGCAATTCGTTCAATTTATAAATTAAGTCCCAGATACTCCCTCAGAGAAAAATTTAAAGAGATTGATATTCTTACTGTGCCCTCTCAGTTTATCTATGAAAACCTCTTGTACGCACATAAAAATATTAATTTGTTTAAAAAATACAGTGATATCCACAACGTAAATACGAGGAACAAACACAAATTTGTTGTTCCTGCAACGAGGCTCAAAAAAGTAGGGGGAACGTTCAGATGCCAATGTATACGTTTTTATAATAAGCTTCCGAGCCATATTCAAGCACTAAGCCTAAATAAATTCAAATCGTTTATAAAACGGAAGCTATGCCTGAAAGCCTACTATCATGTTAATCACTATCTCGAAGATAAAAAGGCTTGGGATTAAACTGCTCCAATGAAATTTGCTCTGTGAATGTCGAAATTTCGGACTTTGCTTGTTCATTGTTAATTCCTTATTTTATATACTGTGACATTTTTATTTTTTTATTTTTACCTTATTTTTTTTACAGTTTTTATTTTTATTTTATTATTTTAAGTGACATTTACCGATGTGACATGAATACTTATTTCAGTATTTTTATTATTTTTTTTACTTTATATTTTATTATTTTTATGTGACATTTACTGATTTGACATGCATATTTACTTTTTTATTATAATTTTGACATTTATTGATATTCGTGATTTGTAAAATTAATTTCGTAAATTATTATTAATTACATTTAATTATTGTGAATGTGAGGACCATGCAGGTCACATTATTTTCTCCCACCACTATCTGGCAGTTTGAGTACTTTAAGCGACCTACCCAAATGTCCTTTCTTTGGTATTGTTCGTCGTTTCGTTGAGCTCCTTAAGTTATAAGTCGAGCTACACGATAACTGACAAATGCTTGCACTGACTGGACAGGTCCACTCAAATCTGTGTGGTTCTTTCTTCAAAAGACCATTTCAGATACTAATCTGCATAGTCCTCATGTAAATTGAGCAATGTCTGGACTTTAAAAGAGTAACAAGTTAACAAGGAACCTCTGAGTTTGTTTCGGCTGTTTCTTCTCAGAGTAGTCAGGTACGAAACACCGGCCCCATCTAGCTTAAAAAAAATGACGTGTAAAAGTGTTTGTAAAAACCTACTTGCAAAATAAACATCATTTATCATTTATCATTTATCAAAACATGATTTTACACCCCCCAAAAAAAAAGGCGTTTCCCAGCAATAATTTTTGCGTAAAGTTACTTAGTTTCATGTACAGAATGCTTGGTTGAAAGCTTTGTGATGAGGTGATTTACACGTTGTGTAGTGTTGATTGTTAAATAAACCATTTTAAGCACAGTCCTTTTCTTTTTGTTTAAGTAAAAGCTTTTCAACGATCAGACACGTTAAAAACGGGGATGTTTTTTGCATTTTTTTAGTCTACATCTCAATCTCACGATGATGATTTCATGACTCGTGAGATTGCGCAATAACAAATGCAAATTAACTCCATCAGTCTGACTGTCTGTTCCGAGTTCCGATCGCTTGCCTAAACAGCTGAAAAGTTTTCCTTGTTCATCATGACATGGGTTAGGAGTTATATGGGACATAGGATACTGTTTATTCCAGTCGTACGTTGCCGTGGCATAATTTATCGTGAGCAAAGGCTAGCAATAAAGCAAGTAAAAATCTACACTTATTTTTAATATTATAAAGCTGAAGAGTTTGTTTGTTTGTTTGTTTGTTTGTTTGCTTGAACGCGCTAATCTCAGGAACTACTGGTCTGATTTGAAAAATTCTTTCAGTCTTAGATAGCCCATTTATCGAGGAAGGCTATATGCTATATATCATCACGCTACAACCAATAGGAGCGGAGCAGCAATGAAAATGTTGCTAAAACGGGGAAACAGTGACGCAGACGAAGTTGCGTGGGACAGCTAGTAACAAATAATTAGGTACAGGAAGGGACACCACCAGGTATTCTATTAGCATTCTAAATCATAATTTTCCTTTAAAATCCTGGCTGAAAATTTAAATTCCTCTTTCATACGCTTGATCACCGTGGGAGAGCTAAGAACCCTGTCATCCTTCAACTAACCATGACTTCACGACATTTGACAATCGTGTGTCGTTCAGTGCGTGACAATAGTTAAACTATATGTTCGATTAATAATTTATAGGCTCGCGTTTTCCCGTGCGATAACAATGCGAGCTTGCGCGGCATAGTAATGTCTAGGGCTTACTGTAGGCAGGCGGGTAAATACTTAATTGTTCCTCGTGGAAATATCTGCAGCCGTTGACATTGGCAGATTGCTTACTATAAATTAATAAAATGGCTCAGTATTTTTGATGAATAGGTTTGTATGACACGTAGAGTAATTGCGTGATGCAAATACGAAATGCGTAATTTCTTATTAGGATTAACATAATTGTAGTGACTTGTTTAAAAATATAATGCCATCATTGTTGAGGACACATGATACTGACAACTATGTGTTGACCGCGAGTTTCATCAGGGAAACTGGTCCTAAGTGGACGATCTAAAACAGTACGATATTGTTACCAAAACTAATTAAAGGTGGCAGTTACAGCTTTCATCAAACTTCTAATCAAGTTTGTCTTTTTCGACCATTGCACACCAGCCAACAGCCAAATGAACGGAATCCAAGTTATAATTACTACGTCCACTTCACAGTGGATTGATTCAGACTAGTTTAGGAGCTGGCGCAAGTACCCGCTGGTCGTGGGCCGTGGAGTTTGCGGTCAGCCCGGTCAGCCGCTCAGCCGTGACTGACCAGCTCAAGTTGTAATATCAGATGAACTAGGACCTTGTTAGTCAAGGAGGATATAAAGATGGTTTGATTGGAAATAGTTGTGTTTAACAGATGTTAAGACGTTCAAAGTTGATCTTGATGACGTGACAATTTATATCGAATACCTAGGTTACTCGTTGTGTTGGTAATATTTTTCTGTTCTATTAATATGTTTATCCAAAGGTTTCCTCCTTATCATTTTCTGTTGATTATGTTAATATCTAAGTTTGAACCTTAATATTCTAAGCTAGCTCTGCTTATTTTCCTTAACTATAATAAATACGATTATTTTCTGAATCTGGTATAAAATTCATATTTTCAGGAATTAACAATGAAATTCAAAGCCTATATTATATACATATTTCTTCGAAACTACACACAGTTGATAAAGCCGAATTGGCAAAAACAGCGTAAATTTAGTATCTGAGTAAGCACAGTTTTTTCCTTGAATTGTTTGTGACAATTGTGAGAATTTCCTTCAGGTCAAAACCACAACGGATGAGATATAGAACTACGTACATATGCATTAATATAGTGCACCAGTATTTACCTATACCTATTCCACGTCATTTAATTATGTAATATGAAAAAAATGATGAACCACCTTTCGTACGTACTCGTATTTTGAGGAGGTAGTAGTTTTTTCAGGAAGTGGTCTTCCCAGTTTTTAATTTGCGGAAATAATCGATATTAAGTATGATATCCAAAAACGCCCCCCACAGCCAAATGCCAAAATTATTAACAATTTGAAAGTACTCTAATAATATTTTTAAATCTTTTTTTATATAATTTAGTAATTAGTATGTGAGTAAAATGTATAAACGAATAGGAATATTCATGCATAAACATAAACGTTAAAAAGAAATCCATAATTTTATCCGTGTTACAAAAGTTCATGTTTGGCAGTCATTCGCAACACGAAGACCGCTTCATCACTAAGCTGTTCCAAATACTGAAAGTTTCCCTGAATTTCTTTCGACGTAATAAACAGTTTTTCGTGACTAAAAGAAATTTTCGGTGTCTACTCGTATTCCTTATTCGAATTATCTTGAGTCATTATCGTGAATAATAAAAAGTTTTTGATGGCCTACGTCTTTGCGTTAGTTTTAAATATATTTGGAAATAACTACCAAATTAAAGAATAATTAAAATATTTCTGGTTTTAATAACAACGAGATATTATATCTAGCCGTCTATTAAAAAAAAACAATGAATAAATAATCCTGAAATATGCCTTACACCTACATTATTTTGCGAAAATGGGAAAAGATCGCGAAAATAAATCCCGAAATATCGATACTCCACCACGTACGATCTTATCTTATCAAATAAAACTTTTTTTTAATCAAATTTAAAAATTTAAAAAGACTCACCATTATTGAAGTTGAGTTGATAAGTTTACAAAAAAACGTGAAAAAGGAGCGTGTGGCGTGGCGAGTTCGTGAGGCAACGCACCGAGCCGGACTGTGCCTGTGATGGACAGAACACAGCTTTTATATGCCGAGCAACGCGCACGCCTATTCTGGAGAACCTATAAAACTATTATAAGGAATAATCTTGGGACCACTCCTTGTGGTTTAAATATCTTAGTAACAAGCTGAATTTTCAATGAGGCGCTCCTCTTGATGTTTGTGTCTGCCGGTCTGGGTTATAGGTTTCCATGTGGGCTGTGGAGTGCCTAGAGGGCACGTAGAAGAGAGAGACAAGTTTTAATTATGAAGAGAAGTAGATTATAAGTGCAAGCCAAGCTTTTATGCGTATATGAAGGTACTGCTCGTGGACTTTTCTTTTTCAGGTATAACTCTAATCTCTATGCTCTTAATTATTACTTACTACTAAAAGTTTTAATAGGTATTATTATAGTATAATTTTTTCGTGGTAATCATAAGATTTTACTATTGATTCCATAATTTTCTCGCTTTCTGAAAAATAATTAAGAACTTCGGTGTAATAAACTAAGGGTTTTCCATGAATTCCACTATTCACTTATGTCCCGAGACAGCAGACCATAATGCACATTAGCCAGATTATAATAGCAATAATCATCTGAAGAATCGTCGTAGTTCACTAATATAAAAGCATTTTTAATGCATGTGGCATATTAACAGTAAATATTTATAACTAGCTGTACCCAGCATGCGTTGCAATGCACTTTTTACTACCCACCTACCCTATCCGACCTACCTACCCTATCCTACCTACCCTACCCGACGCTACCTACCTACCTACTCTACCCTACCCTACCTACCTACTCTACCCTACCCTACCCTACCCTTACTACCTACCTACCCTACCTACCTACCCTACCCTACCTACCTACCCTACCCTACCCTACCTACCTACCCTACCTACCTACCCTACCCTACCTACCTACCCTACCCTACCTACCTACCTACCCTACCCTACCTACCTACCCTACCTACCTACCTACCCTACCTACCTACCCTACCCTACCTACCTACCCTACCCTACCTAACCTACCCTACCCTACCTACCTACCCTACCCTACCTACCTACCCTACCCTACCTACCTACCCTACCCTACCTACCTACCCTACCCTACCTACCTACCCTATCCTACCTACCTACCCTACCCTACCCTACCGTATCCTATGTCCTTCTCCTGGCTCTAAACTACCTCCCTGCCAATTTTCAGCTAAATCGGTTCAGCCGTTCTTGAGTTATAAGTGAAGTAACTAACACGACTTTCTTTTATATATATAGATTACAGTGATGTCGATAAACCCTTGAAAACTTCACTAAAACTAATTTAACAAAAATCGTTTATGCCACTGCAACGTTCATACCAATCTACTTCAGTTCCGCGGTAGTGGTCAATCGGTCATCGCATCCAGAATAGGTCGTCTGATTCACACCGAGTAATGTGTCCAGACGGAGCTCAATTTTTCGGACTTAGTCTCAAACAGAAGCAGTGAGCCAATGCTCAAAGCCCCGCCCCGTGACTAATGTTGTACACAAATATTATGAGATTATAATGTCAAACTAGTGAACTGTGATGCGTTCTGTCTACGATGTAGAACAAAGGGCTATTAAATGTGGTATTGGGTGCATTGATATTTAACTTTTGGACTAGTTCTGACGAATTTTCTGGATTATTAGTACTTGGGTGTTTTTTTTTCATAGCTGACGGCGTGGTAGGCCAAGTCTGAGGTCCAAGGGTGGCATGAAAACTCTGGCACCAGTTTAGGCTTACCGACAAATGCTTGCACTGACTGGACAGGGCCACTCAAATCTGTGTGGTTCTTTCTTCAAACACTAATCTGCATAGTCCTCATGTAAATTGAGCAATGTCTGGACTTTAAAAGAGTAACAAGTTAACAGAGAACCTCTGAGTTTGTTTCGGCTGTTTCTTCTCAGAGTAGTCAGGTACGAACACCGGTCCGATCTAGTTTTAAAAAAATGACGTGTAAAAGTGTTTGTAAAAACCTATTTGCAAAATAAACATCATTTATCATTTACCACGATAAAGAGAAATTAATCGCACTCAGTGGAAACCAATATTGACTATTTAGGTAAGCTCAATTTTAAAATGTTACAAATCTCTATAGTTTGTTTGATGGATTACATGGAAATATAGAAAAACGTTTCTATGCCAGAGCGTTCGTTTTCTGAATTAAATATTTTGCAATTTTAATATCAATAACTTCTGCCATTTACATACGGGATATTTATTTTGGTTCTGAGAGTTCTTACAATAGTAACACACTTAAACGAACTTTCAAGTTATTTGGAGTCAGCTGATTCCAGTACCAAATTGAATCATGGACTTCCTATTCTAAGGGTTGCGATGAACGGAGAAGGGTCTGCATAGGGGAACCTTGACCCTTCACCCATTTTGTGTCACTAGGTATAAGTACTGCACATTTTTATGTTGATAAGATAAGATAAGAGAAATTTATTTGTCAAAAACACGTGTAGGTTTACAATTAGTTGGAATGATTACAAAAAAAAAAAAAAAAATAGTTTCAACATGTTTTGCCTAGAAAGGCGTACAAATACCACAATAATATAATTCAAAGCACAAAAATAATTAAGTTACGTTAATTTAATAAAATTAATAATTAAAAAATGTCATAAAGTACAGGAAAATGTCAAAATGTCATAAAATAATAATAAAAATTCTAAATTACATCATTTAAATAAAAAAAATATCTAAAATTACAGGAAAATGTCTTAAATAAAAATTAACATGTCTAAAGTACATCATTAAATAGTTTGATATCTAGATATTTATTTTTCTTAAAGGTAGGTACGTAAGTAAGTATGGTTTGTGCTATTGAACTTTCTTTTTATTGTTGCGTTGTTAATTAATTAATTTCAATAGTTCCTTTTCTAAAAATAAGTTGAATATCTAAAATTATAATTAAGTATAATTATTACAATAAAATAAAAATAACAGTATTTACATAAACTAACTAACTAAATATAAACTAAATTAAAAACAACAGGACGTTCAGGCGTCAAAATACTCCTCCGCATTAATAATAATATTTCAATAGTAATATTTTTTCTAAAAGATATTTTTTTCTGTTGATATTTCAAATAATTACATATGACTTTTACAGTTTAACGTCATGCACACATAAAATACCGCCTTTTGCCTACGGGTACCTATACTCCTATGCAGAATTTTTATGTCATGATAAGAAATTGATCGAGACCTTGCGGCTAGCCAGAAGCCCGAAACGTTTGACAATCAATCTTACCAAAGGGGATGTTCCCAGTAATTAGGTTGTGGAGGTCAGATCTACATACGATTGGACTGTAAGGCAATACCAACAAAGATGATATAAAATTACAAAAAGTATTTACGAATACTTTGACGACTATAAATTATTGTCTTATTTATCTTGAAATCACAATCAATCAAAAGGTTTGTAACACATCATGTAGAGTCAAGTCTGAACAAGTTCGCACAACGTGAATATAGCGCGACACGATATTGAATTTGGGGTGTTTGACCACACCCCATAGACCCAGACAGACTGGTCTCATTTAAACGAGGGTTCATTCAATATCTGGCACAACGACATAAGCAATACCTTCTGTGTTTGTATAGGTGTATTGAATTAACGTGTCTGCTTTTTTTTTTTAAACTTTGCTCCTCACTAGGAATTTCTCCTGTATCGTGGGTGCGTTTACAAACATTTAAAGTCACATACACAAACAGCCAGACCCGGAACAACTTTCTGTAGGCTATACAAATATTTGTTCCGTGCGGGGATCGAACCCGCTACACGCAGCACAGCAGCCGATCGCTCAACCACTGCGCCAACTGTGTCGTCGTAATGTCGAGTGTTTATAGAATGAAGTTTTCCCTTCAGGAGGTAACAGAAATCATAGCTTCACCAATGCATGTACTAAATACAACATTACCTATTTCCATTTTCACTAACACTAAGCAATGCCTGAATGATTGAATTTAGGTCTCGCCTAGTGTTAGCAGGTAGCAGACTTTTTCCTACGCTTTTACTGGCAATATCATTAATCATCGGCACAAAACACTATCTCAGTAAGCTACTGTTAGCGAACGCCTGGAGATTGGTAGCCATTGTACAATCTCTGACCCAATTGAAGCGCTACCATCACTTGCAAGAAGGGCCGGTGCTCCAACGAAAGTACTTATTAAAGATTGTAAGAAAACAACGAAACTTGTAATACACATTCGCCCCGAGCTCCCCTTTGGACAGGATCTGGACTTTCAAGACAGATTCGATCTACGTGACTGAAAATGTGTTATTGGGGTTTTTTATTAGGGTATTCTCGTAACCATTATGGATTTTGAAAAAATCCGGATCTCACATCCGTTACTCCAAAAGCGCGCTAAGGCCATTGGCTGTTTGAACTGGAGCTATTGGTTAGCTCCAGATCAAACAGCCTGAAGTTATTAGGCAGATTTCATAATGTATCATTCTAGCCCAAACCTAACATTTGAACAACTACGCTGAGGAATACCCTGGCGCTTTGGCGTAAACCAAAACAAATAAATAAGCAAATCTCTACATTCCGACAAAAGTTGCTCAGACCAACCAACCAATTCTTTAGAAAAGTATAATGTCTTGATTCTGAGCTCCACTGTGTGTTGGCCAAGTCAACACTTAAATTAACAAATAAAAAATCAAAGAGAGTAGTAAAATCACAAACAATCAAAATAGTATTTGTAGAAAGCAAACCACCAATTCACAAAAAAAAAAAGTTATAAAACAGCCATATTAAAAATTAAAACATGGAGGTATGTATAGGTACCCATAATACAAGGAACTGTATACATATATACAGGGTGTAACGGAAAGGGTATATACATCCTTAAGGGTGTGTTACAGACCATCAAACTGAACATGGTTCTCATCATAAAACATGTTTATCAGTAAAAAAAATATCTGCTGCCCCATAGAAAATTACAATACCTATTCGACCCAAATGTATAGGCAGCTGATATTTTTTTTTGCTGCAAAAAATTTTTTATGCTGAGAAACTTGTTCAGTTTGATGGTCTGTAGCATACCCTTAAGGATGTATATACCCTTTCCGTTACACCCTGTATATATAGGTGCATACCTGTAAATGTAGGAAAATCGGTTAATAAATAAGTTAAATCGATAGCAGCTGAAAAACTTCATGGACGAGATCCTATCAATAGGTCACTTATTAAAACTTAACCGAGCTTTTTACTTTTTTAAATGCAGGAAGAGTATTCGTCACGCAACCTCTGCAGGGGGATGGAAATAAAGGATCTTCCTACCCCTGAAGACACGCGACGTTCATGAAAACTATTATTTCAGGCCGTTTTTATGTATTGTTTACTTATCTATTTTTAT
Source organism: Cerastis leucographa (assembly GCA_963082945.1). Lineage (NCBI taxonomy): Eukaryota > Metazoa > Arthropoda > Insecta > Lepidoptera > Noctuidae > Cerastis > Cerastis leucographa. The sequence goes on along the minus strand of OY720356.1, from coordinate 20,434,333 downwards.
TTCCTGAAGGGGAGAGGGACACATTTTCATGGGTAATGTCTTGGGGAAAGCTCCTATTAATAATGTGGGTCGATGGAAGATTGAAGCTGAAAGCAATGGAATTGAATAATCTTATTTGTTTATAGATAACTAGCTTCTGCCCACGGGTCCGCCCGCGTGGAGTTCGGCAATTGCCCATGTATGCGTTAACCCCCCAAAAAATTGTCGAAAATAGTCATTTAAATGTTATAGATAATAGTTGTTGCCCGCGGCTTCGCAGTTCTCACTTAAATCAATGCCAGACATAGCCTAGGGGAGGATATTCAGACAATGCGAATGCGTATTTTAAATTTAATAAATTAAATTTATTTGCACTTAGAAAATGAGGTCATCATTTTCGTTATCGGCGACCCTGAAGTCTACAAAAACAACACCCGTGAAAGAAAGTTTTCCTCTGCGTCAATTTGGTCAGCGGCCCCGAAAACCACGAAAACGACACCAATGAACGAAAAACAGGAAATTTTCCTCGGCGCCATCTCGGATTTTCATTTTCATTGCCAGCGACCCGCTAAAACCACGAAAACGACACCCATGAAGCCATTGAGTCGCGCAAGTGTCCAGCCGCGTGAGTGTCTTTCGCGCAAGTATCCATGCGCAATATATTTTCGTCCCGCAAGTGTCCTTCGCACAAATGACCCAGATTCCCTAGAAGTGTGAACTTATATGAACTACCGTGTAACTGTGAACTTGACGGCACGGTTGGCGCAGTGGTTGAGCGATCGACTGCTACGCTGCGTGTCGCGGGTTCGATCCCCGCACGGAACAAATATTTGTATGGCCTACAGATAGTTGTTCCGGGTCTAGCTGTTTGTGTATGTGAGTTTAAATGTTTGTAAACGCGCGAATAAAACCCACGATACAGGAGAAATTCCTAGTGTGGGGCAAAGTTTACAAAATTAAAAAATGCCAACCCTGTTATCGTCTGAGGGGTGGATTTTCCAAAAACATTGATACGTGTTTATCAATTCCATCGAGAAACAGAAATAGTAAATTTCAAGCTGTGCAGACTATATTTGTTTTACTATTGTTTCAACCCCTTTTCTCACTTTTGGGGTCGAATTTCCAAAAACGGCCAAATACGTGTTCATTTATTTTTGCTCAGAAACTTCAATATTTAATGTCATTCTTCTTACTTCAAAAATGACGGATTCCGCATAAAAACTTTGAACCCCCATCTCACCCTGATAAGGGGTAATTTCTCGAAAACGTGACGTGACGTCTTTAATATGTATTTATTTATTTCTAACCAGAAGCTTGTATATGAAATTTCAGCTTTCTAACTTTAAAAATGACGATTTTCCATACAAACTTTCATCCCCTATTTAGGTCCCTTAGGGGTTGAATTTCCAAAAATCCCTTACTCCTTGTCTACATTATAAAGGGAACCTCTGTGCAAAATTTCAGCTTTCTAGGTTCAAAGGTTTGGGCTGCGCGTTGATGAGTCAGTCAATCAGTCAGTCAGGACTTCTCTTCTTATTTATATATATAATAATAATTAATATTAATATTTTTAAATGTTTTTTTTATTATTATTTATAAGGAATATTTAAAAATATATTAAATTTGTATATAAATTAATAAAGGGAATAATAATAATAGATAGATGGATAATAAGTAGCTGTCCAGCGCAACTTCGTCTGCGTCACATTTTCCCCGTTTTCGCAACATTTTTCATTGCTACTCCGCTCCTATTGATAGTAGCGTAAATATATAGCCTATAGCCTTCCTCAATAAATGGGCTATCTAACACTGAAAGAATTTTTCAAATCGGATCAGTAGTTCCTGAGATTAGCGCGTTCAAGCAAACAAACAAACAAACTCTTCAGCTTTATAATATTAGTATAGATAGTATAGATTTAAAAATAAAACGGGGACGAGCTCATAGCTGCATTATTTATTTATCTATCCGTGCCTCGGAAAGCACATTAAGCCGTTGATCCTGGCCGTCATTTGTAGACCTTCGGCAGCCGTTACAGGTAGTCAAGGACACGAAAGTCTGACAACCAGTCTTTCCAAGGGGTGTCGTATTAACCAGTACTAAGTGGGTTGTGGAGGTCACATTGACAGTCGCTCCATGTACAATACAGGTATTCAGCTGCATCCGGTTAGACTGGAAGCTCACATGGTTGAGAAAACGCACGGCAGATGATGAGTTAATTAAAACGGTAGGTATTACACCAACTACAATAATTAACTTACAAACAGGGAAGACGGCATACACTGATAGTGATGATTTCAAGATAATGCTTGCTTTCGATTCTTTCCTAAGGCTTATTCAAAATGGTACGGACAAATTGCGAAACGGCCTACACTAACGGCCAACGGACAGACACTAACAGTGTCTTTCACAGTCCGGTCTGGTCCGGCTGGTGCCGCGTCATAACTTGGCCGTACCGGTTTGAAATTGACCCTTAACAACTTTAGTATAGTAACAGGCTCAGGAGACATCTTCTCACATCAAGCGGTGGCGACGTCTTACCGCCATTCGCGGCTATCTGGAAAATCACGCAAATTCTTCCTGAAAGTAAACAACTGACATTTTACGATCGGAAGTGGCTCATAGACAGATCGACATGACGCCTAGAAACAAAGTGTACTCTGCAAGTATCAATAAAGAGCAGCCATTGAGTGTACAGATGTCAAGCGCCATGCGCCATATGCGAACCGATTGAGCTCGTTTGGACGATGCTGAGCTGTCGAGTACAGGGCATAAGAAGACAGCGAGTGGGCGTCACTGTCCGCTCGCATTGTAAGTGATAACATTTTGTCTGATAGAAATAAAGTCCTAAACTAAAAGATGTAATAGAGAGAAATAATAAATGAATAGAGATTTTAACATGGTTTTTAAACGTGTATTATAGGTACAACGCAATTTTTAATAAGCTGTATAGGCATTAGCAGAACAAACGGTCCTGTGCCTCCTGCATCCTACGAATTCCCGCAATCTCTATTAGGTCAAGGTCCACCTGTTGGAGAACCCATCCACGCTCTAAGAGAAATCGAAAAAAAAAACATTGAACAGAACGACTTTCAGGTCAGTTGCCACTTTTTCAAATCGCTGTTTCATTCCAACTTACACCACTTTTACAAATACATACGTCAATATTTTAGTGGTAACTACATAGTTTGCTGTTTAAAGTCTGTCTGTAGGTCGTTTCGAACTAATTGCACGCCTACCACAACACACTGTGGTCATTTTGTGGTCGGACTGACGTGGCGCGCTTGGGTTCGCCATATTTGGGAGTTTTTATTTTGTAAGTTAAATTGTTTAATAAAAGCGTTCGGTTCTAAAAATAGCTGCAGTATAAGATTGGTTTGTACTTGAGTTACATATGGAGCTTTGTTGTAATGTTCAAGTATTCTGCTATTTAATCGGTAGCTTTAAATTATGATTATTACAATTGTTGGTGTAGGTACAACCTAACTCTTTTACGTTTTCAACAAATTATAATTGTTGTCAACGATCTAGTGTATGCTTTCAGAAAAAATAATTTGAAATTATGGAAGACATACTGTTCAATGGGATGTAGTTGAATACAAATGGATGAAATTGTGTCACGAATTTACCCTTCCTACTGCACTAGATCACAAACTACATAAATAAAAAAAATGCGTGGAGTCCCTTCGCGCGGAAGAACTGAAACTTCGTAATACTACACGCATGCGCTCGAGTGCACGCATTCACTCTCGTTATTTTATTGAGCTTTTGTTGTTTTCTTGTTGTATTATTTTTATTACATAATTATTACATAGGTTTATCGAAGTTATTCTACTCATGGAAATTGAGCGAACGCTGACACACCGAAGAGTCGAATGCATGACTGTTTGCACGCCATCTTGCGTACCTATAAGAACTACGTAGTCACAAATCTTGTGATACTGCCATCTTTTAGTGAGTTTTAGAAAATATTCCCCCTCCATGGTAGCGTTAAACTTGTTGGAAGTCGCATAAGAATGTCGACGTCCTGGCCCTTATTAACATTGAAAAAGTAGCACATAGCAAACTATGGGTAGGTACAAACAAATCATCATTACACGGTAATTAGGTTAAATCTTGTTTATAACACATTTGCTCGTAAAGGGTCTCTTATTGCACCAAGTTCAGTATCGTAATGTATCACATTACGCACTAGTGCGGTAATGTAAAGTAAAACGCACGGCTTATCATAATGCTCCGTCTAAAACGAACGGTACTTTTTTAAATCTTAGCAAAGAGTTTTTATGTCAGAAAAGTAGTCAACATTTTATTAATAAAATTAAGTTGGGAGATAAAATATAATAAATAAACATTTAATTCTTTAATTTAATCAATTTTGACCATAAATTACAACCATTTATCTGTAACAAAACACAAAAATATTAATTTACTTTATTAGTAATACTGGCTGTTTTTGTGCCATTGCCTTAATTATATATATTATTAACTAAAAAAGCATAAATCTGTTCGTCAGACTAACTACACAGTATGCATAACTGTGTTATAACGTCCTGCACCCACCGGTTGCTAAGGCAGGTATGTTAAACCTACGGCAGTGGTAGTTTCCAGCATGATTTTCAGGATTGAGGCAGTGAACGAGTTTTTTTTTTATCCAGGATCTCATGCCCAAAAGTATACCAACGAACTTTCGGCCACTAGATCAACGTGGAAGAAAATGTGCTTTGAAGTTTAAAGCCACCACGTCAAGTCAAGCACGCTTGAACTAGACATGTGTTACCGGTATCTTTTCCAAAAGTTGGCGATCCCTGCTAATCAGCAATCATATTGTATCATGCGCGATGCCCAGCGCTGGGCTTGGCAGTACCCGACCGTGAAATCACTGATACTATCTACCTACCTATGTCTACCCATATTTTTACTTATGCTCTGTAGACGTCGCATACACACAGATAAGCTTATTATTGTTTGTTGTGGTTGCAAAGACGTTATATACGTTTATGTCGTGGTTTAAGCATAGGCAGAGGTACGTTGTATATTTTAGAGGTTGTTATTACGGACTATAATGTATAGGATGGTCTAGTTTGTCCTCATGGTATAATTTAGAAAAATTCGATTTGACAATTTCACCGTATTCACAGCAATTTGGAGCAGTTGTATAAGTATAATAATAGACCCATAAAGTTCCCATTGCTGGGACATAGGCAAATAAGGAAATAACTATGTTTTGGCGCCTGGCAGATTAATAGTTTCATTCCAAACCTATGCAACGCGCAATGATATCAGAAAAGTTGTAGGAGCTGAATTTATAAAACAGTAACGGACTGCGCGCGATAATGTACAATTTCAGTCTGCATCGGTGTGCTTGAAAGAAAGCATCATCATTATCATAATTTCAGCCCACAATCCCCCACTGTTGGTAGTATTCCCACACATTCAGCACTCAGCCTGTGCTGCACCGGCAGCGATCCTGCGCGACCGCATCGAAGGGCTTCGACGACGTCGCTTCGACGAATTTCATTCATCGATGAGTGAACCAGCGTTAACATTTTGTTATTTTCATTTTTGTTCCAAAACTGTTGCTTTCTTTGTGTGGAAAGAAAAAACATAAAACGCAAAAAAATAGAACAAACACTTTTATTTATTCTTAAAACAATTGGAGCCATGTACTGAAAACTTATAGTAATTAGTTTAGGTAACTTTCGCTTACAATAACATTTGGTTCAGAACGTAACGTCAATGGCACTAACAAGTGATATTAAAGTTACTAATTATGCTAAACTTTACTTTGTTCTAATAATCTACATCACAACATTGAGCTATTGTTAACTTTAACACTTAGGTTAGTAAAGAATTAAATTATGCATTCGCTTAGAATTTAAAAGGAAGTAACTACCTAGGACTTAAGACAAAATAGTCAAATGCAGGTAGTTGTGCAGGCTGTCGATAAAGAGCGGTTTTTAAAAACCTTAAAATACAATTTATTTCTCATGAAATATAAGGTCAAATCGAACTGTCCTAAAACACTGCAAATATACATTTTCAAATTTTTGGAAGATGAAATGAAATCAAGGTTCTTAAAACCTTCTTAGGTAACAATGAGGTCTTCATAATAAATGAACTAATAATAACATCTAAGTGTCATCAAAACATGACACTGTTATTTACAATCTAAACTATCTACACAATTATGTACAAATTATTAATAATCTACTTATAAATATGTGACAAGTTCTTTTTCGGTATCCTTAAAATATCAACTTGTTACCTAATTCTTCCTTGTCATAGAAAAGGTAACTTTAGAGCACTCATGACTTAAATTCTCTTGAAGAGTCAGCAAAGAAAAACCCAAAACAAAATGTTGACACAATGATATTCTATCAACAATAACAAATGTATAGGATTTACAGAAATACAGCCACGAAAAGTGTATTATATTATATAAATCCTTTTGGAAGTCATTGTAGAAATTCGAAACGCTTTGAAAGCGATTGCCACTTGTCTAACCCGTATGCATATTGTGGTTTTCCGATTTCGTTATAGAAGTCATGATGTCTCTTCTATTTTGTATTTGTTGAGCAATTTTTGACAAAAAGTCTTGACTAATTGGCAGTTTTGCACACAATGCCAAACAGATAGAGTCCCTAAACTATGCGATTTGCACAAAAGTCCCAATGACATCGAAATTCTTCAAGTAGGTTCGAAAAGCAACCACTTAGAGATAGGTATTTTGTAAAGTCCTTAGAGCACTTATGAACACATTAATTTACAGTCTTCTAGACAAAAAAAAAACACTTTTATTTAAATCTGAATTATCAGAAAACACTGCACGGAATGAAAATACTCCTTTTCTAGGATACCAGGCTCAAGTGGGTCCTACAGCACTAACTTCATTAACGTTTTTTGTATCGAACCCTCTAAAATGTTCCTCTGCAGCACTAAAAACTGAGCCACCTGTCCCTCCAGATCCCCTTCATGATAGGAAGACGTCATCAGCGCCGTCCTGCTTGCCGGAGATGATGTACTGGCGCGAGTTCCTGCTGGTGAAGAGATAGGGCGCGCGGCGCGAGGGACAGCGGAACTGGCGCAGCAGCTCGGGCGGCGAGTTGTCCGACTTGTTGCCGACCGGCTCCAGGAGATTGTTCCACAGCAGGTTCGCGGCTGGGGGGACGAGGTTCATATTATTTTGTTATTTAAGTAATGTGTTTAGAGAGTTAGTCACTCAGTATACTTACTTACTTCCATGGAATCGGTTTGAGCCAGTTAGAAAGAACTCAATGAACAGTAAAGGGCTTAGTATAGAACCTTGTGATACTCCGATTCGAATGCGCTAAAGTTTCTTTCGATGTTCACCAATACCGACTACTTGGTACCTATTTGTAAGATGATAATTCAATATTTTAAATGATAAGCCTGTTACATCGATACTTTTCCAATTAACAAAAAAAGGTTTTGAGTTACGGTTTCAAACGCATTTTTGCAAACTTTTATTTAACTTGTAATGATTGTATGTTGGTTTAGATCAAATCTAGCAACTGAATTTTAAAACAATTGAGCTGAAATGTTGCATACACGTTTTAATTCAATAGAAAACTCAAGAGTTAGTTGTTTTGGTGTGCTGGCACTGTACCATCTTTTTAAAACTAATTGACAGTACCTAACGCGTGGCCCTTCTGAGAGAAGTGGAAGCAGTCGTGCGTGATGTAGGACTGGTGGATGACCAGAGGTAGCGGACGCGTCGGCGGCATGGGCGCGTTGAACAGGCGCATGAAGGGCTGCAAGATCACCGTGAAATCCTCGCGGGTGTCGTACCGACCGCTTTCTACCTGTAACGAAACTTGAAATTGAGGAAAACTGAGATATAAAGCAAGGAACTTGAACTCTTCTAGATATTTTCTAATCATAAGACAATCCAAGATCATGTCATCTGTTCTTAAAATAAACGCAAAAGTACCTCATCTTTCTGTCACGTTAACAGATAAACCACAAAACCGATAACTATGACATTTAAATAGTCTCACTTTCGTTAGTCAACTCCAATAGGTTAGGAATCCAACACCAAAAACATGCTATGGTCAGAGGTAAGCAGGTCCTTATCTCCAAATAAGGGGCTTACCAGCGCCACTTCAGCCTTCTGGTAGAGTCTTGCCATCCGCACGAGGTCGTACAGCTCGTTGCCGCCCTGATGATGGAAGCAGGTGCAGAACAGCGAGTGCATCAGACGACACATCATTGGGCGAAGCACGCGGATCGATACTGATACATCTGGAACAGGATGTAAAGATAAATGTAAGTAGTAAGTTTTCAGCCGAAATACGTTCAGTGCTGGACATAGGCCCCGAGCGTCGCTACGTGAACAGGTCCCTGAGCTTCTCGCATCCAAAGGATTCACGCGTCAGTAGTTCGAATCATAGGTATCTCTGCAGAATAGTAGATGGGGCTATCCCTCGCTAATATAATTAATACTATACGTGGTAAAATTACAGGACTTCATGATCGATCGGGAGATTAGCAAGCAAGAAGTTATTCCTACCTAAAACTGGTACCAAATTGACAATAGTCCTGGGCAGATGTTTCTGCAAGTAGTCCAGCGCTATCGACAGCTTCTTGGCGTGAGCAGCTGGAGACCAGGAGACAGGGTTGAGACAGGAGGCCGAGCACAGGTCGTTGGCGCCGATGAACACGGTCACCATCTTCCAGTCGTTGGCGATGTCGATGTCAGCGGAGTTCCGCATTCGGGCTACTATTATCTGGAAGGAAGATTGGGTGCTTTTTCATAATATGACGCTTGTCCTCAAAGAGTTATACATATAGTGGTATAAGTACAAACACACATCCGTTTTGGACTTATGATGTGACAAACTAAGAGCAAAACGGATACATCATTTATGTCACTATACATTTAGTTCCTGACATATTATTCAAACGATGCACGATGCACCGAAAATAGAGAGATGTTTTAAATTCGTTTAGTCACATTTAGTGATTTGTAAAATTGTAAGCAGTGCTTTCCGAGATTCATCCCTGGATGGGTGACCATTTACAATATATCGAGTTTCGTCTATAAGCACGCTAAGCCGTTGATCCCGGATTCTTGGAGCTTTGACAGTCGTTGCCAGAAGTCAGAAGATCCAAATTCTGGCCAACGAGTATCGTGTTGACCCGTTACTGGGTTGTGGAAGTCAAATAAGCAGTCGCTTCATGTAAAATACTGGTATTCAGCTGCATCCTGACCGCAATATAGTTACGAAAAGGCTAGGCTGATGATGTATTTAGTCATTTGTGATCCAAGCGGGCCTAATACTATATTGCTAGTTTTAATAATGTTATTATATACTCCACCAACATGGAGACAGTATTTAGAGCCCAAAAAAGGTGTGTTAAGGCGATAAGAGGTATAAAAAACACGGAAAACTGCAAGCCGTTCTTTGCAAATTTCCGTATATTAACGGTGTCTTAACATATGTGAGGTGGCTGTATATGTCAATACAAACTTCCACTTAGGTATTTGAAACATTACACAGCTCGCGACATACAGATAAAATAATTTAAAAAAATCTCCTAGGAATGTCACCACATATTTATAATAAATTACCTAATTCTTTTTTAGGAATTAAAGATACACACATCAACACGGTATAAGGATATTTCATACTGAATTAAATAACTCGAAAAGTACTGGCCGCATTGGGATCTTGTAGACACCGATTTGTTTGTAATTTATCAAGACTAATTCCAAATTCAAATTTTTGAAAATTCTTTTTTTCGGTGGCATAAAAATGTCTTGATGTGTAGGAGAGGGAATTTTCATTTGTGCGAAATTTAGAAAACAATACGAATTACGTTTAGTTACAGTTTTTTTTTCTTTTTTAAACGAAAGATAAAGTTAAAATTGAGGTATTGTAGCCATGCAACGCCAACATTTGACGAGGGCGGAGATGATACGAGCTGTGGGAATGCTGGAAGCTGGGTCTGTTCAGCGTAATGTTGCTGAGGCCATAGGGACCCACCAAAATGTAATTTCAAGATTATGGACACGCTATCGTGCCACAGGTGAAGTAGCGGAGAGGCACCGGTGGCCAAGTCGCATCACTACCCCCAGACAAGACCGATTTTTGCAAATTACTGCGCGAGCTCAACCAAATGCAACGGCGACTCAATTGGTCCAAAGGCTGCGAGTGGAACACCAAGTGCTTGTGAGTGACCAAACTGTAAGAAGGCGACTGCATGAAAGCAATCTACGCTCTCGTAGACCACTCCGGGTCCACCTTTACGGAGAGGCAATCGTGGACGACGTTTAGAATGGGTTCGGAACCACGTGGACTGGGGCCGTGAGCAATGGTCCAATGTCAGCACATTGGACCATTGCTCACGGTCCCAGAATGGGTCACGGATGAATCCAGGTTCGGCTTCCATTCAGATTCACGAAGGACGCGTGTTTGGCGAGTTCCTGGACGATGGAGCCGTCTTCAGAACCTTCAGGAAGTTCACCCATACCAAGGAGGAACAATTATGGTTTGGGCAGGAATTCTTGTTGGAGGACGGACGGATCTCGTTTGGGTGCGGGGCAATATGATGGCAGAACGATACGTCCAACAGGTGCTGGGGCCCGTAATCTTGCCCCACAGAACACAAATGGGGTAAGAATTCCTGCTCATGCACGACAATGCCCGGGCACACACGGCGAGAACGGTAGCAGCTTGGTTACATACACACAATGTTAGGGCCTTAGACTGGCCTGCTCAATCGCCAGATCTAAATCCCATTGAGTATGCGTGGGATATGCTGCAAAGAAGAGCTCTGAAGGAAGTTCCTGAAAATCTGGCTACAGAAGATCAACTTTTTGCGCACCTCAGAAGGACATGGGACAATATTCCGCAGCAAGACATTGACAACCTTGTTCTGAGCATGCCGAATCGTTGCCGATGTGTTATGAACATCATGGGCGCTTTCTCAGACTACTAACTTCAAGTTTATAAACACAAATTAAATGATTTTTCTATTTTTTTTTCAGTTTTTACTCATAAATTAAAAGTTAATTCATATACGGTTTCCGTCTATGCTTCATTTTTTTTCCATAAAATCCTGAAATTTTAATCGAAGTACCTTAACCATTATTAAAACATGGTAGAATATTAAATAACGTATCTTTTAATTAAATACATGTCATATCAATATTTAACACATTGATAGTAATTCGCTTTTTTTAAATATCCCTAGACCGTGTTGATGTGTGTATTAATGTATTTAAGAAGGGGTATCATTTAAGCTATCACCAATTTAATTAGTTTTGTGTTTCTTAAATAATAGGGTTTGTCCTCAAAATAGTAGATCTGTCACCAAAATGTAGTCACCAAACAATGCAAAATCAGTTCCACAATAAATCACCTAAAATCCTGAGATATAAGGTCTAGTACCAAATAATTGTTTTTGTATGTATTATAATAGGTGTGTCCTAATAAGTATTAAAGCAAACTAATTTAAAGAGATCACCAATAAATCATATTATGTTACTAGAAAATTGCATTAAGTTCAAATAGTAGTCGACGGAGCCCCGCTACGCGGGGCTCCTATTTCTCTCTGCAGGGTTTAAAGTAACCTAACACGAAGGGGATGTCGGGGTCTTAGTTCGCTCGCTCCGCTCGCTCACTAGACCCCGCCATCCCCTTCGAACCTAACCTGTCCGAGTTGATGTGCCCTATGTCTCTAAGGAACTGATCTATTTATTTGGTGACAGATCTACCATTCTGAGCACAGAGCTATTATTTAAGTAACAAAACTGTTATTATAAGAACGAAGTTTATATTCATGTAATGCAATATAATTTTATTGGTTATCGATCTCTTATTTTACTGATAATTCATACCTGGGAACAATTTTTGTTTATCTGAGAACGAAAATATTTCGTGGCGATAGATCTATTTATTAGGTGATACAACTTGATGACAAATATAAATTTTGGTGATAGAAAATATAGTTCCCTTTAAGAAGCAACTCAATAATCTACTGATAAGTAAGACATAAAATAAAATAAAATAAAATAAAATAAAAAGCCTTTATTGACTGAAAACTAAAACTAATTACAGTATAATATAAAATAAACAAAACATAACTATTGCACTTCGGCGTCTTCGTTTATCAGCGCGTCCTTTGACGCATAGGCCTCCCCCAGGCTCCTCCATTTGTCACGGTCTCTTGTGTCTCTAGCCCACAAAGCACCAGCCGTCTCCACTATGTCATCATCCCAGCGTTTGCGTTGTCTTCCTCTACTTCTTTTAGACCCATCCCTGATTTGCCATTCAGTTACGGCTTTTGGCCACTTATTGTTTTTATCACGCAGCATATGACCAGCCCATCTCCATTTCAATCTTTTTGTGTGAAAGGTAGCATCACTTAGTTTTGTTATCCTCCTCAGATCTTTAGCTCTCTTTTTGTCTTTCCTCTTGACGTTCAGAATACTGCGTTCCATGCCTCTTTGACAAACCTTAATTTTCTGTAGGATTTTGTTTGTCAATGTCCATGTTTGGCAGCCGTAAGTGAGACATGGAAGAATACAAGTATTGAAGAGTTTTCTTTTGGAAGATATTGGGTATTGGTTATTTTTCATTACTTCTTTGAGTGACCAATACCTGTTCCATGTGCTGGTTATGCGCCTTTCAATTTCTTGCTCCATTTGCCTTGTGAACGAAATCAGTTGTCCTAGGTAGATATACGAATTCACATACTCTATACTTTCTCCTTGGATACTAATGGTCTTTTCAACGCTATTTGTCATTAGTTTTGTTTTTTCCTTGTTCATTGAGAGTCCCACCTGTATACTTCCTTCAGCAAGCTCTTGTAACATCTTTTGTAGCGTGAGATGGTCACCAGAGATTAGGACTAGGTCATCTGCAAATCGTAGGTGGTTTAGTAGTCTACCATTAATGTTGATTCCGTATTCTTGCCAATCCATGCCTCTGAACACCTCTTCCAAGACTGCCGAGAAGAGCTTCGGGGATAAGGGGTCGCCTTGTCTCACTCCTCTGAGTATTGGAAATTCTTCTCCAATAGTTTCGAGTTTTATGTGGGCTGTTGAATTTGTGTATACATTTTTAATGATTCGGATGTACTTCTGTTCTATACCTTGTTGCTTTAATGCTTTCCAAATGCTGTTGTGGTTCAGTGAGTCGAAGGCTTTACTATAGTCCACGAACGCTAGATATATAGATTTGTTGTATTCTTGTGCTTTTTCTATTACTTGTTTAATTGTATGCATGTGGTCTGTCGTTGAAAAACCTGTTCTAAATCCTGCCTGTTCTACGGGCTGCTGTTCGTCGAGTTTTACTGTTAATCTATTTAGTACGATTTTTGAAAACACTTTGTATAGATTTGACATTAAACTTATAGGCCTGTAGTTCCCGATTTCGTTCTTGTCACCTTTTTTGTGTATTAGTACTATTACAGACTTCGTCCATTGGGCAGGAACATTTTCGGTGATTAAAATTTGATTGAAAAGATACCACATATCTTGTAAGTTTTCGGTTGAGATTGTTTTTAGAGCTTCGTTGGTTACGTAATCAGGACCTGGCGCTTTTCCATCTTTTTGTGTATAGATTGCAAATTCTATTTCACGTTTCAAAATTGGTGGGATGTCTTCGTTGTTGTTGTCCAGATTTATGTCTTCTTCTTTGTGTTGGATAGAGTATAGATTTTTGTAATAATCGGTAGCTGCTGCCATGATGGATTTTCTAGTAGTTTCTATTTTTGTTAATCTGTTTTTTAAGCAAGGGATCCATTCTTTTTTACTTCCTAATTCTTTTTGGGCTTTTTTAATGCCTCCTGTTTTTATTATGTGGTCATTTATGCATTTTGTCCTTTTAATATTTCTTTCTTTTTTAAGGTTGTGACTTATTTCTTTGCTTAGTTTAGTTATTTCTGTTCTTACTTCTTTGTCTTTTTTCCGTTTAAACAAGTCTTTCCTTAGCTGGAAAAGTATTTTTGTTGTTTGACTAACATATTTACTCTCTGTTTGTTTATGTTTTCGTTTTGAAAATGTTTTGTTAAGAAATATATCGTACAAGCTTTGTATTCCGCTTGTGTCTTGACAATAGTGTTGAGATGGCGTGCTAAACTTTATTTGTAGGTTTCTTGGTGTTCCCTTAAATTGTGTTCTCGCTTTAGGAGGGTCTTTAGTGTACAATGTTGCTCTCACCATTCTATGGTTGGTATTGAAATTTAAGGAGTGGATTACGCTCACATCATGGAATGGTTTCGGATAGTTTGTTGCTATGTAGTCTATTTCGTTTTTGTACTTGTTATTGGGGGAAGACCAAGTCCATTTGTGATTTGGATTCTTTTTAAAGAAGCTGTTCATAAAGCGAAGGTTATTTTCCAGTGCTAGGTCTACCATTCTCTGTCCATTGTTGTTTCTGTTACCTGTTCCGAACTTGCCAATTATTCGATTTTCATTAAGTTTCTGTGTTCCTATTTTCCCGTTAAAATCACCCATGACTATAACGTTCTTGTGCGTATTTTGTAAAGTTTTTGCTAGTTCCTTATAGAATAAGTCTTTGTCTTGCTTTTTTGCCATCTCTGTTGGAGCGTATACCTGTATGATTGTCCATTTGTTCTTAAAACCCGGTAGGTTTATGTTTAGAACAGCTATTCTCTCAGAAACACCAGTAATTTCTTCAATATACTTCTTAAGATGTTTCTTAATTAGAAATCCTATACCAAACTGTCCTTTGGTTTCGCCTTTGTAAAAGAATATGAAGTCGTTGTGCTCTTCTATGCTGCTTCCAATTCTGCGTACTTCGCTGAGTCCCAATATATCCCATTTAATGTTTTCCAAGGCGATTTGTAATTCTTGCAGTTTTTCAGATGTTCGTAGTGAAAGAGTATTCAGTGTGGAAACGTAAATTTTTGGCCTTATAGAATTCGAAGTATTGTTCACGGTGGGTATATAAATGTTGGTTTATTTCCTGGGGGGTGGTGGTCATGAGTCCCCACGGTGACCGGCCGGGTTGGGGATCTTTTTTTGTTATCTGTTGTTGCTATTTTATTGTTTTCAATTATCGTCTTGATACCTGTGTGTTTAATATTAACACATAAAAGTATGGTGAATACTTGAGTCCGATTCATCGGATCATAAAAATATTTTTATTATTTTGACACTATAAACCCTGACATTATGTACTTACTTATTGATTTGAAACTATGACATTACTTTCTTATTAATTTGAATTTATGACATTGTACAGGATATTATTTTAAATCTGACATTGACATTGACATTGTATTTAATGTATTAATTTGTTTTTGTATTGTCTTTTAATATTGAATTTATGTCAATGTTTAAAGTATTAATTTGAATTTATGAAATTGTACATCGTAAATATAATATAAATTTTGCATTTCATAATAATAGTGGACTGCGCAGTCACTTGACATCTGTAAATGTATTATGTACTGTGTTGAGCAATAAACTTTTGAATTTGAAATTTTTTAGTTGTCAGTTTAAGTCTATATTTTGTCACACTCGGAAACAATAAAACTAGACCCAAAGAGATACAGTTTGGGGTAAGTAGCACTCAAAGATTAAAATTATAATATTGCTTGCTTAATGCATAAATCTTAGCAAACGATTGCACTAACAAAATCAGCATAAACGCTTGTATCAAACTTACAACATGAGCCACGCTTGTGACACATTCATATATTAAGTGATTAACCAAGTGCGAGTCGGACTCGCGCACGAAGGGTACCGTACCAATATTTATAAAAAACACCATATATGATCTGCAAAACAGAGACTCGTTTTTAGTACAACTGATGCGTCATCTATCGATATATCTATGTAGTTTTTCGAAATTTTCGAGTCAAATACAATTGGTCGACTATTACTCGTATACTTGTAAAGCCCACTTATGTGTGATAGTTTTCCTTTAAACTTCGTTATATATAAGTACTACTGCCGTGACATTTGAATTTCAAACTACAACCGTTTAGTCAGTAAAGGGGGGGGGGGGGACACTTGACTCTAACGAAAATTGGTACTTTAAAGCTTGATAAGTCACGAACGGTTTACTTAATCAAAAATCGATCTTCACAAACCCCTAATATTTCTGAAAGACCTATCCAACGATATCCCACACTATGGGAAGGACGAAAAAAAAAATATTATCCCCACTTTACGTGTAGGGGAGGTACCCTAAATAATGGTTTTATTCACAATTTTATTTTACTACTTTTTCGGCGTCATTAACATGTATATTTATGCCGAATTAAAACTTTCTAGTACCAATAGTTTTTGAGCTAAACCTCGAACAGACAGACAGACGGACGGACATACCGAAACTATAAGGGTTCTTTGTTGACTACGGAGCCCTAAAAATGAGCAATCCACAAACTACACAGTAAATTACCAAATCTTAAACATTTAGTGGATGTTTACATAAAAGAGCTAAGTGAGGGTTGGATCAAACATAATGAAAGATTTCGTAGTTGAGATGAATGTACGTAACGCATGCACAATTTTAACATCTCACACGCGTATATGCAATTGTGCACTGACATTTTATTTGTCCTACGGTTACATGGAAATATCGGAAACTCAAAACAAATAGTGAAAATGGTAAATATCGGGGTTTTCAATTATTGATGGTACATGAAAAGGATACCGCCCCTATTTTTTAGGGTTCCGTACCCAAAGGGTCAAACGGAACCCTATTACTTAGACTTTGCTGTCCGTCCGTCCGTCCGTCACAAAAACAGAATAAAATAAATATTTAAGGGGGCTCCCATACAAAAAAGTGTTTTTTTTTGCTCGTTTTATAAATAATGGTACGGAAACCTTCGCGCGCGATTCTGACTCGCACTTGGCCGGTTTCTTCTGCAACTTTTCTACATTGTTAATAAAACAGATACTCTTTTTCTTCGATGTAGTGCCAATACTCTCCGAGTCCGGAAAAAATGTAAAGGGTTCCTTTTTTCATTTGGCTACGGGAACCCCAAAACTAAGAAAATTAGCATCTTTATTACTGATGAGTACAATTTTAGTCGCATATTTGTCAATGGTAATGACTTCACAAACAGGTGCAAAGGTGGCGGTGACCTGGTTCCGTACAAAGCTCGAGTCATCAGGGTCATGGTGGTCGTTTAAAGTATTTCTTTTGTTAAGATGATGCGTAAGGCGGTAAAGGGCCTATGGCTAGAGTGTTGAACTTTCTTAAATGTTGCATATTTGTAGTTTTATGAAAAATCGTGGTATGGTGATATGAAGGGTACTGGGTGGTGGAGGTGACTACACTGAAAGTAAATCAATGCAATTTAATTGATTGATTGATTAATAAGTATGATGTTTCCCAATAGGAAGGTATGGAAACGGTTAACATGTTTATGTAAATAATGGTTTCCTTTAGTGTCTTTGGTTTCGATAATGAGGAAACCTGAAAAAGAGTGCCTTGGTTGTTTCGAAAAGAAATGATTGCGTGTAAGTTATTTTTTTTTACAGGTTTTGTTATCTAATGATGTATAACTTAATTACTTCTAATGTAGAACAAATCATGACTTTCGTAGTCGGGGAAATATTACGTAGAAGCCTAATGAACTGCTTTGAAATAATAGAAAGCTTCAGTATATCAATGATTTCGTAAACAGGACTCAGGATAAAATGAAATGATGTTTATTTTCGCAAATAGGTTTTTACAAAAACTTTTACATGTCGTCTTTTTTTAAAACTAGATGAGGCCGGTGTTTCGTATCTGACTACTCTGAGAAGAAACAGCTGAAACAAACTCAGAGGTCACAGTCTCTTTTAAGGTCCAGACAGAATCTTGGCCAACTCACATGAGGACTATGCAGATAAGTGTCTGAGATGGTCTTTTGAAGAAAAAACCACACAGGATTGAGTGGATCTGTCCAGCCAGTGAAGTACCTATGTGTCAGTTATCGTGTAGCTTAACTCATAAGCTCATAACTCAAGGAGCTCCGCGTCACTATGAATCATACCAACGAAAGAACATTGTGTGGGTCGCTTATAGTACTCAAACTGCGAGCAATACCTAGTTAAAACCAAAGAGAGAAAAAAAAAAACAAAATAAAATACCCACAGGGTCCTGAAATAGGGATGGAGACTCATTTTTTTTTATTTGTCTATCGGGTAGATTATTAATAAGTATTTGACACGTATTTTTTCTTTTTTCACGTAATCGGAAAATTACGGAAATATTTTGAGTTGCAATGGCGCATGACGTCACGGCTCAGTACATTTTATACCTAGTTGTGACGTAGTGAGCCCCCACTCTCCAACTTCAATGCGTTTGCTTTTAATTGCTACCTGAGACAGTTTTCTCCATTTTAGTCTGTGCATTATTATTATAACAAAAACAAAACAAGTCAAGATAAATGAATAATTACTTATTTCAGACTGCAAACACCCTGTTAATCAAATCAAATCAAATCAAAAGTCATTTATTCAAATTAGGCTGTTATACAGCACTTTTTGAACGTCAAAATTACAAGAGACAGTCCCCCAAAACGCCCGCCCTTCGCCACTTCCTAGTGTTTTAGCTTTAAGGTTCCCTTTCAGCGAAATCCAGGCGAGACGATAACGGTCAGGCCTTTGCTACACTAATGTATATTTCTATAGCATAGCTTGACATACGACTGTGCTCTAACAAACTCACATCATTAATTTATGGGCACACAAATATGTGGTAATGTTGACGTTTGGGTCACGCTCCACAAGCCAAACAAATATGATTGCTTACACGCATTTGTAATCGTCCAAATTGGCAAATAAGTACACACTCGAATGTGTAGATTTAGTGATAGTTGATGTTTCACGCCTAGACCAAGTTTACTTATTTACGCACCAATAACACACCCGACCATTAGGGTTTGTGCAATGTGCCGTGTTGAGAATGTTGTTTTCCAAATAATTTGATGCCTTGTATTTGCAGTCTTGGTCAGTCTTATAGGAGTTAAGTATTATATGTCATTGTCTTCTTAGAGGTTCATTTTCCTCATTGAAAAGGGTGACAACGGGCAACTCTATTTCACAAGCATCACTTTCTACCATGGGTTGTTGGTGTGAACTTGTTTCGCAGACAGAAATTTCTCAGAATTTCGTTTCGCAGAAAATGTTTCACATAATATTTAGTCCCTGTATTTTTTATTCGAGTATTTTTGTTTCGACTGCTATTTACTTGAATAAAAAATATTTTACAGAAACACAATTCAAAGAATTTTACAATCACATTTTTTTAAGAGACAAACTTATCAAACAGCAGAATTATGCATTTTTCAAAGGTTTGGTTTTTAGGAACTGCCAGTCGATTAAAATGTTATTCTTCGTAATAAGTTTAATGTGAAACAAACAATACACTTTATTTGAAACAAAAATCTATGATTTAATTTCTTCAAAATAAGTATTCTGCGTATTGATATTCTATGAATTATAATACTTATGAGAAAAAAATTATGTGAAACAAAATCCGATTAAACAATTAGCGATGATACAACGCACAACCTGGGTTGTTAATTATTTTACAAGAAATTCTGACTACTGACGAACAGTTTAAGGGACACAATCAGAATCGGACAATGTATGGAATCCGGTTGTCACGTGATGTGGGGAAGTGAGGAAAATGTGGTCAGGACTGTTTGAAAGATGATGTGGCTTGAAAGGGGGTGGCTACTGAGATGACAGCTAAAAGAGAAGTATTTCGAACTAATTAAACGGTACCTATAAGGGCAAGAGAATAATGGATTAGAACCAGTCAGCTTGGACATTTCCCTCTTCCTTTGGGTGTCATGGCATGCATGGTTCCTTATGAAATCAGCTGCTTACCTTAGCCTGCTTCAGAGCATCTTCATCCGACGCCACAGGGAAGGCCACGTTGAACTTGGCGTTCCTGGTGAGCCACTCGCCCGTCCCTGTGGAGTAACCTCGCAAGTTGGGGTTGAACTCCTTCAGTATGTTTGGTAACGTCAGGTACTCGCGCCATGATGCGTCTCCACCTAGAAAAGTACGTCAAAGATGGTAATAGGTAAAACATAAGTAGAGAAGAGTGGAGTTGTACTGTACTGGAAAACAGGATACAGAAAGCGTTGAATAGGATGTTGTGTCGCAACTTTGGAGAGGCTCAGATCCAGCAGAGGACTACGATGGGCTGAGTCGCAAATGAAAATCTAGCTGGTGAACCTATGCCTCTTTCTGGTTTTATTTCAGGTGGTAATCAGAATCTGTCGCTCTAAGTCAGTGCCCTAGCTGTTGAGCTAATAATGCATTCCTACAGTGTGGTACTGCTCTTCCTACGACCATACCATCACCAACTCCTCGACATGCTAAGTAGACCTTCACCTATCTGTTTTGTTATTTGTAATGTATGGTAACCATAATGACTTGTTTACTATTCAGCTCACACAATTCAATAACACTGCAAACTACAAAGGAAGTGTGAAAAGTGCATAAATCTACATAATGTGATGTCAAAGTGCTTTTATGTAACATCTACATAGTCACTTTGGTTACATCTTCTATATTTAAATTCATAATATAAATCATGACCTGGTGAACTGTTTATTTGTCTTTTACACACAATCTTAGTAATTTGGTATCTACTTATTACTATTTTCGTCTTAAGCTCACGAGACTTAGAAATAGTATGTTTCCTTTTATCATTTATACATTATCCGACTCTGTGGAAAGTATCCCAAATAATTATGTAACTCAAACCCGGTAAACCGACGAGTACACTAATTTCATATAGACCGATAGGCTTGTTGTCAATTATCTCGAAAGTGTTTGAGAAGGTTCTACTGAAGAGGCTTCTGAAGGCGATTTTTGGGACGGCAATAATCCCGGACCATCAATTAAATTTCCGACGCGAACACGCAACAATAGAGCAGATCCGTAGAGTGTGCAAGATCGTCAAAGTTGTTTGGAGAAGAAGGAGTACTGCTTGGCAGCTTTTTGGACGTGCAGCAATCCTTTGATTGGGTATGGCAAAAAGGATTACTTTACAAAATTAAAAAAATCCTTTCACACGAATTGGATTCGGGAGTCTTATTTGTCAGGACGACAGTTTCAAGTATGAGAAGGTGAAAGCATATCAAGCTTCCACGACATGGTTGTCAGTGCCAGTGTAATTCATGGCTTTATTCTGGGCCCGGTACTGCATACCATATTTGCAGCAGACTTACCACAAAAGTCGGGGATAATAATAGCTACTTTTGCAGACGACACAGCAATACTAACTCTAGTCAGGATACTGCTGCCGCCTCTAAAACATTGCAAAATGGCTTTGCAGGAGTCAGCGTATCCAGTCAGTCCATATAAAATGTACCGTTAGGCGAGATAACTGTCCACCAGTCCACCTCTGCAAAGACTGATTTGGAGAGACCACATTAGAGACTGACTTTCCATGACATTCAATCTACAACCCTCTGCTCAAATAAATGAACAAATTACACGATAAGAAAAAAAATCCTGTTCGTTTTTGTAGAATCTTAGAGAGTGTAGACAATAGTGAGTTTGTATCAGTGATAGGTAGCAATAGCCATAAGTTTTTAATACAATTATGAACTTATTCAAAGCTAGGTCAGGCTGGCTGTTTATTTATTAATGGCTTATGTTTAACATAACACCAGATAAAGTAAATTTAACCTTAAAAAACATTTTTATACTGCCTAAAATAGTAAATGATCACCAGAAATAGTAAATGATCACCAGAATTAAAAACCTGAAAATCACAGCTCCGAACTAAGGCGTAGTCGACTACGCCTTACGCCTTAACCTAGGGTACAGAAAGTTAATCGTGGAACACCTAGGTGAACCACTTTGGTGTTCCACGGGTCAGTAACCATTTTTTTTTTTTTTGGGTAACGTAGCTTAGGATCTCAAAGTATTTTTTGGTGCTCATTATATTTAATCCCTTTATTAATTCATCAGGATTTACAGTTTCTAAAATAGGTCACCTTGTCCAGCCATTATGGTTATGATCGGTCTATGTGTTGTGTGTTAGCGCATTGAGGAAATCGCTGCGGTCAGGAGCAACTTAAGCTAACCACAGGCAGTAAACTGATTGAATGTTATGGTAAATTGTATGGCCCACGTTATGTACTAAGCTAAGATCTAAAGTAGGTAGGTTTTGAAACAATAGTGTTTCATAAATAGTACAGTCCTTACCCATAAAGGTGAAAGCATATTTTAAATACCGGTGCTGTATTTAGGAAATATTCCGGTCATTTTCTCTACAAATAATTTATGGGGGTATGAAGTACAGAGGTGTGAGTTCTTTAGCCCTATCGAAAAGGAAGGATCCTACGACCAGACGGGTGTTGTGTCTGGCTGGTGGGCTATAGGCCGAAAGTTGTTGTCGGGTTTTCTATATTATATGGTTTTACGTCGCGGATAACTTTTAGTAAGTTCTTCATTTGAGACATTGATTGCTATGCCGCTACAACTTCAGAAATATCTGGGCACTACTTCACAAACGGTGTACTATCGATCTAAATTGTCCAATAGAACACCTAAAAAATATTCTTTCCTCCTTAGGGTTGCGCCGAATCTACCTTTTCCGCCGCTCAGAGCTTACTAAAGCGAGAAACAGACCGTGTTGTCGAGCCGCTGTAGAGTGCCTGTATGACTGTAGAGTGCCTTCTTACTACCTGGCAACAGCAAGACTTACCAGCACACCACGAAACCCCTCTGTATTCCACAAAGGCTCCTAGCGCGAACTCCTCAAGCGCCCCGCTGCCGGCAACCAAGGAGTCTCCTATCGCTGCCACCACATCGATGTCTCCGGGCCTCAGGCGGTGCACCGAGGTGGGGCGTTGAGGACTGCGGCCCCAGGAGAGGGCGTCCTCGCAGGGGAACGGCACGGATGGCGGTATGGCGCGCTGCCGACGCACTTGCGACTTGCGGGACGGGTAGCGGACGTGTAACTGGAAAAAAAAGAGTATCAATAAGTAAAAGGTAAGATAAATGATGCCCATAGTATTCACATCGGCACTTCTACTTGTTATCGTGTCGATGGCAATCTAAATTGTGTCGGCCCAGATCTGAGCCACTTGTTTGGCGCCCTTTGTTGCGGTCTTTGGTTCCTGTAATGAATAAACAGCAGCACAAGCAGGACACGATATTAAAGTGTCCTATAGTTTGTAGAGAGGCTAGCAGGCCCGAAGGCTCCTAAGAAGCCGATTCCTGCCGGCTTCCCTTTGGGAACAAGGCACTATACGTAGTGTCTAGTGTCTACTGTAGTCAAATAGTAAATTATGTACACATCTGAGGTTATCACATCACAGTACAGACATTAAATACATCATAGGATTGAAAACATTACATAAATGCCAGCATTTTTCATGTCAACAAAGAAAGCAACATGTGGCGCCAGTAAGCCGACGCTCGGGTGTCAGAATCCAGAACTAAATTCGTATGAACGCGGACACGTGACTTCGCAGCTATCAGCAGCGTTTTGTAAGGACTAGGTAAGCCGAAGATTTTCGAGTTACGACAGGGAACTTTCAATGTTTGTATGTATAGGAAGCTAAATTAGAACCACTTCCCGATGCCCGATTGAGCTGAAATTTGGCGCACATCTTTGGTTCTAAGAACAATACATTTTTATGACAGACATAACTTAATCCTGCAGCCAGGATCGTCTCCTCACAAGGGAACTCCTCAACGTTTAATAGCACAGACATGAAAATTTGTATACAAGTTCATATTTGATGGATAAACATGAATTCTATCATGATCCTATCCTGCAGCCAGGATTGTCTTCTCACGAGGGAACTCCTCAACGGTAAATAGCACGGACACGAAAATTTGTATGCACGTTCATATTTGATGAATAAACACGAATTCTATCATGATCTCATCCTGCAGCCAGGATTGTCTTCTCACGAAGGAACTCCTCAACGTTTAATAGCACAGACACGAAACTTTGCATACGAGTTTATATTTGATGGATACACATGAATTATATCATGATCTCATCCTGCAGCCAGGATTGTCTTCTCACGAGGGAACTCCTCAACGGTAAATAGCACGGACACGAAAATTTGTATGCACATTCATATTTGATGGATAAACACAAATTCTATCATGATCTTATCCTCCAGCCAGGATCGTCTTCTCACGAGGGAACTCCTCAACGTTTAATAGCACAGACACGAAACTTTGCATACGAGTTCATATTTGATGGATGATCATGTTTTGTATCATGAACTTATCCTGCAGCCAGGATCGTCTTTGCACGAAGGAACTCCTCAACGTTTAATAGCACAGACACAAAACTTTGCATACGAGTTCATATTTGATGGATACACATGAATTCTATCATGATCTCATCCTGCAGCCAGGATTGTCTTCTCACGAGGGAACTCCTCAACGTTTAATAGCACAGACTCGAAACTTTGCATACGTGTTCATATTTGATTGATAATGACGATTTGTATCATGAATTCATCCTACAGCCAGGGTCCTCTTTTCATGAGGGAACTCCTCAACGGTTAATAGCATAGACATGAAACATTGTATTTATACGCGTTCACTTTTATGAATAAACATATTTTCTATAGTTCCTGTGCATTTAATCGTTACAATACATAACTTATGAAAAAAAGATCAAGTTGGGTCCTTCGAAAATGTTTGTGTATACTGATCATGGGTGACATTTTCGTGGTTTTCGGGGTCGCTGACAATCAAAATGAAATTTTAAAAATGCGATGTCGAATAAAAGGATTGTGTGGTTTTATGAAACCACGGTAAAAGTGAAACTTTTTTTCACACTATAGCGCGGAGTAGACCGCGGGGTAGGGATAAAATAAAAGGCGCTCTGACGAGCGCCTTTCATTTTATCCCTACTCCGTGGCCGATCGTCACGCGACATGCAACACACAAACGAAAAAGTTTGAGACGATGTAATAAAAGTTACACTTTAAAAACAAAATTAATGATCTCATTTTTTTCGTCGGCTTCCCCTTACTAAATTTTGACCCTTCGCCACTGGAGGCTAGTGCCTCTCTACAAACTAAAAAACAAAGAAAAGTTATCTTTTCCTAGTGGAAAAGATAACCTTTCTTTGTTTTTGTTGTGAAATTTTATTACAATTGTAGTATGGCTTGTGACATCCACCACCATATACATGTTTTATTGTAGAAATAAAATTAATTATCTAAGTTCGTCAGTATTTCTCAACTTAGCGGACGTTGGAATGGTGCGAGATGCCAATTAGCCAAGACTTTGAATTATTTTACTTTGACAGTGAACTGATGCCAACCCTTGGGGCTTGTCAAGTTCGCTCAGAGCATTGTATTGTGTAGTGCCTTCTCATTAGAGTGAACTCGTCGAGTATGAACAAACATGTGGCACGCCTACTTACACATCACATAGAGACACGTTCGTATTGTCTGTAATTACGTAGTTTATACACATGATTCATGTTATCATTTCATTACATAACCAATTAACATTTTAGTACTTGTAATTACGAATCATAAATTCTATTCACGTAACATAATGCTGCTAGACGCTAGGTTAACGGACCTAATACGATAATTCTACACTACATGACAAATAGACTAAAACATACAAGACAGAAGTAGACCAAACAATTCATTACCGACGATTTATATTACAGTGGCGAGGAATGTGCAAGGTCGGTCAATTCATTGCCGCGTCCTCATAGCGCAGTTTTCCAGGCCTCAAGTGTATAGTTACGGTAACAGACCGTTGTATTGCATACTCGTGGCACATTCGGCCCCTAGCTTGAATTTAAAGTGTAGTTGCGTCATTGGTTGGACTCATAAAAATGTGGATCCTTGGGTTTTTTTAAAGTTGAAGGTTTTGCGAACTGCCCTTTGAGAAATATGTATCGGGTGCAATCTTTGCATGTTTTCGGTGTTCTACTGTTGCGCTCGTGCTCTTTAGCATTCATTTTCTTCTTTATGTAATCGGCCCCTCTGTATGTAAGACCTATATCATTTTTTTTGTTACTATAATACAGAAAAATTGAATGGTTTGTGTGAGGAATAATGAAGAAGTGTTGCACCGACCCCAAGTAGAAGGGGACAAGGGCAGAAAGATGATGTTGAATACAACATATCATACCGGTTTTCACATTACATGTGTGACCGTTTTAACAGCCATGAGGATATAGAAATTTAATCGTTAGACTATAAAATCAACCGTACGTTACGAGTAATAAAGATTTACAGTCGTAATAAATTGAATACGCCTTAGCTGGGAAGAGGAATCTAATGTAAAACGATTGGTATTCAGAGGCTTTTTGTGACACAAAGACGGTCAAAGATCACGGCAACTAAGATCTAATAAGTAAGTATGGTAATTCCGTTGGGAAGACTACCTAACGATTGAAAACAGTCTATGAACAAGACGAAATACTTCAGGAAGTCCTGGAAGGCGCTACAGTCGAGTCTGCATGCGGCCTGGTATTTCAAGATAACGATAATGCAAATGAAGCTTCCGTTTCCACAACAAAGCGCTATCAATCTAGCAATAAAGAACAAACAATGTGGGATGCAATTCATGCAATACTTTCATGTGTATGATAGTATTGCGAACTATAATTTAAGCTACGTGAGATGAATCCAACACCCGCGTGTTTACATAAACGTTGAGCTTTTAACCGCTCGATGTGTTTGCCAATCCTCTTTATTATGCTGTGCCACGAGGAAGTGTGCTACATTTTGAAGGTGAAGAATAGCGTACTACCTTTTGCAGACGCTGGCAACACTTGGCAGATTTTGTAATGCTTGAAATATGGTAACGAGAAGTCGTTGACACTGATTTGTGATTGTGATCATTATGTTGGTGTTGTGATGGAAAATAAACTAATTTGTGTAGCATTTCTCATCGTCATCAGTGTTCAAGTTACCAATGCATTCTTGAACTAATGTTATATTGTTCATTGTCCATGTCTTGTACTGCCTCATTAATCAAGTAGTGTCAGACTTTGGTTCGACCGCTAAAATAATAAAGTTGATTAGGTACTGTGCCCAATCCCATTGCAATTAACTTAGTGTACCTATCTTATATCTTACTACTCGTACTATATAAATGCGAAAGCTTGGATGGATGTACGTTGCTAGATCACGCCAGAACGGCGGAACGGCGGAACGGCTCTGGATGAAATTTGGCAAAAAGAGAGATTATTGTCTAATAGCACATAGGCTTATCGCACTACTAACTAAGGGGGCTGAGCAATATAACATTACGTCCATATTCCCCAACTGTTTGACAACTGATAACGTTTGGCAGCAGTGCAAGTAATAGTATGGGACGAGTGCACAATGTCGCACAAGCATGCATTAGAGGAGGCGTTAAACCGCAGCTTGCAAGACATTCGCTGCAATTTGGTTCTGATACGACGACTGATGGCGACTTTAGACAGGCCATCATTGAGAGAGGCACACCGGCTGATGACATAAACGTGAACAACTGTTCAACGACCACGAATTAGGCGAATAATCTAGTCCACAAAACATCAGCACGTGGGCTTAAAATCTTGGACTGTTAGTTAACACAACTAAATCACAAGCTGTCATTATTTACAAGAAAGGAATTAGGGAACATTTCCTGTCCACATGATAATGTAGTAGTGTATGTATTATATTATTATATATTTATGTTTATCTATGTATTGTATAAATATATGTATTGTAGTATACGCAATTTCACATCCATAGACACCGTGATGGCTAATGACGGAAGTACTACATACTCCGTTGAATTTCTCAACTCCCTGCAGTAGACGGGCGTGCCGATCCCGTAAGCTGGAGTTTACACTTGGCGTTTCAGTTCTGCTGATGCCGAACCTTGATGCACCCAGACTGTGCAACGGCACCAGGCTTCGTATCATAGAGCTGGGCAGTAATATTATAAAAGCCACAATTATTACAGGAGCTGCTAAAGGAGAAAGCGTTGCCAGCATGCCCAGTATTTCCAAATTTCTTTACAATGACAATCAATAAATCCTAGAGCCAAACCTTAAAAGTGGCAGGTATTCATTCGAGCACTCCATGCTTCTCAGACAGTCAATCATAATTATGTTGGTTGTTCGCATGGTGTTTCAAGGAGCCAAAACTTGCACGTGCTGACGTATATAAAATAAGTCATTTTTTGTTGTATACAATACGGTATTGGAATAAATAGCGCCTAACAATGCTTCTGATTGTTCAATTTGAAAAAAAAAGAATTTAATTTTGTTTCGGACCTCTGTCGCCCAGATTTACACCGCCCAAAAGAAAGCCTTTTGTAGTCATCACCGCCACAATCACATTTTGATCAGACCGTCAGTTCGCATACAAAACAATATGTATAACATCACGCTTGTAATTCCCGAAGGGTTACACACAGCTAGGTGTACTTAATCGTACATCCTTATTTCGCCAGTTACCTACGTTGAAGTCCATGTGGGGGCGAGCCTATTGTCATATGAACACAGCCCGACATTAAATCCAGACTCCGTGGCTGCTACTTTATATTCCTGATGGAATAACCCAATAACACTTTGCCCGACCCGATAATCGAACCCAGGACGCCATGCTATAATAATCGCGCTTGCGACCACTCGAACAGCGAGTCAGTCACACACACACATCAAAAATTTCGTCGCGAACGATATCACGGACAACGACTAGTTTGTTATAAATAAACAATTATTGTTTAGTTTTAAACGTTTCTTCATCATTGAATTAATGAGACTCTACAATTAATTACCTTGGTGATGACCAAGGCAATTATTGATTGTAACAAAGTGCTACAATGATGGATCAGGAATTAATAAGCCACGAATTTACAACTCTAGGTGTAAGGGGGAACATAATAAATGTATACCATTTGCTCAACTCAGAATTTGAACAGAATAACAATCATGTAACACATGAGCTGATTCATTAAATTCACTAAAGCCGATCCTCAAATTAATTCAATCTAATGTATAACACACCTGACTTGACTTTAAAAAAACAGTTTCATTCAAAAAGCAATTATTGATCGCCTTTTTAGGTGCCATCTAAACCCAAGCCACATAACACTAAACTAATTGTCACTTACAGGTGGCGATGTTGAAACTCGTGCGCAAGCTGATTGAGATTCATTTGGCGCGTAATGAGAAAGCGTGCGGCTATCAAGCGACGCTTTTAGATGCGCGTACGCAATGCGCGGACCCGAACGCGAGCAGACCGACAATTTTGTTGGAGGACGCTGAGATGTTGGCTTGTATGATTAATTAAGTGTATATTACATTATATTATAATTATATAACAATGAATGATTGGTAAGGGTTAAGGCACCTGTTAGTAACTACCTATCCGTTTGTAAAACATAAGTTAGGTAAGTCTACTACTAACTCTCACTTATTTAAATATGGTAGTCGATAGTAATAAGATATCTTAAAGCTATAACATGAAAGTATAACAAATTGTCATCATTGGATGTTAATTAGGTAGCATTGCTATTGCCTAGACATGTCGTCGGTTAGATAAAACACGCAGCGTTTAAACCGCCCGTGTGCAGACATCCGTAAGCCGAACTTAGTGGGTCAATAGAGTTGACATGTGGGTAAATTGTTTGCTCGATGAGAGATAACTCAGCCGTTTGTCACAGGGCTGCTCGTTACATGATCATTTGCATAATGTCTGAAAGTATGACGGGTGCAAGGATTAATCACTTTCTATCAGGATACTCAGTTACTGGCACACTTTTGGATAGAGATAAAGAATAAGTCTCTATAGGCGAACTAAACGGTGCCATCCGTCGTGAATTCGTGCCATTGCTGTTGCTACCCGCACAAAAATATCCACGAAATACTAAGGAACATCGACCGAAGTAACATAAATGTTACCTAAGCACAGAACAGACAGAAAGAAACACTGATTTATTTCAAGCTACACTTTACCATGCAAAATTATGTCAAATACAACGTTTCAAGAATGTCTCATCCCTTGACATCCCATTTAACTTAAAATTCGATCTACGGTTTAATCATACATTTTAATAATTTTTAAAAATTGACCTATATCTCTACAGGCGAGGCGTTATAAGAGCACCTTTGGTAACCAAACACTCGTAAGTCAACGAATGCAATTAAATGTGTAAGATAGATAAGTTACATAAGGTCACTACAAAGAAATAGTATGATTTACTATTGACCTTCTAGCCCCTTGACTGGCTGAGAGGCTACTTTACACTGAATGTAGAGGATATTGATAAAATGCTCGTGTAACAGAGAAAGCTTTGAATCTATATGGAAGAATATTTTTAGAGGTATTTCTTATCAGGGTTTAAACTAGATATAGAGAATAAGCTTTTCCCACAGTTTCGCCAGCGTGAAGGATGGATTGTAGAAGTCTAAGGCGCCATCCCTTTCGAACCTTACCTGTCCGAGTCGAGGTGCCCCAAGTCCAGATCTCGCTTCGCTCGCTCTTGCGGCCAAATTCTCTGGGTCCAGTTAACCCTATTGAAAAAGAAAGGGTAGAATTGGTCCTTGGTCCCACTTTCGAGTGGGACGAGTTGCTCCCTAGCCCCATTAATGATATGGCCAAACGTGGATGGCCATATCATCAAACGTTGAAAAATAATGGTGATGATTCCACCGTACTTACGGTGTACGGTTACGGTTAATTTTGCAAATGACTGCATCAGGGATTAAAGGTGCAGGGACTCGAAAGAAAAACAAATGCAGGGAAAAATAATGTGGTTCTTGGCATTGGTTCCGTCTCTAATGCATGGCCTTCTTCAAGGAGTCACTAAATACTCATTAAACTTTCATAATTGGACAGCGGAAAAAACACCACATTGTTGAAATGTAACCTTGATTTAATCTGATGTGCACTGTATTAATTTACGGCAGTAATTAAAAAAAAAGAAATTGTTCTGACCTGAAATGTAGAGAATTTCCTCGCTCTCATTGCAGGAGGATTTTATTTATTACGAAGCATACATAGCATGATAAATAATGAGAGGTACACATTATGTAGTGCAGACTCATCAATATTAATATTTGATTAAATGTCAGAAGTTGTGGTTAATGTTGACACTTGATTACCTACTGTGTTTTGTCTGGCTTCTATTCTCAAGTGTAGGTTTCCGGCATCAGCTGGATGTTATTGCTAATATTGAATATTGGTGTCAGTGAATAGACCGGACGACCAAGTAAGAAACACTCATGCAGGAGTACATACGTCGGCCAGAGGAACACGAAGAACAAAAATTAAGATTGGTATGGTTCTTATTGTCGTGTCCATGGAGATTCTTGCCCATTCTTTTTCGTAGGGGTCTATGTACATTTTAAAACAGGCCTGTAAATGGTGTAATTGAAATAATTGCTTTGATTTTCAAAGGGAAAAAATATTATTATTCTCGTTCTTTCGAAACTATCCATTCGATACCATAAGAAAAGAGGCAGTTACAAGAAAACAGGGAAAATTATAATTAAGTCATCGTTTTCAATACGTTTCATACCTTTTTCTTTTTCTTCTATTCTTTGTGTTTCCTATTCTCGGTTCCCTTGTTACCGATCCGAGTGGGTACAGGACGGGAACTGATCAATGAGACAGTTACAAAATAGCGAATAAACTATACCTTCTCATGCAAACTGTTTGCTATTTTCGTCTCAAGTTCAGATTTTCAATTAAGTTTTTATTCGCCAGCTACATGCAACGTAGTCACGAAGTCGTACCTACTGTAAGAGAATCACACGTATTTTATTGAAGTTTTTTATTTTTAATTAAGCTGTTACCTATCAACGCTAATGAAGCACATTGGCACCATTCGATGCATCGATCAATGACAGAATTATACAACAGGTGAGTCATTCATGAGGTACCTACCTAAATACACACATCAAAAGTGTCTAGGGATCAACATATATTTTTGCAATAACTTTTCTCCTGATTGATATTAATTAAAATTTTCTTTAAGGATTCATCAAATAAAGTGTTTTCGTTTGTCACAGTAACGATAAACCAAGTCACCTTTGCATTAATAAAGAAATTTGCCATTTTCTAATAAAGGGATTTTTGACATTTGAACCACTAACATTAAAGTTCGAAAAAAAGACTGAAATAACAGTTTTCTTTAAAATTTTATTGGGTAACTTAAACAATTAATAATCCGTGTTTCTACCGCGAACACTAACAACACAAGAACATCGGTTTGGCATACTCAAAATGAGTTCATCCAAATCACGCTGTGGAATGGCCGCCCATGTTCGTTGCAACAACAAAAAAAGGTCTTCTTGCGACTGGATACCCTCCATATTCGGCAGAGCTCTTCTCTGTAGCATATCCCATGCATGCTCAATCGGGTTCAATTCTGGCGACTGAGCAGGCCAGGGCAGGACATTGATGTTAGCTGCGGCGAGAGTCTGTCTTACAACTCTTGCGGTGTGCGGTCGTGCATTATCATGCATTAACTGAAATAAGGGACCGATTTGCACTTGTAGAGGAACGATGACGTCTGATACAATCGTCTCAGCATTATAAATTTGAGCGTTGAGGTTGCCTCTGATCCAAATCAACTCAGTTCTTCCGCCGATCCAAATACCCGCCCATACCATGATGGTTCCACCACTATAAGGATGGACTTCCTGGCAGGATTTTAATCGCTGTTGGCGTCCAGGGGTTCTCCAGTGTCGTATACGTCTTGTATCCGGTCTCATACCAAAACGAGACTCATAAGAAAAGCACACGAAACGCCATTGTTCTTCTGCCCAATTTCTGTGTTCAAGAGCCCATTGATATCGAATCCTACGATTGTGCATTGCTATAGGTGGTACCCGTAGCGGTCTTCGGGAATGAAGGTTCACTTCATGCAAGCGGTTTCTGACTGTTTGGTCGCTAATTAAGTTCCCTGAAGAGCGATGAAGCCTCACGGCTAACATCATGGCGGTTATTGTTGGAGCTCTTCGAGTTAAGATTTGAATGTATCGGTCTTGTCTCCGTGTGGTGCAGCGATACCGTCCTCCATGGCGCTCAGCCACGGTACCAGTGCTTCGGTAACGTGTCCAAAGTCGACTGATAACACTTTGACTTGTATTCAGAGCTAAAGCCACAGTACGTTGCCGGGAACCAGCTTCTATCATTCCCACGGCTCTGAGCATTTCTTCCCTGCTTAAATGACGTCGCCGCTCCATAATAACGTTGGTTTTAATCAGTAGTAGGGAAACAGTAGCACTAATAATGTCTTCAATGCGTTGTATGTTTTTATAGGGAAAATATTGACAGCTGATTTTCATCTTTTACTCGAATTTGATTCACAGTTCCTGATTCAAATTATGAAATGCACCAAAAAGGATCCATATAAATTTATAAAATCATAAATTTATTACAAAGCCACATCTCAATCTCAAGAAATCCGCATAAAAATGCTTGATCCCTAGACACTTTTGATGTGTGTAATTGAAGGATGACTTTGATAATACATAACATAAGCCAGTCCATTATTTGGCTGTTGAAATATAAGTAGGTAGTGTACCTAATGCAGCTTGTACCAGTTTGCAAACTGTCCCACAACACAAAACGTTTAGTTCCCACACTTGGTCGTCATTCACTCGTCTATTTCCATAGACTAAATGCTATTGCCTACTAAACGGTTACTAGAAAAACGTTCATTCTGTGAGACTAAACAGTTTTCGCGAACCCAGAACAATCACAATCACGCAACAATATAGTTCACCAATAGATATATTTTAGTTCACACAGGAGTATCTCACGTGTACTAAAAACGAATGTTAGTTTTGTGAACAATTGTTGTCTTGTCGTTAACCAATACGCCAGTTTCACACGATTGCAATACTCGATAGCTATATCTATAGGTAATCCGTGAGAAATGCGATTGGGAAAATGGTAGAACATTTATTAATTTCACGTGTATCGCAATAGTTGCTTAGTTGATTTGAATTGTATTTCGTCATGTAGGAAAGATTTAGCATCAATTAATCAGTGAGATGTATCGCGCAGAGCTCGTAAGTCACGACTGCGGTGAATCGGTTACCCGATCAGCAGTGAGTGCAGTGACAGTACAGAACTGGAGTATCGTCGTGATTTGTTCTTGTCTTCAAACTTCCTTGTGCTAATGATAGATTGCAGGTGACTGTATAGCATGGATCTAGATTAAAGCGTTTAGTAAATCTTAAACGACGTAACCTACTTAATCACTTCAGTCCACCTGTCAAGGTTAATTTAGAGACCTCATTATCTTCCTTTAACAGTCGTTACGAGTGGTCGGAAGTCAAAAGTCCGACATTCAGTCTTACCAATGGGTATCGTATTACCCAGTTACTGGGTTGTGTAGATCAGATAGGCAATCGCTTCATGTAAAATACTGGTACCCAGCTGCATCCGGTTAGACTCGAAGCTGACCCCAAGATAGTTCAGGAAAAGGCTAGGCAGATGATGATTATCTTCCCAAATAAAGTTGTTGTGCATCATGCAAAAAACATGCTTGTGATTTGAAGATAGGACAGAGCTCAGTTTCGCGGCCTTACAAGATTGAGAGACACAATATCTTTATACCAAATCGTAAAAACACAGCAAGTAGCACGAACTTACAATATTTTACCATGTAAGTGCTGGTCAGTCACCCCGTGGGATCGAGTTTCATTAAAAAGTTATTACAACAAAACAAGAACGGAAACGACATTGGCATGGATTAGCAAATCTTTTATGTAACTGGTCAAATATTTGCACAAACGTAAGAAGAACTGTGGATCTGTGTCGATGACCAATTTATTATTCAAGTAACATTAGATATAATACGTTCAAATCAGTTTGATATATGTAGATGTTGGTGGCCTGGGCCGTGAAATAGTAAAACATGGTATGTATGATAACCAGTCCATTTAGGAATCGGTAAGTGTTAATTTAATATAGACACTACCTACTATAAAAGAAAGTTCAAAGTTAGTAAGTCTAAAACAGGGTGTGGTTATCGTTCGACCTACCTAGTTCGGTAATTGATATAAAATCCACGAAGTAGCTGCGAAGTAGGCTGTCAAGGCGAAAATTAATATTTTGAATAGAGGTCACAAAAATCTTTGATTTTGTGTATCATAAAGATAAAAACACACAGGAACATTAATGGAGTTGTAAGCAGTAAAGGAGTTTTTGGAAGACAAATCGATTACAAAATAAAATTATTTTCTCTTTTATACATCAGAAATTATGAAATATATATATAATATAATATGGAATATAGGAAACCAAATAAAAATATGAATACATAAATAATAAAATACTTACCTAGTAATGAAAATCCTTTTAAGAACTTCTTATTATCCACTTTTAATAATTAATAACCTGCCTAGAGAAAATATGTTCTGAATCAAGGAAATAATTTAGGATAATGATATAACTAAGCAACTTAGATTGATCTCATTAATTATAAAAAAAAATACCTAATATAATATAATACTATTGTTCTTAATAATTAATATTTTAATGTTGTTTTATTATTTTGTTGTGTTGGTTTATAGTGTTAATATTGTAGTACTATAATTTTATTGTTCACGATTTGTAATAAGTAATAATGTCACTCATAACTATAATTATATTAATGATACTTATATTGCTGTGCCCTAACAGGGTCCATAACATTGGTCTTAGCTTTAAGCATTTTATAACACCTTTAAAACATTGTGGAACGCAATTAAATGAATATGAATATGAATATGAGCAATCAGTTACCCCGTGAAAGCCGTCGGCGGGGGCGAGAGGTGACGGGTGGTTAGTTGGCAATAGGCTAACCACCTTTGTCGTAACAGTCGCGGTGGCTGCTCGGTTAATGGTTAGAGATCATAACTTTAACCCCACACTAGGAAGAAAACTTAACAGCAATCTACATAATAAAGAGATCATAACTTGACAGGAAAATGAATCATTGACATTTGATGTCAGTTACCTAAAGAAAGTACCTATGTATACGAGTACTAGGCATGAAGTTATAAAAATGTCACATGATTTTTAAACATAGAAGAATATAAATCATTAAACTAATCATATTCGAAAAGCGGCCCACTAGCTAGTCGTTCCACACGAAAGGTGCAAATAAAGTCCCCAATGAAACTCCAGAGATCCCGAGTAATCTCCTGAAATGCAAGCAGACATGCCTTCTCATTCTCGTATCGGATGTTGATTAGAAAACCGAGTTTAGTAATCAGCGTTTCATTGGATGTCTGCCACCCTTTGGAAGTTTTGAAGGAAGCTTTTGCAGGCATTGCAGCAATGATTACAATACGTAGGTTCCATCCACACAGTTAGATTATTCTTACTTGAATCAAAACTGCTTGGCAGTGTCGTATACCATGCTAACATAATATAATGATAACGACTGGAGAAATATGTAATCAGTAGAAACAGTCGCTGAACTGTGGTATAGTGTGGTGTAGTCACCAGTCACGTACATTGCCGTAATAAAGACGTGTTTCATCTGTTTATTGTCATAAATGTAATCTCACAACTAGGACACGGTACGTTTTTTGTTCTACGGTTAGGTTAGGTTACATCCTAGAAACCGCAGAATGTCTTGCAATATTTCAGATGAAGTTGGTAAAGCTCCGTGAACTTAATTAACATTGTTTGGCACACACGGATGTTTGCTTTTTTCACACATTTGGCATTCCTACGTATCAAGCGCAACCTGTAATGCAATTGTTTCGGCGATTTAGGATCCAGCGCAGTAGTGCAATCAATTAGGTTATAACGTTCCCACTGCTTGGAAACCGGCCTTCTCTTTGAAAGAGGGCTCAAGTCGATCTACTGTCTTGCCGGCGGCGGCTGTCACTTCTGTCTATAGGTAGTAGGTAGTACTTCGCAACAATTCCTTCCTACATGCATATGAAGTCCTTGTTGAGACACACTTAAAATATTGTCATTGTGGTAAATATTATACCCTCCTACAGGGGAGCAATCCCCATGCCTAATTTGTATCCCCATAATTTAATCAACAAAATTAAACTACAGACATGCAACTAAGCCACCTCATTACTTAAATATTTATGGATGTAGTAACATCCATAACAGGCCTACGAAAAAAATAAACTGTTCAATTCTTTAAATATCACTGAAGATTTCATAATTGCCCCTAATTACTAGTGCGTGCACGCATCAGACAAAACTTGCTAGACACTCAGTCGCCGACTAAAACTGTGCTCGTATTATGCAAATGAAGAAGTGACGAGATGACGGAATAGACATTTAGCCTATACCCGACCTTGGCAAGTGATAGTTGGAGAAAGGAAGCGCATTGAACTGTTTCCTAATCATAGTTTATGTTCAAGTAACATGTGCTACGGATATTTCTTCATATAAGCTTTACTTTTTTTGCATTCGCATTTGATGTATGAAGGTCAGTGTTGCCAATATGTGGAAAAAAATAATTTTAGACAGGTGGCTGTAATCTCAATCTGTAATGTAATAAATGAAGGAGTAAAAAGTTTTAAGTGGCAGCCACTTAGTTACTTGCCCTTTGTACATGGTTGGTACACCTAGCAACCTATCATATTTCTTATGAACCAGGAAACGTAGTAAGTAAGTAAATAAACCATAGAATAAAGCATAACTTTATGTTAGCGATAATAATCTTAGTGTTTTTCAAATATCTACTTATTCATTAACCGTCATACAAACCTTCTGGTCTTTACGGATGAAGTTTTGTACAAGAAATCCGAGTGTCCTTAAACAACGAAAGAGAACACTAAGATACGATTTTTTAGTCAAAGTAGAAAGAAATTCACTTCGAACATAATGGCTTGTAAAATCAATCATCTCCAAACATAGGCAGGATATATTATTATATTTAGGAACAGTTTGCGGCTCACACTTTATGTTAAGTTTGATCGTTAAGTTCAAAACTGGTTGGATTACAGTTTACATACTAGAACACGTTTATTTAATCGAGCATAGCATAACGTAAGCTCAAATGCTCCAGTTAAACAGAAACAACATTAGCATCTTGCGTTCAAGTATTTGAATAATTGAAGTACTGAGTAGCTTCTTATGAAGAAATTGATAGTTAAAGAATATTAGCCCTAGAGGAATGAGGCTAGAAATTCCGTACCAGTGCCCGTAGGTGGTTAAAGGCTGAAGACTTGTCATGTAGAGAAAGGATAAAGACCAACATTATTGACAACTAAGAAAATCGATAGTGGCATTATTTATTACACATCAGATCTTGTGGATTTTAGATGAAGAGAGGATTATTCTTACATTTCCATCACCGTTATCGTGCTAGAAATTCACTTTGACTAGGGCCTTAAAACGTTAAAATTAAAGGTTAGGTTTAGGTTAGGTTAGCCGGGCTGTTTCCACATTAAGCCTCTTTATTGGGCCATTGTACGTATGAAAATCCTCTGGTTACTCCAACCATCCCAGGTCCTCACAGAAAGCTAGCAGCCTTTCAGGCTGCTGCAGGCCTCCGGGAGCGACGCCGGCGATTGCAGAGACCGTGCCCGTTGATCTGCCACGCTTATCTGCACTCCATGAGCACGTGCTGTGGTGTTTCTTCCGCCTCCATGCATCCTCTGCACAGAGGGCTGTCCGTCACAACTATGGTAAATAGGTGTTAATAAAGGGGACAGTGCCCGAAAAATAAATTAAAGGTTATTAAAGAGAAGAAAATGCAACCAAAGCAAAGTCCGCACTGTCCTTAAACTTATCAGTCCGTCGACCTCGAATCGAACCTCGGTCCTAGTCCTAGTCCACTGGCTGAAACTAATCGATTGAATCAGCGAAGAAAATGATGTAACATGCCTATTACAACAAGCTAGTGATTAAACTGAGCTGAAGCTGAATGTTAACTATGATAAAATAATAATGCGGTGAATAATACAATACATTGAACACCAGTTTAGAAGAGAAGAAATGAATTTATTAAATGAAGAGTATTCACCATGTAAAATTACAAACTAAGAGCACCGAAAGTATGTAAAGAATAGATGCTTGTGAGAAAGTGTTGGAATAACTCTATTAGATGTTAAATAATAAAATTACACTATTCAAAAGAACGATGAGAATCTAATGACTTTGTCACATCAATTAAATTGAAGCATGTGGCTTCTCAGTATTTAAAACAACACCAACATCATCTACCTAGCCTTTTCTTCCTATTCTCACCAGATACAGCTGAATACAAATATTTTTTACATGCAGCGATGCGGTGGTTACCCATCAACGGACCAACCTAAGCAAGCCCGGCTTAACCTGAAGATCGACCCTAGCGGCTGTTATTATTTAATTTATGCACGAGCTCCTCCTCTGTATTTAAAACCAAATAATACAAACAATTATATCGTAATATTTTAATGACAATGTTCATTTCTGAAGACGCAACAGAAAAGATTACAAGATAAGTCAAATGCTAATAACTTACAACGTAACGTAAGCTGACACGCCTCATGCCTGACACATTGTTCACACGCTTGGAATCACTTAAAATGTAGAAAATAAGGTATCCACTTAATCATTTAAGACTTGCAAACCAGTCACAAGAACTAATGACCCGATTACATGGGATTTCCAATCGCACAACCACAACCGTAGCCATGTAACAAATAGGATACACCTGACTATTGACAAGCTAAAATATCGAATTCCAAACTTACATAACCAACCAATAGAGTTAAAAATAGCATTCGGAAAGTTCAATCACGATGACCGTTTGTTTGTTATTCAGATACTACTGCTTTTTTATACAAACGATATGGCAAATGTCAAAGAAACATTCAGTCAATCAAAGAATTAGCGTTTGAAAGGGCATAGGGTAGTGAAAACAATTATTGCTCGTGAGAATAAGATGTTTTATTGGGCACAGATGTGCTTTCGACGCGGGCCGGATTAGCATAAGATACGAGTTTAGATAAGTGATAGATATGTTGTGTGCCGCGGCTGCGCCTGCAAGATTGTATCTCATATTTTGTTTAGGTATATTCTTTTTTAGTATTCGCGTGATTGCGTTTTGGGGTCTGATCGTCTAGTTGTTAATAGATTGATGGAGTGATAGAGTCCTCAAATCACCAGTTATTAATTCTAAGTTGCCAAGAGTTGCGCATTATTGCCAATAGGTTTTTAGAGTAGCTCTACCACACACTTAATTCAAGAAACACTATAACAAAATAAACATACTTACATTAAAACTACATTACACACATGCTTCTTCCTGTGAGGTACCAAGACCACACAGGTAAAAGCTTCGTAAGCATGTCAAGTAGGTGCTTATGTCTGAAGCTTTTATTTGCTATTCAGATCTCTGTGCCAATAGGAAGGCCTATAGTCATAATATCGTCGGTATTACAAATCCGGACACATTAAAAGTGAAACAAGAATATATATAGTTTTCAGGAAACGAAAACTATGCATAATGAACGACAAAATGATTTATTACTTCAACTCTTTATTGGTGGCAGTAGGTAATTTTAACTACAACACTTTACTGTACCTATGTTTATTCAATTTAAATTGGTTCCTGAAAACTAACAGTTAATAAACTCTCAGGTTTCTAAGCCTTTTAAAATGATATAGAAAAGTAAAACTTTGTAGGCAACTTAGCACTCCGTACCGATAACAATGGCAGAAACTTGTGAGTTTAGCGACTGCTTTTTAGACTTTCTTAAAATCATATTGATGGCCTGTCATAGTCATCACTTGACAAACAAACTCTAGGGTTGTCATCACTTACATTGTCAGCTACAAACAGCACGATAGGCAGACAAAATGTAACTATATCTAACATTCTTTCTCAGTAACTTTTACGCGGTACTTACGCAAGCCCTCGGCATTTTTATTGATACGCGCTTAAAATTACGAAAAAGCTGGTTTGTTGGTCTTATTAATGTTGATCTATTATAGGTATCTATTTTGAGACATCCCGTTTTACCGGTCTCTCACTGTGAGGAAATGTTGAAGATGGAACTTATTTCATAAATTGAGTAAAACAAATTTTAATGTTACGATTGTAAATTATAGGAATAGCAGGTGTTAAAAGTGTCTTATGAAGATGAATCATTTATTGTACAGATTATCACGCATGGGTTATGTAGAACCATTGCTTCAACAATTTAATATCGACAGCTGGCTTCGTAATTTTAATATCTTGTGATTTTTATGAAGAAGTTGTTTTTAGTTATTTATTTTCACCTGTTACTTGAGTTTAAACACTACTTCCTAAGTACAAGTTTTTGTCTCCTCGCTTTACGCTAATGATTTTATGACAATGCATCTCTGTTCGTCGAGGCACGCACAAAGCTTCTCCTTGGAGCTTTCTATACTTCAACACTTCTTCAACCTGATAAATAAATGACCTATAAGACGCGTTTAATCCACGTTTCGATAACGTAACGTCCGACCAGTTTATATTAGATAAAGCATCCAATACGGACGTCAGAATGTAGGTCGAGCAGCCGCCCGGCGCGGCCTAACTCGAATGAGGCTGTTTGCTTGGACCTGCACTGGGTCTACTACTGTGTTGCGTTACTTATCTGTAACAGCCCTATTACTTTATTTATTATAAAACTTTTTGAGTGATCGCTACATGGTTACAGTTTACGCTATAATACTATAAATCAGTCAAATAGACTAACCGGTAGACAAATCTGATTGTTAACATGCCTTATAATGTCGGATTCGTCTTCCGTCTTTGCAAGCTAAGTTTTTTCCTACTGTTACTGTGTTTTGCATTAAGAAGCTTTTGATGAGATTGCATTCTCATAATGATTATCTTTATTCGTCACATATAAATATTCCAAAGCCATGTTTTTTGAATAAACTCAGATTTACAATAATAATCTGCAGTCAATTCTCCTACATCATTTTGACCATGAGTCATGAACTCATGACTGATCCATTAACCTTTGCTTACCGTTCGTAAACAATTTCCAAACAACTTTGTTATATGGTTGTAAGAGTATCAATATTCTGTCGTTGGGTAACAATTTCTGGAAGGATTTCATTCAAGGATACTTAAACTTTCACTTTTGTTTCGCTTTAGACTATAGTCTAAGCTAGAGCAAGGAGGTTCCAGTATGGTATTGGTCCTAACATCATATTACAGAAAGTCAATGATTATAAACTTTTTGGTTTAGGAGGGACCTCAAGCAACCCTAGACAAGCCCTACGATAGTGTCGTAAGATGCTCAACGGACGTCGCAGCGTAGGACAGTAAAAGTTACGTGTTCCATTGTCGGCGTGGCCATAAAATTTATATTTATTATCTCCACCCGTATAATTATTTGCTAAACTACACTTTTGCCAAGTTACCACATAGTCGTTGATCAATATACATAATTTAATACGCAGGTAACGTCAAACATGGATTGCAAAATTTAGCTTTTTTTGGGACTGGTTTCGCCTCTCTAATCTTAATGTTTCTGCAAATTGCCTAATTGTGACATCTAGATACTAATTAAAAGGAGGATTTAAATTTTAAATGTCGAGGTTATGGCTGATGAAAGACATAAAAGTAAATCTGTAAATAAATAGTGAATGTTGTTCAAATAGTAACAATTACGACAGTACATACTAACAATTTATTTGTGAATCTCCGCATGTTGGTTTACGAACATCTTCAATGCCTTTAATATTATTAAAGAGTTGTCGAATTTAATAGCGAAGATTTCTTAAACAATAACTCAAAACACACAGGCAATTTATTTGATCGGTTTGTCTTTAATTCTTGTTTTCCGGCATCGTATCGTGTCACTTATAAGAAATGGTGGTTAATTTGAAATTGTTTTCACTGAAACTGAAAGAATATGCTTAGGTAACGGACATATCCCCTTCCGTAGATGTCGAATTAGTGAACACAAGGGCTTTTTTGAAAGTGCTTTTA
Source organism: Cerastis leucographa (assembly GCA_963082945.1). Lineage (NCBI taxonomy): Eukaryota > Metazoa > Arthropoda > Insecta > Lepidoptera > Noctuidae > Cerastis > Cerastis leucographa. The sequence goes on along the minus strand of OY720356.1, from coordinate 20,391,527 downwards.
GTGCAATTAGTTTTGAAGATTTTGTAATAAATAAGTAGGTACCGGTTTTATTGACCACAATAGGGTACCCTAAGGTACCTATGACCCCTATTCGATCACGTGTAACCATTTAATAGGTGCCAACATTATAATTAAGTATACAATAATCGAATATTGCTGAGCAATGATCATACGAATCTCATGACAGCTTAAAAGCTTATTTTTAACAATCATTCAAAGTTCGTTTACATTGCAAACAATAGAACCTTCCAATACTTTATGAAGTTATACTTTTGCCGTTTTCCAAAAGTTATAATGTGTTTATTTGTGCTAAATTTCTATTTAAGTGATAAATATTCTAGGTTTTTAATTAATTAAAATATATTTCTATGTCAAAAGTTTCGATGAACATAACATATATGTGTTCAAAAATAATAATTTACCCTAATTCACAGTGCACTTAGAGAAACAAGCCCTAAAAGTAAAAAAATGTATGCCATTTAAACAAAATTTTAATTAATAGTCTAACCACTGTAGTGTAAAGATAGAACATGTGATAATGTCGCTTATTTCTCTTAATTGACGGGGTTTATTGCTCGTAAATATTATGTATTTCTAAAGCGGCAATTATATTCAAATTCCGTCGTAAAATGTATGAAAGTGTGTTTATAATGTAACTTACCACATCACTGAACGGTGCGATGAGGTTGCTGATGTTGAACGCGAGGGCTTCGCTCAGCAGCAGCGCCAGCAGCAGGTGGACCACGGCCAGCCACATCCTGGTCACATCACCGATCACGCACCACTCATCACCACACTACACTGTCACCACACCTGCTAACGTACTATCCTAGACAGTTGGATAACTAAACTTCCATTTTAATGCAAACTATTAATTAATTTACTAAAACAGAAAAAAATGTTTTGCTATAATTCCATTTTTGAATTTTGCTTTTGTACCATAAATAAATTTTTTGACATTATTTTATTTTTTTAAATTTTGTTTTTCGTACGCGTCTGGACGCGTGCGGAGTTTGGCGGGAAAATGTGGGCGCATGCGCGGCGGCGCACCGCGCGCCTCATATTGCACAATAGATTAGCGTGAGGCCGACCTTAGAACTTGTCCCCTAGAAGGCTCCGCGGAGGATATCGCAAGGATTGACTAATGTGTAGCGACGCGACGACGGGGTGGCACCCTGTTTCTAGCACAATCTAAGATCGTTGACATTTTACCACTGTCCACTGTTGACATTTCTAGCACACGCTGCGTGCGCGCTTTATACTAATGAGCAAATAAGTTCATAACACAAATACTATGTTATTTTCACTTTCAATAGTGCGCAAATAAAATTACCTCTTAGAACTTTGATGATAGCGAAGTTATCAGGGATTCTAGGTTAATGAGAAGAGAAAGTCAGTAAGTTCGACGATATGATAGATAAGATAGGCAATCGGCGTGACAATACATGTGGTGCATTGAGGAAAACATACACTCAATTAGAATCTAGTTAGACAGCTGAAGCTTAAATCTAGGAAGAAATGGAGGTTAGGTACCCAGATAACCCAGATTGGCCTATTCGTGGAAAAGTGCTTTTCCATGGCTACGAAAAAGAGAGAGGAGGAGAGGAGAGGTAGACCGCAAAGAGAGAGAGGAAGAACACGCAAAAGCTTGGCCTTAAGACTATGCTTACCAAGCTTACCAAGGGAAGTGAACGTCGGCACAGCATTAAGAAAGCCGCGAATAGGGGGGGCCGCGAATAGGGCCGCCGTAAGGCGAATAGGGGAAGGAAGAAGACCCAGATTTGCCTAAAGCTCTCGTTTGAACGCAGGGGAGAGAGCCGTGCTGTACCTAGCCTACCAGGTGCAGTTTAACCCTGTTTCCGTCTACAGGGTATTTTCTTGTTTTGCTGAATCTTCAGCCGACTTTTATTAGGCCTGCATCCATAAGTTTTGCACAAGACAAGCGTAAATCGTGTTGTAGTAAGTATAGGCTGCCACACACAAAATTAGAACAAGCCTCGCATTTTTTACTTACTTACTACAATTAATTAGACAAAAATAAACGTACAGAGCAATAAAATTTTAAGTTATTATATAACAACAACGGATAGGCTTTCCGGTCACACGGCTTTTAAAAATGACTGCCAATGAAATTCGCAAGTACCTGCCTACCAGTGGGAATAGAGAGCGCATATTAAAATGTAACTAAAACGATGTGAATAATATCCCTACTTACTTACTTATGACAATTATATTATGTAGTTATGCCATCAGCCATGTAAAAGTTATGTGTGAAAGAATAGGTTGTTTAGCTGCTCTTCATTAATTTTTGAGACGTACATTAAAAGTTGGAAATTAATTAAATCTTTTGTTTTTCGGTCTATCAAAACTGCTTTCAAAAGAAAGTTTTTTTTGTAATGACCTACGCCATAAGCCGTAGACTCTATGGTCTACACAATTCAAACTCGACCATATCGACAAGCCTATCCAAATTACATTTAAAAACTAAGCTTGTAGGTACGTACTTAGAGTGTCGCAATCCCTAAAGGAAAAATCGAAAAAAATTGGTCATACTATCATCTTCATGCACGAACTCATAACCAAAATTCTTGCGTGTAAATTGTTTTGTTATTTTATGGCCAGAGTCCTTGACCTCTGCTGAAAGTCCTAAAACTAAGTGCTAACTTGACCGAAGGAACGACCCTGAAAGGTTTTTTTTAGTTTCACGGTTTCTTAGCCGGTTTTCAGGCGTTTTACTCCGTTTAATCTCGTGTAAAGTATAGACAAGGATAGAGTTAAAGAACTTGTACGAATTTATTGAGACGGATAGGTAGGTGCCTACTTCAGAAAATATCGTACCTACTATCGTATCGTAGCATAAAATTATCCATTATAGGCACTCTGCCATTATTAGCGAGTTTGTATGATTAGGTGTGAAATAGCGAGTTACCACTGGCTGCAAATTCTAGTTTGAAATTCGAACATAATCATGGATTACTTGAGCCCTAAGCAAACCAGCCAGTCTGTAATACTAAACCCAGTTCCCTAATGTCTATGGTTTCAGTTCATAAAAAGGTCTGCCGGAAAAAGGATAGCTTTCCGCATCTGTCTTGGGTAGGTAGTTGGATGGCTGAATTTTTGTTAGAAGTATAAGTTAGTCGAGCCGAGGTATGTGGCAAGTAAGCCCTTTTATAGACTGACTTAATTTTTATATATTTTTTATCACGATATGAGCTTTTCTTAGTTAGCTAAGGAGCTTACTAGTAACATGTTTACCGCGTTTATTTAGTCATCCTAAGAGAAAACATTTACCTACTTATTATAATCGTTGTTTGCCTGCTTAAATAAGATGATATAATAGGTATCTACAATGTTTTAATGTTAAGGCGTAGCCGAACCGGACATCAAATATATTTATGTGTAACCTTTCCTACTTATTCTTTGAGTCATTCAATTTATTGGCTAAAATTATCATTTATATTGTTTTGAAAGCTAGATGGCTTCAAAATATACGGCCATGAAACTTACATCCTTATCCGCTTATCTACTCCTTTTGTAACGACACTACTTTTTGGAAGCCATGAGTCATTGAACCGAGCCCCAACGTAGTGGTGACCCAAGAGTTTTGAATCATATTACCTCTCGGTAAATCCTCGGTTGCGCAGGTTTGCCACAAGGAGGTAAACTCAACGAAGACATTTGGGGTTTTACGTGAGTTCTGTATGCAGATTTAAAGATAGAAATGTTGCAAAATATGAATCTGATATTTTGAAATCTCAGGCATTTCGGCAAAGATCGAGTAGGTACGTAATATATAAAATATCTATTTATTTGGCAGGAAATACAGAAACCGTGAACGCCAAAATATACAATTTCCTGTATATAGGTACTTAGATTTTAGAAAACCAAAGTTAGAAAGTGGGTGCAAAAATACCGCTTCCTTTTAGCTTTGCCCAGCTAATAGCGATCATCGCCTAGGATTATTGACACAACATGACGAAATCACTCGTTTTGAGGTTTTTAGCAAACCAACGCGTACGTATGGTAATTATTTCCGCCACGTTAGATAAAATATTGTTATTCAATCATATTCAATTTAAAAACGACAGATTTGTAATAACACATTCTCCCAGTTAAAGAGAATAACACTTTTACCAAAAATAAAAATCGTTGAAATTGTTGCTTGTTTCCCTTTAACCAATTAAAGAAACAACATAACGCCAATATTCACCGAAGAGGAAGGCGAAGGAGTATGTATACTGACTAGTGAATAAGAGGGAACTCCCTCTTATTCACTAGTCAGGGAGGTCCATAGTAGGTACAGCCAGATAGCAGCTGCTGAGCTGCTACTGGCTAACAATTACCTAACAAAAAAAACCGATTACGCTATGGCCAACAAGAGCATAGAATCTAGCGATAACGACAATGATGGAAAAAGTGAAGAATGTATTGTCTTGACTAAAGCTGTTAAAGTCTTTGTAGAAATACGAACCGCTTTGAAAGTAATTGAAATGTAAACACTGTTCTACTCTCGTCATTTTGTGAGTTTGTTGAAACAGACCAGGGTCGAGGACGATGAGATTATAGTTATTTTTGACATCGAATCTCTATTCACCAATATTCCGGTACTGGAGTGTATGGAAGTTATGAAAAGCAAACTGTCGGAGAACGACATTCCGACGGAATATGCTAAATTGCTGGATCACTGTTTGTCCACCAATTTCTTCCTATACAAAGGCCAGTTATAATTACAAGTTGATGGGATAGCCATGGGTATAGTCCAGTGGCACCTGTGGTTGCTAACTTGTGGATGGAACACATTGAAGATCTGGCTATTTCAACATGCCCTGTGATCAAGGATTGGAACCGGTATGTGCACGACGTACTCTGCAACCTCAAAGGTGGAAAACCAGAACTGGAGAGATTCTTGGACCATCTGAACATCATTCACACTGCCATACGTTTCACGGCAGGAGAAGAGAAGGTTCGGGCGTTGGCATTCCTTGACGTTAAGGTCATTGTAAGGAATGATGGGACCCTTAGCCATTCAGTGAACAGAAAGCCGAGTCATAAGGACTGCTATTTATTTATTTAAACTTTATGTTTATTAGAGGAGTAACGGACAAGATAGGCCGATTACTGTGCAAATACTTAATAAAGACTGTTTTTACTCCGTATAAGAAGATTGCATAAAGCCTGCGTTTCCTGAAGGATATAATCCCGTATGAGCATCCTGGGGTGTACAAAATTGATTGTAGGTAGTTGCGGCAGTTCATACATCAGTCAAACGATGCGAACTGTCTCATACCGCATTAAAAAACACATAAAGACAGTGAAAACCAATGATGTGTTAAAATCTGCCATAGCTGAACATCTACTGCAGTCAGGGCCCAATCACTGGATGGACTTTCACAAGCCACGTATTCTGTCAACGGACAAGTAGGTACTACATACCAAGGCTGACAAGAGAAGCAAATGAAATATCGAAATAAAAAAAAATCAATCGAGAGGAGGGCTTCAAATTGACCAAAATGTGGAATCCAGTGATAGGCATGTCAAAAGAAATAGCCGGCGTCACAATAAGGACTCCAAAAAACCTAGTGATATTGTGAATGTTTTTTGCCGTGACGAAGCATCGAGTGCCAGTGGTTCGCGTAGCAGAAGACAAAGAAAGAGGGTAGACAGATTTGTCTGCTCTAAATTATTTATTTTCCATCTACCCGCAATTTCCAGTCATCTGGCAATCATGGCGCTTGCAACAGCGTCGAACTCAAAACATAAAATAATCATGGAAGATATCCCGTAAGTGATGATTGAAAGGTCTAAGAACCATGAGGACCTCATGCACAGAAGTCGCTTGCGAGCACTAGAGCCGCGAGGCGGTCTACTTACAATGTAACCTTCCAGTCATTTGTTTAGTAACAGACAGAATTACATACTAAAATGCTGGCAGGTAATAAATATTGCTGTTGTAACTAATTACCACTAAAAAAGGCAAGTGTACCAACGCTGAATCACAAGTACAAGGATTTCTCATTACATTCTCTGTGTCGTGATCATGGGTACTCTTTCATAGTCGCAGCACGTTTTTGCACGTGTGTACAGTGTACAAATATCAGGCCAAAGTAGGCTATGCACCAATTTTTTCTTGATAGAAGATAACATGAGCGAGGTAATTATGTGCTCTAATTACCTAATGAGTCTCATTGTCAATGTAGACTATCCATAGCCAGACAGACAGAAAGGATCTCGGTTAAATGAGGCCAGCTGCGGAGAAACACAGTAGGAGGAAGAGGTTTTGCTATGAGATTCCAGCATTCTGCAGAGGTGGAACCAACAGTTAAGGCTCTCCGTGATCATTTGGAATGTGCCAAGCGAAAGATTGGGTTGATGTGGCTTAACTTTGTACCGGACTCCTGGTGACTGCAGGGCTGCAAAAAGTACTGGCACCTAGTTTATGAACGAAATTCCTTTCGTTTTTCGGTGTTAAAATTTCATCTGTAAACTGCTTTATGTTATGCACTGAACGCAGCGCTATCGCTAGTTTGATGGGGTCACGTCGAGGACATAACGGAATATTTTTATGTCAACATTATGTCAGTCACTCACTTAACATTACCGGACTTATGGTCTCTAGTGTACTAGAACAGGCTTTAAACACTTCACTTTATGTTATTTAAATATTAAGTAGGAGTTCTAGGATTCATCCGTTGTTTACCATGGGTTTGTGTGTTGGTGGTCAAGCAGTGATACAACTTATGGTAATACTAGTTCATCGCATGGGGGCCATAATGGTCAATAGGGACATTTTCTTCGACAGTGAACTTTATCAAGCTGATTATAATGTATTCTAGCGTGCTGATGAGTGCGTACTAAGTGCATTCGAAACGTATGCACTGAATGAATTCATAAACTACGTAATAGAATCGAATAAGGGAATGTAAAAGTTATGAGTATCGCCCCATAAACCATCATCATTCATCGACAGCCTATCATAATATGCTTTTGGACAAATATTTATAACTATGCCAAACATGGAGTATCAATTCATCGTATAATTTATTCTGGACCAAACATTTCATACGCCCACCAAAACTGCATAACAGTTTGGCGTTGGGATCTGTTGACTCGTCACTGTGCGGATGGCGTGGTCATGTGGCGTCTCGGCTCTGGTGATACAGGTATTTTTTTTTATTATAGGGACTTTAAGCAAGTAGAGAACAATTTCCAAACAACAGTTTGAAAATAAATCTACTGCCATACAGCTGTCAGGAACATGAACAGACTTATTACAAGAAAAAATACGGTCCCACAATTAATTTCTTTTGCCGCAGTCTAACCGGATTCCGATTCAGAAAAAGGGCATTTAATCACAAACAACGGTGTTAGCAGTAATTAATACATGACATAAGTGTTCCATCTATCAGTTTCGCAATACATTACGCGATTAGAAAGCAGCTGCCAAGCTGGACGGGGTTCCTACTGGCATACCTTAAAAGACCTAAAGAGTTTGCACAGAGGCGTACTCCAAGGAACACCGCAAATAAAAAAATAATTACATTATAAAGATTTAGGAACATTCTAATCTGAACTAATTTAAGTGCTTTTTCCTGTAGTAGTACTTTTTTTTTTAATTTTAAATATGAAATATTACGATACTCTCTTGCCCATCTAGCCTATTGCAGTAACGCTGTTTTTTTAAGTGTCGACCTGGAAATTAAGTCCGAAATCTTCAAGGTCGAAACCCAACTATCACTGGAGCCTAGATAAACTAAGCTGTCGAAATTAAATTGAAATCAATCATGATTTAGTTACACATACATACATCGATAAAAAAATATAGGCTAAGTAGGTAGTAGATAAAGTTTGCCTAAGACTTCGGTCAGACATTAAAGATGTCTTTAATGTCTAACTATTATTTAACTTTTTAAGACTAACAACAGCTTCAACGTTTCATAAGTCACAAGCCATCTCAGATATCTACAAATTGTGAAATAAATACCAAATTACGATGATCTGAAAAGAGCAAGCTTCCAATTGCATAATTAGCGAATCAATCGAGAAGAGATAAATGGCATTGTAACGATTAGCAGTGTGTTATAATCTTTATAGTTTTATTGAGTCTGAATCATCCTACTAATTACGAATATCTATATAACGGCTAAATGGTTCCCAGCGCTACTGCTGAGAATCAGGCATTGCGTTCGATTCCCAGGCAAGGCATAAAATTTTACTTTTTTTTTGTCGTTCGTAATTCTCAAGTGTATTTCTTAGTCTGCATTTGCGCTCGGTTAATGGCAATAGGCTCGCCTCCTTTATTTATCCATTACATGAGATTTAAACATATTGGGTATACCTTAGTTACACCCCTTTGGGGGATCAAGAAATACAGGCGTGGTTTTATGTACCACTATGGCATTGGGGTTATCTTGTAAAGATAGCGTGTTAAATAGTAAATAAATCAATGTTACTTGGTTGGCATTTCTACGGCGCCTAATTAATTACCGTCTTCAAGCCGTCCCTGGCTCACAAGTTAACATTCGCGCCACGGCCTTGCGTGTGAAGAATCCACGCATTCATTTTGTTCGGAAACCACTTGACATATCTAGGTTGGACGTGGTCCGTGAATCAATTTTTTCTTCAGGTTACTTCAGCCCGAAACCTTCTTGCTTCATATCACAGGGTATTAGTATAACACATCCTTTTACCTACAGCTTACAAAATAAGCATACTATTGCGTTAGTGAGACAAACTACATGCTTCAGGCTTCCAAATCCTTCTGATATCCAGCTTCTGTTTACAGGATCGTGAAAAATTATCAGCATCTCTAGCTCAATGGCAATGAAAAGGAACTCCCTCTAAATTTGTAGTTTTTATTGGTAATAATGATGATAATTAAGAGTTAGGACGCACATAGATGATGAACTGAAGCTATTTACGTTTGCTAGCTTCTTTTATTTGTGTAGTATCATATTTAACCCTAAAACAATGTACATGTTCAACCTATACAATGACCATTTCAAAAGACGGCACAGTTGGCGCAGTGTTTGAGCGATTGACTGCTGCGCTGTGTCGCGGGTTCGATCCCCGCATGGAACAAATATTTGTATAGCCTACAGATAGTTGTTCCCGGTTCTGGCTGTTTGTGTATGTCGGTTTAAATGTTTTTAACGCAACCACGATACAGGAAAAAATACTAGTGTGGGGCAACGTTTTTAATTTTAAAAAAGGGCGCCTCTCCTTGTATCTACCTACCTATTTAGCCGAAACTGGTAAGCTTTATCCATTAACTGACTAAGCAACTGCGTAGTTATACATAGTTAGTTATAATTAGGACTCTTTTATTTATCAACGAATTGCAACGGATTAATAGCTCGTTTAAATACTGTTAAAGGTGCTAAGATATGTCAACCCAGTGCCCTTTTTCAATCAATAGAATACCTACAAAGCTACTTTACACAAAGAACGACGGACCATAAACCTTTTTATGATGATACGTTGGGAAACATAATGATGTGTTATGTAAACGAATTAAGTAGTGGTTATCCTATTCTTCTCGACCACTCCTTTGCCCCATTTACCATTTAAAATCGCTCACAATGTTCAGTATAAAATTTGCAACCATCCGGTGCAAACGAATCCTTTATGTGCCGTAAATTCTTGTGTGATTATGAAATTAAACAGTACAAAAAAGGATTAACTTGAATATTTCTAAGTTTTTTAATTACCGAGCTCAGACAGGTTATTATCTACGTTTCTGAACTGAACCAATAATGTCCATTGTCATTGTCAACTTGGCAGTTGTCAGTTATTTGTCAAAAAAAAATTAATGTCAGTGAATCACTAACTGCAGTGCTATTTACATTTGCACATAATATTTTTGAGTTTTCTAAGCTAAACAAATCGTAAAACATGGCTTATTTAACACAGCCAGACTATGTGAAGTATATTTGTTCCTGTGGACAACTGAAACCCATCACGAGTCTTTATTTCTGCCGGCATTGCTTAAAAATACGTTGCGGTTTCTGCATTTGTCATGAGGTAACCCACTTTGATGTATTTTGCTGAATAAATACATATTAAATTTGAAAATTTTGTATCAAGATTATGTCAGAAATATCTAGGTTACTACGATTAAACGTAACATTAGCCTAAACTGTAAGAATTCATTAAATTTATCCTTCCCTGAACTGACACTCTGACACACACCTTTCCTTTTTTATATCTTGAGAAGATGTCCTATCAATAAGAAACTATTCATCTTTAATTAATCCAGAAGAGCATTCTATGTCATCTAGCCTCTTCATGAACACTACAAATTTATTAACTTACAAGAAATCTTTCATTGTCAAGAAGATGTGAAGTCACAACCCACTCAAATTAGAAATGACACAATCATACAACTTGAAATACAGTTAATATTCTCCAAATATTGTCAAAGCTAAGCTTCAAGCAGGTTATGACCTTGACATTCTGTGCCAATCAGTTAGTAAATGCACCCGCTTAAATTAAAATCTTTACAAAACTTGTCAATCATTTAGAAACCATTATTTTTTTCACAAAACAAACTACACAACAATAGTTTACAATCAGACTGTCTCTTGCCTATGACTTTACCTTAATTATTGTTGGAGATTATCCCACAGAATCTACTACTGAGTTAACCCAGGCAAAATCCACCGAGGTGTGCTTTTTATCTAAATCTGTTCAGGCATTAAGGTCTGTAAAAGTCACACACGGTTAATTCACTGTTTTTTTTTTATTTTCAACCAAAAGTTAGCTCTTAGCCTTTAAATAATACGAAGAAGAAAGAAAATAAAAACTTGAATTGAAACAAAAAAAAAGATAATATTGTGTGTCTCATGGCTGCACCAAATAGTTCAGCAAACTGCCAAGCCACTAGTGCCCTATGTTGGTTTTCTACTGGACCTGGTCAGGCACCTACAGCCTGATCATCAGTTACCATCAGGGGTGGTCACCCCTGATGGTAACTGATGATCAGGCTGTAGGTGGAAGTGAGCGTAACCTAGAATTCACAATCACAGAGGAACTGGCTATTTTACCCCTCACTGCTGAAACACAACAATGCTGTTAACATTGTTATTTTTTGTGACAGACTTAGATATGATGGTGGTAGCTAGCCAAGTAGACTAAGAACAAGTCCTACATAATTTTAAGCCTAATCCTATAGAAGATGTCATTGTATAATGTGGATGAGGCAAAAGAATGGCGTTTGCGGCTTCTGTCTACCCTCATGGGAAAAAGGCCTGAGTTTATGTATGTATTTAGTATGGTTTTGTAACCTAACAATGTGCTCCACCAGGTGGACTCTCACTACTGTGCAAACTGCCTTGAGAACATGCCCTCATCTGAAGCCCGTCTCAAGAAGAACCGGTGCAGCAGTTGCTTTGACTGCCCCAGCTGCTTCCACACCCTGTCCACTCGGGCTACCATGGCCCAGCCTCGGCAAGTGCTGCAGGACCCGGCAGCCGCGGGAGATGCCAAGGTGGAGAGCAAACAGCCCAAGAAGATGTACTACTTGTCATGCTTTAACTGTAGGTGGACGTCCAGGGATGTTGGGATTCCAGATCAGCCTGTTGGTAAGTAGCCTTGTTACAACATTTGTAACGATTTTGGTTTGAAAACTATTTATAGTGGGTTGAGTCTTAAATTATGATACTTCTCACATTTTCACTTTGCAACTGTGTGCTGGACTTACAAATTTACTATACCTTGAGATAATTAAAAAAATTAACTATCACCAGACTTAACCAGACTTATTGACACCGAGTGAACCGGATCCGCTCATGCAATTGTACCGTCATCTATGATGCAACATGCGAACTAAACGACGCGCAAGGAAAGTTATGAAGATCCTCCCTTTTCTATATCTCTCGGAAGTTAGCATGGCTAACTTGAGAGGTCTTTTCTATGGCGGATGAGGAACTTTACATACCTCCGAATAAAATGAAAATAGACGTCATTCGCCTCGTTTCGGATCGGACTAGGCGACATTATAGCGACAAATGTGGCAAACAACGAAATACGTGAGCGGCTCAAACGGATTCCGCGTCGATAATTGTGGTCACTGTCATACTAGGACGATGATTTCAGCTTTCTGTTGTTTCAAATTATATCATCATCTTTCTGCCCTCGTCCGTTGTTAATAGGGATCGGCGCAACACGATTTTTTATTGTATCTAATTCGAAACTGCAATAGTTAAACCCTTTTTGTTTAAACTTGTTCAGCGTCAGGAGGCTGGCCGGAGCGCACGAACCCGTACGCGGCGCGCGTTAACCAGTTGCTAGACTACTACAAGGCGATTGCAATGCAGGAGAAACAGGAGAAGATCGAGCGCGAGAGGAAGAAGTTCAACATCAGAGGGAAATATATCACTCTCACAGTAAGTAACAGGGAAACCTTCACTCGGGAACTACAAGTTTCTCAGGCTCCTTGTATTTTACCATTTACATTCTTGTTCTAGCACAGTATTTTTAAGTTAAGATTGGTTTCCGGTTTCGGTTCACAAAACTTCGGTACTACCACGAATATACACTTGCGACTTTAAACTTTGGGCTTGCTCATGATTTTCTAAGAGGAATATCATAATTTCCAGCGGAGGGTAGCATCACGCCTGTAATCCCTGAAGGGTTAGGCAGAGGTGTAGGTACCTGTTAGTACACCCACATTTCGGCAGTTTCAAGTCCCATGTAATAGAGGACGAGTCTATTACCAACCGGGCATAAATCCAGACTCCGTTGCTGCTACTGAAAAATTCCTGATGGAATAACCCAATAACACTTTGCCCGAGCTGGGTATCGAACCCAGGCGCTCATGCTCAGCAGTCGCGCGTAGACCAACGAGGCAGTCGGTAGTATTATCTGATGAAACCTATGTAAAATGAAATAACTTTAAGTCAATAGAGACAACATTAGCAACATGTTGTGCAGATTCTATTTGTCGATATAATAAGCAATCTTCTCAATTAATGAAACCACCATAACTTCATTCCCTATGACATTTTTAGGGTCCCCACTGCCATACCATTAAAACGACATAACCGTTTTGTATACACACTTGCTTTTCCAAGTCACTTTCGACATTGGTAGAATACTGGACATCGGCTCTACTTGCCATAATTAAAAATAGAATAGACATAACCGTTAATACGAGCCTATTACCCTTGGATTTTGTGAAATATCTTTATAAATATTCTGAAAATTCCAAAGTTAAAATTGAACATTGAACTTAACCCATAAATTATTACCCACCCCTGAAAACAATAATAATGCAAATGTAACGACGTCTGTCGTCTAGGACAAGACGGGTCTGACGGGCGCGATGGCACGCAACATCGCCGGGTTACCGTCGAGCGAGAGTTCCTCCTCCGCCATCGCCGGCTTCGTGCCCAGCCAGGCCACTGAGGAGGTCGATGAACTGCCTGAGGATATCTTCACCAAGGAAGTCAACTTGAATCAGAGTTGGTATTGCTTTATTTTCCTCCACAGCCTGCCATCATTTTTTCAATAAAACTTTGATAAAGCCGTACTTACTACAATTAAACAAATGAAGATAGAAGTATCTACTGAAAAGCAATGTTCTTCAACGTTCAAAATCGTCTCGTTAGCACAAGAGAACACGTTCAAGTTCACGTTTGTGCCAAGAGGGTTTCAACGTGTTTGCGTAAAAATATGAGACACACAGCAAAAATGGTGCCATGTCCGTATCATCATGCATGCATCGATACGGACATGCATTCATGCAGCAATCTATTTTGATCGCGCCCATTATTACGAAGGTCAGCAGGTGTCTAGCAGTGGATAGGCTGTGTGGAGAAGTTATTCTTCAATCTGCATGTGTTCCTGTTCCCCAGTAACAAGCATGCCGCAGCGCCTGGCGTCTCCGGAGTGGCAGCCGGTGTCGGTGTCGCGCCTGCACCCGCTCGCCAAGCTGCTGAGCGTCAAGCGTAGCCAGCGCTGCCGCGCCTGCGACCACAACCTCACTAAGCCCGAGTACAACCCCGGATCCATCAAGTTCAAGATCGAGCTGCTGGCCTAGTAAGTTAAAGAAGGAAAGCAGTTGGAGAATTTTACTACTTCTTGTTCGTTTCCAACTTATTTTCTGCTGTGGTGTTAAACCTGACATATTGCTAACCATTGGTTGCTGTTGGACAGTCAAATGATTATTACCTAAATGATCCATAGTACTTACATGAGTTACTATAGCCAGCCAGCTTCTAAATTTGTCATTTAGGCAACTTTTATGCCCAGTAAAAACATCCAAAATCTGCGAAAATTCCTAACATCCCATGTTTCCATAGTTACCACGTCCCTGAAGTGAAGATAATCTCACACGAGCCCGTGAAGCCGGGCGCCAAGACAGCTCTACTCCTGAAGCTGACCAACCCGACTGGTCACGAGATGCAGCTGCGACTGCTCCGACCGGAGGACATTCCTCCACAGGAGGACAAGGACGAACCTAAGAGTATTGAGAAGTCGCTAGAAAGGTCCTTGACCTTGGAGAAGGTGAAATTTTTCATACACCTATTCCCGTAATCACTATAGCCTGGTAGCTGACTGATACAGTTAGCCTGTATGTTACCACTGCTAGGTAGGCCTTTCCCTATGACTTTCAGTTATTTTGATCCGTGACTAATTTGGACCATAGTGTCGAGTCGCGCCCGTCCGAAAGGTTGAGGAGAATGACACATTGTGTTAACAGCCTACTTGGGTACGTAATTGGTTGAGTACCAAACAGGTTACTGAGACCTGCAAAGAGTTTTCGTATTGTCATACAACCATTTTGACAGGACACATCGTCGTTCAAAGCCATCGAGCGTGTGCCGGTGTATGAGGTGACGAGTGAGGTGACGTGTCCTGACGTCACGCTGACGCTGGCGCAGCGGGACGACGCCGCCGAGTACGACGACGATGCACAACACGATACTAATGAGTAAGTAATCCCAGAGGGGCAGACAGAAGTATTGCTAATAATACATACGTATAACTCAATTGGTCGCCGTGCGTACAGCCCCATTTCGCCAGATTTGTTTAAGGGGGCGATCCTATTGCCATCAACCGGACATTAATCCGAAGTCTGGAGTGCTGCTGAAATTTATGTGAGAAAACCCAACAACACTGCATGCACACACAGGACTGTTTTGAAAACCATACATACTATATACAAGGTGTTGTTTTGCAACCTCGTCAAAATTCAAGAGGTTGTCCCAAAAGACATAAATAATCAATTAAAATTACGGTACCTAGTTAATTATTAATAAACAGTGATTTTTTTGGTTGTTTAAGTTTGTCAGTTTTTCAGAATAACCCCCTTAACATGGTTTAGGGAATAAGAAATTGAAAAAACGTTTGATATTGTTTGTATGTGTAGAAGCGCAGTTATAGGGCGAGAATCAGACGGGCCAAGTTTAAAACACGGGTGGTTCACGGATGATTTCCATAAATAGGAAAAAAAAGTATTGTTTGGTTTTATGAAACCACGGTAAAAGAGAAACTTTTTTTCACACTATAGACATATAAATATTTTTTTTTTAATAATATTCCATTAAGGGTATAAAACGTATAAAACGCGGAGTAGGGCTAAAGTGAAAGGCGTTCTGACGAGCGCCTTTCACTTTATCGAGCGTCACGCGACATGCAACACACAGACGAAAAAGTTTGAGACGATGTAATAAAAGTTTCACTTTAAAATACTTACCCATTTTATTATTGATTCGGGACAAGAATCATTAGCATAGTAACCTCCTTGAATTTGACGAGAATGCAAAACAACACCTTGTATAAACTGTTGTATGAGAGTAGGCAGAATCCACAGAACGCCACTTGCTAAGATCCTAACATGTTTTGACAAATTACGTGCTGACTTATTGATTAAACGCCAGGTTTCTGTTTTCAACTCTTTAACCCCTCGTCTTTTATTTACATACAAACATGAACCACTATTTCACGTACAGATGAAGCTCAAAATCTTTTCTTACTTCAAATCGGGTTATTTGTATAAAAATAATGTACACGCGACTTAAAAATGTCATAAGATACCCAATAGCCATTACAAATCACGATACAACATTAAAACTAACCCTACAACCATTTTGTTTAAAAACATAACATATTTATGAGCATTGCGTGTAGGTTTTTTGAATAAGAGATGCGACTGCGTTTGAAAAGACTCAGACATTCCCGAAACGTCAACTTGATCACAAAACTAAGCATATAATAATTTCAGTCGTATAACGTGTTCACTGCTGGGACACAGCTCGTCTCTGCTCCTCATCACATAGGCCTAGTGCTAGTTGAATAAATAAAATCATTGTTGTGTTGCAACCTTACCACATTTTATTTTGTGAATTTTGGATCTGTTGTGAAAGTTCATTATTTCACAGTACAAATTAGTGAAAGTGCAAAACGAAAATCTTATTTACAGATCGCTTTGTTCTAAAGTCTTTTAAATTACTGCTACTATGCAGGAGGACACGCAGGAAGTGGTAATTTGTCAAAAGAACCGGTAACTATCTATCCATACTTCCATACTAATATTATAAATGCGAAAGTCACTGTTTGTTTGTATATTTGTTTGTTTGTTACCTTTTCACGACTAAACGGCTGATCGGATCTTAATGAAATTTGTCAAGAAGATAGATTTCAACCTGGGGAAGGACATAGGCTATATATCATCACGCTACGACCAATAGGAGCGGAGCAGCAATGAAAAATGTTGTGAAAACAGGGAAAATGTGACGCAGACGAAGTTGCGCGGGACAGCTAGTTACTAATAAAAGCTTTCTGACAGTTTCTTGTTGCCATTGATCCGGGAGATATTATAGTGCACATCACTTGTATGCACAAATACAGGTACACTCTCTCCTCTCTGGTCCGATGGGACGACAATCTGACACGATCAGAGACTACTAACATCTCTCTTTAACAATACCACCATAATATTCTACCCAGAAACAATACAAATCAACGTTTTGTTCCAGCATAATAATGTGGCGCAAATCTAACAAGCTAGCGCTCCGCCTGGAGGTGCAGACGCACGACACGGCGGCGGGCGGAGCCCCGGGCGCGGCGCGCGTGGCGCTGCAGTACTCGTACCGCAACACCGTGCCGCCCGCCGCCGCCACGCAGCCGCGCGACCACACGCTCTACACCACTGTGCTGCTGGACCTCGGCACTGTTAGCTCTAACTAGTCGCACATTTTACTTTACACTTTCTTTTATACGGTCAACTGTACGACTGGTAACAATTAACATACTAAAACTGCTCTTACTGCTACGAAATAGAGAAGCACATGTATCTATTCTTCAAACCATTGGCGTCACCTCACCTTATCGGCATGTCATCAACCAGATGCTAAAAGCAATGATTGTGCATTGCAATATGGACTTAATCTTGAACTCCAGTAGATACTGGTGCTGAACCCGCACACTAGTTTAAGTGTGTCTTTTTTACCATAAAGTTAACTTGGATGTACAGTTGACACTACACTTACTTTGTAAGCGGAATGTATGATATACTGTGTGTGTGTGTGTATTGAAGTTCTCTTATTCATAGAAATCTTGTAATTAAAATACTCTAGTGTTCTCTCACTTGATTATCCCGAAAATGACAAGGGCAAGTTGTAAGTATCAGTAGTAGTATTTTACTATGACAAAGAGAGTTGGAACGAACTAAGCAACAAGAATAAAGCATCATATAATTCTTAAGTTATAAAATAATGTTCACGGAACTTTATTATTATTTATATTTGCATTCAGACAGACTCAGTTGTGGCTATCGAATTATTTTAGTTAAGTGTGCAATGTATGAGAAATACTGTTAGTTATTATATTCAATAAGCTATAGGGCACTATAATATAATAAAAAGAAGTGTACATTGCTATTCAGAGTATCTGCAAAGACACAAACAGTGATCTAGAAAAAAACGAGCTTTTTCTCAATATTCATGATCAGTGTGAAATAACTAATAAAAAAACTTAATGATAACGATGACCCCAATGTGTCAACTCAAATCTAATTTTGTTTGCAAAGAGTTTATCGTTATGCAAGATTGATTACTAAATGGGACATTTTAAAATTCCACCTAGTGTTGCTTTTGAATAATTAACATGAATATGTGTGCTTGTGGTGTAAAATGTAGCAAATTTTGGCTTCTGTGTTAAATTTTCAGTTCGCTACATGGATTTAAAGCAACACTAAACATGACATATACATATTCACATAGTTACTGGAATTAATATTACGAAAATTAAGATAGCTACAAGTTAATATTACCTACATAATGAATACCGGTAAAATGTGGTGAATAGAACAAAACTTTGAATGGGATTTCATCGTTGAATACAAATAATTTGTTACTAAAAAGCTATTGGGATCATTTCTGTTTTAATTTAATAAACAGTAGAGTATTTTTAGGCTACCAATAATATTTAAATAACTTGAAAATGCCTTTCAAAGTTTTGTATCGATTCACCCCGTGTACCCCTTAATTCACCTCATTTTACAGTAAAACACTTACAAATTGTACAGTATGTATAATATCGAATATTTTACATTTGAATGCATAGAGCAGCTAGAGCTAGATACACAATAACATGTGCCTAAAGTTAGCTTTTAGAATTGAAATGAAATTATTCATGAAATTTCAAGTGCTTGGAGATTTTAGTTAGTTATTTATTTTTTTATAGGTTTTATATTATAAAGAGTAAGATATTATATTAGGTTAAGAAGTTCTCACTACTAAATAATTGTGTAACCATTAGCTTTTGAAAGTTTGCACATTTTATATAACATTCTATTGCAAGTATTATAACTTGTTTGGGTATGTTTAGCTGAAATAAAATATTTTGAACATGAATTTTGTTTTCGTTTTTGCCTAAATACTAAATATCACTGTACATATACTATAACTATGAACTACTTCAGTAAGAAGTCCAATATAAGAACTGTAGTAGGGTGTGCAAAAAAATAAAGAAAAAAAATACATTCAGGTACTTTGCAACTACAACAAAATATGAAGGTGGTTCAAAAAAAAAACAATAATATAAACTGAATAAATACTTTTATTACCAAACAACATATAAAATAAATGCTCAATATTGTGGAAACTGCTCAAATCCTGATTCTACATGCTTTCTTATGTTAACATAAGAAAGTATGTATTAAGTTGCTTATCCTAAACAAGGACTTTCTTCAACCTGTCTCTTAGCGGAGTAAATGACATCATTCATGCCTACACCATCGTAGCTGCAACCCACTAGAGATAACGGAAGATTGTGTGTTATTATGTAGTCTCGGATACTATCAACCCTCTCATAGTGGCCCACCACATACTGAGGGATACACTTTTTTAAAATATTTACATTTGATGCAGTAGGCCTAATTTTTATGTTCAATATCTTCCCTATCTCACGCATAGCTATTCCTAATAATGTTCCCTCAGAGACATCATCCCCAAACTTTTCCTCAAACCATTTACCTCCAAGCATCACAGTTAAAACAGTTCCATTTTGATCTGGTATACAACAAGAGTCAAAAACTACTCCTAGGATAGGAGAGTTCTCAATAGGTGGCACTAGGAACCCAAATGCAGGTTCAATAAGTGGTTCCACTTTATCAAAATATAAGTTAACTATACCAACAGTTACAAATGGAATTTTATATAAATTATTTGCTAGCTCTGGATGTTGTTCCTCCACTAACTTAGCAAGAGAATAGGCTGGCAGTGAGGAATAGATATGATTAGCTAATAATGTATTCCCATCTGAACTTGTCAATTCCGCAGAACTTGAATCTATAAACTGTATTGCTTCAACTTTTGTATTCATGTTAATTTTCACATCATTCTCTATCAAATAGCTTTGTAAAGTATCAGGAAAAGTTTCTAGACCACCTTTGATTGTGTACACATTCCATTTCTCTTCTTGAGACCGTTTAGCTAACTCACTTAGGTCCATATCTGAATCAGATTTCGATTGGAACATAGACTTCATCAACCCTTTGACAACTCCACCATGATTTTGTTCATACTCAAATAACGTTTTCATGAGAAACTTAACAGATATTTCTTTAGCGTCTCCGGCACAAATCCCACATATCATTGGCGAAATGGCGTAGTCTGCTATTTCTTTACCAAAACGTCGCTCAACAAAGTTGTAGATTGAATCATCCTGTAGTTCTTTGTAAGGTGATTTTATATCGTTAAACAGTGCATAAATGAGAGGCTTTGAGAATGGCTGGTTCTTCTTGAATACACTAATTAAACTAGAAGGTAGAATGTGGAGGTTGTTGCGCACGTAAATCATTCTGTTCTTGGCCGCGGGGTGGTCTGGTGTGATGGGCGCGATGTGCTCGCTCAGACCTAGATCTTGCATCATGTTCAGGGTGTTCAGTCCGGGCAAGCCCTTTGGTCTGATAGTTCTCGGCCCTTGTTCGAATATATAGTCCTTGGTGCGGATAGATTTGATCCAACCGCCGCAGTAACTAGTTGCTTCATAGAGAAACAACTTTAATTGATTGTTGCTGTTTAAATTATTTTTAAGTAAATAGTAACCTGTAGAGAGGCCTCCTAGCCCTCCGCCTAGAATAGCAGCCATGATTAAATAAACTAAATCTTTAAGAAAACTATAACTTAATCACTTTTATTTCCACAACAGCGTTTGTTAATTTATTTTGCTTGTTTTGACATTTTAAAATAAGTTGACATTTAGTTGTGACAATGACGTAACATGACAAGCCAAAACAGCTGAGTAGACTGAAACGGAAAATGGTTTGATAGTAGTTATATTTATTTCTCTACTAGCTGTCCCGCGCGACTTCGTCTGCGTCATATTTCCCCCGTAACATTTTTAATTGCTGCTCCGCTCCTATTGGTCGTAGCGTGATGATATATAGCCTATGTCCTTCCCCAGGTTGAAATCTCTCTTCTTGCCAAATTTCATTAAGATCCGATCAGCCGTTTACTATCGAAAAGGTAACAAACAAACAAACAAACAGAGTGACATTCGCATTTACAATTTTAGTATTGATTTTTCTGCTCAGGGGGTCTACTCTACTACTTAAGCACGAAATCCGTAGTTTCGGCCGAAGTCACGGTCTATTCCTACTCCTTATCACTTACGGACATATTATGATTCGTTAGGGGCCCGAACTAAAAATGAATGACAATACGATTGGACAGTTGTCCTTACTCCCGATGTGTTTTCAAAACTCATGAATTCCAAAATATTAGGGAGTAGGGTTCATTTCGAAGTATAAAGCTAGTTACGGTCGGATCCGTATTTTCGTTGACGGACTTAGAGAGTAGGCCCCAGGCCTAAAGTGGGTGATAGACGTGCGAACTTTATGTACGCGGTTTTTAAGATCGCGAACTTACTCGGCTCGATGTCGGTGACACACGAGAAGCTGGATTTCTACAACACAGATGATTATAGCTAAAACAACAAAAAATACGCAATTACGGTAGGTGGGTACCCTCCTCGTGCATCTGCATGAACTAACGAAAAAAATGGCGGCTCGCGGCTCGCAGTGCTGCCACACACGTACGAGCCGAGACGAGCTACGAGTAAAAGCGGAAACATACTTACGTGTCGTGGCGTTTTGTGACGCGCCAGAAGCAAATCGGTTTCATACATTATGGTTAGGGACATATTTGGATGGTGTGTCGTGTCGCAACGATGTATGAAACTGAATGCTTCTGGCGCGTCACCACACGCCACGACACGTAAGTGTGTTTCCGCCTTAAGATTTCAAACCGGTTGGATCGCCGGCGAACTTGCGCGGCAATTTCACAGGCGAAAAAGGTCGTAGAGCCACAAGTCTGCGTACTTACTCGCACGTATATCACCCACTTAAAGGAAGCTCGCGCGGTGGCGTCCCATCTAAACGTACTTTTGTTTTTTGGGTAAATGTGCTGTAGTCAGTTGTGTAGTCTCGGAGTAAAAGTTCTGTGACATACTGGTGGACAGACAGACTTCATAAGGGTTCCGTTTCTGCAACGGAACCCTAAAGAAAGTAGAAGATGCTGCTGCAACAAGGCCGTGAATTCCCATCAAAATTATACATGAGCGTCAATTTTGTAAACGAAATTAAATAATAATTGAATTTATTAGAATATGTTTTTACAAATGAATTTATCTTAAGTGGGTGATATACGTGCGAGTAAGTACGCAGACTTGTGGCTCTACGACCTTTTTCGCCTGTGAAATTGCCGCGCAAGTTCGCCGGCGATCCAACCGGTTTGAAATCTTAAGGCGGATGGGTGGGTACCCTCCTCGTGCATCTGCATGAACTAACGAAAAAAATGGCGGCTCGCGGCTCGCAGTGCTGCCACACACGTACGAGCCGAGACGAGCTACGAGTAAAAGCGGAAACATACTTACGTGTCGTGGCGTTTTGTGACGCGCCAGAAGCAAATCGGTTTCATACATTATGGTTAGGGACATATTTGGATGGTGTGTCGTGTCGCAACGATGTATGAAACTGAATGCTTCTGGCGCGTCACCACACGCCACGACACGTAAGTGTGTTTCCGCCTTAAGATTTCAAACCGGTTGGATCGCCGGCGAACTTGCGCGGCAATTTCACAGGCGAAAAAGGTCGTAGAGCCACAAGTCTGCGTACTTACTCGCACGTATATCACCCACTTAAGATAAATTCATTTGTAAAAACATATTCTAATAAATTCAATTATTATTTAATTTCGTTTACAAAATTGACGCTCATGTATAATTTTGATGGGAATTCACGGCCTTGTTGCAGCAGCATCTTCTACTTTCTTTAGGGTTCCGTTGCAGAAACGGAACCCTTATGAAGTCTGTCTGTCCACCAGTATGTCACAGAACTTTTACTCCGAGACTACACAACTGACTACAGCACATTTACCCAA
The DNA here is from genome assembly GCA_963082945.1 of Cerastis leucographa. Lineage (NCBI taxonomy): Eukaryota > Metazoa > Arthropoda > Insecta > Lepidoptera > Noctuidae > Cerastis > Cerastis leucographa. Next base: position 20,368,641 of record OY720356.1, on the reverse strand, counting down.
AAAACAAAAGTACGTTTAGATGGGACGCCACCGCGCGAGCTTCCTCTACCAAATGAAAAAAGAATCCAGTTATCACTCAGAAATTAGAAGCGGGTTAAAAAAGAATAGTCCACTAGATTGTAGGTTTTTTATTTGGTTAAAATAAACACTAACACTCCTCAACATCGTAAAAAAGGCATTGCGGCAAGGTGAGGATAGGATGCCCGAAGGAGCGAAGCGAGCTTGGGTCATGTGGCACCCCGACTTAGGCTAGGTTCTAAGGGGGTCTAGTGAGCGAGCGAACTAAGACCCTGCCAACTACTTCATATTATATTAAGTTACTCTCGTTAAACCCTGCAGACAGAAATAGGAGCCCCGGCTACGTTGTCGTCTACGCCTTATCAAAAAATATTGATGGTTACCACGACTTTGCACTTTAGGTGGATTCAAACACTAAAAAAATTCTATTCTCCCCAAAAAAATTGCTACGGTTGTTTTGCTGTATATTTAGTGGCTATAGAAGTCGATAGAATTAGGTAGGTACTTTGTTGGCATACTAGCTGTACCCTACTTACCCTACCTACCTACCCAGTACCTACCCTACTTACCCTACCTACCTACCTACCTACCCAGTACCCTACCCTACCTACTTCGTCTGCGTCATATTTTCCCCGTTTTCGCAACATTTTTCATTGCTGCTCCGCTCCTATTGGTCGTAGCGTGATGATATATAGCCTATGGTCCTTTCTCAGGTTGAAATCTATCTTCTTGCCAAATTTCATTTATGTCCGATCATCCGTTTAGTCGTGAAAAGGCAACAAACAAACTTACTTTCGCATTTACAATTTAGTTAGGATAGTTAGGATTTCATTTCAGAAACTTACAGCTTGAATATATGTCATAAATAACGATGGATGGGCTGTGTGAAGGATGATATGGCAAGAAAAGAGGTGTCTCATGAGATGACAAGCAATAGAGAAGTATGGAAGAAGAAGACATGCTGCGCCGACACCAAATAAATTGGTATAAGGGCAAGAGAATGATGATGATATGCTATTACATAAAAACCGCACATTGATGGTGGCTGACTTAGTAATTTAGAGGACAAGGTAGTTTAGAGTAGAAAAATCGATCTTTATATGTATAAAAATGAATCCCTATTTCCCTTGGTCACGCCATAACTTGAGAACGACTTAACCTACTTCATTTATCTTTTTTTTTTAAATGTATTCTACTAAAACTTAGTAGAACGTTTTTAGGTCTTACGAATTCGTCGCTTCGTGTAAAAAAAAAACACATTTGCAGCATGTGATATTCTAACCAAACTCAATTAATATCTTCGCGTTTAGATCGTTCAAACAATAACTTTTTATTATTTTAAGGGTTCGTTGATTACAAAACTCATTCGCTCATTCACAAAAGAGTTTCCGATAAAACGGTTAAATCGCCATCGTGTCACCGCAAGCATGAGGCGTGTAACGAGGACACAGTTGTGCTCCGCGCCAGATAATGAATTCCAATTTCATACCTATTGCACCCACAACGCATTACTTATCCCATACAACGGGACACGCATAGAGTGACTCTTACTAAAACTATATTACGTGGTAGATAGAAAGTACCTAAGTTATCTAGGTGGTGCTTAAGTAGCTACCACATAAAGAACTTTGTAGGTACCTACCTATTTCTAATGACACAAAGTTTTTTTGTTCTAGTTCCTTGTTAAATGAACCGGATTTCTCAACCATCATGGACCTCCCAATCACACAAATCAATATCATTGTCCTGATGAATGCTTGTTCAAAAAATGAAAATTCACCAGCCTTACAAGCGCCGAGAGGCGTAGTAAGCTTTTTAGTTAAAAACTCACTAGTATCCAGATACATATAAAAATGTTCTATTTTAGGAACTCTATATAAATCCGACTATATCGCTGAAGCTCTAAATAATTTCCAACCCTATAAAAACGATTGGGATGCGACAAACCCCTTCCATTCTCTCCTGGGACGCTCAACGTTACTCGACACAATGAGTCAATCTATTCGCTCTAAAACTTGCGCGAAAACTTGCAAGACGGCTGAATTGAAAGTTATGAAGATTCTCAATAGAATCGACAGTTTAAAACTTAGTAATTCGTATATTTCGCGTCTTGATATCCATAGAAACAGTGATAAAAAAGTTTTCGGTGTGAAACTAGCGGGCTATTTTTGGTGGACTGCGGCTCTGATTTTCGTTTGTCTAATCAGTGCGCGATGGGTTTACACTGAGCTGCTTGGAAGTAGAGTAAGTACCTTTATTTATTGCCGTAGTGTTATCCTTTTTGATACCGTCCGCCTAGCTAGGGACAACGCAGAGGGGATATGGTATGTCGAACCTCTTCTCCGACTTAAACCCCTCAGTTCCTACCTCTGCCATAAGTCGAGGGTCCGAGGGATACTCGTGCACCTCGACTGGCACGATCAGCCCGCCATGCCTAGCGGCCATCGCTATGTCTGGCCGATCCCACAATCGCACATCCTCCGTTAGAGAAAAGCGATTGGAACACTACATGCCACCCTTTTGGGCGTGACTGGTTGAACGACATCGCAACCACGTCCACCTTCAGGATCCTCCTCATTATGGTGGGCCGAGGTCGTAGGCTCCAGAACATACACTATACTTAACACAATCACTTGTTTTACCATACTATTTCCTACCCTACCTTTCAGAGCTGCATATTGGAATTACCATCGTTCTCGAAGTCGGTGTTCCGTCCACCAGAAGACTGCTCTATGTGCGTGGGGGTGGATGACGTTGTGCGCCTCACGAACATCACTGCTGAAGAGTTTGAGGACCAGTATGCGTACAGCACCACACCGGTCATTGTTACTGATGCTACGCAGGGATGGAAGGCGCTGAAAGTACGTGGTTTTTTTTTTTCTAATAACAACATTTTCATTGCATATTCAAATCAGTGGAATAAAATCCGTTACCGTAAAGTGGGTGTTTATCTACACCTCATTGTCGCCTTCGTCGACATTAGGTAAAGACATGTTAGGAATTCTTCATCTTCAGCACGAGAGCTTTTTAGAAGTACCAAATACCGTGGTAATGTATTAGAATGAGCCAATAGGCAAGGTTCGGTAGCGGAGTTAATTGCTCAGGGCTCGTGCCTTGAAATATATTTTAGTCATCGCCACGCAACTCATGGAGACTATTTCATCGCATCCCATCAAACGAGTAGGTACCATGATTACAAACGTGTGCGTTACCCAGGCCAGATGTTGTCGAAAATGGTCATTTGAATCTTATAGATAATTAGTTTTGCGGCTTCTGTAATTGTTGCGCACATTTTTAAATTTGTTGCGCTTATAGTTTTTTAATTATTTCACAAAAACATTTCCTGCTGGGGTAACGTTACCCCAGCCAGACCTTTTTCTTTCTAATGGGAATATTTAAATAATTACTAGCTATAAAATTAGTTGTCTAGATGAAGTAAATGTTGTGCCTTATTTTGTATTTGTTCTTTCATCGGTTGCGAAGTTATTCGAGATTTTGCTGGGGTAACGTTTTTGGTTTTGCTAGATCTTTGAAATGGTTAAGCGGATTCTTATCATATTTTGTACATGGCTTCTTGGGAATTAGTTTAAATTTGTTCTGCAATAAAAAAACCAAAATAATACATAGCTTAAAGGTTATTTCATTAAATAGAAAAAGACTTCAATTGGTCCCAGCACTCTCAATAAGAGCTCTAAAGACTTACTTTAAACGTTATTTTAAAGCTTGTAACTGCCTTCAAATGTACGTGAAGTTTCATTAGTATCCTGTAAATATTTAACAAGTTATGATGATATTGAGTTCTTCACGAGCACGGTCTTGATGCGTGCGGTGTTATTTGGCCACTGGATTTGATATATGAACTGAATGTTATGTCAATTATTAGTTTTTTAGTTCAGTTGTATATCAGTAAAATTTCAGCTCAGCACATTGGATAATTAATGAGATAATACGATTAAAGTCATTAGGAAGTGAATGACCGTGGTAACCCGACCAAGTTTAGGTGGTTACGAAAAAGCGAAAACGCAGAACATTATACTATCTTTTAAAATGTTTAGTATAATACACCTTACAATTTCGGTACAGACGCGTACACTGTTAAATACATTAATAATATAATAATATCTGTACTATGAAAACATTATTATTGTCTTCCAGTTGCACAAACTTATCAAAAATCACTGATATAACATGTCGTTCGGTGGGTCGCGGAAGGGGTGGGGTGAAGGGGCGCATTGTTTGCATATCGCACTAAACATGCTCCGTAATCACATAATTCTATTCTATTCCTACTAATTCTGAATTCTATTCCTACTCCTTCTCCGTTCATGCAGTACGTCTATGGAACTCACTTCCGCCTAATATTCGAGAATCTAAAACTTTATTTCTCTTCAAAAAGCAAGTCAAAGAACATTACCTTTCCTCTATACTGTAATATTCTGATATATATTATAGGTATTATATGGTTATTATAGTAGGTTATTATAGGTTTTTACGTCTACTTTTAATTTTTATATGTGTATTTATTTGTATGTATGTTTATTTTATATAGGTTTTAAGTTTGTTTTAAGCTCTAATTTAATTTTTTCCTGTTCTATCTTTTCTACACACTGTGTCTACATTTCTTATCCAACTTTCCTCTCGCAGGTCTGCTGGAAGAAATTTCTTTTGAAATAAGCAGTACCTTTGTGCTCTTGTATCTTAATGTATTGTCCTGTTAAGTGTTATGTGTGTACATAAATAAATAAATAAATAAAATAATTCATCTTGTAGAGTGCGCATGCGTTTCAGCAGTTCCGTTTCCTGTTTTTGCAAATATTTATAGAGTGCGTGAGAGCTAATGTAAAATAATAAGTGTGGCGAATTACTGCTAATGTGGAGTGCTTCTATTGATGATCATAGTTATGGTGCAGGCTGCTTGATGAATTCACGAACCAGGTAAGCTTGTATAATGTAACTACAGAAATAGTAGCAAAATTATTATTAATATGTACATGTTGTTAGGTACTTATCTAAAACTGTATTTTTTTAAGGCATAAATATTTAAATTTAGGAACTTATTATTTTCTTTTCTTTCGTACTTAATTATTACCTAGACTGGAATTCTCGACAACGACATATTTATCCTTCGCTACATAGTACCTATAAAACAAAGTTGTTTATTGTCTGTGATCATTACACAGTCCAATATGTGTATATTTAAATAAAAATTGTAACTGCGTACTGTGTATACTGAAATCTATAATTTAATTAAAAAATAATAGAAAATTTCAAAAAAGCAAAATTACTATCTGTAATTTTAATCTGTGATTGTTTTTAAGTATAAGTTTAATAATACTTTAAAAGTAACATTGAAATGATAATACAAGGTGTTGTTTTGCATCCTCGTCAAATTCAAGGAGGTAACTATGCTAATGATTCTCGTCCAGAATCACAAATAAAATTAGTACGTAATTGTTCTTTTTTTTTCTTTTTTGCAGAAATCTGAAATTGTGAATCACCCGTGTTTTAAACATAGCCCGTCTGATCCTCGCCTTATAATCTCGCTTACACACAAACAAAAAATCTCAAACGTTTATTCGATCATTTATTATTCCCTAAACCACGTTAAGGGGGTTATTCCGAAATACTGACAAACTTAAACAACCAAAAAAATCTGCGATTATTAATAATTAACTAGGTACCGTAATTTTAATTGATTATTTATGTCTTTTGTGACAACCTCCTGAATTTTGACGAGAATGCAAAACAACACCTTGTATTACCTGTCAATAAAAATTATTTAATAATCACGTAGTATTTTTTTAAACTTGTGTACATGTCTGTACTAAATTTGTAACACTATCCTACATATTTTAGAAGGTACCATAATGTTTCGCGTTTTCGCTTTTTCGTAACCACCTAAACTTGGTCGGGTTACCACGGTCATTCACTTCCTAATGACTTTAATCGTATTATCTCATTAATTATCCAATGTGCTGAGCTGAAATTTTACTGATATACAACTGAACTAAAAAACTAATAATTGACATAACATTCAGTTCATATATCTAATCCAGTGGCCAAATAACACCGCGCGCATCAAGACCGTGCTCGTGAAGAACTCAATATCATCATAACTTGTTAAATATTTACAGGATACTAATGAAACTTCACGTACATTTGAAGGCAGTTACAAGCTTTAAAATAACGTTTAAAGTAAGTCTTTAGAGCTCTTATTGAGAGTGCTGGGACCAATTGAAGTGTTTTTCTATTTAATGAAATAACCTTTAAGCTATGTATTATTTTGGTTTTTTTATTGCAGAACAAATTTAAACTAATTCCCAAGAAGCCATGTACAAAATATGATAAGAATCCGCTTAACCATTTCAAAGATCTAGCAAAACCAAAAACGTTACCCCAGCAAAATCTCGAATAACTTCGCAACCGATGAAAGAACAAATACAAAATAAGGCACAACATTTACTTCATCTAGACAACTAATTTTATAGCTAGTAATTATTTAAATATTCCCATTAGAAAGAAAAAGGTCTGGCTGGGGTAACGTTACCCCAGCAGGAAATGTTTTTGTGAAATAATTAAAAAACTATAAGCGCAACAAATTTAAAAATGTGCGCAACAATTACAGAAGCTGCAAAACTAATTATCTATAAGATTCAAATGACCATTTTCGACAACATCTGGCCTGGGTAACGCACACATTACAAACCCACGTTGTCGATCCCACAGGAATTCGACTTCAAATTCTTCGCCAACTTCTACAACAGCGGTAAAATGGGGCAACAAATCAACGACTGTTTCTACTTTGCATACAAATCCGGTCTGAACTCACTCCACGAAGTGTTCAGTATGGAAGAAGCTAGAGCTAACCTGTCTGGACAGCCTTGGTACGTCGGCTGGAGCACTTGCTACGACCAGGAGACCAGGAAGTTGAGGAGTTACTACGACAGACCGTACTTCCTGCCTAAGACTGCTGAAAGTGATATGGTTGATTGGATCTTTATGGGCGGACCAGGGCAGGGTGCTCATATGCATGTGAGTCAGACATTTATATTTATAAAACAAGTCTTCAAAAACATTTTGGAATCAGTTGCTCTTTAGAAAGCAATACGCAAGATTGTGCTTGTGGGGACATCCTCGTTCATAGGTAAATGTATTTTATCTGAAGGAACCACAGACTGTTGTGACTATGACTGTCGATGTTACTGACACTTATCGTATCGACGGGGAATCCGCTTGAGCTCGTTTAGACACAACACACGTTTAGTTTTTGTGCATGATTGTGTAGACGAAGCGACAAATAAGGCCTTATGAGATCGGGTCAAACCGATGATAGATTCCGCGTTGAAAAGTGTGTAATCTCTAAAATGCTCACCCAGCTGCCAGAAGTCAGTTGCCCCTAGCTATTGTATGAATGGAAATTGAAGTACGTATGTTTGTATTCAGGTGGACTCAGTGAAGCACATGTCGTGGCAGGCGCAAGTGCGCGGGCACAAGCAGTGGCAGCTAGCCCCTCCGCCGGAGTGCCTGTACCAATGTCGATGGATCACGTTCACCGTGGCCCCTGGAGAGATCTGTGAGTATCATTGAGATGCCACAAGCAGTGGCGGTTGCCGCTGCCACCGGAGTGGAGAAATCTATGAGTATTATCCCGTCCAAACCTTTATACATTTTTAATCATAACTTTGACAAATTTATGGTTTTGGGCATCAACCTTTACAAATTAATACAAAATCATGGCATAATTAAAAAAAAAAAACGCCATGTCTGCTGTCGAAACGCCCACCAATATTGTCAGTCTAGTCTGATGGACAGAGAGGGATGACATTATTTAATTCCTGATATCACTCTGTTGTATAGGTCAAAGAGGTTTTAGTTTCGGATGCTTTTGGTTCAATAATCATCCTTATCTGGTTGCAGTGGTTGTGGACACAAATCGCTGGTATCACAAGACGAATGTGCTGCCGGGGGATATCAGCATTACTATCGGCGCAGAGTACGATTAACTTTTAGGACAGTATCATTACACAAGAAAATTAAAGAATCGAATCTTCTTTCTCCTAATAGGGGATCGGACTGGGTAAAGAAAACGACATTCTATTTTGTCCGTCAGACAGGTAATACAAAAATTTTAGACACGTATTTTTTGTTTTATCAAAATATCAAAAAAATACTTAGTTAAAACTCATAAAGTTGGAGAGTGGGGGTTTACTACGTCACAAGTGGGTATAAAACTTACCTACATGTGACGTCATGCGCCATTTCAACTCAATATATCTCCGTAATTTTACGGCTACGTGAAAAAAGAAAAAATACGTGTCCAATACTTTTCAATAAACTACCCGTAGGACAAAGAAAAAAAAATTGGATTATCCCCTATTCATGAAATGAAGTGTAATATGATGACACTATGTGCTACCTGCCTGAACCTGCGGGAACTTAAAATGAAACCAGAAATATAATGCTACTAAAAAACCTTTAATCATCACCGTAAAACTATATGCTACGCGACACTCAGCGAAGAACTAAGTTTATAACATTGAATAGACTGGAATGACAATCAGTAACAATAAAGAGAGCGTCGGACATTAACAAATACACAATTCGGATCTACAGTTATACAAAACGGAGATTTAAACACTGCAGCTAGATATCCTTATGTAAACAAATTAATCAATAAATAATTATACTTATAGTTTGAATAAAAAAAACTATTCTATCATAAGTAATTTATTAAATATTATTAACTTAAAATTGTAACTATCAACACTGCAGTTAATTATATAATAAAATCGATCGATCGAGTGTCTACGGAGTACGGAAGTCGACGTAAAAATATTTTAAGTACAACAATTGAATCATTTACTGGGTTACACGAAGAGTAGCCGTTCACACTTTATAACTTACAAAAAAAACTGGATTAAATAAAAAATATTTATTAGCTAGGAAAATACAAAAGAAAATGATTTATTTTGTAATCTGTACCCTTGGTGTTGTAGTAAATAAAGTTTTATGGAGGACATTGGAATTTTCTTGCTTACATTTCTAGAATTATATAGTTTCAAAGCACTGTATATAATTATGCTGACACTACTGAACACTTACATTTAGAACCAACTCTTATTCACGTTATGCAGAAGAATAATGTGCATCATATAAGACCAATAAATATTTAAGCTGCCTAGTCACACAGACATTTCATATTAATAAATATTTAATATTGTGACAATAACATCTACTACAAACAGTTATATGGGTACACAATTACTTGCTCACATATTTATTGAAATATACTGTTTCATCGCTGGCACATGAGACAGAGGATTTTATCGTTGACTCAATTCTATGTCATTTTTAGTTTTCCTTGGCTTGCGTTTGTCAACAAATTATTCCCAATAGAGTCTAATTATTTGAATATTTTTTATTGAATAATTGGGCTCCTGTTGGACACGATGTCGCGATGGAACGTGAATAAATGCCAAAAGCACTGAAAAGTAGCCTAGTTCAGTTTAATTTTTCGATCATGTTCTAATGCCTGTCTTTGTGCAGTAGTTGAGGTGACGAACAGTATAACCAACATGTGTGTTTCTGTTGAGTCGTGTTTACTCGTCGGTAGATCCGGCCGAGTCCAGGATGACCTCGAACGAGAACGGCTGGAAGAGATAGCCCTCGCCTCCGTAGAACTTGCTCTGGAACTCGACCCTGAGGAATGAGGGTTCAATTAGAACAATTAAATACATCATCTTACTCCTGTCCTAATCCTAATCCTGATTTGGTATTAGTACAGCATTTCTTCCTCTTCTATACCTCTCCATTTCAGTAGTCAGTCCATCTCAATGATGCTCTAGGTCTAGAGTATCCTCACGACGTTCATTGAGATGGACAGGACCAATTCAATTTGCCTTTAGTTTTATCATCTTGCTTCTTCTAATATTTTTTGTTGCATCAGACAATTGGTAAGTCGAAACAATAGTTACCCAGTTTCGGGCGTTCAACCAACCAATCAAAAATACTCTTCAGCTTTATAATAGTATAGATTAGTAGTAGCTATTTATGGTAATATTAGAATAGTTAGAACGATGAGCACGCACCAGTGCAGACGCAGCGTGTGCAGGAAGGCGGAGAGTCCCTCCATGAGCACGAGGATGGACACGGAGATGGCTGCCCAGCCCGCGAACACCACGTACAGGAAGATGCCGCCTTGGTAGTCCGTTGACATTAGACCTGTGAAGAAAACATTGTGTAAAGTACTTACGTACGCTTACATAGGCACCGTAATATGAATATACAACAAGTTTTTTTTATATCCCCTTTCTTCTAAATATTCTATAAGTATCCTACAAAAAATCATAAAATAGGTGGTCCAAAAATGCATAATTTCGAAGATATCATTAATTCGTTTTCATTCAAACCAATCATTGATATTTAAAGCTAAGAAAATGCGATGTTGTGATTTCACGTAAGGGGGTTTTAAATTAATAATCGCAACTTTTTCGGATTATTTCGTATGAAAAAATAAAACAAAAAAAAAAAACCTATGCCAGTTGATTCTTTGATATGGTCTCATTTATTTATACCCTAGAGTTATGGGATATAAAAAAACGGTGTATAACTGAGCACAAACCGAAGACAACCAGTAACCTCTTCCTTTAACGAAATCGGGTGAAACAGAATGCGATATTAGAAAACCTATCAAAGATTTAACAGAGAAGTTTGTACGTTACCTTTCCTGAGCAGCATGTTCCAGGCGACCTCGGCGAGTTGCGCGTGCGCCAGCGACAGCGCCCACAGGCGCAAGTACGACGCCGTGTGCGACACCGAGCCCAACACGTACTCGATCGTGTGGATGGCCTGCCAGAGTGGGGGGTTCAAGTGTTTATGGCACAACCTCACTTTTTACATAACATAACAAGAGTAAGGCAGAGGAGTTCTTCATAGTACAGCCAAATTTCGCCCGTTTAAGTCCCATGTAATAGGGGGCGAGCTTATTGCCATCAACCGGACACATACTCTGCTCGACCTGGGAATCGAACCCAGGCCCTTATGCTCAGCAGTCGCGAATGTGAGTAATAGACCAACGAGGCAGCTGAGTATTAACTTCAGTTTTAATGACTGCGACCAAACTTGTATTACAATTTTCATAACTATGTGACAAGATTTCATCGATTGATTGCATAGTAAACAGTCAGTCAGGATCGTTGTATAGGTTGAGTTGAAAGTTAGGACGAAGTGATATTCTAAGTATTCGAAGATAGAAAAAAATTCTACTAATATTATAAACGCGAAAGTTTTAAGTATAGATGGATGTTTGTTACTCTTTCACGTAAAAACTACTGAATGGATCTGGATAAAATTTGGCACAGGGATAGATAATAGTCTGGAATAGCACATAGGATTCTTTTTATCCCGGTAGTGTGATCCCGCGGGACAATTACCGAAAAAACGCGGGCGATACCGTGGGCAGAAGCTAGTTAGAAATATACAGGGTATTTTTACATAAGTTTTTTTTTATACGATACAGAATTTCTCTGTGGAGGGGGGGGGGGGGGGTTTTGGAATGATGTATGATAATCATTTGTGCGTCGATGTGGAGCGTATGAAACGGGATTTATATCTTGGGTATAGGGTGTAATAGACCCTCGGACCTGTTTGACTTTGTTTTGGAGTATGCGCATTCGAGACAAGCATTCTGTACCTGCCACCTTGTATTGGATTGACATAAACTAGCAAACATGTTCAGTCTGTCAGTCCTGTAGCACATACCTGGTGGATGAAGACCTCGGTGATGTCCTCGTCGTGCGAGGGCGCGGGCGCGGCCGCTCCGCCGGCGGTGCCGTTCTCTGCGGCGCCCTCCACGGGCTGGTGACCTTGGCGCTGGGGATTCACATTATTTATTACTTACGGTTCATTTTACTAAGGCGTAGAAGGATTTAGGTTCACTTGCAACACAAATGTCTCAATGTGTTTAGCGGTATACATATTTAAAACATCGTTCTGTCTATACAAGGTGTAAACAGGTGGCGTACCATGACGTGTTCAAACATTATTGTTCCATTCTTATTCCAGAGTGAAAAAGAGACGGAGCTATACAGGTCGTCTAGCTCCATCTCTTTCCCACTCTGGAATAGGAATGGAACAATAATGTTTTAAGCGTCATAGTAACCCCCCAGATCCTCCACGAAGCCGTCAACCAAGCCTTCTGTACATCAAACTAAGTAACCCTACTCGAAAATTATCGCTGGGAAACAACGTTTTTTTTGGTGAAAAATCTTGTTTTACGGTAAAACGTAATGTAACGCACTCAAAACATTGTGCTGATGGATGCATTGAATAATAAACGGGTACGGCATGAAGGTATTTCACGCAAATTTGCAACCGTCAAAAAGAGTTTTTTTTTTAAAGTTGTAAAAAGTTTTGAACTTTGACCTCCAAAATCTCCGTAATTAGAAGGTTCCCAAGTATAGAACAAAACAAAAAAAACTGCAATGAATGAATAAGTGCCTTTCGGCTTCGTTAAGAGTCTATTTACACCCATTATTTTCTTCAATCGATTGGAGAAAACTAAAAAAAGGACTGTGTTTCTAATATGTGTAGTGCTAAACTAATTTAGTGACAAGTTTTAAAGTACTACTAAATATTTGTGTCTCTCAAATACAATGTTAAAAGCTTACCGCAAGCTGTCCATGAACGCAGCGTCAAATAATAATATTTTGTTATTTATACACAAAACAACAAAAGTAATATAATTATATGGATGTGGACTACATAGGTAAGAAATAAGAAAGGATGCTATATTAGTTTTTCATCACACTTGCACGTAAACAGTGTCATAACATACAGGTTAACTTGGCTGTAATGCCCCATATAAAACCCTAGGGCGGTAAGTATTTTTTTTTTAATTTACAGCACAGCGTGACAGTACACAGGTCATGCAAGTTCAAGCAAGGAGTTTTCGCGCAATTGAAAAATTGTCTTAAAATGTTATTTAAACAGGAATTTCATTCTATCTCGCTACATGTTATTTAATTACTCAACTAATGTTCTAAAATCTAAATAATCGATAGTTTTTTGTATCAAAACGTCGAATTTTTTTTTTTATACTCCGTCATGGCTGTATACCTAGGTAAGTATTTGCCTTTAACGTTTCTGAACAAAACATTTGTATAATCTGTGGTGTGGGCAAACAGCCCGCCATCCGCAAATCAGTTCACGTATTTCGTAATAATATGTGCTGACTTATGTATATTCATAATTATTAACTCGCAAATGTGATGAAAAACATTGTATGTTTCACGGGCGGTACGGGAATTACGAACCTCGACTCAGAAAGCCCTCAGTCTTCGACTTCGGGCTTCTACTAGAGCCTCGATCGTAATTCCTTACTTACCGCCCTTAATACACAATATACTATTAATAGTTATCAGAAGAAATAAGTAGTGGTATACTTACAGCCCTCTGTTTCTGCTCCTTCATGATGAAGTAAGGCTTTCCGAACAGCATCACTGGCACGCACATCACCGCCATGATCACGAAGAACTTGTACACGAAATATCCACATTAACATAACTCATAACGACACGTTTTTATATATCCCTTTAGGGTTAAAACTTTAGCTGCCAATTTCAAAAAATCTATTTTTTACAACCCGCTCTCCGAGACTAGCAACGACTCGGGAAGCGGGTTGTGGGCACACGAACGAATTACTGTTCAACCACTGCTGGACATAGGCCTCCCCCAAGTGTCGCCACATTGACCGGTCCCGTGTGACTCGCATCCAGCGGATTCCTGCAACCTTTACCGGGTCATAACTTAACACCGAAAGTGTTATTTTCAAGGGATGACCGAAGCCAATAAATGTTCTACTTTCACTAATTTGAAAGCTTATGGTAATTTAACTTTTCAACAATTTTGACAGGATTTTCAGGAAATCAGTCATGAATTGGGAAGTTCGTTAAAAGTAGATTTTTTGGGCTGGAGGGTAACTAATTTATCGAGCACCGGCAAGATGGCCAGATGCGATCAATAAGGCCGTTGGAGGTGTAGATCATAGATGTATCGTTTGCTTGAAACTGCAGAAGATCTCATAACTTGGAGTCTCATCGTGTATAGTTGCTATACTTAGCAATGAGAGTACGACGAAAAAGAAGCATAAATGCTACATATCAACATCATTCCCTGCCCTTAACCCAATTTATTAGTGGTCGGCGCAGCATATCTTCTTCTTCCATACTTCTCTATTACTCGTCATCTCATCAGACACCTCCTTTTAAGCCATATCACCCTTCACACAGTCCATCCAACGTTACTTCCTCTACTCTTATACCCATCCTCACGACATTTTCCTCATTTATATCGTAGAGACAGACCAGAGGAGCGAATCTTCTAATAAAGTAGTATGTACCTTCTGCAGGCCCATCTGTCCCGCGAACATGGTGTCGTCACACACGAGCCTCGTCTTGGGGTCGTGCTTGAACAGTACCATGTTGATGAACGTGATGAGGATGGAGGGCGCGCAGTACGCGCTGGTCTTCACGATCTCTGCAAACGAAATACTGGATTATTGGGCTGGAAATAAAGATTGTATTGGGCTGCTGTTAAATGCGAAAGATAGGGTTGTTTCGATGTCAAATACGTTGCTTGTTAAGATATTTTCTTGATTCCCATCATACGATGATATATTTCGATAATCATTGATGACGTTTCGTTGCCCACGGATGTAGGAAGTTATCCCAAAGGAACCAGGATAAAAAGTATCCTATGTCCTCCTGTGTACTTAGGTCATGAGTTATCCGTGTGCCAATTTTTTATCGAAACCCGTTAAGATGTGAATAGGTAACATAGAGTTTCTCATCTATACTAATGTTATAAAACTGAAGAGTTTGTTTGGTTGAACGCACTAATCTCAGGAACTACTGGTTCGCATTGAAAGAAATATTTTAGTGTTGGATAGCCCATTTATCGAGAAAGGCTATATAACACCATGCTACGATCAATATGAGCGAAGCATCAATGATAAAACTATATTAGTATGGATTTTGAATTAGACCTATGACCTCTTTGTCACCAAATTAGAGTAGTTACTTTGCTAAGGACTCACCAGGGTCTTGGCTCCCGAAGTAAGGCGGCGTGGAGCCGTAGGTGGTCCACTTGATGAACATGAGCAACACCATGTAGAAGAACAGCAGCAGCAGGAACAGGATCTGAGGGATGAACTCCACGTAGATGCTGATGCGGCGCTTGAAGTAGCTGTCAAGAGGAACTCGCATTAATATCCTCGTATCACGTCTGGCTAGCAAAACTCAGTAGACGGAGGTGATGATGGTTTCATGATAAAACAAAAAGGTGATACAGTGGTGGTTCTTATTTTGGGACAGCGACCACGAGCAGCGTTGTAAGTTTGTTTACTGTGTTTTAGATATAAATACTCAAAACATCTGTGGAATTTCACTAGCTAATGATAGTCTAGTGGTGTGACCGTCGGACTGCCAAATCATGGGTCTCGAGTTCGAATCCAAGACAAGATTTTTCGGATTTATGGTGTATTGTATGACTATCACTTGTTTCGGAGAAGGAATACATCGTGTGGAAACCAGCATGCCTGAGAGATATTTCTCAACGGCTACATGCCGTTGAGAAATATCTCTCCGCCGCGCATGGGCCTCTGATTACGCTTTACATAAGCGTAATCAGAGGCCAATGCGCGGCATAAAAATTTTGACACCAGGTTAGGCGCTACACGATAAAGAAGACTAGCTAATTTAATTTGGCTCTGTTACCCCTGAAGTACTAGTTACGAGCTCTCTGGTTAGCCATATTTATTTCCATGCCACATAAAAATCCGAACGTAAAAGGACTCATAATGTTTAGGGCGGAACCGACTCATTCATTTTACATTGTTGGCAACGTTCAGCATATTATTATTCTTGTTTAATGGACTAGACAAGATCGATGTAACTGCCCCACTGCAAATATTGTGAAGTTAAGCACGAGTACTGGTTGAATGCATGTAGTTACAGCAATTTATAAAGTTGTCTCGAGTTGATATTTGATCCGGAAAATTGAGAGCCAATCCCCACGTTTAAAAATAAGAAATAAATAGAAAGTATTCATGAGTCTCGCAAAGGACAAAACAAAAGGATTAAATTAAACAAAATGATGTTAAAAGTAAACAAAAATAAATTAAAAATAAGACACATTAAACTAAATTGGTCCTTTATGAGGCCAAAAGGATCTCAGCAAGTTTGCTCAGCGTACGTATAACTGTAGCAAGCTAGGCTAAGCTTTCGGCTATAATAACTAAGAAGCACTCACATGTGGTTCCAGAGCGACATGCAGACTCCAAACAACATATGGAAGACACCGATGATGATCGAGATCTTCATCTTATACGCGTTCATGAAGATGATCTTGTTGGACTCGGCGAGCTGTCACACAATATTACACTTTATAACTACGTGTTTTTAAGTTCGATTTTGTAGAAAAAATAAAATTTTATAACAAATGGTAATGTGTTAAATTTTTAGATAAGTACACATTTTTTTGGTATCATATAGACATGAAAATGAGAATTAACTTCATACTCAAATAAAATTTATTCAGAATGAGTTATGCAACATGATAAATAGAACTGGTCACGAATTTTAAACAATTAAAATAAAATTATTTTCACTAAAACGCTTGAATTTAAGTAATGATAAGCAACTGTTTAACCATACGTTTTTGATGTTTAAACGTAGCTTAACTTTAACCAGCGTTTATGAATAAACCAATCTCGCAATAGGGGATAATCCATTTTTTTTTCTTTGTCCGTCGGGTAGTTTATTGAAAAGTATTGGACACGTATTTTTTCTTTTTTCACGTGGTCATAAAATTACGGAGATATATTGAGTCGAAATGGCGCATGACGTCACATGTAGGTAAGTTTTATACCTACTTGTGACGTAGTAAGCCCCCACTCTCCAACTTTAATGAGTTTTAACTAAGTATTTTTTTGATATTTTGATAAAACAAAAAATACGTGTCTAATATTTTTTTATTACCTGTCTGACGGACAAAATAGAATGTCGTTTTCTTTACCCAGTCCGCACCCCTATTATCACCCCCAACAACAAAAACCACATATCCAATCTCACCTGCCAAACCGGATCAATACCGAACGGATAAGGCGCCTGCAGATAATCCATAGAATCCGGGTTGAGTTGCAGCAGCTTGTTAGTCATGAGGGTAGACTCGTTATAGTTGTTCCTCCAAGAGGAGCCGAAGATGTTCAAACTCTTGGAGAATATGTCGTTGTAGATCAGACCGGTGTACATCGAGAACAGACCCATGAGTAGGATGATGTAGCGACCGCCGAAGAATATGTTCCAGATCTAGTGGGAAAAGGAAATGTGACATTAGCTTGGAGATACCAGTGTTTTCTTAGCTAGCCCTGCTGAAAGCATCACGATGAATAAAGTGACTCATTCTTTGAGACAGTCAGTCACAGAAATCAAAATATTTTATTTCACATAGGCCTACATGGGCACTTATAAAACGTCGAAAGGTGCACGGTTCGGGTTGGTCGTTTCCTATGGAGAAGAACCGGCAAGAAACTCCATGATTGCTACTTTAAAATCATTTGGTTTTACAATATTTGAAGTTACAGCGTTAGTACTTAAGTATGGGAGGACAGCGTAGGCCCGACAATAAGTCGTTGCTTACTACAAAACGTAGAACAAGACAAAAAAACAGGAATCACCTTCAACTAAACTTATCAGTGAATTCAGCATTTGACGATGTTTAAATATGTAAAGAAAAATTGAAATGTGGCGTACAGTCGTTGTATTTCACAAGTGTGTGTGAGCCAATCATTTAAGTTAAATCATATGTTAATATTTCGTATATGTCATGGAACGTACTAAGTTTATTTTGTCTCAAAAGTTTCGTATATTAATCAATTAGATTAATTGAAATTTAATAGAATATTCTATCTATATTCTAGAATAGCCCGTTTATGTTACCTCGCTGTCAATTTTCTTAGCCTGCAGAGGTTTCTCCTTGTAGCACATCCAGAAGCCGAACACGGCCATCAGCGCGCCATGGCCCAGGTCTCCGAACATCACCGCGAATAAGAACGGGAACGTGATGATCGTGTATGGAGCTGTGGACAAAACGAGACATTATTATAATCTATACAAATAAATAAAATTAAAGTGTCTGTTTGTAAAATTAAAATAACCGCTTTTTACTACATGCATCTAATAACTCTTTATAAACTCTTTGGTCATATCAAATAAATCAATCTAAATCACAATAAATCTTATTATTATTTAGAAATCATGACATTCGGCCATCCGACAAAGTGTAGCCGCCTGGCACACACAACAATCATACAGTGAAAATTTTGTATATTCAGTATATATACCAAAATAACATTTTTTTCAATTTTTGTCTGTCTGTCTGTTTGTTCCGGCTAATCTCTGTGTGTGCTGGACCGATTTTGACGGGTCTTTCACTAGCAGATAGCTGATGTAACTAGGAGTAACCTAGGCTTCTATTTTAGAAAAAATCTAATTCCAGGCGGACGAAGTCGCGGGCACAGCTAGTTAAGAATAGGAACCATTATCATAAAACAATTTCGAGAATGAATGTATTTTTGATTAGAAAATGTCTGACAGGTAACACTGAAGCAATCGCTTATTTCTCTTTAAATAATGAGTTTCAAAAATCCTTTCATAGTGCTTGCTTCCGTCATAAAAGACACAATTTTAAGCTTTCAAAGTCAGCAGTTTATGCTGTCACCTGCCTGCCTTTTTCCATCTATGTTGGGGTCGGCTTCCGGTCTAACCGGATGTCTATCTGACCTCCACAACTCAATTAGTTCTGGGTAATACGATACGCCTTGGCAAAATTAGCTGTTGTCACACTTCCAGGCCACTGTAACAACTGTCAAAGATTACAAATGACAGCCGGGAGCAACGGTCTCATGTGCTTTCTGAGGCACGGAGGAAACTTGGTATGTAATGATGTTCACCCATCCACGGAACAACCTTGCCCAGCATGGCTTAACTTTGAAGATCGACCCGTGCGGCAGTTATTTTTTAGCCACGAGCTTCACTATTTTTTAAATTTACTTTATTAATATCAGACAATAATCACAAATGCAACATACCAGGGTTGACTTCCCGGTAGGTGGCGACTCCGTACGCGTAGATGAGATGCTGGAAGGCAGACGTGAACTTGTTGGTGCGGTTGTACGTGGGCGGGTCCTCCATCGTCTCCATGCGGTTCAGGATGGGCGGCACTGAGCTGCCACTACGCTCCTGTACGATATAAGGAAAAATGTTTAAGTAAGAGTTTTAGAAAACAGTTGCTACTGCGTTCTAGCTGGAACAGATTAAATATAACATCGGCGATAGTTACGCCATCTAGTATTATTAAGTTAAAATTATCCGTACGACTGACCACGAAAGGCAAAGTATACACTGCTTCTTCTTATAAAATGCTGATGTTAAAATTATTGTTTTTTTTTGTTTTACTATTGTTTATGTTAATGTTTTGCGAAGGCACATCAATGAGGAAGTGTTTAGGTAAGAGAGTTTTAGAGATCCTCAAAAAATCTCTCAATAGGAACTAATTCGAAACACTATCTAACAAGGGTACATGTTACTTTTTTCTTGATCGCTCTTTATTATCTGATTTTTTTTTTATTGTTGACGGGTAGTTTACAATACTTAATCCAAAAAACGGATACGTGATTAAGCTATGACGTAAAAAATCACAATTATGATTCATTCGACGAACATTATGTTCTGAAGAACAGATATCACAACGTGTCAAGTTCTAGGTAGAGGGATTATTTATTTTTCTATAGAACTGACAAATCACCACATCGCAATTTAGATTTTTCTGCAAAATTATACAATGAAAAAAAAATAAAAAAGATATTTCGGTCAAAGGTCGGCTTTCAGCCTTACAAGATACAGTTGAGTCTTATTATTTCCCATGGAGCGACTGTCTATTAGATATTCCCAACTGCCATAGCTGATCTATGGATGTGATAAACAAAATGTATCCGCTAGTCTGTGGAATTCATTGCCGGCTTCTCTGTTCCCTGATCATTATATATAATCTGGATCTCTTCAAAGTTCGAGTGAGTCGATTTCTTCTAGGCAAGGTTGCTCCACCCTAGACCGCATCATCGCTTCACATCAGCCAAGTTGCGACCACACGCAAGACTACTTTATATTTCATAAAAAAAAGCTATATGTATATCCACAAATAAACTCACCGTCCCCCTCCTCAAAGCCAGCTGAATAGTCTCCAGGTCCAGCGCAGGCACCCAGCACTCCGCGATCAAACACTTCTGAGTGACGTCCAGGTTGAACAGGTTCAACGTGTGGTAGATCGCCTTGATCTTGCGCACCTTCACGAACCAGTTCTTGATGTTCTTGGCTGCGGCTACCAGGACGCGGTGACGGTGGTCTTGGGTCTGACCAAGCACCTGCACGGAAAATGAGATGGAATTAGTTTGGATTAATTTAACACTTGTATCTATAGTAAAGTTAAAGTAATTACTTCAGTTTAAGTTATTACTTATCGATGCCTTACAGTGAAAACCTCGTAAGTGTAAAAAAAAGTTACTTTTCAAGAGGAAGAAAAACTGCGTGCTGCAAATTTTTGAACGGCGTCTTTTATGATTTTTTATTAATTAATATGGAAATTTACATCCGCTTTTATATCCAGAACTGCATTGCTGCTTTATGCATTTCGGACAAACTTATAGTTTCGGTACTATAAGATTGTCCGAAATGCATTACACTTACGAGGTTTTCACTCTAAGGCATCGTTATGCAAACATTTTTATGCAATAGACAAGAATTTACACGAACTAAGAACCGTCAAGGAAAAGCAAAGCTAAGAATTCTAACTTTTGACGGTTATAACTTTAAGCAGTTACACATTAAAAAATCGTATCGTAAATAATGAGTTTTACTTAAGTAAACACTTTGATTTGTTTATAGATTCGGGTGTTAGACTACGCACCATAATACGTTTTGGGACACCATCCATTATGAGAACAACTGCGGACTGGAACTCCTATCCGCTTCTATTTTTAATAACTGCGGCAGACTAAGTTATCTGAACGTTAAACTAGTAGCAACTTTAAAATACATGTTTATTATAAGGTGTGTGCACAGTGCAGGGTGCGTAGTACTCCCCACCTGCGTTCGTGTATGAACGTGGACGAAGTAAAAGGAGCAGAAATAGTTCTGTAGTGTCTGCCTAACCCCATGGGCAAAAGTCTTAAGTTTATGTACTTATACATATATATAGGCTATGTATTTTTAAGTGTCAAGTCTATCTGTTTCTTCTAGAAAAGCTTGCATCGGGTGATCTATCTCACGGGCCGATGAGCCTTAATTTTAATGGCACTTTCATTCAAACAGGAAAACCGCAAATACAGGCAGCTGTCACAGACGGTAAGAACGAGTAAATCGAAGTTCCTTGAATTCTTTGTCAAGCTGTACTGATGAATGACTTCTGTTTTGCGAGATAAGCCTCTGAAGATTTTTGCATTGATTGTTGTAAAATGATTTGGGAAGTATTAGACATGCAGCAAAGTGTACTTTCGATCTTACCCCTCGACAATATGAATTCGGTTGGGCCAAACAATATTGTGTATAGCACGTCCTGTCATCGATCGGTATATAGTGTTGTTGGCATTTGTTGGTTGCAGCATATACTTAGAACTTATCTTTTCCACACATCAAACGTAGCGGCATAATATCTAATTGGTGGATGCCCTTGGCTCAAACTCGACAAGACACACATATTGCACGATGTTGTATAATAATGATGTCTTGATGATACCCCTGTAGATTACGATAATGACTTATTTAATCATCTGTTACTCGGTGGGATATCTTTGTTGATGATACGTCATAAAAACAATAGCGGTTTTATATCGTTAAGAACAATATCTTAAACTCTTAACCCGAGTTTATTTATTTATCCATTTTATTACAGAAAACTTTTAAACGATAACAAGCATAGGTGCTGATATGTTTGTTTGTAATGTGTTATCCCAATTGCTAGTATTTAATTACATAAATAAATAAAATACGGTCTGACTATTCAATCAATATTTTTGAAGCAACTCCTATAACTAATCGTCACCTTCGCACAAACATATTTGGTGGCATGACCTCTAAAATATTCCATGATACTGCTATTGATAGAATGATAACCGGCAATGAGCTCATACAATATTAAATACGTGCCCAAAATCATACTGATAGATATTAGATAGCCCTTTTTCTACTTATCATGATCAATCCCTGAAGATCCCAGGGAATATTTGACTTATCAAATAGATAAAATGCTATAGTTTAAAAAAAAGATTACATGCCTATGAAAACCATTCACCTAATGTCACAATCAAAACTTTCCGATCTGTATCATTGTTTATCGTACACCTCCCATCCGTTTGGCTGAAACTTTATCTATATGGGACAACAATTTACCGCGGACCATAAATGGCGTCGATAATAAACATCAACGGTACAGCTTTACAACAATGGCGAAGGTTACACCGAACCACATACATGACAACATACGATAATGGTTCCTATATGTACCTATTTTTTTTTTCAATACATTCATGGAAATCACAGGTAACTGGAGAGTCCTCACTCCTCTTCTAGAATTGGCAAAACCAATGAAGAAACAGTTCAAACAAAATATAAGCCGGTAAGCAGGGAGTTAGCGAGGCTTTCCCTGACTGTTCGACATTTAAATATCATTTGTGAAAGCGAGTATATTTTCCCCTCAGAACCCATTTGCATTCTGCGTAAAAGAGACGGAAGTATGTTTGTATAAAGTATGCAAATTTAAAGGGAGGGGAAATAGGTGCAGAACAGTAAGTCATTAGCGATAATGTCTGTGTTACCCACATAATGGGTAAGGCTGGACTTAATGTTGCTGTTGTAGTATTTGAGGCAAATTGTTAATGCCATTTAGACGAGTTCCAACCTGTGATGTTACTAAAAGTAACCACATAGCACTTATTTAAAGTTACGAACATACTTTTAAAAAAAACTCAAAGTATTTTCGGAACTTTTGATTAAGTATACTTTGGAACCTTCATCGTCATCATCTGCCGAGCCTTTTTGTATTTTTGCGGTCGGCTTCCAATCTGGATGCAGTTGCATACAAGCATTTACCTGGGGTGCCTGCCTATCTGACGTCCACAATCCGGCAAACGCGATAAACTAAACGATAGAATAATTTATCATCATCATACTTCTGCGAAAAATCTTTTTCCCTAAACAACTTATTACCGGGAAATCAGCTGTTAGATCAGACATTTGATATTGCTGATCAATACAACCATCCCCTGATAATACATTTACATCGGTAGCACATCAAAACGAAATGAATCAGATATCAGAGATGAAAACAGATTTCGTTTGATCAAATATAATACGGTCATGCCGACTGATTGAATATGGAAGATTATGACCACGTTCTAATCCAAGTCGTCAAATGTCAGTGTGACACTATTCGCGGCCCACTCATGGGCCATATCTACATATATGAACGATATTATACTCAAAGCACACGTGTAAACGCTGCCAGTTCAGTATCACCTCTCTTCAGCTAATAGCTGAATACGATCCGAGGCGAAGTCATTAACGTTAGTATGGAGCTTTATAGAAAGAATCCTGAACTGCTGGAGCTGAGAGTGCATTGCTTATAACTGTGCTTCAACCCTTCACGTGCGTGTAACTCGTCATTACTATAATAATGGTGCTTCCATCTCATAAATAACTCCATCAGTGCAGCCCACGTACCAAGATAACTGTATAGTTAATGTGCGGGAAGTCCTCGACCCGCTCATTTGGGTATCCCCCATGTGGTTTCAGTTATTATTTTATCTTCGTAATTAGACAATAAAGGGGACTAAAGTTGAAGATAAATATAAAAACATAACTCTCGCATTGTTGTCGCACAGTCGGGTAATAAAAGAGTGATATTAGGTAATGAAATAAAGAAACCTTGAAATATTCAGGTCATGATTCAAATAGAGTAACGAATGTATAACTATAACTGCACTATTGTATTAAGTAAGCCTTTGATGATACTGTATGTGTTTTCAAATAAATTAAAAAATCTCAGGTAGGTAAATAAGCTAAGTTAAAAATATATAGTATTAATAATAGCCTGTGAAAAATTTCCTAGAATTAGAAACATTCCTTCAATGTCCTCTCGGATCGTACCAAGAATTAAAGAATAGTTCCACCAGTGGCCAAAATATGAGCCAGTCAGCAAGCTGGGCTGGCTATCCAGGCTGCGTTCTAAGTATGTAAACTCGTTGATATACATTTCAAACAAACTAGTCTTACATTAACATTCATAAGCTCACGTTTTTTCCATTCCCGTAAATAAAAAAAGCCACCTGATACGACGCTTTTCTTTTTTTTTTCGGATGGTATATCATCAAATGCCTTCTACCGCTCTGGGCGGAGCGGACCGGTGTCAGACTTGTACTGACTAAAACCGATCCATGTTCCTTCTTAGCCCTTTGTGTTCCAGGGCCACGGTATCTCTTTCGAACAGTCCCGCAGCCCTGGCAGACATCGGCTCTCTCGGAAGTCTCGGACCTCTACCGATTTGCTGACATCTCCTTGAGGCGCGCGTGGCATACGAACGCGCCGTCGACACGGCCTGTCGTCATAAGACGGACGAACGGTGAGCTAGCCCATTACTCACCGTCCACAGGGGCGGGGCGTCTCCCGCGGCGGCTGGGACGTGAGGCTCTCTCCCTCTCACGTTCCCCCACCTCCTTCGCTAGCATGACTGCTTCGCAGAAGGAGATGACGGCTACCTGTTACGACCCTTACATACTCATTTTGCTTCGTCAAGTTCGTCCACGTTCAAATATTTGGTCACACACACCTCAGGGTCAGTGCATGTCCTTCCAGGGCGGCCTTCGTTAAGCTTGTCTCAACAAAACAAAACATCACGCCTATAATGCCCAACGAATTAGGCAAAGGTTGACCTATTTATACACCAACATTTTGCCAGTTATATTGTAAAGCAATTCTTACCGTGTTCAAATCTTCGATTCTGGTCATAACGCCCATGGCCATCTCCCGCCTGTCAGCAGGGGCTTCAGGGCAGGGGTACAGGGTCGCGCGGAAACCTTCGCAGATCTTCTTCACGCGAGTCTTCAGCTGGTCTCCTTGGAAGAAGATGATGAACACCGACTTGTACACCTGGTCCGACTGGAACGAGGAATGCCGATCTTAGGACATGGCTTTGAGAAGGCGGACAAGATGTATACAGCCGTATTAATGAGGAAGATAACATTCAAATTTCGAAGAGAAATCGATGGTAAATTTGAAACATCTCTTTGGGTTTCTGAGACCATGAGTTATATAGATTAAAAGTACTAGTCAGGCAAAAAAATAATTATAAGCCAAAAATATATTGGTATTGAGGTCTTCAAACAGTAGATTACTCGTACTTGTAGCTTTCATGTAGGACCCAAACCAGCCATAAACTGCGGAGTGTACCATGTTGTTACCTATCATTTTACTCATTAAGCCTGACTATTGTACCCATAGCAAATAAATTGCTTAAGTGCCTCTGTAATTGAGGAAACATACTTCTTACAGAGATCGATAGGCGTCGAGTCGATCCGTTTCGTTGTTAATCAATTTCAATTGTTGATTGACACACCGGACAAGTTCGAGGACATAGCTAAGCTAGGCAAGGCAGGAAGTAGTGAGGAACTTAAATATCTAGGAGCTGTCAACATTGCTTTAGCTCATCAAAGATAACAGAGGTATCACAGATAAGAATTACTTCCTAATTTATATGCTAGGAAATACCACCTGTACCAAAACTTAACAGCTACAACATGATAAGAAACTATGAACAGCTTGAAATACTTACGGAAGAGGGGTCTTCCAATGGTGTGTCGATTTCGGCCTGACGTAGGAACACATTTCCTCTGCAGGCGCGCCATAACATGCGTTCGAAAGCAGGAATACGCTCACGTAGGATCACACCAGCGACGAAACTATACAAAAAACGATGTTAGCAATAGTCCATAGTTGACGCAGCAAAAAAAGCGCTTTACACGTTATTTTGCGAAAACTCAAAGCACTAATTCTGCTGCTAGGCCACAACTATTTGCGAATTTGAAATATGGAACCATCGGTCTAAGGAAAACGGTTCATATTTCGCAAGCAACTATCGACCTCAGGTTAAGTAAGGCTATCTCAGATCAGTGACGAGAGAATTCCGTGAAAAAACATTGGTGCATGAAGATAACGTCAAAATACAACAGACGTCTCCGGTACGATTGGTCCATTGACTGATTATATCATATCTTCCAAATGACGTCATGCACTACAAGGAAGGAGTTTCTAGAAACAATAATAAACAAATAGTTATATATTTTATCAACATACGAGTTTTCTTAAAAGTGAAGACAAATATGATGTGGGTATAAATAAAACAAAACAGCTGGTCATTATTATAAGTCATTATCATTAATTATACAAAACACATTATTACCATAACTTTCACGGTTGGCAAATACATTACAAAAATAATTAGGTATAAGACGCGAAATATTAAAGAAATTCTCTCGTCATCAGATCGTGAGTCAAATGGCAATGAATAAAAGAAAATTACGCCCAAATATACAATAGACCACAGTGTGGTGAAATTTTGATGAATTTTGTAGGACCATACTATTCTACTAGTCTATAGGTAAATAAAATCAAAATAAAACGCAGTCTGTAAATAACGTGGGATACATTAGTGACAATATTGTAACAAGAAAACTGAACAAGAATAAAACTAACGTCAGAGTGAAGATGGAGTCTGGCGAGACGAGACAAGTCGCGAGGAGGAAGCTCTCCACACAAATAGTAATACTCCCAGACTTCGCCTTTACATGACGCACTTGAAACGTGAAACATTATTTCCACGTAACGTGAATTATTTACAAACTGCACGAGCAGGAGACGTTGATATTACACAAAGTGTTCAACAAACGAAGCACGAGATGCATATTGAAATAGGTCGCACGTGTGTCGTGTTACTGACCGAAAACGATCCAAATTCACGTAAATATTTAATTGTCCTGATTCAATAACGGAAACGTTTCGTGTATCATCATCAGCTGTTCTAGAACTGAAGGAAAAAGATCTCACTATGCTTACTGACGAGTTGCAATGAACTTCGAATGCACCGCTTGTTGGGTTGCGAAAGCGGTAGTTAAAACAAACAAGTCTAAAATAGATTGAACTAAATAAAGAACCTCTCGTTATGACACTATCCATAAATTATTAAAATTTCTATTGTAGGTTGTTTATAATAAAGGGGTTTCCCGAAGGAATACTCCACTACTTCCTTACATAATCTAGTACTATGTGTTATGTATGATCAATCTATCGTCTACTTTTACACCTATTTTTAAACGCAGACGCTTCGCCGTGTCTTCGCATAGCTGACCATTTTAGATATTATAGTTCGTACAAAGAACTTATAATTTATTACAGTTTTACATTATGACCTTTTAATGTTGCCATCCTTTCTGTTCTATTTTTATAGCCCTCATAACAGTTGCGATAAATTTAAATCAGTGCTATAAAACCTTATTGTACTTTGCATACAAATGCGTCATTAAACTTAACAATATTAACATGCTTCTGCATTTGTTTAAGGACAAGTCAAGGATCAGGCAATATTGTTGGTAAACTCGTAAAAACGTAAATTAATATGGCTGTAACTGACAGACAGACTGTATATGATTCTATGATTGATTAAGTCACCGAAACGATGATAAAATCATTGAACACAAGATTCAAGTAGACATAAAAGAGGAATCATTAAAAATTTCGGGGCAAATGAAGTTGTTCACAAAAGGAATCAAATCACTGTTCTCGATATGAGAGTACACGAGACTATCATGCAGCTGGGTTGTGCTAATAGCTACAATTCGAAGATAAGATACAAATCTCAACTGTCATCATTTTTCCGTTGCGAATATAAACGATAATAGAACATTCGTAATGGGTATCGTATCTTCAAATAATTCATCTGATACGGCGTGAAATCATTCTTTACCAGAGATTATTTTAATGGTTGATGATGAATAAATAAATAACTGAGAGAATTATTATGAAATAGTTATAACATTGTTGGACTTTACTCCCGACAAGCATCTTAGAATCCAATTTCATTTCTACGTGTTTTCTTCTCTCTCTCTCTCTATTATTTCATCAGAATGAAATAACAATTTATTGATATGTGTATTATCAAACACAGACGCAACTCTTCGTCATTCAGAAGTACTCATCCACCTTGAAGTTTTTACTGTTGTTTTTACGGATTCGTTTCCAAATTGAATCAACCTGAGATACAATTATGGAATTACTATTACCATTTTGCACGAGTCTCTATTCACATGCAGACTATTATGAATGTATTGTTATACGGACTGTAAATATACAAAAAGATTAGTATCCTATTTGTTGTTCGTGATTAGAGCATGGCCGTTCCGTATAACGTTATGGTTAGCCCGAGAGCCATGATGTACGAGTTTTATTGCTCTAACAATGAAATATAAGGAAAACACGGAGGAACAGTTCGCAGAGATTTCCATTTATGCTTATGAGTCAAAACAGAACACCACTTAGCAACTATGAGTGCGATACTAAATTTAGATTAGCATTAACTTGAAGACGTTTAAAATGCATTATGTCGATGAAATATTGGCTTTACCCTAGGTGTTGGCGTTGTTCAGGTCAGGGTTGAATCGTTTGTTGTTCCATACACAACCCGTATTGTCATACATCATGGACATGACCATCGGAGCATAAGTAGTAAAGATTAGAACACGCCTGATCATGCAATTCTTAAATGGCGCAGATATTATGAAGTAATAATTATGGAATATTTAGCGAAACATAATCTCAATTTACAAACATTTCATAAAGACATACTCAAATAAGTATAGTATCAATCCACGGACATCTAATTCAATTGTCCATTGTCACGCATCTAATTATCACTGTTTCGCACAATCGTTAGAAGGCGTACGGCTCTCTATAACGGCCGTGTGAATTCCCATACAATTGGTACAATTTGTACTTGTCATTAGCGCTATGTTAGTTTTTCATTTGATACTTCAAATTGAAGGAAGTTTTAAGCGGTACTGCGTCTCTTATTTCCGAGTACACGGCATGTAGTCTAAACAAGTTACTGAACACCAGTAGTTTTATTTTATGTGTTTGGTATCAGCCAGTACCAGCGGTGTGAGAAGGTTATTCGTATATCTTGGTTCGTTTACCCCTTGAGGAAACTGTTCGAGTCATGCTTGTCTGTTCGCGTGGGTTTATCTCTTTAGACAGTGAGCGTGCTTACTGTCAGGAACTCCCCTTAATCAGAATCACTGACGTCAGTCATCGTGTTCGTAGTCCCAATGTTTTCATGTAGTAACTACCTATCTCAATTATTATTTTGTCCAATTGTAAGTTAAATGCTTCATCGTGCTTTGTTTTGTGTTTATTATTCTTTCATTACTAATTTACAAGTCTTTTGTAAATACTAAAGTGTGTTAGCATCTGTATTTAATCAGGAATTGTAAGAGCTATGTGTCATGTTTTTTTCACAGAAATCTATAAACTTATTTATAAAAAAGATACTAGACTGTAAATTGGTAAAAACCCGGTTTAAATATTTTATAATTGTAGATATTTACGGTAGGTTAGTACCTAACCTTTACTCTTAAATTAATATAGATACTGATCGTGTCTGTATTTTACCGGTTTATACAATTTTAATGAGCAAAATAAACGAATTTAAGATGAAACTCTTTGAACATATAAGAATGTCTTAAAATGGAAAGAGTATTTCAAGGGAAACCATTGTCACCAACAATGTTGGATACATTTGAATATGTAATTAGTACATTTATTCACTATCACGTGAAATGAATGAGTAACGTCTGCAAATACATACTTGGAAACTACGGTCGCGTAATTCTAGTGGTAAATATTTCACAACGATCGAAATTGCACCTAATGACGATGACGTTAAAGTAAACTTTGATTAAGACGATATTGCCGAAAGCGTTGAAACAGCAACCGTTTTGGCTTTGGACGAATTTGGTGTTCCGTGTTAGCCACCCAGAATAAGAAGTTGTCGAAATTTTAATTTTATCGTAAAGTGTCAAAGAGTGATTTGATTTGTGTTGTCTTTTCACGTAGATATGATGTAAGAGATAGTGGCGCCGAGCGTCGCTTTGGCGGAATACCAAGGTGTCTGTCTGTATATACGTAAACGATGTAATTTAGTATTCTGGAGCCTGTCTGTAATGTGGGATGTACAAATATACCTGGTAGTTGAGGCAGATGGGAATTTTTTGCCGACGATGTCTCGTGACGCCTAGTACAAACAACAAAAAAACTAGACTACTTACTCGGTTTTTTGACCAGAATATAAATCATGAATTGCATTTTTGAGTACATATTCGTTATAATAATAGCGTCTCGTAACATGATGTATAAAATTGAAAAGTACAGGGAGTTGCAAAAACATGAACACTCAAATAGGTAACACACAGGGAAAAAATTGCAACCAATTTCAAATGCATCTCTTGTTATCAAAAAATATACTTAAAGCTATAAAACCATAAAAACGCATATTAACTTTTAAAAAATATAATCCGCAGTAAAATTAAATAAATCAATGTCTCCGCACTGACACTGAAATAGAGGGTACACTTAAACTCGTGTTATTCAAATAACCCATAAATAGGTCGGGCACAATTTACTACGAGACAACATGTGCCTGAGTGTACCATTGTGATTTATGCTATTTACATGAACTATAGCGTAATTGAGGGTTATATTCAATCTTAGCCAGGTGTGTAATAGGCAGTCAAGGTTTTTGAATGAATAGACCAAGCTGATGGCGTCCTTACACAATATGGTCGGGCCACTGGTAAAAAGTTATTGAACGTGGTCGTACATACTCATTAAATACATAATTGATCGTATACTCATTAAATACATACTTGATCGTATATTCAATAAGGGATATCGAGAGACGGCTAAATTGAACGGTCTTGGGATAATTCTACATTTTACACTTTTCTTACGGCTATTTGAGAAGAGTCAGATGTCAATAACTAATATGAGGATTTTGTAAGATATAATATTTCATCTGTTATAGAGACCCATTTTAAACTTTAAAACGAGAACCGGCGGTTCGTCGAATATAGGCTTCGTCACTTAAACCTTACTCGATTTGTTACTTTCTCAAAAAACATGGATTCATACAACCCATTCACAAATAAGGAAAAACCAAACACTTGGAAGATTCCTTAGAATTCTTGAATGTCTAAGAATTCATAGCAATATTCTCTTGAAATCTTTTGATTTCATTCTTGGGCGAATGAAGCAGAATGGTCATCAACTCAAAACGAAAACACTGCATTTTTATATCTTCGAAAACCACTCGATCAAAAAATTTAACCTCCTAGAAATTTAAACAAATAATTATGACGTGCTCAATTAAGGAGTCATTGGGAACGAGTACAACTATAATGATAGATAATAAACTTACTCTTAAAACACCCTAAAAAAATATTAAAAATTAAATAAAGACATCGAGCAGCCAGAGTTGACAGTATTTATTCTATGTTTAATAATAAACCACGTATAGCACAACATTACGGAAAAAGGATGTCACGAAGATATTCAAGTGCCATCAACGTAATCATCACAACTAATTTGTACTTTGATAATATACTCGTACTACAAACTTCTATAATACAATTCATTACGCTATTGTTACATAACAATACTTCGTCAACGAATCGAGGTTATCAGGAACGCACTCTTTGCTCAACGATAAAAATATTGGAAAGGAAGGAAAAGATTTGTTGAATAATCTGAGAAGATTTCACAATTTCTGTGATTACGGTGCCATTTCCTTCGGAAAACGCCATTTTGACCTAGATCTGACGATTGGTTTGGCGTTTATTAGATAAGCATTGAGTGTATAAATCTCGTTTTCAAAGAGATGGAATTGGGAATTAACTCAAACTTATCCATCTCGGTGCAATCATTCATAACAACAATGCGTCATAAATCAGCATTTTCAAAGAATAATCAACTCCCCGGACAAATACATTCCAAACTAATGTTTAGTGCGACAAAAAAATCAAGATCAACCAACCGGTTAATAGTAACACATCAGTCATTACATTATCTAAACGAGT
The DNA here is from genome assembly GCA_963082945.1 of Cerastis leucographa. Classification (NCBI taxonomy): domain Eukaryota; kingdom Metazoa; phylum Arthropoda; class Insecta; order Lepidoptera; family Noctuidae; genus Cerastis; species Cerastis leucographa. The sequence goes on along the minus strand of OY720356.1, from coordinate 20,336,336 downwards.
CGGATAGCTTTCTAAGCAAACAAGTTGCCTAAAGGCCTCAGTCACCGTGAACTTGGTACAATCCTGTCAAGCACTTGATACTTTTCGCATCAGCGGTAATAAGTCAGTCACGAGCTTGTAGGTCGACGTACTAGTAACGGTACGGGTACATGTACACATAAATGTTGTCCATGTATATATTTACGAGAAAGCAGATGCACTAGAGCAGCAGACGGTAATTCAAGTTATTACTTATGTGCAAGTGAGAGTTTCTCTACATTGAACTACGCCGGATCCACGTTGATCTAGAATTCTGAATTTGCTACCAGGCAATGAAAAATACAAACGGGTATGAATGGACAAAATGTATACAACATTTGTGCAAATACTTTGCCTTTTCAACAAATTCTGACTGGGATTTCGTCTGTGCAAAGAAAACAAAGCTGAAGACTACTACTTACTAAATCTATAGTCTCAAATCCGCCCAATAACTTCAATATTCATGACAAGACATCGTTTATTTGGCGGTACTGCAGAATTGTTGACACAAACATAATCAGAGTGGCGAATTTACCGTACCAACTACATCTCCTGCATTAACTAGCGTGAAAACAGTACGAGCATAAACCGATCTAACTGGCACAATAAACAATTAGCCAATCAGAGAAACTGTATGGAGACTGGATAACAACAAGCAACATCCCATGACTCAGTCAGGTGGAGTACAACAAATGTCAGTTTATAAACTTGGAGTGAACTGTGAAATACATCGCCTAGTCGAATCATGTGATTTGACAGCGGTTATGCAGAATGCGTCATACAAGGATAAATTGTCCTTTGTGAATAAAGGCTAAACTAGAAATATGCCTGCTCAACTGATCAGAATTAGGAATTGTCATATTAAATATGGCGTTGTTACTTGAAACTGTACATACGAGTGTGTTTTTTTTTTTAATGAGAGGTGTGCAATTGTGCATCCTAGGACTTTAGGAAGCATTATTTTGAACGCAAGAAAAGGTATACATTGTAGTTTGGATTGACATAATGATTAACTATAATAGATTTTCACTACATTACTGTTCGGAAGGTTATAACACTGCCTATACAAAGCGAGCCAAAATCTGTAAAATTAGTTCCATTACTTGCCTCGTACGCAGAGATCCGCCACAGTAATTAGTAACGGGGCAATAAATTTCGTGCGCACACGCAGACCGACAAAATGACAATGTAACGATAGTAATTCTGCCTTTCATCACTGCTACTGAAGATCTTGGCATTGGATAAAGCAGGACTAACTGCTTCCACTTTAATCTTGAAATAATCACTTTTATCTTAAACCTAGCACCGGTACAACCTTGTCTTTTGATGGCAATAAATCCGTCGCCGTGATTTACTGCGATCCAGATTTTATCTCGCCTAAGTACGACCTCTCAGATAGTAACAATCTCCAGACAAATACTATGTTATCAGACATCTTAATAACAATCGATAAGTAAAAGTATTGTTATTGTTTGTATATTATTTATATATAACATTTATCACCGAGAAAGCTTGACAGTTTTGTGGGCATAACAAAAACATATCGTGAGATATTAAACAACAAAATATCTTCTACGTGTTGAATTCAGGAAGGAATTGGAAAATACATAACGTTAATAATATTGTTTTAAGAGTGTGGGAATGAGATCGTGCCGTCGTGTGATATCAGTGGCAAGGAACTGTGACATCTTTGAGCAGGTATTGTGATGTTAAACATGCGTTTAATAAACATATGTGCTCCAAACGGACTGCGTCCATGGAAATGGTTTGTGACACAAAGAATTGAACACTCCGGCCAAACAATGATACACCGGAAAAACAATGAGAACAAAGGTGAAACACTATTGAAATCTTTTGGAAAATGTAGCTTCGTTGCTCTACAACGCTATATTGACATTTCAAGGTATACGTATAAAATGTTAACATTTTAAATTACTCGAGTAAGGTTGCCGTTCAATTTACCGTATTCTCTCGTAAACTGTTGATACACTTTGCAGTAACAAAGTCAATTAGAAACAACCTCACTGACGTAACTGATACCTAACAAGCCCATATTGTGTTAGACAGCCAGCATTGTGTTACACAATGTATCTACTTGGAAAAGGCGAAGCAAATTTATCACAACCATACTCGATCGGCTCAAGGTTGATACGGAAACTTCGTCTTTGTTAGACTTGTTAAACACAATTTTAAATCGCTTCAAATGCCGTAAGATTGAATATAAACACTTTTCAATTATGTATTGGCACGTGATAAGCGGCTGTTGGCTTTAAACCAAGCACAAGTTTTCTTGAATATTGGTCAGGCATTATAAAACATGTTCTGAATACTAGATTCTTGAATTAATTACAATATTAAAATTAATAAAGCTTCTGTCCTGAATATGGACTTCAGTAAGCCCTTTTAAACCCTTATAATAGGTTTAAGGGAATAACACGAGTTTGTAGTCAAACTAAAATATGACACAAAACATAAATTATTATCTAAGACACTCGTACCAAGACGCTGTTAGGATTGTCTATGTTGAAAAATATCATCGATCTCGAAACTTTTCCTATTCGCGCATATTCTCTTTAAACTTTAGAATAGTGTCCCGCAAGGAACACAGCTTGGTCCTTTATTAAATCATGAGTAGGTACAAGTACACATTCGAAATACAATCGCGTAAAAATTACATAGATTTATTTTATTTTAGATACGTTTATTTAATTTTGAATAAGAGCTATTCACCAAATAGGAAAAGTTTGATCACGAAGTGCCGTGTAATTTCAGCATTTACATTTTTCGCACCTAATTCCATTATCTATTCTTGAAGTCCAAGTTACCTTGACAACGCACATGAAATCTAACTTTCTTGTAATAAAACAATACTGTGATATTGTAGTGAATGTTAGTAAGCAAGTGAAGGGTGTTAGAGTAGAACTTTGTTCATTTGTTCCCAAGTAGTGAAGGCAACATTGAAACGAGTCAATTTGATTTCAATCTTGCCTGTCACGAAGTTACTGTTGAGTCTGCGACCATACAATTATAACATATACCCGAACCATAATCTACCTCTATACCCATCTACAGTATAAAATACAAATATACACTACTAACCAAGGCAGGAATTCCAGGGATTCTTGTTTATCCCGCAAACTAGGGAATAAATCAAGCACAAAAGTTTAGCAATACTGTACAGTTAGGACTACAAGTTACTATAATAGTCGAATTATTACATCAACGTGTTGGTTATTTAGTTCAACAGCTTTGTAATCTTCTTTTTCTTCTTCGTTTTAGATGTACAATGTTGGAGAGGATATCACATGCATTAAGTTTGACAAAGGGATTCACAGGGAATTTATTACTTTAATTGCAACAATTACTTGTACTTCTCGTGCGTTAAGCGCACGATCTTTAATTTTGAAGTTCTTATCTTTCGAAGTTCAGTTATACTTAACAAGAAATGATCTTCGTGTATCATCACGTGCAATATTAGTTCCATGAAAGTGTTCACATAAACCGCAAAATTATAGACTCGCAACAAGCTCAGCGCAATTGATTTGTTGACAATGTAAATATTTACAAGATTCTTCGTCAAATAATAAAAGTGTCAAGTTTATGTGAACAACGTGATTGATTGCATCGTCTTTCGTGTAGTACGTCACTAGGTCATTATTCGTAGGTAGCAGTTTACTAACGTAGATAAATCAGCAAAGTTAGTAGGCAGTAAGAGTGTATCTTTCGTGATGATAACGTCCGATAATTTGATGAGTGGACATACATTTGGACACGATAGACATACAAGACGAGCAACCAAAAGAACCAGCAGAGAGCAGAGCGGCTAAACCTGTTCCCCGACAGGGAACAGCCCAGCCGCGCGAGTATCGGGTGGTGGTCAGTGTCACTCCAGTGCGTATGTACACACGCATACATACCCTAGTTGGACGTGGCCGATATGTCGGTTCGGGTCGTCGGATATGAGGGCGCGCGTCATCGACTCAGTGGTATTGGCACCACCCTCGTGCTACACGGAGGACAAACATAAACATGTAGACAAACATTGCCCAAATGACGTCACAGTGAACGCGACAGATACGACATTTACACCACACGATGCACACTGTTTCCTTGCCTGTTGTAGTAAAAAAGTAGCGCCATCGAGTCACTGCAAACACCTCTTTCTACGTGGTGGTGTGCTGGTATAACCTAGCTACCAACACATTATATAAAAGCTTCATATGCATTGTTAGTTTGTGACTACTTCGTATTGTGTTCAAATTACAGTGTCGTTTATAATAAACTAAAGAAAATATATACTCTATATCTGTCACGTCGTGATCTACATATGACATGAACATATAAAACTCATAATGGCATGCATAAAATGACAAGTACAGAAAGCGTGGATGACTTTATGATAACGGAAATAAACTATTTGTAAACCTTGTCGGTTGTCGGCTCCGATAGCTGCAATCGTTCGCAGATGGACTTCAAAAATAAATCATGTCGGAAACATTGTTAGTTCAAAATAAAATTAAAATCTCACTCAGGCAGCAATTGGTTAGCACGCTCGGTAAGGGAGTCAGGAGTATTCACTAAGCTTTAGTAGACTGTCACGGTCTGGACCGGGCTGGTTGCGGTGCTACAACTAAGCTGTCATTCCATCACACAAAGAAGTCAAAGAGAGGTGTTATGTTGATGATGTACTATAAACCGGCCGACTCCAATGCTTGCCTGAGTGGTGATCGGTAGACTCCAGAATCAGCGTCACAGTACAAGCGCTGTAAAAATAATAACGCTCAGGTGTGTGCTTTGATTTCCATTGACAGAAATGGAAATCAAAACGGTCCTACGAGCGCGTTGTAATCAATCTGCGCATACCCCAGCTTGAGAGCTTGCCCGCCCGCCATGAGCCCCTCCTCCCCAAGTAGGGTCACTTGTTCCTCCTCGCGCGACGGGTCCGCCATCTTGTGCACACACACGCCAACATGGCGTCAAGGTCAGACATACGTCAATGTCAATGTCACATTACGTACGAGCGTGGAGGATTGGATTTGTGGCCATGAAATCATCTCCATGATACTGCCACGGATAATTTATTTGATTTTGACTGAGATTAGAAAACGTTCATGTATCCCAGCACGAGTACAATCAATGCAGACAGTAATATATGCGTGCGATCAATCAACTGCCGACAATAGACGTACAAAAATGTGACATTGACAATACGACGTCATATTTTTATTTTTTTAAACGTTGCCCCACACTTGGAATTTCTCCAGTATCATGGATGCGTTTACAAACATTTAAACTCACATACACAAACAGCCAGACCCGGAACAACTACCTGTAGGCCATACAAATATTTGTTCCGTGCGGGAATCGAACCCATGACACGTTGCGCAGCAGTCAATCGCTCAACCACTGCGCCAACCGTGCCGTCTTCATTTCAAACAATAAACCGAATCTAAACGTTTCAATTCAAATGCTCGTTGTTTTTTAAGCCCACTTCGTCGTATATATATATAAAATAAAAATATAAATGATTCAAGACCCACGTTTAAGGAAAATGTTAACTATTACGTACGAGCGTGGAGGATTCGATTTGTGGCCATGAAATCATCTCCATGATACTGCCACGGATAGTTTGTTGGATTTTGACAGAGATTAGAAAACGTTCATGTGGGATATATGAACGTTTTAGCACGAGTAAAATCAAAGCAGACAGAAGTATGCGTGCGATCAATCAACTGCCGACAATAGAAGTACAAAAATGTGACATTGACAATACGACGTCATTATTTCATACAATATACCGAATCTAAACGTTTCAATTCATATGCTCGTTGTTTTTGAAGCCCACTTTGGCGTATACATATAAAATAATTCAATAAAAATATAAATAATTCAAGACCCACGACCTTCGTTTAAGGAAAATGTTAAAACTTAAAGAATATTGGACAGTGTTGAACATAAATTAGTATTTGAATTGTTGTTAATGTGCTTTAAGTTATTAAAATAAATTAAATAATAATATTTAATGAGACACTGATTTAAAACAAGGGAAAATCAATGAATAATAAACGATGATAAAAATAAATAAGGACGACTGGAACATTGATCGTGGAGCTATTTTTTTTCTACAACAGCATGATTTTGTATCGGCTTCATACCTTTGCTATTGTGTTTTCAAGCTGAAGTCTATCTAATTGATTAAAATGTATCTATTGACGACATTCCCTTCGTAAACTAGCTTCAGTAATTACAATGACAGTCCATATTGACATAGTATAGAGAATGGCTGCAATATAATGGCATCTGACGTAATTGAACAAACAATAATAGATTACGTTGATAGTAATTAATCGACATTACACATTTTGCGTGAAACATCACGAGGACATTAGCAGTGAGTTAGCTATCTTATCGTTGATTATAATACATTGGACAGAGCATCTACTAATTACGTTGGTAGGTAAACAGATTTGTAATTTAGTGAGTTTGTTTGAAGGCTTGTTCTTGGTGGTTGTATTCGTGAGCTCTTAAAGTACTGTAGTTATTAAAACTTACCTCATCAAAGAAAACTTGTGTTTTTCTAAGTATGTGCTTGAGTTCTGTCAGTTCAAGATAGTTTCTCTTGAGAGCTTCGGCGTTCTGGTTTACCTCGCGGAGTTCATTCTCCAGCTTTTCGAAGGTAGCCTGGGGGAAACCAATGATTTAAATAACGATATTTGATTATGAAATATAGACATGATAGATCGATTTCTCGACATTTCTCACTATGACTAGCATCGTGCATCGCCGCATTTGTATAGGCCCGGAAAAACTTGCCAAATCAGATAAGCTCTAGTGCGTCATAAAAGTGACAGTCCTGCTCACCTCAAGATCAATCATCTCCCTAGGTTGTGGGGCTTCGGGACACTCGCCGGGGATCTCCAGCATCGGGATCCCATCACGACGGATCTCCTTCTCCAAGTACCGAAGCTTTCGCTCCATCTCGTCGCACCGACGGACCTCATTGACGAACTTGCGTTGGAACGCGTTCACGTCAGGGTTTAACTGCGGAAAGAAAGTTCAGGGTAAAGTAGCGGCTTCGATGTATTTTAAGGTTGATTCAAGTGTCGAGATGGTAAGTTCAAGATGAATCAATGAGGAAGTTTTTAACTCTGGGTCGCGAACCGCTCACGAAATTAGCTCGCGCTTATTGTGTCGACTAATTTGTACGGAGGTGTGAACTAACTTTACTGCCGCGAAAAGTCGTATGATTTCCTAATCGTTAAAACCACCGATTCACGTGGTAGCGTCCTGCATCAGTGTAGCCATAGCCTTATACTTAATGAGTATTTAGTATGGCTTCGGTTCGCAGCCGTGCCCTGCAATTCGTCGTGCAGTTTTTCATGTTTGTATTATTTTGTCAATTTGAAGGCAGACTCAAGTGGTTGCTGCTATCTATAGCCAGGCCAATCAAATAGTAATACTTATCTAATTCCCCTCAACAAATACTCTCAATAGAATATCGACCCATGCGGGCAGAGCGCGAACGACCTTTTATTACCTAATTTTCTATCAGATAGACTTCTCTGTTTCTAATCCGGAAGGAATCTCTCCCACAATTCCCGCCAGAAAGTGGTCATAATGTATCTCTTCTCCATCAATTCGGCTTTGTAAAGAGTTACAGAAAAACACAAGACCATTTTAAAATAGGGGATAATCCTATTTTTTTTTTCTTTGTCCGTCGGGTAGTTTATTGAAAAGTATTGGACACGTATTTTTTCTTTTTTCACGTGGTCATAAAATTACGGAGATATATTGAGTTGAAATGGCGCAAGACGTCACATGTAGGTAGTAATATTTTTGTATTACCTGTCTGACGGACAAAATAGAATGTCGTTTTCTTTACCCAGTCCGATCCCCTATTGTCGTAACTTGCAGATGCTCAAGAATGAATTGCGGAGTCCACGTGTGAGGAAAAAAAACAATCATTTTAATTATCCGCCGACAGTTTTGATTATGATGGCTTGCTTCGAGTCCTCATGGTCAGTCGCTCGCGATGTACTGATTACCGACCGATGATAGTAATGACTGATGACCTTTGAGGTCATTAGCATCTGTTATCTTTACTACCAAGTGTTTATTCGAATTGTTAGTTTATCTCCAAAACACCTGTTTTGGGACTTCAGTAAGAATTCGTAGATAAAGTAGATTTTAGGAGTAATTATAGTAATTTTTCTGTGACATAATAAGATAAACCGTGCAAGATTTATCGAAGAAGTTGTCGGAGAGGCTGCTCAAACTTAATCTTGAAATGATCTGTAACGTCAATTAATTTTACGCCAACGAAATTAAGAATTAACGGCCGCCAGTACCTAGGTACTTATATAAAAATAATAGGTAGTGATCTTAGATACCGAGTGTAAATCAAATAATCATTAGCATTCAGGTGACTGCATTTCTCTGTAACGCCAGAAACAAAGGAACAAACGAATAGTTTTGTTGCTGAAAGCATTCATCTTCATGTGTTGGAGGTCAGCCCGTTGTGGAGAAACAATACCATTTTACTTGAATGAAAAATGTACAATGTTATTTCACGTGAGAATTTTTGATCTCACAATGTATTTTTAACAATGGAGTGATGAAAGAAAACTTTGCTGCTTAAAGTATAAACGAATAAGTTAAATGCTTCATGGAAAATGCGGACATTTACTTGCAGCAGGAAAAAATCTGACCGCAAAATACAGATTGGAAATGTCTCGCCAGATTTATGAATCTGATCACAAACTTTTGTCGGCCAAGGAGTGCCAAGAAGAGGTTCATGAAACTAGTGGGTCATGCAATTTGTTGGCATGGGCTGGCCAATATGTGAAGTTACGATGTTTCGCAACGTGGTATTGACGCGGTAGTACAATTGGCGCACGCGCCGTAATGCATGCAAATTGCTGAGCATCACGTACTTTTCGATTGATAGAGAAATTAAGTGCAGTAGGTCTGTGCGCCAGTACATCAACACACTGTCAAACTTCAATAGATTTTCAACAGTATTGTAAAAGAATTAGATAATTCAAGTTTGATTGGGTATATTTGACAGTTTCGGGAAGCTTCATGTGCTGGCAAAGTACAGAACTTAGCTTTCTTAATAATGGAGTCATTTCAATCAAATCCTCGGAAGAATAATGGTATAAAAAAGATACTTGAATCCTCTTTGTCTATTTCATACAAAGACATATCCACAGTTTGGGTCCCTGAACATTGAAGGCATCATTGAGGCAGGCTCACAAAAAGGTGGCGAAAAGACTTGGATGTAGTCCATGAGGGCTGGTATGAGCATTGTGTGAAGAGAATACCTCGAAGAACTTGCGAAAGGCGTTTCCCCAGCATTGAGTGGGATGGTAAATAGATAGTTTTAAAATAGAGTTTTCCATTTCATCATCATCATTAGCCTATAATGTTCCCACGGCTGGGACACAGGCCTCCTCTCTAGGAGAGGGAGTGGGCTGTAATCCACCATGCGGGCCCAGTGCAGGTTTATCATTTGCATTCAGTATTTTATGTTGTTAATAATATTGATCTTGGGAGGCAATAAGATAAACATAAACAGGTATGGCAGATTCGGTATTCTGTAACTAAACTGGTTTTATGATATTATTAAAATAAAGTGTTTTTCTTATGACTTCACATAATTATAATAAGTACTTACTTTAATTGTGAATAGTTAAAATGTTATAAAATTCCTTTTTTTATTTCTTTTATCTATTTTACCTACACATTAAAACAATGTACTTATTTAATTGTAGTCATATTATGTGCTATAAGTGTGATTCATTTAATATGAGCTCATTTAAAACAAAACAAAGGCCTCTAGTGCAATGCAAAGTGCAGGATATTAAAAATCTATTACAAGATTTGTCCTAATTTTGCAGGGCTCTGTATGAATTCCACTGTCTTATGTGAGCACACACTACTTTTCCTATAGCTGCTAAAGAATACATCTTAGACATTATTATTGTACTGCTGATCTTTTGGTATATTGACAATGCAATATTGTCACCAAAACAATACTTTATACTATACAAGTTGCTACACCTGGGAAGCTACTGTTCTTGATTGAGGACTCTAATCTTGGATCCTCAAATAGTTTATGAACAGACATTGCTGACTACATTAAAAGGAACTAAAACCATTTTAGTTCCTTTTAATGTTCCTTTTAATGAGGGAGAGAGCTTATCAATACCAATTGATAAGCTCTCTCCCTCTTATAAAAAGGAGCCCTGTGTCTCAGCTGTCAGTGGGAACATGATGTAGGGTGGTTATGTAAGCCGGTATTCGGGTAAGACTTTAATTGATTAATGATAAGATGTGGAACACATTTAGTTAGTCTGTTTCTAGGTGTGACCTTATCAACTAAATAATACACCTTATCTGAGATTGTAATGTAATTAATTTGATTGATCATAATACCTAACAATCACATTTTTTTAATCAATCACATGACTTTTTTCAATTGGTAGTTTTTATGTTGGCACTCATGACCAATGGAATCAATTGTGAATGTAAACGCTTGTAAAATGATAAAAGATCAGTATTTTAAGAAGTTTAAAAAAAAAACTCTTGATGAGCTTTTCGCTACTAAGCTATAAGGATAGTTAAATTGAACTTTTCAGATTAAAATGAATTGCTTAGCAAAACTAGATGGTTGCAGTAGCCAAGTATAAGAAAAACCATTAATTCTAAAAATATAAATCTGTAAGAGCTTATTCTATGATGGTAAGACAAGACTTTCTAGTGCTTTGGTAAAGGAACCTTCTGCCTGTTGGGGGTGTATCCTTTTATTAAAATAATAAAAGGATACACCCCCATAATATTTTTCACATTTACAAAATAGACAATCAAACAGCCATCTTAGGGGGTCTGAGTCTAGGACTTGATAGGTTGGGTTATTAGTGCCCAATGTCTTCATAAACTATGGAATGATTGCCTATATAACTGCACTAGCAGTATACAGTTGAAGCTTTGTCAACAATACTCTAGAGTAAACTATACTACTGTTTATAGAATTCCTTATGATCAGTCAATAATGGTGCAGAGGAAACTACAATACATAGCTAGATACTGTAGCAGGATATCATGTGTGATAATATTGATAAAACATTATCAGAACAAAATATTCCAGGGATTAAACTATATGGGAATGAAAAATGAGTAAGAGAATGTGCATTTACATAAAGTGTGTTGGAAAATCTTAAAAACTACTTAATCTTTTTTTTAAGTAATGTTAAAAGTATGTTAGATAAATCTGTATTATCACGAAATCAGGGCACGAAACTCGATCAAAGCGAAACGAGGTCAGAGATATCTTATTATGTTAGACCCATCAAAATATAGCAGCGTTTCGAATATTATTGACGTAAAAGGGGCGTTTAACATGATCCACATGGTGGCACTACTTACGTCTCGGAACTGCACGAGTCCCAGCTCCCCGAGCTCAGACACGCATGCATACGCGGCTTCGCTCTGCAGGAAAAGTTGACATAATGTCATTTCTTCACTCCTAAACAACGACCCCATCTTTCACGGTTTTTGTAACACAACACAAAATAAAAATCAAATCAACTACTGAAAAAAGGTCCGTCGCAGTCTGCGAGCAGACTTTGGCAGCGACGAAACCAAATTACGTATGAAGTGAAGACAAATCAATCGATAAGAATAACTTTCAGTGAATATTAGTCATCGTGCGCAACGCGGACTGGTTTTGGGTTACCAGCCGAAAACTTTGCTTTTCCTTTAATATCTGTCAGTGTCAATGTCAATTTTAGTTCCACTACAAAAACATTACAAAAAAATATTTATTGGGGTCGGCAGAATCCGCAGATTTTACAGAATCTTTTGGAAAGAAAGAAATCGCTTTACTCTTAGGTAGAAGCGGATAAATAAGTTAGGATAGGTTAGCCGGGCTGTTTCCGCACTTAGCCTCTTTATTGGGCCATTGTACGTAGGTTAAATGAGTTAGTTGTTAACAATTTCTATTTTAAAGCGGTGGCACTTTTTACGATAAATTTTAGACCTTGACTTGAGGTGTGAAATTATAATTTGTAATACAAAATGGAAAACGATTGAGAAATTTTTACTTACAGTCATAAAACTTCTAGTCATGGAATGACAGATCTTATTTATACATATTGGCATAAAAGTAATCTGAGCCAAACCAGTTTTTTTTTTTTTTTTTTAAATTTCATAACGGTTCAAGTTTACTTCTAATACGGTTTACCGGAGATTAAGGGATAATGTATTTATATGGCAATACTTTTCATTTCTTTCTCCCTTTATGAATATAGGCATCTCTTTCACACCATTGATTTTATGTTATCCATTTGTGAAGAACGCGATGATATAACTAAAGTTTTGAAAATAGGAGAGAATTTAGTTTTTTATTTTGTGTGATTTTTGTGTTTTGGCGGCGTTTTATATTTTTGCGCTAGAGTATATGTTTCTCAATGAGGAAAAATCAGGATACAAAAGTTACCAATATTTTATTGACACAAGGCCAAGGATTGGAACTTTCTGTGTAAATGCACTGCTAATTAAAATGGAACCAAAATAAAAGGTGTGATTTTGACAGAAACTCTAATCACATCTCTCTTTTACTCTTTCAGTTTGCTCGTAAATCTACTTCTTTCACCCATTGTGCTTCCACATGATTTTAAATTTGACTGTCTAGTATGAGTGGAGGTCAAAAATTGAGGTTATAGATTTAGCTTGTAACGAAAATAATTTTGGGTAATACAGACTATGAATAGACATAAATGTGAATGAAAATCCAGGCGAAATGGTGTGAAAATTTGATTTATAGATCTAAAGATAGATTCCGTGTACAGTTCAGTGGATCATTGCATTTTATTTAAATTTCAGGCACTACTTGGCGCTCAATTAGTTATCACATTGATTATGGTATCAGTGATACAGAAATTAGGGAGTTATTCGTTCGCGAGATGGTTATTATGTTCGCAAAGGCTGTATAGGTACTTGTACCCTACGAACAGTGAGTTGAAGACTTTGGCGGGAGTGCCTAAGGAAACTTCGAAGGGTAAAAAGGGTGGTAAACATGAGTCGAATGGAAAGCCGGAGACGTTTCATGTGCCTCGAAGCTTGGACATCCAGCTGGAGACGGCGCCGGTGACGGCACTAGACGTGGTACACTTGAGGTTCTACACAGAGTATCTATGGATAGTGGATTTCTCACTGTACACTGCTATAGTGTACATTTTGTCTGAGGTAGGTGTTAATTTACTTGCCCTCGTAATCTAACACTCTACTAACCACTGGTCTAGTTTAATATTGTATTGCTAACTGGTCTCCCAAGTCCCAAACATGTAAAAGTGTTGGGAAAATAAGCATCATTTATCAAGAACCATTCCATTATCCTTGGTCATCTTGCTATGATGGCACTGGCGCTGTGAATAAAATATTGTTCATTGTTATTTACTTTAGCTTAAGTATTTTAATTTATAAATGTATAATACAATATAATATATTAAAATCCCCGCTCGCCTAGCATTTAAACTAAAGTGTAGGCTTCATAGTTTGAGATTAGTTCCTTTCAATATATGTATTCATCTTCTTTTAACCCTATTCTAAATCCTCATGTATTGGGTTCCAGGTGTACACATCAGTATTCCCACTGAAGGATGAGTTCAACTTGAGCATGGTGTGGTGTCTCCTGGTTGTGCTGTTCTCATTGTATCCTTTACTAAAAGATTACCTGAAGATAAAAAAAGTATATTGTCAGAAATCAAGTCGCATCTGATGAGTGCAACTAAAACAGCATAGATTAACACTCTTACTGTCACTTATAATAGAATTTTCACCATCCACATAAGCCATGGTGTCCTAGCTACAGCTGGTGCTGAGCTCGCAGGCTGCGCATGTGGCCTGCCGAACTTATTCAGCACAGCATATAGGTGGCGAATAAAAATAAACGATTTGGCTAGACTAAATAATGTTTACAATAGATAAATGGAGGTTAATAACATGTGAAGGTATTATAATTATTGGCCAACAAAAGATCCACAAGCCAATTATTCATTACCAAGTACCCCCCTGTTTACAGGTTTGTGACTACGAGTTCCGCTATAGATAGTCAGATTGACTCGGAAAGAATACAACAAGCAGTTAAATAATGAACGTGTTTGAAACAGTCATACCCAGTTTTTTCTGCGATTCGATAACAAACTGTCGCAGCCAAACTCTGAAGGTACCAAGACATTTAAGATTCCTTATCGGTGGGGGAATATTGTTCAAGCATTGGATGTGTATCTAAAACTTCCCCTGAAAGCAGCTGTGTTATGCGATTGAGTGGAGAGTATCTGAAGGCTACAAATACATGCTGGCTTTTTATCCTAAATTTTTGCATTATTGTCTTTTAAAAAGAATAATAGATTTATACTGTTGCATTGTACAAAAGATAAATAGTGTTTATTAGAAATAATTGTTCAATCAACTAAATTCCTTCCAATAGCAATATTATTGTGAATTCTCAAGACCGACTCCAACCACTGTATTATGCCACCTAAACCAGGGGCGTATTTACCATAGGGCCAAGAGGGCCATGGCCCATATACACGTCCAATTGAGAAACTCCTCTTTTTTTTCGTAAGTCATAATTGTACTTTTTTTTTTTCATAGTATTTTTCACTTCCGTTTCCGCATCCGTTGAAATCTACTTTTTACGTCTGTTTTCGTTGGATACTTTCATTGCATCACTAGTAGCACCTATCTATAGGACAGAGACGTAGGGGCGCGGGGCGGCAAGCGTGCATGATTCACTATACTCTTTAATCCTGCAGCACCGTAGCTTACAAATCTGTATTAATGTTGAAAAGAAATTCTAAGAAATTCGAGGTGCGGGTTCTAAAATCTTTCGAGCTTGCTTTACTCGCTGTTACAGTATATAAGTTATTCTGGTTTTTTTTTGCATAATTTGACAATGTCACTTCAATATAATCTTTTAATTGATAAAAGGAAAATCTAACAACGCGGGGCGCTAACATTTGGATTCCTTCGACACCGTAGCTTACAAATCTGTATCAATATTGAAAAGATTCTAACAAATTCGAGCTGCAGCGTTCTAAAAATTTTCGAGCTCGCTTTGCTTGCTGTTATAATTATAGCCTTTGTTTTTTTTATAGCATTGGTATAAGGTATCTAAGTTGTTCTAAAAATTTATGCGTAATTTGGCAAAGTCACTCCAATATAATCTATTTAAATGATAAAAGTAAAATCTAACATCTCCAAGGAGGCGCAAAAAAATGTCGAGCTCGCTTTGCTCGCTCTTGCATCCTATCCATGAGCTATTAATTATTCTGGATTTTTAGTATACTTCAGCAAAATAACTACAACATCATAAGAATGGTAAAAAAGCACCATAACAGATAGGAGGCACGGTGGGTGCTAATAGATTCGAGCTTGCTCTTGAATTCACAATGAATCTCTAACTTTTATTTAACTTGCTAAACCTGTTTCTTTATGAATGGTCAAAAGAAGATCTAAGCTCGCTTCGCATTATTGTTTTATTTTTGTATGTCACTACTAGACTTTAAGGCGGTAGCAAAGTTTTTTTTTTTTTTGGAAAATTGCGGAACGGCTAGCCATATTGGCCGGGTGCGCCAAATCTTAAAATACGCCACTGACCTTAACTCAAACACAGCAAAATCCTCCTAAGCCTGACAAAACAGTACTTCACGAGTGAGGAGTCAATTGGGGAGCGTTCTACCTGCATTGTGGCCTTCTGCGTGTTCCTGCTGATAGCCATGATAGTCCTCATTGTGAGTGAGGACCACCTGGAAGTGGGAGTGGACCCTGCCTACGACAGCTTCTATGAAAACGCTTCCAAGTTCCTTGAGAATCAGGGGCTGTCTTCTGTGTAAGTTTTATGATTTGTATTGTAGTAATAATTTGGAGGAGCTTGTAGATAAATAATTACAGCAACTCGGGTCAGTCTTTAATTTAAACTGTGCTTGGCTAGGTTGGTTTATAAATGGCTGACCGCCCATTACATACAGAGTTTCGTCCGTGCCTTGCAAAGTAAGTAGATCTTACAGCTAGTCAGTGGCCTGAAAGTCTGACAGTCAGACCCTGTACCAATTAGGTTGTGGAGGTCAGACAGGCAGTCACTCCATGTAAAGTACTGGTAGTCAGCTGCATCCGGTTAGACTGGAAGCCAACCCCAACATAGTTGCGAAAACGCTAGGCAGATGATGTGGTAATAATTTGGGCTTGAATACAGTTGCTGTTGAGATTAAATGATTACTGTCTCGTTTAAATATTCTATTTAAAGTTTTTGGCCATCAGCCAGGTACCAATTAATATGAGCCTATGTGGAAGCACTAAAAATATTTCTGTATAATAAATTCACTAAGAACTTACGAAGTAAGTTATGAAATACTAGACTATGCCCGCGGCTTCGCACGCGTGGAGTTCGGTCACTGTTCCACGGGATTGTACTACCGGGATAAAAATCCTATGTGTTAATCTAGGTTATAAACTACCCGTGTGCCAAATTTCATCTAAATCCATTCAGTAGTTTTTGCGTGAAAGAGTAACAAACATCCATCCATCTATAGTTACAAACTTTCGCGTTTATAATATTAGTAGGAAGTAATACCTTCCCGTTTTTTCATCTAGCCCAAGAATAGCAATTTGACTACACACAGAATGCTCTAATACATTTTAATTTATAATTTTCAGAGGACCAGCTTCAAAACTGATATTAAAACTCTCCTTAGCTGTGTGGGCAGCTATTATTGGGGCTCTTTTCACCTTTCCTGGAATGAGAGTCGCCAGGATGCACTGGGACTCACTTAGGTAAGCTCTATTCATGTCACAAAATTATAAATTGCTTTATGTTGTTGGAGAAAAAAAAATGTTATAGCACAATATTAGGACCTTATAAAGAGAACTCGACTCTTGCTATCTATTGGTTTTAAGCAAAGACTTAAAGCAACTATCGACACTGCAATATTATTTAATAAGCAGAATTAATATACAGAGTAAATATAATTTATAGTATTTTCTGACAAGGATGGTAATCTTTTCTTTCGTCAATATTTGTAAGGCTCATTATTATTTTATTCCAGGTACTATGGAGACAACAAAGTGAAATCTTTACTGCTCAACTTTAACTTCGCGATGCCGTTCGTACTAGTCCTGTTGTGGGTGCGCCCCATCACCAGGCACTACCTGACTGCTAGAGTGTTTAGCGGTATGGACAAGCCACTGTAAGTTGTTAAAATAGTATCAATCTTATTCTTAGATCCCATTTCGAACAGGACATATCAAACATCATTCATTGTCGTTTATTCAGATTAGACTCAGAATATGAGTCAAAATCACATAGAAGACCTGGGAACAAGTGGCAGAGCAAACTCATTAGCAACACATCAGTCTGTTGTCCCCAGCATGTCATCCACAGATCAGAGACATCAAGACTGGCCCCTAAACTGATCTTACCTTCAACAGCATGACATCAGACGCCTACGACACCCTTCGTCTGATCCTCGTCGCGAGCACAGTAATAATCCGCTTAGCGCTGATGCCGCGTCAGCTGCAAGCGTACCTCGACATGGCGCAGAGACGCATCGACGTGCAGAAGAAAGAAGCTGGCAGGATCACCAACATAGATTTGCAGAAGAAGGTATAAAGAGATAGTACACTAGTTTCTTCTTTATAGTATGGTCAGTGCCTATCTTGGTGTCAGTGTTTTATGCCGCCCATGTGCCCCTAACTTGGTATAACATGCCCTCGAGAAATTTCTCTAAGGCTTGCTAGTCGAGTATACTACTATAACAATATCCACAACCCCCGAATTTACCCTTGGATTATACTAATCTTCATTACGACGATGTCAAAATCAAAGAGAAGTACAGCAGTCCACTGCTGCACTCACACTGCACTGCTTGTCCAAGTGCGTCCAATATGCCATTTAACCTGATCCTATGAACCTTTTGAGTCAGCTGTTACTAGCTCTGCGAAAATTGTCGCTCCACCAAGCCTAAGGTTCTACCTAGGGCAACACTATAGTAAATCCTAATCCTAACTAATATTATATACTAGCTGTCCCGCGCAACTTCGTCTGCGTCACATTTTCCCCGTTTTCGAAATATTTTTCATTGCTGCTCCGCTCCTATTGGTCGTAGCGTGATGATATATAGCCTATGTCCTTCCCCAGGTTGAAATCTATCTTCTTGCCCATTAAGATCCGATCAGCCGTTTAGTCGTGAAAAGGTAACAAACAAACAAACAGAGTGACATTCGCATTTATAATATTAGTATGGAGTAGTATGGATAGTATGGAAGTATGGATGCGAAAGTAAGTTTGTTTGTTACCTTTTAAAATGTTGCGAAAACGGGGATAATGGGACGCAGACGAAGTTGCGTAGGACAGCTAGTAAATAATAAGATAAATGTTTCGGCGGTTTGGCGATCAGGCCTCTTCTCACAGCAACTAATTCACTCCTCCTTCCAGATCGCGTCAGTGTTCTACTACCTGTGTGTGGTAGCTCTTCAATACATCTGTCCCATCATACTGTGCTTGTACCTGGCTCTGATGTACAAGACTCTCGGTGGCTACACATGGACCAGTCTGTTCTACGAGACGGAAGGAGTTTGTGCGGTGGAGGAGAAGTCGGCCGGAGTCACTGACAGTGTGGACGGCGATGGTATTGAGCAGTTCCAGCTGGCTTTAGAGAATCTGAAAATGGTATGTATTAAAGTGAAACTTTTATTACATCGTCTCAAACTTTTTCGTCTGTGTGTTGCATGTCGCGTGACGCTGACGGTCGGTCGCGGAGAGTGAAAGGCGCTCGTCAGAGCGCCTTTCACTCTCGCGCTATAGTGTGAAAAGAAGTTTCACTTTTACCGTAGTTTCATAAAACCACACAATCCCTTTTTTTTATTGCTTTTTGTTTGTTCCTACCTAGACTATCCAAAAAGAGGCCGCATTGTGACCTGTAAGTTACATAGATCAACTCTATCTTTCTCTTATGTGCCAGATATCCTTCAGCCAAATCCTAGGTGCACCCAAGTACACCAATCCAAGAATTTACAAAACAAGAAATTATCTACACAGGAGTGAAGGCCATTTTTGGCTTTTACAGCAATGGGATTAGTCTCATTTACATGTCAGCATCATCATCTGCCGAGCATTTCACCAACTGTGTTGGGTTGGCTTCAAGTCTAACCGGATACCAGTATTTTGCATAAAGCGACTGCCTATCTGAACTCTACAATTTAGTTACTAGTAATGACTGTCGAAGATCCAAAAACGGCAGTCTTACATGTTGAAAAATATATTAAATATGTTGTTTCCTCCGCCAGGTGTTCACAGTGGATGTGTACCGAGGCGTGTTCGGGTTCGCGACGTGGTGGTGCTGCTTCTCCTGGTTCCTGACCACCTCGCTCGGCCTCGGCTACCAGACCTACTTCAGAATCTCGTGATACCCACACACCGCAGCGCTTAGAGTTCTAGTCACAAGTTGAAGTTTGAGTGGGAAAATAAAACAATTTGTTGTAAAATGTTATGCGAAATCATCATCATCTTTCTGCCCTTGTCCCATTTTTTCTTTATTCATTCTCCTCTAACAGAAAAAATACAATTTGTTGTAAAACCATGAATGAATTGTGTGAGGAATGATATGAAAGGAAAAGGAGTAAATGATAGCTTGACGGATGACAGAGGAGAATGGAAGAAAAAAAAGAGTTGCGCCGACCCCAAGTAACATGGGACAAGGGCTCGCGCACGAAGGGTTCCGTACCATTATTTATAAAAACAAGGGGAAAAAAAAACACTTTTTTGTATGGGGTCCCCTTAAATATTTATTTTGTTTTTAGTATTTGTTGTTAAAGCTGCAACAGAAATACATAATCTGTAGAAATTTCAACTGGCTAACTATCACGGTTCATGAGATACAGCCTGGTGACAGATGGACAGCGAAGTCTCAGTAATAGGGTCCCGTTTGATCCTTTGGGTATGGAACCCTAAAAACGTAATTTATGTGTTAACGCCCTCCAGCTCGCATAAATACCCACATGCAAGCCTGCAGCCAGAAAGTGTTACTATCATAATACAACATCATTTTAATTTTATAGATTTCCTCAAATTAACGCCCGACTCTACTGCGTAACTTGATTGGTTATAAGGATAAATACAAATGATCCGTTGTGAAAGCAATATAAATACAGATTTTTATACGCTAAGCAAGCTGGTTGCTGTTATTTACCTGTACAAAAAAAGTAACGTGAACGAAAAGCTACGTTACGCCGAAATTTAGATATCTTTCAGTGTAAAAAAAAAAGCAAATTGGCAGACAAAACTGTGGGTTGTGTCGTAAAAATAGAAATACCACAATTTAAAACTCCTTGACCCAGTATTGAATGACAAATAGTTAAAAGATGTAAAAATGGTTCTCCCGTTCATTAACATTTATTAAGTTTTATTTCTCGGCTCAAATTTTATAAGTGGTCATAATAAGACACATGGCACAATGATGACCATTTTATATTTGTAGTATAGAAAGAAAGTGGGATATGATATGTTCTCAAGTGTGTGACTTGTGGTATTAAATCGCCGAATAGTGTAAATAATCGCACTGAATCTATTTTTTTGTTATTACAGATAAGATTGTTGATGAGTTTTTCGAGTATGATGCAATTCAACATACATATTAATTCAACTAAGTTTTTTATGAAATCTCATTCTGAGTCATCATTCATCAGCATTTTAACTGTAACTACACGAGCACAAAATGCTTCCAGAACGTAAATATAAAGGATTTTTAAAAATGAAAAAAATAGATCCAAGGCGCATGTTGTTATAGGATTGTTTTATTTATTTCTTTGTATTGTATTGGACTGTTTTCTAATAAATATTGAAAAGTTATATTTGGAGTTTTATTCATCATCTTCGGCTTCCTGCCCTTGTCCAATTCTGTTTGGGGTCGGCGCAACACCTTTTCATCTTCCATTCTCCCCTGTTAGACGTCACGACATCATATTTTACTCCTTTCCCTTTCATTTCATTTTGCACACAATCGATCGATCTTTTTTATGTTTGGAGTCAAAATAGATACATGTTCAATGAATCGCAGTAGTTCACTCTAGCGGGAAAAATTGGCACCCTTTGAAAGTTCCGCTTTTTGACCAGGTAGGAACTGGAAATCCGCAATGTTCCAGCTTCTTCCAGAAAATGACCAAGTGGAAATAATTTGTGACTCAGAAGCTTGCACAATAGAGGGCGGTATTGCATACTAATTTATAGAATTCAAAAAAATAATCATTGGTTTTACTAATTTTGCAACAATTTACCGGTTCATATCTTTACAATCATTTTTTAGTTCGAATGTTACTCTATGATCATTCGAACTAAAAAATAATTAATTCTGGAAAATATTTGGCTTGTAACACTGATATAAACGGCTAGTTGCGTGCCAGGCCAGCAACAAAGGTTGTTTGTCGATATCGACAGTGATAATTTAATAGACCGATAACGGAATCTAATACTTCAGTGCACCAATAAGACATCTATTCTTTTTAGCTTTTTGGAAATTCTAATAACTAAATTCGAATTTGATAAATGGCTACGAACGTATTACTTACCACGTGTGCATCACGTTGTCAAAGATAGTGATGGAGAATGCCGTGGATCAATATAAGAATTTGTTTATCTTAATAATTAACTACTTTACTGGACTTTCATATTGTATTGTATGGATCGGAATGCTAGGCTGGGAAGAAAATGGATGAAAAAGGGCGCATACAAAATGTTGAGGTTGTTGTTTTATGTGACAAGAATGGAATGAGTAAATTAGAGGAACTTTGGAAGTTGCGCCATTTACAGAATAGTTCTAAGAGAATTGACTGTCTTGGTGGTGACAAATGGCGATGAGGAGGGACAAATCACATTTGACTAAAATAATGAACATAAATGTTGATAGATAAAGAGGGAGAGGAAGACCAAGAAAACGATGGGCAGATTGTATGAGAATTGATATAAAGCAAAAGTAGGGAGAAAAAACGTGTAAGACAAAGGGCAAGAAAATGATTATGAGGACATCAAATTTTACACCTAACCTAACCAAACCTTCTTTAAAATCATGTTCAGGTGTAAAATTTTACCTACATTGTTAAACGATTAGTTAAAATGCTATAAAAGTAAACCAATTCTGAATGAAATTGATGTTTGTTCACATTTTAATAAATTTGAACTTATAGGTTTGGAGTATTGGCAGCATCATGTTCTAACTAGAACTTCCATTATATCCTTTTGACGTGATATCAAATAACTATTAAGTAATCATTCTCGTTAGTTATCATTGTAAATAATTATCTCTTCTTCTTCTTAATAAATTTATAAATTAGTTGTCTCATAATATTGTTTTGTCATTGGTCCAAACAATTAACAACCTTTATATTAAAAAAAAAGGTAATTATCACTCTATGATTGGTAGTTATGTTTTAACGCCTTTTTGATAGGGAAGCTAAATAGACACCTAAGTAAGTGGCAACGAACAGTTTGGCTTCTTCTATGTATTTTGAATTTTCTTCAATTTGATAGTGTAATTCAAGTCTAGCTTGTTTTGTTCATTTTGCTTTCGAATATGCATTACGTTTAAACGATTCCATACACAGGTAATTCCGTTTCTCGAATCACAAAAAAAAACTGTTCTCGCAATGTTTCATCGATATAATAACCAACCACACCCATCTGTACACAACACTAGACCCATTCCACATGTTCTGAAAAACGCTGCAGATGACAAAGTCCGACCAATGACAGAGAAGCGCGCCAGGAGGGAGCGAATCCTATTGGTTGAAAGCAGGAATATTCCAGAACAACCGAGTGACGTCGAGTGACGCATCCCCGCGCTTATAAACTCCTTGGTGAAATTCCAACGCCATATTATTTCGTGAAAAGAAGCCGTCAATCGCGCACGTTTGCTGAGTTACTCTACGAGTTAAGTCAACGACTGAGATAGTTATACATAAAATTAAAAAGTAAGTAGTTTTATTTTCTAACTAAAGCTGTGATTGTTCATAATTTATGGTTTTAATATTAAAATCCGTGTTAAATTCAGGATGTCGCCATGAGATTGCGGCGGGAACTTCCTTCTCCACGCTTCTATTCTGACGTGTGATTTTTATTTTACAATCTTCTTGTATTAAGCTAGCAGTGCTAAACATGTATTAATAGTAACGGATTATCTTATGAAAGATTCGGTGCTTGTGAATAGAATCGGTCTCTTTGTTCGTGTCGGAATAGGCACGTGGTACTTATTTCTGGCAGGTGTTTGTAATCCAAGGTGATCATAGTTAACCTTCCAAGGCGTATTGATTTGCCGCATGTTGAATCCTCTCTAAAATTCCATATCGCGTTCTGGAACTTTCCGTCCCCGCACCGTATCGATTTTCCGCGTAATGGCCGCCTTTGCATTTTCCGCCATAGAACGCTATACTTATATTACCTACTTCTTTATTACTGAAAACAGACTTACTGGGTTTGTATCCCACGTGTATTCTCGAGAGGATAAATAAGCACCTACCAAAATGGCGGCACTTAACCTATAAATGCGGTTTTCTCGATGCTCATTGAGTTTCGATGTAAAGGTCGTGTGTCATTCAGCTTGTTTTAACACGAATATCTTTTGTTTCAGATGGCAGCAACTAAAGCACCCGCTGTAGGTATCGACTTGGGTACCACTTACTCATGTGTGGGAGTTTTCCAGCATGGTAAGGTGGAGATCATCGCCAACGACCAGGGCAACAGGACCACGCCCTCATATGTCGCGTTCACCGACACCGAGCGTCTCATCGGAGATGCCGCCAAGAACCAGGTGGCGATGAACCCTAACAACACAATTTTCGGTGAGTTTCTAGTAAGTTCGGCGACGGTTAGGGTATACGATAGGTGTAGGTACTTACTGGGTTTTTTCGTGGTTTTTTTTTTTATTCGCGTTGGTCAAAACCAGGAAAGCATTCCGCTGATAACATAACCATATGGAAATGAATACCTATTTTACCATAGGAAGCGATAACGTAATCATTCAGTTAGGCAACACGTGAATCGCGGATGTAGCGTCCTCGCGATACCAACGTGTCGCCGTGCGCCGGCCGGGTTATTTACCGGATTGACGGCATCCTAGTTACAGGAAATAGGTCGCGCGATCAATACGCAGGGCCTAGTTCATTCAACTACAATAATTTGAACAAAGAACATCTCATTATTATTGAATTAGTAATTGAGTTATGCTGGATGTAGGCATTACTGAGCCACTAATACAGCCTACATAGAAACAAGAAATTGTAGGTGTTATTCATGAGTCATTGTTTAGACAAGCAGCTATGATCGTAAATTCGCTATTGATGACTAATCTCCCGCATCTGGGGGATAAGAAATAATTTAGTCTTTATTTTAGTTATAAATATCTAACAAGTCGTAAATCTTGATGAGTCATCCTAACTCTTGTAGGGGTAAAGTCGAGAGAGGTCAACTTCTGGGAAGCAAGGTTAGATAAAAACAGATACAATAGGTATAATGCCTTGTAGGTATGCTAGATTTGATCTATACTTCGTATTTATTGCATTTTCATGATGATATCCAATATACTAGACTAGAGTCTCTGAACATATTGAATGATAAAAGTATTCTGAGAAATTAAATCACAATTTTAAGACAAACATTGAATGGAATAGTATCTTTAATGGTTGTTTGCTTGTTACAGATGCCAAACGTCTCATCGGCCGTAAATTCGAAGATGCCACCGTACAAGCCGACATGAAGCACTGGCCCTTCGAGGTAGTCAGTGACGGTGGCAAACCAAAGATCAAGGTCTCATACAAGGGTGAAGATAAAACCTTCTTCCCTGAGGAAGTTAGCTCAATGGTGCTCACAAAAATGAAGGAAACAGCCGAGGCCTACCTCGGCAAAACGGTGCAGAATGCAGTAATCACGGTTCCAGCGTACTTCAATGACTCACAGAGGCAAGCCACAAAAGATGCGGGTACCATCTCTGGCTTGAACGTTCTCCGTATTATCAATGAACCAACTGCTGCTGCGATTGCATACGGGCTTGACAAGAAGGGCAGTGGAGAACGTAACGTTTTGATTTTCGATCTCGGCGGCGGTACCTTCGACGTGTCTATCCTGACCATCGAGGATGGTATCTTCGAAGTAAAGTCCACCGCCGGTGACACGCATTTGGGAGGAGAGGACTTCGACAACCGAATGGTAAACCACTTTGTGCAGGAGTTCAAGAGAAAATACAAGAAGGACCTCGCTTCCAACAAGAGGGCCCTTCGGCGATTGCGCACTGCTTGCGAAAGGGCGAAGAGAACTCTATCCTCGTCCACTCAGGCTAGCATTGAAATCGACTCTCTGTTCGAGGGTATTGACTTCTACACCTCCATCACCAGGGCTCGTTTCGAAGAACTGAACGCTGATCTGTTCAGATCCACCATGGAGCCTGTGGAGAAGTCCCTTCGTGACGCGAAGATGGACAAGTCTCAAATCCACGACATCGTACTTGTCGGTGGTTCTACTCGTATTCCCAAAGTGCAGAAGCTCCTTCAAGACTTCTTTAATGGCAAGGAGCTTAACAAGTCCATCAACCCTGACGAGGCCGTAGCTTACGGTGCCGCCGTCCAGGCTGCCATCTTGCACGGTGACAAGTCTGAGGAGGTACAAGATCTGCTGCTGCTCGACGTAACTCCGCTGTCGCTCGGTATCGAAACCGCCGGCGGTGTCATGACCACTCTTATCAAGCGCAACACCACCATCCCCACCAAGCAAACCCAAACATTCACCACCTACTCGGACAACCAGCCTGGAGTACTCATCCAGGTGTTCGAGGGCGAGCGCGCAATGACCAAGGATAACAACCTTCTCGGAAAGTTCGAGCTGACCGGCATCCCTCCCGCGCCGCGTGGCGTGCCTCAGATCGAAGTCACCTTTGACATCGACGCCAACGGCATTCTTAACGTGTCTGCCGTCGAGAAGTCGACCAACAAGGAGAACAAGATCACCATCACTAACGACAAGGGCCGTCTCTCAAAGGAGGAGATCGAGCGCATGGTCAACGAGGCCGAGAAATACAGAACAGAAGACGAGAAGCAGAAGGAGACCATCCAGGCTAAGAACGCTCTGGAATCTTACTGCTTCAACATGAAGTCCACCATGGAAGACGAGAAGCTCAAGGACAAAATCTCCGACTCCGACAAACAGACCATCCTGGACAAGTGCAACGACACCATCAAATGGCTGGACTCCAACCAGCTGGCTGACAAGGAAGAATACGAGCACAAGCAGAAGGAACTGGAAGGCATCTGCAACCCTATCATCACCAAAATGTACCAGGGAGCAGGTGGCATGCCCGGCGGTATGCCCGGAGGTATGCCCGGCTTCCCCGGCGGCGCTCCCGGCGCGGGCGGCGCGGCTCCCGGTGGCGGTGCCGGACCTACCATCGAGGAGGTCGACTAAACATTCCAACAAATTCTACAGCAAGCTTTTACTGATATTGCAGTATTCAACTACAGTACAGTGTCTCCAATAAATGATTGAAACTCACTTTAGTATTTTTAATAATATCGACCTTAATTTCCATTACTCATTTACACACACACGTTACTATATCGCAAGACTGCTAACTAGTAAACATTCAGAAACATGTTGCCTACATCATAGCTGCATTTAGTAGGCCAGTAGAGTGATGTGTGATAACTACAGTTTTACACCGAATGCAGTACACAGAGAAAACTCCTTTGCTGTGACAATTTATGTGGTCAAGGACTGGCTTCTACACCTACGATTCAAATTTTAATGATGGACTTCATTAGTTTCCATTCGGGTGCCACAACCTACGGTACGCATGGAACCTAATTGGTTCTGCTAGACCGCGCGTTGGTGGCTGTCATTACTTGTTCGTTGACATCAACATTCAAGTTGGCTGACGTCATTACCCAATGGGGTATATTACAGCTCCTAAAATATAAAAGCCTAGGTTTTTTTTTTTACATTTCCAATCTATTATTTACCTGAATTTCAGGTCTCTGCACCGAGTAGTTTCAAAGGTCTCCGTAGCCGCGCGGTTCTCCGCGTTTCAGTGGCGCAGCCACGTTCAAACCCTTATAACTTTTCCTTTTAACCGCCTACGTCGGATTAATCCGACAAATATATTTTCGGGTCCATTTCGCCAGGGTACCTATATTTCCGACTAAAAAAATACCACAACTCGTTTAATGTGCTTTTTTATTTCATTACGCTGTATTCTATCAAAAAGTTGTTTAAATTAGATAAATAGTTAATTCAGTAATAATTTACAATTAAATGCACTTCAGTCTCTTAATTAGAAGTCCTTAAAATAATGTTCAAAGTTCAATGAATTACTAATATTATTTTTAGAAAATTGTATTGATGTACAACGCCCATGTCGGAAAAATCCGACATTAGGGACGGGACATATACGATACAAAAATAAACATAAATCAAAATATTTCTCTTACTGACTAATCTATACTAATATTATAAAGCTGAAGAGTTTGCTTGTTTGAACGCGCTAATCTCAGGAACTACAGTTGGAATAGAAAAAATATTTTTGTGTTGGATAGTCCATTTATCGAGGTAGGCTATATAGCATCACGCTACGACCAATAAATATAAAATAGTATAAATGAAAATTTTTGTAAAAACGGGAAAATAATATTCTATTAGGTAGGGAAGTCGACGGTGCCCGTAGGTGCGCTAGGTAGGTAGGTAGCCAGTAGCCGGGAGCGAAGCCGCGGGCACAGCTAGTTAACTATAAAACAAATACCGCAATTGTTAATAAAAAAAAGTAAGTATTTCATTTAATCCCTTGAAATTAAGTACATTTACTTGTGAAATGTCAGCGACTTATTTGTTTTTCGTGCAAGTATCCCTTATTGTAATACAAATTGTGATAAATATCTTTATCATGTAAGTCAATAGGTAAATTATTATTGACATTATCCAAGTAATTTTTTTATTTCTGTATGTTGTTAAATTATTTTAATACAAATTGTGATTGTGATTATTATCGTAACCTAGATGGATACGATAATTAGTCAATGCGTAAATTACGGGTCCATATTGGCTCACCTAAAGTTCTTTACCCGAAATTGTTCTTCCTAATGATTTGTAATCCGAATGATCACTCTTCCTAAAATTTTTCATCCTTAAGTTTTCATTCATACTATTTGTAGTGCTACCGGCGATGGTCATAACACTCATGTTTCCTAAAATTGTAATTAATAATATCATTATTGTAAATATATTTCAACTCCTACTGTTTTTTTATCATAACGCTATTAATCCTAAACATAATTGCCATAATATTTTCACTCATACTCAGAAAGAAACATTTACCAAGTGTATTAATGCGGTTGGTCCAAAATGCTTAATTTTGCCGCACGGAGAGAAAGCACATAGGATGCAAGAGCGAGCTAAGCGAGCTCGGTACCTGCGGCACCCTGACTCGGACAGGTTAAGTTCGAAGGTGATGGCGGGGTCTAGTGAGCGAGCCAAGGTATCGAACTTATAAGACCCCTCCACGCAGCGGAGCTAGGTCGACTAAGTCTATCACAAAATATTGATGTTTACCATGAACAAAAATTTAAGTTTGATTGATGAAAAGAATTTAAGTTTTTTTTATGACATGGGGAGGAGAATGTAGCTTCCCATTACTGAAAGATAGGAAACGGATCAGTAGTTCCTAAGATTACCTTCTACCAAACTTTATCTCTCTATAATATATAAGTAGATATAAAATCATAACTTATGTATGTAGGTACTTAACTACGTATCTTCATATAGGTACTTAGTTTAGGTATACATCACGAGTCGGTACTTGCGTAAATGTTGTTGTTGTAAACAGTAATAAATATTGTCTGAAATAGAACAGCAAGGTCGACAGAATACTCGAGATTGTCGCAGTCTATTAATTTCTTCGAAACTTACACGAACAATTAAAAAGAAGTTATTTGTAGACGTTTGGCTAAACCACTCCGACAGCACAAGGCAAACGCTGCAGTTGCTAGTAGATTCTTTGCTTAGGAGTAAATAGAGGAGTACAAGTTAGTACCCTACCTCACCATCTAACCTGAATTAACGCCTGTGAGTTATTTTCAAGTCCTACAGTTAATATGAGTCTTATCTGAGCAGAAATCCAGACTGCGGGTTTGCGGGATGCACTGAGATATTAAAATTCCAAAAGAAAGCACTAAAAATTTATTACTGCCCGATCAGAAAAATGCCCGCTACACTACCTATCGACACTGCCTGATAGCTAGTATGTAGGTACTGCAGGCACTGGCGATCTGTAGGGGAATTCAAAATATGGATTCTGCTCAGTTACCAGTCTCAGTGAACATGAACTGCGACCAGGATCAAGGCTATCTCTAATCTATTGGTTAATATTGTCGAGAGATACCATCCGATAATTATAACAAGATAAACTCATTCATTTTGCGATGACGTTAACAACTATCCGGAATCTAAGATTCCAGCGACTGTAGTTGTTTAGAAAAGTTTAAAATTATAATATCAGTGGAATCGTCTAGAAGAGTGGAAGCATGTTATTAATAGCATTTCTGAGAACTTTATAACCATCGCATCGTCTTAAAATAGTGCAGAGAAGCGATTACAAGAGATATTTATGTATCAGCGCTCGCTTTCTTAGTTTCAAGTGCAAGTAGATAAGACCTACTTGCACTACCTCAATACTACCTACTCTACTTTTCTGTCTACAGCGAGAAACTTCCTACTGACATGATAAGAAAAAACCTTCTAGACAAGAATTATCAGTAAGAACTTCGTCATAATGGTTTTATGACGCAAATCCAATGCCAATTAAAATTATGCAATTCATTTTGATAATTTCAATTCGACAAAATTCATGCGTTATTCAAGTTTGTCGAGCCAAAGATCAAGCAAACAATGAAGCAGAATCTGTAAGAGAGTAATCCATTTTACGACTGCTTATCAAATAATTTAAAAAACTTTCAAAATAAACAACACAGTTGGCTGCGTTACGCATTGGGTTGCAGTGCAGAGTGAAGGACACTCTCCCTGCTCAACGGGCTGGCCATTCTCCTCTCCATCTCTTATTTCCAGGTCCATTAGGCTTCGGCAGCAGTTCGGGCGAGCATGTGGCACATACTTAGGTCATTCTATCAAAATTATCACTCCAGTGTCTTGCGTGGTCAAACGGTCACGCTTGCGAGTCTCCCAATGTCGTTGACCTAACGTCCATTATAAATTAAACATAGCGGAAGCCACAATGTCCCGTTTGTCTCAGATGAATTCTAACGCGTGAAGAGAACTTACTACTATGAGTAAGTATTATTATTGTTTGTAAATACGAGGTAAACAGACACGAAGTATTACGTTACTTCGAGTACGGAGTAGTATTACTCAGAATTACAGCATAATACCGTCCAGTGATGATGTAAAACGAAGTGGGTGACTGGCATAAATGTTATTTCTTTTGTTTTCTCATTATTTTTAAATCAATACCGAGCCCGCAGCGTCTGTGAAGTTTCGCTAACTAATAAGGTGAAGTGAAATGAATCGGTTTTTGCTGCTAACCATACCTTATGGTTGTTACGGTGCGGCGAAGCAATAGACAATCTTTCTTTTTAGATGTTCAGGGAGAGTCCCTTTTTAGTAAAGTGCGCATGGCTAAGATTTTTAGAAGTCGCTCATTAATGTATGAGTGACACATTCAAGCGTCGTTGTAATTACCTGTTTGTATTGTTATCACTTAACAGCCTTCGAACGTTCTGTTTATCTACTAGGAATAAAACTTACCACTGTATGTCAATTTCTTTGATTATCTCTAGCTAATCTGAAATGCTGTAGCAGTTGAGATCCTTCATAAAAGTACCTAGGTGCAGTGCTTTTAACTTTAAGGACATTTTAAGTTCATTATTTTAGGTTCATCTTTATGATTTCTGCGGTGTAGACCTCCAACCAAATCATTGATAGACATAAAAAGAGGGTCTACGTACTTCTTAGATAATTTGTATCGGCTAGTTGGTTGGCAAGATGTCTATCAGTTCCTATAATGAGCAAACAACACAACACAAAGGACACAATTCCACATTTACACTATTTTTATTTTAAACCAACGCTACCACGGCTGATACGGGGCATCCAGATAAGCTCTGAAGGTGAATCTCACGATATTTTTATACGAATGAGTAATTATAACGAGAATGGTCACGGAAGCAAGTTGTTTATCGTTATTTCCGCGTTATGCCAGAACAGACGTCCAGACATGGTTTCTTACTGTGAATCATTCCAAACTGCTAACTATTATAACAGCCGCAAGGGTCGATCTTAAAGGTAAAACTTTACGAGGTGACCATGAGATAGGTGACCCTAACACATCGAGACCCCTTTGTGCTTCGGAACGCATTCTCAACCGCTAGCCCCGGTACGGGTTGTCAGAAGCCCGAAGGTCTGACAACCTGACTTACCAAGGGGTTTTGGTTCTATAAACTTGAACACTATTGTATAGAATCTGGTTCTTCTAACCTAACAGACAGATGTGTTTCTGGGCAGTTTGTTCCGCCACTTCTTCCCAGCTAAAACACTAGGAAGTGTCGAAGGGCGGATGTTTTGGGGACTGTCTCTTGTAATTTTGACGTTCAAAAAGTGCTGATTATCAGCATAATTTGAATAAATGACTTTTGATTTTTATTTTGTATCTAGATACCACATATTGCAAACTAAATTGTTTCACGTTTTGCTTCAGACAAAATGCTGTTGTATTCTGCTGTATCTTTTGATTGAAAGCCGACCCCTACATAATTGGAAAAATGCTAGGCAGGAGATGTATCAGTTCAAACCTGTATGGAGGCTGAAGTACTACAAAATTTAAAATAAACACTGTTATTTGTAAACAAAACGACCTTGCTAGATAACTATTGATTACGGAAATTGAATACGTGCCAATGTCTGAGGGCTTAGTCCTCACAAGGGCGTCACATCGTCATGACTTGACTGACGTCACATACTGACGACGGATGAAGCCCTTCATGGATGTTTGTGTGGTTTTATATAGGGTTTACATTCATTTTTATACCTAAGCAATAAGCATAGCATTGAAAGTGAAACTTAGCTACATAGTTCAAAGTTGACGGCAAGGTTGGCGCAGTGACTACAACTGCTGCGCTGCGTGTCGCTGGTTCGATCACAGCTCGGAACAAATATTTGTAAGGCCTACAGCCGGCCTAGCATGACCGCCGTAGAAACGGGCTATGTCTACGGAAGAATCGACAATTTGACAGATATTTCTATCGTCCCAAGCATGGCGATTTAAAGAATGTAGAAAAGAAATGTTTCTTTTCTTCAGTCGACACAAGTCTACAACGTCGAGCATGACGACCATATTTTTCTCTTCTTTTGACATTTGGGGGTAGAAACATTACTTCTGACAAATGTCAAACTAGTCTTATTAAAAACTAAATACGAGAAATACGTTTCGTGGTTGCGTTGAGTTACGTTCAAAAGGTTGAAATATTATGTAAAATATTTAGGTTTAATTTCGCGAAAAAGATCCAGGCCTGGATCCAGGATGCAGCAACACCATCCCGCCCACGAAAAATGAAAAACTCGTGCAATTGGCAACTTTTTTTTGTTTTCTAAACGTAATAATATTCAGGGAATATAAACATCACGTGATACGTCCCCGTTGCTATGGAAAGAATTTCTTCGTAGAAACGCGAGTCGACGGGGCGCGCCATGCTCGGCCAGAAGAAATGTCAAGTTGTATAGAAAAGATTTCTTGTCGTTTCTTGGTAGAATAGAGATAGAACGGTCATGCTAGGGGGGCAGATAGTTGTTTTGGCTCTGGCTGTTTGTGTGAGTTTAAATGTTTGTAAACGCACCCACAAAACAGGATTTTTTTTCCTAGTGTGGAGTTTGCTCCACATTTTCAGTTTGGCATTTTTTTTTATAGACTTTGGTGTATAAACAAAATGCCAACTTTCACTATGTTTTTACAAAATCGGAAACTCCTGTTGATTCCTTGTCCTTATTGTTTAGTGTCCCGAGTTAGCTGAACTTATGCCTATTTTAGGGTTTTTTGTTTTAAACACCTAAGTTCTTTGTTTATACATTTTCCTTACTCATATTTTTAGACATTCCTTAAATTAATATAAAATAGATCTGAGTAACATAGAAAAAAATTGTAGCATAACAGTATCGGGAAAACGGCCCAACCTACCGTTATTCAGGTCTCCAGAGAAGGAACCTCCTAACAAAACGAGCCGTGTCCAGGAGTAAGTACCGCTTTCTGAATCAAGCCCCTGATGGAGCTGCCTAACGAGAGCGTTCTCATGTATTGGTCGAAGACATTGGCTGATACGACTATCGGCACAGTGATCACCGAGTCCACATCCCACAAGTCGACACCCTCGGGAGCCAAGTCAAGATGCTTGATTTGATTTGACCTTACATACCGCTTTTTGTTTATTTTTGAGTTAAAGTAAATCAAACTAAAACTTTTCAGTTGACATTTTTATTTTGGCAATGCAAACAGCGACAACACAACATACCCGACTTCGAATCAATAGTAGTTTGTTATTAGAGCCGCTTTCAATTTGTGCTATTACAAAACAACGGGATACCTCGTAAATGACTACAATTTATTATCACGATTACATAATTTGATCGAATTTCATTAGATTTATCTTTCACTGTCTGCTTTTTATGAAATACATTGGAAGACGAAAGGAAAATGCCAGTTAATAGGCAGTCTTACGACAATCTCCCAGTCATTAAGACGATCAATTATAGTGCATGAAGAATTAAAAAAGTTTACCACAGAAAAATTAGAAGATAATTCGATTCATTATCCTATCTAATCATAATTTTCCGTTCGTATCGTAAGAAGAGACGCTATTTTTAAGGTCTAACTAAAGGATACAGGTTCACCCGGCTATCATATGGGATTTACAGTTAGGAAATAACGAGTTATAATCTCTGCTGACGAGGTAGTGGAGGAGGCTGATGTTTTCAGGCGAATAATGAAATAGACTTTAATTTCATAGAGGACAAAAGAGACAAAAATATCAAGGGAGAAGCTGATACCAAAGATTTCAGAAATTCATCGAAGGGAAAAGAGTAGAGTATAAGCTATTTGGTTCAAATACCATGGGGCAGAAAGTATAAAATAACCTGGAAATTAAAACGTACTTACAAGGAAGGTTGATATCAAGATGAATGAAGGTAATAGTACCTAGTAGGTACTATTGTGCACCGAGATATCTACTCCTTCTTACCCTAAATATAAGTGATAAGTACTCAATTATACGAAGGAGAGATTTAATGAATTCACATTAGAAGCAGACAGTGCCAGACAACCAATTTCAGCAAGCGAACACTAAATTAACTATTTTCCGAACTATTTATTTACATTACGAGTACAAAATGTTTTGTTACTATGCATCATCACTCAGCAGTCAGCACACACGTCCGTGTTCCAGTTTCCTGAACTATAAGGCCTGGCCGGAGCCACTTCGCAACCACTCCAAACCTATATTACCTTAAATGTACATGTTTTATCTTAAAACTCAATAATATAGTCACTTTTCAATCTCACCAACGTCAATTTTAAATGGTAGTATAAAATATAACAGCTTTGTCCAACGACACATTTCATGCCTTGTCAATGCCCCATATTCAACGGATGATTCTAGAAACTGTATTATTGACTTTTACTATGACATTTATTAAGCCTAATTTCTGGCTAATATTTTCAATAAATAAAAATAAATGCATTGAATTCACTTACAAATCAACCCAACAATCAGGTACATTAGTAAAAGTAGATAATATAAAAATTATTATAGCCGTTGCTGACAGTCAATATTATACTTATAAAACGATATGTTTAAAAAATAATCAGAAAATTCTGTCAATAACAAATCAGTTCATTCGTCCCACACATTATAATAACAATTAACAAATGATAGATATTTCGTTTTAACATCAACTTATTGCGTACATTTATCTAAAAATCTAAAGTTCACATTTAACTGATACAAATCATATAAATGCGCTTTTAACAACTTTTTGTTATAGCTTTTCAACTCTATCGTTAACTAGTCTTATACTTTTATTTTTATGGAATATTTAAGGCTCCGTCGTAATATGTCACTTGATGATTGATATAACATCTATTTAGGTCAAGGCTCCATAAATCCACTTACTAGTGCGTCCAAGACCCACCCAATCCAGAAAACGAAAATGATTTTTGAAGTGAAAAAGTTCTTATGCGACTTCCAACAAGTTTAACGCTACAATGGAGGGGGAATATTTTTTAAAACTCACTAAGAGATGGCAGTATTACAAGATTTGTGACTACGTAGTTCTACTAGGTACGCAAGATGGCGTGCAAACAGTCATGCAATCGACTCTTCGGTGTGACCGGCCTTCGCTCAATTTCCTTGAGTAGGATAACCTCGATAAACTTATGTAATAATTATGTTATAAAAATTATACAACAAGAAAACAACTAAATATTATTTAGAAGCTCAATATAATAACGAGAGTGAATGCGTGGCACTCGAACGCATGCGTGTAGTATTACGAAGTTTCACTTCTTCCGCGCGGAGGGACTCCACGCACTGTTTTTTTTTTCTAAAAACTTTGTCCTCTATCTTTGCGGAATGTGCGTCACACACACTTGGCTGATACACAGTATTCTGACTATTTAGATTCGGTAGCAATCCGCGGTCAAACTTGGCATTCCTAGCGATTAGCGACATAGTGGCGACATACAACGTCAAGCAACATATCAACGGAACCGGAAACTCCTCTTGATCTAACTATAAGCAATAAGCATTTACTTACAATATCAACAACTGGGATGTCATCAAGGCTTACGATTTTACCTGACGCGGATTTCTTATAGGGGTAATTATCTTCTTAAATAAGTTCTTCAGAAACACTTGATACGTCTCCTATGCACATACGATTTGATGGTCGTACACTAAACGTCTTAGTGGGTAATACAGTTCAGTCACTCCTTGTGTTGAGGGTTGGAACACCTCTCGGTCTACATCCAGGCGATGGCTGGTGAGCCGTCGGACGACAAGGAGTCCAGGGACCTCCTGGTCGTCTTGCCGTGGGCCTGTTGTCAGTAAAGCGAGGAGCTGGAACATGGCCCGTCCACTCCTTGCAACTGTTGTTCCGGGTTCGCGATCAACTGCAATGGAGAATTTCGAGAAACAGTTTTGTTAGTTCTTTTTTCTTAAATAGGAAGATAAGTTCTGTGGTTTTTAAATGTTGAGTTTAGTAGTCGGTTTGTTTTTCGCTAGAAGGACCAATAAAAACTGGTCTTTTTGTAAAGGAAATACAAATTTTACTTTAATTAGTATTAAATTAAGTAGTAGAGTGGGTAAGGGTAAACTATTGTACGATGCTCTAGTATGTTAGCTTGCCTGATTGAACTAAAGGTGGACTATACAGGAAAAGAGCTGTGTTATTATTATGTTCTAAATTATACCCACGTATCTATCTAATACTTCGGGGATACGAGTATGTAATAAGAATGCTAGGCCAACAAAAAGTAACGTTAATATTTGATACAAAAAGGTTTTAATCAAATTTGGGTCAAGCACAAGGAAAATAATGACTCAGTTTTCGTATATAGGAGCAAAAATGTGAACGTAGTGTATTTCAAGGGTCTA
Source organism: Cerastis leucographa (assembly GCA_963082945.1). Taxonomy (NCBI): domain Eukaryota; kingdom Metazoa; phylum Arthropoda; class Insecta; order Lepidoptera; family Noctuidae; genus Cerastis; species Cerastis leucographa. The sequence continues at coordinate 20,299,583 of OY720356.1, read as the reverse complement.
GCTTTATACGGAGTTGTGGTGTCAACTGTGGCGGTGAATGTGTAATAATGTCTAACTTCACGAAGTTTGCAGTATTAATTACAGTTTATTTTGCCAAGTAAACGAAAAGTCTTGTAATGTTGTAGTCGCATTTAGGCCTTAAGAAGAATAACAATCACCAAGTGAGGTTAAAAAGGTTGAAACTCCGCATTTTGTCACTTGTCTCACTACTCGTTCTGAATTACAGTCTAGGACATTATTGATCTTCCTTCGTGAAGTTAGACGCATCATCTGACCTTCTGTCGTCGTCTCCACTACTAAGGACAGGAGGAATGATCATACTTCTCTAATTTCACATACAGACGGTAGCAGTCCATCTGTAGAGTTGTTCGGCGACCGTGGCGACGGTGTCGGCGCGTGCTTCGGCACTTCTCGGCCCGCCGCCATCTTGTCGTGCAACTGAGCGAGACGCATGCTCATCTGCCTCCTCTCCTTCTGCTCTCGCTCTCTCTCCCATCGCCTCGCGCTGTAGCTTCGGATAGACGATGAACTGCTCTGCACAGAGGTTAGACTTGGACGTCGCGAACCTGCGCAAAAAGGACAGAATTAGGACTTATTGTAGATTTAAAGGGGACAAGTGACGCGTGCGGTCTATATTCTTTTGTAATATTTTTTTTTTGTGTATTGTGAGAAGCGTTCGTTGATGTTTTCTTTTTTAAAAAGAGTTTTAAAAATGTACAGCAGTGAAAAATTGTGGAAGCTTGTCGTCGTTATAAATTTTGAATAAAGTAAATCTTTGGGATTATTTTAATGAAATATTTCAGTTTAACATTATTATTATTATATAGTTAATAACAACATGTACGAACAGATATAGCAAAGCAGTGTAGCAATGAACAAAATACCTATCTACATTTGAATACATGGGGAGGCCGCAATCAGTACCTAACTACGTCATAGTGGTTGAATATGGATAAAATAACTACCTACTTTAATTAAGAATGGAGCGACACAAATCTACATACTCCAATGGAGTTTATAAGATCATTGAATTTGTGTCAATTAAAAACTGGTGTAAGTAGTCTAAATACTTAGAGACGATTTCCAGGGATCCATCTAACTACTGAATAAAATGTTCAAAGGGATTACAATAATAGCCAAAATCCTTTGTGTAAGTACAATAAACTAGGAAACCCTTTTTGATGTCAGTCTTTTGATAAACATTGTGGTAGGAGTAGTACTCGTTTAATTGTCCAAGAGATGTCTGAGAAGAATAATAAAACAGTTATTTTAAAATCAATATAATAAATGTATTCAGTGTGGTAGTCAGTTTGTACTTTTGTTGGACTCCATAAAACACATAGGTGACTGAAAGCGAACGCTTACATGCACAGCCAGTGAGGTGTCGACAGATAAGCGAAGAAGCAGTGCTGCCCCCCTAGTCGACGCCACCTTCAATCATCATTAACGGTTTAGAAACGTCAAAACGTATGAGGAACCTCATATTTTTTTGAAATTTCTGCTACCAGTAACAATGTTGGAGAGAAAAATCGCCAGGAGAGCTGGGCCCATGAAACTGAAGCATTCGCCCACCTCCGATTGTGCTTGCGAACAGTACTACATGTATGTCAATCGCAGAAATTGTGATCTTTGATGTAAACTGCAAAGTTAAGCGTGTGAACTGTGGCCTATCTTGAATTGATTGCATGATTCTTGACTCTGCATAATGTCTCGCTGATTGAGTTTCAAGAAGCTAATAGTTTGTGTTAAAGTGTCTGACGAATTTTGCTAGTATAAAAAAAAAGTTTCTAGAAAAGAGTCTGTGTTCCTTTATTCATTGTTTTAATAGAAAATGGAATTTGTCGAAGCGATCAACTTCCATGCAGCACTGTGTAAAGTGTGAAGCAAATTGAAAATACATACATTTAACTCTGGCACACAGTGCCATCTTCAACCCATGTTTTTTGCATCTTCAGTTTCGTTAGCACATACAAATAAGGCGTGTGGGAAAGAAATAGACAGAAAGGACCATGGCCATCTTGCTCGCGCCGCCAAAACACTTCATCCTGCGACTGTCGCGCCACGCTTCCATCAAGCCCAGCCAATCACGAGTAAAGCCTCACACACAGTAAGCTGTACTTACGCCAGAAATGTCTCGTACCGAATATGCTGAGAAGAGGGGGCTAACTAGCTAACTAATGGGAAAAGAGAGAAGTTCTAATCATGTTTTAGGACAATTGGGAATTTTATTCGGAAAGGACCAACTTTAAAAAATAAAATACTTGATGCAAAAGTTTCTGGGAAGTAAACAAAACCAAAAGAAATAAAGGTACATTAATTAATTGAATTGTTGATTGATTTATAATTGTTTTTATATATTAAATAATATTTAAACTGATTAGGAAAGAAGTCGTTAATGCCATAAGTAAACAGGAAAATACATTGAATTGTAATCGCAATAATTAAACGACGACGTAGACGCTTTAAATTAAAATTGACAAATTAATAAATGATTGGCCTGTTTGAAATTATTTAATTCTATTTCTGTAAACGGACTAAATATTTGAGCATTCTTTAAAATTGATATTTAATATTTAATTTGCATTCGCACTTCTGAATAAAAAGCCAGCCAATAAGCGAGGACACGTCTTGTAAAATCAGTAACCATCTTTGGATGATTGATTTATAATGATAGAATGCAAAAATACAAGAATTGGGCATGTCACAAAAACATTGAAAAAAGATTAGCACATAGCTATGTGCGCTTGTGCACTATAATATTTCTTGTGTCGATAGCAAGTCTCCGTTGAGATGCTTCAGTGATCACAAATGGCCAAGAGGAATGTTAATAGTTCGGTTAAGAGGATTTTCGGGATGTATTCAGCATATTCGGTGGTATAGTGGTGGATCAGTCGCAGACTGGAGTCAGTCCTGGTCGCTAACACCGAGACGCAACATCTAACGGACACGGCCGGCGACGACCTCTCATGCGCCCGCCACCCCTCCCCAATGCTCAGCCTGCTCCGCTCACTACTGATGCTACTGACGGAATATGTCGAAACATACGTACACGAAGTTCTGTGATTCAACATCCTTGATGGCATAAACTGTGAGCGGTACATCTCGGCTAAGATACAGTTGAGCGGAAACCAGCCCAAGGATTTTAGAACTTTTTGGGAAGGTTTCATAATGAGATCACTTCAGACAGGGTTCAAGTTTTCGCTCGGTGCATTCCTGTCATGTCTTAATCCGTGCTTATTTAAATTTTAAGTTGGTAAAAGTTAACGGTTCAGGTCCCTCTGGAGCGGAGCAGGCTTGCATTGCGGCTGGGCGCGGGAGGCGCCGGCGGCCGGACACCGAGACGTGCAGATGATGGGACCGCGCCGCATACATTATCCAGATCACCTTTGGCGGCGCACTTAGGCGGGTGCGCGCCGCCGTCCCGCCTTACGGCCTTCAGGTGGCGCGAGATTAGCAAGATGGCCGCGGTGCGCGCCGCACCTGCGCGCGACGCCGACACCGGCACGCCGCCGCGCCGCGACGCGCGCCGCGACCCCGCGCTCTCCAGCTCCAGCGTGCCGCTCGTGCAGCCCGAGCGGGACGACGCGCGGGACGACGCGCGCGTCGCGCTCAGCGTGCCACCTGCCGCCAACAGACCATACCAGTGCAACACGAGCGAGAACAGTGCACGACAACAAAGCTCATAGCAACGAATTTACTCATATAGCTTTAGACTTGGTTTCTACCACAGCGAGGATGAGCAGAGTGGAGTGGTGAAGTACAAGAGTCGACTTATCACAGGAGAGGCGAGAAACGCGACCTGGATTAATTAGCGAAGGGATTGCTCGATTTCCGCACGATTCCTCTCCATTTCGATCCTCTCCGCTTGGTGGAAACCAGGTCTTACTGAAGAAGGATTAAGGACAGATCACAAGTATCATAAATCAATACTGTCTCTAATGGACGGTAAACAGTAGGTTGTTAGTTCAGTGGTCACAAAGAGCTAATGTAGTTTCTTTGGCTTCTCTTTTAAAATAGTTTAGCTTTACAAGAGCCTGATTGCTTGCAGTAGTATACAAGTGAAGTCTGACCTGTGTCGTTTAGCGAGTAGAGACAAGGCGGCGTGAGCCTGGCGTCGGCCAGGTGCGTGGGGTGGTAGCGCGCCTTGGTGTACAGGTGCAGCACCATGCACAGCAGACCGCCGAGCACGAAGATGCCCGACGCCACGCCCAGCAGCGTCGGCATGTCGGCCGTCAGCAGGACCAGGTCTGCAAATGGACGAAGTATATGACATGGTTTGTTGTGGCCTGTTGCGGATTTAGCAAAGCTCGTGGTCATAAAACCTGGGGAAACGGAGGACATTGAAAGACCTGAACAGTTAATGCCACTAAATTTTGGAAAGGTCTACGACGCATTGCATCGTCGCACAGCATCACACGACGCAAAATTTTATTATAAACTTCAACAATCATAATGCTATACTCTGAGGTTTTGTACATATCTTAGTCTTTATATCAGTCGGTTCTGAACAGAATCCTTTCAAGCATCGACGTTGATGATGCTTTGCGATGGTCCTCAGCGGAGTCCACCACTGTTACATTGTCTGCCATAACTCAATACTTCCAACTAATGTTTCTCAATAACTTTAAAAATTATTTCCTTCTACGAAACAAACAACAAACCACTACCTTCGGTGCAGAAGACCCTCGAGGTCGGCCTGGTGTGGCTGGTCTGATGGTACCCGGAGTCGCACTGGCAGTACGCGTTGTGGTTGACTTGCACGCAAGACGCGTGCGTGTCGAACGCCTTGCACGTCTCGCGGTAGAAGCACTGCTCACCCAATTTCTTAGCTGGAAGAAAGAAGACAAGGTTCAAATTTTAGGGGTTTATATTTTTATTGTGATCGATGAGGTATGATATCTACTGTTTGTTAGTGTTCATGGGATGAACTTAGGTGCGGCAGAAGTTTTGTGTAAGAACTAAAATATCTTATTCATCTCAAACATTATTTGTGTCATAGATAAACTGGGACATCCCCATTAGTGTGATTGTTCTCCCGAAAGTGACATTTATTTAATCTCTACTTAATACCTATATTCATATCTGGAAACATTGCGATTGATACTTACTACTTATCGTATTAATCAGCGATCTATTACAACCCTTACTCCAAGTTCCTCATAACTCCAAAAAGCCAAACAAAAACAAATAATCGATATTTTAATACAACGAAACGCCCGACTTTTCCGACGGCATGGGACCAAACATGATATACTTGTAGGTACAACTTAGTCTATCACTTGTTCACCCAAGTTTTGAACAACGCAACTTGCTCCAAAAGGGATAAAAGGGGACCTTGAGAAAGCTCCCGAGGTCCCGAGGTATTGAACAATTTTGTTTCAGCTGTGTATAATTTTAAGGTTTTTGTTGCAAAGACACGTGCTCCTGTAACTACCAAGGTTTATTTCGAAACACGATTTCTAATGTCAAAGAGGCTTTTGTTATAATTTTGTGATGCTATTGTGTTTATTTAAATATGTACTACGTAAGGTCGATGAAACGTCACACATGCTTCTTCTTTAGGGTTCCGTAGACAACTAGGAACCCTTATAGTTTCGGTATGTCCGTCTGTCTGTCCGCGGTTTAGCTCAAAAACTATTGGTACTAGAAAGTTGTAATTCGGCATAAGTATACACGTTAATGACGCCGAAAAAGTGATAAAATAAAATTGTGAAAAAAAAAAAAATAGGGTAACTCCCCTACATGTAAAGTGGGGATGATAATTTTTAATATTAGGGGTTTGGGAAGACCGTTTTTGGATTAAGTAAACCGTTCGTGACTTATCAAGCTTTAAAGTACCAATTTTCGTTAGAGTCAAGTGTCCCCCCCCATTTACCGACTAAACGGTTGTAGTTATAAATTTAAATGTCACGGCAATAGTACCTATATATAACGAAGTTTAAAGGAAAACTATCACACCTAAGTGGGCTTTACAAGTATACGAGTAATAGTCAACCAATTGTATTTGCCTCGAAAATTTCGAAAAACTACATAGAAATATCGATAGATAGCGCTAAGTGTCTACTAACTAAAAACGAGTCTCATTTGCAGATCATATATGGCGGTTTTTATAAATATTGGTACGGAACCCTTCGTGCGCGAGTCCGACTCGCACTTGGCCGTTTTTTTTTTAATAACATGAGTTCAAAGATGTTAATTGTATGTAACCTTGTAGACGAGGTTTACAAATATTGTACAAAAAACATTTTTAATGTAGAAATCGACAGTGACAATGTGAATGGGCCTCACTTGGCCACAGATTTTAATAATTACTGGGACACAGGCTTCCTCCATGACAAAGTGGACCGTCCCTTCACCAGTTTGACAGCTGTGGTGAAAATTTATCTGTTTAATTGATTTTCTTTCATTGAACCTGCACCGAATTGTTTCTGGTCCTACCTAACTTACCAATCATCGTCTTTAGACCAGTATTTTGTTTGATGATCTGCATCCTTCATAAGTATTCGGGCTTTTCGGCTTTTTGCACGAATATTTGTGATGATCACTTCGTTAGTTATAAATATGGGAACTACTGCTCAGTTGTAACAGTATCTTTGACGTCAAGGTCCTACGGATACACCAAATTTAAAAGCAGTTGCGTGTTTTGGAATGCAAACAGTCAGCTTACCTTTAGCACATCCCTGGGCCACGCCGACGGAGACAGGGTGCTTGGGGTCACACTGGCAGGAGGCGGTGGTGGGGTCACAGTACACGTGCATGAGCTTGGGGTTGCAGGAGAACTCGCAGGGCGAGCCAAGGTACATGCCCTTCTCTGAAAACGGAAAAAACGGGTGGTTAGACCAGATTATGTGGAAACTCGTAGAGGTTTGGGTGTTACGGAAACTATTGATGCATCCACACCAATGTCACTTTTTTGTTGAGCAGCATTTTGCAACATTACTATAACTCTTGCAGCTTTTACTTTAGTTTTTTGTTATCGATTGTTGTCCTGACTAACACTTGCAAAACTTCCTTTACGATTAATGAAACTTCTGAGACTCCTTTTCTCTTCATTAATTAGACTAAATGTAAGTAGCTTCACATTGAGACATGTAAGATTCACCAGGCTTCTCGTAGGTACTATCTTCCCATTATCATCAAGAAACGCAAATCATTATTCAATAGCTAAATCTTGCCCATTTCTCTCCAAACACTTAGCCCATAAATATTGTAGCAATAAGATTGTGTGTGCCTCTGCTGGAACAATGACCACATAGGATACAAAACTGAGGCCGCTTTGAGGTCATGTCGTAGTCTTGGAATGAATTAGCCATTTGATGTTCCACTACATGGCTACATGGCTACTCACTATGAAGCTGAAGTCCTCTTCTCAAACAGTGCAGGCATGAGAATTTATCATCACAATTGTGGTGAATAATTGCTCAAGTCGGGTTTACGATTACAGACAGGTTTGTTTATGTCCAAGATAAAGTTTTTATAAACCTATCCTTGTGTTGGTAGTTAGTACCACAGTTAGAAGAAATTCTGTGTGCGGTAACCTATGCTTTAGACTTTTAGATTTTGCCATCGACACGCTAAGAAGAGTCTTTTAGACTAATGACACTTTTATCGATGGAACCTGTTTTAATGGCTGAGAAAGAGAGGTATCCTGTCGTTCTGTAACCAGTCCTGGTAACCAGAACGGGATCAATCAAGGAACCTTTGCAAACAACCTTGAAGAAACTTAACCGGGCAGAACGTTATTTAAAGGTGTTAAATTAGAACATCAAAGAGTTGAAGTTTTCTTGTTACTGACACCGTCAATGCGATAGTGTTGTCAACCGGCTCACAGACAACAGTAATTATAATTTTATATCATTATTAACGAAATTAAAAAAGTTTTTAAAAGGACGTCGTAAGCGATATTGTCGCTCGAACTTTTTTCAAAGTTTTTCTTCTGTGTTTTAAAAATGATTCGTAATTCTTTGAAGATTTAACAAGGTTAGGGTTAGTTCTGAAAGTTGGTGGTATATCCGAGAATTTTAGCGGCAAAATCAGCAGTGATTGGGAAGTGAGTGGGGTTTAAAAATATCTTCTACAACTGAATGAAACGAAATTTAAATCATGCATAAAACGCACACTATGTAGGCAAGCATATTATAAGTTGGGGGATTATATTGATGATAAAAATGCTTGGCTCAATGCTGGTCCTGCTCCACAACCATAGGGGCAATCGGAATCATCAGAATTAGAAAGTGAAGTTATTGTGAAAGCTGCAGAAGATTGTAAAAATATATTTGCATTGTATAGATTCAATCTCTTAGTATTATATAATTTCATAGCACATGTGTGAGTACCATGTACTGTAAAGCCACTATTTAATGAGTAACTAAATCTTTCATTGACGCGTAATTACCCTGGTGGTTGAGTGAATGTCATGCTCACTTAAATGTCACGCTGATGGTGGCGGGTGTGTCGGGTCGTTTAGTTCCCTTCAAAATGGTTGAGTTGAATGATGGCTGATACATGCGTCAGGTTCGTGAACGGGCGCTGTCAGTTGTGACTGGTCATCTCTTAGCTGCCACGGTTTATTTTAATTACTTTATTTTTTTACTACTGATTTAATCTTTTACTCTGGACGCTCTTAACTTGCCCGTATTTCTACATTGTTCTCACATATTTGTAATTCTTGACATGAATGATGTAACCAAGATTTTGTAACATATTTTGATTTAAAAGAGTGTCCATGGAGTTTCTTGCCCGTTCATCTCCATAGAGATCTACGCTACGGAATGGGCAACTACAGTACTTTCACAAGTTATTATGCCTTGTGACTGGGACTGTAGCTTCGCGTTTTAATTTGTTTTGTTGACTTTCAAAAGTGCCTGTAATGGTCTAATTGAAATAAATGCTTTGACTTTGACTTTGATCTATTTACTTATAAATAATTTGTTTATCACGAGATTTTAAAAGTCAATCAATCTACGCGGTATTTCGTATACTATTATTCGTTCGTCGCAGTCTGCAAATAACCATAGGGACATAATTTACTCGAGTGCCTCATTGGTCTAGTGGTCACAAACGCTTACTGCTAAGTTTGAAGTCTTGGGCGCGAGTCTCAGGTCGGGCAAACTGTAATTGTTTTTTTTTAAATCAGAATGTTTTCTGTAGCATACTCGTTTCTCAATTCTTTAATGTTCCTCCCTTCACGATGCCGTCAACCAAGCATTCTGTACTTCAAACTAAGAAACCCTACGCAAAAATTATTGCTGGGAAACGACTTCTTCTCTTGAGTGAAAAATCTTGTTTCTCGGCAAAACTCAATGTAACGCACTCAAAACAATGTGCTGATGGATGCATTAAATAGTAAACGGGTCATGGAGGTATTTCAAGTAAAAAAAAACTTTTTTTTTTTTTAATTTGTGAAAAAGTTGGAACTTTTAGCTCCAACATCTCCGTAACTAGACGGTTCCCAGGTATAGTCCAGAACAAACAAATGATCGGAATGACGAGGAGAATAAGTGCCTTTCAGCTTCGTCAAGGGCACGTCTCTGACTCACCTTCAGACACAGGCATGATGTTGTTATAATTTCTAATGTACCTGTAATGCTATGTGAATGTGTCACACTGTCAGCACACTCAGTTCTCAGACAATATCGACATGTCTATTGTCTACACATCTTTCTTTAGCGTCAATTTCGATCCTGATTCGACATTCGTTGAGCATTGGTCCTTAGAGACATGCCATTGCAGTTGGAGTTATATTCACGTTCGATTAGTAATGTGAGTTTGCTTCTATTTGCAGACGTGCTATGATCTATTTCAGTAAGATTATTGCATAAATTTCTTGATCTTATCTGCGCTTAGATTGTCTTGCTAGTATATTTTTAATCCACTTGAACGATGCCAAGACTTTCAAATTTAACAGACAGTTGGAAATCCAATGTAAGCTTAGAATTAGTCAATCATTTAGATTGCGCCTTGTGTTAAAACGGTTCGATATTAGTGGGTCTTGGGAAGTTGAGTTCCGTTGTAGTTCGTGCTTAACTTATGAATACTTTCATGTAACTATGTAGTACAAGTTGATACCTTCGTTGGAAGCTTTCAGACTCACACTATGCAAAAAACTCACCACTACTCAACAGTCAAGTCATCTGTACTTTACCATAGTGTAGATGATGTTAAAACCTATCTATAAAGATGTCATTTGACAGCCGAGTCACGCTTGACCTTCCAACGCCCTTGGATACGACAGATTCGTTCGGAACTTAGGACCAGAAGAGGGCGCTGAATCTTGTCGCAAATTTGAAGGATTCGTAAAGGTTGATTCCTTTTGGCCGAATGCGAATGCTTTACTTTACTCTTAAAAAAGGCGTTATATCGTAGTTGTAGTATTCGGGGCTGGCCACACAACCCCATGTGGAATCGGATTGTGCCTGAAACGAGGAAACGAGAATTTTATTGCATGAAAGTGAAGCTGTTTCTGACCGGCGGTCCCTCAGAATAAATCTTCACAGGTTCCTATATCATAAAAAGAAATTCCACTATCTAATCCCTAATAATACTTTTACAATAAAATTCTAACCAAACATTTCTTCAACAAAAGGAAATGTCAAGCAAATAAAACACTTATTATTACTTATACAATACTCGTAGCTAAGTTAATTCAACATAGCTTATGTTATACAAGTAAAGCGGAAACGGCGTGGGAGCGGAAGTAGGCTCCACCGGAAGCGAACTCGACGTTCGATTGAGGACGCCGCCTCGCCTTGGAACTTCTCCATTTGTTCTTTTTTTCTCTCTGGTTTGAAGTTTTTCAACAAATAGGTCACTAAATGTCACTGTAAGTGAACTTTTAGTGGGTTTGGACTGGACTTAAACTGGGGCAGATTGAAAGCAAATGCAAAAGCAAATGTGGGAAGAAAATATACTCATGATAAGTCTATGTTTGTTTAGATTTAAGTATTTTTTGTTTAATGTTGTGTGTACTTTTGACATGTGCCAAATAAACTTATTTTCTTTCTTGTTCTTTCTCTCTATTTATCTAAAACTATATTCAATTGAGCAATCTAAGTAATGATCCCATTGAAATTACCGAACTCAATTAAAAATAAAAATCAGTCAATCAGAAGCTAGTTGCACGGTTCTGAACTGGTTAGGTCTGGTTGTTTACTATGGAGAAGATATGGCAATTACTCTTATACATCTGAAATTCCGGAAACTCTGCTATTACGAAGGCTGTAATTAAGTTATTTACAATGTCACTTACTACAGGAAAATTACGAGTGGTATGTAATAAAGAAGTAAAGAACATAATAACATTGGAGGTGTTGTTACTTATACACAGAATGATCTACATTTATACCTCTTGTTTGTCGGGGAAAATGAATAGGAGTTACTATCCATATTATTTTGTATCACAATATTCCAATAAACTGTTGGCAGTTATCTACCTGGGTGTTAAATATCCTTCAGCACTTCCAGGAACCAATAACTGTTACCTCGAATTATTGTAGTATCAAGAGATAATATCCCAACAAACGGTTCCAGTTTTCTAGAAACCAATATACCTATATATGTATTGTATTAGCACATGAAACATATCTACATATATGTATTCGTTTCCCGAATTTTAAGTGACAAAATATCGGCTGACTGTCTATTGACACTTGTTTTACTATGATAAGGAGGAGGGATTCTATTTATGTGTCTCTCCACGTTTCCAAGATATTTTTAAAAGCAGAAAGAGCGAATTTAATCTTTCCACCTCGGCAAAAAACTCGTGGGTGGAAGAGATTATAGCAGTGCTTTACATCTGAAATGGTCCCCACACTTAGTCTTAACGTGATACTCCGATTTAGAGATTATTCTATGAGGAACGCACTTGTCGAAATTCTGAGGTTTTTAATTAAATAATTTACAAATGAACGAAATGGCATCAGTTACTGACGGTCTGTGATATAAATCCGCAGTCAGTTCTCATGTTGTAGCTAGAATGTGGTCCACATTCTAGTTACAACATGAGACCAAAGAGATTGACCAAAATGTCACAGACATCAAATAGTGAGGGGCTTATCAAAAGAAATAACATGCATTGCAAATCCCATGGCTTATTCACGGAACAGATATCTATTCCGTGCTAACATGCTATGCACATATTGCACGTGCTATGATTATTATAGCCAACACGAAAATTCGTCGAAAGTTTTCATTATGACCGGAGCGGGAACCTAATTAAACTTACCGCATAACGTTGCTTTTAAATTACAACTGAAAATTAACGTCAACGACGAAAATTTTGTGGGTTACAGACGATTTTGATATAATTTATGTAGCCAAAGATTTTCTGGATGTGAATGGATTTCCACTACTTGTCTGTGGATTCCTAAATTGCAGCTCATCATCATCCTCCTGGCACTGTTTTATATAGGTATTTGAAAGCTAATCCTGCTGGTGTTTTTCTTTCATTCATCTTAATTCCAAGCTTAATCATCTTAATCATTCATTTATTTCATTTAAAGTACGCTCTCCTCTGGGGCCTTCGACCACTATGCCAGATTGGGGGCCCACCGTGGCGGGAGAGGAACCTTTACTTAAGTTTACGTCAAATCAACTTAAAAAAGTGATGAACAGTATGCGTAGAGGTAAATCTCCTGGCCACGATGGGCTCAGTATTGAGCACTTAAAATATGCTGGCATACACGTGCCGAGAGTCCTGTCCATGTTCTTTAATATGTGCATTACTCATTCATATTTACCGGGTGACCTGATGAGAACAATAGTGGTGCCGATAGTGAAGAACAAGACAGGAGACATATCGAACAAGGGGAACTATCGCCCGATCTCTCTCGCGACAATTGTAGCTAAACTGTTGGATAGTGTGCTTGAGTCTTGTCTGGATAAGTACATAAACATACATTACGCACAGTTCGGGTTTAGACCTGGACTCTCTACTGAAAGCGCGATTCTGGCTCTTAAGTACACTGTCCAATACTACACTGAACGAAAGACTCCGGTGTACGCCTGTTTTTTGGATCTCTCCAAAGCCTTCGATCTCGTTTCATATGAAGTGCTCTGGAGAAAGATGGAGGACAGGGGTATACCAGCAGAACTATTGAAAATATTTCAATTTTGGTACTCGAACCAGTCGAATTGTGTTAGGTGGTCAAACTGCCTCTCTGAGTCATACAGGTTGGAGTGCGGAGTGAGACAGGGGGGGTTGTCCTCTCCAAAGCTGTTTAACCTGTATGTCAATGACCTCATAGTCGAGCTCAGCAGCATGCGTGTCGGTTGCCGGGTGGGTGGTGTTTGTGTGAACAACATCAGCTACGCGGACGACATGGTGTTGCTGGGACCGACTGCGAGATCAATCAAAGAGATGCTGAAGGTCTGTGAAAAGTATGCCGCGTCACATGGCCTTCTATATAACGCAACGAAAACCGAGTTCATGGTCTTCAAGGCCGCCGGCAAGTGCCCAGACACAATTCCTTCAATTACTTTGAACGGCGCTAATATAAAACAGGTGACCAAGTTTAAATATTTGGGCCATATACTTGTCGACGACCTTAAGGACGATGATGACGTGGAGAGGGAGCGCAGGGCGTTGGCGGTCCGCGGGAATATGTTGGCGCGCAGATTTTTTCGTTGTACCGATCAGGTCAAAATAACCCTGTTTAAAGCGTACTGTCAAGGCCTGTACACGGGAAGTCTGTGGTTCAGCTGTTCACGGGGGACGCTAAATGCCTTGCGCGTCCAATATAACAATGTTTTCAGGATGATGTTGAAACTCCCTCGTTTCTGTAGTGCCTCGGGGATGTTTGCCCAAGCGAATGCAGATGGTTTCCAGGCTATCATCCGGAAAAAGGTGGCTTCGCTTGTGAGGAGGATTCGGGGGAGCAACAATAGCATCCTGAAAGCCATAGCTGAGGACCCGAGAGCTCCTGTACTGAGGCATCTCATGCGAAATCATTGTCCGCATGAAATGCCTCTTAAGTACATGACTCACTAATTTGTTATTTATATTTTGTTACTAATCCTAGTGTATAAGTTGTAGTTTCTAAGATGTGTACTAACAAAAATGGTTCCTATGTTGTCCCAAATAAAAAGAATTTATTATATTATTATATTATTATTATTTATCTTAATTTTAAGCCACGAATACGCATAGGATGCGTGGTGGATTAGGTGCGGCCCACTCCCACTCACAGAGAGCTGTGGGACGTTAAAGGCTGATTGTACCTCCTTGAATTTTGACGAGGATGCAAAACAACACCTTGTACATCTTAAACTCACAAACATCGAAATCTTCAGAATTAAAATTCTTTCACAAATGGGAAGCTTCATTGGCCCTATCGCATATAAACAGCAGTCGCCAGCCATATGGTGCGAACAATTTAGCCATTAAGTCCAGTCCATATATGTATAAATAGGAAGCAGACCATATCTGTGTACCAAGGTTCCTGCACCGCTGGCAAGGCATGCTGTTACATATGAATACATAAAACGGAAGGCACAGATTGTTTTACGATATCTGCATTAAAGGATGTCCTTATTGTGAGCGCCTTTGCATTATAACAGGCATATCTGAGTAGCACGCAGGTACACTGGTACACCTGTATTTAATGCGGCAAGTAATGTTGTACCTAAGTCTAGACCCTAGAATCGAACTCAAGAAACACACACCAAGGAGGCAGACTTTGAACGAGTACTCTTCAGTTTCTTATGAGAATACGCCTCAGATTACAGCGAATGATCATGTATTACCGATAGCCCCAAACTCCGCGTTGGCTTCCCTAATTCAAGGTCTGTAAATAGGAATTGACGTACGAATATACGTTGGCAGTTTTTGTGTACACGGTCAAGGGTAAAAATTACGCACAGGAATATGGGTCACCTACCCAGTCTATTTTGGGAGGTGCAGAAAAAGATTATAACGGGAAACAATTTGAGTATTTAACCTCTCCAGCCCCGTGGTTCCCATATGGGAACGCCGAACAATTCGGTTGAGCCCCGAGGTTCCCATATGGGAACGCCTCGTACAAGCAAACTTAAACCCTTATCGTACGTACAGTAAGGGTCTAATTCGTTTGTAAAAATTTACGTCTCTGGCCAACTAGAGTTCGATTAAAATGAAACCAAACATACCAACCTAACAACTGCACAAAATTATTAAAAAAATAAAGAAACGCGTCTTGTCGACTGTCAAAATGAGTCATGGCGGCCAGTGTGGAACGGTGGTGTTTTGTTTTGGAATGCAGTGAAATTTTTGTGTTTTGTGTTGTTAAACTTTGGTAAGTAAATGTATAGTATGTTATAAGCGTATAATGTAACTTTTTAGATAGTCATTTGCTGGAAAAAATATCTAAAAATTATGTTTTTGACCCAAAAATTTCTCCAAAAATTCCTTTGTTGTGAAGTTCGTCAGTCGAAATTGAAAATATGAATTTGACTCTTTTACAATGAAATATGGTCTTGGAAACATTAGTAATAAGCGAAAAAATAGTGATAATTCATAATTTCATGCATTCGAGGCATATTTATTCATATTTATTGATATTTCAAGTATTTTCATGCATTGAACTACGCAGTTAGAAAATGGCCAATTCTAATAAGACGTTTGAATTGGAATCTTGCAAGAATAATTTATGTAGGACTCCTAAAAAACACTGTCATTAGATTACTTGTATATTTGTTATGTTAGATCTAAAGTTTCGTGTAAATTGATTCAGTAGTTTTACCAAAAAAAAACAAACTACGACAACAGTATGTTTGCGGCGAGCTCTCTGAATTCTATGCGATGTTTATAATTCTCAAGTAGTTATAAAACAGTTGTTTATATTGTAATACATGGTCTCGTTAATCAAGAACCCGAAACTGTTTACCGCTTTAGATAAGAGCTAATAGAACTCGCGCGATAAGCTTTTTATGAGCGCAGGACACTTGACACGCTCGATGACGTCATTGTGAGGACGGCTGGGTGTTTTACCGTTTAGCCGCAAGGTTGGAGAGGTTAAGCAAATATACATACAGAATAAGCAAAGCTCTTTCCTGAGTAAATAAACACGTTGCTGTTTGCTCTTTTCCCTTATCAGCCACGTTTGTTTGCAAAAGGGACGTAGGCGCAATGCGTAAGAGGCAGCTTTTTTGCAAATTTAAGGTACGTAAACGAAAAAAAAAGAGTTTTAATTATGTTTGTAAGGATTGTATTATGTGCCGTTATGTAATATCATCATTCTTCTGCTAATTTTACTATAATAACGGCTTTGTTTGTTTACGGAGAATCACTACTCCTAAATCACAGGCACTTACACTTAGTTTAGGAGACAGATTACCCAAATTATTGTGACCTAGAAATAAGCCTTCTTATTACAATATTGCATTTAATGTGTTGGCTTTTTGGTAAAATAAACAATTTATTAAAATATCTGGGGTCGGCGCATGCGTTTTATATCGCATAGTTCTTTATAAGTCACCCTCTTTCTACGTAGGTATATCATCTTTTACACAGTAGATACGTGCATCCCTCGTTTTATATTCCTTCAATGTAAACGCAACGATAACAATTTCGTTCATACAAACAAACTTTATCCGCAAACACATCGGAATTATAAACTCCCTGCAGTCAAACAAATCTAGTGCCGACAACTAATCTACAATTCGATTTAGCGCCCCTACAGCTAGGCTAACTATAGCGCTATAGTGGAGCTCGTTGCAAGGCCAGCAGACCGCGAGGTCACCTGTCATTCCCGACGCCTGCTGCGGAACTGGAAAGGTTATTAGCTGATTTCTATCGGCACTTAGATTATAGAAGCTTTTGATGAAACGAAAATACAAAACATTATCGTATCAGTTTTTGTCCTAGCATAGTAAATAAAAAAGTAAACTTTGACATAATCACTGCTGGATGTGAAATGAAACTGCAACAACCATTATTTGGTATTTACAAAACTATAAACAACGCTTTAAAATGTTCTCTTTTAGAAATACCGGAACGACACCGACAAACGTTTTACTTTTAAAAGCGACGCGAGAAACAAAGCGCAATGGTCCGCTTAACTGTGAAATTGCTATAAAATTTTATGTAGGCGTTTCGTTCGACTGCATTAATGTTGTACTAACCTATATTCCGGGACAAATTAAGTTCATAACGTTATACCCAGTGTAGGAAAATGGAACAAATTTGTCGAAAATCGAACATGTAATATGTACCAATATATTCTTGCAAGTAGGTTAAAATAAATGTTTTCGTTCAGGACCTAAACCTTAACCAACTTAGATTTTATGTACAACAAGCATCAAAATCTGTTATGAAATGAATTATTAACCTGTACCAACTTTTAGCTTTAACCGCAGTGCATTAGGTACATGATCCATCAAAAATAATAAGTAAGTTATGCTCAAACAGTTTGTAATTCATTTTCATTTGAAAGGAAGAACAGACCCGAATTTATGATTTCGTACTTCAGAGCTTGCTAAAAAGGAATTTGAACAAGCCATGCATTTTTCATTTGTGCATCGCAAACGTAATCAAAGAAAAGAATTGCTTCAGTGATCCCAGAGGTTGGTTACGTCTTATATTTTCTTTTCATACCAAGATACTTCAACGCTACGTAGCTTAAATACAAAAGACTTTGCAGGCAAGATGAAAACCTTAGGCCCCGTGTATCCAGTGTTTCTTCGTACGTATACAGATGTCCAAACACAGCCATGTTTTCTTCATCAAGCCTTTTCCAGAAAACAACGGCTTTCGTCTCTCGTAACACCCTTTGAAATGAGTCTACTTGAGCCTTCACATACACTACCGGAAACATACTTTAATAGACAGACGTAAAGTTCACACTCTTTTGGCTGTTAGAGATATAAACGTGTGGAACTGTCTGTTAATTTACGTTGACGACGGGAAAATTCGCAATATAGGTGAGTAACATTTTCCACTTCGGAGAGACAGAATTTCAGGTATTCTTAAAGAACGTCGTTTGAGAAAGACAAGCTTCATTTGTTATTATAAATTCTTCGCTAAGTTTCAGATGGGAAGTTTAAAGTGGCCGTGAGTGGTTCGTGGGAGTCGAACAATCATCATCTGCCTAGCCTTATCACAACTTTGTTGGGGTCAGCATCCAGTCTAACCAGATGCAGCTGAATACCAGTATTTTATATGGAGCGACTGCCTATCTGACCTCCACAACCCAGTTAGTACTAGGTAAGACTCGTTGTCAGAATTTCGGGTCACCGACTATCTGTAACGACTGTCAAAGATTCTACAAATGACGGCGGAGACCAATGGCTTAACGTGCTTTCCGAGGCACGGAGGTAGCTTGGTATGTAATGGGTGGTCGCCCATCTACAGACCAACCTAGGCAAGCACGGCTTAACCTGAAGATTTATCCGAGCGGCTGTTATTATTTAGCCATGAGCTCCTCTCGGGCGAATCGAACAATGTTGGTATTTAATGTGGGAAACGCCTATGTCAGAAGTAGTCAGAACTCGCGTTGAGTTCTGAAGGCAAAAAATTGAAAGCAAAACGATATTAAAACTGAGTCGCGAAAATTTTGCGAAACTTGATCGGTACATCAATACAGAACTTTTGCCACCAACTACTAAAGTTAGTTAAAACAGTTATTAGTAAATCCTTTAAGAACGATCGAAGCCATTCAGTAGAAGCCCCAGTTCAAAGCAACAAATATTGTGGCTACATTAGTTTTGAAAATACCTATTTCAATACATTTATGATTAAGTTTTTCTAATTTAGAAGCCAGGCCAAATTCGTGGATTTAGCTCGAAGTTAATTACTTATTTAAAAGCTTTAAGAACGAGTTATGAAATGGATAAAAATCTTTAAATTAAATAAGTAAATCTTCGGATTCTTCGTTCGTAATTACTGGTTCAGAGACTTTATACTGAGAGTCGAACTAGTCTAGGAAAATCGCTCAATGAGCTACGTTTTGAAATTTTTAATTGATAAAAGATATATAGGTATAAGAGAACCAAGGCTACCAACGTAGCCCGAAGAATTGCCAAACTGAAGTGGCAATGGGCAGGGCACATTGCTCGCAGAACGGATGGCCGATGGGGCCGAAAAGTTCTGGAATGGCGACCGCGAACCGGAAGACGATGCGTTGGAAGGCCTCCCACTAGGTGGACCGATGACCTGGTGAAAGTTGCGGGAATCCGCTGGATGTGAGTCGCACGGGACTGGTAAATGTGGCGTCACTTGGGGGAGGCCTATGTCTAGCAGTGGACGTCTTTCGGCTGAAATGATGATGATGATATAGGTACTTAGAGCTTGGAGAGTCCACTTGCTAATGGGACTGTAGGCACTGGCCGTGTCTTTTACAGTGACTAGTCTATAAGTGGAGTGCTTCGCCTGACGTCATGCGGACTACTGGGCTGGCGCTCTCTTTTTCCACGGGTGAATTTGCGTGCTCTGTGTGGAATCGCTCACGTCATGCCAAGTTAGTGGATACAGCTCTGAATGAAACGTGCTGGATCATCACTGGTTGCCTCAAACCGACCCCAGTACAGTATCCACTAGCAGGCATAGCGCTATCAGAAGTTCGCAGAGCGGTGGCAAGCTCTAGTGAAAGAGCTAAAATGGTTTCCGACGCAAGACACCCTTTATATAATACCACCTTCGTGCCGCAAAGGCTGAAAAGCCGCAACAGTTTTTTAAAGTGTGTGTGTGTCAGAAAGACTCAAGCTGTGGCGAGAAAGTGTTTCCCTACCCAACCCATATGTGCCAACTGCTGAAAATCTCCCACCTGGACAGAGTTGCCATGGCTGACCTGGAAGTCTTTGAATAGACTCCGGACACAGGTTCAGGTGGAGATTCATAGATGACTACTCTGGAGTGTAAATGTGATGTTGCCCCACAAACGATGGGACACTTGATATCGCGTCCTGCCTGTCCTGTTGCTTGCTCATCAGAGGAGCTGATGGACGCTACTGAAACTGCTCGTCACCAAATTTTGGGCTGACTCAATTTAAATTATCATCGACAAGCTAAGATGAAGAATGATAAAATCTCTCAAGTAGATAAAGAGATATATTCCGATATATCTCCTTATCTACTTGAGAGATTACCCTTACTCCGGTAAGGGTTAGGGAGTTCGAAGCTACATAGGCCGACACTTATGAGATGAGGCAGGGACAAAATAAAACAAGGGATTTAAATCATAATATCTGGCACTGCTGAAGAGATGATGATGATGGATGAAAAGTGGTACCTACATCATACTTAGTTATTTTCACCGCGCCTCTGTAGGAAACCTACATTACCCAATCATTGAAAAAACATGGGGCAAAACCCATTAACCCCACTTTTGGCGTTGCCGCAGCGGATTAACGTATACTACATAAAATATAGCCAATCATAGCTGAGAAACTGCCAAAAAATACAGCCAAACAAAATTTAAACGTTCAAAATATGCCAGTAACATCTGGCACGGTTGGCATGATGCCAGGCCAACATCCTTGGCACGCTTGGACCTGCCAAATGTACCCCATAATAATAAAGAGGACAATTGTATTAATAAATAATTTATTATCGAGCCTACATCAGGTTTTACGAGGTCGAGATTATATCGCCGAAGATTGGTGTAGGTTATAAAACCTCGTTTGATAACAAACCTTAATTTATTTTCCAGGGGTTGCAGATGATTGTGTGGTAAGCCATAAATAACTATATCATTAGTTTGATCTCAAAGGGGAACGAATTGAAAGTTCGCATTTCCTTGTACAAAACCGGTGGAACAGAGGCTCAGCCCAGTTAATAGCTACTGATTACCGGGAGTCACGGTAAGGGTGCATTTAAGGCTTTCATGAATGAAGTGACACTTAATTACGGCGCACACTGCCCGTAAGCTTCGCTACTAATCTTGCTTACTGCACTGGCAAACTTTTACAACAGCTTGAGCTCGTCTAAATTGTGTCGACTTAACAGAAAACTACAAATAACTTCAATATATTACACGCAGCAACTAGACAGGACACACACGAGGGAGATATCGTAAATTTTAGAACTAGATACAAAAATACGAACATAGGCAGTACAAAGTAACGGCTTTGGAGTACCTATCACATCATGTAAGTTAAATGATTGTACTCAGAAATTAAGATTACCAGAAAGCAAAACAAGTCAAAAATAGTAAATGGAATAGAAAGAAAGAAAATACGTTTATTGGCGCAATAATAGATAACAAGGTAGATAACTTTCTTGAAGAGGTAGATAATGACCTACCATGGGGAATGTCAAAATCTGTGCTGTGACCAAGAATCCCTCTCTCTCTCTTTTGGCTATCTACAACTATAACATTACAAAATGAACTATAACTAATTCTTCCTTGATTTAATTGACGAAATCGCATTTGAATCGAATTAATATAATCATTGTGTAGCGCCGTACAATTAAGCCCCCTGATCTCCTGCGCAGAACTACGTGACGTCACGTAATTAGGATTCCTGCAGAATCACAAATTAATCCCGTTGATGAAAACGAGCGAGTTACGACGAGGTAAATGCTATTAATAGCATTTTCCTTGTTACTGTGAAGTATGAACAATATCCAAGTCTGGGTTTATCTTGAGCACATGTTTTTACACATGTGGGTATTTACACATATCTAAGTAAAACTTTGAAATCACATTTCCTTTCATTCTCGAGCCTCATAAATAAGACAGCCCAGACATGATCTGCCAAATTTTATCCAAATCTTTTCTACTACTATCGTGGCTTGAAAATATAAAAGTTACTCTACTTTCGTATTTATAATACCTACAAGTATAGATATACGATTACTTATAGAGGATCTAATACCAGGATAATTTCTGGATTCTCTAGTTATAACTTTATTTAAGTGTTCGAGCTCCTTTAGACCATTTATTACCACCTATGTTGCATTGAAGTAGACGCTAAATTGGCGCTGTCTTCCCACATCTTTATGTATACAAAGTAGGAATGAAATTTAAAGACGAGTGACGTGTCATCCGCCACCCTGCACTTCTGCTACATGTGTGCACAAGCAGGGCCAGTGGCGTGCCTGTCGGCCAACAATACGGCAAGCCCAAAAGGCAAGCAAGCTGTAAAGAAACCCTAACATCATTTAGCTTATAAGGGCGAGCCAAGCTTGTTGGCTTGTATGAAAGTACCGCCACGGCAGCACTAGGATTGGTCTCGCCAGGCCGTGGACTGACTAATTGGTTTCAATCTTAGCTTATCATCAGATTTATTTTAAAGTAACGTCCGTCGGTTGGAAGACATTTTGAGCAACTATTCTAAAGTAACCACCTCCCATCACCAAATCGCATAGCAAAACACGATATTATTATAAACGCTAATTCCTACTCGGTTGAGACGAAGCGTATGCTTTTCTCTGGCACAATTACACCCTGGCTATAAAAAAAAGTAATGAGTTGAAGCCCCTGAAGCAGAAAAAACAGTGTAAAAGGCCGCTTGACATTGTTGTGGGAATAAAAGGTTTAAAAAGTCTGTGTAGACAAAAGTGGGCCAAAACGGTCTGAGTGGAAAGGTACACTTGAAAATTGTTACCAACGCGAAAAACAACGAGCTTTAGGCTTCCTTACATTCGTGGGAGTTGAACCAGAGTTTGTTTACTCCCCGGCAGCCATATTAAAAATCTGCGAAATTAGTTCAAAAGTACCTAATTATAAAAAGCGAGGTTCGTGACCTTCTCATACAATCTAGAATATTTCCACGTATTTTATTTTACTTTCCAAAATAATTATGTATGTAAGAAGTTTGAAAGAAATAACATTTAAGTAACATCTAAAGTTAACATGTTCTTGTTAACTTTGATATTTAATTAGAAGAATTTTCATTCAGGGATCTTTTTGATCATAAAATGGTTTCACGTTACAGGAAGGTATTTATATCGAACAGAATTTGTAATTATGTACCTAAAGACTTTTTTAAAGAGTCTACCAACGCATTAAATCTGTTACAAAAAGTAAAAACGAGATTATGTTATTAGATATTACAAAGAATTTTTAGAAGTAGTTAATTTTGATTTTTCCTTTTGTTTGTTAAATTGAAACACGAATAACAGACGAAAAGCAAAAATAACAATGCCAATGTTTCCACCCACATAGGAATAGCGAAACACAAGACAAAAGGTAAATTAATTAGTTTCAAACAACGACATATCTCGATATTTTCTTTCTTACTTTTTTTCCCTATCTGTTCTGTTTGATGACGTAGGTAAAAATAAGTGGTCAGTGATTTTGTCAAAAAATGCCCCGAAAATCTTATAATATAGGAACAGGAAAATCTGAGAATTATGCACATAAGTATATAGGAACAATGACCTTTTTACGTTCACTGTAGGCTGCAAATGTTTGCTAAAGTGTGTTTCTAAAGTCTCCTACCCAATGTAATTGAACTGTTGACCTCCATAGACCAATATTACAAGGAACACCTATCAAAGGAAACATATCATAAAATGATATCTCCAATATTATATTCGTCCGCCATTGGAATACCAAATACTTCTGCAATTAATTGGCTTCCCACTAACGAACTCTCGACGTTCGAGCTTCACACCTTCGTCTATCTTGTCTTTGAATAATTAACATGGCCGCCGCGTTCGCTTTTTGAACGTTGTATTAATTACTTGGGAAAGACCGACGCACTGGATACAAGTACCTCAGATATTTGATTTATTTTTTGAGATATCTTGAGAGATTGTGTGGTTTTATATTAAGAGTACTTCAGTTTTCTTTGTGATGTGGTTTTTTATTTCGGAAAAGAAACATCAGTGCAGGATGGTCATTTGCTTAGGTATGTCAAGGTTAAGGTTTTAATCTGTTGGTAGCTCGAGGAAAATCAAAATTGATAATGAAGGAAAGGAGTGACATCATCTACCTATCGAAAAACTTATGTCCATCTTGTTGAAAGTCCTGTTTTAATACTATATACTTTGAATTCTAAATCCGATTGGCACTTGTCTTTGTCTAAGCCCTGAAGATGGTATTTTAATTCGATGGTCGAGCGAAAAGGACCTGCATTGGAGTTTGAATCAAGTTAGAACTTCTACATGTATCTTTTTCTTCCAGTAGGACTAGGATATTTAGTAAAATATATCGGTAAAACTTTGGTTTCCCTACATGTCTTCTTCACCGATATATTATGTACCTAGGTATGGATTCATACTTTATATTCCGGCACGCACCCTGTATATCGTGTTACGTAACCGTATGATGGATGGAGGGTGTCCTCTAGAAAATAATTGACTTTGCAAGGGAAGCGGGTCTTGAAGCTGTGTAGCGGGAAACGTCTCTTAGGGACAAAGAAAAATGTTTTGAGGGTGCTCTTACTGTAGTTGGACGGTGGATAAGGTGCTGTGCGAGGTATGCCTATCTCTTTGTCTAAGTATATCTTTTTGTCCGCAGGTAATGCCCAAAAAAATGTTCTTTGGTTTTATGAAATCCATTTTTGGTATCAACGTCAACAAAGTCTGGATTTGTGCTCGGGTAAAGGCAATTTGCTTGTTCAATATATTTAATTGACCTCATCATAAAACCTCCAAATGTCAATCAGTCTCAGACAAGCACAGTGCACTGCTGGACAAGTGGACATAGGCCTTTCCCGCGAATGTACTTGTTTTATCTACAGTAGCTACCCTTTTGTGGGATACAGGCGTGAATGTTTATTTAATAGAGGGTCGAAGCCAGGACCGTTAAATATACAGTTGCGTCACAACGATGCCTACAAACTAACACTAGCGTGGGAAATAGGTTACACGTACATAAACGTTTTCCTGTCAAATGAAATTCAAATCTATAGCATATAGGCTATGGAGTAACTAGTAAATGTTGGTGACGTGATCGACTATCGCTACTTCCTGAAGTATCTGAAATATATCTTTTTTTTTTGACATGGCCACTCGCAGATCAACCTGCTAAGGTTTCTACTGCTTAACCGGAATATCCTGTGGTGACCTCAAATGAATTTAAGGCCCCCAGCCAGGGATTATATCACTATAGAGCGTATTTGGTAGACCATCATAACCATTAAACATATCGCTGTTGTAGACACCTGACACAACGGACCACCTCCGATTACGCACAGACTTTATATTCCAACTGATAAAAACATTTTTATTTACTTCGTAAAACAAGTAGTTCTACAGCATAAGTTGTTCATAATCAAATGGGTACACACTCCTTTATCGTTGTTCAGTAATTTCAGTTCAGTTACGATTTTTGTAAGTATATAGTCAGTCAAAACATTTAGTTAAATAACCAATGTAAAAGTCTCATTTTTTTTCCTATTAATTCATACTTGTTCAAGAGACCGCTGTTTTTTACGTAGAAATTAATAATTCTCATAAGCAACCAAAGCATAATTAATTAAAAACTGAAATGATTATGCATAATTATTAATGGTAAACAAGGTATTCGTATCAACGAACAAATTAAATTATGAATATGTAATGTCTGACCCAATTCTTTTGTTAGCCAGCTAGGCAGTTTTCATGCGTGGTTGGCTTTTGAAAGCCGGTCCGAACCAATTTGGAACATACAAATATTTTTTAGCGAAAGGTAACGGTTCGGGGACCAGTTAGCAATGAAAGGGTAATATGTAAACGTTAAAACATCGTTTTAAAGTGTTTCGTTTTTGTACTTATTTGTAATGTGGAATTTTCAGTAGATATTTATTTCGATGAGTTTCATTTGTAGATCTTTGACAGTCGTTACGAGTAGTCAGAAGCCAAAAAGTCTGACATCCAGTCTTTCCAAGGGGTATCGTATTACCCAGTTACTGGGTTGTGGAGGTCAGATAGGCAGTCGCTTCATGTAAAATACTGGTACTCAGCTGCATCCGGTTAGACTGGAAGCCGACCCCAAGATAGTTTGGAAAAAGGCTAGGCAGATGATGATGATGATTTATTTCGATGAGTTCTGGTTCTACATCTATGAAATAAACCCATAATAATGTATTTGATATAACGGTATGATTATTGAATGAGACTTTCGAAATTCGGATTGCAAACCCCGTGCATTTTCTTACTTGAAAGCCGGCGAAGGAAACTTGGAAATCTTCTCCAAAATTTTCAATCAACGTAAATCGAAGGAGGATTAATCAAAATCAAATAAACGTTTAAATTTCGAACAACAAATTCCATATGGGTTGGTGAATAAGTACTTACGAAATGTGTTAGTTGCAAAGTTGCAAAACATTTTGGTGATTTAGAGTCATTCGTTTAATTCATTCATCTATTAATGTTTCCTCTTGAAAGTACGATATCTGATATTTAAAGTGACTTATATTTTTTCCGTCTCCATCCTTCTGTGAGTCGCTTTCGGCTCTGATTTCCGATCAATATTTACAAGACGCCAATATTCACGATGGCAGGCTAAGGTATGGGGTCAGGCTCAAGGTCGCCGGAGTGGGGGGGGAGGGATACTGTGGTACCTTCGGAAATAAAGGACGGTCCTTCAGAGCTGAAAGATCCTTCTTAGTTAAAGATTTGTTTCGGATAAGGTACGACTATAGGAAGGTAAACTCACTTGATAACGTATTTCTAATACGACTTTCCCCGTTTTTTATGTTCCCTAAAGCCTGATACCATATTTTTATACATGAGTTTCCTGTTGGTGTTGGTTGCTTGTATGTGTAGATTATATTTTATCGCGTCTGGATAGGCATTGTTATTATTTTGGGTAGGTATGTAAGTGCAGGTTACCCAAATTCATAGTACCTACTCTGCTTTATTACGTCCAAATAGACACTATTCTAAAGTTATCACGCAATGCAATGAGTCCACAGTAATTTGACCAGAACGGGTAGTGAAGCTTGCCCTTTACCTCTGACAAGATCATTTAGCAAAAACTCTTATTTACCAACCAGTTCTATCTTCGGTGGATCTCATTATCTTTTTTTTCTGAAACAAGTCCGAACAAATACACGAACATTTTTTTTTGTAAATAGAACGTGTCCAATTCGGGTCGCGTCGATAGCGTATCTGTTCTGCTATTGGCCGTAAAACATACTGGGTCGCCGCTTCCCTAGTGACTAAGGACACCATGCTACATTAAATCTTGGAAATACTCGAAATGCTCGAAAAGCTAAACCACGCTCGCATTTCCCGAGAGATAGTGCTAGAAGTACTTTCCTTAATATCTCACCGGATAAACTGCACAAATCTCGCAAAAATAATTTCTGAGAAAATCTTTCTGTATATGGAACTGTTTAATAAATTATTACTGAACGTGTTATAGTGTTCAAAGTATCAACAAAGTATAATATTTTTCGTTTATTGCAGCGCTGCTTGCAAAGAAAGATAAAGGTTGTCATTTCTCAGTACATTTAACACTAGTTCTGCCTTTTCCAACCAAGCTGGTTCCTAGACTATCAAAATATGCATCATGTGTATCATAAAATATATAAAATTATGTAAATAAAATAAAGTGGTCGCTTATGAAGATGGGAAGGTGACTTAGCAATCAGCACTGGTATTACCACTGATTGCAGACTCCAAATAGCCACTTATCTTTTAAAATTCCATCGCAAGAATATGACGGAATTAAGTTGTAGAGTGAGCTACCTTTAATCAAAGTGCGGACGATGTAAAATGTGACCGTGGAGAGGCCATTCAAAAATGTGTATTTGAAAAACCACCTTGATTCATTTGAGTAAAACAGCAAAAGTAATTCTCATCAGGCTTAAAAGGTAGACCGCGCAAATTACTTAATCAGGCGTCAGATAAGGGGGAACCGCACTGCGCCAGCTTTTATCTTAAAGGCGTGACTAAAAGGTGTATTACGTAACTCACACCCATCCCTGTAGAAATACACAAAAAAAAACTTGTAGGAAAAAAAGACAATCATTTTTAAACAAGTTTTTTTTTCACTATTTTGACACATGTCAAAAACTTGTGCGTATCGGCAACTGTCCGTGTGCTACAAAACGCTATGTCGCCCTCGTCGCGTTACACAAACCTATTTGTTAAATCCGGCGAGGATTTGTAGCAAAAATACCATTTATGAACTGCAGATACAAGCTGTTGTTTTGCATCTTCGTCAAATTCAAGAAGGTAACTATGCTAATGATTCTCGATTGAAACACGACACATCTGATCCTCGCCGTATAACCGCGCTTTCACACATACAAACAATCTCAAACGTTTATATGATAATTTCTTATTCCCTAAGCCACGTTAGGGGGGTTATTCTGAAATACTGAATAAATTAAACGACAAATAAAAAACAGCGTTTTTTAATAATTGACTAGGTAGCGTAATTGAAATTGATTATTTATGTCTTTTATGACAATCTCCTGAATTTTGACGAGGATGCAAAACAACAGCTTGTATAAGTCTAATAAGCTAAAGTGTAATTGTGAGATGTAGAAATTTTTTTGTAAGAAGCTTGAGGAAACCAGACGTTGGTCCTGAAAGTGACTGAAGCGATGACAACATTTGACGGCACGGTTGGCGCAGTGGATGAGCGATCGACTGCTGCGCTGCGTGTCGCGGGTTCGATCCCCGCACGGAACAAATATTTGTATGGCCTACATATAGTTGTTCCGGGTCTGGCTGTTTGTGTACGTCAGTTTAAATGTTTGTAAACGCACCCACGATACAGGAGAAATCCTAGTGTGGGGCAACGTTTTTTTTAAAGCAAAAAAAAAAAAAAAAAAAAAAAATTTATGGTAACATGGTATTTTATAGTTCCATGACCAAGGATACAAAAATCTACACCGTGGAGCTCTGCCCCGCCTGGGCTGAGCACCGCCGAGTCCTCGTAGCGGTGATTGGCGGCGGCGACCTCTCGCGTCCGGCCCTGGTTCAATCCATGGTCCGGAGCGAGAGGAAATGGGAAGCCGTCGCCTCCTTCTGCGAAGCAGTCATGCTAGCGAAGGAGGTGGCGGAACGTGAGAGGGAGAAAACCACACGTCCCAGCCGCCGCGGGAGAGTACCCGGTACTAAGTAATAGGGTCAGATAGGCAGTCACTGTATGTAAAATACATAGTATTCAGCTGTATTCGGTCAGACTGGAATCCGACCCTAAAATAGTTGGGGAAAGGCTAGGCAGATGATGCTAAATTATTTTTATATTCCTATTTTTCGACCATGTCCGATTTTCCGATTTGTATTTTATTTTTAACGAACGTTCCAGTTTCGACACCCAATATTTAATTTTATTTATTTTTATTGAAAACTGATGCGGATGTCACCGTGAACTTTTTTTACTAATAAGACCTGTATTCTGTGTAGCAGAAATGCCGTTCGTAAAATCCTTTTATCTACTTTTGTAATTGCAGCAAGATATCGAATTGTTTTAATATCCTTGGACCATTTACTTTTGTCTGGGATGTGCAGACGTCACTAAGATCAATCGACACAATAACCTTCATGCTTCGGTAAACATTACGTAAGTAAAACAGGTAAATACGTTATTATTAGATATAGTTTTTGGTATTGTCTGGATTCTGTCAATTTATACATGGCCACACGAATGTTATGCAAATGTTTCGTAGCTAGACTAATTGATAGTAGTTAACTCTCGGCTGGATTAAAAAAAAAATGTTACATTCTTAGTACCGATTGAGGTTCTTATTTGATCTATCAAGGATAATCAAAACCTCTATGTTCAAAACTGACAATAATGAAACAAAAAAATTATAAAAAAAAACTCTAGGAGGTAGTTCTTTATTCAAAACATAGATACATATTTTCTAGAAATATAGTTTCTTTTATGTATTATATATTTTACTTTTTTTAATGTAACTACTTCGATTAATTTAATCAGTATACATATCCTTCAGAAATACACGACACAATTAGCGAGGAGAACCAGAAAAATATTCTGCAGAACTACTTATGAAATACGCGACGAAAATGCAATTTGTTACATTTGCATAATACTGAAATGTTACTTCGTTAATGTTTCCGTCTCTTATCTGGAAGACTTCAAGTTTAATTAGTTTTCAGAGTCAGCGGGGACTTTTTTCAGTGGACTGTGCTTGTACTCAAACTTCGGTGAAGGCTTCAGCAAGCAGGCTTTATTTATGTTATACTTAATGGAATTCTGTTGTGCCATCTGCTATGGCCGATGGTGTGGGTTGTACAGACCTACTAGGATATTTTGACGCTTGAACGACCTTGACAGGGCTTGTTGGTGAACATTTTGTGTAATTGCATCTATTTAAAAGACAACCTGGCGGCATTAATTTAGATCATGCGTCAAATGATTCTATCTTAACTTTTCAAGTGTTTTTACTTCTAAAGTGGTATCTTTATAAAGATTGAATTGTAGTTAGTAATTGGTAAGTATTAAGATCTCAGAAACACTTCAAGAACAGAGTTATTTAATAAATTTTCTTTGAATTCTTCTGAAATTCTCGTTGTCATATTTACGTTCAATCTAACGTGTTTCGTGGAAAATCTAACTGAACTTTAGAACAATAATCACATTAAATACATTGTTTATATCTTTATATGGCTAATTGACGTTTAACAACGAAGTTCAAGAAGCGTGTTTCTTCAAAGTTATTTTATCCACACATTTCGTAAGCGGTGAAAGGATTTCTTGCTTCTCGTAGAAAGAACGAAGTACTTATTAAGTTATAAAAAACGTTCTTCATAGTTACGTCACATAACCGACGCTATACAGGTATAATTGTCAACCAAGATATAAATTGTTCAGCTACGTATGGAACAGCTCATTTTTTTCAATGAACTGACGAAAAGTTCATATTTGGGGGGACTGAGGATCACGTGCTGAATTCATGATAACAGTGCCAAAATATCAAGATTTCTATGCTTTATGTAAACGTTTGGACCTTTCGGGACATGTTTTCTAAATGATGTGGAGAACATGGCATAAAAGTACGTTCTAGTTTTAAAGATCTAAGCGGTCACATAGTCACGAAAAACGACTACGTTTAATAAGTAATATGTATAAATATCGTGAAGCTAATGTTAGCAGGTTACGATATCGCCGGTCGTTATAATGGCTGTCAGGTGTGCTCACAGCTAACAATAGACACTTGTCCGTTTGGCGGCGAGCTAACAAGCAGTTGATGTGCGATGAACCGAGCCAGTTATACACCTTCGATCGCTAAGTTACGAAAGGTAGATTGAGTATTTTTTTTTTGTAAAGCTGTTTTTTTAGAAGAAATTTATAGTTACTTGTGTTGTAACAATCTTAAATTCACTGAATGAGACACAACCCGCAGCCTTATTTGGTCTGCTGACTTTAAAAAAAAAAAAAAATATACGGGGTTGCGCTTCGGTCCGCAAATCGCCTGATGTGAAGCGATGATGCGGTCTAGGGTGGAGCACGCTTGCCTAGAAGAAACTGATCCACTCGAACTTTGAAGAGATCCAGATTATAATGATCAGGGAACAGAGAAGCCGGTAATGAATTCCACAGAGTGACTCTTTTCAAGAGGTTGTTTCCCACAAGAGTTTTTTGAGCTCAATTACTAACTTAGGATTTCTGTAAATTTGATCCAAATTCCAATTCCAAAAGGCGTTGAAAGTTTCTATGGACGTTCGGGAACACAGTCTGTACCTACTCATACGAAAGTTTAAAAGATAAAATTAAAGAACCAAATTCAAATTCAAATATGTTTATTTGTGACACATAGGTAAAAGTATGTACAGTCACGGACTTTAATTGATGAGCCACTTGCCACTGTTCGTATTTTAGCAGTGTTATGCAAATCGGGTTTAGTCGGTTATATTCGTACATAGTACAGAGTGACTACCCAAAGACAACCAATTGCAGGTCTAGCAACCGTTACCTAGCTACAATTTGTTATAGCGTAGCCATAGTAACGCCGAGCGTACGGAGAAATTATGATTGGTAATTTTGACATCGGAAAAACTCAAACCTACGATTTTATCCGATTATTAGTAATGTCATCTTGTTCTTTTTAGTCCGGGTTTAATCGTTTAATTTCGTGAATTGATAAAACTGCAAAATTAGAAAGTTTCAAAGTGGCTTATCAATTAAAGTCCGTGACTGTACATGGTGTTATCAAAAAAAGTTGTCTCACTATGTGCTGCCGTGCAAGGCGTACATAATTACAATTAATGTCACATTAAGTAATGCAGGTTGTAGTTTTTTGACTATAAAAACTACTGATATTGCTGCTAATTACCTAATATTAAATCTTTAATAAAATATACAATAAACAAAAACAAATTTGAAACAATACAAAATAAGTAAACAATAAAAGTAGTAACAATCTTACGAACTAAAGCTAATAATCAGGGAATAAAATTATCTATTAAAAATATAAAATAAAACAGTTTTCATTTTTCTTCCAGGTATTCATTTATAGAATAATATGCTTTTTGAATTAAGAATTTATGGAGGGTTTTTTTAAATGTATTGCAGTCTTTTGTTGTTTTTATTGACTTAGGAAGTTTGGTAAAAATTTTTGGTGCCATTCCTAGGAAACTTTTTGAGTAAAGGGCGGTTTGATGGGATTTAGACTTAAGTGCACCTTGGTGGCGTTTAGATGATACGGTTTCGAATTGTTTAGGGTTATTTTTAAATTCAACCAGTTCTTCAATCCTCTCATGGGTCATGCCACGAGCGCGGTAAGACTTAAATTGCTATCCGTTGGCTATGCCAGTCGGTGGCCTGATTAGTGTTAGCTTTAAAGGTTAGTTAATCTTTTCAAGTCCTATTAAAGTGGAAGCAACTATCTTGTAAAGCTCGATGGAAAGAAAACATGCTACGCCAAGCAGCCGCGATAAACTCCCCAGCGAAAATGTAGGTAATTAAAATGGGTAGTAGGTACTATCATCTATCATCAAATAAATAAAGTAGAAGTGTCTGTTTGCGATATCAAAATAACAGCTGTTTACTGAATGCGTAATTATGAAAGTTATATGGTAACCTTAGTTTTTGTTTTTTGCCCTTCTGTCTGTCTGTTTGTTTGTTTTGGCTAATCGCCGAAACGGCTCTACCGATTTGTACGGGACTTTTACTGACAGATAGCTATTGTTACACGGAGTAATTTATTTTGAAATTGTTAAGAAAATCCGATTTAAATAGGGAAGTAATATTTTTACAATAATTTCACGGCTGCGAACATAACACTACATGATTGTAATCGTTTGAACAAATTTTGATCGCTGCGCCACTATGATTGCCTAGTGTTAGTATCGATTGTGAGAATTGTAGTCCCATGGGACCAATCGGTCGGCGTTCAGTGGCCAACTAAACTGATAACCCGATACCAGAGATAGCTGGAAAATTCAGAGGATTGAAACATAACCAACCGGATGAATGTTAGTTTTCACAAAACCGACATCTACATGAATGCTTAATATTATAATATACACATATAATATACACGGTTTGAATTGCCAAGCGTGAAAAAATCCAAAAGTGCGCCGTTAATTTGGCATTCATTTAGGTGTCACTTAATGTTCGTGAAATCGGGATAAACAATGTCGGAGAGAGAAGAGGAGAGTAATGTTTACAGTAGAATATTTACCTAATTTGACTAAACCGATGCTTTAATTAGCATAATTCATACTTTCCGGGTAAATTAATTATGCAAACAATGTTTTCAAAATGCAATTTGTATTGTGAGTTATTTCCTTATACATTTCCCGATCAACCCGAAAGTATTCTGGGAGAAGTTTGTTCAATATTTAATTATTTTTTGCGCTAACATGTGCTCGTTCTTGTTGTACAAGACCGTGTCGGTGCAACACCTTTTAACTCAAGTGTACCTATTCAGGCCATTTCCATGACCTACTTGTGTATCTCGTCCTTCACAAAAAAATCTCCGTTATGAAAGAAAGAAAGAAAGAAAGAAATCATTTATTTGCTGATAATGTAGGTATACATATATGTGAGTTGGAATATTTATTAAGTGTCCCGATACATTTTACCTTACGGCATGCAACATATTTGGTTTGAATTAAATAGTACTATTAATACAGCCATCGATGCAATTATTATTAGCCATAGTCAAATTTAATAGGTAGTTACAGATCTGACTAAATCAACCAATAATATTAACAATCAAAATAATCAATAAATTAAATATGAATCTCTCGCAAATAATACAATGAAGAATATATGTCATAATGTGTACTGTTAAAGAGCTTAATGTCAAAATAATCCAAAGCATTAACGATAATCACAATTACTACGAGTTATAATTTTTACATAATCTGGTAATGTCACAATCTGTTTGTCAAATTACAATATAGCAACAATCATAAAAAATAATAAATAAATAACTATGTCATAATTATAATCTAAGACTAAATCACAAGGATAACGCACATTTATCAATAACATTTTCTAAATAGTTTTGTCATTCAAAAAGTCTTTAATAGTGTAATAGCATTTCTCCAACAATAGTTTCATTAATTGTTTTTTAAACATTTTTATGGGAAGGTCTTTTAAATTTTCTGGTAATTTATTATATACAAGCGGTCCCATGGAAAGGATGCTATTTTTTAATAAGGCTGTTTTATGGCTCCCTGTGCATAATTGGTTTTTATACTGGGATCTCAATGGTGCTGTGCGTTGTCTTATGTCAATCATCGAGGTGAATAGGTGTTTATTTAATTTAACAAATAGGGCAACTTCTAGTATATATAAACAAGGTAATGTCAGAATGTTTAGGGATTTAAATACAGGTTGACAACTTTCAGTAGACTTCAGACCTGTCATTGATCTAATACATCGTTTTTGAGCCCTAAACATTCTTTCCCTCTCGCTGCAGTTGCCCCAAAATATGACACCGTATCTTAATATTGAAGCAACTAATCCATGATAGGCTATAACTAATGTTTTTATGTTTAGTTTATTTGAGAGGTTATAGAGTACATATGATGATTTACTAAGTTTTTGGCATACATTTTCAGCATGAGATTTCCATGTCAATTTATCGTCAATATGCACTCCTAAGAATTTGGTCACTGAAGTAGTGTCTACGATTTGGCCATTATATTCAGTGATTACTTTTTTTGGCTGTAACCTCTGGTGAAAATGCATGACTTTAGTTTTTTGTAAATTTATGACTAGATTATTCCTATTGAGCCAATCTATTACTGCCTTAAGTGTGCTGTTTATTTCATCTTCGTAGTTCGTCTCCTTAATACATTCGACTATAGCAGTGCTGTCATCGGCAAATAATGTCATTGGGTATCGAATTTGACGGGGTAGGTCATTAATATAAAGTAGAAACAGTAATGGACCGAGTACACTGCCCTGTGGAACTCCGAACTCTATTACTCTGCAACTTGATAGGTATTTCAGTTCACGTTTAGTTTTAGTGCAGATTCTCGACAGTTCTGTGTACTGTTTTCTATTCGTGAGATATGACTTTATTAGGTTTAGGACGTTTCCTCTTATGCCATAGTCGCTAAGTTTATTTAAAAGAGTATCGTGTTTTACATAATCGAATGCCTTTGTCATATCTGTGAATATTGCACATATAGGGTTTTTTTTATCCACATTATTCATGATTACTTTCAAAAGATCGAATATTGCCATGTTGATATTTTTGTTTTTTCGAAAGCCCTTTTGTTCTTCACATAAAATGTCATTTTTAGCTATAAAGGTGTAAATAGATTCATAGATGATTTTTTCAAAGATCTTAGAGAATACTGAAATAAGAGCTACAGGTCTATAGTTTGTCATGTCTTCCTTGTCATTCTTTTTGTGCACTGGTTTTATGATCACAGTCTTTAATTCATCAGGGAATATCCCTAAGCTTATACAACCATTTATTATATGGCTTAATGGTTTTGCGATAATATCCGAGACAAATTTGACTACAACTGTTGAAAAGCCATCGAATCCGACACTTTTTTTATTTTTTAAGTTTCGTATCACACGTATAATATCTTGGGGGACTACCGGCTGCATAAACAAAGAATTACTGGTTTTGGTAATTGCAGCTGCATTTCCCGTACAATTACTGGATACATCGTGTATTTGGTCAACAAAGAAGTTATTAAATGATTCTGCAATCTGACTAGGTGATTTTATTAGTTTGTTTCCTTGCTTAATTTGCAAAATTGGTTCTTTAAGTAAATTATTATTATTATTTATAATTTGCCATGATGATTTTGATTTGTTTATTGAGCTATTAATTAAATAATTATTTTGGGCTCTTTGAGTTAGTTTTACAATCTTTTTAAGTTTCTGTGCATAGTTTTGAAATTTATTTTTGTTCTCGCTTGTGGGTGATTTTCTGTATTTCCATAGCATATTCCGTTGTTTTCTGCAACAAATCCTAATACCGCGTGATAGCCATTTAATTTTTTTATAGGATTTTACATTTTTTAATTGCATTGGGAAGCATAAGTTATATAATAGACGAAAGAGATCTATAAAATTATTATATGCTTCATTAGGGTCCTCTGTTTCAAGTACTTCTGAGAAAGATAGACACTGAAGGTGCTTTTTAAACAAAATTAAGTTTTCTCTGGATAAGTTACGCTTTTGAATTCGCCAGGAATTTATGGTACATGTTTTGCTTACCGGTATTTTTAAAATTTGAGCGGTATGGTCCGATAAACCGAAGTCGACTACTTCACTCATACAATTTTGTTTGGAATTGTGTGCAAAATTATCTAAACACGTGTTGCTCTTTGGTCTAGTTGCTTGATTAATCACTAACTTTAAATTATAATTCATCAGTAAATTTTCAAAGTCCAATGTAAAGTTATTTTTTTTCAGTGTGTTGATGTTGAAGTCACCGCATACTACTATTTTTTTTTTTGCTTTGGTACTCACTTTCTTTAACAAAGTATCTAGATGATCAAAAAACACATTAATATTGGACATGTTCGGTGGTCTATAGATACAAATAACTATTAATCCCTGCTGACTTAATTCTATTGCACAATATTCAAACACACCCGTAATAGATGTGTTAGGTAGCTCTTTACATTCGTATTTGTTTTTAATAAGGATACATGATCCTCCTCGCTTCTTCCTTCTTGAGTAACATGCTGCAAGCTTATAATTTGGAACGTTGATTAATGATTCCTGTCCTGAAGTTACGAAGTGTTCGGTGATGCATAAAATATCTATGTCAAAATTCTTGTTTTTTGTGTATAGCTCTTGGATATGCAGCGTCAACATATCAGTTTTATTAAGAAGTCCAGCGATGTTTTGGTGCATGATGTTCATGTGCTTATACAAGAAATAACTGGTCTTGTGTTCCTGTAGATTTGTCTTCGTTCACGCTATTTGAGAATAGCGGCGTTTGGTCAATGTTGTCGTTTCTGAAATCGTCTTGAGAGTAGAATAATTTGTAGTCTATCAATATGGCAGACATGATTTGTTCAAGGATGTTCCTCCATCCATTTCTGCTTAATTTTCCTGTACTATTGGAACACATTTCAAGTGTCAGAGAGCGATTACTATCGAAAAAGTATGCGTATTGATTGTTTTTTATGTCTAAATATAGCAGGTTATTAAATAAATCGACTCTATAGTTGTGAATTAGAGCCCCAGTTTTGTACGTCGGAGCGCAGATAATAATATTTGTGTGGTTGATATTTTTCATCGCGTTTTTAAGGTTGTTAATTATATCCAAGTAGTCTCCATTGTTCAGATCATTTTCTCCAATGAAAAACAGGCAGTAATCGCTCATCGTGAATTCTTTTAATTTATATATCAGAGATTTCAGGAAGCCTGGTTCGGTGACTTGTGGCAGTAAATGATGACAAAAATTAAAATGTTTTGAGAAGATTTCTTCGATTAGGGGCAGCGTCCCCTTTGTGCAATTGCTGCTTATTACAGATAATCTGTTTTTATTCTTTGGTACATATATCTCTCCTGATGTAATTTCGCAGGCAGTATTACACACTTGAGAAGTTGCTATTGATTTTTTATTAGTTTGCGTCGATTTGTCGTAATTTAAATTGGATGTTTGGGTTTCCTTATTAAGCATTTTATTTTTTTTGTAAGGAGTGTCTCTACTCTTGGACTCGTTATTTGAGATATTCGGTGAAATGCTTTGTTGTTTAGCGGTTTTTTTGCGAGCTGATGGTGTAGAGACCTTTTTCCTATCAGGCG
The DNA here is from genome assembly GCA_963082945.1 of Cerastis leucographa. Taxonomy (NCBI): domain Eukaryota; kingdom Metazoa; phylum Arthropoda; class Insecta; order Lepidoptera; family Noctuidae; genus Cerastis; species Cerastis leucographa. Next base: position 20,261,571 of record OY720356.1, on the reverse strand, counting down.
TTAAGCAAATCTTTTTACAGGTTTCTACGGTCTTCAAAGATTTCTGTAGATCAGTTTTTAAACGGAAGTTCTCGTTATTTAAGTCGTCTATTTCTTGATGAGCACTCATTAATTGCATTGTGAGTGATTTAATTTGATCGTTCAGGTCGTTAACTATGTCATTGTCGCTATAGTTCTGTAGACTGTCTGGTATGCTTAGCATTGTGGTGTCTAATATTGTTTTATCCTCGTCCTTTGTCATGTCAGCCAAATTACTTAGCGATCCCGATTTGTGCGGTTTCCGATGTGTAATGTTATCTAAATCCATATTTTATTATATCATTAGCGCCCTCTGTCGGGACTGGCACGTATTCAACTATTAACTAATATAATTGGTGATCAAACATTCACAAAAAGATGTGTTGGGTAGCGGGGTTCGAACTTGGTACTCGTCGTTTATTGCGGATGTAGAGGTTGACACTTAGCGAACCGAGCCATTTGAACGGTAACTGTGATATCCAAATTACGTTATAGATACTGTAGTGTCATAAAAAAAGTTCGTTGACAAGTTTTGAATTCAAATGTTTTTAAAATGAAGTCCAAAGGTCGTTTCTTTGTTTGTTGTACACTAATGTTTCACTTTTTTGTTTTTGTTTTATTGCTTCTTTAACACTTTTAGGGCATGTAATGTTGAGTTTTTGTACACTTTGAACACTGCTTTAAAGTTTTGGAACACTTGATAAGTTAGTCGAACAGAGTTTATGGAAGATAAATAGTTACTGTATATTAATGTTCACTGCAGTATTTAAGTTTTTTTAACACTTCCACATATGCACCGCACAGTTCAGTTTATTATAGTAATAATTTTATGTCAGTTTGAGAAGTTTTACTATTTTTACACATTTAATAACACAGAGCGCACACTTGCCGTCCGCGCGCTTAACACGAATCCCCTATGTACAGTTGAACAAACTTAGGTTCACAGACAGGCAGCTACATTTGCAACTACTTTTACTGTTCTCTCTCTAATTAGCACGAACGTAATGAAAGATGTTCAATTTATAAATAGTTCTATTTTTTATTAAAAATCTTACGTATTTTGGTTTAAATGTATGCGGAAGGCATAAATGTGAATTTAGTCCTTTAACTAAATTAATGTTATTTGTATTTTTATTAGTAGATATCTATTTTAAATCGTTTGAATTTGCGTAACGTGTATGTACTGCGAGCGTTGTTGCCACCTGTCCACGATTGACAATGATAAGAACATTTAGGTCCCCCGTTCATAAGGGCCCTATACTAGGCCTGAACACTCGCTGCAAATTAAAAACCAACCTATTTCTAAAACCAAAACGTCTGAAATTCAAAAACAATCGATCTTAACACAAGTCACGGAGTTTACAGGGTTGAGGGGCAAAGCGGGTGGGGTCACATCAATTCAGCAATTTCGTTATACATGATTGGAAGGCTGTTTGTTCGTGGCTGGCGCGCCGCCAACTCGCTTGCATAATGTCTCAAACGCTGCTGCCACTAAGTGGGGAGTAACGAAGGTCGACTCTTCACAATGGCTGGGATCCTGGTAACTAGCTCACGGCATGCAGTGGAATGATGGCCTTTGTTTGGTAACTATTATCTTTAGACGGCTAGGCTCTGGACAGGTTAACGTTTATTTTTGCGTGCTTGCGGACAAGAAGATAGGAGAGATTTATATCCACCGATGTCCACAACTTAGCTGCAGGTTTTGGTAGACAAAAACTGTATACCGGGTGTGCCAGGTGCCAGGTGTGGTGTTGTGGCTGTGCCTAAGCGTTTTTCATCTATGTACCATTTACCTGAAAAGCTATTTCTCTCCATCATTTATATTTCTTAATATTTTGTCTACAAAAATATCTAGTAGTCAATTTAAGAGTTCGCCTTCTTTGTTCCCTTTAAAATAATGTTTGAAATAATACGACTGCATTGTCCAAATGTCTCGACCGGGCTATCGCTGTGAACTTCTGCATTTCTGCCTGAGCTTCCAGCCTTTTATGCAAAGTGTCGGTTACGACGCTGACGTTTATTTCGCTTTTATTGTTTTATGTGAATTCGAGGCTGAAGTTGGCGCATTAAAAAACTTTTTATGTTTGCTAACTAATAAATACACAATAAAATAATAAAATTGGAGTTGATTAAAAAAGTATAAACTGTAGTGCTATTGAAATAAGTGATAAAGCCAACACTTTTGACTTAAAAAAAAACATCTTTAAACTTAACAAAAAGTTTTTTTTTTTCCATTATTGGTTTTACTGGCTGATATTCAACAAAAACAATCAGGGCAACCATTACTTTTACGAAAAAGAAAATCGTATTAAAAAAACTTTAATGGCATCTCACAATTTTTTAACCCCATATGACCAGTAACTTTTATTTTTACAATAAAAAGGTTTTAAAAGTTTACATTACTGTGTGTGAAATAATTTTAATATTAGCACAGAAACCGTAGAAAAGAAATGGTTTACATGACAATTAAAACAAGTAGCACTTTTTGACGCGTGGTCATAGTCAAAATTAACAAAGCCATTTTGTTTTTTCAATACTAGTTCTACAGACCATTTCACAAATGTTTACCAAGAGCGCCTTTCTGACAATGTCTTTCAGGCGCCAGAAGATCCGTGCAACACTATAAACATTACTGAGTAAAATTGTTTGCGTTTAGAAATCGTATTGGAAATAAAAAAAATAAGAGCATTTTGTACCGATTTTGATCACGCGCTGTAAAACTAACGTTTTTACTGCTATGGAAATAATGACCATGATTTGAGATAAAACCTCGTTGGTAAAACCTTCTTCAAATAATTTTAATTTTCTGTTTTTATTGGCTGGTCTTCGAGAAAAAAACAGGATGCTCATTACTATTACGAAAAAGAAAATCGTATTAAAAAAAAACTTTAATGGCATCTCACAATTTTTTGACTGCAAATGGCCAGTAACCCTTTTTTATTTTTGAAATATTATACTCGTATGTAGGAATAAATAGTTTTCATTACACAAACTGAGATAATTTTGAGCATTTGTCCTAGCCTAGTAACCGTAGAATAGAAAATGTTTATTACTATAGCAACTTAAGTTTTTTTATCCAAACGTAGAGTATTTTGAAAATAACTTATTATGCCGTTTGCATCCTAACTAGATTAACATCCCATTACTTTGTTGTATAAAATAAGTAAGAACGCTGCAAAACGACCTCGAGCAGAGCACTAAAGAAAAGCCCTAAAAGCCTACAAATGGCATTAAAGCGCTCACAACTAGCTCCCTACCTACTGACTTACTCACTTTAACTGCACTTACCCCTGCTGCACCATTGTTTCAACTTGCTCTAAACAGATTAATTTAGTAATACCTACTAATTCTGGCACTGCATACAGTTAATAAAGTTTGTGAGGAAGAGTGGGATAGGGAAGGGGGGGGGGGAGAGGTTGAAGTAGTACGGCAGTCTGTGTATGTGAATATTTTATATGTTTATATTTGTGCCGTGTTGATGTTGACGCAAGAAGTTTGCCGGCTCTCTGTCTAGGGAGTTTATTGTGAATAGCTATGCTGATGCGTAATGTTTGATAATGTTTATGCATAGGTCTGTACCTACCTATACAAATGTATTACGCCTGTAAGTTTCAGAGAAGCTATCAAATAAGATGGTTGGCAACCAGAGGGCCAAGGATATTTTGGTTATTATTCTAGGGTTATTGGTACAATTCAACCAACGTATCTGTTTGGGCGGGATAACACAGAACTTAAATAAATGTATCAAGTTAGACATATAGATGCAAATTTCCTTCACAAGCAACGCTACCTTCCACTGCACACTGAATGAACATTTATGACTTTTGTGAAATAGCATTGAAAAAAATAAGATGACGGCGTTAGTTCCGATTCGAGCCATGTGCCAAAAGATCTTTGTACAAGTATTTGGTACATCGATCTAACACGATGATAAAAAAGTCAAAAATTATTGGGACTGAATGTCGTTGTAAAAATACAAAACGCTTTAAAAACGATTGCCAGTTGACGGAATTCTTCTGTGCGCCAATTAACAAAACTTCTCAATGAAAGTATAATTTATTCCATGTTAAGCATGATGACTCACTCAAACTCACTCGAACTTTGCATACAACCTGTTTTTTTGATATCCCATAACTCTGGATATGATTGAGACCATATCAAAGAATCAACTGGCATATGAATTATGTTTTAATCATACTTTTTTTTTTGTTTTTTCGCTTTTTCTTAGCTTTAAATATGAATTAGTGGTTTGAATAAAAAGAATTACTCGTATTTATCAATGAAACTACTACTATTTTACTACACTACTGCGAAGTTTGGCAACCTCGCAAAAGTAAAGATTCATCATACTGGTGACATTTTTGACCTAAGTAAATTATGATTAATGATATCTCCGAAACTATGCATTTTTGGACCACCTATTCTAGGAGTTTAGTATTATTTTTACCTATAAAATATAACCCTAGAGTTATGGGATATAAAAAAAAACAGGTTGTATATTCAGATTATGATGATTAGGGAACCGGGAAGCCAAGCGGCAGTGAATTTCACAGACTGGCAGTTCGCACAATAAATGTGGACGCATAGCGCTTTGTTCGAGTACATATGTATATAGCATGACCTATTAATATAGCAGCAAGTCTTGCTATACCCTTCCTGGAATTCTGCTAGTTATGCCTATTTACGGATTTCCGGATATGTGACTCTAATGACATGGATATATTCCGAGAAGTCCGATACGCAGGATACGCTGCACCCACGGGCTCTTGGCACTTTCAATAAGTTACGGCTGAGTCCAAAGTTAGCTATTTATAAGGGTCTTGTCAACATGTATTTTGCTCATAAAAAACCCTGCTGAAGTAGTGGTAATAAATAACATAATGTTTAAATGTTGTGGTTTATGTAAACCATAAAACTGCATGATCCAATTCTGTCTTCGTAAATATGTGATAAAGACACTTTTTCGAGTACCTCAGTAATTAAAACTTAAACCTTGCTGACACTCGGTCTGATAACCATAATGACTCGGTCTCTAGCGAGCTTCAATCAATTTGCATAAAGACCGTAGTCCGTGTCCTCTGTGCGCACTTACAGAAATAAATGCGTAAAACCCGTACACATGTTTTCTGATCCCGCCAAATCGACGTGTTCGTACTAGTAACTTGTCTATAACCCTTCACGACCACACCACCACACACCACGACAGTGTGCAGTTCATGGGAACATTTCTTCAGTTTCACGCTACTCATTCAATCAAAAACTTATGCTAGTGACTAACCTGAAATATTGATCCGCTCCTCATCGTAGTAGTCCAGCTTGTGCAGTTCCTCATCATCATCAGGTAGAACGGGCTCGTCGGGCAGGTGGTCCGGGCGGCGCGCGCGCGTCGCGTTCGGAGTGGCGCTCACCAGCACGCACACCACCGCCAGCGGCAGCACCACGTCCATGGCGACATCACCGCGTGCACACCGACGCTGCTGAGGAGCAACAGTTATGCGTTACTATTGGCTCGAGATGAGGTGGGAATAGCTTAGACTAAGTCCTTTCGCCGTTGGGTGGTGAGGGTGATATTAGAATTAGATGAACCGTTCCTTTTCAATGTATTTACTGCAGTTGTTACTGATTCCGTGTTTGACGACTAAGGTATTCAGGGTGCAGCTAAAATATTCAGTCATGATTGTGAATCAGGGTTACGTTCAAGATTGAAAAGGAACGATTCATCTAATGTCTCCGGCACCATGCAACAGCGAAAGGCCCATAGGGTTTGACCATTCAAATCGAATCAAATTTGACGAATTTCCGATTTGACAAATATCAGACTTGACCAATGTCGTTCAATCCGGTCAGACCAAATCCTGGGGAATAGTAGATAGTGAGTGCTTCAGTTATGGAGAACCCGGAGCCTATTTAATAAAAGTGACAGGCAACATCGGGACATGTGCCCCGAGACGGTTCTGAAGTGAAAGATGAATCGTTAAAGCTGCGGGAATCGCTTAGACTAGGGACAAAAATGTGGGGGTATTGAACAGAAATGAATGCAATGATGGTTAGCGCTTTGGTTTGGCAATATCTGCGGCATATTTAATAAAACATATGAACTCCTCCGCAAGCGGTCTACCACATCAATAGATACCTCATCGCCTAGGTAAAGATGCTGCTGGGCAGGAACGATGACGCGTCACGATTCGAAATATAACGCAAAGTTGAGCGGGTCGATCGCGCCACTTAAACACTTCGGGAACAAAATGTCAAAGGATATCTCAATGTAGCCCTGATTATGTCATTGACTGGGTTGTTCGTATATTTGTTACATTCGTGGATGTTGTTGAAAAACAAGATGAGAGCGTTGGTTTTGATTTTTGCTATTGGTTAAAAGATTCTTGTTCACGTAGCACTAATATAGTGTATGCAAGTATCCGACCAATGATTTAAACGTAAATAAAAATCCTAACAAAACGGCTGTTAAACAAGCCCTCTAGTAGAATAGAATGGAATAGAATAATCTTTATTGGCGTGTAATATGGCACATTAAGGTGTTAAAGATAAAAAGGTTCTACATATTCCGTTCGGTAAGTAAAGACGTAATGACTTTGAACTCCACATTTGAAACTTACATTGGAGAACTGTGTCTGGAATTTCAGAAATACATATTTAAAAAAACTTTTAATTTCAGACAACTGGGCTCATATAATGTTAACTTAGTTAGTATTCACAATTTGTTAAAACTATGTAAGTAGAAGATTATTACAGTATAAGAATTTATTTTCTATGGTAAGTTTAATGAATGACATGTAGCTTGTTAAACCTACCAATTGTCGGCCCATCCAGCCTTTCCGCAAGTACCTTCAGAATGCCATTAGTGCTTCCCCCCATTCTGCGTATGACTGAGGCAACTTTCTTTCTCAATATGGCAAAATAATCATCAGTATGAGCATCCGCGAACATATCTGACGCACTGCAGTAAGATGGAAGCCCCAGCAACACCCTGAAGGCATTGTTATATTGGATGCGTAAGGTATTGTCGGATTTTTGGGTATGATGTGCCTAAAGAATGCTGTATAGTAACTAGTTTAACTGCGGATACGTACTAGTCGAGCAGACAGACAGACTCGTGGAAAAATATTTACTGATTCGTTTTCTATTTAACTAAGTTGCTAAGGAAAAAGAAAAAGAGAGTAGAAACCAATCAACTGTGCCCTATTCCATGATGATTCGACTTTGTTCTTTATATCAAGGAATAAAATACTTCAACTGAAATAAAGTAGATATTTTTACTGCTTATATTATGAGGACAAAGACCTGGAATTATATTGAGGTCAGACTACAATCAATGATTTCGCTTTGATGAAATAATTTTGCCGAAAATACTTTATTGTCGGAAAAGTTTCTCAACTTTTTATATACTTAAATAATTGTTACCCGCCTTTCCTAATTAAGATTAAGCTCATTGTGATTAAGTTTATGCATAATTGCATATTTAAGTAAAGCTAACTCCAGTACGAAGCAACGAGGTCCCTCTGTCTGCGGGCTTTCTAGAGCATGTAATAACGCTTGTTAAAAAAAAAGATCGTTTGTTACGATTTAACACAAAAACTACTCGACCGATTTTTAAAATTCTTTCACTATTAGAAAGCTACATCTTTACCGAGTCACATAGGCTATATTTATCACAATTTTCGCGGACAAAGTCGCGGGCGAAGTGCTAGTTACTTTATATCGAGCTCATAAGTTTACAATAAAATTGGGAATACAGATTGATACCTGACATGTATAGCTATTCTTATGGGGTTAAACATGAAATTTTCCTTTAACGATAGTACGGGTACGTACGTCATATGAGTTTTAAAATACCTTATGATGGTGCATCGATGAATTTTTACCTCCAGGAAACCGCGATAACCATAATTTATTTTCATATAGAGACTTTATTTTATAATTTGGTAAATTCACTAATGCTTTTGATTCTACATGGCTTACGAATACCTGTTTTATGTAATTTACTGTCAGGTAGATTGTGGGTGTAATAATAGGTAAACTTCTGACTAACCATTTGGGAATTTCAGGTAAAAAATTATTTTTAACTTCATAAATTCGCTGACAAATAACGCACAGCTTGAACCACTGGGTCCAGAAGCATGGAATTTTGTCTTATTAGACAAAATTTCATTCATTCATATCATTTCACCTTTAAACTATTGTTTCTTAAGAAAATTCATCCCCTAAAGAGATTGAATAAGGGATAGAAGTTAGTTTTTTTTGTCCATAGGAAATCCCATCTAACAGACGATTTGTACATTACCCAATATAAAATTTAAATTAAAAATTATAAAAATCCCCCACACAATAAAACTCTAAAAAAAAACCATAAATAAAATTAATCCAAGCGTCGTAGCGTCGGGGGTCCGCTTTGTTTGTATATATATTTTTATGTACTAAGCGGTCTACTTAGCGGTCGCCCGACGCTACGACGCTTGGATTAATTTTCTTTATGGTTTTTTTGAGGTTTTGTCCGTCGTCGGGGGTTTTTTAAATTTTTAATTTAATTTTTATTTCATGCTGTTTAAACTTAAATTATTTTTTCTTAGCCTTGACTGTCCCACTCCTGGGCATAGGTCTACTCCCATTCCTTCCACTTTTCTTGGTGTTGCGCCTCTTCTCGCTTATTAACGAAAACAAGGAAAGATATGAATAAAAAAAAAACTTGAGCTTTTAGGTGGGAGGGGGGGTGTGCAGCCAACCCCCCTGGCGATGCCCATGGTGAGAAAGTGACAAGAATTCAAATTTCCAATCAACTAGACCCGTTGTTGTTTAAATCCCTTCATCAACTAGAAAAGAGGTGATGAGCTTCAAACGGCTGAGCAGATTTTCTCGAAACATAGCTAAGAACACTCTCGATAAAAATACCTTTCAAATGACACCAATTTTATCAAAATCGCTTCATCCGTTTGGGAGCTACGATGCCACAGACAGACACACAGATACACAGATACACACGTCAAACTTATAACACCCCTCTTTTTTGGTCGGGGGTTAAAAACAAACGGTGGTCTACTTAGCGGTCGTCCTACGCTACGACTCTAAGATTAATTTATTTAGTAGAGATTTTTTGTGTCCGGGGGTTTTTTAAATTTTAAATTTAATTTTAATTTCAAGCTTTGTAAATTTACATTATTTTTTTAGCCTCGACTGTCCCAGTCCTGGGCAAAGGCCTCCCCCAGTCCTTCTACTTTTCTCGGTGTTGCGCCTCTTCTCGCCAATTAACGAACACAAGGAAAGTACTGACTTAAAAAAACAACCTGAGCATTTAGTGGTGAGTGGTCAGTTGCGCAGACGCCCGCCCCCCCCATTCCTGGCGATGCCCATGGTGACAAGTGACAAGATTTCAAATTTCGAATCGACCAGACCTGTGCAAGTTGTTTATATCCCTTCATCAACTAGAAAAGAGGTTATGATCTTCGTAAGCCTGAGCAGATTTTCTTGAAACACAGCTAAGAACACTCTCGATTAAGACACCTTTTAAACGAAACCAACTTTATCGAAATCGGTTCATCCGTTCAGGAGCTAGGATGCCACAACAGACACACAGATACACACGTCAAACTTATAACACCCCTCTTTTTTGGTCGGGGGTTAAAAATCATGATAAGTATCAATTACATTCTTTACCATATAATTGTTGACGTGTCTACAACTAGTATTGCACGGAAAACTACCGGAAAGTTAACTATTACAAGCAATATTTAAAATTTTATCGTCACGAGGTAATGACATACAACTGTTGATCACGCATGTAAGGCGGTGAAACATTTTAAACAAACAGGGTGTATTTTTGAACGGATGGCCGTAATCCTTCTCTTAATCCTAATTCTCTTATGTCTACCCACATAATGGCTGTTGCTTACCTATATACAGTAAAGTGATCTCTGGGATCGCCGAATCGGAAAATCTAGGCCTGACTGTATTCTGATAGGTGAATATCATTAAGTTTTCATACTTTTTCTCAGTCAGGATTTGGGCCCGGTGGAGAAAACTGGTAACCAGCTCTGTCACCTGCAACTGGATCATCGACTTTGCTAGACTTTCGGGAATACAGATGTGATGTTTCTTCTTGTTTTTTGTAGACCTTGAGCAAGCAGTACACAAGGTGTTGTTTTGCATCCTCGTCAAAATTCAGGAGGTTGTCACAAAAGACATAAATAAACAATTAAAATAATGGCACCTAGTTAATTATTAATAACGCAAATTGTTTTGTTTGTTTAAGTATGTCAAGTATTTCAGAATAACCCCCTTAATGTGGTTTAGGGAATAAGAAATTATTGAGTAAACGTTTGAGATTGTTTGTATGTGTGGTAAGCGCGGTTAGCGGGCGAGAATCAGACGGCCCGCGTTTAAAACACGGGTGGTTCATACTTACCGATTTCCGTAAATGAGAAAAAAAAACCTACCCATTTTATTATTGATTCGGGACGAGATATCATTAGCATACTTACCTGCTTGAAGTTGACGCGGATGCAAAACAAAACCTTGTATAACTAGACCGTAGATATATTTTCAAATTATTTTTCTTTTTTTCCGACACTTCCTTCACCACGTGCGTCGTTTAATAATTCCACCTGTATTTGAGCCACAAACATCAATGATAACATTAGTTAGTCTCAAGATCAACAGGTTGGCGAGGTGGGTTGTTCAACTATTTGTTGTTGGCAGCTTTTCTGACAGATAGCTTAATGAAAAGTTTCCTCATCCGGCTGTTGTTCAGAGTAGAATGATTTTTGTTTTAGTTGGTAGTGTGATAATTTGACTTAATATTTCGTAGAGTTATGCAAACTCGTTTTTTTCATAATCTTGCAAAAAAGTATTTTTTTTCAGTTCGCCCAAGCCTTTTCAAATACTCCTTTCCCACACCACCGTTTGGAATCAGTGTTATTTCCTATGCCAATACAAACTAAACCAGAATTAATTTTGACAAGTATGTTGAGAAATACTTAATTTTTACTACAAGGGTCTATTATACCTGGCGCCTTACGCAATCAAGTCATACCTACCATCCTATAACTAAGAAGAAAAAAATACGTTTTCACAATCTATCGTACCGATTCCAGCATTGTCCCAGAAGGCCTTCAAAGACAAACATTCCATTTTCAAACAGATTAACAAAAATAAACCGCGTAAACGCGTCTAAATAAGTAGTTATTTAGACGCGCCTTTACACAGGTTACAGGAGAGAGATCCGGAAAGCAGTCATTGTCGTGTTTCAAAACGGAACTCGGATATCTACCTTCGGCTTTCGGTCCCAGTGGCTTCGGGCATTATCGTATTGTCGCCAACAAATTGACAATTTAAATATGATATCTCCCCCCGACCTTTTCCGACCTTTCTGATTATTTTTTTCCACTCTTTGTGGTAATATTCATCGAGATACATTTTTAAGCAATTTGAAGATTACGTTAAGTTAAATAGGGAGAACTGGGACGCGATTGAATGGACGGAAATGTTTTAATCGGAATGTCATTGATATTACGCTGGTTATTATCTAGAAAATCTAACAAGTTTTAGTTTATTGGTTTCTTGGAAACATAAAGTAAACATCTATTCATAAGCTAAAAGAAAACATCATATATTTTCCTTTTTCTCAATAAATAACTGAATAGCCGTCACGTCCGTATTCTCTAGGGGCCATGGAAGGCGGAGGGTAAACTATCGCACATGAACAGGTCACCGGCGTTGCTCAATACGTCATACCGACGTACTCAGGTATAAGGGACGTGCCTATCCCTTTTATCGGACATTACTCCAATCTGAGGCTATGAATATAGGATCCTTTTCCACAGAAGGTTTCCCTCTGGTGACAATTCATTTTAGTTATTAGGTATAGGTAACATCTTTATTCTACTATTACATCAAAAGATTTATTCCGTTCCGATTCTATCAACTAATACCACTGGTATTTGTTTCAACATTTTTTTTTTCTATTCCGTACGGATCACAACAACTTGAATTTGGTACAGTCAGCTCCGACAAACCTAATCAAATTAACTTCGTTTTGTAATATTTTTATATCATCGTAATATAATCTAAACTAACATTATAAAGAGGAAAGTTTTGATTGTTTGTTACGATTTAACACAAAAACGACAGGACAGATTTTGAAAAAAAAAACACCACTTTAAAACTACATCTTTTACCAAGTAACATACGATGAAGTCGCGGGCGAGTGCTATATAAATTCATCCTGTACAGGGTGTAACTGAAAGAGTATATACATACTTAAGGGTAAGCTAAAGACCATCAAACTGAACATGTTTCTAATCATAAAACATGTTTTTCAGCGACTAAATTATGTGCTGCCCCATACAAAATTGCAATACCTATTCGACCCAAATGTATGGAGCATCTGATATTTTTTTCGCTATTAGGATATATGTCCGATGGAGAAATATGTTCAGTTTGATGGTCTGTAGCACACCCTTAAGTATGTATATACCCTTTCCGTTACACCCTGTATACTCTATTGAAGTGTCGAAAATAATACTCGCATAGTTCTTAACATTCATGCCTACATCACTTATGAAAGTTACCTTTCCCATTTCAACAAACAAAATAAATGCAAAACAAATGAAAAACAGTGCTCTTAAATTAAGTAATCCAAAAATGTATGGAAAAAACAAAACAGTTGAATCTGACAAAAGATGCAATCAACCAAACACATGTAGGTAAGCGTTTCAGCTAAAGCATTTACCGACCGTATCTTTGAACTTGGTTTGGTATTCGTTTAAACAATGGTATCCGTTCGGAATAGGTATTAATGTGAGATGAAACAAATACCAGCCGTATTAGTTGTTGGTATTAGAACGGAATTCTGAGAAACATTGGTACCACAGTCGTTACGAAAATTGCAGATTACAAAAAAACTAGATATTACAGAAATTCACCCCAGTTTTGGTTGCGTCCACTCACATGTATTTGAGACCACTGCTGACCACTTTAAATCTATCGTTGTAAATGTTAAAACCATAATTTTCTCTTAGTATAAATCTCTAAAAAAGGACAGTAGACAAGTCAATAGGGTGTTCGACGTCAAAACGGAGGACGGCGTCATTTAGTCAAATTACGTCAGTCGGTGTTAACGACATTGTTGCGTCAAGTTGCGGGAGTGCCCGGATCTGACGTTTGCTGTTTTCATTGGCGGCTGAATTAAGCCTTATTTTGAGATAGGAATGCGAGGGAAAAGCTTGTTAAATAATATAAGGTAAATCGATAATCCAATACATTATTTAATTTTGTAATTCGTTGTAATCAAATGCTCTAAATAATATGTATAACTTCGTCAAGCAGAAGCGCTCCACGGGAAATTAAGAATTTTTGTCACAGACAACATTGTTCGTCCGTATGGATAAACTGGTACAAGTTCAATAGCAGTGACAATGATGTCATACTATTAATTAGCAACACACCCTAGCACGAGGTTCATGAACCTATATTGAGGTGTCAATTTCATTGATGGAGCCGGTTGGTTCATAAAAAATAACGCGGATGGTTGGGCTACTCAAACTCCATTTATAGAGTTTTTAATATCCTTGTTGATCTAGTGATCGGAAGCGTTACTGCTAAGCATAAGATCCTGGGTTCAGGTTAGGCAATCCAGTTATTGGGTTGGTCCATGAGACTTTTGCATAACTGGTGAAATGTCGGTGTAAGTATAAGATCCTTTATTAGAGCACCACTACACCACACAAACCAATACTTTAATCGCTTTTCCCCTTGTAGTCAGTCATAGCACTGTTTTAAATATTTGCTTAGATACGGAAACGGTCATACCAATAAAACTTGTACCATCACAATCAATAACACAATTCACCTCACTCCATCAGCATGCAATTTATGCTCTAACAAATACAATCTATTAAGGGTGCGGTGCTGACGTCACGTTACCCCAGTGCGACGCGACGTCAGTCAAGCGTTGACGGCGACCGGTCAACGCGTTGGGGCAGGCGCTCGGTACTTTGTCGATGACGTAGGTAAGCCCATCGCACAAGCGACGGACCGTAGAGTGGAGTTTGTGTCTGTACGGTCTGTTGTAGCCTAGGTAATCTGACTAGGTAATTCGGCATGCCTTGGTCTTGCGGGGAATGTATTAAATATCCCGACAAATGAGAGTATATGTTATGTATATTATATATTAAATTTATATTTTGTTGTGCTGCCACTTGGAATGGGTTTGTGTCTAGCAGACGTTTGGCACGTTGATGGATGTTTAAGAAACACACTATTATTGACGAAGATGTTTAGTACTTAAGTTCATCCTTCGGAAAGATATATTTTCAAGGTTTTATGAAATAAGGAAAGAGTAGACGATCCATTTGTACAGGAACAGTATTCAGTATGCTACAAAAACAAAACCATCGTCACCTTGCAACAACATAAAATTGAATATTAGCGACCTTATAGAATAAGAAGAAGTGACTGCTGAGATGACAAGTAATAAAGAAGAATGGAAGAAGAAGACATGCTGCGCCGACCCTGAATAAATTGGGATAAGGGCAGAAGAACGTTGATGATGATGATTAGCGACCTTAAAGCATAACCATAAGCATGATCAGCGCACCATCTTCCCACGGCGATGGGACCTGCACCTTCTTTCTGTGCAAGAAAACAGGCCGTACTCCACCACGCGGGCCCAGTGTGGTTTGGCATTGGTGTTGGCACTTGTCTTCGAATTTGCGGTTTAAGAACATGACGGACATGTTTCTTCACGACGATTTCCTTTACTGTTTACCGACCTACCTATGCTAGATCTTTAGTATGTCTAATTAATAGACTGTGCAACGTATGCACAAGAAGACACTGTTGGAAGAAGTCCCTTCTCCGGAAATTACACGCCATAGTCACAGGCATGTTTTGTTTCCTCTATGTTTCTCAACACAAGGCATGTGTCACTGTTCTCATGAATCCTTATAACTGTAGTGTTGGTATGCTATTGGATAAGCGAATTCGTGGAGCTAGGAGATTGCGCTGGTATGAAAGTTCCTGGGATAAAGTTTTGGGTCAGTTGAAGTTTATATCTTTGTTTGTAGGTAGAGGTTCTTATGGAATCGTTCGACCGGAAAAGTACTATATCTACCGTATCTAAGATGCTAATATGTACCTATTTAGAAACGATATTGCTTTATTCCGTCGTATGCGGCAATTAACGTCATTTTTCTTCAGTTGGTTATTTTGAGCCTTAGCCACTTTCATGTTTAAAGGGTATTTATTAAAACTCAAACTCGTATTACTCGTATCGCATTGATGTGTAATTTAGTTATTTAATGTAATGTAATACTTACATATATGTAATATTGTTACATATATGTAAGTATTTCTTGTTACCCTTATCACTAGCGAGATTTTTGGTAAAGGGCCTAATCAAGGTGACATATTTCATCAGTGGTATCGATAATGGTAAAGTTGTCGATTGTCACTGGTTTCGATTATCTGTAGTTCCACCGAACAAAAAAAAACATTACATATCAATCATAGAAACAGACCGACATAGGCACTTCTTAATAATTATAGTGTGAAATTAATTTATTAGTAATACAATTATGTATGACGATAACGAATATAGGTGTTAAATAAAGTGTGGTACCTACATAACAATTGGTAATCTTGTTCGATCAGCACCGACACGCGATTCCAGTGTTAACTAGTTTTAACTATGTACAATAATTGTACATGTTATACGCACTACCATTTATTCCTATTAACACCAGGATAATAGATATTCCATGTTAATTACATAGAAAATAATACGGGAGTAAATATTATTGCTTGTTGTTGCGTTTTAATTATGTCAGACCTTTTAGGTCATTAACCTAACACTATACCCGGTTGATGGCTATAGGCTCACCCCCTGTTACATGGACGGAGACATAACTGGTGAAATATGGGTGTACTATTAGATACACCCCTGCTTATCCCTTCGGGGATTATGTGCAGTCGTGACGTTATGTTATATTATGTACCAATTATGTACCAACTAGCTTATGCCCGCGGCGTCACCCGCGTGGAGTTTGATAATTGTCCCACGGGAACACACTACCGGGATAAAAAGTATCCTATGTGTTAATCCAGGTTATAAACTACCCGTGTGCCAAATGTCATCCAAATCCATTTAGTAGTTTTTGCGTGAAAGAGTAACAAACATCCATCCATCGATCCTCACAAACGTTCGCATTTATAATATTAGTAGGATTTCTACCTATTTCAAATTAATTAATTGAAGCCAAAGAAGTATTGACATCATAGTGAAGTAAATTTAGCAGGAAAATTGTTAGGACATTCCTTAAAAAATACTAAAGATGCAATTTATATCTTCTTTCCCCTAAAAGAAAAAGAGCCGGTAGCCAATGAAATAAACATATATTTTCTTTAGAAAAAAACAGCCAAGAAAGTCTGTCGAGTCACCCTCAAGTGATAGCAATCGATATTTGCACACAATTTGTCAAAGACAATCCATTTTTTGATAATAACTTGTCACAGATGCTTTTTTCTAACATCCCTGTCAATCCCTTTACACAAAACAACACCCCGTGAACTCCCCCTTTAATCTACAGCACCGTGACCTCCTCAGGTGCGAACCAAACATTTTATATTCTCAAGCGGCTCGCGAGTAAAGGAACGTTTTCTTTAGGGTTCTCTCCAATTAGCAAGACGGATATAGAACAGGTTTATAGTCTGGGATTGGATTAAACATGGTTGGGGTATTTTAAGCTGGTTTACTTGATTGTTTTTCATTTTCTACATTAAATAAAGGGTGTTAATAGACACTTAACGAAGTCGAAGGGCACTTGTTCTCGCCGTCATTGAGTTTTTTTTTTCTGGCCCTTACTTGGGAACCTTTAATTTTTTAATTACAAAGATATTGGAGGTCGAAGTTCTACGTTTTTTTTGAAAAAGAAGTTTTTAATGTTATAATTTAAATAACTTTCCGGCCACTGTACTATTCAATGCATCCATCAGCAAAATGTTTTGAATGCGTCACATTGAGTTCTACCGTGAAACGTGATGTTTCACCCAAAAAATAAAGTCGTTTCCCAGCAACATTTTTTGCATAGAGCTACTTGGTTTGAAGTAGGTACAGAATGCATGGTTGACGACTTCGTGAAGGGTTGGTATACACCCTGTATAAATATACAAGGTGTTGTTTTGCAACCACGTCAAATTTGAGGAGGTTGTCACAAAAGACATAAATAATCAATTAAAATTTGAGGAGGTTGTCACGAAAGACATAAATAATCAATGAAAATTTGAAGAGGTTGTCACAAAAGACATAAATAATCAATTAAAATTACGGTACCTAGTTAATTATTAATAAACGTTGATTTTTTTGGTTGTTTAAGTTACCCACCCATTTTATTATTGATTAGGGACGAGAATTATTAGCATAATTACCTCCTTGAATTTGACGAGGATGCAAAACAACACCTCGTATATACCAATACGGGGTGTAAGGGCACCGACGCGAAAACGCTTACCACGTACTCGATACGTCATTGTGAACTCCCCTACATAGAAATTATACATCAAAAAACTACTGTTTCCAACAAACGTGCAATACCAACACGGTCAAAATATACGATATACTAAGTCACTTGATTTGCTTATCTTTCTCGGCTTTCACGAGGTTCTCGTCATGTGGAACCGTTATGTCAACAATCATTGCGCGCCGCTCTGATCGATCCACCACCACTATATCAGGCTTATTGGCTACAATAGTCCTGTCAGTGATGATGGATTGATCCCAATACAGTGTGATATTGCCATTTTCGATATTTTATAATGATGGGCAACTTGAATTATAACTCATCATCTGCCTAGCCTTTTCCCAAACTAACTTGGGGTCGGCTTCCAGTCTAACCGGATGCAGCTGAGTACCAGTATTTTACATGAAGCGACTGCCTATCTGACCTCCACAACCCAGTAACTGGGTAATACGATACCCCTTGGTAAGACTGGATGTCAGACTTTTTGGCTTCTGACTACTCGTAACGACTGTCAAAGATCTACAAATGACAGCCGGGAGCAACGGCCTAACGTGTTTTTCGAGGCACGGAGGAAACTCGGTATGTAATTATCCCATATGTATCCCGGTATGTAATATACCCATCCACGGACCAACCTCGGCAAGCACGGCTTAACCTTAAAGATCGACCCGGGCGGCTGTTATTATTTAGCTACGAGTTCCTCAACTCGACTGTTTACTTAAAATTGGAAGACACGGTAAATAATACGTAACATAACATAACGTCACGCCTGTAATCCCCAAAGGGTTAGCAGAAACGTACTTAATAGTACGCGCACATTTCGCTAGTTATGTTTACCCAGGACCTATAGCTCAGCAGTCGATATTACGATCAGTACACCAGCGAGGCAGTAAATAATAATTGTTCTTAGTTATTTATTGCACAGGACCGTGGAGATTTGCACAAGAAAAGGGAGGCCGATACCCAGCAGTGGGAGAATCCGGGCTATGGATGATGATGATTTCTTTAGAACAAGTCATCTGTGCGATTGGATTTCCCATTGTTATTTATGAGAACTTCCAAACAAACTACTATCCAAGATCCTTTGGTCGTGAAATTAAAAAAAAATACTTTTATTAGTACCTTCGTTATTTCAGAAACCCAAAATTTCATGCTTCTTGACACTGTGTTGAGTTGACATTGAGAGAATGAATGAATTTGAGAGACCTTTTGATGTGTTTTTCAGGGATAACTATACATATAATCCTTCCTATTGTTTTTTTTTTATGAAATCCTCGTAAAGATCCTTTGCGTAGTTTAAAATCTAAGCGTGCAGACAGCGGGAAGTGACTTGAATTTGTTTTAAACCACTTGAAAGTATTTAGATATTGAAAGTAAGTATGAGTCACGATTTTTTGGTCTCGGTACAATACGATCTCTAGTGGGCTTTTCTCCATACAAACGTATTCCGCTGTTTTCTTCGTAGAAAATGCATCTAGAGCAGAGATTTTTTTTCCAAAAAATCAAGGTCTTTATTAATGCCCCTATCATTTCCTTTTTATTTCAAAACATAATCACTGAAAGAATTATGACAATCCAAAAACCCGAAAAAAAAACAAAAAAGAAAATAATAGAAGCATAGATATACTTTTCCGCTAAATTTTGATATAAGAATTATTTAGATCAGTTTAGTTTTGAAGAAGAAAACAGCGGAATACAAATCGTCCTTTGGTCAAGATCTTTGTAGGTCAAATCAGCTTGAGCTGCTGTTGTCCCTTTCGCAACTTTACACTTTACGGTTGGGCGCAGCGCGACGGCAAATAATTTCTTCAAATACCTATTCTTCAAATTCCTCGGGACTGGAGTCCCCTCTTAAAGTCGATAAGAATGCAGCCACATCCGCATACAAATTGTGACGAAAGGAAACGTAATCTCCTTTTCCAATCAAACGAAAGATTGCTACGTGGCCAGACGCGTAGACGCGACGTAGCAACGGCGATGGCGTAGCAGTGACGCGCGTAGCTCTGAGTCGGACATAATCTCGTAGCAATATGCTACGAATCGTATTGAAAGATTGTCTTGAGATGCATTGAGGTAAATAAAAAAAATATTAATAAGGTGTGTAGGTAAATGCAAATTGCTCTAAAAAATTGTGTAGCAAAATCAATCAATAGAATTTTTGCAATAATAAAGGTTTTCTTGTCGTATCTCAAAGTTTAATAAGGATCTGGTTCGGACATGGTTTTATCAAAAGTCAATCCCGTGCCACTAACACCAATAACATAACCAGTTATATGGTACATATATTTAAGGGCAAAATTACATAGTAACATTATATAATACGTTAGGCAGAGGTACCTATTACGGGACACCCACCAGCTATGTTCATGCACCATGTAAAACAGGGCGAGCCTATTGCCATCAAGCGGGTACAAATACAGACTTCGGCCTCCTATTGAGAAAGTTTCTATGAAAAAACCCAAAAACACTTTGCCCGACTTGGTTATAGAATAAAAATATACATTGACTACCTGATAAAGTTCTTCTGTCTATAGAAAATAATAAACTTAGGTTCTCTCAATATAATTTAGGTAAATTCAATACACGTCAGCAGCCTACGGTATAGCGTGAGCTAAAGAAACCTGGGCTTAGCTTATGGGCTTTTTTTACCGTTCCCAGTGATTAATGGTCACGGCAAATGTTCGAACAGCTTAGCTTGGCTTGTATTTTATGGCCGTAAGCTATGTGTTGTACATTTTATGCTTTTATCGTACTTAACTGTAGGTAATGTTGTGTTTTTAATAAAATGTTGCTTTTGATTGATTGCAACGGTTCCTTTAGTTGATTGTTTTAGCTTGTGTTCCGTACATTACAAACAGCGGCCCCTCCGTGACTCGGAAAGCTGTGAGATTTTTCACAGTCCAGACTGATAGTCAGATACCTGAAAATCTGACCAACAGTCCTACCAAAGTCACTAGGTTATGGAGTTCAGATAAACAGTCGCCCATGTAAATTACTATGCTAAAACAATCTTATTATTACTAAAGGTCTGACCGTCGTTATTGGCACATACACGGTGTAAATCACCTCATCACGAAGCCGTCAACCAAGCATTGTGTACATGAAAATAAGTAACTTAACGCAAAAATTATTGCTGACTTTTTTTTAGGGGTGTAAAATCATATTTTGTAGAACTCAATGTAACGCACTCAAAACATTGTGCTGATGGACGGATTGAATAGTACGGGGGTCGTGGAGGTGTTTAAAGTAAAAATCTTACATCAAAAACTTGTATTTAAAAAAATACTTGTCAAAAAGTAGGAACTTTGACCCCTAATATCTCCATAACTAGAAGGTTCCCAGGTATGGTGTAGGACAAAAAAATGATCGCAATGACAGGGAGAACCAGTGCCTTTTGGCTTCGTTAAGAGGTGTTTTACACCCTTTAGATCTTCAGGCCATAATAGCCATTTACTGCTTAAGGCTAAGTCGTAGGTTCGAACCCAGGCAGGCGCATTACTTTGTGTAATTTATTTCATCACCGCTGCTCTCAAAACGGTGAAGGAAAACATCGTGAGGAAGCAGGCATGTCCTTGAACTAAAAATTCGAAGACATGTGACATCTACCAAACCGCACTGGGCCCGCGTGGTGGATTACAGCCCATTCCCTCTCATAGAGAGGAGTCCTGCGTCCCAGCAGTGGGAACAATATAGGCTGATGATGATGATGATGACTGCTTAAGGTTAGGTAAAACGGATCAGAAGGTACAACTGACTATGTACGACATCTGTACTGTTTATACCAATACCTTAAAGGTGGAAAGATATTGACCTAAATCTTGTCGTACCATGCACCGATGAAGAATATTACATAATAATATATCCTCGTCGGAAGAAACAACTACTATATATGCTAAGTCAACGCTTTACAAGCTTAACCCCGATCAAGTGTTCAAACCTAGGTTCAAACTTATACATCCGAAATGACGAGGAAGCGGTGCACTCAATAAAATAACAACGAGGGAAAAGTAGAGGATAGAATTAAAATTGCATGTCAGAATTGTTGGTATGGTGTTCTAGTACTATGAATATAAATTTCCCATAGGATAATAAATGTGTAAAATACTTTAATTATTAAAAATACCCAGTGTATGCGTGTTTTCCGAGACCCTGCCATTGTTACCGGCAGTCATTTAACTTTAGATCTTTGACAGTTGTTACAAGTAGTTTAAAGCCCGAAATATTATCCAGTTTTACAATGGGTATGGTGCTCAGTAACTGGGTTGTGGAGACAGATAGGCAGTCGCTCCATCTATATCTAACATCATCATCATCAATGATAAAGCTGCTTGAACGCGCCAATCTCAGGAAATCCTGGTCCGATTTGAAAAATTATTTCAGTGTTAGATAGCCCATTTATCACAGATTTATTGAGGAAGGCTATATTTCATCACGCTACGACCAATATGAGCGGAGCAGCAATGAAAAATGTGTCAAAAACGGAGAAAATGTGACGCAGATGAAGTTGCGCGGGACAGCTAGTATAATTACTTGTATTTAGATGCATCCGGTAAGGCTAGAAGTCCACGTAATTGAAAATTGTGACTATAAAGATTAAAAATGCTGGTGATTAAGCAAAAACGTTTAGTACTAAAACGTTCCGAGCAGAATTAAAGCGCTTCAGCCACAACTTTAAAACCTAGCGACAATATTGCTAAATCACTAAGCAGATCAAGTAACACTGGATGTGTCCCATATTCTAAGCTCCCTACTATAGTGTGACCTCTCACATTGTGCCTGGGAACCGTGGTACGAGTACATTCAGGAATGTTAGTAATAACACTCGACTTTGATTAATGCCACTATGTTGTGCCGTGACGGATCGTAAAGCTATTTGTTAACCAAGATATAGTTAGAATGTTTTGTGGTTGCTACCACAATGTTATGAGATAGAGGAAACTTTCGTTGGCAGTCATGGTTTCCTTGGCGACGAGAGACAACAAGATTTAGAGAGGTCAAGGAACTCTCCGGCGAAAAACGAACTAAGTTAAATAATAACATTATCCTACTAATATTATAATAAAGTTTGTAAGTATGGATGGATGTTTGTTACTCTTTCACGTAAAAACTACTGAACGGATCTGGATGAAATTTGGCACAGGGATAGATAATAGTCTGGAATAGCACATAGGATAATTTTTATCCCGGTAGTGTGATCCCGCGGGACAATTACCGAAAAAAATGACGGCGAAGCCGTGGGCAGAAGCTAGTACTGAAAATATTTCTAATACAATTTAATGTTGCATTAAAATAATGTCAAAGAATGGTGGTTTATCCCGCTATCACTTTGCCGACTGTACTAACGACTATAATAATTTGACCTTGGCATGAACTGTTCTTTATCATTTTAATATAAAACGAAAATAAAATATATAGACGAAATAAGAAACTAGCAAATACAAAACTAATATCCGTCACTACGGCGACAATATCCTAGTTCTGATGTTCAAACTTGACAGAGCCATAATTTCCATTATGATAAGTCACGTAGTCATATCCAGACCCTGCACTTCTTGTAGTGCCAGCCACGTATCTTGTGAAAACTAAACAAGAAATAATGACCAAATATTCAAAAAGAACGATTTCTCGTATATTTTAAAAACTGCAGTCTCTACAGTCGTTTATTTTAAAGTACTAAATTGCACAGTTCTGCAGTGCGGTGTTAGTTGCGCAGTATATCTGCAGGCAAATGGCGGGCATTTTATGAAATGCCCACTTATGGAAGTGCTTACACACGGCGAAATGTGGAAAATGCCTGAGCATAAGTGAGAGTTCTCACTCGTCTCGTTGGTTTAAACTAGTTATGAATGAAAAGGCACAAAAGGCACAACTTCCTTTTGTGTTTTGTAACTATTCTGTCTGTGGTATCAAAACGTTTATCTGGACGGTAAAAATGTGCATTATGTTAAAGTTTTATTTCTGTCTGTCGGCTTTAGCCTTCAGGGTGAGTCGTGAATGTTTGCGAAAGGAAATGCGACATCAAGGTGCAAGCCTTGCACAGAGGATAACAGCCTTCAAATGTTACGTAAATTGAAGGTTGTATCTACTAAATAAAATTAACAAAAGGACAATACAAAAATCTTTATGTTGGCTTTTTAGTAAATGTTAGGATGTTGGAAAAGTAATTTATACTTGACATCTAATTAAAAATCACATCTTGGTAATTTTCTTATCTTAGGTTGGCCGAAGCCAGAAAAAGATGCTCAAGTGGAGATATTTTACAAACGATGGGACACTTGATATTGGTCCTGCGTCTCTTTAAGATGCTCATAGCTGACTCGATTTAGATTGCCATCGACACGCATATAAGCTATTTTTAGATATGAATAAATAAAGGTATTGTGTTAAATGAAGGTATTTTTCTCAGATCCGTTACATATCTGACCTCCGGAACCCAATTATGGAGCAAACCTATCTCTGAAGTTCGAGCAAGCGATAGAAATCCGGGATTATGAACAATTACCATTATGGAAAGTTTTCAAGAAATAAGTTTACAAAGTTTCTGTTCAAAATAATATTTACTTGGGAGTTTCCTTGATTTTGGAATCTTATGAAAATATGGTATTCTATGTTAAAATTACATACGTAAAATATTATCATAATTTATTCAATTGTTAATTTTATCCCACATGGTAAAATTAATAATTATGTTCATATTTAGTTCTCTAATAATTCGAATAATTTTCATATTTTATTTATAATCAAAATATAACCAATTTTGTTTCCTTCCTCAGAAAAGATAAGGTAATTGCTAAATTAACATTATATTAACATAGCATAAAATCACGCCCGTAATTCCGGAAGGGATAGGCATAGTATCTAATAGTACACCATTTCACCAGTTATGTTTAAGTCATATGTAAAAGGGGGCGAGCATATTGCCGTCAACCGGACCCAAATCCAGACTCCGTGGCTCTGTCTGATCTGCCTAGCCTTTTCCCAAACTATCTTGGGGTCGCCTTCCAGTCTTACCGGATGCAGCTGAGTACCAGTATTTTATATGAAGCGTCTGCCTATCTGACCTCCACAACCCTGTTACTAGGTAATACGATACCCCTTGGTAAGACTGGATGTCAGACTTTTTGGCTTCTGACTACTCGTAACGACTGCCAAAGATCTACAAATGACAGCCGGGACCAACGGCTTAATGTGCTTTCCGAGGCACGGAGGAAACACGGTTTGTAATTATGGTCACTCATCCACGGACCAACCTCGGCAAGCACGACTTAATCTTAAAGATCGACCCGGGCGGCTGTTATTATTTAGCCACGAGCTCCTCCTACACTATCCTTTATATTATATTATTTAGAATAATAACTAATGGTTAACCAAGCTAGGGATCAAGCCACTTCAAAGTGATGTCATCAGCAGATCACGTTTATAAACACATAATACACATATGACTGTGATGATCTAAACATAGGAATTTACTTTTTGTCACAATTATATATAATGCAACCACAAACTGCAGGATGCCTGTTATTTTCTCGGTATTCTGCCTCACTTCAAATACAGCTAGAAATTTTATTATTTATTTTATTTTTCATAAATTCATTCCCTGATAGGACAACGCACAGTTTAAATTCCAGGGTCGAGAACAAACTGCTAAAAATCTCAATTTTGCAGAACAGTTCCTTTTGATAACGAAGGTGAGCAGGACCATTAAGGAAGATAGAAGCCAGCTTTAATCAGAGTTTATTAATAAACTAGCAACAGCACAGGATATTACGTGGTTAGAAACAGCAATAGGGGACTCTATTTGTCTTTGTTGCTTAGACACACTAGATTAGTTTTAAATGTTTTTTTTTACAAAATCAGTTTTATGACCGACTGACTAAAAGAGAATCTAAAACTCTGTAGCTCATGGAATCACGTTACAATGAGTATTTGTAATTAACTAAAGCTCGTAAAGATGCACAAAAGAGAGGATTTTTAGAAAAACAACCTGATTTAGTTGAACAGTGAGTTGACGTTCGTATCTTCAGATGTTTTCCTTCACCAATATCAGTTTTGCCCAAGACATACTTTAAAAGTACTTATGAATTGAAAAAATCATAGACAATGAACTGGATTTGAATTCACCTCGTGCATGATAGGAAACCGCATTTTAAGGTAAGAAAACCTGGGTTGGGTATCGAAATTATGCCTTGAGAATGCTCGTGCCTGCTCTGTATAACAAGATTATTTTGCCTAGCAGTGCGGCAGTAACGGGCTGTTATCTTAATAAATTGTTACTTTTATTTTTCAGTTTCTATACGGACGAGCTCACAGGCAATGACTAGTCACATATCATCCTCGTCCTAATCAATTAATTTCCCCTATCCGTCATGCATTTCACGATAATGACATACAATTAAGTCGGCACCCGGTTCCGATAGCGTTTCTGAAAGGAATGAATATTTAGCTCTAGCAGTTAACCTAGATACACACGCGACGGGCGATAGTATCGTGTTGCTTTCGACTCGGTTTGATACTGAAATGCGGTGCAGGAGCTTCTAATAACTTGCGGTTATGATGCTTGATCTTGTAATTGGTGAAAATAGTGTTGGAGCTTAGATTTATTAGAATGAAAGAAGAAAACGTGTTGCGCCCACCCCAAGTAGAATAGGGCAAGCCCCCAAGTAGAATGGGGTAAGATCCCAAGTAGAATAGGGCAAGCCCCCAAGTAGAATGGGGCAAGACCCCAGGTAGAATGGGGCAAGCCCACAAGTAGAATGGGGTAAGACCCCAAGTAGAATAGGGCAAGCCCCCAAGTATAATGGGGCAAGACCCCAGGTAGAATGGGGCAAGGGCAGGAAGATGATCGAGCATATAATTTTTAGTTACAATTTGGAAGTTCATTTTAATAAGATGATACAGAAATAGAAAGAAAAAGGAACAATTTTATAGTAAGAACGAATATCGACGGACTATGTTACCGATTTTCGTAGTTACTTAGGCACGTAACAAGTATGAAGGTAAATGACATGACTCAGGAGTTAAATGAATCAAGAGTTTGGTATACCTACTCATGCGTTTCCTTTTTTTTCGTGTTGTTTGTGCCAAGCCTGGAGTCAGGAGGGCTACTCTCTTTCTCCGAAACGTAACTTCGGCAACGAACGAAAATTAAACCCCTACCCTACACTACTGTATATAATTTGCGGACGCACACAATAACATTCAATACATTCGTTGTCTGTAAATTCGAACTTCTTGTGTGCGTCCGCAAATTATATAGATTACGGTCACAAACATAACTACGTTTAATTTTCGTTCGTTGCCGAAGTTACGTTTCGGAGAAAGAGAGTAGCCCTCCAGAGTTTTTAGACTGCACGAAGCCGACAACCAATTCTGTCGACAAGTTATTGCTGGGAAACGTCTTTTTTTAGGGTAAAACTCACGTTTTACGGTAAAACACAATGTAACGCATTCAAAACATTGTGGTAATGGACGCATTGTGTGAATAGTGAACGGAGCATGGAGCTATTGCAAGTAAAGTTATATCCTTAAAAACTAGTATTTGAATTAAAAGTTGTGAAAAAATTGTAACTTTGACCTCCAATATCTCCGTAACTAGAAAGTTCCCAGGTGTGGTATCCAGAACAAAAAAATGATCGCCATGACAGGGAAAACTTTTGCCTTTCGGCTTCGTTAAGGGTATATTACCCTATTAACACCCTTTATTTGATTTGCTTATCACAAAATCATTTTCGAATATTTTGATTTTGGCAGTATAAATGACCGATTTGTTTCTAGGAGGTAATAGGTACAGTGTGCCTGACAACTACAAGTGCGCTATGAGGGGTGGCGCTGCTTGTCAAGAAAAAATGCGTTAAAACATGTCAAACTTAGTACATCTATTTTAGTTCTGTTTTTTTGTCCCTTTATTCAAATAACTTGTCTGAGGTGCATTTAGTGGTGTTTTTAACCCCCGACCAAAAAAGAGGGGTGTTATAAGTTTGACGTGTGTATCTGTGTGTCTGTTTATCTGTGTGTCTGTCTGTGGCATCATAGCTCCAAAACGGATGAACCGATTTTGATAAAATTGGTGTCGTTTGAAAGGTATTCTAATCGAGAGTGTTCTTAGCTATGTTTTGAAAAAATCTGCTCAGCCGTTTGAAGCTCATCACCTCTTTTCTAGTTTATGAAGGGAAATAAACAACTTCTACGGGTCTGCTCGATTCGAAATTTGAATTCTTGTCACTTGTCACTATGGGCAATATTAGGGGGGGAGGCTGCACACACACCTCCCCCCTAAGAGCAAGAGTTTTTTTAAAAATTTATAACTTTCTTTGTTTTCGTTAATTAGCGAGAAGAGACGCAACACCGAGAAAAGTGGAAGGAATGGGAGGAGACCTATGCCCAGGAGTGGGACAGTCAAGGCTAAGAAAAAATAAACTAAGTTTAAAAAAAACCCCCGACTGAAAAAACCTCTAAAAAATAAAAATAAAATTAATCCACGCGTCGTAGCGTCGGGGGACCGCTAAGTAGACCGCTCAGCACAAACACTAAATAAAGCGGCCTTTTTTCATGTCGGACGGCGGCGGTTTTTTCAGTCGGGGGTTTTTTTTTTGTCTTGTTCCGTGCTTTGCAAGTAAACTTTTTTCCTTATATTTGTTTTTGTCTTTAAGTTTTTGACTGAGAATAAACGGTTAACGCTCGACTGTATCTGCTGGTAGTATTAAACAATAGATGTTTTTTTTTTTAATTTTGAATGTTACTACAGAAAATATATTATGTAGTCAAGTGCACCCGCGTGTCCAGTGTGCGGGTCCAGTTGACCAAAGATTGACGTTGATGACAGGAGCTCATTAATTTATATGACGTTAATGCAACTTTTAATTAAAAAGTTTATATGGTATGCGACGCATTATGTGCCAGGGAGCACATAATGCGAAGCATATATTACCTACGGAAATCATTAACAGCTCCCCGAGGCGTGAGACTGAAAAAACGTCAGTCTAGTTTAATAGCAACTGAAAAAAAACATTTATTGGCAACAAAACTTGTTCATCTTTAAACAAGATGAAATAGAAAAGCGATAATTTTTTGAATATTTTCGTCAAGAGCTATAGTCATGCGTATTTGTGATCCTAAACGAATATTGTTTAAAAGATATTGCACTGATTTCAAGTATCAAAAGAAGAAGCATAGACATACGTGGTAGGAAGTAGAGGTTAGGAAAATCGATTTCCTATTATAATTATCAGACTCGACTATCATGAAATAATACCAGTAACGGAAGCGAAAACCTCTTTAGGTAATAGGTATCGATATACCTAGCCTGGTGGATTATGTAATACTGTACCATATCGTTTGTTAGAGCGATATTACTAACTATGTAGATTGTGATATTGTGCTAGGATAAAATTAACGAGCTTTTAGGCATTGTTCAGAAGAAAAGTATTGTCGGCCGCTGACTGTGAGCGCGCGTTACGCAGTTTATCGCTTTTCCACACATACATATTTAACTTCTCATTCACACCGAACCGGCTAAACTGTTCATGAAATATGACTTGTAAATAAACCTAAGCAATTTTAATAGGTGCATCGAAAGAGTTGTGGATTAGATCATAAGTAAACCATTCTTAAAAACACTGTTGGAGCTGCTAAAGTTATATGCAAGCCTATGTTCGCATTGATACATAGTGGTTGAGTTCACTTTCACTCACAAAGAAGAGGCCTTTATACACCACACGGGACCAGGTGGCGTACCATGACGACTTAAAACATTATTGTTCCATTCTCATTCCAGAGTGAAAAAGAGACGGAGCTATACAGGCCGTCTAGCTCCATCTCTTTCCCACTCTGGAATAGGAATGGAACAATAATGTTTTAAGCGTCATAGTACCCCCCCAGTGCGGGTTGGTAGATGTCACATGTCATCGAATTTTTGGATCTTGGACATGCCAGTTTCATCACAACGTTTTTCTATCCCTTATTGGGAGCAGTAGTGATGAAAATTAATTATATAAAATAACGTTTCTGCCTGGATCCGGACCCACGATCTGGAACTCCGAAAGTCGGAGACTATAGGTAGTTACCACTGGGCTACTAATGTATGCATCAAAGTTGTACGTTTATCTTTCACATAATCCTATTCAGCCCCAAACGTTGCGGGTCACGGAATTTAATGCAGGACGAGTTCGATTGAACGAAAGTTTTTAAGAAACAGGAACTAAAGGAAATAGAGAGAAGAATCGGAAGGACCTCACATGAACGTGACTTGATATACATGATATAATATTATTTAGAGTAGTATTATGTTTGATGCCAAAGTAGAGGTGCACGGTCCATGACGGATAAGGCAATATCTTTTCTTATGAGGAGTTAGTGGCTACATAATAACGGCCTCAAAGGCAGCGCTTGCCAAGATTAGTCCGTTGATGCGTGACCAACGAGTTTTCTCCGTGCCTTGGACAGCCCGTTGAGCTGTTGGTCCCGGTTGTCAACTGTAGTTATTTGACCGCTGCAGGAAGTCAGGGGCAAGAACGTCCAGACGAACCATCAGTCTCAAAAAGGGGTATCGTGTTACCCAGTACTACTGAGTTTTGGAGGTTAGTGTGGAATGGAATAGAATAGAATAGAATTTTATTTTCGCAAATATGGGTACAATAGTTGTTATGTATATGGCAGTATATATGTGTATGGCAGTAGCTCCATGTAAAATCCTGGTATTCAGCTGCGTCAGCTTAGGCTGGAAGCCGACGATGTAGCTGGGAATAGGCTAGGCAGATGGTGATCTCATCTAACGAAGACCTGATGTTGAGCAAATTACATAAAAATATTTATTTATTTAGGTTAACCAACAATTGTTTACACGATGTACATTTCAGACTTAATGACTAGAGTAACATTTACAAGTGCAACAATTAATTACAGGTTAACAACCACATGCACAAAAACGGTTTAACATAACATATTTATATATTAATATGCAAACGGATTGTATGAGGCTTGCATTTGATTGAATCTCGGAAACATCTCTCCAAACCTAAAAATAAACCGGACAAGTGCGAGTCGGACTCGCGCACCGAGGGTTCCGTACAAAAATAGGAAGTAAAAAAAATAAAAAATAAATATTAAAAATATTTTTATTACATGATGTAACAAAAAAAATACGGTTTTCGCAATTTTTTCTTTATTTGTGCTATAAGACGTTGCTTCGTGCCAAATTTCAAGATTCTGAGTTAACGGGAAGTACCCTGTTGGTTTTGATTCCCTTGCGTGTGTCGAAAATTTGCGGCATAAACGGCTGTATCTTTTGATTGCGTTGGCTAAGAAGTTCACAGCTCCAAGGGAAAGTAGACCTGAGTATTTGATATAAATTCCAGCTTGATACCTCCACGCGTTCCTGAGAAAAGGGGTCTTGACAAACAGACAGACGGACGGACAACAAAGTGATCCGTTTTAAGGGTTCCGTTTTTTCCTTTCGAGGTACGGAACCCTAATCAAGTCCAAATATGGAAAGGGATCAATAGTTAAAGTAACAATTGCGTTTGTTGGCCTTCGTCGTCGCTGCAACAAAGAACTTATGGGTCGATAGTTTCTAGGGCGCAAACAAAAACCCCAGGTTAGATTAATGTTCCCACAGATTGAGTGGCGGGCCGTCTGTCTATAGGATTTATATCTACACCTGACTGATTCGGGGTTGAACGGTTTTTCCTGGTATTCGACAAGACTAGGTCAACTGATATTCATAGTTCAATAACGGAATGAACTTGGATATTAAAGCGGCGTTTAAGGTATTCCGATCTACTGTGTCATTTTTCAATAATTTTGGCAAAAAGCGATCTTTTCTTTGTTGGTTTTTTTTTCAAGTTTGCGAATGATGTATCACGGCTATCTATCCTCTGAGCTAATAAGTAATTACGTCAAGTAAGTAAGTCAGGAATGAATTATCATCATTACTTTTTAAAATCGTCACCACAAGGGGCCACTTCAATGCACATGATTTCTTCAAAAGATAATAGGCTGGTTCCTTATTTATTTTACTAATGTACACTCAGTACACAACAGAGGAATAAAACATAAAATATTAGAGTGCAAAGGTACTGCTTATTTCATATGAAATTTCTGCCAGCAGACCTGCGAAAGAAAAATGAAAAATAAATAAATTTAATTATTTAATTTGTATTTATATTAAGGTAATAGTATAAATACAAATTAAATTATTGTGTCACACTGTGCTTGTAGAATTTAAAGACTGTAGGGTTTGCCATCACTTTAAGGCAAGTTTGTGTCTACTCTGATCCTGATAAGATTATAGACAAAACTAACTTCAGCTTAACATGATTTGTGTTCCCCGTCTTCGGAACTGCATCCCAAAGGGTTCGAGTACGGCTCTGTGTAACCCTTTGGGGTTTGACTTGACCTTCCCTACATAAATTAGGGTTAACATTTGACGTAACTGTTACGCAAATATTTTAAATTGTTATGGACAAACTTCAGGACGGTAGCTTCAGGAAGAATTCAAATATTTCTTGTTGCTAGGTGATAAATAGTTAAATAGAGCAAAATACATTCAAGGTCGTTTTCAAAAAGATTTGGACATTTACATACTATTATCCTGAATGAAAACTAAATAATGTTTATCGGTTTGTTTATTAGCATTTATTTTAGGTGTCACTCCTAAACGGCTGACCTGGTTTAGATAGAAGGATAGATCATGATCTACGTTAGGACAAAAGATAATTTACATATTTCTTATCCTGATAGTACCTACGTTCCCGTAAGACCAATACCAACCTCCACAGGAGCGAAGCCGCTGGCAAAAGCTGGAATCAGATACTCGTTGTATAAATATTATCACATAGGCATCGTTGAAAGGCAGACGTTTTGGAGGAGTCTTAAGTAATTTTTGTGGTTCCAAAAGTGCCAACTTTCACCCTAATTTGTATGATTACTTTTGTTTGACTGAAGCCAAAAGGCTGACATCCAGTCTTACTAAGGGGTATCGTTTTACCCAGTTACTGGGTTGTGGAGGTCAAATAGGCAGTCGTTTCATGAAAAATGCTGGTACTCAGCTGCATCCGGTTAGACTGGAAGCCGACCCCAAGATAGTGGGATAAGGCTTATTTGCACTCCATTTGCATGCTTCTCTGATTTGTCAACCTACTTATTCACGTAACGCTGCCATGTCATAGTAATTAATTTTATTTATAGTTTTATCGTGCAGCCACACGCCCTTAAAATTAAAATAACAAGTATGCTTGGCTGAAGTGTGCAGAAGTTATCTCGAGCTGTGATGTCGAGTGAACAAGTTTGCCGCGCCGCCGTAAAGTATGCTTGCGCAAGTATGCAGATAAAGTGACTGAAGGTTTAAAGAGGTTATTTATTGTCCCCTTCACTTACAGATGCATGTATTTTGGGCGGCGGATCGTATGTTTTCTTTATATCATTAAGTAATGTGTAATCACTTTGTAGACCTCGCAGGAGATGGCGGGACGAGCTGGACAGGACCAACGATCAGTGGTCTACATTGGCCCTAGATCGAAGGAATTGGAAGTCTTGGGAGAGGCCTTTTTCCAGCATCACCATCATCATCCTTTTACCAGCAGCCTTTTTCAACAGTAATCATTTTGCCACTGGCTTCTGTTTCTGTTACTGACAGACTGTCATCATCCCACTGCTGGTCAAAAGCCCAATAATTTTATTATTGGTGTGTGCTAGCTGACATGTGACATTAATTTGATGTAATGGATTCCTTGTTTATATAAACTTGAACACTATCGTATCGCATCTGGTTCTTCTAACCTAACAGACAGATGTGTTGCTGAGGAGTTTGTTCCGCCACTGCTTCTTCCCAGCTAAAACACTAGGAAGTGATGAAGGGCGGGCGTTTTGGGGGACTGTCTCTTGTAATTTTGACGTTCAAAAAGTGCTGTTTATCAGCCTAGTTTGAATAAATGACTTGTGATTTTGATTTCTAGTTCTTTTGGTAGATCACGTTATTTTAGACACGGGATCCCAAGTCACCGTATCAGTTACAATGAGAATTGATAACTGACTAAAGTTTTAACTTCTTTCTAGGAATGAGCTTGGAGAAATGGGATACGACGTGTTTCAGCAGCAGATCGCATAGCCTTAGGGTCTAGATCTAGACGAAGCGGTAAGGTTTGACATTAGCAACGGGAAAGCTTGTGACGATCTTGTTGTAAGCGTTCTATAAATATGAAACGGTTTGAAACCTATTGTCACGTGTCTTGGTTCTCGTATCGAACAGTTCTCTTATTAACCCCCGACCAAAAAAGAGGGGTGTTATAAGTTTGACATGTGTATCTGTGTGTCTGTGTATCTGTGTGTCTGTGTATCTGTGTGTCTGTCTGTGGCATCGTAGCTCCTAAACGGATGAACGGATTTTGATAAAATTGGTGTCGTTTGAAAGGAAATTTAATCGAGAGTGTTCTTAGCTATGTTTCGAGAAAATATGCTCAGCCGTTTGAAGCTCATCACCTCTTTTCTAGTTGAGGAAAGGAAATTAACAACTTCTACGGGTCTCGTTGATTCGGAATTTGAATTCTTGTCATTTGTCACCATGGCGATGCCAGGGGCGTAGGTTGCATACCCCGCATCCTCCCTAAAAGGTCAGTTTTTTTTTTTAATTTATAAGTTTCCTTGTTTTCGTAAATGAGCGAGAAGAGGCGCACGCCAGAAAAGTGGAAGGAATGGGAGGATACCCATGCCCAGGAGTGGTACAGTCAAGGCTAAAAAAAAATAAGTTTAAAAAGCATGAAATAAAAATTAAATTAAAAATTTAATAAACCCCCGACAAAAAAAGCAGACCGCTTAGTACTAACACTAAACAAAGCGGACCCCCGACGCTACGACGCTTGGATTAATTTTATTTTTGGTTATTTAGACCTTTTTTTGTATGCTTTTTAAAGTTATTTTTATTTTTAGCCTTGACTGTACCACTCCCATTCCTTCCACTTTTTTTTAGAACGTTTGTTTATGTGTAGCCGTTTATTGTTATCTATAAAGAAATCAAAGTGATTACTTAAGTAACAATCTAATGATTGTTAAAGATACGATTTTTACTCTATTGGTTAGTAGTTATATAGCTTGTAGTTAGAACTGTCAAAAGTTAGAATTTTTAGGTTTGGTTTCTTCGGCGACGATGGTTCTAACTTAGTTCAAATTCTTGTCTATTGCATAAAAATGTTTGCATAAGTAATTACTTTAACTCAAGTATTTACTTTAATATTATATAACGGGTGTTATTCTCCCCTTACCTCAGAGTTTGGCTTACGATTGCTTTCCCACAGATGTTTTTCGCAATACTATTGAGATGAAAACCATTAAACAATATACATATGTATAAATCATTCCCTGTGTGTGTGAAGTTTACTGCTTGAGGAATAAAGAATTAATCAAAAGAGTACTTTTTTATGGTTCCGTACCCAAAGGTTAAACGGGACCCTATTACTGAGACTTCGCTGTCCGTCCGTCCGTCTGTCACCAGGCTGTATCTCATGAACTGTGCTAGGTAGCCAGTTGAAATTTCTACAGATTATGTATTTCTGTTGATGCTATAATAACAAATACAAAAAACAGAAAAAAAATAATTAAGGGGACTCCCATACAAAAAAGTGTTTTTTTTTTTACTGACACTTGATGGCGTTAAGCGGAAGCCTTTTTTACAAGGTATGATTAAGTGTTAATCTAATTATGATGAAAGTGCGAGAGAAGGTAGGTATAAAGGGTGGATTATCGAGATTATTGGCAGCGTTATTCCACCCACTGCCGAGTATGGGTCTCCTCCCTGCCATTCTCCCCTGGTCTGCGCGACTGGACGTGGACGGCGTTTTAGCTGCGATCCTATGAAAATCATCCTAAACCCGTCGAACTATAGGTCTGCTAGCACTTCTTTCACCGATATCGAGAGGTTTTTTTTTAATTAATTTAAGTCAGTCAGAACATTGAGGACGATCGCCTAAAAATATTTTCCTATAGATCCAAACATTAAGGTACCCACCTTTGACTCGTTTCAAAAAACCCGTTCCTTATCCTGTTTATTTGAAGAACATTCATAATTAATCTTTAGAAAGCCACGATCAGTATGAACATCGTGCAGGGCAACTTTTAGCCCTAAAAGTTTATAATTGCATGAATATAAAGTAATTAAACTTTGTTGTATAGACCGCGAATGAAATCGAAAGAAAAACTAGGAATGTTATCAATCCGAACATAATTTGAACTGTTCCGATTGATTACAGCAGCCAGTAAAATCAAAATTAAGTTAAAAGAGACGATACTTACCTACTGATTGTTACGCAAGAAGCTTGTCACATCACCGATTTATTTATGCCTCCTAAATTACCAATATATTATGGCAACCATCAAAAAAGTATATCAAAATTAACACTGATTCTAAAAAATAATTCCAATTTTAAAATCACAGCACTCTTGCAGTCATTGTGTCACTGGTACACTAACAAAAAAAGTATAAATTCGAAATTTAAATATTTCTAAGATGGCGGTTTCACTTCTTTATGGAAAAATTGCGCGGGTTTTTGTGATGTTTTGTTATAATTTGTGATATTTAGTGGCTTTTCGTTAAATTAATTTGTGTGAATGTTA
Organism: Cerastis leucographa; assembly: GCA_963082945.1. Taxonomy (NCBI): domain Eukaryota; kingdom Metazoa; phylum Arthropoda; class Insecta; order Lepidoptera; family Noctuidae; genus Cerastis; species Cerastis leucographa. The sequence continues at coordinate 20,225,428 of OY720356.1, read as the reverse complement.
CTTGTCAGCGTTGTGCGGAGCGCGTGCATTCGGCCGCTCGGGCAGGGGCGGCGGTGTGGCGGCGTATCGACGGGGCGCGCCGGCGCGGGCGTTGCACCCCTGTCCTCAGGGACGGACTCCAAACACGAAGAAGTCCGATATTGAGCGACATACATTTACAGGTTTAACTGGTGGAATTGCATGCTTCTTCGATAACTCCGTAACTGCTTAGAGATGAAGCCTCTTATGTTGCCATGTGGCTGAAATTCAGTCTTGTCCACTAACGATTGTCATTCGATAGGAAAAAGCAAATGACTGGTTCCAATTTTTACAATTGGCCATTTGCTTCTAAGCTTAATGACCAAATTATTTTCGTCCAAGCTCCATCATTTCGTTGTAAGATTTTCATTCAATTTTATCATTTGAAGACAATTGGGTTACGCGAGGTATCAATAATTTATGAAAGTTAACTGTCACCCAAAAGAATACTATTACATAACCATTTATAAATTACAGTAAAGACATCCAATTTCGTCCCCAAGTTGGGCCCCTGCCGTATGAAAAACTATGGAGGTTTCACTCGCTACGGAAACGCCCGATCGTTCCCGAGATCTGCCGAAGACCGACCTGTCTGAAGTTGTTACGATGCCCAGTATAAGTTCAGCTCCTCCCCCGCCCTTAAAATCTCCTTAATAAGGTGCAAAGAACGTAATAATGTCTGACATTAGGGTTCTCTTTATCGTGGTCAAGCCTAACGGGGCATGCGCGTCGCACATCGATGGATCGGGCGAAGCCAGGTGTTTGCAGAATACTAGTCGTTTATTGTGTTTAAATATTATCATAATTTATTTGGATAAGGTCCAATTTTAGTTATTCATAAAACAATTTGCGAAAGAATAATTTAATTTTAAAAAAGAAGCAAGAAAAATCTGCACATAATTCTTTCATAGTGATTGCATGAAAATTAATTAATCACTTCGGAAGATTTATTTTTTGCTTGGCAACTGCTGCAAGGGTTGCTAGTGGATTAGTAACGTAATTAAAAATGTTCTTTTGATTAAGTCAGCCTCAACCACGAGCCGAGCAATGAAGTTTTTTATGTTATTTTATTTCAATATTTTTTTATCGGTATTTATGCTAAAGACTATCAACTTTTTATGTAAGTAGTAAGTCGTTTATTGAAATAGGTCTGATAATTTCTGAATAAGGTCCATCGAGGCGAGGGTAGTTGTGTGTGACTAGTGATTCTATAACCACCAAATTAAATTGTTTACAATAGAAGGGTTTTTGTTTTAATTTTTCATTTAATAATTATCTAATATTTTAACCACAAGTATCTGCTAAGGAGAATATGACTGTACAATTTTTCAACATGTTATTAAATATTTTAAAACGCTGTCTCTTCCTCATCTGGTGGTTCTCTTGTGGGAGCGCGATCTGAAATATTAAAATTATATTACTGGTCTGAAAACTGGGACAGTACGTCCTGAATAACCCAGACTGAAGTATGAAAATAATTCCGCCATAGGAGGTAGTAGGGTATTTAAATTAAAACTTTCTAACAAAATAACGATATTACAAAATATCAACCTGGTCTAACTCAGAAATTTCGGAGATATTTAATTATGGTGACAAGGCTGCCGTGAGCCGTCATAGTTTGTATTGGCCAAGTAGATAGGGCTAATGAATAAAACAGCAATGATAAAGGTATCGGCCGATAGAAAGCTTGTAGTCTGCAGGTTCTTCCTTTGATGGTGATGAATATCATGAAGCAGTTTCTAAGTGTGGCCAATGCGATATCACATCTCATCTAGGAATTGACATAAAAGGGCGTGAAAATTTAAACTACATTGTAGCAACACAGCAATTCGTGACTATCAAAATGTAGAAGGGAAAACCGGTGCTTCCACCAGGTTTCATTCAGGAGACACATGATGAGAAATTGTAAAACATTTGGATAGGATTACTTACTGTACTCTTTTTTCTTGGTGCATAGTCTCAACACGATCACAATCAGTATGGAGCCACCGGCTATAGACAATAGTGCTACTAGCAATATCTTTTCTGTTCCAGCGCTTTCTAGGGCAAGGCTATTTTGCCCCATACCATCAGGAATGTCTTTTTTTCGATTAAAATTTTTATATATAAAGTTCGTTTTGCTTTCTGGAATATTTGTTGTATGTTTAACTACTTTTGTCTTGTTTTGTTTTCCTTTGTTGTCAGTACCATCATTCTTTCCAACTGTTTGGTTTGTACTGAAATTGCTGCTCGCATTTGCTTTGATTTTGCTATCAATTTTTGCATCATTTAAAGGAATTTCTTTTTTCTTTGCTGTACTGTTATTTACGTGCGATGACTGGGTTAAATTTTTTAAAATTTCGATGCCTGTAATTTTGCATAAATCCAAGTCTATGGAGTCACATTTTAATACTGTCATATTACTAGTAGTGTTAACGCTAGAACCACGATTTGGATGTTCACATCGTAACAGAATTCTTTGTTTTACAGTTGTTTCCTTCGCAGAGCCATTGAATTGTTGTAGATCTGATGTGTTTAAAGACTTACTTTTCAAAACGATGGTTAGATCTTTTAAATTAGCATGTGTTTCATTGATGGATTGCTTAACATTTATACAGTCTGAAAGTCTCAATTCAACATTATTACTTTCAAGAATTTTCCCTTTATTATTTATATTTACGCCTAAATCAATAATCTTTCCTCCATCGATGCTTAAAAATGAGTTGTTGCTACAATTATCAGCTTTCTCCGTTATGACAATTTTAATAATTTGTTTTGGCTGTGACAAATTATCTTTGTTCAATTCAAGTTTTCCACTAGGAATTTCGGTCTTTTTATCATGAATTGCCGTAACAAAATTTTCTCCAGATTTATTGTTGCTATTATTAATATTTAAATCATTAAAACAGTTGCTAAAATACAATTTGTTCTTTTGATGTTCTGCTAAAATTATACAGTTCCAAGTTGGTAGTTCTTGCTTTGTTTCATTTCCTGTTTTGATTGCTGTTTTTTTGTTTTTTATTTGTCTGGATTGTGTAATTTCTATGCCTGTAATTTCATAAAAATCCAAATCTATAAACTCACATTGCAATTCTGTTGTATTACTAGTAGTGTTACTGCTTGAATTAAGGATAGTATGATCACAGCGTAGTAGTATTCTTTGTTTGACACTTTCATCTTTCAGAGTTCCATTGAATTGCTTCATATTTGAAGCATTTAAGGATTCATTTTTCAAAACAATGATTAATTCTGTTTTAGAGGGTGGTTGCTTATTGTTGATTATAGAAGAGTGATCATTTATACAATTGGAGAGTATTATATTTACATTATTATTTTTAAGAATTTTTCCTTTATTATTGTTTAACCCCAATTCGATGATCTTTCCTTCGTTAATATTCAAAGATGAGTTGTGGCTACAATTATTTGGCTTTTCTTTTATGAGAATTGTTATGATGTTTTCAAGATTTGTTTGCGAAGAATATGCTATGTTTGTTACTACTTCTCCAGAAGAAATTCCTGTCTTGTTGATTTTGATACCTGACAAGTTCATAATATCAGAAATTGTTTCATTGGAACAATTGATAAAATGTATTTTACTGTTTTCACTACGCTGTTCTTTAGAGGATGATGTATTGTTTAATTCTGTAATTTGACAATTCCAAAGTTCTTGTTTTAGTGGCGGAGTTGGTGGTCCTTGTAAGATATGTAGATTATGTTTGGCAAACGATATATCATCGCATTTCACGATGAGTTCATTTTTTGGAGTAATCGAGTCTTTGGTGCAGTTAGGATACTTCGTTTTTGTGTTATTTTCCACATAATTTGATTGAAGATATATGTTAATATATTGTAAAGAGTCAATATTTTTGCAATTGCCGTCTTTCTGAATTGAACATGAAGTAGACATAACTCCTTGAAAATTATGATTGTAATTTGTAGTACTATCGTTTAATGTTTCAGCAAAGTAACCAGTAAAGAGTGGCTGAACTGTACTGGTTTCATCTCGAGTTATTTCTATTTGTAGTGTTTGTGGGGGTTCGTAGTGATGAGTATAATTTTCGAGGTCTCTTAAGCTAAAAGTCTCGGGTTTACCTTCATCAACACAAACGATTTCGGCATATTTACATTGGAATACTTGGTTTCGAGGTTTTGATGTCTCATTGGTTCTTTCTGAACTGTTTTGTATATAAATTATATTTACATCATACGTTGTGGGATTGAATACTTTATGCACCTTACTGTGTAGTTCTTTTTCTACAGTAATATTGTTGTTTAATACACTAACTGCTTCTGTTGTGCTTTCATCCCGTGGTACTGTATGGTGAGCAGTTGTGGTTCTTAGACCAACTGCTTCTGTTGTGCTTTCATCCCGTGGTACTGTATGGTGAGCAGTTGTGGTTCTTAGACCAACTGCTTCTGTTGTGCTTTCATCCCGTGGTACTGTATGGTGAGCAGTTGTGGTTGTTGGCCCAACTGCTTCTGTTGTGCTTTCATCCCGTGGCACTGTATGATAAGCAGCTGTGGTTGGTATACGGCTTTCAGGTATGTAGGCATGGGTTTGGAAGTTTTGTCGGATGACGTGATTTCGACAATGTTGCTGTTTACCCTGACAGTCAAATTCAATAAGGCATTTCTTCTTTCCGTGATCTCCGTCCGTAGAATTGCATGGGTAGATCAACTTTTTCTGTTTTATTTGTTCCCTAAAATAAATTAATTTTATTTAGACATGCTATAAAGAAATACCTGCGTACTCTGTGGATGGGTGGGCATCCATTATCTACCGATTTTCCTCCGTGCCTTGGAAAGTACTTTAAGCCGTTGGTCCGGGCTGTCATGTTACAGGTAGTAAGTGGCCCGATAGTCTGATAACCAGGCTAACTAGGGGGTATCATATTACACAATATTAACTGAGTCGTGGAGATCCAATTGACAAACTGAGGAACACATTGCACGACGTAGATAGTTGCTAGCATGGATATGATGAATGTGATAACTTACCTGTTCAGTGGCTGTAACGTATAGTGATTATTATGGTGACAAGTTGTTTCTTCGAATACAATAATATATTCGCCGCATTCGGCGTCACAAACATCAACCCCGTAGATGGTCTGTAATCAAATAAACAGATAAACATTACTTTCATCTAATTAAAAGAGAGGAGCTCCTGGCTAAATAATAGCAGCCGCATGGGTTGATGTTGATCTTCAAAATTAAGCCACGCTTGCCAAGGTCGGTCTGTGGATGGGTGACCATCATTATATACCGAGTTTCCTCCGTGCCTCGGAAACCACATTAAGCCGTTGGTCCCAGCTGCCATTTGTAGATCTTTGACAGTCGTTACAGATAGTCAGTGGCGCGAAAGTCTGACAACCAGTCTAAGGAGTATCGTATTATAGGTAATAATACTAGGGTACTAACTGGGTTGTGGAACTCAGATAAGCAGTCATCATCATCCTATAAAGTTCCCACTGCTGAGACGCAGACCTCCTCTCTAAGTGAGGGAACGGGCTGTAATCCACCACGCGGGCCCAGTGCGGGTTGGTAGATGTCACATGTCTTCGAATTTTTAGTTCTAGGACATGACCGGTTTTCTCACGATGTTTTCCGTCACCGGTTTTGAGAGCAGCAGTGCTGGAATTAATTACCCAAAGTAATGGCCCTGCCTGGGTTCGAACCCACGGCTTACTGCTGGTAAGTCGTGGCTGCAAATACTGGGCCACCGCTGCTCTCTCGATAGGCAGTCGCTCCATATAAAATACCAGTATTCAGCTGCATCCGGTTAGTCTGGAAGCCGACCCCAACATACAAAAAGACGAGAAGGAAAAGACTAGACAGATGATGATGATGTCTAATTTAAACAATGAGTGATGCAGGACTCTTATACAGAAAGTATGTTAACAATGTATTTTTATTAGAATTCGTACAATAAGTTCCAATATTTCAGCTTTTTCGAGTTCTCTGACGTTAAAAATCGTTAAATATCGGGCACTATATTCCAAAACAAATATAAAGGTTACATTTTTTAATTTAGTGAAAAGCCTAAAAAAGAAAAAGAGATATTATGAGGTGATCGAATAAAGCTGAAAAGCACTTGTTCTTCCAGTTCGCGTCATTGCGATAATATTATAATATTTGTTTCAAATATTTCAAAATGCAAAGTATCAAAATATTTCACAAGTATTTATTTTTAATACAAGTTTTTAATGTTATAACTTGAATGTAAATACCCCATGACCCTGTACTGTTCAATGCATCTATCAGCACGTTTTGAGTGTGTTACATTTAGTCCTACCGTAAAACGTTTACAGCAACAATTTTAGCGTAGATTGACATAATTTGATGTACAGAATGCTTGGTTGACGGCTTCATTAACATTAAGGGACCGGATACACCTTATATACAATGTCGTCTGTAGTCTACGTGTATACCACCCAAAGACTCCCCTGCAAAGGCCAACATCTTTATAAATACACAGCTTGCGAAATAATATAAAAAATGTATACATGTGATAGTCGTAAAGTAATTACAATTATAGATTTACACTATAAAACAATTATAGATTTAATGACAATAGCACATGATGATTTAGTTAGTTATAGAAGCGCCCTGTTTGGAACACAGATGTTATGACACAAGTATCTTACCATCAAGCACATAACCGCGCATAATCCAAGTATTTTCATTCTACACATCACCATTTTATACACACTACACCATTAATTTACACGATTGCCCAAAAAAGGGAGTGTAAGGTTTTCAAACCTGTATTTTATTCTAGAAATGTATTAAATTACATTTTAACAAATCCACTAGTGATTGAACCGGAGTTTTGGACACAATGATGCGAACTGTTCAATAATGATTCATATAAATAATAATAATTATAAATAAATCAGTTCCAGTGTCCATGCGAATTATTTTCCTAGTACGAGGAGTTTCCTTAACCTAGCCTTGTTCGTCGATAATCAGCTGGTCAGGAATGAGAATAAAGCTATTCTATATAAAGGGCCCTAACTGAAAAAACACAGGAATATAACATACACAGTTAGGTATTTATCGAACCAAATCACTTGACAGTGACAGATTTATAATATATAGGTACAGATGTGAGTCCGTCAGTTTGTATACAGGGTGTAAGTAAAAAGAAACAGCTGTTTTATACATTTTGAAAGTGACTAATCGCTATGCTACTTTGTATGATTTTTTTCGATGCTCGAAAACAGTTTGCACGTCGCGTCGATGTCCCTAATCTGTATTTAGTATCTGCGCAGTATGTCTTCTACTTTCCTGATTATCAACTAACATCTCAGTGCTCCTCATTTTGGCTATTATAATTATCATTCACACAATACGCCGCATATAAAAAATAAAAAAAATGTTATTTAGCTGAGAGGCAACTAAGTATTTCGACAGTACCAAGGTAACCAATCCTTAACTTCTGAAAGAGAAAACCCAATTCTAGTTGAAAAATATTAGGTGCCAATAGCGGGGGAATCCGGGGGGCAAGTTAGTGACATCATCCTTGAAGCACAAAATTAGAAATACATATTACCTGGAGTTACCGATAAATTGTAACCAACTATTAACGGTATTTACCAACGAGGATGAAAAATTGTTTATTTTCATATTAACGATAATAATTTTAGTTTTCACTAATACTAGGTGATGACTAAATGACTGCCTAAATAAAAAACACACTGTTCGTTTATCAACGCTCTACTAAGTGCAGAGAGGTGAAATTCCAACAGTGCAGTAATATTTAGGCATTCATACAGGTTATTTATATACATGTGAGTCTGATGTGCGTTCTTACTTACACTAAGTGACACTGAACTGAAAAGTATTTTAGTCAAACGGGCATTAATAATCTTCAGCTTTATTAAAAGTTGGAAAAGGTACAGCTTGGTAAAATAAAAAGCGGCATATAATAACAGGCCAAGTAAGAGTCGGACTCGCTCACGAAGGGTTCCGTACCAATTTTTATAAAAATGTGCAAAACAATGTTTTATAAATGTAAAAAAAAAAACATTTTTTTTGTTTGGGAGCCCCCTTAAATATTTATTTTATTCTATTTTTAGTATTTGTTGTTAATGCCGCAACAGAAATACATAATCTGTAGAAATTTCAACTGGCTTACTATCACGGTTCATGAGATACAGCCTGGTGACAGACGGACGGACGGACGGACAGCGAAGTCTCAGTAATACAAATACAAATCATTTATTTGCATTACACAAGTTTATAAGGTACACTGTATTATAACCATGCGAGGTGTGCAAATATATTGGGAAAGCTATTATTTTATTTTAAGATTATTCAAGTTCAGTGGTTATTAAATTACAACGTCATTCAGGTTAAAGATGGTCGATTTCTTGTCACATAATTAAATTTGAATTAGTAAATTATAAGTAATAATAATGTCATGTGAAATTATAAAGAAGCAAATTAATATTGTCATAGGTTAAGTAATTATAATATCCATCATATTGAATTATTGCACATATATAAATATAACAATAAATTCTATAATTAAAATACAACATCTTCTTCTAAATAGTCTTTTACATTATTATAACATTTTTAACTAGGAAGGTGTATAATTTATTCTTAAAAAGAGGAATAGGTAACTTTTTAATGTCATCGGGCAAATTGTTATAAAATAGTGACGCCATACAAATACAAATTTTATTGAATAGGGCCGTTTCCCCATACGGTATTTCTACATCTAACCTCTTTTTGTCTCGCAATTGTCTATAATAGGGTTTGACCCTTTGGGTACGGAACCAGTATAAAAATATTATATCTATACGGCGAAAGTGTAGGTATGGAAGAACTGATTCATTTTTAATAACCAACAAAACAACACCTTGTAGAATCATGTATTGAATTCATGGTAACGGACCATGTGTCCGCCTCTGTCCCCTACACCCTGCATACGGCGCTATCGCTGCAAATACTGAAGCCAGGCTGCCTGAGAACAATCTAATCTATGCACAGATGTATGACCATATTCATCTCCTTCAGATACGACAAGATGCTCTGCCCTTAATCCGTTAGGTCCATGTATTAATATTGAAGCATATAAAGGCCTGCTTTATATCCCGAAAAGTTACCCAGAGGATACTCGTTCACAGACACCACTAGTAAAATTTAAATTCTTTGTTACAGGGGAAAACCTATTGCCATATTAACGAGTTAATTTGTCTGAAAAACGGGTTGCTATTGAGGAATTCTTCTCGGAAAAACCGGATAACAGTTTCGCGAGTGATCAAACCCAGGAGTCATACCATGAGACTCCTGGGTTTAATCAAGCACTTGGCACTTGGCAGATGAACTTATGAACTAAGAATAATGGAAATTGACAATCAAAATATCTGACATAGTACTCTTTTCCCATATCCGCACAAGATCCTTGTGTGTCAGTGTGTTAACATGTAACTGCATTGTAATGGTCAGATTGGAAGCCCCTTTTTTTTCGGATGGGGAATCATCAAATGACTCCTCCCGCTCTGGGCGGAGCAGAAGGGAGTGTCAGACTTGTACTGACTAAAACCCATCCATGTTCCTTCTTAGCCCTTTGTGTTCCAGGGCCACGGTATCTCCTTCGAACAGTCCCGCAGCTCTGGCAGGCATCGGCCCTCTCGGACCCCTTCCGATTAGCTGACATCTCCTTGAGGCGCGCGTGGAACACGAACGCGCCGGCGTCGACACGGCCTGTTGTCATAAGACGGACGGACGGTGAGCTAGAGAGAGGAAGACCCTCCATGTTAAATATGTATATGTATTCAGCTGCATGTGGTTAGGCTAAAACCACATAGAAAGGGCTATAGGCGAAGATGCGGTATGATTTGCTCTTTTTTAAACAAGCCATGTCTGTCCTACTGCTGGGTAAAAGCCTAGCTATTATCGCGGTGCTTTATTCTCTCGCGTTCGCGAACCATACTGAATGGCACGCGTCCATGTCATCTCATCTCTTCTTACGGGGTTGGCCACGACTGCACTTTCCATTTTCAGGAACCCGCGTGACATGACCGTGCGTTTGTGCCGTGCGTGGAGACTGTTGCCCACCGGTCAGTGTGCATGCAGGTTACGTGACCCACCCATCGTATTTGCAGTTTGAGAAGCACTTATTACTACCAGATGTATGAACGTGGACGAAGTCAACGAGTAGGTTCTCCCTACTCTCATTTTAAAAGCCGTGAGTTTATAAATGGAGTGTTGTCGTGGTTAATATATTAGCCAGCCAGCAATACAGTAACCGGATTTAGTAATGTCGTTATCGTAACACCATTTTCGTTCGTAATTCGACCATTTGAGGTCAACACAGAGGAGGAAACCTAAATAAAAGGATAACCAATTTGTACATTATAAAGTCATGAACAAGCATTCCGCAGGAATATAATATTATTAATAAAATATATGTTTTATCAGCATCCGTCACATTTCACTGAGTGTGTCATTGCTCTCGCGAAACGACGCTTTCTGTGAACCGAACTTCATATATATCTTCACAATGACTACTTATATATAATTAAATATATTACTTTTTTTGTCCTGTTTTCTGACCGCATTGTTAGTAGTCAAAATTTATACAGTATGTTAGGTTAAACGAGGGACATATTGAGGGAGGGGGGTATTCAGTATTCGATTCTCGTCCCAAATATGTAAAAAACCTATAACGTATATAGAAGAATTTTTAATGTTTTGTTTAGTGCCTAGATATTGTGGACTGTCCTAAGCCAGGTAAGTTTAAAGTATGAAGGGAAAATGGATTATACCTAAGAGTCATTGACCCGCTCACATGTTCTGCGATAGTATTAAGTCGCTAGCGTAGGGGTGTATTCACGTTGCGTGACATTTGCGAAAATTTTGGTGTGGTTCTGTCAGTTATTTATCAGTGTTTTTTTTTTTGTTTATATTTTTATTAGTATCATGTTAGCATGTACTATTGTGGGTTTGAATATGTCCCTCGTTTAAACTAACATATTGTATACACGGTGTAAATCACCTCATCACGAAGCCGTCAACCAAGCATTCTGTACATTAAACTAAGTAACTTTACGCAAAAATTATTGCTGGGAAACGACTTTTTTTTGGGGGGTGTAAAATCATGTTTTGTGGTAGAACTCAATGTAACGCACTCAAAACATTGAGCTGATGGACGGATTGAATAGTACGGGGGTCGTGGAGGTGTTTAAAGTAAAAATCTTACATTAAAAACTTGTATTTAAAAAAACAGTTGACAAAAAGTTGGAACTTTGACCCCTATTATCTCCGTAACTCCGGTTTCCAGGTATGGTGTAGAACAAAAAAATGATCGCAATGACAGGGAGAACCAGTGCCTCTCGGCTTCGTTAAGAGGTGTTTTACACCCTTTATACTTCTTCTAATTTATTTTCCGTATCACACACAGAGAAATCCATTCGGAATCTACAAAGAAAAAAAAATAATTTTATCTTCAATCGAAAAAAAATAATTTTATCTTCAATTATGTAATTACCTCATAGACAAGTCTAGTGTCGGACTCAATTAACAAAATGCGGTAAATGCAACCGTACCTACTGTATCTAGGCTTTATAATTAACTGCACAGGAACAGGGCAGTTACTACTTATTTCACCGTGGTGATTATGTAAGTGTAAAGTAAGGTGCATAACTTAATGACTTATTAATGGAGGTGTTTAAAGTAAAAATCTTACATTAAAAACTTGTATTTAAAAAAACAGTTGACAAAAAGTTGGAACTTTGACCCCTATTATCTCCGTAACTCCGGTTCCCAGGTATGGTGTAGAACAAAAAAATGATCGCAATGACAGGGAGAACCAGTGCCTCTCGGCTTCGTTAAGAGGTGTTTTACACCCTTTATACTTCTTCTAATTTATTTTCCGTATCACACACAGAGAAATCCATTCGGAATCTACAAAGAAAAAAAATTAATTTTATCTTCAATCGAAAAAAAATAATTTTATCTTCAATTATGTAATTACCTCATAGACAAGTCTAGTGTCGGACTCAATTAACAAAATGCGGTAAATGCAACCGTACCTACTGTATCTAGGCTTTATAATTAACTGCACAGGAACAGGGCAGTTACTACTTATTTCACCGTGGTGATTATGTAAGTGTAAAGTAAGGTGCATAACTTAATGACTTATTAAAAATAATTACTCATTTGTAAATTACCTTTAAAACATGTTAATTACCGACTTTAGTTACCTCAATTTCTTCAGTTCTATAAATAGAAAAGAATAAAAGAATAATGGCTGGCATGCAAAATCACAGGACGCACACTCATTGTCCGGTGCGGTGACTGGCAGACAATCAGAGCCTTATGACTAACAACTATAGGGAGCAAATTGGCAAATTACAAATTATAATTATAATGATAGAACGACGTGTCTCATTGTAAGCGAGTTGTTAGAATTGAAATGAGAAAGCGACGTAAGTACGTCGTTAAAGCCTTTTGTTGTTACGATGAAATTGGTTAAAAGTAATGATTAATTAGAATGATTTAATTCCTTCTTTTCTTTGTTTTTAGTTTTTGTTAATTGCTTCCGTAGTGAATTATCAGTAGGTAACTATTTTCTTTATGTTACAAAAAATTGATCATAATTTGCTAAAAAAAACACAACTTAGAACATTTTGATGCTTTCAGAGCAAAGCTTCAGTTCGGTTTATTAGTCGGTTTGCTAGTTTTGTAAATAGTTGCATTTATAACCAACGATCAGCCTAAAGGAAAAGCTTTAGGTTGATAACATCAACAGTCCCATCTTAACACTCCCGTCCTAGAAAATAGCCGTAGAAGCCACAATGGACTTTCCTCTCGCAGGTCTGCTGGAAGACATTTCTTTTGAAATAAGCAGTACCTTTGTGCTCTATTATCTTAATGTACTGTCCTTTTAAGTATTTTGTGTGTACATAAATAAATAAATATATTACAGCTGCAGCTGGGGTGCAGCGCATCTCATTTATCAATATTAAAAAGTGCTTTGCCTGTAACGTGGTGTCGTAAAAACTACGATGCAGGAGAATTCTACCAATGAGTTGCGTTGCGGCACGACCCGCCCTTATCTGTGCTAGCCTTTAGCCTACGAAGCTGTAATTATTTTAAGTTATAGTGACAAGCTATATACTTATTACTAACAAGAAATTATGCACAAATTAACTACCAAGACGGCATGTCAACTGATAATAGCATCTACCTCATTAGCAGTTCTTGAAAGCTTTTACAAGCAAAGCTCAACTTGAAGTAATGTCAAAAACGCTCGCAATATCGCCTGTGCCTATATTACGACTATTGTCACGATAGTTTAGGAGATAGCGAACATCATTATATCGTAGTTGACTGAGTGACACAGTGGTGTGAGATACAACAATTATTGGACAAAATAAAATAATCACCACTTTGACGAAACTTTTAATAAATTAATTTTGGTATAAAATAAAAATTATTGACGTTGTTATGATGTGTTTGAAGACGATAGTGTTCTGTTTATTAGTGGTTTTGTTAGTAGATTTTGTTTGTTACACGGAAGCTTTGGATGAACATGGAGATGGAGTCTGTATAGTAAAGCTCAGGTAAAAAATTGTCGTGTTTGTGACTGATGAAGTTATGACTAACTTATTTTTTTATGTTTGGTTTGAACTTTTAACTTATTTTGTGTTTAGATTCTTTAGACATAAACCTCATCTAAACTGTCGAGCACGAGCTTTCCGTTACGTTATATGACCTTAAAATGATTAATTTCAAAGTATTTTTTTTAGTTCTTTGAATAATAAGTAAATCAGCCAGTCATAGCTTATTTATTTTAGAAAAGTCGAACCAATAAAGAACCAGTCGAATACATACTTTCTACAAAATGTTGAGTTTTTGATAAGTTAAAATTTGTAGAATTATGATGTTAAGGGAATTTTATGTTTTTTTTTCTAGTTCGCGAAATCGAAGAAAAAGGCCATATAATGTAGCCATAAACAAATGGTGCGGAAGAAAAAAGTGTGTCGTCAAGAAATATAGATTTGAGGTAATGTACATTATAATCTTTATTGAAACGATCTTGAATTTCCTTGTATTTCTATAGAATATTCGAATTTAAATGAAACAATCTCGTTTTCAATTTCCAGACATATTTAACTTGGACAAACCACACGGTCTGCTGCAATGGCTGGCAGCACAACAGTGAGCTGGATATCTGCCAGGCCATCTGCAGCACTGGCTGCTACGGAGGCAGGTGCGTCTCCCCGGACCAGTGCCAGTGCCTCCCCCCAGCGCACCTCGACCCTGAGCGACCCAACACTTGCGTCACACCTGTCTGCAACCCAAGCTGTGTCAACGCCGACTGCCATGTCAACAACACCTGCATCTGCAAGCCTAACTACACCCCTTACAACTCCACGCATTGTTTCAAATGCGATGAAGGTTATACTCCGGACGAAAACCTAAACTGTGTTCCTATCTGCGAACAATCCTGCGTCAACTCCACCTGTACAGCCCCCAACACCTGCACTTGTTCTGCCGGCCATAAACCGAAGACAAGTACCGTATGTGAACCGATATGCGATTGTGTAAACGCCGACTGTGTTGCTCCGAATACATGCTCCTGCTTCAAAGGCTACGTCCCCGTTAATAAGACCATGTGTGCTCCGAAGTGTAACAGCTGTACCCATGGAGACTGTGTTTCTCCTAATAACTGTACCTGCCACAGTGGCTACATCAAAATCAAAGGTGTTTGCAAGCCCCAGTGTGCCAAAACTTGTGCGAATGGTTTCTGCACCGCGCCAGACGTGTGCTCCTGTAAGAAAGGTTACGTAAAGAGTAAAGTCAGTGATAATGTCTGTGTGATACCTTGTGATAACAACTGTAAGGGATACTGTGATGATAATGGCGGGTGTGTCAAGTGGATCTGCTCGTCGACGCCGATAAGGTGAGTTTTTATTATTTTCTAAAATGCATATCCCAGTGTGGTCAGAGCTCTTTTTATATCAAGTAGGTAGAGAATTACAGTACGACTTTCGAGTTGAAGGCCGGAGTTCGAGCCCTGATACTCGCGCCGTACTAAGTATAATTTGTTCAATCACCACTGCTCTTAAAGCGGTGAAGGAAACATCTTGAAGAAACCGGCATGATCCGAAGAATTTGATTTGGTGGTGGATTACAGCCCACTCTTTCGCAGAGAGGATGCCTTTGTCCCAGTAGTGGTAACATTATGATGTATCACAAAGCGGACAGAGTCTTTTTTGTATGCAAACAAAATATTGTAGAAAGTATGGAAGATGAAATATTTGTGAAAAACTCATTATGAATGAACTGTCCTAGAACTTCGCATCCTGATTGTAAGGCGACAAAACACAAAGATGAGACGAACACGATAAGGGCTCGTAAATCAATGTAATAGTAGAAACAAATCAACAGCGAGTTGCACACGTTAGGAAGTGCAGTGACAGGTTCATTCATCAGTGCATATCAGATTTATCGCCTGGCAGGACGTTGCTCGATATTGTATGCAGGGCCACGTATGACGCGGGTCCGGTGACTGTGTACACTAGTGCTTACATGCGGCGGCGCTTGCATTTTTATTCGATGTCAGGGAAGGAAGCGTGTCATTTGAATATTTTGCGTATGGCTGGTTTATTATTATTATTTGATATAAAAAATTATGAGTACATCTCGGGATATCGCTTTACTTAAGACGAACAGCAAACTTATTTAACCGCATATTTTTCTATGTAAAAAAAAATGTTTAGCTGTTATTAGTAATAGGTAGTTACCTAAGTGTCGTGAGACGTGTTAAGGAACTAGTGGTTAGTATTTTTCCATTGGAAACTAATTATAATATCCTATTCGTGAACTTTAATCTATATATATAAAAGAAAGTCGTGTTAGTTACTTCACTTATAACTCAAGAACGGCTGAACCGATTTAGCTGAAAATTGGCAGGGAGGTAGTTTAGAGCCAGGAGAAGGACATAGGATACGGTAGGGTAGGGTAGGTAGGTAGGGTAGGGTAGGGTAGGTAGGTAGGGTAGGTAGGGTAGGTAGGTAGGGTAGGGTAGGTAGGTAGGTAGGGTAGGGTAGGTAGGTAGGGTAGGGTAGGTAGGTAGGGTAGGGTAGGTAGGTAGGGTAAGGTAGGTAGGGTAGGGTAGGTAGGTAGGGTAGGGTAGGTAGGTAGGGTAGGGTAGGTAGGTAGGGTAGGGTAGGGTAGGTAGGTAGGGTAGGGTAGGTAGGTAGGGTAGGGTAGGTAGTAAGGGTAGGGTAGGGTAGGGTAGAGTAGGTAGGTAGGTAGAGTAGGTAGGTAGGTAGCGTAGGGTAGGGTAGGTAGGATAGGGTAGGTAGGTCGGATAGGGTAGGTGGGTAGTAAAAAGTGCATTGCAACGCATGCTGGGTACAGCTAGTTAATTATAATTTTTAAATTGCGTATTGTTTTGTTAATCAGAACAAGTAGCGCTATCTAAATCACACACCCGAGATCAGTCTGTTCACGGCTTAAACTAATTCCACAGTACAAAACTAGATGGCATTAGTTGTCCTGTTTTTCATTTGGTCGTATTTATGGTGACTTGATGAGGAAAGAAGTCGGAATATTAACGCTTAATCAGTTTACATTATTTTGGATAATTTTCCACTACAGACCATAAATATGTAAAGTTAAAATTTCAAAATAACGGCGAAAATAGATAATAATAGTAGGAAAAGTGTGCTCTGGGTACGTGAAAAATGGGCACAGGTATGGGCAATTTCACTAGGTACATGTAGATCTACGTCATTCTACATTCTTTGCTAGAAGCCCTAACAAAAGTTTCGAACAGCTATGTTGCGCTTCTTTGCTCGTTGGTCTTATTTTCACGATGGTTTTCAGTCTGTGTATGTCCATATAGTTTTAGATAAGTCAAACTAATATCATCATTCTCCTGTTATTATTCCAATTCATTTGGGTTATTATATCCTTTTCCTGAACAATAATTAAATATTATCAAACTGCGCATTTTAATCTTAATCAGAACAAGTAGAGCCATCTATATCGCCAGTGTTTCACACGGCCGAGATCAGTCTGTTCACGGCTTAAACTAATTCCACAGTGCAGAACTAGATGGCGTTAATTGTACTGATTTGCATTTGGTCATACATTTACGGTGACTGATGAGGAAAATAAGTCGGAATATAATAATATTTAAAAATATTAATTTGTCAAGGTTAAGCTATTAGCATCGATATGCAAATATTTGAATTTTATTTTACTTATTTAAAATTCACGTACATTGGTGGTACATAGGCGGAATGAATGCCAGAAGGCATTCTCTACCAGTCAACCTTTTGCTTCATTTGCATTTTGCTCTATTTTTAGGGTTCCGTACCCAAAGGGTCAAACGGGACCCTATTCCTGAGACTTCGCTGTCCGTCCGTCCGTCCGTCTGTCACCAGGCTGTATCTCATTAACCGTGATAGTTGCCAGTTGAAATTTCTACAGATTATGTATTTCTGTTGATGCTATAACAACAAATACTGAAAACAGAATAAAATAAATATTTAAGGGGGCTTTCATACAAAAAGTGAATTTTTGGCTCGTTTTTATAAATAATGGTACGGAACCCTTCGTGCGCGACCCCGACTCGCACTTGGCAGGTTTTTTAATTCATAAAATCGGAAAATGCCTTGCAGACATGGTTTTCGACTTTGGTGTTTCCTAATTTATCTGTCGCGATTTTATACCGCAACCATATTCCATATCGAAACTACGTACTAATCGCACATCCGAAATAATAATTGTAGGTACCGTTTTATGCAAATCTTTTACGCAATGTTTGAATTGGGGACTCCATATTTAGTTATGCTTAGGCTAAGTTTGACAAGCCATGTAAATGAATAATAATTTGCGAATACCGACATTTTGTGTTTACGTTACCAGAATGTTTGGTTTATCAATGTCAGTTTGGTTTGTCATAGTTGTAATGTTCATTATTTTATGATTAAGAGCGTTTATACCTTACCGCTTTTCATACATACAAACTTTCAAGTCGTTATTTTCCGAAATGACTGAACCGATTTAAATGAAACTTTATACGCAGACCAGACCGATGTATCCTACATAAGCATGTTTTATAAAAAGAGATAATTGGAATTTTCGGTTTCTATAGAAAATTTATAATCGGTCTAATTTAACTGTAACACTATTTTTCGAAAATGTTTTTTTTGTAGTAACTTTTTAGATCTGTGTATCCTGCTTATGTGTACGAAGTTTCATTAAAATCAGTTCAGTCATTTCGGTAAATAAGGACTTGAAAGTTTGTTTGAAATGTCGTCAGGTATAAACTCTCTTAAATGCCAGTATGATATGCAGAAAGTATCACCGTGATCAAATCAAAATCAAAAGTCATTTATTCAAATTAGGCTGATAATCAGCACTTTTGGACGTCAAAATCAAAATCAAAACTCAATCAAATCAAAATCAAAATATTTCATTTTACATAGGACTACATGGGCACTTATAAAACGTCAACAAAAGGTGCACGGTTCGGGTTGGTCGTTTCCTATGGAGAAGAACCGGCAAGAAACTCCATGGTTACTCTTTTAAACCATTTGGTTTTATAATATTTGAAGTTACAGCGTTAGTACTTAAGTATGGGAGGACAGCGTAGGCCCGACAATAATAATATTGCAAGAGACAGTCCCCCAAAACGCCCGCCCTTCGCCAGCTGATAGCCAAAACAAAACATACAACATAAGCAAAATAAGCAGTTTGAAGAAAATATGGATTGTTTCTGTATAACTGCCGCGTTCTCATCTAGCAGTCCCAAACACAACTGCTGAGCATAGTGCCCTGGGTCGATCTCAGAAAATTCTCGGTAACAGCCACGGAGTATGAATTTTAGTTCGGTTAATAGCAGTAGCCACGCCCCCTGTTTACATGGGGTTTATCATACCTGGGGAAAGGAGGGCGTATTATCAGGTACGCAGCTGCGTTAAGGCGGAAACACACTTACGTGTCGTGGCGTGTCGTGACGCACCGGTTTCAAGACGGAAACATCCTTACGTGTCGTGGCGTGTCGTGTCGCGCCAGAAGCAAATCGGTTTCATAAATTTAATATGGTTAGGGACATATTAGCATGGCGTGTCGTGTCGCAACGATGTATGAAACCGATTTGCTTCTGGCGCGTCACGACACGCCACGACACGTAAGTATGTTTCCGCCTTTTGTAATTACCTGTAATTACAAGCGTGGTGTCCTGTTGTGTTATGTTTGTCCAGAAAATAAATAAAAACGGAAGTTCTCGCTTTTAGCGATCTCCTAAGAAATAAACACAGGTGCAATGTAATGAGTATCCCATAGATTTTTTTCTTTATTCAAGTATCAAAAACTGTTAGTAAAACTTAAGACTATGTTAGTAAGCACTGATAAAAACACACAACACAATGGATCACTGCTGTGACAACCCATGAGAAATCGAACACGTAAACACTGTCTAGGCGACTTGCAATCATGCTTAGGATACTGTTGGTGCTGCCCCACCACCCTGCGCACCAGGGAAGCGCACCTTTTACGAATTGTTGCGTAAAAACAATCCACATGCGCATCTGCTAACATCCCCGACGCACTACAGTAGTCGGTGTGTCCTTTAAGTTTCACGCCATTCCAAGTACTTAGACCGACATGTCTTGAAATAATGTTCATCAAAAGTTGTTTCGTGTCTGGAGACAGACTCAATTTCATAAAGGTACTAGCTGTCCCCGGCATGCGTTGCAATGCACTTTTTACTTACCCTATCTACCTACCATACCCTACCTACCTACCCTACCTTACTCTACCCTGCCCTACCTGGACCTTCCCTGGACTACGACAAACATTTTAAAACCAAAATCAGCTAAATCAGTCCAGCCGTTCTTGAGTTATAAAATTACAACGAAAAGTGGCATTGATTTTTATGTAAATGTCCTCTTTGTAGAATAAAATAGCAACCACGTTTTTGTTATCAGCCCTATGTAAGAAGGTAACTATATTGAATAATATATAATTCTGTAGATGTTGTTTTCTTACTGGTAAAATGTTGCCAGTCAAGTTATAAATAACTAGCTGTCCCGCGCAACTTCGTCTGCGTCACATTTTCCCCGTTTTCGCAACATTTTTTTCATTGCTGTTCCGCTCCTATTAGGCGTGGCGTGATGATATATATTCCTCGAGAAAAGGGCTACCTAACACTGTTTTTTTTTCAAATCAGACCAATAGTTCCACATATTAGCACGTTCAAGCAAACAAACAAACAAGAAAACTCTTCAGCTTTATAATATTATTATAGATTTGTGATTAGGTACCCATCTAAGTGCGTAAGGTGTAAAGGTAACAAATTAACAATCTGTATAGTATAATCATTCCTTAATCTTCCCACTTCTTCTATCCGCGAGAGTGAAGGAAGGGACCATAAAAACCAAGCAAGATTTCATAAGTTTAGGAATATTTGTTTCTATGACATTATAACTTACGATATTTCTTCTTCACCGTTTTGAAAGATAACTTAAAAAAAAAAAACAAAAAAAAAATAATCCAAGCGTCTTAGCGTCGGGGGTCCGCTTTGTTATGTGCTTGTACTAAGCGGTCTACTTAGCGGTCCCCCGACGCTAAGACGCTTGGATTATTTTATTTTTGGTTTTTTAGAGGTTTTTTGTCGGGGGTTTTTTAAATTTTTAATTTAACTTTGGATGTAACCTAAATACTATAAGTTGGTATTTAAGTTCTTCAGCACTACAATAGTTACCACTTTGCCGCTAGATGGTGTTACAGTGCTCTTTTTCAGTTAAAAAGTTAGATGTAAGTACTTATTAATAAAGATGTAAAAAACTTTTCTCCTTATACATCCACGATAGTCTTTTTTTAATGCAGTCATTAAAATTAATAAAGTAATTATTTATAAATCGTTGATATAACGGGTTGTTTATTGATTGCACGCCCCGGACTCAACCGCGTGGGATGACTTCCGTGCTAAATGAACCGTTGACCTGTGAAGGACGCTGATTGGCCTCTTCCACATCCAGGAGCCCTGTGGAAAAATTACAAGCTCCTTCATGACTCTGCCACCCTTATTCCAATTTATTTAGGGTCAGCGCAGCATGTCTTTTTCTTCCATACTTCTCTATTACTTGTTATATCTTCAGACACCTCCTTTCTTGCCATATAATTCTTCACAGAGTCCATCTATCGTTTCTTTAGTCTTTCACTATTTTTATAGCCATCCGCATTCATACTCAATATTTTCATCACGACATTTTCCTCATTGCTCCGCATCACATGTACCGCAATTACCGATTACCACACAGCTGTTCAATCGCCCGCGCCGGCGCCACTTCCAGACTTCCTCTTATGTACTCATTTCTTATTTTATCCAATCGCACGGGCTGCTTATGTGATGCTTCTTCGTTCGTCCTAAAGCTTTGTCTCACAAAAAAAAAATGTTTTTCCTATTATCACTAGGTAATGAAGTACTGCTGTCGTCCCAAATTACAAGTACTTTAAAAGTACAGTCAACGAAAAAATATTGTAGGTACTTAAGTAACTTTTTTTTGTTAAATTCCGAGGACGCGGGCACAGCTAGTTCAAAAAGTACATTATTTAAAACTGGCAACGTTTATCTTATCGCGGTCATACAGTGGGAGCGGAGTGTGATGTGAACGCAAGTGATGCGTCAGCTGAAATCCGTGTGACCGCTGACCGCAGGCTTGCAGCGTTATCAGTACCATCCAGTGTGTTCGGGGTGTGTGTGTAGAATCATTTCCGCCCTCTTTCCTGCGTAGTGGATTACAGAACATCTTTTATTTTATTTTAGGGTCTGTTTTATCATCCAACACATTAGCTGAGTGCAATTAGCCAAACAATTCTCAACAAGTGGAACAAAGCTTTATAGTGGACGAATTTCCATAGCAATTTTTAATTGAGTTCTTCAAGGTGTGGAGAAGAAAGTCCCATGAAAATCCACTATTAAGTAACCACCTTTTTTGTCTAATTGCACTCGACTATATACACAAGAAACCTAGCCATAGGATTCGGTTCCTGAATTTCTTAAAAAAAGTGTTGAATCGTCAGTTCAATATTAAGTTCCAATCGTAGTTAAAGCATGAAGGCGAAACCTAAATATTATTCCACTGTTGGTAATGGTAGTAGGTGTTTAAATTTTCGCGTACGATTTCATTTAGGCATTAATTCAGGCATTAGTTTAGCTTTTGTTAAGCTTTTGTTCCTCAGAAACAGCGGATGTTACACAAGATAATTTTCATAACGCATCGGTAGCCACGCCGCCCACTTTGTAGGGAGAACCGGCAAAAGCTTATAACTTTACAACAATCTCGTGCAACAAACGGATGTCCTTCAATTCCTTGTACAACACTGATAAAGGGCACCTGACAGAGTTGCATCAACACAAATAGAGTAATATCGCCGCAGTACCCGCTCATAAATAACTTTCCTTGTTCGATAGCTTCGTCGGCTTCGTTCCTATCGACAATATAATGTTATCGTTTGTACGGTACATAGTAATAGCAATTAAAATGTATAAACATGTTTTTTTTGTTGTTAATAAAAATGCAGTCTAATTAAGTCATTGTTTGATGGATCGCTTGTAGTTGAGTTTATGGCAAATCTTTGTAACAAAATTAAGCCATCTTAAATCTTCGAAACTGCATCTAGCTGTTTAGGATCACTATCTTTACAAAAAAAAACATTTAAAAAATTAAAATGGTAGCCGATATCGATAGGGAACAGGGTCCAAGCTACCGGTGGTCTGGGCTTCAGAGAAAGGAACCTCCTAACAATACGAGCCGTGTCCAGGAGTACCGCTTTCTGAATCAAGCCCAGCTGCCTAACGAGAGACTCATCAGATGATAGTCGAGGCTCTTGGCAATTAGGCCATTGGCTGATACGACTATCGGTACAATGATCGCTGAGTCAACATCCCACATGTCGACAACCTCGTGAGCCAAGTCAAGATACTTAGTAATAATATAAATTATTATTAACTAGCTTATGTTCGCGGCTTCGCTGGCGTTATAAAACGAAGTTATCAGATGGTACAGGAACATATTAAATATGGCCATACACTGCACTACACTCAGCGTAAATGGAGCTTCCTATTAGTGAAAGATTTTTAGGTATCGGGTCAGCAGTTCCTTAGATAGCCCCTACGTCCAACCTTACAAACATGACATACAACCACCTCTTGAAAATAATAGATATCCATGCTTTTAACAGGCACTATGGGTTTAAGGCTACGATCCACAACCGGCGTCACGGCAGGGACGTCCTTAGCAGGTTGCCTGTTTGCGACCTTTTAACCATTTTATCAGACAACCACGTTTTTATTACCAGTGCTCACATTTGTTGCGCACGTGACCAATGTCCGTTATCTCTAACAACAACTGATTAATGTCTAAATAAAAGCACGCCATTAGAGTTCCAAGTTTCGACCCTGAATCGAGCGTTGAAAATCGAACAGCATGCTTTTATTCAGGCTTTCATGTAACGTTAGGTACATTATATTCGAACATAGGTCTATGGGTTAATCTCATAGGCCGTTAGCTTCCTGTTAGGCAAGCAATAAAAGTGCAACAGTAATAAAGCCGAGCTATCCAAGGGGTTACCATCCTGTCACGTGCCATGTACAGTACATTCTAGTCTATAAAGAAAGTATGATGCCTAGATTTTGAGAGTGCCAAATATTAGAGACGTGACGGCCGGTTTAGTCGTGTTCACGACCATCTGCCGTCATGGGTTCGCGACGGTCGATACACTCTCATAGGTCCAAATAGGTACGTAAACAGAGCTAAACCCTCCTACATTCTACTGGTCAACTCTACTGCTTTAGTTGTGACCGGGTATTTATAGCTAATTCGGTCTGGCCAGTCAACACTCAAGGAAAAAGCTTCAAAGGATCGCCGCTACTGGAATCGGTAAGGAGAATCCATAACTGAGAATTTGTTCAACTTTATTTTGTAAAGTGTCTTATATAAATTCACTTACTGACAATCCACGAACTATACCGATGTGTTTCAAAATATTTTTATTTCACATAGGCCTACATGGGCAATTCGGGTTAGTCGTTTCCTATGGAGAAGAACCGGCAAGAAACTCCATGGTTACTCTTTTAAAATCATTTGGTTTTACAAAATTTCTATGGTACAGCGTTAGTACCTACTTAAGTATGGGAGGACATCGTAGGCCCGACAATAAGTCGTTGTTTACTACAAAACGTAGAACAAGATAAAAAGTTACCAAGGATCTAAGAATCTTTAAGGCATACAATGTCCACACATTCACAAATAATCGGTAAATAAAAAAAAAGAAATTTGAAGCCATGACATGTTGCCCAAGATTTCCTTTGATTATGAACTGAGTCAAAGGTTTCGAAATTGCATCCCCTAAAACGTTTAAATAGGCTTTCAAACTTAACATGGAAGTTCGTCGTTTAACCGATGGAGAATTAAATACCATGCTTTAATTAGCAAATGATTAGAATCTACTGAGTTTTCAAACTAGTTTTTGTTCGAACAACATTTTAAATGTAATTAAATAATTTCAGAATATTCGTTTGTTCCAATACCATTATGTAGTGCAATAAATGCAGCACATCAATATAGATACTAGTTGGGTTAGTATTTAAATATTATTTATTTTCTCAAAGTTTTATTGAATATTTTTATTACTCATTATGACTAATTTTATCAGTCAATTGCTAATTTTCAAACAATGCTATCAAGGAAAATGAGCAATTGCCATATGAAGTAGCCCCCGCAAGCGACGAAGCCAAACATGCATGTCAAGCTGTCTTTGACCATATATATACCCTGCTAAAATCTTGGGACATCTGCTTATATTGTTCTCCTGGTGGGATACTGAATTGCTCTCTATGATAAGGATTAGTGTGGGTGATCTCTCTGGCAGACTACTATTTTAGCTTTTCATATGAGATAGTGACAATTTATGTGTGCTCATTCTTGGTGACTTAGATTTAGGTTTAGATATCATTTCCACTGTGTTGGGGACGGCTTCCAATTGAATAAGATACAGCTGAATGTCAAAATGTAACATGGAGCGACATAATATGAGCGGCTAATAATATGAGATGGCTTAGTAGCTTAGTCTTCAAATAAAGTACGTTCCAGGAATGCATTTTAATCCCAGTTACCTGGAACTTTCTGTTTACGGGTTTGTCCTTCTGACGTCATTGCCATTGCATGTCACCTTGAATCCTAGCTGTTTACAGTAAATAGCAACAACATGTAATAATTAATAGTTATTTACCTAATGAGTGCGGTTATATGCAACTAGTACTAGTCCATCGATAACGACTCCTGCGCAACTGAAACACGTGACAGGATGGTACTGGAATCGTTTCGCTTGTTGTTTTCCTATAGCATACCGTTCATGTTGTTCTCGTTCGTTCGTTATGTTTTCCTGGTATCTGTTGCGGGACTTATAAGACATTTTTAAATTGATACTTTGTTTACCTACTTAGTTTCCTTTAGTTATTTTTGTAAAAGCCAATTAAATGGAAATATAAATCTTTGCATGTTTTATGTATAGTGTCATTTTTGTAGATTTTTGACAGTCGTTACAGTCAGTGGTCTGAAAGTCTGACAGCCAGTCTTATCCAGGAGTTTCGTATTACACAGTACTAAGTGGCTTGTGGGGGCCAGATAGGCCGTCGCT
The DNA here is from genome assembly GCA_963082945.1 of Cerastis leucographa. Classification (NCBI taxonomy): domain Eukaryota; kingdom Metazoa; phylum Arthropoda; class Insecta; order Lepidoptera; family Noctuidae; genus Cerastis; species Cerastis leucographa. The sequence goes on along the minus strand of OY720356.1, from coordinate 20,199,751 downwards.
CCATGTAAAATACTGTTATTCAGCTGTATCCGGTAAGACGCCGGTGGAAGCTCACCCCAATAAAGTTGGGAAAAGGCCAGGCAGATGATGATGATGATTTATGTAGTGTCACCGGTTCGAAAGCACTGCTGCTACGCTGGTTTCCAGGTCGTGGGCAAACAGAAAATTTAACGAATCGAACTCAGTAGGTACAGTCACGAACAATAATATGTATACACTTAGCAAAACTGAAATGTGATTTGCTCGTAAAATTACGATTTTTAAATTGAGATAAGACCTATTTCGTAACAGTATGGCTTCCAAAATTCCATGTTCGTGAAAACGTAAAACCTTAATCAATACAGTAGGAGAAAATCAGTTTTAAAAGTTACTGCGTGTATGTTACATATTATTATACGTGTCTGTACGACTAAAAATCAAACAAGAATCTTCCTTTTCATCGGAGGAATAACACACAATGTTCCTAGACAACGGTCTGGATAACATCAAGCCTGTTTTAATCTAAGGTTAGGCAAAGGAGTATGTACCTACACATTTTACCTGTTATGTTTCAGTCCCATGTAATATGGTCTTAGTAAGACCATATGTATGTTTGTATATAATAGTGTCAGATACTTACGTTCGAGAATTGGATCGCCATTGCATGCACTATGCCTAGTATATAACAATAGCTACTCTTCTACGCAGTTTGGTATGAGTAGGAACCTAGTTACTTAGAACGGCTACAACTCACGCCATACATTTTTTATTTTGAAGATCTAATTCAGCAGGATCATGAAATGCAAGTCTTCAGATTTTCTTTATTATCAGATGGATGGACGGATGTCCACCAGTGGCCTGATATAAAGCAGTCCATTGATGGTCTGAGATTTATCGCCATTGTAAAACCTTCTAACACAGTATTGGTACTGGGTATGATTTTAATATGAAATTTTTGGACTATATTTAACTGGCATGGTTTTAGACCTTTATTTATTTCTACACAAATTTGATATATTTCTAACATTCCTCAAAAAAATATGAAGCCCACCGGTATAGGGTCCATGCTATCGATGGTTAGGGCTCCAGAGAAAAGACCCTCCTAACAATACGAGTCATGTCTAGGAGTACCGCTTTTTGAATTAACCCTTGATCCAGCTGCCTAACGAGAGCCTCTTCAGATATTATTCGAGGCTCTTGGCAATTAAGCCATTGGCTGATAAGACTATAGGCACAATGATTGCCGAGTCCACATCCCACTTGCAGACAACCTCGCGAGCCAAGTCAAAATACTTGATTTGCTTATCTTTCTCGGCTTTCCCGAGGTACAGGCGCGATTATTATTATTTTATGTTTATCATTTCTTTTTGGTATACCAAAAAAGAATAGCCTGTGGACATGCTCATACATAAAACCATTAGCTGCTCTTAGTTACAAAAAAAAAATGCACTATTTTATATAATAGGTAGTTTTTTTGTGGCAGTTTATCGGTCTTATACTGTTGACTTTGAAACTTCCTCACATGTATGTGTTATAATATCCAGGCGTCCAATTTGTGAGTACGAAATATCCTTATATGTTTATTAAATTATATTTTCCGGTTTCTATGAGGAATTAGGTATAACTTCAACGAGTTTGTCAATTAAACTAACCTGTATCGGTTAGTTAATTTTTAAATGTTTTTTTTTTCCTTTTTTGAAGACCCTAAAACCATTTTTACCATTATGTGGTCCATTCATAAATGAATTTCACGAATCATGCTAACTTAGTCTATACGTCGAATATTAGCGAGTTTTTATCTACGGTCTAACCACAGCCTTAGGCTACCAGTCCATTAAAGCGGAGCGAGGCTGAAGAGCGGAGAAACGCAGAAATATTAATCAATAGGATTGCATATAATCTCCGCAATATCTCCGCACCGCTATTATATTTCTCTTCAATGACAGGCAGCCTTATTTAATTAACATTAAGTCAATGCCCCAATCTATTCACTCCTATATCAATGACAGCTAAGGTCTTCCCTGAGAAGACTTGATTGGCTTTCAAGCGTCATCTTTTGTCAAGACAATGGAGTTGTTTATCTATACAACGCACTTAAGTGCTACTTTTTTGGCAGATGGCCCATCGGCTGCAATACGGGGACCTCTGGCAGTAATTCGTAGATGACGTCCTCAGGGAACCTTGAGCGTAAAGAATTTAAAAATCTTAGTACTTATAACACCACAACTGAGATCCTCGAAGGTTTAAGCAGAGATGTACGTATAGTACGCCTACGTTTTGGTAGTTTTGTTTGTCTTATTTCAAAATCTTTTGTGGTTCAATCCACTCACCCCTTCAAATCCAATCACCCTTTCAAAAACAAATCAGCATACTTGGTGATAGAAACAGATAAAGTACATTATTTTATCAAGTTCATACCATTTCACGAGTTGAGTAATAATGCAGCCTACGGGACCCTCTGACCACAGTACGTTACGTTCGCATTTACACGAAGTTTCTAAAATTAACGTCAAACGTTACATTATCCTCATGGGCCCCGGATAAGTTAGTGATATACCAAACGGATAAGCGCAGTGTTTCTTGAAAACCAGTGGATTTAACTTCACGCAAAAAATATATATTTAAACATAAAATACACGATACACAACCTACACCTTATATTAACATATACTTATAAATAATATACTTATTTATTCATATTAAATTAGGTGATTTTTTGTTGTTGTTATAAAATGTGCTCGCTGAATGTGTCTGATCGAAACGTGTATCTTGATGAAAAGGAAGACATTTTCAGTGCATTATCTTAGTGTGTGTTCATTGTGCAAGTTTAGTGTTGATCATCATCATCATATTGTTAACTTATCACCTTCCATTGCGAAAAGATGCCTTCACTAAAACCTACCTAGTGTTTAATAGAAGGCCTGGCAACCAGGCGTGCGTGTTTGACTAGATAGAATGTGGGCGAGGCCAAAGGAGTGTGTAAGAATCGTAGCAAGTGGCATTCTGAAGTTTCTGCCTACCCCCTTAGAAAAAGTTGTGAGCTTATGTAAAGCAAGGTAGTTTGCTCTGTGCAGATCTTGTGTTTAAATCTACTTCACTTAGGTCTAGACAAAATGCATAACGATTAATTTTGGAAAATTCAAAAGTATGATTCCGTCGAATTGACAGGTGATGACACATGACAGACATGATAATGACAGGATGATTGTGAAGCTGGCAAAAAGCTTATGTCAATCATGTGGAAGTTGGAAATGTGTTGAAAGCGATTGTCAGGCCAGTGGCCACGTGGGCAGGATGGCGTATAATTTTTGGAAAGAACAAACGATTAGCACATAGTTGCTGTCAGTACTTCGGTAGCGTTTACAGACGACATCTTTTGAGGTGTTGTGAAAATATGTGTGGTGCTCGTGGCTACATAACAACAGCTGCATGGGTCGGTTTTCATGTTAAGATCGGTCAGGTAAATCGTTCCGAAGATGCGTGACCATCTATTAGATACTGAGCTTCGGAAAGCAAGTTAAGCCGTTGGTCCCGGCTGTCATATGTAGATTTTTGACAGCCGTAACGACTGTCAGTTGGCTGAAAGTCTGACATCCAGAATTACCAAGGGATATCGTGGTTCCTAGTACTAAATGGGGTGTGGAGGTCACATAGTAGTGGGTTCATGTAAAATACTACCCGTATTTTTCAACCGCATCCGTTTGGACTGGGAGCCAACCCTAACATAGTTAGTAAAAGGCAAGGCAGATGCTGCTGATTTGGCAGTGTAACTACAGCTTTCATACATATGTTTACCATGTGAAACAAGGTTAGTTATGGTAATGTAGCAGTTTCTTGAGAAGAGATAGAGCATTTTGTGAAAAACATTATTATCTGCCTAGCCCTTTCCCAAACTATCTTCGGGTCGGCTTCCAGTCTAACCGGATGCAGCTGAGTACCAGTATTTTACATGAAGCGACTGCCTATCTGACCTCCACAGCCCAGTAACTGGGCATTACGATACCCCTTAGTAAGACTGGAGGTCAGACTTTTAACTACTCGTAACGACCGTCAAAGATCTACAAATGACAGCCGGAACCAACTTCTGGCTCTTCTCAAGGCTTAACGTGCTTTCCGAGGCACGGAGTAAACTCGGTATGTAATTATGGTCACCCATCCACGGACCAACCACGGTAAGCACAGCTTAACTTTAAAGATCGACCCGTGCTGTTATTATTTAGCCACAAGTTCCTCTCCTCATGTTGTGAAAGACAGTGTCTGTGAAAGAGTTTCAGAAGATATGCTTGCCACCATGATCTTTGAATGCTAGCTACCTATATTCCTTTCGCCGTAGGATGGTTCGGTGGACATAAGATGAATCATTCCTTTTCAATAAATTTACCACAGTTATTACTGATTCCGTATTTTACGACTATGGTATTCAGGGTGCAGCTAGAATATTCAGTTATGATTGTGAAACAAGGTGACGTTCAAGATTGAAAAGGAAAGTTTCAAGTAATGTCACCCGCACTATACTACGGCTAAAGGACTATAATGCTTGTAAACACAAACATTGACACTTGTCCCTTTTATCTCGATTGACACTGTTTAGGGGTGTCTCGAGTGTGTTTGTATGTCGTACAATGGATTACATGGATGTATTGATTTTACATCCGTCATATTATGTTGAGATAAAGTAGATAGTATGGTTATATTTAAGATTTGATTGGCACTGTCAGTTAACCTCATAGTATGCATGAAAAAACCAATGCAAAGCATATATGCATTATTTTACAAATAATGTTCTTTTTGATATATCATCATCTTCCCGCCCTTGTCCCATTTTATTTGGGGTCGGCGCAACACGTCTCTTTCCTCCATTCTCCTCTGTCATTCGTCATGCTATCATTTACTCATTTTTCTTTTTGATATATCGTTCTAGTATAATTGGCTCCCACACTAAAGTCAATCGTAGAATTTACTTTCTTCATTACCAATCTACTTAACAATTAAAACGACATTTTTCTGTACTAAACGAGCCTTAAAGAATTGTATGATGTTTACGTCCCTCCATCGTGGTAAATACCTACAGAGTCCGATTTAATTAGCTTCTGAACAAGATAAACAAAAAAATATAATGAGAAGGGGAAATTTTGGTTTTGGGTAAACTTTACTCGACGTGATCGGCAAACACGACAATGCAAAGGTATTTTAAAACCATCCTACTTCTCTATTAGATTATAAATTCGAAAGTTTGTGAGGATGTTTATTACTCTTTCATTAAAAAACTACTGAATGGCTCTGGATGAAATTTTGCACAGGGATAGATAATAGTTTGGAATAGCACTTAAGACACATTTTTATTCCGGTACTACGATCTCGTGGGACAATTACCGAACAAAACGTAGGCAAAGCTGTGGGCATAAGCTAGTATTTACTATAACTATACTATTAGCGGTCATCGACCTCAAGTACTCATCAAATCAATGTTTTACTGTGTTTAGATATCTATCACGTGTGTCGATTTTCCCTAGCGAATTAAAATTATTTTGTACAAAAATTCTTCTTATGGGGAAGTATGGAATAAAAATTCCTGCTGCATCGACCCAATATAAATCGGGATGAGGGTAGGGGAATCATATGAAGTATTCGTCTTTGGTTTGATTGCAATTAATAACTTACGTCTGGGTAGTATCCACAGCAAACTGGGACACTAATTAATGCAAGCTTAGGTACTAGACAGTACTGTTGTAAGACAAAAGTATTTAAAAGATGTTGATTGATGTTGTTGATTGTTGATGTTGGCTGTTGAGTAAGATGTTATATAAGACTAGAAAGGACACTATAATGACGACTAATGGAGATGTATAGAAGGAAAACCATGCTGCGCCGTTCACAAATAAATTGGGATGCGGACAGGAAGATAAAATAGTTACTAATTTAATAACCCTGTTGACATTATTTACATAACTTTGATAAATAGTTAATTAAGCTTAATGTAGTCATACCTTGTTATAAACTATGTAGTTAACTGTTACGAGGAAGTCGTTACTGCTGTTAGATTGATACTGAAACGCATATACAGGTTGCTCTTAAATTGCATTTGTTTTTTTATTACGTTGCAGCGTGTTGTTGCTGTAATAGCTAATTTCCTGTCAATGTCATCTTTATATTTATTTGTTTATCTGTTATTAAGCCAATCCCGTTATACGTAGGAAAAAGCTGGTCAGGAAAAAGCTTGATAAACTTTCTGCATAACTTTGGTAATTTAGGTATGATACGTTATTTGTATGTAAATCGTCTCTTATGACATGAGTGATCGATCATGTAAAGAAAATAAACTAATAGTGATGATGTAAATGATGATTAACAATAAAATTATATGTGTTACAAGGATGGAAGTTAATGGATACGCCCAGAGGGGACGCTTAATTGACATACACATACTCTATGAGCAATACCTTTCAAAAAGCTTAGAATCTACATATTTCGTTTACGACCAGATTTATGAGAGAGAGTTGGGAGAAGCAAAAGTAATTTCAAATATCTGTAGTTTTTGCTTAACTATAGGGAAAAGAGTGAGTTTGTGAATGCATCTTGCTATGAACGATTAAATTAATTACTTATTGTTGAAATTGATTGGCTATAGTTTTGTTTTGATTGTTTATTGGTCATTAGGTTAATGCGTTTTATTGGGCATTGTCTTTTCATTGGCTACGATTAATAGAATCACTACAAATATAACTTTGAAATGCAAATGTATGTATACTTATGTACAACCAAAGCATAGGCTGATAAGAATATTAATTCAATTCGTCTGTTTAAAATCACAGTTCATTTGTCGTAGCCGCGAGCAAACGTGACATTTAGTGTTCATCCTCACACAATAGTGTACACAGTGCGTTTACATTCTACTAATATTGCGTTGTGATTTATAAATTATGTATTCTTATCCCGATCGACGTCACGACGAAAATTTATTACAAAGCGCCGGACGTCTATAAAACTGTCTAACGTTATGCAAAATGGCATTGTTCGTCACTCGTAGTCCGCATTAAGATGTTAAAGTAAACGACATCAAGTCCTCACCGCATTACACTCGTGAGCTTTCGTCCGCGTAGTGCGCGTATCAAACACATTCAGCTAACGATAATCCGTCACCGTAACAAAACAATCACCCTGTATATCAATAACGTTTCAACCTTTAATTAGGAATTTTGATTTCATGTTTTTTTATATCACAGTTGTTCAGTTTTTGTAACAACAAACGTGTTGGTCAAGTAGATCAAATCTCAGTTTAGACAATAAATATCATTGGACGGACAGTGTGGGCTTCTCTGCGGAAAGCGATTATTTTTATCGGTCATTACTCAGTATCCACAACAGAGTGGTACATTTATAAGTTATAAAACAAGGGAAATAGAACAGCAACGTGCATTTGCATAGGCACGGTGGAAGTAAGATAATACCTATGTGAACAAAATGTTGGAGTTAGAACCCGCTCGTATTGTGTTCCTAGTGCTACTGCTGATACAGGTGTTTCAGTTTTGTGAATGTTTGAATCCAAACGACAAAGGTGTTTGTGAACAAATTGTTGCGTAAGACCTTTTCTTTATTACTTAATTATTCGGATTTCGTTTCACTTGCAATTATGAAGAATCTTCGCCGCTATTATTTTTGTTTTACGAAAGACTATCGCGCTTTAACTTAGGAATATTAAATACATATTCGTTTTATTTATGTATAAATCATGACAATGTTTCGACCATGACTTACATAGAACAATCAAATACAACATCTCTGAAATATTTTATTACTTACAAACCAGAACACTATTAGCTCGAACATAAGACTTGAAACATACACAAACAAACACACGACACAACATAAATAATCAATTGTTCTTCTAGTGAAGCAACGTGTGACTATAACCCGAATAGAGCAAAATGTGAGGAAGAGCAGAGGTAAGCGGAAGTACCGACAGATACTATCATCCTCATAGTGGAACAGCCAGTCCAACCAAGTGTACAGGTTAAACTAACAACCATTTAAACTTCATAGATGGAAATCAAATAAATTCACATGTGCTTGTAGGCTACAGCTTCGAGGACTAATCGTGATTTAAGATCAGTATGCTTTCAATGTGTGTTAGTCGTTATACAAAATATATCTGTACTGTCCATAAATATTGATATGCGAAATCTTTTCAATTTGGAATTAAGGGTATCGTATTACCCAGTACTAATTGAGTTATTGAGGTCAGAAAGGCAGTCGTTCCATGTAAAATACTGGTACTCAGCTGCATCTAGTTAGACTGGAAGCCGATCCCAACATGGTTTGGACAAAGCTCGGAAGATGATGGTGATCTAATCAATGTAAGTGAGATCAGGCATCAGGCATCTTTAGAAACGTTAAACAGTAATACAGACTTCAGACTTATCAAGTCCTTATATCTAGTTAAAAAAAAAGGAGAAGAAGAGGGCGCAAGGGTTGGATTGGTTGTTTCATTGTGATGCACATACCAACTTCCAACACTGTACATATATTTGCACAATCATTATTACACATATTATCAACATTTCTTCACACCCTTATCACAGGACATCAATTTAACTTATTATCATCACCTGTATTATTCACTTTCGCATATCTATTCTAGACTTTAGTCTGTGACTTGGGATAAGATGAGCTCTTCTCTACAAGTTAAGTGAGACATGCTTCGCCCAAGGCAACAAGAAGCTCACCTCAGGAATAAGCTCTCTTATGCTACATTCACAGCGAAGTTACTTTTTGTGTAGCAACGTTTGCAGGTGATGACGCTCTTAATTTGCACCTTCTCATCTTGTACATCGTTCTCACATATTTGTGTATTGTGTGTCTCAACATGAATGATGTAAACCAAGATTTTATAAAAATATTTTGGTTTAAAAGATTGTCCATGGAGTTTCTTGCCCATTCTTCTTTATAGAGATCTACGCTTTCGAATGGGCAACTACAGTACTTTCACAAGTTATAATGCTTTGTGACTGGGACTGTAGCTTCGCTTTTTTGTTTTTATTGATATCCAAAAGTGCTTGTAATGGTTTAATTGAAATAAATGCTTTGAGTTAGAGTTTGATTGTGCAATTACAGCAACATTGCAAAACACCTCCAATTCGATGCTCTCATATAAGATGCTCGTCTAAGTCACATATTGCAACAACATAAAATATAAAACAAGTAAAGTTAGCCCTAACGTAAAAATATTAATACCTATTAAAAATAACAATTTTTATAGTTGTACACTTCTTTCAATTGTGATTTGTGACCTTTGAACAAATCTTGGCAGGTGAAATGTCTTTCCCTGTTTTCGTTCCTTTTATAATAATTACATGAATTTGATGAATTACAATAAAAACTGCATAGACAGAATGCTTATCAACTTTTTGTTAGCTTGTATTATTCGGCCGGAATTTCCAAACTGACAAAGATAAGTATAATTATTTCCTATGTACAGTAAAGCACATAGGATATATATGGTTTTATACACGTGTGTTTTAATAGTGCAGTTAACCAGGATAAATAATCAATAATTAATAAATACGGCATAAACATAAAATAGCATACACGGAATTTTCATATTTTATGTATAAATATTTTTTATTGTATTCTAGCTCCTCTATATTTTTTAACCCCCGACCAAAAAAGAGGGGTGTTATAAGTTTGACGTGTGTATCTGTGTATCTGTGTGTCTGTCTGTGGTAGCGTAGCTCCTAAACGGATGAACGGATTTTGATGAAATTGATTTCGTTTGAAAGGTGTTTTAATCGAGAGTGTTCTTAGCTATGTTTCGATAAAATCTGATCAGCCGTTTGAAGGCCATCACCTCTTTTCTAGTTGAAGGGAAATTAACAATTTCCCCAGGTCTGATCGATTCGAAATTTGAAATCTTGTCATTAGTCACCATGGGCATTGCCAGGGTGGGGGGTGCTAACCCCCCCTCCCCCCAGAAACTTTTTTTTTAATTTTTGCTGTTTTCGTTAATTGGCGAGATGACACGCAACACCGAGAAAAGTGGAAGCAATGGGGGAGGCCTATGCCCAGTATTGGGACAGTCAAGGCTAAGATAAAACAATATAAGTTTAAAAAGCATGAAATAAAAATTAAATTAAAAATTTAATTTAATTTTTAATTTAGCGTCGGGGGACCGCTAAGAAGACCGCTTAGTACAAGCACATAACAAAGCGGACCCCCGACGCTAAGACGCTTGGATTATTTTATTTTTGGTTTTTTAGAGATTTTTTATGCCGGGGGTTTTTTAAATTTTTGTTGTTGTTTATTCGAATTTATAAAAAAATAAAAGCCATCCGTTTTTGGGAAAATAAATAAAAATGTATTAATTCTAGTTCAATAGACATTTATTTACAATTTTTTTTTCTAATTAAATGTAGGTATGTCATAATAACGGATGCCATTCAGATGCATCATGTATCATGGTTGGAAGTATCACGATACATCCGCTGTCCAACTAAAAGATATAGTCCAATGTCATAAACACAACTATTTATTTAGAACTATAACATTGTTTTAATTCGCGAAATTTTCCATTGGGTACATATCTGTATTCTCAATGACGTAAATGTTGATAAAAAAATAATACTTCATTATCGGGGTTATAGTGTTGTGAATAAAACATCTGATGTGGCATTTGTTCTAGGGGTTCGTGGCTAAATAATAGCAGCAGGGGACGATTTTTAAGGTTAAACAATGCTTACCTAAGTCTGTCTGTGGTTGGGTGACCATTCATTACATAACGCGTTTCCTCCATGCCTCGGAAAGCACGTTTCAGCTGTCATTTGTAGAAATTTGACAGTCGTAACGGTTAGTAAGTGGCCAGAAATTCTTGCAACCAGCCTTACCAAAGAGTGTGGTTTTAGCAAGTAGCTTGGTTCTGAATGCGAGAGAGGCAGTGGCTCCATCTAAAATACTGGTATTCAACGTAACGGTCCGTAAACACGTAACAATACGTTATGATTTCCTGATTTCCTCATGTTGATAGTTTCGTTTGAGGAAAGTGCTCTCTAACGAACTGGTTTTTATCGTTTCTAGAACTCTAGACATTAATCTCTTACTTGTTCCTGAGGGCATAACTAAAAGTGTCATGACTGTAAGCGACAAATGTATTGTTTTGACGTAAGCTATCGAAAACCTTATGTCAATCCTGTTGAAAGTCATGGAAACGCGAAACGCTTTGTAAGCCTTATGCTCTGTTTTCCTTGTCTTCTTAAGTTTTTTTTTGTCATTGACGACCATTCAGTTAGTGGATTGCGTCTTTGGGGTTCTTGCCACATGGCCGAGAAATTTTACGCGGTTTAATTTCAAACGATATTTCTAAACCACTATGTCTAATGCACATTTTTCTTCTTTCCAGTGCCAGAGGGAGAACTACCCAAGTAAGTTTGACTTGTATACTATTTTCACAAAGAGCTTTGAATATTCCGTATTCCACAAGACTCTATGACATTTAATGTCGCACCTTATGTCTGCGCATGCTTATAGATTAATTTTTTAAAATAATTTTCATTTTTTCTATATATTTCGAGAGTAATGTAAGTATGGTATTAAGTATTCTTTACGTCTTGGTGCCGCCTGCTGCTCTCCTCATCGCTGTCACTGTGGTGAAGCTGTCAACAGCCTCGGACACCACGGCCTGTCATGCAACCGAAGTGCGGGACGTTTTGCGCGGCACGCGAACATAAATGACATCATCCGTCGAGCTCTTGTTACCGTCGGCGTTCCAGCTATCTTAGAACCCAATGGCTTGGCACGCGACGATGGCAAAAGACCGGACGGCATGTCTTTGTTTCCTTGGAAGATGGGTAGGCCTTTAGTGTGGGACGCAACTTGCGTCGATACTCTTGCGCCATCACATCTTCCAAGCTCATCGTGCTGTACAGGCGCTGCCGCTGCGGCTGCGGAGAACCTCAAGCGGCGTAAATATAGTAACCTTTGTGGTAACTATATTTTCGAGCCGTTTGGGGTTGAAACTCTGGGGCCGTGGGGTCCGAGTGCTCACAGCCTTTTCAAGGAAATTTCTAAACGCCTAGTTGACACTTCCCGTGACCCAAGGGCTGGGTTTTACTTTGGCCAGAGGCTAAGTATTGCCATACAACGTGGCAACGCCGCCAGTCTCTTGGGCACGTTACCAGTTGACAGCGTTGAGGAGGAGTTTTTTGACGCCCTTTTATAATTTGTTGTTATTTTAGTCTAGTTTTAAAAATAATATTAATTTGTAAAATGTAATAAAATAAAAGTATGGTATTTAAAAAAAAAACCCGAAAAATAAGTTAATAAACACAATTTCATAACTTAATTACAGAGGATACCTGCTTGCTGTATACAATACGACTACAATGCCGTCTTGGACAAGTGTATGCCGATGTGCAATCCGAGGTGTATCCGCGGCACTTGCATAGACGTAAACACGTGCGCATGCACGCCCCCGCTTACTCTTGTCAACCACACCTGCGTCCCATCCACATGCGACAGCTGCGATCACGGGAACTGCGTGGCACCTAACGACTGCAGGTGCCACAAAGGCTACATTCGATTCAACAACACCTGCGCACCGATTTGCAGTAAAGTCTGTGTGCACGGTCAATGTAGTGAGCCTAACAAATGCAAATGCAATGACGGCTATAAAACTGACCCCAACGATGCTTTTAAGTGTATCCCAATTTGTGAGCCTCAGTGTGTTCATGGATACTGTTCAGGCCCTAACCAGTGCAATTGCAATTTAGGATATGAAAAAACAAAAATTGATTCAGTTTGTAAGCCTTCTTGCGATGGATGCGATTTTGGACAGTGTATCGCGCCGAACAACTGCTCTTGCTTTGACGAATATGAACTTGTAGATTCGATTTGCAAACCAAAATGTAATGATTGCAGTCACGGCGACTGTGTTGCCCCAAACAATTGTTCCTGTCATACAGGATACGAACGCAATGGCTCCACCTGCAAGCCGAAATGTAGTTTTTGTGAAAACGGAGATTGTGTAGCGCCTGAGAAATGTCAATGTCACACGGGCTATGTATTGAAAGGGGAAGTCTGCACACCAACATGTTCACCACCTTGCAATAACGGACGCTGTTTAAAACCCAATCAATGCCTCTGTAATGATGGGTACAACCTGAAGGAGACCGGCTGTGAGCCCTATTGTGCTACAAATTGTACTTATGGGAATTGCACAGCACCTAACTTCTGCACCTGTAACAGTGGCTATCAAAAGGATGACATAGACCATAGCAAGTGTTACAAGCCATGTCAGAAGCCATGTTTGAATGGCAATTGCAATTCACACGGAGAGTGCACATGTTTTGCCGACTTCGAATATGATGACAGCACGAAGTCATGCACAGCTATTAAACCGTAAGTAGGAAACACAATTTCAATTTAATATTACAGATACATTGAGGATGCTAAAAGTACCTATGCTTCATTATATTTATAGTTACAGGAATTTGTTTTAATTAATTTATTAATTAAGATTACTACCTTTAAAAAAACTTATTAGTAACAAAAAAGTTTATTTTCGTAATCAACAGGTTTTTAACCAACAAATTGTAGAGGTTGTCTTTTAAATATTTAGATAATAACTGTAACAGGAGATCTCCCTCTTGCATATCTGAATGTAAAACTGATGAATATAACATATGTGATGTATTTTATTTCAGGATCTACTGCAGCTTGTGCAATGGTGGATGTTTCGGAGATGATGACAAGAAGGAATGTAGGTGTGAAAACAAAACGCTTTGCATCTTAGACAGTGTGGTCATCCCTCCGGAGGAGGTCCATTCTGACGTCAGGTGAGACATCATCTTCATTGATACTGACTGCACTGTGTTAGAAGTAACTGCCGTAGTATTAGAGCAGATTCTCTTACTGTTTGTTTTATGCTGTCAACAAAGCCTGTAAGAAATGAGGGCTTATACCACACCGACACCCAGCATCAATATGGAGCTCCTGACTAAACCATGTCCCATAATTATGTTGGAGTGTCTAAAGATGCATAGGCCTGAACTTCTGAGGATCAAAAAGACCAACGTAAAACTATCGATTCGAAAATAATTGTAGCCCTCCGTTCTGATATTTATTTTCTTTTAACTGCACATTTTTCTGTCCTTACTCTGCTATTTGGACTACTTCTACAATTTTTTTGTTAGAAAGTATTCAAGTGTTATTTTTTTAATTTACAGAATGGCCAGTATGAGTATGACGATGATTGCGATAGCTGGATCCTGTCTGCTGCTCCTCATAATGGTTGTGATCGTAATGCAGCGGATCTGGCACAAGAGTAACAGAAACGACGGCGACGAAACCAAGAATACTACTAATGATAGTAAGTGTTAAAATGATTTTAGTATTATGTATGCACGCGTGGTATTATGAAATTAATAATAAAATGACACAATTGATGACAAAAATTACGTAAACAGGGGGGTGTGCGTATGCCAAATATTGAGGTAAAAAAAAATGATTCCTCATATCCAGGGGATCCAAAATAAACTTTAGGTATAGTAATTCTACGCGTGCTGGACTAATTGCTCTTTTTGTTGTCAAAACTATTGCAGGATAGTGCAATGAAAAATCTTAGTTGCCAATATAAATTCACGGTATTGCAGCGAGCGGCAGTTTCATCACAGATATGAGACCGGCGGAAATACGGCCGATATGATATTCGCGTCAGGAAGTGTATGTAAAACGTGCCTTTGGTGCAAATAATCAAACGTTTTGAATTTGTATGACAATTAGAATATCTCTCACGATTACTCTCACGACAATCGCTGACGGCGATGAATAGTTAATCACATTGCTTGGTTTGTTTGAAATGTATTATGAGCGTGTGTCAAAGTGATCATTTGAATATTGATTTCATCAATTTCGTTTATAGTCAGATCTTTTGCCGCACTTTAAGACTTGTATTCTAAGAAGACGGATTCATTTTATTGCTCTGTTTTGATTATTTTGTCAATATAATTATATCTTATTAATACGTAAAGTAACGTGTCGTGTGTGTTCGTACACGCTACTCTCCAACACCAGCTACCCGATTTAAATGAAACTTTGTGAATGTGTATTGTTGATTGGTTCAAGCTTGAAAGATTGGATTAAAGTGTTGGACCTGATGGCACTGTTGGTGGCACTGTTGTGCAAATAAATTTCGATGTCTAGTCATCTTTTCATTGCAACGGTGCGATGAGTACGGGCGCGGGACTTTATATTATAAAATATAGCACTAAAAAGTGCACAAAATATTGATATTTAGTTTACAATAGAAGAACAATAACGTTGTTTAGGCATCTCATTGCCAAATACAGTATTTGGTCCGGTACCCACCAAAGTGAAGACGAGCATATCCTCTAGATCCTTTATATATTCTATTTAGGACCGGGGCGGGTTGAACGGGTGCAGCAATTTATTCATGAGAAAGTGCAGTTGGCAATATATTTTTTTAACAGCAAAATTTTCTTTCATATAAACCTCTTTGTGACAATTACGAACACAACATAAAAAACCGGCCAAACTAGTCGACGCATTATCAAGTCTTTGCAAGCCCTCACGGCAGTTGATTTTTATAAATAGAAGAAGCTTTACCTGGATGATGTTCATAAAATATGATTCTATCAATTTCCAGGTTCACCTTTCAGCGGCGGCAGTGTCGTATACCATCATACAGCTGAGAATACGTTGATCTATCCAAGAACGAGTGGAGAATCCTTCACGAATGAAGGCTCTGGCGAAGAAACCACGACCGACAAGTTAATACGACGCGAAGCTCAACTACCGTAGAATGTACCTGCTCACATCGATGTCTTCGGTGTCTAGTTAAGCCAAATTTTTAGGTTCTAAGGAAGATAAAATGATATTAATACACTTGAGTTTTTTTTTGCTCACCATTGACCCACTTTTGTCACAGAGGATCTGGTGATAAGAGGGAGGAGCTTTTTGAAGTGAAACTTCTTATGCGACTTCCAACAAGTTTAACGTTCTAATGGAGGGGGAATATTTTCTATTACCCACTAAGAGATGGCGCTATTACAAGATTTGTGACTACGTAGTTCTACTAGGTGCGCAAGATGGCGTGCAAACAGTCATGAATTCGACTCTTCGGTGTGACCTCGATAAATTTATGTAATAAAAAGTGTACAACAATAAAATATTATTTAGAAGCTCAATAAAATAACGAGAGTGAATGCGTGACACTCGAACGCATGCGTGTAGTATTACGAAGTCTCACTTCTTCCGCGTGGAGGGACTCCACGCACAATTTTTCTTTTTTTTGTGCTTATATCAATTAGTTATATTGAATAAAAAATATCATTAAACGCAAAAGTTAAGGCGACAAACAACTTCTTCTTCATCTCGATGACTAAGATTTTACATATCCCAAAAGAAGATATGTAAAATTTTTCACTTTCTGTCCTGTCCACCGTGCATAACAAATTACATCTTCCAGGATTTACATCTGGCAAACGACAGAACTGTCATGTCGCTACGTACTGATCAACCAAACCACTGAAGGTAGTTACGAGGTGGTATAGATTAGGTAGTAGAAAAACTGGCACTAAAACAGTTGACATTGGCTGCCGCGTCGAGTTTCATGCTTCGGCAAGCTTTCGGTGTCGAATAAGGAAGCTCTGTACCTAAGAATTTAATTTTATGGTAACTTTGATAGCAAAGGCGACGACGGCACGGTTGGCGCAGTGGTTGAGCGATCGACTGCTGCGCTGCGTGTCGCGGGTTCGATCCCCGCACGGAACAAATATTTGTATGGCCTACAGATAGTTGTGCCGGGTCTGGCTGTTTGTGTATGTCTGTTTAAATGTTTGTAAACGCACCCACGATACAGGAGAAATTCCTAGTGTGGGGCAACGTTTTTTTAATAAAAAAAAAAAAAAAAAAGGTCCACAGATCAGCATGGTCGCCATTACACAAGCCTTAGGTGCTACTTACTGTTCGACCTGATGATGTCCTGCTAGGGTCAACCAGGGAGCTGTATGAATAAAAGACAGCGACCCTGTTCCAACGGTGTATTTCGACAGAAGGTTAAGGCTTTGAGTTGGGAATCTATAGGGTTTAAAGAGCTTAACCTTAAGCAGAGATTGCTGCGCCCTCTCGAGTTCTAAAAAAATATGTTTCGTTGCCCCACCAAGGCAAACAATCGATTGGGCCAATGGCATGTGGACCTTCTGCAGAAGATTCTTTGAAGCAACGTGTCGTAATGTTTTAAAAGTTTATATTAATTTCCTAACCCTTTTCATAAGCAGTTCACTATGCATGTGCTAGGACAGGCACTGGTCAATCATGATGCCCAGTATACTCAATATACTGTGACCTGTCAATATGTGTACAAGAGCAGCCTAGATTTGGGGGGTTGTCACAGCAGTGAAATTCAAGAAATTATAAAACTATGAATCTACATATGTGGACAAAAGTGTGGATTGAAAATAGGAAAGTGATCGGTCAATTAATATTTTCGACTTAATAATCATTGAGTAGTAGGGCGTGTTTTAATTTCTAGGGTCGGAATAAAGTAGTAAAAGTAAGTGATTTTGTTACAAATACCAATTTAATTTTCTTCTCAATCCACTTTATCATTAATGTAACTTTTGATATAATATGTTAGTACAAATACCCAAATTGGATCTCCAAAATCACCTTTTTTGCTACTTAATATGGGCATGAGTTTCCTTTCAATATCTAGACTGTCATCTCAATCCTTGCGGACATAAAGGCTGATTTAGACAAGGTAAGTAACTGACTCCAAATTCGAGACAAGTCAGTGCAGAGCCGATATTTACCTAGAGTAAATTGATTTGGAGTCAGTATACTTACTACTATATATACTATTTTTTAAGTCAGTTGACACCCCCGCCACCCACGGCAGCGCTACTGACTTAAAGTCTAAACGATTAAGTCAGTGCTTGGTCATTCACTGGCGCCGCGTTGTAGGGCGACGTCGTTTGGTGATTTCTTACGAAAATAACACAACAAAGGAGAGCCTCCAGTTTGTTTTCTATCTTCTATTCATTTTCGTATCCAAACTCGTTTCTTTTAAGATATCTCTTTTTCTAACATTTCTGTCAGCTCATTTAACAGCAGAATGGAAATATTTTTTGCAAATGATTTATTCGTAGTTTTAATCTTCTGATTTCGGTAAGGGATTAAATATAATGAGCACCACAAAATACTTTGAGATCCTAAGCTACGTTACCCAAAAAAAATACTAAACACCAAAAAAATTGTATTCAAAGACCAAATATAGTAAATGATCACCAAATTTTGTGGCAAGAAGAACTTAGGAAGCAAGTGCGAGCAAAGCGAGCTCGGGATATTGGGCACCCCGACTCGGACAGGTTAGGTTCGAAGGGGATGGCGAACTAAGACCCCGACATCCCCTTCGTGTTAGGTTACTTTAAACCCTGCAGAGAGAAATAGGAGCCCCGCGTAGCGGGGCTCCGTCGACTACGCCTTAGTTCGGAGCTGTGATTTTCAGGTTTTTAATTCTGGTGATCATTTACTATTTCTGGTGATCATTTACTATTTTAGGCAGTATAAAAATGTTTTTTAAGGTTATATTTACTTTATCTGGTGTTATGTTAAACATAAGCCTTTCGGTAATTGATTGTTCCCCACTGCCTAAGGTAACGTGCATACTGTGAAGAAATTACCACGACTACTGAATGCTATTTTTAGGTTTCCGTATGGTCAAAAACGGAACCCTTATAGATTCCTCATTTCTGTTTGTCTGTCCGTCAGTATGTCACAGCCACTTTATTCCAAAACTAGAACACTAGTAGTCCTATTGACTACACAGTTGAAACTTGATAGGTAGATGTATTCTGTAAACCGCTTTACCGTTTTTTTACGAAAATAAAAATATAAGAGATTAAGATGGTACTGTAACTGTTTTTTTTTGTAAAACCATTTTTCTCAAAGTCAATCGTTTGAAAGATTGACAGTTTCAAAGTGGTAAAATGTGTCCCCCCCCCCTGTAATTTCTAAAGTAAGTGGAGGAAAATTCTGAAATAATGTAGGATTGTAGAACGTAAAAAACTTTCAACCAAAATTGGTTTGATTGAATAAGATTTGATGTTTATTTTGAGAGATGGGACTTTTTCATCAAATTGCAGAAGTAACTTTGTTTTTCATTAACATACTATGGCTAACAAATTTAGTTTTGCTGTTGAATGTAATACAATACGACATATGAATGGGCCTTTAAAATATTTTTGTTATATTGTTTCGTGCTACGGAACCCTATGTGCGTGTGAGTACAACTCGCACTTGGCTGTTTTTTTTTCTGTTAATTTCCATCACGCTAATCCATTCAACCATCACAAACTAACATTACATCCAGCAACTAGAAAAAAACTCTATTGACGTTCGTTTGAATCAGGAAGGAAATATAATTAAAATACTTACCTATTATTTAAAATAATGAGCTCATTACTCTCTTTATCCACTACGTTATATGTAGTTAACAAAAACAAGTTCATGGTACACTTTATTTTGTTACTGTGGAGTTGAACAATACACTACTTATATACTGTACATACCTACTAAGTTTTGGGTATAAATGTGGATAGGTAGAGTAGAGGAAGACCAAAGAAACGATGGATGGAATGTGTGTAGGATGATAATATGGCAAGAAAGGTGTCGACGACATGACATGACGAGTAATAGAGAAGTTTGGAAGAAGAAGAGATGCTGCGCCGACTACTAATAATTGAAATACTATGACTGTCATTGAAACAATAAGAAATGGTTGGTTTGTCCACTGATCGTAGGCGCTATTGAGCGTCTGTGTCTTGGACTCCATTCCGAGATCACGCAGTGATATTGTTTAGTAGCAGAATGAAGTCTAGCTTTGTGCTAGGTTGATGGCAATAGAATAACCCCCTATTCCATGGTGTCAAAATGTGGGTATAATGTGCACCTCGGTCTATCTCGTGTAACAGATCTCTTTTTTTTGAGGGGCTCGTGGCTAAATAATAACAGCCCCACGGGACGATCTTTAAGGTTAAGCTGTGCTTGCCGATGTTGGTCCGTGGATGGGTGACCATATTTACATACCGAGTTTCCTCCGTGCCTCGGAAAGCACGTTAAGCTGTTAGTCCCATCTGTCATTTGTACATCTTTGTCAGTCGTTACGAGTAGTCAGCAGCCAAAAGTCTGACATCCAGTCATACTAAGGGGTATCGTATTACTCAGTTACTGGTTTGTGGATGTCAGATAGGCAATCGCTCCATATAAAATACTGGTACTCAGCTGCATCCGGTTATACTAGGAGCCGACCCCAAGATAGTTTGGGAAAAGGCTAGGCAGATGATGATGGTCTATCCCGTGTAAGTTACATGACTTAGGTGGTGACGGGGCCAATACCTACGGTGTGATTCTGTAAGACCTCACTTAGAACTTTGAATCTGAATCTGCTGTGAGTTTCTTGATTGGCATTCTAAAAACCCGGTTGATAATTCGAATTTACACTAGCGCCACCACTACGAGCGTGTCAGCTAGTTGAACTAAATTAACGGGGAGATTTTGACAGACAAAGTATGAGATGACGTAAGAAGTGGCATTCTGTAAGGTAATCCCCCGTCACTTCGATGCTCCCTTGGCTACAAAATCAAGGTCATTTTGAACCTTACGCGAAGTGACAGTGGATAGAGATGTGAGATGTGAGTTGTCGTCTGAATTTTACAGAATTGACGTACTGGCCTGGCATGGGGGATCGTGACGACTGCGCAAGAGCTATAGCACCCCAAATGTAGTTAAAAACACCGTGTTAATCAGTAACAGTCTGAAAGACCCTTTTTCAACAAACAACATGCGCTACAACCATTCGTTTAGCCGTAGATGTGGAAATTGAGGATAAAATAGTTACGAAAATGGATTCTGATATTACTAACGGTCGTAGGTTAATAGAACTAATAGTAATGATTCCTTATCTTCCAGGATGTGATTATTCTGTACAAATAATTTTACAAGAAAAACCGGGACTTAGTTATGGGTTCGAATTTACCGGAGAACAATCAATTGAAGACAATATTATGTTGTCACTGAGTGGAACGAGTGTTGTTCTTTTAGCAATATTTAAAGTCCTGTTTTGCGATTACTGTGTTTCTTTGGAACTCCACGACAGAGGTGTTTGCGATCAATACAGGCTAGTACCTATTTCTAAGTCTTTTATACTGCAATTGAAATCATAGGTCAAATTTTTATTTTTTTTGTATGTAATTCATCAAGTCATCAGTAAACATGATGAAGCTTCCATTCTTGATACTTTTATTAAAGAAGTTAAGAAAAACATTTGGTGATACCTAATTCCTAGACCTTAGGCCAATCACCGTCCTTGACATATTGTCTATCAGACCGCTTTACGCAATTACGCATTACTAAAATTTTTGTTATTTTTTTAAAACGGATACTTTCTTTCCAGGCTTGAGTTTGATGACGAAGGAACATTGCAATGGAAAATTCCAAAGGTATGTATATCCTGTTTTCCGTCGTTTGCTTTTTATCAGTTTTTAGGGTTCCGTACCCAAGGGGTCAAACCGGACCCTATTACTGAGACTTCGCTGTCCGTCCGTCCGTCCGTCCGTCTGTCACCAGGCTGTATCTCATGAACCGTGACAGTTAGCTAGTTGTTTTTTTTACAGATTATGTATTTCTGTTAAGGAAATAAAATTAATATTTAATTTCATACAAAATTAATTTAATTTAGATAATTTAATTTAATTCCACTACAAAAAAGTGATTTTTATGAATAATGGTACGGAACCCTTTGTGCGCGAGTGCGACTCGCACTTGACCGGCTTTTTATAAGGAGACGTTTGCTAAAAAAATATTTCATTATTTCAGTTTCCAGAATTGATATGCTGTCTCAATTACGAGTACGATGCGGATTTGGACCAGTGCAAGCCGATATGCAGCATGAGATGCTTAAACAGCCAATGTGTCGAGCCAAACAAATGCAAATGTAATGACGGCTATACAACTGACCCCAACAATTCATATAGTTGTATCCCAATTTGTGAGCCCGAGTGTGGTAATGGCTTCTGTTCAGCACCTAATAAGTGTGAGTGCTTTATAGGATTTGAAAAAGCAGAACTTAATTCAGTTTGTAAGCCGACTTGTGTTGGTTGTGAATTTGGACAGTGTATCGCGCCCGACAACTGCGTCTGCTTTGAGGGATATGAACGTATAAATTCGACCTGCAAACCGAAGTGCAGTACTTGCAGTAACGGAGACTGTGTCGCGCCTGAGACATGTCGACCTCCCATTGATTACAACCTGAAGGAAGGATACACACCAACGTGTTCCCCGCCATGCGTCAAGCGGTACTGCCTAACACCGAACCAGTGCATCTGCAACAAAGGCTTTGACCTGATGTGTTCCGTGATTTGCAATCATGGGTATTGCACGCCACCAAGCAACTGCACATGCAAGCCAAAGAAAAAGGGGGCAATATTAAGTATTTAATGTTTTTCGTGTGTTATATTTTTTTAAGTATTTGAATTTTTAATAAAGCATTTTATTTATTTATTAACACTTCAAGTACAATGTACAGAGGCGGACTTAATGCCATAGGCATTTTCTACCAGTCAACCTTTGGGTGAAGCAGAGACAAACAGTGGTAGGTGTGTAACTGTAAAAAATAATAATTTAATAAGACATACTAAAAAGATATATAAAATACTATAAATTTTACCTCAATTATTAAAATTATTTAAAAGCATGGTTTACTCTTAGTAAGTAAGTAAAGGACAAAAGTGGTAAAAACACCGAGATTGAAAATAAACGATGTTTTACATTGGTTTATTATAATGCAGATATCTTAGTAAACCTGCCCAACCGAACTAGAGCCTTCTGCTGCTTTCTTTTTAGTGTTTTTGTTATAGCTTTTTGATAGTAGTGAGTGGGGTAATTTAGGCAGTCTTGATTAAAACAGGATCCCACATAAAAACACATTCATTATTAGCTTAGAGAACGAGCACAGGATGTTAGGAGCTAGGTTCTTAAAGTCTCTAGGGTGTACTGCCCTGGGCTATGACCTATACTGGACACCATAGGTGGTGCACGTTGTTTCAGGCAAGATTAGTTTTACATTCGGCAGTGGAAGCCGGCTCAGTGGTCCCAAAAAAAAAAGGGTTGTATGATTTTTGTATGAAGCGTAGCCGCCCTAACTTCCGCCATTTTATTTTTTTCTCAATTGCAGTCACGTATTTGACTTATATTAATAGATAGCTAGTATCAATACAAACTATTCCATTTGATTCAAACCCCTTTATTAACTTTCCTTGAGTAGTTTATGAGTTATTTTTATTCTTGTCCTATGTTGACGACAAATTAATTATGGTCCGCAAATAACTTCTAGTAAAATTTATTAATGATAATCATTTGTTTGGTATAAAAAGGGTCTACAATCATATAAATAATCATGTAAAATAAATATATAAAGCTATCCTGAAAAACCACTTAGTATTTCCCGCTATTGTACCCACTGCCGTTTCAAAATATATCTGAAATAATATTTCACTAAAAATTAGAATAAAATATTGTGCATTAATAACTGAAGTTCATTGACTATCTCCAAATACATAATGCCTCGATGTTTTAACTTTTGGTATAAGATACTTAAGAGTGACCTTTATACCATTTTGTATTCACAGATCGTTCTTTGGAAGTTCTCGCCCATGACATATGATGAACGATGAAGGATCTTTGATTATTCTGACCAACTCGCATCTTTACTATTTCCAGTATCTATTAATTGATCCAGCGGGTCCCAAATGAGCGAGATCAGGTGGCGTACCATGACGTCTTAAAACATTATTGTTCATTATTGACTAAAGAGCCATACGTGGTATGGTCCAAATGTATTTCGGCTTCAACTAAAAAATTAAGGAATAATCCAAAGAAAAAAGGATTGAAATAAAGGAAGACTGTAATTCTCAAAAATATTACTGTTTTAATGTGCCCGCAACTAGAGAAAACTTCGATAATTCAGTAATTTAGTGACATGATAGTTTTGTATCTTTGTATTTTTTTTAGTTTTTTTTTTTTGGTTTTGTATGAGGAGCTCGTGGCTAAATAGTAACAACTGATGAGATGACTAGTAATAGAGAAGTATGGAAGAAGAAGAAATGTTGTGCCGACCCCAAATAACTTGGGATAAGGGCAAGAGAGAATGATTATAGTTTTGTATCTCTGATTAATTTCTCTCAATTAATTTCTTTCTCTGTGTAGTTTTACCGCCACCGTGGCCCAGGCGGTCCCTCAGTCAGGGTGGTCCCTGATATAAAGTGCACCCTGCCTTCTTCTGAGGTATCTCACAACATACAATATTAAGCTCTAAGGGCCAACTCACACCAAGACGCGACGCGACGCTGCGCGCACCTTGAGAATTCAGAATACGTTGCGCAACGTATTCTGAATTCTCACAACGAAATGTGTATCTTTTCATGAAGAAAATAAAGTTATATTTAGAATCGCTCTTTTAAAGTGTGCGCGCAGCGTCGCGTTGCGTCGCGTCTCGGTGTGGGCTGACTCTAAGGCGGCGTTTATGACTGAGATATGTGGGGATGTGCGCAAAACTAACCAGTCAGTGACTTATCTAGTTTAGCTCAAACTGTCAATATTACACCATACTATTGGTTAGTAGGTCGCACATCTGCGCAGCCTAAAAGTATGGCGTGAATCAATTACTAAATTATTATTAGGTAATGCACCTATGAACAGGCGCCAGCAAGTCAAGCTACCTGAAACTGTCAAATTTTCCCAATAAACCTTGAACCGTATACTTTAAAAATAAGGTTAAAAATCTAATACAGAAATTTGACAGATTGTTGTAGCTTGAGGGCTGGCGTGTGTACCATTCGATTTATTAAAAGCTGTATTTAAAGCATTTTAATGATGCATTTTAATAATAATACTTATTTATAGTGTTTTCATCAGTCCGTTGTAATGCTAAACGCGTGCTATCTTTTTCCTGGAACTATCAACCTATTGTAGGAAAATTGTCCTTTATTTGAATTCTAAAATTAAACATGAAATAATTAGCAACTGTTTCAATTCCCAGGAAAACTTCGAGTTATTTGGTTTGACCTTTAAATAAATACGAATACTTTTCTAACGCAAAGTATTCATATTTATTCACCTAAAAACCTATGTTGTTATATCTATCTAAAAAAAACTTATTCTGGTCAACTTTTCACAGTTGACCAAACCAAGTTTTTTTACCTTTCTAAAAAGGTATGAAACTTAATACTAAGTCATGAACTACATTATGAAAATCGTCCAGTCAGTGCAAGCATTTGTCAGTTATCGTGTAGCTCGACTTATAACTCAAGGAGCTCAACGAAACGACGAACAATACCAAAGAAAGGACATTTGGGTAGGTCGCTTAAAGTACTCAAACTGCGAGACAGTGGTGGGAGAAAAAAAAAAAAATGTGACCTACATGGTCCTCACATTCACAATAATTAAATATTCATGTCAAATCAGTAAATGTCACATAAAAATAATAAAAAATAAAGTAAAAAAAATAATATAATACTTAAATAAGTATTCATGTCACATCGGTAAATGTCATCTAAAATAATAATAAAAAAGTTAAAAAAAATGTAAAAGAATAAGGTAAAAATAAAATAAAAAATGTCACAGTGTATAAAATAATGAATTAACAATAAACAAGCGAAGTCCGGAATTTCGACATTCACAGAGCAAATTTCATTGGAGCAGTTTAATCCCAAGCCTTTTTATCTTCGAGATAGTGATTTACATGATAGTAGGCATTAGGGATGGCTTGGAGAATTCGAAGTTAACGGCCTCGGTTTAATAGATTTTTTCAATGCTTTTAACACCGTTGACCACGACATTCTCCTAGCCATGCTGTCTCAAATTGGGGTGTCTTCGTTGTCACGTGATTGGTTTTCATCATATCTTCGTGATCGCCAGCAGGCGGTGCGTGCTGATCAGGATTTCCCTGATTGGTGCGACCTGGAAGCTGGTGTTCCACAAGGCGGTATACTCTCTCCTCTCTTATTTTCTTTATTTATAAACTCCTTTACTGCTATCCTCAAATGTTCTTATACAGATTATACGCTGATGACAGCAACTATACGCTCAATTAGACATTGCCAACCTTGACAATTGTATTTCATCACTCAATGTGGATCTTCAAACTATCGTAGAATGGTCTGGCAAATTTGGGACTTCTGTTAACGTCGGGAAATGTTAGTTCGTACTATTTGAGAGTTGTGAACACTAGCCAACTTATGCCACTGATGTACGAGAACTCCGTCATTTCTCTTTCACCACACTTAAAAGACTTTAGTCTCTACATTGACGACAGTTTAAATTGGAATAAACACGTGGCTCAGATGAGCCAGAAAGTCACATTGTCGCTGTAGTCTCTCTATAGATTCATTTCCTCCCATCTACCCTATCAAAATGTTGTCGTATTTAACCCAAAAGTTAACTGCTAGAGAATGCCTTGTGGCATTAAGTCCGCCTATGTACCACTATTGTACATGATGTTTAAGTAAATAAAATTATCTAAAACATTTTTTTTTTCTTTCTGTTTTTTATCTGCGATCAGTGCTTGGCACTATTAGCAAATTTGGTGAGCGCGTTATGTCGGTTAGAGTGCGTCCCCCAGTGAGGGCGTCTCCTCATCGTCTATCCTTGATTTTTTGTTCTATAATATGATGTCCTTCCGCTTGAGGCGCTTTATGTAGCTACGTATCGTAAGCTGTTTTGCCAATGAATTGGGGTGTTTCACTAGCTTCTCCCGGTATTTTAAGGTGATGTTTTGGATTTCGTCCTTTATTGTGGGCATATTCAGATGTTCATGAATTTCCTGGTTTGTGATATACCATGGTACGTTGCTTATCGTTCGCAGTATTATGTTTTGCATTCTCTGCAAGCATGAGATGGTTGAATTGCTGGCGCTACCCCAGAGTTGAACGCCATACATCCATACCGGTTTCAGGATTGCTTTATAGATGAGTAGCTTGTTATCCATTGACAATTTGCTGTTACGACCCAGAAGCCAGAGCAGTTGCTTGAAGCGAATGTTAAGTTCATCTCTCTTTTTTTTCACGTGTTGGTTCCATGTCAGGCGCCGATCGAGATGCAGTCCTAGATATCGGACACTGTTCTGGTGTGGTAGGGTGGTATCTTCCAGTTTGACAGGGGGGCAGTTGCCTTTTCGAAGAGAGAAGGTAACATGGACAGATTTTGAAGCATTTGCTTTGATACGCCAGTCCTGCAGCCACTTGGTTGTTTTATTTAGTGCATTCTGTAGGAATTTTGAAGCCGTGCTCGGATCTTTGTCGCTAGCAAGGATGGCGGTATCGTCCGCAAACGTTGCAATTGTTGTGTTATCTGCTTCAAGTAGATCAGCTGTGTATATGGTATACAGCAGAGGCCCAAGGACAGAGCCCTGAGGTACACCAGCGCGTATCTCTGCAAACTTAGACATTTTATCTCCTTCCTTAACCTGGAACAGTCGTTCAGTTAGGTATGAAGCCAGAATTTGATGATAGCTGTGTGGGAGGTAACTTTTAATTTTGCAGAGGAGGCCTTCATGCCATACTCTGTCAAAAGCTTGCTGAATATCCAAGAATACAGCAGAGCAGTACTCTTTTTCTTCAAGAGTTTTTCTCTTTCGTATACTCTATGGACCTGCTCCACTGTGGAGTGCTGCTGCCTAAATCCAAATTGATGAGCCGGTATGACGTGATTTTCTTCCAGGAAGGGAAGTATTCTGCGTAGTAACAGTTTTTCGAAGATCTTTGACAGTATTGGGAGCAAGCTTATAGGCCTGTACGAACTGACTTCATTGGGTGGTTTGCCATCTTTGTATACCATTGTAATTTGCGATACTTTCCACAATTTTGGAAAGTATTGCACTCTCAGGATACCATTATATAACATTGTCAGGAAGATAAATGCTTTCTTAGGTAGTTGTTTTATGATTTCCTTCGTAATCAAATCAAATCTCGGCGCTTTTTTATCTTTGAGAGTCCCACTAACACTCTCCAGACCTCTCGTGTAGTTACGGGTTTCGGTGGTAAGGTCATCTGATAATCTTGTTTAAGGATTAGTTCCACCTTCTTATCAAAGTCTTTGTCGACCGTATCATTTGGGACAAAAACTTTGGAGAGATGTTCTGCAAATACGGTTGCTTTCTCTTGTGGGGTTCTTGCCCAGCCAGAATCATACTTCAAAGGAGGCTTTGCAACCTGGGGTCTTCTTTAGTATTTGGTGAACTTCCACAGGGAGTAATTCGTTGCCTCTGTAGTAGACAATGATTCAAGTTGTATCTGTAATGTGTTATCTCTCCATTCTTTTAATTTGCATTTCAGATCTTCGGCGGCCCTATTGAAGTTCGTTTTATCTCTTCCTAGTCTGGTTAGATGCCACACCCTGCGTAGTCGTCTCTTTTCAAACAGTGCAGATTTTATTTCTAGCGGATAGTTGGTGGTCTTAGTTTTACGCTGGTTGTTTTCCGGGGTACTGATCCAGCAAGCCCTCTGTATAAGCGTAGTTAAGTATTTTGCTGAGTCCTCCACTTCATCACTAGTTTTAAGAGCTACTTTCAATTCTATATTTTTATCTATATACTCTCTGAAGTAGTCCCAGTCAGTATTCTTATTATGTAGGGTTTCTGGAGTTGTTATTTCTATGACATTTGTGCTCAATCTAAAACATTTAAATGACTATTTTCGACATTGTTTTGCTGGGGTAACGCACACCTGGGCAATTGCCGAACTAACGAACGAACACGCAGGCAAAGCCGCGGGCAGAACCTAGTAACTTATAATCTAGTGTTAGTCGTACTAATAGTTACCTTCTGCACAAGAAACCAAAATACAATTGGAGACCGGACATCCATTAAGGAAAAAGGTAACGATCCTAATCTATCACTTTTCGATGCGTAAGGATCGAGTAATCGATCATCTCGATGAGGCCGCGCCGCGTCGTGCTTGTGTGCGAGGCTTCGCGACGTGGCAACACCGCTATGCCCCAGCGCGCTGTCGGGTCGCGCCGTGTCGAGCCTGTCTGCGGGAACCTTTACATTTATTAAACAATTTTTTTGTATACGAAATTGATTGTATTAATGAAATACGAAACAGTAGTATTTTTAATCAGTCAATCAGTGGCCGTTTTTTTTTAAATACAATAAAAAGCAGAAGTTAGGCAGGCCACGCATCGTACAAAAATCTCCCAACCTATTTTAATAAGAAGTGTTGTACATATTTCATAAAATTGATTACAGAGTCTTCAAAGGTATCACCTACCAGCCCACCGCTCTATTCAAAAGAAATGCAATTGATATATTCCCAAAAATTAACTATAAAAAGGAGCAACCTTATATTAAAACTGAACTATTTCATTTTCATTTCATTTATTTCAGTAAAAATTTTTACATTGTATCGAAATTTTACACAAAATTATAAATTAAAATTAAAGAATTATTTCATCGAATTTTCCAACAAAAAAAGGGAAAACAGAAAAATGTTATAACATTTTGAATTTATTATAATAAATCTTATAAGTTAAATATACAAGGTGTTGTTTTGCATCCTCGTCAAATTCAAGGAGGTAACTATGATAGTGATTCTCGTCCCGAATCAATAATAAAATGCGTAGGTATTTTTTTTATTTTTTACGGAAATCGGTAAGTGTGAACCACCTGTGTTTTAAACGCGACCCGTCTGGTTCTTGCCTTATAACCTCGCTTACACACATACAAACAATCTCAAACGTTTATTTCATAATTTCTTAGTCCCTAAACCACGATGGGGGTTTTTCTCAAATACTGACAAACTTATACAACCAAAAAAATCAGCATTTATTAATAATTAACTAGGTACCGTAATTTTAATTGATTATTTATGTCTTTCGTGGCCACCCCCTGAAATTTGACGAGGTTGCAAAACAACACCTTGTATATACCTGATCAGTACTAAGAACCAACAATTATTGAATAAGACAAAATAATCGTAAATCTCCCATGCACATGCCACGACTTCTATCTTACATAACGCATGCTACGACAAGGCGCTGCCACCACCAATATTGTTTACACCATATTAGCCCTTACTAAAGAAAACCCGCACATTCAGTTTTTTCTTTTAATTTACATGAAAAATACGTTCCAGAATCAAAATAAAAAAAATCACAATATTTTTATTTCATCCTTTTTAAACTTAAATTATTTTTTCTTAGCCTTGACTGTCCCACTCCTGGGTATAGGTCTCCTCCCATTCCTTCAACTTCTCTTGGTGTTGCGCCTCTTCTCGCTTATTAACGAAAACAAGGAAAGATATGAATTAAAAAAAAAACTTGAGCATTTAGGGGGGACGGGGGTTGTGCAGCCTACCCCCCTGGCGATGCCCATGGTGAAAAGTGACAAGAATTCAAATTTCCAATCAACTAGACCCGTAGAAGTTGTTTAAATCCCTTCATCAACTAGAAAAGAGGTGATGAGCTTCAAACGGCTGAGCAGATTTACTCGAAGCATAGCTAAGAACACTCTCGATTAAAATACCTTTCAAATGACACCAATTTTATCAAAATCGATTCATCCGTTTGGGAGCTACTATGTCACAGACAGACACACAGATACACACGTCAAACTTATAAACCCCTCTTTTTTGGTGGGGGTTAAAAAGGTGCTCGGTTCAGGTTGGTCGTTTCCTACGCAGAAGAACCGGCAAGAAACTCCATGGTTACTCTTTTAAAATCATTTGGTTTTACAACATTTGAAGTTACAGCGTTAGTACTTAAGTGTAGGAAGACATCGTAGGGTCGACAATAAGACGTTGCTTACTACAAAACGTAGAACAAGATAAAAAGTTACCAAGGATCTAGAAATCTATAATGCCTACAATGTCCACACATCACAAACAATCAGTAAATAAAAAAAAAGAGTCTATACAACAACAAAAAAAAGATATTATTACAAAAAGACTAGATTAAACAAGTGACAACATTTGTGTCACTAATTTATTATAACTTATTACATATTATAAAAATAACAGTATTTACATAAACTAACTAAATATAATATGTGTCACTTGTTTATTTTTATTATTAACCTGTAATAATATCTTTTTGGCCCAAACTTATTTATCAATTGGTTTGAAATTCAACAGTTATATAAAACCGTTACTCTTCTATTTAGAGCTTTGTTTAGACAAATTAATAGGTTTTCCCTGTGCCAAATAAAATTAAATCTGTTGATAATAGGTTTGCCCATTTTTGTCCAAAAAGGATTGATATGGCATAGCGTGTCTAATAGTATTTTGGCTCATAACGATTTTAGGGTTCCGTAGTCAAAGTGAAAAATGGTATCCCATTAATTCGTCTTGTTCTTCTGTCTGGCTGTCCAGATTGCACAAAGCTGTTTCATTCGGTGTCTTTGACATAATACCGATGAAAATTGGAGAAGAAGATGTAAGAATTCTGTGCACCGCAAAAGAAAGGTGTGGTGAAATAACAAATAATATAAGAACCGGGATGAAAAATATAAACCATGGACACAAATGTATTGTGATATTTTTTTTTTGTGTTACAATTGGTCCAAAAAAAAGGTGTATACTACAACCAAAATATCAAAAAAAAAAAAACAAATATAAAATAAAATTTAAAACTAAACATGAAATATACGCCAATGGACTGGATGGAGATGGACTATACGCCATAGGCATTTTCTATCTTGGTAGGTTTCAATCTGAAATTTAACCAATTTTATTTTATACGATAAAATAATCTTTTATTTTTTTTTAGTTTTACTGATGACATATCGTCATTACACTCTTGCCCTTATCCCATTTTATTTGGGGTCGGCGTAGCATCTTCTTCTCCCATACTTCTCTATTACTTGTCATCTCATCAGATACCTCTTATACAGCTAAGACATATACATACTCGTACTTTAAATGAAAATGCACACGAATAAATTAAAATACATACCGTAACATACGAAGACAAATAAGACCAACTTTGGGAAAACACAATCGTTCTGTCGCCAGTTTCGACAAGACGATTATGTTTTCCCAAAGTTCCAGCTCCTCGCGAATGAAAGTGTTCGCGAATTTTAAATTAAAAAATATAAGAAATTGGCTCCCATCTTGATTTCTGGGGCAACACTATAGGGGAGCTTGACCCAGTAGAGGCGCAAATACAGGTTGAGAAAAAAACTTTTAAAAGCTTTATGTGTTACAATTCTATTTATACACCACACACCGGGCGCCTCAAATGGACTTGAGTAGAACATTAGGCTAGACGTGGAGATGGCCGATGCAGCCAGGCTTTGATAGAGTGGTGGTCAAGGTCAGGCCAAAGAACCCAGGGCCGTCCTCAAGCTCGTTGGGTCGACGATATCGTCAAAGTCGCGGGAAACACCTGGATAAGCAACGCATAGAACCGGGAAGTGTGCCGCCACACTTCGGAATCTCCCAATGCTGGGTATACCCAGCATTGGGAGATTCCGGGCTGAAATGATGATGAAATGAATTATTCTCCACCATACGGAACCCCTGAAACACAATTGCAAAGATATTTGTCCATATGTGATATGTATCCAGGAAAAATATGGGTTTGACAGTTATTTATACATGTTTGTGGTTTTTTATATATTATCACAATATCATTATAAATAGGTACATGTGCACACATTCAAGCGCTGTATATTAAAAAAAATAGAAGTACAACATTCATTTTGTGTAACGACACCGTACAAAGTGGACGTTAATTATTTCAAAATGTATTATTTTTCATTTTTGTTAATTTTCGTTCTGGTGAGTGAACTTTTGATCTTATTGTATTTTTTTAAGTATTCAAACAAAATTTTGTGTTTGTTTTTAAAGTGTTATGGGGTTTGCCCCCTCTGCCTAACCCTCCGCAGGATAAATGCGTGATGTTACATTCATATCTATTTATGTATAAATGTTAGCAGTCAAACCGTGGCTACCTTATTGATAAGAGCGTGATAAGTACTACTGTGGGCGGGATTATACACAAAACGAACAGTATGCGTCATGGCGATAGTAAACTTTTCTGAAATTTGTTACAAGGCTTAAGATGCGTTTACATGTAGAGGATGGCGCAGTAAGACAGATTTGCAGAATCCTTTCATGATATTGTCCCAACAACCGTTAAGCAGCAGCCAGCATAAACATCAGTTTGTAGATGACCGACGATCATGCAAAATACTAATGTTAGGTCTGGTCTTTGGTATCTATCTGGCTTTTGTTTTCACGTGCCCAATCCATTTTTGAAAGTGTTTCTCGGTTAAGAATATTTTTTAGATGATTCTTCTTTATTCAGTTTCAACTCTCTTCCCGATAGTGTCATGAGATTGTGTTTGTACGTTAGTACCTTTGAAGGTTTTTTTTAAGTTGTATATTGTTGATTTCTTCGGGCAGACTCCCTACTCAACACACCATGATAACCTCTCTAGGATATCAATCAGTGTGTTTAAATTCTACAAGTTGTATTATCTACTTCGTGATGAATGTAGTTTACTTCTTCAACAATCCAAGTATGATGTTTTTTGTGGTTCAACTCTAAAGGCCTATGTGCGGCAGTCGACAATTCGAAATTCTGCAAGAGTATTTATCGGTTGATGATGGAGCATGAGACCTTATACATGGGACTGACACATGTAATATGTAATGATGTAATGAACACCTCTGCCTGACCCTTCCGGGGATTTCAGGCGTGAGTTTAAATGCTTGAACAACCTATTTATTAAAAATGGATTATTATTGTACTATGTCATCGATTAAAATTAAATCCTATTTCAAGCATTGAGGCAATTCGTTTAGGGAAAAAGATTTAAATATAGGTACCTAAACCGTATATTTAACGCACTAAAATTAAATCCGTGCTACACATTACTCAGCAAATTCGATTATTATTCAGTCATCTATTTAATTGACTTTGCCTTCGGGGACCGAAAACAATGAGATATTTATAAGGAAACACAATCCTGCTCCTGCAGTCTACTAGTCTCTAATACTTAGTAGTGGTTCTTGTAACCAAAGATGTCCGTGGTGACGCAATAAATTTGATCCAAAGCTCCCGAACTTGTGAGAAGTCGAGAACCGTTAAATCGCTGGTTCCGGTTGATATTTGTAGATCTTAAACAGTCGTCAGGGTTTTCTGAAGCCCGAAAGTCTGACGCTCAGTTTCACGAGAGCGTATCGTGTTACCAAGCAACCGGGCTGTGGAGGTCAGATAGTCACTCACTCCATGTAAAGTAGTGGTACTCAGCGGTATTCGTTAAAATGGTAGACGATCCAAACACAGTTGGGAAAGGATGGGCAAGTGTGGGTACAGGTATAAGGACTATTGAGACATACGTATCTTTACAGACAACAACTGCAATGAAAGACATAAATCTCTTGCACATAATTAACTTTAAAATGTTTTATTTCAGGTAGCAAGTACCATTGCGAAGGATATTCAAATGAAGGAAGAAAAGTGGTTAGAACTGTAAGTTAAGCAAACGTTACATATTATATGATGTTAAGATAACCGGGATGAATCGTCATCAGTCCTTGTCCCATGTTCTTTGGTCCAGCGCAACACATTTTTTTCATTTTCGTTTATAACTGTTATAAATGTTCATGTTCAGGTAAGCGTAGATTATCGGGTAGGGAGGCGGTATTCCATTAAAATAATAGTAGATTATGCACCAAGGGGATAAAGTAGTGTCTTATGTAGCGGGCGCCGTATTGAATCCCGAGCAAAACGAAGGATTCTAGCGTTAACTCCCGAGCGGAGCGAGGGAGTTTAGAGTTAACTCCCGAGCAAAGCGAGGGAGTTAAGACAAGAATCCTGAGTGAAGCGTGGGAATCAAGGTCGCCCAAGACGAAGGCACCTTTATCCCCGAGGTGAATACTCTACTTTTCACACCATCTACGAGAGAATAAAAGCAGTAGTATAGAATCAAGTATTCCGGAGTCAAATCACTACCGTCACTCAACATTTTTGTGAGAATTTGCAATATTCTAAGTAATTTGTTGTATAACAATGAACAAAACAAAGCAATTTCCAGTATTCGCGCCTCTTTTTAATTTGTGTTCTATTTTTCTTTTAATTATATTCTATCTCGTGGTGGCCAGTTCGATTTTTGAACAATTTATTTTTTTTCATCACACTTGCACGTAAACAGTGTCATAACATACAGGTTAACTTGGCTGTAATGCCCCATATAAAACCCTAGGGCGGTAAGTATTTTTTTTTTTAATTTTCATCACACTTGCACGTAAACAGTGTCATAACATACAGGTGAACTTGGCTGTAATGCCCCATATAAAACCCTAGGGCGGTAAGTATTTTTTTTTTAATTTACAGCACAGCATGACAGCACACAGGTCATGCAAGTTCATCAAGCAAGGAGTTTACACGCAATTGAAAAATTGTCTTAAAATGTTATCTAAACAGGAATTTCATTCAATCTCGCTACATGTTATTTAACTACTCAACTAATGTTCTAAAATCTAAATAATCGATAGTTTTTTTGTATCCAAACGTCGAAATTTTTATTTTTTTACACTCCGTCATGGCTGTATATACCTAGGTAAGTATTTTGCCTTTAAAGTTTCTGAACAAAACATTTGTATAATCTGTGGTGTGGGCAAACAGCCCGCCATCCGCAAATCAGTTCACGTATTTCGTAATAATATGTGTGCTGACTTGTGTATATTCATAATTATTAACTCGCAAGTGTGATGAAAAACATTGTATGTTTCACGGGCGGTACGGGAATTACGAACCTCGACTCAGAAAGCTCTCAGTCTTCGACTTCGGGCTTCTACTAGAGCCTCGATCGTAATTCCTTACTTACCGCCCTTAATACACAATATACTATTGTGCAGATAATAATGGTGAATGCGTGAATATTCGTATGCGATTTATGTTCCAAATTCAAATCACATTATTGACCAGCGGGTCATAATGAAATTCAGTACAATATTATTGCCCTGCTAGACCTCAGGTCGTTAATGACTTACTTTAGGTTAGGTTTGCATGACATATAATTTGACATTATCGAGCAGGTGGTGTGAAAAGCTTATTACTATCACCCTTCTTATAATTCTTATAGATAGGTCAATCAAACGTTTCACAAAATGATTATAGATCCCTTAGATTTACTAAAATATAACGTCCACCGAGTACGTGGTTGTGCACGCTTCTTTGTACAAGTTGCCAGTTATTTCTTTTTTTTTTTTTAAACATTGCCCCACACTAGTAATTTCTCCTGTATCGTGGGTGCGTTTACAAATATTTAAACTCACATATACACAAAGCCAGACCCGGAAGAACTATCAGTAGGCCATACAAATATTTGTTTCGTGCGGGTATCGAACCCGCGACACGCAGCGCAGCAGTCGATCGCTCAACCACTGCGCCAACCGTGCCGTCAAATATTGATATTCCGGAAAAGAGGTTGCGACGACAAATAAATATAGATCATTAATGTTTTACGAAAGGCGAGGCAGACGATGAGGATGACAATGTTTTACTAATCTGTTTTAATATTTCTTTTACAGTAAATTCAATGCCAGACCTCTTTGTGCATGTTCTGAGTAAGTACCTAAGCTAGTTATTAATACTATAATATTAATACTATTTTTTTACGAATTCTTGCGAATTAGTTTGCCTTCAATTAAGACACCGCTTTAAATTCTTAAGTGAAATTTTAATATTTTTCTCTTTCCAGCCACCCATTTTCGACAACCGATGAAGTAAGTAACATTCATACATCTTTTCTTTCGTTATTTCATTATTCAGCATCGTAATGATGACTTAGGTGCTCTCATATGTGATTATATGTAAGAAGCCAAGTTAGCCACCGTGCTTGGAAAAGGGTAGTATTTAAACGAACGACTATACAGTCAAAATCAGGCTGTCAAAAATACTGATTATGGCGTACTGAAATACTAGGTGAGCAAAAGACTGAGAGCGAACACAAATATTGAAAACGGCGACTTAAAAATACGAAATTGAGGCACAAATTATTCAGAACGATTAGTTTTAAAAAAATTAAGCGAATAAATTTCTATTTGAAGGATAATTTTGCAGAGCACATTATATTCAACATCTGGCATATTATTTTATTCCAAGAGTGCTGCGATATAACCTATTCGAGTTGTTTCAATTATCATGTTAAGCAATGAACCAAAGACTCACCCATAAAACCTAAAACTAAATTATAAAATAAAAAAACTGATTGGTGTGTACAGTCGACAGCACATTAAAAACGGAGCAAAAACCGTCGCTGCGACGGTTTTTGCTCCGTTTTTAATCTGCTCCGTATTGTGAAGCTTGCGTAGCGTGAACCCGTTTGTGGCAGCGCTGTAACAAACGGGTTGGAGGGGGGATTTTGTCTAAATATACAGACAATAGTCAATACCCCCCGTATTGACTATTGTCTGTATATTTAGACAAAATACTCAGCTCAAAACTTAACTAAATAAGCAAAGATTTAGGCATATTCGACGTAGCCCCACTGCGCTGAGCTCCTATTCCTGTCTGCAGGGTTTAATGTGACAGCGCGTGCGACAGCGGAATCGATGATCGAATACTCGATCCTAACGTATCGAAAAGTGGTAGATTAGGATACTGTCCAGGAGTACCGCTTTCTGAATCAAGCCCTTGATCCAGCTGCCTAACGAGAGATTGAATATATTATTATAATGATCTACTTTGGCCTATATCTTTAAATTGGGTTATCATATGGACTTAATCTTTTTGGATAATATTTTTTATGTATTACTCTAAATTTCAAAATTAAAATTAATCAATTATTTATGTATTTTACAAAATAATAAAAGTTTTGATTGACACGTTACGTAATTATACACAAAATAGAAATAAGTAAAATGTTTTAGGAATCTTGCTGCTTACACCGCCGCGCCGTAAGCGTAGATGAGGTTTCTTCACCGACACAAATACTAAGATTTTAATGGATCAGCTGTTAGGATAGGTAGGTGTAAAGATTTTCACCGCGAGAAAAGCATTTTCGATCGTTTTTGGATACGTTAGGATCAAGCAATCGATCAACAAGTTGATGCCGCGGCGCGTTGCCGCGCGTCTGAGTGCGGCAGTTTTGGCTGCATCCAAAGTGTTCTACAAATCTTTTGTTTCTTGTCGCGGAGTGCCGCGAGGCACGCGCGGCGCGCGCATGCCGTTCGCGCCTGTCTGCGGGAGCCTTTATATATATTTATTATGCATTGAAGAAACTCAATATGAAAAGCGCAATATTCAAGCTTCTAGACGAAGTGGCTTCACGTTGTCTGTTAGTTGTAATATTGAATAAATTGGGGATTTTTATGAAGTAGAGATGTAGGTGCTACCTATCATACGATACGATGCGTTTGGTCTGTGGTCTCCTCTTCAGAAAACACCAGCGTAATGTTGATAAATGTTACATTTTTTTTTAATTTGAAATGATGGTGGGTTTGCTCATGACTCTATAGCATATACATTATAGCATTATGAAAATAAACGAATTCATTGCACTAAGTCCGGAACAATTAATTTGTGCCGTGCACAACACTACAATACACACTGTTTATTCAACGTAATTTCCTCATTTTGATAACAGAACAAGATCGTTAATGATGCTATTATTTTCGATTAGAACATATTTTTTTTATAATTAGTTTGCACGTTGGACGAGTAGATAAAATAATAAATACAAATGTCCCAATCGCAATTTATGAAAGTATATTTATTTAGTGACTCAAACAAAACTATTTAGGTATAAATTCTATTAAATATTGCGTTCAAAGCTAAACTGTGCGTAATCATAATGCTTTTGGACGCTGCCTAAGATCGACCTTTTTACTGGGTAAAAAAATGGGTGAACGTCGATTTGGGATGTTAGCATATGTACACATCTAGGAGACGGCAAGTTAGTGGTCGCGCTTTGACTTGGAGCCTAGGCAAAGTGACATTCTATCGTGGGTAACGATGACGATTTCAAAAATGAATTGGACTGACTACCGAAAAGCTGGTCAATCCTGTAGTCGTTGTAGAAATACTAAATACTTTAAAAGCGATCGCCACTTGTGTAAGTCCTCTTGAGCCGGCGTACCGTAGTACGGAGCTTCTATAGAATGCTAGACCAGCTCAACTGTTACTGAGGTGCGGCCTGCCGTATGTTAGTAGAGATACTATTAAAACAGTAATTTTTGTTTTCAGTGCACATTTCGAGAAGACCTTCGTGGCAAAGGGGGCAATACGTGAGTACCTATAATTTACATTATTTTTGACGTAACAGACAATTAATGTTCTTTATCTACTGTCCTTTCATTGTTATTTGCCCTGCAATTTTGCAGGACAGTGACCTTTATTGTCGTTGACATAAGGTTTATACGTATTATAACAACATGCCTGGAATCCCCGAAGGGTATAAAAAGGTGTACCTATGGGGACACCCACATTTCGCCAGTTATACCTATGTAATAGGGGCGAGCCCATTACCAACAACCGGGCACAAATCCAGACCCCGTGGGTGCTACAAGGTTGATGTCAGAGCTAAGGGAGCTTTGACAGGACTGTATCCTGGAAACCGACACTTGCGCAGTCTGACTTTTCTTGCCTAGGGCCCACAAACATTATGTAGCCCTTAAATGCCTCTTTGTACTTATAAATTATACAAGATTGTTATTAGTCTGTAAGCTTTCTTTAAAATTAAATAAATAAATGAAACATACCATTAGCGGCATAGACCAGAAAGCCAATTCCCGTCATCTCAGCAAAAGTTAGATAACTGAACTTAGTATGCAAATGTTCTTTAAAAATACGGGAACTATCCGTTTAATGTATGGATAGTTCTGCTTCTATCGCACTGTGAGTGGGCTGGCTGGCTATTATCACTAGACCTATGATAAGAGTATTGTGTGGCTGAACCCGGAGAGAACTGCTTAGAGCGTAGTATCTGACAGGCTTACTGTTCAGATTATCTTCATGCAATCGTCATTGTCCCTCCGTCGCAGGCTGTGGTTCCACCACATTCTGGTCAGGTAGTCGATCGCGCTGACGAGGTGAGTAATGACATGGCTACTAATATAAGTACCCAGTGCAGTGAGTAAATGAGGAGTGCTTTTGAGGGTGCGATTCGGGAATATCGGTACATGTCACCCGAACTTAGACCACCCTTCGATTACCTCGTTTCCCCATGCATAACAGAAATTGGGCGCTGGTGCCTTTTCTGGATTCGCAGTTGTCAAACTATTTTCATAACTGCGAAAACCTCACTGATGCTCACTCAATCCTGTATTGTGCGGCTGTTGCAATATGTCGTGTAGCTCATGTCAAATTTTCTGATGACAGCGCTATACGACCTAAACCTGCTGTACCGGCATGGCAGTACAGAATTAAGCGACGTATTACTGGAGCCAGAACACTCATCGGGAAACTAATTTGCGTCAGGGAAAGCAATACGCGTCCTAAAGTGATGCGCTTTGAGAGACGGGCGTTTTGGGGACTGCTTTAGTCCTCGAGACTATATTTCCCGTATCACAGAGCGTATCGACTTCCTGAAGCAGAAAGTGTATGAATGGGCAAACCGTATTTGTAGGTATAAGCGGCGGGTGGAACGATACACTCTGAATCGCACATTCCTAAGAGATTTAAGGTGGGTCTATTGGAGTTGAGAGCGACTGGAACAAGGTGTGGCTGACGGGCGACTGTCGGATGATGACGGCATGTGTTCGTTCTGGCGCAGCATCTGGTCGGTGCCTGTCAGCCATACCGAGGCTGAATGGACTCGGGAAGTCGAGCAAGTGTGCGACCCAGTTCCGGAAATAGGGCACTCTATCAGCCCCCAAGACGTAGCTCGTGCAGTAGCCTAACTAGAAATCTCCAGGGCCGGACGGGCTGCACAACGTCTGGATTAAATGGTTTGTGAGGTCGCAAGCTCGCTTGGCAGCCCTATTCCAGTCAGCCTTAACGTCAGGGTCGCTACCCGAGTTCCTGACTAATGGAATAACCCACCTGCTCCATAAGTCGGGTAGTACTGCGGAGCCCAAAAATGATATGGCCATTGATCAACAGGTAATATATATCATATATATATATATATATATATACAAATATATATATATCTATTATCAGGCGGAAAAAGGTGCGTGCCTTCAACGGTAGGGTAATGCCGGTTTTGATATACTCTTTCGGCGTACTCAAATGGACTCAAACATGTCTAGACGCCCTGGATAGGAAGGTCCGTACATTGTTGACGGCATATCGAATGCATCAACCACGTTCTTCGGTTATGGGACTGTATATCCCGCAGAGTTGTGGAGGTCGAGGCTTTTTAAACGCTAAGACTCGCCACAATCGCGAGATATGCAGTCTCAAGGAATATTTCCCAAAAAACGACGTGGGGATGCATCGAGATGTGATCGCGATGGACAAGGCCCTCACCACGCTCTCCTTGGCTAAAGAAGACTGGCGCAAACCTGCAGTGCTTGATACTAATCATCATCATCATCATCATCATATCAGCCGTAGGACGTCCACTGCTGGACATAGGCCTCCCCCATGGATTTCCAACAGGACCGGTTGGAAGCGGCCTGCGCCCAGCGTCTTCCGGCTACCTTGACTAGGTCGTCGGTCCACCTAGCTGTTGGACGTCCTACGCTGCGCTTGCCGGTCCGCGGTCTCCACTCCAGGACCTTTCGGCCCCATCGGCCATCGGTCCTGCGCACTATGTGGCCAGCCCACTGCCATTGTAACTTGCCAATCCGCTGGACTATGTCGGTTGCTTGATACTAATGACCGCAGGGAAGTATGACAGAGTAAGGAGCTTCACGGACGCTTCTTCAGGGCCCTGCATGGACCTGATGTAGACCAATCAGCATCCGTAGCCTGGCTACGTTCCGGGGACCTCATTGTAGAAACCGAAGGTTTTATTTGTGCAATTATGGATGAAGTCATGATGACGAATAACTACCGGAGATTTATTGTGAAGGATGGCACAGTTGACATAAAGCCGGGCATGCCACCGTCCGGGCGAATCGATCCGTCACATTATCTCCGGGTGTTCTCGACTAGCTAACGGAGAATACTTGCATAGACACAACCTTGTAGCCAGGATTATTCATCAGCAACTTGCTCTGAAATACAGCCTTGTGGAATCGGAAGTGCCGTACTATAGGTATGTGCCCGACCCAGTACTTGAAAAGGGCAATATCACACTGTATTGGGATCAATCTATCATCACTGATAGGACTATTGTGGCCAATAAGCCTGATATAGAGGTGGTAGATCGATCAGAGCGGCGCGCAATGATAGTTGACATAACGGTTCCGCATGACGAGAACCTCGTGAAAGCCGAGAAAGATAAGCAAATCAAGTATCTTGACTTGGCTTACAAGATTGTCGACATGTGACTCTGCAATCATTGTGCCGATAGTTGTATCAGCCAATGGCTTAATTGCAAAGAGTCTCGACCAATATCTGATCGGTACTCTTGGACACGGGTCGTATTGTTAGGAGGTTCCTTTCTTAGGAGCCCTAACCATAAGTAGCTTGGACCCTGTTCCCGATACTGGTGGACTACATTTTTTTTAATGTTTAGTTTTGTAAGGAATATTTAAAAGTGTAACCAATTTGTGAAGAAATAAATAAAGGGAGACAATAATAAAAACAAAAGCTTACAATTTTACCTACCACTAACTTCAACTACCCACCGACACAAAGTAACACGTCTCGAATTCTCGATTTGTTGGCCTGTTCGGTTGATAGTTGAGTGTTATTTCTGTCCTTTGCTGGTAGCAAATGATTTTCATAACCGCTTGCTTCTAAACCCACTTAAGCAGGCTGTTTTTTAAGAGCAGAGTTCAGATTCTGATAAACAAAACTAAAGGTCAGAGTCGAATGAAAATGGTATTAGTAAAACGTATTC
The DNA here is from genome assembly GCA_963082945.1 of Cerastis leucographa. Lineage (NCBI taxonomy): Eukaryota > Metazoa > Arthropoda > Insecta > Lepidoptera > Noctuidae > Cerastis > Cerastis leucographa. The sequence continues at coordinate 20,156,808 of OY720356.1, read as the reverse complement.
GCTACACTCAAGTTAAAATAACGACCAACGAACATGCGCGCGCGCGTCTGACGTGCCGCCGCGCATCTTACTTTCCTTTCTCGCGAATCTTACTTTCCTTTCTCAGCGGCAAACACCTCTTGCTGGCTTGTTTGGCTCTCATCGGACGCGATAAGAAAAAACACAAGAAATAGCGGTAAAGACAATAAAAAGACAGAAAAGTAAGGCACAACGCTTATGTCAGATATGTCACTGTTTTTTGTTTAACCGGAACGTGTGGTTGTGCCGACAGAGGGCGTCATCCGGTTTTCCGAAAAAAATGTAACATATGAGCGCAACGCTCAAGCTTGGCTTTATTGGGCAATAACTTTTTCCACACAGCGATTTGGGATTTTCCGCCATAACAATAGTTGCATTATTATTCGTTCCTAGGCTAGAACACCCGTTCTCTAAAAAGCAACCTCTTGGCAGTTCTTGTGTGACTTCCCCTTTTTGAAGAATACTAAGCATCTTGTGGTGGCATATACAACCCAATTCACTTCTTCGTCCGTCGCACATCAAGTTGAAGATGATACCTGCGCGGTATGCGACATTAGATATATATCGGGCTGCGTATATAATCGCTCATTCGCCATTCGTCGCTGACGGCAATAATCTTGAATTCGACTATGACCTCCTCAAGGCACTCAGTACTGTTGGAGCCATTGTGCTCTGCTCATAAAATAATTAATAAAAACCACTTATGTTTTTAAATGGCTGCGAGTGGTTGTTAGCTTAGGTTTTTTAGCCTTTTTAGGAGAACTTCTTCACACAATATTTAAAAGGCTTTGTGCAAATCACTTTAATAAATAAAAGGCATTTTAGACGAACTTGAATAACTATTTAGACGGTTAAACTTGAATTATCATAAAAATTGACCAGTTTTGAAGCCCACCCAAGCTCTCTAAAGTTTTCTTATTATAATTCCAATGTTATTGAAATTTTCATTTTAGACTGCCCCGTTGGTCTAGTGGTTGCAAAAGCAACAGCTTTGGATGCGGCCTTGGGTTCAATTCCCAGGTTGAGCGGCCACGGAGGCTGGGTTTGTACTTGGTTGATGGCAATATGCTCGCCCTTTGAATGGGACGTAAGCATAACTGCATAGACAGAGATGGCGAAACATCGTCATGAAAAAGATGTTTGCAGGGTGGATCACGACCCTCATTAATGGGGAGCAGGACTTGAGGAAGAGGAAGCATAGCTGACGAAATGTGCTACTAAGTATACCTCTGCCTAACCCGTTGGGAGTTACAGGCTAGTTGTTTAAGTTGTGTTATTTATGTATTTCCTTTTTGTTTATAATGTACCAGAGGTTTATCCTAAATTACTAAATTACCACAAGGGTTAAGGTCTCTACGTTACACAGCATTGCAGTACATTTCAACCAATAATAATAAATTAACACAAAATCTAAAATCATTTCAGATTAGCCAAAGTGAATGCAGTATGTGAAATCATTAAGTAAGTACAAAAATATAATCACGTGTACAGTAAATACATTTTCAACTACCAAAAGAGATTCCTTTCAATGAAAACAAAAAAAAACTTTTCTTGCAGAGAAATCGATGATCAAGTTTCACCATTTGTAACTGGTGTGACGACTACAACAGTCAAGCCAACGGACGCACCAGGTGGTGTGACGACTACAACAGTCAAGCCAACGGACGCACCAGGTGGTGTGACGACTACAACAGTCAAGCCAACGGACGCACCAGGTGGTGTGACGACTACAACAGTCAAGTCAACGGACGCACCAGGTGGTGTGACGACTACAACAATCAAGCCAACGGACGCACCAGGTGGTGTGACGACTACAACAGTCAAGCCAACGGACGCACCAGGTGGTGTGACGACTACAACAGTCAAGTCAACGGACGCACCAGGTGGTGTGACGACTACAACAGTCAAGTCAACGGACGCACCAGGTGGTGTGACGACTACAACAGTCAAGCCAACGGACGCACCAGGTGGTGTGACGACTACAACAGTCAAGTCAACGGACGCTCCAGGTGGTGTGACGACTACAACAGTCAAGCCAACGGACGCACCAGGTGGTGTGACGACTACAACAGTCAAGCCAACGGACGCACCAGGTGGTGTGACGACTACAACAGTCAAGTCAACGGACGCACCAGGTGGTGTGACGACTACAACAGTAAAGCCAACGGACGCACCAGGTGGTGTGACGACTACAACAGTCAAGTCAACGGACGCGCCAGGTGGTGTGACGACTACAACAGTCAAGTCAACGGACGCACCAGGTGGTGTGACGACTACAACAGTCAAGTCAACGGACGCACCAGGTGGTGTGACGACTACAACAGTCAAGCCAACGGACGCACCAGGTGGTGTGACGACTACAACAGTCAAGTCAACGGCCGCACCAGGTGGTGTGACAACCACAACAGTCAAGTCAACGGACGCACCAGGTGGTTTGACGACTACAACAGTCAAGTCAACGGACGCACCAGGTGGTGAGACGCTTACAACAGTCAATTCAACGGACGCACCAGGTGGTGAGACGCTTACAACAGTCAAGCCAACGGACGCACCAGGTGGTGAGACGCTTACAACAGTCAAGCCAACGGACGCACCAGGTGGTGTGACGACTACAACAACCGTGAAACCCCCCAAAGCAGAAACTCCGAGAACTGATGAAGGAACGTAAGTTAACATATCAATGTTGCCCAAATTGTGGGCAACTCTGGAGCACTGTCTTTTTTCCCAGGAATAAATACACTGCGCATTAATTTTTGAGTAATTGACGACCCGGAGAAGGCCGCAGTATCTCCTGCATGCGCGATGACCAGTACTCAATGCACATCACAGTCAAGTAGTTAATAATTAGTCTCTTGTTATTATGAACTCACTTTCAGAAACCTATATAACTAAGGCAGTCCAAAATGACACGGAAAGCTTTAAAACTAAATGTAGCATTAAAATTAAATGCCCTTTTTTGACTTTCAAGTATAAAATCTGAATAAGACTGATCAGGGGGGGTTCTATGACGAGGAGCTACACGACCTGTATAGCTCCGTCTCTTTTTCACTCTGGAATGAGAATGGAACAATAGTGTTTTAAGACGTCATGGTACACCACCTGTTCGGAATAAAGTACGTAACGGAATTTCCAAAAAAAGAGCGCTGGTACATTCTTCTTCTTCTCAGCGTGTCGATGACAATTTAAGTTGAGTTAGCCCAAAATTTGGCGACGAGTTTGGCACTTTCAATAGCGTTCATCAGCTCCTGTAAAGTGCAAGCAACAAGACAGTCAGGGCAAGGTAACAATTGTCTCATCGTTTGTTGGGAAACACCACATTTACACTCCAGGGCAGAGTCTCCACCTGTTTTCCTTGCTTCGATCAACTCGTGTTTGGAGTTTATTTAAAGACTTCCAGGTCAGCCATTGCAACTCGTGTCCAAGTGGAAGATTTTGAGCTGGTACACTGACAATGATTAGATAGCAGGCATATTGGTGAATCTCTAGTTGACAGGACACTTCAATAATTCTATGATGGTTTAAATTGATCAACAATATTAGACGTAGGTACTTTTAATTGATTTATTGGAGAGCAGCGGTGGCCCAGTAGTGGCAGCCCCGACTTACGAGCAGTAAGCCGTGGGTTCGAACCTAGGCAGAGGCGCATTTCTTTGTGTAATTTTTTTCATCACCACTGCTCTCAAAAACGGTGAAGGAAAACATCGTGAGGAAACCGGCATGTACTAGAACTGAAAATTCGAAGACATGTGACATCTACTAACCCGCACTGGGCCGGCGAGGTGGATTACAGCCCACTCCCTCTCATAGAGAGGAGGCCTGTGTCCCAGCAGTGGGAAAATTATAGGCTGATTCTGATGACTTTTTAATTTGACAGCTATATTTTGCTAAAGTTCAAAAGGTTAGAAATCCTTATAGTTCATGGTTCGAAGACGGAGGTTAGCGGTTGTAAACAATGACAAATGTTGTGGCAATATTTTGTAATCAATATTGAAAACTTTGTGAGTAGTCAGCCAGACCACCGAACAAGTTATAATTGTCATTACGACTATTGTTAAAACAAATCATAATTTTGCAAATATTTTTCAGAGCTAGCGGTAGAACAAGTCATCCGACGGAAGCCAAAAAGTATCCATTGGAAACTCTGCTACTGATACTGTTCTGCTCATTCGGTGCTGGCATTCTTGTTGCTGTTGGAGGCAAATTAGCATATGATCGTTACAGGAAACGATCTTACGGTATTAATTTATATTTTTTAAACACATTAAATCTTTTTCACTTCTTTATTTATCTACTGACGCCGCTAAACGGCTACGGAAGATAGTCAAATAGTTTATACAAGTTGTTGTTTTGCATCCTCGTCAAATTCAAGGAGGTAACTATGCTTATGATTCTCGACCCGAATCAATAATAAAATGGGTAGGTTTATTTTTCTTATTTACGAAAATCGGTAGGTGTGAACCACCCGTGTTTTAAACGCGGCCCGTCTGATCATCGCTCTATAACCGCGCTTTCATACATACAAACAATCTCAAACGTTTATTCCATCATTTCATATTCCCTAAACTACGTTAAGGAGGTTATTCTGAACTACTGACAAGTTTAAATAACCAAAAGAATAATTAACTAGGTACCGTAATTTTAATTGATTATTTATGTATTTTGTCACATCCTCTCGAATTTTGACGAGGATGCAAAACAACAACTTGTATATAAAACAGGCCAAACATCAAACCACTTCACAACTAGAGTGGTGTCGTTGGTAGTCGGCCCGTGAATTACACGAGTTATATATTATGACGTACAGTCCTAAAGTTGTTATAGGATCCAAAATGTTAGTGGTATAGTGGGGAAACACATGACAAAGAAACATTGGCAACCAGGTACTTCCACCGTGAATGTGTAATCCCCAATTATGTCTTTCCACCATTATATTATGCCGCATGACCGTTTAACTGAAACTTGGATAGCAATACTTTTGTGTCTCGAGAAGTTAGTAAACAACGTTTACAAGGGTAGAAGTTGTATATTGCCAAGAACGGCGAAGCAGAGAGGAGGGTTATGGTTGTGACCGGTGTGTATGTAGGTATGTATGTATGTTCATCTGTTCCCTCATAACCTCTGAACTACTTATCACAATTTGACAAACAACGTGTCATTGGAAGCGTCTTTAGCGTCCGGTAGTTATAGGCTATGTGACGTCACATAGCCTATAACCAGCGTCGATATGGCGCCCTGTACAAAAAACAAATTTTGGATTAATGATGGCAGTATTGGGTATCAAATGAAAGGTATCAAATCAAATTTTAGAGCGTGATTTTTCAGTAGTCGGGTTTTAGTGTTTTGACTTATTTTTCTATTTTTTTATTTATATGGTTGCAGAAAGATAACATTACTACAGACTGAAAAACATATGTTCCCTTTCGTTCTTAATATTAGTTTATTATGAATAAATTAAAAATAAAGCATTTTATCTTTTTTCAGTTCTTCCACCTGAACAAGACATGCAATTGTAAACCGGACCTCGACGCAGATTTTTATTAAATCTACTAAATTAAAGTTGTAATCACGAGTAATTTTTGTATAGTTACACAAGAACTTATTTTAATATATTTATGTTTTCTAGAATTTAGTCAATAAATATTCCGTGAAATAGTAATTAGCTAATTTGTTAGAAAAGTAAAAATTTAAGAATGCAGTTGTTTTTCATTTAACTTGATTTTTAATTAATTTATGTTTAAACAAAATAAAGGGTTTGCACATCATGAAGTAGGTATGTAAAGGGGTTTTGGTTTCTGAAAATGTATCTTTAAAAGTTATGTATTTTTTTTACACTGAGCATTGTAACTTCACATGATCTATTAAAACTCAGGTCCCAAATGAACATTTCATCATGTCGTCATCATTTGATCATTACTGATTACTATAATAACGTTTCCCATTTAACCTGATTTTGCATTTATTTCAATCAGAACCGGTTACAGGCACTTTTTAAAGTCTAAAAACGCTAAGCTACGATCCCAATCACAAGGCATAAAAACTTGTAAAAGCACTGTAGTTGAAAATTCGAATATGAAGAAGAATGGGCAAGAAACTCCATGGACACTGTTTAAACGGCTTCCAAAAGGAGGAAGTTTTCCATGCGGATGTTTTTTTTTTTTTTTCTATGTTTGCGCATTACGCGGTCATATGTCGACGAATTTGCAAAATTATTTTTTTTGTTCGAAAGGTGTTTATTCCGAAATGGTCCCATTAAAATTTCATAATCTGATGATGAATTTCGGAAACGGACAACGGAACTCTTCAAAAAATGACAGCCAATCAACCGCGATTGCTACTATCGCATAATTATACATTGTTTACACAATCACACAACATAACATCACGCCTGTACACTCGAAAGGGTTACGCAGATGTATCCAGTATATCAGAAAGCGGTACTCCTGGACACGGCTCGTATTGTTAGGAGGTTCTTTTCTCTGTAGCCCTGACCGCCGGTAGCTTGGACCCTGTTCCCGATACCGGTGGGCTACAGTTTTTTACATTTTTAAATGTTTTTTTTATTTTTTATTATTTATAAGGAATATTTAAAAATGTATCTTAAATCTATGTCACGTTCACTAATGGTTTGTGCCTGAACTAGGTAATAATGTGTTTCAGGCGATTGGAGGTAAAATTAATTGATCAAATAATCACAAAGCATATTATTCTTATTGGTAAATGTGTAAAAAGGTGTATAAAAATTATAAATACTAAACTTACTAACTGAAAAAAAAACAAAATAACACTAATACGAACAGTATTTACTTTAGCACAAGTAATAACTTCTCTGTATCTTCATAGGACATAGCTTGAAGAGTTTCCTTAAGGAATTTTTGGCAGTTACTATAATTTATGGAGTACATGTTCCCATTTTCATTTAGCCTGTTATAGAGTAGCGGTCCGAGGTACAATAATATAAAATTTTGCTGTGAAAGCATGTTTTGTACTTTTATGAGGGCAAACTATATCTTTCCGTCTCCTTTTAGTAAATTCTGTGCTGTATGGAAGTGCTGCGTGTTGTTTTAGTACAGTGCTCATTATAAATAACTGTCGAACTGTTAGTACTTCACAGGATTTATACAGGGCGTTTGTGGGGAAAAGGAAAGGACGGCAATTAGCCACCTTGAGAATAGCTCTTTGAGCTCTTTCAATGATCAATAGCAAAGTCTTACTCGTCCCACCCCATGAAGTGATACAGTAATTCAAAATTGACTGACAAAGAGCAAAGTATACTTGCCTAATTATTTTAAGATCTGCTATCAATTGTAGCTTTTTGAATACGTAAATCAGCTTACGAATTCTATTATTCAGAGCTTCCACATGCTGTTTCAAGGAAAGGGTCTCATCTAATATAATTCCCAGGTATTTTAATGTATCTGTCTTTTTAATATTGGGTCATTTACACTGGTTATCTCCAGGGACTGGGCAACAATGAGCATGCAGAGATAAAGGGATATTGGATATTTGCTTGCGCATCTAAAACTTAATGTAATTTGTTTTGTCTGCATTAAGTGTTAGTAAGTTATTTTGAAGCCATTTATTTACAATATTAAATCCGTTTTGCGCATGATTGTAGACTTCATATTCTGTGTCAGCCGAAAAAAGTAGAGCAGTATCGTCAGCGTAAGTTATGATAGTGCCATGCTCTAACTTTAGATTGCAAAGGTCATTTATGTAGATCAAAAACAAGGTGGGCCCTAAAATACTTCCTTGAGGAACACCAAAGCATGTGTTTTTTTGAAAAGCGCTGAGGACGTTGCCAATCTTTACGCATTGGGAACGATCTTCTAAATAACTTTTGAACAATTTCAGCTGGACGCCTCTTATACACAATCTCAAGCTTACGCAACAGAATTGGAATGGAAACTGTGTCAAAAGCTTTAGCGAGGTCCAGGAAAATTCCTACTGTATGATTACCCTTGTCCAGATTTTGCGCTAGATAGTCAGTCAGATGGTGTACCGCATCAGCAGTTGAAACTTTAGGCCTAAACCGAAACTGCCGTTCAGACAGAATTGATTGGTCTTCCAAATATTTCAACAACCTTTTGTTTATAATTTTTTCCAATATTTTAGATATAGAAGGCAAGCAATTATGGCCCGATTGACAAAAATCTTTTTTTATTCGAAAGCCTATAATCCTGAGGTGGTCCTATTGGAGTAGCTCGCGGCTAAATGATAACAGCCGTTCAGATCTTCAGGTTAAGCCGTGCTTGCCTAGGTTGGTCTGTGGATGGGTGACCACCAATCACATACAGAGTTTCCTCCGTGCCTCGGAAAGCACGTTAAGCCGTTGGTCCCGGCTGTCATTTGTAGATCTTTGACAGTCGTTACAGATAGTCAGTGACCTGAAAGTCTGACAGCCAGTCTTACCAAGGATTATCGTATTACCTGGCACTAACTGGGTTGTGGAGGTCAGATAGGCAGTCGCTCCATATAAAATATTGGTATTCAGCTGCATTTGGTTAGACTGGAAGCTGACCCCAACTAAATTGGGAAAAGGTTAGGCGGATGATGGCCCCATTGCCGCCAAGTCAGAATCTGATGATACCATCATCAGATTCTGACTTCCCACGGAAATCGAGGGAAACCCTCAAATTTTATAGGCACTTACAATGTTTTTCATATAATTTCTAACGCAATTCTGATATTAGTGCCTGGTAATCATCATCTCATGTTGCTGAGCTGATGATGAAAAGTATAAGTCGGATCTGATGATAGGATCTCAGGAAAATGGGTAACACTCAAATTTTACGGGCATTGTTCGAAACAGCTTCCCATATGATACCAAGGTCATCAGGTCAGAATCTGATGATGGGATCCTGGGAAAAGCAAGAGAAGTCTCCAAATGTTATAGGCACATACCGATGCCTTAGTGTGAAAACCTCGTAAGTGTAAAAGAAGTAACTTTTCAGGAGGAAGAAAAAACTGCGTGCTGTAAAATTTGTACGGCATCTTTTATGTTTTTTTATTAATTAATATGAAAATTAAACCCTCTTTTATATCCAGAACTGCATTTTTTATGCATTTCGGACAATCTTATAGTTTGATTCTTATAGTAATCTTATAGTTTATATCTTATAGATCCCAAGGAGCTGCTGGCCTTTCTCGGGGAGCTGGGGTGGTTGGAGTAATGTTCCCACCCGTACGCAAAATACGCGCTTTAGACGTGGAGTTGCGGAAACCAGCCCGCTATACAATAGACTACAATACAATACAATATCTTATAGATTGTCCGAAATGCATTACACTTACGAGGTTTTCACTCTAAGGCATAGATACGGGCTTTATGGTTGGTAATCATTATTTAATGTTGTTGTGCTGATGATGAAAGGATCAGAGAGTCGGGATCTGACAATAGGATCCCAGAAAAATCAAGAACTAGAGGTGGTTATCAATTCGTCTGAATGTTTTGTGTGTATGTATAGCGATATCTTTGCCAGTTGTGAGCCAATTTCGAGGTTTTTATTGTTTGGAAGAAGCTGTTCTTTGAAGATATACAATGGAACTCTTTTATACTAGAAGGCTAATCTGTTGTGATTGCTGCAATCGCTTGGATGTTTACTGTGACCTCAATATCATATATACAAGTTGTTGTTTGCATCCTCGTCAAATTCAAGGAGGTAACTATGCTAATGATTCTCGACCCGAATCAATAATAAAATGGGTAGGTTTTTTTTTTTTCTTATTTATGGAAATTGGTAAGTGTGAACCAACCGTGTTTTAAACGCGGCCTGTCTGATTCTCGCCCTTTAACCTCGCTTCCACACATACAAACAATCTCAAACGTTTTTTCAATAATTTCTTATTCTCCCCCCCTTAACATGGTTTAGGGGATAAGAAATTCTGAAATACTGACAAACTTAAATAACCAAAAAAAACATCGTTTATTAATAATTAACTAGGAAACGTATTTTATATTGCTTATTTATGTCTTACTACATACTGTACATGTCTACCTCCTGAATTTTGACGAGGTTGCAAAACAACACCCTGTATATACAGACATGATGTTATTTACGCCTGTATGCTCTGAGAGGGTACACAGATGTGTACAGTAAACCAACATTTCGATAGCTATGTATGTAAAGTTACATTTTATTGGGGATAAGTAATTTGACATATTTTTGTACTTCGTCCCAAAATAAAAGTTGTTCATATTATTATGAGTATTTTACTCTGATAGAGTATTGCCCACGTCAATGACCCTGTATTTAGATTTTAGATTGACTGTTTTAGGGGTTAAATCCCTAATTCCATTCAATAAGTCTATAATCAATACCCAATTTAGTAATTAAGCGTATATAACATAGAATCCAATAGTTAGAAAAAAGGAAAGGTTAGGTAAAACGGATTTAAGCTTTAAAGGGTGAATTAAACAAAGGCTAGTAAAATGTCATCAAAATTATTTTAATGAATTAGGCAAATTTAATGTAAAATATATTTTGAGTACTATCTTAAAAAAATACGGAATATCTTTTTAAAAGTATATTGGAAAGCTACACGCTTATATTTCCACAATTTGTCTTTCTGTTGTTTCAAGCTCCTTTCAGACATTAAATCAAAGGGCAATATGGCATTACATCAACCTGTGGTCCTATGATCTCAGAATTTGGACCCTATTTAATGTAACTAACTGTCCGACATATTTGTCAAAAGATGTCAACAACATTTGTGTTGCTCAATAAAACCGAAGATGTCTGAACGAAACTTGAAAAATTGACGAATTTTTGCGTGTCATCTGTCGCATGGGTTTTATTAAATTGGCTCCTGAGATTTTGTTGATACCTCAACCTAGTAACATTATGACAATTATTGTATTAGGTATTCATCGATCGTTTTTGCCTTCTTGTTACAAAAAAAATAACATCAAAAGTTACTTTTATCTTTACTTACATGTTTATTATCCTACAAAGTTCTTAGTATTTAAAAGTATTAATAAATCTTTATACGAATATACGATTGGTTTTCTGTATTAATAACTATAATAACGAATCTAATGGATTGACATTATCTTGGGTAATCCTGATGAGAGTCGATGTAGAAATACGAAAAGCTTTGAAAGCGACTCTTGCTGACATCTGGTAGTCATCAGGAAACGTAGTAAATGCTTGATCAGAGTCTTGTGTGCAGGATCAGAAGCTTATATTACGGGATTTGTGGTCGACTCGATCCTGAAATATTTTAAAGAATTTTATAAATAATATGTATTTGTCACCCTAGAGATTATTTAACTGTATTGTATCCTTTAGTAAATCTGTGTACAGCGTTGTGGGCTGCAATATTATCTATAAGTTTTGTGTATTTTTTGTGCTTATTTTTTATATTGTAGTTGTTTGTTGTACCTCTTCAATAAAAAAAAAATAGTATTGACCTAGATTTACAAACATTACATCAAGCGTGGGTAGGTATAGAGGCTGGTGTACCTACTATACCTGCATCGTAACAAAACGGGTTTGGGTAAAAGTGGCATGATTTTTTAAGTCTGCGGCCACTAATGAAAAATATTTCGTTAGTAAGAACACAATTACACACATTTGCACAATTATTTCCAAAATGCATCGGAGCCGAGATAACAGGGTGAACTTTTCAAGTGGGTGGAATGCCAAATCCGAAACTATGAGGAATAGCAAAAAACACTCAAAGGAGGCACGAGCCTGATTTTGATAAAAATTAAAACTGCATCATTGGTTTTTTTGAAAAACTAGCCAGGAACCGAAGTCGTTATTTTTGAAAAAAAACACCCTGTATTATTACACCATTCCATAGTGTCGCTGCTAAGGATCAAATTATGGAAAGTAATGACATCGTCAAACGATAAGAAAGAGTTATTTTTTGATAAAATACGTAACAGTATGCAAACTGTTAGTACGAACAACACAACTTTGACATCTGATATTTCAGCTCCGATATTATTTTTGGCAAAATTCTTTTAGAAGTGGTTAATATCATATATTCCACTATACACGTTAACAACAATTATCATTGTGGCCACTGTAAAAAAAAAACATGCCACTAGTCCATACAAACTTACCCAATGCCCTTTCCAGTAATGTTCAGTTGCCATAATTACGAGTATAATAAGAGCATTGCTATCAACGCAATGGCGCAAACATCCAAACTCCGGGTATCAAAATTAAAACTAAGCTTGACCAACGAAGCAGTTCAAGGATTTTTTTGTAAATAGCACAAACAGAATAAACCACTCATGTTCTCATGTACCTTATTTTCGCCTCACTATACAGAATTGAAAGCAGTCTGGTCCTTCAGCCTGGTCAGACACATTAGTCGTAAACAAATTATATTTACGTATTTTTTTTTAAGACTGCCTGTGTACAACTTACAGGTGTTTGAGAGGCGAGGCGGTGCTGGTCTTCTCACTACTTTATCGAAACAAATTACCGTGTACTATCCTCTCTCTCTATCTCTCTCACCTCTCATTGTATGTTAAAATTGTAGAATGAAAACAAACACATACCATAAGCTACTCGTCTTCTGTGCCGAGCGTATGTCATTTTGATGGCCATGGCAAGGAGAATGCCGCAAGTGAACGCACATAATGCAATAGCTGCTGTTGTGGCCGTTGAATATTCCTCAGGTTCTTTCCATACTGATCCTCTTGAGGCGTGCCTGAAATGTTATTATGGAAATTAAAGCAAGACCAGACGAATCTAGCTAAGCCTAAACTTTTCAAAAAGTTTACAGAAACCATACTTTTTTCTTAATATTACCTTAACAACCATTATTTTTACCATAAAATAAGCAGTGTTGAAAAACCGTGATGTTTCAATTTTGGTGTACAATTAAGTGTATTTTATTCTATCTTACAAAGTCGGTAGCCTATATAAGCCTGATATATTTTTATATTGACTTCACTGAGGCAGATCAAAGTCAACTCTAAAACTATGTATGAACACACATACATAACATAACGTCACGACAGAAGCGTTATGCATAGATAAACAGCCACGAGCAATGAAAAGTTAACACTTAGCAAAATTCTTAAGCGTTTATCTCGTGAAATTATGATTTCTACTTTGAGATGAGACATATTCCGTAATATTATGTTTTCCAAAATACTATGTTCGTGAAATCTGTACTGTAAGTTGTATTGTATTTTTTATTGTAAAACATGAGTATACATCAAATATATGTGCAAGGTCTTAAAATAACAGGTAGATCTGCATGTTCTGCCACTTATGGCGTACTATTTTTTTTTTCATTTTTTGGTTTGGATTAAACCATAAAAAAAGAATAGAAAAACTTGAGTCTACACACCAAACTTTGAATTTAATAAAAAAAAACTAATGTTATTTAAAAAAACAAAGTATTGTTTTTACAGATTTGAGAGTCAAATTGTAAAAATGTCGTAATTATAGGAATCTATTTAATTAATTGCGTTCATTTAAAAAATCCGTAATGGTTGTTAAAAATGTTGGTTAAAACCCTTTTGAATTTTCCTTTTGTATGTACTTACATAAAGTAACGATACGTTCTCCGAAAAGTACGACTGGCTGTTCTTATAGTACAACCTGATTTCGCCAGTTATGTTTACGTCCACTGTAATAAGGGGTTAGCCTATTGCTATCAACCAGGCATATATCCAAACTCCAGGCTGGTGCTGAGAAATTCCTGATAAAAAGACCTAAAAACACTCTGGACCTTGGAATCGAACCAAAGACTTCATGCTCAGCAGTTAGCGCTTATGACCACTAGGCCAACGATATCGTCAGGCTAAAAAATATGTACAAAAACCAAGGCCAAGTGCGAGTCGGACTCGCGCACGAAGGGTTCCGTACCAATATTTATAAAAACCGCCATATATGATCTGCAAATGAGACGCGTTTTTAGCTCAACTGACGCTTAGCGCCATCTATCGACATTTCTATGGTGTTGTTCGAAATTTTCGAGTCAAATACAATTGATCGACTATTACTCGTAAACTTGTAAAGCCCACTTAAGTGTGATAGTTTTCCTTTAAACTTCGTTATATATAGGTACTACTGCCGTGACATTTGAATTCCTAACTACAACCGTTTATTTGGTAGAGGGGGGGACACTTGACTCTAACGAAAATTGGTACTTTAAAGCTTAATAAGTCACGAACGGTTTACTTAATCAAAAAACGGTCTACCCAAACCCCTAATATTTTTCAAAGACCTATACAACTATGGGAAGGACGAAAAAAAAAATATCATCCCAATTTTACATGAAGAGGAGGTACCTTAAATAATTGATTTTTTCAAAATTTTATTTAACCACTATTTTAGCGTCATTAACGTGTATACTCATGCTAACATGTTGCATTACAACTTTCTAGTATCAACAGTTGTTGAGCTAAACAGCGGACAGACACACGGACATACCGAAACTATAAGAGTTCCTTGTTGACTACGGAACCCTAAAAATGGATACAAAAAAAAACGAAGTGAGTAAAGCCTGGTTACTAAATATTTTAAACTTACTGTATATTTATATTTGGCAGTGACTCAGTAGATCTGTTACCGTCGATTGGAACAATAAATGGTGGTCTTGTAATGCGGCCTGTTATAGTATCCATGTTTATACGAGTAGTGTCCGTAGGTATAACTGTAGATGTTGTAGTATCCGTGGGCATAGGAGTAGTGTCCGTAGGTATAACTGTAGATGTTGTAGTATCCGTGGGCATAGGAGTAGTGTCCGTAGGTATAACTGTAGATGTTGTAGTATCCGTGGGCATAGGAGTAGTGTCCATAGGTATAACTGTAGATGTTGTAGTATCCGTGGGCATAGGAGTAGTGTCCGTAGGTATAACTGTAGATGTTGTAGGTTTAACCGTAGATGTTGTGGTATCCGTGGGCATACGAGAAGTGTCCGTAGGTTTAACTGTAGATGTTGTAGTATCCGTGGGCACAGGAGTAGTGTCCGTAGGTATAACTGTAGATGTTGTAGTATCCGTGGGCCTAGGAGTAGTGTCCGTAGGTATAACTGTAGATGTTGTAGTATCCGTGGGCATAGGAGTAGTATCCACAGGTTTAACCGTAGATGTTGTAGTATCCGTGGGCATAGGTGTAGTATCTGTAGGTTTGACTGTAGATGTTGTAGTATCCGTGGGCAATGTGGGCATAGGAGAAGTGTCCGTAGGTTTAACTGTAGATGTTGTAGGTTTAACCGTAGATGTTGTAGGTATAACTGTAGATGTTGTAGTATCCGTGGGCATAGGAGAAGTGTCTGTAGGTTTAACTGTAGATGTTGCAGTATCCGTGTGCATAGGAGTAGTATCCGAAGTTTTACCTGTAGATGTTGTAGTATCCGTGGGCATAGGAGTAGTGTCCGTAGGTATAACAGTAGATGTTGCAGGTTTAACCGTAGATGTTGTAGTATCCGTGGTCATAGGAGTAGTGTCCGTAGGTTTTACTGTAGATGTTGTAGAATCCGTGGTCATAGGAGTAGTGTCCGTAGGTTTTACTGTAGATGTTGTAGTATCCGTGGGCATAGGAGTACCCTAACCTAGGCAGAGGCGCATTTCTTTGTGTAATTTTTTTCATCACCACTGCTCTCAAAAATGGTGAAGGAAAACATCGTGAGGAAACCGGCATGTCCTAGAACTGAAAATTCGAAGACATGTGACATCTACCAACCCGCACTGGGCCCGCGAGGTGGATTACAGCCCACTCCCTCTCATAGAGAGGAGGCCTGTGTCCCAGCAGTGGGAAAATTATAGGCTGATTCTGATGACTTTTTAATTTGACAGCTATATTTTGCTAAAGTTCAAAAGGTTAGAAATCCTTATAGTTCATGGTTCGAAGACGGAGGTTAGCGGTTGTAAACAATGACAAATGTTGTGGCAATATTTTGTAATCAATATTGAAAACTTTGTGAGTAGTCAGCCAGACCACCGAACAAGTTATAATTGTCATTACGACTATTGTTAAAACAAATCATAATTTTGCAAATATTTTTCAGAGCTAGCGGTAGAACAAGTCATCCGACGGAAGCCAAAAAGTATAATATTGGAAACTCTGCTACTGATACTGTTCTGCTCATTCGGTGCTGGCATTCTTGTTGCTGTTGGAGGCAAATTAGCATATGATCGTTACAGGAAACGATCTTACGGTATTAATTTATATTTTTTAAACACATCTTTTTCATTTCTTTATTTATCTACTGACGCCGCTAAACAGCTACGGAAGATAGTCAAATAGTTTATAAAAGTTGTTGTTTTGCATCCTCGTCAAATTCAAGGAGGTAACTATGCTTATGATTCTCGACTCGAATCAATAATAAAATGGGTAGGTTTATTTTTCTTATTTACGAAAATCGATAGGTGTGAACCACCCGTGTTTTAAACGCGGCCCGTCTGATCATCGCTCTATAACCGCGCTTTCATACATACAAACAATCTCAAACGTTTATTCGATAATTTCATATTCCCTAAACTACGTTAAGGAGGTTATTCTGAACTACTGACAAGTTTAAATAACCAAAAGAATAATTAACTAGGTACCGTAATTTTAATTGATTATTTATGTATTTTGTCACATCCTCTCGAATTTTGACGAGGATGCAAAACAACAACTTGTATATAAAACAGGCCAAACATCAAACCACTTCGCAACTAGAGTGGTGTCGTTGGTAGTCGGCCCGTGAATTACACGAGTTATATATTATGACGTACAGTCCTAAAGTTGTTATAGGATCCAAAATGTTAGTGGTATAGTGGGGAAACACATGACAAAGAAACATTGGCAACCAGGTACTTCCACCGTGAATGTGTAATCCCCAATTATGTCTTTCCACCATTATATTATGCCGCATGACCGTTTAACTGAAACTTGGATAGCAATACTTTTGTGTCTCGAGAAGTTAGTAAACAACGTTAACAAGGGTAGAAGTTGTATATTGCCAAGAACGGCGAAGCAGAAAGGAGGGTTATGGTTGTGACCGGTGTGTATGTAGGTATGTATGTATGTTCATCTGTTCCCTCATAACCTCTGAACTACTTATCACAATTTGACAAACAACGTGTCATTGGAAGCGTCTTTAGCGTCCGGTGGTTATAGGCTATGTGACGTCACATAGCCTATAACCAGCGTCGATATGGCGCCCTGTACAAAAAACAAATTTTGGATTATTGATGGCAGTATTGGGTATCAAATGAAAGGTATCAAATCAAATTTTAGAGCGTGATTTTTCAGTAGTCGGGTTTTAGTGTTTTGACTTATTTTTCTATTTATATGGTTGCAGAAAGATAACATTACTACAGACTGAAAAACATATGTTCCCTTTCGTTCTTAATATTAGTATATTATGAATAAATTAAAAATAAAGCATTTTATCTTTTTTCAGTTCTTCCACCTGAACAAGACATGCAATTGTAAACCGGACCTCGACGCAGATTTTTATTAAATCTACTAAATTAAAGTTGTAATCACGGGTAATTTTTGTATAGTTACACAAGAACTTATAATAATATATTTATGTTTTCTAGAATTTAGTCAATAAATTTTCCGTGAAATAGTAATTAGCTAATTTGTTAGAAAAGTAAAAATTTAAGAATGCAGTTGTTTTTCATTTAACTTGATTTTTAATTAATTTATGTTTAAACAAAATAAAGGGTTTGCACATCATGAAGTAGGTATGTAAAGGGGTTTTGGTTTCTGAAAATGTATCTTTAAAAGTTATGTATTTTTTTTACACTGAGCATTGTAACTTCACATGATCTATTAAAACTCAGGTCCCAAATAAACATTTTATCATGTCGTCATCATTTGATCATTACTGATTACTATAATAACGTTTCCCATTTAACCTGATTTTGCATTTATTTCAATCAGAACCGGTTACAGGCACTTTTTAAAGTCTAAAAACGCTAAGCTACGATCCCAATCACAAGGCATAAAAACTTGTAAAAGCACTGTAGTTGAAAATTCGAATATGAAGAAGAATGGGCAAGAAACTCCATGGACACTGTTTAAACGGCTTCCAAAAGGAGGAAGTTTTCAATTCGGATGTTTGTATTTTTTTTTTCTATGTTTGCGCATTACGCGGTCATATGTCGACGAATTTGCAAAATTATTTTTTTGTTCGAAAGGTGTTTATTCCGAAATGGTCCCATTAAAATTTCATAATCTGATGATGAATTTCGGAAACGGACAACGGAACTCTTCAAAAAATGACAGCCAATCAACCGCGATTGCTACTATCGCATAATTATACATTGTTTACACAATCACACAACATAACATCACGCCTGTACACTCGAAAGGGTTACGCAGATGTATCCAGTATATCAGAAAGCGGTACTCCTGGACACGGCTCGTATTGTTAGGAGGTTCTTTTCTCTGTAGCCCTGACCGCCGGTAGCTTGGACCCTGTTCCCGATACCGGTGGGCTACAGTTTTTTATATTTTTAAATGTTTTTTTTTTATTATTTATAAGGAATATTTAAAAATGTATCTTAAATCTATGTCACGTTCACTAATGGTTTGTGCCTGAACTAGGTAATAATGTGTTTCAGGCGATTGGAGGTAAAATTAATTGATCAAATAATCACAAAGCATATTATTCTTATTGGTAAATGTGTAAAAAGGTGTATAAAAATTATAAATACTAAACTTACTAACTGAAAAAAAAACAAAATAACACTAATACGAACAGTATTTACTTTAGCACAAGTAATAACTTCTCTGTATCTTCATAGGACATAGCTTGAAGAGTTTCCTTAAGGAATTTTTGGCAGTTACTATAATTTATGGAGTACATGTTCCCATTTTCATTTAGCCTGTTATAGAGTAGCGGTCCGAGGTACAATAATATAAAATTTTGCTGTGAAAGCATGTTTTGTACTTTTATGAGGGCAAACTATATCTTTCCGTCTCCTTTTAGTAAATTCTGTGCTGTATGGAAGTGCTGCGTGTTGTTTTAGTACAGTGCTCATTATAAATAACTGTCGAACTGTTAGTACTTCACAGGATTTATACAGGGCGTTTGTGGGGAAAAGGAAAGGACGGCAATTAGCCACCTTGAGAATAGCTCTTTGAGCTCTTTCAATGATCAATAGCAAAGTCTTACTCGTCCCACCCCATGAAGTGATACAGTAATTCAAAATTGACTGACAAAGAGCAAAGTATACTTGCCTAATTATTTTAAGATCTGCTATCAATTGTAGCTTTTTGAATACGTAAATCAGCTTACGAATTCTATTATTCAGAGCTTCCACATGCTGTTTCAAGGAAAGGGTCTCATCTAATATAATTCCCAGGTATTTTAATGTATCTGTCTTTTTAATATTGGGTCATTTACACTGGTTATCTCCAGGGACTGGGCAACAATGAGCATGCAGAGATAAAGGGATATTGGATATTTGCTTGCGCATCTAAAACTTAATGTAATTTGTTTTGTCTGCATTAAGTGTTAGTAAGTTATTTTGAAGCCATTTATTTACAATATTAAATCCGTTTTGCGCATGATTGTAGACTTCATATTCTGTGTCAGCCGAAAAAAGTAGAGCAGTATCGTCAGCGTAAGTTATGATAGTGCCATGCTCTAACTTTAGATTGCAAAGGTCATTTATGTAGATCAAAAACAAGGTGGGCCCTAAAATACTTCCTTGAGGAACACCAAAGCATGTGTTTTTTTGAAAAGCGCTGAGGACGTTGCCAATCTTTACGCATTGGGAACGATCTTCTAAATAACTTTTGAACAATTTCAGCTGGACGCCTCTTATACACAATCTCAAGCTTACGCAACAGAATTGGAATGGAAACTGTGTCAAAAGCTTTAGCGAGGTCCAGGAAAATTCCTACTGTATGATTACCCTTGTCCAGATTTTGCGCTAGATAGTCAGTCAGATGGTGTACCGCATCAGCAGTTGAAACTTTAGGCCTAAACCGAAACTGCCGTTCAGACAGAATTGATTGGTCTTCCAAATATTTCAACAACCTTTTGTTTATAATTTTTTCCAATATTTTAGATATAGAAGGCAAGCAATTATGGCCCGATTGACAAAAATCTTTTTTTATTCGAAAGCCTATAATCCTGAGGTGGTCCTATTGGAGTAGCTCGCGGCTAAATGATAACAGCCGTTCAGATCTTCAGGTTAAGCCGTGCTTGCCTAGGTTGGTCTGTGGATGGGTGACCACCAATCACATACAGAGTTTCCTCCGTGCCTCGGAAAGCACGTTAAGCCGTTGGTCCCGGCTGTCATTTGTAGATCTTTGACAGTCGTTACAGATAGTCAGTGACCTGAAAGTCTGACAGCCAGTCTTACCAAGGATTATCGTATTACCTGGCACTAACTGGGTTGTGGAGGTCAGATAGGCAGTCGCTCCATATAAAATATTGGTATTCAGCTGCATTTGGTTAGACTGGAAGCTGACCCCAACTAAATTGGGAAAAGGTTAGGCGGATGATGGCCCCATTGCCGCCAAGTCAGAATCTGATGATACCATCATCAGATTCTGACTTCCCACGGAAATCGAGGGAAACCCTCAAATTTTATAGGCACTTACAATGTTTTTCATATAATTTCTAACGCAATTCTGATATTAGTGCCTGGTAATCATCATCTCATGTTGCTGAGCTGATGATGAAAAGTATAAGTCGGATCTGATGATAGGATCTCAGGAAAATGGGTAACACTCAAATTTTACGGGCATTGTTCGAAACAGCTTCCCATATGATACCAAGGTCATCAGGTCAGAATCTGATGATGGGATCCTGGGAAAAGCAAGAGAAGTCTCCAAATGTTATAGGCACATACCGATGCCTTAGTGTGAAAACCTCGTAAGTGTAAAAGAAGTAACTTTTCAGGAGGAAGAAAAAACTGCGTGCTGTAAAATTTGTACGGCATCTTTTATGTTTTTTTATTAATTAATATGAAAATTAAACCCTCTTTTATATCCAGAACTGCATTTTTTATGCATTTCGGACAATCTTATAGTTTGATTCTTATAGTAATCTTATAGTTTATATCTTATAGATCCCAAGGAGCTGCTGGCCTTTCTCGGGGAGCTGGGGTGGTTGGAGTAATGTTCCCACCCGTACGCAAAATACGCGCTTTAGACGTGGAGTTGCGGAAACCAGCCCGCTATACAATAGACTACAATACAATACAATATCTTATAGATTGTCCGAAATGCATTACACTTACGAGGTTTTCACTCTAAGGCATAGATACGGGCTTTATGGTTGGTAATCATTATTTAATGTTGTTGTGCTGATGATGAAAGGATCAGAGAGTCGGGATCTGACAATAGGATCCCAGAAAAATCAAGAACTAGAGGTGGTTATCAATTCGTCTGAATGTTTTGTGTGTATGTATAGCGATATCTTTGCCAGTTGTGAGCCAATTTCGAGGTTTTTATTGTTTGGAAGAAGCTGTTCTTTGAAGATATACAATGGAACTCTTTTATACTAGAAGGCTAATCTGTTGTGATTGCTGCAATCGCTTGGATGTTTACTGTGACCTCAATATCATATATACAAGTTGTTGTTTGCATCCTCGTCAAATTCAAGGAGGTAACTATGCTAATGATTCTCGACCCGAATCAATAATAAAATGGGTAGGTTTTTTTTTTTTCTTATTTATGGAAATTGGTAAGTGTGAACCAACCGTGTTTTAAACGCGGCCTGTCTGATTCTCGCCCTTTAACCTCGCTTCCACACATACAAACAATCTCAAACGTTTTTTCAATAATTTCTTATTCTCCCCCCCTTAACATGGTTTAGGGGATAAGAAATTCTGAAATACTGACAAACTTAAATAACCAAAAAAAACATCGTTTATTAATAATTAACTAGGAAACGTATTTTATATTGCTTATTTATGTCTTACTACATACTGTACATGTCTACCTCCTGAATTTTGACGAGGTTGCAAAACAACACCCTGTATATACAGACATGATGTTATTTACGCCTGTATGCTCTGAGAGGGTACACAGATGTGTACAGTAAACCAACATTTCGATAGCTATGTATGTAAAGTTACATTTTATTGGGGATAAGTAATTTGACATATTTTTGTACTTCGTCCCAAAATAAAAGTTGTTCATATTATTATGAGTATTTTACTCTGATAGAGTATTGCCCACGTCAATGACCCTGTATTTAGATTTTAGATTGACTGTTTTAGGGGTTAAATCCCTAATTCCATTCAATAAGTCTATAATCAATACCCAATTTAGTAATTAAGCGTATATAACATAGAATCCAATAGTTAGAAAAAAGGAAAGGTTAGGTAAAACGGATTTAAGCTTTAAAGGGTGAATTAAACAAAGGCTAGTAAAATGTCATCAAAATTATTTTAATGAATTAGGCAAATTTAATGTAAAATATATTTTGAGTACTATCTTAAAAAAATACGGAATATCTTTTTAAAAGTATATTGGAAAGCTACACGCTTATATTTCCACAATTTGTCTTTCTGTTGTTTCAAGCTCCTTTCAGACATTAAATCAAAGGGCAATATGGCATTACATCAACCTGTGGTCCTATGATCTCAGAATTTGGACCCTATTTAATGTAACTAACTGTCCGACATATTTGTCAAAAGATGTCAACAACATTTGTGTTGCTCAATAAAACCGAAGATGTCTGAACGAAACTTGAAAAATTGACGAATTTTTGCGTGTCATCTGTCGCATGGGTTTTATTAAATTGGCTCCTGAGATTTTGTTGATACCTCAACCTAGTAACATTATGACAATTATTGTATTAGGTATTCATCGATCGTTTTTGCCTTCTTGTTACAAAAAAAATAACATCAAAAGTTACTTTTATCTTTACTTACATGTTTATTATCCTACAAAGTTCTTAGTATTTAAAAGTATTAATAAATCTTTATACGAATATACGATTGGTTTTCTGTATTAATAACTATAATAACGAATCTAATGGATTGACATTATCTTGGGTAATCCTGATGAGAGTCGATGTAGAAATACGAAAAGCTTTGAAAGCGACTCTTGCTGACATCTGGTAGTCATCAGGAAACGTAGTAAATGCTTGATCAGAGTCTTGTGTGCAGGATCAGAAGCTTATATTACGGGATTTGTGGTCGACTCGATCCTGAAATATTTTAAAGAATTTTATAAATAATATGTATTTGTCACCCTAGAGATTATTTAACTGTATTGTATCCTTTAGTAAATCTGTGTACAGCGTTGTGGGCTGCAATATTATCTATAAGTTTTGTGTATTTTTTGTGCTTATTTTTTATATTGTAGTTGTTTGTTGTACCTCTTCAATAAAAAAAAAATAGTATTGACCTAGATTTACAAACATTACATCAAGCGTGGGTAGGTATAGAGGCTGGTGTACCTACTATACCTGCATCGTAACAAAACGGGTTTGGGTAAAAGTGGCATGATTTTTTAAGTCTGCGGCCACTAATGAAAAATATTTCGTTAGTAAGAACACAATTACACACATTTGCACAATTATTTCCAAAATGCATCGGAGCCGAGATAACAGGGTGAACTTTTCAAGTGGGTGGAATGCCAAATCCGAAACTATGAGGAATAGCAAAAAACACTCAAAGGAGGCACGAGCCTGATTTTGATAAAAATTAAAACTGCATCATTGGTTTTTTTGAAAAACTAGCCAGGAACCGAAGTCGTTATTTTTGAAAAAAAACACCCTGTATTATTACACCATTCCATAGTGTCGCTGCTAAGGATCAAATTATGGAAAGTAATGACATCGTCAAACGATAAGAAAGAGTTATTTTTTGATAAAATACGTAACAGTATGCAAACTGTTAGTACGAACAACACAACTTTGACATCTGATATTTCAGCTCCGATATTATTTTTGGCAAAATTCTTTTAGAAGTGGTTAATATCATATATTCCACTATACACGTTAACAACAATTATCATTGTGGCCACTGTAAAAAAAAAACATGCCACTAGTCCATACAAACTTACCCAATGCCCTTTCCAGTAATGTTCAGTTGCCATAATTACGAGTATAATAAGAGCATTGCTATCAACGCAATGGCGCAAACATCCAAACTCCGGGTATCAAAATTAAAACTAAGCTTGACCAACGAAGCAGTTCAAGGATTTTTTTGTAAATAGCACAAACAGAATAAACCACTCATGTTCTCATGTACCTTATTTTCGCCTCACTATACAGAATTGAAAGCAGTCTGGTCCTTCAGCCTGGTCAGACACATTAGTCGTAAACAAATTATATTTACGTATTTTTTTTTAAGACTGCCTGTGTACAACTTACAGGTGTTTGAGAGGCGAGGCGGTGCTGGTCTTCTCACTACTTTATCGAAACAAATTACCGTGTACTATCCTCTCTCTCTATCTCTCTCACCTCTCATTGTATGTTAAAATTGTAGAATGAAAACAAACACATACCATAAGCTACTCGTCTTCTGTGCCGAGCGTATGTCATTTTGATGGCCATGGCAAGGAGAATGCCGCAAGTGAACGCACATAATGCAATAGCTGCTGTTGTGGCCGTTGAATATTCCTCAGGTTCTTTCCATACTGATCCTCTTGAGGCGTGCCTGAAATGTTATTATGGAAATTAAAGCAAGACCAGACGAATCTAGCTAAGCCTAAACTTTTCAAAAAGTTTACAGAAACCATACTTTTTTCTTAATATTACCTTAACAACCATTATTTTTACCATAAAATAAGCAGTGTTGAAAAACCGTGATGTTTCAATTTTGGTGTACAATTAAGTGTATTTTATTCTATCTTACAAAGTCGGTAGCCTATATAAGCCTGATATATTTTTATATTGACTTCACTGAGGCAGATCAAAGTCAACTCTAAAACTATGTATGAACACACATACATAACATAACGTCACGACAGAAGCGTTATGCATAGATAAACAGCCACGAGCAATGAAAAGTTAACACTTAGCAAAATTCTTAAGCGTTTATCTCGTGAAATTATGATTTCTACTTTGAGATGAGACATATTCCGTAATATTATGTTTTCCAAAATACTATGTTCGTGAAATCTGTACTGTAAGTTGTATTGTATTTTTTATTGTAAAACATGAGTATACATCAAATATATGTGCAAGGTCTTAAAATAACAGGTAGATCTGCATGTTCTGCCACTTATGGCGTACTATTTTTTTTTTCATTTTTTGGTTTGGATTAAACCATAAAAAAAGAATAGAAAAACTTGAGTCTACACACCAAACTTTGAATTTAATAAAAAAAAACTAATGTTATTTAAAAAAACAAAGTATTGTTTTTACAGATTTGAGAGTCAAATTGTAAAAATGTCGTAATTATAGGAATCTATTTAATTAATTGCGTTCATTTAAAAAATCCGTAATGGTTGTTAAAAATGTTGGTTAAAACCCTTTTGAATTTTCCTTTTGTATGTACTTACATAAAGTAACGATACGTTCTCCGAAAAGTACGACTGGCTGTTCTTATAGTACAACCTGATTTCGCCAGTTATGTTTACGTCCACTGTAATAAGGGGTTAGCCTATTGCTATCAACCAGGCATATATCCAAACTCCAGGCTGGTGCTGAGAAATTCCTGATAAAAAGACCTAAAAACACTCTGGACCTTGGAATCGAACCAAAGACTTCATGCTCAGCAGTTAGCGCTTATGACCACTAGGCCAACGATATCGTCAGGCTAAAAAATATGTACAAAAACCAAGGCCAAGTGCGAGTCGGACTCGCGCACGAAGGGTTCCGTACCAATATTTATAAAAACCGCCATATATGATCTGCAAATGAGACGCGTTTTTAGCTCAACTGACGCTTAGCGCCATCTATCGACATTTCTATGGTGTTGTTCGAAATTTTCGAGTCAAATACAATTGATCGACTATTACTCGTAAACTTGTAAAGCCCACTTAAGTGTGATAGTTTTCCTTTAAACTTCGTTATATATAGGTACTACTGCCGTGACATTTGAATTCCTAACTACAACCGTTTATTTGGTAGAGGGGGGGACACTTGACTCTAACGAAAATTGGTACTTTAAAGCTTAATAAGTCACGAACGGTTTACTTAATCAAAAAACGGTCTACCCAAACCCCTAATATTTTTCAAAGACCTATACAACTATGGGAAGGACGAAAAAAAAATATCATCCCAATTTTACATGAAGAGGAGGTACCATAAATAATTGATTTTTTCAAAATTTTATTTAACCACTATTTTAGCGTCATTAACGTGTATACTCATGCTAACATGTTGCATTACAACTTTCTAGTATCAACAGTTGTTGAGCTAAACAGCGGACAGACACACGGACATACCGAAACTATAAGAGTTCCTTGTTGACTACGGAACCCTAAAAATGGATACAAAAAAAAACGAAGTGAGTAAAGCCTGGTTACTAAATATTTTAAACTTACTGTATATTTATATTTGGCAGTGACTCAGTAGATCTGTTACCGTCGATTGGAACAATAAATGGTGGTCTTGTAATGCGGCCTGTTATAGTATCCATGTTTATACGAGTAGTGTCCGTAGGTATAACTGTAGATGTTGTAGTATCCGTGGGCATAGGAGTAGTGTCCGTAGGTATAACTGTAGATGTTGTAGTATCCGTGGGCATAGGAGTAGTGTCCGTAGGTATAACTGTAGATGTTGTAGTATCCGTGGGCATAGGAGTAGTGTCCATAGGTATAACTGTAGATGTTGTAGTATCCGTGGGCATAGGAGTAGTGTCCGTAGGTATAACTGTAGATGTTGTAGGTTTAACCGTAGATGTTGTGGTATCCGTGGGCATACGAGAAGTGTCCGTAGGTTTAACTGTAGATGTTGTAGTATCCGTGGGCACAGGAGTAGTGTCCGTAGGTATAACTGTAGATGTTGTAGTATCCGTGGGCCTAGGAGTAGTGTCCGTAGGTATAACTGTAGATGTTGTAGTATCCGTGGGCATAGGAGTAGTATCCACAGGTTTAACCGTAGATGTTGTAGTATCCGTGGGCATAGGTGTAGTATCTGTAGGTTTGACTGTAGATGTTGTAGTATCCGTGGGCAATGTGGGCATAGGAGAAGTGTCCGTAGGTTTAACTGTAGATGTTGTAGGTTTAACCGTAGATGTTGTAGGTATAACTGTAGATGTTGTAGTATCCGTGGGCATAGGAGAAGTGTCTGTAGGTTTAACTGTAGATGTTGCAGTATCCGTGTGCATAGGAGTAGTATCCGAAGTTTTACCTGTAGATGTTGTAGTATCCGTGGGCATAGGAGTAGTGTCCGTAGGTATAACAGTAGATGTTGCAGGTTTAACCGTAGATGTTGTAGTATCCGTGGTCATAGGAGTAGTGTCCGTAGGTTTTACTGTAGATGTTGTAGAATCCGTGGTCATAGGAGTAGTGTCCGTAGGTTTTACTGTAGATGTTGTAGTATCCGTGGGCATAGGAGTAGTGTCCGTAGGTTTTACTTTATATGTTGTGGTATCCGTGGGCATAGGAGTAGTATCTGTAGGTTTAACCGTAGATGTTGTAGTATCCGTGGGCATAGGAGTAGTATCTGTAGGTTTTACTGTAGATGTTGTAGTATCCGTGGGCATAGGAGTAGTGTCCGTAGGTTTTACTTTATATGTTGTGGTATCCGTGGGCATAGGAGTAGTATCTGTAGGTTTAACCGTAGATGTTGTAGTATCCGTGGGCATAGGAGTAGTGTCCGTAGGTATAACTGTAGATGTTGTAGTATCCGTGGGCATAGGAGTAGTGTCCGTAGGTTTTACTGTAGATGTTGTAGTATCCGTGGGCATAGGAGTAGTGTCCGTAGGTTTTACATTATATGTTGTGGTATCCGTGGGCATAGGAGTAGTATCTGTAGGTTTAACCGTAAATGTTGTAGTATCCGTGGGCATAGGAGTAGTATCCGTAGGTTTAACTGTAGATGTTGTAGTATCCGTGGGCATAGGAGAAGTGTCCGTAGGTTTTACTTTATATGTTGTGGTATCCGTGGGCATAGGAGAAGTGTCTATAGGTTTAACTGTAGATGTTGTAGTATCCGTGGGCATAGGAGTAGTGTCCGTAGGTTTAACTGTAGATGTTGTAGTATCTGTGGGCATAGGAGTAGTATCCGTAGGTATAACAGTAGATGTTGTAGGTATAACTGTAGATGTTGTAGTATCCGTGGGCATAGGAGTAGTGTCCGTAGGTCGAACTGTAGATGTTGTAGTATCCGTGGGCATAGGAGTAGTGTCCGTAGGTTTAACTGTAGATGTTGTAGTATCCGTGGGCATAGGAGTAGTGTCCGTAGGTATAACTGTAGATGTTGTAGTATCCGTGGGCATAGGAGTAGTGTCCGTAGGTATAACTGTAGATGTTGTAGTATCCGTAGGCATAGGAGTAGTGTCCGTAGGTATAACTGTAGATGTTGCAGGTTTAACTGTAGATGTTGTAGTATCCGTGGGCATAGGAGTAGTGTCCGTAGGTATAACTGCAGATGTTGCAGGTTTAACTGTAGATGTTGTAGGTTTTACTGTAGATGTTGTAGTATTCGTGGGCATAGGAGTAGTGTCCGTAGGTTTTACTGTAGATGTTGTAGTATCCGTGGGCATAGGAGTAGTGTCCGTAGGTATAACTGTAGATGTTGTAGTATCCGTGGGCATAGGAGTAGTGTCCGTGGGCATAGGAGTAGTGTCCGTAGGTATAACTGTAGATGTTGCAGGTTTAACTGTAGATGTTGCAGGTATAACAGTAGATGTTGTAGGTTTAACCGTAGATGTTGTAGGTATAACTGTAGATGTTGTAGTATCCGTGGTCATAGGAGTAGTGTCCGTAGGTTTTACTGTAGATGTTGTAGTATCCGTGGGCATAGGAGTAGTGTCCGTAGGTATAACTGTAGATGTTGTAGTATACGTGGGCATAGGAGTAGTGTCCGTTGGTTTTACCGTAGATGTTGTAGTATCCGTGGGCATAGGAGTAGTATCTGTAGGTTTAACTGTAGATGTTGTAGTATCCGTGTCCGAAGGTATAACTGTAGATGTTGCAGGTTTAACTGTAGATGTTGTAGTATCCGTGGGCATAGGAGTAGTGTCCGTAGGTATAACTGTAGATGTTGCAGGTTTAACTGTAGATGTTGTAGTATCCGTGGGCATAGGAGTAGTGTCCGTAGGTTTTACTGTAGATGTTGTAGTATCCGTGGGCATAGGAGTAGTGTCCGTAGGTTTTACTGTAGATGTTGTAGTATCCGTGGGCATAGGAGTAGTGTCCGTAGGTTTTACTTTATATGTTGTGGTATCCGTGGGCATAGGAGTAGTATCTGCAGGTTTAACCGTAGATGTTGTAGTATCCGTGTCCGAAGGTATAACTGTAGATGTTGCAGGTTTTACTGTAGATGTTGTAGTATCCGTGGGCATAGGAGTAGTATCCGTAGGTTTAACTGTAGATGTTGTAGTATCCGTGTCCGAAGGTATAACTGTAGATGTTGCAGGTTTAACTGTAGATGTTGTAGGTATAACTGTAGATGTTGTAGTATTCGTGGGCATAGTAGTGTCCGTAGGTATAACTGTAGATGTTGCGGGTTTAACTGAAGATGTTGCAGGTTTAACCGTAGATGTTGTAGGTATAACTGTAGATGTTGTAGTATCCGTGGGCATAGGAGTAGTGTCCGTAGGTATAACTGTAGATGTTGCGGGTTTAACTGTAGATGTTGCAGGTTTAACCGTAGATGTTGTAGGTATAACTGTAGATGTTGTAGTATCCGTGGGCATAGGAGTAGTGTCTGTAGATTTTACTGTAGATGTTGTAGTATCCGTGGGTTTAGCTGTAGTAGTTGTAGGTTCTGTTGTGAATTCATATGATTCTGCTTTTGTTTTTCTGTAACGTAAATATTAAGAAGCATTACTATTTCGTTTTTAATTTTGTTTGTTCATTACAGGAACTAATTGATGCAACAGATGGCGTCAAACTATTGGCTCAGTTGTGGACCGACACAATTTAGATTGCTATTGACGTTCTAGGAAGAAAAATTGTAGGAATCTTTGCAATGTAATAAAAGTAGGTACTCACTGCTGTTTTTCACAATGTTGATCTAGGATGGCCAAACTGAAACAAATTGATTCATGTTCAATTATTTATCAAAAATATACAATATGTAAAAATCTAGTAGAACTACGTAGTCACAAATCTTGTAATAGCGCCATCTCTTAGTGGGTAATAGAAAATACTTGTTGGAAGTCGCATAAGAAGTTTCACTTCAAAAAATCTGTCCGATCCGCGAGGGTGTTATTAGGCATCGATATTAGATTCTATGTAGTAAATAAAATGTAGTAAAATGAGAAAACTGACATGGCAACACAGGCCAACACTCCACTCGCTTCTCGGGTAGTAGCGTCATGAACATACAACTAACGATCGAACATACTAACGCCAAAATGGTGTTCTCACGTTTTAAATTTTCTTAGATTTTAGGGTAATGGTTTTTTGGGAATAAAAATCGGGTATTTAAAATACATACATTAATATTATGTTCACTTTCAAGAACATTTTATGTTTCTTATTTTATTTGGTATTGTCATTGGTATACATAAATGCCACTTTCGGATCGGACAAGTTTTTTTTTACACATTGTATAGGTATTAACAATAGCTTCACAAGAAATTTAGCGTGTTTTGTAAATTCTACCACCCGTCACCAGTTAATACTTTTCTCACTTTAACTTTCTATTTTCATTTATTGTAAGACATTGTGCTTATTGGTTTGACAAAAGTGTATTATGCTCGTTTTCTGGTAATTGAATTTCTAAACGAAAGAGTCATTATATATTTTCAATACTCCGCTTGGCACCGAGAGTTCAAAGAAGGCTGGCACAGCTACATGTATTTTGGGACCCACTTTTAGAAGTAGCGTTCATTATAGCAACCTATACATAGTTGTAAAACGACTAAAGACTAACCAAAAGTAAGAAGGAAAAGTTGGGAGAATAGAGATATACGAGTACGTCTATACATACACGGTGTAAATCACCTCATCACGAAGCCGTCAACCAAGCACGCTGTACATAAAACTTAGTAACTTTACGCAAAAAATATTGCTGGGAAACGACTTTTTTTTGGGGGGTGTAAAATCATGTTTTGTGGTAGAACTCAATGTAACGCACTCAAAACATTGTGCTGATGGATGTATTGAATAGCAAACGGGTTAAGGAAGTATTTAAAGTACACTTATAATATTAAAAACCAGTATTCAAAAGATAAAACCTTGCGAAAAGTAGGAAGTTGGAACTTTGACGTCCAATATCTCATTAACTAGAAGGTTCCTAGGAATGGTCCAGAACAAAAAAAAAAAAACATAATGACTGGGAAAACAAGTGCCTTTCGGCTGCAATTCACTGGCATTTTGGTTCGAGACACCGAGCAGTGAACTCATCTACTGTAACAGCGTAATAAAGTTGTGTAATTTCGATCTAGTGATAATTTCAAGTCAGGAAGTAAACGCAGGACTTATTATTTTGGTGATATTGAAGTTTTTTAAGTAATGTGGAAGACGAAATAAATATATTTGAGTTTAAATATTGTGTTTGGTTTTCTGTTGGAATGTCCTTCATTTCTGAGCTGTAGTCAACATAATATACATGGTGTTGTTTTGCATCTTCGTCAAATTCAAGGAGGTAACTATGCTAATGATTCTCGTCTCGAATCAATAATAAAATGGGTAGGTAATTTTTATATTTTTTCTTTTTTGCGGAAATCGGTAAGTTTGAACCACCCTTGTTTTAAACGCGGCCCGTCTGGTTCTTGCCTTATAACCTCGCTTACACACATACAAACTATCTCAAACGTTTATTCGATAGTTTCTTAGTCCCTAAACCACGTTAAGGGGGTTATTCTGAAATACTGACAAACTTAAACAACCAAAAAAATCATCGTCTATTAATAATTAACTAGGTACCGTAATTTTAACTGATTATTTATGTCTTTCGTGACCACCTCCTGAAATTTGACGAGGTTGCAAAACAACATCTTGTATATTGCAACAATCAAACATTTGCTAACAAAGCCAAATCTAGATGATACTTACAAACGTGAGCCGAATTTACCCAAAACTCCTGGAGCTTTGCATTTCGTCTGAAAAATAAACACAATTGTAAAAATGGGGAACTGTTAATACAAAGATGTCTTATTTTGAGTCGCAGACGATTTGGACGGAATAAATTCGGACACAGTGTCCGAATTGACTCTTTTTTATTTCCTTATTTGTCTCACTGACAATTCGGACACTATCAAATTATTGAAGCCGGTTAGTACAGTCAAGACACAAAAAAAGTTTTAAAATATGTGGGGAAAAAACTATTTCAGGGTGGCTTTAAGGCTGCATTTTCTGGTAGTTTTTTTTTTTTATTATAAATAGGCTCGCGCTTGACCACTATCTCACCTGTTGGTAAGTGATGATGAGGTCGACGGTGAAGCACGCTTGCCTAGAAGAAACCTATTCACTCTTAACTTAAAGACCCCCAGATTGTAGCTATCGGGAAACACAGACTCCGGCAGGGAATTCCACTTCTTAGCGGTACGCATAATAAAAGTATTTTCAAAGCGCTTAGTGCGTATAGGTGGGATGTCCACCATGTACCGATGGCGCATCGCCGTACGTCTGGTAGTCCGATAATGAAACGGGCTAGCCGGAATTAGGTCGGAGAGTGTGGAATTGTGCAATTCCATCGCACACTCCCCGAAATGTAACCGGTAAAAAACCGACAGGGTGGCAACTCGGCGACGATGTTCAAGGCTCTGGAGCTTAGATTTGACCAGTGCCTCATTGCCAATGAGCCTCTTGGCCCACTTTTCAACCAACTCAAGTGCATCAAGCTGGTATTTGGCAGATACGTCCCAGAGATGAGAACAGTACTCCATGCATGAACGAACTTGCACTTGATACAAGCTGAGCAGCTGTTCTGGCGTGAAGTACCTTCTCACCTTTGCAAGGACCCCCAAAGTTTTGGCAGCCAGCTGTGCCTTTGCCTCAATATATGAGCCAAAATTGAGGGTTGATGTCAAAGTAACGCCAAGAAGCTCAAGATGGTCTGCTATTGGCACGGTGACATCTCGGAAAGTTGGAGCCGGGAGAAATTGGCTCTTTTTTGCGGAAAAAAGACACGCCTGGGTTTTGGTAGCATTAAACCTGACCAGATTGGCATCGCCCCATTCGGAGACTGCCTGCAAGGACAGGTTCAAACGCTCCACCATGGCCTCACGGAGAGACCGGATCTGAGGCCCGGTAGCCCGTGCGTTAGACAAGTATCTCTCAGCAACAGTGCTGTCGTCTGCATACCCAAAGGTCTTAGCAGATCGTCAATGTGCAGCAAGAATAATGTTGCTGAGAGTACGGACCCCTGAGGGACCCCAGCATTAATATGCAGTTGGTCCAACGAGCAGCCATCGATAACCACTCGAATGGACCGATCTCTCAGGAAGTCTGCAATCCAATCACACAGACCACCGGGCAGACCGAATGAAGGAAGCTTACCGATAAGGCTTTCATGCCAGACCCTATCAAAAGCCTTCGAGATGTCGAGGGAGACGGCAATCGCCTCTCGATGGCCTCACTCTATATGTGAACGGCATACGCTAGAAGATCCCCAGTAGACCGATTACGTCGGAAGCCGTATTGGCGGTCACTAAGGTTATCGTTAGTTTCTAGGTATGCTAGGAGCTTACAATTAAGTAAACGTTTATAGAGATGGGTCTGCAGTTGGCTTTGTCAGCTCGACTGCCCTTCTTGGGTACGGGCTGTACGTTGGCTTGCTTCCAAGCATTCGGCACTTTTCCAGTCTCATAGGAAAGGCGGAACAGGCGAGTCAGGATCGGAGAAAATTCAGGCGCACAGGTTCTAAGAACAATTGCTGGTATACCGTCAGGGCCACTAGCCTTGTTCACGTCGAGGTTGCGGAGCACCCTACGAACGTCATTTTGATGGATGCGAATATCCGACATACTCGTCTCGCATCCATCAGGAAAAGGAGGGGGCCGCGCGTCACCTGGATTCAGACGTGAGGATTCCGCAAAAAGAGAGCAAATTAAAAGAGAGTTAATTGCTCTGTGGACATTGTGTCACTGTAAGTCCCCACATGAGACTATATTACATACATGTTTAAAAATCATTTAAAACGAATGTTTGGTATAAAAATCAACATTTTATAAATACGTGTTTATAGTAATCTAAAATAGAATCACATAAAAAAAACTTGATAACATTTATTGATTTGACATTATTTCGCTCGGTACTGTAGCACTTGAGCATATCCTTATTACCCGACTACCAAGGCGCGTATAAAAAGGGCTGTTTTCGTTAAAATCCGCTCAAAAACTGTTTTTACAAATATAAGCTGGGCGGAGGACGGATTTCTACAAGGTATCGTTAAAAGTTTTTTTATCTGACTGTACAAACAGCTTTTTACTGGTTTCCGAATCGTCGGTGAAAAAAATACCGATTCGGACACTTTATCCGAATTTTTAGTATCCGAATCGTCAGCGACTCCTTATATTTAGTGTCCGAGCGAAGTTTCAGCTTCGGTCAAAAAGGGCCGAAATTTCGGCCCAAGCTGAAGGTTAAGTGCCGAAATTGAACGAACTGTTACAAATGCGCGATGGAATTGGCGAAGGCCCCCCTATTGCATCGCGCATTCGTAAAGGCGGAAATATACTTACGTGTCGTGGCGTGTCGTGTCGCGCCAGAAGCAAATCGGTTTCAAACATTTAATATGGTTAAGGACATATTTGCATGGCGTGTCGTGTCGCAACGATGTATGAAACCGAATGCTTCTGGCGCGCCACGACACGCCACGACACGTAAGTGTGTTTCCGCCTTAACAGTTGAGTAGAGGTGCCACATTTCAAAATGTTTTTGACTTTTGACAAGTTGCAAAGTAATTTTAATCATCTCGTTAAGCTGTAATGTGTCTTGAAATTTTTTAATGTGTCTTGAAACTTTTGAAAGTTTTGGCGGGTTCCAAATTCCAATACTTTGGATGGATTCCCCATGCATCCAAAGTATTAACGTACTTTATACAATTCGGTGATTAGAAGCAGATTGGATTATGGATGTTCTCTGTTCGGAAGTTGCGCTAAAGTTAATTTATATAAATTAGATAAAATACAAAATCAGGCTATGAGAGTAATCGGAGGCTTTATTAAAAGCTGTCCCATTCATGTAATGGAAAGCGAACTTTGTTTACCTCCTTTGCCTAATAGAAGACTATTTCTTTCTTATAAATACTGTCTGAGAAGTGTGTCCTGGTCAAACAGTACAATTATGCGACTTCATGCAGAACTAAATGTTCTTATGCAGACAAGATTTTGGCATAACAAAAAAAAACCTTTCCTTGTTTCGGTACTTGATGAATGTGAATGTTTTCATGTGCATCCCTCTGATTCTTCAGAAATGTTTTCGTTAGATGTTTGGGTTACAAGTATTAAAATAGATCAGATGACGTCAGTATATGTACTTTGGAAAGTGTAATGTCCTAAAAACTCGTTAAATTTTTATTCTATTAAGAGCGTTTATACCTTACCGCTTTTCATACAAACTTTCAAGTCGTTATTTTCCAAAATGACTTAACCGATTTAAATGAAACTTTATACGCATTAGCAGGATACACAGATCTAAAAAGTTACTAAAAAACAGTAGGTTAGATGATAGATTTAACCTACAATGGCATTGTTCTAAGATTGCAATGGGTTCCATCTCATGTAGGTTTGAGAGGCAACGAAGAGGCTGACAGATTAGCTAAGTTAGCGGTTCCTCAAGATCAAGAATTGTATGTAGAACCTAATTATTTAGAACAAATAAATACTTGCAAAAGATTTTGTAATGATAGGTTTCAAGAATATTTTGATGAACGAAGCAAGGAAAAGGGTATCTGGTATAAAACTACTCAATATCAGCCTCTTCGAATGCCGTGGTTTACTAGCAAGGAAATGAGTAGAGGTTATATTGTTTTGTCATAGACTGCGATCTGGTTGGGAAGTTTAGTTACTTTGAGGATAAAAGCCTCCAAAGAAATATACTCGTAAGATTATAAAAACAACTGTAATGTAGAGTCAACATCAACTTTAACAGTTAAAAAAACAACTTTAAATTATTTTTTTGTCTCAAAAACACGACCTAGCGAAATTTTTATTTAAAAATATTATAAATTTCTTTTTCTTTATAAGTTATTACTATATAACTTACCTCATCTATTCCTGTTTGTGAGCTGAAAGTAAAATACATTGTCATTAGAATGTATCAATAAATATGCTAGTTTAAAAGTAAAATTGCTGACAGAGGTATCTACCGAGTGGCTGCTAATAAAAAAGATGCTGGTGGAATGCATGACCTCCTCCTTTTTAGAAGTCGGTTAATAATTATCACATGAGAGTTCACTTTTTTAAGGAAAACTAGGCAATTAGGTTTACAAAAAAAACCTGAGAATTTATTCGAATTCAAGTTTTAACGGTAACTGCGGCAAATGACTGTTAATCCAATATTCTGATGAAATACATTTCAAGGATGATTTATGTGCTTCTTAAATAATTTAAATAATAACTTACATAGAACATGGGCACAAGGTTTCCAATAACTCCATCCTGAAAAAGGTTAATTATTTCAGATCAGACTGCTTGAGTCAACTACATCAAAATCTGTTGTTCAGCAAACGAAACTTACGAAAATGGCACGATAAATGTGAGGCATACTTATATTAAAGAATAATAAATTCAAACAGAATACATCGGTATACAGATGATCACCTTCATATATCAAGCGAAAAAAGGTGCACACAAAGACGGTACTACGGTGATCTGAGATTTGAGGGGTACGCTAATACTTGCGCTGGTTCACGTTCACGTTTTTTATACAAAAATAGTGGTGTCATCTGACGTGGCGCAGGTTTTCTTAGGATTTACTAAACAGGACGTCTATAGCTGATACTTGCGCGAGTCAAAGAGCAGTAACCAGGGGTGGTGCGCTTAAAGTTTTAAACACGAATCGAACAACAGGCGCCATTGTGCTTGTCCAGCTTGTCCTCACTGTACATTACGGAGATAGTTTTCTGTGTGCGTGCATTGTTCACGTGTAAAGACCAGATCATCCGTACTGATGTATTTTGCTGTTGTAAATTCATGCCTTGGAACGTGCGTCAAATCGAGTTTTGATATTCATGTAATATTTAATGGTGACCTACTAACACTGATATACCTACTAGTCCTCCTATAGACAGAGACTTGTTAGGGTCAGTTTTCATCAAACGGATGCTTTTGAGGATTTATCTGCTTGGTGCAAATTAACCCTTAGGATTAGCAAACAGTATTGGGGTTTGTGACGACAATCACTTGAATATTGAAATGTCTTTAAGTTAATTTCAGCTCCGTTGATGCAGGCAGGATACATGGCAGTGCAAAACTCACAGTACGTCTTGACAACATTTTTTATATTTTTTTGT
The DNA here is from genome assembly GCA_963082945.1 of Cerastis leucographa. NCBI lineage: Eukaryota > Metazoa > Arthropoda > Insecta > Lepidoptera > Noctuidae > Cerastis > Cerastis leucographa. The sequence goes on along the minus strand of OY720356.1, from coordinate 20,119,383 downwards.
GGATCACTAAGAATACATGTTAAACATTTTTTTTAAACTTGATGAGGTCTAAGTTTCCCATATGGTAACTATGAGGATTAACACTGAAACAAAGGTAAAGATAACGGCATTTTAAGTTCAGAATTTATCTCAGTCAGTTCATGCGAGCGCCCTGCAGATTGCGTCTGAGACGGTCTCTTGAAGAAATAACCACACACATTTGAGTGGAGTTGTTCAGTCAGTGCAAACATGTAAAGGGGAAGCTCAAATCAGAATATAAACAGAACAACGACCTGAATTTTTTTTTGTGAGTAATTCGGGTAAGATTCTCTAGGCAACTGATCCTAAAGTTAGGTTAGTTAGTTAGGCAAGGCTGTAGCCACTATTTCGGTTGCAAGACCTTCCCGTTTCGCTATTGACATGGAGCATTATTAATAGCGAAATGGGGAGGTCTTACACCCGAAATAGTGACTACAGCCTTGCTATTGGCGATACAATTTTAAAATTCAAACACTCAAGTTGCCACAGCCTTTGAAAATTTCTTTGCGGATATTCCTGTATCGACTACTAAATCGCTAAACTCGTCACCTGCTGCTGCCGAGTCTTTACTTAAGAGGGGACTCTAGTCGATATTTCTCCATACTAACGTATTCCGCTGTTTTCTTCGTGGATAATGCGTCTAGAGCAATGATTTTTTTTCCAAAAAATCTAGATCTTATTAATACATGCCCCTATCATTTCCTTGTTTTTAGGGTTCCGTACCCAAAGGGTCAAATGGGATCCTATTACTGAGACTTCGCTGTCCGTCCGTCCGTCTGTCCGTCTGTCACCAGGCTGTATCTCATGAACCGTGATAGGTAGCGAGTTAAAATTTCTACAGATTATGTATTTCTGTTGATGCTATAACAAAAAATACTAAAAACAGAATAAAATAAATATTTAAGGGGGCTCCCATACAAAAAAGTGATTTCTTTTGCTCGTTTTTATAAATAATGGTACGGAACCCTTCGTGCGCGAGCCCGACTTGCACTTGGCCGGTTTTTTAAAATATATATATAATCACTAAAAGAATTATGACAATCTAAAAACCCGAAAAAAAAACCGTTTTACCGCTATGTTCAGACGACTATAAGACAAATTAAATAAGTTTTGAACAAAAAAGAAAATAATGGAAGCATAGATATACATTTCCTCTAAATTTTGATATAAGAATTATTCAGATCAGTTTAGGTTTGAAGAAGAAACCAGCGAAATACAAAACGTCTTTTGGTCAAGATTTTTGTAGGTAAAATTAGCCTGAGCTGCGTTGTCCCTTTCACTTTACGGGGGCTTGGTCGGGCGCAGCGTGACTGCAATAGTTTCTTCAAATATCTATTCTTCAAATTCCTCGAGGCTAGAGTCCCCTCTTAAGGAAAGCGTTTCAGTCTGTGATTCCGAATTTAATTTTCAATATGTCACTTCTTGTAAAGATATAATTAAAACTTTTCGCCGATCTATGGGGTCATTCCATGGACGTTGCTAAGTCCATTATAAAAATTGTAGCTCCTTCTTTAGCTGTAATATTTAACGATTGTGTTGACCGTGGTGAGTTTCCTGATCTAATGAAAAATAGTAAAATAATACCATTGTTTAAATCGGGTAGTACATTATACCCCGCTAATTATTGACCCATTTCAGTACTACCCATATTTAGTAAAAAATTTGAAAAGCTAATTTTAGAACAAATGCAACGTTTTTTTAATAAACATAAATATATAATGGAATACGCGTCTGAAATATGGAATCCTTGTTACCACAAATATATTAATCGCATTGAGAGCATTCAAAAAAGGTTCATAAGGTATCTATGTTATCACCAAAAATTACCTTATCATTCGGAAAACTACCATAACCTATGTAAAAAATTTCATATATTACCTTTACTCAACCGCCGCCAGATTTCTGACTGTGTGTATTTGTTGAAAATCTTTAACAATACTATAAACTGTTCCGATATTTTGTCAAAATTTTACTTCAACACTCCCATGAAGTCTAAGCGATACAATCCACCTTTGCGCGTGCCATTCGCCTCAACTAATTATAGGCAGAATTCGTACATTGTGCGTGCAAGCAGAAATTTAAACAAGCTTTGTAAAGAGCACGATATAGATCCGTTCCTAACCAGTGTGTTGTCAGCCAGGAAGTGCTTAAGCCGTAACTTCTTCATGTAATTAGTTATGATGGTTGTTATGCAGTGCGAGCAACATAGTAATTATGCTGCAATATCAGCAGTATATAGCAAGTATGTGTGAATGTCCTTAGATTTTTTGTTTTTTTTCTGTCTTTTATAAGTGGAGACCTGTAATTGGCTGTCTGGCTAATAAACTGTTCTTGATCTGTTTGTCTTAGCTGTAAGTCTCCCATGTTTTTCAAATAAATAAATAAATAAATAAATAAGTTATTACATAACAAACAGTTCGGATTTACAAGGGGTCATTCAACTACTGATGCAGGTGTTAAACTTTTAGGCCACTTTTATAATGCATGGGAGGACAAATGCAATGCTTTGGGCATCTTTTAAGATTTGTCTAAGGCTTTCGATTGCGTTCTTCATGAAACATTAATCAGAAAACTACACCACTACGGAATCCGTAACGCCTCTCTGGATCTTCTTACTTCATATTTGAGTGATATGATTCAGAGAGTTTGATGTTAATGGAAAAAGATCTCCCGGAACCGTTGTAAGAATGGGGGCACCCCAGGGCTCAATTCTTGGCCCATTTTTGTTTCTTATTTATATAAATGACTTGCCTTACCTCATAGGGATAATTATGACAAAGTATTGTTTGCAGATGACACTTCTCTTTTATTTAAACTCAAACGTCAGCAGATAGTTACGGACGAGGTTAATAGCACCCTGGCAAAAGTCATTAATTGGTTTAATGTTAATAATCTACTCCTAAATGAGAAAAAAAACAAATGTATTAAGTTTACGATACCCCATGTAAGACAAGTAGAAACTAGGGTACTAATCAAGGATGAAGAGTTGAAACCGGAAGATAGCACAGTGTTCTTGGGCATAACTCTAGATGCCAAGCTTCGGTGGGGCCCGCATATCTATAGACAAATTGTCAAAAAAACTTAGCTCTCTCTTTATACGCCGCCGTTATAAAATTCGTGATTTGACTGATTCAGAGACAGCCAGTTTAGTTTACTTTAGTTATTTTCACAGCGTGATGTCGTACTGTATTCTCTTGTGGGGCAATGCCGCCGATATTCAGACAGTATTTGTTTTGCAAAAAAGGGCAATTCGTTCAATTTATAAATTAAGTCCCAAATACTCCCTCACAGAAACATTTAAAGAGAATGATATTCTTACTGTGCCCTCTCAGTTTATTTATGAAAACCTTTTGTCCGCACATAAAAATGTTAATTTGTTAAAAAATACAGTGATATCCACAACATAAATACGAGGAACAAACATAAATTTGTTGTTCCTGCAACGAGGCTCTAAAAGTAGTCGTAAACGTGCCCCACGTTCAGATGCCAATGTATACGTTTTTACAATAAGCTTCCGAGCCATATTCAAGCACTAAGCCTAAATAAATTCAAATCGTTTATAAAACGGAAGCTATGCCTGAAAGCCTACTATCATGTAAATCACTATCTCGAAGATAAAAAGGCTAGGGATTAAACTGCTCCAATGAAATTTACTCTGTGAATGTCGAAATTTCGGACTTCGCTTGTTTATTGTTAATTCCTTTATTTTATATACTATGTTTTTTTATTTTTTTTTACCCTATTTTTTACATAATTTTTTTATTATTTTAGATTGTAAAATGAAATGAAATGAAATTGTTTATTCAGTAAATAGGATGTAGGAATCACTTTTACACGTCATCACATTTTAAACATAAGCTAGATAGGGTCGACATTTCGTATTTGACTACCCTGACAAGAAATGGCGAAACAAACTCAGGAATCAAAGTCTGTTATAAATAAAGCATGTAATTGTAATTGTCACCTAGATTACACATTTACCGATTTGACATGAATACTTATTTCAGTTTTTTTTACCAATCGTGACATTTATTGATATTCGTGATTTGTAAAGTGAAACTTTTATTACATCGTCTCAAACTTTTTCGTCTGTGTGTTTCATGTCGCGTGACGCTCGGCCGCGTTTTATACGTTTTATACCCTTAATGGAAATTCCAAAAATTTTTAGTTAAATGTCTGTAGTGTGAAAACAAGTTTCACTTTTACCGTGGTTTCATAAAACCACACAATCCTTTTTTTTTAATTCATTTTGTAAAATATTATTAATTACATTTAATTATTGTGAATGTGAGGACCATGTAGGTCAATTTTTTTTTTTTACTACCACTATCTGGCAGATTGAGTACTTTAAGCGACCTACCCAAATGTCCTTTCTTTGGTATTGTTTGTCGTTCTGTTGAGCTCCTTGAGTTATAAGTCGAGCTACACGATAACTGACAAATGCTTGCACTGACTGGACAGGTCCACCCAAATCTGTGTGGTTCTTTCTTCATAAGACCATTTCAGACACTTATCTGCATAGTCCTCATGTAAATTGAGCAATATCTGGACTTTAAAAGAGTAACAAGTTAACAGAGAACCTCTGAGTTGGTTTCGGCTGTTTCTTCTCAGTACGAAAGTCTCAGTAGTAGTCAGGTACGAAACACCTGCCCTATATACAGTATGTTAGTTTAAACGAGGGACATATTCAAACCCATAATAGTACATGCTAACATGATACTAATAAAAATATAAACAAAAAAAAAACACTGATAAATAACAGACAGAACCATACCAAAATTTTCGCAAATGACACGCAACGTGTATACACCCTTGCGCTAGCGACTTAATACTATCGCAGAACATGTGAGCGGGGCAATGACTCTTAGGTATAATCCATTTTCCCCTCATACTTTAACCTTACCTGGCTTAGGACAGTCCAAAATATCTAGGCACTAAACAAAACATTAAAAATTCTTCTATATACGTTATAGGTTTTTTACATATTTGGGACGAGAATCGAATACTGAATACCCTCCCTCAATATGTCCCTCGTTTAACCTAACATACTGTATATATAGTTTTAAAAAAAATGACGTGTAAAAGTGTTTGTAAAAACCTACTTGCAAAATAAACATCATTTATCATTAGGTTAGTTAGTAGGGAGCCACTATAAAATACTCGCAGAAACTCAAAGGACAGGTTATATAAGTAACTGTACTTACATGCCAGAGATATCCATATCATAAACTAGTGTCTCATTTCTAGCAGTAACAGGTATTACAGTTGTGCCATCTGTGGCATTAGCATGTTCTACAGTTGTGCTTTCCGTGGCAATAGATGGTATTACAGTTGTGCTATCTATGGCAGTAGATGATATTACAGTTGTGCTATCTGTGGCAGTAGATGATATTACAGTTGTGCTATCTGTGGCAGTAGATGATATGACAGTTGTACCATCTGTGGCAGTAGATGATATTACAGTTGTGCTATCTGTGGCAGTAGATGATATTACAGTTGTGCTATCTGTGGCAGTAGATAATATTACAGTTGTGCTATCTGTGGCAGCAGATGGTATTACAGTTGTACTATCTGTGGCACTAGATGATATAACAGTTGTGCCATCTGTGGCAGTAGATGGTATTATAGTTGTGCCTTCTGTGGCAGAAGATAATATTCCAGTTGTGCCATCTGTGGCAGTAGATGATATTACAGTTGTGCCAGCTGTGGCAGTAGATGATATTACAGTTGTGCTATCTGTGGCAGTAGATAATATTGCAGTTGAGCCATCTGTGGCAGTAGATGATATTACAGTTGTGCCATCTGTGGCAGTAGATGGTATTACAGTTGTGCCAGCTGTGGCAGTAGATGATATTACAGTTGTGCAAACTGTGGCAGTATTAGGTATTACTGTTGTATCATCTGTTTCAATTGCAGCTATTAAATCTGTGACAGGTTTCTCAGACGTCGTCGTCGCATTATCATATTTAACGCTTGCGATTTTTAATAGATCATTCATATTTTTTCCAGTGTTGTCCAGTAGTGGCCGTTTATTTTTGATGATAGGCTTTATGTCACTGTGAAAAAATGTTTTGATTACCTGTTGTCATAGTTTAGGTATTTTTAAACTACTTTTAATTGTCATAGTTTAGTTACTCACCTCCATTCCATTACTTTACACGTAGGTGTATATTGTTTTAACCTGCAACAAAATTCATTGTTTATAAAACATTATTGGACTTTTTTATTAAGTCATGAAATCTAGAGAGCTGCCCTTGCTGCCTAATGAATATCACTTTGTTTAAATTCAAAGTGATAATTATAAAATTGATACTTATCTTGAAAATAACCAAAATCATTATTACTGTAAAATCACGAGAATCTGTTTTAAAAAAAATTGAATCTAATATTGTGTATAACTAACAAACAAAATATTTAGCACATTTAAATAGTTTTCTTTGCTACTATTTGTATTTGCGCCTAGTTTGTTAAATATGCCTTAAGAGATGTTTGAATTAAATGGCCTGCCTTAATTCCCTCTTTTTTTGAAGTGAAACTTCTTATGCGACTTCCAAAAGTTAACGTTTTCATGGAGGGGGAATATTTTCTATTACCCACTAAGAGATGGCGCTATTACAAGATTTGTGACTACGTAGTTCTACTAGGTACGCAAGATGGCGTGCAAACAGTCATGCATTCGACTCTTCGGTTTGACCAGCCTTCGCTCAATTTCCATGAGTAGAATAACCTCGATAAACTTATGTAATAAAAAGTGTACAACAATAAAATATTAATTAGAAGCTCAATAAAAAATAACGAGAGTGAACGTGCGTGCGATGCGTGGCACTAGGAAGAGACAGAGCGAGAGTGAATGCGTGGCACTCGAACGCATGCGTGTAGTATTACGAAGTTTCACTTCTTCCGCGCGGAGGGACTCCACGCACTATTGTTTTTAAAGGTTCGGCAACGCAAATGACCCATACTTATAGATACCTGGTATCTAGACAAACTAGTTTTGTTTTTGAGACATAATCCTCTAAAGTATCACGTTTCTGAGATATGAGCTATAAAAGTTAAAATCCATTCACCGATGGCACCAACAACAACTTTTATTTTATTAGCCACGCATGAAACCTGTTTTAATCGATAGCTGGTATAAATACATACTGTTTTTGTATGAGACACAATCCTCTGAAGCGTCACGTTTCCGAGATATGATGTAGAACAGATTCCAACTTTAATAGCTTTTAAATGATAAATGTGACACTTTAGAATTGTTTGCCTCATAATAAACTAATTTGTATTGATGCCACCTATAATAATACAGATTTTACGAGTATGCGTGGCTAACAAAATTAAAGTTGCATTGAAGATCTAACTTTGATAGCTTATTTATCTCTAAAACGTGACGCTTTAGAACATTTTATCTCTTACAGAACGTGTTTGTATTGATACCAGCTACTGATCAATAGAGGTCATATGCGTGGCAGCAACTTTGAGAAAATATTAAAATGGCGGAAGTGAGGCTGGCCACGCTTCATACAACCCCTTTACAGTTAAGCATTTTAATCAAGTGGCGTATTTCAACGAGTGCAAGAGGCCTGAATTGAAACAAATCGGTCAGTAATTGTCACCAATGTTTTCTTCGTGTATTTCTTCAATTATATCCATACTGATTTTCTAAATAAACGCCAGTTTTTGTTACTTTCTAATAATTTTTATACTGGTATCCTTAGAAATATAGGTTTATGTCCTGGACCACCAACGCCAATCGCTTCCATTATTATCTTGCAGGATAGTATTTTCTATGTAGGTTTTAGGAAAGCGACAAACCCTTTTATTAGGTTAGTAATTATTTGTATACTTAGAATAGCTGTAGCATGTCCCCTTTTTCGGAGCTCATGGTGGTCCCACTGAAACGCGACGTGACGAGAACGGGACTACCACCTTCAAAGTCGATTTTCTCTAAAACTTCTAATATGCAAAATATTATGTTGTTCGAGTAGTAATTATTACCAATTGAGTACTAATTATTTACCAAATATGGAAGCGATTAACGTTGGCGGTCCGGGACATAAAACTGTTTGGATGGCTATAGGATGTAGCACTTGCACTTGTAACTTAACACAACCCATTTGGTTAGAGACCCCTTCTAGTAACAACGACAATCTCGGCTGAAAAACACTGACGACCGTGCCTTAACCCCAGTTTAAAAAAAAGTATATTTACAAGCGACCGTAAGGTCAGGGTTTCTAAAAAAGATTTGCAAGTTGTTATAATTAAAATTCATCAGTCTCGCATGGAATGAAGGCAGATACGTACATTTTTTTTCCATGAGTCTTTCTCGTAGCTTCATTTACTGTACAGTTCACGGACACCTAAAAAATAAAATCAACATTAAAACAATTTGAAGTTGATGAAAGAACTGGAATCATCAGAAGGCGTCATTGTATTCATAGTTATGAATTACTTCTACTCTGGGACCAAGACTAAAAATTTCGAAAATTCACCTGCTCAGCTTTTCAGTTGGTACATTAAATCGATCAAATATAAAGGGTTGACCGATTCGCCGATTTGGTGTCGGTATCGACGCGATGTTTTTATAGGCGATACTTTCATTTTCTTATAATTTATTTTTGCATTCTAATAAAGTTCACAAGATCTTATAATGGCTTATAGATAAGGCACAATATGGACTCAGTGGGGTACAGCAAAAAGTTAAATCCAGAAATAATTTAACAATGTTTAGACGTAACATTATTTGGGTGTTATGCTTTGTCATTAGCCAATCACACATGTCGTTATTACAAATGAAGTTGGTAAAAATCAAAAAACATCTCAACAACATACACATACTGTAAAAAAAACATAATATAATTTATAAAATTACAAGACTTACCAAATCATCCAATGTGGTGGAATTGTAATTGCTAAAAATAATAACACAAAATTAGTACATACAAACAAAAAAGAAAACGAGGTTTACCAGATAGGTCTTCATCGTGAAGAAAATACATATCAAAAGAATGGAAATAATGATAATCTTTGTATATTTATTAACCTTTTAGTAAGTCAGTTATACATTTTTTTATATGTATATCTATTTATTAGAATTTCCAATAGAATAGAATAATATTTGTTTTTGCGTATATGATTCATAAAGATCATTTATTTATGATACACAGATATAATACGTCACAGTTTTACAAAAGATGAGTGTATATTGACAGTGTTCTTTGAGAGTCACGCCATCAATACGTACCTACATACACGTCTCGTTTATTTAAACCATCCAGCCATTTAGGGTTCAGGGTTGGTGTCCAAGAGACAAAATACATTCACAACTACGCGTAAAAAAAAAAACTAGCTTTTCAGACTTACATGTGACATACACATTGATCAACGTCCAGAATTCTTGTTCTGATGCTGGAATCGGCGCTGTAAAAGAAACATAAGTTATTTTATCTACTTCGGTTTCGTTATATTCGAATTACGAAATTGACAGCGGCTTCATTATGATACCCATAACGACACAAGTTGCATTATGCGAATTGTCATAAATTATTCTAAAACACAAGCAAAGACATTCTGAACATACAGCCTCGTACCTATAATATTACTTCGAAATCGAGACAATGTAAATGATGTTTTTAAAAATGGAACAAGTTTAGAACAAAAGTATCGTATACTATTTGGCTGTTGCGGCTACAAGATCTTTGCCTTATACTTATTAAAGACTAAATAAAAAAGAAGCGGACGCGGGAAAAAAAAATCTGAGTGAAATTTTATTCCAAATTTTATTAAAAATGTCTTCAACATCAAGTGATATGGAAAATACTACACCAGATATAACAAATAGAGCAGTTGGGGCTTCAAATAATTTACTACCAGAAATCAAGACATGTATATGAGAAATGTTATGAAGACAATAGTCAGTGTGTAGTTAAGTTTCTATTAAAAATACTTTTTTGTCTATATCTGTGTTTCATTCCTTCCTTCGTAGATAAAATCTTGTATGCAACTGTACGTTATTGGTATTTTAATAACTCGTGCCCACCTATTTCGGTACGCGCTACGCTTGTACCGAAAAATGGCACTCGTATTAAAAGACCGTCCATAACGTAACAGTTGCATACATAGCTATTAATGGAGGACATTGATATAATGAAACGTTACGAATTTATTTGGGAGCATAGCTGTGTTTTATTCATAAAAGGAAGTCTGAAAGCCCCTGACTGAGATAATGTGGGGTTCTCTAGGCAAGAAATCCTGACCCCTTAGCGTCTACAGAAAATGACTAATGGAAAAACCCAATAACACTTTGCTCGACCAAGGAATCAAACCCCAGAACCACAAGCTCAGCAGTCGCTATCGCAACCACGAGACCAACGAGGCAGTGGGGGCCAACGTATATGAGTAATGGCCCGGGCTAGCAGTTCAGGTTCAGGGGGAGATAGCTGCCTTTCCCTAACTGCCCTCCTCGGCACGCCCACCCCCTGGCGTAACAGGAAGAGGCCCCCTTCCTGTTACGCCAAGTTTCGGCTTAACTTAACTCTACTACTGATATGAAAGAATTGTGCCTAATCGGTGGCAGAGCTGATTAAATTTTTCCTGTTTTGTAATTCGTTGGTAGGTACAGTCCACTCGTCCATAGCAAAGTTTGACTAAAAATAATTATTACATTTAGAATTTTTAACATGACACCTGTTTTTCTCGAAGGATCAGGCAGTGGTAATCTAAACTTTGTGGTGAAAGAAGTTTCTTCGAATAATAATATTGTTTGCAAGTAGACTATAATCTTCTTCTTTCACATCTAATAAAAAAAATATTATTACTTACGGATTCAGTTCATTCTTGGTGGTAAAACCTTCCTCAGCTTCTGCGTTATACAGCTGAAATGGAAATAATAATTGTTCATCGATACGGGTGGTATTAACGTCTTTATAACGGCTATTCATCATGACTTTAGATCTCAACTCTAATAGTCTATGTTTAAAGTGTTCCCATGGGTTTTGGACTCTGATGAGAAGCTATGAGAATCTGGGGTCGGTTAGAGCTCGGTCGTTTTGATTTAGGGACGTGCTCGTTAAGTACATCGCCATCATCATGGTATCAGACGATAGACGTCCAGCTAGACGTGGACCTCCTCGAGCGTCACCAAATCTACTAGTCTTGTGCTTCTCGCAACAACAATTATCTTTAGCCGCTTTAATAGAATATTCGTAAAACTTGGGTATTCAAACAATAACGTCCGTAGAAGAAAGAAGACCGCGTGGTGGTTAACGATTGACTGAGACCTTTCGCTGATTAAATATGATACTTAAATACACCGGGTGGAAGGAATACCGATGCGAAAACGTTTTCCACGTCTCATCATTCTGAACCCCCCACATAAACATTTTGCATCGGTAATTAGAAAAACTGTGTTTTCCTGCAAAAGTAATTGTACTTTTGCAGGAAAACACCATACCTACATACCATTACATACAATTTGACTGAGTAGGTATTGACCTACTCAGTCAAAATGTATGGAACAGCAGACTTTTTTTTGGGATCACATATCATACTGCTGTTGTTTTAAACCCTATAAGCAGTGGGAAGGTTGCCATGTGATTACATTTTTTGCCGTGATAATATCGTGCTATATCATCGCCCGTGAAAACCTTTTCTCATGGGGTTACGCAAAAACCACAGAACGCCATTTGCTACGATCCTTATAAAGGGTGTAAAACACCTCTTAACGAAGCCGAAAGGCACTGGTTCTCCCTGTCATTGCGATCATTTTTTTGTTCTACACCATACCTGGGAACCTTCTAGTTACGGAGATATTAGGGGTCAAAGTTCCAACTTTTTGACATTTTTTTTTTTAATACAAATTTATAATGTAAGTTTTTTACTTAAAACACCTCCACGACCCCCGTACTATTCAATCCGTCCATCAGCACAATGTTTTGAGTGCGTTACATTGAGTTCTACCACAAAACATGATTTTACACCCCCCAAAAAAAAGTCGTTTCCCAGCAATAATTTTTGCGTAAAGTTACTTAGTTTCATGTACAGAATGCTTGGTTGACGGCTACGTGATGAGGTGATTTACACGGTGTATACTCCTTTTGCCTCGCCCACGTTCATACGAGTACGTCAAGTCATAAACGCTAACTGGCACCTGACCTTTGTTCGTCAGTTACCATATGTCTTATTTAATAGCTTTTTTTTATTACTGTAAATTTTAAAAAAAATATTCATTAGGTTGCCGACTAAAGACTATTTGAAAAGTAAAAAAAACAACATTTACCCATGTTTTAAGTAAAGAAGAGTACAAAAAGTCACTTACCAAAACCGAAATTAATAAAATACTAAACAAATTCATTTTGAAGACTGTTTACTACATTGGTTGAATGTGGATTCAATCAAAATTCAGTATAAATATTCGCACTTTGTCACAGCTCCGAATATTTGCGTGCACTACTAGTTTCTTATTGTATTGAGAACCAAATATCTAAAAAACCACGAGCTCCGGGTTTTTATGAAAATAAATTATTAACTAAATTTGCGAAACCTAACTAACCACAAGTCCTTTTGTATAACATCGATAATAAATTAATGCACTAAACTTTATGCCAGGTACTTTTTTTGGGGTTCCTTGGTAACTTTTTTCTTTGATACCACTTACGTTTCTGGGATTAAGTCTCGGTAAGTCCGGGAATCCAACCTGGGTCGTAGTAAATAAACGGAGCAGGGAGAATATGGAAAAAAAAATTGACGTCTGTTGGCAACAACATAAAAAAAAGGCGTTGGCAATACTGCCAACCTAAAAAACGTTCTGTTCTCAGCTCGCACCGCTAGGGCGCGGTCACGATTTGCATTTCCACTAATTTCTTACCTGTTCAAATAGTTAATCAATATCTATAAGTTAATGTATATAAAATCAGTGATGTGTACGTTACCTTAGTGGCTTCAAAAATAAACAGATAAAGTTAAAACAACGTTTTACTTGATCGCCACGAAAAACATCTCCCTGGCGTGGCTGGTGCCCGCCATTTGGTCCTTCGTTTCGCCGAACGCCTGCGTCTGCATTCAAGAATTACAGAAATTCGAAGAACACAGAAAGCAGCAGAAATCAGAGAAATCAGAGCCTCTGGAAGTTAAAATCGTGTCTCTGCCAGAAAAATCGCGTGTCATTTCTACGTATGTGTGTGTGCGCGCATCCATTATCCATACATATCGCCTCGTCGTACGCGTCGTGCCAAAGCTTTGTGTGTGATCACGTGGTCAAAGAAGAAAGTTTGGTCGGTGCGGTTGGCAGTCAGTCCCTGCCCGATTCAAGAAATCACACCGAACATAGCTACAAAACGTCACGTCGCGAGCCGAGTGCGGCCGAAGTGCGCCGACGCCGCGACGTCATCCGAAAATCCACACCGAAGCTAGCTACGAGACCTTCGTCGCGTCGAGTTCCGAGGCAATTGTGTGCCGAGTACAGCCGAACGTGAGCCGACTTCACCCGAACGCCGCCATTGCTGGCAACAGCAATCCCGCCAAGCAGCGCTTACGGCGTCATCTAACCCACGTGAAGTGAAATCGCCATTTTTAGTGTATCCTGGTATCCACTAACCACTGTTATTTCTTTGTGTCGTGTAATTTTCTGTTGTTCACAATGTCAACCGATTTAAAATTGTTTGTTGCAAACCGAGGTTATGCAAAGGCGTCGATTACGCGCCTCAAGAATAATTTGCAAGGTAAAATTCAATCTTTATCAATAGAAAATGTAAAGGCTAAAAAAGCTCGTCTAGAAGAAGTTTTCCGAGAATATAATAGACTGTGTGTAAAGATTTTATCGATTGTTGAGGAAGATTCCGAGGATTCTGGGGAGATAGAGGAAGTTTACATTGATCTCATAGCCCAATTAAATACGGTTCTCGTAAATAATACTACTCCATCCTCAGAAATCTCGGAGGCTTCGCTCTCAAATCATAGTAATTCGCGAATAAAGTTGCCTAATATAAATATTCCTACCTTTACGGGAAAGTACACAGAATACTATGAGTTCATTAATATTTTTAGCGCTATGATAGATAAAGATGAATCCATGTCGTCGGTTGAAAAACTATATTACCTAAAAAGTTTTCTTAGTGGGGAGCCCCATGCCCTGATCAACAATTTACCCCTTCAGGGACATAGTTACGCGGAAGCTCTGAAACTACTAAAGGAAAGATATGACAACGACACATCAGTGATTCAGGAACATATTTACACAATTATGGATATTCCATCGATTAAGTCTACACCTGCTCACTTAAGAGGCATTGTTTCAGATGTCAAGCAGCACATTGCGGCTCGCGGCTCTTAAAAACTTGAAGGAGCCGGTTGAGGGCTGGGACAACATACTAATATGTATTATTTCCCGCAAGCTGGATCCTGCTACCTCCCAAGCATTTACATTGGAGCGTGACCCTATGGTAAAACCAACTATAAAGGAATTGCTAGACTACCTAGCACGTCGTGCCCTGGCCCTAGAGGCCGGTAATTCTTCAAAGAAGCTGCAGGTACCAGCAATCAAGGTGGCTAGCCACGTAACTACAGCGCTGATAGCTCCAGCATGCCCTTACTGTAAGTCATCTGATCACAAACTTTTTAAGTGTGAAGCGTTTGCGCTTGCTGCTCCTGGACAACGGGTTGAATTTGCAAAGAAAAATAATTTATGTAAAATTTGTTTAGGACAGCACAAACAACGCAAATGCAAATTTCATTTTAAGTGTGCAGAATGTAAACAGGGGCATAACTCCCTATTGCATGGCATTGATGTACAGCAAGCTTCAACAAATGTGGCTCTTAAAAGTACCTGCAACATTATGACCCCGGTGCTACTGCCTACTGCGCAGGTTAAGTTAATTACTCAGTCAGGCAGCATTGTTTATGTGAGAGCTTTGCTTGACAGTGGGTCACAGGTTTCTTTTATCACTCGGCGCACCCTTGATTCATTAGGCTTGATCCCTGAGCACACTAACTCCAACATTGTTGGCATTACCAACATATCCAAAACAGTTGACAAATGTATAAATCTTGAGGTTCATTCCACCATTTATCCATTCAAAATAAATGTCAATTGTCATGTGGTAAAATCCATCACAACCAAATTGCCACAAACACACCTTGATGTGTCATGCATTACATTCCCTGCGAATTGCAAGCTAGCTGACACAAGCTTTAATGTGCCTGGTGATGTGAACTTGTTGCTTGGAGCTGACATTTTCTTCCAGATTCTGTTGCCGCCGCTTGAGAGTGCTCCTGCGGGCAGCCAAACCAGTTCTGCAAACGCCACTTCACAACAGCAGCCATCAGTAGTTCACACAGCTTTTGGGCACATTGTCGCTGGGCTCACCAACATTCCATATAAGAAAAATCAGGTTGTATCCTTACATTGTAATGAATGTAATAGCAGTTTAAATGACACTTTGAAGGCATTTTGGGATACTGAAAAAGTGCCTGAAATCTTCCCAGAGCAATTATCTGAGCATGATTATTGTGAAACGTTCTTTAAGGAAACTACTATTCTTGAAAACAATAAGTTTCAAGTTTCAATGCCCATTAAGATTCCATTAGAGCAAGTAAACTCAGAGCTGGGACAATCATTTCACATTGCACTCAAAAGATTTATCAATTTAGAGAAAAGATTGCATAAAGATAAAAATCTATTTCTTGAATATAAAAAGTTCATTGATCAATACGTTGAATTAAAACATGGAGCGTTTTATGACATACGTGGGTACAATATGTCTACAGAACCTGTATATTTTCTTCCTCACCATGCTGTTATTAAAGAGTCCAGTCGCACTACAAAATTAAGAACAGTGTTTGACGGCTCCATGATTACTAATAAAAAAGTTTCCTTAAATGACCTTTTACTCAATGGTCCAGTAGTGCAGAAAGATCTTTTTGATGTTCTTCTCGCATTTAGATTACATAAACTCTTTTTTATTAGCGATATTCGTAAGATGTTTAGATGCATTAATTTAGATCCTAAGCAATGTTCACTGCAAAATATACTATGGCGTGAGTCACCTGACGCAGATATTCAGTGCATACAGTTGAAAACTGTCACTTATGGTCTTAAGCCATCATCATATCTTGCTACTCGCTGCCTCATTGAACTTGCAAATAGGTATGAAAATCAATTTCCATTAGCATCAAAAATCCTAAAAAATAATACTTATGTTGACGATATCTTATCCAATAGTCCAACTAGTACTGAATTAGTAAAAATGCAATCTGAGTTAATTCAGCTTCTTGCTCTGGGGGGATTCCAGCTACACAAGTGGGCATCTAACTGTGGGCCAGTCCTTGACAATGTTCCCAAAGAAACTCATCATTTTGGGGATTTGGAATTAGAGCGGCATGACATGTTTTTAAAAACTTTAGGTATCAACTTTAATGTTAACGATGACATGTTCAAGGCCAGTTGCGCTAAATCATATAACAGTACATGTGACACTAAACGTGAAATATTAAGTTACATCAGTTCATTTTTCGACCCACTTGGGCTAGTAGGGCCTATATTAACCCGTGCTAAAGTTATCATGCAAGCCCTGTGTGTCAGTCAAGCAGGCTGGGACACAAGTCCACCTGAGGATATCAGGACAATGTGGAATGACTTTGTTAAAGATTTATCTAGTATGGGGACAATTAATATTCCTCGCTGTGTCAAGCCACCTGATACTGTTTGTAACGAACTGGTAGGATTCGCTGATGCCTCCAAGGTGGCGTATGGTTGTTGTTTATACCTACGTTGTACTGACGAACAAGGTAATTCTCATGTTCAGTTACTGGCTTCCAAATCTAGGATAAATCCCATTAGGAAAAAGTTAACAATTCCCAGGCTTGAACTTAATGCTGCACTTCTGCTTGCTGAACTGACTGCAAAGGTACTACTCACACTTTCGATACACTTGCATATCACTGACACTCACCTATTCTCTGACTCTCAAATTGTCCTAGCATGGTTAAAAATCGGACCAACAAAGTTACAGGCTTATGTTGCAAATAGGGTAAGGGTAATTTCAGAGCTTTCGCGTGATTGTCACTGGCAATATGTCGATAGTTCAAACAATCCTGCAGATTGTCTCAGTAGAGGGTTAAAGCCTCATGAACTCAATAATCATAAGTTATGGTGGCATGGACCAGCATTCTTACATAATATAGATTATCAATTTCAATCAAATGTTCATGAATCTCCTTTAGAAATACCTGAATTAAAATCTGAAAAAAATATAAAGGTTGTATGTACTGCAATAAATACTGATAGTTCTAATATTTTTGAAATGTTAAAGAAATATTCAAATATCAACAAAATTACTCGTTTACTTTCTTATGTAATAAGATTTTGTAATAATGTTAAGCATAACAGTACAAAACAAAAGGGTGTTTTAACAACTTTAGAATTAAGAAAGGCATTATTATTAATTGTTAAATATGAACAGTATCAGTATTATGTAAATGAGATTAAGAGTTTGTCATCTCACAATCAAGTCTCAGGCAATTTAAAGCCACTAAATCCCTTTCTAGATAAATCTGGTATTCTTAGAGTAGGTGGTCGTCTGCAGAATGCCCCCATTCCATATGATAAACGACATCCTGTCATTTTGCCTAGGGAATCTGTTATCACGAGCTTGATTGTGAGAGATGAGCACTTAAAAATGCTCCATGCAGGGCAAAAACTGGTATTAAGTTCAATAAGACAACGATTTTGGATTGTCGATGGACTACGAACTGTAAAAAAGGTAATACATAAATGTGTAACCTGTTTTAGGCTGAAGGCGGTAGCGGCATCTCAGCTGATGGGTTCCTTGCCTCCCGAGAGAGTCACCGCATGTCGCCCATTTCAGAAGGTTGGAATGGACTTCGCTGGGCCGGTATCCGTAAAAAACAGTCGTATCAGAAAACCAGTTATCAGTAAAGGTTACATTGTTTTATTTGTATGCTTTGTGACAAAGGCGATTCATATTGAGTTAGTATCTGATTTAACGACAGACGCCTTTCTCGCAGCTTTCAAGCGATTCATTGCTCGACGTAACTTGCCCAGCGACGTTTTCTGTGACAATGGGTCAACTTTCAAGGGGGCAAGGAACCAATTAGATGAAATGTATCGCTTGCACACTTCTCAAAGTCACAAAATTTTGGTAAGCTCATACGCTGCTGAACGCGGTATTAATTTCCATTTTATACCTAGTTATAGTCCAATATTTGGCGGACTTTGGGAAAGTGGCGTGAAAAGCGCAAAACACCACTTGAAACGTGTCGTAGGTAAAGCCTTACTCACTTATGAACAACTGAATAGTGTATTGATAGAAATTGAAGGTGTACTTAACTCTCGTCCATTAACCGCTCTTACAGCAGATCCTAATGATTATTCCTTTTTGTCACCTGGACACTTTTTAACAGGCGAAACTCTTAATTGTATACCTGAACAAAATTTAAGCGATACTAATGTTAATTTGTTAAAATTTTGGTCTGTAATCACCAGTATGAAGCAGACTTTCTGGAAAAATTGGAACAAGCACTACTTGACTCTGCTTCAAAGTCGCCCTAAGTGGCGCGATAATGTTCCTAATATTTCTATAGGTAGTTTAGTTATATTACGTAATGACAACACCTCACCTTTGGAATGGCCCATGGCTCGTATCACTAATGTTTTTCCAGGAAAGGACGGCAAAGTTCGTGCCATAGAAGTTAAAACTGCTAATGGACATACGCACAACAGGTCCGTTACAAAGGTCTGTGTGTTACCTATAGAGGTCTAAGTTGTTTAGTATTAGGTTTTAGAATTTAAGTGTTACTTATGTATTAAATTAAGTACATTATTATGCATGTATTTGCATAAATAATATTCGAGTTAAACTTCAACTTGTTCATTAAAATTAATGTATTGCTTAGTTTGTAATGTCGTTTAGTAGTACATGATTTGCTTATTTTTCACAAATTTAATGTAGTCCTACTGCCGTAGGCCCCCCCCAACTTATGTTGGCAACAACATAAAAAAAAGGCGTTGGCAATACTGCCAACCTAAAAAACGTTCTGTTCTCAGCTCGCACCGCTAGGGCGCGGTCACGATTTGCATTTCCACTAATTTCTTACCTGTTCAAATAGTTAATCAATATCTATAAGTTAATGTATATAAAATCAGTGATGTGTACGTTACCTTAGTGGCTTCAAAAATAAACAGATAAAGTTAAAACAACGTTTTACTTGATCGCCACGAAAAACATCTCCCTGGCGTGGCTGGTGCCCGCCAACGTCCACCTACGGGATGGTGACTTTGAGCTGATTACTCAATGCTCGGAAAGACTGTAATACAATGAGAGGTTAGCTCTTTCTAGAAATGTATCGCATGTACTTATCCACACTAGCTACGTCCACTTTCGTTATTAATGTTAGTGTAGTGTGTCAATGCTTTGATTCAGGGCGCCAAAGCCGTTAAAGGAGAAAAGTTATAATAATGGACACAGTGGACCTATTTAAACCATTTGACAACAAGAGCGAAAAAATTCAACTGATCTCTTACTACACCGATCAGTAAACATTGTACGGAACTGATGCGTAATTCGAACTCGCACTTGCCTGATACTTCAACTAATTAATTTAATAAATTTTCCTTAAATGAACCTGATAATTTAAACGAGATCCATTATGCACTTTCCGGTACTATTTTAGGCAATTTAATGAGATTAAGAATAATGGGGTAACTGGGGTATACACGTGATCAGCGCATGGTGTCCCACCCCTAAGCAATGGTCTCGTTCCATTTTTCCACTTCTAAAGCGGTCGTATTGTCACGTCGCATTTTCTCATTTAGCATCCATTCCAATGTCAATTTTGACAGGAGATCCTATGTCAATTAAAACACATTCGATTTAGCAACTTTTTTCCCCAGATCGTCATTTAGCTTCAAAACACGCAGTATGTTTATAGATGAAATCTATCGGTTGTTAGAAGATTACAAGTACGAGATACTTAATAATTACATGATTTCATTTCTTAGAACACAGAGAAAAGGTTTGAGGGAGGCCCAGATGGGGTCAGAAATGACTCATCTTTACATCGTTTATAAAACAAAGTCCCACCGTTTCAATATAGTTCAAAAGGCCGATTTAGCAAGACAAAAAGTATTACTGAATAATAGATACTCCCGAGGTCACTATTCGTCCCCTCCAATAAATAAATAATTATTTTAACACTTACTGTTATTACAAGTAGCATGCATAATTATGTTTGTTACTAACAATTAACATAGCTTATAACTAGTGTGTAGTTCTAACATCATCTATGGATGTAAACCTTAGAACTCATTATACTCGTAGTGTCAAACAATATTCTCCAGCTAGATCGGCCTTTTGTGCTATACGCGCGTACGTTCAGGGGGGTACTATGACGCTTAAAACATTATTGTTCCATTCTTATTCCAGAGTGGGAAAGAGATGGAGCTAGACGACCTGTATAGCTCCGTCTCTTTTTCACTCTGGAATGAGAATGGAACAATTATGTTTTAAGACGTTATGGTACACCACCAGATCTTTTAAACTACGCAACGGATTTTTATGCGGTATTCAGAGGAAGGTTTATATGTATAAATCCCTGAAATAACATAAAAATTTTCGAACGAAGTCGCGAGCCGCACTAGTTAAAACATAAAACATTCCGGAGAGTTTTAAGAAAATTATGTTTGTACGAAGTTTACAGAATTTTGCCACTAAAATTTTAGTTTTGCATACAGAAGACAATTAAATAATGGATGTCTCATATCATATAAAGTTATTTGGTATAATTTCATTTCAATAATGTTTACAAGATATAATAAACGTGAGTTATACCAACTGTTGATATATTATTTCTTTTGATATAACATTTATATACTCTAAAACTCATTTCGTATAACGTTATTGGAACGTTTATTTAATCGAAAGTCATATCGTTTAAAATATTGATACCATCCTTATGGTTAACACCCCGATTCAAAGCAATCCGACTCGGATGGGTTATATTAGGTTAGAAGGTTAAGGCGGGAGCAGAGCGGAGTGCCAGGTCCACTCTATGTTGGTGAATTATTTGGGTTAGGTTTGGTAAGAATACTGACCATTAATGCGCGAAAGCGAACGAGTGAAGCGAGCAAGGTGCGGGAGCGGCGTGACAGAAACGAATCGCTACAAAACCGACTCCACGTAGTCTTGTCTGCCCTTCCCCTAGAGTGTTATTTGAAATCGCGTAGGCGCGGAGGGGCGAGGCGGCCTACGAGCTGCCAGGTTGTTTTTACACTCGCCGCTGCGGTGGCGAGCGTGAAACACATCTACGACGATAAGCTCGCATGGGGGTACTCCTTTTCTTCTCCTAAAATCGTTTGTCCGAAAATCATTATCCATAACACGTTTGCTATAAACTTCAGTAACCATAATGTTCAAAATCCCGAAATTTTGTTTAACATAATTATCTTTAGTTCTAAAAGTATTCTGTCATAATATCAAGTACTATAATTATTGAATCTCCTAATTGTACAAGACCGAAAGTCATATGTCCTAAGTATTGTGTGAAATAATGTGTATTATTCCGAATGTTCATTTTTAATATTTTTTTTAGTCCTAAAACATATGCTAAAAATTAGGTTTT
This sequence comes from Cerastis leucographa, assembly GCA_963082945.1. Taxonomy (NCBI): domain Eukaryota; kingdom Metazoa; phylum Arthropoda; class Insecta; order Lepidoptera; family Noctuidae; genus Cerastis; species Cerastis leucographa. Next base: position 20,097,735 of record OY720356.1, on the reverse strand, counting down.
AGTGACAGTAACGAATCGCTGTAAATCCGACTCCACGCAGTCTTGTCTGCCCTACCCCTAGAGTGTAATTTAAAATCGCGTAGGCGCGGAGGGGCTAGGCGGCCCGCGATTTGAGGAGCAGGTGGTTGTAACACTCGCCGCCGCGGCTGAGGCTGGCCGGCGCAGCCGGCCAGTAAGCCGAAGCTGCGGTGGTGAGCGTTAAACCCATCTGCGACGATAAACTCGCAAGGGACCGCCGGAGCGTCGCAGCGCCGGAGCCGTGACAGAAACCATGCCTGCTGCATGTTGCATGCTTGCATGATTGCTTGCATGCTGCATGCTGCGTGCCTGCTTGCATGCTTGCTTGCATGCCGCATGCTTGCTTGCATGCTGCATGCTTGCTTGCATGCTGCATGCTTGTTTGCATGCTGCATGCTTGCTTGCTTGCTTTACAAAAACCTCATGTTCACAATCAACTGCTTTATTGAGTACATGTATAAAATATTTATTTATGTATAAAAAATAAAAAAAATATTCTAAGAATATTATTATTATAAATAAACATTATGTAATTTGAATTTAGGACTTATAACTTATATAGAAAACATTTTTATGTCTTTTGTATATTATTGATTGTAATATTTATGACAAACGGATTTAGGACATATTATATTTAGGGATTTCAATTTTATGTCATGTGATATTATGTGATGTTAAGTTCGGGTGAATTATCATTCGGACAAATGATGATTAGGACAAAAAAAGTTATGGCACCTCAAATTATGGATAAAAAAGTTAGGTGACACAATAGAGAACCCGCATGGGACCGCCGGAGCCCCGCAGCGCCGAAGCCGTGACAGAAACCATGCCTGCTGCATGTTGCATGCTTGCTGCATGCTTGCTATCCAAAATATTAGAAAGAGTAATGAATTCCAGACTAACTAATTAACTTAAACAAAATTCCCTCTTTTCTCCATCACAGTTTGATTGTCGATCTGGTAGGTCAACAGCTGTAGCAGTCCATGAACTAACTGATCACTTAATCAATAAACTAGACAGTAATAAAAAAAAAACCTTAGCCATTCACCTCGCTTTAGCTAAAGCATTTGACACAGTATCTGTTCCCATTTTGATAAAAAAATAGAAAATTATGTGTGTAAGAAGTCAGTCAATTCAAGTTTTACAGACTATTTTCCAACCGAACGCAAATTACTAAAATAGATCATTGGATCAGTGATGAACAACCTAATCAATTCGGCGTTCCACAGGGAAGCATCCTCGGCCCAACGTTATTCTTAGTGTATATTAATGATTTATGTGTGTAGGTATGTGGTTCTCAGACCAGGCGGAGCAGAACTCCACGGTGTACTCCACCGGCCACTCCTCAAAGAGGGGAATTATCGCCACTATTGTGGCGTGCCCAGCACGGGGTTGCCAGTGTTGCGACAGTCGCTCTCTCCATGTCGCCATGAGATCGCGTCGGAGGTCTGTCTGCCGAGCGGCAATTTACCACGGCAGCGGAGTGTCCCCCGGCGTAGTGCCTCCGCGCGCCATTCATGCAGGCGCGTGAGGACTATCACCTCCAGATCCCACGGTGGCAATCCGGCCAAGAGGCTCGCCGCCTCGCCGGAGATCGTGCGGTACCCCCGGACTAGCCTTACGGCTACCACCTTATGGGGCGCGATCAGGTAGTGGGCGGCTCACCGCCTCAAAGAACGCTCCACACCGGCCCCACACCTGGCCTTCGTAAAAGGCCATGTACCGCACGACCCCGTCACGGCTCTACGCGGGCAAACTAAGCTGACACCGCTAGGGAGGTCGGCGCGCACCACCCAGTTGTAACCGATGTTACACAAGGGTGGCCCCAGAACCGATCCCTGTGGAACACCGCACGACACCTCTCGCCAGTTCCATTCTCCGGTGCGACCGGGGTAGATAACGGCCTTATCCGTCAGGTAGTCCCCGCCCACACGACGAAGGTAGGTCGGCACCCGGTAATACCGGAGTGCTTCTCTAATGCAGCTCCAGGGCATGGTGTTGAAGGCGTTGGCGATGTCAAAAGACACCTCCAAGACGTTCCCACCCCAAGACACCGCATCCCCCGTCAACGCGCATGATGGCATCCACCCTTTGCGGAAACCAAACTGGTGTTCCACAAGATACGGCCCCATCCCCGCAAGGTGCCTGGCGAGGTGGTTGGCAATGACTCTTTCAAAGAGCTTGCCCACCCCGTCGAGCAACACAATGGGCCGGTATGCGGACGGAGAGTCCTCAGGGCGCCCCGGCTTCCGCATGAGGACCAGCTTCCCCATCTTCCAACGAAGCGAGAACTGTCCTTTTACCAAGCATGCCCAAAAAGCCCTTCTAGTCGGGGCCCGAGAGCCTCCGAGGCCAGGAAGGCTTTGCCAGGCAAGCAATCGGTCCCAAGTCGTTATTTTTGGCTTTAAGCCTGCCTACCACCACTCTCAGGTCTACCCCGGTCACCTCCGGAAGATACAGGCCTGACATCTGTTTCGTATTTCGACAGTTAAATAAATGAATGTTATATATTGTTTTAAAAATCTGTTGTCCTATAAATAGTATACTGTTAGAGCTCCTTCAGCCTGTGATACAGGATTATCCTAGTACAGGCATCGAACATTTTGAGACCTACATTGTTTAATAAAGATTATTTTTTGTATTTGACCCTTTTTTGGTTCTGAATAAAGAAAAAAAAATGTTGTACAATTGCTTGTACAACAACTGTCGTACCATTTGTAAATATGTTAAAAATGTTTACAATTTTTTTATTTTAATTAAAACCCACGAAAAAAGAATTTACCTTATAAGAGTGATTTAATAGGTTTATCAGGTATCATCTAAGATAAAAGCAATAATATTTTGTATTACCCGTATGTGGCGCGATTCGCAAACATTGCGAATTCACAAAGCATAAGCATGCGTTAAGCACTTTAGGTACCAAATACTCAGATGTTCTCTTACCATAATAATTTGTTAGAGAGGTGTCGTATCACCCAGTACTAACTGGGTTTTAGAGGTCAGATAGGCAGTCGCTCCATGTAAATTTCTGGTATTCAGCTGCATCCGGTTAGACTGAATGTTCCCAACATAATTGGGAAAAGACAAGGCAGATGATGATGTATTAATACTGGTGACATCAGGTAACGATCTCAAAACAAAAATTGGAACCTCCTCACTAAAAAACTTATTTTAAGCAAATTACGAATCTAAAGCGTACAAAGTTCCTCGTAGTTTCGGATTTGGCCATCCACACGCCCACTTGAAATACTCATCCTGTATTATCACGATATCATAATACATACGTAGGTACGTATGTACATGTGCACACATTCAAGCGCAGTATATTAAAAAGGCCACAGTGGTACAGTGGTTTGTGTAACGTCCCCGAAAATAGTGGTTGTTAATTATTTAAAAATGTATTATTTTTCATTTTTATTAATTCTCGTTATGGTGAGTGAACGTTTATTCTTATTGTTTTTCTTTATATTGTTACAAAATATTGTGTTAATTGTTGAAGTGTTATTGGGTGTTAAATGAGGAATTTGACATAAGCAGTCCGGACATCGAATTTGTATACTACCCAGACTCAAAACCTAAACTCAAACTCATAGCATTTATTTCAATTAGTCCATTACAGGCACTTTTGAATGTAAAAAACGAAGCTTCAGTCCCAGTCACATGGCAGAATAACTTCTGCAAGTACTGTAGTTGCCCATTCACCGGCGTATTCCTCAACCCTTGTCATACAGGTTGCCCTAGTTCAGGGGTTGAGAACGCACCGATGTAATGTATAATGAAGTTGTAGAAATAAATTTATTATTTATTATTATTTATTTATTTATTTATCATTCGAAAGCGTAAATCTCTATGGAGAAGAATGGGCAAGGAACTCCATGGACACTCTTTTAAATCAAAATATTGTTACAAAATCTTGGTTACATCATTCATGTTGAGATTACACAAATATGTGAGAAAGATGTATGTAGAAAGACTTGCAAGTTAAGAGCGTCCAGAGTAGAAGATTAAATCAATAATTCAAAAATAAAAGTAATTAAAATAAACCGGGGCAGCTAAGAGATGACAGTCACGGTTAATTATATTAGAATGCTAGGTGCATTGTAATGTAATTTTAAGACACTTAAACGTAACGTGTGAAGTATACAAGGTGTTGTTTTGCATACTCGTCAAATTCAAGGAGGTAACTATGCTAATGATTCTCGTCCCGAATCAATAATAAAATGGGTGGGTATTTTTTTTTCTTATTTACGGAAATCGGTAAGTGTGAAACACCCGTGTTTTAAACGTGGCCCGTCTGGGTCTTGCCCTATAACCTCGCTTACACACATACAAACAATCTCAAACATTTATTCGATAATTTCTTTTTCTCTAAACGACGTTAAGGGGGTTATTCTGAAATATTGACCAACCCAAAAAAAACAGTGTTTATTAATAATTAACTAGTTGCCGTAATTTTAATTGATTATTTATGTCTTTTGTGACCACCTCCTGAAATTTGACGAGGATGCAAAACAACACCTTGTAGATGCATTACACACTTCTACCTAACCCTCTGAAAAATAAATGCTTTTAAATGTATGTATAATAGTGTATAAATTCTAACAGACAAAACTGGCTACCTTAGTGATAAGAATGTGATACGAACAACTGTGGGCGGGATTATTCACCAAACTAATAGAATGCGTCATGGCGAAATAGTCCCGGAAATTCACGCCGAGTATTTGGTCAATTTTAAATTAATTAAAAACAGTGATTTTTTATTTAATGTTTAGGATATAGACAAGGGAGCGTATCAAGTTGTATCCCGCGAAAACCTCCGCGTAGGTATACGTTTGTTTAAAACGTCATGTAATATGAGATAGAGATATTAACTTAATGGAAAATAATGTAAGTGCAATACCTGTCCGGTCCTTCACTGTCAAAATGTATGGAATAAGCATGCTATCGTGCTCATGTTATGTCGTGCAGGCTGCTCTACTTACTTTTTTGTACACATGCGCAAAAGACAGCGCGAACGGATACTTGCGGGAAATAAGATTCCATAGGATGAAAAGAAATCAAAATCAAAGATGTTGGCTGCCAAAATTATGAAAATTTTCGTCAGGAGTGTTATTTTCATAGTAATCGCGGGCCCACTAAACAAATAGTGGTTGATTTTTTTTTCGATTTTGATTTTGAACCTATATTCGTATAACGCCCTGGATTTCCATAAAAATTACACCCATGACGCTAAAATCGGTTATTTTTGCTAGCATATTTCATTTTAACTTTGACCTAATTTTATTTCGACGATTTTTGATAACCGCAAAAATGTCACCTACTATATTAATTCACCAGCTTTTGCCCGCGGCTTTGCTCGCGTTAGGTTATGGTATTATTATTAATTAGAACTAAAACTATCAAGCAGCAAGCTATAACCCCGATCGTGATCCTGAGCTTTACGAAATTGTTAAAAGTAATATGATACATGAAGAATTTCGGTTTAAAAAAAAAAAATCGTCTCCATGCATGAAAAATAATTCGTGCAGCAAACGTTATCTTAAGGTTTAAGGATTAAGGAAACTCAAACCGGTGATGATGGTTATCCGCAGTACAGAAGACGTTATCTGGATGACGGTGGATTCTCTGTCAATATCAAGGGTGTTACAATAGATAATCGTTGGGTGGTTCCTTATAATCCAGTGCTATTAAGAACATGTAACGCTCACGTGAACGTAGAGTATTGCCATTCAGTGAACACGTATGTACACACATGTGCATACGTGTCACACGGCGTGTGCGTGTGTGGGTTTCTATAAACTTCAAACCAAAATCAAAATCAAAATATTTTATTTTACATAGGCCTACATGGGCACTTATAAAACGTCAACAAAAGGTGCACGGTTCGGGTTGGTCGTTTCCTATGGAGAAGAACCGGCAAGAAACTCCATGGTTACTCTTTTAAAATCATTTGGTTTTACAATATTTGAAGTTACAGCTTTAGTACTTAAGTATGGGAGAACAGCGTAGGCCCGACAATAAGTCGATTGCTTACTACAGACGGTAGTAATAGAGAGAAAAAAAAATAATAAAAATAATACAAAGCCTACAATGTCCACACATTCACAAAAAATAGGTAAATAAAAAGAATCTATACAAAAGTAAAAATAAAACAATAAAAGAACACTAACTTAAACAATAGACACATGTTATCATCAGTGCTGTAACTATTCTGAACAATGAACGAGAGGTGCAATTATTGAAAAACTATTGTAAAAAAAAAAGAATAAAAAGAATGAAAAAAATAGTATTGGGAATAGTTAGAGACATCCACACATTTGTGTCGTTTATGAGCTACCAGGGAAGCCGCATGAGCAGAAGGAACTACAGCCAAACTTCTTTATCTTCAACGTAGTCCTTAATTTTGTAATATGCTTTTTTAATAAGGACACGTTTGATGCAATTTTTAAACTTTCCATCGGTCAGTTCTGTAACTGACTTTGGCAGCTTATTATAAAAGCGTATACTGTTTATAAGAAATGACTTGCTAGTTTTTGTTAATCTAAATTTGGGTATTACAATTTCGTGTTTACTGCGCGTGTTTATATTATGGAAGTCGCTTCTAATTTTGAAAAGCCCTCGGTTTTTGCGGACATATAAAATACATTCTAGGATATAAAGTGAAGGCAGTGTCAGTATATCGATCTCTTTAAATTTTTCTCTGAGGGACTCGCGAGGACCCATTTTATAGATCGCGCGGACTGCTCTCTTTTGCAAAATGAAAATTGAATCAACGTCTGCTGCCGATCCCCACAGCAGAATGCCATAAGACATAATACTGTGGAAATAAGCGTAGTATACTAACCTAGCTGTGGCTACATCAGTTAACTGCCTTATTTTCCTAACTGCATAGGCAGCTGAGCTTAACCTCCCCGAAAGACTTCCAATGTGCGCACCCCACTGCAGTTTTGAGTCGATAGTAATCCCTAAGAATACAGTTTCCGCGATAACATCAAGTTTTTTACCGTCAAGATTTAAATTTAAGTCACGTTGTGTTACATTTGGTAAAGAGAACTTGAGACATTTTGTTTTGTTTGCATTCAGTAAAAGATTGTTAGCTGCGAACCATTTCGAGAGAACAGTTAGACTTTCGTTGACATGAATGAGATCCGTATCTTTTCTATGAATTTTAAAAATTAGCGAAGTGTCATCAGCAAATAGAATTATATCCGATAATTTGGCCATCATATAAGGGAGATCATTGATATAGACAAGAAATAGAAAAGGCCCGAGAATTGAACCTTGAGGCACACCCATCTTTACTATAGACCCAGTGGACGTCGCCCCATTTACATTTACTTTTTGCTGCCGGTTTGATAAATAGGAAAGAACAAGATCAGCAGCTCGACCACGAATTCCGTAGTGATGTAATTTACAGATCAGTGTGTTGTGGTCGACGCAATCGAACGCTTTTGAGAGATCACAAAAAATGCCAATAGCGTCCTGGGACTTCTCCCAGGATTCTAGAATGTGACTGATGAGTTTAACTCCCGCGTCCGTTGTTGACCTACTCTAAACTTAAATGGGAATATTAATCCTGCTGCTATTAACTCACAAAATCCGCCATAAGTAGCATTTTTCATCATATCAGCAAATTATTCGTCAGGTGTTACGTAGTTATCACCATTCCTGTCGTGGGTCATAATTGAAAACTTGCTACAGTCATTAACCACATATCTGACAATTTCTGAACGCACCTCCATCGCTCTATCTTGTGTTCCGTATATTAAATAAGAGAGAGCACGAAACAAACATACACCGTCACCAACAATAGAGACGACAGTACATTCTTCAACTTCTCCATTAACGTTCAGATTTTCTTTAGCCATTTTAAAAAAGTCTAACTGACAAAACCTATACTTAAACCAAACGAAAACAAAATAAATGCCAAATACAAAGCAGAGTCTTTATACAAAACTACTAAACCGAAACAAAGCAAATGTAATCCAAAATATGCCAAGAAAAGAACAGCCAAAATCGTCAAATACAATCGGCTAGAAATATTTAGGTATAGTACTCGTATGAACTATTAGATACGCGGCGGCCACTCATCATCGGGTATATGTAACTTAGTGAAAACACAACGATAGCTCGTTTTAAAATACTACTAACGCAGTATATTGTCAACATTTAGAACTAAAAATTATTTTGTTCGTCTTAATTTATTCGTTCCATTAGGTACTGAGGTTCAAACTAATACATTTACATCCTCTATCATCCCTTATTTTATCCCCATCCCCAGCGGACGTCTTCGTCATAGTAGCTCCAATCTTTAATTTCAGTTCAATCAGTCGAAAATTTAAGAAGATTTATACAAACTTTCATCCCCTAGTTTATCCCCTTAGGGGTGGAATTTATCAAAATACTTTCTTAGGGAATGCCTACGTCATAGTAGCTTTGTGCATGCGAAGTCTCAGCCCGATCGGTTTAAAATTGACAAAGTTTCAAACAAACTTTCATCCCCTATTTTATCCCTGCATGCCAAATTTCAGCCCGATCCGTCCAGTGGTTTGGGCTGTGCGTTGATAGATCACTATGTCAGTCAGTCAGTCACCTTTGAGTTATATATATTTAGATAATTTTGTAAGAGCATGGATAATTAGTGACGTAACGAATATTCGCATTGACATTCGCGAATATCCACATATTTTTTTAAAATATTTTTTTGCAATGTGATTATTTTGACAATATGCAGTCAGAAAAACAAAGGGAACTATATTTCTTGTCACCAAAATTTATATTTGTCATCAAAGTTGTATCACCTAATAAATAGATCTATCGCCACGAAATATTTTCGTTCTCAGATAAATAAAAAGTATTCCCAGGTATGAATTATCAAATAAATGTTGATATATGTGTAAAATAAGAGATAAATTACCAATAAAATTTTAGTGCATTAGATGAATATAAACTTCGTTCTTATCTATAATAATAGTTTTATTACATAATGACTTTGTGCTCAGAATGGTAGATCTGTCACCAAATAAATAGATCAGTTCCTTATTTCTATGAAGAAATGCCTAATACGAGACATAGGGCACATCAACTCGGACAGGTTAGGTTCGAAGGGGATGGCGGGCAGTGAGCGAGCGGAGCGAGCGAACTAAGACCCCGACATCCCCTTCGTGTAAGGTTACTTTAAACCCTGCAGAGAGAAATAGGAGCCCCGCGTAGCGGGGCTCCGTCGACTACGCCTTAGTTTGGACCTGTGGTTTGGAGTTTTATGTAAACATTTTTACATTGTTTGATGATTCAATTTTCGTGACACTTCTATTATTTTGAAACCTAATAAAATTACTTGATGATTGATATTATTTCCAAGTAATTCTTAATTAATATTTAGGTAAGCGTTTTGATATTATTTGATGATTCCATTTAGGTGACAGATCTACTATTTTGAGGACAAACCCTATTATTTAAGAAACACCAAACTAATTAAATTGGTGATAGCTTAAATGATACCCAAAAACAAATAAGTTCAATAGAAAATATGTTCAAAAACTAAATCCCGACTACTGAAAAATTCTAGAATATCCGTGGTATGCCTCCTACATAAAATTTTGGGCAATGTTGCAATAGTGGAATTAAATTCTTTTGGGGTTATAATTTATATATTTTTGAAAGGTTAAGCCATTTCATTTGAAACCCTACACGCCATATTTTTTTATTAATTCAGTTGTTAACTCTACGTTCTGTAAAGAACGACTTTACATAGCCTATAATTAGCGGACTCTAAAGACGCTTCTACTGATATCTTATTTATCAAATTAAGATAAGGAGTTCAGAAGTTATGAGTGAACTGATGAACATACATACATAAATACTGGTCAAAAAAATAACCTTACCGCTTCGCCGTAGTCGGTAGCACAAATCTTATTTGTTTTTGATTTCGATCTTTCGGTAGTAAGTACCGACTGTATTAGTCTATCGATAGGACTTGACGAGAGGCCAACAAACAACCATCAATTGGCTCAACAATTCTTGATATAATACGACAAATATGTGAGCGTTGTTTGATACGCGTTCCAAGTTAGAAGTCAAATTGAAGACAGCGTTTTATGATGCCTGATTATAAAAATTATATTCGCAAAACATTCGCGAATACTAATTCGAACGCGAATATTTTTTAAGGTCAATAACGATGAGCATCTCAAGCATCATATCAGTTCATTTCAGTAGGGCAGGATGTCAAAGGGGAGCTGCCCCGAAAATGCTATTTGTTTTTTTTTTTGCAGTGCTTTTTCTAGTTTTGTGCAGGCCAACTTTAGCCTAAATATTTTTGTTTGATCAATCCAAAAATTCTTATTTTTTTTTTTTAACCGTAATTTCCGTGGACGGAAATGATATTATCTTTGATAAGAGCGCGTCCAAAAACTGAATTAAAAAAAAATACTTGTGCTTATCAATAACAATAATTGTGAATCACGTTCTCAGTAGCAGCCCGGAAGTTGGGTTTGTACCTAGTTGGTGGTACGCCCCTTATTACGTGGGACTTAATCATAACTGGCGGTATGTGGAAAACAGTAGGGTTCACCGCTGCCTAATAACCCTTTTTGGATTACGCGAGTAATGTTATGTTATATGGCGCTTCAGGATTCATGCTTAAATAAATATGGTGTCTCGACTTCTCCAATATCTGTAAATTCCCACCATCTTTGAAGCTCTTTTCCACAATTTGTTTGCTGAGGTGTCGGTTAAATGATATTCATATCAATTTTATTATAAGATAGAGTTCGGCAGGGGTTCGAGTATTTATAACACACTGCGTGGCATGACTGTGACAGCCAGTCTTAAACCTCGATGGTGTGTCTGCCTTCTAAGCAGGTGCACTGATGCCTTCGGGGTTTAAGGTCGTTTTCTTCTTGCAGAATCCTTTCATGCATTTTGGTCATCCTTGCAGCTCTCATAAATCCCAAGGTTTTTTGGCAATCGGTATCACCAGCTTTTTGATGGGTGACTATCAAGCAAAATACTACTACTTTTATTGGGGTGCTTCGGTCAACGATGTTACGCAATTTTTTTCTATCTATCCTTTGCTTTCACGTGCCCAATCCATTTTTTAAAGTGTTTCTCAGTTAAGTATCAGTCAAGTATCAGTATATTCTAGATGTTTCTTCTTTATTCAGCTTCAACTCTTCTCCCGATAGTGTCATGAGATTGGGTAATTTCGTTAGTACGCTTTTCCAACCACCGAGGTTTTTTTGAGTTGTGTATTGATTCTTCGGCCAGACTTCCTACTTGATCGTTATCAATGTGAAACATAAGAATCTTTACAATCAACAACTGCAATTAGATATCTAGATCTCTTCCATAATTAACTTGTAAAATTATTTTATTTCAGGTAGTAAATACCATTGCGAAGGATATTCAAATGACGGAAGATATGTGGAAAGAACTGTAAGTTATGTAAACGTTACATTCATACTGCCTTACTAATATATACGAACATCACTCTGTTTGTTTGTCAGGTTGATACCTTTTAACGACTAAACGGCTGATCGGATCGTAATAAAAATAGGTTTGAACTTGGACAAGGACATATGCATATATATTTATTTGTTTAATTATTTTATTCAATAACACAAACATTAGTTTTAAAATGTAAAACCCAAGCTAACAAAAGTAGTATATTATCACGATAGTTAGTTAACTTTTTGACAGCTGATAAATGTCATAACAAGGATTAGAATAGAACGGCTATTTAAGACCAGCTATCACCAAATTAAGTGGCCGTGACGGTTCAGCGACCGGCCTGTGAGTCGTGGTTTTGCAGGTTCAAACCTCAGGCATTCTCGGTATTTCAATCCTGTATGATTTCTAAACCCCAAACGGTTTTCACTTCTTCTATGTATTTTGTTTTTTTAATGCTTTTATATTTCCTAATCATTCCCAAATTGTTATAAAGATCCTTTAAGTTATTTTTAACCATTCAAACGACAGTTAGACAATCATTTATTTAAATCTAAATTTAACTTGTATATAAACTAACGAATAAAAATAAAATAAAATACCACAAAATGTTAAAAAAAAACTGGCTATTTATCCAGGACTGCCCATGTTCCTTGAGAACATGGCCAGTCTTGGGCACATTATCTGAGCGATGTATAGTAATACTTAGCATCTGGCCAAGGTAAAAGCCAACTCTTGGGTGACGGAAAACGTTAGCTATGCGTTAAGAAATTTCCTTAAAAAGGCTGTGTGCAATATGTAATACAATGTGTACTACCCAGAATTTGAATCCCAAACGACTCGAAACTATAGTTACCGATAAGGTTACTTTATTAACCCTACTTGAGGTAGGCCTTCTTGGTCTGCGACACAGGTGTGTGCGCGGCGACGATAGCAGCGTAGGCACGTTTAGGAGTCGACGTCCCTACACGAGTCACAACCTCAACCGGCCTCGAGTCCGTATTTTACAAAAGACGATGAGGATGACAATGTTTTACTAATCTGTTTTTTTTAATATTTCTTTTACAGTAAAGACAAAGCCAGACCTCTTTGCGCATGTTTTAGGTAAGTACCTGGGCTATGTATTAATACCATGTTTTTAACATATCATGCGAACATAGTTCGTATAAACTTCAACTTCAATTTCTTAAAAGTAATTAGTATTTTTCTATTTCCAGCCGACCAGTTGCGTTCACCGATGATGTAAGTCACATACTCGTACATACTTCTTTGTTTTTGCTTATTACCGATAGTTATTTCATTATTTGGTATCGCATGAAGACTTCATCATCATCATTAGCCTATAATGTTCCCACTGCTGGGACACAGGCCTCCTCTCCTATGAGAGGGAGTGGGCTGTAATTCACAACGCGGGCCCAGTGCAGGTTGGTAGATGTCACATATCTTCGAATTTTTGGTTCTAGGACATGCCGGTTTCCTCACGATGTTTTCCTACACCGTTTTTGAGAGCAGCGATGATGAGATAAATTAAACAAAGTAATGTACCTGCCTGGGTTCCAACCCACGGCTTACTGCTCGTAAGTCGGGGCTGCCACCACTGGGGCAGCGCCGCTCTCGTATGAAGATTTATGTGCTCTCATATGTTATCATAAGAAGCCAAGTTAGCTGCTGAACTTGGAAAATAACGAACAAACCGCAAACTTAATTCACAATTTAACCCCTTGAAGGCCAGTGGTGAATCTACTAAAATCTGTATCTCGTTACATGTATGATTACGTTTAAAAACACACAAAATAAAAAGTTAAATATTAATAGTATTGACTAACGAAAAGCGGACTCCTGTAGTCTTTGTAGAAATACTAAACAGATTGAAAGCATTGCCACAAGTCCTCTTGAGCTGGCGTGGCGTAGCACGGAGCTTCTATAATATAATGTAAGACCAGCTCAACTGCTTTTGTTAGTGAGGGGCGGCCTACCGTTCCGTTCGTAACTGTCGTTTTAGCAAAGCTTCAATTCCGTCATCCAAGAAGTAACACCAACAAAAAACCTTACTCGAAATGCCTTAACTATACTATTAAAACAAAAGTTTTTGTTTTCAGTGCATATTTCGGAACCACTTTCCTTACATGCCGACAGTAATGTGAGTACCTATAAATTACATTATTTTTGATGGAACCAACATTGTTTGTTCACATTCATATCATTATTTGCATTTCATAAAGTAATTGTTGTTCATTGTCTACTGTCCTCTAGTGTTATTTAAACTGTGATTTACCTTTAGTATCGTTAACACAAGGTTTATGTCACAAGCAAAGTAAATGGGACAGGACTGTATCCTGGAAACCGACACATGCGCAGTCTGACTTTTCTTTCTTATGGCCCACGAACACTATGTAGCCCATGACACAAACCACTACCGGTATAGACCAGAGAGCCAATTCTCTCGTCATCTTACAAAAGTTAGAAGACTGAAATTAGTATGCGAACGTTATTTAAAAATACGGGAACTATCCGTTTAATGTATGAATAGTTCTGCTTCTATCGCACTGTGGGTGGGCTTGCTGGCTTCTATCACTAGACCTATGATAAGAGTATTGTGTGGCTGGAACCGGAGAGAACTGCTTGGAGCATAGTATCTGGCAGGCTTACTGTTCAGATTACCTTCATGTATGGCTTTATGGACGCTTCATACAAGTCAGTGTCGTCTTCTATTACAATCCAAAGTGTCGTTATACATTCCGAAAGATTTTAAAGGAACTTCTTGATCCGAAACTCACAAATTCGAAACAATACATTTTCATCTTGGATTGTCAATATCATCATTATCGGCATCAGCGACGAAAACAATGATACGACTCCCATAACGTGAAAATTTTCTGATCCACAATCTTTCATTTAAGAAACACCACTCTTCTACTTTTTGCAAGAGATAAGTCAAGGCTAGGAGTCAGGCTTATGAAAAATAGTAAAACTTAATCCCAGTAACATCCATATCTTTAAATTCTTTTTAACAAAAATCTACACCCGTTTCTTAATACGTCGGTGTCGTTTCGAGCCATTACGAAATTAACAATATTTTATTTTACTTATGAACATTGGAGAGGAGTGTTATCAACTACATATCTGTTCTTTTGACTATTCATCTTCTCAGTCACCGGGACCTGCTCATCTACTTTTTTAATTTCAGTGTTCATGTCATCGCTTAGTAGTTTTTTCTATGTCACTAAAAAAGTCAAAAAGTCATATGTCAAAGCATTTATTTCAATTAGACCATTACAGGCACTTTTGAAAGTCAAAAAACAAAATAAAACGCGAAGCTACAGTCCCAGTCACAGGCATAATAACTTGTGAAAGTACTGTAGTTGCCCATTCCGTAGCGTAGATCTCTATGGAGAAGAATGGGTAAGAAACTCCATGGACACTCTTTTAAATCAAAATATGTTACAAAATCTTGGTTACATCATTTATGTTAAGAATTACAAATATGTGAGAACAATGTAGAAATACGGGCAAGTTAAGAGCGTCCAGAGTAAAAGATTAAATCAGTAATAAAAAAAATAAAAAAAAGTACTAATTTAAAATAAACCGTGGCAGCTAAGAGATGACCAGTCACAACTGACAGCGCCCGTTCACGCACATGACGCATGTATCAGCCATCATTCAACTCAACCATTTTGAAGGGAACCAAACGACCTGACACACCCGCCACCATCAGCGTGACATTTAAGTGAGCATGACATACACTCAACCACCAGGGTAATTTCGCGTCAATGAAAGAAGTAGGTACTCATTAAATGTTGGCTTTACAGTACATAGTACTCACACATGTGCTATGCAATTATATAATACTAAGAGATTGAATCTATACAATGCCAATATATTTTTACAATCTTCTGCAGCTTTCACAATAACTTCACTTGGTAATTCAGATGATCCAGATTGCCTCTATGGATATTGTGGAGCAGGACCAGCATTGAGCCAAGCATTTTTATCATCAATATAATTCCCCAACTTATAATATGAAGCGAGCTCTGTACCGTTTGAGAAACTTTTTACCATCAAATACGAAAACAATGCTTGTACAGTCCTTAATTTTCCCTATCATCGATTATTGTGATGTGTGCAACTTCGACCTGAATGCAGATCTTCTCGACAAAGTGGACCGCCTTCTGAATAACTGCATTCGATTCGTTTTCAATCTGCGTAAATACGATCATGTCTCTGAGCAGTGGTCTCTTCTTAAGTGGTTGCCCATACGTCAGCGCAGGGAGCTAAGGGCCCTAACCACCTTGTTCTCTTTTCTTGTTTCTCCCACTTCCCCTAGTTACCTCGCTCCCCACTTTCAATACATTTGTGCCAACCATAATAGAAGTCTTCGCTCTTCGCATAACCGTGTTCTCCAATGTCCCTCTCACCGCACTGACTTCATTCACCGATCATTCTTCGTCCAATCAATTTCTCTGTGGAACGCGATTCCCCAGGAAATCAGGATGGCTACGAATCGCCTATATTTCAAAATTAAAGTACGCGAGTATATTCGGAAAAAGCTAGCAGTATCGTCACAACGTTAATATTTTCCCCATAGTTTTTCCTGTTATATTAGGATTTATATTTTGATATATATTTATAGTATTTTTATATATTTTTATAGTATTTTATGTATCCTTTGTAGTTTGGTTTAGTATTCAATGTATAATATTTTATAGATATACTCCTACCACTGTTTGTCTCTGCATCACCCAAAGGTTGACTGGTAGAAAATGAATATGGCATTAAGTCCGCCTCTGTACTATGTGCTTGAAGGGTTAAATAAATAAATATGCTTGCCTATATAGTGTGCGTTTTATGCAAGATTTAAATTTCGTTTCATTCAGTTGTAGAATGGGGGGAGGTATTTTATTGTAACATTTTAACAGTACCCCATGAAAGATGAGTCTACTTTAGCTAACCTGAAGCCTGGTTGAACTAGTTGGTCCCTGTTTCTAGTATTATAGTGGTGCCGGTCACCTCTTTTACTAAATAAATGCAGATTTTTCCTAACGTACATGATGTTTTCATAGATATATTGACAAGGTACCGTCATGATGTTAATTTCCTTAAACAGTTCTCTTAGAGAATCGCGCCTACGTAGATTATATATGGCTCTGATGGCTCTTTTCTGCAGAACAAATATAGACTCGATGTCTGCAGCCCGTCCCCATAGTAAAATACCGTATGACATAATACTATGAAAATAACTAAAATACACTAGCCTCGCGGTATCTACATCAGTAAATTGACGGATTTTTCTGACAGCATATGCTGCTGAACTCAGCCGTCCTGCAAGAGATGTTAAATGAGGACCTCACTGTCACCTAATTTCGGATTAACACGATTTGCTGATGTTTGGCACCAAATAATAATTGCTATTTTCTTTAACTTCGTTAAATTGGCCGAAATTTTTGTTTCCAAAAACTTTGTCAGAATTATGCTCATTATGTTGATCATTGTCGAGGTTTTTTATTTAGATTTTATCATCATGATCAATCTGCTCGCTGGATAAGTAAAAATACATAATGCTACTCTGAAAACAAACTAGATGAAATAAGAAGATTGGTTTGACCCGATTTCTCTACTTCCCTACTACTGGATTTGTGCACGGTTGATGGCAATAGGGTCGTCCTTTAAATGGAACGTAAGCATAACTGACGAAATGTACTACTAAGTACACCTCTGTCTAACCTTTTGGGAATTACAGGCCAGGCCAGTGGTTTATGTTACGTTAATTATGTATTTTCATTTTCTTTACAACGTTTTTGCAGTACATTTCAACAAATTAATACAAAACCTATACTCATTTCAGATCAAACCATGTGGGTGCAATGTGTGTAATTATTAAGTAAGTACAAAAATATAATCACGTATTCAATAGATTTTCGACCATCAGAAAAAGAGAATTCCTTTCAATGTAACACTTTTCTTGCAGAGAACTTGATGATAACCTTTCACCTCCGGTATATTGTGGTGTGACGACTACAACAGTCAAGGGAACGGACGCACCAGGTGGTGTGACGACTACAACAGTCAAGTCAACGGCCACACCAGGTGGTGTGACGACTACAACAGTCACGCCAACGGGCGCACCAGGTGGTGTGACGCCTACAACAGTGACGCCAACGGGTGCACCAGGTGGTGTGACGACTACAACAGTCAAGGGAACGGACGTACCATGTGGTGTGACGACTACAACAGTCAAGTCAACGGCCGCACCAGGTGGTGTGACGCCTACAACAGTCACGCCAACGGGCGCACCAGGTGGTGTGACGCCTACAACAGTCACGCCAACGGGCGCACCAGGTGGTGTGACGACTACAACAGTCAAGGGAACGGACGCACCAGGTGGTGTGACGACTACCACAGTCAAGTCAACGGGCGCATCAAATGGTGTGACTACAACAATCGTGAAACCCCCAGAAGCAGAAACTCCGAGAACTGATGAAGGAACGTAAGTTAACATGTCAAAATTACAGATTCTCACTGTTGCTAATCAAATAGGTATTACTGAACATTGTGTCCAATGTTCGAGTTATTTAGTTGTCGGAGAAAGAATGGTAAATGAGGGAAAAGTTTAAAGTATTATATCTTAATAAAAATAAAAAGCTTGTGTAACCTTGTAAAAGTTGTTGTTCGAGTGTCGCGCGCGCATCCTTACCGACAGGACGCGTTTTAAAAAATGTCAACTGTTGTGAAATGTAATTCGTGCAATGTCGTTATCGACGAGTTGTTAGCGTACGTGCAGAATAAATTGTCTATTGCGGACGAAAATACATTAATAAAAATATGTGTGTCTACGTTTACCACTGAGGAAATAAAACAATCGAAGTCGTTACTGTATGAAACGCTACCCGCAGTGAAGCGAAAAATCATACGTAAAAATGATGGCAAGGAAAAACGTGATTTGCTGGACATAATAACTTTATTGAAAGTGGTGGACCCGGATGCAGTACCAGTGTTTGTGGCCCGTGATCTGGGAAAACTTCCTCCTATCACGTTCGACCACCTGGATGCTTCACAACTCTTGAAGGATATGTTGGTACTTCGTGAAGAAGTGAAGAACATCAAATCTAGTTACGTCACTAAAGATCAGCTAGAAGAACTCAGGCTTGATCTGGGTAACAAGCAAGAAATACTACGTCTTTCATCAGATGCCTGTGCCCTAAACGGGATAGGTCATCACAACAAAGCAACAAAGCTGGTTGATTGTGTTGCATCTAGCCAAATACTGTCTGAAAATGTCTCTGAGGACTGTTTAGATAAAACACAGTCAATACTAAGTAGTCAAATTCACGATACTGAGAAAGACAGTCGAATATCAAAGTCGTCGTGCAGTGATAATAAACAGCTGTGCTCGGACGAAACCGGTTTAACGGGTAACGTGTCGTCGCTACGGGCCGTTGCGTCAACACAGCGCACAGATGATTCACGGCAGCTACTCGATAATGGAGTTCATCTAGCCACACAGGCGAGTAGCTATAGCTGCGCTGCTAGTAAGACGTCAGGATCGGACTCGAGAATTAAATACGATAAACAACAAAGCGAGAATGCAGATGGCTGGCAGTACGTAAGTCGGAAGAAAAGACCGAATTACCGTTACAGGGGACAAACTGGTGTTGCTTGCTAGTCAACACTGCTAAATTTCTCGGTGTGATTATTGACAAAAAATTAAATTGGAAAGCACATGTTGAAACTTTAACCAAAAAAATTAGTAACTCTTCCTATGCCCTACACAAGTTAGTTTCTGTGCTAAACACTGACGCATTGCTAATAGCTTACCATGGCCTAGTTTCATCGCATCTAAGGTATGGAATTATCCTTTGGGGTAATTCGACTGACAAGGATATACCTTTCAAAGCCCAAAAACGGTGCATTAGGACGATGTTTAAATTAGATTCGATGGATAGTTGTAAACCATTTTTCATTAAGTACAACATACTCACTTTACCGTCTCTGTACATCTACGAAGTAGTCATGTTTGTAAAATGTAATCGGCAGTTATTTCCACGCATGGCAGACAAAGTCAGTCGCGTCAGACGCGATAACACTATACTTTGCTCCCATGTTTCTAAAACAGCATTAATGCGAAAAAGTGTTTTCTGCATGGCGCCCTTATTATTTAATAAACTTCCAAAGGGATGGAGGGAACTAAGCGCACACATTCTAAAGAAGCGGCTAAAAGTGTATCTAGTTGGGAAAGCATACTACAGTATTTTAGAATTTTTAAATGACAAAATGTAATATTAATATTTTTATAATTTTTGCAATTTATAATTACAGTTTAATTTATGTTTATAATTTAATTTTTGTTTGTATGAGAATTTAAAATGTTTTATTTAATGACTTTTCCTACCTATTGTATATTTGTATGCCACAAAGGCCGAACATGATGGATCTTTTTTGTTTATGAACAACCTGCATGCCTTGTATGTATACTCATGTTTCCACAAATAAATGTCTTGTCTTGTCTTGTCTTGTCTTGCGGAACGTTAGGCTTTAAGGCTGCCGATAAGAAGTCACCTATATTCATTACTAATTTACACGTTGACACGCTGGAAGCCGATATTGTTAATTACATCCATTCCAAGACGCAAGAAACAGTTTCCTTGGAGGTAATACACGCCAAAAAACAGAAGGACCACAAGGCATACAAGTTTTTTATATCTGAGTACAAAGTGCCTTTATTTTTAGATGAAAACTTGTGGCCTGAAGGAATAATTTTTAGAAGATTCGTGCATTATAAACAGCGATACACGAGTAATATTTCAACGAATAACGATGGCCGCAGTATGGAATGCAATGGATAGGTTGTAATAGTATCGTTTAACTGTAAAAGTGTAAAGCGTTCTGTAAACAGCATAAGAGAACTGTGTAGATCTTCTGACATAATTGCTTTGCAAGAGACATGGTTGCAGCCAGAGGAGATACCATATCTTTGCACCATCGACGACAACTTTAGTGCCACGGGAACGTCGGCTGTGGACACGACGGCCGGCATGTTACGCGGCCGACCTTACGGCGGTGTCGCTCTGTTATGGAGGAGTAGCGAATTCCGGAATGTGTCGGTGTTACAGTGCAATAACCCTCGTGTGAGTGCAATAAAAATAGTAACTAATAATAGGCCTATTATTGTGATGAGTATCTACATGCCCACAGATAACAGTGATAACTTATCGGACTTCACGGACTGCCTCGGTACGGTGAGTGCTGTAGTTGAAGATTGTAGTGTAGAATCAGTATTTGTTTTGGGGGATTTTAATGCGCATCCCAATACTCTGTTTATGAATGAGCTGTCAGACTTTTGTGAGGATCAAAAGTGGGTTTGTGTTGATATAGACAGACTGGGGTTTACAAGCGATACTTTCACTTTTATGAGTGAAGCTCACGGCTGTAAGCGATGGCTAGACCACTGTATAGTCACACACTCGGCATTGAATTCCGTTAGAGATGTTTACGTAAGAAATGACGTACTATGGTCTGACCATTACCCTTTGATACTGGAATGTAAATTTGATTTGTTAGCGCCTAAGATTACTGATAATGTGATTGCTCACAACAAAATTGTATGGGGGGAAAGAACCATGGAGCAAATTAATATATATTCCAATGAATGTCACAAACGATTAAAACTGGTTGATTTTCCTGTACAATTAACAGGTTGTGGTGATAGTTTTTGTAGAGAATCCACTCATAAGATTGTTATCGATAAGCTATATTCAGATATTGTCAGTGCTCTCAGTGAGTCATCAATTTGTAGTGCGGAAAATAAGCTTATTACTCGTAGAAAACGGGCTCAAATCACAGGCTGGAATAAGTACGTTAGTTGCGCTCACAGGCTGGCTAGACAGAACTACCACATATGGTTATCGTGTGGAAAACCATCAAGTGGCCCAGTGTATGATGAGATGCGGGAAAGTAGGGCATTTTTCAAGTCACGGCTTAAATGGTGTCAGAACCACGAGGATCAAATAAAGATGGACATAATTGCCTCTCAGCATACAAAGCGTGATTTTCGCGGCTTCTGGAAGAGCACTAATAAATTGAGTGTTCGGCCGGGCCTGCCTGTTAGTGTGAATGGTGTAAGTGACGCGAAGGATATTGCCAATCTTTTTAGAGATAAATTTGTCTTAAAATCACCGCTAGGGAGCTCTTGTGTGATGCTGGATGCTGAGCCCCGTTGTGGCGAGGTGGGCACGCGATTCAGTGCCAAAGATGTGGCTAAAATCATCAGGTCAATGACGAGAGGTAAGTCCCCTGGTCATGACGGGCTTAGTATCGAGCATTTACAGTATGCTGGTCCACACTTACCTAGGGCTTTGGCGCTACTATACAATTTATGTATTGGACCTTCGTACCTGCCTGCTGACCTAATGAAGACGATCGTGGTTCCTATTGTAAAAAGTAAGACAGGTGATCTTTCCGATACAGGGAACTATAGACCAATTTCTTTAGCGACCATAGTTGCCAAGGTGCTTGATAGTCTGCTTGATGCACAGCTAAACGAGCGTCTGGTACTGCACGACAATCAGTTCGGGTTCCGGCCGGGGCTTTCTACAGAAAGTGCAGTTCTGTGTCTCAAGCAGGCCGTCAGGTACTACACAAAAAGAAGAACACCTGTTTTCGCTTGCTTCCTCGATCTGTCTAGGGCTTTTGATCTGGTTTCCTACGATATATTATGGAAGAAACTTGAAGCTATAAGCTTGCCTATAGAGCTTATAAATATCTTCAAGCATTGGTATGGAAACCAGGTCAACAATGTTCGGTGGGCGGGTGCGCTGTCGGAGCCATATCAATTGGAGTGCGGAGTGAGACAGGGGGGGTTGACCTCACCTGCCCTCTTCAATTTGTATATGAATGCCCTGATTGAAGCGCTTAGCAGTGATCATGTTGGTTGTCATGTTGACGGTGTCAGCGTTAATAACTTAAGTTACGCGGATGATATGGTGCTGATATAGTCGGCGGTATAAGGAAACTGTTGGCCACTTGTGAACGTTACGCAGCAGAACATGGCTTGATGTATAACGTTCAGAAGAGTCAGTATATTGTGTTTGAGGCGGGTACCAGGTATCTTCATGATGTGCCTCCCATACGGCTAAGTTGTGTTCCTCTTGAGCGAGTGGACCAGTTTAAATACTTAGGTCACGTGGTCACCACTGACCTCAAGGACAATGCTGACATTGAAAGGGAACGGAGGGCTCTGTCCGTACGCGCGAATATGATAGCCCGTAGGTTTGCACGTTGTACTGCAGACGTAAAGGTGACGCTCTTCAGAGCATTCTGTACTACCTTCTACACGTGCAGCTTGTGGGAAAATTATTCGCAAGCGTCGTATGGAGCCCTTCGGGTCCAGTTTTATAATGCGTTCAGGAAACTGATGGGGTTGCCATGGCGTTGTAGTGCGTCAGGGATGTTTGCGGCGGCGCGAGTAGATTGCTTTTACACCATAATGCGAAAGCGCGCAGCATCAATGGTAGCTCGAGTCATGGCCAGCCCCAACAGAGTCCTAAAAATGATTGCTGACAGAATGGATTGTCCATATGTGGTTCGCTGCTGTCAGCTACATGTGTCACCATTTCGTGTTGTTTACTAACACTTAGTTTTAAGCATGTATATTACTAACCCTATATGAGCCCCTGCTCGAAACAATGATTTTTGAATTTTACATTTTATTATACATGAAAAATTATTGTGTTATTAAATTTCTATATATTATTTTATTTCTAAATTCATAATAACAGTATTTTGTTTGTATTTATTATCTCTGATTATTGAATTACTAACATTATTTTAATTGTGTCTACTAACAAAATTATGGATCATTGTGTCTGAGAATAAATGAATTATTATTATTATTATTAAAAGTAGTCAGCTAGACCACCGGACAAGTTATAATTGTCATTAGAAAACGTTCAAGTATTACGTAAGCACTAAAGGGGAACGGCGTTATTTTTGATGATATGGGGGTTGGGGGGATCCAGGTGGTGATTACGTCAGCAGTAATTATTTAATATTTTACACAAATGGCAACCCACACATTGTCTATGCTTGAAAACGAAATGCATTTTCGGGGATTCCTACAAATATAGAATACGTTTAGGTACTTGCTTAGAACTGAGTAGGGGAATTACCGCGCGCTATTCACTTGTCTGTCACTTATTACTGCTGCTCATGAATCAATCAATTGTACCAATATTTACGTAACCATGGAGGGAGGGGTAAGAGCTTTCAGATGGCTTAATCTGCAAATTGTCCACTTTTCTGTGACTCCTATATTTAGATTTACATATATAGATTATTTAGATTAGTATTGGGTTATAAGAGAAAAAAAAAGCTATATTTTTATCACTTAATGTTTTATTACGTCTTATAATGTTATAAGTCTTCATTCATGTGGTATGTTGTCGTAGAAGTCCCTGTAGTCCACCGGTAGGGTAGGTTTTAATTCCTGGAGGTCTTTGAACTTACGTTTTTTAATTTGTAGCCGTTTTTATGAAGATTCGGTAAGATTTCAATCGCCGTGGGTGTGATATTTCTATCGCATCGTTGTGGTATTAACTGCCACTCGTCTTTAAATCTTAGCTTAAAGTATTATGTTCCCTTTTTTATATTGCAGCGCACGAATGTCTGTGACCTGAAAACAAACAATAATATACCTAATCAATGAATTACACAGTAAAATGTGTTTTTTACACTTCTACTGAAACCTGAACAAAAAGAGTAATAACATTGAATAAAATAATAAGATCAATCACTACATAGTATAAAACAATGTCGCTATATCTGTCCCTACGTCGCTATGTCCCTATGTCCCTATGTATGCTTAAATCTTTAAAACTACGCAACAGATTTGGATGCGGTTTTTTTTAATAGATAGAGTGCTTAAACCAAAGAGGAAGGTTTATATGTATAATAACATCCATTGAATAGTGGAGAAATACTGTTATTTTTGAGGTTTCTAATGTGATGTCGTAAATAATTACATTTTTTCCGCTTACATTGCAAACGCAGGCTGAACCCTACGAAATTTATCAAAATAATGTACTAAGTATTGTACACATCGACGCCCCCAAGGAATAAACCTGTACTAAACTATTACTGACTTTTTACTGTTATTTCATTTTCGGTATCTATGGGTCGGGATACACCAACGCAATTTTTTTCAATTTTTTTCTGCGGTAATTTCCAACGGTTTTCCTTATAACACTTTTGTTCTTTGGAAATTTTCTATTTTTTATTTACTAGAAAAATAACGAAATACATTATTACAAATTAAATTCTATGGCTACATTTCGGTAAAGTAATATTACTGTAAAATATTTCAGCAAGATTTCTGGTTAACGCGATTACAGGTTTACTATCGTAAATTTTGTGGTAGACATGTTCGGTAATGCACTATTACAGTTATCATCCGGGACATAAATTTATACCTACCTATTTAAATTAGACGAAGGTATTACAGACTTAAGAGGTAAACTCACCAATAGACCTCGAAAAATGAGCTCCAGCACGGAATCGAGTGTTGAGAAGCATATTTCATTATTTCCTAAAGTAGAGTCTCATTACACAAGAAAAAGCTCAACTCGAGAATATTTGTCACAAGACCTCAACATATCAAAAATGCATCGTTTGTACACTGAGTGGTTTCCACAGCAAAAATATGTTGAAGTTACGACGGCGACAAAACGACGACGTCATTTAAATAGAAAAGAGAGAATTCGGCAAATTTAAAATGAAGAATAAATAACAATTGACAAAAACGATAGCACGATTGCTATCCTTGTCCTGCAAAAAGTGTTAAGTATTCCGCAATCTGCTGT
Source organism: Cerastis leucographa (assembly GCA_963082945.1). NCBI lineage: Eukaryota > Metazoa > Arthropoda > Insecta > Lepidoptera > Noctuidae > Cerastis > Cerastis leucographa. The sequence goes on along the minus strand of OY720356.1, from coordinate 20,072,419 downwards.
AGGCATTTTCCACTATAAACGCAAGTACCCTGTGTACAATTTTACTATTTTTGACGCCCTTCGTAAATAAGGGTATTGCTACGTGTGGCATTACCAAATCGCAAAACGAGGCTGCATAGAAATTGGGAGTTGTTTGTTGCAATTCTTAAAGAGTGAACAGGAGCGAGGTGTTAACAAGATATATTTTTATTCGGATGGTTGTTACGGCCCAAATAAGAACAGGTTCATTTTTGCCTTATATGCGTATGCAGCAAAATCTTTAAATTTATCTATAACACACAGATTTTTCGAGACTGGACCTAGCCAGAACCAGGGAGACTCGATGCATGCCTGTATTGAAAGGAACATGAGAAATATAGTACATTGTTACCCTAGGGGTGAAAGTAACATAGTTAGTCTAGTTGTTTAGTCTTTAACCCGAGGTAAACACTGTGCTTTTCATTACGAACACAAGGAAAATAAAAATAAAAACATGAATAGCCAAAGAAAAAATAGTAAATTTTATTTTACATAAATCAACAACGTTTCCCGCCTATTTTGTTTTTTTTCTGTGGCCAGCCAGCTATTCAGGCATTATTTTTCATTTTCGTCATTGTAAAAATGGTAAATATTTTGCCCAAATCTATGTTATTTTAAATAAATTGTTTAAACTAAATTATAATAAAGTTATTAAAAAAATAAAGATTCTTTAATCAATACTTAACTTTAAGTTATTTCAATTTTACATCGTGGCTGCATAAAAAGTTGGAACATGGTTCAATAAAAACCAAACGACGTGGGCGAAAACCTAAGACAGACGCTTTGATAGAAGATACTGTATTGGCACGTGCTTATCATCAGCCTCTTCCTATAAGCAAGGCGTTGCATATAGATTTACTGTCTTTGTGCAATAGTGGAGCGATTCCACGGTATTACCACGCATTTTATGAATCCTTAACTTCTGTAGAAGAAAATAGTGATGATCGCGATGATAATGATGATGCCAATGATAATACCGATTAGTTTTTAATGTTTTTACTTGGCTACTTTTTTATACTTTTACTGATTTGTCTGATTTTCTTGTTTGATTTGTGTGTATTTTTGATTTTTGTGATTGACTGATTTGTGATCTCTATGAAAACTTTGTTTCCAATAAACGTTGTAATTTTAATAAATTTTGTGAATTTTCTTTAATTATTCCCTCGAAGATACCGATGACAAATTTATTTTACATTATCGGTTTTCAATGATTACGATAATATGACTACCAAAAATTTTCTATAAAATACGGGTTACACTACTTTACCCTTTTATGGTTATTAAAAATTTTACCATAATAAGTCGGTAACTGAACATTACAATCTTTCTCTGTAACGAAAAAACACGTTTAATAATCCAGTAAAGCAATATTATGCCTATGATTTTTAAGAAATTTACAAGAATAATTCGGTAAGTAAACATTACAGGAATAATATTGATAAGTCACGATCCTAAGATATAAATACCCTAAAAATTTTAGGAAACTATTTTCGGTAATGTGTATTTTGGTGAATAACTTATTCTATGTATATTTAATAGTTACACTTAATACTATAAATTTTTCGGGTAAAAATTAGCTTTTCCATAACATAACAATGTTGTCATAATTACGTTTTGTTGAAGAGATATACCCGAAAAACACTAAATCATTTTTCCTGTAAAATTGGATTTTTGCGGTTACCGGTTTGTTCCCCGGGGACGTCGACATTGAAAAGGTCTACAGAAAACTCCGCGATGGTATATGTCTATCTCTTATGGATATCCCACAATAACATTTTTTTGTCATTTACTTTTTACGACAAATAATGGCTAATTTTCGAAGCGATTTTAACCAATACAGCATTAATCCTTATCCAATTAAATATCTTAAATACATTGTTGATTTAATATAAATCTAGATTATTATTATTTTTTTATATGTCTCTTTACAGCATATGATTTAAATGAATATAATAAAATAATATATAATATTTCTTCTTCTCTTTTTTTCTATAAATAAATAATATTTCTTCTCTAAATAACTTGATGCATATTTTATCGTGTCGTCATAGTGACCGTCTATTGTTTTTTGATACTAACAATTTTGTTAGAGATTTTGTTTTGATTCGGGAACATATGTTTCTTGCCAAAAAAAGTCGACATTTTTTGGCTTCACTTTTAGCATTTTTTATACACGCAGTTATTGATGATTTAACTGAGACTAGGTTAAGTGATGAAACAGTATTATCTTGTGTCTCCAATAATACTGTTATACATTCTTTAAACTATTAGAGCCGACAAAAGAGAAGCCTGGTAACAATATTTTACTCTATCACCAGAATATAAATCGCTTCTCCGGCAAAATTTTAGACGTGGAAATGTTAGTAGATAAATACCACATGGATATTTTATGTTTTAGTGAAACTTGGTTAAAACCAGATAGGATGCTGTTTAATGTAAATAATTTTTCAGTTGCCAGTGCGTACAACAGATCATCAGTGGGTGGTGGTACCCTGATACTTTGTAATAGCTGTCTCAGATATAAGGAGAGGAAGGATATCACTGCTTGCTCTGTTGATCGCTTATGTGAGGTAGCATGTGCGGAGGTTGAGGGTCATACTGTCTTATGTGTGTATAGACCACCAGCATCAAACTTGACATTATTTTTAATCACAATGGAAGAAATATTAAGTAAACTTTTCACAGATAATAAATTAGTTTTTGTTTGTGGTGACTTAAATATTGATCTGTTAGTCAATTCACCAGAAAAATGTAAGCTGGTCTCATTGTTTAAATCCTTCAACTTAAAATATTTATTTAGCGAAGCAACTAGAATAACAACAACCTCAGCTACATGCATAGATAATATATTTACTAATTGCACAGTAAAAGAGTCTTCATTAATTAGTGGCGTTAGGTCAGACCATACTGGTCAACTTGTATCTTTTGAGTTAAAAAAAAAGTTACACTTAGTTAAATCAATTCAGATAAGACCTCTCTCTAAAAATAAATTAAAATCTTTTAATAATAATGTTCTTAGCAATCTTGCTAACGCTAGTTTTGATTTAGAAGATCCCAATATAAACTACGATATTTTATTTTCTACAGTTTGCCAGGAATTTAATAAAACGTGTCCTATAAAAAAAGTTAAAGTCAACTCAAAGTCTAAATTTAGTGAATGGGCCACTGCGGGAATAAGAAAAAGCAGAGATATTTTATACAATTTATATCACGAAAAATCTCTAACCTCAGATCAAGTCTTTCACACTTATGTTAGAAACTATTCAAAAATATTCAAAAGTGTCTGCGCTCAGGCAAAATCTAAATTAATAAGCAATAAAATCGGTATTTCTAAGAATAAAATAAAAACCGTGTGGCAGGTAATTAACAGAGAAACAGGAAAGACGCAACAACGAGATAAGAATGAACTGACTTTGAAAATAGATAATAAAACCATTTGTGATAAGCTAGAAGTCGCTGAAACTCTAGACAATTTTTTTGCCAACATTCCGTTAGAGGTTACGAAATCTCTCCCCTCTTCAGCTAAATTAGCTGAAGCTCTTCTTAAAGAGAACTTTACTAAGGACTTACCTAACTTTAAATTTAAACCAGTATGTATTGATACAATTAAAAACGCATTCAAAAGTCTCAATATAAAAAATACTGAAGACCTATGGGGGATATCAGTCAAGGTTCTTGAAAACATTATTGATTCAATTGCTCCTGTCTTAGCAGGCATATTCAATCAATGTTTGGACAGTGGCAAGTTTCCTGACTTGATGAAACATAGTAAAGTAGTACCAATTTTCAAATCAGGTTGTAAGAGTGATCCCTCTAATTATAGACCTATATCTGTGCTTCCAGCATTGAGTAAAATCTATGAAAAAATCATGCTGGACCAGATGTTGTCACACTTCAATTCTAATAGGATACTGCATGGTCAGCAGTTTGGTTTCACGAAGGGAAGGTCGACAACGGACGCGGGAGTAAAACTCATCAGTTACATTTTGGAATCCTGGGAGAAGTCCCAGGATGCTATTGGCATCTTCTGTGACCTCTCAAAAGCGTTCGACTGCGTCGACCATAACACACTGATCTGTAAATTACACCACTACGGAATTCGTGGACAAGCTGCTGATCTTGTTCTTTCTTATTTATCAAACAGGCAACAAAAAGTAAATGTAAATGGGGCGACGTCCTGCGGGTCTATAGTCAAGATGGGCGTGCCCCAAGGTTCAATTCTCGGTCCTTTCCTGTTTCTTGTTTATATTAATGACCTCCCTTATATGATGGCCAAATTTTCGGATATAATTCTATTTGCTGATGACACCTCGCTAATTTTTAAAATTGATAGAAAAGATACGGACGTCTTACATGTCAACGAAAGCTTAACTATTCTCTCAAAATGGTTCGCAGCCAACAATCTTTTACTGAATACGAATAAAACAAAATGTCTTAAGTTTTCTTTACCAAATGTACCACAACGTGACCTAAATTTAAATCTTGACGGCAAAAAACTTGATGTCATAGCGGAAACTGTATTCTTGGGGATTACTATCGATTCAAAACTGCAGTGGGGCGCGCACATTAGAACTCTTTCGGGAAGGTTAAGCTCAGCTGCCTATGCAGTTAGGAAAATAAGGCAGTTAACCGATGTAGCCACAGCTAGGTTAGTATACTACGCTTATTTCCATAGTATTATGTCCTATGGCATTCTGCTGTGGGGATCGGCAGCAGACGTTGAATCAATTTTCATACTGCAAAAGAGGGCAGTCCGCGCCATCTATAAAATGGGTCCTCGCGAGTCCCTCAGAGAAAAATTTAAAGAAATCGATATACTGACTCTGCCTTCACTCTATATTTTAGAATGTATTTTATATGTCCGCAAAAACCGAGGACTTTTCAAAATTAGAAGCGACTTCCATAATATAAACACGCGCAGTAAACACGAAATTGTAATACCAAAATTTAGATTAACAAAAACTAGCAAGTCATTTCTTATAAACAGTATACGCTTTTATAATAAGTTGCCGAAGTCAGTTACAGAACTGACCGATGGAAAGTTTAAAAATTATATCAAACGTGTCCTAATTAAAAAAGCATATTACAAAATTAAGGACTACGTTGAAGATAGAGAAGTTTGGCCTGAGCCCCTACGCACATGCGGCTTCCCTGGTAGCTCATAAAACGGCACAAATGTGTGGATGTCTCTAACTTTTCTCAATCTTATTTTTATTTTGTTTTTTTTTTATTTATTTTTTATTTTTATTTACTTTTTTTCCATTATTTTTAATCAGATGTTTTACAATAGTTTCTTAATCATTACACCATTTTGTTTAGAATAGTTACAGCACGGATGACAACATTTGTGTCACTTGTTTAATCTAGTCTTTTTGCAATATCGTTTTTTTTTTTTTTTTTGTATAGACTCTTTTTCTTATTTACCGATTGTTTGTAAATGTATGGACATTGTAGGCCTTATAGATTCCTAGATCCTTGGTAACTTTTTATCTTGTTCTACGTTTTGTAGTAAGCAACGACTTATTGTCGGGCCTACGATGTCCATTCATACATAAGTGCCAATGCTGTAACATAGAAAAATTGTAAAGCCAAATGATTTTAAAAGAGTAACCATGGAGTTTCTTGCCGGTTCTTCTCCATAGGAAACGACCAACCCGAACCGAGCACCTTTTTGTCGACGTTTTACAAGTGCCCATGTAGGCCTATGTGAAATAAAAATATTTTGATTTTGATTGATTTTGATTGAATATTTTCGAAGATATTACAGATTTAAAAATTGCGGGACGTAGCGTTTGCGACGGTACCGGCCGGCCAGGGCGGGATGTTTGTATTGTCTAATGACAAGAAAGCTGTGAACGTTGTATATAAAGACATACTGTAATATATTAATTGTTGTAAAAATAAAATAAATAGGTAAAAAAGTAAATAAGTTAAAATGTAGTGCATGAATTTAGATATTCCAAAGATAGCAGGAAATCTTCATGGTATAGGGAAAGGGGAATTGTTTTACTCCAAATTTAACGCGTGCGGGCCACGGGCAGTAATGAATAAATCAAAACTACTGCATCAATTTTAATCATTTTTTCAGTGAGTGACATAGGCTATATATTTTATACCCGTGCGAAGCCAGAGCGGGCCGCTATGTTTTTATATACAACGTTCACAGTTTTCTGTAGTGTATTTAGTATCAGCATTGCACCCGTGCGAAGCTGGGGCGGGTCGCTAGTTATAAATTACCTTAGCGTCTCCTGTCGCTTTTCCTGGATTTATAGATTTATAATATTGTAGACTTCCAAAGGATTTAAAAAAATCGTGCGTTAAATAAGACACGTTGTAGGGCTTAGGGTGTATGCGTGCTCCAAGACAAACTCCTACATATTCAGCTGGTACATGAATAACTTTTTTTTCAGCTTCCTCTCTATGGCGGCATGCATAGAGTCAGCCTCCATCTGGGTATGGCCAACCTCCAAATACTTTTGCTCAAATAGAATATTGTTTAATGTTGCCACATTCAGTAAAGAGTTTGCCAATACCACGTTCCTATTTTGTGCTGTAGGTTATTTATGGCTTTCTTTTTGAGGATTCACAACAATTATACATTATTTAAATAAAGTCACTTACCACCAATTCCATGTATTGTTTTCAGGTTAAACTATCTGTTATTTACGCACATTGACAAAAACGTGTTGCTATGTCAGTGTTGGGAGTTGCCCAATTTATGTGCACGCGATTTTTTCTGTAATTTTGAAAGCTAGCGAGTTGTTTCATTTTGCATACCGTTTAGTGGCAACTCCGCGTATTCGATGACATCAAAACATGATTTTGGGTCAAAAGTGGAGTTAGCCGGTTTGCAGGTTAAGCCATTTGCTGACGAGGGGGAGGGGTGGGTTAGCAACTGCAAAAAATCGTAATACCTACTTGAACGGCTATTTTACGACTATTTGTTAAAACTAATCATAATTTTGCTAATATTTTTCAGAACTAGCGTTGAATTCAGCACCGATCCTCCGAAGGAAGCCAACATGTATCCATTGCAAACTCTGCTACTAATACTGTTCTGCTCATTCGGTGCGGGCATCATTGTTGCTGTTGGAGGCAAATTAGCATATGCTCGCTACAGGAAACGATATTACGGTATTAATATATAAAACACATTAGAACTTTTTTACAATTTTCCTTTTTTTTCTATTTAACTACTGACGACGCTAAACTGCTACAAAAGATGGTCAAAGCAGTTTATATCTCAAACATGCCAAACATCAGATAGGTTCCCAATTAGAGTGGTGTCGTTGGTAGTCGGCTCGTATGATCCTGATGAAATCCAAAATGTTAGTGGTATAGTGGGGAAACTCATGACAATGAAACTTCGGCAATCGCAGGTACTTCTATCGTGAAGGTGTAATCCCCAATTATGTCTTTCTACCATTATATTATGATGAAACTGAAACTTGGATAGCTAGTGTGTCTCGAGAAGTTAGTGTTTACGTTTACAAAGGCAGATGGTGTTTTGGTTGCAAAAAGCTAACATAACTACAAAACTGAAAGAAATAGTGTTTCCTCGCGTTATTAATATTGGTGTAAAGCTTAACACCGGATAAAGTAAATATATAAAAACTTTTTTACAAAAAAAAAAATAACCGACTTCCATAAAACACTAAAAAGTGGCAAATGATCCGATTTGCGTGATTTTTCTTTAGTTTGATGTGGAATACCTGCCATTTGGTCCCATAAAAAAATAATATAGTTTGGCCATATAGTTTTCATTTTATTAAAATTTTTGTTATATGTAAATTTTTCACGTATGTACACTTGACTAGAATTAAAGTGAGATACCACAACTAAAAAGGCTAAAATAAAAACTTTTTTACAAAAAAAATAACCGACTTCCAAAAAAAACACTAAAAAGTGGCAAATAATTTTAGTTTCGGAAGTCGGTGGCAAAAAAGTAAATGAAACAAACAAGTCACCGACTTCCGAAACTAAAATTATTTTTAGTGTTTTTTTTGGAAGTCCGTTATTTTTTTTTTTGTAAAAAAGTTTTTTATAGTGCCAAATATAGTAAATGATCACCAAAATTAAAAACCTATTGTAATATGAAATTATATCCAAAAATTGTACATTATGCTATCCCATTAAAGCAAACTCCAACCTACAGCTCCAAACTAACGCGTAGTCGACGTAGATCCGCTATGCGGGGCTCCTATTTCTGTCTGAAGGGTTTAAAGTAACCTAACACGAAGGGGATGTCGATGGCGGGGTCTTAGTTCACTCGCTTCGTAAGCTCGGAGCCTTTATAGGTTTTCTATTCTTTATTTGTTACATGTTTCGTGTATGTGGTGTTTAGTTTTTTTTTTTTTTGGTAACGGAGCTTAGGATCTCGGTATTTTTTTTTTGTTTTCATTATATTTAATCCCTTGGTATATAATTATATTATGAATAAATTAAAAAATAAAGCATTTTATCTTTTTTCAGTTCTTTCATCGGAACAAGGCATGCAAATGTAAACCTCGGACCTCGACGCAGATTTTTATTAAATCCACTAAATTAAAGTTGTAATGACGGGTAATTTTTGCATAGTTACATAAGAACTTAAAATATATTTATGTTTCCTAGAATTTAGTCAATAAACAATCCATGTAATAATAATTGGCTAATTTGTTAGAAAAGTAAAAATTTAAACATGCAGCTGGTTTTCATTTAACCTGATTTATTTATTAATTAGTTTAAGTTTAAACAAAATAAAAAAAGGGTTTGCACTTTATGAAATAGGTACGAAAAGGGTTTTTTGATTCTAAAAATATATATACAGTCAGTGCCCTCCAAAAGTTATGTGAGTTTTTCTCATCACTTATCCCAATTTATTTGGGGTCGGCGAAGCATTTCTTCTTCTTCCATACTTCTCTATTACTCATCATCATAATAAGACAACACTTTTCTCTTCACTTATCCCAATTTATTTGGGGTCGGCGAAGCATTTCTTCTTCTTCCATACTTCTCTATTACTCATCATCATAATCAGACAACACTTTTCTCTTCACTTATCCCAATTTATTTGGGGTCGGCGAAGCATTTCTTCTTCTTCCATACTTCTCTATTACTCATCATCATAATAAGACAACACTTTTCTCTTCACTTATCCCAATTTATTTGGGGTCGGCGAAGCATTTCTTCTTCTTCCATACTTCTCTATTACTCATCATCATAATCAGACAACACTTTTCTCTTCACTTATCCCAATTTATTTGGGGTCGGCGAAGCATTTCTTCTCCTTCCATACTTCTCTATTACTCATCATCATAATCAGACAACACTTTTCTCTTCACTGATCCCAATTTATTTGGGGTCGGCGAAGCATTTCTTCTTCTTCCATACTTCTCTATTACTCATCATCATAATCAGACAACTTTTTTCTTGCCATATCATCCTTCACAATTAAAATATTTTTATTTCACATAGGCCGACATAGGCACTTGATCGACAAAAAGGTGCTCGGTTCGGGTTGGTCGTTTCTTATGGAGAAGAACCGGCAAGAAACTCCCTGGTTACTCTTTTATTTGATTTAGGTTTAGGTAACCAACAGCGATACGTCATAAAAATATTCGTGTTACAGTTTTTATGACCAATTATAGGTTTCTCTGTATAACTGGGATGCATGTATAATACATGCGAACGGGCTTATGCCAGATATTTCCAATTAAACACAATTGCAATACAACACAAAATTACATAAGGTTAAAGAACATTGGGTAAGTTTGCATGGACTAGTGGCATGATATTTTTTCACATCGTCCACAAAGATTATTGTTGCTAACGTATAGTGGAATATATGAAAAACATGATTCCTAAAAGAAGTTGAAAAGAAAAAGAAGCTAAAATGTCTGATGTCAAAGTTGTGTTGTTTCTACTAACAGTTTACATACTGTTATGTATTTTATCAAAAATTAACCCTTTCCCATCGTTTGCCGTATGTAATTACTTTCCAAAATTTGATCCTTAGCAGCGACACTATCGAATGGTGTAATAATACAGGTTTTTTTTTTTTAAATTAACGGTTTGTATTCCCGGCTATTTTATTGATTTTTCAAAAAACCTATGATACCGTTTTAGTTTTTATCAAAATCGGGCTCGTGACTCCTGTTAGTGTTTTTCGCTATTCCTCGTAGTTTCGGATTTGGCCTTCCCCCACTTGAAAAATTCATCCTGTATATCTCGGCTCCGATGCGTTTTGGAAATAATTGTTCATAGAAGAAAAGGAATGTCTTATTATGTTATTATTTATTTATTTTATTTATTTATTTTACTATTTATGTACACACAGTAGACAACACAGGAATTTTTTTTTAAATATTAGAGTACAAATGTACTGCTTATTTCATATGAAATTTCTGCCAGCAGACCTGCGAAAGGAGAAATGAAAAAGAAATGTAGACGATAGTGTGTGAAAGAATAAAAAGAAAAATTGAGTTATTGTGCCTTACCTAACTTAACCTATACTATACCTAAATATAAATACACATATAACTAAATATAAATACAGAATGTTAAGATATATAAACAAATAAGAATATATCTACATATATATAAATCACAATTAAGAGGAAAGGTAATGCTCTTTCACTCTGTTTTTGAACAGAGAAATTGTCTTTAAATCACGAATGTTAGGCGGAAGTGAGTTCCACAACCTTACAGCATGGACAGAGAAGGAATAGGAGTAATAGCTGGATTTATGAGGATGGGATTTAAGGATTGATCTAAGGTGCGATCGACACGGTACGTCACTCGGGCGTGCGTAAGAAAAACACTCGCGCAGGTAAGAAGGATAGGACGGGTTGTGTTATTATGTTCTTACTAATAAAATATTTTCCTTCAGTGACTGCAGACTTGATCATGCCACTTTTTCCCAAAGCACAATTTTGAAAAACTTAAAACAAAAACGGTTGAATAATAAAAGATGGTAGAAGGAGAAGAAGGTTATTGGTTGCCTGTCATTTATCTCCGCTTATTGTTTTTAGTATTCGTTTTTTGAATGTCGGTTTATTACAGTTTAAATAAATCAACTTCAGAGAATTCCGAGTTATAAATTCGAGCAATGCGAGTCAGTTCTTGGCACAGTTAGTGGAGTGCCTAGGAACTCGCAACATTGTAAAATAATTTGGTTTTACTCAGTCCATCCATCGTTTCTTTTGGTATTTTTATATTCTTATTCCCATCCACATTCATGCTCAATACTTTTCTCATGACATTTTCTGCATTTTCCCGCATCACATGTTCATACCAAGCGAATCGATTACCAAACAAATTTTCAGTCACGGGCGCCACTATCAGACATTCTCTTATGTCTTCATTTCTTATTTTATCCATTCACGTAACTCCTCACATCCCTTTAGCATTCATGTGCAAATACTTTACATTCATCCCTTTTGTGGCCTAACATTCTGATCAATACAAGACAGCAGGTCTAACCATTTTTTATAAATGTTCTCCTTAACACATTCACACACACACACACACACACACACATTATGAATTAAAATTCTAGTTTCAAATGTTAGAACTGTTTACTAAAATACCGTTTTTATTAGATGAATACTATAGCATTCATCTAGTGTTTGGGAAACCCAACTGATGTTGAACTCAATGTAACGCACTCAAAACATTGTACTGACGGACGGATTGAATAGTACGGGGGTCGTGGAGGTGTATAAAGTAAAAATCTTACATTAAAAACTTGTATTTAAAAAAATACTTGTCAAAAAGTTGGAACTTTGACCCCTTATATCTCCGTAACTAGAAGGTTCCCAGGTATGGTTTATAACAAAAAAAATATCGCAATGACAGGGAGAACCAGTGCCTTTCGGCTTCGTTAAGAGGTGTCTTACACCCTTTATAGGGTGACTGGTAATTAGTGACCGATACTTAAAGACTACACAAATTATTCTTATCTAAAATCCATTACACACTGTTAACGGAACATTCACGAAGCCGTCAACCAAGCATTCTGACCATTTTACTGTAGATTTACAGTTACACTTAGTTTACAGTAGAACACAATGTTTTAGATCCTACAGAATCACAGTCCTACAGGACCACAAAGGTAATGGAGGTATTTAAAGTAAAGTTATTTCATAAACTTGTATATCCTAACTAATTCCTATCTATTCCTAACTTTTCAAAAAAAAAATTTCGTTACCTTTCCCGCTTATATTACTGAACCGATCATCTTGAAATACGCATCTACGTTGTCAGGTATGTACAGAAATGGACATGTGGTATCTTTCAGCCTGAAAAAAGTATTGTTTCTGAAGAAAACAACAATAACTTTTTTATGATAATATATGGCGCCATGTACAACCCGAATTGATTGTCGAGTTCTAAATTAAAGGGAGCAAAACCGCGGGCATAACCTAGTAAAAAACATTTGTGGAAAAGTTGGAAGTTTGACTTCCGATATCTCCATTAAACTAATATTATAGATACGAAAGTAAGTTTGTTTGTTTGTTTTTAACTTTTCACGACTATTCAACAGTACCGATAATCCTCAAATTTTGCATATACGTTGTAAGGTGTACAGGAACGGACATTATCTGTGTATCTTTCATCCCGAAAAAAAGGACTGTTCCCGAGATAAACCACAATAACGTTCATAAGATATTGATTGAAAAATTCTAAATTAACAGGAGCAAAGCCGCAGGCATAAACTAGCTTAAAATATTTGTGGAAAATTTGGAATTTTGACCTTCAATATCTCTAACTAGAAGGTATGGTCTAGAACAAAAAAAATAAAACATCGCAATGACGGGGTGAACAAGTGATTTTTGACTTCGATAATGGCCTTTTTACATAGTTATTTTATTTTATTCAAAAGGAATAGCAAACATATTATTTACCTTAATACATTAGGGGCTACGTGAATAACACCTTATCAATGCTCTCATTAGAGTAACAAAACGGTATCGGAAATCATTAAAATTACCCGATAAATTTAGAAGAAAAATTCACACTTAAAACAGTCTCTAAAAATATCCGCCAAGTGTGAGATTGACTTGGTTCCGTACTACCCTGCCTCCTACTATTACATTTAATTTAAATTCTACTTAGTACTTAGCACTTAGTATACGAGTAGATTATGACCTGAATTAGGATAATTTAAATCCGCTCCCGAATTCATGATTGATAATCTTTTACCGAATTCCGATATAATGAAAAATAAAATCTTACTTCTACAAGTATTGTTTTACATCCTCGTCAAACTTCCGGAGGTTGTCACAAATGACATAAATAATCAATTTAAATTACGGTACCAAGTTAATTATTAATAAACGTTGCTTTTTGGTTTTTTAAATTTGTCAGTATGTCAGAAGAACCCCCCTAACATGGTTAAGGAATAAGAAATTATCGAATAAACGTTTGAGATTGTATGCATATGTGAAAGCGCGGTTATAAGGTGAGGATCAGGCGGGCCGCGTTTAAAACACGGGTGGTTAACACGTACCGATTTTCGTAAATAAGAAAAATAAAAAAAATACCTAGCCATTTTACTATTGATTGGGGTCGAGAATTATTAGCAATGTTACCTCCTTGAATTTGACGAGGATGCAAAACAACATCTTGTTTGGAAAGTTTGGATGGATATTTGTTGCTCAATCACGCCTGAACGGCAGAACGGATCTATAGTCTATATTGGCTGTATTGTCGCGCTAATAACTTAAGGAGATGAGCAACATTGCAATTAGTCCATATTCCTCAACTGTTTGACAACTGATAACTGTCATAACATGCATTAGAATAGTAGTAGTAGCTTGGCGGGTCAACGTCTGCCCTATAGGTAAGGGCGTTACCACACCAATCGATCGATCATCTATCGTGAAGAGTTTAAGTATCCTGAAGGGATTTTTCAAATTCCACAAGCTTCTGGTTAGAAATAAATGAATACGTATTTCAGTGTTTGTGAAAGTCTATCCCTAAGAGGGTGGTTGAATATGAGGAGTCCGTTATTTTTAAAGAAAGAAGAATTAAATTTAATATAAAAACTTGTGAAAGAGATATTTCTTCATTTTTTGAAATTTAACCCCAAACGGAAGAAATAGGGTAGTTGGAGTCGTTTTCGTGGATTTCGGGGTCGTTGATAGCGAAAATGAGGTCAAATTGAAAATGCAAGATGACGCCGGGGAAAATTTCCTGTTTTTCCTTCATGGGTATCGTTTTCGTGCTTTTTCGGATCACTGGCATTGAAAATGAGGTCTAAACGAAAATACAGGTGACGTCGAGGAAAATAAAGTTAATAGTTTTGTTTAATCTGGAGCATTTTAGAATTTAAAAAAATTGTAACCTAGCTCATTAAACCATTAACTATTTCGAAAGGCTTGAATGGATAGCCGGGGCATTTGAGTTACAGCACCGTAGCTTGGAAGACGGCTGTAAAATAATTTCTGGTTCAACCCATATAGGTCACTAACCATAAAAAAGAAAATCTCTTCTTACTAGAGTGAATACTCTGGCTTCTTACTTTGAAAATCACAGATTTTTACACAACTCTTGATCCTATACATACACTTACGAGCGAGCGAAGCCGCGGGCAGAAGCCAGTTGTGATATAAATGAAACTTGCCAACGAACGTACGGAAACATGACAATGGACGGCACACATGATTAGGAAAAAATTTAGAAAATTAATGGGGGAAACTAACGGACATGCTCGGGGTAGAAGAGTCCATTTCGCCGATAATGGTAAGGCAATTTTTACAGGTCGCTTTGTAAAAGATTTGTACTTTAGATAATATACACGTGCATAACGATACGAAACGATTCGTCAAAAATATTTTACAAACACCTTTTCATTGTCTTATTATTATAGAAGTAAACTTAAGCTTGACGTTAGTAAAAATGACCTTAAATTTGTGAAGGAACACGGAACCCCAAAATATAAACTTTGTGAATTTAATTGTTATCGACATTTCGAAGTTTAGTTACAGCCATTGTTAGATTTTTTTATCAAACCAGGAAAACTCAGGGTTTTCTTGTTCCTACAACTCCACACTGTAAAGAATCTAACGGGATTATTCAAAATCAAGCTATATATGATAACACGGTGAAACTTTAGATTCCATTTTGTTAAAATACATTGACGTACCTACATGTTGAACAAGATTCCTTGAACATGTATTTGTTAAGTTTTTTAATATTTACCGGATTGGTAAGTGACTTTTTGAGCTCTATTTAAGTTCATCCGCGATTGGTCTTTTTATGCTTAAGTCAATTCTGTGATAAAAAGTCCTTTTTAATTATGTCAAAAACTACCTATTTATCCGTACATTAATTGTGAATAAGACAAGTACTTAAACATATAAGTATTATTTGTACATCTTCAGATTGCATGAAAACATCTGCGGATAAAATTAATAAATCTTCTTTACCACGTAATTTAATTATTTTATATTACTTATATAACGACGGATGACTGACACTCTTATCCGTCACCATGAGTTGAAGATTTTTGTATGACGTGTGGCCTGTCTAAATTGGATCATTCTTTTTTTGTAATAGCCGCCACGCATAAAATCTCGAATATCAAGATAAACAAGTTTTGCAAGAGAAAAATCTTGTAAAGAATCATGTTTTCCAAAACTTTATACTAAGTAAAGCTATCAAATATGCACTGATGGCGAAGATTGTAACTTGGATGCCTTATATATTATGTGCTCATTTATGCAAATGGGGCGCGACACGCGGCGCATCGGGCGGCGCGGCCCGCTTTAAATTCCAACATGGCGATGTGAGCGAGAGCGTTTACGGAGAAGCGGTTTGACGCCCGTTTGCTTGAGATGTTGGCAGCCGACGCGACGTTATGTCAACCGGGGAAATTCAAGCATACGGCAGTGCCTCGGTTCGATTCCCAAACGGAACAAATTTACGTCGTAGTTTTATCCGAAAATAATCATTTTGTTTTTATTTTAAATTTTATAGTGTTTTTTTTCGTAAATTGGTCAATATTTATGTGTTACCGGTCTTTTGGTTCAAAAACTAAAACTGAATTATTAAATTGCATAGGTATTATGTAATGATTTGAAAATATTATTACTTTAAAATAAAATATTATTTATACCTATTTACAAAAAGTAATTTTACATCATAAAAATACACAAAAAGAACATTCCTATTGACTGTGATTTGATCCTGCAATTTCTGATTTGCAATCCGGTCGCAGTACCACACTAGGCACTGAATATTAGTCTAAAGATCAAATTATATTAAATTTGTAAAAGTGTACATAAAAATAAATTATTCTAAAATAGATGTTCTATTCTAATGCATGCTGTGACAGTTGTCAAACACTTGAAGAATATGGTCCCATGTTGGGCTACAAGATACGCCGCGGGCGGTCGCTGCTTCTCCGTAAACGGAAAATACGCCCAACGCGCCACGCGACGCTGCGTGTAAATGAGCCTTTTCTCGGAAACATTACGCTTAGGAAGATTTTGGCTCTTACGTCATAATACAATACATATTATTAAGACTTAAAAAAATACCTTCTGAAAAAAAAATTAATGGGTCACGCCTGCTTCCAACTTTTAGTGTATTTTTGTTTTGTTTTGTCTTTTCTAGTCTATTTAATTACTTTTTTTTACGAAATAGCGGCTACGCATTTAACCTTTTTAGGGTTCCGTACCCAAAGGGTAAAACGGAACCCTATTACTGAGACTTCGCTGTCCTTCCGTCCGTCCGTCTGTCACCAGGCTGTATCTCATGAACCGCGATAGTTAGCCAGTTGAAATTTCTACAGATTATGTATTTCTGTTGATGCTATAACAACAAATTCTAAAAACAGAATAAAATAAATATTTAATTCCCATTCATAAAAGTGATTTTTTTGCTCGTTTTTATAAATAAAGGTACGGAACCCTTCGTGCGCAAGTCCGACTCGCACTTGGTCGGTTTTTTTTGTTGTGACTGGCGAATTATAAGAGAAATATGAAAGAAAACATAATATATATATTTCGTTTTAGAGTCCAAGCACGTTCATTCTCGGCCTTCTAATTGGTAAAATAAATATAAGTGGTCAACATTTAAAAAAAAAAGAAACAGAATGCTTCTAATAATTAACGTGTTTTCATTTTTAGGTGGTAATTGCCGTTACCGCGGAGCTTACCTATAAAGGTGAAGAATTGAGAATTCTGTAAGTTAAAATCACTTAGTAAGCACACAATCGGCTCTGGATAGGATCAGCGTCGCCTTGACACAAGCCATACAGTATTATTTTATGAAACTGTACACTACACAACGCGCACTAATCAGTATTGTAAGCATCACTGAGCTTACATCGGGCAGTCACTGAGCTTACCAGGTGCTAATTGAGCTTTTTGAGGTCGAAGATGCGCCGACACCGTGGATGGACAGACGCAAGACATCGATCCGTTTAGGCCGAGGCTTCAGTAGAGCGTTGTGTTGCGTCGTCGCAACGCATCAACGCTTTGTATGCCACTCCTGCGTTGCGGCGACGCACGACGTCGTTACGCAAGAGGGCGATGCACGCAGTCGCAGTGCGAAGGCACGTCGTCGTTACCCTCCTCACGCTTCGACACTCTTCGCCGATTCGTTGAAAAGTTGCGTGTGAAGACGCAACATATAATGTGACATGTCAGTAAAATGTGTCATGGGTTGACACTTGGTTGATGACTAGGCCGAGCTGATTGATGTTGATGCGGAGCCTTGTTCTAGTTGATATATATAGTACCTAAACTAGCCAGTAAAGCAAAAAGGCATCGTTCTGGCCAATCTAACCCTCAAAATCCCTAATTAGGGATTAGGGATTTTGAGGGTTAGAGACCTCTTAAAAGTTAAAGTGAACAGGCTTCTTCAGGGTAAGCTCGTTAAATCTTCGACTTTTTTTCTGTCATCTCAGACCTAAACTAGAGTCAAGAGCAAACCAATGTTACGTAAAAAAAAACCTCAAAACACAAATTTTAAATCTAATAATACAGGCTGTTTGGTAGAAGAATCGACACATTTGCTAAGTGATGGATAGCATAACTCAATTTAAAGAAGTGACTTTAGAATGATTGGGTTCTGTTCAATAATCCCACTTTTTGTCGACTTGGAGGTAAAAATTCGCGAAATATAAAAAAAAAATCTCTATCACCGTGACAACTAATACACAGGTCCTCTGGGTGAAAATTCTTATTACTTAGAAAATTGTATCGATCCGACTTCCATATACCCTTTTTTTTGCAAAATGTTGGAAATATTTAACAAAAAAAGGGTGTTTGGTTTAAAATTTAACTAATCTAATTTTCATATTTTTTACAGTACAGAGTTTGCTACCGCCAATTGCGCATGTTCAAAGTGAGTAACAGCTTTTAATTTTGTTAAATTATTATTATTTAGGCCCCGTTGGTCCAATGGTCGCAAGTGGAACTGCTGAGCATGAGGGTTCGATTCCCATGTCAGGCAAAGTCGTATTGGGTATTTCTACCAGAATTTTCCTAGTAGGAATTTCTCAGCAGCAGCCCGAAGTGGAGAGCAGCGGTGGCCCAGTGGCGGCAGCCCCGACTTACGAGCAGTAAACCGTGGGTTCCAACCCAGGCAAGCGCTTTACTTTGTGCAATTCATTTCATCACCGCTGCTCTCAAAAACGGTGAAGGAAGACATCGTGAGGAAACCGGCATGTCCTAGAACTAAAAATTCGAAGACATGTGACATCTATCAACCCGCACTGGGCCCGCGCGGTGGATTAAAGCCCACTCCCTCTCATAGAGAGGAGATCTGTGTCCCAGCAGTGGGAACATTATAGGCTGATGATGATGAGCCCGGAGTCTGGATTCGGCTCGTCTCCTAAGACATGGGAATTCAAAATAACTGTCGAAATTTGGATGTGCTATTAAACACGCTACTGCCTAACCTTTGGGGATTACAGGCGTGATATTAAGTTATGTTATTTAGGTCTTTCCAATAAGAGCGTAAGTATAAGATTTTTTATCCATAATGTGCAATCGATGAAATAAGTCATTTTAAGCAAAGGTAAATTCTATGGGGCCATATTGGCACACCTAAAGTTCTTTCCCCGAAATTGTTCTTCCTAATGATTTGTAATCCGAATGATCACTCTTCCTAAAATTTTTCATCCTAAAGTTTTCAATTCATACTATTTGTCGTGCTACCGGCGTTGTTCATAACACTCATATTTCCGAAAATTGTAATTAATAATATCATTAATGTAAATATATTTAAACTCCTACTGTTTTTTATCATAACATAATTTTATCCCTAAACTTATGTTTAGGGATAAAACCTGTAATATACCTGTAAATATGGTAATTATTTACCATAATATTTTCACTCACACTCTTTACCAAGTGTAATAAAAAATATAAGTGGGTAGAAGATGATAGTTATAGTGCCCCCACTATGAAAAAAATACTTTGAAAAATTTCGCGACCAATTTCTAGGTAACGCTCGCCGGCCGCTGCCGCGGCACCGCTCGCTTCGCTCGCTCGGCTCGCGCGTAGTTGGTCACAGTTCTAACCTAACCTAACCTATGGATATCTTTGCACTTACACACCGCTATAAATAAAATTATAAAAGACGCTTTAATTAATAAAAAAGAAATCTAACCAAAAAATATATGACTTTGAAAAATAGTGTAAAAGATGGTTATGTTGAGAAAATATAGGAAAACAAATAAAAGTATAATAGATGTTTATTGCTACTGACAATATAAAGTTGAATGCTTCGGAATTATGAACATTAGAGACAGAGCAGTTAGGAATTGTGATTGTTAGGATGAAAAATGTTAGGAAGAACATTTTCGGATTTCCAATTATCGGAGTTTAAAATTTAGGTGAACTTTGGCGCACCCAAATTCTATTCGTGTTTACATTTAAAAATACTATTTTGTTTTTCAGGTATACATTAGATGAGTCCTTAACTGTAAGTCAATTACCAATTTTAAGTATACTAATCCATTCTAATATTATAAATGCGAATGTCACTCTGTTTGTTTGTTGGTTACCTTTTCACGACTAAACGGCTGATCAGATCTTAATGAAATTTGGCAAGAAGATAGATTTCAACCTGGGGAAGGACATAGGCTATATATCATCACGCTACGACCAATAGGAGTGGAGCAGCAATGAAAAATGTTGCGAAAACGTGGAAAATGTGACACAAACGAAGTTGCGCGGGACAGCTAATAATATTATAATTATTTTTTCTATACTAATTAATTATTATAAAGATTGTTATATATTGTTTGTTTGTAAGTTTGGATATAGAGGTAATCTGTGGCACTACTGATCTGATTACAAAAAATCTTTCATTAATGGCTTGTTACATTATCCCTGAGATCATACGCTATATTTATAAGAAAGTAAGTTTCGTTATTTGCATAAAATCCTAGTAATATTATAAATGCGAAAGTTTGTGAGAATGGATGGATGTTTGTTACTCTTTCACGCAAAAACTACTGAATGGATAGTCGTTTTCCTTCACCCCTTTAAGGTATCTATCTAAATTATTTAATATTGTATTTTGTATTTTCCTTGCGGTGCTCCACATCGCTGTCGATGTGGTGAAGCAGTCGACGGCCTAGGACACCATGGCCTTTCCTGCAGTAAGAGTGCAGGTCGGATAGCACGGCACGCTAGCCAAAATCTTTATTTGTACCATAAATATTTGCACGCCATGAAAAATGGCAGACATGTCGTGAGCCACTCTTGATTAAGATCTTGCATGCATGTATTATTTTAATTCAGTATGTATACACATGTTTGAGCAAATAAAATTTCTTATTCTTAGCATTAATGATCTCATCCGTCGTGCTCTTGCCACTGCCGGTGTGCCAGCTGTCTTAGAACCCAATGGCTTGGCACGCGTCGATGGGAAGAGACCAGATGGTATGACCATAATGCCATGGAAGTTGGGTAGGCCTTTGGTGTGGGATGCGACTTGCGTCGACACCCTTGCGCCATCCCATCTTCCCAGCACGGTGAGCTGCGCTGGGGCGGCTGCTGCAGGTGCTGAAAACCTCAAGCGGCGCCAGTACAATAACTTAATTAGTAATTATGTGTTTGAGCCGTTTGGGGTTTAAACACTAGGGCCATGGGGCCCGAGTGCCCACCTTGTGTAGCGAGATATCGCTAAACGTTTGGTCGACTCTTCACGTGACCAGAAGGCTGGCCTTTTTTTTGCCCAAAGAATCAGCATGGCACTCCCTTTCTTCTCCTAAAATTGTTTGTCCGAAAATCATTATCCATAACACGTTTGCTATAAACTTCAGTACCCATAATGTTCCAAATCCCGAAATTTTGTTTAACATAATTATCTTTAGTTCTAAAAGTATTCTGTCATAATTTTTAGTACTATAATAATTGAATCTCCTAATTTTACATGACCTAAAGTCATATGTCCTAAGTATTGTGTTAAATAATGTGTATTATTCCGAATGTTCATTTATAATATTTTTTTTGTAGTCCTAAAACATTTGCTAACAATTAGGTTTTAGTGACAGAAACAAATCGCTGTAATTCCGACTCCACGCAGTCTTGTCTGCTCTACCCCTAGAGTGTAATTTAAAAACACGTAGGCGCGGAGGGGCGAGGCGGCCCGAGTTGAGGAGCAGGTGGTTGTAACACTCGCCGCCGCGACTGAGGCTGGCCGGCTTACTGGCCAGCAAGCCGAAACTGCGGTGGTGAGCGCTAAACCCATCACACCATTCCTTTGTTGCGTGCGTACACCATTTTCCTCTCAAGTAATCACTCGCACATTACACTTGTATTGTTTATTTTTTTGTACTTTTCACACATCCAGTAATATTTTTCGTTGTAGAATCGTTTTTTGTCGTAAGTAAAGCTAGCACAATTTAATTTTATGCCACCCTTGTTATCCTTAAAAGTTCACATTGCTGCATTTTCAATAATTTATTTTTGATACGTGTATATGTATTATGAAACAAAAACGTATTTATCCCGCTACCAAACAGAACTACATAACAAGTTAGTGAACTATCTCAAAACATGTCGGTAGAAGAAACAATATTGCCCGCTCGTATCTACGTAACCGCTGAGAGAAGTTCGGGAGCCTCCCGTTTTGCCGAAAAGATTTTGACAAAATTTCACTACCCAAACAAAGTTTAGAAACCTTTTTTTATACCAATGCAATATTTGGAATAATTTTAGTATGCACTTTTTCATTTTGTCAAATTTTTACTTGGCAGAATATTACCAAAGATAATGTCATTATGACATTTAGTCTTTAATCAAATGATTTATTACAGCAAACAATCTTTAGACAATAAACGTTAGGTCGAATGATTAGTTAGGCAAAAATAAGATTGAGTTTGTCTGAAAAAAGCCAAGTTCATGGTTACTATGTTATTTATGGAACTTAAATTTAAAAAAAAGTTAGGTTAGGTTACAGGGAGCCGGACGCCCGGTGTCACCACTGCCGCACGAGCCGAACGAGTACCAGGAGGCCTACTCTCTTTCTCCGAAACGTAACTTCGGCAACGAACGAAAATTAAACGTAGTTGCGTTTGTGACCCTACTCTATATCATTTGCGGACGCAGAATTCGAACTTCTTGTGTGCGACCTCAAATTATATAGAGTAGGGTCACAAACGTAACTACGTTAAATTTTTGTTCGTTGCCGAGGTTACGTTTCGGAGAAAGAGAGTAGGCCTCCAGAAAGGACTATAAAAATATGGAAAAAAGAGACTATTTTTAGCTGGCTATCGAGAACCGAACTAGTTAGACGGAGTTAATTATAAAAAGAAAAATGGTTAGGTTAGGTTAGAACTGTGACCTCCTAAGCACGAGCCGAGCGAGTGAAGCGAACGGTGCCGCGGTAGCGGCCGGCGAGTGGCAGAAACGACTATATTATATAGAAAGAAATATGGAAAACACAGTGATAGTGTTTTGCATGACTAACCCACAGTGAGCGGTATTTATGATTTACCATCTACCCACTTAACAGTACCCATTGTAATTTAATTTGTATATTCTGTGCAACTGACATAGGTATAGATACAATTTTTTGTCATTAACTAAGCAATGACTGAATAGAAATGGTAAATTGAAAACTGACGATACTAAATATTTGCCTTATTTTATTTTGCGTAAAATGTGTTATTCCAACTGAAATATTTGACTACATAAAAATTGGTAAAAGTACTAGTTGGTAAACAAATTATTCAAAATCAAAATCAAAATCAAAATATTTTTATTTCACATAGGCCTACATGGGCACTTGTAAAACGTCGACAAAAAGGTGCTCGGTTCGGGTTGGTCGTTTCCTATGGAGAAGAACCGGCAAGAAACTCCATGGTTACTCTTTTAAAATCATTTGGCTTTACAATTTTTCTATGTTACAGCATTGGCACTTAAGTATGAGTGGACATCGTAGGCCCGACAATAAGTCGTTGCTTACTACAAAACGTAGAACAAGATAAAAAGTTACCAAGGATCTAGGAATCTATAAGGCCTACAATGTCCATACATTTACAAACAATCGGTAAATAAGAAAAAGAGTATACAAAAAAAAAAAAAAATGATATTGCAAAAAGACTAGATTAAACAAGTGACACAAATGTTGTCATCCGTGCTGTAACTATTCTAAACAAAATGGTGTAATGATTAAGAAACTATTGTAAAACATCTGATTAAAAATAATGGAAAAAAAGTAAATAAAAATAAAAAATAAATAAAAAAAAAAACAAAATAAAAATAAGATTGAGAATAGTTAGAGACATCCACACATTTGTGCCGTTTTATGAGCTACCAGGGAAGCCGCATGTGCGTAGGGGCTCAGGCCAAACTTCTCTATCTTCAACGTAGTCCTTAATTTTGTAATATGCTTTTTTAATTAGGACACGTTTGATATAATTTTTAAACTTTCCATCGGTCAGTTCTGTAACTGACTTCGGCAACTTATTATAAAAGCGTATACTGTTTATAAGAAATGACTTGCTAGTTTTTGTTAATCTAAATTTTGGTATTACAATTTCGTGTTTACTGCGCGTGTTTATATTATGGAAGTCGCTTCTAATTTTGAAAAGTCCTCGGTTTTTGCGGACATATAAAATACATTCTAAAATATAGAGTGAAGGCAGAGTCAGTATATCGATTTCTTTAAATTTTTCTCTGAGGGACTCGCGAGGACCCATTTTATAGATGGCGCGGACTGCCCTCTTTTGCAGTATGAAATTGTTTAAACGTTCACTTGTCAAACATTAGGTTTGCGTTACAATTATTTGTGAAGAGATTGTTTGCTAAGTAATAATTTGGCAAATGAAATTATGCAGAAAATTGTTTGGGAAGTGATAATTTGTCAATTTCTTTTCGGTGAAACATAGGTCACCCGAAAAGTTCATATCAAAAGCTTTGTTATAAAAATTTGTTCTATGAATATTATTATTTTAAATAAACATTATATAATTGGAATTTAGAACTTACAACTTTTATTGAAAACGTTTTTATGTCTTTTGTATATTATTGATTGTAATATTTATGACAAACAGATTTAGGACATTTAGGGATTTCAATTTTATGGCATGTGATATTGTGTTAAATTAAATTCGGGTAAGTTATCATTCGGACAAATGATGATTAGGACAAAAAAAAGTTATGACACTTTAAATTATGCATAAAAAAGTTAGGTGACACAATAGAGAACCAATCAGCATTGCCATCCAACGTGGCAATGCGGCCAGCGTTCTGAGCACTTTTCCAGTTGACAGCGATGTGGACAAATTTTTTGACGCCCTGTAATTTTGATATTCGTACATGTTTTATTATTATTTTAGAAATATTTGTAGTTTGTAAATAATGTGAATATGTAAAATAAAATATTATAACTTAAAAAAAAATGTATTTATATCATTTCTTATTGTAAAAACGTGTGTTAAAACGTCTGTATTTGGTTTCAGTGCGACAACAAGACTGGGATTTTTAACAACGAGTGAGTATTATTAACATGAGTTTTCATACACAATATTAATTTAACGAATCATATTTGTTCTTTCTACATCCTTATAACTTATAATTGCTACCTTTTTTAGAATCATATTTTTTTTACACAATAGGGGTGATCACATTTTTTTTTTCTTTGTCCGTCGGGTAGTATGACACTTTAAATTATGCATAAAAAAGTTAGGTGACACAATAGAGAACCAATCAGCATTGCCATCCAACGTGGCAATGCGGCCAGCGTTCTGAGCACTTTTCCAGTTGACAGCGATGTGGACAAATTTTTTGACGCCCTGTAATTTTGATATTCGTACATGTTTTATTATTATTTTAGAAATATTTGTAGTTTGTAAATAATGTGAATATGTAAAATAAAATATTATAACTTAAAAAAAAATGTATTTATATCATTTCTTATTGTAAAAACGTGTGTTAAAACGTCTGTATTTGGTTTCAGTGCGACAACAAGACTGGGATTTTTAACAACGAGTGAGTATTATTAACATGAGTTTTCATACACAATATTAATTTAACGAATCATATTTGTTCTTTCTACATCCTTATAACTTATAATTGCTACCTTTTTTAGAATCATATTTTTTTTACACAATAGGGGTGATCACATTTTTTTTTTCTTTGTCCGTCGGGTAGATTATTGAAAAGTATTGGACACGTATTTTTCCTTTTTTCACGTGGTCATAAAATTATGGAGATTTATTGAGTTGAAATGGCGCATGACGTCACATGTAGGTAATTTTTATACCTACTTGTGACGTAGTGAGCCCCCACTCTCCAACTCAAATGAGTTTTAACTTAGTAATTTTTTGATATTTTGATAAAACAAAGAATTCGTGTCTAATATTTTTGTATTACTTGTCTGACGGACAAAATAGAATATCGTTTTCTTTACCCAGTCTTCAACCCTATTACAGGGTGTAAAGATACCCTTCACGAAGCCAACAACCAAGCATTCTGTTCATCAAACTAAGTAACCTACGAAAAAAATTAAAAACTACTTGTTTTTTGGATGAATAAACTCGTTTCACGGCAAAAGTCAATCAAGTAACGCACTCAAAACATTGTGCTAATGGAAGTATTGAATAGTAAACGGGGCATGGAGGTATTTTAAGTAATTAAGCAATCTTCAAAACAAGTATTTTAAAATTGGAACTTAAGTGAAAATGTTGGAACTTGTGTAAAAACAACCAGAATTGAAACAGCAGGATCGTTAAATATGCGTTTTAATTAGGACTGACAATAATTTAGTTTCACAGTATAACCTCAAACTTTTATTATAAATGCTTATTTCTAGGAATATCTTCTAGCAATAATTATGTGTCGGCTTTTTAGGACTGACTGCTTGCCATGAGCTCAAGAACCAGAATGATCTTAGAAAGGAATCGTTTCTGCGTGGGCGTAGATTAATCCCTACTACCAAGCCACTACCCCACTGAACTAATGGAGCTTCCGACTCGGTGTTGCCAGTAAAATAATTAAGTGTGTATCAAGTCTGTTATAGCCCCGTAAGTTTACATTCGGCCATCCAGAAGAAACGAGTCCCTTCGTTTATTTATGATTGATCGCATTATAAAATATAAAAGTAAAACATAAAAAAAAACGTTCAACAATCTTTTAACATAAACTATAATAACAACTTTATGGACGTTTCAAAATTGAAATACGTTACAGAAAAATAAACAATCACATAATGAATCATAAATCATAATAGACTAATCAAATAATGACAAAAAAATACAACTTTTTTTTTAAGATCATTAAAATTACTTAACATATTACAACATTAATACATAAACAATGTGTATCATCAGTACGGAATTAAAATAATTTTATCAACAAAACTATGCTGATTATATGCTACTATATATTCCATTCTAAAATATTCTGTCCTTATTGTTTAACAATGCCAGGCGGCACTCATGTGCTCCTACCTGTATCAACAATGCCAGGCGGCACTCATGTGCTCCTACCTGAATCAACTATGCCAGGCGGCACTCATGTGCTCCTACCTGAATCAACTATGCCAGGCGGCACTCATGTGCTCCTACCTGAATCGACTATGCCAGGCGGCACTCATGTGCTCCTACCTGACTCAACAATGCCAGGCGGCACTCATGTGCTCCTACCTGAATCAACAATGCCAGGCGGCACTCATGTGCTCCTACCTGAATCAACAATGTCAGGCGGCACTCATGTGCTCCTACCTGATACAATACTAAATAACCATCATTAGACATAACCAATCTTGACTAAATCATGATAATTGTATTTATGGCACAACATCATTTACAAAGGAAAACAGCCTACCCTAGAACAAGTCTGGTGAAGTTACAAATCCTCGCTATCACTACTGGAACTACAACTGGGAGCATTGTAGCTGAGCCACGGAAATATTTTATCTATTGACACTACGCTCTCGAATCGTCTACCTTTCCGCGTAAGTGGGGTGTCTTCGACAACAAATCGATCATTCGGCAAAATCTTTTTAATCCTATACGGGCCCTGACATTTATTCTCTAATTTCTTTGATTGCCCTGTTCCCGACGTAATGGCTCTAATTATTCTTACTAAGTCACCTATTTTATATTTGGTGGCTTGTTTCCTATTTTTATCAAATTTTTTCTTACTCATTTCTTGATGTTTAGTTATAAATTCTCCGGCTTCGTCCCTTACTTCGTCTAGCGTTTTTTCCATGACGCCGCTACCTACATCCTCTATCACATCCTTTAATATACCCAGAGAAGGGTTTGTAACCCTTCTCCCAAACAGCAATTCAGTTGGGGTTTTCTTTGTTATACTATGTACAGAGGTATTAATACCTAATTGTACATCTTGCACATACTCGTCCCACGTATTGGGATTCTTACCATGTGTCATGGTGCTTAATGCCGACAGAATCGTGCGGTTGTACCTTTCTACTTGACCGTTAGCACGAGGCGTAGCCACAGAATTTAAAATGTGTTTAATCCCCAAAGATTTTACGAATGATGTAAATTTTTTTACTAGTAAAACTCGTACCCCTGTCCGTTATGAGTCGAGTAGGGGTGCCGAAATAACTGAATAACATCTTAAACGCTTTAATGCTTTCTTTCGTCTTAGTACTACGCACTGGTGTTAAATTAATATACTTAGTAAAAGAATCAACTATTACTAACAAATAGCAATTTTTATGTTTACTACGAATAAATGGACCCAGGTGATCCGCATGGATAGTGTGAAAGGGCAGTTCTATCTTCGGTATGGGATGCAGTAATCCTTCTTTAGCACCAGAGGGTACCCTGTGGTGAGCGCACTCAAGGCAGGCAGAGACATATTTTTTTATAAACTTCCTCATTTTGGGGAACCAAAAGTAACTACGAATTCTATCTAGAGTCTTTTCAAAGCCAAAATGTCCAACATCATCGTGGTTAGTTTTAAGTAATTGCCATCTTACGCCTTTGGGTACGACCCATCGCAAGGTATTCTCGTCAATGATGCGGAACACGCGACCATTGAGAATTTTAAAATCCTTACGTATACTTGCAACCTTAGCGGTCTCTGGATCTTCTAGAATCGCTTTTATGCGTTTAATTTCAGAATCTCCGGACTGGACGGTAGATATCCAATGATCAGTATTTATAGTCAGAACATCAATTGTGTGTATTATTGGTTCCTGTTCATCTACGATCGGGTTTCTGCTCAGCGCATCAACGTGGGACATTTTCTCACCAGGACGGTATTCCACGTCACAATCATATTCAAGAAATTGAATCCACCATCTTGATATGCGAGATAGAAGGTCCCGTTTAATGAATGTACTACGTAGTGCGTTACAATCAGTAACGATGGTGAATTTAATACCGAGCAGATACACCCGAAATTTTGCAAGAGCGCTGACTACGGCTAGCGTTTCAAGTTCAAACGAATGAAGTTTTTGTTCGTCAGCCGTAGTCTGTCGACTATAATATGCAACCGGTCGCCAAGGATCAGAACCAATCTTTTGCAACAAAATCCCAGCGAGACCTAGTTTACTAGCATCTGTATGCAGTTGAGTCTCTGCCTTATGATTATACAGTGCCAGAACTGGTCTCTCTGTAAGAGCTCGTTTAAGACTTGCAAAAGAATTTGCCTCAACTTCAGTCCATTTCCAATTAGTATCCTTTTTAAGTAAATTAGTTAATGGCCTGGCGATCAAAGCAAAGTTTTTGACAAAACGCCTGAAAAAACTAGCTAAGCCTATAAACCTCCTTATATCGTGCTGGTTACAAGGGATAGGAAATTTAGACACGGCTTCTATTTTCTGTTCCCCAGGCTTTATCCCATCTTTGCTTATTTCGAAACCAAGAAAATTGATCTTTTCATGGAAAAAATTGCATTTCTCCAATTTCAAAGTGAGACCACTATCGCGAAGTGCTATCAGGACTTCTTCAAGACGAGCTAGCCCTTCTTCAATTGATTTAGCCGGAATTAGTATGTCGTCCATATAAACTATAACGTATTTTAACTTAGCCTTGTCCAAAATTTTGTGCATGGCCCGCTGAAAAACGGCTGGCGCATTGGCTAAGCCAAACGGCATACGAGTATACTCGTATTGTCCATCGGGTGTAACGAATGAGGTCTTATCTATCGAATCTGCTGCAATCGGTATTTGGTGGTAGCCTGAAGCGAGATCGAGAGTGGAGAAAATAGAGTGACCTGATAACTGATCCAGAAGATCATTGATCAAAGGGAGTGGGTAGTGATCTCTTTTGGTTTTTTTATTGAGAGATCGATAGTCGACACACAATCGTTTTTCACCGGTTTTTTTTTGTACTAGGACAATAGGGCTAGCATAAGGGGAATTTGACTCTCTGACTATACCGAACCGTATCATTTCATCTATCATACCACGCACATGTTCTCGCTCCGAAAAAGACAATCTATATGGCCTATATACTACGGGTTCAGAGTCTTTTAGTTGTATAACCATTTCAGTAACTGCGGTGAATCCTAAATCATGCAAACCATGAGAAAAACAACATTTATATTTATCTATTAAAGCTTTTAAATTATTAACTTCAATTATTGTTAACCGATCGCCATACTTTATTTCAGTATTCGAATCTATTGTTGCCACGTTCATCACTTTGACTTCTGTATTTACGTACCTAGCCCTTGTAATGAGACTATCTTTCGGAAATATGATAGGAGTTGGTCCAATATTTTGGATTAAGACTCCGGACTCGCCCCGACTTATCTCGTATTCCCCTGATAACAGGTAATACTCACTACCTATCTTCCCTCTAACTGAACCACTTACATACATATTGCCTGTGATGGTGGAATCTGACTTAACGGGAATAAACTTAATTTCTCCTTTTTCAATACAGAGAGCACCACTAGTTTTTAGAATAACTTTCAACTCGTCGTCGCTCGGGGTTACCTTTTCAAATTGGAGGTCTGTTGGAGTTTTTATAATGCGAATAGTGGGTCTTTCTGTAAAACTATGTCCTAGGAGCACTGGGCAATTAATCAAACAGTCGTCTACTACTAACACCTCCACATTATTCTCTATAACACCCTGCACATCTATCGAAATAAATGCCTTTCCTCTTGGCATATGTGGCACATTACCTAACCCTCGTAGTAAAGGCCCAGTGCCAGTTTGCCAGTTCAATCCTATTTGTCTAGCTTCCTTTTCGCGGATCAACGTAGCCTCACTACCCAAATCCACTTGACACAATATTGGGTGCTGATTTATTTTAATTAACATTTTGTACTTATTATTAGGATCATTTAATTGAGATAAATCCAAAGATGTTGGTACATTAGTATTGTTGGTAGCAATTTTAAGAACGGATTTTTGTGGCTCGGATTTGGATTTATTCTTTATTGGGCATTCCGTAATGGTATGACCTATAAATTTACAATAGTTACATTTAATTATAGGTTTTGGACATTTAAAACTTACATGACCCTTTTCCTTACAATTATAGCAAATTATGCTATCGGGGTTTTGACGAGCTTTATTCGAATCTGAATTAGGTTCATTACTTTTGTTTGCCACTCGAGAATTATTTGATCGAAATAAAATCCTTCTCCTAAACTCGTTGTTTTCTCTAGTTTGAGTTTTAACAGTTTTGAAAAATTCTAATACCTCCTCAGATTTTTTAAATTTCGCGGCCTGAGCACCTAACTTTATACTCCTGTCATCTATCCCGTGGATAATACAGTCGATAGCCTGCTTCCCAAATAGTTTGCACCGATTTAGCAAGTTAATTTTAGAAAAATAATATATTTCTAGAGATTCCCCTTGACCCACCCTTCTATTAAGCATTTCTGTTAATAAATCAGCATAATTTTCTGTAGCTGGAAAAGATTCTTTCAATAGTTGCTTCCATTCAGACCAGGTTCGCTTAAGAGAAGGAAGGCCTTGGTACCATAATTTTGCCTGACCTACTAATTTGGGCAGAGCATAATGTATAGTTTGTTTACAGCTCCATCCATATATTTCCGCGCATTCATCAACTTTGTTTAACCAAACTGTGATGTTTTGTTCTTTCGAAAGAGGATCAAATTCGGGGATAACGTTATTGTTCATAGAGGAAAAATTATCACCAGACCTATTCCTAAGTAATTTTACCATTTCCTCAAAAAATAATGATGTGTCATACCTTGATCTCTCCCTGGATCTATCTTGGGATCTACCTCTGGAACTATCCCTCGGTCTTGATCGCCTTCGTAGATTAGAGTCTCGTCGAGTTTGTCGTTCAGCGGGATCTCGCAATTGTCGTTCCTTTTCAAGTCTGTTCTCCAACAGTTCCAATCTTTGCCGCTCCAAACTTATGTTTTCCTCTAATTCCCTAATTCCGCTGCGGCTGCGTGATCGCTCTTGACGTGGTGATCGATAGCGCGGTGTCTCGGGGTCCTCGTGCTGCAGGTATAGAACACTATTGCTTCTACTTCGACGTCTATCACGTGAGGGTCTCGACTCCTTTGCATCCGTGACTGGTCGTGAGACTATGGGGCTCGTCGGAGCTTCCGGTGTACAATATTGATCAATTTGGTCCATTGTTTCTTAATATTGTAGGCGTATTTATTGTTCAATCCCAATTCTGAGATGTAAAAACAACCAGAATTGAAACAGCAGGATCGTTAAATATGCGTTTTAATTAGGACTGACAATAATTTAGTTTCACAGTATAACCTCAAACTTTTATTATAAATGCTTATTTCTAGGAATATCTTCTAGCAATAATTATGTGTCGGCTTTTTAGGACTGACTGCTTGCCATGAGCTCAAGAACCAGAATGATCTTAGAAAGGAATCGTTTCTGCGTGGGCGTAGATTAATCCCTACTACCAAGCCACTACCCCACTGAACTAATGGAGCTTCCGACTCGGTGTTGCCAGTAAAATAATTAAGTGTGTATCAAGTCTGTTATAGCCCCGTAAGTTTACACTTGGACAGCCAATATCTCTGTTACTAAAAGGTTCCCAAGTATGGTCCCGTACATTAAAAATTTCGCAATGACGTTGAGAATATGTGCCTTTCGGTTTCGTTAAGGATCTGTTCACATCCATCATAAATTAATCGAGTATAAAGGGTGTAAAACACCACTTAACGAAGCCGCTGAGGCACTGGTTCTCCCTGTCATTGCGATGTTTTTTTTTTCTACACCATACCTTCTAGTTACGGAGATATTAGGGGTCAAAGTTCCAACTTTTTGACAAGTATTTTTTTAAATACAAGTTTTTAATGTAAGATTTTTACTTTAAACACCTCCACGACCCCCGTACTATTCAATCCATCCATCAGCACAATGTTTTGAGTGCGTTACATTGAGTTTTACCACAAAACATGATTTTACACGCCCCAAAAAAAAGTTGTTTCCCAGCAATAATTTTTGCGTAAAGTTACTTAGTTTCATGTACAGAATGCTCGGTTGACGGCTTCGTGATGAGGTGATTTACACGGTGTATTATAAAAAAATACTATTATTTACTATATACTTAATATTTTTATTTCAGGTATAATCGTCTTGATGATTTTTGTGAAACCCAATTAAAGTAAGTCTTTTATATTTTTTCTTCCTACTAATTCGGAAACAGTGAGTCCCACCTGACTGCATTTACAAGGGTTCCGTACCAAAACGGGTAAAAAGTGTTTATTGTCAGCCACGTTTGTCTGTCTGTCACAGCTGTTTATTTGAGTAGCTATCAATGCTATCTAGTTTTAGAAATCAGCAAAAACCCTTACAGACAAATTTAGTTTCGCGATGACCACCCTATCGCAGACATGTAGCGAGCTGGAATGTAGCATAGTGCCTATTTTAGGTGACGGTAGTGCCTGAAGCCAGAGACCCGACTCCCACTCACCCACAGCCAGCAGGCGGGCACGCTTAGCAGTATTGGTAGACGTATTAATAAGGTTATTCCGTACCATCCTGCAGAGCGGCTCATCCCACTGTCTCTACGAAAATGGGTTTTCGGACCGATCCGTATCAGGGCAACGCTCTTTCCAGGCGTCCTCTGCGTCTTCCAAGCACGGCACTTCCGAATCAACCAGAGAGAGAGTCAAAATCTTCCTGGTTAGCTTTTCAGTGCTGTGGACAGAGGACAGGAACGCCGGTAAGCTTAGATTAGAAATTTTGCGGACGCCGACGCCAACACAAGTTTTTAATGTCATTCTTTACTTTGAATACCTTCATGACCCAACTGTTCAATGGATCCATCAGCACAATGTTTTGAGTGCGCTGCATTGAGCACTACCTACCGTAAACCATGATACACCAAAAAAAAGTTCCCTAGCAATTATTTTAGCGCACTGCTCTTCGGCGACTGTCAAAAAAAAAATTTGGAATAAACTTCTTCATCTTTTATTGCCTCTCCTCTCCAAGTAGTGGAATTTTGAATTGATGTTCTTGCAGAAAGTTAAAGGACAAGACTGAGGCTGCCCCACCCACTACAGAAATTGCTACCAGTTCACCTACCTTATCTACGAATTCGACTAAAAACCCGTAAGTAAACATTATAATACATTTTTCATAATAATAAAACATGTGCAGTCATTGTGCCGATAGTCGTGTCGGCCAATGGCTTAATAGCCAAAAGCTTCGACCAACATCTGAGGAGTGTTTCGCTTGGCAGCTGGATCAAGTGCTTGATTCAGAAAGCAGTACTTCTGGACACGGCACGTATTGCTAGGAGGTTCCTCTCTCAAGAGCCCTAACCACCGGTAACCCGGACCCTGTTCCCGATGCCGGTGGGCTACTATTTTTAAGTGTCATGTTTACTTTCAATAGCTTCGTGACCCCACTATTCCATCAGCACAATGTTTTGAGTGTGCTGCATTGAGCGCTACCGTAAACCATGATGTACTACACTAGAAAAATTTCACCTGCAATTGTTTTATCGCAGTGTTCTTCTGAGACTGTCAAAAAAAAGAACATTTGGAATAAACTTCTTCACCTTTTAGTGCCTGTCCTCTCCAAGTAGTGAAATTATGAATCGATGTTCTTGCAGAAAGTTAAAGGACAAGACTGAGGCTGCCCCATCCACTACAGAAATTGCTGCCAGTTCACCTACCTTATCTACGAATTCGACTGAACACTCGTAAGTTTACATCGAAATACATCTTTCATAATTATGAAAAATGTGTAAAAGACGCTTAACGCAGCCGTAAGTCACTGGTTTGCCCAGTTATGGCGATCATCTATATATTCTGGACCATACCTGGGAACCTTCTAGGTACGGAGATATTGACCGTCAAGATTTAATTTTTCACTCGTGTTTTTACAAACACAAATTTTTAATGTCATTCTTTACTTTGAATACCTTCATGACCCAACTGTTCAATGGATCCATCAGCACAATGTTTTGAGTGCGCTGCATTGAGCACTACCTACCGTAAACCATGATACACCAAAAAAAAGTTCCCTAGCAATTATTTTAGCGCACTGCTCTTCGGCGACTGTCAAAAAAAAAATTGGAATAAACTTCTTCATCTTTTATTGCCTCTCCTCTCCAAGTAGTGGAATTTTGAATTGATGTTCTTGCAGAAAGTTAAAGGACAAGACTGAGGCTGCCCCACCCACTACAGAAATTGCTACCAGTTCACCTACCTTATCTACGAATTCGACTAAAAACCCGTAAGTAAACATTATAATACATCTTTCATAATAATAAAACATGTGCAGTCATTGTGCCGATAGTCTTGTCGGCCAATGGCTTAATAGCCAAAAGCTTCGACCAACATCTGAGGAGTCTTTCGCTTGGCAGCTGGATCAAGGGCTTGATTCAGAAAGCAGTACTTCTGGACACGGCACGTATTTCTAGGAGGTTCCTCTCTCAAGAGCCCTAACCACCGGTAACCCGGACCCTGTTCCCGGTGCCGGTGGGCTACTATTTTTAAGTGTCATGTATACTTTCAATAGTTTCGTGACCCCACTATTCCATCAGCACAATGTTTTGAGTGTGCTGCATTGAGCGCTACCGTAAACCATGATGTACTACACCAAACAAAATATCACCTGCAATTATTTAAGTGCAGTGTTCTTCTGAGACTGTCAAAAAAAAAAAGAACATTTGGAATAAACTTCTTCACCTTTTAGTGGCTGTGCTCTCCAAGTAGTGGAATTATGAATCGATGTTCTTGCAGAAAGTTAAAGGACAAGACTGAGGCTGCCCCATCCACTACAAAAATTGCTGCCAGTTCACTTACCTTATCTACGAATTCGACTGAACACTCGTAAGTTTACATCGAAATACATCTTTCATAATTATGAAAAATGTGTAAAAGACGCTTAACGCAACTGTAAGTCGCTGGTTTTCCTAGTTTTTGCGATCATCGTAAAGGGTGTAAATAAAGACACAAACAAACAAAAACTGACTTAGACTAAATTATCCGCTTTTGTACCTATTTGCTTAATGTTGAAATTGTTATATGTTAATGAAGATAACCTGAATACTACAAAGTATCGTATTCACGACACTATTGGAGCATAGTTTAATCAGCCTGAAACGCTCCCACTGTTGGGACGCAGGCCTCTTCTTCATGAGAGGGAGTTGGAAGCAATACCCAAGCCTGCCCAGTACGGTTTGGTGGATGTCACAATATGTCTTGGGAGTTTTTGGTTATAGGGCAGGCTCACCGTTTTGAGAGCGTGTGCAGTGGTGATGACACAAAGTAATGCGCCAGTAGTATCTGAAGGGATAGGCAGATGTGTATCTAATAGTACGTTCTATGTAATAGGGGTCTATTGCCATCCACCTAGTACAAATCCAGACACCGTGGCTGCTACTCAGAAATTTCTGATGGATGAACCCAATAAAGTATCTGACTGGTTTAGAACTCATGACTACTACACACTATTTCTATTCAGGCTTTACACGTAATTTAGTGTGAAATAAATGTTTTGTGTAATGCCTTTCTAAATGACGCGCGGGTTCGTGAGATGTGAAGGAGGCTTCTGCCCAGGGGTAGGGCTGAACAGGTTATAAAAAAACATGTTTAAAATATTTCTTGTCCCAACAGAAGTGAGAAATATGTTTCGGAAAAATTGCCAACAACATATTCATCGAGCGTGGTGGTGGGCATCGGATTTTGTGCCTTCACATGCGGCACGCTCCTCGCTATTGCTGCCAAAATGTGTTACAGTCGGTATAGGAAGCGAACCTATGGTAATATACATATATTTTCTCAACCACTCATCACAACTCAACTCTCCATAATAACACAAATTTTTGTTATGCACATATTGTGTAAATCATTGCTGTTCATCGTTTCTAGATCTATTTATCTGCTGAGAGCCGACGTAATCCAGTGGATTTAGACAAAGTGACTTCTATCAGCGGTAACAAAGATTGAAAAGTAAAAGAAAAATGGATTTACTTAATTCCGTCGCCCTGTTAAAATTATTTGTAGAAATACGAAAGGTTTTCAAAGCGATTCCACGTGTTTGGATCTTCTGGTCAATGCCCCCATTTGGTAACTTCCCGCCAACTAAACAAAATACGTACAAAATGAGTGAAGAAAGTGCCTTTTCGGGAATAACAGCGTGAAGTTATGTTATGTACCTATTATTGTAACTATATTTTTTTTATACTCTTAGGCTGGTTTGCTTAAGTGTATTATCGATATTGTTTGGGTATATTATTTAATAAATATTAAATAGTTGGGGAAACGATACTCGAATGTATGAAGATCAAAATAGTTATAAAACGGCACTTTTGTGATGGTATTTTTTTAAGTTGGGGAATCGGTAAATTTACCAAACGGGATGATAGCCTGGTCAAGTATAGTGTTGCGTGGTCTTCTTGCCACGTGGCATAGTTGGATCAAACGTCGCCCCTCCTGATAATGTCGTTCAAGTGGCATAAGAAGCATGCTACACTGTACCTTGATGATTTCATTGTAATTCTTAAATTTTAATTTTATAATTTTGTGTACAATTTCAATACAATGTAAAATATGTTACTGATGTAAATGGAATGAAAATGAAACATACATTGACGACTTAGTACACACAGTGACAGATCAAGCTATTCATTTCTAGTATAACCATATGCCGTTTTCTATGACCTTGCCGTAAAATGAGAGATCAGCTTAATTTGGTTTTGATAGGTAGTCGTGTGTACATTGCAAATTTATGATTTAGGA
Organism: Cerastis leucographa; assembly: GCA_963082945.1. Lineage (NCBI taxonomy): Eukaryota > Metazoa > Arthropoda > Insecta > Lepidoptera > Noctuidae > Cerastis > Cerastis leucographa. The sequence continues at coordinate 20,034,809 of OY720356.1, read as the reverse complement.
TCACTGTACAATTTCGTTGAAATGTTCCAGGAGTACAAGAAGGCCGGGCGTAACTGAAGACTGTAGTCATCCGTTAACCATCATCCAGAATCCAAGAAACAAATTCCTTCATCATTTGTTTAAATAAACTTGTGCTATACGTATACAGCTTTTGAGTAGACACTTTAAATCATATTTTCCTGTTATAAAAGTCATTGTAATAAAATACTTTGCTAACCATTTCGTAGTTGTTTTACTTACTCCACATAAAACCCATTTCCTGCATTTTACTAATTTAGTACAGATCTCCCAGGAAATGCTTGCGCTTGGGTAAGCATCGCCGTTCTTCGGATATGAGATGCTTGAGAGAACGCGCTGTGATGAGATCTAATACACAGCTGTTAAGGTAGTCATACACGGTAGAGTGTAACTGACAGGTTTACTTGTGCAGGTAAACTGTACAGGTAAACCGGAGCGTGTTTTGCATGTGCAGGTTTCCTAATCTGTACAGGTAACCTGAAGATGTATTAATTTTTATATTTTCTGCCCGTGGCTATACCTGTTCAGTTTACCTGTGCAGGCAAAACTGAGCGTGTGTGGTGGTCGCTTGCGCAGGTGTCAGTCATCCGGTGATTGCGAAAAGGGAAGGACGTGCGGTAATCCGTTATTGTACAATATGTCTTCTCGTACGACGAACACAGTCAGTATTGCCTTTGGAGCGCGTGTATACCTCTACGCAGATCAAACTTACCTGACAGGTGTACCTGTACAAGTAAACCTGTCAGGTGCACCTTAACGTGTATGGCTAGCGGTGTCACCTTGTTTCGCAGACAGAAATTTGACAGAATTTCTTTTCCCAGAAAATGTTTCACATAATATTTAGTCCCCGTATTTTTATTTCAAATATTTTTGTTTTGACTACTATTTACTTGACTGAAAAATATTTTACAGAAACACAATTCAAAGAATTTTACAATCACATTTTTTTATTTGACCAACTCATCAAACAGCAGAATTATTTTTCAACGAATATTGTTTGTTCGATGTATGTTTCCATGGTATTTTATTTCAACGAAATTATTAACCTTAAATTAAAATATTGTCTTAAAAAGTCAATATGTTGTACTACAAAAGTTAGTGGCAGAAACGAATGGCTGCAAAACAGACTCCACGTAGTCTTGTTTGCCCTACCCCTAGAGTGTAATTTAAGCCCGCGTAGGCGTGGAGGGATGAGGCGGCCCGCGAGTTGAGGAGCAGGTGGTTTCTAAAGATCGCCGCCGCGGCTGAGGCTGGCCGGCTTGCCGGCCAGCAAGCCGAAGCTGCGGTGGTGAGCGTTAATACCATCTGCGACGATAAACTTGCGTGGGGCCGCCGGAGCCCCGCAGCGCCGGAGCCGTGACAGAAACCTTGCCTGTTACATGCTTGCATGCATGCTGCAAGTTGCATGCTTGCTGCATGCTGCATGCAACAGGCATGGACACCATTAGTGAGAATAACAAGATTGTTTTCCTGCTTGACAATAATTTACCCGCATTATTTTTGTGAACCCGGTGTTGTACTTTTGTAGGAGGGTATGCATTTTTCAAAGGTTTGAGTTTTAGAAACTGTCAGTCGATTAAAATGTTATTCTTCGTAATAAGTTTTATGTGAAACAAACAATATGTGGATAAATAATATTTGATTTGTTATTCTATGATATGAATATTCTAACATTAAACTTTATTTGAAACAAAAATCGATGATTTAAATTTCTTCAAAGTAAGTATTCTGCGTATTGATTATTCTGTGAAATGATAATATGAGAAACAATTTATGTGAAACAAAATTCGATAAAACAATTAGCGATGAAACAACGCACAACCATGGCTAGCTTTACAGCCATAGAAGTACCTACTTGTTTATTTTGTGATTCCAAACCCATAGATTAACAACTCTAAAGTTCCAAAAAAATTTTTTTGACTAATTGTGGCCAGAGTGGGTGACCCATAGAGGTTTAAAAGACTTATAGAGCTAACGTAAACGTAACGGAGTATTGTCATACAAAAAAAAAATATCGAGCTTCAGTAGTGCTATCTAGCGTTGAATAGAAAAAACACGAATATAACCAAATATTAGAATATAATTTAGCTATTGACCGGTAGACTGCGCTAGTTTACAACCTCTGATGGGGGTGCCACGTTTTAGGATGGCATCAAATTATCGAAAAGTTATATCGATTATGTTTGCTAAGATTAATTACAAACTATCTTGTATTATATTTAAATTAATTCAAATAAGTGAATAATAAACTAGGAAAGAAATGAAATTATACGGGTAGTCCAATGTTGACAAGTTATTTATTTTGAAAGCTTATGGGGCACCATAGTCTCCAGACAATGGTGCCCCAAAGGCTAACATACATCGTGAGTCATCAACGTACATCGTAAGTATAGTTTCCAAACTATGCTCACGATGTACGAAGTGCGAATGCAGCCATTCCCCCCCGGCGATTCCCATAGTGAACAAGTGACAGGATTTTTCTAATCGACTAGACCTCTGGAAGTGGTTTAAATCCCTTCATCAACTAGAAAAGAGGATCTTCAAACGGCTGAGTAGATTTTTTTTAAAAGATAGTTAAGAACACTTCAATTAATACACCTTTCAAACGAAATCAACTTTGTCAAAATTGGTTCATCCGTTCAGGAGCTATGATGCCGCACAGAACACACGTCAAACCTATAATACCCCTCTTTTTTGGTTGGGGGTTAAAAGTAGGGTGGAATAGATGCATTCACGTCTATAGATTTCGTAGTATGGAACAGATAACATCAGGATCTGTAACGAAAAAAAATGCGAGTCGGACTCGCCATTCTTACCTAACCTAACTTTTATAATGCTTGGGCAGTATTAAAAATATCATAAAATGATAATTAAATAAAATGAATACGTACTCGTATTCAATTTTTTTTTTTTTTATAGCCAGAATTTTACCAGGTTCTATTGTACTACTACGTCAAATCAAGAAATCTCATTATTTCGTTTGTAGTACTTATACGGTACTTATCCTGTTTTTAAAACTGCTCAACCAGTCTTGCCTTCTTGCGTCTTTTTTTTACGACATGACATGAAAAAGTCTCGATAACACAAATCGATAAACGAACAACTTTCAGTAGCGAAGTTGTGGTACAGTTACTGACCAACAGAGGGTGGTTATTGCAATTTCTGTAAATGTTCTAGATTATTCTCAGATATTATTTTGTTATATCCTAAATACTGTGTAAATAAAGAAAATAGTAACGAAAATAAAACTGAATTAAAATCCACTCGTTTTACCTTGTTGAGATTTGCAATACCACAAAGCACAGCAGGGCATATTATTTTACAAAATATTTGTTTGTTCTTCAAAGATGTCAAATGAACGCAACCTGACATGCAGACGTATCACACTAGGCGTATTCAAGCTGTGAGCGGACCAAAGTTTTATACAGGCAAAGGTACGAAGAGGTCCGTTTAAAGTCATGAGTGGATCTCATTATAAATCCATACATCTTATATGCCTTATTCATGATTTGTTCGACATGTAAATCCAGGCAAAGTTTAGAATCAAGCAGTATGCCCAAATCACGTACCAAGTTTACTTTATTTAGTGAGGTATAACACAGAGAGTATGCAAACCTAATAACGTTTTTATTTTTGGTGAAATTTATATAGTTGCACTTGGGGATGCTTAGAAGAAGCTTACTTGAGTTACAATAGTCCGTTTGTCTATCCAAGTCCTCTTGGAGTAGATGACAATCATGTATGGTTTGAGTAGGTCTGTATACCTTAAGGTCATATGCATATAACAAAAATTTAGAGTTGTGAAAGCAGTTACCAATATCATTTATAAAGATAATAAATAACAGAGGACCGAGAATAGAGCCTTGAGGGACGCTAGAGGTAACCCTGACAGCATCAGAGTGGTAACCGTTAATTACAACCCGTTGACAGCGATTAGTGATGTAAGAACTGAACCACCGTAACAGGTTACCACGAATACCATTAAAGGTTATTCGGCTCAGGAGTAGTTCATGATCCACCTTGTCAAAAGCCTTCTGAAAGTCCGTGTATACTGCATCAACCTGTATACGATTATCCATCTTGTCAAATAGGTCGTTAGAGAAAACAAGTAAATTCGTTGTGGTTGATCGCTTTTTTACAAAACCATGTTGTTGTTCTATGATAGCGTTATGAAGAATAGGGTACACTTCGTTATGTACTAGTCTTTCAAAAAGCTTCGACAAGGTGGACAGAATAGAAATTGGTCGATATTGCTCAACACTACGTTTAGATCCGGCCTTGTGTACAGGCGTGATATTAGCATGTTTCCTTACCGCTGGCATGACACCTTCAGTAATGCATTTATTGTAAATTATAGCTAAGGGTCTACATATAACAGTGGCAGTATTTTTGAGAAAAAACGCAGACAGACCATCTGGACCTGGGCCTTTAGTTGCATCCAGTGATTTCAGTTCTGTCATTATCGTTTTCTCCTTGAAACGAAGGTTAGAAATAACGATATCACTAGACACTGTTTCAGGTGGTGGCTCCCATTGAGAAAGCGTAGGCGAGACAAGTTCATATACGGAAGAAAAGAAATCGGAAAACATGTTGCAAATCCGGTTTGTTTGCCGGTATACCGGGTTTGTTTTTGCGATTAGTTACATAGACCCAAAAATCTTTAATATTTTTATGAATGCTATCCTCAATTGACTTAATGTATTTAGAGAAGCATTTATCACAAACTTCCTTAAATATCGCTCTATGCTGCGAAAAAGTTTCGTAGTCTGAAATGTTGCCGTATTTCTTCCAGTTGACCCATGACTTTTGTTTTTTCCTAAATGTTCTAATCAACGATTTGGAGAACCAGACTGGAAAGCCAGCCGTTCTGGATGCGGATAGTGGTGTGTGCTGCTTAATAATATCGTCAATCTTATTGTAAAATGTGCTAAGTGCCTCCTCAGACCCTAAGGGTGTAAGAAGTTCCGTCCAGTCAGTATTCTGAATTTCATTGTTGATGTGCTCATAATCAGATTTATAAAAGTTGTATTTTTGTAGAGGTCGCTTTTGCATGGGAAGAGTTTCTACATTCATGCTAATATCACAAACAAAAGGTGGGTGGTACGTGTCATAACACACAAACAAAAGGTGAGTGGTACGTTCGTAAAATTCGAAGACATGTGACATCTACCAACCCGTACTGGGCCCCTGTGGTGGATTACAGCCTTAAGTACTTAATTTCGTAAAATTCGAAGACATGTGACATCTACCAACCCGTACTGGGCCCCTGTGGTGGATTACAGCCTTAAGTACTTAATTTCGTAAAATTCGAAGACATGTGACATCTACCAACCCGTACTGGGCCCCTGTGGTGGATCACAGCCTTAAGTACTTAATTTCGTAAAATTCGAAGACATGTGACATCTACCAACCCGTACTGGGCCCCTGTGGTGGATTACAGCCTTAAGTACTTAATACTTGTAATCTTTTATCAACCGATAGATTTCATCTATAAACATACTGCGTGTCTTGAAGCTAAATCCTTATCTGGGGGAAGAAATCGATTGCGTTTTTAACCGACTTCTTTATTGCCATACGATCGCCTGACAAAATTGACATCGGAATGTATGCTAAATGAGAAAATGCGACGTAACAATACGACCGCTTTATAAAAGTCGGGACGAAGAGCGGGTAGCCATGAGAAGTGGAAAAACGGAGCGAGACCATTACTTAGGGGTGGTACACCATGCGCTGATCACGTGTATACCCCTATTTACCCCATTATTCTTACTCTCATTAAATTGCCTAAAATACCGGAAATTTCATAACGGATCTCATTTAAATTATCAGGTTCATTTAAGGAAAATTGATTAAATTAATTAGTTGAAATATCAGCCAAGTTCGAGTTCGAATTACGCATTAGTTCCGTACAATGTTTACTGATCGGCGTAGTTAGAGATCAGTTGAATTTTTTCGCTCTTGTTGTCATGTGGTATATATAGGTCCACTGTGTACATTATTATTATAACTTTTCTCCTTTAACGACATTGGCGCCCTGAATCAAAGCATTGACACACTACATTAACATAACAAACGAAAGTGGATGTAGGTAGTGTGGGCACATGCGATGACATCTTAATCTAAACATTTCTAGAAAGAGCTAACCTCTCATTGTATTACAGGCTTTCCGAGCATTGAATAATCAGCTCAAAGTCACCGTCCCGTAGGTGGACGACAATTTTTTTTTCCGAATTCTCCCTGCTCCGTTTTTTTACTACGACTCAAGTCCGGGAATCCAACCTGAGTCGTATTCCCGGACTTACCGAGACTTTATTCCGAGAAACGTAAATGGTATCGAAGAAAAAAGGTTAGAACCCTAAAAACTAAAAAAGGAGCACAAAGTTTAAAAAAGTTTGTGGTTAGTTAGGTTTCGCAAATATTGTTAATATTTTTTTTCGTAGAAACAGGAAAACTCGGAGCTCGTAATTTTTTAGATATTTGTTTCTCATTACTATAAGAAACCAGCAGTGCACGCAAATATTCGCAGCTGTGACAAAGTGCGAATATTCATACTTAATTTTGATTGAATCCACATTCAACCAATGTAGTAAACAGTCTTCAAAATGAATTTATACAGTTTTTTATTAATTTTGGTTTTGGTAAGTAACTTTTTGTTTTCTACTTTACATAAAACATGGGTAAACTTTGATTTTTTTACTTTTAAAATAGTCTTTAGTCGGAAATCTAATGAATAATTTTTAAAATTTACAGTAATAAAAGAAAATTGTTTTAAGACATAAACGTTTATGGCTTATCTTCACTGCCAAAGAAGAATATATTTATATCTCGTCAGGGGCTTCATTTAAAAATGTTTCGACTTCTTAAGAGGTGAAATCTGAGGCTGTCTTTTAGAATAGATTATGGAATCCTTTCAAATGTAACTATAGCACACCGCGTCACAGCCGCGGGCGGCCGTGCTTAGTTTTTTTTTTAATTCACACTGGCCGTTTGTACACTCACAAGACCGCAGCATTTTTTTCTTAATGATGTTAGATTTTTTACAGCCGACTGCCTAACCAAAAGTTATGTTTTTTAAATTTATTCTTACCCTAGGGAAGGAAGCAATTACTATGAGTCTTTCCCGCCCAAAGGTGGGAAGTAGCATCTTCCACCCGCTACTCGGATCAAATAAACACTACTTTCTGAGTATGAGAAATGAAAAAGGTTTTCACGGCGATGATGAAGCAGGATATATCACGGCAAAAAACGTAATCACATGGCAACCTTCCTCTGTTTATAGGGTTTAAAACAACTGCAGTATGATAAGTGATCCCAAAAAAATATCTGATGTACCGTACATTTTGACCGTGCAGGTATTGCAGTTTGGCAGGAAATCGCAGTTTTTTTTTTAAATTACTGATGTAAAAAGGTTATATATGTATATATTCAGAATGATGTACTAGACGTGGAAAACGTTTTCGCATCGGTGTTCCTTCCACCCGGTGTATTTAAGTATCATATTTAATCAGCGAAAGGTCTCAGTCAATCGTTAACAACCACGCGGTCTTCTTTCTTCCACGGACTTTGTTATTTGAATACTTAAGTATTACGAAAATTCTATTAAAGCGGCTAAAGATAATTGTTGTTGATGCGACAAGCACAAGACCAGTGGATGTGGTGGGAGAGTCGCTCCAGGGAGGTTCATGTCTAGCTGTGGACGTCTATCGTCTGATACCATGATGATGGCAATGTAGTTAACGAGCACGTCCCTAAATCAAAAAGACCGAGATCAGAGTCTTAAACGAAAAAAAAAAACTTAGAGCATGTTATTAAACGTATAAAAACCCAAGGGAACACTTTAAACATAGACTACTAGAGTGGATATCTAAAGTCATGATGAATAGCTGTTATAAAGACGTTAAGTATCACCCGTATCTATAAACATTCGAAGTGATAACTTGAGTAAAAGTCGATATTTAAGATTCTATTTTTTTATTTTCGAGTTTAGTAATTACTTAAAGTTAGAAGTGTCAAAAGTAAGCATTCTTAGCTTTGCTATCTTTTAAGGTTCTTAGTTCGTTTAAATTCTTGGCCCGACGGTTTGCCAGTATTTATAAAGAAGCATAAAACAAAATTCATAAAGTTAAGAGAGATACACAAGAGAAACTGCTACAAATTAATTCTGAGACGAATCTACCAACTTCTTGTGTATGTGTTCTCGAGCTGTTGTTGAATGTGACCGACTGGTTATAGTCTCCACATTCTGAGGGAGCGCATTCCAAAGGAAGACATTTTACGATGAACAATTATTATTTCTATTTCAGCTGTGTAACGCAGAAGCTGAGGAAGATCATACCACTAAGAATGAACTGAATCCGTAAGTAATAATATTTTTTTAATTAGATGTGAAAGAAGAAGATTATAGTCTACTAGCAAACAATAAGTATTATTCGAAGAAACTTCTTTCACCACAAAGGTAAGATTACCTGTGCCATTTTAAAAATTGAAAAATCTACTCCAAATGTAAAAATTATATTTAGTCAAACTGTTGCTATGGACGAGTGCACTGTACCTACCAACGTATTACAAAACAGGAAAAATGTAATCAGCTTTGCCACCGATTAGCCACAATTCTTTCATATCAGTAGTAGAGTTAAGTTAAGCTGAAACAGGAAGGGGCCGAGACCAGGGGGGGGGGCGTGTCGAGGAGGGAAGTTACGGAAAGGCTCTCCCTGAACCTGAACTGCCAGCCCCGGCCATAACTCATTTACATTGATGTGTGTTCATTCATTCATTCATGTGTATAAGTCTCTATGTATGTGTATGTCTTTTTGTAAACTAGTAGTTATTTTTTTTTGTACCCTATCACAATGTTGTCATATTTTACCCAAAGGTTGACTGGTAGAGAATGTTTTGTGGCATTAAGTCCGCCTATGTACCACTATTGTACATGAAGTTTAAGTAAATTTACTTAGGCCCCCCACTGCCTCGTTGGTCTTGTGGTTGCAATAGCGCTAGGCTGAGCTTGGGGTTCTGGGGTTTGATTCCTTGGTCGGGCAACGTGTTATTGGGTTTTTCCATTAGTCATTTTCTGTAGACGCCAAGGGGTCTGGATTTGTTGCCTAGATAACCCCACATTTTCTCAGTCAGGGGCTTTCAGACGTCCTTTTATGAATAACTAGCTTATGCCCGCGGCGTCGCCCGCGTGGAGTTCGATAATTATCCCACGGGAACATACTATCGGGATAAAAAGTATACTATGTGTTAATCCAGGTTATAAACTACCCGTGTGCCAAATTTCATCCAAATCCATTCAGTAGTTTTTGCGTGAAAGAGTAACAAACATCCATCCATCCATCCATCCTCACAAACTTTCGCATTTATAATATTAGTAGGATACACAGCTACGCTCCCAAATAAATTCGTAACGTTTCATTATATTAATGTTCTATAACTTATGTTACTTTTACAGCGCCGATTCCAGCATCATAACAAGAATTCTGGACGTTGATCAATGTGTATGTCACATGTAAGTCTGAAAGTTAGATAATATTTTTTTACGCGTATGTGTGAATGTATTTTGTCTCTGGGACACCAACCCTGAACCCTAAATGGCTGGATGGTTTAAATAAATGAGACGTAAAGATAGGTTCGTCTTGATGGCGTGACATTAAATAACACCGTCAATATACACTTATACCTACATTTAAAAGAACCGTTGGTAATACTGTGACGTATTATTATATCTGTGTATCCTATATTAATGATCTCTAAGAACCTAATACTCAGAAATAAATATTATTCTATTCTATTGGAAATCCAAATAATAGATATACATGTTAAAAAAATATGTTTAACTAATTCACTAAAAGGTTAATAAATATACAAAGATTATCATCATTGACATTCTTTTATTTAAAATATATTTTCTTCACGATGATCACCTATCTGTTAAACCTCGTTTTCTTTTTTTTTCTGTTTGTATGTACTAATTTTGTGTTATTATTTTTAGCAATTACAATCCCACCACATTGGATGATTCGGTAAGTCTTGTAATTTTATTTTATTTTAGCTGTCCCGCGCAACTTCGTCTGCGTCACATTTTCCCCGTTTACGCAACATTTTTCATTGAGATAGATAGATAGATAGATCGGTTGAGTTTTCGCGTGAAAGCGTAACAAACAAACTTACATTCACATTTATAATATTAGTAAGGATATTTTTTTCACAGTATGTGTATGTTGTTGAGATGTTTTTGATTTTTACCAACTTTATTTGCAATAACGACATTTACTCTGTTCAATTATATTGATTGGCTAGTGACAAAGCATAACACCCTAATTATGTTAGATCTAAACATTGTTAAATTATTTCTGGATTTTACTTTTTGCTGTACTCCACTGAGTCCATATTGTGCCTTATATATAAGCCATTATAAGAATCTTGGGAACTTTATTGGAATGCAAATATAAATTATAAGAAAATGAAAGTGTTGCCTATAACAACACCCAGTCGATACCGACACCAAATCGGCGGGCCAACCCTGAATTCGCAAAAAAAACGGGCGAAGTGCGAGTCTCACTCGCACACAGGGTTCCATAGCCCCAAACAATACAATAACAATATTTTGAACGGTCATTCATTTGTAAATTTCCACTCAACCGCAAAACTAATTTTTTTTTTCATAGTAATATAATGAAAAACAAAGTTACTGCTGCATTTTGGTGAAAAATTCCCATATCTCAAAAACTAAATATAAAATATTATTCAAACTAATTTTCATTGAAAGATTTTTTTACGTTCTACATCCCAATATTTTTTTCAGAATTTTTGTTCTCTTACTTTAGAAATTAGACACGTTTTACCACTTTGGAAGTGTCTATCTTTCAAACGATTGACTTTGAAAGAAAATGGTTTTAGGAACCTGAATGCCATTTTTAAAGACCTCTATAGACACCCCGCACGTATAGGTTTTTTAGTTTCAGTTCCGTGTGGGGGGGGGTATCCTTAATCTATTTTTTTTTATTTTGTACAAGAATCGTAAAGCGGTTTACAGAATACATCTACCAAGTTTCAGCTGTGTAGTCCTAATAGATTCGGAATAAAGTGGCTGTGACATACGGACGGACAGACGTCTGTCTGTCCGGACAGACAGACAGACATGACGAATCTATAAGGGTTCCGTTTTTTTGCCATTCGGCTACGGAACCCTAAAAATGGGTCAAACACTTATATTTGATCGATTTAATGTACTGAAAAGCTGACCAGGTGTTTTTTCGAAATTTTAGTCTTGGTCCTAGAATAGAAGTAATTCATAACTATGAATAATAATAATAATAATAATAAAAAAATAGCTGGCAATACTAAAGTCAAGACGTCTTTAAATTTCATTCCATAATTTTTATCAATTTTAATTTTTAAACAGTTTCTTTTTCAAATTTGATACCCGGTCTTAATTCTACAAACAATTATGTCTCTATTAAATCCATTTACACCATAAAATGCAAGAAATAAACTTAAAAATACCGAAAATAAAAACTGGAACAAAAGTGACGTGCATGTATTTGACATATATATGTCACGTAAAAAAATGTTGAAAAACTAAATCAATTGAAGACGATGTTGACAAGAGCAGCAGCTCGAAGAGCACAAATACCGCCTCCGGACTCGTCGCCCCGCTCCGCCTCGCCGCCGCCGGAATCCAGCCTCACTGTGAGTGTTGTGTCGCCGGCCGTGGCAGTTGCGTCGAGCTCCAGCGACGAGTACTTCTCTCCGCCCACGACGCCACCACCTGTTCGTCGACGGGGAGGACGCCGGCCGCCGGACGGTTTAGGACCTCGAGGCCCACCGGCCTCTGATAGGGTCCCAGCTCCCGGTGGAAGTGTGCAGCGCATGCGATGGACGCGAACCATCAATGAAAATGTCATGCGCTCATACTATGGGGCTACAGAGGGAGGAAACAACCTGACCGCGTACCGTGTTCGGATGCTCTCTCTGTTTCGGGTACTTGAGCCAGCTGTCAACGTGTCGGCGCAACGATTATCGGATCAGGTGCGGGTCATCCAGCGTAATCATATGTTGGATGGCACCGTACTTGATCGCCTGCGAACTGAAATGCAGAGTAGCTACGTCATTGTCCCTCCGTCACAGGCTGTGGTTCCACCACAGTCTAGTCAGTTATTCGATCGCGCTGACGAAGCGAGTAATGACGTGGCTACTAATGTAAGTACCCAGTGCAGTGAGGAAATGAGGAGTGCTTTGGAAGGTGCGATTGGAGAATATCGGTACATGTCGCCTGAACTTAGACCACGTATACCTCGTTTGCCCATGCATAACAGAAATAGGGCGCTGGTGGCTGTTCTGGATTCGCAGTTGTCAAACTATTTTGATAACTGCGAAGACCTCACTGATGCTCACTCGATCCTGTACTGTGCGGCTGTAGCGGCATGTCGTGTAGCTCATGTCAAATTTTCTAATGACAGAGCTACACGACCTAAACCTGCCGTACCGGCTTGGCAGTGCAGGATTGAGCGACGTATTAGTGGGGCCAGAACACTCATCGGCAAACTAATCTGCTTCAGGGAGGGCAACAATCGCCCTCGAGTGATGCGTTTTGTGAAGCGGGCATTTGCAGGGACTGATATTAGTCCTCGAGACTATATGTCCCGTATCATAGAACGCATCGACTTCCTGAAGCAGAAAGTGTATGCATGGGCAAACCGTATCCGTAGGTATAAGCGGCGGGTGGAACGATACACTCTGAATCGCACATTCCAAAGAGATGAAAGGTGGGTTTATAGGAGTTGGGAGCGACCGGACCAAGGTGTGGCCGACACGCGCCTGCCGGATGATGACGTCATGTGCGCGTTTTGGCGCAGCATATGGTCGGTGCCTGTCGGCCATACTGAGGGTGAATGGACTCGGGAAGTCGAGCGAGTGTGCGATCCAGTTCCAGAAATGGGGGCAATCTCTATCAGCCCCCAAGACGTAGCTCGTGCAGTCCGTCCGTTGCCTAACTGGAAATCTCCAGGGCCGGACGGGCTGCACAACTTCTGGATTAAATGGTTTGCGAGGTCGCATGCTCGCTTGGCAACCCTATTCCAGTCAGCCTTAGAGTCAGGGTCGCTGCCCGAGTTCCTGACTACTGGAATAACCCACCTGCTCCATAAATCAGGTAGTACTGCGGAGCCCAAAAATTATAGGCCTATTACTTGTCTTCCGACAATGTATAAAGTTCTTACATCCATTTTGAGAGCTAAAATTTGCAAACACATTGATGACAATTCAATCATGTCCGCTTCTCAGAATGGATGTAGGAACGGGTCCCGCGGTACTAAGGAGCTGCTCCTCATTGATATGGCCATTAACCAACAGGTTCGGCGTTCCCGAAGGGATCTGTCGACATGTTGGATAGATTATAAGAAAGCCTATGACTCGGTGCCACATACATGGCTCATGAGGGTGCTAGAATTGTATAAAGTTGATGCAACTCTGCGCACCTTCCTGATGTCGTGTATGAGGCAATGGAGGACAGTCCTTCGCTATCCAGGATTTCGACAGATACAGGGGAACAGCGAACCAATAAGGATCGAGCGTGGTATTTTTCAGGGCGATAGTTTGAGTCCGCTTTGGTTCTGCTTAGCCTTGAATCCTCTAAGCACACTGCTGGAGGAGTCAGGTCTGGGCTTTCGATTGAAGAGAGGTGGTCAGGTTATATCTCACCTTCTTTACATGGATGACCTGAAACTCTTTGCCCCCAACAACTTGCAATTGATGGAACTACTGAGGGTAACAGAAACTTTCAGTAGCGCCATCAGGATGGAATTTGGTGTGGACAAATGTGCGGCCATGCATGTAAAGCGAGGGGAGATTGTGGAATCTGAGGGAATCCAGCTCTCAGATTCCATAAATCTTAGATCCCTCTCAGCGACCGAAACTTACAAGTATTTGGGTATGTCGGAAGCGCTGGGCATCAATTCTGTTGACATGAAGCAATCATTGAGGGAACGCTTCTTTGGCCGCCTGAGAAAAGTATTTAATAGTCTTTTATCAGGTGGAAATAAGGTGCGTGCCTTCAATGGTTGGGTCATGCCGGTTTTGATGTACACTTTCGGCGTACTCAAATGGACTCAAACAGAACTAGACGCCCTGGATAGGAAGGTCCGTACATTGTTGACGGCATATCGAATGCATCACCCACGTTCTTCGGTTATGAGACTGTATATACCCCGGAGTTGTGGAGGTCGAGGCTTTTTAAACGCTAAGACTCTCCACAATCGCGAGATATGCAGTCTCAGGGAATATTTCCTAGAAGCCGACGTGGGGATGCATCGAGATGTGGTCGCGATGGACAAGGCCCTCACCCCGCTCTCCTTGGCTAAAGAGAACTGGCGCAAACCTGCAGTGCTTGACACTAATGACCGCAGGGAAGTATGGCAGAGTAAGGAGCTTCACGGACGCTACTTCAGTGCTCTGCATGGACCTGATGTAGACCATGCAGCGTCCGTAGCCTGGCTACGTTCCGGGGAACTCTTTGGAGAAACCGAAGGTTTTGTTTGTGCAATTATGGATGAAGTTATGATGACGAATAACTACCGGAAATTTATTGTGAAGGATGGCACGGTTGACATATGTCGGGCATGCCACCGTCCGGGCGAATCGATCCGTCACATTATCTCCGGGTGTTCTCGTCTGGCCAACGGAGAATACTTGCATAGACACAACCTTGTAGCCAGGATTATTCATCAGCAACTTGCTCTGAAATACAGCCTTGTGGAATCGGAAGTGCCGTACTATAGGTATGTGCCCGACCCAGTTCTCGAAAATGGCAATATCACACTGTATTGGGATCAATCCATCATCACTGACAGGACTATTGTAGCCAATAAGCCTGATATAGTGGTGGTGGATCGATCAGAGCGGCGCGCAATGATTGTTGACATAACGGTTCCACATGACGGGAACCTCGTGAAGGCCGAGAAAGATAAGCAAATCAAGTATCTTGACTTGGCTCGCGAGGTTGTCGACATGTGGGATGTTGACTCAGCGATCATTGTACCGATAGTCGTATCAGCCAATGGCCTAATTGCCAAGAGCCTCGACCAACATCTGATGAGGCTCTCGTTAGGCAGCTGGATCAAGGGCTTGATTCAGAAAGCGGTACTCCTGGACACGGCTCGTATTGTTAGGAGGTTCCTTTCTCTGGAGCCCTGACCGCCGGTAGCTTGGACCCTGTTCCCGATACCGGTGGGCTACAATTTTTTATATTTTTAAATGTTTTTTTATTTTTTTTTTATTTATGAAAAATATTTAAAAATGTATTAAATTTGTATATATTAATGAATAAAGGGAATAATAATAAATTTATTTGTTAGAATATTGTTGCTGTTACATAGGTGTTACACTTAATATAATGTCCATAATATTCTGCTGTTTCCAGCGTACAAATATTTCAATGAATTAAAATTATTAATAAACCATACAATGTCTAGATTAAGGAAAACGTTAACTACTATCAAATACAATGTCAGGGATTATTAATTATAATGTCCAGAATGATTATATACAATGTCAAGGGTTATTAGATATAATGTCAAGAACGATTAAAAAAAAAAAAAAAAAAGGTTAAGAATGATTAAATACAATGAAAAGAGACAGAATAAAAAAAACAATACAATGTGAGAGAAATTAAACTCCATTCAATTATTAAGAGGTAAGTCGTCGTCTAATTTAAATTTTGAATCAAATTTTTCATTTAAAAATTCATTCGTTGAGTAGTAACACTTTTGCAACAGAAAGTTGAATAGCTTCTTTTTAAATGTCATAAGGTTAAGACTTTTAAAAACATTAGGTAATTTATTATAAATTTGAATTGCCATACAGTAAACATTATTTGAAAATTGTTTAATTCTTTGTTGGGGTGCACATAATTTGTGGATATTTCGACTTTTCCTTAAAACAACATCATTGTGTACTTTAAATAAAGTTAAGTTTTTACGTACAAAGATACAGAGTTCGAATATATATAAAGATGGAAGTGGTAGTATTTTTATTTTTTTAAAGATCGGGACACAGCTTTGTAATGGATGGGCTTTAGTCATTGATCGAATACATTTTTTTTGGGCTCGGAATGCTTTAATAATATCCACAGAATTTCCCCATATAATAATGCCGTAGCGGAGAATTGATGCTACGTAACCATGATAAGCATAAAGTGCTGCATTGATACCAGCTACGCGAGTTAGAATACAGTAACGCCTTCTGATAATTCTAGTTATCTTCGACTTCAAATTGTTTTAATGTTGATTTGTTTTTTTAGGTGTCCGTGAACTGTACAGTAAATGAAGCTACGAGAAAGACTCATGGAAAAAAATTGTACGTATCTGCCTTCATTCCATACGAGACCGATTTATTTTAATGATAACAACTTCCAGATTTTTTTTAGGGATCCTTATCATACGGCCGCTAGTAAATGCACACACATTTTTTCTTAAACTGGGAATAAGGCACGGTCATTAGTGTTTTTCAGCCGAGATTGTAGTAGTTACTAGAAGGGTCCGTAACCAAAAGGGTCGTGTTAAGTTATAACCGTGGCCAATAGCGCATGCGCCGAATGATGACGCGGCAGCAGACGGCAAGTGCTACATCCTATAGTCATCCGAATAGTTTTATGTCCCGGACCACTATTGCCAATCGCTTCCATATTTGGTAAATAATTACTACTCAATTGGTAATAATTACTACTCGAACAACACATTTTGCACCTTATAAGTTTTCGAGAAAATCGACTTTGACAGTGGTAGTCCCGCTCCCGTCACGTCGCGTTTCAGTGGGACCACCATGAGCTCCGAAAAAGGGGACATGCTACAGCTATTCTAAGTATACAAATAATTACTAAACTACTAAAAATAAGGAGTTTGTCGCTTTCCTCAAACCTATAGAAAATACTACCCCGCAAGATAATAATGCAAGCGATTGGCGTTGGTAGTGTGGCGGTAGTCACGGACACAATAGTTTCTTAGGATACCAGTATAAAAATTATTAGAGGGTAAGGGAAATAA
The DNA here is from genome assembly GCA_963082945.1 of Cerastis leucographa. Taxonomy (NCBI): domain Eukaryota; kingdom Metazoa; phylum Arthropoda; class Insecta; order Lepidoptera; family Noctuidae; genus Cerastis; species Cerastis leucographa. The sequence continues at coordinate 20,017,752 of OY720356.1, read as the reverse complement.
TTAAAGAAATATTCGAATAAAACATTGGTGCCAATTACTGACCGATCTGTTTCAATTCAGGCCGCTTGCACTCGTTGAAATACGCCGCCTGGTAAATATGCTAAACTGTAAAGGGGTTGGAAGATTGTATGAAGCGTGGCCAGCCTCACTTCCGCCATTTTAATATTTTCTCAAAGTTGCGGTAACGCAGATGACCTCTATTGATCAGTAGCTGGTAACAATACAAACACGTTCTGTAAGAGATAAAATGTTCTAAAGCGTCACGTTTTAGAGATATAAGCTATTATAGTTAGATCATGCAAGTTTAATTTTGTTAGCCACGCAAACTTATAAAACCTGTATTATTATTGGTGGCATCAATACAAATTAGTTTATTATGAGACAAACAATTCTAAAGTGTCACGTTTATAAGCTTTTAAAGTTGGAATCTGTACTAGATCATATCTCGAAAACGTGACGTTTCAGACGATTGTGTCTCATACAAAACTAGTTTGTATTAATACCAGCTATCGATTAATACAGGTTGCATGCGTGGCTAATAAAATAAAAGTTGTACTGAAGGTGCCATTGGTGAATGGATTTTAACCTTGATAGCTCATATCTCAGAAACGTGACACTTTAGAGGATTATGTCTCATACAAAACTAGTTTGTCTTGATACTTGTATCTATAAGAATAGGTCATATGCGTGGCCGCACGTATGAAAAATGAAAAAAAAAAATGGGGGAATTAAGGCAAGCCATAATTCAAACATCTTTAAAGGCATATTTAACAGAGTACTAGGCGCAATTACAAATAGTAGCACAGAAAACTAAATATATGTGCTAAATATTCTGTTTGTTAGTTACACATAATATTAGATACCATTTTTTTTAAACGGATTCTCGTGATTTCACAGTAATAATGATTTTGGTTATTTTCAACATCGTATCAATTCTAATTACCACTTTGAATTTAAACAAATTATTTATTAAGCAGCTCTCTAGACACGACTTGATAAAAATTCATTACTTAATATTTTCAAAATCAATATATTTTTATTTCACATAGGCCTACATGGGCACTTGTAAAACGTCGACAAAAAGATGCACGATTCCTATGGAGAAGAACCGACAAGAAACTCCATGGTTACTCTTTTAAAATCATTTGATTTATAATATTTTTATGTCACAGCGTTAGTATTTAAGTATGGGAGGACATCGTAGGCCCGACAATAAGTCGTTGCTTACTACAAAACGTAGAACAAGATAAAAAGTTACTAAGGATCAAGGAATCTATAAGGCCTACAATGTCCACACATTCGCAAACGATCGGTAAATGAAAAAAAAGAATCTATACCTACAACTACAAAAAAAAAGAAAATATTACAAAAAGACTAGATTAAACAAGTGGCACAAATGTTGTCATCAGTGCTGCAACTATTCTAAACAGAAGGTGTAATGATTTAAAAACTATTGTAAAACATCTGATTAAAAGAGAAGAAAAGAATAGTATTGAGAAAAGTTAGAGACATCCACACATTTGTGCTGTTTATGACAAGTTTGATACAATTTTTAAACTTTCCATCGGTCAGTTCTGTAACTGACTTCGGCAACTTATTATAACAGCGTATACTGTTTAAGAGAAATGACTTGCTAGTTTTAGTTAATCTGAATTTGGGTATTACAATTTCGTGTTAACTGCGTGTATTTATATTATACAGGGTGTAACGGAAAGGAATTATACATCCTTAAAGGTGTGCTACAGACCATCAAACTGAACATGTTTCTCATCATAATTTTTTTTTTGCAATATCAGCTGCCTATACATTTGGGTCGAATAGGAATTGCTATTTTCTATGGGGCAGCAGATATTTTTTTTGCTGAAAAAACATGTTTTATGGTAAGAAACATGTTCAGTTTGTTAGTTTGTAGCACACCCTTAAGTATGTATATATCCTTTCCGTTACACCCTGTAGAAGTCGCTTCTAATTTTGAAAATAGTGATAAGTGTTCTAATATGCGCACCCCACTGCAGTTTTGAATCGATAGTAATCCCTAAGAATACGGTAACCGCCAAAAAATCAAATTTAGGTCACGTTGTGGTATATTTGGTAAAGAAAACTTAAGACATTTTGTTTTGTTTTGTATTCAGTAAAAGATTGTAGGCTGCAAACCGTTTCGAGAAAACAGTTATATACCGTTAATAATAATACCGTAGTTTATATTCGGGTCTTTTGAGTCAAAACTAGCGTTAGAAAGATTGCTAAGAACTTCAAAAAAAAAATGCAATCCTTTAATTATAATAATTCAAAGATTTCAATATTATTTTTAAAGAGAGGTCTTAATTGAATTGTTTTAACTAAGTGTAACTTTTTGTGTAACTCAAAAGATACAAGTTGACCAGTACGGTCTGACCTAACGCCACTAAGACAAATATCCGTGTGGTATTTGTCTACTAACATTTCCACGTCTAAAATTTTGACAGAGAAGCAATATACAGGCTGTAACGGAAAGGGTATATACATACTTAAGGGTGTGCTACAGACCATCAAACTGAACATGTTTCTCATCATAAAACATGTTTTTCAGCAAAAAAAAAAAACCGCTGCCCCATAGAAAATTGCAATACCTATTCGACCCAAATGTATAGGCAGCTGATTTTTTTTTGCGGCAAAAAATTTTTCTGGTGAGAAACATGTTCAGTTTGATGGTCTGTAGCACACCCTTAAGGATGTATATACCCTTTCCGTTACACCCTGTATATTCTGGTGATAAAGTAAAATATTGTTACCAGGCTTCTCTTTTGTCGGCTCTAATAGTTTAAAGAATCTATAACGGTATTATTGGAGAAACAAGATAATACTGTTTCATCACTTAACCTAGTCTCAGTTAAATCATCAATAACTGCGTCTATAAAAAATGCTAAAATTGAAGCCAAAAAATGTTGACTTTTTTTGGCAAGAAACATAATTATGTTCTAGAATCAAAACAAAATCTTTAACAAAATTTTTAGTATCAAAAAACAATAGACGGTCACTATGACGAAATGATAAAATAAGCATCAAGTTATTTAAGCTAGAAATATAATAATTTTCCTGCCGGCCTGGCATGACCGCCTTAGAAACGGGCTATGTCTACGGAAGAATCGACGATTTGACAGATATTTCTATCGTCCCGAGCATGGCGATATTAAGAATGTAGAAAAGAAATGTTTCTTTTCTTCAGTCGACACAAGTCTACAACGTCGAGCATGACGACCATATTTTCTCTTCTTTTGACATTTCGGGGTAGAAACATTACTTCTGACAAATGTCAAACTAGTCTTATTAAAAACTAAATACGAGAAAATACGTTTCATGGTTGCGTTGAGTAACGTTCAAAAGGTTGAAATGTTATGTAAAATATTTAGGTTTAATTTCGCGAAAAAGATCCAGGCCTGGATCCAGGATGCAGCAACACCATCCCGCCCACGAAAAATTAAAAACTCGTGCAATTGGCAACTTTTTTTTGCGAACTAAACGTAATAATATTCAGGGAATATAAACATCGCGTGATACGTCCCCGTTGCTATGGAAAGAATTTGTCTATGTCTTCGTAGAAACGCGAGTCGACGGGGCGCGCCATGCTCGGCCAGAAGAAATGTCAAGTTGTATAGAAAAGATTTCTTGTCGTTTCTTGGTAGAATAGAGATAGAACGGTCATGCTAGGGGGGCTGGTCAAGTAAATTGTCAGAGTATGGCAATGCACATAAAATTAATTGGGAACTATATTTTCTATCACCAAAATTTATATTTGTCATCAAGTTGTATCACCTAATAAATAGATCTATCGCCACGAAATATTTTCGTTCTCAGATAAACAAAAATTGTTCCCAGGTATGAATTATCAAATTAATGTTAATATATGTGTAAAATAAGAGATCGATAACCAATAAAATTATATTGCATTACATGAATATAAACTTCGTTCTTATAATAACAGTTTTGTTACTTAAATAATAGCTCTGTGCTCAGAATGGTAGATCTGTTACCAAATAAATAGATCAGTTCCTTAGAGACATAGGGCACATCAACTTGGACAGGTTAGGTTCGAAGGGGATGGCGGGGTCTAGTGAGCGAGCGGAGCGAGCGAACTAAGACCCCGACATCCCCTTCGTGTTAGGTTACTTTAAACCCTGCAGAGAGAAATAGGAGCCCCGCGTAGCGGTGCTCCGTCGACTACGCCTTAGTTTGGACCTGTGGTTTGGAGTTTTATGTAAACATTTTTACATTGTTTGATGATTCAATTTTCGTGACACATCTATTATTTTGAAAACAAAAACATTTATTTGGTACTAGACCTTATATCTCAGGATTTTAGGTGATTTATTGTGGAACTGATTTTGCATTGTTTGGTGACTACATTTTGGTGACAGATCTACTATTTTGAGGACAAACCCTATTATTTAAAAAACACAAAACTAATTAAATTGGTGATAGCTTAAATGATACCCAAATTAATTTGCCTAATCTTAACTTAAGTAGGGAGTCGATACCATTAACTATGTCCTTTTGTTGAGACACTCAGGCTATTTCCAATTAAAAGTACTACTATGGTCTGCTCATTCGATTGTGTATGTTGGATTTTATTAATGAGCTCATTAAAATGTAGGTTATGGTGACAATGGTTCACTACTGTGTGTTTAGACTGGTTATCGAGCAAAGATCTAAAACCTGTTCCTCTTCCATCAGAATTCATTAAGATATTACTTTGGGTAGAGTTCAAAGTTGCTAGAGTTTGATTTAACATAGGTAAAGCAATAGGAGCAACTTGCTGTGACATGAGAGGTGGCAGAGGGGCAGCCTAACTGCAGGTGAGATTGTTAGTCAGCGACTCATACCTCTTCGCGTTATACTTCACCAGGTCCACCAACTCACAGGCCTCCAACATTCGCTCACTCAACATTGTGTTGACTACACTCATACTTTAAAAAAATCCTTAAGTGTATTTTCTCACCTCAGTAATTCTCTTTGAAGGTTTTGTATGCCAACATCATACATTTGTTTGCTAGTTCCTAAGCTACTGTTTCAAACATTAAATTGTTTTTAGGTTTCCATATCCTCTTCTGAGGTTAACATTATAATTTATAAACAGTTTGAGTTTTTAGAAGTTTCTTATACTTCTTTATACTTTTGATGAGCTTAATATGATTTTTGTTGCAGGTTAAAACACTATACATCCACATGTAAAATAATGGAATGGAGGTGAGTAACTAAACTGTAACAATTAAAATATTTTGAAAATACCTAAACTATGACAACAGGTAATCAAAAAAATTTTTTACAGTGACATAAAGCCTATCATTAAAAATAAACCGCAACTACTGGATAACACTGGAAAAAATATGACTGATCTATTGAAAATCGCAATCGAAGAATATGATAATGCGACAACGACGTCTGCGAAACCTGTCACAGATTTAATAGCTGCAACTGAAACAGATGATACAACAGTAATACCAACTACTGCCATAGATAGCACAACTGTGATATCATCTACTGCCACAGATAGCACAACTGTAATAGCAACTACTGCCACAGATAGCACAACTGTAATATCATCTACTGCCACAGAAGGCACAACTGAAGTACCAGCTACTGCCTCAGAAGGCACAACTGTAACAGCAACTACTGCCACAGATGGCACAACTGTAATAGCCACTACTGCCACAGATAGCACAACTGTAATATCATCTACTGCCACAGAAGGCACAACTGAAGTACCAGCTACTGCCTCAGAAGGCACAACTGTAACAGCAACTACTGCCACAGATGGCACAACTGTAATAGCCACTACTGCCACAGATAGCACAACTGTAATAACATCTACTGGCACAGTTGGCACAACCAAAATACCATCTACTGCCACAGATAGCACAACTGTAATATCAAATACTGCCACAGAAGGCACAACTGAAGTACCAGCTACTGCCTCAGAAGGCACAACTGTAACAGCAACTACTGCCACAGATAGCACAACTGTAATAGCAACTACTGCCACAGATAGCACAACTGTAATACCAACTACTGCCACAGATAGCACAACTGTAATATCATCTACTGCCACAGAAGGCACAACTGAAGTACCAGCTACTGCCTCAGAAGGCACAACTGTAACAGCAACTACTGCCACAGACAGTACAACTGTAACAGCAACTACTGCCACAGATGGCACAACTGTAATAGCCACTACTGCCACAGATAGCACAACTGTAATAACATCTACTGGCACAGTTGGCACAACCAAAATACCATCTACTGCCACAGATAGCACAACTGTAATATCAAATACTGCCACAGAAGGCACAACTGAAGTACCAGCTACTGCCTCAGAAGGCACAACTGTAACAGCAACTACTGCCACAGATAGCACAACTGTAATAGCAACTACTGCCACAGATAGCACAACTGTAATACCAACTACTGCCACAGATAGCACAACTGTAATATCATCTACTGCCACAGAAGGCACAACTGAAGTACCAGCTACTGCCTCAGAAGGCACAACTGTAACAGCAACTACTGCCACAGACAGTACAACTGTAATAGCAACTACTGCCACAGATAACACAACTGTAATAGCAACTACTGCCACAGATAGCACAACTGTAATAGCAACTACTGCCACAGAAGTCCCTACTGTAATACCAACTACTGCCACAGATAGCACAACTGTAACAGCAACTACTGCCACAGATAGCACAACTGTAATATCATCTACTGCCACAGAAGGCCCAACTGTAATACCAAATACTGCCACAGAAAGCACCACTGTAATATCATCTACTGTCACAGAAGGCACAACTGAAGTACCAGCTACTGCCTCAGAAGGCACAACTGTAACAGCAACTACTGCCACAGATAGCACAACTGTAATAGCAACTACTGCCACAGAAGTCCCTACTGTAATACCAACTACTGCGACAGATAACACAACTGTAATAGCAACTACTGCCACAGATAGCAAAACTGTAATATCATCTACTGCCACAGAAGGCCCAACTGTAATACCAAATACTGCCACAGATAGCACAACTGTAATATCATCTACTGCCACAGAAGGCACAACTGAAGTACCAGCTACTGCCTCAGAAGGCACAACTGTAACAGCAACTACTGCCTCAGATAGTACAACTGTAATAGCAACAACTGCCACAGATAGCACAACTGTAACAGCAACTACTGCCTCAGATAGTACAACTGTAATACCAAATACTGCCACAGATAGCACAACTGTAATACCAACTACTGCCACAGATAGCACAACTGTAATATCATCTACTGCCACAGAAGGCACAACTGAAGTACCAGCTACTGCCTCAGAAGGCACAACTGTAACAGCAACTACTGCAACAGATAGTACAACTGTAACAGCAACTACTGCCACAGATAACACAACTGTAATAGCAACTACTACCACAGATAGCACAACTGTAATAGCAACTACTGCCACAGAAGTCCCTACTGTAATACCAACTACTGCCACAGATAGCACAACTGTAACAGCAACTACTGCCACAGATAGTACAACTGTAATAGCAACTACTGCGACAGATAACACAACTGTAATAGCAACTACTGCCACAGATAGCAAAACTGTAATATCATCTACTGCCACAGAAGGCCGCACTGTAATACCAAATACTGCCACAGATAGCACAACTGTAATACCATCTACTGCCACAGATAGCATAACTGTGATATCATCTACTGCCACAGAAGGCCCAACTGTAATACCAAATACTGCCACAGATAGCACAACTGAAGTACCAGCTACTGCCTCAGAAGGCACAACTGTAACAACAACTACTGCCACAGATAGTACAACTGTAATAGCAACTACTGCCACAGATAGCACAACTGTTAAAGCAACTACTGCCACAGATAGCACAACTGTAACAGCAACTACTGCCACAGATAGCACAACTGTGATATCATCTACTGCCACAGAAGGCCCAACTGTAATACCAAATACTGCCACAGATAGCACAACTGAAGTACCAGCTACTGCCTCAGAAGGCACAACTGTAACAGCAACTACTGCCACAGATAGTACAACTGTAATAGCAACAACTGCCACAGATAGAACAACTGTAATAGCAACTACTGCCACAGATAGCACAACTGTAATAGCAACTACTGCCACAGATAGCACAACTGTTATAACATCTACTGCCACAGTTGGCACAACCGAAATACCATCTACTGCCACAGAAGGCATAACTGTAATACCTGTTACTGCTGCAAATGAGACACTACTCTGTGGTCTGGATATCTCTGGCGTGTAAGTACAGTAACATAAATTATCTTTCCTTTGAGTTTCTGCGAGTATTTTATAGTGGCTCCCTATTCAACTTTATAATCAGCTGCCTAGCCGAATTCCTCACAGTTTCTTTATAAGGTCGTATTGTTGTATATTATCCTCATACTTATGGTAAGTATGAGGATAAACACATGGGAAACTTAGACCACATCAAGTTTAAAAAAAATGTTAACATGTATTGTTTAAGAATTCACTTTAAAAAAAATAACATTATAATGTTGTCAAGACGTACTGTGAGTTTTGCACTGCCATGTATCCTGCCTGCATGAACGGCACGTGAGCTAAACTTAAAGACATTTCAATATTCAAGTGATTGTCGTCACAACCCCAATACTAAGAGTTAATTTGCACCAAGCAGATAAATCCTCTAAAGCGATTTTTATCCGTTTGATGAAAACTGACCCTAACAAGTCTTGTCTATAAGAGGACTTGTATATCAGAGTTAGTAGGCGTCGTTGGTAACCATTAAATATTACATGAATATTAAAACTTGAATTGACGCACGTTCCGAGGCACGAATTTACAACAACAAAATACATCAGTATGGATGATCAGGTTTTTACACGTGAACAATGCACGCACACAGAAAACTATCTTCATAATGTACAGTGAGGACAAGCTGGACAAGCACAATGGCGCCTGTTCGATTCGTGTTTAAAACTTCAAGTGTATCGGTCCCTGGTACGCTTCATCTTGCGCGAGTGTCCGCTATGGGCGTCCTGTTTAATAAATCGTTAGAAAACCCGTCTCACGCTCCACGTCAGATGACACCACTATTTTTGTATACAAAAACGTGAACGTGAACCAGCGCAAGTTTTAGCGTATCCCTCAAATCCCAGATCACCGTAGTACCGTCTTTGTGTGCACCTTTTTTCGCTTGATATATGAAGGTGATCTTCTGTATACCGATGTATTCTGTTTGAATTTATTATTCTTTAATATAAGTATGCCTCACATTTATCGTGCCATTTCGTAAGTTTCGTTTGCTGAACAACAGATTTTGATGTAGTTGACTCAAGCAGTCTGATCTGAAATAATTAACCTTTTTCAGGATGGAGTTATTGGAAACCTTGTGCCCATGTTCTATGTAAGTTATTATTTAAATGATTTAAGAAGCACATAAATCATCCATGAAATATATTTCATAAGAATATTGGATTAACAGTCATTTGCCGCAGTTACCGTTAAAACTTGAATTCGAATAAATTCTCAGGTTTTTTTTGTAAACCTAATTGCCCAGTTTTCATAATAAAGTGAACTCCCATGTGATAATTATTAACCGACTCCTAAAAAGGAGGAGGTCATGTATTCCACCAGCATCTTTTTTATTAGCAACCACTCGGTAGATACCTACTGTCAGCAATTTTACTTTTAAACAATAATCATATTTATTGACACATTCTAATGAGAATGTATTTTACTTTCAGCTCACAAACAGGAACAGATGCGGTAAGTTATATAGTATCTATATACATAAAAGAAAATCGTGTTAGTTACACTATTTATAACTCAAAAACGGCTGAACCGATTTGGCTGATACTTGGTGGGGAGGTAGCTTAGAACCAGGAGACGGACATAGGATGGTGATAAGGTAGGGTAGGGTAGGTAGGTAGGTAGGTAGGTAGGTAGGGTAGAGTAGGTACGAGAAAGTGCATTGCATCGCGTGCCGGGTACAGCTAGTTAACTTATAAAGAAAACGTATCACTGCAAATTATTTTCCGACGAATATATTTCAGAAGCTGACCGTTGACATTTTGATCGTATTATGATTATTGATTGAAGGAAAACAATGACGACGACTTTATTTTAATTACAAACAGTTACCGTGAACCATCTGTGGATTTATATTAGCTATTTTCTTTTTTTTATTAAAATTGGAACCCTTACAGGGCTCATGTCCTTCTGTCAGTCTACGTATTTTTATTATTAAAAACAGCAGAAAGTTTTCGGATCTGTTTGAAAAAATAACATAAAACAACGGATTTTTAAATGAAAATTCGCTAGCTCGTGGTTTTTACACAAAAGATTACCTGCTTGGGTTTTTTCAGACAAAAAAATAATTTAATGTTGTTTTTTGACTTTAAATTAGTTTATGTTGACTCTTTATTACAGCTTAACGAGATGATTAAAATTAATTTGCAACCTGTCAAATGTCAAAAACACTTTAAAATGTGGCACCTCTGCGAATGCAGGAATGCGCGAGGAGAGGCGAAGTATTGGGAACGCTTCGCCTTTTCATCGCGCATTCGTAACAGTTCGTTCAATTTGATGGTGTCCCAATTGTCAGTGAAACAAATAAGGAAATTAAAAGTGTCAATTCGGACACTGTGTCCGAATCGTCAGTGACTCAAAATAATTTACCATTGTGTTTTTTTTTTAGACGAAATGCAAAGCTCCAGGAGTTATGGGTAAATTCGGTACACGTTTGTAAGTATCATCTATTTGGCTTTGTTAGCAAATGTTTGTTTGGTGAAACATGGTTTTGATCTGCATATTACATGATGATCAAGCTAATGCTTGGGTTAATGCGCCTACTATCCGTTTAACGTCACCGAGATGCGAAAGCTTAAATAATATTGCTTTATTGAAATTTGAACTTTCGGTGCCAAGCAGAGTATTGAAAATCTATCATTGCGCTCTCGTTTAGATATTAATTTACGAAGAACAGGCATAATACACTTTTGTCAAACTAATAACCACAATTTCAACAGTTTTGCCGTGATACCGTCGTATCATCTCACGTTTAAAAGAAAATAGAAAGTTAAAGTGAGAAAAGTATTACCTGGTGACGGGTGGTAGAATTTACAAAAAATGCTAAATTGCCTGTGAAACTATTGTTAATACAAGGTGTTGTTTTGCATCGTCGTCAAAATTCAGGATGTTGTCACAAAAGACATAAAATATCAATATAAATTACGCTACCTAGTTAATTATCAAAAAACACTGCTTTTTTTCGTTGTTTAAGTTTGTCAGTATTTCAGAATAACCCCCTTAACGTGGGTTAGGGAATAAGAAACTTATCGAATTAACGTTTCAGATTGTTTGTATGTACGTATTCGAGGTTATAAGGCAAGGATCAGACGGGCCGCGTTTAAAACACGGGTGGTTCACACTTGCCGATTTCCGTAAAAAAGAAGAAAAAGAAAAATTACCTACCCATTTTATTATTCATTTGGATCAAGAATCATTAGCTACTGAGCTAAGCTAAGCCTCCTTGAATTTGACGAGAATGCAAAACAACACCTTGTATATACAATATGTTAAAAAAATCCTGTCCGATCCGAAAGGGGCATTTATGTATACCAATGACATTATCAAATAAAATAATAAACATGAAATGTTCATGAAAGTGGACTTTTTATTATGAATTTTAAAAACCCGATTTTTGTTCCCTAATAACCACCATATACAATACCCTAAAATATAAGAAACTTTTGAAACGTGAGAAAACCATCTTTGGCGTTTATGTTCGATCGTTAGTTGTTTGTTCATGACGTCATTACCCGAGAAACGAGTGGAGCGTTGTCCTGTGCTGCCATGTCAGTTTCCTCATTTTACTATATTTTATTGATTTGTGTCGGGGTATTTTTTTACTTGTTATCCAAAAAGAACTACATAAATAGAATCTAATCTCGATGTCTAATAACCCCCTCGCGGATCGAACAGGTTTTTTTTAAACATATTATATTTTTGATAAACAATTATTAAACATGAATAAATTTGTTTTAGCTTGGCCATCCTAGATCAAACTTGTGAAAACAAGCAGTGAGTATCTACTTTTATTACATTGCGGATATTCTTATAATTCCTCTTCTTAGCGTGTCAATGGCAATTTAAATTGTGTCGGTTCAGTACTGAGCCACTAATATGACGCCCTCTGTAGCGTCCTTTGATTCCTGTAATGAACAAACAGAATTAAAAAAACGAAACAGTAATACTTCTTTATATTTCCATTACAGAGAAACAACAGCAAAATTAGATAAATTAGCAACAGACCCTACAACTACCACAGATACACCCACGGACACTACAACTACTACAGTTACACCCACGGACACTACAACTACCACAGTTACACCCACGGATACTACAACTACCACAGTTACACCCACGGATACTACAACTACCACAGTTACACCCACGGACACTACAACTACCACAGTTACACCCACGGACACTACAACTACCACAGTTACACCCACGGACACTACAACTACCACAGTTACACCCACGGACACTACTACTACCACATTTACACCCACGGACACTACTACTACCACAGTTACACCCACGGACACTACTACTACCACAGTTAGACCCACGGACACTACTACTACCACAGTTACACCCACGGACACTACTACTACCACAGTTAGACCCACGGACACTACAACTACCACAGTTACACCCACGGACACTACAACTACGACTGCTGCGTCACCGCCAAATATACAGTAAGTTAATAGTAACTATGCTTTACTCACTTCATATTTTTTGTATCCATTTTATGTATGTAGATATTTCTTAGCCTGACGATATCGTTGGTCTAGTGGTCATAAGCGCTACTGCTGAGCATGAAGTCTTTGGTTCGATTCCAAGTTCCAGAGTGTTTTTAGGTCTTTTTATCAGGAATTTCTCAGCACCAGCCTGGAGTTTGGATATATGCCCGGTTGATATCAATAGGCTAACCCCTATTTACAGTGGACGTAAACATAACTGGTTAATTGAGGGAGTACTATGTATAAGAACAGCAATGCCTAACGTTTCGGAGAACGTGACATTACTTTAAGTACGCACATACTTGGTTTTAGTCAGGTACACCAATGAAACTTAGCAAAATTCAAAAGGGATTTTAACCAACTTACTGTATAGATTTCACGAACGTAGTATTTTGGAATCCATAATATTACGAAATATGTCTCATCTCCAAGTAGAAATCATAAACTCACGAGATAGACGCTTTAGAATTTTGCTAAGTGTTAACTTTTCATTGCTCGTGGCTGTTCATCTATGCATAACGCTTCTGACTAGATTCGTCTGGTCTTGCTTTAATTTTCATAATCACATTTCAGGAACGACTCAAGAGGATCAGTATGGAAAGAACCTGAGGTATATTCAACGGTCACAATAGCAGCTATTGCATTATGTGCGTTCACTTGCGGCATTCTCCTTGCCATGGCCATCAAAATGACATACGCTCGGCACAGAAGACGAGTAGCTTATGGTATGTGTTTGATTTCATTCTACAATTAAAACATTCAATGAGAGGTGAGAGAGATAGAGAGAGAGGATAGTACACGGTAATTTGATTTGATAAAGTAGTGAGAAGACCAGCACCGCCTCGCCTCTCAAAAACCTGTAAGCTGTACACAGGCAGTCTTAAAAAAAATACGCAAATATTAGTACATTATGATATAAGTGCGGTAAGTTGAAAATTACAGCCGAGGCGATATTGCTAGCCCGAGCCGTAGGCGAGGGCTAACAAGAAAGCAGAGGCTGTAATTATCAAAGCGCACGTATGTCATACGACGTTTTATAACATATTTGTGAGGAAATAAATAAAAGTCGGACGACATTTTCAAATAAAAACAAAACAATGAAAAGAAAAAGCGCGCGGAATAATTTTTACTTGTTCACAAATTGAAATTAGCGATGTGCGCGCATTAGCGCTTTTTTTTTAAAGGCAAGGGCACAGAAACAGCCAGTATTACTAATAAAGTAAATTAATATTTTTGTGTTTTGTTACAGATTGTTCAAAATTGATTGAATTAAAGAATTAAATGTTTATTTATTATATTTTATCTCCCAAGTTAATTTTATTCATAAAATGTTGACCACTTTTCTGACATAAAAACTCTTTGCTAAGATTTAAAAAAGTACCGTTCGTTTTAGACGGAGTATTATGATAAGCCGTGCGTTTTACTTTACATTACCGCACTAGTGCGTAATGAGATACATTACGATACTGAACTTGGTGCAATAAGAGACCCTTTACGAGCAAATGTGTTATAAAATTTGTTTACGACTAGTGTGTCTGACCAGGCCAGGACCGGACTGCTTTCCATTCTGTATAGTGAGGCGTAAATAAGGTACATGAGAGCATGATTGCTTTATTCTGTTTGTGCTATTAACTAAAAAATCCTGGAAATGTGTTGGTCTAGCTTAGTTTTAATTTTAATACCCGGATTTTAGATGTTTGCGCCATTGCGTTGATAGCAATGCGCGTTTTATAATTATGGGAATTGAATATCATTGGAAATTTGGGTATGATGAAGGTATAGTAGCTACACCAGCCTCTATACCTACCCATGCTTGATGTAACGTTTGTAAATCTGAATACTTATAGGTAATTCGTTAAAATATTTCAGAATCGAGTCGTCCACAAATCCCGTAATATAGAGTCATAGTCATCAGCCAATCATCGAAGAGCTTCTGATCCTGCGCACAAAACTCTGATCAAGCATTTACTACATTTCGTGATGACTACCAGATGGCAGCAAGAGTCGCTTTCAAAGCTTTTCGTATTTCTACATCGACTCTCATCAGGATTACCCAAGATAATGTCAATTCACGAGATTAGATTAGTTATTATCGTTATTAATACAGAAAACCACTCGTTGATTCGTATAAAGATTTATTAATACTTCTAAATACTAAGAACTTTGTAGGATAATAAACGGGTAAGTAGGTAAAGATAAAAATAATATTTGATGTTATTTTTTTTTTGTAACAAGAAGGTTAAAGCGATCGATGACTACCTCATACAATTGTTGAAATGTTTCTAGGTTGAGGTAATTAACAAAAGCTCAGGGGCCAATTTAATCAAACCAACTTGCGACCAGTGACGTTTCGTTCAGACATCTTTGGCTTTATTAAGGAGCACATGTTGTGAAAACGCCTTAATTTTGGCATGTACATACATGTGTATTTACATTAGAAATATGTCGCATAGTTGGTTACATCAAATAAGGTCCAAGTTCTGAGAGCATAGGACCACAGGTTCATATAATGACATATTGTCCTTTTATTATATGTCTGGAAGGAGCTTGAAACAAAAGAAAGACAAATTGTGGAAATATAGCGAGTAGCTTTTAAAAATAATTAACTTTTGTTTTTTGAGGTAGGTAGTACTCAACATACAAGGTGTTGTTTTGCATCCTTGTCAAAATTCAGGAGGTTGTCATAAAAGACATAAATAATCAATTAAAATTACGGTACCTAGTTAATTATTAATAAACGATTTTTTGGTTGTTTATGTTTGTCAGTATTTCAGAATAACCCCCTTGACGTAGTTTAGGAAATAAGATATTATCGAATAAACGTTTGAGATTGTTTGTATGTGTGGAAGTGTGGTTATAGGGCGAGAATCAGACGGCCCGCGTTTAAAACACGGGTGGTTCACACCTACCGATTTCCGTAAATAAGAAAAAAAGAATTACCTATCTATTTTATTATTGATTCGGGTCGAGAATCATTGGCATGAATTGAATGCTAATCAAAATGCTCCTTGAATTTGACGAGGATGTAAAATACCACCTTGTATATTTTACATTGCATTTGCTTATTTCATTAAAATAATTTTGAAGACATTTTACTAGCCTTTGTTTAATTTACCCTTTAAAGCTTAAATAGTTCTACCTAACCTATCCTTGGCTCTAAAATATTGGATTCTATATAATATACGCTTAATTACTAAATTGGGTATAAACTTATTGAATGGAATTAGGGATTTAACCCCTAAAACAGTCAAGCTAAATACAGGGTCATTGACGTGGGCAATACTTTAAGGGAGTAAAATACTCATAATAATATGAACAACCTTTACTTTGGGACCAAGTACAAAAATGTGACAAAAAAAAATACTTCAAGGACTGCTCTGTTTGTAATGCACAGCTGTTGTTGACAAGTCGGTTTCTGAAACTGAAAGAAATATATTTACATGAGGAAGCAGCGCCAACAAAACTTCTTACGAAATGCGTTATTTTAGGTTAAATTCTGCCCGCGGCGACGGGTCAGGCAGAGTTACTGTTACTTTAATAATAGGTATAAGAATGGATTGTCGCACGAAGGCGAATTTGTCCTCATATTGTTGTGTTTATTATCACTGTAGTACACTTAAACAGTTTGTATACGGTTCATCAATCAGACATAAATAAGACCAACCGCGCCGTCACTTGAGTATTAAATAGATATATTACCTTCCTCTTTAAAAGTGGGATAATGTAATGATTTAACAGCAATAGGGAAGAGTTGAAAACCAAGCATACCATAACTATACAATGAATTCTACATTCACTCATGATCAAACTTAATTACTGCTATTTAGTTCTCTGGGATTTAAAAATATTACTCACTTTGTCCACTGAAAATGTTTCTGTTCAATGATTTGAAATATTTCTTCTTTAAGATTGTGGCAGTCATCAAAATTACTATAGTTATAATGAGAATAGAGCCCATTGCATAGCACCAGCTGGAGTTATACCTTATGGAAGAAAACAAAATGTTACAGCGCATCATTTGCCAAGCCTTTTCCCAAACTAACTTCCAGTCTAACCGGATGCATCTGAGTACCAGTATTTTACATGAAGCGACTGCCTATCTGACCTCCACAACCCAGTAACTGAGTAATACGATACCCCTTGGTAAGACTGGATGTCAGAATTTTGGCTTCTGACTACTCGTGACTGTCAAAGATCTACAAATGACAGCCGGGACCAACGGCTTAAAGTGCTTTCCGAGGCACGGAGGAAACTCGGTATGTAATTATGGTCACCCATCCACGGACCAATCTCGGCAAGCACGAAATGTTACAATCAACCAAAATATGTACACACAATAATACAAAAATATTAATAAGACAATTTTAAACAGATTTCATTAAAACTTACATTATAATGAAAACAGATTGCTTACCATGACGCTGCCCTTTCAATTTTGAGTTTATTATGATCACTTTCAACATTACTAATGTCATCGAGCACGACGGCATTGTCAGTTGTACTTAACATAACAGTTGGCTCGGTAGCATCTTTAGCTTCGTCTATATCATATTTAGTGACACTCGCTGTAGTAGTAGTCATTAAACATATGGTTTTTTCACATTTATTGGCAGCAACTGTACAGTTATTTCCACAGTCACACGGCCCACCGTCCGCGTTAACTAGCCTCATTTCTTGATGAGGTTCACACATGCATACACCGGGGGCAATGCAAGAACCTTCGCAGTTATTACAAATTGGAACGCATAAAGCAGCTTCTTTTTCTTGAAGAAGCTGCGATTTATTGAGCTCGTAACCGGGATAGCACTCGCAAATGTTAGGAGCGACGCACGTGCCGTTGCCACACTTGTAGTCACAGTGCGCCAGGCACGTGCCACTTGACTCCTTCTTATACCATCCCGGATCGCAGACACACGTTTGTGGACTAATACAGGTTCCATGCGCACATCCAAAAGAACAGTAAGGCTCACAAATGTCATTTGTGGCCTTTTCATACCCATTCAAACATTCACATGTATCTGGTGCTATGCAAGTTCCATGGGCGCAAGGTTCCGAGCACACGGGCTCGCAAGTTTCAATCGAACTCTTGATTACTTTGGTCCATCCAGACTCACAAGTGATGGTATTAATACACTCGCCATCGGCCGTGTAACTGGCGCAGAATGGTTCGCATGTGTCGTATTCTGACTTTTTGTAACCTGGGAGGCACTGACAGGTTTCTGGGGCCACGCATGAGCCGTTGACGCAGGGTTCGGAGCAGATGGGCTCACACACTCCGTTTACGAGGTCATATCCTGAGTCACACAGGCACGTGTTCGGTGCAGTGCAGGTTCCGTAGTCACATCCTTTAATGCAGAGTGGTGTGCAGTTGTGGGTGTCGAAAACATCCGGCAGGTAACCGGGGTTGCAGGCACACACTCCAGGAGACTTGCAGTAGCCATTCACGCAGGACGGTGAACAATCCGGTTTGCAGTGAATACTGAAATGAATTTGGCATCTTTAGCAAATATGTGTTTTGAGAATTTCTCAAAATTTACAGATTTTTAATTTACCTAGTTCCGTTATAATTTTCATCTTGAATAAAGCCCTCACAGCAAACGTTAATTTGTGCCGGCATTAATTTCTGAAAACATTTTTCGAAGATTAGAAGCTGAAAGGCATGCCTAGTTCCAATTCCAACGCTGATAATGTTTATCATTGATTTCGAAAATCTAATCTAATGGATTCTAAAACTATCTGCTGCTGGTTGATAATGTCTTAATTATTGATTAATATGTTTTGTAAATATTGGATTGAGCTCACCCGGACGGTCTTGGTTCCCATTGCAGTAGCTACTCTCGTAGCAGTGCACCAGAACAAACAATTTGTCTTTTCATAAGCCTCCATGTAAGTATACAAGAAAGTTTCAGGAACATCACGGTAATCCCTAGTAATCAAGTAAAACACTATGTAGGTAAGACTCATTAACATGTAGAAAATTGTGGATAAATAACATAATCATAAATCTCAATATCTTTTATTCTGATTGGTTTTATAATCACAGCGGAGAAACTGCAAGCTTGGTATAAAAACACTTTCGTACGATGAGCTGCATCACACAGGCCATTTTTTGACGGGTAAAAAAGTATTTGTATAAAACTGATGGTTATGAACTACTCAGTGAATCAAAATGTATGTAAAATGTGTGTGTATGTGTACATTATTATTACTGTATTGTTATAATTTATACATTTTTGATAAACATTGTTGAATTAAGTACTAATTCTAATTAATTTTGCAGAATAAAATTTATTTAATAAAGTTACTTTATTTGCAAGTACTCACATTTTTGTTTCCACACATACTTGACCCAATGTTTTTGTCTGTATAATAATGAAATTCAAAACTATTATTCTAAGAATATGACCTATTGCTAACATTTTTATAACAATGCAACTGTGGTAACACTCAATTTAAAGAAACATGAACTCGACCAAGGCCCTGCTAGTTCGAAACAGTAAAGGCGAAAACAGTTTACAGAAACGAGATAATATTTTAGCATATAATAAAACAAAATAAAACTAAACCCGATTGAGTTTAGAAACAAAAAACAATAAGTATGTTAATAGGTGTAAGTACAGTCAACTAGCAAAAGAAACGTGGTCGAAAAAATATAGGTATAAAATATGTTTAAAAACTCTGTCCAATCCGAAAGAGACATATGCCTCTTTCATATTTTATAAAACATTCAACATAAAACAAAATTTTAACATAAAATATTCGTAAAAGTAAAACATAATTATTAATGAATTATAAAATGCATTGGTATGCCCAAATTACCACCATTTCCCTAAAATCTAAAAAAGTTTTAAGAGCGTTTATACCTTACGGCATTTCATACAAACTTTCAAGTTCTTATTTTCCGAAATGACTGAACAGATTTTAATTAAACTTAATACGCACAAGCAGGGCACATAGGTCTAAAAAGTTACAAAAAAATTTTACTAACTATGGTTAATTTCTGATAATACATGTCGTTGTTAGTGAAATAAGAAAAAGAAATGAAATTACATTCTGACACAGACAGTTCTGTTCTGCCGACTGTACTTGAAATAATCAAGTTTTGTTTAAGGACCCTGTACGTGAGAATGACTAAAAACATTTGCTTTGCACAGTACATCTTAATCTATGTTATTTTAAAATATACCTCGTATGAGTACAGCATAATATTACGATTTAAAAGTGACTTATGAATTCCCTGGTTCACATAAGATCAAAATTTTACAAGATTAAATACTTGATTGCAAAAACAGGATATTCCAAAACAAAAGTGTTATTAACTCAAATACAAAAAAAAATACAATCTAGTTTTACTTAATTTGATTAAATAAAGTCGATGATGCACGAAGGCAAATCTAGAAATTAAAGAACTGAGTTTTTATCGCAGACATCATAATGGTGTTTTGCCTTACTGAACCCTTTTGCACTAAATTCTTGGGCTGGAACTACTACGGCACCATCTGTAAGTAGTAAGGTTTTAAATTATAATTTAGAATAGAAACTTTGCTTAAAGAAAATTACATAAATTGATGCAATTATTTAATAAATATTATCATCGGTCTTTATTCCCAAAAGGGTTACTGTCCTGATTTCGTGTCCACTGGAAAAAGATCTTTATATATGTTTCTGCTTTCAAAAGCATATCAATTTATTTAAGGCTAGGCTAGAAAAGAAACTACAAAATCAATTAATAGTGTGGGCGGGAAGCTCCCCTTTGACATCCCCACTCAAGTAAGCTGACATGATACCTTAAGTAATTGTCCGTATAATATATACGCATTCGCAAATATAAGTTTTTTAATCAGGTACCATATTTTATCTATATCTCTAATTTGACTTCAATTTGAGTCACGCTTATTGAACGCGCACAGTTATATTAATTAAAAGCTTTTATTTAACTTGCAATGTATGTATGTTTGTATGTTTGTTACGGTGGAATCTTGGAAGCTAAATTAGAACCACTTCCCGATTTCCGATTGAGCTGAAATTTTGCACACACCTTTGGTTCTGGTGACAATACATTTTTTTTGTTTTGCAATGTAAATTGCAGAGCTGATCCTAAGAAACCCGTTGGTTATTTGATTGCCTACCGTCAAGTCCTATCGATACACTACAGAGTCAGTACTATCGAAAGATCGTGAATAAAAACTAAGACGTGTACCTATGTACTTCGTTTTTCCGACACTCATATTCGCAACAAAAAAAAATGCGAATGTCAAGAAATATGCGAGTATTCACAAATGCCAATAATAACATACGAGTAAGTATATTGAAAGAAACTATGCATTTATTAGAGCAAGAACCAGGTAAATAGTCGATATTAGTAAGATTAAGTTACTAAAAGATTTTTTACCGAAAAATTATGAGACCAATTTGAAGACAAGAATATAAAAGTATTTAGTTGGCTCTATAGATTTTGCAATTTAAGCTCTGTTGCCTCGTAAGGAGTACTAAAACTCAACTGGGATTTGAGTACAGTGCGAGAGACCTCTTTTCAACGCTTCATTTACCAAATAAGAGCAAGTTTTATGAACATTAAGAAAAACGTAGTTATTACGCATATAATGAAGATTATTTAGCACTAAAAATAACTGCGATTAGTTAATAATATAAGTAAAAAAAATATTGTGCCATAAGGTCTGTTACACAAAAACTTCATCAAAATAAGAACACAAAATAAATAGGACTTACCATCTTCATGTGACTTATTGCTTTTGCAACGCATAACAAATATGATAAAAAGTAGCATTACTAAAATACTGATTGCAGTTGCCAGTATATATATCCAGTTAGACCCTGCAATCTGCACCCTGAAAACATAAAATAAAATGGTTTGTTACAATTGAAATTAAGTCAATTAAATTTATATTTCAAGTAACTATTTGAAATCAAAGATGCAGTCTAAACAACTGTAATCTATTCAAACATTTGAATAATCTGGGCCACAGAAAAAGTCAAATTTTGAACTACTGCATAGATTTGCTTTTTAAGACGTTGTTAAATGCTATTGCAAGATTGCTTATACAATACTACTTACCAATCTTTTACGCCAGTACTTTTATCGTATTTTATGGTATCAGCCTCACATGTACCATTTAGACTACTTCTGTACCATCCCGGATTACAAATGCAGGAGTCAGGACTCACGCAGATGCCGTTTGAACACCCACCAGAGCAATGAGGTTCGCAAGTATTGTTCTCTAGTTCTGTATACCCGGCAAGACATTCACAAGTTTCGGGGGCGACACAAGTGCCGTTGATACATGGTTTGCTGCAAATTGGTTCACAAGTTTTGTTAACAATGCCATTGGATTGGATCATTTTCCATCCTGAGTTACAAGAACAAGTCTCAGGCCCAACACACGTTCCATGAGGACATCCACTTGAACAATGAGGTGTGCATGTATGTGTGTTCTTTGATTTTGTATATCCTGGCAGACATCGGCAGGTCCCTGGGCCTATGCAAGTGCCATGTTCACAGGGTTTCGTACATATTGGTTGACAAGTTTTATTCATAGTGCCATTAGTCTGTACCATTTGCCATCCTGTATGACAAAGACACGTTTCTGGACTCACACAAACGCCATGAGGACATCCATCAGAACAGTGAGGCTGACAAACATTTTTCTCGGACTTCACATAACCAGCAAGACATTCGCAAGTCTCTGGAGCTGTGCATGAGCCATTCACACAGGGTTTGGTACACGTTGGTTGACAAGACTTAATTTTTGTTATATTTGATTGAATCATTTGCCATCCCGAATCACAAACGCATTTTTCTGGCCCAACACATGTACCATGTGAACATCCAGTAGAACAGTGGGGCTTGCATGTGAACTTCCCAGATACTCTATAACCAGGCAAACATTTACAGACCATTGGTGCGATGCATGTGCCATTTACACAAGGTTGGGAACAAATGGGTTCGCAAGTTTTATTATCACTTGCCATTTCATACCCAGAATTACAGTCACAAGTCTCAGGTCCAACACAAGTTCCATGAGGACATCCACTGGAGCAGTTAGGCTTGCAGCTGTACGTATCAGACTTAGTATAGCCCGTCGTGCACGAGCATGTTTCTGGACCAACGCAAGTGCCGTTAATACAAAGTTTGGTACAAATAGGTTGACATGTTTTGTTAGCGGTGCCAGGCGTTTGTACCATTCGCCATCCCGAATCACAAACGCATTTTTCTGGCTCAACACATGTACCATGTGAACATCCAGTAGAACAGTGGGGCTTGCATGAGAACTTCCCAGATACTCTATAACCAGGCAAACATTTACAGACCATCGGTGCGATGCATGTGCCATTTACACAA
Organism: Cerastis leucographa; assembly: GCA_963082945.1. Lineage (NCBI taxonomy): Eukaryota > Metazoa > Arthropoda > Insecta > Lepidoptera > Noctuidae > Cerastis > Cerastis leucographa. The sequence continues at coordinate 19,994,552 of OY720356.1, read as the reverse complement.
GGTTGGGAACAAACTGGTTGGCATGTTTTATTATCACTTGCCATTTCATACCCAGATTTACAGACACAAGTCTCAGGTTTTATACAAGTTCCGTGAAGGCATTCCTTGGAACAGTAAGGCTTGCAGCTGTACGTATCTGACTTAGTATAGCCCGTCGTGCACGAGCATGTTTCTGGACCAACACAAGTGCCGTTAATACAAGGTTTGGTACAAATAGGTTGACATGTTTTGTTCGCAGTGCCAGGCGTTTGTACCATTCGCCATCCCGGGCCGCAAACGCAGGCCTCAGGTCCAACACAGGTGCCATGGGGACATCCACTGGAGCATTTAGGCTTGCAGCTGTACGTATCTGATTTAGTATAGCCCGTCGCACACGAGCATGTTTCTGGACCAACGCAAGTGCCGTTAATACAAGGTTTGGTACAAATAGGTTGACATGTATTGTTCGCGGTACCAGGCGTTTGTACCATTCGCCATCCTGAGTCACAGACACACGTTTCAGGTCCAACACAGCTTCCATGGGGACATCCATTGGCGCAGTAAGGTTTACAGATGTTTTCACTGGTTTTTTGGTATCCTGGCAAACATTGACATGTGTCTGGCGCAACACATTTACCATTGGCACAGGACTTACTACATACTGGTTGGCAAGTTTCATTTGCAAATGTATATCCCTTGTTGCAAAGACATTTTCTCGGGGCTATACATTTTCCATTCCCACACAGTTTAGTACATTGCGGCAGACAGTTGTATTTATTTCTGAGATCCAAAATATAACCGGTGTTACATCCACATTCATTGGGAGAGCGACAGAAACCATTCGTACAATCCTTTAAGCATTTTGGTTTACAGGTGAGCCTGAAAAAAAAGTGATTTATCGATTAAAATATTGAGTATTATGTTGAGATTAACAGATCGGCGGTGATTTGGGCAATGTAAAGAAAACCAACTCGCACACAAAGTGATTACAAAGTGATTTTAATAGTTTGGTTTTATCAACGAAGAAAAGTTTAACGCTGTTTTGTCTTATACAATTATGTTTTTTATATTTCAAGCCAAGTGGGCCTAGCACAAACGCATGGAGTGATATTGTATTGTATTGTATTTATTTATTTCTTAGTATATGGTACATTGAGATCGACTCCACTACTGAATGTCGAAGTTTGAAATGTCGACGTATGTTAGTTCTAAAGTACAGGATCTCGATATACGCCAGTTCGAAAGTTCACTGGAGCGAAGTTTGCAAGGTCGACGTATCGTTAGTTAGAAACCCTAAAAGCATAGTCGACGTAGCCCCGCTACGCGGGGCTCCTATTTCTGTCTGCAGGGTTTACAGTAACCTAACACGAAGAGGATGTCGGGGTCTTAGTTCGCTCGCTCCGCTCGCTCACTAGACCCCGCCATCCCCTTCGAACCTAACCTGTCCGAGTCGGGGTGCCCCAAGTCCAGAGCTCGCTTCGCTCGCTCTTTAACAATTATGCTTTCTAGCTGACCATACGTCGGCCTTGCATACTTCGCTCCAGTGAACTTTCGAACTGGCGTACATCGAGATCCTGTACTTTAGAACTAACATACGTCGACATTTCAAACTTCAACATTCAGTAGCGGAGTGATTGAGATCTCACATTAAATTTAGTTTCACACATACTACCATTGCTGGTGTAGAAATATTAAATAATAAGCTAGGTACACGCAAAACAAAACTAGGTACATTACAAGAATATTATATAGAGATATGAAAAGAGATGTTTCATTTTTGTATGGGACTCCGGCCATGACCTGTACCTTTCAGGAAAGGTAGGAAACAATCCCCTGAATAGAATAAAGTAACATTTTTTAAATAGTAATAGATGGTTTTAATGCACATATTAAAAATTAAAAATGTTTGACGTTTGTCGCGAGAGTTAAGACAGCCATGACAGGTTGTAGAGATGACGTTTACATAACCTAGAATTTGTTATATGATAATAATTGTTTATCAGAACTGTTTTTTTTCGATGCTTTCGTATTTGTTTTATTCTCTGTTTTCATAAAACGTTAGACAATACGAGACGAACAAGACTGACTGACGGACACTGATGGGTTTTGTCACTTGTCAGAACAAAATGTCATTTTGAATTTTTCGTTCAGAAGTGCACTCCAAAAATGTAGTACCTATTGTATAGTTTTTAACGATGAAATCACCACACTTGCTTATAATTAGTTGAAAATTATGTCTTAGAGACCAATAATAATAATTAATTACAAAAACACATACTTTTCATAATTTAACGTCGATGTGATATTATGTTTTTGTGTGACATGATTTCAGAACGAAAGCAAACTGCAAACGGGAAGACGCCATGTTGAATAGAATGGGGCAATCATTGAAAAACTATTACCTACTTTTTGTGCACGGCAAATCGGGCTTAAATTCACGAAAGAATATTATTCGTAAGTTCGTGGTATTTTTTCCTTTTTTTCAATAAATGTACATCTTATGGCCGAAAATGAAACATCTCCTTTGAATTTATAATTTCAGACTGTTAAAGATTCATTAAAAACCGGCCAAGTGCGAGTTAGACTCGCGCAGAAAGGGTTCCGTACCATTATTTATAAAAATTAGCAAAAAAATCACTTTTTTGTATGGGAGCTCCCTTAAATATTTACTTTATTCTCTTTTTAGTATTTGTTGTTATAGCATCAACAAAAATACATAATTTGTATAAATTTCAACTGGCTACCTATCACGGTTCATGAGATACAGCCTGGTGGCAGACGGACGGACGGACGGACAGCGAAGTCTCAGTAATAGGGTCCCGTTTAAAAAATGCATTATTTATAATTACAAAAAATCAATGGTTAATTCGAGAATTTATATCATAATGTCAAATCTAAGCTATATAATAAAAATTAAAATTAAAATGTCAAACAAAAAATCACAATAATGTCAGAGTACTAATGCCATTATTAAGATCTTAATTACAATATCAAAATGTATGATTTAAAAATTAATTGACGGAGTAAAAACACATGTCTGAGAGCCAAGCAAACATTTTACATTAAAATTTAAACTTATTAATTGGTAACATTCTCAGGACTGGTGGTATTTTATTCTAAATTTTAATTGTCATACAACTGGCATTTCTGCTGTATTATTGCAGTCTCTGAGCAGGTACTAATAATTTATCGGCATTTCTTTTGTTCAGTCTTTCAGAGACTTATTTATTTATTTTATGAAAGGTAGCTTCACAGCTGACAGTACATCATCATCTTCCTGCCCTTGTCCCATTTTATTTGGGGTCGGCGCAACACGTCTCTTTTCTCCATACTCCTCTGTCATTCATCATGTTATCATTTACTCCTTTTTCCTTCATATCATTTTTCACACATTCCATCCATCTTTTCTTTGGTCTTCATACATACATCTTTTCTTTGGTCTTCATTCATTATACATAAAAATCAATACACTAAACATTATTAACTTGTTCATTTAATAGAAATAAATGAGGGTATTTTTTCACAAACACGCAAATTTCAAAAATACAGATATGGGGGTGGGAGAATTTTTAATTTCTTAAAGAATGGCCTGCAACGGTCAAAATATTCAGCTCCACTCATGGCTCTGATACATTTTTTTGCACTATGAATGCTCTTTTCACTTCTACCAAATTACCCCATATCACTAGACCGTAACGCAATAATGATGGCTGATCCATTCGTCATGTTCTTGAACGGGCGCTATCAGTTGTGCCTGGTCATCTCTTAGTTGCCACGGCTTATTTCGAACTAATAATTTATTTTTTAATTGTCTTTTTTGTTTTTACTATGGACACTTTTAACGTGCACGTCTTGCTAAATCGTTCTCACATAATGTACCATCTCATCATGAATGATGTAACCAAGGTTTTTGTAACAAGATTCTGATTTAAAAGAGTGTCCATGGAGTTTCTTGGCCATTCTTCTCCATAGAGATCTAGGTACGCTTTGGAATGGGCAACTACAGTACTTTCACAGTTATTATGTCTTGTGACTGGGACTGTAGCTTCATTTTTGTTGTTGTTTGACTATTAAAAAGTGCCTGTAACTGGCCTACTTGAAATAAATGATTTTGATTTTGAATACTGATGAAACATACCCATGATAAGCATTAAGGACTGTTTTTAGGGTTCCGTAGCCGAATGGCAAAAAACGGAACCCTTATAGATTCGTCATGTCTGTCTGTCTGTCCGTCCGTATCACAGCCACTTTATTCCGAAACTATTAGGACTACACAGCTGAAACTTGGTAGGTAGATGTATTCTGTGAACCGCATTATGATTTTTGTACAAAAAAAAAAAAATATATAAGGATATCCCCCCATACATGAAATTGAAATTAAAAAAAAAAAAAAACTATCAAACCTATACGTGTGGGGTGTCTATAGATAGGTCTTTAAAAATGACATTGAGGTTCCTAAAACCATTTTTTTCAAAGTCAATCTTTTGAAAGATAGACATCTTCCAAAGTAGTAAAAAGTGTGTCCCCCCCCCCTCTAATTTCTAAAGTAAGAGGAGAAAAAATCTGAAAAAAATATGGGGATGTAGAACGTAAAAAAAACTTTCAACGAAAATTGGTTTGAATAAGATTTGATATGTAGTTTTTGAGATATGGGACTTTTTCACCAAACTGCAGCAGTAACTTTGTTTTTCATTAACTTACTATGAAAAACAAATTTAGTTTTGCGGTTGAGTGAAGGTTTACTAATGAATGATCGTTCAAAACATTGTTGTTATATTGTTTGGGGCTATGGAATGTTTTTTTATTAGACACTAGTCTTAACTTGCGAAGAGCATATACAAACTTATCAAGCTTACTACATACTCTTTCTACATGTTCCTTCCAGTTTAATTTAATGTCAATTACTATACCTAAAAATAAAGCTGATGGACCTGGTTGCAGAATTGCATTATTATGTTTAATTGCTGTTGGTATTACTTGTCAGTACATGTCTGAAATTGAATTGACTGTTTTAGTCTAGATGGGAAAACACCTTCTTCAAAAGAGAGATTTTTAAATAGGTAAGTGGGGATGCAATAATTTTCGCACTTAATTTAATTATTTTAGTGGTTACTTCGTCATATCCTGTAAAATTCGTATTATTTAATGAATTAATTATTTTAATAACGTCAATTTCATTCACTGGAGTCAGAAATAGGGTATTTAATTGTCAATATTAATATTGTTTACGTCATGTGTATGTTGTCGGTTTTTTGAGTCAACTCAATTAAACAATTGTTAAATTGGTTGCATATGTAATTAGAATTGGTATTTTTTTTATCAAGGATTATTAATTCATTTATATAGTTGTTCTTATTTGGTTTGCTTACATTATTTTTTATGATTGACCATGTCGCATTACATTAATTTTTAGAATTATTAAAAAAATACTATTGTTGAGCTGTTGTGATTTTGATATGCATTTTTTTTAAGATTTTTGTGTAATTAAGGTATTTTTTCTTGTGATAACCAATATAGCATCATGTTGATATGCATAATTTATAGCTCTCTTTTTAATGCATGAGATTTTTAAGCCCGTACTAATCCAATTATTTTTTATGGGTTTAGATAGTAACGTAAATTTATGTTTATTACTTTAAAAATTTTCTGTGCTGTGGCTCTAGTGCATATGTGATTTGCTTTAAACGTCATCACCATGCTGGCCTTCTCCAAGTGTCGCCACATTGACCATTGCCGTGCAACTCACATCCAGCAGATCCCCGCAACCTTTACCTAGGTCATCGGTCCACCTAACGGGAGGCTTTCCAACGCAACGTCTTCCGGTTCGCGGACGCCATTCCATAACATATCGGCCCCATCAGCCATCCGTTCTGTTCTGCCACTTAAGTTTTGCGACATAAAACTTTAAACATACACTAGGATAATAAAAGGGAATTATACAGTTTTCGTTTTTACTTACGGCTTATTTTTTATTTTGATATATCCAGGACAGCAGTACGATACCGTAGATCGAAGTTTTTTCTGAAATAGATAATAAGAAAAATTTACTTGATGTAACAGAATAAGCACAATATAACAGGGTGTAATAATAAATATATGTCTAGGTGTAGAGTTCTTCATCGTCCATAAAAATAGGAGGATCCTTTGACCAGACGGGTGTTGTATCTGGTGGACTGACAGTTGGTGTCGGATTTTTATTATATAATATAATCTTAATTTGCGGATAAAATTATCTGCGCGATTTAGAATTTTGATGTTAGTTCTTCATTTGTGCCATAGATGGCATCGTAGTACTACGTTGCTGTAGTTCTTTTTGTAGTGCCGCTACAGCCCCTTAGGTGGAGATTCAGACTATCACACTAGACAACTTTCCCTAAAGGAAAGGTAAGAAAAGAAATAAGAGACCAACAAAAAAAAATGAATCTAGGATATTTGCGCGAAAGAACACTTACGCAAACAGACACTTGCGCGAACGGACATCTGAGCGAATAGACATTTGCGCAACTGATACTTGGGCGACAGCCACTTGCGTAATTCAGATTCCTTCCAAAGAAAACATTACCTAACGTCTGATCTTAGTTATAACTGTTAACGATAAGACCTAGACAGACTAGAAGGTTATGATCACTGTATTTTATTTTTGATTTTAAAGCTGGTATTTTCAGGGTTTTTCATAATTAATTACCGATGGATGGCGATGAAATTATTCCGAGTTTTGGTTTGGCTGTTGCTTATTGGCGCCGTGAAATATTTCGGCTTAGACTATAAGGGTTTTGGTTACACAAGGAACAGTGTGTAAAATTCCTCATCTCCCGTAGAAAAGGGAGGATCCACCGACCAGACAGGTGTTATGGGCTACTGAGCGATAGTTGTTTTCGGGTTTTGCTATATAGTCTTAGCGACTTGTAGGAGATTGATGTTAGTTCTGGCGCTGTAGCACTTTTTGTTGCAAGTTGCTTTTTGTAGGTCGCCACAAGGGTGATGCATGGAATTTTGGGCGAATGGACTTTTTTGCAAACGGACATTTGCGCGGCTGGACACTTGTGGGACGGGGTTCGTTAACCCCCGTTCTGTGACAATTAAATACTACTGGATATATTCGATGGAAATTTAGTATTTTGGATTTAAATCTATGTCTAGACAGAAGTAGAATTTCCCTTCTCAAAAATATTAAAATATACACCACCTCTCTTTTATAATATTTTTATATTAAATTAGACCAAAACTAATGGATTAAAATGAACAAAATCATTTTTACTGTCTTGGAATAGTTAAGTATAAACGTGTAACGTAAACGTGTAAACGTAAATACTCACTACGACCGTGCCGCCGAGGTTGACAGAAACACTTTTGCGTACCCCATTGGACGTGATGAAACGCCACCCAGTCCTAGGAACACGCTTGTAATATCTGTAGAAAGAATAAATTCAGTTTTTAGTTAAATTCAATTCAATTAAAATCATCATCTGCCTAGATTTTGGCAAACTATGTTTGGGTCGGCTGCTTTTTGATAAAAGTAATTCCTTTTTGTCATTGACTGTTTACTATTTAATTTGATTAATTATTGTTTTTCTGTTTTTTCTTGACCCAAGTTACACAATTTCCACCACCACTCCTTGGATCTAAGCCAAAAAACGTATTTCTTCATTTCGGAACATAATGCATTAGTTAATGGAAACATAAAAAAACGGGCCAGGACTCAGGACTCAGGGACTCAGGGTTCCATAGCCCCAAACAATATCATAACAATATTTTGAACGGTCATTCATTAGTAAACTTCCACTAAACCGCAAAACTAAATTTGTTTTCCATAGTAAGTTAAATAAAAACAAAGTTACTGCTGCAGTTTGGTAAAAAAGGCCCATATCTCAAAAACTAAAAATCAAATCTTATTCAAACCAATTTTCGTTGAAAATTTTATTACGGTCTACATCCCAATACTCTTTCAGAATTTGTCTCCTCTTACTTTAGAAATTAGAGCGGGGGGGACACGTTTTACCACTTTGGAAGTGTCTATCTTTCAAAAGATTGACTTTGAAAAAAAATGGTTTTAGGAACCTCAATGTCATTTTAAAGACCTATTTATAGACACCCCACACGTATAGGTTTGATGGTATTTTTTTTTTGTTTCAGTTCCATGTGGAGGGGTGGTATATCTATATTTTTATTTTATTTTATGAATAAAGATCATAAAGCGGTTCACAGTTCATCTTCCTACCAAGTTTCAGCTGTGTAGTCCTAATAGTTTCGGAATAAAGTGGCTGTGGCATACGGACGGACAGACAGACAGACATGACGAATCTATAAGGGTTCCGTTTTTTGCCAACCGGCTATGGAACCCTAAAAATCAGTTAATGAAAATATATATATATTTTTTTTATTAAAATTAAAGTGAATCGGTGTTTTTAGGGTTCCGTACCCAAAGGGTCAAACGGGACCCTATTACTGAGACTTCGCTGTCCGTCTGTCACCAGGCTGTATCTCATGAACCTTGATAGTTAGCCACTTCAAATTTCGACAGATTATGTATTTCTGTTGATGCTATAACAACAAATACTAAAAACAGAATAAGATAAATATTTAAGGGGGCTCCCATACAAAAAAGTGAAGAAAGATTAATATCGATATGAGAACTGGTTTACGCAGAAGTAGTTCGTGAAAACGCGTTCTGAAACAAAATCGGTGAAATTTACCCTTAGTCATAAACTAAACTTAAGTCGTACTAACCACGCCTACATTCCGCCATGTTTGTTTATAAATTGACATATGAACGCCTACTTTTCATGTGTCAAATTTGAAGTACCGAAATACTGAATGATTCAATGAATGCTAAAGATGTATATAATTATAAATACATCTTTAGCATTCATTGAAGCAGGATGCAATCATGGGTTTGACAAAGATAGGAAGCTGGAGGAGGTACCTTATTCAAATGTCGGGCAATTGCAGCCAAGAAATTTTAAAAATACGATTTGGTGCATGTTTTCAACTGTCATGGCAATACAGTTCTACTAAATCCAAAAATGGATTTGCATCCTCGTGAAATGCATTGAGGTTACTATGCCAATGATTCTCGACCCAAATCAATAATAAAATGGGTAGGTTTTTTTTAATATTTATGGAAATCGGTTAGTCTGAACCACCCGTGTTTTAAATATCCTCGCACTATAACCGCGCTTTCACACATACAACCAATCTCAATCGTTCATTTTCTTATTCTCCATGTTAAGGGGGTTATTTTGAAATCATCTTCCTGCCCGTGTCCGATTATATTTGGGGTCGGCGCAACACGTCTCTTTTCTCCATACTCCTCTGTCATTCATCATGTTATCATTTACTCCTTTTTCCTTCATATCATTTTTCACACTATCCATCCATCTTTCTTTGATCTTCCTCGTCCTCTCCATCCATCCAAATTTCACAAAAAAAAAACAAACAAAACAAGAAGGGTTAACTAGATATTCTAGTCTTTAGTGACAACCTCGTGAATTTTGACGCGGATGCAAAGGAACACCTTGTAAATGTCCTCTTTGAGTTAAATATTATTGCCTAGCGGCCTTTTCAATATTTCTAACTGTATAGTCAATATTTAGCTCTCCAACGAACCCTCGTCATTCCGGGAATTTCGATATTTGTTACCGGAAAGTGAATATAATACATATTTTTTTTAATATAAGTAATTTATTTCTCTCTTTCTAAGTACCTACAACAAAAACTTAATTGATGTATAACAATTTATAAAGATGATTGATGGTTCTACAGCAGCACTTAATAGATTATTTTACAAGTCCCAAACTTAGTCAAGCCTTTATTTTGGAAGTCGAAACGCGAAAGCTTAACAAAGCTCTTTTTACAGTACAGATAAGCTGTTTTTAGCTGCACCTTGAAACTTAAACAGCAATGAAACATACTCAAGGTTACTCAGTTTGATGTACAAATTGGTTGTATAACGGCTTCGTGAGGGGTCCGTATACATCTTGGCATGTAGTTAAGGTTTGACAGTTTTCAATCTGTTATAACAAGCCCTGTCTAACGCCCCGGGACATGCAGAAGGAGTCGGTGGACGCCCCATTCATCGTAAAACCAGTACCTACTAGAACCCCTGTAGGTATAGAGAAATGTGCTCCATATTTATTGTAATAAAAAAAGAAATTAATAAAAAATATAAGAAATGTATTTTGTGCATTATTAGGGCGTATGCTATGAAGGTGGTTATAATTTATCATTTAATTATTCGCTTAAACTATAGTAGCATTTGCTTACAAGGAAAATCTTCAATTTATTGATAAAGATGTTATATTTATTTAGATTCTTTATTATTTCGGGTAACTTGTTATATATTTTTATGGCCATGACAAAGGTACTACTGGAGTGCATTTTTAGACGCGATGTTGGTAAATTTAGTCAATGTATAGGTACTGTTGACTTGCCTCTGTTTTGCCCATACAAATATAAAAATCATCTATAGTTTTGCCCGATCATTTCGTTTTGCACCTTAAATGGGAACATGCGATGCAGATTGCAGGCAGCCCATGCCATATTTAAATGCTACATTGATTTACGTCTATTGCTGTACCTATTTATCGTTTAGTTTTGTATAAGTTATGAGTATAAATTATACACAGATTGTTCACTTACGTATAACCTGGTTTGGTACAAATATCCTTTGCTGCTTGATCCACATCAAATAATTGAATTAAAACAATACAAAATAATAAAAAGGGCACCGGAGACCCCATTCTCGCGAACGCTCAGTGATACTGATGGAGCTCCGACCTATTTTAAGATTTTAAAATCAACTCAAATAATGAAATTATCATCGTTGATGATTAATCCTTTGCGTCTGTTATGTTTTCAACAGGATGACTGATAACAATGGAATAATCCGCAATCACTGGAGTACCGGAAACATTGACAAACATTTATATCATCAGGGAAAAACCTTTTAAAAAACAATCATAAAACTGTTTTGATTTTTTTTATTATGTTTTTTTTTTGTTCCAAATGACTAATAACCAAAGTCAAAGTCCACAACAACAGCAGCAGCTGCATTACCTGCAGCAATATATGGGCTTCAACCTGACGAATCCTGTAGGTCAATGTTTATAAAAGCTTGGCTTATTACCGCTATAATAAAACTTACTAGATACAGACTAATACTTTTATTTTTCTATGTATTATTTCATGGATACAGTCACCACACTGACTTACACCGAAAGTGAGCTCTCTTGGCCAAGTACCCTCCTTTATAAACTACCCCTTTCCCGACAAAAAATACGGTTGGGCAGTGTTGCCCTTTCTCAAACATAAGAAAGAATTACTAAAATCTTTAAAACCCTCCACCGCTACCGTCTCTCGTCTAATGCACAAGGCATTACTTATTTATTTATTATAACCAACTTTCACTAACAGTAACATCACACGTACTAGTTATTGGTCGACTCCACGACGCTGTCCTTCCTCAGGGGTCCAGTGTGTTACCATCTTTGCCCATCTCTCCCGATGCATCCGTGCTACGTGGCCTGCCCACTCCCATTTCCGCCTGGTTGTTTTGGACCGCAGGCAGGGTGGTCACCCTGCGGTCCATAACTCGCGCGTAAAACGCCTGAGGAAGGACAGCGCCGTAGAGGTCAACCACGGCGAAGGTGGCGTGACGATCTGATCCTGTTTGCGGGGCTAACATGGCCAGAGATCGCACATGATAGAGAGGTATGAAAGGAGAAAGGGGAGGCTTTTCCACTAAGTAGGCTAACAAAAAAAAAAAAAAAACAATAACTTGTACGTGTGGTGTTTCAAACGCGATCTATCGTAGATAAAACCCATATACTTTGAGGTAGAGGAACCGGACAAAAGACTTCTGGACCTTTTCAGTAATTAGCTTATAGATTTTTCATGGGGGCACCAGATTGTATTGTTGGTTTCAAGTAAACTGCGGACGAATGAGTCGTATAAAAGGGTTATAGCTTGCCGATTGTAAAAGAATTTTGCCTGTCGCAAAACAAAACCTAGGTATTTGCGGGACTTGTTGCAGGTTTGAATTATGTGCTGGTTAAACGTAAGCTGTGGGTCAAACTTACTACCCAGATCGCGTACGGTAGAAACACAATTCAGGGGCTCCTTGTTCAAAGTGTAGATATTGAGCATGGGTTGTGTGGCTTTTGAGAAGGCCATGATAGCGCACTTACCAATGTTCAGTTTCAGGTTGTTTGTAGTGCTCCAATTGTCGATGCCGTCGATGTCATGCTGCAGTGCGGTCGCATCGCTACAATTAGCTATGGGAAGCGCAACTTTGACATCATCAGCTTACATCAAAACCATGGAGTGCTTTATACAAGGTGTTGTTTTGCATCCTCGTCAAATTCAAGGAGGTAACTACGCTAATGATTCTCGTCCCGAATCAATAATAAAATGGGTAGGTAATTTTTATTTTTTTTCTTATTTACGGAAATCGGGAAGTGTGCACCACCCGTGTTTTAAACGCGGCCCGTCTGGTTCTTGCCCTATAACCTTGCTCACACAAATACAAACAATCTCAAACGTTTAATTGATAATTTCTTATTCCCTAAACCACGTTAAGGGGGTTATTCTGAAATATTGACAAACTTAAACAACCAAAAAAATCAACGTTTATTAATAATTAACTAGGTACCGTAATTTTAATTGATTCTTTATGTCTTTTGTGACCACCCCTGAAATTTGACGAGGATGCAAAACAACACCTTGTATACTTGGGTAGATCATGTGTTTCCATTTCTACAATATTGCTTGATTTACTAAAGAACGAACAATATGGTTTACGCCCAATAACTTATCTTGTAAACAGGTGGGAAAATTAAAAAAACGCGTCGCCGGATTCGATCTCGCAACTTGTTTTTCTCAGTTTTATAGAACACGAGACCAAAATTACTTGAACACAATCATTAAAATAAGCTATTACACTAATTATATTATAACATGTAGTTATAACATATAACTTAATGCGTTATAAAAATTAAATTTGCGTGTCTGTATTATTATTGTATTTGTTCATCAAGTCCTCGTGCACTTGTCTAATAAGCTCATATAAATTGAAAAAACCTTAATGTTACAAGTAGAGGGTCCAAAGGTGTCTTAGACGACACGGTTGGCGCAGTGGTTGAGCGATCGACTGCTGCGCTACGTGTCGCGGGTTCAATCCCCGCACGGAAAAAAAATAAGTATGGCCTACAGATAGGCGTTCCGGGTCTGGCTGTTTGTGTATGTGAGTTTTTAAATGTTTGTAAACGCATCCACGATACAGGAGAAATTCCTAGTGTGGGGCAAGGTTTTTAAAAAAAAAAAAAGTTATGGTGACGACTTAGCGCACGAGCTCAGGGCGTTGGCGGTGAGGAGCAGTTTGTCTGTCTGTCTGTTTTTTTTCTGACTAATCTCTAAAACGGCTAAACCAATTTTGACTTTTAGTGGCAGATAGCTGATGTGATAAGCAGTAACTTAGGGATCTACTTGTAATTTAGAAAAAGATTTAAGATTCCGTTAAAAAGAAAAGAGAGCAGTGGTGGCCCAGTGGTGGCAGTCCCGACTTACGTACAATCAGTAAGCCATAGGTTCGAACCCAGGCAGGCGTATTAATTTGTGTAATTTATTTCATCACCACTGTTCTCTAAACGGTGAAGGAAAACATCGTGGAGAAACCGGCATGTCCTAGAACAAAAAATTCGAAGACATGTGACATCTACCAACCCGCACTGGGCCAGCGTGGTAGATTACAGCAGTGAGAACATTATAGGCTGATGATGATGATGAAAAAAGTAAACCCTTGGATTTTTTATCGAAATCCGATTCAAAAAGGGAAGTAAAATTATATTATAATTTCACGGTGCCGAAGGTCGTGGGTAACAACTAGTCCAAAATAAGTTTGCCAGAATTACACAATTACCAAATATTTATTTTTGAATAATACAAGTTCCGGACACACTAGAGTTCGGAATGTTTGTTGAAGACATCGTACTCGTGTTTTGACTTATTGGAAATTTTTGGAGCAATTTCATGGGCTGGAACTACCACGGCACCATCTGTAAGAAAAAAGTTCAAAGAATCGTGAAGAATTTTAGAAATAAAATAAGCGAAATTAATAATCGGATACAATAGACAATCTTAGACTTCTACATTCAGAAAATGTAATTCATGTTCTAAGTTGACTTCGGCAATAGAAGATACGCGTTACGCGGCTTATTGTCAGGCCTACGCTGTCCTCCCATACTTAAGTACTAACGCGGTAACATTCAAATATTGAAAAACTAAATGATTTTAAAAGAGTAACCATGGAGTTTCTTGCCAGTTTTCTCCAAAGGAAACGACCAATCCGAACCGTGCATCTTTTGTCGACGTTTAATAAGTTCTTTTTTAGGGTTCCGTACACAACAAGGAACCCTTATAGTTTCGGTATGTCCGTCTGTCTGTCTGTCTGTCTGTCCACGGTTTAGCTCAAAAACTGTTGGTACTAGAAAGTTGTGATTTGGCATAAGTAAACACGTTAATGACGCCAAAAAAGTGGTAAAATAAAATTGTGAAAAAAAGCACTATTTAGGATACCTCCCCTACATGTAAAGTGGGGATAATAATTATTTTTTTCGCCCTTCCCATAGTGTGGCATATCGTTGAATAGGTCTTTCAAAAATATTAGAGGGGAAGAATATGAGAGGGAAGACCGTTTTTTGATTAAGTAAACCGTTCGTGACTTATCAAGCTTTATAGTAACAATTTTCGTTAGAGTCAAGTGTCCCCCTCCCCTTTACCGACTAAACGGTTGTAGTTAGAAATTCAAATGCCACGGCAGTAGTACCTATATATAACGAAATGTAAAGGAAAACTATCACACATAATTGGGCTTTACAAGTATACGAGTAATAGTCGATCAATTGTATTTGACTCGAAAATTTCGAAAAACTACATAGAAATATCGATAGATGGCGCTAAGCGTCAGTTGCACTAAAAACGAATTTCATTTGCAGATCATAATATATGGTGGTTTTTATAAATATTGGTACGGAACCCTTCGTGCGCGAGTCCGACTCGAACTTGGCCGGTTTTTTGTTACTTATTTCACGTTTCCATAACATGTAAATGCATTATATTATGCTTTGCATACGATGAGGAAAAGAGAAGTTCAATTTGCAGTTGAACCAAAAGTTAACGATTACTTATGAGTTTATGGCAGTCTTAATTAAAAAAGCTACAGGTTAAATATCTAGCACTGGTATTCTTAGTCATGAACTGAACTAAGTCGGACTTAACCACGCCTGCATTCCGCCCTGTTTGTTTATATATAAACGCCTACTATTCATCTGTCAAATTTGAACATTTTGAACAACGTTACTGTTATTATGGCAACAAAGGTCGACTTAGTTAAGAAATGGATTTGGGAAGGCTTTTAAAATATGGTTCTTACACCCATATTACCCATATTATCTGTAATGTTGCTATAATTTGTGGTAAATAAATAAATATTCTAAAAGCCTTCCCAAATCGATTTTTTATGGATTGTTGATTGACGAAATGTATGTATTAAAAGAAACGTTTGTGTCTGACCACCAGACGAAATAATAAAACAGGGTGCGCCAAAGTTCACCAAAATTTTCAACTCCGATAATTGGAAATCCGAAAATGTTCTTCCTAACATTTTTCATCCTAACAATCACAATTCCTAACTACTCTGTCTCTAATGTTCATATTTCCGAAGCATTCAACTTTATAATGTCAGTAGCAATAAACATCAATTATACTTTTATTTGTTTTCCTATATATTCTCAACATAACCATCTTTTACACTATTATTCAAAGTCATATCTTTTTTGTTTAGATTTCTTTTTTATTAATTAAAGCGCCTTCTTTAATTTTATTTATAGCGGTGTGTACCTGCAAAGATATCCATAGGTTAGGTTAGGTTAGAACTGTGACCAACTACGCGCGAGCCGAGCGAGCGTAGCGAGCGGTGCCGCGGCAGCGGCCGGCGAGCGCTACCTTGAAAATGGTCGCGAAATTTTTCTAAGTATTTTTTTCATAGTGGGGCACTATAACCATCATCTTCTACCCACATATATTTTTTATTACACTTGGTAAATGTTTCTTTCTGAGTATGAGTGAAAATATTCTGGTAATTATGTTTAGGGATAAAAGCGTTATGATAAAAAACAGTAGGAGTTTAAATATATTTACATTAATAATATTATTAATTAAAATTTTCGGAAATATGAGTGTTATGAACATCGCCGGTAGCACTACAAATAGTATGAATTGAAAACTTTTGTATTAAAAATTTTAGGAAGAGTGATCATTCGGATTACAAATCATTAGGAAGAACAATTTCGGATAAAGAACTTTAGGTGAGCCAATATGGACCCAATAAAACAAACTCATGAGAGTAAAGAATATGATGGGCTTTGTTGTTTTGTTTTACGGATTGGAAATTATCAAATGACTTCTCCCGCTCTGGGCGGAGCGGGAAGGAGTGTCAGACTTGAACTGACTAAAACCCATCCATGTTCCTTCTTAGCCCTTCGTGTTCCAGGGCCACGGTATCTCTTTCAAACAACCCGCAGCCCTGGCAGGCATCGGCCCTCTCGGACCCCTTCCGATTTGCTGACGTCTCCTTGAGACGCGCGTGGAACACAAACGAGCCGTCGGCACGGCCTCATAGAAGAACCAAGGTTGCTTCTGTACGCAATGTTACTACGTAGAGAGTTGCCCAGTAACTTCAGCCCATTTGAGACAAACATTTAAAAACACATAATATGCCCTAAGAAAACAAAAACTTATGATTGTGAATCTGGTTATCGATTAACGGCATATTTGATTTAACCAACAGCAACAGAGTAATTAAATGCAATAGGGCATTCTTTTTTATTGTGGAATCGAGAATGTTACTTACCAATTACTTTTTCGAGTACTTTTACCGATTTCGAACGTATCCGCCACACAGGTGCCATTCAGGCTACTTCTGTACCATCCCGGATTACACATGCAAGAGCCAGGACTCACGCAGATGCCGTGTGAACACCCACCGGAACAATGAGGTTCGCAAGTATTGTTCTCTAGTTTTGTATACCCAGCAAGACATTCGCATGTCTCTGGGGCGACACATGTACCATTCACACAGGGCTTGGTACATATTGGCTGACAGGTCTTGTTACTTGTGCTGAGTTGTGTTTGAGTCATTTTCCATCCGAAGTCGCAGAGACACGTTTCAGGACTTACACATACGCCATGGAAGCAGCCATCGGAACAATGTGGTCGGCAAACATTCTCTTCTGATTCTACATAGCCGAAGTGACAGCCACAAGTTTCGGGGGCTACACAAGTGCCGTTGATACATGGTTTGCTACAAATTGGTTCACAAGTTTTGTTTTTGTTAGCAATGTCATTGGTTTGGATCATTTTCCATCCTGAGTTACAAGAACAAGTCTCAGGCCCAACACAAATTCCATGGTGACATCCACTGGAGCAGTAAGGTGTACAGATGTTTTTACTCGATTTTTGGAATCCTGGCAAACATTGACATGTGTCTGGGGCGACACATGTACCATTCTCGCAGGAGTTACTGCATACGGGTTGGCATGTTTCATTTGCAAATGCATATCCCTTGTTGCACAGACATTTCCTCGGGGCTATACATTTGCCATTCCTACATGGCTTAGAGCATTGCGGCAGACATTTGTATTTATTATTTATATCTATAATGTAACCTGTGTCACATCCACATTCTTCTGGGTCACGACAGAAACCATTGGTACAACTCTTTGAGCATTTCGGTTTACAGAGCGATCTGAAAAACATGTAATTTCGTTTTATTAGGACCTCATTATTTTTTATGCTTAAAATTAATGGTAAGCATCATCTGCCTAGCCTTTTCCCAAACTATCTTGGGGTCAGCTTCCAGTCTAACCGGATGCAGCTGAGTACCAGTATTTTCCATGAAGCGACTGCCTATCTGACCTCCACAACCCAGTAACTGGGTAATACGATACCCCTTGGTAAGACTGGATGTCAGACATTTTCGCTTCTGACTACTCGTAACGACTGTCAAAGATCTACAAATAACAGCTGAGACCAACGGCTTAACGTGCTTTCCGAGGCACGGAGGAAACTCGGTATGTAATTATGGTCACCCATCCACGGACCAACCTCGGCAAGCATGGCTTAAAGATCGAACCGAAAAAAAGAGATTAATCTTAAAATTAATTGTAAGCATTAGTAACAAAATAAATAGTAAATATTTGTGGTCATGATATTTTTTTTATCTTACACGAATTGCTCGACGGCGCGGTCGGGCGCTGAAACGAATCTCACATCGCATTGGCTTGTATGAAATACTTTGATACCTTACACACGTCGCGTCGCCCGAACGCGCGTCGCTCTACCACAAAATCCTTGGCCATCTCCACCTAAACGCGCGGACGAGCGGTGTCGTGTGAGAGTCGCCTTACATCAAGAGAAGTATTTACTTACGAAGAATTTATATCATCATCTGTCTCATAACCGGTACAGCATTCAAATTTAATTGAGCTCTTTAACCTCTGAAATATCACAAAATTATATTTTTATGGTGTTATTATTCGTTTGGTGTCACCATGTTAATTAAAAAATACACGAACACAAAGTTCATTTGAATCTTCTAAAACTCACTAAAATAAATAAAACTCAGAATCTAAAATTCTGAATAGAAATCAAAATTAGCGTTCTTGATCAGAATTAATAATTAAAGTGGGTATTCTTGTAAAGAAATCTGGCTAAGCACAATTTAACGGTTCAACTCACGTAAACATAACGGCTTTTTATACGGCTTCTCATTACACTTATTTTGCCACACCACCAAAAACAGTCGGGGTCGTCCACCATTTCCGAGTGTGTTTCCAAATAATTTTCTTGAACATTTCCCATGTGCCTGTAAGAAAAAATAAAAATTTCATATTTACTATTGTAGTGTCTGACCGATGCTTCGGCTTCGGCTACCGGGAATCGAACACGCAATCGCAGCGGAGCAGTCAATCGCTCAGCCACTGTGTCAACCGTGCCGTGAAATATGCGCCTATTGGAAGTTCCTTAATATTCTTAGGCAGTTTATTGGATATTTTAATACACAAAATGTATTTAATATAGAATAGAAGGGGTTTTAGGTTTACATCTTTTTTGAGTTCAGTTGCCCCAAATATTATGCCAAATCTCAGCACTGAGGAAACAATGCCGTAGTATACTATATCTAAGTACTGTCTGTAAATTGACTATCTTTGCCAGAGTGAAAAGAATAAAGGCAGATTTGCTTAGCCGCACACAATTTTCGTCTGCCTGCATTTTCCACGTTAGTTGGCTGTCAACTAGAATGCCAAGAAATCTTGCTACTTTTACCTTTTCTATACTTTGTCAGTTATATGAAACATTTAAATGGTTGGGTTTTAGTAGAATGCCTTTGGTAGAAATGCAATAACTTGTTTTTTTGTATATTAATAACAAAGTTATTTCTGTCAAGCCAATCAATATTTACATCTTCTTCATAAAGTCAGATTATTGGAATATTTAATTATTGCCGTACGATTATCAGTGAAGAGGATCATTTGATGCTTTACTTGTTGTGGCAGGTCATTAATATATATAAGAAATAATGGTGACCCAAGCACACTGCCCTTTGGTGCCCCATAGTAAAGTTTCCTACAGTTTGATAGGTATTTTATTTCCCGTTTCGTATTTAAATTGACTCTAGTTATTCCTGTACTGATTGCGGTCACTTAAATAAGATTTTAACAGTTCCAAAGCATTTCCCCTTACACCGTCAGTGTTTAGTTCGATAATTAGTGGTTTACGATCTAGATAGTCAAACGCTTTTGTCATGTCATTAGACAAGGCTCATATTAGCGTTTTACTGTCAACATTAGTAATTATATGATTGATAAGATTACATATTGCCATATTGATGTTTCTATTCTTACGGAGCCCCATTTGTTCGTCATATAATATAGGGTCTAGAACAATGTTTTTTTTTTCAAAAAATCTAGGTATTATTAATTACATGCCCCTATCATTTCCTTTTTAACCGACTTCAAAAAAGGAGGAGGTTCTCAATTCGACGGTATGTTTTTTTTTTTGTGTGTATGTTACGCGATTACTCCGCCAATTGTGGACGGATTTTCAAAATTATTTTTTTGTTCGAATGGAGATACTTCTGAAGTGGTCCCATAGTCACCAAGTCAGGATCTGATGATTGGATCCTGGAGAAATCGAGGGCAACCCTCAAATTTTATAGGAAAACTTACAGCGGTTTTGGTATTTTCTACAACAAGTGAAGCATTTGCGTTCAATAAGAATTATTCTATCATCAGATCTGATGATGAATCCTAGAGACAGGCACCGGAACTCAATAATAAGACAATGTATCTTAGCTGTGTTTGGGCTTGTTGGAATTGTAACGGTATGCAATTTCCAGGTGTATGTACAAGTAATAATTAAAAAAAAATAGAAATCTTTTTATTTTTTTTTATTTTAACCGACTTCTAACAGGAGAAGGTTATCAATTCGATTAGTTTTTGTTGAATGTACACCGATTACGCTGAGACTTATTACTTTACTAACTTCTTTAGTTTGATGCGGAATAGTTGCTATTTGGTCCCATATAAAAAATGTTATATAGTTTGGCCCTGTAGTTTTCATTTTATTTTATTTGTAAATTTATCACGTACACCTATTTCTCCGTGATTACTGGACCGATTTACATGAATCTTCATTCATTTGGTAGAGAAAGCTTGCCCGGTTCTCCTGCCTAGCCTTTTCCCAAACTATCTTGGGGTCGGCTTAATGGGATGATACTTGGCCCATATGAATATTATCTTTGCTTTGGTACTTTTTGAGTCATCCCCTTTATTATGCATTTTGTCCTTTGTCGTATATATGGACGATGTGCTGGTGTCTAGTTACAATGTAAAAATGATACTAGACAAGAATTTAAGTGAGATACTACAACTGAAAAGGGTATAATAAAAACTTTTTACAAAAAAATATAACCGACTTCCAAAAAAAAACAAAAAAGTGCAAAATAATATTTTACTTTCGGAAGTCGGTGGCAAAAAAAAGAAAGAAACAACAACAAGACAACCGACAAGTCACCGACTGACGAAAGTAAAATATTATTTTGCACTTTTTTGTTTTTTTTTGGAAGTCGGTTATATTTTTTTGTAAAAAGTTTTTTTCAAAACATAATCACTAAATTAATTATGACAATCCAAAAACCTCTAAAAAGCCCGTTTATACCACCATGTTCAGACGACTATCAGACAAATTTGATAATTTTGTAACAAAAAAGAAAATAGAAGCATAGATATACTTTTCCTCTAAATTTTGGTATAAGAATTATTTCGAGCAGTTTAGTTTAGAAGAAGAAAGCAGCGGAATACAAAACGTTTTTTGGTCAAGATTTTTGTAGGTAAAATCAGCCTAAACAGCCTAAACTGCAGTTGTCTCTTTCGCACTTTACGGGGGCTTGATCGGGCGCAGCGCGACGCCAATAGTTTCTTCAAATACCTATTCTTCAAATGAGGGAACTCTAACCCCGAGGGCTAGAGTCACCTCTTAAATACGTGATTATGCTCATGATTACAAACAACTTTCTCAAAGAAACATTTTTTTATACTCATTCACTTTTATCACAAGCTGATAGGCCAAAGGCGCGCGCGCGGGAACTTCATACGGCTGTTGTATTATTTATAAAAATGTGAATGAGTTATTTAGTCATTTATTCAGTTTTGCATTTTATATTAATATTATTTATATTTGGCTAATCTCCGAAAAGGCTGAACTGATTTTGACGAGACTTTTACTGGCGGATAGTCGATAGTTTAATAATTTTATTTAAAAAAAATCATTTTTTTTAATAAACAACCACCAATATTACCATTGAAATAGCTAACAAAATTCGATTTTAGTGTAAAAAGTATATTTTTATAATAATTTCACGCGGACGAACGTCACGGGAAACAGCTAGTAATAATATGAATAACAACAACCAACACCTTAAGAGGCTCTCATTGCGCGGTTGGGTCTAGGGCTTGATTCAGAAAGCAGTACTCTTAGACACGGCATAGTGAGGAGATTCCTCTCTCTAGAGCCCTGACCACCGGCAGCCTGAACTTTGTTCCTGATGCCAATGGGCCATCTATTAATTATATTATTAAATTTAAAAAGGTTTTTTAAGAAATATTTAAAATTGTAATTAATGAATAAAGGAATTCTATAAAGTCCAATATAAACTCCAATATCTCTGTACCTAGAAGGTTCAACTTTAACAGCAAAACCAGCCTCTTTTCTTTTGTTTTATTAAGCTACACAATTATTAACCCTTTTTTTCTTTTGTTTAAATTTAGGTATTTTTTGTGTTCATTTCATATTCGTTTAATGTTGTGTGTACTTGTGGCATGTGCCAAATAAACTTATTTTCTTTTTTTTCTTTCAAATAAAATTGTGTAGTTACTTAGTTTGATGTACAGAATGCTTTGACGGCTTCGTGAAGCGGCGGCTTACACCTTGTATATTGCTCACTTACCAATATGCTTCGCTACAAATTTTACTTTCCACATAATTAAAATTGTACAATTGTAATAAAATAATAATTATTGATAACGACAACAGAGACCCTATTCTCGCGCACATTTTATAGTAAATGGCGTTTTTAGAGATTCTTAATATGTTATCAACTGAAGTTATCATCGTCCTGTTAGTGCCTAATTAAATTTTTAGGGTTCCGTATCGAAACAGGGACCATTTTTGTCGTATGTGTCAAAGTCGTCTTAATCTACTGTTGCCATTTGTATTTGATTACGAAACCCTAAAAAAAACCGAGGCAGACAGTGTATTATTTTTTTGATTTCTTAAATTTCTACACAGTACACAGGCTTCTATGCTGAAACTAAGCACTAGGCCTTTACTCTGAACATCATTGTGGTATATGCCCCTACAGCTTGTGCCATGGACGACATTATTGAGGGATTCTACTAGGAGCTTGAAACAGCCCTGTCCAAAATACCAAATCGAGAAATAGCTCTTGTCGTCACTGATTTGGAACGCAAAAATAGGAAAAACGACAAAAGATGGTCTTATTTCGCCAAATGGTATGGATGGTATTATTTCGTCGTTTTTAGGTGCCAAACTTCTTGAATTCAGCATCGGAAGGAAGCTCACAATTATGAACACCTGCTTTCAACACCATCACCGCCGGTTCTACACCTGGATCTCTCCTGGTGATCGTTTTCACGATCAGATTGATTATGTCATAATAGGATAGTCGATGGAGAACTTCAGTCACCAATGTTAAGACTTATCCGGGTGCCAACTGCGGTTCTGATCACTGTCTTTTGTTGGCAAACTATCCGTTTAAAGTCAGTCAAAAAACGATCGCCACAAGAACACGTATTCTACCACCAGCAGAGAGTACACAATCACAAAATGTTTTAGAATCTGTTATGACGGAACGTACAGAACCGTAGTGCAGAGGAGCAGTGGGAGCACTTTAGAAACAAGAAATGGAACGCAGTTGACTGCACCGAACATCTGCAAGCAGTTGTGGATCTTGGCGGATATCTGGCAAATAGGGGATAATCCTATTTTTTTTTTCTTTGTCCGTCGGGTAGTTTATTGAAAAGTATTGGACACGTATTTTTTCTTTTTTCACGTGGTCATAAAATTACGGAGATATATTGAGTTGAAATGGCGCATGACGTCACATGTAGGTAAGTTTTATACCCACTTGTGACGTAGTAAGCCCCCACTCTCCAACTTTAATGAGTTCTAAGTATTTTTTTGATATTTTGATAAAACAAAAAATACGTGTCTAATATTTTTGTATTACCTGTCTGACGGACAAAATAGAATGTCGTTTTCTTTACCCAGTCCGATCCCCTATTATTGAGCAGAATAGCATTTCGAACTCACATACGGAACCCATTCCATAAACGTGTGTGGCAATACAGGATGGAATAAAATCCAAAGTTCAAGAGTCCGATTCGCATTTGGCCATTATTTTAAGTGGACACAGTCATGTTATATTTTTTTTGTTTCTTATCAAAAAAATGAAGATTGTCGGAGTTTGCCTACAAATCCTTTAATGTCGGTATAACCGGACGTATTATCGTGTTACTGATCTATTTCCCGCAGCTTCGCCTACTTATTAAACTACCGAGATAACAATTATTCCAAATTCTAACCCTACGAGTCATGATTTATACGTGTGCCACAAGCAACCAAATTCATTCAGTCAGTAACCTATCAAGGAGTGTATAGGTAACGTGAGGTGGACACACGGAAGCGCGATTATCACTTGTGTGACAAAACTGTACTGCGATTCACTATAGGTAGAATGCACGCTTGTGCGAAAAACTGTAGCTCGACATCACCCTTGAGTGGTTGCCTACAAGCGGCGCCCTCGTCAGAGCTCCACGGTTTTAATGATTATTCACTGTCAAATATTTTTTTCTAATAATGTGGGTACTTTCGTCGGATCATACTTACATAAACGACATTTGGATTTTAAAAAAAAACCGGACAAGTGTGAGTCAGACTCGCCCACCGAAGGTTCCGTACAAATTCACTTTGGTGATGTTAATTAAATCTTAAAAATGATTTAATACCATAACATAAGTGTAGTTTTCAGGTTTTTCCCTGAATTTGTAGTATAAGACGATATCGGTGTCACCTCGTTTCGCAGACAGAAGTTTCACAGAATTTCGTTTCCCAGAAAATGTTTCACATAGTATTTCGTTTAGTGTGTCGTTAGTTTCAACTACTATTTACTTGAATGAAACATGTATTACAGAAACACACTTCAATGAATTTTATAACCACATTTTTTTATTTAACAAATTTATCAAACAGTAGAATTACTTTTTAACGAATATTGTTTGTTCGATGTATGTTTCCATGGTATTTTATTTCAACGAAATTATTAACCTTAAATTAAAATATTGTCCTTAAAAGTCAATATGTTGTACTACAAAAGTTAGTGGCAAAAACGAATGGCTGCAAACCAGACTCCACGTAGTCTTATCTGCCCTACCCCTAGAGTGTAATTTAAGCCCGCGTAGGCGCGGAGGGATGAGGCGGCCCGCGAGCTGATTAGCAGGTGGTATCTATCGGTTGCCGCCGCGGCTGAGGCTGGCCGGCTTGCCGGCCAGCAAGCCGAAGCTGCGGTGGTGAGCGTTAATACCATCTGCGACGATGAACTCTTGTGGGGCCGCCGAAGCCCCGCAGCGCCGGAGCCGTGACAGAAACCATGCTTGTTGCGTGCTGTATGCTTGCTTGCATGCTGCGTGCAACAGGCATGAACACCATTAGTTAGAATAAAAAGACTGTCTTCCTGCTTGACAAGAATTTAACCGCATTATTTTTGTGAATGCGGTGTCGTAATTTTATAGGAGGGTATGTATTTTTCATAGGTATGAGTTTTAGAAACTGTCACTCGATAAAATTTAATTCTTCTTAATAAGTTTTATGTGAAACAAACAATATGTGGATAAAGAATATTTGATTTGTTATTCTATGATATGAATATTCTAACATTAAACTTTATTTGAAACAAAAATTGATGATTTAAATTTCTTCAAAGTAAGTATTCTGCGTATTGATTATTCTATGAAATGATAATATGAGAAACAATTTATGTGAAACGAAATTCGATGAAACAATTAGCGACGAAACAACGCACAACCGACGATATCACTTGCCAAATTTCTTAGTTCAACGGAATTCCACAGAGTGTCAAAATATACGTTTTATGCGGCATATACATTATTCTTTGTTAACGTATTTTTACAGCATCAACGGACATAAGAATTCAGTACGTAGTTTTAATTTCAACTCGATACTTTAACGCGTTCCCGAGATAAAGGGTCTTGACAGATAGACAGACAAAAAGACGGACAACAAAGTGATCCTATAAGGGTTCCGTTTTTTCCTTTTGAGGTACGGATCAAACAGACAGAATTACTTTCAATGCCAACTTTTTTTTGCAGGAAACTAGAACGCTTCTTTTTATCGACCTTGGCATTTATCAAACTTAAAAAAGGAAGTTTTGAAGCATAGATTAAATCTTTAGGACTGCTGGCCTACCACGACGTGGTAAAGCAGTATTGTATTAATCTTATTTCAAAGTGGGAAAGAGATGACCGGCAGAGGTCCTCCATAGCTCTATCTCTTTCCCGCGCTGAAGTGGCTTTAAAACAGTCCTGTTTTAAGACGTCAAAACATAAAACGTAAATGTTTTTGTAGCTGTAGGTACGTCTAACACACTGAGCACACTAACACTGCCACGCCTCACAATAGTTACCAGAGATTGTTCTATAATTCGTCCAATCTGATACATCTCCAGATCTCCAGTTTTGTTTTTAATTTCTAGTAGTAGAAATTCCTGATTGAAAAACCCACTAACACTTTGCTCAACCCCTTTGGAATCGAATCCGGTACCTCATGCTCAGCAGTTGCACCTGTTACCACACGAGGCAGTCAGTGCGTAAATGATAACCACAGACATATTTGAAAACTTTTCCATTACAGTATCAACATTTATAGGGGATAATCCAATTTTTTTTTCGGGTAGTTTATTGAAAAGTGGGCCGGACACATCTCACGATATACAGACAAGAGATGGACCATTGAAACCACACAATGGAAAGGCCCATCAGGGAAAAGAATTGTTGGAAGACCAATGAGACGGTGGGCTGATGATTTTATTCAAGTAGTAGGAAAGGACTGGATAAATTCTGGTAAAGACAGAGAGTTATGGAAGAAGATGGAGGAGGCCTTTACCCTTACAGGGGTCCATATTTCAATCACAGATACTAATACTACTAACATAAATTAAGCAAACTTACTAACAAACTACTAACAAAATTTGAAATTTATGTACAGTAGAAATATGGAATAAATGGCTTTATTATTATTATTATTGAAAAGACACGTATTTTTTCTTTTTTCACATGGTCATAAAATTACGGAGATATATTGAGTTGAAATCGCGCATGACGTCACATGTAGGTAAGTTTTATACCTACTTGTGACGTATAAGCCCCCACTCTCCAACTTTAATGAGTTTAACTAAGTAATTTTTTGATATTTTGAGTAAACAAAAAATAGGTGTCTAATAATTTTGTATTACCTGTCTGACGGACAAAATAGAATGTCGTTTTCTTTACCCAGTCTGCACCCCTATTGGAAATTTTACACTACGTACACAAACAGTAACCTATTAAATTGATTCAAAGTCTGCTATGCTACGGATTTAATATGTATTACTAGCTGTCCCGCGCAACTTCGTCTGCGCCACATTTTCCCCGTTTTCGCAACATTTTTCATTGCTGCTCCGCTCCTATTGATCGTAGTGTAATGATATATAGCTTATGTCCTTCCCCAAGTTAAAATCTATCTTCTTGCCAAATTTCATTAAGATCCGATCAGCCGTTTAGTCGTGAAAAGGTAACAAACAAACAGAGTAACATTCGCATTTATAATATTAGTATGGATTTAGCAATATTTTAATTGGTACATAGTAATTTTTTGCAACTTTAACATACCTACTATTGTGACATCAAACCGAAATAGATACAGTAAACGGTCTTATCACAATAATATTCCAGAGCTCAGCATCCGTTTGCTACAAACATAAGCTACCGGTAATGGCTATCTAAAATCATAAAGTGTTGCTAGTTGCTACTACCTACTCCTTTCAAAATGTATTTCTGCAGTATTTTCATAAAAATCATTTTTTAATAATAGCTTAATATCGTATCCTGTTGTAGAACTGTTGGACGTTACTGAGGACTCCATACTCGCGGCTCATTTCTGGGCCGATGCCATTTATACAAGGTGTTATTTTGCATTCTCGTCAAATTCAAGGAGGTAACTATGTTAATGATTCTCGTCCCGAATCAATAATAAAATGGGTAGGTAATTTTTATTTTTTTCCTTATTTACGGAAATCGGTAAGTTTGAATCACCCATGTTTTAAACGCGGCCCGTCTGGTTCTTGCCGTATAACCTCGCTTACACACATACAAACAATCTAAAACGTTTAATTGATCATTTCGTAGTCCCTAAACCACGTTAGGGTGGTTATTCAGAAATATTGACAAACTTAAACAACCAAAAAAATCAGCGTTTATTAATAATTAACTAGGTATATTAATTTTAATTGATTGTTTATGTCATTTGTGACCACCTCCTGAAATTTGACGAGGATGCAAAACAACACCTTGTATTTCTATCGACACGCTTAAGAAGAAGTAATGGGTACGAAAACACTAACCATAATGATATTATTTTATTATAGCTAGCCTGTATTGTCCCACTACCGGGCAAAGGCCTCCCTCCATTCCTTCCAACGGTCACGATTCTGTGCTGCTTCTTTCCAATTCTCAGGGAAAACATTCAGTTCGTCCCGCCATCTCCTTCGTGGTCTGCCGCGACCCCGTGTCACTGCTTCAGGGCACCAATCCAGAGCTTTGCGGGCCTCCTTATTTTTAAAAACAGCATAAATAAGACCTATATTTAAGCAAGGTGTGCACAATGATTATTCAAATTATAGGCCTTTAACTATACTGTCTGTATTAAATAAAATTGTGGGAACGTTCATTATGAACCAGGTTGCCTACCATAACGTCACTTGCTTCCTTTGACAGAGATGGCGCTACACATCCTGTATAGCTCCGTCTCATTCCCACACTGGAATAAGAGTAAAACAATACTGCTTAAAGACGTCAGTCAGTGCTTTTTTGGAAAACAACAATATATTGTCAAATGCACAACATGGTTTCCGACGTAGACGGAACACGGCGACGGCTTTGGCACAGTTTGCGGACGACGTCAATGAATGTAGACCAAAGGAAGCAGGTGGTGGTGATATACATTGATTTTAAAAAAAGCATTTGATACGCTTGAACACCTCCAGCTGCTTCAAACCATGGACAATGCGGCGTCGCAGGACCACTTAACAGGTGGTTCCGTAACTACCTTACAGACCGGGCGCGTCGTTGGAGAGCCGAGATACGTCACAAGCGGTGTGCCAACCGGTTCCGTGTTTGGTCTCGTCGGATACATCATGCATGTCAACAGTATGTGCAATGTGGTTAACTGTCGCATAGAGGCAGCCAGCTGATATTTTTTAAGAGATTTATTTTTTAAGGAGAAACATGTTCAGTTTGATGGTCTGTAGCACACCCTTAAGTATGTATATACCCTTTTCGTTACACCTGTATACGTCGCCGCAAGAGCGTCTATCTGCTAAGACTATTCATTAATAATTAAAAACCAACTTACCTATAATTCTCATTTGCGATAATATTGATGAACCTGCCATGCCATCTGTGTTGCGGAGTTAAATTATTACAAAGATCTATGCATCGATTGACAAGAGATTAAGCGCCATCTATTGGCTTGATAAAACAACTCAAAGAGTAATTTATTAAACAAAAGCTTTTAGGTAGAATTAATTTAGCACATATAGTTAAAATTAAATTAGCAAATAATTTATGACATTATTATGGGATTTTAACAACGGCTCATTTCACAATCTGTTTATGAGGCGTCATCCCACTGTGTGGAAAATGGCGCCGAATGGTCAATATTTGAATTTATAATTTGTAACTACAACTGAATCTGTTTCTATAAGTAATTACTAACCAAGAAGTAATAATATTATTGAAAACATCTTGAGGAAACCGGCATGTCCTAGAACTAAAAATTCGAAGTATGTGACATCTACCAGCACGCACTTGGCCCACGTGGTGGATTACAGCCCACTCCCTCTCATAGAGAGGAGGCCTGAATCCCAGCAGTGGGAACATTATAGGCTGATGATGATGATGGTGATGATGAAAAAAGTAAACCCTTGGAATATTAATCGAAAGCCGATTCAAATAGGGAAGTAATATTTTTATAATAATTTCACGCGGACGAAGGGCGCGGACAACAGCTCGTCCAAAATAAGTTTGACAAAATTACACAATTTACCAAATATTTATTTTTGAATAATACAAGTTCCAGACGCACTAGAGTTCGGAATGTTTGTTAAGGACGTACTCGTGTTTTGACATATTGAAAATTTTTGGAGCAATTTCTTGGACTGGAACTACCACGGCACCATCTGTAAGAAAAAAGTTCAAATAATCATGTAGAGTTTTAGAAATAATACAAATTAAGTTAAAAAACCTTTTAAAATAAAGCTTTTATTTATATATAAAAGCTTGTCGCGAGGTTTACTTGTGTAAATAAACTAGTACCTATTTAATTAAGTAACTTAACATGCTAAGTTTTTTTTATTTTTATTTCAGTTTAAATAAATACTTATAGGTACTTACGCAAACCTCGCGACAAGCTTTTATGATCATATAAATTGTGTATAATGAGGTTATAAGTTCATAGTTAAAATTTCAAAAGAAAATTTAATTTTCTTCTTTTTAGAGCATTTAAATAAAACCTTTTTTTTTAAAGGTTTTTTAACTTCATTTTATTTTAACATTTCTAGTTTTTTTTTTGTATGTGGCATTGCGCAAATAGCGACTTGCCAATTAAAAAAAAAAAAAAAAAAAAAAAAAAAAACATTTCTAGTTTTGACGTAATCTTTTCTGACCACACATCATTACCACAATCTCAACACTTTTTTTATTCCATGCTATTTTATTAACCGTTGAGGAGTTCCCTCGTGAGAAGACGATCCTGGCTGCAGGATGAGATCATAATAGAATTTATGTTCATCCATCAAATATGAAAGTGCATACAAATGGTCGTATCTGAGCTATTCACCGTTGAGGAGTTCCCTCGTGAGAAAACGATCTTGACTGCAGGATGAGATCATGATAGAATTTATGTTCATCCATCAAATTTGAACGTGTATTCAAATTTCCGTGTCTGTGCTATTAACCGCTGAGGAGTTCCCTCGTGAGAAAACGATCCTGGCTGCAGGATAAGTTCATGATACAAATCGTGATTATCTATAAAATATGAACGTGCATGCAAAGTTTTGTGTCTGTGCTATTAAACGTTGAGGAGTTCCCTCGTAAGAAGACGATCCTGGCTGCAGGATGAGATCATGGTAGAATTCATGTTTATCCATCAAATATGAAAGTGCATAAAAATTTTCGTGTCTGTGCTATTAATCGTTGAGGAGTTCCCTCGTGAGAAGACGATCCTGGCTGCAGGATGAGATCATGATAGAATTCATGTTCATCCATCAAATATGAAAGTGCATACTAATTTTCGTGTCTGTGCTATTAACCGTTGAGGAGTTCCCTCGTGAGAAGACGATCCTGTCTGCCGGATGAGATCATGATAGAATTCATGTTCATTCATCAAATATGAACGTGCATACAAATGTTCGTGTCTGTGCTTTTAATGGTTGAAGAGTTCCCTCGTGAGAAGACGATCCTGGCTGCAGGATGAGATCATGATAGAATTCATGTTTAACCATCAAATTTATACATGCATACAAATTTTCGTGTCTGTGCTATTAACCGTTGAGGAGTACCCTCGTGAGAAGACGATCCAGGCTGCAGGATAAGTTCATGATACAAATCGTGATTATCCATCAAATATGAACTCGTACGCAAAGTTTCGTGTCTGTGCTATTAACCTTTGAAGAATTCCCTCGTGAGAAGACGATCTTGGCTGCAGGATGAGATCATGATAGAATTCATGTTCATCCATCAAATATGAACTTGCATGCAAAGTTTCGTGTCTGTGATATTAAACGTTGAGGAGTTCCCTCGTGAGAAGACGATCTTGGCTGCAGGATGAGATCATGATAGAATTCATGTTCATCCATCAAATATGAACTTGCATGCAAAGTTTCGTGTCTGTGATATTAAACGTTGAGAAGTTCCCTCGTGAGAGATAATGTAAAACTAAATTATTTTAAAAGAGTAATCCTAGATTTTTTTGCCGGTTTTCTACATAGGAAACGACCAACTCGTTTTTACCCCGTTACTTATTTCACGTTTCCTTAACATAATATAATGCTTTTGCATTATATATGTTTTGCATACGATGAGGAAAAGAGAAGTTCAATTTGCAGTTGAACCAAAAGTTAACTAGTACATATGACTTCATGGCAGTCTTAATTAAAAAAGCAACAGGTTATCTAGCCCAGTGCTTCTATTCTTAGTCATGAACTGAACTAAGCCGGACTTAACCACGCCTGCATTCCGCCCTGTTTGTTTATATATAAACGCCTACTTTTCATCTGTCAAATTTGAAGTACCAGAAAACTATTAACTATAATATACATCTTTAGCATTGACTAAAGTGCGGCCAGAAAATCTAGGAATTTGAGTTGGTGGGTGTTTTCAATGTTACTGGTATCATGGCAGCAAAGGTCGACTTAGTTCGAAATGGATTTGGGTAGGCTTTTAGAATATGGCTGTAAGGCTTGTTGATGGAAAAAAAATATTTAATAAGAAAAACATCATCAGAGTTGACATTTTGTATCTGACCACCAGACAAAATGATAAAACAAACTCATGAGAGTAAAGAATTATGTGTTCATAGACAAACCAAGGTTGTTTCTGTAGTGGCACCCGGCCACCGTAGGCGCGAGCCTGTGGACGGTGAGTAATGGGCTAGCTCACCGTCCGTCCGTCTTATGACGACAGGCCGTGTCGACGGCGCGTACGTGTTCCACGCGCGCCTCAAGGAGATGTCAGCAAACCGGAAGGGGTCCGAGAGGGCCGATGCCTGCCAGGGCTGCGGGTTGTTCGAAAGAGATACCGCGGCCTTGGAACACAAAGGGCGAAGAAGGAACATAGGTGGGTTTTAGTCAGTACAAGTCTGACATTCCCTCCCGCTCCGCCCAGAGCGGGAGAAGTCATTTGATGATTTCCCATCCGCAAAAAAAAAAAAAAATTTGCTTCTGTACGCAATGTTAATATGTAGAGAGTTGCCCAGTAACTTCAGCCCTGTTGAGAAGAATATTTAAAAACACATAATAGTTATTATATGATTAGCATTTTAAAACTACATAAAGGTAGTAGAGGTACTTACCATCCTCAAGAGATTGATTTAATTTGGAACGCTTGATAAAAATAATACTAAAAAGCAGCAACACCATAAAAATGCTGACGGTGGCCAAGACGTACATCCAGTTGGACTGCACCCTGAAAACGATAGAAAAATGTGACTTTATCACTGTTGCAGAAGAAAAATTATTGAGAAGGCATTAAACCAGAAGAAAAAAAGAACTTGTAATTGTGAATCTGGTTATCGATTAACGGCATATCTAATTTAACCAACAGCAATAAAGTAATATAACAGCATTCTTTCTAATTGTGGCATCGAGAATGTTACTTACCAATTACTTTTTTGAGTATTTTTACTGAATTTGAACGTATGAGCCACACATGTACCGTTTAGACTACTCGTACTTCTGTACCTACCCGAATTACAGACGCAGGAGCCAGGACTCACGCAGATGCCATGTGAACACCCACCGGAGCAATGAGGTTCGCAAGTATTTTTCTCTAGTTCTGTGTACCCGGCAAGACATTCACAAGTTTCGGGGGCGACACAAGTGCCGTTGATACATGGTTTGCTGCAAATTGGTTCACAACTTTTGTTAACAATGTCATTGGTTTGGATCATTTTCCATCCTGAGTTACAAGAACAAGTCTCAGGTCCAACACACGTTCCATGTGGACATCCACTTGAACAATGAGGTGTGCATGTATGTGTTGTGTTCTTTGATTTTGTATATCCTGGAAGACATTGGCAGGTCCCTGGGCCTATGCAAGTGCCATGTTCACAGGGTTTCGTACATATTGGTTGACAAGTTTTATTCATAGTGCCATTAGTCTGTACCATTTGCCATCCTGAATGACAAAGACACGTTTCTGGACTCACGCAAATGCCATAGTGACATCCATCAGAACAGTGAGGCTGACAAACATTTTTCTCGGACTTCACATAACCAGCAAGACATTCGCAAGTCTCTGGGGCTATGCATGAGCCATTTAAACAGGGTTTGGTACACGTTGGTTGACAAGACTTAATTTTTGTTATATTTGATTGAATCATCTGCCATCCCGAAACACAAAAGCATTTTTCTGGCCCAACACATGTACCATGTGAACATCCAGTAGAACAGTGGGGCTTGCATGTGAACTTCCCAGATACTCTATAACCAGGCAAACATTTACAGACCATTGGTGCGATGCATGTGCCATTTACACAAGGTTTGGAACAAACTGGTTGGCATGTTTTATTATCACTTGCCATTTCATATCCTGAATTACAGTCACAAGTCTCAGGTCCAACACAAGTTCCATGAGGACACCCACTTGAACAGTTCGGCTTGCAGCTGTACGTGTATGACTTAGTATAGCCCGTCGTGCACAAGCATGTTTCTGGACCAACGCAAGTGCCGTTAATGCAAGGTTTGGTACAAATAGGTTGACATGTTTTGTTCGCGGTGCCAGGTGTTTGTACCATTCGCCATCCCGGGCCGCAGACGCAGGTCTCAGGTCCAACACAGGTGCCATGAGGACATCCACTGGAGCAGTTAGGCATGCAGCTGTACGTATCTGACTTAGTATAGCCCGTCGTGCACGAGCATGTTTCTGGACCAACGCAAGTGCCGTTAATGCAAGGTTTGGTACAAATAGGTTGACATGTTTTGTTCGCGGTGCCAGGTGTTTGTACCATTCGCCATCCCGGGCCGCAGACGCAGGTCTCAGGTCCAACACAGGTGCCATGAGGACATCCACTGGAGCAGTTAGGCATGCAGCTGTACGTATCTGACTTAGTATAGCCCGTCGTGCACGAGCATGTTTCTGGACCAACGCAAGTGCCGTTAATGCAAGGTTTGGTACAAATAGGTTGACATGTTTTGTTCGCGGTGCCAGGTGTTTGTACCATTCGCCATCCCGGGCCGCAGACGCAGGTCTCAGGTCCAACACAGGTGCCATGAGGACATCCACTGGAGCAGTTAGGCATGCAGCTGTACGTATCTGACTTAGTATAGCCCGTCGTGCACGAGCATGTTTCTGGACCAACGCAAGTGCCGTTAATGCAAGGTTTGGTACAAATAGGTTGACATGTTTTGTTCGCGGTGCCAGGCGTTTTTACCATGCGCCATCCTGCGCCGCAGACGCAGGTCTCAGGTCCAACACAGGTGCCATGAGGACATCCACTGGAGCAGTTAGGCATGCAGCTGTACGTATCTGACTTAGTATAGCCCGTCGTGCACGAGCATGTTTCTGGACCAACGCAAGTGCCGTTAATGCAAGGTTTGGTACAAATAGGTTGACATGTTTTGTTCGCGGTGCCAGGCGTTTTTACCATGCGCCATCCTGCGCTGCAGACGCAGGTCTCAGGTCCAACACAGGTGCCATGAGGACATCCACTGGAGCAGTTAGGCTTACAGCTGTACGTATCTGACATAGTATAGCCCTTTGAGCACGAGCATATTTCTGGACCAACGCAAGTGCCGTTAATGCAAGGTTTGGTACAAATAGGTTGACATGTTTTGTTTGCAGTGCCCGGCGTTTGTACCATTCGCCATCCTGAGTCACAGACACACGTTTCAGGTCTAACACAATTTCCATGAAGACATCCACTGGAGCAGTTAGGCATGCAGCTGTACGTATCAGATTTAGTATAGCCAGTCGTGCACGAGCATGTTTCTGGACCAACGCAAGTGCCGTTAATGCAAGGTTTGGTACAAATAGGTTGACATGTTTTATTCGCGGTGCCAGGCGTTTGTACCATTCGCCATCCCACGCCGCAGACGCAGGTCTCAGGTCCAACACAAATTCCATGGGGACATCCACCAGAGCAGTAAGGTTTACAGATGTTTTCGCTCGATTTTCGATATCCTGGCAAACACTGACATGTGTCTGGGGCGATACATGTACCATTCACGCAAGACTTACTGCATACTGGTTGACATGTTTCATTTGCAAATGCATATCCCTTGTTGCACAGACATTTCTTCGGGGCTATACATTTGCCATTCCCACATGCCTTAGAGCATTGTGGCAGACAGTTGTATTTATTATTTATGTCTATTATGTAACCTGTGTTACATTCACATTCTTCTGGATCACGACAGAAACCATTGGTACAAGTCTGTAAGCATTTCGGTTTGCAGACAAAACTGAAAAAAAATGTTCCGTTTTATTAGACCTCAATATTTTTTATGCTTTTATGTAAATGCTTACAAATTAGTATCAAAATAAATAGTTAATACTTGTAGTCACGATACTTTTTTTTATTTTACACGACTCGCTTGACGGCGCGGTCGGGCGCTGAAGTCAATCTCACATCGCATTGGCTTGTATGAAATACGTTGATGTCTTACACACGTGGCCCGAACGCGCGGCGCTCTGCCACAAAATCCTTGGCCGTCTCCATCCGAACGCGCGGACGAGCAGTGTCGTGTGAGAATCGCCTTACATTAAGAGAAGTATTTACTTACAAATTATAATCATAATCTCTCTCATAACCGGTACAGCAATCCCTTTTCATTGAGCTCTTGTACCTCTGAAAGATCACAAAATAAAGATTTTTTAAGGTGTTTATTATTAATTTAGTGTCACCATGTTAATTACAATTACACGAACACAAAGTTCGTTTAAATCTTCTAACACTCAGGCGCTGTCCTATTGCCATCGCTCGAGCGATCATGCGTCCGTCCGACGAAAATGATCGTGCTTCCGAGCGTTCAAACATACCGATATCTACTGAATGTCCTATTGAAGGTCGTGCGATTATGCGATGCGACCATACTGATCAGTACAGAATGTCCGAATGGCGCTCGCCAGCTTGCGCGACCAAGCGAAGAGGGGGCAAGGGAAATCAAATGTGTCTGTTGACATAGAAAAATGTTCGTAAAAATCTTCTTCGTTTTTCCGTATGTCGAAATACTGGGGATCTAAGCACGAAATTTGTAGTTTCGGCCGAAGTTACGGTCGTTTCCTACTCCGTATCACTTACGGACATAAGATTCGTTAGGCGCCCGAACTAAAAATGAATGACAACACGATTGGACAGTTGTCATTACTCCCGATGTGTTTTCAAAACTCATGAATCCGAAAATATTAGGGAGTAAGGTACATTTCGAATTATAAAGCTAGTTCCGGACGGACCTGTATTTTCGTTGACGTACTTAGAGAGTAGACCCCCTGGTTGTGAAATTTACCGCGCTAATTTCTGTTTTTTATACAGTATCTCAAGTGGTCTACGTTTTCTTTTTTTAATACTGTTTAAGATTTAAACTATTGCTCGACAGCAGAAACTGTGCATCTTTGCTAAGAGCCATTTCGAGAGAGTTCGCAGAGGACAAACAAAACGTTTTCTTACCGCGCGATCGGTTTTAGCGCACGATGAAATCGCACCGCATCATCGCGCGAGCGATGGCATAGGACATGCGATTTCTTATAGCGCGATCGGTTTTAGCGCACGATGAAATCGCACCGCATCATCGCGCGAGCGATGGCAATAGGACAGCGCCTCAGAATCTTAAATTCTGAATAGAAATCAAAGTTAGCGTTCTTGATCAGAATGAATAAATAAATTGGGTAAAGAAATCTTGCAAATCAGAATTTAACAGTTTGAACTCACGTAAACATAATGGCCTGCTTCACGGCTTCTCATTACACTTATTTTGTCACACCACCAAGAACAGTCGGGGTCGTCCACCATTTCCGAGTATGTTGTCCAGTAAGTTTCATAAACATAGTCCCCGTTCCTGTAAGAAAAATAAAAATTTCATAAGTACTATGGTAGTGTCTGACCGATGCTTCGGCTTTGGCCACCGGGAATCGAACACGCAACCGCAGCGGATCAGTCAATCGCTCAGCCACCATGCCACCCGCGCCTTGAAATATGCGCCTATAAGGCTCAAATATTTGAGCGGAAGTTCCCTCATGTTCTTAGGCAGTTTATTGGATAGTTTAAAAGCTTTTATTAATACACATAATGATATAGAATAGAAGTACACACATCAAAAGTGTCTAGGGATCAACATATATTTTTGCAATAACTTTTCTCCTGATTGATATTAATTAAAATTTTCTTTAAAGATTCATCAAATAAAGTGTTTTCGTTTGTCACAGTAACGATAAACCAAGTCACCTTTGCATTAATAAAGAAATTTGCCATTTTCTAATAAAGGGATTTTTGACATTTGAACCACTAACATTAAAGTTCGAAAAAAAGACTGAAATAACAGTTTTCTTTAAATTTTTATTGGGTAACTTAAACAATTAATAATCCGTGATTCTACCGCGAACACTAACAACACAAGAACATCGGTTTGGCATACTCAAAATGAGTTCATCCAAATCACGCTGTGGAATGGCCGCCC
The DNA here is from genome assembly GCA_963082945.1 of Cerastis leucographa. NCBI lineage: Eukaryota > Metazoa > Arthropoda > Insecta > Lepidoptera > Noctuidae > Cerastis > Cerastis leucographa. The sequence continues at coordinate 19,956,217 of OY720356.1, read as the reverse complement.
ATGTTCGTTGCAACAACAAAAAAAGGTCTTCTTGCGACTGGATACCCTCCATATTCGGCAGAGCTCTTCTTTGTAGCATATCCCATGCATGCTCAATCGGGTTCAAGTCTGGCGACTGAGCAGGCCAGGGCAGGACATTGATGTTAGCTGCGGCGAGAGTCTGTCTTACAACTCTTGCGGTGTGCGGTCGTGCATTATCATGCATTAACTGAAATAAGGGACCGATTTGCACTTGTAGAGGAACGATGACGTCTGATACAATCGTCTCAGCATAAATTTGAGCGTTGAGGTTGCCTCTAATCCAAATCAACTCAGTTCTTCCGCCGATCCAAATACCCGCCCATACCATGATGGTTCCACCACTATAAGGATGGACTTCCTGGCAGGATTTTAATCGCTGTTGGCGTCCAGGGGTTCTCCAGTGTCGTATACGTCTTGTATCCGGTCTCATACCAAAACGAGACTCATCAGAAAAGCACACGAAACGCCATTGTTCTTCTGCCCAATTTCTGTGTTCAAGAGCCCATTGATATCGAATCCTACGATTGTGCATTGCTATAGGTGGTACCCGTAGCGGTCTTCGGGAATGAAGGTTCACTTCATGCAAGCGGTTTCTGACTGTTTGGTCGCTAATTAAGTTCCCTGAAGAGTGATGAAGCCTCACGGCTAACATCATGGCGGTTATTGTTGGAGCTCTTCGAGTTAAGATTTGAATGTATCGGTCTTGTCTCCGTGTGGTGCAGCGATACCGTCCTCCATGGCGCTCAGCCACGGTACCAGTGCTTCGGTAACGTGTCCAAAGTCGACTGATAACACTCTGACTTGTATTCAGAGCTAAAGCCACAGTACGTTGCCGGGAACCAGCTTCTATCATTCCCACGGCTCTGAGCATTTCTTCCCTGCTTAAATGACGTCGCCGCTCCATAATAACGTTGGTTTTAATCAGTAGTAGGGAAACAGTAGCACTAATAATGTCTTCAATGCGTTGTATGTTTTTATAGGGAAAATATTGACAGCTGATTTTCATCTTTTACTCGAATTTGATTCACAGTTCCTGATTCAAATTATGAAATGCACCAAAAAGGATCCATATAAATTTATAAAATCATAAATTTATTACAAAGCCACATCTCAATCTCAAGAAATCCGCATAAAAATGCTTGATCCCTAGACACTTTTGATGTGTGTATTTAACCTAACAAGGATCATATTAAAATACAACATATTAAAATGACACGTTTTAACAAACTAAATATTTCCATTGCTTTGTAAATTAATCGTACGGCAATGGTTGAGGTTCAAAAACACTCAGGATGCCGTTGGAGCTGGCAGAGATGTGCCCCGATATCGCATGGTCTACTTGCAAATAGGCGAATATCGCTGATGCGCCACAGAATCGGGACAGGCTCATCACCAACCTAAACGCATTATACAGTGTGTCCGGACATGGACTAGCGATATTCTTAATACTTAAATATAAACTATTTTAAAGTACAATTACACTTTAGACTTGAGTCCAATATTGCATAATTTTTCGTTTTTTTTTTTCGACTTTCACATTTTTGTTCAAAAGTTATGGAATTGTGAACACATTTTTTTTTGTAATGCAGATGGTAGACAATATTATTGCCTTTCGAATAAACCTATTTTTATCTCAGTATGACTAAAACTTTGAGAGATATGTTTTTTTTTGTACTCGCACAGAGCATATTTCAACAAAAAAAACAAAATGGCTGTCACATAGGGGAAAGTGTATTGGACCCAAGTCTACAGTGTAATTGTAAAAGCTACTTACTACAAAAGGTACTACAGCACTATCTATGACACGACGGAAGAGCTAACATCAATTTCCTACATCTCGCAAGCAAAGTTTACATCGACTTAAGAGTATTAAAGAGAAACCCGACAACAACTGTCGGGCAGTTGCCCACTAGACTGGTCGGAGAATCCTCCCTTTTCTCAGGAGTGTCGAGGAACTTTACACCCTATTCCTCACACCCTCTAAAATAGTTATTATTTAAGTATTTAGAATATCACTAGTCCATGTCCGAACACAATGTATAACACAAGCAGGGCATTGTACTGAGCGCATTACAGACTGCTTGTGTTGAAAGTGGTGACAGTCATATGCTCTGCACAAAGTCGTTCACTTCAGTGGTACCACGAGCAAATCTTAGGGCCAAAATACAGGGTGTATACGAGCCTTCACGAAGCCGTCAACCAAGCATTCTGTAGATCAAAATATGTAACACAACGCAAAAAAAAAATTGTTAGGAAACGCCGTTTTTTGGGGCGAAAATCACCACGTAACGCACTCAGCACATTGTGCTGGTGGATGCATTGAATAGTAAACGGGTTTTACACGTTAGTTGGCTGTTTAGTAGAATGCCAAGAAATCTTGCTACTTTTACCTCTTCTACACTATCTCTGTTATATGAAACATTTAAATGGTTTTGTATATTAGTTAGGTTTTTGTATATTAATAACCAAGTTATTTCTGTCAAGCCAATCAATTATTATTTTTTGCGAGGATTATTGGATGCTTTATTTCTTGTGGCAGGTCATTAATATTGTAAATAAGAAATAATCGTGGCCCAAGCACCCTGCCCTTTGGTACCCCATAGTAAAGTTTCCTAGGTTGATAGGTTATAGGTCCAGTTTGATAGGTATTTTATGTCCCGTTTCGTATATAGATTGACTCTAGTTATTTCTGTTTATTGATTGCGGTCACTTAAATAAGAGTGCACAGTTCCAAAGCATTTTCCTTTACACCGTAAGTGTTTGGTTTTTCAATTATTGTCTTACGATCTACATAGTCAAACGCTTTTGTCATGTCAGTAAACAGGGCACATACTGGCGTTTTACTGTCAACACTAATAATTATATAATTGATAAGATTACATATTGCTATATTGATGTTGTTTCTATTCCTACGGAATCCCATTTGTTCATCACATAATATATGGTGACTGTTAATTAGTGACAGATGCTTAATTAAACACGTCATTATGCTCATGATAACAAACAACTTTCACAAAAAAACATTTTTTGTATACTCATTCACTTTTATCACAAGCTGATAGGCCGAAGACGCGCGCGCAGGAATTTCATACGGCTGTTATATTATTGTGATAAACTCATTCACATGAGTATAAAAAAATGTTTCTTTGGGAAAGTTGTTCTTTGGGAACCTTCTAGTTACAGAGATATTGGAGGTCAAAGTTACAACTTTTTCACAAGTTTTACCTTTAAAAAAAAAAAAACTTGTTAATGTTATAATTTTACTTTAATATATACCTTCCCGATCACCACATTATGTAATGCATCAGCACAATGTTTTGAATACGTTACATTGAGTTCTACCGTAAACCTTGATATTTCACCCAAAAAAAAAAGTTTACAGCAATTGTTTTTGTGTAGAGTCACTTAGTTTACTTGTTTGAGGGCTTCGAATATTGCTTACTTACCAATCTGCCCTGGTACAAATTTTACTTTCCACATAATTAACATTGGACAATTGTAATAAAACAATTATTATTGATAATGACAACAGAGACCCCATTCTCGCGCACATTTTATGGTAAATGGCGCTTTCAGAGACTTTTTATTATATTATCAACAACTGAAGTTATCATCGTCCTGTTAGCACCTAATTATATTTATAGGGTTCCGTAGGGAAACAGGGACCATTTTTGTCGTATGTGCCATACGCGTCTAAATCTACAGTTGCCTTTTGTATTTGATTACGAAACCCTAAAAAAAAACAGAGGAAGTCTTAATGAAATTACATTGTTCTTTTTTTGATTTTTTAAATCTGTGCACAGTACACAGGCCGCTATACTTAGCTTCGCTAGTCTGGCACACACAATATGGTCATAGGTGACGCGAACCTATAGTTCCCCTACCAATAATCGCTCAACGCGGCTCAAGAAGTTATCGCTTCAAAAATAGAACGCCTTATCACGTGGCGTTTCGTTAAATAAATTTTCATCATTATACAACGATCTTTTGGCGCATTGCAGAAAAAGGCAGAACCATCCTGAACTTCGATTAATTATAATTTATAAATTTTCATTACTAACACCCTCTGTTAATGTCATTCAAACGCCAAAATATCTGTTTGTACTTATACCTAGTACATATGTTTTATTTAGTAGGTACCTTAGAGTCATTGTACTGCTTTTATAATAAATAAACTCAAGTAGGCACTTTTTGCTACGGTTTCTGAGCACTGAGTGTAAAAGCCACTCAAAATAAAAGCAACAAAATAATACAATATCAGCGAAGTATTTCATAAGAGTTCTAGCCATGCTATTCCCACCGACCGATCGTGCAGCGCTGATTCAAACGGTATTCTCTAGCGCGATTATGGACGAACTCTAGGCCTGGCATCTCCCGTCACAATTCGAAGACGAATTAGGGCCTGAAACAACAACTTCTTTAAATTATAATCAATAAAACTCGACTGAGAGTTATATGGACTTTTTATATGGGCAAAAAGCCGGTCGACTTTGTGTGAGGCATTCGCATCACAGCCAGCGGCTAGGCGGTGCCGCCGTCCTGTGTGGATCCACTATAAGAATTTTCGCAGAATAGTATTTCGAACTCAAAAAGGGGACCCATTACATAAACGTCTGTGGCAATACAGGATGGAATAAAACACAAAGTTCAAGTGTCCTAGTCGCACTTGGCCATTATTTTAAGTGGACAGTCAGTTTGTTTCGTATCAAAAAAACAAACATTGTAGGCAAACTCCGACAATGTTAATTTTTTTGATACGAAACAAACTGACTGCCATGAAGTATAACCGAACGTATTATGGTGTTACTTATCTTTTGCTCGCAGCTTCGCCCACTTATTAAATTATCGGGATGAAAAGTATCCCATATTCCAACCACGGATAAATCATGACTACTAGAGTCATGATTTGTCCATGTGCCACAAGCAACCAAATCCATTCAGTCAATAACCTATCAAGCAGTTGCCTACAAGCGGCGCCCTCGTCAGAACTCCACGGTTCGATAATTCATTGCCAAATACATTTCTCTGATGTGGGTACTTTTGAGATATACAGCGATAAGCTTAAAACAAAATTCTAGCGCTTACAGCTTGGTCTTGGATCAAAAGGGAGCTGTGAGGCTGCCGTACATGGCCTTTCCTTTCCTTCAATTTTAAACAAAATGTTCAAGGTTCACGTGAAAAGTGCTTTCTACTCTGTGAATAGGGATACTTTGTTGGCTAAAGTCAAAAAGGAACCACCCGAAATGCATGGTTATAAGTGGCAATGTTAGAGCCATCCTTTCAAAATGAATGTACAAAGACAACGTTTTGGAATCTGCAGTTGGTTTCCAATAAGGTGACCCTCTCGCGTCTATCATTTTCAGTTACCATAATAACAACAACAAATAAATTCAAAATTTATGTGTAATGTAGACGCCGTTTTGAATGACCTGGAAACAGCACCCAATTAAGATCTTTTGGCCTGCTGGCCTACCATGACGACCAGCAGTATTGTTTTTGATCTTATTACAGAGTGGGAAAGAGATGAGTGCTAGAGGTTCTCCATAGCTCTGTCTCTTTCCCACACTGAAGTGGCTTTATAACAGCACAATATAGTTGCCAAAATGAACCCAGGACCTCTTTACAAGAAAGCAGAGGCTGTAAGTATCAAAAAAAAAAAGTTTATTTCAGTTCATTTTGGCTTAAATGCATGTTGAGGAGTCTCCATTTAGGCATAAAAAATGCCTGTAGTTGAAGGCTCCGCTCTTTACAAATAGGTAACAAAAGAGAGAAAAAATAAAATTAGGGTACTATCAATAAAATTGTATGCGTGTGTGGGCATGTGGGTGTATGTGTGTGTGCGCGCGTGTGCGTATGTGTGTGTTTGTGTGTGTGTATCAACTTACCGCACTTATATCATTATAAGTGCGGTAAGTTGAAAATTACAGCCGAGGCGAAATTGCTAGCCCGGTGACCACACGAAGCATTCAGAACGTAAGTGATAACCACAGATATTTTTGAAAACTGTTCTATTATAGTGTCAAGGTCAACATCATTGGAAGTTTTACATTACGTACACAAACATCATCATCTGCCTAGCCTTTTCCCAAACTCACTTAGGGTCGACTTCCAGTCTAACCGGATGCAGCTGAGTACCAGTATTTTACATAAAGCGACTGCCTATCTGACCTCCACAACCCAGTAACTGGGTAATACGGTACCCCTTGGTAAGACTGGATGTCAGACTTTTGGCTTCTGACTACTCGTAACGACTGTCAAAGATCTACTAATGCCAGCCGAAACCAACGGCTCAACATGCTTTCCGAGGCACGGAGGAAGCTCGGTATATAATTATGGTCACCCATCCACGGACCAACCTGGGTAAGCACGGCTTAACCTTAAAGTTCATCGACCCGTGCGACTGTTATTATTAAGCCACTGTAACGTATAAAATTGATTCGAAGTCTGTTAAGTTACGGATATAGGTAATAAGTATTATTTTGCAATATTTAAACCACCAAAAACAGTAAAAGTGTATGGCTTCGCCGTTTCGCTACCGTCGTGGAGGTGATGCGAATATCTCATTTCTGAAGTAAGTAAGTAACGAAACAGCCAAGCCATAAATTTTTACTGATAGGTATGTAGAATTTGTAAAGTTAGGGTCGGTAGAGTTAGGCTGTGTAGATTCAAAAGCTTGGCTCTACATGAGATCTGATATCTTTTTCACAGGGCAAACCTTATGTGGTCGTCTTGGCAACATTTTACATGAAATGTTTTTGGTAGGATTTCAGTTCTTTTTTGTAAGTTGCTAGGCAGTGTTTTTAGTGTTTATTTTTTTTTCTTCTTTTTTACATACCAAATTTCGGCTTTCTAGCACTTCAATAAGTACCCTAACATTTTGAAGTCTCATACAAACATCCACCCCCCCCCCCATTTTAGGGGATGGGGGGCAAAAGTTATAAGTTTATGATTTTTTTTTGTTGGTTGTGTACTAAATTTAGATTACATACCAAATTTCAGCTTTCTAGCACTTCAGCAAGTAGCCAAACATTTTGATGATCATCAGTGTGTCAGTGACGAAATCGGTGTATTTTAGATATCAATAAAATCTAAAGTATTGAAGCTATTCAATTGAGACTTTGTATGTTTAATGAGTCTATTATTGACATCATATCCTGAGAATATGAACTAGCTGGTACATCGAAAACCCACTCTATGAGGGTTCAAAAAAACGACGAAACACTTCGAGAAAATGTTGGTAGTGCCCTTGCGCTTCGCTTGGCTCGTCTTGGCGGGGCCTACCGTGCCCCCAGATTGGTACATAGTATAACTTTATAGGTACCTACTACTGTTTTGCGTGATGGGGAGAGAAATAAAATAGTTTAATTAGGTATCTATTGAGTTTTATTAGACCTTTTCACGTGTACAACCACTGACAGAGCTAACGCAGTACTCACAGACAATAAATATATTTTTTTATTTCAAAGACAAATATAAATGTTGCTATTTTCTTAAAACACCCCCTCAACAGTTATATTTGTTAAAGTTTTAATATTACCAATTTTTATTTTATGAACTTAACTAAAAGGTATGGCTAGCTCTTGCACTACAAAGTTCTTACTACAAAAAAATAATACACTGACTCATATTCTACAAATTCTTAGTGCAAGATACAGTTTCTCAATTTAATAAACAACTGTTTCCCTAAAGGTTTTGTAAATACATCACCAACATTATTATTTGAGCTTACATACTTTATATTGACAATACCTTTAGCAACATTTTCTAAAATATAGTGATGTTTAATATCTATGTGTTTCAGCCTTCTGTTACTGTCATTATTTTCAGAAATGTTGATTACACTTTGGTTGTCTTCCAATATCTCAAATGAAATGTTACAGTAACCAAAGTCTGAAAGCAATTTCCTTACAAAACATCCTTCTACAATTGTGAGACTAAGTGCTACATACTCAGCCTCGCAAGATGACAGTGACACACATGACTGTTTCTTTGTACCCCATGAAACTGGGCAGTTAAATACATAAAGAATATGACCTGATGTAGACTTCCTGTCTCTCACATCACCAGCCCAATCTGCATCACTGTAACCTTGTAACTTTTCTAAACCTCCAATCTTATATGTTAGCGACAAATCAATAGTACCTCTTATATATCTCAATATTCTTTTAAGACATTTAAACAAAGCCATACTGGCACAGTGCACATACCTACTCAAAAAACCTACTGCAACTGACAAGTCAGGTCTAGTACAAGTAGCATATAGTAAACTACCTATCAAACTCCTACATTTATTTTCAATTTCAGGATTTTCTGAGTTCTCTCTCTGCAACAATTCAAAGTTGAAATTTTTTTCAAGTGGTGTATCAATATGTTTACAATTTGACTTTTGAAATTTGTCCAATAAACATTCTAAGTACCTTTTTTGATTTATATAGTTACACCATTTTCCAAGTCTTGTTTGATATTTATTCCAAGATAATATTTTGCTATACCTAAAACCTTCATTTGGAAAGTATTACATAGAACAGTTTTGAATTTATTTACTTGGTTTTTGTTACTCCCAAAGTAAAGCAAATCATCTACAAATATTAAGACATATATGTAATAATTTTCAACTCTTTTATAATAAAGACATGGATCATTACAAGACCTAATAAACTTTTCTTTTAACATGAAATCATTAAATTTAGTATTCCAATATCTGGGAGACTTTTTCAGCCCATATAATGATTTTTTTAGTTTACAAATTTTATCATTAGGTAATCTCATAAAAACAGATTCTTTAATGTCACCATGTAAAAAGGCTCCGGTCACGTCCATCTGATATACTGGCTGACTTTTCTGATTCGCCACAGCCATCATCGTCCTGAAGGTTGTCAGCTTTGCTACCGGGGCATAGGTTTGGTTGTCGCAATCCTTTTGCTCGAAGCCTCTTGCCACAAGCCTCGCTTTGTATAAAGGTTTACCTTCTGCTTCCTTCACCTTAAATACCCACTTGCTGCTAACGATTTGTGTGCCAGCTGGAACATTTTCTACTTCCTCCCAGGTATTGTTTTCTTTTAGAGTCTTCAACTCCTTTTCTATTGCTTCTTCCCACTGTTTCTTTTCTGGTCTTTTCATAGCTTCTTTGTAGGTAGTTGGTTCTTCTTCTGTTAGACTCAACAGACAATAGTCTTCCATCCATCTGGGTGGTTTTATCATTCTTTTCCTTGTTCTTCGCTCCTCTTGTTCTTCTTCTTCCAGTTCAGTTAAAGTCTCTTCATTTTGTTCATCAAATGATCTTACAGAACCTTCATCTGACATACTTTCGAAAGTTTCCTCTTGTTCTATTTCTTCATTATGTTCATTTCTTCCTTCTTGAACCTCTACTTCTTGATGTATCTGTACTTCTTGATTTTCTTCTCCTTCTTCTTCTCCATTTTGTGTCTGGTCTTCATTTTCTGTGTTACATTTTCCTATTAATGCACACTCTTTTCCTTGTTTGAATGTCATAATGTACATATTATTTACTCTTTTTGCCACAGCATATACACTGTTTTCTTTTTCAAACCTGCTTTCATCAGCTGTAGTTAAAACTTTATAACCTTTGTCCAAAGCTACACTCATAGAAAACAAGTTCACTTTTAGCTCTGGTACGTACAGTACATTATGTATTGTCGTTGGTATCCACTTTTGTCCATCGAAAGCACTTAACTTGACATCACCTTGTCCCTCAGATTTAATTACTGAACCATCCCCTATAATCACATCTTTAGGCACTTGAAACTGTCTGTAATTAATTAAATTGTCTTTCGAATTTGACATATGCGCCGAAGCGCCACTGTCCAGGTACCAATCTTTGTTACTATTGTTCCTTGCTGTTAACGCTGTAACTGACAGAGTGGTGATAAACGCGTTTTGTTTTTTGTTTTTATTGAACCAACAGTTTTCTAGGTTATGTCCACTTTTGTTACACTTTTTGCAGAAGTCATTGTTTTTATTATACTTTTTAGATTTGCAGTCTTTTTTAAAATGTCCAATTTCACCACATTTAAAACACTTTCTCTTCTGGTTAGTTTCCACTTTAAAAGCAGTCGCCTCGTTTTCTTCATTCTTCTCATACATCTTATTTCTTTGCTCTTCCGTCAACAACCTGGCTGTCAATTCTGACAAAGTACGCCGGTTGTCCGGGACAGAGTCCCATGCCGAGACAAAATGGCGGAACTTCTCGTTTAGCGAACTTAATATTTTTGTAATGACCATATTTTCATGAATTTCACCATTAGCTTGTCTAATCCTTGAAACAATTTCTTCAACCTTGGCTATATACTGTGCCATATCATCTTGTGGACCTTGTTTTAATTCAAAAAAGTTTTGTTGCAGAAGATGAAGCGATGTTTCCGACTTTTGCTCAAAAACGTTACAGAGTTTGTCCCACATTTGCTTAGACGTTTCACATGTTTGTATGTGTAATATAGCATTCGGTGTTAGTCTGGTTACGATTAAGCCTTGCGCTTTTGCATCCATTTTTTGCCACTCATCATATTTGGTACTTTCGGTGTTGGGTGCCGGTTTTGGGGGGCACACCTTAGTTCCGTCCACTACACCGTAGACGCCCATTGCTTTCAGAATTACCCTATTCTGAAACTTCCAACTTGGCCAGTTGCTTTGGCCCTCCAGCTTAATACCGCCGGAATTAAACACTTGCGTATCACCGCTGCCGTCCATCTTGAAAAAACTCGTACCAGAACAAGAACGCTTTACCACGCTTTGTTTTTGCTTCGCTTTACCGCGACACTTACTAATATTAATTTCTCTCCCAGGTCAGAAGGACTGGGCCCATAACCTTTTGCGTGATGGGGAGAGAAATAAAATAGTTTAATTAGGTATCTATTGAGTTTTATTAGACCTTTTCACGTGTACAACCACTGACAGAGCTAACGCAGTACTCACAGACAATAAATATATTTTTTTATTTCAAAGACAAATATAAATGTTGCTATTTTCTTAAAATACTGTGACATCAAACCTAAATAGATACAGTAAACGGTCTTATCACAATAATATTCCAGAGCTCAGCATCCGGTTGCTATAAACTAAGCTACCGGTAATGGCCATATAAAATCATAAAGTGTTGCTAGTTGCTACTTCCTACCTTCTCCTTTTAAAATGTATTTCTGCTCAATAAGAAATCATTTTGTTGTAAGCGGGTATTCTCTTAAAAAACAATTTTTAGTAATGGACACGCTTACTAAAAATTGTTTTTTCTTACAACAAATTGATTTCTGGTTGTAAGTTCATCACAGGAACTGATGGACTGGTTACTGAGGACGCAAAACTCGTGGCTCATTCCTATGCCACGACGCCATTTATACTTCTATCGACACGTTTAAGAAAAATTATTGGGTACGAAAACACTAATCCTAAAGTTGAAACAACATAATAAGACCTATATTTAAGCAAGGTGTCCACAGTGATTACTTAAATTATAGACCAAAAGCTATAAGTAGGTAATAAATAAATAAAAAATGAAATTCTGAAAAAGTTCATTATAAACCAGGTCAGTGTTTTCTTAGAAAACAACAATATATTGTCAAATGCACAACATAATTTCCGACGTGGACGAAGCACGGTGAAGGCTTTGGCACAGTTTCTGGACGACGACGTCTATGAATGTTTGGATAAAAGGAAGCAGGTGGTGGTGGAATACATTGATTTTAAAAAGCGTTTGATACTCTTGAACACCACCTGCTACTTCAAGCCATAGTGAAATGTGGTGTCTCGGTACAACTTAACAGGTGGTTCCGTGCCTACCTTACAGACTGGGCACTGTGAACCGTCATTGACAGCGCGCCGTCACTGATGGTTCACAGTGCCCGGTGGGGTCACATGCGGTGTGCCAACCGGTTCCGTGTTTGGTTTTGGATGATACTTGTTTAATGTAATCTAAATGAATAATTAAATGTAATTGAAAGGAATATTCAGGAGTTTGCGTGTACAGATATTGAAGTGGTGGAGGAATACATGTACTTGGGTTTATTTATAGACAACAGCTTCTCGTGGAAAACACGCTTAACACACATTTGTGACAAACTCCGTTATGTGCTTGTAAAATTCAACCACTTTAGTTTTGTACTGGATAGGGTACACGGTCTAATAAGCGCTGGTGGAGTCGCTACTGTCTTAAAAACTGGCATGCTATGGTAACACAATCAGATTTATGAAACTATTAGTTGATAAAAACACAAAAACACGATGTAAAAGTAGTGATTATGAAGAATTATTATTAGATTGTAAGATATTGCCAGTTCATCGAAAGGTGGTATTGTTATAATATTGACTATAGAAAACTATTGAAAGGATGAGTTAAAATTGGAGACGGTACGCATGAGACCTCGAAGGAATAAATGCATCAGAAGATTTGTGGTACCCACTTGTACCTCAGATTATTATGGACAAAGATGACGTATAAAATGCAGGTAAAAGTAGTATTTTTATTTTTGATGGAAAAAATATAAAATCGTAAATGGGAGCTAAATCTGCCAACAAACTGTTTTACAGTTTGGCAGAAGTAATATACATATTTTGTAACACGCTATGTAATGTAGAATTATAGTATCGAGAATAGAAGACTCATTTTGATTTATTATTTTGGTCACACTGCCCCTTGCAGCGTCAACACAATGGCTGTCAATGTCATTGTCACGTCACACAATCTGTCAATCAGTAGCCAGCAGCACAAAGCGATTTGTTTGTTTGTTGCTATGATTAGTAAAATTGCTTGTTTATTGAAAACAAGCAGAAAATATTCAACAAAACAAAGAATATTGCTTTAAAATCATAAACCAAAATGAATTAAAATATAAAATGTTGATGTTCTCTTCATATGTACAACAATTATTACGCAAAAAATAATTGTGTACATGAGTTTTGAAAATGTTTCGGCAAAACATTGTTGATTTTCTTATTTAAAAGTGGGATACACTCAGAGAAGAATCTGTCAAGGGTATTCCAGTTTATTCCTTGTCATGGAGGAGTTTATAGACATGATCCGGCAGCTACCTTGTTTATGGGATACGGGATGCAGAGAGTATCGCGACATGAGAAAAAAAGACGCGGCTTGGAAAAGAATTGTGGCTGAATTAAAATGCAAAGATATACCTGACGGTAAGTTTTGCTGAGTCGGTTAATTTGAGGCCATATTGTTGAAAACACTATGTATTATGCGACATGTCTGAACACATGGTTTATAGAAGAGTGTTACTAAAGATTAAAATGTTTCCCAAGACGACCCACTGACCGATTTTATAAAATAATGTCATATTTTTATCAACATAATTTAGTAAAAAGAGCTAGATTTTTTTATGGCGCCTAAAACTCCTGTAAATCATGTTTTCAGACATGTCGCTTTGCACATAGGAACCATTGAAAAGTTAAATCTGTTTTGTGAACTTTAGTTCTAAGGACAAGTCCTTAGAACTCAAGTTAAAAGTAAGCACCAGACACAGCTGTACAGACGCAATCCTTCATAACATCACACTGTTAATTCCTGAAAGGGATAGCAGAGGTATACCCTAGTATACCCACATTTTGCTAGATATGTTTAAATTTTATTTAATAGAGGCGAGCCTATTGCCAGCAACTGGACACAAATTTAGACTTTGTGGCTGCCACTGAGAAATTCCTGATTGAAAAACCCAATTTACTTTGCCCGACCCAGGAATCAAACCCACAACTTAATGGTCAGCTGTTGCACTTGAATCCACTTGACATATGAGGCCATTTGTGTCTTAATTTAAAGTCATACCCCCCTGTTCCATGCAAAAACCAGTGATTTTTTAAGAGATTCCTCAAAAAAAATCACTGGGAAAATTTACTGCAGGAGAATAAATTTTCTTATTTTACTATACATAGCAATACGTCTCATAGAACAGATTTCAAATGACTACAAGCGAATCATATGTTTGATTATTATTTATTTAATTTATTGATGTTTCTATAATTTTTAGTAAAAACTGCAAAAGCTGAGTGGAAAAAACTACGGGACAGTCACAGAGATTCCTTAAAAAGAGCCAGAGCCCTGGCCAATGGGACAGACATGGTCATAAATAACAAATGGAAGTATGCTGAGATCATGGAGTTCCTTCTCCCCTTCATGAAGACCAGAAAAAGAAGACGAAGTCTCACTACGTCCAGCGATGACAACAGAGAGTCATCACCATCTCCTTCAGACTCCTTCCTAGAAGTTCAACCCTCCACTTCAAATACTGACACACTGAATTTCACACCAGAATCTCAAACAAACAAAGTAGACACGTCCCTACAAGCGGACCACATCTTCAGAAAAAGAAAAATTGATAATGAAATTGGAGAAATAATGATTGATATGGATGATAGAAATAATTGCCGATATGGAGAGCGGAACAAACATCCTTTAGATTCATTCTTTGAGAGCATGTGTGAGACAACCAAGCAGTTCCCAACATGGTTACAGTACACGGTGAAAAGAAAAATATTTAATGTCATCTCGGAAGCAGAGGACACATTTGAATCTTACAAATCTCGTGAATCAATTTTTTGATACCACTAAGGCTAATTTATTATTAATTAAACTTTTTTTTAGAAAACGTTATTTTTACTGCCTTTTATAAATTATTATTCATAACAGGACTGCTCATCAACTTTTCTTCCATACTTCTCTATTATTTGACATCTCATAGGCTATAAAGGGGGTGCCTTTATAGCCATATATCTTGGAAATTCATCCATTATTTCTTTGGTCTACTACTTTTGGAGTGAGCTTGTGATTGTTGCAGCCTGGCTTGCTCCTTGTTTCTGATACAGGTATAATATAATTATGTCCAGATTTCAATAAGAAGATGGCAATCAAAGCACTCCTGTTTGAACACTCACGTATTATTATGGACTTGTTACAGTCAAATGCAATTCCATGATACCAATTTGACTTTTGACTGCGTTGCAATCAGAATCAGAATATTTATTTGTAAGCATAGGTTACAGATACACAGGTGTGTGAGACCTGTGTATCTGCAATGGAAGGTGTGATTTAATTAACATTCGTAATAAGTTCCGTTCACCACGATAATGAACATTTTAAATTAAATTAGTTGTCATAGCGTAGAACCTACCTTCTATTCTAAATCATGCAAATCGTTCTTTTAAACTTTACGAATTTAGTACATCGTTCTCGGGTAAAACAAAAAACAACAACCCCAAATATAATGCTTAAAAACGGATTAATCAACAGAAAAGGTACCTATCTTGAAACAAGCATGTAAGCCACAGCAGATTTTTAAGATTGCCTGTTCTAGTTCATTGGAGCAGACTGACTAAGCGGAGCGGAACGAGGGAATGATGGCCGCGTTCCGCTCCGCAGCGTAGCGAGGGAGCTGTGCTCACTACAGCAACTGGCCACGAATATTTTTATTTCCGCGTTTAGACTTCTTCTCATTAAAGTCTTACTGAGTTTAGTCTGTTGTTCTGCACCACATCTTATATAATTGACTTCATTTAGTACTTAGTCCTTTTCTGTCGCTCGGAACCGTCATTTTCTAATGCGAGAAACAGCGTGCTGCCGAGCGCATCGGAGATGCTGCCGCGTGTTGTAGCACTCCGCCTTTGCAATGGTAGAGTGAGGCGCCTTATAGTATGTAATAATTAACTAGTCCAATGCATGCCTGCCTACTTTCAGTTTGAATAAAACTATTTAGCCTGCAACTGTGCAGCATCATCGACGTAGATTTGATGCAGAGTTTCTTAGTCCAAAAGCGGAGCTACAAAGCGCGGCGCTGCCGTCGTCGTTGGTCGGTGTCAGTTGAAATGTACACCCATAATCCTTACACAAATCTAACAACTGGTAACGAAGGCACATGAGACATTTTAAGTTAATCCTGCGATGGGAACTCATCGCAAGGCAGGCTCTGGTAAGAAAGTATCATAGCGGTATTGACTAGGGGTAAGTAATTTACAAATTCTCTAATATTTACAAAATATAACAACTGAATCTATAATTTTATTCGATATAACGATAAGTTCATCTAATAAACGATTGATATAATTTTAAAATAACTAATTTTTATAAGTATAACATAATTTAATATAAAATCGTTTGAAATACCACCCAAAAGACAAGACCTATTTAGTCTAATATGATTGTTGTATGGGCTAATAGCCACGGTGCCAGATTCATAAGTAGGTTTTGACAGCCCGCCTTCTGGGACGTCAGTGTGTGTGAATCTGAGACACGATTGTAACGCTGATTGAATTTATGTGATTATAATATACTGTGAAGTTTAAATTTATTGAGACTTTTATTCATAAAACATGGTGGCAGCGCAAAAATGGAAGAAGCCGCAATAATGAACGTAATTCAGCAACAAACTATACTCTTGAAGTCTATGCAGGAGGAGATCGCAAGACTATCTCAGCAGTCACTCCCTCAAAACATAAATGTGCCCTGGCCAGCTCCTATAAACATAGATGCGGACCCACAAGACGCATTCAAATCATTCTTATCTGCATGGAACAATTATTGTTCCGCAACTCAAATGAATGAGTGGTCGGCGGAACAGGAACCGAGAAAAGTGAGCGTCTTGTTCAGCGCCATAGGTGTCGAAGCACTAAAAAAATATGGAAATTTCAGTCTTACGGACACAGAAAAAGCTAATAAAACATGCAAAGAGATATTACAGATTATATCTACCAAAATGCTCCCTAAGAAAAACATAATCTACAACAGATACATCTTTCTAAGTAGAATGCAACAAAAATACGAAATGTTTGATGTTTTCTATGCGGACCTAACAAGGCTGATTGAAGACTGTGAATATGCTATGTTCAAAGATGAAATGTTACGAGACAAAATTGTCTTAGGATTAATAGATATGAAAACAAAGAAAGAGTTATTAAAAAAAGATAACCTGACTTTATCAGATGCAGTTAATTTGTGCCGTGCCGCAGAGGCCACTGAAAGACACATGAAGGATTTGTCAGGATCAACAACATCAGAAATAAAGAAAATAGCGGACAATGATATCAATAAAAAGAGAAAATGCAAGTTTTGTGCAAATTATCATGTGTTCAAGAAAGAAATATGTCCAGCCTGGGGTAAAGAATGTGAAAACTGTAAAGGTAAAAACCATTTAGAGAAGGTATGTAAAAAAAAGAAACAAGTAAAGGTGGTGAAGGAAGAACAAAGTAACAGCCTTGTCTCAGAATCGGACACTGAATATGTTATCAACAAGATCATAAACAACAAGAATAAGAACTTAGCAGAATGCACACTTGAATACTTTGATAGAAACAAATGGAAAACCACAAAATGTTTACTTGATACAGCAGCTGATGAGTGTCTCATTGGTCTCCAAAATGTTAAGGAGATGTTTGGTGAAAGTTATGTACAAGAAAAAATGCGACCATCAAAGAAAACTCTGTTTGGTTTTGGAGGAAATCATATTATAGTACATGGGGAAATAGATTTAACTATAAGAACCAATATTTCAGGTCATAAAAACAATCACAATGTTATATTTCAAATAGTACACAACAAACACATTCCACTCTTATCATGCCAAGCTTGTACAAATATGGGTCTTGTGAAATTCTGCAAGGAAGTGCGATGCAATTATACACAGGAAACCCAAAAAATTCTAAATAAATATAGTTCAGTTTTTGAAGGCAGAGGAAGTTTTTCAGGTGAAGTTGATCTTGAAATCGATGAGACGGTTTTACCAGTCATCCAAAAAGCTCGTCGCGTCCCAGTAGCTCTACGACCTATGCTGAAAGAAGAATTAAAGAGGTTAGAAGAAGAAGGGATAATCACCAAAGAAGATAATCACACAGATTGGGTGAGCAATGTACTTATTATAAAAAAAAAAGAAAACTTCAGAATATGCCTAGATCCAATTCCACTAAACAAAGCCATTAAAAGGCCTAATCACCAATTTACCACAGTTGAAGAAATCCTACCAGAGCTAGGTAAAGCTAAAGTTTTCTCTACATTTGATGTCAAAAAAGGGTTTTGGCATTTAAAACTATCTGAAAAAAGCAGTAAATTAACCACCTTTTGGACACCATTTGGTAAATACCGATGGAAGGTCCTTCCCTTTGGCATCTCTTCAGCACCAGATCATTTTCAGATAAAGATGAGTGAAATGATTCAGGGGTTAAATGGTATTGAGGCATTGGTCGACGATTTGCTTGTATATGGAGTCGGAGATACAATGACAGAAGCTATTATAGATCATAACAAAAATCTTGAGGATTTACTAAATACACTACAAAAATACAATTGCAAATTAAATAAAAATAAAACTAAACTTCTAGAAACATCAGTAAAATATTATGGACATGTGTTTTCCAACAAAGGCCTCCAACCAGATCCGTCAAAAATAGAGTCTATTTCAAATATTCCAATCCCAAGAAACAAAAAAGAAGTTCAGAGATTTCTGGGTGTAGTGACATATCTCAGTAGGTTTATTCCTAACTTGAGTGCCAACTCAATATATCTAAGACACCTTACACATGATAAAACGGAATGGTTGTGGGATAAAAAAGCTCAAAAGGAGTTTGATACACTAAAATCTATGATCTGTGACACTAAAACATTGAAATATTATGATAAAAATGAGGCACTTATTGTAGAATGTGATTCCAGCGAAGGAGCCCTGGGTGTGGCTCTGTTTCAACAGAACCAACCAGTGGCATATGCATCACGATGCCTCACTCCGGCTGAAAAGAAATATGCCCAAATAGAGAAGGAACTTCTGGCAGTTCTTTTCGCCTGCAAAAGGTTTGATCAGCTCATCATTGGTAACACAAAAACAATTATTAAAACAGATCACAAACCATTATTAAATATATTTAAAAAACCTCTTCTTCAGGCTCCAAAAAGGCTTCAATCCATGCTTCTGATGCTACAAAGATACAGTCTGGAGTTACAATTTGTATCTGGAAAAGAAAATATTATGGCAGATGCATTATCTCGATTTTATTTAGAATGTAAAGACATTGATAGATCAAAAGACTTGAAAATATTTAAAATTATAGAAAGAATTAATCCATTATTAAACTTACCTATATCTGATACCTGCATACAGGAAATAGAAGATGCAACATCAAAAGATAACAATGTTCT
This sequence comes from Cerastis leucographa, assembly GCA_963082945.1. Lineage (NCBI taxonomy): Eukaryota > Metazoa > Arthropoda > Insecta > Lepidoptera > Noctuidae > Cerastis > Cerastis leucographa. Next base: position 19,937,061 of record OY720356.1, on the reverse strand, counting down.
GGCTTTAAAAAACTTTATTCTACATGGATGGCCAAAATATTTGAGAGATGTGCCAGATGCCATTAAACAATACCATAACTGCAAAAGTGAGTTAACAACCTATAATGGTCTTGTACTTAAGAATCAAGCTATACTAATACCAGAAAATTTAAGAAGAAAAATGTTGATTAAGTTACATAAAGCGCATTCAGGGATTGAAAATACCTTGAAATTAGCTAGAAATGCTATATTCTGGCCATCAATGTCTAATGACATAAGAGAAATGATTAAAAACTGCACTACTTGTAGTAAATATCAACCAAGTCAGCAAAAATTTACAATGCAAAGTCACAGAATACCTGAATATCCATTCCAGATAATATCTATGGACGTTTTTTTTTTCAACCAAAATGGAAAACAAATTAAATATTTAATAACGGTCGACCATTACTCAGATTTCTTTGAGATTGATGTACTAAAAGACTTGTCTTCAAAACAAGTAATAGAAATTTGCAAGAAAAACTTTTCACGACATGGAATTCCAGAAATTGTTGTCACAGATGGTGGCACTAATTTTGTCAGCCAAGAATTTTCAGATTTTGCTTGTAAATGGAGCTTTACACAAGTCACATCATCTCCACATCATCCCCAAGGCAATGGCAAGGCTGAAGCCACAGTCAAGATAGCCAAAAAATTATTAACAAAAGCTAATGAAGATAAAGAAGATATATGGCTGAGTCTACTCTGCCTGAGAAATACCCCTAACAAATTAGATTCAAGCCCTGTACAAAGGTTATTTTCACGTCGAACAAGAGGATTTCTACCAACCATTCAAACTTTACTGAAACCAAATGTGGTTGAAAATGTTTCTGAAAACATAAAGAGTAAAAAAGAGAGGGTGAAATACTCGCATGACAAAAGGGCCAAAAGAGCAACCACATTAGAAATAGGACAGCCCGTATCAGTTCAGGTTCACCCAGCATCTAGCAAAACTTGGACCCCTGGAGTAATTGCAGACGTTCTTTCAGATCGTTCCTACTTAGTGGATGTGAATGATTCAACATATAGAAGAGACCTCATACACATTCGTCCATTTTCACCACATTCAACGGAAGTAACTGAAACTCAAAATACCACGAATATCACACCACAACTTCCTGTTATTAAGGAACAAGAGAATGTCACTTCTTCAAACACACAACAGGATGATGACAAAGTTGTATCATTTCCTTGTACCTCTTCAAGTAATTTAGATGTTAGCCTGTTAGAGAATCCTGAAACTCAAAACCTTTTGGTAGCTACCAATCCAAGTTCTCAATCTACTATTAAGACTCCTTTAGTTGATAAGTCGCCTAGCCCATTATTTAATAGACCTAGAAGAGAAAGAAAAGCCCCAGCTTTTCTAAATGACTATGTATTAGATTAAATAGGTTTTTTTTAATGAAAAGACAGCGTGTTGTATGGGCTAATAGCCACGGTGCCAGATTCATAAGTAGGTTTTGACAGCCCGCCTTCTGGGACGTCAGTGTGTGTGAATCTGAGACACGATTGTAACGCTGATTGAATTTATGTGATTATAATATACTGTGAAGTTTAAATTTATTGAGACTTTTATTCATAAAACAATGATAAAACGCCTATAGGAGGTATTATGAGTATACACAAGCATGCAACATGCAGCAGGCATCTGTCACGGCTCCGGCGCTGCCAGGCTCCGGCGGTCCCATGCGAGCTTATCGTCGCAGATGTGTTTCACGCTCACCACCGCGGCTTCGGCTTGCCGGCCAGCTTCGCCGCCCAGCCTCAGCCGTGGCGGCGAGTGTTAAAACCACCTGCTCCTCAGCTCGCGGGCCGCCTCGCCGCTCCACGCCTACGCGTTTTTAAATTACACTCTAGGGGTAGGGCAGACAAGACTACGTGAAGTCGGTTTTGGATCGATTCGTTTCTGTCACTCCGCTCTGCTCCCGCCTGAACCTTCTATTATAACCCATCCGAGTCGGATTGCTTTAAATTGGGGTATTTATTTTATTTATTTATTTATTTTATTCATTAACACTTACATTTGTTTTTACAGGTAAAACCCAAGCTAGCAAAAGTAGTCATAAATTAGCAATTGTCCAGTCCCAAGTAACGGGTCTGGATAGAAGCACAAGTTACACAGTGGACAACATACTAAGTGTCACCCTCTGGAATTCCGCCAAAGAGCATGAAAATATGTCCAAACGCCTAGAGACACTATTGAGTACTCTTACTGCCCGAATCAATGGTGCAAACTTTAATAAATTCGTACGGGTTGTATTAATCACAAAGATGGTAGGTATCAATATTAAGTATATATTTTAAACGATAATGCCAAATGATTTTCGATTAAATAAACGTTATATCCAATAACGTTATACGAAATAAGTTTTAGAGTTTATAAACGTTATATCTAAAGAAATTATATCAACTGTTGGTATAACTCACGTTTATTATGTCTTGTGAACGTTATTAAAATGAAATTATACCAAATAAATTTATATGATATGATACGCACCCATTGACTAGTGGCATAAGGAGGGCTATATGCCATCTAAAATCATGTAAGAACGAACCTAGTAGGTAACAAGTAAGCACTCCTAAACAAGTACTAACCTAGTAGGCACTGCGATACTGTCCTGAATTAGTTTTGTCACGAGGTAGGCGCCTGGCAAAATTATAATAGCAACATCTGTTGTAGTTGAGTTTTGTAGGTAGAAAAACGCTAACGTAGATGCACTTAACTAGGTACTGATATGTATGCCGTAAGTCCGTGTTTTCGTTTTTAACCGACTTCTAAAAAAGGAGGAGGTTCTCAATTCGGATGTTTGTATTTTTTTTTTTTTTTTCTGTTTGTTCGCGCATTACTCTGTCGCTTGCCAACCGATTTGGAAAATTATTTTTTTGTTGGAAAGGGTATACTTCCCAAATGGTCCCATAGTCACCAAGTCGGGATCTGATGATGGAATCTTGGCGAAATCGAGGGAACTCTTCAAATTTTATAGGAAAACGTACAGTGATTTTGGTATTTTTTCTACAACAAGTGAAGCATTTGCGTCCAATAAGAACCATTCTACCATCAGATTTGATGATGAATCCAAGAGACAGGCTTCGGAACTCCGTAACAAGGCAATGAATCTTAGCTGTGTTTGGGCTTGGTGGAATTAACGGTATGCACTTTTGAGTCATCCTCTTTATTATGCATTTTGTCCTTTGTCGTATGTATGGACGATGTGCTGGTGTCTAGTTACAATGTAAAAAATATACTTGACTAGGATTAAAGTGAGATACCACAACTGAAAAGGCTAAAATAAAAACTTTTTTACAAAAAAAAATAACCGACTTCCATAAAACACTAAAAAGTGGCAAATAATTTTAGTTCGGCAGTCGGTGGCAAAAAAGTAAATGAAACAAACAAGTCACCGACTGCCGAACTAAAATTATTTGCCACTTTTTAGTGTTTTATGGAAGTCGGTTATTTTTTTTTGTAAAAAAGTTTTTATTGTATTACATAAATAAAATATTCCCGACTCTGAACCACGGGCAATTCGAGTAGCGACTACAAATAACTACTTACAGTGGCGAGTGCCGAGCACCTAGACAAAGACTGTTAACTCGGTATATCCGGATCGGTTTAATTTGGTTTACGTGCACCACCTCTGTCCTTAGTTCCTTACCCACTGTTACTTATCTTAAACTTATCAACTTCGCTGAACACCTGTTAAATCGTGTTTTACGATGACGCGACGCGACTTAAATTGCGTTTAGCTTCTTCTTCTTCAATCGGTCCCTTAGTAATTACTGAGGATCGTGGTCACTGGACCCCTTATAACGGACAATCTGCCTCCATCCACTCCGGTACAAAGTTGCCATCACCACCTGCTGAAATTTGCTTGAGGATATAGCCTCTTTTACTTGGTCGACCCATCGTTTTTACGACCGGCCTGGTGCTCTCTTGCCTTCGGTATTGCCAACAATAAACAGCTTTTCAAGGCTGCTTTCTCCCCTTCGTATTGTGGCCGAAATATGTCAAGATACGCTGTAGGCAAACTGTAGACAATAGGGCTTTGATATCGAGTTGGGAAAGGATAGACACATTTGTGCGTTTGGCTGTCCATGGAATTCGGAGCATCCGCCTCCAGCACCACATTTCGAATGCGTCTATCCTCTGTCTTTCTCTTGCCCGGATTGTCAACGTCTTAACTAGAGGGAAGAGACAAATTGGGAAAACTAGTGCTGTGACCAAGCGGGCCATCGTTTTGTAGCTTATACCACGATTTTTCCAAATGTTCTGGAGGCGTGTCATAGCATCTTTAGCCATGGCTATTCACCGTTTTATTTCTGGGACGCAGTTACCTTCATTGTTGATATTAGAGCCCAGATAAACGAAACTGTCCACAGTATCGATGCCTTGGATGTGATAGGCGCCCGATAGCTTTCCCGCACGATCTATCACCATAAGTTTTGTTTTCTGCCTATTTATTGTAAGCCCCAATTTGCCACTTCCACCTTCAATCTGCGTAGTATCTCCTTCATGTCGTCAAATGTTGTAGCAATGAGAACGGTGTCGTCAGCGTACCTCAGATTTGAGATGCGCTGTCCACCAACAGCAAACCTTTTCCCAGCCCTCAAGAGTCCCTGTCTAACGCCTCGAGAGAGGATGCATCCCTGTCTAACGCCTTTCTTGATGGAGAACATTTTTAAACAGTCGGTGTCTATTTTGACGAGAGAGCGGTTGTTAATGTAGAGGCATGGGACTAGGTCAATAAGACTTGCGTTTAGTAAGTTCTTTCATTTATTTTCTCTAAAGCTCGCGTCGTCGCATCGCGCAATTCGTGGCCAATATGTAAAATGGCGACCGGTGGCCCAGCAGGGGTAGGAGAACCGGTGCCCCACCTATTGGCAGCCCCGATTTACGAGCATTCCGGGAAGTAAGCCGTGGGTTCGAACCCAGGCCGGCGCATTACTTTGTGTAATTTATTTCATCACCGCTGCTCTCAAAACGGTGAAGGAAAACATAAACAAACAATCATCGTGACGAAACCAGCATATCCTAGAACTGAAGAGGAGGCCTGAGTCCCAGCAGTAGGAACATTTCAGGCTGATTATGCTATGTAAAGTGGGTAATTAGGATTCTTTACTCCATAAAGAATCTCACAAACATACCTAAGTATATGTACTTACCCTAAAAACATGACACTCATTTTTTTGGGCACTCGTGTAAAAATAGTCAAGTAGGTACAAATGGCGTTATCACTTATCACATTGACAAGTTATGGATGCTGTAGCTTGTAGCGGATGTGACGATTCGTCATCACCGTGGGTACATACTTCATACTATGTTGTGCTGTTTGTTACTACTGTGACCAGTTCTTAAGTCTGGACTGTTCCTGATTGAGTCATTTCTTAGCTTCTGTGGAAAATCCACATACATAGGTACATATAAATAGTGATATATCTATATCACTATTAATAAGATGCTTCTAATTTAAGGATAGGTACGTGTCTATTAGAGACTGAGCTTAGAGCTCGGAGTATAATATTATAATACGCGACGCTCTAAACCCACATTTTTAAGACACTACACTACCTACGTACCTATACAAACACACACTCACTCTTTTCACTCTACTCATGACAAGTACAAAACCACCCAAACACTCCCATACACAATCATCATTCATACACTTACATTATTCAAATCAAATCAAATCAAAAGTCATTTATTCAAACTAGGCTGGTAATCAGCACTTTTTGAACGTCAGAATTACAAGAGACAGTGCCCTAAAACGCCCGCCCTTCGCCACTTCCTAGTGTTTTAGCTGGGAAGAAGAAGTGGCGGAACAACACTTCACTCTTCCACTTCCCTTCCCTCACGTTTTTAAGGTATGCCACAAATTATAAATGCACCCACTTGACACAGTCCACACACGTATACTACGAGTAAAATAGAATTATATTTATAAGCATACCTCTACTTATAGCTGGACATTGTACTAATCTAGCAATGGTAAAATTAAGAACTTCAATCGGTATCTATCTAGTGCAATGAACTTGAACTTTATTTGCGATAGTCAGTTGCCCAAAGGTCTGAAGACCAGTCTGAACTGGTCGTCAGACTAGGTACCAGTATCTCGGTATTGGGTAATACGAGACCCCTTGATAAGCCAAGGGTATCGTATTACCCAATACCCAGTACTAAGTAAACTTTAGCTACATTATAAGCTATAGCGTACCTACTGAACCAGATCAGCCGAAGACTGTTCCCTTGTTTTCATTACCAGAGATCGCATTGGTAGAGCATATTTATCTTAATTTCAAGGATAGTAAAAAAAGGATTGTGTGGTTTTATGAAACCACGGTAGAAGTGAAACTTTTTTTCACACTATAGACATTTAACAAAAAAAAATTGGAATTTAAGGGTATAAAACGTATAAAACGCGGAGTAGGGATAGTAAGTAGGGGTAGTATAGTGAAAGGCGCTCTGACGAGCGCCTTTCACTTTACCACTTTATACTCCGCGGCCGAGCGTCACGCGACATGCAACACACAGACGAAAAAGTTTGAGACGATGTAATAAAAGTTTCACTTTAATAAAAAAGTGGATAGTAAATAGGTCCTCAGCCTCTAATTTATCACAGTTTAGCTCAGTTAAGTTTAATTTAGTTAATAATTTAACTATTTATTTGTTGTACTTAATCACTTTTTCAGTGTAGGTTGTCACCCTACGCTTGTATCCTATAGCTATCAACTTGTTCGTTCATAACGAAATAATTATTATGAACACTCATAAAAGAATTATGTGTTATTATTATTAAAGTTCACAACAGTGACTGAACCTATTATTAAACGTCGCGATACAAAAATGACGAAAAAATGGTTTGTGATTTACTTTTGGGCAATTGTTTACTCCACAGATTACGTGGATGCAAAGTTTTGTGAACGAACTGAAGCGTAAGTGTTTATGATGATTATAATTTTCGATTATTCATTTACATATATGTATATTATTTTCTTTTTTGAATATAAAAAAAAAATATATAAAAATAGTAGCCCACCGGTATTGGGAACAGGGTCCAAGCTACCGGCAGTCAGGGCTCCAGAGAAAGGAACCTCCTAACAATAATTATTGTTATAGGTAGTACCTACATATACTTTTATGTACCTATAATACCTAATTACCTATTTTTTTATGATGGAATGAACTTAGGTAAAGTGATATCGGTAAATAGAAACGCTTTATCGGTATACCATGTGAGCTTAGGTGCAACGATAACGGTAATGAGATCAAAACAATTTTGGCTAAAATATGAATACCTCTTGTCTAATTTTGAAGTCTCTATAAAAAACAAAAGTAACTGATATATTTGTTTCTTTATTTTTTCAGAGTAACGAGGTTGGTAGAAGAAACTTATAGTACTGCTTATATTATAACCTATCACGGCCAGTGTTTTTCTGGTTATGGGTGTATAAAAACACAGTGGTCCACAACCATCAATCGCAGATATGTACCGGTAAGTGAGTAACAATACTAAATCTACCTATACTAATATTGTAAAGCTGAAGTGTTTGTTTGTTTGCTTGAACGCGCTAATCTCAGGAACTACAGATCCGATTTGAAAGATTCATACGTCATTCATATTCAAAACAATATTGGATCGAAAAAATCTACGTTCTGTGTATTTCTTATTGTTAACATTAAATTAGCTTTAGTTGGTATTTTATTTAGCAGCTAGCTAATACACTTACGAATCTGATAGATTTTCGCCTAAGCTGTAATGGAGCCCTTGAATCACACAATATGCCGTTGAAAGGAATAAGGTACCTTAAGAGTTGCCTCCGTGCCTCGGAAAGCACGTTAGGCCTTTTTACAGCCTTTGGCAGTCGTTACAGGTAGTCAGTGGCCCGAAAGTCTGAGAATCAGTCTTAACTTATGTTCTTAAGGAGTACTATCGTAGTACCCAGTCTAACTGGGTAATACGATATCGCTCCTTGTAAAATACTGGTTTTCAGCTGCGTCTGGCATGACTGGAAGCAGACCCCAATAAAAACCTTAAATAACCATCGGCAAGAAATGGGGGCCAGCTATTTATGCGGCGTTATTAAAATAACGATTTATGTTTCTGACAAATATTTTTGATGTTACAGAAAACCAAGTGGGAGGCAGTAAAGTACTGCTGCAACGGCTACATCAGGACAGACGAGTCGTCAAACGACAGGTGGGTACACACATACCTATTTAGGTACCTACAACATAATTAAAAAAAAAAACTACTGTGGCCAGTCAGCCAATTCCACTAAACTGTAGAGCAGTTCCTTTTATAAATGTGACGCTTTCAAAAAACTCCCTTGTATCACCGCCTTAATGAGTATTTACAATTTCAGCGGCATTGTATGCGAGCCAATATGCATGCCAGCTTGTAAGAATGGACACTGCAGAGCTCCAGCTGAATGTGCTTGTGACGATGGGTATATTCCCGACCCCGAAGTTAGGCACAATTGTGTCCCTTCCTGCGAGAAAGGCTGTGACCACGCAGCTTGCGTAGGACCCGACACCTGTCGATGTGACTTTGGATATAAGTTTGTGAATACTACCTGCCAGCCTGTCTGCACCGAGCCATGCCAGAATGGCACCTGCGTGGCCCCTGAAACGTGTGAATGCCTACCCGGCTACAGAAAATCTGAGAAGAATCTCTGTGAGCCGTATTGTTCTTACGGATGCGACAATGGATTCTGTACCGCACCCGAAACTTGCCGCTGTAATTCTGGATGGGTCTTAAAAGAGAGTCAAGACGCTCCAAATAAACATTGTGTTCCAATCTGTTCGGAACCTTGCGGTAACGGAACTTGTATTTCTCCAGACACTTGTGTATGTGATCCTTCGTACAGGAAATCGAAGAGCGGTGTCTGTGAGCCAGAGTGTACAGCGCCTTGTGGCAACGGAACGTGTACAGCCCCACAAATATGCAGTTGCTTTCCTGGCTACCACGTCGATACGGACTATAATATGCGGAATTTATTTACATTCCCAGTATGTGTACCAACTTGTGCTCATTGCAAAGATGTACACTGTGTTGCTCCAAACAAATGTGTCCCCATAGAACCCCTTAGATCCAACCGGCGACCACGTGCTCAATACGACTTTTATGATGATGAATCTACTTATGAGGATTATAATAATTATTATCCTGACGAGTTTTTTAATTCTGTCGTAGGTTACGGTGACACGAAAACAAAATCAGTCAAAAATCCAATTAATACTAATACACGCCTTGCGGACACAAACACGCATGTAACGGGATATTCTCATGGAACGAGCACCACTAATGTCTTACATACAGAATCACTAAAAAGTTCTTCTGATATAAGCACATACTCTGATGATACGAGTACGGAATCCTTGAATAATCCTTCTGATAAAATAACAGATTCTTATCACAAGAATACGTTAACAGAATCCATGACAAATCTAAATATTACAAGCGCACACTCAGATGAGACAAACAATACTGCATCAATGAAAACTGTTCCATGGTAAGTAAATTATTAAAGCAGGCATTACTTCCTGTTATTTATTTCATCATCACAGCTCTCAAAAGACTGAAAACGATCCTAACATAGTTGAAAAAAGGCAAGGCAGATGATGATCACAGCTCTCAAAACTGAGAAGGAAAATATGGTGCAGAAACTGTATGTTTGATGAATGTAAAATCCACCATCCCACACAGGGTCTGCGTGGTGGATTATGGCCCATTTCCTTAGACAGAGAGGAGGCATTTGCCCCAGCAGTATGAACGTAATAGTGTTATTCATTCAATTAATCGTGAACTGAGGAGCTCGTGGCTAAAAATAACAGCCGCACGGGTTGATGGGTGACCATAATTACATACAAAGTTTCCTCCGTGCCACAGAAGGCACATTCAGCCGTTGGTCTCGGCTGTAATTTGTAGATCTTTGACAGTCGTTACGAGTAGTCAGAAGCCAAAAGTCTAACATCCAGTCTTACTAAGGGGTATCGTACTACCCAGTTAATAGGTTGTGGAAGACAGATAGGCAGTCGCTTCATGTAAAGTACTGGTACTCAGCTGCATCTGGTTAGACTGGAAGCCGACCCCAATGATAGTTTGGGAAAAGGCTAGGCAGATGATGATGCAGATGATGAATCCTGAATGAATGAATGGTAAACGGTTTCGTGTGCATACTGTGCATGTCCCTAACATACCTCACCACCCAGTATATTGATTTTGAAATTAAATGGTGTTTTATCTTCCAGGTTACAACAACACTGGGAATCCATTTTCATTCCGGTATTGGTCATAGTGACGGCTGCTATCATAATGTTACTAGTTTGGCGTCGGGCACCTATTATCATCTTCTTTAAAGGGAGGAGTTATGTTGTAGAAGGTATACATATCATATTAATAATTTACAAGCTTAATAAAACTGGTGAAATTTTTGGCTTGCATCTCTTTCCAACCCCATAAAGTAGGTTTAAAGCCGATGCCGAGCCATGATGTTATGTTAATTATTTGCAGGAGATCCTGTAGAAACCAATGCACCGCGCCCATTCGAGGACATACAGATTTCATCAATTAACGAAAAAGAAAGGACAGCACAAAAATAATGAATTTTGCTATTGTTTCGTGTTAAATAAATAACATAATTTTGTAATGTTTTTATTTCTGTCGTCGGTAAGGATCGCCTATATCTAGCAAAGTCGCAGCTTTCGAGGATTGTCACCATCGGTAGCAGAGAAATTGGGTAAAGTAAAAAACTGTTAGCAATGAATTGACGGCACGGTTGGCGCAGTGACTGTGCGACTTGCTGCTTCGCTGCGTGTCGCGGGTTCGATCCCCGCACGGGACAATTATTTCTATGGCCTACAGGTAGTTGTTCCGGGTCTGGCTGTTTGTGTATGTGAGTTTAAATTTTGTAAACGCACCCATAATACAGGGGAAATTCCTAGTGGCAAAGAAAGGTCGTTTATTCAAATCACAGCTTCCTGATCTGAACTCCACAGTCTAGTTAATACTGAGTAATACGCTACCCTTTGGTAAGACTGGATGGCAGACTTTCGGGCCATGCCTACAAACCTAACGACTGTCAAAAATATCTACAAATGACAGCCGAGACCAAAGGCTTAGCGTGCTTTTTGAGGCACGGGGCATACTCAGTATGTACTGGAGGCCCTCCCATCCTTGGGCCGACCTTGGTAAGCTCTGCTTAACCTTGAAGACGGACCCATCGGGGGCTGCCGCGTGGTCTTCGTAGATATTAGCTGTTCATATGGCTTTAAAATTAATGTAATTATTGTATCTATGGGTAATATAGAGTGCGCGAGTGTGATTCATGCTGAGTTTAAATGAGCCTTCATTAGTTCATTACCCGTCAGCTGACCTCGGCTTGGTTGGTTCAGTATGGACCGCGGCGCGTGCGACGCTAGTCGTATTATTGTTTACAAATGAATCATTACATCCAGTCTACATATCTATTGTTTTTATCTGACTTTTCCCGTATGAGTAATAAAACAACTGGGTATTTGTGTAGTTTTTGTTATTTATAATAAAAACGTTTACCTACCTACGTTATTGCACAAAGACTAATGTGTTCAATTTCAAACGAATAGTAGGCCAAGCTGAGCAGGCTAAGTTGAGGAGCTGACTCAACTAAAAGTGCCCCCAGATAACCTCTCTGTGTGTTACTGAGAGAAACTTGATAGAAAACAGACACCTCTACAAGGAGTTGACAATAATTCTCGAAGTACGATGGATGAAGCACGAATCGTTACTACACAGAGACAGAGTTCAGTAGGATACACCAAAGTCCCACTAGATGGACCCTCGAATCCAGTGGAAGAGGAAGATCCGAATAAAGGCGCTGATAAATTGGACTCCCTAGTGAAGGAATGTTCTTGTGAATCAATTAGTAAAGTCGAAGAGAACAGCTGTTGTAGTAATTGTATCGGACATTGTCTGTATTGCTGTGATTGTTCCCTAGTTTGTCATTCCCTTTTGGCTTGCCTGACATTGTGCTTAACAAATGCACTTTTGTGTCGATAAGAGATGATATTTTAACTATAAAACTGTTTTTAATAACAAATACCAAAATATCCGATATTTGGTTATACGTAAAAAAAAGAACCTTAGCAATTTTCATTGTGTAACGTGATTTAAATTGTCCGAATGGTGTCAATAAAATATGGTTTTTGTTATAAGTTGTTTATTTTTTTTCTCGCCATTTTGTTGTTTTTTTTACAGAAACTGTTCTTTTTATTTAACCTTTTAGTCGTTTACTCCTCCGGCGTCGTACCTGTATAAGGGCTTGTCCACATCACCACGTCACGATGTCGCGTCGCTAACATGCCACGGTGCGGTGTCGCGGCTCGTCACGTTGACGTGACGTGCAAATTTACGTTACCGTGTCGTAAACGTTAGACGTTATCGTCCCTTGTAAAATTCCAGTATATTTTTCATTCACGAACCTGGGAAATAGCAGTCTCTCTCTAGGTATGGACCGCACAAGACGTATTCTGATCCTGCTATTGCTGCCCTATCTGTGTTGTGGTCACATAGGCAATTAAGGACCCCAATATAGATGGGAAAAGTTTAGGCAGGCGATAATAATGATGAGAATGAGTTACAGTTGTCAAATCATTGACACCCAAGAAACATAAAATTAACTACTGTAGAAAAGCTACATTATTATAATTCCCAATAGGGGTACGGACTGGGTATAGAAAACGACATTCTATTTTGTCCGTCAGACAGGTAATACAAAAATATTAGACATGTATTTTTTGTTTTATCAAAATATAAAAAAAATACTTTATTAACTCATTAAAGTTGGTGAGTGGGGGCTTACTACGTCTCAAGTAGGTATAAAACTTGCCTACATGTGACGTCATGCGCCATTTCAACTCAATATATCTCCGTAATTTTATGACCACGTGGAAAAAGAAAAAATACGTGCCAATACTTTTCAATAAACTACCCGACGGACAAAGAAAAAAAAAAGTATAAAACTATGTTTCAAACCTTATATCACGTCATAGGATTTAGTTTCAATTAGTTGAAGGTGAATCCCCCAGTTTCGGAAGAAATCTCTAAACTGGCCAGGCCAGTAAAATATCAATTGATATTAATATCCGTATAGATAACAAAATATGCATATCGTTACGTTATCTTGATTAGTTATACAACGCGATTTCACGTGTCGTTTCTCTTTTTGCTTGGCTCCTGGTCCCTCAGGGCTCCGCCATTATGTCGTTGTGTTATTTTCACGTTATTAACTAGCGATATTCCTAAGAGCAAGCTGGCTCTGTTCGTGGATGACACGGTAATTTACTACACTGGCCGCTGTCAGGAATCTATCACCCGTATCCTCCAAACTTCAGTCAACATCTTAGGCGCTTGGTTCCAGAAGTAAATCCCGATAAGAGTCAGGCGATTCTTTTCTTTAAACCTCGCGTTTAATTCTCCCTCTTCCAGTCCGATTACTACATGTACGGCAAGCCTTGGGAGCAGCGAGCAAAACACAACAATTTCCTAAAATATTTGCTAACAATTAGGTTTTAGTGACAGAAATTAATCGCTGTAAATCCGACTCCACGCAGTCTTGTCTGCCTTACCACTTTTTTTTTTTTTTGCGGATGGGAAATCATCAAATGACTTCTCCCGCTCTGGGCGGAGCGGGAGGGAGTGTCAGACTTGACTGACTAAAACCCACCCATGTTCCTTCTTAGCCCTTTGTGTTCCAGGGCCGCGGTATCTCTTTCGAACAACCCGCAGCCCTGGCAGGCATCGGCCCTTTCGGACCCCTTCCGGTTTGCTGACATCTCCTTGAGGCGCGCGTGGAACACGTACGCGCCGTCGACACGGCCTGTCGTCATGAGACGGATGGACGGTGAGCTAGCCCATTACTCACCGTCCACAGGCTCGCGCCTACGGTGGCCGGGGGCCACTGGTTGCCCCCCGACGCCCGGGGCGTCTCCCGCGGCGGCTGGGACGTGAGGTTCTCTCCCTCTCACGTTCCGCCACCTCCTTCGCTAGCACCCTCTCGCTCCGGACCATGGATTGAACCAGGGCCGGACGCGATAGGTCACCGCCACCAATCGCCGCTACGAGGACACCGCGGTGCTCAGCCCAAGCGGGGCAGAGCTCCACGGTGTGCTCCACCGTGTCCTCCGGCCGATCCTCACAATGGTAACACCCGGGCGTTTCCTCCCGCCCGATTCGGTGCAGGAACCTCCCGAAACAACCGTGTCCGGTGAGGACCTGCGTCAGGCGGAAGGTGAGGGCGCCGTGCCACCTCTCTAGCCACTCCTCAAAGAGGGGACTTATCGCCACTATTGTGGCGTGCCCTGCACGTGGTTGCGACAGTCGCTGTCTCCATGTCGCCATGAGATCGTGCCGGAGGTCTGTCCGCTGAGCGACAATTTGCCGCGGCAGCGGAGTTTCCCCCCGGCGTAGTGCCTCCGCGCGCCAGTCGTGCAGGCGCGCGAGGACTATCGCCTCCAGATCCCATGGCGGCAATCCGGCCAAGAGGCTCGCCGCCTCGCCGGAGATCGTGCGGTACCCCCGGATCAGCCTTACGGCTACCACCTTCTAGGGCGCGTTCTTGTCTGCTCTACCCCTAGAGTGTAGTTTAAAATCGCGTAGGGCGTGGAGGGGCGAGGCGGCCCGCGAGTTGAGGAGCAGGTGGTGGTGGCCATAATAAAACAAGGCGGTAATCGGTATCGAACTGTCGACCTGAACGAGTCACTATAATATTGTCTTTACGGATTTATTTTATGATTTGTTGTATACCGACGCTGTAGGAAAACTTTCAGTTATTTACATAAATGGATAAACGAGGTACCTAGACTAGGTAGTACCTAATTAAATCTGCAGTAATTGTGTTGTTTTTCTATCCTGCTATAGGATTACCTAAGTAGGTACCGTATGCTATTGTTTGCATTGCATTGTGACTCGGCCAAGTAGACTGTATATTGTATACGACGGGTTGATACCACAAACAAAGTGTTAATTTCATAGACGAAGGGTTAATTCTACAGCTATCCACATACGACGCGACGGTTTAATTTATAATGGCCGATAGAACGATATATTATAAGTCGTGGACCAAGCTGGAGTCATAAGAAAAAAGTTTCACAAGACGACATGAATTTATATTCTACTGGACCAGAAAAAACTGAAGATTGTTCCGAATGGTATTTCTGTCTTTGTGTATTACGTTGTATTATTTGTCTTGTGTAGTAGAAATTTTGACTAATAAAAGTACGTAATTATTGTTTTTGTTTCTATCAAAACCGTCCTAAGGTTTAGTTTGTTTGTTATCTATATCTTCTATCATTTACTTACAATAAAGTCGTATAATCCAAATCGATGGGCCGAATTAGCGCAAAAACGACTGCATCTGAAATGGGTGAGCAATATTGCATTATGTCCGTATTTTTCAATTGTTTGACGTTTCAGTCTTGACTTCCATGAGAACGGTTATGTGAATCTAATGACAACGGAGTAAACAGCGGTTTTATGCCCGCTGTATAAACTACAAGGTCACTCCAGCAAGTCGGCCATGGTCTGGTCGGGGGCCGCGTATTCGTGTTGAGCTCCTACAACCATGGAAGTTCATGCTCATTATGTCTCTCTTCAAAACTTTGGAGTGTTAAACTTTGGAGAGCCTTCAATATGTGCGTAATGAATGCACTACATTGCGTTGATAACCAAACGAAGAAGCTTTGCATCTGTGGGGGCACACTGCGTCACGACTTAAAGATTACCGAAGTGCATATATTTCTGGTTCTATTACTGAATTCATTAAATTCAAGCGTTTACAGTATTTTTCAGTAACGGGTCCTTTACATATTCTCAATTTAGTGTTCCATCTGCTGATTGAGCTTTCAGAGTTAAAAGTTTTTTTTTTAAGGAATTTGTCCGTCAGGGTGAATCCTGTAATGGATTAATTTGCTTTTGTTATCTTTTCGTTCATTTGCTTTCGTTTCATAAACTCTTCTTGGCATGCCAATGGCAATCTAAATTCGTTCCCCCCAGAAAGTGACTACGAGTTCCTTTATTCCTTAAAACTAAGATTTATTAACAGGTTTTAGATTAAATTAACAATAAGTCAGTTCATTATTAGGTATAATATTTTGTAGATTATGTTAAAAATATAATACGTCTTCACTTTTCCATGTAATGTTTCCTGATAGAGGTAATGCCAAAAGAATACGCGCTATCATTTACGAGTAATAAATATTATACTAAATATGTTATTATGGAAGCATACTGTCCTGAATTCTGAACCGTCAGTTGACTGAAATTGGCGATACTGACGCCATTTTCTTGCGTTTAACAATCTGATGAAAAATTATTCTTATCGTACAAAATAATATTCGTAAATAGAATAAAATAGATTAGATTAACTTTGATAGCATTGAAGTGTTTTATAATGCACATAACTAAAATATGCCACTTATTATTTAATTATTAACTGTAATGGTCGCAGGCAAAGTTATTTCAAATCATAGACGCGAGAAAACTGACATCGTAACTCGGCCAAGTGGACTGTAAACCAGGTCGATACCACAGGCAAAGTGTTAAATCCATAGAGGAAAGGTTAATTCTACAGCTAACGGGTAGGTGTTTTCCACATCCAAAGGATTTTATCCACAGACGACGCGACGCGCGACGGTTTAATTCAAAATGGCCGATAGAACGATATTTGTCGTGGACCGAGCTGGAGTCATAAGAAAAGTTTCAGAAGACGACATGGATTTATATACTGGACCAGAAGAAACTGAAGATTGTTGTACGTGTTCCGACATGTGTTTGTGTCTTTGTGCATTACGTTGTATTATTAAACTTGTAACGTGTGGAATAGCAGATTTTTAGACAAATATACGTAGATAATTGTTTCTGTATCTATCACAACCGTCCTAAGATTGTGTTTGTTTATGATTAATTGTATTTTGACAAAATAATGCTTAAATTATAATAGTCATAATTATGCATACTTATTTCTGTTTATGAAATTAATAATTGTGTCAGTAATGTTCACTAATGCTTATGACTTTTCGCGACAACAAACGATATTCTACGCTTCACCGGAGTGTTTACGTACATTTTTGTTTAATTCCACGTTCAATTTTGATTAATTTTTAACCGACTTCTGAAACAGGAGGTGGTAATGTATTTAATTCGGCAGCATGTTTTTTTTTTTCATTTATGTAAGACAACGATTTCTCCGTGAGTCCGATTTAAGTGATTCTTTTACATTTGGTTGAGAAAGCTTTCGCGGCGGTCTTCTAATAAATTTTATTAACTTTGCTCCGGTACTTTACATATTCTTCGTCTATGCGGATCATATGCTAATAACTTTTTGTTCATCATCATCTGCCTAGCCTTTTCCCAAACTATCTTGGGGTCGGCTTCCAGTCTAACCGGATGCAGCTGAGTATCAGTATTTTACATGAAGCGACTGCCTATCTGACCTCCGCAACCCAGTAACTGGGTAATACGTATTGATACCCCTTGGTAAGACTGGATGTCAGACTTTTTGGTTTCTGACTACTCGTAACGACTGTCAAAGATCTACAAATGACAGCCGGGACCAACGGCTTAACGTGCTTTCCGAGGCACGGAGGAAACTCGGTATGTAATTATGGTACCCATCCACGAGCCAACCTCGGCAAGCACGGCTTAAACTTAAAGATCGACCCGTGCGGCTGTTATTATTTAGCCACGAGCTCCTCCAGCTCGAGCTCGCTAATAACTTCTTGTTACAATGTAATATTGATACTCGATAA
The DNA here is from genome assembly GCA_963082945.1 of Cerastis leucographa. Classification (NCBI taxonomy): domain Eukaryota; kingdom Metazoa; phylum Arthropoda; class Insecta; order Lepidoptera; family Noctuidae; genus Cerastis; species Cerastis leucographa. Next base: position 19,919,258 of record OY720356.1, on the reverse strand, counting down.
GGATTTGTCTGAGATGGTACCACGACAAAAAAACCAGCCAAGTGCGTGTCCTAGTCGCACTCACAGGGTTCCGAGCTCTAAACAATGTACTAAAAATAATTTGAACTCTATAAATTAACACTCTCCAGCAAAACTAAATTTGTTTCATAGCATGTTAATGAAAACCAAAGTTACTGTTGCAGTTTGATGCAAAAATCGTATATCTCAAAAACAAAATTTCACATCATATTACACAAATATGATGTGAAAGCTGTTTATACAGGAAAGGAGAGTAGGTCTCTCCAAATTTCAACTGGACGAGCTGACAGACAGTCAGGCAATCGGACAGACTAAATCCATAAACTTTTTTTTTTTTTAATGTAAAAAACACGTGTTTTTTTTGCAAAAACGTTTTCTGTGTTCAGACGTATAAGTTCAAGAGAATGGATACCAAATGGAAGCCAAATATAAACAGACAGTAAAGCGTCTGGTTTTAGCATTAGCGATCAAATTCTGTTACTTATCACTAGACAGATAAGATTTGAAGAATAAGTCAAGATCAGATAAGCTTAAGTGTTATTGCACATAGGAAATCTACCATAATTAAAATCGTCAACGCGTTCGAACAGGGAACTACTGGGAAGTATTTACTTTTGTCTCATTTTTGTTCTGTATATTATTGTAAACACAACAAAAATAAGGGCCAGTTTTTTTTAAATCTTATTTTAGTATCATTGTCAGAATTATACTGCTCGTAGGTGTCATTACACCTACGAGCCATGAAAAAGGCCAGGGTGAGCCATGCTTGTGACCATTGTCACAAGAGCTACTACTGACTAGGGTTACCATCTCTAAAATTTGGCAACCAGGACAAGACGCGTGAAAAACCCGGATCTTAGAGCCAATTTAAGAACCCGGACATGTCAACAGGTTTTTTTTTTAAACATAGTGTAATAAAAAACAGTTGAAAATGTCATAAATCACCTTTTTATTTATTTTCAGACCTTAAAAAGCTTTTTCCTCAGCCTCTTGCCTTTTTACTTTTCAGTTTTTTTTTTTTGTATTTATCACTCTTTGCGATAGATTTTAGAATATCTTCCCTTTTTAAAAGGAATTTGTAAAATCAATGCAACTGTATTTAATTCTTGGAAATTGAATTTATTATAATTACTGACGAGATTGTTTCTACGCTTTTTAAACCCGGACTACAAATGAAGCCCCTCCCGGCCGCTCCCCGGATGCCCTCTAAACTAGGACAAATCCGGGGAAACCTGGGCGGATGGCAACCCTACTACTGACTATGAGGTCCTGAGTCGATTCCTAGGTTGGGTTGTTATTGAGTTTTTCCCTCAGGAATTTCTCAGTAGCGGCCACAATCTGTTTGTAGCTCATTCTCAGTAGGTAAAATCAAAATTACACACGGACAAAGAACCATTTTATTCTCTACAACCATTATTCTATAATTGTGTGTATATAATGTGTGTACAAAACAGTTAACAATTCATTTCACCAAAAGCTACTCAAGAAGGATACCTACATACTATTATAAACACCCTAACCTGTTGTGCCTTAGTCAACGTAGCAGAGTTTAATATAAAAAAGTACCGTCCAAGGTCGAGTCGGACTCGCGCACGTAGGGTTCCGTACCATTATTTATAAAAACGAGCAAAATAAAAACACTTTTTGTATGGGAGCCCCCTTAAATATTTATTTTATTCTGTTTTTATTATTTTTTGTTACAGCATCAACAGAAATACATAATCTGTAGAAATTTCAACTGGCTAACTATCACGGTTCATGAGATACAGCCTGGTGACAGATGGACGAACGGACGGACGGACAGCGAAGTCTCAGTAATAGGGTCCCGTTTGACCCTTTGGGTACGGAACCCTAAAAAAGGCCAAGTGCGATTTGTACACGCACAAACAGGGTTCCGTAGCACCAAACAATATAATAAAAACATTTTCAACGCTCATTCATGTGTAAAACATGTATTAGGCATGTTGAGACGCGGGACTGGTCAATGTGGCGAACCTTGGGGAGGCCTATGTCCAGCAGGCAGTGGATGTCTTTCGGCTGAAATGATGATGATGATGTTAATGTAAAACAAAGTTACTGCTGCTGTTTGACGAATATAGATCCATATCTCAAAAACTAAGTAACTCACATCACACCTCTTCTTATTCAAACAAATTTTCGTTGAAAGTTTTTTTGCGTTCTACAAATCTATTTTTTTTTTATTCAATTGGTGGGGGCACAATTTTTACGACTTTGGAAGCAAAAATGAAACCTCGATATGTTTTTCAACAGCTATCGATAGACACCCCACACAGTTTTACGTAGATATTTTTTTCTCTACCCTCAGTTAGATGTGTGCCCTCCATAAAGGGCCAGGCCTATTTATTTTTTTCACATCATATTTGTGTAGCGGTTTATAGAAGGCAACTACTTTACAAATTTCAACTATGTGTGTAAGATTCTGAGTTAAACAGGAGGGACAGACAGACAGACGGACACACCGAATCCATAACTATTCCGTTTTTGCCATTTGCAAAGGAACCCAGGAAGTCGACAACATATAATTACACTACTGAGTCGAGGTGTCATGTAGCCCTCCGCGAAGTCACCGATACCCGATAACACGACACCCGTCGGTCAGAATTCTTCGTTGAATGTCTCCAAGTAATGAGTCGGAACTCGCACCACAAATGATTTAAAGTTAATTTTGTTGCGCCATTCCAACTTCTCGACCCTGAAGTTAAACCCAGTCTTTATCTTCAAGTACTCCACAATCTCCTCTACCTTCGTGGTGTGATGTGTTGTGTAAGTACACATACAGCTGACACGTACAGCGGCGTCGATGGACTCGCGGGACACAGCAACGTGTTTGGACCGGTCAATGATTGAACCACACTGATTGTGACAAGCAGGCTTCTTCTTTTTCCCCACGAGAGAGCCTTCTTCATTGTCCTATCCTCGGCTTGTTGCCGTTGGTAACGAGCTCCCCTGGTCACCTTTGTTATGCTTAGGGTGCCGCTCATGTTTTGCTGGAGGTGAGGTACAGTGTGGCAGCCGAGTATGCACATTGCATACATTCGTCGGCGTGAGTTGACGTGCTTACATTCGTCGGCGTCCCAACAACGAGGGACGCGGCGGGGGACGTGTCACGTTTGTGCATCATTCACAGTGACGGCGACCGGGGACTAGTCGAACTTTGCTGACTTGCCACTTTACTGCAATGTTTTGACTGCGGCGTATATGTATATTGATAAAGAAGGCAGAAAGGAATCTTGTGGTGTTTTTTACCTCGCAAACCTCCGCGTCGCTTTTGTGAGTTCGTGGGAAGCGTTTGTTTTCATACCCTAATCAGAATCCTTCTATGATTTAGTATTGTATGATTCATTATTGGCTAAGGCATAAGTGACATCAAAAATCAAAGACACAAAGAATTGATTTTATTTACTGTATGCTAAAGTGAACAAAGAACAGTAGACTGAAGGAAGAAAGTGGCGGAACGGGCGCACACTAAGCCAAAAGAAGAAGTAAATTAATATCGACCTGTCCTGTCGTTTGCTCGTTACCGGAACGGACGCTACTGAAGATGAAGAACTCGTCACAGCTCGACACGAAGAAAACGAAGTAACAAGAAGAAAGTGAAAATTGTTTACTGTGGATCATGACGTACTTATGTGTAGATATTATGTATTAGTTTTTTGTGTACTTAAACGGGAAAAATACGTCAGAACAGATAATCGACATAGGTAGCGTTATGTTCTTTCAAATCATCCAAACAGGAAGAAGTGAATAGTTTATTGTGTAACTAAGTTTATTGAATTTGGTTAATATTCGCTTCTATCTGCGTGTGTCAGAAGAGTTCTTAGTTTCGGAGATTAATTCGCCCAAATAGCTAGGGAAAATGGTTGATAATAATAATAACCCAAGAAGGGTATTTGTAGCGGATGAAGCTGGACTCATACGAGATACCTTAGTCTACCCAGAAGACACACGTATAAATACACGCATAGAGCCAGATGGTAAAGGAACCAATAGATGTGTACAGTGTTGTATATCTGTAATTTTTATTTTCATATGTTTAGCTTTTCGTATTTTAATGTCAGTGAAACTTAATTAGAGTGATTTGCATTAATAGGTATCTAACTTTTCAACAGCAAAATTACTCATTTGTAATCAATTTTACGGGTTGTTTCCGTGTGATGAGGAAATGTGTATTGTACCGAATTGATAAAATGCCTATTTGCCTATTTGTCCTAAACCAACATGAGTATAAATCATATCACATTTGGCACGGAGGTTGCGTGTGTTCACAAACTTTTTTATTCTATAAATTTACGAGTATTTCTGTCACAAACTTCAATGGACGAAGCTGGAGTGATAACTACTGACAAGTCGATGGGTTATACCCGCCACCCACAAGCTGAAGTTCCAAGATCTGTAATAGACAGACCCCCGAGATATGTCTCTGAAGGTTTAGAACCTGCATCAGAAGCTGTGGAGATGGGATCAATGGAAGCTGCGCGTGCTAGTGACCCGGAAGAAGACGATAACAGCAGCTGCTGCATGTCCTGCATAGAGTGTCTTTGTTCTTGTTTTTCCTGGAGATGTGTGTGTTGCTGTTTATTAAGAGCATTATTAATTGGTTTGCGTGGATAGAAATTGTTTTAACAGGGCAATTCAATTTTAAATTTCTGTAATTATCGTGTCGTTTTTGTTTAATCATTTTTTGCGTGTTCATGTTTGTTTAGGGCAACTTGTCATATTTTTAGAAGTGCCTGTCGAAAAGGTTAGCCTAGTAGGTACGGGCTGTACAACACACACACTACACGACAGGCACTTTCTGTCCAAATCAAATGTATCTTAATCTTCGTTACTGTATTTTGTTCCAGAAATATTGTTGTTGATGTGACATGTGATTAATGCAATAATATTTTTTTTGCCTATTAGTATTATTTTAACAATTATTTACAAATTCATCTTGACATTTCTCATTTACTTAATACATGATAATTTAAATTTTAATTATTCTAGTGATGTTATTATTTGCTTATGTTTCTTTATTATTTGATACGGTTAAATTACCAAAATTATATTATTAATTGCTAATTATTTACGCAATTAATTGTATATTAATGTTGTCAAACAGACAAAACTTGAGATTTGCATGCCTCAAGGCGTAATATGGCTGAACTGTGTTCTATTCTAACAACTTTATGTAATTACCCATTGTGAAGTAAAGATCTGCTCAATTTCATCACGTTCGTCTATTTCAGAGTCCATATTATCGCAATTGATGACCTCAATCTGAACCTGTAGTTCATCGAATTTGCTAGACATAGCTCGTATTTTACCAACATTAATTTCTAACTCTTTCGCTTGTGTTTTTGATAATTTTGAAGAGCATACTACATCTAAATATTTTTTAAATTTTGTTAAACGACCTTTGACCGAGCTACGTTGAGCATAGAGTTCTTTCAATAGTTTGGCATTACTGTCTTTATCTTCGCTTAAAGACATCTTGTTTATTAATAATTAAAAGTAGCAACAAACGATACACTTCCACTGAGAACTTAAGAAAAAATAGTTATAGTAGATTGGGTAATTTAAACAGGCGGCGGCGGCTCGGCGCGTGCGGGGCGCCGATGTCACCCGAACACGGCTAGCGGTAACCGGCAGCGTCAGGCAGCGATCTGAAACTAGTCGGCCGAAAATATTTGAAATAGTGTGAACTAGAAATAATGACATGTACTATTGGGAGGTCGACTAAGATTAGGGCCTCAGATTACCTAGTACAACGAAAATAACGGGAATATAATTACTAATTATTGGTTTCAATTACCCTACAATTTTATAAATGATTACGTAGGTAGTTGACACTGAACAATGAATTTTATTTTTTACTATTTTAGGATATGTACTGTTTATGTACTTGAAATAAGCTTTAAAATACCTAGATAGTTTGATTAACGAATGAAATACACGAATGGAATGTACCAAACAGCGACCCTTTTGATAGGAAAATAGGTTTGGGTATTTGGGTAAACTATAGGAAAGGCACTTAACTGATAGGCGAGACCGTTGCTTGTGGTTGCACTGGTCCTCGCTGGTGGCTGTGGCACTAAAAGGTACACGAGTTGCTCGCAGATGTTGACGGAATCCTCGAACTGGCGTGGCAGGCTGACGGTGAACCTCGACGTCGTTAGAAGCTAAGGCTGGGCGCGGTGCGTAATGCTGACCGACCTGGCTGGCTTAGTTGTCTTCTATTATAGTGTTCTTGCGTCTGTGATGAATCTTTGGTAGATTGACTTTGGTGAGAATTCTTTGTCTTCGTAGGTGTACTTGAAACTTGATCCGAATTTTGCAAATGTCCTGTCACGGTCGCCAATTAATGTCTGATAGTGGACATTTTGAAGTTTTAACTATTAAAAACCTCAGTTTCTTCAAATATTCGTAACTTGTAAATTATACAATTTATTGGAATTTGCGTGGCGACGCACCCGTGTACAGATAATAGAATAGAAAAAAGTGAAAAAGTCAATGGTGTGCGGGTGTGAGTAAAAAACTTATATACGATTTGTAGGATCACTCGAACGCGTAACTTATTAGTATGAAAATATCATCAGGCGCAAGTATGGCGCAGACACCCATGTTAGCGAATAAATGATTTTGAATTTTGAATTTGTAAGGTTGCTTTTGGGTTTTTTTTTGTCAGATTTTAATAAATTGTGAAAGCACTGTAGTGTAATGTTTTGTTTTGTATGTCTGTCAAAAATAAAATTGTTTTTATCGTACTTACGAGCAATGACATGTTAACACTTACCAAAATTCAAATACGACATTGAGATAATAGCCATATTGTAATACTGTGGCTTTCAAAGTCCTAAGTTCGTGAAAACGTAAAATCTTAATCAAATCAGTAGGAGCAAATCGCTTAGTGTATACATTACATTGCTTGTGACTGTACAACACGTAGCACTGACCTTGAGCTGGCCTAGCATAGTGCGGAGTACGGCATAGAATAAGTGTTTGTTTTTTGTTACTATCGTAGGTACTTTTTTTATTAAAATCTTCATCTTAATCTTAATTAAAATCCTTTTTTTAATGTACCTATTTGTGTTGTCCTAAGCAACAACATACCTTATGTTATGATTTAAATAGATTACTGTATTCAACGTTGTTTTCCCTATTAGAACGTTAATACAAATAAACATAACGTGAATCAACATTCTATTTAGGAATTTCCAACTATAATGGGTCGACTTCCACTCTTAGGGCGAGGCCACAACACTGCGCTGCGGCGTCGCATCGTAAAAATCTACGACGCCGCACAACGCATCGTGGAAATTACCGATCCGCTGACGCAACGCACAAATCTGCAATGCGACGACGCGCTGCTTCTTAGAGTGTCCACATTGAATGAGGTGCATACGTTTCATGATGGCGGATTACGATATCGATTACCTGATATCCTTAGTTCAGGAACGTCCCGTCCTTTGGGACAAAAGTATATCAGACTACAAAGACAAATTTTTAAGCGTCTTGTCGTACGATTTCGTATGCGATGAAATTTTTGCGTTGCGACATCGCATTGTATTGCTGTGCGACGTCGTTTTTGCGATACGACGCCGCAACGCAGTGTTGTGGCCTCGCCCTTACCGTTTGCAACTGAAAGAGTACCACACACAATTTGAATGGTTAGCATAAATGAATCTACACCAATATTCTAAAGAGTATGATTTTGTAAGTTTTGATCTAGAGGGATAATCTTCAACACTACTGATGCGATTCCGAGAATTCTTTCCTAAGCGGAAAGCTACACTATCCTCGAGTGAAATAGGCTATAATTGAAACTATTAATAATACAAGAAACTGGATATTTTTAGATAGAAAGTGTTAGTGACCAGGTCAGTTTAAAAAATTATATTTATCACGTTGGCTGCCATGGGGGGTAAAAATGACCGGAACTTGGTAGAAGCGTTGGGGCCATGGGGGCCTAAATGACCGGCACAACTAAAGTGAATTCGAATACCGTTTGCTCGCCGACGGCCATGCACGTGTTGTGTTCACAGGCTACACTAGTTAGGGTTTAGAATAAAACCACCAAATTATCATTAAGTAGATGAATGACTTTGGGGGAACGTGCTCTCGCTGCCCGGGTTAATGGTTGTCTGGTTGACATGTTACTTCAAAGCACGCTTATTAGAATACCACATCTCTTCCTTTTTATATGAAAATATTTATTTCATATTTATTTTCCCATTCGCCTAGGTAGTTTGTATGGAGAAGAAGAGGGAAGAAATTCCATACTTACTCTTTTAAATTGTTTTACAAAAATGTGTATGTACTTATATTAATTGATGCAATATTCATAATATTAAGTTTATACTTATATCTGGAATACAATTGCTATATATATGTTACCATTTAATACTATGCTAACATGGGTACACAAAAATTTAAACAATGTCTGATAAATTAATTATATTAATAGACATAATCCAGGTGCAAATATTGTAGGCATAATACATTTCTTCGTAAAAAAATAGTTTTAAGTACAATAATTACAATATTTAGCATTTTGAAATTCGGTCATTAATTCGTTTACAGTAAGTACCAATATTTCCATTTAGAATTTAATTACATTTTAGGAAAGTACATTCAGTACCTGCACTATTTGTGCATACATGTTTGGTTTACAACTTTATTAAGGCAGGCACTTGTTGCATTTGTACTGTAACTATTGTGGAACTTGCTTAACGGCCTTTTTACAGTTTTTAGGGAGACTGCTTCTGTTATAATTTCGATTCTTGTTGTGTTACCGAGAATTTAAATGTTTTGCTTTATTCAGTCGAGATACTGTTGTTGTTCTAATAATTTCAACGTTGTCTCGAATAAGTCATATTATTTTTAATTATTTTCACCATAACATAAGTGAGTATAATAAAGTTTGAAGTTAAAATAATCAAGGTGCTTAACTTATTATTTTAGCTTTTACAAAAGAAACAAATGGGTTCACAAGTTGTTGTCCTTGTATTGGCCGTATCCGGCCAAATAATAAACAGTTCTGTGGGTGCTGATAACACAGCACTTTAAATACTTCAACAAACTATAGCTTGCAAGTCTCACAAAGAGTTTTTTTATAAGTCCCCGTTAAGTGTCAACTAAGCAATGCGGCCACTTGAAATTATACACATCGCGTCGGAGCAAGGGTTGTACCTATGATACTTTTATCGATACTTAGGATTATGCGAATCGTGACGATACGATTCTAGGATCGTAATGAATGGCTTTGATAGATTCACAATATAACTGAATTGCATCGTATTTATTCCTTATTTTATTTTTGTTGACAGTACAAAATACATTTTAGATGTAGTCTAAAATCATTAGCCAACAAATTTCATGACACTTGTTCAATTTTAAGAATAGGTGTGGTAATAATTACCTCCATTACTTTGAAATTGTCGAAGGAGTACTTTGTTAAAATTTTAATTATGAGTACATGATTCCGTAGGTTCATTGATTTGATCGGAAATAAATTCCGATTAAAACTGGTATTTAGGTACGACAAATTGATCTCTTTTTTTTGAAACTACAGAACAAGTACTTGGTTATAATAATATTTGTGAGAAATGGATCTCCTTCTTTGAAATTATCATAGGCAAACTTGGTTATAATTATGTTTGCGAAAACTTGATATATATATGTTTCTTCGAAATTATCGAGGGGTACTTGGTTATAATATTATATTTGCAATAAATTGATCTCTTCGATAATATCGAAGGCGAAATAGGTTATAATTATATTTGCGAGAGATTGATTTCTTTCTTAGAAATTATCGAATGCAAACTTGGTTATAATTTTTTTTTTTGTTGTATCCAACTATCCATGACGTTTTTTGTAGCAAGTCGAACAAAATATGATGAAATTAAAAGACTAGTATACTTTTTTTTTTTTAATTATAAATCAGAGACAAATTAATTTGTTAAAGTCAAAGAAATTTTAAATTGGGAAATGGGGAATAATAGGCATGGATTAACATCACATGACGTAATATTCATTTATTTTCAGGCAACTTTGGCCCATAGACTAACAAATAATTATATCGTAAACATACAACTCTTGGATGAAGTTTCTTCCAACCTCCGTAGGCAATAGGCATGAGTCTAATTACTGTTATTAGGTACATCCTTAATATAGGTAATCCAGCAACACAATCTTCATTATATCGTTTAATTTTTCGTCGAATTTTTCCGTACGATGGGGAAACAACACAATAAATACACAGGTTTTAACAAAATAGGTGTCTATGCAATGCTTAATATAATTTCATATCAGAATTTGAACTTGCCGAGGACGCAGGCGTATAATAATTTACTTAATTTTAAAATAAAAAAAAGTGCATAACCTTCTCAAAATGTCTCGAACGTCTCAAAATTCTTCGGAAGAAGCTGGTGTGATAGCTTCTCAGGAGTCAGTGAGAAGTACTAAAGAAGAAGTTCCAAAACTTGTTGAAGAGAAAAACACGGAAAATAACTCTGGTGAATTCCCCCGGGGAGTATTGATGTGTGGCAATTACTATCTAGATCTTGAACGAGCTAGACAATCGCAAGGGGTCCAAGAAGACGTGTTGGATTCTGTCAGTAATATACGTCGAGTCAAAGTGGCGGAACGAGCACAAACAAGATGTGACTCGGGAGGTGATGAAAATTGTTTGTGTTTCGATTGTTGCAAGCAATGTCTGCTTTATTTTATGTGTTTTAAACGAAGAGCTGCATGTGTTCCACCCTTACACCCTTCTTATGTGACGCAAAGTGATGTCTGTTAACGTCTATCATGTGATTACATTTGTGTATATGCTAGTACCTAATGTATCTACTAAATAAACCTTTGTAATTCTTTTAAATAAGCTTGATTTTTACTTGCGCCTTTTTGGGGAGACCCTTCACATAACATGGGAGTACCATTTTCTTGAATATTTAGGTCTGAGTGTTGCTCTCAATACGGTGAAGGAAAACATCGTGAGGAAACCGGCATGACCTAGAACAAAAAAATCAAAGACATGTGACATCTACCAACCCGCGCTGGCCCTGTGTAGTGGATTATTTTATTTTATAGTGTTTGGGTGGCAAACAGCTAACAATACAGAAGTTATAGTGATGTAACAACGACAAGCCATTTACAATCCTCCACAGTTAGAAGTCTTCTTCTTCTTCTTGTCGTATCGATGATACTTCTTTGTTATATAGTTTGGGCCCAGTAGGTAGCCACATTTACTGCAGCGGTAGAGGCGTTATTTAGATCGTCGAGAGTGCAGGTAAACGGGCACCTTGGACACTCCAGTAGGTGAGGCATAGTTTGATCCGGAGCGCCGCACTCGCACTCGGTGTTGGAGGGATTAATATAGAGTTAGAAGTAAACAATTTTGTTGCACAATAATATAAACATAATAAACCCTACGCATAATTTTAGGAAACAGAATATAAGAATAAACTTAACATTAAATTAGGTACGATATTAAATTTAAGTGCCTGCACAGGCAGGTCCAATCACTATTAGAATTCATCACAAACAGAGTTTTTAGACAAGGCTGTACTAATTGTCGTTAAGGGAGCTTGCAAACAAATCAATTGAGGGGTGTTCGTTAATTAGAATTAGATTAAATGCTTTGACTGAGCGGAGCATATAGGAATTGCTGCGGTATACTGTGCGAGCGTATATATAGCCCACTCCCTCTCATAGAGAAGAGGCCTGTGTCCCAGCCGTGGGAACAATTATTATTATTAATTATATTATTATTATTAATTAGGTTGTTCTTCACAACCCTAAAGCTCCTTCGTACCTTCGGGAACGCTTTGAATATCTTGTACCTAGAGGTAAACCCTGTCGCTCATCATCATCTCTTCTCCTTCGTTTTCCTCCCCACTCCTCAAGTCGATATGATGGATCATTTACTGTTCGCGCTGTGCGCCTTTGGAATTCCCTTCCACACTCCTTGCGGGATAGCCCGTCGTTAGACGTGTTCAGGAAAGGAATAAGAGAACATTTCCTGTCAATATGTTAATAGTATGTATGTAGTATTTTATATGTATGTATTTATACAGTATGTTAGTTTAAACGAGGGACATATTCAAACCAATAATAGTACATGCTAACATGATACTAATAAAAATATAAACAAAAAAAAACACTGATAAATAACAGACAGAACCATACCAAAATTTTCGCAAATGTCACGCAACGTGTATACACCCTTGCGCTAGCGACTTAATACTATCGCAGAACATGTGAGCGGGTCAATGACTCTTAGGTATAATCCATTTTCCCTTCATACTTTAAACTTACCTGGCTTAGGACAGTCCAAAATATCTAGGCACCAAACAAAACATTAAAAATTCTTCTATATACGTTATATAGGTTTTTTACATATTTGGGACGAGAATCGAATACTGAATACCCTCCCTCAATATGTCCCTCGTTTAACCTAACATACTGTATATGTAATTGTATGTATTACGTATGTAGTAGTTAATTTAAGTTTTCGCACATGCTCGTAAGTTTATCCTCTATTGCAAATCTCGCAATCGAAAAATGGTTTGCTGTAAGAAAACCCAATTCTGGGTTAAGCTCACCGTTGTACATAAGTTTTTAAATTGCAATCTGTTTGTATATTTCTTTTTAATTTGGTGTGCAATAAAGAATAAGAATAAAGAATAAGAATTATAGGCTAATGATGATGATGATGAGTGTTGCTTTGGATAAGGATATTTTTTCTTACTGTTTACTTACCTGTCTACTGTTACCATCTCTTACTCCCCCTGAGTTTGTTATACTATTTCTTCTCAAGGGTTGTCAGATAGATAATGTCGATTGGAACCCTTGTGTTAGACGAGGTGCAAAAGTGAGTTTGATATCTTTTACAAAATAAATTATTTATTTTATTTTGCTAAAACCGAGCACATTATCACAGTAATAGTTATGTTATCTAGTCCCAGATGAGGAAGTTATTTTGATTGTTGCTGAAACGGGAAGGAAATGTGATTGTGGGTTTATGAATATGTGAACCTACAGTTGATCCATTATCAGCGTTTCATAGAATAATTCCTCTTTCCAAAAGCGTTTAGACTTTCATTTAGATATCGTTTTGTGTTTGTGAAAACAAAAATGTGTCGAAAGTAGTATCATGCGCCAGTTGAAGAAATCAATAATTATGTCTAAATAAAACTGCCCCGAGGTGGAAGTTGGCGGTATGAGACATGTAAAGCCGTTGGTCCTGCGGCAGGACTCTTATTTTTTTTTAAACATTAGTTATTCTGAAGCTCTGTATGGAGTTTTCCAATTAAGATATTACTGTTTGTGATAGTTGGTCGTAGGTGTAGTCGTCGCAAGCGCAGCTATTGATCATGAGGGACTGGGTTCAGTTCTAAGGTAGGAAAGTGTTCTGGAGTTTATTCATCGGGAATTTCTCAGTAACAGCCTGAAATCTGGAATCATTGTCAAATGTGGTTCCTGTACGTAGTAGAATGAGCACTTCTATCTAGCCCTACAAGGATTCCATGCGTGATTTTACGTTAAATGTTGTGAAAGGAAAAATAATGATAAAAAAGAATATTTCAAATAATTGAGCAATCAATATTTAATAACAAGACTCAATTAATATAATCATCAGGTATTTCGAAGACGAGTAGATCGGCAAAATTGACGGGTGCCGACGTGTCTGCCGACCGTCTTATGCGGCGCACGCATGAGGTCCTGCCTTTCACGCTGAAGTCCTTGAAGTAGCCGGGGTTACAGTGGCACACGTAGGGAGACACGCAGACTCCGTTGCTACAGCCGGAGCAGTGGGGCTCGCACCTGGAAACAGCATGGAGTTGTTAGAATTCGTCGGCCTGCGGGGTGATTTTGGAAGGCGGTGGTTCCACTAGAGAGTGTGAGATGCGTACCGATTAGCATGGGATAATGCGTAAAACTAACCGAAGATATCATAAGATGAGAAGCTGATTGAATACTATATACAAGACCCTCGCTAGGCATCCCAAGCTCATCTCTGGTGGAAAGGCAGCCCATAACACTTGCGTACCCAATTCGGCTATTAAACAATATCCATTGGAATATCATTCATAAACATTTATCAATTATTCAAACGTTTGAAGCAATGTATTTCTAATTCAAAATCCCTTCACATCGACAGAATAAAGTTTTACGCAATAGGGTGCTGCTCTAGTAGACCAAAGCTCAGAGGGGTGCTAAGGTTTATACCTTGTACCTACGTGTCAAAGTCGGAGTCAAAAGGCATATAAGTGTATTGCGCTAATTACTGCACATCCAGATACATGACATGCTTTGGCCCCAGTATCAGGAAAACGTCAGTACGTCATCGTGCTTTAAAGCGTTGAATGTGATTTAAACAAAATAGAATACTTTACCTAGATGTGTCCCCAGCAATAGGCACGTATCCCGTGTTACAGGCACACATGTCTCTTCCAACACAAGTTCCATTTATACAGGGGACTGTACACAAGAATTCCACGGCTGACATTTGGCTACCAGGGTACATGTGCTGGTATTCTGACCCTGGAGTGTGCGAAGGATATTGAGGCTGGTTTGGTTGATTATAATAGATCTGCTGACCCGGGTAGAATTGGCTGTTCGGGTAGAAAGGTTCAGCGTTGTTTGGCCGGTTAATGGGTTGGTACCCAGAGTTGGGATTGGGGCGCTGGTCTGGATAATATTGGCTGCCAGGGTAATATTGACTATTGGGATAGTTCACTCCACCATTAGGCAGCGGCTGACTTGTATTGGGGGAACCGTTGCCTTGAATAGGACGCTGGTCAGGGCCGAGATGTTGGCTATCAGGGTACAAGGATGGCTGGCTACCAGGAATATGGGTGTAAATAGGCTGCCCATCTGGATTATACGGTGGTCTTGGGCTGGGCGGGTAGCTAGGTGCCTGAACTCCAGGCCGGTTATTTTGTGGATTGCCAGTGTTGTTCGTTGGTTGATAACCAGGGTACTGATTTTGACTGCCAGGAGTATTATGATTAGGATAACCTGGATAGTTATATGCTGGACTTCCATGTTGGTTACCGGTGTAGTTTGACTGTGGACCTCCAGGGTAATTGGGTAATGGATTGCTAGGGTAGTAAGCGTGTTGGTTGGCAGGATAATTGCCTGGTTGATAGCCTGGGATAGTCTGTTGTGGTTGGCCAGGGTAATTAGGTGGTTGGCTGCCAGAATAATTAGATGGTTGGCTGCCAGGGTAGTAAGATGGTTGACTGCCAGGGTAGTTAGATGGTTGACTGCCAGGGTAGTTAGATGGTTGACTGCCAGGGTAGTTAGGATATTGGGGTTGTTGACCATAAGGAACTCCAGGTGGGTATTGGTTGCGAGGATTAGGACGTTGACCGTAGGGGGACACAGTTGTAGAGGTGGAAGGGTTTGAGGGGTTTGACGGGTTGACGCACATATTTGGAGCTATGCAGCGGTTTGGTGGCGTGCAGGGACTGGAAAAAATAAACAAAATCAATATAGTTACTTTGTATATTTGTTGGAGTAGGTACCTATGTATCACGTAAGTAGAAGATATGTTGTTATTAGCGGATGCTCTTTTTTGCAAGAAGATTTCATGGTAATGAACTTAAATTTTTGTCAAACTATTTTTTTGATTGTGCTTAAATAACCTTTTCGTCCTTATAAAAGGCCATTGGCCTAAAAGTTCTGTAATAAACTTACATTGAACACTGTGGAACACAGTCCCCATATTGATTCTTCAAAAAACCGTAGTTACAGCGGCACTCATTAGCACCGACACATTCGCCATCTTTGCATCGTTCGCAGGATGGCTTGCACGATCCTTCGGGAGTGGGTTTCAGTCCATTCTTGCATTCACATGTGTTTGGGGCTGTGCAGTTGCCTAGAAGAAGAGAAGTATCTTAGTTAGTTGAAGAACGAAAAAAGCGTAATACCTACCTAAATAGCGCGATATTTTGTATGCGAAGACCAACTTTTATTTCGACCCATTTTCCTTATGCAAAGTTGTCCAGTTTCATGATTTGAATCACTACATAAAAGGTAATTCACCTAATATATCTTAATTATATACCTACTTAAATCTACACAGTTTCTGTATCATAAAATACTGTTAATGAGTCAGTCAAAATTTTTAGAATTGCCAAGAAGTCGGTCAGGCAGAAAATTTTAACAGGCATTACTTAATCGGCACAGCCTAAGTAGCTGCACAGCGATAATTTCAATCTAAGTATTCATCAATTGTCTGGGATCATTTATCAATTATCTCAACTGATTGCCTCGAATAAGTTCAAGGTTCAACGAGTCAAGATAGCAATTTTCCTATTACAATCGATTACTGACATCAATGTCTCATATCGACAGTTCCAGCCATCTCCAATAGACACAACATGACTCATTTTTCGTCTTTTTTCAAACTACGACAGCCTATATTTATGACCTTCTGCAAGACCGAATTACAAGATAATAAGATCTGGTAAGATCTGGGATCTGGTAACAATAGACCTTACCTCGTTCCGGACCACCGCACTGTTCTCGACAGTATGGAACACAGAATTTGCTTTCCGAATCCAGTCTGTATCCATCCTTACAAATACATTCGCCCCCAGAACACTGTCCATTCTGGCATCCGATGGGGCAAGTGGCCACACAAATGCCGGCCAAGTTCTTGACATGGTCAGGGAAGCAGCTGCAGGTTTCGGGTGCACTGCAGAGGCCGTTGATGCACTCGTGGGTACAGACTGGGTCGCAGATCCTGTAGTTGTGGATGTTTCTGATGTAGCCGCTACAGCAGCTTCTGATGCGACTCAAGTCTGGACGAGACTGGAAAATGTGACCTTTATAATACATTTTATAATGGGTGCAAGGGACAGCTCTTCGCAAACTGGCAGGCTCTCAAACTGCATTGACCTCCTTAGTTTGAATCATATTCCACCGGATTTTCCTCGAATTCGGAATAATTTATTTCAAATTAAAGAATAGAAATAAAGAAAGAAAAATATAGAAAGAAGGGGGTTAGGGGTTTTTGGAATGGTTTGAGAAAAGGCTAGGCAGATGATGTGACATTAAATAATAGGTACTTACACCGTTGCCAGCTGGAACATGGGTGGGATCCCTGACCAGAGAGGCAGTCCTGTAAAAGTGAACAATAGTTAGTTCACAAAGCGAACATGAGATTAATTAATTAGCCAAAACTGTCCCCACTGCCGGGACCCAGGCCTACTTTTTGAGAGAGTGAGTGGGCCATAAACCAGTACCAGCGCGGGTTGGTGGATGTCATACCAAGTCACATGTCATTGAACTTTATTTCCAGTGCATGTACATGCCGGTTTCCTCACCATGTTTCCTTCATCTTTTGACACATATAAAAAAATCGTATATTTGAAGTTATTTTCTAATACTTTGCTTATAAGTACGAGAAGGTACAGATAGTATGATGGTACTCACGGCACTTCAATATAACAGACGCCCTTTTCGTAGTTAACGGTCTCAGTCAGATTGGTCCTCACTGCATATCCTCCGTAGCCGTGTTGTTGTGTGCTATTGTTGTAAAAAGTACTGTGGATTTGAGATAAAAATAATATGTAAGTATCTTTCCAAAAAACAGAATGCAAAAGGAGTAAGTATGGATCAAGTCGATGGCGAACTGCATTTTCTAACCTCATGGCATAAAGAAGGGAAACAAATAAAATATAAATATTAATACTAGATATATTTCTTCCTTCATGATGAATAAGTTCAGAACATAGAGGTAAAACGTTGTAAGACCCTGCAGTTATAATATTTCATTGCCATGTTGTATACCAATGGCAAATAATATATAATTGTGATGCATGTCTTGCATAACGCAAAGCAAAGTAAATGCTATATCTTCATCACTGGAGAATTCATCATTGCTTATAACGATGAAGATATTGTTTTGAATTGTTACTCATCAGTGGCTCGAAGTTGGTTCTAAGAGGGATAGGGCATTCTAGAGCTCAATAGGCAAGCAGAAATAAATTTGCCAAGAAATGCCATGGGTTGCCTATCTTACTGCGAAAGACGACAGACGGAATAACATGAGCCCAAACCGGCAAACCCGATAATGGTTTCAAACCCCCCTATTACCGTAAACGGCCAATAAATCAACAACGATGATCTTGTAAGCGACGAAGGGACGATCTTGAAAAACAAAAACAGTTTCTTTTAAAGACCTAAGTGTCTTGTCAAAGCTTCTGTAAAAACAAATGCATCGATGGCATTGTAGTGCTTTTAAATATGATCTAATAGGCTGTGGGTGATCACAGAATATAATGAGAAGAGATTGCGTCATTTGGGGAAGTACCATCTAGTAGACTAATTTATTCACTTACATATACTCATTCAATACTCGGTATAGGTCTCGATTAGCTATAACTAGTTTGGCAGGCGGCCTCGGAACAATACTTGGGATTTCTTTTTGTTGATTATTACGAATGAGACTAGTAATCCATGATCACGATTCACCTACTTGAGGGTTTCGACTTTCTGAATATTTTTTCTATTTTTTTTTTCTCGTACGCGTACGTGGATTTTGGTAATAAAGTTCTCAATGTTTTACTGACACAAGCATGCAAATAGTATTACTATAATTAAACAATTCTTTATAATTACAAAAAAAAAATTAAGCGGTAACAAAGCTGACATTTTTAATGTTTTTTTTTTGTAATTAAATTGCAATAAAAGTTAAATCAATATACTTTAAACAATGTCAAACGGAAATAAAAAGTAAGGCAATCAGAATTATAGCAATAAAAATTATGTCAAATCGGCCTATTAAAACAGTTAGTCAAATATAGAACATACTCCTCTCGATAATAACTACAGACCATGCCCTATACCCTGCCTTGACCCATGGGAAAAAAGCGTGTGTTTATGTAGCTATATTGTCATGTACTATATTATATTTATCTAATAGGCAAATAAAGATACTAGCGACCGATCATACGGTTGCAATGTACCTACTTACTGACTTGGCAAAATACCAAGATTTCTGATTTCTGTGTTACCTTTTAGAACAAACTCTTAAAATGATGATGAAAACCACAACAAAATCAAAGTTGTACTAAGTTAGTTTAGAAGAACTAAGCGCTCACACATATTCACAGGAAAATCAGGAATCAGAGAGAAGTCTGGAATAACTATAACACTTTCGCACTCTAAACTCACAACACACTATACCACTCAATATACCCTATCTTTAACCCCACTGCTGGAACACCTGTTTGTGAGAGGGAGTGGATCTCAACATTCACAACCCACAACGCGTGCCCAGTGTGAATTGGTAGACGTCACATGACTTAAAAATTTGGGGAAGAATAATATTCTCAATTCTCGCGGAATTAAAACTAAATACTTTAAATAATATTTAGGGCCTATTACACGATGTCCA
The DNA here is from genome assembly GCA_963082945.1 of Cerastis leucographa. Classification (NCBI taxonomy): domain Eukaryota; kingdom Metazoa; phylum Arthropoda; class Insecta; order Lepidoptera; family Noctuidae; genus Cerastis; species Cerastis leucographa. The sequence goes on along the minus strand of OY720356.1, from coordinate 19,899,823 downwards.
TCCGACGTCCAATTTCATGAAAATTCTGTTCCATTTTTGAAATGATTAAATTCAAAAATGGAACGGAATATGTTTGAAATTATCTGCCAAGCAAGTTAACGGGAACTTACTCGCAGGTGGTGAAACAGGCCCTGATTGTCATGGATTCGCAAATTAACACTTGGTTCTATTAATATACTAATTTATCCAAAAACACTCACTTGACAAGATTCTCGCCCCCCTGGTACTGGTACCCCCGCCCGCTGTATCCACCCTTCACACCCGCAGTCTTCGTGTACTGAGGGGTTGCGCTTGCGCCTAGGACGGCTAGCGCTAGTATTAAAATACGCATATTGATCTGAAACGAAAGATTGAATATGTAAGTTTGATTGATTTCGTAAAATGTTGATTTTATGATATTTAATTTCTTCTTCTTAAAAAGTTTAAATAATCCTAGTATTTAGAAAAATGAAGGTCGTATAATTTGATAGTGTGCAAGAAAGTGTCAGTATTAAAACAAATTTAACACAAAATTACAAGACTCACAAAATTACTTAATTATGTTTTTCGACTAAATATGTGAAAAATGAACAGTAAAATATTATACAACACGACAACAATTTTTGTTCTAAAAACATTGTACCACTTTTGAATATTCAAGTAAAATCACATCTTGCATGCTTTGACCGCTGGCACGCTATCTCTTTGTCCAGTACGTTAACAGACGGGTATAAAATAAACTTAAGTATGACATAACGAACTTGACTTACCGACGTATCTTACTTGTTTGTCCCACTGGTCTTCATAGCACACTGACGCTTAAATTAGCACACTATGCTGTAGTAGGATAAATAGGCGTGAATAGGTTGCTAGCGTTGGGTTCTGTATAACGTTTTTATATTGTTAAACAGTTGACTGTAAGCCCTTTGGTGTGGTAGCTATTCAGTTTAGGCCTTAATTGGAATGCTTCAAGGTACCATTCCGATAAAAAAATAGTGCGTGGAGTCCCTCCGCGCGGAAGAATTGAAACTTCGTAATACCACACGCATGCGTTCGAGTGCCAAGCATTCACTCTCGTTATTTTATTGAGCTTCTAAATAATATTTTGTTGTTTTCTTGTTGTATTATTTTTATAACATAATTATTACATAAGTTTATCGAGGTTATTCTACTCATAGAAATTGAGCGAAGGCTGGTAACACCGAAGAGTCGAATGCATGACTGTTTGCACGCCATCTTACATACCTAGTAGAACTACGTAGTCACAAATCTTGTAATACTGCCATCTTTTAGTGAGTTTTAGAAAATATTCCCCCTCCATGGTAGCGTTAAACTTGTTGGAAGTCGCATAAGAAGTTTCACATCAATAAATAAGTTGTAAATTTAATCAGACCAGAAGGTTTCAATAACGGAGTTTGGAAACAGATGATCAGTAAGTCTTTACTGATATTAATAATGTTCCTGTTTTCTTGATAGAGACGCAGAGTACAAGATAAAGTAGCAAAATAAAGTATTGGGTTGCGCAGACCGTTTGGCATGCTCTCCTCAACGCTCTCTTGGATGTTAGACTTGTCAGTGATGTGTTTGCTATTTCAATTCGTCCAAATAGAAGAACATCATCTACCAAGCATTTCCTAAGTGCGAAGTATGAGTAAGCACTAACAGCACCGATCCAATATTTCGCGATGGAACCCCAATTCAGTAGATATCGTCATTTGTCGGAAACGATGAGATAATGCATATGTTTTGCAATATTTTGATAAATATAAAACAAAATATTATATCCAAAGCCATTTTGTTATGTTCTCTTCGAAGAATTTAACCAACTACCTCATCAACTGTCTATGAGGAAAACTCAAATATTTATGTCCCAGCTAATGTCTAGTAGAACTATTTTTATTTGAGGTTCGACAGATGTAAATATTCATATTTAAGTTTTTTGCGAGTTCTGATTCATAGAATAATGATGTCAGTACCAATGAAGTGTTTGTCTTTATTATTATATAGATAATAGGTTGAACAACCAAGGTGATTGTGTGTTTTAAAAATAAAAACCTTCTCTGGTCATCATCTCCTGGAGATCTTTCCTTACTCTCTTTCTAAAGAAAAAGGGGTATTAGAATTTCATAATAATTATTATGTACTTATTTAATGTATTCCCCATTAATTTATAATTTTAATGTAAAATATAATAAATGTATTGTGTATCCCTTAGGTAGTCCTTTGCTTAGTATCACCATATCACGTATACATCAATCATTGTGCTATAGATATAAACCAATATTCTAATTAAATCGTGGGATATCAGCGTCATAAACTTTCATCACAAAATACTTCAGTTTTTCATTGCATTAGTATGGCACATTGTCAAGTTGAACTCATGGCTTCATGACTCAGATACTTCATGCTGGTTTTTTTCTTTGTACACGATAAAAGAAAAACAAGATAAAAGAATACTTAATGAAGCCGAAGGTATTGTTCTCCCCATCATAGCGTTTTTTTTGGTCTGGCATCTATTAGGATCCTAGGTATAGTCTAGAATCTTGACCAGACTTGGGATCCTCCTAGTTACGGAAACATTGGGTGGGGGTCTAAGTTCCAACTTTATTAAGTTTTTTTTTTTGTTATAAATAGGCAGGTATAAGTTTTTATTGTTTTAATTGAATACCTCCACGACCTCCGAAATGTTCAATGCCTCCATCAGCACAATGTTTTGAGTGCGTTACATTGAGTGTTACCTTTCGTAAAACGTGATTTTTCACCCCAAAAAGTCGTTTACCAGCAGTAATTTTTGCGCAGTTTTACTTAGATGTAGGTACATACAGAATACTTGATTGACGGTTTCAGGACGTTTACACCTTGTACCGTGTAATGTACCTAGAAATATAGCGTGTTTCAGAAACGTGGTATCAGAATGGATTGGACTAGTATTGTTACAGTAACACTGGACAAGGCTGTCAGTCAAGATCTGGGATGTTCTTATCTGAATGTTTTGATTGACAATATTTAAATGACCAATAATATTGTCCTCAATATGACTTTCGCTTCATTTTCAATCGGTTTCGATTCGGGGTGTATGTAATTTCAGCGTATATTCAGTTAGTTTTGTATACTATGCCCGCGGCTTCGCCTATGCAAAGGTCGGAAATGATACCACGGAAACTTACCTACGAAGACAAATGTGTTGTCTTAAATTAGATTTTAGGTCTATGAATCAAGATCAGTTAACAGACAGACAGACAGCCAGACAGCCAGATTTACTTTTGCATACACACATACAAATAAATAAAATTGAAGTGTCTGTTTGTAATATTAAAATATCCGCTTTTTACTACATGCATATGAATGTATATACGGTACATACATATACCAAAATAACCGTTTTTACAATTTTTGTCTGTCTGTCTGTTTGTTCCGGCTAATCTCTGGAACGGCTGGACCGATTTTGACGGGACTTTCACTGGCAGATAGCTGATGTAATAAGGAGTAACTTAGGCTACTACTATTTTAGAAAAAATCTTATTCCACGCGGACGAAGTCGCGGGCACAGCTAGTTTATAATAAGTATTTAGTATTGCAGTGGCCGATATGACATGGAAATCTTTGAACCGACTGCGGGCTCAAGTTGGCTGTTGGTTGCCGATTCCATTTTGACTAGATGAAGTATAATCGGTCCATCTCAGACACAATGCGAGTTTGGACCCCAACACAGGATAATATGCTACACCTTCTCTCCTGCCCGTTGTGCACAACTTATTGCACCCTCCAAGACAAGAATGGTGCTGCTGTCGAGGTCGCTACGTACTGGTCGGACCAAATCTGACTCATCGATTTGAGAAGAAGAAGAATAGTATTGTTATTCAAGTTCAGTTGCAGTTATGTAGCTTAAAAACAGCCTCCTAGAACTAGCACCACAAAACCTAAGCCTTCCAGAATTCTACGTTCCCACAACGGCAATCATTAAATAAATAGTACATAATAGTTAGACCTACGTCACTTAGAGTATTTATTTTCTAAAACAAAAGTGATAAAATATTAATTATTTCTACGAAACGAAAGAATAACATTGGCACCTTATCTGATTAGGCGGGCTAATGTTAAAGTCAAAAGGGCTGCAGTTTCTGAGGAAACAAAATATTAACCCAAATAAATAATAATATTTATTATGTACTAATATAAGTCCTGATTGGGATACCCAAGCAGGAAACGAGGTTTTTGTTTGTCAAGGTTATATGCACCACATAGGTACCTAGGTAGGTATAATTTTTTAATGCTGATAAATTCTATGTCTAAACAAAATTCAGAAACATTGCTTTTCATTAAAACGATAATGGCTTGCTTTATGTTTAATTCTACTTAGGTACCTGTGGTATTCTAATAAACGTAGCGTTTGCTTTGAGGGAACGTCTCAACCAGTCAACAATTAACCCGGGTAGCGAGAGCACGTTCCCCCAAAGTCATTCATCTACTTACTGATAATTTGGTGGTTTTATTCTAAACCTTAACTAGTGTATCTAGTGAACACAACATTGGCGACGAGTAAAAGCGCAGTAAGTGAAATTATGTACTTGCTTACGGAAATTGGTCAACAACAAAAATAACAATGAATTAGAAAAAAAAAAAAGTGTAATAAAAAAAAATGTGACGGTGATCTCAGTAAAGTTGGTAACAAGCTTTATCATAACATCACGCCTATAATCCAAGTGATCTAATGAAATTGAGTGACGAACAAAATTGGGTGATCTAAGTGAAATAGAGTGATAAAAATCATCATTTCACGATTGTAATCACCGCATGATTAGACAAAACTGTACTTTTATAGGTACTCTAAAATTTCGCTACTAATGTTTAAGTCCCAAGTACGGATTAAGGGCGAACCAATTGCGAAATTCAGTAATCGTGAAATATTTCCGGTTTATTTTGTAAATATTTGTTGTCTGGAAATGGTCGTTTTAGTGATAAGATCGCCATTGTGTCACCCAATGTGAAATGTTTTATTTTATGAATGTTACTTGTATGGTGTACCTACATAATAAAGAATATCCTATCGTACACAAAGTTATTCTAAAATATATTATGATGTACAATACAAAATGTAATACAAATATTCATTATTATTTCCGTAATTGTTGTATATTTTGATTAATAATTGTTATTAGCTATTTTGTTACTCGATTATCCTATGCACGATCTGGGTCAGTAATAAGATAAGAGAAGTGCAGCATATATCGATGAACTGAGTAATTACGTCACTAAAACTCGTAAACAGAACTGGATATCGGAATGAAGTTACATTTTGATACGACTCTGTATGTACGACATTAATAAAATGGCTTAGTTCTTATGTATTGTTGACCAAATCCGTTTGCAAACAACATTATCGAAAAAATAATTAACTGACGAGATCAATTTCTCGTTAATATAATTATAACCAAGTTCCCCTTCAATAATTGCGAAGAAAGCGATCAAGTTCTCGCAAATATAATTATAACCAAGTTTGCCTTCGATAATTTCTAAGAAAACCTAATGTATCGAAAGAAATTTTCGATAAAATCAATGTGCCTACGAGACCATGTTCTCGTAAATAAAATTATAACAAAGTACTCCTTCGATAATTTCGAAGTAATGGAGGTAATTATTACCACACAAATATGTTAAGGCTAATGATTTTGACTAAATCTCAAATGTATTTTGTACTGTCAACAAAAATAAAATAAGGAATAAATACGATGCAATTCAGTTATATTGTGAATCTATCAAAGCCATTCATTACGAGAACGATTCGCATAATCCAAAGTATCGATAAAAGCATCGTACATCCCTAACTCCGACGTGTATAATTTCAAGTGGCCGCAATGCTCAGTTGACACTTAACGGGGTCTTATAAATGACTCTTTGTCAGACTTGCAAGCTATAGTTTGTCGAAGTATTTAAAGTGCTCTGTTATCAGCACCCACAGAACTGTTTATTATTGGCCGGATACGACCAATACAATAACAAAAACTTGTGAACCCATTTGGTTCTTTTGTTAAAGCCGAAATAATAAGTTAAGCAGTTTGATTATATTAACTTCAACATTAATTATACAACTTTATTACACTCACTAATGTTATGGTGAAAATAATTAAAATTATATGAATTACTCGAGACAACCTTAAAATTGTTAGAACAACAATAGTCTCTCGACTGAATTAAGAAAAACATTTAAATTCTCGGTGACACAACAAGAATCGAAATTATAACAGGAGAAGTCTCCCTAAAAACTTTAAAAGGCTGTTAAGCAAGTTCCACAATAGTGACAGTACAAATGCAACAAGTGCCTGCCTTAATAAAGTTGTAAACCAAACATGCCTGAGATAAATTTCTCGATGGCATGTAAAGCCAAGTCAGAGGCCCATGGGCGGCATAAAAACTCTGACACCAAGTTACCTAACCAAACGAAAAAATACCAACAAATGAAACTAAATATCTCACTATAGAGATGTTATTCTTTGGTGCCGATATGGGAGTTAAGATCATAAAATCATAGTCAGTGGCTCCCTGCGAATAATATAAATCGCATAAAAAATTACATAATGTCATAAACAGAACCAGAACAAAACAATGGCAATAAAAGAAAAACTGTTTAACTCTCCTCAAATAACTTGAGTAGTTATTAATAATGGCTAAACAGAAAACATAAAGTGTCTAAATCAGATTGATGAGGTTTACATAAAATGCTCATTGATTCTGAATGTAGATTTTAAATGATAAAATTCAAGTCATGAATATTGGTCACGAAGCAAAACTAATAGTCTGCAACTAACGAGCGACTCCAGACAAAACATTCATGGGTGCCAAACATACAAAAAAAAATGGTTCATTTGATTTAATACTCAAGTAAAAGTTGTTCTCAAATCAATACCAAAGTTCAAAGATAATAAAGTAAAAAAAACACTATTAATGCAACAATTCCTCTAGTTATCAGCTTTATTATAGGTGAGTTCCAATTCTTTGGGGATCAAAGGAAAATAATAAATAAGACGAACTCGTAAAATGGACATCATTGAACCTGGAAGTAAACCATAATCTTGGGTTTATCTGATGGTAACGATTTTATATACCTACATGGAATAAATGTTATCACAATGCAAACGAGTTGTCACCTGTATCTAGACAACATAGTTGTCATTGAATAATCCCAAATAAAAAGCATTAACACTGTTCAAAGAGAAAATGTAACACACGAAAACAAAAAAAAACCGTTTTGTTTGGTATCAGGCATTAAACCATTTGAGAAATACATTCAAAGCGTTAGAGCATTAGCAGACAACAGGAGTAGTTAAAAAAAAAATTACTATAATTAATAGAGCCAAAATTTGCACAAAAAGCAAAAAATTACTTATATTCACCTGACTGTACGGTGGTGAAACTTGACATTATGTTGAAAAATGCCGTATTTTAAAAGTTCTGTGTAATATTTACAATGTTATAATAAAAAAACTAAAAGATTAAGTTGTCTACACGAGCACACCGTGCATATTCAAAGTGCAACAAAAGTGAACAGATACAATAAAATAAAAATGTAAAATTGACCACTAACAAACAAGTGGTCAGTAATATTTATTGAAATGTTCAAGCACACAATGAATTTACATCTGACACCAACCCAACAACAACCATAATGTAATCAGAATAAAGAAATTGGTAGTTATTTGACAAACTTGTCAGTTCCTGCAACCGAACAGCAACCTTATTCAAACGGCAATAAAGAACATTGTAGTACTCTGAGAGAGCAGTAGCATAGTTTGTACTGAACATAGTTGCGTTAGCAACGATTTATACCTCCCGAATAAAATTCATACTTTTGGGTACTATACCACAAAATATCGAAACCAAGCAAATGCCGATACACGTTCTGTTAGTTAAAGGACTGTACTAATTCAGTATAACAACAAATATCATGATTTCTTTCGGAAACAAGAGTTTGATAGACGTTGAAAAAAAACATTACTGACAAGTCAAAAAACAATCATTTCCTTGGGTATGTAAATATGAACTTTTCACAGATCATAAAACGTAACCTAGGTTAATCTCGCAAAAAAAATTAAACCTTGAGAGTGACCTAAAGGACTTTCAAAACCAAGCATAAAAAATACAAAGGACAATAAAATGGGCCTGATCCATATTATCCTTTAAATAATTAATGCAGTATCGAAGATTAAGTTTAAATTAATCGACGACCCTTCAATGAAAATAATTAAAAAAAAATTAAGACAGTTTCATGTAAACATGAACTTGAGCAACATTAAATTCATAAAATTAAATATGAAATTAAGTTAAATGAAACTCAAGAAACTGTCTTATTAAGAATAAACAAACTCTTCTACTAATGAGAACAAAATAAGTAGTATTAGAATCTCCTCATGTCTGAGTGGCCCCAAGCATTGTCCATGTGGACATTGAAGGCTGTTAAGAACAAATAAACTCTTCTACAAATGAGAACAAAATAAGTATGAGAATCTCCTCATGTCTGAGAGGCCCCAAGCATTGTCCATTTGTACATTGAAGGCTAGGCTATATACAAGGCCTGGTGCCAGAGATGGGCAGGGCAATTAGTCTCAAGCCCAAATCCTCAAGAATAGTTAAGAGGCGTGAACTTTCTCCAGAAGCTGGTAGAAACTCACTGCCAAGTAGAGATATTTTTTTTGATTATCGACTATTACAGTCGATACAAAGAGATTGAAATACTGAATTATTCTTTCTCTCTACATATACAGGACACGGTAAAAGTATTGAGCAAATTTATCATATACCAAAATCCTGGAAGTATAAAATCTGAGTTCGACAGACAATTTGTAGTCTCAAGAGTTCGAGACATTCTGTATCGAAAAAGGAATAAACAAGCACTTATTCATCAAAGAGCTAAGATGGCGAGGCACAACAGGGATATTCTAATCCAAATAGACAATTTATCAATGTGAAAATCTGCCCGAAAAGATGATTTGTTAAAGTACTTAATGATAGAAGCACAACAGCGATATTCTTAATCAATTGAGAATTCATCAATGCGAAAATCAGCCTGAAAGGATGATTTGTTAAAGTACTTAATGATAGAAGCACAACAGCAATATTCATAATCAATTGAGAATTCATCAATGCGAAAATAAGCCTGAAAGGATGATTTGTTAAAGTACTTAAAATGTATAATAGTACACTACAACAAAATAGAAAAAAAACTCGCCATCAGAGCTGTTTTATGGAAGACCGTTCAGAGGTGAAGTGGAGATAATAGCTTTAATCAGATCTCGAAGTTGATACAACCATTCAAGAGTAAGACAGATTTAATAAACGCAGATATCAAAAGAAAAGTTACACATTGAGAATTGGGATTGGAGAAAAAATTACATGTGGAGAACGAAAACAATCAAAATAAAATACCTCCGTAACTTAATCTACACCGCAGCGTGCTGAAACATAAAGTATTACGAAACTCTTCAAGACGAACTGACTCGAATGAAGATGAACTGACTCATGACGAACAGCATACACCTATAGAAGGTACAAAAAGGGTGATGAAAATGAAAACTGTCAATTGAAAGTTATCGATCACAAAACGTAAAATAAAAGTTACATACCGTTTATTAAAATTTACTATAGTGTAATAAAGTAACTTTCATGCTAAATATTTCAGGTACTGAATGTACTTACCTGAAATGTAATTAATTTCTAAATGGAAATATTAGTCCTGTAAACGAATTAATGACCGAATTTCAAAGTGCTAAATATTGTAATTATAGTACTTAAAACTATTTTTATGTAAAATTAAAGAAGAAATGTATATGCCTACAATATTTGCACCTGGATTATGTCTATTAACATAATGAATTTATCAGTCATTGTTTAAATTTAAAAATTGTGTACCTGTGTTAGCATAGTATTAAATGGTAACATATATGTATAGCAATTGTATTCCAGATATACAAACTACCTTAGCGAATGGGAAAATAAATGTGCTTAATTGAAATAAATATTTTCATATAAAAAGGAAGAGATGTGGTATTCTAATAAACGTAGCGTTTGCTTTGAGGGAACGTCTCAACCAGTCAACAATTAACCCGGGTAGCGAGAGCACGTTCCCCCAAAGTCATTCATCTACTTACTGATAATTTGGTGGTTTTATTCTAAACCTTAACTAGTGTATCTAGTGAACACAACAGTACCTAAAACTGGGTAGCTCTAACCTAGTTAATAGAAAGATAATTGATTAGGTAATTCATATTTTTGCGAAATCCGAAACGCGAATCATAGGATGTCAGTTGATAACAGTAATAGGTACCCACGCACTTTGACCCTGATAAAGTTTATCTCTTGAATAAACGGATTCCACGAAACTGTTGGTCTCAGAACGGCGTTCGGCGTCACAATATCTTCCACAAAAACTCTGTTTTCCCCTTTCCCTCGAAATTTTAAAATAAATCACAACAAATAATTTTAACTTTTATTTAATTACGTTCCTAATACATTCATTTTATAAGATAAAATTAACTTATTTCACACAATAATCTTTGGTAGTTTTAACACAAACTTTCATACAACGCCATCTATTACAACAATTTAGAACTACTTGCGAATATAAAACTTGTGAACTCAACATCGCGGTCATAATTCAGTTACAGCTTCCCCATTCAGGTTCATGATTTCAATAGCATGTTCAGAAGGTGGCCTCCAGCAAGGAATTTCAGCGTAAAGTGGTTCTGATGTGGTATTATCTATAACGTCCAGTTTGGCTTCGCATTTCAACGCTTCTATCGTGGAGTCAGTAACGCTAGCTCGAAGTTGACGTAGTTCACTGCAGTCGCTCATAGATGGCGCTATTGAGGAACGAACTTGTATTGTTCCAAATTCGTCACTTCTCCTTGGTAAATGATCGTAATGACATTCTAGAATACCTGAAATAATATATAAATTAATTGATTTTACTAAAGCAGACACCTTAGACTGTTTATTGGTTTTTGTTTGGATTTTACCTCTGAAATTTTCCAGCATTATAGGAGAAATAGTTTGTACCACGACAGGTCTCATAAATTGTTTTAGATTCCGATCCAATGTAGATATTGGTTGATAATGGCACTTTTCCGAAGCAGGTGGATCTAGAAACATAATACATAAACGATACAAAACAAAATAAAATACAAAAAGATATCGTGGCCCATGAGGGGATCGAACCCGCGACCTTCGCGTTATTAGCACGACGCTCTAACCAACTGAGCTAATGGGCCGATGTTTACCAAGGCGAAATAGCAGTCTACATACCACTACTAAGAATGATAAAAAAATCTTCTGGGTTGGATATGAGTATTGTGAGTTGAGCATCTACTAGGGTCCCAGGGGATTCCACATAGATTGAACTTCGACGGAGCTTATACATGATTGTTAAGTTGGCGAGTATTTTTAGGGTTCCGTTGCCAAGAAGGAATGTAAACGCTAATAGTTTCGACATGTCTTCCGTCCGTCTGTCTGTCTGTCCGTGGCTTGGCTGAGAGACTTAGTACTAAACCCCATTTGACCTACATTTTGATTATGCCGACAAAGTAGTAAAATAATAAAAAATAAGGACCTGCTTGTCATGTGTCATCATGGTGTCGTTGGATAATTGGCGGAAGATAAAAATATATTATATCATAAAAATTGAAACAATCTATCAATGAATTAAACTTTAAAAAATAATATGAATATTAGGTTTTAATAGTACATTGTTACCCTAGGGGTGAAAGTAACTTAATTAGTTCCGAGACGAGGTTTGGCGCCCGAACGAAGTGAGGGCGCCAATAGTTCGAGGGACTAAATAAGTCTTTAACCCGAGGTAAACACTGTGCTTTTCATTACAATTAGTACAAGGAAAGTAAAAATAAAAACATGAATTAGTTAAAGAAAAAATGAGTAAAACCGTTTGCCGCTTTCCCGCCTGTTTTTTTTTTCGGTGGCCAGTCAGCTATTCGGCCATTATTTTTCATTTTCATCATTGAAAAAATGGTAACTATTTTGCCCAAATCAATGTTGTTTAAAAAAAAACTGTCGAAACTAAATTATAATAAAGTGTTTTAAAAATATGTATCCTTTAATCAATACTTAACTTATGTTATTTCAATTTTAAATCGTGGCTGCGTAGAATGTTGGAACATGGTTCAATAAAAATGTGAAAATAGAACTAGTTTTTTTTTATAAATTGACATCTGTCAGTTGAAAGCGATTCTCCCTAGGGATGAAAAGTATTACTTTCAACCCGCTCTTAAGGCAAGTTCAGATCTACTTTCAGAGTATGAGTAATGAAAAGTTTTTTTTTTTAATTAGTGTTAATTCAAGTCCTACCAGCCAAAATGTTGTTTATAAATAGTATGTGTCCGTTGACGTTGTAAAGCGTAGTTTTTTTTTTGAGCCTAAAGTGCCGAAGTTTAAGTGGTTTACCTATTTACTCATTCGTTGTCATGGCTGAAAATCAATAAAAATCTATAAAGGTTTACATAAACTATAGACATTAAAACTAACCAGGCAACGGTGTGTGGAAAATGCTTCTCACATACGGCGGTGGCGGCATATCATTGTTATCAATCATGACTTGCATTCTAATATCATTGATCTTTCTCACATCTTCATATCTTGGCTTCTTGCACCTCTCTATCATCACAATCACCACTGCTACGGTGATGACTGCCATCATCACCCCTCCTGCGATACTTATCACCGATATCAAGTCTACTGATGACCTCTCAGTTCCTTTGTCCCCCATAACGGCTGTTATATGTTCGGGCTCTGTCAAAATATGAAATTCTTCATCATCCGTCGGTCCATCTGTTGTAACCTTAGCAAGACTTTTAGTAGCGTTAGCCTTTTTAAATTCTTTGTCAACTACCACTGCTGGGTTGGTTGGTTGAACATAATTTTTTGTAACAGGTGCAACGATCACTTTTTTAGGAGTCGCATATTTTATCAAGTGTTTTGTTGGTCGCTCCGTTGATGACTGTGTTGCACTTGAGGTTATAAAAGACATAGTAGTAGGAGTCGTAAGTAAATCATTCTGTTTCAATGTAGATCTTGTTGTAGAAGAAGTAGTTGTTATAGAAGTAGAAACATTCCTGTTAATATCAGTCGTCATGCTGTTAGTTCTATTACTACGAGGCATAGTCTTAGTAGCTTCCAAAGGTTTCGTTACTAAAGTGGTCAATTTACTTGAAGAATTTATTGGTTTTGGAGTTACAGAAGTGCTTGGTACTAGTGTTTTGTTTATAAAGTATGATGTAGCCAATAAGTCTTTTCTTGATAATGGGCTCAATTTTACGGGTTGTGTCGAAGTTTCAGCAAGCATTGGCTTTGTGAATTCATTTTCTGTTTTATTATACGACTGAGCAGTCGAACTGTTCTTTACTGACATAAATGACGAAGTTAAAGCAATCTTTTTGAATGTTGAATAAGACACCGATGTCGGTATTATTGACACAATTATGGTCTTTGGTGTTGTGATAAGTGGTGTCAATTCTTTGTTATCTTTGTTAATAGCACTTCTGTACCTTGGAAATTCATGAGTAGTTTTAATCTTTGTTTCTACTATAGAGGATTCACCTTTTTGCGCTGGTCTTATCCATATTTCCTTTGGTTTAAATTTTACTGTGGTTGGAAGTATTCTTATTGTAGTTTCCTTTTTCGTTGTGTCTGTTTTTAGAGTTGTTTCCACAGGTGTTGTTGAAGGTACAGTGGTAGATATCTCAGTCGTAGTTTGCACTTCAGTGGGTTTCTGTTGTACCTTGACAGTAGGGACAGTTTTTATGACTATAACTGGTTCAGTAGTGGTCTCAAAAGGCTCAGTTGTAGTTTGAATTGGTTCAATATTGAATTTTTGTGTTATTGCTTCAGTAGTAGTTCTTGTGGCTTTTGTACTACTTGTAACGAACGTTGTGTTGTCATACATGGTAACTATTTTTGGTATGTCAACAGAAGTGGAAACAGGTTTCATTTCTTCAGTTTTCTCTTGATTATCCGTACTAAGGATTTTAGGAATACTTGACATTATAGTTGTATTCAAAACAATCTCAGTTGATGGACTAGTAGCAACTACTGCTGTGGCTTTAGTTGTCGGTACTTCTGTAGTTGTAGAAGGTATTGTAGTTGTAGGAACAGTAGCAGCAATAGTGGAAGTTGCAACTATGGCAATAGGAGTTGTAACTGTAGTTTTAGGGGTACTTTCTGTAGTTTTAGGGGTTGTAACTGTGGTACTAGTAGTTGTTACTGTAGTTCTAGGCGTGGCTACTGTAGTGCTAGAAGTTGCAACTGTAGTACCAGAGGTCGTTATTGTAGTACTTGGGCTCGTTACTGTAGTACTGGAAGGTGTTACTATAGGTGTAGCAGAAGTTGAAGGTTTAGTAATCAGAGCTGTTAGTAGTTCTTCTAACGAAGGTGTTGTTGTCTCTGGTGGCATGCTCGAATCACAACTGTAAAATAAAATGGAAAATACGTTTATATACAATTTGCTGCAACCGAGGAATACGTTTACGATGAATCTCTAGCGAATTTAATCAGTTGTAACATTTGTTTATATGTATATATCATTTCGGGATAAGTTCAGCTCACATGGAACCCAAAAGTTTTGATTGTTTTATGAGTGAATCGCATTAGGTCTATGTTATTAAAGATATCTACTTATTTTTTACTGTCTGTCTGTACACAAAAGCCTAGCTAGTGTCGCTATCGATCACTAATCGGTCTTAAGTTATTTAAGAATTTGGTCGATTCTTATGGAGAAGAATTCTAAATCTAGGCAAATGAAAGTGGCCACCCACCTCTCACCTTGCCATCCGTCTAAGCACTCGCACTCGCCAGTAAGGGGTGAGCAGAAGCCTTTCTTACACCGTTTACATTCGTTGATACAGTTCGGACCCCATTTGTTGTCCGGACAGTCTGAAAATATGGTTCATGGGTGGATTCAGGAAATTGATCTATTTCCTGATCAGATCTATTCTTTGAAAAACCAGTAAATATCGGGATATCCTCCGTGATTATCACTTGTTATAAGCGCCCGATATTTGGATGCTGTTGCATGCGCCATGATTGCGGGATGATGAATCCTTATGAAGCATTTTTTTTGTCTCTTGCTTTCCTTACAATCTGTCACTATATATTAGGACATTAAGTAGTTTTTATGGCGTGTTAGATGGCTTGTCTGGTATGCGTCCTATGACACAACCTTTAACTTAAAAAGCATAGTGCTATGTCTGTCCGATTAAGTCTTGTGGAATTTTGTGTTTCAGCCTGCGGTTTCCTTTTTTATCCATGAGATGGTTTGGCAAGATGTTTTGGTGGCGAGTTATTCTTTTTCATCTTTTATGAATCATGGCGCTTGCAATTGATAATTACCTACGAAAGATATCCCGCAAGTGACAGTGGAAGTTAGATATTAACCGTTAAAGCTTATAACAGTGTTAGTAAGTAAACACTATTTGTCTATACACATACTACAAATAAATAAAATTGAAGTGTCTGTTTGTAATATTAAAATAACCGCTTTTTACTATATGCATATGAATGTATGTAAATACGCGGGTACATATACCAAAATATTTTTTTTGACAATTTTTGTCTGTCTGTTTGTTCCAGCTATTCTCTGGAATGGCTGGACCGATTTTAACGGGACTTTCACTGGCCGATAGCTGATGTAATGTGGAGTAACTTAGGCTCCACTCTTATACACAGTTTAGAGAGTTGATGATGATGATTCAGCAATGAAATCGAAAGAAAAGAAAGTTCAATAATGAAATTGGTGTTTATAGTTCGTCGTTCTTAATGATACAAACGGGATCCCGATTTTTTATGAAGTGACCGATGATTCATTAGATGAAAATGAAAATTAACAAGAAATAATAATGATTTCCTTTTTTATTGCCACTGTCTTCACTACCAACGTTCACTTTACCTTCTGAGCACCCGGGTCCTGTCTTCCCCAGTGGGCAGATAGGGACGCAGGATACATCCCTCATCTTGTACCCTGGACAGCATACTGCCACCTCTGCCATCCTTTCTTCTGTCTGAAACATCATTGACCGTCATCAGAATCACAACCAGAATCGGTACCTGTTATTGAGAGTGCCAATAGTTACTAGCATCATCGTGGCATACACTTTGCCGGAGTAGGTAGTGATGCCCGCTAGTGGTAAAACCCGATTTAAGAGTACGATATGATGAATTCAAACTAAAACTGCTGACAAAACAATAAAACAAAAAAATTTCGTAAGCGTTCTAGAACAAAACTTTCGAAGGCATGTGACATCTGCGGTGTGATTCTGTAAGACCTCACTTAGAACTTCGAATCTGAATCCGCTGTGAGTTTCTTCATTGGCATTCTAAAAACCCGGTTGATAATTCGATTTTACACTAGCGCCACCACTACGAGCGTGTCGAGTTGAACTAAATTAGCAGGGAGATTTTGACAGATAAAGTATGAAATGACGTAAGAAGTGGCATTCTGTAAGGTTTGGCTACAAAATCAAGGGCATTTTGAACCTTACGCGAAGTGACAGTGGATATCGATGTGAGATGTGAGTTGTCGTCTGAATTTTACAGAATCGACGTACTGGTAGACCCGCGTGGTAAATAAAGGGTTCTGCCCACTACACCGCGACCATACTATGAACTTGAAGCAACTTTAAGAAAGGGACTTCATTAGAATAAATAATAAACCATTGCATGATTCACGACCGTGTCAATGTTATGATCGTTGGTCAACTTGGATTTAAACGTAGTAAATTATCGCCAGATTTATCCGGAGACAAATCTGGGGATTCGATCTGACAGATACCGGGATACCTGTGATTAATTTCATGTGGTGTCATGCTTTTTGTTCTTTATTACGAGATCGGAATAAATGCAGTTTATTTGCCAAAGCGTCAAGAAAGTAAGTAATAAGTTTGTGAAAGAACAGATGCTTAAAATACGTAGGACGTGTTAATTTTTTTTGTTTTGCAGTAGTTATTGAAGGATCAGTGCGGGATTACTTGATTAAAACAGGGATTGCGTAGAAATATTGGGATTTATTCCGTACTGCTCTATGGCTGAGTATCAAGTGAGCTGCTCCAAATGAATAATAGACAGTTGTCATTTTAAAAGTGACAACTGCACAGGCACGTCAGTTGAATATCGAGACTAGATAAATCGATTAAAGGGACACCGATATGAGAAATATTATAATGCTAATATTATATTCATGAACTAAAAAACTTCTAAAGTCGGTTTTAACAGATAGCTAACCTAGAACGTAAATAATGGCTCCACTTAATCACTCTATCTGAAGATACTAAGTGTAGGTACTATGGACATTCACTTCACAATCGATCTAGTTTTTCTCAAGGATAGTCCTAGGTAATAAGTTGTTGACATCTAAACTGTATATTTTCCTCATTAAGTCATAAGAATATTTAAATTTAATTGACGTGCACTGACGCTCTAGCTCCTTAACTTGTTGTATTTGTATGGGATTCTTGTATTTAAAGCTACAAAAGGTAATTTTACTTGCTATCATAATAAAAATTATTTGCATTCTGAATAGGAGGCTGTACTGCACATCCTCTTGACAAAATCTCTAAGTAGCCGTCTATTTGTTTCTGCCTTATAGAGTGACCTAATCGTATGTGCCGGCGCGAACATACATGTATGCCATTTAGCAGTATTTGATCATACACATCAGCTACACAGCAAGGCTGATCCGATGTAATTACTAGACACAATCGGCTTTCATTCAGCTTGTGCCGTTCGGCGTCTACTTATTATCCCTGAATCATGTTCGGGTCGGCTGCACATTTCGAGCTAAGTTTTGCTGTTTTGGTCCGAATGTACTCATCATCTCAGCATCTGCCTAGCCTTTTCCCAACTTTGGTGGGTCTGCTTCCAGTTTAACGGGATGCAGCATAATGCTAGTATTTTACATGGAGCGACTGCTGACCTATCTGACCTCCACAACCCAGTCAGTACTGAGTAATACGGTGACCTTTGTAAGATTGGTTCTCAGACTTTCGGGCCACTGACTACTTATATCGACTGTCAAGGATCTACAATTGAAAGCCGGACTAAAGGTTTAACGGACTTTCCGAGGCACGAAGGAAACTCGGTAACTAACATAACCTAACCTAACTACTTACACCTTTTTAAGGAATTATCTCGTCGACTGGTTGACAGTTGATACTTCGCTAGAGGGCTGGCTATTTCTTTGGGCAAAGAATTAGCATTGCCATTCAACGTGGCAATGCTGCCGGTCTTCTGGGCACGTTTCCGGATGACAGCGATGTGGAGCAGTATTTTGACGCCTAAGCGCCCTTTTGTTTTTAAGTTAGTTTATATTTTGTTAGTTAGTTTATTTAAATTTGTATTTAGTTTTAGAAAATAAAAATTATATTCTACTACACAGTGATTCTATTGTGCCGCTTGGCCGTGCCCCTAGTTGTTCTACAATATTGAATGTTTGTTTGTTGGTTGAAAAGATTACAAACCTCAAGCCTGGTTAAGTCCCTCATCTCAGTGTTCCACCGGGAGCACCTGGGCGGCATGGAGAAGCACCACTCGTAGGTCCTCACCGACATCGGAGCCCGATACTTTACCCTCTTTGTGATGTTGTATCTGTGGATATTCAGAATAGAGCTTTGATGAAGTAATCATAATAACATCCTTATTTCATTAATATAATATAATATAATATGCCTATTGCTATTTACAAGATTCCCTAGTTCAGGCGCAAATCATGAGTAAAATTTTATTGACATAGATTTTAGAACTTGTATTTAACGCGTAGTTAGTACTTGTAGTTAAAAAAAAAATTGTGCGTGGTGTCCCTCCGCGCGGACTAAGTGAAACTTCGTAATACTACACACATGCGTTCGAGTGCCACGCATTCACTCTCGCTCTGTCTCTTTCTATTCCCCCTCCCCAAGAGCGTTGAACGTTTACCGCAGCAGTGCTTTCATACCCCCTCCATGGTATCGTTAAAAGTTTAACGCAACCTTGTTGGAAGTCGCATAAGAAGTTTCACTTCAAAAATTAATTATTTTTATTGTTTTTGTTTCAATAAACAAATCCAGCCTCCGTGGCTACGACTGGGAAGTTCCTGATGGAAAACTCCAATATCACTTGTCCGACCTGGAAATTGAACCCAAGACCACATGCTTGCGTGTAATACAAATGTAAGTGTAAGCAGGTACACCTCTGCAAAATACTTCAGGGATTACAGACGCAATTTTTTTGGGCATTGTTATATATTTTTTCCAGCGTTCTCTGCTGGAAATAGCCTACTCCTGAGTATGTACTATCACTGATGAGCTTAATTCACCGTTCAATCTATGTCTTCCCTATGACAGAAGTATCCTTAAGTACCTACTGGTACTTAAGCATGTACGGCTCGTCCTGGGCTATGAGCCAACTTATAAAAACTGCTGACTGGAGTTTTTTAACTGCGGGTCAACCGATTCTATACCGTAATCTCTGTTTTTATAAGGTCTTCTACACTGATATTAGAGGTAACGTGTGAATGTAAGAAATTTTATAATCTTCGTAACAATAACATCCGATTTAATTGTAAACTACGTAAAATTTGAAATGGAGTGAAATAGCTATTCAATGCATTGCAGAGTCGTTTTGTAAAAAAAGAAATAGTACTTTATTTTTAAATAAAATAAATAAAATAAAATAAAATAAAATAAAAATAAAATCTTTTTATTTCAGACATTGGTCCATAATTGTGTTAGTAAAAAAACGAGTTCTTTGTTTCATTAAAATGTTATAAAATCACTAATAAATTAAACAATGACATTAAAAAATTTAACAATTCCATAAAAAAAAAAAAAAAAAAAATATATGAAAGATTAAAGATACACAGAAAAAAATTATTATTAAAATCACATTCGAAATTACAAATGATTAAAAAGTACTAATTAATTTAAGTATTTGCCGCCCTCTGGGGCCCCGGGCACCCGCACTTGTGCTTGAACCCAGTGCCTCAGAAGGGGGCTGTCCAGCTTGTGGCTGAGCACATTCAGGATGGTGTTCGCACTCGCACGCGTACGGAGCATCAACGAAGCGATGCGGCGCCGCAGCACAGTGTGAAAGCCATCTGTGTGCGCGTGCGCAAACATCGCAGACGCACTACAGCAGCGGCTTTTTAGCGACACTAGAAAAGGTACTACAGCAACATTGTACAAAAAGTATTACAGCGCCATCTATGCCACAAATGAAGGATTATTATCAAAATCCTTAAATGGCGGGATTTAAGTTCTCTTCGACCTAGGACCATATAGAAAAACCCTACAGCAATAACAAAAAATCGGGCAGTAGCCCCGCCCCCACACAAAGCACCCGTCAGCCTACGGAACCTACCTTTTCTATGGCGGATGAAGTTTACACCCTTTTCATATCAGCAGTAGAACCGATGACCATTAAGGTAGACATGTTCTTGAGTAAAGACCGCGAATCGACAAGCATAAGATGGAACGCCCTCAGGCTTGGTGGAGCGAAAATCTCCGCAGGGAGGTTGATAGCAACTGAATGAGAGTTGTCGAGAATCAAGCTAAGTGGCCTGCGATTTCAGAGGCCTATGCCCAGCAGTAGACTGTTGTAAAGTGATGAAGATAAATGGCAGCTAGTCTCTTTCTGACACTACGTCCTACCCAAAAAAGCTTTAACACAGGTCTAATATGACAAAACGTACCGCTACCTCGAAAACCCATTTATGAATGTTCAAAAGCTCCGATTTAATTCCGAGCATTTAAACTCAAGCCACCCTACGCCTACGCCCTGCCTACGTAGAAAGTGGAAATTAATTTAATGCTATCAGGATTAGTAACGCCTCCACGGAATAGGGTGCACAGATATTGAGAAAGGAATTGTTTGCGTAGGATCGTTCGACGTAATTTGTGTATAATTTACGGCTGACCTGTGTACAGTTAAGGAATAACATATTGTGTAAGCGCATAATACTTCTTATACCTACTGCTGCTGGTTTAAAATGAACAATCTTCCCATCGAATAGAATTTAATTTAAACAAAACGTTTTTCAAATTTAATTTAAACAAGGTTTTACAAAACTGCAAATTTTATGGTTACATGGCGGTCTTATCGTTTATTGGAACTGTAACACCTTCTTTGATGAAAACTTGGAAAAAGAAGGAAGTATCCTTTTAGAGATAAGTTATTTATTAGATAGTGGACAAATGTGAGCCTCATTTTAGACCAATGTATGCTTTGCCCGCGTGTAGGTTGGAAACTACGCGACGGAAAATAAAGCTGGAATTAATTAAAATATGTCTTAAACCAAGTTTGCGTTGAGCTCCTTGAGTTATAAGTCGAGCTACACGATAACTGACAAATGCTTGCACTGACTGGACAGGTCCACTCAAATCTGTGTGGTTCTTTCTTCAAAAGACCATCTCAGACATTAATCTGCATAGTCCTCATGTAAATTGAGCAATGTCTGGACTTTAAAAGAGCAACAAGTTAACAGAGTTAACGGCTGTTTCTTCTCAGAGTAGTCAGGTACGAAACACCGGCCCCATCTAGTTTTTAAAAAAATGACGAGTAAAAGTGTTTGTAAAAACCTATTTGCAAAATAAACATCATTTATCATTTAAGTAATGGCTTCATCATCATCATTAGCCTATAATGTTCCCACTGCTGGGACACAGGCCTCCTCTCCTATGAGAGGGAGTGGAGAGAGCGGAGAGCGGCGGTGGCCCAGTGGTGGCAGCCCCGACTTACGAGTAGTAAGCCGTGGGTTCAAACCCAGGCAGGCGCATTACTTTGTGTAATTTATTTCATCATCGCTGCTCTCAAAAACGGTGAAGGAAAACATCGTGAGGAAACCGGCATATCCTAGAACCAAAAATTCGAAGACATGTGACATCTACCAACCCGCACTGGGCCCGCGTGGTGGATTACAGCCCACTCCAGTAAGTAATGGCTTACATTTTGTTTATGATTGTGTGCTAATATTTTTCCAATCAATCAAATTAATTTCATTACAGATGGAATGACTTTGAAAGGAAATTATTTAAATACTATAAGTAAGTGTCCCTTATCGACGAGAAATGGCAGGACTCTTTGAATATTAAAACAAAATAAAACAAAGCTACTGTCTGCCATCCCTGATGTTATATCAAGGTGTTTCATATTGCGCTACTGCATCACTATGACTCGTTTATGAGAAATGAACGCTGAATGACTGAATGTTGAAAAACAGTAGATAAAGTTGTTTTATTATATATGTACCTCAGTTTCTCAGGTGCGGTACTAATACCGCACCTGAGAAACTGAGGTACATATGTACCCCGAGGCATAACCGAGAGTGAAAGGCCCTGAATTATATTGTATTTTGTTTTACATACAATACTAAGGAACTATTTGTTATGGTGCTAACTGCTACTGCTCGCGTTTATTAAACTTCGCACTCACAATCTCAATCTTAGCTAAACAAAGCTAATCTTTTTACGATTAAATTATATTCATTGCGTATTTTACTTTATCGAGCATCTGCATTTTAAACATAAAAACCGGCCAAGTGCGAGTCGGACTCGCGCACGAAGGGTTCCGTACTATTATTTATAAAATCACTTTTTTGTATGGGAGCCCCCTTAAATATTAATTTTATTCTGTTTTTAGTATTTTTTGTTATAGCGGCAACAGAAATACATAATCTGTAGAAATTTTAACTGGCTAACTATCACGGTTCCTGAGATACCTACAGCCTAGTGACAGACGGAGGACGGACGGACGGACAGCGAAGTCTAAGTAATAGGGTCCCGTTTAACCCTTTGGATACGGAACCCTAAAAACCAATGGACAACGATTTTCCCTCAAAATTCACCGGATTGTGGTAAAACGTTTTTGATAAAAAACGTGTGTTACTGCTTCAGTAGAGATTGCTCTGTAATACTTCAGCAGTAAAATTAAACCAGCTTAGGATATCCCGATCCTCTTATATGTCATCCTACTCTTATCAATAATATTGATTCGATGTCTATTTTCGTCCTATGGGGACAATGTTAGCATAAGATTATTTCTATTTCTAGTCTGAGAGTGGGCGTCCCGTTTCCAATATTTATTCTGCATACATTAGATTAAGGAAAACGTAACGTTTTCAGGAGGGTTACTATGACGCTTAAAACATTATTGTTCCATTCCTATTCCAGAGTGGGAAAGAGATGGAGCTAGACGACCTGTATAGCTCCGTCTCTTTTTCACTCTGGAATAAGAATGGAACAATAATGTTTTAAGACGTCATGGTACGCCACCTGGCCTATAATAACAAGTTTTGTTTATCGTCTCCTTTTTTTTTCTACGCTCTTCATTTCTTTTTGTAATATCAAAATAACATTGGTTTTGTCAGTGCTTGGGGCCCATACACCGTTTACAACGAAGCCGTTGTTACAATTATTTTTGATATTGATGACGATTTACATTACTATTAATAACACTTGCAACGGGATATTTACCATGTTTATTATTTGTTTCGAGTTCCCGATATTTCGGCGCTGTTGCAAACGCCATGATCACGGATAAACTGATTTACATTACGACTGTGTCGCGTAAAATAGGCTGCTGTTATTAGAAGTTTCGAAGCGTTGCGTATTTTTACACTTTCACCAATTTATCATCATTATTCTTCTACTTTTATCTCAATTCATCTGAGATCGCACCATACTTCACTAATAATAATAATTGTCTATTTGTAAAAAGGGGTACATTAACAATAAAATATCTTAACAATTAAAATAGAGCAAAGTTGCTTATTTGCCTAAACTAGGTTGAAC
Source organism: Cerastis leucographa (assembly GCA_963082945.1). Lineage (NCBI taxonomy): Eukaryota > Metazoa > Arthropoda > Insecta > Lepidoptera > Noctuidae > Cerastis > Cerastis leucographa. The sequence goes on along the minus strand of OY720356.1, from coordinate 19,876,031 downwards.
CTGTGTTTCAGACTATCAAGTGCATAAATGCCGACTTAAAATAAATATATTAACAATAAATGAAACAATAAGTGAGTGCAAAAAACAATCATAGATTTTTACAGCTACAATATTTTAACCTATACTTAGATACTAAGTTTTCTATTTAATCTATTGTTTAGAAATCGGAAATGTCAGCGGCGTTCCCCGTATTCCTATGGTCTTTAATTTGCTTAGAAGCACAGAAGCAAAGACAGTGTCAAAGGCTTTCGCTAAATCAAGACTTCCCAAACCTGATTCCTTTTACCTATAGCTCTTCTGAGACAATCGGTAAGGCTATGCACCGCATCGGCTGTGGATAATTTGGATCTGAAGCCAAATTGCGCAGGTGACAAGAAGTTGTTTTTTTTCTAGGTAGCCAACTAGTCTGCTGTTTATAATTTACACAAGTATTTTTGAGATTGAGGGGAGTAATGAAATTGGCCAGTAATTATTAACCAGGTTCTTGTCCCTAGATTTATTAATAGGGATAACAACTGCCTTTTTAGATAAAATTCCTTTGGATAGACAGATTTGAAATATATGCGTTAAGGGCGGTACCAATATATGCTTTCAATCACTATTACTCGTTATCTTAGCAGTTACTTCTTTTCCATATCATCCTTCACACAGTCCATCCGTCGTTTCATCATTTTTCTTTGGTCTTCCTCTACTCTTATAGCCATTCACGTTCATACTCAAAACTTTCCTCACGACATTTTCCTCATTCCTCCACATCACATGTCCATACCACAATAACCGATTACCACACAACTTTTCAGTAAACGGCGCAGCGGACCAACTTTCAGACTTCATTATTTATTTTATCCAGTCGCGGTACACGACACATCCCTCTCAGCATTTATTTATTTTAATATTTATGTCCACACAGAGTAGACAACACAGGAAAAACATAAAATATTTTAGTACAAAGGTACTTGTTATTTCAAAGGAAATTCAATCTCAGCATTCTCATTATCAGCCTCATGCAATTGATACTTTTTAATGGAATTCACTTATACAATTAGCTTATGTCAATTTCGAACCTATTTTTACATAACTTTAATTTTTGAATTGTCCAACAGCGTTGTCGCTGTTATAATTTCACTTGATATATCTGGCTTTCAAGAAGGCTTGAAAGAAGCATTAATTAAAACATTGATAAAAAATAATCCCACTTACTTCTGTTTCACCATGCAGACATTATCTCCATTGAGGGCTGCAGCTTCCATCACTATTGCCACAGCACACACTATCACGGCACACCATGATTTAGTCTTTATAGTCCTTAGCACTTTGTCTATAAGCACCATTTTAGCACTGTTGTCGATCCATGGTCCTAATGTCGTAGAGTCATTTTCCAGCGGCTATGGGTTCCTGGTCGGCAAAAAGTTTTTATTATTTTATTGTAATCTTTAAACTTAAGTTTATTTAAAAAACAGAGGTTAAGGGTTAAGAGGATAATATTTTGATGCTGATGATGGAAATACAGATAACAATCATGTTCTAGTCAAATTGTTATAGGTTTTATGTAACAGTAGTACGGTTAGGTTAGGTGAAACGAGATTCATAATCATCATCAGACGCACTGAGAGTGTTATAACTATAAAGCAATCCAGTTTACCAACAATTGATCATGAACGAGAGGTATTGGATTCCAAACCACACAATGAGACAGGCCTACGCCGACCTTTTTCCCAACGCTTCAAAGAGAAATAAAAAAGGAATTCCTTTCCATTTGCTCCATCCTCGCTTTCTATTAGCAGGACAATAATTTGTGTAACGCGTGACAGAATGAAGGGGCGTGGGGTCAACTGACGGCGGAGGGAAGAGAGAAGAGGGCAGCTGAATTAATTGTAGCAATAACTGTGTGATAGTGCCAACGTTTCGTAATACGGGACGTTGACGATCAGTAACATACGACAAGTGGATCCGATGATCTAACAATATTGCTAGCGAGAGCGCTGAAAGAGGGTGAAAAGCAGTGGTGGAAATCAAAAATAATAACTAGAAAAACATTCCACCCACAAGTAGAATTAAAATCTAAGCAGATAAAATGTATAGAGATGAATGAAATAGACGATTATCCTAAAAAGAATTGTAGTCACGAAGATTGCTTATAGAGGAAGCAAGAGTCTTCAAATGGAGACGACAAAGTATGCGATATTACCAGATATAAATGAAGCTTCTGTTCCATGTGATCATTGTCTTTCAAAAACCTTTCAAAAAGAACATAATTGTTACGTAAAAAGGGACCACAGAAAATAAAAAAAATACGTTTTATACTGTTCGCCTTTTTTTTGTTGCGTTCTTTTACATAATAAATATGAATAAATACGTTTTTTACTCGTTGTCTAATGCGGTAAGTAACCAAATAAAATATCTTATTTACATTCAATTGGACGAGCCTTGCTTTTTCAAAATTTGAAATAGTTTAAAAAGAGGTCATGAGCTTTTTGCGCTAGTAATAAGCAAAGTGTTGGCGTTACTTCGGACGAAAATAGAATCTATTACACAATACGAAAAGTCAAAGTTCAATGTCCACGTAATTACGTTCATTCATAAAAGAAATAACGGCTACCGTTGGGACCAGTTTAGCATCTAACGCTGCTTTAGTAAGCACCTGAGTATTGCAAACCATTTGAATGCAAGCAATAAATCACAAATACCTACATAGTTTCTGTGTGCCAAAACTATTAGATACAAAAGCGCTGTTTACTTGTAAGAATGCAATCGTTACAAAACACGATAATTTGTTTCTCAAATAGTAAAAATTTTGAACTTGAAATACTTTCATCTCACATGAGTGTACTAATTGATTGCACATTGTGTGTATGTGTCGTTCATTCACACATAATTTCATTATCTCTTCATGGACGTCACTACGATATTGTATTATTCATTCTTCTTTTTTACATGGGTCCCCAGCTATGGTTGTTGCTGCATGTGTATGGGCCACCCCGTGTCACATTTAAACTCCAATTTAACGGTGAAGCAAGTTTTTCTTTCTTTGGTTGGTGGGGTTCTTGTAATATCGAATAATCATCAGGAAAACTGTACACTTGTTTATTAATTTGTTTTTGTTTCAGAGCAAAGTTTGCATAAAAATCTTTATCAACAGTCAGCAAGTCATCATATGTTACCGCAAAAACTCTTCTCAACTAAATAAGAATTGCACTCTTCATTTTAGAGTGACCGTGAGCTTTAACTACCTCATAAAATATTCCTATACCTTTCTCCGCAAATTCCTCTTCTACATATCAATGTATGTGTATACACGCGGCCGGGTCGTTTCGCATGCGTGCGCGCAATTGGGCAGGATGCGTCGATTGGCGCGTCACAACTCCTTTATCAATAGTGCCGTCGACCTCTTTCTGAATTGTGAATGAAAGCCAGCTACTCGACTTAACTTGATTTGTTAAATTGATAGAGATGCTAACAAGTGTCGAGTGGTATTTCAAGATCTTTGTATTGAGTTAGTTATTGTGAGGTCTTGAAGATCTTGCTCTGTTGCTCACGGGCAATTTTTTGATGCGTGTTCTTCATGCCATTTTTTTTTTTTTATTATTTTTAAATTGTCACCTGCAGTCGTCGGCTGTCTACATAAATTGTGACAGGTATAATGTTGATTTCTTATTTTAGTTTGTATTTTGTATGGTTACTTGTGTGTCGTGTATTATTTGTTATTATTGAATTTTTGTGTATTTTTATGTATTGAATGATGAGTCCTTGTCACTTTAATAAATAAATGAAATTAATTAATAAACATATAGTGCCCTTGAAGATTTTGAAAGCTGTAATTTTGGTAGACGTTTGTAGGACCAATGTCCAGGTGGCTACCTGAAGATCTTTTTTAAAAAGATAATTATGTTGGTGCTTTAACATCTAACCTACCTGTAATTGGATACATACCGCAAAATACGATTTTGTATGATATAAAAGACACAAGGAGATTCTTCCCTCTTGCTACTGCATAGTACTTATGTGTGAATAAAAATACCACCACATTACCAGTCCCATATACTAGTAGTTGCATTGCCGGCGAGATTAACTGGGAGTGAAGGGTACCCATTTATTTTATGAGCACCGCATTTGACTACCGGATGAAGTTTGTTGGGACCCCTCCATCAAATAGTTACAGCAAGTGTTCGCTGACAAAATATTATAGATATTTTTATTGTTAGCATCTGATTGATTGAACACACAATTTTATGTGTTATTATACTACGGCAGGTTCAAAACAAAGGGTTGGGTCTTTCTGTCTTAAGGCCACCAAGAAATGAGTGAGAGCTTGGTATCACATTCTGATCTTTGTACAAAATTAGTCATAGAGTTGAAAGCTTCTCAATGTTCATCACGGGCAAGATCCTTTAAAACAATATGGGTTTCCTTTCATGAAAATCTCCCGCATCAGTGGAATCATCGTTATATTTACTGTCGAATACATAGATTGAGTGGCGTGTGGTGCTATTAAAATTATCAGCAATTCGGTGATGGCAAGATCAAAACTGTATTGTATTGACACAAGAGTAAACTTTTATCTTGTTGAAAGTCATTGTAGATATAAAACCTCCGTCCTCCGTCTTGTTGGACTTTGTAAGCATCACCACTTTTACAAGCCCTCTGGAGCACTCATTCATTTCTCTAAACATTTCTCAAGCCAATTCCACCATAAGAAAACAGTCTGGTTCATTGACAAAACTATCTCTGAACTTCTTGTATCATTATTTTTCCAGACAGATGTGCAACGCAATAATTAGTTAATTGTCAATACAGCAGTATTCGTATCGTAAAGGATGTGGACTATTTAGATAGGTGCACGAGTTGCGCAGTTGTGTGCAATATACCCATATTAATTTCGTTTGACATGTTATGAGCTACCATCGAGTATGGTTTCCGCTGGAGATGACCTAATAGTTTGGTATGGCTTGCAGTATTCTTGGTATTATTTCAGATACTCGTTTGTGGTGTGACAAAACTTAATGGTCTTTTGGTACACCACCATATTTTTTTGGTCCTTGTAGTTCAGGGTTCTATTCAGTCAATAATGATTCTTTCGATTATTGTAATGCGTTAGATGACATTTAACTATGATTAGAATTCTCTTTTGTTAAGTAACAAACAATAAGGAATTAAACGATTGTTTAATTGATAAATGTTTTATTATTGTTGTTTTGCTTGTTATTGATATAGCTGCAGCTAAATAATTTCCATCCTGCCATTTCCATAATAAATATGCAATCGTAATACTATATGGTGAATTCTGTTCACCCCTTTGTAAGAACCCTCCGTAAGAATTAAGCTACGTTAACAAAGTTACGTAGCGTGTTAATGCATTCGCCTACCCTCATTATTGACTCTTCAATAAGTTTAATTGATTACATGGCAAGGGAATGTAACTATAGGGGTGAATATTAACTAACGTAGAAGATTTTGATGTACAGTTTTCGACTGTTTAGAAATCTATAGATAGTATAGAGTTCAAAGAGATAATCATGAACATTACAATATTACGAAGTGGTAGCTAAGTCAAAAGATCTTTCACCGGAACTTCAGAGAATTCAAAAGCGGTCCTTTGATAAAAGTTAGCAGACTGTGTTATCTTCAAGGCTGAAAACTTCGCTTCAATATTGGCCAAGATAATGAAAATTTGGTATTATTTTAGGACTCTCTAGGATAATAAGACAAAGACAATTGAGAAAGATAGTTGATAAGACAAATGCTTCGGAAAATGACTTTCCATAGCTCCATTAGTTCTTAAGAGTAAAATTAATTTGCAACTTTTAATGGCCGTCACGTTTGAACTGTAGAATACGAGTGCTCTAAATATTTAACAAAAAGCTTAGAATTTAATACACAAAGCAGATGCTATTTGGGTCATCAGTTTACTGAACCGAAGATTAATTGGCTTAATGGCTAAAGCATACACTTGTCCACTCAGTGCGGGTATAAAAATTATCGTCGTAAGTTCATAACCATTTGAGTATTCATGAACGGGGAATTTTAACTTCTTTGTCATTTTATTTTTATATGCGTTATTGTTCATCTTTATATTCTGTCAAGTTTTAGTTCAAGTTTTTTTCATGTTCAAAATTAATGTAAAATTAATTGTCAGACATGTACGTTTAATAATACTAAATTAAATTCCTTTATCACCTCACGTTTAAAAGCTGCATTCAATAGTGCATGAACTGTTGCTTAACCAATATTGCAAGATAATGAATAAACAAATGAATTGGTAGTAAAGGATATTTTTTGGCCTATCAGATAAGTTACAACATATTTATTAATCTTAATTAACCGCCATTTTTTAATACAATTTCAATTAAAGTATTATTTATTGTAAGTACTCACAGAAAACAGCCCAAAACCACACGAAACTCACACACAAGTTCACGAATGTACCAGGCTATCAGAAGAGGAACGGAGCGCGAAGCACATGTGACGCGCGGTACAGTTAGGACGCGACTGGGATACGGGACAGATGGGTCTTGTTTAGATAAAAAATATCGATAACTAAGGGTTGTTTACTTCAAACGGGATTTACAACAATTTTAAAACACAATGTTCAATTTTACGGTGTGCTTGTTTAGGATACGAATATTTGTAAGGGTTAGTCTATATAAATAAATTCAGGGTGGTGTCGAAAGATAATACAAAATATACATTTCTGAAAATTAGTTTTTTAGTCTTTTTAGAAATGCACATTAAGCACGATGATGTTATCAGACAAATAATAGTTAATAGTTAGCTATACACGGTGTAAATCACCTCATCACGAAGCTGTCAACCAAGCATTCTGTACATGAAACTAAGTAACTTTACGCAAAAAATATTGCTGGGAAACGACTTTTTTTTCGGGGGTGTAAAATCATGTTTTGTGGTAGAACTCAATACAACGCACTCAAAACATTGTGCTGATGAACGGATTGAATAGTATGGGGGTCGTGGAGGTGTTTAAAGTAAAAATCTTACATTAAAAACTTGTATTTAAAAAAATACTTGTCAAAAAAATGGAACTTCGACCCCTAATATCTCCGTAACTAAAAGGTTCCCAGGTATGATGTAGAACAAAAAAATGATCGCAATGAGAGGGAGAACCAGTGCCTTTCGGCTTCGTTAAGAGGTGTTTTACACCCTTTATATGGGTACTTACTTAAAAACTTATGGATTGTTGTATTAATTTAAAGTTGAACAAACAGTATTCAAGTAGTAGGTGCGTAATGTCAAAATTAAACTCAATTTTCTAATGCCACAAAGTCTGCAACGAAGTGAGGTTGTTTGGTTTCTCGATTCAATATCCCGAACGTGATCGAAGTGGCATGCAGCGTCTTTTTGATTATTGGCACTTTCGTAGCCAGCAGGAACATTTCGTATTTAAGTTCATTTTGTTGCAAATTGGCAGTATCCTCGTCGCCAAAGTGAATTTCCGTTCACTGACTTCCTGAGATCTACTGAAACGAAGGAATGAAGGTAAAATAATCTTTGACTCACTATTTTATATTTTATCTTTTTAATGGGTCCCCTATGGGGGTCATGTACAGTTCAAATTAATGCTGCGCAAGCCAAATTATTCTTCCATACAACGACGGAGGAAGCTGATAAATTAATTTGATTCTTTATTATTTACTTTAAGTATTTTTGCTAATCAGAACAGTTAAAAAGAGTTTGGATTTTCGGAGGTGCGTTTGGAATTTTAGAACCTCGAAAGATTTAACTAATTTATATAATATTTATATAATATAATTTATATAATTTATATAATTTATATTTTCTATTCTATTCTATTCTATAAAAACACTACTTTGGGAGTAAATAAATTGCATGGCTGATGAAAACTTCAAAATAATTGACCAATAGGCATAGTTTATTCATAAATACATTCATTTAATTTAATTTTGCAATGATATGTGTACTAGATTTTTTTGTTATAATCTTTTGACTTTTGACCTTCTGACTGTGTCGACAAACGGAAGTGCAATTAACGTTTGTGTGACAAAAATGTATTGCGACTCACTATAGTTCGAATGCACGCTTGTGCGACAAACTGAAGCTCGACATCACGGTAGTGCAACAAACGCTTGTGCGACACTACTCAAGTGCGACAAACGCTTATGCGATACAGCCGTCTTCCGTTCCGTTGTCGACCTAACGATAAACACTCTAACCTTTTTGCCGAAGGACTGCAAACATATTTTGTCGCTTTCTCATACGGCGCTTGGTGAAAAGCAAACATATTTGGGCGAGTTTGACTGAGCGGTATGCACGCTCTTAATTTTAATTCATTTTCACAGGTCAACTTAAATAAAGTAGTACACTAACTTGTATATCTATAGATAACAATCGAAGCATGATCACGTTCTTTTTATATTCTAGAAACGCAGATATTCTTGCCCTAAGGGTTCATTTACGCAGACGCGGCGCGTCGGGTGGTGCGGTGCGCGGTCAGTCGCGTGGCGCATCGGGCGTATTTTCCGTTTACGGAGATGCGGCGACCGCCCGCGGCGGATTCTGTCACATCATGCATTAGAATACAACATCTGTTTTAGACTAAGTGTCAGTGAAGTAAGTAGCATGGTGGTACTGCGACCGGACTGCGAATAAAATTGCATGATCAACAATCAGAAAGAACTGTTTTTTTTGTGTTTTTTTTTTATGCTGCAAAATTAATTTTTGTAAGTAGGTATATTGTTTTATTTAAAAGCATTATGATTTTGAAATCATTACAAAATAAGTAGTTTAGAATGTACTTTTAGTTTTTGAACCATTCAAAAGACAGGCACAGACACAATTTACAAACCATATGATTATTTTTGGATAAAACTAGGTACGACGTTTTAATAAGGTTCCGTGTGGGAATCGAACCCGGGTATGCTTGTATTTGTCCGTGTGACATAACGCCGCGGGCAACGCTTACATCTCAAGCAAACGCGCGTCAAACCGCTTCTCCGTAAACGCTCTCATACATCGCCATAATATATTATTATGTTTGAATTTAACGCGGGTCGCGTCGCCCGACGCGCCGCTTGTCGCGCCGCGTCTGCGTAAATGAGCACTAACAGACATTCCAAAGAGGCAACATTGCACAACATTTTGAATAGCACTCAGACTTTGATCCGAAAAATTGTGAGATTTCATAATTGTTGGATATGTTAATGTTGCTTTCAAGTAACAAAAACATTTATAATACCTCATTTAATTATACATCATCAGCTATTACTGTTTCTTAATATAAGCGTGAACAAATACTCGTAACTGAAGATTGAGTCGCATCCATTTCCTACTTTCTTCCAGAGTAGGGTAAACAAGATTGGCGTCTTATTGGCGGGATCCGGGGATCCAGTTGTTTACGAAAACTACAGATTATTGCTCTCGCGAGATTGAATCCAGTCAACTTTATATTAGGGGAACAAAAATGGGGGAGTGGAATTCTAAGTCCTGGCAGTTCGAATTAAAGTAAAAATAAAATAATTAAGAATAAACAGAGTACTCCCTGCGGTTAATTGGTCCTATTTACTTTGGATAAAATATTGGCCCTAAGAGTCAAAAGTGTGCTATAAAGAGTTAAAACAAAAGTTTCACTACACTTTGCACCCGCCCAATGATCTCAAAACCAATCAGCTGATGATTTATAGCTTTATTTCATACGAACGTTTTTTAAGTAGCGCCTAAGCAGCATATTTAACAACAAAAATGTACCAGGCGCCCATACAACGGAAGGGACGATACTGAGCGTGGGTAAACCTGGCGTCACAGCGGCGGCGTCATCCGCCCCTATATCTTCAAGTGTTGACACGCTAACGTTATCAGCAGGAGACTGTTCACTGGGGGATGCAATGTTTATTTGTTAAAGAGAAATTGAACACTACTTTGCGGATCCTTTTTTGTGTTTAATTTTTAGTGTAATTTGGTTTTATATTTACTTTGTTGGGTGCTATTTACTTAAAGTACTTGCTTTTACTACGTTAGAAAATGCTGTGCGACTTGTAAGTAATTAAAGAATCATTAAATCTATAAATATGTATAATAATTTTAGCAGCGAACCATTCTTCTGCCGTTTTCACAATTTATTTGGGGTCGGCGCAGCATAATATCTTCTTCTTCCACATTTCTCTATTAATCATCTACAACTCAGCAGTCATCTCTTTTCTAGCCAAATCATCCTTCACACAGTCCATCCATCGTTTCTTTGGTCTTCGAATAAAGTAAACGTATGTATGTATAACTATTTGGTGCAGCCGTGAGACAAACAATAATTATCCCTTTTTTTTTGTTATGTTCAAGTTTTTTTGTCAGCCAAATAAACCTGTGTTCTTTGTTTTGTTTTCTTTCTATAATAAGTTTGATAATACAAAAAAAAAACACAAACTACAGAACTATTTATATGGCATCATTTCCACCAGGCAGCCAAGACACGTAGGAGATGTAAATAGTGTAAAGTTACGTCACTAGAGTTCAATATCGAAACAATTTCTGAAGTACTAGGCGACCAAGAATTGTAAGAGGAATTCTATTGTAACTCCGGGCGCCACAACGTCGCAGAATGCATGGCGCGGTCCTATAGCTAATGGAATCAGCAGGGGACTGTAGATAGGGTGGTACAATGTTTACTTTGTATGCCTTTAGGGAAACTTATTATTGAAAATAATTTTATTTTAACAGAGTTATGTCCTGCTACGTAACTTTTATTACTTACTTCTTTAAATCGAATTACTGCGGTGAAGTGATTTTCCTTTGCAAAAATTTAAATAATGTAATCTTGCAAACAAAGTTTATAAAAGTTTGAAATTAATGATTATCTTGTTGCGGGCGGGTCTGCAACTCCAAGTTCATAGTGCGTATTTCGCGTAATGTCTCAGCTGCTATAAAGAACATAAAGTGAAGTATCAAGTCATTGAATCGGTATCAGAACTACCAGACTATTACATCGGTAATCGTGAGTGATATCAACGATAAGTGCCAACTTTCGATCGATTAAGGGCTAGTGGATACTGTGGATAGTGTCCTTTCCTGCCTCGCGACACGTCAATCAATTGCATGGAACAATTAAATAAGACAATGACCTCATAGAATTCACAAATTGCATCTTTCATACGGTAATATGTTTTATTTGCGGACACCACATTCAAAAATAATTATTTCACAGAAATAGATAAAAAGGCAATGTCAGAATAAAAAAAAAAAACAAGAAATACAGTTATTAGTGTATAACTATTCGTGTACAGCATTCTGCATTACAACAAGACTGCAACAATTCAAGCCACCTGTGGAAGTGCACTACCAGAAATTGATCAATACTAATAGGACCACAAGTACCAGGGCATCAGAAATGGTAAGAGATTAAACGTGGGCGCCCGCCAGTCGGCGAACCTAATCGTAGTTACGGATTGGTTCGGTTCGGTTAGCTAGTTGGTTGCAGGAACATTGCTTGTTGCAACAATTTTTATATTTACAGGTTAACAAACTTACCTTGTTTCTCCTGAACTTACTTATGTGTCTGTTTATAAATCAAGAAGGTAATTATTAAGAAGAAAAACATCCTTAATTTTTTCTACTAGAAATATTCACATGGTCCGACCACAGATAACATAGAATCATCGGTTGAAGAATTTTCCACAGAATGTATTGAACTAAAATTCAATCAGAGGTACTAGGCGACAAGGAATTCAAAGAGACTTCGTGTCGATTCACTTTCATGGAAAAGGCGGAGGTGGTCGCCCACGTGCTTAAATAAAATTGTAAACTGATTATTATTGTAAACTTGGGAGGCTTCAAATGCCTTTGCTAAAAGGGTTCCATTGAACGACGTTCAGTGGACATTTTACTGACACTTTTTCAAGGAATACTTATGGAGCGTTAACAAATAAACTAAAGTAACAAACCATCGATTCATTTGAATAAGAATTCCTCTAAATTGCAATAGTACGAATGAAATGATATTAAAAAACGAGGCAGTATTAACTAGTTAAATAAGAAACTAAACGGTTTATTTTCGCAAGTTCCTGTGTTTGTAAAACGGACGGTGTTCTAAAAAAATACGTGTAGTTCACGTGAACAAACATGACTGAACTTCAAAGGGATTTCAAGGAAAATATAAATACTGGGCTTCTAAATGATTTGTAAAAAACCCTGCTGATTCTGGTTCTAAGGTTTCTTGTCGGAAAAGTTTGCAGGTAAACATAAACGTCTATACAAGCCAGAATTACAAGTAGTACAGTTTTGTTTAGACACAAACATGTAGTGTACTATGTACGTACAATCTACACATTTTTTGCAAGGTAAACCTAAATTAATTAAGGTAGCATAGACATAGCTTAAGCTTTAACTTAAGCATAGAAAACCTACAATGTTCCTACTGCTAGACACACGGTCACACTGATACTAGCCCCCATTCCTAGGGGCCTTATCTCACATGTCTTCAAATTATTCAATCCAGGACCAACAAGAGGTTCGCCTTCACAGTTTTTGAGAACAGTGGTGATAGAAGTTAGAAGTATGAAGGAACAAACAAAAAAAAAAAAAACTAAGCAGCCTGCATAGCTAAAAAAAAAACAGGCTTTTACCGCAACGATAGTGAACTGCAGGCCAAAATAACTTATATGAAATCAGAGAGAGAATTTGAGACATTATCTAAGGGTTTGATCTCAATTGTAATCCATAAATAAGTCATTAAATCACAGGGGTCAGACAAATTAGACGGTCCTTGTAATATGTCTGCTCAATTAATATCTATTTATGACATAATCTTTTGTGCTGAGCCCGCATGTAGTGGTTCTGTGTGATTGCTATCTTTATTTCATATTAACGTAGTTATCTAAAGCCCTCATTTAAGGACAAGCTTCGTCTGAGTGACAGTCAAAATTTTCAAGGATGGCCAGGTCATGATTAGGCAAATTTCATTGAAATGCGTTAATTAAAGAGTGAAAAAGTAACAGACAGACAGTTACATTCGAATGTATACCAATAGTATGGATGACAGAGTATGATTATAAGTATCCAGGTGATTCACCATTTACAAAGATATCATTTCTGTGTTTTTCATATTCACTTGAGTATGAATTTGATACACAATGGAAAATAAACAAAATATTCATTATTTTTGTTTAATTTTTATATCACAATAACACACTAAAATCTCAAGTTAGTTTTATGCTATTTACAAAAATATATAAATTCCTTAAAAACAAGACTTTCTTAAAATAACTATGTTTATAATTAATCTTTATTTATGAACCCTGAGAGAGACAGATTTAATAATATAATTAAAGTTAATTAAAATATTAGAGACGACATTTATAAAATACTTTTATTAAAAAAAATAACATGACGGAACTTACATATAAATAAGAGATTTACAACAAAATAAAAGTTCGTACCAATACAAAACAAAACTTTTGCTCCCCTAATAGAAATCTCTCTTGTGTCTTTGAAACATTTTTAAAAATAGATTAAATTGTAGTGATTGTTTCACAAATGCTATTTAGATTATTATCTTTTAGGCCCACAAGTACTAAAAATTAGTAAATGCGTTTAAGGCTAAACATATGTCATACATAATTTTGTCTGTGTCGTCTGTAAGATCCGGATAGATTACTTTTATCCGGGCACCAAGCGGCCGAAGCTGCATACAGATGCTAGTATTTCATAATTGCATTCAATAATACTTATTAAAAAATACCGAAATATTTGCGAGGTTGCCATCTTTCAGAATCATCCTCTTAAACGATTGACGAAAATTAATATGTTTAGTGCTAAACGCATGTAGTGGTGCCATGCGGACTTGAACTTACTAATGCCATATCTCTACAAGTTCCTATAATAATTCTTTACCGCCAACGCATCGTAACAACAGTAGTTAGTATAGAAGCTAGTAGGATAGTGACAAAACTGGTGACGTCAAAGTGACGATGAGCAGCGTTGTAGAAACCACCGTATACCTGCAGGCCTGCGGTCTCGATACTGGAATAGAAGAAAAGTCTTTGTGAGCAGAATCTAAATCAAAATGGTTTTTTTTAATTATTATGTTAATCAGCGTCTTTTAATACGTCAGAATGATACGGAATGTATCAAAAAGCTGTGGTCATATTGTGATACAGACCATCCAACAGCACATAAAAACAAAAAGAAAACTGGTGGCGTACCATAACGTCTTAAAACATTATTGTTCCATTCTCATTCCAGAGTGAAAAAGAGACGGAGCTATACAGGTCGCCTAGCTCCATCTCTTTCCCACTCTTGAATATGAATGGAACAATAATGTTTTAAGCGTCATAGTACCCCCCAGAACTTCTTTCTCTATCGAACTAAAAATAATCAGATGTCCCATACAAAACTTCAATAGGAACAAGGGAACGAAACAAATTTCCCAGCAACACATCTGTCTGCGTTTTTAATAATACATTATTTGTTGTAAGAAAAACACGTTCTTATTAAGGTTTCTTAACAAGTAGAGCATTTTGGGTTTATTTCTGTTTTTCTTGTGAGTTAGACAAGGTATAGATTTGAACCGAATTCAATGATTAACTATCATTTACCATAGTAAATGTGTTTCTTTGTTATAAAGCCTCGGTTATTATCAAACTTAAAAAAAGGAAAAATACAAAGCTTTCAAAATGCATCATTGTACTTATTTCTGTGGTAGTGTGTTACAAATATCAAGTAAAACAATATGAGCTTCTCTTACCTGAACTTGCAATAATCTCCATCGTAACTCCAGCCAAGATACTCTCCGGTCCTCAAGTTCTCACTCCTGAGCCAGTCCTCTAAAGGTCTGAAGTAGTCCCTGAGAGCTTCTCCATTCAACCTGGCTTCACCGATTGACTCTTGAAGGATTTGAGTCCAAGGCGCTGAGGATCCTCGCTCCATGATGCGTCTGGAATCAAAATGACATATTATTTTTAGTATAATTTTAGAATACAGTGGTCTGACTAATCTTATTTATTTTTCTGCAAGTCTTTCCTCGTTGTGATTGAGCGACTACGCTTGCGTCCTAAAAAAAGTGAATGTCGCACGAACAAGCGACCGTCGCTTTCATTTTCGTCGGCGAACCCCTCACATCGAAAACCTGAAGGCATCCTTAAGACATGGGTTCATGCCGCCGATACAACATTGGCTAGTTAGCAAGGAAATGGTGAGACTGCTGCCCATGTAATTGAGACTATTGAAATGCTTAATAATAACAAGACAAGGTGCAAGATCACCAGTCAGTCCACCAAACATGATGACTATAACAATGTCACCGAAAACGGTTATCAGAACGTCTATTCCTTTTTTGGGGATTACGACCCGAAACATGATAAACACCGTACGACCGAAACCACAACTGTGACCAGAACCATAGGACTCCGTAACCTACAATATCGGTTTACTTAAGCCTGGCTGACTCACATAACGGCCTTAATTCAGGTAGGGTGTCAATTGTTGGTAACACGAGATCAGGAACTCAGTTATATAAGTCTTCACGGCTAGACAATGTGGAACTAGGGCTACCAAACCAAATTGTGTAATACTTAGGCTTCCTACATTCTGATTATGTATGCGCTGGACCTATCCGGCATGTAGTTGGTATGTGGAGTAATTGGGACTTTCAGTGTTAATTTTATGGATAAAATTTATATTGGAGACCCTCTTCAAATGGTTGTGGTATAGAAAAGAACATTATATTATGTGTTTTCAGCGGGGCTGATCTGTTATCAGTAATTACTTTAAGTAATCAGTAATTTCCAAAGGAATAACTGGGTTGTGGAGGTCAGATAGGCAGTCGCTCCTTGTAAATACTGGTATTTAGCTGCATCCAGTCAGACTGGAAGTCTATCTCAACAAATTTGGGAAAAGGCTAGGCAGATGATTAGTTATTTCCAAAGGAATTTTAGAACATAATTATTATTATCGAACATGAAATTCAGGTGTTTTTTTCGTAGGTAGTCTAGTAACAGCCTTTATTATTCTTAGTCTTGGGATAGAAACCTTAATTAGCTAGTTAGTAAGAGTATTCAATGTTTTTGCAACTAAATTAATTTTAAAGCAGCTGGTCACCAGTCCAGTTGCGTCTTTGAACCATATTTGGTTACAGCCTACATACATCGAGATTTCGAGATCTCGCAAGATACTCCAGTTATCTTTTTATGTCTGTTTTATTACTTTAAAACTCCTAATAAAGCCGCTTTAATAATATATTTGCATGTATTATTATATAAAGATGTTGTTGCGAGTCAGATGAATAATTGCATTGCGTAGTGCGTACAAGTTTTAACTGAGAAATTGCTGTAAGAGTCCGAATAGAGGACCGAAAATTAGGGACTCGCAAAGATTTAAATCGTCAAATGTATCCAGCAAAAGTGTTCGCACTGAGTAGAGTGACACCTGAACGTAGGTACAATTTTCAGTATTTGAAAGAGCAAGACAATACTAGTCAATGAATTAGAAAAGCAATAATTGTTTGACACTGTCGGGTGAATCTAACGATGTGCGTCTTTGGGGACACGATTTTCCACAAATAATAAGACAGTTTTCGCAAGGTCGTCGTTCGATCTCGGTTAATTGTGTTGCAAAGTAATTAATCATGGCTCAGACAATAAACAGATTCTAATTCTTTTGGGACTGAGTAAGATTGATACTGTTTTAAACCCGAAAAAGTTTTTTCGTCGAAAAGCATCTATCTATCTTGGTAACCTTAAAATGTACGGGGTCACATTGTCTAGATTGCCATCCAATTGTACACAATCTAGAGAAAATTTGTATTAGATCATCCGCCAGATACGTTAATCGGGTTTTATCCGAAGTTGATTATGTGCCATTTGAAGTATCCCAAAACTTATTCGGGAATACTTAAATGGATCATCATACTCGTAGTATCATAGAATCAGCTAGCAGCAGCGAGAAATTCACAATCAGCCATGACAGACTACTAAGCCCTGAATAAAATCTTTCACAAAGCTGAAGCTGAACCCATCAAATTCCATGTCCCAGTGAATGTGCTGAACCTAAATTACCTAACTTTGCTAAAGCCAGCTACAGTGTGATTCAATAAGATTCTCACAACGCAATAGCAACAGCTACTATAAAACTGATTTGAATCTGCACGCGGTTACATAAATGTCCAGTCTATGGTATAAAATGTAGACTATGGACGCTGGAGATTAAAATGCTGCTTGTTCGAGTAATGATACCAGCTTTTTATTTTCCATCAACTTAGAGACCCATTTGTACCTAAAAGAAATTATTGACCGTCACGCTTGCT
The DNA here is from genome assembly GCA_963082945.1 of Cerastis leucographa. Classification (NCBI taxonomy): domain Eukaryota; kingdom Metazoa; phylum Arthropoda; class Insecta; order Lepidoptera; family Noctuidae; genus Cerastis; species Cerastis leucographa. Next base: position 19,858,774 of record OY720356.1, on the reverse strand, counting down.
TAGGGCGGTCAATTATATTATTCATTAAAGTACATCACGCCTGTCAATTCTGAAGGGTTGGGTAGGGGTCTATCTATGTTAAACACACCCACATTTCGTGCCAGTTAAGTTTGAGTGCATGTTATAGGGGGCGAGCCTGTTGCTCTCAGCCAGGCACAACTCCAGACGACTCCGGCATACTATTGCAAAATTCTTGATGGGGAGACTTAAGACTATAACTTTCGAAAATAATAATTATTATGTATTTACAGCTGTATAGTTCACTACAATCGCAAAAGCACAAAATGTACTCAGTATAAACATCATTCATTAATCAGTATCTATGTGTACCATTAATCATAAGCCTGCAGAACCCACCTCCACATTATTCATGAAATCATGATAAAGTAGCATTCCCTCGTGATAAACAGAGCACATTTATTTGAATAATACACCCTATTTCCTTGGATCACTAGGACATTACCAGCTACACTGTATTGCAATTTAAATATTTAAACCTGGATGGCGTTCGAACCAAAAACAATAAGGAAAAATGGATCCACTCACTGTTGCCCAATTACTGATATAGGAATTGTTTTTACAATATTAAAATTACTAGCCTGCTGTTTAGAACCTAAGTATAGATCACTATTCTCTCGTCTCCTTTTCACAATAACTTAATTCTGAGTTTGTTCTGTTTCTTCTACATCTCTATCAGCTGACATCTCAGTATTGAATTCTTCTTGCCTTATGATCTTTTTAATGACTTCAAGAAAAAAGAAGTTATGTATTATTTCAAAAGCATTTTCATAGACCGTCTTATCGTCATTTCTTTGGTCTTTTCCTTGTTTTACAACTATTAACATGTTTAAATATTTAAAGATACAACATTACCAGCTCATAGCGCGCCTACTGCTAGGTCACGTGCCTTTTTTCTATGAGAGGGAGTCTGCTATAATAGTTCACTACAAGGCCCGCGTACCGCGTATAGTGGATGTCAATTATCTTAGATTTTTACAAAGTAAGAGGCCCTAGCTAAATTTAACTTTAAAAAACTTTTAACCGATTTGGTAGGCAGGTAGTAATTTCAAAGTACAGAGAACATTTTAGACACCCAATACTTATGTCCAGCGTGATTTTCGCAACCGCCGCGACCCATATGCCTACAATGCCCAGGCTTCCTATATCTCCGCGTAATGGTAATTAGGACAGCAGCGGAGTCACGATTTTGGATTACAATTGGATTCTACATCAGCGTGAATTGTACGCTAGCGTATTTATTATTATGTTTTATGTAAATAGGAGTCGGGACGTAACTGTAAATGTTGTATGATCTTGGGTCGGTGTTTCGTAGCCTTGTATTACAAGATTCAAATTCAAATTCATTTATTATTAGCTAACACAACAGAGCAGATCTATTTAGGTTCGTACAATATTGTTGTCTACACTGGTAAATTATATAAACTTTTGATTGGTTGTACGTATATGCGACAATCGTGGAAAAGCGGGAATAAAAATGATGACCAATTTTTATTTTTCATTTTGTTAGTCAGACTGCTTTACACAAATTAGATAGAGATATACAGAGTACTTACTAGTATAGTAAGATTTAGTAAATAAACATGGCCGTGCCAAGTGATCGAGGTAAGGTTTCATTGATGTAGTGGCAACTGGCACAACTAAATTCAACAATTTGGGATTTTGCCAGAGCGTTGTCACAGTTTTACAAAATAAATAATTATTTATCGATTAGCAGTTACGATACTTGTATCCAAAATACGAAAGATAGCTTTTGTGCTCGTTGTATAAACAGAGTAACAACATCAGTGGACCCGTATCTGCTTGCGAAGGCGTTTGCTTGCTGTAACTCGGCTGCGAAATGTACCAGGCGGTCAGAGAATAGTAGGAGGTAACAATGTTACAAGTTACAACAGTCGTAGATTGGCTCCAGTTGGCGAACTAGTCGATGCACTAGTTGATTTCAGAATTGAAGTTTACCAAGACTCCATAAATACGGTCCAGTGCGACTTGTGGGTTGGAATTTTCTAAATCTCACCTCGTTTCTTGCTTGACAAATCGATAACATATTTCTTTACTTAAAAGCGCCATTTAAAATGAGTTGTCCTAAATTGTCTTAAGTTGGAAATATGCCCATTTTCACGAACACTAAGCATCTCTTTTGGTATCGTTAGTGTTGCTTAGTGCCTACATATTATTGTTGGAATTTTAACCTTCGGTACTGAGCTGAACATAGAAAAGTTTCTTACTGAAAACGGGTATTGGTTTTGTTTTGACCGTTCCTCATTCTCTTGCCCAATTTTGGGGTCGGCGCAGCATGTCTTCTTCCATACTTCTCTATTGCTTGTCATCTCATCAAATACTTTCTTTCTTTCCATATCATCCTCCACACAGTCCATCCATTCATTAACTCTAATTTCTTTAACGGTTCATCATCATCTGCCTAGCCTTTTCCCAAGCTCTCTTGGGGTCGGCTTCCAGTCTAACCGGATGCAGCTGAGTACCAGTATTTTACATGAAGCGACTGCCTATCTGACCTCCACAACCCAGTAACTGGGTAATACGATACCCCTTGGTAAGACTGGATGTCAGACTTTTTTTGGCTTCTGACTACTCGTAACGACTGTCAAAGATCTACAAATGACAGCCGGGACCAACGGCTTAATGTGCTTTCCGAGGCACGGAGGAAACTCGGTATGTAATTATGGTCACCCATCCACGGACCAACCTCGGCAAGCACGGCTTAACCTTAAAGATCGACCCGGGCGGCTTATTATTTAGCCACGAGCTCCGCTAATAATTTCTTTAACGGTTATGAAATTATTAATATTTATCATCTAATTATAAATAAACAAAATTCAAAAATTCTAGTTGCTACGGCAATTAAAAATTGACGTGTTGCAAAATCGATCGCCAGTCTTATCTTAATTACCGTTTTCTCTTATAGTTTACAAATTTTAATGTGTTGCATTACCATTTCAATCTAGGTCTATTTGATTTTTGAGTAGGTATCAAATGTCACATGATTTGTAAGTCGGTCATCGATGAAATGTTAATAAAATCCTTGTTTCAAAATTATATCCAAAACGTAAAGTGCTCTCACTGCTATAAAACTTTAAGTAAAAGGAGGCTCAGTGCTCACATAATTGAATTGTGACATTATTGCTTCTTGGTTTTTGAAGTGAAACTTCTTATGCGACTTCCAACAAGTTTAACGTTCTAATGGAGGGGGAATATTTTCTATTACCCACTAAGAGAGCTATTACAAGATTTGTGACTACGTAGTTCTACTAGGTACGCAAGATGGCGTGCAAACAGTCATGCATTCGACTCTTAGAATAACCTCGATAAACTTACGTAATAATTATGTAATAAAAATAATACAACAATAAAATATTATTTAGAAGCTCAATAAAATAACGAGAGTGAATGCGTGACACTCGAACGCATGCGTGTAGTATTACGAAGGGACTCCACACACTATTTTTTTTATACACCTCTCCTATAAACCGTTAATCAAAATTATGAAATATTAGTCTATATTAAAATAGAAATTTGTTCGCATATGAATTATTATGCTGATCGTTCTGAATAACTTGTGCTTAAAATTCGTATTTTTAAGTCGCCGTTTTCAGTATTTGTGTTCGCTCACTTAGTGATTTAGTACGCCAAAATCATTTTTTTGACAGCCTGATTTTGAATTTATAGTCGCCTGTTTGTATACTACCCTTAAAGAATTAGGTTTAAGGTAATCAACCTTAAACCACACAATTTGAGTTTCAGGTAAGCTTGACGTGCTGGCTGTACATACTACTGAATTTTGTAATCCCTTTACTGCCTCGTACCGCAATAAGATCTAACTAATTAACATTTTTTAAATTTTATGCCTCATAAAGTTTGTCAACAATAAAGGCACAGATGCTGCAATACAATATTTGTTCCAAACGCGTCACACGCACACATACGACAGAATATTAAAATTCCATTTGATGTGTAACGCGTTTCAAACGAATATTCATGTACATCTGACGAATTATGAAATGTCGTTGTATCGTTGTGAATTTCTGATCTGCACTAGAGTCATTTAGAATGGCCTTAATTAGTTTGTCAGTAGAATGACAACTGTTTTATCAATCACTTGACTGCCTTGTTAGTCGATTTGTCGCAAACTCGACTGCTGAGCGAAGGGTTGGATTGTCTGGTCGGGCAAGGTGATATAGGGTTTTTCCATCAGGAATCTCTTAGTGGCAGCCACGAATTTGTGCCCGGTTAATGACAATAGGCTCGCCCTCTATTACATGCGACTTAAAACATAACTAGCGAAATGAGTACACCTCTGCCTAAACCTTCGCGGATTATTGGCATGATGTTTAAGAATTGTTCTATGAAATTAAACTTTAGCTTTAGTCTTTAGAATTATAATTTATTAACTTGTAAGGATTTTGGAATATACTGTTTGGTCCAAAATTGAAAGCAGACCATGCCTTCTTTCCAATGTTTATTTTATCTTGCAGAGAAAGGAAAAATACTGCAAAATTGCAATAGTCAAATTACAAACAATATAAAAACTACACGCTGACGCTACTATAATGTACTTACTGACTTTCATAATAGGGATGATGACTGGGTAAAGAAAACGAAATTCTATTTTGTCCGTCAATCAAGTAATACAAAAATATTAGATACGTATTTTTTGTTTTATCAAGTTAACAAAAGAATACTTAGTTAAAACGCATTAAAGTTGGAGAGTGGGGGCTAACTACGTCACAACTAGGTATAAAATGTACTGAGCCGTGACGTCATGCGCCATTTCAACTCAAAATATCTCCGTAATTTTACGATTACGTGAAAAAAGAAAAAATACGTGTCAAATACTTTTTATTAATCTACCCGATAGGCAAATAAAAAAAAATGAGTCACTATCCCTATTATTTTTAGGTATTGTGTAAGTAAGAAGAATCTAGTCTTCTACAGTCTACCTTATAATCCTTTTCATGGGTTCATAAGGCTCGCGCGACTATCTGATCTCAAAAACCCAGTTACTGAGTATCACCATATCCGTTAGTAAGTCCGTTCTAAGGGATTATAAATATCGTATGAAAGATTTTTAATATCCAAACGGTACAATTTAACACTAGCTTTAGAACTAAATTCAACATTGTAACAATATTAAAACGAATAAAATTTAATAATGCAACCCGCATCCATAGCGTCAAGTGGCCACATCCGTGCGGAGGCGCGCAATTGTCTGCACCATGCTTTATTTTTACACCCATCAGCCAAAGGAAAGTCTGCCCTATCGTAAGCGAGTAGAGTTTAAATTAGATCGAATAGATTATTTATTTTTGGAAATTCCCTTCCGAATGAAATTCTACTCTCCGTGAAAGTGGTATAGTTGAAATTAGATCGGATCGATGCCCTAATTCAGAATATGATACTGGTAAGTTACATGAACTGTAATTCGGAGGAATAAAGGTGATATTAGATTGAAAGAGAGGAGTGTAATTAGTGGTGTTATTAATAAATTAAGATGAAATTAAAATGTATTTTTCTGTCATTCGTTTTTTTTTATGTTGCAACTTGCTTCATCAAGGACATTTATGTGACATAATTATATTATAAATTCAAGGTAATTTACATTTTATTGGAAATCAAAGAGGTCTATAAGTTAAAATTAAAATGAAAGAACTGTGTAAGCTTTATACAGACAAAACATAATAGATTTACTTCCCTTTCAAAAACCGGTAGGTAATTTAATCAATACTTATAATGTCGGCTAAAGTTCTGTATCCGAGCTTTAATCGTAACAAGGCCAAAAAGGCAACAACAAAAGAAAAAAAAAACGAATCTAGTATACTAGATTATAAATGGGAATTAATGTAATTCTGTCCGTTTGTTAGTTATCTTTTTACTCCTAAATAGCTGACTAGATTTCGATTTAATTTGAAACACAGGTAGACCAAGATTGGGTCAAGACATAGGATTATTTTATCCCGGTAGCAGGTTCGATTTTCTATATAAGCTGAAATACTGTCATGTGTTAAAAGTATTTATGTAATTTAGTGTGCAAAGTAGGATAAGATTTTTTCCCGTATGATAACATTTGAGAACAAAAGATAATGTATTGTATCCTCTAAAAAAACGTCTCACACCAACGTAAAGAGGCGATGCAGAAAAGCTGTTTTTTAATAAATAAAACTCAACAGTCAAAGCCGCAGTATTCACCTAGTCTCACAAATATAAACCATAACGTGTATAAATTAAAATGCAACCGTAACGGTCAAGGCCACTTGGCTTCACGCTTCGAGATTATATCTACGATTTATGTAAAATTGAAACTATTATACAAATAACTGATCACTATCGCTTTTTATTGAGATCGTTGTCTTTCTGTGTCGGATCTAGAATCGCTGGAGATTCAAGATTATATACTGGAGGAAAGTGAATGTTTTAATAAGTGTTATGTAGGTATCTCATCTCCATGTGTGATCCAATCAAACAACCCACGATGGGCCTACTTTGTGGATTATGCCTCTTATGGATGAGAGGCCTGTGTCACAGCAACTTGATCTTTATAGGCTGACTAGCTTCTGCCAGCGACTTCGATCGCGGGGTTTTTTTTTTTTTGAGTATGAAAAATATTTGTTGGCCGATTCTCAGACCTACCCAATCTGCACACAAAATTTCATACAAATCGGTTCAGCTGTTTAGGAGGAGTATGGTAACTAACATTGTGACACGAGAATTTTATGTATAAGATTATTTAGACTTGTTTTTTTCATGTCGCTGGTACGGTCAGCAGCAAAAGTCGCTTTACATAACCAAAATTATAAGACGTCTTAGTTTTAGAACGATCCGTATTAACAGACTGAAGTAAAAGACATAACAATATTTTCATCAATGGTTACACAAATTACAATAACATCAGATCACACTGACCAGCACAAAACTTGGTGTAATATTTATGAGTGTTAACCGACTTTTGATGCTGACTGTACCACTGTATTTATATTTTATTAGCCCAGAACTTCGGCACTTCTCCGGCATCGTCAGTGGCATCCTCAAAAGTTTTCGGTTCGAGAAAAATTCGACGGTTTTTGGGCTAAGAGAGCAGGATAGGCTTCGAATTTTAGATATGCCAACATCCCAAAATCCTTTTGCGACACGGGCCAATCAATGAACATAACCTATCGCTGCCAACTGCTGTGCAGGGGCCTCTTCCGTCTTTCGCATCCAGTCGGCATTGACCAGATTTTAAGGACGTTGATCCACCTAGCTATGAGCCGTTTTACGCTACAATTGCGAACAGCGTCAAATTATTTCTCCTGAAACTTCATTAAAAATAATTTCCAATGGAACTTACGTCAGAATTTTCCCAGCTTCAGGGTTCCTGTAGAAGTCACATTTGTGGAGCGGTCTTGAGGGGTCACCGGGGATGAACTGGCCGGTCCGTTCGCACACTGCCCGGTAGATCTGGAACTGTAGCACTGTGCTCACGAAGTATCTGTGGAGAATCGAAAAAATATATATGAACTTTTTCTATCGAAGCGAATAGGAATAAAAACCGGCCAAAAGCGAGTCGGACTCGCGCACGAAAGGTTCCGTACCATTATTTATATAAACCAGCAAAAAATTTAGTATTTTTTGTTATGGCATCAACAGAAACACATTTAGGGGTATGAGGAACATGGTGTAAAGTTCTTCGATACTCCTTAGAAAAGGGAGGATCCTCCGACCAGATAGGTGTTATGTCTGGTGGGCAACTGCCCGATAGTTGTTATCGGGTTTCTCTATAATATACTGAAGTCGATGTAAACTTTGCTTGCGACTTGCAGGAAATTGATGTTAGTTCCTCCGTCGTGTCATAGATGGCGCTGTAGTACTTTTTGTAGAATGTTGCTTTTGTGGTCGCTACACATATAATCTGTAGAAATTTCAACTGGCTAACTATCACGGTTCATGAGATACAGCCTGGTGACAGACGCACGGACGAACGGACGGACGGACAGCGAGGTCTCAGTAATAGGGTCCCGTTTGACCCTTTGGGTACGGAACCCTAAAAATGACAATAAGGCAAATTAAATTGGCAGAAATTTATAGATAAACAGAATCGAATTTTGTCTGTTCATTGAATGAGCTGAGCAGAAAAGTACGTAAAAAATGTCCTCATGTTTGCAAACATTGCTCATCCAGATAAAATCACCAATGCATCAAGACTACCATTCGCTAAGAAATTTCGATTACCTTTGCATTTTCCGCAAATAATACGTCGTGTATTTCCATATCTGAGTACGAGGATATTTCGAAATGATATTTCTAAGTTGACCAGTTAACGGTGATAAAAGTTTAAGGGTGATCTTGTGACCAATCTTAATAGTCAGCGACAAAGTGCACCATATAAGGCGAGGTTAACAAAACTAGATTTATTCAAACGCGTGTCAATAATACCTTTTTTTTTTTTTTTTTTTTCTCCGGATGGGAAATCATCAAATGACTTCTCCCGCTCTGGGCGGAGCGGGAGGGAGTGTCAGACTTGTACTGACTAAAACCCACCCGTGTTCCTTCTTCGCCCTTTTTGTTCCAGGGCCGCGGTATCTCTTTCGAACAACCCGCAGCCCTGGCAGGCATCGGCCCTTTCGGGCCCCTTCCGGTTTGCTGACATCTCCTTGAGGCGCGCGTGGAACACGTACGCGCCGTCGACACGGCCTGTCGTCATAAGACGGACGGACGGTGAGCTAGCCCATTACTCACCGTCCACAGGCTCGCGCCTACGGTGGCCGGGGGCCACTGGTTGCCCCCCGACGCCCGGGGCGTCTCCCGCGGCGGCTGGGACGTGAGGTTCTCTCCCTCTCACGTTCCGCCACCTCCTTCGCTAGCATGACTGCTTCGCAGAAGGAGGCGACGGCTTCCCATTCCCTCTCGCTCCGGACCATGGATTGAACCAGGGCCGGTCGCGAGAGGTTACCGCCACCAATCGCCGCTACGAGGACACGGCGGTGCTCAGCCCAAGCAGGGCAGAGCTCCACGGTGTGCTCCACCGTGTCCTCCGGCCGATCCTCACAATGGTAACACCCGGGCGTTTCCTCCCGCCCAATTCGGTGCAGGAACCTCCCAAAACAACCGTGTCCGGTGAGGACCTGCGTCAGGCGGAAGGTGAGGGCGCCGTGCCGCCTCTCTAGCCACTCCTCAAAGAGGGGACTTATCGCCACTATTGTGGCGTGCCCTGCACGTGGTTGCGATAGTCGCTGTCTCCATGCCACCATGAGATCGCGCCGGAGGTCTGTCCGCTGAGCGACAATTTGCCGTGGCAGCGGAGTTTCCCCCCGGCGTAGTGCCTCCGCGCGCCATTCATGCAGGCGCGCGAGGACCATCGCCTCCAGATCCCATGGTGGCAATCCGGCCAAGAGGCTCGCCGCCTCGCCGGAGATCGTGCGGTACCCCCGGATCAGCCTTACGGCCCTCTGGGGCGCGTTCAGGTAATGGGCGGCTCGCCGCCTCAAAGAACGCGCCCACACCGGGGCCCCATAAAGGGCCATGGACCGCACGACCCCCGCGTAGAGCCTCCGGCAGGAGGCGTTTGGACCCCCCAGGTTGGGCAAGAGCCGCTTGAATGCAGCTCCTGCCCGTTCCAGTTTTGGGGCCAAACGTCGGAAGTGCTCCACGAAGTTCCACCGGCTGTCGAGGACAAGCCCTAGGTACTTCAGCGTCGACTCGACGCCGATGGGAACCCCTCCTACCGTCAGTATGGATCCCGACGGTGGCGCATTCCGAGGCCCATGAAAGCACATGGCCTCGGACTTGTGCAATGCCACCTCGAGACCCAGTTGCCGGATTCTCTCCACGACTATCGCAACCCCGCGTGTCATTAATTCGGCCGCCGCCTCGTGCGACCTCCCCTGTGCCAGCACCAGCGTGTCGTCAGCGTAGCAAACTACGCTGACACCACTAGGGAGGTCAGCGCGCAGCACCCAGTCGTAGCCGATGTTCCACAAGGGCGGCCCCAGAACCGATCCCTGTGGAACACCGCACGACACCTCTCGCCGATTCCATTCTCCGGTGCGACCGGGGTAGATGACGGCCCTATCCGTCAGGTAGTCCCCGACCACACGACGAAGGTAGGTCGGCACCCGATGATACCGAAGTGCCTCCCTTATGCAGCTCCAGGGCATGGTGTTGAAGGCGTTGGCGATGTCAAGAGACACCGCCAAGACGACCCCACCCCGAGACACTGCATTTCCCGTCGTGAGAGCCCTCACGCGCATGATGGCGTCCACCGTCGAGCGCCCCCTGCGGAAACCAAATTGGTGTTCCGCAAGGTCCGGCCCCATCCCCACAAGGTGCCCGGCGAGGCGGTTCGCAATGACTCTTTCAAAGAGCTTGCCCACCTCGTCGAGCAACACAATGGGCCGGTATGCAGACGGAGAGTCCGCAGGGCGCCCCGGCTTCCGGATGAGGACCAGCTTCCCCGTCTTCCAACGAAGCGGGAACTGGCCTCTCTCCAAGCATGCGCTTAAGAGCCCTTCCAGTCGGGGCCCGAGAGCCTCCGAGGCCAGGACCCAGGCTTTGCCAGGCAAGCCATCGGGTCCCGGGGCGGTATTTTTGGCTTTAAGCCTGCCTACCGCCACTCTCAGGTCTACCCCGGTCACTTCCGGAATGTCGTCATCGTCCTCGATGTGGTCCACATCTGGCACCGCAAGTGGCGGAGCCATAGGCGGGGGAGGATGTTCCCCTCGCAGAGGGAACAGAGCGCTCACCACGTCCTCCACGAGCTGAGGGCGGAGACTCTGCGTCAGGTGTCAATAATACCTGACATGGTATTTGATTCCGAGATCATAATGACAGCTTATCGTATTCAAATATCTAATATTCTTCAAGGGAATTCTGTACATTACGTAAGTCATGTTAATTCACGTTGCTTTAGTGAATTAATACGTTAACGACAAGTTAGCAGTCGTTTAGTAAACCGCGGTTAAAGGCAGTCTAGAGATAGAAATTATTGGTTTGTCTAGTTTGTGTGGTAAGTAAGCGGTAAATGGGTTAGTTCTGTTAGGTAATTAAAATGTACTGTGAAGGGCTATTTATGGAGCCTCATCTAGATTGCAGATTTGTCGTGTAATGCCCGGATCCTATAACTTACTGATCACGATTCGCAATGTAAAAGAATTGCGTTAAAAAGGTTGATAAATGATAATGATAAATGATAAATTATGTTTATTTTGCAAGTAGGTTTTTACAAACACTTTTACACGTCATTTTTTTTTTAAGCTAGATGGGGCCGGTGTTTCGTACCTGACTACTCTGAGAAGAAACAGCCGAAACAAACTCAGAGGTTCTCTGTTAACTAGTTACTCTTTTAAAGTCCAGACATTGCTCAATTTACATGAGGGCTATGCAGATTAGTATCTGAAATGGTCTTTTGAAAACAGTTTTATGAGTCCCAATAAATTATGTTTTAACACAAGATCAGGTCGGAGTTTCATATCTGACTTCACTGAGAAGAAGAAACACTGAAACAAAATCAAAGGTCACAGTATCTTTTCAAATCCAGACATAATCTCCCTCGTGTCATTTATGAGGAGTTGAGAACCCTGCAGTTTAAAATTATTCGGAATAATAATTATTAATAAATGGGGGCAGGTTTTTTTTAACAGAGTGTAGGTCCGTTTTGACAGCCTCAGTTCTTCAAGTTTCAATTTATTATAATTCTATATTAAGATATAAAAAAAATGCTGAGTTACGGCCACCTAATTAATGTTAATTTATGTAAATTATAACTTCATATTATGACAGATTGCTTAACCTTGCCTTCAAACAGTTTTAATCTAAATTGACGGCCAAGTTGCATGTCAAGTTTTTTTTAAGCCTTCGCCGAGTTCAAGAGTGTTTACAAACAGCAGTCGAACATTTTCGTTTTAACGTTAGGAAGCGCCTAAAAATTATTGTACCGTCTCAAATTCAAAGGTCATTTATTCAAATTAGGCTGATAATAATCAGGACTTTTTGAACGTCAAAATCACAAGAGATATTCTCACAAGACGCCCGCCTTTCGCCACTTCCCAGTGTTTAAGCTGGAAAGAAAAAGTGGCGGAACAAACTCCCCAGCAAATATCGTCAAAATCATCTGAATGCTTATATTACGATAGAATCGTTATTCTATTTTTATCGTAATTTTAAGTAATGAACGCCTAAATATTATTGTATTATTTGATTTTCAACTTTTGGTGCTGAATCGAACGTTAAGAATCCAAAAGTGGGCGTTTATTTAGGTATCTCCTAGTGTTAATGAATGCAGGCGTAAGCTACAGCTGCATTTTACTGTGGCAAACAAAGGGCAATGAGTCAAGTTGTAGGGAAGATGTCAATGCAACTAATCAGCTACTGTTTTGCGGTAACGATGTTGTTGCACTGTCATGAAGTTTGTTAAGATTTGCGTCTTTAAAGTTTGTAAAATAGTCCTACAAATAATATTTAACATTACAAATAATATTTAATCTTAACAAACTTCATGACAGTGCAACAACATCGGACAGTGACCGAACTCCACGCGTGCGAAGCCGCGGGCATAGTCTAGTTTAGAATACATTATACTGCTTTGACTACGATCTATTGGACGTGAGTCTAGTGGCTGCAAACGCTTATGCTAAGCATGAGGTCCGGAGTTCGATTCCTGGTCAAACTAAGTATAATTGGAGTTTTGCACCAAAAATTACTGAGTACCCACGTGGACTCTAAATTTGCTGCCGGGTTTATTAAACATCGTAGAATTAAAACATAACTGGCGAAATATTAGTTTACTCTTTTACGTCACGCTAGTTATCACATTTAGTGATAACTAGCGTGACGTTAAGTTTATAATATTCCAAGTTACAAACCATTACTTAGAAAATCTGATTAAGAGGGGACTCTAGAAACCCTTTCTCCATACAAACGTATTCCGCTGTCTTCTTCGTGGATAATGCGTCTAGAGCAATGATTTTTTTCCAAAAAATCTAGGTCTTAATAGTACACTCCCCCCCCCCCTATCATTTCCTTTTTTTTCAAAACATAATCACTAAAAAAATTATGCCAATCCAAAACCCTCAAAAAAAAAACCCTTTTTTACCGCCATGTTCAGACGACTATCAGACAAATTAGATTAGTTTTTAACAAAAAAGAAAATAATAGAAGCATAGATATACTTTTTTTCTAAATTTGGATATAATAATTATTGAGATCAGTTTGGTTTCGAAGAAGAAAACAGCGGAATACAAAACGTCTTTTGGTCAAGATTTTTGTAGGTAAAATCAGCCTCGGGGCTAGAGTCCCCTCTTAACGTTGCATTCCTTAGATAATGTCCTATGACATACGCGCAGATACGAAAGTCAAAGCAGGTGACTGGAACACGGAACCCCAATACTAATTGGGGTTAAATAATTTGCAATAACCAGTCCTATTAAAGACTACTTCGTATCGACAGGTTACTAAAACTAAATAGTAAAACAAAAAAGCGTGTCAATCATCAATATTACATACCTAAACTAAACCTGTCCTAGAATCAGTGCAATAAAACTAATAGCTATTAGGCAGCGCGCATAGAAATAAAGAAATAAAAATTAATACATTTATTCTCATATTATAGTCATGATGGTATACTATTATGTGCTGTAAGTGCAGCAAGGATTTGTATGAATAAACTAGCTGCTGCTCGCGATTTCGTTCGCGGGGTTTTTTTTTGCTTATGAAAAATAAATGTTGGCCGATTCTCAGACCTACCCGATATGCACACAAAATTTCATACAAATCGGTTCAGCCATTTTGGTGGAGTATGGTACCTAACATAACGGTGAAGGAAAACATCGTGAGGAAACCAGCATGTCCTACAACTAAAAATTCGAAGACGTGTGACATCTACCAACCCGCACTGGGCCCGCGTGGTGGATTACAGCCCACTCCCTCTCATAGAGAGGAGGCCTGTGTCCCAGCAGTGGGAACAATATAGGCTGATGATGATGATGATGATGGTAACTAACATTGTGACACGAGAATTTTATATATAAGATATACAAGGTGTTGTTTTGCTTCTTCGTCAAAATTCAGGAGGTTGTCACAAAAGTCATGAATAATCAATTTAAATTACGGTAGGTAGGTACCTAGTTTATTATTAATAAACGCTGATTTTTTTGGTTGTTTAACATTAATTGTCAGTTTATCAGAATAACCGCCATAACGTGGTTCAGAGATTAAGAAATTATCGAATAAACGTTTGGTTATTGCTTTCAAATATGTAAACACGCGGGTATAGGGCGAGGATCAGACGGACCGCATTTAAAACACGAGTGGTTCAACTTACCGATTTCCGTAAAAAAGAAAAATTACCTTCCCATTTTATTATTGATTCGGGACGAGAATCATTAGGATATTTACCTCCTTGAATTTGACAAGGATGCAATACAACATCTGGTATATCTTATATACAAGGTGTTGTTTTGCATCATTTTTTTTTTCTTATTTACGGAAATCGGTAAGTGTGAACCACCCGTGTTTTAAACGCGGCCCGTCTGGTTCTCGTCCTATAACGTCGCTTACATTTATTCGATAATTTCTTGTTCCCTAAACAACGGTAAGGGGATTATTCTGAAATATTGTCAAACTTAGACAAACAAAAAAATCAGAGTTTTAATAATAAACTAGGTACTGTCATTTCAATTGATTATTTATGTCTTTTGTGACCACCTCCTAAAATTTGATGAGGATGCAAAACAACACCTTGTATGGGGAAGGAACACTGACGCTAAAACGGTTACCAAGTATTTAGTTACTACATTCCGAACACAAAGTTTTTTTTTACTTTACATGACGTTTTCCATCTTCAGCGTTTACACATAGTCCGCTGATGGCTTTCTAACACGGTATTAACTCGACCGTCCGTTCATTCAAGATCATCCTTACTTATACTTATAAACCGTTTTGTCCTAAATGCCTCTTAGGTCTAGTGGTCGCAAACGTGACTGCGGAGCTTGAGGTCCTATATTCGACTCCCGGGTCGGGCAAAGTATTATTGGGTTCAGGTTTGGGGGTTTGTCAGGAATTCCTCAGTAGCAGTCACGAATTGGCTCTCTGAAAACTGGATTTGTGCCCGGGTGATGACAATAAGCACGCCCCCATTATATGTGACTTAAACTTGTCTGCTGAAATGTGAGTATACTTTTAGGTACACCTCTGTATCACCCCTAGGGACAACAAAGCGTGAAGTTATGAAGAACCATTTCGTTTCCAGTGTACTCACCGACTTATACTTAATTAGCGAAGTAATTTCTCTGGTTCAATAAGTGCGTGCGACCAGCAAGTTAAGAAATTGGCCCAGTTTGCATGTTAGAATTGTTTCGAAAGGCTATGTCAGTTAAATCGCATGTTTTTGTAATAGGAGCATCGGCGGTGACTAAAATGACGCTTAAAGTGGTTGTAATGATATTAAGTGTAGAGCCGGGCGTGTAATGCAATAATGCTCGCTGTGGTACGGTTTAGAATGTTAGATATCGGTTTTCAAAGACGTTACGTCTCTACTGATTTTGCCAATTAGTTTAGTTTAATTAATAAAATATAACAAAATCGCGTTAATTTGTAAAAGAATCCGGGTAGTTTAAGTGGGTTTGATTTTCGGGTAAAGTAATATAGTACCTACCTATTGTATATTGGCACCTTGTTTTTATATAGGTATATTTATGTAATCCGTGTCATTAATTGTGCTTCTGCGTGTTGTGCTATGTCTTTTGTGTGCACTGAATAAATGATTTATCTATCTATCTATTGGGTTTTTACGAGTACATCAGAAGCGGCCCGGTGTATGGATTTGCCATCTGCTTGATGGAAATAGGTGCGCCCCATATTACATGGAACTTCAATATAACTGGCGAAATATAGGTGCACCTACTTTATAGGCCAATCGTAAAACTAATAGCCCACTCTGTGTAGACTAGGTAATTTTATTCCAAGCCACCAATTGTCATGGTTGTTCAAATAAATAAAGTGTATTGATTCTGCTGATAAGACGCGCATTAAGTATCGCTACTCAACAGGTCATTAGAAGCATTCACAGATGCTTCAATCGTAATCGCTACACAAATGAAGCAATTTAATTAAATTTTTACGCTCGTTAGCACGTTATACAATGAATATCTCAATATGATTACCGGTTTGCCAGTTTTTATAAACAGCGAGAATTTGCAGCAGTAGATGAGTTTTTCCTGTCTTAACAAAAAATGTTTGTATGACTTAATTACCTAACTACAAGCTCTTTGCAGCTGTCTTGCAGTCGGGTGTTATGATTTTAGTTACATATAACACAATGTTACAAAAATGGGTGGGGTCGGATGACGGAACGAAATTCTATCGAAAAGTCAACATCGTGGACAATTGACAGTCGTGTGAGAGATGTCAGGGGCGGGGACCGAGTTTGTTTTTCTAAGCTAGGCTTCTAGAAATTGTGAATAGATGCACACAGAAAGAATGCAATGAATACCGTTGGGAATTATAATGTATGTATTCTTGCTTCAAAATGTAAATAAAGCGATTGTCGATATCCAAATGATGTGGGTAAACTGTGCCAGTTTACACGGGTGTCTGTAAATAATGCTGATTGACAACTTGATAGATAGGCCGGCTCGAGAGGCTCAATAAAGTGTTTCCTTTGTTGACTTTCTTGAAGATACAGCCAGTATCTTATACGTAGATACTGTGTCTCTGGAGTTTATGTAGGAAAATAATCTATGTGTCTAAGAAAATACGGTTCAAAACTCCTTATTCCAACTCCTTCTTTAATAAAGATTGAGTAATTAAAGTAAAATCAAGCTGAAGTATTTACAAATCTAATCATACATAAAACAGTTAAAGAAAACTGTTTTCCTTCATTATCTCTTGATAGATTAACCTACTTATGTTTATGTAATATTTGCGGATGCTGTGTGCACATACTGTGATCTCTTGAATTTCAAAAGAAAGGAAAAGCGTGGTACTGTGTCACCATCATCATCAACAATTTGAATACTCTCAATGCTGGGCGCAAAATTTTCTTTTTCATCCCAATCTGTTGTCCTGTGGATTCTCGGAAATCAATACATGTTACCATACTTTTAAGAAAAAAAATTAAGAAACAAACCAATAAAATTATTAACATACTTAAAGTATTTCCTCATGTAAGTACTAATTTAATTCGAAAACAAAGACGTAATTACACTAATTACAAATAACTCGGCTAGGAACATACTTTTATTGCGTTGTCATAAAAATGAAACAAAAAATTCCTTGCAGCAACATTTTAGGCCCCAAGGTGAGAAATAATGGCAATATAATTATAAGTATACAGTTAAAATAAAACCAGTAGTTCTAAATACGTCGTAGTTGTACAAAGTGTAACATAATAAGCACAAGACCTGCCGTGTGTTTTCTCGGATCATGAAACTGAACAAGTTTTGTTCTAAGACCTCAAGAACTTCGCGATTTTCCATAGCAACTGACGAGATCAACTGATCAACACGTGGGGTAAACGAGTACTATGCGAGTTTGCGAGTTCATACTCGGAAACACCCTGTATCATCATCATCAGCCTATAATGTTCCCACTGCTGGGACACAGGCCTCCTCTCTATGAGAGGGAGTGAGCTGTAATTCACCATGCGGGCCCAGTGCGGGTTGGTACACCCTGTATAAATAACTCCAATTTATTGGAAACTTTAAATGTATTTAATGTGAAAAAAGGGTGTGTAAAGGGTGTAAAACACCTCTTAACGAAGCCGAAAGGCACTGGTTCTCCCTGCCATTGCGATAATTTTTTTTGTTCTACACCATACCTGGGAACCTTCTAGTTACGGAGATATTAGGGGTCAAAGTTCCAACTTTTTGACAAGTATTTTTTTAAATACAAGTTTTTAATGTAAGATTTTTAATTTAAACACCTCCACGACCCCCGTACTATTCAATCCGTCCATCAGCACAATGTTTTGAGTGCGTTACATTGAGTTCTACCACAAAACATGATTTTACACCCCCCTAAAAAAAGTCGTTTCCCAGCAATAATTTTTGCGTAAAGTTACTTAGTTTCATGTACAGAATGCTTGGTTGACGGCTTCGTGATGAGGTGATTTACACCTTGTATGTGTGATTGAGTTGAGGCTTTCGGCTAAATAAATAAAGTCCAGCTATGCCAACTGAGGTCAATGGACCATCCATAACATATCGAGACCTCTCCTAGCCATGAAAATCGACTCCAATAATCATTACTGGTTGTGAGAATCCCGAAAATCTGATTACCAGTAATTGGGTTGTAAATCATACAGGCAGTCATACCATGTAATATACTAAGGTTGTAAAACGTCTCTTTAAAAAAAACATACTTTCCTTAAAATTAATTAATAAATTAATTATCATATCTTTACGCAACGCACCAAACAGGGAAGATTAACGTTAACCTAAAAGGATTCGATAAATATCTAAATTAATCTTTATTAATTATTTCCGTTTGTAGTATTAAAGTCTATAAATCCTATGCGTCCGTCAGTTGCGAAGGAAACTAAAATATATTTTGTAATAGTTGTTACTAGGTACACCATCAATCAGTAGAATTATTCAACTCCTTGGTAATGATAGCCAAGAGTTATTGATAGTGTGTGTGTAATAATCTTTATGATGTAATTTGGGGCGTGGTGTCACTTGCAGCGATGGTTACGCGAGAGTAGGTAATTTATTTCTCACTAACTGTGCCCGCGACTTCGTCGGCGAGGTATTAGATTTTTTCTAAAATATAAGTAGCGTAAGTACTCTTTATTACATCAGCTATCTTCCAGTGAAAGTCCCGTCAAAATCGGTCCAGCCGTTCCAGAGATTAGTCGGAACAAACAGACAGACCAATAGACTGTCAAACAAAATTTGAAAAAAATGTTTTTTTGGTATATGCACCGTATATACATTCATATGCCTGTAGTAAAAAGCGGTTATTTTAATATTACAAACAGACTCTTCAATCGGTGGACACTCTTTGTTGGAGATGTTAAATAAATAACGCTTATATAGCAATTAACTTATAAAGCGATTAATCGATAATACACACAACATAGTTTTATGACTGTCATAAAACTATCATCGATGATCGCGAGACTACTGAATGCCATTCTCTTAGTCAATACTTGGTACACACGGCGAGATATCTCTGACGAATTGTTTTTATACCATTTCGGATGATAAAGAAAAGTCTGATTTACACATGAAGAAACCTCACCAGAAAAAATATCATCCCATCACCGAGTAAGACGATGGAAACGTCAAAATGCAATAGAAGTCGTTGTACAGAATTACCACTTTAAGTATGTTGCACTGTGGCGTTGCTTGTCAAAAAAATAACACCAATATGCCAAACTTGCTGCGCACGGCAACCAATCCAGTTGAATTGGTGAATTGGTGGAGTGGTTTTTTATAGCTACATAAAACCACTTTACGCTGATTTCTCACTGTTTAGGAAATCTATACAAGATGAGGTCATGTTAAACTGCAAATGTATTGACACAATCATGTCGAGTATTGTCAAGGCCTGGTATTGACATCGGGATGCTGCAGAGTATCTCTTTACAGTGTCATATTTCATAGTCTGTTGTGCTAGCGACTTGTAGAACAAGTCCGAGTCAAAAGTAGAAGCTGGTTGAATCTGACCCTTCTGGTTAGTCCGAACACCTAGGTGAACCACTTTGGTGTTCCACGGGTCAGTATCCCATAGTACTACATGGCAAACAAAGTGTTTTCTTTTCATTGTGTTGAAAGAGTAGTCACGCTAGCACTTTTCTTAGATTAATGGAACTTGCATAATACTAATCTGACATTCATGTAATAGAACTGTATTTTTCATAAGCATCGCTTACACTCGCACCAAGCCTCAACCGATTCATTTCAATCAGGTCCACTGAAGCAAATTACAGTAATAAATTAAGTATATTACACTTACCTCACCGCTACTGTATCGGAACAATAGAACCACACTTCAGAATGTTGTTGACGAACAAACTGAACAGGCATTTACGCCTGAACACTTTTGTGGGTAACTTGTCATCAAAGCTAATGTTGATATACCTACCTTATAAACTTGTAAGGTGTCAAATTGATGTGTAATGCTGATTACGTAGTAAATAACGCTTTTTTTTTAACTTGGGCAAATTTAGAGTCATCGTATTGCAGGTTCTTCGACAGTTCGCATAATGATATAGTTTGCCATACAGGTTCTTTAAATACAAATTTGACGTAGCACGTACGTTGTTCGGAAACTATTTTTTCGTAACTTTATACCGAAAAATATTTAAAATAAAAAAGGGCTACTGAAAGTCTTAGTAAATCTTTCAGATCAATTAGGTCACCATCGTCTTGGGCCTACGATGTCCTCCCATACTTAAGTACTAACGCTGTCACATAAAAATATTGTAAAACCAAATGATTTTAAAAGAGTAACCATGGAGTTTCTTGCCGGTTCTTCTCCATAGGAAACGACCAACCCGAACCGACCACCTTTTTGTCGTCGTTTTACAAGTGCCCATGTAGGCTTATGTGAAATAAAATATTATGATTTTGATTTCTTCTTGCTCTTTACCCATTCTGCTTGGAGTCGGTGCTACACGTTTTTCTTCCATTCTCCTCTGTCAGCCGTCACGGCATCTTTAAATACATTAATCATTCCTCACTTAATCCATCCATGTTTTCTTTGTACTCTCTCCAATCTGGATCTATCCAATTAGGTCATATTTATAGCAAAATGACCAAAATTGCTAAGTTTTACTTGTTACACTTTTCTGACACCAACCTGTTGCTTATCACACGTATGTTATTTGCTTTGTTCCTTCTATCGTTATTTTACCTGAATGTCATGTTAAAACATTTTATTGTTGATATCAAACAGGGAATCTAAATGATTACTTTCATTTAAACAACCCATGAATTCTTAAAAGCTGGCCCAATTAACCGAATAAAATGCTGCTTTAGTGCATGCTGCTAAATTAGTTCTTAGTTCGCATTTTACTGTTAAATTGGGTGGCGTTTTGTAGATTTTAGATATAACTATGTGTCCGGTGACTAGGAAGTTTGATAACCAGAAGTTACAGTCAAAAAAAATTTTTTTTCGGATAAAATCTTGAATTGGAATGCTTTGGTTCAGATCCTACCTTTAAACCCCAATGTATAATTAGTGGATTTCATGTCAATTATGTAGATATCAATGATACCTAGTACAGTCAGTGCCTCGCACTATCTGACCTCTTTTGTAAAGAAAAGAAGACGAGAAGTGATGTTGGAAGAGGTCAGGCTATACAGGACACAAATGTACGCAACAAGATAAAATCGTCAATCGATAGATCATCAATCCTCGATCATCAATCCTCGGTCATCGATCCTTTCTATTAAAATCTTAATGTAAATACTTATACCGATACGAAACCGAGCCGCACACAAAAACTATGGCACCTAGAACAGAGCCAATTAACTGTTACGTATATTTGATTTGTTGAGATGTCAGAAGAAAATGTGGTCGTACAGGATCCGAGCACAAACATTACCATTTACTGCTAATTTGATACAGAAGGTGAAGAAGAAGTAACTAATGAGTATATTTATAGACTTATTGATAGAGAAAAGATGCATTGTGTGAGGAATGATATGAAAGAAAAAGGTGAAGATGATTGCGTGACGGTTGAGGGGGGAGAACAGAAGAAAAAAATTGTGCGTGGAGTCCCTCCGCGTGGAAGAAGTGAAACTTCGTAATACTACACGCATGCGTTCAAGTGCCACGAATTCATTCTCGCTCTGTCTCTTTCTATTCCCCCTCCATGGTAGCGTTAAACTTTTAACGCAACCTTGTTGGAAGTCGCATAAGAAGTTTCACTTTAAATAAACTTATTGCGCTGACCCCAATTAACATTGGACAAGGGTAGGAAGATGCTGATGGTATTCATAGACTTGATGATAATGCTGGAGAAATAATTACATCATAACGTACTTTTTCATCAAAACTAATGGCGATTGTAAAATCAATAATTGACAGTGGCGATATTCTTTTTGACGTGTCTGTTAGCGTTTCCTACACTTCGCAAAATGCTAAAATGAGAGAGACGGTGGTGGCAAGCAAAATCTATGCAAGTTTTGAAGGTAAGAACTCTGTGGCAAAATGAAACTGGAGATGCACGAAATTGACCAATTATCTTAACCTAATATAAATATATTTAATATAGAGATTGCTAACATAGAGATATTTAATATAAGGATATTTGTTAATGCTGACGCTATCATATCAGATTTCAGTTTTAATGTTGAAACAAAAGATATAAGGAGTTATCCTTTTGCACATGTAATTTTATCAATCCACATAAACATAGCCAGTCTACAAATATCCACTATTGAAACACGCTAGCCACAGTTTTCTGATGTAATAGGGAAGCATTTAGACACAAACTTGAGGTGAACTACGAGAGAAACCGGCCAACAGGTTGACGCTAGTGTAGATTTTTAGAATAGCTGGCTGTTTATTAGGTCCTGTTTGAGTGTCTTCATGGGTTTTAATGGGTAGAAATAAATGTACTTGTTATCTATACGTAAGAAGCTAAATCTTGCGTTTTAGTTAATGCCAAAGACTGGACGGTAGGGTCGCCACAAACACATGGATTACACGCTAAGAAGACACGGGTTTGATTACCGCACTGTTATAATATTTATTGGCCTAGCACATGACGGTTTCCTCATGATGTTTTCGTTTTCGTCTTTGGGTTACCCGGTCCCTCTTTTTCTTACAGAGAGGAAGCCCTGATCGCAGACAGGACTACAATGAAGGCTGTTTAGGAAGACTTATCTGGCAGCGCGTAATTTTCTTCCATGTCTATCCCTTTTTCGTCGGAATCGTCATTAGCTAAAGCAAGACTTAGAGCATGCTTCCGACCTCATCGTCAATGCTGCCGCGTGCTATAGCATTCCCGCTCTGTTTCTTGCCCTAATGCTTGTATTACCCGCAGCTGTTCCGGGATTGATGAGTTTGTGACCCTATTGCGATTTGCGTGTTGAGAAATCCTATTTTTTTAATTGCATTTTCTGAGCCTCAAATAATTACAATAATTAAAACAATGTAATAACCCTAATCATACGTGGATGTCAATATCAAGCAGGCAGTTAGTCATTGATAGATTGAGAAGATTTAATGAGGCTAGTAGATGAGCCATTGTGAAACAACTTGAGTAATCAGCTGATCCGTTGTTAGTAAACAGCGTAATATTTAACTAGTTTTGTTTAACATTAATCGGTTTTACACGCTTTTGTCAAGAGCATGGGTAAATGTGGTTAATCAAAATTTAAATCGAGCATCGTTTGCCAAGAGTGATCAAGAAATTAAACAAAGAAGAATATTTATTTGGGTCATCCTACTGACTTACTATGCTGAATAAGTCAGTTTTTAGCATAGCGTGAAAAAGAAATAGACACATAATCTCTAGAAAATGTTATTCCTAGACCCCAGCTACTGGGGTCTAGGAATAACATTTTCTCAGACCCGCAGTTGGTCTCTCATATGACGGAGGTACTGTCTAGTCTCCAAGCCTGCACTATTTTTCAGACTTTATTAACGTTGAATTTGTAGTAGATCTACTCTTTCTGAAGAGGCAGTTTATCTTATTGTCAACCATTTGTTGGTTTTCCCGAGCAATACAAAGCGCGAAGAAAGAAAATGGGAAGAAATGTGCCAGTAAATGGTTTTATGGAAATAATAATGCTTTGAGTTTGATTTCAAGTCACTTTCTACTGCTGCTGCCAAGCAATCAATCAGCTGTAAGACGATATTTTTGCGCTGGTACGTGTTACCTCATTATCTCGCAACCGGTGTGCGTGTAAGACCAGATGTTATAGTATCTGCCTACTACAGACACTCTATACTCACACTTATCATCCATATTCATACTTTTATTGGTTTTACATTAGCATATTACCAATCATTTCGTTTTTATAAATATTTTCTAATCCTTTGTTGTGACATGTTTACTTCAAGCATATTTGTCAGATGTCATTTACTTTTATTTTTGATTGTTACCAGCCAAACTCTCTATGAAGGTTTCATTAAGATTATATATTACTAAAAATTATTATCAATTCGTGAGTTCAATTATTGTATTTTATATTTAATAGCGAATATTTGCTGTGTAAAGATATTCTGAATTATATTTCTAAAAATATTATGTGCAGGTTTTTTGACCATTGTTACTGGCTGTTTTTAATACTGGCAGGTTGCGTCTTACTAGAGCGCAGCAGTTTTGAATCGAAAAAAGACATTGGAAGAAAAGAAACGGAAGATCAGGGTATAAAAGGGATTTCTGACAGATGCCCTGGTTCTAGTCTGGAGTCAAGAGTTCAGGTTCTAGTCTGGAGTCAAGAGTTCAGGTTCTAGTCTGGAGTTAAGAGTCGGTTCAGTCTGGACACGAGAAATCAGTATAGTCTAAAATCAAGAAAACAGCTAAGTCTAGTTTGGAGTCAAGATCTGTCATATCTTGAGTTTTGAGCACAGCCTGGTGGAGTCAAAGAGCGGCCTTCGTTTAGTGCTGCCGTGGCTGTTGCTAACTGTCTGCTGGAAGCTGCTTTGCGAACTGACGAGCCTGGCACTGGGGCTCATTACCTGTCTGCTGGAAGCTGCTCTTCGAGCTGACGAGCCTGGCATTGGGCGGTACGTGTCTGCTGGTGGGTCCTACCAAATCGCCCTGCATCAAGTTCGTCGTGGTCAAGCTCATCTTAATCAAGCCAGCTTTCTACGACTGCAAGTTTGTCTTCAGTTACTATCACGCTCAGAGATTTGCGGAGATATTTAAAACGTTCTCGGTTAACCTGCCCTTCACTTTTGTACTAATTTATTGTATTTTTCATTTCATCATTTATTAAATTCATTTTCCCCTAATTACTTTTTTAATGTATAAATCTGTTTACTCCTTTCATCAAGGAATAAGCAAGTTTGTTACATTTTGGCGCCTAACGCAAAATCAAGTCTTGATCTTAAACATATTCCCTAAATTCTAAAACAACTTCCACAAGAGATTATATTTGGTAACTATTTTCATCATATTTTCATCATATTACATCACTAAATCTCTACTTATACTCTTAAACACTTAATTCATATATTTATCTATATCTTCTATGAATCTCATCAAAAAAGGTTTAGTGTCGTGGGCTCGAACTATTATTGGCGCTGTTTGCGTCCTTCTTAATAATAACTCAGACTCTCTTGACTCTCTCTCTCCCTTTTAATTTTATCTACTTTATTTTTAACTTTTTTATCTTATACTTACTCATGACTCATGACTCATCTTCCTCTTCCCTTCTTCTAACTGTAGAGTTTTATTCGGTCTATTTAAACTCTATAATTTTTATTTTCTTTTGTTCTTTCATTGGTTTTTAAACCATTAAAAGATTATTTTTAATCTTCTTCTATATCTGATCTTATCAGATAACTCTTTGAAGTGCTTTTAGGTACAAGTTACCTAACCTTCTATTATACTATTTTCTTATCAACTCTAAAAGTTGACTGAAGAGGGTTGCGACTTCCTTTAAATAAGCCTTCGCTAATCTTCAACTCTAAAGGTTGATTGAAGCGGGTTGCGACTTCCTTAAAATAAGCCTTCGCTAATCTTCAACTCTAAAAGTTGACTGAAGCGGGTTGCGACTTCCTTAAAATAAGCCTTCGCTAATCTTCAACTCTAAAAGTTGACTGAAGCGGGTTGCGACTTCCTTAAAATAAGCCTTCGCTAATCTTCAACTCTAAAGGTTGATTGGGGTGGATCCCTTATTAAAAGTCTTTATATTTCATCTTATTATGGGTTTTAGACGCGAGCGGATTACAACTCCAAAAATAAGCCTACTGTTATTGATTTATCAGGTGGAGTAGTGATCATTGAATGTGAATCCTACCTGGCCTAACTTCGTAAGATGTCGGTGTGTTTGAATGAGTTATGAAAGTTTTGTGAATGTTGTAATACTTTAACCTTACCAAAATTTTTGTTCTAGGCCAAAAATTTTCTCGGGGTCGTTGGGGAAATATAGTATCTGCCTACTACAGACACTCTATACTCACACTTATCATCCATATTCATACTTTTATTGGTTTTACATTAGCATATTACCAATCATTTCGTTTTTATAAATATTTTCTAATCCTTTGTTGTGACATGTTTACTTCAAGCATATTTGTCAGATGTCATTTACTTTTATTTTTGATTGTTACCAGCCAAACTCTCTATGAAGGTTTCATTAAGATTATATATTACTAAAAATTATTATCAATTCGTGAGTTCAATTATTGTATTTTATATTTAATAGCGAATATTTGCTGTGTAAAGATATTCTGAATTATATTTCTAAAAATATTATGTGCAGGTTTTTTGACCATTGTTACTGGCTGTTTTTAATACTGGCAGGTTGCGTCTTACTAGAGCGCAGCAGTTTTGAATCGAAAAAAGACATTGGAAGAAAAGAAACGGAAGATCAGGGTATAAAAGGGATTTCTGACAGATGCCCTGGTTCTAGTCTGGAGTCAAGAGTTCAGGTTCTAGTCTGGAGTCAAGAGTTCAGGTTCTAGTCTGGAGTTAAGAGTCGGTTCAGTCTGGACACGAGAAATCAGTATAGTCTAAAATCAAGAAAACAGCTAAGTCTAGTTTGGAGTCAAGATCTGTCATATCTTGAGTTTTGAGCACAGCCTGGTGGAGTCAAAGAGCGGCCTTCGTTTAGTGCTGCCGTGGCTGTTGCTAACTGTCTGCTGGAAGCTGCTTTGCGAACTGACGAGCCTGGCACTGGGGCTCATTACCTGTCTGCTGGAAGCTGCTCTTCGAGCTGACGAGCCTGGCATTGGGCGGTACGTGTCTGCTGGTGGGTCCTACCAAATCGCCCTGCATCAAGTTCGTCGTGGTCAAGCTCATCTTAATCAAGCCAGCTTTCTACGACTGCAAGTTTGTCTTCAGTTACTATCACGCTCAGAGATTTGCGGAGATATTTAAAACGTTCTCGGTTAACCTGCCCTTCACTTTTGTACTAATTTATTGTATTTTTCATTTCATCATTTATTAAATTCATTTTCCCCTAATTACTTTTTTAATGTATAAATCTGTTTACTCCTTTCATCAAGGAATAAGCAAGTTTGTTACAATGTATGAACTTGGATTAGTCAAAAGGAGTAAGGAAAGAACGTAGCAGGTGGCGTTCTATGGTTTCTGCCCACCCCCATGGCAAAAAGTCGCGAGTTTATGTGTATTATATGGTATATTTGATTGAAGTTACCTACATAGATTTGGCTATTTTCAAAAGTTTTATTTAACGTATTACGCATTCAAGATTTGTAGCATATTTTCTACGCAATATTTTTTACAAGCAAGTACTGGTATTAACTTATAAAATACGAGAGAAAACACAGGGAAATGTACCTATGTAAATTATCCTGTTTACTTGTTCAACTTCTTAATCAATATTTATGTTTATTATTCAATAGATTCCTTGTTTATGATTTAGTTATGTGGTTTAAGTCATCAATGTAAGTATATTAGGTAAACTAGTTGACCCGCGCAGCTTCGTCTGGGTCACATAAGACAGGGATATTTTTTTCCCGTTTTCGTTACATTTTTCATTGATTCTCCGCTCCTGTTCGTCGTAGCGTGATGTTATATATCCTGCCCTCCTCGATAAACAGGCTATCCAACACAAACATATTTTTTCAATTAAAACCAGTAGTTCCTGATATTAGCGCGTTCAAACAAACGAACTCTTCAGCTTTGTAAGATTTTGTTAATAGTATAGATATAACTTCATGCTTGTACATCCAGAAGGAGCAAGCAGAGGTGTTTAAAACACCCATTATACACACCTAGATTTCATCAATTACGATATACAAAGTTATACGTTTTGAGTCGAAAGAGGCTCCACTTGTACCGGTTTCCAAAATGTAGGCTATAAACATAAAGTAATAAATTACATAAAGCAAACAGACTCCATCCTGCGGTTGGCAACTACAAACAAATTTAATTAACGACTATTACCAACCCACGCAAGATCGGTTATAATTTGCCAAACTAGGGCAATCAAAATCATCTCAATTACTTATTAACATACATACATGATAATACCGACTACATAATGTTTGTATGTAGAAAGTACAATCAACATAATACATCAGTAACCAGCGAAGTTGTTGTTACATCTTTGTACAATGAGGAACAAAGATCGAGAAGAGACGACCCACGGTAACGTAATTACCATAACGTAATTTTTCACCGCGAAAAAGATAGTAATTTCCCAGCAATAAATTTTGCGTACAGTTACTTAGTTTGATGTCGAAGATACTTGGTTAACGGTTTCGTGATAGTCCGTTTAGATCTTGTATTATAATATAAAAGTTTGTATGAAGGAGGTACCACTCCGAAAAGAGTAGTATCCGATTTCAAAAAATAATTTCACAGACCAGATGGAAACCAATTTTTACTCAAATTCCGATTCCGTACTCAAAGGGCCAAACGGGACTCTATTAGACTTCGGTCCTTCCGTCTGTCACCAGGCTGTAACTCATGAACCGTGATAGTTAGACAGTTAAAATGTCTACAGATTGTGTATTTCTGTTGCCGCTACAACAAATACTAAAGACAGAATAAAATTAAATATTTAAGGGGGCTCCCATAAAAAAAAGTGTTTTATTTGCTCGTTTTTATAATAATGGTACGGAAGCCTTCGTGCGCCAGTCCGACTCCCAGTTGGCCGGTTTTTTTTTAAATAAAGTGGTCTAATACTACTGCACCAATATGCCTTATATCTTATTTCTTTTACCGATTGTACCAACACACAAACGTGTATAAAATTTCACTTGCCGTAATAAAGACTTGGACTCGGCCTTGAGAAAAACTGGATCTCTTAAAACTAACGCACAATTTTAAGATGTTACTACAAGATTGTGACATGTACGAGTATTTGCGAAATTTACGACTCACCTATAATTTTGTGTTTCGATTGTACCTAGAGGGTATGTGGACGTAAGATGTTGTGTAGTTGTACATTCTGTAATAATCTGCTTATTGCTGGTTGTTTGTCTCTTTAGTGATGTTCCAGTCTGTGTCATGATTTTGATTGTTAATACAAGATGTTGTTTTGCATTCTCATCAAAATTCAGGAGGTTGTTACAAAAGACACAAATAATCAATTAAAATTACAGTACATAGAATTGTTAGTAAACGCTGATTTTTTTGGTTGTTTAAGTTTGTCAGTATTTCAAAATAACCCCCATAACGTGGTTTAAGGAATAAGAAATTATCGAATAACCGTTTGAGATTGTTTGTACGTATGAAATCGCGGTTATAGGGCGAGGATCAGACGGCTTGCGTTTAAAACACGGGTGGTTCACACTTACTGATTTCCCTAAATAAGAAAAAAAAATACATACCCATTTTATTATTGATTCGGGACAAGAATCATTACCTACTTGAATTTGACGAGGATCCAAAACAACACCATGTATTTGCTCCATAAAACAACCATATAGACCAGGTTTTTCTATTCGATGAAAAAGTATACATACGTTGTTTGTGGTCTTCTAAAATACCATATTTAACACTGTTTTTCTAATCACAGATGTATTGCCACGATAGTGTCGTTGTCGAAATCGGTGCAGCTGAACGTGAGGTCTTGTTTTCGATTTTCAGATCAGGATGTGTTATTGAGTTTTTACATCAGGAATTCTTTGGTCTGAATCAGTGTCCGGTCGATGGAAAAATATAATACATTGGAATCAAACACCCATCATCTGCCTAGCCTTTTCCCAAACTATCTTGGGGTCGGCTTCCAGTCTAACGGATGCAGCTGAGTACCAGTATTTTACATTAAGCGACTGCCTATCTGACCTCCACAACCCAGTAACTGTGTAATACGATACCCCTTGGTAAGACTGGATGTCAGACTACTAATACTCGTAACGACTGTCAAAGATCTACATGTGACAGCCGTGACCAAAGGCTTAACGTGCTTTCCGAGGCACGGAGGACACTCGGTATGTAATTGTGGTCACCCATCCACGGATCGACCTCGGCAAGCACGGCTTAACCTTAAATATCGACCCGTACTGCTGTTATTATTTAGCCACGAGCTCAAACATAAATGGCGAAATATTGGTGTGCAATAGCAACAGTTCTGTCTATAGCTTTGTATATTACAGGCGTAATGTTTATGTATATATAGTATTACCTATATGCCATAACCCTCTACGCAGCATCTTCCGCAATGAATCTCCGAATGTCATTCAACCCTACTTGCTTCACAACGGGCTAGCAGAACGCACTACGCAGTAAAAAACGTTGCGTCACAAATGTCGGAAAATTCTGCGTTGTGCAATTATCGCGGGATGCCGCGTAATACTGGGGGCCTACTCTCTAAGTCCGTCATCGAAAATACGGGTCCATCCGTAACGATCTGTATACTTCGAAATGAACCCTAGTCCCTAATATTTTCAGATTCATGAGTTTTGAAAACACATCGGGAGTAATGACAACTGTCCAATCGTGTTGTCATTCATTTTTAGTTCGGGCCCCTAACGAATTCTATGTCCCTAAGTGATAAGGAGTAGGAAACGACCGTAACTTCGGCCGAAACTACGGACTTAGTGCTAAGAGAGTAGACCCCCTCCGTCATGTTGTTTGTGTGCTTCAGGCTATTGCAGTACTGTAACGGAGACCTCAGGTGATTTGGCCATCGGGAAACGGTGAAGCTAAGTATTGTAAGGAAACCAGTATGTTGTAGAACCAAAAAATTTGAAAACATGGGATATGTACAAATCCGCACAGGACCCGCGTCGGGGATTACAGCCTGTGTCCCAGGAATAGAAACATAATACGGCTACTAATAGGGATGATGACTGGGTAAAGAAAACGAAATTCTATTTTGTCCGTCAATCGGGTAATACAAAAACTTTACTTACGTATTTTTTGTTTTATCAAGTTAACAAAAAAATACTTAGTTATAACGCATTAAAGTTGGAGAGTGGGGGCTCACTACGTCACAACTAGGTATAAAATGTACTAAGCCGTGACGTTATGCGCCATTTCAACTCAAAATATCTCCGTAATTTTACGATTATGTGAAAAAAGAAAAAATACGTGTCAAATACTTTTTAATAAACTACCCGATAGATAAATAAAAAAATGAGTCACCATCCCTATTATTCTACTAAGCAAGATTTGACAGCAAATTCCACTTACTTTCCTAAGTTTGCAGAGTCATCAGTACGTTAACAAACACAGTGGCTACATCCTTTAAGATTGAAATTCGACCCCAACATTCAGAAAACGTTGTACAGGTGAAGTTGATGTGAGTTTACAAAAGATGGCAATAAAGACAATGATTATCTTGATAAGACACATCTTGCCTTCAACAAAAACAATTTTAAATCAAACAACTAGATAAATGACTGCCAATTTCAGACCAACCCATTTCGCTCCGGGCGCCGCCTTATCTGTCTATTCCCTAACGACCGAACCGTGAACTACGAATTACATTATTACAACAATAATAACACAAGCAGACAATAACCCTAATAATTGTACATTATTAAATACTCAGGTTAAACTGTCCTTGCCTTTCGCGAACACGATCGTTAAGGGCCAAAGCTTTGTCGCTTTAAATGTTCCACGACAGAAAGAGATTGACACACCCTTCTTCGTACAACAGACAAGGATAGAAGATGTCTTTTAACAATGGTAATTAAGGCAATTGTGCGCAATGTGGATATTTTTCGGTGGCAGCCACTTTTTTAATAAGAATCTTTAAAGACTTTTTTGGTTAAGTTATGACGTTTTTTGAACTTTGCTAAAGGTCTTTTTTTTAATGGAGTCATAAGGAACACAGACCTAAGAAAAATATAGCGAAATTTCAGAGGTCCTACTAATGAGATTTTTTTCGGAACCATTTGAATGTGTATTATGTAAGTTTTTTCTGCCTCTAGGGCCTTCTCTTGTAAGTTTTCTCTGCCTGTAGGGACTTAATGTTGGAAATATTTAAGATGTTAAGACTTATAACAATAATCTTGAACCAGGAAGGAAAAGAAAGAAAATCGCAAGGTTTCTACGTTTAGCATATTTTTATATAGGGTTAAACATTTTCAATTACAAATATTTCTTTCGAGGCCCTTTACTCTACCTAGGCCTAAAATAATTGAAGCCAGCAATACGTTTTGGCAATTTATCAATTAAAATATAGGAACTTGTTAGTGTTAACGATTGCAATTCCTAAATTGTCCTTAATAACCCTTGTAAAATGAATATTTATTATTTTGTTTACTCACTACCAAGACACTACGTTTTACGATTTTCCGGTAGGTAACATTATGGCTAAAGTTTAATATTGCAAAAAAATGCGTAACCTTTAATATAACTCGATTACGATTTAAGTAAGAGCCGCAAATTGGCTATTTTAAGTAGCTTGATTTTTTTTAAATAAATTCTAATAGTATTCATCACTAGCTTATGTTAACGGCTCCGTCCACGTTTTTTTTTGGAAAATGTCCCACGGGATCGTACTACAGGGATAAAAAGTATCCTATGTGCTATTCCAGACTATTATCTATTCCTGTGCCAAAGGAGATGTTTGATTTTGGGCTACCACTATGTACACATAGGTAGATAGATAAATAGGAAAAAAATAGGGGAATTTCATAAAAAATACTAACAAACTAATTCGAAGAAGGGTACAGTCATTTAATAATTATCATTTAAAAAGTTTTTTACTACGATAACCCTTTTTTAGGGCAGTCATGACAGTTGTTTGACGTTTGACGACTTTGACAGTTTCAAGAAGTGCCGTCTTTGAGTCTATCTTTTCTTTGAGTTTGGACACGTCAATCAAATGTCATTGTCAAAATGACATCTTTCGCCTGCTGATCACGTGCTGATCTGATCCACCATGTTTAATTCTTACGTGGTGTTGCTCTCTTTGACCAAGTTAATTTGAGTGAACGTTGAAACGAAGTGAAATTTTCAGAAAATTGACGATAAAAAATGGTTACTGTATTATATAGCAATATTTACATATACTGTACATTGTGCTGGCCCAGGCTCCATACATTTCTGGAACATCTCCTTTAATCCAGATCCATTCAGTAGTTTTGCGTGAAAGATCCATTCATCCTTACAAACTTTCGTATTTATAATATTAGTAGGATACAGGTATCCCACGGTCGATTTGTACTCTGAGTGTGATGTTTTAACTATTAGACAGTTATTCGTTAAAGAAACTGTACTACAACAACATAAAAAACTGAAATTTATTGATAAAACAACAATGACTTCGAGGCGCATCGATAGGGTGTGTCCTACGGTTCCATATAAAACAGCATTTATCGAAAAATTTCAATGTTATCTTGGACCGATGCTGTATAACAAATTAAATAAAATTATAAAAATGTACCCATTGAATCAACACTCATGCAAGAAGGTCTTAGTGTCCTGGCTGAAATCTCAAAGCTATGAAACCGTAGAAAACCTATTTGCAGTTTTGAAATAATGCTTTAAACCCTAACTATAATTATTACAAAAGGTAAAAATATTAATAATTTAACCAAAAATTTATTAACTTGTCTAATTCAATTAAATTAATTACACGTAAAACGTAGGTAAACATGGGAATATATAAAGCCAAATTAATCAAACTGGTTATAAAACAAGAAAGCAGAAAAGTAAATAAATAATTTAATTTAACAATTTCATTTTTTTTCTAAAATTGCCTACGTTCGTACTCTTTGTTGTTTCTGTTACGATTAAAGTCAGATGTAGGGTACTTTGAGAACAAAAGAAGTAAAAAATACATACTTTGATTTTATCAATACATGATAGTAAATCCTTGTCTACCCACATTGTATACTGAGCACATAATATATTATTTAGTAATATAAAATATTTGCATTGTAATGTTTAATCACAATAAGCATAACTCGGATTGTAACAACATTGGAAGCGACTAACGTCTAAGATACAGGCTCGGCCTAGTTTAGACGTTAGGGTTCATTTTGATCTGTTTATTTACTTACTGTACTTGTGACAATATTGTGATAAGTGTTAAATGTATTTCCTCTTTTTTCAATAAAGATTTTTTATTATTATTATTATTATACAAGCGCCAGAAGTTACTTGTCGCACTGTACATTATTTTAAAAGAATGACTCTGAATAAGATTTTTTTTAATACATTATTAAAAAAATCTTTATAGCAAAATTAACCCAATTGCTTAACACAATAGTCACATTAAGTTATCCATGTCAATGATTTGAGTCATGGCGTCTTATTTTATTATGTTAATGCAACAATATAATTACAACATATAATGGCTAGAAATAAAATAAATATGAAATAAAATAATAACTTGAGAATAACAAGGGCAACCGGTTAATTAAATGGAAAACTTAATAGGTTCCTTTTTATGCAATTATCCGTGGAAATGGATAATATTCCTGAAAAAAAAAACGGTCCATTAATTTATTAAGCTAAGCTCTAATATTCCCAGATGGACTTGTGTTAAAGAGGGATGAATTTCATGTGACTAAAAGAGTGATGAATATAAATGTTGGTGGATGGAAAGGGAAGGGGAATTTATATTATTGTATTTATTTTAATTGTATTTATATTATAGTTATATATTTTGTTTTTGTATGTAAGTTTATATGTTCTTATATTGTATTTTATATTTAAAATATATATTTGCTTTATGTTTTCCATTTTCTCTTCTTCTTTTACACACTTTATCTACATCTCTTTTTTTTATTATCTCCTTTCGCAGGTATGCTGGAAGAGATTTCTTTAGAAATAAGCATTACCTTTGTACCTATTTTCGTTTCCTTTCTTCTTTTCTGTATTTAGTGTGTACATAAATTGTTAAATAAATAAAATAAGGGAGAAGAAGACGAAAGAAACGATGGATGGATTGTGTGAGGTTTGATATGAAAGGAAATGGTGTAAACTATAGGCTGTTGACAGAGGAGAATTAAAGAAAAAAACGTGTAGCAACGACCCCAAGCAATATAGGACAAGGGCAGAAAAATGATGATAAACCTCTGATATCCCTAAGCGTTGATTTACGAAGATTGATGATACCTAATGATAGCGGCAACTTTGTTCCATGAAGCTCTGGTCAAACCAAAGCAAATGCCGCATGTGATTCGGGAAGATAACTTGCGTTGATTGTATCAACTAACTTCTTAGGTGGTCGGATTGGCGCGAATTTTTACGTGACTCAATACAGGCTTCATTTAACCGCTTTTGTGGTTACCATGATCTTTTATTTTTATTTATTTATTTATTTATTTATTTATTTATATTTGGATCGCCAACAGAGGCTACACAATTACATGCACTCTAACATATACATGGACAATACAAGTGTGCGCTTCCAATTATAGGCAACCACATCGTTTACTTAATAACTAGGCAGGTACAAAAAGTTTGATAAGTAAGCAATAATTAAAATTAATCAAAGTACAGTATACGAAAATCATAGAAATTAATGAATGAATTATTATTATAAAAGAATTAATTAATTTTGAATAATATGAAAACAAAAACAATAAGGGTACAAAATAATTAAAAAAAAGAAAAAAAAATTTTGTTAATCTTATAGCATAAGATACTGTAATAGGTCCTCCTGCACGCTTAGCATGAACATTGTAGAAACGAGTTTTGTCTACAGAAGAAAGGACATAATGACAGATACACAATAGGGGATGATCACATTTTTTTTTCTTTGTCTGTCGGATAGTTTATTGAAAAGTATTGGACACGTATTTTTTCTTTTTTCACGTGGTCATAAAATTACGGAGATATATTGAGTTGAAATGGCGCATGACGTCACACGTAGGTAAGTTTTATACCTACTTGTGACGTAGTGAGCCCCCACTCTCCTACTTTAATGAGTTTTAACTGAGTAATTTTTTGATATTTTGATAAAACAAAAAATACGTGTCTAATATTTTTGTATTACCTGTCTGACGGACAAAATAGAATGTCGTTTTCTTTACCCAGTCCGCACCCCTATTGTGTCAGTTTTTTTATTCGACATAGCCCGTTAATACGGTGGAAATGCTAAGCGTGCTGGAAGAGGGCACTGAGGACACAAGTCTGTCCATCATGGAGGACACAGGTGATTGACCTGTATCCTGTATGGTGGTGCTTAATAAATTGTGTAATAAAGAAAGCGAGAAAAGTGGAAAGAATGGGGGGAGGTCTATGCCAAGGAGTGGGAAGTTAAGGCTAGAAAAAAAATATAGATTCTTGTTATCATTAAAACAATCGACGCTTTCAGTCGCATCTCCCGTAGCTAATTCAGGAATTTAACTAGCACTAACGTGACACCTTTTGTCTCAATGATAAGTAACCTTTCTCTGTAATGTGTCATGTCAAGGCAGCAGTTACCACAAATATTATTGTCACAACCTCAGATCTAAAAAATCCGGAAAGCCTTTGTCAATCTCGGGAACACTCTACCTAAATAATTGTAAAGACTGTTCAAGAACAGTTTAAATATATGAATTATGCACTGGATTTACATAAGAAGGTGTGAAGTTGGTTAATACATAATTATAACAAGATGAATTATTAGGCTAACAGCAAGTTACAAGGTGGCGGTCATCGTAATCTATGGGTGTTAGAATTTTGAAAGGTGTCATTAGTTAGAGCATTAGTTAGAGGTGACACCTGTCAATGTTTGTATTACATATAAAAAACCGGTCAAGTGCGAGTCGGACTCGCGCACAGAGGTTTCCGTACTTTTAAAACCGTAATTATTAAAAATATTTTTATTTAGTAACAAAAAATTTACGGTTTTTGCATTTTATCCTTTATCTGTGCTATAAGACGTTGCTCCGTACCAAATTTAAATATTCTGAGTTCACGGGAAGTACCCTGTAGGTTTTGATTCCCTTGCGAGAAGTTGCGTAAATTTGCAACATAAACGGCTGTATCTTTTGATTGCGTTGGCTTATAAATTTGATTTCACAGCTCCAAGGGACAGTAGACCTGAGTATTTGATATAAATTCTAGCTTGATACCACCACGCGTTCCTGAGAAAAAGGGTCTTGACAGACAGACAGAAGGACGGACAACAAAGTGATCCTATAAGGGTTCCGTTTTTTCCTTTAGAGGTACGGAACCCTAAAAATGCAGTCTAACCGAGTGGATTGGACAGCGGATCGGACTGTGGACAGCATACTTTGACAGATAACTAATAACATAAATAATATGTTTTCTTTCTTTTAACAAACCTCATGCCTGTAATCCCCGGAGGGTTAGGCAAAGGTGTTTTCCAGTTCCAGGAAACCTCACTCTGCCCCACCTGGGAATCGAACCCAGGTCTTCAAGCTCAGTAGTCCCGCTTACGACCACAAGACCAAGAAGGCAGTAATAAAATAATAACTAAAGAACAGATAAGTAATGTACAGAGAGCAGTGGTGGCCCAGTAGTGGCAGCCCCGATTTACGAGCAGTAAGCCGGGGGTTCGAACCCAGGCAGGCGCATTACTTTGTGTAATTTATCTCATCACCGCTGCCCTCAAAAACGGTGAAGGAAAGCATCGTGAGAAACCGGCATGTCCTAGAACTAAAAATTTGAAGACATGTGACATCTACCAACCCGCACTGGGCCCGTGGTGGATTACAGCCCACTCCCTCTCGAAGAGGAGACCTGTGTCCCAGTAGTGGGAACATTATTGGCGATGATAAAGTAATGTACTGAAAAAAACAACCATTGACCACACTTTTATCCGGCTAAAAACAATTACCATTAAAAATACCAGTGAAATAAGTCTGGAGTGACGACAGTACAGGTAGGGTTTTACATGATCATTTCATGAAGGAGTATAAAAATGTTTTTTTTTTTGTTATCATGAGTATAATCACGTTTTTAAGTATCGGCCACTAATAACCAGTCACCCCATATAAAACAAAATTGAATCGTCATTCTATCGCAATCATTTTACAAAAAAAAAAAACATAACTGCGCAACGCAATTCCTTGAGATTTAGTAATAAGCTTATAGACGAAATAGTATGTGTGTGTCATCTGTACAAGGTTAGTGAAATTGTTAAACAAGAAGTGCGTTTTTGTGTATTTCAATGGGCGTTAAAATAAAATATTATTATATTTGTTTGCCGTGAGGCAGATGTTATGGTTTAGTGGTTGTTAGATCTTTGACTGTCGTTACAGATAGTCATCATCATCATTATCAACAGCCTATAATGTTCCCACAGCTGGGACACAGGCCTCCTCTCTATGAAAGGGAATGGGCTGTAATCCACCACGCAGGCCCAGTGCGGGTTGGTTACAGGTAGTAAGTGGCCCGAAAGTCTGATAATCAGTATAACCAAAAGGTATCATATTACCCAGTACTAACTGGGTTGTGGAGGTCAGATAGGCAGTCGCTCCATGTAAAATACTGGTATTCAGCTGCATAGGGTTAGACTCAAAGCCGACCCCAAAATAGTTTGGAAAAGGCTATGCAGATGATGGTTTAATGGTTGCAAGAAAAACTGACTGTGAGGACCTTTGAAATATGGATGGCCAAAGTCATATTTGACGCCACGGTTGGCGCAGAGGTTGAGCTGACTGCTGCGCTACGATTCGCGAGTTCACGGAAACAAAACACGCACGGAACAAATATTTGAAAAGGGCACGGAACAAATATTTGAATGGTTGTTCCGGGTCTGGCTGTTTTTGTATGTGATTTTAAATGTTTGTAAACGCACCCACGATACAGGAGAAATTCCTAGACTGGAGGGCAATGATGTAAAAACAAAAAACAAAATGTTTGCTCCATGAAAAGAGTCCAGATTTATGCCCGGTTAGAGACAAAAAACTCACCCTTTATAACTTGAGTTTTGTAATAACTGGGGAGTATAATGCTGCTTTTCTCTTCAGGCAATATACGCGTGATCATGTTCATCATCTGCCTGGCCTTTTCCCAAACTATCTTGGGGTCGGCTTCCAGTCTAACTAGATGTAGCTGACTACCAGTATTTTACATGAAGCGACTGCCTATCTGACCTCCACAACCCAGTAACTGGGTAATACGATACCCCTTGGTAAGACTGGATGTCAGACTTTTTGGCTTCTGACTACTCGTAACGACTGTCAAAGATGTACAAATGACAGCCGGGACCAACGGCTTAACGTGCTTTCCGAGGCACGGAGGAAACTCGGTATGTAATTATGGTCACCCATCCACGGAACAATCTCGGTAAGCACGGCTTAACCTTAAAAATCGAGCCGGGAGGCTGTTATTATTTAGCCACGAGCTCTTCATGCGTGATCATGTTATGTACATGTAATTATTTATATGTATTACTCAAACATGGCGGTCTAGATACAAGTGAATCAAAAGCAGTTGTAATAACTTATTGCACATGGAGGAGTATTTCTCACGATTTCTTTGTATTGAAATTCAAGTCTTTTTATTTAGATTATGTTTCTTTCAGTTGCATTATCAGGAAATTCATGCACTACATATTTTACTTTAATCTTGATTTCATATATTATTAATATAACATTTTCGTTCGGTAGTGAAATAGTTCTGACATAATTACTGTTAGGTAATGCTCTCATCACTGTTTCAATAAATCAATTTATGGTTACAAAACTGGTCTTCGCTTTCCCGAGTGCACTCCTTGTATTTTTTGTAGCAATGACGTAATTGATGCAATCGTAATAGCATTTGAGCTAACTGGCAGCTCGCTGATGTAGTAAGGACTAACTTAGGCTACTTTTATTTTAGAAAAAGTGCAAAAAAAAATAAAAACCATGAAATTGTTAACAAAATCCGATTCAAATACGGAACTTATATTTTATTATAATTTTATGCGGACATGCTATTATTAAAATAAAATAATTTCAGACGTTGTTTTAAGTTACAAAACATTATACAGGGTATAACGGAAAGGGTATATACATACTACATACTTAAGGGTGTGCTATAGACCATCAAACTGAACATATTTCTCATCATAAATAATCTTTAAGCCAAAAAAAATATCTGTTGCCCCATACAAAATTGTAGGAGGCAGCTGATATTTTTTTCGCTATTACGATGTTTGTCCGATGGAGAAACATGTTCGTTGATCTGTAGCACTCGCCTAAGGATGTATATACCCTTTCCGTTACACCCTGTATAAGAAGACAAACGTACAACAACGTTGTATAGAAGAAATTCCTTACAAAAAACTTGATTGCAAAAATACTTTTAATAATCTCAATTTATTTGCAAAATACAAGTGAGACTCGACAATAATGTATTTGATATGACGTGTGTAGTGGTGCCTACTCTTCGCGTAGCCGAGTATTCAATTGGCTATTGTAATATGATAAGTGCGATATCCGAGATGCGGTCAAGAACCTTTTCGCTAGTGGTTACAATAATATCGTCGTCTGTATCTCATAAGCGTCATGTGTGCCGTATTCCACCACGCAGATTCAAGAAATGTGCAGTGAATATTTGGTTCTAGAACATGCTGGTTTCCTCGCTATGATTTCCTTTAACATTTTTAGAACAGTGCTGATGAAATATTTTACACAAAATATCTTGGGACCTACGACCTGCAACTTATTTTTTACTGGTACAACATTGCTCAAAAATCTATTATAATAGAAGGAGGAATTAGAATAACCTGCCATAACAAATGATTATGATACTTAATAATGTCAGAAGCACCCAAGGTGCTGACCCTCATTACTACACTTTTTTAAAGGTGTGTCGAAGGTACAGCAGGTGTCCTTAAAAATAAAAGAATGAGTGTTCCTTTACTCTATAACAAATTTCATCTGTCTCCAAGGTAGCCCAGGACTGATTAGATACAAACTACGGAGGGTTAGATGAGGATAGAGAAGAAAAAGAAGCTCATTGCTGAAAAAATTAGCATTTTTGAGCGATGAGTTCTTCTTCTTCTCGAATCGATGACACAGATTTTGTCCAACCAAAACGTAGCACCCTGCACATCTGTCGTTTGCCTCATACAAGCAATGAGCTGAGGTGATTGATTGATATCTATAAATAAATCAAGGAAATTAAAACCAAATACACTTAAGAAATCGTCCACATTACTAAAGAAACCATCAAAGTTGATTAGTTCAAGGCTAGAAATGATTTACGAAACGCTTACGTAACAACATCCAGGCTTTAGTTTTGAGAAAAACTTGACTTTGATTTTTTAGTAGTTCTTAGGATGTTGCTTAACTTTTTTATTTATTTTTGAGGCAATTCGACGACCTGGTTTTAAGAGCTACGTGTAACACGTACACTTTTGATTTTGTGTGAAAACAGCAAGCTTTTATTTAAAACAAATATTTGAATAGCGCCTGCATTTACACAACTCTCAAGCAATCACACGTGGAGATCTATATTGTAACACGTGTGTAGTTACCAAACAAGTCGCGCTAGCAGACTAATTATTTCTTCTTAAAACAAATAAAATATTTCTTCTTTTTTTGAGTGCCAGTATAATACACCTCAGGTTTAAGAGCACTACTCGCATTAAGGAATGACGTCGTCAACTTTGAGCTAAATATAACGTGCATAAACCTTAATATTCTCTCTTTAAAGCTTCTACATTATTGTAACTAAAACTGACATAAACAGCCCATATGGCACTTGGAAAAAGATCATCAAGATCCTCCAAAGACCACCAAAATGGCGAAACCACCTAAATGACACACTGATCTCAAACACGAGCGACAATTTGTCAGTGTTCATATTAAACTCTCCATATTTGTAGCTAAAGTGTCAATTTAGTGTCTTCTTGTTTATGTAATGTCAAGTAACGTTACTGTTAACTGCGTAACGAGGCGCGGCTGGACGACCGGTTTTAGGTCGTATTTCCAGTGCAAGATGGGCTGAATATGCTTGAGTAGACTGTCTTTATAAGGGCGTAAATGTATATTCGATAGACACTTATTTGCCAAATTACAATGGTTATGTTAAGTTTACTATGCTTAAATGCCTATACTACTTAGTCCAGAAATAGGTGACTGAAATATGTTGTTATTATCATAATTTTAGAGGGTACTTTTCCTATACAACCCTAATTTATAAGATTTTATCCCTATATTACCTTTGGGTTAAGAAGGGTGAGAAGAGGATACCTCATTAATTTTCGAAACAACTCGGGTTTTAAATCTGAACTCCGCATTATTTTGATTGAAATAGTACTGGAGAAGGATTTCGATCTTCTTCTTGGAAATTCTAGATTAAGTTAACAAAGAAAGAAGAAGAAGAGTTGAAACAGAACGTTATGTATCTAGCTAGAAAGGCCTGGAGGTAATTAATGAAATTGTAGTTACGAGTACTGTCAATTTGGTCTAAAAATCCATCGCATTGCGTTCACTTATATGTCGCTTAGCATGCGCTCTTCGCTGGAGGCTTGCCATTAGCGTACCAATTTACTTACAATAAATTTCTAATAAATTATGTATCCTGCTGATGATTTAACTTTGTAAACCGTCTTGTGTAACATTTTGCAAAACTTTTCTTTATCACATGAGTCTTGTCTGCATTACAACGTCTTTAAGCCTGCTTTTGTTTCGAAAATATTGAAATTATTTAGATTCAATGTATTCCATTAGCAATTTCATGATGATGTATTTGCATTGTAAAGTCATTTATTTTGATTAACTTTTGGGAAAGAATGGCTTTTGAAGCAATAGGTGGTTTCTCATTTTCTTTGTTGCAATATTAAAATGTCTAATTTGGATAATGTTACGCACTTCACGCGACTTAGTTTAGCCAAAAAAAACTAATTCATATAAAGTCTGGACACACGACGGTACAGACTACGATGATCGAAATCTATGAATGTAAGGAAAATAAAGTTTTCAGTTTGGCTGTTATACCATTTTTTGCTGAATCTTTTTTGCTGAATCAGTTATGGTGTGTTCTTAAATAAATAATTATGTGGTTGAAGTAGTTGAAGTCAAGCTTAAATGGGATTGGGCAGGTCACGTGAGCCACGTGCATAACAACCGCTGGGCAAAGGTGTCAACACGATGGGTGCCTGAGGATTGTAGCTGAAGGTGAGGTCCGTATCAAAGTTAAGCGGTGTGGATGGATATAGAACAAGGAGGATCCTCCGAAAAAACAGGAGTTATGTCTGGTGGGCAACTGCCCGACAGTTATTGTCGGGTTTTTCCTATATACTCGTAATATGTCAATGTAAACGTTGCTTGCGGGATTCAGACCATATTAGTCCTTCTGATTTCACATAGATGGTGCTGTAGTATTTTTTGTTGTAAGTTGCTTTTTGTACGTCGCTATAGTTTTATACAAGGTGTTGTTTTGCATCCTCGTCAAATTCAAGGAGGTAACCATGTTAATGATTCTCGTCCCGAATCAATAATAAAATGGGTAGGTAATTTTTATTTTTTTTCTCATTTACGGAAATCGGTAAGTGTGAACCAACCGTGTTTTAAATGCGGGTCGTCTAATTTTCGCCCTATAACCTCGCTTCTACACATACAAACAATCTCAAACGTGTATTCTATAACTTCTAATTCACTAAACCACGTTAAGGGGTATATTCCGAAATACTGACAAACTTAAACAACCAAAAAAATCAGGGATATTAGTAATTAACTAGGTACCGTAATTTTAATTGATTATTTATGTCTTTTGTGACGACCTCCTGAATTTTGACGAGGATGCAAAACAACACCTTGTATAATTTCGTTTCACATAAATTTACACGATCAAGACATAAAATAAAAGAACCAAATATTATGTGAAACATCGCATGTGACAGTGGACTTGATATAGACGGATCATAACTTTAAGAATTAAGACTTCTCTTCAATATTGTAAGTTACATATAAACTAAGGTACTTTTCGGATTTAAAACATTTAATTTACGCATAGAGAAATGATTTATCGACTTCATAAGCAATAAGTTAAATTGAACCCAACCACCAATTAATATCAATAATTTATTAGTATATTCACGCCACGTCTGTTTTGTAGATAGCCTAGATAGCACGCATATCAATATTGTTGGTGGAATCTGGTTAATTATTGTCAGTAAAAACCGGCCAGTGTCGTAAATCAGTCTAATCCATAAAACTGGCATGTTGCGGTTTGTTTTGTAATAATGAAAGATTGATAACTTTACTATTTAATGTAAATACTTTCGTGGTTTGGAGGGCAGTGGTGGTCCGGTGGTAGAGCAGAAAGTAGGTCTCGAGTTCATATCCAGCCAGCTGCTTTAGTTTGTGTCATTATTTCGTCGCCATTGCTCTCTCAAAACTGAGAAGGAAAGCGTCGTAAGGAAACTGACGTGTCCTAGAACGAAAAAATCTAAGACATGTAACATCTACGTACCTGTACTGTTACTGATCACACATGGTATCCACCACTTGTGATCAGTAACACAGCCCGCTTCCTTGCAGAGAAGGCACGTG
Organism: Cerastis leucographa; assembly: GCA_963082945.1. NCBI lineage: Eukaryota > Metazoa > Arthropoda > Insecta > Lepidoptera > Noctuidae > Cerastis > Cerastis leucographa. The sequence continues at coordinate 19,814,320 of OY720356.1, read as the reverse complement.
TTCCAACAGTGGGAACATGAAGTCTAGCTATGAAATCTATGCAGTATTTGAATCGTTTATCATTATGATTTCTGCGTAACTTAAAATGAATATCAGTATTACGTAGTAATGACGTTTGCGAGAGCCAATCAAAACGCGGAACTTGAGCTATGTTCGTAAGCTACCAGTCAAGTGTTATTAATGTTGAGAAGATAAATAAACCTTTGAATTTCCTTGTGTGACATGTCGTTCAAGCATTATAGTAAAGACTAGCAGTGCCAGCGACTTCGTCCGCGGGGAGTAAGATTTTTTCTAAAATTGTAGTAGCCTTAGTTACTCCGTATTACATCAGCTTTCTGCCAGTGAAATTCCCGTCGAAATCGGTCCAGCTGTTTCAGAGATTAGCCGAAACAAACAGACAGACTGACAGATAGACAAAAATTGTAAAAAAAAAAAATTTGGTAAGTATATGTACCGTTTTTACATTCATATGCATGTGGTAAAAGCGATTATTTTAATATTACAAACAGACACTTCAATTTTATTTATAGGTACCTATCTATCTTCTATCTATCTATCTATGGTATATAAAAATCCAATGCCACTTTTCGTTGTAATTTTATAACTCAAGAACGGCTGGGCACATTTAGCTGATTTTGGTTTTAAAATCTTTTTCGTAGTCCAGAGAAGGTTTAGTGTATGGTAGGGCAGGAAGGGTATGTAGGGCAGGTAGGGTATGTAGGGTAGGTAGGTAGGGTAGGGTATGGTAGGTAGGTAGATAGAGTAGGGAAAAAGTGCATTGCAACGCATGCCGGGGACAGCTAGTATGTATAATATGTATAGATATTTCAAAATTGAATTAAATACGTCCATATTAAGAACAGAAGACTAGCAGTAGAATTCTATAGAAGCGCTTAAAAAGTATTGCCTATGACTTTTGATTACTAGAAAGCACAGAAAAGGGCTGACAACTAGAATCTTGTTTGGTACTAATACCAGAAGGATACCTTTTGTTCATCACCAGGTTTTTTGCCAAGGGTAGAGGAGAACCAAAGAAACGATCGATGGACTGAATGAAGGATGATATGGCAAGGAGGTGGTCTAATGACATGTCGAGGAATAGATAAATATGGAAGAAGAAGACAGCGCTGACCCCAAATAAATTGGGATAAGGGTAGGGAATGACCACAGTAATAACAACCGCTTCAATTGCTGTGCATCTTCCTGAATCCCTACCGGAACAAAGCAAGTTTAACCATCTCTTTGTCAACAAACAAAGATACTATAAGATACTATATATATACTTAAAATGAGACCTACGTTGACAGTTCTTGTAGGGCTCGAACCTTGTACATTTGAGCCAAAGCGCACTGTATGACATTTGCGGGCGTGTCAGCCTTGATCGTTGACATATAGCACGGCTTATGAGGCCATTGACATTCAGTTTTAATGCACTTTCAATCACTGAAGTACTCTTTCATTACTTCTTTGTTTTTGTGGAGTGTTACCTCTGCACGCTTAGCATGATCACTGCAGAAACTAGTTTTGTCTACGGAAGAATCGACATTATGTCATTTAGACAGTAACACTCTGTCATTTTGACGATTCTTCAGTCGACATAACCCGTTTCTACAGTGTATATACCACGCATGCAGACAGGTTATTGAAGACTTTCCTTGAAATATTATATTTCCATTAACGTCTGTAAATGTCTAGCTAACTACTGCTGAACTATAACATCCCAATAATGCCTATTTTGAACCGAATATTTGCGTCGTGATTTCTGATGATGCAGCTTATGTTCCAAAGAAGACAGTGTCGCTTTGCGTTGCCGCTGCTTTATCCTCAAATCGTGATCAGAGTGGTGAGAAATGGCTGAATTGCACTAAAGAGTACCTATGCCTCATCCTGTCCTCTTTCTCTTACAAAATACGTCGCTCCACACTGCCATAAATGATGCGAAAGATATATTGTGCCAATAAAAAGTAGGTAGTAGTACCATCGATACAAAGCAGAAAATTGTTCAATTCAGTGTCAGAATCCAAAATCCAAATTCCACTCTCGTAAAAAAATCGGAGCCAATTACATGAAAAAAAAAAAAAAAAAAAACAGATAAACTCACACAAGATGCTTATTCGCATAGGTATTAATATGCATATTGATACGTAGCTGCAGAAGAAAGGTTGACAACTTAAATTAAAGTAACAAGTACCTACTTATCTAAAAACTTGTTCGATTTTTTTGTCTATGACCCTGCACCAAATCCAATCTAACCTAATTTCATTTCAATATCTTTCATCTTACACAGCGGATACAAATTATCTACAGATCAGAATGTTTCGCTAAATATCCGTTCAGCCATCACGCGAGGACAAACACATTAATGCATGTAGATCAGATTGTACGCACTCAGTAATTATTGTTTCTTGATTAATTAGAAATAAATTATAAATGCGTCGAAGGACTGCAGAACATCATCATCTGCCTAGCCTTTTCCCAGACTATCTTGGGGTCGGCTTCCAGTCTAACCGGGTGCAGCTGAGTACCAGTATTTTACATGAAGCGACTGCCTATCTGACCTCCACAACCCAGTAACTGGGTAATACGATACCCCTTGGTAAGACTGGATGTCAGTCTTTTTGGCTTCTGACTACTCGTAACGACTGTCAAAGATCTACAAATGACAGCCGGGACCAACGGCTTAACGTGCTTTCCGAGGCACGGAGGAAACTCGGTATGTAATTATGGTCATCCACGGACCAACCTCGGCAAGCACGGCTTAACCTTAAAGATTGACCCGGGCGGCTGTTATTATTTAGCCACGAGCTCCTCAGCACACAGTAATTATTGTTTCTTGATTAATTAGAAATAAATTATGAATGCGTCGAAGGACTGCAGGACCTACGGATACAAAAAAAAAGGAAATCTGTCAGCAGCGAAAAAAGGCGCAATTAGATGCCGTCAAGTGCTTCAAAATTACTGACATGGTTTCATGGAAGAACTTTCTTTATGACACTCACTGCCTAGCTTTTTCCCAACTGTTTTCTGGTCGGCTTCCAGACTAACCGGATGCACCCGAATACCAGTATTTTGCAATCACTTTATGACGTATGCCAAAAATGATCAGAATAAACAATATTATCTTACTTTCGCGATTTAGCGATTATATGATTCATGACGACATTTGGCGATCCACTTTCGAATAAATTCACTATTATCATCGCTGATATGTATGCCATATTTAAAGCTAAACCTACTGACTATCTTATTGTAGTGGTACCCTTTCAAGAAAAAACACGCAATTTTCTCGGAGGTGACGAAAAAGTAAATTAAACCAGACCAACCACTCCAGCTCCTCGCTAATCTACCTAAGTTCTCTTGTACCTATTCATAAACAAACAAACAGAACTCGACTTCCTTTTAGTCCACTCGTGATTAATGTTCCGTAATTGTCTTATCCCGACGGTATCTCGTGATCTATATGTGAATGAAGTTTTAATTATTTCGTGTTGTTGCAATGTGTCATACTGGATGGGATGTACGAAGGCTATAAGTACTAGTTGGAGTAGTCACGGCATGAATGCGTTGTTGGAATTGTGTCGAAATCACATGCATAAGTGGATTTAGTGACGAGTGCATCAGTTGCAACATGCCCATGGCACTCTATATTTGAATCTGGACCTTCGTGTAGACCTATTAAAGTTCGCTTATCGTAGGCAGCGGCCAACTATTGTCTGCTAGCGATCTTCTCAGTCTTGGTACTAAAATAACTTCTAGAACTCACACACATTTAAACAATCCAGTATTAATAGTCACGACCTAATCTTGGTCCTTTGAGCTTTAAATATTTTTTAGATAGCGAAGTGACGAATGCTTCTTGTGTCCCTTTTGACGTTTAATAACACCATTAGTAGACAGCTGGTTTTTGTATGCCATTATGTGGCGAATAACCAGTCAACCCGAATAACAGTAAGGGACTATGGACATTTGCAATATCAGAATCTTCGAAAAAGTCAATTTTGAAGAAGAAATGTCGTGAGAGGATGTCTTAAAAAGACATACCTGGTGATGTGCTACAAAAAGGCAGATTACAAGTACAACTTTCCTGATACTGTAGTACTTGCAAACAGTATGCGTGAATGAACGTAAACGAGTATGTACCTAAGGATCCTAGCATGAGGCGTTCTGTCAATTATGCTACCCTCTTTTTTTAGTTAGCCCGTTTTAATGTCCCATGGGCTGGGCAAAGGCCTAACCCATTCCTTCCACTGCTCTATCGTGTGCTTCTTCCGTCAATTCGCGAGGAAACCATCCGCAGCGTCGTATATTTACCATCTTTTATGAATGTATTTTGTTGCAATTAATATTATGTAGTTTTCTGGTATTTTCAGTATCTAGCCTCTGTATAATCTGAATGCCGTATCCACTGCCTTCACGGCTCTGGTTGACTGCAGCTACCGGAACTGGCAGCCGGACTCGTTTGAAGGGCGCGCGATCGCCTCTCTCCGCCTCGACTACTGCGTGCTAACACACTACCTATTTTTTACGATTAGACATGCCTTTTCAGGTGTTCGGTTTGATTTAGATTAGCTGTTTACTGATAGTGTAAAAGATATGATCATGATTGATGGGGTGACTGAGTGTGTTGTTAGGAGTAAAGAGAAGAAAAACTAAATGCTTGAGAAACTTTTTCAGCAGGACTCAATTTACCTATGTTTGGGCAAGTCGAGGGAGAAATCTTTCGCTTTTGGACCGATGGTATTAGAGATATCGATAATGACACAGGTAATAATCGTGGGAATTATTTTTAAAAGTTGTGACCGTGTCCACCCGGGGTGGACAAGCAGGAGGTGGACAGCGGTAATAATCGATAGAAAGGATAGCGGAGAATGTAAGAAATAGAACAACTGAAAAATATTCAAGTAAATTAGTATTTTTGTTCTTGGAACACTTGGAAAGGAGAACAAACTTCTGATTTTCATCAGGCTTTAATTAACCCATCAAATCCAAAAGCAAATCACACCGTATAACAGCAGTATGTCATCACGAGTGATAATCGCATCGCAGCGGCGCGTGCGACTAATCCTGACATACGCAATGTCGTGTTGCAAGCGGAACACGGCTCGGGAGAAGGAAACTACGCGTTAAAATGCCTGACCATTGCGACATTTTGTGACACTGGCGATTTTGTGCCGACAAGGGACTGGCTGATTGTATCGGTTATCTTTTTTGATCACTGCAGGGGCCTGAGAACTTAAATTACGGCGACAAAACAGCTCCACGGATCTAAGGTAACAATTCTACAGTACATCTAGTACTCTAGATGGTACTTTTTATTTTCGAGTCGATGTTAAATGAGTTAAATGAGCAAGGCCCAGTTAGCCACGCCAAACGTGGCATCAGTGACTTTTTTAGATCATCAGAAGTGCAGCACTTGGGGTACTCTAACATAATGTGACATGGTTTTGTCAGAAGCAATTTAAGAACATGTATCAAATATGTTTTTTTTAATATAATTAATAAATTGAATACGGAGGGGTAAGAATTTACTATGGCAACAGCTCTTCCGTTCCTAAAAAAATTATGCTCATGATAGCGCAAGACACTGGCCTGAAGGATTTTTTAATAAGTGGACCATTGGCTACAGAAAAAGGTATTCCGAGCTCATGTATTTCTTCTAATACCAAATATATAAAACACAAAAAAACAGGATTCCGCCGGTGTCGGGAGCAGGGTCCAAGCTACCGGTGGTTAGGGCTGCAGATACACGAACCTCCTCACAACGGATACGGCTAAAGTCTCTTTCTACAGCTGAAGTCCCTCGGATTCCATAATGTCCCTTCGCTTTACATACATGACAGCACATTTGTCCATTTATTATTATTATTCCCATGCATTTTATTTCATTTATTCTCAACAATAAACATTGTGTTGAACATTGGATATATAATAATATTACAAAAATGTCACATGCAAAACAATTTGTACAATTTAAAGCTAAAGTAAAATATCGACTCAATCAATTAAAACGATGTCTATAAATAAATTAATAACAAAAAGAATGTCAGATATAATGTCAAATGTAAGTTATGTCAGATGCAGTCTTGTAGTTACTATAGCTGTTTCGATTGGGAATGATGTACACATATCAATACCTAGCTTATATATAATTTCCTACAAATTAATAAACGTTTATCAACCCACGCGAGTAAACCAATCAGAGGGAATCAAGTAGTTAATCATGATTTATGTGGGCTATAATACCATTGCGAATATTACCACTCTCCACGAAGTACAAGCAGTAGATTTCAAAATTTTGCTCTACCAACTGTTACCTGATTATATAAGATTGGTGCTTGTCCATATTTTATTGGGTAACGAGAAGAACACTCCACAAGACCTAAACAAGTGACAATCGGTATGAAATGGTTTACTTTAAGACTATCAACAGAATCGCCATCTAACAACTTATGTCAGTCCCAGACATTTTTGAATTAAGTAATCATCATTGTCGCTGATATAATGCCATATTGTCTAGCTTCTAGGCGCTGTTAAGTAAGTTTATTAAATTAATATGTTATTTGTCCAACCATGGAATAAAGAATACTTTTCTGTTTGTTCTAGTTCCATCACATCCCAAGCTGTTGTTGTCCCACTGCCGACGACTTATTTAAACAAAAAGATTACTTTTGTTTTGTTGCCAAATTGGAACCACTAATTTAGGGTATTCTAGAATAAACTTGAGATATTAATTAGTTGGGCACCAGTGAGGTGGCATTTAAAACTCATAACGACATTTTTCATTTCAAAATTACCCGGTTAAATCTTGTCACCGGCAAAACTAAGCGACGAAAATATATTCTACAACTAAACCTACATATATAGTAAAGTTTAATTCACAAATCGTAGGCCTAGTAAAAGTATGGTGTGAATGAAGGACGTTTGGCCGGATGCATTGCGATATCACCCGATGGCATATACTCGTAGTGGACTGGGTTATGTAGTGACTTGGGTCGCACGGCCTTTGGACCTTTAGACTTGGCGACTTTTAGCTGGGCCACTTTTGGGACTAATTGTACCTCACTGCCCTGCTCTCACGAGTATTTTTTTATTACCAGTAAGCAAGTGAGTGGAATAATTGGATGCCAGAATTTCAGACATGATTAGTCTGGTTTGGACTGTTTGGAGCAACAGTTTTATCCAGCATAGTACCTACACCGTGTAAATCACCTCATCACGAAGCCGTCAACCAAGCATTCTGTACATGAAACTAAGTATCCTTACGCAAAAATTATTGCTGGGAAATGACTTTTTTTTTGGGGGGTGTAAAATCATGTTTTGTGGTAGAACTCAATGTAACGCACTCAAAACATTGTGCTGATGAACGGATTGAATAGTACGGGGGTCGTGGATGTGTTTAAAGTAAAAATCTTACATTAAAAACTTGTATTTAAAAAAAATACTTGTCAAAAAATTGGAACACTGACCCCTAATATCTCCGTAACTAAAAGGTTCCCAGGTATGGTGTAGAACAAAAAAAATATCACAATGACAGGGAGAACCAGTGCCTTTCGGCTTCGTTAAGAGGTGTTGCTATATTGGTGATGCTATATATAAAGGGTGTAAACCCTTTATATATAGCATTACTAGATATTCCTGTTCGTACATGAGCCATTAATTTTGCAAGAATGAAAAAACAATCATTTTATGGGAATACTGCCTTTTTCTTGGTTTCCAGATGTTTTGACTCCCCACGAGTATGACTTCAATCACAGTGCTATGCAGTTGCGCAACAATCTCCGGACAAAAAGTTGATTAGTTTGTAGATCATAAGGAATTTGGACAAATAGCCTGCTTACCTTGCTGCACGGTTCTCGGTTACGGGCACAAGCGGAAAGGACCTTTTCATGGTGTCGTAAGAGGTGACTAAGGGGACGAGAATTCGGCATAATGATCAGATTGAATGCCTTTGTTACAGTGAGCCTTCAGGGATTGTTTTGTAACCGGGGTTAGGTAATATCGGAGCACCAGTAGCCCGCATTGTCCTACTAGATTGCTTAATTGTTCACTGTTTAGGTAACTCAATGACGTAATTATAAAACAGTGATAAATTACCAAATATTATGGTGCTCTGTGGCAAATATAATTATGTCTCTGCTACAACTTACAACCGATAAACGACTCTAATGAAAAAGAAAAAAAATAAGTCACATATTAAAATAATTAAGAAGATAAATAACAGGTTCAGGTATGTAGCAAAAAAGTGTAGCGTTGCACCCTTTTGCTTGTAATAAATATTTATTTATTTATTTATTTAGAACATGGAGGACTTACAGCTAATAAAAACAAACAAGAAAGGGAACAATAGTCACCAGAGAGCCAATGACAAATCCTCACGTGTAGACATAAAATACAAATTTGTGGTGTGAGCACAGAAACAAAAAACACACCGCTTTAATTAAAGTAAAGTTAAAATAAAGTTAAAAGCACTAATACATACTGGGTCTGAAATTATATATAAATAAAAAATAAAAAAAATAAGTATATGTTTTGAGAAAATAATAAAAACAAAAGCATACAATACAACCTACCGCTACTTGAAAAATTTGAGGCTTAAGCACCTTCTGGCCGAATTCACACTAATTGTGAATGGATCTACATCTAATTCTGAAAATTAATTAAAAATTAAAAAATTCATAAAACGTTTCGTTAATATCCAGATCTTCATGACAATAATACAACAAAACTAGACAATAGGTCTCGTTTTATTATTTTAGTTTGTACAGTCAGCACACAGCGGGCCATTATTTAAACAATGTTTAAAAACTTTAGTAAAAACAATATTTCAGGAATATTAAAATTAGTTGCGTAGTGCTCGCAACCGACGAGCGGCGTACGTGTAAGTCCTGCGGGCCTACCATGACGTCTTAAAGCAGTATTTATTTATTTATTTACCAAACAATTTTTATACAAACTTTCATTTAAAAACTAAGCCCCACAAAACTGTTTTCACAGTTTGTCTGTGGGAACAATGTTAAACTTATATTACTTAACAATCAATAAATCTTAGAAACTACTTATATACCCTCTCCCAGCAATCTGAAAACCTCCTTCTTAAAAAAAAAATGGTTTACAGACTCCTGAGAAAGAATAGTTTAAGCGATTTTGCAAACTTACTTTTCATTTTCTGACTTCTTATATCAGCAGGCAATTGGTATTGTTTTACTCTTATTCCACTGTGTGAAAGAGACGGAGCTATACAGGATGTCTAGCGCCATCTCTTTCCCACACTGGAAAAGGATTAAAACAATAATGTTTTAAGACGTCATGGTAGGCCACCGAACGTAGACAAGGCAAAAGGAGTATGTAAGGATTGATCGGTGGCGGGCGTTTTGAAGTTTTCGCCTACCCCTATCGAAAACAAGCGTGATTTTAAAAGCTTTTATTTAACTTTTATGATTTAATGTCGAGTTAAGGCGGAAACACACTTACGTGTCGTGGCGTGTCGTGACGCGCCAGAAGCATATCGGTTTCATACATCGTTGCGACACGACACGCCACGCCATGCAAATATGTCCCTAACCATATTAAATGTATGAAACCGATTTGCTTCTGGCGCGTCACGACACGCCACGACACGTAAGTATGTTTCCGCCTTACTTGATATAGAAAACCAATCGGAGAAGAATACAATAGTGTTGAGATAGGAATAAATATGGCATCTGGAAATCTGTTTTTAAAATATTTAATTATTTAGCTGATTTACTGTCTGTCTCATATTTCACATTAATATAATGGAGACAATTAATCCGTCAGGTGATTTAAATAAATTAAATAATACAAATAATGTTGCAAGCATATGTGAAAAATTATGATAATTCTCCTGAATGCGGAAAAATATTTGTTACCTTGAGCTTCGCCATGTATGGGTGAACTTTATTAGATTTAATTGTAGACATAAACTGACTTAATTTATACTGGTGTATGAATGCCTGTCTATTGAAATATGTCAAGGACAGTTAATGAACTGCATACATAACTTAAAGAAAAAGGACATATTTATAATAGAATATATTAAGTTAGATATAAGTCCATGCCAAAAAACGCAAAATGATATCGTCTGTGTCTTTCAAATGTGGATGTACATTTTTTTTTATACACCCTTTGTGTATCCAAATATATACCTACATCCACATTTTATGTTATGTTTAAACACTGTTTTTAAACATAAGCGGAGTCATAATAAGGGCTCCACAAAAGCAAATATATTGTGTGTTTTGCCTCGACTTTGTATCGAGTGCCAGTGGTTCCCGTAGCAAAAGATAATGAAAGAGAGTAGACCGATTTGTCTGCTCCTAATTATTTGATTTCCATCCACCCGCATTCTCCAGTCATCCTGCGATCATGGCGCTTGCAACAGCGTCGAAATATCGGGAACTCAAAACAATAAATAATCATGAAAGATATCCCATAAGTAATAGTATAAGTACTTTTACTTAAGTACTTAACTTTAAGTCCCATGTAATAGGCAACTGGCTAGACACATGTTTGCAACGAGCTGTAAACACACTTAAACCGGTACAGGGATCGAATCGCGCATCCCAAGTCCAGCAGTAAAATATACTCGTACAATAAGATCATTGGTCGAGTAAACTCGTGAATGCTCCAACGATTTCAACTCTTGGTATCAGATCACTTTACTGACTTCCTCCCTTGACATTTTATATACCTTTCATTTAAGTAATTTTACAGGATAAAGGACATTTTTTTCGCTTGTAAAAATTTACCCGGAACCCTTCTCGCCTACCTTTGAATTTATAACACTCTCTGTTGTAGATTTTTGCCATTATTTGACCTCGGTGATACGTCATGTAGTATTTAGCTGGACTGGATTTGAGCTTGTGACTAATCGTTTTTACAAAATAAAATGTTCTGCTTCCTTATTCCGAAACTGTAGTATTGCCAGGTGCTTAAATGCACGAAACGGCTGTGACAGGAGGTTCAAGGAAACTGCAAAACATGAATTTTAAATTCACACAGTACTTAGTCTCACTTATAAACGAGCTTTTGGATTTTGTATTTATAGTTGGTTTAGACCAAACTACAAGGTAATTAATAAATAGTTGCAGTTGGTACTAAAATGCCAAAAATATCAAGTCAATATGCATAATATGTTCTTGTCACAAGTCAAACCAACTTACATAACCAGTCAGCGATCTCGTACGACAGGTCGAATCTGTTCAGTGATATATAAAGGGTGTAAAACACCTCTTAACGAAGCCGAACGGCACTGGTTCTCCCTGTCATTGCGATCATTTTTTTGTTCTACACCATACCTGGGAAGCTTCTAGTTACGGAGATATTAGGGGTCAAAGTTCCAACTTTTTGACAAGTATTTTTTTAAATACAAGTTTTTAATGTAAGATTTTTACTTTATACACCTCCACGACCCCCGTTCTATTCAATCCGTCCATCAGCACAATGTTTTGAGTGCGTTACATTGAGTTATACCACAAAACATGATTTTACACACCCCCAAAAAAAAGTCGTTTTCCAGCAATAATTTTTGCGTAGTTACTTAGTTTCATGTACAGAATGCTTGGTTGACGGCTTCGTGATGAGGTAATTTACACGGTGTTTACATACTATGTAGTAAGCTAATGTCTCTCGTGGCGAGTTGGTGACAAGCCCAAAAAAATAAGGGTTAAAACTTACCGCACCCTTGTTTATATTGATGGAAGATAAAAGCTGTTTCTGCCTTACCTGTAACAATAAAAGTAAACATTATAGTCGTGCAACACAAATGTCTTATCAAATCTCTGATCAGAACTTAAATCTGGAACAAAAGCTTACATTAATAGGTAATAAGACCATATGCGGCCATAGTTGGTAGGTACACAATTTGTTTAATTAGGATTCAAACCTGTGACCTTAGCAAGCCCTTGGCCACTGTCAATCGAGTCATCTACTTATATACATAATTTTTCGATTAAATACGAATACTTAACTATCAATGTTTTATTGTTCGAAAAAAAAGCAAAACATAGACCTGTTTGTCAAGTTTATAATGTTTTTCCTTTTACCTGGGACTAAATTAATAAAATAGTGACGTGGTATTCGAATTATACACGGTGTAAATCACCTCATCACGAAGCCGTCAACCAAGCATTCTGTAACTGTAACTTTACGCAAAAATTATTGCTGGGAAACGACTTTTTTTTGGGGGCGTAAAATCATGTTTTGTGGTAGAACTCAATGTCACGCACTCAAAACATTGTGCTGATGGACGGATTGAATAGTACGGGAGTCGTGGAGGTGTTTAAAGTAAAAATCTTACATTAAAAACTTGTACTTAAAAAAATACTTGTCAAAAAGTTGGAACTTTGACCCCTAATATCTCCGTAACTAGAAGGTTCCCAGGTATGGTGTAGAACAAAAAAATGATCGCAATGACAGGGAGAACCAGTGCCTTTCGGCTTCGTTAAGAGGTGTTTTACACCCTTTATTGGTAGAAATAGCATAGCAACACCAACGGACCGTGTGCTATTGAATCTGCATCTTTAGAAAATATTAAATAATGACAATATATTTTAATATGATTTTAGACTAGCGATCACGTGCCATATCTGCATAATATTTTTTGTTTTGTCGTGCGAGGTTTCATCTGACCTTCATGAAGAATTTTGGCGGTTGAGCTAAATCCAACAGAGCCGAATTCCTAAACTGTTCTATTTTTTGTGATATCTTGATATATGTTTATTAATCTAGATTTTAGATCCATAACTTAAAACTAGTTATTTTATTGACGTCAGAAATGTATTTGTTTTTGAAACGAATGTTCTGAATGAATCTATTACCGTGTGCTATATGGTACGCTCATATTATTTTGATTTAAAATAAAAGACAATTTCATCGTCCACCATTTGTTGCTCTTCTTAACCTAATGTCTCAAGACCAGTAGTACCAAAGGTCGTACACCAAGTTCACAAGCACCTCCTCTATTCATGACATTATGCGTAATATCTGGTTTTACGAGGTTCTGCCTCACGACAGCTCAGGCTCTCATCTGAGATTAGTGGAGGTCGTTGGGGTCACTGCCGTACTGCGAAAGTCTTGCTTTCACGGTGTTACATTACTGTTGTTGATAGTGTATTGTTTTGTAAAGTATTGTCTTGGTAATAAAGTTGTATCATAATGCAGATATAATGTATCATAATGCAGATGATAATCTGAGCTCGGTTGGATATATGTATTTGTTGTGTGTTTTTGGATTTTTCTCAGTCTAACAATTCTTAAGTCTTAGTCTATTAATATGTCATATAACAACCTGAGCTATGGCCGATCTCCTATAATTAATGAGTCCAACAATTCTTAAGTTTTGGTCTATGTCATACAACCATGTGAGCTTGGGCCGGCTAAGGCTTGATGCAATTGTAGGTACACCTAATAATTTTAATTCATACATAATCAGCCGAAAATGCCCGATGGGACTCGCAGGCCCCCGCTCTTTGTGAGAGATCGGACAATAATCCACACAATCATCACATTGGATCAATTCGGGTGCCCCTAGCATGTAGTCGCTTAGTTCGTAAGTATATTTATGCCCTGGCTGGAGGCCTAACACTAAAGGCACCTACTGGATCGTCCGGTTAAGCAGAAGACAACCTCTTAATATTATTTGGTGAGATGAAATTAAAAAAAAAAAACAGTATTAACGGATAAGGGTGTTTGTTCTATAATGGAAAAAAAATATGGCTAAAATTTTACACCTAAAAGCAATATGCGTGCGTATGTGTATTCTAAACATGCAATATGCGTACACAGCAAATTCCTACTTGGATGGACGAGTTTAAAATGGGTCAGACTAGATGGAAAGTACGAGGAGGTATTATGGTGCCTATGTCCATCATCATCATCATCATCATTAGCCTATATTGTTCCCACTGCTGGGACACAGGCCTCCTCTCTATGAGAGGGAATGGGCTGTAATCCACCACGCGGGCCCAGTGCGGGTTGGTAGATGACACATGTCTTCGAATTTTTAGTTCTAGGACATGCCGGTTTCCTCACGATGTTTTCCTTCACCGTTTTGAGAGCAGCGGTGATGAAATAAATTACACAAAGTAATGCGCCTGCCTGGGTTTGAACCTACGACTTACTGCTCGTAAGTTGGGGCTGCTACCACTGGGCCACCGCTGCTCACTATGTCCATCAGTGGTCTGCAAAAGGCTGACTGAGTTGTTTGATCGCGAAGGCACTCCAGCTTACATAAAAGCACGCCAACGAGTAGATTTCTCCTTTTTTACCTGGCTACATCATTCATCATTATCAGCCTATAATGTTCCTACTGCTGGGACACAGGCCTTCTCTTAATGAAAGGGTGTGGGCTGTAATCCACCACGCGGGCCCAGTGCGGGTTGGTAGATGTCACAGGTCTTCGAATTTTTAGTTCGTAATTTTTTAATTTTTTTCGTTCGTAGTTAGGACATGCCTCCTCACGATATTTTCCTTCACCGTTTTGAGAGCAGCGGTGATGAAATAAATTACACAAAGTAATGCGCCTGCGTGGGTTCGAACCCACGGCTTACTGCTCGCAAGTCGGGGCTGCCACCACTGGGCCACCGCTGCTCACCACTTTACCTGGCTACGGTGGAACCAAAACTTTCAGTTTTTTTTTCAACAATGTGTAACAACAGCTGTTTATCATTTCATCTTATTTTTCTAATCACTGCCCTTCAAAATAACACGAACAACGAACTAGAATTAATTATTCGCCCCAAATTTGCGACCTTCAATATATCATTACGAAGTAGTATTTCGAAAAGCTCTGGATTTCGCTCGCTACATGATAGATGATACTTGATACGGTTATATCATTAAATGGTTACAGATTGTTTTGAAATTATAAGCATGCATTTTGATTTGGAGAATGTGGGAAGCTGTAAGCAGGTACTTCTGTATCATTATAAGTGCACATGGGCGTCTAATGATGCTGCAGTCGATGATATTATGCCTTTACAGATTTCTATAAAATTTTAGCACATATTAAACTATAGATCCCTAAAATCTGTCGTATTCCAAGATATTTATAATAGTAAGAAATTAATAGAATAGGAATTGGGTAGCAGTAACTATCGGGTGTATGCGAGCACGGTTTTTTTTTAAAGAAAAAAATGGCAGAAATTGTTTTCAATATTATTTTTCCTATATCGTACTGAATAGAATAATTTTATTTTCAGAAAGTCGACTTTTCGGTCGTATTATAAAAAGTATTATTACATAAGATTTCACATAATAATCTGGGAACGCTCTGGCCCCGTTTGTGGAGGTTCCATAAAAACAATAGCTCCAATTTTCTTTTGTTATTCATATAATGCAGATTTTCCCATATTGATTGCTTTTGTTTCCAGCATGATTGATCGGACAATTTGTCTGATATTAGTTTGGAGGATTTTTGGACCTACTAAATCATATGGCAGCAGGCATTGTTAGGATCTTTAAGATAATGATTGGATTTATTTTCTCAATGATAGCAAAAACATTCAGATATCAAATTATTTAAAAAAAAAATCTGTATCAGTATAAAAACATGACATGAAGAGTCTTTTATTAAATAGACTGCCTCATTGGTCTAGTGGTTGCAATCGCGACAGCTGAGCATGAGGTCTTTGGTTCGAGTCGCGGGTCAGGCAATTTTTATAGGGTTTTTCCATCTGAAAATTCTCAGTAGCAGCGACGGAGTCTGGATTTTTGCCCGGTTGATGGCAATAAGCTCGCCCCCTTTTACATGGGACTTAAACGTAACTGGCAAAATGTGGATGTACTATTAGGTACATCTCTGCCCAACCTTACAGTTACAGGCGTGATGATATGTTTTTGTGTTATTCAATCCTACTAATATTATAAATGCGAAAGTTTGTGAAGATGGATGGATGGATGTTTGTTTGTTACTCTTTTACGCAAAAACTACTGAATGGATTTGGATGAAATTTGGCACACGGGTAGTTTATAACCTGGATTAACACATAGGATACTTTTTATCCCGATAGTATGTTCTCGGGGGACAATTATCGAACACCACGTGGGCGACGCTGCGGGCATAAGCTAGTAGATATACAGGGTGTAACGGATAGGGTATATACACCCTTAAGGATGTATATACCCTTTCCGTTACACTCTGTATATTTACGTTCCAACAAGTTACCATCCAACAAATAAGTCGCAGACGATAAAATTGTTTATTTTTATTGAATAATTAGTCTCATCTTCAGACTAATAACTCTTCTTATCAGAAGCATTTAATTTAGCTTAATTAGTATTTATCTACCTGATTAAAAAACTTGTTGACCAAGATCTTAAATGTCATTATCAATTTGAAAATGAACATCCTTAGAATCATATTACAATATTGTTTGAGAGTGAATTTGCGTACTGACGCACAAAAATATTCGAAATAGACAATAATTATCCGGTTATCTATATTACTTATATATAATATATATTAATATTATAAAGCTGAAGATTTTGTTTGTTTGCTTGAACGCGCTAATCTCAGGAACTTCTGGTCCGATTTGAAAAAATCTTTCAGTGTTAGATAGCCCACTTATCGAGGAAGGCTATAGGCTATATATCATCACGCTACAATTATTAGGAGCGGAGCAGCAATGAAAAATGTTGCGAAAACGGGGAAAATGTAACGCAGACGAAGTTGCGCCGTACAGCTAGTACCTAATATTAAAATTTGTAATTCTTTTGGCAAAGAATTAAAAACTTATTGATAATTACTATTTACAGCTTCTAGTTCATTTTACGTACAACAAAAAAGGCCTCTTTTCCGTTTTCTACAATTTTGTGTTCATTTTTTAAAACTTTTAATTTTTTCTTACTAGGTCCGCTTGGACATACATAAGCATATCAGTGGAGACATTCTTTCCAAAATTCACAAGGTCCAAATTCGAGTTACACATTCTTAAATTAACTGTTTGTGTAGTGCAAAGTAATCCTAGTTTGCGTGAAGCCGTGACTTGTGTCACGTAAGTCGCGTGGCATGTTGGCAACTTTTTCAAACTGGTACACCATACATCATCTGCAATGATTACACTTGTCTTACAAGTCAAGGCCCCAAATTTAATTGTATAACATGTGAACATACAAACATGTAGGTATATGACCCAGTTTTGAGCGCATGAGGTTGTTCTCTTCGCTAATTGTTTTAAATCTAATTTAATTGACTCTTTGTTGTTTTGCTTTTGTTATGATAAGGAACTATTTATTTATAATTAATAGTGTTTTTGCAAGGTGAGCGTATGCATTTTAGAGGCAAACCATTATGCATATTGCACGTTTATCTGATTTAATCATCATTTCATCATCATCATCACTTCAGCCGAAAGACGTCCACTGCTGGACATAGGCCTCCCCTAAGTTTCGCCACATTGACCGGTCCCGTCCGCCTCGCATCCAGCGGATCCCCGCATCCTTCACCAGGTCATCGGTCCACCTAGTGGGAGGCCATCCAACGCATCGTCTTCCGGTTCGCGGTCGCCATTCCAGAACTTTTTGGCCCCATCGTCCATCCGTTCTACGAGCAATGTGCCCCGCCCTTGATTTAATAGTTATTTGAATCATCATACATTTCACGCAGTTTATAAGTTGTCTACTTATGTCCATTAAATGTTACTGAAAAAATGCGAGATTTGAATATTACTTTAGGTAACTAATATTACTGGCAGCGACATTTGATATCTTAGAGTGTTTGAGGCATAGTTTTCATTCTATACAATGAATTCTCAACATGTATGTACATGTAAACCATACGACTTACACTGATAAAGTATATCCATGTTGGTTCATGGTTCTTGTTCAACAGTAACTAAAAGCTAATAGGTCAACAAAGTTCACATCTAAGTTAAACCAAACAAAGACATTTGAACTTCTATTAAGGGCAAATCACAAGGTTATTCGACTATATCTTGAACTTGAATGTAACCTTTCTATTTGTGGATCGCTATTCTGTATTATATAAAGCTCTGTATTCTGTATTGCAGCAACGAAATTTGGTGTTGCTGGAAACATGTTGCAAACATAATATGTGAACAGAAAGAGAGGTTGAAAGTTTTGCTCCACAAAACAGCATTTGTCAGTCCCGATGTGCCAAACAATTGGGTAATTGGAACTCTTTCTAAATTATGTACACGTCAAATTATGATTTATTCATCGTTGGTTCTAAAGTCTTGTCCGACATTGAAAAAATTCTTAGTTTGTCCCAAACAGTATGCTCCCTTCGCCCCAAAATCTAATTTCGATTATTTTATTCCCTTTTCGTCCTAATTTCAATTCTTTCAACGGGCTATATTTTTTGAAGTGAAACTTCTTATGCGACTTCCAACAAGGCTGCGTTAAACTTTTAACGCTACTATGGAGGGGGAATAAAAAGAGGCAGAGCGAGAGTGAAAGTGTAGCACTCGAACGCATGCGTGTAGTATTACGAAATGTCACTTCTTCCGCGCGGAGGGAGTCCATGCACAATTTTTTTTTGTATATGCCAAACTAACTATTTTGTACGGTTGGCAAAAAAGTGTTACGTATTATTAAATATTTGACATGAATCAACTATTTAAAAAAAACGCTGCATAAAAATAACCACAACCATATTAAACGCCCGGGCCTACAAGTGCCCTCTGTTGCAAAAACATATTTTCAGAAACACAAGAATTTTACTGCAACAGTGTTGTGAAACTTATCTTACTAATATTATAAAGCTGAAAAGTTTGTTTGTTTGTTTGCTTGAACGCGATAATCTCAGGAACTACTGATCCCATTTGAAAAAATCAGTGTTAGATAGCCCATTTATCGAGGACGGCTATAGGCTAAATATCATGTTTACGACTATTAGGAGCGGAGCAGCTGCAATGAAAAAAAAAACGGGGAAAATGTGACGCAGACGAAGTTGCGCTGGACAGCTATTACTATGTATACGAGGCTTTAACCCATAGCTACTTTAAAGGTTACTAATAAATTGACGGGAAGTAGTATAATTTTGTTGGAAGCTGTGCGTGATTGAGATGTGTGAGAACATGTTTAGCCTCATTATGTAGGAAGTGGTTGAGTAAGAGCCGATTAAAATGTCTATGCGGTATGAGTCATACATGAATTTCAACTTTGTTTGCATATTATACTAATGTGATACATTTATAGCCCTTTCTAAGTGACTGAGCGTGTAGAGTTTGTTTCATACTGGTCTCGCGTGGTGGAGTGTGGCCGTGTACGCAAGGCGACCGTCATTGTACGGGAAGCTTATTTAAAACGAGGTCAGGTTATACTGGATATAACCCGTCTACACGTAGACCTTAGAATGCCCACTGTCCTTCAGTTTATGAAACGGCTTTCGAAGCGTTTCTTCGATAATGCCATTAAGCACCTTAATCCCCTGATCGCAGCCGCCCGCTACAAACCCTCGCGCATTAGTTCAGTACGCCGTCCGAGGCATACTCATCACCCCCGATGATGTTATCACCCTCCTCCAGGAAAGTAGCAAAGAGACTAGTACACTTAAAAAGTTCAGGCGCAAATCGCCGTCTTCCCGACCTCGCCGTCGAGGTCCGTCGCGACGTCCCGGTTCTTGCCCTCCCCGACCCTCGCTTGAGCCAGCCCGCGATGCTGTGCCAGTAGTTTTAAATCAGTAAATAATAATATCATTCAGATCAAGCCTGCCCCCATGCA
This sequence comes from Cerastis leucographa, assembly GCA_963082945.1. Classification (NCBI taxonomy): domain Eukaryota; kingdom Metazoa; phylum Arthropoda; class Insecta; order Lepidoptera; family Noctuidae; genus Cerastis; species Cerastis leucographa. Next base: position 19,794,619 of record OY720356.1, on the reverse strand, counting down.
GTCCTCCCCCAGCGACGCCCTAAGCCGAGGCTCGTACCCCAGAGGGGGTGCCCTTAGCATGTAGTCGCTTAGTTTGTAAGTTTTTACGCCCTGGCTGGAGGCCTTACTGTTAAGGCACCCAGCGGATAGTCCGGTTAAGCAGACGACAACCTCATAGGCTGAACTGCGTGATGCAAAATACACGTAAAAAAAATTTGTTTATAAGCTATACAGCTTATCGCTGTGTGTGCCCCTCACAGAGAGGAACATTTTAGGCTAAACATCGCAATTATAACGACTAAGCATCTTATCCGAAGTCAAACGATGTGCATATGATGCAGTCGACGGTGCACGCTTGCTCTAAAATATTTTGGCGGTCGTGGCTTGATGATGGTTATCGTATAGTGAACCATCCTTTTACCACAATGGGTTGGCTAATCAAACAACACATCTTCCGATATACTAATAATTAATAAAGCTGAAGAGTTTGTTTGCTTAAACGCGCTACTCTCAGGAACTACTGGTCCGATTTAAAAACTTCTTTCAGTGTTAGATAGCCCATTTATCGAGGAAGGCTATAGGCTATATATATTAACGCTTCGACCAATAGAAGCGAAGCAGCAATGAAAAATGTTGCAACAACGGGGAAAATGTGACGCAGGCGAAGTTGCGCGGGACAGCTAGTTTAAAGATATAATATCTTAACCTAGCCCATGGTCAGTGCTTAACAAGAAGATAGAGACAGCAGGCTTTGTAACTAAAGCTTGTTTTGTTTTCTGTCAACATGCTTTTAACAAACAAGTTCTTTTATGCGTTTATTCTCACACTTTATTTTACAAATAAAATTATCTTTTGATCTATTTCAATCTACATATACATATTTGGACAGTCCATAATTCACTTAAAACCTGACCTTACTGAAATCGGGTGAATGTCAGGTAAAGTAATTTACAGAGAACTTTATACTAATACTGTCATATCAAATGTTTGACCCCGATATATGATAATTTGTGAACTGATTAGTGTCATGAAATAGAGCACGAAATTCTTATAAAAGGTAGCTTAATTTTGAGGGTAAGACGGCCTCCGCCACCTTAGGCGCGGGCCTGTGGACGGTGAGTAATGGGCTAGCTCACCATCCGTCCGTCTTATGACGACAGGCCGTGTCGACGACATGTAGATGTCAGCAAATCGGAAGGGGTCCGAGAGGGCCAATGCCTGCTAGGGCTGCGGGACTGTTCGAAAGAGATACCGTGGCCCTAGGACTCAAAGGGCTATGGAAGTAGGAACATGGGTGTGTTTTAGTCAGTACAGGTCTGATACTCCCTTCCGCTTCCCGTAACGCGGGATCATTTGATGATTTCCCATCCGAGAAAAAAAGAGGGAGACGGCCTGAAATACAGAAAAAGCCTTACAAGAAATGTGTATCAACTTGTAAGCCTTATCTACAGTGAATGAGTTGGTTTTCTGTATCCACGATTCTCTTCTAAATAGCATCTTATCCTATACTGTTATTGCTATTGCTATTATTGATTGTTATTGCTATTATTTTATACTGTTATAAAATGATCACTAACGATGGATATGAAGCTTGGCGATTGCCTATCACGCCTGTAATTCCTGAAGGGTTAGGCAGAGGTGTACCTAAATAGTTCACCTATATTTCGCCAGTTATGTTTAAGTCCAATGTAATAGTAAACGAGCCTATTGCCATTAACTGGGCACAAATCCAGACTGGTACTGCGAGAAAATACTGATGGAAAAACGCAATAACAACGAGAATCGAACCTAGGACTCATACTCAGCAGTCGCTGATCTTTGTATAATTCAATTAAAGATTTGTCGGCAGAGACATCATGTCATTGTAAGTAATACAAACCTTCTACGAACAATACATTTTATATGTGACATTATGTATATGGCAACTAATAAGAACCAGCAACTTTTGTTTTGTAGCTTGAATACAAGCTACAAAACTAAATTACGAAAATAAACAAAGAATCATATTGCCCCGTTTAGGCGTCTCGTTCAATGCACCAGATTTAGGGTAAATTCGTTCGAGTTCAAGGTCAGTTGAGACCGGAACCGGTCGGCGAATAGGCACGGAGCTGGAGTTGCAGTATTTTACATCATTGATTTTTATTGGTATTGTTTAGCGGAAATGTCATGGAAAGATACTATTTTTCTTTTAATTGTGACAGGTATAGGTTCACAATAATTTATACATGGCCTCATTGTAGGATGTAGTCTTTTTTAATACCGATACTTAGTACAAAAAACTTTTTTTTGTATAAATACATTATTTATTTTCATATACATGAGAAATTAATGTATAACAAATATTAATTACTAATCAATAAAACATAACATAATATTTCAATTAGCAAATAATAAAATCTAACGCGCAACATAAAGATTCATATATAAATCAATTGTTATTACTTATATTTTCCTGTATCTTGACATTTACAAAATACGATACGATTCAGTGCTCATTATTACTACATTAACATTTATTATTGTGTTTTTAACTTAAAATATCTGTTTATGTAAATCAGTTTTAAGTTCAAGAGTGATACCTTAATTTATGATACAGATAATTTTATTGGTGTCATTTCCTGGGAAATGCATCTTCAAAATTTGGTTTGCTAATTACAATTAATTAGTTAAGATTTTAATTTTGTGTTGAATTCTCCAAATTCATTTTTGAACGTCATTATTTTTTGCCCAGGCTGGCATAATAGCCTTTGCTCCTCTGTAATACTTCTCTATTTTTCGTACTCTCAGCAGTCACCCCTTTTCTGACCTTCCCAGTTCTCTTCAAAATTATGGTACCCGAGAATTTATTATTGATAACTTCTTAAAACTTGACCCAAGCTCTTAGCCTACATTAAGATTGTACTGCACGCTTGATCGACTTAAGCCTTTCCAATATTCAGTATAATTATAGATACTTACTTATGTACTTGAATGTACACTGTGTGGCATGTAAATCGATTGATTTTTATCCACTCAACGAGAGCGGAACGGTCTAAAACCGTATTTAGAATTGCATACACTTTTCTTTAAGTGGAGTACTAGAGTTTGTTTGCTTTGTGTTGTTGTTAAGGTCCATTTTGCATTGTTACAAATCAGTTTCTTTGCTTTGCAACTCCTAAAAGATCTCTGAAATAAATACTGATGAAGCATGGGTTGGTGCATTCCACTACGCTTGGAAAACGTATTTTTGCTTCTGGATATCTTCTTTGGATTAAGACTTCTTGCCACCTATAGGAAAATTAGTGCCTTTCTGTCAGAAACCGCACTGCCATTTAATGTTAAGTGGTCATTAAACTGTATCAGTGCGTTGAAGAGTAGTAACTCTAGTATAAATATTATCACGTAGCCAATTTAGCGTCCAATAGTTTTATACATCTAAGGGCTACACACGATTTCAATTTAGCTTTAATAGTAATAATATTACCACTTATTACTATTATTATTAAAAAGGGAAGTGACTGTACATTGGCTGTGTTTTAAAGGTCAAAAATTGTATCAAAATGACCACGATTTCAATTCTGGGTCAAGATACGGCGCTGATTACAATAAACTGGAAACGTACTTCCTTATAAGCGATTGTTTACAATAAAAATTAACAAATTCTTGTGGTAAATGTATTTTATGGTAAACAATAACATTTGAGAAAATACGAATTTCGCATTTTGGAACTGATGTTTTGTCAGAGCCAAGAGTTTATCCCACAGATTTAATACTAATACCAGTACTATTACAAGTTTAAACAGGATAGACATTAGCATATATCTAGCTTATGTCTATCTGAAACATTGTCGTCTCCGTTATCGCTGATTAAATGTAACTTTATCTAAGCCTTCAGGTTTACTGAAGGATAACAAAAGTTTGAAATAAGCTTCATACATCAGCCATTTTCATGATTGATCATCATGATCAGTCCTGCCCGTGTCCCTTTCTACTTGAGATCAGCGAAACACGTTTTCATCTTCCATTCTCCCCCGTCAAACGTCATGACATAATTTACTCTTCTCTCTTTCATATCATTTCTCACACAAACCATTACATACACCATTACATTTACCATTACACAAGGGACTTAAAAACACTTTCATAAAGGTTACAGAATTATAAGTGTTACATGTTGGATCAGTAACAGAATCAACTAAGTAACACTTTTAAATGTGTAACAGATATAAAAGTGTTAACAGTATTAATAAGTGTAACAGGTAAAAGCAGCGTACTAAAATCATCATCTGCCTAGCCTTTTCCCAAACTATCTTGGGGTCGGCTTCCAGTCTAACCGGATGCAGCTGAGTACCAGTATTTTACATGAAGCGACTGCCTATCTGACCTCCACAACCCAGTAACTAGGTAATACGATGCCCCTTGGTAAGACTGGATGTCAGAATTTTTGGCTTCTGACTACTCGTAACGCACTATTCGCAGCGTACTAAAATATAATTTATTATATTTCAGTTACACATATTAACACTTATTAACACATATAAAAGGTTACAGATTGATTCGGTAACATTATTGTATCTGTTACATTTAAAAGTGTTTTTCTGTTATAACAGTTTTAAAAAAGTGTTAAAAACTTTTATTACGGCTACAGTTTGAGTCCCTGGTCACAGCATCATTTGCTCCTCTCTCTTGCATATCATTCCTCACACAAACCATCATTCTTTTCTCTGGCCTTCCTCTCCCTCTCCATCCATCAACATTAATATCCATCACTCTTTTAGTCACACGCATTTCATACCTCCTCATTACATGTCTAAAGCAAGATATTTTTCTGTAACAGGCGCCATTTTCAAACTTCCTGATGATGTCGATGTTCATGATTGATATAGACGCTATAAAATTGCGAAACTACTTAGCAGCTTAAGTACGGACCTAAGTTTTAGAAACTAAATTATTACTATTATAAATAATCGAAACAACCTTAACAGTCACGTTTATTTGATTCCTCAACTACCTACTTGATGATTTATTAAGGTGCTAACCTAAATACGTCATATCACTACGAAATATAGCATTACCAACATTGTTTAATAACATAATTTGATCAAATTGCAGGCACATCGAGAATTAGATATGATTTATTTTGACCTAACATCCTGTATATACTTTAAATGTTATTAGCAAATATCCTTAAAGAAAATAGCATTTGAATTCCGGTATGACTCAACTTCGAAATATCCTGTTATACAATTTTTGAATTGATTACTAAAATCCTTTCGAGTCGAGTGGACGGTATTGTCACTGCTGAGCATGCGATACTGCCTGATTCCCAGCTCGGGCATAAAGTTATTTGGAACTTTCCAGTGGCAGCCCGGATGCTGGGTTTGTGTTTGGTTGATGGCAATAGGGTCGCCACATGGGAGTCACACACGGATATAACTGATATGGGTATTGGTCACATAATGTGTACACCAATGCCCAACCCTTCGGTCTTCGGCTTGTGAATGTCATTACAAAAATCAACAACAACAAATTGTTATGTGAATTAATTTTATATCCGCGTCGATAGCGATTTTTATCACATTTTAGCAAACGCAAGGACTTCATTCCCTTTCAACGTTAAGTACTCGATAAAAAAAAATGTTTCCTGTGTAATTATCCAATATAGTTTTTATGATTTATTGCAATTTAATTGAGTTCTCGCGACTTATGAGTCATTATTTTTATAATTATCAGCTAAGTACGATATGGCAGTATAACATATCATAATCAGCATGTAAAGTTCCCACTGCTGGGACACAGGTATTACACAGGCCTCCTCTTTATAAGAGGGAGTGTAATCCACGCGGACTTAGTGCAGTTTTGTAAGTATCACATGTTTTGAGAACGGTGGTGACGAAATAAAACATGAATGAGCAAAATGTCGTGAGGAAAGCTTTGAGCATGAATGTGGATAGACAAAGACCAAAGAAACGATGGATGGACTGTGTGAAGGATGATATGGCAAGAAAGGAGGTGTCTGATGAGATGACAAGTAATACAGAAGTATGGAAGGATAGCAGCGGTGGTCCAGTGGTGGCAGCCCCGACTTACGAGCAGTAAGTCGGGCAGGCGCATTCCTTTGTGTAATTTATTTCATAACCGCTGCTCTCAAAACGGTGAAGGAAAACATCGTGAGGAAACTGGCATGTCCTAGAACTAAAAATTCGAAGACATGTGATATCTACCAACCCGGACTGGGCCCACGTGGTGGATTAAAGTCTTCTCCATTTCATAGAGAGGGGCCCTGTGTCCCAGCAGTGGGAACATTATAGGCTGATGATGATGGAAGGAGAAGACATGCTGCGCCGACCCCAAATTAATTGGAATAAGGGCAAGAGAATGCTGAAGATAATGATAGTAATGAAATAAATCACACAAAGTAACACATCTGCTTGGGTTCGAACCCACGATCCACAAGCAATGGTTGCTACAACTACCACTGAGCCATCGCTGCTGCCAGTAATGCGTCATTCATTTGTAATTAACAGCTAACGATAAGGTCACCTGATTAAGTCAAATTATACTGATTTATCGATTGACGTAACATTTGTAACACTGTCACTTACTTAGGCAGTAAGGCATAACACTGAAAACCAGTCTTTGTATTTTTCAGTACTATTATCTAATTAAAAATAAAGTTGACTGGTTTCAGTAGATCATTGGGCTATGTTGTACAAATTGTTGTTTTGCATCCTCGTCAAAATTTGGGAGGTTGTCACAAAAGACATAATTAATCAATTTAAGTTACGGTACCTAGTTAAAAATTAATAAACGCTATTTTTTTTGGTTGTTTAAGTTTGTCAGTATATCAGAACAACCCCATAACGTGGTTTACGCAATAAGAAATTATCGAATAAACGTTTCAGTTTGTTTGTATGTGTGAAAGCGCGGTAATAAGGCGATAATCAGACGTGCCGCATTTAAAACACAGGTGGTTCACACAGTTTACCGATTTCCGTAAATAAGAAAAATAAACCTACCCATTTTATTATTGATTCGGGTCGAGAACCATTCGCATATTTACCTCCTTGAATTTGACGAGGATGCGAAACAACACCTTGGATGTTACGATCCTTCGATCCTTGGTTCATTTCAAAGTAAATTGGTCTCTATCGACGGACATAGAGAGCAATTATTTTTACCTTTAGTAGAATGCAATGATCTTTAATTAGAATTGGGGTGAAGACTGGGTAAAGAAAATGACATTCTAATTTGTCCGTCAGACAATACAAAAATATAAGACACGTATTTTTTGTTTTATCAAAATATCAAAAAAATACTTAGTTAAAACTCATTAATGTTGGAGAGTGGGGGCTCACTACGTCACAAGTAGGTATAATACCTGCCTACATGTGACGTCATGCGCCATTTCAACTCAATATATCTCCGTAATTTTATGACCACGTGAAAAAGAAAAAAATCGTGTCCAATACTTTTCAATAATCTACACGACAAAGAAAAAAAAATGTGATCATCCCCTATTGTCTTTACCAGTTTAAAAATTATTAATTAAATCATTATGTTACTTTTTCTTAATCATCTGGTTAGTGCTAACCTGGTGTAAAAGTCTTTATGCCGCCCATGGGTCTCTGACTTGGCTTTACATGCCGTCCAGAAATATCTCACAGACATGCTGGTTTCCTAACGATGTTTTCCTTCACCGCAAACAAGTGATACTTAAACAATGCACACATAATTCAAAAAAAATCAGACGTTATGGTAAAAACAATACATTATAAAGAAACACAGCGCAGGCAGGAGCAGCGGTGGCCCAGTGGTAGGAGCCCCGACTTACGAGTAGTAAGTCGTAGGTTCGAATCTGGTGCACCGCTGCTCTCAAAACGGTGAAGGAAAACATCGTGAGGAAACCGGCATGTCCTAGAACTAAAAATTCGAAGACATGTGACATCTACCAACCCGCACTGGGCCCGCGTGGTGGATTACAGCCCATTCCCTCTCATAGAGAGGAGGCCTGCGTCCCAGCAGTGGGAACAATATAGGCTGATGATGATGATGATGATAAAGAAACACTAGATATAAGTATTTTTACTTTTTCTACTCTATCCATATGTTTTGCGTTTTTACATATTTCACGACCTAGCCTAAGTTTAAGGTGGTTTCAGACCATAACCTTAAGAGCGTTTACGCATTACGACATTTCATACAAACTTTCAATTCCTTATTTTCCGAAATGACAGAACCGATTTTAATGAAACTTCATACGCATAAGCAGGATAAACATTTTTGAAAACTAGTGTTACACCTAAATTAGACCGATTATAAATTATCTATAGAAACAGAAGTTACGAATTATCTTTTTTTAAAGACATTTCGAAAAAGGGTTTTTAGTTACTTTTTAGACCTATGTATCCTGCTTATAGGTATTAAGTTTCTTTCAAATCGGTTCAGTCATTTCTGAAGATAAGGACCTAAAAGTATGTATGAAAAGCCGTAAGGTGTTAACGCTCTCAACCCGTCTTGTATATCCATTCTAGTACACCTGTAGGTACTTATGGTGCTGTAGAAAACCATGAACATTCACACACTATGGTCTTGGGTCATAAGCCAATTGGAATATAATCATACCTACTCGTATATACTATCGCGTAAATCAAGTGCATGAGCTTCCCTATCTTATGTACCTGCTGTAAATATTATTAGAGCAAAACCATATAAATACGATAGTGATTCTATCTAGCTGTCTGTTCTTTCTTTACGCCTTTGCGGCTGAACCGATTTGGATGAAAGGCACACGGATAGACTAAGCCCTGGGAAACAAACTGGGATACTTACTACACCGATAAAACGTTTACGTAGGTTAACTGTTGGCCACCACGCCAGCAAAGCCACGGGAAAAAGCTAGTGTTAATATAAATACGTAGAGGCTTTATGTTCCTATATATTATATAATTTGTCATTTAAGTTAATGTAATGATAACAAGTTTTTTAACGTTTAAGGTCATACGGTCATGCATAAGGTCGGGTCATTTGGATCGCGATGGATGTTTCTCAAGTCAGAAATATCAGTAGTACATAATCAGGTAATTTAATTAATTAAATATGAATGTTGAGGAATATGTGAATAACCCTTGCACTCTAAAGCACTGATTCTAGTTTATAAATTGGTTTTTATTCGTTAACTTCTTTATGAAAATTTTGATTTTGACAGCAGACTGAGATGCATACGCTTCGAGATAAAAAAAAAACTGTAAAATAGTGCTCACGGTAGCAAAAACTCTAGCCCTAAAAATTTACACTTGTAAACAACACACTATATCGTAAACAGAATAATTTAGCTTGATTATTTAATTATAAATGATCTGTATCACGTGCACAGATAAAAATCTTTTAAATACGCAATAAAACAAAAGAATACATAAAGAAATTAAAATAAATGAATCAGTATTCGATCCAGGTCATGGTTGAAACAATATTATCTACTAGGTACTTATTTAGGCATAATTATGTCAACGGACCTGACATAATAGATAGTATGTACCTATGGACAGTTGGATTAAGTAGGTATATATCCTTTACAAAAATACCTTGGGGAAGGTGGACAACTATTGATGTTTGCTGACAGTACCTATTTCTAGGTTGGAATCCTGTTCATACATAAGTTTTTGATGTATGATGCAAAAATTCATCTGCCAGAAATATTTATTCATTTTACAAATTGGTCGATGAAAAATCTTTTACAAATGAAGTATTTTATAATTCAATAAAATTAGTTTATTAAATTATATTTTAAAACTAGGTGTAGTTTGTGTTTCCTATTCGACTACTATTAGAAGAATCACCAAAAGAAACTCAGAGGTGACAAGTATATACTCAAAAGAAGATATTTTTACCCCTTACAAGTGAAAAGGCGTGAAGTTTAAGTTATCGAAGCATAATTGTGAGCAATACGTTTTATAAGTTTAGGGGCAATAGACTCGTCCCCTATCACGTGTCTATGGGATTTCGAACGTAACTAGAAAAATAAGATTGTACTACTTCAACTTATCACTCTTGGAGGCTAATTCGAACTTGTTATGTTCTACACATGTTTATTGGATAACTCCTCAAGTTTGAGGCTGAAGATAAACTATTCTTCACCTATAAGTTTTTTAACTGGCATGGCCACTATAATTATCATTAACATTGAAAACGGGATATTTTCTATGTTTACTATTTGTTTTGAGTTCCCGATATATCGGGGCTGTTGAAGCACTATAATCAAAGATCGTATTCCTAACCTAACTTAATTTACCCATTTCGACTGTTCTATAAGAATAGAGACAGCTACATACCGTTCTTATTTTTAAAAATCTAAAGTAAATGTAACAACAGTATGAAGGTTAAAAGTGTACCAGTTATTCAAAACATTGATTCAAAGTTGACCACACCTTGAGAGAAAGAATTAACAACACTGATTTAATCATTGCATAATCTTTTAATTGACTACTCTATCATTTGATCGAAGGCAATAATTTTAGAACTCGTTTTTACTTGGCTTCTATAAAACTGCATTCTAATTCATTTCATTATGTTTGTCGCGTAACAAGGGCCAAATAGGCCTTATAGTTAGAAGGCCTATTTATATATCAATACATAAAAATGACTTACCCCGGGAATCGAACTTAGGTACAACAAAGTATGTATGACTGTAACAAAGGGTACCTTAGGGTAAGGGTAATATTGTGGTCAAAGATGTTCCGACGACCTTGTTTGAATTATTTACGTAATAAACTTCCTTTTTCAAAAGCAAGCATTTAAAAACTTGTTAATTCATTCATTCAAAAAGCCAAAAGTAATAAAAATGTTCTAGATGATGTCGTCCACGTTGTTGACATAATCAACCATAAAGTAGAACGAACAAAAGGATATGAACAAAAATCGTTACTCATAAGCTGTTAGACATCGAAATAATTTACGATCTAGACTATTACCGACATACGCAAACTACAATTATTACGGACGAAGTTGTAATCTTTGAACAGGATGCCGACCAGTATTAAATATCAAGCGGAAACACTAATATTTACTTCAAGATACGCAATTGCAAAATTCACGTAACGAAAATATGTACGGATCTAAAATCCGAATTTCAGGACATGAACACACGGAACGATTATTATCGAATCTCAGAAAAGAATTGAGTACTTATTATTGATTCGAATAAAAAAATGGATTAATTAGAGCGAAGAATTATTTCAATATTTTTTTTTTAATCCGAACGCGCGGCGCGTCTGTCTTCGGTCCGACGGCTAGTCGAATACGAAGGACTCGTACACAAAACAGCCTATTCCCGCTAGGGGGGCAATGGCGAAAGTATCGCCGAATAACCACCTATAAAACCACACAACACACTCAACACAGTATCCAGTTCGATTCCCGACACCAACCACCGTTGAAGAGGCATTATGAAAACAACGGTGAGTGTGTGAAGTGCAGTGCAGTGCAAGTGATGACTTCAAAAAAGTGAAACAGTGTGTCCCGTGGTTTTGTGAAGCAGTGATTCGTAGGGCCTGTTATACCATTGTTTGATACATTATAGGTTCAAAATTATAGTGATTTTTCATGGTCTACTAATTTATGTTCAAATTATTTTTTGTTTGGACAATGGTGAAACAGGTTCTACGTCAAATATCACCAGTATTTACGTGTGTAAAACGGGATTTGACACACTTTTTTGAAGTCAACATTTTGCTGTTTTTTTACTCGCAAAATATTATCTTTCAGTTGATCTGAAAGATAATATTTTGCGAGTATCACGTTTCGTTAAGAGATAATATTAAAAAAACAATTCCTACATAGCATAAACTGGAAAATAATTATAATCATCTTATATTTGAACAAAACTGGACAATAGTATTTTACTGTAACGTGCAACAGCCTAATTTAAAAAAAGATTTTAAATAAAACCAAATTATTTTTCCGTCATCGAAATTCAGACTCATAAAAATCTAAATTTCTAAAAGATCTGAAACGACCTACTGACAATGAAAATGCAAAACTTCAAGCTACTATTAGTTAAAGTCTAAATTATAGCTTGCATTGCTGATGAGTAATCTATGGCATGTTACGTCACAATAGAGAATTCACACTCGATCAAGACTAACAGGTTTCAGTCCAGTTTAACAAGGAAGAGAGTCCAGGAAGGCATAAGTCAATGCAACGCCCAGTTAGTGCGTGAATTGCATAAAGGCACCCGAGAAAACATCTAGACAGAAAAATAAACAAGAAGTAATAAGAGAAACAAAATGGCAAATAAGTAAAAAGAAGAATTTTCGCGGAATAATAAAAAAAAAAAGAAAATCTTGGAAGCTTCTTTATTTAAAAATCTGATAAAAGGAACCACACCAGATTCTTAGATAAAATAATGAAAATAACATGGCACCGGTTTTTCAAGACAATATGTAAATTTTACGCAACAATAGTTTTGTAAATCGACCCGTGAGAAAACACAACAGACTTGTTACATTGAGAGATTGACTGCTAAATACATCGTTTCAATGTTAATTGTAACACTTAAGATAGCATCAAATAAACTGGGCGTTTTAAAGGTAAATATTTTGCGATTAAAGTAAACTAAATTCTGTTTGTGATTTATGAAAACACACAGTTGTTTATTTTTGGCTTGTCAAGTAAAAAGCGCGCGTTATTTATGTTGCGGTTTCATTAGAACTTCGGTCTTTCTTCTACAGTCTTACGAAAATTCTATTGAATACTCAAAGATAATTCAGATTTTCTATTCTAGTTTATTTTTAGCTTCCCGACCAATTAATTTAATTTTAATTACTCTTACAATAAAGTGCTTGTTCATAGGCTCTGTTTCAGTAAACGTAATGAAATAAATAACTTATTCAAAGGCAAGCGCCAACAGAATTGCAAAGCCGATAATATTTATTAGTTTCCTGTATAACCTGGTTTGCCTTATAAGGTTTATGTTATTGGTCCTAAACTGGTAGGTTCTTAGATACATTTTTGTTTTGAAACCTCAGAGAAAAGGTACTTTAAGCGATGATGCACCGTCTAAGAATTAAAGACTAAAATGTTGAAAATTGTATTGTGAACATTGTCATTTTTGTGTTTGATAGAGTTTCAAAAAGCACTTTATTTATGTAGTTATTTTGCACTACCACATTTTGAAATAAGTATTTTAGCTGATTAGATAACCAGCCTTATGGGGGCAAAATAAACAGGCAGTATATATTTTTAATCCTTTCTTAAACAGGTTTCATATTGGTTACAAAAAAAGTAATACCAAAAAAACCTGCAAAAATACTTTTTTTCGTCGCGTTACCGTACATTTTTATTAACCGTATGTACATTTTTTTCTACCATTCAAACTATCATCATGTTATCTTGCAAGTTTGATTAATGTTTAGATGTGCACGTCCATGTCATAATCCACAGGTCAATGTTTACAACCGTAGTATTTCATTATTACATAAGAAAAGTAAAACTGGCACATTTTCTGTATTAGTAAACCAAGCAGTTTGCGATCTTTGACCATGTATGTATAGTAGCAAAAATTCTTGGTATTATATTGACGCAAGGTATGGTATAATCCATGCGTGTGTACCCCTGCTATTTCTGTTACTTCTGGGTAACTTATGTACTAGTGTTGTACCCAGAAGAATGATCCAGAGTAAAAAACTAAACTTCATATATTGGTGATCAAAACTCACAATTTGAGCTTAAAAATCATCAGTACAGGTGTACTACGACGTTAAAAGTAAGCTTTTTGTTACGAAAACTCCTGAACACCATAAATTAACATATCGCAAAAGTCGCAGTTAGGTAAGTATCTGCGACCCATTTCCTTAGTTACGAAACCACCATAGAAGTAATATTATCCCACGAGTCACTAGCCGAGGCAACCCGATCGCCGACCGACCTCGTTCTCTTTCCTTACTGATTAGCATCTTTTCTGCCAAAACAATGCGAATGAAAATGTTTGCGATCCAATTTTCAAGTTTTGTTTTGGTATTGAGAATCGAAAATTGCTCAACTATCGAGATTCTGTTAAAATGTTCTGCGACTTTATCATATCTTAATCGAATTTATTGATATCGATCTTAAACCATTTTAAGTGATGATGGCGAAAGAATTCATTACACATCTGCCAAATCTGTGTCGCGCGTTTTACTGAAATGACAAAACAAAAAAGAAATGTAACAGTCATAAAAACGTGCCGTTTACATACAAATAATCTTTTACTGGTACCACGTGCCAAAGAGGTCAGTTTTACGAGTTTGCAAGCGTAAGATGCGGTCAAAGTGACGTCACAATCACAAAGATGCGTTTCAAACTGCGGTTACAGTGTTCGTGATACTTTTTTCGAATAAAGAAAGATTTAATCAGACAGTTACGTACAGTGACGCGTTCGTGTACGTTGCGAATTATGTCGAGTTAATGATATGTTCTCGACAACTGCTCGGATTTGTAATAGTAGATGGGTAAGTAAATAGATATGGTGGTTAAGGTATTTGTTTCGTGAAATATGTGGCACTGAACAGGGCCTTGCATGGATAGTATGTCGTGGGAAAGTTTTTGACGCGATGTAAATATTATCAGTCTAAAACGCTACATATTAACATTCAACATTATGTATATTATCAACCACAAAATTTCTATGAAAGCCTCCAGAAAAATCGTTACAATAAAAAAATTGTAACAATGCAAGGTCAGATTAATCTCTTTTTAACATTGTACAAAGAAAAACAAAAATGCTGGGAAAATTTTGAACAAAGAATGCTCAATGCAGGCTGATTGCACCACAGAAGTTTAACTTAGCGATTTATGGCCGACGATTATAGAGCAGTTACCGAGCTGTTTGGTATCTAGCGTGATATTATTTAAATGACTATTGCAAATAGATGTACGGGTTTAGAGGGATATTTCTCAATCTGTAGGTTGATTTGTATGTTTTTTTGTTGAACAGCAGGAATAAGCGAAATGTGTAGGTTGTAAATTGCCATTAAGGGATTATAGACATAGACAAGCTAGTTTTTATAGATGTGCAAATACTTGGCTATTGGGTACTAGTTTGTTTCGAGTAAAAATATGTACATCCTCATTCTTGTTAAGGTTTTATCATAATACTTAAGCTTTATGTACTTAACTACTTTCAACATCAACAGATGACTTCACAGTTTTTAGTCACTATTCAGCAAGGTCACCGCGGTCACTTAACTTTAAATTATTCATTGAACAAACGTGGAAATAAAATCTGGGTGATATGTCACATCAATTCGGATATTGTTCGGGTATTTTGCAAACCGTTCAAACAAAAGCTACTAATCACATGTTTCATGAAGTATAATACCGACCTTAATTGATGATGATCGTTTACTAAAGCTGAGATTAAAGTTTTGTTCACATAATCGAAAGTTTACTTATGTAATGAGTTTGAATAGGCTTACTTATGTGAATTAATTTGCATGGCATAATCATATACATGTAGGCATAAAGATAAGAGATTTTAAAAAGAGAATAATTTATGTTTCGATGTGTGACTTTTCTAGTATCTTTAATAGAAAGTTTACAGAGTCCTTTATGATGAAAATTATTCAGTATGAATGTGATTCGGACTTTTATGATATCATAAAATCCCCATAAATATCAGTAACACAGTTATTGATGATACTCATCCATGTCACCTGGTTGCAAGATCGGTTGCACAACCTTGATTTACCTATTTGCAATATTGTAGTGAATATTTAACTATACGTTAAACTCTCGTTATATAACCGACGTATATTGACACGATTTGCATCGATGCTTCTAGTTCGATTACAACGATTATGACTTAATAAGGCATATTTTGGAACCGTTGTACAGCATTAAGTAATTTGATTGATTTAATAGGCTTTTTATGCAGCTATTAGTTTACGAATTAGTTCTTTCGATATGGACTGATTTTAAAACTACTGACATTTGAGTTGAAACTTCTAGGTTTTTTAATCATATTTATAGCATTTGTATTTTAAAACCAAATTATTTAATGTTTATGTGATATTTAAAAATGAATCCCTATTTCGCTTGGTCACGCCATAACTTGAGAACGACTTAACCGATTTGATTTATCTTTTTTTTAAATGTTTTCTAGTACTTTGTAGGAGTTTTTAGGTAGGGTTTGTAGGTAAGTAGGTAGGTAGGTAGTAGGCTATTTTTTTTCTCACTCATCCAGCTAGTTTTATAATGTTTTTGACCATTGAAATAGATAAATCTGGTGCAAATTTCAACGAAACCGTTCCGGTTAAAAGTGAATCGGAATTTTCCTCATCATCACATAATTATTAAAATAAACAATTTGTGTATCTCTCGGCTATAAATCAAAACGTTTTGTTTTATTAAATGAATTAGTAAATTGTCTGTATGTTTCCACCTGCTCATTTTTTCTCCAACATTGATATGTTTAGATACCACTACACTGTTGAATCGGTTTCCTCAGTTTTTCATCAAATCCCTCTCCACACTTGAGCAAGCAATATAGACGTTAATTGACATAATGCAATGGCACAATAATTACAGCTAATAATTATATAACGACTAATTGTATGACAAACATCCATTTGATTGATGATATCGATATTTTTATGATAGCGACATTGTCACGTATAAGAGTTCGTACTACTGCAACTACAGTCTTTGGATACATTCTTGGCATTCAAGTCCTAACAATTATTTCATTTGTTCCAGTTCTGCTTAGTTTTCCTGCTGGTAGCAGCCGCAGCTGCCAGCGAGAAGAAGACGACAGAAAAGAAAGCGGAGCCATTGGACAAGAAGTTGGACAAACGTGGACTCTTGAACCTCGGCTATGGATACGGCATTCACGGGCTAGACGTCGGTTATATCGGCAGCGGCCATGGGCTCGGCGGAGCATACAACTTCGTCGATGACCACAGCGGCTTCAACGGCTACAACGGCTACGGGTCCTACGACCTCGGACAACACTCCCACTCCGACACCACTAGGACCATCACCCTCGTGAAAGGCGTCCCTTACGCCGTGCCCGTCGAGAAACACATCCCGTACCCCGTGGAGAGACCCGTGCCCTACCCCGTGAAAGTACCCGTACCGCAGCCCTACGAGGTCGTCAAACACGTGCCTGTTCACGTGAAAGAGTACGTTAAAGTTCCAGTCCATGTGCCTGCGCCTTACCCGGTTGAGAAGAAGGTACCTTACCCCGTCCACGTTCCCGTCGACAGGCCCTACCCCGTGAAGGTCCTTGTCCCTCAGCCCTACCCCGTTGAGAAACACATCCCCTACCCCGTCAAGGTGCCAGTGCCCCAACCCTACCCCGTGGAGAAACACGTGCCATACCCGGTGGAAGTTAAGGTTCCCTACCCCCAGCCTTACCCCGTGATCAAACACGTCGGCTACCCCGTTAAGGTGCCCGTTGACAGGCCCTACCCCGTACACGTACCTGCTCCCTACCCCGTTGAGAAGCCCGTCCCGGTCGCTTACCCCGTAGAGAAACCAGTGCCAGTGCCCGTTCACGTGCCCGTCGACAGGCCTTACCCCGTGAACGTAGACAGGCCTTACCCTGTCCCCGTGAAAGTGGCTGTTCCTGAACCCTACCCCGTCTACAAGCACGTTCCCTACCCAGTAGAGAAGCCTGTGCCCTACCCCGTGAAGGTGCCCGTCGACAGGCCTTACCCCGTGCATGTCGAGAAGCCCTACCCCGTGGCTGTCGAAAAGCCCTACCCCGTCCCCGTCAAGGTCCCAGTGCTGGTCAGCGAACACGGCCATGACCATGACCAGTTCAGCCACCTGAGCTTTGGAGGCTCCCACTATAGCCATTAGAATAATACTAGCTTTAATATAAAAAGTTTTCATCCGCCAAGCGATCATTGAAATATTATTTATAATCTCGCCTAGTTATGGCCGGGACGCCAGCAAAAAGAAAACACTTAATTTTTGTATATTTATATGTAAACATGTCTTGCATGTATGAGCGTACGTGTACGTAGTGATATAAAGGTTACCATTTTAGGTTAAGTTGAATGTAAAAAAGTATGAAAAAATTAAATAATTAATAATTATTTACTTTGTTTGAATTACCCAAAAACTAACCAATAACTTATCCATATCTTACAAGGTGATAAAGAGATCAAGAATTATATTAACAAGAAATTATTTTTCAGTTTTAAGTAACGTCAAATTGGCCACCAAAAGGCTAAAATGAAACCCAATCAATACATTAAAAAAAAAAAACAATGACAGGTTCATGTAGAAAAAAAACATAGGCCACTAACAGTTTCCCGTTAAGAAAAAAAAACACATTTTACAAATACGACCTCCAAAATCACAGGCCTTTTAATTTTTTTTAAAAGAAATAGTTGATCGATTGAGGAAATGAATAAACACAATACCTATAGTAGCTATAAACAATCATAAAGGATGACCTTCAGTTACAGCCACTCGATTCTATAATAATATTTTATTTTATTTGCAAGAATTGCTACTATTTATAAAAGATTGGCCATAGTAGGTTTGGACTTGAGACATTTTTGTAGCAAAAAGTGGTACTTCGAATGGCAAAGACTGAACAGGTGCTCTATTGTACCAATTTATATTAAAACTAGCTGTCCCGCACAAATTCGTCTGCGTCACATTTTCCCCGTTTTCGCAACATTTTTCATTGCTGCTCCGCTCCTATTGGTCGTAGCGTGATGATACTTCTAATACCTCCAAGAATATGTGTACAAAGTTTTATGATGATCGGTTAAGTAGTTTTTGCGTGAAAACGTAACAAACAAACTTACTTTTGCATTTATAATATTAGTTAGTATTATAATTTTATTTTAAACTGTAAGTTTCAGTATGGTTTTAGTTCTTAAATTTAGAAATTGATAAAACTTTTTCTTTACTATGAACCGACTGACTGAACCAGTGAAATGAAAAGCAATGTACAAAGATCGTTGCATAGAATATAATATGACGTTTATATTTTTCAGTTTTCCATTTACTGAAAAATCTGAAACTACATATAATTCAAGATGGACTGCTTTATAATAAATCCTCAATTGATTTTAAACGAGATTTTGATTGATAATCGTACAAGTTTCGAGTAACGCTACAGCTCATTCGAAAATATTTATAAACACAGACGCTCACGATACAAATCTCATGCACTACCTGCACATACCCAATTACTCAAACCAATACATGATTCCAGATTTCGAACAAAATATATAAGTTGAAATTGGAATCAAACCCACAATCCACAGCGCAGACGCCAATCATTTAGTCACTGTTCCAGCCTTATACAGGGTTATTTATAAAATACCAACAACCTCTTAAGAGATAATTCTACTCATCCTTATGAACAACTTTTACTATGAGATCAAACCCGAAATCGTGAAGAAAAAATCAGCTGTTCCCTACATTTTGACGAGTTATGTGAACATAAATTACGGAAGAGCTGATTTTTTTTCACGATTTCAGGTTTGGTCCCATAGTAAATGTTGTTCATAATGATGAGTTCAAAGACCTCTTTAGAGGTTATTCGTGTTTTACAAATAACTCTGTCATCTGTCATCACAGTATAACTTTATTCACATAATTTTGTATGGTTTTCTTTTCTCAGCATTTTATCTCAAGTCGCCTGTTATCGTGTTTAGTTATGTAGCTAAGTGAGAAACGCTTTTACGTAAGATGGTTAAGGTGAACAAAAGTGGAGTAACCCGTCTATTTTATATTTATTTACTGACCTTGTATTGTATGTACTTCTAAAGTTTTGACACGCTTCTTAATTCGGTCAAGTGCATGTTTGTTTCATGGTATATTGCTTTTGGTATTCTTTATATGATATGATATGATTCGGCTAGCTAGGATGTGCTGCAGATCATAGACCTGAACGGCTTTACTACAATTTCGACAGCGTTAGTTTTTAACTGTTATGTATGTTTAGACATTTAAGTAGATAGTTATTTGATAGTTTGTAAACGCATCCACGATACAGGAGAAATTCCTAGAAGGAATTAAAAAAAAAAAAAAAAAAAAAAGTAGCTGCAGCTGTTCAAAAAACATTGACAGCTTTCTCTTTACAAGAAACCCAAATGCTCATAACATTATAAAGCATTATCAGCTCAAACATTCCCACTGCTGGAAAACAGGCCTCCTCTCTGTGATAGGGAGCTGGCCTCAATCTTGCACGCACGCCCACTATGAGTAGTTGGTTGAACAAGACCCCAAACTTAAGTTATTGGTCTTGCGAACAAGAACTAGACCACAAACTTCACCTGGATTTGTAAGTATACATTGCGTGCCAAAATAACCAACCACTCTTTTATATTCCGCGTATTCTCTTATCGATGCAGACAACAATCAAGAGAACTGTATAGACACACATAATACACAGTTTCTCAGCCATTGCACATCTAACTTCAACAGTTTCGTGTGTATGTACATATGTATTAAAGCGTTACTACACGGCACAAAACATTCTTTGTCCTATTGTTACTGACGTGCTCACACGCATTCGTGAACATACGAGGAAGAAAAAACTTGCACACAATAGAATAACAAAATATTTTATAATTACATTTGAATATTAATTAGGGTTTTAATTAGATATCTCGGTTAGTGAAGGATAATTATTTAATTAAAGAAACAGGTATTGTCCAAAACTATATTTATTTGCAGTATTTTTTTTACGTTTCTGAATATATTTTTTTTTAAATAAAATGTAGTAAAGACAAGTATGCCTATTACATTTATATTTATAAGTCTAGTCCACTAATTTAGGTCCAGTACTCAATTATCTACCTAGCCTCTAATACTGCAAACAGTTTTGAAATAACAAGACCACTAAACAAATTTTGAACTGGTTTCTACAAGCTTATAACTTATTTACAAACTACAAACAAGGAAACGAAATCCAACTTTAATTACTCGTATCAAACTAGAATCAGCCACAAACAACATTGGCCAATGAGTTGACAGAATGCAACCGTAATTGGTACTTGTGTGCAAAAATTATAGTGTGTGCCTCACATTGTCCGCCAGTGCACCAAGTATTTGCAAGTTACATGGGAAAAGCTTTAATTCGTTGTTTTAATTGCGAAAGACGTCGGTAGTGCAATGATAAAGTAAATATAACTAGAGAAACTGGAGCAGCGGAGATGAGGGATTTTGTGAAAGAATTTCATTGAGGAGTATTTTTATAAACTTGAGACATGAGAGTTGAAAACATTGGTAAAGACGTGTCATATATAACTCATGGTCAGTACATAGCACCAAATTAGATGACGAAAGTTTAAGTATTCTGCCAATGGAAATACTGGATCAAATTGGTCGTAGATTGAGTTTTGTCGCCGAATATTGCGAGCACCTAAGCTGCATGTCTGTCTTCTTTTTTTTTCTATTTCAATGTTATTCTTCTTCTCACCGATTAATTGGTCTGTCTTACCTTCTTGCCTACCACTTCAAAGTAAACAGGCGTGATTTTAGTTATATTTCTAATATCTTCTACAGTTTGAATTTTCTTAAACGTCATTGCTATTTTCAATGCAACGGCACTTTAAAATCATTCCACTTAAAATTCTGTCTAGCCCCATAAACGTTTAAACAGCAACATTCTACAAAAAGCGCCATCTACGCAAAGTGCATGTAAACACTAATTTGGTATCAAGTTACCGCCACTTCGAGGTTTAGAAAGTATAGACTGCGGTTTCTACACAATTTAATAGTTCTTGACGACAACGCCAGAGGGTGTAGCTGTCGGTTAGTCTTTATAACTGGCTTACCTAAGATTATACATGCTTAAAGTTTTAAAAAGTCGTTCCAAAAAGGTTTTTTTTGAGTCGCTGCCTCTACTGCCCTACGGTGATTGACGTCAGCTGACTTTTTTTCAAAGTGCCTACGTAGAGTAGGGTTACATTAAAAATAATATTAACAATATTGGCAACGTGCTTTAATGTACGTTTTATGGGTTTTATGCAGTCAGCCATGGGGTTAAAAGTAATAGTTTTGTAACTAGCTTCTTTTACCTAAAAGTTTTTGTTTTATTTCTGCGCCACTTCGAAAAATACTTGGTGATCTGAGTCCAGGTCGTCATCAAGAGTGCCTGGAAGAATATGGGTCCGGCAAGTCTTTGCCCAGCACAGGGTCATTTAAGGTTGATAAAAAAAAAACTGATGAAACTGTTAAAGTTCGTAGTGCTACGAGAGGAGAAGTTCGTAGCCTTGTAGCCGCGTAGCGCGTAGCAAGTCTCGATAGGTTTCTGTACTTGTGTTTTTTTACCGGATAGCTGGTTTGTTTACAGCACACTATTTGAACTTATAGGTATTAGACGAATAATACAAATACACCTTTCTAAAAATGGTGTAAATTGTTTCTAAAAATGGTGTAATTAATTGCCTACCTCCTAAAGAAGCAAGCATGTTAAGAAAGAGAGTAGTGCAAGGTGAGAAATGCGAAAAAAAAAACGAAAAACAAGCTCCTTAGTACGTAATAGTCTCAATAATATCTCCCTTTCATGCTTACACTCGAAGATCTACTTACATACTAAGAATTCCTAAATTTTGTTCTGAGTCATAACAACTCTTACTGCTTACACCACATTTCTTGGCTCTCCAAGTAGTGATTTGAGGAAAAAGTGGAACTAATTTATAAAATCCACATTATACAATTCAATCAATCACGCTTGTGTTTTATAAAAAAGAAAAAATTAAGAAGTTTTCCTCATGATATTATGCAGACTTGCATTTGTAAGGTTTTGACGAGTGAAGTATTCCGTATTTCGAAAAAAGATGCCTTATAATTTTACCAAAGAGCCAATAATCACATTTTTTGAGTAGACTTAGATATTACACTACTTAGTTTTAATTTACATTTTTTAACAGCTAAACTGAAATCATTCAAATCTCTTTATACAGATAAAATCCTAAATCCTTAGAGAGTTCAACTTTCTGTTAGTTAAAACAAAACAGTAGTAGCTTTTTAAAATAAAATACTGTATTTAAAACTTCATCAACCGTCACGAACAGCCTACTGTATGATAAATACTTTCGTCTTCGCCATCACCTACATGCTAACGTGAAAGGCGTCACAGACAAAATAAAAACAAAAAAGTATACCTATATAATTTATCACTAGCGGTACAGTCACGGAGAGAAATATGTAGTGCAATTTATGCAGCGCATAATAAACAAAATTATTAAATAATTTTTACTAAAAGGTAAATTTTATATCGGTGGAACACCTGTACCTCTCATTGAGCCACGCTTCTGCCTAGCCCTTGGAACCGTGGAGCAAATTCGTGTAATGTGATTAAATTCATATATAAGTAAGACATCTACTACTTCACAATTGAACATGTTAAAAAAAACGGATTACACTCCGGGAGTGCTGGCAGAAGTGAAAACATGAATATTAACATTGTGCATTTTTGATATTTAATTTTCGAAATAATTACGCACGAATTGCTTTAATTATCATGTGGTAAAATACAATTTTCATTTATTGCGCTATCGTACACAAACATGACAATTTATATTACATTAAAAAATGAACACTTTAGAACTATTAATAGTATTCAGAACTATAGTAACCTAATGTCAATCCGTCTTACGAATTTTCCAGTTTTGGAAACCCAAACCTAATGACAGGTGTCATAAATTTCAAACTCCTTCTCAACCTACGTGACCTAACGGTTACGTGTCCTGACGCGAGATCTGGCGCGAGTTTAACATTTTTTTACCCATCACAAAAGTGCATAACGCCGCTTTAAGATGTTTTCACTTTAAAAAAAGTTCTGAGTTTCTGACATATCGGTACGGAAGGATACTGGGCCAGCTACGGACACCGGACACTCTCAGTGTCTAAATAATACTTCAATAAATAATTTGTCAGAGTCCGTTATTTGTTTGTAGCAATTTGACCGAACCTCAAGAGGAAGAGAGATATAGTTTTCATCTTTCCGCACATGACTGTACAGTTGTGCAAACTCTCAATGTGTGTGTGTGTGCAATAATTTATTAATGTGTGTGCTTAACACTTGATATATTATTACAACGGCAGCTTTACGTAAGCTGTTACGACATCAAGAAGCAAAAAAATATCAATTAATTTTTATTTTCATTTTGTTTTGATGTTGAGACACCCTAGCTGGTTTTTTTTTCACTAGAAGGTTTGTGTTGCAAATATAGTTGCAGGCGACTGGTAAGTGGTGATGATTGAAAATTGAGAGAGAGAATAAACCATTAATTATTTCATCACCACTGCTCTCATAACGGTGAAAGAAAACATCATAAGGAAACGTATGTCCTAGAACCAAGAAATCGCAGATATCTGCCATTAAGCTCCCTCTTACATAGATGAGGTCTGTGCTTCAGCAGTGGAGATATAACCTAATAATGCTTTTGTTAAAGATGCTTTTGTCAGGTACATGCTGATTAATATCTAAGAGATTGTTCGAGAAAACTCAGCTGTAAGATTAAATTCATATCACATATATCTAAATAAACGCTGCGAGGTTAAAAATAAAAACTCAAAACCACACGGTAATAAATGTGTTTGAATGGTCACCTACAAGTCTTAATTATGTTTATGGCTGTCAAAATAAGTATTTTTACGTATTCGACTCGTGGTAATTCACAGAGTGATACTGAACAGATTTGAATCTAAATGAGCAAACATAAATTGATTAATTAAAAAATATATTAAGTAAATATCTTAAAGAGCTGAGCTAATTGTGAGCGGCTTTGCGGTTAGATAATTTGATATTTAATTTAAGTCTTTATTCCAACCGGAACATTTAGAAAGTAAACACATACCTCGTCTTCTTTCTACAAACCAATGTGAAGTCAAAATTACCTTTTGTATGATCTACGAATAGTTAACTAATCAGCCTTTGGTCAGTATTTAAAAAACTCCGGGTTAAAGAAAGTTTAACCCGGTCAGGTAGAGATTTATAGACTCCTATATAGATTATGAATATAGTGCTGTCCCACAAAAGATTCTTAATATCTTGACCTGAGTTTCCTTTCGCTCGTAACAGGAAAAAGTTTGGCTTATTCAGTGGTACCTATGGCTACTAAATGCGCAAAAGTCCCAGTCTTATTCTGGCGTGACTGAATTTGGGTTGGATGGTGGTTGGGGCAGACGGGATACAGAAGGCAAAGGATTGAGTATTGTGGTGTAATTTGGGAAATGCCTTTGGCCCAAAATGAAATGAGAAATGTTGAGCTGATTAGGTAAACCAAGAATACATGACATAGCACGCAACATACATAGCATTGAAAAACTATCTATAACTATGACCTTGGTACAACTTTGAACTGTAATTTAATCTCAGAAGGAACGGGTTCATAACAGTTTGGGTCACTACGAAATTCATGTATGAATGAAACCCATTGTGCAATGTTTTGGCACGTAGCTTTTATTTGCATTTGTGCTGCGTATTTAAGATAATTTTATTCATCAAAAATATTTGTATTTCGGCCAAAACGTAGTAAATTGTAGTTCTACGTTTTTGACATTTACGAAATATAGTGTTGCAATATTAAGTAGCTTTACGCATTAACTGTTAAAATATTTAAGAATATTTTTAAATATTTTATAGTATCTGGTATTAGAGGATTTACGCAATGGATTTTGATATGTATTAACTAATGAGAAGCTCTCTAGTGACAGTGCAATGCGGTAACTAAAAACTGTACTGATTTTTCTCCCAGAAATATCTTTTAAGAGGCCCGTCGTTTGGGTTGGTGCTCCACCATTACATTAGACTGAAACATAGCTGGCAAAATGTGAGTGTATAATTAAGGTTACGAATCTGTTCACCCGTGGAGCATAAGCGTGATATATGTGCTGTAAATCTGTTAAAAACTATATCCGACACAAACTGGCAATAATAAAATGATTATGCTTTGCTAGTTATACTCGTATTACGTAGATAAGTCATGTTCGGAACGAAGAATTCGTGTTTACGCCAAATCGCGAGGATTTACGCGAATTCTTGAAAAAAGGTGAAAATTGCGAAACACAATACAATACATGCATCCAAAGACATTCAAATATTTGAATATCTTTGCATGCATCAGACCTACAGATAGTTGTTCAGGGTCTGGCTGTTTGTGTATGTGAGTTTAAATGTTTGTGAACGCACCCACGATACAGGAGAAATTCTTAGTGTGGGGCAATGTTTACAAAAAAAGCAAAAGAAAGAAAAGAAAGTTGAATGTACAGTCGCTGGCTAGATTAGAATACAATGGTCATTCCATTATTATCGACTGAAATAGGATAGTACCTATCTTTAATACACGTTGTATGTTGTACTTTTAAAAAGGGTTACTGGTAACTCGACGTAATCCTTGCAGGACCTCATAGTAGGGTTAAAATGCAACAAATTAAGCCATCAAATGTTCCGAAATTCGGTAGTATTTGAGTTAATTCGATTTATAGTTTTGAATGAAAAATCCCAGATCAAATCTAAAATGAATTACGGCGTGACTGTAACTGTACTGAAATTTAAACTATTATCATAGTTGATGTCGTAGCAGACCTTTGTTGATGATTAAAAGTTCAAAAATGCATACAATTTTGGCAAAGATCACTAATCAAACATATTTTTTTGAAATTTTTGCTATAACTTCTTAAAAATTTTGTCTGTTGCTAAAAAATAATACTACGCGTGATGTACAAATTACTAGGAAAATATTCTTGTCTTATCAGCTATCTAAAAAGGTATGAAACTTAATACTAAGTCATGAACTGCATTATGAAAATTGTTTTTTACAGAATTTCGTGCATCTCATAAATAAAATTATAAGTAAAAAAAACCTTTTTGAAAACAAGCTTTTATAAAGATACACTGGAATGAAGAAAATAAGTCTTGGAGTCAATGAAAACGATAAAGGATAGTTGTCGATTGAATGGTAAAGGCTATAAAAACTATACGCGAAATGCGTTTGTGAAAACTATATCTTTTATATTTTTTTTTAGTTTTGTCGTAATAGTTTCTGACCATACATCATTATGTCAACACTATTCTCATACAAGGAGTTGATTTGCATCCTCGTCGCTGGAAGGGCGCCATGATGGCACCTCTCCAGCCACTCCTCCAAGAGGGGACTTATCGCCACTGTTGTGGCGTGCCCTGGCCGGGGTTGCGACAGTCGCTCTCTCCATGTCGCCATGAGGTCGCGCCGGATGTCTGTCCGCTGAGCGGCGATTGGTCGAGTTAGGGGAAACTCCGCTGCTGCGGAGTAGTGCCTCCGCGCGCCATTCGTGCAGGCGCGCGAGTACTGTCACCTCCAGATCCCATGGCGGCAATCCGGCAAGGAGGCTCCCCGTCTCGCCGGAGATCGTGCGGTACCCCCGGTCTAGCCTTACGGCTACCACCTTTTGGGGCGCGTTCAGGTAGTGGGCGGCTCGCCGGCTCAAAGAACGCGCCCACACTGGGGACCCGTAAAGAGCCATGGACCACACGACCCTCACGTAGAGCCTCCGGCTGGAGGCGTTTGGACACCCCCGGGTTGGGTAAGACCCGCTTGAACGCAGCCCCGACCCGTTCCAGTTTGGCGGTCAAACGTTGGCGGCTGTCGAAGAGGAACCTAGGTATTTCAACGTTGACTCGACGCCGATGGGAACACCTCCTACCGTCAGTAGGGATCCCGACGGTGGCGCATTCCGAGGCTCATGAAAGCACATGACCTCTGACTTGTGCAATGCCACCTCGAGACTCATTTCCAAATTCTTTCCACGACTATCGCAACCCATCAATTATTATATTATCATCACAGGTAGCTATTATTTCATTGCCTCTGGTGCGAAATATAATAATAGTGCTTTAGATTTCCTGTAATGTAGGAAATCAATAACTTACAAGATCTGTTTGTACTAAGTTACGGTTTGGATTTCTCGGTTATAATTAAACTGGATATTAAATTAGGTTTAGAATTTATTTTAACTCAGTATTGGTCGCTAGCAAATCAGTATAGAAAAAAAAAAAAAATTATAACATTTCACAAAATTTTATACGTATTGTGAAAGTATTTATGATATGCAAAACGATTTCTAGTCACTTATTATATTAAACTTTTATTGAAACAGTATTATTAGGTAATTTATAAAGACATCAATAAATTAAAGATTAACTGTCTAATCTAGTAAAGGTTAACTATTTCGAACCATGCAAACAGAAGACAACAGTATTTTTTTTTAAACAACTTTGCAGCCACACTAATAATTTCTCCTATATTGTGGTCTGTGGGTGCATATTTGTTCCGTGTTCCGTGCGGGAATCGAACCCGCAACATGCAGCGCAGCAGCCAATCGCTCAGCCACTACGCCAACCATGTCGTCAAAATTGTTCACACGTAGATATAAATTTTGATGATTTAACGGATGCGCTAATTCTTCAACGCTTAAATCCGATTAATATGCAAACATTAGCCTTAACATGTGATTCATTGATTAATTGCAGGGCTGGTACGAATAAGTGCAGAACTCAATAAAACGTTACTGTGAATTTTAACGTAATTGTTCATATTATGGAAGTGAAACTTCATATGCGAATTCCAACAAGTTTAACGCTACCATGGAGGGGAAATATTTTCTATTACTCACTAAGAGATGGCGCTATTACAAGATCTGTGACTACGTAGTTCTAATAGGTACGCAAGATGGCGTGCAAACAGTCATGCATTCGACTCTTCGGTGTGACCAGCCTTCGCTCAATTTCCATGAGTAGAATAACCTCGATAAACTTATTTAATAATTATGTAATAAAAATAATACAATGCAATTTATTTAGAAGCTCAATAAAATAACGAGAGTGAATGCGTGGCACTCGAACGCATCCGTGTAGTATTACGAAGTTTCACTTTTTCCGCGCGGAGGGGCTCCACGCACTGTTTTTTTTTCATATAATATTCATATTATTATCCTATTATGGTTCTAATAGAGCTGCCATTTAATGCCCCCCGTTCATATTGAAATGTGTTTATATTATAAGGTAAGTCTGTAAGTGTGCAGTTGTCATCCTCATCAATGCATAACTTACCACTCCAACTTGCAAAACTCGGCAGCCCTATTCCACTAATAAGTAAATCACTATTCTAAATAGTGAGCTCGAATGTGTTAAAGAAAAAGGCATCAGACGATTAACTCATTCACATCAGATTTGTTTATGGTAATGTTATTGTTTTAATTAATTTATGGACAGGATTAACATAAGTTTCGCGTAAAAGAGGCGTTAAGTCGTACTAAGTGGGTATGGAGTATGAAAAATTAAGCTGTTTGCATAAATTGAAATAATATTGCGATTTACTCAGTAGGTTTTTGTATTAATACAATCATAAGTTTTTTTTTTTTAAACATACTTAAGGATCTTTTGGCACGGGGATAAAATCGTAACCAACGCCAGCATTTTATTTTTCAATACTATTTCATGAAACATATTTTTTCAATCGCCAAAGGTACTGTATTCAATTAACGATTTTCCAGAAACTTTCCAAACCCTTGTTCTATACATAATAAAAACTTTTTACAAGTTCCCCATTTTACACTATTTACTTTGCAACTGGCCACTTTCTGTGAAAATGATCGAGGAGGAAAATAAATGTTTTTTTTTCTTTTTTCGACTAAACGGCTTTTCTAGTGAGTTTTTCAAGCAAATCAGCTAGTATTTGCTGTTTCGAATAATAAAATCATAATCTTTATTGTAAATTTAGTTCAACCTCATTATTTTTATACTCTTTGATGGCTTGACTGATGTGTTATTTGAAATGAAAATTCGGAAATTAATTTTTAGTCAGAGATTCAGCTGTCTGTTTCAACCACGAAGTGTTTTGTGCTAAATTAATTTAAAAAGGCTAGAAATTTTAAAATAACACAAGATACAAATCTGAGGGCAGGATTTGAAGAGATAAGTAGGTGATTTAAGGATGAAAACGCTTTTTAAACTTTCTTGTTTCTCTATGGTTATAGGGCAGCTGGCAAAACAAGAATTGATATTACTAGCGTAATGTAATCCTTAAGTAACCCATTGCAATATACTGACCATGAAAAAAAAAGTACTAAAAAAGTTGAAACATGCATAACAGTACGATTATGCAGATATATTGCACACCTAACCCAATTCGCATGCTTAAGCCAAAGAGTATGCTTGCATTCACGATAACATATCATATCACTCTTATTGTGTTTACATAAGGTTCAAATTGCAATGGCATATGAAAGACAGATGTTAACCGTCTCATTGCTCCTCGTTTTGGTGTGAAATTGGAAAAAAATACCCTTTTTAAATGTCGCTCATTGAATTACTGGCAATTGCACAATGAGGGTTATTATCTTAATGGACTCTTTTTGCCCAGTTTGTCGAATTTACCGCCTACATACATGGATGTGCGGATTTTTTTCCGTTTAATGGAGATTGTCAAATCGGTTACGAGCTTACGACTTTCATCAAATCAAAATCATTTATTTCAAGTAGGCCAGTTACAGGCACTTTTAAATAGTCGAACAACAATAAAAATGAAGCTATAGTCTCAATCACAAGACAATAACTGAGAAAATACTGTACTTGCACATTCCAAAGCGTAGATCTCTATGGAGAAGAATGGGCAAGAAACTCCATGGACACTCTTTTAAATCAAAATCTTGTTACAAAAACCTTTGTTACATCATTCATGTTGAGATAGTACATTATGTGAGAACGATGTAGCAAGACGTGCACGTTAAAAGTGTTCATAGTAAAAACAAATAAGACAATTCAAAAATAAAATTAATTAGCTCGAAATAATCCGTGGCAACTAACAGATGACCAGGCACAACTGAAAGCGCCTGTTCACGAACCTGACGCATGGATCAGCCATCATTCAACTCAACCATTTTGAAGGGAACTAAATGACCTGATACACGTGCCACCATCAGCGTGGCATTTGAGTGAGCATGCCATACTCTCAACCGCCACGGCACATTCAAGTCAATAAAAGACGTAGGTTTCCAGTAAATGATAGCTAGTACATAGTACTCACACAATATGGGGTATGTGATTATATAATACTAAATGCCGTAAGACATTATACTATGAAAGTAACTAAAAGAGACCAATCTTACGGCATCTACATCGGTATATTGATGCTTCTGAAATTAGCCGCCCCACCAGAGATGTTAAATGAGAACCCCATTACAGCCTTGAATCAAGCGTAATCCCCAGGAAAACCGTTTTATCGACAAATTGTAGTTTTTCTTTATTCAATATAAAATCACAATCACTACTTTTAACATTCGGTAATGAAAATCTTAGCATTTAGTCTTTTTTTCATTTAATACTAAATAGTTTGCTGTTAACCAATTATGTACCTGAAGTAGGGCATTATTAACGTTATCTAGATTTTAGGCACGTCTATTTATCTTCAAAATTAAGGAAGTGTCATCAGCAAATATAACCATATTTTGAGAATGGTTTTTCAATAAATACGGTAGCTCGTTAATATATACTAGAAAGAGGAAAGGACCCAATATTGATCCTTGCGGAATCCCCATTTTTACTTTTACACCGTATGAATTAACACCATTTATTTGAAATTGCTGTTCACTCACTCATAAGATTTAACCAAACTAAGTGCAAGTTTACCAAGTCCATAATGCTCAAGTTTCAAAAGTAATGGGTCGTGATTTACGTAATCAAATGCTTTGGAGAAGTCACAAAATATTCCTATGGCGTCTTGAGACTCATCATAATATTATGTAATTTGTCGTGATTCATCACGGTAAAGAGGAATTCCCTCATTTTTTATCTGATTAGCAGTCATGTTATGATTTGTTTTATAATCGCATGCACAATTCATAGGAAGTATCAGTATTCATGACATGTTGTAGACTGTCGTTATACTTAAGTAAAATAGGCATAACCGAGAAAAAGGAAACGCGCAAAATGAGCCTTACTTTTTTATTTATTTATTATTCCGATTTACCTAGACAAAGGTTTAACAGGCTACAAGACCGAGGCTTAGCCTAATATTTTTTCACTGACTGTAATTTATTTTGCTACACAGATGTTACTACATGAACGTGAGATTCTAGTTGGGCTGCAAGTTCAAACTATTTATTTGTCCGAATATGGTACATTTCATGGTCTTAAAATAAATTAATCAATGGTCTCACCACATTCTGTCACATGTAGTGTGCAAATATTAGGCTCGTAAATAAAAGTATTACAAGACAAACTATCAACATTCAAGAAAGATGTCAAAGTATCATTTAAATTCAAGCAAAGTCTTTAAATAGGTACTTTTGATAGAGGAGTATCAAATAAAAGTGCATGAACGTTTGAGAAATACAATTAGGCAATATTTTAAGTGAAAGAATGATGTTAGTCATTACCCATTGTTTGCAAAGAGTTTCAGATGTCATAATTTCATGAATAAATTGGGTTAGTCGTAGTCTATAAGTACTTATTAAAGTATTATTTGAACATATTATGTAAATGTTGCATACTTTGCAATATTAATATAAAATAGCTTTAGCCAGTAGCGATAACACTTGAAACGGGTTGTTTGCTGTGTCTATGCGTGTGTATCTTGTGTGTATGTTTATCCAGGTAAATAGATACACAGATTATACACGAGTTGGAATAGAAGTCAAAGGTATCTTTAAAATTATTACCGGCAGTTAGTTAACATAGCTGTGTTTATTGCCAGTGAGCCCCCTAGTCCGTATCTTAAGGCTCGAGATTATAATTATATTTCCTGAAAGAGTAGAGGAAAACGATGGATGGACTGTGTGAAGTATGATATGGCAATCAATGAGGTGTCACATGAGATGACAAGCAGTAGAGAAGTATGGAAGTAGAAGACATGCTTTGCCGACCCCAAATAAATTGGGATACTGGCAAGAGAATGACGGTGAAGTATTATATTATTTATAATTATGTAACAAGCAGGCAAATAAGCCGTCGCTCCACATGTTAGAATCACACTCACTTCAATTTCAAAGACAACAATTTTATTTTTATCCTATCACTGTAGAATATCACCGACAATAGTAAGTCCAAGTAAAGTATTAATATTTACCAGGTTAGACTGTAAGCTGACCCCAACATAGTTTGCAAAAAGCAGGCAGGTGATGATAGTCATATCACTGTACAGTAGCTTGCACGACGTCATCGTCAGTGAGACCACTGTGACGTTGAGCTGGCTTAACATAAACACGTTGACACATCAAGCTATGCATTCCCAATATTACATACTCTCGCTTTGTGTAGACTTACAGTACAATGAGAGATCCGTATAAACTGGTTTTGTATTGCTGGATTGGTCGCCATGCGTACTATAGCGGTTTATTGAAACTCCCCATGATTTTGAAAACGTTTCATCGTCTCCCGGCCTATTGTACGAACTTAGCACTACCAAAGACAAGCCCTTTCTCATGAAACAAAGTAATGTGAGTAAGTTGTTCTCTGATATCGTTATCAGAAGGTCAGACAATGTCAGTGACGTCACACGGTTAAAATCGTGAATGAACCAATCGTGCGCTTGCTAATGACCGTGCCGGTTCTGAAGATTCTTATGTCAGACGCTCTTAAATGCAGAATGCATGACTTATTAATTTATTCAATCAATGAACGATAGTTCGAAAGCAAGTAATCATAACGTAAACTTGATTTAAATTGAATCTAAAATACAACTATCCTATCATATTTTGGTTTTAATTTGCGGTGGTTACTTTTTTTTGTATGAAATCGAGTCGTAATTTATTTCGTATACTAGCTACAAGAAGTCCCCTATTCGCCAGAAATCAGAAATAGAGGCTGACAGTTGTATTAGTCAAATCTTTGGCAAAATTATAGGAATAACATTAATCTTTGATGACTTTGGTGTTTTACTGAGTATACACGGCGATAATAATAACAGCCGCACGGTTCGATCTTTAAAGTTAAGCCGTGCTTGCCGACGTTGATCCGTGGATGGGCGACCATAATTACATACCGAGTTTCCTCCGTGCCTCGGAAAGCACGTTAAGCCGTTGGTCCCGGCTGTCATTTGAAGAACTTTGACTGTCGTTACGAGTAGTCAGAAGCCGAAAGTCTGACAAACAGTCTTACCACGGGATATCGTATTACCAAGTTACTGGGTTGTGGAGGTCAGATAGGCAGTCGCTTCACGTAAAATACTGGTACTCCGCTGCATCCGGTTAGACTGGAACCCAACCCCAAGGTAGTTTGGGAAAAGGCTAGGCAGATGATGATGATGACACGGTGACATATCAAGCTATAAATTTCCAGTATAACATAGTCTTGCTTTGTATAGATTTCCCGTACAATGAGAGACCCGCATAAACTGAATTCGCATTGCTTGATAAATGTCGCCGTTCGGACTTATTAAGCCCTGGCTGGAGGCCTTAAATTCATCCACAGGATTGACCGGTTAAGCAGAAGCCAGCCTCAGAGGCTGAACTGCTAGATGCCAAAAACAAAAAAAAACTTATTAAGTTCTAAAATTTGAAATAAATTCTATTGGACTTACAACCACTTTCACTGTTATTATTTGGCACAGTACATATTAATATTGTTAAGAATGAAGTATTAGGATAGGATCAAAGAAATATAACGTACAAAATGAGACATTTTTAATTTTTAAATATATTTCAATTTAGTTACGTAAAGGGTCAACCCTATGCGTTCGTACTCGTGCGAGGCCCGCACTTGGAAGAATGGGGGACAATTTAAATGTCACTTTAAATTGATGAAAGCACTCTGTAATGCTAATGTCTATAATACAACACGCAATCGAAATCAAAAGCATCTTCAACTTTATTAAATTAAATAAATATTGCAGCCTGTAAAAAAGTTGCGGTTGCGGTTTTATCAAGAAATTCTTTTTCCTTGAAAAATCCTCAGGACAGCATTTAACTGGCAACTTTCAAAATAGTAAACTCTTAACCGGAGTTGTGAAATGTAAACCTATTGGAAATAAAACTTGAATAGTTTTTGCAATACACAACATGTTATTAAAGGTCAGTTATACATCTCCTTTTTAAAAGTTAAGCAGGTTCTAAATTCAAATCTAGTTATGCTTGATTCTTATATCTGACAGACCGCATGACTGTAACTAATCTGCGATCATGTAACTTGACTACCAATACGTCTGAATTTTTAAACGGAACTGTGTCCTCAAATTTTTTGGTATTTATTCTCGGATAGGAAACACTGACCTCATCTAGTTTCTAAACAATTTTTGTTATGAAAAAGTGTTTGTTAAAGCCAAAGTATAGAAAAAACACATTTCCACCTAAAAGGTACATCTATGTCCAACCCTTCAGGTACGATAGACGTTATGTTATGAACCAAATTTTCCGTGTTTTCTTCAAATGTGAACCTAGTAAGGTTTTAGGATTACAGAAAGATTTAAAGTGTCTTTTACAACCTATTACAATCTTAATCTAAAATAATAATTAAAGAATTTCTAGCAGTACACAAAGTCTATATTAATTAAGTCCAAAATGAAATAAAACAGAAATAATTCAGTATCAGCGCACGGAACGCCCTCTATGCTATGTGGGGCATAATGACTTTCGTAATTATAATGATTCAGTATCAAATTATTGTAAGGCTTGCGTTTATGAGCGAGTTTTTGGTCTGTGTTAGGAGAGAAAAGCGATTTGATACATTGTACTGCGTGTTCTTATTTTGTTGCTTTTCATCTGATATTAGTATCATTTGGGTAATCGGCGGGCCCAGTGCGGGTTGGTAGATGTCACATGTCTTCAATTTTTTTTTAGTTCTAAGACATGCCTGTTTCCTCACGATGTTTTCCTTCACCGTTTTGAGAGCAGCGGTGATGTATAAATTTACCAACACTGCCAACACAACATTTGCCAACACTGGGCCACCACTGCACATTAATTATAATTGCACGTAAAAACATGATTCTGAAAAGTAGATTGACTAGTGCACCGTAATGGTAGGTGATCAATGCATGTCAGCAACTGTCAAGATGAGAACATAATATAATGATAGATAATCGATAAGCACATGTCAGCAATTACTGTCAAAATGGGACGACAAGTGATGCCTGCTGCTGTATTGACGACATCGTAGCCATGAGACTAGCCCAAACACCACAGTCGTTAGACAAGCAGAATGCTAGAACGATCTCACGAGAAGGACAACAAATAAGTTCCTTTTTTAAAAAGATCCCAATAGTTATCATCTCCTACCTTGTACCATAGACCGCAGCTACAGCTGGAAGTCCGTACGTTTTGCTCCACATACGTAATGTGGACATCTTACTGCGACATTGCATCACGGCATTTTTCTCAACGCGAAGGTAACGTTAGGAAACGTATACATACATACGTATTACTTTGTGGAGTAATTGATCATGAGAAGGCATTAATTGAACCCACATAACTTAGAGGTCTGTCAGTTATGTCTATTGCGAAGATTTAAGCGCTGCACAAACGTGTGTCTTG
The DNA here is from genome assembly GCA_963082945.1 of Cerastis leucographa. NCBI lineage: Eukaryota > Metazoa > Arthropoda > Insecta > Lepidoptera > Noctuidae > Cerastis > Cerastis leucographa. Next base: position 19,758,199 of record OY720356.1, on the reverse strand, counting down.
GATTTGATACAAGCTACCAAAGAGTATTTAAATGTAAACTGTGTCCGGTCGCCGCTACAGGACACAGGAACTACGGTTTCCTGTGACGGTGTGCCGTGTCGGTAACAAAAATTGTCTTCGTTTGCGCAGCCCCCTTACTGGCTAAATTTGAATGTATTCGTCTGTTGAAAAGGGGAATAAAGAAAAGATATTTCACATTAACAGCTCGCTGTTGTAAAGGCAATTTGAACTTCTCTGGAACATTGGGTGGTCGATGGACTTTTTATACAAACACCAAATAGCATAGAATAATCTAATCAGTCTATAATATTTCAAATATTGTAAAACCAAATGATTTTAAAAGAGTAACCATGGAGTTTACTGGCGGTTCTTCTCCATAGGAAACGACCAACCCGAACCGTGCACCTTTTGTCGACGTTTTATAAGTGCCCATGTAGGCCTCTGTAAGATAAAATATTCTGATTGATTTTGATTGATTGATTGTGTTTTTCTTCACCGCTTTGAGAACGCCAGCTAGTTATCTTATAGGTTGCAATTGCCAGACTGCCTAATACACTACCTTTCTCAGCCGACAAAATGAAAGCAGTAGCTGTATTGTGAGAGTTACGCAATTAGACTGCTGTTTATATTTTAAGCAACGTTAAAACATATCACTGATGTACCCACTGACATACGTGGTGGCTGGTGTATCACTGATATAGTTATACCATATTTAATTAATCTAAATTTGAATTTCAATCATACATACATAATCAGCATAGAGGTTAATAAACCCTAAAATATTTCCACGGCCGAGACATGGGCCTACATCTTCCCTATGAGGGAGAGAGTGCAACCACGCGGGTCCAGCGCGGGATAATGGTGGATAGCACATGTCTTTGAATTTTCACGATTGAAGATGTTTTTCTTCACCGTTATAAGAACAAAGAAAAAGAAAAAAAACCGGTGATGAGAAATTAATCAAAGTCAAGTCGCAAGCTGGATATGAGCAGGAGTTACTGAGATCGATACACATTAAAATGACTAAATCTGGCTACCGTTCGTAATTCACACATCATAAAAGCTACGATCTATAATTTCACATAATGCTAATTAATCTAGATTTTTCAAATATATTAGATTCTAATGTCAATATTAACATGTTAATATAGTTAATTTGATCGAATTTAGAAAGAGCAGTCGTGTTGATGGTAATCTCGACAGATTTGTCCGAATAAATTAACTGTTGCGTGGGAACAAACCCGGGGAAATGTTCTCAATACTATAATTGGAACAATGTGGAGTATGCGGACTTAACAATATAGTGCTCTTGGTAGATTTAGGCCTTTCATAGGCTAGGGAACGCGCATTAAGAGATCGAATTTACATAAATCTAAATAAACCGGTTGGTGATTGAATATAAAAATAATACCAGAATGTTCTGAATAAGAGAACCTGATGCCTGATGGTATAAATACAAGGTGTTGTTTTGCATCCTCGTCAAAATTCAAAAGGATGTCACAAAAGACATAAATAATCAATTAAAATTTCGGTACCTAGTTAATTATTAATAAACGCCGATTTTTTGGTTGTTTAAGATTATCAGTATTTCAGAATAACCCCCTTAACGTGGTTTAGGGAATAAGAAATTATCGAATAAACGTTTGAGATTGTTTGTATGTGTGCAAGCGCGGTTATAGGGCGAGGATAAGACAGGCCGCATTTAAAACAAGGGTGGTTCACACTTCCCGTTTTGCATAAATAAGAAAAAATAAATTACCTACCCATTTTATTATTATTTTATTCAAGACAAGAATCATTAGCATAGTTACCTCCTTGAATTTGACGAGGATCCATAACAACACCATGTATTACTTACAAGTAATATACTATCAGGCCCTGACACACCAAAGGACATACCACCATAGGACTAGTTAGTACATGCATACCAACATTTCAATTATTGTGTCAAATGTTGATTTATAATACATCTCGATTGAAGTCCCATGTAAACAGAGAGACCCTGTTGCCATAACCGGGCACAATTTCAGGCCCGGGTATTTTAGACAAATTTTCGTTAGACCCGGATACGAACCAAATACCATTCAATTAGTAGTAGCAATCAGGGACTCAAACTGTTACAGTAATAAGTAGTTCTAACAGAAAAACAGGTTTAAATGTAACAGATACAATAATGTTACCGAATCAAAGTGTAACCTTTTATATATGTTAATAAGTATAACTGAAATAATCAATTATAGCTTAAGTACGTACGCTGCGTTTACCTGTTACACTTATTAACGCTGTTAACACTTTTATATCTGTTACAGATATTTTACGGTTGAAAACACATTTAAAAGTGTTACATATTTGATTCTATTACCAATTCATCATGTAACACTTATAATTCTGTAACCTTTATGAAGGTGTTTTTAAGTCCCTGGTAACACCACAACATACCTACAGTTAACATAACTACCAACAAAGCAGTGAAAATAAGGTAACATGAGTCACAACAAAACGTACAAACGTAAACACAAGTTACATTATAAATGTGCAATTGGGTATAACTTGCACAAGCTGATACGTGTCGGTTCAAACGGCATATATAATTTGAAATTAACATTATTCGCGGAGACATTAATCTTTGAGTTATAACAAATGAATTTTGTCATTGCAATTTTGAAATCCACGAGACGACATGGAACAGCTCCTCACCTTCCCTTAAGCATTAAAGGCCTGCCTAACTTCGGCCATGTTTTTTTTTTTGTTTTTTGGCCACGCATTTGACCCATATTGATAGTTAGCTTGTATCAGTACAGTCGAGGTATGAAAAGGTTAAACGCCCATAGTGCGTGCAAAAAGTTGATCAAGGAATGTTTTAGTCAATTTACTTTGAATTAATGTTCCTACTTTTGGGACACAGGCATCCTCTCTATGAGATGGAGTGGGAACACCATTTTTTTTTACAATCACTGAAATAAGTAATATCACAGGTAATGACAAATAGTGAGTGGCCTGAAAGTCCGACAACCAGTTTATCAAGGGGTACCTAGTACTTACTTGGTCAGATAGGCAGTCGCTCCATCTAAGATACTGGTATTCAACAGCATCCGATCAGACTGGAAGCCGACCCCCAACATAGTTGGCAAAAGGCAGACAGATGATGATGATGAAAATAGGCAATGCTAAGTACGAAAAAACCTCTAGAAAGTTAGTAATAATAGACAGTACAGTTTTGTCTCGTTTCCAGAATGTTCCACTGATCTGATTTGCATACAAGGATACGGTCCAGGCTGTAACTGCCTCTACGGGAACTGTCAGTGCTACGCAGTTGCATGAAGAATTTCAACTTAAAGTGCAACTATATTGTGATGCTATCGGCCGTTTACATTGATCCAGTTCAGTGCAAGCAGCCCGATTATAATCGTTCGGTCCTCAATTTTCGCGTTGAGGTGATCAAAATCGACTGGTCGACGTCAGTATACCACAATATAGTTGCACTTTCCTGGCAGTTTTTTTTTTGCATAACAATAATTTGTTTATGTAGTAGGTAAATTATTTTATTAAAATTTAGCAATAATGTTTGTTTTACCAAAAAAAAAAAGGCTTATTATTTTGTACCTAGTTTTGATTAATTTTGTAATGTTTCAGGAAAAGGCTTCAAGCTATTATTTACCTAAATTGCCACTTGATAATGACTTGAGTTATGACGAGGCCACGAGCCCACAAACAAGACAAAGTTTTGGTGTTCAACAACACCCAGCATATCAACACCCTGGATATCAAAATTTTGGTGCTCAAAAACGTAGACCACCACCAAAATATCAAATTCCTGGAATTAAAAACCACAGGCCAATACAAATATATCATAATGCCGGAAATGCTGGAATTCACAGGCCACCACCAATATACACACATCAAAAGTGTCTAGGGATCAACATATATTTTTGCAATAACTTTTCTCCTGATTGATATTAATTAAAATTTTCTTTAAGGATTCATCAAATAAAGTGTTTTCGTTTGTCACAGTAACGATAAACCAAGTCACCTTTGCATTAATAAAGAAATTTGCCATTTTCTAATAAAGGGATTTTTGACATTTGAACCACTAACATTAAAGTTCGAAAAAAAGACTGAAATAACAGTTTTCTTTAAAATTTTATTGGGTAACTTAAACAATTAATAATCCGTGTTTCTACCGCGAACACTAACAACACAAGAACATCGGTTTGGCATACTCAAAATGAGTTCATCCAAATCACGCTGTGGAATGGCCGCCCATGTTCGTTGCAACAACAAAAAAAGGTCTTCTTGCGACTGGATACCCTCCATATTCGGCAGAGCTCTTCTCTGTAGCATATCCCATGCATGCTCAATCGGGTTCAAGTCTGGCGACTGAGCAGGCCAGGGCAGGACATTGATGTTAGCTGCGGCGAGAGTCTGTCTTACAACTCTTGCGGTGTGCGGTCGTGCATTATCATGCATTAACTGAAATAAGGGACCGATTTGCACTTGTAGAGGAACGATGACGTCTGATACAATCGTCTCAGCATAAATTTGAGCGTTGAGGTTGCCTCTGATCCAAATCAACTCAGTTCTTCCACCGATCCAAATACCCGCCCATACCATGATGGTTCCACCACTATAAGGATGGACTTCCTGGCAGGATTTTAATCGCTGTTGGCGTCCAGGGGTTCTCCAGTGTCGTATACGTCTTGTATCCGGTCTCATACCAAAACGAGACTCATCAGAAAAGCACACGAAACGCCATTGTTCTTCTGCCCAATTTCTGTGTTCAAGAGCCCATTGATTTCGAATCCTACGATTGTGCATTGCTATAGGTGGTACCCGTAGCGGTCTTCGGGAATGAAGGTTCACTTCATGCAAGCGGTTTCTGACTGTTTGGTCGCTAATTAAGTTCCCTGAAGAGTGATGAAGCCTCACGGCTAACATCATGGCGGTTATTGTTGGAGCTCTTCGAGTTAAGATTTGAATGTATCGGTCTTGTCTCCGTGTGGTGCAGCGATACCGTCCTCCATGGCGCTCAGCCACGGTACCAGTGCTTCGGTAACGTGTCCAAAGTCGACTGATAACACTCTGACTTGTATTCAGAGCTAAAGCCACAGTACGTTGCCGGGAACCAGCTTCTATCATTCCCACGGCTCTGAGCATTTCTTCCCTGCTTAAATGACGTCGCCGCTCCATAATAACGTTGGTTTTAATCAGTAGTAGGGAAACAGTAGCACTAATAATGTCTTCAATGCGTTGTATGTTTTTATAGGGAAAATATTGACAGCTGATTTTCATCTTTTACTCGAATTTGATTCACAGTTCCTGATTCAAATTATGAAATGCACCAAAAAGGATCCATATAAATTTATAAAATCATAAATTTATTACAAAGCCACATCTCAATCTCAAGAAATCCGCATAAAAATGCTTGATCCCTAGACACTTTTGATGTGTGTATCAATAACCTGGAATTGGAAATCATAGACCACACCCAGGACATGAATATCCTGGAATTGGAAATCATAGACCACACCCAGGTCATCAATATCCTGGAATTGGAAATCATAGACCACACCCAGGACATCAATATCCTGGAATTGGAAATCATAGACCACACCCAGGTCATCAATATCCTGGAATTGGAAATCATAGACCACACCCAGGACATCAATATCCTGGAATTGGAAATCATAGACCACACCCAGGACACCAATATCCTGGTATCGGTAATGACAGATCACAGCCAAGGCATCGAAATATATACTGACATTGAAAAGACGTGTTTCACTTCATTTGAAAATACCTAAGCTAAATATTTTGGTAAATATTACAGTTTTTAACACCGTTTCAATAGTGTATCGTACGTTGCTTACAGCAAAAGTTTCACGATAACATAACAAATGTGTAATTTAAATTAAATTTCCTATTACCCCGTAACTGGGTTGGTCAGGTATGCAGTAGGTCCATGTAAAATACTGGTATTTAGCTGCATCCATTAAGACTAGAAGCAAGAAATTTGGGAAAAGGCAGAAGGTTATGAATTTAGTTATCCCTAATATTGACAATACTGAGCCAAAAGAAATCTTCAGGCAAATTTATAAGCAAATATTGGAGTTAAATTATTATGTCGTAACCCACGATGGGACGTGCTTAGCAGCTATTATGACAGTCATTGCGACGTCCAGTATGACAGGCAAGATCCTCGTCCTGCTAAATATGGCTGAATCAACTGTGGCAGATGGCTTATTTTTAAATGTTATAATAATATCTATTTTATAATAAAATAGATATAAGAAGACATACGCATACGAAGTATTCTATTTCAACACACTATCAGACATACTGTACCACTGAGCTTATAAATAGCTACTCATACAGTAACGCAACTGATCGCAATATAATTAAACAACATAATCCTAATAAAAATAAGACAATATAAAAGAACAATAAGGACCTTGGAATGACAATCGCTTCACGAAAACCGTTCGGTGGGAAACGTTTACGAAATAACACTTAAGAATCGCTCGGATCTAAGGTGTTGACGCATTCGTGAGAGAAAACGCTGCGGCTCGAACGCTGCGTTTTGATTCTCACAGTCAATTTCTTTTGCAACTGCAAGCGGCGAGCGAGTTATGGTCGAAACAAGTCAATAAATGGTAAATAAAAAATCTGTGTCGTCTGGTCGTAGTTGATGACTTGTCGAAACTTGACTGACCTTTATGCGAAAAAGATACTAGTGGTAATTGCATAAAATTATTGCAAGTATACATAGTAGAGTTGTTAACATTAATTGTACCTATACTCCAAATAATTGAAGCTCGATTTCTTCTGAAATATGAGCATGACCTCTGGGAGCCATTAAAGCAACAAATCAGGAAAAGACTAAGGAAATAAAGTTTTATACATAATAGAACTCTGAAACCATAAATTCTTATCTTATAAACGAATATTAGTCATGGGAACCCTGTAACTGCCCATTTTGAGAGTATAATGACTCCAAACAGTACGGGAATAGTTCACACACATTTAAATAATGAACCTATTATTGTATAAGATATTGCTACCTACTAGATACAACAGAAAATTATGATTTTTCGTTTGAAAAATGAAGATGTGTTCCAAAAAACTAAGCAGAACAGAGAATGTGTAGGATTGATTTTCGATCCATTGCGTAAAGTATTATTTAGAGTGTTTTTTATAAAAAAATGTTAAACATTTTCGAAAGGAGTATGTAAGAATCCTATCAGGTGGCGATCTGTGGTTTCTGCATATCCTCATGCCAAAAAGGCGTGAGTTTATGTATTTAGTTCTAACATTTACCCCAAAATAGGGCTATGGTGTGGCAGATTTACACCTACTGGTTGACTGGTAGAAAATGCCTGTGGCGTACGAAATAATTGTTAAATAGGCTGTGCCTACATATGTCTACATTATCTTCGATAGAAGTAATAAACTCGGACTGCTCAGTAGGTCTTTCTAATAGATCTCTTCTACGAAAGACCTTGGCAGAAATGTTTTAATCAGCATGCTAGATACATGGATTCTCTCATGGAGGGGAGGGTTTGTATTTATGCTTTTGCGGTTGCACAACGACACGCTTTGCTTACGCTTTGCTTGGTAGTATAGATGCAAACCTACCTTACTGCTTCCCTCAGAGGCGGTAAGGTGGCGGGGTCTTGAGGGAGAGCGCTACAGTCGTGTGGATCCTCAAGGCAAGTCTGGTGGATTCACCTTCACGAGGTTGCCGCCCTGTTCTTGGTCTAATTCCCTAAGAAATAGACGCAACAAAAACTACCAGGCGCTTTTTCTCCTAACCATGACTCTCTGTGACTGAGTGGTTGTGGGCTCGGCTGTCACTAAACTCAGCTGGCGACGAGTAGGAACACATAGTCACCTGCGCTAGGACCTGCGCAGTCGAGCGCCGTAAGCGGGGATGAAGGAGTCCTGGGGGGTTGAGTCGAACGGCGCTGGCGGTAATGTGTCCGTAAGGCAACACGCCCTCTTTGGTCTGGATTTCAAGCAAAACGGTAGCCCTAACCAATAGCCAAGGGTAGGGAAATGGTCAGAGTGTCCCGTCAGAGGGCCTCGGCGAGGAGCGGGGGGTCCGCTGTGGCCGTCCTCGGATTGTCGCAGCGGTGGGTTAAGGTCATGCTGACGGTGTAAGTGAGGGTTGATCAGTTCGGAAGGGACAGGGCGTCCCCACGGCCAACCCGATCAAGCACCCGATGTCGCACTGTAAGCCAGCCTCTCGCCCCTATATCTCGATGGTATTCCTAACGTTCGAGCTAGTTTGTAGCGAGACGTTCCCAGGTGCGGGCTCCATGGAGGGTGGGAAGCCAGAGAGACGAAACAAAACTACAACTGTACAATGGATACATCAAGCCCATTCAACACCGTACACACACGCGCACACACAACACAAACTAACACACCTCCCACACAAACAAACACACACACCACACAACCACACACAGGAGCGGAGGCGAAAGCCAAAGATGCTCCCAAGAGGGGTGCTAGCAGCACCTCTCTCGCCCCTGGTTGCTCTGCTGTCAGTGTAGCGAGCTCCAGCGCGGGTACCGGTCCGGCTGCGGCGAGAACCGCGGCCCAGACCAAACGCAAGTCCCGGAAAATACAGAGGGCATCGGCGCTGACTGGGACCAGTACCGATCCTCTTCCGCTTTCAGGTGCACAGCCCCCCACGACGGTTAACACCGGTGGCAGGGCCCCGCTACTCCCAACACCTCCACCTATGGCTCTTCAAGCCACCCCTCCCCCGCTGGTCGCTACTGGCCAACCGGAGGAGATCTGCACCACCGGGGACACGTCCGCGTTTACCTGGCAGGTGCAGGGTAATAGGCGGAGGAAGGCTACGGACACTCCGGCAACGCTACGCCACTGCGCTGATACCCCAGCGCCAGTTGCTCCGGCCCCTTCAGTGGGCAACGGAAGGAGAAGGAACAGACCGTCCAAAAAGGAAAGGCGTCAATTGCAGTGGAAAGGTAAGACTCCACAAAATCTAAAGGCTAACGCCGCAGGTTTGGCTCGACCAACCAGCGGTAACGTCAACTTCTCCGCAGGCAGGCGGGAGCAAGCCGAGGCCGACAGTAGTCGCCCCGGACCCAGCCAACCGTCAACCAGCTCCGCGAAGGGACAAGCCCAAACCACAGCGCAGCGACCTGGTCGGAAGGATCAGGCCGTGGCCAAGCGAGCTCTCAATGAGACTTCATCACCTCGTGGGGAGCACAAGCGGCCGCGGCTTGATAAATCCAATCGGGCCGCCAACCGCAGCTACGCCCAAGCTGTGAACTCCGAGCTCGACGTTGCAGTCACCTGCGGCCGCACGGGGTTCATCAGTAAGGGCTTATCAGACGAGGTGCTGGCGGCCATCCAGAGGAAGATCGTCGCCGAATGCCTCTCCGTGCAACTTGACTCACCTGCACCGGCCTTCAGGGCAAGGCCGGTGTTCACCGGAGGGGTCCTGAAACTGTGAACGACCACACCTTAGCCTGGCTGAGGACAGTAATCTCCGAGTTGCCTCCCCCCATTAGTACTTCGCTAGTGGTCAGGAGGCAGTTGGAGATCCAGCGACGGGTGAGATGCGGCATCCTCATCCCGGATGCCCAGAGGGTTTTCACAGAGCAGTCCATTATCGGGCGTGCTCTGTGCTACCAGAATCCCTGGGTGGACGTTAAGGCATGGGTACTGCTGCACGCCGACAGACAGGCCGACGCGTGGTTCGTGGTGGTCGGGGTTCCTGAGGACCAAATTCCGACCCTAATGAAAGCCGAACGTCGTCTCTCCTTCGGGGTTGGGACGGCGTACGTTAAGTTCCAGGGTCCGAACGGCAAATTTGCCGATGTCCCTCAGGGATGGGACCCGACCACGGGGACTATTGTGGCGGCACGGGTAGAGGAGGCCACTCTTCCCCTCACCGACACCGCGGGTGCATCTGCGCCAGCGGCGCCAGTGGCGCCAGCGCCAGAAGCGCCCACAGCGCCACCGGCGCCCACTACGCCAACGGCGCCTACTGCGCCAGCGGCGCCTACTGCGCCAGCGGCGCCCACAGCGCCAGCGGTGCCCACAGCGCCAGCGGCGCCCACAGCGCCAGCGGCGCCCACAGCGCCAGCGGCGCCTATAGCGCCTACAGCGCCAACAGCACTGGCGATGCCAGCAGCGCCAACCGCCCCGGCCCTTGCCGGCGTGTACGCCGTCCTCTCATCGGGTGACGAGCTCGATGGCAATACCTTGTCGCCGGTCTCGGAACTGGAGGGGGACGGCTTCGACGCGGGTGACCTGTTTGCCGGGCTGCGTCTGGAGGGCGACGAGGACGGTACGACCAGCGATGGCGTCCCCTTCGTCGACCTGTAGAGTGCTGCAGGCAAACCTCCACCACAGCCAAACCGCAACGGCTCAGCTGCGTAAGTGGTTGGAGGTTCAACATACGGCCATTGCCTTGATCCAGGAGCCGTGGATCAGGGCTGGCCACATACAAGGCCTCTCCAATCTTGGAGGTAAGCTTCTCGTTAGTACAGATCACGATCAGCCAAGATCGTGCATTTATACAACAGGTAATATTAAAGCACAACCACTGACAGACTTCTGTTGCAGGGATATCTCTGCAGTAAGGTTGACTTTACAGCGTGACGACACAGAGGTAGCAGTCGTCTTCGCCTCGGCATACATGCCTGAGGCTGAGGAGCCGCCGCCGCATGACCTCGCCCGCCTCGTGCGATATTGCGAGAGCTTGGGGCTAGAGGTTGTCATAGGCGCTGACTCAAACGCTCATCACCCTCTGTGGGGCATGGAAACGCAAAACGAACGGGGTAAGGCTCTAGTCGACTATTTATTCACTACAAACTTAACCCTACTAAACACAGGCTCCGAACCAACCTTCGTAACCAGGCGAAGTCGTACAATCATAGACTTAACCCTGGCATCAGAGGGTGCAGCGGCCATGGTCACCGGGTGGCAGGTGTCCGGGGAGGCCTCCTGCTCGGACCACAGGTGGATCCGTTTCGACATCCAGGTCAGTGTCACGCCAATACTGCCACGGCGCAACCCACGCAACACGGACCGTGCTGCCTACACACGAACCCTAGCAACCAAGCTTGCGCCGAACGTTTACCGGTCGACGTTCGAGGACATCTTGCAGATTGACGACCAAGTCAACCACCTTACTAAAGCAATGTTAGACAGCTACCACTCAGCCTGCCCTGTAACCACTCCGTCCTCTACACCGGGGAAGCAACCCTGGTGGGGTGCGGATCTGGAACGCAAGCGCAGGAAGGTAAGGACAGCCCTGAACAGAGCCATGAACAGCTGTGCTGATAAGGACTGGGACGCGTACAAAGCGGCCAAATCCGACTACAAAAAGTGCATCAGGTTCAGGAGCAAAACTGGATGGCGCAAATACTGTGGCAACATCGAATCATGCCAACAAGCTAATAGGGTAAGGAAAATACTGGCTCAGCAAAACACGACAGGGCCCGTTGTTCTCCGTAAACCAGACAGTACACTCACCACATCAACAGAAGAGGCGATGCGCGTCCTTATTGAAACTCACTTCCCAGGATGCGCTTTCGCTCAGGTAATTGAGTGGACAGAGACAAATCAAACACCCACAGAGAACGACTGGCGCTACGCACATAAAGTGGTAACGCTGGAGAAACTCCAGTGGGCGATCCAGTGCTTCCATCCTTTTAAGGCGGCAGGTCCGGACGGGATCTTTCCCGCCTTACTACAGTGGGGGGGTATCTCCGTTGCCGACAGACTGGTGTCCCTAATGAGAGCGTGCCTGGCCTTTAGATACGTTCCGAAAGGATGGAGGGAAGTGAAAGTCATATTCATTCCAAAGCCAGGTAAGAGTGACTACACCAATGCCAAATCCCACCGTCCAATCAGCCTAACCTCCTTCCTTCTAAAGACCATGGAGAGAATATGCGAGAGAGAGCTGAGGGAGGGCGCGTTGAAAACCATACCACTACATAGCAACCAACATGCATACAGCTCGGGTAAGTCCACTGAATCGGCACTCCACCTGGTAGTCAGTCGGATTGAAGATGCTATACATCAGAAGGGTACCTGCCTAGGAACCTTCATAGACATCGAAGGAGCCTTCGACAAAACCAACTTCTCCAGCATCAGCTCCGCCCTGTCTCGTCATGGGGTGGAACAGGTGCTGATTGACTGGATTACTAACATGCTGAGCAAACGAACGGTTCGCTTGGAAGGACAGCAGCAGATGGCTCTGATAGCCAGAGGTTGCCCCCAAGGCGGAGTTATCTCCCCCCTCCTTTGGAATCTGGTGATAAATGATCTCATCACCAAACTCAACGCCAGTCATTTCTACACAATTGGGTATGCAGATGACCTCGCTATTCTCATTTCGGGAAAAGTGACAGGCACAATCTGTAACCTCACCCAACAGGCGCTACGCATCGTGGAACGATGGTGCAGGGAATATGACCTTTCAGTCAATCCCACGAAAACTGAGTTAGTCATGTTTACCCAAAAACGAACTTTAGGACCTTATCGCTTGCCTAAACTATTTGATACAGAACTTCAGTTAGCCACCGAAGTTAAGTACCTGGGAGTCATCCTAGACAGTAAGTTAAACTGGAGCAGTCACTTAGACAACAAAATAAACAAGGCGTGCATCACCTTCTGGCAGTGCAGAAGGATGATAGGTAAGAAGTGGGGCCTATCCCCCAAAATAATACTTTGGTTATACTGCGCGGTGATCCGTCCCATGATCTCGTATGGGGCGGTGGTCTGGTGGCCACGCACCAGACTAGTCACAGCCTCAAACAAACTCCAACGCATGCAAAGGCTTGCCTGCATGGCAATTACAGGCTGTATGAGAACCACTCCGACGGCGGCTCTCGAAGCCATGCTGGAGCTTCCGCCGCTCCATCTGCACATACTACAGGAGGCAACAATGGCGGCAGTACGCCTCAAAACACTTCAACTGTGGAGTAAGACCAACACGCAACACACTGCGGCACTAGAGGGATTCCACAACGAGTTCCCCCTGGCGAAAGCCATCAACGATCGGGTACCAAAACAATTTGTATTCGACAAAAAATACAAGATCCAGCTCCACGAGGACCATCGCTGCGAGGGTTTGAATCCTGCAGAGTTACGGATCTTCACGGACGGATCTAAAACAGGTACAGGTACTGGGGCCGGAGTCTTCTCAGAGGATCTCAACATCCATATAGCCGTACCACTGGGGGTCCACAACACGGTATTTCAGGCGGAATGCATGGGCATTTCCCTGGCCGCATCAGCCATCTTAGCCAGGAGGGCTAAGGACCACTCTATCCGAATACTTTCAGACAGCAAGGCTGTACTGTTAGCACTAGACAACCACACGGTCAACTCCGGGTTAATTTACGAGTGTCACCAGCGCCTAAACCAGGTCGGTAATCACAACAACATAACCATACAATGGATTAAGGGCCACAGCGATTCTCGGGGCAACGATGCAGCGGACGAACTCGCTAGAAGGGGTTCCAGTATGGCAGCAGTGGGACCTGAACCCATCGTGCCACTCCCCTTCGGGTATCTACGGACTCTGGCAAGGAAACGCACCAGAGATCAACACCACAAACTGTGGCTAAACCATGGTGAGTGTAGACAGGCCAAGGAGGCACTTCCCACGATAGATAGCCGCCTCACCAAACGGGTGCTTCGGTTGACCAAATTACAGCTCCGCATAGTCACAGCCGCCATCACTGGTCACGGCTCTTTTAATAAACACCTCTTTGTCCTAGGAGTCACGGATAGCCCACTGTGTAGAGCCTGCATGGAGGAGGACGAGACAGCAGCCCACGTGCTTCTACACTGCCCAGAGGTTGCAACATACAGGGCAAAGTACTTAGGAAACCCAGGTACTCTCCGCGAGATTGTCAGCAACACCAAGGGGCTGCTGGCCTTTCTCGGGGAGCTCGGGTGGTTGGAGTAATGTTCCCACCCGTACGCAAAATACGCGCTTTAGACGTGGAGTTGCGGAAATCAGCCCGCTATACAATACAATACAATACAATACATGGATTCTCGATTCTAGTTCATCAGGGGTAAAAAAATAGCATTGTACTCATTGGTTTGAAAACCAAAAAATATCTCGGATTATACTGAAAATCTCCTTAATTGAAAGCTCGTAAATGCGTTGTAGGTATACATGGTATTTGGATACGACGTGCAACCTCCCCAAAATCAAGTAATTTGCTTAACATGATCGTCAGTCCTCGGGAACAAAATTATCATAGCATGGGTACAGAGATCAAAGACAGTGCATAGATCTTGAAGGAAAAAAAAACTAACAGATTGTGAGTCTAGTCGCATTTCGTAAAAAATGTAAACAAATACTCAACAGTGGGCAAAAAACAACAACAAAGAAAACTTCTTTTCAAATAGAATCACGTAAATGATGTCAATTGTACAAACTTGCGGCATAATCTAGTAATAGACATTACTATTCAACATTAGATGACTCCGCGTACCTGTTCCGAATATTTCGCGCTAATAAAACGACAAATTTTAAGGCTAATCACGCGTTTGGCGGCACATAAATACTTATGTATGTGGAATAAAGTTACGTATATAGAGCGCGGACTATTTATGAAACGGCAGATCTAAGATGCTATTTTATTGTTTTGTTTGTAATACTCGACAGCTTAATATTGCAGACAGTAATGTTTCAAGTGTTTTGTATTTTGTTATTATGATATACGGTGTAAATTTTAATGACATCCACGAGCATAATTTTAATCTTAATAAGTCAGCACATGATTCTAGACCCAACATGGACCCAGCATCAAAGAAACTAAACTCTGCTGAGTTATGAAAATAGTGGTTTTAACATATTTAAAATATTAAAACAATGTATTTGAACCAAGAAAATAATGAATAGAATAGAATAAAATAAAACTTAATTGTACATCAAAAATGCAATGCAAATTTTATGATTACAACGGCGCATAATTATGAATTATTTTTTCGCAACATAAGCATAATAAACGTCGCGACGTTCACTCTCAGTGCGTACCTTGGGGGCCTATTACGAAAACTTTATCGGGGCCTATCGATAATAGAGCAAACGATCGCCAGTCCCACGACGCACTCGCTCTGCTATTATTATTATGCTACAAGGAGAAATTTATATTAACTACTGATAGTGACAAAACTGTATACATAAAGGCCTGTATTTTATCGAAGGGTTAGGTATTGGTGTATCTCCAGTGCCCACATTCACCATCATCATCTGCCTAGCCTTTTCCCAAACTATCTTGGGGTCGGCTTCCAGTCTAACCAGATGCAGCTGAGTACCAGTATTTTACATGAAGCGACTGCCTATCTGACCTCCACAACCCAGTAGCTAGGTAATACGATACCCCTTGGTAAGACTGGATGTCAGACTTTTTGGCTTCTGACTACTCGTAACGACTGTCAAAGATGTACAAATGACAGCCGGCACCAACGGCTTAACGTGCTTTCCGAGGCACGGAGGAAACACGGTATGTAATTATGGTCACCCATCCACGGACCAACCTCGGCAAGCACGGCTTAACCTTAAAGATCGACCCGTGCGGCTGTTATTATTTAGCCACGAGCTCCTCCCCACATTCACCAGTTATCTTTAAAATACGTGCACTACCTATTGAGTATGAGATCTTGGGTTCATTCCCAGAAGTATTTATTGTTAGGTTTTGCATCAGGAATTCCTCAGTAGAGATTCGGAGTCTTGAATTTGCCCAGTTGATGGCAATAGGCCTCTCTCTGGGGACTCAAACATAAATGATGAAATGCGAGAGCACTATAGAGAATTGCAGACTTGATGCTTTGTTTATTTATTGATATGCAGACGCGAGCAGCAGAGAAACGCATCAGACGAATGCATTTATCACATTTGAGTTTTTACCTAGTGTATGAATTCTATTTTCAACAAAAAAGCACCTACTATCTATTTATCCACATAAAGATACCGGTAGTAAGCATGCAATTTCCTGATTGCATTTATTTAAAGTGGTTTTTTCTCCAAATTAATCGGACATACATAAACTAACTTTATTTGGCGTGAAATTATTTGCTTTTGGCTTTACCCTCGTCGTCGTTAGGAGTCGTGACCGTGAACTTCTAATCAAGTTTTAACGTAGACCTTGTGAAGAAAGATTGTGTTTTCTTGTTGATGTTTGAAATAAAAGGTGGTGTTTTGGCGTCCGTAGCAATATGGGATAGGTTTCAGTTACGCCAGTAGCTACTGTTGCAACGATTGCCCTATATAAACTGAGCGACTCTATTCTAACAAATTATCATCATAATCTGCCTAGCCTTTTCCCAACAAAGTTGGGGTCGGCATCCAGTCTAACCATTCCGGATGGTTAGACTGGATGCTGCCGGCAGATGAATACTAGTATTTTACATGGAGCGACTACCTAGCTGACCTCTATTCTAACTTATATGTACTTACTCTTACGTACTTACCTTTACGAGTATATTTAATAGATAAAGTATATTTCAAATTATACTACTAACAACTTCTTAAAAAAATATTATATCTTAAAGAAATAGATTTAAAGGACTATCCAAGTGGTAATTCCTTTCAATGCGTGTCGTAATTCTTTGGTACCTTCAAGGGAATCCTTGTTATCGCTGACATAATGTTACTTAATATAGGGCTCTCATCTTGGTGTGGCTTCACTAACTGTGAGAATTCATCAAGGGTGATTTATTGTATAACGTGTAATAACGAAATAAACATATTTTTTTTGTGTAGTACTAGTTCCAAATGACATGATCTGAACCAACCAACTAGACAGTACCAGCTGAAACTTCCACGAAGATCAGACAACCATGGCGTCCGACAAATACTACAAAAATTTTCAGAATGTAAACTCGTATAATTATTTTCATAATGAATTTTTCAGAATGTAAACTCGTATGTAACACGCCTACAGCACAAACTACAGGTGACTCAGGTCATATTGCGTAACACGAGGAGCCAAGACCTGACTGGTTATGATGGATGACGACATGGCAGCGTCAGTAAAAGGGCACGTACCTTTAAAGTATGACGTTTGACATAACGGAGTCATTGATCGTCACGTCCCTAGACTTGCGAAGAGCGCGTGGTATGAGTGGGTAAGTGTTCTTCTAGTATAACAGCCTGATTATTTTTTGTGGGTGTTTGTTCCGCCTCTTCTGCTCCCGAGCTAAAAGATAAGGTGTTTTTTGGGACTGCTTTATGCAATCAAAATGTCCAAAAAGTGTTGATTCTCAGCCTAAATTCAATCAATGAAAGTTTTAAACTTATTCGATTAACATGGATTCGGGAAAAATTGTATAGACAGAGACCTTAATTGATACGATAAACAATAATCGTATTTTTTTCAAATGACTTCTTGACCTGGCCTACCAATCGACTCGACTATCAAATGTCGTGACTACCATACCAAAGACAAGTCGTTTAATTTCTAGTTTTATTTTAGTTTCGTGTGTATTATTTTGGTAATTTAAAGTAATTTAATACAAATATAGACATCACTGCTCCGTATTAGAAGTACAAACTAGTGAAATGCCCTTGTGGGATAAATGACGTTAAAGTAAAACATCTGATATACTAACTGGTGGCTAAGAAAAGTATAGGGCCCTCCCTATATTTAATACTTATACTTTTTGGTACCAAAACCAAAAAGTGTTCCTTTTGTGCGACATTTTCCGGCCGGTATAATTATAAACAAATTTCTTCGTAACCTAATGTCAATCCGTCTTACGAATTTTCCAGTTTAGGAAACCCAAACTCAATGACAGATGTCATAAAGTTCAAATTCCTTCGTAACCTAATGTCAATCCGTCTTACGAATTTTCTATCAGGACCTCAGGACATCTTCGATCCTGACGCATGTTTAACATTTAGTACCTATCACAAAAGTGCACAACGCCGCTAAAGAAGTTTTCACTTCAAAATTCAAACATCGTTACCACCAATGAAGCCTCTGCTGTAACGAAACAATTTTTTCTAGATTATATCAGAATTTTTACAGCATGTCTATTTTATTTCCAAACCTCATTATTATAAAATGTTATCGGTGCGAAAAGCAGGCTTTTACTATCGGTCAATAGTTTAATAAAACCACTGGTAGAATACCACGCCTTATATAGAAAAACTTGAATCAAGTTGCCTTGAGTGGATTTAAATTAATAGCATCCTCAATAAAAAATATGCAATTCAAATGCAGTTCTTTAATAATTAATTAATGCGTATTATCTATGTTCTGTATATTTATTTTAAAGGTTTTACAGGATATACCTTTATTATGCACGCTAGTGCATTAAATCTTAATTGTTTTATTAAAGTCAATCTTCATGTTTGTTAAGAAAACACGAAGCTCATTCCTTTATAATTAAAGCGTTTCATGCGAACAATTCTTCGAAAATTACATAACTACTTCATGATTATTCCTAGTTCTATCTTTTTACCAGACCACAGTAAAACCGAAATAAGAGATATGTTAAAAATAAATAGTACTAAAACATACACTTGGGTAAAACCATATAAGTGTAAAAGTGCAAAATAATTTAAACTCAAAGTCTAATAAAGTTAAGTTTGAAATTAATTTATTAGTGCTTACTAACATAGTCTTAAGTTTTACTAACAGTTTTTGAGTCATGGATACTCGAATAAAGAAATTATTATTATTATAAACGTCAAATCAACGTTACTAGAAACAAAAAGCGCTCCTCTTCTTTCAATGTCACATTAGTGAAGATTCTAAAACAGATAGCATCGCAGGAACAAGATAGAAAGATAAAACATACACAAACGTATGTAAGCTATGCAATAAAAATAACTTCCGTTCATAAAACAAAGGATTTTCGAAATTCACACACTAATTCAAAATATAAGTAACAATACGCCAACACGCGAAGGTCATGTAAAACATCAAAATCCAAATAATTTATGTGAATTTTATAAATAGTAAAATATTTCGTAAAAACGATAAGAAAAAGATTATGCATAAAGTCATTGGGTTGACAAGATGCCATTGAGAGATGTATAATTTTGGATTTCTGCATTCACTAAGTAGATTTCAAGTTTCGTAACCTATTTTGTCATTCTTGCATTTTTGCAGATACGTGTCATCGCTAATCCCCTGAATAAATTATGCATGTTATTTACTTTAGAGGATAAAGTATACATAGTATACACCGTGTAAATCACCTCATCACGAAGCTGTCAGCCAAGCATTCTGTACATGAAACTAAGTAACTTTACGCAAAAATTATTGCTGGGAAACGACTTTTTTTTGGGGGGTGTAAATCATGTTTTGTGGTAGAACTCAATGTAACGCACTCAAAACATTGTGCTGATGGACGGATTGAATAGTACGGGGGTCGTGGAGGTGTTTAAAGTAAAAATCTTACATTAAAAACTTGTATTTAAAAAAATACGTGTCAAAAAGTTGGAACTTTGACCCCTAATATCTCCGTAACTAGAAGGTTCCCAGGTATGGTGTAGAACAAAAAAATGATCGCAATGACAGGGAGAACCAGTGCCTTTCGGCTTCGTTAAGAGGTGTTTTACACCCTTTATAAGTATAAATATGGATAAAATGTTTGACAAATCGTCTTTGGTTGTTAGGGCGGTATAGGATGAATAGGATCAGCCAAGAACACATCAGACGCGTGTGTTTCAATAGGCCTTATTTAATGGCCTCTAGGAATACACACAGACATAATTTCTAAATATTTGAGACTGGTTTGTACATTATTTTCAATTGGAAAATGTTTCTACATGGGGTGTTTTGTCAATCCTACTTATCATTTCTAATATTTTTTCTTAAACTCTAATATTACATCTGTACATTATTTACAAACTAAAAATAGAACAGAAAAAGTGCCCTTATACTTAACAAATTTTGGATGCACCTAGCTTACAGCTGCATTCAATCGACTAATTCAGCTTAAATAATTCACACTCCCATGCACTCAGAATTCAGACTGTCAATGCATTACTTATGTTAATGCACCTCGCCCACATATCATATTAGCTTTAGATTTGATGAAATCTATAAAAGAATAACTGCAGTCCACCTTGACATAAAATGTCTTATTTTTATGGAAAATGTTTAATACAAAATGCATTTTAATTTTTACGTCCATTGTCAAGTGATTCAGCTTAAGATCAGGGTCATTCTGTTTTCTATTGCGTATATGGTAGCTATTTTATCATAGTAGAGCAGGGCAGAGCTTTGCATTATATCATAAAAGAAATCTGCTGCTGAAAATACACGTTTTTGGCACAAAACATCCCTTAGTAATGACATTGACAGACGTCATAGTTACTTTTTGAAAATGTGACATATATACAAGTGCAGTACTGAAACTTTAAGAAACGTTTACTCCACAGTTTCCATCACCGAAAACCGAAAGAACACGATAAACGCAATATGCAATAAATTGATCTATGCAATAATTGTATAGATCCGTTCCTCAGCTCTCTAAGCCAATGTTAATTAACTACACACCAAATTCCCTTTTCAATAAAATTACGAAACCTAACAGATGAAGGAATATAACAAACTGAAACGTAGACATGCATCTGCTCACCGCACAAGTGGCTTGTAAACTGAAACTTGTTCTAAGCGTAGACGATGTGCGTTTAGCAAGTACTTAAGTAACTGTAGACACTATCGTTTTCACCCGATATAAACATATATTTAAGAAGGATGATGTGACCAGTGACCAGGGTACTGTTCTGTCATTTTATGTCATCATCTGTCTAACGTTTTCCCAAACTATATTGGGGTCGGCTTCCAGTCTAACCGAATGCAGCTGAGTACCAGTATTTTACATGAAGCGACTGCCTATCTGACCTCCACAACCCACTAACTGGGTAGTACGATACCCCTTGGTAAGACTGGATGTCAGACTTTTGGCTTCTGACTACTCGTAACGACGTCAAAGATCTACAAATGACAGCCGGGACCAACGGCGGAAACTCGGTATGTAGTTATGGTCACCCATCCATGGACCAACCTCGGCAAGCACGTCTTAATCTTACAGATCGGCCCATGCGGCTGTAATTATTTAGCCACGAGCTCCTCAGCTGTCATTTTATGTAATAGAACTAATTCAGTTAAACTTAACTCACTGGAACGCAAAGAATGACTGTCTGTAAAATATATGCACCAAAAAACTATTGTTACCCGTTCCGACTCAGAATATTCGTCACTGATTGAGACTGGTTTAGGTACAATTGCTACTCGGATAAAATGATGAAAATCGGCATAGCGGAGGTACAATTTGCATGAAATAAATATCCAGCGCTGAGATAACTTCAAAGCGTTTAAGTATACGATCGGTATTGTATTATAAAGGAGATTAACATTGTGGACGATAAAATAAATGACACATCTCCATAGATTCTACGATCCTTGATGCTGTTGCTGTCAGTAAACGGTCCGATGTTGCGATCGACTTCAAGATAGCTATTACTCATTTACTTAACATCTGGTTTACGTGCCAAAGCTCTTGTTGTAATAACTTTAAATTTGCATTTTGACGGAATCACGGTTGATATTGACGACGTGGCGTAATCAAAGTATTGGTATAGTGACGGAAGAAGAATAAGAAGAAACGTTGCACAATGACAATGTAGGTAGATAACATCTATTAATAGACGTCGCAAAAGTAGTTCACACAGAAAAATAGAGCATTACGTGGAAAATATTTATTCTCACACACGAGCTATCGTGTTAATACACAAGAAGAATAAATTGCTTGTACTCATTAACAAAATTGAAGAATGCAAGCTGAAGTGCAGTTTAAGTACGCTTGTTACTAGGTAATTTGAAATCCGCCATTCAGCACTCACTTCATGAAACCAGTAAGGACGGAAAAAAAGTGGTTTTTGGTGGGTTTTCGGAACGGTACTAAGAAGTTGTGCTACTGCTGGATACCGATACTGGATATATCGACAGGAGAGAATGGAACAAAAATGTGTTAATAACACCGGACACGGCTATAGCGTCATCGGGATTGATTAAAGCATGTCTTACTATGTGAATCTTGCAGACTTACACAACGAAATGGCGTATTTCTGTCCCATCTCTGAACCTCGCAACTAGATGCTTAGCTCTTAGTCTAGACCAAGGACGCACCCTACATGTCATTGAATTGTGCCCGTCACCCATTGGTAAAGTTGAAAGTCTCTTGCCAGTAGGGCACGTCCAAAGCGGACGTGCCCTACGATACGTTGCGGTTAAAATACAGTTGATGAGTTGATGACTTAACATTAGCAATGGGGTAATTCTAAAATGTTATCACCTTCTTATAAATCCTTGTTTTTATCTGCCAGAGTTTCTTCTTTCCTTTTTTTTTTGTTTTTTTCTCTATCAGTCATGGATGTATCATATCATTTGATTATACACAGGGCAGGAATATAATTATTACATTATTTATGATTTTTAAATAATTTCTTTACTGTTTATACTATTTGATTTGTCTATCATGTTGTATATGGGTATTTTGGCTGAAATAAGGCTTTTTTTATAATGAAGTTTCGGAATTAATTGGTCATTGATTTTGCCTTTATTGTTATTCTATCGTAAAGATAAATAAATCTGCTATATATATATAAGCCCGGGCAGGGCTTATAGCAGATTTATTTATCTTTTATCTGTCTATAACAATCATTCATAAATCGGAACTACTTTTTCTTACCTCCGTGACTTGCCACAAAATTGTGATATTCTTCCTAGTCTTTTTTATCTATGCTTTTTAAAGTTCGTTTTTTATTTTATTTTGTCAACCTTATTTTATACTAATAATATTAATATAATAATTGATTATTTCAAGTAGTGTAGTCATAAAGCTTAGTATCATTTATCATAATAGCATGAAACAGCCGAAGTCTTGTAGATAATACGAAACTGCAAATATATGCTAATAGAACTGTAATTGTATGTAACTGATATGCATGTTTTGTGTGTGCAAACATGAAACAAACATTAGTATTCTTAGTCACAAATCATTAGCAAAATAGCTCGAAAGGAAGACTAAATAGATTGTTCAGAAACTGATAAAAAATAATCTTGTCACTAGTTTATTCATTATGATATTTTTCTGGGACAATCCCAGAACACAAAAACCCATGTAAATTACACAGAGCATGAATGAAAGCAGAATGATAGTGAGCACGAACCAGCGGAAACAAAGAGTTTTACCTAATCTATTGCATGGTTTACTAGCAACCTTCTGATTTACCAATCTGCAATAAGGCAATAAATAATGTAAAGGGAACATCCCAACTTAAACTTCCATTTCAGTATTATAAACGACGAATGCAGTCTGTTGGCATTCTATTGTTTACTTACGGATGGCTCAATTCGCCCTTCACCTCTAATTGTAGGCTTTCAAGGACTCTAGTTCAAAATTGACCTCTTGATGTACTGTACTGCCACGCCATTAACACCGTAGTGTGAATGTTATATTTAAAAAGTCTTAATTAGTTAGTTTGACTGCATTTTCGAAGCAATCTTATAACGTACGCCAATTAGTCGGCGAAATATTTTTGCAAATAAACTGAATGTGTTAGAATGATCACTATCTTTCGCAATTAAACACCCTCTTAAAACTTTTACATTTACAGCATTACGTGTTATTACCTAAATTAAATTACCAACTAAACACACAGTGCACTTCATTACAGTCATGATTAGAATATTCACGTCATTTATAAAAACAAAGAAATTATTCGAGAAAAGTCCAAGGATAACATTCAATAACAAGTTCTAGCAGACCAAAAACGTATAAAACAACCGAGTACGTATCCACTAAACTGCAACATACAAGCCAACATGAACACACCAACCTTGAAGCCTTACAAAGGAAAAGCATTCACAGATTGGCATTAGATGATTACGTTAATTATATTTAAATTTTATCATTGCTAGCGAACCGGTCGCCACGAATCTCGGCGAAGACAGATATAGAGCATTTCGGCTTGCTCGATTCCGAACCCCCTCAAAAGCGAAAGTGTAACATGGTCCTATAGAGTGCCGCCATTTTTTTTCTTCGGTCGGCCGCTCTTACCGCATATATATAGCGAAGCTACGAACGATCACGCATCATTCGCATTCAGGACTTCGCTGACTTCAGTGCAACCTACTAGTGCAGCATCATGAGGCACATGGTGTGTTCGAACTTTACAATTATCAACATTATAAAAATAATTAAGTGACAGTGCAAATAATAATTATAAACTCGTAGGGCAGTGACAGTGCCTGGATATGCAAAACCCCCTTGTCCCACTTTTAACATTTTACGCAACAAGGAAATTGCGTACATAGTGTGTAGTTGTCTGCGCCGATGTTAACTTGACCACTCATTAAAACAACGAACCTCGAAGCATATATTTTGCACCAGATAATTAGTCAACTGCGATAATAACTTTCGATTCTATTCTTACAATCACATTCGTTCCAGTTTATGATCCTAATCTTTGCCTTTTTGTTAACAGCTCGTGGCCGCCAGTCTGGTGGCTCTCTTGGCCTTCGCTTACGCAGAAGAAGCCAAGGCGGCAGAAAAAGAAGTGGCAGTGACCGATAACAAGGAAGCTGCGTCGGACGACAAGAAACACGAGAAGAGGGGAGTGTTCGACATCGGACTCGGCTACGGACACGGAGGTGGTGGTGGTCACGGAGGATTCGGCGGTGGTTTCGGCGGTGGTTACGATGGCGGCTTTGGCGGTGGTTACGGTGGTGGTTACGGTGGACATGACACCCATTCCCACAAAACCATCACTGTGGTCAAGAATGTCCCTGTCCCTTACCCCGTAGAGAAGCACATCCCTTACCCAGTGGAGAAGAAGGTTCCCGTACCCGTAAAGGTGCACGTTCCCCAACCCTACCCCGTCGTCAAACACGTCCCTTACCCAGTCAAAGAGATCGTGAAGGTACCAGTGCATGTGCCCCAACCCTACCCAGTTGAGAAGAAGGTGCCCTATCCCGTCCATGTGCCCGTTGACAGGCCTTACCCCGTCAAGGTATACGTTCCTCAGCCCTACCCGGTTGAGAAGAAGATCCACGTGCCCGTCAAGGTTCACGTTCCCGCTCCTTACCCAGTTGAGAAGAAGGTACCCTACCCCGTAAAGGTCCCCGTACATGTGCCCCAACCCTACCCCGTGTACAAGGAAGTGCCCTACCCTGTCAAGGTTCCCGTCGACAGGCCTTACCCCGTGCATGTCCCCAAGCCTGTTCCTTACCCAGTTGAGAAGCTCGTGCCCTACCCCGTAGAGAAGCCCGTCCCCTACCCCGTCAAGGTCCCCGTTGACCGTCCCGTGCCTGTGCACGTTGAGAAACCCGTGCCCTACCCCGTCAAGGTGCCATACCCAGCGCCCTACCCCGTTGAGAAGCACATCCCCTACCCCGTCGAGAAGCCCGTGCCCTACCCAGTGAAGATTCCAGTCGACAGGCCCTACCCCGTCCACATCGAGAAGCACGTGCCAGTCCACATCGAGAAGCACGTGCCCTACCCCGTGAAGGTGCCAGTCCCCGTTGTTATCGGTCACGAGCACGGCCACGGATATGGCCATCATGATAGCTACTAAGGCTGCAGGGAGCAGATACGTCTGAATGTGATACATAAATATAAGCTTAGCACTAATACGAATGGGGGACGTGAAATACCCCGGCAATGGATAGTGGTCGTGTTACCAGATCCAAGGAACTTGTATTCCACGACCCGCGATCGAACGCACTGAACTAAATACTCTATTAGTCTTTTTGTTATTTTTTTTTAAATCGGTTGAAGTTACGTTTGAGTTTATGTACCTGTTATATTAAGACGAAAAAATGATGTTTTTGATTTTCCCTTAATCTGGATGAGCGAAATGATTGTGAAAATAAATGGCAACGCCAATTATGATAATTATGTCCGTTGTTTTAATTCGTGCATTGTCCCTGTGTAATTGGGTGTAACGTTATGGGTCTGTAAGTAGTTTTACGAAATGCGAAATAATATGACCCAGATAGAGGCATCGCAAGCGGATAGCCGCTAGTTACGCGAGTGTCGAAACCTGCTACATTTTCACTCTTGACAATATACACACCGTACGCGATCTTTGTTTTGCGTAATACGCCGTGATATTACGCGAGCGTAATCTCACAAGATTACAATTAACTACAATGTTCTATTACTATTTATTAGCGCACAGCAATCAATAACACAAAAACCTGTTTCATTCGTTGTAGGATCTCTCTATGATCATAAATTCATTGCATAAAATTACCAATTCGTTGAGCATCCATTTGTCAAATTGCAGATTGATTACTAACTTTACGCTGATCTTTCAAAATCAGTGTTACTTGATATACAACGCATGGTTTATGAGCATTAAGTATTGCAAAATGTCATTACATGCGGTGGTTGTTTACTGTCAACATTACTGGGACAAAATGTACGCTCGCTCGCCATTACGAAAATATAAGCCTCATTTTACGCAAGCTTTGTTTTTAAATGTTCGAAAACAATTCCGTTGGTATCAATATAAGTACTTTTATGTTCGTATTGCGAAATTATTGAAGTTCAATTAGCAGTGCGGTTTTGGTAAATAGTAATAAAAAGCTTGAATTTTATGGTGAAATGTTTCCATTTCACTGTGTCCAATGCGAAATATTTCGCATCCCACTCATGTAGAAGTCATTTAAGTGGAATAAGTGACAAGTTATGTACTTATTCGCACCTGGGTGGGACATAATGCAACTTGACTATACAGTGTGCATTATCACAGCATTTAAAATCATGTTAACCGGCTTATGCATTGACAAAGATGAAATAGACGGGAAGTCTTTACGTAAGGAATGTTTTCACCGCCATTTTGTCCAATGATTCTTGCTTTCCTTCTATCTCATAATCTGAATAAGTAATATGATTTAATTTGACATACATATGTTCTTGAATAGATGCCATATAATCAGGACTCCCTAAAATAAATCTGCGACGAAAGCGAACAGATACTATTCCAGTTCAAAAAGTGCGACATTAACAAGAATGCACCTCACCCTTTCAACAACAAAGCATCCGTTTCTAGGTTTTTCTGATGACATTAATAATATTACAGCAATGTCACCTTCATAAGTCTAGATTCTATAAAATCACCAAAAAGGATGTGCTATAGTTTCCACGGGCAATATTATTTCATCGGCCTTGAAAACTGAATAAATGAATAACTAATTATGAATAAATTATTATATTCGTCGTAACCCTGAACTTATCGCCCGCCATAATATCAATAAAGACATAATAATAATTGTTTTTTTACAATGTTTGTACAATATCTATTAATAAACATAATTTTAGATCCATTATTGACTATAATAAATGCACTACTAATTAAAAGTAGATATATTTTAAAAGACCAATTGATCAACTTCAGATGATGATATTATATAAGATCACTTATCCTATTAATTATTTGATTGCAATAACGTATAAACAGTCGATTTAATTTATGTCAATGAGTACAATTTTATGCAACTTAACACTAAAATGCTACTGCGCTTCTTTCTAGTATAATTTGTTAAGCCATTAGTCATGTGAGTTGTGTCAATAATGGAATGCTTATAAATATTTTAATTTCTAAAACATTGATATATGGCATGGCTCCTATTGGAGGAAGAACTGCCTGACCCGACAACCCAAGCCAGATTGGCCTGGAGCCAGAAAATAAGTAGAGCCGACCCCAACCAAAGTGGGATAGAGCTACGAAGATGAAGAAGAAGATTGGTATATTGCAATATTTTCTAATAGTAAGGTTTGGAATCAAAAATAAAATAATCAATAATAGGTACCTTAGGGTTTTCTATCTATTGTTCCTACTAAATATTATCCCTTATTTCCCGCTGCTAATTTGAAGCAGCAAGTACGTTTAACGGTAAGTTCATCAATAATGAAATAAGTCAACTGTCATCATCATACACGTCATAACTGTCATTTTTGACAATGACTCTCATTATGTCAACAAAAGCTGCGCCAAAGGTAACGCTAGTTTGATCTATAACCAAACAGTTAAAATTACAGCACCTTTAAAAGATTTTATTGACTCCTTTGAAATATCAGAGAAGCGTTGAATACTCGTTGATCGGGCGAAGCAACCTGACATTTAACATTTTGTCATATTATTAGACATCCTTATTAACAAGCATTATTCAGAATCGTGTCTGTTTGTTTATTTTAATTTATGTGAAAGGAATTGTGTGAAAGAAGATAATAAAGAAGATAGAATCTACAGCACAAAAGAAGGTGAGTATTAAAATGAAGAGAAGAATGGTAGGAAAGACGGTAAGGTACGTTAAGATTTCGACCGTAATTGGGAGGAGGGCAATAGAGTGGTGATAAAGAAAACAATCAAGACAGCACTAAAAAGGCCAGGAACTTGTAAAAACCAGGTAAACTCAAGAGAAAGAAAGAGTCTTTGAAAGTGCGAAAAGTATAAAAGTTATTTAAGTTGCAAAAACCATCTGTGATATTTACATTTTCTCATGTTTATTTTAATCAGGCGAAATAGGTTGCCAGCAGAGGGACGTATTTGATTCCATCACAATCATTGCTCGCTTTTGCGGTTAGAGAGTCACAAGAATCTTGAATCTTGGACTCTTGAACCAATGGATACAAGTAAAGTAGTTCAAGTCAAGAGCAAAAGCTTGTATTGCAAATAAAAGCACGTATGCGTAATAATTGTGTTTTGTTGGTTATTAACCTTTTCATCATAATGTCAGCAGTTCACACCATGTGTGGCAAATTGAGGAATGGGCAAGAAGACAAGAACATTTTGATGGCATCTGACAACTACATTGAAGGATTAAAAGATTTCTTGAGGAATCCAAAAATGGGAAGACGGTCTGTTGTTCTCCATTCTCTGGACATCGTCAATTTGTTTTACGGTGCTACAGTAAAGCCATCTCAATGACCCCAGACGTTACAAATCGCATCATTATCACACAAATCAGAATCCTAGCCAGCTATATAAGCATCTTGAAGAGTATCCCAATGTCAAATTTTGCACTTCGTCAAAAAATCAGATACTCCTCCAGTTCAGTAACCTTCAGAGAGTCATTAAACGTTCTAGATACAACAAAAAATCAAGGTCAACCTTCTTTTCCGAAATTATATGTTTCGAAAAAAACGTCTTCACCTTGACTGAGCTTATTTAGTAACGATTTGATTTATAGTGTTGCAATCTGAGTAAACGAGGGGGATACTGATACTGGTTATATTAATAAGATTTTTCAGACAAATTTGGTGCGAATGACCTTATTAGCTCCGTCTTAAAGCACTTCACTGCTAGCGATAGACTATTCCGGATTTTCAGTCGTTGAGTCGTCTTTGCGGGCCTGCCGACAGGCTTCGAATGCCTATGGCCAGGAATGTTGTTAGAGAACTTAGAGGACCGTACATCGAAAGCTCTTTTGGGTGAGTATATATAGATTTCGGTAACAGTACTGTTTTCGTTTTACTTTCTATAGACAACTTTAAAGGAAATAATGAACCATTGCACAAAATAATAATTACCAATTAGTCGATGAAGAGTGGAGACTACGGATCGGTAAACGTAGCGTAGGACGTCCTCAGACTCGGTGGAGCGATGATCTTCGCAAGGCGGCTGGCAATAGCTGGATGAGAGTGGCTGAGGATCGTGCTCAGTGGCGTATCATGGGAGAGGCCTATGACCAGCAGTGGACGAGTACAGGCTGATGATGATGATGACTCGATGAAGGAATTTGTAGTACTACTCAAACAAATCACACACTGAAGGCCTTCGATGCAAGTACCTGTTACAGCAATGCTTTATTTGGAAATTAGTGAAAACTTATTTTTACTTACCGTGTCACAAATTTTACTAATATTGACTACATACTCCTACATCCTTTTATTAGTAGTCTATGGGAAAGTCTACATTCATTGAACGTTTTTGGAAATTAAAATTTATTTTGGAAAAATAAGTTCTGATGGCCTACCAGGACGACTTAAAGCAGTATTGTTTTTAATCTTATTCTAGAGTGGGAAAGTGATGGCACTAGACGTCCTCTAAAGCTCCGTCTCTTTCTCACGCTGGAATTATAACTACTTTAAGACGTCGTAGTAACCACCCAGATAAACTTTTAGGAAATACTTGTGAAGTTTTTCTATTCTTGTGACATGCCAACATCTTGCATTAGGTAATTTGAGTTGGTCTATCAAAAGACAAGACGAGAAGATAAAACTAGGAAACTGTAAACTCAATCATCCGAAAGTGAATTAATCGAACTCATTAAAATTCAGAACATAACTGCTCACAATAATATCGAGTGCCACCAGACGATTATGAAACGCAACATAAACTGGTTGTTCACAGACAATCAGATAGCCCAGTATTATTGGAGTGTGTGCCAATGCACTTACTGGCCGTCACACATCTGCAATCATGTGTGACTCCTTCCAGTATAGCGGTAGTATACACTGGTAATATTCATTGCTTCAAACGAGGCTGCCTTGGTTTTCAAAATTGACTGCCTCGGGCCAAATTTTGAAACTCAGTCGTTTTGGTTAATGATTAAAACAGGAACGATTAAGATAAAACTGATACGAGACTTATATAATTTTAACCTATGCTAAACTTTGCACTACATTAATTATAGTTTCAATAATAATAAACAAAGAAAAACTACACACATTACGTCCTATACAATAGGGGTGCGGACTGGGTAAAGAAAACGACATTCTATTTTGTCCGTCAGACAGGTAATACAAAAATATTAGACACGTATTTTTTGTTTTATCAAAATATCAAAAAATTACTTAGTTAAAACTCATTAAAGTTGGAGAGTGGGGGCTTACTACGTCACAAGTAGGTATAAAACTTACCTACATGTGACGTCATGCGCCATTTCAACTCAATATATCTCCGTAATTTTATGACCACGTGAAAAAAGAAAAAATACATGTCGAATACTTTTCAATAAACTAACCGACGGACAAAGAAAAAAAAATTGGAGTAGGGTATTATGCATTGTTTGAAAAAAAAAAACATCAGTAATTTTAAAATGAATACCATTGTAGCGGCACTGCAAAAAGTACTACAGCAACACAGAACAAAAAATACAACAGCGCCATCTATGACAAAAATGAAGGACTAACATCAAATTCTTAAATCGCGCCGTCAAAGTTATCCAAGACTTGAGAGAAAATAGAAAAACCCGAAAACAACTGTTGGGCAGTTGTATGGTTGGAGGATCCTCCTTTTCTATGGGGGATGAAGAACATTACACCCTGTTCGTCATACCCCTAAACCATGTTTTAAAAGAGTTTAGACATACAAGTCAAAGTTAAAAAATACTTTTTAACAAGGTAAACTCTGGTCTAAAGCCTCCTTTACCGTTAATCAATTAAGCGGTTGCTAACAAGCATTCCAAGCGTTCTAATGGCCTAAAACCTTACTAATACTAGTCTTTCCAGATATATTATAGATCGACTAGGTGGCTTCTTATGAATCCATTCGTTACCTAATCATAATTTCTATGTTATGTATTTGACTTTCTTTTAAATGTCATAAAAGGTAGTATAAGGGAGTAGGGTTGCGGGACTGTTTGGGTTGCGGGACTGTTCGAAAGAGATACCGTGGCCCTAGAACACAAAGGGCGAAGAAGGAACATGGATGGGTTTTAGTAAGTACAAGTCTGATACCCCCCCCTCTCCCGCTCCGCCCAGAGCGGGAGGGGGTCATTTGATGATTTCCCATCCGTAAAAAAAAAAGTGAGTAGCAAAGAATTTGATATTTGGAGGTACTAATATTTTATCGAGGGTATTGTGGGAATGTTTATGGAACAATTCCCCATAGTAAGAATCACATAGTTTTTAAGGTTCCGTATCGAAACGTCGTATTAGCAAAACGACACTTCAGAAAAAAGTCCTATTACCAAATCGTCCTATGAGCATAACAGTCCTAAAACACAGAAATGGGAATTGTAATCAAACCACACGCTAATAGGACGTTCCGACACAAAGAAGTTTTTAAATGGGCAAAAAGTTGCATTTAATCATTCTTAACTCTCCATTTTAAATATGTACTATTGAGTAAAGAAAAGTTCACGATTTGGAATCGTCCTTTGCTGATTACTAACTTAGCTACTTCGTGCTTTAATACTGTTAAGTAACAACTTCAGCTTAAGTCAAATACAATTTGGTGCATCCAAATTGTATTTGACTTAAGCTGAAGTTGCCTCATCTTTTACTGGAACCCATTAACCAGAGTGAGACTTCTCTCAGAATTCAAACTGTAGCTACTCAAAACCAGGGTTCGAAATTATCAAGATACTGAATAGGCTTGAGTTTGCCCTTGACTCGCCTGATGTGAGGCGATGATGCAGCCTAGGGTGTAACACACTTGCCTAGAAGAAACCGATTCACTGGAACTTTGAAGAGATCCAGATTATATTGATCAAGGAACACAGAAGCCGGCAGTGAATTCCACAGACTAGATAATTTTATCACTTCGTACCCTGCTCTAAACTACCGTAATAATTGATGATTTCATCTGAATGGACAATAATTTATCATGCCATACCTATTTGCGTAACTTAACCTTTACTGTACTAAAATGAGAATTACTCATATGACTAGAGATAAGTATATGCATTGGTAATGTTATTTACAAAACTAGCTGTCCCGCGCAACTTCATCTGCGTCACATTGTCCCCGTTTTCGCAACATTTTTCATTGCTGCTCCGCCCCTATTGGTCATAACGTAATAATATAGCATTCCTCGATAAATGGCCTATCTAACACTGAAAGATTTTTTTTAACCGGACCAGTAATTCTTGAAATTAGCACGTTCAAGCAAACAAACAAACTCTTCAGAATTATAATATTTAGTATAGATTAGTTGAAGCCTTAATATGAAAACAGGTCCACTGTTGGACATACATCTCGCCCAAGCTGTGCCTCAAATTCACACATAATACAGTGATAGCTTAGTGGTGTGACCGTCGGACTGCCAAGTCATAAGTCTAGAGTTCGAACCCTAGGAACGCACCTCTGATTTTTGAATTTGTGTGCGTATTGTTTAATTGTCACTTGTTTCGGTGAAGGTAAACATCGTGAGGAAACCACATGCCTGAGAGATATGTCTCGATGGCATGTAAAAGCGAAGGCAGAGGCCCATGGGGGACATAAAAACTGACAGCAGGATAGGCACTAACCACATGATAAGGAAAGAAGTCTACACATACACGTAATAACAATTGCTTCATTATAACGTATCATAACTATTATTGATGATTGTATTTGTGTAGAAAAAACAGAACTATTTTAGCGCAAGCAAATTTGGTCTCTATATCCCTATGCAATTAGTATTATTGATTCATGGACTCGTGTTTGCTTAAGATATTTGTGTTTAATCTTTAATTTTAATAGACTTTATAAAAGTTAGTAAGCTTGCTTCACTTAGAGTGGAAGATTCGTGGTTATTAATAACTGGCTACTTAGTTTATGATTGAGCACCTTTCCAATTTTAAAACGGTTTGGTTAAAAAAAAAACTTGCAAGAAAAAAGCTGTAGGAAAAGTTAATAAGCTCAAACCAAAAGATTTCAACGCGTGAGAAGGAGAACATCTAGCTTGAGATTTTGATTCTCGTTCAAGTAATTGGTCGATAGTATGCTAGCGCTAGGAGCAGCAAATTCTATTTTACCGTGGGCAAAAGACCTGCAGATTTGTCCCTCACCGACCCTCGCTCGAGCCAGCCCGAGATGCTGTGCCAGTAGTTTTAAATCATCCCCTAAATATTGAAATCATTAAGATCCATCCTGTCCCCATGCTGTTCTCCCCCAGGGACGCCCTAAGCCGAGGCTCGTATCTCACAGGGGGTGCCCTTAGCGTGTAGTCGCTTAGTTTGTAAATAGTTTTAATGCCCTGGCTGGAGGCCTTACAATCAAGGCACCCCCAGAATAGTGAGGTTAAGCAGATGACAACCTCCTAGGTTGAACTGCGACATGCGACCATTCAAAAAAAAAACCTACAGATTTGTAGATGATAAGTAGATTTTTAGTATTATTGTAGTAGACTTCAGTTGTATTTCTCCGTGCCTCGGCAAGCACGTTAAGCCGATGCTCGTTGGTCTCGGCTGTCATTTCTGCATCTTTGTATCCAGCTACATCCAATGAGAATCGAAGCCCACCAAAACATATTTCGGAAAAGGCAGTCAGCTGATGATGAGGTATTGTATTTTCCGAGGTAGAAAAAGCGTAAAAGAAGATAAAACTTTTGGAAACACTTAAAACACATAAACACTCCATTGTCCCGCAACAAAATACCATCCATTAAAAACAATAGACGACGAAAAACAGAACCCATTCACACCTCTAGCATCTTCAAACAAAAACGAGAGTCAAACCCATCTTGAAGGTCAAGATCACGTCATGACAGTCAATGAGACGAGACGGAACGTGGCGAAAGTTATGTCATACATAACGGAACGCGCGCGCAACGGATCCGATGCGCACGACTGCCCAAGACTGGGTTTTGGTGGAAAAACCTGCTCGGTAGTACGTGATATGAGACAGGTGGATCAAATGAAATATTGTACTGGTGGTGGATTGGTTTCAAGTTTATGTAATGAATGTAAGTGGTGATATAA
This sequence comes from Cerastis leucographa, assembly GCA_963082945.1. NCBI lineage: Eukaryota > Metazoa > Arthropoda > Insecta > Lepidoptera > Noctuidae > Cerastis > Cerastis leucographa. The sequence continues at coordinate 19,723,532 of OY720356.1, read as the reverse complement.
TGTTTGATTGTGATTAATTTTACTATGACGATTGCTGATTCACAAATCACATATCTATTTAATCTTTGTCTTGGTCGGTGTGGCCTTGGCATTCTCAAGGGCACGCTGGCCCGTGACATATTTTTAATACTAATGTCAAAAATGTCATGTTTGCTAAAATGGCTGCGATCAATGATAATTGATGATGACTTATGGATGATTTAATGAAGCCTCAAAAAACGAAAATGCTTACAACACTTTAAATAACAATCCGCAGGGGTTTGCAGGAGATTGTTAATCCATGGCTACATATACTGCCCTCCGCAAACTTACAGGGTGCATGCATTGAGCTCCTAATTTTGAATCATATTCCACTGATTTTTCTTTGGAAATTTCATAATTTTTTTGGTTACAATTCCGTTATTTCAATGTAAAATTACATTCTCTGTACGCAGCACTCCATTAATGTAAATAATACAGCTGAAATAAAAAAAAAACAGCAATACGAAGGCGGTTTGATATGTCCGTGAGTTTTATGGCTCATTTACGTTGACGCGGCGCATCGTGCGTCTCTATAAATGAGCCCTAGAAGATTCCTGAGAGAAATTCCGGTGGAATATGATTTAAACTAATAAGCTAAATGCACCCTGTCAGTTTGCGGAGGACTGTCCCATACATCCTGTATTTGGAAAATGCGTCTGCTCAAAAGCGTGAACAACGCAATGAATGTTATTACTCTGTCAAAATGAAAGGCATTATCATTGTGAGGGTGTATTGCAATAAACCTGCAGGAATATGAAAGTCCTGAATCTTACAATAAAAGCATAGTAGCAAAATAACTGGCTACCTATACTTACGTAAATCAAATGGCAGTTGGTTCCGTCAAAATTATAATTTTCAACCGTATCTCTACGGTATCCACGTCCGGAACCAACTGCCATGCAAAAATGGAAATGAATGGAATGGAATGGAAATGTTCTCACATTGCATGCATGCAATGTGAGAACATTCCAGGTTTCGGAAAAGGCTAACGATGATCGTTTTATAAATCTTAAGATCATGCAAGTAAACATTTAGCAACAATATGTCAGTTTAAAACCAAAGTATTGCAATACATAGGTAACGAAATAAGTGGCCAGTAACTATCGCCTGGACACCTCGGCAACTTATTTCCTTCGCCTGATTTGTATAATTTCTGCAGGTTAATGAGTATTCATTAAAGTATGGCAACTTGTTTAATTGAATTCTCAGATAAGAAAGCAAGTATTTCAATGTATTGGTAATGTACCAGCAGTAATTATAATATTGCACAGATCGTGTTTTCAGAAGTTATGAGTATGCAAGGATAGTAACATGGTGTTCTATATTGTCTGCCTACGTCATAGAAAAAGGTGTGTAATTCTATGTATGAAACCAATTGGTTTTTTATCTTTGATTTTGTGTTTTTTGTCAGGAAAAGTCTGAAATAGAGTTTGGGGCTGCCAGGAGTTGTGAAATATTCTTGCATTTAAATTAAAACCAAAAAACACAAGATAATTTTAAAAGCTTTGTTGTATAACAACCAATTCGCAGTTTGCTCGCGTGTTTAATTTAGATCACTCCTTGTCACAGATAAGAGATCTGTATCCCAGCAGTGGAAACGTCATAGTCTTACTATATTATGCTACATTGGACGAAAAGTCTTACAAAAGGGTATCGCAGTACCCAGTAATAAATTGATTGACAAGGGCAGATAGGCAATCGCTCTATGTAAAATACTGTTATTCAACTGCATCCGTTTAGATTGGAAGCCGCCCCTACATATATAATAGGGGACAATCACTTTTTTTTATTTGTCTGTCGTGTAGATTATTGAAAAGTATTGGACAAGTATTTTTTCTTTTTCCACGTGGTCATAAAATTACGGAGATATATTGAATTGAAATGGCACATGACGTCACGTGTAGGTAATTTTTATACCTACTTGTGACGTAGTAAGCCCCCACTCTCCAACTTTAATGAGTTTTAACTAAGTAATTTTTTGATATTTTGATAAAACAAAAAATACGTGTCTAATATTTTTGTATTACCTGTCTGACGGACAAAATAGAATTTCGTTTTCTTTACCCAGTCTTCACCCCTATTATATACGAACAGTATCATATTCGCACCTCGTTGAGTATACTTGCACTATCGTTCCACGGCAATGTCATCAAGTACTCTCGCTTTCAATACACCTTCAATCGGTCATGGCCTTGATTCTTGATGGGAATTCCATCGAAATTGATAGTCATTATCGGGCTATAAAACCTTTAAAATGATCTTGTATTATATAGTAGGCGTTATGTAATGTGACCAAAGAATGCGACTGATTTATGAAATAAATAATTACTTTGCTACTGCCAAAGTATTGCAAACCCAGACATTGCTGATCGGTGTAATTTAAATAATTATCTTCTATCAAGATTGCCTTCTTGTAAGATATTCCAAAATCTTCTCTGTCCGCAAAATGGAGCATGTGGAGTTTTATTAACAAGAATTATGCTTAGTTCTCTGTTTTTCAAAGCCAAAAGTTGTGATTTCAACAAACTTTACGTTCACGTGTTGTGTTTAATTCAGAGACATCTAGTGTTGCTTTCACGTATCTATTAGTAAAAGTAACACATTTGACGTGCTTACGCATAAAAAATAATACAATTTAAATTCAACCGATACAATCAGCGCCAGTAGCGCCAGTAGCGCCATCTTTAAAATCGCCGCTGCACTGCTATGTCAGTGACCGTCAGAAAAAAACGTAAGTGAAAGGAAGTTCACTTTTTAATTCTTTCGTCCGCACAAAAACTAGTAGTAGTTCGGCATTTGGCCACTTATTATTGGCGCTAGTGTACTGGGTTTAGTGGCGATTTTTTGTATGTTCTAGAATTTATAAACTAAGAATTTGTTTTATCCAAGCCTAGATTAATAGACATATAATCAAATAACAAAACGGATCAATTTAATAACCACAAAACAGTTACCAGTTACGGGAAATGTATACGACTTATTGTCGTGCCTACGCTGTCCTCCCATACTTAAGTACTAACGCTGTAACATAGAACCTTTTTGTCGACATTTTACAAGTGCCCATGTAGGCCTATGTAAAATAAAAATATTATGATATTGAAAATCCTCCATGATTCTCAATTATCGTCAGCTCTTAATTGGTAATCACGGAAGATAAGTTTAACCACTATGCCCGACAAGATTTTGACACATGACACATCAGCTGAATCGGCGGGATGATAAGAATTGTCATGAAATTCACGAAATTTTCATCAACTTTCAGCATTCAATTTTATTGTGAAAAATATGTCATGGGATCTGTTTAATACGATAAATTTGATGTTAATATCTCCAATATCGTGTTGAAGTCGTTAAAATGGAGTCAATATATTGCGAAATATGTGTAAAATACATATTACTAAACCCTTCCTAAAAGTAGGTACCTTAGATGCGCTGGAAATAATGTACATAGGCAAGCTTCTCGTTTGCTAAAAGAATTCGAAAAGTCCAAATAAAAACAGTAACATTCTATCTGCGTTCTTATTTTTGTCATTATTCATACACAATTTCATATAAAAACACAATCAAAGTCTTGACAAATATTACTAAAAACTATGTTGTAAAATAACACTTCTTAGTGCTGACCGAAAACCCGGGTTTCATAATTACGATTAATAAGTTGCATTCAGCCTAATCGATAATCGTAATTAAATCGAGTTTGGAAAAAAGAGTTGAGACTGAATAAAAACTCATTGGTATAATTTCAAATAATTATTTAATTTACAAATAGGTCATATAATACTATCTTTTTCATTAAGTAATTATTAGATCGAAAACAGCTTATAATTAATTAATGAACGTTGACTTCAAGAGAAGGAGATTTATTACTAATAAGAACAACAGAAGTCTGTAAACCCAAAAAAAAAAAACCAAGTCAACATTTTGATGATTTTCTTTCTTTGAGAAACTTATAGGAGAAACTTTCCGTTGAACTAGCTGCGTGAAATATAACAAGAAATGAAGTCTCAAAGTTCAAGCAAATTAAAACAACAGAAAATGGAATGATTTTCAAAAAGCACAGACAGCACCGCTTAATTCGCGCTACGCTAGTAATATAGTTCAATGAATTCGCTCCGATTCTTTTCTTTTTCAAAATTTAAATTAAGAATGCGCTCGCAATTTTCATAATTTAAAATAAGTATTTTAATTTTATTAGATATATATAACTTATTACGAATTTTGCTGTGTAATGTCTGATGTTTGGAAGAATGACCAGGAATCTTGGAAGGAATAGTAAAATAACTATTTTGATCCATCAAAGAAATTATATTTATTTTTCCAAGATTTTGTATCGTTTGGCCTGAAAGTATGAAAGCCAGTCTTACCAAGGGGTATCCTGCTACCCGATACTAACTGGTTTGAGGAGGTCAGATAGGCAGTCGCAGGTCGCTCCATTTAAAATACGGGTATGCAGCTGCATCCAGGTAGACTGGAAGCCAACCTCAACAAAGTTGGGAAGACGCTAGGCAGACAGATGATGATGATGGTTGACAATCGGCAATTCATAAGCCGTTTCAAGGAAAATTAGTTTATTCTTTCAAAACGGTACACTGAACAGTCTAAAAAGGTTTTTTTTTATATCTCCCAATTTCAGGTTATCCATCATAGGCCGTGAGCAGTCACTTGAGTGAAGCTATGCACAGCAATGGATATGAACCAGAACTATCAGGACATGAGTCTTTTAAATGTTTTTGGAGTTGTTATACCCAAGCTTATCTAAGTAGTATCAAAAAATACTATCGATTGAAAGTATTGGTCGGAGAACGCAAAAGATAAACAAAATTGGAAAGTCATGGGCATGCCTTTAACCAGCAGTGGGACAGACCAGGCTGATAAAAGAGTAAATACCCATTAACCAACCCAACCTCCTAACCACAATCATCTGCCTAGCCTTTTTCCAAACTATCTTGGGGTCGGCTTTCAGTCTAACCGGATGCAGCTGAGTACCAGTATTTTACATGAAGCGACTGCCTATCTGACCTCCACAACCCAGTAACTGTGTAATACGATACCCCTTGGTAAGAATGGATGTCAGACTTTTTGGCTTCTGACTACTCGTAACGACTCTCAAAGATCTACAAATGACAGCCGGGACCAACGGCTTAACTTGCTTTCCGAGGCACGGAGAAAACTCGGTATGTAATTATGGTGACCCATCCACGGAACAACCACAGCAAGCACGGCCTCGACCGGGTCGACCTTAAAGATCGACCCGGTCGGTTGTTATTATTTTGCCACGAACCCAACCTCCTAACCATAAATAAATATAACCACACCTCCTAACCAATAATCAAACTATATAATTCCTTTTTACTATGCCTACCGAGATCCTCGGCATTCTACCAACCTTCGGATAGTTCAAAACATAATTCACAATAAATTATCTATAATAGTAAATTTAAACACCTACAATATAAATTGGAACACAGAACGAATTCCTAATTTAAATTTTGAAATGGGAAAAAAATCGGCGCGAATTTAGTCATAATATCAGTCTGTGCTGTTTATTGTTGGGTCGGAATGTACGAAAAACAATTAAGATATTATAATAAATATGTATTGTATTTTACGCTTAAAATAAATTTATTTTAATTTTCATGAATCGATTTCTTAAAATTCTTTAATTTAATTACTCGAGTTAATCGTTGTTTTCAAAAATATAATCGATTGGAATAATCGCTTTCACACATCACAATAATTAAAAAAAAAACAAATGGTCGTCTATTTCAAATACAAATTAAGTGGTGGTAATGAATATTACGTGTTATTGGTCCTGTTTTAGTAAATAACGCTAAGATCTGGGCATTTTCATGTGGTTTATAATATTTGGAATGATATTTGTCATAATTGTTATGGGATCTATACGCGTGTGTGCGTTATATGTGAAATATAAAAATGTAAACACGCACGATTGGCGCGAAACTTCGACTTTAGATTGAAAATTCATCATTACCACTGCTTATTTAAATTGAACTATGGATGAATTCGCACCATAATTAAATGACGAGATGATTATTGTCTATATAGTGGAGCTCGAATGTTCGAAAACCACAATTTTTATGATTTTTAGCCTCGACCGGCACTGCCGTCAAAACGGCGGTGACCATATTTTATGCACTTGAATTTTATAAGGGTAAATAAAGAAACTTGCGCGCTAAATACAGAAGTTTTAATGGCGTTCATATATGAGATTTTTATCCAACTCTCTTAATTAACGCACACTCATAGTATTTGATAATCAGAATATTAAATAAATACATAAATAATGAGGACGACGAATGACTTAATTGCTAGCCCCTTTCGGGGCCGATACCAAGCCAGCGGAGGTATGAGCTTCGAGCCCCTTCGGGGGCCCGTACCGAACTATATGGTTAAATATAAACCGTGAAACCTTTAAACAGTGTCACAATACAGTAGTTTATTTTATCAGCAATACGTAGAACTTGAGTGAGTGACTTTGTGAGTGAGCTTGAATTCCCAAAAACTCAAACTGCTCTGACATATATATAGTTGGTACTTACCATTGCACCAGGCTCCGGAATATTATTGAACAACAGCGGACTTACCTGTAAAAAACAAAAATACGTTGTAAATAATAAGGTCGACCGAAATAAAAAATCAAAATCAAAATATTTTATTTATTTTATAAAACGTCGACAAAAGGTGCATGGTTCTGGTTGGTCGTTTCCTATGGAGAAGTACCAGCAAGAAACTTCATGGTTACTCTTTTAAAGTCATTTGGTTTTACTTTAATATTTGAAGTTACAGCGTTCGTACTTAAGTGTGGGAGGACAGCGTAGGCCCGACAATAAATCCTTGCTTACAACAAAAGGTAGAAAACGAAAAAAAAAAATTGAGAATAACCGTAGTTCCAAAAAAATACAAACATCCGAATTGAGAAACTCCTCCTTTTTTAGAATTCGGTAAAAAAAAAAAACGATTAAACTTTCAACAAATCATTGCTTTTCGCGGGAGCTATCGTAACGTAGAATACGTTCCGTAGTTAGCAAGATATTGTCCGAGAGTTATAAAAAAGAAACTCTCGGACAATATTTTAGACGTCCTAAATGCCTACACTACATTCTTAGGGCAATGAAGGACAAAACCGATTTTCGAATTTAATCTGCAAACTTCAGCCATTTCGCTTAAAAACCAGTTTATATCAATAAATAAGCCAATAAGCCACCTGTTTATTATAACATGGTACACACGCTGTTTAACAAGCGGGCCGTCACGATATATTGGCGAAGATAATAACTCGCGTACAAAGTACTTTACGTAACGCATCATTCTAGCACACCTCATTATTACTATAATCATGCTTGTTAGAATAGGAGTCGGTAGAGGTTCAGGTAGTTGTAAAAGAAAATTTATTTTGCTGTTTTTTCCATTAGATTAGATATTTCTTATTTTTGTGTCAACCTTTCATGGATTAGGATAACAGGTTATATGTCTTATTTTTGGGTATCTTTTTATGAATTTAAATTTATATTCTACTAGCTGTCCCGAACAACTTCGTCTCCGTCACATTTTCCCCGTTTTCGCAATATTTTTCCTTGCTGCTCCGCTCCCATTGGTCGTAGCGTGATGATATATACCCTATGTTACTTCTAATACCTCCAAGAATATGTGTACAAAGTTTCATGATGATCGGTTGAGTAGTTTTCGCGTGAAAGCGTAACAAACAAACTTACTTTCGCATTTATAATATTAGTTAGGATAATTATTTTCTGAAACTAAATATTTACATAAACTAACTAACTAAATTAACTTAAAAACAACAGGACGCTTAGGTGAGGAGTATTTAGACACTCATTCACATCGCTGTCATCCGGAAAACAATCACCTGTAGGCGCCTGACAACACACCTGTCACCGTATCAATCACTCACTTTGGAGGCACCTGACATAACACCTAGATCCCTTTGTAGTACTACAAACATTTCACGACAACTACCTATTCTAACTTACCAACGTAACATACCTGTACAACAAAATAATTATTCGTTTACATAATTCGGAAGGTACAACGCTTGTCAATAGCTAAATTATTCAAGCTCAACCAGCACTATGATTTGCAACTAATATCCAGGAAGCCTTCTAGTACTAGACGTTTTGACATTACACAAGACTGACCGGTAAAGTTGCATAGCTGAAGTAATGTGAATGAAATAACACCTTTAATTATGATCCTCCGTTTTAATGCTTATCTGGTAACCGATCATTAAGTTGTATGGAACCAAACTAAAAATAGTGCGTGGAGTCCCTCCGCGCGGAAGAAGTGGAACTTCGTAATACTACACGCATGCGTTCGAGTGCCACGCAGTCACTCTCGTTATTTTATTGAGATTCTAAATAATATTTTGTTGTTTTTTTTGTTGTATTATTTTTATTACATACTTATAACATAAGTTTATCGAGTAGAATAACTCATGGAAAATGGGCGAAGGCTGGTCACACCGAAAGTTTCACTTCAATAAATAATCTTCAGTCTTAAAATGGCGGAAGCTATTAGTAAGAATAGAGTCATGACTTAAAAGTGGAGACGCAAGTTACCTAAAGTAAAAAAAAAAACTTTGACATGGTTGATGACAGTAATGTTATAATTGCAAGTTCAGTGTTATGTCATCATCATTTCAGCCGGAAGACGTCCACTGCTAGACATAGGCCTTCCCCAAGTATCACCATACTGACCGGGCCCGCGTGATTCGCATCCAGCGGATTCCCTCAATCATCGTCGGTCCACCTAGTGAAAGGCCTTCCAACGCAACGTCTTCTTTTTCGCGGTCGCCACTCCACAACTTTTCGGCCCCAACGGCCATCCGTTCTGCGAACAATGTGCCCTGCCCACTGCCACTTAAGTTTGGCTATTCTTCGGGGTACGTCGTACGTCAAAGTTATGTGTCATATACTAATACGCACTAGGCCTTCGTGGTAGATATCTGCCCATTCCCTGTCACAGAGAAGTGCAGCCAGTATTGGAAACTATTATAATATTCCCAATGCTGGTTGCTCTTACATAGAGTTGCTCTTAGACAATATAAGCTGATTATAACCCTAGGACATACCGTATAGATTACCTAATGTGTCATTAGACAAAAATGGGAACTCTCATGCATATGGATGTCATATGGATGTCATCACCTCTGTCCTTAAAATATATACAGCAATTCTGCTTTGAATTTGAATTTGTGAAAACATGGTAAGATAAAGATACTTTCCCGTAAGAATTATTTCAGAAGTAGCATTATTAGTACAAAATTTAAAATTTAAACATTATAATAACCCACTCCAAACAATTATATTTATTAGATGCATGTAGGTACATAATAGTTTACCTATTACTGTTATTTTGTAACAGTTACTTTGAATTTATACTAACAACATCCCGCTGTTATAAAATACTTAATTAATTGCTTCGGTTTAGATTATTTAATTGCATTTTGGTTTAGTAGGCTTTTGTTGATGTAGTTTAGATATGATTTTAATCAAAATGAACAATAATTGAACGTGCGTGTAGAATACAAAGTTTTTGTTTACCTGCATGCACGGTTTTAACTTGAGAAAATGTAGCTATGAGTAGGAGCATTCATGACTCAAACTCAAAGCATTTATTTCAATTAAACCATTACAGGCACTTTTGAAAGTTAAAATACAGAAAAAAAAACGCGAAGCTACAGTCCCTGTCACAAGGCGTAATAACTTGTGAAAGTACCGTAGTTACCCATTCCAAAGCGTAGATCTCTATGGAGAAGAATGGGCAAGAAACTCCATGGACAATCTTTTAAATCAAAATATGTTACAAAATCTTGGTTACATCATTCATGTTAAAAATTACAAATATGTGAAAACGATGTAGAAATACGGACAAGTGAAGAGCGTCCAGAGTAAAATATTAAAACAGTAATTAAAAAATAAAGTTATTAAAATAAACCGAGGCAGCTAAGAGATGACCAGTCACAACTGAGAGCGCGTGTTCACGAACATGACGCATGTATCAGCCATCTTTCAACTCAACCATATTGAAGGGAACTAAATGACCCGACACACTTGCCACCATGGTATTGTCAGAGAGTAAATAGTGCCTAAGTATAGAAAAGATATAAAAAATTTAGAACAGCTAGGACGCTTCCCACTATCTAATCTATCGCTACACATAACGAGCTACAAATTAGTGTTTCATACCTACCGTGTGTTTCTATGAAGAAAACGCTTTTCATTTACCGTTCATAGGTGTTATTAAAAACAACTAAGGCGTTACGTTAAGAAGATATATTGCATAGCAGCTTCCTCCTGCAATCATTTATCTGCTAATCGTTGCGGCTTTAGAAATCCCCTTTGAGGTAGTAGACAGAGATTCACGAGTTGAATTTATAATGAGAAGATATGGTTTGGACAGTGGACACGCTACAATAAATTAATATCAATAAACGCAAATATTAACATAATACGTCAGATCTCAGAATAACCAGAAAATAATTATAAAGTTGGCGATCAAATCCGGAAATAGTGTAGCGACACGTCACAAGAACACGGTGATTATTATCGATAGATGTGAACTGTCATCGTGTCGTACAATGATCGATAAAAAATGAGGAAGCGTGTGGTGCGCGCGCGATATGTTGTGGTGTGCGCGGGACTCGACGCAAAATGTGGTACTGTCGTAGTGTAAATAATTATTTATTTATTTTAAATGCTTTTTATAAAATTATCGTTGAAATCTAAGCGAAAACAAGGGCTTGACTACACATTAATAACGTGATTGTATATGCTTACATTCTATTGGTATTTCAAGTGTGAACGCCTGATCTAAAACATAAGTTTATGCAACAAAGCTTTGCTGGAATAGCCTCCATCTAAGCTTCTTTGAAGCTATTATGGCAGACGCTTCATAATCGACGCAGAAATAAAAAAAAAAGGAAAAACAAAAATTTACTCAATATTTTTATGTAGCGCCACCAATTAATATTGATGTTTTATCCAAATTGAACAATATGGACAAAATCATTTGAAATTCATAATAATTAACTTAATGATCTTTGACATCCAAATTGTATAAAAATGAAAATTGCGTGCTTTTTAGATAATAGGATGAATATTTAGTATATAATTAAGATGGATAAATACTTTATAAAGTTATATATAAACATTTTAGATTAAACATTAATAAGTTTTTACAAGATACGAATAATTTAATGTATGTAGGTAAATGTAGTTACGTAAGATATTATTGTAAAACCTAAACAAAAATATGTAACGGGTTCTTTGAATATTCAAGACTCAAATTCCAAACAATTACGCCAAAATATTATAGCAACGTAATATTTTTTTAATACTGCTTAAAGATTAATTTAATCAGTGAACAAAAGTAGTGACAGCCGTTACCTATAACGACTGTCAAACATCCAGTGGCACGGAGGCAAATCGGTATGTAATGGGTGATCCACTATTCACGAGCCAACCTGTGCAAGCGCAGCATAACCTGAAGATCGACCGGAGCAGCTGCAATTATTCAACAGCGATCTCCTCACACTATAATAGGCTTGTAGTATTCTTTTATAAAATGATTTCAAGCTATCCATCATCATCCTCTGCCTAGTCTTTTTCCCAAACTATCTTGGGGTCGGCTTTCAGTCTAACCGGATGCAGCTGAGTATCAGTATTTTACATGAAGTGACTGCCTATCTGATCTCCACAACCCAGTAACAGGGTAATACGATACCCCTTGGTAAGACTGGGTGTCAGACTTTTGGCTTCTGACTACTCGTAACGACTGTCAAGGATCTACAAATGACAGCGGGGACGAACGGTTTAACGTTATTGCCGAAGCACAGAGGAAACTCGTTATGTAATTATGGTCACCCATCCACGGACCAACCTCGGCAAGCACGGCTTAACCTTAAAGATCGACCCATGCGGCTGTAATTATTTAGCCACAAGCTCTACGATTTAAAATTATCACCATTTTCTTTAAAATTTTCCTCTACACAGTACCAAGCTAGTGCAATTAAATTAAACGGAAGAGTGAGCACTGGCCGCGATCACACAGCTTATGTAACCACTAGTGTTGTTACTTAATCGATAAAATAATTTATCTTGATAAGAATGCATAGCTCGGTAATTGGATTACTTAAGCGTTGTTTATTCTGCATTGCGTTATTTTGTTGGAAATTGATACTATGAGAAGTATTTTGCGTGTAGCAAGTTGAGATAGCAGGCATAAAATAAGCTTAACCCTAGTTAAGCTTGTTCTAAAGCCTATAAAAATGGAATTTCATATATGTATTTTTACGATGTCATTTATATTACTACTCTAGCATAAAACTATACTCAGTTAGTAGTTATTTTAATAGACACATAAATTTTGTTTCACAATATCAAATGCTCACTTAAAGCTTTCTATTGTCCTTCAGCGTTAGAAAATCGTGTCGAACAGAAATAAAGGCTCATTGAAAAGATATAGCAATGACCGCCCAGATTAATAACTGTTGGTTCTACCCGATATAGGGCCAGGTACGACAACTCAGGAGTAATTAATAACTGGAACTGATTATGACTTTCATCAAACCGTCTTACGTAAACTTGTTTAGGAAAGTGTTAACTCGTAAACTGGATGTGTTTATTGTATTTGATTATAGTGTTCGCTAATCAATAAATAATTAATGTAGGGAAATTACTGATTAACGTTGTTTAATTCATATTCTTGTGTATCAGTTATCCGTTGTCTTATCCGATAGATTGAATCTGTTTGATAACGATACAAAATACACCTTGATAAAAAAAAACGGTGAAATAAATAGCGGATAATAAATCTAATAATCTTGTTGTCTGTTGATATGTGTACACCAATTTCTAACAAAATAAGAAAATATTTGACTGTAAACTTTAAATTTATTGAAAAAAAAACATATTAGTTTATCGATATGCGATAATCTATTATATTAATCAAATCGCGCCCATCACTAAAAGTTACGTTGTATCAGTCGAGATGTACACGTTTTTCATATTGGATAATGTTTGCCGCTAGTTATGTGCGCGTGTTATTATTTATTCGCTTCTCGTTAGTGGGTTAGCAGAGGTTCTAGTGATGATAATGTTTGTTGATGATCATGATTAAATATGTAGTTGTTTTTGAGTGAGAGAAGTTGTTCCGTGAAGTTTTTATTGCTTTATTTATTATGTTTGTTTTGAAAATAAAGTTTGTTTTACAGTCTATATTTTGTTGCCATTCATTTTGACAGTGTTCCAGTGTTTTATAGAACAGAATAATGTTTTTTTTTAGTACTGACGGAAAACTTCAACTCTTTGCCGTCAAAAATGTACTTACTAAAGTATATTGGTTAAAAATTTTGTGACGATGTTCTTTACAACTGTTATAATATTCAATATCATACAACTTTACAAGTGAGCTCACCAATTTTTGGTTATCCTACAAGTGGCTGTGTTTATTCCTTCATATAAACAGAATTTAAAACGTTACATTATATTCAAAGCAGTTAGTGCAGTAATAAGTTATACTTAACAAGCACTTCGCCCGCATCTTCGTCCACGAAAATTGTGGTGTAATATAGCATATGTTACTCGGTAAATATGTAGCTTTCTAATGGTGAAAGAATTTTAAAAATCGGTTAAGTAGTTTTTGAGCTAGATCGTAACTACCAAACAATCAAATCTTTCTTCTTTATAAGATTAGTTCAGACAAGTAAATACCACAATATAACAGATTTATTGCTTCGTTAACCTATTTCTATGACTTTACGATTGTTACTTAAACTAATGTAATACCCTCGATGAACTAACTTTAGTTAATCCTCTTTGACTGTATAAATGTCACAACGCTGCTTTTAGTACTTAAATTAATGCCTTAAAATAATTGCTCTTTTGCCGAGTTTCAATTCTCCGCTCTGAGCCTGAAGATAAAACCATGTAGAAATTACCTTTCAAATTGGGAAGATTATTTATCAAGGGTCCGGAGCAACTCTATTAGTTTGAGGCTCTCCTCGACTTTCCAGGACGGAATTAAACAAAAATTAGAAAGATGGACTTAATCTTCTGTTGCTCGCACGGTATTGCCGGGGAGTTGTGGAGTAGTTTACTCAGTATCTAAGAGTGGCTTACTTCACAACTAAAGACCAGGGAACCAACTGTGCTGTGGCTTACCTGGGGTGAATACCAATACAGTTGGTATAAGTCTTGGCAGATGATGGTGATACAAGTCAAGCAACTTTATCTTTTAATAAACAACCTTATCCTTGCTACTAGTAGGTTTTTTTTTAAATTATTTTCTTTAATTTATTTGTGTGTGATAATAAAAATGTTTTTAAAGCCTGCATGCAGACAAAGAAGCAGCGGTAGCTAGTCTCTCGAACATTGTTTGTTATCAATACAGCTGACGGACCCTCGTGCCTCGTAGAAACGTGTTCACATTCTTTAGGAAGCAGTATCGTAAAGTAAATGCGCGATGGTGGTGGATTTCATAAATTCTAATGTTAATAGCGCATTTGCGATTTGCCTTCGCGGCTTGTGTAGCCTTAGGGCAGTGTGTGGTTGCAGTGACAGCGAGTGCACTGAGGAATGAGAGTTGCTGGCAGAAAACCCAGTTTTGGGTTTATCATTTCAGCCCGAAATCACTCACTTTTGGGTATAGGCCTCGCCTTTTTTTCTGCCATTCTTCTCTGTTCTGTGCGTCATTTATCCTGTATCCTATTTGTTTCACGGAGTTTTGTTTTAAACTCGCCTTATTCTTATTCTTTCTTTCTTTATCTTTTCATATTCTTATTTTATTTAAAAAGCAGTATTATTGTAACAATGTCTGTGTAATTTATGTATTCGTTTTAGGCTAAGAATGAAGGTGATGGTGATTTGAAAACAACTAAGATTGTTAAAAAATGATACGGCTACTGTTCTCAACTCAAGTTAAAAAGTAAACTGCCTCGTTGGTCGAGTGGTGGCGGGCGTAACTGCTGAACATGAGGTACTAGGTTCGATTCCCGGTTTAGACAAAGTACCACTGGGTTTTTCCATGAGGAATTCCTCAGTAGCAGAATTTCAGAATTTCTCGTGCTTGGTTGATGGCACTAGGCTCGCCCCCTATTGCATGAAGGGGTATAAGGTACACCTCTGCCTAACCCTACGATTTCCAGGCGTAATTTAATGTAATCAGCCTAAAACATTCTCCCTCTCTTCTTCTTTACGAAAGGTAGTGACCTATCCACTATGCGGGCTAGTGCTGGTTGGTGGATGTCACACTTCTTCGATTTTTCTAGGACATGCAGCCAATAGCACATGCAACCTTGACATGACTGCTACAAATCACGCTTGCAAGAAAATAATATCACATTTTTGCATCAGACTTTCCAAATGCGCTTTTGCATAACTAATCTTTTTCCAAGATTCGTCGTTTTCTGGTCACTAAGTATGGCAACGCAACCAACTATATTGCAAGAACTTTTCGATAGAACATTGTGTTTCTAATTAACTCATTTATTAAAGTACTAAGTTTTGTCCGCGGCTCCACCTATGTGGTGATTGTATATTATCGAACGGGGAGGTATTCTGTTAGAAAATTTACCAGGATAGAACGTATACCCATATCCTAGCCCAGGCTAAGCCTACCTAAGTGCTGAACATCGAAATCCATTCAGTCATAAAGACGTGAAAATACAACAAACAGACAGACTGACAGACAGAGTTATTTTGATTTATGTTATAGTTAGTATGATTAAATTAATTTATCATATTTAATTAAATGACTAATTTATTTACAAAATCTGCAATTAACATGTTTGTTTGTCTGATTTCAAACAATAGCGATGTTTGATAATGACAGTTTCCAATAGACATAATACATAAGTAATGTTTTGTCCCTTCAAAATGGTTGAGTTGAATGATGGCTGATACATGCATCATGTTCGTGAACGGGCGCTGTCAGTTGTGACTGGTCATCTCTTAGCTGCCACGGTTTATTTTAATTACTTTATTTTTTTATTACTGATTTAATCTTTTACTCTGGACGCTCTTAACTTTCCCGTATTTCTACATTGTTCTCACATATTTGTAATTCTTGACATGAATGATGTAACCAAGATTTTGTAACATATTTTGATTTAAAAGAGTGTCCATGGAGTTTCTTGCCCGTTCTTCTCCATAGAGATCTACGCTACGGAATGGGCAACTACAGTACTTTCACAAGTTATTATGCCTTGTGACTGGGACTGTAGCTTCGCGTTTTATTTTGTTTTTGTTGACTTTCAAAAGTGCCTGTAATGGTCTAATTGAAATAAATGATTTGACTTTGACTTTGACTTTGTGGTCCAGATAAAACATAACCTAGATGACTGAACGAGTATACCTATTGTGAACTCTAGACTCAAACAAAGATAGCAGAAAGTTCCATGGAGTTTTATTTTATAAGTGGAGAACTTCAGTACTTATTTTTAACACCACGTTCATAACCTTATCAATATGGACTTCCTACATAAAACACGGTAGATTGTTGCCGTTTGGTATACTTTTTACTACTTTTCGGTTTCGAAAATGGAGCAGCTCTTCCTAGACCTCTTACAAGAGTGACGTGGAAGCGGACAACGAACTGAGAAGCCGATCGGAAAAAAGGATTCATAAATGTGTAACAAAGCTTCTCTCTTTCTATAATTTTCTCTCCTTCCAGTCAGATTTCAAATCTTTTTCGTTTAAATAGCCGCAATAAGCTTCTATAGGTCGCAATAAGGTATTCAATCTGTGCGTCCTGCCTGTAATTACTTACGGGGCCGAAACGTGGACACTCACGGTACGGTTGCTCCATAAACTCAAGGTCACTCAGCGAGCTATGGAGCGGGCCATGCTTGGAGTCTCTTTGAAGGATCGCATCCGGAACGAGGTGATCCGACAGAGAACCAGAGTAGTCGACATAGCCCACAGAATAAGTAAACTGAAGTTGCAATGGGCCGGCCATATTAGCCGTAGAACCGATGACCGTTGGGGTAGACGTGTTCTTGAGTGAAGACCGCGAATGGGCAAGCGTAAGGTGGGACGCCCTCAGGCTCAGTGGAGCGACGATCTTCGCAGGGTAGCTGGTAGCAACTGGATGAGAGTTGCCGAGAATCGGGTTAAGTGACGAGTGATTGAAGAGGCCTATGTCCAGCAGCGGTAGGCTGATGATGATGATGAACATGAATAAGCTTCTTAGAAAGTAAGTTCATTTAAGTACGACTAAGTACTTGATACAGGTAAGTTTTTATCTAATCCTATTCTCGTCACCACTAGCGCCACACCCTACCATAATAAAGTAAGTGAGCTTGCACAACGCTATTCCGCATTCGAGAGAACATTCTAGATGGTTACGAACAAACACACGCCTATCACCCAGTCTGATCACGGAGTAAATAGATCGTGAGCGTTTTGGCGAACTGATTGATCTTTGGTGATGTCAACTAGGTCAGATAGATTAGGTGATCTGGTTGTTTATTGATGATGTTTTGGGAAGGTGGACTTTTCCACCTTCTTTTGTAAGATTGAAAGAATAATAGGGGTGCGGACTGGGTAAAGAAAACGACATTCTATTTGTCCGTCAGACAGGTAATACAAAAATATTAGAGTTGTATTTTTTGTTTTATCAAAATATCAAAAAAATACTTAGTTAAGACTCATTAAAGTTGGATAGTGGGGACTCACTACGTCACAAGTAGGTATAAAACTTACCATTATACATTTGACGTCATGCGCCATTTCAACTCAATATATCTCCGTAATTTTATGACCACGTGAAAAAAGAAAAAATACGTGTCCAATACTTTTCAATAAACTACCCGACGGACAAAGAAAAAAAATTGGATTATCCCCTTTTGTGTAGAGATTTAGTGGATTAAACTTCATTGCTAGTTGTAAAAATAAATTTTTTGTATTATAAAATACTTGGATTTTATAATACAAAAAATCACAGAGACGTACTAACACGTAGGTTACAAATAAAAATTTAAGCCTCGTTGGTCTAGTGGCCGCAAGCTCAACTGCTGAGCATAAGGTCGTGGATTCGATTCCCAGGTCGGGCTTTGTGTTATTGGGTTTTTCCATCAAGAATATCTCAGTAGCAGGATGTGTGCCCGGTTGATGACAAAAGGCTCGCCCACTATTAAATGGGACATTAACATGACTGGTGAAATTTGGGAGTGCTGTTAGGTACACCTAACCCGCCCCCCCAGCCCTCCAGCTCCCCAGCCCCCAGCTCCCCTTGGACTTTAAACCAAATCGCAATAATACTGCTTGCTGTCAGTGAAAACTATTACACAGTTTACTGTTTCAGTGTCAAAGGCCGCAAGATTTCACTATCTGCTTCTTCTCGTTTCGATAACAAAAAAAAAAAAACAAATATGCTTGGTTTGCTATGATGAAATTTTAATACATATGCATAGGCCGTTATTAATAACTCACGGCTTGGCAATAGATGCCATGTTGTAAAAGACACTTTAAAAAGACGAAAACAATCTGCATTTTTAATCAATCATTGTGGCGATTTCTTTGGCTAACTAAGAAAGACAGACTGTTTACCAATCTTGCTCCGAGCAACTTGTGGCAACAAAATAATTAAGTTTCGCTATTAAAAAAGATCATAATTGCACAAGTTAAAACTAACTGCTATTTCGTTAACTAGAACCATCGTTGTGACCTACATTATTTTATACCTCATTTAAAATTCGTAAAGAGGCTGCTTTTAAGCCATAAAATTTTTCTTCGACATTTGCCAGCGGCAATAGATCAAGATCATCTCAGTTTAAACTTGCTCATTTTAAGTCACGGTAAAGTCAGATGTTAAAATAAGTAATCCTTTGACCAAAACGAATTTTATTCATTTATAGCGATGGAGTGTTTCAGAGAAGAACCAAACCGAAGGATAAAAAAGCTCACTTTTTTTCTGCTAAATTAACTATGTTTAAAAGTTTGCTTGTATCCCATTTGTAGACCATCCATAATAAAGCGTAACAACTTTATTTTCGTTTAGTTATGTCCTTTAGTTTTTGTCGTCGTCAGCACAGTTAACTTCGACATTAACTTCAATCAAATAATCAAACAACATTAAAATCTCGTCAAACATCAATTTAATTTAACGTTACTTCAGCGTTTTGATTACACTTCAATCCAAAATTATTTTCCCACGCACAATAAATGTCAATTACAAATTTCCTTTAAAAAATACAAAGGAAACAATAAAAATGCGACGCCATAATCTTAATTCTTGTTTTGGTGTTTGCAAACGTGTACAGAAAACAAAATAAACTTAAGTGTGGCCGACTAATTGGCGACAAAAGTATGGCCTTAAAATCATATGTAATGGCGAGCATGATTACGAGTACCTACTCAATTGGTATTTTATTTACTTTGTTTTTTTTTTTGTTTGGTTAGATACTGGCAGAGTTAAAGTTACAAGCATTTCTTAATTTTAGTCACTCCTCACTTTTATTTTATATAGTTTAGTAAATATACTCTCCTTGACCTAATTGAATGAAATAGTGAAGATACAAATGACTTATTACCAACTTATCATACGCAATAATGAAAAAAAATATAGAAAAATAAAACAGTCATATTATTTTAATGAATTGAGTATCCAATCATTTGTAGGCATGTAAGAATAAGCAATTAACTAGATTAAAATTCAGTAAAAGTTAAATATTTACATCAGAGCTGAAACTCTACTTTCCGCTCAGGTTACTCAATCCGTCTGTCATAGCGGATTGTCTGCAACCAGTTAATTAGTATGGTAATTAACTCGTAACCTGCAAATGTAGTGAGTTGTACTAAGTGTAGGTCATTTATTAAACTGATTTTATTTAAAAAAATACTGTTTTTGTATTGTTTGTGTTTAAATTTAGAAGAAACCTAATAATTTATTTAGTGTTGCTGGTTTTGTTCCGCGGGTATTGTTTTTATATTATTTGCGTTTAAATAACATATAAGTAATAAACTGTTGTATTATAATACATAAATCAAATTCAATTAATATTATCTAACATGCGTTATAATAATATAACCGACAGAACAGGTTTACAACACAACTATTACCTAAACACAAACAAGACAAAAACAATACCCGCAGAATGAAACGAGCATCAATAAGCAAAAAAAAAACATCAGCGATGAGTCAATAAATCTTCCACCAAGTGTACATCGTTGCGTACGCATCACTTTACACTCGCGACTATTACGTCCTCATCAAGGCCTGCAAGACACTGATTGACGGACATTATGCATTATAATTTATAATGACCGGTTTTCGTGGCCACCAGTGTATGCTAATGAGAGCTTATTAATAAAATTGTAATTGTTGTTTTTTTTAACTGTAATACCGTTGAAGATTATTCAATGCAGTTATGAGATTTAATGAAGCAAGCTGGAAAGTAGCCTGGTCGGTACTTATTGAGAAATGTCGGATCATATTGCGTGTTTTGTATGCAACTAGTGTTAATTGAGATTATGGTTAAACGTTATAGATTGATTAAATGTCAGTGGGTTTAAGACGGGAATAAAATTATGACAGTTAAATGATACATTGTATAACTGTGACATTTCCCAGTTTGATACTCAGATTCTCAATTAATTTATTTTCAGCTAAAACGCTGTAAAATATGCTCATGAATAATTATTAATTATTAAACGTCGAGAAAAGGTGCACGGTTAGAGTTGATCCATTTCTATGAAGAAGAACTGGCAATAAGTTCCAAGGATATCTTCTATGCAAAAGCTAGGCAGATTTTGATGATGCTACCGAAAAATTTAGTAGTGGACTCAGCAGCTTTTAGTACTCTAGGAGAGAGCTGGCGAACCAATGGCACACGACACAAAATTTTGGGCACGCCATTGATATTAACCATATTTTCATCTACCTATGGCCTGCGCTCATTATTTTCAGAGATGATTAACATTATAGATTCACTTAGCTACCATGCATTCTACTAAAAATAACCTCTTATAACCTTAAAAAATGGCACGTTGATCCGTAAAGGTTCGCTCTAGGATCTAATACTGTGAGGACAGAACAGGTAGGTATCATGGTCGGTTTCCAGTCTAGCCGGATGCAGCTGAGTACCAGTATTTTACATGAAGCGACTGCCTATCTGACCTCAACAACCCAGTAACTGGGTAATACGATACCCCTTGGTAAGACTGGATGTCAGACTTTTTGGCTTCTGACTACTCGTAACGACTGTCAAAGATGTACAAATGACAGCCGAGACCAACGGCTTAACGTGCTTTCCGAGACACGGAGGAAACTCGGTATGAAATTATGGTCACCCATCCACGGACCAATCTCGGCAAGCACGGCTCAACCTTAAAGATCTCAACCGTAAACAAATAGTAAAATTAGATAAATATGAAAGCACCTCCTGTGTCCTGCATTTTGGCGTGCCCCAGGGATCAATATTAGGCCCCCTCATGTTTCTTATTTATATTAACAGCATCAGTGAATTGGGTCTCAAAGGGAACATCTCCCTTTATGCAGACGACACAAGTCTCTTTTATTTTGGACATTCAGTCGAAGCTATAATAGCTAACGCTCAGAATGACCTTAATCTCTTAAATGAGTGGTTTCAGTCAAATCTTTTAACTATTAATATTACAAAAACAAATTACATAATTTTTGCAGCAATCAATAAAAAAATAAATGATAATTTCGAACATAAAATAGATGGTCAACTGCTTGAACGAAAACCTAAAGAAAAATATCTCGGACTTGTTTTGGATAGTAGCCTAAATTGGAAACCCCATCTAGAAAAAAATAAACTTAAACTAAGACCACTCACAGGGGCTCTTCACAACATAACAAATTGTCTCCCTCGAAAAGTGCGATATATTATTTATAATTCTCTGGTTAAGCCTCATATCGACTACCTCATTGAAATCTGGGGTACCGCAGCGAAAACTAATATAGATCCAATTCAACGAGTTCAAAATAGATTAATTAAAATTTTATTCAACTATCCATTTCGGATACCAACTACTAAGATATACGAGGAAACAAAAATAATGAATATAAAACAAACATACATATACTACACATGTATTCTAATACGTAAATTAATCCATTCCAATATAAAATTTGTAACAAAACAACAAACACGAAAGATTACTTAGTGACCCGCCCTCCTAGAACTAACTATGGAAGATGAAATTTGGAGTTTGAGGGTGTTACAATTTATAATAAATTACCATCAGTAATAAAAGGAGAACATAGTTATGCCCGGTTCAAAAAGTTACTAAAAGCCCACACAATTAAAACATACAAATAAGTTTAAAAAAAAAGCTACTCAAAATATATTATAAATCATGTATGCACCAAAAATGTATATATAACAGAATTAACTGAAAGCAAAATCGTAACAAACCTGCTCATTACAGACTATGCCCTCAATGCCACATCTAGTAAAAATCAACCTATATCCATGTTGTGTTTTGTTAAACATAAGATCGAGTTTATGTTATTATTTATCTGTGTACCCACATAATCTGTGCGCTCTAGTTATAAATCTTAATTTTAGCGTGTTTCTCAGTAAGTGAATTATCTATGTAATTCTTATGTGAAATAAAGTTGTTCTTAAACCTGAGATCGACCCGTGCGGCTGTCTTTATTTAGCCACGAGCTAAACAGGTACAGGTAGGTATCAAGAAGTAAAACATCATAACATCACGCCTGTAATCCCGAAGGGTTAGGCAGACACGTATCTAATAGTGCACAAACATTTCGCCAGTTAAGTTTAAGTCCCATGCAATAGAGGGTGAGCCTATGGCCATCAACTAGGCAAAAATCCAAACTCCGTGGCTGCTACTGAGATTCCTGATAGAAAACGTTGGCCGACCCGGGAATGAAACCTAGACTCTAATTTCCAGCAGTCGCGGCTAGGACCACTAAACCATCGATGCAGATTATGCATCTCTTACACAATACTTATTCGATGTTTAACCAAATGATACAATCTATAACGAAACTTTTTCCATTTCTAGCTCGACATGGAAATGTATCGCAATATAACGCAATGGTTGATATAAATATATGACGGGTTGTGAGCTCATCGCCCCTGATTACTATCTCGCTGGTTTCCTATTGCATCTTGTGCTTGATGGGAAAGACGAGCAACAATTGAAAAAAGAAACATGTTTTAAGTATAATCTAGTTCTGTGTCAGTGGAGCTAGTCTCCTTGAGACAGATTTTATCCACAATAACTGATGTGGGTTTTAAAGGATTGGATACTAATAAAAGCTCAATCGTATCGAATTAAAGGTCTTCAAATAAATTAAAAATTTAAAAAACCCCCGACACAAAAGACCTCTAAAAAACCAAAAATAAAATAATCCAAGCGTCTTAGCGTCGGGGGACCACTAAGTAGACCGCTTAGTACGAGCACATAACAAAGCGGACGCGAAATTTTTAATTTAATTTTTATTTCATGCTTTTTAAACTTATATTGTTTTATCTTAGCCTTGACTGTCCCAATACTGGGCATAGGCCTCCCCCATTGCTTCCACTTTTCTCGGTATTGCGTGTCATCTGGCCAATTAACGAAAACAGCAAAAATTTTAAAAAAAACTTTCTGGGGGAGGGGGGGGTTGTTGCACCCACCCCAATTGCAGTGTCGACTTAAGACGAAACCTTCCGTAGTTTTCAGTGGAAAAAGTGACCACGCAAAATGCCAATAGTCACATCTTTATAAACTATTGGAGGAGGCTGATGTCCAGCAGTCCTGGCTGGGGGCCTTAAAAGCCCTGGCTGGGGGTCTTAATAGCCTGGCTGGTCGGCCTTGAATTCATTTGAAGCCAGCACATGATAGTCAGGTTGAATAGTAAGCAACCTTCTAGAGTTTATCTGCAAGTGACCACGCCAAATAAAAAAAACTATGGAAAAGAGCATTAATCACGACACTGCAAGTAGAGACAATGAAGAATTAAAATAATTAAAACAAACCCTTAATTACTGCAGTATGTCTTTACTGCAGCGATACTACAAACTTAATAGCATTAACATTGCTGACTGCTACAATGCTGCTATACGTACGAATTTATTTCAAAGCATTGTACAATTTTTTTTATTAAAAATTTAAAAAACCCCCGACAGAAAAATCCTCCAAAAAACCAAAAATTAAATTAATCCAAGCAACGTAGCGTCGGGGGTCCGCTTTGTACTTACAAAGTACAAAGCGGACCCTCGACTTACTACTTACTTGATTTTTATTTCATGCTTTTTAATTTTATTTTTGTTAGCTTTGACTGTACCACTCCTGGGCATAGGTCTCCTCCCATTCCTTCCACTTTTCTCGGTATTGCGCCTCTTAGCAAACTAATACTTTTTTTTTTTTTACTGAGCTTTTAGTGGGGTATGCAGCCTACGCCCCTGGCGATGCTCATGGTGACAAGTGACAAGAATTCAAATTTCGAATCAACCAGACCCGTAGAAGTTGTTTAAATCCCTTCATCAACTAGAAAAAAGGTGATGAGCTTCAAACGGCTGAGCAGATTTTCATAGCTAAGAACACTCTCGATTAAATTACCTTTAAAACGATACCAATTTTATCAAAATCTGTTCATCCGTTTAGGAGCTACGATACCACAGACAGACACACAGATACACACGTCAAACTTATAACACCCTTATCTTTTTTGGTCGGGGGTTAAAAATCATCAAATCTGTTATAGTGATTGAGGTTTACCGATGCGGTTTGCGGTCTGCGGTCAACTTCAGAACTGTACCTTAATAGAAACGACTGATGTTATTCGTATCTGTTGCAGTTCTACAGCGTAAATACTTGTTTTAGATACAACTGAGATTATATAGCGTGCATGTAAGTGAACTGTCTACGTCCCTGACCGACTCAATTCAATCACAGTGAGCGATATCCTTCCTTTTACTACAAAAACGCCGTTGTAAGTAACTAGCTTTTGATCTCGGCTTCACCTGTGTGGAGAATTTGAAAATTATCCGACGGGGATGTATCTAATATCGGGATAAAACGTATGCAATTTCCTATCCCAACTGATGTCAACCTATGCAAACATCAAAATGTGGTCAGCCGTTGAGGCTTGAAAGGGTAACACAGCGATAGACACACAGACTGACAGAAAAACGGAGTTTTTATAGCATTAATAATATGATTTTGGATTAATAGTTTCTATGAATGAACTGACACATTGTGCAACAGCTTGCAGTTAAGTCAAGGGCGCCATTTTATTATTTAAGACATATTTAGAACAGTTTCGAACGTTTCCCGTCTGTATGTTTGATACGGCTTTTATACTAATACGCGTTACTAATTTGCGCACTCATTGATTTGTCGTGGAGATGTATGTGTACGCTGAGAATTTTCGTTAAATAATTATTTTTAGAAGTGCTACTATTAAGGCAGCAGTCTTCGCACATATTTGTTTCGCTTTATGTGTTAATGATGAAGTAGAAGTAGGGTTGTTCACTGGTCTGTGACCCAAAATCACGCTAAGCACGAGACACGGCGGATGCGTTGCTGGCAAACAAAGAACCGTGTAGCTGACGGCAAACATCTTCGTGGACATCCAACGTAGGAGTGATCGGTCGACTTTACTCTTTGCTAATAATAAGTTATTTGTTAACAAACTAGTCAACAAGGAGCAGTGCGTGTTCGCCTGAAATGGAAAGAGTGAAGGGTGCCTCCCTTGACCTATTATATTGAATGTTGCCATTCATGTATCGATTCGTTGGTACCGGATTTACGCATTTTGGTCGCCTTTCGGTTCCTTTTTTGGAACGAGAAAAAAACTATTAATTAATACAAAAAAATAAATGTGAAACATTAATAAAGCTGTGTATATTATAAAAAAAAACTGTCTTCTTGCCCTATTAAGTGGCACTAAAACAACCGGCGAAATAAAGATATAGAATAAACATATTACCCCCTAAACGTCGCGCATTCTGGAATAATGGTTACACCTTACCCACACACCTATCCCTTTATTTATAACAAGCGTTATGTTACAAATTATCAAAACAAACAATAATATTCTATTACAAAGTCAGGTTGTTGACCGCGATGACCTCTACAGCGCAAAACGTGAAGCGTCAAGGGTTCCGAGCCTTATAAGGTCATCTCAAGGTAAACTACTTAAAATGTATGGTAAGGAAGTCGCTAGAAAAGCTTATTTCATACCATACAGATCTTTGGACTAAATTTAGCCAAAGTTGAAAAATTTGGAGTTTTATATTTAATAAGAAAAAAAAGTATGTATGAATCTGGATGGCAATAATAAAGAAAAAGTGGATAAATTGACAAAAAAAGAAAACACATTGAAATAAAAACCATGGCTACCCAGGTGCATGTAAACGAGGCAGGTCTAACCCGAAATAAATTGAAATAAGAACAGGAAGATCATTTTAACTAAATATTTTAAAGTAGCTGAAATCATGAACATTTAGCACATACAGGTCACCAACAATTTCAAGAAAACTACAAACCCGGACAAGGACATTTTACAGTAAACAAATCGGCTGGGTGGTTTCGAAGATTAGCGAGTACGAACACATAATTTTCATGACAAAGATGAGGTTCATGAGATTTTAGCTTAATTCTAGAAAGCTAAATCGTTATAAAATCAACCAACATTTAAACGAAAACTTGTAAATGTGGGCTAACTGGAGTTTAAGACAAAAATATAAGTACCGCTTAATTTAGAAATGATGCGTAATTTGTTATCTGCGAACGAAGTCAAGGGCGATTTTCCAAAATGATGTAAATAAATAATTATGTGTTATTTTGACATATCATTAATCCTACGATGATTGACCAATGGTTAATAGCCACAATCAAAATGAGAATCTGATTTGATATTTCGATTATACACCGTGTAAATCACCTCATCACGAAGCCGTCAACCAAGCATTCTGTACATGAAACTAAGTAACTTTACGCAAAAATTATTACTGGGAAACGACTTTTTTTTGGGGGGTGTAAAATCATGTTTTGTGGTAGAACTCAATGTAACGCACTCAAAACATTGTGCTGATGGACGAATTGAATAGTACGGGGGTCGAGGAGGTGTTTAAAGTAAAAATTTTACATTAAAAACTTGTATTTAAAAAAATACTTGTCAAAAACTTGGATCTTTGACCCCTAATATCTCCGTAACTATGTAGAAGGTTCCCAGGTATGGTGTAGAACAAAAAAATGATCGCAATGACAGGGAGAACCAGTGCCTTTCGGCTTCGTTAAGAGGTGTTTTACACCCTTTATGTTTTTTCTTACCCAAGTTCCGTACAGGACCCTATTACTGAGACTTCGCTGTACGTCCGTTCATCCGTCCGTCCGTCTGACACCAGGCTGTATCTCATGAACCGTGCTAGTTAGCTAGTTGAAATATCTACAGATTATGTATTTCTGTTGCCGCTATAACAACAAATACTAAAAACAGAATAAACTAAATATTTAAGGGGGCTCCCATACGAAAATGTGAGTTTATTGCTCGTATTTATAAATAATGGTACGGAAACCTTCGTGCGCGAGTCAGACTCGCACTTGGCCGGTTTTCGAGTTATTAGTTTGATTGAGATCATCATCATTCGCCTGGCCTTATCAAAATTTATTTGGGTTCGGCGCAGGATGTCCTCTTCTTCCATACTGCTCTATTATCTTCTCATCAGACACCTCCCTTCTTGCCATATCATCCTTCACACAGTGCATACATCGTTTCTTTGGTTTCCCTCTACTCTTATAACCATCCACATTCATACTCAAAAATTTCCTCTCGACATTTTCCTCATTCCTCCGCATCACATGACCATACCAGGACAACCGATTACCACACATCTTTTCAGTCACCGGCGCGACTTTCAGACTTCCTCTTATGTACTCATTTCTTGTTTTGTTGTCTTTTTAGTGATAAAAGGTCACAATTCTTCTTCTTCTGTAACTGTAGTTTCTTATAATATGTATTGGACATTCAGCAAGACCAGTGTATGTATATCGCGAAAGTATTAATTCACCATCTTCATCTACATTCTACATTCCGAGCCGTGTCATAGATTGTATAGGCCGCTCTTCACTTGTGCCAATCTCTACGTGCCTGCCTCTTCCAGGATATACCCGTTACTGCAACAATGTCATTTGCCTATCTCCGCGAGCACGAACTTTTTTATCATACATATTTTAAACATAAACTCACGCATGTAGGCAGAAAAGATCGTCACCTGCAACGATCCTTCTTTTACCAAGCTATGTTCGTAGATAATATTAGTCTTAACAAATGAGATCTTATTGTTTCTTTCTCTAACTTATTCGTCTTAACTTCCTCCTCGTAATTGGCAGAACGTTTAAATGTCTTGCACGTAACGGTCAACTTGAAGAACACGATCAGAATGTTTATGTTTCACTTATAAGATTAACTGTAATACTGTAATGACACTTTACTGTCATGCATTTAACTATTCTTCCTGTTTTAGATCTTTATCGTTAAATTCTGTTACATCTACATTATTTTCGTTTCCGGGCCGACTTTGTTCGATACAAGTAGTTTTTGTAAACCTTGGTCCCAGTTTATCGTACGTGGTTATCGGTTCCCATGTTATGGGCACGTTGGGTTGCTTCAAGACTAGGGGAAAGCCACATAAAGGATGGTTGAACTACGCGAAAGATGATAAATAAAAAGAGGTGACTAATGAACTGAAATGACGAGTAATTATAGAGAACACTATTAATAACACTTACAACGGGATATTTACCATGTGTATTATTTGTTTCGAGTTCCCGATATTTCGGCGCTGTTGCAAACGCCATGATCACGGATAAACTCGAATGTGATGTGCGTATTATTTGTTTCGGGAACTCGAAACAAATAATACACATGGTAAATATCCCGGTATAAGTGGTATTAATAGTGTTAGTGACCATGTCAGTTTAAAAACTTAAATTATAGAGAAGTACAAAAAAAGAGGACATGCTCCTCCAACCGTAAATAAATTGGTAAAAGCGCAGGAGAATGATAATATCTTGGTCCCGGCAGAAGACACCTTCTTGATAGGGAATTTCGCTTTCACCAGTACCAAACTAAAAGATTATGTTGTATATCTAAGATAATTTGACCTTCTAACCGAAGTCAAACAGGATTATCTAATACGATAATAATTATTCCAACATTTACTTATAGCTATGTCATGGTTTTATATGCTAATCAATCATACTATCTTCCGTACCATCAAGTTTTTGATCGTAATTCATTCTCGTGAACCAAATATCTGCAGCCGTTTTCGCTAAACTGTTCTGGTCTCTTCTTTTTTTTTCGTGTGTTTTTTGGTGTGGCGCCCAATGGACCTCTGACTTGGTTTACATGCCATCGAGAAATATCTCTCAGGCATGTTTGGTTTCTTCACAATATGTTTCCCTTCACCGAAGCTCAACAAAAATACTTTTTGTATGTAACATGAAAACTTTTGCCTAGTTATGTTTAGAAAGAGGGTATTGATAATAGACGCGTTACTAGAATATTTCAAATATGAATAGTTTTGTTGTATTTGAAAGTTTTAATAAACAAAATGTAGTGAAAGTTATGGTATTGCTGTATTGATATCAATGCGCCGTATGATTTTCACCTGTTTTGCTTTAGGCTTGAGGTTAGGGAGGCTCATTGTAATTTCCGACAGTAATCAGCGAGCATAATAATTTGTGGACTACACTAGTCTTGATGGTTTTATATTTTTGAAAAGGAAAGGTCCTAGTGAAATCATGTTCATTGCTAACGGCGCTCAGATGTACGGGAAAGATCTCAAATGTGAATGTAGGGAATATATTTTCAATAACATATTTCACTCCAAACCCTTATAAGCAGATCAAAGCTATTGGACAAATCTTTTATAGTCATCCAATGGGGATTTCCTTGAAAACTTGAAGTCACTTTAACACAAAAACTAGACGTGATCAAATCAAAATAAATTTAGTGTTGTAATGAGGGTAGGTAGGTTATTCTAAATTCATCATCAGCCCATAATGTTCCCACTGCTGGTACACAAGCCTCTTCTCTATGAGAGGAAGTGGGCTGTAATCCACCACGCGGGCCCAGTGCGGGTTTGTAGATGCCACATGTCTTCGAATTTTTAGTTCTAGGACTTGCCGGTTTCCTCACGATGTTTTCCTTCACCGTTTTTGAGAGCAGTGGTGATGAAATAAATTACACAAAGTAATGTGCATTCGAACCAAAGGCTTACTGTTCTTAAGTCGGGACTACCACCACTGGGCCACCGCTGCTCTCTCACATTCTAAATTAATAACCCCTCTTCATGTTACTAAATTTTGTAGACCAGTGTAATTATACAATAAGCACATGAATCCATGGGTTCGAACTCATGACATATGACTTGGCAGTCCGACGGTCACACCACTAAGCTACCACTGCCTGCATTGGACTAGTAGGTATGCTTGATAATTGTAATGCTTACTGTTTGTGTAGTTCTTAAAACCATCCGATCAGTTTCTACTCTTGAAAAAGTGAAAATGTCTTACCGAAGATCACCATTTACGACTTCTCTTAAACCAACCGTGGCTCAAAACGAGTCGATCTGTTAGTTAAGCTATTTATTTTTTCCGAACTTTATCCTTACTTCCTTACTAATATTATAAATGCAAATGTCACTGTTTGTTTGTAAGTTTGTTTGTTTGTTACCTTTTCACGACTAAATGGCTGATCGGATCCTAATGAAATTTGTAAAGAAGATAGATTTCAACCTGGGGAAGGACATAGGCTATATATCATTACGCTACGACCAATAGGAGCGGAGCAGCAATGAAAAATGTTGCGAAAACGGGGAAAATGTGACGAAGACGAAGTTGCGCGGGACAGCTAGTTTATTATAACTCTATTCTGCACTGGGCCCGCGTTGTGGATTACAGCCGACACCCTATCATAGAGACAAGGCTTGTGTCCCAGCAGTGGGTACATTATAGACTGATGATGATGATGAACTGTTACTGTAACTGTTAGATTTATGTAACAATTGACTGTATTTATGTAACTTAATAAGTAAATCTGTTTTTCTGTTTTCATACTCCTATGTTAAATAAATGGTTGTGCGTTGTTTCGTCGCTAATTGTTTCATCGAATTTCGTTTCACATAAATTGTTTCTCATATTATCATTTCATAGAATAATCAATACGCAGAATACTTACTTTGAAGAAATTTAAATCATCAATTTTTGTTTCAAATAAAGTTTAATGTTAGAATATTCATATCATAGAATAACAAATCAAATATTCTTTATCCACATATTGTTTGTTTCACATAAAACGTATTACGAAGAATTACATTATAACGAGTGACAGTTTCTAAAACTCATACCTTTGAAAAATACATACCCTCCTATAAAATTACAACACCGCATTCACAAAAATAATGCGGTTAAATTCTTGTCAAGCAGGGAAACAGTCTTTTTATTCTCACTAATGGTGTTCATGCCTGTTGCACGCACCATGCAAGCAAGCATGTAGCATGCAAGCAAGCATGCAACATGCAGCGTGCAAGCAAGCATACAGCATGCAACAAGCATGGCTTCTGTCACGGCTCCGGCACTGCGGGGCTTCGGCGGCCCCACGCGAGTTCATCGTCGCAGATGGTATTAACGCTCACCACCGCAGCTTCGGCTTGCTGGCCGGCAAGCCGGCCAGCCTCAGCCGCGGCGGCAACCGATAGATACCACCTGCTCCTCAGCTCGTGGGCCGCCTCATCCCTCCGCGCCTACGCGGGCTTAAATTACACTCTAGGGGTAGGGCAGACAAGACTACGTGGAGTCTGGTTTGAAGCCATTCGTTTTTGTCACTAACTTTTGTAGTACAACATATTGACTTTTAAGACCAATTTTTTAATTTAAGATTAATAATTTCGTTGAAATAAAATACCATGGAAACATACATCGAACAAACAATATTCGTTAAAAAGTAATTCTACTGTTTGATAAATTTGTTAAATAAAAAAATGTGATTATAAAATTCATTGAAGTGTGTTTCTGTAAAATATGTTTCATTCAAATAAACAGTAGTTGAAACAAAAATATTCGAAATAAAAATACGAGGACCAAATATTATGTGAAACATTTTCTGGGAAACGAAATTCTGTGAAACTTCTGTCTGCGAAACAAGGTGACACCTAAATAAATGCATGCCGTGGCAGCCTTTAATTAGAGCTACACTATAAATTGTAAAAATAGTATGAGTACCTTAACATGTATTTTTGGTGTAAGCTTTGTTGGTTGTCCTTAAATAAATAAATAAATAAACTCTATTTACAGATAACGTAGATGGCTATAATGGAGGTGACTGCTGAGATAATGAATAATAAAGAAGTGTGGAAGAAAAAGACATGCTGCGCCGACCCCAAATAAATTGGGACAAGGGCAGGAGAATTATAATGATGTAATAGACATGGTAGACATGATTATTAAGTACCTAGTTACCCCCCTTGCGTACTCAGCGGGACTGTAGAGGGGTTAGCACATACTGACGCTGTCTGTACCATTTTGGGTCGGCACAGCCAGAGGGCTAAATCAAATACGTGTAGATAATATAGCTGCGGGAAAAAGCTGTTATATACAATGAAAAATGTGACATTCAAACTTAGATCTTATTTTTTTTTGTAAAGACTCTTTTTCCTAATTACCGATTGTTTGTACCTCAATGTGTGGACATTGTAGGCCTTATAGATTCCTTGATCCTCGGTTACTTTTTAACTTGTTCTACGTTTTGTAGTAAGCAACGACTTATCGTCGGGCCTACGATGCCCTTAAAACACTGTAACATAGAAAAATTGTAAAGCCAAATGATTTTAAAAGAGTTACCATGGAGTTTCTTGCCGGTTCTTCTCCATTGGAAACAGCCAACCTGAACCGAGCACCTTTTTGTCGACGTTGACATGTAGGCCTATGTGATTTTTTTTTTTTTTTTTTTATCGTTACGTCAATTGTCTGAAAAAGTTGCGAGTTAACATGCCACAGTGATATGAACCGTGAAATGATTGAAACCTTGATAACCTGCCAGAGTTAATGGCAGGCACTGCTCTGATTATTCGGATGCGCGGAAAGAATGCTGCCAGACAAACAATTATAATTATTATTTTGTTTAGTACGAACACGTAATGGACATTTGTTTCAGGTTACTGTATTAATTGTTCAGCTCAAGGAAGATTGAAGATGAAGCCGGAATAGTTACTCTTGTTAAAGGTTGTTTTATCATCATCTGCCTAGCCTTTTCCCAACTTTTTTACGGTTGGTTCCTAGTCTAACCGGTTACAGTTATACATGGGCAGACTCCTTTTTTTAAGTTGGTTACTATCTCTATAATCTGAGCAGCAGCAGCAGCAGGTTCGATTACCAGTTCGGGTGAAGTTTTATTAAATTTTTACATTAGGGCTGTCTTAGTATCAGCCACGGAATCAGGATGGGGTGCCCGGTTGATGGTAATAAGCTCGCTCTCTATTTCATGGGACTTAAATATAACTAGCAATCACCTCTGCCTTACTCTTTGGGGCTAACAGTCGTAATGTTAAGTTGCGGTTGAGATCGACTGTGTGTAATGGGTGGTACGGAGCCTTATTTTTCATTATTTTTATAATTTTCTTGTTTCTAAATAAATTATTGTCTTAATATTAGTATTATTTCTGATCTCAAGATCAATATTCCGTATATTAATGAAGCCGAATCACATAAATCTGAAATGTTTAATAAATTTGCAGGATAAACAAACTTCCCCCAAATGTCGGTTCTTTTATGTTTCATTTTGATCGTAGATCTACGTGTTTTTTTTAAGATATTGATTGACGATTTCATG
This sequence comes from Cerastis leucographa, assembly GCA_963082945.1. Taxonomy (NCBI): domain Eukaryota; kingdom Metazoa; phylum Arthropoda; class Insecta; order Lepidoptera; family Noctuidae; genus Cerastis; species Cerastis leucographa. The sequence continues at coordinate 19,689,659 of OY720356.1, read as the reverse complement.
AATTTCTGATGTTTTCGTGTTTTATTAATTTTATTGCATTTGATTGGTTTTTATTGCTAGTTATTTAATATCGAGATTAAAAGTGAAAACTATGGAGTAGTCGATTTCATTTAAAAATCAATGAATATTTAGAATTCGGCTCTCATAAAATTAAATTAATTTAAGCTTTGGTAGATTTTAGAAAATTTACTTTTACCAACAGCCTGCTCGATCAACAACCTGCATATTGCCTCAAAATAAAGATTTTTATTAAACTGATCAGACGTTTGCCATCACATCTAAAAAGAAAAATATTTTAATCTTTTTTCGGCACAAAATATTTTTTTTAATTAAAAACATTTACCAGTGCAACGTCCCATCTTCTTCAAAAAATCAACATCAACACCCACACGTTGAGCCAACACTCACACTATCGAAAGTGTTTGCAACACTCGTACATACGAAACTACTTGCATGAGGTATAAAACGTGGTAACTGGCGTGATAGAAATACACTCACGGCGTACCATTCGCTGAACAACAAGCGAAGCGAAAATGAAGCTACTGGTTAGTACGAAATTCAAAAAATACTAGTGACAGTGTTCTATGTGTGTGCAATCGAATGTCAAGTGTCATTGTGTTATTTTTTTTTATGTGGCACAGGAATTCAGATCAGAAAAAAAAAGAAGAATCGATTCTAAATTCAAACGTCATCGATCTCTGTTGTGTTACCGGACGTGTCATATATCGTAAAGTTATCAATCACATTATTTAAGTGAATGACGCGTTACTAGATCAATATTACGTAAAGTTATTTCCTTATTCGCATAACTAGTCGTTATGAGTTGTCCCACAATGCTCGGAAAGTTCTTGTGTTCACTTCAAGTTAGATTTCACTGCTATAAGTTAATTTCCCTTTTCATTTAGCGTTTCCTATGTAATTCCGTTTTTGATCTCAGTTACTTTAGATTAGTCTCGATGAATCTTTACAGTTATCCAATTCGATACGCAAATGCTGCTCATCCATGAATTTAAGTTTAACTTTAAAAGATAATACAGAATATTGTTTGTTTGTTTCAGAGGTCTTCCTTAATCCTGGCCGTGGCTATAAGCCTGGCCACGGCAGAGGAGAAGGCAGAGAAGGATACCAAGGCTGAACCAAAAGCCGCAGAGGAAACAAAGAGACAAGACAAAAGAGGACTATCGGAGTACTACGGACACCATGGAGGAGACTTCGGTGGTGGCGACTTCGGAGGTTCTTACGGAGGACACGATCTAGGAGGCTCTAGCGGAGGTGGTGGTGAAGGTCACATCATCGGCCACGACGAACATGTACACAAAACCATCACTGTAATCAAGAAAGTTCCCGTGCCTTACCCTGTAGAGAAAGAAATCCCCTACCCAGTTGAGAAGAAAGTGCCCTACCCCGTCAAAGTGCACGTACCAGCGCCCTACCCCGTCGTCAAAACCGTCCACTTCCCAGTCAAAGAATACATCAAAGTACCCGAATACATTCCTAAGCCGTACCCCGTGACGAAACACGTGCCAGTTCCCGTGAAAGTTCACGTCGACAACCCCGTCCCAGTGAATGTGTACGAACACGTCCCTTACCCGGTCGAGAAACACGTGCCTTACCCCGTCAAAGTGCACGTGCCGCAGCCTTACCCCGTCGAGAAGAAAGTGCCGTTCCCCGTGAAAGTACCAGTCAAGGTGCCAGTACCATACCCCGTCGAGAAAATCATCCACTATCCAGTTCCGGTGCACGTAGACCACCCCGTGCCCGTCCACGTAGAGAAGCCAGTGCCTTACCATGTTGAAAAGAAAGTGCCTTACCCAGTTGAAAAGAAAGTGCCGTACCCAGTCAAGGTTCATGTCGACAACCCAGTGCCAGTGCACGTTGACAAACCCGTGCCTTACCCTGTAAAGGTGCCCTACCCAGTCCCCTACCCAGTTGAGAAAGTCATCCCCTACCCAGTAGAGAAGAACGTGCCTTACCCAGTTAAGATCCCAGTCGACAGGCCATACCCCGTGCATATTGAGAAGCATGTGCCTTACCATGTTGAGAAGCACGTGCCCTACCCCGTGAAGGTGCATGTCCCTATTGTACACCACGAACACCATGAAGAGCATCAGCAACAAGAAGTCCATGGTGGTGAGAGCCAAGGTTTCGAGGGGGGTCATGAAGGTGGCCAAGAGGGGGGTTACGAAGGAGGCCAAGAGGGAGGCTATGAAGGAGGCCAAGAGGGAGGCTACGAAGGGGGACACGAGGGGGGTTTCGAGGGCGGTCAAGAGGAACACAGCTACCACCATTAAAAAGAACTGATCTCTTTATTTTTTCTTTAGCTTTAAAGTGTTATCTTGTTAGTAATTGTTTTTTTTTTAAATAATATTTTGTGACTGCTATGTACCTGTGACAATGTAAATAGTAAACGAAAGTATTAAAAAAGTGATATAAATAATACTATGTTTTTGTTTTATTGACAGTACTGGAGAACAAACCCGTTTAACTGAAGTAGTAATAATAATGAACTTTCAGAATTGTCTTGAAATGAGAGGAAAGCATCTATAAGAGCATGACTTGCAAACCGGAATACCGTATGCTGTCACTTGTTTTAATATTATTACATTAGAACACAAGATTATTTTCCTGTACGTAACCTACCTACACAATAGTTTTACGGGAGCTTCTGAATCTCATTAGCTTGTAATGGAAAAGTACTATTTCAAGTGACTTGAATATTTTATTTACTCATTTAGTTTTAGGTGAGATCACCTAGTTTAGAACTTAAAACCTATTTACTTGGTCGTATTAATCAATTTATTAATTGTCTGATTTCAGTACTATATCTTAGATAAGTATTAACATATTATACTAATAAACCTTTCAGTATAAATTATCTAATTGATAGTGAGAAAAAAACATTTTAAAATCATTGGGGGTTTAGAAGACAAATTAAAACAAAAACAATTGACGTAAGATTTTGTTCCATTTTCGAAAACACAAAGGATCAATTCAAATACATTCCTTAAATCGCAAGCAACCGTTTTTTCCTACAGCCAGTGACATCACACTACCAAAAGAAATCCGATACATAAGCTACATAATCCTAAATTATTCATATCAAGTTTTTAGCAGACAAGTCACTTTCACTACCCAACCCAGTTTGCCTCAACATTTAACGGTTATACATGTCGTGCTAAATGACAATACACCTTGAGAAGTTAAGATACAATAACAATTGCAACATTTTGTAAGAATTCGTTTGAAGCTTAAATTTCTATATTATTTTATTTCTTTATATCTCAGAGGGGTAGTTAGGCAGGTGTAGAATATCACATTTACATTTCGTCAGTTATGTTATGATCCATGTTGTGACGGCACTGTTGGCACAGTAGCTCAGCGATCGACTGCTGCGCTGCGAGTCGCGGGTTCGATCCCCGCACGGAACAAATATTTGTATTTGGCCTACAGATAGTTGTTCCGGATCTGTCTGTTTGTGTATGTGAGTTTAAATGTTTGAAAACGCACCCACGATACAGGAGAAATTACTAGTATGAGGCAAAGTTTAAAAAAAAAGAGTGTGAGACTATTATCATAAACCAGGCAGACCTCCAAGCTCCGGGCTACCGGAATTTTTAATAAAAAACACTCAAAAACACTTTGCCCTCCTGAGAATCAAACCTAGGACCTCATGCTCAGCAAACCAACGAGGTAAGTACCTAGGTATATAAGATATTAAAATTTTATTTTATTGTATTGTACTGTATACAGAAAAAATATCAACTACCCCATACATCTCGGTCGAATAGGTATTGAAATTTTGTGTGGGGCAGCAGATAATTTTTTCGCTATTACGATGTTTGTCCGATGGAGAAACATGTTCAGTTTGATGGTCTGTAGCACACCCTTAAGTATGTATATACCCTTTCCGTTACAGCCTGTATAAACGGGCTCGGCTTTGGACGTGGAGTTGCGGATACAAACATCCGAGCATCCACGTCGTAAATACGCGCGTATTTTGCGTAAGGAAAAGATATGAATCTAAATAATCAAATCACTTTGAACTTTTAATCAATGTGACCGAATAATTTTATTATGTAAGTGAAATCTGTTAACTGACATTTTATCGTAATACAACTGACATTGTGGGGTCAACATTTTGCAAAACCCAAAATGACCTCATGATTCTGTAGTCATGCTGGCATAATAATTTAGTTTAAGCGTTGCAACAGAAAGTCAAATTGTTAGCTTCATCGACAGTCATCCGTAGTGAGCAGTTTCAGCAAGTTGTTATTAACATAAGTTTAAAGAGTGTTACGTCGACGAAAGACAGTAATCAACTAATCTTAAAATAATGTTAACAAAATAAAATATCAAACTAACTCCTCAGACGTGATGAGGTACCGACACTAAAGACACGTTCACACACAGGCAATATTCCTCCTGGTGAAGTTCCGCTAGCTAATTTAATTTTATGTTTAGGTATCTATTGCTCACTAGCTGTTGCCCGCGAATTCCGTTCCGCGTGAAATTAATATGAAAATATTCCCTTATTTGAATCAGATTTTGTTAACAATTAAAAAGGTTTTTTTTTCGTAAAATAAAAGTAGCCTAGGTACCTGCTTAAGAAAATAGCTTTCTACCGTAAAAGTCCCGTCAAAATCGGACATCCGTTTCGGTGATTAGCCGGAACAAACAGACAGATTCATTTTTTTTCTATAAGTACTGTATGTTTTCAATCAAGATGCCAGCTTTTCACTGGATGCATTAGGCTATAAATTATGATATGCATTCAGTAAAAAGCTGTTATTTTGGAATTACAAACAGATACTTCAATTATATTTATTCATGAAGTTATCACAAAATACTATGGAAACCCCACCGCCTTTCGAAAAATCTAGGCTCACGATGCACAACATCAGCACACTAGGCTGACAGCACTATTTCATTCTCCAATCAAATATAATAACGCAAAGACCAGAAAAATCACGTTTATGAAAAAATTGCTCATCACGGCACATGACTTCGAACCTATAATCATGAGCATCGGAAACTTCAGTAGATAGAATGTTAACGTTTTTTTCCTTCTTGATGTATTGCAGCTATTGAAAACATAACATCAAGTATGTAATCCCCGTAAGATTAGGTAAATGTTTACCTAACAGTAGGTACATCAGGTAAAAAGAGGCGCGCCTATTGCCATCAACCGGGCATAAAAAAATATATCGAAATCATGTTATTGACTCACATCTTGAAGGGCGTCATATTTTACGATGGTTTCGTCAAAATTAATGATTATTGTCTAATAAATTATCTTAAGCAAAAAAAAGGGTTCAAACTTTATTGGTAAAAAATTTATGTCGATGTCAATTTTGTAAGTTAAACCTTGACACGTAGAGTTAACTGTTTCAAAATTCACGAATTCTGTTAAATTTTCCAATTCATTATGTGCATTAATTAAAGTCATACAGTGGAGGGCGAGGCCTTTACCCAGGAGTGAGACAGAGGAGGATAGACTATTACTAACAATCTATATATATAAAAGAAAGTCGTGTTAGTTACTTCACTTATAACTCAAGAACGGCTGAACCGATTTAGCTGAAAATTGGCAGGGAGGTAGTTTAGAGCCAGGAGAAGGACATAGGATACGGTAGGGTAGGGTAGGGTAGGTAGGTAGGATAGGGTAGGTAGGTAGGGTAGGGTAGGTAGGTAGGGTAGGGTAGGTAGGTAGGGTAGGGTAGGTAGGTAGGGTAGGGTAGGTTAGGTAGGGTAGGGTAGGTAGGTAGGGTAGGGTAGGTAGGTAGGGTAGGTAGGTAGGTAGGGTAGGTAGGTAGGGTAGGGTAGGTAGGTAGGTAGGGTAGGGTAGGTAGGTAGGGTAGGGTAGGTAGGTAGGGTAGGTAGGTAGGGTAGGGTAGGGTAGGTAGGTAGGGTAGGGTAGGTAGGTAGGGTAGGTAGGTAGTAAGGGTAGGGTAGGGTAGGGTAGAGTAGGTAGGTAGGGTAGGGTAGAGTAGGTAGGTAGGTAGCGTCGGGTAGGGTAGGTAGGATAGGGTAGGTGGGTAGTAAAAAGTGCATTGCAACGCATGCTGGGTACAGCTAGTCTATATATATAAAAGAAAGTCGTGTTAGTTACTTCACTTATAACTCAAGAACGGCTGAACCGATTTGACTGAAAATTGGTGGGGAGGTAGCTTAGAACCAGGAGACGGACATAGGATACGGTAGGGTAGGGTAGGTAGGTAGGGTAGGGTAGGGTAGGTAGGTAGGGTAGGGTAGGTAGGTAGGGTAGGTAGGTAGGGTAGGTAGGTAGGGTAGGTAGGTAGGGTAGGGTAGGTAGGTAGGGTAGGGTAGGGTAGGTAGGTAGGGTAGGGTAGGTAGGTAGGGTAGGGTAGGTAGGTAGGTAGGGTAGGGTAGGTAGGTAGGGTAAGGTAGGTAGGTAGGGTAGGGTAGGTAGGTAGGGTAGAGTAGGTAGGTAGGGTAGGGTAGGTAGGTAGGGTAGGGTAGGTAGGTAGTAAGGGTAGGGTAGGGTAGGGTAGAGTAGGTAGGTAGGGTAGGTAGGTAGGGTAGGGTAGGTAGGTAGGGTAGGGTAGGTAGGTAGGGTAGGGTAGGTAGGTAGGGTAGGGTAGGTAGGTAGGGTAGGGTAGGTAGGTAGGTAGGGTAGGGTAGGTAGGTAGGGTAGGGTAGGTAGGTAGCGTAGGGTAGGGTAGGTAGGATAGGGTAGGTAGGTCTGATAGGGTAGGTGGGTAGTAAAAAGTGCATTGCAACGCATGCTGGGTACAGCTAGTATCGAAATAAATTTAAAGCTCTACAATTTTCAAAATGCTAGATACAATACTGCCAAAGCCTTCGTAGATTATAGGCGTGATGTTTTGATATGTGATGCGACACTCTCCGAGCTTTAAAATGGTATACTCGTAGTATTGATCCAACTTACTTCACAAAGTTTTGAACTTGTCTAAGGCATATAGCTCAGAACCCTCGATCAAAAATAACCACGTCAACCCAAAAACCGCACTTAACTAATAAACCGTCAACTTCCTGCACTAACTGCGTCGTCATTAAGGAAACCGCGTGGCTTACGCAAGCGCAGCTTACATAACTAACTTCATCAGGCAACACGTTAGTACCAACTTTATTCATCCCCGGGTAACTAATGATGTCTAGAAGAAAATCTTTTTTGTTTTAGAGCTTCCTATTGGTTTTACTATTAATATCACACTGACAAAGACTTATCAAAACATTTTGCATGAGGAAGTTTCCTAGCATTTTGCAGAGTTTATGTGCATACTAGAACACTAGAAATGTATGTGGATGAAATATAATATTTCCTCCTTCCCATAAATTTCTCAACGTTTTGTAATCCAGATCTGAGTCAACTTCTTTGTCTCCTTATCAATAAAGAAGACCTACAGGCATACAGATTTGGGGGTAAAGGACCAGTCCTTGAGCAGAGCTAAAGATATACGTCCTTCTGAGTCTTATCGATACAAACATGGAAGCCAGAAGCAATCACACGAATCCACAACCAAATCGAAGAGTAGAATCATAAGCATAAACAATAGAATGTAGACTGGGCATTTAACTAAAACTTTGATAGGACCTTATTCCCACCAGATAACATGCATAATACCTCCACTACATAAACACAAACTTGCTACACATTAAAAGCCAGTCTCAAATTCCTCTACGCATATCAAACCGAAAATGCAAGAACACGCAACACCGTGTGAACGCCAGTAGTTGTCGTAAACTGTATCGGACATGAATTACTGGCAGCTTGACACGATTCCGCAGTACGTTCACCACAATGGACCTCGAGTGTCCATTTATCCCTATAAGGAATGGTGTAATAGATTGTGCAACGGTTGTATTTGTGTTTTGAGAAATAAATGTCTTTAAATCGTTGTGTGACAAAGATCGAGATTTTGCGAAAAGATATTTCGAAATATTTTTTTTTCAAAAAGGATTGCTTGACTTTCAAAACAGTTCTAAAATTCTAGATTAAGCTGTTAGATGAAAATCATCTCCGAAAGGTCGAAATGTTCGTCGTTCTTACTGTAGTCAATAACGTCCGAACGTTTTTATTTTAAAAAGTGGCGAGGCTCTTTACAGAAAGTCACAACATGAAGTGTTTATAAAGGGTGTAAAACACCTCTTAACGAAGCCGAAAGGCACTGGTTCTCCCTGTCCTTGCGATCATTTTTTTGTTCTACACCATGCCTGGGAACCTGCTAGTTACGGAGAAATTAGGGGTCAAAGTTTCAACTTTTTGACAAGTATTTTTTTAAATACAAGTTTTTAATGTAAGATTTTTACTTTAAACACCTCCACGACCCCTGTACTATTCAATCCGTCCATCAGCATAATGTTTTGAGTGCGTTACATTGAGTTCTACCACAAAACATGATTTTACACCCCCCAAAAAAAAGTCGTTTCCCAGCAATAATTTTTGCGTAAAGTTACTTAGTTTCATGTACAGAATGCTTGGTTGACGGCTTCGTGATGAGGTGATTTACACGGTGTATGATAATTAATGATATTGGGGAGTTTTAATACCGTTGAATTTTAGTGTACATTAGGTGCAGTACAGCAACCAAGTCTGAAAACCAGTCTTATCAAAGGGTATCGTATTACACTAACTAAAGTGTGCGCTATAAGTAAAATAGCTGCATCCGGTTAGACTGGAAGCCGACCCCAACATAGTTTGGAAAATGCTAGGCAGATAATAAGGTGAAGTACAGCATGAACAAAACGGTAACGCTTCAATTATTACCAAACAAAACTATCTGAAACCTCCACAGGGACAATAAAAACATAATGACATTTAAAACAAATGAAAGCAGGCAGTGACGGATAGGTTACCTACACTGCAACTAAATGCCATCAAGATAATATTATTACTGTAGCGTTATACAACCGGAATACAATAAAATAAGCAATAATCCGATTCATTTCTTAACATAAACTTTTTATTACTGGTGAAGCAAGAAATACTGATCTTATTTATTACATTATTACTTTATATACGGCTATTTTCACAACTACTTACAAACTTTATGTCAAGTAGAATTGTCAAGCTGTTTTTAACGAAAAATATGAAGTATTATTTGGACTAAATTATCATCGTTTACGGCTCACGATCTCCAACATTGCCAGCCTCGTTCCACCTATTGCTAAGTATAATAGACCGACTTCCTCTTGTGATATTCTTCCTGCGAACTTCTAAATGTCTTCCACCCACCTGGCTGTTGGTTTGCCAACCCTTCTTCTGCCGTCTTTCGGTAACCATTCAGTGAGAACTCTGCTACCGCATATGCCGAAAATAGTTGTAGCATAATCGTCTGTTGTGTTTAATAGCACTGCAGCGTTTTTATTTTTTAATTAATCTATAGTAAAGTTGAGGACTACTGCTAAAGTAGCACATTTTTTTTTATTATAAATAGGCTCGCGCTTGACCACTATCTCACCTGATGGTAAGCGATAACGTGGTCGACGGCGAAGCACGCTTGCCTAGAAGAAACCTATTCACTCTTGGCTTGAAGACCCCCAGATTGTAGCTATCGGGAAACACAGACTCCGGCAGGGAATTCCACTCCTTAGCGGTACGCATAATAAAAGTATTCCCAAAGCGCTTAGTGCGTATAGGTGGGATGTCCACCATGTACCGATGGCGCGTCGCCGTACGTCTGGTAGTCCGATGATGAAACGGGCTAGCCGGAATTAGGTCAACTAAAGCACGATCATCACTGTAATTTTTTTACCTACTTCAAAAAATACGGTAATACGACAAGTTAAGGTACTACGTTATTGTTGAATGCCGTTGCAAATTCAAAAGTAGCGTTATCAATAATGGTGCATACATCGTTCTGTAAGGACCATTGACATCGACTTAAACTATCAATAATTATATTATTGCCTAGACTTACCTTATATACGGGATGTTGGCAGGAATGTGGTACTTGGAGCCAGGATCGAAGTCCAGCTCTGAACGTAGAACTGGAGGCTTGATGCCTTGGTACTGTTCCCTGAGAACAAAATAAAAGATTAGGAATAAAAACCGAGTAGCAGAACCTTCACATATTTTTTAATGGTTTTTCTTATAAATTTATCCATAACTTAAAAGTTTTCGTCATCATAATGATCGGTCATGGTAAACTTCCACAGTATTTTCGACTAGTTTCCTGGTCCATTTATCCGAATTCCACATGTTTTTTAAACCAATCATATTCTGGTGTGTTTTTTGATTTATTTGTCACAATTATGATTTCAAGATCATTCATCTTCCTGTGAAAATAGTTTATGGGTTTACCAAATGTGGTGTTTTCATTTTATGGCGTCATAATTTTAGTTTAGCCTATTAATAAGCAGTATTTCAAAGCCCATTTTTTCAAATCATTTGCCTGACATTGCCAAAGGTACTTATTTGCAACATGGGCACATTAAAACTGTGTAATATCGACAAACGTATGTTATTAAAAGAAATTAGGTCAATTGGTTACACACAAGATTTTGAACTTACATAATGTCAGAAATGCATTCTGTAACATAGTACGTTTAACGGGTGTAGTCATAAGCGATAGCGGACTGTACTTTGTACTTTCAGAATTATTGCAAACAGCTTTAAGAGCGTTTATACCCTACGGCATCTCATACAAACTTTCAAGTCGTTATTTTCCGAAATGACTGAACAGATTTTAATGAAACTTCCTACGCATAAGCAGTATACATAGGTCTAAAAAGATACTAAAAAACATTTTCGAAATGTCTTTTAAAAATGAAGATAATTGGAAATTTCTGTTCCTATAGATAATTAATAATCGGTCTAATTTAGCTGTAACATTATTTTCCGAAAATGTTTTTTAATTTTCCGAAATGACTGAACAGATTTTAATGAAACTTCCTACGCATAAGCAGTATACATAGGTCTAAAAGTTATTAAAAAACATTTTCAATAGATTTATTCATTTCGGAAAATACGGACTTGAAAGTTTGTATGAAATGCCGCAAGGCGTAAACGCTCTTAAAGTTCCAGTTAAAAACTTGACAGTTATGTTTCTACAGCTTTCAAGACAGGTAAAACAATTTCAAAAAAACTTCCCTAATTTTAAAGTAAAAAGCACAACATTCAAAAAGTCATTTGAAACGATCTTTACATACTTCTTTTGCTTTGTCTACATTCTCGTTTATACATCTTTTCATTCACGCACGCCAGTTGCACATCCCTAATCAATGCAATAAGTACAAAAAAATATTGTGTGGTTTTATGAAACCACGGTAAAAGTGAAACTTTTTCTCACACTATAGACATTTAACTAAAAATTAAAATAATATTCCATTAAGGGCATAAAACGTATAAAACGCGGAGTAGACCGCGGCCGAGCGTCACGCGACATGCAACACACAGACGAAAATGTTTGAGCCGATGTAATAAAAGTTTCACTTTAAAAAACAATCTCTTTTCTTTATAAATGAGGACGAAGGCTCGTCATTTGGAAGTCTCTCAATCTCTTCTTTTGTATTTCGTCGTATTTTAAATATCGCTGTTGATTTTATTTTGAAAAATGTCGCCACCACTCAGCTACCGTTTACCGTACTTTGCCGGTCAAGTTAAGTAATGGAACATTAAGTTCATCTCCCCGCTAGCGCTCATACACTGCACACTTACCACTCTTGCTTTCATCGGAGATTATGAACCCGTTACCGAGTCAAGGCCGACGGACGACCGCAATCCCATCACGATGTGGAGTGTGGCTGTGGACCACTACATTTGCGTTCTTGCAACCGGTAGCAATCGCAAGCGATGTTGCTTTTTTACAAGCTTTTATTTAACTTCCAATGTACTCGTATGTATGTTTGTTGGGCTCAAATCTCAGAATAGCAACAAGCTGATAGGCAAAAGACGCGCGCGCGGGAATTTCATTCAGCTGTTGTATAATTGTGATAAAAGTGAATGAGTATAATTACGTGTTTTACCCTATAAATGAGAAAAGTGTTGAGATAATGTGGTCAGAAAGGATTACGATAAAACTAAAATAATAACAAAATAATAACAAGAAATTTTATAATAAATTAATAACAAGTAAAAAAACCTTTTTAAAACAAGTTTTTATAAAGATGCACTGAAAAGAAGAAAATCAGCAATCAAGAAAGAAAATACGTTTTTTGCGTATTATTATTATTACCTTTATTATTATTATTACCTTTATTATTCACGCGACAAGCTTTTGTGAAAACTATCCTTTATAGTTTTCATTTACTCCAAGACTTATTTTCTTCTTTTCAGTGCATCTTTATAAAAGCTTCTTTTAAAAAGGTTTTTTTACTTATAGGTAATTTTGTTTCTTTTTTGGTTTTATGTTGTGCTTTTCGATTCGACATAAAATTGTTTTATCATGTTTTTAAAGTTGCGATCAATTTTGATTCGTTATAAAATGCTAGAACAAATGTATTTTTTTTCAGTGACACGAAGTTGCCTGTTTTTTTTTTAATTTGTTATTTATTTCCCTATTGTAATATCGCAAGTACTTCGATCCAGCGTGACCTTTAACTTGTTACAACCTTTTTGATTTCAATTTCCAATAAGTCAACGTTCTTTAAATTATTATTAGACAAAAACTTGGAAGTTTATGAAAACTATTCATAGTACCTTTCAACGTTACCATTGCACATTAAAGACACGAAGTTGCCTGTTTTTTTTTTAATTTGTTATTTATTTCCCTATTGTAATATCGCAAGTACTTCGATCCAGCGTGACCTTTAACTTGTTACAACCTCTTTGATTTCAATTTCCAATAAGTCAACGTTCTTTAAATTATTATGAGACAAAAACTTGGAAGTTTATGAAAACTATTCATAGTACCTTTCAACGTTACCATTGCACATTAAAGACACTAAGTTCTGTTTAAAATGAAAAAAGAGTAAATCATAGCGTGACGGCCGACAGGGGAGAATTGAAGATAACAGCGTGTTGCACCAACCTTAATTAACATGACAAGTGCAGGAAAAGATGACTGTTTAGTTTACCCGAACACGAGTGGCCATGGCTGACCTGGAAGTCCTTAAATAGACTCCAGACACAGGTTGGCCGAAGCAAGGAAAACATGTTCAGGTGGAGATTTATATAGGACTCTGCCCTGGAGTGTAACTTCATGTGCTAGTCCACAAACGATGGGACACTTGATATCATGTCCTGTCTATGATGTTGTATGCACTTCAAAGGAGCTGAACGCTACTCAAAGTGCCAAAAACGCCGCCAAATAGGCTGATCCAATTTAAACTTATTAAGAAGAAGAAGAATTCGGCATGACGTACTAATGCATCATCTTGTACAGAGACATGAGAAGACTTCTGTCTTCAGATCATCCAAATCATCTGCTATTACCAAAACTTGTAATACCATGCAAGAACAGACGTCAAAACCGTTGAATGATTTAAATAAACACAACGACTAGATGATTTACTATTTTGACCTAGAATATACACGAAATTACGTATTCTAACTGATCATCGGACCGTTAACATTATGTCATGTAAGTTGCTTGCGTTAACTGAACTGAACTCGTAATGAGTGAGTTAGTTAGGTGAGTAAAAAAGTGTTATGCATAATGTGTGAAGTGATTTAATTTTGTTATTGTTCGCGAGTGGTTAATTAGTACAGCAGCATTTTAACAAAATTGCTATCTCAATGCCTGTGTTTTATACTAATCTAATCTTAGCCTTAGCATGAGCAGCATTTACTGTTCCTACTGCTGGAACACATGTATTCTTCTGTGACAGGACGTGCGTATAAATCCACGTGGGGCTGCGGTTTGGTCACATGACTTCTATTTTTTTGGTACAAGTTGGTTGTGTTTTTCGTTCACCGTTTTAAAAGCAGAGGTGATGAAATAAATGACCCAAAGTATCTAAGCCTAAACTAACCTAGAGGTCAATTTCCACCAGTAACCATTTTGTGATCTCTAAGAGGATAATTTATCACCAATGGATATTTTCTGGCTGATAGAGAATAGAGGTAATAATCAAAGAATCTAACCTAACAGACAGATGTGTTGCTGGGCAGTTTGTTCCGCCACTTCTTCTTCCCAGCTAAAACACTTGGAAATGGCAAAGGGCGGGCGTTTTGTGGGACTGTCTCTTGTAATTTTGACGTTCAATAAGTGCTGATTATCAGCCTAGTTTGAATAAATGACTTTTGATTTTGACCTTTTCATTATTTACCTACAAGTCTCGGGTACCTACGTTTGGGGTTATATCTAAAGAAGGCAAATTATATTGGACTTTATAAAAACTCACTGATTAATCGACATGTAAGGTTTTCAAATAGGTCTGCGCTGAACGGATATACAAGGTGTTGTTTTGCAACCTCGTCAAATTTCAGGGAGTGGTCACGAAAGACATAAATAATCAATTCAAATTACGGTACCTAGTTAATAATTAATAATCGCTGGTTTTTTTGGTTGTTTAAGTTTGTCAGTATTTCAGAATAACCCCCTTAACGTGGTTTAGGGACTAAGAAATTATGAAATAAACGTTTGAGATTGTTTGTATATTTGTAAGTGAGGTTATAAGGCAAGAACCAGACGGGTCGCGTTTAAAACACGGGTGGTTCACACTTACCGATTTCCGTAAAAAAGGAAAAAAATAAAAATTACCTTCCCATTTTATTATTGATTCGGGACGAGAATCATTAGCATAGTTACCTCCTTGAATTTGACGAAGATGCAAAACAACACCTTGTATGATCAGACTATCACATTTTTTTTCCGTTCATTAAATTCTCATCCACCGTCGCCTAAATTCTGTTTAAAATTCATATTTCCCACAGCAACGAAATCTGGATCACCAGTCTCGGAATGTTTACCAACTACAGTACCTTCTACATAATATTCCACGTTGATAGTGAAGATAACCAGTGCAGTGTTGTAACAGCCAGCTGAGGGTGACGTTACTCAACTGCTGCCGATGAGCGGCGGTTACTTGCGTACTATCTTACACCTCATGATATGTTATGGAATGATGAGATTATGATCTGATTGCATTGTGAAATAGTATTGATTGATTTAGCAGGAAAAGTCTTTTTGCAGCAAACAGCATAAGCGGGCCTAAGTGAACACTGCCAAAGAGGAGGCCTGTGCCCCCAGCACTGGGGGCCCTATTAGGTTGATGTAGATGCGCCGTGGTTGCGTTTAACAGTCAACCCTATTGAAAGGAAAGAGCGCATGGCCGCCGGCCGTTCCTGTAATTAGTTTAAACGGTCTACTTAGAAGAGTCTGCAATTTGACCTTTTAGTCCAAACTTGCCGTAGATTGTTGATACAATGGCAACCGAAAACTATAATATCACTATACTAAAAACTCCATTATTTTTTTTATCTTTGTCCGTACTAACATCATGTTGCGCATTAAGCGAAGTAACTCTGTTTGTCGACATGTCTGTTTTATCTTGTCCTGTGTGATGAATGGATTTCGATTAAGCATGGGTAAACCAATGGAGTAGGTATGTGTTAAGACATTTGATTTTCTTCCGGTTTTCCTATGGGTTGATTATCCCATTCTCAACGCGACACTAGGAATTTTTCCTGTATCGTGGGTGCGTTTAAAAACATTTAAACTCGCATAAACAAACAGCCATAACCGGAACAACTATCTGTGGGCCATAAAAATATTTATTCCGTGCGAGGATCGAACCCTCGACACGCAGCGCAGCAGTCGATCGCTCAGCCACTTCGCCAACCGTGCCGTCGAATTAGGATAGTCATATAACATCTTCCAAAACTACCAACCTGAGTCTCCACCAGTGGCAGTTATACTGTTCTTTCCGGACGTCTCCAGTAAACACGTCCCACCGCCACTTGTCCATCACCAGAGCAAACGGTAGGAAGGCCAGTTTGTCCATCGCCTGGGTAAAGAGGTAGTTGATGTCGTGGGCTGTATCGTCCACTGAACGCTGCACCAGGCCCAGGGTTTGGAGGTGGCGAGGCGAGGAGACGGAGAGGGCGATCGTCTCACCGATGGCTTCGTGGAAACCTGTTGGGAAAAAGTAAAGCTTTAGATTTAAAGAAAAAAGTTTTGGTTGAGGAACATTACGGAATGGACCGGTTTGCACGATGTTGCTGAACTGTTCATCCTTGTAAAGGACAAGGGTAAATATTCAGATTTGATCACCAACCTTAAGTAATAAGAGAGGGTTCAGAATGAGAATCAAGAAAGAAGAAGCAAGAGAATCACAGGGAATAATATTGAATGTGCTACCGGCACCAAATTTTTACAAATCTTTAGAAACAAAATTAAATGTCACATCTACTCTTCCTCTCAAGGATAAGCTGGTGATGTGAGTGCTCCACTAGGCGTGGCAGATGGATGTTACTATTGTCATCAATGTCACTAGTTTCGTTCTGACGCGGTGGCTTAGCTCGCTCAAAACAATTATTTCATTGTTTGAATTCTCCGTAGTCGCTGCACTCAGACACATGTCACTTGAGACTGGCCAAAAGATACTAAATAATACAATTTCGGAGTGCCATCTGCGTGTGTCTTTGAAACATGTCAAATCGTATGACAAATGACACAGACAGTTGACTGGGTCATGGAGATGAAAGCGCCATTATTATATTATTTGTTATTTCCGTATCTACCACCAATCAACCTATCAGAACTCAGAATCCCTTTTCTTCAAATATAGAAATCCCCAATTACGTTTCTAACTAGTGCGTTACTTTCCTCTGCCCTGCCAACACCGTGAAGATTCAATTCTCGGATCTCTGATCGTTCTAGACGATTCCGATAATTTCAGCAACAAAGATCTTTGATGAAACAATAGTATGTCGGTGTTGCTGCAATTTGGCCGACCAAACAATATGTATGACGAAACAATGTATTGTATGGAAGCTCGTAACTTCAAAATGTATGGTCAACTAATTAAAGTTACGGACTATTTGTGGAGAAAGGAACATTTGGGTTTTATTATCTTGCAGACATTGCAGTATATTCAGACAAGGCCTTCGGAATAGAATGGTCATTGATTGATTGGTAGCGTTGGTCACAGTAGACATAATTAAAGCTTTGTCTGATCTAAAGCGAAATTTAATCAGAACTCGAGACGCATTTCATCTGCGCCGAGGATTGCGTCAACTAATTTGTACAAACATTAACTGTCGTGAATAATATTGAACAAAAAACATCAAATGCTTATAAAAAAATCAAGACGCAGGATTTTCCCCAGTGGCCCGAATTTAATTCTCAGTTATTGAAAAACCCATCGCCGATCTACAAGGTGTTGTTTTGCATCCTAGTCGAAATTCTAGAGGATGTCACAAAAAACATAAATGATCAATTAAGGTGCCAAGTTAATTATTAATAAACGCTGAGTTTTTTTGGTTCTTTAAGCTTGACAGTATATCGGAGTAACCCCCTTAACGTGGTTTAGGGAATAAGAAATTATCGAATAAACGTTTGAGATTGTTTGTATGTATGAAAGCGTGGTTATAGGGCGGGGATCAGACGGGCTGCGTTTAAAACACGGGTGGTTCACAAATACCGATTTTCGTAAATAAAAAAATTAGCTTCCCATTTTATTATTGATTCGGGACGAGAATCATTAGCATAGTTACCTCCTTGAATTTGAGGAGGATGCAAAACAACACCTTGTATAATTTGACAGTTAATTCCATATTTCGTACAACAAAAATCCATTATAATCAATTTAACGAACGTAGGTACGACAAATAAACAAAGCCAGCTATTCAATATACCTACAGTATCAGAATATAAACAGGAAGTAGCAGCTCGAAGGGAAAGTGAGACTGTTACTAGAGTAGACCGGAATAGTTCCTGCTAAATATCATAGATTCCTGATACCTTATATGCCTGGTTAATGTGTCAACAATGTTATGTAACCTATGTACTTGGAACTGGTCGTGGAATGCTGTTCTGGAAGTGGCCCTTATTACGACTGGAACAAGGTTCACTAATGATCTTTCTGAAAGATCGAGAAACTGCTCTTTGATAATTAAAGACGTGTTTCTTCCAATTACAGCACGAAGGGTCAAGAAGACTTGTAGGTACCTATTAGTACACATACATTTCACTAGTTATCTTTAAGTCCCATAGCGAGCCCAATGTCATCAATCGGGCCCCAAAAATATGGGTAAAATAAAGAGTGTTTTTTTGCCGAGACGTCGAATAAAACCTAAACAAGCCTTACATTAATTAGATAAGCAGCCGATATTGAAGCTAAATTTAGCATCAGCAATGCGATCTAGTTTTGGAACGCAGACATTGGAAACCCAGCCTATGCCTTGGGTTTCTACCAAGGGATAACTGCTACAATGAAATGCTGATTATATGACAGTGTTTTATTTATTTATTTAACACTTCAAGCACATAGTACAGAGGCGGACTTAATGCCATAGGCATTTTCTACCAGTCAACCTTTGGGTGATGCAGAGACAAACAGTGGTAGGTGTATATCTATATAACGAAAACAAAGAGTTATTAAATTTGAAAAACCTGATCTTTTGGGGGGGGGAGGGAGGTGCAATGCCCCCCCCCCCCCCCCAAGTCTGTGGAAGTTGTTTATTTTCCTTCAACTAGAAAAGAGGTGATGACCTTTAAACGGCTGAGCAGATTTTCTTGAAACATAGCTAAGAACACTCTCGATTAAAATACCTTTCAAACGAAACCAATTTCATCAAAATCGGTTCATCCGTTTAGGAGCTACGATGCCACAGACAGACACACAGATACACACGTCAAACTTATAACACCCCTCTTTTTTGGTCGGGGGTTAAAAATAAAAATATAATGTGTTTTATGGTTAAGCTTAAGAGTTATTTATTTTAAACAGAAAGAAACGCAATACTGTTTAGATGCTCTGGCAGATGACCAAATTACGCAGTAATACGAGTAACAACAAAAAAAACAAGTGCCTAACGCCACTTACTTAATCCAAACCATCAAAGCGATACAAAACAGCTAAAAATCTCACGCATGCGCACAAACAATGTGCTCTAGTATCTCTGCGATCAGCATGCGCGCTACGCCTGCGTCACAAAATAGGTGACTTCCAAGTGATTAATAAAGTGAGGTTATATAATCTGGTTACTGTTTTGTAACAAATCCGATAACGGATTGAAGATGTCCTTTTTGGTTTTTTTTCTGGGTGAGGTTTAGCAAAAAAGGATGCAATGTATTCTTGTGTGTGACGTTGAAAATTAGATTTTTTGAGATTTGAAAACTATATATTATACATCTACACAATACAAATAAATAAAATTGAAGTGTCTGTTTGTAATATTAAAATAACCATTTTTTACTACATGCATATGAATGTATATACGGTACTCATACCATTTTTTTTTGTCTTTTAATTTTTGTCTGTCTGTCTGTCTGTTTATTCCAGCTAATCTCTGGAACGGCTGGACTGATTTTGACGGGACTTTCACTGGCAGATAGCTGATGTAATAAGGAGTAACTCGCGGGCGAAGTCGTGGGCACAGCTAGTTTTACATAATATACTAAAAGTTTTGAAGAAACGTCTATTTCTCTAAGAATTAAAGACTGCCTGTTTAGTAAAATACGAAATTTCACTAAATAACATAGAAGCTATTGATCTTCCCTTTCACTGTTATTGTTTTCCTCCTTCATTAAACTACTGAGCAAAAGACAATAGTAGCCAGCCCATGAATTCCAGTTCTATAGATCCAGTGGTTTTATCCAGGTCGTCCCGTCATCGTCTTTAGTGGTCCACATGAATGTTCATCATCTACCTAGCCTTTTTACAACTCTGTTGGGAACGGCGTCCAGTCTAATCGGATGCAGCTGAATACTAGTATTTTACATGGAACGACTGCCTATCTGACCTCCACAACCCAGTTAGTACTGGGTAATACGATACCGAGAGCGGCGGTGGCCCAGTGGTGGCAGCCCCGACTTACGAGCAGTAAGCCGTGGGTTCGAACCCAGGCAGGCGCATTACTTTGTGTAATTTATTTCACCATCGCTGCTCTCAAAAACGGTGAAGGAAAACATCGTGAGGAAAACATCGTGAGGAAAACATCGTGAGGAAAACATCGTGAGGAAACCGGCATGTCCTAGAACCAAAAATTCGAAGACATGTGACATCTACCAACCCGCACTGGGCCCGCGTGGTGGATTACAGCCCACTCCCTCTCATAGGAGAGGAGGCCTGTGTCCCAGCAGTGGGAACATGATAGGCTAATGATGATGATGATGAATACGATACCCGAAACGATTATAGGTATATTTTTACGTCTATTTTTATTTTTATATGTGTATTTATTTGTACGTATGTTTATTTCATATAGGTGTTAAGTTTGTTTTAAGCTCTAATTTAATTTATTCCTGTTCTATCTTTTCTACACACTGTGTCTACATTTCTAATCCATCTTTCCACTCGCAGGTCTGCTGGAAGAAATTTCTTTTGAAATGAGCAGCACCTTTGTGCTCTTATATCTAAATGTATTGTACTGTTAAGTGTTATGTGTGTACATAAATAATTAAATAAATAAATACCCCTTGGTAAGACCTAATGTCAGATTTTCGGCTTTTGAGTCTCGTAACGACTGTCAAAGATCTACAAATGATAGCCGGGACCAACAGATTAACGCGCTATCCGAAACACGGACGAGATTCGGTATGTTATGATGGTCTCCCGTCCCCAGACCTACCTAGGCAATCGCATCTTGAAGATCGTCGATGTTATAATTCAAAAAATCTTAATTTATGCAACAATTTATCTCCTAGAATCAAAGCCGCAAACTAATCAATAACGTCTTGAATAACAAAGAGATGCAAGCGGCTGCGCCGGCGCAGGCGCGGGTGAAAGCAGCGCACGCGGATGTTAACCTGCTCCCGATTGATAAACTCGAGCGCAACAAAATGGCGGAAATAAAATCCAGTATTGGTTGTATCGGTGACTAGGTTTTACCCACGACTACGCTTACTGATTTAAAAAAAAAAAACGGTATATTTTTTAGCAGCAAAAAGTTTCGAAACTCCTGTTTCGGAGGCGGCCGAAGGGAAACATAGTACAGAATCATTTTAATATGATATAAAATCGGAGATCAAATGAGACACTGCTAATATAACATAATAACACTGAAAAATTTTCAGTGTTTCGTATTCCTCTGTGACAAATCACTCATTTTCGGAAAAAAGGTTTTGCTAGATGTGGCTGAAGATTGAGAGCATAAAGATTTTATGAAGCAATTAAGGAAGGTACTTTATGATATTAACAAAATCCCTAAAATCATGGATGGTGGCTGACTATAATAAGTTAAACTAACAACTAAAAATAAACATAGACAGATCTACAATTTATGTTCCGGTTGTTTTAAAAGTCTATTTATTTACATAATTTGAAACTGATGACTGTAATTATAGCATAATTCACCGGTTTCTACATCCACGTGCCATATTAGGTAATATAAATCGATAGATGTTTAATAATATTTTGGCTTCAGATCTCGAACCTGCCATTAAAATATTAAAGCCTTATGTAATTCTTATGTTAACTGCCATAAAAATATGTATTCGTATCACACTTTCTACTTTCTAGTTGTTTTCTTAAAAGTCATTTAATGTTGTTTTTTTTTAGTTCTAAAATGATGTACTTAAGTAAATGTATAACATTTTTTTAAGATAATATTCACAAAAAGTTTATACATTTTCAGGACACTTGCTGTTAAGAACAAACATTTCACTATAATAGACGCAACTAAAAAAAAAATGTCATAATAAATTCTATGAATACATACATATGTATATAGTACATGATATTTTTTTATAATATTATAAAAAAATATCATATACTAACACCTATCTGTTATCCACGATAACATATTGACATCCCAATAATAAATCAATTTAATATGCCTATTGCCTACCCAACACTATTCACCAATTCAAACACCTAAACTTGACGAATCACCTTTGTTTGAATATAAATCACTGTTGATCTATAGAAAACCGTAGTCATAATAAATACGGAACCGTGACATTTCATATTTCTTAGAAACGAATCTGGCGCAGTTCGAACTTGACCTCGATGAACGCTCGCGCAGTTAGACGTACGAAAAAAATCAAGTATTTGATGATACCCGGATAAATATTAAGCTAGAAGTGACAGAATATTTATTATCAAAATCAAAAGTCATTTATTCAAATTAGGCTGATAATCAGCACTTTTGAACGTCAAAATTACAAGAGATAGTATATATAAAATACTTCCTGATACTATAAATGTGCAAGTCTGTCTGTCTGTTTACTATGCCTTAACAGCTGAACAGATTTCGATGATAAGGCACACGGATAGCCAGTGACATGGATTAGGATTTAAAGGATACTTTTTCACTGATTCCACGTCCGTCCTTAGAATATCTACTAATTATATTTTGGTGTGAAGAAGAAAATAGGAGACTCGTTTGAAGTACAATTGAGAGATCATTCAACTAATCATTATCTTTAGCAGTCTCGTTCTGAATGTAAGCCTCATCTCTTTAGTTTAATGCTTCCCTGGTCTGTGCGAGTCTAAACCCCATCATCCCTCAATTTTGCAGCCTCTCGGGAAACATTTCAATAGTTTAAAATATACAATTATTTTGTGTACCTCCTTGTCTCTTCTATTCACCAAGCATCTGTAGTGGACGCACGCGCTGAGATGCGCGTGAGTTGCGTAATGGAGCTCCGTAATCGTTAGTATTAATTTCCGTGAATTTTCTACAGCGCGCGCGACTTTTTAATGTGCAGTTTTTTGTTATGGTCAACTCATTGCTTTTAATTATTTTATTCATGTTTCGCCTTATGTTGATATATAATTAATTGGATATGTTTAGGTACATTTTAATACTTAATAACACTTTGGCGAAAAATTACACACATGAACCGCAATATCTTTTCGGTGAAAATCGCCCTCAAAACTAACTATGAAACATCCCGAATGTTGAAATTTAAAACTGTTACAGGCCTATAAATACGCGAAGAGACATTCTTGAAATCAAGAAAACATGCTGTCCTGTAAAGTACGAGGCAGAGAATAGGTTGGCTTTTTCATTCGTTTACAACTATGGTCTTGAGAATTCTTAAGGAACATCAAGAGGGGGACACACATAACAAATGATCCGCAACATTTCTATCATCATCATTAGCCTATAATGTTCCCACTGCTGGGACACAGGCCTCCTCTCAATGAGAGGGAGTAGGCTTTAATCCACCACGCGGGCCCAGTGCGGGTTGGTAGATGTCACATGTCTTCGAATTTTTAGTTCTAGGACATGCCGGTTTCCTCACGATGTTTCCCTTCACCGTTTTGAGAGCAGCGGTGATGAAATAAATATATATAACACAAAGTAATGCCTGGGTTCGAACCTACGACTTACTGCGTGTAAGTCGGGGCTGCCACCACTGGGCCACCGCTGCTCTGCAACATTTCTATAATTACCTTCATTATATGTGTATATCTCCTCGGATATAGCAAACCAGCTAATGAAAATATTAAAGCTAAGTCATCATTACGTCATACGAAAAATAAATGTATTCTAGTCATGTTTATACGAGTACGTCCTAAGTTTCTCGAGATCCATCCTAATTGACCGTACGTGTTACAATTTTGCGTCTATTCATACAATTTCCCAACACACCGTGTGCCACATTTTGCGTCGTCGTAACTACAGTTTAGATTTAATTATTATGTAATATGTAACGCAGTCGAGTTTGTTATTTAACTATTGTAACGTTTTTTTGTTGGATAAACGTTAGGATTAAATAATAGGCTGTAACATCTTTATAGGAGATGTAAGAAACTATAATAATAGGGACGGTGACTCATTTTTTTTTTTTTTGTCTATCGGGTAGATTATTAAAAAGTATTTGACACGTATTTTTTCTTTTTTCACGTAATCGTAAAATTACGGAGATATTTTGAGTTGAAATGGCGCATGACGTCACGGCTTAGTACATTTTATACCTAGTTCTGACGTAGTTAGCCCCCACTCTCCAACTTTAATGCGTTTTAACTAAGTATTTTTTTGTTAACTTGATAAACAAAAAATACGTATCTAATATTTTTGTATTACCTGATTGACGGACAAAATAGAATTTCGTTTTCTTTACCCAGTCATCATCCCTATTAAAAGCGTTGTATTGAAAGTGTAGAGCACGCTAAGCCGTTGGTCTCGAGTGTCATTTGTAAATCTTTGACAGTCGTTAAGTAGTCAGTGGCCTAAAAGTCTGACAGCCAGTCTTACCAAGGAGGTATTACCTAGCATAAATTGGGTTGTGGAGGTCAGATAGGCTGTCGTTCCATTAAAAATACTGTCAGAAAAGCAATATTGTTTAGGCTCTTCGCCCGGTGTTCATAAGAATGAATGTACAATTACAAGTCGAGACTCCCTAGCAGCACTGGAGGGCTACTCTCTTTCTCCGAAACGTAACTTCGGCAACGAACGAAAATTAAACGTAGTTAGTACGTAGTAGAGTAGGTTAGTAGTAGGTAGTTACGTTTCGGAGAAAGAGAGTAGCCCTCCAGGTCTAAGACAGCTATCGTTCATAGTTGGAACCATTAAGAAGAATGAAAAAGTAACACAAAATTGTCTTACTTTTCATTCGTTTCATTCTAGCCAGAAATTAAATCAAATGGCACTCCGTGCTACAAAACGTCTCACATGACTTGTTAAGTGTGTATAATCGAAAACTTATTGCAGATGAGCAATCAGCTGAACCCGGTTAGAGTGGAAGCTGACACCAACAAAGTGGGGCAGAAGCTAGGCAGATGATGATCTCGCAGATTTTAAAAGGATAATAAAAAAAATATGTATGCCTACAGTATGAAGGCCTATCTATTGGTTTACGATTATCTTACTAATTGATTCAGTGCTCGCAAGCATGACTGCCGACTTTGAAGTACTAGGTCCGATTCCCAGGTCGGGCCGAGTGTTATTGGGTTTTTCCATCAGGAATTTTTCAGTAGCAGCCACGGAGACTGGATTTATGCCCTGTTGATGGCTAGTAGGCTCACCTCCTTGGGTTTTAAACATAAATGGCGAATTGTGGGTGTACTAATTAACGGGGTTACCTATGTTTCACCGAAAAGAAATTGACAAATTATCACTTCCCAAACAATTTTCCGCATAATTTCATTTGCAAACATTGAACTTTATTACTAGCATATAGAACAGACACGCCGAACCAAAGATTTGCTTCATTTTGGTAAGAGTTAGAACTAAAGTTCGCTGCAGCGCTAAAACAATAGTTATGTCGTCTAACCAAACTATTACAACATGCAGCGCTAGATCGCATAGAGGGGAATAGTTTTCTCGCGACCAAAACGTCATAAGCGCCAGGAATTTCATGGCGCTTACGCGTTTCGTTCAACGTAGTGTAACTGCAACTCGTATGTTGTATTGCAAAATGGCGGCGCCCGGCAACCCGATTCTCGTGAGCATTGTTACATCGCGAAAAACTTTAAATCAGAGTTTTAAACGTTTAAATGTCCACTTATTGATGATAATACCATCACTTTTTTTTGATGTTCTGGAGTGTTTACAGCAGTCTTTAAGTATACAACCAGGCATTTTGATGTTGTTATTTATGCGAGCCAAACACGACATGTCTCTGCGGGCGTTGGATACTCACTGGATAGTTGCAGTACAGCTCACCGCAAAGCGTGGCGCAAAATCATACAACGCGTTGTCTTCTCTATACGTAGTAGTAATACCTCAGTGTTTGCAAAATTATTACTAAGCAAAAACTCTTTTTACAAATAATTGTAACGCATACCTAATGTTTGGCAAGTGAACGTTTAAACAATAACTTGTTTAACAACTAGTACTTTTACCAATTTTCATGTAGTCAAATATTTCAGTTGGCAAATATTTAGTATCGCCAATTTTCAATTTACCATTTCTATTCAGTCAATTGCTTAGTTAATGACAAAAAATTTGCATCTATAAGTTAGTTGCACTGAATATACAAATTAAATTACAATGTGTACTGTTAAGTGGGTAGATGGTAAATCATAAATGACGCTCAATGTGGAGTCATGCAAAACCCTATCACTGTGTTTTCCATATTTCTTTCTATATAATCTAGTCGTTTCTGGCACACGCCGGCCGCTACCGCGGCACCGCTCGCTTCACTCGCTCGGCTCGTGCGTCACAGTTCTAACCTAACCTAACCTAACCATTTTTCTTTTAATAATTAACCCCGTCTAACAAGTTCGGTTCTCGATATATAGCTAAAAATAATCTCTTTTTTTCCATATTTTTCTAGTCGTTTCTGGTACTCGCTCGGTTCGTGCGGCAGTGGTGACACATGGCGTCCGGCTCCCTGTAACCTAACCTAACTTTTTTTTTATATAAGTTCCATAAATAACCTAGTAACCATTGTTTCAGACAAATTCAATTTTATTTTTGTCTTTATATTTTTTGTCATAGCAAATGTTTTGACCTAACGTTTATTGTCTAAAGAATGTTTGCTGTAATAAAACATTTAATTAAAGACTAAATGCCATAATGAAATTATCTTTGGTAATATTCTGCCAAGTAAAAATTTTACCAAATGAAAAAGTACGTACTAAAATCATTCCAAACATTGCATTGGTACAAAAAAAGGTTGCTAAAATTTGTTTGGGTAGTGAAATTTTGTCAAAATCTTTTCGGCAAAACGGCCTGACCCTACGGGTATTACAAGCGTGATATTATGATGTTTTGTTACTATTAAACTTTTGAGGAGCTCGTGGCTAAATAATAACAGCCGCACGGGTCGATCTTTAAGGTTAAGCCGTGCTTGCCGAGGTTGGTCCGTGGTGACATAATTACATACCGAGTTTCCTCCTTGCCTCGGAAAGCACGTTAGGCCGTTGGTCCCGGCTGTCGTTTATAGATCTTTGACAGTCGTTACGAGTAGTCAGAAGCCAAAAGGCTGACATCCAGTCTTACCAAAGGGTTTTGTATTACCCAGTTACTGGGGTTGTGGTGGTCAGATAGGCAGTCGCTTCATGTAAAATAAGGGTACTCAGCTGCATCCGGTTAGACTGGAAGCCGACCCCAAGATAGTTTGGGAAAAGGCTAGGCAGATGATGACGTTACTATTAAACTTCGTCAACATGATCTAGTTATTATGTAGTCGAATAAAATACTGATGTTCTGCTAACACAGCAGTCTTTACTAATTTAATTATGTGTCGTCATAGAAATGTAATTCAGTTCCCTTCCACCATTCCAAGTGCTCGGAGTTTTCAGGGTTCAGTGATGAAGTCTTTGTCGAAATCTATTGTGGTGTCGTTGGTAGTCAGTTTGTCGTATTGTGTTCAAAATGGTAAGTTACGATTATCCTTTTCTTCACCTTAATTTATTATTTATTTATTTATGTACACACATAACACTTAACAGGACAATACATTAAGATACAAGAGCACAAAGGTATTATGTTTATGTCTCCCGAGTTTCTATGAAAGGTTTTGTGACATGGACGACACATACTCTTGTCACAGTAGTACGTGATGATTCCTGTTTTATTGTTGATGTTTAGTTCTTTGCGTTTACAATTCGGGTGTCAAGTAAGAAGTTCATGTTGATCTTTTAACACAATATAACGAGTTCACGACAGCGTTATCCTTTTACAAGTACTTAGATTTATCTAGATGAATCGTTGGATCTTACTTCTTCTTGTGGAATACCAACCAAAGATGCTAAAATAAAATGTTCTCTCCAGGCATTAATATAAATGTATAAAATATAAAATCTTTAGGGCTGTCTTTAATTTGATCTTTCTGATTTTATACAAATCTTGTTCCATATGTAAACATATTAACTGACAAATTGGTACCTAGTCCGTTTAGTAGAGGAATAAAGACCATACCTTTGACTCAGACCCATAAGAACACCAGTAAAAGTACATCTAGGAGACAACTACATGCAGTAGTTTTATCCTCGTATGTTGTTGTCCCAAATCCATAGATTGCTATGTAGGTCACAACGGTCACCCGACACGTGAATCCGTACAATGTACATCAAAATTGGATTACTGACCGCAATTGGTTGAACTTGACTCAAATTCTACTGAAAGTAGAAAGTATTTTTCATATCATTTGCCACATAAAGCCTTATGCCTTAGCCTTAGTCTGCGTGATTTTCAAAGACAAAGTCTTAAGTTCCAGGCCTAATAGAATTTTATCGATTTTCCAAAGTAAATTCGAATGAAAACTATTCACAAAAATATGTGGGTTGCATTCAGTACCGTATTGTCACAACAAGATTCTTTACGTGGTGATCTATGATGGTGACAAAATACACGGTGTAAATCACCTCATCACGAAGCCGTCAACCAAGCATTCTGTACATGAAACTAAGTAACTTTACGCAAAAATTATTGCTGGGAAACGACTTTTTTTTGGGGGGTGTAAGATCATGATTTGTGGTAGAACTCAATGTAACGCACTCAAAACATTGTGCTGATGGACGGATTGAATAGTACGGGGGTCATGGAGATGTATAAAGTAAAAATCTTACATTAAAAACTTGTATTTTAAAAAATACTTGACAAAAAGTTGGAACTTTGACCCCTTATATCTCCGTATTTAGAAGGTTCCCAGGTATGGTGTAGAACAAAAAAAATGACCGCAATGACAGGGAGAACCAGTGCCTTTCGGCTTTGTTAAGAGGTGTTTTACACCCTTTATATGGCTGTGCTATAAGTATATGACCGTGCATTAAAGCAGAGTATCTGGAAACCCAAGGGTCGTTTTGGACGTTCTAGTAAGCCTGGATCAGAATCACTTAAGTTCTTTTTATCTCGTTTTTTATTCCAGCCTCTTCAATCCTATGCTATGACTGCAACAGCGCATATGACCCTCGCTGTGGAGTGGAGTTCGATTCTTTCAGTTTGGGCATCGTCAACTGCTCCTTGAGGGACCCCCCAGAACACTTGGAGCCTATCGAGCCTACTTACTGTCGATCTATCAAGATGGAGAGTGAGTATCCACTAATATAAGTATTTTGCAACTTGCTGGTGCATCCATTCAAAGAAACCCAACTTTTGGGAGAGCTGCAGCCAGTTGCTAATTGTTGGACATCGCCAAAGAACGCTCATCTCTGAGTAGACCACTTCATGTCAATAAAAATAAGTTAGGCTAGATTGCAACATTTGATTCTGTCCTGTAATACTGCAGATCAATACTCGTCGTCAACGATACTGCGTCAAAAAGCTATGGCACAGATGTCACTGAGGTTGACTTTTAGGGTTGTTGTCCTTACTGGTTGAGCTATCCTTAGTATTGCACAAAAGCACAGGACTGTTCTAAGTGTCTGTACGACTGCACTTTGGAGGACCTAATGAACGCCCGCCCTAGTGTCGCTATTAGCGTGCCAAATACCAGGCCCAGATAATTTAAAGAGTACTTTCGACACACATAAGAGTCAGAAGGTCACTATACCACCATCATTTCTTCTGTGTAAAGGCCTTCCTCTTGTACATCCGTACATACATCCCGGTTCCGTGTATCCCGCATCTAGTTTGCTTTTATAGCCGTAGTTGATTAGCCTAATCTTGGCCACATCTGTTAAAGCTTCGAGGATATCTTTATGAAATGAATTCACAAATAAGACCAGTTTGTAATGCATTTTTTTCTTCACAGTCTACGGGAAGGTCCGAGTGGTCCGCACATGCGGCTACCTAGCTGAAGACAACATCCAACTGCCACACTGCCGGCGGGTTTCCGGCAATGGGGACGTCTTCGCCACCTACTGCACTTGCAACACGGATCTCTGCAACTCTGGAGTTGAACAGATCTACCCACAGATGGCATTGCTGAGTGTCTTGTTGTTTTTAGTGGTATGGTACTAGTGTGTTGTTGTGTTGTTAGAGCGAATTAAATGGTGGTAGTTTGTTGTTGTTTTAATTTTTTGTATTTTTATTTAAAGTTTTAGATAGTGAATAAGATAAGTCTACCTTCTATACTGGTAGTCAGCTACATCCATTTAGACTGGAAGCTAATCCTTACCTAGGCAGATGATGATGACTATAGTTTACAGAAACTAACGAAGCCTGGACGTGAATTATCAATGTGAGTTCGGTGTGCTAAGGTTCCTTTATATCCTATACCAATTCCGGGCTGATGTCTTAACATCTTATAAGCATGTCATGACATTACGAAGTGATTAGACTTTAAGTAGGCTGTAGTATTTAGATAAAATACTTATTGAGAAAGTGAAAGAACAGTTCAGTTATCTGTTTTCATTTGTTGCAATCTTAATATTTTATGAACATTTTGACAGTAGATTAACATGAGAAAGCAAGCACATGCTATTATGAAGAAGACACTGGTTTTCCTGATACTTAACATTAATGCAAGTGTTAGTATTGATTGGCATGTGCTATAAACTAATAGCTTCGGCACTGGAGAACGTGGAAATAATAAGATAGTTTCTTATAGTAAAATAATGTATTCGTGAATCAGTCAATTTTAAGTGAAATGTTCTACCAAAGGGTTTGTTTTATTTGAGCTGCCTAACTTCCGCCATTTTTAAAATAGCGGCATCGCATAAAATATGTATTGAAGATTCAGAGTTTATATTTCGGAAAGATGACACTTTAGTAGATTTTGTCTCGTTCAAAACTTTTGTTGTTGTTGGTTTTGTTTGTATTTATGCCAGCTATTGATTAATACATTTTTATGTGTGGGCCTGGGCGATATCTATACATACGAATAAATAAAATTGAAGTGTCTGTTTGTAATATTAAAACAACCGCTTTTTACTACATGCATATGAATGTATATACGGTACATACACTAAAATAATATTTTTTACGATTTTTGTCTGACTTTCCGTTTGTTCCAGCTAACCTCTGGAACGGCTGGGCCGATTTTGATGGGACTTTGATAGCTGATGTAATAAGGAGTAACTTAGGCAACTTTTATTTTAGAAAAATTCATATTCCACGCGGACGAAGTCGCGGGCACAGCTAGTTTTTTTTTTAAATAAAATGAAAGGTCAGAAGTTAGGCAGGCCAGGCTTCCAACAAAAATCTATCAACCTCTTTAAAAATGACGGACACGTCTTAATTAGATACAATCTCGCCACCTCCCATAATTTACCAAGACCTTTTTTTCCTCATTCCCTACGCTTTTATTCCTGAAACCTTCGATGAGTCGGCCTAGTTTAAAAAATGTGTATCTTTCGTCAATATCTGTCAGTTTTATTAGAAGAACTGGAATTACAACCTCAAACACGAAGCTTGTGAAGAAGAAGTCGATAGTTCAATAGTGCACTAACCTGGATTGGCACCATCACGGAACACCTTGGGCAGATTCTTGTAGGCTAAGAAGTACTCGATGTGTGCCATCTCGTGATGAGCCGTCACCAGGTCCTTCATGTCAACGTGAGTGCACATCTTGATCCTGGAATTTAAGAAAGGAGTTCTATAGCTATTTCGATTTGATTACTATTCTTCTTCTTAGTGTGTCGATGACAATTCAAATTGAGCCAACCCAAAAATTGGTGACGGGTTTGGCTCTTTCAGTAGCGTCCATTAGCTCCTGCGATGTGCAATCATCAGAACAGGCAGGACATGTCAAGTATCCCATCGTTTGTGGGGCAACACCACATTTACACTCCAGGGCAGAGTCATCTATGAATCTCCACCTGACCATGTTTTCCTTGCTTAGGCGGACCAGTGCAGTGTCCGGAGTCTATTTAAAGACTTCCAGATCAGTCATGACAACTCGTGCCCACGTATATTAGTAAGGAAGTTAGGAATGAGGAATATTATTAAGTTAGTCGCAAGTAGAAGATAGGTTACCAAGTTGAATAAAGGTTTACTAGAAACGCTTGAAGAATCAGGTTGCACTCTTGCCTGGCACTTCACAACTAAAGCTGAGTTTGCATTGCTAACATCAGAACAAGACCTCTCGAAACAGTGATACTATTAAGTATTTGTTATAGAGTGTGTATTAGTACATCATCAAGCTCGATACTGATTTCACGATCTACATCCTCGCAGTAGGTGTCAGAAGACAGGTGTTGTTGCCGAGGGGCAAAAGGCTAGCAATTAGAGTGCGTTTCTGGGAGAATCTGGTGGACAGAACAGGACATAGGGTGGAGTGGAGTGTATTAGTGTGACTTTTTAAAAACTACATTACTTAGCGATTCAGTTGCTAAGTTAATCTCAGAAAACAGTTGGAATAGCACACAAGTCTCCCCCTTTTCAAAGTTACTGTTTGATCTCACCTGTAATCATGTCTGTTACAAAAGTCCCATGCCGAGGGCTGGCAGTGTATATGCCTGTCGGTGGGCTGCTGCAGCGCGCTCAAAGCCCAGAAATCATGCGGCATAGCAGACATGTTCATCGACACGAAGAACTCTTCGGCCAGTTGGAAGATTGTCAGAGGACTGTAGCCCTGGAATGAAGAAAAGTTTAATTTAACGTTAAGTGAGAGAAGTATTTCCCTTTGAGCAATAATGAGGAACATTAACCGGAATGATATTTTTCATTTGCATATGTCATTTAACGATCAATTCCTAATAAATTAGGAGGAGTAATTGCATTAATAACATCTTTTTTTATTATACATTTAATTTAAAAAATCAAGCAATTCAATTGTATCATTAGCGGATTTCTATTTGATATTTATATTTATTTATTTATTTAACACTTCAAGTACATTGTACTGAGGCGGACTTCATGCCATAGGCATTTTCTACCAGTCAACCTTTGGGTGATTTATAATGCACTTAATTCGTTAATTTGTTAGAATCGTAAAAAAAAATCTTGTTATCAACGCGTCATACAAAATGTTTTTCACAAATATTTTCAAATATAGAAAAATATTTGTTATTTCGCTTACTTTGCTTAGAGGACAAAGTGACGTTCTATAAGCGGCCACGTTGACGGAAAAGAATATATTCCATATCGCCATAAACTACCGCAGAGCTAATGCCAATCCTGTCGTTTGACTATGTATAACGGAAAATCGTTGTAGAAACCCCTGGTCTAAGCCAACAGGTTATTGAAATAATCTCTACTTAGGTTGTTCTCATACAGCTTCCCAGACATTCCCAATTCATGTCATTCCCAAAACCTTCAATTTTCTCTCACCTGCTGCACCATCTCCGGCGTAATATCCACCAGGGTCTTGCCCGGATAAGGGAGGGTGACGGGCACGATGCCCGACCAGCTTTGCCCCCACATGTCACCGAGGATGTGGGCAGGGATCGGGGCTGAACGGGAAATGCGCTCAGGACCGTAGGCTTCGCGGAGACGACGGCGAACGTACGCGTGCAGAAGTTCGTACAGGGGCTTGATCTGGAAAAATAGGACTAGATATTAGTCTCCCTAGGAGGCTCTCATTGCACGCCTGAGTTAAGGGCTTGATTGGGAAAGCAGTACTCTTGGATACGGCACGCATAGTATGGAGAATCCTCTCGCTGAAATTCTGATCACAGTTTATTAAATTTGCTATTTATTTATATTTTTTAATTCTTTACTTGGGTTTGTTTTAAAAAAATATATATTTAAAAATGTAAAATATTTATGTAAATGTATGAAAATAATAATCTAATATAATGCTTGTCAGTATTAGCTAACAGTGTCCAAAAAGTCCCATGATAATTGCTAAAGAAGAAAAAAACAAGAGACAATCCGGTCGTTTGATTGACGTGTATTAGCCACCAATTCTGTTCTAGGTTGATGGCTGATTGTCTATAGTAAGTAGCCTCTGGGTTACTAGTTATTGAGAATTTCCTTGTAAAAGCAAAAACGTTCCAAAGCGCTACTGCTGTTTAAGTTTATTCAAATATTATATCTTTAATAAGAAAAAAGAGAATAAAAAACATAGTTACTTTTAACACCAATGCGAAAACTACACCCACAGTCTAAGTCATTTTCTTTTGGTTATTCTTAAACGCTGCATTATTTCGTTCATTATCGAGTTAAAAATAAAGAAAGTAGATTAATTGTTACCTGTTCCCAAACTTCGTCAACTTCGTGCCTCATGTTATTTGTCTCGTAAGGGAACATCCAGTAAGCTGAGGCGTCCGTGAAATCTGGAAAACACAAAATAATCATAAAGAATGGAGACTGTAAAAAACAAAACCGATTGTAGTGATCTGGATTTACGAAATGGCTTCTTAAACGAAACGAGATGACGATCAAATCAAATGTTTCTAAAACTTCCTATTTCCTATCACGAATGTCTAAGCACAACATACTCATAAATAATTTAATTTCAACACGCACAGCACTAGAATGAAAATGGCGCCTTTAATTTTCTAATAGCGCACAACTGCAAAGTAGCAGGCTATTGCTTAGTCTCTTTTAACAGGCGTTAGGTGATTTAAAATTCAGTATTTGATCGATTTTTCTACGGGTAAATTCGCGGCGTCATCTAGGTAGATAAAAAAATACGACAGGCTTTTTAATATTTCGACTACCAGGTTGCCTAAATATGACAGCAACAGACGCTGTTAATGTTATGAATTTTCAGTTTGTGACCATTTTACGAATTTTAACGTAGGTAATTCATATTATTATCCTATTATGATTCTGCTAAAGGTGCCATTTTCAGCCCCCAGGTGCCAAAAATGTTTATTTTTAAATGCACAGTAGGGTACATATTAATTAATTTAACAATAACGTTTCTATTGGACATGGTCTGAAAAGTGCCCCAAGCCTACTTACTATTCAACCTCGCTGCTTGATTGGTCAAATCCACAAGCTGTTCATACAGGTCCCGGATCCTCCTGCCCGTGTTCCTTCTCCACTCGGTCCAGATGTGCTGCAACTCGTCCCAGTCCCGGGAGTGAGACATGATGTACTGGAGCTCGGGCTGCAGGTGCAGACCGCACTTGAAGGGCTCGTTGTACGCGCAGATCTCGGCGGTGTTGTAGACGGCTAGCATGTCGTTGATTATGCGGTTGTACTGGAAATCCAAACATATGTTTTAACAACCTGATAAGCAGTGATAGCCTTGTGGTGTGACTGACGGACTGCCAAGTCATAGGTCTAGAGTTCGAACCCAAGACATGAACCTTTGATTTTTCGGAATCATGTGCGTATTGTACAAGGTGTTGTTGCATCCTCGTCAAAATTCAGTAGGTTGTCACACAAGACATAAATAATCAATTTAAATTACGGTACCTAGTTAATTATTAATAAACGCTGCTTTATTTGTTGTTTAAGTTTATCAGAATAACCTGCTTTACGTGGTTTAGGGAATAATAAATTATAAAATAAACGTTTGAGGTTGTTTGTTTGTGTGAAAGCGCGGTTATAGGGCAAATATCAGATGTAAAGGGGCCAAGAACAAAAGAAGAAGAAGAAATAAACTATTGCTTACTTAATTTAATGCTTCTAAAAATTAAAAAGATACTATGAACCTGAAATCACTATTTAACTTTATAAACGTATTTTCTTTACACCAGTAGTAAGATAACGCTTATGTTATTACTTAAGATGGTATTGTACGGACACGGAGGCTGGATTTGTGCCCGGTTGATGGTAATAGGCTCGCCTCATATTACATGGGACTTAAAACGAAACTGGGTATACTATTAGATACATCTCTGCTTAACCCTTTGGGGATTACAGGCGTAATGTTATGTTATTATGACACTTACTCTGTCAAGCTGATCAGGTGGTAACGCAGCTGGTCCAATGATAGATAGCAGCCTCAACTGCCTGAACGTGGCGAAGTCCCGGAGACCACCGCGAGGTATCTGCTGAGCAGCCTCCCACAGACCACGTTGAAAGAGAGTGTAACGTTGCTGAGCATCCAGCTGTAAGAGAAAAGACAGAATAATGTCAAGTCAGAAGTACCAAGCACTGTTATAGTATGACCAGTTTAAGTATGCAGTTCCAAATGGGTTTTTTGTTTGGTATGTGAAACTTGGTATATTTATTTTAGTTCTGTGTTTTACTGCCTGCACATATAAGTTGGTTGAGGTGTGAAACGTATTCTGGAAGGCGAAAAGACGGATGGAAAATCATCAAATGACCGCTCCTGCTCTGGGCGGAGCGGAAGCGAGTGTCAGACTTGTACAGACTAAAACCTATCCATGTTCATTCTTAGCCCTTTGTGTTCCAGGGCCATGGTATCTCTTTCGAACAGTCCCGCAGCCCTGGCAGGCATCGGCCCGCTTGGACCCCTTCCGATTTGTTGATATCTCCTTAAGACGCGCGTGGAACACGAACGCGCCGTGCATCGAAGTTACCTCCATGCAGGTTTTTACAACAAGTTTGGAGTCATACATTATTTTCAGTTCTGTGTTTTCCCGCCAGCACAAATAATATGGTTGAAGTTTACTACCAATTTTCCAATACATAGTTTTTAATACAAAAGAGCAAAACGCCGGGGCGTACAACAGATACTTTGAAAACTTTGTGCATATCATTTAGGAGCTAATCCGCTATGGTATTCTATGCAATCTACATAAACATGCAAATATGCATGAAAATTCGCTACCACTTACATTTGCTCAGATGTTGTAGTATCTGCAGGCCTTGTGTTATGTTTATCTACTTTGAGACACTATTTAAAGGAAAAAGAAAATCTCCATATTGCTTGGAACTGTATTCTATTCTAACAACCTGTCCAAACATTATGACACCATCTCATGAATGCGTGATGGCATTCTATGAATTCGTGTGAACTACTGCGGTCTCTTTACGGTGTGTCAAAAGGAAAAAACCGGCTAAGTGCGAGTCGGACTCGCGCACAGAGGGTTCCGTACAAACCAAAATAACTAAAGAGAATAAATAAAAATATGGGATCTAACTAAAAATTTAAGGTTTTATAAGACGTTGCTTCGTGCCAAATTTCAGGATTCTGATTTAACGGGAAGTACCCTGTAGGTTTTCATTCCCTTGCGTGTGTCGAAAATTTGCAGAAATTTGCGTCATAGACGGCTGTATCTTTTGATTGCGCTAGATTTATTAGATTTTTGATTAGAAGTTTTTCACAGCTCCAAGGGACAGCAGACCTGAGTATTTGATATAAATTCCAGCTTGATACCTCCACGCGTTCCTGAGAAAAAGGGTCTTGACAGATAGACAGACGGACAACAAAGTGATCCTATAAGGGTTCCGTTTTTTCCTTTCGAGGTACGGAACCCTAAAAAAGGTTAACCTTCTGAAACTACCATAGTATATATTATATATTCAAGAGTTACGTTTTTTTTCATCCCATGAAATCATATAGCATCCGGAATCCCAGCCTGGATATTGTGATTCTTGGCAGCGGATAGTGTATACCTTCCACAACGAGGCAACGGAGTTATTAAAGTTTTCTTCCTTTCAAGACCTTCTGACAACTATTTTTGAGAAACTGCAATCTCTCATCTCTGCCTTTATTGAAACAGTATAGTCATTTTTGGTAGAACTATCTTTGCAAATTTTCCGAAGTGATTATCATTCCTCATCTGCCTTGCCTTTTTCTCGCTATTTTTGGGTCGGCTTC
Organism: Cerastis leucographa; assembly: GCA_963082945.1. Lineage (NCBI taxonomy): Eukaryota > Metazoa > Arthropoda > Insecta > Lepidoptera > Noctuidae > Cerastis > Cerastis leucographa. The sequence continues at coordinate 19,652,217 of OY720356.1, read as the reverse complement.
CAGTCTTACCGGATTCAGCTGAATACCAGTATTTTACATGGAAGTAATAATTATTCCAGAAGATAATTACACACTTAATTTTATTTTGTTGTCTAAAGCCGAGTGTCTTTTTATAACCCACGTTAATTATAAAGGCTTAATTAAAGTTGACGTCATTCCACAATGACGGATTACAAGAAAACAATGATAAATGTAGCATATTTTTTATAGCAATTACTTTGCAGGTGACTCAGTTGGACATAGCGTGATGGTACTGCGTTATGTGGTTATGATTCATAGTAATTGCGCTATCATAATAATTGATGGTTATTGTTATAAGGTGACATAATGACCAGGTGCCTGGTTTGATTCGGAGCTGTTCGGCTTGATGGTCATGTTATATGATGATGCATCTTTATTCCGACTATTTCACCGCCAACACAGAATGATCTTTCTGTTAGAAAAGGCTTTTTCATTATTCATACTCTGAAAGTAGGTCTGTAGTTGCCTGAGGAGCGGGTTGAAAGTAATAGTTTTTTTTTTTTTATAATTTGGCATCTGTCAGTTGAAAGCGATTCTCCCTAGGGATGAAAAGTATTACTTTCAACCCGCTCCACAGGCAACTGCAGATCTACTTTCAGAGTATGAGTAAAGAAAAAAAAATGTGTTCTATTTTCACATTTTTATTGAACCATGTTCCAACTTTCTATTCAGCCACGATGGAAAATTGAAATAACTTAAAGTTAAGTATTGATTAAAGAATCTATATTTTTTAATAACATTATTATAATTTAGTTTAAACAATTTCTTTAAAATAACATAGATTTGGGCAAAATATACACCATTTTTTCAATGATGATAATGAAAAATAATGGCTGAATAGCTGGCTGGCCACAGAAAAAAAAAACAATATATGGGCGGGAAAACTTGTTGATTTATGTAAATTTACTATTTTTTCTTTAGCTAATTCATGTTTTTATTTTTACTTTCCTTGTATTCGTAATGAAAATCACAGTGTTTACCTCGGGTTAAAGACTTATTTAGTCCCTCGAACTATTGGAGCCCTCACTTCGTTCGGGCGCCAAACCCCGTCTCGGGACTAAATAAGTTACTTTCACCCCTAGGGTAACAATGTACTATTGTTGAATAAGCATCGCATCAACTACTCAAAATATCGAACAGTGCAAAATGACTGTGACGACTGCGTGCGTATACGCGCGTCGTCGATCGCTTATATTAGGACACGGTCGAACTTACCTTTTTATCAATTGCTGAAGTAATTTTGTTTTTTTTTTTGGTTGAATTCAAGTTTATAACGTGAGAAATTGAATTTGCACAAAGAGGTTTCTCGACGTTTCGTGTAGTCGCCTCACAAAACTCGTCACGGGTCAGAAATATGCTCTCAGGTCAACGGATCTCGTAAGAAGGTTCATAATCATAATTATAACTTATACGCCGGATGAGCAGCAATTTAACAATAAATTTAAGAAATAATCGTGTAATTAAAATCGTGGTTTAACTTTAGTTCACACTTTTTTTGGTCTGTACTGGCCGTACAATAGGCTTTTTATATAAAAATAAGAAATAAAATCTAAATTAATCTCACAGAGCCACCCAAAAATTCGAAACCGATCAACGAATGAATCTAGAAAATTGCAAAAACCAACGAAAAGTTGTATACGAAGAGGCTAGGATAAAAAACGGCGACTTCCAGTCGTGACCACGCAAAAATGTCAGTCTTAGAAAATTTTGCAGGAGCGTGCGATGGTGTGGTTAAAGCATTATCCGTGTTGTGTTATGTAATTTCTGCATGCATTTGTCAGTGGGAATTTCCCCGGAGTTAGCTTATACAAGGAGTTGTTTCGCATCCTCGTCAAAATTAAGGAGGTTGTCACAAAAGACATAAATAATCAATTTAAATTACGGTACCTTAATTAGGTACCGTAATTTAAATTGATTATTTACGATATTTTAAATAATTTTATTAATATAAACATAATAAATAATAAATAAACACTGATTTTTTTGGTTGTTTAAGTTTGTCAGTACATCAGAATAACCCTCATAACGTGGTTTAGGGAATAAGAAAATCCTACTAATATGTATTATAAATGCGAAAGTTTGTGAGTATGGATGTATGGATGTTTGTTACTCGTTGACGCAAAAACTACTGAACGGATTTAGATAAAATTTGGAACACGATAGTTTATAACCTGGATTAACACATAAAATACTTTTTATCTCGATAGTATGTTCCCGTGGGACAATTATCGAACGAATAAACGTTTGAGATTGTTTGTATGTGTGAAAGCGTGGTTATAAGGCGAGGATCAGACGTGCCGCGTTTAAAATACCTACGGGTGATTCACACTTACCAATATCCGTAAATAAGAAAAAAAAATACTACCCTTTTTAGTATTGATTCGGATGGAGAATCATTAGCATAATTACCTCCTAGAATGGTTGTAGATACTGGCATGAACCACGACCCAGGTCACATATTAAAAGAACTAGGGCAAAATAAACGACATTTGACCCCCAGGTTCAAGACCTTCAAATTTCGCAAATTTGCGTGCTAATAACACTGTTTTATACCGCGGCCTTGTCCGCAGCATTACAGCGAACAAGTGTCATGAGTCCCCTAACAGAGCGAGTCATTAGGTAGCCTTGATTTACTTAGAGATCTTATCGAAGTTATAGACTCAAGTTCAAATTTTTGCTTGTAGTGGGTAATTATTCGGTGATTTAATTATGTGTTTGAATGTAATTGGTGTCTCGTTGGTCTAGTGGTGGCAAGCGCTACTGCTGAGCATGACGTCCTGGGTTCGACACCCAGGTTGGGCATAATGTTATTGGGTTTTCCATCAGGAATTTCTCAGGAGCAGCCACGGAGTCTGGATTTGTGCCCGGTTGATGGCAATAGGCTCGCCCTTTACATCATCTGCCTAGAAATTTCCCAAACTATCTTGGGGTCGGCTGCCAGTCTAACCGGATGCAGCTGAGTACCAGTATTTTACATGAAGCGACTGCCTATCTGACCTCCATAATCCAGTAACTGGGTAATACGATACTCCTTAGGAAGACTAGAAGTAAGAATTTTGGCTTCTGACTACTCGTAACGACTGTCAAAGATCTACAAATGACAGCCGGGAACACTCTGTATTCAATTATGGTTGCCCTTTACATGGGACTAAAAATTACCGGCAAAATGTGGGTGTACTAATTTAGGTACACCTCTGCCTTACCCTTCAAGGATTACATGCATAATGTTATAAACTTCATCTTCCTGCCCTTGTCCCATTTTATTTGGGGTCGGCGCAACACGTCTCTTTCCTCCATTCTCCTCTATCATTCGTCATGCTATCATTTACTCCTTTTTCCTTCATATCATTTTTTACACAATCCATCTTTTCTTCTGTTCTTCCCTCTCCATCCATCCACATTTATATTCATCACTCTTTTAGTCACATGTGTTTCATCCATAATGCTATAAAGGGTGTAAAACACCTCTTAACGAAGCCGAAAGGCACTGGTTCTCCCTGTCATTGCGATCACTTTTTTGTTCTACACCTTACCTGGGATCCTTCTAGTTACGGAGATATTAGGGGTCAAAGTTCCAACTTTTTGACAAGTATTTTTTTTAAATACAACTTTTTAATGTAATATTTTTACTTTAAACACCTCCACGACCCCCTTACTATTCAATCCGTCCATCAGCACAATGTTTTGAGTGCGTTACATTGAGTTCTACCACAAATAATGATTTTACACCCCCCAAAAAAAAGTCGTTTCCCAGCAATAATTTTTGCGTAAAGTTACTTAGTTTCGTGTACAGAATGCTTGGTTGACGGCTTCGTGATGAGGTGATTTAAACCCTGTATAAACGATGTTATGTAATAGGGGTGCGGACTGGGTAAAGAAAACGAAATTCTATTTTGTCCGTCAGACAGGTAATACAAAAATATTAGACACCAATTTTTTGTTTTATCAAAATATCAAAAAATTTCAACTCAATATATCTCCGTAATTTTTTGACCACGTGAAAAAAGAAAAAATACGTGTCCAATAATTTTCAATAAACTACCCGACGGACAAAGAAAAAAAAATTGGATTATCCCCTATTGATGAAAGGGTTTGTTTTTTGGTAGGAAGTGACTAGACATTAGGAAAGCCGTAACTGTTTAGCTCTACCGAAGCAAATAACACGAAACTAATCTAAGATTCAAAGTATGACAAAGGCTTTTTGCGAATCCCAAAATTATCGTCTTGAGGTTTTCAATGAAAAGATAAAACTTGAAAAAAAAATGGTTTAACTTAGATTCATTTAAATTGCTAATTTTAATGTAATGTTAACTTTGGTACCTAATTCCGACATTGCTAAAGTGATCATAAGAGGCAGGCTATTGTCCTTTTCCTAATTTTAATTTTTTTCTTCTTCTTTGACTTTAACGTAATTTATATTTGGTAAAATTAGTTTTAATGAACATTGATTCCAGACAGATCTATGTATAATGCCCCAATCCTAAAGAATAAAATAAGCTATAACGTACTGAAATTAAAAGGTCGATCTTGACAGCTTGCCCAATTAATTCACGAGAAAACTCGACAAGTCGTACAAATAACTACTCATTACCGTACAGTAATAACAAATTCAGTTTCCCACGGTATGAAACTGGTTTTGAACTTGAGACTATGTTTATGAGTTAATTATTCATTCCTATTATCGCACATTTTGCCTTGTCACGATGTTAACTTAATCGTATTATAGTACTCGTAGGTACGATACTTCAGTCTGCACTACATGTACTGCAGTTACATTTCGTTGAGCTCCTTGAGTTATAAGTCGAGCTACACGATAACTGACAAATGCTTGCACTGACTGGACAGGTCCACTCAAATTTGTGTGGTTCTTTCTTCAAAAGACCATTTCAGATACTAATCTGCATAGTCCTCATTTAAATTGAGCAATGTCTGGACTTTAAAAAAGTAACAAGTTAACAGAGAACTTCTGAGTTTGTTTCGGCTGTTTCTTCTCAGAGTAGTCAGGTACAAAACACTGGCCCCATCTAGCTTAAAAAAAAATGACGTGTAAAAGTGTTTGTAAAAACCTACTTGCAAAATAAACATCATTTATCATTTACATAGTTCCCTCTCTTTTTTCTACATATTAACACAGGCACTTCCGACAACGGATTTTATGAGGTCTGTTCTGATGAAAACTCATTTTCTCTGACACATGAAATAGTTACTGCTTCATTGCTTGTGCTCGCAAGCACTACTGCTGAGCATTCGGTCTTGGGTTGATTTCCGAGGTGGACAGAGTATTTCCTATTGGGTTTTTACCATCAGGGATTTTGTGTCACATGACAATGATGGCAATAGGTTCGCCCCATACAACACAGTGCAGCTTTAAATATGGCATAACTGTTTTTCTATTAACTGCAGTTTCTTGTAGAAACACAAGGCACTTTGAAAGCGGTAGCCGCATTTCTAGGCCCTGAGGAACTCTACTAACAATTAGACTACCGCATTTAACCTATACCGTACCGTAGAGGAGCTCGTGGCTAAATAATAACAGCCGCACGTGTCGATGTTTAAGGTTAAGACGTGCTTGCCGAGATTGGTCCGTGGATGGGTGACCATAATTACATACCGAGTTTCCTCCGTGCCTCGAAAAGCACGTTAAGCCATTGGTCCCGGCTGTCATTTGTAGATCTTTGACAGTCGTTACGAGAAGTCAGAAACCTAAAGTCTGACATACAGTCTAAGTCCTAGGGACAGTCTAAGTCCAGGGTATCGTATTACCCAGTTACTGTGAAGGTCAGATAGGCAGTCGCTTCATGTAAAATACTGGTACCCAGCTACATCCGGTTAGACTGGAAGCCGATCCCAAAATGGTGATGAATTAACTGTATCTAACTAAGCTGAACAAACTGTCATGAAAACCATTTCCGTCCGCCCTTTTCCTCGATTTTCCTCGACCAAAATCCCCAGAAGTCATCGTCACGTTTTGGTTGCGAAACGCCGCAGTATGGGAATGTCCTCTATCATTGACAATGGACACACGCTTACTCGTGTGAGAATTAATAGGCGTCTCATTATGTGCCGGCATTGAAGTGGCTACCGTAAGGTCTTAGCTTTATCTTCGGCTGTTAAGCTTCATCGCTTCTTTGTTTTATTTTCTGTTATATAATGGAGTTAATTAATTATTTGCGGACGTTTGGTTCTGTAACTTGCAAACGTAGCATATTCTTCTCCTTCATAGACCACGATGGAGATAGCGGGACGACATGAAGAGACTTTCTTGAGAATTGACCGATGGAAGGATGGAGGAATCCTTCACCCGTCAGTAATACTGTACGTGCTAGTAAAGGTAACGTAGAAAATCACAATGTTCTACCTGTACCTCCATCGAACGGTTTTTACTAGGAGCAACAATGGGCGAAAACTATAATTATTTTGTAGTCTCAATCCAAGAAATTATGTTTCATTTCTGATTGCCAGAGTCAAAAACTGTCACTATGGTAACTTGGTTCAATTAATTTATATAGGGGATGATTTATAACAGTCCAAGTATCACTCGGCTTCAATATACACGGTGTAAATCACCTCATCACGAAGCCGTCAACCAAGCATTCTGTACATGAAACTAAGTAACTTTACGCAAAAATTATTGCTGGGAAACGACTTTTTTTTGGGTGGTGTAAAATCATGTTTTGTGGTAGAACTCAATGTAACGCACTCAAAACATTGTGCTGATGAACAGATTGAATAGTACGGTGGTCGTGGAAGTGTTTAAAGTAAAAATCTTACATTAAAAACTTGTATTTAAAAAAAACTTGTCATCAAGTTGGAACTTTGACCCCTAATATCTCCGTAACTAGAAGGTTCCCAGGTATGGTGTAGAACAAAAAAATGATCGCAATGCCAGGGAGAACCAGTGCCTTTCGGCTTCGTTAAGAGGTGTTTTACACCCTTTATTTCAATCCACACAAAATCTTCATTATTTCCTTTAAAGCCAGTGACAAAGTACCAAACCAAGTCCTCCAAAGAAGTCATCAGACTAACCATCATAATCAATGCAACTGCTTAAGAAGCTAACAAAAGCTAAGAGACCGAACCAATAAAAAGACTCATTCATACCCAAACTAGTTCAAGTTTACAAACAGATGTACTATCGCGCACAAAGCTGCCTCAATATTTGGCACAACACTATGCAATCCATTTGCACTTTAACACCAAGATAGTTTTACATTCCTACAACTTAAAATTGGACCTTAAACTGCTGTGGTAAGGTTTAGATGAAACTGTTAGGTGTGATTTGATAAAGTGGTTTTGAGGATTCTAAGGTCAGGATCGTGTTTTGTCATCAATTAGCGAACTACGTGTGTGGGTTGTGTGAAATGGTTGTACTGTTAAGTAGAAAGGGCATTGCTATGCAAGTAAATCTGCACATTGCCGTGTTAAATGTGTTGCCCTGTTTTCTTTGAGGATTTACCAAAATATATGGCAATTTAAGGAAAACTTGAATGAGAATAATTTCGAGAAAGTAAAGCATTTGTGACAGTTTACAATTTGATTTCCCAAATAAATTCACTTAATTTATTCTTAATGGTCTGAGAATGGGCCCTTATGAATCACAAAAGACTGTCATCAAAAGCGAGTTCATTACTTAGAACAAATACACACAAACTGCAATATATAGCTTATATACAACGGCGAGCTTAACCCAGAATTAGGTTTTCTAATTTTCTTACTAACTACTAATAATCTTTCAACGATTGCGAGATTTGCAAAAGAGGATATACTTATGTGCATAAACATCTAAAAACTTAAATTAACTAACAAAATATAGGCGAAATTTCAAATTCTGTGATAATAAACATCTGTCTTCATCTGTACTTAGTTCAATGGAGCATAACAACGCAGTCGTGGTCATACAAAATTCTGATTATTGTTAAAAAACCAAGCATTGTGACGTCAGACCTTCTCGACCCTGAACACTGTTGATTTCAAGCCAAGGTGAAGGTAGATAGTTATCAAATTCTTTCAGAAATATGTAATTTGACATTATTTTTACCTTACATTTGAGCACAGCCGAGATACGGAAGAACGTTAGATAAATAGAACAGATTTATTTATTTAATGCAAAATTTACATCATCTTAGTCACAAGTTAGGCAACTAGAGAGTACATGACCCTGTTAGGGCGCAGCAAAATAACTTAAAACTAACTTAAGTATATTGCAGCGAGTCTTTTATCTAATATCACTTAACTTAGAAACTTTCACAATAAAAAATAAACTTATATCTGGTATTTTTTTACAAATAAAAAAATATATATTAAAATTAACACTTGCAAACATTATATTTGAGCTCTATTTTAAGTTCTTTTTGTCCATAAATTCTTGTATACTATAGTAACATTTTTATGAGAGCAATGTTTTTAATCTTGATTTAAAAACAAATAGTGTTTTCGTCAACCGTAAACCCTATGTGTATTTAACAGAATTACGTGACATAATAACATACTGCCTTTGTGGTCTAGTGGTCTCTAGCGCTACAGCTGAACAAGAGCTCCTGCGTTCGATACCCGCGCGGGTCGGGACAAACCGTTATTGGGTTTTTACACCAGGAATTTATCTGTAGCAGCCACGGAGTCATGATCTGTGCGCGCTTAAATGTCGATGGCATCGCGATGGTAATAGGCTTGTACTCTATTATTTATTTAAACTTCATGTACAATAGTGGTACATAGGCGGACTTAATGCCACAAGGCATTATCTACCAGTCAACTTTTGGGTTAAATACAAAAACATTGTGATAGGGTACAAAATAAATATTTACAATAAACTACTAGTTTTCAAAAATTCATATATTTACATAGATACTAATACACACTATACAAATAATATAGACTAATAAATATTATAACAAATCCTAAAATAAAAAACGAGAAACTTGACTAGACTTTAACTGAGAGCTATTTAGTCTGACTTAAATAGTGGTTGCAAATTTTCTTTTTAAAATTGAATTTACTTTCGGCTTCTTTAATGCTAATGGGTAGCCTTTTCACAAAACTATCTTGGGGTCGGCTTCCAGTCTAACCGGATGCAGCTGAGTACCAGTATTTTGCATGAAGCGACTGCCTGTCAGACCTCCACAACCCAGTAACGAGGTAATACGATACCCCTTGGTAAGACTGGATGTCAGACTTTTTGGCTTCTGACTACTCGCAACGACTGTCAAAGATCTACAAATGACTGCCGGGACCAACGGCTTAACGTGCTTTCCGACGCACGGAGGAAACTCGGTATGTAAGTCTGGTCACCCATCCACGGAACAACTCGGCAAGCACGGTTTAACCTTAAAGATCGACCTGTGCGGCTGTTATTATTTAGCCACGAGCCTTTTCTTTTAATTATTCTTCATAAATATTTATTTGACTAAGCCACAGAGCTGATGAACTTAAATTCCGGGGATTAGCTCTCTCAAGATCAGTTTGGGACGTGTCTTGTGTAAGAACTATTGTTACAGTTTATGCTATAGTTACAGCTTGTAATACTTCGTACTTTTTGGGGTAAACCTTATCCAAACTAGTTTTGTTTTTCTTTATGAATAAAAACTGTATGAATGGAAATTTTGCAATGCCAGTGCTAACAACTTCAACAATTTAACATAGTACTGTAAAAAATGTATGTGTCACTACAACTCACATAATGCTAATTGAATCAGACCTTAAATCAGCAATGGCACAGTTTTCACTTGCACTCATTTCTACAAGGTTGACTAAATTCTTTGAGGCAGTAATAACTTGCCTTGAAATTGTCCTTCGCAGAGATTACTCAGTTAGTCTCTTCCTGTTATAACACAGTAGACTAGTACCAGATACTAGTAATTTGACCTCTACTCCTCTTGTCTCTAGCTCTCTTTTGCAAAAACCCATCATACAATTTGGATATCAAGTATAGTAAGCCTATAATGTTTCCATTGATGGTATACAGGCTTTTACCGTGTGAGAAAACCTTGAGGGCCCGTGTAGGTATGTGTCTTCGATTTTCTGGTTCCAGGGCACGCCGTATATAGTGTGGACATAGGCTTATCCAGGAAAATAATGAAGACCTCGTGGCTAAATAATAACAGCTGCACGGGTCGATCTTTAAGGTCAAGCCGTGCTTGCCGAGGTTGGTCCATGGATGGGTGACCATAATTACATACCGAGTTTCCTCCGTGCCTCGGAAAGCATGTTAAGCAGTTGGTCCCGGCTGTCATTTGTAGATCTTTGACAGTCGTTACGAGTAGTCAGAAGCCAAAAGTCTGACATCCAGTCTTACCAAGGGGTATCGTATTACCCAGTTACTGGGTTGTGGAGGTTAGATTAGAGTTAGATAGGCAGTCGCTTCATGGTTAAATACTGGTACCCAGCTGCATCCGGTTAGACTGGAAGCCGAACCAAAGATAGTTTGGAAAAGGCTAGGCAGAAGATGATGATGATTAAATGATTTTCCGGGATAATTACTAATAGCGTGTCTAATGCCCAACAGATTTTCACATTTTGGTTCATTTCCCGATTTTTTCTTCATGGCATTGATAAACGTTTCCGTCGATTTACGAGTATACGTGCTTCACAACACTTCATAAAATACAATATCATATTTTTTTCCTTATAAATTCTCTAATGTGGACAAAATGAGTTTTTTTTGCACGAAAAACCTTCAAGGCTCCGCTGAAATTCTTATCGATAACCTTATAAGCTTATTACTATAATTCGAGAATTTATTGAATTATCAAAAAAAAAACTACTGAAGCTATTGTTGTGGTTTTTGTTGGTATTTCAGAAGCCTGGTCTTTGACTTAATCGGGTTAGATGATGAAAAAACTGAACTAGAATTTAAATCTCTCTTTTCAATAGGTTTCTAGGTTATGAAATATCTATTATTTTTGTGTTAGAGGTCTTGCAGAATTTTCATTAATACTAAATCTTTACCCACTTGCAGCTCGTGGGGATAAGAGAAGATAATTTTGATCCGAACCACTGCGAGTATTATCGTGAGTAGAACTTTTTGTAATCCCAAAAACAACTAGGCCCATTTCTGATGATACAAGATGCCCCGCTACAGTAGTCTAAAAATGAAATCTATACAAATAAATAAAATTGACAGGTGTCTGTTTGTAATATTAAAATAACCGCTTTTTATACTAAATGCATATGAATATACCAAAATAACACTTATTACAATGTTTGTCTGTCTGTCTGTTTTTTCCGGCTAATCTCTGGAACGGCTGGACCGATTTTGACGGGAATTTCACTGGCAGATAGCTGATGTAATAAGGAGTAACTTAGGCTACTTCTATTTTAGAAAAATATATTAAAAATAAAAATGCAAAAACGAAAAATAAACTAAATAACTTTTTTGTTAAATTCTACGCGATGAAGTCGCGGACACAGCTAGTCTCTAAATAAAAACCCAAACTGACCTACAAGACACACCGTGTTATCATTACATACTTGTTACCCATTCGCAATCACCTCACAAGTGCCATCAAATACAATTATTATGGTCACAAACCCATTACACAGAACCATAAGCTTTTCCTCTACCTATATTTAATCATTATAATGGTTAGAACACAATACGAAGCCTTGGAGTAATGAATTATCTTATTGTTCTGTTATCACGCACCTTTTACGTACAGATACGTTTATAGGTTATAGAACAGACAAGATTTCCATTTGTGTTTAATACAAGATGAAAAATTGACGACTATCAGATGTGTACGTGGCTTAAGATGCATTTCTTGAACTGCAAGTTGGTCTTCAAAAGGCTTTTGGCCTATTAAGTGTTTTCTTAATTTATTTCATAACAGCAGACGTTATTCATCAAATGGCATTTATCAAATATTGTTTTTTATAAATAACTAGCTGTACCCAGCATGCGTTGCAATGCACTTTTTACTACCCACCTACCCTATCCGACCTACCTACCCTATCCTACCTACCCTACCCTACGCTACCTACCTACCTACTCTACCCTACCCTACCTACCTACTCTACCCTACCCTACCCTACCCTTACTACCTACCTACCCTACCTACCTACCCTACCCTACCTACCTACCCTACCCTACCCTACCTACCTACCCTACACTACCTACCTACCCTACCCTACCTACCTACCCTACCCTACCTACCTACCTACCCTACCCTACCTACCTACCCTACCCTACCTACCTACCCTACCCTACCTACCTACCCTACCCTACCTACCTACCCTACCCTACCTACCTACCCTACCCTACCTACCTACCCTACCCTACCTACCTACCCTACCCTACCTACCTACCCTACCCTACCTACCTACCCTACCCTACCTACCTACCCTACCTACCTACCCTACCTACCTACCCTACCCTACCCTACCTACCTACCTACCTACCTACCCTACCCTACCTACCTACCCTACCCTACCTACCTACCCTACCCTACCTACCTACCCTACCCTACCTACCTACCCTACCCTACCTACCTACCCTACCTACCTACCCTACCCTACCCTACCCTACCCTACCCTACCTACCTACCCTACCCTACCGTATCCTATGTCCTTCTCCTGGCTCTAAACTACCTCCCTGCCAATTTTCAGCTAAATCGGTTCAGCCGTTCTTGAGTTATAAGTGAAGTAACTAACACGACTTTCTTTTATATATATAGATGTTGTTCAGTTGAATAGTGATGAATGTCTGCTAAACCATTCATATTGTTTTTTTTTTGTCTAATCTTTTATAAATAAATTCTAATGAATGTAAACATTACCTCGGTCTTCATTGAAAAATCCGCGATTGTCACAATGCGCCTATCCTTGGCATCCGTACTTTTAAATGGGAACAAATAATTGGCAAATATCAATTATCCTCTTAAGGTCAGATATTGTCCGTGCTAATTGTTATTATTATTGTTGGCACGTGTTGCTTCAGTAAAATATTATATTGTACCACACACAGTAACCATTCTGCTTAATCCAGTTAGATTGGAAGCCGAACTTAGGGGAAGTTAGGGAAAGGTAGATGATGACACGGTAAAATAAAATAGATGAGGACGTAGTAGCGAATTAGTGACAGACTGAATTCAGTTTTTTTTTTATCGTTTAAACTTCTTGTGTTTAATTACTACATTTACAAAGTGACATAATTTCAGCTATTTCTAAAGCTTTCTGCGGATCTCCGGTGCATTTCTACAATTTGGATGACATTTCAATACATTAAAGAACAAATAAAAGCGGCCATGATCGGTGATACCATGGTGACACCATACCTTCATTGTTTGGATACAATAAAGCGGATTGAACGGATATTACTGGCTTAAAATCAATGGGTGTCGATTGTGACAGATTGTTGATTTTGATGTTATTTGTAACTTCTGTTTGGTAATTGCGGACTGTGACCGCTTATTTTGACCCGACTGTAGCGAAGCCGAAAAGGAAGGTAATGATTTCCAAGAGAGTAATCACTGTGATGAAAACAGGGAAGAAGGAAGTGGTATTTTATAAGAATTTATAAAATAACTACTGCAACTTCATAACTAGATGATACGAAAATATTGTTATTAGTTTCCAGTACCAATTGACAAAAATTAAAAGTATCTGAGATACTGAGATTAAAACAACACATATTCTTATCTAGCTATCAGGATCAATCAATCAAGCACTATCAAGGCCTTTGAAAAACAAAAGACAATAAAATGCTGATCAAGCTACAAACACTTAGTCATCGCCTTATTATTCTTATGTCGCCGGTAATAAGGTCACTTATGCAAAAAAAACATCGAAACAGAAGTACATATCGAAACTAGTCACGACCCACATGTATAGCTTAGTGTTCCCACGAACAGGTGCCATAAGAAATACTATAATAATTAGATCTTGATCATAAGACATTGTTGTGGAAGTAGCTTGGTAGCTGGATATGTGTAGAGTTATTGGAAGTTTCATTCCAGACAATAATGCTGCAGTGAAAAACAATTTAATAATGAGTAAGCGTATAGGGCTTTAAACAAACTACAACAGGGCTAGACGATAGATAACCAATTATTGATAATAATCTAGCACCTAGACAAGAGGTGACTGATAGATTGACAAATTAACGTCTCAACAAAAAAAATACCCCGGTAATGCTGTACTCTACATAGAAATGCACCTACAATAATAATAGTTGCAAAGACACGCTTAGAAAATGGAATATTAAAATGACATCAATGATTCCTATCTAACAACGGCAACGTGGGACAATGTTGATGACATGATCTGCAAAGTTGAAGATGTACACGAAGACAGATGCAAAACTTAAAGGACGACACATTTTCACTCTTCTTCTTACCGTGTCGATGGCAATCTAAGTTTTCTCGGCCCAGGACTGAGACTCGAGTTTGGTGCCTTCAGTAGTCTCACCCATGTCCTTACCGCACAATTGAAAATACATACAATATCATAATCAATCATGACATCTAGAAACCTGGCCATAACATGGAGCAAAACAATCACCACGTAATAACATCTGACGGCAGAAACAATACAGCACTCTCTAATACAAAAACTGTGAAGACACACCATAGAAACGTGGCTGTAGATCTCACATACATTGTTGAACTATGGGAACCGCTACCCGGAAACTTTCCACTAGATAAACGCCTACGGGAATGTGTGAAATAAGAAATAATTCGTCTTTAATTGTGATTTTTAGAAAATTAGATTTATTTCTGTCGAGGTCACTAGGGCACGAAAAAGACCGTTAATTCTGCCTTTGTCTGAGGAGACACATAAAAATAATTTGTTAATTTAGACTTGCTTGTGGTATTTATGGTGGAATTCCAGGCCAAGCAAAGACCAAACCTATCCCATGGCTGACTTTCCAATATCAGAATCATCAGCTGTAGCTTCTACAATCACAATTAGTACTTCGATAAACGCGGTATTCACAGCAATATTATAAAGTTCAACTAAAGGTACATTCTAATGAGTAATTCTGCGAATATGTGCGTGGTACTTATAAAGCTGCAACGATATATGAAAAACTTAGAGAAAACTGCTTGCGCTAGTGCAGACATGTTTGGAGGCGACATGATGACCGGATGGCTAAAATAGTCATAAATATAGAAGACGGAAAAAGAGGCCGTTGAAGACCACCAACAACCTAACTACGAACAGAAAAGAATGGCATGATAGCGAGCAAAACAGCAAAAGTGACAACCCACAACTGTACAGTGTGGCGCACAAGTATTAAAAGGGTGGACCCAAATAAATTGGGATGCTAGCCAGCATAAGGAAGAGTCTTCCATAGAAAAAAAAAATAACACTTTGAATAACGCCAAGAATAATTAAGTATAGGTAAGTTCTAAAGACGACAATTCAGAACTAAACAACATGTTCCCAAGCTATTATAAAATGCTGCATGTCATTTTAACATGGCAGTAGGTAGGTACCACATTGTTTATTTGATAACAATCTCAAATAGTAGAGTCATTTGCCGGTAATCATTGCGGTTAGACGACCATTTTAATATTATGTACTTGGTTGTATGTTTTATGCACTTAGACCGGATTAGAGTACAGAATTAAATTGTATTATAGTCAGTATGTAACGTTTGAAATGATCCAACCTTGTAAACACAGAAAAATATTAAATGACGATGAAAATTTACAAAATAAACTTAGTCTTACGAATTTAAAGAAAATATCTGCATATGCTGATATTAAAAATACAGTATGCAATCTATCTATGTCGTCAGAATGAATTGAAGCACATGATTTGAATACAAATTATGCCACCAGCGTTTACAAACAGTATCTGAACCAAAGCACGTTTGTGCTTATCTGATAGATACATGAACTAGACTAAAGACACAAGAACTAGACAGAAGATAAAGAAAACCGCGAGTTGAAAATGAAACATTAAATATTGAACTACCGTCGTAAAACATTTTACAACAGTTGCAGACTAGCAGTTAGACACATTACGGTCTAGAAAGATAGACAAAAGTAATAGCTGGGGAAATATAGACACCACGGTTTAGTATTAATTAACAGAAGAATGCTATTTTGAAAAGGACGAAATTTGATAGAAAATTAAATAAAAAAAAACTTACCGCCGCATGCTGAGTACCATCGTTGACATCAGTCTCAAAGTTCCACTGAGCTGCGACATTGTTCGTGCACTCCTTCGACGCCTGATCATCAGCTTGAGCCAAGAAGTCCCGAATCTGTTGCAGATTCACGTGCTGCAGTCTATCATCAATATTGTTACCATCAACACCCCTGTTGAAATCGTAAGGATTCGTTCCAACATAATTTGGATCATTGCGAACGAAATTCGGGTCATTCCTTCTGAAATTTGGATCATTATTTATGTCAATCGAGTCATCTCGATTCCTGTCGTCGTAAGGCCTTGACGTAGAACTTGGATTCCGATTATTTCCAAAGTTATTGGGGTAACCATTGTTACTTATATCGGGGTTTATACTGTAAGGGGTGGAAGACACAGGGTATATTCCAGGAGACTGGCTAGACGATACAGGTCTTGCAGAACTATACTGGAAATTCCTGTTCACATCGTACTGATTTCCAGGAGAATTTATAGATGCCTGAGTACTAGAGAACCCATAACCGCCATAATTTCGCTGCGTGCTTGAAATTGGCGGCAAATCCAACTGTGGTTCGGCGGAGGAGTACGATAAAAGCACCAGAATAACTTGGCACCACATGATGGGGTTTTTGTTCGGAAGATAGTCCATGGTAGGTTGGTCTGTTTGACCTAGTTGCGCGAGGTTCTTAGCAGCCAATGGTGCGTGGTGCTTGTTTGGTATCGCGTTTACGACTGTTCGTCGGTGAGGTGGCTTCTGTACTCGGGCCGTGTGAATCGGCTTTGTCTGGCTGTACTTCTGCGTGGCTAATAGACTTGAGGTCATAATGCGTCACATATTATGCTTTATTGTCGATGCACGGGGTTACATGGGATTGTATAAGGCTTAGGGGATGACCGCTGTAGTTGGATCTCATATTTTTCTCCAAGTAAGATTTTATATTGTTTCAATCAGTGCTGTCTGTTGTAATTCATAGCTTGCTTTGATGGTTGGTGATCTCATTAGGATAAAACTATTATTTTCGCTGTCTTAGATGCCGTTCATAAAAATATTAATAGCAAGTTTTATAAAGAATACGTTCATCTTATGAATTCACATGCTAATTATATTAAATGCTGGTTAGACTGTGGTTTTCCTTGCTGTCCGTGGATTACTCAGTTTTTCAATTATCCCACGGAAACTATAAATAGGCTTTACATACTTATATTGAATTGATTGGATCTTTAAAAACTTGCGCTTAGTCTATAAAGGTCTCTTTTTAATGTTTTACGTGGAAAATTAAAATAAAGAAATAAATATCTTTCTTGGCGGGCTCAAGTAAATGAGGTTAGTCGTAAGGTGCACTTTTCTTTCCACTCGCTAAAATCATTACAGAGCTTTCTGCCGTTTAAAACCAAAATTTACTTGGCTCAAACCCTGATTCAGCCGATCATTGATTACGCTGATGCCTGCTATTTGGATGCCACTGAGGAGCTGTTGAATAAGCTTGAGCGCTTGCAAAATCTTTGTATTCGTTTTGTGTTTGGTCTTAGGAAATATGACCATGTTTCTCACTTACGCAAGGATCTCAAGTGGCTCCCTATCCGTCTTCGCAGGAACACTCGGATATTATGTCTCCTATACAATATTCTTTATAATCCTGCATATCCCAGCTACTTACGCGACCGTTTTTCTTTTACCCGTCCTCTTGATGCTCTGTGTAGATCCCACCTCAGGCATCATCTTAATTTCCCATCTCATAAAACTGAATTCTATTCCTACTCCTTCTCCGTTCATGCAGTACGTCTATGGAACTCACTTCCGCCTAACATTCGAGAATCTAAAACTTTATTTCTCTTCAAAAAGCAAGTCAAAGAACATTACCTTTCCTCTATACTGTAATATTCTGATATATATTATAGGTATTATATGGTTATTATAGTAGGTTATTATAGGTTTTTACGTCTACTTTTAATTTTTATATGTGTATTTATTTGTATGTATGTTTATTTTATATAGGTTTTAAGTTTGTTTTAAGCTCTAATTTAATTTTTCCTGTTCTATCTTTTCTACACACTGTGTCTACATTTCTAATCCAACTTTCCTCTCGCAGGTCTGCTGGAAGAAATTTCTTTTGAAATAAGCAGTACCTTTGTGCTCTTGTATCTTAATGTATTGTCCTGTTAAGTATTATGTGTGTACATAAATAAATAAATAAATAAAGCATCTACAGTCTGCAAAAAAGTAGGCGTTTCTGAGACTGCCACGTTGGTCTAGTGGTCGCAATCGCGTCTGCTGAGCATGCGGTCGGGTTCGATTCCCAGGTTGGGCCAATTGTCATTACGTTTTACCATCAGAAATTTGCCAGCAGCAGCCACAGAGTCTGGATACGTGCCCGGTTGATGGCAATAGGCTCGCCCCCTATTACATGGGACTTAAACATAATTGGCGTAATGTGGGTGTACTTATAGGTACATCTCTGCCTATCTCTTTGGGGATTACAAGCGTGATGTTATTTTAACGTGATAATTTTTTAATTCAACACACCGAGTCCAACATAATTTTGATCCTTTAACCTTCTATCTTCATTTATACAGGGTGTAACGGAAAGGGCATATACATCCTTAAGGGTGTGCTACAGACCATCAAACTGATCATGTTTCTCATCATGAAACATGTTTTTCTGCAAAAAAAATATCTGCTACACGATTTAATTAATGAAGAGCTGGCCTATTTAACTCGCAACCTTAAAGTAAGGTTCTATGAGTATCTAAAATGAATGAAGTTTATAAAGGGTGACTGAGAGGCATTAATAAATAATTTCAATGCTGTAACATTAATCCGTGATAGATGTAGACTGTATGGCGTGACGATGACATGGTATTTATAACTATAAGAATCACCATTTAATTATAATAGGCTGAAAACAAATCGCTTGTAATGAAACAATTTAATGCTTGAATAATTGTGATGGTGGGCTTAGTTTGTTTAAATTATCGTAATAAAGTAACAAAGGGATGGACGGCCATGATAATGATACCATTTACTGCGAACTAAACATAAAATATTCATCCTGCTGCCCTTATCCCAATTTATTGTTAGTCGGTCGACACATTTCCTTACTTCTATTGTAGTCCTCGACTCAAGGTACGGCGGTTCCAATATTAAAATTCGGGAAAAACCGGGTTTAATTATGGCAAAACACAGAAAACATTGCCGATAAAATTTCATAGCAGAAAAATTGTAGAATATAATATGATTATTTATAAAAAAAACGGGCCAAGTGCGAGTCTTACTCGCACACAGGGTTCCATAGCCCCAAACAATATAATAACAATGTTTTGAACGGTCATTCATTAGTAAACCTTCACTCAACCGCAAAACTAAATTTGTTTTTGATAGTAAGTTAATGAAAAACAAAGTTACTGCTGCAGTTTGGTGAAAAAGTCCCATATCTCAAAAATTACATATCAAATCTTATTCAAACCCATTTTCGTTGAAAGTTTTTTTTACGTTCTACATCCCCATATTTTTTTCAGAATTTTCATCCTCTTACTTTAGAAATTAGAGGGGGGGGGACACACTTTTTACTACTTTGGAAGTGTCTATCTTTCAAAAGATTGACTTTGAAAAAATATGGTTTTAGGAACCTCAATGTCATTTTTAAAGACCTATCTATAGACACACCCACACGTATAGGTTTGACAGTTTTTTTTTTTAGTTTTAGTTCCATGTATGGGAGGATATCCTTATCTATATATTTTTTTAAATTTTGTACAAAAATCATAATGTGGTTCACAGAATACATCTACCTACCAAGTTTCAGCTGTGTAGTCCTAATAGTTTCGGAATAAAGTGGCTGTGACATACGGACGGACAGACAGACAGACATGACGAATCTATAAGGGTTCCGTTTTTTGCCATTCGGCTACGGAACCCTAAAAATGGATAAAGTTAGAAATGAGTATATAAGAGGAAGTTTGAAAGTGGCGCCTGTTACAGAAAAGATTAAAGGGAGTAGAGGGGTAGGGACATGTGATGAGGAGGGATGGAACACATGTGACTAAAAGAGTGATGAATATAAATGTGTACGGTTGGAGAGGGAGAGGAAGACCAAAGAAAAGTTGGATGGATTGTGTAAAAAATGATATGAAGGAAAAAGGAGTAAATGATAGCATGGCGAATGACAGAGGAGAATGGAGGATAGATACGTGTTTCGCCGACCCCAAATAAAATGGGACAAGAGCAGGAAGATGATGATGAATAAGATTATTTATTTGACAACTGAAGAATCAGGTTTTGGCGATTTAATGTTTGCACCACTCTGTAGACTAAGTTTTTCAAACAGTCCGTTGCTAAGAAATCAAGTTTACACAACACCCAAAACACCTATTCAACACACCTTTTTCATCACCATTTTCGAAACATTAAGGTGCGTCCACAAATACCCAAAGGACGTAAAATCCCAGTTGTAATGAATTCTTTGTTATATAACATGGTGCTACACTTACTTGTTGCGTAAATTGTGAGGTGCGAGTATTGTACCGCACCTAACATCGTTTAACAATTAAGGATTACGAAGAAACTTTGAAATCTGAATATTTTGACGTGCTTGGAATTTGGGTGACCTACATCGTTCATGGTGGAAACTATGATGAACACACAACAGTTGACAGCGCTCTATGTTCTTATGTTCTTAAGATAATTTGCCACATGGTCCCCAGAAAATCATTCAAAAGTTTTGCCATAGCTAGTTATTATTATTAATTTATTTATTTTTAAAAACAAGGTTAATACAAATCTTTATTTTTTCCAGTATGCCTGAACAGAAGTGTTCCTTCAATAACGCATAATAGCATATATAATTCAGCCCATAATGTTTCCACTTCTGCGACACAGGCCTCCTCTCTATAATTTTATAATTGGAACGAAGTTCCTTATCGCGCGTTGTGAAAGGGGGCTAGACGGAAAAAATTCTTACGAAAAGTTGTCACGACACTTTTTGCTATAGTAGGCTATTGTAAGCTTTATTTCTTTAAAATAAAGTTGAAATTTCCTTAAATTACGTACAATTGGGGTGTGTATGTGAGTAAGGATAGATATGATTATTATTTTGAGTGACCGAACTACAAAGTACAAATTCGGTTGTGCAGTTAAGTAAGACGTATTGCTTCGAATTAAGGATTAATCTTCCTTAAATTAAATATTTTATTTTTCGCACACTAACTTAAATCTAAAATGTATTGATATTATGTACGTGAAAGGAACTTCGTTCCATCCGGGTGTCCCTTGACACCTCTCAAGTTTTATTTCTTGTGTTTGTCTCTATAATTTTTATAAATATATAATTATTTGATGTGAGATGTCAGCACATCGGAAGGGGTCCGAGAGGGCCGATGCCTGCCAGGGTTGCGGGACTGTTCGAAAGAGATACCGTGGCCCTGGAACACAAAGGGCGAAGAAGGAACATGGATGGGTTTTATTCAGTACAAGTCTGACACTCCCTCCCGCTCCGCCCAGAGCGGGAGAAGTCATTTGGTGATTTACCATCCGTAAAAAAACAAAAAAACAAATTAAAAAGGCCTCCTCTCTATGAGAGAGAGTGGGCTGTAATACACCACGCGGGCTTAGTGCAAGTTACTAGATGTCACATTGCTTCGAATTTTTAGTTCATAAATCTGCAGTGAAAAAAAAAACATGCAATGAGAATGTCCTATTAAAACTTCTTCTGTTTCTCATTCTTCGTAGGCAGCCATTGGATCTTCGGTAGGACTGTAGTCAGAATCGCTATAAACGTCCTTTGCCTAGATATGGTTCGTGAAGAAAAATTTATGAGAGACTCTTTCCTTTCATTTTCTAATACCAGTTCCCTACACAATTAGATCATAGTACTTACCATTCATACGGCGTCCTCATTACCTAGGTGTGGAGCGTGACAAAGAAAGCGGTGACAGCGAAACTGATAGATAACGCAACGGAGGAAGTTGTGACCTAATGCGTAGTCATTATCTCCTGGTACCTAGTGTTATTTAATGAGAAATTTTCATAGTTATGGCTATAGTTTACGGTAAACCGTTCTTATACAAGGTGTTGTTTTGCATCCTCGTCAAATTCAAGGACGTAACTATGCTAATGATTCTCATCCCGAATAAATAATAAAATGGGTAGGTAATTTTTTTTTTCTTATTTACGGAAATCGGTAAGTATGAACCACACGTGTTTTAAACACGGGCCGTCTTATTCTCGCCCTATAACCGCGCATTCACAAGTACAAAATATCTCAAACATTTATTCGGTAATTTCTTATTTCCTAAACCACGTTAAGGGGGTTATTCTGAAATACTGACAAACATAAACAACCAAAAAAAAACAGCGTTTATCAATAATTACAAAGGTACCGTAATTTCAACTGATTATTTATGACTTTCGTGAGAACCTCCTGAATTTTGAGGAGGATGCAAAACAACACCTGGTATAGGAAGATTAAAATAAATAAAAATAATGAATGCAAAAACCGCATTGATTTAAAACCACTAAGTACCTACTTCAATACTAGCAACACCAAGGGTACCAATACTAGTATTTGGAATTGATCAGTCAATTATAGAAAAAACATATTTTTTTTCTGCTTCAAGCACCAAACATTTTCAGTATGATATAGAAAGGTGACAAAAAGCCGACACAATGAATAACTCAAAATTCGGAAAACTCGTCGATCTTATGGAAACATCAAAAACCAAGGTGACTGAAACATTTATTTCATTAATTTTCGCCCACTCTTTATTAGAAGAAAACACTTAGACCTCGGTTGGTAAGTGTCAGTTACACAATACGAGTAACAAGACATTGCACGCACATGCGTAATATCTCCAACAAGATGTCATCGTTTTCTACACAAATCAAAGGGGAATTCTAAGCGTGTGTGAAAGAAAATTATGGAGACTTATATAGAGAGGTGAAAGCTTAAAAAATCCGCGAATACAGTTACGTGTAAGCAGTGTTAGTATGACTACAAGGCAGCTCATTCAGTAATCTGCAGTTTGTTCCTACCTACTACAAAAATACGACAACGGACAAAAAGCATTAAGAACGTAGACAATTCAAAAACAGAAGGAAGCGAATGTGAGCCAAGACACTTGGCTTAAAACACCATACTGAACGCTCTTTGCTTTCAGTATGGTGTTTTAAGCCAAGTGTCAGCCAAGTCACTCTCAAATCTGATGTCTTAATTTTTGCACCATTTCCAAATTCACACACCGGAAAACTTTTGCACTTCGCATTAACTGCTTGGTATTAACATCTCAAGCGACATACAACATTAACAACGCAATTTTCCTATTGTGCCAGTTTTGCTGTGGGAATTATTCTGTACCTGCGTATGTACATTAGACATATACCTACTCGGTATGTACGCCCATAGGCACATACTAAGTGACACATTACTGCTAGTGCTGGAGAACATAAAATTGTTGCGAAAGATGCCCTCGACTTAGGTAAAAACACCTGTACGAAATTGTTTGATACAAACAGTTCGTACGTGCTAGGAATTTGCATGTGTTGTATTCCAACCATTTTTGTTATTTTTCTAGGGTTCTATATCCAAAGGGTCAAACGGGACCCTATTACTGAGACTTCGCTGTCCGTCCGTCCGTCCGTCTGTCACCAGGCTGTATCTCATGAACCGTGATAGGTAGCCAGTTGAAATTTCTATAGATTATGATTGCTGTTGATGCTATAACAACAAATATTAGAAACAGAATAAAATCAATATTTAGGGGGGCTCCCATACAAAAAAGTGATTTTTTTGCTTGTTTTTATAAATAATGGTACGGAACCCTTCGTGCGTGAGTCCGACTCGCACTTGGCCGGTTTTTTTACTAATGGTGTGTGTCCTACCAAGGCAAAGGAGGGATACGGGCAACAGAATGATGATGATGGATGTGTGTGTGTGTGTGTCCAACCACCTCCTGAAATACTCTACACTAATTCACACCTTACATCCAAGTTATCAATAGCATCATCTTCTAGTTTGTCCCACGTTTCATGGCGTCGGTGCATCATGTCGTTTCATCTATTGTACTGTGATGTGCGCTGCGAGCTAGAGAATGCGTACCGATTTCATCAAGTAAGTTCAGCTTTTTACTAGTCTGACTTTTTACTAGACAAATTGGCGTAAAATTACTCAAACAAACATTTATTTATAATAGTAAAATTGTTTTGTATTCATTACGCGCACGACTGGGCCTGGGTTGACTGCGGACAGCTTGCAAGGTCGGAAATGATAAACTTAAGATAAGTCATGTTATTATGAACTTTATGACCATAGAAATAAAGAATGCGGAGTAAAATAAGGTTGGGGACAAATGTGGTGGACTGTTTTTTTTTATATGTTAGTAGTGCAACCTATATTTTGCACTTTTTTGGGAAGCTCACGTTTGTCATGATTATGATAGTTTTTGCCTCTGATCACTTCTGTGGTCTACCACTTTAAAAATATTTTTGGTACTTTGTGCCTTATTACAATACCTATTACCTAGTTACTTTTGTGCTACAAACGTTACGAAGATCTTCCCGCCGTCGTCATCTACTTGAACATCTTCCTGTCCTTGTCCCTTAATACTAAGATACTGTGACTGTCTGTCACGTACTCCTAAATACTGAACAAATATCATAGTCTTGATTCTTGTTCAAAATCATCACATCGTATCGGGCCACTTACAAACACATTAAACCTCTATATTATGGTATGACAGCCTGACAAATTGAATCTTCCTTTGAATTGTGAAACAATATTTGAACACCTGGAATGGCATAATTTTTTTTATTTAATGAAAAACAGACAATAGGGGATAATCCTATTTCTTTTTTCTTTGTCCGTCGGGTAGTTTATTGAAAAGTATTGGACACGTATTTTTTCTTTTTTCACGTGGTCATAAAATTACTGAGATATATTGAGTTGAAATGGGTATGACGTCACATGTAGGTAAGTTTTATACCCACTTGTGACGTAGTAAGCCCCCACTCTCCAACTTTAATGAGTTCTAACTAAGTAATTTTTTAATATTTTGATAAAACAAAAAATACGTGTCTAATATTTTTGTATTACCTGTCTGACGGACAAAATGGAATGTCGTTTTCTTTACCCAGTCCGATCCCCTATTGCCGGTCGACAGGCCATATGTAATATTTTACCGAATACCAAAGAAACGATAAAATACCAAATTTCTAGATTTTATAGAGTAACACAATAGCACAATCACATCTGGTTGAGATAATAATTGTAATATAAATTACTTTGCCCTTTTGAAACCACTTTCAATAAATTTAAAGAACTACGAATTCCATAATGCGATTTTATATAAATATCTTCCAATCCTCTCCTTGTTCTAATAATGAGACGAGGTATTGGACTTCTTCATCTTAAGGAATACAGTTCTCTATCGGCGGGAAGGCGACCAGTCAGCGACGAAACTTACAGGGCCGTGCGGAAATGGAGGGTCCGGCGCTTTCCCCTTGGGGGGAAACCGACCTTAATACTAATATTTAAATGATTTAGGAACTACAAATATTTTATCAGCCTAGGGTAATTCAGGAATAGTCACATAATACCACATCACATAGTATCTATAACATATTTAGGGTTCTATGAGACAACGACAGGATGACAATGATTTTGAGAAAGTCCCTACTATCGTGCCAGAGACGCAAATAAAAAGATCGATCATGCAATAGAGAACCCAAATGATATAATTTACAAAGATGATCTGATTGTTGTGACAGTCAAAGTTTGCCATGATTTATCATTTGTACATCTGGTAAGATTCCATGAATCATCTGTTATGAATCATTTACCTCAACTAATGATCGATGGCGACGCCTCTGAATAATAATATCAGCCACAATAGCTCATAAACAAAAGGTATTTACATATACGAATAATAACACTACCAGTCCTTGTCACAAAATGACAAGTGGACCGGAAAAATATGAAGCAAAAAAAAAACTTAACAAAAAAAAAATACTGTGGGAACCAATTAAATAAGATCCAAATATTTTAAATGCGAAGGGTCAGAAAAGGATGGATAAAAACACGATTCTGTGGACTAACTTCATTTATATTGTGGATGTGATCATTATCTTCCAGCCCTTGTCCAATGCCAGTTCTGCTTAGGGTCGGCGCATGACGCAATACCCTTTACATTCTGGATGTCGGTAGCAGTATTTTTTTTTTAATTTTTAGGTGTACAGTAAAGTATATTCTATTCTACCCTGTTCTATAACCTTTAATTTCTAAATCTTCACGAGTCTTCAGAAACAACATTGTACGTACGTTTGCTTTCTATGGATTATATTAAATTCCCTTATCTCAATTTTGGATTTCAGATAGTGATTTTTGTCTTAATGTAAATAAATAATATTAAGCGTAATTAGATGTATGTTATTTCTTTCTAAATTCTCCACGAGATGTATGATCTATTTTTTAAGCGTCATCATGGTCTATTTTGTCCTTTATATCGCTAATAATACCAACGCGTCTTATTGTTACAAGTACATCAAATAGTTTCTTAGTAGTATCAAATCTATTATTATAACGATGTCCACATTTTTTTGTACTCCGTCTACTTAATTGAAATCTATTGTTGTCTTCCTGATTAAAAATTCGATCAATCTTTCGGCTAATGTTAAGTGTATTATGTTTTTTATCTGTTTAAGGATAAATGAGTTTAAGCCCAACAAGGCATAGAGTAAAATATTAGTTCTGAGAATAATTAATTAATCTTAGATACAAGGTATAATCCTGTCACCACAAAGTCACAGTGCCATAAAATTATTTCGTATTTTCAAGACATTGTAAACAGTCACGTTTTAGGGTACTGCTTCCATATTTTAATTCCAATGAGCCAATGTGTTTTTAGTCCAAAACGAGTTAGTTATCGATGTTATTTTAAAGTCTTTATATTATTTATCTACTTTTTTTTCTATCTTATTACTATTTTTTTTTTAATAATTTGTAATGGAGAAACAGCATACTTTTAGAAACGCTTCTTAAGTTTGTCCCACCTAAAATTAAGTCTTGAATCATGCCTTGCGTTAGCAGGAAGCGTAAAATAATGACAAAATACTACCTAATTGATGGTGTCCCATAATCATTAGCTTTATACAGATATAATAAATGATACGTGTGACATTGATATCATTGTAACAGTTTTGGAGGTTAAGATTTAGTTTAAATGTGTGAAACCTTTTTATTATGTGAAACAGAAGGTCGGAAGTTTATCCATTTTAGTATTATTAAACAATATAGTAAGAGCGTGGTTTTTTGACTAAAATAGTTCATAATATATGGAGTTAAGTGAAAACGGTAAGATAACTGAGAAGCCAAATCAAACACGTCTTAAAATGTACCAAAATGGCTACTTTTTTAATAATTTGTTCACGCCAACCGATAGCCCCAACCCATCGCAGCGGTCCCCAATGTAGTTCCAACTTTGAAACTAGATGGCGGTGTTTATTGAGACCCGTTTTCTGAATCGCGGTGTTAAGATTCTCCGCCGTTGAACCAGACTCGCGCGGTACCGTAGTGAATTGATGTCATTCACCAATTTACTATTTTCCATGAAATTGGATGATAGTGAATTTAATATTATACATACATGCACATTTCTTAACTTCATTTAGGGATACATAGTGATGTTCAAAAATCGTTCTCCAGTGCTCATTCTTGTATCATGAAGAAGTCTTAAGAAATTAGATTTCTGTGGATTTTAGATTCCGGAGATCAACGAGCACTCAAACTAACTAAATACTGTTTGTAAATTCTAATGACAGAAGCATAAGATCGAGGGTCGAACAAGTACCTAGCTGATAATGACTACTACACTCTCCCCAAAAGGGACAGAGTAATGATACAAACCTTTTAAAGTAGCGCGAAATTTGTCAGCACGAGGTCAGGGCTGTATCGTTACGCCACTATTGAGTATTGTATGACATCCTGCCATTGAGCGGATTTAATTTGTCTAGAACCATGACTTGTATATATAGAATAGACCTGAAATATTGCCAGGTTTTGGTCACAGTCTAGAATATTTCGACACAATAACTCATTGCTTGATTTTAATTCTCAAGTAAGTACTAAAATCAAACTTCTATGAAACCTCTAAAAACCAAAAATAAGATCAATCCAAGCGTCGCGCGTCGTAGTGTCGGGGGTCTAATAAAACTGAGCTTTTAGGGGGAGGGGGAGTATGCAACCTACGCCCCTGGCGATGACCATGGTGACAAGTGACAATAATTCAAATTTCGAATCAACCAGACCCGTAGAAGTTGTTTATATCCCTTCATCAACTAGAAAAGAGGTGATGAGCTTCAAACGGCTGAGCAGATTTTCTCGAAACATAGCTAAAGACACTCCCGATTAAATTGCCTTCAAATTGCACCAATTTTATCAAAATCCGTTCATCCATTTAGGAGCTACGATGCCACAGACAGACACACAGATACATAGAAACACACGTCAAACTAATAACACCCCTCTTTTTTGGTTGGGGGTTAAAAACAGCCTCGTTGGTCTTGCGATTACGGAGCAAGAGGTCGTGGTTTCGATTCTCAGGTGTAATCTTCTCATAGACAATTTAAATAAAACATATAAATATATTCTTACTTAACAGTTATATGTATATTGTTTAACAAATAGTTTATTTCGAGTCGATACATTAAACATTTACAACATTGCAGCGTATTTCTTCAGTCTCATGTTGAAACCGGACGAGTCCATCGCCGAACGCTGTTCACCCGTGCAGTATGCTGAACAATGAAAAAGAAAAATTATGAATAAAAATCCGACGATAATAAGCATATCGCGTTAAAATAGTCAGATATTTTTTTTTATTTATATTCCATATATATAAATTAAGGTGCTCGTGGCTAAACAATAACAGCTGCACGGCTCGATCTTTAAGGTTAAACCGTACTTGCCGAAGTTTGTCCGTAGATGGGTGACCATAATTACATACCGAGTTTCCTCCGTGCCTCGGAAAGCACGTTAAGCCGTTGGTCGCGGCTGTCATTTGTAGATCTTTGACAGTCGTTACGAGTAGTCAGAAGCACAAAGTCTGACATCCAGTCTTACCAAGGGGTATCGTATTACCCAGCTACTGGGTTGTGGAGGTCAGATAGGCAGTCGCTCCATGTAAAATACAGCTGCATCCGGTTAGACTGGAAGCCAACCCCACGATAGTTTGGGAAAAGGCATATGATGAGATATAAATGCACAGTACTTGCCGAAATGGGAAGAAAATAATCAAAATAATAATAAAAAGAACTGCCACGTTGGTACAGTGGTCGCGAGCGTGACTGCTAAGCAGGAGGTCCAGGTTTAATTCCCAGCTCGCGAAAAGTGATATTGGGTTTTTCCATCAGAAATTCTCAGTAGCAGTCACAGGAGTCAGATTCGTACCCGGTTGATGGCAATAGGCTCGCCCCCTATAACATGTTACTTCAACGTAACTGGCTAAATGTGGATGTACTATTAGCTCTGCCTAACACTACTGGGATTACAGGCGTGATCTTACGTTTTGATAAAAAAAGGTAATAACACAATGAATGAGTTACAAAAGAACAAACTTTCGACTGGCCATATCGATGCGACGCAATCTACATTACACCCAAATTATAAACTGAAGTCCAAAAGGAGTGACTTTTTAAAAACTGTATTGATCCTGACGATCACTTACGGACAGCACTAGGTTCCCAGCCTACAAACTCGCCAGTCCTCTCATTCTCAGCCTTCAGCCAGTCGTGCAGGGGTGCGAAGTACTCCAGGACTCCACTAGCGTCCATGTTGCGCTGGCCAGTCAGCACTTCCATCGCATCAGGCCAGGGTCTTGAAGAACCAAGCTGCAGCATTTTGCTGTAAGTAAAACAAAGTTATAATTAAACCTTATTAGAAAATTGTTGCTCATGAGCAAGTGTTTACACACACTTCTTTTTGTGAGAGTCAAAAGGGCATTGAATAATCATCCCTAGAAGATAGACAGTAGAAAATATCAACATTATCTTCATTGCAGCCCAGTCACATTCAATGCTGTAATAGGCCTTGTTCTTTGAACTTTGCTTCTTTCTCCTGTAGTAAAAGATTGTCATCCAAGTGTAGAAATAATTTATCACCCATCAAGTGAACATTCTCTTTGAATGTTTCTATAGTGATTGGGAAGGAAGGCGTAGTTATTCCTCTGTGTAGATCTTTTATTCTATTGGAGTTCCACAAGTATTAATGCAGTTAAAAGAAGAACCGCCTTGTATTATATCTACATACCCCAAAGCGTCCCCAGCTTCAGTGCTCTTATAGATGTCGCAATTGGAGAGTAGCTTGGTCTGGTCTCCGGAGTCATACTCGCCGGCTAGCTGGCACAGGGAGCGGTGGAATTGGAACTGGATGATGAATGAGATGTAGTACCTGGAATGTAAAGTTAAAAGTAGACAGCCTTGTTTACTTTTGTCACAGGAATTTTGAAAATCGCCAGTAATAGAGAAACTAGCTGTCCAGCGGAACTTCGTCTGCGACACATTTTACCCGTTTTAGCAACATTTTTCATTGCTGCTCCGCTCCTATTGGTCGTAGCATGATGATATATAGCCTATAGCCTTTCTCGACGGGGGTTTTTTAAATTTTTAATTTAATTTTTATTTCACGCTTTTTAAACTTATAGTATTTTATTTTAGGCTTGACTTTCCCAATCGTGGGCGTAGGCCTCCCCCATTGCTTCCACTTTTCTCAGTGTTGCGCGTCTTCTCAACAATTAACGAAAACAGCAAAATTTAAAAATATCTCGAGTTTTTACTGGGAGGGGGGGAGGGGTGCAGACAACCTGGCGATGCCCATGGTTACAATCGACCAGACCTGTGGAAGTTGTTAATTTCCCTTCACCTAGAAAATAGGTGATGACCTTCAAACGGCTGAGCAGATTTTCTCGAAACATAGCTAAGAACAATCTCGATTAAAACACCTTTCAAATGAAACCAATTTTATCAAAATCGGTTCATCCGTTTAGGAGCTACGATGCCACAGACAGACACACAGATACACAGATACACACGTCAAACTTATAACACCCCTCGTTTTTGGTCGGGGGTTAAAAATATAAATATAACTAGCTTCTGCCCGCGGCTTCGCCCGCCTTTTTTCGGTAATTGTCCCGCGGGATCACAGTACCGGGATAAAAGTATCCTATATGCTATCAAACTTATAACACCCTTCTTTTTTGGTCGGGGGTTAAAAAGAGTGATGGTTATTAATATTGAGGGATCGGGAGATAGAGGGAGGGATTTTGCAAGGAATGATATGAACGAGAATAGATGTAAATGATGCCGTGACGTCTGTCAGAGGAGAATAAAACGTGTTGCGCCGACCCCAAGTAGAATAGGACAAGGACAGGAAGATTAGATATATTTGCATTGTATAGATTCAATCTCTTAGTATTATATAATTTCATAGCACATGTGTGAGTACCATGTACTGTAAAGCCACTATTTAATGAGTAACTAAATCTTTCATTGACGCGAAATTACCCTGGTGGTTGAGTGAATGTCATGCTCACTTAAATGTCACGCTGATGGTGGCGGGTGTGTCGGGTCGTTTAGTTCCCTTCAAAATGGTTGAGTTGAATGATGGCTGATACATGCGTCATGTTCGTGAACGGGCGCTGTCAGTTGTGACTGGTCATCTCTTAGCTGCCACGGTTTATTTTAATTACTTTATTTTTTTATTACTGATTTAATCTTTTACTCTGGACGCTCTTAACTTGCCCGTATTTCTACATTGTTCTCACATATTTGTAATTCTTGACATGAATGATGTAACCAAGATTTTGTAACATATTTTGATTTAAAAGAGTGTCCATGGAGTTTCTTGCCCGTTCTTCTCCATAGAGATCTACGCTACGGAATGGGCAACTACAGTACTTTCACAAGTTATTATGCCTTGTGACTGGGACTGTAGCTTCGCGTTTTATTTTGTTTTTGTTGACTTTCAAAAGTGCCTGTAATGGTCTAATTGAAATAAATGCTTTGACTTTGACTTTGACTTTGACTTTAAGATGATGATGAAACATACAGCCTGGTAGCAAGGCTGGACTAGAAAAAACACTAGGACCATGCTGCAGTAATATTACGTCAGAACACAAAAGGTGCCAGTCAGAGCACAGAACTTACATGTCTTTAACTAAAGAACGGGGGTTTGAAGTTGCAACCATAGGGTGATTTGCACCATTGTATCTGAACGGGATTAGCACGTCAAATCGCGTTCAAGAGCTATCAGCGTCATAACTTCTATGAAATACTGACAATGACAGCTCTTGGGCTCAAGCTTCATTGATGAAACCTCCTCTTTAGAGTATCAGGATTTCGGTGTGTATTTAAATGTCTCCATTAAAAGTTTGTACATATAAGTTGACAGCGTTAACCTTTTAAGTACCTAGTAAATTTTCCTCACCTCATATACTCCACATCAGCAGAGATATGATACTTGGCAGCGGGATCGAAGTCATCTTCAGTCCTAGGCGCTGGTGGCTCCACACCCTGGAGAGCCTCCCTCAGTTGCCAGTAGTGACAGTTGTAGTCCTCAGTAGTGGTGGTGCCTCGGAAGACGCCGTAACGGAACAGGTCGAGGAGGTAGGCAAAAGGAAGGAAGACTATCTTGTCTAAACCCTGGGATGAGAGTAAACTAAATTATGAGAGCTGACCAGCAATAAAAAAGGTCATGGAAAGGAATATCTTCGTCTTAATAAAAATCTTACATTCACTGAAAGGCAAGGCGACTCAACACCCATGCAATAGTAGATCCACTATTCACTCGTATATTCCACGAAGATCAGGACCAAGATGAAAATCTCTGTGAAAGTTCATCATTTTTGCCGATCGTGGGTAATCTCTCACGCTCACCACGTACTCATTTGTTGAAGTCATTCTGAAGGGACTTCTATGGGGTCATTCTGAACCCCGGGGGGGAGTCCCCCCCCCCGGGTTCAGAATCCTTCATATTTTTTTAAAATATGAAGGAAAATCTTCTTTATTTTTCTCACTTTTGTAGGAAACAGCTGTTTTTTTTAATTACCTGCGAAATATTCCTTTTGTGGGGTCATTATGAACCCCCAATTGTGGGATTTCAGATGATGTACTGAGTACGTGGTCAGCTTTTTCGCCACGGTATCCCTTAAACCCTGTATATTTGCTGTGAGTATCAGCATTCTGGTTTTGATAGTAGTGACTAGTAGAAGTAGACGTTCTTTAAAGAAGTTAAGAAGGCACAAACAAGTCACTTAGAGGACCTACCATTTTATAAAGCTGATTTATGTTAGACTCGATGTCATCAGGCCTCTCTTCTAGAAGTCCCATAACTCTCAAGTGCTTAGGTGTGGCCACAGACAGAGCAATGACGTCACCAACAGCCTCGTGGAAACCTGAAAAGAAAAGTAACAGAAGTACTATTGAAAATTCCAACTTGTGAAAGAAACTTTGACTTCGGATCCTTGACTACAGTTAACAATTAATCACTCATGTCTTGGTTTGTCTTTTACCCAAATCTGTAGCTTTTTTGGAGATAAGCAAATGAAAACTCCTGTAAGGATTTGGAGGCGGCCATTGCTCAGCTGTGGGACAGTATAGGCTATTAAATAAATATTACAAATCATAAATTTTACTATTATAAAGCTGAAGAGTTTGTTTGTTTGTTTGCTTGCTTGAACGCGCTAATCTCAGGAACTACTAGTCCGATTTGAAAAATTATTTCAGTGTTATGTAGCCTATTTATCGAGGAAGGCTATAGGCTATATATCATCACGCTATGATCAATAGGAGCGGAGCAGCAATGAACAATGTTGCGAAAACGGGGAAAATGTGACGCTGACGAAGTTGCGTGAGACCGCTAGTTTAACCTATAATAGCTGACGAAATAAACATACCAGGATTAGCGCCGGCCCTGTAAACGACGGGCTGATCTTTGTATTGGAGGTAGTACTGGATATGACCCATCTCGTGATGAGTGGTCTTGAAGAAGGCATCCGTGATTGTGGTGCACTGCTTGATCCTGGTGAAAAAATAGATATTTAAGTATTCATGTTCGTGAAAGAAAGAATATTCTTGATTGCAAATTGGTGTAACATCAAGGAAACCAATTGAATTATACAGCAACGAATGTTTTTTGCGTAATTGGTGTTATGTCTATGTCACTCTAAATTGCTGACTACCCTCAAATGTAACTAAGTTTTTTTGCCTTATTTTTGTTACCTACTTCTTTTATTAGTAGCTAGGTTGTGGAAATCGGATAGGCAGTCGGTCTCTGTAAAATACTGGTATAGTTGGGAAAGTTTAAGTAGTTTGCAGCAGCTGTCGATTTCTGTAACTTGTAACAAACATGCTTGTTCCTCGAGTATTTTTCCATCTCCTCGATTTCTTTTGTCAATCCTTCTCGAATTTATTTCTTCTCGGATTCAAGTTGTTGCGCTCGTAAGACGAAACTTGCCAGTATTCAAAGCAGCCAGCAACAATCGGTCAAAAACCTTGCGCATAATTTTTATAAATTAAACTTAGAATTTTATTTTACACAGCAAATATTCGTAATTATCTATCAAATACAACAATTGAGCTCACGTATTGATAATAATCATTTTGTAATATAAAATCTAAATGAAACCTTCATAGAGAATTTGGCTGGTAGCAATTAAAAATAAAAGTAAATGACAGCTGACAAGTTTGATGTAAAAAATGTCACAACACAGGATACATGCGTCATGTTCGTGAACGGGCGCTGTCAGTTGTGACTGGTCATCTCTTAGCTGCCACGGTTTATTTTAATTACTTTATTTTAATTACTTTATTTTTTAATTACTGATTTAATCTTTTACCCTGGACGCTCTTAACTTGCCCGTATTTCTACACTGTTCTCACATATTTTTAATTCTTAACATGAATGATGTAACCAAGATTTTGTAACATATTTTGATTTAAAAGAGTGTCCATGGAGTTTCTTGCCCGTTCTTCTCCATAGAGATCTACGCTACGGAATGGGCAACTACAGTACTTTCACAAGTTATTATGCCTTGTGACTGGGACTGTAGCTTCGCGTTTTATTTTGTTTTTTTGACTTTCAAAAGTGCCTGTAATGGTCTAATTGAAATAAATGCTTTGACTTTGACTTTGACTAAGAAAATATTTTTAAAAATGAAACGATTCGTAAAATGCTAATGTAAAACCAATAAAATTATGAATATGGATGATAAGTGTGAGTATAAAGTGTCTGTAGTAGGCAGATACTATAAACTTACCTAAAATCTTCGGCATCAAAGAAGTCCCAAGCTGAAGCATGGCAGACCATGTCGCGTCCGTCATTAGGCTTCTCGATGATGGACCTCTCCCAGAACAGTTCCGGCATGGGACTCAGGTTCAGAGATGTGAAGAACTCTTCGGCAGTCGTGAAGAACTTCAGCGCTGTGTAGTTCTGAATGAATAGGAAAAAAATATCATTCGTACTGGCGTCGTAGTATTCCACAAAATACCATGGCTTTTGATTCTCTGTGGTAAATAATAGAATCGGCGAAAATGGATTGGTGTTAGAAATATAACATAGTAATTGACATATGAGGCTTTTAGTTAAATATAATAGATTTTTACCTGGGCTTGTAAAGCAGCAGTGATATCGATTTCAGGCTTATCTGGGTAAGGCCTGGTAAATTTCTCCACGTTGTTCCAACTTTGAGCCCAAATGTTGCCTGGAATAAAAGTTCATAATAATAATTAAATCGTCAACCAAAGACAGATGTGTCTGACGGGCCAGTCAACGATTAAATATAACGCCATGCCATGGGAGATTTTCGAAATCAAAATATTTTATTTTACATAGGCCTACATGGGCACTTATATTATATATATATATATAAACGTCGACAAAGGGCGCACGGTTTGGGTTGGTCGTTTCCTATGGAGAAGAACCGGCAAGAAACTCCGGTTACTCTTTTAAAATCAAGTTGGTTTTACAATATTTGAAGTTACAGCGTTACTACTTAAGTATGGGAGGACAGCGTATACCCGACAATAAGTCGTTGCTTACTACAAAAGGTAGAATAAGGGTATTACCTTGCTCAATGACCTTTAAGATTTGACCTCTGTACTAGTATTTGTTACTTTTGCGCCCTCTACAGACAAACGAACATACTAAAATAAAACGAACTGAAGATTAGGCAATAACACAGATGTGTCTCAGAGTTGTCAACGTTTTTGCCTATTTTATTCGCTCTTTTACGAGTCTCGAATCTATAATAAATTATTTAATAGTAAACAATTGTATTTTACCTGCTGACCTAGCTTTCATTCTACTACATGATACATTCTGAAGGTCTGATGATAACCAGGTAAGTGCTTATCGGTTCTCAGTAACGGTAATAGTTAGGATTACCTAGCTTTCAACATTTATCTAATTGAGTACGGGTGCTACTACATGATACATTCTGAAGGTCTGATGATGACCAGGAAAGTGCTTATCGGTTCTCAGTAACGGTAATAGTTAGGATTACCTAGCTTTCAACATTTATCTAATTGAGCACGGGTGCTACTACATGATACATTCTGAAGGTCTGATGATGACCAGGTAAGTGCTTTTCGGTTCTCAGTAGCGGTTATAGTTAGGACTACCTAGCTTTCAACATTTATCTAATTGAGCACGGGTGCTACTACATGATACATTCTGAAGGTCTGATGATGACCAGGAAAGTGCCTATTGGTTCTCAGTAACGGTAATAGTTAGGACTACCTAGCTTTCAACATTTATCTAATTGAGCACGGGTGTTACTACATGATACTTTCTGAAGGTCTGATGATGACCAGGTAAGTGCTTATCGGTTCTCAGTAACGGTTATAGTTAGGACTACCTAGCTTTCAACATTTATCTAATTGAGCACGGGTGCTACTACATAATACATTCTGAAGGTCTGATGATGACCAGGAAAGTGCTTATTGGTTCTCAGTAACGGTAATAGTTAGGACTACCTAGCTTTCAACATTTATCTAATTGAGCACGGGTGTTACTACATGATACTTTCTGAAGGTCTGATGATGACCAGGTAAGTGCTTATCGGTTCTCAGTAACGGTAATAGTTAGGACTACCTAGCTTTCAACATTTATCTAATTGAGGACGGGTGTTACTACATGATACATTCTGAAGGTCTGATGATGACCAGGTAAGTGCTTATCGGTTCTCAGTAACGGTTATAGTTAGGACTACCTAGCTTTCAACATTTATCTAATTGAGCACGGGTGCTACTACATGGTGACAGGTGACATCATCATTCACCAAGGTCTTCATGACACCTTTCAAATGAGTCCAAACACGAAGGTTCTACGTAGTGCCGTCACTGAGATCCTATACCCACCTTCGGAGTCCACCATCAGTTAGGTGACATCATCATTCACCAAGGTCTTCATGATACCTTTCAAATGAGTCCAAACACGACGGTTCTACGTAGTGCCGTCATAGAGATCCTATACCCACCTTCGGAGTCCAGCATCAGGTAGGTATTATCATCAGTCACCAAGGTCTCCACGAGCCCTTTCAAATGAATCCAAACACGACGGTTCTACGTAGTGCCGTCACTGAGATCCTATACCCCACCTTCGGAGTCCACGATCAGGTAGGTGACATCATCAGTCACCAAGGTCTTCATGACACCTTTCAAATGAGTC
The DNA here is from genome assembly GCA_963082945.1 of Cerastis leucographa. Taxonomy (NCBI): domain Eukaryota; kingdom Metazoa; phylum Arthropoda; class Insecta; order Lepidoptera; family Noctuidae; genus Cerastis; species Cerastis leucographa. Next base: position 19,614,400 of record OY720356.1, on the reverse strand, counting down.
CAAACACGACGGTTCTACGTAGTGCCGTCATAGAGATCCTATACCCACCTTCGGAGTCCAGCATCAGTTAGGTGACATCATCATTCACCAAGGTCTTCATGACACCTTTCAAATGAGTCCAAACACGAAGGTTCTACGTAGTGCCGTCACTGAGATCCTATACCCACCTTCGGAGTCCACCGTCAGTTAGGTGACATCATCATTCACCAAGGTCTTCATGACACCTTTCAAATGAGTCCAAACACGACGGTTCTACGTAGTGCCGTCATAGAGATCCTATACCCACCTTCGGAGTCCAGCATCAGGTAGGTATTATCATCAGTCACCAAGGTCTCCACGAGCCCTTTCAAATGAGTCCAAACACGACGGTTCTACGTAGTGCCGTCACTGAGATCCTATGCCCACCTTCGGAGTCCAGCATCAGTTAGGTGACATCATCATTCACCAAGGTCTTCATGACACCTTTCAAATGAGTCCAAACACGAAGGTTCTACGTAGTGCCGTCACTGAGATCCTATACCCACCTTCGGAGTCCACCGTCAGTTAGGTGACATCATCATTCACCAAGGTCTTCATGACACCTTTCAAATGAGTCCAAACACGACGGTTCTACGTAGTGCCGTCATAGAGATCCTATACCCACCTTCGGAGTCCAGCATCAGGTAGGTATTATCATCAGTCACCAAGGTCTCCACGAGCCCTTTCAAATGAGTCCAAACACGACGGTTCTACGTAGTGCCGTCACTGAGATCCTATACCCCACCTTCGGAGTCCACGATCAGGTAGGTGACATCATCAGTCACCAAGGTCTTCATGACACCTTTCAAATGAGTCCAAACACGACGGTTCTACGTAGTGCCGTCATAGAGATCCTATACCCACCTTCGGAGTCCAGCATCAGTTAGGTGACATCATTATTCACCAAGGTCTTCATGACACCTTTCAAATGAGTCCAAACACGAAGGTTCTACATAGTGCCGTCACTGAGATCCTATACCCACCTTCGGAGTCCACTATCAGTTAGGTGACATCATCATTCACCAAGGTCTTCATGACACCTTTCAAATGAGTCCAAACACGAAGGTTCTACGTAGTGCCGTCACTGAGATCCTATACCCACCTTCGGAGTCCACCGTCAGTTAGGTGACATCATCATTCACCAAGGTCTTCATGACACCTTTCAAATGAGTCCAAACACGACGGTTCTACGTAGTGCAGTCACTGAGATCCTATGCCCACCTTCGGAGTCCACCATCAGTTAGGTGACATCATCATTCACCAAGGTCTTCATGACACCTTTCAAATGAGTCCAAACACGAAGGTTCTACGTAGTGCCGTCACTGAGATCCTATACCCACCTTCGGAGTCCACCATCAGTTAGGTGACATCATCATTCACCAAGGTCTTCATGACACCTTTCAAATGAGTCCAAACACGACGGTTCTACGTAGTGCCGTCATAGAGATCCTATACCCACCTTCGGAGTCCAGCATCAGGTAGGTATTATCATCAGTCACCAAGGTCTCCACGAGCCCTTTCAAATGAGTCCAAACACGACGGTTCTACGTAGTGCCGTCACTGAGATCCTATACCCCACCTTCGGAGTCCACCATCAGGTAGGTGACATCATCAGTCACCAAGGTCTTCATGACACCTTTCAAATGAGTCCAAACACGACGGTTCTACGTAGTGCCGTCATAGAGATCCTATACCCACCTTCGGAGTCCAGCATCAGGTAGGTAACATCATCAGTCACCAAGGTCTCCACGAGCCTTTTCAAATGAGTCCAAACACGATGGTCCTACGTAGTGCAGTCACTGAGATCCTATACTCACCTTCGGAGTCCACCATCAGGTAGGTGACATCATCAGTCACTAATGTCTCTATGACCCTTTCAAATGTGTCTCTATCCGTCAAACGAAATTCTCAAGATAGCTAAAAACGATAAAAAAATAAACACAACAGAAAAAAGTATTTGATAGGGTAGGTACTTATAATAGTTTTGGAGAGCTTGACCACACTTCACTTTAAATTTATTTTTATATTTAGGCATAGTCAGGCTTAGTCTATGAACACAAAATGAAATTACAATCTACTATAAATATATTAACAAGCTTAATTTCTATTTTTAATTTACCAAATATTTATATTTATACTATTTACAAAATGTTTTAATTCATAAAACATTCAAAAAGACAACTTTTGTATTTAATTTCGAAAAAATTACGCGCGTATAGCCCACCCGTCGCAAGAGTCATCGAGACACTAATGTATCGCGTCCCGTCGTTGCGCCACAGGCCTTTGCGGGGGTGCTCCAGCGGGGTACTGGTGAAGTTTCGGCTTGCTATTTATTATTTTAAAAGATTAAAGGATATTCGAAAAAAAAAACAGGTAGAATTGTGAAATACGACATTTCCTATTTTTTGGTACTCAATTGATGCCAAACTATTAAGCCGTTACATAGAACATTTACAATTTAGGTTTAAGAAGGACCTATTTACTACAATTTATTCCTAAAATTTGGGAATGTTTATTAAAATTTTAAACAGGAAGATGCATTTATGATGACCCTAAGTATAACATATATTTTTTATATGGAAAACGCCTAAAAGGATTCATCTACAAACTTCTTTTAACATACGGTGTTTTTGGGATTTGAGCAATGTAATCCCCTTAAGTAAGTAGTACCTACAACTAGGACAGCACTAGTTAGTAATAAATGGTGTGGAAAAATCAGTGGTGTGACAAAGGAGAAAAAAAATCCTGTTGGTCATACTGGTGTGATAATCTGGTGTGACTACGAGTCGGCAATGGATAAAAATAAATACCTACGAATTTAGTAATAAACAATTCAAAGTACAATCGTGATAGCGACACTTAAAAGAAGAATAAATACACAAACACAACATAACATCACGCCTGTAATCCCCGTAGGGTTGGGCAGAGGTGTACCTAATATTACACCCACATTTTGCCAGTTATGTTTAAGTCCCTTGTTATAGGGGCGAGCCTATTTCCATCAATCGGGCACAAATCCAGACTCAGTGACTGAGAAATTTCTGATGGAAAATCCCAATAACACTTTGACGGACCTGGGAATCAAACCCAAGTCCTCGTGCTTAGCACTCGCGCTTGCGACCACCCGACCAATGAGGCAGTCAAAAAGAAAAAAATAATACAAAAAAAATATTTATATTTCTGAATATAAGACTGCGTGGTTAAATGATAACAGCCACACGCGTCGATCTTTATGGTTAAGCCGTGCTTGCCGAGGTTGGTCCGTGGATGGGTGACCATAATTACATACCGAGTTTCCTCTGTGCCTCGGAAAGCACGTTAAGCTGTTGGTCCCGACTGTCATTTGTAGATCTTTGACAGTCGTTACGGGTAGTCAGATGCCAAAAGTCTGACATCCAGTCTTACTAAAGGGGTATCGTATTACCCAGTTACTGGGTTGTGGAGGTCAGATTGGCAGTCACTTCATGTAAAATACTAGTACTCAGCTGCCTCCGGTTAGACTGGAAGCCGATCCCAACATATTTTGGGAAAAGGCTAGGCAGATGCAAATGATGACTTCTAAATATAGGTAATCAGTTTTGTGCCTGCTAAGTTTCCAGTCACATTTTAAATTCTTTCGAATTTTGAATAGCAAAAGCTAAGCAACACAAAAAAACATAGCAAAATGTTAAAGAATAATTTCTGTACTTCATCTTACCCAACAAATGCGCTGGAATAGGTCCCTTAGCCGACACCACATGCTCTCCGTACTTCTGTCTCAGATGCCTCCTGACATACGCATGTATCTGCTGGTACAGAGGCTTGATCTGGGCCCAGAGAGACGCGAACTGGTCTTCACTGTCATCTGACTCATACTCGTCCAGCCACCACTCGGCCACGCTGTCGTAACCTGAAAAGGTTTTAATTAGATCATAATGTGATACCGTTTTAGAAAACATTGTTTTCTTCTTACAGTTTTCTGAAAGTCATATAAAGTTGCTTATCAATTAAAACATCTAGTTTTGTAGACCAAAGAAGTTGTGATTTCCATCGACAAAACTAGATTTCTGGCACAAGTTTGCATATCATGTCTATCCCAATGAAATGCATGAGATTTGATATCAAATTAAAAGACACATAAAAGTTATGAATTAAGTTCCGATGAATAAGTAATGACAAGATCAAAGCAGAACATTCGTAGCTAATGCGGACTCCTAACAAAGAAACATAGAACATCAAGGAATAGAAGATATTTTTTTTACCGTTCAACTTGGCCGCCTCGTTGTCCATGGTAACGTACTCAGTGAAGTTGGCCTTGGAGGCGGCGCCGGCGGCCCTGTGCCACTCCAGCCAGGTGTACTTCAACTCCTCAGGGTCGTTGCTGTTCGCGAAGATCTCGGTCACCTCTGGAAATTTGTTAAAATTGGTTTTATTACAAACACGCCCTCACTTCGCACGATCCGAACATGAAAATGTATGATAGTCATTATTTAAAAATAGTATTCATGTGTCAGATGGTGGTGCACTTTAACTTTCTAGCACAATTTCCTAAAGTTCGCACAATTACTTAAATAGATTTTAATTCCTTAAATAAAGGTTGTAAAACACCTCTTAACGAAGCCAAAAGGCACTGGTTCTCCCTGTCATTGCGATCATTTTTTTGTTCTACACCATACCTGGGAACCTTCTAGTTACGGAGATATTAGGGGTCAAAGTTCCAACTTTTTGACAAGTATTTTTTTAAATACAAGTTTTTAATGTAAGATTATTACTTTAAACACCTCCACGACCCCCGTACTATTCAATCCATCCATCAGCACAATGCTTTGAGTGCGTTACATAGAGTTCTACCACAAAACATGATTTTACACCCCCCAAAAAAAAGTCGTTTCCCAGCAATAAATTTTGCGTAAAGTTACTTAGTTTCATGTTCAGAATGCTTGGTTGACGGCTTCGTGATGAGGTGATTTACACGGTGTATTAGCTAGACTAAGAATTGGACATTTTGAGAATTGGCCATTTTGGGATTTGGACATTTTGGGACTTGGACATTTTGACACCGTTGGACATTTTGAGAATTGGACATTTTGCCCCTGAACGTAATCCGACCGCTAACAAACTTATAACTATAATATTATCACAACAACAGGATCTAGTAGGGATTCAATTAAACGCGAGGTTTTTCAGAATCCAACCACATTCTGAAAGAACTACCGTTTCATTGATTAATTGACCTCCATTTCAGAAACTTCAATAATCATCAGTTAAAGTAAAAGTAATCTTAATAACTAACCCGGTTCTACGTGCAGGTCACACTTGGTCCTATCCTTAAAGTCACAGATAGTGGCTTTAGCGTAAGTAGACTGCATGTTACTGATGGCATTGATCAGTCTCTCGTTCAGGTCCTCAGGAAGCGCTGAGGTACCAAGCTTGGAGTACTTCTGGAACATTCTCTTGAGGTCTTGGTCTTCGTACTCATGCCAAAGGTAGCTCATCGTATCTTTCCAGTATTCTTTTTCTTGTTCTGCTAGCTCTAAAGAAACTGCTAGCTGGAATCAAAAATATTTTGGATTGGTTACTCTAAATCCTGTTTATTGTTTTATGGAAATTAAAAAATGATTCAGACCAGGGTCCCTTCTTTTTAAAAACTGGTTTTGGATAACATAAGGCAATGTTTGGCGGCTGCATCAGACAAATAATTACTAAAAATCCACGCATTCGCGTAGAAATTAAATACATCCTTCATTTGCAAAACCATCAATTTCCAAAAAACCACAATCAAAAGCAACTTACAAACAAAGACATCATCAAAAACCTTACCATTCTATTCTCATTATGTATCGTAATATTGCTCTCATAGTCCCACGATGCGATAGTCTTCTTATTCCTGGCCTTGGACATGATCTCATTGAGATTCCTCATGTAGTCCCTGCCAGCTGCTTCCTCGGAAGCCTTTTCCACCGCCCGCCCGCGAGCAGCCACGATGAAGACTGAGGCGATAGCCCCCACCAGGGCTAACTCACCGATGATCTTCATTACTAACTGTAATGAGGTTGATAATGGTTTAACGAAACAACATCAGAGGCTTAAGACTTTAATTTACAAAATTAAATTGATTGAACTGAGTTATACAGGTTCGCGTTTACTACTGTCATATACTAAATAAATAGCAAACGCGGGTAGAACTGCATTTGAGATAAAAATACAATAGGGGATAATCGGGCCGTCGGGTAGTTTATTGAAAAGTATTGGACACGTATTTTTTCTTTTTTCATGTGGTCATAAAATTACGGAGATATATTAAGTTGAAATGGCGCATGACGTCACATGTTGGTAAGTTTTATACCTACTTGTGACGTAGTAAGCCCCCCTCCCTCTGAGTTTTAACTAAGTATTTTTTTGATATTTTGATAAAACAAAAAATACGTGTATAATATTTTTGTATTACCTGTCTGACGGACAAAATAGAATGTCGTTTTCTTTACCCAGTCCGATCCCCTATTCACATTAAAAAAAGCACAATAGCGAAAAGGTGAGGGTAATTCGTCTAATTTTAGTCTTACAATGAAATCACAGCACGCGTAGTATGACCGCCGTGGAAACGGGCTATGTCGACGGATGAATTGACAAACTGACACTTTGTCATTGTCTATCTGTCATTATGTCGATCCTTCCGTAGACAAAGCTCGTTTCTACAGTGATCATGCTACGCGTGCAGGTCAACCGATCACAGTTTGTTGCAATCAAGATCGACATCGACTAGTCGTTGGAGAAACATCATCAATTATGTAACAAGAACTTTTTGAAAATAAAAAAATTTATAACTGGAACACCCAATAGCATCTGATAAATAAAAAGAAGAAGATTAAACTAAATCGTACTCCTCCATTCAATTCAAAACAACACAACTACCAAATAGCTAGCAAAAATCAAGGAAAACAAAACAAGAAAAAAAATCAGACCAACCAACGAGATCACACGGTTTCACAAATGGCAATGACGAAAACAAACTCATATCAATGTATAAATACTGCTACTCCGCCTAAAAACTTGAACAAAACAACGTGTCAAGGAAGATTGTGAGGTGAATGATCCAAGCAATATTGTTGGCGGCAAATTGAGCTGAACGGATGGGAAAAAATATTAAGATAAAGGTAACCTCGGTTAAGCTTGCACGTCTTTTTATTTATTGTTTAACTTAGCCCTTTTTCCAAATGTGTTAGGGTCGGCTTCCATTCTAATTCAAGTAAATATTAAAATGGAGCTTCTGCCTCTCTGACCTCCAAGTACTTACTCGGCAGCATGAATGTCCTTGGTAAAACCTTGCGTTTCAGTATGAGATGCTTCGTTGAAACCAATCGATACTAATATTATAAATGCGAATGTCACTCTGTTTGTTTGTTTGTTACCTTTTCACGAGTAAACGGCTGATCGGATCTTAATGAGAAGCGAATAATAGGACGCTTCTAGGACAAGATTTCATCGCTAGAGCAGGAATATTGTTAGATCTCCAACGTTGCTGTCGGTACTTTTCTGATTCCCCTGGGCAAAAGGACATAGGCTATATATCATCACGCTACGACCAATAGGAGCGGAGCAGCAATGAAAAATGTTGCGAAAACGGGGAAAATGTGACGCAGACGAAGTTGCGCGGGACAACTAGTTTCTAATAAAACGATTGCAATAACTTAGACTTATCTGAATTTTGAAAAGGTTAGACTTAATGTTTGGAAATATTCAACAATTAAATACCATGATAGTATTCTGCAATAGTTTAAGTGGATCAGCTTCATCGTTATCTCTACTATCTGATATGTCTAGATGCGTTATCTTCCACGTGAGTAGTGCTAACTAAAATTTGAACCAACGTAAGAGATAGGTCCAAAACGTTTTTGACCTGGAAGAAACCTGTTTTAAACCTTACCGTTAAAATATTTTTTCAGATTTTTTCGAAACTGTCAAATTTTCCCATTCAACCTTGAACCGTATATACCTACGGTTCAAGGTTGAATTGGAAAATTTGACAGTTTCGAAAAAATCTTTCAAAAACTTGTTCTTGTCTTAACTAATTTTATTAAATACTAGCTGTCCCCGTCATGCGTTGTAATACACTTTTTATCTTCCTACCTACCATACCCTACCCTACCCTACCAACCTACCCTACCCTACCAACCTACCCTACCCTACCTACCTACCTACCTACCCTACCCTACCTACCTACCCTACCCTACCCTACCCTACCTACCTACCTACCCTACCTACCTACCCTACCTACCTCCCTACCTTTCTCACCTTTTAAACCTTGCCTGGACTACGACAAACATTTTAAAACCAAAATCAGCCAAATCGGTTCAGCCGTTCTCGAGTTTTAGCGAGACTAACGAACAGCAATTGATTTTTATTTATATAGACTACAAGTGGTAACATAACATAACCTCACGACTGTTATCCAGAAGGTTTAGGCCACACCCACAAGGGTGCCTACCCTTAGGCGTTCGTTTAGTATACCCGTATTTAGCGTTTACACTAAGCTGCCTGTGGGCTGCTACTGGCAAATTCCTGATAGAAAACCCCATTACACTTTGCCCTAACCAAGTATCGAACCGAGGACACCTCATGTTACTAGTAACTACCACTGCTGAGACACTGGCCTCCTTTCTGTAAAATTCGAGCCCAGAGTGAGTTGCTAGTCATCGCATGTCTTCGAATTTAAGGGTTCTCTAGACAAATGGCAAAAAACTGAATTCTTATGTATTCGTCCTGTCCATTTTACTCCTAATGTACTACCCTATAATACACTTACTAGCAGAACACACTTGTTGTGTTTTCTCTAAACCGTTATACAAAAGTGATGCAAAAGTATGAAGACATAAAATAGGTGTGTCACTCCAACATGTAACTGATGGTTAAAAACAATAATTCTACGCTTAAAACGTGGGGTGCCTATCGACAGCTATTACAATGGTATCGAAGTTCCTAAAATACTTTTCTTCTCAATGGTTGATAAGATAATATTGTTTTTGATTAATATCCTATGAAAAACATTTTTTTTGCTCTTGAGTGTAACTTGACATTTAAACGAGCGTTAAATATAAGTCATCATCTAGCCTTTTCCCAAACTATCTTAGGATCGGCTTCCAGTCTAACCAGATGCAGCTGGGTACCAGTATTTTACATGAAGCGACTGCCTATCTGACCTCCACAACCCAGTAACTGGGTAATACGATACCCCTTGGTAATACTGGATGTCAGACTTTTTTTTGGCTACTGACTACTCGTAACCACTGTCAAAGATCTACAAACAACAGCCAGGACCAACGGCTTAACGTGCTTTCCGAGGCACGGAGGAAACTCGGTATGTAATTATGGTCACCCATTCACGGACCAACCTCGGCAAGCACGGCTTAACCTTAAAGATCGACCCGGGTGGCTGTTATTATTTAGCCACGAGCTCCTCATATTTTGCAACAGTAAAATTATTCATCGAACACATCAATAACCGAATTGTCATTTGTATGGATTTCCTATAATTTTATCTTCCACCGAGACTTTATCCAAGGAAGTAATCATCATCATCAACCTACCGCAGTCCACTGCTGGACATAGGCCTCTTCAATCGCTCGCCACTTAACCCGATTCTCGGCAACTCTCATCCAGTTGCTACCGGCTACCCTGCAAAGATCATCGCTCCACCGAGCCTGAGGGCGTCCCACCTTACGCTTGCCGATTCGCGGTCTCCACTCAAGAACACGTCGACCCCAACGGTCATCGGTTCTACGGCTAATATGGCCGGCCCATTGCCACTTCAGCTTACTTATTCTCTGGGCTATGTCGACCACTCTGGTTCTCTGTCGGATCACCTCGTTCCGGATGCGATCCCTCAAAGAGACCCCAAGCATAGCCCGCTCCATAGCTCGCTGAGTGACCTTGAGTTTATGGACCAACCGTACCGTGAGTGTCCACGTTTCGGCCCCGTAAGTCATTACTGGCAGGACGCACTGATTGAAGACCTTAGTCTTTAGGCTCTGTGGAATACGCGACGAGAAGACCCGACGAAGCTTCCCAAACGCTGCCCAGCCCAGCTGAATTCTTCTGTTAGCCTCTCTCTCAAAGTTGTTCTTACCAAACTGCAGAGTTTGCCCGAGGTAAACATATTCTTGAACAACCTTGAGAGGAGCGCCATTGACAACAATAGGTCCCGGGGTGACGTGTTCGTTGAACATAACCTGCGTTTTGTCCAAGTTCACCCTGAGCCCAATGCGTAGTGAGGAATCAACTAGGCCATCGAGCATCTGCTGCAAGTCGTGCAGCGATTCAGCCAGTATGACGATGTCATCTGCAAATCTCAAGTGTGAGATGTACTCACCGTTGATGTTAATGCCACGTCCTTCCCAGTTCAGCGTCTTAAACACATCCTCCAGTGCGTTGGCGAACAATTTCGGGGAGATTACGTCCCCTTGCCTCACTCCCCGACGCAATGGGATACTCCCTGTTAGCTGGTTCTGAGTTTGGACGGTCATTGTGGCGTTTTCGTACAGACTTCTCAGCACTTGGATATATCGCCAGTCTACTTGGCATCGCTGCAGAGACTCCAGAACTGACCAAGTCTCGATAGAGTCAAAAGCCTTCTCATAGTCCACAAATGCAAGACACAGAGGCCGATTATACTCTTCGGACTTCTGTATAATCTGCCGCATTGTGTGAATGTGGTCTATGGTGCTGAATCCTCCTCGAAACCCGGCCTGCTCCGGTGGCTGAAAATCGTCGAGTCTTCGCGCTAGACGATTTGTGACGACTCTTGAAAACAGCTTATATACGTGGCTAAGGAGCGAAATGGGTCGGTAATTCTTTAATAGGGTCTTATTCCCCTTTTTAAAGAAAAGAACGACCACGCTCTTTCTCCACGCTTCTGGAGTTCTCCCAGAGAATAGGACCGAGTTGAAAAGCTTCCGAAGCTCTCTTAATATTGGACTTCCTCCCGCTTTCAAAAGCTCAGTCGTTATCCCATCCTCACCAGGGGCTTTTCCATTTTTAAGCTGTCTAAGAGCCGCCTCGATTTCATCTAGGCTGACTTCAGGCAGGTCTTCTGTGAAATGGCGGGTTAAGGTGGCTCTGGAGTCCTCATTTTCGGGATCAGGTCGAGATGTATGCGATGCGTACAGCTGGCCGTAGAAGTTTTCAACTTCCGTAAGAATCTCCGGCTTCGAAACGACGATATCCCCACTAGGTTTTGTCAACTTCGTCAGGTGGCTCCTCCCAAGTGATTGGACGAACACCTTCGATCCCCGGTTCTGCTCTATCATTTTTTCTATTGAACGTGTGCTGGAGCATCGAAGGTCGCGTCGTACCAATTTCCTAATGATTTTATTTAGTGCCTGTAGTTCTGCCGAAGTGATGGGTGGGTTTTCACGTCGTTCCGTCATAAGCTCCAGAGTCTCCTCCGAGAGTTTAGACTTCTTGCCCGTACGCCGCATCTTGCAAAAACGCGTTCCTTCCTCCCTGAGGATTTCCACCATAAGGTCGAGCGCCTGGTCAACGTCATTTGTAGTTTCCATGGCCGTGAATCGGTTCTCCAGGTCTGACTGGAACGCTTCAGATCCTAACATAGTTTGGAGCATATTTGGACGTAGCCGAGACTTCATCAAACGGGTTCGCTCCAGCTTGAAGTTGATATTTAGAGAGCCACGAACAAGTCTGTGATCGCTACCGGTATTGAACCTATTGATCACCGAGACATCTCTAAATATATGCTTTTTATCCGTCATGATGAAGTCTATCTCATTTTTCGTCACACCGTCGGGGCTTCGCCACGTCCACTTCCTTTGAGGCTGTTTCTTAAAGAAAGTATTCATCACGAAAAGCCCCTCCCTCTCAAGGAAGTTGACAAGCATTTGCCCCCTATGATTTCTGCTGCCAAACCCGTAGGATCCTACTACCGATTCACCGCAATTCTGTACTCCCACTTTAGCGTTGAAATCTCCCATGAGAACGTTGTAGTGGGCCTTAGTGGTAGAGTGTAAGGCCTTAGAGATATCCTCAAACATTTCCTCCACTACGTCGTCCGAGTGTCCCGAGGTCGGTGCGTAGACCTGTATAACCTTGAGGCTATACCTCTCGGTTAGCTTCACTATTAGGTATGCTACCCTGTTCGAGACACTGGAGACTTCTACTACGTTGTCACAGAGAGATTTGTGTACCAGGAACCCGACTCCGCCTTGGGATAGCTGATCTCCCTCTCGAAAATACAAAAGGTGGCCCGATTCGAGGGTAATTGTGTCCTCCCCCTCTCTTCGGACTTCGCTCAAGCCAAGAATGTGCCACCTTATGTTTTCGAGTTCTTCCTCAAGCTGCACTAAGTGTTCGTCGAGCCGTAACGTGCGTCCATTATACGTCGCCAAGGTCAGTTGTTTTTGGCGGCCATTCGTAACCCGGGGATTCTTCGCACCCCCTACCTTGCCGTTACCGTGACCGCCGCCAAGATCAGGAATAGCAAGGCCGCCGGGAACTGGGGGCCATGGTTGATTTTGGCTTGCCATTAAAGGATTTGCCCATAATCGCCACGCTGGGCATGCGGGTTGGCGATCGCAGATCGCAGCTTCTCGCACTAGTGGCGCTGCTGCCCGTCGCTAGTCTGCTCTATTTAGCTGCGAACGTTTCTATGGAAATGGTTATACCGCCATTTATCGGTCGTCAGAGCCTCGTTTGTTGTTCAGCAGGATGTACCACGAGCAGGTGAGGTTGACTTAGGGCACTGCGATGATAGGTGTGCCCATTTACATCCCAAGGAAGGAAGTAATAATTTATTCCCAAGGAAGTAATAATTCATTCCAAATCGTTAAATATATGTTTTTTTTTTAATATTGTTTGGTGCTACGGAACCGTGAGAAAGGTGAAAGAGCAACTCGCCCTTGCTCGGTTTTATTTGTTCTAGGAATACAAGTAATTGATATAAAACTATGTAATGAATTATTCGTACTTACAAACAAAACCTTTTTAGCAGTATGACTGCAATACCCACAAGGCATCTTGTTATCTTTTTTGGTTCTATTTATTTTCACCATCAGAATAATTGACTTCCACGATTTTGCCACAAAAACGCACAGAACCACCGAAAACTGTCAGTGTACTAAGACTAGTGGTTCAAAAACATTAATTATTATGTAAATTAATAACTACCGTGCCATGCTTTTAGGATTATGTGACCAGAAGATTGTCGTTGAAACAAATGAGATGAATGGATGGTTCATGCCGAAATGCAGCATTAAAACAAATGGTATAGGAAGACCAAAGAAACTATCGATGAACTTTCTGAAGGATGATATAGCAAGAGAGGAGGTTTTTCATGAGATGAAGAGTCATAGAGAAGTATGGAAGAAGAAGACATACTGCGCTGACCCCAAATGAATTGAGATATATGGTAAGAGAATGATCATAATGTACAGTGTACTTTGAAGTAACTTAGTCGGTAGTGTCGCCTTTAGACAGTCTTGTGGATCTATTGGCAGGTAACGCAACTGCTAAGGGAGGTTGAGCAGTATTACTGGGTATACGTCTGTACCCGTTCTTCGGCAATAAGCAGCACCCTTACATAGATACAAAAAAAACTAGCTGTCCCGCGCAACTTCGTCTGCGTCACTTTTTCCCCGTTTTCGCAACATTTTCATTGCTGCTCTGCTCCTATTAGTCGTAACGTGATAATATGTAGCCTAAAGCCTTTTTCGATAAATAGGTTATCTAACACTGAATTTTTTTTTCAAATTGGGCCAGCAGTTCTTGAGATTTGCGCGTTCAAGCAAACACACAAACAAACTCTTCAGATTTATAAAATTTAAGTATAGATACTGATAAAATCTGGGCATACTATACACCGCTGCCTACCCTTTTGTAAAACAAGGGCGCAATTGTGCAACATATTATGTAAGGTTAACAGTACGAGACGAGTTCTTGAGTGGAGACCACGGATCGGTAAACGTAGCGTAGGACGTCCTCAGACTCGGTGGAGCGATGATCTTTGCAAGGCGGCTGGCAGGAGCTGGATGAGAGTGGCCGAGGATCGTGCTCAGTGGCGTGTCATGGGAGAGGCCTACGTCCAGCAGTGGACGAATACAGGCTGATGATGATGATGATGAACAGTACGATAAAACCACGAAAAACCTGGTTGTTCTCAAGACATGATGAGATAAGGATAAGCAAACCAAAGCGAAAAGTATAAATGACAAAAAAACTTGTTTGCCATTTATTTTGCGAACGTGTAGATTTACAAACTGGTTCTCTTACCACAACTAAGTAATAGGTGTTATTTAATTTTAATGAAATCAGAATCAACATAATAACGCAATTTTATGAAGTCACGATGTCACTAAAATGTAATAATAATGTGACAAGGACACACGCATTAGTAATCTAAAGACACACCTATCTGTATCTGTTTAAAAGTAAACGAGACAGAAATATGGTTACCCCATTTTTTTTTATATTTTTTTTTGCGGATTGGAAATCATCAAATGACTTCTCCCGCTCTGGGCGGAGCGGGAGGGAGTGTCAGACTTGTACTGACTAAAACCCACCCATGTTCCTTCTTCACCCTTTGTGTTCCAGGGCCGCGGTATCTCTTTCGAACAACCCGCAGCCCTGCAGGATGGTTACCCCATCTCTATAGGTAGGTATGCAAACTTTTTTGTTTGGCCCTAGGGCCAACCATTTTGTTAGGCCCCAGTCTTTACTAAACACTACTAGTGTTTAATATAGACTGGGCCTAACAAAATAGATGTCACCAACTATCACGGTACGATTTCTTTCGCAAGTCCATAAAAAGTTTAAGGGGCGTTGTTAGAAAACATTTGTGAAACGGTTTAGTGTAAAGTATTTAAAATAACAAGATGGCCGCGTTAGTCCCGGTTTAAAAAAGATCGATAGACAGCTTGAGCCGACTATTACTAGACGCCTATTACCTAGTTAATGAAGTGCCTGTACAGCCTTATTAAAAGCAACAGCAAAAACAGCATAAAGTAAATCGACATTCTTTCCTCGATTTCAAACGGATAATCAGGTCGAAGTAGCAATTAGCTTAAGGTCAGCTCGTTAAATAGAGTTGTGGAATTCTGCCAGAACAATCATTCCATTCCAGTCCAGCAAAGAATCTTTAGAAAAAAACAATTTTTATAAAGATCCCGGTTTCACTCCTCCTACCTACTAATAAGAGACACAGCTTCCTCTTCACAGAAATATAACAACACCAAAATAAACGCCCATGTATGTACAAGCAATTATATTTAGGCAACTGAAATTATAAACGGGAATAAACCCGACACACAGATCCTGTGTCACAGGATTTGCCTGAACAATTTGACATTCGACACCCATAGCTGCTCTGTGCGACATGCATATACAAGGTGTTGTTTTGCACCCTCATCAAAATTCAGGATGTTGTCACAAAAGACATAAATATCAATATAAATTACGATACCTAGCTAATTATTATAAAACACAGTTTTTTTTGTTGTTTTAATTTGTCAGTATTTCAGAATTACCTCCTTAACGTGGTTTAGGGAATAAGAAATTATCGAAAAAACGTCTGAGATTTTTTGTTTGTGTGTAAGCGAGTTTATAGGGCGAGAATCTGACGGCCTGTGTTTAAAACACGGGTGGTTCACACTTACTAATTTCCGTAAATAAGACAAAAAAGAAACCTACCCAGAGTGAATCATTATCATAGTTACCTCCTTGAATTTGACGAGGATGCAAAACAACACCTTGTATAGATTGCCGTCTTTTGCAGTATACCGATTGGTAGCATCAAAGTTTTAGATACGTCAGTGGCTCGCTATGAATAGATACCGTTCAAAACCAAACAGCTTTAAATAGGTGCGTGTCCTATTTTCTGTAAGTTATAAATTGGTTACAATTTCTGCAGCTTTTGAAACAATTTTCATTTTCGTTGATTGGCTAAGCAAAAATAAGGGCTCTTCTTTTTCAATTAGGTATTCGTACCTCAAAATATATATTACTTGTGCGTTACTACATAATGTGGAAAACATAAGTATCGCTAAAGATTCTCGTTCACTATTCATGAGCGTTACAAAACATTGTTAGTCAAATATTTGTGACAGTTTCATACAACTTGTGTATTTTTGTACTCTTCTCTTAAAACGTACATGAAGTCCTCACGGAGACATTCAGAATAACGGATAAGGCCTAACAATCGTTTACGTAATTATTTAAAAAAAATTTTTCTTTTGTATTATAGCTACAATAAAAATAGAATATCCACATTAAAAAAAAAAGAACGGGTTTTTGTCTATGCTTCCAAACATTATCACAACACGCTTTATCTTCCATTCTCCCCTGTCAGTCGTCTCTCTCATCCAACCCTCCTTTGTATACCAACTTCCAAAAAAAGGGGTTTTCAATTCGGATGTTTGTATTTTTTTTGTATGTTCGCGCGTAACTCTATCATAAATAGACGGATTTGCAAGATTTTTTTTTTGTTCGAAATGGATTTATTTCAAAATGGTCACATTAAAATTTCATATAGATCTGATCATGAGTTTCGGAGACAGACAACGGAACTCTTCAAAAATGACAGCATAAAAACCGCGATTGCTGCTATTGCATAAATATGTATTGTTTACACAATCACACAACATAACATCACGCCTGTACACTCGAGAGGGTTACGCAGATGTATTCAGCATATCAGCGTACACCCACATTTTTTTGTATGTATGTTTCACCGATTTCTCGGCCAAAAATGGACCGATTTTCAAAATTATTTTTTTACCTAAAAGCCTGTATGCCTGAGGGGTCCTATTGTCACCAAGTCAGATCTATGGTCTGATAATGGTATCCCAGGGAAGTCGAGGGCAATCCTCAAATTTCATAGACACATACAATGTTTTTCATATACTTTCTAACGCAAATCAAATATTTGTGCGGTAATCATTATCTCATGTTGCTGAGCTGAAGGGTATAAGTAAACATCTGATGATGGGATCTCAGGCAAATTAAGATCAATCCACAAATTTTATGGGCACTTACAATGTTTTTTTGACCGACTTCCAAAAGGAGGAGGTTCTCAATTCGTCTGAATGTTTTGTGTGTTTGTTCACCGATATCTTTGCCAATAGTGATCCAATTTCATATAGATTAGCCTATTGCCATGGCATGTATTGTTAACTATGTAAACGCATATCAAATATTTGTTTAGGATAATACAACTAAAAATAAATGGCGAAAAAACTGAATCAACGAAACATAAGTCACCGACTTCTCAAGCTAAAGTTATTTTTCACTGTTCTGTGTTTTTGAGTTCAGCTTTATTATTTACAAACTTTTTTTTAATATTTCATAAAATTCATCCATCTTTTCTATATTCTTCCACTCCAAACGGACTATCATTGTTCATAATTGATCTATAGTCTTTAAATTCTCAGAAACAAAACAGCAAAATACACAATACTTACCAGACAACACTGTTGTTCTTTCGTCAATATCATGCCACGATACCAAAATATCCAAAAAAACTTTAAGCTCTGCAATACATTTACTCAAAACTGTCTCTTATCGCACGAAACACAAAGCACATTATCCTTTTTCACGAATACACAAATTTAATAAATAAATTCATTTTCTGAACGGGTTGAGAATCACGATCAACTTTGATGCCACTTGGCACAATAATAAGGATGTTGGCAGCAATCTTTTTAATTTCAACTAATTGCTGAATATTATGAGGAAAATCTTGTTTTTCTTTGTTAACACTCGTTTTATTTTAACACGACAATAGTGTTTTTCCTGAATCTCTAATCTTTTCTTTTACTAGATTTTGCCCGCGACTTCACCCGCGTGAAAGTCGGAAATTAAGTAGCAGGAATTTAGAAATCTGGATTTCAAAGTCCTAACCCGGGCCATGGTATATCTGTATGCCAAGCTTCATCGAAATCCATTCCGCCGTGAAGACGTGATAAGGTAACAGACAGACAGGCAGACTAATTGAACTAATTTCTACCATAATGAGACAACCAACAATCTCTTATTATAAATTAAATTAAATATCTCTAACTAATCCAATATTGTAAATTGCGGTACATTACTATCCAGTAAAATCAGCCTCATCTGCTCATCCAAAAAGTATGCCTAAAACGGATTTAAAATTAATAAGAGGAGTTTTGATGTGGCTTGTGGCTTGGTACATTTTGGCTGAACTACTACGCTCAATTCTTCATTCAAAACGATTCGTTTTATGAACATAATTTCAGAATTGCAACATGCAAACCAGAGTCTTGCATATAGGATACCTTCATGAACTTGACAGCAAAATACCAAAAGATCATTTAAAATCAGTAAAATTGTGAAGTTATTGCATTTTCACAATCCAGGAGATTTTTTAAGAAATTCCACAAAATACGTGGGCAAACAGGTTTGATACAACCCACATGGCCGCACGGAATGGCCCATTCCCTCCCACAGAGTCGAGGACCTTGTCCCATCTGCTCAATTATGCTACGGGTTTGATTCGATGCAAAATGGCTTGAATAGGGGATTTCGAGTAATGTGTTGTTCTACGAGTCATGTGACTTCTACCTATGTAGGTAGTGACAATCATCATTTGCAAAGACTTTTTCCAACTCGGTTAGAGTCAGCTTCCAGTCTTACCGGATTCAGTTGAGTACAAGTGTTTTCCATGAAGCGGCTGCCTATCTGACCCACACAACCCAGTTAGTACTAGTGTTTTCCATGAAGCGGCTGCCTATCTGACCTCCACAACCCCAGTTAGTACTATCCCGGGTAATACGATATGTCTAAAAAAGACTTGTTTTCCGACTTTCGGGCCATCTACCTGTACTGACTGTCGTAGATCTACAAATGACAGCCGGGACCAACGGCTTGACGTCCTAACAGAGGCATGGAGGAAACTCGGAATGTAATGGGTGTCACCCATCCACAGACCAACCTAGGCTAGCGTACCTTAAGAGGGGACTCTAGTCGGTAATTAAAAGTATTTGATTTGATTTGAAGAAACTATTGCCGTCGCGCTGCGCCCGACCAAGCCCCCCTAAAGTGCGAAAAGGACAACTGCAGCTCAGGCTGATTTTACCTACAAAAATCTTGACCAAAAGACGTTTTGTATTCCGCTGTTTTCTTCTTCAAACCTAAACTGATCTAAATAATTCTTATATCAAAATTAAGAAGAAAGGTATATCTATGCCTCTATTATTTTCTTTGTTGTTAAAAACTTATCTAATTTGTCTGATAGTCATCTGAACATGGTGGTAAAAACGGATTTTTTTCGGGTTTTTAGATGGTCATAATTCTTTTAGTGATTACGTTTAAAAAAAAAAGAAATGGTAGGGACATGTATTAATAAGACCTAGATTTTTTGGAAAAAAAAAATCATTGCTCTAGACGCATTATCCACGAAGAAAACAGCGGAGTACGTTTGTATGGAGAAATACCGACTAGAGTCCCCTCTTAACCTGAAGATCGAGTGGTTTGAATTATGTAGTCACTCCTCCTATGTACCTACATACGCGACAATGTTAAAAGAAAATAATAGAAACTATGACAAATTACCCACGATAACAATAAAAGAGGACCTTGTGTTATTATAAGCAGGATTAAATATTGTTAATCATGGACCTACAACTGAACAACGGATGTTTCTTGTTGTGACTGACCTCTTCCTCCAATCAATTTTGGCACCAAATTGGTTCGACCCCTTGTTTATGCAAATGTGACCATGGCCAACAATATCTTATTCTATATGTCTGTAGAACCGTACCAGCAGACAGGGACATTTAAATAGAGCATCTTAAATCAAGATAATTTTCTTTTTACCGCTCACATTTTGTAATGTGGACAGCATATGATATAAGAACGTCTTAAACTCCTGACTTTCGTAATAAGTGCTCACAAGGTCCTCGAAAATAATAACTATTTTCTGAAAATGAAACCTTTTACGAAAAATTATCCAGCCATAACATTCAATGGATTCTTAAAAACTGTGACTTACTTCGAAAACCAATACCATCTTTGTGCTGGGCAAACTCAACCACTAGTGGACATAGACCTCTCTAAGGTCGTCGGCCTATCATACAGGGTGTTTGGTGCATCGTTTGTCAAATTAAACGGGCCGAAAGGACGTCATTTGCTGTCTCTTCAAGCCCAATAACTCATAATTGTGACCACGGTTTTTTTTCTTTTTTTTTTTAAATATTCCACACTTAAAAGTTTAGTTGGATCAGCAAAAAGATATGTGTAGTTTGATTAACACTTCCTTAGTAATCATAAAATAAAAAGACTCACCGCCTGTTTCCTCTTGCTATCAAATCCACACTACTGTTTGCGAGAGGATGCGATACGTATTTATCTTAGGCACTCCATGAATGATAATATAATCTGTCTCAGTTGAATTATTGATATCCACTGATACAACGTTTGACCAGTCTTGTTGGTTTATCAATAGTTTATGATGTTATTTCAATAACCTTTTCACTGGTACAACGAGTTCTAACTTTTTCGAAATTTTTAATTTGGTTTTGTAATTAAGTTTCGATATTCTGTTTTTTTTTTTTTTAGACAAAGTGATGTATTAAGTACCTAGAATTACAAAGCGGACATGGAGAATAAAGTCATACAAAAAATGTAATCCTGAACATTTTCGATTTTGACACACGAATGGCAATCGGGCGCAAAGAGTAGCATCAAGTGGAATGCTTATACCAAATCGGCCGTATGTCATCAGACCTTAGACTAGACTAGACAGAGCGCGTAATTGTTATAGGAAAAAATGGCTCAATATGTCAACCTTAGTAGGTACCTACATTTATTTTAGTTCTGTGTTTTCCCGCCTGCACATATGCAAATAAGTTGGCTGAAGTTTAACAAGTATTGAACTACAACTTTCGCCCTCTTGTCCCGTCTATCACTCGCAAATATTTGAATGTCTTTGTCTTGCGGCCAAACGAAATTTAAATCGATTCTAAATTTCGAACGCATTTTCCTTATCCCATGAATGTTGATAACCAGATATTTGTATCCTCTACAGAACTCGTTTTCGTATATTTTTTGTCAAATCGATTGTATGGACGCCAGCAGGTCAATCTACCCGAAACTGTCTAATTTTCTTAATCAAACTTGAACCTAATACTTTAATGATAAAGTTGAGAATCTATTAATTAAATTTGACAGTTTTTGTAGGTTGATGTGATTTGTGGTCTCTACATTTATTAACAAACAGCACAGCAGTACGAAACAAGTTTGATGTTCAATTGAATTCCCGTGCACTTATCATTGACTCAGTTCGAAACGTGTTTGCTTTGCATAAATACGTTCTCTAGGTTTTTCCTCAAAAGTAAACATGTCTAGAATCAATAATGTTGACTAAAGTTTGTTTACTTTACTTGCATTACCGTCCTTATACTTGACATTATCAAGGTGCTTCAATGTGAGAGCATTCCTGACATCGAGATCCCCATAATAATTATTATTGCTTAATTATTTGTATAGATTTGTTTCTGTATTTTGTCGCTGAAGTTCTAACCCCTCTTCCTCACTGCTCAACTCGATTGCTCAACTATTTGAGCAGTTGAACAGTAGGACGTAGTTTGTTTTACCGAACATTTTATGCTATATAGCTCAACATTTTTTTGCTCAACTTAATTTATCAGTAGGTCATCCTGTTATAAAATAGAACGAAATAATTATAACCTACTGCTCAACTGTTCAAAAATAATGGAAGGTTGGAATTACAAAAAATGCGAATATGAAATTATGAAACTTGCAATTGCTGTTCGTTAGTCTCGCTAAAACTGGAGAACGGCTGGGCCGATTTAGCTGATTTTGGTTTTAATATGTTTGTGGTAGTCCAGGGAAGGTTTAAAAGGTGAGAAAGGTAGGGAAGGGTAGGTAGGGTAGCTAAGTGGGGTAATGTAGGTAAGTAGTGCATTGCAACACATTCCTGCTACAGCTAGTTGTACCTCAGATTCCACAAGTTTATATTTCAAGGCAAGTTGCTGGTGAATAATCCTGGCCACTTGCATTTAATTATTTGTTTTTTCACGTTCCTTTTTTTTCATTGGCAACACAACGCGTCCTTCGATTCTCTAAGCAAAGGGCATGGAAAACCTTCAATGGCGACTTCGACCAGCGGCAATTCAAACGTAGAGTAACGTTTTGTAAACATTTTCTTCTGAAAATCTATAAATGTGAATATGAAAATACGAAACTTGCAATTGCTGTTCGTTAGTCTCGCTAAAACTCGAGAACGGCTGGGCCGATTTAGCTGATTTTGGTTTTAATATATTTGTGGTAGTCCAGAGAAGGTTTAAAAGGTGAGAAAGGTAGGGTAGGGTAGGGTAGGTAGGTAGGGTAGGTAGGTGGGGTAATGTAGGTAAGTAGTGCATTGCAACGCATGCCTGGTACAGCTAGTTTTAAATAAAAGGAGGATATGAAATTATTCAGTATGTTAGGTTAGGTTAACCTTCGACCACATTGTTGGTTCTTTGTCGCTCTGCCATAGAACCAAGACAGTTTATTATTAAAAAATTATATGACGTGCTTGCTATAGATTGCTTGCAGCGAGGAGAAGAATAAAGTATATATAGTCCGATCAATTTAGATACCCAAGGGTACAATAATTCGCACCCAGCTGAAAAACTGTAGGATTCTTCAAAACACTATCATAATTGAAACTTAAAAAGTCCTCATCAATCCGATCCCTGGAAATTTTTTTTTTCAGGAAACTGGGTCCGCCCTCCCGGTGATTATTTAAAAATGAAAATTATATATTAAGAAATAAATAAAGGAGAAGAATCATGTCAATAATGGGAGAGATTCGCCACACAATCACAATAACAATATTAATTTAACGAATTACTAATGCAACTAAAAAATTCTAAAATCTCAACTGGGCACACTCGAAAAATTACGATAAGACATTCAAGAAAAAAAATGAAGAAATAATTGTTATTACTTTAATAATTTCGCAGTAGTGGGTGACGTACCTATATTAAGAACAATTAAAGTTTCTTTTTAAGTTCGTTAACGCTTATCTTGTAAGCAGAATAAACATTTTTTTTTTATATCTCTTTGTATTTCTGATTTTAATTTCATTTGGATAATTTGTAATGATTTAAATATAGATTGCATGTATGGTTCTTATAATAAGTTATTAAAATTCAGACACGGTGTAAAAGTAGTTATTGAATAAATGAATTGAATTGAATAGTTTTTTTTTTTAATTTTAAGATTTCTTAGTAGTGGGTGAAGTATATTTATTATGAGATTTGGAGTTTTTATTTGCAGTCTATAAATATACCTACATACTTTTGCAGTTTTAGTTGATCAGCGAGATTACCCACTGCTGCAATTACCACTTGAGCCGTTGGTATTACCCACTGCTCAACTTTATGCAGTTGGGCAATCAAGTTGAGCAGTGGGGATGAACCGGTTCTAACCACGTAAGTCAAAAACAGCAACTTTACAGGAGAAATAACTGCATAATTATATCTAGCAAATGGTATTATAGTACCATTTCTTTTTTTTTTGACGTTCCTTTTTTCTGATTGGCAAGACAACGCGTCCTTCGATTCTCTAAGCAAACGGCATGGAAAATCATCGATGGCGACTTTGACCATCATCATCATCATCATTTCAGCTGAAAGACGTCCACTGCTGGACATAGGCCTCCCCCAAGTGACGCCACATTGACCGGTCCCGTGCGCTTCGCATCCAGCGGATCCCCGCAACCTTCATCCAGGTCATCGGTCCACCCAGTAGTCGGAGGCCTTCCAACGCTTCGTCTTCCGGTTCGTGGTCGCCATTCCAGAACTTTTCAGCCCGATCATCCATCCGTTCTGCGAGCAATGTGCCCTGCCCACTGCCACTTAAGTTTGGCAATTCTTCGGGCTACGTCGGTAACCTTGGTTCATCCACCATCACCTTGGTTGGTAATCTTGGTTGGACTTTGACCAGCGCCAGTTCAAACGTAGAGTGAAGTTTTGTAAACATTTTCTTCTGAAAATCTATAGTTAATAATATCAGGCTTGTGTTATTCTGTTGTGGGTTTACAGAGGTATACTTACCTGTAAGTACACCCGCATTACGCCCATTATCTTTAAATCCCATGTCATAGGGGCGATCGTACATTCAACCGGGCATGAATTTAGACTCCGAGGTACCTACTGAGAATTTCCTGACGGAAAAACCCAACATCACTGTTCCAGGTCTGGGAGTCATGAGCGGGCGTTCTCAGTAGTTTGGTTTATGTAGTCCGGTCATGGGACTGGTGAGGCTTTTCGTCTCAGCTGTTCATGGATGTAATACGACCGGACTATTGAGCCTGATAGTTCGGTATCAATATCGGACCTGCACTATTAAGGAAAGATTGAAAGGTCGAAATGTAACAATAGTACATTGTTACCCTAGGGGTGAAAGTAACTTATTTTGTCCCGACACGGGGTTTGGCGCCCGAAAGAAGTGAGGGCGCCAATAGTTCGAGGGACTAAATAAGTCTTTAACCCGAGGTAAACACTGTGCTTTTCATTACGAATACAAGGAAAGTAAAAATAAAAAGATGAATTAGCTAAAGAAAAAATTAGTAAATTTTATTTTACTGTGGTCAGCCAGCTATTCAGCCATTATTTTTCATTTTCATCATTGAAAAAAAAGGTAAATATTTGCCCAAATCTATGTTCTTTTAAAGAAATTGTTTAAACTAAATTATAATAAAGTTATTAAAAAAATATAGATTCTTTAATCAATACTTAACTTTAAGTTATTTCAATTTTACATCGTGGCTGCATAGAAAGTTGGAACATGGTTCAATAATAAAAACTTTTTACAAAAAAATATAACCGACTTCCAAAAAAAAAAAAAACAAAAAAGTGGAAAATAATTTTACTTTCGTTAGTCGGTGACTTGTTTGTTTCATTTACTTTTTTGCCACCGACTTCCGAAAGTAAAATTATTTTCCACTTTTTTGTTTATTTTTTGGAAGTCGGTTATATTTTTTTGTAAAAAGTTTTTATTTTACCCTTTTCAGTTGTGGTATCTCACTAAAATTCTTGTCTTGTATCATTTTTACTTTGTAACTAGACACCAGCACATCGTCCATACATACGACAAAGGACAAAATGCATAATAAAGAGGATGACTCAAAAAGTACCTAAGCAAAGATAATAAAATTCATATGGGCCCACCGGGCAAATGAATGAAGATTCATGTAAATCGGTCCAGTAATCACGGAGAAATACACCTATTTCTCCGTGATTACTGGACCGATTTACTGGACCGATTTACGTGATGAATTTACATATAAAATAAAAAAAAGGGTTAATAAAATGAAAACTACAGGGCCAAACTATATAACATTTTTATGGGACCAAATAGCAACTATTCCGCATCAAACTAAAGATGAATTACGCAAATCGGATCATAAATCTCAGCGTAATCGGTGTACATTCAACAAAAACTAATCGAGTTGATAACCTTCTCCTTTTAGAAGTCGGTTAAAAAAAGAAAATATTTCTATTTTTTTTAAATCATTACCTTGTACCTACACCTGGAAAGTGCATACCGTTACAATTCCAACAAGCCCAAACACAGCTAAGATACATTGTCTTATTATTGAGTTCCGGTGCCTGTCTCTGGGATTCATCATCAGATCTAATGATAGAATGGTTCTTATTGAACGCAAATGCTTCACTTGTTGTAGAAAATACCAAAATCGTTGTACGTTTTCCTATAAAATTTGAAGAGTTCCCCCGATTTCGCCAAGATTCCATCATCAGATCCCGATTTGGTGACTATGGGACCACTTCAAAAGTATCTCCTTTCGAACAAAAAAAGAATTTTGAAAATCGGTCCACAATTGGCGGAGTAATCGCGTAACAAACACACAAAAAAAAACATACCGTCGAATTGAAAACCTCCTCCTTTTAGAAGTCGGTTAAAAATGTGAAAATAGGACTAGTGTTTTTTATAATTTGTCATCTGTCAGTTGAAAGCGATTCTCCCTAGGGATGAAAAGTATTACTTTCAACCCGCTCCTCAGGCAACTTCAGACTTACTTTCAGAGTATGAGTAATGAAAAACATTTCTTACTTCAAATATCTCAGCAATAACATCCACTTTTTCCAACAAGCCGAGTACCACGCAATTTTATACAAAAAAAATGAGATATCATCCATTTCGGCACAAGTTAACTGCATCTGAACTTTTTGAATAAAAGCGTCCTTTTCTATATTCACTCTGCTTCGTTACGTCATTGCTTTTCCAAATCTTTTCATTTGTTCGACCTTGAAATTTGCGAGAATGTCATCATCCTTCAGCACGTTCAAAATACGCAACAAACTTGGATTTTTATGGAAATGTCCATTAAGTGTTAAAGTCCAGGCTTCGACAACATTGTAGTTAATCAATGACGTTTTAATAGAAAAACAGATTGCATGAAAAGTTTTACATACCTACCTACCTACTTTTAGGTTGTTAGCTGTAAGGTCGTCAATAAAGAGAACTGATAACAAAACAGATAGGTTAGTCCGAATGTTTAAAAATCCAATACAAAGCTGAAGAGTTTGTTTGTTTGCTTGAACGCGCTAATCTCAGGAACTACTGGTCCGATTTGAAAAAAAAATTCAGTGTTCGATAGCTCATTAACCGAGGAAGGCATAGGTTTTATATCATCCCGCTACAATCAATAAGAGCGGAGCAGAAATTAAAAATGTTGTGAAAACTGGGAAAATATGACGCAGACGAAGTTGCGCGGGACAAGTAGCTAGTATTTTATTATATGACGACCTTTCAAAATTTCCTTAGAAGTGCAGATCCGATATCGATACCGAACTATCAGGCTCTGTAGTCCGGTCAGTCGGAACAGACATAATAACCGAACTACTGAGAACGCCGGTCATGCAGGAACCCAGGTCCTCATACCCATGCATGTCTGGTTAATATGAAGGCTGTTTTGAAACTTTCATCATCATCATTAGCCTATAATGTTCCCACTGCTGGGACATAGGCCTCTTCTCCTATGAGAGGAAGTGGGCTGTAATCCACCACCCGGGCCCAGTGCGGGTTGGTAGATGTCACATGTCTTCGAATTTTTGGTTCTAGGACATGCCGGTTTCCTCACGATGTTTTCCTTCACAGTTTTTGAGAGCAGCGATGATGAAATAAATTACAAAGTAATGCGCCTGCCTGGGTTCGAACCCACGGCTTACTGCTCGTAAGTCGGGGCTGCCACCACTGGGCCACCGCCGCTCTCCTTTTTTGAAACTTTACTCGGCGTTAATTGACAACAGGGTTACATTTCAGTCACCACTGATATGGAGTTTCTTATTTTACAGCATAATATCTGACAGCCAAGTTGGTATATAGCTGGCAAGCGCGACTACAAAGCATGAGGTATTGGGTTCGATCCCCAGCCGGCTTAGCATGACCGCCGTAGAAACGGGCTATGTCTACGGAAGAATCGACAATTTGACAGATATTTCTATCGTCCCAAGCATGGCAATATTAAGAATGTAGAAAAGAAATGTTTCTTTTCTTCAGTCGACACAAGTCTACAACGTCGAGCATGACGACCATATTTTCTCTTCTTTTGACATTTGGGGGTAGAAACATTACTTCTGACAAAATGTCAAACTAGTCTTATTAAAAACTAAATACGAGAAATACGTTTCGTGGTTGCGTTGAGTTACGTTTAAAAGGTTGAAATGTTATGTAAAATATTTAGGTTTAATTTCGCGAAAAAGATCCAGGCCTGGATCCAGGATGCAGCAACACCATCCCGCCCACGAAAAATGAAAAACTCGAGCAATTGGCAATTTTTTGTTAACTAAACGTAATAATATTCAGGGAATATAAACATCACGTGATACGTCCCCGTTGCTATGGAAAGAATCTCTGTCTATGTCTTCGTAGAAACGCGAGTGGACGGGGCGCGCCATGCTCGGGCAGAAGAAATGTCAAGTTGTATAGAAAAGATTTCTTGTCGTTTCTTGGTAGAATAGAGATAGAACGGTCATGCTAGGGGGGCTGGTCGGGCAGTGTTATTGGGTTTTTCATCAGAAATTTCTCAGTAGCAACAGCGGAGTCTGGATTCGTGCCCGCTTGATGGCAATATGCTCGCCCCCTGTTACATGGTACTTCAACATAACCGGCGTAATGTGGGTGTACAAATGGCGTGATTTTATGTTATGTAGTTGACAAAATTCTAAAAGATAATATAAGTTTTTAAACTGACATTGTCCAACGACGAACAAGGAAGAGGGTAGACCGATTTGTCTGCACATAAACACCCACCCGCAATAACTTCAGTTTATCCGTGATCATGGCGTTTGCAACAGCGCCGAAATATCGGGAACTCGAAACAAATAATATACATGGTAAATATCCCGTTGCAAGCGTTTCTAAAAGATAATTGAATATCTTGTCATGTGTCTTATCGTAGCACGGGCTTTGAACCCACTTAACATTGTTTAGTGTTACTCTATCACCCGACCTGATGATTCGCTAGGAGATAATATTTTTATCTTCATCTTAATCTACTATCACAAGAAAGATCTAGCGGTTTTGAAAGTTGTTCTCAAATTACGTAAGAGACAGGTATTTAATCTAGGAGACGAAGATAAAATAGTTGAACTATCTGAAGATCATAATAATCTACAAGCTAGACAGCATCGTCATTGTTATCCTTTAAACTGAGAAACAGTCAACGCTGGACTTAACCTGTGTGATGACGTACGTCTGCGGTGTGATTCTGTAAGACCTCACTTAGAACTTCGAATTTGAATCCGCTGTGAGTTTCTTGATTGGCATTCTAAAAATCCGGTTGATAATTCGAATTTACACTAGCGCCACCACTACGAGCGTGTCAGCGAGTTAAAATAAATTAACAGGGAGACTGACAGATAAAGTATAAGATGACGTAAGAAGTGGTATTCTGTAAGGTAATTCCCCCGTCACTTCGACGCTTCCTTGGCTACAAAATCAAGGTCATTTTGAACCTTACGCGAAGTGACAGTGGATAGCGATGTGAGATGTGAGTTGTCGTCTGAATATTACAGAATCGACGTACTGATAGGGGAGAATGGAAGCAAAAAACTTGTTGCACTGATTCATCTATGTCTTCTAAGGATTTCCATAACATCAGGTCCTTAATTCTTACTTCTTTAGTGTCCGAGCTTCACTAGTTCTAAGGCTTACCTTGAGGGATGCCTACTTGCCTTCCCACTCTTTCAGAAACATTATCACCATTCGATGTTCTTAAGGACAGGACGGAAAAACGAGCGAGTAAATTACTAGCTGCATTGAAAATAGGACCGTATTTCCATTGTTTAAAGTCGCGCAATGGATTTGCGAGTATGCGTGAGGTGACGCTTGACGTCCGCATCGATATTTATACAATTTTCGACTTAAGGCAATGGTGTTACGGTCCTATTTTCAATGTAGCTAGTAAATTACGCGAGGATTTTTATTTGAACTGAGCATTACACTGGCACTGAGTCTATAGTGCTGCATGATTCTTTTCGCGTGTGTCGATAATCAGAGCTAATGCCGCCATATTGTTTTTGCAATACAATTTTTACAAATTTATACCAAGACATCTGGCACTCTGGACAATGTCAAACGCCAAAATAACTGTGCTACACTATAGCATGGCTTTGACTTACTTTAGGTACCTAGGTTGTCCTTTATATTTAAAGTCTTTATTTCGGATTCCATCACAAAAAAAATGAAACGCCATACCTTCCTTATAAAAAAAAACATTTATTATGAATACTGTGTTGCTTGTCTGCTATAAATTAGACTAAGTGTAGTAAGTACTCAACGCGTCACGACTCCGCCGCCGGTTCTTGTGTCTCTGGTTTTGTCACCTCCTTTGCGCTTAAGGCGGCCCGCTGTTCCGCTGTGCAGTATTCTGGAACGGACATAAAAAAATTGAGATTATGCCACAGAAACTTAACCGGATCCGTTACGTAGGCGTCTCCTGCCCGTTTCCACCAACACTACGCAATACCTGAGCGAGTATAATCATCAATATTTAATTGGTTTTTACACGGACCTTAAGAGGTGACTCTAGTGGGCCTTTCTCCATATAAACGTATTCCGCTGTTTTCTTCGTGGATAATGCGTCTACAGCAATGATATTTTCCCACAAAATCTAGGTCTTATTAATACATGCCCCTATCATTTCCATTTCAGACAAATTAGATAAGTTTTTAACAAAAAAGAAAATAATAGAAGCATAGATATACTTTTCCTCTAAATTTTGATATTAGAATTATTTAGATCAGTTTAGTTTTGAAGAAGAAAACAGCGGAATACAAAACTTCTTTTGGTCAAGATTTTTGTAGGTAAAACGTTAGCCTGAGCTGCAGTTGTCCCTTTCGCTCTTTACGGGGGTTTGGTCGGGCCCAGCGAGACGGCAATATTTTCTTCAAATACCTATTCTTCTAATTCCTCGAGGCTAGAGTCCCCTCTTAAACCACTACATAAAGGATTTGTTGTGTACGGTAATTAAACCCACGATAGCACCACGCTAACACCCAGCCTTAGTTGAGATAATGGCTGTTGATATTTAGCCAAATGAAGTTTATTACCAACTTCACTAAAAAAAAACAATGAAAAACTTACGTGTTCTGCTAGGTTCCCATCCAATATGTTCTCCGGTGCGTTGGTTCTCTGCCGTCAGCCATTCTTGAAGAGGCCTGAAGTACTCCAAGAGACCGTCAGCTTTCATCTGTCGCTGGCCAGTTAGGGCCTCCATCGCATCAGGCCATGGCTTCGATGAGCCCATTTTGAGCATGTTTCTAGAAGGAAAGGGTATTTTAAAATTTTTATGTTGATAGACTGACTATTCTAAGCGTTACACTCATAGACAAATACATTTGTTGACAGTTTATTCATTGCTACAATTGCATTAACAAGTGGGGCAAGACCAGATATGTAAAAATTCATTTGGCTAGATAGGTAGGTAGGATAATTTATTTGGGGTCGGCGCACCATGTCATCTTCTTCCATACTTCTTTATAAGTGGTCATCTCCTTTCATGCCATTCAAACCTTCATACAGTCCATCCATTGGTTCTTTGGCCTTCCTCAACTCTTATCTAACTATTCCATCCACATTCATACTCAAAGCTCCATTCTCTACTGACTATCAAAATGTTGAAACATCAATAACTTACGACAGTGCGTTTCCAGCAGCAACGCTCTGGTAGATGTCGCAGTCCACGAGCTTCTTGTTCAGGTCCTCGGGCACGTACTCGCCAGCCAGCTGGCAGAGAGCACGGTGGAACTGAAACTGGACTATGAACGACACGTAGTATCTGGAATTTCAAAGAGAGAGATCAACCATCATCATTTTTTCGTTCCCCGCGACTTTGTGAGAGATCCATTTTAGTAAAACGTATAATTTAGTACTGCTGTGAGGTCGTGGTTCGATTCTCACTGTGGGGCTAAGTGTTATTGGGTCTTTCCTTCAGGAATTTCTCAGTAGCAGCCACGGAGTATCCGTTTGATGGCAATAGGCTCGCCCCCTATCACATGGAACTTAAACATGTGGGTGTACTATTAGGTGCACCTCTTCCTAACCCTTCGGGGATTACAATCTAAAAGAATCATGTTATGTTTATTTTAGTGAAAAGATGTCTAATGCGTTGGTGCAGTATTTTATGCATAATGTTACATGTTACCACTACTGTGCGTCAATTTTGCTTATTCCAAATATGTTGACCTCGTGGGCCTTGTTATACCATCGAAAATCGACAGCCTTTCACAGACATCCGTGGCCAATTTTCTTTATAAATCTGAACACGATCAACACATCTAAGCCGCGTTCAGGAGCTGCCAATGAGGCAGTGTAATACCTAATTGCTAAGGTATATTGTTACAAACGGCTCTAAATAGATGTGCTGATGCCGGTAAATTTCATTGATAAAATCTTTTCTAACCCTGGAATCGGTTAGAGGGGATAACACATCATTCAATTCGATCTTCGGCTACATTCATCCAGCTGCTTGCGGCTTTATTTGTTTGCTATTGATCATATTGCTTGTTATCCTCACCTCGCATACTCTACATTAGCTGACACGTGGTACTTGGCAGCAGCATCAAAGTCCTCCTCAGTCCTGTTGATCGGTGGCTCCACACCTTGCAGCATTTCCCTGAGCCTCCAGTAGTGGCAGTTGTAGTCTTCAGGAGGAGTAGACCCACGGAACACACCGTAACGGAACATGTCCAGGGTGTAGGCGAATGGCAGGAATACTATCTTGTCTATACCCTAAAAAATTGTAAAGAAAAAACAATATTCATGAGAATTTTTCTTGCATATTTATGAGACTACGAAACTTTTTATGAAAATTTAAATGAAAAGTGTTTTTTGTGTGTACATAAATAAATAAATATAATTTCTGTTAACGGTTTTATGATCTTGAGAATATACTATCAGAATCTTCAAGTCACAATCAATTTAAAGAATTAAAAAATTCAAGCTCACCATTTTATAAAGCTGATTGATTTCAGTCTGTTCATCTTCTGCGTCGCCAGTACTCAGACCAACGCGGCGGAGATGTTTAGGAGAGGACACCGATAACGCAATCGTGTCGCCTACAGCCTCATGGAATCCTAAAATATATGCCCGAAGAGTTAGAAATAACTATGGAAAAATTTGAAAACAATGCTGGAAACACTTGCGATAGAATCGGTTTGTCACATTGTATTTATAAAATACTGTTTATGTAGAGACGAGTTAGATATAGAAAGATAATAATAGGGGAAATATCAAGAGTCTTTTAAAGATTTATCTCAATGACACAAGTAATATTGATAATGAAGACGATGCAGTGGAATAAACAGACACAACAGAAGAACCAATATTGGAAACTCAAAGTGTCTATTGAGGACATACAAAAATAGAAAAGGAATAAGTAACAAGGCAACTCGCACAGTACAAACGAATTAATGAAGAAGTTTAAGAAGATACAGGTCCAAATGATGATGAAGTTAATTCGTTCCCAAATTCAAAATACCTGGATTGGCACCCTCTCGAAACTGGAACGGTTGATGTCTATACTGCAAGTAATATTGGACATGACCCATTTCGTGGTGGACTGTTCTAAAATGTTCTTTGTTGATCGATGTACACATTTTGATCCTGGTATAAAAAAATTAAACAATTAATTACCTGGATTAGCTCCATCCCGGAAAACGAATGGTTGATGTCTATACTGAAGGAAGTATTGAATATGTCCCATTTCATGATGTGTCGTTTCAAAGTATTCTCTATCAACTGATGTGCACTGTTTGATCCTTCAAAATTAAGCCAAATAAGAATGTTAGTCGAAATTTAGAATTTTAGTAAATTTAAAAACACTGTTAATGGAGTATTTCCAAACAGAAGTATTGAAATACAGTCGAGTGCATAGAAAAAAATGCGGTAAAGGTGAAGACAAGGAAATAATCTGAATTTGACAGTGGTAGGCCTGATTCCGAAAATGATCACACTGCGATTACTAATCCACCTCAAGTTGTTTCAGAATCGGTAAAAAAATTGCATCCCTTGAAAAGCGAAATGTTAAACATCAAGTTACATGATCTATGACTATGGAGCATCTTGGTGGATGACATTATTTAAGTTCCACTGTAGATTCTTATTTGAATTCTATGGTTTATTAGATACTAGTACTGTAAAATCTATCCCGTTTTTATTTTAACTCTACTTCCTCCTACCAGAAGCCCCCTAGTCATTATTCGTTTTTACCTAAAGTCTTCTCCATCATAAAAGTCCCAAGCGGATGCATGGCAAACAATCTCCCTATCATTAGGCTTCTCAATGATGGAGTTCTTCCAGAACTTCTCTGGCATCGCTGTCAGGTTCAATGACCTGAAGAATTCATCAGACATCTGGAACATCTTGATTGCGGTGAAGTTCTGTTCTTTCATTGTATGAGTGATGTCGATTTCTTTCTTGTCGGGGTACGGGCGGGTGAAGGATTCAATATTGCTCCAGGTTTGTGCCCACATGTTACCTGAAATTTGAATTTTAAAGTTTTATAGGCAAAACTTGGTATAATATTGATAAGTGATAACCGACTTCTGATGCCGACTATACTCAAAGTCAATTTTGATACTTCTACAGAGTAGAATCTCAGATATACTCGTATACAAAATCCTCAGTAGAATTCTATAACACTTTTAGAAAATTATTAAAACAGATAAAGAAAGAACATTATAACGAATTCTTATCTTAGTCCGTTACAAAACAATAATTTCAAAGCTCTTGAACTCTGTTTTTAAGTGGTGTGTTCAACTTCATTGGTAAAATTCGCCCGAAGTTCTTGATCAGCAATAGTCTCTTACTGCCTTTAACTCAAACAAAAATACTAACCCAACAAATGCGCAGGGATGGGTCCCTTAGCTGACACGACATGGTCTCCATACTTGTCTCTGAGCCTCTTCCTCACGTAAGCGTGCAGCTGCTGGTATAGCGGCTTCACATCTTCCCAGAGCTTCGCCAGCTGCTGCTCAAAGTCATCCACCTCGTATTCTGACTGCCACCAGTCTGCTACGTCTTTAAAATCTGGAAACGGGAAGAATGTTTTTAGAATTTGAAATTGATTGGTAGACTGTGAAATATTTTATACATATTAATTCTATTTCTGCTAATATATTGCATGATTTATTAGATTTATTTTGCAAAATTAAATTTTATCTCTAGATAACTATGGATAAAATCATAGAAATTGTCGAATAGCAAGAAGAAGTGAGTTTTCCTAAATACTTAATATTAAATTATGCATAATTTTTTTATATTAAAAGCCACAAGTACCAATTCCGAGGTTGAAAACGAGAAAATACTGATGAAGTAGCATTCGAAGAATTCTGTCCGTAGGTACTATTGTACCTATGGACAAAATTATTCGAAATTTTTAAATGGCTTGTTACGTCATCGTCAGTAACATCTTCTAACATGGCATAGCAAATTTTTATAATTATGACTTTTACGAATTTACATTAGGATATTTCCATAGGCGTCACATAACTTAGTCGGCTGAAAGCAGCAGGTGGTGTTCTGTGGTTTCTGCTACCCCCAAGGTTTGAGTTTATGTGTGTATGTGTATGTATGAAGAAACTAATCTGCCAGTAGCTTTAACAATGCGTGCGTTTCTCTGCACCCTTTCTGAATAATATTGGAAATTTGAAACCAAACTCTTAATTTGGTAATTTAAACCTAGCTTTTCTCGCAGCTTTGTTTTCGTTATGATCGGAGATTAAATTCCGTTTTTTAAATTTCGTACTCCATTATTCAGATCTCTATCATAAACAAGGCAATGCTTTGCCATTACCATTAAGTTTTGCAGCCTCGTTGTACAATGTGACGTACTCAGTGAAGTTGTGCCGCGTCTTCGCACCGGCTTCCTTGTGCCACTCGACCCAGAGGTGCCTCAGCTCGTCGGGGTCTTGACTCTTCGCGAACAGCTCCGTGATATCTGAAATATTCGTTTATAAAAAAATATAAAAAACTTTACAAAATAGTGTTTGACTTAAAATATTTAGTACAAGTACTTTTAACTAGACCTTCGATTAAAAACATATTTCGTGTGTCTTTAACTAAAACACATTTTGAAGTTGCATTATCCCAGTTAATATGCGTATCCTAGCTTACTTACAGGGTGTAAGTATCACCTGTTCCCCTATTAACTCCCATATTAACCTCCTACAACTCCTAAACTCACCTCCTTAACTTCTTACTCTTGATTCTCGAGTCGACTTACCTGGTTCCAAAGCCAAATTACACTTGGAAGGATCTTTGAAGTCACAAATCTTGGCTGTTGCGTAGTTGGACTCCATCCCGGACACCGACCGCATCAGCAGCTTGTACTTGTCATCAGGTAACGCTGAGACGCCCAGTTGACTGTACTTCTTGAACATCCTCCGAAGAGTGAAGTCTTGGAAGTCCTGCCATCTGTACATTTTTGTCTCTTCCCAAGCTCGCTTCTCTTGTTGGGACAGCTCTAGGCGAATTTGGATCTGGAATGAAGTGGAAAATTTTTGAAAGACTGTTTAAAAACTGGTGAGGTGCCTTAATGTCGCTATTTTCATTAGGCTTATGTTTAACATAACACCAGATAAAGTAAATATAACCTTAAAAAACATTTTTATACTGCCTAAAATAGTAAATGATCACCAGAAATAGTAAATGATCACCAGAATTAAAAACCTGAAAATCACAGCTCCGAACTAAGGCGTAGTCGACGGAGCCCCGCTACGCGGGGCTCCTATTTCTCTCTGCAGGGTTTAAAGAAACCTAACACGAAGGGGATGTCGCCATCCCCTTCGAACCTAACCTGTCCGAGTCGGGGTGCCCAATATCCCGAGCTCGCTTTGCTCGCACTTGCT
The DNA here is from genome assembly GCA_963082945.1 of Cerastis leucographa. NCBI lineage: Eukaryota > Metazoa > Arthropoda > Insecta > Lepidoptera > Noctuidae > Cerastis > Cerastis leucographa. The sequence goes on along the minus strand of OY720356.1, from coordinate 19,577,999 downwards.
TCCTAAGTTCTTCTTGCCACAAAATTTGGTGATCATTTACTATATTTGGTGATCATTTACTATATTTGGTCTTTGAATACAATTTTTTTGGTGTTTAGTATTTTTTTTGGGTAACGTAGCTGCTCATTATATTTAATCCCTTTTCATTATTCATCTATGTCATCACCATATTAGCCAAAAGAAGTCCATAGGTTAGCATTGGCCTCTACCGAGCAACGGCACATCAAACGGCCCTGTGCCTCTGGCATTCACTATGCGAGCATGTATAATTTAGTAGAAACGTATAACCTCTTCTAATTTAAACATTATAACGTTGTATTATATCTCAATAGGCCCTAGATCTATCTATACATAAAATACAGTGATTGAAAGTATTCTCCAACGTCTTCCAAAGCGAATTATGGACCTTAAAATTAGCATCTTCATGACTGGTATCTACGTAGGACTTTTAGCTGGCAGTCTGCATTTTTTTGGGCTTAGTAAGATTGAAAATAAATCAATCATTACAATGTTAAGTTAAATAACAATAAATACAAAAAAAAAAAACTGAAATTTAAATTAAAACCCTAATGTTTCATCATTAAGGTTTTAATTTAAATTTCAGTAGCAATGAATGTAAAATGGCAATTACAGCTACGATTTGTGATTGATTATTGTAGGTACTCCAATCACGTGATTGGATTTAAGCACTTTTTTTATCAAAATTGGTTTCATTCATTCTTCATATTTCGTTTTAATCTGCCGTGCATTCAAATCTTCAAGAAGGATTTTTGTAAAGGGCCAAATATTTGTTCATTTGTTCGAAAATATTTTTTTAAATGCGAGAATGTAATTGGCATTAGAGCAATTAGGATATTAGCAAGAAGTTTTCACAATACGAATATTAATTCCTTCTTTCACATAACTTCGGTCATTATCATTATCATTAGCCTATAATGTTCCCCACAGGCCTCCTCTCCTATGAGAGGGAGTGGGCTGTAATCCACCACGCGGGCCCAGTGCGGGTTGGTAGATGTCACATGTCTTCGAATTTTTGGTTCTAGGACATGCCGGTTTCCTCCCGATGTTTTCCTTCACCGTTTTTGAGAGCAGCGATGATGAAATAAATTACACAAAGTAATGCGCCTGCCTGGGTTCGAACCCACGGCTTACTGCTCGTAAGTCGGGGCTGCCACCACTGGGCCATCACCGCTCTTAATAACTTAATAACTTCGGTGTTTGCACAATATTTTCAATTAATGAATTTGATTTAACCAGAATAAAAAACCGGCCAAGTGCGAGTCGGACTCGCGCACGAAGGGTTCCGTACCAATATTTATAAAAACCACCATATATGATCTGCAAATGAGACTCGTTTTTAGTACAACTGACGCTTAGCGCCATCTATCGATATCTCTATGTAGTTTTTCGAGATTTTCGAGTCAAATACAATTGGTCGACTATTGCACGTTTACTTGTAAAGGCCACTTATGTGTGATAGTTTTTTTTTAAACTTCGTTATATATAAGTACTACTGCCGTGACATTTGAATTTCTAACTACAACCGTTTAGTCGGTACAGCCGGCCTAGCATGACCGCCGTAGAAACGAGCTATGTCTACGGAAGAATCGACAATTTGACAGATATTTCTATCTTCCCAAGCATGGCGATATTAAGAATGTAGAAAAGAAATGTTTCTTTTCTTCAGTCGACACAAGTCTACAACGTCGAGCATGACGACCATATTTTCTCTTCTTTTCACATTTGGGGGTAGAAACATTACTTCTGACAAATGTCAAACTAGTCTTAATAAAAACTAAATACGAGAAATACGTTTCTTGGTTGCGTTGAGTTACGTTCAAAAGGTTGAAATGTTATGTAAAATATTTAGGTTTAATTTCGCGAAAAAGATCCAGGCCTGGATCCAAGATGCAGTAACACCATCCCGCCAACGAAAAATGAAAAACTCGTGCAATTGGCAACTTTTTTTTGTTAACTAAACGTAACCTTTTAACTTTCCATAGCAACGTCCCCGTTGCTATGGAAAGAATTTCTGTCTATGTCTTCGTAGAAACGCGAGTCGACGGTGCGCGCCATGCTCGGGCAGAAGAAATGACAAGTTGTAAAGAAAAGATTTCTTGTCGTTTCTTGGTAGAATAGAGATAGAACGGTCATGCTAGGGGGGCAGGGGGGGGACACTTGACTCTAACGAAAATTGGTACTTTAAAGCTTGATAAGTCACGAACGGTTTACTTAATCAAAAAACGGTCTTCCTAAACCCCTAATATTTTTGAAAGACCTATTCAACGATATCCCACACTACGGGAAGGAAAAAAAAAATTTTATTACATGTAGGGGAGGTAGGTACCCTAAATAATGGTTTTTTTCACAATTTTATTTTATTACTTTTTTGGCGTCATTAACGTGTATATTTATGCCGAATTACAACTTTCTAGTACCAATAGTTTTTGAGCTAAACCGCGGACAGACAGACAGACAGACAGACGGACATACCGAAACTATAAGGGTTCCTTGTGACTACGGAACCCTAAAAATGGTCCCGCAGATTGTAGCATCCAAAACACACTCAAAATCAATACAATGCATAAACTTACCCATTTCTCCTCATTCTCTTTAGTGATATTGGACGTGTAATCCCACTCTGAGAGACTGGCCCTGTTCTTCCTCTTGCCCATCGCCTTGTCCAGTTGGAAGATGTACTCCCGACCCTCATGTTCCAGGGCTTCCAGGTCAGGATCCCGGCCCTGGGTGGCGACCACGAAGACCGCCACAATGGCCGCGATCAGCAAGGCTCCTCCGCCGATTTTTAGCATCGTCTGTAAGTAAAGCAGAAAAAAAATAAAGTACACTTTTCTTCTAAGGTACTATTAGGTGCACCTCGGCATAACTCTTCGGGAATTACAGGCGAGGTGTTATGGCGAAATTTTTTTTTGGATACAACGTCATTTGGTTCCCCATAGCTAGAAAATTTCATACGAAGGGTTTATTGGTGAATCAGGTGGTCTACCATGACGTCTTAAAACATTATTGTCTAACTCCTTTTCCAGTGTGGGAAAGAGATGGCGCTAAACATCCTGTATGGCTTCGTCTCTTTCCCACACTGGAATAAGAGTAAAACAATACTGCTTTAAGACTTCATGGTAGGCCAGCCGGTGTATGCTACACCTAACTAGTGCCATTTCATCAATAGTGCCGTTCTATGTTTCTGTTGGAAATGCTATGGAATTCCATTCTCTCTCTCCTATTCTATCAACAAAATCTCTCTGTTACTATAGCTCAGCTAATTCATTTAATATTTGATGTTGTTGATCTATGATATTGCGTGACCAATGGAATAGTGATAAAGAAATAAAATGCACAAATGCAACGCTTTGCAAATCTTACGCTGCATTACGTGACGCAAATGTGCTTGTATTTAACCACAAAATGCATAAAAGATGAATGGTATGCGATCTATTTATTCTCGGTACTAGAAGAGTTTCTGAAAACACATGTACATAGAATTTCATTTGATGAATAATAAGCAAAAAAAAACTCTGCTGTGCAATGCACTGTCGAAAAATAGATAGATAGAATATTCTTTATTAAGTACACCACGCAAATTTTAATTTACATAAATAGAAAACATTTTACATCGGGTGTGATAATGTTTTAGGTGTTTATTTTTACAGAAAGCATAGTAAGAAAACTGTAAAGTAATATTTACCTTGCAGAGTTTGCCTTCACAAATATATAATAATAAACAAATAGATTTTTAACTATCAGACAATATCTATAATTGGTCCGGCAAACAATGTGTCGAGAATAATTTACATTATACACTATAACTCCTAAAATAAGTTACCATTAAAATAATAACAAACAAAACTATTATATCTTAAAAAAAATTGCAGTAGATATACAACTGTCAGTGTCAAATCCCGTTGATTTGTGCGCGATTGATTTATTTTTAATAGAGCCTTACGTCAATCTTCAACCTGAGATTGTTGAACATAAGGTATCAAACCTCATTATTGAAGAAACCGGATCGATTTCCATCTAACCCGAGTCTTGTTAACTATCCAAAATACTACTTACACACTTAAGCAACTCCTATCTTTTGGGACAAGCCCGTCACACTGTTTACAAATCACTGCAACTCCTGAAAGCCGAAATCAACAGTGGCTACCACCAGAAAAACGCAGAGACGAAGAAGCTCCACGGAGTCCCTGAGAAACAATTTAACTGTCTTAGATCCCGCAACAAAATGAATCAGAAAAGAATAGCCGAGAGTGGGAAAATCAGAATTTCCAAACAGCCAACACCTATCTATTTACTATAGGAGCCAGAGAGCAAGGCGCCAATAGACAACAAATTGAGCTGTTGCTACCAGAAGTCGCATCCCAACCCTACACCTTTGACAAATCAACCTTGCTTTCATTCAAAACCTTAATAACAATGCCTGGTGAAACACACAAATATGCATCAGTTTATGATCAATTCAACAAACAGAGACAAACGTCTGTGTCCACAAAAACTGCAGAAAATTCCCATACATAACGACACCGGATCGTGTTCATACAATCCGTCGTTCCACCATGCAGAGGCAACGGTGTGCGTCGGACCGCAACCGTCCTTGACTCGACAATCAGCCATCTTGACAACCAGCGTTGTCTTCTGAACCAACCGTGGATAACTCGGTTTTCATACATCTCGTACTATTGACGCAAGTTTATGGGATTATGGAAATGTTGAGTAGGTTGACGTGAGCACGCATTGGTTAGTATTCTTTAGAAATTTTCTTATGTTTTAATTTGTCGTTTTCTATAAACAATTGAAGCATCAGATCTTTCAATTTCTTGACAATCCACAGCTGAAGGTTTCGGAAAAAGGATTCTGGATTATAACCCTGATCTTGTACAAGTTGCATTCAGTAAGCACAACTTGATATCGAAGTAGGTATATTATATTTTATTCCAAGTCTTATGAATACCCATCTAAAGAGAAAATAAGCCCACACGAAAAGAACCCGTCCCGTTTTAAAAACAAGACACCAAGCTGCATGCTTCTGAATACATTAGACCCTTTGCTACGGGACTTCAAAACTGGTACCACCGAGCCATCGAGCAGGGTCGCTGACACGCCATATCTTGCATAATTTCTAAATAAAAATAAAAGAACTAACGGAATGTGATCAGATGAAGCCATGAAGGCAATGTCCTTAGACTGGATCGGACAACTGCAACTTTTTGCATTCATTATACGCTTGATCGCTTCAACGATTGGAAATAATCGTAAGAACACTGTAAGAATTAAAAATCCATGTTGCCGTTAAATTAAAATTTGGTTTGATGATTGAAACGATTTTTTTAGTAACTATAATTTCGGTTATATAAGAAGTTAAGTACTTACGTACTTACGTAGTAGTATGCACTTGAATGACGTGATTAATTAACTGTAGGTTGTGCAAAAATAATAATATTTGAATTGGGTTGTAAAGGTTTCATAGCACTACTTAACAGCATAAGGTTGCATTGAAATGAAATCTCTCCTTTCGATAGCATTAGCCGTATTGCATGTCTGCTGATTAGTATCTCAAATAAGCAGACGCAACTTTGCCTTGGGAAGCACTGGTCTCGGCAGCCATATGCTGCATACGGTTAGGCCAGATTCGGCCCCAAGATAGTTAGGAAAAGGCTAGGTAGATGATGAGCTGTTTCTAATAATTTTATTTTACATCCATGTTTTGCAAATTTTGATGATCATCATCATCATCAGCCTATATTGTTCCACTGCTGGGACGCAGGCCTCCTCTCTATGAGAAGGAATGGGCTGTAATCCACCACGCGGGCCCAGTGCGGGTTGGTAGATGTCACATGTCTTCGAATTTTTAGTTCTAGGACATGCCGGTTTCCTCAAAAATAAATTTTGCAAATAAATTTTGATGATATCCCAAATTAATGATGGCCAATTTGGCTTCAGGCACCAAATAGGAATCCTATGCATAATAATTCTTTGAAACAACAACTAGATGATACATATATCTTATTATTAGAGTATGTTGCGATTTGTCGGTAGGTCCAACTCATATAAACAAAGAGTGACCAGAAATATGCCTGTTAATGATTATCTTTAATATGCCATATTGAATTCCAGATAAAATGAAAGCCTGTGAAAAACATGGAATATGTCGACATCTGGCTGTAATGTCAGATAACTACAAATAAATACAATGGCATTCATCATGTTCGTGGGTAACGTTTGATTAGTCGCACTCGCGCACGAAGGGTTCCGTACCATTATTTATAAAAAACGAGCAAAAAAATTACTTTTTTGTATGGGAGCCAGCTTGAATATTTATTTTATTCTGTTTTTATTATTTGTTAGTATAGCATTAACAGAAATACATAATCTTTGGGAAATTTCAACTGGCTAACTATCACGGTTCATGAGATACAGCCTGGTTACCGACGACGGACGAATGGACAGCGAAGTCCCTTTGGATACGGAATGCTATTTTTAAATAGCAAAATATGGTAGATAACCGTTCAACACCAAATGAATATTACATTATATAGAACAATCACACACAGAAAGCGTCGCGGCAGACCTCGTAGAAGATGGCGGGACGAACTGAGACCAGCGACCAGTGGTCCACATTGGCCCTGGATCGAAACAATTGGAAGTCATGGGGAGAGGCCTTTTCCCAGCACTGGGATGGCGCAGGATAACAGTATCAGTATCAGTACTGAACAATCAAAAGACAGACTTTAGTCAAAGTTTATTTATTTTATTCACGCGTTTTTCGGTAATTGTCCCGCGGGATCACACTACCGGGATAAAAAGTATCCTATGTGCTCTTCGAGACTATTATCTATCCCTGTGCCAAATTTTATCCAGATCCATTCAGTAGTTTTTACGTGAGAGAGTAACAAACATATCCATCCATACTTACAAACTTTCGCGTTTATAATATTAGTAGGATTAACACTTGCATTTGTTTTAACAGGTAAGACCCAAGCTAACAAAAGTAGTCATAAATTGCCAATTGTCCAGTCCCAAGTAACGGGTCTGGGCCTCAAGTCTGCTATTTTTATAAACATCGTCATTCCATCACGATCCCATTGTCATTTTGCTAAAAGTCCGTAATCTGCTAAATTAATAATGATCTGTCAAATTCTATGCAATTTCTTTCAATGGAGTGTCAGTTGTTGACCATTGTGAAGTCATGATGACGCCATTATATTAGCAGATTACCAAACTTGTCAAAATCAACAATTATGAAATCAATGATAGGCCATTTTGACACTATTGTAATAGCAGACTTGAGGCCCTGGATAGAAGCACAAGTTACAACATACTGAAAATATGTCCAAACGCCGAGAGACACTATTGAGTACTCTTACTGCACGAATCAATGGTGCAAACTTTAATAAGTTTGTACGGGTTGCCGGAACTTTAAAAAGCCCCTCCCTCGGTCCTAACCGTAGCCTCCTGTACCGGCCTCAAGTCTGCTATTTTTATAAATATCGTCATTCCAACACGATCCCATTGTCATTTTGCTAAAAGTCCGTAATCTGTTAAATTCATAATGGTCTGTCAAATTCTATGACATTTCTTTGAATGGAGTGTCAGTGGTTGACCATTGTGAAGTCATAATGACGCCATTATATTAGTAGATTACCAAACTTGTCAAAATCAACAATTATGAAATCAATGATAGGCCATTCCGACACTATTGTAATAGCAGACTTGAGGCCCAGGAACAATCCCAAGGATCCCAAGGAAGGAAGTTATAAGATAGATTATTATTAATTAGGTACTCTTATTAATAGACAGAAATACTTTGGACTGTTTAACATGGATGTTGAACATCTGCCGCCAAAGAATTGTGCATACTTTGCGTAGCAGACGCAACCCCTATCTATACAGATGTGTAGGTATGCATGAATATCCCTAGAGAATGCACCACCTGCACCATTGTGCATTTGTTGTGTTTCAATAAGCTACACATCGAGGACACATGGAAGACTTATGAGGCCTTGAGCCATCATATCGAAGGTCGGGGCTTTCATAAGTGTAATGACAAAAGCTTTGCCACTGTTTGGATTTTCTTTGATTTTCTTACCCCACCGGCCTAGCAAAAATACTGGGCCTCAAGTCTGCTATTTTTATAAACATCGTCATTCCAACACGATCCCATTGTCATTTTGCTAAAAGTCCGTAATCTGCTAAATTCATAATGGTCTGTCAAATTCTATTCCATTTCTTTCAATGGAGTGTCAGTGGTTGTTGATTGTGAAGTCATAATGACGCCATTATATTAGTAGATTACCAAACTTGTCAAAATCAACAATTATGAAATCAATGATAGGCCATTCTAACACTATTGTAATAGCAGACTTGAGGCCCTGAATATACTTCACACACTTTCCTGTCACTACCATAATATGGACATTAACACAAAATCATCACGCCTGTAATTCCCCGAAGGAAAAGGCAGAAGTGTACCCTATACAACCTGTTTTTTTTATATCCCATAACTCTAGGTATAGATAAGCATAGTTTCGGAGATATTATCAATCATAATAAAATTAGGTCAAACAAATTTGTCACTAGTATGACGAATCTTTACTTTTGCGAGGTTGCCAAACTTCGCAGTAGTGTAGCAAAATAGTAGTAGTTTCATTGATAAATACGACTAATTATTTTTTATTCAAACCAATCATTCATATTTAAAGCTAAAAAAATGCGAAAAAAAAGGTATGATTGAAACATAATTCATTTGCCAGTTGATTCTTTGATATGGTCTCAATCATATCCTAGAGTTATGGGATATCAAAAAAACAGTTTGTAGTACACTCTCATTTCGCCAGTTATGTTTACGTCCCATGTCCCCTGGGCACAAATCCAACTTCGTAGCTGCTTCTGAGGAATTCCTGATTGAAAAACGAACCCAATAACACTGCCTTATCAGGGAATTGAACCTGTAAACTCATGCTCAGCTTTCGCACTAAACTAACGAGGCTAACATTGAGATTACAGCGATATTTTAATACATTTTCGTGTTCGTCATTTATAACAACGTCGCATATCGCGTCTGACTCTGTGGCCGCAATTTTCTTCTAAACTATTTTCATGCAGTTTTCAACAAAAGAAGATTGGCAAAACCCCATGTACTTTGAGTGTCGCCTTTATAATTCGCGTGCATTGGTGAAAACACCCGTAAGAGATGGATCTAAGGCCTAATAACATAAAGTGTAATCATAGCATATTTTTATGTAATGGGATTTTGATAGAAAATCAGTTTAAAGATTTAGGTTAGGTTATGTGTGTTGTGGAATGTGTGAGCAGATAAATTCATTTTAGAATACAATGCACATATCTGTTTATAGGCATACATGTTTTAAGTTTAATATATCTATTTAAAATAACGCTTTTCCTTTGAGACGAAACGTATAAGATGTACGTGTAAGGTTGTAAACCTACACCAAAAGGTTAAGTTAGCCTTTGAATATTGCTAGATTACCAGGCGAACCGTACATATAGGTAGGTATGTACTTGTTTGCCAACTCTATATATTACATAATACCTATACCTAGGTTTCTAAAGCAAGGCATTCATAGGTAGTACATAATATGTATCCCAAGCAATATAAGCTAGATCCAGCAATAAGGTAGGTAGGTAAGGTAATATATTATTTTATAAAATGAAACAAAGACTTTTTCAGAAACATTTAATAGGTAGGCACCTACTTATTTATTATTAATTAAACAGTTATGTATCTAGCCTGAGTAAAACTTGGTCAAGGCATATGTGCCTCAACATTTGGGTCTGCATCATATAAGCTGGAGTAATGTCATTAGCAAAAACTCTTATATAGCAAATAGTTTATTTGGCAGACCCAATCTCCCTCTGGAGAGACAAAATGCAATAGTTATCTGTGATGGCACCTATGTTTATGCCTAAAAAAGCACAAATTATTTATTTCACAAAGAGACTTATTCCCTCCAAAAGTATCGAAATCCCATAAAGCCATTCATGATTGTATGTTGCAATGGACACGGCCCTGTAACATCCATACATCCTGGATGTTACAGGGCCGTATCCTGCCACTACTAATGACGCGTCGATAATGATGAATTTGTTAAACAAAGACAGTTTATAGAGGCTTTAGGGATAGTGTAGACGCTATACATCAGCGTGGCTTCCTAGCCCATCCACCAGAAACCCTGTCACCAGGTCAATTCCAGTTAACTACACGCACCAGGGAACAGGTCTCGCTGTGTGACAATAAATAGATGGGTTGTGTAAGCCATTAATGGCACAATCAAAATAGACTTTAAAATATTCAGGCATGAATATTTAAATCGTTTATGCCCGACTTCTTCTTCTGAAGAACTTTTCCATTGCAGCATCTCTGCATAATGCATTTGTCTATATATTTACAATTATTTCTCTATATTTACAACTATAACTAGTTCAAATATTGTGTTCCCTAACCTGTCTATAAAAGAATTGGTCCTCTTGCTTGTGGCACATATCAAATTCGACAAGCTAGATCATACATAGGTGAACAATTACGTTTTCATTGCCTTTACACAATAGGAGTTTGCAGAGAGGACCATGTCAATTTACGCAGGTTAGGGAGAATAAGTTCCTATTTGATTCGAGCAAAAGTAAAGTCCCGGCATGTGTCAAGAACGTAGAAAGTGCAGACAGCAGCTGTATGTCACAATTCACACAGCAATCTCCAATTTCCCCATGTTGAGGCTTTGTTGTGGGGGTATAGCCAAATCCACTGAAGCACCACTGTTTAATTGAGTGTTTTGGGTGTTAATGCTGCGATGCAATATTCTTTGAGCTCGTAGCCAACATGGCCCACATGCTTCATCAGTAGGAGTAAGCTAAAACAATAATTAATACAATCAATATTTATTATCTACAACAAAATTATAAAAAAATATTTTTACAGAAACAAAAAAATATATTTACTTTATGGGGCTGTATCCACTGTGAAATGATTGCAGCAAGTTGTTGTTCTTCATCAGTACAGTTTTCTCTCAGTACTAAACAACTTCTGGAACGGCCACATCCAACACAAACATTTTGATGTCCAACTTGTCTTTCGGGTGCAACTTGGTTAGATGCATGACTTGCTAATTCCCAACAAGGCTGGCATACGAAGTCATCATCAGTTATCTGTGAGTAACATAATAATAAAAAACTGTTAGTCTCTGTAACACTCTGAATGGGGTATTTTTAATTACAGTAGTGTCCAGTTATTTATGACAATGAAACATCAAAAAGAAAACATATATGTGACATATACACATTGGATGCTGTACAAAGCTTCCAATGTGGAAGCATCTTCTTATAAAATAAGCAATTAAACATTTAAGTATGTTAGGTATGTTAAAGAAGAGAAAATCTAGTCTTAGAAAAATAAATCATAATACATGACCTGTCAATATAAGCATATTAATTAAATATTTAACTATAATTATCATTTGCTAACAGGGTAGTAAAACATCTTGAGGAAATCTTGGGACCCCATGGGTGACTAAGATTTAATCACACTTTAACAAAGTAGTATGACTTGTGTATCATTTTTTCCACTTGCGTTTACTTAGTAACTTTGAGGAAGTTGAAAGTGGTGCAAAACCAATACTGCTATATCAACTATTATCAATCTTCAGTAACTGTAGACATTATTTAAAAAATGACCTGAATATTTTTACTCACCTACCTTGTATAAGTCCATAGCCTTATAATATTAAGGAGGTCTTCGTTTTCGTTTGAAAGACGATGACGAGGTCTCTTCAACCGAAGTTCGCAGTTAACACACCGAACGTTAGAACGAGACATGTTTACAATAACAAATAGAGTCCTGTCTCAAAAAAAGTGTTCACTATCACAAAGATTCGACACGCAGGAACTCGAAAGCTCAACTGCACGCGGAATAAACAATGCAAGTAAACACTAATGAGTTGGAAAGTAAACAAGGAACAGGCGCCAAGTAGATCGCAAGGATACGTACGACGACTGTGGCAGCTCACATCACAGGATGACAGTTCAGTTAGAAATGCCAACGGTTTAATGTTGCCATATATAAACTGTAAAATTAACGATTATGTTATGATTGTTTTCTTTAATTACTTTAGAAAACAGTTTATGGTTAAGATTGGAATATTGTAATCGCATTAATACCTATTAATATAAAAAGAAAAAATGTGTTCGTAATGTTATTATAAAACGGTGGTTAGTTTTTAACCGCGCGCCCAGCCAACATTCATATTCCACTGATAAGTATTATTCTACTAAAAATGGCAATGATTACTCAACACCGCTGTTTTGCGTTTAGTTATTGCTACTTTTATTTCTGACTTAACAAAATATTTATTTTTAACTTTCTTCTCTTTTCCCACAAAATAAAAAAAAAACTTTAATCAGGAAAATAAACTACTCTACTTGATCTATAAAATGCATATAATTTAGTTTAGGCTCGTTTCTCAAATAGAGCGACACTGATATAGCCGATCTTCTTTGGAGAATTCATTTTGAATAATTGATATGCATTAGAAATTAAAATGAACCTAACAAATATAAAATAAAAATCAACGTTTGATGTAAACATCGAAGACAATGGTGTTTTCGATGTTTTGTCAAGTCGTAACTTTTGTGTGAAGCAGGAGGGCAACTCTCTTTCTCCGAAACGTAACTTCGGCAACGAACGACAATTAAACGTAGTTACGTTTGTGACCCTACTCTACATAATTTGCGGACGCACACAAGAAATTCGAATTTACAGACAGCGAATGTATTGAATGTTATTGTGTGCGTCCGCAAATTATATAGAGTAGGGTCACAAACGTAACTACGTTTAATTGTCGTTCGTTGCCGAAGTTACGTTTCGGAGAAAGAGAGTAGCCCTCCAGGGGCGCATCGTTATTTAGAAATAATAAGTTACGTTTTCATAAAACTATAGCTGGACCTGTTGTCTTGTATCCAGGATTAGAATGTTGAGCCACAAGAGAATGGATGAATGAAAGGCATTTGCAGGTGGCTAAGACGAGAACTCTCAGGGTGATGTGTGGTGTAAGCTGAATGGATAACATAAGAAAAAAGTACATAAGAGGAAGTCTGAGAGAGGCGCCGGTGACTGAAAAGATGTGTGGTTAACGGTTGTCTTTTTTAAATTTTTTTTTTTTTCTTTGCATGAAATCATTGAAATTTTATCTGTAATGTAATCGTTAGCTCTTACGTTACTGGCATTAAAAAACTTTTTTTTATTTATTTTTTATAAACGGCTGTCAACGATGGATGGACACATGTCCAAAATGTGATTAAATATATTTTGGAAACTAACATGCCGTGTTGCAGTTTTTAAATTAGTTAAGTATTACTGTGTACCTATGTTTATATTTTTAACGTCATAAAAATATTTCAGGTATTTATTTTTAATTTAATAACATAAACAAAAAATTAAATTGTAGTAAAATTCTTTTGTGGCAAAAAAATAATTTAAACTGGAGTTATGCAAAAAAATCTTTATCGTTCTAAGAATATCAACTATACGATTATGATTCAGTAAAAATGTATCACACCATTGTCCATAAACCTTGACATAGGCTATTAAAATAATTGAAAGTTCATTTGCAAAAATTAAAAATATTTCCTTAATTATGTAAAAACAGGAATTTTGACTAAAACGCATAATTACCAATAGATAAATTCCTATGGCATTAAGTCCACCTCTGTACTATGTGCTTGAAGTGTTCAATAAATAAATAAATTATCCTCCATTAATTGATTAAGTATAATTTTACAGATTATGCATAACTGTAATATGCAACATTAAGACAAGGTACTTACAGAACTAAAGATCACCCAATCAACCAATATACTTTAATTACTTAAATGAATGGGGTAGACGCAGTAACCACTGAATCAACCGACTGTTTAATTTAATTCATTCCACGACCAATCATGTTCCAACATCGAAATGATTCCACGGTACATTACAAATACAAGAAATAAAAAATTACATCGGAATAAAAAATCGCAAAACAATAAACGAACATCAACAAAGCATGATATTGATAAAAAATTCAATCCATTCATAATTAATTAAACATGAATAATAACTACAATTTCATAGAAAAATAACATAAAAACCAAAAAAACATACCTCTGTTTATTTGTGTTTTCAGTAAAAAAATCCTGTCATTAATAATTTCGGGAATCAAATACGATGAAACGAATGAGTGTGTGAGATATCGGTTGGCGAATTCGAAAGAAGAACGGCCATTCGCCGCGTCCGACCGGCCGATGACTGAGCTCTGCGCCGGCGCAGCCTCGCTATCCACCCACACATGCGCATACGCAATACGATAAAGGGTATATCGGATTCGGCCATAGATTTTATTGAGTGTCATTGATTGGAGATGTGATTTTACTTACAGTTATGCAAATACGCATGGCCCGTTGCTTGATTTTCTGAGTGCGGTAACAAGATGTGTTGTGTTTTTACTTAGCAACAGATGAATTTGTGACTGAACTGTTACATTAAAAACATAAGGCAAAGGTAGCTTGTTTTGTTTGCCTATTTTTTTTTGTCCACAATACGGTAACGCGCTATTACATTTTTTAAATTCCCAAACAGAATTATTGATAATAAGCCAATAGTAAGTTATTAAATTATTCATTTTAAACTTAAGAGCGCTTACGCCTTACGGCAGTTCGTACAACTTTTTTATTTTCCGAAATGACTGAACCAATTTTAATGAATGCGTATGAAGTTACATTCAAATTTGTTTAGATTTTGGAAAATTAGGAGTTGAAAGTTTGTATGAAATGTCGTAAGTCGTAAACGCTCTTAAACTATAAACTTTAAACTACAAATTCAAGGTTCATAGTTTCATCCAGCCAAATTGCTATTTGACCAATTTAAAAAAAAGCAGTGCTTGCTCAAAGAAAGTAAATGCATAGTTGCTCGACTACTTTGCCCATTATATAAAATTTATCAGGTATGATAAAAGTAACTAATTAATTTGTAACTATTTTCAAAAATTAAAACTGAATCCAAATTCTTATTATATTTTTCACATCTACATAATATTCTTTGCTTGATATTTACTTGTGTGCCGCGACAAAACAGCTTACAAGCTTGTCTGTCGCCGTCGGGTACAATCCCCGACTCAACTGACAATATTATGTTTTGGCAAAATCAATAGACATAATTGTTTTTTTTTTTTATTATTTTCAGAATTTAAACATCCACGCTCTAATAGTCTTTGACTACATATTATTTAGATAAGTGTCGTGACTTCGTGACAACACAGCTTGCAAGCTTGACTGTCATTGCCGGTACAGTCGGAGAGATAGTGTTTTAATTATTTTAAACCAGTTTTAGTTAATATGGTTTACGACGAAGTTTTTTTTTTGTTAATGACTTTTTGACTTTGAACGGAAGTTTTCAAAATATCATTAAATTACAAGTCCTATAAAGAAAACCTGCGGATTAAAAGATAAATGAACTTCGGAATTCCAGCATTCAATTAGTAACAGAAATCCTAATATTTTATTTTTAATTGAACCTTAGTTTTCAAACAGCATTTTTTTAAAACTTAGTTTCAAGTACGACGAAAATACATATGTGACCATAAACATAATACACGGTGTAAATCACCTCATCACTAAGCCGTCAACCAAGCATTCTGTACATGAAACTAAGTAACTTTACGCAAAAATTATTGCTGGGAAACGACTTTTTTTTGGGGGGTGTAAAATCATGTTTTGTGGTAGAACTCAATGGAAAGCACTCAAAACATTGTGCTGATGGACGGATTGAATAGTACGGGGGTCGTGGAGGTGTTTAAAGTAAAAATCTTACATTAAAAATTTGTATTCAAAAAAATACTTGTCAAAAAGTTGGAACTTTGACCCCTAATATCTCCGTAGCTAGAAGGTTCCCAGGTATGGTGTAGAACAAAAAAATGATCGCAATTACAAGGAGAACCAGTGCCTTTCGGCTTCGTTAAGATGTGTTTTACACCCTTTATACTTGTTCACCCAAAAAATTTAAACAAAGCAAATGATATAAAAAAGTTGTTTTCTAAATATTATGGCACAACAGTGACTGTTTGAAGATTTCTTCTAAAATATTTTTGCTAGTCCAGTAGTGACAAACATGCAGTTTATCTATACATCTATACAAATATATAAATAAAATTGAAGTGTCTGTTTGTAATATTAAAATAACCGCTTTCTACTACATGAATATGAATATATGTATATACGGTACAAATATCAAAATTATATTTTTTTCTATTTTTGTCTGTCTGTCTGTCTGGTTGTTCCGGCTAATCTCTGGAACGGCTGGACCGATTTTGACGGGACGTTCACTGGCAGATAGCTGATGTAATAATGAGCAACTTACGCTACTTCTATTTTAAAATCTAAAATTATTATAAAAAATAATGTTGCAATGTCCAAGTACGAAGAAAAAAACTAAATACCTTTTTTGTTAAATTCCACGCGGACAAAGTCGCGGGCACAGCTAGTCCCAGAATAAACTTGGATATTCCAAGGCATGTACTTATAAAAAACCCCCGTTGATAATTTTAGGTTTAAAATCGAAACAGTAAAGACACCAACAAGCATTGAAATGTCTACACGCTACTGTGACTCATACAAGAGTGCGTGGGTTTGTTTACCAAAGCAAAAACAATGCTATAGATAAACACCTCTTTGGTTGAATGAATTAACGAATGATTACAGAATATCAGCTGGTTTTGCACAATGCTTTGTTGGGGAACAATAATACTGTCATTAACACTAAAAACAAGATATTTAACATGTTTACTATTTATTTGGATTTCCCGTGCTTTGGTTTTGGGTTTGGAGTTCATGATGATTTCAATGTGCTGAAATATCGGAATCTCCAATCAAATAGTAAACTTGGTATTTCAGTGTGAGTTTTCAGAAAGTGTTAATGACCAAGTTGATTTAAAAACATATAACCCGTAATGCGTATATTTCTAATGTACTTGAGTAAAAATATGTTTCAAAGAACATGTCCTTCCGTATTTAAATTCTGTGTGGTGTGGACATTTATAAAAAAATATGTATACATTGTATTTATTTATGTGCATGCATAAATAAATATGAATGTAATAGCGGTGATAGGTAAACTGAAAATGTAACATGTTTTATTGCAAACTGAAACAATTGAGAAAGAAAAACTAAAAATTACAATATAAGTTTAAACTTTTTTCCCTAGCTTTACATTCACTAATAACGAAAAACACGGAAAAAAAATAGCAACAATACTTTTAAGAATATTTTGAAATAACTTTTGTTTGTGTCAGTACACCCACTAAGCACGTTCGCGGCGTTTACCGTTGACTCATCACAGTTTACATACACAAAGCTAGCCAACGGTACATGCGAGTGCGTTTGAGCCAAATCGATATGCAAATAATATAGGAATGCTTTCAAAATATTCTTATTTAAATATGCCAAATATAATTTCAGAATAAGTGAGTTTGAAGCTTATGTTTTTTTAAAATGTCGATTTTTCGTAATGATGAAAAATATGCTAAACCGCCTTATTCACTTCTTAGATTTTTGTCTGATTTTTAATGACGTAAAAACTAAAAAACATACAGATTTGCGGAAAGAAGTTTAGAATTCTAATTAAAATTTTAGACACAATATTTAAAAGATCGGTTATAAACGCCCGATTTAAATTTTCTAACATTAACCAGTTTATTTTAAATCGATTTACATAAATCAATAAGTAAAAAAGTCAACATCGCAATAGTTTATTTCTTTATTTAAATTACTTTGGAAAGTAACATAATTTTAAGTGTTTTTTTTCATCTGAAACGAAAATAAAACTATGAAAAGATGACTTTTCAGAACCTAAGTTTCTAATGAAAAGTAAGATTAATAAAAACAGATTCTTGTTATTTTGTTTGTCGCTATAATGATCTACCAATCAGGAGTTGTATATACACGAAACATCAACAGATTCCCTTGATCCCTGTTACTCAGATCAATGATATATTCTACTGCATATATAATAAACTCATATACACACAGTCACAGACCTAATAACAACAATTTGTTTAATTACCAGAACGCGGAACCTTATTACCCATTGTAATTTAATCTCATTTTATTAAATAAAATCTGTCTACGTTCCAACCTAGATAATAATAGTGCAGAAACGACATTCTCTTCAATTCTAACCAGCGGCAAAAATATTTATGTTAAACCAACTGGTTTTATGTTCAATATGATTTTAATAATGTTTACTTTGCATAGTGACTCATCATAACACATAGGTACATACCTGTGCTTGGGATTTCCCATGTTCGCACACGGCACCCCTAACATTTTCATTAATGTTTCTTTAAGCAAATATGAGCTTGATGCTGTCTATGTTTTTGTGTTTAAGAAACGTTGCCCCCACACTAGGAATTTCTTCTGTATCCTGGGTGCGTTTACAAACATTTAAACTCTCATACACAAACAGCCAGACCCGGAACAACTATCTGTAGGCCATACAAATATTTGTTCCGTGCGGGGATCGAACCCGCGACACGCAGCGCAGCAGTCGATCGCTCAGCCACTGCGCCAACCGTGCCGTCGAAAATAAAAAGAACCTCAAAGGTTTAAGTGTGAATACACAAAACACTTAATATCATTTCAGAATTTCCCTGCCTTTTTCCCATTTTTTTTTTTTTGTTTGCAGCACCATGTCTTTTTCGTCTATGCTTCTCTATTAAATAATACAGAACACCTATGCCATAACAACTAATGGCCTTGTCTTTTTGCTATCAAATAAAATGGCTTAATACTCATAGCTAATGCTAACGCTATGAGTATTAAGCCATTTTGTTTTAGAAAAAAAAATACGTATCTATAATTAGTGCCTTCTTGGAAAACTCATTTTCCGATGTATGCGTTGTTTGTTTGTTTCTGCCTAGCCTTTTCCCAAACTATCTTGGGGTCGGCTTCCAGTCTAACCGGATGCAGCTGAGTACCAGTATTTTACATGAAGCGACTGCCTATCTGACCTCCACAACCCAGTAACTGGGTAATACGATACCCCTTGGTAAGACTGGATGTCAGACTTTTTGGCTTCTGGCTACTCGTAACGACTGTCAAAGATCTACAAATCACAGCCGGGACCAACGGCTTAACGTGCTTTCCGAGGCACGGAGGAAACTCGGTATGTAATTATGGTCACCCATCCACGGACCAACCTCGGCAAGCACAGCTTAACCTTTAAGATCGACCTGGGCGGCTGTTATTATTTAGCCACGAGCTCCTCCGCCTCCTCCGCGTTGTTTGTTTGTTTATAATGTTGAATCGTAACAAAGAAAATAATGTAATATCTATGCAGATTGCAGGTGTCCGACCTTCAGTGCATATAGGGGAAGCTATCTACGACTGCGACGTCGCGCGCCGCCGCCGATTTGTTAGTCAAACCAATTTGAGATATTGGCAGACAACGAAAAAACCTACTTTTTCGGAATCTTCTATGGTAATAAATCACAGCTGTTCAATTTTAAATTAATCACTAAGACGAAATGCATAATTGCATCGAACCCAGCTCGCGTCGCCAGTCCGCGTTCAGATCGATGCAATTATGCATTTCCTCTTAGTGTTTAATTTAAAATTGACCAGCCATAAAGCATATTCTATCAATACGAGAAAGAAGTGTTATATTCCCATAGCGCCAAGCACTACTTTTTACAACAGCTATGCCCAATTTCCTCAGATCACCTTGCTTAATTATTAATATCTATCAGCTCCAACTCCTCTACAATATTAACAAATGGCAACAACACAAATTATAGACGCGTGAAAATAATTGGCTATAGCCAATTATAATAATCCTAACTAATATTATAAATGCGAAAATAAGTTTGTTTGTTTGTTACCTTTTTACGCCTAAACCACTGGACCGATCATCCTGTTTTTTTTTTGAAATTTTTATTACGTTGTCTGGTATACAGAAACGGACATGGTACTTAACCCGAAAAAAAGTACTGTTCTCGAGGAAAACAACAATAACGGTCTTATGATAATAGAAGGCGCCACGTGTCCGAACGGAACCGCGAGTGAAGCTGCGGGTAAAAGCTAGTTGATAATACGTTCAACCAATCACAGCTTTTTACTGTTACTAATTAATTTTCGTTCCAGAATCTGGGCATAAAATACGTCGCTGCCTATTAGATAAGTTTGTTGCTTTAATCGAGAAAAACAAAAAACAGAGAGTTATGTCATAAATTTTGAACTGTTAGCTAACAAGAATTCAGATAGATACATAATTATTGTTCACGATTGTACTTATTATTATTCAAAAAGCTTCATCAGAAATTAGTGTCAGGGTTTTGCTTTATAAACGTAGCGGTCATTTGCTTGTAAGCCATCTCCAGTTGCATCACAAAATCGTTTTGAACGCGTCAGTACACACTGACAAGCTGAACAGAAGGACATTCACGGCCGAAATCTGATTAACGATCTCTCTTACTGTACTTAACTGTTGTTGTTTTTTTTAGCGCACCCGTCAGTACCAACACGCCCAAAGTTTTAAATAAACATGACAATACTAGTGTTTTTGGTAAAGTAAACAACATTCTATATTTTTGCTTTGGATATCTAATCAGTGTGCCTCATTGCTGATATTGTATAGAAAGGTAATTTGCGTAGTACTCGCAACCGGCGTGTATGTAAAATGGGTTCTCTAGTTCCTCCCTAACCTCAAAGGAAAAGCCATGAATTCATGCGCACTTACTAACAAACAAAAAAGCTAGGACCCTCAGCAAAAAACAGAGCTATGCTAATTACAATGCCGTTCGTGACCTGACACACATAACAGTTATGACATCAAAGACTGGACCACGAAAGTCTCTTCAAGGCAATGCAATATAATGTTCCAATGCTTATACGAAGTGCATTCACAAAAACTGCACACATTAGCATTCACTACAACAGGGTATTTTTCGCAAATGCCAGGACGACACTGTTATACATGTGTATTCAAGAAAGAACTGTTAACCGGATCTTATGAGGTGGCTTAACGGCAGTAATTTTAGTGTTTCGACGACACTCAACGAAAACACTGAGAAATCGAGAACTTGACAGTCGGACCGAGACAAAAGTATCGTCTCAAACAAATATCTTTAGGATAAAATGTCTCCCAAAAAGGGACCAAAGAAAGAACACCAAACTTACTGCACTATTTCACGAACAACTTCATAACAAAACACTATCACAGTCCTCACCACATGTTGATACACGTCCAGTTTTGTGCACAAAACGCACGGCACTAGCTCGAGGAAGCGATAGTCTGTGCGCTCGGTCAGCGTTCTAGTGGGGGATGTTATACAATACGAGCTGGTGACACACTGGTGAATGTTGTGACAGTTCTTGTAAATATAGCTGTTAATCTTTTAGCAGGTGAGAAGGAAACTGTTAAGGATGATACAAGAGATAGAAAAATATACGTAGAAATGGTCTACGGATGTGTGATGGATGATAGAACAAGATGTTTGAGAGAAAGTGAATGAACGTGGAAGGGAGACGGGTTAAAAGCATAAAAACAAGATGATAAAAAATTATGCTGCGATAAAGAGAAAAAGTATAGAACAAAAGTGAATCTTCTTATGAAGAAGAAAAAGTAGCTTGTTAGTAGAAGGTGATTAAAGAAATGATGGCTGAACCTAAATAAATTGGGATAGGGGCGGGAACATGTTAAGGTCTGTCTACGTTTAGACAAAAGTTGAGATATACCACGACAATAATTTTGAAGTACAGAATGAAAACTCGCACATTTCCACATCGTACGTACTACACGAACAGCATGTGATTCCCACGCATCGCGCATCATTATAATTTGCAAATGTCTACCTGACACATTACCCGCTACACGTGATAATCATAGGCGACCATTCAAAGCATTCAACTTGTTTTGTTCGTTGATGAATGTAGCGGTCAGTTTTTGTTTGGGGAATTTATCAGCTGGGATCTACAAAATTATTTAGTGCTTTTAACATCCGCACTTATAAATGCTCAATAAGAGCGTTTACGCCTTAAGACTTTACATACAAACATTCAAGTCCTTACTTTCCGAAAGTACTGAACCGATTTTAATGAGACTTCATACGCATAAGCAGGATACATAGGTCTAAAATGTTACTAAAACATTTTATAAAAATATTGATACAGCTAAATGAGACCGTTCATGAATTATCTATAGAAACAAAAATTGTTAGTGTTTCAGAAAATGTTTTTAGTTACTTTTTAGACCTGTGTAACTTGCTTATGCGTATTAAGTTTAATGTTCCATGAATGAAATCGGTAAAGAATAAGTGGGAAAGAATAAGTTCTCATGCTAGGTAGAAAAACGATATACACAAGGTGGCTGGTAGCAGCTGGATGTGAGTTATCAACTATCGAGATGAATGATGTAAGATTTGAGAGACCAGGATCTGTATCCACAGCTGTCAGTAGGCTGATGACAGCTGATGATAATAATGATAAACAAGTAAAAATAAATCAGACGCTTGAAATGGTCCTAATTTCGTCCTAATAACAGCCAAGAATTCAATATTTCCGACTGCCGTGCTCCTTGCATCGAGACATAAAATTCATGAACGTGTGTGAGTACGGAAGTTATTACAAGTGGAACTTGCTTGTATGGAACTGCACCTAGCAACAGCTATTTTTAACCCCCGACCAAAAAAGAGGGGTGTTATAAGTTTGACGTGTGTATCTGTGTGTCTGTCTGTGGTATCGTAGCTCCTAAACGAATGAACCGATTTTGTAAAAATTGGTTTCGTTTGAAAGGTGTTTTAATCGAGAGTGGTCTTAGCTATGTTTCGAGAAAATCTGCTCAGCCGTTTGAAGATCATCACCTCTTTTCTAGTTGATGAAGGGAAGGGAATATAAACAACTTCCACAGGTCTGGTCGATTCGAAATTTGACATCGTGTCACTTGTCACCATGGGCATCACCAGGGGGGGCAGCTGCACCCCCCTTAAAAAAATGTATTCGTTAATAAGCGAGAAGAGGCGCAACACCGAGAAAAATAGAAGGAATGGGGTTTGCCTATGACCAGGAGTGGGACAGTCAAGGCTAAGAAAAAATTAAATAAGTTTAAAAAGCATAAAATAAAAATTAAATTTAAAATTTTAAAAACTCCCGAAACAAAGTCCTCTAAAATTCAATAAGGGATGAAGCTAGGTTTCTGTTTGTGCCTAAATAATTCA
This sequence comes from Cerastis leucographa, assembly GCA_963082945.1. NCBI lineage: Eukaryota > Metazoa > Arthropoda > Insecta > Lepidoptera > Noctuidae > Cerastis > Cerastis leucographa. Next base: position 19,554,729 of record OY720356.1, on the reverse strand, counting down.
TTGTGATTTGTCTTTAATCCAGAGCTTTCAGGATCTAGGTACTATAATTACTCTGCATATGACAATGCGTTAGCCTCTTAATACATCAGTTTTAGCATTTTCAAACTTGGTCATGGACATAGGTACACCTCTATCTATCTAGCAGAATAATTTCACTATTATGTAGATTTTACTCCAATAGTGAAGCTATTTATTAGAAAAAAATGGATAACCTCGTTTGACATATATCCTTTAAAAAATCTATAAAGTTATTCACACCAACAAAGCGTTATGAATGAAACACACTCAACTATACGTACATTTATGTATGAGAACATTATGTATTCACGTTATTTAACCGTTAAGATAATTATAGTACATAATGATATGCCGGGAGATGAATATGTGAATGTTTTATTTATTTATCTCTATAATCTGTTGGTACGGGCCGTTCTCACCCATTCCACTTCAGAGGCAGACGCCCTAGCGCAAAGTTAAAGTAACGTACATTCGAATGGCCTTTTTTTACGGAGGGGATATCGTCAAATGACCCCCCCGCTCTAGGCGGAGTGGAAGGGAGTGTCAAACTTGAACTGACTAAAACCCATCCATGTTCTTTCTTTAGCCTTTTGTGTTCCAGGGCCACGGTATCTCTTTCGAACAGCCTTTGATTCAAAAATAAAACTATCCTACGCGCAACGAAATAATCAGAAACGGCAAAGAAAAAGAAAAATCATAATTTCCGTTACAGCGTATCACTTAGAATTAACTTGCAGTGGTTGCTAGTCAGCAGAATCAAGAAAACCTGCATTACTCGCATTTTCTCTCGTGCCTACACAAAAAAAAATCCTACTAATATTATAAACGCGAAACTTTGTAAGAATATATGTTTGTTACTCTATATTATTTTATAGTATTAGTTATTTTATAGTATTTACTCTATAGTATTTCGATGAAATTTGGTATGTAGATAGCTTATACTCCAGATTCACACATAGGCATATACTTTTTATCCTGGTCTGCGCGGGTGAAACCGCAGGGCGCAGCTAGTACTCTATTTTGGAACTGTGTCAAACTGGACACTTTTCCGGCGACAATTGGATATCTTCAACTAAGTTCAGTATTTGCCCTGTATTGCCAGACAGACCAGACCTTTCGTACAAAGGAGAAAGTTAATGCAGAACCCTGATTGTACCTACTTTAAAGTACAAATATATCAAAGCAATAATGTACTTCCCTAGATACTTTTTATAACTTGTAAAGTTCTAATGTCGCGGTACCATGGTCAACCACCTACATACCACAGAGGTTGATTGTGTACAAAGTTATTGTTTTTCCGCGTCAATGTGTAGTTCTAATTGATTTACAACAAAATGTATTCGATTCAGATTTTGCGAATAACTCTTGTTTGGATTCAGTTATGTAATGTACAACATACAAAATAATGCGCAAACATGAAGGAAAATCATATTTCATATAAAATATGTTTTATTTCTATACATTACTATTTCAATTTATATAAGCTCAGCAGCCATAGAGGAAATACTTATTATAATGCAGCAAGAATAAATTAGGTAAATCATAAGCTTTTTAAAAATGATGAACTCAAAACATCGTCAGCTGGTACTTAAGTAGCCATTGATACCAAACCTCATGAGCAAAACGTTCCATATTAGCACTTCATCATCTTCTGCCTAGCCTTTTTCCCAAACGATCTGGGGGTCGGCTTCCAGGCTAACCGGATGTAGCTGAGTACCAGTATTTTATGAAGCGACTGCCTATCTGACCTCTACAACCCAGTAACTGGGTAATACAATACCCCTTGGGTATACTGGATGTCAGACTTTTGGCTTCTGACTACTCGTAACGAATGTCAAAGATCTACAAATGACAGCCGAGACCAACGGCTTTAGCGTGCTTTCCGAGGCACAGAGTAAACTCATTATGGTAACGGACAACCCATCCACGGACCAACCTCGGCAAGCACGGCTTCGGCTGTTATTATTTAGCCGCGAGCTTACTTAGTACAAAAAAGTATACCTACTTCGCAAGACGATCAATCAAGCTATACAAAACCAGTTCATGCGATCTCTCATTATACGAAAAATAGATATACATATTGAGGCCATCTTATAATGGAAATATAAAACTTGATGTCTCGCCGAGTGTACAATAGGCAAAGAATACATTCCCTTTTAAGGAAGGTTGAAACCCTTTCAAGCATGTCCACGACTGTTTTTTATATCGCCTTTAATTTAAGCCTCAATATCAAGATTCTTCGTGACATCAAACAGGTTTGTGGAATGGAAAAAAAACACATTGATAGCTTTTGTTGTTGACATTGTAGGTACTTGCCAGAGAATATAGAATAAATGGAGGTTTGGTCGGTCTGCTGACTCTGCTCGGAGTACTGATGTTTAGAAAAAAAAAGGCTGTTCTTGCCAATTTCCATGCTTCACACGCAACTCCATTTACATTAGGTACCATCCTCTTATTTTCCACCCGGCTGTTGCCACCTGACTGTGACCTTATGTTCCAGAACAGCCTTAGTTGCCGTTAGTACTAAAACTTATCCTGCGACATCCAATTGTTTTGCATTCGGAAGTTATTTTCATAATATTGATTTTACTGAATTATGGTAGACCAGGTACATATTATTTTAGTTTTGACTAGTTTTACACTTCACGGCGTTCAGTTAATAGTTATTAACGATGCTGACCCAGCTGACTGTAATTAAAAGAAGATGATTATGTCAATATTGTCACGCTTCTGTATTTATTGATCCTACAGTTACATCTACCTAGATACCGATTAAAATACTTATTAATTAACAAGGTGTCGGGGGCAGACGCCGCGCGTATAGCAGTACAAGCATCTTTTGGCATGTGGCTAAAATCTAAAACTTACACCAACGTCCATCAACTTGTTATTTTATGCTCATTTCACGTAACAATTTCGAGTATGTCAACCAACAGCGCCCGGTGTCAACTTCATTCAAGCGCAAATACATCTTTGTAGAACTGTATCTAATTGGTATCCGGTTTTTTCATCGAAGCGTCAAAATTACACGGAAGTCTGAGCAAGCCTGTTGTTATTTCATTCGACCAATCACTGTAGTTTACACGTGTTTCAGTATTTGTTAGCTAAATTGTGTTGATTTTCGTTTCAGTGCGAATTGTGTGCACAGCATCAACAGCATCACCTGCCTAGCCTATGTCCAACTATGTTACTGAAGACAAGACATTTACATTTATCAAGCTTAAGGCAGAGGTTGTTAGACCAAAGGGTCGCATTTATTCACCAACATATGATTTGTATTTTTTTTTAAGGCAAAAAAAAGGAGCTATGTCTGATAAAATGACGAGTAATAGAGAAGTATGGAAGAAACCGTGGTGCACCGACACCAAATAAATTGGTATAGGGGCAGGAGAGAGGAGAGAGCAGCCGTGGGTTGGAACCCAGACAGGCGCATTACTTTGTGTAATTTATTTCATCACCGCTGCCCTCAAAAACGGTGATGGAAAACATCGTGAGGAAACCGGCATGTCCTAGAACTAAAAATTCGAAGACATGTGACATCTACCAACCCGCACTGGCCCCGTGGGCCCTTACCTTAAGCTTAAACGAGCAAAGCAAAGCACTGCTTACTAGGTTCGATCTCTGATACGCTGATCTCCATCAGATAGGCAGCCTCAAGGAGAGTCTCAATGTAGGTAATAAACTGGCCAAGTGCAAGTCTGACTCGTGCAGAAACGGTTCCGAAGCACCAAACAATATAATAACAATATTTTTAACGTTTTTTCGTCATAATGAAATTTACATTACAAAAAAAATTTGCAAAAAAAAACCGACTTCTAAAACACAAAACAGTGAAAAATAACTTTGGCTTCAGAGATTCATTTCTCACAGCAGTCTTTCGACAGTTCGGACTCCAGTTGCAAAGCTCATTGACCCGCAAAAGTTCATCGGCTCACCAGAATCTGTCGCACCTTTTATTAATAACGTAAATAAACTAATTGTACCGTTATAGTTAATTGATGGGCGTGGGAGCTGCTAATGGGTTAAAATGGGAGAATAATGGATGATACAATTTCGGTTTCGTTGAACCTATCATAGCTGAAAACAAAGTTTAGAACATCATCATTATCATTTCGATGACGTCCACTGCTGGACATAGGCCTCCCTCAAGTGTCGCCACATTTACCGGAACCGTGTGACTCGCATCCAGCGGATTCCCGCAACCTTTAAAGTACCTACTTTAAAGTACAAATATATCAAAGCAATAATGTACTTCCCTAGATACTTTTTATAACTTGTAAAGTTCTAATGTCGCGGTACCATGGTCAACCACCTACATACCACAGAGGTTGATTGTGTACAAAGTTATTGTTTTTCCGCGTCAATGTGTAGTTCTAATTGATTTACAACAAAATGTATTCGATTCAGATTTTGCGAATAACTCTTGTTTGGATTCAGTTATGTAATGTACAACATACAAAATAATGCGCAAACATGAAGGAAAATCATATTTCATATAAAATATGTTTTATTTCTATACATTACTATTTCAATTTATATAAGCTCAGCAGCCATAGAGGAAATACTTATTATAATGCAGCAAGAATAAATTAGGTAAATCATAAGCTTTTTAAAAATGATGAACTCAAAACATCGTCAGCTGGTACTTAAGTAGCCATTGATACCAAACCTCATGAGCAAAACGTTCCATATTAGCACTTCATCATCTTCTGCCTAGCCTTTTTCCCAAACGATCTGGGGGTCGGCTTCCAGGCTAACCGGATGTAGCTGAGTACCAGTATTTTATGAAGCGACTGCCTATCTGACCTCTACAACCCAGTAACTGGGTAATACAATACCCCTTGGGTATACTGGATGTCAGACTTTTGGCTTCTGACTACTCGTAACGAATGTCAAAGATCTACAAATGACAGCCGAGACCAACGGCTTTAGCGTGCTTTCCGAGGCACAGAGTAAACTCATTATGGTAACGGACAACCCATCCACGGACCAACCTCGGCAAGCACGGCTTCGGCTGTTATTATTTAGCCGCGAGCTTACTTAGTACAAAAAAGTATACCTACTTCGCAAGACGATCAATCAAGCTATACAAAACCAGTTCATGCGATCTCTCATTATACGAAAAATAGATATACATATTGAGGCCATCTTATAATGGAAATATAAAACTTGATGTCTCGCCGAGTGTACAATAGGCAAAGAATACATTCCCTTTTAAGGAAGGTTGAAACCCTTTCAAGCATGTCCACGACTGTTTTTTATATCGCCTTTAATTTAAGCCTCAATATCAAGATTCTTCGTGACATCAAACAGGTTTGTGGAATGGAAAAAAAACACATTGATAGCTTTTGTTGTTGACATTGTAGGTACTTGCCAGAGAATATAGAATAAATGGAGGTTTGGTCGGTCTGCTGACTCTGCTCGGAGTACTGATGTTTAGAAAAAAAAAGGCTGTTCTTGCCAATTTCCATGCTTCACACGCAACTCCATTTACATTAGGTACCATCCTCTTATTTTCCACCCGGCTGTTGCCACCTGACTGTGACCTTATGTTCCAGAACAGCCTTAGTTGCCGTTAGTACTAAAACTTATCCTGCGACATCCAATTGTTTTGCATTCGGAAGTTATTTTCATAATATTGATTTTACTGAATTATGGTAGACCAGGTACATATTATTTTAGTTTTGACTAGTTTTACACTTCACGGCGTTCAGTTAATAGTTATTAACGATGCTGACCCAGCTGACTGTAATTAAAAGAAGATGATTATGTCAATATTGTCACGCTTCTGTATTTATTGATCCTACAGTTACATCTACCTAGATACCGATTAAAATACTTATTAATTAACAAGGTGTCGGGGGCAGACGCCGCGCGTATAGCAGTACAAGCATCTTTTGGCATGTGGCTAAAATCTAAAACTTACACCAACGTCCATCAACTTGTTATTTTATGCTCATTTCACGTAACAATTTCGAGTATGTCAACCAACAGCGCCCGGTGTCAACTTCATTCAAGCGCAAATACATCTTTGTAGAACTGTATCTAATTGGTATCCGGTTTTTTCATCGAAGCGTCAAAATTACACGGAAGTCTGAGCAAGCCTGTTGTTATTTCATTCGACCAATCACTGTAGTTTACACGTGTTTCAGTATTTGTTAGCTAAATTGTGTTGATTTTCGTTTCAGTGCGAATTGTGTGCACAGCATCAACAGCATCACCTGCCTAGCCTATGTCCAACTATGTTACTGAAGACAAGACATTTACATTTATCAAGCTTAAGGCAGAGGTTGTTAGACCAAAGGGTCGCATTTATTCACCAACATATGATTTGTATTTTTTTTTAAGGCAAAAAAAAGGAGCTATGTCTGATAAAATGACGAGTAATAGAGAAGTATGGAAGAAACCGTGGTGCACCGACACCAAATAAATTGGTATAGGGGCAGGAGAGAGGAGAGAGCAGCCGTGGGTTGGAACCCAGACAGGCGCATTACTTTGTGTAATTTATTTCATCACCGCTGCCCTCAAAAACGGTGATGGAAAACATCGTGAGGAAACCGGCATGTCCTAGAACTAAAAATTCGAAGACATGTGACATCTACCAACCCGCACTGGCCCCGTGGGCCCTTACCTTAAGCTTAAACGAGCAAAGCAAAGCACTGCTTACTAGGTTCGATCTCTGATACGCTGATCTCCATCAGATAGGCCGCCTCAAGGAGAGTCTCAATGTAGGTAATAAACTGGCCAAGTGCAAGTCTGACTCGTGCAGAAACGGTTCCGAAGCACCAAACAATATAATAACAATATTTTTAACGTTTTTTCGTCATAATGAAATTTACATTACAAAAAAAATTTGCAAAAAAAAACCGACTTCTAAAACACAAAACAGTGAAAAATAACTTTGGCTTCAGAGATTCATTTCTCACAGCAGTCTTTCGACAGTTCGGACTCCAGTTGCAAAGCTCATTGACCCGCAAAAGTTCATCGGCTCACCAGAATCTGTCGCACCTTTTATTAATAACGTAAATAAACTAATTGTACCGTTATAGTTAATTGATGGGCGTGGGAGCTGCTAATGGGTTAAAATGGGAGAATAATGGATGATACAATTTCGGTTTCGTTGAACCTATCATAGCTGAAAACAAAGTTTAGAACATCATCATTATCATTTCGATGACGTCCACTGCTGGACATAGGCCTCCCTCAAGTGTCGCCACATTTACCGGAACCGTGTGACTCGCATCCAGCGGATTCCCGCAACCTTCACCAGGTCATCGGTCCACCCAGTGGGAGGCCTTCCAACGCATCGTCTTCCGGTTCGAAGTTAAGAACGATGGTGTTTAATGCCTTTTTTTTTCAATAAGCAGGCGAATATATTGTTTCTTTTTTCTTCATAATAAACCAATAAAATGAAGTAACAAGACTTTATTAGGTTTACTATTTCTATGTTTAGTGCCATCTATCGTCAGCTGCTTGTACTAGAAATTTAATGTTTATAGAACTGTTACTTAATTAAAAGATACTGATATAAAAGGAGTATTCGGTGATTGTTTTAAAAGGGTTTCAAATATGTATTTTAATTAGTCGTTATAAGTAATTTGAATACGAATAAAAGTAATTTGTCCCAATATTTTACATAAACGCCATCTGGCATCGAGTAGCTACACTAACAGTCATACATGTTATAAGAGCAGTATAGATGGCGCTTTATTAAATACACAACATTTTAAAGAAAACTAATTCAGAAATTAATAATAACGAAGTTAGAGATGGGAGTGTTTTTTTTTCAGTAATTTCATACTTACAAAATAATATAATCACCTAGAGAATTATAACAATAATCTTACTGCGTATAATATGCGAGAATTTGAATGCATGGATGTTTGTTACTTAGTCAAGCCACAATTTGGCACAGAGATAGGCTTTCTATGCAAGATTAGCACTTAGGCTTTTATCCCGGAAGTTTCGTCCCGTGTGTGATTCCCGGACACCACACGGGCGAAGCCGCAGGCCTAAGCTAATAAAATAATAAACACTACAGAACATTACAATAGCCAGGCCAACCCGCGTCCATTAATGGACTAACCATTATAATTCTCGTTGTTGTGCAATAATAGCGCCGGCGGCGGCGGCGCACCATTGTGGGTGACACTGGCACGCTCATAATGCCTAGTGCCAGCAAAAATGGCAACCGACCGGTAAACGGCTACCTACGTCCTTAACACGTGCCAATAACAATAGACTGAGTTGTTTTCACTGTTTACAATAGTTCAGTGGGTCGTTTATGTTATTTTTTATTATTTATTTTTAGAATAAGAAGTGAAAGTTGTAGCATTTGGATAGATAGGATAAATATTGGGAGATTCGTATAGAAACTCTTAAGTACTTAACTGAACGTTTTCAGATATTGACTATTCAATTTTTTTTTTTTTGCGTTCGGTTAGACTGATAGCCGACTCCGATATCGTTGGAAAAAGACTTTGCCGATTATTGCAACTCGAAATATATTATAATGAAGTAGGTACCTAGGTATATAGTTTTTCTAACACTAAAGTTAACGAGATAGTGGTCCTTAGTCCAAAACATACGTGTTATTGTGGGTTTCCCAAATTGACCACCCAAAACAGCAGTGTCTAAAGCGAACAGCAGGGAGCTGGTGGAATTCTGTAATCTGTAGTTTCAGCTTACCCCCAGTTTGCTCCCTGCTGGGGGTAAACTAGGTAAGCCAGGTGGTAGTTTACCCCCAGCTTACCCCCATGGGAAAAAGTCGTTAGTTTATGAATTTATAAATATATTTGAAATACCTAATACTCCGCCCTCTGCTGCGAAGTGGTAAGACCCTCGTCGACGTAGATGTTTTAGTTTGGGATTTTCCAAAACCATTACCTAACCTACTAAATAAGTAAGTAAAGAAAGAAGATACACAAATATGTGTGCCAAATATGGCACACGCCACAAGTGCACACAGTACAAAACAAAAAGAAGAAAAGAAACTTAAATTTAAACAAAACATACCAAAAATGTTCAGCAAAATAGCGGTAACACTAACCGTAAATTGTGTAGGTACACTAGGTAGGTACTAAGCTAAATCGAATGCTAAATAATCGAATGCCAAATAATCGAATGCCAAATAATCGATATTCAATCAAATTGATCGACCACTGTAAATCGAACATCTCAATACTTGATAGTTCTTAATATCGAACGCTTATAGTAGTAGGTACTGCTTACAAAGTTGCATCCACAACCTCTAAGTAAACAGAGTGACACCTTGATAAATGAATGTCCTGTTAATTACACAAACCTAATGAAGAGATAAGAAAAACTATTTTATTTTCAAGAAAAAAATAACCAGCTCCATTGTTAAACTTGGACAAATAACGTTATAATTTTGAGTCGACACGCATGCACGCAAAGACATAAAAGATTTTAATCTATTTTCTTCATACCAAGTATTGAAGGAATCTTTTAATTTATTAACTGGTGAAATCATTAACTTGTTGGTTATGGAGGCGGATGTGCGACTATAAATCTTGAGTTGAGTAACTTCTGTGGTTCTTCAAGTGGAAATTTTTACGCAAAGATTTATATTTAATTTACCGAAATTATACAATTTACCTCGCTTTTACGAATACAGAGCTATTTTCAGTTGTGTTCATTTTGTGATCAAGTAGTGGTAAAGGTACCTATTTAGCAGAAATTAACAACCGCTGTGCATGTATGACCAGATAAACAAGGTGTTGTTTTGCATCCTCGTCAAAATTCAGGAGGTTGTCACAAAAGACATAAATAATCAATTTTAATTACAGTACCCAGTTAATTATTAATAAACACTGGTTTTTTATTGTTTCAGTTTGTCAGTATATCAGAATAACCCCCTTAACGTGGTTTAGGGATTAAGAAGTTATCGATTCGAATAAACGTTTGATATTGTTTGTGTGAACCACCCGCGTTTTAAACGCGGCCCGTCTGGTTTTCGCCTTATAACCTCGCTTAGACACATACAAACAATCTCAAACGTTTATTTCATAATTTCTTAGTCCCTAAACCACGTTAAGGGGGTTATTCAGAAATACTGACAAACATAAACAACCAAAAAATCAGCGTTTATTAATAATTAACTAGGTACCGTAATTTTAATTGATTATTTATGTCTTTCGTGACCGTCCCCTGAAATTTGACGAGGTTGAAAAACAACACCTTGTAGAAGTTGACGAGGCAAAAGAAGTATGTAAGATAGTATGTAAGGCGTTGTGTGGGTTCTGCCTCCCTCATGGAAGAAAACGCGTGAGTATGCATGTGGTTAAACAACCGACTTCCAAAAAAACTTAACTTACGGAAGTCGATGGCTACACTTGACCTTTATAACGCAACGCCCTAACTTTTATCTACACTGAAAAAGTCTAGACAATTCATGGGGTCCGTTAAGTGTCTATCGAGTAACAAATCGCCGACAATTCCGTTTGGCCGGTGCACCGAAGTAGCGGCGATGAACCTTGCTGACTGGCTCGATTGACTATACCTACATGAGTATAAGTCACTTTATTATTTGTAGAGAATCTCAAGCAAAAGGGTGGCCCTCGAAATTCAAATTTTCTTTCGATTTTTTTGCAATTTGCAGATCAGGGTCGGTTGTATGTCGAATTTGAATTTCGCAAGCTACTCTGGCGGTTCCACGGGCCCTCGCTCACGGCGACTTTTTGTAGCGATGGAGTAGCGATGCTGTCGCGCGTTTGCATCGATACAGTCGCGATACAGCTCGCTTCTGTAGCGCGTTGCAAATGCGACTAACCCGCGTTAGTAGCGATGCAGTCGCGCATTTCGTAAACGCGCGTCAGCATCGCTACAAAAAGTAGCCGTGAGCGAGGGCCCTAACGGTTCTATTTTTTCTGCATTATTTTTCAACTCATCAACTGCCTAGCCTTTTTCCCAAACTATCTTGGAGTCGGCTTCCAGTCTAACTGGATGCAGCTGAGTACCAGTATTTTTCATGAAGCGACTGCCTATCTGACCTCCACAACCCAGTAACTGGCTAATACGATACCTCTTGGTAAGACTGGATGACAGACTTTTTGGCTTCTGACTCCTCGTAACGACTGTCAAAGATCTACAAATGACAGCTGGGACCAACGGCTTAATGTGCTTGCCGAGGCAAGGAGGAAACTCGATATATTATGTAATTATGGTCACCAATCCACGGACCAACCTCGGCTAGCACGGCTTAACCTTAAAGATCGACCCGTGCAACTGTTATTATTTAGTTTTTTTGTTATTATTTTAATTTTTTAATAGCATGTGTAAACAGCATGATTTTGATGCATTCATAACGAGTGTGTCCTCGGCCGGAAAGTGCCTGAGCCGTAGCTTTTTTAATTAAGATTTTGGTTCTTCAGGTTTTTATTCTTGTATTGAATGTTGCATCTGAAATGTGAATTTAGCTTAAGCTTGGAGGTTATACTGTATATTTTTTTTTTGTAGCTGTGTTTTTGTGTTGTTCACACCCTATCTTTATATTCTGTTTTTAGAAGTGAGGACTTTTAATTGGATTAATCCTTAATTCGAAGCAATACGTCTTACTTAACTGCACAACCGAATTTGTACATAATCATATCTATCCTTACTCACATACACACCCCAATTGTACGTAATTTAAGGAAATTTCAACTTTTTTATTTTAAAGAAATAAAGCTTACAATAGCTTACTATAGCAAAAAGTGTCGTGACAACTTTTCGTAAGATTTTTTTCCGTCTAGCCCCCTTTCACAACGCGCGATAAGGAACTTCGTTCCAATAATAATTATTTTTCAACTACCGTCAGAATATTTTGTAGCTACTGAATGAAACTGTTTATTTTTTTTCAATATCTTATTTATGACACTTTATTAGACAGATGTCTTGCCTCTTAAACTTGCACTTGTCTTAAATAATTATCTAGTTTAAATGTAGAGCGTCTTGGCGAAATCTAACTGCGTCAAGCTGAGTTGATGCCCTCATTAATTAATGGTGCCCATAGATAGTGTTTTTGCATAACATCAACCTCATAGTAGTCTGTATGGAACAGGGTACACTGTTACATTCTCTGCAGGGAATAGCGAGCATCAGCTTAGTACCTAGTTTCCTACCTAGTTTTAAATTCGGCTTAGACTAAGAGCCATCTGTGCCCATTTCGGCTAGGTACAAGCAAATTCACTCAGGGGCCGACTGCACTAGCTAAGCCATATGTTAGTGCTAAATAAAATGAATGGAAGCACTGTTTTAGCTGGAAGGTCAGAACACCTTTTATTGTCACGTATTTATTTAGTATTTTTCAGAAAACCCGCTTAACAATTTCTTCGAAAGTATCCTTGAGTAACTAAACAATTTTTACTTTTACTCAATTGTGTAGTCTAGCCCAGTCACCCAGTAGCATCGGCCCCAACTTAAGTGATGTGGGTTCGAACCCAGGCAGGCGCATTACTTTATGTAATTTATTATACCATCACTGATCTCAAAACGGTGAGGCTAACATCGTGAGATAAGCAATTAAGCATTTCCTAGAATTCGTAGAATTCCCAGCAATTTGAAAATATTTGTCATCTATCTACCCCACTTGCAATTCGCCCTCGTGATTGGTTACGCCCCATTCCTCACATAGAAGCGAGGAGGCATATGTCCCAACAGTGAGAAAATTTTAGGCTCATTGTGCTTAACTATGCTTGTGTGTTGTTCTACAAAGCCTTTTTTAATCTCTTTAAGTCGTCTTAACATCCATATAGGGTATTTCTCTAGTGAACAATGCTCTTGGTTAGAATCCCAGCTTGTTGCCTAATCAATAATCAAGCGTTTAGCACACAAAGGGTAGTATCAAGTGCGCCGATCTAGTCTGCCGAGACGATTCAATTGCCTCTATATTTAGTGTTATTTATAATACCTACTGACGTTTAACTTTCTTAAAAAAGTAGCATCAGTCTCTTCTTTCGTATCAAGGATTATCTTCATAAACGCTCATCTCATTTTCCTGCCCTTGTACAATGCTACTTGGGGTCGGCGCAACATTTTTTTTTCTTCCATTCTCCCCTGTCAACTGTCACGCTATCATTTACTCCTTTTGCTTTAACACATTCCTCACACGATCTATCCATTTTCTTGGTCTTCCTTTCCATCGCCTTCCATCTACATACATATTCACAACTCTTTTAGTCAAATTTGTTTCATCCCTCCTCATCACCTGTTCATACTATGAATGACAGACCACTCTCTTTAATTTTTCTGTAACAGGCACCACTTTCAAACTTCCTCTTATATGCTCATTTCTAACTTTATCCATTTTAGTCACTCCACACATCCATCAACATTCTTATCTCTGGTACATGCAATCTTTTTTCACCCGTCTACTTCACTGCCCAGCATTCCGTTCAGTCTAGTACGACAGGTCGAATCACGTAATACTATATACGGGGCATATGCGGGTCGCACGTTGTTCTAGTATCGTGATAGACACTCGCTGCATGTAAACACTCTACTCTACACTGGTATTCAACATCATAATCAGCCTATAATGTTCCCACTGCTGGGACACAGGCCTGTAATCCACCACGCGGGCCCAGTGCGGGTTGGTAGATGTCACATGTCTTTGATTTTTTTGTTCTAGAACATGCTGGTTTCCTCACAATGTTTTCCTTCACCGTTTTTGATGGCAGCGATGATGGAATAAATTACACAAAGTAATGCCCCTGCCTGGGTTCAAACCCACTGCTTACTTCTCGTAAGTCGGGGCTGCCACCACTGGGCCACCGCTGCTCTCTTTCTCAGATCTATCTGGTGGTTACTTAGTCAAAGCGATTTTATTTGGTGTAACTAATTCATATGATACATCATTAATCACCATCATTGCCTTGTTATAATTAATATTTTCAGAAAGCCGTCATCTCCATATTCACATAATCCAGGGTCTGCCAAATTTATCCATACCACCTACTTTCTGAATGTCATTTCTTCATCATAGTCATTATTAGTCACGTACAACTGTTTACATAAAAAACTTCCTACACAGATAGGTACTTGTTATCTAAACCAATAATTTACTTCGTTAGAAACTAATATTTGCATAAGCTCAAAACGTGTCTGTCCTACTATTAAACGACAAAAAATTAACAGAATAGAAGTGAAAATCGTTTATTATTTATGTCGAAAGATACCAAGACAGAGACATGTTCATTGTTTGTTTTGCGACATAATATGATCGTGGTAACATTTAGAATGTTTATTTGCATCGGTTTCTTATATACTTTTAATTGTATGTACGAAGGTAAGAAAAGAACTAGGGTTGTATCAAAATTAGAAAATAATAGGCGTTTCATTAACATATTATCTTTGAGGAAATCTAACTCTTTATTAACACAGTCTTTATAAAAATGACACTTTTCGCAACTTATCTGCCAATGCAAAATCACATGTATTTTAACCTATTATAAAATTTCTATTTCATGAAATGAAGAGCTGCTATGATACAGATTGCCTGCTCCGTTGCTGTTGTGTAATTTCATCGTCTACTCTTCATTCACGTTTCAATCCATAGTTCAGAATGCACGCTCTTATATGTATATTCTCTAGGTCTAGAAAAAATTATGTTTAATTGTGAAACTATTATTTAATTTCTACTTTTCAGCGCTTTGCTTTCGCAGGTTAAAAGGAGAAGCAAAGAAACGGTAAGCTGAACATGAAAAATAGAATATTCAAATATATTTGAATTTACAAATAAACATTTATTTGTTCGTAAAAGTAAATGTCTTTTTCATTTTCATGTTTAACAATTTGGTTTAGTAAAATAGTATCTATAGGTGTCTATGGAAATTCTTATTTCCACACCAGTTGTGGTATATGAAAAAAAACCACGACTGTCAAATACATTGCATGTTGAACCTAATCGCAGTACGATAAGAACCAGTTTTCGAGGAAGTGTATAGAAAAGAAAATTATTGTTTGTCATTTTCTGTGCTCAAGAGTCTTAGCTAGAAGAATTGTTACTAGAGTTTAGAAACAATAAAAAAGTTTAAATACAAAACATGCAAAAAAAAATATATGTTGGGATATATGGGGTAATCTTTGGAACCACTGAACGAATTCCGAAAATTCTTTCACTCATCGTCATCATTAGTTTCATTACCCCCGAAAATTTTAGGCTATATTTACGACAGTCTAAATGACGATATTTTAAGACCAGATGGACGAAACTGCGGGCAAAAGCCAATACTTTATCCAGAACGTCTACGGAGTTTCACTAGCAAATAATTGAACCAATGATTTTTGCTGGGCATTGTCTTACACTTCTGTTGGTACCTATTTCCTGTGGACACCTACATATACATAGCTAGGTCAGTCTTTACGAGCGTCGCTTGATACACTGCCCTATAATTGCCTCTTAAACGACATTTACGGGAAGATTGACTCCATCTTTTGTATCGATGCAATGTATCAGCTGACTGACGTTAGTGTTGGTGTGGTATTAATTGCCTATGCTCGCAACATTATTAAAAGAATGGAGACTTTTGCCTTTATTATTTTTAATGTTCTTCGGCTTAGCGACTACTTTGTTGCTACAAGGTCTAGCGAAGTAGCGGTCTGTGAGTCTTCTAAAGTGCAGGTTTTTTTATGATACAAGCCCGCAGCGCTATTTGTAAACAACTCGACCACCACAAAAATGATGAGGCTCGACAAAGTCCCAGAGAAACAATTTAACTGTATTGGATACCGCAACGAAATTAATCAGAAAAGAATAGCGCAGGAGTGGGAAAACAATTACTTCCACCTCTCTCCATATCAGCAGGAGGCAGAACAAAACAAGGCTAATAGGCACCAAGAGACGTTCGCAACTGGGATGAGCCCAGTTGCCCTAGCAACACAGATAAATATTATAAAGTGCAGCTAGGTACATGAATGCTTTATGACGCTCCAGCAAGTGGATCATGGCGAGCGTTGGTAGTAGGCGTGGCACAAGTAGTAGTTTAAATCCAAGTCGACCCAACGCAAATCCTATTCTTTTACCGAACCTTAATGTGTCAAAATGAAGATATCGAGACTTTTAAAGATAATCCATAAATACCTACACCGTGTAAATCACCTCATCACGAAGCCGTCAACCAAGCATTCTGTACATGAAACTAAGTAACTTTACGCAAAAAATATTGCTGGGAAACGATTTTTTTTGGGGGGTGTAAAATCATGTTTTGTGGTAGAACTCAATGTAACGCACTCAAAACATTGTGCCGATGGACGGATTGACTAGTACGGGGGTCGTGGAGGTGTTTAAAGTAAAAATATTACATTAAAAACTTGTATTTAAAAAAATACTTGGCAAAAAATTTGGAACTTTGACCCCTAATATCTCCGTAACTAGAAGGTTCCCAGGTATGGTGTAGAAAAAAAAAATGATCGCAATGACAGGGAGAACCAGTGCCTTTCAGTTTCGTTAAGAGGTGTTTTACACCCTTTATACAGGGTGAAATTGAACAGATGCGACAAATTTAAATATAAAATAATACGTGTTGTCAACAAAATTTAGAACATATCAAACGTAAAATTAAAAAAGAATTGCGGTCGCCGGGAAGGGATGTCGGCGCTGGCGCTCATGCGAGGTTTGGCAACGTCGCGCGATACTTACACTAGAAAATAGGCAAAATTAGGTAAATGACCGCTATGAACGGCAACGGGATTATTGTGCACTGCGATGAGTAGGACGAGATTTTTGATACTTTAATTTTTCTTATTTATTTTGCATATTAATTTATTTTGCTGAGTACCGATAATTCGTACTTAAATAAAGATAATAACATCAATGGACCATTTTAAAGCGATAATCACGTATTTTTTTTTTACGATTTAGATTGTAGAAAAAACAGTTTATAATTACTCTGTTACTGTAACTGAAGCTCCCATTTCTTTTTGTCGCATTTATTCAAAGTCAGCTTGTATAGGGTACCTAGGTAATGTAATTTATAAAGTTTTTCATAAATCATGTCTCTATTTTTAAGAGCTAGTATTTGATGTTTATTTAAATTTTTAGCTAACCCTTTACCTGATAGGCAAACACATTTACAACGTCGTTTACACAATAAAGCGGCTGGATTGAGCAGTTGACCCGTCCCATTACATTTGTTTAAACAGCGGGTTTTTTCCCACGGAGTGACGTACAAGACAGTGCTAAAATGCTGCAATGTTTACCAAGGATGGAAAGAAATAAATATCGTGGTGGTTAAAAGAAGAATGGGGAAGGTCTACTATCTTTTCAGAATTTTTAAGACGTATGCGAGCTCTCAGTGTGGCCTGATGGCATCGGCAATGGCATTTGCCTTTGTTCTTTATAATTGGACCAGTAGATATGTAGCGACCGGACAATTTTGTTGTTTACCTAATTCAAATACGACTTTATGAGTAAAGATTGCCATCAACAGTTACAAAAAATATTCAAGTTTTGCCTATATTACAAAATTAGCTTTAAATGTCACAAGACTTAGTGTTTAAATTGCCGATTTAAATATTCTAAGGTTTAAAAAACCAGTTGTTATACTTTTTGTACGTTTAGATTGTAACAATTGATAAAAACGGGCGATAGACTGAAGACAAAGTGGGTTCGGGCTCGCTGAGACGCAGACACATAATGCCATGCCAAGCCTTTTAGATATTCTAAATAAAAGAAAAGCAGAAGAACTCTGAAAATATTTATACAAGGCATCCTACTTTTAATTGAGTTTCTCAATTCGTCTGAATCTTTTATTTTCTATAGATGTTTGTCGATTACTCGAAGACGTAAACATAGTTCCCAGTTGGTACAATGGCCAGTCAGGACCTGATGATGTGATCCTGGAGAAATGGAAAGAACTCTACAAATTTAATAGGCATACTTGAAGCGATTTGCGTCTTTTTTCAAAAAACAAACAAAAGGCACATTAAAAAAAAAACTATAATGTAATTTTTAAATACGGTTGAAAAAAGTTTTCACAGATTTTCAGTTCTAGGATATGAAAATTCCCAAAGCGTCATTTTAGGCCACCGCATACAGATTACCGAGAGCTCGCGTGCTAGCCTAATTGAGCCTAATTCGATACAGCACCCGTCACCCGGCCCTACAGAGTGCACTTGCGACACGCGCGATCATCTATATCCTCTACCAGTCCTGTGTTCTGTTTTATGTTACGATTCTGAATGGGCTAGACAATGTATTGATCAAAATCGGGACCAAAAATCCCACCTCGAGAGGTACGATTATAATTGAATGCAACAAACGAGTGATTGCAACTATAAAGTTAAAAACCCCCCGTCAGAAAAAACCTCAAAAAATAAATTAATCCAAACGTCGTAGCGTCGGGGGACCGCTTTGTTTTGTGCTTGTGCTAAGCGCTCTACTTAGCGGTCCCCCAATGCTACGACGCGACGCTTGGATTAATTTATTTTTGGTTTATTGTCGGGTTTTTTTTTTTTTTTTAATTTTTATTTCATGATGATGATCAAATGATTTTTCCTTAGCCTTGACTGTCCCACGCCTGGGTATAGGTCTCCTCCCATTCCTTCCACTTTTCTCGGTGTTGCACCTCTTCTCGCTAATTAACGAAAACAAAGAAAATTTTACTGCCCCCCTGGCGATGGTGATGAGGATGACCTTCAAACGGCTGAGGAGATTTTCTCAAAACAGCTAAAAGCACTCTCAATTAAAATACCTTTCGAACGAAACCAATTTTATCAAAATCAATTTCATCCGTTTAGGAGCTACGATGCCACAGACAGACACACATACAGTATACACTCGTCAAACTTACACCCGTCTTTTTTGGTCGGGGTTTAAAAATAATTAGTATGTAATAAACAGTATAAAAGGGATTGGGTAAAAGTGGCATGATTTTTTAAGTCTGCGGCCACTAATGAAAATTATATCATTAGTAAGAACACAATAGAACATTTATTTTCTTCTATGAACTTTTCAAGTGGGTGGAAGGCCAAATCCGAAAATAAGAGGAATAGCGAAAAACAGTCAAAGGAGTCACGAGCCTGATTTTGATAAAAACTAAAACTGCATCATTGGTTTTTTTGAAAAATTAATATTCCTAGCCAGGAACCGAACCTGTTAATTTTGAAAAAAAAAACATCCTGTATTATTACACCATTCGATCGTGTCGCTGCTAAGGATCAAATTCTTCGAAGTAATGACATACGGCAAACGATAGGAAAGAGTTATTTTTTGATAAAATGTGTAACAGTATCCAAACTGTTAGTACGAACAACACAACTTTGACATCAGATATTTCAGCTCCGATATTATTTTCGGCAAAATTCTTTTAGGAGTGATTAATATCATATATTCCACTATACGTTAACCACAATTATCTTTGTGGCCGCCGTGAAAAAAAATCATGCCACTAGTCCATACAAACTTACCCAATGCCCTTTAAATTCATAGCATTATTATGTTTAAATTGATAATATAGCAAGTAAGTAGAATTATAAAATTATGTTTAACTAGCTGTCCCGCGCAACTTCGTCCGCGTCACATTTTCCCCGTTTTCGCAACATTTTTCATTGCTGCTCCGCTCCTATTGGTCGTAGTGTGATGATATATACCCTATGTCCTTTCCCAGGTTGAAATCTATCTTCTTGCCAAATTTCATTAAGATCCGATCAGCCGTTTAGTCGTGAAAAGGTAACAAACAAACAAACAGAGTGACTTTCGCATTTATAATATTAGTATGGATGGATATGGAAGTATGGATAGTTATTTTCAAGAAGACTTAAAACAAATTCTGTAATGTAAGTTTGACAGTCTATCAAACTTTCAGGTTTTCTGATTAGCTTTCATAGCAGGGATGTATAATTTCAAGATCTTCTAATTTCAACAAATCTTATACTGAGCATATATATAACAAAAGTTCATTAAAACATTATTATTCGAATAACACCAAAAATAATAATGATTTAGAGATATTGAAACAAGAGAATAAGTTCAAGCTGAAGAAGAAAATACTAGTTTTTGGAGCACAATAAGGACGCTTGCAAAAACAAGAATGCCGATTAATATTCCCTGGGAAAAACACTTTTAAGAGGATCCTAATAGGGTCAGAGTATTTGATTGTGTTGAAAGTCATCACACTGTTACAGACTCAAAGTTCTCTATCTATTTAGCTCAGTCTATTGCCACGAAACCCTGTCTTCCGCACCCAGTCTGTCACAGCCTTTTAAGTTGGTGCAAAGATCTGCAGCTAAAAAAATCTTAGCACCATTATCAACACTGCTGTGTCCATTAAAGAAGTTATAACTTCACTCTATCCGTCTTCGTCACCCACGCTAATAAAAACCCTCTCTTTACGGCCCATTAAACAAGTAATTACGATGATATCTTCCATTGAAGCGTAAAGATTAATGCTGCTCATAAACGATTTGTTTGTCTAATCCTCGGCGTTCATAATTGTACGACTAATGGGTTGGGCCAGACTGTTGGGCATTAAGACCACATACTTATAACTGTCGTTTGTTTTCTTGTGTTTACTGCTCATAATGTGTCATATTTGTATTCCTAGAATTCTCTTCTATGGCAAATTGGTAGATGATGTAGCAATTGAGTCATTGTATCAGCCTTCGAACTTACCGAGCTTCGTTGCTTGCATATGTCACGTTGGTCAGCACTATAGTTTGGGTTCTTCCAGGATTGCACAGATTGAAATAGCACTAATGGCAGATGATCTCATATTTAATGGGAATGAAATACTGTATGGTAGGCGTCCGTATTATAACGAACGAAGAGAGAGTGAGTGAGAGTGAGAATAAGTGTGGTGAGTGTCATACGTCATCGTAACACACTCATGAAACAGTGTTTTTAATTATTTTGACAATTCTACAATTTCAAATTAATTACGTGATTTACGTTAACGGACAGACAAATTCGCAAAAATCAATTACCTTCAAGACTTTCGGATTGCCATAGATAAGTCTGTTCGCAATTCGGGTCCTGACTTATTTATGGTATCGATCATTTTGAACGGTGCCGGTGTTTCAAAGGTAGTTTGATCTTTTCAGAGTATGCGGGACTACAATAAATCAAGTTTCATGATAGGTCGACTGTTGCTCGCGGGCAGTCTCATTCGAATTCTAGATCTGGAGGGCTACTCTCTTTCTCCGAAACGTAACTTCGGCAACGAACGAAAATTAAACGTAGTTAGGTTTGTGACCCTACTCTATATAATTTGCGGACGCACACAAGATGTTCGAATTTACAGACAACGAATGTATTGAATGTTATTGTGTGCGTCCGCAAATTATATTGAAGCTACAGTTTCTTTTTGCAATCTTGAGATTATTATTCAAAGATATAATGTCATTTATTTTGATTAAATAGAACTTTAATGGCGTTAAATTACTACTAATCATTCATACTACTGCTTGCAGGTGGATACAGACTTTGCGAGGCATGCGCCACGAACGGCGCACAACGAATGCCGCGGCCATACTTTGGCTCGCCCTCGTACACACCTTGCGAGGCATTCGCTGTGCGTTGTTCGCGGCGCATGCCTCGCAATGTCTGTATACGGCTTAAGGTATGACTGCTGACTTGCTGAGCATGAGGTCTTTCGTTCGATTCCCAGGTCAAAAGTGGCCAAAAGTGTTATTGGGTTTTGCCCTTAGGATTTTCTTAGAAGCAGCCACGGAGTCTGGATTTGTACCCGATTGATGGCAAAAGGCTCTCCCCTATTACATGGAACTAAAACAAAACTGGTGAAATTTGGGTTTTTTATTAGGTACGCCTCTCTCTACCTAACCCTTCGCGGATTCACGTTGCAATTATTATTGTTTTTGTTTGAAAATGACAAAATACAATTGTTTTGATTGTTTAACACTTAGCACTAACGCATGTCATGACTTGTGGTGCAAGCAGGCCTTAATAATGCTTTCAACGAATCTAAATCAGCAATTCACGTTAGTAATTAAACTCGCAACTAAGTAAACACTAGCTGTTTCCCGCGGCTTCGTTCGCGGTAGTTTAGAATTCAAAAAAAATGGCTAACGGAAATCGGTTCATTAATATGTACGAATGGGAAAAAAGGAAATAGTGCGTGGAGTCCCTCCGCGCGGAAGAAGTGAAACTTCGTAATACTACACGCATGCGTTCGAGTGCCACGCATTCACTCTCGTTATTTTATTGAGCTTCTAAATAATATTTTGTTGTCTTCTTGTTTTATTATTTTTATTACAAAAGTTTATCGAGGTTATTCTACTCATGGAAATTGAGCGAAGGCTGGTCACACCGAAGAGTCAAATGCATGACTGTTTGCACGCCTTGCGTACCTAGTAGAAATACGTAGTCACAAATCTTGTAATACTGCCAACTCTGAGTGAGTTTTAGAAATGATAGCGTTAAACTTGTTGGAAGTCGCATAAGAAGTTTTACTTCAATAAATAAGGGGTAGAAATATTTTTAATTTCTTGCTTTAGCATCTTTACTACGCCAGTTTACGAAAACTATCTACGATGCTGTATTCTTGTAACATTTTTTTGTTCCTAACTATTCCACCGTTTATGGTTGCATTCGTACTTGTACGGTTGTGATTTGAAGACAGGAAAAGGACATTTTTAATCAGCTGTTCCATATATTTTGACCGTGTATAATTCTATATATTATAATATTATTCTATTGTTTTAGAGCCGTCGGGAATACAATTTTGGAGCACATGGGAATAAGCCTTCGGGCAAGCGGCGCTATCCGTTATAATAAGAACGATTTTATTCTATTGTTTTGGAGCCGTACTCGCGCGTCGGGAATACAATTTTGGAGCACATGGGAATAAGCCTTCGGGCAAGCGGCGCCATCTGTTATGACATGCATATGCATTACATGACAATGTATATGCAAAATTTCAAGATGATCGGTTCAGTGATTAAGGCGTAAAGAGATAACAAACTATTTAGTTTCACACTTATCATTTTAGTTAGGAAGTTAGGATTATAATATTAGTTAGGATAGAATTATTCTCACACTCCTTGCAACAATTTATCAACATAAAAACAATCATTTAATTTTACAAAACAAACAAAACTAAAGTTCCCACAAAAATGACACAATAACCTTTATTTTTAGCTTCGTTTAACTAAAACTGAATTTTCGTCTATTCTACTAAATTGTTTCACACCAAACTGTTCGCTAGCAATTCTTTAATAGTCCAAATTATATAAATGTGGAGTTCAATTGCTGAATCGGTCGTGAAGTCGTTACGAGTCATCAATCGCAAACGTCTTAATCTCGAGTGATTGAATTGAACTCAAGCTAAAAAAAGCACTAGAATGTGATATACTGAATCACAGGCCGGTGTGTTGATGTTTTTGAATTTGAGGTCTAAGCTGTTTGAGGTCTGAGGTGATAGCCTAGTTGTGTGACCGTTGGACTGCCAAGTCATTGGTCTCAAGTTCGAACCCAAGACACGTTCTCTGATTTTTAGGGTTCCGTACCCAAAGGGTCAAACGGGACCCTATTACTGAGCCTTCGCTGTCTGTCCATCCGTCCGTCTGTCACCAGGCTGTATCTCATGAACCGTGATAGGTAGCCAGTTGAAATTTCTACAGACTATGTATTTCTGTTGATGCTATAGGTAACAACAAATACTAAAAACAGAATAAAATAAATATTTAAGGGGGTCCCTTACAAAAGAGTTTTTTTGCTCGTTTTTATAAATAATGGTACGTCCGACTCGCACTTGGCCGGTTTTTCGGATTCATGTGCATATTATATAATTATCACTTGCTTCGGTGAAGGAAAACATCGTGAGGAAACCAACATGTCTGAGCGATATTTCTCTCATAAAAACTTTGACACCATTTTAATCACCAATCACACGATAAAGAAATTTGAGGTCTAATTACGATTGCAGATAATGGGTCAGAGAAACAGTTGAGGACAAATAAAAGATCGGGCCAACCTGTATCACGCCTCCATAATTATATTACCTAGGGGGCTTCTATTATTACGTGCGGCGTTTGGGGGGGGGGTGGTGTCGAGCCGAATATCACCCAATCTCACGAGATATAGAGAGAGGGGCGTAAGTATGGCTAAATCCTTCACAATAATACATGAAAATATTTTAGCAACTTTTTTTTTGCTCTTAACCACGCATTTTAATAAATCTCGTGTGAGACTAGGGTGGGGTGAGGGGGTTAAGTCAAATCGCCAAAATTGCCTCACGTAATTAATGGACGACCCCTTATGTGTCTTTCGGCGTCCGTGTCAGTTTGACCAGAAGAAGTCAAGAACTGTCACAGTAGAGAAGGTAAATTGTTGGTAACTTGTCGAGATCTCGACATAACAAATAAAAAGGAACTCTGCCACTTTATGCCATATGATTCGAGTAATATATATAGCTATACAAGGTTATTTTGGCGCGGGGCTAACTTCGGAACAAACATTCAGCCATCATGTTTTGTAATACATTTCACAAAATCTTTTGCTAACAGTCCTTTTCTTTCAACTCTTTTAAACGCCGGAAGATCCTTGTAATACTGTACATTCTCAGTCGTAAATAAACTCTCATTCAAGTGTGAGTTTGGAGATGTAGGAGCGATTCAAAAATTGTACGTCGTTCGTTGATTGTGACAATTAATACAGTTTATCTGACGCTGTTTTTTGTAACGGCCATGTATCAGTTTTTTTGGATAGCGAACAAGCCCACCGTTTATTGTCTGGAATTTCGCCGCGGCCACAGTATTGTTATGGCGTTGAATAACAATCGTTGTCATCATTAAAATAAGTATTTTATTTGTTCGTAATTCTAAAACAAAAATTTTACCACTGTTAATGATTAATTGATAATCACTTATCAATTTTTATTTTCTCCTCAGCAAATGAAACTATCGCCTAACTGGAAACTCATGTGCTCAAAGGGCCTAGTCCAAGAAAACTGTCAGCCTGTCGAAATGTTCGTGCAGGTTTACAATGTTTTTTTTTTTCTAAAGATACTAATGAATTGCAGTTCTTTTTTGTAAATAAAATATATGAAATATTCGCGAATGCGAATGCGAATCTATACAAATAAATAAAATAATAGTGTCTGTTTTTAATAATCGCTTTTTACTACAGCATATTATGAATGTATATACGGTACATATGCAAAATAACATTTTTTGTCTGTCTGTCTGTTTGTTCCGGCTAATTTCTGGAACGGCTGGACCGATTTTGACGGGATTTTCACTGGCAGATAGCTGATGTAATAAGGAGTAAGGTTAGGCTAGTCTCTTCTATTTTGGAAAATTATAATTTCACGCGGACGAAGTCGCGGACACAGCTAGTAATTAATAAAAGCAACAACGTAGAGCATCTTTAGCAGTAAGGCAGGATGTCAAAAGGGAGCTCATACGCACTCTCGATTTGTTTTTGTTTTGCATTGCATTTTCTAGTTTTGTACCCGCCGAATTTTGAACGACATGAACGCTGTTGGAGGGCTGTAGTTTATATGTATTAGGGAATTTAGGGTGTCAGCAGTAGGAGAGGGAGAGGTTCTCATGTGAAACTACGACAAATCAGGTTGGATGTTTTATCCTGACAGTTTCATGCCGACGCCGACTAAAATAAAGAAGAAAATACGAGTTTGTTTATTTTACAACAGGCCGTCACAACGTCGAACTAAACATACCCTGATTTCTCCCCATTTTCATGACAAAATCAACAAAGAAACAATAATAATAAACTAGCCTAAGTAAAAGCCTTTAATTGAGTATTTCTAACGTTAAACGGCACATAATCGCCGTTCAGGGTTCGTGGTCGCGTTCGGTCGTGCCCAAGAACGATGTAAAAGGCTTTAAACATTGTTACTGGGCAAACTTTCTTATTTAACTCTCTTTCAGCTGTAGCAGGGCTTTCTTATTGTGTTATTAACTTATTAGTTACTAAGGTTCTCCCTTCGATTCTCGAGGTAAACGATTTTTACTGGTTGTGTCGTTAATATGCCGCGGGCTCTTTATGTACAAACATTTAGGGCTTGAGTATTTTTATTTCCCTTTTTGATTATTTTTGTATATTTCCTCTTTACTGATCTGCCAAAAACATAAGGCCATTGTAGCTGATTGCTTTGCTTAAAAATATGTTATCAATGTAGGGTCGCGTACTTGTATGTTAATGTGAGTCCAGAATGTTAGTGCGTATTATGATAAAGCTGGCAGACAATCTATTTTAATAGTTTTAGTTAGTTAACCACCCTCAGTACAATAAATGGCTAAAAACAAATAATAATAATAATAAAAATAAAACCCTCGGTGCCTGTTAGCCACACCGAGGGTGAATGGACTCGGGTGGTCGAGCGAGTATGCGATCCAGTTCCAGAAATGGGGGCTATCACTATCAGCTCCCAAGACGTAGCTCGTGCAGTCCGTCCGTTGCCTAACTGGAAATCCCCGGGGCCGGACGGACTGCACAACTTCTGGATTAAGTGGATCCAGAGGTCGCACGCTCGCTTGGCGGCCCTATTCCAGTCAGCTTTAGAATCAGGGTCGCTGCCCGAGTTTTTAACTACTGGAATCACCCACCTGCTCTATAAACCGGGTAGTACTGCGGAGCCCAAAAATTATAGACCTATTACCTGTCTTCCGACATTGTATAAGGTTCTTACATCCATTTTGAGAGCTAAAATTTGCAAACACATTGATGACAATTCGATCATGTCCGCTTCTCAAAATGGATGTAGGAACGGGTCCCGCGGAACTAAGAAGCTACTTCTCATTGATATGGCCATTAACCAACAGGTTCGCCGTTCCCGAAGGGATCTGTCGACATGTTGGATAGATTATAAGAAGGCCTATGACTCGGTGCCACATACATGGCTCATGAGGGTGCTAGAGTTGTATAAAATAGTTGCAACTCTGCGCACCTTCCTGATGTCGTGTATGAGGCAATGGAGGACAGTCCTTAGCTATTCAGGATGTCGGCATATCGAAGGGAATAGCGAACCAATAAGGATAGAGCGAGGTATTTTTCAGGGCGATAGTTTGAGCCCACTTTGGTTTTGCTTAGCCTTGAATCCTCTAAGCACGCTGCTGGAGGATTCAGGTCTGGGCTTTCTGTTGAGGAGAGGTGGTCAGGTTATATCTCACCTTCTTTACATGGATGACCTGAAACTCTTTGCCCCCAACGATTTGCAACTGATGGACCTACTGAAGGTAACAGAAACTTTCAGTAGCGCCATCAGGATGGAATTTGGTGTGGACAAATGTGCGGTCATGCATGTAAGGCGAGGGGGGATTGTGGAATCTGCGGGAACCCAGCTCTCAGATTCCATAAATCTTAGATCCCTCTCAGCGACCGAAACCTACAAGTATTTGGATATGTCGGAAGCGCTGGGCATCAATTCTGTTGACATGAAGCAATCGTTGAAGGAGCGCTTCTTTGGCCGCCTGAGAAAAGTATTTAATAGTCTTTTATCAGGCGGAAATAAGGTGCGTGCCTTCAATGGTTGGGTCATGCCGGTTTTGATGTACTCTTTCGGCGTTCTCAAATGGACTCAAACAGAACTAGACGCCCTGGATAGGAAGGTTCGTACATTGTTGACGGCATATCGAATGCATCACCCACGTTCCTCGGTTATGAGACTGTATATCCCGCGGAGTTGTGGAGGTCGAGGCTTTTTAAACGCCAAGACTCTCCACAATCGCGAGATATGCAGTCTCAGGGAATATTTCCTAGAAGCCGACGTGGGGATGCATCGAGATGTGGTCGCGATGGACAAGGCCCTCACCCCGCTCTCCTTGGCAAAAGAGAACTGGCGCAAACCTGCAGTGCTTGACACTAATGACCGCAGGGAAATATGGCAGAGTAAGGAGCTTCACGGACGTTACTTCAGTGCCCTGCATGGACCTGATGTAGACCATGCAGCGTCCGTAGCCTGGCTACGTTCCGGGGAACTCTTTGGAGAAACCGAAGGTTTTGTTTGTGCAATTATGGATGAAGTTATGATGACAAATAACTACCGGAAATTTATTGTGAAGGATGGCACGGTTGACATATGTCGGGCATGCCACCGTCCGGGCGAATCGATCCGTCACATTATCTCCGGATGTTCTCGTCTAGCTAACGGAGAATACTTGCATAGACACAACCTTGTAGCCAGGATTATCCATCAGCAACTTGCTCTGAAATACAGCCTTGTGGAATCGGAAGTGCCGTACTATAGGTATGTGCCCGACCCAGTTCTCGAAAATGGCAATATCACACTGTATTGGGATCAATCCATCATCACTGACAGGACTATTGTAGCCAATAAGCCTGATATAGTGGTGGTGGATCGATCAGAGCGGCGCGCAATGATTGTTGACATAACGGTTCCACATGACGAGAACCTCGTGAAAGCCGAGAAAGATAAGCAAATCAAATATCTTGACTTGGCTCGCGAGGTTGTCGACATGTGGAATGTTGATTCAGCGATCATTGTGCCGATAGTCGTATCAGCCAATGGCCTAATTGCCAAGAGCTTCGACCAACATCTGATGAGGCTCTCGCTAGGCAGCTGGATCAAGGGCTTGGTTCAGAAAGCGGTACTCCTGGACACGGCTCGTATCGTTAGGAGGTTCCTTTCTCTGGAGCCCTGACCGCCGGTGGCTTGGACCCTGTTCCCGATACCGGTGGGCTACTATTTTTATATTTTTAAATGTTTTTGTATATAATTTTGTAAAAATATTTAAAAATGTAATTAATATGTATAAAAATAAATAAAGGAAATAAAAATAATAAAAGTTTATTTCGGAACATAATAATAAAAGTTTATTTCGGAACAAAAACAAGACTAGGTACAACAAGTAAAACGATGGTAGCTGCAAAAGTATAAACTGTAGCGCAGCTAACAACGCCCTTTCCCAGATACCGAATGGAATTATGTTCCATGCTAAAAGTTCTTAATAGGCTCTTAATAGGTATTAATTTAGGTTTTTTTTTTATATAAAAAAAAATAAGTTTAAAAGAAAAAAAAAAAAAAAGAAAAAAAAATGGAAAATAAAAAAGTACAGGACATAACATTTGGGTGTATTATGACGGTAAGCTAATGTGGTGAGTGTAGGGTGAGTGTTAATGAGGTGTGTATGGGATGTTTGTTGTGTTTGTGGCATGTGTGTTGTGCGTGGCTTTGCGATTTTAACCAGGAGTCCAGTTTCATTTTGCATTTGGTCTTGGTTAACGGGTAGATCTGTAAGGTTTTGTTTAATTTATTGTAGATTTATGAACTCATGTGTTTCTAATGGCGACTTGCAGCAACGGTTCTACGAGACTCAGTGTTACAAATCCTATTTGCGCGGCGTATAGAACAACATTCTGGATCAAAGGTAAGTTGGCTGTGTTTGCGAAGAATCGTTTGAAGAATAAATAGTTGTCTGACGGTAAGAACCTGGCAGAGGGTATACAGACAGGATGTCGAATATCGGATCGGTTTCCTTGCCAGCACCTTCAGGACAGCTCTCTGCGCTCGTTCGACACGTAGCATCACTGTTTTACCGGCATTACCCCAGACCGTTTGGCAATACCCTAGAACAGACTGAGCAAGAGCAAAGTAGACGGTTTTTAAACAGTCAAAGTCGGCCGCGCCTCTGAGTTTTTTAAATATATATATAAGTTTTCGCACACGAGATACAGTTGAAGCAATATGCTGCTTCCATTTCAGGTTGCTATCGAGAGTGACGCCAAGATATTTGATAGTAGGGGTATTTTCCAATTGTTGACAGCCACAGTTATCGTGTAAGTTAGGGCAGGTGTGCGCACGAATTTCAATCGATGTGGGTGGTTGAGTGGACTTCATAGTGGAGAATGTGATAAATTTCGTCTTGTTGACATTTAGAGTGAGAAGATTTGAGGTCAGCCACCTCATGACGGTGCTCAAGGCAAACTCAGAGTTGAGGCGGGTTTCAGCCCAGTCCCGGCCATGTACAATAAGAGCTGTGTCATCGGCATAAGCTACAATTTTGCAGTGAGGTAAGGATAACTTACACAGCTCATTAACATATATGAGAAAAAGTGGGGGTCCCAGGACACTGCCCTGGGGGACACCAAAAGTAGTCGTCTCCTGGTTGCTGAGGTAGTTATCAAGCTTTACTATTTGATTACGACCTGTCAGATAACTCCTGAAGAGATCGTAGGCCATCCCGCGAATACCAAGACGCTCTAGTTTCGAAAGAAGTAAGGGAATTGACACAGTGTCGAAGGCCTTTGATAGGTCTAAAAAAATGGCAAGAGTTTTATATTTATTTTCCCAATCGCGATAGGTTTGCGACATTGTCTTTGTCTCCCGACTTATAGATTGGGTGGACAACTGCAGTTTTGAAAACATCAGGAAAAGTTCCTGTTGAAAAGCACAAATTGAAGATGAAAACAAGAATTGGAATAAGAATGTGACGAGTCGCCTTCACGATTGAGGGGGATATTTCGTCAAAACCAACAGCACAATGGTCTTTAAGGCTAAGGATGATATTTTCCAGCTCATCACTATCCACGCTGTAAAGGGCCATTGATTGTGGTGCGGATTGTGTGGAAGTACCCGGGATATCACGGTTGGGACGACTATCCGAGAGATATTTATAAAGGACAGAGTGTTCGATTTTCGCCGCCAAGAGTCCACCAACATTCGCAAAGTAATTGTTGACTTTGTCCACAGACTGCGAGGGTTCGACACAGCAGTTTAGTAACGCAGAGCTCGAGTCTCTGCTTTGGCCCAAACTTGCTACCCGTTTTACAAGTTTCCATGTGGCTTTTGGATTATTTCTAGCCTCCTGAAATTCAGAACGTTCATATTCACGCTTGACCTTTTTTAGGAGATTGTTGCAGAAGGTGCGATAGCGAGAGAAAATCAATTTGTGTGTCTCATTATCTGGGTGTTTTTTAAATTTAAGGTGTAATTTATCCCTGTGACGTATGCACTTCAGCAGGCCAGGAGTAATCCATGGCTTAATGATGCGCTTTCTACTGGGAATTTGTGAAAGAAGTGAGTGGGATTTGATTGCCAAAGACATAATGGATACAAGAGATTCTGCAGCTTGATTCGGGTTTTTACACTGAAGGATTAAGGAAAAATCTGTGGTGTTAATTTGGTCTACAACCCGTGGCAAATCAATTTTTAATCTGGAGGGATGGGGGGTTTTAGTTTTTACATTGAGGTTGAAAAAGATAATAATTGGAACTCTCCAATTATTATCTTTTTCAACCTGACCTGACCACTCGGTCAGTGATGAGAGAATCAATGATTAATGAAGTAGCAGTGCTAGGGGTGCGGAGTATCACATGGTCAATACAGTTCGAGAGTCTAGTTGGGAGGGTGTAAGCTGGCAGCATTGCATGCGAAGCTGTAAGATTGAGGTATTCATCAGCATTAGGGTCGGTGCCCTCAGGTGTAATGTTCAGGTTAATATCACCAATAATGGCTACGGTTTTAAATTGAGTTAAGGCACTAAGCAAAATGTCTAAGCTGCCAAGGAAACTTGTCAAATCTCTGTAAGAAGGAGAACGATAAATTGCGATAAAAGCAGCTTTATTTGAAAATTTAAGAAGAACGACATTTGCCTCATTAAATAAAGGTGTTTCGACAGTTATGTCAAAGCAATCTCTTACATAGACAACCACGCCCTCATTTTGTGTTTTATACGACGAAGTGTGTGAGTTGTAGCCGGTTAGTAGGGGAGTAGTTGGACATTTGCTCAGCCAGCACTCAGTCAAAATAATAATGTCAGGCATGTACGTTAATCTACTCATAAAAACCACCAGATTATTAAAATTGCTGTTAAGGCTACGAATATTAGTGTGTAATATTTTAAGATCATGGAGAGAACAATCCAAAAAGTTATCACTTGCCTCCGGGGAACATGTATAGCAATTTGATACGGCAATATGCTCAACTTCATTAGTGATCACGGTAAGATCATCCATATTTTATTTATAAAAGCAAAAGGGTAACAAAATTTTGGAATAGAGTAATCATACTCGTGGTCGTAGTGTAGCAGCCCCAGGTTTATTGAGCTAACACTAGAAGGACACACAGAGGGATTTTGATTTTAAGCAGGTGTTTTTTAAGCATGCCAAGACTTTTTTTTTTTGGGGGAGTATACAGAGAAAGTGGAAAGTGCGGGGGTGTGTGTGAGTCTGTGAAGATATGTGTGAGTGTGAAAGGTGAGTAGTACTTAACAGTGTGGGTTTAACAATAGTCCCAAACTCTAAATATTTCAACTTATAACAGTAGATTTGTAAGAAATAAAATAACACTACGTTTACGAGACAATAAGGTAATAATGTTACAAAATAATAATAAAAATATAGTCACGCGTCTTTTTTGATACGGCCGAGATCCGCCTTACTTTGCACTTGGAAGTGAGGACATCCGACTTTTTCCCCAACAAGAATCTTCCCGAGAGAGACCCAACAAAAACTGAAGAAATTAGGAGTAAATATTTAGGTAGAAAGAATTCCGTGAAAATAGATTTCACTATTTGTCAATTTGCTTGTAACACGTCTCTGCGTCAACAGTGCAACAGTTTTCCACAAGAATTGCAATTGTAGTGCACGGATAACTATTACTTTGTAAGTGGGTACTTTCAATGTACTTAGGTACTCATACAATCTCGCACTTCATGGCTATGGTAACAATTTGGTTTCGACAGCGCCTTAATCTTGTACACTGCAACCAACTTATCTGCGCAGGCGGAAAACGGAGAACTCATCATCACCTGTCTAGCCTTTTCCCAACTATGTAGGTAGGGGTCGGCTTCCAGTCTTACCAGATTCAACTGAATACCAGTATTTTACATGGAGCGACTGCCTATCTGACCTCCACAACCCAGTTAGTACTTGGTAATACGATATCCCTTGGTAAGACTGGTTGTCAGACTTTCGGGCCACTGACTACCTGTAACGACTGTCAAAGATCTACAAATGACAGCCTGGACCAACGGCTTAACGTGCTTTCCGAGGCACGGAGGAAACTCTGTATGTATGGGTGGTCACCCATCCACAGACCAGCCTAGGCAAGCACAGCTAAACCTAAAGGTCGACCTGAGCGGCAGTTATTATTTAGCCACGAGCTCCTCCGGAAAAGCACTGAACTAAAATAAAATATACCAAGTTTGACATATCGATGCTAATTTTCTTGACAAGCAACGCCATCTTGAATCCAGTAAGAGCATTCTTCGTAGTCCAAGGGCTGTAGATAACGTGCGACACCCCGTACTTAGTTGTACGGCCTTTGTAAGTGACAATGTCGTACAAGTAGGTCGGTAGCCCATCATTAAAGGAAAACGACTAACGTTTTTCCTCGAAATCATCTAAACAGGTGCAGAATGACAAGTTGTTGATTAGAATCTCATTTGTGAACAATGAAATTCTTGGCAAATTCTTGACATCCCAAGTTCACAACTGATTTATGAGGTGACTTACTAATTGTGGTAATTTATGTCAAATAGTAAAGAATGACATCCGAGAGGCCCTGTCAATAGTAGAATCGATTTTCCGCGGCAGACATTTCTTCAAAGATTTTTCTTTATTTTCTTTTAAGAGTGTCCTTTCTTGCTACCAACGACTCAATACTAGAGACCAGATAATCATAAGTTGAGGAATGTATGGTATGTTGTCGTTTTGTAACTTTCCCAATTTGGATTTAAAGTGCCATATTGCAAGCTACTTAACCACTATACCGGACCTTTAATAGACACGATACAGCTACATGACCATATAGACTAATCTTTCATAGGTTTGGCTATACCCTGACTTTAATTTCCATTAAAACAGTAATCAAAACCAGTGCAAAAACTTTAATTTTTCATCCTATCCATCCATCTAAAATTAAGTGTGTTTTACTATACAATTTGATTTCTATTATTTTCGTTCTACAGGGTGTAACGGAAAGGGTATATACATCCTTAAGGGTGTGCTACAGACCATCAAACTGAACATGATTATCAACATAATAAAAAATTGCAGCAAAAAAAAATATCAGCTGCCGATACATTTGGGTCGAATAGGTATTGTAATTTTCTATGGGGCAGCAGATTTTTTTTTTGCTGAAAAACATGTTTTATGATGAGAAACATGTTCAGTTTGATGGTCTGTAGCACACCCTTAAGGATGTATATACCCTTTCCGTTACACCCTGTATAGTTCAAAATAAAATGTGGATTGGCCTTCTAACCTTCAGAAGTCAGCTATACCTATGGCCGTTACCTACAATAGTTCAACATTTAGGTACCCTCCCAACCCACTGCATTGTGAATCTGCATTGTACACAGACTTAAATAGAGACATCAAATAGTCACACACGTATTTACATGCAGATTAGGTCTATACATACTATTCTACAAACGACATACTTATCTGTCCGTGTGGTGAAAAAGAGAACTAAACTAGTTTTTACTGGATTTGACAAGTTTTTGACGTTTTCTCAAGCAAGCAGCGCCGCCATGACATGCACAGATAAGTTTGTTGGACTAAGTCTATACAAATAAATAGCAATTTATTACGATTACGCAGTGTTTCCAATTTTATTACCGATGTGGAATAAAATAGAGGTAACAGCATTCTACACTAACATGCCAAATGCCTAGTTATTTGTGGTATTTCATTGATTAATTACTTTAAAAATTGTACCTATGACTTGCGTGTAAGATTTTGGGTTCAAATTCTTAATTAGTAGCACAAACAAAGGTCAATAAACTTGTAAAAAGGAGATTGGTTTAAAGTAGCCAGCATTGATCGTAACGTATAGATTTCCAACTCAATTTAGGTAGCCATTGACACGCTAAGTAGAAGAAGCCAACACTGATGGGCTAATGGCTCTAACGAAAACGTTATTTTTATCCAATGGCAATCATCATTATTTATATTTTTTTTATATTATATATCATCAGCCTATAATGTGCCACAGCTGGGACATAGGCCTCCTCTCAATGAGAGGGAGTGGGCTATAATCCACCACGCGGGCCCAGTGCGGGTTGGTATATATCACATGTCTTCGAATTTTTTGTTCAAGGACTTGCCGGCTCCTCGGCCGGTTTTCTCACGATGTTTTCCTTCACCGTTTTTGCAGGCAGCGGTGAAATAAATTACACAAAGTACTGCGCCTGCCTGGGTTTGTACCCACGGCTTACTGTTTGTAAGTCGAGGCTGCCACCACTGGGCCACCGCTGCTCTCAATTACCAATGGCAATAGGGTCCCCCTATAACATACACCGTGTAAATCACCTCATCACGAAGCCGTCAACCAAGCATTCTGTACATGAAACTTAGTAACTTTACGCAAAAATTATTGCTGGGAAACGACTTTTTTTTTGGGGGTTGTAAAATCATGTTTTGTAGTAGAACTCAATGTAACGCACTCAAAACATTGTGCTGATGGACGGATTGAATAGTACGGGGGTAGTGGAGGTGTTTAAAGTAAGAATCTTACATTAAAAACTTGTATTTAAAAAAATACTTGTCAAAAAGTTGGAACTTTGACCCCTAATATCTCCGTAACTAGAAGGTTCCCAGGTATGGTGTAGAACAAAAAAATTATCGCAATGACGGGGAGAACCAGTGCCTTTCGGCTTCGTTAAGAGGTGTTTTACACCCTTTATGTAACTGGCGTAATCTGGCTACTTATACCATTAAGCACACCTCCAAACAAATATGAGGATAAGCAGAGAACAACGAGAAGATCCTTGATTAGTAAAATCACTAACATATCTCATGGTTGACAAATATAAAAACAAGCATTCACATAAGTTGACATGATATTTTACAGCAGATAACATAAGCAGAACCATGGGGGCTTGTGTGACATTATGACAGCTGTCATTTGCACGGGTTTAGTCCAGTTTTATTGTTAGTGACTGGCTATCGAAATACGTCCTTGTTTATTAGTTTGCTGATTAATTTATTTTGGGTTTACAGGGCTAGTTTTAAATTTTAAAGATACTCTGATCAAAATGATATGCTCAGCAATTTACGAAGGCGTCAGTCAATCAAAATCCGTACTCAATACTAATATAAATGTAACTATATCTGCCTATCTTTGCCTTAACGGCTGAATGAATTTCGATGAAGTTTCGTAAACAGGAAAATCTGTCCTGGTTGGTTAATGGATGCCTAAGGCATTAAGTCCGCATTTGTACAGTGTTTTTTATACTTGTGCATAAAGTTTTAATAAATAAATAATTTGGACGTCCGATAATACTCGACATCCATGCGGACGAACCTGCTGGTAAAAGCTAGTTACTTATGTAATAAACAATAATCATAATGGGTTCGATGCTTCTTCAATATTGTATGCTTTTTTGCGGGACACCGCTCAGATCTTATTTATTATAACATCTACTCAATGTACCATGTGTTCACGAAATAAATGAATTTGAATTCTGTTATGTAATAAAAGCCAATTTTTTGTATTAAAAATTATAATATATTTTGTTTAAGAATTCATATTGATACGCGTAGTGATTTAATTTATGTTGGACAAATTGCATTCTTTGATTGTTTATTATACAGGGTGTAACAGAAATGGTATATACATCCTTATGGGTGTGCTACAGACCATCAAACTGAACATGTTTCTCATCATAAAAAAAAATTTGCTGCAAAAAAATATCTGCTGCCCCATAGAATATTGCAATACCTATTCGACCCAAATGTATAGAGGCAGCTGATATTTTTTTGCTGCTATTTTTTTTTTTATGATGAGAAACATGTTCAGCTTGATGGTCTGTAGCACACCCTTAAGTATGTATATACCCTTTCCGTTACACCCAGTATAAGGTAACAAACCTGGAATTCTCAGTTGTTTCTTGGATAAATTTATTAAGCCTTGATAATTATAATCGTCAATTGTTTTCCAGGTTTAAATAGTGATGTTTACACTGATAACT
Organism: Cerastis leucographa; assembly: GCA_963082945.1. Classification (NCBI taxonomy): domain Eukaryota; kingdom Metazoa; phylum Arthropoda; class Insecta; order Lepidoptera; family Noctuidae; genus Cerastis; species Cerastis leucographa. Next base: position 19,517,856 of record OY720356.1, on the reverse strand, counting down.
TTGTAAGTATTACACAAGAAACTTTTAAGAAGCATGCCTGCATAATTCGTGTATAAAGCTGTCTGTACCGAAGCAGTATAAAAATCATCAACGTTAAAAGTTTCACAATTTCTTTTTCCTCTAAAAAGGTTTTTTTAGGAAATGAAATAGCTTCTTCGAGTCCCAGTGGAATCAATTTTCCAAGAAAGTTGAGTATATTACCTGAGTATATTTCAAGGAGACACATGCGATGGCTTAGAGTACTATCTTCACAGAAATGGATAAAGTTTTTAGCAGTAGGTACAGACGCCAGAACATCAAGCTACCCGAAACTCTCAATTTTTCCCAATCAACATTGAACCGCAATACTTTGAAGATAAAGTTGAAAATCTATTAAAATAACTTAACAGATTTTTGCAGCTTGATGTGCTGGCTTGGCTTCTGTATATGAATTTGATTATGTTTCAAATCATACAGTTTCTAGGAACTGAAGTTTCCAATAGATGTTTACCGAAAAATCTAAATTGTTTGCAAGTGTGGTGGAAATTTAAAGCTATGATCGTGAAATATCAAGTTTACCGGAAAATAATAGGAAACTGAGTAGAATTTGGATTTGTTTTCCATTTCATCATCATCTGCCTAGCCTTTTCCTCAACTTTATTGGGATCGGCTTCTTACCGGATGCAGATTAGTAGCAGTATTTTACTTTAAGCGACTGCCTATCTAACCTCCACAACCCAGAAAGTACTGGGAATACGATACCCTTTGGTAAGACTGGTTGTCAGACTTTCGGGACTCTGACTACCTGTAACGACTGTCAAAGGTCTACTAATGACCGCCGGGACCAACGGCTTAACGTGCTTTCCGAGGCACGGAGGAAACTCGGTATGTAATGATGGTCACCCATCCAGAATTGTTTTCGATATCAGGAAAGTAATAAAGGTTGGATTTCCCTCCTAATATGAGCTTAAAACCTTTAGAAAAATGGCTAAATTGACTAATTACACATAAATTACGTTGAAAAAGAGAGATAGGTATATAGATACAAGCCAACTTTCACTCACCTTTTCAACACTTGTTTTAAAAATTGCATCACTTCAAAGATTCTATCTAGTCCATTGTAAAGAAGACTCACAAACATAATCATAACTACGGACATACAATAACTTCTAACCTTGAAGTCAAGCCTTACAAAAGTTCAGCCTGAAAACCAACGCTGCTTCCATGAAAGTTCTCCGTTTTCAATACAAACTTTCAGCTGGAACTTTGGAGGGAACATGAGGGATTTTGCGAACCTCTGCATACTGAATAGACTCAATTACGGTTGACTAGCTTTGACCGCAAGTTTGCCCGCATTTAGATAAAGTTGGGTAATTTATCGGGTTGTAAAGTACGTATTGTCCTTTGTTAAGGATAGAAGAAACGGTATTCTCTCTGCCAATTTTGATTAAAATTAAAGTAGGTTACACGTGGATCCGACCTCTACAATGGAAAGATAATATGTTTCGTTTTGGGCACGTATCTATTCTGAATTCTAAAGATTGAAAGTACAGACCTATTGCGGTTACGGAACGTGTGGGATTGATTTCAAAGTTGGGTAAAGAGAAATCGGTAGCAGCATATAATTAGAATTGTATCTAAATATGACTGACACACAAGACAGCTTCTTAGGTAGGTATGTACTCTGAAAAATTACTACCGTAGAATTAACGAGCTATGTCGACGGAAGAATCGACAAACTGACACATTGTCTTGGTCTATCTGTCATTATGTCGATTTTTCCTTAGACAAAACTCGTTTCTACAGCGGTCATGCTACGCGTGCAGCAATTGGACTAGGAAAATTTTGCTGTTCCTTTCGTAGAATACATCACTATGTGTAACAGCTCAACACCTACTTCCTTAACTTTAATGGCGAAAATAACAAAAACAGAATCAACCAAAGCATCATTTTCCCGTCCTCCAACCAAAGCACTATGTCACGAGCGAAGAGTCGAAGAAACAGTATCTTTGCTATAATTATATTATATCATTATAATGACTTAATCTACCATAATAATATGTGTATACCGGTTTAGCACATAAAACAAAGCAAAAGTGTGGCCTGATGTATCATAGCAGAATCAGTGTCTAAACACATTACAAGAAGAAGATTTTTACATTGGTAAAAATCTTCTTAGGCGTTCTATTTCCATGTACAAGGTGTTGTTTTGCATCCTCGTCAAAATTCAAAAGGATGTCACAAAAAACATAAATAATCAACTAAAATTACGGTACCTAGTTAATTATTAATAAACGCTGATTTTTTCGGTTGTCTAAGTTTGTCAGTATTTCAGAATAACCCGCTTAACGTGGTTTAGGGAATAATAAATTATCTAATAAACGTTTAAGATTGTTTGTATGTATGAAAGCGTGGTTATAGGGCGAGGATCAGACAGGCTGTGTTTAATACACGGGTGGTTCACACGTACCGATTTTCGTAAATAAGAAAAGAAAAAAAAAATACCTACCTATTTTATTATTGATTCGAGACGAGAATCATTAGCATAGTTACCTCCTTGAATTTGACGAGGATGCAAAACAAGACCTTGTATTATCAGGCCAATTGACAGTTAAAAAAAAAACCTAGGGCCTAGAAATAGTGACTTTCTGGGTGAATTTCCCAAATGACTTATTTTTTTGTCTTCGGTGAAATTCGTATTTGAAAAAAGGAATATCGTTCTGAATTCTATTTTTTAGTATTTAATAGGTAGTTATTGGGTTGTGGCAAAAATATAATTTGCCTAGGACTATTTACAAAGGTTGAAATAAATTCATAAACCTCAATTTTTTTCAAATCGGTGCTGTCCCTCTACTTTTTTTTACAAACAAAAAAGCTTATACACTAATAGAAATAAGTAAGTTAAGTATATAACTTATTCTATTTTATAGAAAATTAGTTTTGTTATGAATATATAGCATATTTTATTACATAATTAACGATTATTATTACTGAGAGGCACAAACGTACCTGTCCTGCAAAATGTTCTCATATCGCTGGACAAAAGTAATTTAAACCTAACTTTACATCGACGAGTCCGACAGCGTCCCCACCCCAATTTTATTTTCCTCGTTAGTGTGTGCTAGTGCGCAGTCAGGACGGATTTGTGTCAAATCACTGCATATTCTCGCCAATAACATAAGTACGCCATTTCAGTTGCTCTCGGACAATTATTTTATATTATCGGTGGTTGCATTTTTCTAGTGTAATGAGTAGTTTTATTTTTATTGTTGGTTCTAACACAGGTAGTAAGCAGTGGCGTGCCTCCAATGAAACGGGGGCAAAGCCCTACTAGACAACTGACGATATTGGGGTAAAAAATAAGTTTCGCTGCCTGTTCTGATATTGGTTTTCAAAGCTGTTTTATTTTCAAATTATTTATTTATGCCTAAATATAACAATACAAACAGTGGTTAATATAAAAAAATACTGCGCATTTTATATCTCGTCACAAAATTACAACTATTTCAATATCTTGATTTATAGTCAGTGTCAAGTAAATGATATAAGAGTCATCTATTGAATTAAATTTAACAACTGAACTCTTCGTGTCAATTCGTCATTATTTCTCTCGCTCTCTACAGTCGCTATTGGCAAAATTTTAAAAACACCGATAGATGGCGCACAAACAAAAAATTGGTTTCTAACTACTAAAGTATTGAAAATATTTGTAACTTCCCGCGACTTCGTTAGGGTGGAAATTTTTAATGTTTTTCAGGCATAAATTATAACTACATATAACCTTTCTCATGAATCATTCTGTAGGTATATTAATGAAAAACGCATCAACATTCTTGCGTAGGTACAGACGGCGGGAAGTGAATTTGTTTTAAACTATGTAAAGATTACTCACAACGTAAACAGCCATAATTCTTCATTCTCGTTTTTTTACCACGAACAGATGACAAACAACAAAACAAAGCACATAGACACTCTCACACATTTACCTTGCACAGTAACGATTTCACACACTTAAAATCCTTCACAAGAAACAATTTGAATGCTTTTATGAATTCAAAACAAAAATGAATCACTTCAAAACAAAGTTAATTACAGCAAAAACTAATCGCAAAACTTTAAAATACAAGAAAGTACAAAAATAATATCACAAAAAAAAGATGCACCAGTAATCGCTCAAAACAAATATGAACTAATTTGAAATCGTTTTACTTTCTATGGAAATTCGCGCTACGCGCAGGTCTTTGCGCCGCTTGCCCGTTCATTCTTGGCGCCAACACACATTCACTCTCTCAAACTTACACTGACATACACGCACACATTCAAAGAAAAGCCCAGCTTTTAACTCCATACAATTTTTCAAATTAAATACCTAATAATGTTATCAAGACAGAGTCGTTTTACTAGCAAAGACAGAGAGGTCCGACAAGCCAAATACAGAAGCCAGTGAGTGCGAGTGGGAGCATCCGAACGAACATTGACTGTAGGGTCCGACCATAGCGAACTATGCTTGAACTCTTCTTTTGTTTAGTGTTAGAGCGAGCCAGTCTCGCGGCCGGTAGGTATAGGAGATATTAGAATTTTTTTGAACGTCGCGCATCTTGAATTCTTGATAAATGCGCGCGAAATTTGACGTTATTATTATTTTGACATACATTTTTATTTTTGCTTGGAATGTTTTTTTTTACTTATTTGTTGTGTTTGATTGTTAGGCAAGCCGGGCTTTTCGGCTTGTATGATAGTTCCGCCACTGGTAGTAAGTAAATTAGCTTCATTGACTGTTATTGAATTTATCCTAGATATTATGCATTTTTTCTAATTTTCGAAAAAGTATGTTATTTCTCACGTCGCTGTTCTCATATCGCTGTAATCGGTGGTCTTTATTACCACCGATGTGATAATTTACACCGAAAAAATCAATCGGTGTCTTATATCTAATATCGGTGTTTTGATTCATGATCAACGCACAGTTTTGTCACATCGGTGGATTACTTTATCATATCGGTAGATCATTTTATCATCTCGGTGATTCGTTTTATCATATCGGTATATCCCGTGTCATTTCGTTAAGTAAAGTATAATACTATTACAAAGACAATGATAATGTAAAATAAACATTTTTTTTTTAATTCATAGTACCTATAGTAAATATAATAAAAAATAAAGTAAGTATTATAAAATAGGTACATAATTAAAAAAAAAAAATTCAACTGAATTTCTAAGAACTCAGTTCTCTTTGGATGTGATCTACTTACATAAGACCCTCAGTTCAGGTCTTCAGTTCTAAGTCACCCTTGTAAAAATATATAGGTGCCTACTAACTATTTCATTTTTTGATGTTCAAGGGCGATAGTTTATCATATCGCTGGATATGTACAGTAAGAGTTCATAAGTGCAGTAGCGCGCTAAGTATTAAATTGCTGTGAACGTACAAGCGAGCGTCCGTGCGTCTGTATGTGTAAGTGATCCCAAACTCAATACAGTACGCACACCACAGCCAAAGAGTAAGCACACTGTCGCAAGTCGCCGCGTCGCTCGTCGGCGTCGCACCACGAAACAAAAAAAATATTTCCGTCTCATTCGTTATCCACGCAGCAAACGCATGATCTTGCTTGGTCGATTCATAAGTTGCTTAAATTCGCGATAAATAAATATGTCTTGATAGCGGTAAGCGTCAAGCGTTGGAATGAGACGCACCTGTTCTAAGTTCAAATCTCGAGGAGTAACTTTTTGATGTTTTTTATTTTAATTTATCGACAATAATATTTACCAAACTGATAGTATCTTTTTAATATTGTAATTGCAATTAAGGTTTGAGAATAAAACATGGGTGATAAGAGATAACAAAACAAAAACCTTTATTCAGTATGATCACATTTAAAGTTACAAACCGCTACAATTATGTTTTGTTTATTTATTAGGTATTGAGTTGAGGTTATAGCTTAAGTATTCATTTTCTTTACGAAAAGAAGATTGAAACTAAACCTCAAATCTGAATCAATTAATAATCACGAAAATGGCGCAATTTAATATTTTACTTAATATTATTATAACAAAACCCTTAGCCCCGCAAATAAACACGGAATAAAGTTATGAGAAGCAAAAACGTCAAAAAAAAAATGGTTATACCGAAATTACTCATATTATTTTATAAAGTAACTTTATTCAGTGTTTATTTGTGGGGGTAAGGCCTTAATATTTTTCATCTGAAAATATAGTTGTGGCCCAATCAAAGTCTAAATATTCTCGCGCGAAACGTAAACGTTCCTGTTTATGTTTCTCTGTCAAAAATGATTTTTTAGCAGGTCTCCGGTGATGCACACCTTCGGCGTGGAGTGCACGGCGAACGGTGAGTAATGACGTGTCGAATAAATCTGCAAAATGTCTCGTGGGTATGAAACCATTTGTTTCATACTCGTTCACCATGTGACGTCGCTGCGCCTCTTTAATAAGCGCTGGCCTTCCACTTCGCTTTCGACTTCGCTTTTAGCAAGGCTACTCACAGTATTTCTCTAGAACAAAAGAGGAAAACTGTTAGGAATCCATAAGCAAAATACCTACTAAAACTACTTTACTATTAATAATTTAAAAACAAAAAATATTGGGCTGACTTAATTTCAAATGTCGTCGACACGCTAAGAAGAGAGAAGAATAAAATTATTACGTAATGTTATTAATCTTTCTTTAATAAAAATAAATAAACTATAAGTCTTTTTTGTGTAACTTCATATGAATTATAAACTTTACTTAAGAAAAATACTAAATGATCAAATAATTATCTTTGACGCCGGTTGACATAATATTTCCTTCATTTAAATCACATAAGAGTTATCTGGCGATTGAAATCTCGGTCCACAGTTTTATATTCACTAAATATAAAAATCATAATACTCACACTCAGTCCAGTTTCGTTAGATATTTGTGTTATATTACATCCACTTTCACGCAGCGAAATAATGTTCGCCCTCGCTTCTATATTTATATTTGCTTGCATTTTGAAAATAATAATTACAACACCGCTGATAAATAATTATACATCACTAACCAACAATAACACCCAACCAACAACGTTCTTTTCGATTTAGGTGTATAAGTCGTAACTGCATACTATGTCTACCTTACAGAAATCGAATTAATCTATTTAGTTTTTCTTGTCTACCTACAAACTTTACTATTTATGTGAACAAGACGAAAGAGACCAAACTAATAAATATCGAACTACAACAAGTGATTATTAAAACTTACAAAAAACAAAAAGACAGCGTGAGTGAGGTTTGAACTCACAATGGACTCTTACCAGGATACGTTAACCGCTAAGCCACGATGTCATCTGCACATTTGATTGAAATTATGAACTACAACCTATTGCAGACAATTGTGAGAGTGTGTGTGCCTATACTATAGTAATTATTCATTAAAAGAAGGTCGTAAGTCACTCCAAAGTGTCATTCTATTGCTTTGTGAGATTGCTACTCCACTTATGAACCCCACTGTACATCATTTCGGTGGATAAACTTATCATACCGGTGTACAGAAAAAATAATCGGTGCCGGTTTGTCATATCGGTGGAAACCAGAATTCAAACTGAATTTTCTCCTTAGTCTTAAATGATTCGTTGATGATATTAAATTTGGGGATATTTGATATCTTAAAGATTACATTAAACCTGAAAAATATACAAAAAAAATATAAATGAAAAAGTTCACCGATATGATAAAAAAAATGGCATTTGTTGAAATTCACCCTTCTATTAGAGTCAAGGGGGAACCGCCAGGGTAGCACGCGAAATTCAAATTTTCTTACGTTTTTTACAATTTGCAGGTCACGTAAAGATACTATTTTTTAAGCTTTTTTATTTATTTTTGATGGGTTTGCTCTTTACCCTAGTCTAGGTCACAGATGACAGAAACAAAGTCGACGATGGTACGAGCTTACCCAAAAGAAGCCTTTTCACTCTAACTTTGAAGAGATTAGGGTTGAAAGCGTTTGGAAACACAGACACAGGCAGAGAGTTCCACTCCTTTGCAGTGTAAAGTCGATGAGGCCTGACTACTCTGAGAAGATACAGCCGAAACCAACTCAGAAGTCAAAGTCTCTTTTAAAATCCAGACATAATCACGGTCTCGGTCACTTCAGGACCATACAGATTACAGAGGCTGGTTAATGAAAGTGGTCGGATTCTCCTGGACGCTAGTATTGCAGGACCAGTATATGAGCCGATGCAATTCTTGAGGAACTTCTGTTCGACTGAGATGATGATATCACTTTCCTTATTACTGGACTTCAATCTGCTTATGTATGAGCAGATGTAGAACATTTGCTTTTAAAACAACATTAAAAACATTTTGTATGGTCAGAGGAGAGCAACGTTAGGAGTATAATGTATGTGGGTCACAATTTGCTCTTACTGGTAAAATTATACACCACGTATACCAGAATATTATATTCACGGTTGGCGCAGTGGTTGAGCGATCGACTGCTGCGTTGCGTGTCGGGGGTTCGATCCCCGCACGGAACAAATATTTGTATGGCCTACAGACTGGCCTAGTTGTTCCGGGTCTGGCTGTTTGTGTATGTGAGTTTAAATGTTTGTAAACGCACCCACGATACAGGAGAAATTCCTAGGGGGGCAGACGTTTTTAATAAAAAAAAACACTTGGATATACGGTGGTATATCCATGGATATCACCAATCCATGTATCAAATACAACACAATCATAAATGAAAATATCCACATGACATACTTATAAACCGGTATGATCAAATAAACTTAGTTTATAAATGTGTTTATGCTTCAATATGCAAAACACTAGTCCTCTACTACTTACTAATAACCAATTTTATTATCAAACCGACTCCAAAAATAGACTTGGAATAGGTCATACAGAATAAAATGGTATGCATTTGCATAATAAGGAAAAATTGAGAAATTAATTTGTCACTGTTTCTCTATGGCTTAATGGTAAATGTCACGTCCAATCAAAAACTCTTTGAACATCCTCCTAAGTCAACTATCAATTCTCTTCAGTCCTTTTGGCCCAGCAGGAACGCGCGGAGTCAGCGAAACGCAAATTCGAACGAATTTAAATATATTGGCTTGGCACGTAATATGTGTTTGCTCACTTTGAAGATTTTATTCATATCGATAGGTTTCCTATACTAACATCGGTATTTATATACAAGACAAAGTGATTACTTGAGTAAAAACCAGCCAAGTGCGAGTCGGCCTCGCGCACGAAGGGTTCCGTACCATTATTTACAATAAAAACGAGCAAAAAAAATACTTTTTTCTATGGGAGCCCCCTTAAATGTTTAGTTTATTCTGTTTTTAGTATTTGTTGTTATAGCATCAACAGAAATACATAATCTGTAGAAATTTCAACTGGCTACCTATCACGGTTCATGAGATACAGCCTGGTGACAGACGGACGGACGGACGGACGGGCGGACGGACGGACAGCGAAGTCTCAGTAATAGGGTCCTGTTTGACCCTTTGGGTACGGAACCCTAAAAATTAGTTATCTAAGATGCGATTTTTATTCTGTAGTTTGGTTTTTGCATGAAGTTACAAGTGTGAAAAGTTATAATTATTAGCTTTGCTTTCTTTGACTGTTATTTAATTCGTTTAAATTCCTATAATAATATTGCATAAAAATGTTTGCACTAAGTCTTTACTTAAATTGACTTTATGAGTATGACCATAAACGTGCACCAACAGTGACTGACCCCAACAGCAATGATTCGCAGACCCTATGAGATAGCTGTCAAACCAAGCGAACTGGCTCCTGGCTGACCAGATCATCATCTGTCTGCCTTTTCCATACCATATTGGGGACGGGTTCCAGTCTGACCGAATGCAGCAGAATACCAGGATTTTAAGAAGATTGATCTAAGCTGTTCTTATACAGATAATGTAAGTGATAGAATCTTATATATGAACGTCATCTGTGACTAAACGCTATCCATCAGGCACGTAAACGTCAACTCTGCCACTGAATAGCTATACACTGTACGTCAACCGCCTAAACGGTGAATTAAAGATATATGTGTTCCATATCTAAATGCTCGTTCGTTTTTTTTTTTTTTTTTGTCATAGAATTCTTGTTTTGTTTAGTTATGTTTATGTTATTTAACAGTTTTTGTTTGGTTTATGATGGTTGTTAAGTATTGTTTTTTGAAACGTGACTCTTTTAGTTTTTTACAGCATAGCGTTTATTATGCTTAGTGCATTTTAAGGTCTACATTCGTACATAATTATAATATGCATCTAAAAGGTAGTAATCAAGGATAGAGTACAAAACAGAAAGTTTCGGAAATCTATTTAAATACGTCTGATAAGAAGTAATCATCTATGGTTTTGCTGATATGCAAATTTTCATCGTGACTTGATCAAAGCACTTTTCATTTTTTTACTACCATATTTAAATGCCAACTAAATAAAAAATACTCGACCCACTTTACCTGCCAGCACCAAACAATTTTAATCATACACAGCGCAATAAAAACTTCAACGAGAAACCTCTGAAATGATCTCTGAAATGTTTCAGAAACAAATAGATGTGTGAACACACCGTAAACATACGATAACAAAAGAAACTGATCCTGCCCGTGAAATAAAACCTCATTCACACATAATCAGTGCAGCAGCTGTAACACTTTGATTAACTTTAAAACTACGATTAAAAATGCATTCTACACGAGATAATATTTCAAGGTTGTTATCATTAATTTTTTTTTTGCGAGTTTCGCACGCTTACTATCAATATTACCTTGAGTTTTGACATGTCGACTTGTTAGTTGTAACCAATTACATGTGTATCACAGCACTTGATTCACGGGCGGAGCGACCGCTCGACGCGACAGTCGGATTGTCACTGTTGTCTGATCGAGAACGAAAGTTCCAATAAGTGACATGCGATTAAAAAAATATACTATGTTAGTGTAACGTTGGGAAATAGACATGAAGTTTTGATATTAAGAAAATAAACGTGTCGGCATTACATTCAATAGGCGCTGTAATAGATATTTGATTATGGAACGAAACGAATTCGGGAGTTGAGAGACTGTCGAATTGATGCTGGCCGTTGTTGATAGATTTAAATTGATACTGGCTGAATTTTGAAATAAGAACAGATAGTGTTCTTTCGTTTTTGGCCAGTAATACCCATGTTCCATGACCAAAAACTTTCTGAACGAGTTTTCCCTTCGCTCGTTTTCATTTCTAAGCCAAACAAAGAAGAAGTCAACGTGTTTCTAGATTGTGATATTACATAATGACTGTATAGTAGTTCATCGCCCACTAGCATTATATTACAACCTATTTCCCTCCATTGAATTTTATATGCGCGGGATGATAACGAGATGATGACGATATTAAAGTTGTTGCTAGCATACCTCTATCATTCAGACATGCATGTGGTTTTTTTTTATGTACAAACCTATTTTAAAGCAGTTCTATCATTGACTGTCAGGCGAGGTAAAGCCAGATTCTTAATTCTAAAGTTCTTCCAGAACTTTTGTTTATGCCAGGAAAAGCATTTGGAAGCCTGTCCTGAAAACCACTCGAAAAGATTAAGTTACCCCGTCTCCGTATAAATATTACGGCGCGTGATGATTTTGTTTTATTATTTTGCAACAATCTGCACGATGGAGGACCAGCAAACAACGGATCGACATTTGATAATAATAAAAAATAAAAAAAAACAGAAAGACATTTTTAGGTTCACCTACAAATTTTCCAATCATAAATGAGCATAACAGACATAAGTGTATCGTTGGTGCCTGTACTAGTGAATAAAAATCATTGTATCACATACACCAGAACGATGTCAGTGATGTATAAACCGCTCGAAAATCCGATATCAAAAGTGGGATACGACGAAACTGTCTACAGGGAACTGAGGGAACTTGAAAAAGAATCAATACTCTATTGATTCTTTTTCAAGTTCCGGTGAAAATAACCGTTGCAAATTATTATTCGAAATGTCAAATAATGGAATTGATTCGCGCGATTAAAGAACCTAGTTCAGAAGAGGACAATATAGCCTTACCTGAATTTAAAGAGATTTAAAAGAAATATAGTGCGGATATTGGGAATAAAGTCAATTTTTTTTTATCCCGAACGTTTTTGATTTTGACACACGCGCAATTTTACTACTTAAGAGGGGACTCTAGTGGGCCTTTCTCCATACAAACGTATTCCGCTGTTTTCTTCGTGGATAATGCGTCTAGAGCAATGATTTTTTTCCAAAAAATCTAGGTCTTATTATTTATTAATACATGCCCCTATCATTTCCTTTTTTTCAAACCATAATCACTAAAATAATTATGACAATCCAAAAACGAGTTTTTGGATTGTAAAAAATGCCCGTTTTTACCGCCATGGTCACAATCAGACAAATTAGATAAGTTTTTAACAAAAAAGAAAATAATAGAAGCATATACACACTTTTCCTCTAAATTTTGATATAAGAATTATTTGGATCAGTTTAGATTTGAAGAAGAAAACAGCGGAATACAAAACGTCTTTTGGTCACGATTTTTGTAGGTAAAATCAGCGTGAGTTGCAGTTGTCCCTTTTGCACTTTACAGGGGCTTGGTCGGTCGCAGTGCGACGGCAATGGTTTCTTCAAATACCTATTCTTCAAATTCCTCGAGCCTAGAGTCCCCTCTTAACAAGCGGGCGTATGACACTAGACAGAGCGACTTATTACTAAGTAGTAACAACTATTGAAATACGATTTTCTTCATCTTGTCCCGTCTATCGCTAGTTAATATAATTTGAAAGTATTTATGTTGTGGCACCTGTAAGCCTGTTGCCACCTGTTAGCCTGTTTGACACTTGTAAGCCCGTGTAGTACGTGTAAGTCTGTGGGACGATTAATATTCATGGGAGCTCTTAAGTTGTGTGTACGTTGTGTATACGTTGCATTCGTTGTGTTGCACTGTTGTAGTACCCTTAAAATGTTATTTGTGTGTTCGGTCGGAATGCAACGTACGCACAACATAAAAGCTCCCATGAATGTTAATCGTTCCACAGCCTTACACGTGCTACACGGGCTTACAGGTGTGACGATTAAGTCAAGTATTAGTTGTCTAGTTTTATGTAGTGTGGTCAGAATGACCGAGGTTTGAACTTTGTGACTGATCGGTTGTTAATTGGTTCACAGATATTGAAGATACACGACAGCCGTAACGGCGCGCGATGATTTAGTTTATTTATCGTAACATATTTTATAATCTGTTATCGATTATTTTTATTCTGTTGTTTAAAATTGATTTTGGAGCGGATATTTTGGATGGGGTTGTCAGTGTCATGGCGGCGTTGGCGAGCCGTCATCCGGTGAACACGCACAAACCCATTGGCTCTAAACTGAAGTTTAATTATTATTGCAATTTGATTTAATCAGAAATTATTACTGTAATCTTCAATCATTTTGATTAAGGCTCATTGAAATCTTTGTAACTAAATTAAGAGAATTATTTTGCAAGTATTATTTTCCAACAATCTGCACGTACACGCTCATAATAGAGGACCAGCAAACAACGGATCGATATGTGACGTCTAAACCGTTCGATCCGAAATCCGTTAAATAGAATGTACAAAAACTAAACTTGATAGTAATGTTTATTGGAGGGCGTTAAACTGCACCATAAAGAAAAGATTTTTGCATGAATAAGTACCTTAAACCTTTACACAGGAGTGGGACAGAGCAGCAGGTTAGAAAAAAAAGTCATAAACGGGTACCTTTGTTAGTGGAAGTATATATATGAAATCGATGTCGACGCCGTAACAGTAGGTACTAACAAGCCTTCGTTAAAAAATATCCTTAAGACACTGCTATAAATATATATCGGTAAAAGTTGATCCTTCCAAGGTTTCAGAGATCTAGGACTGAACCCTGAGACGTACTTAGGAGGACCTAGACTAGAACAATAGGGGTACCTCTTACATTTTTGTGTCGGCTTGATTCGGCAATGCAAAATAAATATAATAGATAATAATGTAAATGAACGTCGGGGAAAAAGCCGTTCGGCTCAACTCGAAATGTGCGCAACCACCCAAACATGGCTCAGCGATGATAGATTCCGAAAAGAATTCGGACACAATGAAACGGTCACGATCAATATATATTTATATTGCCTTGTATGTTGATTGTTTTATTTTATTTTTGTCATGTTGTATGCAAGTCATGTCCCTGCGACTTTTTTTTTTCCTCAAAATCGTCAGCCGAATATATGTGTAGTAATTGCTCCAGTTCCCGTTTTCACAAACGCTTCGACATTCGCTTTCACTTACGACTTTCCGAATCGAAATCTTTCGATATCGATTCGGAAAGTCGTATGTCTATCTCGCTCGCTATCGTAACGCCAAAAAAAAGAGACATACGACTTGTCGAATCGAAATCGTATCGAAGCGTTTGAGAATACCGGAGCTGGTGGGTAGTGTATATCAACAAATCCTACCGAATCGAATGTGCTGCCCCTATCTAGTATGTAGCACCCCTTACCAACACAAACTCGGTCAAGGTTAAGAGTGCTTGGGCTTACAATGTTTATGTTTTTATTCCTTACAAGCACGAGCTATTTTCATATTCAAGACATGACTGAGGTATGCTTAGGTTAGATGACAGGGCTCCGTTGGTTCAACGTGAATAAACAAATCAAATTGAAAAATCGTTTTCTAGGAAACGGCACTTTTTTTTGGCCTTGACGTTTTCATGTCAATGTGGAGTATGGTTTTCTTTTCATATAAGGTACTTACATTATGTATATCCTATTCTGGTACATGAAATACATACGTGCCAAAAAAAAACATAGCATTCTCCCGTTCTTACTGCTGCATGCTGGTCACACAGGCCGAAATATGATAAAATCATCCGGACTGGAGGGCAAGCTTTACTCGCGTGTAATATAGATATAATAACAACAGAGTTAGATGATAACAATGTATTACGGAATTAAAGATCTATTAAACAGAATTTGTTATATGCCCTACTATCCGTGCGAATCTGGGAAGGGTTGCTATTTCAAATGCAAAAGTAAGAATCTTTGTTATTCTGTCTATCTTTATTTTGTTACAGATTTGAATGAGGCAAACAGATAGACTATGCCATGGCATAGGAGATAAATAATGTTGATCCCGGACCTCCACGCAGGCGAAGGCGCAGGCGCAGGCTAGTAGCTGATAGTCACACAGAGCTCTAAGTAAGTGCACAATAAGCGGTCTTAGCTCGTAACCACCAATATAGGTTTAGGGGTTCGCTCCACAGGAAGATGATGATTGATTGACACAGTACTTGCAAAAACGTAGTACGGTACCCATTTTATTTATAGAGTTACTGCGTCAAGCGTGTCTGGAGGAGTTATCTAGACGAATCGATGACCTTAAAAACGAAGCTGGATATGGAAGGCGGAGAAACAGTGACTACCGCTTTTCACTCTTATGTCCTACGTAATAAGGGTGAATAGTGGTCGACCGTCATTGAACTCGGGAGTACTGTGTATTGAATAGAGGTTCAGTGCAGCCGTGGACTGCGACTGTCCTCTGCTTTCCGCAACTGACCCAGCCATCGTTTTAAAATCATCGAGCTCACGACCCACGATACGCTTGCTGATATTCTATGACTCGGCTGCGATTGGCTAGGTGGATTTACTGGTTGTTCCTTAAAAGTAAGGTCCTTTAGTTTGTAGATCTTTGACAGTCGTTACAGGTAGTCAGTGGCCCGAAAGTCTGACAAACAGTTTAGACTGGTTGTCAGACTTTATACGATTCTCCTTGGTAAGCCAAGGAGTATCGTATTTATCATCAGCATCGTATTACCCAGTACTAACTAGGTTGTGTA
This sequence comes from Cerastis leucographa, assembly GCA_963082945.1. Lineage (NCBI taxonomy): Eukaryota > Metazoa > Arthropoda > Insecta > Lepidoptera > Noctuidae > Cerastis > Cerastis leucographa. Next base: position 19,502,035 of record OY720356.1, on the reverse strand, counting down.
GGTAAGGTAGGTAGTCGCTCCAAGTAACGTACTGGTACTCAGCTACATCCGGTAAGACTGGAAGCCGACCCCACCATAGTTGGAAAAAGGCTAGGCAGATGATGATGACTTTTGGGCCCGAATATTTTCTGTTAACGCACGCACTTTTAAGTAAGACAGCCATCATCATCTGCCTAGCCTTTTCCCAAACTATCTTGGGGTCGGCTTCCAGTCTAACCAGATGCAGCTGAGTACCAGTACTTTACATGAAGCGACTGCCTATCTGACCTCCACAACCCAGTAACTGGGTAATACGATACCCCTTAGTAAGACTGGATGTCAGACTTTTGGCTTCTGACTACTCATAACGACTGTCAAAGATCTACAAATGACTGCTGGGACGGCTAACGTGCTTTCCGAGGCACGGAGGAAACTCGGTATGTAATTATGGTCACCCATCCACGGATTAACCTCGGCAAGCACGGCTTAACCTTAAAGATCGACCCGTGCGGCTGTTTTTATTTAGCCACGAGGGCTTCTTAAGTAAGACAAAAAATAAATCTCCGATGTCTTCCTAAAGACCGGAAACAGAGCTTGTAGATTGTACCGGTATTTATATTATTTGAGTCAATTACCCCTAGAGATAACTGTGCGGTAACTTAATGCAGTTAAACCTTGAGACTTGAGACCACAATCAGTTTACAAACAAGAGGAAGGCGCTACTTAAACATATGTGCTGTGTTTTTATTTATAGCTGGTGTAGTTAAATTGTTGAAGGAATCGCTTGTATCCGTGATGCTATTGTTAATAATAAATTGTTGAAAACCTACAAATATCTTGTTCAAATATTATCATACTGATTGATTATTGCCTCATTGGTCGCAAGCGCGGCTGTTGAGCATGAGGTCTTGAGTTCGATTCTTGGGTCGGGCAAAGTATTACTTCATCATCATCATCATCATCAGCCTATAATGTTCCCACTGCTGGGACGCAGGCCTCCTCTCTATGAGAGGCTGGGCTGTAATCCACCACGCGGGCCCAGTGCGGGTTGGTAGATGTCACATGTCTTCGAATTTTTAGTTTTAGGACATGCCGGTTTCCTCACGATGTTTTCCTTCACCGTTTTTGAGAGCAGCGGTGATGGAATAAATTACACAAAGTAATGCGCCTGCCTGGGTTCGAACCCACGGCTTACTGCTCGTAAGTCGGGGCTGCCACCACTGGGCCACAGCTGCTGCAAGTGAGCGTCAGTGTTAAAGTGTTACTCATAGTCAGTTTAATTTTGGCATTTACTGGCCAGACATCGACCGAAAAAATCACGACCTTTTCGCATAAGTGGAACACAGTAGGTTGATTAGATTATGTATACCGTTGGTTCTTGTAACAGACCAGGAGAGGAACGTCTTCTTTGTAACCCCCGAGCAAAAAAGAGGGGTGTTATAAGTTTGACGTGTTATCTGTGTGTCTGTCTGTGGCATCGTAGCTCCTAAACGGATGAAGCGATTTTGATAACATTAGTTTAGTTTGAAAGGTGTTTCAATCGAGAGTGTTCTTAACTATATTTCGAAAAAATCTGCTCAGCCGTTTGAAGGTCATCACCTCTATTCTAGTTGAAGGGAAATTAACAACTTCCACAGGTCTGGTCGATTCGAAATTTGAAATCTTGTCACTTGTCACCATGGGTATCGCCAGGGGCGTGGCTGCAGCCCAGGTTTTTTCAATTTAGCTCTTTTTTTTTTATTGGCGAGAAGACGCGCAACACCGAGAAAAGTGGAAGCAATGGGGGAGGCCTATGTCCGCGATTGGGACAGTCAAGACTAAGATAAAATAAAATAAGATTAAAAAGCATGAAACAAAAATTAGTTAGTATTTGTCTTAGCGTCGGGGGTCGGCTTTGTTTTGTGCTCGTACTAAGCGGTCTACTTAGCGGTCCCCCGACGCTAAGACGCTTGGATTATTTTATTTTTTGTTTTTTAAAGGTTTTTTGTGTAGGGGGTATTTTAAATTTTAAGTTTAATTTTTGTAAGAATCATATAAGTGTTCGGTATATTAAGTTGTTCATTAATTGAATACATTTGCTAATCGGCTTGACCCCCACCAATCATCGTTCGTGTAGGTGTTATAATTTGAACAAAACATTCTGCAAATGAGGATGCAGCGACATGATTGATAAATGGAACAAATGAACGTTTTTAGAGCATTAGCATGCCAGCATACCTGTCCAATTTGTGGATAAAGTTACAGGTATTAAGTTACTGCTACTTGTTGAACTGTTTTTTGGAGCGGGCCCAGAGACTGATAAAGTCATAATAAACTAGAAGATCTTTAAGAAGGATTTCGTCCGGTGAAGTACTACTATCATAATTATTTCTGCCGTTATGACTGCCAATACACATGTGAGTCAATTGTTAGGTAATATTTTTATTAAATAGGTACTACATCGATCAATGGAATTCATAATCTGGTAAGTATGATTTTCATTAATTGATTCATCTAATTTTTTTATTTAAAAAAAAAAAAACTTTTAAAAATACAAGAAATAGGTTTCCGCCGGTGTCGGGAGCAGGATTCAAGTTACCGGTGGTTAGGGCTGAAGAGACAGGAACCTCCTCACAATGCGGGCCGTATCGAGGAGTACTGCCTTCTGAATCAGGCCCTTGCGCCAACCACCAAGCGAAAGAACTCTTTTAGATATTAGACATTTATATCCATATTAATATCTCAGACTAAGGCCCGTACTCCACCAAACCAGAGATGTGCGAAGCGGAGAAAAGAGAGAAGTTGATTAAGCGCAAGAGTGAACGAATGAAGAGTGAGCCACTGAAGCTGTGCGGAGATGCGTACTAGCTAGAACGGAGCAGATGATTGTGGTGTAGGCTAATCAAGACCAGTTTAGCGACCACCGCACGCCGCTTACGTGTCTTCGCGTTTCCGCTGCGCACTGTGACCTGCTTGTCCGCCGAGTGCAGAAGCTGAACTAAATAAATATGAGACATCTCCTATCCTCTGTGCTCAAACGTTTTCACTAAAGCTGAGCGGAGACGAGAAGTACAAAAAACAACATTTTTATTGGTGGCCTGTGGTCCTGTCGTCTCAAAGATGCGGGTCTTAAGCAGCGTAATCTGATAATAACATTTATTTAATAAGACTAGAAACGGTCCATATTTGGTCAGTAGCAAGTAAGCGGCTCGATTCTCGGCAACTCTCTTGCAGTTGCTACCAGCCACCCTGTGAAGATCATCGATCAACCGAGCCGGCCCATTGCCACTTAAGTTTACTTATTCTGTGAGCTATTTGGACAACTCTGGTTCTCTGTCGGATCACCTCGTTCCAGATGCGTTCCCTCAGAGAAACTTCAAGTATAGCCGCTCCATACCATGGTCCATGAATTTATGGACCAAGCGTACCGTGAGAAAAGTGGAAATTAATATCATTGAATAATTTAAACGGTGAGGATGACTCATAGAATTTTAAATTCGGTTATTTTACATATTAGGATACACATAGGATACATTTCCTATAGTCAATGTTGAACAAATATATTATCAAATGAGATTGGGATATAAGTCATAAATGCAACGATTTGGGGAATCAATTAACCAAAATTAACTTATTTTTATTTTATTTTCATTTCTCGCATTTTTGGTTGAATCAATGTGAAGGTGGACTGGCCAAATGCAACGTAATGATCGAGTTATATTCGTATTCGTATACGGAAATTTTTGTGATCGAATGGTCCAAAATGCACTGTTTCAATGATTATTATTTTTGAGTAGGATTTAAAACAAGTAATCAGAAAATTATTTTTAGATAAGTTCTATTGGAGAACAACGCTACTTTTAGCATGGAGAAGCTACTAGGTAGCATGATGTCCACTGCATTTTGAACCAACTCCAACCAACATTTGTTACATGCAATAACGTAAGTATAGGAGACTCCTCGCTACACCGTGTCATAGTATGACTGTGCTATGAACGTTACAGGAAAAAAAATCTTTGGATTAAAAAGTATGAGACTATGTACTAGAGGCAGTTACCGGCAAAACATTCTTGCTATTCCTACATTTATTAACGCCCCGTGCATGTGACGGTGTTGGTCGGTGACAGAATGGTCTATTCTATTGGGCATAGTCTGATACTTCTTAATATAAAAATAATAATAAATTTATTAAGCCATTGTTACAAACCTTTTTTTAATCTAACTTAGCGCTCTGAGTAATCGTTAGCAGTTATATTTTAATATGGCTTATGTTTAACATAACACCAGATAAAGTAAATATAACCTTAAAAAACATTTTTATACTGCCTAAAATAGTAAATGATCACCAGAAATAGTAAATGATCACCAGAATTAAAAACCTGAAATCACAGCTCCGAACTAAGGCGTAGTCGACGGAGCCCCGCTACGCGGGGCTCCTATTTCTCTCTGCAGGGTTTAAAGTAACCTAACACGAAGGGGATGTCGGGGTCTTATTTCGCTCGCTCCGCTCGCTCACTAGCCCCGCCATCCCCTTCGAACCTAACCTGTCCGAGTCGGGGTGCCCAATATCCCGAGCTGGCTTTGCTCGCACTTGCTTCCTAAGTTCTTCTTGCCACAAAATTTGGTGATCATTTACTATATTTGGTCTTTGAATACAATTTTTTTGGTGTTTAGTATTTTTTTTTGGGTAACGTAGCTTAGGATCTCAAAGTATTTTTTGATGCTCATTATATTTAATCCCTTTTAATATAGTTAGAAAACAGGGGTACCCAAACTTGGCTGCGCCGGGCCTGAGTTGCGATAACTTAAAATTCAAACAAATATATTTTGTTAATGATATTTCAATTTTTTTTTTATTCAAGAGTACATGCTCTAAATTGTGTAGATTAATATATATGTCGGAGTTGGTTGTCAAATAAGATTGTGAATTGTGTGGGTAGTCACCGAATTTTGTTAAAAGTTGATTTTCTTATTACTGATTTACGTGATTTTTACTACCAATTATTGTCCGATAAATCAAAACGTTTTTATTAAGAACTTAGTGTACGCACTAATTGATTTTATTGCATCTTGTTTTCGATAAATGTGACAGTTAGTTTTGTTCAAAACAATTGATGATGTTTCTTTAATTTTAGAACGATTTACTTTGTTAATTTACCATTGCTTATTTACGACAATTATTCTTGTATTATTTGATTGCTTGATAATGTTTGTCTTATTAGATTTAGCACGTTTTGTATCAAGTAAACGCGTGACCTACTTTTGTACGTCAACGGACAGAGTTGTCATGGAGGGATTGCAAGGCGGGAATATCGTCTTATAAAAGAGCATGCGCTCCGTAAGCTCGTCAGTCGGTCTTCGGATTCGACTCAATACAGAGCTCCCCTGCTCCCGACAAAACTGTCGGTTTACTCGGTACAGCACTGCTGTATATTAAACATAGCTGTATAAGCTTGCTGATAGCGAGCAATACACTTTGTTTGGGTGGCTTGGCCACTGTACGAACTGTGACCTGAAAAGGTCTGTTCGCCTGTATTGTTACCTTTTTACTGTGTTGCTTTCTTCTGTTGTAACTGATTATTATTTTTTTGATTGTACCATTTTCTATTGTGTCATTTTCTAATAATTGTGTGTCTTTTTCTATTGTGTACCATTTTCTATTGTACCTACTGTCATTAAAACTCTGTAATTCATAATACAGTCTTGTTTATCCCAATAAAATGGGAACGCAAAACCCTGACGAGATACCCCTCGGCTCTCCTGATCCTACATCAGAAGTGGGATTAGGTTTAGCCCGGGAATCGGAAGGTGTTGCTGAACCATGGCGGGTAATGTTGGAGCTCCAAAATCAAAATATGACCCAATTGATTGAAGCGATTAAAACTAACTCTGCTTCGTCTACTGTGATTGCTTTGCCCGTTTTTGACCCAGACCTACCCGATTCCGATGCTCAATCTTGGAGTGCAACAGTAGATATTTGCTTATCGGAAAAACCTCTTCAAGGTTGCTCCCTTATTATTGCCCTCACTAAAGCCTTAAAGGGTAGTGCCAATGTATGGCTTTCCCAAGTGTCATACGCAGGTATGACCTGGACAGATTTTAAGAGTCTCTTCCTCTCTCGTTATGCCGTTGCGGAAACTGTTGCCGCTACCTTAATTAACCTTCATAATGGTCAACCAAAAGAAGGAGAATCTTTAGCCGCATATGCCAGTCGACAGATCACTTCACTGACGTCCAAATGGAATAGCCTGAATGTCGAACAAATTGCTGTTTCAACTGTATTGGCCCATGTCTCCAAATTTGATTCCCGTGCTCATCGACTAGCATTTACTACCGAAGTACATACAAGGCATAAACTTCAACAAGAACTGAGTGTCTTGTCCCACCTTAAGAGAAAGTCTGAGATTTTTTCTGACCAGCAAGATTCTTCTGACCCTAAGAAGTTCAAAAAAGGTACAATAGTATGTCACTTTTGTGGTATAGCTGGCCATAAATCCACAAACTGTCGCAAGAAGGCTGATGAAGCAAACAAACATCCTGGATCAACCAGTTCGTCACATGAGGCGACATCAAAGCAGATCGTCTGTTACCGATGTGGGGAGTCTGGACACATCGCTCCTCGCTGCCCAAAGGCCACTGGAAGGCGACCAAGAGGTTCAAGTGAAGATACCGGAAGTCTGCCTTTGAGCAGCTAACCATCCGTGAAGCGAGTTGAAGCTTGTGATGTACGACGCATCACTGGTGTTCTTCAGCAATCTGGTGTTTTACAGCAATCTGGTGAGTCGCTTTCATTTTGTTAGGACTCTGGGGCTGAATGTTCTCTTATTTCTGAAATGTGCTGTCAAGGCACTACTGATTTGGTAAAATGGCTATACTAGTGTCTCTTTATTTGGAGCACCTTCTCGGGTTATTGCTGACCAAGGTCGTTGTTTTGCTAGCAAAAACTTTAAAGAAGTTTGTGATACCCATAATATTGCTTTGCACTTAATTGCTACCGGTGCATGTAGGGCTAATGGGCAGGTTGAACGCATAATGAAAACATTAAAAAGTATGCTTACCGCCGTTGAGACCAGTGAGCGCTCATGGCAAGATGCCATTGAAGACATTCAAATTGCTCTTAATTGCACAATTAATCGTGTCACTAAATCTAGTCCTTTAGACTTGTTGATTGGACGAGTTGCTAGACCTTTAGGTTTGATGACTATAGACAGTGATGAGATACAAGTAAATTTGTCCCGTGTAAGAGAACAAGCAGCCCTGGGTATAACTAAAAGTGGCGAATACGATAAAGCTCGTTATGATAAGTCTAAAGCTATTTTGAGAAAGTTTCAAGTTGGAGACTTTGTACTTATTGCTAATGAGGAACGAAACCAAACTAAGTTAGACCCTAAATTTAAAGGTCCCTATAAAATTTTAGAACTATTAGATGGTGATAGATATTTGTTGAAAGGTTTGAATACCAATAGAATTTACAAATATGCCCATGATCGTGTAAGAAAAATGCCTGAATGTCCAGTTACTATTAGTGATGATGTCAATACTGACACTGATGATGATTCACCTGCTGCTGACATAGTATAGCTGGTCTGTCAAGATGTCTATGTTGACTCTTGTTTAGCTTGATGCTTACTCGGATGTCTATGTTGACTCCTGGATTTGGATGTTGATCTTGACGCTTATGCGGGTTGTCTATGTTGACGCCTATGCGGGTTGTCTATTCGACTCCAAATTACTTGTCGAATCCCATGGTGTGATTTCGGCTGGGAGACTGTGTGTCTCTACTTTGGTCAAACTATGTATTGTCAGTAGCAGTATGGTGATTTTGAATGGTTGCGATGCAACTGATTTTGATATTGATATTATGTGGCTAACTCAGGATTTTTCTTTACAACATACCTTCTGTTAAGGCCTTCTGTTAAGGCCTTCTGTTAAGGCTTTCTGTTAAAGCTTTTTGTTAAGGCTTTCTGTTTGTCAGAAAGGCCGATCGATATTCACAAGAGATTTTCTTTTTCAGGATCACACGAGGTCGTGTAGAACGTCAGTTCTGGCCGTGTCGGAGTTGGTTGTCAAATAAGATTGTGAATTGTGTGGGTAGTCACCGAATTTTGTTAAAAGTTGATTTTCTTATTACTGATTTACGTGATTTTTACTACCAATTATTGTCCGATAAATCAAAACGTTTTTATTAAGAACTTAGTGTACGCACTAATTGATTTTATTGCATCTTGTTTTCGATAAATGTGACAGTTAGTTTTGTTCAAAACAATTGATGATGTTTCTTTAATTTTAGAACGATTTACTTTGTTAATTTACCATTGCTTATTTACGACAATTATTCTTGTATTATTTGATTGCTTGATAATGTTTGTCTTATTAGATTTAGCACGTTTTGTATCAAGTAAACGCGTGACCTACTTTTGTACGTCAACGGACAGAGTTGTCATGGAGGGATTGCAAGGCGGGAATATCGTCTTATAAAAGAGCATGCGCTCCGTAAGCTCGTCAGTCGGTCTTCGGATTCGACTCAATACAGAGCTCCCCTGCTCCCGACAAAACTGTCGGTTTACTCGGTACAGCACTGCTGTATATTAAACATAGCTGTATAAGCTTGCTGATAGCGAGCAATACACTTTGTTTGGGTGGCTTGGCCACTGTACGAACTGTGACCTGAAAAGGTCTGTTCGCCTGTATTGTTACCTTTTTACTGTGTTGCTTTCTTCTGTTGTAACTGATTATTATTTTGTTGATTGTACCATTTTCTATTGTGTCATTTTCTAATAATTGTGTGTCTTTTTCTATTGTGTACCATTTTCTATTGTACCTACTGTCATTAAAACTCTGTAATTCATAATACAGTCTTGTTTATCCCAATAAAATGGGAACGCAAAACCCTGACGAGATACCCCTCGGCTCTCCTGATCCTACATATATAATATGGCGGGGATTCCACGAGGTGGAACCCTTAACTGCATATCGACGCCATATTGCCTTTCAGTCGATCTGTGTGACATTCTTCATTGTTGGTAGATAGGTAGATGGCTAATTGAAATCACACACAACACTTGACTCCATAATTTATTTCTAATAAACCAGTTACAGGCACTTAGAAACTTTCCATAGGTTGAGCCACCCATTCGCAAACATGGTTGATGTAAGAAGAAGAATGGGCCAAGAAACTCCCCACTCACTCTTTTGGATCTGTCTTTCAATTGTTACAGTTCTTATTAAGGGTATTACCTTGCTGAATGACCTTTAAGATTTGACCTCTGTACTAGTATTTGTTACTTTTGCGCCCTCTACAGACAAACGAACATACTAAAATAAAACGAACTGAAGATTAGGCAATAACACAGATGTGTCTCAGAGTTGTCAACGTTTTTGCCTATTTTATTCGCTCTTTTACGAGTCTCGAATCTATAATAAATTATTTAATAGTAAACAATTGTATTTTACCTGCTGACCTAGCTTTCATTCTACTACATGATACATTCTGAAGGTCTGATGATGACCAGGAAAGTGCTTATCGGTTCTCAGTAACGGTAATAGTTAGGATTACCTAGCTTTCAACATTTATCTAATTGAGCACGGGTGCTACTACATGATACATTCTTAAGGTCTGATGATGACCAGGTAAGTGCTTTTCGGTTCTCAGTAGCGGTTATAGTTAGGACTACCTAGCTTTCAACATTTATCTAATTGAGCACGGGTGCTACTACATGATACATTCTGAAGGTCTGATGATGACCAGGAAAGTGCTTATTGGTTCTCCGTAACGGTAATAGTTAGGACTACCTAGCTTTCAACATTTATCTGATTGAGCACGGGTGTTACTACATGATACTTTCTGAAGGTCTGATGATGACCAGGTAAGTGCTTATCGGTTCTCAGTAACGGTTATAGTTAGGACTACCTAGCTTTCAACATTTATCTAATTGAGCACGGGTGCTACTACATGATACATTCTGAAGGTCTGATGATGACCAGGAAAGTGCTTATTGGTTCTCAGTAACGGTAATAGTTAGGACTACCTAGCTTTCAACATTTATCTAATTGAGCACGGGTGTTACTACATGATACTTTCTGAAGGTCTGATGATGACCAGGTAAGTGCTTATCGGTTCTCAGTAACGGTTATAGTTAGGACTACCTAGCTTTCAACATTTATCTAATTGAGCACGGGTGCTACTACATGATACATTCTGAAGGTCTGATGATGACCAGGAAAGTGCTTATCGGTTCTCAGTAACGGTAATAGTTAGGATTACCTAGCTTTCAACATTTATCTAATTGAGCACGGGTGCTACTACATGATACATTCTGAAGGTCTGATGATGACCAGGAAAGTGCTTATTGGTTCTCAGTAACGGTAATAGTTAGGACTACCTAGCTTTCAACATTTATCTAATTGAGCACGGGTGTTACTACATGATACATTCTGAAGGTCTGATGATGACCAGGTAAGTGCTTATCGGTTCTCAGTAACGGTTATAGTTAGGACTACCTAGCTTTCAACATTTATCTAATTGAGCACGGGTGCTACTACATGGTGACAGGTGACATCATCATTCACCAAGGTCTTCATGACACCTTTCAAATGAGTCCAAACACGAAGGTTCTACGTAGTGCCGTCACTGAGATCCTATACCCACCTTCGGAGTCCACCATCAGTTAGGTGACATCATCATTCACCAAGGTCTTCATGACACCTTTCAAATGAGTCCAAACACGAAGGTTCTACGTAGTGCCGTCACTGAGATCCTATACCCACCTTCGGGGTCCACCATCAGTTAGGTGACATCATCATTCACCAAGGTCTTCATGACACCTTTCAAATGAGTCCAAACACGACGGTTCTACGTAGTGCCGTCATAGAGATCCTATACCCACCTTCGGAGTCCAGCATCAGGTAGGTAACATCATCAGTCACCAAGGTCTCCACGAGCCCTTTCAAATGAGTCCAAACACGACGGTTCTACGTAGTGCAGTCACTGAGATCCTATGCCCACCTTTGGAGTCCACCATCAGTTAGGTGACATCATCATTCACCAAGGTCTTCATGACACCTTTAAAATGAGTCCAAACACGAAGGTTCTACGTAGTGCCGTCACTGAGATCCTATACCCACCTTCGGAGTCCACCATCAGTTAGGTGACATCATCATTCACCAAGGTCTTCATGACACCTTTCAAATGAGTCCAAACACGAAGGTTCTACGTAGTGCCGTCACTGAGATCCTATACCCACCTTCGGAGTCCACCGTCAGTTAGGTGACATCATCATTCACCAAGGTCTTCATGACACCTTTCAAATGAGTCCAAACACGACGGTTCTACGTAGTGCCGTCATAGAGATCCTATACCCACCTTCGGAGTCCAGCATCAGGTAGGTAACATCATCAGTCACCAAGGTCTCCACGAGCCCTTTCAAATGAGTCCAAACACGACGGTTCTACGTAGTGCCGTCACTGAGATCCTATACCCCACCTTCGGAGTCCACCATCAGGTAGGTGACATCATCAGTCACCAAGGTCTTCATGACACCTTTCAAATGAGTCCAAACACGACGGTTCTACGTAGTGCCGTCATAGAGATCCTATACCCACCTTCGGAGTCCAGCATCAGGTAGGTAACATCATCAGTCACCAAGGTCTCCACGAGCCCTTTCAAATGAGTCCAAACACGATGGTCCTACGTAGTGCAGTCACTGAGGTCTTATGCCCACCTGCGGAGTCCACCATCAGGTAGGTAACAGCATCAGTCACCAAGGTCTTCATAAGACCTTTTAAATGAGTCCAAACACGACGGTTCTACGTAGTGCCTTCACTGAGATCCTATACTCACCTTCGGAGTCCACCATCAGGTAGGTGACATCATCAGTCACTAATGTCTCTATGACCCTTTCAAATGTGTCTCTATCCGTCAAACGAAATTCTCAAGATAGCTAAAAACGATAAAAAAATAAACACAACAGAAAAAAGTATTTGATAGGGTAGGTACTTATAATAGTTTTGGAGAGCTTGACCACACTTCACTTTAAATTTATTTTTATATTTAGGCATAGTCAGGCTTAGTCTATGAACACAAAATGAAATTACAATCTACTATAAATATATTAACAAGCTTAATTTCTATTTTTAATTTACCAAATATTTATATTTATACTATTTACAAAATGTTTTAATTCATAAAACATTCAAAAAGACAACTTTTGTATTTAATTTCGAAAAATTTACGCGCGTATAGCCCACCCGTCGCAAGAGTCATCGAGACACTAATGTATCGCGTCCCGTCGTTGCGCCACAGGCCTTTGCGGGGGTGCTCCAGCGGGGTACTGGTGAAGTTTCGGCTTGCTATTTATTATTTTAAAAGATTAAAGGATATTCGAAAAAAAAAACAGGTAGAATTGTGAAATACGACATTTCCTATTTTTTGGTACTCAATTGATGCCAAACTATTAAGCCGTTACATAGAACATTTACAATTTAGGTTTAAGAAGGACCTATTTACTACAATTTATTCCTAAAATTTGGGAATGTTTATTAAAATTTTAAACAGGAAGATGCATTTATGATGACCCTAAGTATAACATATATTTTTTATATGGAAAACGCCTAAAAGGATTCATCTACAAACTTCTTTTAACATACGGTGTTTTTGGGATTTGAGCAATGTAATCCCCTTAACACAACTTAATATTGCTCACTTCAAAAACTACTTTCATTTAATTAATATTTCAATTCTCTAACCGCGAGCTCACTCGAAAGAGACATCTCGCTGCGCCTGCGGTTCTGAGTGGGCGGAAGTGCGGAACTCGGAAGTACTACACACACACACTCAGTAGTTCAGTACAGTTATTCATTACATATGTGATAGTTAACAAGGCATAAGTAGGTAATTGACGATTATTATAGCAAAAAATTAAATGATATTACAGAAATAAAAAAGTACGCTAAGGTTTAATAATAATGTTGGGAGTATGTGTGCGTTGTCTGGATTAATAGTAGGCCTGGTATGTTCCTTGTCTTACCTTATGTATAGATAAACAAACAAATGATTTTCTCTTTTGAGTTAGTAAGTAATTAAATTGTAAATAAGACTAGGGAAATATTGTTTTATCTATACTTAATATTAAGATTATAAAACCGATGAGTTAGTTTGTTTGTTTGTTTGCTTGAACGCGCTAATCTCAGGAATTGGATCAGTCGTGATCCAATTTGAAAAAATTCTTTTAGTGTTTGATAGCCCATTTATCGAGGAAGGCTATTGGCTATATATCATCATGCTACACCCAAAAGGAGCGGAGCAGCAATGAAAAATATTGCGAAAACGGGGAAAATGTGACGCAGACGAAGTTGAGCGGGACAGATAGTTTTTTATAAAAAAATCACTAGATTTTATCGGTGGACTGATACACGTGGTGGTAGGATATATTCTACAGGAATGTAGGCACTACCATCATTAACACCTGCCTAGCCTTTTCTTAACTTTCTGTGTTTGGGTCGGCTTCCATTCTAACCAGATATACCAGTATTTTTGAGTGAGTGTCTACCTGACCTCGACATTCAACAACCCAGTTAGTACTGGGCAATACGAAACCCCTTGGTAAGACTGCCACTGACTACTTGTAACGACTTCCAAAACCTACAAGACTAGGACAGAATCGTAATCCTAAATAATAATATATACCTTAATATTATATTATAATATTATGAATGCGAAAGTACCTTAGTTTGTTTGTTTGTTACCTCTTCACGCCTAAACCACTGAACCGATCATCCTGAAATTTGGTTTAAAGGTTGTCAGGTGTACCGAAACGGACATAACCTATCATCTTGAAAAACAATAATAACATTCTTTTGATAATAGATGGCGCTACATGGCCGAGAGAAGAATGCTAGAGAAGCCGCAGGCAAAAGCTAATATTTGTATAAATACATAATACGTGCCTCTCAACCTCCCAATGACCGCTGCAATGATCGGTCAACCAATATTTAATAGCTATCACGTTGTTTGACAAATTATTTTTCGACTGCATCGCATTGCTGCTAACACTAATAAATACCCATCACACTTATGGATGTGTGGTGTGACAAGAATGGATAAAGTGAGGAATGAGTATATTAAAGGAAGTGTAAAAGTTGCGCCAGTTACAGAAAAGTTAAAAGGAATCGTCTGAAATGGTATGGCCATGTGATGAGGAGAGACGAATCGCATGTGATAAAAACAGTGATGAATATAAATGTTGATGGATGGAGAGAGAGAGAGAGGAAGACCTAGGAAATGATGGATGGATTGTGTGAAAAATGATATGAAGGAAAATGGAGTAAATGATAGCATGACTAATAACAGAGGAGTATGGAGAAAAGAGACGTGTTGCGCCGACCACAAATAAAATGGGACAAGGGCAGGAAGATGATGATATTTAAAACAGGAGTCAGAAACCATGTCAACAAAAATAAATAAACCACGAATAAGTAATTTGAGAAACAGTTTTAAAATTATGGTAAAGCGTCATCTACCATAAAACCAGAATACTACTTTTCCTTCACTCTTGTTGAATGGTTGCGGGTATTGGTCAACAGATGGCGCTGTACAAAGATCACATATATTTTGACAATTCTCCCCTCGGCCACACGCGGAATGCTACAGTTCGGTAATGGCCGCCACCGGGGTGGTTTACTCGCGCTGCTGTCATAGAGACACGCGTTGATTGGTTGTTTACTTTATTTACATCACAATCATAACCAATACAATCACAGTGTAAAGTGTTTATTGTGTACTACGCTTGTTGAATGCACGTTTGTATGCGTAAAAGTGATTTTTGATACAGTTTTGAAAGCGATGAGCGACGGGTCGCTCTGCAAGCGTTGGTAGAATGCATCGTCCAGTGTAGTGTTGTGATAGTCGAAGTTACGCGACCCAATGCTGGGCTACAGAGGCGCGATGTGTAGCCGGCAGCATACCCAGGCGTGTCTCAACACTTCCCTGTCCATACGACAGGAGATACAGAGATTTGAAAGCGTGCATCCTTCTATTTATGCTCTTTACGACCTTGTGGAGTTGGTACCTGATCCATTGCTGGCACAGCAGATAAGGGACCACGTCGTGGCCATAGAAGGTTAGTACTGGTTGAATGTTTACATGTTCGCGTGCGTTTCTACGGGGGACTTGCGTTGTTTATACTTAGATAAATCACAGCGGATAACCTAATAATGCCCAGCTTGTATTGGCGATTAGCACGAGTGGAGTACGGTAGGTACCTAAACGTACACTGGTGTTACTTGGTAATTATTCGACAAGTGGAATCACAGTGTAATCATTTTGAATTTGGAATATGACTACCGCTACCCGGTGGTTTGCGTGACGCCAAAACAAATGACAACCTAAAATCATCGTAATAACAATAAAGAATCACTGCCTCAATACCAGTTTACCTGCACAATATTCCTAGTCGACAGGCCTTGAAGTCTGGGAATCCCGTTTAACTAGGTACTGGCAACATTGCAAGTCGTATTGTCATAACAATTCACAAATCAAAATTACTGCGAAAGGAACACAATTTGATAACAATCCGACACCTCCACTAAGCATTCAAAGATACCAATACAACTATGTACGTAAGTGTGTGTTACTATAAGAATGCTACACTTTCTCCGGTTTTTACGACATCGGCGCAAACCTGGTCCTTGCTTGATAGCATCCAGTTTTTATAAAGCGGATTTCCTCGTGTTAATTCGCTGCGAAACTTGGCAACTTCGTGTCAATGTCAAGGTTTCCAGGTGAAGTTCTTCACTAGTTATTGTAAATATTGTAATGTTAACCGGTACCTATTGTATTGTAGTTCATAGTATTACAATTATCATTTTATGAGCTGAAGAACGTGTGGTTTTATTATAAATTTTCGATTAATGTTACGTCGAGAGAAATTGTACTTATTGTTTTTTAACTATGTATCTAAAGACAAGATTAATTATGTCTTGCGTTGTTACATTATTGGAGTTTCCAGAAAAAAATGCCCGATATAGCCACTCATAACCGCGTTTGTAGTGTGCCGCAAAAAGTGGGCAAGAGTGTTTAAATGAAAGATGATGGCCTCCTCATGTCTACGAACTACACTAAGAAGCGTGGTGATTTTAGTAAAGAGCCTCTATACTATTCTTCTTAAATAAACAGGTAGTGGCAACCGGTAGGTTCAACTTTAGATTGTGCTACAGACAAAACATTTATTACGATTGTGCATATTTTACCTACGTCGTACGTACTAATTTGTCTTCCTTCTCACACGATTATGAAGAAACATTGATATACGAAATCATCCTACAGACTTGTCTTAATTTTTTCCACGCTCTTCTTGTACAGCTCCTTCGAGCATTAAAAAAGCGGCCTTTATATAATAATAGTTTTGATTTTGGTTTCGTCGACAGCACGATAACTATTTTGGATTTGTATAAAATGACATAACGATCCGTCAAAACAAGAGTGAAATTCAACTTTTCGGACGGGCAAAAACACTTAAAGAGTAGACACAACTGTCAAATCGAGTTGACATTCTTAGTTCGGGCCTCGAACTAATCTTATGTCCGCAGGTGCTACGGAAACTACGGCTTTCGTGCCTAAAGAGTAAATCCCCAGGCTCCATAAGTGGCCCTTTAAGACATTAAATTAAGAAAAGCAAGTTTATTAGATATGTTTTTTTTTTCAAACGTTGCCCCACCTTAGCTAGCTTCTTTATTTCTCCAGTAGCGTGGGTGCGTTTACAAACATTTAAACTCACATACACAAACAGCCAGACCCAGAACAACTATGTGTAGGCCATACAAATATTTGTTCTGTGCGGGGATCGAATCCGCGACACGCAGCGCAGCAATTGATCGCTCAACCACTGCGCCAACCGTGCCGTCGTGAGATTAAGAGCATAATTCATCATAAAAAAAACCTGTAACCGCTATGTTCAAGGAATTGGGTGAAAACAATATCCACAAATCTGCGATACTAGTCTTGTCTGTCTTGACAAGAAATAAACGGCACCTTTTGACAAAAAAGGGCAACTGCATGGAAACGAACAGCCCACTAATTGCTCCTATAAGAACAGGAAATTCAATCAATCAACATGAGAAATGTCTTTAATCTAGAATGTTAATAACTAATGCGAAGAGTGATAGATGCCATTAAATATCATTAGCAACCAACAGTTAACCGCGTAGGTGACCGAGAGACCTAGCTATCAAAGCTAGACTGTTTATTTCTAGGTTAACGATTTACGAGCAGAGCAACCCGACCTGTCAGTAACGACCGGTTATTTTTAGAAACGCTGATTCGAAATCAATAAAGTGGCAATTAGAGAGATGTTTACGTGATTTACTCCCCTATTTGAATTAAGTTTTGTGTTGGTAATGTGAGATATGGCGAGTAAATAAGATAATTGCTGAGATAATAAACGGAGTGTTTTGCAATCGAGGTGCCGCAATCTGAAAGGATTACAGAAAGTAACAATAAATACAGTTTTTATTGTAGGTATGTACCTATGTACATATTGTACATTATTCACAAACTAGAATAGATCTAAAATAGTTCAAGTATCGAAATGGAAAAAGAGTTACAGGGCGTCAAAAAAATCGTCCACATCGCTCGTCAACCTGAAAAATATCCAGCTTTACCACAGGATGGCAATACTGATTCTTTCGCCAAAAAAAACTCTAGCCTTCTGGGCACATGAAGAGTCGACAAACGAGTACCGATACCTACAGTTTTGGTTTATTAATCTAGGAATCCTGATTTTCGGCATGCAGGTAACGTCATAACAAGGGCATCGAAAACCGGCCATTTTTCAGAACCGTTTCTTTTTCGGTTTCTATCCAAAACCGTAAACCCGCGTTTTTAATTTTTTTTCATTTACAATAAACTGTTGCTTTATTTCTTAATTAACAGCCACAGAGGTTGTAGGTTGATACTGACAAGGAAATTTAATGCAGTTATTATAATTTTTTTTTTGTTTGTTCCCTTTGTTTTTATCGATTATCCCGGCATTTTGATTCCCAGTACCTACTATAGGCGACCTACACAAATGCCTTTTTTTGGTATTGTTTGTCGTGCCGTTGAGCTGCTTGAGTTATGAGTCGAGCTGCACGATTACTGACGAATGATTGCACTAGCTGGACAGGTCCATTCAGATCTGTGTGGTTCTTTCTTCAAAAGACGATCTCAGACACTTATCTGCATAGTCCTCATGTGAGTTGACCAAGATTATGGATGGACCTTAAAATAAACTATAAAAAAACCGAAAAACCCGACGACCCGGGCTTTATAAAACAGAGCCGGTTTTAGTCCGAAACTCAAAACCGGTAATTCCCGGTTCGTATGCCCTACTCATAACGTATGCGCCACAGATCACTGATTTCTTCTTTATCAGGTATTATTCTGTTATCCGTTTGTCGAAATTTTGGCCTAATTGTGACAGCATTTCCTCACGATCTGATACAATCGTACCCTTGGTTTTCCGTCATATGATAGCGGTCGGTGAGCTATACCTAATTTATATCTATCCTTCGTTATACTGAGCACGAATTTATTCGCCTAAAGACAATCATCGAAATGAATTCTCTCAAGTCCGTTTAAGTATTTATCATCGTCGAAGACGCTGTCTACACTTTTGCTCTACTTAAACCTCATCTTCCTAACGCTATCCTGGCCTTCTGCCAGGTTCCGTTTTCTTCCTAAGTCTTCCCACTTTATACTAACTTGCTCATCCTCAACGTTAGCTTTACTGTCCTACATTCGCAAAATGCATAACATTTACAAGATATTCTAAAGCAAATTAAGGTCAAAACTGCGCACTGGTAATCAAAGGAATTCTGTTATTATACAACATAGTTTAATATCTCGCATAACGTGGAGTTATGCCAACTATTACAAATATGATCTAAATAATATTCTTGAAATACGTCGGGCGCTTGTCCGGGGTTACTTGAAACAAGAAACTAATTAAAGGATATTTACATTTTGTAAAAACCCTTTAGAATATTCTATGTTAATTCTGAAATGAAAGTAAAACAGCTATCAGCTTGTCAAGTTAGAACAGTTGATGTAAAAGTATTATTGTACATTGTACAAACTCCAGAAGTAATTAGAATTAATCTAACAAAAATTTCTGGAATTAACTCGTCCAACTTCAAGTCTTTTCTTACCACTAGCAGATGTTACTACGCGGACAGGTTTCCCTCAACAAGCCCGATTTAATTCAGTGCTTTCATTTTGGATGACTGAAACTACAGCATCTCATTACACCTTTGAAATCCGCTACTAGTATAAACTCTGGCAATTTTCACCTCAATATCAGCGCTGGAAATTCTCAACCGAGACTTCACAAAAAGCTTTCTTTGAAAAATTTCTCCCCTGGTGGATATTCAGTATTTATCCATTTCCTTCATCAAGTGCTACAATTGAACGCCTCAAGCATTGCAACCAGCAAAATGTAGGTCAGAAAATGCAATCAGTGCTCAACAATATAAAATAGATGAAGCTATTTGCTCACCTGGGACTGGGAGAAATCTGAAATGAATCAGTTGCTTATTTCTGCACTGTTATTATAACTAAGGGGCAACTCGCGAAATGGGTCACTGCAGCACTCTTAGATACGAAGTCTTATTATTTCGTATAATAAGTAGAAGCCCGAACTAACGTTAATATTGCATATTTACAGCTACTGCAGTAGAATCTGCATGTTACTTTATTTCAGGTGAAAAAATGCTCGAACATTTTCAATTTCAGAGATAATCTTCAGAGATTATACCTATATGTGGAGTTGAAACCCAACCTAGCGTTTTAAGTCCCTCCCGCGCTCTAGCCCTCGTTTCCAAGTTCACAGACTTAATCCCCCGTTCATTGGATGGAAAATCGGGATTTTTATAGGCCCTCTTAAAGTACTGAGAACAGAACTACCTCTATCATTGGTTTCCAAAACGATTAGCAAAAATGTACGAAAACGAATCCATGAAACAATAAGCGTAACATTTACAATTTTATCTCTAGACAGCTTGGCCTCGAAAAATTCTGGCAATCACGATCTTGACATTAGGTTTGGCAAGTGCGTCTCGTTGCGGCGGTGTTATGTCGGGACTTCGGGAGTCGGGAGTCGGTACTAAGTAGGCATCGTCCGATAAGTGTCGGCAGCGTGCCAGCGCACCCTTGAAAAATTTGAATAATGTACTCGACGTTGACGATGAGCCAATTATGCTTAGTGGTTTATGCTACCCTAGTTTTTTGCTTGCGGGACAACTTGTTTTTAGTTCATTTTTTTACTAGTTAGTTTGTCCCGTCTAGTGGCAAAAGCTTCTATCTAACAATGAGTCGGACTAAAGGTTCTTTCTAGGACGTCGACGTTGACTGATTGATTGATCCTAAGCAGTTGCTTCAATTAGGTCCGTTGTATCGTGAACGTAATTATTTCTAGGACCTATTTTCTTGAGCAGGCAATTACGCGAGAACTGAGTGAATTTATAGATTTTTATTGATTGGAGGGAATCAATGTTATTTTTATTTATTATAACAAACAAAAAATAATTGCTTATATTAGAAATAATCGCATATATTCGGATGAAGCTTTTCCTCGTTAAAACATTCAATGTTAATAATAATTATAACTACAAATATCCGTATCATTTGTAGTCAATTGAATAAATGAATTATAAAAATAAATTCTCTTTTAGAAGTGAAACTTCTTATGCGACTTCCAACAAGTTTAACGTTTTCATGGAGGGGGAATATTTTCTATTACCCACTAAGAGATGGCGCTATTACAAGATTTGTGACTACGTAGTTCTACTAGGTACAAATCTTGCAAGATGGCAAGATGGCGTGCAAACAGTCATGCATTCGACTCTTCGGTGTGACCAGCCTTTGCTCAATTTCCATGAGTAGAAAAACCTCGATGAACTTATGTAATAAAAAGTGTACAACAATAAAACAATAAAATATTATTTAGAAGCTCAATAAAATAACGAGAGTGAATGCGTGGCACTCGAACGCATGCGTGTAGTATTACGAAGTTTCACTTCTTCCGCGCGGAGGGACTCCACGCACTATTTTATTAGCACGCTTATCCGACCATTTCCTTTCGATATAATTATGATTCAAAGGGAAACGAGTCAATCATAGTCATTGCGATAACTCTGTAATTGACATAACATGCTAAAGTACCAATCAATATGACTACAATTAATTTTGGTTCAATTTTTCATCTTATTTTTTGTACTGGGTATTGGATTGCCAAATTCTACTTCATCCTTGTCTGGTCAATCGGCACCAGCTTATTATATAAAGGCAATTCTTTTATGCCGTGGTAAAAATATTATAAGTAAGCGGTAGAGTGGCAGCCTGCCCAAGGTTAGACCACAAATAGTGGAGTTTAATGCGCTTTAAAATTATATCAGAACAATACAATATCGTCAATGCTGTTTATTTATACTTGATAATATCCACCATGCACTTTATTACCTTACCGAATAATAAAAAAAAAACTGGCCAAGTGGGAATCGGACTCGCGCACGAAGAATTCCGTACCATTATTTATTAAAACGAGCATAAAATATCACTTTTTTGTATGGGAGGCCCCTATTTATTTTAATCTGTTTTTAATATTTGTGGTTATAGCATCAACAGAAATACATAATCTATAGAAATTTCAACTGGCTAACTATCACTGTTCATGAGATACAGCCTGGTGACAGACGGACGTACGGACGGACGGATGGACAGCGAAGTCTCAGTAATAGGGTCCCGTTTGACCCTTTGGGTATGGAACCCTCAAAATGGAAACTTCGGTATTGTTCCACAATATTTTTCTGACCACGATCTTGACATTTAGCGCTAGAGTGCATCATGGCTGCGGGAGCACTCACAAATACACTGGCCTGGAACAAAAGTACCGTATTAGTGTCATAACAAGGTGGAATAGGTACTTCTCTTTTGATAAAAATGTTTAGTTGTTAGCCTGTTTCAAGAAGCATTGGAGTAAATCGCAGTAGAATATGAAATGTGAAGTCCTAGATATTGTTTTCAAATCAAAGTAATTCTTTATTTCGAACAACGAGGTCCTTATGAGTTAGTGAATAAGTACTTAAAAACTATGTTAGCAGCAAAGCATTATAGTGATTTGCCACTAATATAGTTCTTAGTTCTTTATTTTGCACAACTGTCCTTGTTTTTAACGGTTTGTTATTAATTTATTATCCTTTTACATGGGAAAGTTATGCGTTCAGTTTATTCACTGATTAATTATAAGGATAAATTATTAATTTTATATAAAATAAACTTTTTAAATTATGGAATCATCATCAGTCTACAGCAGTCCACTGCTGGACATAGGCCTCTTCAATCGCTCGCCACTTAACTCTCATCCAGTTGCTACCAGTCACCATGCAAAGAATAATAAATTAATAGTAGAAAAAAATAGAATCCTACTAATATAATATAATAATATAGGAGAAATTCCTAGTGTGGAGCAATGTTTAAAAAATATTCTTAACGTGAAAGTTTGTAAGTATGTATGGATGGATGGATGTTTGTTACCCTTTCACGTAAAAACTACTGAATGGATCTGGATGAAATTTGGCACAGGATATAGATAATAGTCTGGAATAACACATAGGATACTTTTTATCCCGGTATGGTGATCCCGCGGGACAATTACCGAAAAAACGCGGCCGAAGCCGTGGGCAGAAGCTAGTAATATAATAAATAAATAAATAATTTCAAATCCCCTTAAAATCAGTCCTTTGTAACAATTTATTGAGTACTCCAGTTCGAAAATATCTCGATTGTTCGACGTAATCGAGAAGTTTTCAACAAGTGCCCTTTGGAATCAATAAGCTGACGTTGAGTTGATCTCGAAGAGTATCTGAGTGCATTGATGTTGCGAGGCGAACGACTGAGAGGAGATCAAAAGGCCGCCGGTTAGATTAAACCTATAACATTGTATCTACCTAGTACAAGTCTGTTTGTGACCGTATTTGACTTTGTGAACGTGATCAGGAAAATCTGCATATAAATGCAATTTCAAATGTTCCAGATTTCAGTATTATATGTGCACTGGGGTAATCCCGAAAACGGTTATATACCGAATGTTAAAAAAAAATCGGTACTACCCCAGTGCACCTTGTATCATTATTATCATTCTTCTGCCCTTACCCCAATTTATTTGGGGTCGGCACAGCATGTCTTCTTCTTCCATACTTCTCTATTACTTGTCATCTCATCAGACACCTCCTTTCAGTATTATAATATAACATTACCAATATGTAAGTCCGCGAATAAAATGAAACCACATTCACTAAAGCATTCAAATCCGGAAAATATTTTCTGTTCACACAGACCTGAAGATATGCGACAGCCAATAAATGCCTCACATTTTTCGTCGAACACTTCAACACTACGCGATTTAGTCCGGACATACCCGCACTGGATTTGAAAGCTGCAGTCAGAAATACTTCTAGACATTTTATAGTACAAAAATTGGAAATAGAACTATTTTTTTGGTTTATTCCACTTTGTTCACCTGCAAATTTGATTGATACTGATAAGAAGCAATCTTTTTTAATTATGTATACCGATTGCTGAATCGAATGAAAACCTGATCCGAAAATTGATTTATTTACTTATCCTTCGCTAGCCTTATCTTCTATTCGCTTTTATTCTTTGTTTTTTTTTTTAAGTGAAACTTCTTATGCGACTTCCAACAAATTTGCGTTAAACGTTTAACGCTACCATGGAGGGGGAATAGAAATAGACAGAGCGAGAGTGAATGTGTGGCATTCGAACGCATGCGTGTGGTATTACGAAGTTTCACTTCTTCCGCGCGGAGGGACTCCATGCACTATTTTTTCTTAGGTTTTTTTATAATTTCAAGCTAAAAATCCAACGCATGTCGAAAGTACCTTACGGTTTGCCATTAGATGGCTATTTTACACCAACACTTCCAAACGAAACAGATTTTTTAATTAAATAAACGCTTGGCTGAGAGCCAGCAGGGGAATTCACTTCGAAAACTTGGATACAAAAGTAGGTCATGTAAGTAAGGTAATTTTTGCAGGGAACCCGTTTTAAAATGTTAACTGGATACCATTTTTCCAATAGCAGTCGTGTCTTTTGGCTTTAGTTTGGAATATATATTATTTGGAATCTTGGAGTGCAGAATGGAAAAGTTCTTTTGTAACAGAAACTTGAGCCCTAGTTTATTTTTATAGAAAACTAGCTTATGCCCGCGGCGTCGCCCGCGTGGAGGTCGATAATTGTCCCACGGGAACATACTATCGGGATAAAAAGTATCCTATGTGTTAAATCCAGGTTATAAACTACCCGTGTGCCAAATTTCATCCAAATCCATTCAGTAGTTTTTGCGTGAAAGAGTAACAAACATCCATCCATCCATCCATCCTCACAAACTTTCGCATTTATAATATTAGTAGGATAACAGTATAATAATACGAGCATCAGCAAAATTAAAGGGCAAAATGAAATACCAACAAGGAAGGAGGTCCTTTTTGTTGAATATTTCTCAAACTGTTCCATTCCAATAGTTCCTTCTAATACAAATGAAATATTAATAACTACGGAGATATCAATCGCTAGAGAGCTAAATATTTTGATTCAATGAAAATACTGTTTCGTTCTGATTTGTTTTTTTTTTAGATCCATTGATTAGTTGTTACGAGTTCGAGCCCAAACTTCGCCAAAGAACTAGTTTTCACATATAAACAAGATCTTTGTCTTACATAAAATATCAAACCACTTTGGTATTTCAATTGCTTCCCAATTTCTCTGTTATTATAAGAGCCAGAATCAGCTGAATTCTCCCCATTCAATTTTGATTTAATATTGAACATTCCACTGCATCATTAATCTCCTGAGCGAAGGTGAATACGATTCTACCCTCCCCAGTGGCTGACGTGCAAATAACTAATTAATGTCAAATGTCACAGCTAACAATAAAGTTGGAATCTAATTATGTTTTGGCTGTAGCAATTAATTTTAATTAAATACAATGCTTTGTTTATGAATGATGTATATCGTCGAATAAGAAACGACTCGTCTCTTCGACCATCACAGGGAGAGCACCCTTTGATGGTCGAGGAGGCGAGTATGAAAATGAAAAACCACAGAATGGTGATTGGTACTGCGGTGAAGATAGTAGGTACAGCTTTTTCCTTTAAATCATACCATGTTAGAAATATTTGCAACTCTCTCGTTGCGTTATGACACTTTGTCTCTAGTAGGAAGAATAGACAAAGACACATTAACCATGGTAAAAGCAAAAACAGAAGCTTTATAGTTTGTTGCTGGATGCTGCTTGTTTCATGTCTTCAGTATAGTTGGTGTTGAACATAACAACACTCATTATTGCCGTAAGGATTTGGCAGAGATTTAGGACCTATAGAAACATCCGCGTTTTGCCAGTCTTTTCTTTCTTTCTTTATTGTGCGGTTAGTGCCTAACCAGAGTTTTTATGCCACTAATGGGCTTCTGACCTGGCTTTAGAATAGAATAAAATATATTTATATCAGACTAGCACACATTAAATGATACAGGTCCATATTATGTTAGTAGGCAGATACTTACAGCTATGATAGTAAAATTTAAAATAAATATTATTTTGGACATGCATGAGCGACCAATGCCTCAGGATTCGGCTGTCCACTCTGTCCGACACCACGCCAGAAGTGAGTTGGTGCTACTTTTTATCCGAGATCGCAGGGACAACGTTCTTTTGCGAAGGACCGCACCTCAGACCTGGAAGCCGTACATACTGTGGTTGGTGAACATGCCGGAGGCACTGCACCGCTATGGGAGCCCCAACAAACCCCTGACCGCGTTGTTACTCGTATACTGGACGCGCAGAGCATTGCAGGCTTTTTTAGTGTAATTGCTTCACAGGTTGCATGTGTATAACATGCCGTCGAGAAATATCTTTTAGGCATACTGGTTTCCTGACGATCGATGTTGTTCTGAAGTCGATGTTTTGCCAGTTATGTCTAAATCCGATGTACAGGGGACGAACCTATTGATAATTAGTGTTAAAGTACCTATGTCTGTAGCTGCTTCAATAGTAAAATTCTGCCAAATTAGACAAGAATGAATCTGAAAGGAAATTAATTCCCCAACTTTCAGTAAACTCCCTTCAAGGTGCCTTTGAAGCTATTTAGATTCTTGTTTGACGTTTGCACGTCAGTTAAAGTTCTTTCATTCAAGTTGTAAATGGTTTGCTTACTCGCCTAATTTAACTTTCAATACAAAATCATTTACTGAGGGATCCCGTGATTATCTGGGATTGAATTATCAAACTCTAAGGAAAAGTTGTTCTAGCGTATCTATAAAGGCGCTAATTAATTCAGTCAAATACTTAATTTAACTACAGGATGAATGTTAGGAAATGATTGAAATAATCCCTGTTTTCTCAGCCTAGATCTCACCAGATGAAAGAAAACCTATAAACTAGGACAGGAACAACGGATAGAAACTGTATGTGTATCGCAATAAAATTAGGAGTAAAAATCCTGAATTCCTGCCTAACTTTACAGTCCTACCCTATGGGTAGGGAGGTACGTATGATAGTCGTCTAGCAAGTTCCGCATATTGCACCAAGTATCAATGCATGAATGTTGAATAGAATGTATCGGTGTAAGTATGTGAATACTGGTGCCTTTGCGCAAATTCTCATAATCCAAGTCTTTGATCTCAGAAAGCCATATTATTCAAAGACATTCCAATGCGACTGTAATGTGTAATATTTTGATCACATGCATAAATCTGGAAACCAATTATGGAGTGGAACTGGGTGGCCCGCGAAATTCAAATTTACTTACTTTTTTGCTATTTGCCGGTAAGTGTCAGGTTTTATGTTGAATAAAATATGATGTACATGTTCCATCTTTGAAGGTTAGGATGCTAATATTAAAAAGCCTTTCCCATATTACAACACAGCATCTGGTTCTTCACTTTTTAAGTATTCCTCATCTTTAAGTCTACGATCCGTGCCTTAGCTTACTTACTACCAAGGCATGTTTTTTTTTAAATTTGTTCACCATGTATAGGACATATTCTCCTTGTCCAGTTATTTGTTTGAACTGTGCTATTCTTTCCAAAGCCAGAATTAACAACCCCTAAACACTAAAGGGAGAAGCACTTCAATGTTGAAAATCTGACAACCAGTCCAATTCCAAGTGATATCGTATTACCCAATACTAACTGGTTTGAGGAGTCACCCCATGTGAAATACTGGTATTCAGCTGCATCCAGTTAGACTGGAAGCCGACCACAAGTCCACCACGTAGTTGGGGAAAGGCCAGGCAGATGATAATGACCACGTAGTGGATTACGGCTCTCTCCATGCAGCGATGAAAACACTGCAAAGATACTGCTGGGTTCAGCAGGAGGAATGTCATAGGCTGATAAGCTTATGCTTTTGCTCGTCAATATTCTAATCAACCTGTCATACATTAATTAGATCAGAACACATACAATTACATGTTAATTAAAACACATACTGGTTACGATAACACCGGCCACGCAAACCGGTTTGTAATACTATGTTATGGACATGGACAGACCAATTTCAAGGCCGCGTCACGGCCAACATTACTCAACATTGCTGTCATTGTACTCGAGCTAAATTTATCTAAAATAGATGTTGATTTGTATAGAAATGAAAATAGACCTGAAATAAAATTCATTTGAGATTTTTCTTACGTAAAATCGTGCAGCCAAGCCACAAAGATACCCTCGAAGATATTAGATTTTGTTTGGTTAGGAACAAAAAATTAGCATATTCGTGATCTATAGAAGAATGAAAAGATAAAGTTAAACATTTTGTTGATCTAACCGCACTGGCTAACAAAGGAGCACGTCCATACATTTTCAAACACCTAACTACAGGTTAACTAGGTATTTTAATAAAAGCTTGTAGCCTGAACAATGGTTATTGAGCAGGCGCCAACGCCGACCGCCTCGTTCAAACAAGAGATTTACCAACATTTTCATTGAAAATATATTAACATAATCATAATAAATTTGCATCCCAGACTACAGCAAAAATCCTCTTTCTACCCACGTCCACGTGTGGGTTTGTTTTGCTTTTTTTTGAAATTACAATAAAGGCAGGTAAAGCTCACAGAGCATCGCAAACATTTTTTACCTCTATTGGACAAAACACGAAGCAAATACAGGGTGTTTGGCAGAACGTTGAACATACGAAAATGGTGGATAGGTGGGGTCATCTGCTACTTACTCAGCCCAAATTTTTTTGGCCCTGGCCCACGGGATATTTTTTAAATTTTTTTTTTGTCTTTCTTCTTCTTACACCACTTTCTTAACTTTAAAGTGTAATTTTTATTAAAAATGGGTAAAACAGGCAATATTTAGTATTTTTTTAAAATCTTTTATGTTGACAGATTCTTATAAAATTATTGCTTTATTCAGATGTTAGCTAGAAAAAAAGTTATGAGTCCTCAAACTTACAGAAAGATGTAAAAAAT
Source organism: Cerastis leucographa (assembly GCA_963082945.1). NCBI lineage: Eukaryota > Metazoa > Arthropoda > Insecta > Lepidoptera > Noctuidae > Cerastis > Cerastis leucographa. Next base: position 19,473,556 of record OY720356.1, on the reverse strand, counting down.
ACTTAAATCTTAATTTCAACTTGCATTTAAAAAAAAACAAAAAATGATTGAGGAGTTCCAATTCTAGCAAAACATCCCTAGTGTGTGAGCTTTCTAATGGTTAATTTGCTTTTATAAAAAAAAAACTTTAAGAGTTATGTCATAATTTTTTCAAGTAGGACATTTTTGACGAAACTCTACCTTTACGGAAAGTGAAATGTTTTACGAAATTTAATACTGCAAAGTTGGTGAAAATTAAATGATCGATTGAAATTATGCTGTACCAGTTAGGTGCATTAATGAAACAATTAAATAATTTTAAATAATTTATTTAAATGATAAATCACAGATGTTCGAATTGACGCCCTTCATTTACAATACAGGCGCGGCATCTACGTCTGATTTCTACAGTTGTTGTGCGCAGCAGCATCTCCTGTCGCATAACTTCGAAAGCAGCATTAATTCGATTTATTAAATCTTCTCGACTTTCTACTTCTGTAGTGTAAACTAGTTCTTTTGCCCTTCCCCACACGTGAAAATCGAGCGGAGTGAGGTCGGGCGATCGCGGAGGCCAGGGAATTGGTCCTCCCCTGCCAATCCACGAATTTGGGAAACAATTTTCCAAATGCTCACGTACGATCAGACTAAAGTGAGCTGGGCAACCATCGTGTTGAAAGACAATAGGCCTGTTTATGTCTACTTGGAACACTTCTTCCATTAATGGTGGTAAATCATTGATCAAAAAATCCAAGTAGTTGTTCGCATTAATGTTGTCGGGCAAATAATGAGGCCCTATTAGCTTATCGCCAATCACTCCTGCCCAGACATTCACACTGAATCTCCTCTGGAAGCCCCTTTGTCTCTTCACGTGTGGGTTTTGATTTTTATGTGACCAATGGTGTAGATTGTGATAATTGACAATCCCTTCTTTGTCAAATTTGGACTCGTCCGTCCACAGAATACTTTTTAAAAAGTTTCCGTCGTCCACATCGGTATGCAGCAAATGGCGACAAAATTGCACACGTCTCCCAAAATCACTGTCATCGAGACCTAGAACAAACAAAACACGTCTAAGAATTGATGTCAATACTGAATCTTTTCTTCTTTCGAGTTCAAACTCTACAATTATCTAAATTAAATTATCTTCAATTTTTAAATAAGTACCTAATTGGCTTTATGGCTTAGCCATAAAGACGTAAGACCACATTCACAAAAGGGCGTGCGACTTTCCATTTGTTCTGAAAAGGAGCCATAAGCGCTGGCAAGTTTACCTACGCTGACCACCTGAAACCGAATTCGAAATCCGAATCCTGTAAGCGCTGGCCGCCTGATTGTTACGTGAATGCGACCGAATAGGAATAGTTTATTCGAATTTAATTTGAAATTAGAATTGAATGCGCAAAAAAACAACATGAGGCAAAACAACTAATAAAGAAAGTAACGAAATCAAGGTTAAATGGAACGATCAATTGAACTGTCTCATAATTTACTACATTCCACAAAATCGTATCAGATGCAGTACATGAATAGCTTAAAATCTTACCTTGCACTGGAGTGTAGTGAAAAGCATGCCTACCATCTACCCGGAGAACAGACCACACTTTCCATATGCTTAGGCCAAGCATTGAAGCTATTTGTCTAATGCTTTTGGTAGGGTCCGCGTCAAACTCGGCAAGAACTTGTTCGTCAATGGTAGTATCGGGTCGTGCTACGTTCACTCGTGGTTCTTGAAAGTTCAGGTTACCGGTTTGTCGTAAACGTCGGTAAGTACTCGCAAACGTCTGATGACTGGGTACTCGGCGGTTGGGATAACGCTCTTGATAAATCCTTCGCGCTTCACGCGAATTAGTATTAGCACTTCCATACGCTAACAACATGTCCGCGTATTCCTCACTGGTAAAAGCAGCCATTTCTTTACCAATAACAACAGGAAACAGTAATAACAAAAAACTTAACTAACAGGTAACAAAACTAGTGATAACAATAAAAGAAAACGAAGTGAACAAAAACAAACGTAAGCGTAACGGGCACGTGAGATCGCAGAGGCAGTTAAGTCTCGACTAAGAAAAGAATTCATTCTGAGGCGTTACGGTGCCACGAGAGCGAAAGAGAACAAAAATACGCTATGACTGCGCAAGAGTGAAACAAAATTTCTACCTGTTTCGTGTAACAACCATCCCAAGGGAATAGTGAATGTTAATTTGCACAACTGCTACTGGCAAGCCGTCGATCATTTAATTTTTACCAACTTTGCAGTATTAAATTTCGCAAAACATTTCACTTTCCGTAAAGGTAGAATTTCGTCAAAAATTGAAAAAATTATGAAATAACTCTTAAAGTTTTTTTTTATAAAAGCAAATTACATACCATTAGAAAGCTCACACACTAGGGATGTTTTGCTAGAATTGGAACTCCTCAATCATTTTTTGTTTTTTTTTAAATGCAAGTTGAAATTAAGATTTAAGTATTTTTTACACCTTTCTGTAAGTTTGAGGACTCATAACTTTTTTTCTAGCTAACATCTGAATAAAGCAATAATTTTATAAGAATCTGCCAACATAAAAGATTTTAAAAAAATACTAAATATTGCCTGTTTTACCCATTTTTAATAAAAATTACACTTTAAAGTTAAGAAAGTGGTGTAAGAAGAAGAAAGACAAAAAAAAAATTTAAAAAATATCCCGTGGGCCAGGGCCAAAAAAATTTGGGCTGAGTAAGTAGCAGATGACCCCACCTATCCACCATTTTCGTATGTTCAACGTTCTGCCAAACACCCTGTATATCAAAAACCGACACTGAACATCCAATGTAGATCAAAGCATGGAGTTTTGTTGCAGAGGGATTTTTAGATTGTGTGACTGATTAAAAAGTCCCCGTTTCAACGGGTGATATCCACAAATCAATAATGCACAATATATTTGCACAGTCGTGTTCGATACGAGTGTGGATGTGAAAAATAATAAAAATAGCAACGCTTTTTTGTAGGTGAAGGGTTCCGTGAAATTGGCTGCTGAAATGTTTGCTTTAGTTTATTTTGCAAAGAACCCATCGTTTATTTCTAGAGCAGCATCGTTCACGCGCTCTTTGACGTTTGTTTTCAATGAAGCAGTTATTAAAATCTTTGTATCACCAAATAAAATATTGGCAGTATCAGTAGACACAAATGGAAACAAAACGTCCTTCTGCCAAAACAAATTCCACCCCAATTGTAATAAATCGATACAAAATAAAGATACCTGTACGTCCATGATTGGAACCGTGTCCGATAAATGACGATACATTCTCCCCTATCACGTGGGACCTACTGGAATAATGGCATACTGTAATATAAACATCGAACTGAGTTATGTATACAAATAGATAATGCTGCTTTCGCCCTTCAGGGCTTATTTGTCAGTATCTTGATCTATGATTTTCAAGATTTATACTCTTTTCATGTGAGTCACAAGGCGATTGACAGTTCTTGTATACATTTGGTAACACACTAGGACTGTGGAAATAAGTCCAGCTTTCTGGCGTCATATCTGCGTTCGAAAATTCCACGAATATTAACAAATTTTGAAATAATCGTCTAAATACTACTCGGTCTGTAAAGCCGCCTTCTCTTTTCAAACAAATCGATGAGAACTATTAACTCTGCAATCATACTGCATTGTTTAATGAATGCAGCATTGTTTTCATTTAGTAATAAACGATTATGTTGTTACTTAGTTGCAGCTAATTAGAATATATAGGCTATTGTAACACTAATATGTAGGTCAAACTTACTGGTATGTCTGTTCTATCTTCCCGACCGACCTTACGTACGCTTTGAATGGTTTTATTAAAAAAAAGGCGCTCGGTGCTAAATAATAACAGCCGCACGCGTCGATCGTTGCTTGCCGAGGTTGGTCCGTGGATGGGTGACCATAATTACATACAGAGTTTCCTCCGTGCCTTGGTAAGCCGTTGGTCCCGGCTGACATTTGATCTTTGACAGTCGTTACGTGTAGTCAGAAGCCAAAAGTCTGGCGTCCAGTCTCACCAAGGGGTATCGTATTACCCAGTTACTGAGTTGTGGAGGTCAGATAGGCATTCGCTTCATGTAAGATACTGGTTCTCAGCTGCATCCGGTTATACTGAAAGCCGACCCCTAGATAATTTGGGAAGAGGCTAGGCAGATGATGATGGGTGGTTTTATTTTAAACAGTATTTACATAAACCTATTAGCAATCGCTGTAGTATTTTTCATTGTTTACCATTTTGCATTGCAATTTAAATAAAATGCTATTCTTTCTTATCCGCGGTATTTAAAGTTATGGAAATGTCTTCGATTGGTTTTTCCGAACCAATTTTCAATATTGACAATCGTTATCTTCATTCTTGCATTGGTTTTTATTTTGACTTCTCTTATACTTTAACTCGTACAATTTCAATCGTTAGTGTTCTAATTTAAATTGTCTAACATATAGTTCTAATTCAAGCAAGCGTGCACCAATGTTGGCCGTATCCTCGCTTAGGTAGTTCATTTACTCATCAATGTTGAATAAAATAGCGACCTGCCCTAAATAAAAAATCCAATATAACGCGGAATTCTTCCAGCCTCACACCATTACGTTTCCACTGAAGGTGGAACCTCCACCATTCGGTGTAACGAACTCTTCGCGATGAATTATTAACCAATTTGTACTTTTTGCTTCCAGTGATTGACTGTTATGTACACAGTACACTGTTTTTTACTGGACCGAGATGAACTAAATTACAGTTAACACGTTCACGCATCACGTGAAGTGATAATTATGATGAGATGTTTAGAAAACTTGCGTTTTTGCATCGGTTGTATGACTGTGCTGGATTAAGATTCGCTGTCCAAAGAATTTACTGTCATTTTCTTGTGTTATTGCTTTAGCCTATTACGGTAATCCCTCAATACAACGTAGTAAGCTATCCGTAAACACAAGTATTTTACTCGTGAAAAACAGTCGATGGTATAATGCTTTTATAGCTCGGAGAACTGCCGATGAAGCGTAATAATATCACTGAATTGAAGTACTGTTTACAGACTTGGCTGGTTTTTTGTTTTTGTTCGTTGAAATTTTGCATCAGTCTCTTCGTAAACGAGGTTCAACTACGGCTAGGTTACATCTTAACAGTTCCGCTTATTTTTTATTTTTTTTATTCAACCTGAACTAAAATCCTCATAGAAAATTGTGAAGTATTCATTGAAAGCTCATTAGTTCAGATCAGAAAACGTTTTCAAGAGACTATAAGAATTTAAAAGAGACGGCTATTACTTGCACTTGCTACTGGACGTTAAGAAGGATCCGACTTTGTATCGGAAAGTCAATTAAAATCGGAAATGGGTTGTTAGGAGTTAGAACAAGTTTTCTTAGATATACCGTACCTAATTACGGAGCAAGTTAATAATTATTTTGTGTATAATTGCTGGAAGAAAAATACTTACAATAAGTTTAATACTATTGTCACTCATGATGCGGAATGAAGGAAGACCAAGTAAAAGAATGGTGGATCGTGTGAGGAATGATATGAAAGCAAAAGAAGTAAATGATAGCTTGACGGATGACAGAGGAGAATTGAAAAAACCGGCCAAGTGCGAGTCGGACTCGCGCCCGAAGGGTTCCGTACTATTATTTATAAAACGGGCCAACTGCGAGTCTTACTCGCACACAGGGTTCCATAGCCCCAAACAATGTAATAACAATGTTTTGAAAGGTCATTCATTAGTAAACGCCCACTCAACCGAAAAACTAAATTTGTTTTTCATAGTAAGTTAATGAAAAACAAAGTTACTGCTGCAGTTTGGTGAAAAAGTCCCATATCTCAAAAACTAAATATCAAATCTTATTCAAACCAATTTTCGTTGAAAGTTTTTTTTACGTTTTACATCGCCATATTTTTTCAGATTTTTTCTCCTCTTTATTTAGAAATTAGAGGGGGGGGACACACGTTTTACCACTTTGGAAGTAGAAGAGAAGAAAAAAAATGGTTTTAGGCACCTCTATGTCATTTTTAAAGACCTATCTATAGACACCCCACACATATAGGTTTGAAAGTTTTTTTTTTTTTAGTTTCAGTTCCATGTGGGATATATCTATGGGGGGATAATCCTTATCTATAAAATCCTTATCTGAAAGTCATTAAGCGGTTCACAGAATACACCTACCTACCAAGTTTCAGCTGTGTAGTCCTAATAGTTTCGGAATAAAGTGGCTGTGACATACGGACGGACAGACAGACAGATAGACGACGAATCTATAAGGGTTCCGTTTTTTGCCATTCGGCTACGGAACCCTAAAAATGAAGAAAGCTTTATTAGCAGCGTAATTAACAAGCATACGGACAACGTTAACGTTATCAAGACAGTCGACATAATTCAGTTGGTTCTCAAATATTGTTCAAGGACCTTTTTTTCGACTTCCTTATTGCCATATAAACCGTCATGCAGTAACATAACGAATCAAATTTTATGATAGTAATAAGATCCACAAATAGTCATACAACAAAAAAGGAGTAAATGATAGCGTGACGAATGACAGAGGAGAATGGAGAAAAACGTGTTGCGCCGACCCCAAGTCACGTGGGACAAGGGTAGGAATATGATGAAGTTTAATATCTATATCTATACAAATAAATAAAATTGAAGTGTCTGTTTGTAATATTAATATAACCGGTTTTTACTACATGCGTATGAATGTATATAAGGTACATATACCAAAATGTCATTTTTTACAATTTTTGTGTGTCTGTCTGTATGTATGTTTCGGCTAGTCTCTGGAACGGCTGGACCGATTTTGACGGGACTTTCACTGGCAGATAGCTGATGTAATAAGGAGTAACTTAGAAAGACTAAAATACAAGTAGTAAACTTTCTTACTTAACTACTTCTATTTTAGAAAATATCTAAAATTGATATAAAAAACTAAATAACATTTTTGTTAAATTCCACGCGGCCGAAGTCGCGGGCACTGCTAGTTATTTTTATCATATGAAGAAATAATTTGAACATAGGTGTTTTTTTTAATAAAATAATAAAACATGCAATAGACAACGGTCTTCCACTAACATAACGCAAAGACAACAAACCACCTCCAAGTCAACAGTTGCACCAACATAAAAACTATTTCCCAAACCAGTTCCAATTACGAATTTTGTTACTCCCATAAAAATCGCAATTTCTTGCACAGGTTTGTTCTTCACACTAGTTTTCAAAACATGTTTGCGACGCCATTATCGTTTCTACGGACAGATGTTTCAAGTTTTTGTTGACCATCTACAATAGAAACACGTGTTTAATCGCTAACCATGATAACTCCACATTTGGAAGCGAGAGGTAAACCATACAATTGCTTACTAATTATAACTTTAATGTTATTCATTAACATGTTGTTTTATGAATGTAAATTTGGTTTCTCGGTTTGAATACGTTTACTAGTAAACTGCTGGTTTCTGTTACCGTAAGTACAGTACGAGGTAATGTTTTTGTTTGTTTGGGATTATAAACGATGGTTAACAATAGAAATGAAACTGCGAGCTTGATGTTAGTTTACGATAGCATTGAATCTATATAAACGTATTGTGACTGATATTTAGACGTTTTACCTGTCAATTCATTACTAAAGGACTATTCTGAGAACCATGCATTAATACAACTATAATATCCTTGAATAAAAATCATAACTGTAACATATTTATTTTCCTTGTATAGGATACCGTGTTCTCAAACGACATTACATAACTGGACTGTTCGTAAGTGTACCGACCGATTAAGAACCTCTTCAGGATAAACAAATATTGTATTGTTTGCATCTCACAAGACTTTATTACGTAGGCGTGCCCTTGTACTCATCCATAATACCAGAAAACATAAACCTTACTATTAATAAACACTGCTAAGGTGCAAAACACCTTAAGCCTTATTCATGTGAGGACCAAGGTTCATTGATACTTGGCAAAAACCCGGAGTCGAATCTACACTGTATTACGCTGGTACTAAAGGACATGATTCCGGTCCTTCCCACGTGTTTTCACATTTTGTGGTACGGTCGACAACACAAGTTCAACTCCAAATATAAATTTGTTCTTCTGCCTACATTGTCGATGACAGCGGACTGTGAGCCGTTTTTAGCACTTATGATTGTAAACTGTGTTTTGAATGTAGATAAATCTTTAAAAAGCATCTTTATCCAAATGTAAAGATTAATTAGAGAAACAGCTATTCTTTCTTAATTGGCAATTCTGATGCATTCTGCAATAAAAATATTATATTTATGTCGAAGTCTTGGAAGTATTTTGACTTGCTTTATCATTATTTCGTTGATGTTTCATTTGTGTGAAAATGATCTGTTACTAATTGTGACTATGTACCTAATAAAGAATGATTGATTCTAATCGCTAATTGGTTAATATCGCAGGCTTTGCTGTCATCAAAAGTTATTTCACTACTAATAAGTTCACGTTTAAACAAATGCGCGATGGTAACCTCATCATTAAAATTAGCGCTTCCATAGTAAGTTAAAGCCAGTGCCGCTATTACCGGTAACATAAACTGTTTATGGGATACGACCATTTGAAGCAGTTGGTGTCCATGACCTTGAGTAGTACATTACATTAATAAATGAATCTTAAATCCTCCACATTGTGCACGTGTTTATAATTTGCCAAACACCTACAAGCACCTCATTGACCCATCTTAGTTGACTTTTGTAACTAGTGTGGGTAGATCGGACGGTATTCATGTCATCATTATATTTATTATGAAGTATGGAAAAAGAAGACAGCAGGAGTATGCTGATTATTATATTTATTCTGATACTAGCTGTCCCACGCAACTTCATCTGCGTCACATTTTCCGCGTTTTTGCAACATTTTTCATTGCTGCTCCGCTCATAATGGGCGTAGCGTGATGATATATAGCCTATGTCCTTCCCCAGGGTGAAATCTATCTTCTTGTCAAATTTCATTAAGATCTGATCAGCCGTTTAGTCGTGAAAAGATAACAAACAAACAGAGTGACTTTCGCATTTATAATATTAGTATGGATTAAACAAAACAATAAAAGTGACGTGTCGAAGGCATTTTTTTTCCATTGGGTGGAAGCAAAAAAAAACCGGCTCTCCTCGTGGACCTCTAAAATAAATAAAACAAACTAAAGTTTTTCTATGCAAACAGATTTTGTAAACAGAATCTCTACAAAAAAAGAAGCAAAACGCAAATGAAATGATTAAACTCTAAATATTATGTAAACTAAGCTGATGCCGGTGATAATACAGCAGCTTAGTTTAAATTTCCATAACACTTACTTATTACTCAACAAGAAAATATTGTTCAGAATAACAGCAAGGCTAAAGTTATATGGTTTGGAAATGACTGCTGCCTGTAATTTCATTTCACGTCATAATCACTGCAAAGACGTTATAGTGCTTTTGTTTGACTATCAAAAGATTTTTGAATTACCTACCTAATACCATAGAAATAACAGACAAAGAGAACTTATTTTTATACTCAAGGGTAACCACCCTTGAGTGTAAAAATAAGTTCAGATCGCAGTTACAAGCAGACCTGATAGATTTGGCAACGGACATCCGGCTTTATCAAGTACTAGCTGTCCCGCGCAACTTTGTCTGCGTCACATTTTCCCCGTTTATGCAACATTTTTCATTGCTGCTCCGCTCCTATTGGGCGTAGCGTGATGATATATAGCCTATGTCCTTCCGCAGGTTGAAATCTATCTTCTTGCCAATTTTCATTAAGATCCGATCGTGAAAAGGTAACAAACAAACAAACCGAGTGACTTTCGCATTTATAATATTAGTATGGACTAGCTGTCCCGCGCAACTTCGTCTGCGTCACATTTTCCCCGTTTTCGTAACATTTTTCATTGCTGCTCCGCTCCTATTGGTCGTAGCGTGATCATATATAGCCTATGTACTTCCCCAGGTTGAAATCTATCTTTTTGCCAAATTTCATTTAGATCCGATCAGCCGTTTAGTCGTGAAAAGGTAACAAACAAACAAACAGAGTGACTTTCGCATTTATAATATTAGTATGGAAGTATGGATGACAAAATTTATCTCTCGCGTAATATGATTCTGCTAGTCAACAAAAATCCTTTGCGACGGTACAACAAACTTAGTTAAAAGTCTCTGCAGTAACGGAACGAGCTGCTTTCCAAGCGACACGTTTTACTTCTGTACCATTACCTTTGCAGCACCCAATATGTTGGATGCAGTTTTCAACTATATCGGCGTATTTTATGCCAGTATTACTTGCGCTACTGAAAATGTTTACAAAATATCGTAGAAATCTTTTGTAGACTATGCTAAGTCTTGAATGGATTATGATGTTTTTCAAGTCTCATTGTACTATTGTGAAGGAGGTATTTCGTCTATGTTCGTGAATTGTATGATACATTACGGGACATCTATGTATTTCGCATCGGATTTTGATACCTTCTCCTTTATAGTCTAAGTCATCATTTTCATGGCCATTTCATGGTCTTCTTTTTCCACTTCTCTATTAATTTTCATTTCATCTGACACTTCTTTTATTTCTTCACACAGTTCACCCAATCTTTCTTTGCCTTTTCCCTTAAAGTATCAACTATTTATAATTATATTCTATTATAATCAAATGACTTTAAATTCTCCTTGAATCGTAAGCACGCAATGCTTACCAAAATCAACTGCCCTCAGCGTGCACTCTTAACGCGAGCAGAGTTATAAATTCGCTATACCGTAATACCGAGGTGCGATAGTGTTATTTATACTTCTTTTATTTAATCGTTTATCACCGTTACATCTGCTGCCGCAACGGTACACCGCCATTTCACACTTGGCAGACCACTGAGGTAAGATCATAACAGATGGTTAGGCACAGTGTTTTGTGTGTGTTGCGTTTGAAGAATTGTGTTTCGGGATTTATGACACAGTGCCAGCTGGTGGAAAACGTTTCTGTTCTAACATTTGATGGTGGTAAAGTGGAAAATTGTGGAGGCAGGCATTTTGGATAATGGTGTTAGGTAACAGAGCTAGATGAATTTAAATAAGTTACGTGTTCTTTTTGTAAATCTTAACTAGGTTATTAATTGCTCTTCATTGCACCATTTAATGAACAGACAGTTTCCGGGAAATGATAGAAAACGAAGCATCGTAAAAATCTTAGTAACTGCTGCTAAGATTTTTTCTCCAAAAGAATAGCGAAGCGACATGATGAATTTGTATTAGGAATCCAATGTAGGCGTAGAAATTCCCCAAAGAAGGACTACATTTGGACTACCTAAAACAAAGAATCTGGACTAAGACATCCGTAAAATTTGACGTGTAAGCATAGTATACTCTAGCTTTACTGATTCTGAATTCCTATCCTTTGACAACAAAGAGAAAATGGCCCTTTGAATTATCAAGTAAATCCCTTTGTATGAACAAATCTTTTAAATGTGGATCAGAATCTCCTGAAGTACATTTACGTCTTAAAATGACAGAGTAAACGAAAATTCTTTGCCTTTGAAAATATTAACTTTGGTTCTGCTTATATTTAGTCCGGATATACTATTGAATCAAGAGCTGGAACCACACTGTTGTCATAATAATCTGTTGCTATGCGATAGTTAAATACTAATTTAGCCAAAATAATCAGTTTAGGGAACTTAATTGTTTTAGGAACACAGATTGCTACTACGGCTTCGTGTTTTAATCAGCTTAAAAGTTATACAAGCAACTTTACCGCTGGCGTTCTGTGTAGACGAGAGTGTTTGACTCAGAAAATATAGTTTGAGGTGTTTCCTAATCTTAACAGATGACCGAAAATCTCCTAAAGCAAACAAGAGAACTCATGCATAATATACTAACTACACTACTGGAACTACTGGCACCTCTCTGAAGTTGGCATGGCAAAAATAGCACGCAAACAAATGAAGTACTGGATAATTAGCCGTTAATTAACCACTAATTAACCATGGAAACCAAAAATTTTCCGCTCGCCGGAAAACCCGAAAATCGGTTTGTATGCCAACTTCAGTGGAAGTTAGCATGCAAACATTTTAAAATCGGTTAGCAAAGACCTAGATAACTGTACCAAGGCTCATAATTAGCCGTTAATTAGCCGCTAATGAACCGTGAAAACCAAAAATTTCCCGCGTGCCGGAAAACCCGACAATCGGTTTGTATGCCGATTTCAGTGGAAATTAGCATGCAAATATTTTAAAATCGGTTAGGAAAGACCTAGACAACTGTACCAAGGCTCGTAATTAGCCGTTAATTAGCCGCAAATTAACCGTGAAAACCAGAAATAAACCGCGTGCGGGAATACCCGAAAATCGCTTTACATGCCAACTACACAACAAGTTAGCATGCAAAAGTTGTAAAATCAGTTAGAATAGACCTAGACAACCTAACCAAGGCTTCTAATTAGCCGTAAATTAACTAAATAATAAAATAAATAAATTTAACGTTAGATAAGATAGTTTTTAAAAGAATTGTTACGCGTTTCATAGATGCTGCATAATTACGAGAGCAACATGAAAATGCGAATTTTTGTTTTTTGAGATATCTTAACGACTTTGGTGTCAAATGGAAGACCTAAGTCTAAAACCATTTTATCCGTTTGGATCATGTATATCGGGCCACGCGTTTAGGAGATAATTAAGAATTAGTATAGTGAAAATGTAAATAACCAGATTTTTTTCTTTTTTTTTCTTTTTAATTAATGCAAAATGTAAAAATATTATTACTGAAAGTTACTGAGGAATGTTAGACAAAGGGGTATCTGGGTAGCCTAAAGTTCAAAGGTTTGTTTTCATTTGTTAATTTTAAATTATGGACTGTTGCAAAGTAATGTAAGACCTCTCATAGTAGAGACCTTCTGGAGTTGGTAGAAAATTAATTCACAGACGACAACATAAATCTCACTCTATATCTAGCAGCGTTTTTAAACTACGTACATCTAGCAGTGTTTTTCATCGGTAATTAAAAATATCAACTTTTTCCTACAAAAGTGCAATACCTACACGGTCAAAATACATGAGACAGCAGATTTTATTTTCAAATAACCTATGTCTTTTCATGTTTGTTTGTTCAGAATGATGTACTGAGTAGGTACGTGGTAAGCGTTTCGCGTCAGTGTCCTGACACCCCGTATACGTTACATAAATGTAACCTAATTATTATCAACTTGTCTGTAAGTACATGCGCTCGCAGCTATCCATTAAGTTTGCCAAGATCTGTACTATCAGCTTCCTTCGTATAATAAATATATGTGTATATTGCATTTCTGTTAATATTTGCAAATAACATGATGATTATGAGCAAAATAAAAGTATTACAGAAATAATTAAGAGGAGCATTTTTAATTAGATAACTAAAAAGTACCCTGCGTCAGAAGCGTGCCTACTGTGAATTCCATTGAAGTTGGTATGCAATCCGGTTTTTAGTTTTCCGGCTCGCGGTTAATTTTCGACAATTACTGCTTATTCCTAGAATACATACTACATTACTTTGCAAGAGTCCATAATTTGAAATTAACAAGTGAAAACAAACCTTTAAACTTTAGGCTACCCAGATACCTCTTTGTCTAACATTCCTCAGTAACTTTCAGTAATAATATTTTCACATTTTGCATTAATTAAAAAGTTCGTGGAAAAAAAACATCAAAAATTCTGGTTATTTACATATTCAAATCAAATCAAATTATTTTATTTTACATAGGCCTACATGGGCACTTATAAAACGTCAACAATAGGTGCACGGTTCGGGTTGGTCGTTTCCTATGGAGAAGAACCGGCAAGAAACTCCATCGTTACTCTTTTAAAATCATTTGGTTTTACAATATTTGAAGTTACAGCGTTAGTACTTAAGTATGGGAGGACAGCGTAGGCCCGACAATAAGTCGATTGCTTACTACAGACGGTAGTAATAGAAAGAAGAAGAAAAAAAAAATCTGGTTATTTACATTTTCACTATACTAATTCTTAATTATCTCCTAAACGCGTGGCCCGATATACATGATCCAAACGGATAAAATGGTTTTAGACTTAGGTCTTCCATTTCCAAAGTCGTTAAGATATCTCAACAAACAAAAAATCGCATTTTCAAGTTACTCTCGTAATTATCCAACATCTATGAAACGCGTAACAATTCTTTTAAAAACTATCTTATCTAACGTTAAATTTATTTATTTTATTATTTAGTTAATTTACGGCTAATTAGAAGCCTTGGTTAGGTTGTCTAGGTCTATCTAACTGATTTTACAACATTTGCATGCTAACTTGTTGTGTAGTTGGAATGTAAAGCGAGTTTCGGGTATTCCCGCACGCGGTTTAGTTTTGGTGTTTACGGTGAATTTGCGACTAATTAACGGCTAATTATGAGCCTTGGTACAGTTGTCTAGGTCTTTCCTAACCGATTTTAAAATATTTGCATGCTAACTTCCACTGAAATCGGCATACAAACCGATTGTCGGGTTTTCCGGCACGCGGGAAATTTTTGGTTTTCACGGTTCATTAGCGGCTAATAAACGGCTAATTATGAGCCTTGGTACAGATATCTAGGTCTTTCCTAACCGATTATAAAATGTTTGCATGCTAACTTCCACTGAAGTTGGCATACAAACCGATTTTCGGGTTTTCCGGCGAGCGGAAAATTTTTGGTTTCCATGGTTAATTAGCGGTTAATTAACGGCTAATTATCCAGTACTTCATTTGTTTGCGTGCTATTTTTGCCATGCCAACTTCAGAGAGGTACTACTGGCGGACAGGTGAATGAGTAGATTCATTGATAAGCTACGTTCGCTTTATCCTTAGCCAGTCCATAAACAGTAACGTAACGGTATTCCATTGACAAAATGAACAATAGAGCGACGCAAGCGCATCGTATTTATAGTGAACTCGCATAAAACGCGTTTGCACGCAGCTTTCCATAAACGCACTACAGTAAATCGCGACTCCACTAAAACTGTCGCACAGTACTATCTCAAATCTCGGAATAATGCAGTGTACTTCTAACACTGCAGCTGTATTGCTTTTTCACTCGCAGATAGTCGAGATAAAACCCTGTGTGAACAATATTTGGCCGCAAAAATCTTCACCTACCCGCTAATTATCAACCACTTTCACTAAATAAAAGTGTATATTGTGTGTTTTTTCACAGGACTCTCATTTTCACGTCTTTGTGGACTGTCGCTTTCAATACTGACCGAATTTCCTATTGTTATTATTCTCAATGTTAAGAGCAATATTACGAACAATTAAAATGTTTTTGATATTGTGTGAAACTTCTCCACGGATTTCATTGTTCTAATATTTCTCTTTGGAACAATAAAATGTGGAATACTGAACTCGTGTTTGTTGGTGTTTACTTTTTTTATAACTAATTTCTGTCCGTGACTCCATTTGAATGTGAACAAATCATATTTTATGTTACTTTTGTTCTCATTTTTGGCGGACTATTGTTTTTTAGTGATATGGGCTGTCTGAATACAGAAATTATCTCTGAATATATGTGTTCATGGTTTATGAAAGCATTTTTGCGTTATTAGAAGCAAGTTTATTATCATTTGACTTTTCTCTTTTATTTTGTCTGTCACATGCATTAAAAGAACTTTGAAATTGGATCAGCCAAAAGAACACTTTGTACCAAAGTGAAAACTCTATCTGCTACAGATGCCAAAGCAGCAAATTTTTATAATTTACTGTATTTCTGCTTCCTAATGTGCCGAGATTGCCCAGTTTAATGGGAGTTGTTGGGCTTACTGCACATCTGTGCTACATAGCCCCGTAATACAAAAGAAGGGCAAAAGTTTAATAATAGACAAGTCATATTTTATATATATTTATGCCGTCCTTTCTTCTTCTGTCGCGACATTAACAAGTGCATGGTAAAAATAAGTTAAGCGTGTTAGAAAATTGTATCTGAGATGACTGCCTAGGAATACCCGAGGGGTTACTATGAGAGCCTGTGGACGGTGAGTAATGGGCCAGCTCACCGTCCGTCCGTCTTATGACGACAGGCCGTGTTGACGGCGCCGTGTTCGACGGGCGCCTCAAGGAGATGTCAGTAAATCAGAAGGGGTCCGAGAGGGCCGATGCCTGCCAGGGCTGTGGGACTGTTCGAAAGAGATACCGCGGCCCTAGAACACAAAGGGCGAAGAAGGAACATGGATGGGTTTTAGTCAGTACAAGTCTGACACTTCCTTCGGCTTCGAGCGGGAGGAGTCATTTGATGATTTCCCATCCGTAAAAAAAAGGGTTACTATGACGTCTTAAAGCAGTACCTATTGTTTTATTCTTATTCCAGAGTGGGAACGGAATGGAGCTAGACGATCATCAGCTCGGTATAGCTCTGTTTTTTCCCACCAGGTCTGACTATGCAAGTAGCAACCACTGTCAATGCATTTCGTATTTTTCATTGTTTTAAGACTCCAACCTGTTTTATTATGATACCCATCTTATTACCCAGTAACTAGGTTGTGGAGGTTAGGGCTCTTAGGTAAACTGATCCCACTCATGTTAGATACTAAGTTCTTTTTAGGGTTCCGTACCTCTAAAGGAAAAAATGGATCTCTTATAGGATCACATTGTTGTCCGACTGTCTGTCTGTCAAGATAAGGGTCTTGACAGACAGATGGTGTCTTATCGTATAAATATTTCTCCCGTTCGTGAATCGAACCCGTAGAGCAGCAGCCAATCGTTTAGCCACTGCGCCAACCACGCGTCAGTCAGTCAGTTATGCAGTCGCTCCATGTAAAATACTGGTACCCAGCTGCCTCCGGTGTGGACGCTAGGAAGCCTTATCCCAATTTATGTTGTTGTCATAGTGGAGGAAAGGCCAGGTACATGATGATGACAATTTAATACATTTTTAGGGTTCCGTACCCAAAGGGCAAACTGGACCCTATTGGTCAGTGGGTCGTCTTAGGGGCATAATGGTTCGGAACCCTTCGTGCACGAGTCCGACTCGCACTTGGTCGGTTTTTGACTTATCAGATCATCTTTATCTTTTATAGAATGTCTCTTATTCTTGGCTAGGATGCTCGTAACAACCAATTTCCTAATACATATTCTTACACGCTTATCCGTACGCAAAATACGCGTTTTGGACGTGGAGTTGCGCTCACCAGCCCGATATACAAAACATGCTTATCGCCACTTTTGAAAACTTTAAATGGTAGATGACAAGACGCATATAAATATCTATTAGTGTTATCTGCCAACACAATGTTTATAGAGCAAGGGTAAAATCAAGGTAGTTAGCAGTGCAGTAAGTAAATTTCAAGCGCTAAATGCTTACTAAACTACCCCTAGCTACTCGTACCTTTACAGTGTAAATTGGCGCAGTGGTCTTTGCACTTAGCTAGGTACGTTTGCTGAGAGTTATTTCCTAGACTCTGGATGCTGCATCCGTTCTGAAGTAAATATTGCAATGTAATTTAACTTAATTTTGATAAAATGTTATCACAGTGTATTGGGAGCAGGGCAATATCATTCGCTATCACTGAGTAGTAGGTTATTATTATGAATTCGAAATTGATTATTCAAAGAGTTTTTGCAACAAACAACTACTCTCGACCTCATATAGCTGTTCAAATAAAGCTGCATTTTCCGCGCTTAATCTATGGATGGGAGACCATTCTGAATATATCGAGATCACTTCTGACTTTAAGATGAAGTTACATTGCCAGTGCAGTGTCCAAACCAGACACCTGACCTTATTTTGAAATAACTTTACTGAGTAGGTAATTGTTTATCAATTGTAGATCTTTGACAGTCGTTCAGTGGTCCGAAAGTCTGACTACCAGTCTCACCGTTAACTGGGTTTTGGAGGTCAGATAGGCAGTCGCTCCGTGTAAAATACTGGTATTATTTGTGTTAGCTGCATCCGGTAAGACTGGATTCCGACCACAAAATAGTTAGGAAAAGGCTAGGCAGATGACGAGTAGGTAATTGGAGGTCTGATATTCAGACATTAATAGTTAAGGCAGATTTAGACAGAACAAGTAACGGGTGTCAGTGTACACACGTTACTTTAGTCAGTAGGAAAGAATTAACTACGATTCAATTATTGAGTTGGCAGAAATGTTGGAAAAAGAGGAGTATTCCCATTTGAGCACCTATTTTTAGAGCACCTGTACATAGAGCATCAAAGGTATTCGAGATATCTTAAAAGAAACGAGTTTGGATACGAAAATTGATAGAATACAGAAAAGAAAGTGGATGCTCTGCTTTGTTGTTTAATCAATTGAAGGATTTGACGTCACCCTACAACGCGGCGCCAGTGACTGACCAAGCACTGAATTAATCGTTTAGACTAAGTCAGTAGCGCTGCCGTGGGTGGAAGGGGTGTCAACTGACTTTAAAAATATTCAAGCTGGTATATTCAAGTCATCTCTGATGCGACAGCGCTGTACTGACTCCAAATCAATTTACACTAGGTAAATATCGGGTCAGCACTGACTTGTCTCGAGTTTGGAGTCAGTTACAAACCCTGTCTAAATCAGCCCGCGCAACTTCGTCTGCGTCACATTTTCCCCGTTTTCGCAACATTTTTCATTGCTGCTCCGCTCCTATTGGTTGTAGCGTGATGAAATATAGCCTATGTTACTTCTAATACCTCCAAGAATATGTGTACAAAGTTTCATGATGATCGGTTGAGTAGTTTTCGCGTGAAATCGTAACAAACAAACTTCCTTTCGCATTTATAATATTAGATAGGATATAGTTAGGATTAGTTAGGATAAGGTCGGCAAGACATTAAAGACACGCCATTCTATTAAATAGAAAAGCAAAAACGTCTCGTTAGTTATTGTGACAGTTTGATAGCGAAATTTTCATTTATAACAGTGTAACTTGTGTTATAAATGGCGTTTTCAATTTATAATGTAAACCAAGTATTTGGGTCGCCACTGAACGGTAAAAGCTATTTAAAAGTCATTAGGACATTGAAAGATAGAATATTAGAAGTGTCTTCGGGCATAAAATAATTCGCGATCCGAAAGACCTAAGGTCAAAGTGTTTCTATCCTACTATAAACGCGAAAGTTTGTAAGTATGGATAAATGGATGGATGTTTGTTACTCTTTCACGTAAAAACTACTAAATGGATCTGGATGAAATTTGGCACAGGGATAGATAATAGTCTGGAATAGTACCTACATAGGATACTTTTTATCCCGGTAGTGTGATCCCGCGGGACAGTTACCGAAAACACGTGAGCGAATCCGTGGGAAGCAGAAGCTAGTATGATTATAAAGAATCCTACATAAAAAGCATATTAACGTCCCCACTGTTGGGACACAGGCCCCCTATCTCAGAGAAGGAGAGGGCCATAATCTATAACACTAACCCAGATCCAGTTGGTGGATGGATGTCACAACACCACATGTCTTGGAATGTTTGGTTCTCGAACATGCCGCAAAGAAAGAAAACAAAGCAAAGAAAGAAAGAAAAATGCAAAGAACCTTGATCATCATCTTCCTGCCCTTGTCCTATTCAAACTCAAACTCAAAGCATTTATTTCAATAGGGGACCGGACTGGGTAAAGAAAACGACATTCTATTTTGTCCGTCAGACAGGTAATAAAAAAATATTAGACACGTATTTTTTGTTTTATCAAAATATCAAAAAATTACTTAGTTAAAACTCATTAAAGTTGGAGAGTGGGGGCTTACTACGTCACAAGTAGGTATAAAACTTACCTACATGTGACGTCACGCGCCCTCCTCCCCGCTCAGCTCGTCGTGTTAATGGCGGCCATCTTCAATGGCGCCCTGAGCAACAACGCTTTTCCCCAAATATGGAAAGAGGCCACTGTCATCGGTTTCGCCAAGCCAGGCAAACCCAAGTCTGAGCCCTCGAGCTACAGACCTATCAGTCTCCTGAACGCACTCGGCAAAATCTACGAGAGACTTATTTATAAGCGACTCAAAGACTTCGCCGAGGCTAAGAGTCTCATCCCCAACGAGCAGTTCGGCTTCAGAACCGGACACTCTTGCATTCAACAGGTCCATCGCATCGTAGAGCACTTGAGCGCTGGCTTCCAGCGTGGAGCGATGACCGGTGTGTTGTTCTTCGACATGGCTAAGGCTTTCGACAAAGTCTGGCACAACGGCTTATTATATAAGCTGTACAAACTGGGAGTGCCGGACCGTCTCGTGCTCATCTTACGAGACTTTCTGTCGGATCGCACCTTCCGCTATCGCATCGGGAAGGCACTGTCTTCCCCCCACCCCATTAGAGCCGGAGTCCCTCAGGGCTCCGTCGTCTCTCCCCTTATCTTTACTCTGTTCACCAGTGACATCCCCAAGAGCAAGAAGGCTCAGTTAGCCTTGTTCGCGGACGACACGGCCATTTATTACACTGGCCGCAGTCACGACGCTATCTATAGCACCCTCCAAACCTCAGCCAACGTCTTAAGCGCTTGGTTCCGGAAATGGAGAATCGAGGTGAACCCCGACAAGAGCCAGGCAGTTCTTTTCTCTAAACAGCGTAAAATTAAGCCACCCGCGCTCAGCCCGATCACTATGTACGGTAAGCCTATCCCTTGGGAGAAGCAAGCCAAGTACTTAGGAGTCATACTTGACAACCACTTGTCTTTCGCGGCGCACATCAAAGCAGCTCGCGACCGAGCTGCGTTTGCTATGGGTAGGCTTCATTTCATGATTTCGGCAAAAAGCAAGTTGTCACTCAAGTGTAAGTTGCGCCTTTATACCGCGGTGATCCGCCCCATTATGACGTACGCTTGCGTCGTGTACGCTCACACCAAGCCTAAGTACATCCATAGGATGCAAATTTTACAGAACCGGTTCTTACGTAGAGTCACGGGAGCCCCTTTTTATGTCCGTAATGACCGTCTACACGTAGACCTTAGAATGCCCACCGTCCTTCAGTTTATGAAACGTCTTTCGAAGCGTTTCTTCGATAACGCCATTAAACACCGTAATCCCCTGATCGCAGCGGCCGCCCGTTACGAACCCTCGCGCATTAGTACAGTACGCCGTCCTAGGCATACCCTTGTCACTCCAGATGATGCTATCACCCTCCTCCAGGAGAGTAGCAAAGAGACTAGCACTCTTAAAAAGTTCCGACTCAAACCGCCGTCTTTCCGACCTCGCCGTCGAGGTCCGTCGCGACGTCCCGGTCCATGCCCTCCCCGACCCTCGCTCGAGCCAGCCCGCGATGCTGTGCCAGTAGTTTTAAATCAGCCCCTAAATAATGATACCATTCAGATCCAGCCTGTCCCCATGCAGTCCTCCCCCAGCGACGCCCTAAGCCGAGGTTCGTACCCCACAGGGGGTGCCCTTAGCGTGCAGTCGCTTAGTTTGTAAGTTTTTATGCCCTGGCTGGAGGCCTTACTCTAAAGGCACCCACAGGATAGTCCGGTTAAGCAGACGACAACCTCATAGGTTGAACTGCGAGATGCCATTCATAAAAAAAAAAAAAAAAAAACGTCACGCGCCATTTCAACTCAATATATCTCCGTAATTTTATGAACACGTGAAAAAAGAAAAAATACGTGTCCAATACTTTTCAATAAACTACCAGACAGAAAAAAAAAATTGGATTATCCCCTATTAGACCATTACAGGCACTTTTGAAAGTCAAAAAAAGAAAATAAAACGCGAAGCTACAGTGCCAGTCACAAGGCATAATAACTTGTGAAAGTACTGTAGTTACCCATTCCGTAGTGTAGATCTCTATGGAGAAGAATGGGCAAGAAACTCCATGGGATGGTTTTTTACTTCCATTCTTATCTGTCAGACGTCACGGCATAATTTACTCTTCTTTCTCTTTCATGTCATTCCTCACCTCACACAATCCATCTATCTTTTCTTTGGCCTTCTTCTCCCTCCTCCAAACATCAACATTCATATGCACCACTCTTTTAGTCACATGCGTTTCATCCTTCCTCATTAGGGACCGTCCATTAATCACGTGAGGCTTGAAAGGTGGGGGGGTAGCAAAGAACACGTAATATCTCAAGAAGGGAGGGGGGTGTAGTAAGATATCACGTGTATTAATTTTTTCGTCAGACGCGCGATTCTAAAGCGAAAAGCGGCTTGTAGTGTGACCTTGCCGTTGTCAGGCAACGAATGAAGTACCTGTATTTAAAGATAATATTCTAAAAAAAATAAGATTCTGTGTAGGTACTAAAAATACACGTGATTTTGGGTGGGGGCGGGGGGTTAGTCTTAAGCCTCATCACGTATCACCAAAGGGGAGGAGGGGTTAAAAAATGCAAAAAAAAACATCACGTGATTAATGGACGGCTCCTTACATGCCCATACCAAGACAAACGATTTCCTTTCAAGAAACTTGAAACAAACTTAATCTACCTTTTTTTTTTTTTTTTGCGGGTGGGAAATCATCAAATGACTTCTCCCGCTCTGGGCGGAGCGGGAGGGAGTGTCAGACTTGTACTGACTAAAACCCACCCATGTTCCTTCTTAGCCCTTTGTGTTCCAGGGCCGCGGTATCTCTTTCGAACAACCCGCAGCCCAACTTAATCTACCTAAGATATTAATTATCACCACAACGCTTGTAACTAAACTAAGTATAATTTCTCAGTAGCTACTAACCTGTACCGCTGGCTAAGCTTCTGTGTGGTCTAGTAATTACGTAGACTCAAGCAAGCTTATAAACTAACCCGCGACACACAACATACACCCTGTATTCCTTGTAGGGTTAGACAGAAATGTTTGGTACTGTATCTACATTTCGCCAGCGAACAGTATGTAAAAGCCGGCCAAGTGCGAGTCTGACTCGCGCACGAAGGGTTCTGTACATAAAAACGAGCAAAAAAATCACTTATATATACTTATTTTATTTTGTTTTTTAGTATTTGTTTTTACAGCGGCAACAGAAATATTTAATATGTAGAAATTTCAACTGGCTAACTATCACGGTTCATGAGAGACAGCCTGGTGACAGACGGACGGACGGACGGACTGCGAAGTCTCAGTAAAAGGGTCCCGTTTGACACTTTGGGTACGGAACACTAAAAAGACTATTTCCGCAGCCCGGATCAGATCCTGATTCCGAACTGCTGATGAGGAATCAAAAAACATTAACAGTTGCCTTGCTTGGGGAAGCAAGCCATAGTAACATTTGGACAACGTGAATGTGTGGACTGATGAAAGTTACCGAAAAGCTTAATGTCAGTCCTGATGACTTTTGTTACAGAAATACTTTTTCTTCTTTATCAAGTGGTTGATTTGGTTTCCTCTCGATGTTTTCCTTTGAAAGCAGTTCTTTCTCGTCTTCGCCTTGAAGAATGAAGATAGTAGGACAGTCTTCAGTCTCTCTTGTGATTACCACAAGGACCAACAAGGAGCAAAACCACATAATATTTATTAGTTAATATCTATTTCACAAGCTTATTGTGTTTATTTAGCTTTTCTTATCTCATGTTTACCTAATAGTGGTGATTTACGAGCTAAGATTAACTTGTTCAGACTTATCTGCGGCCATTGACCTCATGTGGGTAGATCGATAAAATACTCTACAATAGAATGTTAATGTGTTAATAATGTTACTTACTGGTAGGTCGGGCAAAGGAATGTGGGAACAAAAATAATAATGTTTTAGACCATGCAGGTCAAGGAACCAAACATTACTGAAAATGACTTAGAGGGGTTTAAAAAATCAAGTCTTTAATAGGATCTGGTAATTTCGTAACAAGAGGAGCAGCATTGGCCCTGTGGTGGCAGCTCCGACTTACGAGCAGTAAGCCGTGGGTTCGAACCCGCAGGCGCATTGCTTTATTTAATTAATGTGTAATTTATTTCATCACCGCTGCCCTCAAAAACGTTGAAGGAAAACGTCGTGAGGAAACCAGCATGTCCTAGCCTGTCCTACCAACCCGCACTGGGCCCGCGTGGTGGATTACAGCCCACTCCTTCCCATAGAGAGGAGGCCTGTGTACCAGCAGTGGGAACATTATAGGCTGATGATGATGAATTTCATAGTAACCAGAGTATAAAAGACTGTTCACCATTCTCTCGGATGTTATAAGTCTTGACCTAAAGGACTTATTGGATTAGTTCTTTATTTTCTTTTTTTATAAAACGTTGCCCCACACTAGGAATTTCTCCTGTATCGTGGGTGTGTTTACAAACATTTAAACTCACGTACACAAACAGCCCGACCCGGAACAACTATCTGTAGGCTATACAAATATTTGTTCCGTGCGGGGATCGAACCCGCGACACGCAGCGCAGCAGTCGATCGCTCAGCCACTGCGCCAACCGTGTCGTCAATTGAAACAGTCATGTTGTGAGGAAGTTGCCGACGTTATCATAGGTGTTGGAAATATTTTTACCAGGATACTCCGCTAAGCCAGTTGAGCCAGTGAAGTTCCATAAATAAAGCTAGCCTTCGTATTGTAAATAATGAACTAACTACCTCCAACAAGACTTCCGAGAAGCTCGGAAACTTGTAAAAGCCTGCAAGAGATGGATTATTCCAAAACTCGTAGTTGCTCTCATAATTCATGCAATGAGCTGCAAACTGGAGCAACGCAAAGTTAAAGAAGCACAGAAACCTTAAATGATTCTTAGCATTCAAAAGCTTAGCACAAAAGATTGATAGCGAAAATGATAAAAACGTTAAGCAATTTGTGAAAAATACTCAACTCTTTATCTCCGCCTGCATATTTCAAAAGGCTTATCTTTTTGACTCACTCGTTTGATACCCCCGGAGGAGTATGAATTAAAATTATTATGAAACAGAAAGTGTCACAGATTAGGCATTTCCTGCAATTTATATCTACTAGACTGTTTAAGTTAATTTCGGAGAAGTTTGGTTTGAAAATGGTCCATTTGTTGAATTTTAGCTAGATTTAGAATGCCCTATCTGCACACCCTTTTTTTTCTCATAAACAAGTCATTTTTCAAATGAGCCTAAATACAGGACTTAAGGACGGCACACGCACAGTCACCAAAACACCTAACCTTCACCATTTTCTAGTCTTTTAGCTAGGGAGAAGTGGCGGAACAAGTTCCCCATAAACAACTTTCAACCACGTTTATACTTTTAACGTACTATGTTATTTCAAAAAAGGGGAAATCAGCCTAAATTGAGGAATTTTAACCAGCTCATTCTAACGACAATGGGACGCTCCACTTTCATTCGCAGCAAGAATACGACCACTAGCATAACACTTCCTTAATAGAGAAGTGTCCCTAAAAATAGACGTACCACATGTAACTTCACTGGTGACATCACTATTTGCTCGTTTAACCCTAAATTGGCGGGACTTCAATTAGAGGATAAACAGTCACATATGAACAAGAAGCGGAATTCTTAGACGTTGACTCAGTTTTAGAAAAATAGGTCGCGTACCGAAGTCTTCAGATTCACACACATGTCTCAAGATTTGTCCTTGAAAAAGTACTTCAGAAACCATTGAACTGGTTTCTTTTAATCCGTTGACCTAATAATGTCAAGACGAAAATAATAAAATGTACAAAGAATGGGCTAACAGAATTCCACAATTATTAAATGTTATTTTTAGACACTGACAAAGGCCGCTTGGTTTTCTTCAAAGTCAAAGTCAAAGCATTTATTTCAGTTAGACCATTACAGGCACTTTTGAAAGTCAAAAAAACAAAATAAAACGCGAAGCTACAGTCCCAGTCACAAGGCATAATAACTTGTGAAAGTACTGTAGTTGCCCATTCCATAGCGTAGATCTCTATGGAGAAGAATGGGCAAGAAACTCCATGGACACTCTTTTAAATCAAATCTTCTAAAAGCTTTAACCATAAGATCATATTTATTTTCGAAATGGGAACATTTTCTTTGAACATAATTCAGAGGCATTCTTCGCTTTCCACAATGAAGAGGAAACGTTTGATGGCCTTACACATTTTCACCTGCTGAAGTTCAAACCGATATTCTCTGAAAAAACTCTCATAATTTCTATTCTTTTCATTCCTAGGTGAAGACGAGAATAAAACGATCAATATGATTGACTAGGATTCTCTGAATTCAAGAATATAACATGAAGAGCTTTCTTGGCTTAAATATAGGGAACATTTTGCTGTCAAAAGCTTTGTTCGCGTGTTTTCTGTGTTGGCATTTTGAATATTACAGAAATATTGAACAAGTTGATTTTTGAAATTACTTTTGGTTTTATTTTCTCTGACAGGCTTAGCACATAAATTTAATATCTTGTTTTGATAATTTTCAATGGCTACGTTGAAAACTACCACGAGATTAAAGCTTTTTGTAACATTTTCAATCAATTATATTGGCAGAGTAAAATTCCTGATGAAAAGCTTGTAACGCAAATATTTTATCGTAAAACTGTTTTTCTGATAACATACAAACGAGAATTTTAATTATTTCCGCGAAGCATTCCAATCTGAGAGCTTTCATCAAAATATTCCGCCTTCGAACAACATGGGTATAATGAATATTCTTGCTAAAATGCTAAATTCTACAACCTGAATTCCCTTTGAAAAGAGTTATCACACCACCTGTACAATTTTCACTGTTGTACGGCCAAAATACACATTTGCTTCACCTAAGCTAACAAGACTACAAAAGATAGATCCTGTGCCCGGGAGCGCCATGTTAATGCTGCCCCAAATTTAGAGGAAGCTTAATTAAATACCTCTGTGCAAGTTGTTCATGTTTCAAAGTGTATGATCTCGCTTTTAAATGAGGCGGAAAGGGCTATGGCAGATGATGATGATATCGAATGCATGTAAAATCTTCATGATGGGAGTAGGAAATTTTGTGATGCATTAGTTTGCAACGCTATGTAGCACTTAGCTCAAAGTAGGTCATCCTCTTTCTTCCCCTGGGTGTCGTAAGAGGGGAGCTACAGCGTAATATAAAGTGGACATAAACGTAGAAAAATGTCGGTCGATTTAAAACATAACTCACAAATAATATTGGCTGGAGAGTACAACTGTGCCCAGCTTATGCACGTAAATTTTGCCCAAACAACAATGTTGGTGGGCCAAAACTAGAAACTGTTAGAAATTGAAACATGGCTGGAATGAAACCTCCGTCAAAACTAAAATGCCGTTGTGTCGAGAAATTGTCATACGTAACGAATGCCCGTAGAGATGTTGGCTGATATTTATTAATATTCTGTACCACAACAACCTTCAACTGTCCAACTATATAGATAGTTGGACAAGCTCTGGAATTTTACAATAGTTGCTGCTGAAGTTGGGTTGGTCGAAACTTTCATATATCATGTAGGATGAGTTGGTCGTTGGTCGTGTAGAGTTATGGGCGAGTTTATTAATTAATGAAATTGAAGTTGATGTTTTGTTGAAATAGTTTCAAAGCTACATAGTTACCTTTATTTTCTATACACTTGTCGAAGAAAGCTTATACAAGGTGTTGTTTTGCATCCTCGTCAAATTCAAGGAAGTAACTATGTTAATGATTCTCGTCCCGAATCAATAATAAAATGGGTAGGTTCCTAATTTTAATTTCAATTATATTGTACGATAATCGGTAAGTGTGAACCACTCTTGTTTTAAACGCAGACCGTCTGATCCTCGCCCTATAACCGTGCTTTCACACATACAAAAAATCTCAACATTTATTCGATAATTCCTTATTCCCTAAACCACGTTAAGGGGGTTATTCTGAAATACTGACAAACATAAACAACCAAAAAAATAAGCATTTATTAATAATAAACAAGGGAACGTAATTTTAATTGATTACTTATGTCCTTTGTGACAACCTCCTGAATTTTGACGAGGATGCAAAACAACACCATGTATACACGTGGACCTACCACCATGTTTTCATAATTTAGATAACACTGAAAGGTTTGATTATAAAATGTAACATAACCTCACGTATGTAATCCTCAAAGGTTTAGGCAGAGGTTCACCCTATACGATGTATGCAAATTCCTATGCAGGTAATAGGAACCAATCTATTGCCATTAACCTGCCATCTCCTTCCATCAGGTTGCGAATGAGAAATTGGTGGGGAAATCCAAAAAACACTTTTCCGACTCTGAAATCGAAGCCAAGTTAGTAGACCAAAGAAGCACAAAAGAAGTCAACTTTAAACTCAGGATCTTTACAATGCCGGTTTAAACTTAAACACAGAAGTAACTCCATCTCACACTACTTTCTGAGATCTCTAAACTAATATTTGTCTTAACACGGAAACTTGGCGAAAGAACACTCGATTTTATCAAGTGTTGCCAAACTGTTGCAATTGAGACTGTGTTTATAGCCTAAGTTGGCTCGTAACTTAACGCTTTTTCATTGGAGGATAAGCTGGGACCAAAATATTGCCAACTTCGTGAAAACTGTCAAGGTAATAATGATGTTCGTTCGAAGGGCAATGAAAAAAGTTTTTCGTTGGAAATTGGAAGGGTAGCGATTGAAAATTATCCAAACAACCAATGAGAGATATTATGATCATTTTCAAGATCTTAGTAACAAATGTCTTTTTAGGGTTCCGTACCTCGAAAGGAAAAAACGGAACCCCTCTAGGATCACCGTCCGTCCGTCTGGCCGTCTGTCTGTCCTTTTTGTCAGGAATGCGTCGATGTATCAAGCTGGAATTTGTATCGAATACTCAGGTCTACTGTCCCTTGGAGCGGTGAAAAAAACTTCTAAGCCAATGCAATCTAAAGATACAGCCGTTCATGCCGCAAATTTTCGATACTCGCAAGGGAATCAAAACCTACAGGGTACTTCCCGTGAACTCAGAATCTTGAAATTTGGTACGAAGCAACGTCTTAAGCACAGATAAAGGAAAAATTGGCAATACCGTAAATTTTTTGTTACATCATATTTTTTTTAAATCATTTTAAACTTACTTTTACTTATATACCTACAGGTTTGTACGGAACCTTCGGTGCGCGAGTTCGACTCACACTTGGCCGGTTTTTTTTGCTGTAAAAAAGACCATTAATTCTTTAAGCAGAAAAAGAGTAGGTAAAGGCCTTCAAGGCAAAACTCATAATCAACAACACAAGTTTTCTTTTCCACTTACAGATCTAAAATAACCCGCTGCAATACGGAAACGGATCGGTTTTAACAACTTTCTTGCACTAAGAGGGTTCCGTTCGACTAATTAAAAGATTTCAAGTTTTAAAATAGTTACGACTTCGAGTTAATTAATTCACGCGTTGAGCACTCAACTTTACGAGCTTAAAAATATTATCTTGACTAGCTGTGAATGTTTACTTTAGTTTTAAACAAGTAATTAACAGTTTTTTTTTCTTTTTTGCTCAGTAATGTAGTTTAATCTTGTTAACTTGTGCCTCGTGGAAATTTTTCAACCTCTGGCTGGACTATAGCTGACCCCAACGTTGAGGCTAAAGGGGAGGATCGTGGTAAGAATCTAATTAGCACAAGTCTAGTTAATCTATTGTGGCATTGTGCCATGTTTTGTTAGGCTAATAATAAGCCACGTAATCTCTCTAGTAGATGTTGCAAGAAAAAGCTTGAACTCAGATCAGAGTCTGATGACCAGCATCATGGCAAGAGATTTGTTTACTAATTTATCTCTTAGTCATAATTGCGCGGCAGGAATTTTTTATGGCCATAAAAAGTAACTTAAAGATTACAGCAGTAGGGTGAGCAACTGAGCAGTAGAAAAACTCTTGCCAGCCAATCATCACTGGCATTGCCAATCTGTCTGCCAATGGCGGCGTTATCTTATGGTAGCAATTCCTTGTAACGATCGTTTTGGGGTTCAATGCTCAGGACCGCTCACTCAATATTTCTGGTTACGGTTATTAGAAAGATCTTGGGTCTGGCGGGAGCGAAGTATTACATATAGAGTAACTACACCTAGGTACATTTTGACAGTTATAAAGGGTGTAAAACACCTCTTAACGAAGCCGAAAGGCACTGGTTCTACATGCCATTGCGATATTTTTTTACGGAGATATTAGGGGTCAAAGTTCCAAATTTTTGACAAGTATTTTTTAAATACAAGTTTTTAATGTAAGATTTACTTTAAACACCTCCACGATCCCTGTACTATTCAATCAGTCCATCAGCACAATGTTTTGAGTGCGTTACATTGAGTTCTACCACAAAACATGATTTTACACCCCCCAAAAAAAAGTCGTTTCCCAGCAATCATTTTTGCGTAAAGTTACATAGTTTCATGTACAGAATGCTTGGTTGACGGCTTCGAGATGAGGTGATTTACACGGTGTATTTATAAGTGTGGACGAAGAAGACATGCTGCACCGACCTCAAATAAATTCAAATAAGAGATAAGGAGAATGATGATGATTTGATTTGATAATAAATAAAAGGGGTGCACCTATTGCCGTCAACCGAACACATCCAGACGCCGTGGTACTAATGAGAAATTACTGTAAGGAATCTAAAATCATTATGTGTTTGTAAATTTAAGTCGCACGACCAGTTTTCTTTAAGAGAAGCCAAATACATGACTGGAAAAACAAAAAATCCGGCAAGTGCGAATCGGACTCGCGCAAAAAGGGTTCCGTATCATAATTTATAAAAACGACCAAAAATATAACTTTTTTGTATGGGAGCTCCCTTAAATATTTATTTTATTTTGTTTTTAGTATTTGTTGTTATAGCAGCAGCTACAGAAATACATTATAATCTGTAAAAATTTCAACTGGCTAACTATCACGGTTTTTGAGATACAGCCTGGTGACAGACGGACGGACGGACGGACAGCGAAGTCTCAGTAAAAGGGTCCCGTTTGACCCTTTGGGTACGGAACCCTAAAAAGATACCTACTTAGGTTTACGTGCAAATGCTTTATATGAGTAGAATTCTAAGCAGTAGGTATAATCACGACAAGATCTACGATCGTATCATTAACTACAAAGCGCGATCACGCCTTTTTTAGATATTTTCTCCGAAACGGATAAACCACTTTGCATGGTAATTACGGTTTGCAAAGTCTTTGCACTGTTTTATAAGATTAATGTTTCTGAGTTTTGACCTAAACCGAGACTTGGAAACAATTTTGCTTGAGAATTAACTAGTTCTTATTTCGTGACCTTACCCGCTTTGAATTCGGTAATTATGCCACGGGAAAAATTGCCTAGAAAAAATGTATCGAATGTCCTAAACCTGGTCATGATCTATATGTGTGCCAAATTTCACTGAGATCCATTCAACAGTCAAGGCAATAAGGTTTCAGACACGGTAACTTTCGCATCCATACTTCCATACTAATATTATAAATGCGAATGTCACTCTGTTTGTTTGTATGTTTGTTACCTTTTCACGACTAAACGGCTGATCGGATCTTAATGAAATTTGGCAAGAAGATAGATTTCAACCTGGGGAAGGACATAGGCTATATATCATTACGCTAAGACCAATAGGAGCGAAGCAGCAATGAAAAATGTTGCGAAAACGGGGAAAATGTGACGCAGACGAAGTTGCGCGGGACAACTAGTAAGTATAATATAAGTATGGAATAAAAAAATACAAGTTACTAATATATTTTAACAGTTATCATCTGCCTAGCCTTTCCCAAACTATCTTGGGGTCGGCTTCCAGTCTAACCTAACCTAGCCTATCTGACCTCCACAACCTAGTAACAGGGTAATACGATACCCCTTGATAAGACTGGATGTCAGACTGTTTGCTTCTGATTACTCGTAACGACTGTCAAATATCTGCAAATGACAGCCGGGATCAACGGCTTAACGTGCTTTTCGAGGCACGGAGGAAATTCGGTATGTGATTATGGTCACCCATCCACGGACCAACCTCAGCAAGCACGGCTTTACCTTAAAGATCGACCCGTGCTGTTATTATTTAGCCACGAGCTCCTCATATTTTGCAACAGTAAAATTATTCATCGAACACATCAATAACCGAATTGTCATTTGTATGGATTTCCTATAATTTTATCTTCCTGCGAGACTTTATCCAAGGAAGTAATAATTCATTCGATATCCCAAGGATATAAACAGATAGTTCATCTTTCCGTTTGCGATCAAAAATAACTTGCGATGTTCCCAGTAACATAAACTCACTGGAGTATGGCTTCAATAAGACGTCGAAAACTTACTACTGTGATGAAAGTATGACTATTTGTGGATCTTATTACTATCATAAAATTTGATTCGTTATGTTGCTGCATGACGGTTTATATGGCAATAAGGAAGTCGAAAAAAAGGTCCTTGAACAATATTTGAGAACCAACTGAATTATGTCGACTGTCTTGATAACGTTAACGTTGTTTGTATGCTTGTTAATTACGCTGCTAATAAAGCTTTCTTCATATTTTCTTCTTCATTATCAACTAGTCTCCCAACAGATCTTAGTGAAATCTTTTCAGGCCGTCCCTGCATTTTCATAACAGTCCTTCGTAAGTCCCAAAAATGGCTAAACTAAAAACAGTCATAAAATTGCTAAATCCTCTACTTACTACAAAACTAAATACTACAAACATCTTATCAAAGACCAAAAAACCAAGTCACGGGCAACACTTGAACGTGCGACAGAAGTTTTCAAACAAAAACACACAATCCAGCCGCTTAAAGCATCCTATCGTTTCACACTCGATTTGTCGCGTGAAATGTGCGAAGCGCTGTAATGCTTGAAGGTGGCATTGGCACCGTTCCAATGGACTCTTAGCGCCAATTCTGACGAGTGGAGTTATTATTTTTAGTGCGAAGTTCAATAACATCGTGTTAATTTGTTAATGCTTGTTTGGATCTTCCTGTGTGGTGGGAACCAGAATGACGTACATCCGTATTAAGTGATAGTTTTAATTGTCTGGCTTGGAGGTGGAAATTATTATTTGGGCAGAGCCTAAAGCTCCATGGAGACTCCTGCCTCCACAGAGCTTTAGGCGTTCCGAAGAAGCCGGATCAGTAACATTCCTATTGGCAAAATCTTCATAACTTGCTTAAATGTTATTTATTTCTGAAAATAAGTCGTCCATGAAACTGTTAGTTGGCGCCAGCCATTTTATCAATCGTCAACATGTTTTACACAACAGTCATTAACAGTTATGAAACGAGTGTGAATGTTTTATTTTTGAAAATATTTACAAAACGCTGCCCAGCAAATAAATGTATGTTTACAAGTCGAGAGAAGTAATATGCGAATAAAAAAAAACTGTAAAATACGCACATCATCATATAACAAACATCTGATATTGTACACGAAAAAGACTCTGATCTGGCTTTGCAGCCATAATTTTCGAAAGCGTTGTGTTTAGCATACATAGCTGTAAACGGATCCTCAAGTGATATGAGTACGAGGAACGGTTTGTGGACGTCGATTAAAGCTGAGTACCAGCAGTAACACACTGGCCCTAATGATGACATTTAAGTACTAAGTACTGCACACTGCATTAAGTGAGACACCATAATATCGGAATGTCCGCCGAGCGTCCGGGTGCAATCCCCCGTCGTGTAAACATTTCCTTTCATCGAAGAAATACTATTTTGTTTGATATTCACAGTACCGATGTTTGTGTACGTGATTTGTGCATATATGTCATTATGTATGAAGATTTAAGAAGTATGGAAGAAGACATGCTGCGCCGACCCCAAATAGATTAGGATAAGGGCAGTAGAACGATGATGCATGAAGATTAAAAGGATCTTAGGGCCAAGAGACTGGACAAGTGACATTCTATATATAAATTGACCTGTTGAAGGTTATTTTAGAAATATAAAACGCTTTCAAACTGATTATACCAGCATGTCTAAACCCGCTTCATAGACAGAGAATTGAAAGTCTATGAAACTAAATCAATGCAACATGTAGATAGTAAGAAGCTTGGTATGTTCATATTGATGGAGTTTGGTAATACCCAATTCGGTTGATAGAGTACATACGGACCACCCTATTGGACCACCATTGCCAATAAATAATAATGCGTGATAAACAAAATAGAGGTTACTTGGTAAACAGTCTTTAAGAATATATTAAAGATTCCTCGAGCCCGATAGTAAGACGGATGGCTCCCACGTCTTCGCAGCATCTTCTAAAGTAGTGGCCTCCCACGGGACTTCGTTCACCTCAAGTAGGTCAAGGCATGCGCGGAGAAAATTACTATTGTGTGGATAAGAGTCCACAGGTATTAAACTATAATGTGTGTTTGCTATGGAGATTGTAGAAAGATCCACCACAAATAGGCCTCTTATGGCATATCTGGGCATTTCACAGACTATTTAGGCTTTGAAATGCCTTCATATGCCAATGGTTTTATTTATGATGTTCTTTAAGGGAAGCTCTATAAACCTTTTGACCCATTTAGACGGAATTGGAAGCTAAATGAATCAAATATTTCCAAACCTTGTAACTTTATCTTGGAGCCAGCCATCGCTTTCTAACAAATAGCATAAATATGATGAAACATAGAAAACTGAATACATAAAGCAAATAAACCCAGAACCACGCAAGTCTGAAGGTTTTTAACATAAACATCGATTCTCCGTGCCGTCGAAATGGTAGAGATATTCCTTAAGACCTTCACGAACAAACGTTGGTACAAAATGTCAGCCGTTCACCTTTCATGTCTATTAACCCGATTCTAGCTAGTTCGCATCGCATTTAATTGTTGAGGTGTTTTAGTTCTGTTCACCTTTAAGTGAATGTTAGGACTTGATATTATGAAATACAATTGTAAATGAAGTTTCATTTACTGTACCCAAGTCTTTTGAGAGTTTTTCAGTTTTGGTGTTGTTGCCACAAACAAACTCATATCGTATTTGACGTCACGCAAAATCATGCATCACGCGATTAGACTAGGTATGTTCGTATACCCGACATTATAACCGTCAGGCAGTAGCCTACCAGACAGGACACCCGTCTGGTCCTTCCTTTTCCAATGAAGATTATTCCTTTCCACCCCGTTCCTAACTGCGTAAGAAAATGTTATCCGTTCAGTGACTTCGGCTGACTGAGGTATGAATGTCTTATCATTCTTCTGTGTAGCCAAATTCAATTCACAAATTGCTCAGTCAAATATGCTAACACTAACGTAATCCAATAGATCCCGTTTACGCTATCAAGGAGTCCCTTCTGCAATGTTAGTTTAGGGCCAAAATCGGATATCATCATCTTGCTCAAGATTGCTCAGATTAAAACATACTGTGCCGTTGACCGTTTGTTTTCGTTTAGCTATACGAACGTGTTTGTAGCGACATCACGTAGTAACAGTGGTTCTTCTTAGTTTTAATTGAGAAAAGTGTTAGTAATAAAAGCAATTATAGAAATAAACCTAGTCGTTCTTGGCTTTTCGTGGTTGAATACTTCATTATGTGATCGATTAGTACCGATCCTATCAATTTCTCACCCAATAATATCACCCTAATAACTATCCTCCGATGCAAACAGCTGACAATTTCCCAAAAGAACCTATCAGCTTTGATGTTATGGGACAGTAATAAACACTAAATGAGTTTTACGATTAAATGTCCCATAAACGACAAATACTGACGATTGAAAATGCTGTGAATCGTTCAAGGAACTTTCTGGAAGGGGTAAAACTGAAACTGTAAATCCGATACGAACGTTTTTGTCATCGTAAAACGTTTGTCGTTCAAGTGTTAAAGAATTAGTGTTTATTCATCGCAAAGTTTAACAGCCCGTTTTATTTTGATGAGAATTTTTGGAACGTTATAAAAGTGTGTGAATTTATTTAAATATTAGGAGTCCCGCTGGACGTGATTTTTTATGGGTTAGGAGCAAGTTTTCAGAATGCATTTACTTTTCTAAGTAGTTTGTAAGGATGTTACCAACGATATCGCATTTCAAACACAAGTCAGTGAGAATGTCGTGATTTTTAAAGGTTACACGTTTTTGCAAGTTGGAAGTTACAGAATCGTAAGAAGCATGCATTTGCATGTATTGTTCCAATTTATAAAACGCATTTTA
Organism: Cerastis leucographa; assembly: GCA_963082945.1. Classification (NCBI taxonomy): domain Eukaryota; kingdom Metazoa; phylum Arthropoda; class Insecta; order Lepidoptera; family Noctuidae; genus Cerastis; species Cerastis leucographa. The sequence continues at coordinate 19,437,749 of OY720356.1, read as the reverse complement.
AAACTTGAACTGTAATTAATTATTTAAATAATTTGAACACAGTGTAAAATCTAATCACACTAAATATTGACATCAATCAAGATTGACAAGAATACCAACAAACTTCCCAGCTCTATGTTTACTCGATCGATCGTCTAAAATGTTTGTTTTAGGGGGATATGGCCAAAATTGATCGATGACTTCAAAAACTTTTGCAAAGTCTTTAACAGAGTTTCACAGGGATCCGTTAAATAATGAAATATGGATGTTTTGTTCAGTTCTTAATACAAGGATTTTGTACGTGAGTGGCTTAGATGGATGTTCATAAAAATGTGTTTTGTTCATAAATCATGTTGCTTTTATGGCCGTTCAAGAAACTCTTAATTGTTGTGCATGAGTTTGTTGATTTATGGTGTAAGTATTTAAGTTCTTATAGCTTATAGATACGAATGTTAGATAATGGGGATAGGTTGTTAAACTGTCACGAATTCAATACCTAAATTAATAATTATGTTGTACTGTTGTAGGTTTCGTGTGTCGTGAGTTACATGCTGTACCAGTGTACACAGTGTACGTCTACAGCTGTTCGTAATAGCTCCTGTATTTTATTAGTTAGATTAAACTTATTTGAACTACTGCTTTGACTTCAAGCAATAATAGAACTTGTGTATTGCCCTTTTACGTGAAGCATCACTTGATTTGAATTCGAAGATCAGAAATATAGATACTACATAGCCTCTGCCAAAATCCTCGTTCACGTGAACTTAAATTTTCCATTACCATGAATGTTTGTTACTCTTTCACGCAAAAACACCCACACAAATAGTTTATAACCTGTTAATTACAAACCTATTACACATTGCATACTTTTTATCCAGGCAGTACGAAACTCGTGGTAAACTGCAAGCTTAAACTACTCTTCCACTAAACTTATCCTATAGAACTTCGCAGTAGTGTAGCTCCCTATGAGTGAAAGAATATTAATTCAAAATAGATGAGCAGTTTCGCAGGTAGAGATAATCAACATCGCTACTTCTACACTCATCTAAACTTCACCTCTATATAAAGTAGGTGTAGATCAATGAAGGCCTGAACAGCGCGTGCGCTTAAAGCAACATCCTCATAATGCTGTGTAAATTCGGTTATAAATTAACACAAAACCACAAGCCAACAACAATTATTGGATGACACATACAATAAAGCCGCTGCATAGCCACAAAACAGCGCTGGATATTATGCAACTGGCACGTGTGTACTTGCTCGAGCGTGAGATAAGGGGAGCTTCACACGCAAATTGCGTCCGGGAAAGCCGCGCGTGCGCCGATGACGTCATCACACAATGAGTGCGTGTGCCGCTGTAGATTGTATCAGTCTGTTTGTTTTAGAAATTGTTTGAAAGGCTATAGTCATTATGGGGATTAAGTATACAATTATCTATTGTGGGGCTAAGTGCAATGAACGCTTCAACCTTAAGAAGTAGTTAGAATAGAATAGAATAAAATATTCTACACGATGCAAGTAACATTCATAAAAAGAAACTTTTTAAGACAACCTTATGATAGATTACAGGAAGAGAAAGAGACAATACTGCAAGTAGTTTCTGGTGTACCAATAACATTAAATAATTTTTATTACAATTAAATCACCACCCCCGTTTAGAACAGAGAAGAAGGATGTAAGTATATTCTGTAATATTATAACCAGAGATCGCTATAGGTAGTGTATTTACCTTATCTTCAAGGAAGTAAGTATCTTTTGGATAATACTTCCCTCTGATTTAACAACTTCATTTCGACATAGTTTAAAAATCATTCCATGATTTTAAGCAGAGGTAATCCACATGTTACTTACCTCCTTGAAGTTTAGGCGAATATACTCTGCCTATTCAGATACCTGATTATAACTATTCTCAAACAACTGCTATATAACAAAATTGCTAGAGCAATAAAGAAATGCCAGCTCATCCAAATAGAACAGAAAAAAAAGTTCAAACGTCAAATTGGAGAAAATTGACATGTTAAGTGTGAGAGCAGAGAGATCGTGCCTGCAAATCTTCATTTACATTCTAAAAGCGATCTCGTGTTAAGATATTATGCCTTTATTGACGGGGTTCAATAAACGATAAAAGTTTTATAATATTAGCTATAAAATGAGGTGCGAATGCCATCACAACCTACCTCAATGTCACACATTAGCATTTTAAGTATGACCAGAGTGATGCACGGGTTATAATAAAGGTCACTTTGGTTTTGATTTATTTTCAAGGTGGTTTTAGGTAGTGGAGTACTAGTTACATTGAGGACAGTCGTATCGCTGAATGTGATTAACAAAGCTTTAATTGCTAAAAAAAACATATGGTAGGTTAACACTTCCTGTGCTAAGCAGTAAGCACCTGGTTTTTATACGTGGCTAGATGACTAGCGCATACGACTGAAAATGATTTATTTGAACTTAGTACCGAAAGCAAATAGCTTACAAATAGTCTCATAATATGACTAAATGGCAACTATTTTCTCCTGATGGTTTCGTTTCCAAAGTATTTTTGGCACACATAATAAAAGTCTTCATAACTATTATAATCTTTTCAGAAATACTTGGCCACATTATCTAATTCAGCGTCGGACATAACGTAAGAGTGTTTTGGCATCGTGCAGGTAAACAAGCTTATTTTTATGATGACCTCATAAAAATGAAATGTAAGAATATGTCATAACTTTGACAATTTTGTGGTCGAAGAATGGAGTAAAAAACTTATTTGCCACATCGAGGGCGTCTTTTAATGTTTCTTTCCTATTTATAAATTACATAAGGTCTTCTGTCTTACATTGTTTCATCCCTATTAAGTAACACAGAACTCGATCAATGTGGACTAATGGGTGTGGACCATATTGGCTCTGGACCAAAATAAGTGGTAGCCATGGGGGCCTTTGCCCAGCAGTGGGCTGACGCAGGCTAACAGTATCAGTAAACTCTATAAAATTTTCCAATGAACTAAAAGTTGGTATCTACCCTAACCGAATCCGCCGTACCAAGTAGAAAGGTTAATAACGCGTTTGTAAGGTCGTGTATGGAACACCATCCAAATACTAGTGCTATGACATTCTGTCTACTCATTGGTGATTTGAGTTTCTAACACGTTACTGACCCGAACACGAGTGGCCATGGCTGACCTGGAAGTCTTTACATAGACTCCGGACACAGGCTGGCCGAAGCAAGAAAACCTGATTAGGTGGTTCATGGATGACTCTGCCCTGGAGTATAAATGTGGTGCTGCCCCCCGCAAACGATGGGGCACTTGATTATCGTGTCCAGCCGGTCCTGTTGTTTACACATCACTGGAGCTGATGGACGCTACTGAAAGTGCCAAACTCGCCAAAGGGCTGTACCAATTGCTAGCTCACCGTCCGTCCGTCTCATGACGTAAGGCCGTGTCGACGGCGCGTTCGTGTTAAATGATAGATGATGTTTATTTTGCAAATAGGTTTTTACAAACACTTTTACACGTCATTTTTTTTTTTTAACTAGGTGGGGCCGGTGTTTCGTACCTGACTACTCTGAGAAGAAACAGCCGAAACAAACTCAGTGGTTCTCTGTTAACTTGTTGCTCTTTTAAAGTCCAGACATTGCTCAATTACTTGAGGACTATGCAGATTAGTGTTCCACGCGCGCCCTCAAGGAGATGTCAGAAAATCGGAAGGGGTCCGAGAGGGCTGATGCCTGGCAGGGCAGCGGGACTGTTCGAAAGAGATACCGTGACCCTGGAACACAAAGGGCTAAGAAGCAACATGGATGGGTTTAAGTCAGTACAAGTCTGACACTCCCTTCAGCTCCGCCCAGAGCAGGAGGGGTCATTTGATGATTTCCCATCCGTAAAAAATGGAACAAAAAGGCTGTACCAATTTCAATTGTCATCAACACGCTAAGACAGAACACGTGACTTTTGAGTACTGTCTTGGACTATAGGGCTTAAAATCCCTATAATTGCGACTGTATACCAATCCTGGTTGTCGTCACCAAGAAGTAACAATACCCAAGTAAACTAAATAGAATTTCATCAATTCCAAACTATTCAACAGTTTTCGCGCCCTCCGATCAGCTCTGACAACTTCCGAAGTCGCTTAGTATTCACTCCGCATCCGGATAAAATATATGAACGTCGGATCAGATACGATTGGGAGCGAATAAAGAGCTTTTAATTTATGGACTGGTGCGTGGTACGAATGTTTTGTTTATGTTTCAAGTGCCTTTGAGTGCTAAGAAACCGTTTTATTGAGTGTGCGCTTGATGAAATGGTATTGGATTTAAGTTTTATTTCCGTGACAGAGATTATTGCTAAGTGAAGTTACGATGATGGGATTTATTTTGATAAATGTTTTTCTTCATTTTTGTATGGTTTCCTATGTGCGGTGTGGCTATTTTTAGGGTTCCGTACCCAAAGGGTCAAATGGGACCCTATTACTGAGACTTCGCGGTCCGTCCGTCCGTCTCACTGACACCACGATGTATCTCATGAACCGTGATAGTTAGCCAGTTGAAATTTCAAAAGATTAGTATTTCTTTTGCTGCTATAACAACAAATACTAAAAACAGAATAAAATAAATATTTAAGGGAACCCTTCGTGCGCGAGTCCGACTCGCACTTGGCCGGTTTTTTTATTGATAAGTGACATGAGGTTATTTTTACGAAATTCCGGTTTTTATACTTGGTATTTGAAATCAACTAATGCTAACGGGCATTACGGGCATGATTTTTATGTTCTGGAATCAACCGTAATATCTTAACACTATTTATACCTAATTTCAGTCAATAATTGACCAAATGCTAGTTTAACAAAATATTTATTTAATCAACTGAATTCACTGAAGTTTTTCATTATGAAAAAAACATTGCGGTTGATAATTTGCGAAGTTTGTGTTTATTTGTGGAATGCAGACTGGTATTCGATAAAATAGTTTAATACTAAAATCGTTCAAAGTAAATATGTGGTCAATTCAATCAATTCAAACTTCTTTGAAAATTAATGAAAGCAAATAGGGTAATGCAGCATAGTATCAATATTTTCGGGATAACTTTGAAACACATTGATTAAATCATTCAGCAAGATACGATAAAGGTCAGTTCACACCGAGACGCGACGCTGCGCGCACATTTTAAAGAGCGATTCAAAATTTAACTTTATTTTCTACACGAAAAGATACACATTTCGTTGTGAGAATACGTTGCGCCACGCAGCGCTGCGCCGCGTGACGTCTGTAAAGAAATGTGTATCCTTTCGTGGAGAAAATAAAGTTATATTTTGAATCGCTCTTTAAAAATGTGCGCGCAGCGTCGCGTCTCGGTGTGAACTGACCCTAAAGCGTGCGGAAATGAAAAGAATTTAGTTTTTGTGTTTTTAAAATTATATTGGCTCGTTGGTCTAATGGTGCTGAGTTTGATTCTTGGATCAGGCAAGTATTTTTTACATGGGGCTTAGACATACCTGGCGATGTGGAACTTTGGTGTACTATTAGGTACACCTATTTCTAATAGTTAGTTCTTCTGGGATTATGTGCGTTAATAAGTGTTTTCACATTTTAAGGCTCTTGTTTCATCGATATTAAAAATAAGCATATACGCGTATTGTCATGAAGGTCACCACGCGCCATTGCAAATGCAACAGTTTACCAATATTTCCCCATTTCGCAGAATACTCGACACTCGTAAATAATTTACTATGTCCTGCAACTTTCTTCACACATACGTACACAGAATATGGATTTCGCGAGTGAAACGGCAAAGCGTGAACTTTTTAATTTACGCGGGATAAGTATGGCGGTTTGACAGATGAACTTTTTTTTTCGATTTACGCTATGGTAAAAATTTTGCAGTCATAGTTAGTGGTATAACAATAAAGTGACTGAAATTATTTTTGGTAGCTTTTAAGAAGTGAGAGAGTTGGCGTTTTTTTACAAAAATCCATTCGCGTGGTTGACGTAGCTGTAAAAGCTGATTGGTTATTTTTTCTTTCGTGCCATTGTTTCGTTAAGGCATAGTGAAAGCCGTCGTCAAGTTCGTCAAAATTACTTAAAAGGTGGAGATTTAATTAGCAGTACCAAACAACACAGGAATTAGAAGGTGAGGTTCTTAGTAGCGGTTGACGTGGTATGGGCCATGTGAGGCTGAGGAATGAGGAAAACATCGTGAGCAAAGTTTTGAGTATGATTGTAGATGGATGGGTTTAAGATAGGAAGACCAAAGTAACGATGGATGGACTGTGTTAAGGATGATAGGGCAAGAAAGGAGGTGTCTCATGTGATGACAAGTAATAGGGAAGTTTGGATGTAGAAGACATGATGCGCCGAATAAATTGGGATATGGGTAGCAATATGATATACTTAGTATGCAGAGAATTACAAAAAGAAAAATCTTAGCGATATGCAAATAGTTAATTAACCTTCTAAACGCCAGAGCATAAACGCACGCGCGTGCCCTCCACGCCAACACAAATTCACCGCAAATAAAAAAAAGGATATCAAAAGTATTGTTTACTTATTTCTTGATAAGACTTTTATTATTTAAGATTATATAGATCACATTTTAAAGATACACAAATAAACACAACAAAAGTAATGATTTAAATTGCTTATTTTGCGTTATAGTGCACCATATTTTTTGTCACATATTTGTGTCGTTGGCGTACAGGGCACGCGCTTGCTTGTCACGTATATGTGACAATGGCGCTCAAAAGGTTGAACGACGCCAGCTCCTATAGTTTTTATTACTATTATATTTTCTACTAAATTATAAGTTCAGAAAAGAAAATCGCTTAAAAATAATAAAAACCATAAAACTTACAGACTGAAACTACTAGCACTCTCATATAATTACAAGAGCTAACGTTAATATAATTTTATAGCTTGAACCAAAAGGTTAATAAATAACGGTTTACATGGACCCTGTCCCGCGGTTAGTTGATAATTACCATAATGAAACACGTAATCCGGTAAACCTTAATTATGAGGATAGGTTAAATATTGTTCCGTTAAATTAACTGTTTAGTGTTGCGTGTCCTATCTGTGTGTTTAACTTATCTGTGATGTAATCTATTGTTAATTGTTTGCAACTTAGTAACATAATTAGTTTTAGCAGGTTTTTTTTCTTTGGAGTTTATTCTCATAAGCTATTTAAGTCCATATCTGAATAGCATAATATAAGAAGAGAATGATTAGGCAGGGTGGGTATCTGACACCCACATTTAGCCAGTTATCTTCAAGTCCCATGTGATAGGGGGCGAGCCTATTGTCATCAACCGGGCACAAATCCAGACTCCGTGGCTACTACAGAGAAATTTCTGATGGAAAAACATAATACAAGGTGTTGTTTTGCATCCTCGTCAAATTCAAGGAGGTAATTCTACTAATGATTCTCGACCCAAATCAACAATAAAATCGGTAGGTTAATTTTTATATTTTTTTTCTTATTTACGGAAATCCGTAAGTGCGAACCAGCCGTATTTAAACGCGGCCCGTCTGTTGCTAGCCTTATTACCGCGCATTCACACACACTAAAAACGCTAACAATACATACACAACGCAAACTCAATGAACATTCGATAATGTCGTAGGTATTCCCTAAAACCAATGCGCAGACGCACTCTCTCACTCACGCGCCTAGCGACGCACTCTCTCGCACACGCGCGTAGCCGCGCCCCCCGCGGTCCCGGACCCGGACCCCGGAACCAACAGTATGTTTAATGTCGCCGACTAGTGCATGCGTTTTGCGAATTCCGCTCCTAGGTACTGCGATGTACATCGTTGAGACGTAGGTATAAACTGCAAGTGCGGTTTGGACTGAATGTGTGGGCTTGGGATAATAGGGGAACAAGTGCTTGGACCCTACTTCATTGACGGGTACCTCAACAGCGCCACATACCTGGAGCAGCTGTTCCACGTTGTTGAGGATATGTTGGAGGACGTTCCCCTTGCACTCCATCGCGACCTCTACTACATGCAGGACGGTGCTCCCCCTCATTACGGTCGGCAAGTACGCTGAAAGGTTTGGTGACCACTGGATCGGTCGCGGAGGACCTGTGGCCTGGCCTCCGCGATCTCCGAACCTGACGCCTCTAGACTTTTATTTGTGGGGAGACGTTAACAGTTTAGTGTACACGGAGGAAGTGGCAAGTGTAACAGAATTACGAGTAAAGATCATTTAGTGCTTTCGACACTTTACTCGTAAAAACGAATGTGTTAGTGCTAAGTAAGCTGAAGGCAAAACCAGCTATGTCGTGCTCGAATGTCGTGCTGTGCCAAGAGTGTGGTGGTGGCAACTTTGAACAATACCTCCGGGTAACTTAGGTACGTAATTTATTTGATTGTACATACGACTATCATTTTCTAAATACGTTGTTAGCTTAATGAATCAATTTTATTCAATAGTGTAAATAAGTTGATTTCAAATTTTTAACTCTAACAGTCGAAAGTATCACCACATACCTACTTTAACTAGCACATCTTTCCATTTCTATCAAACATAAAAACATTATTAGATACTAACTAAATTATTGATGGACCTAAGCCCGTTATGTAGGAAGAAAAAATATCAAATCAACCAATTCAATCCACAAATGAAAACAAAATCATTACGAATACTTTATGCTGAATTTACGTACAATGTACCGAGTGTTAGTGTATGAATTATTATTAGGTACTTAAATCCGCCCGACGCGCGACGGGTGCGCTTGTTAGGTATCCAAGCAACATTAGCGCAGCATAGCCTCAGTAGTGCGCCTCAGGATCCGGAATAAAGATCCAAGATTGCCAATTTTAGGATTGTCCGTTCAGCAGGATAGCAATAAAGCAAAACTAACATTTTATTAAACATCTGATAACTACCAAACTCACAGGTCAATGAACTTTTCTTTGTTGCACTTGTATTAGGTACTGTACTGATTTCCGTATTCCAATGATGCTTAAAAATGAGTTAAGTATCAAGCGAAATTTATGACAATAATGTAGGTGATTTTCGAAATAAAATTAGAGCAAAATTATTGCTGCCGGTCGACGCGCGCCGTAGGTTATCGCACGGCCGCACGCGCCTGCGTTTCGTAGGTATGACGTAGTCACTCACACACAGAGCTCCATTGTCGCTGTGTGCGTAGTTGGGTGATTCTGTTTCAAGTGTTTTGAATTGAGGGTTGTAGTCTGAAATACTGTTAAATTTCAACAACAAAAAAAAGCAACGCTTATTAATTATAGACCGGTACCGTACTTTAAATTGATTATTTATGTGTTTTATGACAACCTCCTGAAATTTGACGAGGATGCAAAACAACACCTTGTATATTCAATCTCTCGTCAGGCAGCTGCATCAAGGGCTTGATTCAGAAAGCGGTACTCCTGGGCCTCAAGTCTGCTATTACAATAGTGTCAGAATGGCCTATCATTGATTTCATAATTGTTGATTTTGACAAGTTTAGTAATGTACTAATATAATGGCGTCATTATGACTTCACAATGGTCAACCACTGACACTCCATTGAAAGAAATTGCATAGAATTTGACAGACCATTATGAATTTAGCAGATTACGGAATTTTAGCAAAATGACAATGGGATCGTGTTGGAATGACGATGTTTATAAAAATAGCAGACTTGAGGCCCTGGACAGTATCCTAATCTATCACTTTTCGATACGTTAGAATCGAGTAATCGATCATTGATTCGAAGCCACGCTGCGCCGCGTCGCGCCTGTGTGCGAGGCTTCGCGACGCAGCAACGCTGCTATGCTACATCGCGCTGTCGCGTCGCACCGTGTAGCGCCTTTCTGCGTGAGCCTTTAACAATAATACAATAAAAATGTCAGTAAAATGATAACCATCAATCCAAAGGTTGCGAACTCCTCAATGTGTTTACAAAATGTAAATATTGTCGTGGAGCGGAGTATAGGTGTTTTGTTACATGGTTGTGAGGAAAGTTTTGAGTGTGAATGTGGATGGGCATAAGAGTAGAGGAAGACCAATGAAACGATGGATGGACTGTGTGAAGGATGATATGGCAAGAAAGGAGGTGTCTGATGAGATAGATAGATAAGATAATTTATTAAAAGTATTACATAAAGTTTACATTTAGACACAGTAGTAGTATTTTTCTCATACAATGGTATAAATAGTACTTATAAGTAAACTATAACTAAAACATATTTAAAAGTCGCAAGTGATGTTAAGTTGACAAGTAATAGAGAAATATGGAAGAAGAAGACATGCTGCCGACCCCAAATATGGGATAAGTGAAGGAGAATAATGATCTAGGCGCGGCGGACAAGCATATTTAACGTCAATCTAACATCATTATCATTATTGTTACATGGTTGTTCATCATCATCAATGGCCTTTGCATCATAACAGATTCCTTCTATGCTCTGACGGCTACCAGCTTTAACAGAATAGCTTATGTACCGAAGTAAATTGATTATTCAGTTAAGACGAAGGCAGACTGATCTAAGTGCATGGCATCAATAAAGTACTGGATTTGTGGTTGTGTCATCTCTTTTCACTGTTATATTAATTACTAGCTGTTACCCGCGGCTTCGCTCGCGTTTATTAAGAATCTGACAATAACCGTCTCGGACACGTGGCGCTATCTATTATCATAAGAACGTTATTGTTGGTTTCCTCGGGAACAGGAGGCCTACTCTCTTTCTCCGAAACGTAACTTCGGCAACGAACGAAAATTAAACGTAGTTACGTTTGTGTACTACTCTATATAATTTGAGGGCGGACATAAGAAGTTCGAATTCACAGACAATTAACGTGAACGAATGTATTGAATGTTATTGTGTGCGTCCGCAAATTATATAGAGTAGGGTCACAAACGTAACTAGATTTAATTTTCGTTCGTTGCCGAAGTTACGTTTCGGAGAAAGAGAGTAGGCCTCCAGTACCGTTTTTCGGGATGAAAGGTACAGTATGTCCGTTTCTGTACACCAATTTCAGGATCATTGGTTCAGTGATTTAGGCGTGAAGAGGTAAAAAAACAAACATACTTACTTTCGCATTTATAATAGGTAGTATTAGTTAGTCACGATCTCGTGGCTAAATAATAACAGCCGCCCGGGTCGCTCTTTAAGGTTAAGCCGTGCCGAGGTTGGTCCGTGGATGGGTGACCATAATTACATACCGAGTTTCCTCCGTGCCTCGGAAAGCACGTTAAGCCGTTAGTCCCGGCTGTTATTTTTAGATCTTTGACAGTCGTTACGAGTAGTCAGAAGCCAAAAAAAAAGTCTGACATCCAGTCTTACCAAGGGGTATCGTATTACCCAGTTACTGGGTTGTGGAGGTCAGATAGGCAGTCGCTTCATGTAAAATACTGGTACTCAGCTGCATCCGGTAGACTGGAAGCCGACCCCAAGATAGTTTTGGAAAAGGCTAGGCAGATGATGATGAATAGGTAGTATTCGTTAGGAAGTTAGGATAATCCTCTTGACTATTTTTATAGCCAATCTCAGCATAGATCATAGTCCGATGGAACTGCAAGACAACAACATGCTTTCCGAGGCATTATATCTCAAACTTCCAAACTTACATATTGTAATTCCTTGCTGGTATAGTGGCCCTCTCCCTACTGCTTACCCCAGACAATCTGGAGAGAGTTTAATTGCATGGAAACTGGTTTTCGTTAATGCTATTCGTTATAGTACATTCTTTAAACGGACATTCTATCAGAGATAACAATGAAAACCAAACGCAATGGATATACATTTAAAGTACCGAGAAGCTTGTCAATCCTGTTGAAATGATTGACTGATAATGGAATAACAAAAAAGATTAAGAGATTGTGTTTTCTTGCAAGGGTCATCCACTGCATCTAGCTATGTATCATCGACATACTCGTACGAATGATAATCATGAACATACGTTACTAACTAGGGCATCAGTTACTGTCGATCTTACAGCGCAGAATAACTGGAATTGTCTCTCCTGTCTTCTCTATCTCTTTCTACATAATATATCGGGCTGATTATAATCTTGTCTATTGTGGTGCAGTCACTATTTTCTTTTCATTTGTTGGGTAGGTAAGTTCTGTAAAACTTATCACCCCAACCGTTGCAATTTAATTCCTGTCCTCTAACAGATTATGTAAATATTACCTGACACTGGAAAACAGTACGTGTAATTTTATTATACACACACATTTCTGCATGAATTTCATTTTACGTTCGAAAGCTTTTTCAGCGAAAGTTTTGTGACGGACGTCAGGGGTGTCAAAAAGCAATTTCAGAACTTGTATTGTTTAATTCATTTTCCAGATCCTTCGAAAATTCTGAAACAAATTAACAACATCAAAGGACTACCTTTCAAACATCAACGCTTTCGAATCATCCGTATCGAGTTGAGCTTGCTGTTTAAAACACATTTAAAAAGGTCTCCCTACTTCAGTTTCTGCTCTCCTGCCATCAAAACTGCCTAAATTCGTACCTTTCGTACCTTAATTAACAATGGCGGCATTCACAGCGTAAACTTCACAAAGGTACGGTAGACAAAGGCGTTTGACAATAATCCTATCAAAGGGCAAGGGAACAATACGCTGACCTATTCTGGACAGTCTTAGCAGTTCATCTGATGCTATTGTCCTGTTTTTGTCAGCAAATTATTTTGAAATAACTTATTGTTTTGTTAGTGGTTCAGAAAGCGGTGAAGTTAGTTTTCGAATTTGGAAATGTTAGAGGTTTTTCTCTATGGAAAAAAAAATATTTATAAGTATTACATATTTTCGGTTACTTAAAAATTAAATTTTCAATGACATACACAAAGCAACTTTGTTGTCGGTTTATTCAGCCCTCTAGCTAAATAATTCTAATCCGTAAAACAAAAAAAAAAAACATAATAAACGAACCGTTCCGAAATATTTCATGAAACGACAGCGTTGCAAATTAATTTTAAAACCGTTTCGCTGTACATTTGATTACGGCTGGAAACATATTACCATTCTTGAAAACAAAAATAAAAGCGACCGATCACTTTGCCCCGACGACAGCAAAAAAGGGGTCCTGAATTTTTGCCGGGAACTTTCATACCTGTTTGTCAGCATATAAAGTTACCGCATATTTGTGACAAATTAAATTTTACGGGAAACGTGACGTGGAACTGACGCAGACGGTGAAGGTAATAAAATATCTTAAAATGAAACAAAATGGATACGATGCGATGTTAAAGAGGAAACTGTGGCTACAATTTCACTCGACCACGAGTTTTGTGTGAACCAGCTATTAGTTTTTCTTACTTATTCTTTTTGTTGTGAATAAAATGAGGTTTTCTGTGCGAGCGAAATTCTTGAAATCGCTAAAAAATATGCAAAATATGGAAGTAAACTGTTTAAAAGCGGTGCTACTGAAATTCGATTCAAATATATTATTATCATATTTTTTTTGGGTATTCAAATGGGGAATCAAAGACACCTCATCGTCGTTCAGAACTCTGCGAATCTGTCCTAAAGCTAACAAAGGTGAATATCAATATCTTTCATGAGATGTTTCAACTCATGTGCCATTTCTAAATCGTAGTCCGGGACATGATAGATTAGTGCATACCGAGGTAATTTAAATGTACTCTGAGATGCATCAGTAACCGTCTCAAGGATTTATGTATGTATCGCTTACTGCCAGTGTCGGCCGAAGGGATCTATGGCTTCACTGTGTTTTATGGGTAGCGTCCATCACTGTTTAATGATCAATAGACATCCATCCACATACATCCAATCCATGACAGTTTCATGGAACTTGGGCCACCGATTTTGTTGCAAACTTAGAAAATGTTTGGAAGCTAATTATGTTATGTTTCATTGTATTTTTGCAGGAATATGACATTGAAAGCCAGAATCCACTGACCTAGTCCAAACCGAAATCTAAAGTTCCTTACAAGATTTTATATTAAACTAAACAAATTCGGAGACACTTTGAATTTTCTACAATATTCTGACGGCATGTAAAATTCATGGTGCTCCCCGTGTAGAGCAGAAAATAAATAAAATAAACGTTACGATGCAAAAGTCGCGGTATGCCACTGCGGTCCAATCCAATTTGCGGCGGATTTGACCAGATATTACTTGTTTGCGCCGAAATGTATTGAAGTAGAAATGCCCAACACTACATTTCTGATTTTTCTGGGAAGGTAAATGTCAAGCCTTCCAAAGATTACTGAAATAAAACTAAGTAAAACTGTACAGAATAATAAAAACTCTTTCATTTCTCTGCAATAGAAAAGAAATATAATACTTGAGTACTGTCGTATCTTTTTATTTTGGTAAAGATATAAAGAATTCATTTGAAAAAGACTAGACAGACAGACCAAGAATAATTTAAACTTCAAATCGAATAAAATTCTAGCCTCAACATGTTTTCGGAGCACTACCCTGAATCCTCCAATCTTGAAAATGAACCTTTATCCTACCATGTTTGTACTAAATTCAATAAAACTATCTCTGGCCACGAAAAGTAGAAAATAAAGGACAATACCCAAGTAGCAAAATAATGTCATATAAATGGTACAATAACGTTTTTTATTTAACTTTCAGTCATATGAAAAAGGTTTTATAATAGTTTTTTATACGTAAATATAACGCAGGTTTGGGCGCAGATTATATAACATTTAAATCGTGTAAGGGACGTATTGCAGTCGCGTCAGCGACAATAATGTTGTGTAAAAATCACGTAGACGTTGTAAGTTTAACTAGTAAGGTTAGTAACAGTTTCTAGTAATACTCTAACATAACCATATCATCGTATAGACGTTTTGTTACGGTGATGGTCGGTCTGTGGTGCAAGCTAAACAATTTGTGTGACAATTTATTGTGTTGTATATAAAACTTATAAAAAGGTAAGTCAAAATGTTTTAAGAATCATTATTATTTATTAATTTAATGTTAAGAAAGTTTACTCTGGTGGAAGATGAAGAGGGGTGACTTATACTTGGGAATTTAAAATTTTCGATAATATGTATGGTTATTTTTGTTAATATATTAATGGGCCTTTAAAATATTGGTGTTTTAATTTTTTTTATAAAAAGAAAATACATTTATTGTCATCAATACTTTCCGCCATATTGCCAATAGTCATTGTGCGACTGCATTTAGACATCTATATAACTATTGGTCTTATACATGTTATATACGATTTATGACGTCCACCATGACGGTTTCAATTAGAGTTCTGTTGGAAAATAGAAAATCTTTTGTGTATAGTCATACTTCTGTATTTTTTACAGGGCCATCATGGTGATATATTTTGGCGTTGATAAGTTTTAACAAAAAAAGACTTCAAGTTGCTCAAACATTTAAAATGGCCATGGGAAAACACGCATTTTCAGTTATCATCACAGAAGTGCCATGGATGTAATCATCCTACCGACTAGACATTCAAATATTTTATCATCCACAATAATAGAAGCATAACTAAATTATTAAACTATGGTTTCTTTTGGTGCCAAAACTGTAAGAAGTATGCCATACCATTTCCCTGACGACGAATGTTACTGCAACTGTTATCCTTGTTTTTTCGTTTCCAAATAATAGACATTCATTACTTTTTTTAGATGTTTAGATTTAGGTAGATCTAACGGTAACATTCTAAAAATATTTTGGCCATATTATGTTGATTTATTACAGTTTTTCTCAAAAATACCATGTTGATTTTGTTTTCGTTTTAGCAGTTCCGTGTTATTATAAAGATGCAATAATTACATACTTGATATATCATAAGTACACTACACTCATCAATAATACTGTTATGGCTGAATGACCGAATGAAAAGGATGAATCTTTCTTGATGATTTTTCGGAACGCTGCTCTATTATTGTATCCTAATAATGAAAATGTAGTTGATGATAATGTTTTTCAACTGTTGTATAACAAATTTTTAAGTACTCTTCTCTGATTAAATACTCTTAATTGGAGTAGTGTACTTAAAAATGTACGACTGTATGTACGTAATATGTGCACTTTACATTTTACGTTTATTTTATCTATTCATTTTTGAAATTTAGTTTATATACGGGTTGGAACCCCGTATTGTGTAATAACTTTCAAGTTAAATTAAAATGTATAACAACTTTATAATTACTTAACATAAGTAAATAAATAAATAAAAGTCTGAATGATGCCAAATAAAAAATCATTTAAATATTTGCGATTTTTAGTTACACAATAAAGAGGTAGTAGGGGTATAAAAAATATAGTATTGTTACACGTAACGCTTACTAATTTACATTTTTTATCATTGACAGTATATAACCATTCGGAATTGTTTTGCATTTTGAAGTTAAATATTTTGTTATTTATTGTATTAAATGTGGAAAAATGTAAGGAACCACTTTCATTTTTACCACTTTCTTCTTGGTTGGACACAGTTTCTTCCAGATTAAATGTAGGTATCGTTGCTATATTTAACAGTAATAATTGATAATTTTTATTTACTTTTCCACTAAAACCACCACTTCGCTTAATTATTTTCCAGTTTTTGAAATCCGTAGTTAATATTATACGTAATGAAAAATGGCGAGTGAGTTATATTAAAGATTCTAATTGTTGTTTAAATAATCAATTGACTTATATAGGTTACATAAGAATAATGTTTCAACCTAAAAGTTACTTAAAGGTGGAATTATACGACCTATCGTAACGATTTTATAATAGTTGACTATAAAATCATTACATCACAGTTTGTTATTTAAGTGTTGAATAAAAGGTTCTTAATTTACAAAATATGGCGACTCATAACTATTTTCTGACTGAAACGTTTACTCAACTTAACGTTATTTGACCGTCATATAAATTATTGAGATGACGTTTACCAGACACATTTACATGACTTAAATTATATATAACTAATGCGTTGAGCTGAATACTACTATAAAACAGTGTAGTTGTTACAAAACTGTTATAAACCCCTTACATGTCTGTTAGTTGTATAATTCTAATATTATACAACTTTTTTGCTACTTGGGTACCCAGCGCATGACGAAACAAAGTTTACGGCTGTCGTAGATAATTCAGGGACCCGGCTCATAAGGTTTAGTGTCACGGGACGGTTTATTGGCGTGCTGAAGCAATATAGATTTCCATTACTGTAAAAGATACTCTGGTATAACGCACCAGTATATTTTTATAAAGGTGGTTTTTGGGCGGTTATGGGCATCTATGATTATGCTGTCAGCTTGTTTATGTCGAGCTGTATGCTATTTCCTGGAAAGGCCAAGAATTATTTTGAATACTTCTATTATAATCCTTCTCTCAGCCCTTATACTAATTTATTTAGGGGGTATCATTGGAGTAGTTGGTAAACCCAACGAAACTTTGTAACGAGTTTTCTTTTTGAAAAGTTTTTTTGCCATGATACCATTATCATTCGTTATGCATGTCGTATCACCAAACTAATTCAAACGTACTAAAACCATTTTTTTATTCTATTTCAGGTAAATTTGGAGTATTCATTAATGAAATCAACATAACGGTAAATAATGCGAAGATTATGGAACAAACAACCAACTGAATAATAACTGAAGGCAAACCCATTTACAAAAGAAACTTCGCCTCACTCAAAACTTTCACGAGAAGTTTCCTTTTTAGCCAAATACGACACAAACGCTACTTGATTTATTTCACATTTTCAATTACTCACAAACCTAACTTAATCTAGAAACTATTGATGTAAAACATTGCATTCATCCCTTTGAATCAGGAAGGTTGCAAACTAATTACCGTTAAGAGGGGTAGTAAGAGGTCTTTCGTAATGCGACAACCCCACAATGTGCCTTCAGCCTTACGTACAATGTGTCCGTGAGTGAAATTGTGGTCTACCATCAAACGGGTAACGCTTTGTCTGTGAACGTAGTTACTCGATTTAGGAGCTAATGATTGGGATTCGGCTGTTGTATCGCATTTCTGTTTTGCGAGCAAACAATTTTGGTAATTTGAATTTCGCTGAATACCAAAACAACATGTGCTGTATTAATCTGGTTGAGTGTAGTTGAATTGTGACAGTGGTTAGGTTAGTAATTTCCTCGAAATTATCATTTAGAGCACGCGTTTGACGTTGATTAATACCAAACTTACTTATCTAAGAAACCAAGACCCTATTCGTAATCATAATGAACTTTCAGAGTTCCAATACCAACAAACTGTCAAAGACCACAACCGATACATTGAAACTCTCGCGTTCAATTAATAAAGCTCCTTTTACTCTCAGACAGTTCTACACGAAACGAAGCTCCATCTTCCAGAGATAAAATAGGAAGTAAAGGAACAATAATAGCCCTCTTGCAGATCGTTTTAAAAACAAACACTTTAGCTAGCTAGGAGTTTTCGACAGCAACAAATGAAGTGCGAGCTCCAGCTGAAGGCAGACATTGAAACATAAGTCGTGTACCAGACGAGAATAATTGTGTGCAAAACGAAGATTTATCACTGTTTAGTTTTGTTCTTAGTTAGTTCCTGTGTTTTATAAATGATGCTGCATACTGCACTAGTGCTTAAAAGCTTAGTGGCTGCAATGGTACTGGGAAAAGAATTCTTTTGTTGAAACGACATGGAGAGCTCGAAAGCTTATGTTTAAACCGATTAATCACCTACGTAATTGCAAAACTTAGTTCGACTATTATTCTGGTCATTATTAGGTTGGGTTACTGACCTATGCAAGGTTTATCAACAAAAAAAACGCGTAACACTAACAAATCTCACGATCCCATTTGCACCTTATACTTAAACATCAAACCAATGGTGAAGGGCATATGCATTACAAAGAAATCTGGACCAATTATAGACCCTTGGGGGGCACCAAGCATTATCGCATAAAGGTAGACTGATGTGGTCGGAGCAGCCAACGAAACTATCATAGATTGAGCCCCTGTCAACTAATTTACATTTGCAAATGGAACTAAAAGCCGGCATTAGCATTGGTAAGTGGCTCAAGAGGAGACGGGCTTTCAAAAGCCATTTTCAATCCTATTTGATTCGATATTCAGGATTAATTATGTTATAGGCTCGAATTTCGATGTGCAAACATCAGTTTTGACTGAAGTCTATTTCTGTATAGCGAAGTTGTGCATTCATGATTCTGATCGCGTCCGTAATAGGTTTTCGGGATATTCCGAATTAAAAGTAAAGCTTCCATGATGTAATTATTTTTCATGTTCATCCTTTATAAAACCGGTACATTGAAATCGATCAATAACAAAAATTGCCCTTTTTCTGCTAAAACTCTTTATTTTCCTCCCGTACACATTTTAATCAAATTCACCATCAAAAATTCTCTTTGACGCGCTATCGCCGGGTATTGGGCAAATGTAGGGAAAAACTTTTATTTTATTTTATTATCACACAAAGGTGCGTCGGGCCTAAATTAAACAAGTTCCGCGATCGACGGGACTGTTGACAGTTAAAAGTAAACATTACCGTTCAGAAATTAAAATTCAAAATTGCAGAGCAACGGCCCCATTTTACATTTAACAAAGTCCCTCAATATCAATATTTTGTAAAGGGTTAAAACGGTTACGTTATTTGCATGGTTGAGTTCAATGATGTACTCAGACTCTTGTTGGTTTTAATTTCATGTTTTTGGTAACTTTTGAAACGAATCAAAATCAAATCAATGTGATGAATGTTTTTACAAAGGCTCAATTTGTTTTGTAGTACATAATAACAATGTTATTCAATAAATAAGCATGTTATTTGCTCCAAATTCCAAAACGACAGTCCAAAGGGAAATAATTTCTTTCATACTCCTACATTAGTGTACAGAAACTTATTATTTATGTTAACCTCCGTAGGTTTATGAATAACCAAAGTCCTTTGAAACGGTTTTCCTTATCAAATTCAAGGAGCAACGCTTTTTCTCTTTTTGTTTGATCTCGGGCAATGACAAATTTTATTGAAATAAAAATTTCGGCATTACCCCCGGTACTGTTTCCCTACGATCTTGCCTTTACTGTGTAATAATTATTATTTCTAAGAATTCCGTCCTTCTGGCCTTTGAATATTTTATAAAGGAAGGTCATTTTGTTGGAGATATGGTCTCTCAGTCCTTGAGATGTTGCCTTCTAGAAACACGGTAAAAAGTTGCTTACTTATGTATGGTGTGTTGCCAAACTGTTGCTATCTTGAATTCGCAGCTTTATTAGCTCCTGGCTTAACCTACTATCGATTTTTCATGAGATCGTGTGTTAGGACTTATTTAGATGCAAGGACCGCTATCACTTGTCTTTATTAGGAAAGGAAGACGTTAGGATAATAAAATCTTTGTTTACATCCACCGCAAATTGTCTATTGACCTTTCTGTGCTCTTACTTATTTATATCCCAAAAAAAACGAAAACGATTTAGTTTTGCAAGTTACCTTTGCGCGTCTTTGTTACTTGTAAGACAGAAGTAGCAGTATTTGATGATATATGATGCTTCTACATATATCATACTGCGTGTGTGTATCTCTAAACTTAATGACAAATACCATCACTTTAGAGCAGTATTTTAAGCATGTTGTGATGTCTTAATAACGCCATGTTACCTAACCCCCGTTCATTTATATCTCAGGAAATATGCGGCAACATATTAAAACATTCTCCTAAATAAGTGTCTACTTCGCTAGCTATTTCTATTTTAACATTCTCTACGTTTTCATTTACAAAGCCTCTCGGCAGAAATTGTTCCATGAAATTATCCGAAAAATTCTCAACATTACAATCTGAACAAAAATTCTCTACAGCTACTCTTTGCTTCTGTTACTTATACTCTTTTACCACGCTCTTAGAAGCGAGCATGGTTTGCATTATTCTTATGTTCAAAGCGTTTTAATGTCAATAAGTGTTCTGCGAAATCTGAATTTTCCTTTCATACTCTTTTGAGGTGTATCCCGGGCTGCATCCTCAGGATGTTTTGCTGGAATAGCTTCGTAATTCAATATTCAGATGTTTATTCCTCTTGTGCCATGATGATAAACTGGTAATAATATTTTGTAAAGAATATATTATAAGCTTTATGGAATAAAACTTTATGTGGTTTAATATTAGAATGAGGATATTGGAAAAGGAGTACAAAGAAAATGTAAACCACATTACTGAGCTTTGTTTGTTGTGAAGCTGAATATAATAGCAATTTGGTATATTTTTACATATAAAGAGTTTTAATTCATGAAATGAAGCGAGACAGCCTATTGAAGGCTTCTCTTGGATTAGTATATTACTAACATCCGAAACTCTATATCCAATCACATTTCAGGTAAACTTTGATAAATGGTTTAAAAAATTGAAGTTGTACCGCCTTTTCCAAGTAACGCAACAAAATGGCGCACTAATGACAATACGAATCAGAATGACCGTTAAACACTGCCAGAAATTTTAAAACTACGAAGAAAAAAAAAGTGATGATGGAATTGTAGCGAGCGAAGCGTTTAACATTCATAGCGGTTCCCTTCGGTCGGTTGATTACTGCTCTTGTTACCCCTCTTAATTATGCTACTAATTTATTGTGTTGTATTGCATTGGTGAACCTATCACTTTTCCGAATTGCTTTTGTTCGAATTTTATTTTACCGAAAATTATTGACAGACGCATTTTTTGCTAAATGCATTATTTGACATATTTTTAGATCATCGAAGTATCAGGTGTCATAGGAATAATTTTACCAAACTATCTGATTTCCAAATTTACTTTTTGCTATTCGCCGAAGCCTCTTTTAAACTTTTTTCATTTGCCATATTTTCATGTCATGGACATGTCTGACGAGCACACGACATGAATGCCAATACTCTGTGGCTAGTAACGAATGTTGAGAAAGCCCACACACCTTCAAAACAAAAACTTAAAAAATCTTATTCTTAAACAACAGACTGCAGAAATAACTTTCATTAAAAATATTTCGTGCTGAATCGGCCCCTGAATGGCGGGATTAAAAATAATACTCCTTTCATATCTTCTCGTAATGCGGTGCTGAAATGCTCGTACTTACTGCCGTTTTCAGATTATGAAAAATGTTTTTCAGCTGAAAACTGGCTGTATCCTGTGCCTCTCGTATCGTTGGATATAAGTCCCTTTTTTAATATTCCGTTATGGAATTACCGTGTTGCCGGATGTAGAAGTGCGGGGTGTTTCAATGATGTGAAAGGGTTGGAGTGTGAATGAGATCCATTAATGGGGTCTCTTTCTTTCTTTTCTTTCTGGGCACCGGTGATTACGCTTTCCTAATTCTTAATATTTCACTTTACTGTTTTTCTTAGAATTAAAACAAATATGGAACTATCATGTTAGGCGCCAATTACAGTCTGTATTCTACCAATTACCTTCTTTGTATATAATAATAGTAATGATGTATTTCACAATAACGATAACACACCTCAGCTCCGCATTATCCTCAACAAAACAAAAAAATGCCCAGTACACAACAGTTCATTTTTCCCATCAAAATATTCCGCCGGCCACTTGAAACTGAAACTCGATGTAAATTGTTCTGAAAGCTAACAGACCTGCTGTCTGCCCGTTCGCGTTGTAGCCACGCTAATGATTTAAGTTTTTTAAGCTTTAGAGGTTTTTTGGACCCTCTATCGCTCTGAAAGTTTTAAGGTCTGCTTTGGGTTTTGAGTTGTTATTTTTGCTTGTTTTGGATTAATTAGAAGCTATGAATATAAAGAAGGTCCTTATGCTTCTAAAGCCTTTGCCACGTTACAAACATTTCGTCGTAATAGATGCGCGGCTTAAGCGAACAAATCTTCCATTTCGTATTTAACGGAAAGGCTACCACGACCAATTAAAGTCGCTACTTAAATTAATTTAAACGACTTATTAGAGCAACTTTAAACCCTTCACTTTCACGAAATACACGTTTACGATGGAATTCTAACGGAACAAAAAAATATCGCAAAAAATAAAACGCAAGGCCGCTCCTCAAAAAATTTGGCGTTAGCAACTGGTTTTGAAAACGGTAAAAAAAACGTTGAGGGAACCCAAATCAGATATTCAGTATAGGGAACGTGATTTTCCTCACAATATGTGCGTTTACCTAACAAAGCCAATGTCTACCCACCCTTGTGCCCGCTCTAGTGGAAACGCACGTTGTTTCGCATTGCTATTTTTAATGGTAAAGGGCCGTGATTCGGTTATCATGATTTTCTTTTCATGTGGGGAGAAAAACAGTGTTGAATCAGGTGGTTGGTCCCACACGGTTTGTTTGTGCGGTGTGTTCGGTTTCAAGGAGGAGTTTCAATTTTTCATAATATAGAATTGCTGGGCAACTTGGGGCTCTCAAAATATCTCGAAACATTCACTATATTAAACTTACCCTTCACAATATTAGTCTTCATTTAACATTTAACATATATTAAAACACATAACAATTTTGTACACAAGTTTTTGATCATAGATTTACTATGTACGGGTAGGGCTTGTAATTCTAGTTTGTTAATCTCTTGTGTATAATTTGAAATTAATGGATTAATAAACATTATTATTAACATAATGGGGTTGTAAAACAAGCACGTATTTTCCTTTGGCTTTGCAAGTCAGGAGCATATACTATAAGGATAAAAAACGGGCCAAGTGCGAGTCTTACTCGCACACAGGGTTCCATAGCCCCAAACAATATAATAACAATGTTTTGAACGGTCATTCATTAGTAAACCTTCACTCAACCGCAAAA
This sequence comes from Cerastis leucographa, assembly GCA_963082945.1. Taxonomy (NCBI): domain Eukaryota; kingdom Metazoa; phylum Arthropoda; class Insecta; order Lepidoptera; family Noctuidae; genus Cerastis; species Cerastis leucographa. The sequence goes on along the minus strand of OY720356.1, from coordinate 19,414,120 downwards.
CTAAATTTGTTTTTCATAGTAAGTTAATGAAGTTACTGCTGCAGTTTGGTGAAAAAGTCCCATATCTCAAAAACTACATATCAAATCTTATTCAAACCAATTTTCGTTGAAAGTTTTTTTTACGTTCTACATCCCCATATATTTTTCAGAATTTTCATCCTCTTACTTTAGAAATTAGAGGGGGACACACTTTTTACTACTTTGGAAGTGTCTATCTTTCAAAAGATTGACTTTGATTAAAAATGGTTTTAGGAACCTCAATGTAATTTTTAAAGACCTATCTACAGACACCCCACACGTATAGGTTTGATCATTTTCTTTTTTTTTTAGTTTTAGTTCCATGTATGGGAGGTTATCCTTATCTATATATTTTTTTAAATTTTGTACAGAAATCATAATGCGGTTCACAGAATACATCTACCTACCAAGTTTCAGCTGTGTAGTCCTAATAGTTTCGGAATAAAGTGGCTGTGATACGGACGGACAGACAGACATGACGAATCTATAAGGGTTCCGTTTTTTGCCATTCGGCTACGGAACCCTAAAAATCTAATAGATTTGATGACTCTGATTTGAGAATCGTTCAAATCTTTTAATATCAGTAGCTTTCTTTTTTACGCTAGTATTAGTAGATAGATTAGATTTTAGACGAATTTCTAGCTTTCAGCCACCTAAACTGGCTTTTGGGAAGCCATACAAACACACTGTTTACTTCAGTAAATAATATAATCTTATTGGTACATCTATTTAATGTACAAACGTGAATAGAGACGATTGAAAGATGACAGAAGGGTGTGGTGTTGATGACAAGATGGGGCCACGAAACCGGCGTTTGCTACCAAAAGTCCAGTGCGAACTGGAATCGCGTGGTAGCGAGCCTCGGTAGTGGAAACATTCCTCATTGTTGTAGACTGTAACTGCAGGCTGAATATGTCCTACGTAATAATCATGAGATGAACATTTTGAAGGTATTTAAAATAGAACTCGTTTTAGAAAGACATGAAAGCCTAATCTGGATAGGCTTTCTCAGATTAGGTTTTTGAACCCTAATTCATATGAAACTGTAATAGCTTTCTTGTCCTGGTCCTCAGGGTGCACCAACAAAGCCTCACGTTTAACGATACTAATTTCAATTCTCAATTCTTTATTGCGGTACCTACGCAATTAGTGTAGGGAAATAATTACATTAGCAACAAATCTGACCCATCCTGCACTACTATTCTAGTTTATCAGGCTTATTGATTAATCTTGTGACTATAATTTTATTATTCTAACAAATAACTTCGATCTTTCGGAACGGTGCTCGTCAAAGCCATCGCTGCTTTCATAGCCCCAACATTATCTTTCCCGGGACGCTGAGCGGCAATTGATTCGATGCGTTCCGATAATAAACATGTCCTTTCGTGTTCAATCGAACTGTGACTGTTAACGTTTTCACTTATTTCCATTTCTTGGTTGCTATTCTTTTTTTGTACGTGCTGTTTGAGAAAATGAGATGCAAATAAATTTTCAAAAAAAAAAAAAAAACGGCGTCATGTCTGAAATCCCTAAATATAGGCAGAGGTGTATGGCTATGGTTCCACAGTTCCACACACTTGGCCAGTTATATTTTCGTCCTATTTAATAGCTGGCAAGTCTATTGCCATCAACCAGGCACAATTCAAGTCTACAAGTAAAAAAGTCGGATTTTTTTTGAGCCAAAATGCTTCCGAAACTTTAAACGTTTTCATCTCCGTTGATCCTTCCCATAAGCCCCCAAAATTGAACCCTCATCGTTCGTATTTGCTTTTGCCGAGCGCGTATGATACATGAAAAATAGTTCGCCACTAATTGCACGAAAACTGATACAGCAGTTTTGTAGAAAACCATCCATGAATCATAGCACCCTCCGTGTTATGATTGAGTATACCCACAGACCTTACCGTTCTAGCTACGTCATCCACCATAAATTATTTTATGGCCATTTTACGGTATACGAACATTAAAACTAATGTTACGAGCGATTTCGGATTCTTAATAAAACACGAGGGAGGCTAATGAGTTTGTGGCTGAAATTATAGGGGTTGTAATACTTGTAATTTCAATGCTGAAGCTGAAAAAATATTTGTAGAGCTGTTCTAGTAGGTATACTATGTTATGAAAATTTTCTTTTGTTTAGTTTAGCTTGTTCATCTAAAATATGTGTTAAGTACCAACCCAACCAAAAAACTTATAAACATTTATCTGCTGCCCTTGCTTATGAGAATATATTGTTATTTAAAGACTCATTAACAATACTTTACTTGAGCTGAGAAATGAAGCCTTAGTCATAAGTAGAACCAACAAGGTATTTCAATAAACCGCTTTGAGAAAACTGCCTCTATAATTTTGCAAATAAAATCAGGTAGACAAAATTTTCAGATAAAATAACAGGAAATGACTTACGTACCTGCAAATTACCGTAATTACCAAAATTATTGTTAATAAAACAAACAAACTTTGCCTTTAATTAGTTCACGTAAACTGGAAACTGAACTTCGGAGTTGAGGGACATAATTAAAGGGAGCAGTTTTCATACAAAAAATATTAAGGGAATTTTTCACCCCTTCGAGAGGGGTGATGTAAGAAAGACTCCATGTTGCAATAACGATCACGTTAACGAATTTCATTATGAATAAGTTGATCGTGCAGTTACCAATAAGGACAGAATATCACGCCTATTTTTCCGTAGTTTCAGGCAGAGGTGTATCTTGTACACCCTCACTTCGCTAGTGGTTTCACTCCCATTTAATACATAAGGGCGAGCCTATTGCCATCAACCGGGCATACATTCCGGTTCGGAGCTGATTTTGAGAAAGTACTACTAGGACATCCCTTTCTGACTGTGGCTATAATAAGAAGATTTTTAAAGTAAAGTTCTGTGTGTATTGAAACTCCAATAAGTTTTTCTGTGCGCTAAAAATATTTGGTTATTCCTCTACTCAAATTATTTATCGCAGTGGTTGATTTATGGAATCAAATTTTAGTTGTAAACTACTTCCGAGTTGATGATTATATTCTAACACGTAAGATCAAATAATTTGACCTTAGTACAACGGCGATTTTCTGCACGGTCTTAGACCGCCATTTTGGATCGTCATGAAAATTAATTAATACACAAGCCATAATTACTGCCATACCTTACCTTAACCCCATATCGTCAACAAGAGCACCTTCCTTAACAACCCTGTTGAGAACCCCTTATTTTCTTAGAGCCTCTAGGCATATAAACATTAACCAGTTATGGGTGTTTTGGGATTAGAAACTTTAATTCTATGCGCTTAAGGTTTACACTTGTATTGTAACTTAAGCGTTTTATGACTCTTTACGGACCAAGTTCTGGTAGTCCAGATATAGGCTTAAAATACATTTTCCTAAAGTTGATATTTTAGTTTCAGTAAGTACCTAATATTGTTTCGCAATTTTTTAATATTCAAGAATTTTGTATGAACCCGCAACTTTGTTCTAACAAAAGTTAATATTATAATGAGGTACATAAAGCAGGTATTCCCTTAAATAGCTGCTGGGCACATTAAGCAAATATTATAAAATATTTAGCGTGGCTCCGGCTTTTGTCCTGGGGTAAACAGCGAACAACCATTAGGAACCCCGTGTTTCGGGTGGTTACAAACGGGTGATAAAAAGGGGTGATTTTATTGTCTTACCCTTTAAAGGTGTTTCTGCGTAGATTATTTAAAGGTGACACTTATGACGGGGTTTGACGCTTGTTCTCTTTTTCACGTTCAGGTCGTTGGATAGCGTTATCTCTTTTAGCATCTTTAAAACACTGCTTTAGTGTGTCTATAAAATAAAGACTATAATATTTTGTTTTAATTAAAGTGGACAGATTGAAGTTTGAAAGGAAAAAATGGTTGAGGAGTTACCAGTGAGTTGTCCTTACTGCATTTTACACCGCAAATAGTTCAGAAACACCTCGAAAAGAGCATACAGCAAGATTATCGCATGCAGTTCTTGAACGAACGAGAATGGTCACATGGAAACATCCGCCAGGTGCAAATAAATCAACGGTAGCGAATCCGAAACGAATGATAGCAGTGATTTGTATCCAAACACGGAACACAAAAAAAAGAACTTTGAACTTTTGAAATCTAGTTCCAGTTCTCGTTGGTCTATTGGTAGCAAAGGTGGATAAGGTCATGGATTCTATACCCAGGTGAGGCAAAGAGTAGTTAGGGTATTTCTACAGGAATTTCTTAGTAGTTGCCCAGAGTGTTTTATTACCCTTTTGACGGGCTCGCCCCCTATTACATGGAGCTTAGCTTTAATAGGTAAATGTGGGTGTACTATGGCTACCTACACCTTGGCCTAAATCTTTAAATTAGGAACTAGCAGTCCCGCGCAACTTCGTTTGCGTCACATTTTTCCCGTTTTCGCAACATTTCTCATTGCTGCTCCGCTCCTACTGGTCTTAGCGTGATGATATATAGCTTATGTCCTTCCTCGATAAATGGGCTTTCTAACACTGAAATAATTTTTAAATCTTAATAAATGGGACCAGTAGTTCTTGAGATTAGCGCGTTCAAGCAAACAAACAAACTCTTCAGCTTTATTATTAGTATACTAGCTGTTCCGCCCAACTTCGTCTGCCTCACATTTTCCCTGTTTTCGCAACATTTCTCATTGCTGCTCCGCTCCTACTGGTCTTAGCGTGATAATATATAGCTTATGTCCTTCCTCGATAAATGGTCTATCTAACACTGAAAGAATTTTTCAAATCGGACCAGTAGTTCTTGAGATTAGCGCGTTCAAGTAAACAAACAAACTCTTCAGCTTTAGTATTAGTATAGTATGAGATTAGAAATCCTAGCTTCAGTTTTAAAATCCCTGTACAGACGCATCGTGCAACTGGCCTATCAGGACGTTAGCTAGTTTTTCTAAACAAACTCTGCCAGTTTACAATTACAGGTGTTTTTGTTTGGCAAATGTTTAGCAAAGTTGTTGTTTTGCTCCTCTTTGTTTCACTAGCGTCGAGAGCCTGGTGTTAGCGAGGTGACAAAGTTTCCCGCCTTCCGGGCAACTTTACATTTTGTTGTTTAGTTTGACTAAATATTTGATGAGACGGAATGCTTGGTTTTAGACCACCAGACATTGTTGATTTAAGTAAATTATTTCTATTATTTTAACATTTCTCAAACAACCAACATAATGTAAAGATTACACAAAACAGCTCAGGTGGCGTACCATGACGTCTTAAAACATTATTGTTCCATTCTTATTCCAGAGTGAAAAAGAGACGGAGCTATACAGGTCGTCTAGCTCCATCTCTTTCCCGCTCTGGAATAGGAATGGAACAATAATGTTTTAAGCGTCATAGTAACCCCCCAGGTAGTCAAAATGTAATATTAATCCACAGTAGCGTCAACTGGTTGGCTTTTTCCCAACTATCCAGCTTTTTCCTTACCAGATGCAGCTGTAGCCAGACCTGTGTTTTAGTATTTTTCCGCAGTAACGTGTTTTGAAAAGAAAATAATTTTATTTGGACCAGGCATAGCACACAATTTATACTTGTATAAATTGTGTGCTCTAATTGTTTTGCATCCTCGTCAAATTCAAGGAGGTAACTATGCTAATGATTCTCGTTCCGAATCAATAATAAAATGGGGACGCATTTTTTTTCTTATTTATTGAAATCGCTAAGTTCGAACCACCAGTGTTTTAAATGTGGCCCGTCTGATTCCCGCCCTATGACCGCACTTTCACACATACAAACAACCTCAAATGTTGATTCGATGATATCTTATTCCCTAAACCACGTTAAGGGAGTTATTCTGAAATACTGACAAACTTAAACAACCAAAAAAATCAGTGTTTATTAATAATTAACTAGGTACTGAAATTTAAATTGATTATTTATATATTTTGTGACAACCTCCTGAATTTTGACGAGGATGCAAAACAACACCTTGTATACAAAAAGACCTGTGCGGCATAATAGACCCCCAATTCCACCATCATCCTAATAAACCCCAACTGTCTAATCTTTCCCAGCAAAACTAAACTATTATATTTTAACACCTAAACAATTTAAATAGACCATACGCGACCACACCAAAACCCACATTAATAACCTGGTTAACGACTGTCCCCGTGCAAACACAGCTTTAATATAAGTTAAGTATCCCACAGAATATTGGGCGTCGTGCAATATCCTGTTTTACTGAATTTCCCGTTTATAGCTGAGCGTAGTTTTGGTACTTTGTACGTTCACATCATGTTGTTTAATTTGTTGATGTGGATATGTTATTTACATTAATATTTTATAGTAAACTATATGATGATGCAAGTCTTCAATTTGAGTAGAGACTGGGCTCTGGAACGAAGCACTGAGTGCTACCCAAAAGTTTTTTTTTCTCTACATGCTTGTACAGTCACGAACAATAATATGAATACACTTAGCAAAACTGAAAAGTCATTTACACCGCAAATTACGGTTTCTACGTTCAGGTAATACCTATTTCGTAATAGTATGGCTTCCAAAATTCCACGTTCGTGAAAACCTAAAACCTTTAATCAATACAGTAAGATAAAATCACTTTTAAAAGTTGCTGCGTGTATACATAATTATTGGTCGTGACTGTACATGCCAGTCCCATCGGACCTTATAAGGTAAAACGTAAAGAAAAAACTTATCTAAACGATAAGCAGCTCTGGAGTTAGGTGTCGACAAAATATGATGGAACATACAGACCTTGTACATATTTATCTCGAGCTCTCTAAATACATCTTCTTTTGCAGACTGAAATCCGACACACTCTGTCAAAAAATGTATGATATCTTCCAGTGTGCCACACACCCCACAATTTGGGGAATCTTTTTTTTTTTTTTTTTTTCTTTTACTAGCTTCTGTAATTAGCAACGACTTATTGTCGGGCCTACGCTGTCCTCCAAAGTCAAAGTCAAAGCATTTATTTCAATTAGACCATTACAGGCACTTTTGAAAGTAAAAAAAAAAAACAAAATAAAACGCGAAGCTACAGTCCCAGTCACAAGGCATAATAACTTGTGAAAGTACTGTAGTTGCTCATTCCGTAGCGTAGATCTCTATGGAAAAGAATAAGCAAGAAACTCCATGGACACTCTTTTAAATCAAAATATGTTACAATATCTTGGTTACATCATTCATGTTAAGAATTACAAATATGTGAGAACAATGTAGAAATACGGGCAAGTTAAGAGCGTCCAGAGTAAAAGATTAAATCAGTAATTAAAAAATAAAGTAATTAAAATAAACCGTGGCAGCTAAGAGATGACCAGTCACAACTGACAGCGCCCGTTCACGAACATGACGCATGTATCAGCCATCATTCAACTCAACCATTTTGAAGGGAACTAAACGACCCACTTACTACCCTATACTTAAGTACTAACGCTGTAACTTCAAATATTGTAAAACCAAATGATTTTAAAAGAGTAACCATGGAGTTTCTTGCCGGTTCTTCTCAATAGGAAACGACCAACCCGAACCGTGCACCTTTTTTTGACGTTTTATAAGTGCCCATGTAGGCCTATGTAAAATAAAATATTTTGATTTTGATTTTATTAAAAAAACATAATTTCTGAGGGGCATGTGTTCAGCTCTCAGTCTGTGAAGGACAAAGCCTTAAGAAGCGTTTACTCATGCCATGATACCATTTAGTATTCAAGCTATTAAATCCACCTCACAATATTTTCCTGTATTCTATTAGCTCTATAAAATTGAAACACCTGTGACAAAGCATCTGGTCTGTCCACTGAAGTCTGTAGAAAATACTTGCTGATTTCAGTATCGAGACTGGCTATAGAATATATAGAATAGAAAATACTTTATTATACGCCAAAATTGAAACACAACTCATCATCTCATCTGCCTAGCCTTTTCCAACTATGTTGGGAGTCGGCTTCCAGTCTAACCGTATGCAACTGAATACCAGTATTTTACATGGAGCGACTGCCTATCTGACCTCCACAACCCAGTTAGTACTTGGTAATACGATATCCCTTGGTAAAACTGGTTGTCAGACATTCGGGCCACTGACTACCTGTAACGACTGTCAAAGATCTACAAATGACAGCCTGGACCAACGGTTTGACGTGTTTTCCGAGGCACGTAGGAAACTCGGTATGTAATGTGTGGTCACCCATCAACATACCAACCTAGGCAAGCACGGCTTAACCTAAAGATTGGTCCTAGCGGCTGTTTTTATTTCAAATACAAGTGTTTTAAAATATTGTGAACTAGCTGTCCCGCGCAACTTCGTCTGCGTCACATTTTCAAAATCAAAATCAAAATATTTTATTTTACATAGGCCTACATGGGCACTTATAAAACGTCAACAAAAGGTGCACGGTTCGGGTTGGTCGTTTCCTATGGTTTTCCCCGTTGACGTAACATTTTCCATTGCTGCTCCGCTCCTATTGGTAGTAGCGTGATGATATATAGCCTATGTCCTTCTCCAGGTTGAAATCTATCTTCTTGCCAAATTTCATTAAGATTCGATCAGCCGTTTAGTGGTGAAAAGGTAACAAACAAACAAACAAACAAACATACAAAAAGTAATACGCCTGCCTGGGTTCGAACCCACGGCTTACTGCTCGTAAGTCGGGGCTGCCACCACTGGGCCACCGCCTTTCTCTTATATATTTAACATGCCACGCATGGCAATAAGCTCGCCCCCTATTACATAGGACTTCAACACATCTGGCAAAATGTCGGTGAACAGAGTGACTTTCGCATTTATAATATTAGTATGGAAGTATGGATTTTATGGTTACAATCAATGGCGGTCTAATCGCTGATAGCGATATCGATAATATAGTAGGTACTGTTGTGTTGTATGGGTATTGATAGGTCACAGGAGCACGCGCGCGCTAGTTTCATGCGGCTGTTGTGTTATTGTGATATAAGTGAATGAGTATAAAATTAAATTTTCTTTGGAGATAATGAGTACAAACATGTGTTCAAGTATCGGTCACTAATTACCAGTCACCCTATAGATAGGACCTTTGATTATTTATTGCTACATAATTTAAAAATAATTTGGTGTAGTTCATCATAACTATTTATTTATGTAAATAAATAAATATGATGAAACTCAGTAAAAGTTCACTTATCTTACTAATATTATAAATGCGAAAGTTTGTGAGGATGGATCGATGGATGTTTGTTACTCTTTCACGCAAAAACTACTGAATGGATTTGGATGAAATTTGGCACACGGGTAGTTTATAACCTGGATTAACACATAGGATACTTTTTATCCCGATAATATGTTCCCGTGGGACAATTATCGAACTGCACGCGGGCGACGCCGCGGGCATAAGCTAGTGTTCAATATTATCTTTATGAACAAGGTTTACCTAAATTGCATCCTAGTCAAGCTAATCCATACTAAACACATGATCAGCCTCACAATTACCTGTTTCTCCATAGTATTAACTGGTCGATATTCCCCCCCAATATTGAGTCTAGTTTGCAATTTCCTGGTTTCAGCACAATTTTGGACCCAGCAAGGTGCACGCGTAAAACACCAATATTATTATAGTTTAATAAATAAACTTTTACTGCTATTATGTTGGCAGTATGCTCTAGACGTTAACTTAAATTAACTTTAGTAAAATATAACTAGTTTGAAATAAAACGGCTGGTAAATGGGAAGGTAACCTATAGTTACAGGGGGTTGAAAGAATGAATATTTATTTACTTTCATAAGAGGAAGATTGTAACTTGTTGGTTTCGTTTTAGAAGTCCAGTACATGAGGAAGACTTTAGATTTATAAGTTTTTAAACTGATAAGGTCACTGATAAGGAAATTGACAATTAAAACGGGATTTTATGGGGTTTATCCGTGTTCCGTTATCGCGGCGTTTGATACAGTGCCGAAATATCAGGAACTCAAAACAAATAGTAATCATGATAACCATCCCGTTTTAAGACTTACAATATTGTGTCGAAAAATCATAATAATTTTAGAAAAATAAATAATAATAATGATTTTTATTTAGTCCTACTTTCCAAAAAGCTTTTTGTGATACGTCACAATTTCATGAAAAGAGAAATATTTTCACAATTTAAATATTAGATATATTTTTCTTCAAAAGTAGGTAAGTCAAAAGCCACGCAAGCTAATTAAAATCTTCCAGGAAATTGGCTTATACAAAGGTATGACTTTCCCTTTGTTATTATCGCGGCCATCTTTGTACCATTTGTAATCATCACATGCTAATTCTATATAATAACGTGTTCAATTATTAACACATTCGGTCTTGGATCAAATATTCATCAAAACATTTTGGGGGTCTGACGTCATAGGTAAGCTTAGCCCGCCTTGGATAAGCCCCCGCCGTTTTGGGAAATAACTAAGGATTACAGCCGTTTCACCCATTACTAGGTAGAAATAGTGATGGGAACATTTGGGATTCGGTTGCAAAATATTAAGTCGGTGTCCTTAGATATTTTTCACTTTTCAGACTGATTTAGGTCAAAACCACGATTGATTGTCATCATCCATCACAGTTTCAGACCGTCCCAGATTTCTTCAAGATGGTTTCCTTTACAACAAGGCAATTAAAAAGTACCCATACATCCACACATGACATTGATAAAGTTAAACACATCCATATAAGCCAGGCTTAAAACCGCAAAGCAAATCAAATGAAAAGCTCTCCACTCAATTAGGAAATGCGAATGCAAATACCCATCATTTATTTCACAACAACAATATTGCAATTCATCCCACAAATGATTGAAAATCAACATCGGCATTTATGTAAACGGACATATTATTGTAACACAGTAAACTCGTTGCTATGGTCTCCATTATCCATATCAAATGTCGGGATAATTTCCCCGCATATTTCCCGGGGCTGAAACGCCGGGATGTCACGAATAGAAACATTCGGCATCCCTATCCTATATTCGTTGGACGTTTTCGTTTCCCGTGAAAGGTAATAAGGGTCTGTTTTGACTGTTCTTTATCGGTGAGTCTATTATTGTTTGTTTGATGACCTCTCCCCTTTTGTTGTCAGTTACACAGGTGAAGGGACGACGAAAATGAAAGTAATATTTTTGTTTTGTTTTCTTTAATGATTTTTGGTGGATTACGTGGATTGTATTGGATATGTTATTATGTTTGGGAATCTTTTTTTTGCTATCTGCCGTGTTTGCCTTATTCAATAATCGTGTAAAATAATTATATCTTTATTATTTCTGTTTTCATAAAGCTTGAAAAGACATGATGCCCTATGTCTTGCCAAAGCAAAAAAAAAACTACAAATAATTGAGAGAAGGTACACTGGCTAGACAGCAGACAGCAGTACCGGACCAAGCGTAAAGTTTTAGGCGAGTAAAAACGTTTCATATAAGATTTAATAAAAAAAAAAAAACTAGCAATTCCAGTACGAAAAATTTATAACTCATGACAGGACGGGCTTGCCAGTAATATCTTATAGTGCAAGCAATAAAGGACTCCAAGTAGGGGTGAATTGCAACCCTCCTTAAACATTTCAGTAGACACCACAAATCTGAAGTTTAGAAAGCAATATTACCTTTGATATCTTTGATTGATAAAAGTCTCTTGTATAAGAGATAGATGTTGAAAAAAAAGACAGTGTAGACCTTTTATTTGTATCCATACAGTATACAATAGCCTAATATACTGAGCCTGGTAAACATTGCACAGTAAAAATAAAACTTACAAAAAATATTTACCAGTGATTGTTCCGGAAGACTACGACAATAGTGGGAACTAAGTAACAGAAAAACAAACCATCAAACAAACAAACAAGGGAATCATCTAATGACTTCTGAGGAGTGTCAGAATTGTACTGACTAAAGCCCATCCATGATCCTTCTTAGCCCTTTGTGTTCCAGGGCCACGGTATCTCTTTCGTACTGTCCCGCAGCCCTGGCAGGCATCGGCACTCTCGGACCGCTTCCGATTTGCTGACATCTCCTTGAGGCGCGCGTGGAACACGAACGCGCCGTCGACACGGGCTGTCGTCATAAGACTCAACGCTGACAGCAGAATTTAAGCTAAATCAATACCACCATTCTACATTCAGTCATTTCATTAGGATTGAACAAACCAACTAACTACCCAGCAAATACAGCCCGTATAAGTTACCTATCCACTTCGAAACATATCACCAATGATATAATACACTAGAACAAGTTTGCCGTCTAGGACATAACCCATCTATGATATTAATTAACGCGTTTAGTTTCTGTATCGACCTGTGCAACAATGTCCAACTTGGGAAATTAGTTACTCTGTGGACCGTCTGTTATGCTATGTAGCGTAGTGTATAGTTAATGTTATTTCTATTACTTGTCTAATGAGAGTTAGATTTTGTAGTAACGTATTCGGTATTAGAGATGATGTGTTTATAGATTTAAACTCTAAGTTCCTGTAGTGTTCCGGCTCGGTTTGTACGGGTTTATTTTGGTTTTCCGAAAGGCCACTGCTGAAAATGTTTGATCCGTTACAAAATGAGTGGTAATTTATCCAACGGGTTTTTTGTTGGTTCTGAAATTTCAAGTTTCGTGCGAAAAAAGGTCTGTAGCTTATTATCGGTTGGTGTACAGACAGCGTCAGTATGTGCTAGCCTCTCAACACTCCGGCCGAGGAGGCCGGGGGGGTAACTACTTAATATAGCTATGTACATTATGGTATTTGACGTTTTTATCTGAAATGCTGCGGGCAATTCTGACTACTAAATATTTGTGGATTTATATTCCAATTACGAATCCACAAACATTTTCATGTATATGATTTAAAAAAAAAAAGCTTTCTGGAATAACAACCAATTTTTAAATTCATCATTCATATGGATTCCAACTTTATCCCGCTACAACCAGTTGTATGTGGTTTGCAAACAAACAACCCATCAAAACTTTCACATTCTGGCAAAAAGTGACTAAACAAAACATCTGGTACTTCTCTCTCAAGGATTACCAGACTATTAAGTGTGTCCAAGTCATTATAACTTTACTCAAGAACAGAGCATCAAACTGTGAAGCTAAGCTTTTGTTAACGTTAGACACATTGCTCGGAGCGAAGTTTCGGAGACCGGTAGATGTACTACTACACAAACAATCGAAGGATGAACAGAAGGTACATATACGAGGTGGTATATGAAAAGGTTAAAATTGCAATGAGAGAATGTAATGAGTATTATAACGAGTATATCACCATTGTAATCATTATTAAGACGTGGGCGATGAAACTCCACGATGCAGTAAAAATAAAAATATACTACACTCCTTTGCACTTGGCTTAAAATACTCGTTTTGGGATTTTCTCGTGCAACATTTTTGCAAAATATTTATTTCAGACAAAAAAGTCCGTAGGCAAGGCAAGGTTGTTGGTAACAAGAATTTTGCATAAAACTAATATGAGTAATTAAAAGAAGAAATAAGAAAACTAGACACACCGTCTCCCCTGCACAGTAGGCTCATCGGTCGCGCAACACATGGAGTTCAGTGAACCTACTGAGCATAACAGTATCGGTTCTTTCGCCAATCATCCTGAGGACACTATTCGGGCTTCCCCGTACTCGTCGCACCTCCAAAGCAACTTTTTTACGCATAATTTTTGTTTCAAGCTTTATCGATATTTTTTTGTTACTGTTCTGTACTGTCCCACTGCTGGTCAAAGGCCTCCCCCAATTCCTTCCACGAGCTCTTTTCCCGTGCCTCCTCGAACCAGCCTTCGCGGTACGCGTCCAGGTCGTCCCGCCATCGAGCATTTAAGAATTTAAAAACTGCTTTATTCTTGGTTTTGTTTAGACCTTTTGATCAAAGCTTGGTATCATTCATATCAATCCAATGGTCAGCGGCGCAATCTTAAACAACTGTATCGCAGACTGCACCCTGTCAAATCCGCTCCATTTTAAATGCACCATTGCAATCATTTACTTCTCCTCTCCTCAGACTTACCTTGTTTCCAATGAACCTTTTGTCCCTAATTGTTTGCGCAACGGAACTGTTAGTTAGTACTACTTACGTGATTAATAATGTAACAGTTTGGCTACGTTTCTGTTGTCATTGATAGTGATCATGGTATTACGTTTTTGGGAGTAGCTAGTTAATTATGCAGTGGTGCAAATGGGTTGTTTGTTTTTGCTAGGAATATCGGCCTGGTTCTCCCTAAGGTGTGAGGGTTTAAAGGATTACGCGAAGTGCAGTGGGGATCGTCCTTCTGTACTTTAACCAGACACACAATCATCTATGTGTGGTTTTGCTTGTTTTTAAGACCACTGCTACTGACCGATTTTTTTCAGGTATGTTCTTATTCTACTTATTCATGTGACTAATACAATAATACTAAGCTTATGGCAGCTACAACTCATTGGTATCCTCTACTTGGAAGTAGCACATATAGACGATTTCATCAGGGTTGCCCCATCCAAAAGAAAGCTTTTCAGGCTTTCAAACTTTATTGGATTACAGGCGTGCTGTTATGTGCGTGTTTTTCTTCTGTGACAAAACACACTTACTAGCTTATCATCATCTGCCTAGCCTTTTCCCAAACTATCTTGGGGTCGGCTTACAGTCTAACCGAATGCAGCTGAGTACCAGTGTTTTACATGAAGCTACTGCCTATCTGACTTCCACAACCCAGTAACTGGATAATACGATACCCCTTGGTAACAATGCATGTCGGACTTTTTGGCTTCTGACAACTCGTAACGACTGTCAAAGATCTACAAATGACGACCGGGTCCAACAGCTTGACGTGCTTTCCAAGGCACGGAGGAAACTCGGTATGTAATTATGGTCACCCATCCACGGACCAACCTCGGCAAACACGGCTTAAAATTAAGAACCAATTAAGAAGATCTACCCGTGCGGCTGTTATTATTTAGCCTCGAGCTCATCACACACACTAGCTAGCTGTATATAAAATAACAGTCATGAGTCAAATATGTTTTGTCAAGGAAACAGCATCAAAAAGTTCTTAGCTGTCTTTTTAATGCCTTGATGATTATTTACTCGAGACACTAAAGTATACCATCTTCCCATGACAGCCGCTCCACCATTTTATAACTTCACCTCGTACATATTATACAACTTTACAAAGACAGAAGTTGACGTGACGTCATATTAGTTGCAAGGTAACGTCAACTTGGGTAATAAGCTTTATAACAAGCCTTGCTTCCTTTTAACTTTACATGTGTTTGTTGTGCTACAGTTTGCTTATAAAGCAACTTTGCACATGATTCGTGTGGTTGACAAGAAATACCACTCGCTGTTTGTCGTATATTAGTATTGCGCTAAGGAATGTTGTTTATTTATTCATATAAAAATTTACATTGTGTTTGAATTATGTTGTAAATTACTTAATTACAACTATAAATAATAAATTATGAAACAAACCGTAAAATTTCACAAAAAATAAAATCAATAACATATGATAAATATTATGCCAATAGAACGTAAATAGTTAATATATCAACTATTGTAAATATTATCCTGTCAAATTATTATAAATCTATTCTCTGAAATGCAAAAAAAAAAAACTAATAATGTCTTGAATATATTTAATGTCATAAGTAAATGGTAGGTACAAAACGGTAAATATTATATTTACCATCATTTTTCACCAATTCAGAATAAAGCATTTATTTAACAGGAATGCTTTAAGTTTAGCTTTAAAATCAATGATCTTAAGTCATTGGGCAACCTATTAAATAATTCTACTGCCAATATTTGCTCTAAATACCAATATTTAGAGCAATTTTAAAAAATATTAATATTATTATTAGTTAGAATATTAATATTAGTTTAGGTGCAATTTTATTTTTCTGATTGACAAAGGCAGTTTATTGCAATCACCGTTATACAGGAAGGAAGGATCGACGCACAAACGGTCACCATGAATTCAGTACAGGACTCTAGAACCCCAGCAAAATTTTTGGTCGGTTACATGATTGAAGAAAAGCCTATAAAAGTGCAATACCTCCACTTCAAAACGGTATTGAAAAATTTTGACGCAGGGGTGTCTAGATAGTCTTTTGAGCGTCGATGTCCCTCCCCCTGTTTGTTGCGACTATTTGATCAGTCACGAAAAATACAATACTGATATTAGCTTACACCCGCCTACTCTCTAAGTCCGTCAACGAAAGTACAGGTCCGTCCGTAACTAGCTTTATACTTTGAAATGAACCCTACTCTCTAATCTTTTCAGATTCATGGGTTTTGAAAACACATCGGGAGTAAGGACAACCGTCCAATCGTATTGTCATTCATTTTTAATTCGGGCCCCTAACGAATCTTATGTCCGTAAGTGATAAGGAGTAGGAAACGACCGTAACTTCGGCCGAAAACATGCATACTCCTTTCATTTCACCTTTCACTCGTTGTGCACCGTACCTAACCATATTTATTTATGAGCATCGCCTTAACAAATTTAAGATCTTAAGCTTCAAAGGGGATGTTGTTTATTCACATTTAATCCCCAAAGGATTTGAACATTAAAAACACTCATGAAATATTAAGGCGACGCCTATACGTTAGTAGGGATTTAGTAGGATTTGTCGAAAAAGGGATTCGTGCGTGCTCTAAACGATTTTTATTTACTTCCTTTTGAACATTTTTGCAACTTTAATTGGATTCGGGATCCGGATCCTAAAAGTTTCTTTTAATATTTTTGTAACATTCTTTATTTAAGTGTTTTGCTTTAGGCATAACACTGGGGTTGCGCCCTTGTTCAATTTAGCAACTGTTTTGAAAAAATCTGCTCCAAATATTTTAAGTTAAATTGAAATTTGACTACCGACATTTCATGACAGACTTAAATTCGATCCATGCTATTACAATTGAATCGTCTTTTGCGATTGACATAAGAGACGGTTACTGACCGTTGTAAGTTCAACTTTTAGTTCGTATGTTTGCGAACAAATCTTCAGACAGCTTTGGTCATATTTTAAACTCTTACTATTTCCGAGGGCGTAGACTTACTGTCAGCGATAAAGTAAAAAATTAAGGTCCTATATATACACTTGTTGACAAAACTTTACAAAAGCTACCGAAAAGCCTTATGCCAATCTCGTTGACAATAGGGATGGTGACTCATTTTTTTTATTTGTCTATCGGGTAGATTATTAAAAATTATTTGACAAGTATTTTTTCTTTTTTCACGTAATCGTAAAATTACGGAGATATTTTGAGTTAAAATGGCGCATCACGTCACAGCTCAGTACATTTTATACCTAGTTGTGACGTAGTGAGCCCCAACTCTCCAACTTTAATGCGTTTTAACTAAGTATTTTTTTGTTAACTTGATAAAACAAAAAATATGTATCGAATATTTTTGTATTACCTGATTGACGGACAAAATAGAATTTCGTTTTCTTTACCCAGTCATCATCCCTATTGTTGTAGAAAGTTGATAACCGTAGAAAGCGATTGTCACTTGTCCCGTTTTCGGACCTACGATCTATTAATGACGTCACGCAACACCCCTGATCGCCCTACATAAACAGCAGCTTGCTATAAATAGCACACCGCACGTCAGTCCAGAGGCGAAGAGCGTGAGAATCGATGATAAGGTCCGCTGATCGACGCGATCGGGTTACGCGGTCAATGCTCGGAACAATACCGATATTTAATTTGGAAATATTTTCTGTTTGATATTTGACTACGGTGATACAAATGAAGGACACGATTGTCCTGTCCATAATCAATATCCAAATTTATTTGGGGTCAGCGGAGCATCTCTTCTTCTTCTTCTTCCATAATTTTCTTTTACGCGTCATCTGAGCTCCTTTCTAGTCATATCCCATCACGCAGTTCATCCGTCGTTGCTTTGGCTTCCTCTAGTGTTATAACTATACAAATTATAAACTTACTATAAATATTGACGAACTAAAGAGCTTTTTAAAAGGCCTACACGTGTCCTGAAAACCTTTATCACCTAACGCCTGTATAGGCAGCTGTTCCTTCCCCTCTCAATTTCGGAGTATAACGGGAGGACCTTTTTGTATAACTATTTTTAGACTAAGGACGGATGGGATTAAACATATCTGGTGAAATCTGGATGGAAAGTGAGTGTACCCACCCCAGTGAGGATTACAGTCATGGTGTTTGAGACATAAGTAACTCCTACCATTCTTTCAAACTAGTATAAGTAGATTATATTTTATACTGGCGTCCCGTGGATATCCTGAGTCCGGAGTGATGCAACAAGTGTATTATGTAACCGAATTATGTCTGATGTGCGCGTTATCGCAATATGATAGGCAAGCTTACCAGCGTACCAGGAGAGTATGATCTGATATGAGTTTAAAAATGATGAGTCTCGAATCTAGATAGGGTTTGGGGTTCCTGGTTTTTGATGAATCATGGTCCGATTTGCGCGCAAGATAAGTAAGCTTTCAATACCAGGACAGTATGATCTAATAAGAGCTTAAAACTTATGAACCCCAAGTTTTACGGAACAACGTCTAGATAAGTGCAATGGATTATTATCGGACTAGATATCTATCTAGAAGATGTTGAATCATTCACTGCTAAAGAAAACTGGCGTTTTTATTTCGGTCATAAATCAGAGGATTTTTCTTGATAGGAGTCAAATTAGGATGAGGAAAACCCTTGTGATGGTAAAGAATCGATTGTTGTGGTGTAACAGCTTCCGAATCAAGGCAAAGTTTAAACATACATATGATAGACTAAATTGACCCCTATTTCAAAAGAGATTAGCAGCAAAATCAGTACCACTACCAGTAATCAATAGTTCACCTTTCATCAATGAACACTACGAGTACTTTGACCCCAATGTCTTCGAAGCCAAACCTATGAAGAGCCCATAAATTGTACTTACACCCCATTACGATCATTCACCATGAGATACGATGATAAGGTCGAATGACCGCGATAGGGTTACGGTCATCGCCCCGTTCGATTATATAATCGATTTCATCCGATACCGATACCGATTCTCGATTGTAATTATGGTAATGGTAATTATGATAATGACTCGTGTCGATCCACCATGAATTTTCGATGGGTTATTAAGTTTTGTCCATGTTGTGTTAAATGAGAGTTCAGGTAATGCCGTGAATTAAATAGCCATAGACAACCTCTTTTACTTTAACCCTTCACGATACACAACACAAAGTAAAATTATAGCTACTAAGTTTTGTCACTGAAAAGCTTTTTGAGCCTCTTCTCAGAGGTCCCTGATATGGATCAGTGTATCAAGTTATTAAAGGTGTTTTCGGGGTCTACATCGCAGTTGGTTAATTGAATAATTTGATTTGATAAGCTCCAACTGTTCAGAGCTCTCTGAACTGCTTTTAAGATAAAATGGCATTCTATAAGTGGAACGTATATGATATATAAAAGTAAAAAACCTCTAAAAAAACAAAAATAAAATAATCCAAGCGTCTTAGCGTCGGGGGTCCGCTTTGTTATATGCTTGTACTAAGCGGTCTACTTAGCGGTCCCCCGACGCTAAGACGCTTGGATTATTTTATTTTTGCTTTTTTAGAGGATTTTTGTGTCCGGGTTTTTTTAATTTTTAATTTAATTTTTATTTCATGCTTTTTAAACTTATATTGTTTTATCTTAGCCTTGACTGTCCGAATACTGGGCATAGGCCTCCCCCATTGCTTCCACTTTTCTCGGTGTTGCGTGTCATCTCGCCAATTAACGAAAACAGCAAAAAAGGAAAAAAAAAGGTTGCTGGGGGAGGTTACCATCCACCCCCCCCCCCCTGGCAATGCCAAATTTCGAATCGATCAGACCTGTGGAAATTGCTAATTTCCCTTCAACTAGAAAAGAGGTGATGGCCTTCAAACGGCTGATCAGATTTTATCGAAACATAGCTAAGAACACTCTCGATTAAAACACCTTTCAAACGAAACTAATTTCATCAAAATCGGTTCATCCGTTTAGGAGCTACGATACCACAGACAGACACACAGATACACACGTCAAACTTATAACACCCCTCTTTTTTGGTCGGGGGTTAAAAACATTTCTAAGATTTTACACAGGACACAAGCCATGATATACACGCGCATCAAGCCACTGGGGCATAAGTTACCGATAAGCTTATATCTTTTTAATGAGATTGCTACTCGTCCTTCCCTTCACAGGTTTGAATCATCATCATCATCAGCCTATAAAGTTCCCACTGCTGGGACACAGGCCTCCTCTCTATGAAAGGGAGTGGGCTATAATCCACCACGCGTGCCTAGTGCGGGTTGGTAGATGTCACATTTCGAATTTTTAGTTCTAGGACATGCCGGTTTCCTCACGATGTTTCCCTTCACCGTTTTTGAGAGCAGCGGTGATGAAATAAATTATATAAAGTAATGTGCCTGCCTGGGTTGGAACCCACGGCTTACTGCACGTAAGTCGGGGCGGCCACCACTGGGCCACCGCTGCTCTCACAGGTTTGGCTACTGCCTAAAAAATTACAGTCAATACAATAATACCCCGACTCAGTCACACAATCCATTTTGAACCCCCAGCTTATGACAAACAGCCTCACAAATGTCCGTACATTAAGCCGTGTTCAGACGTTACGACTGCACAATTACCCTGATCGCAGTAATCAGGCTGTAATGGTCGCGATCGTATTATCATCTGTTTGATTTGTTGATGGTGCTGCTAAGTGTGCGGCTATTAAGCCAATGGACCGGCACTCACATTAAATTAATTTTGTGTCTAATTTGGAGTTTACTGATAGTTTTGTATATTGTTTTTGGTGGGTTAATGCAATGTTGGAATGTTGTGTGTGCTGCAAAAAATGACTGCGTATATATATTTTTATTTTTCGTAGGAGGAGCTCGTGGCTAAATAATAATAGCCGCACGGGTCGACCTTTAATGTTAAGCCGTGCTTGCCGAGGTTGGTCCGTGGATGGGTGACCATAATTACATACCGATTTTCCTCCGTGTCCCTCGGAAAGCACGTTAAGTCGTTGTTCCCGGCTGTTAATTGTAGATCTGTGACAGTCGTTACGAGTATTCAGAAGCCAAAAGTCTGACATCCAGTCTTACCTAGGGGTTTCGTATTACCCAGTTACTGGGTTGTGGAGGTCAGATAGGCAGTCGCTTCATGTAAAATACTGGTACTCAGCTGCATCCGGTTAGACTGGAAGCCGACCCCAAAATTGTTTGGGAAAAGGCTAGGCAGATGATGGTTTATTATTTTTCCTATAAGAACACACACCTTACTACACAACAAAAAGTAACACTTTGGCATCACCCTCTGCATAGCTATTTTATAACTCACCTGTAGTCTGCTTCTGTTATTGATATGAATGTTGATAGACGGAGAGGGAGAGGAAAGCCAAAGAAAAGATGGAAGGATTATGTGTGGAACGATGTGAAAGAGAATGGAGTAGATGATACCATGATAAGGGGAGAATGGAGGAAGAAAACGTGTTGCGCCGACCCCAAATTGAATAGGACAGGGGCAAGAAGATGAAGACTTGTGGTCTGCTTCCAGTCTAACCGAACGCTGCATTCCCGTATTTTTCGAAAGTCATCCACGACGATCCTTGTCTTCTGTCTACTGAACAAATACAAGATATGTATGTACATATACAATACACGAAAATGAAAACTTCCTGACAAACGGTATATTGTGAAACAATAACACCTACTGTCTACATACACTACAAGCCGAGTGGTGTAGGTATGTAGGTGTTGTTCACGAGCACACAACACTTCCCGCACCTAGTGTGAACCGTTTATTCTAGAACAAAGTTAGCAAACTCCCCGCTTACCATAGTGCGTCAACAATGCAGTACACGGAGCAATCCCGGCACATCCGTATTGGTAGACGTTTGCACCGGATCCATCTAACTTGCTTAATGCCAGTACACTTTCTTCCGTTGAGTTCGATTTTACTAGATCTTTAGAATGGCGCGAATTGGAACTGTTTTTCGTTTTGTCAGCTGCTGATTGGTTGTCTTGAATTAATCCTTTTTTAAGTAAATTGCCTAAACAATCGGTTGACTTAAGAATAGGCTTTTTGCTGAACCAGGCACCTTTGGCAGAAATGCCTTGTGTGAACGTTTCAAGCGTTCCACTTATTAGTCATATCCTCGTAACAAGCTTATAATATAAGTAGGCTGCTTAGGTTGCTAAAACAGCGAACTTAATAATCCCACTTAAAACAAAAACCCTTTCACCTAATTCTTCAAAGGACGAACCCGAAGAGGCATGAATAATAACATAGCATAAATCCTCAAAATACAATCTGACCTACAATTTAGCAGTAAACCTGTTCTCTAACTAACATTACTATTAATACGGGACAACGGGCACTGCATGTAAATTACTTTTGAATAACTAATTTCGTCGGATTACACCGAGTCTGTGTTCAAGATTTAATAGGGTGTCTGGGGCTCTTGAAATTTGTACTGGAAGGGACTCTTGCTTTTGTTTTAGTGGGTTACTAGATCTTCTGGCTGTGGGGGAACATTTACACAGGTACACAGTACAAGTGTTCATCGATGACATATTTTTTGTTGACTGATTTTAATAATAATTAATCATAAGCACGTTCCTGTTATTTGTTTCCCTTGGTTGCATATTGAATGAATGACTGAATGAATGAGCGGAGTAGACGTGATGTTTTAAAAACACCCTATGCCATCCAGTGACAACAAAATTGCCGAGACCTAGTGTGAACTATTCGAGATACAGCCTATGTTAGTCACCATAATAAAGCAGGGGTACCGTCTTCTTTATCCTGAAACTAGCACTCGTAATATTCACACCAATACTGTCCAGTATCCACCCCGTCGTTAAACACAAAACGAACGCCCAAACAAAGTGCTCAAAATGCTCACACTGAACACCAAAACGAGCAACAATACGTCGGTGAATAAGAACAGGTTAAAAAGTCGTATAATAGCCAGACAGCAATAAAATTTACAAGTACTAGAAAGCTAAGTACAAGACGTTTAACTGTGCCCACGTTTAGTGTTGACAATTACCGCCGAAGCCGTAAACTTCAGTACAGCTAAAGATACAACTACCAAACATAGAAAACGACCACCCAAAATGTATAATTGCTTCCAATCTTAACGATAGACCCGGTCAAAAAAAACTGATTGATTTAGTGAAATAAATCGAAGACCATAAACACTTTAAATTAAAAGATATCTTAGAGAGCATATATCCCTGGTCTCCTCCGCAAAATTAATATTTTATTAATTGTGCGGAGGAGACCAGGGATATAAGCTCAAAAGAATAGGAATGCATTTTTATGCATTATTTTGTTTCTGTGACTTTTTTGAGTTTCCACTGAACGATTTTGGCTCGCAGAATTTGCGGTCGCAACACAATCGAGACCGCTTTCGAAAAACTGAAAATTAATGTTTAATTTTCCGTTACATTAATTGAAATTATATATTCAACCTTCCAGCTCGCTACTTGTCTGTGATCAATATGGAGCACCACATCGCAGTTCATGTGATGAAGCAGTCGTCTGCCTCGCAAAACCATGACCTTTCCTGCAGTAAGAGTGCAGATCGGATTGCGAGCCACTCTAGCATTAATGATTTCACCCGTTCCTCTCGCCAGGGTGCTGTCTTAAAACCCTAGGGCCATGGGATACGAGTGTCTACCTAGTCTTTTGGGATATCGCCAAGTGGTTGGTTGGCCTAGCCTTTTTATAGCTATAGAGTCAGCATTGCCATTCGAAGTGGAACTGCTGCCAACCTTCTGCGCACTATTCCTGTTGACAGCGATGTGACAGCGTTTTCCTATTTTTTTGCACATACGTTCATTATTAAGTCTATCTATAGTTTGTAAATAATGTACAAAGTAATGATTAAAAGGTTTCAAAGAATATGATCAAACAAGGAATGGCTGATCTGCGTAAAATAAACAAGCGACAAATAAAGAATCAATAATAATCATCACTCGTAATCCTAATTTTGGGCAGCCTTTTTTTTTTTTTTTTTTCGGATTGTAAATCATCAAATGACTTCTCCCGCTGTGGGCGGAGCGGGAGGGAGTGTCAGACTTGTACTGACTAAAACCCAACCATGTTCCTTCTTCGCCCTTTGTGTTCCAGGGCCGCGGTATCTCTTTCGAACAACCCGCAGCCCTGGCATTTTGGGCAGCCTCAATTAAACTGTCATCGATACGCTAAGATCAAGGTTAATTACGTTTAACTATAATATACAAAAACCTGCGTTTCCAAGGGCTCAGAAGACAAAGATATTAATCACCAAACCGCTATTTTCATATAAAAATATGCGAAGCACTATTATGGTCATACCATCGCGAATTATTCCATTGTGTGCAGGAAGCTAGCCTTATAGGTGGCTTAGCGATTGCTATTCTCGGGCCCACATCACAGGGTTCGATGACCCGAGCCTTTATGATCACGTGGGAAGCCTTAGGAACCTTTAGGTAGTGATGTGGGCTAAGTTAAGAATAAGTAATGAGTTAATAAAGAAGATACCGAAAACTGACTTACATTCTGTTTGTGAAATAAGCTTGCCAAATGGGGCATCCTCGACCCATCCCAAACACAATGCCCTTGTAGAGCCTCCTTTGCAGGATATGCCACCTCTTTTTCTGACCACGCTGCAAAATGAAGTCAATGGTAGCACTGTGCAGGAGGCTCCTGATCTTATAAAATTTCTGTAAAATCGTACCGCAAAGAAGAAGCATACAAGGTTTACTCAAGTTTTTCTAATTCAAAGCAAATTGGTAACATGATAAAGCATTGCAACTACTCGCATCCTTTCGTGTTCGAACAAAGAAAAGTTTCCTGTGTGTTCTGATGCAAGCACTAACAGGATCCCTATTATCTCATATATCAGGAGACTTACAAATTGCATGGCACAAAGATGAGTGACTCAGAGTAACAAATTATATTTCCAAGACATATTTTATGTGTGAACTAAGAAACTGCAAAGTGCAAGCATTTACACAGAAATTCTTCTGCATGTCTCGTCCAATGTACTATAGGAACTATTAAATTATAGCCTTTGGCATTGCCTCATCATCTGCCTAGCCTTTTCTCACTATTTTGGGGTCGGCTTCCATGTCACCGGATGCAGGTGAATACCAGCATTTTACATGGAGCGACTGCCTTTCTGACCTCCACAACCCAGTTAGTACTGGATAATACGATACTCCTTGGTGAGACAGGTTGTCAGACGGGTGGTGTGTCTAATTAACTTTATTTGAGAACAAAACAGTCAAAATTGGCTTTAAAATAATTAATGTATCTAGGAGGAAGCTGCTGGGTAATTTTAGGTTTAGTAAGGTATAGAAGGCAACGCATGGTAATTACGTATGTATGTATGTATTTGGATAATGAAGTAAATACTTATTAAGATAGGCCAGTACAAACTAAGGGATATCAAAATCCTTTGAAACAATTCGCTCTGATAGCGAGATGAAGCGGCTACTATCTTTAGATTAGTAAAGCACTCATAATCAGCATTTCAGCCGAAAAAACGTTCGCAACTGAACATAAGTCTTCTCTATGCGTCACCACTTCGGCACATCACATGTAGCAGTCAGTGGCGGTACCCTCATACAAACTGAAAAGCTTGGCTTGCCCATATCTCGTCATAATTTTAAGGTTTCCATGACTCTTCATACAGACAATCTTGCCCTAACTTGCGATAATTTTGACGCCTAGGCACCCCATTGGTAGAAGCACATACTCATGCAGCCAGTGAGTGGCCATGCACACCAATCCATCTTATACATAGTATTAAGTGGGGGCCGCAGATTGACAAAATGTGCGGCAAACTTGGACGAGCATGCTTCGCTCTGGAGCGATTAGCGCAAACGCTTCCGCGTAAAATGTTGAGAGGGTGTTATTTCGCGTTGGTACACTCAGTCCTTCAGTACGGCGTTGAGTTCTGGGGCCGTGCTGCGGATTGGGAGCGAGCCTTCAGGATGCAGAAGCGTGCCGTAAGAGCCATTACACGGTCGCACTGGGATGCAACCGCGAGATCACTTTTTAAAAAATTGCAAATACTGACAGTTCCCGCTATGGTGATATTGCAGGCGGCGGTATATGTTAGGGAACATTTAAACGAATATAGGAAACGTGGCGATAGGCATGACTACTGTACTCGTGGTAGAAATAAATTAGCTGGTTTCCCACACACCCTATCTAAGTCTGGAAGGTTGATCCATATAATGGGTCCAGCGGTATACAACCGTCTACCAGATGATATTTTGAGTTCGACGTCTGACAATGGTTTCAAACGTAAACTAAAAGGCTGGCTAACCGAACACGCATTTTATGACCTAAAAGAATGGTTTTAGGTATTTGAATTGAGTATGTTTATTTATTTGTTGACAAACGATTCGTCTATATTGTTATTATATTTCTCGAGTAATTCTTATAATTTGTATTTTCATTCTAATATGTATTGTATGATCCTTTAATGATTTGTGCTGTTATTGTATTTTTATTGCTAAACAACTTGACATGTAATTTTGATAATTATTAATAAATAAACTAAACTAAACTTAACAACTGAAATGATCACGCGATAATTTTGACGCCTAGGCACCCCATTGGTAGAAGCACATACTCATGCAGCCAGTGAGTGGCCATGCACACCAATCCATCTTATACATAGTATTAACAACTGAAATGATCACTCATTACTACAGATTGTACCATATGCAGTACTTTATACTCAAATATCTCTCCGCCCTCAGTAAACCGTTTAGTTCGGTTGACGAGCAACTCGTTTAGCTTATAAACGAATAATGAGTACGTTACAAGTGTACCATCCCGCATTTTTCGGGGGACATGTTCCCAAATTTGCAATATTAAGTCCTTACTCAATGACATTTGAAGCAAATTCCGTTTTGATATCTATGGCAAAGAGATGATGGTGTTAAAACTAATTAAGTACTATAATTAACCGCCTCCTTTACCGTAAGCATAAAAGGCATGGCCGAGTGCCTACCTAGTATTTCGGGATATCGCCAAGCAATTGATCGACACTTCAAGTGACCAGAGGGCAGGCCTTGTTTTGGGTAAAGGTTGGATTTAGCCAGCGTTGCTACCCAACGTCGCAATACGGCCAGACTTCTGAGTACTTCCGTCGTTTTTCGAAATTCAACCCTAGGCGCCGAGGAGAACTTTCTTTTTTTCGGTTTTCCGGGTCGCTGGCAATTAAAATGAGGTCAAAATGAAAATCCAGGATGGCGCCGAGGAAATTTTTCTGTTTTTTCTTCATAGATGTCATTTTCGTGGTTTTCTGGGTCGCTGTGAAAATTTTCTTTTTGATTTTCATTTTTACCTCATTTTGTAGGTGCAAATAATGAAAATTAAAATACACAATGTCTCAATATCCTCCTCTAGGCTATGCATGGCATTGATTTAAGTGATACTGTTTCTCACATGGGCAGTTTTATGTTGCATGCTCCGAAGTGAGCTCTACGTTTAGCTTAGGAATTTTAGCCCCACAAGGAAACACCGCAAATGTCATTTACAAAGAGGTGCTAGGATAATTATTATTAATATAGTTTTTCGGGAATTAAATATTTTTATTAAATCAGAGTATTTTTGAATTAAAAAAATGGTAAGCTAGCTCATTTACACCAATAATTATATCGAAAGGCGTCAGTGTCATAGCTGTGTTGGCAAGCGCTTTGCGGCGAGTGCCGGCGACTGTCATCCGTGAACACGCACAAACCCATTGGCTCTAAACTGAAGTTAAATTATTATTTCAATTTGATTTAATCAGAAATTATTACTGTAATCTTGAATCATTTTGATTAAGTCTCATTGAAATCTTTGTAATTAAATTAAGATAATTATTTTGCAAGTATTATTTGCTAACAATCTGCACGTACACGCCCATAATGGAGGATCAGCAAACATCGGATCGATGTGTGATGTCTAAACCGCTCGAAAATCCGTTATTTATACAAATAAACTAACTACTAATAACAAGGCAACCAAATAATGTCCATGCGTAAAATAAATAAATATCTTTTTTACAACAACGTCACTATGATATTTTTTGTTCGGGATTTACCATCTACTTAAATATTACGTTTTGTTGAAAACTCGTATGCTCTAAACTAGTAATAAAAACCGGCCAAGTGCGAGTGGGACTCGCGCACGAAGGCTTTCGTACCATTATTTATAAAAACAACAAAAAAAAAATCACTTTTTTGTGTGGGAGCCCCCTTAAATATTTATTTAATTCTGTTTTTAGAATTTGTTGTTATAGCATCAACAGAAATACATAATCTGTAGTAATTTCAACTGGCTAACTATCATGGATACATACAGCCTGGTGACAGACAGACGGACGAACGGACAGCGAAGTCTCAGTAATAGGGTCCCGATTGATCCCTCGGGTACGGAACCCTAAAAATATATCCCGCCACATACGAAGACACTGATTTCAAGTGCTTCAACTCGTTACCTGTTTTTCTACTCTTTTCCACTTTCCTCAAACACACACATAATTATCTAGTATTGGCTTCGTGTAAACACTGATGTCAAAATCAGACGGGGAAAATTACACGTCAAAGAAAATGGCGAAGAGTTCTATTTACGAGTCAAGTACTTAATAAATATGGAGCGTGGAGAGCGGCGGTGGCCCAGTGGTGGCAGCCCCGACTTACGAGCAGTAAGCCGGGGGTTCGAACCCAGGCAGGCGCATTACTTTGTGTAATTTATTTCATCATCGCTGCTCTCAAAAACGGTGAAGGAAAACATCGTGAGGAAACCGGCATGTCCTAGAACTAAAAATTCGAAGACATGTGACATCTACCAACCCGCACTGGGCCCGCGTGGTGGATTACAGCCCACTCCCTCTCATAGGAGAGGAGGCCTGTGTCCCAGCAGTGGGAACATTATAGGCTAATGATGATGATGAAGTAATATAGATAAAAATAATGTCGTTAAACGTATGTATGTGCAAAAGAGTAGGTATAAGAAGCCCAAAAGTCTAATATTCGGACTAGTCTAAGTAGTCGCGTTTGATAACATTAAGCCAAAACAAAAAGAGGCAGAAGGATCCATAGCCATATGGATATAAAATACAAGCTGTTGTTTTGCATCCTCGTCAAATTCAAGGAGGTAACTATGCTAATCATTCTCGTCCCGAATCAATAATAAAATTAGTGGGTCATTTTTCTTTTTTGCGTAAATCGGTAAGTGTGAACCACCCGTGTTTTCAAAATCAAAATCAAAATATTTTTATTTCACATAGGCCTACATGGGCACTTGTAAAACGTCGACAAAAAGGTGCTCGGTTCGGGTTGGTCGTTTCCTATGGAGAAGAACCGGCAAGAAACTCCATGGTTACTCTTTTAAAATCATTTGGCTTTACAATTTTTCTATGTTACAGCATTGGCACTTAAGTATGAGTGGACATCATTTAAACATAGCCCGTCCGATCCTCGCCTTATAACCTCGCTCACACACAAACAAAAATTCTCAAACGTTTATTCGATCATTTCTTATTCCCTAAACCACGTTAAGGGGGTTATTCTGAAATACTGTCAAACTTAAACAACTAAAAAAATCAGCGTTTATTAATAATTACCGTAATTTTAATTGATTATTTATGTCTTTTGTGAAAACTTCCTGAATTTTGACGAGGATTCAAAACAACACCTTGTATATACATATCTGTAAAAAATAGAACATTAATCCGCGTAAGGGTGGACTAGAGAATGACAGTTAATTAACAAAGTAAACATCCCACTCAATTAACAAGACTCACATACAAAGCGTCACTTCCGCAAAAAAAACGTTTCGCAAACGCTTTTATTACGTACTTTCCTGTTTCCCATCGTAGCGCGAAATGGGCCACGACTTGAGGGGTCCGGTGTCCGACAAACACCACGTGGTGGGCATAATAAGCGATCGTCGCTTGTTCGAGTATTGTCGGACTGGCACACTCCGTGTTCTAACGGGATTTCGACAATAAGGCCGTATAGGGCCTCACACTATGTCGTGACGTCAGAATAAATGACTTGTGAAGGTACATGAAAGTGCGAAGAACTTTAATGATGATTTAAGATACAATTATAAAACGTAATGACTGTAACTTGTAATCAGAGCTCTCATCGAAATACAAATGAAATGCAAAAGTAAGATTGAATCGTAAATCAAATGCAGATTTCAGTTAATCAGTCATTTAAATATTTATGTAAAACTAGCTGTCCCGCGCAACTTCGTCTGCGTCACATTTTCCCCGTTTTCACAACATTTCTCATTGCTGCTCCGCTCCTATTGGTCGTAGCGTAATGATATATAGCCTATGTCCTTCCCCAGGTTGAAATCTACCTTCTTGCCAAATTTCATTAAGATCCGATCAGCCGTTTAGTCGTGAAAGGGTAACAAACAAACATACAAAGAAACAGAGTGACTTTCGCATTTATAATATTATAATATGGATTTACTCCTTCCAATTGCACATATCAATATCAGATTGAGCATTCTTAACCCATCTTATTTACATACCGATGTAGCAGTGGACATTCTTAACGCATGGTACTTACTATAATGAAGCATTTGACTTGGTAATCCATACGGAATGCTCTATCGTCGACTATCTAGGCGAAGGATACTGACTTTGAAACCTAAGTACATGTAATCAACAATTACATAACGTAACATCACGCCTGTTATCCCAGAAGGGTTAGACAGAGCTGTACTTAATAGTGCACCCACGTTTTGCCAGTTAATAGGAGGCCATCATCATCATCATCATCAGCCTATAATGTTCCCACGGCTGGGACACAGGCCTCCTCTCCTATGAGATGGAGTGCTCTGTAATCCTCCACGCGGGCCCAGTGCGGGTTGGTAGATGTCACATGTCTTCGAATTTTTGGTTCTAGGACATGCCGGTTTCCTGGATGTTTTCCTTCACCGTTTTTGAGAGCATCGATGATGAAATAAATTACACAAGGTAATGCGCCTGCCTGGGTTCGAACCGACGGCTTACTGTTCGTAAGTCGGGGCTGCCACCACTGGGCCACCGCCGCTCTCATTTCTCATTCCCATTGCCATCAACCGTACACAAATCCTGATGGAAAGACCCAATAACAATTTGCCCGACCTGGTTATCGAACCCTGGAGCTCATGCTCAGCAGTCTAATAAATCTAATCTAATCAATCTAGTCTAATCAACAATGATCTATTTATAACGTTCCCACTGCTGGGACACCAGCCTCCTCTCTGTTAGAGAGTTGGCCACCAAAAACGACTATCATCATCTTCCTAGCCTTTTCCCAAACTATCTTGGGGTCGGCTTCCAGTCTAACCGGATGCAGCTGAGTACCAGTATTTTACATGAAGCGACTGCCTATCTGACCTCCACAACCCAGTAGCTGGGTAATACGATACCTCTTGGTAAGACTGGATGTCAGACTTTTGGCTTCTAACTACTCGTAACGACTGTCAAAGATCTACAAATGACAGCCGGGACCAACGGCTTTACGTGCTTTCCGAGGCACGGAGGAAACTCGGTATGTAATTATGGTCACTCATCCACGGACCAAGATTAAAGATCGACCCGCGCGAGTTCCCCCTCCACCATAAACGACTATGATGAATGAAAAAAAAATGAAATACGCCAAATTGGTGAATGTCACATAGTTTCGAAATATTGACTCTCGGAAAAGCTGGTTTAGCAGTTTTTCTTCCTCAGTTAAAGACAAGTCCAAATCCTCTTGACATTAACATCCAAGAAGGAAACTGTCGCTTCATTGCCCTGATTACATTTCCTTGTCTTTTTTAGAAAAAGACGTCCAAAGTAAAGTCTTGTGTCTCTTAATTTGTTTGTGTTATCATTAGTCTCGCAAACGGCTCTAAGTTGTTTAAGCAATAAATTTAAAAAACCCCCGTCAGAAAAAAACCTCTAAAACAACAAAAATAAAATAATCCAAGCGTCGTAGCGTCGGGGGTCCGCTTTGTTTTGTGCTTGTGCTAAGCGGTTTACTCAGCGTTCCCCGGACCTTCAAACGGCTGAGCAGATTTTTTGAAAAATAGCTAACAACACTCTCGATTAAAACACCTTTGAAAAGTAACCAATTTTATCAAAATCGGTTCATCCGTTGCGATGTCACTGACAGACCCACGAATACGCACGTCAAACTTATAACACCCCTCGTTTTTGGTCGGGGGTTAAATAGCTAAACGATGCCGATAGAAAATCCTTCTCTTAAGTTCCTTGAGAGACACCGACCTTGTACTTTATTTTTTTAATGCCACTGCTGAACATTAACTGTGATTTTGTTAGTTCAAATATGACCTTTGTTTATAAATTCAATACCAATTATGAGTTCACGATGTAGTTTACAAAAACTACTTTGTTATGAGTCTTTCAATCGTGTTGAGCTAATGTTAATTAATATTCTTTTTAAAATATCATTGGGAATCATGGATTTGTCGGAACAAAAAAAACTGTATCTTTTCTCGATCCCTTGCAACGAAATAATGTCCATTATAATTACTCTAACAAAAACTACTAAATAACTCTCAACACACATAATTCTAGTTTAATCCCACTCCATACAAACTAAAAACATCTCAGCCATGATATATGTGCCGGCTAAAATATGTTGCTACTTACTGAAATTTATCTAAAAGCGGCTACTGGCCACAGCAAACCATTATTTATGAGGTAAAGTTTCCACACATTGTAGCAACTATTTGATTTATATTAGGCTTTGTACAACCCTTAGCGGTGATTATATTCGTGAGGTTCGTCTCTACTCTATTTGGGGACGAAGGACAAAATCATTTTGGGTTTTTGGCGAGCTTTGTCAATGATTGGATCCGTGAAGATCGAGAAAATAGGAAAAGATTTGGCAGGATAAAGACTTGTATAACATACAAAACAGAACGTGAGATAGAGCATGTCAAATACCTCAGAAAATTTTAAGGTAATCAAGTTTTTAAAAATAAAAAAGAACAGAAAGAACATTCATTTGTTTTATTAATATTTCGTTACCGTAGGTCTTAGTATAACTTTATTTCTACACCAAATGCGACCAGAGCAGCCAGTAGAACCATTCTTCTAAATTATAGGTGCTCTTAAAGCTAACGATGCACTGCATACAATAAAGTTAAACTTACCTCACTGAAGTATTCAAAATTTAAAAGACCCAGCTGCTTTGTGTAGAAGAAGAAAACAGTCTGGGGAAACTTAATGAAAATTTTAAAACCCAATCTCGGTTTTCTGAAGATTTTCAATATAATACGCCCGTTCTTTTGATCCCACATGCGAGCACGAGGGGTCTCGCGGATTCGGTTTACCAACCTTCCCCCATTATTAGTCTAGCCTGTATACTCTGAAATTCAATTCAAGGTGAAACTTTCCGTTACTTAAGTAATATCATCGTGTCCTTTGTTACTTTTATTTTGTTCGGTATTCTTTGCGAAAGAAAAGGGTTTAGAGGTGTCTTTACTGAAATTGAATTTTCTGATCAGGCACTTAATGTGTTTGGGATTATGATAGAGCTTATGTGTTGCTTCATATTTACCAGATTTTGTTATTAGGTGACTGTGTGGTCGTCCTGACCGGTACGCAGTTACAAAAAATATATTTGCTGCAGCTTCTCATTAGCCCTGATGTAGTTCGTATTCGTTGCATCAATATAAAATGACACCGTGTGACAATTTTTCAGAATTGATTGTTTGCTGATCACAAGAATAGGTGTTTAACAATATTACCTATATTGTAACATGATTTGAATACTAAGACTTTCATAATATTTGGTATTCCTTCTTGTACTAACAATGTAAGTTTACAATTTCCACTATTACAAGCAATTCTTGTGCCACAATAATTATGTTTAATTAAGTATAATCCTCGTAAATGAATTCTCTTTCAGCTCCCATTTTAATATACTATTTTGCTTCGCAGACAAAAACTCGAATCTCAGAGAAACCGCTACGCGAGAAAATGAAAACGAAATCGCAATTCACGTAGAAAATAACATGAAAGAGCAAGGGGTGGGGTTTTTAATTTTTTTCTTCTCTAATTTGTACATTCAATTTTCCGGTGCACAACGGAGCTCACACGGCGTGACGTGCATTTTAATTATAAATGTAATTAAAAAGTCAACGGTCTCCGCGTCTGTCCGCGACGAACGTCGGCCACAGAATGCAAACGTTTAATTTAGCGTGCGGTCACTTGCAACCTCGTTTCAGCGGCCATTTTGGTCAAGTCGTGAGGTCTTTATTGGCGGGAATTTTGAAATAAGAAACGATGTAATGTTCGTTTGTTTCTTCCACTTGAATTGCTTCTGTATTTTTCTCTATGTTTGACAAAGTTTCCCTCTTTGCTTTGTTAAGCCAACATCAAAATGCAAATCTGTATTAAAACTAAAATTGTAGCGGGACTGCATCGTATTAAAGTTTATCCGTGTGTAAAGTAAATAAGAACTGACGTACAAACAAGAACAAAAACTACGACAGTTGCATATAAAAATGCAGATATTATGCAGAGTTCATAAGAAGTAATAATAAGTCAATTATCGTTATGCACTGTGGATGCAAGGGAAAAAAATAATGGGCTAGTTTAGTTTTCTGGGTACTGCTAAGTAATTATGGAAGTATAAGTAATAATCAAAGAGCGAACGAGTGAACGAAGCTCAAAACCGTGATATATACATGGATCAGAAACAAACAAAAAATAAATAAAAAAAAGTTGAAAGTTGATATCGCAACAGAAAACTATTAAACATTTTGGACGGTCTAACAACATTGACTACAATTATGTCTGCTCAAGCATAATAAAACAACGAGGACAAACAAAATAAGGCACATCTCGTTTACATACACGAAACCTTCATTTAGGCCCAAACTATGAAGTTAGTGAGCAGGAAACAATCGCTCTTAACTTGTGCCAAACGGTAATAGATCTGTCTCCGGGGACATACTAACTACAGTCCATTTCGTTTGGAATCACAGTTTACATTTCTCGCTTATGTGTTGTTTACGATGTTTTCAACTATTTGTAGTTTTGTACTGTGTGTCAAGCCGTATAGTGTTTATTATAAGGGTCATGGGTTTTTAGTTGAAAATTATGTGCAGCCAGATAAATAATGACGAGTTTGTTTACATATGATGTGGTGTGACTGACGAAGACTCGCAGAACGGAAGACTGACGCCTAATATACTGTAAAAACATAGGCTCGCAAACAAGATGCTAATGACAAAATCAAAACATTTATATTTATTTCACATAGGCCTACATGGGCACTTATAAAACGTCGATGCTCGGATCGGGTTGGTCGTTTTCTATGGAGAAGAACCGGCAAGAAACTCCATGGTTACTCTTTTAAAATCATTTGGTTTTACAATATTTCTATGTTACAGCGTTAGTAAATAAGTATGGGAGGACATCGTAGGCCCGACATTAAGTCGTTGCTTACTACAAAACGTAGAACAAGATAAAAAGTTACTAAAGATCTAGGAATCTATAAGGCCTACAATGTCCACAAATTCACAAACAATCGGTAAATAAAAAAAGAGTGAAAGACTTTACTATAACAATACAAAAAGACTAGATTAAACAAGTGACACAAATGTGGTCATCCGTGCTGTAACTATTCTAAACGAAAGGTGTAATGATTTAAAAACTATTGTAAAACATCTGATTAAAAAGAATGGAAAAAAATAAGGTTAAGGATAGTTAAAGACATCCACACATTTGTGCCATTTATGAGCTACCAAGGAAGCCGCATGTGCGAAGGCAGAAACATTGAAGGTGGACACGGTACTTCTAACGAGAAGAAAATCGGTACAGTTTACTGAATGACCACTTGAATGACGAAATTGTCACAGTTTCAGAGCTGGTGTTTACATTACATCAAGTACATAATGGTCAAAATTGAAGAGTTCATGCTATAACAAACCCTAGTCCTTTGACATTTTTACTGAAGTTACCTTTTTAGTTTACTAATTTTCTAGTGAAAAAAAGTCACAGTGTGCAATTGTGCATTTACTAAAACTCTTGAGGATATTCGATCCAAATTGTATTAACAAAATAAATACACAAAAATACCAAGATCCACGTGTAAATCATGGCCGAAATTTCTCAAACAATGAAATACAGAACATAAAGAAGAATTCTATCAAGAGTAACAGTCTTGAAATTCTATAAAATCCCATTGAACCGGATTTCATTTCGCTTTTATTGGTGCAGTCATTGAATCTCACGGTCCACGCTCTCTGCAAGATTGATTTAAGTTTCTTTGTATAAAAATTGGATAAACTTTGTTCACTACCCGGTCTGATGTTGGTTCTCATTGATTGCCTAGTCTTTGAAAAACAACTGTAATATCGATGTTTATGTCACGCTCGCCATTTTGCTCTCTTGCATCAGCATTAAGACTCATTTCTCTATTGGCATCCTTCGTGCACTTTGGAGAGGGATAAATGGCTAATTGAAAGCAGCCACATGGTTCGATGTTCGGGGTTGGTCCATGTAAATTTCTGGTATTTAGCGACATTCGCTTAGATTGCAAAACCAATGATGATGATCCTTCTTTCACTTTAGATAGAATGCAGATGATAGTTTTTAGGGTTCCGTACCCTAAGGGTCAAACAGGACCCTATTACTGGCACTTCGCTGTCCGTCCGTCTGTCACCAGGCTGTATCTCATGAACCGTGATAGTTAGGCAGTTGAAATTTCTATAAGTTATGTATTTCCGTTGATGCTATAACAACAAATACTAAACACAGAATAAAATAAATATTTAAGGGGGCTCCCATACAAAAAAAGTGATTTTTTTGCCCGTTTTTATAAATAATGGTACGGAAGCCTTCGTGCGCGAGTCCGACTCGCACTTGGCCGGTTTTTACTTGCAATGTGGTAATAGTTTTGCAATAAACGTTAGGCACTGTAGACATAATACAGCCAAGTATTATTTATTGGCTACACGTGTTCGTTTTTCTTCAAAACATCTACATTTCACTTACTAGATTGAATAATAATCTATTCTTAATATTACATTAGGTATTCCTTCACTTTCCATACAAAAGGAGATCATAAACGATTTCATATAGAGCATTACGAAAATGTTAAGAAGTAAAAGCGTAAGACAATATCTTTATTACATTTCCTACCTATACAGACTAATAATAACGAAATTGTTCCTTTTGTTTCAGGTAAAGAGGAAAACGCTTAGTTGCCCCCATATTATCATATCGCTGAGTTTGGGTAAGAAAATATATTATGATTAGGAAAACACCCGTGGTTTTGTTGTGTCATGGGATATGGAAGCACTATGTTAGGGATTTAAATGATTATAATTATGTTAACGAATTAGAGGATTTTTGTTAGAAACTGATGACGGTTGGTAACTAAGTGTAGTTAATAAGTTTGTGTTATCTGACATGTGTCTGTGGACCTTTCTATGAAATCCCGGAATTTAAGAGGGGACTCTAGTGGGCTTTTCTCCATACAAACGTATTCCGCTGTTTTCTTCATGGATAATGTGTCTAGAGCAATTATTTTTTTCCAAAAAATCTAGGTCTTATTTATACATGCCCCTATCATTTCCTGTTTTTTCAAAACATAATCACTAAAAGAATTATGACAATCCAAAAACCCCAAAAAAGCCCGTTTTTACCGCCATGTTCAGACGACTATCAGACAAATTAGATAAGTTTTTAACAAAAAAGAAAATAATAGAAGCATAGATATACTTTTCTTTTAATATTTGATATAAGAATTATTTAGATCAGTTAAGTTTTGAAGAAGAAAACAGCGGAATACAAAACGTCTTTGATCAAGATTTTTGTAGGTAAAATCGGCCTGAGCTGCAGTTGTCCCTTTCGCTCTTTAAGGGGGCTTGGTCGGGCGCAGCGCGACAGCAATAGTTTCTTCAAATACCTATTCATCAAATTCCTCGGGGCCAAAGTCCCCTCTTAAGTCCTGAACTAAAGCTGGTAAACTAGAGGGAAGTATTATCCACACGTAACTTACTTCCTTGAAGTTTAGACAAATAAACTAATTATTTAGATTATGGTAATAATCTTTATTCCTTTTCAAAATGTAGAGAAAAATTTTCCTCTGTCTTGGATATATTTTTTCTTTACCCCCCTGACAACAACATGCCAGGTACCTAGTTAATCTGCGAGTTATATCTACTATTAATGATCAATAATAACTCCAAGTACTGTAAATGTAGGTCTGGCCCAAATCCGCAACCTTTTTGTTTCATAAAAGTATTGGAACATACATCGTAGTTTTCGGCGCACAGAGAAAATTATTGAGACAAACAAGCAAATGAAAATGTATAACTATTGTTATTCCTGGCACTGAATACAGAAATAAATTATTAGTGGAGCCAGCTCTCTTTTTGAACCTATTGAAAAACAAATTAAGTACGAGTGCCTATAGTTAATAGTTTTACTAAAAGCTTTCTAAGATGAAGAAACATGCAATCTTACCACAACAATAAGGCCGGTTTTCACGAACACTAGGTATCCCCTAAATTTAATATGTATGTAATGTAAATGTAATGGCTAAAACAAAGTGTTAACAACTCGCGCCTCTGCACAGAGAGTTGAAAATTGAACTTTTTATTCCCTATTTGAATCTGATTTTCTTAACAATTTCATGGGTTTTAATTTTTATGCATGGAACCCTAATCTCTTTTCTGAAATAAAATCTACCAGTAAAATTCCCGTTGAAATCGGTCTAACCTTTTCGGAGATTAACCGGAACAAACAGACACACAAAAATAATACATTTTGTCATAAGTACCGTAAATAGCTACTTTCATATGCATTCAGTAAAAAGCTGTTATTTTTAAATTACAAAAATACGCTTTAACTTTTCTATATGTTTAGATTTAGTGGAAACAAGCATCACTCCAATCATTGGAACATTCACTTTAAGAACCATGCTCAATAGGTCAACCGTTTAACCAACATTATCTGCCATTTCATTCCCAACAATAACTGTTCTTTAAGTTGTTCTAACGCCTCCACCGTTCATTCACAAAGAAGTCACTCACAAAAAAAATATTCAAAAAAAAAGCTGTAGAAAATTGTCGAGTGGTCGGTAATATTTCAAGTAAACTCGTTGTTCCCGCGGGAAATTAGAATAACTGCAGCGTAATTGTCTTTGTCTCCGGCCATTATTTACTCTGTGCTAATACTAGATTTATAAAATACTGGTGACTGCGAACAGCGATGTCTAGGTTTACACAGCTACAAGCAGTCTCTGTACAATCCTTCACCGTAGGTCTGGCTTTTATGTTACATTTTTCATAAGGGACCTGCTCTATGATTTGGTCTGTAGCAGCCTCATTATTTTCTTTAAAAAATACGTTATTGTTTACCTGAAGGCCTAGACGAAGTGACATTATATCAGCCAATATGTCAGTCTGCCAGCAGCTGTCATCTGCCTTGCCTTTTGGCAACTATGTTGGGATCGACTTCCAGTCTTACCGGACGCAGATGAATACCAGTATTTTATATGGAGCGACTGTCTATCTGACCTCCACAATCCAGATATTACTGGATATACCCCTTTCGGATGTAACCTTTTGTCAGACATTCAGACCTATTTTATTGACATAAGCTACCAAAAATCTGTTGAAAATTGTAGTAGAAATACAAAACGCATTGAAAGTGATTTTCATTTAGTTACACAAAGTGACATTCTATCCATATCTTATTACAGAATTCTGTTGAAAGTAGATGAAGAAATAAGTAAATCAATGATAGCGATTATAACTCTGTCTATAGCTGCCTCATTATTTCCTTCATGAACAAGTTCATTTTCTGCATAGAGGCCATTGTGACTATTTCGTCACAGCTTGAAACTTATTGTGCGAATTACACTGTTGGAGAATCTTAGTGTAAGATAACTTAGAATCGCCTCTTGAATGTGAAAGACTATAGTTATGAGCACAATTAGAAGGTATTCGTTAGTGCTCTTCAAATTTATTCTAACACACCATTTTCTCTATTTTATTCGTCTAGACTCCGACTAACTCCCGAGTGTTATTTTTATTAGATATAATTTTAAAGGATTGTTTAATTTTCAATCTAAAGTCAGCGCTGGGTATCTTTTTGTAATATTCTTCATTCGCAGACAAGAATATGAACACCCACACATTTTCAGCTTTATTTTATTTATTTATATTAACTTCTTAGCAAGCTTTCTCTCATATTTACGGGCTTTAGATTAACTAAACTGTTTTATCTAGTTTCAAAGGTTTATATTTTCTCGTTTTAAGGGTGTTAGTTGTCTTATGCTGATGAGCTAGTACTGTGCTTATTTATTTCTTTCATATGCTCCATAGTATGATAGTCTGATGTTTGGTATGTATAAGGAAACAAATTGATTTTGTTTTACGTGCGGTAGTAAAAGGAGGTTGGTACCTGGTACCTATGTAACGAAGGTCTTAAGGTAGGTAGGTTTACATACTTACTTTACCTACTTATCATGTCAAGATACGATCTAATAATGTTAAGGTACCTCCTTTATAATACAGTGGCTATTTCAATCCTCAACCATAACCATCAAACTTCACCTCAACAAACTTTACACAAGCAATATTTACAGTAAACATAAAACAAGATGTAATTAAGCTTAAGGCTTAATATGTATTGATAGAGGATCCCTCTCGCGATTCATTACGCTTTACGGTGTACCATGGTATGGAATAAACAAAGTTAGGCTGTTACGTTTATGTGGCGTCATCAAAAACTCCATCAATATGATGAGAGGTTTTATGGCGCCCAACGTGGGACAACGTAATGAGCGACATTTATTCTCTTATACTTGCACTTCGTTTATTAAAAGTTGCTGCTATGTTATTTTGGGAGTGGTTTGTACATACGGACAGATTTCGAGCTGTTTGCGAATACCGAACATTAACAGATATTTATTAGTATATTATCTGTCTGGTCTGGAGCCTCGTTCGTAGTTTTTCCTTAACGATTTGACCGAACCTAAATAGTCCACTGACTAAGTATGATACTTACCTTTTAGCAATATATTCTTACTTGGATTTCTTCAAAATGATGAACGAATTTTTGTGGCGCCCAACGTGGGGCAACGTTTTGACCGACATTTCGTCTCGTACTTGTGCACTTGATATATGTTCAAGTTCTCACTCAAAAGCGTTGCTTTTAACACTGATCCGAATAAAGACGGGTACTCAATAAATAGTTATTTTTAGATTGGTTTAAATAAAATACCTCTATTTATTACAACCAACCATGTCCAAGCTACGATACCTAGCACTTAGTATAAAGAATTCTCCCTTAAAGTTTCCTCTCAAAACTTTTACACAAATTGAATGAAAAGCATCTTTCGTTTCGCTAAAACATCCACACCAACAGCATCGTCATAATTCTCGAACTAACAAGCACTGTAACAAACATCCTTTAATAATAAGCATAAACAACTTGCATTTCAAATTCATAAATAAACCAACATGAAATATTCAAGTAAAACCTTGCAGTACCTTCAGTTAGTGTAACCGCAGTCTGCATGTTTGTTGCTGTCTCGAAATAAACCCGGTATTTACGCTTAAATTCACCAGAAAGGTAATCAAAATGTTAGTAGAAGTGGGAATTCATATCTAAGTTTAAACTTTACATAGTTTGATAAACCATTGCGTTTCTCTTCACGAGAATGTGATGAATAGCCGTGAGGTGGATTTATTAAGTGAATATGAAATGGTAAGTATACTCTGTTCCAGAAGGTTTTAATGAAGGCGTCAACAAACCATGTAAAGATTTAATTCCCACTCTATAACTTACCTAAAGGTATTTGAAAGCATAATTTGTATTTAAAAGGATTTTACCCAACAATATTGTTTGAATACCATTTTTAATATTTTTTGGTGATAGAAAAGTCATCGCCGAAAGTTCTAGGATAAACATTAATAATGTCAAATGAAAAACATATTTGAAGTGATTTATAATTTGAACAAAGCACTCAATTTGTACGTGGCACTACACGGGTACGGTATTCTGATCCATTAGTTTACCTTTTCATAAGAAACTTTTAGAACAGACCTTATTGATATTATTATAATAGCAGATCGTAAATGTTCAGTGCAGGCCATTGACAGTGTAAGTAGGTTCGATAGGTAATCGAATTGGTGATCATAAAATATTGTTATGAAGGGTACACTTACATGGTTTTGCACAGAGCTACACTTTAGCGCAAAATTTTGACCTTTTTAGGGTTCCGTAGTCTACAAGGAACCCTTATAGTTTCGGTATGTCTGTCTGTCCGCGGTTTAGCTCAAAAACTGTTTGTACTAGAAAGTTGTAATTTGGCATGAGTATGTAATACACGTTAATGACGCTGGAAAAATGGTAAAATAAAATTTAGAAAAAAACAATTATTTAGGGTCCCCTACATGTAAAGTAGGGATGATATTTTTTTTTTTCGTCCTTCCCATAGTGTGGGATATCGTTGAATAGGTCTTTTAATATATAAGGGGTCCTTATAAAATATAAGGGGTTTGGGAAGACTGTTTTTTTGATTAAGTAAACAGTTCGTGACTTATCAAGCTTTAAATTACCAATTGTCGTTAGAGTCAAGTGTCCCCTCCCTCTACCAATTAAACGGTTGTAGTTAGAAATTCGAATGTCACGGCAGTAGTACTTATATATAACGAAGTTAAAGGAAAACTATCACACTTTAGTGGGCTTTACAATTTTACGAGAAATAGTCGATCAATTGTTGAGTCGAAAATTTCGAACAACTCCATAGAAATGTCGATAGATGGCGCTAAGCGCGGATTTTATAAATATTGGTACGGAACCCTTCGTGCGCGAGTCCGACTCGCACTTGGCCGGTTTTTTAACATAGGATGATGCTGGTAACAGTGGCAGCTATCTAGTTAAGACCGTTGCCTTAACATACTCTACTTCCAATACAAACAAAATGTATTTTATACCGTCGTTTTGTTTCAATTGGCATAGGCCTTTCAGAATCAGAACAACATTAAGTCCCTTCCATTAAAAAGTAACAAAAATAAAAGTACAACTATCAAACAATGGTTAGCAAGTTCCTGCTTACATTTCTCAAGTTTCAGATCGAAGGGTCCCAAATTGTTTCAAAGGAATTCCGATGGTCCGGAACCCATTAGTTTCGGCACTCCAATATAAAATGCCATAGCTCAATAAATAAACTGTTCTTTACTTTGACAGTCTATTTATAAAATGTCCAGCAGAGTTCTTGCGGTTTTCTGTGAAATGCCTGAAAGTTTCGCAATGCTGATGAAACGGGTGACCAGGGATTTAAGCCCCAAAGAAACTTAAAATAACGTTGTGATTTCAGAAATGAAAAATGAAATAAAAATACTGGTGAATTTAAAATAAATTAACAAAATTCAGTTAGGCATGAAAATAATATAAAGGATCCGAATAATATCAGCTATAAAAACAGACAGATACCATGAAAGGTCGAGATAACACGAATGGCCGTTTCCATAATATCATCCATTAACCCGATGTTATTTCGAGAGTTAACAGAGCATGATTTCGAAATCATATTTACGTATTTCGCCAATTCGGTCTTAAATGTGGACTGTTGAAAATGTAACGCAGATGTTAAATGTATTTTCCAGGTAAGGATCCAGGCTGAAATTCGGAACGTATAGCGAAGCAATCACTTAGTTTACCACAAGTTCAACGCAAACAACATTCGTACAAAAAGCTCCGTGCTTCCACGAAATAGATCAAAACTACGCGGTTTTCTGTTTAAAAATTCACAACGCGTCGCATACAAAACGATACCATCAGTTTATATCGCACTTTCTTTTTCTCCTTACATGTTAACATTTATTTCCTTTTTATTTTCTTTTAACTATTTATTGGCTACTGGGGTTAGGGTAAAGAAAACGTTTTTTTTTTAGTCCATGAGTATTTTTCTTTGCTAACTTATCTGAGGATATTGTAATATAACTTGCTTCAGTTTTATGCTTAAAACCTGTGATTAATATAAATCTATGCCCTTCTTCCTGGCGATAATGCAAAAATCCGCTTTCAGACTAAGACGGACACTCAGTGGTTAGTTTGCCAGCTTTCACAATATCCTGTAAAACTAAAGCGCTGCACGTAACTTTATGAACAAAAAAGCGCTGAAAAATATTCAAAGATAAAATCCGTCTACCATAACGTAGACATGCACACCAGGCCTCTTCATAGACCGATAGGCGATTAGCCGCATAACTTCACAAATTCTCGGCAACATCGTTCAATAGAATTTCAATAAACTTCCGTTGAAAAAAGAACACATGAAACATGAAAGTTTTCATCGCTTTTAGTAACAAGAACAGTTTTTCTGCCTTTTTTAGCGGCGTGTGTATCGATCGCATCCATTAAATGTTGTAAAATGACAGCGCACGCCCGTGTCATTAAAACTCAACGTGCACCGGTGCCTTTTAAACTGTGTGGACACCAATGTACAGCGAATGGAGCTGGCAAATGGAACGAGTACACGTATGCATGGAAAAGCA
This sequence comes from Cerastis leucographa, assembly GCA_963082945.1. Classification (NCBI taxonomy): domain Eukaryota; kingdom Metazoa; phylum Arthropoda; class Insecta; order Lepidoptera; family Noctuidae; genus Cerastis; species Cerastis leucographa. The sequence goes on along the minus strand of OY720356.1, from coordinate 19,369,659 downwards.
AAAAACTCGAAACGAGAAAACAAAAAGAACTTTGCCAATGAAAGTAGTGAATTGGTTTTAGCGCCGGCAGTGTTTGGTGAGGAAACAAATTAGAGAAGCACATGCAAATGACTTTGGAATGCTTGGAGTTTGGTTTTGCCTTGTTTGGTAATTAACATTAGGTCTCAGTGAAAATTATCAAAACATCATCACCTTCCACTTGTCCCATCATCGAGTCTTCAATTCTTCCCTGTCAGCCACCACTCTATCATTCACTTTTAACCCCCGACCAAAAAAGAAGGGTGTTATTTCTCTCTCGCGTTATCAGTAAAATTTGTCTTAGTAGTCTAAATTATGTGTAGTATTGCTAGCAAAATTAAAAACCTCCAAAGTATATACTCGTAGATACAATTTAAAAAGAACTTGATCAATTTCTTGCACGGTTAACGGTAAATCCGCATTTTCAATTTGAGCACCGTTTTGATAACTACTTTCCCAATAAATCTTGATTTCTTTATGGCCCCGCTGGTTTCCAATCTTTCAATTAATCAGTTCTTAAGAGAAACTCGTGAAACTTAATCCTGGGATTTTCTCCTTCACGTCGTTTGGGTTTTTTTTTTTACAAATATGATTTCAACACCTGCTTTTATTTGAAAAAACTGCTACTGTGTAAAATATCTTTAGGGGGAATAATTTGAAAAGTTTTCTGTATCAATTAAGTAATATATCTACTTTTGGAAGACTTTTTCGCGTCGTGACACATTTGAAAAGATTTAATTACGAATATTTGATCGTTTTCATGTGAGTTAAAGAAAAACTTGAAATATTGTAAATATTCGGAAGCATTTCGAATTCGTTCAAATTCTTCTTGTAAACTTAGTATCCAATTTATACTTTAGAGAAGGATATTACATAAATCTTGCAACATTCTTTTGTTCGAGTCTCTACATAAGGTTCTCGTAAATTGTACTCGCTAACACAAGTTACATGCCGGTTTGAAGAATTGATGTAGAATGTAGGTAAGTAGTTTTAGATTGCTGCAGAATCGACTACGAACACAATAGAAACTCGTTTCCAACAAATTGATTCTTAAATCTTTGAAGCATCTTTGGTCTGTTCTATTTTCCGTTCATTGACAAATGCGAGGCAACATAAAATCATGTCCATAATTGTCAAATAATTAGGCAGAGATATATTAGCATAGCACACACGAATTTTGCCAGTTATATTAACCAAATAAGAGCTTTTTGCCATGGACCGGTAAAACATTTTTAGCTGGATTTCTCATAGAAAAACCCAATATTACTTTACCTGACCAGTGAATCAAACCTATGACATTGACATATGAATCAAAATAGAAAATCCTAAGCTCATCCAGACAGGTTCGTTTCTTTCTATCTCTACGTTTAGTCCACCAGTGAATGCTATAGACATGTAATATGCATAACAATGGCGGTGGCAACCGTGAAGCTGACATCATGTCATTATCGTGATTACAGAGCCTTATATCAAAGGAATAAAGTCCAATATAGATGAACTTTCTTCTCGATTAATTGTACCATTTTTGTTGGGACCTGCACAGGCGTTACTACATGTAGCAATAATTCACTCATTGTAGCAAATTCGTCTGTTTCATCGTTTTTTTGTCCACTTAGTTACCGTTTGGGATGCCTTTTATTTATTTTGGTGCGAGTCATGCCAATTTGTTTACTATTTTATCTTGATTTAAAATCCCTTTACTGTTTTATGTAGTAGATTTACTTTTTCACAGATTGACACCGTTTCTCCGATAAATGTCCTCTGCTTCAAAAATATTGTTAGAAGCTCACGTACCTAATTCATATGATTTCCATGAATTTATCTGCCGAGAAAATCAAATCATGATTAAATAAGCGGTGCCTACATTTGTGTTACTCTTCCTCATGTTTTGAATAAACGTAATTGGCGTGATATACAATTTTGATAGTGAATTCATAAGCGTATTTACTTTAAGCCCAATTTCAGAGACACCTATTAAGCCTTATACGGACATTGCGAGGCATGCGCCGCAAACAACGCATAGCGAATGCCTCGCAATGTGTGTACCTTTATATTCGTGGCGAGGCATGTGCTACGCACGTGCGAGGGCGAGCCAACGTATGGCCGAGGCATTCGTTGTGCGCCGTTTGTGGCGCAGGCCTCGCAAAGTCTGTATCCACCTTTAGATGTCTCCCAAATCAACGTGTTCAAAATAGATCCTATCACAAGAGTCTTGGCCTCGATTTAGTGTGAAAAATGCAAATTTCAGGTCAGAAACTCAACCTCCCGAACACCACATCTACACCAGCTGGGCTTCATTCCTGTTCGCTTGTACATACGTATTACGACCGCAAATCATATTTTGTTCCACATACAGCCTGACATAAGCGAGTGACAACGACGAGTTGAGTCGAAATTGGAATTTTGGCGACCCTGGCGCTTCCACCTTAGCTTGATGTATGCAACCTTTTCAAAACTGCTACAAACTTTCCAATATTTTATTTCACTAAACACACACTTTCAATTCAAACTTCACAGTACTCGTATATTTTTCTCTAATTTCCTTCACCGGAATATTCAAAACAAATCCGCTCATAAATCTCCATTCAGCACGCGTTCACCTGTGAATTCGCGTATGCAATATGAGATCGGCCTTTCAGCCATTCTGCTATCAAAGCCCATTCAACTCGCGACTATTTCAAATATGACCCAAATACTGGACGCGTACGATGAATATGGAATCAAGGACCGAAGTATGCTGCCTGCGCGTCCCAGGACGATGAGACGGCCTGATTTGTAGAGTGGCAATACTGGTAGTGTTTGTGCTGGAGCATAATGATTGGTATTTGTATTATTTAGTTTCTGCCTCCATAAGGTACAGTGAAACTGAGTGGATTAAACACCGGATCGGACGATGAATACCGGAGTTTTACATACTGAAATATCTGTCAAAGTCCGGTGTCTGCAGCGAGGCCGATGTCCGCAGCGAGGCCGATGTCCGCAGGCAGTCCGGCCCGCTTAGTTTGACTGCACCTTTCTGCTAGTTTCACATAGAGTCCGGAGACTAGTTCTCAATTTGTCCGTGCCGGTTTTTTATTTATTTATCAAAACAAGGATTATACTAATCCTAACTTATGAACTATGTCCCACAAAACCGTTTTCACGGTTTGTCTGTGGGAATGGAACAAACGGAATATGTAGAAACAAAATGTTTATAGTGCGGACACTTAATTTTTAATACCAATATTACTTATAACTAATAAGCAATAAATCTTAAAGACGATAGACGAGACGAGATTTGCTTTCCCCCCAACAATCTGCAAACCATTTCCCTAAAAATATGGTATGACCAAACCTCTAAAGAGGCTCTCTGATAATAACTCATTTGAATATTTTTTAAGGCAGTAGAACTCCGCTGAAAAGCAAATTATTTAATAAAACTGGAATAATAGAAGCCAACTTATCATTGCGCCATACTTCAGCGTTGATTAATAGGCGGTGTTAATAGGCCAATAAAAGTAAGAGTTTGACTCGAACTGACATTAATTAATGCTTCCTTCTTACCCAACGCGACCGCGTTGCGATATTATCGCTGTTTTCAAACATTAATTTTTCTTTCCTATGAATAATGTCTTCTGCCAGAAACGTCTGCTGCTGAAGTAGGATCTTCTTGATGGACTTACTATTAATGATTAGAAGACTGATGATTGGTAGTTTAAAGTGATTAATTGCATCCAGCTTGTCGACAGAAGTAGCTCGTAACACTATTAATAGGGATGATGACTGGGTAAAGAAAACGAAATTCTATTTTGTCCGTCAATCAGGTAATACAAAAATATTAGATACGTATTTTTTGTTTTATCAAGTTAACAAAAAAATACTTGGTTAAAACGCATTAAAGTTGGAGAGTGGGGGCTCACTACGTCATAACTAGGTATAAAATGTACTGAGCCGTGACGTCATGAGCCATATCAACTCAAAATATCTCCGTAATTTTACGATTACGTGAAAAAATAAAAAATATGTGTCAAATACTTTTTAATGATCTACCCGATAGACAAATAAAAAAATGAGTGAGTAAAAGTTACAAGTATTGCAGTTCTGAAATAGTGATTAAAGTCCCTCACTTTAGGTTTTGCAGTCTAAAAGGCGCTTTCAGATAACCAGGCTACACTTTGTACCTACCAACTAACCGGTGCTATATTTGAAACACACCAGCCAGCTTCAAAGATCAAATTTCCAACATCACGAAATCCTATTTCACTTCGGAACTTCACCCTTTATTCATCCATACCAAACTGCAGTAACCCTTTCCCTGTCCACCGACAAATGTTCCGCCTTTTCGACATTCATGGCGACCGGTGTACCGTAAAAGGGGACCAACACGGGACCAACTGTACCGTGTAATATTATGACGTCATTTGCGATGTTCTTTTTTAAAATATCGCTGTTTGAATCTTTAATGGCTTGTTTGATAAGCGTTCTGTGTCTGTGTGACTTTCATGGTTTATTAGGTTAATGGGTAAGGGTGGGAGATTGAAGGTCGTTTCAGTCGTTTAAAAGACTTTTTGGTCGTTTGAAGTCAGTTTGAAGCCTTTTTATTTGTCTTCTTTTTCTTTGGGTGCTTCAAGTGTCGTTTCTGTTAAAGCATTAAACTTTTTTACTTTTAAATGCTATCTATTTTTCTCTGGGGTCAATTCTGTTCTTGTATTTTTTGTTTTTGTGTGGCAAAGCTAATGTATTGTTTCAATAGATCGTTCCAGTCATCTGTTGTTGTTTTCAGCTCATTGACGTAGTCAATAACCCCACGAGCGCTTTGTTCCCTGTAAAAAAAAAAAAAATGGCCTTATTTGAGTATAGCTAGCTTTATATCCATAATTAATTTGGTCTATATCCAAGTCTATATTGGATGCACATTTCGCATCAATTAACCGATATCTGATTGGAGTGACGTCGGAGATTTCATTAATATCAATCAATCGTGCACTGCGTCGCTTGATTGATACGCTGGTGGTCTCTAATCGGCTTTGTCCATCTACTGCTTCATTAATTAAATGTGCAGCCCAGTTTGTAGGTTTACTAGTATTTTAGTCTGACTTCCCTCCAATTTAGTCTTTACGAATTGCGGTCCTGTGTTATCTGTGTTTTCACATATATTTATTATATTCGATCTTGATTTATAGTCTTCGACACTTATGTGCCTTCTTGAACATAAGCATCCTGTATTCTTCCGATGGACTTCCTAAGTACTCCAGATCTTGGTATGTCCTGCAAGCCAGGAATCTGTAGTAGCCCTCAACCAGAAAAGGGCTGAGCGAGACAATGAATCAATCCTAAATGTAGTCACTAACAACATACACCGTGTAAATCACCTCATCACGAAGTCGTCAACCAAGCATTCTGAACATGAAACTAAGTAACTTTACGCAAAAAATATTGCTGGGAAACGACTTTTTTTTGGGGGTGTAAAATCATATTTTGTGGTAGAACTCAATGTAACGCACTCAAAACATTGTGCTGATGGACGGATTGAATAGTACGGGGGTCGTGGAGGTGTTTAAAGTAAAAATCTTACATTAAAAACATGTATTTAAAAAAAATGCTTATCAAAAAGTTGGAACTTTGACCCCTAATATCTCCGTAATTAGAAGGTTCCCAGATATAGTGTAGAAAAAAAAAAAAAAGATCGCAATACAGGGAGAACCAGTGCCTTTCGGCTTCGTTAAGAGGTGTTTTACACCCTTTATAATAGAACTGACAAATGAATTGACCCACCTTACTTACCTACAAGTTTTTAAAATGACGTGGTCACAAAGTCAAGTCAAGTCAAAGCATTTATTTCAATTAGACCATTACAGGCACTTTTGAAAGTCGAAAAAAAAACAATATAAAACGCGAAGCTACAGTCCCAGTCACAAGGCATAATAACTTATGAAAGTACTGTAGTTGCCCATTCCGTAGCGTAGATCTCTATGGAGAAGAACGGGCAAGAAACTCCATGGACACTCTTTTAAATCAAAATATGTTACAAAATCTTGGTTACATCATTCATGTTAAGAATTACAAATATGTGAGAATAATGTAGAAATATGGGCAAGTTAAGAGCGTCCAGAGTAAAAGATTAAATCAGTAATTAAAAATAAAGTAACTAAAATAAACCGTGACAGCTAAGAGATGACCAGTCACAACTGACAGCGCCCGTTCACGAACATGACGCATGTATCAGCCCTCATTCAACTCAACCATTTTGAAGGGAACTAAACGACCCGACACACCCGCCACCATCAGCGTGACATTTAAGTGAGCAAACACTAGAAACGGGAAATTTACCATGTTAACTTTGTTTTGAGTTTTCGATAGTTCGGCGCTGTTGCTAACTCCATGATCACGGATAAACTGAAGCTTTTGCGGGTAGGTGTTTATGAGCAGATAAATCAGTCTACCCTCTATCTCTATCTTGTTCGTTTTTTGCGCTCCGTACTACTAGTACTATCACTCACAACTCTACTTAGTTTTTAAATTGAAAAGATGCTGCCACCCAATTAACTATCCTCTTGACATAATGAGGATAGTTGGATATGCTCACATACAAATAACCTGAAATCTCACTGAATGACTATTCTATAGAAATTCGGTCTGCCTTAGAAATCTTCTGTATAATACCCAGACTCTACATACCTCAGCCTTCATGAAAAATTGATCTAGCGGTAACAAGCCCGGCTCTGAATCGTTAACTAGACGTAAAGACTATCTAGGTCGCCCAAAACTAGATTCTGGATGAGAAAAATACACAGTTACATGCTGATAATTGCAATCCATAGTAAGATTAGAACCTGGTAGAGGAGCTCGTGGCTAAATAATAACAGCCGCTCGGCTCGATCTTTAGGTTAAACCGCGCTTGCCTAGGCAGGTCCGTGGATGGGTGACCACCCATTACGTACCGAGATTCCTCCGTGTCTCGGAAAATTCGTTAAAAGCTGTTGATCTCGGCTGTCATTTGTAGATCTTTGACAGTCGTTACAGGTAGTCAGTGGTACGAAAGTCGCGACAACCAGGCCAAATCGTACTACCCAGTACTAACTGGGTTGTGTAGGTCAGATAGGCAGTCGTAAAATGTAAAATACTGGTATTCAGCTGTATCCGCTTAGGCTGGGAGCCGACCACAATATAGTTCGGAAAAGGCTAGGCAGATTATGACTAAGATTAAAACCTCACAAAAGTAGGGATGACATATTAAAAGAGAAATACTTACAATACAAAACACACGCCTGTAATTCTCGAAGTGTTAGGCAGAGCCGTACTTAATAGGTAGTATACCTACATTGCAACAATAACGTATAAGTCCCACGAAATAAGAAGCGAGCCGATTGCTATCAGCAGGGAATTAATCCAAAATATTACTGAGAAATTTATCGAAAAACCCAATAACATTTTGCTTAGCCTGGGAATCGAACCCAAAACCTCATTCTCAGCACCAGCACTTGCTACCACTAGTGGTCTAGTGGCACAAATAGTTATACCTATAAGGTTTTGTGACAAAATTACAGGCGGGCAAATGCCAAGGAAAGCATAGGTTGCTTTGTGTTGTGTAATTTGAATACGTTAAGCGGTGTGTGTCACATGCAGCGCATAAGTTACTGGACCACCGCATTTATTCAAGTGGTAGTTAACACAATACATTAACCAACACAGGTGCCTAAACGTGTGAAATTTATATGCACCGTGTATAAACACTATTATTGAAATGGGGACTCCTTTATTTAGTTGATCGCACTGACCGTTTGTTATGTAAATGCATTAGGTTTATATTCATTGTGTTAGCTATTTAAAGCTATTGACTTAAGGTAAAAAAACCGGCCAAGTGCGAGTCGGAGTCGCGCACGAAGGGTTCCGTACCAATATTTATAAAAACCGCCATATATGATCTGCAAATAAGACTCGTTTTTAGTACAACTGACGCTTAGCGCAATCTATCGACATTTCTATGGAGTTGTTCGAAATTTTCGAGTCAAATACAATTGGTCGACTATTACTCGTAAACTTTTAAAGTCCACTTAAGTGTGATAGTTTTCCTTTAAACTTCGTTATATATAGGTACTATTGCCGTGACATTTGAATTTCTAACTACAACCGTTTAGTTGGTAGGGGGGGGGGGGGACACTTGACTCTAACGAAAATTGGTACTTTAAAGCTCGATAATTCACGAACGGTTTACTTAATCAAAAAACGGTCTTCCAAAACCCCTAATATTTTTAAAGACCTATTCAACGATATCCCACATTATGGGAAGGACGAAAAAAAAATGAACATCCCTACTTTACATGTACCCTGGGGAGGTACCCTGAATAATTATTTTTTTCAAAATTTTATTTTACAACTTTTCCGGCATCATTAACATGTATACTCATGCCAAATTACAACTTTCTAGTACCAACAGTTTTTGAGCTAAACCGCGGACAGACAGACAGACGGACATACCGAAACTATAAGGGTTCCTTATTTACTACGGAACCCTAAAAAGATAAAATAGAATCCTATACAGTCAGATGAAAGAATAACTTCATCAATCCCATCAATCTGCCTTTTTCCAACTACGTTGGGGTCGAGTTCCAGTCTAACTGGATGCAGCGGAATACCAGTATTTTAAATGAAGCGACTGCCTATTTGACCCCCACAACCCAGTTAGTACTGGGTAATACGATAACCCTTGTTAAACCCTTAACTGGTTGTTAGACTTTCGGGCCACTGTCAAAGATCTACAAATGCCAGTCAGGGCCAGCTTAGATCTAAGCATCAACTTCGTCAAAATCAGGCTCCTACTCAATCATAACATCGTCTAAGTAATTTGAGTAGAGTAATACCTAGAAACTTACCAAGTATACCAAAACAATGAACTAGGAACATAACTAGAGAATCTCAACAGTATCAAAACATAAGCTAGAACTTATATTATTCTAACAAACATGTCTCAACAAATCTGACACCGAATTCCACGGATAACTTAGTGTATTGTTGGAGGAACAAACTCTCCACATACAAGAGCATACGAGAGCATACTCCTACATGTTCTGCCTCACAAACTATTTTCGAACCCGATTTATAGCGTCATAGTGTTGAAAATTGTATAAAACTTCAAAATTTGATACGACTTGGTCCAAAGTTGTGCGCTTAAAAGTTAGATGGTATATTCTTAGTAAGTTTTAGAATTGATTTTGTTGCCTATATGTTAAAGTTTTATTTTCAAGGAGGCAGCAAGCATGTTTAAATGATATAATAAGGCTTTTAAACTCCCTACAGCCAGCGTATTGAAAAACTATCCATTCATCGTTCTGTAATCTTTTGCTACAACTCAGAAACTACGCTCCCATAAAATAAAGGTGTGAACATTAAACCTCGTTCTCCCAAAACGAGCTGAAAACTAGAACGTTTGACCAAAACAGTGACAAATGTAGTACATTAGTGGAGGAATAACGAGGGTAGTCACGAAATAGTTCCTATGTGGACAATGATAAAGAGGTCACTGAAAATTTCACACTCCATGCACCACGAGAGGAGGAAAAGAGCACTGGTTTATTTAAACACGTTTCAAATGAGTTTTCTCCACTTAAACGTTCGAGCAATGGAAATGAAAAAGATCTACTAAATACGCTCTACAAAGAACGGAGGACCCGAGAGACTGGCTTAAATGATAACATTCAATTCAGACAGGAACAAAGCTATGCTTGGCCGTAGAACTAAATATGATGATAGTACCAAACTCTTCCAAAGTAAGAGCTGCTTTGTAAAAGAAATTACAACTAAGTATGATCAATTGGTCTTCATCTTTTCATTTGACATTAGATACATTTTTGTTTTTTTTTATAAATTATTTCATAATTAATTCTACTTCAAAATTTTTTGTATGCCTCACGGTAGAATGTATTGGATCCTTCTCTTACTTAAAACCATATGTTTGTACCTACATTTTTAGCAAATAAATTATTTCATTTCATTTCATCTACATTATCAATCGCTGCGGTTATCCGAACCCCGGCAAACAAAACAATAAAAGCAATCGATGGAAGTCCGAAGAAGGACAATTTTTTCTCCGTTTATAAGAAAAGTTTTTATCTTTTCCGGATAAACCATTATCGCTCCGTAACTATTATAAGGACCTTTTACTTATTGTTATTTTGGTATCGAAGAAATTGTCTAACGATTTTTACTGTATGTTATGTTGACTTGACTCTGACAATTGTTGTTAATCATAACATAACCTATAATTATGAGAGCAGCGGTGGCCCAGTGTGGGCAGCCCCGACTTACGAGCAGTAAGGAGCCGTGGGTTCGAACCCAGGCAGGCGCATTACTTTGTGTAATTTATTTCATCACCGCTGCCCTCAAAAACGGTGAAGGAAAACATCGTGAGGAAACTGGCATGTCCTAGAACTAAAAATTCGAAGACATATTGTGACATCTACCAACCCGCATTGGGCCCGCGTGGTGGATTACAGCCCACTCCCTCTCATAGAGAGGAGGCCTGTTTCCCAGCAGTGGAAACATTAAACGGCTGATGATGATGATGAACCTATAATTATAAAATTAACTACGAAGACATGAAATTGAAGATTTTGGCATATTCTTAGTAGCTATTAATTAGTTCATAATTCATTGTGTACCAGCCCGATAGTACGATTCAAAGCTTACGTAGTCTTGAATTATTTTGTATGTATAGGATAGGGCTGGTGCCTGTAACTTCAAGTGTCCAAGGCACTTATTTAGCATACGTTAGAGAAAAATGCTCATTCGATCCACCACAACTCCTTGGTGTTACTGGCGATCTCAGGGAGTACTCTTCGGAGAAACCCAGCTACTCCAGGGTTACCGAAATACTTTGCCATTAGAATCGAAGGCTAAGAATAACGACAATACCATGACAGCCTCGACAGACAAAATACCTCCAATACAGCAAAATAAAGTAATGTCGTCACAATACCTGTGAGTTGGTCCTATGGGGGGTTGTCAGGGTATGTAGCATGTTCGGCTAACATTCAAATAGGATCGTGTTCAGGTCTTTCGGCATTGTTCGTGACAATGGCATCTTGGCTCGATTTCAATGTATTTGTTGAGTCGGGTAAGATTCTGTCCATTGTAGCAAAGACGTAGTTTTACAAACGTATTTGTGTAAGGTATTTTCTTATTTTTGCGTGACATGGGTGTTTTAATAATAGGATGCTTTTGTTATACTTATTTATTAGCAACTTTTATTTGCCACGATTACCTTGGTCTTCAGAAATCTCTGAAAAAATTAGCTTGTGAAAAATTATGTAGGTTATTTTATATTTTTATAAATCTTAAGGTATTTTAATTACAAAAATTCATGGCTGTTCTGTACCTCGAAAAGTTTATGTTTACTTTCATCTTTTTGTTCTTTTATATCCTAAAAGCAACTTTACTTATTTTGCTTCGTAATTAGCAAAAGAAACCTTATGTACGCAAACATGTATGTACCTACAGCAACACAAATTTCTCTTCTTCCTTCAATACGCTTAGAAATAGCAAAATAAAGACCGTGTTTTATATTTTCCTTTCTGCCCATCAATTTGTATCAGGACTCTTTGGAAACATGAATATGGCTGGGAATACCAGGTATTTTTCCAAAGCTTTGCCTATTCATTCAAATATAACGTCGTCGTCTACTGTCCTCGGTTCCAGACATATGCTAATGTTTTCAAATGTCACTGTTTGTTGTTTGTTCATTATTTAGGAGGTTTATGCAAATGTAGTAACGTTCTAGCAAAGAACGTTACTAAAGACATTTGTAATTTGAAACAACAAACATTTTATCTCAAAGCTTCCAGATTTTTCGATACGATTTTCGGAAATACGATATTTTCCTCATAATTAATTTGAAGGTAAAAAAAGTCCACCATTCTTCTGCATACAACCCCGATTTGTACCTTAAATGGCAAATTACGTAATTACCTTGGCAACCTCGTCCCTTCTTCTCAAAGGAAAACAATTTGCCCTTTGAAATATTTATTTAACAGTACAGGAGGGATATTAAAGTAAATATGCGTTATATTATTTAATTAAATCGTTTTATGTTATTTGCCTTCGGGGGTTCGGGAAAATGGCGCATTACTCAAGTCGATAGCTCGGTCCTTGGATACTCAACCTTTAATTATTAATGATAATCTTCGTTTGGTCTTTTGGGTGTTCTGAGGTGCTTTTGATGTCTTGAACGATGGGTACCTAACGATTTAAGCTTCACATTTTATTTAGTACAAATTGTTGGTTTACAGGGTGTAACGGAAAGGGTATATACATACATAAGGGTGTGCTACAGACCATCAAACTGAACATGTTTTTCATCATAAAGCATAATTTTCAGCAAAAAAAAATAAACTGCTGCCCCATAGAAAATTGCAATACCTATTCGACTCAAATGTATGGGGCAGCTGATATCTTTTTTGCTGCAAAACATGTTTTATGATGAGAAACATGTTCAGTTTGATGGTCAGTAGCACACCCTTAAGTATGTATATACCATTTCCGTTGCACCCTGTATACCGTACCTAGTATTTAATGCTAGAGGGGTCATATCTTAGAACCAAAAATTCGAAGACATTATAGGTGACATCCTCCAACCAAAGACTGAAGCTTATGGTCCACTCCCTTTACCATGCTGCATGTCCCAGCTGTAGGAACATTATAGGCGAGTTAATAAAATAAAAAAATCTTTTTATTTCAGACATTTGTCCATAATGTGTGTTAGTAAGAACTACTTTTAAAAAAACTATGTTACATTGAAATAATAAAAAATTAAACAATTCCATAAAAAATAAACAAAAATTACAAAAAACAATAAACCACTGCATTACAAATAAAAATTACGTTTAAAAATCAAAAATGACATTTAGAATTAAAAATTACATTTGTTAATAAAAAAATACATTTATAAATTAAAAATTACAATAAAAATTAAAATTTACATATAAATTACTCAAAAAAAAATGTTAGTGTTACTGTACTAACGCGGAAAGTTCACTGCATTACAAATAAAAATTACGTTTAAAAATCAAAAATGACATTTAGAATTAAAAATTACTTTTGTTAATAAAAAAATACATTTATAAATTAAAAATTACAATAAAAATTAAAATTTACATATAAATTACTCAAAAAAAAATGTTAGTGTTACTTTACTAACGCGGAAAGTTCACATTGTATAATCGCTATCTATAGTGATCTTTCGCGGCCCTTAGTACCTTTCACTTTCACATTCTTGATATTTATCTCAGTTCCAACGTCGCTTTTCTGAGGCACGTGCTGCGTTTCCGTATGTTAGATACACACTAATTAGCTAATTGCCATATCAGCTTCTATTCAACGAGGGGCTTTGAAAAGAACATAAATCATATAAATACAATATGTTATTTTCCTGTGTTGTTTACTGTGTGAACATAATTAGTAAAAAAAAAAACATTATGTATGTCGGTTCCGGTCATTAGTACGGACAGAAAAATTAATCGGGCAGCGCGCCAAAGGTGGCATCACGCGACCTACTTACCAGACTACCCACACCTAAAGCGCGCTTCTACAGTCGTGATATTTCGAACTCGCAGCAAGGACGACAGTTTAGTGTCTGATCGCGGCGGAGTCAAGACGTCCCGGAACTGTACCCATGGTGTTTAGTGTTATTGTCTTGGATTGTAATTACAAGTTATTTGTAAGTTCGATAAAAGCAGTGTACCGCGTGTAGTGTGTTTTCATAGCAGGAAACCCATGTTCTGCCCACATGATGAGTCTGACCTAATAAATCCTCACATCGCGACATGTATTAGTAGATTCCGTTTTTGCACATGATTCTTATTTTGTTAATGTGTTCGTGTCACCCGATTTTCTCATCATCATCATCAATCCAAAGCTCGATTTCACCAACTGCTGGGTAAAGAGCTCACTTTGCTTGTGCCAAGCAGCACGTTCTTGTGCCAGCCTCATCTAGAAAATTTCCGATGTCCTAGCACCAAATTATTGCAGAACATGGCGACATCCACAAATCCGCCGTGCTCTCTTGGTGAATTACAGAAAAGAGCCTTTGTCCCAGCAGTGGGAACGTTATAGGCCGATAGAGATTAAAATAATGGTTTCATCTTCATTCGTCCTGAACTTTTTTCCCACGTTCCTAAAATTCTTAGTTTGTCCCTATCATTATGCTTCCTTCGTCCCAAAATATACCTAATTTTAATTATTTTGTTCCCACTTCCGTCGCTCTCTCTCTTCGCCGTGAGAGAAAATTTAGGGAATCCCTATCTTGGCATACACTTTTAAGGCATGATATTTCTTCATCTAATAAATCGCGACACATAAATAAAAAAGATATCCTAGCTACTTCTGGTGCTGGTAGGAGAAGATCAAGTCTATTGCCAATTTACATACGCAAAATACGCGTTGAGTTGCGGACACCAGCCCGCTTTACAATACGAACGGTATCCTGTCAAAATTTCATTTGTGAAGCAACGATTGGCAAAAACATGATTGGTTATTTCATCATTTTACTAATACCCGACTGAACTAAGACCCCGCCATCCCCTTCGTGTCAGGTTACTTTAAACGCTTCAAACCGAAATAGGACCCCGCGCAACATTGATATTTACCTTCGACCCTAGGTGAATTTGTAGACTAAAAAGTATCAAAATAACGTATTTATTACTTATTTATTTATTCCAAAGAAATTCAAATAAGTGCAATTATTTTTTCGTTGACTGTACTTTTGAAGTACTCGTAATTTGGGACAAAGCAGAACTTCAATAGTGATATGGGACAAACTAAGATTTTTTTTAAATGTGGGACTAAACTTCAGGACGAACGAAGAAAAAATCTAAACCTAAAGGTCCTTCCTAAAAAGTATAAAATCAACCTATTTATCATTACTTGGTACAACGTTAGTGTTCTACTTCGTTATTAGCAGCATCGGATTACCTACTTACATGTTATTAACTAAACTTAATTAGCTTATTGTGTTACTAGTAGCTACCTAAAGCCGTAATTATTTTCAGGTAACGCAAAGTTACTAAGACTTTATAAATCAAATTAGTATCGGGTCATAAATACTAAATTTTCTCACCTATAACTGTTGCTCTGAATTTAGTTTGTTTTAACGAAATCTGCTTTCTTCAGTTTCTTGAAATAATTGAAAAAGCTAAGATAAGGTAATTGCCTTCAGATGCTTACATAAAAGCAATTATACGAAATTAATTACTTGTACGACTATTATCTCAATGATTTGTTGAAATTGTTTGATTTTCCAGCAATATTTACATTCATTTAGTACAGAGCTATAGAATAATTAGTTTAGTAACATTGACAAATTTTAAACAACCCGCATTCGTGTATGACTAGATGGATGAACTTGGACGAGGCGTATTTGTGAGGATTGTAGCAAGTGGCGTTCTGTAATTTCTGCCCTTTTGCCGTGGACGTATACATGAAAAAACCCGGCCAAGTGCGAGTCTTACTCGCACACATGGTTCCATAGCCCCAAACAATATAATAACAATATTTTGAACGGTCATTCATTGGTAAACTTCCACTCAACCGCAAAACTAAATTGGTTTTTCATAGTAAGTTAATGAATAACAAAGTTACTGCTGCAATTTGGTGAAAAAGTGTCATATCTCAAAAACTAAATATCAAATCTTATTCAAACCAATTTTCGTTGAAAGTTTCTTTTATTTTCTACATCCCAATGTTTTTACAGATTTTTTCTCGTCTTACTTTAGAAATTAGAGGTGTATGTAAACGTGTGTAAAAAAAAATGGTTTTAGGAACCCCAATTTAATTTTTAAAGACCTATTTATAGACACCCCGCACGTATAGGTTTGATGGTTTCAGTTCCTTGTGGGGAGGGGATATCCTTAATCTATATTTTTTTTTGTACAAATATCGTAAAGAGTACCACAGAATACATCTAACTACCAAGTTTCAGATGTGTACTCCTAATAGTTTCGGAATAAAGTGGCTGTGACATACGGACGGACAGACAGATAGACATGACGAATCTATAAGGGTTCCGTTTTTTGCCATTCGGCTACGGAACCCTAAAAAGGGCGTAAGTTTATGTTAATGTTACAGTCAAAATTGTTAATAATATGTCAAAACTACTTTTGACCGGTTAAAACTATTTAAACAATAACTAAAGGCGGAAACATACTTAAGTGTCGTGGCGTGTCGTGACGCGCCAGAAGCATATCGGTTTCATACATTTAATATGGTTAGGGACATATTTGCATGGCGTGTCGTGTCGCAACGCGTTCTGTCGTGGCGCCGACTGCTCGCCACCGATTGCGCCAGAGCGGTGGAGGGGGTTATGACGCGACACGACAGAACAGGCAAATGTGTTTTTATAGCGCGTGGCTCGTGGCGCGAAACTCTAGTGGACATTTTTTTAATAATCACTTATTATATTTGCAGCATGTTTCTGATAAATGTCTGACGAGCTTATTGAACTTGTATGTCAACGAAAAGTTTTATATGACACAAAGTGTAAAGAGTTTAAGGATCATTTAATCAGAAATATTATCCGAATACGAAGAAAACATCATGTACGTTCAAACGCTGCAAAGGTTCGAAATGTACTGTTCAGAAAAAACGCCAGAGCACGCCACGACACGACACGTTAGTGTGCACACTCACCGTCACGACAGTAAGCATCATGACACGCCATGACACGTAAGTATATTTCCGCCTTAACACTTACTTAGAAACTCATTAGGTTGTTAGGTTTTTTTGTGACCCTTCGAAAAACATCATGTTCTAGTAATTCTATAACTGAGGCGTTCTCAAACAAAATATTTTTAATAGAGAAAACGCCATTTAACTTAGCAAGGGTCTGACTGACACCGGTCAAAAATGGTTTTGTCCAATTAACTGTTTTGACTGTAACATATTGTTTATGTTTAGTTTGTGTATTTGCGACTTTGTCAGCTTTCAGTAAGCATCATATATCTTACCATAAATCTTAAAGAGTGTTCAGAAAAACCTACCACGTGAGCCAATAAAAACTATAATGTAATTTGTACTAAAACCGCCACACGAAGCCAAGTTCCTGGGAGCAGTAAAGTGGAAAGCACACACGATTGTGCCTTTTTCAATTAAGTTAGCCTTTCTTCTAATACTGTTAGAAAGTAACGCGGTCCAGTTCGTGGCATGCAAGACTTGGGTAGTGGTCTTTGTTTGAGAGATAGCGAAGATTGTTTCGGTTTACTAGGCATTAGCATTTATTTAGCTTTTTGTTAGATAAATGATATGGCTGTTCCAATCCTGCATAGATTTAAATGATGCAGCCTATTTAGTTTACCGTGTGCATGTTGAATGAACGCATCACGAACATTTCTATTTTCACATATTTGTTCTCCAAAAACTTATGAAGATTCCGGTAACCAAACATGAGATTTTTTTTTCAATTCTTCCTACAACCAAATCTTCGAAGACATGTAACTGCCACAAACCTGCACTGGGCACCCTTGACGAATTACTGGACACTCCGTCTCATAAACAAAAGAGTTATGCCCCAACTATGGAAACGGGCTGATTATGGTACCTTAATACTGAAGACAGTTTGCGAAAGTTAAATAATACCTAAATCGCCACCGCTCATGCCTCCACACGCTTCCACCTTCGCTTCAATTACGTCACTGAGGTAACGGAGGTCGTGTGAAAATTCAAGTGTTTTCCGTGAAAACTCGCAGCTAAGTGTGCCCCGTACTCGTGTTAATGTGTCCGTTACGTAGCTCCTGCGGTCTCAACGACCGAACGCCATCTGGATTTTTTTAGCTTGCTTCCCTCTTTCGGCATTTTCGTGTTATGTGTCACGGGGGGTTAAACCCTCTCATGTGTGGAAGGTTATTGGACTTTTAAGCGACATTGACGCAGTTTTTTTTTTATGAATACCAAATAATGACGATGGCACGGTTGCCGCAGTGGCTAAGCGATTGCCGCTGCATGTCGTGGATTCGATTCTGTCATGGGTCTGGCTGTTTGTGTATATAAGTTTAAATGTTTGTAGGATTATACAGAAGAAAATTCTAGTTTAGGGCAACGTTTAAAAAAAAATGCTGTTCATGTCGCTGGTGCGCTTATGACCAGATGTACCAAGAGGAGAAAGGGGTGTGTAAGGATTGTAGCTGGTGGCATTCTGTAATTTTGGCCACCTTTATGGAAAAATGCGTGAGCTTCTGTATGTAATGTTGTCCTATCAGCTTATGAGCTTATGTATCATCATTAGCTCCCACCATTCTGAACCAACCCATCACGTTCACCAGAACATCGGTTTCCCTGTAACAAGAAGTCAGGCTTTCATAAAAGCTGCTCTTTTAAGATGGTCAACGCGCTGTCAGCTTTCTAGAAATCCAAAAAGACTCATCTAAAATTCAACACTTTCAAAATAGAATTTCTTCATTAGTCATTATTCTCCCTCAACTCCGTGGCCTGAATGACCTAGCAGACGTAGAAAAATCAAATAAACCCTGTCCGTGTGGAATGAAATTTGAAAATATTTTTCACTCCAGCCAGCGCTAAGTATTTGGTACATTTGTGTCATCGCAGTGCTCCGGGACTTTTGCGGCCACCTCCAGTTTTATTTGCTACCCGCAAGATGGCATCATTTCACATTACTGTGGGTCCCGTACTACAAATTTTAATTAAAAAGTCTTTTGAGTTCTATGAGCAGCGTATTAAGTGGGTATGTGAGTAATTTGTGAGGGTTTTCCAAAGTGTCAGTAAAAATACAGCATACTTTTAGCATAATATTTCAAACTATGATGTAAACTTGCAGTCTTGCAAATCTGCAATAGTCCGGTCATACTTGCGTTACAACGCATGTTTACTGCCTATACTTTAGCAAAGGGACCGGATTTTAAGATATCTTTATTACGTGGTGCATTGGCAGCGTTTACCAATAAACATAAGGTTTGCAAGCGCAACACCTATCGCAATGTTATAACTCGTTTGTTTATTTGCACTCTCACTTTTCTTGCATTTGCAAATGTATCTCTTCATTTCTATTATATACTTGTTATTACTTTCTTCATTTCTTTATAAAAACGCTTTTTTGTATGGAAGCAACCTTTTTTTTTTTTTTTTTTGCGTATGGGAAATCATCAAATGACTTCTCCCGCTCTGGGCGGAGCGGGAGGGAGTGTCAGACTTGACTGACTAAAACCCACCCATGTTCCTTCTAAGCCCTTTGTGTTCCAGGGCCGCGGTATCTCTTTCGAACAACCCGCAGCCCTGGCAGGCATCGGCCCTCTCGGGCCCCTTCCTGTTTGCTGACATCTCCTTGAGGCGCGCGTGGAACACGTCGCGCCGTCGACACGGCCTGTCGTCATGAGACGGACGGACGGTGAGCTAGCCCATTACTCACCGTCCACAGGCTCGCGCCTACGGTGGCCGGGGGCCACTGGTTGCCCCCCGACGGGGGCGTCTCCCGCAGCGGCTGGGACGTGAGGTTCTCTCCCTCTCACGTTCCGCCACCTCCTTCGCTAGCATGACTGCTTCGCTATGGAAGCACCCTTTAATATTTATTTAATTCTATTTTTAGTATTTGTTGTTATAGCGGCAACAGAAATACATTAACTGTAGAAATTTCAACTGGCTTACTATCACGGTTCATGAGATACAGCCTGGTGACAGACGGACGGACGGACGGACAGCGAAGTCTCAGTAATAGGGTGCCATTTGACCCTTTGGGTACGGAACCATAAAAGGCGCGTACGTCAGCCATATTGGATGTAGGTGTTACCACTGGACCGGAGACCGGAGATGACGTTATAAGTCTGCCGTTGGAGGTGTTAATATTTGATTTTAATCGTTTTTCAATTAACCTTGCAGGTTTCTTAGCAAGATCCAAGATAGTTTCAGTTTTATTCGGTTTCCGAAATCATATTTATTCAATCCTCTTCCTGCGTATGCGCCATGTTACTTGAAGTCGGCGCCATTTTTTTTTTAACCATACTCCCTTGGCAACTGTCACGCTATCATTTTTCTTTTATATCGTTCCTCACGCAATGCATCCATCTTTTCTTCGGTCTTCCTTTAAATGTTATTTAATATTTTGCAGTATTTTTGGTTCACAGTTTATTTAATTTCTTCTTTTCTTTCTATTTTTCTGGCCATTTGTCTGGGACTAAGAAAATTACCAAAGAAAGAAATCTTTTAAGAGAAAATTCTTTTAGAAAAGACTCTTTTTATGTTATACTTAAGTCTAATTAAGAAATTGAATCAATGCTTTGACCTTCCTCTTCACATGCTCGCTTGGTAGCCTTTTAATTACCCACGGCACTCTTTGAAAGAAATTGAGAGCTCTTTATTCGAGAGGTACATGAAGTAGATTTTCACCTTACATCTTACACGCGTTTATGTTAATTAATGAAAGTTTTCTACGCAAATTTTACACGTGTATAAAATATTGAGGATGCTTTTATTACGTCAGGCACGTGTAATTGCCACGTGTACTAGCTAACTGAAACACGCTTGCCTAGAAGAAACCGACTCACTCGAACTCTGAAAAGATCCAGATTATAATGATCAGGGAACAAAGAAGTATGATAAGTTCATGCTTCTTCAACTTAAGGTAATAGTAATTCATAAGTTAATACTTAGGCAATAATTTGCCTAATAAAATTAACCCCTTTTTCCCTTGGTCACGCTATAGCTTGAGAACGACTGAACTCATTTCATTTATCTTTTTTTGAAGTAAAACTTCTTATGCGACTTCCAAAAAAGCTGCGTTATTTGTTTAACGCTACCATGGAGGGGAATAGAAAGAGACAGTGAATGCGTGGCACTCGTACGTATGCGTGTAGTATTACGAAGTTTCACTTCTTCCGCGCGGAGGGACTCCTCGCACTATTTTTTTTTTAATGTTTTCTAACACTTTGTAGAAGATTTTCAAGTAGGTAGGTAGGTAAGTAGTGGGTAGGAACAAGTGCATTGCAACGCATGCGGGGATCAGCTAGTTATTAATATAAAAACGTACTATGCATTTTGCTGTATTATAGTTTTGTCGTATTACTATTACAGCAACAACTTTCAACTAACGATAGTTCTGGTTTGATTGTCAGTATCATATTCCTTGTCCTATTATACTTGGGGTCGGCGGAACACGTTTTCTTTTTCCATCCTGGTGTCAGACTTCACGGCATGATGTATTCCTTTCTTTTTCATTTCATAAACAAACAACATTAACACACAAACCACGGTCTTTTAAGTTGGTTGTATCAGTATGCTAAACTATGAATTGCCCTGACTTCACATCGTAGGCTCGGTAGGCTTCATCTGCTAATGTAAAAGTAACATATACACCCTGTTCACTCTCGCAACATAATACGTCTACATAATAATTACCAACGTGACACAGTATACTTGCTCATAATACCAACTTGTCTTGACAAAGCTTCTTCATTAATTATTTTAGAACATTATTTTACGCTGGTACACCCACTACTTGCGCCCTATTGATTTTGTTCCGCGCCGGTTGATAAAGGGTGTCCATTAGTTTCTCAGTTTTGCGTTGAACCTACGCTCTTCGATACTGGAAAGTTTGTCCGCAGTAACTTTGTGTGAATTCTGAATAATTCTAGACTTAAAGACTCGGTTTGGAGTATTATTATTTAACTTGCGAGCTGCTTCTGCTTCGCCCTATTAATACAACTTGACATATATTGAGATTAATATACACAGATAAATAAAATTAAAGTGTCTTTTTGTAATTTCAAAATAACAGCTTTTTACGGAATGCATTTGAAAGTACATACGGTACTTATAAGATTTTTGATTTTTTTGTTTGGTGCTGTCTGTCTGTTCCAGCTAATCTACGAAACGAATGGACCGATTTTGACGGAACTTTTACTGAAACTTAGCTGATGTAATAAGGAGTACTTTTATTTTAGAAAGAAATAAGGGTTGAAAAAATACTAAAATCCCTTAAATTTTTAACAAAGTCCGATTCAAATAGGGAAGTCTTGTAATATTTTCATATTCATTTCACGCGGACGAAGTTCGCAAGCAATAGTTAGTTATTTAAATACATTTTTATACACCTTCCTGAACGAATTATCTTAATGATGGTGAAATCGTTTCAAAATCCATTGCGTTGTGAAAATGTTCAGTGTTTATATTCATTGTTACTTCTGTATGTGAATATGATAAAACAACCATGAGAAAATACGCACTGAGAACCACACACGATGCATAAACCAACTCCTGAAAATGAAATCTTTCCGTCGACCCAACAGGAATTATCTCCACTTTGCACAGCAGAAACGGTTTCACATAGAAACCCACCATCAAAGTCCCTCTTACATTATTAAAGTACGAAGTACAATCAGAATTCAAACCCCGGTGTCCGGCGGCCTCAACGGACGGACGGACGAAACTTAATATCCTGTTAGTATTTGGGCGAACATTAATCTTACCGTGACGTGTTTTGGACCCGCTAGGGTTATTGTGGATGAAAATCTACTCTCTGAAGTGGGAAGTAGGGTCCGGGTGTAGTCGGCGCCAAATCGTTTTGTGGAAGAGGTAAACAATTACATCGGAACATATATGATTTTTACGAAGAGAAAGTATTTTTGAATATGGCGTCAACTTTTGACGGCACGATACAGCAGAAATTCTTAATGTGGGGCAACGATATTTTTTTTTTGAAGTGAAACTTCTTATGCGACTTCTAACAAGTTTAACGTTTTCATGGAGGGGGAATATTTTCTATTACCCACTAAGAGATGGCGCTATTACAAGATTTGTGACTATTTAGTTCTACTAGGTACGCAAGATGGCGTGCAAACAGTCTTGCATTCGACTCTTCGGTGTGACCAGCCTTCGCTCAATTTCCATGAGTAGAATAACCTCGATAAACTAATGTAAAAAAGTGTACAACAATAAACAATAAAATATTATTTAGAAGCTAAATATAATAACGAGAGTGAATGCGTGACACTCGAACGCATGCGTGTGGTATTACGAAGTTTCACTTCTTCCGCGCGGAGGGACTCCACGCACAATTTTTTTATTTTTTTTTAACTTAACATTGAAGCAAGTTATTTGCGTTTGTGATTTATGTATAGAGAGGAGGCCTGTGCCCCATCAGTGGGAACATTGTAGGCTGATGATGATGATGGCGCCACATCACTTTGCCCACAAGGTAAACGGTTGTGGCCACCAACAGTATTCTTAGTTGATTTTTCTTGAACAGGGTGCTCTCTTGAGGAATGCGTCAAGAATAGGAAGCTCCCAATAAACAACTTAAAACATTCAGAAAAAAGGACCAGTTTTCCGTTATAGGTCTTAGAGAAAAATCAAATTGAAAATTAATTTACCCAATTGTTCATTTCCATAAGCAACAACGCATTTGTTGTTATTATGTTTAGCAGTTACTACCTGTAGTACCTGTAGTAATAAATCATTTTCACTTCAGTAAATTGTATGGTGTTGGAGTTGTAGTTTATTTATAATGTTGTTTATGTGTGACATAGTTTGCATTTTCTATTTTTAGTTTAATATTAGCCATTGCCTTCTTTTTTTTGTCGTTTACTTTGCATAGTCTGGATTTGTGGTCGGTTGCTGGCGATAAGGTTGCCCCCTATTACAAAGGCCTATTACAAAACTGGCCGCTGTCAGTTGTGACTGGTCATCTCTTAGATGCCACAGTTTATTTTAATAACTTTAATTTTTGAATGACTGATTTAATCTTTTACTCTGGACGCTCTTAACTTGAACGTATTTCTACATCGTTCTCATATATTTGTAATTCTCAACATGAATGATGTTCTCAACAAGATTTTGTAACATATTTTGATTTAAAAGTATCCATGGAGTTTCTTGGCCATTCTTCTCCATAGAGATCTACGCTTTGGAATGGGCAACTACAGTACTTCACAAGTTATTATGTCTTGTGACTGGGACTGTAGCTTCGCGTTTTTTTTTGTTAACTTGTAAAAGTGCCTGTAATGTTCTCATTGAAATAAATGCTTTAAGTTTGAGTTTGCCCAAATATAGGTGTACTATATGTAAAGCTCTCACTAAACCCTACGAGGAGAGTCGTGATGTTATATTTATCTATAAAGAACTTTTCTAACTATAAGTTCATGAAGAGCTCTTTAAGTTGGAGTAGACAGAGGACACAAGTAACTGGCACTCCAGTATCTAGAATCTAGATAGTGCTCGAATATACTACACAATTTTATCTTCTCCTTTCGATATTGACTTTTTCTTTGGCAGTATATAAACTTCACCGTTTAACGTTTTTTGTGTGTTAGTCTGTAAGGGTATATACAAGGTGTTGTTTTGCATTCTCGTCAAATTCAAGGAGGTAACTATGCAAATGTAATCTATGGGCCAACGTTGCCTAAGAATAAATGACTATTTTTTATATTAACTGTAATGCCAAAAGACATTGTTTTGTTGATGATGTTGGTGAGTTTACATTGACTATGCTTGAATGTATTTTTTTTCGAGTGACCGATGTAGTCGTTGGAACACGTTAGACTGCCTCAATGCTTTGAGAGTCGCAAACCTGACTTCTAAGAGTGTGATTCTAGGTTCAATAAAAGTCTCTTGAATGGCGGTCTTTAAACACAAGTAACGAAATATCGGTCTACTATAAAACTCTGCCTACTCCCTCGGTGAATACGGTCGTAATTATTGGTAAAGCTGGTTGGCAAGCCATTCCTTCATTACTATCCCGACCGAGTGTGTAAGTCTTTGTTTCTCTTCCCGATCAGCATGCAAATGAGATTGTTCGAGTGTTTGGAATAACATTAATCTTGCGCGCATGACGTTCCGCTCACAAGCGTGTGTAGTGGGCTTTGTGTACACTCGAACAAACTGGTTGGTATACAGGCAATTTGTAAATACATACTACATATGAAACAAAACTTTATTATTACTTACTTAGGGTTACTTACCATTTAATAATGTTATTTTTATTATGTATATTGCTGTGCCCTAGCGGGGTCTATATTGTTCTTAGCTGTAAGCATTTTTGTAACACCCTATAAACACTATAGAATGCAAATAAATCCTAACTAATATTATAAATGCGATAGTAAGTTTGTTTGTTACCTTTTCACGACTAAACGGCTAATCTGATCTTAATGAAATTTGGCAAGAAGATAGATTTTAACCTGAGGAAGGACATAGGCTATATATCATCACGCTATGACCATATGAGGAGTGGAGCAGCAAGGAAAAATGTTGCGAAAACGGGCAAAATGTGACGCAGACGAAGTTGCGCGGGACAGCTAGTTGAATATGAATATGAAAACATCACGTCTGTATTCCTCGGTGGGTTAAACAGAAGTGTGTTAGAACCATTTGTACTAAGCGGTCTACTTAGCGGTCCCCCGACGCTAAGACGCTTGGATTATTTTTGGTTTTATAGAGGTTTTTTGTGTCGGGGGTTTTTTAAATTTTTAATTTAATTTTTATTTCATGCTTTTTAAACTTATATTGTTTTATCTTAGTCTTGACTGTCCCAATACTGGGCATAGGCCTCCCCCATTGCTTCCACTTTTCTCGGTGTTGCGTGTCATCTCGCCAATGAACGAAAACAGCAAGAATTTAAAAAAAAAAAACTTTCTGGGGGAGGGGGGGGGGTTTGCACCCACCCCTCCTGGCAATGCTCATGGTGACAAGTGACAATATTTCACCAGACCTGTGGAAATTGCTAATTTCCCTTCAACTAGAAAAGAGGTGATGGCCTTCAAACGGCTGATCAGATTTTATCGGAACATAGCTAAGAATACTCTCGATTAAAACACCTTTCAAACGAAACCAATTTTATCAAAATCGGTTCATCCGTTTAGGCGCTACGATACCACAGACAGACACACAGATACACACGTCAAACTCTCTTTTTTGGTCGGGGGTTAAAAACACATTGCTCGACCGGGGAATCGAACCCAGGGCCGCGCTCAGCAGTTGCGTTTGCGACCACTACATCAATGAGGCAAGCTTAAAAATACATATACAATCAAACGGATGGATACAATATTGTTTTGTAAAAAGAAAAGAGGAGGAGCTCGTGGCTAAATAATAACAGCCGCACGGGTCGATCTTTAAGGTTAAGCCGTGCTTGCCGAGGTTGGTCCGTGGATGGGTGACCATAATTACATACCGAGTTTCCTCAGTGCCTCGGAAAGCAGATTAAGCCGTTGGTCCCTCCCGACTGTCATTTGTAGATCTCTGACAGTCGTTACGAGTAGACAGAAGCCAAAAGTCTGACATCCAGTCTTACCAAGGAGTATCGTATTACCCAGTTACTGGGTTGTGGAGGTCAGATAGGCAGTCGCTTCATGTAAAATACTGGTACTCAGCTGCATCCGGTTAGACTGGAAGCCGACCCCAAGATAGTTTGGGAAAAGGCTAGACAGATGATGATGATTGTTTTGTAACAAGAGGATTATTTTCGCCTGTACACCAAACAGCTTGTTTGACTGTACAAAAGTCTATCATCTACAGTGGTGGAGGATGAGCTTTCGTGGCAGCTTTAATAAATTTAAGCCGTTTTAGGCTTGAAGCGTTGTATACTGCCGTGCACGAAATATGGGTCGAAAATTCAAACGGAAATCTATGATGACAGCGCGAGTTTGGATTTGCACGCTCTGTGCACAGCTAGATCTATTTTAATTGATTTATACTAGGCAGGAATCTCCGATTTATACCTACAACATTTGTATTGAAAGACGAAGACTAAGTCTACGTTCTATTTAGCAAAAAGTCTTAAATCTATACTAATATTATAAAGCTGAAGAGTTTGTTTGTTTGCTTGAACGCGCTAATCTCGGGAACTACTGGTCTGATTTGAAAATTATTTCAGTGTTAGATAGCCCATTTATCGAGAAAGGCTATAGGCTATATCTCATCACTACAACTAAAAGGAGCGGAGCAGCAATGAAAAATGTTGCGAAAACGGGAAAAATGTGACGCAGACGAAATTGCGCGGAACAGCTTGTGTATGAAATTGTAAGACAAAGCTATCGAAAAGCTTAAATATGTTTTCTTTCTTTCTTATGTTAATCCTGAAAGTCGTTGTAGAAATATACTTTGCAATAGCCCCTTGTCTAGTCCCTAGAAAAGAGACGGCACTTGTTTCAGGTATATTACAAAAAAATGTATAACAGAGTAATGCAAGCAACAAAACAAAACTGGCCATCAATAACTATAGCCACCGGATTATTGACGTTCTAAATTTAAACGACGCAAGCAATGAACAAACGACTGTCAAGGTGCCACGGAACATTCTAGTTCGCATTACGGGCTGTCACATAATCCAATTAGGACAAAGTATTAGGGGCACCGCGATAAAATTAGCGCCAGCTAGCCAATACTCACGTAAGCGACGATTGAGCGGCGGTTACACAATGGTTAGCATTGTAAACAACGTTGTGGCTTTACTATACCAGTGTCAGTATCGTTTATTATTATAATGTATAATATAATTAAATGTAATAACGTACATAGGAGCAGAAAAGTACCTTTTCATCATATTTTTTATAAGCTGTGTGCCTTATTTTGGGCCAAAGTGTAATGTTACCAAATTAAAAAAAGCATTGAAGAATAATTTGGAACCCAACGGTCTTAGTGCAGAACGTGCGATTCGCAAAACGTTTTATTTGTATGATGTCCGATTTACAAAAAGTTATATATGTATGTTGTACGATTTGCAAAATAGAAAGTTTTCTTTTAAAGTAATTACAGCACAAGGTTTACTTTGGAACGCTCGTAATCCAGTTAGCCTTTCTTCTTCACAAAAATCGGCCATTTTGGCAGCCGAGTAAGTGTAACTATTACAGTAGTAAATAATACTAGCCCCTTGCGCAAATGTAATTTAGTATCGTTTTATGTGACACTTTCTGGTAAAAACATGGGTTTCCTCTTAAGAAAATGGACGGTGTTTTGACGAATGGGATGTGAGTGACTGTTTTCTATGATTACAAAATATTATTATGTAAGTGCCTGCTTGTACCCCAATAACCAGACGTACAACTGAGCCGGAGTTTCGGGTTTATAATAACAAACTATACAAGGTGTTGTTTTGCATCCTCGTCAAATTCAAGGAGGTAACTATGCTAATGATTCTCGTCCTGAATCAATAATAAAATGGGTAGGTAATTTTTAGTGTTTTCTTAATTACGGAAATCGGTAAGTGTGAACCACACGTGTTTCAAAACGCGGGCCGTCTGATTCTGGCCCCGTAACCGCGCTTCTCCATACATACAAACAATCTCAAACGTTTATTCTATAATTTATTATTCACTTAACCACGTTACGGGGCTTATTCTGAAATACTGACACACATAAACAACAAAAAAAAAAACAGTGTTTATTAATAATTAACTAAGTACCGTAATTTTAATTGATTATTTATGTCTTTTGTGACCACCTCCTGAATTTTGACGAGGATGCAAAAGAACACCTTGTATTGTCAAAGATGTTTAATAAGAACATTAGAATAAAGAAAAGAGAATAATTTATTTTTCAACACACTTGCTCATAAAGTGTCTTTATGGTCACCGCAATTAGGCACAGAATGACACCCATAATCAAACTGTGACTTTTTCTTTGCTATAACTCACTAGTGAGTTATAGTTTTTTTTTTTTTTAATTTTATTGGTTGAGGTGCTTTGTTCTTAAAAAAGTTTTTATTCAAAAAAAAGATCGTGTTCAATCTATTGCTTGCTCATTTCATGCAACTTCTTATTTAAATAGATAATTTTAACTCGTTCGTGTTTAATAAATAAAACTTTCACTCAAATATAACTTTTGTTTTCTCTGTATTAAAGAAAACTTTAAATTCCCCATTTTGTACGTGGCAGAATAAGCGCAAACCCTATGCGCGGAAAATAAAAAAAAATCTCACCCTTTAGTTTATTGCTGATCGCAATGCGCGCGCATAGGAAAACTGATTAATTTTTCCCACCATAGCGAATCATTTTTCAAAACTCATTTTCACTGTTGAAATTATAGTTATTTATTAATTAAAATGTCTACAAGTAGGAACTAGTTACGAAGAAAATGATTTATGTTGTACACCGCCCGATATAAACCCGATATGTGAAGCCCTTAACGTTATGGAAAGTTTACTACCTGAAAACTCCTAGGAAAAATATCTATTATCAACTAAATAAAATGAGTTCTTATTGTTATTTTATTCACAAATGTGTTGAAAAACGTCGTATGATACACGTGTGTATTGGTGATTACCGTCCTCGGCTCTCTTAAGACCCTCACCTAACGGCTCGGGTCTCAATGGCGCCTCAGCGGTAATCACCAACATTACACACTAGTACCATAATGTACTATAAAAAAAAATACAAAAAGTGTATTTCATTTCTTACAATGGTATAATTAGTATATATAATTAAAATTATCTATTACTTACTAAACTATATTCAACAGTTGCAAGTAATGATAGTTCAATTCAGATGTTTGGTAGCGACCTGCCCGATCCAGGTTAATTTAAATCTGTGTTTAAGGAGAAGCGTCTCCATAAAGAACACCATTTGTAAGAAGTTTCTGTACAGGTATCTGACTGTAATACAAATCAGGAAGGCGTGATATATATGCTACGTCTCCAGATTTTCAATTTGACCCTCTGACTAACAAAACAAACAAGTACAAAAAAAAACAAAAACCCTCATCAAAACACGCCGACGAGCTCAGGTAAAAACCCACTCATCAAAACGCTACCAAATCACCATGATTATGAAGAAAACGCGTATATTTTCATGAAAATCTCGTGAAAATTGAAACGTGTTTCAGCGAACGCTTGAAATATGCGCGGTCACGTATCGGCACTCAGACCGACTCAGCCGGTACCCGTATAATAATAGCGTTAATATACGAAGCTATTGAAATAACATTATGTTCACCTAATGCTGGATTTGAATGGAAGCTTTATTTACCTACTGGTTGGGAATAATTCATGTGTGGAGTGAAAAGAGTGCGTGAGTGGAGTTTTGAGAGATTCGAGAGAAGACTATTACATGGAACTTAAACATAACGAGTTATATGTGAGAGAACGATAGAGTACACTTGGCCTGAACCTTCAGGGATTACAGGCTTTATGTTATGTTATTAAATAGAGAAGAAAAGTGCCTCGGAAAGCACCTTAAACCGTTGCAGTTGCTCCCACCTGTCTTCTGTACTCTTAGTTCTTTGGAAGTCGTTACGTAGCAGTCCGGAAGATTTTTTAAACATTGCCACACACTAGCAATTTCTCCTGTTTCGTAGGTGCGTTTACAAATATTTAAACTCACATACACAAAAAGCCAGACCAGCTATCTCTAGGATCTACGTCGTACGTCGTACGTACGTCGTTACGAGTAGACAGAAGCCAAAAGTCTGACATCCAGTCTTACCAATCGGTATCGTGTTACCCAGTGACTAGGTTGTGGAGGTCAGATAGTCAGTCAAATCATGTTTTGTGGTAGAACTCAATGTATCGCACTCAAAACATTGTGCTGATGGACGGATTGAATAGGCCTCTCTGAAGTTGGCATGTCAAAAATAGCATGCAAACAAATGAAGAACTGGATAATTAGCCGCTAATTAACCTTTAAACTTTAGGCTACCTAGATACCTCTTTGTCTAACATTCCTCAGTCACTTACAGTAATAATATTTTCGTTAAAAAGTTGGTAAAACAAAAACATCAAACATTCTGGTTATTTACATTTTCACTATACTAATTCTCAATTATCTCCTAAACGCGTGAACCGATATACATGATCCAAACGAATAAAATGGTTTTAGACTTAGATCTTCCATTTGATACCAAAGTCGTTAAGATACCTCAACAAACAAAAAATCGCATTTTCAAGTTGCTCTCGTACTTATCCAACATCTATGAAACGCGTAACAATTCTTTTAAAAACTATCTTATCTAACGTTAAATTGATTTGTTTTATTATTTAGTTAATTTGGCATATGATATAATAAATTTAAGGCATATGACCGGGTTCCCCGTGAGGTTTTGTGGTGGGCTCTTACAGAGAAAGGTGTGCCTGGGAAGTATGTGCAGTTGATCCGAGCGATGTACAGTCGATGTCAAACCCAAGTACGGTCTACAGCGGGCACTACCGGCAGCTTCAATGTGGCAGTTGGCTTGCACCAAGGGTCGGCTTTAAGCCCGTACCTCTTCCTGGTGATAATGGACGCTCTTACGTCGGACATACAGGAAGAGGCTCCCTGGTGTATGCTGTTTGCTGACGACATTGTTTTAGTTGCCGAGAGTGGCCTAGAGGTCCAGAGCAGATTGGAGGTGTGGTGGCAAAGATTGGAGAATGTTGGCCTGAAAATAAGTAGAACCAAAACGGAGTACTTGTTTTGTGATTTCGGCGGTCTCTACAGTCCTGTGCCTATAGCCCTTGCCGGAACGCCCATACCGATCTGCTCCGATTTTCGGTACCTCGGGTCGCTTGTCCAAGGAGATGGTGATGTAGACCGGGACGTAACGCAACGGATCAACTCAGGATGGATGAAATGGCGACAGGTCACTGGAACAACTTGCGACCCACGGATGCCCCTCAAGTTAAAGGGGAAAATATACAAGTCCGTGATACGACCTGTCGTACTGTATGGATCGGAATGCTGGGCAGTGAAAAAGACGGATGAAAAAAGATTGCATGCAGCAGAGATGAGAATGTTGAGATGGATGTGTGGAGTGACTAAAATGGATAAAGTTAGAAATGAGCATATAAGAGGAAGTTTGAAAGTGGCACCTATTACAGAAAAGATGAAAGGGAGTCGTCTGTCTTGGTATGGACATGTGATGAGGAGGGATGGAACACAAATGTAACTAAAAGAGTGATGAATATAAATGTGGATGGATGGAGAAGGAGAGGAAGACCAAAGAAAAGATGGATGGAATGTGTGAAAAATGATATGAGGGTAAAAGGAGTAAATGATAACATGACGAATGACAGAGGAGTATGGAGAAAAGAGACGTGTTGCGCCGACCCCAAATGAAATGGGACAAGGGCAGGAAGATGATGATTATTTAGTTAATTTACGGCTTGTTATAAGCCTTGGTTAAGTTGTCTTGGTCTATTCTAAGTGATTTTGCATGCTAGCTTGTAGTGTAGTTGGCATGTAAAGCGATTTTCGGGTTTACCGGCACGCGGTTTTTTTTTGGTTTTCACGGGGAATTTGCGGCTAATTAACGGCTAATTATGAGCCTTGGTACAACTATCTAGCTGTTTCCTAACCGATTTTAAAATGTTTGCATGCTAACTTCCACTGAAGTTGGCATACAAACCGATTTTCGGGTTTTCCGGCGAGCGGAAAATTTTTGGTTTCCGTGGTTAATTAGCGGTTAATTAACGGCTAATTATCCAGTATTTCATTTGTTTGCATGCTATTTTTGCCATGCCAACTTCAGAGATGTATTGAATAATGTAATTGTACGGGGACGTGGAGGTGTTTAAAGTAAAAATCTTACATTAAAAACTTGTATTTAAAAAAATACTTGTCAAAAAGTTGGAACGTTGACCCCTAATATCTCCGTAACTAGAAGGTTCCCAGGTAGTGTAGAACAAAAAAAATATCGCAATGGCAGGGAGAACCAGTGACTTTCGGCTTCGTTAAGAGGTGTTTTACACTCTTTATTTTGCTACTTGGGATTTAACATGTTTTCGTACGAGTATCTGTTAAACGACTCACTTATCCGCCAATCCTGTTGTCGTTTCTGAAACGTAAACTTTCGATTTAAGACTGAAATCAGGTAAATATTTGTCTTACCTCTTCCAGTCTCCAATTAAAATTCTAATTTATTTATAGCATGTTTACTACGTTCTATTTTAGAAATTTTGTAGCCACGGCTATTTATAAAATAACGGGTATTTAACTTGAGGCCAAAGGTCAAAGACAGGATTCAATCGTTCAATTTTTTTTTTTTTTTTGAATGGCATCTCGCAGTTCAACCTATGAGGTTGTCATCTGCTTAACCGGACTATCCTGTGGGTGCCTTTAGAGTAAGGCCTCCAGTCAGGGCATAAAAACTTACAAACTAAGCGACTGCACGCTAAGGGCACCCCCTGTGGGGTACGAACCTCGGCTTAGGGCGTCGATGGGGGAAGACTGCATGGGGACAGGCTGGATCTGAATGGTATCATTATTTAGGGGCTGATTTAAAACTACTGGCACAGCATCGCGGGCTGGCTCGAGCGAGGGTCGGGGAATTCAATCGTTCAAAGAAATATATAGTCTTAAATATATAGTCTTGTTCAGCAATCATTGGTGAACAAACGTTTTTTATTGCTTAGTTACGAAAATATCTGTACAATATGATAGTTTAATAATAAAAATGGGCCAAACGCGAGTCGGACTCGCGCACGAAAGGTTCAGTACCATTATTTATAAAAACGAGTAAAAAAACAATTATTTGTATGGGAGCTCCTTTAAATATTTATTTTATTCTGTTTTTAGTATCTGATGTTATAGTGGCAACAGAAATACATAATCTGTAGAAATTTCAACTGGCTAACTATCACGGTTTTTGAGATACAGCCTGGTGACTGATGACGGACGGACGATTGAACCTTTGGGTACGGAACCCTAAAAACGAAGATACACTGTGCAATGATGTAGAAATCATGTTTAACTGAAGACTGATATTATGTGAAAAACGGGATATAATATCGTTTACCCCGCGTCCCAACCATAGCGATCTTCGGTATTATTTTTGTTCGGCGAACGCGGTGGTGGCGCCACCAATGAAGAGCCCCTTCCGGGTTTCCGAACAAACGAGTGGCATATCAATGCGAAGGTATCAAGCACGCACCTCTGATTTTTCGGATTCATGTGCGTATTGTTTAATTATCACTAGCTTCGGTGAAGGAAAACATCTTGAGGAAACCAGCATGCATGGGAGATTTTTCTCGACAGCATATAAAGCCAAGTCGGAGGTTCATGGGCGGCATAAAACTCTGACACTAGGTTAAAAAAAACACGATCGTCACGTATCCAGAAGATAGGCTGACTTTTTGGTTAGGACGCAGGTTACAAATAACAAACCAAAGCTCTCCACAGACTATCGAGTTGAAGTGCTCATAGCTTGCAAAACAAAGATCGCGAATTGGAATGATTCCCCCATAATATCTTTTTGCTCCCCACAATCTATTGGAGTAATTCCGATTGCTTCAGTTTTACTGCTGTTTTATCACTCTTTCTTGCTATTAGGCGAGTGGGGGGGGTTAATACTGGTTAGGGTTGCCAGGTTTAAATAGGGGGAATGTCACTTGGCATTGCTGGGAAAATGGCTGATGCTGAATACTACTCTGCTTCATGCATATGCATCATTTTGTTTAGCGACGCGCGACGTCCGATTCAGCGAAAGTAATTTCTACACCAGTGGTAGATTTGTGTGTCCCATGTCTTACCAATTGCTTCGTCTCTTGTTATTTTACTAGGTCATCCTGCTCTGCTCTGGCTTCTTCCTTTCAAAGAATACACTTTCTTGAGAACATGATAATATTGTTTTTTAGGGTTCCGTACCCAAAAGGTCAAACGGGATCCTATTACTGAGACTTCGCTGTCCGTCCGTCCGTTTGTCACCAGACATGAACATGAACCGTGATAGGTAGTCAGTTGAAATTTATACAGATTATGTATTTCTGTTGCCGCTATAACAACAAATACTAAAAACAGAATAAAATAAATATTTACGTTTTTTTTGCTCGTTTTAATAAATACGGAACCCTACGTGCGCGAGTCCGACACGTACTTGGCTGGTTTTTTTTTACACGTACATGAAATCCAAAGTATTACTCCTAGTTTTGTTTTAAACTGAAATTTACCAACCACATTTTTCTGACCACCCTAATCAAGGGTGAAGAAACAAATTGAACTGTTTATGCTACATTTAAATAGGTATTTACACTTGTAATACATTCTGTTAATTTTGTTGAGTGATGCAAGATGAGAAGGAGTTCAGAACATCTCTGAGAAATGAGGGATTTACTGCCGATAGATGTAAAAGATTCGATCCGGTGGAGCCGATGCAGGATTTTCATTTAATTAATTAGTTGATGCCTCTGTTTTCATTCATTTTAAAAGCTTTTATGATTCAATTTCAATATGTTTTTATTCATTTTGTGTTTCCTCGGTTTTATTGAAAATTATGTATAAAAGTTAATTCCATTAAAAAAATGTTCTGGTAAAACTCTGTAATGTGTCCCGTGTCATGTTTTTTTTTCTGTTTCGCTGATGTGTCCTCCAGAACCCGTTTACATCTCCCTCTTGGTCTCATAAGTCAGTGTAACGATGTTCCAGCAGGCAGATTATGTTATGATTGTCTTGATGGCCCACTTTAGATACTTGTTTCGCCCGAGAGTTATCCACTAACGCCAATAAAACTCTTTCGTTTTCAAGTTACCCTCAGCACAGCCTTAAAGCGAAGTAAAAAATCTTGTAATATCCTGTAGTGAACACAA
Source organism: Cerastis leucographa (assembly GCA_963082945.1). Classification (NCBI taxonomy): domain Eukaryota; kingdom Metazoa; phylum Arthropoda; class Insecta; order Lepidoptera; family Noctuidae; genus Cerastis; species Cerastis leucographa. The sequence goes on along the minus strand of OY720356.1, from coordinate 19,334,186 downwards.
TAAAACGGTGGACACTTCAGCCAACAGGGTATTGCTTGACAAACAGTCCACTTCAGGAGACAAATCGAGATACAGCAGATCTTTTCCTATTATTGCCTCTGACTAATAATTTCCTTTAGTATGGGCATTACTAAGGGATTGTCTAGCTCATTGTTAAACTTTATTTGTAGGTTTTTGCATTTTTAGGAACTCGGCATGGTATTCTGCAATCGGTCTTCTTTGGTACTTTACCGGAAAAATATTTCACCGATCATAAACTTGATACTTGTTTTGGCCGCTGAAGTAGTACACCGACAAGACAACAAACTTCGTTGACTGTTGTTGCTTTTATGAAAAGATTATGTACTCATCCTTTTGATTTATTTTCTTTGTGAAAGAATCACGTTTATCCACCATCTCCCCTGATGGATGATGATTATTATGTAGCAAATACGACGATTTAGCCTGACTATTATTCTTCTTGTCTTTTGTCATGCTCCTATCCAATTTTCCGGCCAAGTGATTCTCCTGTATTTACCTTTAAATCCTGAATTCTAAAATATTTCACCCGCTGTTTGTGTACCCAAAAGGATTCGCGCACCTGTACCGTTTTACTTGCCAAAATTAATCATCTGTCAAATGCCTCCTTTGTCCCCTTACGGTGATTAATTATTTTTGACAAATATCATCAACAATGGCAATAAACTTGAAGCCCTGTTAAGTCTATTGCTCATTTGTCTTCATTTGCGATTATTAAACTGTGATGCTTTATGTTCTCCTGGTAGTTGACGACGGATAAATGTTCTTAGATTTTTTATAATTGTCTTTAAGAAGCAAACCATGTTTGTTTAATTAAGGTAATTAGCGCCTTTTGCAGTGACTGTAAGATCTTTATTCGCTTTAGTCTTGTTTGAAAAAACTTAATTTGTTTTATTTCTGTTTCAGGTAAGATACAATTCCGCTTCCTGGAAAACGCTACTTTGCTCTTTTATAAGATGCAAAGTGACGTAAGTAGACTTTGATACATTTTCCAGAAATTTTTGAGTCGATGTATTTCGCAGAATAACAGTTTCCAATGCTGTTCCTAAGTGTATCATGTACTGAGATGAAACTGAAAAGACCTCTCTCCTGAATAAAGACTGGATAATATCACGTGTGTATGCCAAGTGTATTGTAGCGACCTACAAAACGCAACTTACAATAAAAAGTACTACAGCGCCATTACATGACGGAACAACTAACATCAATTTTCTACAAGTCGCAAGCAAAGTTTACATCGACTTCAGACTATATAAAAACAAAACTGTCAAAAACTGTCGGGCAGTTGCCCACACAGACATAACATCCGTCTGTCCGAGGATCCTCCCTTTTCTATGGGGGATGATGAAATTTACACCCTGTTCCTCATACCTCCTAAAGTATAACAAAGAAATTGTTGAAATATATTTTTAGCCTCTAATTGTCTAACGGTATCACAAAAAAAAAACAGGCCAAGTGCGAGTCGGACTCGCACACGAAGGGTTCCGTACAATTATTTATAAAAACGAGCAAAAAAAAAAATATTTTTTTTTGTATGGGAGCGTCGTTAAATATATATTCTATGCTGTTTTTAGTATTTGTTGTTATATCATCAACAGAAATACATAATTTGTAGACATTTCAACCGGCTACCTACTACGGTTCAAAAGATACAGCCTGGTGACGGACGGTCAGACAGCGAAGTCTCAGTAATGGGTCCTGTTTGACCCTTTATGTACGGAATCCTAATAAATTACATGATTCGGGATGTATTTGATATCAGACTGGTACCTTATAATAGAGAAGGTACTTGAATATTAACCTAAGTCTACGAGCGGATCATAACCTAATACTATAGCAACAACAAGCCCTATTCTTATCTTACCAACCAAACAATATCCTCAAAATCACTCCAGTAACTTCATGACATAAGTCAACGTTTACCTAACAGAGTCGTCTGTCGAATTAGCGTCATCCAATAGTTGCAGGCCATAGCTATTCGCGTTAAATCGGCTTAGGTCTGGATCACTTTTGGCCCACTAATCTTATTAGTGGGCCGGATTCAGTCCGTACTGTTTGGTCATTCGTCTTCCAGGAATTAGACGGCCGTCAGTGAATTTATGTTGGTTTGAGCTTGGATTTTTGAGGACGGTGAGATCCTTTTCACGTGACTTTTGTGAGAGAAGAAAATGTTGGACCCTTTAGCTGTGGATTTTAAGGGGTGATTCCCGATGTCCATTTAGACAATTATTTAAATTAATATTCGACAAATCCCCTACAGATAAAAAACTAAATGAGTACATTAGATAGAGGAAATAGTTTTTTTTTTTTTTAATGATTCTCTCGAAGACACCAGTGGTGGACATCGCGAATCACTGATTTTGAGACTCCTTTGTTTAAGCATGGTTCATTTAGTTTGCTAAAGAAGTAGGTAATGTTAAGTTAATTCGTAGAGGCCATTTATTGGTCGAAGACGTTCTGCAAAGGATCCAGGCAAAAGAAGTGGACATTTAAATAAACATAACGTCACGCCTGAATTCTAAGAACGATAAGGCAAAGGTGTACTTCTACACCCAAATTTCAACAAGTATGTTCAAGTCCCTTATAATAGCGGAAAAAGATAATATAATATATGGTGCGGGGCGCATTTAAACACCCAAATACCGTACAAAGAATATATAACGATGCTTGCTTAGTACTGGTCATCAAGATCGCGAGCAAATTAAAACAAATTCACAGGCACAATGATATAATATTCACCATCCACCTACCAGTAGAGGGGAGTGCACACAAAGAGGCTTATTAAATTCTCGATGTAAAATAAAAATATTACCAGACGAGCCTCATTACTTATTCCGTTTGAACGATTTGTTCGCCGTTGTTATGCCCGTACGATTCGCTACGAATTCGTACGGTATAATATATGGTAATCGAATTTTAAAAATATATTTATTTGTATGTCGCTAGGTAGGGATGTACTTTTGGGATTAGCTATTTGGTGAGGGGAGTGTGAGATTCAAAGCAGAACTTACACGAATACCTATGGGCTTCATCAAAATGAACTCAGGCTTTCGCAGTCCACCGCTGGACAAAGGCTGAGTTGCAAGCTGCGCCACAGCACGCGATCCACTTCCACCCACTACCTACTTCGTAACAAAATACTATCAAACCCCTTGGCAAGGCTGGTTGTCAGACTTTCAGGCTTTCCGCCAAAGCTGTATAATGTCAAAAACCCAAAACTATACCAAGTACCCTAAAAAGTTTTTTCTGACCTGCTGATTTTGGCTCTGCATTGGAAAAACTATCTCAAAAAATCAGTACTCAAGAGTGCTGATTTTGGCTCAGCATTGGAAAAACTATCTCAAAAAATCAATACTTAAGAGTACTGATTTTGATGATGATATAACTAACTAAAACATGAATAGGGCTTGTTGCTATAGTATAAGTAAATATGTATGGCAATTTCTGAAAAATACATCCATGTTAAAAAGGCGTTTGTAACATGCTAACGCGTTCAATATTCTTCTATAATTGAATGATACGTGTCAGTGAATTCAGGCTAGAATAGCTCAGCTGGCAAATACTTATTTCCATACATTTCCATTTTGTAGCTTACTCTGTTACGTCTTTTCTAAGACTTGCCCGAATCTGAATTATATTTTCTGGATTGCAATTAAATCGGTTAACAAAATCAAATTGGCAAAATTGCATTATCGATTTGTTCTACTACGTATGGGGCAAAATTGTTCATAATTATCTGTATTGTAATATTTTTTTTTATTGAATAAAACTAAAAATAAACTTTTACAGGCAATTTTTCTTACGGGACTGTTAGCCTATTTTAGTCAAATAATTCACCACGATCATGAAAATCAGTAAAAAGGACCGCCCATTATGAATATTTAGTCAATACAAATACGTAACTAAACTCATAAGCCCCTACAAAATTCCATAACACATAATATACTTCGAAACAACAACAAAACAACGCAAAAACACGTACAAGGTAAAACCATACCCTTCAGTTATCTGCTGAACCCACTTGCAAATATATCACCGAGGCGCGCTTCTCCATAAATATTGAATTTTATATGGAAACTGTTTTACCTAACGTGTGCTCAAGTCTGCGATGGAGATAGTTTGTTTGAAGACTCTCCTCTTATGTTTGGACGTGGGTATATTGTGTCTTTCAATTGTTTTTTCTTGGTTAAGGACTAGTCTGTAGAGATTAAAAGCCTAGGTTCTAGTGTTTTTAGTGGTAGTGGCGTAAGTTGGCCCAAAGAAAATTAGGCTTTGCAGCTTTATAAAATCGTTCTTATGGGTGTTACTAGAACCCACCTCCACACGTCACGAACTACAGTAGTCGATATGGAAATCTTTGAACCGGCTGCGGGCTCAAGTTGGCTGCTGCTGATCTAATTTGGCTAGATGGGGGCAATACACGATATGATAAACCTTCTCTCCTGCCGGAGGGTGCTCACTATTTGCACCCTCACGACAGAGCTGTCCAGGTCGCTACGTACTGGTTGGGCAAAATCTGAATCATTGATTCAAAATAAAAGAAGAAAAAGTAGATGGGTTTTATTTGGCTTTTGGTATAAAAACCACCTACATATTTTTTTGTCTAATCAACACAGACAATAAATCTTCTTTTTGCTGAATGAAGTGTCCCCTTCAAGATAAATCACTTTAAAAACCTTTCTTTGTTGATACAATTTATTAAAAAATCATATATTATATCCCCATACATGTAGGTCCGATCGTCGCTGAATCACTTTCAGAGGGCGTCACACTCCACTGCAAGGGAGTGCCACAGAGGGGCTACCTCTTGGCGCTGCCTGATTTATTACAGTCTTTATGGCATATTGTACGTTTTTAACTCCTCAAGATAAACGACTGTTAGTATAATTAGATTGGGCAATAAAAAGATTAAGGAACGTTTTTGGAGGAAAATTCATTTTAGATTTTATCGGGGATTTGGAATGAAAAATGTGCTGTGCATTTAATATGTTATTTCTGGACTGGCCTGGCATTTAGTTCACAAATTATTTCTAGACTGGCCTGACTCCCTAAATATCTATAAATACTACTAAAAAGGTAATTTCTTTAGGCGTCATACTGACTCTGACTGATTTAATACGATACAAAGATTATGGTTTTTTTTTAATATTTTTTCGCTAAAGTTTAGTGAGAGCTAGTTGCAAATCTGCCTATCCTATAACGATCCCACAGTTGGGACACGGACGTCCTCTCTGTAGGATATTCTATCACGCGATCCCAGTGCGGGGTGGTATAAATGCATGATCATTTCTGAATTCCTGAAAGTAATTAATAGGTTAGGACAACCCAAGTACTGAGAACTCTCAAACTAAACAAAACCGATACCGACGATAACGAACCTTGTCTATTGTGTCTTGAAAATTGTCTACTGTGTAAAACAGAGAAACCACAGACTTTCATAGGACGAGATTGTGGTCAGTTCTTAGGTTAATCTATTAAAATGAAATAGGTATTATGTTTATGAGGAGCTCGAGGCTAGATAATAACAGCCGCACGGGTCGATCTTCAAGGTTAAGCCGTGCTTGCCGAGGTCGGTCACACACAATTACATACCGAGTTTCCTCCGTGCCTCGGAAAGCACGTTAAGCCGTTGGTCCCGGCTGTCATTTGTAGGTCTTTGACAGTCGTTACGAGTAGTCAGAAGCCAAAAGTCTGACATCCAGTCTTACCAAGGGGTTTCGTATTACCCAGTTACTGGGTTGTGGAGGTCAGATAGCAGTCGCTTCATGTGAAATACGTATACTCAGCTGCATCCGGTTAGACTGGAAGCCGACGCCAACAAAGTTTAGGAAAAGGCTAGGCAGATGATGAGGTATTATTATGTTTAAGTTATGATTTTGCTGACATATTTGCGAATGAACAGTCGTCCTTGTAAACACTTTTTGCAGACTCATATTTTGCCCCAACAAAATTCATTCACCGATAGTCCTCAAACATTTTACCTGACGATTTAACGAACCTCGTCTGTCTTCCTAAATTCGAACAACCATTGCGAAAATTCTCACAAAACTCCCGACCCCTAACATCTTAATTCAAATTGGATCATGAGACGAGAAATTACCTTAATTCGGGAAAAATATACAATGTTCTACTTACAAAATGGTACCGTCAGGGGGTAGAAAAAACCCGGGAAATATGCGAGATTGGTAAACGAGGGGTGTATTATGAAGTCCACAATTTATTGCCACAGCGATTGCACCTGCCGCTATGGTAGACTCGTACCCGTATTTCTTTTAGATTTATTTGTTATATTTGTAAGGATGATTGAAATTCTAATTAAGTTTTGTAATGGAGTGATAGCTATATTTGTTTAAAATAATGAAGAAGAATTTAGGAGGCAGTCTCAGAAATTATGACCTGAAGAGAGTGAAGGGTTTGTTATCTCTAAGGACCGCGGTCGCAAATTCAATATATTCGCAAGTAAGTCTGCCCATTTTGTGGCAACATCCTATAAATAATAATTATAATAAATGCGAAAATTTGTGTGGAGGGATGTCTGGACGTTTGTTACTCTTTCACGCAAAAACTATTTTAGGATTTCTATGTTTGGCACACATATAATTTATAACCTGGTTTAACACATGTGATACTTTTTGTTCCGTGTGTGTGATCCCGTGGGACAAGTTCCAAATTAAACGCGGGCGAAGCCGCGGGCATAAGCTCATAACATGTATATTGTCATAATATAAAAGGGCACATTGTTCAAATTCCTTTTTAATGTCTAACTTTGTCCCATCCGGGTAATAAAGTATAACATCAGCTGAGTATTTCCGCAAAAAAAAAAAAAAAGGAAATACAAGTGTCGGTAGTCAATGAACTAATCAACCGATACAAGAGACAACACTATTAAAACACGAACAATTACTTGTTGACCACTTTAAAACTGAATATCTTTACATATCATATACATATGTTACACAGAAATGTATGTTATGCTGTTGGGTTGCCGTTTGTGATGCCAAAACTAACACTAATCTAACAAATTCATTTTTATGACTTCGATAGTAAAATATTTTTTTATACATATTTTAAGAGTAGCTGTGCCTGCGACTTCGTCCGCTTGGAACTTAACAAATAAGTTACTGAGTTTTTTTTTCGTTTTTGCATTTTTATTTATTTTTCTAGAATTAAAGTAGCCGACGTTACTACTATGTTATTATTATATCAGCTATCTGCCAGTAAAAGTCCCGTCAAAATCGGTCCAGCCGTTCCAGAGATTAGCCGAAACAAACAGACAGACAGACAAAAATTGTAAAAAATGTTAATCTGATATATATACCGTATATGCATTCATATGCATGTAGTAAAAAGTTCCGGTTATTTTAATAAGGATAATATTTTTGTGTTCACCAAAAATCTAAAGGTACATCTATGTATGCATTTCTAAAATATTAATTTTAAACCCGTTTAATTGTTTTACTATAATTAAACTACTCGGCCAACAAAATATGATACATCAAACAAATTCCAAATTAACACCAAGATATAACACTTTTTTATTGTAGTGCGCTGCAAATATTCTATTGTAACAATAACTATTTTATTCTTCCCCGAAAAATACTGATCGTGCACCAAATATTCCTGACTTCTTGGGGCACCCCGACTTGGACAGGTTAGGTTCGAAGGGGATGGCGGAACTAAGACCCCGACATCCCCTTCGTGTTAGGTTACTTTAAACCCTGTAGACAGAAATAGGAGCCCCGCGTAGCGGGGCTACGTCGTAAAACTAAAAAAATAAATGCTTGTTTTTAAAATTAGGTGTATTACTATTTTTACAAATTTGCAACAGTTGTTAAATAGATGCTCGTTATGACATACATATTTTAATGAACATATGGTGCACATTCAGTATATTTGGTGGAACACAGGCAAAATTAGGTAAATGAAAGGGGAATAAATTGAAGTACTTTTAAATACCATCCTTTTAATAATACAAACAGACACTTCAATTTTATTTATTTGTATAGAAAACATATTAATCACAGAAGGGAAGCAAAAAGCAAAACTGAGTAATAAACTGAGTAATAGTAGAAAAAATTGTACAATCATTAATTCCAAATTTTCCATACACAATAACAGATTAATATTCAAACCACCATTAAAATCAAAACAATAATATTGTGGGTCGAAACGGGACATATGAAACAAGTCGTATTAGGTGAATCATATAAATTTATGGCCCATTCGGGGAGGTACGTGACGATAATGTGTCCCCAGGGTGACGCTTTAATTAAATACGAATTTTCAAGGGTTGGTATTTCATGCCATCGGATTTTATTGAGTTTGAAAAAGTCCATTTTCGAAATTTAGCCTAATGGGTTATTTTAATGGAGAAGGCCGATGGGCTAGTAAAAGGAAAATGGTCAGTCGTTTTTAAACTTCCCGGTCTCCTTTCTTTGTTTCTACGATTCTACATCTTTGTTTGTATTTCTACTACGAGTTTCTTAGTCTACCTACGCTTTTTGCTACCAATCTACATGTTCAAACTCAAACTCAAAGCATTTATTTCAATTAGACCATTACAGGCACTTCTGAAAGTAAAAAAAAAAACAAATTAAAACGCGAAGCTACAGTCCCAGTCACAAGGCATAATAACTTGTGAAAGTACTGTAGTTGCCCATTCCGTAGCGTAGATCTCTATGGAAAAGAATGGGCAAGAAACTCCATGGACACTCTTTTAAATCAAAATATGTTACAAAATCTTAGTTACATCATTCATGTTAAGAATTACAAATATGTGAGAACGATGTAGAAATACGGGCAAGTTAAGAGCGTCCAGGGTAAAAGATTCAATCAGTAATTCAAAAATAAAGTAATTAAAATAAACCGTGGCAGCTAAGAGATGACCAGTCACAACTGACAGCGCCCGTTCACGAACATGACGCATGTATCGGCCATCATTCAACTCAACCATTTTGAAGGGAACTAAATGACCCGACCGTTCTGCTACGCACCAACCCCTACTGCTACGATTCTACACCACTTGCTACGGCTACGACTTTGCTACACTGCTACGCGTCTACTACAATTCTACCCCTGCTGCTACGCCTATCGTTTTATATTCAAAAAACAAGACATCACGCCTGTAATCCCCGTAGGGTTGGGCAGAGGTGTACCTAATAGTACACCCGCTTTCGCTACTTATGTTTAAGTCCCATGTAATAGGGGCGAGCCTATTGTCATCAACCGGGCACAAATCCGTGGCTTCTACAAAGAATTTTCTGGTGATAAAGCCCATTATCAATTTGTTCGACCCGAAAATCGAACCCAGAACTATTTTATATTCAGTGGTTAATAAATTACTTCTTTAAAAAGAAGGATGGCATATAATTATCCTATTACATACACCCAGACCACATTAGCGATGTAAAAGTACTTCGACGATTGAGTACTTCTGCGACAAACAATCGGACGAGTTTGCACACAAATCATTCAGTAAATGAAATGATAAAACCAACACCAATAAAATTGAACTTTTAATTGCCATTAATTTCGAACAGTTAGTTACACCCAGACTGTATGGCCCCATGTAAATTCAATTAACTTTGAAAGTTAACTCGATGGGGTAAACGTTTAACTAACGTACACGCGCGCACATGCAATTTACCCCGAAAGCTCTTAAATGTCATGTCATGACAGTCTCGATTGCTTTTTGCATTGCTGTTAATTTTTACCTGATTTTCGGTAGATTGTGCCTTGGTGCGAGAATGCGAGAGGTATACTAAAGATCTGAAACTATTTTTAATAGACTTTATTGTTACGTGTTGGTTGATTTCCTATTTTCAGTGAGGTTCTTTATAATCTTGTAAAAATAGAATGACTGATTAATTTATAAATTACTAGCCTATGCGTGGATTTCGGTCACTGTCCCACGGGATTGTACTACCGGGATAAGAAGTATCCTATGTCAGCCAGGATATAAACTACCCGTGTGCCAAATTTCATCCAAATCCATTCAATAGTTTTTGAGTGAAAGAGTGACAAACATACATTCTTACAAACATTCGCGTTTATAATATTAGTAGGAAGTAGGATTTTTTCCTTTTCCTAAAAATATTAATAAGTAAGTACCTTTTTTTGCTTGAAGTAGCAATCAAAACACTGAATCACTAAGTAAGTGTTCGTCTCGACTATTCTTTGCAAACAGATTTTCATAGTCCGGCGACAAAGTTGCAGCTCCACAACAGCGCACAGCTAAGCTTCACATGCGCTTAGTTTCGCTTTGTCTGAAAATGTAGGCTGGATCGTCCACTACGCCTCACGGAACCCTGTGCTCGAATGCATGGCCAGCAGAACACATGAACCACGCAGCTAACATGACATAATGGCACGATGGTTGCTGCGCGGTTCATTTGTTTTTTTTTTCGTAGCTATCAACGTGTTCGATCAAAACGGTATTGACTTATTGCGGACGTGGTTTCGGACAATGGACTATGACAAATAATATTACAAAAGGGATCTGTCATTGAACTTGTCATCATCTGCCTCGCCTTTTCCTAAACTATCGCTTGGGGTCGGCTTCCAGTCTAACCGAATGAAGCAGAGTACCAGTATTTTACATGAAGCGACTGCCTATCTGACCTCCACAACGCAGTAGCTGGGTAATACGATACCCCTTGGTAAGACTGGATGTTAGACTTTTGGCTTCTGACTACTCGGAACGACAGTCAAAGGTCTACAAATGACAGCCGGGACTAATCGCTTAACGTCATTGAACTTGTGTCCGCAGCAAATCTGCAAAGCAAATCAGCAAAAGCTGGTAGAAGTCATGTATCACATAAACAGAGCAGTGGAAACATAACAAGACGATTTGTTATGGTAAACATCTGACAATATAAAAGAAACGTCGGGCTGATAGATAAGTTGCGGTACAAATATCATAGTGGCTGAAGTGTATCTTATAGTTGACTTGTTTATAGAGTTATTTTTCTACGATACTTAGGATGTTTCTTTTATGTTGTGTTACCAAAACCAATAATAAAGTGACACTATTTCGGAATAGGTTTATAAATTAGGCCCTCAGCTTCACCCATACAGAAAAAGATACACTGTATTTTTTTTAAGGCGAAAAATTTCCACCATGCGAAATCACTGATACTACTTGAGATCACGTGAGCAAATTGACACTTCACACTATGTAAACAGTTTATTTTCATCCTACTAATACTATAAATGCGAAAGTTTGTGAGGATGTATGGATGTTTATTACTCTTTCACACAAAAACTACTGAATGGATCTGGATGAAATTTGGTAACTTTTGTTCCTGAAGGTGGAAGCGACAGGGGGGCCGCGAAATTCAAATGTTCTTACGTTTTTTATAATTTGCCGGTCAGTTTTTAACTATACATACTGTATACAAATAAATAAAATTAAAGTGTCTGTTTGTAATATTAAAATAACCGCTTTTTACTACAAGCATAAGAATGTATATACGGTACATATACCAAAATAACTTTTTTTTTTCAATTATTGTCTGTCTTTTTGTCTGTCTGTTTGTTCCAGCTAATCTTTAGAACGGCTGGACCAATTTTGACGGTACTTTCACTGATGTAATAAGGAGTAACTTAGGCTATTTTAGAAAAAAATACTAATTCCACGCGGACAAAGTCGCGGGCACAGCTAGTGTTGAATAAAATATGACATACCTCCGAAACAAAACCCTCACATGTACAAAATTCCCCTTCTCCATTCCCTATAGCAACACAACTTCAGTTCGAACCCGGCTAGCGTACAAACTTACCATAACCCGCTTCTCAAAAACTTTCCATTGCACAACAGACAAAATTAAAGACGGGATTTGCATCTGATTAAAAGTTTTAAATTGAATATTCTCTCTTTTAAGAGATTTAAATTAAAATGGGGTTGCGATACAGATTGTTGTTAGTAAAACATTTTATTTAGCTAAATGTTTCCAATTCTGTTTTTGACATGTTGAATTGTGGGTTGGTTTACTGTAATTGTATTAGTATGTAATTAGTTATTTTACCCAGTTGTGTTTACAAGTCAAATAAATCACTCATCTTTTTACGCTGTTCTCCTGTCCGTCTTTATACGGCATTTTTTTTTTACAAAATTATATGGTTCAGTCTTCAGGTTAAAAGCTTTCCCAGCATGGTAGTTAGCTGGCGAAATAACATAAAGACATATGTCTGTAAGTAGTTCGAGTCGTGGAGGTTATTTAAAGCACTCTATGTTAAAACTGAGTCGATTTAACAAAAAAAAATACAATTGCAAAAACTATAATTTCTTTAAACATAAAAACCCTAGCTCATAGGTTGACTGATAGAAATTACTATGGCATTAAGTCCGCCACTGTACATTTGTGGTTTGAAAGTAATAAATAAATAGAAAATAAAGAAAGAAAATACGTTTATTTAGGCACAAGCCACAAGTACACCCATCATTAAAAAATAATATAAAACATAAACACAGAAAAAAATAAAAAGATATTTTATTATATTTTAAACTAGCTGACCCGCGCAACTTTGTCTGCGTCACATTTCCCCGTTTTGAAACATTCTTCATTAGTTCTCCGCTCCTTTTGGTATTGCGAGATGATATTTGCCTATAGCCTTTCTCGATAAAATCTGAAAGCATTTTTCAAATCGAACCAGTACTTTCTGAGATTAGCGCGTTCAAGCAAACAAACAAACTCTTCAGCTTTATTATTAGTATATTAGATAAGATAAATAAACACTATCCTCAGTAATATTCAAACCATCGCATATATCTGATCAATATAGATCTCATTCTCCCATTCCCCTCAACAAAATCAGAAGGTATCATCCGATCTTTTCTCTCACTCTCTTGAGTTGTAAGAATTGCCATAACAAACAGTAGACAGCGACGGCGGACATCACGCTGCCTTATCTCGGGGACGGCGGCCCATCCCCAAATGCGAATCCCCCGCAAGCCTTGATGGAGTAGCCGTGGTGCAAGGTAGAAGAAAGGTTTATTACAAGCTTTTTATTTTGAAGTGAAACTTCTTATGCGACTTCCAACAAGTTTAACGCTACCATGGAGAGGGAATATTTTCTAAAACTCACTAAGAAATGGCAGTATTACAAGATTTGTGACTACATAGTTCTACTAGGTACGCAAGATGGCGTGCAAACAGTCATGCATTCGACTCTTCGGTGTGACCACCCTTCGCTCAATTTCCATGAGTAGAATAACCTCGATAAACTTCCGCAATAATTATGTACCTAATAAAAATGTTAGAACAAGAAAACAACTAAATATTATTTGGAAGCTCAATAAAATAACGAGAGTGAATGCGTGGCACTCGAACGCATGCGTGTAGTATTACGAAGTTTCACTTCTTCCGCGCGGACAGACTCCATGCACAGTTTTTTTTTTTTGTAAGACAGCAAGTGTTAAATAAAATGTACTTAGCAAGATGTTTCTAGTAAAAAGTTTTTTTAAGTAACCCAACTGCTGGGCAAGGGCCTCGTCCATAACCTTCCACCTTCCACTTTCTATTCTCTTTTACTCCGGCTAATCTCTCTGAAACTAACTACGTCTAACTCTAACTCGAACTCGTCACGCCAGCGTCAGAAAAAGTATCTTTAAAAAAATCTAAAATCAAATTAAAATATGTTTACCGGATAATATGTAGATATTTAGAATGTCCTAAGTAACTGTTTTAATACTCTACCCAAATTGAGGTGTGTGAGAAGGAGACGAGTAAATGAATTTAGTAAAAAGTAAAATATACATTCAGCTGCAGTTACCACCACATTTTTGCCATAAATAATCCGATCAATATATTATCATTTTCGCAAACGGAGTATTCTAATGCAATTGTAACTCTAAGGAATATTTATTTATTTTTACTTCATGTTGTTTCATATAGGCCAGCTTAATCCCACAAAGCAATTTTAATAAGCGGATATTATCTGACAAATATACGTTGGAACTATGCTACGCATTTCCCAACGACGTACCTACAAAATTGCATGCTTCTAATGTCGTTTTTCTTCTAATTGAAGCCCGCTCCCGCTTATACTTTACGCCACACCTCACGGCTCAACCGAGGTGTCCCGCTCAGAACCTGACGGACAATAGGGTTAGAAATAGGGACGTCGCGGACGCTATTGTCGCCGTGTAAAACTAAACGTGCTACCCTACGTCCAGGGAAATTGGACGGGCCCATACGTGAGACTATACTAGAGGGGAGATTGGACGGAACTCTTGCGGACATAGGGTTAAGTAAAATATAGGTAAGAAAATATTTGTGAACAGTTAGGAGATGGATATCTATTTTAGTTTTGGATCCGAATGTATTTCTGGGTGAGATTTGATTGCTCTTTAATTTTGTTTTTCATTTTAAATTTTTGCCTGCTCTGAAATTAAAAAAGGTCAAAATTGTAAGTTCGTAAGGATGAGGGGGTAATCTTTGAAATTACTGAAAACGTATAATTGGAACCGGGCAGTCGGAGATAGCCTAGCCTATTAGCGAAAGACTAATGGGAAGCTACATTATCTATCTCCGATTGTCCGTGTCCCGACACAACGACAAAAACAACTGTAAATAAGCACTAAATAAACTGTCCAAAGAGATAGCAATAAGCATAAAAAGTTTAAAAAATCAAGGACAAACCGCAAAACCACGATTTTCAAACAGATGATCTTTATCAGAACAGTACAACGATGTTTTAAGCAGTAAATGTACTCTGAACTCAATTTTAAAGCTTTTATGAAATTGCCAAGCTAACTAGCGTCTTTAGCGAACGCAATAAAGTTCAGTTAGTAAAGACCGCCAGCAATTTCAAGTACCTTCAACTACTACTGACCTATTTAACTTTAAAACTTGCACAGATTCAACACTATTTTTGCTCTCTTTCTTTCGCAATAAACTTCAACACGCTTAATCGAATTTCGTGGAACAACCGCCCACAATATGCTCCCGTAAGTTTTCTCCTTTATGAGGCGAACATGCTGTGAATTTTGATAGTGTGAACATAGTGTAAAATGCATTTAGTTGTTCGCCTTGGGATAAGGCGGGGCATAGTTTTGGTTAGCGCTAGTGAAATGCTTTAGGGTTCGAAATAATGTTGTTATGCTATAGGGTAATTGGGGTAGATTTGTAGAAAGTTTTAGACAGGTATTTCTTAGTAAACCGAATTAGTTTAAAATCTGGAGTACAGCAGGATTTATTTCGTCTGATCGTCTATGTACAAGCAAGCGCTGTCTTGATCTGATTTGCATCAAATTGTTTGTCCCTTCAGTAGTCAGCTAGGCAGGCGCAAATGCCCAGCTTCACGTCATTGCATAGATATGAAATTCATAAATCAGACCATCTTACTTGGCAAGCCGTACACAAACTCAGAAGTTAGACAATCCAGTGCGGTCTAGATGTTTGTTACTTGAATGGATATATTATTTGGAATTAGAATATCAGTAACTTTTTATTTTATTTTTAAATGGGCCTACATTTGACCGCAATGTTGGCTTGAGGACAGAGATGAGGTCGATAATGGTACGAGCTAAACCAAAAGAAGCCTATTAATTCCTGACTTATATAGAACTAGCTGTCCCGCGCAACTTCGTCTGCGTCACATTTTCCGGTTTTCGCAACATTTTTCATTGCTGCTCCGCTCCTATTGGTCGTAGCTTGATGATATATAGCCTGTGCTACTTCTAATACCTCCAAGAATATGTGTACAAAGTTTCATGATGATCGGTTGAGTAGTTTTCGCGTGAAAGCGTAACAAACAAACTTACTTTCGCATATATTTTTGCATAGGTATATAATATTAGTTAGGATTGGGTCAAATGAACTCGGGAACACCAACGTAGGCAAGAAATTCCACTCCTTGGTGGCCTTGGGAACTAGACTATATTTATTTAAACTTCATGTACAATAGTGGTACATAGGCGGAATAAATGTTATAAGGCAGTCTCTACCAACTATTCAATCATTGGGTTCAAAAGGACAACATTGTGATAGGGTACAAAATAATACCTAAAAATATGTACCTAATTAATTTCGAAATTGTATATAACTACATAGATACAAATACACATAAAATAGACAACTTAACAAATAACGAAATAAAAAATCGGGATACCTAATAATAATTAAGTACTATGATTAGACTTCTAATTGCGAGCTATTTCGTCTAATTTAAATAGTGGTTACGAACTTTTTTTTTTTTAATAATTTGCTTTCAGCTTTTTTAATACCGAGGGGCAACGAGTCCCACAGCTTTATTGATGAGACAGCGTATGAATTTGACTATAACTGCTGAGCTAACCGAATCCATAAATATTTTGTTTAAAAAGATGCTGATCAACACCAAAATGTTCCTAAAGATTCCGATTCTTCCTTTTAAGGTACAAACAGAGCAGCATTTAACTACGGCTACGCAGATTACTTAATAGCCAGCCAGTCTCATTACGGCTTTATAACACCTGCTGCCCTACCATAACGTCTTATAGCAGAATTGTTTTACTCTTTTTCCACTGTGTGAAAGAGTACGAGCTATACAGGATGTCTAGCGCCATCTCTTTCCCACACTGGAAAAGGAGTAAAAGAATAATGTTTTAAGACGTCATAGTAACCCCCTTAACCCTCCGTCATTCTGACCGGACGGCTGTTACCTGGCAACAGTATGCTTTACAGTTGTAATTCCTTTTCAACCTGCGTCTCAACGCACCGTGGGTATATCAGTTCTGAAGCAATCTTCCCCCGCACGTCGTAAAAATAAACTGCGAGCGAAGGGTTGCCATGGCAGCCGCGAGGGACAAGTAAAAAACATCGTTACTTAATTTAAACTGTATTGCAATTTTTATGCGCGATAGAATATGCGTAAAGAACGTTAATGTTTTGAAGAAGCTGATATCTTGACCACAATCTTAACCGTAGATTAATAGATATCACTGACTTTTGCAGCATTAAATATGATTTATTCATTATTTTTTAAAATCCACGTGTGCAAAAATAAAAATGTTACACTCCCGCCATCTATTAGTCAAGAAACACAATTAACGCTTCGTCTACTCGCCGATAGATGTCGCTACAAATCAAGACTCGCAAGGTAATGAGCGGGAGTAGGAATCCTATCAATCGACAAATTGCCCGGGGCCCCAGCGTCTGATTGGACAGGTAATGAAGATATCGCCGGCTTCGAATTAGTTACGTGGATATTTGGGGAGGATTACACTTGTTGTTAGCTACTTGATCAAGATAATATGTGTGGGATATTCTTAGGAAAATAATTGCGGATATTATCAGAGCCAACATAGCCAGAGATCACATGTCAAAGAGGTTTGGAATGAGGAAAGGGATGCTTGTATGCAATGCACAGCTTAAACTACGTCAACCGATCTCCTCCTATTACGTTCATTAATGCTATATACACTTGCTGTCTTTCATCATCATCATCATCATCATCATTTCAGCCGAAAGACGTCCACTGCTGGACATAGGCCTCCCCCAAGTGTCGCCAGATTGACCGGTCCCGTGCGACGCGCATCCAGCGGATCCCCGCAACCTTCACCAGGTCATCGGTCCACCTAGTGGGAGGCCTTCCAACGCATCGTCTCCCGGTTCGCGGTCGCCATTCCAGAACTTTTCGGCCCCATCGGCCATCTGTTCTGCGAGCAATGTGCCCTGCCCACTGCCACTTAAGTTTTGCAATTCTTCGGGCTACGTCGGTAACTTTGGTTCTCTTGCGGATGTCCTCATTTCTGATTTGATCACGCAAGGAAACTCCGAGCATAGCTCTCTCCATTGCCCTTTGGGTGACTTTGAGCCTTCTGATGAGGCCCATTGTGAGCGACCACGTTTCGGTCCCGTATGTAATCACTGGCAGCACACACTGGTCATAGACTTTCGTCTTGAGGCACTGCGGTAAGTTGGACGAGAAGATACCACGCAGCTTTCCGAACGCTGCCCAGCCGAGTCGGATTCGACGATTGACCTCTTTCTCGAAGTTAGACCTACCCAACTGGACCGTTTGTCCCAGGTAGACATAATCGTCTACAACTTCGATAGTAGAGTCTCCGATCTTGGTAGGAGTGGGTGTTACATGGGCATTCAACATGACCTTGGTTTTGTCCATGTTCATTTTAAGACCCACTCTTTCAGAAACTCTACTGAGGTCATTGAGCATTGTACTGAGGTCCTCCATGGTCTCAGCCATGACCACTATATCGTCGGCAAATCGAAGGTGAGAGATGTACTCGCCATTAACGTTGATGCCTAGCCCTCTCCAGTCCAGAACCTTGAAGACATCTTCCAGTGCAGCGGTGAACAGTTTCGGAGATATGACGTCTCCTTGTCTCACACCTCGCTGCAGAGGGATAGGTTCCGAGGTCTGGTCCTGAAGTCGAACTGACATGGTGGCGTTTTTGTACAAACACTTCAACACCTCGATGTACCGATAATCAATTTGGCACCGTTGGAGAGACTGCAGTACAGCCCAAGTCTCGATCGAATCGAAGGCTTTCTCGTAGTCCACAAACGCTAAACAGAGAGGCAGGTTGTACTCTTCGGTCTTCTGTATAACCTGTCGCAGCGTATGTATGTGGTCTACGGTGCTAAAACCTTTTCGGAATCCGGCTTGTTCGGGAGCCTGAAAATCGTCAAACCTGCGCGCGAGACGATTCGTGATGACTCTTGAAAACAACTTGTAGACATGGCTCAGAAGTGAGATGGGCCTATAGTTCTTCAACCGGGCGTTGTCGCCCTTTTTGAAGAAGAGTACCACCACACCCCTGCACCATGCCTGTGGCGTTTTCCCCTCGAGTATGACGGAATCAAACAGCTTCTGAAGGGCCTTAAGAACCGGTTTTCCACCCGCCTTCAGAAGTTCGGCCGTAATTCCATCATCACCCGGTGCTTTGTTGTTTTTAAGCTGTTTCAGAGCCATCCTAATCTCATACAGGCTGAGGTCCGGGATGTCTTCGGTGTAGCGTCGGGTCAGTCTAGCTCTTGGGTCATTCGCTAGATTTACAACGGGTTTCCTGGTTGACGTGTACAACTGCCCATAGAATCTCTCGATCTCCCTCAGTAGCTCCGGTTTGGCGGATACGATTCTGCCATCGTCGGTCTTCAGTTTCGTGAGCTGGCTCTGCCCAATAGCCAGATCTCTTGCAAATACCTTTGAGCCTTTATTCCGCTCAATGGCGTCTTTGATACGCTCGGTATTAAAGCGGCGGAGGTCGCTCTTCAAGGATTTAGAGATCCGTCTATTGAGCTGCCGGTATTCCCACGCGTCGTCTGAAGACTGCAGGATCATCTCACGCCGTTCCTTCATGAGCTTGAGAGTATGATCAGAGAGTTTTTTGTTCTTCTGTGCACGACGGGTCTTGAAGAACTTAGACCCTGTCGTACGGACAGTTTCCACAAATCCATCATTGCATTCGTCCACTGAGCTTCCTAGGCACTCGAAACGATTCTGGAGTTCAAGCTGAAAGCTCTCGGGGTTTTGGATTTGGATCTGTGCTGGTCGGAGCGTAGACTTCATCAGTCGAGACCTTTCAAGCTTAATATTGATGTTCAATGTGCCTCTTACCATGCGGTGATCGCTCCCAGTTTTCACCGAATTGATCACAGAGACATCATTGAACATTTGCTTCTTGGTTGACAGGATGAAGTCGATCTCATTTTTAGTTGCTCCATCGGGGCTCTGCCAGGTCCACTTCCTGTGCTCACGCTTTCTAAAGAAGGAGTTCATCATATAGAGGCCCTCCTTCTCCATAAAACTAGCCAGTTGGTGTCCCCGGTGGTTACGACATCCAAACCCAAATTGCCCCACCTGCAGCTCATCTCCGTCTCGTTTGCCCAGTTTCGCGTTGAAGTCCCCCATGACAACGGTAAAGTGAGTTTTGAAACCATGCATGGCTTTGGAGATATCCTCATACATGGTCTCCACTTCGTCGTCGGGGCGTGCCGAGGTCGGGGCGTAGACCTGTATGACCTTCAGCGAATATCTTGAGGATATTCTGAGTATCAGGTACGCCACCCTGGTCGACACACTCTCTATCTTCACCACGTTATTCACAAGGGACTTGTGGACGATTAACCCAACACCACCCTGGGACTGCCGGTCACCCTCTCGGAAATAGAGTAGGTTGCCGGATTTCAGGATCATCGTGTCCTCCCCCTCTCTTCGGACTTCAGATAATCCTACAATACTCCATCGCAACCTGCTCAATTCCTCTTCGAGTTCGGTTATCTTCTCGTCAGTTCGGAGTGTTCGCGTGTTGTATGTTGCCAGGTCAAGTCGTCGGTATAGGCAGCCGGATCTCTTCCGGAGATTCTTCGACCCCTTGCCACGCCATTACCTCGACCGCTACCATAGTCGAGGGTGGACGGGCTGCCGGGTACTAGGGGCCATTTTTGTATTGCGCTCATTAGGGGGGGTTTTTGCCATAATCGCCACGCTTGGCAGACGGGTTGGCGATCGCAGTACGGTTGTTGCAAAAAGCACAGAGAACGCTGCTGCCCATTCTCTGGCAAGTCCCTTAGTCGCCTCTTACGACACCCACGGGAAGATATGGGATGTTGCTATTCTTAACGTCCGACACCATACAGAACTGTCTTTCATATGCTTATATTATTTGCTCCGATTGATCGGGTTCGGACGGCGACGTACGAGCATAGTTCGGCCGATGACGGATTAAGTGTAAGCAAGCAGTTAAGCTATCGTATTGCACAACAAACATGGCTCAATTTGCGGTACAGCACCGGGTTCTTCGTATTACTGCCTCTGTAAACTGTACAAACATACTGGATAAGGCAGACGTCATCATCAACTTCAGATGGTCTGTCTGTCAACCTATGTAGTTGTAAGGTGTCTATGTTTCCGTACTTACGGCGTTTCCTCATCGGAGGTTAGTGTAAGTATGCAGTGCTTTTGTAACAGAACTTTTGCTTTGACGTACCTACAGCAGGACCATTTTACTTTGGAAAGCATTGTCCTTGGGTACAAAAAGTATGGACGAAAGTTCTGCTTCCATTAGTTGTTCGTCCTTATTTATGAGAAAGCTTAAAGTTTGCTTTGATAGTCAAACAGATGGCTGAAAATATTTCTCCGTTTACAGAAGCACCAAAAAAGCGTAATTATAAAAACGACGATCAAATAACTGAAACAAACATTTCACCCCCTAATCGGAACATCCTTCGCGGTTAGCAGCTATCTTTAATTAACATCGGTCCAAACAACATTACCGTATACAAAAGGAACTCAATTTTTTTAGGTATTTACATTTAATTTCAGACACCCCGTAATTTTGGAGGCTCATCGAAGATACCGAATCGTTGGGGGGTGATAGGGAGGTGCGGTTGTATGACGATAACTTTCGTGCCGCAAAAAATTTTCAAGTTTTGAAAGCCAGGTTTTTTGTACTTCCATGGTATAAACTGGGCGATAAACAGAAGCTTAGTAAATTTATTTTTACTGAAGCAAACACCTTTTTTACAAAGTAGATGTAGATTGCAAATTTTACAAACAACATCGTCATTTTATTTTTTACTTTATGCTAATTAAAAACTGTCTCGTAAATTATTTCGAGTGTTTTAGTTACTAAGTGCTATGAAAGAGGGAGGTAGCTTCAAGGTATTTGCTTATTTTAATATTGAATGCACCCCTAAGATGCTCAGTAGAGATAGGGTGTCATGTATTCCTCATAAAAAGGAGACCCGCTAACGTTCACTTTGAAGATTGATCGCGATAGAGCTAAGAGCATTCAGAGCATTGTCACCGTATAAATGAGCCACAATTGTCAGTATAAACAGTAAGGTTCAAATCTAATCAACTAAGTACTCGGTATAATTTGATAGTGTGCTGCTGGAGCTTAATCAGTTCGTAATTTTAGAAAAGGGTTGGTTATGTTTATAATAGGGAAGTTTAGTTTAGTTTATAGTATATATCTAAACAGAGTGTAAGGTAATATCGATGCGTGAACATGATAGATTTGTCTGAATATGGTAGACCCCCCAGCGCAGCGGAGCGGCGGCGAAGGTTTTCAACAATGTTAAAAATTGACAACGATGTGGATGAATTTTTTGACGCCCTTCAAGTAATTCTTTTACCATTGTGATACTTGTAGTACATATTTTGATTTTTATTTTAGGTCTATTTATTTATATTTTAAATACACTCGTAGAAAGTCCTCAAAATGCCAGAATTTTAACAAACCTTCTACATGAACCTTTAACAGTCACCAAAACCAAAAACCACAGCCCTCTCGCCAATTCAAACGCTAAAATATCGGTATATTTTAGCTTTTACCATATCGTCCCTCAGAATAAGCCGGCATCGAATCCCGACATTGACACGGGCGCCCTATCCTCCCTTCTTCAACTCCAGTAAGTAATTGTTATTTGTTGGAGACTATCTCCTTTGTGAGATTTCCCTTCTTCAAGATAACGCACCTGAAAAATTTCGTTATTTTTCTTCGCGGAGTTCGGTTTTGTAAGAATGTTTATTTTGTTATTTCTCTTCTTCTTGTGATACTGGGTTTTGGAATTCGAAACTTGTGTTATGTCTTCGTGAGATAGGCTTTGTTGTTTATTATAAGGCACAAAGGCTTTTAGGTTTACTGAGAATGTCTGAAAAGATAATATCTATCTATCTTTTTCACAACTATGTTTTGGTTTGGTACCTTTGACTTTATTTCAAATAGCGCAACTACCTTAACTGACCTCCAAAACTTAGATGACTGATGGCGGAAATGATACGATATGATTTTCAACTATGGCTATAATTTGAGTCTAGCAAATAACTGAATAATCGCTTGTCAATGTCATGAAAATGCTTTACCATAATGATAATGTCATAATGAAAACACCCATCGCTGATTTACCGGAGTCATGTGCGTATTGTCTAATAGGGGATAATCCTATTTTTTTTTCTTTGTCCGTCGGGTAGTTTATTGAAAAGTATTGGACACGTATTTTTTTCTTTTTTCACGTGGTCATAAAATTACGGAGATATATTGAGTTGAAATGGCGCATGACGTCACATGTAGGTAAGTTTTATACCTACTTGTGACGTAGTAAGCCCCCACTCTCCAACTTTAATGAGTTTTAACAAAGTAATTTTTTGATATTTTGATAAAACAAAAAAATAGGTGTCTAATATTTTTGTATTACCTGTCTGACGGACAAAATAGAATGTCGTTTTCTTTACCCAGTCCGCACCCCTATTATAACTTGCTTCGGTGAACGGAAATATCGTCAGAGCATGCCTGAGAGATATTTCTCGACGGCATGTAAAGCCAAGTCGCTGAAGAAGCTAGGAACTAACCAAACAATAAAAAAAAAAAAAAATTGCCGTATTATGTCAATTCACAATGGCATCCAATAATAGTACCAAATCCCGGTATTAATCATACGTGTGCATACCAATTCCCCTTTTCCCGAGCGTTTCGTAAGTAAGTAGGTAACGCAATAGAAAGCTAACGAAGCCTGGGTCTAAATACGTTTCACATAATTCCGCAGTATTGTGCGATCGGCGCCGGAGCGCAATCATATGGTAAATGGAACAAATGGGATCGTTCGAACCCGCAACCTTTGCAAGGGTTCATACCTCTATGGAGTTGTTGAAACCTCCCATTCGATTTGAAATCCCATTTCGTTTAGGATTTTACTTAAGTCTGTGTTGAAACGTTACGATTTTAGTTAAGTTTTCTCTTCGTGATTTAGATTCATGTGACTGTCAGCAAAGTCAAGGGTGCTTTGACTTAAAAAAACGACGTTGTCTGTTTTATGGTATTTTCATATTTTTACTTAAAAGACCCATGTATAAATAAGGTTCTGGTAATTAACGTCTACATCTACTATATTTCCACATTTATATGTATGTATTTATCTGTTTAAAGTAACGTAATAAATATGCTTCTGCTTTAGCCTCCATGTAAGGCTTAATACTTACGAATATTTAGTAGCAACAAGAAACACAGTATATTATATTCCAACGCGTCTAATTACCAGCGTTATTAGTTGTGAGTAAAGGAAACTCCTAATTATTTTAACAGGATACCTACACTTGTCTTAATTGGGCGGGTCCGTCCTTCTGTTAAATTGTTGGTAAGTACATCTTGCCTATTCACGAACGAACCTACGCAGTTATTATAGTGATGTCTAAGAT
Source organism: Cerastis leucographa (assembly GCA_963082945.1). Lineage (NCBI taxonomy): Eukaryota > Metazoa > Arthropoda > Insecta > Lepidoptera > Noctuidae > Cerastis > Cerastis leucographa. The sequence goes on along the minus strand of OY720356.1, from coordinate 19,310,024 downwards.
AATATGAGACAACTCCTACTAGTAATTTGCGTTCAGAGGCGTATCATTCATTAAGAAGGTACCTGTTTTGTATTTTTTCCACACTAGGAATTCCTCCTGTATAGTGGGTGCGTTTACAAACATGTACACTCACATATACAAACAGCCAGACCCGGAACACCTACCTGTAGGCCATACAAATATTTCTTCCGTGCGGGGGATCGAACCCGCAAGGCCGCAACACGCAGTGCAGCAGCCAATCACTCAGCCACTGCGCCAACCATGCCGTCAAAAGATAAACAGAACTTGTATGAACCTTCAGTTTTCTTTGGGTCAGCACAATATCTCGCTTTTTTTCTGTGCAGCATCAGTGGCATCTTTTATGGCCTGTTTTTTTCCAGCCTGATCTGTCCCACTCCTGGGCAACGGCCCCTCCTTCACTCTTTTCATTTTTCGTGAACAATTAATTTGAATGCCTTCTAAATGCCTCATAAACAACTCTATATAGATCCCTCAAGTGTATGGACTTGTGAGTAGTGATGTGAATATCCTGAAACGGAATAAATAATGTCAATCATTCTGTAACACAATTATTTTGAAATGAAACAAGAAGTTTTATTGAATGTGTATGTTTATGTTGTGTATCTCTTTTACACGTTGACAGGTATGTAAATGAACTTGCGTAATGGCAATGTGTTTAAATACGAAGCAAAATGAAAACATCCTGCATTGAAAGAAGGTGTAATTTTGTCCTTCTATTAATATCTGAGATATAAATCCCGCGAACCACGGACAAATTAATTGAAAAAAATAATTTCTACAGTCTGCTGTTAAGTCTCAGTTCGCAAAAAAAAACTAATGATAAACAACACAATGACTGGATCCGTATCGATATTACTAGAATTTCTATTAGTTATCAGGCACCGGCAAATACCTACTGATTAAAAAACACATAAAATCACGCCTGAAATTCCCGAAGACTTGGACAGAGTTGTACCTAAAACTATAAGTACCCACATTTTGCCAGTTGTGTTTAAGTCCAGTGAAAAACGGGGTGAGTTTATTGCTACCATCATCATCAGCCTATAATGTTCCCACTGCTGGGACACAGGCCTCCTCTCTATGAGAGGGAGTGGGCTATAATCCACCACGCGGGCCCACTGCGGGTTGGTAGATGTCACATGTTAACGAATTTTTAGTTCTAGGACATGCCGGTTTCCTCACGATGTTTTCCTAATCCGTTTTTGAGAGCAGAGGTAATGAAATAAATTACACAAAGTAATGCACCTGCCTGGGTTCGAACCTACGGCTTACTGCTCGTAAGTCGGGGCTGCCACAACTGCTCTCCCCTATAGCCACCAACCGGGTTCGAATCCAGACTCCGTGGCGACTACTGAGAAATTCGTGATGGAAAAACCCCATAACACCTTTCCAACCTCTTTATCGATCCAAGGACCTCATACTGATGAGATACAATTACATCACAGATCACGTTATTATAGTACCTACAGGTGCATCGTACCATGAAGGTTGTATAGCCAACAATGAGATGCGTGCTATTCGTAGCGGGATGAGAGCCAATTACGTATCAGGTAATAGGCGGATAGAGTTTGGCGTATAAAGGTTCCGTACCGTATTCAACAAGGTGTTATCAGTTGATTTCTGCAGAAAGTGCTTATAACTTGTACTAACCCAACAGGCGTGATATCGTTTTGTTCTGCAGAAAGCAAGTTAAAAACCAACAACAATACCATTAAATACCATATGTTCTAGTATGTCCACCCTGTCGAGAGGGCAAAATGACATGCATGCCAGGGCTGCGGGACTGTTCGAAAGAGATACCGTGGCCCTGGAACGCAAAGGGCTACGAAAGAACGTGGATGGGTTTTAGTCAGTAGAAGTCTGACACTCCCTACCGCTCCACCCAGGCGGGAGCAGTCATTGCAAAATGGCATACTTACCTACTATCGATGTATTTTTTATGGCTATATTATTCCTCTGCTGGGCCAAGGCCTCCCTCATAGCCTTCCACTCTTCCCTCTCAGTGTTCTCTCTCAAAAACGCCTCTAATTTGTCCGCGAGTTTTCTAGGTCTCACACGGCGACTTAGCTCGTCTTCTGGAACCCACTACGTGACGACTCTGGCCTATCGGTCCTGATGCATGCCACAGACATGGCCCGCCCAATCCCGATCTAACCCATCAGTCCTACTGCCCACACCAGCGATTCCAGTTTTTGAGCGTATTGTGGTATTGGGATTTCTATCGCTGAGCTTTATACGCTACGCCTCGTTGCCCTATTGGATTGACATAAAGTACCTGAAAGCTTATGCAATCCTGTTGAAAACCGTTGTAGACATATGAAACACTTTAAAAAGCGATTGAATTCACTTATCAAGTCCTTTGAACCTCGATCTCAAATATAAACTGCACAAAGTGACCGCGTTTATCAAGATTTTTTGCCACCATCGATACCAATTGCTCTAATACTTTAATAGAAGAAAAAAAACGCAATGCTGTTTATCAGGATCTAGCTGTATAATGAGCATACGGATATTAATTCTAGTAATTTGTTCTCTCTACTTATTCACTTCCAAGTGTACTAGAAACCATAAAACGAAGAACGGAGAATAACACAATTTTATTCCGAAACACACGAGTAGTTTATACATATGTTTTTTTTTCCGACCAACCTCATATAACAATAAATGCTGAATAATACACACATCAAAAGTGTCTAGGGATCAAGCATTTTTATGCGGATTTCTTGAGATTGAGATGTGGCTTTGTAATAAATTTATGATTTTATAAATTTATATGGATCCTTTTTGAAGCATTTCATAATTTGAATCAGGAACTGTGAATCAAATTCGAGTAAAAGATGAAAATCAGCTGTCAATATTTTCCCTATAAAAACATACAACGCATTGAAGACATTATTAGTGCTACTGTTTCCCTACTACTGATTAAAACCAACGTTATTATGGAGCGGCGACGTCATTTAAGCAGGGAAGAAATGCTCAGAGCCGTGGGAATGATAGAAGCTGGTTCCCGGCAACGTACTGTGGCTTTAGCTCTGAATACAAGTCAGAGTGTTATCAGTCGACTTTGGACACGTTACCGAAGCACTGGTACCGTGGCTGAGCGCCATGGAGGACGGTATCGCTGCACCACACGGAGACAAGACCGATACATTCAAATCTTAACTCGAAGAGCTCCAACAATAACCGCCATGATGTTAGCCGTGAGGCTTCATCACTCTTCAGGGAACTTAATTAGCGACCAAACAGTCAGAAACCGCTTGCATGAAGTGAACCTTCATTCCCGAAGACCGCTACGGGTACCACCTATAGCAATGCACAATCGTAGGATTCGATATCAATGGGCTCTTGAACACAGAAATTGGGCAGAAGAACAATGGCGTTTCGTGTGCTTTTCTGATGAGTCTCGTTTTGGTATGAGACCGGATACAAGACGTATACGACACTGGAGAACCCCTGGACGCCAACAGCGATTAAAATCCTGCCAGGAAGTCCATCCTTATAGTGGTGGAACCATCATGGTATGGGCGGGTATTTGGATCGGCGGAAGAACTGAGTTGATTTGGATCAGAGGCAACCTCAACGCTCAAATTTATGCTGAGACGATTGTATCAGACGTCATCGTTCCTCTACAAGTGCAAATCGGTCCCTTATTTCAGTTAATGCATGATAATGCACGACCGCACACCGCAAGAGTTGTAAGACAGACTCTCGCCGCAGCTAACATCAATGTCCTGCCCTGGCCTGCTCAGTCGCCAGACTTGAACCCGATTGAGCATGCATGGGATATGCTACAGAGAAGAGCTCTGCCGAATATGGAGGGTATCCAGTCGCAAGAAGACCTTTTTTTGTTGTTGCAACGAACATGGGCGGCCATTCCACAGCGTGATTTGGATGAACTCATTTTGAGTATGCCAAACCGATGTTCTTGTGTTGTTAGTGTTCGCGGTAGAAACACGGATTATTAATTGTTTAAGTTACCCATTAAAATTTTAAAGAAAACTGTTATTTCAGTCTTTTTTTCGAACTTTAATGTTAGTGGTTCAAATGTCAAAAATCCCTTTATTAGAAAATGGCAAATTTCTTTATTAATGCAAAGGTGACTTGGTTTATCGTTACTGTGACAAACGAAAACACTTTATTTGATGAATCCTTAAAGAAAATTTTAATTAATATCAATCAGGAGAAAAGTTATTGCAAAAATATATGTTGATCCCTAGACACTTTTGATGTGTGTATAAACATACATTTAATCACTAATAAAAACAGTCAATTTAATTTATAAATGGACTATAATTTCCAATGTGTGTGTAATTACAGAGATTTGGAAACGTTTTTACGGAACCATTTTTATGGTAAAATAAATGGAATAGAAATTACAGTTGTCATTGAGGCTATGAAAAGCTATCAAAGTATCATTACTGGGAATACTATTGTTTAATATACAAACATAGTGTTAGGTACTGTAATTACAGCTATTTCCATAAATAAACTATAAACTGTTTGTAAATGTTCGACAACTTTAATTACTGCTGTTACAGTAGAGCTCCTTGCAAAATAAATTGAACATGGAAATACTAAAGACGGAAACATACTTACGTGTCGTGGCGTGTCGTGTCGCGCCAGAAGCAAATCGGTTTCATACATTCAAAATGGTTAGGGACATATTAGCATGGCGTGTCGTGTCGCAACGATGTATGAAACCGAATGCTTCTGGCGCGTCACGACACGCCACGACACGTAAGTGTGTTTCGGCCTTAAGACTAAATAGGTAGAAGGGACACCGAGTACCGACGCACAAACGATTAACCACGTAATCACACATGTGACGTATTCCACGTATTACCACGTATACATCCTTAACCAGGAACCAGCAGAAGGTGAAAAGTTCTAAGTGCGGGGGGCACTTAGAACTTTTCACTTTCTGCTGGTTCCTACAAAATAATAATACCTACGTCCTACACGGTCAAAATGTATGGAGCCCCATTTTTTTTAGCAGTGCGGTTCAGAATGATGAACTGAAAACTTGGAAAACCATTTGTGCGTTGGTGTTCTTTCCATACTTTTTTTATACGGTTAGGAAATCATCAAATGACCCCTCCAGCTCTAGGTGGAGCGGAAGGGAGTGTCAGACTTGTACTGATTAAAACCCATCCATGTTCCTTCTTAGCCCTTTGTGTTTGAGGGCCACGGTATTTCTTTCGAACAGTACCGCAGCCCTGGCAGGCATCGGCCCTCTTGTACCCCTTCTGATTTGCTGACATCTCCTAGAGGCGCGCGTGGAACACGTCGACACGGCCTGTCGTCATAAGACGGACGGATGGTGTGCTAGCCCATTACTCACCGTCCACAGGCCCGCGCCTACACCACCCTTTAAATGAATTTCCATTTCCATATCCAGTATATGAATTACCATTTCAAACACGAAGTAGCATTGGCAATAGAATATGGTTCACAGAGTTTTGTAAAGGCCAAGGCTCTCAGTCAGGGCGTGACTGCTGCAAAATGTAGTCGTAAACGGCAGAGTTTCCCTAAAATCAGCCTACTCTTTGATCTTTGACCAAGAACATATAATTTGGTTTTGCGGTTTGCGTTCTATTTGTTAATGACCACTCGTCTAATTAAGAGAGCTTAACCTCACGCTTGTGAAAGTATACTTTAGATCTACAAACTATAATATTCGTATACAAGTCTAGTAAACTTTAAGAACACTTTAAAGTCTAGATAGCCGATAGCCAGACCTCAATTCGTATTCTTGTCATTGGCACAGAGACTCCTATGTTAGTGAGCCGACGTAGAATTCGCATTTAACAAAATAATTCAATAATTGACCAGTGTGTATGTGGATGGCTTTGTAGACAAACGCATTGGATAAACAGATAGGTAGGCTTTAGCAGCCTTAGGGGTCTGATTTGCTAATGAATGCTTGCATTGACTTTGTACAGATCAATGGGCATGCTGTCTGTGCCCTTTGACCACTTTGGAATATTCATAGTTTCAGTATTCACCCTGAATTCCTTTACCGAAAATTCAACCTGTTTAAGAGACATTATGTGCAATACATTCAGAAATTCGTGATTTAAAATTCTGGTTTCGTGAAATTAACAAATGTTTGATAGTTACTTCTTACTTCGACTCTTGAGAACTTTGCCATTAACCGATTTATTGCGTCTACAGTTTCTTACTGTACCAATCTGGGATTTAACAGATAAACGGATAAGAAGTCAGCTGTCATAACATGGCTATCTATCTGCAGAATTTTAACTGTCTATTTGGTAGTGCTTGTATTTTTGTCGATTTTGATGAAAGGTGCAGTACACAGATATGTACATTTATAAACTTACACTGCCATTTATGGTATATCTTTCATGGTCATCAATTATTGTGAGCTGCCACAGATATCCAGCTGCCCACCAGATATAACACCTGTCTGGTCGGAAGATCCTCCCTTTTCTATGGGGTATTCCAGAACTTTAAACCCTATTCCTTATAACCCTAAACAGTGTATGTTTAGTTTACGAGACCAGGGGGCTGGCTCTTTCTTTGGGCAAAGAATTAGCATTGCCATTCAACGTGGCAACGTGGCACGTTTCCGGATGACAGCGATGTGGAGGAGTATTTTGACGCCTAAGCATCCCGTTGTTTTTAACTTAGTTTATATTTAGTTAGTACATGTAAATATTTCGTTTTAGAAAATAATTTTAGTGACGATTGACTTAACAAATAAAATAAGTATTTAGTTATAAACTGTGAAAGCTTAAAACAGTGTACGTACAGATATGTTCCTAAAAAAATTGCCTTGGGATATCTTCATCTTTCTAAACGACTTTTTCAAACACACCTACACCATAAACACCTGCTCATTTCCCCAAAACATAACAAAAATATCACCTTTTCACGTAGTTTCCCTTTCTGCCCCATACATAGTTAACCTTACGGCCTTTAGCCCTTAAACAGGCTGGCAAAGACCCCCACCCTTAGGGAAATCCCCGAGTAACGCACTCATACAATTTGCATGTAATGTTCGAGGGATGATATAATTGCCTGCATGGTCTGAATTCAATGTGAATGGGGAATTTCCATGGGATTTTGTGAAGGGGAGTGTGTGAATGTGATTGTTTCTTTGGAATATGATATTACTGGCGCCAGTGCATAATGATGACATGTTGCTTTTGATGTGTGCAGATATACTGTAGGCGTAGTTTAAGATTAACTAACAAAATGTTAAAAAACCGGCCAAGTGCGAGTTAGACACTTTTTTGTATCGGAGCCCCCTTAAATCTTTATTTTATTCTGTTTTTAGTATTTGTTGTTATAGCGGCAACAGAAATAATCTGTAGAAATTTTAACTGGCTAACTATTACGGTTCATGTGATACAGCCTGGTGACAGACGGACTGACGGACGGACAGCGAAGTCTCAGTACACGACTCACAAAATGAATAATGTTTTCAAAAAAGTTAGACAATACTATTTGGACGTATTCTGCGCATGGTTCCAGTTTTATAACTCAAAAATCTATAGTAGATACATAATGTACATACTTTATAAATATAATTTAGTAAATAGAGTTACAAAAATATCAGAGAACAATGTAAAGAGGGTAAATATAATTTCGTAACCTTTCCAAAATTAAATTAAAGGCAGAAAGGCTTTGGAAAAATGTAAATAAGCTTATACATTTACGTTCTCAAGAGAATTGAATCTTCCGAAAATTCTCATACAAAGAAAGATCTAACAAACACAATTACTAAATAGCTTTACAAATAAATCTCATATTACGGTACGAGCTTTAAAAAACGAGATAAGAAAGTTAGCCTAGACAAACAAACTTAGCTTAGCCAGCCTAGGCCTCACAAAACCGAAATAACAATTTCATCAACGAAAAATAGAAACGTATATTTCAGTAAAAGTAAAAAAAAAATATTTAGTTATCAAAACCTCATAAGGGTCGGAGTAAGGGCCGTTTCGAACGAAATTGAATAAATTTATCCTTTCTTGATATGAAATCGCAAAGCAGGTGTTTCTTTGATCCGCCAAAGATTGAATTGTTATGAATTTCAGCCGATTTTATTTGTTTTCTTACGGGTGAGGGAAACTTGTTACTTATGGAGTTTTGGTTCGCTTTTATTGGTTTTTCACTTACCTGTGTGTAATGGCTGAATGAGTGGAGGGGTACGTTTGCAAATTGAGGGGATTTTGCTAAGCATTGGTCAAATAGAATATTGAAGATTTTAGTACCTTAATGAGGTCTTGCCATCTTAGTTTAAGTTTTCTTGATTTCTAATTCCCACTGAAATCTTTGTGACTGGTAATTAGTGAAACACGTGATTGTACTCATGATTACAAACAATTTTCCCAAAAAACGATTATTTTTTTATACTCATTCTCTTTTATTTCAATAACACAACAGCCATATGAAATTTGCGCACGCGTGCGCCAGTGACCTATCAGCTGTAAGCCACATGACGCCATTCTGTCTCATTACAATCGTACCGTGCCACAGTGGGTAGGCAGAGTACCCGCACGGCTCGCAACCCCGAATTTCACATAGCTGTTGTGTGTGCCCTAAATATTAATAATAACATATCCATATCACCGCAGGGTTAGGCAGATGAGAAGAAGACACCCTAAATTTCGCCAGTTTAAGTCCCATGTAATAGGGGGCGAGCCTATTGCCATCAACCGGGCACAAATCCAGACTCCGTGACTGCTACTGAGAAATTCTTGATGGAAAAACCCATAAACGATGTGCCCGACACGAGAATCGAACTCAGGACCTCATGCTCAGCAGTCGCGGTGGCGAGCACTTGACCAATGAAGCAGTCTACACAATCTACATAATATTATGTACTACTATTTACTAAACGTTACCAGTACCACCATCAATGCCATCATACCAACCTACACCACCTCCACACCACCTGTTCATACATTCAACATGCGGTTACCCAAAATTCGAGCGTTCAAAATTAATATGCAAATAAGCCGTGTATTCACCCGGCGACAAATGTACGGGTGTACGAATGTACGGATGTACGGCGGCATGCCGCGTCTGATGTTGTTGTGTTTTAGACAACAGAATGTTGTCTGAAGCGAGTATGTCTGTGTGTTGTTGTTTGAAGTATTTACTTGAGGATCTTTTGTCTGATTGAGGGCTTGTGGCCAATGGACTTATGAGTGTGGCTAAATAATTACAGCGGCACAATGAAAATAATATTAAATTTGTTTTTCTACAAGTCGTCCCAAATGGGCCGTAGGCATGTAGGACGAGTTCATGAATTAGCCAATATACAACCTGTTTCTTTTGATATCCCATAACTCTAGGATATGATTAATACCATATCAACGAATCAACTGGCATATGAATTGTGTTTCAATAATATTTTTTTTGTTTTTTCGCATTTTCTTAGCTTTAAATATGAATTATTGGTTTGAATAAAAAGAATTACTCGTATTTATCAATGAAACTACTACTATTTTATTACACTACTGCGAAGTTTGGCAACCTCGCAAAAGTAAAGATTCGTCATACTGGTGATAATTTTTGACCTAAGTAAATTATGATTGATGATATCTCCGAAACTATGCATTTTTGGACCACCTATTCTAGGAGTTTTAGTATTATTTTTACCTACAGAATATAACCCTAGAGTTATTTGATATAAAAAAAAACAGGTTGCATAGTCCAAAATTTTTGGTAAGTAATTATCTTTTTTCGAATCCTACCTAAAACTAAGTCAAATTACCTTTTTTTGACCCCGAATGTAGGTCAACGTTGTTCCATGCGAAATGTGACCACTGGGCCTATAAGCCACCGCACAACCCACGCACCGAATCATTTTTACCACAAATATAATTTTATTTCACGAAAAATTTACCTGAAACCGGCTTTCAATTAAATTTTTACTCTCGGCCAGTTATTAAAAAGCATTTTATTATTTTTAATTTTGGCGTTTTTTCAATTAAAACAAAAAGGCTTCCCGTTGGTCTTTTATGTAGAATTTTATTTTTACAAACATTTTTATTTTGTTTCAGGTAATCACCGTTTGTTGTGTAAAACGAAATTAATCCAGCATTTTGTGAAATCCGTACCACAGCTTATAATCGTAAGTTAGTAACAAAATATCAACAACACGAACCAAGGATAGAATGATTGTGGACGGTGAGTAATGGGCTAGCTCACCGTCCGTCCGTCTTATGACGACAGGCCGTGCCGACGGCGCGTTTGTGTTCCACGCGCGCCTCAAGGAGTTGTCAGCAAATCGGAAGGGGTCCGAGAGGGCCGATGCCTGCCAGGACTGCGGGTTGTTCGAAAGAGATACCGTGGCCCTGGAACACAAAGGGCGAAGAAGGAACATGGATGGGTTTTAGTCAGTACAAGTCTGACACTCCCTCCCGGTCCGCCCAGAGCGGGAGAAGTCATTAAAAAAGGATAGAATGATTGTTCTCTGCCTAGAAATGCTGATTTCGGAAAGCATCATATTCCTGCCCTTGTCTCGTGTTATTTAAGATCGGCGCAACACGTTTTTATTCCATTCTCTGCTGTCACGCTACCATCTACTCCTTTTTCCTTCATAGCAAGCAGATAGATCGTTTTCATAATTCGTACTTAGGACCAGAGATGTTATGGAGCTCCGTAACCGTAACCTAAACTATCGGATATCCGAAATAAAAATATATCCGTAACCGTATCCGTTTCACAAGTTTCGGATACTTTCGGATAAGGGCGGAGTCTAAATAAAACGACATTATTTCGACAGGTTTTTGTTTCACCGCTCGCACGCCACGTGAATCTTACATTTTGTTTGTTATTTCAAGTCAGTCATAACCATAACATAACCTCTTTCATAGTCTCCTCATCCTTCCTCTAGTTAGTTTTTTATTTCATAGTTGATACTTAATTTAAGAAAGTCTTGTGTTAAGTATTACATTGATTTCTAAAGACAAAAGGCGACCAAAGTCAAGTTTAATTGGGACGTTTTTTTTTTCAAGTTAATGTAGATTCTGCAAAATGTTAACCGTTGTGATAAAAACTTTTCCCGGAAAGGAGGTGGCAATGGTCAATCTAATATCCGTAACCGAAACTAACGGATAATCCGAAATAATTACACGTCTGTAACCGTATCCGAAACCGAAATACTTAATTTTATTCCTATATCCATATCCGTATCTGCTTAGGACATACTGAATGTATCTGGATTCTGAAAAATAAGTCTCTGGCAACTCTCTTGTTGACTGCTTTAGCGAAAATCATAAAAATAACATTGAACGAAAATGTTTATGAGCTATTTTAATAGCGATAAACACTTTTTAAAGGAGGCCACAATGAAGAAGGAAATGACAATCTTGTAAATTAAAAAGTAATATGTTCCAAAAGAGTTCCATTTTCAAATTCCATGATTCTTTTTTTCATTCATTTATTCTATGTGGTTAGATCCAGAAACAGTATGCCCCACGTATAATTTCGTGCTTGTTCCAAATTCAAAATGTTTTTATTAACTCATGAGTAAAAAAGCGTTTTATTCGCTGTTATCGATGAAACAGTGTCCTTTTTCGAGCGGCAATAGTAAAAACATAATTTCACCGCGGCCACATTCAGGCTTTGTCATTTTCCACCGCCAGGCTATAATGACAGTGTAGACACTAATACAAACTTGCCGTCGGCAGGCTATAGTTGAACACAATTACGGCAACAGACTGAACCAGCCGCTGAAATACATTGTAATTATAGGTGCCAATGTTGGACAGCGCTCGAGTAATTTACCGTCCGTCTATCTAGGTATTATAAAACCATAATATCAGAATATAAACAGTAGCTGATGTACATGGGCTTTACAATTACAGGGAAATTAAATTTCAGAAGAATTACTTGTGCCATGCTCAGAGAATTGATAACAATCTTTGCGTTACTTACTAAATAAGTTTAGCGATAAAATATCTTTCAGTTTATGCCAGTCTTTTGAAGATGACAGGGACAGAATTTATGTTTTAAAATAATATGTTTATCATTAAAAGTACTAGGTGAGTGAATTGCGATCCATCATCATCATCAGCCTATAATGTTCCCACTGCTGGGACACATGCCTCCTCTCTATGAGAGGGAGTGGGCTGTAATCCACCACGCGGGCCCAGTGCGGGTTGGTAGATGACATGTCTTCGAATTTTTAGTTGTAGGACATGCCGGTTTCCTCACGATGCAGATGTTTTCCTTCACCGTTTTTGAGCGCAGCGATGATGAAATAAATTACACAGATAATGAGCCTGCCTGGGTTTGAACCCACAGCTTAATGTTCGTAAGTCGGGGCTGCCACCACTGGGCCACCGCTGCTCTCAGTTGCGATCCAAGGTGGCTAGATTGCGATCGTCCTTTTGCGAACCTAGGCATAGCAAGACGTGACCTGTACTGATGTAGTAAGATTGCTGCCTCAAGGCACAACGTATCAATTGAGATTGTGCCCGATTGGAGGCTTAAAGGCTGTGAATGGCAATCCACCTGAGAACCGAGAGAGATCTACCTTTTTGGGGTATCACATCTCACCAGTGTTATAGCCAAGGCTTCTCTTAAAATAAACATCCCTACGGGTCATTGGCTACTGAACAATACACCGAGGCGGCCTATCTAATTCCGAACAACATAAAGTATGTAAGGCATAGGCGGCGATCACGCATAATTTATGCAGTATTTACCTTGCCCGGGCAGATTGTTTCTTTGTAACGTAAATCAAAGTAATTGGCACGGTAGAGTATAGGGATTTTTTTATGAGATACTCCTAGATGTGAATGTAGGGTTCCTTTGAAAGTTATTTTTCATTTATTTTAACGTTGCTGCAGCCTTTGCGGTTTTGATTCCAAGAAGGCATTGAGTCCTCAATTCTTTGTTCTTTACCTGACAGCACCATCCATAGCCCGACTTCATCCACTGCCGTACATGTGTCTATCATCATCATTATCATCATCAGCCTATAATGTTCCCACAGCTGGTACACAGGCCTCCTCTCTATGAGAGGGAGTGGGCTGTAATCCACCACGCGGTCCCACTGCGGGTTGATAGATGCCACCTGTTTTCTCACGATGTTTTCCTTCACCGTATTGTAAAGCAGTGGTGATGAAAAAAAATACAAAAAATAATTACACAAAGTAATGCGCCTGCCTGGGTTCGAACCCAGCTTTCAGCAGCAGCAGCTTTCGAAAGCTTTCTGCTTGTAAGTCGGGGCTGCCACAACTAGCCCACCGCTGCTCAGATGTCTAGTCTTCTGCTAAATTTTCCGCTCTTGTACCTCATCCAGATTATACCAGCGATGGCAATCTTTATGCCATAGTAACTAAATTCACTACTGTAGATTTGAGTATTATTGATTGATACTTTATACCGTCACACCCCTGAATCTCAGAGGGGTTAAGCATGGCTATGATTGGGGGCGAAACCGTTCACAGTACCAATCACGGACTAAAAGCGAGAATTTTTGAACGGAACACCCCAATTGGCCGGGAAGGATTCCCGGCCTAGGTTTCAACCTTAGAAATGAATGAAACAGGCCATTATTTTAATCAAAAAGTTATAAATGCTTATTTATATGACTTTTGATGAGGAAATAATTAATTAATAATATAATCTTGAGGTTGATAACCTGTATAGCACTGAATGGTTATAGGCCAATGACGATTTTATGAAATCTTTAAGTTTAAACTCATTCTATCACTTACGAGATTTCTTCCGTTATTATTTATTGTTTTGAGTTCCCGATATTATCTTTGGGTTATTGTTATCTTTAGGTTTTTTAAATAAGCATTATAATTATGTATGTATTATATTAATTCAGGACGTCTTAAAACCTAAGCTATTATCCTTCAATGGCGCCACAATCATTCTTATGGCACGAAACAAGCGAACAATAGATAATAAACACGCTATGTTTATTAATAACTAATAATGATAAAAGGTGTCAGCGTGTCATCTTATCTGTATAATGCACTTTGTACTTACTTTATTATGGCTTATGTTTAACATAACTCCATATACATAACAACAGATAAAGTAAATATAACCTTATAAAACATTTTTATACTGCCTAAAATAGTAAATGATCACCAGAAATAGTAAATGATCACCAGAATTACAAACCTGAAAATCACAGCTCCGAACTAAGGCGTAGTCGACGGAGCCCCGCTACGCGGGGCTCCTATTTCTCTCTGCAGGGTTTAAAGTAACCTAACACGAGGGGGAATATTTGGTGATCATTTACTATATTTGGTCTTTGAATACAATTTTTTTGGTGTTTAGTATTTTTTTTTGGGTACGTAGCTTAGGATCTCAAAGTATTTTTTGGTGCTCATTATATTTAATCCCCTTTATTATTGATCCGTAAGTAGCCATTTATCAATTTAATGATAGCGATGATAAAAATCATAAAGAAGAACGAACCAATATTTTGACTATCAGTCAATTAAGACATTCGAATTAAATAATGGAGACCTGGCTGTCCGTGTATTTAAGTTAAAGTACAGATTGTGATTAAATCCATACTAATATTATAAAGCTGAAGAGTTTGTTTGTTTGCTTGAACGCGCTAGTCTCAGGAACTACTGGTCCGATTTGCAAAATTCTTTCAGTGTTACATAGCCCATTTATCGAGCAAGGCCGTAGGCTATATATATCATCACGCTACGACCAATAAGAGAGGAGCAGCAATGAAAAATGTTGCGAAAACGGCGAAAATGTGACGCAGACGAAGTTGCGTGGGACAGCTAGTAATTAATAAAGTTAGTTCAGTACCTGAAGGAAATAAAAAGGATGAAGAACATCCGGGGGCATTCCAAATATTGATGTTGCAATTATGTCAAAAACAGTTAAACATTGTATACAAGCATGACGTGATCCTGAAACTTTTTATAGAATCAATTTGTCGAATGTAAGGAATGACGAAGTAGAGTATTAATAGAAGATGCGTCAAAAAAAAATGTCGCTGCGTTTTGTTTCATCTTCACAAAAAAATAATTCCGTCATAGTATTAGTAAAAATGGGATGCCTTTGTCCAGCAGTGGGACGAAATGAGACAAAAGATAGCCAAAAAATATGTAGTCTAAATTCTTACCTCTTATTCAATAGATAAGTTGCTAGGTAAGGCCGTTAGTTTTTGTCTCTGAAATAGGCACTACTTATAAACGGTTATCTGTGTAAAATCTATTTACGTAAAGTATTAGCAGAGACTGATTTCCATTCATGTATAATTTCAGGTGCCATCCATGCACATTTTCTACATATTTCTTACTCTTTTTAATTAGATAAGTTTAAATTTTCCATCTTATGCTTTCATCGTTTTTACTGCGAACATATTTCTTGTTCCATTTTACTTTTTTCCTTTCTTGGTTTCTTTAGTAACTTCAAAGCATAACATTGATAACGCAGTACCTGGTAAACTATGTGCAACTCCTTGATGCTCGGTGTCGTGTATATTACATTATAGAAAGCAAATAAATTGAATATGAAATACATCTTTATCTATGTAGTCATCAACTATTACAGGCGCTTTTTGCATATGCACAATCTTATGCAGATAAAGGTGCCTGAAGGTCCTGAGGTACAGATCACCTCTCCGGCTTAATTGTCGTACTCATCAGATAACAATATCATGATCCATACACATTTTTCTCGCGTTTCTGCAATTTCAATCAGATATAGTCTTGAAAAATGATTGTCAAACGCGTTCACGGTGCTTCATCCTGTTTTTTTGAAACTTTTTATTGAGGTATCTCTAGTGAAATATTTTCGTTAGGATTTAAAAGCGTAAGATGATGGTTTTTTAAATGGGTTCTTTCTTTATTTGTGTCTGTTTTTTTTTTTAGTACTAACAAAAAATCTTTTTGCGTTAATGAAACTCAATAACCCACAGATTATTAGGTCTGCTTACCCTGAAAACAATGTGGCAAAAGCTTTTACTTTGGCAGCACGTGGTTAACAAATTACAATGTAGCATATTGTATTCGAAATACCCTGTCCCGAAGTCTATAGAACAACACAGGTGCGGCGAAAACTTTCGTAACTTTTCTACTTACTTCTAGAATGCCTCTCGCCTTTCCAACTCGTAGCGCCATCTAGTTTCAATTTTGAGAACAGTAAGTCGTACCGATTTAAGAGCCATCTATCATTGAGTAGTAGAACTTTTAACGCCATCTATTGAGCAGTTATTGAAGTTATAGAACAGCTCCATCTGTTATTTATGTAGTAAACTACTTCACTTCGTGAGCTTCTGCTACTGCTCACTAGATGCTGCTCTTAGCATTACATCATCAGATCAGCATTCATTTTAGTTATCTATGAGGTTCAAGAATTGATGTAAATTTCTCCTCATGAAATAAATAAAAAGAGTAGAAAATTGGTAAACAACAAACAAAATGCAAAAAGTTATTCTCCGCCATGACAGTGTTGAACACTGCCGTGACCAGGATTCGAACCTGGGTTACTACGGCCACAACGTAGGGTCCTAACCACTAGACGATCACGGCTATCGGAGCGATGGTAACGAAGCCGAAATAGTGAACTACATTACGCTGTAATGACGTAAACAATCTAAATCACTTTAATTTATCGCTTGCATAAAGTGTACCGACTTACCAGAAGGGCAAATCAATATTGATTGTATCTTTTAGTATCAGAAACTTTTTTACTAATCCAATTTAAATTAAATATTTGTTTATGTAATCAATACCATTTTTTTTTATAATTAAATTAAATTGATCTTGTTTATCCGGGTGCCTAATATGATGAATGCATGAACATTTTGAACAGGGATATTTTTATGCCAAAAATCCTCCTTGATAGATAAAGTAGCACCAATATCCTCACTGCTGTTTTCGTTAAAACGGTCTACTCATACATTCCTTGACCCTTCAAATTTTACTTTTAAAAAAGGGGAGCAAACCAATGATATGCTATCCACATTAATAAAAGCATGCAACCGAAATACTGGCTATTCAATAACATCAAATTCCCAACATAAGAAATATTGAATCTTCTCGCCCTTTTTATCAAGATAAATCACAATTTGACCGTTCCGTGCCGGTGCAACTTTGACATATTTTTTGCGCGGTGTTCAATGAATGGGAACAATTGATGCGCGTACGTGGCGACCCCTGGCAGACGCAAATTGGGTGCGCTAACTAGCCAGATTATAAGATACTCGTTCTGTTACTGTGGCTTAGGATACGGTTCGTGGCTTGAGTTTTGGGGCGTGATGGAATCTCGAATGATTTCTTACATATTCCCATTTCTATACGGGAAACAGGAGATGGATTAGGTATGTGCGATGCGTCTTCAATAAGGAACTTGAAAAATAATCGAAGAATTATGGGTAATCCAGCTTCATGAAACATAAACGCGGTTTTACAAGGTGGCTTTTTAATTTGCTATCATGAAAATTGAAAACAATCAAAGAAATCTTTAGTTTATCTCTGTGAAAACTGTAGATAACATTGATACACAATCTTCGATCAAAACGCATTGATCGAAGTACACGGTCATAAAGCTTACAAGATTAGCAGGATTACGTGCTCAGTGCGACTCTTGTTGGATTATCAGCGATCTTAAAAGACAATGAGATTATTCATAATTTGATTATATTAATTGTCTTATAGGATTTGTTTTCGGAGATTCAAATAACCATATTAGTTTACCTCTATTCTTTCAAAATTCAATAAATAAAATCTACTTCCTAAATGGTCAGTTACCAGCTGCTGAATCTCCGCAACCCTTCTTTTGGTTCACAATAATGCCCTAATAAAATATATCATTATAAATGCAGATCATTATCATTATTCGTTATGCGAACAAGTTTAGCGGCTTGTTCAACATTCATACACTTCACGTTGTAATACCAATAAGAATTATAACTGGAATTAAAATCAGCTTGAAGAGAATTATTAATTTGTTCAACTGTATGCTGTTCCATGTTTTAATCTGTTACGGTTATATTCTTTAATTTTAAATGCACACTGTTAATGGACACTTTATTACCGGTTGTTTTCAATTAATCAAGAGTAATGAAAAAAAACCGCAATCAGTTACTTTTGTGTTTTTTTTTCTACTTGACTGAAATTAAAATACAAAAGTATTTTTTTTTATTTATAAAAGTCGTCATTATTCGTTATCTTCTTTCCATAGAAGTTGGGATTTTAAAAAGGAAAAATAATGGAAATCATCGCTTTATATATTCAACGTCACACAATGACTAGGTGACTTGACGTTATTTGTAGTAATGTGTACCTATATTGTAATTCCCTTCACTACTATTACGCCATAGTTTATTTTTCTGACAATTGCTATAGTTTCTCCATTCTCGGCGTTTTATTCTAAATTCAAACTTTTTTGTTTCGCTCACACAAAAACTTGACAAAACCAGCTAACCTTCGTGGTTACCATAGAGAATGACCATGACTTCTTTAGAGCACAAATCCTGTTTTTTAACAAAACATAGACACAATAGAAGAGTAGACTACTACGGGTACTTGGAGATAGACAACTTGTTCCAAATTTAAATTAATAGATGCTTATGACATGTTGGCCCATCCTTCAGTTGTGTTAGTTTCGCTTAGGGATGCACCCTATTACCCTTTACGGTCGAATCCATAGACAGTTCGCGTAAAAATCTCTTATGCGTCAGTTAACATATTTGTAATGCCCCAAAGCTATGTTAGACAATTGGTTTGACCCTTTTGTTGCTCTAATCCTTTCTAATGCAGTTGATATAATAGGTTCATTGTAATACGGAACTGCATCTGTATTTCTATTTGCCTTTAGGTTTAAGAGCATAATATCCGTAGTAAAGAGGAAGTTTAATCAAGGGCATAGAATCGACTCTTTTGTAGATGATTTGACGGAATCAATAAAGGGTATAGTAATGCAATATTTCAGTTAGAAAGTACATATGGTAATAAAATCTGCCAAGAGAATCTTAATTATTTGCACAATTGAATGCACAATCAAAATTAAAAATATTCCCATCCCGCATAAGTTTTAGACCCAAAAGTAATAATCGTTCAACTATCAATTTGCTAGAATACTTCAGCACTATTGCGCAAGGCTTAAACTCTCATAAATTCACACAAGTTAACATTCTCGGAATGTTTCTTCTCAGTTTCATTTAGTTTGATACTGACTTGGTTTAATTTCAAAGTTTGGTATATGAATTCCAGAGCGTTGGTAAACAGCAAGTATTGTTTTCTTTATTTACTTCAAGTCTGAGTAAGTAACATGTGTTTGGAACTAGTTATTCAAAACCAATGGAATAACCATTGGTTTTGATTATTGGTTTTCATTAAAATTATTGCCTCAGACGATGTAACTTCTCGTAAATGTAAATCTGAAGTGAATAAATTCGCACTATTCGCTACTGCAGCATGGAAACATAATATTTCCGTTTATTTATTGGTCTCAACTTACAATGCAATGCAAACATAAAATACGATATCTAACAAACTTCCCCGAAGCGAGGGAAACACAAAACTATAACGTTACAATATTTACGATTTGGGCTATTTTTCTTCACTTGATAGCACCATTGAATACCGCAAGCCCCCTACTTTATCTAGCGATTTATTAGATCAAATAACACCAACAGTTGACACACTCGAAGAAACAGTAAACAAAGAAACAGATTCCCTAAGTCAAGGTGATAAAGAATACAGTGACATTTCAAAAGATACAAATAAGTTTGTTAATGCAGAAGTATATCGCAGTCTTGAATATCGGGGCGTTTGTTCAAATATATTTTCGGAAACAAGGGAAGACAAGTATTTGATGAGATGACAGATTTCTGAATAGATTTTGATATAATAAGGAAATAGGGAGCAACGTTTGGGTTTGTTTATTGCGAAGTTTCAATATAGAATACACTAGTTGCATGTAGTTCCAAAAATATAAAGGGGAGAATTTAATCATAGTTTTTTTTTTTTGTAGTTTCTAACATTTGTTTTCGTTGTCGTGTGGGAAAAGTTTTGATTATAATATCTAATCAATAGTATATCGGATATCTATGGGCTCGAAGAACTTAGAAGGGGGAAATTAAATCAACTAACGAAAAATATTGTGAATTTGTGCAATGAATCCATAAAAAGTCGTGAATAAGGGTTTAGTGTAAATATGTATAAACATTGCCTTGATTAGTCACAACTAATAGTTTTGCTACGGCTTTCATCACTATTGTAATTTGTCCCTTTTTAGACAGTATGCAAATATTTTGAATACAAAATGCAGTAGCTAAACAACTTTTGATTCCTTTTTCAATCTACTCTGTGCTTTACTCAAATTGTATCAGCATCTGTAGTGTGAATGCTCGCACTATTGCTGTCTTCAATATTGAACACAAGCAAGAACATTACGATATCACACTGCTGTTCGAATCGCACGTTCGACATAAAATTGTTATTACATTTAACGCCAGACAGTCCACCTGTACCTTTGTTTGAAGCAACGAACCCCATTAGAGAAGTAACCGATACGCGAGTGCTACAACCGGGTCGTGTGAACGCACCTCTCTCTCGCCTGCATTCATTCGAACCTCATCAAACTGCATTTCAACTCTGACATGACTTGTCACGTTGCAAATTCTGACATTGTCATGACAGTCTATGACGAGAAAGGGCGAGACAAGAAAGGGTGCAACCTTTGGGTCAACAATGACATTTCATAACGTTTAAAACATTTTGTTAGTTGAGAAAGTTTCTTTGTTGGACATTTTTATCTTGTTTAGATCAAACTGGTTGGATTGTAATCTTAATAGCATTATCGATAATCATATTACTAAATATTAGATTACGGAATCAGCAGGGTATGTTAAGGTCACTGCATAGAAATTGATTGTGAAACCTGTCAAGGAAATTGAAAGAACTTGCGATCTATTGAACCCTTTGCGTAACTAGTGATTGTGGATGACGTAAATTGAAAGAATTATTAATTTATGTACCGTCAGGAACATGTCGTAACTATAAAAGATAAACATTTTGATAAAGTTAACATAGATCAAATTATTAATAATCTGATACACAATTATACTGTTTACTGTACCTTTTTCTAATAGAAGAGTATATTCTTCTAATCGAAGTCGACCACAATAATACGTAAGTTAAGTTTTATTCTTATCCTCATCGTGTTACCTAATTAGCATTACGGATCAATAAATTACAAATCCGACGGATACAAGTCTGACCTCTACAAAACCTTTAGGTACCTCTATAAATCCATACAATTTAAATCTTGAGCTACAAAATAAAACAAATAGGTATCCATCTCTGACTGAACTTTTTCTCACAATCCAAATGTTCCCAAGTGGCCAATTGTTGAATGTTAACATTATTTTTAACACTAAGAACCGGTCTTGCAACACGGAAGTCGAGTCGCACGCCGATTATTCGTATTTTCAAGTAAATCTTGGCTTCAACATCTGTCCGGTTTTCGTATTTGTCGGCAGTCCCATTGTCAATTGTTTGCAGTCCGTTGCATCTTGCATTTTTGTGAAGATGTCAGTTCTGACGTGTTATGATTGAAGCTCCAAAGGTTTTTGGGTCAATGAAGTGTGGATGTATTATTCGTTTTCTCCTTTTCTTGTATGTAACAGATTCATAGCGGCTTTTTGCCTCGATATGGTAGCATCTTTACCCATATTTTTTAGGAAACAATCACGGATATAATAAGCGACTCATACAACTTGACATTTTATTACTACCCATAACTAAATCGTCTTTTCGAACCGAGATTACCCCTGATAGAAAAAGTCGAGCGTTACATACGTTTTTCCATGATCAGATTCTATCAATTAACCAAACGACCCATAACCAAATCTTAGTAGCGAGAAATTATACTGTTACCATGGAACAACCATACGTTTTCTATGATTTATTGTGTACGAATAATTCTAATGGGTTTTACGGCTCATAAATTTGTTTAACGCCTTTGATAACGCCGTCTAATGTCATTGATATTGAGAAATCCTATTGTACCATCGTGGTACGCGCATGCCGTGACGTCATTGTTAAAGTAAAATATTTTGATTTATTACTCCCATTGTTTTCTTAGGAGAAAAGGATTAAAATTCAAATTACGTCGAGATTTCTTTTCTTTTTATTCCTGGCGTCTTCTTGTTTCCTTTTATTGTGATAATTACGTGAAATTATTTATTGTGTTAGATGTACGGTAAGTAAATAAAATGTTAATGTGTTGTGAGCGTTGTAATTGTTGTAAGTGGCATTTCGAACTTCAATTACGTCATTGTTATGTCTAGTTTGCTCTTGGGTTTCATGATATTGCTTTAGGAAATTCCTGACAACTTGTTTAGGATTCTCTAGAAATGTTTTTGGTAGCAAGTCTGGAATATTTTGCAATGGAGAACGTGGAAATTGAATGTTATCAAGAACATTTACGCTCGTTTTCATGTATTCTTAAAGAACACATATTCTCATGAACAATTCAAGATAAATGTATAGTTAACCCAACACTAAACATGGCTACGTAATACGTATTAACTTCATCACATAATTATGCTGGATCCAGTTTAACCGAGATAAATTCTTAGACTTTATCCCTTGGGTACATCTTCAAAAATTAGTAATCCTTTTACAGTCCCTACCCTTACACGATCCGCCCTTCACTCTTGGGTGTCACCCCTAGCAATTCTGTCCAATCACAACGTCTTAAAATTGCAACTTTATTCTACACCCTTCTTGAATTGCATAAAAAATATATCAGGGGTGTCCCATCTTGCAAGTTTAGGTCCTGTCCAATTTTTTCCCAAACGTAATCGAAATTTTGTTTTTTTACTATTTTGTGCGAATTTTGTGGGATCTTATTTAGTCGTGGTTTCGTTTTTATTATTTAGATGTTTTAAGTTTTTTTTAGTTTTCTCTACAATAGAGATGTCACTCGTCGGAATGATAAATCCGATTGTTATGGCTTTCGGAGCGACTTTTTGATAAAATAATGTTTTTGCGTGGTTTCGTAACGCGATTACGTCGACACGGATATTTTTGGGGTATTGTGTAATCCGTACCGACAATCCTTTTTCTACCCCAATCTGTAACATAAACTTTAAAAATAAATTCAGTACAAAAAAATCTATCTTAGATGGTTAAAATTGCTTGCCATATTGTTTTCTGTGTCCATTTGAATCAATTTTGATTTTTGTGAGTTCCTTTATTACATTTATGGGTGGTTTATTCTCAGCATGAACCACTCCATTTTTTCAATCTTTCACACAATATTACCATACGCTACCAATATTAACCTTCAAGTGACATAACACAATAGGATCCGTCAGTTTCAATTAGTTAATCTTTGTAACTTGAGTTTATGTCTCATCTGTATCAAAAAACTTACAATCAAAATTGAACTTTACCCTCTAAATTTCTAAGCTGATTTTTCATTTGGCTTCATTCCAATCCACGGCACATCTATAGTCACCATTGCAAATCTTATGCAAATATTCATACACATTTGAAGGGTAACATGAGTCCATGTTTTCGCGTGTTTCTCGAGGTAGACATCTTGTTTTTTATACGGATTAGTTTTCTAAATACATTTTAATTGGGGCCCCATTGTTGGGCCCCTTTTGACATGTCAAGTTCAAGTTTGACGTTTGTAATGTCATGTCGTTATGAGTGATGGGAAATATTGTCATTTGCGGTTAGTATTAGAGTTAATCTCCGTTTACGGTTATTGGTTGAAATTGTATTGTCGGCCGTTGGGTTGTTACGCGCTGTTGGGATATTTTTTGTAGCTTAATAAGGATTAACTTTGTTTATAGTTTCTTATAGTTTACTGTGTGTGACAATGAGCGATTAATGTGCTCAATTAATTATTGCTGCCACATGCCTCGTCTACCCTATGCGATCTTAATGGCATTTGCTTCAAATACTAGTACTTACCTTACTCTGACAATAAGATTAAGTTGATATCAACAAGCAATGATTTCGATTTAAAACTCACATATGTCCTACTAATCTTTGCTAAAATCTATTTTGAAATGAGTAATATTGTCGATCTTTACTGGGTCGCAGAGGTACTTTATCTACTGTAATCAATCAATCAACCTGGCTTATTGAGTGTCTCCTCTCGACACGATTAAGTTTTTCAAAGTCTTTTCTACTCTGTCTACCTGGCTGGATAATTTTCACACTTATTTTAACACATTTTTTATTCAATAAAGCGCAAAATCACGTTAACTGCTCTGATTTCGAACTCTCTTAACCCCGAAAGCCAAAAATAACACAATTAAAAATGGTAATAATGTCATTCAATAATAAATCATTTTTGAACTTCCATTAAGTTTGACTTTCCAATATTTATATGGTATCGTATCATTAATCTAAATCCCGGGACACAACAGCGGCGCTGACACAAATGTAGCGAAATTGTTCAATGATACGATTCGGCGTATCATTAATATTGTGGCGTATCCTTTTAAAACGGTAAAATGTGTATGGAATCTACTTTTTTACACAATAAAGCGCTTTTATTTTTGTGTACAATCATCGTCGTTTTAGCAAAACGTTATTTGGCACATACACACTCATATCTATTATCTTTATTACTTATGTGGTTTTTTTATTATTTTCATATTGTTTTTACAGAATGAATACACTTTTACCTACCATTTACTAGGCTTCATCTTGTATTCGTACAATTCATACGACATTTGTACTGATTGTCGAATTATTCTACTCGACTTGCTCTTTACAAACTAAAGACAAAAGAAGTTTTATACTCCAACTCAGCCTCAAAATATCAATATAACTAAATTAACTTCCTTCATTTCTCATATCTGTCAATATCTACGATTATCATCAGTCATGTTAAAGCGTTATACACACCCCCGCAATAATACGACGTCTCACACTACGCGCTACGCCAATCGATTGTGTCCACCCCCTTACATTAACGTCCATCTATTGTGGGGTATTAAGAGGGTTAGTTTTGTGAATGGTATTTGATTTTGGATTATTAGGTTAATATTTATGTGTGTATTGTTTGATAGCATGTTGTGATTGATGTGAAGGACCAAAAATTCAGCAGAATGGTTGCATACGTCTGTTGTTGACTTTATACTAGCAAAACGTTATTTTTCTTTATGGTGTGGTTATTCCGCGCATGGGCCTCTGACTTGGCTTTACATGCCGTCGAGAAATATATCTCAGGCATACTGGTTTCTCATGAAGTTTTAGGATAAGAGGTAAGATAAGATATGATAAGATATATTTATTTGCTCAAACATGTGTTTACATACAATAATAAAAGTGCATGTAAGTTAACATAAAATAAATAAAAAATGGTTCAGACATGTTTGCCACATACTATGGCGTGCAAATATTTGAATAATTGAGTTTTTAATTAATAATTTCAATCCAATGTAATCTAATAAATGTCAAAAATACACATGTCAAAAGTAGAAAAATAAAATCATAATTTGATCAATGTCTGTGAATTTAACAAAGAATAATAATAATGCCAAAATTATAAATGTCAACGTATATACATGTCGAAGGTAATTATTAAAACCATGAATAAATCTATGCTACAGTAAATGGTTCTGCCAGAAATTAATTAATGTTATAGTATGCTTTGTCAGTTAGAAATGTACATTATTAAACTGCTCTCTCCAACTTTTGGGTAACTTATTATAAATAATGGGAGCCATGCAGAAAACACTTTTGCGCATAAGTGCAGTCCTACTCCTATGCAGACACAGCTGGTTTTGATCACGCCTGATTCTGGGAAATTTGTCTGCCTTTCGCGAAAATAAGATTTAATTATTTCTAATAAACATTACTGTTTCCAGCATATAAAAGGAGGTGATCGTCAATATTTAAAAGCGTACGAGATAGGGTTTACAACAACGGTTTTATCCATTTTTAACTTAAACATGGCTCTGAGACATCTCTTTTCTGTTTTCAATGCGGCTTCTTTTTCAGTTGAGTTACCCTAAAAGATAACCCCATACCTGAGAACAGATTCCGTTAGCCCATAGTAAGTAGTTTATAAGGCATAAGGCTAAATTTTATTATAAATACATTAGAAATACATTTTGGATGAAATAATTTCATTACTATTAATTCTTATTGTTTTAATATTATTCCTTGGCATATTTAGCTTTGATTGATTTATTATATGTTGTTTTGGATTTATTGTTAGAAGTCTTTTTTTTTTTTTTTTGAGCTCGTTGTGTCAAATTTATTATCTTTTTAAATAGTTTAGAGTAATTTTTGAATTGCATTTTATTATTTTGATTCGTAATGAAATGGAACTTTATTTTTTTTATTTTTTTTAAAACGTTGCCCCACACTAGGAATTTCTCCTGTATCGTGGGTGCGTTTACAAACATTTAAACTCACATACAACGTGTGGAGCTGCCACAGTAGTTGTCGTTTTTTCCGCTGCATTACTTAATATCACGAGATACCCACTTTGGCTTTTTATATTCATTTACCGATACGACAGTTTTTGCTTCACCGAAGCAAATGATAATTATACAATACGCACATGAATCTCAAAAATCAGAGGTGCGTGTCATGGGCTCGAACTTGGGACTTGGTAGTCCAACGGTTATACCACTACGATAACACTGCTTAACGCAATACGCTGCAAAACGTTCAAAATAAGTTTCACGTAAATATTTTGATTAAAATTTGTAGGCAACGAATAGTCAGTGTAATATTCAGGGACACTTTTTCCAGTGCAAGAAACCACCTTTTTTTGGAATAATTTATCCGTCTATCAAGCATTGCTGCTCACCTCTTAGGGTAAGCGCGCACTACGAAAATAAATCGTTGCACCTTTTAAAATGCGAAATAAAATCGCTTCATAGGGTACAAAATATACGCACGATTTATTTTCGCAGTGCGCGGATTGTTGTACATTTCTGTTGTTCACAGATTGACGAATTTTCTTCGCAACGATTTATTTTCGTAGTGCGCGCTTACCCTTAAGACTCAAGTTGCGGAACAAATACACTAGTTAACTAACTACTCACACACCTACGTATCAACTTATTACAACTTCAACAATAATTATGCAAACAATTACGTATAGTTTAATATAATAAACATCAAGTATAAATAAACAAGACTCGACTATCTGCACAGATATTTCCATACAATTGAAGTTTCCTCGTCGTCTTTACATAGCACATAGAACATACCGACTAAGCTATATACCTAGGCTACCTAGCAGCTATGTCAAGGACAGACGCATAGATGAACGTGCATTTATTATATAGGGATCTATTAATATTGCTGTAGAGATCTGCGCCTCTTTTTTTACGGTTGAGTCATTAATTGATTAAAAGCAAATGGGTTGTATTATGCATATCTAGGTTTAAAAGAGGGAGAAACAGATGAAACTCTAGTTTAGACTATGGACGTGGTGGTAAAGCTGAAATGAATAAATCAGTAAGGAGGTGAAAATTGTAATGTACAGTCGCCAGCATATCAAGCTACAACTATCTGTCAAATTTCTTTAATAGATTTTCAACCTTATTGTTAAAGAATACGTTTCACGGTTGATTGGGAAAATTTGACAGTTTCGGGTAGCTTGACCTGCTGGCTGGCGTCTATAATTATATCTGACTAGTGGGTAATAAGCGAGGTATTTGCCCACTATATTTTTACAGCTTGAAGAAGCTTGCTTTCTGGTGAAGGGGACCCTCGGAGCATACATAACCTAATTTGCTGACTGATTCTCTTGCCGCACTTTATGAACACATGAGTGATTCAGCCTTTAAAATATTTCAATGACTCTGGTTTAGTTTTTAATCCCAAACATTCTCATATATTGATTCTGTTTTTCCTAAAATGATTCTGCTTCTACAATCCGACATACTTTTACTGATATGTTTGAATCGCCCAATACTTCCTCGTTCTCAAAGTTCTGCTGACCCCACAAATAAAACTGCGTGCTTCTGCTGACCCCACAAATAAAACTGCGTGCACACCACCCTGTATGCCATGTGCAGTGGCACGTCTGTGGTGAGTGTGCCAACCACGCATTAATTAACCATGTCACACACTATTGATTTAATCACCGATTCATCGCCGCTAGTACACATGGCCATAAACCAATCTATACATTCCCGGTATAGTATGGCCTTGCTTTGTAAAGATTTCCCTTACAAGGAGAGATTCGCATAAACTGGTTTTTTACAGCTTGATTGGTTGCTGTGTGTACACTTATCATATTTAGTTTGCCCGTACTGATGTTTGGCAAATTACTGATTCTATGTTTGTTTGGTAGAATGGTGTTTGATTAGGCATTAGGATATCTTTATGGTTTTGATTATTAGTGAACGATTTTATTACGTTTTCTTAATTATTTAGCTTTAAGCGGGACTGCTTCAATAAGAACTTGTCCTTACAAGCTTTAAATAGAGGGAAGTAGAATAGAGATAGTAGATAAGGCTTTGCCCAGTAGTGGGAAACCGGCTTTTTATAATTAAGTTAGTAAAACTGCTTTTCTCCTGTAGTCCTTATAACATGTGCCTTTTGTTGTAGATTTTCTGAAAAGGACCCTGCACTTAAATGAGCAGACTCACGTTAGCACCTAGCCACATTGCTTGTATACACAATCTTGAATCTTCTAATTACTTTGAAACTAGAAACTAGATTCTATCATTTCCTTAAAGTAGGCTAATCCAGCCTTCGTTACTGACGTCACTCATATTCAAATAACTCTACTAAATAAACACGTTCACCGATATTTTATTTAAGTGACAATAGGGATGGTGACTCATTTTTTTTTTATTTGTCCATCGGGTGGATTATTAAAAAGTATTTGACACGTGTTTTTTCTTTTTTCACGTAATCGTAAAATTACGGAGATATTTTGAGTTGAAATGGCGCATGACGTCACGGCTCAGTACATTTTATACCTAGTTGTGACGTAGTGAGCCCCCACTCTCCAACTTTAATGCGTTTTAACTAAGTATTTTTTTGTTAACTTGATAAAACAAAAAATACGTATCTAATATTTTTGTATTACCTGATTGACGGACAAAATAGAATTTCGTTTTCTTTACCCAGTCATCATCTCTATTTACTATATCACACCCATTCGTATTCCGAACAAGATTTTTTGCATAATTTAATTCATTATGAGATGCAATTGGCGATCGCTACGTATTTCTGTACCAAGCCTTACAATTTGCATAGTTCCGTAAATAAGGATTACATCAGTGAATTACAAATGGCGGAATAAAGTCCATGTTAATTATGAGGATTAGAATAAATAAATAGATTAACTAGGTCTAATATTACCTATTTATGGCTTCTTGTCCACTGATAGACGCGTGAAAAGCTAGCCTAAATAACATAAAAAAAACAGTAATTAATAGTCTTAAAAAATAATGGTTGAGGCCTTTGCCAAGCATGCAGTGGACAGGATAGGCAATTAAAAAAAACAGTCCATGTTTTGATGGCTATGCCATAATTTCAAAATATTAAAACCTTTTTGCATCTTATGACTTCAACAAAATTATAAAAACTGCATATTCGAAACACATTCCCCTTTTCCCGCAGTATAAAGACTTCTAACTACACCCTTGCACCCCTAGCGTGAACATAATGAAACCACGTCGATTTCATACGGGTCTGTGATTTTACATTTTGCTTGTATAATAGTTAGGGAGGGCACAGCACGTGTGCTGTAGAGGGTCTTAGAGGGAAATAGTCTGGGTTCCGTATGATCTGAAATGAAGACCCTCTTAAAGCTTTTAATGAAGCTCAATTTGTCACGTGTAGTGGATGTCGTAATAACTAAAAAAATCTAAAAGGGTTTTTTTTTTAACAAAATAGATAACATGGTAAATATCCTGTTTCTAGTGTTATTGATAATGTTAATTTAGTTAGGTACACAAAACACCATGTAGAAGGCGCTGGATCAGAAAATATCGGAATAAAAAAAAATTGTGCGGGGAGTCCCTCCGCGCGGAAGAAGTGAAACTTCGTAATACTACACGCATGCGTTCGAGTGCCACGCATCCACTCTCGCTCTGCCTCTTTCTATTCCCCCTCCCCAGGAGCATTGAACGTTTAACGCAACTGTGCTTTCATACCCGCTCCATGGTAGCTTTAAACATTTAACGCAGCCTTGTTGGAGGTCGCAAAAGAAGTTTCACTTAAAAAAAACTTTTATACGTGTTTCACCAACTTAGTTTCGGTTAAGTGATCTGATTTTGTATATTCTAATTCATCTGGTGGATAAAGTCTTGAAAACCTAATCTTACATACGACGACACATCAAGCCAAGTATTTCCAGTATGACATGGCCTAGCTTTGCATAGATTTTCTGTACAATGAGACATCTGCATAGACTGGTTTTGTATAACTTGATTGGTCGTCGTGCAAACAGAACCCAAAACCATTTCAATTACTTTTTCCTCACCCACAATTCGGTCCCCAACATTTTTATAACATTAACTGCACTCTCGGTTTTTTGAGCCGAGAGGGGCGACCCTTCTTTAGGGTGCAATGCAATGTTTCCATCACTGAAGAGTGAGGAGCCTTGTCATATACCGATTTGATTTGATGGATTACTTTGTACATTTTTCTTTTTCAAATATATTCGATGAAACTGTCATACGTGGTGGAGACGAGTATGTGTGGCAGACGTCCTCTTAGATCACGAGTAATGTGTATCCAGCAGTAGATACTTAGAACATCATTCTATTTCAGGCACTCGTTTGAGAATAACAAGGACATAAAATATCTTTAAATAAGATCAGCGTTTAAGGTGACACTTTTTGACGTTTTTTCCATAGAAACTTCGGGGGGGTTTTACTCCACTGTTTGACACTGCACATCAAAAGTAAAACATGATATGGTATTGTCTCATTATTAATTTTGTCTGTATGGAAACAGAATAGGAAAATAAAAAGCCATTAAAAAGTTATGAGCTATCAAAGATTCGTTTTTATTGCAAATTTTAACGCAACTTTGGTCGTAAATTAGTAATAAAAGAAGTGTCAAATTTCCAAAACAAAGTCGGTACCGACACAGCACAATTATCAAAGAATTCAATACATTTTATTTGTAATTGATACACGCAGTGGTTTTTTTCATAAAACACTATCTTCCAAAGGCCTTTTCGTATTTTTTTACGCGCGCCTTACGTTTCGGAACGCTGTGTGTGTGCGTACGAACTAGATGTGTGTGCAGACTAGCGTCTAACTGCTCATCACTGATACTATCTGATACTATCTCTGTCGGGCACGATGCCAAGTGAGACAGCGTGCTTTTTGGCCACGGCCACCAGTGAGTTCGAGCCCGCGACTAGTTGAACCTTAACGGTTGGTCGTGCAAGTGAGCTTAAGTTAGCTTTAATTACATAATAAGTCGCCTGAAGTTCGAAATGCTGTCTGACAATGTGAATGAAAACGATATAACCAAACCCATCCCACGAAGAAGGTATAAAGCCGCTTGTCACAGCTGTCATACCTTTGTCACGTGTCACCAAGATCCCGAAAATCTGACCACTGAGTGGCCTTATTATTTGTGTTATCAATTCAGAACCAAGTAATTGGGTGAAATTGCTAATGGCTGCCGCTATGACTGGGCTGACAGACACAAGTGATCGTCAGCCATCCACTGATCCCTAACAGACTAGAAAAAAAGGAAGTTAGGCGTGTATGAGCGTCGGTACTTGCCGTGCAAGCAAATTGATCAGACAGTTACCGAGTAGGATAATCCAAATGTTTATCAACCAACTGTGAAAACCAGCTTTGCCGGAAAGTACACTTCCGGATTTCAAAACGGAAAAAGTCTGAAAGTAAGAACCAACATTTAAATCCAAATTAACCACAGCCTTCACACATACATTATACAAGGCTCGCGGCCCGTCATTTCCCGCAATATCCGTTTGTCACGCTTCCACAACATATAATTGTGCAAACAGACAACTTTCCATTATTTCTACCGATCATTGAGGAAGTGAAAATGTCTAGACTTTCACTCTGATCAGAGGTTATGTTCTTACGGTTTATTTTCATATTGAATCGGCCGGCCGTCAAAGTCTGCAATTGGAAATAAGTTGGTTGATCTTTTGAATATTTCTTGCAAAGTTGTGTATGTTCGCATCTCTACTTCTAAGGATCAATATTATTTTTAAAACTAGATAACTAAAATAACAACAAATTATAAAAGGGGGTCAAAAAACTCCTCCTCAACGCTGTCAACTGGTAACCTGCCCAAGAGACTGGCGGCGTTGCCACGTTGTATGGCAATACTTAGCCTCTGGCCAAGGTAAAACCCAGCCCTTGGGTCACGGGAAGTGTCAACTAAGCGTTTAGATATTTCCTTGAAAAGGCTGTGAGCACTCGGACCCCACGGCCCCAGAGTTTCAACCCCAAACGGCTCAAAAATATAGTTACCACAAAGGTTACTATATTTACGCCGCTTGAGGTTCTCCGCAGCCGCAGCGGCAGCGCCTGTACAGCACGATGAGCTTGGAAGATGTGATGGCGCAAGAGTATCGACGCAAGTTGCGTCCCACACTAAAGGCTTACCCATCTTCCAAGGAAACAAAGACAATGCGTCCGGTATTTTGCCATCGTCGCGTGCCAAACCATTGGGTTCTAAGACAGCTGGAACGCCGTCGGTAACAAGAGCTCGACGGATGATGTCATTTATGTTCGCGTGCCGCGCAAAATGTCCCGCACTTCGGTTGCATGACAGGCCGTGGTGTCCGAGGCTGTTGACAGCTTCACCACAGTGACAGCGATGAGGAGAGCAGCAGGCGGCACCAAGACGTAAAGAAGCAGCGAGGCGGAAGGTCGTGTCGTCGAACAAAGTGCCTATGCTCGACAATGGCAGTGCGAGAAGCCAAAGACCCGACTCCCACTCACCCACAGCCAGCAGTCGCGCACGCTCAGTAGTAGTAGCAGACGTGTTGAGTAAATTGTCTTGAACTATTCTGCAGAGCGGCTCGTCCCACCGTCTCTGGGATAATGGATTGTCGGGTTTTTCAGTATTACGGCAAGCGAGTTTCCAAGCATCGATAGCCTCGGAGAAACACGGCACATCAAAATCAATCAGTGTGGAAGCCAGGATATTCCTGATTATTTTTTCAGTGCCGTAGACCGAGGATATGAATGCAGGTAAACTAATACTAGAAATTTTACTTCTAAGGTGACTAAAAGAAGATCAAAAACTAATGGAGTAACTAAATGAACTGAAACCAATACCTTTCTGATTCCCCTTCTTAGACTATAGAGTTCATTTTACTGATATCTTTTACACTAACACTATGGATAATAGACATTTCATCATCATCCTTCAAATTGGACTCTAAAACTCGCCTCAGTCCTTGTCTATGTCCTTCAGTCGTTTGAAGATAAACTAATATCAAAGTTCTAGTATGTAGACACGACGATGGCACGGCGCTAAGTTTGTTTTATACTACCAGTGAAGTATGAACTTTACCTAGTCAGTTTCGTGATATTGCATGACAATTTCATCGCTCCAGCATTGAAATAAATAAGTAGCGGAAAGATCTAAAAAATAACAGATTACTTGGCAACATCAAATTGCATATCAAGCGACTTAAAGAGAGGTTATTTATTAGTCTAATAACAGACTAATATCGTCTGATCCGTAATGTTTTGTTCCAAAACAGTAAGTTCTAAATTGGCCTCCTAAAGCCTATATTTTGATGTGTTCTTCCGGTATCAATCAGGCACGGTTGGCAATTTAAAATAATATTTGAATCAATTATATACAAATTGGGGGTCGGGGTGAGGGTGTGTTGCCCATAACTGTTTTGTCACATCTGGCGCTGTTTGGGTGCTGTCCAAGTTATGAACGAAGAATGTCAGAAAAAAATACTGTACGGAGATACCATAGTTGAGAGAGAAAACAATTTGTCTGCGTGGTGGCCTCTGCCTTTGATTGAGGGCTGTCTTCCTATTTTGTTGGTGATATGGTCTTCGAGCTCTCGCATGAAAGATTTGATCTTCATTGTGAAGACGCAAAAAGAAGTGAAAGTTCCTGAACCATCACCAGTAGTATTAGACACCATCTTAGCAGGATTCTCTTTCACTTTAAGTATCAATTCTTCTCCTATAATCTACCATGCGTCTTTCGCTTGTCGCATAACCCACCCCCAAATATCTTTAGCCATAATCCACCCTGGTTCCTTGAGCATCAGACCGAGAAAACTGTCACGCTCAACTGGAGAGAGCAATTCGGGTGCCGACACTGCCGACCACCTTCTGCCTGGCTATGCTATAGTACGGCTCATGTAGATCAGCGTTTATATGAATAAATCCGTAATTTATAAGATATTCTCGAACGTTTCAATATGCTGTTCGGAGTAATTGGACTTCATGGACTAATTGGATTCTTGGGGCAGTAATAAATTCTTGTGGCAGTAATAAATTCTTGTGATGATTTTTATGGTTGTCATTTTAAGGGGTTGTAAGTGAGTGTTATTTTTATATTGACTACAGTGATCTTGTGAGCTCGTGGCTTAATAATAACAGCCGCACGGTTCGATCTTTAAGGTTAAGCCGTGCTTGCCGAGGTTGTTCCGTGGATGGTTGACCGTAATTACATACCGAGTTTCCTCCGTGTCTCGGAAAGCACGTGAAGATCTTTGACAGTCGTAATGAGTAGTCAGAAGCCAAAAGTCTGACATCCAGTTTTACCAAAGGGTATCGTATTACCCAGTTAGTGGGTTTTGGAGGTCATATAGGCAGTTGTTTCATGTGCTTCATGTAAAATACTGGTACTCAGCTGCATCCGGTTAGACTGGAAGCCGACCCAAAGATAGTTTGGAAAAAGGCTAGGCAGATGATGACAGTGATTTTACCTGGTAAATGCTACTGGTAGTGACGATGCTTTAGTACACCCAGTACTTTAGCAGTCTGTCTCATCGACATTTTTTCATGACCAATCATTTCATTTTTGCATAGCTCTTGCCTACATGTGAAGTAAAGTTTATCCTTTAATTTGAAATCACAATGTACACTACGAAACACGAAATCATACAAACACCATAGTTTATCTTGCTGTCTTTTTCTAATATTTGTATGGCTTATTCATTGAAGCGAAGGAATAATGAATCGAATAAAGAAAAACTTTCTACCAGGTGTGGGACAGTCAAGGCTAAGAAAAAATAATTTAAGTTTAAAAAGCATGAAATAAGAACACTCACGATTAAAATACCTTTCTAACGACACTAATTTTATCAAAATCGGTTCATCCGTTTAGGAGCTACGATGCCACAGACAGACACACAGATACACACGTCAAACTTATAACACCCCTCTTTTTTGGTCGGGGGTTAAAAAGATGACCCAATAACAAAAGTCCAAGTCACTGAAAATTCAAATTGATTTAACAATTCCCTTCAAAAGAACGCACTCAAAGTCCCAACTTCAAGTGTCAATTAAGTTGCCAAGTTATTAGCTTCCAAGTACTCTTACATGCGAAGTCGTTATAGTTGGCTAACTTAGGTTAGCTCGAGTTACCGCACCTCTCAAACTTGAACGTTGGAAATATTTCGTTAGTGAATAAGTGGGAAAATCAGAGCTAAATTTTCATAGAAAGTTCTTAATAGAATTATGAAGGGAACTGGGTATTGTTTCAGTCGTAGTAGAGGGAGCTAGTCGGATACTAGTAGTTTATGTACATAATGGTTTAATTTGAGTGTGTTAGTGGATGTTTATACAAGGTGTTGTTTTGCATCCTCGTCAAATTCAAGGAGGTAACTATGCTAATGATTCTCGTCTCGAATCAATAATAAAATGGGTAAGTAGTTTTTATTTTTTTTATTTTTTACGGAAATCGGTAAGTGTGAACCACCCGTGTTTTAAACGCGGCCCGTCTGGTTCTTGCCTTATAACCTCTCTTACACACATACAAACAATCTCAAACGTTTATTCGATAGTTTCTTATTCCCTAAACCACGTTAAGGGGGTTATTCTGAAATAATAACAAACTTAAACAACCAAAAAAATCCGCCTTTATTAATAATTAACTGGGTACCGTAATTTTAATTAATTATTTATGTCTTTCGTGACCACCTCCTGAATTTTGACGAGGATGCAAAACAACACCTTGTATGTATAAATAAAGATAGAAATGCTAGGTCAACAGAAAAATATTCACGTCTGAAACATTATGAGCCTTTACTGTTAAAACATTGCTACGTTTTAACGTGGAGAAAATAATGATCTTTATTAGGGTTCCGGACCCAAAGGGTCAAACGGGACCCTGTTACTGAGACTTCGCTGTCCGTCCGTCCGTCTGTCACCAGGCTGTATCTCATGAACCGTGATAGGTAGCCACTCAGTTGAAATTTCTGCAGATTATATATTTCTGTTGCCGCCATAACAACATACACTAAAAACAGAATAAAATAAATATTTGAGGTTTAACAAATTATTTAATTTAATAAATTTTATGCCCCCCGCATACAAAAAAGTTTTTTTTTTTTTTGCTCGTTTTTATAAATAATGGTACGGAACCCTTCGTGCGCGATTCTGACTCGCACTTGGCCGGTTTTTTTTTGTAACAAGAAGACTTGCGTTGATTTTTTTTAAGTTTCGGTAATCGAATGATAGTACGGGTTAGCCAGAAGTCCAGTACCGTGCCACCCAATACCAGGTTGTGTCGGTCAAGGCAGTTGCTCCATGTGAAAAACTGTTACTCTGCTGCCTGCAGTCATACTGGAAGCCGTCCCCTATATAGAAGCGAAAAGACTTGGCAAGTCATGGATGATTAACGCTTACCTTGGTATGTAGTCTTCTTGATAACAGTAATCCTCGTTTTCATTAACGCTTCAATATTATTGCTTTGTTGGAAATTTAACTGTGTGAAGGATGATATGGATAGGAGATGGCTGCTGAGATGACCAGTAAAAGAGATGGAAGAAGAAGACATGCTGTGCCGACAGGGCAGAAGAATGAAGATGATGTTAGAGATTCAGCTCTTGGCACTGAGTTGTTATGTATCGCCTAGTTTGGTGCAAATGGGCATGATACACACAATAAGCCCCGCTTTTCAACGCTAACTTTTCTCAATGACTTCGCACTATAGTAAGATAAGCAATTGTTCCATTCAATGCTGTTTTCTCAATGTATTTCAACGCGTGCGCACAAACTTGCTGGTTCATTCTAAATATTTTCTTGTTTTCGCGAAGCTTTCAAAATATTTTTCAATGAAATTGATTGAGTGGTTTCATTCAGAGGTGCTCAACATTTTATCACAAACCAAACTTTTCTTCTTTCCGAGCCGTTGATAAATGTATACATGTCTTGTAACTTATAATTCGGTCAAAGGTATGAATTCGATCATGACTCTGTTCTGTGATATAATCTTATTTATTTTCAGTAAATTAAAGTTCAATTTTATAAACTTTTAATTTCTAGTTTATTTGTTTTTTTGGGACTAACTGTATTTAGTAAAGCATAGCTTAAACGTAGCTTCAATAGGTACTTTTTAACTCTATCGGGCTAACAGGCAAGGCCAGTGAGTGAATACTTTGAGAACCATTGCCCTTATGTTTACTTCGCCTAAATGCATCACCGTGGGATGTCGGTGACCCATTTTCGTTTTCGCGATTCATGTAATAAATATATTTTTGGGTTAAATGACGTCAGAGAAGTGTCATGTTACTTTAGCTTAAGGTGTGTTTACAAAGCAAATAAGATTTAAATGCCATAATTTACGTTTTCGGTAAAATGACAGGACACCCGGTTAAATATTATTAATTTATGTTCACACAAAACACTTAACAACTATTTCTCTACAGCGAACAAATCCATAAGTGACTAGCAACATAGTTGTAATGGACGCCATCATAGTTGGGAAATCCTAACTATGTTGGCGTCGGCTTCCAGTGTAAAGGGGCGTCCATTAATTACGTGAGGCAGTTTTGGTGATTTTTCGACCGCCCCTCTCCCCTTGCTGAGATATCGTGAGATTTAACTTGACCACCCAAATCTCACGTGAGATTTTTCAAAATGTGCAGTTAAGGTGGAAGCTTCCCCTCTAAGTGAAAATGCGTTAATCTGTGCATTATTGCGTTGGATTGAATTTAAAAAAAACTTTATTTATTTAGCCGTATTGTAGTGGACAAACATGTTCACTTAAACCTAGTTTTTACGCAATTTTACACATGTTTATTGCGGGGAAAAAAATACGTGATATTTGTAGTCTATATTTATAGTTGAGTTCCTCTCTCCCTTCTGAGATTGGGTGAGATTCGGCTCGACGACCCCCCCCCCCTCCTAAACACCTCATGCAATTAATGGGCGCCCCCTAACCGGATGCAGCAGAATACCATTTTAGATGGAGCGACTGCAAACGACAGCCAGGTCAAACGTCTTAACGTGCTTTCCGAGGCACGGAGTAAACTCGGTCTGTATGAATGGTCACCCATCCACGTACTAACCTAGGCAAGCGTGGCTTATCCTGAACTCCAACCCGAGCGGCTGTTATTAGCAATCCACGAACTCTTCAAACGCGAACAAATCCATTAGTAAAACCAATAAATGACAAAGAAAATAAATTGCTTATTAAAAAAACAATTACTGTGAACATAAATCAATTTATTCGCATAGTAACTTATTGTATATATAGCTGTTTTAGGTAATAAATAATCAAGAATATTTCTACAGCTCAGTGTTACTTTGTGTCGTCATGAAGTTGTTGCAAGTCGCGCTGTTGTTCGGGTTCGTGATATTGCTGGCACATGTCTCTGCTAAGAATCATAGGACAGGGCGCGGCGTACAAAGTAAAGACAGTAATTAATTAAAGTTATTTTAATAAAATCTGTGTCCAATAATATGGACATGATGTATGGATCGGAATGCTGGGCAGTGAAGAAGACGGACGAAAAAAGATTGCATGCAGCAGAGATGAGAATGTTGAGATGGATGTGTGGAGTGACTAAAATGGATAAAGTTAAAAATGAGTATATAAAAGGAAGTTTGAAAGTGGCGCCTGTTACAGAAAAGATGAATGGGAGTCGTCTGTCTTGGTATGGACATGTGATAAAGAGGGATGGAACACATGTGACTAAAAGAGTGATGAATATAAATGTGGATGGATGGAGAGGGAGAGGAAGACCAAAGAAAAGATGGATGGATTCTGTAAAAAATTATATGAAGGAAAAAGGAGTAAATGACGAATGATAGAGGGGAGGAGGAGGAAAGAGATGTGTTGCGCCGACCCTAAATAAAATGGGACAAGGGCAGGAAGATGATGTGTCCAATAATAAGTACCTCGAATAAAATCAAAGTTCATAACTACAATAGTATTGTTGTCCGTTGTGTATCTACAGTTGTACAGCCAGTCTTGAACTGTCAGTGTCATTTGAATAACAGATAAGACATGTAATTAATGAGAGCAGCGGTGGCCCAGTGGTGGCAGCCCCGACTTACGAGCAGTAAGCCGTGACTTCGAACCCAAGCAAGCGCATTACTTTGTGTGATTTATTTCACCACCGCTGCTCTCAAAAACGGTG
Source organism: Cerastis leucographa (assembly GCA_963082945.1). NCBI lineage: Eukaryota > Metazoa > Arthropoda > Insecta > Lepidoptera > Noctuidae > Cerastis > Cerastis leucographa. The sequence continues at coordinate 19,270,505 of OY720356.1, read as the reverse complement.
AAGCAAAACATCGTGAGGAAACCGGCATGTCCTAGAACTAAAAATTCCGAAGACATGTGACATCTACCAACCCGCACTGGACCCGCGTAGTGGATTACACCCCACTCCCTCTCATAGAGAGGAGGCCTGTGTCCCAGCAGTGGGAACATTATAGGCTGATGATGATGTAATTCATTGTTTAGGTTTATTGACGCGCTGCGACTCTCACAAAGACTGCCCTCCCAATTTGGGGTGCCTGAAGCTCGCCATGGTTGACGCGCCTAAAGGAAATTGTTTACTAATAAAAAATGGAGATCAGGAGAAATTATGATTCCACGAGGGATAACAGACAATTTTAACACTTCGTTAATTGTTAAATTTTCGTTCGAAAACGATTAGGTTATTTTATATATATTCTACAGTACTTTAAATACCATTATGTAATAAAATGGAAGAATATAATACAAACACGTGTTTCTATTAGTAAGTACATTCTACCGCTATACAGGGCTAATATTCAATGAACAGCCAAATTTTAAAATTAAGAATTGTTTGTTATGTAATGTACCGCAATTGAGTGTTAAATAGTCTAATCCTTAATAAAAAAAAAATAAAAAAAACATTTTAATTTTCATTTTTTCTCTATCAATTACAAAACAAATAAAAAGTAAGTAATGAAAACATTAAATTACAAATGTTGTTCTTTAATAAAACTTCGGAAACAAAATGTTCTCAACCCATTTTTTTTTGTTACACTTATAGCGACGTTTTTTTTTATTTTTTTGAGTTTATATTGATTGGTATTATAAACAAATACTTCATAATAATAAATATATATCTCATGTTTCATACTAAGTTTTTTTGCCTTTTATTTCGTTTTATTTGCAAGATAACAATGCATTGCAAAAAATTACAATAATTTATTATTATTGAGGGCGCATTCGTATATGTCAGAGGCTCATGGAATAACCAAATTCCATGAGGCTCTCCCAACTTTGACTAGTGAAATACTTGTCAAAGAATTTAAAATCTCTCCGTATTTATTTGAATCTGTCTCTTACAAAAACTGCACAAATAAATGACCTACATACTTCTCAATAAATGTTTGGATTGACCACATTTTTATGAGTTTATTGGCTTTTGCATTTACGTCATTGGCGTCCTAAAATTGTTGTTCACGCTCTTTAACCCTTTTGGGTTGGGCAGACGTCCAAGTGCTGTCTGTAGTGGTATCGGGATGCGTAGTACAATGTGACCAGGAACTATAAAGCTCTGGTATTCAGCGAACCCATAAGTAATAGGGTTCCGTACCGAAAGGGACATTCGGGACCCTATACCCTACTGAGACTTCGCTGTCCGTCCGTCCGTCTGTCACCAGGCTGTATCTCATGAACCGTGATAGGTAGCCAGTTGAAATTTCTACAGATTATGTATTTCTGTTGATGCTATAACTACAAATACTGAAAACAGAATAAAATAAATATTTAAGGGGATTTGAAAAGAGAAAGATTTTAAAAAGTGATTTTTTTGCTCGTTTTTATAAATAATGGTACAGACTCTGACTCGCACTTGGCCGGTTTTTTAACCTTTTGTTCGTTAATCTTTAATCTTAAACAACGCCTATCTTATATCCGCACACATCAAATGCGTCGTTTTTATAAATAATGGTACGGAACCCTTCGTGCGCGAGTCCAACTCGCATTTGGCAGGTTTTTCATTACTACTGCCACTTGTAAAGCTAGGTAGAGTATTAACGTCCTAAAATTACTGCGAGCCTGTTGCATTATTTTGACACTTTCACAAAACTGTAATATGAGCCTGTATCTCATCTACTGCGGGTCAAAAGCTTTTGCCATCAAGTAGAGCCGTAGAGGTGCTAACGTTGGTCACTACGTTCGCTCACAATTTTTAATCTCAAATTGCGAGTTTTCTTATATTCCTCAAACTAAAAAGACTCCAACTTTATACACCTTAACGGAAGTCAGTGGTGTCGTATCGTAAGAAATACAAAACAATTTAACCGTAAAAGATTGATATCGGTAACAGTATTCATTGTATCTTTTGAACCAAAAGTTGACCAAAAAAATCCCTATCGAATAAATATCAATACGCCACATACCGCCGAGGCCCGAGTACTTTACGACCCAAAACTAGATACAATTTACGATCGAATATACCCCATATTAGTTACAAGTGGATGACTTTCGATCGAAACGATTATTCGATTATTTATTATGCGATTATCGTTCGCGCGTAATGTGGGATACCGATTCGATTTACAGGGCACGGAACAATATTTTTTTTGTGAAGGTAGAAATTTGGTGATGCCTTGTTTTTGGTTCTTGAGGCAAAATAAAAAAAATACCTTGTTTAGGAGCTAGTTTTAAATTTTCCAATAAACTCTGCCATACTTATCCTTTTGTAGCTCATTACCATCTTCATACGAACGACATTTTCTATAAACTACATGAAACTGTAGTATGTATATCATAGGCTATGGCGAAGACACCCATTAACATATATCCCAGTACAGTCTTGATATTATGATTTGCTGTAGCTTCGCGTTTTATTTTGTTTTTTTTTGACTTTCAAAAGTGCCTGTAATGGTCTAATTGAAATAAATGCTTTGACTTTGACTTTGACTTTGATGGTAACACTGTAGAGACTTGATTCCACCTTGGAACGTCTAGAGGCGGCTAAAAGAAACTAGGACGCCTGCACTCTCAAATACTAAACATTTGTAGACAAGCTGGCTCAACGATATCTGGTCGTATTACTTCCGTAATATAATATTCGTCAACTTGTTCCATCTTATATTCCTATTCCCAGCTGATGTTATCTTTCACACGGCGTTCTTCATCACCACTCAATCGTTCCATGATACGTCTCTAATGTTCTGAGCATTAAATTGATATGGTGGTCTAATTTGGCACGGTACTAAATTGATTAGCGATATCACTGCCAGTTTATGACCGAAGATCATTCAGGCGTTAAGATAGACTACTTTGTTTGTATGAATGTTTAAGCCTCTCAATATTTTATTTTTAACCGACTTCAAAAAAGGAGGAATGTTTGTTTTTTTACTCCGTATCATTTATGAATCGATTTTGAAAAACATAAAAAATTTAAGTTGTACCTATTCTTTCGGATTGGTCTCATAGAAATGGTCCAAACGAAATCGTAAAAATAAATAAAATATTAAAAAACGAAATTGCGTATTTATTTCGTGTATGTTTCTCTGTAAATAATGGGTTTAATATCTTTCAACTGATATCCTTGTAGCTAGTTTATTTTAATGACTTTATTTTTGAGTTATTGATTTAAAGTATTTCTCTGGCTGGACGCTCTTAGTTGCAAGTATTTCTACATCGTTCTCACATATTTGTAATTCTCAACATGAGTGATGTAACTAAGATTTTATAAAAACACTAGCTGTCCCGCGCAACTTCGTCTGCGCCACATTTTCCCCGTTTTCGCATCATTTTTCATTACTGCTCCGCTCCTATGGGTCGTAGCGTGATGATATATAGCCTATGTCCTTCCCCAGATTGAAATCTATCTTCTTGCCAAATTTCATTAAGATCCGATCAGCCGTTTAGTCGTGAAAAGGTAACAAACAAACATACAAACAAACAGAGTGACTTTCGCATTTATATTATTAGTATGGATAGTATGGATTTTGATATAAAAGAGTGTCCAAGAAGTTTCTTGCCCAATCTTCTCCATAAAGGTTTACTCTTTGGAATGGGCAACTACAGTACTTTCACAAGTTATTATGCCTTGTGTCTGGTACTGTAGCTTTGCCTTTATCTGTTTATTTGACTTTCAAAAGTGCCTGTAATGCTCTAATTGAAATAAATGCTTTGAGTTTGAGTTTAAAGGTGAATCCGATCAACTCAATAGATTCTAACACTGTGACAGCACTGATAAACTTTAAGACTCACAGCCAACATAAAGCTACCTCCGCCTTCCCTCATTCCTTTAAACCAAGTCAAACTTCATCTTCAAAGCCACAGAAACGAAGTTTTCTTAAAACTGAGTTTAATAATAAATGCAGGTGTCATTAAGCTGAGTATAAACTCGTGTCGCCGTCGACTACCCTCGTCATGTTGAAATGAATAATTTTGTTCTCAAATCTGCAATGTAGTTCGGCTGGCTGGATTTGGCTAACTTGTTTGGTTTGGGGGCTTTTGGGGGTTTATTTTGGACATACATTTTTGTTTTACCTTCATGGTGTGTGGGGTTTGAAATGGGACTTATTGATCAAGTTGTTATGATTCTTTATTATGCTAGGTTTTCTGACTTATTACTACTTTATTTTCCAGCTTCAACGTGATCTAAACTCCGATGCTCTGTAAAATAACCATAATTTCGATGTTTTCCAAGTAACCTACTACAATATCGTACTACATACCACGGACAAAATAATAGAGAGTCGATCATTTATTAACAGACATTTAAATTCTATTCTTGCCTCTTCAATCATGTAATGCATTATTTACTTACGCGACTTATTAGGCGTCCGGCTTTTAGGCTTTTCCCTAAACTGTTGTGTACTCCTAAAACAAACACCAAAGAGCATTAAATAAAATTAAGCACAGCAATTTCTAAACGACTTTCCTCGGTGCAATGTTGTCACATCGTTACACTTCCCTAAAGCTGTCTATGTCCACATCGGACGGTTAATGACTAACATTATGCTGATGATTGTTATCGCTAACCCTGAGCCGTGGGAATATAAGACAAATGGCGAACTTCGCGGACAATACTTAGTTAATGACTGCTAAGTTCTTGTTTGGTGACAGAAAGTCTTAGGTTATAGGCCAGGGTTTTGTTGCTAATTTTCTTTTATAATCTCAGTTCCAAAATGACGGAAATGACGTAGATTAACTTTAAGACAAGAGAAAACAAAGACTAATATTTATTTTATGTCGATCAATCAGAGAACTAATTGACTTAGTAGATCGATGGAAAATAAATCTGAAGTAGATTATATAAATTAATTCGATTACAATTTATTTATGTTACCGGATTGACCTACACTAGAAGCTTCTTCAGTACTGTGGGTGCATTTGCAAACATGGATACCACACATAAAACAACTATCTTTATCTGGAACATTGATCCATTTAAATAAGATCATCATAGTCATAATTTAAACGTCAGTAAAACTCTCAATTATGACGTAGTTGAACTAAAAGTCATGGTCTAATTCTTTCCATACATCTCATTCGTCGTAATCTATTTCAAGGTTCAGCTCTTCACCTCATACTATATTCGTATTATAATACTAGGAAGCCCTATTCAGGGTAATTTTTATAAACTACACGACTACATAGTGATTTTCTTCTCCTACCATAATTTGCTCAGCCATTATCAACCAGTTTTACTTGTCTCCGGGCTTGCCAATGTTTATAGGGCTATTTGCACTACTTTGGATACGGCCAGACGGCCATGACCAAGAGTATTCGTGGGCGGAGGCAATAATACTAAAGGTGCAGCTAATATCGCAGGTGTATTCTGAAAGGAAATTGTTTTATGCTTGTAATAATCAATGTACCTTATAGATTAAAGTTAGAGGACCATTCAAGATTTACCTATTAACATAACCTAAAACGCGAATTTGTTGAACGCAATCCAAGCAAATTCAAGCATCATCAGAATTCAGTAGCGGCAATTAAAATTGGGGCATTAGTTCTATCTACAATCAGGTTCAATACAAGAATAACAGCAAGCTGAATTTTATTTTAAGTCTACCAATTGCATTGAAATTGCTAATTTAAATAGCTACACAACAACACACTTTAAATCTCCGTCTTAGAGTGCATTTTACATTAATTGATATAGCACTCCAAATCGTCGACGGATTCCCTAATTTCTATCGAAAGGGACTTTTTATGTCTTTCAAATTTATCTCTACGTCCCTTTGCATCGTAAAATCTTTCATTGCCTTCTGTGACCACAGTCGTAAAATCCTTTGTAAAAAATACATGTATAATACAAGTTTATAAAATTCTTATGTCTATTTGTGATTCGTAGATGTTTCTATTATTCGGTTTACGACGTCGTAATGCCCTGTATGGTGGTTTGATGGTGCAGTAATGGGATTTAAATGGTACTGACATTTTCTATTATTGTTTCAGGTATTCTTCGTGTCATTATGTAGGGCTGGTGAAACCTGACATAGCAAACGATCATAAAATCATCTTCTAAACTTTTATTGGAAAATACTGGTTTGTTATAAAGCAGAGGTAAGGGGAAATCCTAGAAATAGAAACGTCATGCAATAAGTATTAGTGATTGACAGAAAATACAAAATGCTACAGTATCTTTGACGGCGAAGAAACCATTTCCCGGAAACGTTTAAAGGGCATCCCTTATAAAATTGTTAGAAAATTATCCAAGTAGATCATAAAATAACAAAAACACTTTTGACCTTTCAAAAGAGGGAACAAAGTTAAATCACAAAAATAATCGAACATTCAATACTTCTTACATTGTGGCAATGTAGGCGTATCATTACCAACGCCCGGGGCTTACCATTCGATATTCCTTTTATGCCTATATTTTACCTTCAAATTCCATGATATTTGTACCCCCACGCAAATCGAGCACATCTTTCCGAAAACAATTTGCAAATAAATTAGCTCAAGGCAAGTCAGTTAGGCCAACATCTTAGGACGTTTGCAGATTGCAAGCGTGGGACTGTTGTGTCCAATAATAGGCAAAACTGACATTCGCTCATTCCTGCCCGTTAATAACTTATATGGAGGGACACTTAGACAGAACAATTAACCTTTACACTTACAATGTTATTGTTGTCGTGCAAAACACCTCGTTGTTTTGTATAAAAATAGTCACACGCATGTTATTGATAAAGCGACGATACAAAAAAAAGATGTAAGATAGGTTATTATTAATTAAATAATTAACACATGCTTCTGATTGCCTTTCAATGTCTATTAACATTCTTGGTGATACAGATACTACATTTTCTTTACTTTTTAAGGTATCGTAAAGCTAAGATCATACACCTCCACTCTTTGTACTAATTCTCAATCTGTCTATGTCTCTATACTTGCGCTACCTACACGGAATACCACAAGGTTCCATTCTGGTTCCTGCACTGTTTAAATTAGACATTAATATAACATCCTACTCGGTATGAGACGTGGTGAATGCAACATAATTTGGGTTCTTTATAACTGTGGGTGGACGGGTGTGAGGTCTTGGTTTAATGCTTCTTGTGGTGGACATTGACATAAAGAGGGGTGTTGGTTAGATACTGCTAGAAAGGAACAGTACAATTATGCATTTGATTTATATGGTTTTCCAGGATCAGATTTCTATGCGACTATATTGTGGTCTTAATTATATTATCTTTAATACTTTCAGGCTGCCTGAATCGTATGTATAATTCATAGGAGATATGGTATAAACTTATGTAAATTGCATTATGTACTCTAATTATAAAACAACCTTGCACAGTTATACATACCTGATTTATAATTACCGTTTAGCCTTCTACCGACCCCAAATAAACATCACGAATGCCTGCAAGGATAAAACAATATCCCTTGTTTTTCTTCCATCTTCGAAGCAATTTCCATTTGAAATCATGATATCAATTATCAAGTTTCTCTAGCCGTCCATTTTAAAGGCAAGGCGGGGTCTACCCTGTGGCTTTGTTATGGCGCGGTCAAACGATCGACAAAACGTTTTGTTGTGGCAATAGAACAGCTAGAGAGTTTGTTAATTTAATATTTTAGTAAGGTCTAGTAGTAAATGATTTTAATATCAAGCAAGAGTAATAAATAATCTAAATTATGAAATACAGGAAATGTACTGCGTTACGAAACCTAACATACCTACATGAGCAGTTGATGAATATTAAATACCATAAAGCATGAACACGGAAGATTGATTTGAACAGGAATAATTCGTGACGGAGTATCGTTTCAAACGCGAAAATTTGTAGTTTGAAAGTCGAAAGTCGGTCGTCTGCTAGAGCCCTTTAAACAGTATAACCGCTATTTTCAACCAACTTTATTGTTTTCCAGCCTTTGTTTGCTTTGAAAGCAGTTTACCTATAATTTCGAAGTCAGTTTTAGTTCACCAGTTTGCCTAACGAGGGTTGGCATTTAGTTGTTTTCTTTTGAAATGTTAACTAGATCTTCAGTACTGAGCTGAGTTAGGTTTCCTACTTTGTGTGATTTCTTATTTTATTTTGTTTTTGTTGATTCTCGTTTTAATTGGAGTGAAAAATCGCTGTTGCTGGATTTCCTAATGGTTTTCCTTAATTTAAGTTACGTTTTCATTGAGTGACACCTTCCTGTCAGTAGAGTCCAAATAAAATAGAATCTTCTGTTACTCAGCCTTACGGTGCGTTTTCATTTACAAAAACCAAGAGATACAAACTAACAAGTCTACTAAAGCCAGTACAAGAACCAAAATTAAATCTTTATTCCTCCCTCGCCTGCCGGTCTTATCAGCCAGACAAATTATTAAAGGAAGCTCCTATGTCGTGGAGGATTCAACCGGTTCTATTCCCGGTCCCACTATGTCGTGGGCGAGAACAGCATTCCCAAAACGACCTGAATTAATTGAGCCTACAATTAAACAGACAGGTTTGACGTATATTCAGTGACTGGTGGCTCCTGTTGGTATGGGGATTCAAATATATTTTTAGCATTGAGCTAAACGCTGTCTTTGACGCAACGCTTGAAAAGAATATAATGCCGCATCTAGAGCTAAAAAAATGTTGTAAACTTGACCCAGGCTTAGATATAAAAATCAGCACCGCCACAATCAGCATCCAATGCATCATGCAGAAGGTGTGATAATTAAATTACATTTTACTGCCATGGATCCATGAAATGTGACGCCTGATTCCATAACTAAGCTAGCGAAAAACATAAGAAACTAAATTAACAATTTTGCTCGTTTCAGTTTAATGTGCTGAACTCAAAGCACCAGTATTAATGACGTTGGCAACTCAAAGCCATGACGATAGGTCAAAGATCACGGAGCTGCAATGAGTCTAACAATCTCCTGCACTGATCTTTGCCCTTCTAAACAGTACGGTAAAGCATTTTCTTTACTAGACGTACGATTTGTTTAACCCAGTCATAAACTTCAGTTACTATGTTTTGCAATTATTAGTTGAACGTAATTAACCGAAATGTTAATTAATATTCTTCGAATAATTTATTCCAACTAGCTTTTGCCCGCGGCTTTCCACGCGTGTTTATAGGAAATTATCCCACGGGAACATATTGCCGAGAAACTCTATGTCCCAACTCATGTCATGGTCTACCTATACGCCAAATTACATCGAAAAGGCGTGGTGTAGTAACAGACTCATAGATAGAAAGAGCTACTTTTTCGTTTATCAAATTAAGTAGAGAAGTCAACGCTTAGAAGTTTTCACACAGGAGAACTTTAATGATAAGTTATTGGAACCTTTCCATAGAAAAATGCAGAAAGCTGCTCGGATGCTGCTTCAATTTATAGACAAGACGGGTTCGCCACTGCTTAAAATAGACACGACTATTACTGAAGACCAATCTGATTAGTTATCGCCAGTTAACTGCAAAGTTATCGAGTACGTTATAACAATAACAGTAATTATAAACAACACATACTTGTGACATGGAAGCTAGCAGTTGGTATTCCAAATAGACATTTTTCGAAAAGGTTGTTATAACAACGTACACACTTAATATTGTAGTTGTTACAAAAATAACTTTATTGAACCTATTTTAGTCTCTTGAGCAAGTTAATGATACTTATTGTCTTGTGATGATAGTTTTTGTAACTGTTATGGCAAACCAGTTATATTACAAGATAATTTTAGTACCGGTTACTAGTGTCTCAGTACAATTTATTGTAGGTTCAGTATGCTTACTTATTTCTTTGTTCAGTGTGTTAACTTCACTAACGCCCATGTTGCTTTGACACTATAAAATAAAAATAAACATTCCATACTTTTTGTTTCTAAAATATATTCTTACAAAATCTCCGCCGTATATTTGCCTCTAAACATCACACTAAAAATAAATCTCAGCTAGAATACAAATCTGAAGCACGAACCACCCAATTTAGCAAGACATCTCAAAAGACATAGTTCTTTCGTTGTTGGTCCCATTTTAAGAAAACAAAAGAGGGGCTGGAAGGTCATGCTGTAATGGTCGTGGATGCAAAACGTGAACCGCACCGTGCAACTACGATGCAGCGATAAGAATTTGCACGATTCTCCGTTGAATTTCGTAAATAAAGCGATGCAGCGCTTCGTCTAACTTTATATTAAGTAAACATTTGAATGCTAATTGCTTGATTATTCGCTTTTAGAGAATTTTCCATTATTATTGTTGTTTGATAAAATGTCGTGAATGCTAAAGTTAATATGTTTAGTTTTACGTTTTTTGTATTCTTTAACATTTATTTGTTGTGACAGAGTAAGTTTTGCTTTTATCTTGGAAAGAACTGGTAAAAACGAGTTGATTTATCAGCATATAATGGCTCAAGTAATGCAGGTGTTTTTCTCTTCGCATCACGTTTCAGCAATATAATGTTTATCTTAACCCATCAGGCCCGAAGGCTCCTAAGAAGCCGATTCCTGCCGGCTTCCCTTTGGGAACAAGGCACTATACGTAGTGTCTAGTGTCTACTGTAGTCAAATAGTAAACTATGTACACATCTGAGGTTATCACATCACAGTACAGACATTAAATACATCATAGGATTGAAAACATTACATAAATGCCAGCATTTTTCATGTCAACAAAGAAAGCAACATGTGGCGCCAGTAAGCCGACGCTCGGGTGTCAGAATTCAAAACTAAATTCGTATGAACGCGGACACGTGACTTCGCAGCTATCAGCAGCGTTTTGTAAGGACTAGGTAAGCCGAAGATCTTCGAGTTACGACAGGGAACTTTCAATGTTTGTATGTATAGCAAGCTAAATTAGAACCACTTCCCGATGCCCGATTGAGCTGAAATTTAGCGCACACCTTTGGTTTTAAGAACAATACATTTTTATGACAGACATAACTTAATCCTGCAGCCAGGATCGTCTCCTCACGAGGGAACTCCTCAACGTTTAATAGCACAGACACGAAAATTTGTGTACAAGTTCATATTTGATGGATAAACATGAATTTTATCATGATCTCATCCTGCAGCCAGGATTGTCTTCTCACGAGGGAACTCCTCAACGGTAAATAGCAAGGACACGAAAATTTGTATGCACGTTCATATTTGATGGATAAACACTAATTCTATCATGATCTCATCCTGCAGCCAGGATCGTCTTCTCACGAAGGAACTCCTCAACGTTTAATAGCACAGACACGAAACTTTGCATACGAGTTCATATTTGATGGATACACATGAATTCTATCATGATCTCATCCTGCAGCCAGGATTGTCGTCTCACGAGGGAACTCCTCAACGGTAAATAGCACGGACACGAAAATTTGTATGCACATTCATATTTGATGGATAAACACAAATTCTATCATGATCTTATCCTCAAGCCAGGATCGTCTTCTCATGAGGGAACTCCTCAACTTTTAATAGGACAGACACGAAACTTTGCATACGAGTTCATATTCGATGGATACACATGAATTCTATCATGATCTCATCCTGCAGCCAGGATTGTCTTCTCACGAGGGAACTCCTCAACGTTTAATAGCACAGACACGAAACTTTGCATACGTGTTCATATTTGATGGATAATGACGATTTGTATCATGAATTCATCCTACCGCCAGGGTCCTCTTCTCATGAGGGAACTCCTCAACGGTTAATAGCATAGACATGAAACATTGTATTTATACGCGTTCACTTTTATGAATAATCATATTTTCTATAGTTCCTGTGCATTTAATCGTTACAATACATAAGTTATGAAAAAAAGATCAAGTTGGGTCCTTCGAAAATTTTTGTGTATACTGATCATGGGTGACATTTTCGTGGTTTTCGGGGTCGCTGACAATCAAAATGAAATTTAAAAATGCGATGACGAATAAAAGGATTGTGTGGTTTTATGAAACCACGGTAAAAGTGAAACTTTTTTTCACACTATAGCGCGGAGTAGACCGCGGAATAGGGATAAAGTTAAAGGCGCTCGTCAGAGCGCCTTTCACTTTATCCCTGCTTCACGACCGATCGACACGCGACATGCAACACACAGACGAAAAAGTTTGAGACGATGTAATAAAAGTTGGTATTTTTCGTCGGCTTCCCCTTACAAAATTTTGACCCTTCGCCACTGTAACCCATCATGTTGTTTACTTACATTGTATGATTGAAATATCTGTAAATTCCTTAGAAAAGGCTTCTATGGCTTTATCAAAGAGAGGTATTTGGCCAACTGTAGCAAACCGTCAGTTCCCACTGTTGGGTATCATTCACCTTCATCCGTTTGATACACGTCTGTCCTCTGCCATGTAGGCCAGTCTTTCGATAGTATTCAAATTCCCCACGCCGGGTTCACCTTAGTTTTCCAAGATGTCTTCATTTATCTTATCTTTCTTTATCGTGTCGTTAGTAGGCATAAAAACTCTGACACCAGGTAAGGCTACCTGGAGTTAGAGTTTTTATGCCTCCCAAGAGCCACTGACTTCGTTTTACTGCTGGTTTCCTCACGATGTTTTCCATCACCGAAGCAAGTGATAATTATACAATACGCACATGAATCTGAAAAGTCAGAGGCGCGTGTCTTGAGTTCGAACTTGAGAACTATGACTTAGCAGTTTGACGGTTACACCTGCTTCATTAATTATTATTATTCACTAGCCTATGCCCGCGGCTTCGCACGCGCGTAGTTCGATTACTGTCCCACGGGATTGTACTATCCGGATAAAAATTATCCTATGTGTTGATCCAGGTTTAAACTGTACCACCCTGTACTCTGTGCCAAATTTCATCCAAATCCGTTCAGCAGTTTTCGCTTGAAAGAGTAACTAACATCCATTCATCCATCCATCCATACTTACAAACTTTCGCGTTTATAATATTAGCAGGATTTATAAAAAAAATATAATAAGTAACGTTTCCAATATGAAAATATTTTTTACTAAAGACGAAGTAATTAGTATTAGGTAAGGTACATTAGTAAGGATTAGGTGTGATTCAATTTTAGTTGCCTTAAACAAATTATTTTTGTGAATCCATTAACAATAAAAAAACCTTGAATGGATTACCGTCATAAATGTGGGTTTAAAAATTTAACATTTCTCTTTTTAACTTACAAAGTTAAAATAATGGTAGAAAATTATTTCAGTGTCACCTAATACATTTCGATCTTCTGAATAATGAACGAATTCATGAATACAAAAGCAATTTGCCTAAAAGAAGACAAAATAAAATTAAATATCTAAAATTCAAAGGTCATACTCAAACCAAGGACTGTATCGGTTTTATCCGCTCCTATACAGACAATAGTATGTCGTTGATGGCAATAGGCTCACCCCCTATTACATGGGACTTCAAAATAACTGGCAAAATATGCTTGTACTATTAGCTACACCTCTGCATATCCCTTCGAATAAATATAAGCGTGATATGTAATTAATAAAATTAAAAAAATGAAATAAAATTATCATTAAGAAAATGAATAACACTCATCTTACTAAAATATTAAAGTTTTCCAAGCACATATTTTCATCTCAAAAACGTTCTAGCTACAGCTAACATTGTAAGGCATCACTTGAGCAATTCACGGAATATGATCTTAAGCATGATCTCAGGTTAAAACAGGTACCGTATATATCTTGGAAACGCTGAGCTGCCAAAATGTTAATGTCGCCATTACAATTTAAATTTTAGAGGATTAATCTTGAAAGCCGACACTCTAGCGTTGTGAGGATATTTGCGAATTTTCGACTACATTCAGAACGAACTCAGTTTTTGTCGTCAACCGCCTTAATAATTTGTTCTATGTATTACCTAAAATCACAAATTCGTTGACGGGCTGAAAATATAATAAGCTAGTAAAGTGATCTTATGCCCCTGGCCCTATAATAATAAATCAGAATGATTCAAGATATCGTAGTCTGGTAACATTAAATAAAGAAACATAGGTATCTCTCTAATCTCTCTTCCCAACAAACAACACAATATAAATCTCTTCGGGGCTAAAACAACAAAAAGGCTAGTAAATTAATTAGCACTGGGCCCGTACCATGACCGTTAACAAAACAATCTTGTTGCAGGAACGTTTTGTTTCAAGCTTATAATAATATTACTTTGTTTCGTACCATGACCTCAACAAAACAATCTTGTTTTACTCCTGCTAAAAGAATGAACGAGTCTATTCCCTGCTATAACATGGAAGACACAACTAGCAATATAAACTGTATAGCGCTGTCTCTTTCATAAAACGCTAAATGTTGAAGCAGTGCTGCCAACCTAGTGGATTTTCCACTAAAACTGGTAGTTTTGATACCCCTTTTAGAGACGAAATATTTTATACTGGTTTAGAATAATTCAGTTTCAATGACTGAAAATGCGATCACTCAACCGCTAAGCCACGTTTCGGTATGCTATACGGGGTGTATGGGACACCGACGCGGAAACGCTTACGACATACTCAGTAGGTACCTACATCATTCAGAATCCCCCCATATAGAAAATTTTCCTGCTGGGCCCTACTAGACCACATAAAGCAGTCTTATTTTAACCTTACTTTGCGTTTTCGCACCATCACGTCCTTAAAACAAGCTTGTTATATTCCTGCTAAAATTAGCGGTTTTGATCAAATAGTTCATTCAATTGGTACCACTACGTGCCTTTTGACAACCAGCAATAATGTTTTTACGTCAAATTGCGGGAATGTTTGACAGTTAAAAAAAGTTGACCCGAGACGACTTATATATTATCGTTGTACAAATTATACTTAAAAAATAAAATATCGTGATATATATTGCATTAAAAACGTATTTATTTACGTGTGAGGGGTGTACTAAACACCTTTGCACAATCATTCGAGAGGTACAGGCGTGATGTTATGGTGTCGTAAACTAGTCGATCGGATAGTATTTCTAGCAATATCAGTGCATCATTATCATTATAATATCAGCCAAAAAACTTCTGCTGCTGGACGTAGACATCTCCCAAGCATCGCTACATCGACTGATTTTGTGAATCTCGCATTCAGTGAATTCCCGCCAAGTTTGCCAGGTCGCGGTTTTTCGAAGTGATGCAGACGGCAATGGTAACAACGCAGATGGCAATGGTACGCGAAAGTGGCGTCACTTGAGGCTTATAAAATGAATGTAGCCACTTCAAATAAGATAAAATGTACGCAACGGAGAGATATTCAAAGTAAGAGCACAAAGGAGCTCATAGCGACATCTCGATGAGGTGACCCTGATGATTCTCTGCCTCCAGTCACGGCTGACGAAGTGGTGACCCTGATGATGGCTGACGAAGTGCAAGACATCATTGGACTGCCAAATTGTGTGTGATAAACTGATGCCTACTAACAGTTTGTATCTAAGTCCTAAACAATGTTGTGTAAATTGTACTGTTGCTATAGATTACCTATAACTTGTATTGCTGGAGAATCAATAAACCTTTACCATTATACCTGTTTGTTTGCATGCTTGTACATAACGGTGCTGAATACTATGATATAATGATAACTAGTTAAACCATTAGCATCCATAAGAATAATGTGTGTCTGTATAACAACATAAAGAAGTCATGTATTGTTGCTGTAGATTATAACCAGTGTTACTGAGAATCAATATAGTTTTATCGTCCACTCCACTAAAACTCGCGCAAACTCGTTTGAACATTCTCAAGTCATCTACAAACTCTTACACACAGTCCTCCATTCTACTAGTCCAACAAATACCTAGATCCTAACATTAAATAAAACTAATAAAGCTACAATGAGTTTATAATCAGATTTCTTTATTATACAATTTAAAACAGATTAATGGCTCGAAGACCAGTCCATAATCAATTTTCCTGGAATTATTTCAACGAGCTCATGCTTCCTCCATGGTGTGGTTTCTAAGACTCATC
Organism: Cerastis leucographa; assembly: GCA_963082945.1. Taxonomy (NCBI): domain Eukaryota; kingdom Metazoa; phylum Arthropoda; class Insecta; order Lepidoptera; family Noctuidae; genus Cerastis; species Cerastis leucographa. Next base: position 19,254,484 of record OY720356.1, on the reverse strand, counting down.
GATGCAGCTTTAATGGTTCCACATTGGTTGTTCTTTCCCTCTAAAAGGAACATCAACGTTCGTAGTAGTCCACGTTCACGTTAAGGTTTTTATTCCAAGCCAACTTCGCAAGCAAGTAAGGCTACCAATACAAATTTTGGATAAGACCGCATCTTCTTATGGCGCAGTAGGTAGTAGCATATTGAAGTCCAACATTATAACAGAACAGAATCAAATTTTCGAAAAAGTGTTCATAATTTTACAATCACAGCACACAAGTAAAGTAAACACTTTTATTTAATTTAGGATTTTAATATGCAGATATTTTATCAGATTTTTGTTGATACCCACTGAAGTATAAATGACATAATGAACTGACATGGATGTCATATAAAGAAATGTCTTTATAAAGAAAAAAATAATAATACCAGCCAGTTTTAAAATCTCTGGTCCGATTCCGGTCATTTTATAATTAAGGCCACCACTTAATTAGAAACATTTTAGTACTTTCTAAATAAAAATCTTCATAAAAATGAAATTTTGATGCATTTTTTTTTTTTTTAATTGTAATTAAAGTTATTTTTGGCTTCAGAACCATGACTTCGACGTACGATTCGGACCGCTTATTTGTGAAAGAGACAGCGCTATGCAGTTTATATTGCTAGTTGTGTCTTCCATGTTATAGCAGGGAATAGACAAATCTTATAAATCGTTCATTCTTTAGCGGGAGTAAAACAATATTGTTTTGTTGAGGTAATGGTATGAAACAAAGTAATATTATTATAAGCTTGAAACAAAACGTTCCTGCAATAAGATTGTTGGCCCATGGAAGACACAACTAGCAATATAAACTGCATAGCGCCGTCGCTTTCACAAAAAAAGCGGTCCGAACCTTAGGAGTGGAGTCATTGTTTCGAAGCAGAATATAATTTTAAATAACATAATTCCTATCATAAGGCTAATAATATGAGTAAATTCCATAAAATATATACAAATGAGCTCATATAGGCGTCGAGGGGGTGAGCCACACATATCGCAGGAAGCCGCAAGACGTGCCCTCATCCATGCGGCGCAAATGCAAGCAGATGCTGCAGTAAGGACCAGTGCGGCTATGGAATCAGCGGTTGCCATCTTCATGCGCATCGAAAAGTACAAAATTGTTATCTACCTAAGGTTTAACACCCTCAACCAGAACTTTTTTCTTTTATTAAATACAAGGCTTAAAAAAATATTTTACATTGGGGTGCCATGTCTTAACGTTATACTATACAAAAAAAAAACTTAAAAGAAATCAGTTCTCGAATCTTCAACCAGGGTAAAAGAATAAAAATCGTTTGCATGATATGAAAAGATAGGTATTAATTTATCTACAAATTAAAATGAAAATCATCGTGACACGACAATCTTTTATGGGGCTCACATTTCACATAGGCCTACATGGCCACTTATAAAACGTTGGGAAAAGGTGCAAGGATTGGTCGTTTCCTATGGAGAATAACCGGCAAGAAACACCATTCTTTTAAAATTATTTGGTTTTACATACAATACACAACACACAATATTTTCATGTTACAGTTTTAGTACTTAAACATGGGTGGCGGCTGGCGGCGTGGGTCCGACAATAAGCCTTGTTGCTTAGTATGTACCTACACAAAAAAACATAAAACAAGATAAATAGTTAACGAGTATATAGGTATTTTCATGGCCAATCCCAATAAACTGAAAGTTAAATTACTACTATATATCATTACTTAAAAATATGTGAGGTATAAATAGCATAATCAATCTCAATTTTCTTTTCTGCTCCAGGATTTTAAATGCAGCCTTTCCTGCACAAGCTAAACGAGAGTAGCCTATTTACAGATTTTATTTAATAAAAGTTACACCTACAATTGCGTTTTTTATTCCGTACTTTTCCATATATATCTAGATGAGGCATAAACATGTTTGCTGTGTTCGCCATCTATAATACAAGATATTATTAACAAAATCGATGACTTTGGGAACTTTGCGAGTATCTGCTGGACGCGAGAAACTCTAGACCGTTCGATGTGGTGATGCTTAGGGGGAGGCCTCCGTCCAGTAGTACTCGTCTTCTGCTGATATTATGTTGATGATAATACACTGAAATCGGATTACAAATTCAGTCGACTAGTTTACGAGACCATAACATGACGCCTGTATCCTTCGAAAGACTGTGCAGAGATGTTTATTACACCCCTCACACGATAATTAATCCGTTTTCCTGACCTTTTTTGACACGGCAATACAGTTTTTAATTATAATTAGCATAACAATAAATTGTAAGTCGTGCCGGAGCAACTTTTTTAGGGTTCCGTAGCCGAATTGCAAAAAACGGAACCCTTATAGATTCGTCATGTCTGTCTGTCTGTCCGTCCGTATGTCACAGCCACTTTATTCCGAAATTATTAGGACTACACACCTGAAACTTCGTAGGTAGATGTATTCTGGGAACCGGTTTACGATTTTTTGTACAAAAATTTAAAAAAATATGTAGATTAAGGATACCCTCGGGATCCCCACACGGAACTGCAGCTAAAAAAAAACCATCAAACCTATACGTGCGGGGTATCTATGGCTAGGTCTTTAAAAATGACATTGAGGTTTCTAAAACCACTTTTTTTCAAAGTCAATCGTTTGAAAGATAGACACTTCCAAAGAGGTAAAACGTGTGTCCCCCCCCTCTAATTTCTAAAGTAAGAGGAGAAAAACTCTTTAAAAATATTGGAATGTAGAACATAAAAAATAACTTTCAACGAAAATTGGTTTGAATAAGATTTGATATTTAGTTTTTGAGTTATGAGACTTTTTCACCAAACTGCAGCAGTAACTTTGTTTTTCATTAACTTACTATTATTATTACTATATTGTTTGGGGCTATGAAACCCTGTGTGCGAGTAAGACTCGCACTTGGCCTGTTTTTAAACTGTCAAACATTCTCGTATTATGACGTAAATATATTCTTGCTGGTTGTCAAAAGGCACGTCGTGGTACCTACTAATTGAATGAACTATTTGAGGTGACGTCATCAAAACCGCTAATTCTAGCGGGAATAAAACAAGCTTGTTTTAAGGACGTCATGGTACGAAAACGCAAAGTAAGGTTGAAATAAGACTGCTTTAAGAGGTCATAGTAGGGCCCCTGAACTACAATAGAGGGAGTGGGTTCGATCTAGGCGCGGCACAATTGTAAATGAACGGAATGTCCGCGTTAACCTAATGATGATGAATGTAGGCCAATTTGTACCACTTGTGTGCATATTTTAATTTAGCAGGCTGACGGAAATTTTGGTTTCGTTTTTTATGGCTATCATGGACTAGCAGAAGGAGAAAATGTAACTCGTAAAACTAAAGTTGATCATAAATAAACAAAGGTAGCTGCGAGGAGATCTCTAAATACTAAAAGCCTCTTGGGTCGATCTTCAGTTAAGCCGGACTAGTCTAGGTTGGTCCGAAGATGCGTGACCACCCCATTACATACCGAGTTTCCTCTGTGCCTCGGAAAGCATGCTAAGCCGTTGGTCCCGGCTGTCATTTGTAGATCTTTGACAGTCGTTGCAGTTAGTGGCCCGAAAGTCTAACAACCAGTCAGCAAGAGGTATCATATTACCCAATACTGAGATCCACAACCCAAATTGGTTGTGGAGGGTATTTTTCAGAAGATTCAAATGTAACTACAATATAATTTGATCCATGAACCTTGAAATAACCTAGCATTTCAATTGTTTTATACAAATCTGAGCAGCTGCAAACATCAGACATGTTTCATCCCAGATCAAAATATTTTCGGGTATGACTCAAACAGCAAACTCAATACTCAGTAGCTAAATAAGGCGGGTCTTGCTCTTAAAGCAGTTAGCGTGGGTGTTTAAAAACTGCAAAATTGGCGTGAATGAGAGGAATTATCAGTGCACATTCCTGTTTCAAGGTTGAAGTTACCAGCTTCACTTGGTCAATGTTCATTGTAAGACGTTTGCACACCTTTTCGGGAGTATATATTAATCTCCCCAACTTCTCCGGTTATTACCATAATTTAATATATTGGTGACATATTGCATTCAGTAGTTTACAGCTGGGAATTTGTATTCCATTCTCCTGAATTCACTTGTCGTCTCCTCCAACTGCCATGACAAAGTTACTGTCTTTCGTCCACAAATAAACTTCCCTCGGGTTTATTTCTGCTGGAGTCCGAAACTACATTTATCATCCAATTAACTCTGCTAAGCCTTTCTTACGGCATCGCAGACAAATGGTTAAGCCCCAAAGCCTTTGCAAAGTCAACATATTCGTACTGCGCATATTCTTTCAATTGCCATTATCTCGTATGTTTTAACTAATTCGTACCAGATTTTGAGACTCCCAAAATTTCCGTTATTGCTTCTTATATGTTATACTCTTCTACTAGATTCAGAGCACGATTTCTGTATAGAAGATCCAGCAAAAAAAACAATGTTTGCTTTTGATTGATTTGTAGATCATTCTTTACAGATGGTCGCTTAAGGTTCTGCTGAAGCTAATTATTAAATCGTGAGTAATCCATCCACTCCTCTTAAGGACCTACAAGTGACGCAGGAAGTGTATGTACCTATACGGACAAGACTCGGTACTCTCTGACCACCCCGAAAGGAAACTAGAATGAGGATAATGTATGCAGGTGTGTGATTCACGCCGATATTTAAAGTATGGAGTGGGTACGGTTTGTTTACTACGACGCCGATGATCGGAAGTGGATGTTTATATGGATAAAACGATTTCCGTTTTTCATTTGACCTTCCGTATTTCCATAATACTGAACAAGTTTCCAAATCTTTGGCTGACATTTATTTTTCTTCACGCTTGCAGAGAGAGGCTTGTATCAGTATCAATTCAGTTTATGTGTGCATAACTCTACTCTCTATTCAAATGTCTGTTCTATATCTCCATTGCACGCAGAGTTGACTATGAGAATACTTAATTATTTTAAAGCATCATACAATACTTTCGTTAGATCAGAGACATGTGGGTGATAAATTTTCAGCAGCCAAAGAAGTAGGCAAAGTGTAGAGCCAAAACATAGAGGCATGAAACCCAAATGAGCCTATATGATAATTTGATCAGAACTATTGAGCCTGTAACAGAATTCATTCATCCAGAACACGACCTTGTTTGCGGTTATCAACTTACGGTAAATTTTACGAACTTATTGTATAAAGACTAGGTACATTCTGATAAGATAGATAACATTCGCAAACCCGCAAGGCAAGCCCCCTCCAATGACACCTAGCCACTCCGAGCCAGTACGCCGCGCGCTTTGTTCACGAGCGGACGTATCGCGCTCCTCCTAAAATTAATACGACCACCGAATAGGCAAACAGGATACTCCGCATTCGGAATAGTGATGAGAACAAACAATAGTGACATTCATACCAAAAAGGAACCGTTTAACTAGTGCTGTCAATAACTTACTAATTGATGTGAATTCGCTGACCTTGAAAGTCGACTAGAAAAATGGATTAGTAGAGGTTTTTTTTGTGATTATTAAACGAACGACATTGATCGAGATAGTGAGTTAATTTAAGTTTGAGATGGGATTCGTGTAATCGATTAAATTATTTAGTTAAAAGTGCGAGAAGTGGGAATTGTTAAAAATGACAATGTTGGCGGTGAAGAATTTTTTCATGCCGGAGAAGAGAGTGGACTCTCCGAGGTTCTCGAGGATGCCCGAGGCATTAATGAGGTCCATTCGACGACGCTCTTTGAGGGTGAAGAGAACCAAGTCGTTGGTACTAGTGAACGAAAAGAGGAAATCCGGTGAGTGGTAGCGTATGATTCTTTTTTGTTTCCTTTTATTTTATTTCTTGATATTGATACAGATGTTTAACAAGAACTTTAGTAAACTTGAAAGAGAACATGTAACACTAATGTTAACAGTTCTCTGTCAAGTTTTATCACAATGCTATTTATTACATTTTGATATTTTTTTATTGGCTTTATATAGATGTTGTGTCAGAAATGGTTGACGACTTGGTTATGTTTAATATTTAGAACACAAATTGAGTACGGCTCAAGTTTTAAAACAAAAAATCTTTAAATTCTCTTGAATAGCTCTAAACTGTTTTTTACCAAAAAAAAAACCTTCACGGTGCTGCGGTATACTTACTGCTCGTTATGATAATTACAGCTCCAGTGTAACTCCACTAACGAATTTCTTTTGCTGTAGAGCAAACATTCGTTTGGCACCTTTTGTGACACCTTTTGTCCATTAATTAAAAAAATCCGAAGACTCCATTAAGTAATTGTCGTCAATAATGGCTTTGAAAACTAAAACCTCTCCATTCCTTTTTTGCGATAGTATCGGGTTGAGTAATTGCAGATTGATTTTAGATAGAAAAGCAATTTACCTTACCAAGAAAAGTAGCTAGTGATTAGAAAACAATTCAGATTGAATTATTCATTGCACGAACATATTTTGCAATACTGCGTAATTTTTGGTTCAATGTTTGCTGTTTGGATTATTCTTCCGTTAAATTACTGCTATTGTTGATAGTGAAGTAATTAGATCACATACTTATGATATTTGGACGGAAAATATTTTCATTTTGAATCGTTGACTTTATTTGCAGTCTGACACTCTTACCTATATTACCTCTATCTGGTTACGCTTCGATAACAACCATATTACCAACTCAAAGCAATTATGACGTTTATGAAAAAACCAAGACAAATAGTTTTATACCTATAGCAATTCCAATTATATTCAATTGTCTTACGATCTTATTAGCAATTTAATTTTACTCCAGCGGCTTTCATATTACGTGTGGCCATTTCAAGACCTTATCGTCATAGCTCAGCGTCATTGTACGTGACATCATTAAGCATTGTTTCATGTGCTTCTATGTCATATTTTAAGTGGTCACTGGCCATAAAAATGGTCATAGGTACTCACATGTTTTAGTAGATGAGACCATTGTTACCGGCCGTGTCCTATTTTGTTGGGCTACATTTCAATTAAGTGATTTGTAGGCCAGGAGCCAAAACGGTTTTAGCAAATCTAGATTATTTAAATTCGTTCTATATAAGTAAAAAATCTTAACGTGAATAAACCTATTTCACGCTTGTTACATTAGTAAACTATCTTGGATACTGTTACAAAAATTCGCATTGTAGCTAATGAAATAGAAGGTTGCTCTGCATACCAATTGGATCCTTACTCTCATTTCTTTTGTTTTTTTTCTCCGTAGCTACGAGTTCACCTTTACATTTTAATTGAACTGCCTGATACAGATCAACTGATTCTTATTGCAACTGTTTCTTGGTCTTGTACAATCGTAACGTTTTTACGTCTCGAGGTTTTTGCAATGTCTGCTATTTACATTATTCTTTTGATCCTTACTACGCAATTGACATTATTTTATATTCAAAGACTTTGAAAAAAAAAACATATGTTTTGTATGTCTGGGTCGTTTATAGGTCACATGTGGTCTTTGGTCTTGTTTGTGCTCCCAAGCCTGATTGTTTATCGATACTGTTATGTTACATTATTCTTGACATGATTCCCATATTTCTATGGTAGCATCGTGTTTTCGCACGGCATCGATCTATTTTTCAGCCTGAACAAAACTAATATCTTATTACATTCCTGTCTATCTGTATCTGTCACTTCTTTAAGCTATAAAAAATAAAATCGATTAAGGAACGATGTTAGAAAAAATCGACAACTAATGAATGCAAGGCCTCAGTCCACAGATAACGTAAATATTTCTAATCTGTTGCAAATTTATCTGTTGCGTTGCGTCCAAGCTTGATTAAGTTTTAGATCGATGAGTTGAGCGATAAAATCTTTTTATGTAAAGTTAATTGGAGGGCAGACATGCAACGACCGCTTGTCCAATGCAAGTCAGTGTGAGCTGTAGAAGTTTAATTCTGTTAATTAAATTACTTTCATTAATACAAAATAAAGGTTTTGAATTAATTTGATGTTTGAAGATGGATTTGAAAATGAAAATAAATGGGTGCTTAACGGTTGTAGAATTGTTTAATAAAATTAAGCTTAGTACCTTTACATTTGAATAGAAAAAGAAGCCATTTTAATTTACTGCCACCTGACCACATCCAGATCGATAAACAAATATGTATTCATACTTCATCGACATACCATAAACGCTTAAGTGATTTAATTATTTACACAGTGCTTTAATTGACATTGCATTCTGCGGTTAATTAAAATTCATAATCATAAACAAACACCTACATAATATATTCCGACTACGATCTTGATGACAATATACAAACCTCATAAATACACACTTGTGGAAAAAAACTTGAAGTTCATAAAAATCCTCAAAAAATGAAATGCCATAAAATACCTTTAATTACTAAAACCTGTATCTTAATAATAACAATAAAATCGATGCACATTTTCAAATAAACGAGCTAATAAAAATAACTTTATAAAAATCGACTAAAACTTTTTTTTTCGACTTTTATTTCCGCCAACGGACAACACTAATTATGAGTAGAATGCACCTGGCTAGCGCGTGCCTACCTAAATGTCACACTTGACGTTACGAAACCAATTAAACTTGACCCTTTTTATAAACAACGACTTACCATTAATTGGTCCTTTTATATCGGTTTATTAATTATAGTTTTTCTGTATTGAATTTTCTGCGTTTATAGTTTTATTTTAGGAACGAAAATTCTATGCAAATGAGGATTTTTTTTAAAGTTTGAGGTACATTTAAATAAAGAACTGTTTCTTTTTTTTGTTATTTATTGGCTATAATAGCAGTTTTAACTGTCGTAGGTGGAATGTCACAGTTATTAAAAAGTATTTACTAAATTCCTCATACTTAAATTACAGTGCATAGGAATGCAATTTTATACGTATTTTTAATTCCACAAGGAATTAAAACGTAGGACAATAGAATGAAGATTTTATAATCTTCAGCATCAGCAACATGTTTTTCGCACAAAGATCTTTTCCCACATATAAATATTTGCAGATGCGCCAATTGAATCACGTGTTTGGACACTTCTGTACTTAAAGATGCAGCAGATTACTACACTTGTACCAACAAAACAACAAGTCGCAACTGAATGTCTAGACATTGGCTGAACATTTTTCTTTTAAACATTCTACAACGATCTTGTATCTAATGCTATTTTGCAAAACAACACATTATGCTGTGTTCTAAAAACATTTATTTTTTCTATGACACAAACTATTTTACGCAAACTCTTTGTATGTAACCTTACAACATTCAGCCTTGGTCGTGAAATAAAAAAAAATAAAAAATCCCAAGACGACACGACCTCGTGTGAAACGCGATCTATTATTAAAATTACAAATAATATTGACGTTGGCTCATGCGTGGGAATAAATAATATCATTACGAAGTTTATCATTGTTTTTAGTAATTCGCAATGTGATTGTATTTTTTTTGCTGAAGTAATATTAATACTGTTTAGAAGAATATGACGTTAGTTTAGTACATCGTAAAGCCGTCACCTCATCTCAATTTTGACATGCTAAGATCACAAAGATAGTCTGCCAAATTTTATTTCTGTGCAAATCTGGCAAGGTGGATCTAGCTTGTCATGTGTACGGATTTTAGATCTGGTGCTAAAAACGACAAAATATTAGCGGTTTTATTTATATTTTAGTAAATTCCTACCTTGGCACAACGATACGCATCGCGTCAAAAGGAACAGTTCCAGGTGCTGATATTGTGTTATTACTACTTACTATAAGAAAATGTCTTTGCCAACCCATAATAAAAAATCTAATACAAAAATCATCTATAAAAATCAAGCTGACAATCAGCACTTTTTGAACGTCAGACAAGACCGTCCCCCAAAAAGTTCCACCCTTTACCATTTCCTAGTGTGTTACCTGCGGGTGGCTGATAGTGGAGAAGTAGCGTAACAAACTCTCCAGCAATAGAAGCCCTAGAAGTTCGAGACTACTGACTTCGATAAAGATCATTGGACAGGTTAAATTCTAGTTTCCAAAGCTTTGAGAGACATGGTACCTAACAAGTTCAGTAGGACTAGTTATAAGAATGTTTGCCTACACCCGCATCTCGGTTGGATCCCGTCCAACAAGCGAGGTTGATTAAAACCTATATTTGCTGTTATTGGTGCATTTGATAGGTAGATAGCTCCTGCTAGATAGATAAGATTGTAGAAACGAGTATTGATTTAAACTAATACCGATGTCGAAATTTGTAAAGCCAGTGGAATAGCCTCTAGCTAGATACGAAAAACATTGGATGAGTAGCTGTCCCACGAAACTTCGTCTGCGTCACATTTTCTCCGATTCTCAACATTTTTCATTGCTGCTCCGATCCTATTGGTCGTAGCGTGATGATATATACATCTATAGCCTTCCTCGTTAAATGGGCTATCTAACACTGAAAGAATTTTTCAAATCGGGCCAGAAGTTCCTGAGATTAGCGCGTTCAAGCAAACAAACAAACTCTTCAGCTTTAAAGTATTAGTATAGATAGGACCGGTCGATGAAGCGACACGTGACAGAGGCCTATGTCCAACACTGGACGTTCACGTGAAACGATTCGACGAGGAATTAATTGCAAGAAGACCTATACCTATATACTTGTATATGAAAAAAGACGTGAAATAAATCAGAAGATTGGCAGCCACATTATTGATTTAAATCTATCAATCTTATTGCCAAGCGTGTTGACATTAGTGTATCAAGGCAAGACCCCATTCATTCAGACCTGTGTTTGTTAATGGCAGAAACAAACTAAAAGAATAAACCCACCCACAGTAGATAACCATTACTTTATGTATTATACTAAAGCCATAAACTAATAAACATTAACAACCTGGCAGGTAAAAGCTATCCAATATAAATGCAAATTGCCCATTGGACCAAGTGACCCAATATGGAGGCAATTGGGTCAGAAGTGTCGGAACAGGCCATTGGATCCAGTCCAATTCCTTGCTCACTGGCGCACCCCTTTAGCGCCAACCTTGAATTTAAATTGACCTCTTGCACCTCTAGGTATTGTCTCCCAATTTCGGTGAATGGTTATGGAGATCGTTGGGGGGTAATGTTTTGTATCATTGTTATAGGGCTATTGGCTGCTTAATGTGGCTTGTTTTCTGCTACTGACTTTGCCTTTCCAAAAGGTAGGTACCAAATCAGAACACCGCTGACTACCTTTTTTTATTTTCGTTCAGTCCATACAAAGGTTGTCTGGAAAATATCGCTAATAGCGATAAGGCCGCCATTGTACTTGGCAATATAATAAAAAGCTATCAACAATTTTACCGTCTGTAAGTGTCGAACTAGGTTCTTGCATGTTTAGTCAAATAATTAAGCTATATTAAAGATAGTCAAGCGTTCTCGAAAAAACAGATTGCAAATGTCAAATATTCTGGCAACTGCTCAAATCAATTAGCTGAAAAGTGATACGTTTGCTACAGAAATCTTCACCAATAATACTTTTCACAAAACAAAAGGCACTTTTACAGAAATATCTGTAACTAGCTGTGCCCTCGACTTATCCGCGTGGAATTCGAATTTCCTAAAAGAGAAGAAGAAAGCCTAAATTACTCCTTATTAAATCAGCTATCTGCCAGTGAAAATCTCATCAAAATCGGTCCAGCAGTTCCAGAGATTAGCCGGAACAAACATACAGACGGACAAAAATTGTAAAAAATGTTATTTTGGTATATGTACCGTATCTACATTCATATGCATGTAGTAAAAAGCGGTTGTTGTAATATTATACACAGACATATCAATTTTATTTATGTTTATGTATGTATGAATGTATGTATAGATGACTAAAAGAAGCTAACCCCAAAAATAGACCCTGGTCTAGTCCAGAATCATCATCAGCCTAGCCTTTTCCTATATATGTTGGGGTCGGCTTCCAGTCTTACCGTGTGCAGCTGAAATTCAATATTTCACATGTAGTAATAAATCTACTAGTCTGGTTCAGTACTTCAGTAAAGTGAGTTGTATCCTTGTCATCTGTCATACCTATCTCCAAGAAAAACGAATCAAAGTCCCAAAAAATAATACCATTGATCTTCCACCTTATTTCTGTCCAAACTTCGTTGTTCCAACTAAGACTAACAGTATGAGAAACCTGACTATTAGGGAGCATACAGATGATACAGACACTATCGAAATTGCAAAAGTTTCGCGCTCCCGCGCCACGCCGTGCTCATAATAAATTCATTTAATGTCGGCTTACACGGTCGCTGTTGCATCAACAAGTTATGAGAGGCAGACGAGAATGAATAGGGAGCACAATTTAACATGATGGAGAGTACGATTCAAAAGATCGCGTTTTTGCTACTAACTTTTTAAAATCTAAATGCATTCATTGCTCATGTATTCTCAACCTGAAATCATATGTCTTCAGGATATTTCCAGTAAGTAGTTTTCGCCCAAAGATATTACTTTGTTTCCCAAAGTTGTTGATTTTAGCCGGTCTATGTTTTAACAGAATTTATCGAACCTGGACTTAAAATTGGTATAGGTTGTCACGTGAACTTAAAGGTTGAAACACACTTAAGTGTCGTGGCGTTTCGTGACGCGCCAGAAGCATTCGGTTTCATACATCGTTGCGACACGACACGCCATGCAAATATGTCCTTAACCATATTAAATGTATGAAACCGATTTGCTTCTGGCGCGTCACGACACGCCACGACACGTAAGTATGTTTCCGCCTTTAGTCGCCCGTCCAGCCATGGGTCAAACAACATGATATTAGGTACTTGATAATGGTAAATAATTGTCAATCGCACGATGTATCCCATCAACTTTTCTATGAGCACAGTGCACGCACACGAGCGATGACCGCGTAATTGCGTCTATTAGAACTTCTCCCGTTTAAAAGAAAAACCATACCTCCGGACAGTTTTTGAACACTAAACAGCCAGCATCTTTCTGCATCTTCCAGAATATAAACGAAGCCGATGCTAGGGATGTGCTGTTGGCTAAATAGTGATCGGACAAAGTTTGAGCGACATCGACACATCAAGCAGAAGGTTCTTCGATAAATAATCGCTTCCTCCCATCACTTTGATCTCATCCTGCCAAGACGAGTGCGTCTAACAATTTATTGGGGTCAGCACGGAGGGCTTACGTTATTGAAAAGGTTCTGCAACATATTGCGGCGGAGTCCGGATAGGCACGACACTCCTGGGATCAATATCCGGATCAAATATGGCTGATCGTGGATCTTAGGGAAAGAAGGTTCAGGTAAGCTTGTTTTAGGAACGAGGCTTTTCATTCTGCGGTTTTTTTTAAATCATTATCCTCCTTTTGTGCTCCACCACAGTCGGGCAAAGGATTCCGTACTACTACTAAGCTAGTGGCTTGATAACAAGCTCTACTTACATCCATAACTCCGTCCTGTAAAATGCAGGTTCTCCCGAAACTTGTAAGTTAGCATTTGTGATCCAGTAATTTAATTCATGTTGGAAATGGGCCAAATTGGAAGTCACTGATCTAAGCAAGCCGCTAATGAATGATGTAACGCGTGACGGGAAGCAAAATAAGTATATTTTGTAGTAGGATGTATCTCATCAAAATGTCTTATTCATGTACATAATTAATTATATAGTCCTATGCTACAACCTGCTTCTCTCAACTGGCAGTCACTCTACAATTTTGACACTCCACACAGTTTGTATACAGCGGGGAAAGTGGTTTATCGATAAAATAATGCAGATCAATCGAAGAGCATTTAAAAAATGCAATCACCCATAAGAGGTACTAAAAAGGTAATACTTAGAAATATAATTGTGTCATGTAGACCCTCAATACATAAACTCTTGTAGAGATCAATATAATTATTCAGTAAAAACTTTGTATATGCTTATCTCAAGCGATTTCAAGTTTTATCTTACCACAAAGCAAACAGTTTGCAAAAATTACTTCAACAGTTTACAATGCAAAAAAATAAACACAAACAAACATCAGTAGGTACACGTTAATCGCACTGATGTAATCGATAAAATCACCATCGTACGTCATATCGATACAAACTAGTGCTGTGACTCATATACGACATTGATTTTGACCTCAGTTTGCATTGTCATCCTAGGTGCAGCACTGCAGTGTTCGAAACGTGAGCCTTTATTACTATTGTTAAGTATTAAAACGTAGAAGTTTACTGTATTGTGTTGTTTTCTTTGTAAACAGCGTTGAAAAACAGGTACGTACTTAGTTTAGGAATAATAACATAAGTTAGAAAATCAAGCTACAAAACACCAAGTTTGACTTTTGAACTTTTTAAAATTATTGTAAGTATTTTTTTATTTTCCAACCAGCTTTAAAATTCAAATTGTAACCAGCATGATATCATTACATTATTTCGACTTTAAATCTGTCTATCTGTTTTTATTTCATTGTAAAATGAAATCAAATTACGTTCAATGATTATTTCATTCGTTTCCAATTCGAAATGACCACTAAAATCTTTTAAATTAGTTCACAAAATTATCCAGTTAGTTACAAATAACCTTAAAATTTTACGCGCGTTTATTGATTTCAAAATAAATTAAATCGAATTGAAGTAAAGAATGAATAATCATTTGATCTATAGATCCGTTACGAATTGTTGAATCCGACAAGAATCTGTCATCTCATAAATCGAACATTAACGGTACACCAATGAAAACGTTTAAAAATAAAACTAGCCTAGCTTGACCTTTGAAAAAAGAAGCAATCCCGTCCGACCTAACGGATTACTGAAAAGTGCCGTTCCAATTTTGAAAACTTTAAAACCAAGAGAAGAGGAAATAGGTCGCAAATAGTGCTGTATGATAATGGAAATATCGGGATTTATAGTACTATTGGGGATGTGCCGTGTATAAATAAATATTTAGTAGTAGCATATTTATTTCTTCATCTGTTTTTTTTTATCCTTCATATTAGCAGTTGACAATGACGTCAAAAAACGTTCTAACGATTTTGAATAGCTACTTAAACACGGTGAGCAAATAGGTTTTGTCTTATTTACTTAGTCCTTACGTAAATACTAACTACTACAACTTAAACAGAACGTATGAAAGACCAAAATAAACAATAAGCATAACAATAAACCGTAACATTAGAATTTAATAGAAAACCGTAACGGGAATGCTATCCTCGACACATTTTGCCGCACTAGTGGCGTATAGTGCAATCGGAAAAGCCATTTGCCAAGCACAGAGGTCGGCGTCGCCATGACAGGCGACCCAGTTGCACCGTCCCTTTTTATAACTACAATAGAAACTCGTTAAGTTTCTGAAGCTAGGAAATTGGTCGCGAGTCATAACTTTCTGTTGTAAGGTCTTCAAGACGTGTTTAGTCTTTAGAGAGTTTTATTCTCGCGGTTCTTTTTAGTTTTATGTGTTGGGTAATTGAAAGTGATATTGGGGAAGTTAGCTTTTTCTTACTAACGGGTTTTCTTTTGTGGTGAAGCTAATGCTTCTTCGTGTCGATAGTACCTCTAAATTTTATCAGACCAATACTTTGCCATTTCAACGGCATCGCTGTTAGCGCAGAGATCGTTTTGACTGCTGCTTTTGGGAAACTAAGGGCAGCAAAGAAGATGAGGCATAGATTATTAATTCATATTCTTTTCTATTAAAAATCCATCGTTGTAGCAACGGATTTAATTCACAGGCAGGAGTTCAAGGAAGAGACAAGAACATGCGTCCAACATACCAAATTCAAAAATAGAACTCCATCTCAGCACCACGACCATGCCCTATCACCGCACATTATAACACTAACAGAACTGCAACAGTATTGCAAATTGACGCATTTTAGTGCGTTGACGTTACGCAAGCCGTCCCGTCGATATGAAAGCAAATAAACGCACGGCGGATACTGAAAGCACAGGAAATGAGGGGTGACACCTACGATCAGTTCTAGAATATTCTAACGTTTGCAGATGATCGTGATTAGTACTGCGAGATGGTTAATCTTACAAGTAAAAAGTGTCAGGATGTAATCGGGTTGAGATAACAGATAGGAAAAGACAAGAGTGAACTGAGAATCCGTTTCTTGTCGTCGTGTTTTTAAAGGTTTGCAACTTTTGTTAAGAATCTCGGTAATGCTCTTGCTAGAAATCAAAATGAGATACTTGATATTATTATTGATCTACCAACGTGTTGGTATTAAACACCATGAAAATTAAAACTCTCTATTTGACTTTTAGAAGTATTAATTTGAAACCAACAAGTCCATAAGATATTATAGATGCCAAAGAAAAAACTTAAAAAAAAAAATTCAACAGACCCCCTCTAAAACATAACCATACATCTTCAAAAATTTTAATATAACCTAAACCTTTGAGGTTATCCTCCCTGCTTATTAATCCCGGCTTTAGCCTCTTAATATAAAAATGTTGCTTGGCAACCCTAGTTCAGATGCAACCGACAAATGAAGCGGGATATCGGCCGGTATTAACATATAGATAGGTACATATATACAGATTACACTCTCTATGTACTGTCCCTTTTAATATGGAGTTCTACGTACTTTAGGTACATATATTGCTGTATGTAATGAAGTCAGGTGTGATTTTACTGATTGTTTATAGCGATATGTGAGCACTTTAGTATAGAGTATTGATTTTACTGATATGTAGTTATAACTAGAGATGTGGCTTGCTGTCGTCATAGATTTGTCGATGTTAATAGAACTATCGATACTTATTTTGGGAAGCGTACTTTTTGAATACAATATAGAAAATTGAAAAGCATGACTTGCAATATGAATTACCTAATGCACTTTAAGGCAGGTTTTTTTTGGTTCAATCCATGGTCCGGAGCGAGAGGGAATGGGAAGCCGTCGCCTCCTTCTGCGAAACAGTCATGCTAGCGAAGGAAGTGGCGGAACGTGAGAAGGAGAGGGCCTCACGTCCCAGCCGCCGCGGGAAGGGGAATGGGCCGATGCCTGCCAGGTCTGTGGGACTGTTTGAAAGAGATACCGTGGCCCTGGAACAAAAAGGTCTAAGAAGGAACATGGATGAGTTTTAGTCGGTACAAGTCTGACACGCCCTTCTGCTCCGCCCAGAGCGGGAGGGGTCATTTGATGATTTAATATCCGTAAAAAAAAGGCAAGCTTTTAAAGTGATTGACAGAAAAAAAAAGAACTTGCAAATTAAATTCTCACTGAAAAATACTAAATTACTTAGAAACAAGTGCAACAGTGATTAAAAAAGAACAACAGAGGTAACGAGTGCATAACAAGCAACAAAACAATACAAATCAGAACGATTCCCATATATTGTCTATTGAAATGGAAAAAGATGAATGGAAATCTATTCAATCGACACTGTTCTCTAGATCCGCGTACTATTTACGTTTCACACTCTTTCTAAACGGGGTAAGCAGAACTTATAGCTCTATAAACATCTTTAATTAGATATAATACCCATTTATTTTAAAGTTACCTTTAAAAGTTTCTTGTAGCTCTTAGTTGCTCCTCCAGTATGTTGCTGTAATTGATTTTTAACGAAAACCTAAATAATTACCTTATTACGATGCAACATCCTTATACATCCTTACATTATAGCCTTTCGCGCAAATATTTATTTCAATGATCTATCTTTAGCGTGCATGCATAAAATCTGAAAAAGAAAATCAAATTTTATTTAAAAATATATTAGCACATTTGGCACACGCTCTCAGCAAGTCGTAAAAATCACGATATTCGAAACGCATAATATCTTCTTAGATAATATTATTTTTTTCTTCTTAAAATAAAACTGCTGCGGTAATTTATGAGTTCTGAAAAATAATATTTGCATAGGTATTACGCAAACTTGTTTATTTAATAATTTTTCCATGACGGATTTGCTAAATTTGATACGGTTTACACATTTTACTGTCAGACAGAAAATAAACACAGACATTGTTTTGTAAACAAAACTTTACAAAACATACACATTTTTAAAACGAGACATTCTTTCATTATCCTTCATAACTTTAACTTCAAAAGTGCCCCTTAAATCAATTTGAAGGTGATAAATAAGCTAAATTAATAACATATATTTTAAACATTTCCATAATCGGATTTTTATCTCGTCCAATTAAGTGAATTCCACATATGAATTTCGGTCGTTTCGGTGCGCGGGCGCACGTGGCGGGCAGGAAACGGAAGCCATTGTTTAGCCGCGCCACACGAGCTGAATTGTAAATCGCGATTCGATTGCGCTATCGATATTTTATTTTAGGTGGCGCAACCCTATTTTTGTGTTGATATTTTTCAGTGGCGTGGTTATTTTTTTTTTGTTTAGATGTTTGTTACCATGGGGTTTCTTTTTCAAGTCCATGTTCAAATCAGACAAATATTGTTTAGTAAGTTTATTTGATTTTCTGCGAATTCATTTAGTAGTGAGTGGGTGTATCATCAGATGATGGATGAATGACGTCAAATCATGATTTGATATCATCAATGACGCAAACACACAGTACTTTAAAAGATTTCTAGGCCATAAACTATCAATATAATAATATTAAAACTATGGGGTCGACCACCTTATTCATTGTTTTATGCTTCAGTGGCTTTAAATCTGATTTTATTTTTTTTCATCTTTACCTCAGAAAATTTTGAGTTTTAAATACGAGTATAAGGGTTCGTTGTTCTTTTTTATTTACCGAAGTAGAAACTTTTTATAAAAAAAACCCACATATTTATGTTCCACTGCATTTCTCTCAGTAGAATTTACGTGGTTCGAGTGCTTAGCAATATTCAGAATGTAGTTATCCCTCTTTACATGATTGTATACGTAAATTAGTAGCCCGTTAATTCCCTCGGCCAGGTGGAAGTCATAATAACAAGTACACTTCAACCAACTTAATCTATGCAGGCGGCAACATTATCGTTAAAGAATACGGTTCAAGTTAGATTGGGAAAATTTGACAGTTTCTGGTAGCTTGACCTGCTCTGTACCAAGTTTGACGTAACATTTTTTTTTTTTCTTGACAAGCAGCGCCACTTTGTACTGTAAATTTTAAGTGGTTTCCTGTGTCAACAGTTACGTTAGCTGTTATGGGAGAGCTTACGAAATGACTATGCCACTTTAATAATTTGTAGATTTAGTTAAGGACTAAAATCAACATCGATACTTGTAAATAGTTAAATCTATTAATTGGAATTATTCTCGAGAGAACAGTTTTCTATTTAGCAAATTAGCATAAACTTAAACGCAGCATTAACAGAAAGTGGAAAGAATACAATCATACAATTCCAGTCACTTTCACGTCGTTCATTCCCATGCATTCACGTCATTCACATGGTCTTGTCATCTGTCATAATTCGAAATCAATTAACGTCATAAAAGAATTATTTGCATCATAAACACAAACAGATCTTTCACTTGTTAAACACAGGGTAAGCAGAAAGGGGCCTGTTTGAAATAGTAGGCGTTACCATGGTAACCGCCGGTAAATTGTTTAATAATGATCGCGAAATTCACGTATCAGGAAACATGTAATTATGCTTTCAAATGTTTAGAAGAGTAAGGAGTGGTTTTAGGGATGGGATTGAACTTAAGAATCAGTAAGGTTATCGACAGAAATCATAGTTTTTTTTTTTGCTATTAAGCATTTATAGTTATGAAACTTGCTTTAATTTTAGGAGTTTATTGTAATTTCTTACCTGTAATTTCTTTCAATTACAAAACAATATATGCCCTGTACTAGATCAAGATCCAACACAGATAATTTGCAAAAGTAGGGTACTGACATTGTATGTTCTACAATATCACAGGAGTAACAAAAAATATTTATCTACCCTGAAATCGAATACACTGTTTAGAAAATAAGTAGCCCACGAGAACACAAAACAAATATATGCTCAACCTTATCTTCGTATCTCGTAACACTACTCCGCTTCCTTATTTTATCTATCGATAAAAGCTATTCTAGTTCAATACCCTGCGATATTCATCAGTGACTTTGAATATGTCGTCATAAAGAATCACAAATTAATTCTATATCTTATCATAGACTGTGTACAAGCGATATGGAACTAATAATAACTATCTATTGTTTTATTATTTCATTCACAAGTAATTCATCAAATATTATCGGCTTATTACTTATTAAAACTAAACAACGCAAACTAACGCAAATAATAAACAAACTAATTATTTACTCTTTTATTATATATATATATATATATATATATATATGTGGAAGCTTGTAATTAGCGAATGTCATAACTTATACATGTTACTTATAATTGTTATTAGTTTGTAAGCTTTCTTTAAAATTAAATAAAATACTGAAATATAATATTAGTCATCAACACAAGAGTCATACACACATTACGTGACAAAAATAAAGTCTCAGCAGGTATATATTCTCTATATACTTTTCAATGACTAAGCTCGGATCCCTTTTCGCTTTTCAAATCTCAAAAATAATGTTTCGCCAAAACTATCGACAACATTATCAGACTCGTCCCACCACTACTTAAGATTAGGGTTTGCGTACACACAAAGCTTCCTTAATCTATTCGCGAAGGGCTCAATGCCACATTATTTGTGGGCAGATGTTCACCAGGTAAACTGGAGCAGATGCTGGAAGAACAAAGCAGTAAGAAACGGACGACATTGAAGATGTAATTTAATTATTTTGAGCACACTTGCGTCTGTAGCGAAGTTATCTTTAATGTTAAGGATGGTTCGTATTTTTGAAGAGGTTTCGTTGCGATAAAATAAAGCGTGACGGTTTGATTAAGAAGTTAGAAGTCACGTTTCGTTTTGAAATGGATTTCCATGCGGAAATACAGTTGTAGCCATTTGCTTTCTGCTCTTCTGAGTCATTTTAAGTTTTTAAAAATCTATTGTAGATATTTAGTTCAGATATTGTCAAAATGGTTTGATTGCATCTTCTGAAATTGATGAGTTTAAAATATTTCCATTTTTATCAAGCCTAGAAAAAAGCTTCCATTTCCTGAAAACCCAGCTAAAATGTGTTTCCTACAAAAATTTCCATCAAATAGTTATCCTATTACCCAACGACTTTCTCGCGACATCAGCTCATTTCACGCTTCGTTGAGCATTACGCAAAACATAATACTCTTTTTACTCAACCCCTTTTTTCTATCATTGAATACATCTTTTACAAAACCAGTGCCATTCCGATGTACCGTAAGAAGTGTTTTTGTGATGAAGACTATAAAACACGATATTAAAGGCATCGTTGGAAAGGAAAGAAATTAAACAAGAACTACTTTTCCGCGTACCTGGTTTTGGGTATTATAGAAAAGTTTTAGGTGATTTCTATTGCTCGTATGTAGTAGTCCATAAGAGATACATGAATGATGAAAACTTCATTAAGAGCGTTTACACCTTACGGCATTTCATACAAACTTATAAATCCTTATTTTCCAAAATGAGTGAACCGATTTTAATGAAACTTTATACGCATAAGCAGGATACAAATATACACATAAATATACAATATACAGGTCTAAAAAGTTACTATAAAACGTAAGATACACACTAACAGGGACTTGAAAGTTTGTATGAAATGTCGTAAGCCGTAAACGCTCTTAGTTTTATCAAGGTAAGTTCTGATTTGGATCATCCAAAGTGACTAAATAACAGCGGTAAACACCGTCTATCAGATAAACTACTGAAACATGTACTCTCTTCCTGACTATCTGCACCAAATATCATGGAAAAATGTTTGTAGAAAGATTTATATCATATCGCATGGCGAAATTTAAAAAAAAATTGAAAGCTCAGTCGACAAAAGTCTTTACACGACAGACTAGGAGTACTTTCCTAAACAAAACCGTTGCTTTTTGACCGCATCATAGACGACCTGGTCTACTAAACACGTGCCTAAAAAGCCAGTACAGCAACAGAGAACCAGCCCTCACGACATTGCCTGACAACACACAATACAGTACATCAATAAATCTAGACTAGTCCACAGGAGCGGTCTCGTTAGTCATACTTCATATTAATAACTGTTCGCGTGATTGTAACGTGTTTATTTCAAAGTAAATCATTTTGCATTGTTATGTTGTTTGCTTTTACTGATTACGTGTTATTTATTGCTTTTGAGAACACTTAATTTCGATACTTACTTAACAGATCGATATGAAAGTAGTATCGATGGTCGAAGAATATTTAAAAAATATATCGATAAATTTTCGATACTGCTGTTTCCTGTCGCTACATCTCTTTTAATCATGACGTTTTAAAATTTAAATGTTCTTCTTTTTTTTACTGACTTCCAAAGGATGAGGTTAGCAATTGGTCTGCTATTTTTTTCTTATTACAATTGCACCGATGACGACAGTTCTTTCAAATGACAGATGTGACATGGAGAGCCGTGTCTGAGAAAAACTAAGAGGGCAAAAAAAAAACAAAAAGATATAAACCTTACAAAATATTTAGTTGTACGTCGTTCATTACATTTCCACATACATCAACCATTATTGCTTTGTATCCTAACATTTGACTTAACGACAGAGAAACGAGAAGCGAGCACTTGCAACATTATCGGATGCGCTTGCGTCAATTAATCAGCGTTCTGGCGACATGTGGCGCCGTATGATTCAGGGGTTGTAAGCGGTCCAAGTCATAAACTTTTTGGTATCTATTAGTAATAAAGCTCTTCAGAAATAATAACATCATGAATTTGCTAAATAACATTACAAAGTTAAAAGAATCCCCAAATCACAAACTTCAATAAATTACTGATCGAAGCGAAAGCGAATTTTGGTCGGTTTACGTTTCTAATATTTGGCATAATATCTACAACCACTGATATGAAATGATATGAAAGAAAAAAACCGGCCAAGTGGAAGTCGGACTCGCGCACGAAGGTTTCTCACTTTTTTTTTAAACAACGTTGCCCCACACTAGGAATTTCTCCTGTATCGTGGGTGCGTTTACAAACATTTAAACTCACATACACAAACAGCCAGACCCGGAACAACTATCTGTAGGCCATACAAATATTTGTTCCGTGCGGGGATCGAACCCGCGACACGCAGCGCAGCAGTCGATCGCTCAACCACTGCGCCAACCGTGCCGTCTGTTTTTGTATTGTAGCCCCCTTAAATATTTATTTTATTCCGTTTTTAGTATTTGTTGTTATAGCATCAACAGCTAACGATCACGGTTCATGAGATACAGCCTGGTGGCAGACGGACAGCGAAGTCTCAGTAATAGGGTCCCGTTTGACCCTTTGAGTACGGAACCCTAAAAAGGAGTAATATGATAGCGTAATGGTTGAATTACCACATAGGACAACTAATATCTTATTTTCAACCTAACTCTTTAGTTTGGTTGAAAATAAGCTCCACTGAAGCAACCAAAACTTCTCACTCTCAAATTAACTTCGTAATACATTTTCTTTAACATCTTTCTACGACGAAGCTAAAATTCGTAGTATTTAGATTTCTTATTACTCTCCTGCCCTTATTACAATTTATTTGAGGTCGGCGCAGCATGTCTTCTTTTTCCATACTTCTCTATTACTTGTCATCTCATAAGACTTTATTAGAAACCTTCTCTATTGCCATATCATCCTTCACACAGTTCATCCATCGTTTTGTTGGTCTTTCTCCTACTCTTCTATTCATTTTGTATTATATTAAATTCTATTTTGTCCGTCAATCAGGTAATACAAAAATATTAGATACGTATTTTTTGTTTTATCAAGTTAACACAAAAATACTTAGTTAAAACGCATTAAAGTTGGAGAGTGACGTCATGCGCCATTACTCTCACGCTCACTACGTCACAACTAGGTATAAAATGTACTGAGCCGTGACGTCATGCGCCATTTCAACTCAAAATATCTCCGTAATTTTAAGATTACGTGAAAAAATAAAACATACGTGTCAAATACTTTTTAATAATCTACCCGATAGACAAATAAAAAAAAATGAGTCACCATCCCTATTCCCATAACTCCATATTTCATAATCATACAACATACGGCTTTAACAGACCATTGCGTTAAAGGCGCCAGTTCCTTATAAAGCTCCATCTCAGAGCGATTTAACGCAAAATTGCGCTCATTAGTTCTACAGTTGCTATTTTTAGTTCTAACTTGATTGCTTGTGTTAATTGCAGCTGGTTATTTCTTGTAATGTAAGAAATAAGGTTTTATTTCGCGTGATTTGATTGTATTTGGGAGTTTGTTAAGGTCTTGTTACATAGGGTTGTCGGTTACTTTGCTAAGTTGATGAATTTAAGTTGATTATAATTTATGATAAGTTTTTAAATGAAACTTCTTATGCGACTTCCAACAAGGTTGCGTTAAACGTTTAACGCTACCATGGAGGGGAATAGAAAGAGACAGAGCGAGAGTGAATGCGTGGCACTCGAACGCATGCGTGTAGTATTACGAAGTTTCACTTCTTCCACGCGGAGGGTCGAACGTATTTTTAATTAAAAAATAGTGCGTGGAGTGCACTATTTTTTATTAAAATTCGTTCGATGAAAAACTTGACTAATATCATCATAATTTCTGCTAAACATATAATCTTGTAGTAAGTATTTAAAATCGACATATTTTTTTCTGCTCGTTTACTTTTTTTTTTAAACATGGAAATAGAAATTAACATTAAAACGATATAGAACATGGCGTGTCAAGGATAACATGTAACAACCTCGAAACGTAAATAACAAGGCTTTTAAATAAAATGGACGTACTCAGGGCTATTGTGGAAAACTATTATGTTATTCAATTTTACATACTTTATTAAACTGTTTAATAGCTCTGGCGTGATTGTAATAGGTTTATAAAAAACAACTTCCGGGAACTTTTGAAAATACAACGACTTCACTTGTACCTAACTAAAATTTTGCAACGTGATAACTGGAAATAACGTACATCAAAACTTTTCTGATAAGCATTTATTATGGTGTTTTGATGACACTTTTTTTTACACCAGTCTTGCCTAAGAGTTATCGTATTTATTTATTTAATCATAGGAGAACCAACAGCTGTAACAGATGGATAACAATTGAATATGTAAATAACAAGTAATAATTAATAATTAACTGGGTTGTGGAGGTGAGGCAGTCATCATCATCATCAGCCTATAATGTTCCCCCTTCTGGGATACAGCCCTCCTCTCTATGAGAGGGAGTGGGCTGTAATCCACTACGCGGGCCCAGTGCGTGTTGGTAGATGTCACATGTCTTCATTTTTTTATTCTAAAGTGGGTGATAGACGTGCGAACTTTAAGTACGCGGTTTTTAAGATCGCGAACTTACTCGGCTCGACGTCGGTGACACACGAGAAGCTGGCTCACACTGTATTACCATGTCATCGACTGAAGAAGCTTTGTGTTATTTAGGAATTGTATCTTATAACGTTTTAAAAACAAGTAAAAAAAGAAAAAAAAAAACGAAAAGTTTGGATAAAAAACTATATTTTTGTCTTTGTATTCGTTGCTTTTAATTTTCCAAAGACAAGGATTATTACGGAATCCTTCTAATAAACTCTGTTAGTAGATCATGAGAATATGTACGGAAATCACTCATTTTAAAATTTCTACAACACAGATGATTAGCTAAACCAACAAAAAATACGTGGAAAAATGGCGGCTCGCGGCTCGCAGTGCTGCCACACGTACGAGCCAAGACGAGCTACGAGTAAGATTTCAAACCGGTTGGATCGCCGGCGAACTTGCTCGGCAATTTTAAAGTACGCGTGCTTAAGGTGACACACACGCGAAAAAGGTCGACGAGCCACAAGTCCGCGTACTTACTCGCACGTCTATCACCCACTTAAGACATGCCGGTTTCCTGACGATGTTTTCGCAGTCGCTCCACGTAAAATACTAGTACTCAGATGCATCCGGTTAGATTTGAAGCCGACCCCAACAAAGTTAGGAATAGTTAGGCAGATGAGGATGACATTTTTTTTCAAAACTACTCACTGCATTTGTCTTGACTCTTGATAGAATTTCCGCCACGATAACTTTAAAGCAAGGCGAGGCGAGGCAATGTAAGGTAGTATGCGTGGCCTATACTATCAACAGAACGCTCTAGTTTTAAATGGGACCTAACCTAACAATGTTTGTTGAAATGTTTTTGTAAAATGTTGTCATTACAATTCTTTGGCACTAACGTTTTGTAAACCAAGCCTATAGTCTTGTTTATACTACTTCGTGCATCGAACTCGTTAAAACAAAGACAGTAGGTACGCACAGCAGCCTACCAAGCTATGAAAACCAGTTTATGTGGATCTCTCATTGTATAGAAAATCTATACAAAGCGAAGCCATGTTATACTGGAAATGTATCTTAATATCTTATATATAAAATTTATTATATAAAATTTTCGTGTCACGGTGGTTGTTACCAAACTCCTCCGAAACGGCTGAACCGATTTGTATGAAATTTTGTGTGCATATCGGGTAGGTCTGAGAATCGGCTGATATCTATTTTTCATACCCCTAAAACCCATCACCACACGAACAAAGTCGCGGGCAGCAGCTAGTGGCTCTATATATATCTCTATTCTGTCGCAGGGTGTACGTATCAGTCTCAGCTGGCATTGGAAAATATGCTCCAGATAACATCACGAGAACAACCTTTGTAGCTTAAAGCTATTTCGACGGCTAATGGTATGGTCTATCTCTGTATAAAATTTCATCCAAATGCGCAATTAAGACCCTAAATCTCAATGAACAAACAAACACACTTACCCTTATTAATCAACTAGCTGTCCCACGCAACTTCGTCTGCGTCACATTTTTCCCGTTTTCGCAACATTTTTCATTGCTGCGCCGCTCCTATTGGTCGTAGCGTGATGATATATAGCCTTCCTCGATAAATAGGCTATCTAACACTGAAAGATTTTTTCAAATCGGACCAGTAGTTCCTGAGATTAGCGCGTTCAAGCAAACAAACAAACTCTTCAGCTTTATAATATTAGTTGTGGTTGCGATGCAGAAGTTGACAACCATACCATCACATGTTAATCAACACTAATGTTATTATAGCAACTTAATTTAAGAAGCAACCGCTCGGCGCCGACCCGGTTAAGTGACGTCACAGTAATTACGTGGTAAGCAGACGCGTAAGTGATGTTTGCAGAAGGAACGATTAAATAGATGATTCTTGCATAAAACTAGGTTGAACTGGTTTCAGAATTAAACTAGGAAATGGCTAAGTTAATTAAAACTAGCTGTGCCCGCGACTTCGTGCGCATGGAATTAGATTAGATTTTTTCTAGAATAAAAGTAGCCTAATGGTTACTAGTAGTTACTCCTAATTACATCAGCTATCTGCCAGTGAAAGTTGTACCATATATACATTCATTTGCATGTAGTAAAAAGTTATTTTAATATTACAAACAGACACTTCAATTTTATTTATTTGTATAGATAACATTGCACATAACATTTTCAATACTTACCGCCTCGTCTAGTGACTCAAGTGCGACTGCTGAACATGATTTCCTGGGCTCTATTCCCGTGTCGGGAAAAGTGCTATTGGCTTTTCCATCAGAAATGTCTCGTTGCTGCCACGGAGTCAATATTTTCCCGAATAGCCCAATATTTTCATTTAACTAATAATAAAAAAAGAGGAAAGATTTGATTGTTTGTTACGATTTAACTCAAAAACAACTCGACCGATTTAAAAAAATCTTTAACCATTCGAAATCTACATCTTTACTAGTAACATAGGTTATATTATACCACAATTTTCACGCGTGGCGGGCGAAGTGCTTGTAGTTAATAAATAGACCCACACCATACTGTTATTTTTTTTTTAATGCTATTTGCAAGAATTAGAAGTGATGCTAAACATTCTACCTATACTGATTCCAATCCAAATAATGATCCCCATATTCAATAATCGACACAGTCCGTCATAAATTAAGTTATATTAACAACCGTCACATTATTAACATAAACCACATCATATCTAAATCAGTGTCCAATGAAACTGCAATCAACTTAATCCTAAACACAATTAATTGACATTCTGCTATTGTAATCATCATTAACTACTCTATGAGCACACTGAGTATAAAGTAATCATAATCATTTATGTCAGAATATGGTACATTATACAGGGTGTAACAGAAAGGGTATATACATCCTTAAGGGTGTGCTACAGACCATCAAGCTGAACATGTTTCTCAACATAAAACATGTTTTTCAGCAAAAGAAATATCTGCTGCCCCAAAGAAAATTGCAATACCTATTCGACCCAAATGTATAGGCAGCTGATATTTTTTTTTTGCTGCAAAAATTTTTTTATGGTGAGAAACATGTTCAGTTTGATAGTCTGTAGCACACCCTTAAGTATGTATATACCCTTTCTGTTACACAAGGACAAGGATGCATTTATTGATACACTCAAAATAAGTTTTGTTCCATCTTCTTCGAGTATACAAACTATTTGTTTGGTCCCAGTTGTTAGCGAACAACTGAGGCCCAACAAAACGGCTGGCTTACGTAAACGGTTGCGAGTACTATGCAACTTTCTGAAGAACCTCACCAATATGGTCAGTCTTTGTCATTCTAGGGCGTCCCCAGCCGACGTTGCCATTCACATCTGCCTTGTAAATACCTTTTATACTAATATTATAAAGCTGAAGAGTTTGTTTGTTTGCCCGAACGCGCTAATCTCAGGAACTACTGGTCCGATTTTAAAAATTATTTCAGTGTTAGATAGCCCGTTTATCGAGGAAGGCGATATATTATCACACTACGACCAATAGGAGCGGAGCAGAAACGAAAAATGTTGCGAAAACGGGGAAAATTACGCAGACGAAGTTGCGCGGGACAGCTAGTAAATAATAATTGCGCGGTGTAAAATCATGTTTTGTGGTAGAACTCAATGTAACGCACTCAAAACATTGTGCTGATGGACGGATTGAATAGTACGGGGGCCGTGGAGGTGTTTAAAGTAAAAATCTTACATTTAAAACTTGTATTTAAAAAAATACTTGTCAAAAAGTTGGAACTTTGACCCCTAATATCTCCGTAACTAGAAGGTTCCCAGGTATAGTGTAGAACAAAAAAATGATCGCAATGACAGGGAGAACCAGTGCCTATCGGCTTCGTTAAGAGGTGTTTTACACCCTTTATAAGCTGGGAGCTAATCTAATTATCTTTATCTATACAATACTCTTTCTACAAGTCCGTGTCATTGAAACATAAATGTTCTGGTGGAAACAAGGCCGGTACAGACACGCACCATTGTGCTCCAAAGGTTATAAACAACAGTCTTTTTGTGTATATGTATGTAAGTACTTTCAGAGATTAAGGTTAAGTTGAGGAAATAAAAAGAAAATGTCAATAGTTTTAGTGACCATGACAGTTTTTTTTGAATGGTCGAATGCCCGGAATTACAGCGATTGCTTCGCATCATTACATTCATTTTTAGACCTTGGTAATAAGTGTTATAATTGTAATGAAGAATAATTTTTATTTTAAGACACGGTTGGCGCAGTGGCTGAGCGATCGGCTGCTGCGCTGCGTGTCGCGGGTTCGATCCCCGCACGGAACAAATATATGTATGGCCTATAGATAGTTTTTCCGGGTCTGGCTATTTGTGTATGTGAGTTTAAATGTTTGTAAACGCACCCACTATACAGGAGAAATTCCTAGTGTGGGGCAACGTTAAAAAAAAAAAAAAAACTACCAGGTCTAGCTACTATATAGTGAGCTTTGAGTTTTTCCGTCAGCCATTAATGAACATCTTTTAGAAATACTGAATCTCAACCCTCGTTAATTTGCCATAGCCGGATAAAAAAAAAAAACAATAGCATTCAATATAATCATATAATAGCCCATATTGTTCCATTGCTAGGCAAAGGCATCCTCTAATCCTTCCAACGGCCACGGTTCTGCGCTACTTCTTTTCAATTCTCAAAGAACACATCTAGTTCGTTCCGCCATCTTCTTCGTGGTCTGCCGCGACACCGTGTCAGCAAGGCACCAATCCTGAGCTTTACGGGCCCACACGATTTGCGTTTTGGAGCGCAGTGCAAAAAAACAAAAGGTACATCATATCCCAGAATTGGTATAAAGCACAGCATATAATCTATACTAATATTATAAAGCTGAAGAGTTTGTTTGTTTGCTTGAACGCGCTTCAGATCAAATCGCGTAGCAACTACAGATCCGATTTAAGAAATTATTTCAGTGTTAGATAGCCCATTTCGAGGAAGGCTATAGGCTATATATCATCACGCTACGACCAATAGGAGCGAAGCAGCAATGAAAAATGTTGCTAAAACGGGGAAAATGTGACGCAGACGAAGTTGCGCTGGACAGCTAGTTTATAATTAAACACAAAATCATTTTCTAAATGCAAACAGCTAATTAATGCCACTAAAACAAGGCACAGTGCTCTTTAGGAATTACAAACACTTGGAATGATAAAATAGTATTATCATTGAACATTCCGGGGCGGAGGATCCCTTTGATCTTTGTTATAAACTCCCACAACGTAGAAAATGTTTGGATACCTTTGTACAGTAAGCGCCGTAAATTTATGATTAATATTCGTATAGCAATAGAAGTGTATAGGAAATTCGTATAGTCTCCTTCCTCTTTTCTAACATAAAGTAACACCACGCCTATCACGCCATTGCTTGTCGCCAGATCACGCCTGTCCCTGCCAGTTCGTCTTTTTTTCAGGTCCAAGATCAGCCGCGTCCTTTCCAGATTTTAGAGAATTCATTATTTTGTCCCTCAGTACTCTAACATACAAAAAATTGAAATAAAATAAAAATGAAATTAAAAATTTAAAAAAAAAACCCGACAGCAAAAACAAAGAAAGTTATAAATCTAAAAATTGCAGAGCTTTTAGGGGCGAGGGGGGCATGACCCCCCCCCCCCAGCTAAGCACCAATTTTGTCGAAATCGGATCATCCGTTTAGGAGGTACGATGCCACAAACAGACACACAGATACACAGTTCACGTCAAACTTAGAAGATCCCTCTTGGTCGGGGGTTAAAAATACAGGCAAATGCAAACGAATAGCATTATGAATCAAGCTCTAGTAAGTGCGGATTCTCTATAATATCTAACAACTATTTTCTGTTCCTAATCCACGTTTTATAAAAAACAAACCACTATGTTCCTTCTAACTCTGTTTCAATTGTCATCCATCTTTATAATCGTTGTTTCATCTTTACGTATGTACATTGACCACTTACATTTATCATCCCGACTGTACCATACCTGCCCACAGCCTTATCCCCTTGTGTCTAAGTTCATTGTTTCCGCTTGACTTCTGTTCCGACCTTTGGCATCATGGCCAGGGTCTGTCAGGTGGGTGGACGTGAACCTTTGTCCTTTAATAAGCAGAATTATTTATTTAAAAGTACTGGAAATCCTCTTTTATGATAAGTTTAAAGGTGCTAAATATTCATTAGTTTTTCGACCTTTTATAACATTACTAGCTGTCCTGCGCAACTTCGTATGCGTCACATTTTCCCCGTTTTCGCAACATTTCTCATTGCTGCTCCGCTCCTATTGGTCGTAGCGTGATGATATATAGCCTTTAGCCTTCCTCGATAAATGGGCTATCTAATACTGAAATATTTTTTCAATTCGGATCTGTAGTTCCTGAGATTAGCGCGTTCAAGCAAACAAACAAACAAACTCTTCAGCTTTATAATATTAGTATAGATTTTAATCTAAATTAAAAGGTTTTAGCGGTATTTCTGTTGTCAAAAGGCCTCTGTTTACACGGACATAGAAATCATTGATTAGCCCTATTACCTACACAGCATCGGTGATTTCATTTCTTATCTCCTCTTGAATCTCTGCCATTATTTAGATAAACAGATTTTGTGTTCTTGAAGATCAGTTGATGACACCATACTGACAACATTTTAAAAATATATCATCACAATTGCTGGAACTGCACTCTTATCACCATACAATTACTTCTAAATCTTCTAAAACTTACTCATCATTTAAATCCCGTAGGCGGTATAAAGCGTGCTCAAAAGAATATCCAAATAATGAGCCCAGCGTGTGTCCACTCAAAGAAAAAATAACACAAGGAATTAGTAGTAAATTCTACTTGAATAGGCAGATGTCCTCTCCATTCATGTCACTGTTCCTTAGCAAATACAGGGCAACGCGGGATTTATATCTGTGGCTACACAATAGATGAATGGACCTTACAAATCACATTTTGCATTTGAAAAAACTTAGATCCAGTCGATTTTGGATCTTAATTTGAGGAAGTTAAAGATGATAGAATTTTATTGGGAGCGGTGTCAATAAATTGGTCAAGATACAGTTTTCGGACATCACAACAGATTTTTTATGTAAATCCGTCGGAAATGGGTCTGATATATTTGACATGGCGGAACGTCTTCTTTCACTTGAAGCAAGAAATAATTTTAAATTGGGTCCAATGTTAGGAGAAGTACAGAAAAATACTTTTTCAGCTGCTAACTATCCATTGTTGTTTTTAATTTCAACAAAGAAAACGGTCTTAGCTACGAGTTACTGTATTATTTCGTAAGTTACTGTTTTTCAACTATCAAGTCCTCCATATACCACCGTCGTGCATATGCGTTCTTTTTTACATCCATTTTCACACATTTTAGTCGACCTCAACACACATTTGATAGTGTGTAAATCTTTCCCATTACCGATCCCATCAACCACTATCAGTCTGATCCAATTCGCACATGCCGTTACCATGGCAACCGTGCAGATTCCCATCTAAGCTATGTTGAGTAATCCAATCCTCGCACTGAAAGCTCTTAGCATTTTGTGTGCTCTACAGAGTGTGGAAACTTAACACTACGAATCTATCGGAGTCTGCGGTGTATTAAGTTACTTCATTGATCTGAGATTTTAAGGGCTATGTCTCTGTCTGCTAATGTTAATGCGTGATGATGTTGCTATCTGCTGCTTGTAACATATTGGTTGTTAGATTTGGGCCTTTCTGCTCTGGTATTATTTTAATGTGATGGGAATTCTGTAACCCGTTGTTTTTCCTAATTTAGAATTAGATACTTCGCTAGGCTTACATTCCCTACCTAGGATTCTAGGTTCAACAGATTATTTTGTTGTTATGCAGATGGCCGTCAGATTAAAGTAAGTGTTACTATTAAAATCTGAATTACTTAAATATACTTTCTTTCTTCAAGTCTTCTCTTATCTACTTCAAGTCATCAATAGCAAAGTTGATGAACTCGAGAAATTTGCACCACATTTCACAAACACTACAATTTGAAAACCATCACAACCAGCTTTAAAGACCCAATTGACGTCATTAACAAGACCAGTAAAGTTCGTTCACCCGCAAAGCATATTCCTCAAAAAAAAGTAAAATTAAAAGCCGCCATATTCCCAATAGCCAGTGACAAGTCCCAGGCAGTTATTTGGCGACGGAAGGAAGTCACACGGATGCTCCGGCGCTTCCCATCGCACGGTACAACGCGTTCCCCCTTCCCCCAACGTTCAGCGGAGTGACAGTAACTAAAGGAGTAAAAAGGATAAGAAACGCAGACTGACGTTAA
Organism: Cerastis leucographa; assembly: GCA_963082945.1. Classification (NCBI taxonomy): domain Eukaryota; kingdom Metazoa; phylum Arthropoda; class Insecta; order Lepidoptera; family Noctuidae; genus Cerastis; species Cerastis leucographa. Next base: position 19,221,014 of record OY720356.1, on the reverse strand, counting down.
TTTGTAGATGGTCCAATTGAATTGTTGATGATTCCATTCGATTTTTGAAGGATTTGATGATTGTTAGATTTGAAGATTTAGGTTTTTGTTTGAGATTGTGCTTACTGGCAGGAGTTTCCAATTGTCAGAACAAATTCAAATTCTTTATTGCGAACGAAGTGTACAGAATTTTGAGGATGAAAACAGTAGGTCGGTTTTTAGAACTTAGTTGCCTGTTAGGGCATTACAATTTAAATCAATACCTCCAGCAATAGTGTCCAATAGCTTATTTTTGTCACAGTAATGCTGTCATCTGAAATGGACTCATGAAGAGAACAGAGCATTTGAGTTTATCCGAAATTTTGAAGTTTTGTCTTTTGCAATATAGATCGTTGATTTGAGACAATATTGTTGACTTAGCTTTTCATTCTGAATTTAAAATTTCTTCTTTATCCAGTCTGACATCGTGAAGTGAGCAGTTGCTGGCTTGTTTAGCTTCAATTTTAATGCTAAAAGCTTCGTTATTTAAACCCGCTAGTCTAGTAGACTTGCTGTTAATTTCGTTACGTAGGCGTGTCGTCACGTCACAGTGGGCGGGTTCAAGGTCACACAGCAATCATAACGCTTTTCGTGTGTCGCGCTAATTAACAGCAGATTTGGGAAAGGTCAATTAGTTAATTTAAAAATGTCTGGTACTAGGAACCCTATACTATTATTAAAGCTGACTTGCTGATAATAATACCAGGTTTCTATCATGCAATATTTTCGTAGAACCAAGGTTGGAACCAAGGTTGATCGATAGTTCTCATAATAAAAATTTGGCGATGCAAACGAAAACAATCTTTTACCATCTCTTTGAAGTTAAAGATTATCTATTAAAGGTAATAGAGTAGGTAACAATCGAAGGTAAAATTGCATTCACCGAGAAATCCTTGCAACTTTGCAAGAGACCTGAAGGTCATTTCATCTTGTTAATCTCTGCTTACCGCCTGAGGTCAGCCTTCCAATATTAAACTCTAGGCATCCTTGATTACTTCTCCAATCATCATCATCCTCTTGCCCTGATCCCAATTTATTTGGGGTCGGTGCAGCATGTCTTCTTCTTCCATACACGTCATCTCATCAGACAGAGCCATATCATCATTCACACAGTCCATCCGTCGTTTCTTTGGTCTACTTTGGTTGTACTAAAGAGAAAGATATAAGATACCAAATGAATAAATATAGGCATAGAAATATTACAGAACTTGTAAAGCAACCCTGAAAAGATCTTTTTTTTAAGTCTTTAGTATCCCAAGCCTATAATTAGCACAATAGGGGACAATCCAATTTTTTTTTTCTTTGTCCGTCGGGTAGTTTATTGAAAAGTATTGGACACGTATTTTTTCTTTTTTCACGTAATCGTAAAATTACGGAGGTATATTGAGTTGAAATGGCGCATGACGTCACATGTAGGTAAGTTTTATACCCACTTGTGACGTAGTAAGCCCCCACTCTCCAGCTTTAATGAGTTTTAACTAAGTAATTTTTTGATATTTTGATAAAACAAAAAATACGTGTCTAATTTTTTTGTATTACCTGTCTGACGGACAAAATAGAATGTCGTTTTCTTTACCCAGTCCGATCCCCTATTGCTTAACGCTACGGCAATATTATCTTTTGGTACAGAACAAAACCCTAGTCTATCCTTATTCTTTACCTAAATTGCTTTTATAAGTGTGGCTAAAATAAATAGACGCAGCCATATTGTTTTAATATAAACGAGACGAGATTAAAATAATATTCTTTCAAAAGACCTTTAGTGAAAAAAATCCTTTGCAAAGCTAAGCTTTGTGAAAGGAAAGTAGAAAGCTTTAATTTGAAAATGAATAAAAATGGAAACAATTACCTACTATTCAAGATATAAAACGTTTTGTGCTAGTTTATCTTTTTGTACTAGTTGTGCCTGCGGCTCAACTTGAAAGTTTTAAAGTTTGTGGGTTTTGATCTGCCAAATAACTTCAAGATCAAGACGAATCAAAAACACAAACAGACTATTTTCTCTGCTTTAATATTTGAATGTCAGGGAGGGGGCAGAGCGGGAGGTGATATTTGATGATTACCCAACCGTAAAAAAGGGGGGGTTTATATCTATCATGCTGTACTAACTGGGTTGTGGAGGTCAGATAGGCATTCGCTCCAAGTAAAATACTGGTATTCAGCTGCATCAGGTTATTCTGGAAGCCAACCCCAATATTGGGAAAAGGCTAGGGCAGATGATGATGAATATTATAATATTTATAATATACAATAACAAGTAACTACCTATATCATTTTATTACTGTTTTCATAGAACCCATAACTGCGCACTAAAAGTCATGTCGCACTTTTTCAAACCCCATTTTGAAAGAAGCCCCATAAATTTTGACAGCTAACAAGATTAGACCCATAATTTCAAGTGCCAAAAAACACGATTAAGCTCTCGTTTCACACCTTGACGACGCCGTAAAACCCCATGGGCTGTCCCATGAATGTTAATTTAACCCTACATACGTGGATCTAAAGGACCCCGGACCCCAAAACTGATTTATAGGTGTCTGGTTAGCAATAAAAGTAATTTAGTACGGAACCATGCGTTAATGATAGCGATTCGTTTGCTTGTAAACATATCGTAAAAAGTCTTTTGAGGAACTTTTATTTGATTTTCGTTTATTGAGTATTGTTAGGTTTGTGTAAATGCTAACTAGTTTTTAACTGCGCTGTTTCTTTTGCAAACTGTAAAGCAGAGGTCTTACGTGGTTCTTTCATTTTAGTCTGAGCTTTATGTCTTGTCTCATAAAATCAGGTTAACGAACAAGAAATTGTATTAGTAGAATACATTTTATTGAGGTTAAAACATCGATTAGTGGACATTTTAGTAGTCACTACTACTGGCTATTGTTAACTAGGATATAATTCTTCAATTTTCTTTAAGGGTTTATAAATAAATACTTACATAATAATACAAACATTGTTTACTTAAGTTATTTAACACAACATGACACAATATTAAAGATACATTATTTATATTTAACCTTGTACTTTTTCTAATAATAATCGCTGACGATTGATGATCGCCAAGTCATCATGACAAACCTAAACTTCTACCACTGAGGCAAATAACGTGAAAATTGTAAAAGAATGTTGCAATGTTATGCTCCAAGATATCACGTTAAGTTCCTTTGTGGATTCGACGCGGGAGATGTCGCAATATGGAAGCTGCAGCGATTTAAATGGTGACCAGTTGGAAGGACTCTGTCTAACAAAAAAAAAACACTTAAAAACATAAATCCTGGAAAAAACTCACACTTTTTTCTTTGGTAGTTGAGTAAAAAACCTACAATTGAAGACAACAACAACTCTGTAAAGCCATATTTGTTACGGCCGAAAATCATATTTTGTTCAACATACAGCCATTGTCCACAATATTGCAAAATTATTGCAAAATAAAAAATGCGCGGGTGGCCCTGGTAAACTTTCGACTCGATCGATTTACTAGTAATAAAATATGTAACTGATTTCATATAAAGAAAGTAATATTACCTCGCTACCGTTTATGCATTGGACCATCTTGTTTCATGGCCACACTGTGACAAATGTTATCGGACATCCATTGAGCTTCAGGCACGCGCAAAACGTTTTATGTTACAAGAAACTTATATGAAATACCATTTTATTGGAATTTTACTGTACCTTCTATCTTTTATAGCCTTTTCTTTGGAACGCGCTTCGATCAATTATTGATCGAAGGGAACGCGCGGCAGTCACTTTAGCTTTGTGATTACACGCTGCTGTTGCCCGCGACCCTCGTTCGCGTGAAATTATTATAAAAATATTACTTACCTATTTGAATCGAATTCAGTAAAAGATTTCAGGTATAATCTAGATTTATGAATAAGCATCTTTCTTTGGCTGAGAGCAGCGGTGGCCCAGTGGTGGCAGCCCCGAGTTACGAGCAGTAAGCCGTGGGTTCGAACCCAGGCAGGCGCATTACTTTGTGTACTTTATTTCATCACCGCTGCCCTCAAAAACGGTGAAGGAAAACATCGTGAGGAAACCGGCATATCCTAAAACTAAAAATTCGAAGACATGTGACATCTACCAACCCGCACTGGGCCCGCGTGGTGGATTACAGCCCACTCCCTCTCATAGAGAGGAGGCCTGTGTCCCAGCAGTGGGAACATAATAGGCTAATGATGATGAAAAGATTTCAAATGTATTTTTTTTTCAAGTAACACTTATCCTTTTTTTTAAATAAAAGTAACCTAACATCAGTTATCTGCCTTCCTTTTGTTCGGTAATTGTCCCACGGGATTGTATTACCGGGTTTAAAATTATCCTACGTGGTATTCCAGACTATTATCTATCTCTGTGCCAAATTTCATCCCGATATATTCAGTTGTTTTTGCATGAAAGAGTAACAAACACACATACCGCATAAAATAATATAAGTAGGATACGAATTTAGGCTATTAGCACTTGATCTTACAAATATATCCATACTGCTCACGTTTTCAGCGGTACTCATGAATATGCTAAAATATCTTTTCAATAGAAATACGCAAATAACGTTACGCAACAGAACACTTTCAGCTCAAGTTGACATAACATTATTATCTGCGTTTTTCGCAATTTAGCACTTAAGAGTTATGTAAGCAAATTAGGTTTATTTGAAGATTGAGTATGTGCCCACATTATTGCAAATTTAGTTTTCTTTTCAGGCTGGTATTTTAATATTTCGTTGTCCTTATATCAAAACCAGCTCTTAACGCTTCCCCGCGTACGTCAGAAATTACTCCACGGGAACTACGTATCGGGATGAGAAGTCTCCTATATCCTAACTGACATCTGCCTAGCCTTTTCCCAAACTATGTTGGGGTCGGCTTTCAGTCTAACCGGATTCAGCTGAGTACCAGTATTTTACATGAAGCGACTGCCTATCTGACCTCCACAACCCAGTAACTGGGTAATACGATACCCCTTAGTAAGACTGGATGTAAGAATTTTGGCTTCTGACTACTCGTAACGACTGTCAAAGATCTAAAAATGACAGCCGAGACCAACGGCTTAACGTGCTTTCCGAGGAACGGCATGGTTTACCTGTGTACCTTTCATGGAAATCGGTTACTTTTGCATTCTTCTTTTTAGCGTGTCGATGGCAATCAAAATAGAGTAAAACCCTTTTGCATTTATAATATATGTATGGATCATTTTACCTAGATGTGCAGGGTGGAATGTACACCGAAGCGAAAACGGTTACCTACCACGTACTCAGTGTACATCATTCTGAACCCTCGCACATCGAAATTGTTCATCAGTAGTTTACTATTTCCTAGTATGGATTTAGCGCAGATCGTGGTACAGATGTAATCTAGCAACCTGCTATATAGAGGTAAATCGTGACTTAATGTGAAAACAGATATGCTAGTAGCAACTACTTGTACTACCTACTTAGTTCCCTACTAATTGTTTTACATTGAAACCATAACATCCACCGCTTGTTGTAATTCTACATACAATTCTTCGTTTTCAAAACAATTCGGCGATAGTATTGCGGATGCTACGCTGAAAGTAATGAGGAAATTTTTGAGTACGATTTTGTATGGTTTAAGAGTAGAGTAAGACTAGAAACGATTGATGGACTGTGTGAGGGATGATATGGCAAGAAAGGAGGTGTCTGATTAGATGACGAGTAATAGAGAAGTATGGAAGAAGAAGACATGCGGCGCTGACCTCCAATGAATTGGGATGAGGGCAAGAGCTTGATGATGAAAGTAACGGAGTAACCATGGAGTTTCTTGCCGGTTCTTCTCCATAGGAAATTACCTAACCGCACCGAGCACCTTTTTGTCGATGTTTTACAAGTGCCCATGTAGGCCTATGTGAAATAAAAATATTTTGATTTTTGAAAGCTTTAACTCTGTTAAGGAATTGTCCGGCTTGTCAGTCTATGGAATAGCCTATTAGAACCTGTGCGCCTGAATTGTCTCCGATCCTGACTCGCCTGTTCCGTCTTTCCTACGAGACTGGAAAAGTGCCGAATGCTTGGAAGCAAGCCAACGTACAGCCCGTGCCCAAGAAGGGCAGTCGAGCTGACCCGGCCAACTACAGACCCATCTCTATAACGTCCATACTCTGTAAGAGTATGGAACGTGTACTCAATTGTAAGCTCCTAGCATACCTAGAAACTAACGATATCCTTAGTGACCGCCAATACGGCTTCCGACGTAATCGGTCTACTGGGGATCTTCTAGCGTATGCCGTTCACATATGGAGTGAGGCCATCGAGAGGCACGGGGAAGCGATTGCTGTCTCCCTCGACATCTCGAAGGCTTTTGATAGGGTCTGGCATGAAAGCCTTATCGGTAAGCTTCCTTCATTCGGTCTGCCCGGTGGTCTGTGTGATTGGATTGCAGACTTCCTGAGAGATCGGTCCATTCGAGTGGTTATCGATGGCTGCTCGTCGGACCAACTGCATATTAATGCTGGGGTCCCTCAGGGGTCCGTACTCTCAGCAACATTATTCTTGCTGCACATTGACGATCTGCTAAGACCCGGCACCTTTGGGTATGCAGACGACAGCACTGTTGCTGAGAGATACTTGCCTAACGCACGGGCTACCGGGCCTCAGATCCGGTCTCTCCGTGAGGCTATGGTGGAGCGTTTGAACCTGTCCTTGCAAGCAGTCTCCGAATGGGGAGATGCCAATCTGGTCAGGTTTAATGCTACCAAAACCCAGGCGTGTCTTTTTTCCGCAAAAAAGAGCCAATTTCACCCTGCTCCAACTTTCCGAGATGTCACCGTGCCAATAGCAGACCATCTTGAGCTTCTTGGCATAACTTTAACATCAACCCTCAATTTTGGCTCATATATTGAGGCAAAGGCACAGCTGGCTGCCAAAAAGTTGGGGGTCCTTGCAAAGGTGAGAAGGTACTTCACGCCAGAACAGTTGCTCAGCTTGTATCAAGCGCAAGTTCGATCATGCATGGAGTACTGTTCTCATCTCTGGGACGGATCTGCCAAATACCAGCTTGATGCACTTGAGTCGGTTGAAAAGCGGGCCAAGAGGCTCATTGGCAATGAGGCACTGGTCAAATCTAAGCTCCAGAGCCTTGAACATCGTCGCCGAGTTGCCAGCCTATCGGTTTTTTACCGGTTACATTTCGGGGAGTGTGCGATGGAATTGCATGACCTAATTCCAGCTAGCCCGTTTCATCATCGGACTACCAGACGTACGGCGATGCGCCATCGGTACATGGTGGACATCCCACCTATACGCACTAAGCGCTTTGGGAATACTTTTATTATGCGTACCGCTAAGGAGTGGAATTCCCTGCCGGAGTCTGTGTTTCCCGATAGCTACAATCTGGGGGTCTTCAAGTCAAGAGTGAATAGGTTTCTTCTAGGCAAGCGTGCTTCACCGTCGACCACATCATCGCTTACCATCAGGTGAGATAGTGGTCAAACGCGAGCCTATTTATAATAAAAAAAAAAAAAAAAAAAAAAAAGCCTCTGCTAAGTATGAGACTCAAGAACTAAGTAACCGCTTAGAGTCAGCTCACACCGAGACGCGACGCGACGCGACGCTGCGCGCACTTGTGAGAATTCAGAATACGTTGCGCTACGTTTTCAGAATTCTCACAACGAAATGTGTATCTTTTCGTGTAGAAAATAAAGTTATATTTTGAATCGCTCTTTAAAAGTGTGCGCGCAGCGTCACGTCGCGTCGCGTCGCGTCTTGGTGTGAGCTGACCCTTAGTAGAGGGATTGATGGTCAGCTATAATTTTTCATTTAATTTGTTGTTATTAGCAGTCTGGCTTGCTATCCAACGTCTTGTTGAGGTCATATTTATGAAAACCAGTGGTAGAGAAAAGGTGGCCTATCTAAGTCCTTGCAAGAAATACCGCCTGAGCCTAGTCTGAAGATGTCTGCTTAATATTTCTCGACTACAAGACTCTTAAGTACGTCATCCCCATCATAATAATTGAATCTTTCTATCATGTGTCTAATGCAAGCATAATCTTATTTATAACAGACATGACATCGATCGCTACTACCTACATAAAACTACATAATTTGCAAATGGTATTAATTTAGGTTAATCAGCCAACGGATTAACGAATATGAGATAACATTGCATTAATTACAATAATTTATTACAGTAAATAATTATACAATTTATATAAACCGGTCTGAAGTTACGTTTGTTCACGGTTGATTGGAACAGTGACAGAACTGGTTCCATTCCTCGGTTTATCTAACATTCTGACCGTATCCAGGAAGTAATGGGATACCAGTGAAAGTTGTCTAGTTACATGAATATAATTTTAAAATATATTTATTTTATTTGAATAACAGTTATTTAACTTCTTGTACAATGCCTTTGATTTGTGGCTTCCTACTTCCAATACATCAATTTATGGATATGTTTGTGTTATCTAACTAATCATGTAATTCACACAACTCTCAAATGTACTGTCTACGCAATAATACCTACCAACCAAACCAATACCAACTAAATGATTTCATCAACACGAAACTGAAATTACGTTTCTGCCCTTTTTGTTTTCAGCGCCATCTATTATCTTATTGTCAAAACGTTTCGCTTTCTTTCACTACCGCCAGGGGTCAGCTCCAGATATGGTCGTTTATATTTCAATTTCATCTTAATTTTTAACAATCAACTAATGCTGCAATAATATTAACCTATTGCTATCTGTCTTTACAGATTCATTCGTGAATAGCCAAGAATGGACCTCGTCACGAGGTGTAACAGAACTTCGGGTTGGAGTTTTGGGTTCACCGGACAGTGGGAAATCGGCTCTAGTCCATCGGTACTTAACTGGGGCGTATATGCAAGAAGAAAGTCCTGAAGGTGCGTAATATTATTTTTAATTAAATTACTTGTTAAAACAAATTAAAGTTAACTCAAGCTTGTAACGCTGCCATCTAGCGTTGAGTAGCGTAACTACGTGCACTTGTAGTAAACCAACCATAGGTTCTTTGCTTGTAAACTAGATGGCAGGAGCAGCTTATGTCACTGTCTGGTTTCTTAATTACGCCACTAGGTGGCAGTACAAGTAGGAACATTAATATTTGGATAGTTCAACGAACTTCTGAGGGCGTTATTGCACTGATTACACTCTCCTCGAGGGTTTGATTAGAGCGTAGGACTATAAATGATATTTATTTACCTTCACCCACACACTAGAAACTCGATCATTATCAGAGACAGCGATAATGGTAGAAATTTACTTATCTTATTTTTACTTATTGCGTATCTCGATACGCAATATATCAAGATATATTGCGTATCGTATTTCGCACTTGCTATTTTATTAGTTTTCATGAGGAGGTGGGCATTGAACAATAGGTCCTATTAGAGGCGTGGGATGCTGAGTGCCCTTACCTAAGTTGACGAAAACTTTTCTATCACTTTGCGTGGGCAACGATGGGTCCGTATTTTAGCAGACGGTCTTAAATTCCTACTAACTAGGTAAACTTAGTCTATTGTTGAATGTTTCCAACTTTGCTCTATTATTGCCACTCACATCTGGAAGCAGGTATTTTAAGGAACACCTAGGGGGCTCACAGTCGCGGCAATGTTAATCAGGATTTACAGGGATATTGCTATAAAGGGAGGAAAACACCTCTTAACGAAGCCAAAAGGCACTGGTACTCCCGGTCATTGCGATCATTTTTTTGTTCTACACCATACCTGGCAACCTTCTAGTTACGGAGATATCGGGGTCAAAGTTCCAACTGTTTGACAAATATTTTTTTAAATACAAGTTTTTAACGTAAGATTTTTACTCAGCACAATGTTTTGAGTGCGTTGCATTGAGTTCTACCACAAAACATGATTTTACACCCCTCAAAAAAAGTCGTTTCCCAGCAATATTTTTTGCATAAAGTTACTTAGTTTCATGTACAGAATGCTTGGTGGACGGCTTCGTGATGAGGTGATTTACACGGTGTATAATAAAAAGGATTGAAAATTATTTACACTTACAAATCTAATTCTAACTAAATAGTTAAGATTTTGAGAGCAGCGGTGGCCCAGTGGGGAGAGCAGCGGTGGCCCAGTGGTGGCAGCCCCGACTTACGAGCAGTAAGCCGTGGCTTCGAACCCAGGCAGACGCATTACTTTGTATTTTATCACCGCTGCCCTTAAAAACGGTGAACTAAAACATCGTAAGGATACCGGTATGTCCTAGAACAAAAAAATCGAAGACATGTGATGTCCACCAACCCGCACTGGGCCCGCGTGGTGGATTACAGCCCACTCCCTGACATAGAGAGGAGGCCTGTGTCCCAACAGTGGGAACATTATAGTCTGATGATGATGATGATGAATTAAAATTTCCTTTCTCTTCCAGGTGGTCGCTTCAAAAAAGAAGTGATAATCGACGGCCACAGCTACCTTCTTCTTATAAGGGATGAAGGGGGTTCGCCAGAAATGCAGGTCAGTTGCAGTCATCTTCCCTCAATTATCTATAATAAGTTTTGATTCAGGTATTATGTTGTCATATTTTTTAAGAGGTGTTAAATTCGCTAGGTGATTATCAGTTTTCTAATAAAATTCGATTAAAAAAACAGTTGTCAGGAGACGTAATGGGTAGGTAGGGTAGTACCTACATATATGTATATGTATACTTACCACAAGATAATTAAAACAGACTTATGACAAAAAAAAAACTAAAATTGATTCGTCGATTGATTTTTTTTCTTGTGTCAATGATTCTGCAATTATTATTCTGCTGCTTCGATGATTAGCTGTGGTATTCTTAGGCGAGGACTTCTAGATGCCTTTGCCTACAAAAACGAATATGATCATAAGATTACGTACCTACCACTTACAACCATTAAACTACTTTTAAAACTAAATGTGTACCTCAGATGTACAAGGTGTTGTTTTGCATCCTCGTCAAAATTCAGGAGGTTGTCACAAAAAACATAAATAATCAATTGAAATTGCGGTACCTAGTTAATTATTAATAAATACTGTTTTTTTGTTTGTTTATGTTTGTCAGTATTTCAGAATAACCCCCTAAACGTGCTTTAGGGAATAAGCAATTATCGAATTTAAACGTTTGAGATTGTTTGTATGTGTGGAAGCGCGGTTATAGGGCGAAAATCAGACGGCCCGCGTTCAAAACACGGGGATTCACACTTACCGATTTCCGAAAAATTACCTATCCATTTTATTATTGATTCGGAACGAGAATCATTAACATAGTAACCTTCTTGAATTTGACGAGGATGCAAAACAACACCTTGTATACAGTAGTAACTCCAATTTTTTCGAAATCGAGTTTTTTGTTCCATTCAAATCAAAATAGTTTTGTAATTAGTAATTGGCGACTAAAGCCAAGGACAGTAAAACCATTTTTTAAAGATAATGTTGTACATATGTAGAAGCTTTTGAAAAACCAACACTTGATCAAATGCCAAACCTATGCCAATATCTACGTCAGTTTACCTATGTCAGAATATTCACAGAATTCCATTCAGTTCTGAGTACCTCAGTACCCAATCGATAACAATGAACAGGTGATAACATTAATCTAAATTCATTACCCGTAACCAATAACGAGTCTAAACACTAGGTACCTATCTACTTTATTGTTTATAGGAAGGCATTGACCTCTATTACAAATCAATACAAAGTTATAAACATACTTAGGTGTGTACGTACATATCAAGTGTAAAATTGTAGATCTTTAGATTTAAGTAAGTATCATAATTTAATTAAAAAATGCGAACTTAAAAGGGCTTTTAAAGAATCCAGATTAACTAAAGGAAGAAAAAGAGAAGCTTACATGCTACGCTCATTACATAAAAGAGCATTTATGTACAGCAGAAGTACATCCTATCGTCCTTCGTTCATCACACAATCTAATTTCAATATTTACTCCTCCAACAAAGCATTTACCTGAACAACTTTGTGTATGTACCTTCATTACGTTTGACTGAAAAACAAAAACATAACTTCAGACGAGCTTCGACAGAAATCAATAGAATTTCAATGAAATATTCAATGCAATCGGCTTCGCGTGTGGGGAAGAATTGGTATCGATTGACGACGTGGTATCGATGTGGTACTCGTCTATGTAGGTAGTACAGGAACCAAGCGTCAGTTGGCGTCGGCAGTCAAAGCTTTAGAACTTGTATTTCGAAACAGATAGTGACCTACTCTTGTGTGTTATTCCGTTGTGACGCGATACGGGAATTATGCATCCGTGAATTTGGTGAAAATAGCGTTCGTAGCTCGTATGTACTGATACCGGATCCTTAAGCGGCCGTCCATTAATCACGTGATGTTTTTTTTAAGCATTTTTTAACCCCCTAGGTGATACATGGTGAGGTTTAAGACTAATCCCCCGCCCCCATCCAAAATCACGTGTATTTTTAGTACCTACACAGAATTTTAATTTTTTTAGAATATTATCTTTAAATACAGGTAAGTACTTCGTTCGTTGCCTGGCAACGGCGAGTCAAGGTCACACTGCAAACCGCTTTTCGGTTTAGAATCGCGCGTTTGACGAAAAAATAAAATACACGTGATATCTTACTACACGATTTCGCGATTTTCGCTAAACCCCCTCCCCCCCTTTTCAAGCCTCACGTGATTAATGGACGGTCCCTAACTATGATTGGGTCAAGTTAGTATACAGTATGTTAGTTTAAACGAGGGACATATTCAAACCCACAATAGTACATGCTAAAATGATACTAATAAAAATATAAACAAAAAAAAACACTGATAAATAACAGACAGAACCATACTAAAATTTTCACAAATGTTACGCAACGTGTATTCACCCTTGCGCTAGCGACTTAATACTATCGCAGAACATGTGAGCGGCTTAGGACAGTCCAAAATATCTAGGCACTAAACAAAACATTAAAAATTCTTCTATATACGTAATAGGTTTTTAAAATATTTGGGACGAGAATCGAATACTGAATACCCTCCCTCAATATGTCCCTCGTTTAACCTAACATACTGTATAAGACGTGCTATTTTATAAGAGCTTGTTTTGTTGATGTATTTCAGCAAATAACATCTCGACCTAACCCTTTGGATATTACAGGCGTGATATAATAATGATATCAGCAAATAATTAAATCGCTCTGCTTAAATCCTATCCCCTAATTACTATTTAGAGCCGATGTCAGCATTGATGCAGGACATGCATCGGCAGCACATTTTTCATTGCGGGTTAGATATGCTTATCGCGTTCAGTTTCATTGGTCAAATCCACTGTGTCCCTTGTGATATCTTTTGCGCTTCTTGTCTCAGTGTGTCGATGGCAATCTAAATTATGTCGGCCCTGGACTGAGCCAGTTGTTTGGCGCCCTCTGTAGCGTCCATCAGTTCCTGTAATTAAGGAAAGAACAGGACAAGCAGGACACGATATTAAGTGCCGCATCGTTTGTGGAACAGCACTTTAGCTCTGAAATGCAACGATATCTCAAACTGCGTCCAACATTCCCGTGCCGTACGGAACAACGTAGCCGCATCGCTCTGCCTCCAGGATGCTCCTATCGATTTGCGCTATAAAACAAGGGTACCTACCGTTTAATAGAGCTTCTATCTTATAGACTACACACTACGTTCCTTTTTACTATACACAAAAAAAACCGTGGACTTTTACGAGCGTGTCGTTTCGAATTTACAAGCTGCTTAGCGGGTTTACGATATTTACGAAAACATTGAGTTTTTACTACTAGTTGCGTATAGCCATGTTGAGCTGGAACTTCTATGCTGCATGTTTTCTTCCATTCTCTGTAAGTATGTTTTGACAGTGGTAGCTTGGGTAAGGAAAAAAGTAAGTACTTACCCATGATCGTGGAGATGGCTATAAAATTCCAAATAAAAGTAATGTTCTATAAAGTTTCATGGGGAGGGGAAGCCTAGGAATATATGTAGTCTTTATTATCTTAATAAACAAGATTGATAAGGAGTCTAGGTATAGGTAAACACATGCATTTTAGGTTGTTTATTATCCTTGACCAACCTACGGACCCAAATTACCTTCTTTAAATTCGTTACCGTAAAAGGGTCACGCCAGGAATAGAAAACTCCTGAAACCCTATTTGTAGCCGGTTACCTAACGAGGTTACTTACTGCGAAAGTGCGAAGTGCAACTAAATCTAGAGTCTGAAGCTTGGATTTGCATTTTCTTTGTTATTAGATTTTCACTGTTTGATTTTCACTGAACTTGCTGAAGCTACCTGCTTAATTTTATTCAATAAATTTATTTATTTTTCGAGAAGGATGTAAAGATTCTGGTTCTGTAATTTCTGCCTAATACATTCATGGGAAAATAGCGTTAATTTATGTATGTAATGTAGGAAGTTTTCTATTTGGATTTAGTTAGGGGGTTTACTAAAACCAGTCACTCTTAAGCAACCTTAAAAATATTTACCCCTGCCAGTTACTTCCACAAAAGTATGCAAGTATCATAACTATTACTATTGCGGCATTACAAAACTTTGGTGATAACATCAGGGTACCTACTTGAATATTTCACAAGCGCATGCAACCAACTTGCTCACTTTTGGACAAGTCACTAAATTGTCATTCCTGGCTTTATGTCTGTGTCAAACATAGCCACACCTCTGTCTTCTAAAACTACAGAATGTGCAAAACTGCATACTGAGAATTTTTCGGTAACGTAAATAAATACGTCGATTACAAAATTAAAATACTCGTTTCACAATTATTATTTTCAAAATTTATTCAAATCTATGGATGATACTGATTGTGCTTTTTGCAAACAATTTAACTAAAATGTTCTAGGATATTTGTATTTTTGACTAGCTGACTCCCGCCAATTATCCGCGTTTTTGTAACATTTTTCATTGATGATCCTCTCCTGTTGGCCGTAACGTAATGTTATACATATAGCCTTCCTTGATAAACGGGCTATCTGATTTGCTACTAAACGATTTGTTCAATTCGAACCAGTAGTTCCTGAGATTATCGAGTTCAACCAAACAAACTCTTCAGCTTATTATTATGTTGATTAAAAAACCGACAAAAACAGATGTACATATTTACGTTACGATAATTGTCAATCCTCGTGCTATGGCCTCTGAACCACCTACCTACTTTACGATAGACATTAAGCCATATCAAAATCTAGATCTTCACCATAACATAACCAGAGCTCGTCTGCTATTAAAACAAGGCAATCTATTCAAGCAGCTAGTTCGATTATCGTTTTAATTGAGTCGAGTGACGTCGACGTCTGTTCATTCGATTCGCTATGGATTTGTGATTAATTTGTTTTGTTGTATTGTGTCTTTGATTGTTTTGAGGAAGGCTACGTGGTAGGGCAGTTTGTATTTGTTGATTAGTTTAGTTGATGGTGAATAACTTATTTCTTAAAAAAAATAAGACGACTGAAAATGACCAATTCTTCATTCATTAAATCAAAACCTACCACTAACGTAAGTTCGATATATTACGCATCTATGTTTTTATAACGTTGAAAAGTTTCTATGTGTATTAACATTCTGCTTTCAGTTTAAAAAAATGCGAATAGTTCACGCTTGTTTGTAAGGACTATCTAAACCACAAATCAACAGATTTATCATTAATCATAGTCTTTAAAATACTGACCGTCTTTATCTGTTCGCCCTGTAACTCCACTGACAGTGACCCACCTATCATTTGAACCGCACACACATCTGCCCAACCCTCAACAAAACCTCTAAACTAAAGACCTTCAAATCCTAAGACCAAACCCTCGATCGCTTAGATTTACGATCACGCATCGACGCGTTATCTAACCCTTCCGCTGCTCGCAGTGACGTCATCGCATTAGGTCGGATTGACCCAAGCCCGCAACCCGATTGTCCCCATATAAACTCGTCTAAATATATTATAGTCGCACGCGTCCCCTGTGTTGTAACCAAAAGTGATAAAGTCTTGGGGTATAAACCAACCTTTATGGTTTATAATTTTATGATGAATCGGTCAGGCGGAGGTGGGCAATAATAAAAAGCAATATGTAAGAAGGAAATACATAAGATGAATCACTCCCGCTTTAAGAATAATAAGAGGATTCAATAAGATGTCACTCAGTCAGCAACCGGGTAACCCTTTTTTGTTTTGGGATGCACATAATACCCCTAAAAAAGGGTGGTCAGTCGGGTTGATTGAGTATTGGTTGCAAGCCCAACAATTCGCAGATATTATAGGTTGACAAGCTTTTTGAATTTTAGGTGAACGACATTACTAATAAGAGACAGTTCCACACGAAACATGGTTCCCCTACTCGAGCACGCGCCATATATCGGCGCCTCGCCACAGCAATTTGATACAAATTGCTCTACTATATGAACGTGGACGAAATAAAAATAAAACTTTCAGATGAAAGTCCCTGGAACAGAATCCAATCATCGATCGGTTTTACTGAAACATGGCCGTGTAAATTGAAGGTTTTGTTTTTAGTCTAGGTTTTTTTACTGTCTGAATTTCGGAGGCCATGTTGGTTTCGTTCAACTTTCGTAATAAGCCCTCGAGCCAATGAAAGTAAAGACAAGGTTTCGCAAACAAGATCTAGCTAGTTTGGTTGTTAACGTGACCTTGCCCACCTCTAATAAAACAAGAAGGACCTACGTCTAAAACTTATTATTGCTGATTTTGACAAACTTTCATATATATCGAAGGTAAGTATGAGTGTCTAATGGTGATTGTAAAAAACAGAAACACCTTAAAATTAAAAACATAAACCCCTTAAAACAAAATAAATACCCTTTCAAAACTATTGTTGCCAAAAGGGCCTTAGCTCAGCATAATGCCAGATGGCAACACAAGGTAGGTACCTGAAGCTGATTTTTCTGCTCCAGCCTCTTCTTTGCCAAGCCTGTTGATAACTAATCGCGTGAAACATCAGAGATTCGGTTTTTCAGAGTGCAAACCATCAACTCCGTTAATCATGGATTCCGTTACTGCTCACACATTCATCTATCTATCTTGTTTAATTATCTGGAGTAAAACCTTCTTAAAAAAAAAATATGACCTCTCTCGCCCGTTTTCTCTAATACTAAAAAATACCTAAATTAAAAGAACTGTTAGAATTTCACCTATCACCAAACTGAAGTGCATTAACACGAATAGCAAACGCTGTTACTATCCTATTTTTGCCTTATTTTTCTTTCAAACCAAAACCCATTTGCGCTTATCACTCCATCCAGTCTGTTCCCGTAGAACATTCTACGGTACAAAAACATGCTTTGCCAAGTCCATAAAGCACTCGGGCACTAAGCTGAGCCGATTCTCTGCCCATTCCGAGTCTTTCTAATAGTTTGAAATGGGAAAAGCCTCGCATTGTTCCCGTTCTCCCATTTGCCCGCTTGCCCCATTTTAGCTCGGAACTCGGAAAGTCGGAAGCAACCGCTCAGGCCAGTTCCGCAAAGAGTTTTTAATTGCTCTACTTGTGATGATATTATCAGTGTGTTTACGTGGAGAGATCTTGAAGTTGGAACTGTTGTGTGGGATCATGGGACCAGGTGCCTATATGATCTTGAACGGGACTGATGACAGGAACCAAGATCATGTCCATTCGCTGGTTTTTTGTAACGCATGAATTAATGTTAAACATTGCATTTTTTGGACTGCAGGGTGAATTTGTAGGAGAGTTAGGAAGGAGAAGATAAACCAGATTTTAGTTGAAGAAAATACACAGTATATTGTCGCGTGTGTGTAGAATTGTGTGTGGATTGATGGAAAGTGGAAAGAAGTGAGGGAATGATCTCGTGACGGTTGACAGCGAGACAAACGTGTTACGCCTACCCCAAGTAACATGGCACAAGGGCTAGAAGATTGTGTTGATATAAAGAAGACTTAATCTTAGTAATACTCGTGGCTACCAGTCTGGTACATCAATACTCTTTGACGGGCTTCACCAGATTTATTTATTGCTTAACTAGACGAATCGATAATCCATTTAGCCCATTAGCACGTTGCATGTTCTTTCGCCATCCTTTCACAAAAATGTTATTCCTATCGCTACGGATAACAGCTGATAGCGAAAAGGCAATTTCATAACTACATAAAACACGTTTGACCGAGATCAATATTGAGCCCAGTTTACCGAAATCTAAAAACTATAAATAAACCAAATTAGTAGTTACTTTGTGTCTTAACAAAGCCCAAACAGTAGCTGCGGGCTTTTCTGCCATTGTGCTTCGGCACTTTAACTTGGAAGACGGCAAAACAGAGCTACATTAAAATGTACCAGATTTGACATAAACTACACAATTTCCTTTACAAGCAGCGCCACAAAATACCAAGTTATGTTGGTATCCCTTCAAATCTTCAGGTTCCAACAGATTAAACCACTCAAGCGCTTCAAATCAAAAGGCTTTATCAGGTCTGTATATTGAACTTGTGACGTCACATATCCTGAGAAACGTAGATTGTGACGTCATGCGTATCCTGCCCGCTTTTGTCCTTCGAGTAATTGCTGTGACCCACTTGCATCGAGTGCCGTTGCATCAGATTCCCTTATATAAACTATACGTCGGAAAATGGTAGCTTGAAATAGAAAGGAAAGTTTAAAGTAACATCGTATAACTAGCTAAGTACCACTTTGCTAGTCTAGCATTTAAAGCTTAAATGGCGAAAGGTCACGCGTGTTCCAGACATTGATGTTGTTCTAATTTTAAATGGTGGTCCCTAGTTCCACATTTAAAAAGTTTTGAAATATGGCCAGTGCCTTTTTGATCCTATTTTTTCCAAGTATATAAAGTCTGCTTTTAGGAGTAATCCCACTTGTATTATTTAATAAGAAGTTTCAGAAGTCTCGTAGGACGTAGGACAGGAAATTGTGCTTTATGTGCCAAGGAACTTAGGATGTTTAAGGCAAAGATCATTCTGGCTAATTTATTTAGGACTGGTATGACATATATTTCTAATCATCTCAGCAAAATCATCCTTTACGCAATCTTTTCTTTGGTCTGTAAGAGCTACCCAAATGCATCCTCAAAACTTTTCTCGCGACATGTGCTTAAGTCAAGGCGCACATTCTGTGAAGCTACACGAAAAAAGGTCCTTACATAAGTAGTTCTATTATGTCGTCACACAATACACGTCATGTGAGTTCTCTAACATACTCGTCCTACTTGCGCTCTCGTTGCTGATGCACAGCACAGCGCATAAAAGACTGTCTTCCTTGAAAATTGGATCGTGGGCTTTTAAGAGGAAAAGTAGGAAATGTGTTGCGTTTTATGTGGTTGTTCGTTATAATATCAGCACTATTATTATTTATGTGGAGTGTAGTTTGCTTTGAACGTTTTGCTACAGCACTGAGGATTGTATTTGTGTGAGTAAAATTGACTATCTTGGGCAGGATGATTTTAGAGAGAGTTTAGAGGATCTTTCAGATTCTTTCAACGTGTTAGCTCTCTTCATAACATCACGCCTGTAATCCCTGAAGGGTTAGGCAGTAGTATACCTAATAGTACACCCACATTTCGCCAGTTATGTTTGAGTCCCATGTAATAGGGGGCGAGCCTAATGCCATCAATTGGGCACAAGTCCAGGCTCCGTGGCTGCTAGTGAGAAATTCCTGATGGAAAAAACCCAATAACACTTTGCCCGGCCCGGGAACCCAGGACCGCGTGCTCAGCAATCGCGTTTGTGACCACTAGACCAACCAGGAAGTCCAATGTTAGCTGTCTACTAGTTTATTTATGCGTTTCTGCTACTTAACCCAAAACCTCACATTGGGAAAGATCGGTCAAAGCTAATTGAAGATAGCATGACCATAGCTAATTTCCATTCTGACCAATGAGGTTAAGCCATTTTGAAATATAAAAATGGCATTAATATATTTTCAACCAATGAGAATGCCTGAGCGCCATTCGTTTTACATTTACCACCCCTATTCTCCGAAACAAGTCTACCAAAACTTCTTAAAATAACAAACCCTATATTGACTAAGACCAAAGCAATCCAAACTTCAATACGACCACACCTAGTAATAACTTATTCATCAAGCTAACTGCAAAGTTTTCTAACCTTTATGAATAAACCAATGAGCTAATCTAAGTTTCATAGACCCTGGTTTATTCAACACAGTAAAATCAAAATCATTTATTTCAAGTAGGCCAGTTACAGGCACTTTTGAATAGTTCGAACAACAATAAAAATAAAGCTACAGTCCCAGTCACAAGACATAATAACTGTGAAAAAACTGTCGTTGTCCATTCCAAAGCGTAGATCTCTATGGAGAAGAATGTACGGTCAGCAGTAAAAGTCGCTGTACATAACCAAAATTATAAGGCGTCTTAGTTTTAGAACGATCCATATTAACAGACTGGAGTAAAAGACAAAACAATATTTTCATCAATGGTTACACAAATTCGCAAAACAATATAACATCAGATCACACTGACCAGCACAAAACTTGGAGTAATATTTATAAGTGTTAACCGACTTTTGATGCTGACTGTACAAGAAACGCCATGAACACTCTTTTAAATCAATTAATTGCGATCAGTGTTATGTGCTGTAGGGCTGAGCTAAGCTGATGATCGGCTTATTGATGTTCAGGTAGTACTACCTAACTTGCCAGTGCTCTCAAAATTGTGAAGGAAGAGGTCCTGACGAAACCGGCATGTCCTAGAACTAGTGGCAGTTTTTTTTTACAAAAAGCTTACAACTATAACCTTGCTTGGCTTGCCCTTATAACCTACTACTCTTCATGATGTTAGCTTCTGAACAGTCATGGGCTTGCCGTCGTGCATTCACCAACTCGCACTGGAATCGTGTGGTGGACAACGGCCCACTCATTCCCTGCCATAGAGGAGAGGTTTGGGAGTGGGAACGTTATACGCTGAATTATGCTCTTTTTTAGGTTCTTCTAACAAGATTAAACATGAAACGAAAACGATCCCCTTGTCAATTTATTTGTATAAGGAAAATTGAATGTATTTTCATCAATGTTTATTCGGTAAAAAGAAAAATATAGTAAGTACAGATGTCTTTGTAAGTAATATTTATAATATTTACCTTGGACTAACATGGTTCGAGGGATGTTTTGTCTGACGTAGTAACATGCCCGAGGCGAGGTATAAGGTAGAACCTCAAACGAAAGTTTTCAAAGAACAAATTAATTACGAGCTTGAATAAACTCGGTGTGCCCTGAAACTAATTTGAGCAAGTTTTCAGGTAAAAATATAAGAATTTAATAAGCAAGCAGCTACTAATTATTTTAACACATTTCGCCTCTTCTAATGATCTAATCTCGTGAATGCTGATGATGTAGGATAATGATGTAGGTATATCATTGCAGAATTAGCATCTTGAAGTTTATGGATAACCTAGCTAGATACTTACTTACTTTTAAAGACCGCAAGGTTCAGGCTCATGAGGCACTGACCGAAAGATCCTACCCAAAACTGGGCAAACTAGGGTTTAAGTAAAACAACTGAGGTAGGTCGGTACTTACATGCTCTCATCAGATTTATTTATTTTTATACTTAAAACCAAAAAATCTTGACGATAAACAATCTCGATGTCAAGCCACTATAAAATCATTAATTTTAATTTTATAGCCAGGTAAAACAAGCTCTTAAATTATCTGGGTCGTTAAGTACGCGTTCCACGACAAAATAGTCGACAGGAAATTCTCGATCAAATTATTCCCTTCGCTAATTAACGGAAAGTACGATGGAAAAACTTTAGCCCTTCGGATTTTAACGTGGATTGAAAAGCAGCTTAAAGCGCTGGATGCGGCATTTGCTATGCTTATTGAGATAGTTTTTTTAGTCCGAAAAAATGTGTGTAGTGATCAAACTATTCTGAGTTATGAGGAATGGTTCAGTTAATTTAAAATTCAAGAGATAACGTCGAAGGTTTATTGTATAGGTACTACCGAGTTCACTGACGGTCGACCACTTTTCACCCTTAAGCTCTGAGCAATAAGGTTGAAAAGTGGTCGACAGTCAGTGAGCGCAGGCATCGTCAGTTTATCTCCTGTATCAAACTACATCCTTTGTAATTCCGAAGGTCAAAGTTTTGTAGGAATAAGGAGAGGCATGGAACTTCTTATTGCTTGTGCGTGCTGCATACTCGTTTCAAAGAAAGGTAGCAAGCCAAAATGCCACCTCCATTTTAAAACCAATTCTATGTCAATAAACTATCGATAACACCGTTCGATAGTAAACCTTAACACAATGACTTTAAAGGTTCTTGATGGTTTTACAACATTATTAGATCAAGATGGCTGTCGTTCGGCGACGCGCGACAGTTTGGCGCCCTGTTGACAAATTGTTGCCTTTCAAACTCTATATTATAGAGTTTGAAAGTTAATCGATTAGGGGCTGACAGATTTCTGTTGCAGTGATGTTGTAGATTGTGGAAATCGAATTTCATTTCACTGCATTGTTTACTTATCTGCGCTGAAGGAAAATAAAAACTAACAGTGTGACGTATGGCTATTTTGTAGTCTACGTAGGTACGATATTAGTTTCCTGCAACTGCTTTCCGCTCGATTCTCATGAATTTTCATTTCCGTTCTTTGATAAAGCCTAGTACTATTGCCTTGGAGAGTAAAGCTTATGTCGTGATGAGATGAAAAAATTCAGGATACACTTGCAAACTGGAACCACCAAGTACTAATCTATTTTATTTTTTCTCTGAAAAAGACCGCATTGTAAATAATAGGTAGGAATCTATAAAAATGTGTGCTAGTTCTGTGATTCAAAATTTGAATCACAAAATCCTGCCGATGACAACACTGTCCCTGAACGGGTGTCCCATTATGATAAATGACGTCCACAGACCTTATTTAGTGAACATGAAGCGGATAAAGTATGCAATGAGATAGCGAAAGTTGCTGCATATGAGGTCAAAGGGACGTAGGCGATGTGGAGGGGACCAAACAAAGGATGAGGGTATTGTGTTCCCTTTTTAGACGAGACTCGTGCGAAAGCGAGGGAACAATATGGGTAAAGCCACAAAACAAAATCATGCAGTCAGTGTGTTGGTCGTTTTGTCCTGGTAAGTTCTTTTATTAGGACTCTTTTTCTTGCGAGGGAGCGATGCGGTGTTGTTTAGCTTAAAGTACAATGACCTATAGCTACACCATGCCTACACCTATGTGAGCCAACCAGCTTTTACTATTCAATGAGTTCCGTCATCGACAGGACTTTAACGTCTTCTTTCAATGCTTAAACATTAAAAATTCACCTACTTTATTCCTTCTGCCTAGTGTTTTTACAATGCCTGATAGAACTGAATTAGTTAAATTATGTACTTACTTTAATATATTGTAAAGACGCGAAATGAAAGGTTAGGTTAGGGAATCAACCTGTAATTGGAACTGAATGAAAGACCGAATGATTTGAGTCCTACATTATCTGTCATCAACTGACATTTGTCCATAGGGTTGAATTACGTAGGGTGAAAGTACTTGTAGTCGGAAGGGTGGGATCGCGTGTGGCGCCATGGAGTCGCCACTTTTGTATACAAAGCTGTAGACTGGGGTTTGGTGGCTCTAATTATAAACCTGTCAATCGTCATGCGGACAATACGTTTGATAGGCTGTTAGGTAAATTTAACAGGTGTAACCGCTTAACATTTTTCTCGTGTATATTAGCTGTGAAAACGAGCATTAGGTTTTTCAAATTACGCTTTATCAATTAAGAAAAACAGCTTATTACTATGTTCGCGAACAAAGTGTAACAGTTTCCACTCTTAAATAAGTCATTAAAAAAGTGATCGTCTGTCTAAAATTGCTCCTTGTTAATAGCCAAGAATTATGTAGTTGCTGCATAATGGTTGCGCGAAAGTTAAAGTAAATAACACTAAGTCTGGCGTTTCGTAAAACAAATAGTTATTTTTTTTTTTTTTGTTATTAATAATCATATGTCATAATACATGGTTGTTTGAACGGTGATCCCCAAACTAGACGTTAGTCTGTATCTTGGGGATCAGAGTTGTACATATTCTTCATATCCAAAAGGTCGTACATAGTGATTATTAACAAAATCTAACAAAAAGTAAAGTTAATGACTAGTGTTAATGTGTTAATACTTAAATGGAAACAAAAGTGATTTCGGAACCCGGGAGTCTCACAAATGTGACCAGCTGTGGCAAGGACGGGGGGAGGGGCAAAAAATCATGAAATTCGTGTGACGTAATTTATGGATGACCCCTTAGTATAAAAAAAGTCCACCAGGGTACTATAACGAAATGTAACGGATATGTTCTTCTGTGTAATATAGCTAGCTTTGCATAATTATTATAATCACTTAAGAGGGGACTCTAGTGGGCCTTTCGCCATACAAACGTATTCTGCTGTTTTCTTCGTGGATAATGCGACTAGAGCAATGATTTTTTTCCAAGACAACTATCAGACAAATTAGATATGTTTTTAACAAAAAAGAAAATGATAGAAGCATAGATATACTTTTCCTTTAAATTTTGATATAAGAATTATTAAGATCAGTTTATAGTTATAGTATAAAAGAACTTGAATAATAAATTAGTCACCTAGTTCTTTATTTGCTTAGACATAATAAACACGTTAAAACAGCATGATTATGTAAATGTTTGGTATTCTAGCGTTAAGTTCATACATTTCACACTAAAATTATGTGAATGATGAAGGTATGATATTTTTGCTGTTATTCAACGAGCTGTAACCATAAAATAAATATAGCTACTGGTACCTTTTACCCTTTACTCCACAAAAGCTTTTAACATCTTTGTCGAGGCTTTCAAAGCTTGTTATTTAATTCAGGCTGTAGCTTAAAATACAACGTTTTATGAATTACGGATATGCAAATTAACCGTGACAGATTATTTTGTGTCATTAAGTGAAATGTTATTTTAAATAAATCGTTATAT
Source organism: Cerastis leucographa (assembly GCA_963082945.1). NCBI lineage: Eukaryota > Metazoa > Arthropoda > Insecta > Lepidoptera > Noctuidae > Cerastis > Cerastis leucographa. The sequence goes on along the minus strand of OY720356.1, from coordinate 19,196,139 downwards.
AAATATCCTTTGGGCCCTATTGTAAAAGATATGATTATAATTTTAAAATTGTAGCTAAAATTAAACATGAATATGTTTTAGGTATTATACGAAATAAATTGGCATTATAAGAAATCTTTGAAAACAGTAAGCCATATTAATTACTCATTGTGAGATCAGTTATAGTTACACCGTGGGAACTACATTTAACTGATTAGTAGAAAGAAACAGAAGCCTGAAGCAGAAACGTGCAAATAAGAATCTAGAACCGCGAGCTATTTCGCCGGCACTTTGAACTTCTTAACTTTATTAAAGTTTATGCCTTCAGCGCCGCGCAGCACCCAAGTTTTCCGAAATGTTTCCTTTTATTTTCCTCTTTAATTTTCTTGTAAACATCGTTTGCCAGTTTTCTATTATGAAGTATGTTTTGCAGTCCGTACTTAATATTTGTTCGTTGCGCGATTGACGTTAGATTCAATCAGACGGGCATTTGTTTTTATTTTGATGAATTGTTGTAGTTTTTAACACAACTGGTGTAGTCACTACTAAAAAGCTAAGCACGCTCTCAATATTCTTTAATAATGAAGAAAATCCCTAGCCCGTCGATGGAATGTATTCATAAATTCGGACCCAGCAGCGTGTGTTACCTGCACCTGTGCGAATCGTAAATAAGTTTTATGTATTTATTATTTACATACAAATACACTCCACAGGGACTTCGCCTGTGCAAAAATGGAAATACTTGGAAGAGGCACACTGTGTACAAATTACAAAATTGTGTGTGGCTCGTGAAGTTGTTTACCTCACGGAGAAGATGAGGTATAGGGAACAGCCTGAGAATAATGTTAGAAATAACTTTCTAGGAATATGCTAATTTGTTTTAATTATTCAATCTGCCAGTACCTATCATCCCGAAATCTTGTGGTTTAATTAAGACGTGAAGGTACACGTAACCGCATGTCTGTTCAATATTTGAACACGACAGATACTAGGTACTTACCTGTAGTAGGTACCTTGCTGTAGAATAAGTACCTGATTAAGTACATGATTTACCCATATTATTTGAAGAAAATATCACTTTAATTTGACTTTTTTACCAAGCATCACATTAAGAGCAATTGAAACAATCTTACTATAAAAAAAATCTCCATAACCACACATTATAAGTTATGGAAATTGTTACACATAAAAAGAAAAGCGACGGAGCCATAAATCAATGAGTTGTTAAAAGTCAATAGATTTGAAATTGCCTTCATAATAGTTCGAACTCAAGAGACACCGTTACTTCACATTGAAAGTGCGTTGATCTCATAGGTCACGCACAGCGATCGACTTGCAAACTTGTGTATCCCGAAGGTCAAATATTTGAAGATGAGCTACACCAGATTTCGAGGCTTGAGACCATGCACTGAATCATAATGTAGAAAGTTCAAAGAACTGTATTTATAAGGTGCAATGCGGACTACGGCTGATGTTATTTTAATTTGTTGGATAGCCAAGTAAACACGTTACTTTACAAAAATTAAATAAAGAATAGCATTTCTCTGTAATAAATATTTCTGCAGGTTCCATGCATATTATTAACGTATTGACGTAACACCAATTCCGCAAGGTTGTTGATTGCAGCTGTGTTAATTACCAGCCCAGGGCAATTAGTTAATAATATTATGTCCTCTCTTCCGCACTTTAATTCATCATCAAGTACCTGAATTACGGGCCGAGAAATGGTGTGTCTAACACAAATTATAATGAATGCCAGTTTCTCCATCTCTACATTATTGTTTCAGCAAGTAAAATTGATCAGCAAGATTGTTCCGTAAGAAATTGGTGGCAGTACATTTAATGTTATCTAATTTATTCATTTCACCCTCTTCGATATCAACCCATATATTTCTCGACAAAACTTTCGTGGAGGTAGCTCGGTGAGACATCCCCCGTTCGCTGAAAGTTTTATGCAGTCGTAATATTATTGTGAATGTTTCCTGTGTTTTCTCAAAGTGTAGCATTTCTATCAGATAACTTTAAGTTGACATCTCATTTTCAAGTAAAATAACTAGAACCTTCCAGGTTTATGATGATGACATTCTAAGCTTCTTGAAGAACTGAGAACAGACAGAGAGTGAGAAATTACCAGCATAAGCTTGTAGGCAATTTAAGTTTAAAAAAATACAAAGTTACATTAATTTGAAAATTTTGAACTCGACTTATTTAGTATTTATTTGTGTTAAACCTGTTCTAATGCTAACTGTCGAGGAACGAAGCTAAGGTATTCCAAGTACATAGATAGACTTAATAATGTGTTAGTATCCAATGTAGATAAGCATAATGTTTTATGAATGAGGTGTTATTGGTCACGTGCAGCCGGCTTTTACGTGACGCTTACGTAAATATGACCATGAAGAGAGCTAGATTTGCATCTTTTTATAGAGGTGAGATAGTTATGGAACTATTTCGTTTTAGGAATGAAGTCCAAGCCTTCGTAAGGAATTTTCTGTCTGCATTAGAACAGATAAACCGTCACTCACACTCTCGTCTACACGTCACTTCAACTTCGGCTATTGACAGGCGGATTTGTGATGGCCGTTTGATGTTATTGGCAACCATCAGGACGCTGAAGCCTGCTTCCTGCCCTTGCGCTTGACGTAATCCCTAATAGGTACCCACAAGTGGAGAAGGGGTGTACAAGTCTTCCCAGAAACCACAACCTTTAAACATACTTTCACTTTAAAACGTAAACATAATCCATATAAGTAGGTACCTACCTAAACAAAAAACTTTGCAAACAAAAACAAAGGCAAGAATAATTAACAATGACCTGGAAACTTGGATTTATCAAAGAAAATAAAGATATGTTTTCCATGAACGGGATGAAGAAGGAAAAAAGTCGTTTCGTGGTTTTAAAATAAAGAAAAAAGGAAGAGGAGGACTATAAAATGCTATGCTTGTATATCAAAAAAGTCGGTTTAAAAGCTAATAAAACGAAACACGAGCTGAGAGCTCTCATCTTACTATCTGTTTAAAACGAATATTTTTGCACGGAAACGTTGAATCATAGACACTATCAAGGTCGTTTAAACCATTATGGTGGACTACTTTTGTATAAAAAAGGCAACGAATTCAATGGTTTTTATCGACACGTTACGTTTTTGAAAGGTACAATAAAACTGCACAATTTGTTGGATTGCATCTGGCATTTGAATTTAGTAGTTCAAGGATAAAAACATCGTTATGATTTTATTATAAAACATCAACTGATGTTCTGACAAGTGGATCCTGTACCTCAAAATAAACAAATCAATCCTTCGTTCTTTATCCCGAAAAGTAAAAAAGGTTGCTAAGTTTTGAAAATTACCCAATTTTAGGGGAGGTTTTGAAATCAGTTTCATTATACACTAGTTTTTTATTTGGAATTAACGTACGGCTTAGAACTTGCTCAGTTAGTTTCTTACCCGACTACGGGGAAGCAAAAAGGAGGGTAATGATTTTGTTACTCGTCAAATGCGATGGGGCAAATCCTGTAGTGTTTTCTCCTAATAAATTGGTTCTTAAATCCAACCTCTAAACTCGGCCAGTTTTATTGCAATAAGGTAAGGTTGAAAATGGCACATAAAACAAATTTCTTGACCGCAAATGAAGTACTGAACAAACAGTAAGTCGTAGACAATTTAATTAGTATGGGGTTCTTTAATTAGGTCGTAATTTTCTTGTTTCGTTGGCTGCGGCCCCTTGGTGTTTGTTAGTTTTTGACCAAAAAATAAACTCTATTTACATTAATTACCTTAAAACTTTATAGTTTAAGTTTCTACACGTGTTTTCTTTGCGATCCTGTTGCGATAAAAAGGGGAGAATAATGCTTTTTTAAATGTGATCTTCAATTTGTTCTTGATACCTGCCTAATTTATGGTTATGGTCACATGTTTTGTTAGGATGTGTGAATAAGTGCACCATTAACAATAATATTTCAAATTCGTTGTATAATTTGGACTATGTAAATATGAAAGTAATTACGATAGTTGCAGAACAAAATTGCAGAGCAAACTAAATTGGACTACAAAACGTTCTTTTACATTTGCATATTATACAATTAATTATGTATGTATATTTTAGTAAATAAGCTAATTGAAATGTTAATTTTGTTGTTATTTATCAGCTTAACTCTTATTTTTCCTGTTTTTCATGATATCTACAATAATGAACAAAAAAGTTATACGTAAATCTCTCAGTCACGTTTCCTTGGCTCTGTGAATAAGATCAAAGCATTCAAAGCCATTATTGGCTTATTCGTCGCGCTGTTGCTATACAATCCTTGTAGGGTTGACAGTTGTAAAAATAAGTAAGTAGAACTAGCATTTGTTAATGTTAGCACTTTACTATAAAAGTCAAGATAGGTAAATATTACTCTGGCATGGTAATTGCCTCTGCTAAAAACATCCAGAAGCCATGCCAGTTTATTGCAAAAAGTTCTTTAAAGCTGGCCCATTGCCCATAATCGTGACAATAACCCATTAAAGTTTTGTGTTCCAAAACTTCGTGTCATTTTTCCTTTCATTCCCAATGCTGCATAAAAAACCTGTACGGTTTTTATTTGTCTGCAGTATCTAAAATCGTAATACTTTTGTCATTATCTGACCCAAAGATAACATGCAGTTGAAGTTCAACAACCCTGGACCACATGAAGATAAATATGCATTTGAAAAAAGGTTTCACGATGTTGTGACCCTTATCTTGTGCGTAATACAAATTTATTCTATTGATGTGCCTCAAGTTTAGCTGTCGGTAACCTGTTTAAAGGGCGTTCAACGTTCATCCAACTTTGTACTAGCAGAGGTAATTACTCTTTGATAGTTAGGACTACGGGTGAAAGGACCTGAGGACAGACGGATATGATTTGAGGGTATTAATCTATCATTTATGTGTGAGCTTTATTTACTTGAGGTTGTCTAAAATCATTTACCTACCATATCATCTTTTACTAATGAAAAAGCTAGACCACTGCGTCCACTGCAATGTCTGGCCGCAGACTCCTCGGGGAAATAAAAATATCCTATCAGTTACAAATTGTGAGTCGACGATACATTTCACCAACCATGACTCGATTTGTAGTGATTTATGCGCGGTCCAGCTAAAGTATCGTATGGCACGAACAATGTAGGCGAGAGCGGGTCACGTCTCTAGATCGGGTTACCTGGCCGGCGCTATTCACTCTCCTTTCATGCTTCGAAAAAAAAGCAAAGTGTAACTAACTTGTCGTTTTTGTAGGGCTGACGGAAGTAGCTCGTGATATTAACGAAGAATGCGTGTCTAACAAAAAAAAAAACGTTTTAACTTTAATGTATTACCTACTATTGTGATAGAGTTTGCGTGTTCGTTTGAAATGTTAGCCTTTTAGCTCTTTTAAACATTTCTGTAACGTATTTACCTTCTAACTTTTCATCTTCTATTGCGATTAAAACCATTTAGATTCACGTAAGGACAGACAGGCCTCCAGGGCCTTTTGAAACTTTTGAATTTAGGAAAATGGCACGTTCGCCAACCCTACAATGATAGAGCCTATTGTTCGTCTTCAGTACCCGGCTTTGAGGGGACACGTAAACCTGTTTGGAAGGTACTTACTTACTTGGTATGCTTCGAAATGTACGTAGTTGTAGTGTAGCACATTGTTGTAGTACAAGAGCTGTCGAGAGTATAGAATGTAGAATAGCTTAACAATACAAACTGGATGTATACTGATCAGAACACGCATTTAACTTTATAAATTACCTAACAGATACAAAACTTAGCCCTACATGCAATCTAAGTAAATCAAATAACAACGATTGCGTAGGGCTTAGTAAGAAGAATTTGCATCACAATGCATATCTTTTTTTAAACCGGATATGTTATCATAATGATTTGCGGACGCACAACCGCTTTTTCTAGTTCATTGGCCTCAAAAGATAATGCGAGATATGAGCGGAATCATAGCGAAAATGTTCTAATAACTATAATGTCGTACCCAACACTAGCTACTTCCTGTTGCCACTTCCTTAATGAGTTTTTGTTGTTTGAAATTTCTTATGTGGAAAAAGTGCCATGTAGCATTTTGCTTACTTAAGTGTCTAATGGGCTTAACTTAAAATGCGTTTATGTATTTAAAACATCATCTTTCGTTCGATCGATGAAGCCAACACAAAAACCAATTGTCATTACGGGCTTTTTTTTTTTCTTCATTTTGGCTTTGCACTGTTTGTGCATTCAGCCAATATCACGTCAGGATATTACGGGCTTATTTTGTAATTAACGGTTTGACAGAAATTATCCCATATTCCGGGGTAATTTAGTCAGTGCACTGTGTGGAGCACTAGGTAACGCAACGACGACGCACGGTCACTGGCACTGCACTCACAAGTTCTACTCGAATCGAGTTTCGTTCGATTACTTCCTCGTAGTTTCGCTTCACCGCACGGCGGCGGTGATAGAAGATGAAAGTGCATTCTAGATAATGATGATGTAGTTCACACATATATACGTTTGGAATTGGATGTGTTACCTAGTCATATCTATTCCAGAATTTTAAAATAGATACGATACTACATTTTTTTTTTTCAAAGTAATATCTCAAATAATAATTAATATTTTTTGTCACTGACTGACCTTGCAACAGGGGTATTCAACCGACACGGCTTGAACTTAGGCCGTCTGAGGCTCAATGTCTAGAAAGTTGGCCCTCGCAGTCCATTCACCCACAACCTCAGTGTCCTTTGCCAAGAAATTTAGTTTCTATAATATAGGATTATTCAATGAAAAGTATTACATTGTAGTTAATTCGCCAATTAGACCGTTGCAACTCATTTTGCAATTCATAATTGGATGTTTTCAGCTTATTTTGCCATTATATGCTGGTTCTGAATTTATAGGTTTCATTCGTTTTCTTCGATTGTCTTTCATTAGAATGCTAGATAACGTCATAATTATAATGAACGGAGTTAAACGCAAATAGTAGTAGAGGTAACTTCGGACATAGTACGATTATTCCGAAGTTAATCAATCTATTTGGTAATATATGCGATAACAGAGTGTCAATTTTATTGATGCTTCTGACTTCATATCCAATATCACATTATATCATATGACTCTCGATTCGAGTATTCAACCAGCTTCGTACCTGGGAGACAATAACAACAAGAACCATCATGCTAAATATTGTTACTACCATTACTTCCTAATGATTTCATTGTTTTCTAATATTTCTTGTTTTAATTATCTCTGTAATGCTAATACTGAATTCTGACACCAGTAGTAAAGGCTTGCAGTGGTTGCATTGAAGTTGCACTCAATGTTTCTGTCTCGTTTTTTGTAAAGAGCGGACATGGCGAGGGAGGGAAATGGAAATAAACGAAGGCTTCGCCGCCCAAGCTAGGAGCCGCCGCCCGCCCGCCCAGTCGTCAGCAGCGCGCCGCCCTAGATACACCGTGACGCTTTTACCGATCAACTTTTTTTAATGTCATTGCACTATAACAGTTGTAAAATGAATAATAAAGTTTAAAACGGTGGAATATTACATGTGATACGTTTAAATAAGCCAGTGATCTATTCATGGATTGGTAAGAGCTTTATTTTAAAACTTAGTTTAATTTTATCACTTATGTTGCCTTTAATAAATTCGTAAAGTGCAAGGATGTAACCAGTGTAAAAGTTCATGCTACTAGTTACTCAAATACTAGTATTCTGTACTGTTATAATTTTAATAGCAACGTTATACGTATCTAGTATATCTATATTCCTACTAGGTAGTAAATTTTTACGCTTTTGTGTAAAGATCTTTCATGCAAAATATTGTAATATATGAGGTTTTATGTGTGTCAAATTTATATGTCATCAGCAATATAATTTCACGCGTCGTTTAAAGTATTTCACATATTTTGCGGGCTGGGCGCAACAACCTTCGCTTCCAAATTTCACGGCTATGATTTCATTATGACATGCAATCTACTCATAATCCTTTATTCGTTTGACGTTTTAAGAAATACACATCTCATTCAATAAAGTCTCGATTAGCGTGTGCGTTTGTTATTCCGATTCTGATATCTGTTCCTGATATTTCGATAAGATTGGCGGACACAATGATAAAAAGTATTCTTTTGTTTATTAATAAATGCGGACGTCTGTACTGAATTATACGTAAGTTTTTTTGCTTATTCAGCAATTGATTTGTACTTTATACATCATTAGAGTCTCAGGAATAAAACAACTATTAAATGTAACGACGATAATATCTTTTTGTTACTCCCTTTAAGCGATGAGGCAAAGAAATTAAGCGCTATTTTTGTCTTATCCTTTTAAAACAATAGGTATTTTGGAGTGCTTAGTGTTGTATTTTTAAACTATACAAAATGGGTTTCCGTTGAGACAAAGAACTATGTTCTGAAGAGGGGAGTAGTTTTTCCAAGGTTTTTCCTCTCGTGTCATCGTCACGCACTCTGCCGCCGGATGACGCTCCTCAGCCGTCGATTGTTGTTCAGAGGAAAGGGGTGACACCCTCCAACGCACGCATCTTCATTCAAGTGGAAGCTGAGTTAGTCATACAGTTTGTGCTGCCTACTGTACATGATAATAGAGACATCTTTTACGTTTCAATGGTTTGCGAAAACTATGCAGATTAGACAAACACTATTGTCCTAGTTACATACTAATGAGTCAAGTCATACATAGCGATGGTGTTAAAAGAAAGTAGATTTTGTTAAGTTACGTATGAAATTATCTATCTTGCAAAATTTTCTTACGTAAATACTAATACGCAAAATTAAATGTATTTTCACATACAGCTTTCTATATTTCATCAACAATCACTTCTAATTAAATCTTTGGAAGTTGTTAAAAAATTTGGGACAACTTTACTACAACGTTTTCAATTATATCATTCATTATTCTTTTTTCATCATAACGAATGCTATAAGCTATAACATTATACAATTACCTTGTTCATACCACATGCATTATGTTTGCAGACGCAAGTATCACATAACCCTTCCGTTTTAAACCCTTACGACTGCACGAAATTACCCCACGTAATTATTATGGGTCCCCGTGTACAGCGCAGTTTTTTCTGTACAAGTTATTTAGCAATGGGGTTACTTCATGTTAGGGTCTTTCGCAGCGTAAGAATATTGGATTACTTTAATGCAGTTTGTTGTGTTAGCCGTATGTCGTTCAGATGCGATTTGGCGAGACTTAAAATGCCGATTGTACGATAAAATCGCAGGTTATAATAGCAAAACTTTGAAGTTTAGGTAAACTTTTATTTCCAAACGACGAAGAAATTCATCCACTCATACGTCTTATAATTATAATAATATTGATTTTCACGACCGAACCAAGGTCTCGTGGGAGACTCGAACGGGGATATTTATATTCATAAATTCATAATCGAGTCACTCAGTCTATAAAATACCCAATATAGCTTTGAACAATCTTTATTAATTTGGAAAAGGGGAACGTCATTATAGATACGTTACCGCTTAACAAATTAAATCCGATAAAGCTTTGTCGGAGGAAATTGATTCTAAAATTGTATATTCCTATCAATATGTTTATAACTTTTATCTTTTGTTACAGTTTACGGCTTGGGTGGACGCCGTAATCTTCGTGTTCAGCTTGGACAACGAGATCAGCTATAATACGGTGTCGAACTACTTCAGTAAAATGTCTCATTATAGGAATTCCGCGGAGATTCCGATCATATTGGTGGGAACTCAAGGTGGGTTTATTGATTGATATCCCGATATATATCTCGATAATTCTCCATTTTATTATCTAATCTTACGTTTCTATTGACTTATCCGTGGTATTAGTCACGCTCATAATTTTAATGATAAATTATTGCACTTGATTGGGTTTTCATCGTGTACTTTTTTATTTACGGTAAAATCACATTTTCCCTGTTTTTTACGTCATACCATTTTTTGTAATGCGACAAAAGATCCATGCCTTTTACAGTTGATTAAATAATTATACTTAATAAGACATTGTATTAGATACAAGACATAAAAATCAACTTTAATTATAAAAACAGTTTTCCTATCAAAGAAATATGTAACACAGTTTATTTACATAATTACGTACACGCGTCCGATAGACGTGTTTCCTATGAAATGATTGGTTGCTCTTCCAGATGCCATAAGTGAAAGTAGTCCACGCGTGGTAGACGACAACCGCGCTCGCAAGCTGTCGAATGAGCTGCGAAGATGTTCTTACTATGAGACTTGCGCTACGTATGGTCTGAACGTGGAACGTGTCTTCCAAGACGGTAAGTGTAACGATTTTAAACGAACATCGAATATTTATGTCGGATGATGTCAGCTTACGCGGTTTTTTCTACAACGCTGTTTTTGGAATGTTTCTACCGTTGTTAATTTACATATACAGAATTGTTATTTACATTATATAGATTTTGTCTTTGCGAATATGGCGACAGGTCTTTCAAATTGTTTTTCCAATTCTGTTTCAAATTAGGATTTAAAATTCAAAACACCGACTTATGAACAGCTTGTTAATATTTTATTCTTATTAAAGTATTTTGAAGTATGTAAAAAACAGTGAATGTTTATTATTTTCAAAATACTTGTGCCGTGTGAAATATTTTGCGTATTATCAATCAGAAATATGTCCAACGCTCGACCGATACAATACATGTGAAACTTTTATCATTTTGAGAATTATCTACTTATCTGATGAACGATATACGTAGAAAGATATTTGTTACAGTATGAGGATCCTGAAAATTTCAAAGCATACCTATCCGTTAATGATATTAGACGTATCGACAATTTTACTGATTGTGATTGAGATCGATAGAGAGTTATAAAATTACATAATAGAGATTTTTTACGATCGTATCGTCTCGCGTGAGGCTACGATGTGATGAGACTACAAACGTACTTATAAGCTAGCCTGTGGATCTCGTTTCGCTTGCGGGGTGTTCTAGCGCACGCAGTGGCAACACCGGCCCCCAACCGCGCGGTCGTTTAGTTCGTTCTCGTTCGTTCGTCGCCGCGACACCGCATTGTTTACATTTTTTTTACGTTTTAATAGCGTCGTTTGTGTGAATTTTACGATTATTTTCAATCTTGTCCTGAATGGAAGGATGGAGAGAACACTTATTTTCAAGTCTAACATGTCGCCTATATCGAGTTTGAGGCGTCGCAGCTCTTGCTACAACATACAAAGAGCGGAGGAACGCGATCGTAGGAAATCGTCTAAATTTGAATGTGCGTGAAAATGTTATTGTTCGATTAACCGTTTAGATTAGATCTAGTTTTCGTGCTTTTTGGGTATCGGAATTGTGAAAGTTTTCAGTGTGATGGTGATTATTTAGTGATTGTTTTGTTTTGCAGCGTGTCAGAAGATTGTGGGCACTAGGTTGTCGGCATCGTCCCAATGTTTGTCTGGAGGCTCCAGGCCTGTGACTCCACAGCCGTTAGTGAATTCGCCAAGCCACAACCACTCAACATTCCTTTACAAGGTAATTATTGTACTATTACTTCCTAGCGTTCGACTGTGTTTGGTGAGCCAACTTTGTTTTGATCACGATGCCTTTAGCAATTTCACGATCTCAGAAAGTACCTCAAAAGTTCTAGTGCATTTTGTCACTAAATACTTCTACTTTAAACAAACAAAAATAGTTCAAGAACTCACAGAAAGAAATGTGCCAACTATTTTTAGTTAGGGCTTAAATACCACATGTTACTTCACTTAATCTTTCCCATCTTCAATATTACACAATAGAATGATAATATTATTTGAACAACTAAGTAGAACAGAAAAGCATTAAATCATCATTAAATTGAATGAGGAACAAAAAGGCAGTAAATGGTCTTCAGTACTTACAGAGGTCATGAACTGTACAATGTGTGTCACTATAAACACATGCTGTCTCAATGACAATACAAAAAAAAAATAGCATGTGTGCATTTTTTTTTTTCTCAAAACATGGCTGTGGTCTCCATTGTTTAATCAGCCAATGCCACTCACGCAATCACATTAACATTAAGGTAAAGACAGAATTATTTTTAATTTATAAAAAATTCAATATATCTCTGATATCTTAGGCCTGTATCTTTGAATAGGTTGGACAAATTATTGTGAATTCAAAGTTTTAGTTAGGTATTGAAAAGATAATCATTTATGATAGTGTTATTTTCCCTTGAAACAGTTATAATAATTATGTGGTGTTTTTCTCCACAGTTTCATAATGTATTTTATTTTCTCCTTATAACCATTCATATCAAAAAACATTTTAGATTGTGTTCATCCATAGATATTTACATCCTTGCTTTAGCATTTAAAGCAAAACAACAAGACTTAGGTACATGTAAGCAAATAACCAGTATTGTGGACATAGTTAAGTACCTATCTTTTAAAACAATAACACTATCATGAGTTATGTATAATTGGAATCTGTTATGAGGTAGGTACTTATGTATGAAGAGGGATGTATGTATAGCGTAAGGATAAGCAAAAATGGATTAGTGAAAGAACTGCCTATCAACGAAAAAACCCTGGATTTAGAATATTATTTATTTAACAATTTATGTACACACCAAATACAGAAAAGAAGAAAGGAACAGAAAATAGGTACAAAGGTATTGTTTATTTCTAAAGGGGTTGTATTTAAATGATCAACTATAAATTAATAAAACAGGCTGTCAAAAATACTGAGCAGAGCGAAAACAAATATTGAAAACGGCAACTTAAAACTTAAAAATATGAACCGGAGGTTTTTTTTTAGGTTTATTATTATGTCTTAACTTTCCAATAATTTATACAGATTTACAAGGTACTTTTTCCTATAAAAAGTTCCTTGTTGCACAAGTTTTTTATTTCTTAAGTGATGATTTGAATTAATCAATCAAATCATTGTGTGTTGACTCATTTGTTGGTCATGGGCACATTATTTAGATTCATAGGGACCATGACATGACTTTGCTATAGTGTGGCTCCACTTAAAAAAGGCGCCTTCTTTAATTGTTTGCATATTTGGTATTTTATTCATTTTACCAATAATTGCGACAAATGTATCCCAAACATATGTAAACAGCATATGTGAGCAGCGGTGGCACAGTGGTGGCAGCCCCGACTTACGAGCCGTAAGCCGTGGGTTCGAACCCAGGCAGGCGCATTACTTTGTGTAATTTATTTCATCACCGCTGCCCTCAAAAACGGTGAAGGAAAACATCGTGAGGAAACCGGCATGTCCTAGAACTAAAAATTCAAAGATATGTGACATCTACCAACCCGCACTGGGCCCGCGTGGTGGATTACAGCCCACTCCCTCTCATAGAGAGGAGGCCTGTGTCCCAGCAGTGGGAACATAATAGGCTAATGATGATGATGATGATGATATGTAAACTGTCTTTTTCACAAAAACAAAAACAGGTTTCTGTTTTTATTTAGAACAATTTTATACAGCATGTACTTTATAAATAAAAAATTAATTCTACTTGCCCCGCTCATTTCTTAAGCCTAAAAACAGTTCATAGTTCTACCAAAATACTTCAAGCTAATGTTAATTTATTGTATTTTAAAACCTAGACAACTATGTTCGCGCCTCATTAGTGCCATTTAATACTTTAATTATATGCTCTACTGACAGTCCGGATTTTTGTGAAGCAATCATCTCTTAATTTTAAATTAGATTGATGACTTCATTCAACACCTAATAACCATTTATTATTATTTGGTTTGTCTGGCTATCTAACTAGAAGAGGCTAAGAATAGAATAGAAAATATTTATTTCAGACTCGCAAACATTAAATGATATAAGTCCATATTATGTTAGTAGGCAGATAGGTACTTAAAACTATGCTAGTAAAATTTAAAATTAATATTAGTTTGGACATGCATGAGCGACCAATGCCTCAGGATTTGGCTGTCCACTCTGTCCGACACCACACTCAGAAGTGTGTTGGTGCTACTTTTTACCCGGGACCGCAGGGACGCCGTTCTTATGCGTAACACCGCCTGGAAGCCGTCCGTGCTGTGGTCGGCGAACATGCCGGAGGCACTGCACCGCCATGGGAGCCCCAACAAACCCCTGAACGCGTTGTTATACTGGACGCGCAGGGCATTGCAGGCTTTTTTAGTGTAACATTCTAATCTAGTCATTATAATCTATGTATGTAGTTTTTAGCAATTTTAATCTGATGTACACTACACCGTGTGTTACAACTTCTTGAGTGGGATCGCATTTTCTTTACATGATACCTATGCATATAATGTGGCTTAACTATAAAGTGTACACAAAAAACATGGGATACCCTTTCTTTTCCCAAAAAGAAAACGACCCTACCGCCGCTTATCACAAGCGCTATCGCAAAATAATCTGTATTGACAACTAAAATAATGGTGGTGAATGTTTGCTTTCATGTTACTGAACTAATATCTTATCATAAACCAGCACTTTGGGACATGGAGTGGTGTGGTAGTGCTACGAGCTTGAAGTTGGTAGGGCATAGATTAGGCTTATGGGATAGGCAGAAATACTGCTACATATCTATTCCACCTCACATGTATGTCTGTCTACCCTTTCTTTCAAAGTAAATAACTGTAGTACGGCTGCTGTACTATGGTGACATGCTTAAAGCAAAAGGACCAACAGAAATAACTATTCAAGTCATTGTTTCCAATAATTGTTATTTCCGCATAAACGAAAATCAACATTATGCTAATGTACGTTGATTTAAAACTACATAAAATGTTTGAATTTGTTGTTTACATGTTTGAAATCTAAATTACGAAAGCATTATAGGTATTATGTGGTAGGCACAGAGCAAAGAACCCTTTTCCTTGGTGATAGGATGGGGCGTTGGGGACCTATTGTATTTCCTGTAAGAAAATTGTAGATACTGCAGGAGATTTGATAACATAGGTAATTTACTACTGATGATGGAAATCCCAATGATCGCTATAATAATATAATCATTGACTGAAGGAGAAATTGCCATAATCATTTTCTTGATGATGGTTTTCCATTAGTTTAGCATTAGAACTAGAACTGGTTCTATACTACTACTAGAAATTTCCCATTCGCTTCCATAATATATGATCAGATTAGATAATGGCTCTTTCGTTATTTCCCAAAGAATTATCCGTTTTATTTTCGACGTACGACATTCTATCCTTGTTTTTTTTTGTTTCTACAAAAGTACAATATTTACCTACACGGTCAAAATATATGGAACATCATCACTAAGATCCTGAACTTATCCCAATTTATTTGAGGTTGATGAAGCATGTCTTCTTCTTCCATACTTCTCTATTACTCGTCATCTCATCAGACACCTCCTTTCTTGCCATATCATCCTTCAGACTGGCCCACCTACCATCTTGCGCTGCATGCCTTATCACCTGCACACTTGAGGATCTTGCATCAGCGAGCGGAGTTCGCTTGGCTGAGTTTTGGGCTAAACATATTTGGCGATTTGCCGACGCTAAGAAGAAGATCCGTCACACAGTCCATCTATCGTTTCTTTGGCGTCTTATACCGATGTCACTTCCTCCCGTATTCCCACACCACAAAATAGCATGACGTATAAATAAGGTCACTCAGAGTCGATGTTCTAATGTCGATAAATCTAATCACGTATGATATCAATGTTTAATCTCGTTGCGTAATACAAAGTAGGTGACTGTACCACTTCGCAGCCTGAGTGAAAGCTTCGAATTTGTCTCACACGTAATCTTATAATCTATTCAATTTTCGCATCATTTTTGCGATAAATGATACGTCTTGTTATTCCTAATGTTACTGTCCAAAAATGGCACCGACTCATGAGATATTTCCGCTTAGTTAAATAACTTTTAATTTTGTAGGTTTATCAACATAAATCAAATCAAACTTGCCCTACTATACTTCCTACTTCGCGATGTGGCAAGAAAAGCGCAGTTACATTTTGTTTCCATGCAAATGATACCCAGGTCATTATCATTATGCACATGGAAACCATAGCCATTAAATAAACATCCCATCCAGACTCAGAGCTAACAACATCTGTGAAGCATAGCATCGTCTCGATGCATGGCTCGAACCCGCGACCCCGAGGACCAGGTCAATCGTTCCCGACTTGCTTGAAATACGTGAAATTCCGTCATTTAAGATACCACCACGCCTGTAATCGATCCCCAAAGGGCCACAGGTGTAACTGCCTAGTGTAGGTGTACCTCAATTTCGCCAGTAATAAAGTCCCATGCAATAGAGCCAGCACATTGCCATCAACCCTGCACGAGTTCGAATTCCAGGTAGCTACTGAGAAATTCTTGATGAAAAACCCAATACCTATCATTTTCCCGACCCGTTATTGAGAAAATACCGGCCAAGTGCGAGTCGGACTCGCGCACGAAAGGTTCCGTACCAACATTTATAAAAACGAGCAAAAAAATCACTTTTTTGTATGGGAGCCCCCCTTAAATATTTACTTTAATCTGTTTTTAGTATTTGTTGTTATAGCATCAACAGAAATACATAATCTCTAGAAATTTCAACTGGCTACCTATCACGGTTCATGAGATACAGCCTGGTGACAGACGGACGGACAGCAAAGTCTCAGTAATAGGGTCCCGTTTGACCCTTTGGGTACGGAACCCTAAAAAGACCTCTCAATGTTCAGCGCACAGCTGTAACGCTTACTACCTCTAGTCTAGAGGCAGTTCTTTACCTACCTATTAACTTGTAGAATCGTTAAAACGCTTCTTTATTGACACTTACTTATTTAATTTAGCACCATCTAAGGTGCCTCTGTCTATACATAAATAACATGTGGTATTTATATGAACATTCACATAACTCATGTATTACTGATCATATTTCAGTCAAACTAGTTCCTAGGTATTTCAAGGTTAGCAAAGGTGTGTAGGTAGATAGGTAATCAAAATCATATTGCGTATCTTGTTTTGATACAGAAATCGGGGTATTGTTCTTTTTCGAACGGGTTATTAATTTAATGATAAGTGATAATATTTGGTGGAAATCTATCTTTTCCGTTTATTTTGACCCAGGTGCTGAGTATAAGCCCAAGCGTGCCTAAATTGAAGAAGACTCTTTGCAACCACTTCTTCGACAACCCATAACCATTGCATTGTGTCAATATGTGTTATTTTTTCTTTAATGTTTTTGTGTTTACTAATCCTTACCACTGTCTTTTAGTTTAAGTCCTTTTTTATTATTATTTTACGATTCTTTAGCTATTTGTGAAAACTTGTAATTGGCCATATTATTGTTGTTAACGAAATTATTGTGTCTACCTAGCTGTAAGTTTTCCGAAAATAATAAAATAAAATAAAATACGCTGGGCTAAAATAATATCAAACAGTCAGCTTTATAAATTCCGAGCATTGCGTAAAAACATGGAAACGAGTGAAATGTTTACCGTTTTTATGTAGATTCATACTTGATGGACTGGCTATTTGATTTGTTATGTTTACTTTGATATCCTTCCTATTTATTAACGCAATTGATGTAGTTTTTGAATAAATCCTACTAATATTATAAACGCGAAAGTTTGTAAGTATGGATGGATGGATGTTTGTTACTCTTTCACGCAAAAACTACTGAATGGATTTGGATGAAATTTGGCACAGGGGTGGTTTATAACCTGGATTAACACATAGGATACCTTTTATCCCGGTAGTACCATCCCGTGGGACAGTGACCGAACTCCACGCGTGCGAATCCGCGGGCATGGTCTAGTATTCTATGAATTTGAGTACTTAATACGTCGTCGTACTTCGTACCTACTAATGAAAATGAGGTCTTGAGTTCTATTCTGTTAAAGTGTTATTTAGTTTGGTAGAAGTTCAGAGTATGAACTGTGTGCAATAGCCTATTAAATGTAGGAATATTATGTACTCACCCCTACATAATCCTTGGGTGATCACAAACGTTATGTTATTTGAAAAAATTTTATGTGAAAAGAATGTTTGTATCGATTTGAAGAACCCTAAAAACAAACTTCCTTGTTTCGTCAGCTTACCTTACAAGGCCAAGATTAAGGATATCATTCGAGTACTTCAAAATAATTATTCTCTGCACACATACACCCTTTAATTGTTATCAATCGATTTCCTGGGTATTGGCTGCCCTTCACGAACTTATTTGATGGCCAAAGGTATTAAATAAAACAAAGACATTTACAATCAAACAAGTATAATAGCTGATAGATACAATTAATAGGTACACGCGGCGACACATCAAGCCATACATATCCAGTATAACCTGACCTCGCCTTGTATGAGCTCCCCGCACAATGCGAGATCGGCGTATACGATCGTTACATTTGTAATGTAACTCGAAAGCGGATTACCAATTGTAACATTGCATCAAAATAAAGGCTCCAGTTAATGCGCATTTAAGTACACCTTAGTCCAAAATTTGGTACTAAGCACCGTCTTGCAAACTCCTCAATAAACTTCTAATTACACACAACTGCATCTCAATTCGCGATGCATCAACGATTGACTCATACAAAGTTGCAGACAGCCATTCAAATAAACTTCAATCATTCAATCTAAAACAATGCAATTCAATCGATCCCATATAAATATCTCGTACGAGGATCGCGATGACGTTCACTTCCTAAAATAGGATAACAATAATCTATTGTCCTATATTTGTGCCTTGTGACGTTAGAAAACAATATGGCTACAGTTTTGCGATGTTATTAGTGAATCATAAATCGTCTGAGAAAATAGTCCCATCCCATGTTACTTGAGGTCCGCACACCACGTTTTTAGGGTTCCGTACCCAAAGGGTCAAACGGGACCCTATTACTGAGACTTCGCTGTCCGTCCGTCCGTCCGTCTGTCACCAGGCTGTATCTCATTAACCGTGATAGCTAGCCAGTTGAAATTTCTACAGATTATGTATTTCTGTTGATGCCATGACAAGAAATACTAAAAACAGTAAAATGAATATATAAGCAAAAAAACTTGAGAGGTGTCAAGGGACACCCGGATGGAACGAAGTTCCTTTCACGTACATAATATCAATACATTTTAGATTTAAGTTAGTGTGCGAAAAATAAAATATTTAATTTAAGGAAGATTAATCCTTAATTCGAAGCAATACGTCTGCACTTACCTGCTACTTAATTGCACAACCGAATTTGTACTTTGTAGTTAGGTCACTCAAATAATAATCATATCTATCTTTACTCACATACACACCCCAATTGTACGTAATTTAAGGTAATTTCAACTTTATTTTAAAGAAATAAAGCTTACAATAGCTTACTATAGCAAAAAGTGTCGTGACAACTTTTCGTAAGAATTTTTTCCGTCTCGCCCCCTTTCACAACGCGCGATAAGGAACTTCGTTCCAAAAATGTTCTTTTTTTTGCGATTTCGTTTTTATAAATAATGGTACGGAACCCATCCTTCGTTTCCTTGGTCTTCCTCTTCCTCTCCATCCATCAACGTTTATATTTTTTATTCATAAATCATTTAGTTACATGCGATTCACATTAAGAAACAAAGTTTAAAAAAGTAGCGTCAACGGCAATAATCTCATCTGATTTTCACTTCAAAGATTGTTTGTGTGTTTGTCAATCAGTAACTCTGTAACGTCTGAACAGATGATGTCACTGGTAAGGTGTACAAAGATTTAGGAGTACAAAACATAACATCACGCCTGTGATCCCCGAAGTGTTAGGAAGAAGTGTACCTAATAATGGGTATAGTAGATTTAGGAGAAGTACGATTAAAATAGCATTAGGTAAAATAGTATTACATAGGTAAATCTGCGCAATCACAAATCGAGTGGGTATTCGATTTGTGATTGCGCAGATTTACCTATAGATTACCTGTATAGCCAACTCTTTTATGTACAGAATCTACTGCGCATTTAAATTACTGATTCATGATTAGATTCGATAGCATCGAATGGGGCAAGGTCACTCAAACTGTTAAAAACCTTAACCGGTTTATATCGACATTTTTATAACGCCTTTTCTTATGGAAATGTCTGAGTCAGTATCTCATTTCCATATACATATCCGTAGGAAGCCATTATTTTGCCCTTATAAGAAAATGGAGCTATCAAACGACCACACAGCTTTTGGCATTGGAAAATGTTTAGGTAGGTACGAAATACTTATTGAGAAGTGAGACTTGACATACATTTCATTATCTTCAAGTTATGAGCGATGAGGAATGTTTATACACTCCTAGTCCTAACCTACATTAAATTACATTCTTGATTCTTCTTTCGTATTGGTATGATCTATGTTGATGGATGGAGAGGGAGTGGAAGACGTAAATGATAGCGTAATGAACGGAAGAAAAAAAATTTGCAGCGCCGACCACAAATAACATTCGACAAACTCAGGAAGATGATGATTGGCATGCATATGCTAAAGTGCTGCTTAGGGTTAGTCAAATGTACGTTTCAGTATCTTATTGCTCTTTTTTCCAGGACTCCCTTCCTCGCGGTCACCACACACTGTCTGCCTCATCTCACCACTTACACAGAGGCGCCCAATCCTTCGACGCCTCTTCAAACAGCAGCGGCATCTCCTCTACGCACGTTGTCGAGATCCACAGCACGAATGGCTCCGACACGTCATCCCGATGGGGCAACTCTCTCGGCAGCCACGGCTCCTCATCGGGCCTCGTTTCCATAGC
The DNA here is from genome assembly GCA_963082945.1 of Cerastis leucographa. Taxonomy (NCBI): domain Eukaryota; kingdom Metazoa; phylum Arthropoda; class Insecta; order Lepidoptera; family Noctuidae; genus Cerastis; species Cerastis leucographa. Next base: position 19,175,508 of record OY720356.1, on the reverse strand, counting down.
AACGGAGAATAACAACGTGAAATTCACAGCTCCACATTGTCTTGATAACTTACAACCACCGAAAGATTCTAAGGATCTGCCCACTCCATCATCTACGCCGACGACGTCGAGGAAGTCTCGAAGGAGATCGAATCTCTTCACCCCTTCCAAAAAGGGGGATGATAGACTGAAGAATGGGGAGTTGGGTTCTGGCAGAGCGATTCCTCTGAAGCAGGGGTACTTGTACAAGAAGAGCAGTAAGGCTCTGAATAAGGAGTGGAAGAAGAAATATGTGACGTTGTGCGATGATGGCAGGCTCACGTACCATCCCAGCTTACATGTAAGTCCAATTTCATAATCAATTCTGATTAAAGACATTCAAACCTGATCTAATATTATTCAATTGATACCTATACTGTTTTCGAAACCAAAAATATTTCTAGCTGTAAAACATAAATCTATTTTTAATCGTATTTATTGCAGTCCACTACTTATGTCTAGCTGACCCGCGCAATTTCGTCTGCGTCACATTATCCCCGTTTTTGCAATATTCTTCATTGATGCTCCGCTCTTATTGGTCGTAGCGTGATGGTATATAACCTTATACCCTTCCTCGATAAATGGGCTATCCAACAGGAAAATAATTTTTCAATTCGAACCAGTTCCTGAGATTAGCGCAATCAACAGTAGAACAATCATTTGTTAAGCTAGGCAGAGGAACATCCCTGACTAACATTATTACCATATTTTCTAGGACTATATGGAAGACGTGAACGGCAAGGAGATATCCCTTCAGTACGTGACGGTTAAGGTCCCGGGGCAGAAGCCGCGCGGCTCCAAGTCTATCATCACGACCGTGCCCGGGTACAACGGGTACAGCAGCCTCGATTTACATGATAGTATTGGAGGACTGTCTATCGGTGAGTAAAGAAGTAAAATATTTCGTCATGAAGATGCGAGCTTCTCCTTAAAACCATGAAAATGTAACACATAAGATAAATATTTCTGCGCAGGCTAACTAGGCACTCGTTGCTGTATCTTAAATACAACGACGTCGATTTTTAGTTATAAATAGCACGTTGAGCCAGTTTCACCATTAACAAAATCCAGTCAAGAGAAGAAAAAGCTTCTCCTTATTCAACACTTAACTAACCTTTGTTTGTAACCAAACCATTGATTCCCTATTCTCTCCTTTCAGGCTACAAAGACAAGCCAACTCGAGCGACGGATAAAGCCCTGATGTCTGCGTTCGATACAATGAAGGAACCTGCGACCAGCCGGCAGTCACTGGCCTCTGAGGCCGAGGTGGGGTCTACTAACGGACAGGACAAGGACACACCGCATGTTAAGAAGAGGCATCGGCGGATGAAGAGCAGTGGGGTTAAGAAGGATGGGGATGAAGGTATGTGTGATTTGCTTGAGAAATGCTATCCCACTTCTGATGACATGTTCTTGGATCACATTTTAAAATCATCTTCTTCTTGCCCATGCCATTTGGGATCGGCGCAACACGGATTTTTCTTCCATTCTTCCCTGTCATTCGTCCGCTATCATTTACTCCTTTTTCCCTAATATCATTTCTCACACAAACCATCCATCTTTTCTTTGATTTTCCTCTCCCTCTCCATTCATCAGCATTTATATTGATCACTCTTTTTAAATATATCGAAATTGACTTCAATGATCATTATTGATCAAAATCGCTCGTGATTTCTACAGTCGTCATCTGTGTTGTCACAACCACTTGCTGAGTATGTTGTTCTGAGACTTGGTTAAAGAACACTTTAACCCTAGGGTTCTGGGTTCCTAGGGTTCTAGGGTTCTAGGGTTCTTCCATCAGGAACTTTTCTGTAGCCGCCTAGTCTGGGTTTCACCACGTAATCCTGGCAGGTCTCGTCCGGACTTAAATATAACTTTTGAAATGAGAAAATCTGGGTATTCTAAACACTGCCTCTGCCTATCCTTCCCATGAATAAACATACAGTCTAAGGTAAATGAGACCAGTGGGGTGAATCGGGACGTAACTTTATTAATTAAATATTAACGATAGCCTTAAAAGACTACTTGAAAATAGGGTCTTTTAATTAACAATTATAATAGGGATGATGACTGGGTAAAGAAAACGAAATTCTATTTTGTCCGTCAATCAGGTAATACAAAAATATTAGATACGTATTTTTTGTTTTATCAAGATAACAAAAAAATACTTAGTTAAAACGCATTAAAGTTGGAGAGTGGGGGCTAACTACGTCAGAACTAGGTATAAAATGTACAAAGCCGTGACGTCATGCGCCATTTCAACTCAAAATATCTCCGTAATTTTACGATTACGTGAAAAAAGAAAAAATACGTGTCAAATACTTTTTAATAATCTACCCGATAGACAAATAAAAAAAAATGAGTCACCATCCCTATTCCAATACCTTTTTACTTACGTTACGTAGTCAATGTTGTAATTCCGTTTAAAGTTTCGTCCCGATTCACCCCCGTCGTCCCATTCAGCCCGTTTGTTGGTACAGTTTGTTATGTCACGTGTTGGTAATTCCCCATGCTACAACATCCAGTGTTCCACTTCCAGACGGCGAGTACGCAACGTCGTGCGAGTTCACGATCGTGAGTCTGGACGGCAAGCGCTGGCGCTGGGAGGTGTGCGGCGGCGCGGGCGCGGGCGCGGCGGCCGCCGAGCGCGACGCCTGGGTCGCCGCCGTCGAGGCGCAGATACTCGCCTCGCTGCAGGGACGGGTGAGTCACCCAGCTTATATTGAGAAAGAAAAAGTATTCATCTACTTCGGTTTAGTTTTATTCGAATTACAAAATTGACATTGGTTTCATTATGATACCCATAACGTAACAGTTGCATAAATAGTTATTATTAGTCTCACACAGGACACAAAAAATGAGGCGTCATCGAGGTGGCACATTTTGCTATACACGCATAATCCTACACCATGCAAGCAAAGTTTTCCGAAAGATTTAGATGTATACTACCAGACACAACACCCACCAGAGGATGATAATCTGTCTAAAATCTGTTCTATAGAGGATAATAATGTGTCTAAAATAATCAAACAGCAGTTCATTACTAATGAGTGTAGTGAAATAAATAAGTGAAATGAACTAATGTTATGAAATTAAATGTGTTAAATTTCCAAATTAAGGCCAGCTCTGTATTAAGAAAGGTGTAGTGACCCATAGTCCACCTCAGCCTTATCAGTATAACGTTGTATTTCCCTCGCAGACGTCCCGACAGCCCATGCCGACGGGTGCGAACTCGACGGGCGACGTGCGCGCTACCTACTACATACGTCGCGTCAACGGTAACGATAAGTGCTGCGACTGTGGTGCGGCAGGTAACTATGCTTTGTTTTATCTCTAGCAAAAGGCTTTATTAAGAACGTGCTTTTCACGACATTTAACACGCGTGGAAGTAGGTATCAAAATCAACCTACATGAGCACTTATAAAACGTCGACAAAAAGGTGCTCGGTTCGGGTTGGTTGTTTCCTATAATATGACCCAGCCTGTCCCTTGCTGCCCACCCCTTAATGACGCCCTAAGCCGAGGTCCGAACCCCACAGGGGTCTTAACGAGGCCCTTAGCGAGCGGTCATTTAGCTGAAATACCTAGTTTGTAAGCCCTGGCTGGGGGCCTTAAATTCATTTGAGGTCACCACATGATAGTCCGGTTAAGCAGTAAAAACCTTTGCAGGTTGATCTGCGAGTGGCCATGTAAAAAAAAGGCTATTTCCTATAGAGAAGAACCGATACGAAACTCCATGGGAATGTTGGGTATGTTCCCATGGAGTTCCTTGTCGGTTCTTGACCATACTGTGCCAAATTCATTGAATTACGTTCAGCTGTTTATGAGTAATGTTACGAGCTGGGTATAGGACAAATTAACACACTACCAAATAAACACTAAAAATCTTTATTTAACTTAAAACAGTTTAAAACACTTCACAAACACTTAAACTTAATCACTAATCACTTAGATATCGCACTAGTCGTTCACTTCGATCGCTTCGTTTCGTAGCCAAAATCAGACTGACTCCTTCCGCTAACCCGTCGCCTATTTATACGGCCGGCCCACCTTCGAGAAACTTCCACAACTTCCGTCAATGTCTAGGTAGTTCCTTAGGGGGAACCCATCCTTCGAGAAAGTTCTACAACCTTCCCGAACCTTCTAGATGGCTCTATAGTGGAACCAATCCTTCTAGAAGCTTCCAGAAAGGTCCAGAACTTTCTCGAACTTTCTAGACACTTCCATCGTGGAACATTCTAGACTCGACCGTAGTCCTAGAATGTTCTCGTAAAGCAGTCGGCGTAACAGTAACAAAGTAGCTAACAACACAACAAAATTTATAATGTATAGAATTATGAAGAAGTTCACTTCATTTTGATTCTGTATGAGCTGGTATAACTGCCATTATTGCCAAGCACAAAATAAAAATCCATCTTTAAAATTGAATAAAATAAGTTACAAAAATAGATTTTTGATTTCAAATATTCTACAAGTCATTTGGATTTATATTGCCATCATGAGTAAAGTTGACACCTATTTTACATAAATAAACTCCTAGAAAAACGATAACTATGCAAATAATTATGTTTGTGCAAAAATATATTTGATGTTAGTATCGAACTGGCGACCTTTAGCGCAGAAAGTCAAGCTCTTGGCCATTGCGATAAAGAGGTTATTAAACTTTCTCAATATCGCGATTTGATAATAAATCTTTTATGGCAGGCATGAATAAACAACACATTAAGGGGATTACATTGCTCAAATCCCAAAAACACCGTATGTTAAAAGAAGTTTGTAGATGAATCCTTTTAGGCGTTTACCATATAAAAAATATATGTTATACTTAGGGTCATCATAAATGCATCTTCCTGTTTAAAATTTTAATAAACATTCCCAAATTTTAGGAATAAATTGTAGTAAATAGGTCCTTCTTAAACCTAAATTGTAAATGTTCTATGTAACGGCTTAATAGTTTGGCATCAATTGAGTACCAAAAAATAGGAAATGTCGTATTTCACAATTCTACCTGTTTTTTTTTTCGAATTTCCTTTAATCTTTTAAAATAATAAATAGCAAGCCGAAACTTCACCAGTACCCCGCTGGAGCACCCCCGCAAAGGCCTGTGGCGCAACGACGGGACGCGATACATTAGTGTCTCGATGACTCTTGCGACGGGTGGGCTATACGCGCGTAAATTTTTCGAAATTAAATACAAAAGTTGTCTTTTTGAATGTTTTATGAATTAAAACATTTAGTAAATAGTATAAATATAAATATTTGGTAAATTAAAAATAGAAATTAAGCTTGTTAATATATTTATAGTAGATTGTAATTTCATTTTGTGTTCATAGACTAAGCCTGACTATGCCTAAATATAAAAATAAATTTAAAGTGAAGTGTGGTCAAGCTCTCCAAAACTATTATAAGTACCTACCCTATCAAATACTTTTTTCTGTTGTGTTTATTTTTTTATCGTTTTTAGCTATCTTGAGAATTTCGTTTGACGGATAGAGACACATTTGAAAGGGTCATAGAGACATTAGTGACTGATGATGTCACCTACCTGATGGTGGACTCCGAAGGTGAGTATAGGATCTCAGTGAAGGCACTACGTAGAACCGTCGTGTTTGGACTCATTTAAAAGGTCTTATGAAGACCTTGGTGACTGATGCTGTTACCTACCTGATGGTGGACTCCGCAGGTGGGCATAAGATCTCAGTGACTGCACTACGTAGGACCATCGTGTTTGGACTCATTTGAAAGGGCTCGTGGAGACCTTGGTGACTGATGATGTTACCTACCTGATGCTGGACTCCGAAGGTGGGTATAGGATCTCTATGACGGCACTACGTAGAACCGTCGTGTTTGGACTCATTTGAAAGGTGTCATGAAGACCTTGGTGACTGATGATGTTACCTACCTGATGCTGGACTCCGAAGGTGGGTATAGGATCTCTATGACGGCACTACGTAGAACCGTCGTGTTTGGACTCATTTGAAAGGTGTCATGAAGACCTTGGTGACTGATGATGTCACCTACCTGATGGTGGACTCCGAAGGTGGGGTATAGGATCTCAGTGACGGCACTACGTAGAACCGTCGTGTTTGGACTCATTTGAAAGGGCTCGTGGAGACCTTGGTGACTGATGATGTTACCTACCTGATGCTGGACTCCGAAGGTGGGTATAGGATCTCTATGACGGCACTACGTAGAACCGTCGTGTTTGGACTCATTTGAAAGGTGTCATGAAGACCTTGGTGAATGATGATGTCACCTAACTGACGGTGGACTCCGAAGGTGGGTATAGGATCTCAGTGACGGCACTACGTAGAACCTTCGTGTTTGGACTCATTTGAAAGGTGTCATGAAGACCTTGGTGAATGATGATGTCACCTAACTGATGGTGGACTCCGAAGGTGGGTATAGGATCTCAGTGACGGCACTACGTAGAACCGTCGTGTTTGGACTCATTTGAAAGGTGTCATGAAGACCTTGGTGAATGATGATGTCACCTAACTGACGGTGGACTCCGAAGGTGGGTATAGGATCTCAGTGACGGCACTACGTAGAACCTTCGTGTTTGGACTCATTTGAAAGGTGTCATGAAGACCTTGGTGAATGATGATGTCACCTAACTGATGGTGGACTCCGAAGGTGGGTATAGGATCTCAGTGACGGCACTACGTAGAACCGTCGTGTTTGGACTCATTTGAAAGGTGTCATGAAGACCTTGGTGAATGATGATGTCACCTAACTGACGGTGGACTCCGAAGGTGGGTATAGGATCTCAGTGACGGCACTACGTAGAACCTTCGTGTTTGGACTCATTTGAAAGGTGTCATGAAGACCTTGGTGAATGATGATGTCACCTAACTGATGCTGGACTCCGAAGGTGGGTATAGGATCTCAGTGACGGCACTACGTAGAACCGTCGTGTTTGGACTCATTTGAAAGGGCTCGTGGAGACCTTGGTGACTGATGATGTCACCTACCTGATGGTGGACTCCGAAGGTGGGGTATAGGATCTCAGTGACGGCACTACGTAGAACCGTCGTGTTTGGACTCATTTGAAAGGTGTCATGAAGACCTTGGTGAATGATGATGTCACCAAACTGATGGTGGACTCCGAAGGTGGGCATATGATCTCAGTGACTGCACTACGTAGGACCATCGTGTTTGGACTCATTTGAAAGGTGTCATGAAGACCTTGGTGAATGATGATGTCACCTAACTGATGGTGGACTCCGAAGGTGGGTATAGGATCTCAGTGACGGCACTACGTAGAACCTTCGTGTTTGGACTCATTTGAAAGGTGTCATGAAGACCTTGGTGAATGATGATGTCACCTGTAGTAGCACCCGTGCTCAATTAGATAAATGTTGAAAGCTAGGTAGTCCTAACTATAACCGTTACTGAGAACCGATAAGCACTTACCTGGTCATCATCAGACCTTCAGAATGTATCATGTAGTAACACCCGTGCTCAATTAGATAAATGTTGAAAGCTAGGTAGTCCTAACTATTACCGTTACTGAGAACCAATAAGCACTTTCCTGGTCATCATCAGACCTTCAGAATGTATCATGTAGTAGCACCCGTGCTCAATTAGATAAATGTTGAAAGCTAGGTAATCCTAACTATTACCGTTACTGAGAACCGATAAGCACTTTCTTGGTCATCATCAGACCTTCAGAATGTATCATGTAGTAGCACCCGTGCTCAATTAGATAAATGTTGAAAGCTAGGTAGTCCTAACTATAACCGTTACTGAGAACCGATAAGCACTTACCTGGTCATCATCAGACCTTCAGAAAGTATCATGGAGTAACACCCGTGCTCAATTAGATAAATGTTGAAAGCTAGGTAGTCCTAACTATTACCGTTACTGAGAACCAATAAGCACTTCCTGGTCATCATCAGACCTTCAGAATGTATCATGTAGTAGCACCCGTGCTCAATTAGATAAATGTTGAAAGCTAGGTAGTCCTAACTATAACCGTTACTGAGAACCGATAAGCACTTACCTGGTCATCATCAGACCTTCAGAAAGTATCATGTAGTAACACCCGTGCTCAATTAGATAAATGTTGAAAGCTAGGTAGTCCTAACTATTACCGTTACTGAGAACCAATAAGCACTTTCCTGGTCATCATCAGACCTTCAGAATGTATCATGTAGTAGCACCCGTGCTCAATTAGATAAATGTTGAAAGCTAGGTAGTCCTAACTATAACCGTTACTGAGAACCGATAAGCACTTACCTGGTCATCATCAGACCTTCAGAAAGTATCATGTAGTAACACCCGTGCTCAATTAGATAAATGTTGAAAGCTAGGTAGTCCTAACTATTACCGTTACTGAGAACCAATAAGCACTTTCCTGGTCATCATCAGACCTTCAGAATGTATCATGTAGTAGCACCCGTACTCAATTAGATAAATGTTGAAAGCTAGGTAGTCCTAACTATAACCGCTACTGAGAACCGAAAAGCACTTACCTGGTCATCATCAGACCTTCAGAATGTATCATGTAGTAGCACCCGTGCTCAATTAGATAAATGTTGAAAGCTAGGTAATCCTAACTATTACCGTTACTGAGAACCGATAAGCACTTTCCTGGTCATCATCAGACCTTCAGAATGTATCATGTAGTAGCACCCGTACTCAATTAGATAAATGTTGAAAGCTAGGTAGTCCTAACTATTACCGTTACTGAGAACCAATAAGCACTTTCCTGGTCATCATCAGACCTTCAGAATGTATCATGTAGTAGAATGAAAGCTAGGTCAGCAGGTAAAATACAATTGTTTACTAATAAATAATTTATTATAGATTCGAGACTCGTAAAAGAGCGAATAAAATAGGCAAAAACGTTGACAACTCTGAGACACATCTGTGTTATTGCCTAATCTTCAGTTCGTTTTATTTTAGTATGTTCGTTTGTCTGTAGAGGGCGCAAAAGTAACAAATACTAGTACAGAGGTCAAATCTTAAAGGTCATTGAGCAAGGTAATACCCTTAACGACACATTAAAGTCATCTGCATGCAAACTTCTAATAATGTAGCATAACATCACGCTTGTAATCTCAGAAGGATTAGGCAGAGGTGAACGTACCTATTGCCGGGGCACAAGTTCATGCTCCTCTGCTGGCTTTTATTGAAAAATTCTTAGTCTAAAAAACCAAGTAACACTGTCCGACCTAAAAATCGAGCAATATGTCATATTTTTCTGTAGTCATAATTTTCCGGCCCCTGTCCGTGCATATTTTATTTGGGCGCGCGCAACACGTTTTTGAAGTGAAAACTTCTTTAGCCGCGTCGACCGATTTTTGGTAGGCGAAAAATCTTTGGGTTCGCGTAACCGACATGCTCGTGACGTATTGTGCCAGACTTGCGACGGGTTTAAAAATGAATTAATGAAATGTATTTGTATTTTCAGATCCGGACTGGGCGAGCTTGAACCTGGGAGTGTTGATATGCATCGAGTGCTCCGGCATACACCGGAACCTCGGCTCGCACATATCGCGAGTGCGTTCACTGGATCTCGATGAGTGGCCGTGAGTACCTTTTATTGTAGACTAGCTGAGTCCTTGGCTTCGCTCACATGACTGTTTATTCTATTGGCATAAGTTAACGAGCTTACCCGCGCAACTTCATCTGCGTCACATAAGAGAGAGAGAGAGAGAGAACTGTCAAAAGGAATACATTCTTCCCGTTTTTGCAACATTTTTCATTGATGCTCCGCTCCTATTGGTCGAAAGGTGATACTGATGCGTATAGCCTTCCTAGATAAATAGGCCATCCAAAACTAAAAGATTTTTCAATTCGAACCAGTAGTTCATGAGATTAGCGTGTTGAACCAAACAAAGAAACTCTTCAGCTTTATAATATTAGTATAGATCAGAACGTTTATAGTATATTCGTAATTCTGTTGCTTGCTTGCTTGATTGTTGTGATGATTAATCTCATGAGTATTATGCCTCTCAAAGTCTGTTGTGTCTTTAATGTGTATTTATTGATAGTTTAGTCCCCTTCGATCAATAATAGTACTAGATTCCCGATGAGCGCTTCAAAAACGGCTCGAAAAATAAGACCACAAATGCTTTTGTGGTCTTATTTCAATTTAGTATGGTCCAATCATAGCCAACATTAAGACGTCGAAATGCCCGCAGTGCGCGTTCAATAACTGTGAAAATAACGACCGTAACACTAAGATTTTGAAAGGAATATGTTTTTTTACGATAAGGATATATATAAGAAAATTTTCATGAAATAAAAACAGAATTAAATAGTCAATAAAAGTGAAATTACCTAATACTATGATTGTTTGACCAATGTTTGCAACAACGCACCAACTATTGTTACAAACATTGACTATTCTGGAAAAGGCAATGCATGGAGTAGCGTTGTTATTTTAAATATTATTTTTGTTTGTAGATTTTCTAGCGACCCATTTCGATGTGCTGAATATATTAACCTTATAAAAATTCGAGAATATGTTGGATTCATTATGATAGTTTGAACATAACTGGAAACACGCAAGGGCGTAAATTACAAAAATCTTTATCTGATGAAAACTATACCTGTAGGTATTTTCATGAAATACTTTAAAACTATTTTCAATAAACCGCGTAAGTATGTTTCTTTACAAGCCAGACCTTCAACCAGTTTAATTTTTTAAGATACCACGTATACGTATACGTGAGGTGCCTCGTTAGAAAGTACATTGTATAAGTACCTATAAAATTTGAGGGTCGCCTTCGATTTCTCTGGGATCCTACCATCAGATTCTAACTTGGTGACAACGGGACCACCACTAGACGATAGGCTTTCGAATAAAAAAAGAATTTTGAACATCAGTTTACAATATTAGTGCAGAAATCGGTCAACAACAATGAAAAACAAAATATGGTCAAATTGAGAACCTCCCCCATTTTTTAAGTCGGTTAAAAATAGGACCTACTTTTTAAACCGATCAAAACTATTTGCAATCTTACAAGACGAACCTTGGCATAAAAAAATATATTCTGCAACTCTACGTCTTTCAATACTTACTGTGTTCTGAGCATTGAAATGTAATACCAAAAATTACGTCTAGTTCTAAATTAGAGTAAGCACGTAATCGTCAATATAATGTTTTGAACTTTGTCATTTGGAGTTTAAGATTCATTTTAGAATAAATATTTTTGAACACATGACTTTTTATTTTCAAGTGACATTTTAAATTTATTGCCTTTTACCTTTCTCCGATGAAAGGACTTAAATAAATATATTTTGTAATTGTAATTAAACTTTATGTTAGAGTGTTAAGGTTTATAATAAACTGAAGTTGTTAATATTATCAAACTTTTTTCTAAGAAATATAGGTGTATACGTGTGTGCAAACTGTGGACACTTTTGCGATTCATTTTTGTTCCTGATCCTTAATCTAGTACTATTATTGATCGAAGTTAGTCCCTTTTCAATTGTCTTGTTCAAAATCATTATCTTGTATTGGCCCTAGGGTGTATTCAGTTGGTATTTATTCGTATTTTTGGTATTAATCATATGTTTGTTTTGTTATTTCAGATTGAGTCACGTAAGTGTGATGGTATCTCTGGGCAATGATCTCGCTAATTCAATATGGGAGGCAGACTTGAGAGGTCACGTGAAGCCCATGGCCACATCTAGTCGAGAGGAGAAAGAGAGGTAAGGCCTTAATTACTTGTTAAAGTAAGTAAGTAAATTTTATTTGTAAAGCAAAACAAAATGCTTGGATAGTAACTTAAATGCGGTATTTTTAGCAGTGTTTGTCTGGTTGACATGAACATGCAGACATGTTTCGTAAACAACATATAAATGTAAATCGATTTTATTATTTTAAACTGGATAACCTATCGATTTCTTTACCAATATCCCACTTAAAACTACCGAAACTTTAAATTCCTCACTCTGGCTTTCTATTGATTTATTAAAAGCAAACCTTTCAGTCTGTCCGGTTGATTTTCAATTTAAGCATGTCAACCATAGCCATAGCAGTCATTAAAGCTTTTAAGGAAATCAAAATTAAATTAACCAAAGATCTACAGGGAATGTATATTAAAGTTTGTCAAGCTATTATTTTCACTATAGCACCGTAATTAGCCTTATTTTTTCATTTGTGTGTGGACCAGGGAGTCTTCTAACTTGAGAACTACGGTTTAGGTAAACTTGCGCTCAGTTTAGTAAAATCGATTTAAATGGTAGACAGCAGCAAGTACAAGTAAATAGTGTAACTTCAATGGGTTTAAAAGTAAAAAAATGGGTGTACCACAAGGTTCGATATTGGGTCCTTTCCTCTTTTTAGTACAAAACCAACCACTAATGGTGTTGTTTGCTCACGATACTTCTTTAATATTAATCTGCCTAACACCTGCCTACAACCTACCACCGCCTGCCTACCACCTGCCTACCACTTGCCTACAACCTGCCTACGACCTAGCTCAACCTGCCTACCACCTGCCTACGACCTAACACCACCTGCCTTCGACCTGCCATCCACCTGCCTAACACCTGCCTATCAACTGCCTACCAATTGCCTACGACCTGCCTACGACCTACAACCACCTGCCTACGATCTGCCTACGAACTGCCTACAACCTGCCTACCGCCTGCCTATCACCTGCCTACGACCTACCTACGACCTGCCTACGACCTACCTACGACCTGCCTACGACCTACAACCACCTGCCTACCACCTGCCTACGATCTGCCTATGAACTGCCTACGACCTGCCTTAAACCTGCCTACCACCTGCATTTCACCTGATTAACACCTGCCTACCACCTGCCTACCTCCTGCCTACCACCTGCCTACCTCCTGCCTAGCTCCTTCCTGCCACCTGCCTGCCGCCTGCCTACGAGCTACCACCACCTGCCTAAGCCCTGCCTACGAACTGCATACGATCTGCCTTCGACCTGCCTACCACCTGCCTACTAACCACCCACTACCTACCTAAGAACCTTCTCCTGACAATAACAAACAACAAAAAAAAAATTGCGAAATCCGTCCGATTCATTTTTATATAATATATAGAAGATAGATAAAACTAAAAAACAGTGCAGTAATGAAAACAGTGCAGTAATGACAACATTTCTGCACTGTTTTGGTTCTAAGCAAAAAAGACATCCTTTGTGATCGATTTTGTAGTGATTAATGATACAATTACTGCGTAGTTGGAAGAATAGTAGATTGTTGCATCGAGCGCAAAGTGAGTTATTAATGCACGAGTGTTATGTTGGTGCCCGAGAGCACGCGAGGGCACTAAATTAACACGAGTGCATTAATAACTCACTTTAGCGAGTTGCGTAATCTACTTTTCTTTCAACTACAGTCATACCGTGACAAAATATACTACCTACCTACCTACCACCACCTACCTGCCTACGACCTGCCTACCACCTGCCTTCCAATTGCCTACCGCCTGCCTACGTACTACCACACCCTGCCTAACACCTGCCTACAACCTACCACCGCCTGTCTACCACCTGCCTACCACTTGCCTACCGCCTGCCTACGACCTAGCTCAACCTGCCTACCACCTGCCTACGACCTAACACCACCTGCCTACGACCTGCCATCCACCTGCCTACCACCTGCCTATAAACTGCCTACCAATTGCCTATGTCCTGCCTACGACCTGCCTATAACCTGCCTACCGCCTGCCTACGACCTGCCTGCGACCTACAACCACCTGCCTACGATCTGCCTACAACCTGCCTACCGCCTGCCTATCACCTGCCTACCGCCTGCCTATCACCTGCCTACGACCTACCTACGACCTGCCTACGACCTACAACCACCTGCCTACGATCTGCCTACAACCTGCCTACCACCTGCATTTCACCTGATTAACACCTGCCTACCTCCTGCCTAACACCTGCCTGCCGCCTGCCTACGAGCTACCACCACCTGCCTAAGACCTGCCTACGAACTGCATACGATCTGCCTTCGACCTGCCTACCACCTGCCTACTAACCACCCACTACCTACCTAAGAACCTTCTCCTGACAATAACAAACACAACAAAAAAAAAATACGAAATCCGTCCGATTCATTTTTATATAATATATAGAAGATAGATAAAACATGAAAAAACAGTGCAGTAATGAAAACATTTCTGCACTGTTATGGTTCTAAGCAAAAAATACATCCTTTGTGATCGGTTTTGTAGTGATTAATGATACCATTACTACATAGTTGGAAGAAAAATAAGTTAACAATACTTTTGAAATCCCTTTTTTTACTTGTAAGTATTTGCAGTGAATTTGTGGCTTGGCGTGGAGGGCACGCGCGTGCGTTTATACCTAAACATAAACTTAAGTTAGAAGACTACATATGGTTCCTTTCTACACTGGGCCATAAATTCATAGCTGGAGGTGATTATAATGCCAAGAACCACTACTTGGGCTCACGTACTATAACTACGAAAGGTAGGCAGCTGTTATTGGCTATTGAGAAATTAACCCGGAGATCCTTCTTACTCGCCTATAGACTTGAATAAAGTACCAGATTTGTTTGACTTCTGTATAACAAAAGGCATCCCTAGCAACTTTTATAACAAGCAAAACGAGCACCGAACTATCCTCCGATCATTCCCCGGTAGAAATAATACTAAATAAGGAACTTCGTTTCTAAAGGAAAATCACAGTAGTACCTAAACCTTACAAGCTAAACTTCAATAAAACTAACTGGAAGCTCTTCAGACAGCTACTGACAGAAAAGTTATAATATTTAAAAAATCCTTTAAACACGGACGACAACATAACAGAAGCGGTAGACCATTTCAATAGCTGCGTTCAACAATCTGCCTGGTCTGCTACCCCAGTTGCCGCAGACTCGTACCATAAACAAGATGACCCAACACCTGTAAGAGAACTGTTAGCTGATAAACGAAAAGCTCAGAAAAAGTGGCAAACAACAGGTTATCCTACAGATAAAAAAAAACATCTAAACAATCTTCTAACAAAACTAAAAATTCTGCTAAAAGACAATGAAAACCAAGGATACAAACATTTCTAGAAAACCTTGATGCTGCAGCAGAGACAAACTACTGCTTGTGGAAAGTCAATAAAAAACTGAAACGCCCGGCAAGTAATCAACCTCCTATCCGTAAAAGTAACTCAGAATGGGCTTCTAGCGATGCGGACAAAGCTGCTACGTTTGCTGAACATCTCAAACAGGTCTTTATACCAAATCCAGATACAGGCTCCTCTAAAATCCAAGAAGTCACAGACTTATTAGGCCAAACCCACCAACTCGATCCTCCCATTAATAAGCTAACATATAAAGAAATAAAAACAGTAATTAAGGCTTTAGATTCAAATAAAGCTCCTGGTTACGACCTTATGGCAGGAAAAATCCTAAGGGAGCTGCCAAGGGAAGGGATTGAATTTCTCACTTTCCTGTATAACGCTATCTTACAAAGAGGAATGGTCCAGCCTCAATGGAAAATTGCCCAAATTATAATGACTAAGCTTGAAAAAAAAAACGGTTGAGGCGCAATCATATAGACCTATTAGCCTGTTACCCATACCCTCAAAGATCATGGAGATGAACAAGTACACTGACTAGTGGAACATGTAAACAAAGCTCTTGAATCGAAACAATGTAGCGTTCCTGGATATATCGCAGGCATTTGATCGAGTGTGGCATGATGATGGAGTTCCGCAAGGCAGCGTCATGGGTCCCACGTTGTGTCTGCTTTTTACAGCTGATCTTCCTACGACTGATGGAATGGTTACTGGAAAATTTTCTGATGACACAGAAATCCTATCGATGGACAATTCACCAGACATTGCTGCACAAAAGCTTCAAAACAGCCTCGGATCAAGTATCCAAATGGCTCAAAAACTAGGGAATCAAAGCCAACGAAACCGAATCTGTCCAGGTTACTTTCACAAATAGGAACCCGT
This sequence comes from Cerastis leucographa, assembly GCA_963082945.1. Taxonomy (NCBI): domain Eukaryota; kingdom Metazoa; phylum Arthropoda; class Insecta; order Lepidoptera; family Noctuidae; genus Cerastis; species Cerastis leucographa. Next base: position 19,159,580 of record OY720356.1, on the reverse strand, counting down.
CACTCAACGGCATACCTCTACCGCAAGACGTACGACGACGCCAAGTATCTTGGAATATATTTGGATAGACGACTAACCTGGAAGAAGCATATCTTCACAAAGAGATTAAGTACGGGCCATCATTAGCCCGTGGTTCCGTAATCGGTAGCCGGTAGGCTACTAAATAAAAAATCTCGACTTTCACTTCAAAACAAAATATTGCTTTATAAATGCACTAGCTGTCTCGCGCAACTTTGTCTGCGTCACATTTTCCCCGTTTTCGCAACATTTTTCATTGCTCCGCTCCTTTTGGTCGTACCGTGATGATATAAAGCCTATGTCCTTCCTCAGGTTGAAATCTATCTTCTTGCCAAATTTCATTAAGATCCGATCAGCCGTTTAGTCGTGAAAAGGTAACAAACAAACTTAGTTTCGCATTTTTATGGGGAACAGGGTGTAAAGTTCCTTGATACTCCATAGAAAAGAAACGATCTTCCGACCAGACAGGTGGTATGTCTGATGGGCAACTGCCCGATAGTGGTTGTCGGGTTTCTCTATATAGTCTTAAGTCGATGTAAATTTTGCTTGTGAGATGTAGGAAATTGATATTAGTTCTTCCGACGTGTCATAGATGGCGCTGTAGTACTTTTTGTACGTCGCTACAGCATAAATGGGTTTTACATATGGCCTCAACTCTGGGGAACAACCGCAAAAGTGCGTACCGTGTAAGTGTGGTCCCAAATCCCTTTGATTTCAATTTGCCCCAGGTTAACATTCGAACACGTCTCCAACGCCGCTTTTCGTTACCGTGCTTCTCTAACCAAGTTTCTGTTCTTTTTAGGTGGATTCGCCTAAAATACGAGCGCCGCGCCTTCCTCAGCAGCGAAGTGGTCCCCACCAGCATGGAGGCGCTCCGCACGGCGGGCGCGCGCGGCGCCGTCGCGGCCCTCGCGCGCGCCCTCTCCGCCCCCCCGCCGCGCGCGCCCGCGCCCACCGAGCGCGCGCTCGCCCTGCGCGCCTCCGCCGCGGCCGGACACCTGGCGGCGGCGCAGCTGCTCATATGGGTATGTATATCTTGTACTAGCGCGCGCCCTCTCCGCCCCCCCGCCGCGCGCGCCCGCGCCCACCGAGCGCGCGCTCGCCCTGCGCGCCTCCGCCGCGGCCGGACACCTGGCGGCGGCGCAGCTGCTCATATGGGTATGTATATCTTGTACTAGCGCGCGCCCTCTCCGCCCCCCCGCCGCGCGCGCCCGCGCCCACCGAGCGCGCGCTCGCCCTGCGCGCCTCCGCCGCGGCCGGACACCTGGCGGCGGCGCAGCTGCTCATATGGGTATGTATATCTTGTACTAGCGCGCGCCCTCTCCGCCCCCCCGCCGCGCGCGCCCGCGCCCACCGAGCGCGCGCTCGCCCTGCGCGCCTCCGCCGCGGCCGGACACCTGGCGGCGGCGCAGCTGCTCATATGGGTATGTATATCTTGTACTAGCGCGCGCCCTCTCCGCCCCCCCGCCGCGCGCGCCCGCGCCCACCGAGCGCGCGCTCGCCCTGCGCGCCTCCGCCGCGGCCGGACACCTGGCGGCGGCGCAGCTGCTCATATGGGTATGTATATCTTGTACTAGCGCGCGCCCTCTCCGCCCCCCCGCCGCGCCAATAGTCTATAACGCATCTACAAGGTGTTGTTTCGCATCCTCGTCAAATTCAAGGAGGTAACTATGCTAATGATTCTCGTCCCAAATCAATAATAAAATGGGTAGGTTTTTTTTTTTTAATGCTTTTTTACGGTAATAGGTAAGTGTAAAGCACCCTTATTTTAAACGCGGCCCGTCTGATTCTTGCCTTATAACCTCGCTTACACACATACAAACAATCTCAAACGTTTATTCGATAATTTCTTAGTCCCTGAACCACGTTGAGGGGGTTATTCTGTAATACTGACAAACTTGAACAACCAAAAAAATCGGCGTTTATTATTAATTAACTAGGTACCGTAATTTTAATTGATTATTTATGTCTTTCGTGACCACGTCCTGAAATTTGACGAGGTTGCAAAACAACACCTTGTATAGTTTATAGTGGAATTGAACATCACTAAACGTGATAGTCACTAAAACCACAACTAATCATCAATTTGTTCATCTACAGCACAACGGTAACCCGAACTACCCGGACGCAGACGGTCACACGTGCGTGTTCTACGCGCGCGCTGCAGCCAACCACCTGTCGGGCATCCCCACACAGTACCCCAAGACGCTGCAGCTCGCGTGCCCGCTGCACGCCAGCCCGCCGCACAGCTCCACTCCGAGCTCGGCCACAAACTCCACCAGCTCCAACTCCAGCACCAAGAGCTCACTCAAGAACCCTGAACCAGAGTGCAACTGCATCATCTTTGAGCTTCTCAACGCTCAGAGCGCCAGTAAAGCCCTCGTCGAGCTCCTCATCGGCTTACAGAACAACCAGTACATGAACGGCTACGAGCACAACGTCAGTGTTGCCAGCTTCGCACACAACACTCTAGGACGACCGTCGCTGGGCCCCAATCTATCACTAACGAATGGAAAGTGCGGCAGCGTAGTGTAATACGGTTTTTTCTATATCTAATTGTCGGTTTTGCATAAATGTTGATATTGTGACTGAACGTTGTTACCGTTGTGGTATATTTATACTTGATTCGTGTGTGTGATGCAGTTTTGTAAGGTCTAAATTGTTGATAATTTTAACTGAACAATATTTATAATTTGGACCCGCGAAATGTTAAATTATTACAGGCGTATGTTATTTTAAATATTTATGTTTCGTTTAGTTATTATAAATATTTATTTCTCTTACCACAGCCCAGTGATTTCAAAGATCGCTTACTATAGGAAAAAAAAACTTCGTATAATTATCTTGTTATTTCCAAATTTGTTTCGTAGCAAAATTGATTAATATGAGAGAGTGATTATTTTTTAAAATTATAGTTTAGTTGCCATTTAATTTAACACGACAAAAATGTCGTACAAATACTTTGTCCCAAATTCAAAGTAATTTTTAGGTAGGTATTTATTTGCTTACAAAACTGCGGGTCACACCTTATTGTATAATACGAGTACATGTAGTGTATTAATATGTAAGCCGTATACATGTTACATACGACTGACGGTACATAATTTGACGTAATCTCTGATTCATAAATAGAAAAAAAAACTTCGCGAAATTAGTTAAAATTCCGTGTCTGTCAATTTAAAAAAGTTAATTAAATTAGACAAATTGTTAGTGTAATTGAAATTCTGTAATTTTTTCGTGTGTCTTCATGCTTGGGTCACTAGGCAAAGATACTTTTGGCTCAAAACCCTTATTAGCTTGGAGACCAAAAATGGCAGCTCGCTAGCGCTCCTATCGGCGGATAGCGGAATTAATAATGGCACAGCGATCTAAAATGCACTTTATTGTATTTTATGTATACATTAAAGTGTAACCAATCGAATTAGTATTTGCTTAGAAATGTAAACACATTTCTAAACAAATACTAATTCGATTAGTTTCTTTGATGATAATAAGTGTTTTTAGCCAATCTGTATTTTTTTCATTACGTATTACAGTTTTACATATCGCGCGTTAATAGTTCAAATTTTTAATACATTTTTTTTCTAGTTGAGTAGTGTAGGTACCAATTGCATTTTAGGAATTCTTAATTTTCAAATAAAACAAAATAAAAAATCACACGCAATGTATCTTACAAGTTACAAAAATATAATTTTCATGTAGCGAATCATTTCAAACGTACTGCAAAGCTGTCTTATACTAAAATACCATTAACTTTAAACTTTATTTTCTTATCAATATGAACTAAATGTCTATGGTTACAATAGTGTTACAGTAATAGTGTGCTACCGAAGTGCTGTAATAGCCAATAATATGCCGGCGGGCATACGTAATTATATCTAGAACGACTAGTCTACGTGGCGTTGCGGAGTTAGTACCAAATAAGTACCAATTTAGGCTGAGACTATACGGATTTTGTTAATACCGGATCTACGGATTTCCGGATCTCTCATCTGATTTCTGATTGCTTAGAAGTTGGGAGAATTTGATGATTTTCGTATGTCAGTAAAATTCGTATAGTCGATGTTTTAAAATAGGATTGTTAACAAGCAAAGTATCTTCGAAAGATTACTGAATTAAGGTTGATATAGTATTTTCAGACACTGATGTAGCAAACAAAGCTTTTACAGGGCAATATCTTGACTATTTACGTAATCAGCATCATTTTTGTGTACCCACTGGTGGGTTAAGACCTCTCCGAAGAGGCGAGGAAATAATTTATCTTTATAACTATATCAACCTCCTCAGTAATCTACCAGCCCGGTACTTATAACCAAGTTTCCATAAAGTCACAGTTAAGCATAGATGTAATACTAATCGTTTAGAAGCGAGATCTCAGCTCAATGCTATTTGTAGGGTATAGGATAATAATTTAGTGGTAATTTCTCATGCTTTACCCTAGAGCCTTTGGGTTTGACGTCCGTGGTTCTTTAACTTATACAGGTAATCTGCTAAATTTGACTAATGCGAACAATTCTTTATATGTTGTTATTAGACCTCTGAGGGGTCAAAAATCTGTTATGGTCTCTGGAACCGATTTTAGTATAATAAATCTTACACCGATGTATTTTTAGTCTATAATTTTACCAACTTGCAGTGTACGCTATAACATTTTTGGCAAAGATCAGCATCATCATCAGCCTATAATGTTTCCACTGCTGGGACACAGGCCTCCTCTCTATGAGAGGGAGTGGGCTGTAATCCACCACGCGGGCCCAGTGCGGGTTGGTAGATGTCACATGTCTTCAATTTTTAGTTCTAGGACATGCCGGTTTCCTCACGATGTTTTCTTTCACCGTTTTTGAGAGCAGCGGTAATGAAATAAATTACACAAAGTAATGCGCCCGCCTGTGTTCGAACCCACGGCTTACTGCTCATAAGTCGGGGCTGCCACCACTGGGCCACCGCTGCTCTCAGCCAAAGAAAGATGCTTATTCATAAATCTAGATTATACCTAGATCAGGACTTTGCATCGTTCTAGTATTGCCTTAAAAGCCAATAGTTTAGCATCAATGCTAAGTAAACATACAAGTCAAAGTTAACGGATCACGGACAAATTAACATTCCAATTTGTAAATTATTTAGCATCCCAAAGGCTAAATAGTCGATGTGATATAGTTAAGGTCTCCCTAAATAAACCAAAATGTACTGATCCTTCTGTGCCTACTCTTAGGTAGTACGCTTCACGACTATAGGCCAGGAGCTGACGTACACTTAAAAAGAAGAAAAAAAAAAACATACATCACAAGCTCCTGGACTATTGTCAATATTTCCAATTTGTAAAGTACTTCATTGTAATATTATCGCGTTTTTAGAATTAATCCTTTTAGATGTTTGTGCTTTCTATTTATTTTGATGACAGTTTAATTGGGGTTTTGTGATTTTTGGCCAGAGCGTGGACTGGTGTTTTGAATTGATCTAGTGCTTGGACTGAACGGATTCGTGTTTTTAATAAAGAATGTAAATCACAAATAATTCTAACTGTTATAATATTGTATTACTGACATAAATATGGTACTCTTACAAAAATACACGGGATTGGTGCAGTCCAGGTTTTAGACAACATAAAATACTTAGTGATGCTCTCTGACCCATACGTAATTGTTTGTACAAACGATAATTACCAATCAATGCAATCTTTACCATACATTCTTTCAATTTCAGTCTGCCTCAGCATGTTTTTAAGAGAGTTAATTAAAGAAAATATTTTTATGTTTGCAAATTGTGGTACGCAGCCTGTTCAAGCCGTGGCCTGAAGGGGTCTTGGGCCTGACGTATGCGAAACAATGCAAGAGATTTTAGACCTTAAGGACACTTTTCTCTTATTATTTATATTAATCGGCTGTGAATGCGCCTGTACCCTATCATATCACCGCGCTGGTTGTCAAGATGACATGCTCATAGATATACAAATATTTTGTCGTTCAGGCCAATTTCCCCTGCTCAGGCCACGGACTGGATTGTACATTTTGAACATTACAGTGATAGAACATTCTTGGCTATCTCTAAGAGGGCTTTGTACAATTAAACTAAAATGTAATATTTCTTATCTATTCGTTTTACTTAAAATGTTACACGTCTTGTAAATGTTACTTATATTAGAAGAATAATTCATTTTAATTTTACGAAAAGTAAAAAATAAGTTCTGTTTGTACATTTAGTGATTAAAATCGTTTACCGACGCAGTATTCGACACATTTGTATAAAAATCACGTTAGAGTTTCTGGGCACTTTGTTTAGTGTATTTTAACATTATTTTATTTAAGTCCTCTGTTGAAATTTTATTGATAATTTTAAATTATGTTATGTTGCGTTACTTGATTCGCAAGATTATTAAGATTTTTTTAAAGTTTTTTTTTTGTAAATTCTTTTTAGAAGCCAAAGAGCTTAATTGTAAATATATCTTATTATGCAGCTATGCGTTTGTTAGCTGTGGATAATTCTTTCGTTATTGTAATTTTTAAGAGATCCGTTAACGTTTTTTCTTGTGAGAATAAAATGATAAGGACGTAATTTCATTGTTTCATTGACTATCTTATAACTACTCCACACATAGTTTTTTTTTTAAGAAACGTCTGCCCCACTAAGAATTTCTCCTGTATCGTGGGTGCGTTTACAAACATTTAAACTCACATACACAAACAGCCAGACCCGGAACAACTATCTGTAGACCTTACATAATTGTTGTATGTGCGGGGATCGAACCCGCTACACGCAGCGCAGCAGTCAATCGCTTAGCCACTGCGCCAACCGTGCCGTCAGATATAAACAGTGATGACATGGATAAAATGTATGAGGATAAAGGATCTTAAGGTGACACTTTTCGAAATTTTTTCCATAGAAACTTCGGGGGGTATTTACTCCACTGTTTGACACTGCACATCCAAAGTAAAACATGATATAGTATTGTCTCATTATTAATTTTGTCTGTACGGAAACAGAATAGGAAAGGAAAATAAAAAGCCATTAAAAAGTTACGAGCTATCAAAGATTCGTTTTTATTGCAAATTTTAACGCAAATTGTCAAAAGTGTCAAATTTCCAAAACAAAGTCGGTACCGACACAGCACAATTATCAAAGAATTCAATACAATTTATTTGTAATTGATACACGCAGTGGTTTTTTCATAAAACACTATCTTTTCGTATTTTTTTACGAGCGCCTTGCGTTTCGGAACGCTGTGTGTGTGCGTACGAACTAGATGTGCGTGCAGACTAGCGTCTAACTGCTCATCACTGAGACTATCTGATACTATTTCTGTCGGGCACGATGCCAAGTGAGGCAGCGTGCTTTTCGGCCACGGCCACCAGTGAGTTCGAGCCCGCGACTAGTTGAACCTTAAGGTGCGTTAACGTCAAGGAATAAATGATAGCGTGATGGTTGACAGAGGAGAATGGACGTAAAGAACGTGTTGCGCCGACCTCAAGTAAAATGGGCCAAGGGCAGGAAGAAGAAGAATAAGCTATGTTAACGATTACTTCTCCAGTTATTGCCAACGTTGCTACCGAGCGCATCGTCCATACTGCTGCGTGCGATAGCACTCGCGCTCGGTTTCTTGTTCTAGCAAATGACGGTTCTTAGCGACGAAGAAGGATAGCATGGCAAAATCCAATTCCGGGCTGCTAGATGACCCTTGAGCAACATTCAAGTTTTTCATCATCATCTGCCTAGCCTTTTCCTAACTATTTTGGGGTCGGCTTCAAGTCTTACCGGATTCCGCTGAACACCAATATTTTACATGCAGTGACTGCCTATCTGACCTCCACAACCCAGTTAGTCCTGGGCAATACGATACCCCTTGATAAGACTGGTTTCAGATTTTCGGGCCATTGACTACCTGTAACTGTCTAATACAATAAATAATAATAATCTGTCTAATATAATAGTATATGTGTGAAGATCTACAAATGACAGCCGGGACCAACGGCACAATGTGCTTTCCTGAGGCACGGAGGAAACTCCGTATGTAACGGGTCACCCATCCACAGACCAACCTATGCAAGCACGGCTTAACGTAACGATCGAACCTAGTGGCAGTTATTACTTAAGCCACGAGCTCCTTTAACAACAACAACTTTCAACTTTTTTATCGGTACTGACATTACACAATGGTCTATTAACAATTCAAATAAAAGTCTTCTGAATTACTCAATATAATCGTAATCTAGGAAATTTTCGAGTAAGTTACAGGATAAGGACAGTAAGTAATTGAGTGAGTCCCCAAATCTACGAGATTATTGGATTTGGTAAGGATCGAGAACTGATATTGGACCGAAATCGTGTTTCAAGATAAGGGTAGGTAGATAGTAATCTAGTTACCTATCCATTTAGGTAGGTACCTATTCTGATTGTCCAATTATGATTGTCTGTATCCTCCACCTAGAATCAAATGTGACTTCTCTGAGGGCAGCGTCCTAGAGGGTTGCTTTATTTCACCACGTACCTCTTGCCAACGTGTTTGTTTTCGTGAGTCTTTGAACAGCGTTACTTGCCTCTCAGTCTTCATAGTTGTGTGTCAAACATGATTATTGATATGGTAAGTTTTCCCCTTGTTAATTTAGTCTGAAATACATTTTCATCTTTCCCGTACCGATGTCTTTTTGTATGGAACATTGCGGAATCAATGCGCAGTTATACTGGACTCCATTGAGCAGGGTATTGATTATCGAATCTTCAATATTATCTTTCGAAAACGTTTCTGCAGCAGAAATAGTGGAAGTGGTCACTGCCTTCCTTCCTTGGGGAGCGGCTACACAGCTTTAAAAATTAACGCAATTCATTTATAAAAAAATCATTATGCATATTATAGACACTATTGTTCTGTTTGGAGTGGTCGCTGGCGCCTCTGCCGGAGGCTGACTACTGATGCTAGTAGCAGCCATTCTTCAAAGATATACATTTCATAACATCACGCCTGTTATGTAATTACCGAGGGGTTAAGCAAAGGTGTACCTAGTAGAACACAGACATTTCGCCAACTGAGTTTTAAGTCCAAAGAAATAGGGGGTGAGCTTATTGCTGACAACCGCACACAAACCCAGAATCCGTGGCTGCTATTGAGAAATACCTGATGGAAATTAAACTTATACCTCTTTATAATACTAGTACCGATAGACTAATTTACTTAATGGCCAAAAGCCTCCTTTAAATAAAATGTATATTTGTACGCCAAATGGCAAAGCATGGAGAAACTATACACGGTGTAAATCACCTCATCACGAAGCCGTCAACCAAGCATTCTGTACATGAAACTAAGTAACTTTACGCAAAAAATATTGCTGGGAAACGACTTTTTTTTTTGGGGGTGTAAAATCAGGTTTTGTGGGAGAACTCAATGTAACGCACTAAAAACATTATGCTGATGGACGGATTGAATAGTATGGGGGTCGTGGAGCTGTTTAAAGTAAAAATCTTACATTAAAAAATTGTATTAAAAAAAATACTTGTCGAAAAGTTGGAACTTTGACCCCTAATATCTCCGTAACTAGAAGGTTCCCAGGTATGGTGTAGAAGAAAAAAATGATCGCAATGACAGGGAGAACCAGTGCCTTTCGGCTTCGTTAAGAGGTGTTTAACACCCTTTATGTATAACTGTAACATCCTGCACACTGTTGTAACCTATGTTTTTTTTACAAATAAAGACTATTGATTGATTGATTGGAAAAACCCAATAACACTTTGCGCGACCTGGGAAACGAGCTCAGGACCTCATGGTCAACAGTCGCGCTTGTTACCACTCGGTCAATGAGACAGTCCAAAGAAAAAAATAGTGCGTTGTGTCCCTCCGCGCGGAAGAAGTGAAACTTTGTAATACGCATGCGTTAGAGTGCCACGCATTCAATCTCGTTATTTTTTATTGAGCTGCTACATAATGTTTTGTTGTTTTTTTGTTGTATTATTTTTATTACATAATTATTACATAAGTTTATCGAGGTTATACGAGGTTCTACTTATGGAAATTGAGCGAAGGCTGGACACACCGAAGATTCGAATGCATGACTGTTTGCACGCCATCTTGCGTACCTAGTAGAACTACGTAGTCACATATCTTGTAATACTGCCATCCCTTAGTGAGTTTTAGAAAATATTCCCCCTCCATGGTAGCGTTAAACTTGTTGGAAGTCGCATAAGAAGTTTCACTTCAAAAACTTTGAGGGTATTGAGGTCTACGATGCTGATAACATTATGGGTGAGGGTCCACGTTACCCCCGTATTAACGCGGTTTCCTTTCTTAATTTCAATGTCTAATTTCATCTATCGAAAATTTCGAATCGAAATCATATACGTCTCTATGTAATGTAGCTCTTGAAAAGTAATCCCATTTCATCTGCCACCGGAAATTACAAGATTGCGAATAAGATAAGCTTACATAGAGAGACCACAAAGGCTCAGCCAAGCAAATTATAACGTTTACGTTTAGCTGTCTGTACGTTCACAACCACAAAGCGAGGCGCATCGCTGAGGTATGCTCGGCATTCAACCGAGAATTTCCTCATTGGAAACTTACGGGTGGAAATGTAGAGCGTGACCGTCCGTCACTGAAATGTATGTTTTCAGTAAAGCTAAGTCTATAGGAACGTGGATTTAATTGGAGACGATAATCGGCAAATGCAAATGAATGTTGGTTGGCACTATTAGAAATACCTAGCTAGATAGACCAGCCTGAAAACCTGTCTGAGACAGACCGGATAAGGAGCTGGGTACCTAGCTGTAAAGATTAATGTTACCTTGCAAATAATTTATAAACATAGTACCTACGTGTATGTCGCTGTTGGTAATAAAAAAAACTTCTAGTTTTTTTTTTATTTCATGACGATCTTGTTTCCGGGCCGAACATGGCCAGAGATCGCACAAGATAGAGACGTTTGGAAGGAGAAAGTCCTTTGCCCAGCAGTGGACGCTTAAAAGGTTAGCAAAAAAAAAAGTTTTTTTTAGGACTATGCGTAGTTCCACTCATTAGCGATTATTTGAACATGTTTCCGAAACGTGGTAAAATTTTCAAGGGACGTTATTATACATTTGCATTCCCGTATGTTTCGTTCGGTTACTATAGCAGGATACTCGACGTTGTCGGAAGATATTTGATTGTGTTTGTGTGCATTGCGAGACGTCGGGCACAGGTACCTAAGTTTGCGCTTTACTTGTCGACTGTCAAGGAGTTCCGATGCGCTGAGTCTAGTCTAGTATTACTTAAATCATTTTAGGTTTCCTGTTGAAAATATTCACTGCTTGGGAAATCACGGCTTGCTGACTTATTAACTGCGGCAGAACGCGCCACAACACAACACAACCTACTAATGTGAATCTATTCATAGTAAATGAACGTAAGCGATTGCGTTCTGGTGCGCTCTGACACACCCCGACACAGCAATATGAACCTAGCTTTAAGTCAGTGCCTATCCGAGATACTCATTGGTCTAGCGGTCATAAGCGTAGCATAAGTTCTAGGGTTCGATACACAGATTAGGTAAAGTGTTGTTAATGGGTTTTTCTTTCCAGTATTTCTCGGTGGCAAACATTTATATGGCAACCGTACCCATAAACATAACTCGCAAAATGTGGGTATCCTATAAAGGGTGTAAAACACCTCTTAACGAAGCCGAAAGGCACTGGTTCATTCATTCATTCATTCGACAGGGATGTCATTGCGATCATTTTTTTGTTCTACACCATACTTGGGAACCGGAGATATTAGGGGTGAAAGTTCCAACTTTTTGACAAGTATTTTTTTAAATACAAGTTTTTAAGGTAATATTTTTACTTTAAACACCTCCACGACCCCCTTACTATTCAATCCGTCCATCAGCACAATGTCTTGAGTGCGTTACATTGAGTTCTACAACAAAACATGATTTTACAACCCCCAAAAAAAAGTCGTCACCCAGCAATAATTTTTGCTTAAAGTTACTTAGTTTCATGTACAGAATGCTTGGTTGACGGCTTCGTGATGAGGTGATTTACACGGTGTAGATACTTCTGCCTACTTCCCCGAAAAAAATAGAATGTTATGAATAAGTTGTATGACCATGTATAAAAGTGGACGCAGAAAAAGAAGAGGTATCATAGCTGGTGGCGTATTGTAGATTCTGTCGCTAATATCTATTTGTATGAAAAAGATAAGAGTACCTGGGTGATATTCACGAAAATTGTACATTTGCTTCCCTCTCCGCGTCCAGCTCGATTATTTTTTATTTTCCACTTCAATAATAGCTCAATTTTATTCACCCTAATTCTAAAACTATCCAGAACTACAATTTATAATACTCAGTAAGTAAGAGAAAGCAAGATATTATAATATTTCAAATTTTAAAATTGTATTCACAGAAATTTCATAATAAAAATCATGTCCATTTTTACTTAAAGCAACATTAAAAATACTTTAAAAATAATCGAATTGTGTTAGTCTAAAACTTAGTGTTTTTTTAGTATGCTTATATCCATAACAATAGATTATTCTTTAAAATAACTAAAACAAACAGTAATTAATACATAATTTACATATTTAAATGGCAGTCCAATATTATACTCATCTCTGTTTTTCATCTCGGTTACAGTGTTTTACAACATTATTTCCAACATGGAAATAAAATTATCTACTGGCAACATTACGCAACAAACATTGTTAACAGATGGCGTGACTGTGGATTCGCCATTTTGTTGTTTCACTCAGTGCGATCAATTTTGTGCGTAACGTTATAATTCGACATTTATTTGTGACATTTGTTTTCGTGGTATATTTGAATTCGGTAATACTTTCCAGGTTTTTATAGAATTATGAGAAAAGAATCGTGGTTGTAGAAGTGAAATCAGTAGAAGTAATTTGTTTAAACTAATTGATGACGGCTGTACAAAATATTTTGTAGGTTAGACACGTGCTAATTGTTCATATATGATATTTCTCCGTTACTTTTTTCTGATACGTAACAGATATGAAAAGGTAAAGCTGCGTGTATAAGGTGTTATAAAAACTACCTAAAGAAATTTAAGGAGTTGATTAATAATAAGGATGTTATGTTCCTACACTGTTGACATTGATAAATATCGATGTCACCATAAAATCCTAAGCTGGGATGCTATATTAATTATTAATATGTGATTCCTAAAAATTACTTTCCTAAAATAATCGTACTTAATAAAGCAATATTATAAGTCAATCAAAATAAAAGCTTTTTATTTACCTCCTGGATAAAATGAATGGCCCAAAGACCCATTAAATAAAACTAATATTTATTTTTATACACTTGTAGTATTATTATGTACTAGTCCTTACAATTCCTATCTGTTATCTTGTCTGTTACATTAAATTTATTTTCATATCTTGTTCATATCCGTTACGTACAATTATTATGAATAACACCCACCTAATAAGATTTACGTATCAATGAGCCTTTAAACAAGAATCAACTCTGAACATCCTTGAAACTACAGACAGTTGATACAGCAAAACAAATGAGGATCAAATAGTGGAACTCAATGCCTGCGTCTGTGTTTCCGAACGCTTACAACCCTAATCTCTTCAAAGTAAGAGTGAACAGGCTTCTTCTGGGTAAGCTCGTACCATCGTCGACTTTGTAGCTGTCATCTCTAACCTAGACTACAGTCAAGAGCAAACACACCCCAAATAATAAAAAAAACAACTTCAAATCCCCTCCAAGTGAAGGCAAATGGTCACTCACACACGATTACTTTGACGCGCCTACCCAAGTAGGCTACACGCCCCAACTCTTGTATCTACGACCGGAGATCTAGACTGTCAAGAGATACAATATTAACATTATTATCCGGGCTACATCCGCCCGGTCCATCCCCGGTCAAATCTCCCGGATAATAAACTACATGCCTACCTCCATCTGAGAATGACATCAACGACTTGGGTATTAAATATAGCCCATTGTCCAGAAGTGCTGTACTTAGAGGAGTACAGGCCATTTCCTTGAGTTGATTTGTAGATTTTCAGGGCTAAAAATAGCTTTTATTTCTTGAGGAAATTCTGGCAGATTTTTTTATTATATTAGGGTAGTAAGTTAATGTTAGGATAATACGGATTGTTATGTATATTCTATACAAGGTGTTGTTTTGCATCCTCGTCAAATTCAAGTATGCTAATTATTCTCGACCCGAATCAATACTAAAATGGGTAGGTTTTTTTTTTATTTTTTTTCTTATTTACGGAAATCAGTAAGTGTGAACCACCCTTGTTTTAAACGCGGCCCGTCTGGTTCTTGCCTTATAACCTCGCTTACACACTTACAAACTATCTCAAACGTTTATTCGATAATTTCTTAGTCCCTAAACCACGTTAAGGGGGTTATTCTGAAATATTGACAAACTTATACAACCAAAAAAAATCACCGTTTTAAACGTCTTATATTCGCCCTATAACCGCGTTTTCACACATACAAACAATCTCAAACGTTTATTCGATAATTTCTTATTGCGTAAACCACGTTATAGGGGTTATTCTGATATACTGACATTACTGACAGACTTAAACAACCAAAAAGTTAGTTTTTATTCATAATTAACTAGGTACCGTAAAGTAAATTGATTATTTATGTCTTTTATGACAACCTCCTGAATTTTGAAGACTCAAAACAACACCTTGTTTAGGCGGAATTATGCAGGAGTTTGTAACAGTTGTAGTAAGTACTGAAATAGCCTTTAGACACGTGTTGTAAATGTGAATGAGCACGTGTTGAAGGGTGAGACCTATACCTACTCCTATTGTGTCAATTGTGTGTTATTTCCAGTAAATCGATACTTCATTATGAATACAAACTGACATTGTCACACATAGATAGACCTCGTCGTTTTAAGGCCCACCAAAAGGAAAATCGTCGCGTATTTTTTGATGACACACAAAAGTCTAAATTGGTCTTGTATGATGCCAAAAGGCCTCTCCCGATCTCAGCATGGTGCTATAACATTCAAACAATGTCACAGCGCTGGTATTTTGACAGGGCCCAAAATGACGGCCAGGGTCACATACAATAAGCATTTATAATAAAAAAAATACTAATCGAATTGAGAACCTCCTCCTTTTTGAAGTCGGTTAAAAATAAAGTGCGATTGACAGCGTCGTCGGCCGAGTAGTAGCAAGCGCCACTTCTGAGCATGAGGACCTTATATGTATAAAAGGACACTATGAAGAGGTTCAAAAAAAATCTTTTTATATTTGACACACAAACCTCCTGCACACTCCTGCTCCTGATTCCTGCACACTTGAGGATCTTATGACTGCATCAGCGAGCGGAGTTCGCTTGGCTGAGTTTTGGGCTAAACAAATTTAGTGATTTGCCATCGACACGCTAAGAAGGAGCACTTTTTGAACGTCAAAAAGTTCGATTCCCAGGTCGGACAATACACTTTAAGAGGTACACCTCTGCTTAACCCTTCGGGGATAACAGGCGTGAAGTTAAGTTATGTTAAAGTGCGATTGCTATTTGGTTCGATCACTCCGTCTACCAAGCGTATTTAAACCTTAAAATGTTCTAAATAAATTGGAAATTCACTATGAAAAGGTCGAAAAACCCGAAGAAATAAATCTTCTAGATAACACAATCAAATTGGCACGGACCGTTCAGCCAAACAATAGTTGAATCGGGACGGTCATTTAGTCTCTCTGGTTCTTATTGAATTTCCATTATCGCTGGGTTTTCACTCAATTGGGAGTGTCTGGAGCTATTCGTTCGGGGTTCTATTTTTCTGAGTTTATTCAAGCTCATAATAAAGTTTGTTGAGTTGTCTTGAATTTGAAGGTTGCTGCATACTTGGTCAGGTCGATTCGTCGAGGCCAGCTCAGAAAGAGGTGGCGGTTGGACTACATGGGTTGCGTGCTGCCGAGCGAAACGTTTGTTGCCGTGTGTGAATCGTGTGATGGCACTCCCGGTCTGTTTCTCGCTGTCGGTGCTGAGCGACGAAAGAATATGAAAAAATGCAATTCCGTGCTGCTATATGAAAACCGAGAGCGATGGGCCAAAGTTGTCGCGCAGTGGGTGCCAGAAGACGGGCGTCGTCGCCGAGGGAGGCATAGGAAACGACGGCGAGGCGACTTAGAGGCGTTTGTGAGAGATTGGCCGGAGAAAACTGCACGGAGAGAAGAGTGGAAGGCTATGGGGGTGGCCTTTGCCCTGCTGGGCCAAAATAGCCTAAGGAAAAAAAGATGAAGCGCAATCCTTACGTTTAGTATATATAATTTAAGGGGTGGTTCGGGGCAACGCGGGAAATTGTATTTGGAATGACTTATATGCAGTCCAGCCTGTGCCGTCTCGACTGACCCGAAAATGTGTGTAGTATAGATCTATCCCTAAGAGCAGCACAAAGTTCAGTTCACTGGAGTTGACTTCAATTTCAGTTGACAGTTGAACAGTTGAAATTGTAGCGCGGAGAGAACTTTAATATGAAATCTTCATCTGCCGGGCGTTATTAATTTTAGCTACTGCTACAGTTCTATAGAAGTTGTAAGTTCTAGTAAAATAATTAGTTTTACTTGCATATTGAAAAATACCTATTTACAGAAAGTTCATTCAATAACATACAGTGTTAGAACCATTCAATTATAGAGTTTTATGAATGTATCCGGTATTTTTGTACATCACAAAAAAATAAAATAGGTAGCATCATTATAACTTTTTTTTTACGTATTTGAAATCATCATATGACCCCTCCTGCTTTGGGTGGGGTGGAAGGGAGTGTCAGACTTGTACTGACTGAAACCCATCCATGTTTCGTCTTAGCCGTTTGTGTTCCAGGGCCACGGTGTCTCTTTCGAACAGTCCCACAGGCATCGGCCCTCTCGGACCCCTTCCGATCTGCTGACATTTCCTTGAGGTGCGCCTGGAACACGAACGCGCTGTCGACACGGCCTGTCGTCATAAGACGGACGGACGGTGAGCTAGCCCAAACTTTAGAATTTTGTTACAGCAGATTTGCGAATTTTCATTTAATATTTTCTACCAGCATATATCATTATAGTCTTGTACATAAATAAATATATTAAAAAAAAAAATACAGTAGAAAATCTTACAAATCCAGATGAAAGATTTGCAGTTTGAAATAAAATTAGTATTTGCATTTACATAAATTATTCAAAATGACCACCCCACAACATGAGATCGACAACTCGCATTCATAGAACGCACATAAACAGAACTACAAATAAAATAAAAATATCCCAGATCTCGCCAACATTTTGCTGAATTCAATCTAACCGCTCTAAGAACGCTGACAATTCCTTTGTGAACCCTCCGACTACAGGCATTAGCCGGTTGAATCCGTAACTACCCGTTACAATATTCAGACGTCGAACACCCAGTTAGAGTAGCCGCTCATGAATTATTTAAAAGCAGAACGTCTGAACCCAAAGGTTGTCGATTCCTTCTTTATGTGGGGCTCGATGCTTTGTCAAAGCAGCTTTGTTAAAATGTTTTGTAATCTATAGATGGCGGTCAGATTGGTAGGAAGGACGCACACCAATTACTATTGATGGAATATTACTTCATGTCTATGCTAGTAAGTTGTTATATTGTATAGCGGTGTTCGCATAGCTGAATTTTAGGCCAAATTAATGTACTATTTAATGAAACTTTGCCAACGACTCGCTAAGAAAAAGTAGTTGTATTGTACCAATGTTAATAAAAATTGTGTGTTGTTTTACGATAAAACCAAGTAAGCGTCGTAAAATAATAAAAGAGGCGTCTGTTTTCTGTAAATTTATTTGATTGGCAGGTAAAGCCCGCTTCACTATTATAATGTAACTCCTAAATTCCAGAAATTAGAACAGTATCGACGCGCACTTCATTAAAACTTCATCACAATTAATGACGAAAATTTAGGATACTTACATTTCCACGAAAATTTAGGATACTTACATTAAACATGGAAATTTTTATCAGTTTAAAAAAAATCTCCGGTGCCCACCCCCTCTGTCGATGCCTTTACAAACATTGAAACTCACAAACAGCTCGGATAATAATATATTTCGTAGATCTACGATCAAAACAACAACAAAACGGTTGAACAGTTTCATATATTATACAAAAAAAAAGATGCTGGTGGAATACATAACTCCTTATTGTTTCCGCATGTTATGATGCTACGGTATCGCAAACTTCCCGCATTACCATAGAATGTATCTATTTCTCTCTTCATAATTCGCAGAAATATACGAACATTGTAGGATTTCTATACGCAGACAAGTATGGTTTTGTAAGGTCGCAGCGGAGGGATTTGCAAAAGATTGTCTTTGTCTACGTCCCTAAGTACTTAGTAGAATCCGGCTTACCAATTTTCATTATTCCAAATGGATCTAGGATATTTGCGCGAGTCTGGGTGCTTGGGCAAAAGTATCCATTTTTTTGTTTTGTTTGTCTGAAGTGCCGCCGCAGACTGCTGATAGCCCATCCCTCTATCCCTCGCAACCAAGTCGATCAGACAACACGGGCCGATGCAACCTGACCCACAGCAGAGACAGCTGTACGTTCAAAGATAAACAAGATCTTGTTACATATATAGGGATTATGTGGGCCGATCCCGGCGGCACTGCAATGCCGGGCCGACCCGCGACGGGAGTGGAGCGAGCCCCGAACATCCCGTCAGCTTGCAAAAATCAGATTAATATACTGGTCCCTCAGTGAGGGAACTTTCAGATATTAAGCTGAAAAGAACAGATACTACACTTTGATCTTAGCCAAAAGGCCGAGAAGCGATACCAGTCTTACAAAACTCGAGGGGGGTCATTCGGCCGCGGAGAATCTTAACACCGCGATTCAGGATTGCGCGTCATAGGGACAGCGCCATCTATCGTAGCGATTTGAAACGCAGCGATAGTCGGTGTGGTTGGCATTGAATGTCTCAGCAGCTATAATAATAATATTCTGTTATCTTAAATAAGAGGTTGCCAACTACATTATTTTGTTTTGTTGCAAAATTTGACTGATAGCAGACTGATTCTACCAGGTCATTACCATAAATAGTTCGGTACGGGCTCCTTGAGGGGCTCAAGACACGAACCTCCGCTAGTCCGCTGGCTTGGTATCGGCCCCGAAAGAGGCCAACATTTTAGTCATAGGTCATCCTCATTCCGTATCCTCATTCCGCATCATCGGGGAATCCCACTGATCTGCAGGAGAACTAGATGTAGTGTCGGGCCGAACGATAACTACATGTGGGGACATGTAGTTATTATCGCCGCCCTTAAAGCCTTCCACAATGCCTAACTGCCTCGCCACCGTAGGTGGGTTGCGAACGAGGCCGAGACAGACCCTGTGCACTATGAACACTACAAGACTAGAGTTCCGAAACACTAAAGCCCCTCTCTAGCCGGGTTTAGCCCACGAGACGACGTGGTTAGCACGGCATGGCCGCTGCATGCAAGACAGCTACTTGGAGTCACTGGTTCGCGGGGTATCAACGATTTTAACTAGGTATTCCGCCGCCTGAGAAGAGCGTCTGGCTGCAATCCGACGTAAACACCCCACTACACCCCTAATACCGTGACAAAAAGCCGGAACATAATACCGTGGTAAAAAGTATCCTATAATGTTAATCAAGGTGATCGCTTCCATGAATGCCAAACACCAAAATCTACTCAATCATGTAGGCGTGTAAAGGTAACAGACAGATAGACAAAAGCCTGTTTCGAATTTTGAATTATAGTTCGGATAGTGACATGAATGATAAACTAGTAGCTATATTAGGATTCCTGTGGGGATTGATTACCTTTGCTGTAGAAAATTGGCTTGAATAATGGAGCACCAAATATTTGCCTAGTACTCGATGTATTGACTCGTTAGTCTCGTGGTTGCGCAAGCGACTGCTGAGCTTGTCATGGGTTCGATCGCCAGGCCGGCCAAAATAAAATTGGCTTTTTCCATCAAGAATTTGTCAGTAGCAGCCACGGAATCTAGATCTGTGCCGATTGATGGCAATTTAACATATCAGCAGTAGGTGTACTATAAGTTTCAGCTCTGCCTAACTCTTCGGTGATTACAGGCGTGATGTTGTCTTATATTACTAGAAGGAGTAGTAAGTATACTTGTTTATAGATAAGCACTCCATAATCAGCCGGTAATCCACCACGCAGGCCCAGTGAGGATTGCATGTCGTACATCTTCGATTTATTTATTTCATGCATATTTTTTTTTCTGTACCGTTTTAAAAGCGGTCTTAATTATAAATGAACTAGGTACACAATAGTAAAGCGCTTGCCTGGGGTCGGACTCACGGCCAAGACTAATTCTATACAGGGTTCATTGTAAAACACCGGCAACTTTTGCTTACTTTACTTTTGCTTTTGCTTATGAAAGCGATAGTACAATAGCGAGGAGAGCATAGTCGTAACATTTAGAGCGTTCAATATTTTTATTTTTGTATAAAAATCTGATGAACTAAACTATGACGAATTTTTAAAAGTCATAGAACAAAAGTTGTTGATTATGATGTTAGTAACATAGTCCTGAGAGGTGTCGGTGTTTTACAAATAACCCTGTATAGATATTTGCTCTGAAATGAATGCAGAATGTGTTTTTTTTTTATTGAGGCATCAACTTTAATCAAGACATCTTTACTTTCGATGATCAAAGACGTCACTAAGACAATTAATTTAAACTCACCGATCATGTTCAAAACTTAGTATAAACTTGATAATGGCTTAAGTACAGAACTCGTCGCCAATATTATGTCAGTAGGTTGTAGGCGTGTACTATTGATTCTCGCTGGATGTGTGGCATGGCATCGTAATGAGGGCATGCTGCATAATGAACGTACAGAGTGCAAAAAAAGGTGTTTAAAAATATAATGCAAACTGATATCACTGATTTGTCCAAGGTGATGTTATTGGTAATTGTGTTAGTAATGTTGATGTTATTGTTAATATTATTTTTCTCCATTCATGATTGCATATTTTTAGCCTGTCATGGTGTCCCACTGTTGGGCAAATGCCTCCCCTTTCTCCTTCCAAAACCCTCTATGTTGTGCGATATCTGGTGGCCTAACATGACGTCTTAAAAACATTTTTTTTTTTACTCCTTTTCCAGTGTGGGAAAGAGATGGCGCTAGACATCCTGTATAGCTCCGTCTCTTTCCCACACTGGAATAAGAGTAAAACAATACTGCTTTAAGACGTCATGGTAGGCCAGCTGGACATACATAATAGGGGATAATCCAATTTTTTTTTTCTTTGTCCGTCGGGTAGTTTATTGAAAAGTATTGGACACGTATTTTTTCTTTTTTCACGTGGTCATAAAATTACGGAGATATATTGAGTTGAAATGGCGCATGACGTCACATGTAGGTAAGTTTTATACCTACTTGTGACGTAGTAAGCCCCCACTCTCCAACTTTAATGAGTTATAACTAAGTATTTTTATGATATTTTGATAAAACAAAAAATACGTGTCTAATATTTTTGTATTACCTGTCTGACGTACAAAATAGAATGTCGTTTTCTTTACCCAGTACCCTAATTTTGATTTATTGTTTTGTCCTAACATCGATAACATAACATCGATCGATATCGATAAAGAACAGTGCGAGTCAAATAAATAGGTTCCTTTTCTTTCCTTCTTAAAATGTAAAATTTTCTTCTATGCACACTGTATGCACGATGATTTTCTCGATTTGTGCCCGGTTGGCAATAGGCTCACCCCCAATTAATTACATGGGACTTAAACACTTTTTTTTTTTTTTTTTTTAACTTTGCCCCACACTAAGAATTTCTCCTGTATCGTGGGTGCGTTTACAAACATTTAAACTCACATACACAAACAGCCAGACCCGGAACAACTATCTGTAGGCCATACAAATAAATTGTTCCGTGCGGGGATCGAACCCGCGACACGCAGCGCAGCAGTCGATCGCTCAGCCACTGCGCCAACCGTGCGAAATGTGTGTGTACTATTAGGTACACTTCTGCCAAACCCTTTTGGGACTACAGGCGTGATGTTATATACTAAAACATAGACCATGACAACATATTAGAATATTAGGTGAAAGATTCGCATGTAAAAATAAAAGCTTTTCAATACATCGTTATTGTGATTAACGGCTATGGATTACGTGAAGAAAGCCGGGAGCAACCCTTTTGTATTATCCACCTATACGATTTGCGATAAAGATTTATTAGCTCAGTGTCAAATATAAGAGATACTCTCTAAATCCTACTGATATTATTAACGCGAAAGTTTGTAAGTATGGATGGATGTTTGTTACTCTTTCACGCAAAAACTACTGAATGGATCTGGATGAAATTTGGCACAGGGATAGATAATAGTCTGGAATAGCACATATGATACTTTTTATCCCGGTAGTGTGATTCCACGGGACAATTACCGAAAAAACGCGGGCGAAGCTGTGGACAGAAGCTAATGAAGAATAATTAGATAGGTAATTATTTTGCGTGATAGTAAGACAGCCCCGAAGAAGGCAATATACAAGAAAATTGGGAACTACACCAAATAGTATAAAAAATCGAGAAGCCTGAGCAGGCGTTTCCAATTAATCGCTCTTTGAAAACCACCTTTATCGATGATTAATTTATTAGCAAAGAATATGCATGTTTTCAGGAGAGGATTCTGCTAATTTATGACTGCCTCGTTAGTATTTCTAAGATGGGTATTGAAAAGCTGGAGCTGGATTGGAAGCTGGCGTTGGGTTTTGTTTAGGATTTCGGTTCGAGTTCCAGGTCAGTCAAATTGCCATTGGAAGAAAGTAAGAAAAGAAAGCAAAAATAAAGGGTGTAAAACACCTCTTAACGAAGCCGAACGACACTGGTTCTCCCTGTCATTGCGATCATTTTTTTGTTCTACACCATACCTGGGAACCTTCTACTTACGGAGATATTAGGGGGACAAGTATTTTTTTAAATACAAGTTTTTAATGTAAACGACCCCCGTACTATTCAATCCGTCCATCAGCACAATGTTTTGAGTGCGTTACATTGAGTTCTACCACAAAACATGATTTTACACCCCGCAAAAAAAAGTCGCAATAATTTTTGCGTAAAGTTACTTAGTTTCATGTACAGAATGCTTGGTTGACGGCTTCGTGATGAGGTGATTTACACCGTGTATAGGTATTTATTTGTCGCAGGGAAATGACGGTCGTGCATACAAAATTACAAAAATAAAATAAAACAATAAACATAGGTACAGTCAGCATCAAAAGTCGGTTAACACTTAGAAATATTACACCAAGTTTTGTGCTGGTCAGTGTGATCTGATGTTATATTGTTTTGCGAATTTGTGTAACCATTGATGAAAATACTGTTATGTCTTTTACTCCAGTCTGTTAATATGGATCGTTCTAAAACTAAGACGTCTTATAATTTTGGATATGTACAGCGACTTTTGCTGCTGACCGTACAACGCAAGAAAAAAAAAATTAAAAACTGTACAAACAATACATTGGGTTTCTTCTTTATACATACATACATTCCTTATCGTCACACCATTGAGCTAAACTTTTTTTTTATACTGAGTATAATTAAATACGTAATTAAACACTCTCCCAAAGCATCCTATCCCCATAAGTTTATTATGTTATATCGGAATGTTCCTAATATCGATGGAATGAAAGATTCCTTCCCAAATAATCCCCAACACGTAGTTAATGTTCCAGATCTAATACGGCACGTCCAATAGTTGGAATACCATATGTTGGACGCTGGTATTTGCTAGAATAAGGCAGGAGTTTGGACTTTAAACATAACGGATAATAATATGAAAAGTGTTTCAATAAACATAACTTATATTCGGCAAGTATAATTGAGAATACACTGAGTATAGAACGCTTAGATATAAATCAAGAATATGATTCTCGCTCACTGACAAAAGCAAGAAAATATTTCTCCAAAGTTGAATTGCTTGATGTTCACCAACGTAAAGTTTAAATTAAGAAAAGGATAGCATAAAGCATGGTCGCAATTGATAAGTTGTTTTTTTTTTATCAAATAGTTCGATCAAACGCTTACATTTGGTTGATTTCCTAGGTAATTGCTTCGCAATATTAAATTACCTAAAGCCACCAAATTTGCTTAAGGCTCTGAAGGTAATCAGAAAAAAAAATAAGTCAGTCAAGCCCAGAAACTAAGTTACACTATGGATAATAAGAAAAATCATACTAATATTTTAAATGGGAAAGTCGAAAGTAATTCTGTACGTCTGTGACCTTTTAACGCCTTATCGGTTGCACACAGGTAGACCATGAGATAGATTATAGGACGATGGACGTTTTTTATCCCGGTAGTTCGTTCCCGTGAAATAATTTCGACTTAAACACGGGCGAAGCCACGAGAAATACTAGTTTTGCATAAAGCTTTAGCAAGTTTTGCATAAAAAAAAATTGGTTGCCTGTAAAGTCGGTATACGGGCGAAAGTTTTACGTGACAACGACTTTGAGTGGTAAAATAATTTTAATGTGAATATTCATTCGTATAGTAGGAAGAAGGATGAAATAATAGTAACAATTTAAAACATTTATTTGCGCGTGCCTTTCACTTTTTATGTCTGTCTCTCTCGCTCTTAGGCGGGCTAACCATGCCCGAGTGGAAGGGACGCGTGCCTCTCACTCGCTCTCATTGTGAGCGCATAACGTGAGCGGAGCGTAACGCAGTTTCTTGAAGTGTCACCCGGCAAACCAATTTATAAGACGTTGTCACGTCAAAATCTGTAAAACGAATTCTTGGCTTAATAACAATTCCGTGAGGAATAATCTAGTCGAGCTCAGGGTATTAATTTTACATTAAAAGATGGATGGAATAATCAGCATCGTTACGCCTTCAGTGTGAATGTAACGACCGCCTCGGGGATTTATCTTAAATATCAGAGATGCGAGAGTTAGAGGTTCCTGAAATCTGTTGAGAATTTAAATTATAATCCGTATTTTTGGACGGAAGAAACGATTATTCGGGTTATGAGTTTTTAATTGAGTGTAAAGTGACAACTGTTCATTCCAAAATATTTTATTGCGATGAGCTGATTTTGACCTTTGTGAAATAACTGCGTTTTCTTTGAAGATTTTCCAAAGACAAGGTGCCGTTTATGGACTTACAGAAAATGTAAATTTCACTACTTTTTCAGTTTTAATGGCCTTTGGTCTTTAGACACTTCGAAAGCTGCTCATCTTCATCCATTTTAATGTCTCAAAACACGCGAAAACCTTATAAACTTCCTCAGAGGTATGAATGCGGGCAATGCTGACGACGCATTCCTCGGCGTTTTTCTACAATAGGGAACAGCCACGCCGTATTTTAAATTCTGGACGTTGAATGGTCTATACTTCACAGGCCCCTGTCACAGGAACGACGCGAAAATGTCCCTAATAGCGTTTATTGACTGACGGATGGACATCGGAATTTATTATGAAAGATAAGAGACGCCATTGTATACATAAAAGGTCGGTGTAGTGAGATTTATCCCTGCTTTCACATACACTAGACAGAACGTAAATACGTCCCAAAATAAAAGCACTCTGTCATCGCTCGGATCATTGTGGAGGTTTGAAATTTTAGGGTGCATTTGCTATTTCATTTTAATCTGGCCGCTGAAGATTGAGGTTGGTTGAATAATCTGTACAATACAAATAAATAAAATTGATGTGTCTGTTTGTAATATTATAATAACCGCTTTTTACTACATGCATATGAATGTATACACGGTGTAAATCACCTCATCACGAAGCCGTCAACCAAGCATTCTGTACATGAAACTAACTAACTTTACACAAAAATTATTGCTGGGAAACGCCTTTTTTTTGGGGGGTGTAAAATCATGTTTTGTGGTAGAACTCGATGTAACACACTCAAAACATTGTGCTGATGGACGGATTGAGTGGTACGGGGGTCGTGGAGCTGTTCAAAGTAAAAATCTAACATTAAAAACTTGTATTCAAAAAAATACTTGTCAAAAAGTTGGAACTTTGACCCCTAATATCTCCGTAACGAGAAGGTTCCCAGGTATGGTGTAGTACAAAAAAGTTATCGCTATGACAGGGAGAACCAGTGCCTTTCGGCTTCGTTAAGAGGTGTTTTACACCCTTTATGTATATACGGTATATATTATATAACATTTTTTTTTATTTTACATTTTCTTCTGGCTGTCTGTTTGTTCCGTCTAATATCTGGAATGGCTGGACCGATTTTGACGGGACTTTCACTGGCAGATAGCTGATGTAATACAGAGTAACTTAGACTACTCCTGTTTAAAAAAAAAAAACTAATTCCACGCGGACGAAGTCGCGGGCACAGCTAGTATATTATGTAATAATTGTAACAATATCGTGTACTATCTGCATTGTTTGAAGAAAGTCAGACAGCTATACTATAAAAAGGACTCCACTACTGAATGTCGAAGTTTGAAATGTCGACGTATGTTAGTTCTAAAGTACAGGATCTCGATGTACGCCAGTTCGAAAGTTCACTGGAGCGAAGTATGCAAGGCCGAAGTATCGTTAGTTAGAAACCCTAAAAGCATAGTCGACGTAGCCCCGCTACGCGGCGCTCCTATTTCTGTCTGCAGGGTTTACAGTAACCTAACACGAAGGGGATGTCGGGGTCCCCTTCGAACCTAACCTGTCCGAGTCGGGGTGCCCCAAGTCCAGAGCTAGCTTCGCTCACTCTTTAACAATTATGCTTTTTAACTAACGATACGTCGGCCTTGCATACTTCGCTCCAGTGAACTTTCGAACTGGCGTACATCGAGATCCTGTACTTTAGAACTAACATACGTCGACATTTCAAACTTCGACATTCAGTAGCGGAGTGTATAAAAAGGTAATGTATCTAGGTGACCATAATTACATACAGAGTTTCCTCAGGACAGCACGTTAAGCCGTTGGTCCCGGCTGTCATTTGTAAATCTTTGACAGTCATTACAAGTAGTCAGAAGCCGAATGTCTGACATTCACTCTTACCAAAGGGTTTCGTATTACCCAATTACTGGGTTGTGGAGGTTAGATAGGCAGTCGCTTCATGTTAAATACTGATACTCAGCTGCATCCGGTTAGACTGGAAACCGACCCCAACGAAGTTTGGGAAAGGGATAGGCAGATGAGATGATCTAAGTTACCAATAAAGATGACTAGCGGCTAGGTGTTACGCACATTTACGATTCCAAGATATCCTGTAGCGATAAATGAATTGGAGTTTATGATATGGATAACATAATTAAAAACAAGATATTAGAGATTATATTTGACAGTAGTTATAGAATTCCGAGAGATTGATAACAGGTTTTACCAATCTATCTAGTATTTGGTTGATGAGGACTCAAGATAGGTACTAGCCGCTCTATGTATGTATGTATAATACTGGAATTCAGCTGCCTGGTAAGACTGGAAGCCGACTCTAACATAATTGCGTAAAAGAAAGACAGACGATAATGATGATGAATTAATAAAATTATTCCAAAGACACAATACTACCTCATCTATTTCTGTTACAATAACGACAAACAATGAATAGAATAGAACATAGTCAGGAAGCATGTGCGTGTGTTTATAAATCATAACAACACAACACTCGCGGACTTTAATTGATGAGCGACTTTCAAACTTTCCGTTTTTGCAGTTTTATACATTCACGTGATAACACGATTAAACACGAACCCAAACCGCATGCTCGTAAACAAATTGACATATTACTAATAATCGGAAATAGTCTTATCCATAGTATTTGAAGAAACTAATAAGTTGTCTATGAAAAATCCATAAAATGTTGCATACTTTTGGAGGTCAGTAAGAAATAGATGGGATAAAAATCCCATCTATTTCTTACTGACCTCCTTTGAATAAGAGCTCATTACTCTTTATTTCTTAAAACGTTGGATAGGTTTCAGACAGTTGACATGTCGATGTCAGACAGGATTATTTCCTTTTTTGGTGAATCGAATAATTGTCATGAACGTCATATTGGACGCCACGCGTTACTATGGCGACGCTAAAACAAATTGTCGCTAGGTAACGGTTGCTAGACCTGCAATTGGTTGACTTTGGGTAGTCACTTCGTACTATGTATGAATCTAACCGAATAAACCCGATTTGCATTACACGGCTAAAATATGAACAGTGGCATGTGGCTCATCAATTAAAGTCCGTAACTACAGTCACGTTTTACGTTTATATTGTTATGTACACATAACAAAATAAACGTGTTTACTGATTTTAAAACAGGTAATGCCATCTGTCACGGTAAATCTTAGGAAGGGCGCGGAGTGATAACGATGACTTCCGAATCATATCATAGTGAATGATCGTAATAGAAAGCAAATCAATGTCAAAGGGAAGGTCCGTGACTCTTGCACATTTTTCACGTAGGTAACACTAAGCATGTTGGGGCTAAGATCGAAGAAGCCCTAGTGTGTGGTAAAGTGCAATAGAGAACTGTGTTTATTTATGATACAGAATAGCAGTAACTGTAGAACATAACCCAGATTTTATGGTAGAAGTATAAGAAAACTATGGAAGATTATGGTTGCATATTATTATACTACAGTGAAGAAAACATACCGTTAACATGACGATTTCACGGCCACATCACATCCACTGCGAAGGCGTCCTTCAGGCGCTTTGGAACTGTCTTTACTTCCACAATCCCCACGTTATCAAGGTTGTTTTTGGGGCATTGGTCCGTAGCAAACTTGGGTCTAGTGCGTGCATACGAAATCCTTTTGAGAAGCAGTATGCGTTAGAAAAAATTACGTTTAGAAAAAGTTCAAAAAGCATTCCTTAGATACCTTAACAAGCACTTGTATGGGTTTTATGCTCTCTTGTATTTTCACTAAATTCCTGTTGGGTTGCTTAAGTTTCAATTCTCTAGAAGTAAGACGGTCGTGCAATCAAATTCTTCGGGGGATTATTGATTCGATGTTCCTGATCTGCATAATTCAATCTGCCATCTATTTGTCTCAAATAACTACTGTCGTGGCTGAAAACACCGCTTTCTGGCTGTACCAACTTGCCTTGCTGTTGCACACACCAAGTCACCTATTCCTAGTACTTTAGCCGCTATTAACGCTTTCCTGAACTCAAACGCAGATCTCGATATGTTTGCGGATGAATGGAAGAATGTTCAAAACCTATCGTATTGTATGGATCGGAATGCTGGGTTGTGAAGAAAAAGGATGAAAAAAGATTGCATGTAGTGGAGATGAGAATGTTGAGGTGGATGTGTGGTGTGACAAGAATGAATAAAGTGAGGAATGAGTATAATAGAGGAAGTCTAAAAGAAAAATGAGTACTTAAATGATAGCTTGACGGATGACAGAGGAGAATGGAAGAAAAAAACGTGTTGCGCCGACCTCAAGTGATGATGATGGTGATGATGACGACGTTTAAAAAGTGTAATTGGCTTCGGCCGTTCCATTTAAAATATGACTAACTTATCAATGAAGCCAGTCACAGTCACGCATGCAGGTAGAACAAGTCTGCCGTAGTAACTTTTGTTAAAATAATTAAATGTATGAATATAGAGCCATACAATGTAATATTGTACCTGATGACGTACGTGTTGGTATAGATAACAAGTCGCATCGCCGCGCCCGCCGTTGACTCATTCAATGCCAACCACAATGGCGACGTTTAGTTTCACATAAGGTCGGTAGATGGCGCTGTCCCTATGACGCGCAATCCTGAATCGCGGTGTTAAGATTCTCCGCGGCCGAATGACCCCCCTCGAGTTTTGTAAGACCGGTATCGCTTCTCGGCCTTTTGGCTAAGATCAAAGTGTAGTATCTGTTCTTTTCAGCTTAATATCTGAAAGTTCCCTCACTGAGGGACCAGTATATTAATCTGATTTTTGTAAGCTGACGGGATGTTCGGGGCTCGCTCCACTCCCGTCGCGGGTCGGCCCGGCATTGCAGTGCCGCCGGGATCGGCCCACATAATACCTTGAGACTTTAGCTAGAAGTCTAGAACATATAGATCTGTACGCTGTCTGTTGGCTGGTAACCCCGTACACTCGGAATGATGGCTGAATGCAGTGTACAGCAAATCTACTGTTAAAACAGGAGGGTGTTACCTACTGTTTTAACAGTAAATTTGCTGTTTTCACATTGATGGCCCTTTTTTCTGTTTCAAATATTGTATGCAAACTACGCAACAGTATATCGACTACAACTAGAGGAACATTACACAATTGCTACTCATTTTTGCGAAAGAGACATTTTGCGCCTGAGCCATTTGAAGGCACATAAAGAAAAAAAAATGTACGATTTTAAAAAGAAAAATGAGTCAGAATCAAAATCAATAGTATATTGTGTATTAAGGGCGGTAAGTAAGGAATTACGATCGAGGCTCTAGTAGAAGCCCGAAGTCGAAGACTGAGGGCTTTCTGAGTCGAGGTTCGTAATTCCCGTACCGCCCGTGAAACATACAATGTTTTTCATCACATTTGCTAGTTAATAATTATGAATATACACAAGTCAGCACATATTATTACGAAATACGTGAACTGATTTGCGGATGGCGGGCTGTTTGCCCACACAACAGATTATATAAATGCTTTGTTCAGAAACGTTAAAGGCAAATACTTACCTAGGTACACAGCCATGACGGAGTATAAAAAAAAAAAAACGACGTTTTGATACAAAAAACTATCGATTATTTAGATTTTAGAACATTAGTTGAGTAATTAAATAACATGTAGCGAGATTGAATGAAATTCCTGTTTAAATAACATTTTAAGACAATTTTTCAATTGTGTGTAAACTCCTTGCTTGAACTTGCATGACCTGTGTGCTGTCATGCTGTGC
The DNA here is from genome assembly GCA_963082945.1 of Cerastis leucographa. Lineage (NCBI taxonomy): Eukaryota > Metazoa > Arthropoda > Insecta > Lepidoptera > Noctuidae > Cerastis > Cerastis leucographa. The sequence continues at coordinate 19,128,780 of OY720356.1, read as the reverse complement.
TGTAAATTAAAAAAAAAAATACTTACCGCCCTAGGGTTTTATATGGGGCATTACAGCCAAGTTAACCTGTATGTTATGACACTGTTTACGTGCAAGTGTGATGAAAATTAAAAAAAAAAATACTTACCGCCCTAGGGTTTTATATGGGGCATTACAGCCAAGTTAACCTATATGTTATGACACTGTTTACGTGCAAGTGTGATGAAAATTTTATAACACATTTGCTCGTAAAGGGTCTTTATTGCACCAAGTTCAGTATCGTAATGTATCTCATTACGGACTAGTGCGGTAATGTAAAGTAAAACGCACGGCTTATCAAAATCGTCCATCTAAAACGAACGGTACTTTTTTAAATCTTAGCAAAGAGTTTCGAATATTGGTACATATTAACAATGATGATAGTTGTAGGCCATATTTTAAGAAACTTGACATCCTAACTTTAACATCAATATATATTTTAGAAATCTGTAAATTTGTACGACAATACCCATACTTCTTCATTAAAATCACCGACCAGCCACGCCGATATGCTCCGCGTTCAAGATTTAAAAACACGCTCGTAATACCCCAATCAAAACTAAAATTGCACAGCACTAGCCCGCATGTTACAGCAATAAAAATCTACAACAAAATCCCCAATGACATACGAATGGAAGAAAATGATAAAATTTTTATAAAACGAATCAGAAAACTGTTAATTGATAAATGTTATTACACGTTAAACGATTTTTTTAATGATGACATGTAAATGGGATGACTTTTATTATTTTGTATACTGATTTTATTATTTTGTATACTGATTTTGTTTTTTTTTTTTTATTGAAATAATTTATTTGACTATTATTTTATTGACATCGTGTATTTGATTATTAGTTTATTGACATAATGTTTTGACTATTATTTTATTGACAAAATGTATTATTTTTTTTTTTTTTTTTTTTTTTCTTTTTTGACTGATAATATTTTATTATTTGTGACATCGATTACTTACTAACTTAAACAAATTGAATATTATCTAATTGTTATGATTGAATGATTTTATTTTTTACTATTGGTTATTTTGAATGCTACTATAATATAAATTTATAAAATTGTTGTGCCCGACAGGGTCCATGTGAACTATATCATTATTGAAGATCTTGTTAAACACATGTGATATGCAATAAATGATTGAATTGAATTGAATTGAATTGAATTGAGTTTTTATGTCAGAAAAGTGGTCAACATTTTATGAATAAAATTAACTTGGGAGATAAAATATAATAAATAAACATTTAAATCTTTAATTTAATCAATTTTGACCATAAATTACAACCATTTATCTGTAACAAAACACAAAAATATTAATTTATTTTATTAGTAATACTGGCTGTTTTTGTACCTTTGCCTTAAAAAAAAGAGTAAAAATTATTCCGCGCGCTTTCTCTTTACGCTGTATTGTTTTTGTTTTAAAATGTCATCCGAATTTTATTTATTTCCTCGCAAATGTGTTATAAAACGTCGTATGACATACGTGCGCTTTGATAATTACAGCCTCTGCTTTCTTGTAGCCCTCGCCTACGGCTCGGGCTAGCAATATCGCCTCGGCTGTAATTTTCAACTTACCGCACTTATATCATAATGTACTATTATTTTACATAGGCCTACATGGGCACTTATAAAACGTCAACAAAAGGTGCACGGTTCGGGTTGGTCGTTTCCTAGAAAATACTGAAGATCAGGCAATTGAGGATGAAAGTGGTAAATAATTTAACTCTGTTTTATCGTTTTTAGCTATCCTATATATTGCAATATAACAATGTATGTGAGTCCTGGTAACTAATAAAAGTAGGCGATTGTTTTAATTATATGAGAAAAGTATGAAATCTGACTTATTTTACTTTACCTACTGTTTTCTCCTGTTTTTTTTTTATTGGTGAGCTGTTATTTTTTAGTTTCTTGGGGTTGGCAACACTGGCTGAATGCGTACTAGTACTAGTGTACATTATGGCAGTGTTCCGCAAAATTTTGTGTTCAAGGAACATTTAGGAAATAAGAATATTTTTGAAACACACCATAAATGAAAAACATAAATTTTTACATAATATGAATCAACAAAACAGTTTTTATATTGCAGAAAAGGTATTTAAAACATGAGCTTGTTTAACTGAGTATTGGCAGTCAACGAATACTCCATAGTATTCGTTGACGGAGCTACTCCCAACTCTTCGTTAATCGTCCACAATATTTTTATTGTGGTAAGAGGTGAAAATCCTAATTCACATAAACAAGTTATTAAAAATGGCAAAAGTATTGTAACATCATGCTTAGAAAGCAGACGATATTTATTCACACTTAGCCAAAACTGTCTAAAATCAGTATCTGAAAAAAAAACCGATCCTTTTTAATTTCCAACAGTTTATTCTGCTCGTTAATCGGTTAGTGTCCAAAAGGTATGCTCTCGCAGAATGGATTTCAAACTCAGCCGTAGACTCTTACCTCAGCAGGTTGTAGAACTTAGGGAAATAGAAATTCGTTTTCTTTGCAAGAAACTTCAAGTATTTAACAACCAAAACTTGCACTTTTTGTCTGGATCAGCTGCCAAGACATTTGGGAACATTTCATTTTTACCATTGGTTATACCTTATATTTCCGCGGCACACCAACTTATGACCGCGGCACACACTTTGTGGAACACTGCATTATGGTATCAGCCTGAGCCGTGGCAGCCAACTAAAAGGTGTGTGTAGCACGTTTAAAAAACCTGAACCCAAAACGTCTAATCAACAGTGACAGTCACTGATTGCAATAATAATAATTTACAAATAGGTAGCTTTGGCCCGCGCCTGTGTGGGATCAAAAAAAATCCCCCAGGGGTATTATTAAATAAAAAGTCCTATAATCCCATGCTACAAAATCCATAAAGACTAACAAAGTTACTTTATAAAATATCCGTAGGGAGAAACGCCTTTTTTGCTTTTATAATATACAGGAGAACACACAAGTGAAATTCAAAGACTGACATTGATAGACAGCAGACAGTGCTACATCGCTGGCGCGAGACAGTATAGTTACTGGCGCGAGTAACTTGCCCTTTGTTCTTCTAACTGAATATTGCACAAGTTAGTGGTTATAGTCATGAATGTTATGAATGCACGATCAATGGTTTGATAAATCATGTTCCACGAATTAGCTTAGATAGAGGATAATATGAACAGGGGTAGGTAGTCCTTTTAATAGCAGTCGGCAACACCTCAATGTATTCCTTGAAATTCGCCGTTGCATTTTCAACGGTCGACGTGAGTTTAAAACGAAAGAATATAATTATGCAAACGAAGCTTTTTTTTAATATCCATGAAATTGCCTTTTATGATTTTATGCAATTTGAATATGATATCGAGCATTTGTCCACCGCGGCTGGAGCGTACATGGCACAATCTGGAGGTCCAATTTGAACACTCTTCGCAGTAAATTAGGCTGTATGTCGGCAATAACGCGCTGAATGTTAGCTGCCCTGCCAAGTGCTCATTTATTTCGGATTTATCGGTAAACTTGCGACTTTAAATATTCCCAGAAAAAATAATCGAATGGCGACAAATCGTCATAACAAGGTTAACAAGTCAATTTCGTGAAACTGATCGTTTGACAAAGGTGCAAATATTATGATGGTCAGACAGAACGTTACAGTCATTTGTTAGCGGTACAGAGACATGACTACTAACTTTTCGTTCCTCCAGTGGCGAAGACGGAGTCTGATTTTGTTGTTTCCTTTATAAATGCTTTGAGTTTAAGATCAGGCTCAAAAATCTCCGGCTTACAAAGAATTTTATATATTCGGTGCTCTATCACCGAACCGTGCCTCATCGGATCTTTAGCAAAATATTCTTCGAAGTAAAACTCGATAAGCTCACACAATATTAGCGAGAAAACCTTCCATAAGTTATTGGAGCGTTATACTTACTTGTGAGAGCGAATTTGCGGAAAATTGAAGCTCCACAAACTTGTGACGACTCAGATGTTAAATGGAGTTATTTACATACTGATCAGCGAAGTTAAATATGGGAATGCGTATTACCTGCTAGGTAATGTTGTTTCTTGTAACTTTCAGATGAAAGTACATTCGTGTTAAAGGGATTGTAAGTATGTTTCTTATTCCTCGCCACAGTAAATTTTATCCTGGACTTGTTTAAAAATGTTTGTTTCCTAGAGGTAGTCTTGCTAGATAACTTGGACTATGAGGTGCACCTCTGTCTGACAACTCGGGGATTACAGGCGTGATTTTATGTAATGTTATATGTTATTTACTTTATTTATGTTAGTTACAACGAAAATTGGATGTTGGTGATGAATCTCTGTGTCAAATCTCAAATCTACTTACTAGAACTTCATTCTGTAATGTTGACTTAAGAAGAAGGGATATCTAAGATGAAGCGGCAATAGGCTGTCTATTTTGGGTCTGTAAAAGGCAAAATCGACTGTTTTCTCAATCAGCAGAGCCAGACTGATGAGAGTGGCCGAAGATCGAGCACGGTGGCTGTAAGTGTATTCGTTTCTACTCGTACCGTAGTTGATGGATCACTGTATCTAAGAGAAATAAACTGACTTATTATGTATGTGCATAATAACAGCTTTCAAACATTTTCATCATCATCATTAGCCTATAATGTTCCCACTGTTGGGACACAGGCCTCCTCTCTATAAGAGGGAGTGGGCTGTAATCCACCACGCGGGCCCAGTGCGGGTTGGTAGATGTCACATGTCTTCGAATTTTTAGTTCTAGGACATACCGGTTTCCTCACGATGTTTTCCTTCACCGTTTTTGAGGGCAGCGGTGATGAAATAAATTACACAACGTAATGCGCCTGCCTGGGTTTGAACCCGCGGCTTACTGCTCGTAAGTCGGGGCATGCACCACTGAGCCACCGCTGCTCTACTTACTACTACTTTCATACATAAGCAACTTAAAATATACACGCTAACCTTTATAAATACATGCAGGTATTCCCGTAAGCCCACGGCCACGCAGCCACGCTGATCTAATTATCCCCTGGCATTTAATAACACCTTTTCATCAGACTTCATCCTTTCAGCAAAATAATTTTAATTGATGTGACATATCCTTTTAATATATCGTGGCGGGCACGTGGCGGGGACGTGGCGTGGTAGCCGTAGGTGTTGTGTTCGCACGTGAATTTTAACAAATCCAGTGAAAAATTGAAAAGGTGATGATTTAAGAGCGTTGAATGTACGAGGCTTTTAATGGTGGCTTCGAGATCTTTATCCGCGCAAAGGTGATGTTTGAACCCTATAAGACTGTGATCATCATCTGCCTAGCCTTTTCCCAAACTATCTTGGGGTCGGCTTCCAGTCTAACCGGATGCAGCTGAGTACCAGTATTTTACATGAAGCGACTGCCTATCTATCTGACCTCCACAACCAGTAACTGGGTAATACGATACCCCTTGGTAAGACTGGATGTCAGACTTTTTGGCTTCTGACTACTCGTAACTACTGTCAAAGATCTAAAAATGACAGCCGGGACCAACGGCTTAACGTGCTTTCCGAAGCACGGAGGAACTCGGTACGTAATTATGGTCGCCCTTCCACGGACCAACCTCGGAAAGCACGGCTTAACCTTAAAGATAGACCCGGGCGGCTGTTATTATTTAGCCATGAGCTCCTCTACTGACTAGTAGACTGTGATAGACAATATTATTTTGTATTAGGCAACTTATAAGCGACGTACAGAACCGGGAGAAAAAATGGGAGGCATATACCCACCAGTTGGTGATTCTGGGCTGACATGACGGTAATTTTTTCATTATAATTTTATTTATTAAAAAGTTTACATTTAGGCAAAGTAGTATTATTTCTCATACAATAGTATAAACAGTACTTATAAGTAAACTATAATTAAAACATATTCAAAAGTCGCAACTGATATTAGTTCAATTCAGATGTTTGGTAGCGACCTTCCTGAGTGTTTCAGGCCATCACTTTACATAGCATAATTTAATTACGACGAGTACAAGTAAATATAAAATAAAATTTATCTATTAATAACTATAAATATAGTCAAATTGGTAAATTAAAGAAAAACACGAATAATAGCTAATTAAGTAAATATGTACAAATTGATACGAGAGGATATGACTACAACTTATAGAAGTTTTTCTGTGTCCGTGTAATTAAGTATCGCTAAATAATCCGACATTACATAACCACATTTTTTAATAACACTTACTACGGGATATTTACCATTGTGTATTATTTGTTTCGAGTTCCCGATATTTCGCCGCTGTTGCGGATAAACTTGTTCATCCGTGATCATGGCGTTTGCAACAGCACCGAAATATCGGGAACTCGAAACAAATAATACACATGGTAAATATCCCGTAGTAAGTGTTATTAATAGTGTTAGTGACCATGTCAGTTTAAAAACTTATACTACATTTTTTGTAACTTAAACTATAGAATATAGTAATGAAGATGACTAGGTAACTGACACCCGTGTGTTTCTTTGTGTGGATAATTTGGATAAGTGTCAAAAATCAAAATCAAAAGACATCAAGTGTTGTGTTTCAGCATTGTGCTGTTCTTCCTCTCCGGTTCTGGGCTACTCTCTGCCCGTCATAGAGGTTAGTTCAGCGGTTTTGACGTTAAGTGGTAACAGACAGACAGACAGTCGGCTGACAAACAAAGTATCTTTTTATAGCGTTTATAATATTAGCTTAGATTTGTGTATGGCTGTGCGTGAGAGGTAAGTAGTTAGGCTTCAAGTGGGTAGTTGTTAGAGAGTGCATTGATCATCAAAATTAAATCTACATCTATACATACATACATACAAATATATAAAATTGAAGAGTCTGTTTGTAATATTAAAATAACCGCTTTTTACTACATGCATATGAATGTATACACGGGACATATACCAAAATAACATTTTTACAATTTTTGTCTGTCTGTTTGTTCCGGCTAGTCTCTGAAACGGCTGGACTGATTTTGACGGGAATTTCACTAGCAGATAGCTGGTGTAATATGGAGTAACTTAGGCTACTTCTATTTTAGAAAAATCTAATTCCACGTGGACGATGTCGCGGGCACAGCTAGTGTAAAAGTCAACGAACTCGACAATAATTCCATTTTAATCTGCACTAAGTGACGCAATCACGTGACGTTACGTGACGTGAGTGATACGTTTCGTGGAAGGTAATTCAGCGGGAGTGACACAATGGCGCCGTATTTAGTCCGCGCTAATGAGCGGACGTAAGGTGCGCAAATACAAGGGATTTATATGTATACAAAAAGGAGCTTTTGCTCACCCGCGTGGGTCTACGCAATAATCCCTCGGGAACATACTACCGGAGGACCGGGACACAAGATATCTTTAATCTCGTAGTGTCTCTGTATCCTAATATCGAAATCTATTCATGATTGATTAGTACGTAAAACTTAACAGACGGATGGGCAATTCCACTTTCGAGTTTGGGAACATAAATCATTATCATTTCAGCCAAAAGACGTCCACTACTGGACATAGGCCTCCCCCAAGTGTCACCATATTGACCGGTCCCGTGCGACTCGCATCCAGCGGATCCCCGCAACTTTCCCCACGTGGTCGCTCACAATGAACCTCATCAGAAGGCTTAAAGTCACCCAAATGGCAGTGGAGAGGGCTATTCTCGGAGTTTCCTTGCGTGATCAGAAATGAGAACATCCGCAAGAGAACCAAGGTTACCGATGTAGCCCGAAGAATTGCCAAACTTAAGTGGCAGTGGGCAGGGCACATTGCTCGCAGAACGGACGGGCGATGGGGCCGAAAACTTCTGAGAACATAAACACATACATATATTTATTTAAACCTACATTTTTTCCAAGGGGGTAGGCAGAAACCACAGAACGCCACTCCTTACGATCCTTACAAACTTCTTGCGCCTCGTCCATGGTCATACATTTGGTGTTACAATTCGCCGGTTGCAAGTACTATGCACCAGACCTTCTGTAGATTGTAGAACATCATCAATAAGGTCAGTGAATGTCTAGGGCGTCCACTGTACTTGCCACTCACATCATCATGTACCAAGCCTTTTCCCTAACTAATTTGGGGTCGGCTTCCAGTCTAACTGGATGCAGCTGAGTACCAGTATTTTACATGAAGCGACTTCCTATATTATGATCTCCACAACGCAGTGACTGGGTAATACGATACCCCTTGGTAAGACTGGATGATGTCAAAGATCTACAAATGACAGCCGGAACCAACGGCTTAACGTGCTCTCGGAGGCACGGAGGAAACTTGGTATGTAATTATGGTCACCCATCCACGGACCAACCTCGGCAAGCACGGCTTAACCTTAAAGATCGACCCAGGCGGCTGTTATTCTTTAGCCACGACCACCTCACATATCTTTACTTGCCACTCACTCATCCTCTTCGAATTTGAGTATAATGAATGATAAACTAATTGCTAAATTAGGATTCCTATGGGGATTAGCTTTGTAGTGCAAAATTGGCTTGAATAATGAAACATCAAACGTTTGGCGTTCGGGGAAGCATTAATGTTGGATCGTTGGTAATTATTTTTAAGCCCCGCCCAAAAAGAGGGGAGTTATAAGTTTGACATGTGTATCTGTGTGTCTTTCTGTGGCATCGTAGCTCCTAAACCGATGAACCGATTTTGATAAAATTGGTTTCGTTTGAAAGGTGTTTTAAACAAATAAATTAATATAAAAAATAAACTAGTCCGCTTAGCATAAGCACAAACCAAAGCGGACCCCCGATGCTAAGACGCTTAGTTTTTTTTTTGTGGTTTTTTGTGTCGTCTTAATTTTTGTTTTTTTTTTGGATCATAAATCTGTACTTATAAATTTTTCTTGGCTCTCTCTTGGCTCAAGAAAATGCAAAACATACTGGACAAAGACAAGTTCAGTTTGGAAATAGGAACGTAGGAGGCTACAACTTGTTTTAAAATGGCTTATGTTTAACATAACACCAGATAAAGTAAATATAACCTTAAAAAACATTTTTATACTGCCTAAAATAGTAAATGATCACCAGAAATAGTAAATGATCACCAGAATTAAACCTGAAAATCACAGCTCCGAACTAAGGCGTAGTCGACCGACGGAGCCCCGCTACGCGGGGCTCCTTTTTCTCTCTGCAGGGTTTAAAGTGACCTAACACGAAGGGGATGTCGGGGTCTTAGTTCGCTCGCTCCGCTCGCTCACTAGACCCCGCCATCCCCTTCGAACCTAACCTGTCCGAGTCGGGGTGCCCAATATCCCGAGCTCGCTTTGCTCGCACTTGCTTCCTAAGTTCTTCTTGCCACAAAATTTGGTGATCATTTACTATAATTTGTGATCATTTACTATATTTGGTCTTTGAATACAATTTTTTTGGTGTTTAGTATTTTTTTTTGGGTAACGTAGCTTAGGATCTCAAAGTATTTTTTGGTGCTCATTATATTTAATCCCTTTTAAAATCAGAGAATAATATTTATTTTCAAAATTATGTTCATTGCAGAGGAACATGTTGAACTTCACGTTCTACTTGTAAGGAAATATTTTATCGATTTCCATAGATTCGAATTTCTCATTTTTTCTCTTTTAAGTATTCCGAATTTTCTAAACCTTAGAGCCTACATCGTACTATAGTACTTTACGGATCGCTACGAGTCTTACTTGAAAATCTTATAATAACCACATACGAAAATCCGAAAAAAAATAATGTAAAAAACTTTTCTGCTTACCGTATTCAGTGGACAAGAGTGTAGTAGGAGTCATTAGTGCGCCAAGTACCAACACGATATCTCGGGGCTGAATAAATAAAGCCTGCAGGGCTGGTAGGGACCCGTAGTATAATGAAATGCAAACAGACAGTAAAAATGTTATAACGAATTCGGACCTAAATATAGCTAACAAATATAGCTCTAGCGTTTACCCAAGGTTTCACTTGTGTATTTTTCAGGCATCATATGTAGCCTCTATAATCCTGTGGCCCATATAAGCAAGTCGATCCGCTAGGGTCAGCTCACACCGAGACGCGACGCTGCGCGCACATTTTGGAGAGCGATTCAAAATTTAACTTTATTTTCTACACGAAATTATATTATACATTTCGTTGTGTGTGTTTCGTTGTTGCGCCACGCAGCGCTGCGCCGCGTGACGCCTGTAAAGAAATGTGTATCTTTTCGTGTAGAAAATAAAGCTATATATTTTGAATCGCTCTTTAAAAGTGTGCGCGCAGCGTCGTGTCTCGTCGCGTCTCGGTGTGAGCTGACGCTTACTGCGCGAAAAACGTGTACCGAACTTGACGACTTACAGATTCTGATGATTGCTGATTAGTAAGAAAATAAACGTCCATACAGATTAGTAAAAGTAGGATACGTAAGACAGGACAGTGTACAGTGTACTTACCTAGTGAGAAACCTCCTCACAATGCGTGCCCTATTCAAAAGTTGCAAACGCTTTAAAAGTATTTCGTATTTCTATGACTTTCAAATGGAAAGAAAGAAAGAAAGAAAATAAGTTTATTTGGCACATGCCACAAGTACACACAACATTTAACAAAAATTAACCAAAAACTCTTAAATGTAAACAAAAGAAAAAAAAATGTGTGCCTCACGGCAGCGCTAAATAGGGCCAGTTCAGCAAAATGCCGGCAGCTAGGCTGCCTGACGCTGGTTTTCAACTGGACCTGCGAATGTGATGTGACGGACGTAAAACAGTTTTATATATTGAGTCAGAGTGTATGTGTATGTGAGACGGGTACTTATATAAAATAAGATTGTGTACAGCAATAATAATAACAAATAAAAATAAAAACTACGCAATAACAATACAAAGTTAAGTGCCGAGTAAAATAAGAAGGTAAACAAATGTGATGACCGCATGACAACAGACTAAGGATCTAGAAACCTGTTTCGCATGTTGCCAGATTTCTAACGCACACTACATTTTATTTCTTACGCTGCGAGCAGCCAAGCACCACGGACTGTTAAAATTAGCAAACGAAAAGAAACACAGACCAAACACAGGATGTCCAACTGCCAGTTTACGTGGAAAACGGATTGAAAAACATCATCTTCAATTCAATTTAATTCATTTATTGCATCAAAGATGGTAGTGTACATACATACAAGTAAATAAAATTGAAGTGTCTGTTTGTAATATTAAAATAGCCGCTTTTTACTACGAGCATATGAATGTATATAAGGTACATTATACCAAAATATATTTTTTTTACAGTTTTTGTCTGTCTGTCCGTCCGTCTGTCTGTTTGTTCCGGCTAACTCTGGAACGCTACCAGCCTTTTTATCGACATGAATAGATGTTAGATAATAACTAAGTGGAAAAACCGTAGTATAAAAAGCTTTTCATCGCCAGTGAGTGTGATTTACGGCTAGGGATTACGAAAAAAAGCCGGGAGCAAACCGGTGAAGAAAGCAGAATTATTAATTATTTTTCGTGATACTACGAAAATCCAAAAGAAAGGCTAAATACAAGAAAATTATACCGAAAGCCCGAGCTTATAATGAATGACCTATTGAAAACCATCTTTCATCGAGGTTCAATTTATAAGCTAACAGTATGCATGTTTTCAGCCAGAGTTCAGGTATTTTATGGTTTTACCAAAAAATAAAATATGAAATCGTATTTCCCGGCACAAATTTGAAGCGAATAATAGCTAAATAGAACTCAACGCTGTAATGAGATGAAACTCAATCATAAATCAATAACAAAGAAATGTCAACGAGGTCAGATGTTGATGACAGGACTCCAGGACACATTGAAGAGTTTACAAGTTCTCGAGATTTTTTAATGAGGACATGTGCCTAATTTAATAAATGAGTAAAAAGACACTTTCCAATATACAGGCTTTGACTGCGTGTATTTTGTTATTGATATTTTTTCTTGAGCAAATGTCCAATGTGGAAATAATAGTTTTTTGTCTTTGTCCTTTGAGGCCAAATTACCCAACTGTCATAGTAATTGGTTCAATGGTTTCGGCATTAAAATGTCGGACAGACAGAATTACTATCGCATTTTAAAAATTAGTACGGTGGCTGTATTTCGTAGAGGAGCTTGTGGCTAAATAATACCAGTCGCCCGGATCGGTCTTTAAGGTTAAGCCGTGCTTGCCGAGGTTGGTCCGTGGATGGGTGACTATAATTACATACCGAGTTTCCTCCGTGCCTCGGAAAGCACGTTAAGCCGTTGGTACCGGCTGTCATTTGTAGATATTTGACAGTCGTTACGAGTAGTCAGAAGCCAAACAGTCTAACATCCAGTCTTACCAAGGGGTATCGTATTACCCAGTTACTGGGTTGTGGAGGTCAGATAGGAAGTCGCTTCATGTAAAATACTGGTACTCAGCTGCATCCGGTTAGACTGGAAGCCAACCCCAAGACCTTACCTTTTCGTCGTCGATTTTCATTGAGGTCAAAATAAAATCTTCAAACCTCTTTCACACATGTATTTTGTACTAGTTGTACCTGCGGTTTCGCTCACGTGACCGCGTATTCGTTTGGCATTGTCAGGAAACATTACATGGGGACGTGAAGTTGTAGTATTTTCTAACATCCTAGATACAAATAAAATGTAACATCTTGGCTTTGGTTGTCTTATTAAAGGAACTCTCAGTCAACTTCTGGGGGGAATCAATTTAGATTGCCATCAGCACGCAAAGAAGAGGGTTATGAACAAAAACAAATAGATGCAACTCATGATCTATCCTTAGTTCTAAGGATATATGTTTTAAAATTAAAAAATTTTTTCATTTCTGAGAACTTAATCAGCCCATGGACAAAGTGAGAATCAGAAAAAACGTTACAGAAAATACTGTAAACGCTCGAATTTAATGTATCTAATACTCATAATAAAGCTGAAAAGTTTGTTTGTTTGTTTGAACGCGCTAATCACAGAAACAACTGGCCCGATTAGAATTTTTTTTTCAGTGTTAGGTAGCCCATTTATCGAGTAAGGCTATATATCATCTCGCTACGACCAATAGGAGCGGAGTAGTAATGAAAAATGTTGCGAAAACCGGGAAAATGTGACGCAGACGAAGTTGCGCTGGACAGCTAGTTTAGTAAAAGAATGCTGTTATTTTGTATTGTTATAATTTTTGAAATTCTAAGTATTTAGTTGAATTAGTTTAAGTTCTGAACTGTCGCATTAGAGTAAACCCTGTAAGGATAGTTAAAGGAGTTATAAATAAATAAATAATCTGCCTGCCCTTGTCTGATGTTATTTGGGGTCGTCACAACGCGTTTTTTTTTTCCATTCTCCCCTGACACGCTATCATTTATTCCTATTTGCTTCATATTATTTCTCACGCAATCAATACATCTTTTCTTTGGTTTCCTCTTCTTCTCTACCCATCAACAATTATAAAAAAAACGTTTATTTCAGACTAATCATCACTATCATCATCATCATCAACAGCCTATATTGTTCCCACTGCTGGGACTCGGGCCTCGGGAGTGGGCTGTAATCTACCACGCGGGCCCAGTGCGAGTTGGTAGATGTCACATGTCTTCGAATTTTTAGTTCTAGGACATGCCGGTTTCCTCACGATGTTTTCCTTCACCGTTTTTGAGGGCAGCGGTGAAGAAATAAATTACACAAAGTAATGCGCCTGCCTGGGTTCAAACCCACGATTTACTGCTCATGAGTCGGGGCTGCCACCACTGGGCCACCGCTGCTCTCGGCCACCGCTGCTCTCATCTCTCATCTCTCATCTGCAATCATCACTATACATCACTGTTACTCATCACTGTTGTTATATCATCATTGTTTATATTCATTACTCATAATAAAACGCAATACTCGGGGCTTTCAATTTCTAAAGACCAGTACCTACACTCTTGTGCGTAGTCGGTTAGAATATGCAAGCGTTGCATGGAATCCGTTCTACGCTGTTCATTCGCAAAGAGTTGAGAGAATTCTGAATCTCGACTTTTTATCTAGAAAAATAAGCCATCGGAGTCCGTACGAGCAACGCCTACATTTTTTTAATATAAAGACGCTGCGAGACCGTCGCCGTTCACGCCATCTTATTTTTCTTTACAAAATCGTCAATGGAATCGTAAAATGCAGCGATTTAGTTGAGCGGATTCCCTATTCAGTCCCTTCAAAACCTCCCAGATATCCTACCACCGGACTGTTCCATACTCCTTTCCGAAATTCAAACCTTGGTCTCAACGCTCCCTTGCTACGAATATGTAGAAACTACAATAGTTCCTGCACATCTTTGGAAACCGATTTATTCGGTGTTTTCCTCAACAAGTTTAGAAGATCAGTTTCTGGGGTACGGAGGTGCACTAATTTTCCGCTAAAAAAACTGACTCTTTCTTTCAATTTTATTCACTTCTTCACGTGCTATTGCGCTACTAATTAAGAAAAACGTAAAACAAGTCTTTAGATTTCACATCTATAATACTTATGTCATCATATTACCTTTTTAGATTTAAGTAGAATTTATATTATATTCAGATTGTATGATTTTTTAATAATATTCTAGATTTTTTTTTGTTGTCACTATGGTGAATGCTGCGTATACCTACGAGTCTAATAGGCGTACATACCGGCGCTTTTATTTTATTGATTTCTGTAATAAATAGTATGTATTGCTGTTGGTGAACCTAATAAAAAAAAAATGAAATGAAATCACTCTTTTAGTCACATTTGTGTTCCATCCCTCCTCATTATATGTCCATACCAAGACAGACGACTCGCTTTCATCTTTTCTGTAACAGGCGCCACTTTCTAACTTATTCATAAATGTTCATTTCTAATCATATCCATTTAAGTCATCATCTCAAGTCTCAACATTCTCATCTCTGCTGCATGCAATCTTTTTTAATCCGTTTTCTTCACTGTCTGTCATATTTCAAACAATGCACTCAACGTATCATCGCTCGTGAACTCCCAAACTCTAGTGCCTTATTGAGAATATTCAGAATTTTAAAACTCATCAGTGAATTTAAATGCTGCCCCGAGAAGTCAAAGTTTGTTCGTTGCTGCGAGGCAAGGTGAAATTAAAAGTTGAGCGCAGTTTCGTGGCAAGAGGCCCGAGATAAAGGAGCTCTTCTTATTGGCTTGGAATTAAAATATATTTTAGTTTAGATGAGAATGTTGAGATGGATGTGTGGAGTGACTAAAATGGATGTAGCTGAATACTGTATGGAGCGACTGTGACCTCAAGTAAGTTTTTTTTGGTAACTGGTTTAGTGATTGTATGCAAAGCAAGAATCACATAGATACGATAAACCATATTTTTTTTTTTTTTTTTTTTAATGTTTGGTTTTGCATCGTTAGGTAGGTTGTAGGAGACATAACCGAAGGAAATGATTACTTTAAATATAATTACGTATTGTAGAACTAAGTGAAGTGTTTTCTGTTTAAGAGTTTTCTGCCAAACATCCTAGCTTTAAATAAATTAACTACGTCACGTCCATAATACGACTATTTTGCTGAATAAACATGATTCTAATAACCTCTAATGGGCAAGGAGATAAGAAAGTTTCATATCTGCCATCTTTCTGCGACCCCTGACTGAAAGTGTCGTATCACATTCCTTATCATCACAAAATTCGGCTGACTTTATAATTATAGGTAATGTCTTTGCTTATAAAGGATAGCCTATTGACGTTACCTGCTTTATTCTAAATTGGATGGATCCCTTTGACTTAAAACTTGAAAAAAAAAACAGGCCAATCCCAATTTAAGTTTTTAGGCAACACCGCCCATTTCATGTTAATATCCTTACCTGTCATAATTGTGTTACTGAGTAACTTGTATTTGCGAAGTCTAAACATTTTGTAACACTCACTTCGTAGGTAGGTATATATATATATGATGTTATCTATATGTTATCATATTTCTAATATTGGTGAAATAAAAGATTCCTTCCCAAATAATCCCCAACACGTAGTTAATGTTCCAGATCTAATACGGCACGTTCAATAGTTGGAATACCAGATGTTGGACGCTGGTATTTATTAGAATATGGCAGGAGTTTGGACCTTACGCAACGTCACGCTTTATTTCTCTGTCGTATAATAATAGGAAATGTGTTTCAGTATACAGAACTTATATTTGTAAGTAAGTATTTGAGAGTACAATGAGTATAGATCGCCAATATACAAGGTATTGTTTTGCATTCTCGTAAAAATTCAGGAGGTTGTCAAAAAACACAACTCATCTATTTAAATTACGTATACCGATACGATTTTTTGTAAATAAGAAAAAAAAATACATACTCATTTTATTTTCAATTTGGTTGGAGAATAGGGATGATGACTGGGTAAAGAAAACGAAATTCTATTTTGTCCGTCAATCAGGTAATACAAAAATATTAGATACGTATTTTTTGTTTTATCAATATAACAAAAAAATACTTAGTTAAAACGCATTAAAGTTGGAGAGTGGGGGCTAACTACGTCAGAACTAGGTATAAAATGTACTAAGCCGTGACGTCATGCGCCATTTCAACTCAAAATATCTCCGTAATTTTACGATTACGCGAAAAAATAAAAAATACGTGTCAAATACTTTTTAATAATCTACCTGATAGACAAATAAAAAAAAATGAGTCACCATCCCTATTATTGGCATAGTTACCTCCTTGAATTTGACGAGGATGCAAAACAATAGCTTGTATAACTCAGGATTGTGTTTCTCGCTCACTAATAAAAGCAAGAAAAGATAACTGTTTTAAGCCTTCACTGTTTATAACATACCTTACAGTCCCACTTACGGGATCAGCCCGCGATCAAATATCGGGAGCTCACATTAATTGATAGTCACGGAAGATTTTTATAATTAAGCAAGTTGAGAGCAGCGGTGGCCCAGTGGTGGCAGCCCCGACTTACGAATAGTAAGCCGTGGGTTCGAACCTAGACAGGCGCATTACTTTGTGTAATTTATTTCATCACCGTTGCCCTCAAAAACGGTGAAGGAAAACATTGTGAGGAAACCGGGTCGGAATGTCCGAGAACTAAAAATTCGATACTCATAGAAAGGAGGCCTGTGTCCCAGCAGTGGGAACATTATAGGCTGATGATGATGATGATGATGATGATGAAGGTAGTGAGAGTACAAGTTGAATTGCTTGAAGTTAATTGAAGAAAAAATAGGAAAGATGATCAATGAACAAAGTTGTTATTCCTGAAAAAGTTGACTTAACACCATAGATATAAAAATATATATTTTTTCATTACTCATACTCTGAAAGTAGATCTGAAGTTGCCTGAAGAGCGGGTTGAAAGTAATACTTTTCAGCCCTAGGGAGAATCGCTTTCAACTGACAGATGTCAAATTATAAAAAAAAAACTAGTTCTATTTTATTGAACCATGTTCCAACTTTCTATGCAGCCACGATGTAAAATTGAAATAATTTAAATTAAGTATTGATTAAAGGATATATATTTTTAAAACACTTTATTATAATTTAGTTTCAACAGTTTTTTAAACAACATTGATTTGGGCAAAATATTAACCATTTTTTCAATGATGTAAATGAAAAATAAAGGCTGAATAGCTGGCTGGCCACAGAAAAAAAAAAACAAAACAGGCGGGAAAGCGGCAAACGGTTTTACTCATTTTTTCTTTAGCTAATTCATGTTTTTATTTTTACTTTCCTTGTACTATTCGTAATGAAAAGCACAGTGTTTACCTTGGGTTAAAGACTTAGTTAGTCCCTCGAACTATTGTCCCGTCTCGGGACTAAATAAGTTACTTTCACCACTAGGGTAACAATGTAGTATTTTATTTGTTATATGTATTATTCCTATGGTTTACATCGATATCCAAATTTTATGTTGAAAATTGCGTAACGAGGCGAATCGAAAATCAAAGAGCCTCACAATATTCAATTATCAATATTTATAGTTACTAAATTGGCTTAAGGCTCTGAATATAATCAGAAAAGTTTAATAAAATGCTAAAGTCTAGACACTAAGTTACACAATGGATTGTAAGAAAAATCCATACTTCCATACTAATATTTTAAATGCGAAAGTAACTCTGTACGTCTGTGAACCTTTCACGCCTTATCGGTTGCACACAGGTAGACCATGAGATAGATTAGGATGCTGGACGTTTTTTATCTCAGTAGTTCGTTTTTGTGAGATAATGTCGACCTCAACACGGGCGAAGCCGCGGGAAAAAGCTAGTCTTACGTAAAACTGTTATATAAAATTAACAATTCCGAGAGGAATAATCTAGTCGAGCTAAGGGTATTAATTTCACATTAAAAGATGGATGGAATAATCAGCATCGTTACGCCTTCAGTGTGAATGTAACGACCGCCTCGGGGATTTATCTTAAATATCAGAGATGCGAGAGTTAGAGGTTCCTGAAATCTGTTGAGAATTTAAATTATAATCCGTATTTTTGGACTGAATAAGCGATTATTCGGGTTAAAAGTTTTAAATTGAGAACAGAAATCAAAAAAGCTGGTAATTTAAAGACTTTGTTCAGATTCTCATAACAGGCGAAAATCTTTTTAAACTTCCTCAGAAAAAGTTCAAGCTGACAACGCATTCCTCAGCGTTATTCTACAACAGGGAACGGCCGCGCCATATTTTAAATTCTGGTCTATATTTCAGGCCCCTGTCACAGGAACGAGGCGAAAATGTCCCTAATAGCGTTTATTGACTGACGGATGGACACCGGAATTTATTATGAAAGATAAGATACGCCATTGTATAGTTAAAAGGTCGGTGTAGTGAGATTTATCCCTGCTTTCACATACACTAGACAGAATCTAAATACATCCGAAAATAAAAGCATTTTGTTGGTTTTTCAACGCTCGAATCAGCGTCCAGAATTGAAATTTTAACAGAGCAATACTTAAGGGGCATTCATTTTGATAATATGGCTGCTGTAGATTGAAGTTGGTTGATTAATAATTATACTATTGTAACAGTATCGCGTACTAAGTATATTGGCTGAAGCCAGCTATAGTATAAAAAGGTAACAAATCCTAGTTAGCAACAAAGATTAAAAAAAAAGAAATAAGCTTCTAATGATTACGCACATTCACGATTCCAAGATAGCAGTAGCGATAAATAAATTGGAGTCTAACATCATCATCATCATTTCAGCCGAAAGACGTCCACTGCTGGACATAGGCCTTCCCCAAGTGTCACCGCATTGACCGGTCCCGTGCGACTCGCATCCAGCGGATACCCGCACCCTCACCAGGTCATCGGTCCACCTAGTGGGAGGCCTTCCAACGCATCGTCTTCCAGTTCGCGGTCGCCATTCCAGAACTTTTCGGCCCCATCGGCCATCCGTTCTGCGAGCAATGTGCCCTGCCTACTGCCACTTAAATTTGGCAATTCTTCGGGCTACGTCAGTAACCTTGTTTCTCTTACGGATGTCCTTATTTCTGATTTGATTAAGCAAGGAAACTCCGAGCATAGCCCTCTCCATTGCCCTTTGGGTGACTTTAAGCCGTCTGATGAGGCCCAGAGTGAATTGGAGTCTATGATTTGGATAAAATAATTAAAAACAAGATAATGGAGATTACCTTTGACAGTAGTCATAGAATTCCGAAAGACTGACAACAAGTTTTACTATGCTATCCAGTATCTGGGTTGTGGATGCCAGAAATAAAGTAGCTCTTTGAAAATACTGGTATTCAGCTGCCTGGTTAGACTGGAACCCACCTCAAAATAATTAGGAAAAAGAAAGACAGACTAACAAGATAATATTACTCCAGGAAACAACATCATCTATTTCTGATACAATAGCAACAAACAATGAAAGAATACATACTAAGGAAGTGCGTATCTATACAGTATGTTAGGTTAAACGAGGGACATATTGAGGGAGGGTATTCAGTATTCGATTCTCGTCCTAAATATGTAAAAAACCTATAACGTACCTATATAGAAGAATTTTTAATGTTTTGTTTAGTGCCTAGATATTTTGGACTGTCCTAAGCCAGGTAAGTTTAAAGTATGAAGGGAAAATGGATTATACCTAAGAGTCATTGCCCCGCTCACATGTTCTGCGATAGTATTAAGTCGCTAGCGCAAGGGTGTATACACGTTGCGTGTCATTTGCGAAAATTTTGGTATGGTTCTGTCTGTTATTTATCAGTGTTTTTTTTTGTTTATATTTTTATTAGTATCATGTTAGCATGTACTATTATGGGTTTGAATATGTCCCTCGTTTAAACTAACATACTGTAGAAAAAAATAAATAAAATTGAAGTGTCTGTTTGTTATATTAAAATAACCGCTTTTTACTACATGCATATGAATGTATATACGGTACATATACCAAAATATTTTTTGATACAATTTTTGTCTGTCTGTCTGTCGGTCTGTCTGTTTGTTCCGGCTAATCTCTGGAACGGCTGGACCGATTTTGACGGAACTTTCACTAGCAGATAGCTGTTGTAATAAGGAGTAACTAAGGCTACTTTTATCTTAGAAAAAATCTAATTCCACGCGGACGTAGTTGCGGGCACCGCTAGTTATTTAAAAATAACAATACAACGGTAACAAAAATAAACGTGTTTACTGATCTAGAAACAGTTAAGGTGGAAGCGACATGGTAGCCTGCGAAAATTAAATTTTCACTTCAGTAGCTCAAACATGTAGGTTTTGCTGCCTACATGTACACACACAAAGTTACTTTGAGACAAAGTAACTTTTTAATTATTTTTTTCAGAAAGCCTCGATTATCTTATTCAGCCTTGGGTTTGATCATACAATTCGAAACATTCACACTCTATCTCTTTCCCGCCCATTAGAAAGACGGAGAGACAAAGACCAGCCCTTTCGAAGTTCCGTTTTTGAATTCGAACACGTTCGGAATTTCGTACTAAAGAGATTTTGCAAAAATTATGTCTCTCGTAACTAGAAATAAATTACATTATTGAATTTTTAACTTATTGTTGTATTTACACGAAAATAAGTATTTACTGCATATAAAACTGATACTTAACCTGTAAATATTTCGAAAAGAGCAGCGGTGGCCCAGTGGTAGCAGCCCCGACTTACGAGCAGTAAGTCGTAGGTTCGAACCCAGGCAGGCGCATTACTTTGTGTAATTTATTTCATTACCGCTGCTCTCAAAACGGTGAAGGAAAACATCGTGAGGAAACCGGCATGTCCTAGAACTAAAAATTCGAAGACATGTGACATCTACCAACCCGCACTGGGCCCGCGTGGTGGATTACAGCCCATTCCTTCTCATAGAGAGGAGGCCTGCGTCCCAGCAGTGGGAACAATATAGGCTGATGATGATGATGATGAAAGAGTTGAATAAGTTAAAAATATTAAAATACTCGTAAAATATGACTGAAACTAGCGACGAGAACAGTATTGTAACACCGGAAGAGTTAAAACAACAAGACAGTTATTAATGCAGAATTAAGTTTCCTACCTGATAAGTCTCGCAAAAAATATCTAAAAGCATACCATGTCTTCAACGAGACTTACAAAGGGCGCAAGCAGTTTTTCGGAGACGGTGTTGGTATCTTATTTTTTAGATTTATCACAGACGAGGTGATCATCTATAATTTTAATTATTTTGATTCACAATAAATAGTTATTTCAATCAATTCCTGTTTATTATTTTATCGCCTAAAGTGTTCTCGCTGCTGAAGTGAAAAGTTATGTGTGTTACACGAGAGCAAAGTTTTTTGCATCTCGTGCCTTTGAATCCCTCGCCACGCTCAGGATTCAAAATCAGCACTCGCAGCAAAAAACGACTTTGCTCTCTTGTTGCACAAATAACTATTTCACTTCAGTAGCTCAAACATGTAGGTTTTGCTGCCTGAAATCAGTGAGCAAAATCGCATTTTGCTCTAGCTATGAAGTGAGACAAAGTAACTTTTTAATTTTGTTTTTCAGAAATCAGCGAATATCTTATTCAGCCTTGGGTTGATCGTACAATTCGAAACATTCACACTCTATCTCTTTCCCGCCATTAGAAAGAGAGAGAGAGATAAAGACCAGCCCTTTCGGAAACGAACCAACACGTTCGGAATTTCGTACTAACTTAAAAAAAAATTGCAAATAGATAAATATGTCTTTTCATGTAATTTATTGAATTTTTAACTTATTGTTGTATTTAAACGAAAATAAGTATTTAATGCAAATAAAACTGATATTTAACCTGTTAATATTTATTTCTAGTTTCAATAATGATACTTAATATATTTAGAATAATAAAATATCATGGTTGCTATTTCCGAACACGCCTTAATTTTAAAAATAAAAGAGCTGGAATAAAATTTCGTGGCTGGCATGGCGTAAAGAGTAGAATATGTTAAAAATATTAAAATAATCGTAAAATATTAGTGAAACTAGTGACGAGAGCAGTATTTTAACACCGGAAGAGTTAATACAACAAGTTATTAATGCAGAATTAAGTTTCCTACCTGAGAAAGTCTCGCAAGAAATATCTGAAAGCATACCATGTCTTCAACGATTTGAGACTTACAAAAGGCGCAAGCAGTTTTTCGGAGACGGTGTTGCTATCTTATTTTTTAGACTTATCACAGACGAGGCGATCATCTACAATGTTAATTATTTTGATTCACAATAAATAGTTATTTCAATCTATTCCTGTTTATTATTTATTATTCTCTTAAAGTGTTCTCACTGCTGAAGTGAAAAGTTATGTGTGTTACACGAGAGCAAAGTTTTTTGTATCTCGTGCCTTTGATTCCCTCGCCACACTCAGGATTCAAAATCAGCACTCGCAGAAAAAAACGACTTTGCTCTCTTGTTGCACAAATAACTATTTCTTTGTTTTTTTTTGCAATTAGACAGTGTCAAGTTCTGTGTTGATTAAAATATAATAATAATAATAATAAAATTGTTTATTAACCAACAAAAGCTACAGATATACATTTAACAATACAAATGTTGCAAAATCAGTACAATAATTTATATAACCCTGCCTCTTAAACTAGGATCACCTGTATTTTAAGAGACAGTGTTCGGCCGAGCAGTTCCTTAAACATAATTTATAACACATTTGCTCGTAAAGGGTCTCTTATTGCACCAAGTTCAGTATCGTAATGTATCTCATTACGCACTAGTGCGGTAATGTAAAGTATAACGCACGGCTTATCAAAATGCTCCGTCTAAAACGAACGGTACTTTTTTAAATCTTAGCAAAGAGTTTTTATGTCAGAAAAGTGGTCAACATTTTATGAATAAAATTAACTTGGGAGATAAAATATAATAAATAAACATTTAATTCTTTAATTTAATCAATTTTGACCATAAATTACAACCATTTATCTGTAACAAAACACAAAAATATTAATTTACTTTATTAGTAATACTGGCTGTTTTTGTACCTTTGCCTTAAAAAAAAAGCGTAAAAATTATTCCGCGCGCTTTCTCTTTACGCCGTTTTATTTTTGTTTGAAAATGTCATCCGAATTTTATTTATTTCCTCGCAAATGTGTTATAAAACGTCGTATGACATTCGTGCGCTTTGATAATTACAGCCTCTGCTTTCTTGTAGCCCTCGCCTACGTCTCGGGCTAGCAATATCGCCTCGGCTGTAATTTTCAACTTACCGCACTTATATCATAATGTACTATTATTACAATAGGTGGACGGTACAAGTAAATTAGGATTTGTGTTGTAGATTTTTTTGTGTGAAGTGTGATAGTGAAATGTGTATATGTGTATGTGATAGGAGGTGAGTACATTGCGTGTGAGCGTGAATGTGTGTATTTGTGTGTGTGTGCCTGCGTATGTGTGTGTGTGTGTGTGCGTGTGTGTGTGTGTGTGCGTGTTTGTGTGCGTATGTGTGTGATAGATGAAGTATAGTGCGAGTATGAGTTGATGGTTAGGGAATATAGGCGTGTGTGTCATTTAATTGTTAGTATGTGTTAGTGAATGAGTACTTATGTTATTAGACAATGTATGTGAGTAAAGACTCTGTGTAGGCATAGTCCTTTTGTAATAGCCACTCTGTTACCACAGGTTTAAGTTTGTGTACGTTTAGATTTATAATATTTATTTGTGAGTTAATTTTTTGGTATATGTGTGTACTTAGTGTGTAGAACTGGTGTGTTGCGAAGGTAGTTTTGTGTTGGATTCTTGGAAGAAGATTTACTCGCTTATTTGGGTTTGGCGGAGGCAGACTGAGATGAATTCTTAGAAGTGATCGGAGCACATAGAGTTGCCGTACCGTATGATTCGCGGACGTTACAATTTATTATGGTTATTTCGAGTTATTAATCATTAAAATCATCAAAACCCTCTTAAATTCATTTAATCCCATTGGATGAATTTTTCTCATGAAAAAGTAAATATTAATTTTATGGGATTGAATGAACTTAAAAAGGTTGTAGGTATTGATGATTTTAATTATTTTGATTCAGTAAAGCCATATTTTTTTACGGCTCGAATCATAATTATTTTAATTAACATATAATCCGACATTGCCGGCCGTGCCAATTGCAGAAAAAGTAAGAAAATTTGAATTTCGCGTGACATGCTGTCGCCTCCACCTTAATGCCATCTGTCTCGGTAAATCTCAGGAAGGGCGCGGAGTGACAACAATGACCGGCGTAACCAGAGCCCTGTTTAATAAACGTTACAATCCGACAATTTTGTAAATAAGTGACATATTTGTAAAATTATGACAAGTGCTGTTTAATAAACCTTACAAGTATGTAAGAATTTTACAAGTAAAAACATTACAAATATTACCATTACAAATGCTGTTTAATAAACGTTTATAAGTGCAGAGAACGCCTGTAGAATTCGATGACAATATTGTATCTACAAATTTGTAATTGTAAGCTAACAATTACATAAAATGTAACTTAATGTTGAAGATTCTTGAAACGAAATTAGATTTAAAAAATCTTAAAATTTGGTTTTAGCATTTGGTTTACAGACTTTTCTTACTTACTTTTCTATTATTTTGATGCATAACGAAAGTCATGGAGCACAATAACATAATCACGATTCTGTCTCTAGTTTAGAGAATAAAGATGTTTTATTCGGCCGATTTAGTGAAAAACTAACTCACCCAATGTAAAATAAACAAGTGGAAAGATATTGCGGAGCAGTGGAAATCTTTGACCATCTTTAACAAAGACTGGAAATACCTACGCGCCGTTGCCGTACACCAGTGGCGAAGGGTCAGAATTTTGTAAGGGGAAGCCGACGAAAAAAATGAGATCATTAATTTTGTTTTTAAAGTGAAACTTTTATTACATCGTCTCAAACTTTTTCGTTTTTGTGTGTTGCATGTCGCGTGACGATCGGTCGTGGAGCAGGGATAAAATGTAAAGTGAAAGGAATAGGAATAAAGTGAAAGGCGCTCTGACGAGCGCCTTTCACTTTATTCCTATTCCGCGGTCTACTCCGCGCTATAGTGTGAAAAAAAGTTTCACTTTTACCGTGGTTTCATAAAACCACACAATCCTTTTATTCGTCATCGCATTTTTAAATTTCATTTTGATTGTCAGCGACCCCGAAAACCACGAAAATGTCACCCATGATCAGTATACACAAAAATTTTCGAAGGACCCAACTTGATCTTTTTTTCATAACTTATGTATTGTAACGATTAAATGCACAGGAACTATAGAAAATATGTTTATCCATAAAAGTGAACGCGTATAAATACAATGTTTCATGTCTATGCTATTAACCGTTGAGGAGTTTCCTTATGAGAAGGGGACCCTGGCGGTAGGATGAATTCATGATACAAATCGTCATTATCCATCAAATATGAACACGTATGCAAAGTTTCGTGTCTGTGCTATTAAACGTTGAGGAGTTCCCTCGTGAGAAGACAATCCTGGCTGCAGGATGAGATCATGATAGAATTCATGTGTACCCATCAAATATGAACTCGTATGCAAAGTTTCATGTCTGTGCTATTAAACGTTGAGGAGTTCCTTCGTGCAAAGACGATCCTGGCTGCAGGATAAGTTCATGATACAAAACATGATCATCCATCAAATATGAACTCGTATGCAAAGTTTCGTGTCTGTCCTATTAAACGTTGAGGAGTTCCCTCGTGAGAAGACGATCCTGGCTGGAGGATAAGATCATGATAGAATTTGTGTTTATCCATCAAATATGAATGTGCATACAAATTTTCGTGTCCGTGCTATTTACCGTTGAGGAGTTCCCTCGTGAGGAGACGATCCTGGCTGCAGGATTAAGTTATGTCTGTCATAAAAATGTATTGCTCTTAAAACCAAAGGTGTGCGCTAAATTTCAGCTCAATCGGGCATCGGGAAGTGGTTCTAATTTAGCTTGCTATACATACATTGAAAGTTCCCTGTCGTAACTCGAAAATCTTCGGCTTACCTAGTCCTTACAAAACGCTGCTGATAGCTGCGAAGTCACGTGTCCGCGTTCATACGAATTTAGTTCTGAATTCTGACACCCGAGCGTCGGCTTACTGGCGCCACGTGTTGCTTTCTTTGTTGACATGAAAAATGCTGGCATTTATGTAATGTTTTCAATCCTATGATGTATTTAATGTCTGTACTGTGATGTGATAACCTCAGATGTGTACATAATTTACTATTTGACTACAGTAGACACTAGACACTACGTATAGTGCCTTGTTCCCAAAGGGAAGCCGGCAGGAATCGGCTTCTTAGGAGCCTTCGGGCCTGCCGTACACTCATATTCATCATCACTACTGTCACTACTTCCACTACTAGTTGTTAGCACCATTTTTAATGTATAACAATTCAATTTCTTCACTTATTAAATTGAGGTACAGAATTGTAAAGTTCTGACACACGGCGTGTCCACCTGTCGGAATTGTTCTACAATTTACAAAATATGTAAATTTGTAATTACGATTGTGCGTTCAATAAAACAGTTTTCCTTACAAATATGTAAATTGTCACCTGTAAAGAGAAAATGTTTATTAAACAGAAATATGTAAAATTGTAATTACAATTTTACAATTTTGTCAGTTTTCCACCATGGTAAAGTTGTAAGTTGTATTCTTTATTGAACAGAAACTTGTAGACTAGTAACTTGTAAAATACAATTACAATTTACAATTTGTAACGTTTATAAAACAGGGCCCTGGTGGTAGCATAGCGAATGATCTTACATAATAGAAAGCAACTTTGCCAAAGCAAACTAGTAACACTAATCGGGCATTTGATAATCCAATGTTATAGATAAGATTGAAGATGTCTTAGTGTGCGCAGTAGAGAACTGTGATGAACTGTAGGATACAGAAGCAAAATACAAAATTAAGAACTCATGTAGCAGGACTTTTTGGCTAAAATATAAGAAAACCATTAATGAAAACAAACCGTTGACACGAGAAGCCATTAACAGTCACACATACAGGTAGAACAAGTCTACTTTACTTTTGCTAAAATAGTTTTTAAACGTATGAACATAGAATGAGTAATTGTGTAATAAGAATAAGAATAAATTTATTAAACCATAGTTACAGTAATTTTCTTAGTCTTACATCATTAAGGATATCGGTAACAAGTTTTATTTTAACAAACTTAGATAACAGTGGACCCCAAACTAGGCTGTGCCTGTATCTTGGGGGCCGGAGTTGCGAGAACTTTAAATTAAAAACATTTATTTGTAGTTATGCTAATTAGACATTTTGGAAAATAACAAAATATTTTAATAAATTGGATTAACAGAAATTGGATATTTAACAGAAAAATAGGAGACAATAAAAAAATTAAATAAGAACAATTCTAATATTTAGGAATGATGTGTGTGTGTGTGTGTGTGTATGGGTGTGTGTGTGTGTCTGTATGTTAGTGGGTATGTGTGGTGAAGGTTTAGCACAGATTAGGTGTTGTTAACTGATAATGTCTTCGGTTTCATCGTAAGGTAAGGAGAGAAGCAGTTTCTGGATCACTTTTTTACTTGAGTGATCACTTAGGCCTTTTATATTACAGTATTTATTGATTTTGTTGTAGACATGAGTGTGGGAGTAAGAAGGACACCGCCTCGCCAAGAGACTTGTTGCATCGGGAAGAGGGATGTGTAAAGTGCGTTTGGATATTATGTTTTGGTAATCTGGCCTATTTTTTATGGATTTGTGAGTATGTAGTGTGGCATTTAAAATAAGTAACTGTCGCACTCGCAGCACAGGAAATTCTTTATAAAGCAATTCTGTTGGGAATCGGAAAGGTTTTTTAAGCATTACTTTGACTACCGCTCTTTGAGCTCTTTCTATTTCTATGAATGTGGTTTTACCAGCACTGGCCCAGATGGAAATTCCATACTGAAGTTCAGATTGGCATAGACCAAGGTATATTGTTCGGAGAACCTTATAAGGAGTGCAGTCACGTAACTTTTTCATGACATAAATAAGTTTCCTGACGCGCGCCGAAAGTATTTATTCAAATACTGTGAGGTTTATATGAAATATGTTCGTCTATTGTAATACCAAGGTATCTTATAGATGGAGTTTGGTCTATACAAATGCAGGTACAGTCAATGAGTGGATGGTTATGATCACTGCAGCAGGTATGGAACTTAAGTGTCAAGTGTGGTGGAGGTTTAGAAGCGATAGTTTTGCAAAAGGTTATAAGCTTGGTTTTCCTTACGTTGAGGGTGAGAAGATTTTTGCTGAGAACCTCGGCAATTGTAAGCAATCCATTCTCAGCAAGATCATACACTTGATTCCATGTTTTGGCGTGGAATACAATTGCCGTGTCATCTGCATAAGATATGATTTCAGCGTTACTTATTGAAGCATTAATATTGTACCTGAATGACGAAGCGACGTGTTGAGTTGAGATAACAACTCACATAGCCGTTGACTCATTCAATGCCAACTAGCATGACGAGTTTCAGTTTCTAATAAGCTCAATAGATGGCGCTGTCCCTATGACGCGCAATCCTGAATCGCGGTGTTAAGATTCTCCGCGGCCGAATGACCGCCCTCGAGTTTTGTAAATCAGGTATCGCTTCTCGGCCTTTTGGCTAAGATCAAAGTGTAGTATCTGTTCTTTTCAGCTTAATATCTGAAACAGTGTTGCCGTTTTAGCGCTTTTCGCGCTAGATCTAGCGCATTTTAACACTCTTCAGCGCTTTTTAAAAAAAAATGACGCGCTAAACATTATTTAGTGGAATCTGGTGGAAAATTAAAAAGATATTG
The DNA here is from genome assembly GCA_963082945.1 of Cerastis leucographa. Taxonomy (NCBI): domain Eukaryota; kingdom Metazoa; phylum Arthropoda; class Insecta; order Lepidoptera; family Noctuidae; genus Cerastis; species Cerastis leucographa. The sequence continues at coordinate 19,099,678 of OY720356.1, read as the reverse complement.
TCAACCTCCAATTAGGCCGAAAAGTCAGGTTTCAGAGCCAAAACAATTGAAAAAATAATCAATATATGGTTATAATATTTGGTTTAGTCTATTGTTTTGTCTCTTTTTACATTAAAGGATTTTACTATGGCTGTCTCGGTCGTGTTTCTAACAGACAAAAACCGGTTTATTTGGCGTGGAGTTCCTTTCTTATTAGAATTTTAGTTTGTTTTTTCGTGAAAATCTTAAATGGAAGTTCCACTGAAGAAGAAGGCTTCTATTTTGCTTATACGGCACCAAATGAGATTATTAAAGAAAACTTGCCACACCTACGAATTACCTGAAAATGTCCTGAATAAAATAACAAAAACTTTCAAAAAAATTAACCTCAGCTGGCGAAAGTACATCACAGACACAGACACCTGAAAATAATGACGAAACTGACCACGACAATGTGACTGAGTTATTGAACATGGTTTATTTTAACAATTAAATAAAATTATTATAAAGCCATTAATTGTGTTTTTCTTATCTTTTCAATTATCGCAAAAAAAGAACATCGTTTTAACCACGCAAAAAGTTTAGTGGATTTTAGCGCTTTTTTTAAGCCCCGTTTTTACCAAAATATAGCGCTTTTTTGACATAAGTTTGGTGGTTTTGTTTTTCCTCTAACGGCAACACTGATCTGAAAGTTCCCTCACTGAGGGACCAGTATATTAATCTGATTTTTGTAAGCTGACGGGATGTTCGGGGCTCGCTCCACTCCCGTCGCGGGTCGGCCCGGCATTGCAGTGCCGCCGGGATCGGCCCACATATAACCTTGAGACTATTAAAATCGTTAGGATTAGACCCGTTCGGTCCAAGCTAATGTCTGATGATTGTTCGTCCCTAACATTTCGAAATTCGAATGTTAGCTGAATGAATTATGTGCTCATTAGCTATGTCAGTCTCGAGCCATTAGAAGCCGATTAGAAAAAAATCTATCGACAGTCGCTCTGGTCGAGCCTCAACAGTGGCAGTCGCTGAATAGAATAAATAACTGGAATTTGACACCCCACGACCTTGTAGGCGGGTCGTACTGTCAAAAAGTTTTGTGTCCTCACCCAGGTCAAGATGCGCTAAGTGTAAAAATAGCGCGAAAGATTAAGACATAGCCAGATTTACTTTCTCATAAAATTGTATGCCTTTAAAATATTCAAAAGAACATACAGGTGTATTTCAAAGGCTGACATTGATAGACAGCAGACAGTGCTACGTCGCTGGCGCGAGACAGCATAGTTACTGGCGCGAGTAACTTGCTCTTTGTTGTTAAAATGAATATTGCACGAGTTTGTGGTAATAATCATGTATTAATGCATGATGAAAGGTTTGATCTCTTAGTTGCCACGGCTTATTTCAAACTTACTATTTTATTTTTTAAGTGTCTTTTTATTTTACTATGGATACTTTTAACGTGCACGCCTTGCTACATCGTTCTCACATAATGTACCATCTCAACATGAATGATGTAACCAAGGTTTTTGTAACAAGATTCTGATTTAAAAGAGTGTTCATGGAGTTTCTTGCCCATTCTTCTCCATAGAGATCTACGCTTTGGAATGGGCAACTACAGTACTTTCACAGTTATTATGTCTTGTGACTGAGACTGTAGCTTCATTTTTATTGTTGTTTGACTATTCAAAAGTGCCTGTAATTGGCTTACTTGAAATAAATGATTTTGATTTGCTTTGATAAATCATGTTCTATGAGTCTAGTCTACTAGCAGTAGGGAAAAAATAAAATAAAAATGCACTGTTTGTTTTTCAGCCTCTGACTCAGCGCCTATAGTTCGAATTAAACAGACCAATAGTATTATTAATTTATTTTAGGATTTCGTTTAGTATCACTGAAAACGAGCATTTAAATACTTTGGTTTACCAAACGCGATTTAAGTTTAATATGAAATAATTATGTTTTACATTGCATTTAGGCGAACTAAAACATCTTCTATTAGTAAGAACATAAAGTGCTTATATAAAAATTAGTAGCAAATTCAACATAAAAAAGTCGATTTACTGCAAAAAAAAAAGACATTCCTTAGACGAGACCCCTCATACAACGCTTCAACCATTATAAGGGATACAAGGGGCTTCAACACCAGCAAATTCATTTCAAAATGGTCAACAAACCATTGCACTATGACCCTTATTTCTTGGAGTGTAAGAGCTAGGATTAACAGCAACGTCTGAGAGATTGCACCATTTGTCAGAATCTCGAGTCATTTAAGGCAATTTTTATTGCTTTACTCTGTCGAGTACGGCGCGAGAATGTACAGTAATAGCATAAAAGTTTGATGTGTCGGGAAAATAGAAGGAAAGTACGACGGTGAGGAATAATAGAAATTAATTAAAACTTTATGAAGTTGAAGTTAAGGCGGGACTTTGAAGGAAAATAACGTAGGGTTTCAGAGCGTAACGTACTGTGAGGGTTTTTATTTTAGGTATTTTGTATTTATGTTAAATTCTGCATTAAATAAATAAATAAATTAAAGTTTATTTTAGACTACAGTCCATAGCTTTGTTAGTATTTTATGCATTGCATGTTAAATGATTTTTGAGAATCAACAGATTATGAATTTCATAATTTGGGAAAAGTAGCTGCAAAGTGGAAAAAAATATGACCTACGATCGCGAAACACCCCCCGCATCACAAGCACTTTACTGCAACGCATTTAGCGTTAAGCTTTCAATAAGCATCGATTGAAGACGCAGGATTTGCGGTAAATATACATATATAAGTACTAAATAACATTTATTTTAATATTTTGAAATGTTTAACTTACAGTTTTTTTTAAAATAGTATTTGTTAAAAATGTAAAACTTAGATGCGTATAAGAATAAATTATGGAAATAATAATTTCCTTTCACATATTCCAAAAAACACAAGAAATACGTTTTCCTTCTTAGCCACGCTTATTAACTTTTCCTATATCTACTCAATACATACGTTCACTCCGCCGACTCCTGAAAGTACTTTCTTTTTGCAACTTTTTCCCTAAATCGGTAATCCCATTGCCAACGAAAGCCAAGTTACGAGCTTGTCAGAGTCAATTAGTTGTCACGTCTAACTTGTAGGAATATTTGGAAAAGTATTTCGCTTTGTTGATGGGGTCGTAAACATGTGTGACAGTTCGTCCGAACGCTTTAAGGCTTCGGCACGTTAAGGCTTGCCGCTGCGTATTGAAAAAAAAAACCGGCCAAGTGTGCGAGTCGGACTCGCGCACGAAAGGTTCCGAACCATTATTTATCAAAACGAGCGAAATAAATATCACTTTTTTTGTATGAGAGCTTCCTGAAATATTTATTTCATTCTGTTTTTACTATTTGTTGTTATAGCATCAACACAAATACTTAATCTGTAGAAATTTCAACTGGCTAACTATCACGGATCACGAGATACAGCCTGGTGACAGACGGACGGACGGACGGACAGCTAAGTCTCAGTAATAGGGTCCCGTTTGACCCTTTAGGTACGAAACCCTAAAACACTACAAAATGTCGTTCATTCTGATTGATGTAGTGGTCTACTAGTCGTAACGCGATTGCTGAACTTGAGGTCCCAGGTCCGATTTCCAGGTCGGGCAAATTAGGTTTTTCTATCAGAAGTTTCACAGTTACAGCTAGTTAGGATTTGTGCCCAGTTGATGGCGAAATATGGTCTGTTATTAGGCGTAGGTAAAAAGGTTAATACTAGGTCTTTGATCTTGTCCTGCAAATCATCATCACATTCTGCCCTTGTCCCATTTTATTTGAGGTCGCCGCAACACTTCTCTTTCCTCCATTCTCCTCTGTCATTCGTCATGCTATCATTTACTACTTTTCCTTTCATATCATTTTTCACACAATCTATCCATCTTTTCTTTGGTCTTCCTCTCCCTCTCCATCCATTCATTCTACATTTATACAAGATGTTGTTTTGCATCCTCGTCAAAATTCAGGAGGTTGTCACAAAAGACATAAATAATCAATTAAAATTACGGTACCTAGTTAATTATTAAAAAACGCTGATTATTTTGGTAGTTTAAGTTTGTCAGTATTTCACAATAAACCCCCTTAACGTGGTTAAAGAATAAGAAATTATCAAATAAACATTTGAGATTGTTTGTATGTGTGTAAGCGAGGTTATAGGGCGAGAATCAGGCCGCGTTTAAAACACGGGTGGTTCACACTTACCGATTTCGGTAAATAAGAAAAAAATAAAAATAATTACCTACCCATTTTATTATTGATTCGGGACGAGAATCATTAGCATAGTTACATCCTTGAATTTGACGAGGTTCCATAACAATATCACAGGTAATCATCAATCTTTTCCTGCAAATGTCCGGCTTTTTGTCAGCACTATTCATAATACGAAAAGGAAACCTAAACCACACGGTTACTTAATATATATTTAAATTCAGCCATCCACTTAGCAAAAACCAGAAATACTTATCCAATTTTATTCCTAACGTTCCATTAACAGCTATTTCGGTCGCATTACTTATTCACGTCATATCCGCGGAACCGTCGGTGATTGAATATTGAATCGTTCGGGTGATCGGGTCACTCGGGAACAGACGAGCGCTACGATTCTTAACCAGTGTTTTTCAAACATTATTCTGCCATGGCCCGGTAAATGTCACACTGGCCCTTAGTGACCCACTCAATACTTTAAAACCACTTCCCCCGCTAATAACATTAAGTAAAATAGATCGGTATTGCCTATTTTGTGCGAATGGAGCAATTTTTTCTAAGGTGGACTGGGAGCCCAAGGCAATAAGCCCGCCTTTATACAGTTTTTTACTAGTGCATTAAGTTTAATAAATAAATTAATATTATTTTAAAAGAAGGCAGAACTGATGCGATCCAGTTTTTTATTTTGATGGCCCGGTCACGGGTCGCGACCCTCCAATTGGGAAACGCTGTTCTATACCTACCCTCGCTTTGAATACAAAAAGGTGGTCGGTGTTCGAATGGTTGTATGATTTTTTGATATGATGGGTACAACTCTGAATGACTTTATGTCACATGTAGAGAAAGGGTACGTACAAGTATTAAGAGATTTTATAAAGAATCTCAAAAGACTTACTTATTAAAACAGCACAGTAAAATTATAATTTTATCTATCTTTTATTTACTTTGGTTTCGATCAATTCTTTCAATTCATTTGAGTTGTGGCGTATATTTTTCTCAAAAGATGCTTACAATTCTCTCTGTCTATAAATAAAAGCAAGATTGCAAAAAATGTTTCGACTGCTTTAAATACTGGTTACAGATTAGAGTTATGGCACTGAGATTACATCTTGAACACAAAAAAAACGTAGTTTTCAAACTACACATTGAGTAAAGGCCATTAACTTGCCAGATGAAAACACTTCATATTTCGGATTCAAAACTTTCGTTAACTTCACCCTTTTTCTGTTTTCTGAACTCCAAAAACGGTAGAGTCCAAAGTCGCTGGTTCTTTGCAAGCTTTTCTGCATCATCAAATGTATGTGGCATATCTTTTCTTGCAGTCTCAGGCAATCCAAGAGCAATCAAAGCGCCCAATCCAGCTACGGACCCCACTACCGCTAAAGGTAACCAGTACATATAAACTTTCAAGTACACAATGTATGGTGACATAACTGTGGCTACGTATCCACAAATATGTACTATAGACACTCCTGATCCTCTCACAGATGTAGGCAGGATCTCAGCACACCATTGCATAATAGCACTTAACGACATATTTACAGCGAATCTGGCGACCACTGCAAATATCACTGTTTGTACACCACTTGCAAATATGGTAAGTATACACAATATGCATGCAATGGCCATCATGACGATTGTCAACCATCTTCTACCCAAGGAGTCCATAACGAAAGCCACGATGATCATTGAAGGACACTCAGTAAAAGATACCATTGAGAAAGACATAAAAAAGTCAAAATCTAACTGTCCTAAACTCCTCACCAGTCCATCAAAAACGATAGTACAGCACATGTATTCAATACACACTAGTATAAACATTTTCCTTATGACTGGTCTCTTCAGTATCTCTAAACAACTCTCCGATTTTTCTTCCTTCGCATTTGTAGCTGACACTTTGAATTGTTCTATCATTTTTGGTGGTATTTCCTTTTTATTTATCCGACCAATTACTAGAACTTTATTTACAGCTTCATCAATGCGGCCTTTTGATAACAACCATCTCGGACTTTCTGGCATGTACAATGGTGTTATTAAAGCGAAAGCTAGAGGTATACTAGTGACTAGAGAAATCGTTTTCCAGTGGCCGCAAGCGAGCGCCAACCAGGGCAGCACAGTGACGAATAGAGAGTAAAACACGGCAAAAGATAGGTTTGCTAGTAAAGTTCTGTATTTAGGTGCGACGTATTCTAAAATGAGAAGGTACGCCATGGTCATGCAGTTATCGTAAGCCATACCCGTAAAGAATCTTGCAGCAGCAAACTGAATCATATTTTGAGTGTAAGCACTGGCGACGCCACCAACACAGCCGATAAGATTGCTGATTACAGCAGCTGGAACTCTTCCGAACCGATCCGCAATCCATCCAATGATAAATCCACCTAGTATAGACCCAACAAAGAATATTGATTGAGCTGTTGCTTGATAGCTGTTCTTGTCGCAAACCCATTCCCACTCACTTGAAATAGTAGGGTATGGTATTTCTGTTTTGTTGAATTCCCATCCATATTGACACGGCACTGTATTCCAGGTTGGATCAGGCGTCACTCCGCTTAGTAACACCTCAGTCCAGTTGGCTTCATACATTCTACATTGTGAGTATCCAAATCTTGCGTTGTTATCTTTTGGTACACCAAGATTCCTTCGTTGTATGTCAGTTAAGTTTTCTAACTCGGGGATCCTGCACCAGTGGTTGGGCGACACTTCAGTCATGAACATCTGAGAGAAGTATACGAATGTTCCGTAGGCGTAAAAGGGAAACGTACCGAAGAACAGGAGCCATTGATAACGCCCACATTCACCAGCAGCCGAGATGAGGTCATCGTAATCAACAATATCTTTTGCTTTGTCCACTTTGTGTTCTATATCTGCTACAGTCTGTTTTGCAGCCATTTTTGTTTATGTTTCCCTTGCTGCGTCGTCTTCGACAAACTTGATTGAACTGATTAAATAATTTTCGGTCGCGTCTTTTATTATGTCGGTGACATTATTTGCAAAGATAGCACGGTAAACTTATAACTATGGTTTGCCGAAGGTTTTCTTTAACAAATATTGGCTTATCTTTGACGCTGGAGTAATGTAACATAATGATGGAGATTAGGTATGTTTCCATACGATTTATACTGTGGGTTATTACGCTAGTTGTGTCGCCGTTATATGGCTACTGTAAAACGTTAACTTATTTTTAGAATAATTATCCACAAATCAACTGGATGTTTTCATAGTCATACGTAATAATCTTCATGTTTGTTTGTCTTTTTAAAAGCTTTTTTTTATCTTGGAACAATACCTGTGTAGGTAAAACGGCGACACATGAAGATATACATTTCTAGTATATCATAGCCTCGCTTTGTACATATTTCATAATAATGAAAGATCAGCATAAACTGGGTTTGTATAGCTTGTACAGTACTGTAGGCCACACGTAACCAAACCAGTTAAAGCTGGCTTCTCATTCAGTTAAAACTCCTTGCTATGTTAGGCCAGCTCATGTTCAAAGTGCACCACAAAGAATCAACTATGCCTGTGACGAATGGCGATCCTTTGCTGGACGAGATCCTCTACCAAGCTATGCCCACTACTTCATATACCGCATCCAGTCTTTACCAGTTATTTTTTATCGCGACGTACAGTTGACGGATCATTATTTTATTTTATTGAATCATGCCCGTTACATGGAGCATTCTGGGTGTCAAAAGACGGGGTTAGAAATACCACGCTGCGTTCCAAAACGGGCATAGTGGACCTTGGGATGAAGGCTGCTAGGCTGAAATGGGATTGGGCGGGTCACGTCAGCCGCATGCACAAGGACCGCTGGGCAAGAGTACAGCGATGGTTGCTGGAAGACGGACGGTGCCGTCGAGGCCGGCCCAGAAAGAGGTGGCGAGACGTCCTGGACGCGTACCGCGAGGGCTGGTTCGAGGAGGCACGGGAAAAGAGCTCGTGGAAGGAATTGGGGGAGGCCTTTGCCCAGCCGAAGGACAGTATAGGCTAGTTAAAAAACAAATAAAAAAAATGCCCGATACGCCGATCCTCGCTATGTCGATTCGCGAAACAAATGACATCTGTTTTAAAAACTTTACGCTTGGCCTTGAGGTTGGTCGAGTACACTGAAAACAAAAAGTGAAACGCTTTTATTTACTAACTAGCTGCTGTCCGTAACTTCTTTGGCGTGGACATTTTGATTTGTTTTTCAGGGATAAATTATACATATGTCTGTCTGTTGATGGAAACCGCATCGAAATCCGAGGCGTATTTTAAAAGATCTAAGCGTACAGACGGCGGGAAGCGACTTTGTTTTATACTATGAACAGGGGGTCTACTCTCTAATTCCGCCAACGAAAGTACGTAACTCGCTTTATACTTCGAAATGAACCCTACTCTCTACTATTTTCAGATTCATGAGTTTTGAAAACACATCGGGAGTAAGGACAACTGTCCAATCGTATTATCAGTCATTTTTAGTACTAACGAATCTTATGTCCATAAGTGATAAGGAGTAGGAAACGACCGTAACTTCGGCCAAAACTACGGACTTCATGCTTAGAGAGTAGACCCCCAGATTACTTATAGTCTGTACAAAGAACAAGAAAATTCTTATCCATCGAATTGCAACATGTTTAAAAATATGAATGTACCCGAAAATAAATATTATGACAGTTGTTATAATAAAATGATGCAACCATCACGATAGTACGAAATTACCGTGTAGGCTCCATGCAAATACTATAGAATAGAATCATTTATTTCAATCGCAAAGATCATAAAATTCAACAAACAGTAACACATCTTAAACTACAAACACACACCGATAAATAATACATTATTATTATTATTAAATTTTTCTTAATTTAATCTAACAAAATAAGCATAATGTTCTAACTGAAACAGTTAATGTATTTCATGTAAAATACTTTTATGTAGTAAATAGCTGTCCCGCGCAACATTTTTCATTGCTGCTCCTCTCCTTTTGGTCGTAGCGTGATGATATATAGCCTATGTCCTTCCTCAGGTTGAAATCTATCTTCTTGCCAAATTTTATTAAGATCCAATTAGCCGTTTAGTCGTGAAAAGGTAACAAACAGACTTACTTTCGCATTTATATATTAGTTGGCGTTCACTTTGAAGCGTGGCGTCGAAGATGGTCACATTTTGTGAGATGAGTGAAGTTTGCTGTCTCTATGACTGAACCCTTGATTGAAGACTGACCAAGCTCTTGACTCTGACTGACCCAGGGCATCCGTCAGAAATCCCTTTTATACCCTGATCCTCCGTTTCTTTCTTCAAATTTCTTTCTCAGATTCAAAAACTGCCGCGCTCTAGTAAGACGCAACCTGCCAGTATTCAAAGCAGCCAGTAACAATTGGTAAAAACCTTGCGAATAATATTTTTATAAATATAACTCAGAATTTCTTTACACAGCAAATCTTAAAAATACAACAATTGAACTGACGAATTGATGATAATCATTTTTAGTAATATATAATCTAAATGAAACCTTCATAGAGAGTTTGGCTGGTAAAAATCAAAAATAAAAGTAAATGACATCTGACAAATTTGAAGTAAGCATGTCACAACCAAGGATATAAAGAAAATATTTATAAAAATGAATCGATTGGTAAAATGCCAATTTAAAACCAATAAAAATATGAATATGGATGATAAAAGTGACTAGAAAGTATCTGTAGTAGGCAGATACTATAAGGTTGAAATCTATCTTCTTGCCAAATTTCATTAAGATCCGATCAGCCGTTAAGTCGTGAAAAAGTAACAAACAAACTTACTTTCGCATTTATAACATTAGTTAGGATTCAACAAAGTAGTTAACAATGCTCTTGTGATATTTTATCACACTGTTTATATTTTAAACACTTGTGTACACACTTGAGTTCAAACAAAATTTCCGAAATATCACGTCTCTGGGGTTATTCTTTGTTTTTACTTTTTATCTCAATTTGTTTGTCAAGCATTATGTCAAGCGTATTGACCGTCTGATTATCATAATTTTCAGTCGACTACTTCCTTATAGCTAATTTATTTTTAACCGACTTCTAAAAAAGGAGGAGGTTATATGATTGCTAAATGAAAAAGAAAAAAAAAATCGTCAGTAAATAAAAAAAAAAACTTATGGAATAATTAAAATTAAGTAAATATTTATAAAAAAAGGACTAATATACTTACAAACATGTGGGCACAACCGTGAGGCTGAAAAAGGTAAAACAAATGACGATACTGACATAAGAGCAGTGGAGATATAGACAACAGATAATCCAGTTATTGTATGTCTGTGGTAAAGGCTTTGCGATTATATGTCATCTACCACAAACTAAGCTCTAGTGGCTTAAACAAACTTTATTTAATCTAGGTCACGCAGCTTGTGGTTTCACAAACATTTGCTAATGAGCAAAACATCGATATGCAAAACCAACTTTAAAATACACACAAAGCTACCATCTTCAACTTCCTTCTCTCTTAATTCGGATTCCCTTGTAAAACGAACTTTAGAACTTTTAAATAAATTTTAAAGTGCAAGACTTCGTTGGTGGTCCTCAATAAATTTTTACTTCAGTTGTGACTTGGAAACTTTTCTCCAGGGAAATTCATGTTCCGGTCAAAGATCGAAGTACTTCACTCGTGTTTTGAGGCAAAACATGGAGACGTCTTGGCGGCCAATGGTAGGGGCGAAATTGTCACAACATTTTCGATACAAACCAAGCACTGTTTACTTGCATTAAGAAACAAGTGACGAATACAAACTGACTGCTTCGTATTTTTTTTTTCTTCAACTTTACATTTGTGTCGAACATACACGAATTGGTTATCAATCACAATAAAAGCAACACATGAATTAAAAAAAAAACATCGTAATGCCAGGAAAAAAATCACTACATTCCACATTGGTCACAACATTATTAGTCTTAATATTAATTACAATAATTTAACATTAAACATTACATAACACTATACATTCTATTTATAATAATTTAACTTAATAATATTTCAAAATCAATATAAGTTCAATTCAAAGAAATGTACGTAAAAAAAAAAAACATTATGATGTAATGTCATGATAGAATTTTGGATATATTACATAAAGTCATATTAGTTCGAACTACTATTATATTTAAGAAACTCTTCAATGCTGTAATAACATTTCTTCAATAACAACGATTTTAATTTGCTCTTGAATTCGTGTGGATTCAAAGTATTTTTTTAAATTCCATAGTGAATTTATTGAATATATTTACTGATTGCACTCTTGAGGCATGTTTAACGACATTAAGCTTAGGCTGTATAAAATTAGGTAGATCCTTTCGTATCGAAACGATTAATTAGCAAATGATTCTATTAGCAAGACGACACTTTAGCAAAATGTCCTATTATAAAGGAATGGAATGAATGAATATACAAGGTGTTGTTTTGCATCCTCGTCAAATTCAAGGAGGTAACTATGCTAATGATTCTCGTCCCGAATCAATAATAAAATGGGTAGGTAATTTTTATTTTTTTGCTTTTTTACGGAAATCGGTAAGTGTGAAACACCCTTGTTTTAAACGCGGCCCGTCTGGTTCTTGCCTTATAACCTCGCTTACACACATACAAACTATCTCAAACGTTTATTCGATAATTTCTTAGTCCCTAAACCACGCTAAGGAGGTTATTCTGAAATACTGACAAACTTAAACAACCAAAAAAATCAGCGTTTATTAATAATTAACTAGGTACCGTAATTTTAATTGATTATTTATGTCTTTCGTGACCACCTCCTGAAATTTGACGAGGTTGCAAAACAACATCTTGTATAAAGAAATGACTATAAAGTCATAGTGTACCACACATATATGTAAGTTTTTATAAAGGATTAAATATATTTATGAACAGTATGAGACAATAAACTAAACCGGGTAACCATCTGATAATAGGACATTTTGCTATTAGGTCGTTTTGCTAATCGGACCATTTGCTGATGTGACGTTTTGATTCGTCGCCAAACTGACGGCTTTGTAGACGGTCCGTGACGGAAGTCGTGCGCTCAACATACTTTCAGGGTCACAAATTGTATTAGTACACTGCCGTCTCTAGACGGCTTTTCTTGCTTTACAAGTCCTGATACGTATTTATTGATGTTGGTTTTCCTTCGATATAACATTTATGATTAGTTCCATTAGTGAACGTTTGTATGTTTGCTTTGGTACCGACGTTGTGCCTTTTACCTTTACGTGGGTGTGGTTTTTCTCCTTTCAGAATTAAAGTCAAACATTTATTTAACCTTTGACTAGGTACTTTATATCAGAAAAGTGTAGTTGTTCATGAAGCCTTTAATCAATAATATTCGGAATAAGGCGGGTAAAAAAGAATGCAAAGTTGTAACTTTATAATACGTCTTATAAAAAATACTATAAATTTCCACCCAGTTCAAAACTTTTCTAAATACACTATAATATATATATATATAAATATAGTAATGTTTGTTTGTTCTAGTATATTACGTTATGCCCTTAAGTCATAGAACTGAATTAAAGGAATAGTGTTAGTATGGTGTCAGTACGTGTTAAGAATAAAGGCGTCAACACACGATGTCGTCTGTTGAATGTAGATTTAGATCAAGGGTCGTGCAATCACATGACATATCTTGAGAGTCGCTTCTTTTTCATAATCTGATCAACTTTTTAGCTTTCTAATACAAGATTGTGTTCAGAAAGCGCTGTGCTACCACATTTATTTATTTATTTATATTTATTTATATTCATTTATTTCAGGCAAACATAACCCATATACATAAAACTACATTGGCATAAAATTAAACATAAATCATACAATAAATTCATTAAAAAATTACAATAATCAGATAACAAAAATAAAATTACAATAATAGAATTACAAATTTGCACCGGCATTAAATTATACATTACACAAAATTAAAATAATATCCTATGATTAGTCTGTACGTGAACCATACAGCAGTGGTTCACATACTGACAGTCGAAACGTTCAGCAAAAGCGTTCAGGATACTGTTGCGGCTGCCCCGCACCCTAGACACCAGGGATGTGCACCGCTTGCGCATGATTGTGTGGAAACAATCCACACGCGCCTCGGCAAACATCCCTGACGCACTGCAGAAGCGAGGCAGCCTCAAGAGCATCCTGAACGCGTTATTGTACTGGACGCGTAGAGCGCTGTAATGCTTCTGCGAGTAATCCACCCACAGACTGCCAGTATAAAAGGACGTACAAAATGCTCTAAATAAGGCTATTTTGACGCCCCTCGAACACCGAGCAAATCTGCGGGCTATCATATTCGCACGAACAGACAGCGCCCTACGTTCCCTTTCAATATCAGCATTGTCTTCTAGGTCAGAGTTTAATACATGTCCAAGATATTTGAAAGTATCAACTTGCTTTAGTGGGCACCCGTATTTATGTTGCAAACCGACAGTCTGTGCACTTCACTACCGGCTTTTCTGTTCCCTGATCATTATAACTTGGCAAAGACATTTAAAATACTTATAGAGCTGACATTGGAAATATTTTCGTACAAAAAAAAAATCCTGAACATTTTCGATTTTGACACTCGGTTGCTTCTTGACAAGCTGGCGTGTGACACTACAGGCAGTGGCCCCCGGCCACCGTAGGCGCGAGCCTGTGGACGGTGAGTAATGGGCTAGCTCACCGTCCGTCCGTCTCATGACGACAGGCCGTGTCGACGGCGCGTACGTGTTCCACGCGCGCCTCAAGGAGATGTCAGCAAACCGGAAGGGGTCCGAAAGGGCCGATGCCTGCCAGATGTGTGACAGGCCAATTTTTTACCAAGTAGTAACAAATATTGGATCACGATTTTCTTTGTTTTGTCCCGTCTAATGGTCGTTAATATTAAAATGTCACTGTCTAAAGACAAAAATAAAAATCTTCAAAGTTCGTGTGAATCGGTTTTTTCTATGCACGCTCCACCCTCCGCATCATCGCGTAGCGATCAAACGCAAGTCTATTTAGCCTATATATTTAGATTGATGGTCTGTAGCAGACCCTTAAGTATGTATATACCCTTTCCGTTACACCCTATAGAATTTCGCGGGACACGCTGTCGCTTCCACCTTAATGCCTCTCGGTAAATCTTAGGAAGGGCGCGTAGTGACAACAATGACCAGCGTAACCGGGCGGTAGCATAGCGAATAATCATACATAATAGAAAGCAACTTTGCCAAAGCAAACTAGTAACACTATAAAATTCTGAATACTGTGATGGCACATGTAGAAAAAAGGTTCGTTTAAGTATAAATCGTTTTTTTATTAAGAATCTCAAAAGACTAACAATATAACAGCACAGTAAAATTGTAATTTTATCTGTCTTTTATTTATTTTTGTTTCGATCAATTCTTTCAATTCAATTCATTTGTGGCGTATATTTTTCCCAAAAGATGCCTACTGTTCACAATTTCTATAAATAAAGACAAGATTGAAAAAAAAGTCGCCACTGCTTTAAATACTGGTCACAGATTAGAGTTATGGCACTGAGATTACATCTTGAACACAACAGAAACGTAGTTTTCAAACTACACATTGAGTAATGGCAGTAACTGGCCATATGAAAAATTTCACATTTCGGATTCAAAACTTCCGTTAACTTCACATTTTGTCTGTTTTCTGAACTCCAAAAACGGTAGAGTCCAAAGTCGCTGGTTCCTTGCAAGCTTTTCTGCATCATCAAATGTATGTGGCATATCTTTTCTTGCAGTCTCAGGCAATCCAAGAGCAATCAAAGCGCCCAATCCAGCTACGGACCCCACTACCGCTAAAGGTAACCAGTACATATAAACTTTCAAGTACACAATGTATGGTGACATAACTGTGGCTACGTGTCCACAAATATGTACTATAGACACTCCTGATCCTCTCACAGATGTAGGCAGGATCTCAGCACACCATTGCATAATAGCACTTAACGACATATTTACAGCGAATCTGGCGACCACTGCAAATATCACTGTTTGTACACCACTTGCAAATATGGTAAGTATACACAATATGCATGCAATGGCCATCATGACGATTGTCAACCATCTTCTACCCAAGGAGTCCATAACGAAAGCCACGATGATCATTGAAGGACACTCAGTAAAAGATACCATTGAGAAGGACATAAAAAAGTCAAAATCTAACTGTCCTAAACTCCTTACCAGTCCATCAAAAACGATAGTACAACACATGTATTCAATACACACTAGTATAAACATTTTCCTTATGACTGGTCTCTTCAGTATCTCTAAACAACTCTCCGATTTTTCTTCCTTCGCATTTGTAGCTGACACTTTGAATTGTTCTATCATTTTTGGTGGTATTTCCTTTTTATTTATCCGACCAATTACTAGAACTTGATTTACAGCTTCATCAATGCGGCCTTTTGATAACAACCATCTCGGACTTTCTGCCATGTACAATGGTGTTATTAAAGCGAAGGCTAGAGGTATACTAGTGACTAGAGAAATCGTTTTCCAGTGGCCGCAAGTGAGCATCAACCAAGGCAGCACAGTGACAAATAGAGAGTAAAATACGGCAAAAGATAGGTTTGCTAGTAAAGTTCTGTATTTAGGTGCGACGTATTCTAAAATGAGAAGGTACGCCATGGTTATGCAATTATCGTTAGCCATACCCATAAAGAATCTTGCAGCAGCAAACTGAATCATATTTTGAGTGTAAGTACTGGCGACGCCACCAACACAGCCGATAAGATTGCTGATTACAGCAGCTGGTACTCTTCCGAACCGATCAGCAATCCATCCAATGATAAATCCACCTAGTATAGACCCAACAAAGAATATTGATTGAGCTGTTGCTTGATAGCTGTTCTTGTCGCAAACCCATTCCCACTCACTTGAAATAGTAGGGTATGGTATTTCTGTTTTGTTGAATTCCCATCCATATTGACACGGCACTGTATTCCAGGTTGGATCAGGCGTCACTCCGCTTAGTAACACTTCAGTCCAGTTGGCTTCATACATTCTACATTGTGAGTATCCAAATCTTGCGTTGTTATCTTTTGGTACACCAAGATCCCTTCGTTGTATGTCAGTTAAGTTTTCTAACTCGGGGATCCAGCACCAGTGGTTGGGCGACACTTCAGTCA
The DNA here is from genome assembly GCA_963082945.1 of Cerastis leucographa. Lineage (NCBI taxonomy): Eukaryota > Metazoa > Arthropoda > Insecta > Lepidoptera > Noctuidae > Cerastis > Cerastis leucographa. Next base: position 19,083,364 of record OY720356.1, on the reverse strand, counting down.
TGAACATCTGAGAGAAGTAAACGAAGGTTGCGTAGGCGTAGAAGGGAAACGTACCGAAGAACAAGAGCCATTGATAACGCCCACATTCACCAGCAGCCGAGATGAGGTCATCGTAATCAACAGTACATTTTGCTCTGTTCGCCTTATTTTCTACATCTGGTATGAGGTCATCATAATCAACAGTTTCTTTTGCTCTGTCCAATTTGTTTTCTATATCTGCTACAGTCTGTTTTGCAGCCATTTTTGTTTATGTTTCCCTTGCTGCGTCGTCTTCGACAAACTTGATTGAACTGATTAAATAATTTTCGGTTGCGTCTTTTATTATGTCGGTAATATTATTTGCAAAGATAGCACGCTAAACTTATAACTATGGCTTGTCGAAGGTTTTCTTTAAAAAATAATGGCTTATATTTGAAGCTGGAGTAATGTAACATAATGTTGGAGATTATGATTTTTCCATATGATTCGCGACACAACTAGCGTAATTACCCACAGTATACTGTGGGTAATTACGCTAGTTGTGTCGCTGTTATATGGCTACTGTAAAACGTTAACTTATTTTTATAATCATTTAATCAACAAATCAACTGGTTGTTTTCATAGTCATACGTAATAATCTTCATGTTTGATTGTCTTTTTTAGGGTTCCGTACCTCGAAAGGAAAAATCGGAACCCTTATCACTTTGTTGGCCATCCGTCAGTCTGTCAAGACCCTTTTTCTCAAAAACGCTTGGAGGTTTCAAGCTGGAATTTATACCAAATGCTCCAAATTCTAAGCCAACGCGAAAATCAAACTCTAAGCCAACGAAATCAAAAGATACAGTCGATACATGCCGTAAATTTCCGCAAATTTTCGACACTCGTGAACTTAGGATCTTGAAATTCGGTACAAAGCAACGACTTATAGCACAGATAAAGGAATAATTGCAAAAACCGTAAATTTTTAGTTACATCATATAATAAAAATGTTTTTAATAATTTTTAAACTTACAACGCCTTTTCTCATGAACGCGTAGAGTAATTAAATTGAAATTCATATCAAATACTCAAGTCTATAAAACCTTTAAGCTGTAACAAAATCAAACTTCTTTGTCAACGCAATCAAAAGAAACAGCAATTTAAGCCGCATGTTTTCAAACTTGCAACTACTCGCAAGGGAATCAAAACCCAAGCCTTCTAATGTAATTTCCTAGTATGTTAGACTGTGTCTCTGGTTACTCTATACTTTATGATAGAAGCTCTCTACTCTGTGACACTACGAGTAAAGTACATCATTGTAATTCCAAAATATAAAAGTTTATTCTCATATAAAACCTACTTTCACTTATTCAAAACAATAATTCAACAGTAACTAACAGTCTTACTTTCGCATTTATATATTAGTTAGGATTAGGATTAGGATGTCCTTCCTCAGGTTGTAACAAACTTGCTTGTTCCTATAGATAAAAGGAAATAAGCAGACTTGTATACATTAAAAGTTTAGAAGGGGAAAATGAATATAATTATTAAATGACATAAAAAATACAAAAAATTATTAAAAAAGTGGAGGGCAGGTTAGCCGGGAACGTTTTGTATGCCTCCGCAAATCTCAGAGCGTGATAGTAACTGAAGACAAACATCCAGATGTAGAAAGCCGGCATGATCAAGACGAGCTTGACCACGACGAACTTGATGCAGGGCGGCTTGGTAGTACCCACCAACAGACACGTACCGAGCCCCAGTGCCAGGCTCGTCAGCTCGTAGGGCAGCTTCCTCCTCCTTCCAACCTTGCGCATAATATTTTTATAAATATAACTCAGAATTTCCTTACACAGCAAATCTTAAAAATACTGCAAATCTTAATAATACTTGAACTGACGAACTGATGATAATCTTCGATCAATAATAGTACTATTTTTATATATATTACTATTATTGATCGAAGATGATAATCATTTTTAGTATTAATAATGTTAGTTATGTACAAATAATCTTAATATTGTAGCATACTCCATGGTTACATTCTATGTATTATCTTGATATTGTCTATGCATGTTGGGTTGGTAATAAAAGTCAGTTCTGTTCAAACTACGAATCAAGCCTTTTCATTATATATTATCTAAATGAAGCTTTCATAGAGAGTTTGGCTGGTAAAAATAAAAAATAAAAGTAAATGACAGCTGACAAATTTGAAGTAAACATGTCACAAAGGATATAAATAAAATATTTATAAAAATGAATCGATTGGTAAAATGCCAATGTAAAACCAATAAAAGTATGAATATGGATGATAAAAGTGAGTATAAAGTATCTGTAGTAGGCAGATGCTATAAGAAATCTATCTTCTTGCCAAATTGCATTAAGATCCGATCAACCGTTTAGTCGTAAAAAGGTAACAAACAAACATACTTTCGCATTTATAATATTAGTTAGGATTCAACAAAGTAGTTAACAATGCTCTCGTGATATTTCATCACACTTTATGTTTTAAACACTTGTGTACACACTTGTGTTCAAACAAAATTTCCGAAATATCACGTCTCTGGGGTTATTCTTTGCTTTTACTTTTTATCTTATTTTATTTGTCTGACATTATGTAAAGCGTATTGACCGTCTGATTATCGTCATCATCAGTCGACTACTTCCTTATAGCTAATTTATTTTTAACCGACTTTAAAAAAGGAGGAGGAGGAGGGGTGTATACATATGTTTGCAAAATTAAAAAGAAAATACATTCTTCAGTAAGTTAAAGCTACTTTTAGAATAATTAAAACTAAGTAAATATTTACATAAAAGGACTAATGTACTTACAAACATGGTGGGCACAACCGTGAGGCTGAAGAAAGTAAGACAAATAGCACTTAAGAAGTATAGAATAGACAACAGATAATCCAGTTATTGTATGTCTGTGGTAAAGGCTTTGCGATTATATGTCATCTACCACAAACTAAGCTCTAGTGGCTTAAACAAACTTTATTTAATCTAGGTCACGCGGCTTGCGGTTTCACAAACATTTGCTAATGAGCAAAACATTTATATGCAAAACCAACTTTAAAATACACACAAAGCTACCATTTTCAACTTCCTTCTCTCTTAATCCGAATTCCCTTGTAAAACGAACTTTACAACTTTTAAATAAATTTCAAAGTCCAAGACTTCGTTGGTGGTCTTCATAAATTTTTACTTCAATTGTGACTTGGAAACTTTTCTCCCGGGAAATTCATGTTACGGTCGAAGATCGAAGTACTTCAATTGTGTTTTGAGGCAAAACATGGAGACGTCTTGGCGGCCACTGGTAGAGGCGACATTGTCACAACATTTTCGATACCAACCAAGCATGCACTGTTTACTTTCACTAAGAAACAAATGGCGAATACAAACCGACCGTTCCGTGTTTATTTTTATTTTCCACAACGTGACCTAAAATTAAATCTTGACGGCAAAAAACTTGGTGTTATAGCGGAAACTGTATTCTTGGGGATTACCATCGATTCAAAACTGCAGTGGGGCGCGCACATTAGAACTCTTTCGGGAAGGTTAATAATAATAATAATAAACGTTTATTTCAGATAACTGGGATCCAATTTGAGCATTTTTTTTTTCAATTTAAGCTCAGCTGCCTATGCAGTTAGGAAAATAAGGCAGTTAACTGATGTAGCTACAGCTAGTATACTACGCTTATTTCCATAGTATTATGTCCTATGGCATTTTGCTGTGGGGATCGGCAGCAGAAATTGACTCAATTTTCATACTGCAAAAGAGGGCAGTCCGCGCCATCTATAAAATGGGCCCTCGCGAGTCCTTCAGAGAAAAATTTAAAGAAATCGATATACTGACTGCCTTCACTCTATATTTTAGAATGTATTTTATATGTCCGCAAATACCGAGAACTTTTCAAAATTAGAAACGACTTCCATAATATAAATACACGCAGTAAACACGAAACTGTAATACCTAAATTTAGATTAACTAAAACTAGCAAGTCATTTCTTATAAACAGTATACGCTTTTATAATAAGTTGCCGAAATCAATAACAGAACTGACCGATGGAAAATTTAAAAATTATATTAAACGTCTCCTAATTAAAAAAGCATATTACACAATAAAGGACTACGTTGAAGATAGAGAAGTTTGGCCTGAGCTCCTACGTACATGCGGCTTCCCTGGTAGCTCATAAAACGGCACAAATGTGTGGATTTCTCTAACTATTCTCAATCTTATTTTTATTTACTTTTTCCATTATTTTTAATCAGATGTTTTACAATAGTTTCTTAATCATTACACCATTTTGTTTAGAACAGTTACAGCACGGATGACAACATTTGTGTCAGTCTTTTTGCAATATCTTCTTTTTTTTTGTATAGACACTTTTTCTTATTTACCGATTGTTTGTAAATGTGTGGACATTGTAGGCCTTATAGATTCCTAGGTCCTTAGTAACTTTTTATCTTGTTCTACGTTTTGTAGTAAGCAACGACTACGACTTATTGTCGGGCTTACGATGTACACTCATACTTAAGTGCCAACGCTGTAACATAGAGAAATTGTAAAGCCAAATGATTTTAAAAGAGTAACCGTGGAGTTTCTTGTCGGTTCTTCTCCATAGGAAACGACCAACCCGAACCGAGCACCTTTTTGTCGACGTTATACAAGTGCCCATGTAGGCCTATGTGAAATAAAAATATTTTGATTTTTAATAATTCAAAATAATATAAATTCAATTCAAAGAAATGTATGTCAAAAAAAAAACATCATGTTTTATGTCATGATAGAATGTTGGATATATTACATAAAGTCATATTAGTTCGAACTACTAATATCTTTAAGAAACTCTGTAATAACATTTCTTCAACAACAATGATTTTAATTTGTTCTTAAATCCGTTTGGATTCAAAGAATTTTTAAATTCTATAGGCAATTTGTTGAATATATTTACTGATTGCACTCTTGAGGCATGTTTACGACATTAAGCTTAGGCTGTATAAAATTAGGTAGGTACTAGATCCTTTCGTATCGAAACGACTAATTAGCAAATGATCCTATTAGCAAAACGACACTTTAGCAAAATGTCCTATTATAAAGGAATGGAATGAATGAATATTATAAAGAAATGACTATAAAGTCATAGTGTACCACACATATATGTAAGTTTTTATAAAGGATTAAATATATTTATGAACAGTTCCAGACGATAAACTAAACCGGATAACCATTTGCTAATAGGTCGTTTTGCTAATCGGACCATTTGCTAATGTGACATTTTGATTCGTCGCCAAACTGACGGCTTTGAAGACGGTCCGTGACGGCTCAACATACTGTCAGGGTCACAAATTTTATTAGTACACTGCCGCCTCTAGACGGCTTTTCTTGCTTTACAAGTCCTGATACGTATTTATTGATGTTGGTTTCCTTCGATATAACATTATGATTTGTTCCACTGGTGGACGTTTGTATATTTGCTTTGGTTCCGACGTTGTGCCTTTTACCTGTATCGACGGAGATGCGGTTTTTCTCCTTTCGAAATTAAAGTCAAACATTTATTTAACCTTGGACTAAGTTACTTTATATACTTTTACTTTGTTTGCTTCTGATATTTAACAACAACATGTTAAAGCTTGATTCTGGGGATTAACAGGGATATGTTTTCCAAAACTTATTGTTTTTTTTTGTTTTATGTAATTTGCGGAAATATAGACCTCTGAAGAGACAGCCGTTCGTTCGTTAAGCCTTTAATCAATAATAGTTGGAATAAGGCGGGTAAACAAGAATGCAAAATTGTAACTTTATAATACCTCTTATAAAAAAATATATATATATATATATACAGGGTGTAACGGAAAGGGTATATACATCCTTAAGGGTGTGAGAAAAATATCAGTTGCCTATACATTTGGGTCGAATAGGTATTGTAATTTTCTATGGGGCAGCAGATATTTTTTTTGCTGAAAAACATGTTTTATGATGATAAACATGTTCAGTTTGATGGTCTGTAGCACACCCTTAAGTATGTATATACCCTTTCCGTTACACCCTGTATACACGGTGTAAATCACCTCATCACGAAGCCATCAACCAAGCATTCTGTACATGAAACTAAGTAACTTGACGCAAAAATTATTGCTGGGAAACGTTTTTTTTTTGGGGGGTGTAAAATCATGTTTTGTAGTAGAACTCAATGTAACGCACTCAAAACATTGTGCTGATGGACGGATTGAATAGTGCGGGGGTCGTGGAGGTGATTAAAGTAAAAATCTTACATTAAAAATACTTTTCAAAAAGTTGGAACTTTGACCCCTAATATCTCCGTAACTAGAAGGTATGGTGTAGAACAAATAAATGATCGCAATGACAGGGAGAACCAGTGCCTTTCGGCTTCGTTAAGAGGTGTTTTACACCCTTTATATATACAGGATGTAACGGAAAGGGTATATACATAGGGTGTCTACGGACCATCAAACTGAACAAGTTTCTCCATCGGACAAACATCGTAATAGCGAAAAAAATTCTGCTGCCCCATACATAATTTATGATATTTATTTTATAAACCTATTCGACCCAAATGTATGTATGTATGAGCAGCTGATATTTTTTTCGCTATTACGAGGTTAGCCAGTGGAGAAACATGTTCATTTTTATGGTCTGTAATGCTGACCATAAAAATGAACCCTTAAGTATATATATAGGTTGTGCGTTGTTTCATCGCTAATTGTTTCATCGAATTTCGTTTCACATAAATTGTTTCTCATATTATCATTTCATAGAATAATCAATACGCAGAATACTTACTTTGAAGAAATTTAAATCGTCGATTATTGTTTCAATTATAGTTTATTGTTAGAATATTCATATCATAGAATAACAAATCAAATATTCTTTATCCACATATTGTTTGTTTCACATAAAACTTATTACGAAGAATACCATTTTATCGAGTGACAGTTTCTAAAATTCATACCTTTGATAAATGTATACCCTCCTATAAAATTACAACATTGCATTCACAAAAATAATGCGGTTAAAGTCAAAACTTTGACATGACAAGTCAAGCAGGAAAACAATCTTGTTATTCTTACTAATGGTGTCCATGCCTGTTGCATGCAGCATACAAGCAAGCATGTAGCATGCAAGCAGGCATGCAGCATGCACACAAACATGCAGCGTGCAAACAAGCATGCAGCATGCAACAGGCATGGTTTCTGTCACGGCTCCGGCGCTGCGGGGCTCTGGCGGCCCCACGCGAGTTTATCATCGCAGATGGTATTAATGCTAACCACTGCAGCTTCGGCTCGCTCCGCGCGATCGAGCGTTAGATACCACCTGCTCCTCAGCTCGCGGGCCGCCTCATCCCTCCGTGCCTACGCGGGATTTTATTACACTCTAGGGGTAGGACAGACAAGACTTATACGTGGAGGCTGTTTTGCAGCGATTCGTTTCTGTCACAAAATTTTGTAGCACAACATATTGATTTTTAAAGACAATTTTAATTTCAGGTTAATAATTAGGTTGAAATGAAATACCATGGAAACATACGTCGAACAAACAATATTAGTTAAAAAATAATTCTACTGTTTGATAAGTTTGTTACATGAAAAAATGTGATTATAAAATTCATTGAATTGTGTTTCTGTAAAATATGTTTCATTCAAGTAAATAGTAGTTGAAACAAAAATATTCGAAATAAAAATACGAGGACCAAATATTATGTGAAACATTTTCTGCGAAACGAAATTCAGTGAAATTTCTGTCTGCGAAACAAGGTGACACCATATATATACCCTTTCCGTTACATCATGTTTGTTTGTTCCAGTATATTACGTAATGTCTGAATTAAACGAATAGTGTTAGTATGGTGTCAGTACGTGTTAAGAATAAAGGCGTCAACACACGATGTCGTCTGTTGAATGTAGATTTAGATCAAGGGTCGTGCAATCACATGACATATCTTGAGAGTCGCTTCTTTCTCATAATCTGATCAACTTTTCAGCATTTTAATACAAGATTGTGTTCCGAAAGCGCTGTGCTACCACATTTATTGTGCACTTCTATACAAACCGACAGTCTGTGCACTTCTCTTAGTATTATATAATTGCTTAGCACATGTTTGAGTACTATGTACTGTAAAGCCACCATTTAATGAGTACCTACATCTTTCGTTGACGCGAAATTACCCTGGTGGTTGAGTGAATGTCATGCTCACTTAAATGTCACGCTGATAGTGGCGGGTGTGTCGGGTCGTTTAGTTCCCTTCAAAATGGTTGAGTTGAATGATGGCTGATACATGCGTCATGTTCGTGAACGGGCGCTGTCAGTTGTGACTGGTCATCTCTTAGCTGCCACGGTTTATTTTAATTACTTTATTTTTTTAATTACTGATTTAATCTTTTACTCTGGACGCTCTTAACTTGCCCGTATTTCTACATTGTTCTCACATATTTTTAATTCTTAACATGAATGATGTAACCAAGATTTTGTAACATATTTTGATTTAAAAGAGTGTCCATGGAGTTTCTTGCCCGTTTTAATAAAAAAATCTAATGAATTCGTAATCTATTAACACTGTGTAGCAAGTTTAGGAAAAACCAATCACATTATATATACATAGGCGTGTACTTACCACTTCTGAAATATAATAAAACTGCTGCACTTCGGTAATAAATGTATTTAATTCATGCGTCATGTTCGTGAACGGGCGCTGTCAGTTGTGACTGGTCATCTCTTAGCTGCCACGGTTTATTTTAATTACTTTATTTTTTTAATTACTGATTTAATCTTTTACTCTGGACGCTCTTAACTTGCCCGTATTTCTACATTGTTCTCACATATTTTTAATTCTTAACATGAATGATGTAACAAAGATTTTGTAACATATTTTGATTTAAAAGAGTGTCCATGGAGTTTCTTGCCCGTTTTAATAAAAAAATCTAAAGAATTCGTAATCTATTAACACTGTGTTAAAGCAAGTTTAGGAAAAACCAATCACATTATATATACATAGGCGTGTACTTACCACTTCTGAAATATAATAAAACTGCTGCACTTCGGTAATAAATGTATTTAATTCGATGCTACAATGGTAAGGGTTTTGACAATACTATTCCTATAATAATACTCTAGCCTAGGGACTTGAATATTGCTATCTAATGCAAAATACGAAAACTGTGCGTAAAACCTCGACGCGCCAAAAAAACCAACAAGCTATTTTTTCGCCCGCGATTCCCGCGCTAACCGACCGCTTTTACCATAGATCGCACAAAATTCCACCGTTTTCGATGTTGCCAGCACATTTAGTCGATAACAATAAGTAATTTATTATAAAAATAGTTGTTTTACACATCGGAACCTAACAATTTTTTTTTTTATTACTGATTTAATCTTTTACTCTGGACGCTCTTAACCTGCCCGTATTTCTACATCGATCGTTCTATTACATATTTGTAATTCTTAACATGAATGATGTAAACAAGATTTTGTAACATATTTTGATTTAAAAGAGTGTCCATGGAGTTTCTTGCCCGTTCTTCTTCATAGAGATCTACGCTACGGAATGGGCAACTACAGTACTTTCACAAGTTATTATGCCCTGTGACTGGGACTGTAGCTTCGCGTTTTATTTTGTTTTTTGACTTTCAAAAGTGCCTGTAATGGTCTACTTGAAATAAATGCTTTGACTTTGACTTCACTACCGGCTTTTCTGTTCCCTGATCATTATAACTTGGCAAAGACATTTAAAACACTTATAGAGCTGACATTGGAAATATGTTCGTACAAAAAAAAATCCTGAACATTTTCGATTCTGACACTCGGTTGCTTCTTGATAAGCAGTAACAAATATTGGATCACGATTTTCTTCGTTTTGTCCCGTCTAATGGTCGTTTATACTAAAATGTCACTGTCTTAAGACAAAAATAAAAATCTTCAAAGTTCGTGTGAATCGGTTTTTTCTATGCACGCTCCACCCTCCGCATCATCGCGTAGCGATCAAACGCAAGTCTATTTAGCCTATATATTCAGATTGATGGTCTGTAGCAGACCCTTAAGTATGTATATACCCTTTCCGTTACACCCTATAGAATTTCGCGGGACACGCTGTCGCTTCCACCTTAATGCCGTCTCGGTAAATCTTAGGAAGGGCGCGGAGTGACAACAATGACCGGCGTAACCGGGCGGTAGCATAGCGAATAATCATACATAATAGAAAGCAACTTTGCCAAAGCAAACTAGTAACACTATAAAATTCTGAATACTGTGATGGCACATGTAGAAAAAAGGTTCGTTTAAGTATTAATCGATTTTTTATAAAGAATCTCAAAAGACTAACAATATAACAGCACGGTAAAATTGTAATTTTATCTGTCTTTTATTTATTTTTGTTTCGATCAATTCTTTCAATTCAATTCAATTGTGGCGTATATTTTTCCCAAAAGATGCCTACTGTTCATAATTTCTATAAATAAAGACAAGATTGAAAAAAAAGTCGCCACTGCTTTAAATACTGGTCACAGATTAGAGTTATGGCACTGAGATTACATCTTGAACACAAAAGAAACGTAGTTTTCAAACTACACATTGAGTAATGGCAGTAACTGGCCATATGAAAAATTTCACATTTCGGATTCAAAACTTCCGTTAACTTCACATTTTTTCTGTTTTCTGAACTCCAAAAAAGGTAGAGTCCAAAGTCGCTGGTTCTTTGCAAGATTTTCTGCATCATCAAATGTATGTGGCATATCTTTTCTTGCAGTCTCAGGCAATCCAAGAGCAATCAAAGCACCCAATCCAGCTACGGACCCCACTACCGCTAAAGGTAACCAGTACATATAAACTTTCAAGTACACAATGTATGGTGACATAACTGTGGCTACGTATCCACAAATATGTACTATAGACACTCCTGATCCTCTCACAGATGTAGGCAGGATCTCAGCACACCATTGCATAGTAGCACTTAACGACATATTTACAGCGAATCTGGCGACCACTGCAAATATCACTGTTTGTACACCACTTGCAAATATGGTAAGTATACACAATATGCATGCAATGGCCATCATGACGATTGTCAACCATCTTCTACCCAAGGAGTCCATAACGAAAGCCACGATGATCATTGAAGGACACTCAGTAAAAGAAACCATTGAGAAAGACATGAAAAAGTTAAAATCTAACTGTCCTAAACTCCTCACCAGTCCATCAAAAACGATTGTACAGCACATGAATTCAATACACACTAGTATAAACATTTTCCTTATGACTGGTCTCTTCAGTATCTCTAAACAACTCTCCGATTTTTCTTCCTTCGCATTTGTAGCTGACACTTTGAATTGTTCTATCATTTTTGGTGGTATTTCCTTTTTATTTATCCGACCAATTACTAGAACTTGATTTACAGCTTCATCAATGCGGCCTTTTGATAACAACCATCTCGGACTTTCTGGCATGTACAATGGTGTTATTAAAGCGAAGGCTAGAGGTATACTAGTGACTAGAGAAATCGTTTTCCAGTGGCCGCAAGCGAGCATCAACCAAGGCAGCACAGTGACAAATAGAGAGTAAAATACGGCAAAAGATAGGTTTGCTAGTAAAGTTCTGTATTTAGGTGCGACGTATTCTAAAATGAGAAGGTACGCCATGGTTATGCAATTATCGTAAGCCATACCCATAAAGAATCTTGCAGCAGCAAACTGAATCATATTTTGAGTGTAAGTACTGGCGACGCCACCAACACAGCCGATAAGATTGCTGATTACAGCAGCTGGTACTCTTCCGAACCGATCAGCAATCCATCCAATGATAAATCCACCTAGTATAGACCCAACAAAGAATACTGATTGAGCTGTTGCTTGATAGCTGTTCTTGTCGCAAACCCATTCCCACTCACTTGAAATAGTAGGGTATGGTATTTCTGTTTTGTTGAATTCCCATCCATATTGACACGGCACTGTATTCCAGGTTGGATCAGGCGTCACTCCGCTTAGTAACACCTCAGTCCAGTTGGCTTCATACATTTTACATTGTGAGTATCCAAATCTTGCGTTGTTATCTTTTGGTACACCAAGATCCCTTCGTTGTATGTCAGTTAAGTTTTCTAACTCGGGGATCCAGCACCAGTGGTTGGGCGACACTTCGGTCATGAACATCTGAGAGAAGTAAACGAAGGTTGCGTAGGCGTAGAAGGGACACGTACCGAAGAACAGGAGCCATTGATAACGCCCACATTCACCAGCAGCCGAGATGAGGTCATCGTAATCAACAGTACCTTTTGCTCTGTTCGCCTTATTTTCTACATCTGCTATGAGGTCATCATAATCAACAGTTTCTTTTGCTCTGTCCAATTTGTTTTCTATATCTGCTACAGTCTGTTTTGCAGCCATTTTTGTTTCTGTTTCCCTTGCTGCTTCGTCTTCGACAAACTTGATTGAACTGATTAAATAATTTTCGGTTGCGTCTTTTATTATGTCGGTGATATTATTTGCAAAGATAGCACGCTAAACTTATACCTATGGCTTGTCGAAGGTTTTCTTTAACAAATAATGGCTTATCCTTGAAGCTGGAGTAATGTAACATAATGATGGAGTTTAGGATTTTTCCATATGATTTATACTGTGGGTAATTACGCTAGTTGTGTCGCTGTTATATGGCTACTGTAAAACGTTAACTTATTTTTATAATCATTTAATCCACAAATCAACTGGATGTTTTCATAGTCATACGTAATAATCCTCATGTTTGTTTGTCTTTTTTAGGGTTCCGTACCTCGAAAGGAAAAAACGGAACCCTTATAGGATCACTTTGTTGGCCGTCCGTCAGTCTGTCAAGACCCTTTTTCTCAAAAACGCTTGGAGGTTTCAAGCTGGAATTTATACCAAATGCTCCAAATTCTAAGCCAACGCGAAAATCAAACTCTAAGCCAACGAAATCAAAAGATACAGTCGTTTATGCCGCAAATTTCCGCAAATTTTCGAAACTCGCAACGGAATCAAAACCTACAGGGTACTTCCCGTAAACTCAGAATCTTGAAATTTGGTACAAAGCAACGTCTTATAGCACAGATAAAAGAAAAATTGCAAAAACGGTAAATTTTTAGTTACATCATATAATAAAAATATTTTTAATAATTTTTAAACTTACAACGCCTTTTCTCATGAACGCGTAGAGTAATTAAATTGAAATTCATATCAAATACCCAAGTCTATAAAACCTTTAAGCTGTAACAAAATCAAACTTCTTTGTCAACGCAATCAAAAGAAACAGCAATTTAAGCCGCATGTTTTCAAACTTGCAACTACTCGCAAGGGAATCAAAACCTAAAGGTTACTTCAAGTCGACCTAGAATCTTGAATTTTGCCATGAAGCAATGTTTTATAGAACATATAAAGGAAAAATTCCGAAAACCTTAAATTTTAAGTTCCATCACATACCTATATTTTTTTAAATTATTATAAACTTATTACCCTTTTCCTCATGAACGCGTAGAAACTCATAACAAATACTTGGATCTAATGGATTTCATTTTGCAATAAAAATACCATAACTATGACTCCACTGTCGTGATATGTGAACTTTTACTTATATACCTACCGGTTTGTACGGAACCTTCGGTGCGCGAGTCCAACTCGCACTTGGCCGGTTTTTTTTGCTTTATTCTCTTCTAGCTTTTGTAGTAATCAACAACTTATTGCCGGGCCTACGCTGCCCTCCCATTCTTACGTACTAACGCTGTGACATTCAAATATTATATATGATTTTAAAAGAGTAACCATGGAGTTTCTTGCCGGTTCTTCTCCATAGGAAACGACCAACCTGAATTGTGCACCTTTTGTCGACGTTTAAAAAGTGCCCATGTAGGTCTATGTAAAATAAAATATTTAGATTTTGAGTATAGCATGACCTCGCACATGGCTGCATGGCTCTCATGGCTGGCACATTGTAAACTATTCCCTCTTTACTGGCTCCTTTCCTTCTGCTTGGAAGAAGGCCTATGTTTTGCCTCTTCCCAAAGTTTCAAATCCTTCTTCGGTATCCCAGTTTCGTCCAATCTCCATACTTCCAATCCTGTCCAAAGTCCTTGAGAGTGATGTTAATAATCAACTATCTCATTTCTTTTTCTCTACTAACCTGCTTTGTCCTTACCGATCTGGATTTCGTCCTGGCCATAGCACTGTATCAGCCCTAATTAAAATAACTGACGACATCCGTTCGTCGATGGAAAACCGGCTCCTTACGGTGTTGGTTTTATTGGATTTCAGCAGCGCTTTTAGTTCAGTTGATTTTGACATCCTCTTAGGTATCCCTTTCTCTCTAAACATATCTCCTACTGTGACTGATTGGTTTGATTCTTATCTTCGGGGTCGCTCGCAGTCGGTACACTTGAATGAGGTTTGCTCTGATTGGTGTGATCTTTCTGCGGGTGTTCCTCAGGGTGGCGTCCTTTCTCCTCTTCTTTTCTCCGTTTTCATTAACGCTATCACTAACATTTTAATTTCTCATTATCATCTCTATGCAGACGACTTGCAGCTTTATCGCCATTTTAAACTCGAAGAGCTTCCGAGAGCCATCGATGCCATCAATAACGATCTACAAAACATCAGACTGTGGGCTAAAAACTTTGGACTGTTAGTTAACACAACTAAATTACAAGCTCTTATTATTGGCGGCAGATACTTTGTCAATTTATTGAGTCATCGGTCCCTCCCGTCTGTATTGTACGATGGTGTCGACTACTCAAAGAAAGTTAGAGACTTAGGTGTATTATTGGACTGCAACCTATCTTGGCGTGTTCAAATTGCTGAAGTAAGCAGGAGGGTGTTATGTTCGTATCGGTCACGATCACAACTTAAGCGTCTTCAGAAGTTCCTGCCGTTTCAAACTAAAATGACTCTTGCTCAATTTCTTCTTTTCTTCATTTTCTTATTTCTTTCTCTTCTTGACTACGTCGACTATGTCTGTTTACTTGATGCAACTGAAGAACTTCTTGATAAGCTCGAAAGTCTGCAGAATTTGTGCATTGGCTGCATTTTCGGGCTTCGAAAGTACGACTATGTGTCGGAATTTCGGAGGCAGTTGAAGTGGCTGCCTATCCAGCCGCGTCGAGATTCTCACACTCTTTCTTTTCTCTTTTCTTTTCTTCACAACCCCAAAACAGGAGCTGGATTCAAAGCGTTTACGAAGGTACGAAGGATCGTACCTTCGTAAACGCTTTGAATATCTTGTTCCAAGAGGTAAACCCTGTCGCTCATCATCATCTGTTCTCCTTCGTTTTCCTCCCCACTCCTCAAGTCGATATGATGGATCATTTACTATTCGCGCTGTGCGCCTTTGGAATTCACTTCCAAACTCCTTGCGAGACAGCCCTTCGTTACACGTGTTAGGAATAAGAGAAAGGAAAGGAATAAGAGAACATTTCCTGTCAATATGTTAATAGTATGTATGTAGTATTTTATATGTATGTTTATTTACATATGTATTGTATGTAGTAATTAATTTAAGTTTTGAATGTACTTTTTTGCACATGCTCGTAAGTTTATTCTCTTTTGCTAATCTCGCAATACAAAATGGTTTGCTGTAAGAAATCCCAATTCTGGGTTAAGCTCACCGTTGTACATAAGTTTTTGTATTGGAATCTGTATGTATATTTCTTTTTAATTTGGTGTGCAATAAAGAAAAAGCAAGAATAAGCCTTACTTTATACAGATTTCCCATGTAATGAAAGATCCGCATAAACTGGTTTTGTATAGCATGATGTGTTGTCGTGCGTACAGTACTGTTGGCCACACGTTACCAAACCAGTTAAAACTGGCTTCTTATTCAGTTAAAACTTCTTACTATAACTTGTTAGGCCAGCTCAAGAGCTGGCCTAACATTCTCTGTGGTGTTTTTTATTTAGTTGATGCTATGTAACACCACAGAGAATCAACTAAGCCAGTGGCGATCCTTTGCCGGACACTGGCCTCTTCCAAGCTATGCCCACTACTTCATATACCGCATCCAATCTTTATCAGTTAATTTTTATCGCGACGTACAGTTGACTGATCATTAATTTATTTTGTTGTATCATGCCCTACATGCAGCTTTCTGGGTGTCAAATGACAGGGTTAGAAACACCACGCTGCGTTCCAAAACAGGCATAGTGGACGTTGGGATGAAGGCTGCTAGGCTGAAATGGGATTGGGCGGGTCACGTCAGCCGCATGCACGAGGACAGCTGGGCAAGGGTCTCCACACGATGGTTGCTGGAAAACGGATGGTACCGCCGAGGCCGGCCCAGAAAGAGGTGGCGAGACGACCTGGACGTTAACGCGTGCCGCGAGGGCTGGTTCGAGGAGGCACGGGAAAAGAGCTCATGGAAGGAATTGGAGGAGGCCTTTGCCCAGCAGTGGGATAACGGGCTTGTAAAAAAAAAACAAAGAAAGAAGCCCGCTACGCCGATTCTCGCTATGTCGATTCGCGAAACAAATGACATCTGTTTTAAAAACATTACGCTTGGCCTTGAGGTTGGTCGAGTACAATTAAAACAAAAAGTGAAACGCTTTTAGTTACTAACTGGCTGACGCCCGCGACTTCTTTCGCGTGGAAATTTTGATATGTTTTTCAGGGATAAATTATACATAACATGTCTGTCTGTTGATGGAAACCGCATCGAAATCCTTTGCGTCGTTTAAACGTAAAGACGGCGGGAAGCGACTTTGTTTTATACTATGTACAGATTACATTTGGTTTGTACAAAGAACAAGAAAACTCTTATCCATGGAATTGCAACATGTTTAAAAATATGAATGTACCTGCCAGAAAATAAATATTATGACAGTTGTAATGATAAAATGATGCAACCATCACGATAGTACGGACTAACCGTTTAGGCTCCATGCAAATACTATAGAATAGAATCATTTATTTCGATCGCAAAGATCATAAAATTCAACAAACAGTAACACATCTTAAACCAAACACACGCAGATAAATAATACATTATTAGTAGTAATTCAACAAAGTATTTAACAATCTCGTGATATTTCATCACACTTTAATTTTAAACACTTGTGTACACACTTGCGTTCAAACAAAATTTCCGAAATCTCACGTGTCTGGGGTTATTCTTTGCTTTTACTTTTTATCTCAATTTGTTTTTCAAGTATTATGTAAAGCGTATTGCCTTATAGCAAATTTATTTTTAACCGACTTCTAAAAAAGGAGGAGGTTATATGATTGCCAAATGAAAAAAAACAAAAAATCAGTAAATTAAACTAGTTATGGAATAATTAAATCAACCTTCCGCCTGACGCAGGTCCTCACCGGACACGGTTGTTTCGGGAGGTTCCTGCACCGAATCGGGCGGGAGGAAACGCCCAGGTTTTACCACTGCGAGGATCGGCCGGAGGACACGGTGGAGCACACCGTGGAGCTCTGCCCCGCTTGGGCTGAGCACCGCCGGGTCCTCGTAGCGACGATTGGCGGCGGCGACCTCTCGCGTCCGGCCCTGGTTCAATCCATGGTCCGGAGCGAGAGGGAATGGGATGCCGTCGCCTCCTTCTGCGAAGCAGTCATGCTAGCGAAGGAGGTGGCGGAACGTGAGAGGGAGAGAACCTCACGTCCCAGCCGCCGCGGGAGACGCCCCGGACGTCGGGGGGCACCGTAGGCACGGGACTGTGGACGGTGAGTAATGGGCCAGCTCACCGACCGTCCGTCTTATGACGACAGGCCGTGCCGACGGCGCGTTTGTGTTCCACGCGCGCCTCATGGAGATGTCAGCAAATCGGAAGGGGTCCGAGAGGGCCGATGCCTGCCAGGGCTGCAGGTTGTTTGAAAGAGATACCGCGACCCTGGAGCACAAAGGTTGAAGAAGGAACATGGATGGGTTTTAGTCAGTACAAGTCTGACACTCCCTCCCGCTCAGCCCAGAGTGGGAGAAGTCATTTGATGATTTCCCATCCGTAAAAAAAAGGGTCGTGCAATCACGTGACTTATTTCTAGAGAGTCGCTTCTTTCTCATAATCTGATCAACCTTTCAGCGTTCTAATACAAGATTGTGTTCAGAAAGCGATGTGCTTACACATTTATTGTGCAAACCGACAGTCTGTGGAATTCACTGCCGGCTTTTCTGTTCCTTGATCATTATAACTTGGCAAAGACATTTAAAATACTTATAGAGCTGACATTGGAAATATTTTCGTACAAAAAAAAAACCTGAACATTTTCGATTTTGACACACTGTTGCTTCGTGACAAGCGGGCGTATGACACTAAACAGGCCATTTTTTTACTAAGTAGTAACAAATATTGGATCACGATTTTCTTCGTTTTTGTCCCGTCTAATGGTCGTTAATATTAAAACTTGGATATCTTCAAAGTTCGATTGAATCGGTATCTTCTAGTCAAGCATGCTCCACCCTAGGCCGCATAATCGCGTTGCTGCCAAATGCAAGCCGATTTTACTAAAGCCTAAAAAACGCTCCCTTTCAAGTTTTCATTAACGAACGCCGCTGTCAAACTTCCTACAACTCTATACTTATTTTACTTTATCCAGTCTTGTTACTCCACACATTCATCCATAAGCCTCGTCCGTTTTTTAATGTTAAATCTTCATTCTCTATGTTCTACATTTAAATGTAACACGATAGGTACAAAATAGAACAGACACTCAACAATCAGGTTATATGTATTCACGTTACCCTAACTGATCCGATTGTCCGCCTCCTCGCTTTTAACGAGCGGGCTCGTCACCTCGCAGTATCTTGGCAATTGGAATAGAATTGCTAAATATAGGACCTACACTTAGATCTAGTTGGAATTCTAAGTCTGTTCAGGTACTACGAAATGTTTTAGTTTGATTTAGTGACACACAGGCAGTTCCGAGTTGCCGCCCGGTACGCTTTAGAATGGGCAACTACTGTACTGTGGGCAACTACTTCAAAAAGTTATCATTTATTTCAGGCAACGATGGCCCATAGATATATACCTTATAAAGTTATAAACTAGCATATATAAAGTAGTTACAAATCTCACGTTAATGAATATGACTTAAAACTATGTCAGTAGCACTTCACTTATTCACACTTCACTTCACTTGTGCTGACTGGCCAGTGGAACTTGTCCGCGGAAGCGACAGAACACCACCTCCTGCGGCCTAAAGTCTTTCTGCATCACGATGGGCTGACAAAAATTCGGTACTCGCACCACGAACGCCAAGGCGTTCGTGGTGCGAGTACCGAATTTTTTGTGTCACAACGACAAATTCAAGAATTTGTCGTTGTGGCACGACTCCAGTAACTGCACCCTCGGTGTGTACCTCATCTTTTGGCGCACGTACTCCACGATGTCCTCCGCTTTAGTGGTGTAATGCAAGCGGGAAATATACACCGGGATATTCGGTTTGGCGGCACGCAGGCTCACTTCGGGCTCCACAGGAGCCTTGTCACAGCGGTTCTTGGGTGTTCGTGGTGCAAGTGGGTCTTCGTAAGAAAAACCCTAAAAAGAGAAAAAAAAAATGTATTTCATTAAGACGACGACTCTACAAAAGCCAAACTTATTCTTGAACGTGATGTGCCGGTTTCTGTGCCTCTCAGCTTATCCACAGCCGACTTTAGCTGTTTTTCTTTGTACTGTTTTTGGAACAAGCCCGTCACACTAAGCTCAAACCACTGCAACTGCCTGTAAGCTAGAATCAACAGTGGCGACCCCGAGAAAAGCGCCGAGACAATGAAGGTCGACAAAGTCCCGGAGAAACAACCCATCCACTCCTTTTGAGTTCCGTTTCATACATTTATTTCTGTGTAAAGAAAAAACCCTGATACACATACCGACTGGACCTGTTAATATCTATATAGTGACTGGTAATTAGTGATTGTACGCATGATAAAAATAGCTAAGAACACTCCCGATTCACCTTTCAAACGAAACCAACTATACCAATCAAAATCGGTCCATCCATTCAGGAGCTATGATGCCACAGACAAACACACAGATACAAGTACACAGATCCGCAGATACACGTCAAACTTATAACACCCTTCTTTTTTGGTCGAGGGTTTAAAATATGAACGCGTATACAAATTGTCGTTTCCGTGCTGTTAACGGTCGAGAAGTTCTCTCGTGAGGAGACCCCGGCTGCAGGATCAGGACATGTATATTATAAAAATGTATTGTCATCCAAACTAAAGATGTATGCAAAAATTCAGCTCAATCGGTTGGAGATAACTATTTAAAAATTCAGTTACTGAAGGCCCAAACTAAAAAAAAAACCACACACAGGGCAAACTAAATAAAAAACCAAATCAAAATACCAATAATTCAACTTCAGAAAAGAAAACATTAGCGGTCAAACAGTTGAGTTTTATAATTATATCGTGCATAATTGGATATGTCAATTACAGCAATGAATTGCACTGCTGTAATTGACACACAAACAAACAATATTAATGAGGTTGCATCGAGGCAAGGATGAATATGTTGCAGGCAGTTGTTGTTTCAGCTAGTAACATCCTACCTTAGCAGAATTTCGATGAGCTATGTAGATCTAAAAATCAGTCTCTGCAGTATTGTTTTCAGTAATAATACTTGATTGGCCTATATACAGGATTATTTGTATAACACCGGCAACCTCTCAGGACTATGTTACTAACATCATAATCAGCAACTTTTGTTCTATGACTTTTAAAAATTCGTCATATTTTAGTTCATCAGATTTTCGTGCAAAAATAACAATATTTAGATTGATCGCTCTAAATGTTACGACTATGCTCCCCTTGCTATTCTACTATCGCTTTCTTTTGCT
Organism: Cerastis leucographa; assembly: GCA_963082945.1. NCBI lineage: Eukaryota > Metazoa > Arthropoda > Insecta > Lepidoptera > Noctuidae > Cerastis > Cerastis leucographa. Next base: position 19,062,619 of record OY720356.1, on the reverse strand, counting down.
TCCCATAGATTTCGTAACATTTAGAGCGTTCAATTTAAAAATTTCTATGTTTGTATGAAAATCTGATGAACTAAAACATGACAAATTTTTAAAAGTCATAGAACAAAAGTTGTTGATTATGATGTTATTAATAAGTCCTGAGAGGTTACCGGTGTTTTACGAATAACCCTGTATAAATGTGGATGGATGGAGAGTGAGATGAGAGTGAGAAAAGATGGATGGATTGTGTGAAAAATGATATGAAGGAAAAAGGAGTAAATGATAGCATGACGAATGACAGAGGAGAATGGAGGAAAGAGACGTGTTGCGCCGACCCCAAATAAAATGGGACAAGGGCAGGAAGATGATAACTTGATTGACCTAAATTCTGACTGCTTCGTAGGTTCAGTGGTCGCAAGCGCAACTGCTTAGCAGGAGGTCCTGGGTTCAATTTCCGTGGCTGGCAAAGTTTTTGTCAAATAAGTAATAGTAGCTATAACGTTTCTAACTTCAGTTCGTATTGGGACATAAAGTTGTAGACTATCTTAATTGTATCAACTTGGAAGTTCAGAGTCAATGAAGCTTTTAATTTTTATGTGAAAAGTGAGAGGGATTAGTGGTTTTTTTAGGGTTCCGTAGCCGAATGGCAAAAAACGGAACCCTTATAGATTCGTCATGTCTGTCTGTCTGTCTGTCCGTCCGTATCACAGCCACTTTATTCCGAAACTATTAGGACTACACAGCTGAAACTTGGTAGGTAGATGTATTCTGTGAACCGCATTATGATTTTTGTACAAAATTAAAAAAAAAGATTTAGATAAGGATATCCCCCCATACATGAAATTGAAACTAAAAAAAAAAAAACTATCAAACCTATACGTGTGGGGTGTCTATAGATAGGTCTTTAAAAATGACATTGAGGTTCCTGAAACCATTTTTTTTCAAAGTCAATTGTTTGAAAGATAGACACTTCCAAAGTGGTAAAACGAGTGTCCCCCCCCTCTAATTTCTAAAGTAACAGGAGAAAAAATCTGAAAAAAATATGGGGATTTAGACCGTAAAAAAAACTTTCAACGAAAATTGGTTTGAATAAGATTTGATATGTAGTTTTTGAGATATGGGACTTTTTCCCCAAACTGCAGCAGTAACTTTGTTTTTCATTAACTTTCTATGAAAAACAAATTTAGCTTTGCGGTTGAGTGAAGGTTTACTAATGAATGACCGTTCAAAACATTGTCATTATATTGTTTGGGGCTATGGAACCCTGTGTGCGAGTAAGACTCGCACTTGGCCCGTTTTTTAAATGTAATGTCACATAGATTGCTATTGTCAACTTAATTCTAGCTGTACTTGTAAAGCCAGATTTAAGTTTTGACGATTGAGCTAAACAAAACGACGAATTAAAAACCACTATCTTTATTCATTCCTAAGGTCGGGAAAATTTGGTTTTTTCATCATGAATTTCTCAGTAACTGCAACGGAGTCCGCATTTGTGCCCGGTTGATGGCAATAGGCTCCCCTTATTACATGGCGAAATCTGGGTGGCTTTGGGGATTAGATTATGTACACCTCTGCCTAACACTTCGGGAATTATAGGCGTGATGTTAAGTGTATATTCTTGTTCATAATTGTGCAAGTAGGTTGAAAGTTTTATCTGATAATCTATTCACGTCGTCTTTGATCGGGATCCCTTCTTTTCGCATAATGTTCTTTGTCCTTATATACTTCGGCATAACGATTTTGGCACAATTTGTTTTGGCATAATAATATTTCGGCATAATTTTTTTAGGCATACATTTTATGTTGGCATAATCATCTTAAAGACTAATTTGTTTTGGCATTAATTTGATTCGCATAACGTTAGTAGGTCTAAAAATTAAACTAACTAAGTTAAAAATTTAATATGCTGTGCAACAAAAGTTAGTGACAGAACCGAATTGCTGCAAAACCGACTCCACGTAGTTTTGTTTGTCCTACCCCTAGAGTGTAATTTAAAATCGCGTCGGCGCGTAGGCGCGTAGGAGCGAGGCGGCCCGCGGGCTGTGGAGCAGGCGACTGCGAGCAAAACGCCGCGGCTTAGGCTGGCCGGCGAAGCCGGCCAACAAGCCGAAGCTGCGGTGGTGAGCGAAAGCCGTCTGCGACGATTTGCAAGCGCGGGGCCGCCGGAGGCCCGCAGCGCCGGAGCTGTGACAGAAACCCTGCCTGCTGCATGTTGCATGCTTGCTTGCATGCTGCATGCTTGCTTGTTTGCTGCATGCTTGCTTGCATGCTTGCGTGCATGCTGTATGCTTGCTTATAAAAAAGTTATGCTTTAGAACTTAATGCTTAATAAATTTATGCTTTAGAATATTATGCTTAATCATTATTATAGTTAGAGGAATTATGCTTAAAAAAATTATGCGTAAGCTGTTATGCGTAATTGTATTATGCGAAAATGTAATTATGCCAAACAAAATTATGCTAAGTTATATTAGGTCTTAAAATTTTATGCAAATGGATAGGGAACCTCTTTGATCATCCACCAACTGAAGGGAACGCGTAAACTAAGTTTCACAAATAAACTGACGAATTACATCTCATATAATTTACATTCGTAAGTTTCTATCAAACTAAGAAGCTGTCATAATATTGCCAACAAGTTAACAGTTTCAATAGTACAGGTTCATTTACATAAGTCTTGTAGCCTGAACATCGGGAAACGGAAAACACAAGTGTTCTTCACCTGGTGGCACAATTTGTGTCGCACTCAAGATTTCAGTATGCCTGGTTGAACGAGGGACGTAGACGTTCTTAAGGAGTTGATAATTTATTCTCACTTGCTAAAAAATACATCGAATAATAAAGGTTGATTTGCATTGAATGTGACAAAATTATGTATGGTTTTAGGTATTTGGTAAACAAACATTTTTGTACTTATAACTAAGCATAATGCAAAGGTATGTAGTATATACAAGGTATTGTTTTGAAACCTCGTCAAACTCAAGGAGGTAACTATGCTAAGGATTCTCGTCCCGAATAAAATAAAATGGGTAGGTATATTTTTTTTTCTTATTAATAACGGAAATCGTTTGTGTGAAGTGTGAAGCACCCGTGTTTTAAACGCGGCCCGTCCGATCCTCGCTCTATAACCGCGCTTCCACACATACAAACAATCTCAAACGAAACAACCAAAAAAATCAGCGTTTATTAATAATTGACTAGGTACCGTAATTTTAATTGATTATTTATGTATTTTGTGACAACATCCTGAATTTTGACGAGGATGCAAAACAGCAAAAAAAAAAAACTGAAAACCTCCTCAAAGTGATTATCACTCCATGAGGTGGATTGATAAGTGATTCGTACTACAAACTTGAACTAGCCGACCAAAAAAGAGGGGTGACATAAGTTTGACGTGTGTATCTGTGTATCTGTGTGTCTGTCTGTGGTATGGCTCCTAAACGGATGAACCGATTTTGATAAAATTGGTTTCGTTTGAAAGTTGTTTTAATCGAGAGTGTTCTTAGCTATGTTTCGATAAAATCTGATCAGCCGTTTGAAGGCCATGACCTCTTTTCTAGTTGAAGGGAAATTAGCAATTTCCAAAGGTCTGGTGAAATATTGTCACTTGTCACCATGGGCATTGCCAGGAGGGGTGGGTGCAACCCCCCCCCCCTGCCCCAGAAAGTTTTTTTTTTTTAATTTTTGCTGTTTTCGTTAATTGGCGAGCAACACCGAGAAAAGTGGAAGCAATGGGGAGGCCTATGCCCAGTATTGGGACAGTCAAGGCTAAGATAAAACAATATAAGTTTAAAAAGCATGAAATAAAAATTAAATTAAAAATTTAAAAAACCCCCGACACAAAAAAAACAAAAATAAAATAATCCAAGCGTCTTAGCGTCGGGGGTCCGCTTTGTTATGCGCTTATACTAAGCGGTCGACTTAGCGGTCCCCCGACGCTAAGACGCTGAACTATGTTGGGGTCGGCTTTAACAATCTAAATAGATGCAGCTGAACATTTAAGATATGCGAAGGGCGGGCGTTTTGGGGGACTGGCTCTTGTAATTTTGACGTTCAAAAAGTGCTGATTACCAGCCTAGTTTGAATAAATGACTTTTGATTTTGATTTTTTTGATTTTGATACCTATCAGACGTCATTCGAAATTGGATATGAACCTCGTTTTACCTCTAAGTCTAATAAATATTGTGCTTTCAATGCTCTTTTCAAATCCACGTTTTCTAACCATGTTCTAACCTCAATTTAATGGTCACTTAGGTTCGAATACTTGGGTTTCTCTTTACATAATATGTGGCCAACAAAATGAGCTTATCGATACCCCTCGAAAGGGTTGAGGGCGTCGTTAAACGTTAAGCCTCGGTTAAGAGTTTCGTACTCTTCATAAATTGGATTAGTTTGACTTCTTTGATGATCTCGTTTGGAACAAGTTTTGACAAGTTTACTGGCTCGAAGTTTCGGTAGATTGGCAGCGGGAAGTGTCGGTTGATTTGGTTGTTTTTAGAATTAGTTTCGAAGGGGAGAATAGATAGTTATTCAAAGTATTTAAAGCTACAGTACCTACCACACAATCGCTGTTGGTCTCAATTTTGTACTTTAATATATTTATTTATTAATTTGCTCTCATGCACATCACACATTTTACAATAATTAACTGCCGGTTTTTGTACATGAACCCTGTCAGGGCACTGCAAAGCACAATGTTGGTTTGCTGTTGAGATTATGTACAATATCTAATACTCGTAATTAACACAATACATTTCAGAAATAAAGTAAAATAAAAAACTTAGTTATGATGTCCAATTAACAATAATAAACAGTATACAATAATACACACAATAACACACATAAAGTCATTTTTGGTCAGATTGCAGTAGTCGGTAGGTAGTAAAAAGAAGAATAAATAAGAATAAAATAATAATAATTATGGAATAGTTAGTAGTGCTTTACAATCGTGTCATGTCAAGTTATAGATTAAATTGCAATATGGTATGTCATTTTACAATAAAAATAAAAAAGATTAGTTTATGTCACTAGAATAAACTATATTATTTTTATCCTAGGTCCTAGGCCAAAGTATATTATTTTTATGGCTATATCGATGCATTGAGTTGTTTTTGGGTGCATCGAATCGATTCTCAAAGAGCAAAGAAAAATATTATTGTGCTTCTCGAACGATAGTTTAAAGGAAGAAAAGCAAAAAAGGTGGTAGCATATTCCAAGGCTAGTTACTTCGGAAAGTGTTGTGGTGGGCTTTGAAGGAGAAAGTTATGCCTGGGAAGTATGTAGAGTTATTTCGTGCTATGTACAGCCACGTATGTATGACCTACGTCTGCCGCTGGCAACACCGACAAGTTCAGTGTGGCTGTAGGCTTGCATCAAGGGTCGGCTTTGAGTCCTTACCTTTTCTTGTTGATATGCATGCTATGCTATGCATGATATGCTGTGCATGCTATGCTGTGCATGCTATGCTGTGCATGCTATGCTGTGCATGCTATGCTGTGCATGCTATGCTATTCTATGTTATGCTATGCCGCAGATCCAGAGCAGATTGGAAAAATGGCAACAGAAGCAGAAGAATGTTGGCTTGAAAATCAGCAGAACTAAAACCGAATACAATATGTTCTCTGATTTGGGCGGTCTCTCCAGTCCTGGAGTCATAGCGCTAGATGGCGCGCTTCTTCCTGTCTGCTCCAACTTTCGGCATCTCGGTTCACGTTATATATATAACTATAAAACATACAAATAATATGTTTGAAGTCGTGAGACGAACCACGGCCATAACGTTTATTGTACACATAGAATTATTAATATATCACTAAATCCTCCTAAAAGGTATTACCAAAAGCGACCTTATCCTTAGATTAAGGAAACTTTCCCACAAAACTAATAAGTAACATTTATAAGTTAGGGATTATACTTGTATTAACTTTGGGAGACAATAAACCTCCATATTTTCGGTTTGGGACATTACAATTCGTGCACATGGTATTAATATTATGATTGCCAATAAATACGGCCACCAGTGTATACTAAAAGTATCGCAGTAATGGCCACTCAAGATTTACAGTGTAGTGGCGAGCAGAAAAATTGGTACAGCACAAAAGTAATAACCACATTCGTGCAACCTCAGGATGAAAAATGAGAAAACAGAATTAAACACTATTCCACTACCGATATTTTCTCATATAGAACGAGAAAGGTTATGCTTGTTCTTTACGGACGTGATTTTTGTTAGTTTTCTCACCATTTATGGCCTCAGGCGATGTGACATACGCGCGTGTCTTTTGTTTCCATCGCCTGAGATCGTAAGTCAGGTTGTAGTGACTTTCATTTGTTTTTTCTGCAGTTGCTGTTGCAAATCGTGTGTTGCTTGAGCTTGTAGCTCAAGAACAAGGTTAAGAGGGTTCTTTAATTACGTGAGGCAATTTTGGCTATTTTTCGACCCCCCCCCCCTTCCCCTTGGTAAGATATCGTAAGATTTGACTTGACCCCCTTTTTTTACGGATGGGAAATCATCAAATGACTTCTCCCGCTCTCGACGGAGCGGGAGGGAGTGTCAGACTTTGTAACAAACTTGCTTATTCCTTGATGAAAGGAGTAAACAGATTTATACATTAAAAAAAATAATTAGGGGAAAATGAATTTAATAAATGATGAAATGAAAAATACAATAAATTAGTACAAAAGTGAAGGGCAGGTTAACCGAGAACGTTTTAAATATCTCCGCAAATCTCTGAGCGTGATAGTAACTGAAGACAAACTTGCAGTCGTAGAAAGCTGGCTTGATTAAGATGAGCTTGACCACGACGAACTTGATGCAGGGCGATTTGGTAGGACCCACCAGCAGACATGTACCGCCCAATGCCAGGCTCGTCAGCTCGAAGAGCAGCTTCCAGCAGACAGGTAATGAGCCCCAGTGCCAGGCTCGTCAGTTCGCAAAGCAGCTTCCAGCAGACAGTTAGCAACAGCCACGGCAGCACTAAACGAAGGCCGCTCTTTGACTCCACCAGGCTGTGCTCAAAACTCAAGATATGACAGATCTTGACTCCAAACTAGACTTAGCTGTTTTCTTGATTTTAGACTATACTGATTTCTCGTGTCCAGACTGAACCGACTCTTAACTCCAGACTAGAACCAGGGCATCTGTCAGAAATCCCTTTTATACCCTGATCTTCCGTTTCTTTTCTTCCAATCATTTTTTTAGATTCAAAACTGCTGCGCTCTAGTAAGACGCAACCTGCCAGTATTCAAAGCAGCCAGTAGCAATTGGTCAAAAACCTTGCGCATAATATTTTTATAAATATAACTCAGAATATCTTTACACAGCAAATATTCGCAATTAATTATAAAATACAACAATTGAACTAACGAATTGATGATAATAATTTTTAGTAATATATAATCTAAATGAAACCTTCATAGAGAGTTTGGCTGGTAAGAATCAAAAATAAAAGTAAATGACATCTGACAAATTTGAAGTAAACATGTCACAACAAAGGATATAAAGAAAATATTTATAAAAACGAAATGATTGGTAATATGCTAATGTAAAACCAATAAAAGTATGAATATGGATGATAAGTGTGAGTATAGAGTGTCTGTAGTAGGCAGATACTATAGGGCGCCAAAATGTAACAAACTTGCTTATTCCTTGATGAAAGGAGTAAACAGATTTATACATTAAAAAAGTAATTAGGGGAAAATGAATTTAATAAATGATGAAATGAAAAATACAATAAATTAGTACAAAAGTGAAGGGCAGGTTAACCGAGAACGTTTTAAATATCTCCGCAAATCTCTGAGCGTGATAGTAACTGAAGACAAACTTGCAGTCGTAGAAAGCTGGCTTGATTAAGATGAGCTTGACCACGACGAACTTGATGCAGGGCGATTTGGTAGGACCCACCAGCAGACACGTACCGCCCAATGCCAGGCTCGTCAGCTCGATGAGCAGCTTCCAGCAGACAGGTAATGAGCCCCAGTGCCAGGCTCGTCAGTTCGCAAAGCAGCTTCCAGCAGACAGTTAGCAACAGCCACGGCAGCACTAAACGAAGGCCGCTCTTTGACTCCACCAGGCTGTGCTCAAAACTCAAGATATGACAGATCTTGACTCCAAACTAGACTTAGCTGTTTTCTTGATTTTAGACTATACTGATTTCTCGTGTCCAGACTGAACCGACTCTTAACTCCAGACTAGAACCAGGGCATCTGTCAGAAATCCCTTTTATACCCTGATCTTCCGTTTCTTTTCTTCCAATCATTTTTTTAGATTCAAAACTGCTGCGCTCTAGTAAGACGCAACCTGCCAGTATTCAAAGCAGCCAGTAGCAATTGGTCAAAAACCTTGCGCATAATATTTTTATAAATATAACTCAGAATATCTTTACACAGCAAATATTCGCAATTAATTATAAAATACAACAATTGAACTAACGAATTGATGATAATAATTTTTAGTAATATATAATCTAAATGAAACCTTCATAGAGAGTTTGGCTGGTAAGAATCAAAAATAAAAGTAAATGACATCTGACAAATTTGAAGTAAACATGTCACAACAAAGGATATAAAGAAAATATTTATAAAAACGAAATGATTGGTAATATGCTAATGTAAAACCAATAAAAGTATGAATATGGATGATAAGTGTGAGTATAGAGTGTCTGTAGTAGGCAGATACTATAACTTGTACTGACTAAAACCCATCCATGTTCCTTCTTCGCCCTTTGTGTTCCGGGGCCACGGTATCTCTTTCGAACAGTCCCGCAACCCTGGCAGGCATCGGCCCTCTCGGACCCCTTCCGGTTTGCTGACATCTCCTTGAGGCGCGCGTGGAACACGTACGCGCCGTCGACACGGCCTGTCGTCATGAGACGGACGGACGGTGAGCTAGCCTATTACTGACCGTCCACAGGTTCGCGCCTACGGTAGCCGGGGGCCACTGGTTGCCCCCCGACACCCGGGGCGTCTCCCGCGGCGGCTGGGTCGTGAGGTTCTCTCCCTCTCACGTTCCGCCACCTCCTTCGCTAGCATGATTGCTTCGCAGAAGGAGGCGACGGCTTCCCATTTCCTCTCGCTCCTGACCATGGATTGAACCAGGGCCGGACGCGAGAGGTCGCCGCCTCCAATCACCGCTACGAGGACACGGCGGTGCTCAGCCCAAGCGGAGCAGACCTCCAAGGTGTGCTCCACCGTGTCCTCAGGCCTGACTTGACCCCCTGACTTCAAAACGCGTAGTTAAGTGTAAAAACATAATTTGCAGGATTTAGCCATATTTTAGTAGAGAAGCATGCTTATTAAAACCTTGTTTTCACGCAATTTGACATTGTTTCTTGCGGGAAAAACATTACGTGATATTTCCATTGGCCCTCTGAATATAAGATGTGCCTATATAGACAAAATATAATATTCATAAAGGTTTTAAATTCAATTTCCGGTTGATCAGAGAAGGCTTTTAATAGTTAGTTACCGCGGCATGCGGCCATGTAAATGGCTTTCAGGCGAGAGTGATTGTGACCGAGTTTTAAACTCAATTAAGTCTGTGATTAATGATGGACTAAACCTTTGTAATGGAAGTTATTTTTTCAGTTTCACAATCTAGCACCAGACGTGCTAGATTTATGGAAAAAACAATCTAGCTATAAGCTTTTATTTTCTACGACCTAGTACAGCACAAGGATCTTTTGGCGCGTGTCCTTTGGAACTAAATACGAGTGGTGTGTTTCACATGATTTATTTAACTTGCTGTGTTTGTATATATGTTTGTTTAAGACAAATTTTGCAACATTTCTAACTAGTAATTTCTCCTTTATCGTGGGTGCGTTAACAAACATTTAAACTCACATACACAAACAGCCAGATCCAGAACAACTATTAGTAGGCCGTACAAATATTTATTCCGTGCGGGGATCGAACCCGCGACACGCAGCGCAGCAGTCGATCGCTCAACCACAGCGCCAATCGTGCCGCCGTGCGCCAACAATGCATGGTTAACTAAGTGACGTCATTTTAAATCCAAAATGGCGATCACGGGTGATATAATTATCAACATTTTCATTTGATGACATTTGCAAAATATTTAGGCAGGCAAAGTCAAGATTTATTTGCGAACTGTTTATGAGCGCTATCTGAAGATATTCTATATCGGTAAGACAAATATGAGGCTTCCTTATCTTATCACGTTTCCAGCTGATTCTTGTTAACAAACAGTTCACATGCGTTGTAGATGCCATGTCACTTAGTAACTCTGTTGTTGCTTTAAGATTTGTGATAGGAAATAAAATGGAAGCCAAGTACAATAGAAGCAAGCTGTATAACGGTATTATGATTTAGCTATAACCGGAACTAACGCGGCAAAATACCTACTGTAGGGCAAAGCTTTAAAAGAAACTTTGGCTTGATGTTGATGACGAACACGTTATTCTAGAATTAACTAGATTTAAGGTACCTAATAGGGTACTGGCAAGTGGAAATATCTTTCACGATCGTACTGACGGGAAACGAAGTATCCTAGTCCCAAACCATAGTCTATCCGTGTGCCAAATCTATATTTCAATACTTTTATTGTAAAAATAAGGGTATGATTTTATCAATAACCTAATAAATGCATTTTTATTAACCTAATAAATAATATTTGTTCCCAAAATAGTAGATCTGTCACCTAAATGGAATCATCAAATAATATCAAAACGCTTACCTAAATATTAATTAAGAATTACTTGGAAATAATATCAATCATCAAGTAATTTTATTAGGTTTCAAAATAATAGAAGTGTCACGAAAATTGAATCATCAAACAATGTAAAAATGTTTACATAAAACTCCAAACCACAGGTCCAAACTAAGGCGTAGTCGACGGAGCCCCGCTACGCGGGGCTCCTATTTCTCTCTGCAGGGTTTAAAGTAACCTAACACGAAGGGGATGTCGGGGTCTTAGTTCGCTCGCTCCGCTCGCTCACTAGACCCCGCCATCCCCTTCGAACCTAACCTGTCCGAGTTGATGTGCCCTATGTCTCGTATTAACTGATCTATTTATTTGGTGACAGATCTACCATTCTGAGCACAAAGTCATTATGTAATAAAACTATTATTATAGATAAGAACGAAGTTTATATTCATCTAATGCACTAAAATTTAATTGGTAATTTATCTCTTATTTTACACATATATCAAAATTTATTTGATAATTCATACCTGGGAATACTTTTTATTTATCTGAGAACGAAAATATTTCGTGGCGATAGATCTATTTATTAGGTGATACAACTTTGATGACAAATATAAATTTTGGTGACAAGAAATATAGTTCCCTAAAAATAATATTAGTTAAGCAGTGATAGCCTTGTGGTGGTGTATCATAGGTCTCAAGTTCAAACCCAAGACACACATCTCTGATTTTTCGGATTCATGTTCGTATTGAGAGCAGCGGTGGCCCAGTGGTGGCAGCCCCGACTTACGAGCAGTAAGTCTGGCTGGCGCATTACTTTGTGTAATTTATTTCATTACCACTGCTCTCAAAACGATGAAGGAAAATATCGTGTGAAAACCGGCATGTCCTAGAAATAAAAATTCGAAGACATGTGACATCTACCAACTCGCGATGGGCCCGCGTGGTGGATTATAGCTCACTCCCTCTTATAGAGAGGAGGCCTGTGTCCCAGCAGTGGGAACATTATAGTGTGATGATGATGATAATGTTCGTATTGTATAATTAACACTTGCTTCGGTGAAGGAAAATATCGTAAGGAAACCAGCATGCCTGAGAGATATTTCTCGACGGCATGCAAAGCCAAGTCAGAGGTCCATGTGCGGCAAACTCTAACACCAGGCTAGCAACTAACGACACGATAAAAAAGAAGAATCTATTAAAGAGGTAAAATATATTTGAAAATTAGTATGTCTGTATGTTGGGATAGTCTTCGGAATTACTGATCCGATTTCGAAAATTCTTTAACTAACGGGAAGCTACATTATCCCCAAGTGTCGTAGGCTAAATTTAAAACGTTCCCGTGGGTTAATTTCCGTAGATAACGGCAGCGAAGCATCGAGGAAAAGTTAGTTTTATACAAAACCGTTCTGCCGTTGTGTGTAATATTTACGGGGATAGACATTTGTCGTATTTGTGTGGTTGGTAAGCAACAACGGCTTACAGTTGAGTTTCCCCGGTTTATGAGCTGACGTAGACACAATAATATTCTTGTGTACTTTCATAAGGCGTGGTATTAATTTCTTATGAAATGTAAACACCGTAATAAGGCGCCTTTTAGTTCCGAAAATAGTTTTACAACTTTATTTATGTTGTAACTAAGGTACGTAAGGTGAGTGATATTTATCTACCTAGGTTAATTCATATTTTTATTTCACATAGGTCTACATGGGCACTTGTAAAACGTCGACAAAAAGGTGCTCGGTTCGGGTTAGTCGTTTCCTATGGAGAAGAACCGGCAAGAAACTACATGGTTACTCTTTTAAAATCATTTGGCTTTTTCAATTTTTATATGTTACAGCGTTGGTACTTAAGTATGAGAGGGCATCGTAGGCCCGACAATAAGTCGTTGCTTACTACAAAACGTAGAACAAGATAAAAAGTTACCAAGGATCTAGGAATCTATAAGGCCTACAATGTCCACACTTTTACAAACAATCGGTAAATAAGAAAAAGAGTCTATACAAAAGTAAGTAAGTAAGTATTTTATTTCGCAATTATGGGTAAAAAAAAAGAAGATATTGCAAAAAGACGTGATTAAACAAGTGACACAAATGTTGTCATCCGTGCTGTAACTATTCTAAACAAAAGGGTGTAATAATTTAGAAACTATTGTAAAACATCTGATTAAATATATTGGAAAAAAAAATAAGATTGAGAATAGTTAGAGACATCCACACATTTGTGCTGTTTTATGAGCTACTAGGGAAGCCGCGTGTGCGAAGGGGCTCAGGCCAAACTTCTCTATCTTCAACGTTCACAACACCTGATAAATCTAAACTTGTGGCTAAATAATAAAAGCCGCTTGGTCAATCAATCTTCATGTTAAGTTGTCAGGTCAGTGGATTTAATTAAGCCGCTGGTCCCGGCTGTCATTTGTAGATCTTTGACAGTCGTTACAGGTGGTCCGAAAGTCTGACAACCGGTCTTACCAAAGGGGTTTCGTATAAGCTCATAGGTCAGATAGGCAGTCAATCCATGTAAAAACTGGCATTCAGCTGCATGCGGTTAGATTGGAAGCCGTCCCCAGCAGGCAGATGATGGCCTAATAACTGAATGTCTAAAGATAGCAATGGTTGGAATTTCAACGCTCGGCGCTGAGCTAATCGTTGAAAATCGAACAGTACACTTTATTTTGGCATTAATTTAGGTGTAATTTAGTGTTCGTTATGTAAATATTAGACTTTGTGGAGAATCACTCTGTCAAACATAACTGTGTCTCTTTCTAACTCTTGGCATTTTGTTATTACATCTTTCTCCTTCTCTTATTCCAATCTTTTGGGGTCGGCGCAGCATGTCTGCTTCTCTCTATTACTCCTTAACTCAGCAGTCACCTCTTTTCTGGCTATATTATCTTTCACACAGTCTATCCATCGTTTTTTTGGGATCCTCTACTTTGATCGCCGAGGAAAATTTTGAGTATGAATGTTGACACATTCATATTCAAAATTTTCCTCAATTTCCAAAAACATTTAACATAAGATAAGCGATATATTTCACAGAACGCCATAATTGTCGTTTAATTTGAAAATGGAAGCTGCTGGAAAATTATTCTCAATTAATTAGAAGTCTACTAATGTCATTTAATTGCTCGACAGTGTACAAGAGCCTCAAAATTACGGGCACACTTCGAGTTAAGCGCGGCTGCGTCATTATTTCGTGTTTCAAGTGTACACTGTTGTTACATTTTATTTACAAGTTTGTGCTCATACTTATCCGTAACGACCTACGCTTGTTCAGTTTTAATATTAATTTATATTTTGTTTACAATATTTTCTGGATTTTTAGGGTTGCGTTGCTGGATAGGAACCCTTATACATCTGTCCTGTCCGTCTGTCTGTTCATTCGTATGTCACAGCCATTTTACTCCGAGACTGTTGAACGAATAAAAAAAAATAGATGTGGCCCTCCATACAGTAACTGAAGGTTGAAAAAAAAAACTACGTATACGGGGTGGTACGTATCGACGCACAAACAATTATCATATGTAATTCCGAACTTTTGATGAAACCCATATGAAAAACAACACCAATATGAAGAAATATACATAAAACTGCTACGGAACCCTTTGTGTTTGGTTTTTTAAACCGTCGAGCTAGTGAAAAGGTTAAAGTGGAGGTATTGGGTTCGCTTAGGTACTACGTTTAGGGCAGGATTCTAATAGTAATTATTGTGATAATGAAGTACGTTGTAAGGTGGTAACATGCGTCCTGGCGGCTTACTATGACGTCTTAAAACCTTATTGTTTCATTTTTATTCCAGAGTGGGAAAGAGATGGAGCTAGACGACCTGTATAGCTTCGTCTCTTTCCCACTCTGCAATAAGAATGAAACAATAATGTTTTAAGACGTCATGGTAGACCACCTGAAGTTGGCTGCTAAATTGGGGGTATTCTAAAAGTTCTTGTAACCCTTAATTGGTCGTATGTCCCACCCCAGCGCAACTTTGAACGTTTAAAACTTTTTAAATTCTGCATTTTGCGCGCTGAAGTTCCCGTTAGCTTCATAAAAACACGTGTCCTTTACGATTAAATATCGAACATAGTTGTTATTTTGTATGGTTTCATGTTTTATTTGTATGACAGGGGTGTTACGCACCCCTTGCGAGCTTTAACGTAACTATTTAGGCGCGACCAATTAAGGGTTACCAAAAATATAGGCTGTAGCGTTATATTCTCTTCCAACGACAATTTTGTGTAAAGGGTGGTGGAGCAAACAGACGCATCGGGAGCCGCTGCTAGACATAGAATGTCAACATAATATAGTTTGTTAAAAACGATAAAATATGAATAACTACCCTATGCCCGCGGATTCGCACGCGAGTTCGGTAATCGTCCCACGGGATTATACTACCGGAATAAAAAGTATCCAGGTCCTACCCGGCGTGTGCCATATTTCATCCAAATCCGTTCAGTAGTTTTCGCGTGAAAGAGTACCTAACAAACATCCATACATCCTCACAAACTTTCGCATTTATAATATTAGTAGGATATAAAGTCCTAAAGCAAATATAAACATGATGTAAAAATATCCGTCACATAGCCATCTTCAAAGATTTTTGAAATATTTAGATTTGGATTATAAGATAAACGAAGCAAATTACTGGCGCCGTTTAGGACTATGATTATTATTTTTATCTTGAGATATCAAATATAAACTGGTAATTTTGGATAAACATAGCTTACATAATTGCTGTAAATATTTACTTTGTGTGTTGGAAGCAACTCATGCAATCACAAAATAACATCATAGTTGGCCTTTTATGCTGATTCTACTTATTTTATTTTGAAGCGCTGTGGAACAATTTTGGAACTTATAATTTTTTTAAATAATATAGATACTGATAACTTGGAGCGTAGTGAAACTATCCCTAATTACAACCTAGCCTTGTTACAGCGAAAGTAATAAATTCATATTATATTTACTGTCCAGCCGTTACGTATAGCCAATAGCTTAACATGAATGATGTAACCAAGATTTTGTAACATAATTATTTTGATTTAAAAGAGTGTCCATAGAGTTTCTTGCCCGTTATTCTCCATTGAGATCTACGCTACGGAATGGGCAACTACAGTACTTTCATAAGTTATTATGCCTTGTGACTGGGACTGTAGCTTCGCGTTTTATTTTGTTTTTAATTTTTGACTTTCAAAAGTGCCTGTAATGGTCTAATTGAAATAAATGGTTTGACTTTGACTTTAGAGCGTAATAAAGGCTCTAAGCCTTAAACAAATGATCTGGCTATTGGGCAGAGCCAGCTCAAACTGAAGACCGACGATGGCAGGATCGTATCCGCCAAACCGGCGCTACTGAGGGAGATCGAGAGATTCTATGGGCAGTTGTACACGTCAACCAGTAAACTCGTTGTAAATATAGTGATCGACCCCAGAACTAGACTGACCCTACATTATACCGAAGACATTCCAGACATCAGCCTGTACGAGATTAGGATGGTTCTGAACGATAAAGTTAAAGAAATCCTTGGCCGCTTATTTTTGCTTTTGTATAGATTATTTTTATTTACCTATTTTTTGTGAATGTGTGGACATTGAAGGCTTTGTAATTTTTTTTTTAATATATCTTGTTCTACCTTTTGTAGTAAGCAACGACTTATTGTTGGGCCTACGCTGTCCTCCCATACTTAAGTACTAACGCTGTAACTTCAAATATTGTAAAACCAAATGATTTTAAAAGAGTAACCATGGAGTTTCTTGTAGGTTCTTCTCCATAGGAAACTACCAACCCGAACCGTGCACCTTTTGTCGACGTTTTATAAGTGCCCATGTAGGCCTATGTAAAATAAAATATTTTGATTTTGATTTAATTATTGTGATTGTGACCTATAGACTACATAGTCCCACTTGAAACTTCGAACCACCTTCGCGACTAACCTAGGTACAGAAGCGAACCAGCACTGGTCTGAATGGGAAACAAGCAATGGTCACCCATCCGCCCGCTGACCTCAACCACGGCTTTACCTGAATTCAAATGTGCACTACGAGCCGTACACAACTACACTTCAAACTTCGAACCACATTAGCGACAAAACTACGAACGGAACCGAACAAACACGAGGTGAACTATACAGAGTGTGTTTATTCTTCCCTGTTTATTTTGTAAGCCACGAACTTTGTAATTACGTGCAAGCAGATTGGACTGAACCCCACGGGGTCAGTGCTGTACTTGAGCTGTGTCTACTAATGTTACAAACAGGAACTTTGTTAGTTGCTCTTCGTTTGAAAACCGCTAATTTTGTTAGAAGACGAGTTGTTTAAGGAATTTTGAGGGGTTACTCGTAATTAATTTATTTAGGGTTCTGGGAATTACGGGAAATGTTGAATTACTCTAAAAAGTTACAGGACTTCAACATAAAAATGAAAATTACTTAGTAAAAATGTCTGTACCCGTAAGTTCTTAAGAGGGGACTCTAGTGGGCTTTTCTCCATACAAACGTATTCCGCTATTTTCTTCGTGGATAATGCGTCTAGAGCAATGTTTTTTTTTCCAAAAAATCTAGGTCTTCTTAATGCATGCCCCTATTATTTACTTTTTTTTCAAAACATAATCACTAAAACAATTATGACAATCCAAAAACCCAAAAAAAAAACATTTTTACCGCCATGTTCAGACGACTATCAGACAAATTAGATAAGTTTTTAACAAAAAAAAAAAAAAAAATCATAAGAAGCATTGATATACTTTTCCTCTAAATTTTGATATAAGAATTATTTAGATCAATTTAGTTTTGAAGAAGAAAACAGCGGAATACAAAACGTCTTTTGGTCAAGATTTTTGGTCAGAGCTGCAGTTGTCCCTTTCGCTCTTTACGGGGGCTTGGTCGGGCGCAGCGCGACGGCAATAGTTTCTTCAAATACCTATTCATCGAATTCCTCGGGCATAGAGTCTCTTAAGCACACAACACAACAGACGTAAACGTGGTGTCTTATACATTTTTGGTTCTGTTGAGTCGCCCCATTTTTGAGAAGAGCTGTCAAAAAATTTAGATTTCTGCACTATATCTAAGTCTAACGCGGTATACCTTCCTGAATAAATCCTTTGTGTTCTTTAGAAAATCAATTTCTCTTTATTCTATGTATATAGCATGTAAGGAAGACCAAAAGAGGATAATATTATGTAGGATAGACGTGACTGCTGCGCCGACCACGAAAATGATCAGTAAGGTATGTTTAAATATGTTTGTAGGGATTTCATTACCAGTCAGTGTACAGAGGATGTTCAGAATTCCTATTACTACAAAAAGGCTAACTATGTATTTGAAGAACAAACATTTACATAGTAAAAATACATACATTTCCAGGATAACAACTACAATGTCTTTCGTCTAACGTGAAAGTAGACATTTGTATTCAACATTGTTTGTTATCAAATGTTTCTCCCCGAAATTCAGAAATTTCAGCCTAGCTCTGAGGCCTTTATTAATCTGTAATCCCATTTTCAAAACAATTTGTATGCGTGAGGGGTTAAGTTAATAAAGGTTTCTGTACAGGGTTTCGTAAAACTGTTGTCTTAAACTTTAACAACATCACCACAACACCTTCGGAAAAATGTGTATTTTTAGAGTTTTGTGCATTAAGAGCGTTTATACCTTACCGCTTTTCATACAAACTTTCAAGTCGTTATTTTCCGAAATGACTGAACCGATTTAAATGAAACTTTATACACATAAGCAGGATACGTAGGTCTAAAAAGTTACTAAAAAACATTTTCGAAAAATAGTGTTACCGTTAAATTAGACCGATTATAAATTTTCTATAGAAAAAGAAATTTCCAATTATCTCTTTTTTTAAAACCCATTTGAAAACTTTTTTGTAACTTTTTAGACATATGTATCCTGCTTATGCGTGTAAAGTTTCATTTAAATCGGTTCAGTCATTTTGGAAAATAACGACTTGAAAGTTTGTATGAAAAGCGGTAAGGTATAAACGCTCTTAAGATTCTAACAGTGTAGGTGTACGTACTTCTTGGAACTGTTTACCTACATCTCTACAAAAAAATGACGTGTAAAAGTGTTTGTAAAAACCTACTTGTAAAATAAACATAATTTATCATTCATCATTTATCATCATGATCATTATCTTCCTGCCCTTTTTTTTTTTTATTTTTTGCGGATGTGAAATCATCAAATGACTTCTCCCTCCCCCTCCCTCTGGGCGGAGCGGGAGGGAGTGTCAGACTTGTACTGACTAAAACCCACCCATGTTCCTTCTTCGCCCTTTGTGTTCCAGGGCCGCGGTATCTCTTTCGAACAACCCGCAGCCCTGGCAGGCATCATCATGATCATTATCTTCCTGCCCTTGTCCCATGTTCCTTGGGGTCGGTGCAACTCGTTTCTTCCATTCAAATCGAAATCAAATAGGCTAGTTATAGGCACTTTTGAATAGTCGAACAACAATAAAAATTAAGCTACAGTCCCAGTCACATGACATAAAATCGAAAGTACTGCAGTTCCCCATTCCAATGCGTAGATCTGTATCGAGAAGAATGGACAAGAAACTTCATGGACACTCTTTTGAAACAGAATCTTGTTACAAAAACCTTGGTTACATCATTTATGTTGAGAGGGGGTACATTATGTGCGAAATAATTATATAATTATAATAATAATTAAATAATTATAATAATTCTCCTCTGTCAAGTCTTTTCTTTCATATAATTCCTTACCCAATCCATCCAATCGTTTCCTTAGTCTTGCTCTACCTCTCCATCCATCAACATTTAAATTCATTACTCTTTTAGTCACATGCGATTCGTCCCTTGTCATCAAATGCCCATACCATAACAATCGATTCCTTCAACTTTTTTGTAACTGGCTGCACCGCGTTACCTCAGACCGCTGCCTGCCATTTTCTAAACAATATTTTTGTACTTCAAAGAAGGGCTAGCGTGATGCTACTTTTCTTCTAAATAAGCAGTAATCAGCCATTAAGGAAATGTAGCCTCCTCCTAATAAAATCGAAGAGAAAAAGTTGTAATCACAACGGCCTGAAGGTGGATTTGTGATCGCAATAAGATGTTATCAGGAACTTAGACTGCCGAATTGCCCATCTAAGTACCTTTCGAGTAACAGTTTTCCTTACTTACACTTAGAAGTAAGGAACGGAAGTGACCTATTTTAGGTGTGGACCATTCAGTCCATCACTAATATTCTTTTTTGCGAATCAAATATCATGGGAACGTCATTAAAGTTAAGTATGTATGAGTATGCTTAGATGGTTTGGTCATGTGGAAGGGATGAGTGAAAGGCGACGAAAAAAAGGTTTTTGCGGATAAGGCAGATGTGAGTGGCAACGCCTGGAGGTGACGCCCTAGAAGTACATACACTTACCTTATAGGTGAGATTATGCAAAAAGGTCCAGAAGAAGTACCAGATGTATGAACGTGGACGAGATAAAAGGAGTATGTAAGAATCCTGGCACGTGGCGTTCTATGGTTTCTGCCTACCCCAAAGGCTCGACCTGAAGAGCAAAAAAACTTCTGCCTTGCATAGATCAAAGCAGATACGCTAAACAGTGGACGCTAATATTGAACTGCATTCGAAAGGTCCACAAACTTTGTATATAATTTGAAAGAAGACAATGTCCAGTGATTGCGTGCACAGTTTTTCAAGAATTGCGAGTAGCACAAAAGTTAAGTAAGTTAGTTAACAGCCGGTGCGCGCGATCTTTGTTTTTACTTTTTCTACTTCGAATTTCAAATTTTTTTCTTTCTTTTCTGGAGTTTCTGAAATTGTGTTTCTAAACTAAGCAGACATGGAGAACTAGAGATACTCGTAGTAACATGCAACTGCGTAAACTATTCTGTTAACTTTACCTTGCAACAAAACAGACAACTGTGTTGGCGTTTAAGATGATTGCATTTTTCTGTTGTTATTACCGCTTTTAGTAGCACTTTTGTAATTGGATATGGACAAAGTGATCAAATTGTCAAGTGGTAAGTTACAGTCAGCGTCACTATGTCCTAACCCCTCAAGTTTTAAAATGTTACACTGCTACAACATTGAATTTGTTTCGAATAATCTAAAGAATACTTTCAAAAAGAACTCAATGTTTCCACCCGGGATCGAACCATCGCTTCACCAAGCTGCGTCTTACTAATACCGGTTTAACAAATGAGCCAGCGAGCCCTTGATTATTTCGATGAAATTGGTAACTAATATCGTCCGAGTCACTTTATCTTTAGATCTTTGTCTAATCGAAAGATGTTAAAATTTGAGGGTATCCATTAATTTTACTTGCTTACGTTTAGTTTATAAAATTAATCCTATACCCTCGAGTATATATATATTTATAGCATTTCGTTTGTGTCAGGTAAAATAAGAATATTATGATAACTGTAAATTATCAAAACAATTTGTAAAATATAAACCTTTGTAGTAAAATAAGATCAAAGTTTGTGTTAAATAATAGCAATATAATCATTTTTTATTATTTCTTGTATTTAACACATTTATCAAAGTATTTTATTTTTCTTTAATATATTTATTAAAAAAAAATAGAAACATACTTTAAAATTAAAAAATATAATTCATGACAAAAAGCGAATGTCGCACCTAGGATTTGATCCTCCAACCTTGGCTATTTACACTTTAAGTACCTCAGTGTAAATGTTAACCTGTTTTTTGCTAGTCGTTATAAAAAATAAAATAAAATAAAATAAAAATACTTTATTTCAGACCTTGATCCATATGATGTTAGTAATACACACTACTTATAAGCTATGTTAGTAACAAACGAAATAAAAGATTTTAATTCATATATCTGCTGCACTCACCTGACGCACCGGGTATATGTACATGTACACGTACCCAATGCGCCATAATGGTGCAGCACGGCTTTTCACTAATGACCTTCAGAATGTCATTGCAGCTCCCACGCACCCTGCGCATCATAGAATAAATCCTTTTACGTAAGACGGTACTGAAACCGTCAGTACGTGCCTCTGCAAACATTCCTGATGCGCTACAGTAACGTGGGAGCCCCAACAACATCCTGAAAGTATTGTTGTACTGGACTCTGAGGGCGTTGTATGCCCTCTGCGTATATCGAACCCACAGGGTGCACGTGTACAGCGACTGACAAAAAGCCTTAAAAAGAGTTATCTTTACTTCTGGTGTACAACGAGCAAACCTGCGGGCCAACATATTACATCGGACAGCCAACGCCCTCCGTTCTCTTTCCATATCAGCATCATCCTTTAAGTCCTCCGTAACTATGTGCCCCAAGTACTTAAAATCAAACACTCTTTCAAGGGCCACACCTTTTAACATAACTGGTGGCATATTATGTGCTGGTTTTTTATGCTTCGCCCTAAACACAAGCAGTTTGCTTTTTTGTACGTTGTACACAAGTCCGTGTGCTTCTGCATAAGCCTCACAGACCGCCAACAACTTCCTGAGTGCGCTGATTGACGGACTCAGCAGCACCATGTCGTCCGCGTAACTAATACTATTGACACAGAGTCCGTCAATAGAACAACCAACAAGAGTGCTACTGAGCTCGACAATCAGCTGGTTAACATACAGGTTGAAAAGCGCTGGCGAGGTCAATCCCCCCTGTCTCACCCCGCATTCCAACCTGTACTCGTCAGACAACTCGTTGGCCCATCTAACTTGATTGGTTTGGTGGCCATACCAATACCGAAACATATTCGTTATGACGTCAGGCACTCCCACTTCGCGCATCTTACACCACAAGACGTCATACCTTACCAGGTCAAATGCCCTGGAAAGGTCTAGGAATGCTGCATACACAGGCGTATTTCTCTCCGTATAGTACCTGACAGTATGCTTGAGGGACAAAATAGCACATTCAGTTGATAGCTGTGGCCTAAATCCGAACTGAGCATGGTGTATTTTAAGATATTTACTAATTTGTCCCTCAAACACACCGTCCAGTACCTTAGCCGTAATAGTCGCCAATGAGATTGGTCTGTAATTACCTTTGTCACTGGCGTCACCGGTTTTATTTTTCAGTATTGGTACAACCACCGTTTTCATCAACGCAGCGGGTAGGTAGGAGTGTCGGATACAGAACGTAAACAATAACGCTAGCAGTCGTGGGAGATGCGGTCCGGCATGCTCAAAATGTTCAATGCTAAGGCTGTCATGTCCCGGTGATTTACCTCGTCTCATATTTTTAATTATTACTCTAATCTGCTTAGCCATAATGCGAGCAGGCACCTCCAACACAACAACCCCAGCAACGACACCATTAACATCTGACTTCGACGGTAGTATTTTAAAATGTTCCTTAAACATGTTTGCGATCTCCCCGGGTGTGCTTACACCATCGACACTCACTGGAATGCCAGGCTTAGGGTTTAGTTTTTTGGTGTGTTTCCAAAACCCTCGAAAGTCTTTCTTTCTGTGTTTTGAAGCCAATATATCCATTTTAATTTCGTCTTGTTTATTCTGACAAAACTTGAGTTTATGTTTGAATATCTTTCGGGACTCAACCATATCATTATAAATTTTTCCAGTGCTTGGTTTCCCATGCCAAACCCAATTTGTAAAGTTTTGCCTGGAATTTCGGTGAGCGTCCCTTACATACTTATTCCACCCCAGGATAGGTCGCCCCTTTACAACCCCCTCTTTACAGTGACTGACATAAGTTGCCTCAGCAGCCTCCCGTAACGATAAAACAATTTTGTGATATAAATTATCAATTACTTCCCTATGTTCGAGTTCATTACACATATTATCACAACATTGCCTTAGATCACTAGGAAAATCAATTTGCCTTAATTTTGAGTTACATTCTTTGGTATACAATTCAATCTGATCTATATTACGTTCACCCCACGTTACTTTATTTATTTGAAACTCATGTAAAGGAGTCGACTTTGGCCTGGCCCTCATCATATTACATTGCAGCTCTAACGGGAAGTGATCCGACCAGTAGCTATCATAATGTACCCTAACAGATGTTACAGACTTCCACGCAGCCTCGGTAACCAAACAGTGGTCAAGCCAACGACGGCTACCATGCACATCGCTTACAAAGGTATAAGAATCAACCCCCAGCTTAATTAAATCTGCACAAAACCAATTCTGTTCTGAACAAAAATTTAACATTTCTTTTCCAAAGAGTTCCCCAAGGTGTGCATTAAAATCCCCTAATATATAAACACTTTCAGTATCACTACTTTCTATTATGGCCACTATCTCACTTAAACAATCCACAAATTCTAATAGATTGTCGGGCGAATCAGTAGGCATATACACATTAAAAATCAAGCTCGATCGGTCCAACACATTAACTTTAATAGCAACGACGCGATCACTACTACATGGAATCACAGTGACTAAATCAAATAGCGTATTCCGCCATAGTAGGGCTACGCCTCCGAACGGACGACCTTGTAACATTACACCAGTGTCCATTGCAGACTTGCCAAAGAAACTAAAGTCCTTATTTACTTCCCCTAAGTACGGTAATTCACTAGGTTGTAACCAAGTCTCTTGAAGTCCTATCACATCAGCATCACTACATAACGTCTTAACACACTCAAAAGATCTTTTAAAAGACTTACAATTGAAACTAATTAGTTTAGTTGAGATGTCCTTGTCTATAATATTCACATCCATTATTTTTGTTCAGAATTAATAGCACTCGATTGGTAATTGTCACCTGTATTCAACTTTTTGTTGAACGTAACATATCTGCGGAAGGATATTCCACTCGGCCACAGATTTTCGTCCATAAATATAGATAATTTATCCTTAGGAATCATGAATTTATACGCCTCATAATCCTTCTTTAATTTCATATTTATTTTTTCCAATTTTACTTCTACCCCCGTTTTACTTTTAATATATTCGGCTATATCAGTCGAAGAGCAGTCCCTGCTTACCTTATATATGTAAAACGGTATATTTATCAATGCAGCCTTAAACTTACATTCAGTCGAAACATCAGCAGTCCCTTTCTTGCCAATGAATTTATTTTTATTCCGCTTTCTTTGTACCAACGTCCATTCGTTATTATTAACCTGCATTGCTTCTATTAAATTTAACTTCGGTTCATTTGGGTTAGTAGAAATCAATTTATGACTTGTGCCTTTAGAATCCGAATTACTGTGTGTCACTCCTACAACGACAGCCGCGGCCTCAGCATACGAATTCTTGTTATTCTGTTTCGTTACTCCCGTCGAAACCACAGTACCGGCCTCCAATCGCTTGTTTCTTGCCTCCACTAAACCGGTTCCGCCGGGCGCCCGAGTCTCCGATAAGGATTGCGCGAGTGGGACAGTATGACGATATTTTGGTGTAGGTATATGTGAAGCAGATTTATTTGTGTACTGAGGTACCTGCGAGTTATTATTTGTTACGGTTTCTGTTGCGACTACTGGTTTGCACCGATTCGAAAAGTAACTTTTTAGCCGTTACAATTTCCTCACTTGTGAATGCCGTGTTACACAAACGTATTATACTGTCTTCGTCCATCACATCCGCCTTGTTTTGCACAAAGGCGAGCAACTCTGATATAACAATGTTGCAATTGCTACATTTAACAGTATTTAAAACCATTATCACAGGCACTCGCGGCGTCGTAAGTACTACTTAATTCGTTCGTTGACGCATTGGTAAGTACGTCACGCGTCGATCGCGCCGCTGAGTGAAGTTATACCCTTTAATGGAAATATTATGTTTTATTGAAAAAAACATTATTAAAAACACGGTTTCAAAGAAAAATACATACTTAAACTTATTTATTTACTAAAACAATAAATTCATTATAATAAAATGTTTTTGCAAAATACAAAAACCGACTAGGCCCAACACGGATTTGAACGCACATGTCGTTTAGGGGGGTAAGAACTTAAAGAAGCTTTGTGTACCAAAGTGTTTTTAACAAGTTCGTGGATGGTTGCATCAGTTGAAACCTGGGTAATGATCGTGATATAGAGTGCGTAGAAACGTCTTTCCTACAAGTTACAAAAAAAAAGAAGAAAAATATTTATTTATCTCGCACGGGACATTTGAATAAATGTCACAGCACTAGTTTTCTGGTATACAGCATACCTGCTCAGGTATCTAACATCCAATAACCCACCAATCCGTATGGAAAGCATTAATCTCCTATAGTTTTTCTGTAAATTTGTCTGTGCACGAAAGAATGTCGTGTCTGTTGCAAGAATAAATCTAGTATGTACACGGTACTAAATGTATCGTTCAGTCATGGTTAAGACATTGTAGGGTGTACATCGTGTCGTATAACTGTGGGAAATAATGTTCACTACCAAGCAAAAAAACTGGTGATTGCCTATTATATGTAGAAAAGACAGGAATTCTTGCATAGATCCGGCAATTTTTCTTGCCGTGGAGACGCGGCCTTATTGTTCGGATTCATCAGCGTATTGTATAAAATATCACTTGCTTCGGTGTAGGAAAACATCGTGAGGAAACCAGATGCCTGATAGATATTTCTCGACGGTATGTAAAACCAAGTCAGTGGTCCATGGGTGGTATAAAAACTTTGAACGGGTGAGGCACTAACCACAAAAAAAAAGAAAGAGAAGCTGGTGGCGTACCATGACGTCTTAAAACATTATTGTTCCATTCTTATTCGAGAGTGAAAAAGAGACGGAGCTATACAGGTCATCTAGCTCCATTTCTTTCCCACTCTGGAATAGGAATGGAACAATAATGTTTTAAGCGTCATAGTAACCCCCCAGTGCAATAATAATTAATGTTCACGCGTCTCATTCGTCGTTTTTTAAATGTTATTATTTTGTGCTGTCCTGTTTGATGAGATGAACTTTGTGTCAGATTTAGGTAAACAGTTGTTTATGACACTAAAGCTAGATATTTGTAGAGTACTAGATCTAGCCGCTTTCCGACAAATACCAACATTTCCCTTGATATTTCAGGTAAGAACATTATCCTGTAGCTTAGATATATTCCAGGTATTTGTCTAAGCAAACTGAATAGCTATTTATTTGCTAGAAAATGTGTTTGCTAACCTAAATTGTTGTGCACTGAAATGTTTAACCTCTAAGCAGTGGACTTTGTGTGTATGACGTCTAAATTGAAGTGATGTATTTTCATTCTTAACCTGCTTTTAATAAAGTCGATTCACAGGAACAGGAAAACAGACTTCGCATGTCTATTAATCTATACCTACTAATATTATAAAAAGGTAAAATTTGTTTGTTAGTTCGTATGTATGGGGTAATCTTTGGAACTGCTGATCCGTATCCTGTAATTATTGTACTAACGGTAAGCTACATTATCCCTGAATGTTATGGGCTATGGGCATTTAAAACGTTCCCGTGGGCTAATTTTCGTACATAACGCGATCGAAATCGCGAGTGAAAGCTAGTTATGTATATGTTACGGGCAACGTGATTAACTAGGCATTATTAATAAGTACCGGCCGTTATTAATAATGCCCAAGATCGATGGGCAAAGTGATTAATTTATCACTTTGACCGGCCATTATTAATAATGCCCGACGGCCCGTGGTCCATGTAATAAGTCAGTGTTTGAGAAAGCTTGAATTTATCACTTGCACCGGGCAGTATGAATAATTCCTTACTTGTAGCCGGGCAATTGGGTTAGGTTAGGTTATTTTTTGAAAAAAATTCAAGAAAATTTTGTAAGTTAGTTTAATTTCATTTAATAAACAAAAACACTACAGTTCACCTATTTTATTACTTTGCCCAAGATAGGTTGGGCATTATTCATAATGGCCGGGAAAGTGATTAATCATGCTGTTTTAATCACATCGCCCAATTGAGTCGGGCATTATGCATATAGACCGGCCATTATTAATAGTGCCCAGACTTATCAAATTGCCCGTAACAAATATATAAAGCATCTTATCGAACAAATGCATTTTAAAAATGAAAATGTCACTCATGTGTTTACTATCTATTCTGCCATTTGAATCAAACTTGAATCCAAACCCATGAAAAATGGCAACATCACAGACGTAAATCCGCCATCACTTCAATTTCAAACACGAGAAGTATTTCACTGAAAAGTAATGAATAAGTAGAAAGTTATTCAATATCGAATATCCCTCGACACAAAACTTGAAACAATCCTTCAGTATTTGAGTAGTTTGCTATGAATATTTTATTCTCAGAAAACAGGCAATGTTTGGCATGTTCCTCGGTAAACATATGAGATTGCTTTTTGAAGTCAAATTACTTATTCTGAAATCCAGTAGTCTCATCATCTGCCCAGCCTTTTACCAACTATGTTCGGATCAGCTTCCAGTCTAACCGATCCAGCTGAATATTTTACATGGAGTGACTGCCTATCTGACCTCCACGGTTAGTACAGGCTAATACCATACCCTTGGTAAGACTGGTTGTGAGGTTATCGGGCCACTGGCTACCTGTAACGGCTGCCAAAGATCTATTTGATGTAATGGATTCTTTGGTTCTATAAACTTGAACACTATTGTATAGAATCTGTGTCTTCTAACCTAACAGACAGATATGTTGCTGGGGAGTTTGTTCCGCCACTTCTTCTTCCCAGCTAAGACACTAGGAAGTGGCGAAGGGCGGGCGTTTTGGGGGACTGTCTCCTGTAATTTTGACGTTCAAAAAGTGCTGATTATCAGCCTAATTTGAATAAATGACTTTTGATTTTGATTTTATAAATGACAGCCGGGACCGACGGTTTATCGTGTTTTCAGAGGCACGGTGGAAACTAGGTTTGTAATGAGTGGGCACCCATCCACAGTCCAACCTTGGCAACCTTCATCTGAAGATTGATCTAAGGGGCTGTCATTATAGCCACGAGCTCCTCCTGAAATCCAGTATTCTATAACGTCTTTTAAATCTTAATACTTTCAGTCAAATGGGTTTTCCTACACTGGATTGAATAACAAATATAACAAAGCCTTTTGTACCGTTGTTACTTCGCTTTAAGAAAGCTCTTTTTATGTTGGTTTAAGGCAATTTGTTTAGAAAACAATCTTCTTTCTTGAGATTTCTGTGAAAAGAAATTTAAGATAGCACGGCCTTTATACAGCGTGTTTTATTTTGTTAATATTATAAGAGATTTGCATCTTTAGACATTGTAGAAAAATGGCTTTAAACGCTTAAGAGCTATATTTTATTTTCATTGATGAAATAAACTAAAGTGCATTCACCCTACCTCACGATTGATATAAGAGCAATAAGAGTGATTGAGTGGTTTTTTTATGACCTTACATTATTTAATGTAGAAAATTGAAATTGGAAGTAGGTTATAGAAAATGGATAACTTATTGTTTTCGTAAAAAACTATTAACTGATAGTTTCATGTGCCTACATTTTTTTATTAAAAAAAAAAGTTGCCCTTACTAGGAATTTCTCCTGTATCGTGGGTGTGTTTACAAACATTTAAAGTCGCATACACAAACAGCCAGACCCGGAACAACTATCTGTAGGCCATAAAAATATTTGATCCATGCGGGGATCGAACGCGCGACACGCAGCGCAGCAGTCGATCGCTCAACCACAGCGCCAACCATGGCGTCAATTTTAGTAATCATATGTAATTTATTAATTGGGTTGCATTAATAGCTCTTATAAGTTTATAACAAATTGATTACTAAAATCAATGTGATTTGAATCATCTTTCTGTATTTCAGCAAGAATACGCAAAGGAGGCTCGATTTTAATGAACCATTGATTTGGGAAAAAAATACATACTATATGTATAACATTAGATAGTGCCGCTAATAAGGATCAAAATCTAAGAAGTAATGACATAGTTCTAATTTCATTTTTTTTTTAATACCAGCTTTTGCCCGCGGCAAACGATAAGGGAAATAGAATTTGACAAAAACCGTCTTTGACACGTGGCGCTATTTATTATGATAAGAACTTTATTGTTGTTTTTCTCGGGAACAGTACTTTTTTTGTGATAAAAGGTACCGTATGTCCGTTTCTGTAAATCTGACAACGTATATGCAAAATTACAGGATTATCGGTTCAGTGGCTTCGGCGTGAAGAGGTAACAAACAAACAAACTTACTTTCGCATTTATAATATTAGTTAGGATTAGGAGTTAGGATTCGCGGTTAAACGCCATAGTAAAAACAAAGAAACGTAAGCAATTATTATTAGAACTTACGAGTTAGCGCTGATAGTGATGAAAATTGTGTGAAAAGTAATCCATACTAATATTATAAATGCGAAAGTCACTCTGTTTGTTTGTATGTTTGTTTGTTACCTTCTCACGACTAAACGGCTGGTCGGATCTTAATGAAGTTTGGCAAAAAGATAGATTTCAACCTGGGGAAGGACATAGGCTATCATCACGCTACGATCAATAGAAGCGGAGCAGAAAGGAAAAATGTTGCGAAAACGGGGAAAATGTGACGCAGACGAAGTTGCGCGGGACAGCTAGTTCTGTATAACTGACAAAATATGACCAAGGTTTCCAGACTGACAATGTCATACGACTTGAGATCTTTTTGGGGCTAACTGAACGTAAATCCCACAGCAAATACACAAAACAAACCTGACCTTCAACAACAAAAAATTAAAACAAAAACAACTACGTCGTTCCAGAAAAACAAAGTTAAATAACGCTGTCATCTCGTATTTGAACAGGATAACAATTGAAGTGGACACTTTTTTCATTAAAAGCTAACAAACAATGGTATTGGATCGTGAAATAAATTAGCTTTATGACTTGTTTGGCACCGTGGCCGTGTCGGGGCCGGAACACATTGTTAACACTACGTGTAAGGAGGGGCTGCACACTTGTTTCGGGGCCGTATGATTCGGCATAGCTAGGCGGTAACATCGAATAAAATCACAATGCTATAATACACAACTGTAGGGGTCAGCACGTTTGACATTTGCACGACATAGTCGATCCCAACTCCTGAAGCAAAATTATAGTCGGCTTGTGGCTTTCAGCGTATTCAGTTTGGCATCCGCCATCACTGAATAATTCGGGTTGCCTCTGCTAAATTCGAGCCAAGCGGAGCGGCTTTGCCATCTGTTCATCCTGCCGTAAATATTGTTGCAATCGTAGGCAAAACCTGTATATGGCTGCGTAATGGGAGTGTGGAGAATGGCACTAACAAAAAGAGGTGAAGTCAGGCTATAGATGATGATGTTTATATGAGCATTTACGTAAACGTGTGAAGCAAGAGCAGACTGCCTCGTTGGTTCAGAGACAGCTGAGCATGAAGTGTAGGGTTAAATTCCCGGGTTGGGCTAAGTGTTGTCGGGTTTTTCCATCAGGAATTTCTTAGAAGCAGCCACGGAGTCTGAATTTGTGCTCGGTTGATGAAAATAGGCTCGCCTTATTTCGTAGGACTTAAACATAACTGGCGATATGTGTGTGTACTATTAGATACACCTCTGCCAAACTATTAAGAGATTACAGGCGTGATTTTGTGTTATGTAAGCAGCAACTGATATTTTTCTTTGCGATTTGGGGTTTTCAGTTAGATATTTCAATTTTCTACACCAGTACACCTTATACAGGGTGTAACGGAAAGGATATATACATACTTAAGGGTATGCTACAGACCATCAAACTGAACATGTTTCTCTATCGGACAAACATCGTAATAGCGAAAAAAATATCTGCTGCCCCATACATTTGCGTCGAATAGGTATTGCAATTTTGTATGGGGCATCAGATAATTTTTTCGCTGAAAAACATTTTTTATGATGAGAAACATGTTCAGTTTAATGGTCTGTAGCACACCCTTAAGTATGTATATACCCTTTCCGTTACACCCTGAATAATTGACACTCAAACTCAAAGCAGTTATTTCAATCAGACCATTACAGGCACTTTCCAAAGTCAAAAAACAAAAAAAACGCGAAGCTACAGTTCCAGTCACAAGGTATAATATTTAGTGAAAGTACTGTAGTTGCCCAGACCAAAGCGTAGATCTCTATGGAGAAGAATGGGCAAGAAACGCCACTCTTTTAAATCAAAATATGTTAAAAAATCTTGGTTACATAATTCATGTTGAGAATTACAAATATGTGAGAACGATGTAGAAATACGGGCAAGTTAAGAGCGTCCAGAGTAAAAGATAAAAATAAGTAATTCAAAAATAAAGTAATAAAAAAAAAGAACCGTGGCAGCTAAGAAATGACCAGTCACAACTGACACTATACGCAAGACAAGCACGAACCTAGCAAAAGGATATCTATCTATCTTCACGAACTTACGATACAACGCAAGTGGGAATACTCGCTTACGAATTTAAGAAACTATGTTTCTTTTTCTCGTGCGGCTGAAATGGAGGAAAATGCGTGTATTTATAGCTGTAGTCGGAATTAAGGTGAGATCGTATCGTGGGGAGGGAGGCTTGATTTGTAGTTATAGTTTAGGTCCTACCCTCCGTCCGTGAGTGAGAGCATTGCGTATTTCCTGACGTAGAATACAATACGAAATGAAGCTTATTTCGCGTGCGGTTTTTGGAGAAGAAATGCTCATACCGTGATAAAACTCAGCTGTTTAAACTTTTTTGAAGTAAAAACTTCTTTAGCAGCGTTGTGCACTTTTGTGCTGTGCTTTTTTTTATGAATTGATGATTAAGTTAGGTTACGAAGGAATTTGAACTTTATGACATCTGTCATTGAGTTTGGGTTTCCAAAACTGGATGATTATCTTATGCACAAACAAAACCTTCGGTTTCTCCAAAGAGGTAAATTCGTTAGACGGATTGTAAAAGTTCCAAGTGTTAAATTTTAATGTAATATAAATTGTCATGTTTGTGTACGATAGCGCAATAAATGAAAATTTACGACATAAATGATAGAACTTTTATACTAATAACTAAAGAAATTCGTGCAAAATTATTCCTTAACCATTCCAAAATATCAAAAATGAACAACCTTAATATTCAAGTTTTCACTTCTGCCGGCACTCCCGGAGTGCAACTGGTTTTTTTTTCATATTCAACTGCCAAACTGATGGATTATGTTGATGGATGAAGACGGAGAGGATGACCAAGGAAACGATAGATGGATTGTATATAGCGTGACGGTTGGCAGTGGAGAATAGAAGAAAAAACCGGCCAAGAGCGAGTCGGACTCGCGCACGAAGGGTTCCGTACCATTATTTATAAAAATATCACTTTTTTTTTGTATGGGAGCTCCCTTAAATATTTATTTTATTCTGTTTTTAGTATTTGTTGTTATAGCAGCTCCAGAAATACATAATCTGTAGATGTTTCAACTGGCTAACAATCATGGTTCATAAGATACAGCCTGGTGACAGACGGACGGGCGGACAGCAAAGTCTCAGTAATAAGGTCCCGTTTGACCCTTTACGGTACGGAACCCTAAAAACCAGGCAGGCAGAAGCCAGGCAACCAACCAGGCAGCAAGATGATAATTCAGCGCTAAACTTAAATCTAGATACTACAAAAGTAACATCAGTCTTCGACTGCTTGACCTAAATTCTTTAATTTCTGAGTGATATCATGGTACTAGGTCGTTATTAATACTTACTTAGATGAAACCCGTAGTACACTTTCCAAGAAATTGTAATAAATAGTAAGGATGATCATCTCTAAAGGTGACCCAAAATTAACTATGAACTATGTTGGGGTCGTCTTCCGTTCTAACTTGATGCAGCTAAATACCAACCAGTATTTTACATGAAGCGACTGCCTATCTGACCTCCACAACCCAGTTAGTACTGGGTAATACGATACCCCTTGGTAAGACTGGTTGTCAGACTTTCGGGCCACTAACTACTTGTAACGACTGTCAAAAGATCTACAATGACAGCCGGGACCAACGGCTTAACGTGCTTACCGAGGCACGGAGGAAACCCGGTATGTATCGGGTCACCCATCCACGGACAAACTTAAGTACCTAAGCATGGTTTAACCTAAAGATCAACGTTAGCGGCTGTTTTTATTTAGCCAAGTGCTCCTCAAAAGGTAACACAAAATATCAATAACTTATTATTAATTTTCAAATTGGAACAAGTCACTTCAAACCTTCTTCAACAACTTAATCATAACTTTAGCATCAAAAACCCTTTCACCTGTAATATTTCTGCTCTTTTTTTTCAGTAAATATTCTTGAGACCTTTAATGTTATAGGTACGTAAAAGGCCAGGTATCATACTAAAGTGTTATATCAAAAATGCCGAGACAAGGAACGTGTATTTTTTATATTTATTACAGAAGCTGATGATATTGCAGACACGTGTCGAGAAATTGCTCCGTCACTGATGAAAGTGCCTTTCGCGTTGAAATGGTAAAACTTTAATGCCTTTTTCTGATTGCTTCGGCTTTGTAAATGGAGATTTATTTCTGACATACTGTGTTATATGCTAGGATTATTATATAATACAGCTTAATAGTACAGTTACTACGTTTCGGAGTTTTCGAGGTTGCTGATAACGAAAATGAGGTCAAAATGAAACTCCAAGATGGCACCGAGGATTTTTTTCTGGTTTTCGGGGTCGCTGATATTAAACAGCCCATCCATGTGCCATTCATCATATTGTTATGAACTCATAATAACTTATTTCACAATTAAGTTTTTCCATTATTATGTTAAATATTGTTAAGAAATCTCGCCCAAATAGTAGTTATTAGAATCAGCCGCCTGTGATACAGGTTTAACCAGGTACAGGCATCGAACTTTGTTATACCTTAATTATTTCTAAGAGTTAATTTGATCGAATTCCATAGGCAGTCGAATTCGGGCTAACAACCAACTTCAATCGCGACATTAATTTCTTGCTTAGATCGTACAAATGTCAAAATACTTATTAATTTGAATAAATACAAATACTTATTAAACGAACCCTTCGTTGGAGTAAATCGAAAAAAATAATTAAATACCTAACCACATTTTGTTTTCGTACATTACCTAAATTGCAGTCACCATTTCCTTTGTTGTTCCAAAGTTTCAAACACTGCTACTTATAAAAGTTATTTTTCGGGTCAGGTCAACACTCACCTGTAACTTTGGGAAGCATGGCGCTGTGTTCACAGATTCTTTGAAAGTTTCGTAACCCTATTTATGCAAAACTAGCTGTCCCGCGCAACTTCGTCTGCGTCACATTTTCCCCGTTTTCGCAACATTTTTCATTGCTGCTCCGCTCCTATTGGTCGTAGCGTAATGATATATAGTCTATGTCCTTCCCCAGGTTGAAATTTATCTTCTTGCCAAATTTCATTAAGATCCGATCAGCCGTTTATTCGTGAAAATGTAACAAACAAACAAACAGAGTGACATTCGCTTTTATAATATTAGTATGGGTAGTACGTTTGTTCTTGGTCGCAGAGTACTCGTATACGGTGTGTTAACTAGGTCCTCTTTCTTTTGAGTATTGCAAAACCCGTTTTTTTAAAGTGTTTTAAGGTACTTCTAGGCAGGCCGCGTAGCATGAATGCACCCGGAGAGATGGGCAAAAATCGTCATACAACAGATGCCTGACGAATGACAGCGCCGTCGAGGTCAAGCTCGGCGAAGGTGGCGTGACGATCTGATCCTGTTTGCGGGGCTAACATGGCCAGAGATCCCACAGGATAGAGATGTATGGGAGGAAGAAGGGGAGGCCTTTGCCCAGTAGTGGGACCCAACGTAGGCTAGAAAAAAAAATGATCTGGTTGCTCGAATGGTTCTAAATGAGGTAGGTGAAAATTTGTGGAATGGTTTTGAGGAATACTTATGTTGCGAAAACGAAGGTGGATAAAGTTCCGAATTATGATCATTGTAAGAACTAAAAAAAATTGTACCCAGACAAGAATGTTGTTGAAAACGACATAATACGTTCCCTAGAAAGGAATAAAAGAAAATTGTTTTCTTTTTCTACAGTGAGTAAAGTCTGCTATTTACACAGATAAAAGACAGCGAAACGATGTAATTTTTTTTTCAGAAAAATCATTTCTATCTTTTGTTTTAAAAAGGAGTAGATTAGCAGTTGTCGTCTGCTTTAAAAGTTTTTATAGAAGCGTAAAAATGAGCAAGGGGGCAGCGCACAACTAATAAGTAACATAACATAAGTACACACATCAAAAGTGTCTAGGGATCAACATATATTTTTGCAATAACTTTTCTCCTGATTGATATTAATTAAAATTTTCTTTAAGGATTCATCAAATAAAGTGTTTTCGTTTGTCACAGTAACGATAAACCAAGTCACCTTTGCATTAATAAAGAAATTTGCCATTTTCTAATAAAGGGATATTTGACATTTGAACCACTAACATTAAAGTTCGAAAAAAAGACTGAAATAACAGTTTTCTTTAAAATTTTATTGGGTAACTTAAACAATTAATAATCCGTGTTTCTACCGCGAACACTAACAACACAAGAACATCGGTTTGGCATACTCAAAATGAGTTCATCCAAATCACGCTGTGGAATGGCCGCCCATGTTCGTTGCAACAACAAAAAAAGGTCTTCTTGCGACTGGATACCCTCCATATTTGGCAGAGCTCTTCTCTGTAGCATATCCCATGCATGCTCAATCGGGTTCAAGTCTGGCGACTGAGCAGGCCAGGGCAGGACATTGATGTTAGCTGCGGCGAGAGTCTGTCTTACAACTCTTGCGGTGTGCGGTCGTGCATTATCATGCATTAACTGAAATAAGGGACCGATTTGCACTTGTAGAGGAACGATGACGTCTGATACAATCGTCTCAGCATAAATTTGAGCGTTGAGGTTGCCTCTGATCCAAATCAACTCAGTTCTTCCGCCGATCCAAATACCCGCCCATACCATGATGGTTCCACCACTATAAGGATGGACTTCCTTGCAGGATTTTAATCGCTGTTGGCGTCCAGGGGTTCTCCAGTGTCGTATACGTCTTGTATCCGGTCTCATACCAAAACGAGACTCATCAGAAAAGCACACGAAACGCCATTGTTCTTCTGCCCAATTTCTGTGTTCAAGAGCCCATTGATATCGAATCCTACGATTGTGCATTGCTATAGGTGGTACCCGTAGCGGTCTTCGGGAATGAAGGTTCACTTCATGCAAGCGGTTTCTGACTGTTTGGTCGCTAATTAAGTTCCCTGAAGAGTGATGAAGCCTCACGGCTAACATCATGGCGGTTATTGTTGGAGCTCTTCGAGTTAAGATTTGAATGTATCGGTCTTGTCTCCGTGTGGTGCAGCGATACCGTCCTCCATGGCGCTCAGCCACGGTACCAGTGCTTCGGTAACGTGTCCAAAGTCGACTGATAACACTCTGACTTGTATTCAGAGCTAAAGCCACAGTACGTTGCCGGGAACCAGCTTCTATCATTCCCACGTCTCTGAGCATTTCTTCCCTGCTTAAATGACGTCGCCGCTCCATAATAACGTTGGTTTTAATCAGTAGTAGGGAAACAGTAGCACTAATAATGTCTTCAATGCGTTGTATGTTTTTATAGGGAAAATATTGACAGCTGATTTTCATCTTTTACTCGAATTTGATTCACAGTTCCTGATTCAAATTATGAAATGCACCAAAAAGGATCCATATAAATTTATAAAATCATAAATTTATTACAAAGCCACATCTCAATCTCAAGAAATCCGCATAAAAATGCTTGATCCCTAGACACTTTTGATGTGTGTATTACACCTGAGTATTCTCATTTGGTTCTATTTCGCTGAACTTATAAAATATTAACAAAATTAAAGGTCACCTCTACCTTCCCCTTTCAGGAAATACAGCCATGTAATAACATTATCACTTATTACATTACCTACAACCCATGTTCTGAGTATTAATATAATTTTATAGTTAGCTGTTCCTGCGGCTTTCGGTACTTTAGAGTGTTGAGTACCGGCACAAAAAAGATAGGAACAGAAGAACAACTCCATGCGACGACAGAAAACTCACATACACTTAATAAGTGCAAGTACAGCCGCTTTCAACTGTCACGGTTTTTATTTATTTCACGTATGAAATAAATAAAAACTCTATTGATCAAAAGATCATTCTACTCCTCATCATGAAAAACTATAACTGAAAAAAATATGCCTTCAATCGAGTTTTGTGACCTCTTTGTTTGCATCATCATGATCTGCCTAGCCTTTTACCAACAATGTTAGGGTCAGCCTCCAGTCTAACCGTATGCAGCTGAATACTAGTAATTTTTATAGAGCGACGGCTTATTTGACCTCCACTACCAAGTTACTACTGGGTAATACGATATCCCTTGGTAAGGCTGTTCAGAATTTGGGCCTGTGGACGGTGAGTAATGGGCTAGCTCACCGTCCATCCGTCTTATGACGACAGGCTGTGTCGACGGCGCGTTCGTGTTCCACGGCGCCTCAAGGAGATGTCAGCAAATCAGAAGGGGTCCGAAAGGGCCGATGCCTGCCACGACGGCGGGACTTTTCGAAAGAGATACCGTTGCCCTGTAACACAAAGGGCTAAGAAGGAACATGGATGGATTTTAGTCAGTACAAGTCTGACACTCCCTTCCGCACCGCCTAGAGCGTGAGGAGTCATTTGATGATTTCCCATCCGAAAGAAAAAAAGACTGGTCTGAATTTTTGGCCACTGACTACCTGCAACGACTGTCAAAGATCTACAAATGACAGCCGGGACCAACGGCTTAACGTGCTTTCCGAGGCACGGAGTAAACTCGGTATGTAATAGGGCGGTCACCCATCCGCGGAGCAACCTAGGCAAGCGCGGCTTAACCTGAATATCGACCCGAGTGGCTGTTATTATTTACCCACGAGCTCTTTGTTTGTATAAATGGGTTTTAGGGAATAGCATTGTTATTTCGCATTTTCATGGTTGGTCCGATGGTACAAGTTATTCAAATTTACCTCCCAACAGGTTTTCAGTTATTTCATTGCCTGTTTTTGCTCTTTGTTTATAGGTGATCTTCTGTACCACTCTTCTTCGTGGTACCGGGTTCCAATTAAGAGATAATGCAAGGGAAACAGAGAGTGGAGGGGATGACGGATGTTCAAGTGCCCAAGTTATAAGCGGTACAGGTTTGGACTGCGGCTGTCATTTTTGAGAGCTGAGGGGTTACTATGACGCTTAAAACGTTATTGTTCCATTCCTATTCCAGAGTTGGAAAATATCCAGATTATAAACTATCTGTGTGCCAAATTTTATGCAAATCCGTTGAGAGATTTTTGATATAAAAGAGTGACAAACATCCATACATACCTCCATCCTCACAAACTTTCTCACTATAAAAGAATTAAGATAAGATAATCAAACCACTTCTGAACGATGAAAAAAGTGCAACAAGAAAATGCAATTGCTTGAAGTTTTATGTGTTCGGGAAAAGCATACTAGCTGTATGTCCGCTTGTCGCTTTTCCTACAAGCTTTATTAATCTTATTAAAGCTGGGTTGAGCCCCTTTCAGACACGATTATACATGTGCTGGGATACCACTCATATCTGATCCGTGAATCCTGCAACGTTGTTGTTTTGGATGATCTCGTGCATTATTGAAGTGCATATCATATTGGTTCATCAGTATCATCTTTGTAAGTCTCTTTATATTAACAGTTAAATCGGTATCCTCAAAAACACAACCCAATTCAGAAGAAGAGAAACAATTATTATTAAATAATTTGGATATTTAGGATCCAAACGTCGCCTAAATTATTAAGTATTCTGCTAATCAAACCACTTTACCACAAAATCCAAAACACTCCATCTGTGCCAGGTCCCCTATCATGACGTCTTAAAACATTATTACTCCATTCTTATTCCAGAGTGTGAAAGAGACGGAGCTATACAGGTCGTCTAGCTCCATCTCTTTCCCTCTCTGGAATAAGAATTAGACAATAATGTTTTAAGACGTCATAGTAACCTCGTTCTAATAACTCAGTTAAGTAACTCGGTTCTAATTACATTACGTTAATAGCAATTTGCATTTCAGATGGTGTAGCAATCACATTAGAGATACATTGCTCAGTAGACTGTCTCTCAACAGATGCCTTCCTGTGTACGCTTTATGAGCCATAGACGCGATTATGCTATAAAATATTATGGGGTTTGCCACAGCATAATCAGCCTAAAATGTTCCCATAACTTAGTTAAAAGTCTCTCAGTGAAAGCGAGGTGACAGTAATCCACCACGCGTGCCTTTTGAGAGTTGGTGGACGTCGATATATCTTTGAATTTTTCGTTCTGAGTCATGACAGATATTTAAACGGAACGTTTTTTTTTTGTTTAACTCACTGGATACAATCTCGGCTCGTTAAATTTTTCAAAAAGGTTTCGAACACAAATTGGGCGGTTTACACATAGCTTAGAAGGTCTTTCAAATTAAAAATATATTTTCTTGTTTCTTTTTAGGCATGAACTAAGGAGCTTATTTCACATAAAGCTTAAGCAAATTAAGAGACAGTTTTTTCCTTATTATTCCCGCTAAGTTTCACAAAGCGGATTATTAGAGGTTCCACGATGCAGGACAAAGCTTTATCCTTTTTGCAAACAGTTTACTTACGTACCTAATTGTAGGTACTTATATACATTAGACACAAAAATTACTTTATTAAACGGCACCAATGACGCAGCATAACCAGTTTGCAGTAACCAAGCCTACTTTGCGTATAATGATTATAATCAAGTGCCCCGAATTATAATGACAAGGGTTCAATTTTAATAAAAGGCTGACAGGTGACAGGTGTCACACGACAACCCGTCAATTTCGCAAGTTTCTTCCATCCAATTTTTGCTTTATTAGACAGCACCTGTCAAAAAAGAATTGGAATTTTGTAATTTTCTTGACAGATTATACTCGTATGTCGCATTGAGAGAGGGAGAGGACGGCCAAAGAAAAGATGAATGAATGATACGAAAGAAAAGAGTAAATGATTCCGTTACGTCCGATAGGAGAGAATGGGAGTGGAAAACGTTTTGCGCCAACTCCAAGTAGAATGGGACTCAGGCAAGGAGATGATAATTTTAATAATAAATCGCATTGCTATTAAAAAAAAACAGGTTCAGTGCGTTAACCCCTTTAAAAATGAGATTAAAAGGGATCAATTAAGAACTCAGACCTTTTCTAAAGTGCTTGCTATTTATGTTACAGCTTCAGTGGATACTTCTCTGCCTACCTAAATTAAATTTCTCTCCGCAATTTTGTAAACTCATCATCATCATCAGCATAAAATGTTCCCACTGCTGGGATACAGGCCTCCTCTCTATGAGAGGGAGTGGGATGTAATCCACCACGCGGGCCCAGTGCGGGTTGGTAGATGTCACATGTCTTCGAATTTTTATTTCTAGGACATGCCGGTTTCCTCACGATGTTTTCCTTCACCGTTTTTGAGAGCAGGGGTGATGAAATAAATTACGCAAAGTTATGCGCCGGCCTGGGTTCGAACCCACGGCTTGCTACGTTTAAGTCGGGGCTGACACCACTGGGCCACCGCTGCTCACTCAAGGATACATTTTCCGAAATTATGTAAACAACATGTAAACGACATGACTTTCGAGTTTTTATCAAGTTAAAGTTCTAAACGAACTTGGATAAGTTTGTTTTATGTTATGGCAGTACTAACATTAACTTCAAATCTTTTGGGGGAAAAGATAAATATAAGTTGTTTCCGTGGTAAGAAAAGTAATTTTTGGAAGTCATTAGTGTAATTCAATTTTGTGTTTTAATTTTACTTTAAGTTCTGCTGCTCGTTATTAATATAAATACTACCCACGCATGTCAAGGTAGGGTTAAGTTTTACTTTAAGCGAATTTACCTTATTGTGATCTCTCACACTTGTCGCATTCAATAGGGTATAATCACATTTTTTTTTATTTGTTATTTTTTCACTTGGTCATAAAATTACGGAGATATATTGAGTTGAAATGGCGCATGACGTCACTTGTAGGTAATTTTTATACAGTACTTTGACGTTTTAAGCCCCCACTCTCCAACTTTAATGAGTTTTATCTAAATATTTTTTTGATATTTTGATAAAACAAAAAATACGTGTGTCTAATATTTTTGTATTACCTGTCTGACGGACAAAATAGAATTTCGTTTTCTTTACCCAGTCTTCACCCCTATTCGACTTGCAATTTAGTCACTTTGTTCGAGCCGACAAACAAGATTTCTTAAGTCTTTATCGTTTCCATTGCATGGTTTTATAACGCTGGCATAAGCAGATACCGCATGGTCACTCTAGAAACGAGTTTTGTCTATGGAAGAATCGACATAATTATTAAGATAGATATTATTAAGATTATTTATTTATTAAAAAAGTATAACAAAAAGTTTACATTTAGGCACAGTAGTATTTTCTCATACAATGGTATAAATAGTACTTATAAGTAAACTATAACTAAAACATATTCAAAAGTCGCAAGTGATGTTAATTCAATTCAGATGTTTGGCAGCGACCTGCCCGATCTAGGTTTATTTAAAACTGTGTCCCGGGCCATCACTTTACATATCATAATTTAATTACGACAGTAAAATTATAAAATAAAATTAATCTATTAACAATAACAACTATAAGTATAATCAAATTGGTAAAATAAAGGAAAACACTAATAATAGCTAATTAAGTAAATATGTACAAATTGATACGAGAGGATATGACATAATCATACTACAACTTCTAGAAGTTTTTCTGTGTCTGAGTAATTAAGTATCGCTAAATAATCCGACATTACATAACTACATTTTTTATAACTTAAACTATAATGACATTTATAACACATTTGCTCGTAAAGGGTCTCTTATTGCACCAAGTTCAGTATCGTAATGTATCACATTACGCACTAGTGCGGTAATGTAAAGTAAAACGCACGGCTTATCATAATGCTCCGTCTAAAACGAACGGTACTTTTTTAAATCTTAGCAAAGAGTTTTTATTTCAGAAAAGTAGTCAACATTTTATTAATAAAATTAAGTTGGGAGATAAAATATAATAAATAAACATTTAATTCTTTAATTTAACCAATTTTGACCATAAATTACAACCATTTATCTGCTGGGGCTGCCACCATTGGGCCACCACTGGGTATTTTGTGTGTGCGATGATGAAAATCTGATGTAGGAACGATACATAGACACTCAATTAGTGCAAACCTTAGAACCAAACGCCATTCGCCATTGCTCTTTTGCAATACACACTATCAAGACAAATACAATAATAATAATACAGATACAAATACTTGATTTAACTTGAACGCTTTTGCTTAATAAATCCTGTTCAGCTGAAACTATTCCCAGCCCATTCACCTTTGTATAACTACAAAGGCGAATGGGCGATATAGTTTCAGCTGTCGAATAGGCGTGTCTGTTTTAACTTCGGCCTTGTTTAGTCAGGTTCAGACAGATGGTCGAGTGTGCATCTCGAGAACTGAACCAATATTGTGTCGGCGAGTGTTGACAAAATTGTTAATGTATCCTTTGTTATACTACGAGTGTCGAATAGAAAGCTGGTGAATGTTGGTAAATGGAATCGTGTCTTTTTCACAGATGTAGTGAAGTTATTTTGTCGGTTTGTTATGTAAAAAAAAATCGTTTGTAGAACGTAAAAAACGTTTCGATGAAAATTGGTTTGAATAAGAATTGATATTTAGTTTTTGAGATATGGTGCTTTTGCAGGTTAACTTTGTTCTTCATAAAAATATTTTGAAAAACAAATTTAGTTTTGCTGTTGAATTTAAATTTACATGTGAATGAGCGTTGAAAATATTTTTATTATATTGTGGTTTGGTGCTACGGAACCCTGTCGCCCTTGGCTGGTTTTTAATTTTAGATTTTTTTTATTTCTTTTTCACGTTTTTTAAATACGATATCACCTATTGCTGAATAGTATTTTTTTCTTTGTAATATAAAGACAAGATTAGTACAACAGAGTTAACACACAGGAGCGATGAGATAGCGTTGCTTTAGAGTAGCTAATATTAGATTAAATGAAGAAATGAAACAAGTACCTCCTTAAAATTATTTTTTTCTTAAGGAAATACCTATAATTACAAAGTTGATAAGGTTAAAACCATGCAAGTGGTAACGTAATTTGTTAAACAATTCTTTAATAAACTACAACATTTATGATCAAAACGC
This sequence comes from Cerastis leucographa, assembly GCA_963082945.1. NCBI lineage: Eukaryota > Metazoa > Arthropoda > Insecta > Lepidoptera > Noctuidae > Cerastis > Cerastis leucographa. The sequence goes on along the minus strand of OY720356.1, from coordinate 19,018,975 downwards.
TTGGGTATGGGATCTAGGTGTGGGAAAAAATATAATAATTCTATAACTGTGAAGTTTTGCAAAAATTTAAATATTTGGTTGGCCAGGTGGAATAATAGTAATGATAATATATAATAATAGAGGTTAAGTAATAAATTATAAAGGGAGTAAAGCACCTCTTAACGAAGCTGAAAGGCACTGGTTCTCCCTGTCATTGCAATCATTTTTTTGTTCTACACCGTACCTGGGAACCTTCTAGTTACGGAGATATTAGGGGTCAAAGTTCCAACTTTTTGACAAGTATTTTTTTAAATACAAGTTTTTAATGTAAGATTTTTACACCTCCACGACCCCCGTACTATTCAATCCGTCCATCAGCACAATATTTTGAGTGCGTTACATTGAGTTCTACCACAAAACATGATTTTACACCCCCAAAAAAAAGTCGTTTCCCAGCAATAATTTTTGCGTAAAGTTACTTAGTTTCATGTACAGAATGCTTGGTTGACGGCTTCGTGATGAGGTGATTTACACGGTGTATAATAAATAAAATAAAATAAAATAAAACGGTGTATACTGTTGGAGATTGTAAACGAAATGCCTTAAAACTTATTGCTACATTTTTGCCAATGGGAAACCACACTGCTTGTTCTCAAAACCTTTATAGCCACACTGTCTTTTGCACGCGGCTTCACTCGCGTTTTGGTCGGAAATTATTTCACGGGTATAGGAAGTTTCCCATTATTGAAAGAATTTATGAAATCAGATCAGTAGTTCCAAAGATAACTTATACAACTAAACATATTATTATATTATAGTTAATTCATTCGACCAAACAATTTAAGCTCCGTAGTAGTTTATCCTAACGATAAATTGAAGTCGAGTGACGAGACAAAAAACCTCGTGCAAAACATAATACGCCCTGACGAAATGAAACTTCATGTACGTGGTGTGCGTAAAACAAAAAATGGAGGTGTTATTATCAGCACCGAGACCAAACAGGATGCTGATAAACTCAAGCACGCAGTCCAGATGTCTTCATCAGGACTGACCGCTGACGAGCCCAACAAGCGCAAACCACGGATCACGGTAGTCGGAGTGCCGACTTCTTTGGCTGATGCTGACGTCTTAAGGTTTATGTACGAGCAGAACATTGCCGATAAGTTTCCAGCAATGTCATTGGAAACCTTCTTGGCCGACGTAAAATTTAGCCACAAATCCGGGAAGAAAGATGCATCTACGTGTAACTTTGTGATTGAAGTTCCAGCCAAGATACGTAGAGCCTTAATATCTCAGGCAAGGCTTTTTATAAATTGGACTTCCTGCCCTGTTAGGGACTTCACCTTGGTTACCAGATGCTACAAATGCCAACAATATGGTCACGCAGCAAAAACATGCAGGGAGATACACTCTTCGTGTGGTCACTGTGGAGAAGCAGGACACTCGATGAGTGAGTGCGCGAGGAAAGCGGACACACCTAAATGTGCAACGTGCTCGCGGTTTAAAAAGCCCAACAGTCATAAAACAGGAGATGTTGAGTGCCCTGCTAGGAAAATGGCAGAATATAGATATATCCACTCCATTGATTACGAGGGCGCGTAAAGTGTCATATTGTAGATTAGACTTATTAACTTAGGTTACTGTAGGTTTGTCAGTAATATGCTTTCAACGCATATTGCTGACTCAACAATGAAAGTCCACTGCGCTGACATACTTGCCATCGATTTATTTTAATGTAATCAAATTATTATAGTCTCTAGGTACAAATATCAAATACATAAACAAGAGTGCCTCGAATGTGTTTTTGCAACCTAGTTTATAAATATTCTGCTGACGCAAATACTTTCTTGTAATAAATATGTGTTTAGTTCTAAGATAGTAGGTTTAAGTTTATTAAAATAAGTTTGCCGTTATGTAATGTTAAATATTAAACAAAAAACTACTGTCCTACATATAGCATATTGTTAGTGCTCCCTCAGCCTGTGATACAGGATTATCCTAGTACAGGCATCTAACATTATTATACCTAAATCGTTATTTTTGGATTCAAATTGTATTTACCTTTTAAGATTTTGAATAAAGATTATTATTATTATTATTATTATATAAAGTTTACCTCTTTATAATATTAAGTATAGGTACTGCCCCTACAAAAGGAAGTATTTGTTATTAATTTTACAGTTTTCAAATGATTTGTTTTTTGCGCTGCTAATCAATTTTCGTGGCAAATCGTTCCGTTATATAATGTCAGGGAGTAAATCAACGGTATAGGCATGTGATTCGGAGGAATGAGGAAAACGTCGCGAGTAAAGTTTTGAGTATGAACGTGGATGGGGACTGTGTGAAGGTGGATATGGCAAGAAAAGAAGTATCTCATGAGATGACAAGTAATAGAGAAGTATGGAAGAAGAAGCCATGTTGCGGCGACCGCAAATAAATTGGGATAAAAGCAAGAGAATGATAGTTATTCGCTTATTTGCTAATAAGATTAGTTATTAATCACGACCTTATGCCTAGTTCGAAACTTAGCTTCACACATACAAGGTGTTGTCTTGCATCCTCGTCGAAATTCAGGAGGTTGTCACAAAAGACATAATTAATTAATTTAAATTGCGGTACCTAGTTAATTATTAACTAAAATTGATTTTTTTGGTTGTTTATGTTTCTCAGCATTTCAGAATAACCCCCTTAACGTGGTTTAGGGAATAAGAAATTATCGAATAAACGTTGAAGATTGTTTATATGTGTGGAAGTGTGGTTATAGGGCGAGAATCAGACGGCCCGCGTTTAAAACACGGGTAGTTTATTTACCGATTTCCGTAAATAAATGAAAAAATAAAAATCACTTACTCATTTTATTATTGATTCGGGACGAGAATCATTAGCATAGTTACCTCCTTGAATTTGACGAGGATGCAAAACAACACCTTGTATAAACCGCGTTCATTATTTGTCAGTGTAATCACAGTTGTGGAATATCGATGTTACAGTCAAAACTGATTATCGGACAAAACCACTTTTGACCGGTGTCTGTCAAACTACTACGTTAAACGGCGTTTCCTCTATAAAAATGTTTTGTTTCAGAACATCTCAGTTATAATTATAACTGAGATGAAAACAAAACATAACAAAACGATGTTTTTCAAACGTCACAAAAAATGACTAAGTACCTAATGAGTTTCTAAGTAAAAGTTAGTTATTGTTAAAATAGTTTAACTGGTCAAAAGTTCCTTAAACTAAATAACAGTTTCGATTGTGACATAGTCACTGACTGCACTTTAGATTAAAATAGATTCATTGGTGAAATTCACCTTAGTAAGATTTATTCCTAAAATCCTTATAAACTTATATCCTTCAAAACACAGTGTTTCAAAAATCTGTTTCTTTCCAGATTATCACTGCACAGAAAATTGGCATTTCTATTGGCTACCAGCCTCCGTGTGACTGCGTATGGTCAGAAGGAGACTTCTAAGGACACCGACTTTTTTTTTTCTATTACTATCTTCAGTAGTAAGCAATCGACTTATTGTCGGGCCTACGCTGTCCTCCCATACTTAAGTACTAACGCTGTAACTTCAAATATTGTAAAACCAAATGATTTTAAAAGAGTAACCATGTAGTTTCTTGCCGGTTCTTATCCATAGGAAACGACCAGCCCGAACCGTGCAGCTTTTGTTGACGTTTTATAAGTGCCCATGTAGGCCGATGTGAAATAAAATATTTTGATTTTGTTTTCGGTTTTGACTGTGCATGTAAACAAAACCAGCGCGGACTCCCATTTGTCGCCCCGTCGACGCCGGACGCTTAAATAAATAATGAATGATTTTTAAAAAAAAAAGTAAACCGTGAACAATAAATATTGTTTTTTTTTTCTTTTTATTACACAGGCTGGATAGGATATCGACGCGAAAACGGTACATCATTCTATAAGTACTGGAATTTTACATCGGTATTTAAAAAAAAAACAGCTGTTTCCTAAAGTGCATCTACACGGTGAAAATACATGAAGCAGCAGCTGTTTTTTAGGGTTCCGTACAACGAAAGGAAAAAACGGAACCCTTATAGGATCACTTTGTTTTCCGTCCGTCTGTCTGTCTGTCAAGAATCCTTTTTTTCAGGAACACGTGAAGGTATCAAGCTGAAATTTATATCAAACACTCAGGTCTACTGTCCCTTGGAGCTGTGAAAAATCAAACTTCTAAGTCAACGCAATCAAAAGATACAGCCGTTTATGCCGCAAATTATCGACACTCGCTGGGGAATCAAAACCTACAGGGTACTTCCCGTGAACTCAGAATCTTGAAATTTGGTACGAATCAACGTCTAATAGCACAGATAAAGGGAAAATTGCGAAAACCGTTAATTTTTAGTTACATCCTTTATAATACTTTTTTTTAAATTACGGGTTTAAAAGTACGAAACCCTCGGTGCGCGTGTCCGACTCGCACTTGGCCGGTTTTTTTTAAATTACCGATGAAAATACTTCGATGTGCGGGGTTTTAGAAGGTAGATAGTACGTACCTACTGAGTACGTTGTAACCGATTTCGCATCGGTGTACCTTACACCCTGTATATTATGTAAGAACTTAACTTACCGCACCTAATAAGACTTTTTATTAAGATTTTTACTGTCGGTTGCCCGCGCTCTTCGCTTGTGTGTAAAATATGACTTCCCTATTTGAATCGGATTTTGGTTTTTTTTATTTTTTACGGAACCCTAATCCTGTTGCTAACGTAAAAGTAACCTACTCCTTAGCATAACACCAGCTATCTGCCTAGCCGTTTCGTAGATAAGCCGGAAAGACAGACAAAAATAAAAAAAAGGTTTTTTTAAGTCCAACAGTTAAACTTTCAATTCAGTAAAAAGCTCTTGTGATTTTAAAATTACAAACAGGCACATTTTATTTATTTGTGTAGATGATGACATATTGTGTTTTGCCCTGGCTTCCAGCATACTATTTTCTACATCAATCCTTGTAAAATGCATTTCAACTGTAAAATCTGATATGGGGTACAATCAATATACAATCTAATACAAGGTGTTGTTTTGCATCCTCGTCAAATTCAAGGAGTGTAAAACTGTGCTAATGATTCTCGTCCCGAATCAATAATAAAATGGTTGGGTTATTTTTATTTTGTTTGTTATTTACGAAAATCGGTAGGTGTGAACCACCCGTGTTTTAACCGCGGCCCGTCTGATCCTCGCCCTATAACCGCGCTTTTACACATACAAACAATCTCAAACGTTTTTTAGATAATTTCTTATTCCCCAAACCACGTTAAGGGGGTTATTCTAAAATACTGACAAACTTAAACAACCAAGAATATCAGCGTTTGTTAATATTTAAATTGATTATTTATGTCTGTTGTGACAACGTCCTGAATTTCGACGAGGATGCAAAACAACATCTTGTATAAAGGGTTGAGGGGACACCGATACGTAATCAGCTGTTCCATACATTTTGACCATGGAGGTATTGTAATTTTGTAGAAAACAGCTGTTTAAAAAAACAATAATGATGTACTCGTACTTCTTCTTCTTAGCGTGTCGATGGCAATCTAAATTGTATCGGCCCAGAACTGAGCCACTAGTTTGGCGCTCTCTGCAGCGTCCATCAGTTCCTGTAATGAACAAACAGCAGGACACGCAGGACACGATATTAAGTGCCGCATCGTTTGCGGGACAGCACCACATTTACACTCCAGGGCAGAATCACTAATGATTCTCCACCTGAACAGGTTTTCCTTGCTGCAACCAACCTGGGTCCGAAGTCTATTTAAAGACTTCCAGGTCAGTCATGGCCACTCATGTCCAGGAAGGAGACTCTCAGCAGGTGGAACGAATGGGTTAGGTAAAGATGCACCACCACGCCACAGCGTTAGTCGCTCCGAAGACCGCTCGCCAGTGAGTGGGGACACTTCAAAAACCTGTTTCGGCTTTTCAGCCTTTGCGACACGAGGGTATTTAGGTGCATAGGGTGTCGTGTGTCTAAAGCCATTTTGGCTCTTTCAATAGAGCTTGTCACTGTTCGGCGAACTTCTGGTGGCGCTATCCCTGCCAGTGGGTACAGCATCTGTACCGGTGTCGGTTTATGGCAACCAGTGATGATCCGGCACGTTTCATTCAGAGCTGTATCCACTAACTTTGCATGAGCTGAACGGCTCCATACGGGGCACGCAAATTCGCCAGCTGAAAAAGAAAGCGCCAGCGCAGTACTCGTACTGAATACGAGGGAACCCTTTCCGCGTTGGTGTCTCTTCTACCCTGTATAAATACTCCTTTGTGTACCTGCCTACCCAATTAAGGTGATAGACATCCACTGAGCCTACTGCCTGCCTGCTGTGCCTAAATGTTATGAATATTCAGACCAAATAGTAACTAAATATTCATGAAAAGCGTTTCATATTTACATACCTTAGATAATATTTAGGATCTTGTTGAAACCATTGTTCAGGGGTAAGAGATGAATAATTAAACGGGTGATGGTACGGTGGCGTACAGCTATATGCTCATTTTCACTAACACTAAACGGCCCCTAAGTTAATGCTTAAATTTTACCGCACTGTCGGATTTTATAAGCTAAGCGTTGGGCCGAGCGTTGAAAATTCATTAGTGTAGTTAAGAAATAATAAGTTTTTTGTACTGTTTGTGATAATGGGTATTATTTCAATTTAACAAGTACAGTTGCTTAACTGTTTTGCGCCCTTTGTGCCCCCATCCCCATCTTCCGCTCAAGTTACTCAAGCTGTGTTACTTCGGATTCAGGGGGCAAACGCAGCAAGAGATTGCTGAAACTTCAAATGTAGCGCATACAACTCTCAGGTAAGTCTCAACAAGGTGTGACCAAATCAGCCTCTACACAAAGAGACTTTTTTTTTTTTTTTTTTTTTTTGGCAGGAGGGGAAATCCGGTCGGACTAACACCCAGGCTGTTTCACAAATCGATCCAGTCTGGGTAGTGTCAGGCTCCAACTGACTAAAACCACCTCCTGCCTTGCTCGTGTCCCCCTGACATGGTCAGAGACCTTTTTAATACATTTCTAGTTTTTACTGCTTATTTTACATTTACTTTCATAATAAAGTTTATACAAGTTAAAGTTCCAAAGTTTTCAAAATTTTAAACAATAAATAAGTTACGTTACACTATGCCTATTTCTAAAATATCCTTTCTGGAAGAGAAATATCTATATTTGTAAATAGCATAGATTCTAATTTACTTTGTTGCGCTTTATGACTTTAGCGGCTATATTTACGCAGTATTCTATTAACAATTTTCTTTGTTTTGATTCTAACATGAGTTTACTTATATTGTTAATAGTTATTTCAGTCTCTAGCCTTCGCTCAGCTTCATATCTCTCAGTTTGATATACTGGGCATTCTGTCAATATGTGTGCGATCGACTCCCCTTTATCCGGCTCGCAGATGCACGCTGGGTTCTCCTTACATTTGAAACGGTGCAAATATTCGGAGAACCCACCGTGCCCCGTCAGGATTTGTGTCAATATACCAGCCGGTTTTAACTTAAGCACAATCTTATGGGCGTCAATCGCATCAGGGAAAAATATTTTGGTTACGGAGGCTGTTTCGCCATTTTGGTACCTCCGGTTCCACTCGTCGAGCGACCCCATACGGATCTGCCGCTTGACGAATGAAACCGGGCAGCGGTCGTAGTCCGGCTTCTTTTTGGATCGGAGTGCAGCCTCCTTCGCGAGGTGGTCCGCTCGCTCGTTGCCTTCTAGACCGGCGTGTGCCTTTACCCAGAACAAAGACACATCTTTGCCCTGGGATAAAGCCACGGCAACGTTTGCTCTCGTCTCCACGGCCAAGGCGTGGAGGGCACCCTGATTTGTGACTGTTTGTAGTGCGGCCTTTGAGTCACTATAGATACCGAAGGTTCCCTCCTTGCGCTTGAGGATTTCGCGCGTGGCTACGCATATGGCCAGTAGTTCAGCCTGGTAGACCGTGCAGTACGGAGGCAGGCTAAGTTTAGCGGACTTGATCTCGGCCTCACCGTCCCAAAATGACAGTGCTGCTCCGACCTTGCCCTCAATCTTGCTGCCATCCGTGAACACTCTCACTGCTTGACGGTTGTGGGTCTCCACAAGCGCCTGATCTTCCAAGCACACGAACTCCATGGGCATATGTTTCGCCGGGTGCGGAGTCTCCGTAAATGCCACCACCCGTTCCACCTCCCTGCCCGCGAGTGCTGGCTGTGGCACCCCTCTTTTTGCCTCATACAGAGCGGCTGCTTCCTGTATTCGGAGGTCGAGAGGGAGTATCCCAGCCAGCACCAGGGACGCGTTCAGCGAAACGGTGCGGTAGGACTTACAGAGCTTCTGCGCGAATCCTCGTTGGACCGTGTTCAGGCTTTTCTGCACTCCGATCTTCTTCGTACAACAAAAAGTAAATGTAAATGGGGCGACGTCCTGCGGGTCTATAGTCAAGATGGGCGTGCCCCAAGGTTCAATTCTCGGTCCTTTCCTGTTTCTTGTTTATATTAATGACCTCCCTTATATGATGGCCAAATTTTCGGATATAATTCTATTTGCTGATGACACCTCGCTAATTTTTAAAATTCATAGAAAAGATACGGACGTCTTACATGTCAACGAAAGCTTAACTATTCTCTCAAAATGGTTCGCAGCCAACAATCTTTTACTGAATACGAATAAAACAAAATGTCTTAAGTTTTCTTTACCAAATGTACCACAACGTGACCTATATTTAAATCTTGACGGCAAAAAACTTGATGTCATAGCGGAAACTGTATTCTTGGGGATTACTATCGATTCAAAACTGCAGTGGGGCGCGCACATTAGAGCTCTTTCGGGAAGGTTAAGCTCAGCTGCCTATGCAGTTAGGAAAATAAGGCAGTTAACCGATGTAGCCACAGCTAGGTTAGTATACTACGCTTATTTCCATAGTATTATGTCCTATGGCATTCTGCTGTGGGGATCGGCAGCAGACGTTGAATCAATTTTCATACTGCAAAAGAGGGCAGTCCGCGCCATCTATAAAATGGGTCCTCGCGAGTCCCTCAGAGAAAAATTTAAAGAAATCGATATACTGACTCTGCCTTCACTCTATATTTTAGAATGTATTTTATATGTCCGCAAAAACCGAGGACTTTTCAAAATTAGAAGCGACTTCCATAATATAAACACGCGCAGTAAACACGAAATTGTAATACCAAAATTTAGATTAACAAAAACTAGCAAGTCATTTCTTATAAACAGTATACGCTTTTATAATAAGTTGCCGAAGTCAGTTACAGAACTGACCGATGGAAAGTTTAAAAATTATATCAAACGTGTCCTAATTAAAAAAGCATATTACAAAATTAAGGACTACGTTGAAGATAGAGAAGTTTGGCCTGAGCCCCTACGCACATGCGGCTTCCCTGGTAGCTCATAAAACGGCACAAATGTGTGGATGTCTCTAACTATTCTCAATCTTATTTTTATTTTGTTTTTTTTTTTTTTTTTTTTATTAACTTTTTTATTTTTTTATTAACTTTTTTCCATTATTTTTAATCAGATGTTTTACAATAGTTTCTTAATCATTACACCATTTTGTTTAGAATAGTTACAGCACGGATGACAACATTTGTGTCACTTGTTTCATCTAGTCTTTTTGCAATATCTTTTTTTTTTTTTGTATAGACTCTTTTTCTTATTTACCGATTGTTTGTAAATGTATGGACATTGTAGGCCTTATAGATTCCTAGATCCTTGGTAACTTTTTATCTTGTTCTACGTTTTGTAGTAAGCAACGACTTATTGTCGGGCCTACGATGTCCACTCATACTTAAGTGCCACTGCTGTAACATAGAAAAATTGTAAAGCCAAATTATTTTAAAAGAGTAACCATGGAGTTTCTTGCCGGTTCTTCTCCATAGGAAACGACCAACCCGAACCGAGCACCTTTTTGTCGACGTTTTACAAGTGCCCATGTAGGCCTATGTGAAATAAAAATATTTTGATTTTGATTGATTTTTCGCTGCTGGCGCCCAGGCGCTCGCTGCGTACAGTATAACCGGCTCCACTGCTGCCGTGTAAATTGTGTGAATGATCTCCGGGTTAAGGCCCCAGCTCACTTTTGCTGCACGTGCCAGCTGTTTGTAAATATTAACAGCTTTTCTGCACACATTGGCGACGTGGGTGTTGAAAGTGAGCTGGTGGTCGACGGTGAGCCCCAGTATTTTTATTTCCTTAGACATGCCAATGTCTACCCCGCCCATGCTCAGGAGCGGGACATCGTACCGAAGCTTCCTGGTAATCACCATTGCACATGTTTTATGCGGTGCAAACTTCAGCTTGTTACGAATGCCCCACACCCGGACATACTCGAGGGCGGCATTGGCCTGCCTCTGGACTTCCAACGCTGTGTCACCGTCGAAGATCATCACGACATCATCGGCAAACGCTTGGCAGCGGATGCCTTGCTCCTCCAGCCCCTTCAGTAGGGGATCCAGGATCAGGTTCCATAGGATCGGACCGCCAATGGACCCTTGCACACACCCCTTGTTCGTCTCTCTATGGCATTCAGCGCCCGCGTACCTCACTCGGACACTCCTACCAGTCAGGTAGCTGTCTATCAACCTTCTGATATTCACCGGGCACTTTTCCTCAGCCAGTCTGGTTCTGATGGCCGGCCACCATGCGCTATCGAAGGCTCCCTCTATGTCCAATGATACAACAGTGATCAACTTCTTTTCATTTAGCTTTCCCTTGATATGTTGTATCATGGTGTAGAGGGAGTCTTCGGTGCTCCTCTGTGGCATGAAACCAAACTGGCGAGTACTGAGCCGCGGGATAAAGTGCCACTTCAGTCTTGCTACAAGAAGTTTTTCCAGCGTTTTACCTAAGACCGGTAGAAGGCCAATTGGTCTGTACGACTTAGGGGTGGTGTAGGAATCCTTGCCAGGTTTGCGGAGGACTACCACCGTAGCCACTTTCCAGGCCCCAGGAAAGTGTCCGTGCTCTAGGCACTTGTTGGCCAGTGCAAGGAACGTTCCTGGGTCCCGGGATATAGCCTGGGCACAGATATCGGCTGTGAGACCATCTGCCCCGGGTGCCTTCTTAGGATTGAAACTATCCACCGCGGTTTTCAGCTCTTGAAGTGTAAACGGTGGGTCAACACAAAGAGACTTAGAAGTGGTGGTATTAGGTGTACATCCGAACGAAAAACCGATTTATCGCTCTCGCAACTTTGAGAATTGGGTACTTGTTGCGGTCAAAATACGGCAGCAGTTAAAAACGGCAAGAAGGGTCAACGTTACTTAGCGGACAATACGAAGAAGAATGGAGGAACGGCATGTGCGTGCCCGAAGATCAGCTCAAGGTCAGTGGTGGGCTCAGACACGTTCACGTAGCTCGACTTCGTTTCACGAGCAATGAAGTTTATATGTGTGGACAAACAAAAGCAGATTGGCCTTAAGAGCTCCAGATGGCCACGAACATCTGTAGAAGGCATAAGGAGAGGTTTCTGCCAATCACTATAAGGAAAACCGTTAGTTTATATGGTAGATCAGTTATGCTTTGGGGAGGGATCTTTTCAATCGCACGCAGAAAGTTGGCAGTCGTTGCAGGTCGTCTAACCGCAGTGCGATACATTGAGGAGACCAAGAACACGTTTAACCATTCTTGGAATTCATCGCTTGCGAAATTTCATATTAATGGAAGATAATGTCCGACGTCGCACAGCAAATTGGGTGGATAATTGCCCTGTATTCCCGTTGTCCCCGTAATCTGTGTCCCCGTCACGGGGACATCAGCACGTCATATGATTCCTTACCGGTGTCCCCGTCAAGTACATATGGGCAACGGGGACAACGGACAGTTAAGATTTCACGTATCGTTGTCCACTTTAAATGATTGTTTATTTTTTAAATGTGAGTGCGGCAAGCCTAAAACTAAAATAAAAGATATTTTGTACATAATAGTTTTTAAGGCAAAATATAGGAACAAGAGATGTTTACACACAAAATACAACTCGATTTTTAAATCGAATTCAACAAAAGTTAAGTCAATTTTTTGTATTTAGTTCACACAATCAACATAGCAGCTACCCATTAAGTTATTAAAAAAATGTTTGTGGTAATGATTTCAAATTATTTGTAGTACACAATAGAACAACAAATGTGAATAACTGAATGCCTTTTTTATTTAGTTTTAAATAAAACACAATTTAAATAAATTTAACTATAGGTAACGTCACAGAATTAACATAATATAAAATAACTTTTTTTTTTTTTTACTAAATTCCTAGCTCCTATCGTCATAAAGAGAGGAATTCTAAACTGGGACTTAGAATGAGCCAATCAGAGCTTTACAAAAAAACAAATGTTATCTGTGCTTTTCTTCTGCGGCTGCATTGCCACTCGGTGCTGGCGGCGGCGCCAATCCTTTTCAAAGTCACATTTTATAATAAGTTTCCTAAATACTCAATTTCATATTTCATTACTACGAGTATTATATATTCATACATTTAAAACTATATGTTTTTAAACAAATACATTCGTAAATTATAAATACTTTTGTCGCAATCACATGGTGTAGCTATTATTTAGATAGTATTTGTGTTTTGTTGTTCCATTTCATTTGTATAGGTACAATATTCTCTCTAATAAAGCACTCTCACTTCTAATTTTAACTCAACGGGGACAACGGGCATAATTTGAAAAGCATATATTACAAGAAATTAACGGGGACAGCGTACGGGGACAACGGGAAGTAATTTTAATTATTTTATTGAATTCCCTTTGTCCCCGTTAACGGGGACATGGCCTACGGGGACAACGGGCATAATTTGAAAAGCATATATTACAAGAAATTAACGGGGACAGCGTACGAGGACAACGGGAAGTAATTTTAATTATTTTATTAAATTCCCTTTGTCCCCGTTAACGGGGACATGGCCTACGGGGACAACGGGAATACAGGATAATTGCCTGTCGGACGTGGGAATTAACAAATTAGGCTGGCCAGCACGAAGCCCACACATGAATCTCATATTACATGTCTGGGACATGTAATGTAAATCCAGACCCAACCCTCCAGAGACTATCAGTCAGTGGAAAACCGCTCTGGGAGACGAAATATCCCCATGTGGGCATTAAAAACATAATCCACAGCTTGCCTGATCGCATGCAGGCGGTCATCATGCGCCCAAGGTGGTTATAAAGAAGTTTTGAAGACTAGTTTTAGAGGGGTTGCGGTAACTTCTAGCAATTTTCGAATATAACTCTAATAACATTCTGACCGCCTAATCTACTGTAAAGTCTAACTAAATTCTGCTTTCAAATTATGAGATTTTGGTAAGATTAATGGAACCCAAACCTGTTCTCGCAAATCCAATAAAACTTAATCCAAACTTTGTCTTCGTCATTTAGAAGAAAAAAAAATCACTCGAAGAAGCGAACTTTTGACTTTTGCAACAATCAGGAGTGATTCCATTTGAATGAGTTGAAACTTCTTTAGTCTGACATAAAGCGTACTCGTCTGGAAAACCCTTTGTTAATATTGTTTAAAACTTATCCGTTTAGTTCAAAAACATGTTTGAGTGTTAAACAGGGTAACTTTGTTGGTTAAAACTGGCCATGCAGATATAATGAGAAGCTATTGACAAAAATAAACAACTCTTTCCCACTCTGAACTATGATCGAAAAAATAATGCTTTAATACGTCATGGTAGGGCACCTGTTTTTGGAAATACGAAACGTTTTAAAAGCTATTCTTTCTTGCTTATATTTTAAAGTATAAATAACTTCTAATGACAATTTCTTTACACAACACTTACACGTCTTCCTAAAAGGTTGATTTTCATTTCTCAAAATTATGCGATATGTAGCCTAAAATATTTTTTTACTTCATAACATTTTTCATCCCACATTTACTGCGGAACCTACATTACGTCACCCTTTTTTGTCCGGGCAAGCGACGTTTCATTTTTCGACCCATGACCCCGAAATTGAATCCCAAAAAAGGGTTTTTTGGGGTAAACAAAAATCAAAATAGGATCCTTTACGTAAAATATTATTCAATAGAAAGAAATTGTGAGACAAAATGGCGGGACGCTATCTTAAGAAGAGTTTGGGATTCGAGTGTTACTTTGCCTTTTGTTAAAGTCGGAAGTAGCTATCTACGCATGAGGAATACAAAATAGTGGTTTAATAAAAATGTGTGACATGTCTTGGATTTTTTTGTTGTAGGACATGCCGGTTTCCTCACGATGTTTGCCTTCACCGTTTTGAAAGCAGTGGTAAAGAAATAAATATATACATAAACTTACGCTTTTTCCCAGTGGATTAGGCAGAAATTAGGTATAAACCGCCACCTGCTATGATCTTTACACAGCCCTGGTACTTCATACACTTTCATACATCCCCATAAGATGTAGTTTTCATTGTTCTAATTTTCACTGTCTACATGTAAACAAAGGTAACAAACATCTTGTATACCCAATGCCAAAGCGTTAGGCATATAATATATCACGCTCACGCCATCATTTCCTGAACAGACTGTTAAAGATACAGCATAATGATACGCAGTTTAGAAACATATGTATCGTGTCTTTTTTTTAAAGCTTTGTGAGACCACGTACATACGTAACGTAAGGGGTGCTACACATCCTCAAGGAGATGTTAGCAAATCGGAAGGGGTCCGACAGGGCCGATGCCTGTTCGAAAAAGATATCGTGGCCTTGGAACACAAAGGGCTAAGAAGGAACATGGATGGGTTTTAGTGAGTACAAGTCTGACACTCCCTTCCGCTCCGCCCAGAGCGGGAGGGGTCATTTGATGATTTCCTATCCGTAAAAAAGGAGTGTCACACACAATTTTGAGTTGGAATGATTCGCCAATGTTGGGCGGCCAATCATCATCTGCCTAGCCTTGGTAAGACTACCTGTAACGACAGTCAAAGGTCTACAAATTACAGCCGGTACCAACAATTTAACGTGCTTTCAGGCGGCCTAATCTAGCCGAATTGTAACAATTCAGCAAAAGTTGGCCAAAGGAGTTCACACAACGGCAAGAGCCAATCGTTAAGAAAAAGAATCTCTAGGATACAAGAAAAAGGGTTACAAATTGTGCAACTTCGGTCCCTGATTCTTGTGCTAGTCGATTAACTTGTTTAACAAGAGCCAGTGTCCTCTCCTAAGAGGTAATATTACTTTATCTTATGCAATAAGATGTAGGCGAATATGTGCAGTAATTGCTTCGGGCCGGTTTTGTAGCTCAACAACTATTTTCGAACTCCGCGCAACTTCGTCGGCGTCACATTCCCTGTTTTTGCAACATTTTTCATTGATGCCCCGCTCCTATTGGTCGTAACGTGATGTTATTTATAGCCTTCCTCAATAAATAGGTTATCAAACATTAAAATATTTTTTCAGCTTAAATCAGTAGTTTCCGAGATTAGCGCGGTCAACCAAAACAAACTCTTCAGATTTTTTAATAAATCAAAATCAAAATCAAAAGTCATTTATTCAAACTAGGCTGATAATCAGCACTTTTTGAACGTCAAAATTACAAGAGACAGTCCCCCAAAACGCCCGCCCTTCGCCACTTCCTAGTGTTTTAGCTGGGAAGAAGAAGTGGCGGATCAAACTCCCCAGCAACACATCTGTCTGTTAGGTTAGAAGAACCAGATTCTATACAAAAGTGTTCAAGTTTATATAAACAAGGAATCCATTATATCAAATTAATGTCACATGTCAGCTAGCACACACCAATAATAAAATAAAATATTAAAAAATATACTCAAGAATAAATAAAGCCTCCAGACATAAAGGGCGTGCCCGCTTACACGTGCATACAGACGAATAAAATAAAAATAAAGATAAATAATAATAAAGATAAAGTAAAAAAAAAAAAAAAAAAAAAAATATAAAGTTAAAAAAAATATTAGTATATATTGTCAACCTAACCATCTCAAACATACAACTCCATAAACAAAATATACGTTTAATCCAGAATGCTCGCACAACGGAAATTGGATTTTTCTTTATTGTAATCTGTGCATCTTTTGACGTCACCGTCTTAAAGCGAATTCCGAGCGAGTTGACAAGCGGAAATAATTGTCATTCCGACTTGCGAGACACACTGGACTGGAAGGAGGATTCTCATATCCGAAATTAGATTTGTATGGGTTATCACCTTTTTATCAAAGAGATTTTAGGGACAATATAAGTGTGAAAGATGTTGCATAAGAGGTTTGATGTGTGCGCGGTTCAATCGCCAGTCACAAATTAATCTATGGCCTTACCCTGCTATGCAAGGCCTTTGGGATAAAATGATTTTCAGTCAAAACTGTCATATTTTGAAAATGACCCAGCCATTAAACTCGGTGAAAGGCAAAAACCATTATTTCAAGCTTTTGGGGAAATGTTTTTGGAAGAGTTTCAACCAATGTTAATAAGGAGCAATGGCACCAGAAATTATTTAAAATATAACTGTCGTAGAGCGGTGATTAATTTTTCATTAGACACGGTCATCGTGTGGGCAAAACATGGGTTTCGTGCTATGAAAACTCACACGACACACGGTACACTGCTTTCATCGAACCAAAAAATTACAATCCAACACAAAAACACTAGGCACCATGAATCGGGATACAGTTCCGGGACGTCTTGACTCCGCCGCGATCAGACACTCTCTGTCCTCCTTGCAGCGAACTCGAAACATCACGACTCTGTAGAAGCGCGCTTAGGTGTGGGTAGACTGGTAAGTAGGTCGCCTTTGGCGCGCTTTCCCGATTTAATTTCTGTCCGTAATCATGACTGGATCCGACATAATTTACTCTGTTTGATTTGTTTTAATTTTGTTTAACTCTAAATGCATGTAGTGATTGAAGATGCAAGTGAATCATAATAAGTTATTACTAATGAATTCGATGCGCTCTGCTCTGCGAACTTAATTATTTTAGAGTAAAACCACTATTACAGGCTATTAAAAGCTTGCCAGTATCGGTTCATACAATTTCACAGCACTCCTAATAGCCCCCTGGGGCTCTTTCACCCGGTAGTGACGTCATTTATCCGTGGCTCGTGGCTCACAGAGGACACAAACAGCCAGGAATTGGTTGTGTATTGTGGAATACAATGGCGCGAGTTTCCCTAGGGTCGAGTTAGTTTGCAGGCACGATACGTGTGTGGTGCAAGTTGAGAGAAGTAGGTTGGATAATTCAAACTTTAAAGATAGATACACAGATCTACCATAGCCGGAGATTTTATTCGTTTTTCATTGTGCGGCAGTGCAGCATGGTTCTTGTAGCGCTTGGAATTAATTGTCAAGAGGGCACTGCTGATAAACAATTGTGTTTCCACGAAACACATACAAACAATCGCAAACGTTTATTCGATAATTTTCTATTCCTTAAAGTTGAGGGTTTTTTTCTGATATACTGACAAACTTAAACAAAAAAAAAAGCAGCGTTTATTAATAATTAACTAGGTACCGCAATTTAAATAGATTATTTATGTCTTGTGTGTCAACCTCCTGAATTTTGACGAGGATGAAAAACAACACCTTGTATGTCGTAATTCCGCTCCCTCTTGTGACTTAAGTAATCTAAAAATAAGACAGGTGTGATATTGTATGTACATGAAAAGATACAAATGTCCAAGGAAAAAGTCGGAAACGAAATATTTTCTGTGTGTCTACTTTGTCAGAACTTGCCTATTTTCTTATAAAGGAAAAATGAAGATGTGTTCTCACAACATCATTCTATTTTCGAAGGAGTGGGAGGAAAACTTTCACCGGGGTCGGAATTTGGAAATAACTAGTGAATTTTGGCACCGTACCTTTTCAATAAAATTAAAGTTCAAAACTGAAAAATAACATAGTTCAAAACTGTTAAGTGCTACAAAACCATTGTGAGAGAAAATAAATTAAATAGATTTATATTTATTTTTTATAGCGATAGTGATTGTTTCTCTGATGGATGCAGCATGACTTCTAACAGTGGCGCGTTTTTACAGGTCAGTGAGACGGAAAAAAATAGTAGATTACAATTTTAATTGCATTTGAAGGAAAATCAAGTTTTTCTGCAATCCGACTTCATGTTACAAACATCCCGTCCCTGTAACATGGAAAAGCAAATTAATTTAACTGACATTCAAGACTTTTTGTAAAAAACAACAGTTAAATCTATAAAAATAAAATTGAAGTGTTTGTTTGTAATATTAAAAGGTTTATGTTGAGGACAGTGTAAAGGTCTCGAAGATGGTTTTGAGAAATGAGTGGACTGTATTTTGCTGGTACAAACTGAATTTATTAGGAACCGAAAACGACATGTATATAGCGCGGTGGCCCGAGGAGAAGTCCGTGTGTGGTGTCGCGAGTGCGTGTTGCCGGCCGTCCCCGCCGCCCGTCGCCCGCGCAGCCCGTCGACCGCGTCACCCGCGCCCTCTGGCTCAGCGGCTAGTGCGAGCTGCCTGCAGCACCCGAACATGTCGAGGTTTGATTCTCGACATATTCCCGCCCACGTTGAGATGAGTGTTGAGGAAGTTAAGTATCTTGTGCTGGAAGAGGGCAAATGTTATTGTATGCTCTCCGAATGTTGCCCCTCCTCGTCTTCACTTCGGCAACACGATTGATCCCGTCGACACCAGGATAAACGTTAATGATTCTTCCTAATGGCCACAATAATGGTGGAAGAGTCTTGTCCTTTATAAGGACTAAGTCGTTAGGCTTGAGCTCATTGTTAGAGGACGTCAACCACTTGGTTCTCTGCTGCAGAGTTGAGATATATTCGTCTCGGAATCAGGCCCAGAAATGCTGCCGGATATATTCGATTCTCTTATAGCGCTCTGTGCAGCTAATATCCTTTTCTAAAACTTGTGGATATGGGATTGACGTGAGTGGTCGTCCTATCAAGAAATGGGAAGGGGTGACTGCGGTGAAGTCGAAAGGATCAGTAGACAGGACAGTAAGTGGGCGAGAGTTTAAAATAGCCTCAATTTGAGCCAAACATGTGGCCATCTCCTCATACGTAAAATGAACTACCTGTACTAAACGTCTAAGGTGATGTTTAGTCGAACGGACAGCTGCCTCTGCCATTCCATTAAAATGAGGACTATATGGAGGAGTAAATTTAAAATCAATACCTTCCTGTGCCATAACATATTGAATATTAGAACTGATGAGAAATTTATGTAGGTCATTGGATGCACCAACAAAGTTCGTCCCATTGTCAGACGAGATGCTTTGTGGCTTCCCCCGGCGAGCAATGAACCTGTTTAGCGCGGCTATGAACGCTTCTTTTGTTAGTTCTGTAACAAGCTCCAAGTGAATCGCTTTAACTGACATACACACAAAAATACACAGGTAGGACTTCAAGAGCCTGCAGCCTCGACCCTTACGATCTGCTATCAGCACTGGCCCAGCGTAGTCCACACAACAGTGTAGAAAGGGAAATTCTAAATTAGTTCTATTAGAAGGAAGTTGGCCCATTAGGGGTTGAATTGTCTGAGCCTTATATCTAAAACATTTTAAACATTTGTTTACAGTTGATTTCGATAAATTTCGACCATTTAGTGGCCAATATGTTTGACGTATATTAGTTAATAACAACTGCGGTCCTGCATGTAATGACTTTAAATGGTACATACGAAATAATAGTTTTGTTACATGATGTTTGCTACAAATAAGTATGGGATGCTTAACATCATAGAAATACGGCGAGTTGTCCAACCTGCCACCCACACGAATAATTTGATTTTCATCTACGAAAGGTGACAAACTGAGCAATCGATTATTGCTTGGTAAAGCCTTGCCGGCCTTTAAGATAACAGACTCAGTGGGAAACATTTCAGACTGAGCTTGACGAATAATAATGTATAACGAATTTTGTAATTCTAGAGAAGTGAACGTGTCGGTAAGTTTATTTGATTTATTTATAGTATTATTTATAAATCTTTGTACATAGGCAATGATTCTTTGTAATTTATTGAAATTAGAATATTTTTGTAATAAATTTGATATTGTATTAATGTTTTGATTGTTGTTAATTTTATTTGTAGCTAGACATACTTTTTCTTCGTTTCTCGGTTTTTGATTTTTATTTGTGTTTGGCATGTTTGGCCACATAGACTCGCTTAATTTTAAAAACTGTGGTCCATGCCACCATAAAGATGAATCATTACTTAACTGATCAGCAAATAAGCCCCGCGATACTAAATCTGCGGGATTTAATTTTGAAGGTACGTAGCTCCAAGTGTAACCCTGTGTTTTCTCCTGTATTTCGTTTACACGATTACTAACAAAATGTTTAAACTGATTGGGTTGAGACGATAGCCACCCTAAAACTGCGGTCGAGTCACACCAGAAACGACATTGTTGAATATTTAATGATAACGCTGTTTTTACCTTGACAAACAGTCTTGCACCCAGTAAAGCTCCGCAAAGTTCCAGTCGCGGAATAGTAACTGGTTTTATTGGTGCAACCCTATTTTTTGAAGCAAGTAACTGTATATGAATGTTACCTAAGCTGTCAATGGACCTAATGTATAAACACGCGCCGTAAGCATGCTCTGAAGCGTCAGTAAAAACATGAATTTCACTACTAGTGTGATCATTGCAAACAATCCAACGTGGTATTTTTAAATAGTTAAGATATCGCAATTTATTAACAAAAGAAATCCAACGATCATTTATTTCTTTGGGCAGTTTCTCATCCCAAGAATACTTTTTTACCCACAATTCTTGCATAATAATTTTTGCTTCTACTATACATGGGCCTACTAACCCCAAAGGGTCAAAAATTTGGCTTATAATTGATAAAATCTGCCTTTTAGTTGCATTTTTACTATTATTAATATTTATACAAAATGCCAATTTATCTGATCTTGGTTCCCAACTTAAACCTAAAGTTTTTGATACTTCATCTAGCTTTGTGTCTCTAAATTCATGAGTGATAGATGTTTCACAACTAGAAATTGCGTTTAGTACGTAAGGACTATTTGACTGCCATTTTCTTAAATTAAATTTGGCATCTGACAAAGTTGAGGCCACGCCTTTAGCTAATTTAATTGTGTCTTCGATTGACGCAGCTCCACTCAAAAAATCATCGACATAAAAATCATGTTGAATGGCATCTTTTATTTGTTGGTCAGTTACAGTAGAAGATAGACTTGTTAGACACTTAGTAGCTAAATAGGGCGCTGATGTTGTCCCATAAGTTAATGTGTTTAAAGTGTATGTCTTCAATGGTTGACTGGAATCATAACGAAAAACTATTTGTTGTAATGACCGTTGACTTGGATTAATTTCTATGGCCCGGTACATTTTTTCAATATCGCCGGAAACCACATATTTATGCTGTCGAAAGCGTATAATAATTGCGAATAGGTCATCTTGGACGACTGGGCCCACCATTTGTAAGTCATTCAGTGAAACACCGGACGTGGTGGCCGCAGATCCATCAAATACTGTACGTAATTTTGTAGTGGTGCTCGATTCACGAATGACACCGTGATGTGGAAAATAATAATTAATTCTGGAGTTATCCTCGGACGAGAATCTTTTATTCTCTGTCATATGTCCTAAGGATTCATACTCTCGCATAAATTGTATGTATTTTTCTTTAAAATTTGGATCGCGTGAGAATTTTCTTTCTAAGGAGGAAAACCTAATTTTGGCCATCTTTAACGAATCGCCTAAAAAGTTGACTTCTCGTTTTAGAGGCATTGAAACAACGAAGCGGCCGTCATGATTACGAAATGTATTCGTTGCAAAACTTTGCTCGCATGCTATTTCTTCCACTGACATATTAGTGTGTGGTGAATCTAAGGTATCCAGTTCCCAAAAACGCGTAAGGTCGGGACTAGGATCGCCTTGAGAAAACATACATAAATTAGAAACTTGTTGTGGCGTTATAACATTTCTAGTAACCAACCAGCCTAATTTTGATTCGCGTAGTGTTGGTTTATTAGTACCTAACTCAATAGATTCTCTTCCCAGAATATCCCAGAAAATATCTGCATTTAAAAGCAAATCTATGTGTGAAGGTGTATTATATGTAGGGTCAGCTAATGTAATACCCAGTGGTAAACGTATATTACTTACTTCTATATAAGAGGATGGAATGGGTGGTGTAATGTTGGGGAAAACGGTACAGTTTATATTAATTTTGTAATCACTACAAAGAGACTTCACTGTTATGGTGCAAGACTGTGTGCTAGTCGTAATATGATTATTAAAACCTGATACGGCTGTTGACACGCAGCGCCTCGGCAGTTGCAATTGGTCACAGAAGCTTTGAGTTACCAAATTAATTGCACTCCCGTTGTCCAGCAGTACTCTCGCGTTGTGTTCTTTACCACTTTCGTCTATTACTTGCACGATAGCTGTGGATAGAAATATACGAGACGCAGTACAATCTGTAATGGTACCACTAGTAAGTACAATACCTTCACTGTTAGATTTAGAAGTGGAGTTGGGTTTTTCGAGATGTAACAGCGTGTTATGTTTATATTTACAATATTTACAACCCGCTAAGTTGCACCTGTTACTCGTATGGCCAGGGCGTAGGCAATTTAAACAAACTTTTAATTGTTTGGCCTTTTCTATGCGAGATTCGATTGAAAGTGCTTTATAAGATTCACAGTTAAACAAAGAATGAGATTGATCACATAACAGACATGATAAAGACGATGACTTGTCATTATTTTCATTTAATTTCGTTTTATTTTTATTATTTAAATGAGTAGAATTCGACTGATTTTCATGATCCTCCAAACTTTCCAATAAATCAGCTCGATTTCTTAAAAAGGTTATAAAAATATCTAAAGTTGGATGATCATTTAAATTACTTTTATGTTCTTCCCAATGACGTAAGGTTATTTTATCTAATTTGGAAGACATCATAATAACAATTAAGGTATCCCAATGTTGCGTAGGCTGCTTCAATATAGTAAGCGCCCTTATATTTTTGGTTGTTATATCAACCAGATAACGAAGTGACTTACAAGATTCTTTCTGTATACGTTCAATATTAAATAAGGCTTGTGCGTGGTTAGTAACAAGCTGACGATTATTATCGTACCGCTCAATTAATGAATCCCATGCTATACTATAAGTATCACTAGACACGGTAATATGTTTAATAATTAAAGCTGCACTTCCTTTAAGCGAAGCGCGAAGGTAGTGAAATTTGGTAATATTGTCAATCTGTTTATTATTATGAATGACTGAAGCAAAAACATCCCTAAACTCAAGCCAGTGCTGATAGCTACCGCTAAAATGAGGTAAATCAATTTTAGGTAATCTAACATTATGACTGGCCTTGAAATCCTCACCTGATTGTGCGTCATTGAAGCTTGCTGCAGAATCACGACGCTTTACTGCAAGTAGACAGCGCGCACTTGCTAACAGTGCAAAGTAGTCGTTTTCGAACTGCTCACGCTCAGAAGGCGACTCCTCATCCTCGCCGGACGATTCATCACAAAGCATCTCGATCTCATCCTGCAAAGTGTCGAAGTCATTATTTAAAGCTTCAATTTTACTAAGTCGGCACTCTAATTCAGCGATCTGCATATCGCTAGGCGTTTTGCAGATTTTAAGGACATTTAAATATTTACTGAACGTTGTAAGCTTAGCCTTCAAAGATGATCGTTTCTTTATTAAAGTTTTTCGATTATCAGGCATTATGAAAATTTGAAGGTAGGAAGAATATAAGCAAGCAAAAGTGAACTAATTCACTAAAAACTTTGAATAACAAGAATTGAGTTTAACAGAAAAACAGTAATTAGCAACACAATAGAACAAAGGAAGCAGCTGGCCGCTCGCACTTGTTCGCGCCCGATGCCGTTGGAAGAAACCGGTTTATTGAGAGCGGCGAACGAGTATGCAACAGCGACAATGATTTAAAATAAAACGAGAACGTTAATTTAGCAAGCTTGACGACTCAATGTTATATGTGTGCAATAATTATATTGATTATGACGAATGAACTAGCACAGGTATGGCCACTAAATGATGGCTCAAATGGGCTATTTTTGAAGCTAGGCAAGGAAGGAAACAGAAATATTTGGTAAAAGAGATAAGCGGGAAAAAAGGGATAAATGGAACGAACTCACAACACCGTCTTATCCAACCACTAATATTGCTTCTCTTCGCCTTTGTTCTTCAAAGTGTCCTCCGTCAAAATTGAATGTCACGCGACGCGGCGACGCCGACGTGTTGCCGAGCCTTCTCGAACAAAGAGGGTCCAAAGTCCGCTCGTACAAAGCAACGATTCCTGCTTTTTCTTCAGTTTCGCGAAGGACCAAAACTGTTGAGGACAGTGTAAAGGTCTCGAAGATGGTTTTGAGAAATGAGTGAACTGTATTTTGCTGGTACAAACTGAATTTATTAGGAACCGAAAACGACATGTATATAGCGCGGTGGCCCGAGGAGAAGTCCCTTGTGTGGTGTCGCGAGTGCGTGTTGCCGGCCGTCCCCGCCGCCCGTCGCTCGCGCAGCCCGTCGACCGCGTCACCCGCGCCCCGCACCGCGCCCTCTGGCTCAGCGGCTAGTGCGCGCTGCCTGCAGCACCCGAACATGTCGAGGTTTGATTCTCGACAGTTTATGTTTAACATAACACCAGATAAAGTAAATATAACCTTAAAAAACATTTTTATACTGCCTAAAATAGTAAATGATCACCAGAAATAGTAAATGATCACCAGAATTAAAAACCTGAAAATCACAGCTCCGAACTAAGGCGTAGTCGACGGAGCCCCGCTACGCTGGGCTCCTATTTCTCTCTGCAGGGTTTAAAGTAAAGTCCGAGTCGGGGTGCCCAATATCCCGAGCTCGCTTTGCTCGCACTTGCTTCCTAAGTTCTTCTTGCCACAAAATTTGGTGATCATTTACTATATTTGGTGATCATTTACTATATTTGGTCTTTGAATACAATTTTTTTGGTGTTTAGTATTTTTTTTTGGGTAACGTAGCTTAGGATCTCAAAGTATTTTTTGGTGCTCATTATATTTAATCCCATATTAAAATAACCGCTTTTTACTACATGCATATGAATGTATTAATGTATATGCGGTACATATACCAAAATAATATTTTTTTACAATTTTTGTCTGTCTGTCTGTCTGTTTGTTCTGGCTAAACTCTGGAACCGCTGGACCGATTTGACGGGACCTTCACTGGCAGATAGCTGATGTAATAAGGAGTAACTTAGGGTACTTCTATTTTAGAAGACATCTAAAATTATCTAAAATTATTAATGTTGATAAAAATGCAAAAACGAAAAAAAAAATAACAAAATAACTTATTTTTTAGCTTCCACGCGGACGAAGTCGCGGGCACAGCTAGTAACAATATAATTATGTAGTTAATGCTATTCGAAGTACGTTGACACACAGACATAATATACGAAGAGGTACCTTGGAATAACATTTATAGTAAGGATTACTTCGCAAAGCAGTATTTTTATCTCTATTATATTCCCGTTATCTAGAACGCTCTTATTTGTGGAAGATTCAAAGGGATTCTATTTTATGAACAGAAAAATATCTTGTATTCTAGTTCAAGCAGAAGAAATTGTTAACAACGTTCCATTTTTAGCAAGCTTTTACCATTTCAATCCTTACTTATTAAAGTACTGAGGAGCTCGTGGGTACCTAATAACAGCCGCTCGTTCGATATTTAGGTTAAAGCCGCGCTAGCCAAGGCTGGTCCGTGGATGGGTGACCACCCATTTCCTCCGTGCCATGGAAAGCATGTTATATGCCTTTGGTCCCCGCTGTCATTTGAAGATCTTTGACAGTCGTTTCAGGTGAGTACCTACATGTTATATTTCATTTCTGGAGTTACTCGTTTTAATTTAATTTCTTTTTATGTTAAGTATCACTTATTTTTGTGAATGCTGGTTGACTAGTAATTGGCCACTCTGTAAGTCCAGGACTGTAAAAACTATACTTGAGATAATAATATGTCGGTGAACAAATATAAAAAAAAAAACCGGCCAAATGCGAGTCGGACTCGCGCACGAAGGGTCCGTACCTACCATTATTTATAAAAACTTGCAAAAAAAACACTTTTTTGTATGGGTATCCTTAAATATTTATTTTATTCTATTTTTTGTTATAGCATCAACAGAAGTACATAATCTGTAGAAATTCAACTGGCTAACTATCACGGTTCATGAGATACAGCCTGGTGACAGACGGAAAGCGAAGCTCAGTAATAGGATCCCGTTTGACCCTTTGGGTACGGAACCCTAAAAATGGAGATTGATCCCGAGGTATCAAAAGGGATTATGATACCTTGGGATCATGATACATTGAGCATTGGGCTTTTATCTTGTAACCGCTAACTATGCTAGAATTTACGTAGGATAAAGAAAAAATGCTTTACCGTGCCGTCCGGTGTGCGCTGGTCATTACTCTTCGTGCCCGTCCTGTCCCTAAGGTAGGCACCTTAAGAAACTATACACAAGAGTAACATAAGAGAGGCATACATATCTATAATATCTAGGTGACAAAATGTTGCGAACCATCATGCCCTTATCACAATTTATTTGGGGTCGGCGCAGCATGTCTTCTTCCCATACTTCTCTATTACTTGTCATCTCATGACGTTCGTCCTTTCTTGCCATATCATCCTTCACGCAGGGCGAACTATTTCACGGAATATTTTGGTATTGTACATTTGTTGTATTGCAGGTTCTATTTACACAAAAAATCTCTTCTTGGAAATGTCAACAATTGTTTCGAACGGTAGGGGTAGGTATGTACCCCTGAGGTTCCACTATGAATCGCAATTTGTTTTTATTAGGGTGACACTTACACGATTTTTGAAAATGTTATATTTTCTTATTTAAATAACAAAGAGGATGATTTCATTATCAAGGGTACAAAAGGGTTCTGAAACCAAAAAAAAACCTTTTCAGAAAAATGTAACTTGAAAGAAAAGAATACCTACCTCGTTGGTCTAGGTGGTACGTGGTGGCAATCGCGTCTGCTGAGCATTAGGTCCTGGGTTATATTCCCAGGTCGGGCAAATCATTATTGGCTTTTTCCATGGATTGCATTTGGGCCATGTTTGATGGCAATAGGCTCGCCCTCTATTACATGGGACTCAAATATAACTGGTAAAATGAGAACTGGTAAATTGGGGGTATGAGGAACAGGGTGAAAAGTTCCTCATCCCCTGTAGAAAAGGGTGGATCCTCCGACCAGGCTGGTGTTGTCGGCTTTCTCTATATAATATTAAGTCGATGTAAACTTTGCTTGCGAGATTCAGACCATATTAGTTGTCGGCTTTCTCTATATAATTTTAAGTCGATGTAAACTTTGCTTGCGAGATTCAGACCATATTATGTCGGCTTTCTCTATGTAATCTTAAGTCGATGTAAACTTTGCTTGCGAGATTCAGACCATATTAGTTGTCGGTTTTCTCTATATAATCTTAAGTCGATGTAAACTTTGCTAGCGAGATTCAGACCATATTAGTTGTCGGCTTTCTCTATATAATCTTAAGTCGATGTAAACTTTGCTAGTGAGATTCAGACCATATTGGTTCTTTAGTTTTTTTCATAGATGACGCTGTAGTACTTTTTGTTATACTTAAGTTTCTTTGTGTAGGTCGCTACATAGGTATCCCTCTGCCTAAACATTCAGGGATTACAGGCGTAAATGAAGAATAATGTTATGTAGAAGAATTCCTTTTCCATAGCGAAAGTATGGAAGGAACGTTTAATAGCTTACAATGAAAACGTACTCAGAATGTCAACATTGATCACTATGATTGACAGATGATTAATCTTCGCCGTCTCCTGAAAAGATGGGAATATTTTTACGGTCGCTTTTACTAGGGAGGATAAAGTGAGAATATGACACTTGTCAGGGAGTTTGATCAATGTATTACTTTCTAATGTGAACCTTATTTGTGTTATTTATTAGAATTTTACAGTGACAGCTTCTGTGATCAATATGTAAGAAATAGAAAAAAAAAAATGGCAATACGGTATAGGTGCGCTCCGTTATTGTTGAAACTATTCGATGTTGTTGCTGTTGTTGCTCCTTTGTTTTTGGAATATGCTCCGTACATGACTTCAGGCGTTGCGACTTGTGACACGACTTGCCCGAAGCGACACGCGCAAGATCTCTTGTTTCGTTCGCATGAGTATGTCGTCGTGTTATAAGTCGCATCGCGGTAGCTCGTGGCGGGTATGGTATTTTGTTTCGTTCGCATGAGTATGTCGTCGTGTTATAAGTCGCATCGCGGTAGCTCGTGGCCGGTATGGTATTTTGTTTCGTTCGCATGAGTATGTCGTCGTGTTATAGGTCGCATCGCGGTAGCTCGTGGCGGGTATGCCACGAGCTACCGCGATGCATTGTTTACAAGCTTTTATTAAGGTTTCTTTCTTAGTTAGTTATTATGTACTGGCTGGACAAATCTTGTAACTGAATTTCAAACTAATTTCTCCCACGTCACGTCATATACACATCAAAGTCAAAATTATTTATATGCTGTACATGTGGCGCAAAAGCTGGAAAAAATAATAGTAGGACACTGACACATTTCGCCATAAAGATGGCATGCCAACATTAATGCATAAGATGCCAATTTTAACACGTGACTTCATTTAAGTGAACACAAATATTATATCAAATTAGGTAATCAAGTAATGTATGTTTTGTAGTTTAATAGACTCAACACAAAACCAAAAGTTCAAACAAAGAAATAGCATATAACATACTAATAAAATATTTTTAAATATACAGGCATCATAATCAAAAATTATAAAAGCTATATACTAAACATAATTATAATAAAATATTTTTAAATATTCTGATATCACAACCATAAATTATTATAATTTAGGTAATTCACTATAATGCATTCCGGTAATAAGCAGCGGTGGCCCAGTGGTAGCAGCCCCGACTTACAGTCGCATTAATTTTTGTGATTTATTTCATCACCGTTGCTCTCAAAACGGTGAAGGAAAACATCGTGAGGAAACCCGCATGTCCTAAAACTAAAAATTCGAAGACATGTGACATCTGCCAACCCGCAGTGGGCCCGCGTGGTGGATTACAGGCCAGTCCCTTTCATAGAGAGGAGGCCTGTGTCCCAGCAGTGGGAACATTATAGGCTGATGATGATGATGATTCCGGTAATGGTATGATTTACAATTCGATTTTTTTGGGAAATTCAGCTATTGAATTAAAGCTATTCGAAAATCAAAATTTCCAAGCGAACGAAGTCCCTGGCAACAGATAGTTATCATAAATCTACCGTAAAAGTTCATGGCCAAACTTTTTCCAATATGCTTGCTGTATCATTAATCTAGAAATAATACCTCAGACTATGTAATTTTAAAACATAGTCTGAGGATCTCGTGGCTAAATAATAACAGCCACGCGGGTGGACCTTTAATGTTAAGCCGTGCTTGCCGAGGTTGGTCCGTGGATGGGTTACCAAAATTATATATCGAGTTTCCTCCGTTCCTCGGAAAGCATGTTAAGCCGTTGGTCCCGGCTGTCATTTGTAGATCTTTGACAGTCGTTACGAGTAGTCAGAAGCCAAAAGTCTGACATCCAGTCTTACCAAGGGGTATCGTATTACTCAGTTACTGGGTTGTGGAGGTCAGATAGGCAGTCGCTTCATGTAAAATACTCGTACTTAGCTGCACCCGGTTAGACTGGAAGCCGACCCCAAAATAGTTTGGGAGAAGGTGAGGCAGATGACTATTTAATACAGTAACTGTCTTACAAATTCTCAACTTGCCTGTAAACATAATTTCGTATTTGCAAAACGTTTTCTCTGTAGAATCTGTGAAAATTTTCACGTCCTTAATCACTATCCAAGGCTAGGTAGGTGCCTACTATTATTGTAATAGGTGAGCCTTTTCAAACAGCCTGCGTGAGTTTCAAACTATGAATAAACATGAAAGTTCTGAAGATCTTGAAGAACTGTGAAACCTAGACAGAGGAAAATTACGTGGAAAATATTTTTGATGAGAAAAGTTAAGGTCTTTAAAGGTAGTTAATTCAAAACATCTTGCGTTTCTTGCAAACTGCAACATTTCTTTCTGTTGTAAAATACGAATCAAATAGGGTAGATTAATAACTAAATATAACAAAGTAAAACATCTCTCGCAATAGGGGATAATCACATTTTTTTTTCTTTGTCCGTCGGGTAGTTTATTGAAAAGTATTGGACACGTATTTTTTCTTTTTTCACGTGGTCATAAAATTACGGAGATATATTGAGTTGAAATGGCGCATGACGTCACATGTAGGTAAGTTTTACTACTTGTGACGTAGTGAGCCCACACTCTCCAACTTTAATGAATTTTAACTAAGTATTTTTTGATATTTTGATAAAACAAAAAATACGTGTCTAATATTTTTGTATTACCTGTCTGACGGACAAAATAAGAATGTCGTTTTCTTTGCCCAGTCCGCACCCCTATTACGTTTAAATGAATAATACGATTTCCAAATTTCTATCCAAAATGTGAATAAGTTTCGTATGAAATAATTTAGCCTTTCTTTCATTACATTATTAAACATTCATCCCACTCATTATCATTCAAACAAACTACATAGCGAGCATGCCACAAATAATCTTAGCCACAATTAAAAAAAAAGGCAAGTCAAAAAGCAACAAAATTAAAACGTGTAAATCTTAAGGCGTGTCCTTACTTCGGAATAGGCTTCATTAGGCAGATAGCGCGATCCAAAGATATTATTACACTGAAACAATGTCATTATGCTGGAGAAAATTGTGAAGAACAATCTGAATAAAGACAGTACAATTTTTGTAGCACACTGGCTGTCAAAGTTTTCAAAATACAATACGGTACCATTTTTGAATGTTTATGGATGGAGAGGGAGAGGAAAGCCTAAGAAAAGATGGCTGGATGGTGTGAAGAATGATATGAAAGAGAAAGCATGATGATTTACACCATGGGAAAATATGGAAAATATGGGTTTTTTAAACAAGGTGACAAGAGGCTAATGGTCTGTTTCGACATGTGTCGTTTTACCATAAATATACTGGTGAAACTTTTTACATCCACATCAAAGACAAGTGCAAAGAGTTCTTTTTCAATAGATATTGTCTTTGTTATTAATTATGCTCAAATAGGAGCATAATTTTGCTGTGTCGAACTTAATGCTTTTGATGCATACGCAATAGGATGTTTTCCATCAAAGATCACCGCACCAACGGCATTTTCTAAGCATCAACAGATATTCTTATAGGTTTATTTATATTATAATGAACCAAAGTAGGAGACTCACAAATAAGAGATTTTAATTTTTAATGATGTCGTTACGTCAGAAAAGGGAGAATGGAAAAAGGAAACGTGTTGCGGTGACCCCAAATAAAATGGGTCAAGGGCAGGAAGATGATGATGACAATACCATATTTATTTGTTTTTAAACTGACATGGTCAATAACACTATGAATAACATTGTAAACGGATAGTTTATCCGTGATCATAAGGCCCTTGTAACAGCGCCGAAATATCAGGAACTCAAGACAAATAGTAAACATGGCAAATATCCCGTTTCCACCGTCATTGATAATTTTTGTTTAGTTCAGCACTCCCGATTTTTGCTTTACTGTTTAAAAACCAAACAGGCAATCTCAAAAATGCCTTTGAATGAATTTCCTATGGTCTATTAGTATTGCTTTGTTGGCCTTCTGTAGGACCTCCAGTTTAGCCTACGACATGTGAGCCACATTTAATTTGATTCTGACAATAATATGATTAAGGTAATCTCTGACAATCAGTCTTACCCAGGGGGTATCGAATTACTTATTAACCAGTACTAACTGGGTTGTGGAGGTCATATAGGCAGTCGCTCCATGTAAAATACTGGTATTCATCTGCATTCGGTTTAAAAAAGGCTAGGCAGATTATGATTATTTCTTTTAGTATATGTCGGCGTGAGCAAATTATTACGACTTAAAACGAAACGGAACGCTCTATGACATCATCGCACCACTCAGTGAATCAGGCGAGTTGTGGAAGGGGTCGGCCTTTATAATACGGAGCGCCGAGCGATGCGGGGCATTCAAATTCTAGCGAGCGACCCGTCCACAACTCTAATTGTGACACGGTTCACGCCTGAATCATATTATCATCAGTTTAAATTTAATTATTGTTTTAATTCATTATTTTGTTATCATTTTTAAATTCGTATTAAAATGTTTTGATTTAATATTGATTTTCTTTAAAAATAATGGCAAATGACCATTCTCAACACGACATGGTCACCGATAATCCAGTCCGGCCATACTCGCGCCGAAATCAGAAGCGGGATCAACCGGGACATATCTTCGGTCCCATCCACCCTCAATGATGGAGAAACGGATGGCTCTAGCACAAAACAGATGCTGGCCACGGGTGATAAATAAGACTGTAGCTCCGACGCGAAGACCAAGATTACGTGACATCTATATAGCATCCTACAATCCAGATGGTGATGTCCCAATTCGAGACTGGTGCGAGCAAGTCGATCGAGCCAAAGCACACCGGGAGTTGGCTGACCACGAAGTTTGCATTAAGATAGCGAGTCTATTGCAAGGACGAGCCAAGACTATGGTGATGCGTGGCTTGTAAAATCACCTGTCTGGAGGGAGATGCGAGGAGCATTGATACAAACGTTCGAACCTGAAGCACGTTACTCCACTGATGTCCTTAAGGTGAGCAACTTCTAATTTGATGTCTAATCTAGCAGAATCGATAACCGAAGGTGGCATAGCTGAAAACGAGTGATAAGCGGCAATAAAGATACTGACGCTGTGGAAGCCATTGCATTGTATTGTATAGCAGGCTGGTTTCCGCAACTCCACGTCTAAAGCGCGTATTTTGCGTACGGGTGGGAACTTTATTCGATCCACCCTAGTTCCCCGAGGGTTACTGAAGTACTTTGCCCTCTAAATTGCAACCTCTAGGCAGTGTAGAAGCACGTGGGCTGCTGTCTCGTTTTTCTCCATGCAGGCTCTGCACAGTGGGCTATCTGTGACTCCTAGGACAAGGAGGTGTTTATTAAAGGAGCTGTGCCCAGTAATGGCGGCTGTGACTGTGCGGAGCTGTAGCTTTGTCAGCCGGAGAGCTCGTTTGGTAAAGCGGCTGTCTATAGTAGGAAGTGCTTCCTTGGCCTGCCTACACTCACCGTGGTGTTGCCACAGTTTGTGGTGTTGTTCATTGGTGCATTTCCTTACCAGAGTTCGTAGATACCCGAAGGACAGTGGCAGGAGTCTGGACCCACTGCTGCCATGCTCGAACCCGTTCTGGCGAGTTCGTCCGCTGCATCGTTGCCCCGGGAATCGCTGTGACCTTTAATCCATTGTATGGCTATGTTGTTGTGATTACCGACCTGGTTTAGGCGCTGGTGACACTCTTATATTAACCCGGAGTCGACCGTGTGGTTGTCTAGTGCTAACAGTTCAGCCCTGCTGTCTAAAAGTATGCGAATAGTAGTCCTCAACCTTTTTTTGCTAGGATGGCTGATGCGGCTAGGGAAATACCCGTGCATTCTGCCTGAAATACCGTGTTATGGACCCACAGTGCTACGGCTATATGTATTTTGAGATCCTTCGTGAAGATCCGCAGCTCAGCTGGATTTAACCCCTCACAGCGGTGGTCCTCATGGAGCTGGATCTTGTACTTTTGTCGAATATAAATTGTTTGGGTAAAACATAAATGATGATTATTTTGCAAATAGGTTTTTACAAACACTTTTACACGTCATTTTTTTTTTTTTAACTATTTGGGGCCGGTGTTTTGTACCTAACTACTCTGAGAAGAAACAGCCGAAACAAACTCAGAGGTTCTCTGTTAACTTGCTACTCTTTTAAAGTCCAGACATTCCTCAATTTACATGAGGACTATGCAGATTAGTATCTGAAATGGTCTTTTGAAGAAAGAACCACACAGATTTGAGTGGACCTGTCCAGTCAGTGCAAGCATTTGTCAGTTATCGTGTAGCTCGACTCTGGTACTAGATCGTTTATGGCTCTCACCAGGGGAACTCGTTGTAGAATCCTTCCAGTACCGCGGTGTATTGCGTGTCTTTTTACACCAGAGTTGAAAGTGTTCTGAGGCGTGCGGCCGCCATTGTTGCTTCTTGTTATATGAACAGATAGAGCGGCGGAAGCTCCAACATGGCTTCAAGAGCAGCTGTCTGAGTGGTCCTCATGCAGCCTATAATTGCCATGCAGGCAAGCCTCTGCATGCGTTGAAGTTTGTACGATGCTGAGACGAGTGTGATGCGTGGCCACCAGACCACTGCCCCGTACGAGATCATGGGACGGATCAACACACAGTATAGACAAAGTATCATTTTGGGGGATAGGCCCCACTTCTTACCTATCATCCTCCTGTACTGCCAGAGGGTGATGCATGCCCTGTTAATTTTGTTGTGTAAGTGACTGCTCCAGTTTTACTTACTGTTTAGGATGACTCCCAAGTGTTTGACTACGGTAGCTGACTGAAGTTCTGTATCGAATAATTTAGGTAGGCGATAAGGCCCTAAAGTTCGTTTATGGGTAAACATGACTAATTCAGTTTTAGTGGGATTGACTGAAAGGTCGTATTCCCTGCACCATCCACAATGCGTAGCGCCTGTTGAAGCCGTTATTGGCTGCATGGATAATGAGTATCTTTGCTCAAAATTGCTGTCCAGTAAGTGCACAACTGTCCCCGAATTAATTTCTGTTGCAGCCACAATCAGGCCACAAGAACCACGCCAAGGCAAACCGCCTGCCAAACGGCCCAGGCTTAGGAACGATCAAGAAGAACCGATAGTATGCTTCAAGTGTGGCAAGACAGTTCAAGCAAATTGCAACAAAGCAAATGCCAAACTGAACGACCCAAAGCCATTACTGAGCGAAAACACCAGAGAGGAGTCTGGGATTCGAACGGAACGCCCAAAACTCAAATGGAATGATTGCAACAAAACTGGACACATTGAAGAGAAATGTTTTAGGAAGATGACAAACGAAGCTGAAAAAGTCAATGTAGCACTGGAACATGACGAAATACTTACCCCAATGGCATTGGATAAAGAATGTTTCCGCTGTCATTACGTTTCACATTGTCGATGATCAAGAAACACCATATGATCTAATGATTTGAACTAAAATCATAAAAGGCACTGGCTTGAATATTCTGGTTACTTAACAAAATGCTTAAGTAGTAAGAAGCTCGCTTTCAACGGTTCAAGCTACTATTACCTATATAACACTATTCAGAGGAAGACCAAACTAAGTGGCACATGACCAGCTACGGTTAGCACCGAAACTTGGAGAATGCATCGACCAGGGTACCGTGTCGGCGAAAGATGAGTCTATAACATTGGAAGGTGAACTCAAGTTAAGTTACATTTACACTATTTGCATTTTGTACCCGTGTTCTGTAATGACTTATTTAAGTTTGTTGAGGACATGGGCCTCCAAACATTTTATTTGATATGGTTTGTTGAGGACAGGGGCCTCCAAACCATGAGACTGATATAATTTGTTGAGGGCAGAGGCCTCCAAATTTTTGATGCCGTTACTAAGAGTTCGTTGAGGACGGAGGGCCTCCTTGCTCTTAGTAAAGTGTTTGAGTTGTAGCCATTTCATGTTATTATTGAGATTTCGTTGAGGCCGGAGGCCTCCTTTCTCTTAATAATATGTTTGGTTGATGTTAATAACACCGGTTTGTTGAGGACAGGGGCCTCCAAACTGAGACTGATAAAATTTGTTGAGGGCAGGTGCCTCCGAATTTTTGATGCTGTTATTAAGAGTTCGTTGAGGACGGAGGGCCTCCTTGCTCTTAGTAATGTGTTTTAGTTGTAGCCATTTCATGTTATTATTGAGATTTCGTTGAGGCCGGAGGCCTCCTTTCTCTTAATAATATGTTTGGTTGATGTTAATAACACCGGTTTGTTGAGGGCAGGGGCCTCCAAACTGAGACTGATAAAATTTGTTGAGGACAGGGGCCTCCGCGAATTTTTGATGCTGTTATTAAGAGTTCGTTGAGGACGGAGGGCCTCCTTGCTCTTAGTAATGTGTTTGAGTTGTAGCCATTTCATATTATTATTGAGATTTCGTTGAGGCCGGAGGCCTCCTTTCTCTTGATATATGTTTGGTTGATGTAAATAACACCAGTTTGTTGAGGACAGGGGCCTCCAAACTGAGACTGATAAAATTTGTTGAGGGCAGGTGCCTCCGAATTTTTGATGCTGTTATTAAGAGTTCGTTGAGGACGGAGGGCCTCCTTGCTCTTAGTAAAGTGTTTGAGTTGTAGCCATTTCATGTTATTATTGAGATTTCGTTGAGGCCGGAGGCCTCCTTTCTCTTAATAATATGTTTGGTTGATGTTAATAACACCGGTTTGTTGAGGACAGGGGCCTCCAAACTGAGACTGATAAAATTTGTTGAGGGCAGGTGCCTCCGAATTTTTGATGCTGTTATTAAGAGTTCGTTGAGGACGGAGGGCCTCCTTGCTCTTAGTAATGTGTTTTAGTTGTAGCCATTTCATGTTATTATTGAGATTTCGTTGAGGCCGGAGGCCTCCTTTCTCTTAATAATATGTTTGGTTGATGTTAATAACACCGGTTTGTTGAGGGCAGGGGCCTCCAAACTGAGACTGATAAAATTTGTTGAGGACAGGGGCCTCCGCGAATTTTTGATGCTGTTATTAAGAGTTCGTTGAGGACGGAGGGCCTCCTTGCTCTTGGTAATGTGTTTGAGTTATAGCCATTTCATGTTATTATTGAGATTTCGTTGAGGCCGGAGGCCTCCTTTCTCTTAATAATATGTTTGGTTGATGTTAATAACACCAGTTTGTTGAGGACAGGGGCCTCCAAACTGAGACTGATAAAATTTGTTGAGGACAGTGGCCTCCGAATTTTTGACGCTGTTATTAAGAGTTCGTTGAGGACAGGGGCCTCCTTGCTCTTAGTAATGTGTTTGAGTTGTAACCATTTCATGTTATTTTTGAGATTTCGTTGAGGCCAGGGGCCTCCTTTCTCTTGATAATATGTTTGGTTGTGCACAAAGATGACCCGTTCATTGTGATAGTTGTGTGATGTTTTGATACTGTGGTATCTTTTATCTTATTGCAGAGTTATGAGGTCAGTGACGACCTTTTAGCAGAATGGCCGTGTCGGCGTGAGCAAATTATTACGACTTAAAACGAAACGGAACGCTCTATGACATCATCGCACCACTCAGTGAATCAGGCGAGTTGTGGAAGGGGTCGGCCTTTATAATACGGAGCGCCGAGCGATGCGGGGCATTCAAATTCTAGCGAGCGACCCGTCCACAACTCTAATTGTGACACGGTTCACGCCTGAATCATATTATCATCAGTTTAAATTTAATTATTGTTTTAATTCATTATTTCGTTATCATTTTTAAATTCGTATTAAAATGTTTTGATTTAATATTGATTTTCTTTAAAAATAATGGCAAATGACCATTCTCAACACGACATGGTCACCGATAATCCAGTCCGGCCATACTCGCGCCGAAATATATCTTATTAAATTATTATTTTTCATAGTCAGACACCCACCACTGTTTGTCTCTGCATCACCCAAAGGTTGACTGGTAGAAAATGCCTGTGGCATTAAGTCCGCCTCTGTGTATTGTAATGTTGTAATAATGTTATTCTATTCTTAAAAAAAAAAATCTTGTCCCAAAAAAAAATACACCTTAAGACACAAGATATTCATGAAAAAGTTGTTCAAACATTCTAATATTCAAAATCTAACGCTAACTTAAACAAATAAACGTTTTAATTCCTTTGTCTAAGAATTACTGAGAAAACTGGAAGAGAAACGAGTCTTTACGCTCAATGTAACGCGAAAGCTCAGATCAAGGGAACTCATCATCCATCAAGATTTCCGGCTTCGTAAGTGCTCGGACATAAAATAGTTAGGTACAAAAGGTCGATTCTCTACATAATCAGCTTATAATGTTACTACAGCCAGGAGCTTACTGACAGACCTCTCTGAGAGAGGGAGCAGGGGCAGGGGCGTGGGCCATAGTTTCCCAATACGGATTAGAGGTTTCTTGGCAAAAACACCCAATAACCTTCCCCTTTCCACTGATGGGACACAGACCTCTTCTTTGTAAGCTGCAGTGGTCTAGTGGTTCCTTACATAGCGCACAAAAATTCGTGTAAGTATGGGAATTGATAATATGTACTGAGAATCTGAAACGAATGCCAGTAATGAGTGTTTTCAGGTCAATCACCAAACAATAATAAATATACCAGCGTTATTGCGACACCGCGCTCTATGGCTTGAATATTTTATGTATTCCCTAAGTAAAATAGTCAGTACGCTTTCGGTGAGCATATCGGGCGCGACTTGATCTCACTCATTAGTTTTAATCGTTATTCCTTTTGTATTACTGATCTACTGACCTTTAATCTAAGTTTATCTCAATCTCACCCCAATCTCGAACAAAGTGTTTGAACTCGCTCCGCGTGAAGTATGTTTAGTGTATGTTGTGTACAGCTGACCTTCTATTTATATCTATGTTGTGGCTCGTGAAGTCCTGACTCGTAAGTCTTCGGCAGTTTCCGGGTCGCGGTCAAATTCACGGAAGAGAAGCTATGCGAAAGTTTGAGATCCACTGGCTTCATGATCTGGGAAAGTTTTTGATGTACGCCGATGAGATTTTTACGCCCTATTGAGTTGGGAAGTGAGCTGAATTCGAATCAAGGTTTAATATTTAATAGGTAACTCTTGGAATTTTCAGGATCGTACCACTTAGGTAATTAGTTTTAAACTTTTAGTTTTAGGAAGTTAGAATAGAATATTATTTGGGGTCCATACGACACTTTTTTTTTTTAATTCTACCCTGTCAACCGCAATTGTTACTCCTTTTTCTGTTACATCATCGCTTACAGAATCCATTCATCCTTTTTTTGGTTTTCCTCTCCCTCTCTTTTGGTCAACATTTTATATTCATCATATAGTATCTGCCTACTACAGACACTTTATACTCACACTTATCATCAATATTCATACTTTTATTGGTTTTACATTAGCATTTTACCAATCGCTTCATTTTTATAAATATTTTCTTTATATCCTTTGTTGTGACATGTTTACTTCAAATTTGTCAGCTGTCATTTACTTTTATTTTTGATTGTTACCAGCCAAATTCTCTATGAAGGTTTCATTTAGATTATATAGTACTAAAAATGATTATCATTAATTTGTGAGTTCAATTGTTGTATTTTATAGGTTTGCTGTGTAAAGATATTCTGAGTTATATTTATAAAAATATTATGCACAAGGTTTTTGACCAATTGTTACTGGCTGTTTTGAATACTGGCAGGTTGCGTCTTACTAGAGCGCAGCAGTTTTGAATCTGAGAAGTAAATTTCAAGAAAGAAACGGAGGATCAGGGTATAAAAGGGATTTCTGAATGATGCCCTGGTTCAGTCTGGAGTCAAGAGTTCAGTCAAGTCTGGAGTCAAGAGTTCAGTCAAGTCTGGAGTCAAGAAATCAGTTATGCCTTCAGTCAAGAGCACAGTCATAGCATCATCTACTCTGGAGCCATTTCTGAGGTGGAAAACTAAATTCATCTTCGGATAGTCTTCATCATCTATGACGTGTCATCATCACTACCCAGGAGATCCCACTACAGACTCCTGCGACCACTACTGCTGATCTTCAGACCTGATCTACGTTTCTGAGTGCGCTCATCTCGCATAGCAGCCTTGACGTAATGTTCTGGCGACCGTCCTACTGTACTACCCGTTTGCCAGATCTCGCCTTTTCCGCCGAGCTGATCGGTCATCATCTACAGTGTGCCTTTTAAAGACTCTAATAGTGTGTGTGATATAGCAGGTTTTTGGTAATTTATTGTATTTTTCAAATCATTTAATAATACATTCATTTTCCCCTTCTAACTTTTTTAATGTATACAAGGCTGCTTATTTCCTTTTATCTATAGGAACAAGCAAGTTTGTTACAATCACTATCCGATGCATGATTGTAAATGGAACATTGAAAAAACCTGAAAAAAGGGTGTTACAAACACAAGTGATCTGTGTGTCATTGGTTTTCTCTGCAGGTTTTAAAAGCATCATTTAAAGAGGTACAAATAGGTAAACGACCGCATTACGTGTACTATTGAGAAAATAGTGTATTTTCTTTGAACAAGCTTTTATCTCGTCTACGTTTTAAGAGTCGTTTACTGGAAATAACTGTTATAGGTTATGGATTTATTCATCGAAGAATAATATTATTCCTTTTACGTTCCAGAGAAATAACAAACTGTGTTTGGAAACATGCATAACACGCGTAGTGTGACCACCGTAGGAACGGGTTATTACAAAATGACAGATAGTCATTGAATTATTACAAATTGTCAGACAGATAGTCTATGTGATTATGTCGATTCTCCCGTAGACAAAACTCCATTGCCGACTCGTAGTCACACCAGATTATCACACCAGTGTGACTAACACGAATTTTTTTCTCGTTTGTCACACCACTGATTTTTCCACACCATGTATACGATAATTACTAGTGCAGTACCTTTATATTGTAATAAAGTCGCTCTGCTGATCGGTGTTTGCCGACTGTTCATATTTTTCTACTTTTAGTAATATTAATTATCGTTTATTTATTTACTTACATACTTATTATATTTTTAAACATTATATTAAAAAAAAACATTTACAAATATAAAAATAGTAGCCCATCGGCATTGTGAACAGGGTCCGAGCTACCGGCGGTCAGGGCTCTTGAGAGAGAAACCTCCTAAGAATACGCACCATGTCCGGAAGCACTGGTTTCTAAATAAAGCCATTGATCAAGCTGCCAAGCGAAAGCCTACTCAGGTCGTTTGTCGAGGCTTTTGGCAATTCAGCTATTGGCCGACACGACTATCGGCACAATGACTGCTGTACTGACATCCCACATATCGACAACTTCGCGAGCCAGATTTCACGAGGTTCTCGTTATGCGGGACCGTTATATAAACAATCCATTGCCGACTCGTAGTCACACCAGATTATCACACCAGTGTGACTAACAGGAATTTTTTTCTCGTTTGTCACACCACTGATTTTTCCACACCATGTATTCCTAACTAGTGCTGTCCTAGTTATACTATGTACTTGGTTAAATTAAAAACCTTTGAATTACGTATTTATTAAATTAAAAACCTTCAAACTACGTTTTTAACGCAATTTTTCAAGGAAATGTCCCAATGATATTTCACCATTTAAATTGCGCGACGCTCCAATCGATCTATCACAACAATATTAGGCTTATTGGCAACTAAAGTCCTGTCAGTGACGATAGGTCGATCCCAATACAACGTGAACCGTCATCGAGAATCGTGTCGGGCGCTTACTTCTAGTATGGCACCTCTGATTCCACAACTACTGTACTTCAAAGCATTATTTATTTATTAAAACTTGAAATTTCTCTTTGCTGAATATTGAATTTAGCAGGGAAAAGATGAAAAAGTTTAATAGCACACATAGCCCGACAATGGTTAAATGATGAATAATGTATCGCCGCCGCGCCGACTAGAATATAGTTGGTCAAAGGCACAGAACCAACAAAGTTTGTGAAAGTTGGTACTCACAATTAAATAAAAATAAAAAACTACGTAACCATACTAAAATTATTAACAGTATTATTCAATGAAAAATAAATTAATATCGAAAAAGAAGGGCCGACCAAACTGATAAACATAATTTTATCATTTTCTGCCAACTAAAACATTTAAATGGTGAAATATCATTGGGACATTTCCTTGAAACATTGCGTTAAAAACGTAGTTTGAAGGTTTTTAATTTAATAAAAACGTAATTCAAAGGTTTTTAATTTAACCAAGTACATAGTATAACTAGGACAGCACTAGTTAGGAATACATGGTGTGGAAAAATCAGTGGTGTGACAAACGAGAAAAAAATTCCTGTTAGTCACACTGGTGTGATAATCTGGTGTGACTACGAGTCGGCAATGCAAAACCATTGTCGTTGCCACAGCGGTCATGCTACGCGTGCAGGTACTAAAAAAACTTGAGAGGTGTCAAGGGACACCCGGATGGAACGAAGTTATTTAAATAATTAAATAAATAAATTAATTAAATTATAATATGCGAAATAGAAAGACGAAACGAAACGAAAATAACTGGCTTGCTTTCTATGAGAGAGAGAGAGAGAGACAGACAGAGAAACACGCGCACGGCTTACAACTATAGCAAAAAGTGTCGTTACAACTTTTGGCCTTAACCTTCATACGGTCTTCGGGTCATTTTTGACCCATTTTGGGAATGAAACAAAGTTTTCTTTTAAGCTAATTTCTTTTGTGATTTGATGTTTCATGACTTTTACCATAGCTTTAAGCTTAATATATTAGGTATATCATTTTATAAAAAATTCTTTAATTTTTCAACCTACAACTTTTTTTACGTTTAAGGTCTTCGGGTCAAATTTGACCATACGTTTAAACGAACGTTATTTCTTATTTTATTTGTCATCAAGACGTACCCACTTTGTATTGCATGGTAACATTATTCTTGTCAAAGCCCTGTTATAGTCTTACAATAAATATTGAGTGAACTGAACGTGTGTTAGTTTGATGATAGGACTAGTTATTTCCTATATAAATATGAGAGATAGTGAGATTGAATTATTTTTGGACGACGTGACGGATGAGTAGGAATCGAGTTCTGTATTCGAAGATCATGTTGAGGAAGCTGATTTATCGAACAGCAGTTTTGTTGAGAGTGAAACTTCACTTGTTTCAACCGAAAGAATGACTTCCAAAAATGGCCTGGAACTTATTCAAAAAAACCATTTGGAAACAGTCACTTCTAGGGAAAATATTATCAAATTGATGCCAGGATTGACACGTTATGCATCCTCTAGAATCACAAACGTAGAAATTTCAAGCTTTGAATAATTTTGTCCACCTCCTTTGGTACGTATTATTTTGAATTACTATCATATCGAGGGTAGACGCATACGATAAAGAATAGACTGATATTTACAGTACTGACTTGTTTGCATTCATTGGATTACTTTTGCTGGCTTGTGGGTTCTCAAAAAGGAAGACCAATACTCGCAGCAACTATATAGTTAGATTTATAAAGAAACTC
The DNA here is from genome assembly GCA_963082945.1 of Cerastis leucographa. Lineage (NCBI taxonomy): Eukaryota > Metazoa > Arthropoda > Insecta > Lepidoptera > Noctuidae > Cerastis > Cerastis leucographa. The sequence continues at coordinate 18,975,900 of OY720356.1, read as the reverse complement.
TATGCGAACGGCGGCGTTTGTTAGATAAATTAGTTCCGATACTTGAGTTCCGGGATCGGTGGGTTGAAATACTACCGAAGTTTTACAACCCTTCCAAAAATGTGACAGTAGATGAACAGCTTGTAGTATCCAGAAGAAGGTGTCCAGTTCGGTAGTACTTGCCATGAAAGCCCCACAGCCCACAAAGCTTTGTAGAAGTATTAAATTGATAATAGTGGCACAAAATGTTCGGAATTGTAATAAATTATAATATGTAATAAATATATATATATATATAAAGGGTGTAAAACACCTCTTAACGAAGCCGAAAGGCACTCGTTCTCCCTGTCATTGCGATATTTTTTTTGTTCTACACCATACCTGGGAACCTTCTAGTTACGGAGATATTAGGGGTCAAAGTTCCAACTTTTTGACAAGTATTTTATTAAATACAAGTTTTTAATGTAAGATTTTTACTTTAAACACCTCCACGACCCCCGTACTATTCAATCCGTCCATCAGCACAATGTTTTGAGTGCGTTACATTGAGTTCTACCACAAAACATGATTTTACACCCCCCAAAAAAAAGTCGTTTCCCAGCAATAATTTTTGCGTAAAGTTACTTAGTTTCATGTACAGAATGCTTGGTTGACGGCTTCGTGATGAGGTGATTTACACCGTGTATATATATATATATATATATATATATATATATATTTCAGTAGCTTTTCTTTTCATTGAAATTATATAGTTTATTAAAATACAAACCCCAATAATAGTAATTAATAAAATATTATACATAACTTCTGAAAATTTAGTACTGGGTCAAATTAGACCCGAAGTCCATTTACGTTAGTAACTTTAAAGACCGTATGAAGGTTAATGTTTTCCGTCTAGCCCCCTTTCGCAACGCGCGATAAGGAACTTCGTTCCAATAACAAAGGAAAATCTATGAAAATCTTTGTAAGCAGATTAGGTAAGTCATCATCATCTGCCTAGCCTTTTCCCAAACTATCTTGGGGTCAGCTTCCAGTCTAACCGGATTCAGCTGATTACCAGTATTTTACATGAAGCGACTGCCTATCTGACCTCTACAACCCAGTAACTGGGTAAGTACTCTCTCTTCTTGTGATGTGTAGACTCTAGTATTGGATACGTTTGCCCTTTCATCGATCCTGTGACAAACATGGCCAGGTATAGTAACTTGAAATAGCTTACTCTGCGGTAACTTTAGTTCCAAATTAATTGAACCCCATCTGGCAGCACCCACACAGCGAGAAACAGAGCCTGCGACAGCATTCCCGCTCTGCCAGTAAGTATATAAATCGAATAAATATTATCAAAATTATTAAAGATCGTATTATTTGCGAGATTCCGGGAAGGACACACGAAGGGTTAGTACTAACGCTGGTAGTACATGTCCAGTATAATCTTACCTCACTTTGTATGCTTCCGTACAATCAAATCAATCAAATCAAATCAAAATCAAGAGAGATCAGTTTGATTTGGTTTTGCGTTGGTTGATTGGTCACCCTGCTTACAAGGGTATGGTGACATTTTTATGAAAAGTTCTTTAAACCATATCATACCGTGACAGATGCGTAAAATATCTATTACAGTACTTTTTACCTTAACCTCCTCAATAAAGCTAAAAACCCAGTTTTTGATATAGAACAAAGTCTGGTAGCCATAAATACAAAACAACTTCTAAAAACCCGATACTAACCCAGACATGGCTTCAAAAATAATTATTTCAAAAAACGTAAATAACTTTAAGATCACTCAATATCGAGAGGCCTTGACATTATTGTGAAAAACACGAGAGGCCCTAGAATTGTTGTGAAAAAGTATTTCGTTCAGCATAACGATAATTCGATACCATCCATTAGCGCCTGCGGTTTGCTGGGAAAATAGGGGCCATTTTTGGGCAAAAATATTTTGAGGTATTAGAATTTTCCGGGCTATTGATTACGGTGGGTCTATCCTTGTGAATAACTGAAGTGGATGGCACAGAGTGCTTTTCTAAATGTAAATGTTTCGTACTTACAATGTTGTGATTTGTGTGACAGAATAATCTTCTCATAATTTAAATTCGAAAGGTTGATTTATGAGTAAATGTGACATGGCATTTTTTAGTATTATTTTTTATATTGAACTAGCTGTCCCGCGCAACTTCGTCTGCGTCACATTTTCCCCGTTTTCGCAACATTATTCATTGCTGCTCCGCTCCTATTGGTCGTAGCGTGATGATATATAGCCTATGTCCTTCCCCAGGTTAAAATCTACCTTCTTGCCAAATTTCATTAAGATCCGATCAGCCGTTTAGTCGTGAAAAGGTAACAAACAAACAAACATACAAACAGAGTGACATTCTCATTTATAATATTAGTATGGAAGTATGGATAGGCTTGCGTTTGGCCACAATTAGCTTGATTTGAAGCGGTGATGCGTCCTAGGGTAGAGCACGCAAGTGTAGAAAAAAAACGTGTCCGTGGTAACTTCAAGTAGGTATATAACGGTAACTCTCGGTGAACGGTGATCACATAGCAAGTCAACTATCTCCTCGACCAACATCAGATCAATATCCTCAGACCGAGATCCTCGACCAACATCAGTCTTTCGCTTGGCAGCTGGATCAAGGGCTTGATTCAGAAAGCAGTACTTCTGGACACGGCGCGTATTGTTAGGAGGTTACTCTCAATCTTTATGCTCTCCCCAATGCCAGTGAACGGTATTGTCGAAAAAACACCGTTGGAAAACGGATTTTGACGAAAGCTGGAGCTCATTTTGTACCACGTTCTAAAACATTTTCTTTACACAACTGCACGTCGACTTCGCCGACTGGTTGTAGAAAAAAAGAAAGAAAATAAAAAAATTACAAAACCCCCGATAAATAAACCTCTAAAAAATAATATCCAAATACACCCCCCGGCAAATATGGCCCCCCGACGCTACGACGCTTGGAATAAAATAATTTAGAAGGGACAATATTTGAATATTATTTTTTAGAGGTTTTTTCGTCGGGGGTTTTTAAAATTTTTAATTTAGTTTTTTTTATAATTACTGCTGTTCCTCCATGGCTGTTCCCAGTTGGGTGATTGGTTGTGTACACTGTATAATTATTAAAGTTTATGTGTGTCTATGGTGTGAATCTTGTTTCAGAGATTAGTGCTAAGTCAATCATCACTGTTCTGAGAAAAGTTTCTAATTCTTGACGTCGTTCCGTCAAGCCGTTGGCATTCCAGTTCCAAGTGACTACTTGGAAGTTTCGGGTTATTTTTTCACCAGGCTGCTGACTAGCTGGACCATGCGGTCCATCATTCTGTCCATAATTTTTTCCATCATTGTCACCATTGAATGAATGTTGTAGTTTTTCAAACATTATGTCCACTAAATCTTTGTGTCTTGCTGTGTATATTGTTCTTTGGTTTTCGTTGCTTCTGAATAGGTTTTAATTAAGTTTTTATTATTTGTGGTTAGAACTCGGGTGGGGATCCGGGTTTTTGATCTTTATATTGTTAGGCATTGGTTTTTCTTTTTGTTGGAATTTTTTCTCTATACTGTTTGTACACTTTGCATCCCTTGTAGCTGTTGTAGGGTGAGCTGGTTTACTCTAATAATCAGAATTTCTTCGTCACTTTAAGAGATTCTGATAGTCGAGATAGATCTCGACTTTATTACAGCAACAAGGCATACATTTAAATAAAAAAGATTCTTAAAATATTGATTTAATGATGAATCTTCTAAGTATTAAAAGTGAGTTCCCAAATTTTTTGTTAAATTAAAACAGCACTGAAAATACGGAGTACGACGACTTTACGATCTGAAACAAAAATAAAAAGTTGTAGATGAGGTTAGTATTTCAACGTTAGATGTAAACTAAGTAGGTAATGCTTTTTTATGGAATGCAAAGTTAATAAGCGAACCGGGAGACAATGCGTTGGAAGGCCTCCCACTAGGTGGACCGATGACCTGGTGAAGGTTGCGGGGATCCGCTGGATGCGCGTCGCACGGGACCGGTCAATGTGGCGACACTTGGGGGAGGCCTATGTCCAGCAGTGGACGTCTTTCGGCTGAAATGATGATGAAAGTTAATAGAGCCAAAGCGGTTCGCTTGTTATTATCATCTGCCTAGCCTTTTTCCAAAACTTTGTTGTGTTCAGCTTCCAGTCTAACCGGATGCAGCTAAATACCAGTATTTTACATAGAGCAACTACCTCCACAACCCAGTTAGTACTGGGTGGTTAGTACGGGCTCTAATGATGCTAGTGCGTGTACTACTCGGGCTAACTCGGGTGTGGATACCAGTGTGTAGTGTCTGTATGTATAACTAGTCCCGCGTAACTTCGTCTGCGTCACATTTTTCCCGTTTTCACAACATTTTTCATTGCTGCTCCGCTCCTATTGGTCAAAGCGCGATGATATATAGCCTATGTTACTTCTAATACCTCCAAGAATATGTGTACAAAGTTTCATGATGATCGGTTGAGTAGTTTTTGCGTGAAAGCGTAACAAACAAACTTACTTTCGCATTTATAATACTAGCTGTCCCGCGCAACTTCGTCTGCGTCACATTTTCCCCGTTTTCGCAACATTTTTCATTGCTGCTTCTCTCCTATTGGTCGTAGCGTGATGATATATAGCCTATGTCCTTCCCCAGGTTGAAATCTATCTTCTTGCCAAATTTCATTAAGATCCGATCAGCCGTTTAGTCGTGAAAAGGTAACAAACAAACATACAAACAAACAAACAAACATACAAACAAACAAACAGAGTGACTTTCGCATTTATAATATTAGTATGGAAGTATGGATTAGTTGATTAGGATGTATTATTTAGGAAAAGAATACTCACCCTAATGTACGACTGATATGAAAGCTCAATGTACCCCAGGCCTTTGAGGAGCACAGGTCGCTATGAACAAAATTATCGTATTATAGTTTATAGGTTTGTGTGGCGAAATATGAAAAAGTGGAATGGGAAAAAAAAACGCTCTGGCTGTACAGGAAGTGTAACACCACTTTCTACCACAATTCAAAACAAGGCTGATTCTTTTCAGAGTAGTCAGGTACGAAACACCGGCCCGATCTAGTTTAAAAAAAAAAAATACGTGTAAAAGTGTTTGTAAAAACCTATTTGCAAAATAAACATCATTTATCATTAAATGAAATTCGGAATCCACTGTTTAATCTTTTGAAGCTATGAATGCAGCACCCGCACTTCTCGCAAGCCCGCTCCGTAAGCTGCAGCCATCTGCCGCTTCATACGTCTTTTGTGTTAATGCGATAAAAGTAAATGGGTTAAAAAAATGTTTCTTAGGAAAAGAGAGTACAATCATGTGTTTAGGTATCGGTCGCTAATTACCAGTCACCCTATACAAGGTGTTGTTTTGCATCCTCGTTAAATTCGAGGAGGTAACTATGCTAATGATTCTCGTCCCGAATCAATAATAAAATGGATAAGGTTTTTTTTTGTTGTTTACGGAAATCGGTAAGTGTGAACTACCAGTGTTTTAAACGCGGGCCGTCTGATTCTCGCCCTATAACCGCGCTTTCACACATACGTACAAACAAGCTCAAACGTTTATTCGATAATTTTTATTCCCTAAACCACTTAAGGGGATTATTCTTCGTCGTGTGGTCGGGGCCTACCTGACGGACAGGGCCGTCATCTACCCTGGTCGCAACGGAGAGTGGAACCGGCCAGAAATGTCGTGCGGTGTTCCACAGGGATCGGTTCTGGGGCCGCCCTTGTGGAACATCGGCTACTACTGGGTGCTGCGCGCCGACCTCCCTAGCGGTGTCAGCGTAGTTTGCTACGCTGACGACACGCTGGTGCTGGCTCAGGGGAGGTCTCACGAGGCGGCGGCCGAACTAATGACACGCGGGGTTGCAATAGTCGTGGAGAGAATTCGGCAATTGGGTCTTGAGGTGGATTGCACAAGTCCGAGGCCATGTGCTTTCAGGGGCCTCGGAATGCGCCACCGTCGGGATCCATACTGACGGTAGGAGGGGTTCCCATCGGCGTCGAGTCGACGCTGAAGTACCTAGAGCTTGTCCTCGACAGCCGGTGGAACTGAGTGGAGCACTTCCGATGTTTGGCCCCCAAACTGGAACGGGCAGGGGTTGCGTTCGGAGGCTCTATGCGGGGGTCGTGCAGTCCATGGCCCTTTACAGGGTCCCGTTGTGGGCGCGTTCTTTAAGGCGGCGAGCCGCCCATTACCTCAACGCGCCCCAGAGGGTGGTAGCCGTAAGGCTGGTCCGGGGGTACCGCACGATCTCCGGCGAGGTGGCGAGCCTCTTGGCCGGATTGCCGCCATGGGATCTGGAGGCGATAGTCCTCGCGCGCCTGCACGAATGGCGTGTGGAGGCACTACGCCGGGGGGAAACTCCGCTGCCGCGGCAAATTGTCGCTCAGCGGACAGACCTCCGGCGCGATCTCATGGTGACATGGAGACAGCAACTGTCGCAACCACGTGCAGGTATTGCTTATCACAATAGTGGCGATAAGTCCCCTCTTTGAGGAGTGGCTAGAGAGGCGCCACGGCGCCCTCACCTTCCGCCTGACGCAGGTCCTCACCGGACACGGTTGTTTCGGAAGGTTCCTGCACTGAATCGGGCGGGAGGAAACGCCCGGGTGTTACCACTGTGAGGATCGGCCGGAGGACACGGTGGAGCACACCGTGAAGCTCTGCTCCGCTTGATCTGAGCACTGCCTTGTCCTCGTAGCGGCGATTGGCGGCGGCGACCTATCGCGTCTGGCCCTGGTTCAATCCATGGTCCGTAGCGAGAGGGAATGGGAAGCCGTCGGCTCCTTTTGCGAAGCATTCATGCTAGCGAAGGAGGTGGCGGAACGTGAGAGGGAGAGAACCTCACGTCCCATCCGCCGCGCGAGACGCCCCGGGCATCGGGGGGCAACCAGTGGCTCCCGGCGACCGTAGGCGCGGGCATGTGGACGGTGAGTAATGGGCTAGCTCACCGTCCGTCCGTCTTGTGACGACAAGCCATGCCGACGGCGCGTTTGTGTTCCACGCGCGCCTCAAGGAGACGTCAGCAAATCGGATGGGGTCCGAGAGGGCCGATGCCTGCCAGGGCTGCGGGTTGTTCAAAAGAGATACCGTGGCCCTGGAACACAAAGGGCTAAGAAGGAACATGGATGGGTTTTAGTCAGTACAAGTCTGACACTCCCTCCCGCTCCGCCCAGGGCGGGAGAAGTCATTTGATGATTTCCCATCCGTAGGGGGTTATTCTGAAATACCGACAAACATAAACAACCAAAAAACTGCGTTTATTACTAATTAACTAGGTACCGTAATTTTAATTGATTATTTATGTCTTTTGTGACAACCTCTTGAATTTTGACGAGGATGCAAAACAACAGCTTGTATAAGGAATATCGAAGTGGTACATACGAGACCTAAAGCCAGCTTCCTCAACCAACACAGCGCATCGATTCAAATGCTGGACATGACCCTCTCTCTAGCTGCGCTGCGCCTCAACGTCCTGGGGGGCTTAAAACATTATTGTTCCATTCCTATTCCAGAGTGAGAAAGAGATGGAGCTAGACGACCTGTATAGCTCCGTCTCTTTTTCACTCTGGAATAAGAATGGAACAATAATGTTTTAAGACGTCATGGTACGCCACCTGATCTCCAATTTTCGCAACAAAGCTCGCATCTCACCAAGAAGTGTATATTAGCAGAGTATATTATCTTTCTAGGGCTTCCCATCCCGGGTTGTCACTCACATCTGCCTTGTAAATACCTTTTGTTAGTCGGCTTTCACTCATCATCTTTCTGCCCCTGTCCCATTCTACTTGGGGTCGGTGCAACACGTTTTTTTCTTCCATTCTCCCCTGTTAGACGTAACGATATCATTTATTCCTTTCTCTTTCATTTCATTCCGTATACCATCCATCTATCTTTTCTTTGTCCTTCCTCTCCCTCTCCATCCATCAACATTCAGATCCATCACTCTTTTAGTCACATGCGTTTCATCCATCTTAACATAGTCGGCTTTCACTTATCCAATCCAAATGATGTATGGGATTCTTTTCAATTTTTGTCACTACTTACATCTTCTTTTAAACCTCTTGTTTTCGTATACAAGGTGTTGTTTTGCATCCTCGTCAAATTCAAGGAGGTAACTATGCTAATGATTCTAGTCCCGAATCAATAATAAAATAGGTAGGTAATTTTTATTTTTTTTCCCTATTTACGGAAATCGTTAAGTGTGAACCACCCGTGTTTTAAACGCGGCCCGTCTGGTTCTCGCCCTATAACCTCGGTTACACACATACAAACAATCTCAAACGTTTATTCGATATTTTTTTGTTCCCTAAACCATGGTAAGGGGGTTATTCTGAAATATTGACAAACTTAAACAACCAATAAAATCTGCGTTTATTAATAATTAACAAGGTACCGTAATTTTAATTGATTATTTATGTCTTTTGTGACCACCTCCTTAAATTTGACATGGATGCAAAACAACACCTTGTATAAGCTCATGCCTTAATTTATCATACAGAGTTACACTGCACATGCTTCGCATGGAACGTAAAAGTCTTAGGTGCTTATTATGGGTGGTATAACAATAAAACGACGTTTTACCTGGGCTTGGCACATCGTTATTACAATGAGCTTCCGGACGCGCACCGAGCTGGGTCCGCGACAGTTGTGCCATCCTGAGAAATATATCGCCGTGCCCAGATGGGACGCCTGAAACATCACACATCCATTTGGATATTTTTTATTAGAATCGGAAGGAATTAGGATTACCAAGTTATTATTATGAAAAAGGACGTATTGGGAAAGAATTCGTCGCTGCCAAGGTCAGTTATGCTGTGGCTGAAAGTGAAATGAAAACGTGCAAAACGTTTAGCAAATTAAGCGTTTTATCGAATAAGAAACCTTATTCTTATACATGTAATATCGTAATTCTTATCAGCGACTGTAAACATTTTTTCTTTAACAAGTAACGTTGATATTCTTCTGAAATACCTATTTTACCTGTCAAGTCAAAGTCAAGTCAAGTGCGTTCTGTGAATTTGGATCTGAAAGGTCGTGGAAATAATTCAAAGTTAGGCTTTCTCGATATTCTAAATAACACTCTGCAGGAAAAAAATATGCCGGCTGACTGCTACGGCTTCTGAAGCATAGATTTCATAGTATTTTTGTTCCAGGCCTGATTTATAATATTAAGCACTACTAGGTTAATGTTGAAGTGCGAGTCCTAAGTAGGTCTTTCAGCAGTAACATCGTATCGTGCTCACCTCTACGGTGACGTCGCCAGCGTTCCACATGTAGAAGCCAGTGCTGATGAGCACAGCGGACGCAGTAAATACCGCAGCGAACAAGTTCACAAGCGTGCGCTCCGAGTTCTGAGCAAAATAGGTAAAAAGTTAGACGAGATTAAAGAACTAAGTAGGTATGTTGCTTTGTTATTTTTTACCTTCTCTAAACGTGAACGACCCTCAACTTGAGACTAAGGCTACACGGAGGCTACGGAGCAATATGGCTTTGGTGTTAATAAGGTTGCGGGCCGAGGCGTAAATTCTTATAGATTAGCTTTTGCCCGCGGTTCGCGTCATAGTTGCAAATTTTACTAGAAGACCTTTATATATATAGCCATAAATATGTACACTCGAGAATAATTTAGCTTCCCATTTGTAAAAGAATGTATTTTCAAAATCGGGTTGTATGGATCTTGTGGAAGATGATGGAAAAGGGAGCGACAAGAAAAGAGACAAGACAAGACATTGCACAAGTAAAAAAAAATTAATAGTAGGAGAAACATACTGCGCCGATCCTAAATAAATTGGGATAACGGCAGTAGTGAACTATGATGCTTGTGTACCTACCGCCATTTGGGCCATTAGCACAACAAGCATACAGATATTGAAGATGATCTGTCCACTGAACACACCGCGACACACCGTCTGTGTCTGCTGAGTGCATCTAAAAATACAAACAAAATTAGTTTCACAGGTCAGAGTCACAATGTAGTTCAGCTAATATTTATTTTACAGATATATGATATTGGCTTCTGGTTACGGATGGTCTGTTGGTATAAAAAAGTAGACATTACGGTATCGAGGAAGCTGTTCATCCATTTCATAAATAAGCAAGCCAATCTTGTTTATAGGTAGTACAAGATTTAGAAAGAGAAACGCTGCTATATTTACTGTAACGTGTCTGAATGCAGTTGAATCCCAACTTTGATCCCAGTCTCATACTTCTCCTCTTTCTCTGCTTGACTCAAGTCTCCTCTGTCAAATATTTCGTTAAGACTTGAGAAGTAGCTCTGCAGGTTTTTATACTGATGACTGAGGCAGGTGGTCAGGGGGATGACTAGCATATATACTCCGACAATCCTAGTAAGGAAGATCCACCACACAATGAAGCAGAGGGCTCTGACTACGTTCGCAAGGTCAGACTTGTCCTCAACATCTGGGTATGCAGTCACTAGAGTCGTGAAAGTCTCGTCTGGAAATGGAAATGCAGTAAATACACGTTTTTTTTCTGTTGTAAATCAAGTTGGTTTCGATGATGTTTTCATTAATCCTTTAGTTTAGAATTTAATTGAAATTGAGTTGTAGAAAAAAGGTTAGCAATAACGGAAAATATATAAGTGATTGGAAATCAAATACGTGTCCATTTTCCGGATTTGGAATAATAGGAGAGTTAGCTTTTATATTGGGGCTCGAGGGGCTGAGAGTAGACTAAACCGTACCATATCGTATGACATCCCAGATAGCTTCAGCCGCATACATTACCATAGACAGCGTGCAGCTGAACAGTAACGCGAATAGGTACATGCATGAGCTCCTCAGCATCTGTCTCTCCACCTCTGGGTCGTTGTGGACCCTTTTCAGCCCCACAGTCAGATTGTACATCACCAGCTTCACTTTATCCTGAAGCCTCGCCATCATCACGCGAAAACTGAATAGCATCGGGTGCGATAAAGCATACACCAGCAAGTTAGATTTCTGCTTCTGTGTCAAATTAGTCTGTGTAAAGAACGACCCCAGCTCAAAAAGTATCAGCGCGTATATCAAGCCATTGTTGAAGTCGGTAAACTTGTCGTAGAATCTAACGAATCTTTTGGATAACTTCAAGTCTTCTAACCAGAAGTTAGGTAGACCGAAGAAGTAAACTATATAGCAGAGTTTGTAGAAGAAGTCTGTTGTTTTGCTCTGTTTGTACGTCGTGGTCTCCATGATTGATATCTAATGCCCGAATGACTAGGTAACGAAAATTCAAGTTTCGTTCTAGTGAATTTCGAAATAATTGGCGCCATTTTTGTAATAACTTGCAATCAAAGGGTTTTAGGGTTGTCAAAAACTATCGAAGACTTATTTAACTTTCCTTTAAAATAGAAAAACATGACATCACGACTGTTATTCCCGAAGGATCGGGCAGAGGTGTACCTATTAGTACACCCACATTACGCCAGTTATGTTAAAATAGAATATCGGTTTTTGTGTGTCGTACGCTGCTTCTACTGAAATGGAACCAATAGAATACTGTTCACCAAACAAGCAAATATTTATTTGATGGTTCAAACACGCGATTTCGCATACAAACAATACATTCAATGTGACTTAGTAATAAAATAGCATTTTTGAACCTTGTGACCGTTTTCGGTCTCGGTATCTTAGCGGAGACTTGCCATCGACGTTGATAAAATTATAATGCGCAAAGACGGGTAGGTACCTTCTTTCCTCAGCCTTAAAGTCCGATGAGACTGCAATCGAGCACCGGATCGGGGACCGGAGAGCTAGGTCAATCAGGAATTTCCACAGCATAGGTATTTAGGTAATATGCAGAGAAACGAGCCGAGTACGAATGTTTTACTTATCATGCAATTGAGGATATACTTTAAATATTATGATATTAATTATTACTTGCAGCTTGCAGCCCTAGACAATTTATTAGGGTAGACTGTTAGATATTCTCAATATTAAATCATTAAATTTGATTGATACATTTCGATAATTATTCAAGAGCCTCGTAATAGAGCAATTGTCTGTTATTTCAAAGAAAATTACCAATTATGTACCTAGTTATCTGCTGTGTATTTGATGAATCGATCAAGGGGGTAATAATGCAATTTTGTTACGTCAAGGTTCTAGAATTTAAGTAGTTTACCAGGCCCGTAAAGTTTTATGTCTATGCTATTAACCGTTGAGGAGTTCCCTCGTAAGGAGACGATCCTGGTGGTAGGATGAGTTCATGATACAAATCGTGATTATCCATTAAATATGAACTCTTAAGCGAAGTTTCGTGTCTGTACTATTAACCGTTGAGGAGTTCCCTCGTGAGAAGACGATCCTGGCTGCAGGATGAGATCATGATACAATTCATGTTTATCCATTAAATGTGGAAGTTTTTCATTTCTCTTCTTTAGAAAAGACTGATGATCTTCAAACGGCTGAGCAGATTTTCTTGAAAGATAGCTAAGAACACTCTCGATTAACACATTTTTCAAACGAAACATAATTTATCAAAATCGGTTCATCCGTTCAGGACACGCCACAGACAGACACACAAATACACACGTAAAACTTATAACACCCTTCTTTTTTGGTCGGGGGTTAAAAATTAAAGTTGCTTTGTAGTTTTCACGGTTGATTCTCAAAAGCAAATGTAACGGATAATCTGTTATCGCTGCAATTTAGATATTTATACATAGCATTTAATTTTCGTTTATTTGTTTGTTTGACTGGGTATTTAGTCTGAAAGGTCAAAACGAATAACCGCGTGCGACCGTAATCAAAACTTGTCTAAGTTCGAAACGACCAGTGCCTGTGTACCTGCGTGTCATAGTATTGTTTTGCCTTTCGATGATTTTTAGTTTTTGTTTTGTGCCAATTAAAGAAGACCTTTTACTAGCTTACTGATGTAAATTTAGTAAGTTCCAATAGTGCTGAACACGTCTTAAGACCGTAGCGCCCACACATCATCAGGTGGACCGCGTGTTTATTGTCAGTTGCCACCAAACAACATGGAAAGAAGACGGGCGAGACTACATGTATTTTGGGACCCACTCTTAGAGGTAGCGTTCATCATAACAACTTATACGTAGTTGTAAAACGACTAAAGACTATCAGAAAAGTAAATGGAAAGTAAGACGGAAAAGTTGGGAGAAAAGAGATATACGTCTATTCACAAGATAACCTACAAATCTTACGATTAAGGTTTTTAACAGTGGAATGACTCCGTAATTAAGATGAATCAAAATATTATAATATTTAAGACGACTCATAAAAGAAGATTCGAATAAACTACTGTATTTCCCTCGCAGTTTTAGTTCTGACTTTACGTGTTTTGCTTCTCGTCATAAGCCAAAACCAGAATTTTTACTTCATTGCCTGTACCTAATTGATGAATCATAAAACTGCTAGACTGCAGCTAGAGACTAAACTGATTACCAACCCTGTAATTAGTTCAATCACTATAAAAACTATGTAGTTACGATTTTGATCCATAAGCGAATTATAGTCAAGTAAAACGATTCTTATTACGCTGAGAGTAGATAATATTGTTTTACATAAATCATAACAGCCAGAGCTGACTAGCTATGCACAGCTATTGAAAAGTAGGGTTTGTTGAATAAAAAAACGATGTGTAATAAATCTTATTTTTTGGTATTTTTACATTTAGTTTTTATTTTATGCAACACAGACGTTACGATGGACAAGTTGCTGTCAGGTTTCATTTTCAGGGTCGCAGGTTATCAGCCCCCAACATGAGTGACAAAGGTAGTTGTCTCCTGTTATCTGGAATTAATTAATTATGTTAAAATAAATAAATTCACCTTTAGTGTAATAAACATAAAGAGTTCCATGTATAAGTAACAAAAGTGCCTGACTCGCAGAGTGTATCCAGGTCCCCACGAAAAGAAAAACAGAAATATAGTTTGATATGAAAGATAATATGACCTCTGATACCTGTGGAGCGGTATATAAATATTTCAAGACAAAATGCAACAGCCACCCATCTTCCATTTTGATGACTGAAACATCTCAGTAAAATGCACTACTTCTACTGCTACCTCGGCTAGTCTTTTACTGTATACTGTTTTAGTCCGATAAAGTATTGGGCAACAGTAAGAATGAGCCTAATATAAGATTACAACAGTATGTATTTATGCATATAAAAGCTAAATGAATCTTAGTTTGTTGTTCAGATAGATATCCTAAATAAGTTCTTTACTCATGATATAAATACATGTTCTTTTACGAATATACTTACATCACGTGGATACACCCATCTCTGAACTTTTTCAAAGCTCTGAGCACCTTCATCAGAGAGACGACGCCTCCGTAAGAGCGCAAGTCGTAAGAGAAGAAGAAATTAACGCAACGCATGTTTGTGGTTAAAATCAAAGTCCAAATCAAAAGCAACTAATTGTCCAATGTCCAGAGAAGAATGCGGTAGTTTAAGACAGGGTGCATTATCTACATTTCAAGATGTAAAGGCCAAGTCATCGAGAATCTACAAAATCGCAATGATAAACATAAAATCCCAGACAAAAATTCAAACATAACGATGGACTAGATCATCACAGATCTGACAGTGACAGTAGTGACGGGACTCAATGGATCATCATTGATAACGTTCCTTTATTAGAAATACTATAAAATCGCCACAGTACCATTTTTATTAGATGCTTTTGCATTTTTAATTGGCGGTTTAATATCAGGTTTGCATGTTATTTTTTATGAATTTTTGACATAATTGAATGTATAAAAACTAAGAGAAAGATCCATTTGTGGCAATAAACCCATGAACAAAAACACATGTCATTGGATTGGAACGTAATCGGAAAAATGTTGCGTTTTGTAAGTGCACGATTACTTAATTTTAGTAAATTGAAAATTATTTATAACTTTTGATTCCCGAGTCCTAAAAAATCAATATTTAAAAAATAAATATCACATAAAATTGTAGTTATAATTATTTTATATTTACACTGGAACGGAGTTTAGTTAATTTTCAGATTCTTTGGGTCCATTTTCGCCAGCCTCCTTTATAGACAAGCAAAACCAAGCATTGCTGTGAGTCTAAAAGATTAACGGATTATTTTATAATTATTAATTCAAGCCAAGAGACTTAGGTACGCATTAGTAATCAATTTTATAAATCACAGTTTTTCATTAAAAATAATAATGGAAATCCTCATTCTGTTTAAAGTTGGTGACAATCATGAGGTTCTTGCAACTTGCTTTGTTATTTTCTGTTCTGATCGTGCTTGTGACTGCTTATAGGCAGATATCGTTAGACCCACGTAAGTTATTGATACCTACCAAGGTT
Source organism: Cerastis leucographa (assembly GCA_963082945.1). NCBI lineage: Eukaryota > Metazoa > Arthropoda > Insecta > Lepidoptera > Noctuidae > Cerastis > Cerastis leucographa. The sequence goes on along the minus strand of OY720356.1, from coordinate 18,960,601 downwards.
TTCGATTGTTTTGTTGACATTGATGCTGTGACTGCATGTGAGGAGTTCGTGACTAAATAATAACAGCCGCCCGGGTCGCTCTTTAAGGTTACGCCGTGCTTGCCGAGGTTGTTCCGTGGATGACCATACCGAGTTTCCTCCGTGGCTCGGAAAGCACGTTAAGCCGTTGGTCCCGGCTGTCATTTGTAGATCTTTGACAGTCGTTACGAGTAGTCAGGAGCCAAAAAAGTCTGACATCCAGTCTTACCAAGGGGTATCGTATTACCCAGTTACTGGGTTGTGGAGGTCAGATAGGCGGTCGCTTCATGTAAAATACTGGTACTCAGCTGCATCCGGTTAGACTGGAAGCCGACCCCAAGATAGTTTGAGAAAAGGCTAGGCAGATGATGAGGCCGATGATGATACTGTGACTGCATCGTTAGTCTAGTGGCCGCAATTGCAACTGCCGAGCATGAGGTCCAGGTTTCGATTCCCGGGTCTAACAAATCGTTATTGGGCTTTTCCATCGGGAACTTCTCAGTAGCAGCCACGAAGTCTGAATGTATGTCCGGTTGATGGCAATAGGCTCGCCCCACATTACATGGCACTTAAACATAACTGGCAAAATTTGGGTGTACTATTAGGTTCACCTTTGCTTAACGCTTTGGGGTTTACACGCGTGATGTTATGTGTGTATGTGTGTGTGTTTGCGAAGCATTGCTCTCTCTGACAGTGTCAATCTCTGTTCTTGGTCCAAGCTCTTGGACTTATGTTAAAAATAACGGTTCATGGCCAGAAAAAAAGGCTTGCGATTTCGTTTAAAAAAAATTGTGAAATGTAATCTGCGCATTGGCTAATTGACAGCCTTGTTGCTCCAAAAGCCGCAATTGGTTTTCGTCCTGGTATATGATCCCAGGTCAAACAAAGTGTTATTGAAGTTTTTTAAATTTATCCGTAACAGCTCGTAGCTTGGATTTATGCCCTGTTGACGGTAATAGGCGGCGTCATCATCATCTGCCTAGCCTTTTCCTTAAGTACATATGTTGGGGTCGGCTTCCAGTATAACCGGATGCAGCTGAATACCACTATTTCATCTGTTTATCTGACCTCCACCACCCAGTTAGTACTGGGTAATACAATAGATACCCTTTGGTAAGACTGATTGTCAGACTTTCAGACCACTGACTACCTGTAACGACAGTCAAAGATGAGAGGAGATGTCAAATGACAGCCATTAACGTACTTTACAAGGCACGCAGGAAACTCGATATGTAATAAGTTATCACCAATCCTTGGACCAACTAAAAGGTCGGTCTGAGCAGCTGTTATTATTTTGCTACGAGCTCCCCAGTAACAGGCGGTGTATGACGGACTAAAAGAAGATGTTCTGGGAAGGGTTCCCTATCCATTTGCATAAAATTTTAAGACCTAATATAACTTAGCATAATTTTGTTTGGCATAATTTTGTTTTCACATAATATAATTACGCATAACAGTTTACGCATAATTTTTTAAGCATAATTTATCTAACCATAGTAATGATTAAGCATAATATTCTAAAGCATAAATTTATTAAGCATAAAGTTCTAAAGCATAACTTTTTTAAGCATAATATCCTAAAGCATAAATTTATATTTATTTACGCATGGGTTTTTTTTTCGCTGTAGGAAGCATGAAGCAAGCAAGCACACAGCATGCAAGCAAGCATACAGCAAACAAGCAAGCATACAGCATGCAAGCAAGCATGAGCAAACAAGCAAGCATGCAGCATGCAAGCAAGCATGCAGCATGCAGCATTCAAGCGAGCATGCAACATGCAGCAGGCAGGGTTTCTGTCACGGCTCCGGCGCTGCGGGCCCCCGGCGGCCCCATGCGTGCTAATCGTCACAGACGGCTTTCGCTTACCAACGCAGCTCCGGCTTGTTGGCCGGCTTTGCCGGCCAGCCTCAGCCGCGGTGGCTTGCTCGCAGCCGCCTGCTCCTCAGCCCGCGGCCCGCCTCGCCCCTACGCGCCTACGCGATTTTAAATTACACTAGGGGTAGGACAAACAAGACTACGTGGAGTCGGTTTTGCAGCAATTCGGTTCTGTGACTAACTTTTGTTGCACAGCATATATAAATTATACATAATTAAGGACCACTGTTTCAATCAATTAACTTCTATAATAGGGGAGGAATAACCGCCATATTTATTTCTCATAATAGAAGTTGACTGATTGATATATTTTTTTATACAAAAACTGTCAAAACATCTAATATATTCATCAGATAAAAGTTATATCGCGATTGAAAAATCGTTTAAGTTACATAATGTTATGTATAATAAATCATTTGCATGAAAATTGTTTTTATTCATATTAATTGTATGCCTTAATATTATTATGCTAATAGTCATTAGGCCTACTAACGTTATGCGAATCAAATTTATGCCAAAACAACTTAGTCTTTAAGATGATTATGCCAACACAAAATGTATGCCTAAAAAAATTATGCTAAGTATTATTATGCCAAAACAAATTGTGCCAAAATCGTTATGCCGAAGTATATTAGGACAAAGAACATTATGCGAAAAGAAGGGATCCCTCTGGGAAGATACGCCTACACTTTCCTTTACCAAATGTGTCATGTCAATCTTCCCAAACTATACTTTTTTTTCTAGCCAATGAATGCGCAACTGATGAAGATTGCCAGGTGATGAGTCAAGATTGCTTCTGCATGCTGGAGTACGACGACTTCATGCGATGCGAGTGCGGGGGTTAATAAAAAAACCGACAACTTCAACTGGATAAAATGTTGCAGCAATTAAAACTGTTTCTATTTTCCGCTACTCACTTTCCTCTGTTTTTTTACTTTATTGGTTATGCTTCCGATTTGGTGCATAGTTCTTTCGGACGTTCGCAAGAGGAGTGCGTGATCGTCCGTTTGTCCGTGTTGAAGCAGTATTGTTTTACTCTTAATCCAGTGTGGGAAAGAGACGAAGCTATACATGATGCCTAGCGCCATCTCTTTCCCACACTGAAAAAAGGAGTAAAACAATAATGTTTTAAGACGTCATGGTAGGTCACCAGATCATGCAAACGTAGGCGAAATCAAAAGATTATCATTTACAGTACATAGTACACTCACATGTGCTGTGCAATTATATAAAACTAAGAGATTGAATCTATACAATCCAAAAATATTTTTACAATCTTCTGCAGCTTTCACAATAACTTTACTTGGTAATTCAGATGATTCAGATTGGCCCTATGGTTGTTGAGCAGGACCAGCATTGAGCCAAGCATTTTTATCATCAATGTAATCCCCCAACTTATAATAATATGTTAAGGGCGGTGCTGCATCCTTCATCCAGGACGGGACTAACATATTCACAAAATTAAAACTAAAAGGAGGAAAGTTCGTTTGGAGGAAGATCGTTGCAAGTGGATTTCTGCAGTTTTTCCCGGGAAAAACATGAGTTTATCTGCCAAAGTATGTATATTGCTGTCCATCGTTTTTACCAGACTCATGTTGCTCAAAAAGCCACTAAACTTAAGTGGGATCGGCCACGTCTGCTACTTCGCCAAGGATCTAATTAGAAGGACTGAAATAGCCACATGTGGAGTGTGTGTGAACGTGTCGTGGTAGACCTCCAAGAAAACCGACCAGCAGCCCTGGGTAAAAAGAACTCGAACTCATCAGGAGCAAAGGCAGAGGCCTTTGTTGAGAAGCCCTAGAAGTGTGATAAATTACGGTGGCTAACAGTAACTGCCTTAACAGAATAAAACTATTTTCGACTGAGTCACAGAAATAATATGTACTAGGTACTAGCCCGCGAATTCGTTTACGTAGAAATGTTTGTGTGTAAGTGGGAGTTAAAAAATCCTATGTATAATCTTTCTCTGTGCCAAATTTCATCCAGATCCGTTCCGCAGCTATGGTGTGATTGTGTAACAAACTATCCATTCATCCGAACTTTAGCATTTAGAATATTAAGCATAGATCAGATAGAGCACGGAATCGTGCCATCTGCGTCGTCTCCATGTTCCCTAAGTAATCGCTTCAAAAACTTTGTACCATTGATGTATTGACTGGAAAACAAAGATACACAACATTGTTTCAGAAACATGACATTGTGTGTTTGTATTGTAGGGACCGTATTGATAGGCAATTAAAGTTGCGCAACTTTGTTCCAGATACATTCAATAGGGATGGTGACTCATTTATTTTTATTTGTCTATCGGTTAGATTATTAAAAAGTATTTGACACGTATTTTTTCTTTTTTCACGTAATCGTAAAATTACGGAGATATTTTGAGTTGAAATGGCGCATGACGTCACGGCTCAGTACATTTTATACCTAATTGTGACGTAGTGAGCCCCCACTCTCCAACTTTAATGCGTTTTAACTAAATATTTTTTTGTTAACTTGATAAAACAAAAAATACGTATCTAATATTTTTGTATTACCTTATTGACGGACAAAATAGAATTTCGTTGTCTTTACCCAGTCATCATCCCTATTGTTTTATTTATTTATTTAACAATTTATGTACACACTTAATACAGAAATGAAGAAAGGAACAGAAAATAGGTACAAATGTGATAATTATTTCTAAAGAAATCTCTTCCAGCATACCTGCGAAAGGAGATATTTAAAAAAAGATATGCACACATAGTGTGTAAAAGAAGAAGAGAGAATTGAATACATAAAACTTAAAGCAAATAACTATTTAAAATAAAAAATACAATATAAAAATAAACTAACTTAGGTACGTACAAATACAAAGACAAAATATATACCTACTCGTACCAATAAAATAAATATCTATGCAAATATGACGGAATGGAAAGATAATGTTCTTTTACTCTTCTCTTGAAAACTGCAACAGTTTGGCGGCAGTCTATAATGTCAGGAGTGTTTGTTTTCAATGAACAGGTACATGGTTTTACAATGAAGGTAAAGCCACGTTGGTCTATATGTCGCAATCGCGTCGTAGTATGAGGTCCATGGGTTCCATTCCCAGGTTGGGCAAATTGTTATTGGGTTTTACCATCAGGAGTTTCTTAGTAGCAGCCACGGAGTTAGTATTGTGCCCGATTGATGACAATAGGCTCGCCTCCAATCACATGGGACTTAAACATAACGTGCTAAATGTGGGTGTACTATTAGGTACACCTCTGCCAAACCCTTCGTGGACTACATGCGTCATGCTATGTTATAATAAAGCCGCGTAAAGGTATGATCACAAAATATAACTCAAAGCGACTGATTGCCTACAGTCTACCTACACCCTAACCACGCATTCCAGCTAATCCAATCTCATATTTAATCTAGAGCAAAGTTGGAGGCATTTATAATCAATTTATATGTACTAATATGATCATGTTTTTCTCATTTAAATATCTGTGGCATAACTCTTGGATCTACTGTTTAGTAAGGTAATAGGTCATCATGAGGTTTTTGCTATTTAGTCTTTTGGTCATCGCTGTCTTAGTGGCTAATGCTGCTGCCTTTAACTTGATATCGGTTGGTCCCTTTGTTGGGCTAATGATGGCCAGAGAGACTATTCTTCTTGGTATTCTGGAATGGAATCTAAAGTAAAGTTTTTGGGACAAACAGACAGCTTAAACTCAATGCTTCTCTGCTTCTAGTGAGGAGCTATTTCGCACGATGGCATATGGCAATCTGGTGACTAACATATATGGTGGTCACCGTCTCAAATTTCTGTTGGAACATAGAAAACTACTTCATCACCAAAGGTTGCAATATGCTACTCTAGATTATGCCAGTGAAAGTTCAACATCCAACAGCATTTCTCAATTTTTAGGGTTCCGTACCTCGAAAGAAAAAAACTTTTTTTCTCAGGAACGCGTGGAGGTATCAAGCTGGAAATTATATCAAATACTTAAATTTACTGTCCCTTGGAGCTGTGAAAAAATCAAACTTCTAAGCCAACGCAATCAAAAGATACAGCCGTTTATGCCGCAAATTTCCGCAAACTTTCGAAACTCGCAAGAGAATCAAAACCTACAGGGTACTTCCCGTAAACTCAGAATCTTGAAATTTGGTACAAAGTAATGTCTTATAGTACAGATAAACGAAAAATTGCGAAAACCGTAAATTTTTAGTTACATCATATAATAAAAATATTTTTAATATTTTTAAGCTTACTATCCCTTTCCTCATGAACGCGTAGAGGTACAAAATTGAAATTTATATCAAATACTCAGGTCTATAATACCTTTAAGTTGTAACAAATTAAACTTCTATGTCAACGCAATCAAAAGAAACAGCAATTTAAGCCGCATATTTTCAAACTCGCAACTACTCGCAAGGGAATCAAAACCTAAAGGGTTCATCCAGTCTACCAAGAATCTTGAAAATTGGCATGAAGCAATGTTTTATAGCACATAAAAAGGGAAAATTCTGAAAACCTTAAATTTTTAGTTACATCACATATTTTTATTTATTCTCTTCAGTAATTTTGGTTTGAACGGAGCCCTCGGTGCGCGAGTCCGACTCGCACTTTGCCGGTTTTTATTTATTCTCTGCAGTAATTTTGGTTTGTACGGAACCCTCAGTGCGCGAGTCCGACTCGCACATGGCTGGTTTTACTTACTTGATTGCTTGGACAACCTCGTCCTTCTAGTGGACGCAAATGCGACTGCTGAGCATTGGGTTCGATTCCCAGGTGGGGCAAAGTGTTGTCGGGATTTTTCCATCAGGAATTTCTGAGGTCTTGAGAACAACAAGTGTGATTTCTCATTGCCAAAAATACAGCAATAGGTTGACATGGGACTTATTAATGCATAACTGGCGAAATATGAGTGTACAATTTAGTATACTTTGCTCGGATAATGTTTATTTGTTCATGTTAATTTTAGTTAATTAGATATTAATTTTAATTTTATAGTACAGTGCTTGTGGCACACCTATTATGTTTATGGGGCATGCGGTGCTAACCTGTAAAAAATTGTTACATTATCCTAAATTATGGTAGATAGTTACTTAAAATTGTTAAAGTGTAAACAATAAAATTGTTGGTTGGCCAATAAAGGAAAAAAAAAATGCCGAGAGGTTTTTCAAAATGACTTCCATATTTTACAGCAACACAAAACTAAAACCTCTGCACTGCACACTCGGACTGCTGAAACTTCGCTGATGATTGCTTCTGTGGGTTGGGCACTGATGGCCTCAAGCATTGTTATTGCATAGGAACACTCCCATAGGCACTATCCACACGAAAGAAGAAGACTCCCGTAGGCGACGCGTTACCTCCTTTTCGTAAAGTCCGTTAATGTAAGACTTATAAACAAAAACTTAATAAATTGTTTTTTTCTTTTATTATTTTTTTTTCATGACATTCGTCAGGGTTGGCTATACAATAAAAAAATTAAATCATTTTATTTATTGAATAAATGTATTTTTTTATGTATTACCTTTCTTCTGTTAACAAGGATGGCAATGCTGATTCTTTGGCCGAGAGACCAATCGCTTGGCGATGTCCCAAAATACTATGTGGGCACTTAGACCCCACCCCCCCCAGTATTTCAACCCCAAACGGCCCAAAAATATAACTATCAATTTTATTAAGTTATTGAACTTCGTTGATCGAAGTTGTTGAATTTGCGCCATTTAAAGCAGCCGCCCCAACACAGCTTCATAAAGCTAAGCTGATGTGAAATAATTAACAAATAAATACACTAAATCAGCTGAGGGTTGAAAAATATTTATTTCTGAAAATTGGTATTAAAAAACATTTTTACATTGATATGTAAAACACCGGCCCTACCAACTAAAAACAGGTGGGACCAGTGTTTCGTACCTGATTACTGTACACGCAATAAACATTTTGACTTTGACTTTGACTAGAAACAGCCGAAACCAGCTCAGAAGTCTCTGGCTTTTAAAAACTCCAGACATTGGTCAAGTCATATGAGGACCATGCAGATTAATATCTGACGTGGATTTTTGAAGAAAGAATCACAAAGATTTGAGTGGACCTATCCAGTTAGTGCAAGCATTTGTCAGTGATTGTGTAGCTCAACTCACAATTCAAGGAGCTCAACGATACGACGAACAATACCAAAGAAGGGACATTGGGGTAGGTCGCATAAAGTTCCCCACCGGTTTCGGCCTCCAGGTTGTGGCACCTGGAGGCCAAAACCGTTTCGACACTGTATCAGTGGTGCAAGGAGATCAAGGATCGGAGCAAGAGGCTGGTGCAGCATCAGATAACGCTGAGCCTGTCTCAGCTCCGACAGGCCATGATTGCAAAATGGCGGAGGAGGCTTGAACTCCCTACCGCCGGCCTCGACACATTCGATGTGATCCAGACAGTACTCGACGACTGGCTCGGGAGGAAGCACGGCTCCCTGACGTTTCGGGGGAAGCAGATACTCTCAGGACATGGCTGCTTCCACATTCACTGTCTGGAGTCTGCCTCGTGGGATGAGCCACGACGTGCACTCGTTACAGAGGTAGGCCGCGCAGTAGGTCGGCAGCGCAGAGTCCTGGGATGAAGTGAAGTCCTTCTGCGAAGCTGTCTTGTCGCAGAAGGAAGTTGCGGAAAGGGTGAGGGAGATGACGAACTCCCGCCCAACCCACAGCAGACGCACCGGGCGTCCGAAGAGGGCCTCTTCCAGCCCCCCTAAGCAGGTCTAGGGGCGACGGGCATCTGTCGCCCCCATCACACTGGTCCCGAGACAGCAACGCGTTGAGTTCCCCGCGCACCTCTCTTAGACGTAACGAGGGGAGATTTACACCTCACTCCCCCCGGGACGAGGCCCGCAGGTAAAGTGGGCCGGCAGTAGTCCGAGCCAGCAGAAGTCGCATTTAATCCCACTGCCACCGACGCAAGTGTGCGAGGGAACACCGGTGTGGTTTTAGTCAGTACGAGTCTGACAGACCCCTCTGCTCTCACCAGGGCGGAGGACATCGATTGAGGATTTCCAACTCGAGGATAAGGCCGCATAATATACTCAAACTGCCGGACATTCGTTAAATTGATATTTTCCCTGTGAACACTTGGTCCGACCGCTTTGTCTTTGTCTTTTTCTTTTTATGTATGTTAAAAACATTAAAACACACATATACAAACTGCCAGGCCCAGAACGCCATACAAAAAATTGTTTAATTTGCATCGAACCTGCGACACGCAGCATGGCAGCCAATCCCTCAGTCACTGCGCCAGCCATGCCGTCAAGCTGAATGAAAATCAGTATTGTTCCACAAATACATTTATCCTAATAAGCATAAACAATAAAATGTTCATGAAAAAAAAATACAATATATTAATTAAAAGATTTACTTATCCACAAATATGTTTTGTCCGCTTGTTCTTGTAAAAATTCAGCAACTTGCTTTGAAGTACAACCTAGTGGAATCAGAAGTGCCATACTATAAGTATGCGCCCGACCCTTTTCTCGATGATGGTAATGTAACGTTGCATTGGGCGCATTGGTTGTTGCGTCGACCTATCGTCTCCGCCAATATTGTGGACCGATTTTTAAAATTCTTTTTTTATATTTTTAAATGTTTTTACATAATTTTGTTACTAAAAATATTTAAAAATGTTATTAGTATGTAAGAAAATGAATAAACGATATAATTAGTGATCGATTTCAGTAAATTTTTGTAGCCGCTTGGTAGCTTCTCGGCCAGTTTTCTCGTGCGCGCACACTATACTTATGACTACATTTTGTTCTAATTTAAACAAAAAAAGTGCAGTTTGTCCTAATCTAAATACAGGGTTACTGGTAACTCGATGTATTCCTTGCAGGACGTCATAGTAGAGTTAAAATGCAACAAATTAAGCCATCAAATGTTCTACCGAAATTCAGTAGTTTTTGAGATATTTTATTCTGATTTTAGTATCTGTTGTTACTCGTATAGCGGCCACAGAAATACATAATCTGTAGAAATTTCAACTGGCCAACTATCACGGTTCATGAGATACAGCCTGGTGACAGACGGACGGACGTACGGACAGTGAAGTCTCAGTAATAGGTTCCCGTCTGACCCTTTGGGTACGGAACCCTAAAAAAGTCGGACTGTAATATTCAGGAAATAATGAAACAATAAATAAATAAGACGGTAGATTATTTACAATATTCATATTATTGTACGGTTTATTATTAAACATATTTTAAATCAATTATTGCTTCACACTTAAAAGGCATAGACAATGAATTTATGCTTGGTTCATATTCAATTACCCATAAATATCGATGGATATGAATATGTTGGCAGTGTACAACGTGTTTTTGTGTCATCATGAGGTTCTTGCAAGTCGCGCTATTGTTCACATTCCTAATTCTGTTTGCAAATGGAGCTGGACTACAACGTAAGATTTTTTTTTAATGTGTGCAAAAAGTCGCTTGACATAGCGGCTAGTGAGGTTTTGTGCCCGATCATCCATTTAAATTTTCTGGTTGAAAACTCCAACCTCGTTTCAATTTGTACCATGCAAGCATCCATGCCTACAATGTTTAGAAATAGAAATAGAAATAGAAATCGTTTATTTGCCAATAATGTAGGTATACAGAATATGATGGTCATTTTGATGAGCGTCCCGATACATTTTGCCTTACGGCGTGCAAAATTACCAAATGTCAATAAATTAAATTGAAAATGGCAGAAAAATCAAGTACTTACAAATGTCAATGAATTAGATTTAAAAAAAATGCCAGAAAAATTAAATACAAATGTCAATAACAGAAAATCAAGTACAAATGTCAATAAATTAAATCACGACAGATTAACCTACCAAATGTCTACAAATTAAGCTTTGAATGTCAGAAAATTCAACTAATAAATTCAATTACAAATGTCAATAAAATGGCAAAAAAATAAAATAACATTAGAATTGCAATAAAAAGTAAAGATAGAAATGTCACTAAATTAAATTACACGGAAGCAGCACACAACCCATTAACAGAAAGTTTTGTCATTAACAAAATCTTTAATTGCATAGTAACACTTGTCCAGTAGCAGTTTTGTTAGCTGTTTTTTGAAAACTTTTATGGGTAACTCTTTTAATTGTATCGGTAATTTATTATACAGGGTTACTGGTAACTCGACGTATTCCTTGCAGGACGTCATAGTAGGGTTAAAATGCAACAAATTAAGCCACCAAATGTTCTACCGAAATTCAGTAGTTTTTGAGTTAGTTCGATTTTTAGAGTTTTTATGAATAATCCCAGATTAAATCATTTGAAACCAATTTAAAAATTATTTACGGCGCGACAGTACAGAAATTTTAAGTTATTATCGTAGTTGATGCCGTAGCAGATCTTTGTTAATAATTAAAAGTTCAAAAATGCCTTAAACCTTGGCAAATATCACTAATCAAACATTTTTTTTTTTGTAATTTTTGTTATTACTCCATACAAATTGTTGTCTAGTGCAAAAATAAAATACTACGCCTGATGTACAAATTACTAGGAAAATATCCTTATCTTATCAGCTATCCAAAAAGGTATGAATGTTAATACAAAGTCATGGACTACATTATGAAAATCGTTTTTGATTTAGTACAGGAAGACGTGCGTCTCACAAAAAGGTGATTATTCGGAAAATCAAATAAAACAATTTCGTGAATGTTATTATTATTTTTAATAAATTTCAATTTTATTAACTTTTATGACATACATTTCACACGTCTTGTTCGATGTGCTGCCCTCGGTTTCGAATACATGTTCTTATTCGCTTCCTCATTTCAGTTTTTGTGATTCTTGATGTGATTGTTGCCCTCATCTGGTCCGCCGCATCTGTTATTCTCTCCCTTAGTTCTTCAATTGAATTTACTGGGGTCACATAAACTAGGTCTATCATATGACCCCAGACGTAAAAGTCTAGGGGCGTCAGATCAGGGCTTCGCGCAGGCCACGGAATCGGCCCACCGCGCCCTATCCATCGGTTTGGATAGTTTTCATCCAGCAATTGTCGAATTGTGATTCGGAAGTGGGCTGGACATCCGTCATGTTGATAAATCATTTTTGCTCTTCTTTCTTCCGGTACATCCGCGAGCAGTGGTGTTAAATGATTTCTAAGGAAATCTTCATAAAGTTCCCCATTTAGTGTTCGGGGTAAAAAATGTGGGCCGATTAATTTGTCGTCGATAATACCCATCCAAACATTAAGCGAGAACCTACGCTGGGATGCGGTTGGTTTCAGTTTTTTAGGGTTTGCTTCTGCTTTCGGTGCCCAGTAATGTAAGTTGTGGTAGTTTGTGATACCATCACGGTCAAAACATGACTCATCGGTCCACAGAATGTTTTTTAAAAAGTTTTCGCCTTCGGCGTCGGCACTCAGCATGAAACGACAAAATTCAAGCCGTCTCGGCGGATCTCCCTCTTCTAATGACTGGACTGGTTGGTAGTGATATGGATGTCGGCCTGACAAGTGAACTACAGACCAGACTTTCCACTGTGACATACCAAGCTCACGCGCTACGATGTTTGTCGATATGTTGGGGTCGTCAATAAAACGTTGAAGAATCAGCTCTTCGTCGTCAGCCGTGTATCTCCGGGAACGACCAGTGTCAATTTGCCTGGTTCTTTGGACGCTGCCAGTTTCAGATATTCGCCGATAAGTCGATCCGAAGACACTAACGTGTGGGAGTCGGCGGTTGGGAAAGCGAAGTCCATATTCTCTCCGCGCTTCAGCAGCGTTACCGTCACAAAGTCCGTAACAGTAAATTATGTCAGCGTATTCTGGATTAGAATATGCAGCCATAGTCAGCACTTATGAAGGCACAGCACAGCACGAGAGCAAGATACGCGATAGGGATAGCCAGATAACAAAACACGAGCTTACGCGACGTAGAGTTGAGACTGACTAACGCTGACGACCAGAAAATCGCACCCCGAGTCATGCCGAGAGAACAATAGTAACCAATCACAAAGCTTACCGTGTGTTTGGAGTTCAAGCTCAGGTAAAACTACGAATACTACGAATAACAAACAAAATGTTGATTGTCTTACAATTTTACCTGCTCCCCATAAAACTCTTCTCTACCCTGTCATACATGCAAAAGTATTGACAATCATACCTTTCTGAATAGCTGATAAGACAAGGATATTTTCCTAGTAATTTGTACATCAGGCGTAGTATTTTATTTTTGCTCTAGACAACAATTTGTATGGAGTAATAACAAAAATTACAAAAAAAAAAATGTTTGATTAGTGATATTTGCCAAGGTTTAAGGCATTTTTGAACTTTTAATTATTAACAAAGATCTGCTACGGCATCAACTACGATAATAACTTAAAATTTCTGTACTGTCGCGCCGTAAATAATTTTTAAATTGGTTTCAAATGATTTAATCTGGGATTATTCATAAAAACTCTAAAAATCGAACTAACTCAAAAACTACTGAATTTCGGTAGAACATTTGGTGGCTTAATTTGTTGCATTTTAACCCTACTATGACGTCCTGCAAGGAATACGTCGAGTTACCAGTAACCCTGTATATAATTGGACCCATGGTTAAAATATTGTTTTTAAGTAAAGACGTTTGGTAACCACCTGTGTAAAGTTGATCTTTATATTGTGACCTTATTGGTCCTGAGCGTTGTCTTTTATCCACTACTGACGTAAACAGGTGCTTGTTCATTCTAACGAATAGAGCAACTTCTAGTATATACAAAGATGGCAATGTAAGTATTTTTAGAGATTTAAAAACAGGTTGACAGCTTTCTGTAGTTTTAAGACCTGTCATTGATCGAAGGCAACGTTTTTGGGCCCTAAATATTCTTTCTCTCTCACTGCAGTTTCCCCAGAATATGACACCAAATCTTAGTGAGGAAGCAACTAAACCATGGTATGCTGTCACTAATGTGTTTATGTTAACTCTTTTTGAAAGGCTATAGAGAACATATGCCGTTCTACTTAATTTATTGCACAAGTTTTCAGCTTGATGTTTCCATGTCAGTTTATTGTCGACGTGCACTCCTAGGAATTTTGTTACTGTAGTCGTATCTACGTTTTGGTCATCATATTTTATTATCATATTTTCTGGCTCTAGCCGCTGGTAGAAATGCATGACTTGTGTTTTATTTAGATTTATCACTAAATTATTTTTATTAAGCCAATCTATTATAGTTTTAAGGGTGTCGTTTATATCTTTTTTGTATTTCGTTTTATCTATGCATTCAATTAAAGCTGTGCTGTCGTCCGCAAATAATGTCATTGGATGGTGAATTTGACGTGGTAGATCGTTAATGTAAAGCAGAAATAATAATGGCCCAAGCACACTACCTTGCGGAACCCCAAACTTAGGTATTCTACTTGCAGATAAATATTTGTATTCACGCTTAGTTTTAGTACACACTCTCGATATTTCTGTAAACTGTTTTCGATCAGTGAGGTAAGACTTTATTAGGTTTAGTACGTTACCTCTTATCCCATAGTTTTCAAGTTTATTTAACAGGGTTTCATGTTTCACATAATCGAAGGCTTTTGTCATGTCAGTGAAGATTGCGCATACAGGGTTTTTCTTATCCACATTATTCATGATCACTTTTAAAAGATCAAATATTGCCATATTAATATTTTTATTTTTTCTAAAGCCCTTTTGCTCTTCACATAAAATATCATTTTTAATTACAAATGTGTAAATAGATTCATATATAATCTTTTCGAATATCTTAGAAAATACGGATATTAAAGCTACGGGTCTGTAGTTGGACATGTCTTCCTTGCTGTTTTTTTTATGTAGTGGTTTTATGACAACAGTTTTTAGTTGGTCCGGAAATAAACCTGAGCTTATGCACGCATTTATTATATGGCTCAAAGGTTTGGCTATGATGTCCGAAACAGATTTTACTACCGCGGTAGAAACTTCGTCGTATCCAAAACTTTTTTTATTTTTTAAATCTTTAATGACACGTAGAATATCTTGAGGTACTACTGGGGGCATGAATAAAGAATTTTTGACATTAGTATTGCCATTTGTCTTCCCCAGATTTTTCTTACTTACATTCTGTACCTGATCAACGAAGAAATCGTTAAATGACTCAGCAATTTGCTTAGGGTTTGTCACTAGTTCATTATCTTTATTGATTTGCAAAATAGGTTCCTTTAACTGATTGTTATCATTAATTATCTGCCATGACACCTTTGATTTATTTTGCGAACAGTTAATAAGGTAATTATTTTGAGCTTTTTGAGTGAGATTTATTATTTTTTTTAGCCTTCGTGAATAATTTTTAAATGTGTTTTTATTTTCAGTTGAAGGTGCTTTTCTATATTTCCAAAGTAGGTTTCTTTGTTTTCTGCTAGAAATCCTTATTCCACGCGAAATCCATTTTACTTTTTTATCAGGTTTTACATTAATTAATTGTTTTGGAAAGCATAGATCATAAAATAAGCGAAATAGATCTATAAACTTATTATATGCCTCATTAGGGTTATCTGTTTCAAATACTTCAGAAAAAGACAGACATTGAAGGTGTTTTTTAAATAGTGTTAAATTTTCTTTGGATAAGTTTCGTTTATGAATTTGCCAAGATTTTAGTATGCATGTTTTGTTCACCTGTATTTTTAAAATCTGCGCAGTGTGGTCCGATAATGCAAAATCGATTACTTCACTCATACATTTTTGTCTGGAATTATGAGCAAAGTTATCTATACAAGTGCCACTTTTGGGTCTAGTCGGTTGCTTGAATTCTAATTTAAGATTATAAGTAAGTAGTAAATTTTCAAAGTCCAATGTTATGTTATTTCTTTTTAGTGTGTTAATGTTAAAGTCCCCGCACAAAACAATTTTTTTACTGGACTTAGTACACAATTGCTTCAGTAAGATGTTTAAATTATCCATGAAAGAATTTATACATGTCATATTCGGAGGTCTATAAATGCATACAATAATTAATCCCTGTTGAGATAATTCAATTGCACAATATTCAAATACACCTGAGATAGACGTGTTAGGCAGTTCCTTATATTCATATCTATTTCTGAGAAGGATACACGCTCCTCCACGCTTCTGATGGGATCTTGAATAACACGATGCAAGCTTGAAATTGGGTACTTTAATTAATGGTTCTTGTCCGGAAGTTACGAAGTGTTTGGCGTGCGTTATATTATGAGTTGCAGAATATCATAGTATTCCTATTTTTGCTGTACGAGACTTCTAACTTCCTTTGTTGCCCACACTGAAACAAAATTAACCTTTTGAATGCCATTGTCACATATACGTGACAAGCAAGCACAACATACACGCCAACGACACAAATATGTGACAAAAAATGTGGTGCAGTATAACACGAAATAAGCAATTTAAATCATTACTCTTGTTCGTATTTATCTAAGTATCTTTAAAATGTGATCTATATATCTTAAATATTAAATGTGTTATGAAGAAATAAGTTACAAATACTTTTGAAATCCCTTTTTTTATTTGTGAGTATTTGCGGCGAATTTGCTAATTGGCGTGGAGGGCACGCGCATGCGTTTATGCTTTGGCATTCAAAAGGATAAATGATATATAATGCTTTAAGAATAGGGGATCGGACTGGGTAAAGAAAACGACATTCTATTTTGTCCGTCAGACAGGTAATACAAAAATATTAAAAACGTATTTTTTGTTTAATCAACATATCAAACAATTACTTAGTTAGAACTCATTAAAGTTGGAGAGTGGGGGCTTACTACGTCACAAGTGGGTATAAAACTTACCTACATGTGACGTCATGCGCCATTTCAACTCAATATATCTCCGTAATTTTATGACCACGTGAAAAAAGAAAAAATACGTGTCCAATACTTTTCAATAAACTACCCGACGGACAAAGAAAAAAAAAATAGGATTATCCCCTATTCATGGTAACGCCCCAGTTGTGATGAAGTAAACAACACAAGATACAAATCGGTAGACCACCGTCACTCTTTAATTCAGTGACTAATTGGTACCTAAATAAACTGATGATATCTATTTTACAGCCCAACTCTGCTATTCCAACGCTGATTGTTACCAGGAGTCCGTTGATTGTTACTGCATTGGAAATGCGAGCTTCAAACAATGTCAATGCACTGGATTATTGATCCCTGATCAGACAGGATTAGGAATGGGCTAAATTTTATTCGAATGACTAATCATCTACAGTATAAGGAGTGACCAATGTTTATTTCAATTTGTTATTCTTTTTGAATACTTCTTTGCCGCTTCCTTTAATAATCAAAAAATGATGTTAAAGGCAAAAATAATAGTACACTGTAATGATAAATAAATAATTAACATAAAGTATTTGTTTGATTTTCCATCGAAATATCTAAAATGGTTTAGTCAAGTCTATAGAAACTGCCGACATAGTTCCGAATACGGACACTTAAAAATACATACAACTTATGGTATCATCATCATCAGTCTATAATGTTCCCACTGCTGGGACACAGGCCTCCTCTCTATGAGAGGGAGTGGGCTGTAATCCATCACGCGGGCCCAGTGCGGGTTGATAGATGTCACATGTCTTTGAATTTTTAGTTCTAGGATATGCCGGTTTCCTTACGATGTTTTCCTTCGCTGTTTTTGAGGGCAGCGGTGATGAAATTAATTACACTAAGTAATGCGTACTGCTTGGAAGTCGGGTCTGCCGCCACTGGGCCACCGCTGCTCTCCTCTAGTTCCGAATACGGACACATAAATACATACAACTTATGGTATTTCTTCTCCATTTCAGTTTCACAGATAGTCGAAAGTTGATAGCATCAAGTAAGCCTTTTACATGGCGTTGTGTATGTTTTGTTACTTTATTCATATTCGAATAATATTTTTATCATTTTGATAAACGATTTTAGTAAAAAGCCTCTCGCTTATCTGGGTTCAGACCCAGGTACAACACGTTTTCCGCCCTCCTTAAAGTGACTGGCGATATGAGCAGGACTGGATTATCTCAAAGTTACTGCAATACTGTTGGTGGATTTTTCGAATGCCTTCAATACGTCACGACATCCTGTTAGCCATTTTGTCCTATATTTTAGTCTCTCCCAAAGCACTTGAATGTTTCACATCTTATCTATAAGAACGTTAGAAGTCTGTTCATGTTGGGGATTCCTCATCATGTTGCTGTGCTTTAAAACCTGGTGTTCCTCAAGGCAGTATTCTTTTCCCTATACTGTTTCCCATTTTTATTAATCTCCTAGAAACTATAAGCTTCAATGTGCTTGTCGTATGTATGCTGATGACTTGTTGTCAAGGAAGGAAATGAAATACCTTACTTGATCGAAACTTAAAATAAAGACTTGACGCCCATAAAACGTGGTCAGATAAATTTGGTGTGGCAATTAATTGGGAGTTCTCGTAGCCCAAGTAAGATGGATTGTACAATCTTGTCCCTGTTCGACAGTACGATCAATCCTTTTAGCACCCATTGATATCATTCTGAACTAGCGTACTCGCGTCGCACGTGTCAGCCAGTTACTGTTACGCTGCGAGTTCTGTATCGTTTGAAAAAGGAAACACCTACAAATACGAAGACAATGCTGGAATGATAAACGTGACCCAAATTACTAATAATTGATAAACTTGACCGTCTTTGAATGACGAATGAATATAATATAAATAATCTTTTTTAAATATCTGCGTAAATTTGACCACGTCTCTGTGCACCGGCTGCTTCTTAAATAGTTGAGAGTAATTAGTGCTGACCTCCTTATTTTCTCTCCCTGTCTCTCCCACTTCCATTAGTTATCTAGTTCTCGCTTTGTCACTGCATTACCAAAAAGTTGCTGGAGAAGATGCCTTTAACATTAAGTCCTCTTCTGCACACAGTGTGCTTGAAGAGTTAAATAAATAATAAATAGCGCGACAACGGGGATGATTAGATTTGGACGTAGACAGAAGAACGACAGATGATTTTTGCAGATATCACAATCGCGCTATGTAAACGTAACGTAATTTTGGACGATTTTCAATCAAACATGGCTTCAACTGTTTCTATTGCATTTTTAGAACCCTTAAAATTAGTGTCCACCTTTACCTGGACAGATATGAAAATAATCTGAAAGTAATTTAAGCAAAACGAGCATTATCAAGCTTAAAATCGATCGAATTTACGTTTCACCTTTGGACATTTGCATCGTCGAACACAAACAAAGCAATTAAGTCAACCTATAGCAGTTCACTGCTGAACGTAGGTTTCTCTGAAGCTGCACCACAACACCCTGTCATCCATCTTCCGCGTGCAGTCTGACCCAACCAACTTTCCTAGGTCGTCGGCCCTTAGATGGCCGTAGCTGGAGTTTGTCCAACTGCGCTTACTGATATGTGCTAACAAGTAATACGTTACGTTACGTTACGTACGCCGTGGGATCTGGGGTAGTGCTCGCGCACCTGCACGAATGGCGCGCGGAGGCACTACACCGGGGGGCAAATCGCCGCTCAGGGGACAGACCTCCGGCGCGATCTCGTGACGACATGCAGAGAGCGACTTTCGCAACCCCGTGCATGGCACGCCACAATAGTTGCGATAAGTCCCCTCTTTGAGGGGCCCTCACCTTCCGCCTGACGCAGGTCCTCAATGGATACGGTTTTTTTTCGGGAGGTTCCTGCACCGAATCGGGCGGCAGGAAACGCCCGGGTGTTACCATTGCGAGGATCGCACGGAAAACACAGTGGAGCACACCGTGGAGCTCTGCTCCACTTGGTCTGAGCACTGCCTTGTCCTCGTTCTATCCAAAAAAATCTTCACTAAGTGTGAAGATTTTTTTTTTACTCAGGCAGTGTATTTTCCAATGTTATTTTTAATACTAAATTAATTATAAAGAAAAAGAAAAGAGTAAATATAGTATACAAAATTATAAAGAAAGAGAAATTAAGGAAAAGTTAACAATCAAATTACTTTCTTATTAAAAATCAATTACCGTTGACACAAAGCAATTTGTTTCATTCACTTCCATAGTAATTTAAGGTATAAATAGCTGTTTTAGGTAATAAATAATCAATAATATTTCTACAGCTCAGTGTTACTCTGTGTCGTCATGAAGTTGTTGCAAGTCGCGCTGTTGTTCACGTTCGTGATGCTACTGGCTCATGTCTCTGCTTACAACCTTAGGTCAAGGCGCGACGAAAAGTATACAAACGGTAATAAAAGTTTTGAGCATCTATCCTACCACATTCTAATGAAAACTTAAATTGTTACCTAATTAGTTAACTAACAACTTTTTGAATGACCGTATCAATACTAGACATCTTGATTTCTTTCATAACTGCTATGACTTCGCTATCGCACTGTAACATAATCGCATGCAAATAATCTAACATTTCAAATAAGCCTAATTGAGCATGACGCTAGCGGGCCTATGCATTCACAAACATAAGTAAAGGGCATAGGACACTTGCGCGGAAGACACTTACGTGCACGCACTTGCGCGAAAGGACATTTCCGCGCATGGACTTTTGCGCGAGAGGACAGTTGCGCGAGTGTGTCTTAACATTTGCCATTTGTGGCGCGAACCCACTCCGTGACTGGATGGCCAGTGAGATTCCTTAGAGACGAAAAAAAACATCACGCCTGATATTAATTGAGAGACAATTGCTGAGTTGTAACTTGGTATTGTAAGTCCCAGACGAACTGGATAGTTTGGATCGCTGTTTTTATTAAGTTGGTTGTTGCAGTTACATTTTCTGCGGTAAATTTTTTAGTTTTTTATTGTGAACATTTAATTTTCTAGTTAGAAGGAAATCTGTAAAAGGATGGTCTGGTGGTCTTCATGGTCCTGTGGAATGGGGTTATGACATTTTCGATTCGGGTATGATTTTTAATCATTTTTTTTTTTACACACTACCATACTTTTTTACGTGAACACACTACATAACTACATATTACATTGAATGTGTATTTATCCCGAAACTATAGGATGTAGGAAAAAATAGGAAAAAAGGCGCAAAAAAAAACTACTAGAACTAACATTTCCTAAATATTGAAATGTAAAAAAAAACAAACAAATAGAATCTCAACGGTATTGGTAACAGGTATTCTAATAAAAAAAAACATTCCCAGAGTGGGGAAAGGTTTAAAATAAAACAGGTATTGCTCTCTGAATCAAGCCCTTGACCCAACTGTCAAGGGAAAGCTTACTCGGGTTTATGTCAAGACTATTGGCTTTTGTGCCACTGGCTGTCACGACGATCGGCGATCACAATGATCGGAGAGTCCTACGTGAGCAAAATCAAAAATAGTTTATGCAAAGTAGGCCGACAATCAGCTCATTTCGAACGTCATACTTATATTTCAAATGTCCTGCTGGCCTACCATGACATCTTAAAGCAGAATTGTTTTACTCTTTTTCCACTGTGTGAAAGAGTCGGAGCTATACAGGATGTCTAGCGTCATCTCTTTCCCACACTGGAAAAGTAGTAAAACAATAATGTTATAAGACGTCATGGCCTCCTGGTTGGCGTACCAGTATTTATGGCAGCCTAAACTGGACTAATGGTTGACTTTAATTCGATCAAATTGTGTTTCGGGCGCCGCATTGAGTAGCAACCTATGAAAAGACTACGTCTTATAACTGCTGCCCCCCTAGCATGACCGTTCTATCTCTATTCTACCAAGAAACGACAAGAAATCTTTTCTATACAACTTGACATTTCTTCTGCCCGAGCATGGCGCGCCCCGTCGACTCGCGTTTCTACGAAGACATAGACAGAAATTGTTTCCATAGCAACGGGGACGTATGATCTAGTGATGTTTATATTCCCTGAATATTACTACGTTTAGTTCACAAAAAAAAGTTGCCAATGCACCTGGATCTTTTTCGCGAAATTAAACCTAAATATTTTACATAACATTTCAACCTTTTGAACGTAACTCAACGCAACCACGAAACCTATTTCTCGTATTTGGTTTTTAATCTGTGGCGGACTCAGGTGACATGTTGGATTGTTTACAAACATATTAAACTATTTTTGATAAATGATTAAAATAATAGTGAAATATTGGCGCCGGTAGGACGCCGACATATTTTTAAAAAATCACGAAAGCTCAAAAAACACAAATACTAGCTACAAAAAGAATTTTGTCTAGGTCCGATGTGATGAAGACTAGTATGACATTTGTCAGAAGAAATGTTTCTACCCCCAAATGTCATAAGAAGAGAAAATATGGTCGTCATGCTCGACGTTGTAGACTCATGTCAACTGAAGAATAGAAACATTTCTTTTCTACATTCTTAATATCGCCATGCTTGGAACGATAGAAATATCTGTCATATTGTCGATTCTTCCGTAGACATAGCCCGTTTCTACGGAGGTCATGCTAGGCCGGCTGGACGACGGCAGGGCTTAGTCGTTAAATACCCAATTCGTAAAATGCCCAACAGCTTAAAAAAGGGCTAATTCGCTAAATACCTAGTTCTTTGGAAACTATACTTAAAGCTACAATAAAATGACGTACCTACACAGATGGCGGAACTGTTATTCTACTTTGTTTACGAAAAGCTAACAAACACTCAATATATTCAACGAACGCATCATCATCTGCCTAGCCTGTTCCTAACTTCAATTGGGGTTGACTTCCAGTCTTACCGGATGCAACTGAATACTAGTATTTTACACGGAGCGACTGCCTATCTGACCTCCAAAACCCAGTTAGTACTAGGTAATACGATACCTCCTGTTAAGGCTAGTTGTCAGATTTTCGAGCCACTGACTACCTGTAACGACTGTCAAAGATCTATACAAATGACAGCTGGTACCGACAGCTTAACGTGCTTTTCGAGGCATGGAAGAAACTCGGTATGTAATTGTGGTTACACATCCACAGACCGACCTTGGCAAGCACGTCTTAACCATGAAGATCAACCCGTGCGGCTGTTATTATTTTTCTACGAGCTCCTCCTATGATATTATAGTACGGGGCTTTTAGGTTTGAACCTTGCATTAAATATAAACAGCGATTTTTTTCTTGAATCGTGTACTTGACCTTAGCTCTTCAAATAATAAAAAAAAATTAAACATTTTCCAAGGCCGGATCAAGGTCAAAAAGACGAAAACGCGTTTTTGTGAATAAAAACGTGGGCAAAATTATTAACAGGACGAATTTAATTATTTTAGGTAAAGAACTGGTGACAGTAATATATTTTTTCAGAATTAAACATTTTCGTCCACGGAAATTTCGATAAAAAAACATTTACGTAATTTTTGGATTGTACTTGAGGCAAAAATATAAACAGCGGTTTTTTTACATAAAATAACTTAAATTAATATGTTAAACCTCCGTTAAAAAAATTAAACAAATTTGACTCACGGAAGTTATTAATATCAGTTTTTTTACAATAGCGGTCGGGGCAAAAATGTAACAGGGTTTAATTTTGTTTAACTTTCATCTAAAGGCTATTTCTAACCAATTTACACGAAAATTAAACACTTTAAAGCAAATACTGAAAAAAAATAAAAATAATGTTTACGTAAAATACGTTTGCAAGCTTCATTCTTGTATTTGGTGCAGCGCTTTCATAGGAATTTGATCTTTCCGTAATAGAGATAAGGTGTAAAATCGCGTATACGTAACAAAACACTATTAAGACTTACAAATGTTTTGATGTGTTCCCGGTTGTCATACTTTCAAGTAAATATCTGGTTCCCTAGCACGAGCGCATGGTGTAAACGTAAAATGTCGATGTTCACGTTACGTTGTTCGTCAGAGTCATCCATATATACGAAATAAATTATGAAATATTGTACGTAATACAAGTATTTTCCATTTTGAAATCGACGTATTTACGATCCGTTTAAATCAGTTTTTAATCAATATAAAACCTGACACTGCTGTGCAAATTGCAAAAAGCGTAAGAAAATTTGAACATCACGGGCCAAATGAAATTTTTCGTCGCGCGCGATATTTTTTTTTTTCATT
Source organism: Cerastis leucographa (assembly GCA_963082945.1). Classification (NCBI taxonomy): domain Eukaryota; kingdom Metazoa; phylum Arthropoda; class Insecta; order Lepidoptera; family Noctuidae; genus Cerastis; species Cerastis leucographa. Next base: position 18,936,779 of record OY720356.1, on the reverse strand, counting down.
CATAATGTTAATGACTAGCTTTTGCCCGCGGCTTCGCCCGCGTGAAGTTCGGCAATTGCCCACGTATGCGTTAACCACCCCAAAATAATGTCGAAAATAGTCATTTAAATGTTATAGATAATAGTTGTTGGCCACGGCTTCGCGCGCGCGTAAGTGTAAGTATAGGACACATTTTAATAGTTGTGTAAAAATCTGCGCTTTTCGAAGTAAGACGCCACATAATTCATTCTGGTTAGAAAAATGTATATTACGGCGTTTTTTTTTTAATTTTTTTTGTGTTGTTAGGGACCTAAATGGGTTGAACCAGAATTTATTTTATACATGTCTTCCGAGTGACGATGCTGTAGCTCAAATGCCCCGGTCATCCATCCACCTAGCGATATAGGTTATGGTGTAAATGAGCTAACTTACTTAACTTTCAATATTTTAAATTAAAAAATACTCAGATTAAACCAATCTTTTTAACTCCCGGAAAACTACACCGTGTAAATCACCTCATCACAAAGCCGTTAACCAAGCATTCTGTACATGAAACTATGTAACTTTACGCAAAAAAACATTGTGCTGATGGACGGATTGAATAGTACGGGGGTCGTGGAGGTGTTTAAAGTAAAAATCTTAAATTAAAAACTTGTATTTAAAAAAATACTTGTCAAAAAGTTGGAACTTTGACCCCTAATATCTCCGTAACTAGAAGGTTCCCAGGTATGGTGTAGAACAAAAAAATGATCGCAATGACAGGGAGGAACAGTGCCTTTCGGCTTCGTTAAGAGGTGTTTTACACCCTTTTATACTAATGAATTATCCTAGCTCTTCTGTGTAAATGACGTTTGCGGTGTTTCCTTTTGGGGCTAAAATTACTAAGATACTCGCCGAGCTCACTTCGGAGCACGCAACATAAAACTGCACACGTGAGAAACAGTTATCACTTAAATCAATGCCAGCCATAGCCTAGGGGAGGATATTGAGACATTGCGTATTTTAATTTTTATTATTTGCACCTAGAAAATGAGGTCATCATTTTCGTTATCGGCGACCACAAAAACGACACTTGTGAAAGAAAAACCGAATGTTTTCCTCGCCGTCAATTTGGTCAGCAACCCCAAAAACCACGAAAACGACACCCATGCACGAAAAACAGGAAATTTTCCTCGGGGCCATCTCCGATTTTTTTTTATTGCCAGCGACCCGCTAAAACCACGAAAACGACACCCGTGAAGCCATTGAGTCGCGCAATTGTCCAGCCCTCGAGTGTTGGTCACGCAAGTGTCCATGCGCGCAAATATCTTTTCGCGTAAATGGGTTACCGCAAGTGTCCTTCCCACAAATGACCCAGATTCCCTAGAAGTGTGTACTTAAATGAAGTTTTTTTTAGCGTATTTGTCCACACAAACGTGCTAACACAAAAAACAATAACAAAAAAATGCCATCCCTGTTTTCGTCTGAGGGGTGGAATTTTCAAAAAAATAGATACGTGTTTCACGTCAATTCAATCGAGAAACACAAATAGTGAATTTCAAGCTGTGAAAAACTTTGAACCCCTATCTCACCCTCTTAGGGGGTAAATTCTTAAAAACTCTAAAATACGTATTTATTTATTTCTAACCAGAAGCTTGTATATGAAATTTCAGCCTTCTAACTTAAAAAATGACGAATTTCCATACAAACTTTCATCCCCTATTTAAGTCCGTTAGGGGTTGAATTTCGAGGAATCCTTCCTTATTCCTTGTCTACATTATAAAGGAAACCTCTGTGCAAAATTTCAGCTTTCCTGGGTCATAGGTTTGGGCTTGGCGTTGATGAGTCAGTCAATCAGTCAGTCAGGACTTCTATTTTTATTTATATAATATAGATATATATATCGATATATATATATATATATATATATATATATATATATATATATATAACTTTGTAAAGCCATTTGTTGACCCTCTAACCTACTACCCTTCCACTTCCACCTTAAGTATGTAGTAGCTATCTGCACTGTAATGGTGAAATAAGTAATATAATTACCTCACCTGCATTTAACATGTTGGGAAACTGTGTTGTTATCGTCCTTTATAAAGTAACACTATTTCTGTATTTTTAGCCAAAGAAAACGAGGTGGGTGCTACATTTTTTCAACCACCCTGAAAATAATCCACTCTTGAAATAATCATTTAGGTTTCGAGATATGGAACTTTTTTATCAAAACTGCAGCAGTAACTTTGTTCATCATTAACATACTATAAAAGAAAAAGGATTGTGTGGTTTTATGAAACCACGGTAAAAGTGAAACTTTTTTTCATACTTTTGACATTTATCTAAAAAAAATTGGAATAATATTGCATTAAGGGTATAAAACGCGGAGTACATAAAACCGACCGTCACGCGACATGCAACACACAGACGAAAAAGTTTGAGACGATGTAATAAAACTTTAACTTTAACAAATTTAGTTTTACTGTTGAGTGTATGTTTACAAATTAATTAGCGTTAAAAATATTTTTATTATATTGTTTGGTGCTACGGAACTCGGTGTGTGCGAGTATGACTCGCACTTGGCCGGTTTTCTAAATGAAGATTTAACGTTAATGACGATCATGTTTGTAAACAGTAGGTATGTCGCCACTGACCGACTGATGGCTTGCCGTTTTTATTCCTATGCTTTTACAATTACAGAGTAACACAATAAAACCTACTTGCAAAATAAACATCATTTATCATTTATCAATAAAAACACACCGACTCTTAAAAAAGAACACAGTCATACGCATACAATGAACGCAGCGCTTATCTTGGATACGCACACTAGCACACGCTGTACGCTGCTCGCTGCTTAGCGCTGACGTCACGTTCATCGTAATTTATTTTTTACTTTTACTTTATTAAATAACGCTCTAATCTGTTTAATTTTGGGAGATTAAGGTTTGGATTGATATATATCCCATTATTAAATGAATTTCAGTCCTGTTACATTTTTGCCGTAAGTAGTATTCAAGATTTTTGGATTTTCTTGATTTTCTGTGAAGTCCGGAGCAGAATTTGTTTAATATTCATAATAATAGTTAGATATGTTGATAACAATCACTTTAGCACTATTTTTGTCCTGTTAATATTTTTGCCTTAAGTACAAAGTCAAATTATATGATTTAAAAAAAAAACTGATTGTTCCGTGGACGAAAAATGTTTAATTTGCTGACCTACTCGTAGCACTCAATCTGTTCTACAATACTCCAAATAAACATACCTGTTTATATTTTTTTCCACCAAGTTACAACATATTAGACGTTTTCTTAAAAAAAACACATACGTGGAGGTGAACTTTTTGCGGGATACAGCATAACATACTCTCCTGTCCATACCCTACACATTCAATGAAAAAAATCGCTGTTTTTAATTAATGCAGAGTTGGCCTAATTTTCGGCGTAAATTCCCCGGACTATTAAACAAAAGCGTTTTGCGATTATTTTTAAAAGACTGACCACAATTATTATTAATTAGGCCACATTCATACAACCGCGTGGAGCCCAATAATATGTTTTCTTCATCGCTTTTATTACATGAGATGCAATTCTTTTTTTAACAGCATCAGCAGCGATAACTATACAGGGTGTAACAGAAAGGGTATATACATCCTTAAGGGTGTGCTACAGACCATCAAACTGAACATGTATCTCAATATAAAACATGTTTTTAAGCAAAAAAAAATATCTGCTGTCCCATAGAAAATTACAATACCTATTCGACACAAATGTATAGGCAGCTGATTTTTTTTTTGCTGCAATTTTTTTTTATGTTGAGAAACATGTTCAGTTTGATGGTCTGTAGCACACCCTTAAGGATGTATATACCCTTTCCGTTACACCCTGTATAATTCTCTCATCATGTAATTATTTATAATCAGATCGAAACAGATGCACGAAAGACGGCGACTGTCTACCCCAGCAAATATGCGAGATAATGCTCGGCGCTTGTAGGTATCCTGTTCTACTGATGAGCGGAGACTTCGACCGCGTGCGCTAATCGTCGAAACTACAGAGCAAATGAACATCTATAGAGGATCCTGTACCAACGAAAGGAGACGTCGACGACGAGTTGATTTGGCCAAAGACAGAAGAATGACAGACGAACATTCCAGAGAACCTAGCACAAAGTCGCGATGCAAACGTAACGTTAGTACAAACGATTTTATCTAGCACACAATAGGGGATACTCCAATTTTTTTTTTCTTTGTCCGTCGGGTAGTTTATTGATAAGTATTGGACACGTATTTTTTCTTTTTTCACGTGGTCATAAAATTACGGAGATATATTGAGTTGAAATGGCGCATGACGTCACATGTAGGTAAGTTTTATACCTACTTGTGACGTAGTAAGCCCCCACTCTCCAACTTTAATGAGTTTTAACTAAGTAATATTTTGATATTTTGATAAAACAAAAAATACGTGTCTAATATTTTTGTATTGCCTGTCTGACGGACAAAATAGAATGTCGTTTTCTTTACCCAGTCCGCACCCCTATTGTGCCATAGCATTTTTGGGCATGCACAATAGTATTCACTTTTACCTTCATCGTAAACAATCTTTAAATTAAGGAAACATGAGCGAAACGAGCATTTTAAATTTTAAAATTGGTTGAATTTACGTTACGTTTACTCCGTGTGTTCGTGCTAGGCTGAAATTAATGTATCTCAAATATGGTTAATAAATAATATGGTTAATTATAATTATTATTCTCAATAGTATATTCTCCAATGCGGATATGAATTCCATAAACAAATTAAATGATCGTACCCCCTTCCCAACCCTTTTCCCAACTACATAATATATTGGGGTAGGCTTCCAGTTTAACTGTATGCGGCTGAATACCAGGAATACCAGGATTAAAAATAAAAGGAGATGGCTACTTCCTAATATATTGTTGTTTGTGTACATGTGAGTTTAAATGTTTGTAAACGCACCCACGACACAGGAGAAATTCCTAGTGTGGGGCAACATTAAAAAAAAAAAAAACTACATTTAAAAAATCTGTTTTACGATTCATGTGAAAACGTGAAGTGGTGTCATCGATTCTGTTTCTACTCTTGCAGCTCTACTGAAATTATGTGATCGCCTTAGGACATTTGCATCCTCGAATGCAACCAAAGTAATCAAGACAATCTAACGCATTTCACTGCTGGTTTACATGACACAAACAGAAACAGATAAACACTAGAATGTAACATGGAGCGTCTGCTTGTTAGACCTCCACAACCAAGTAAATTCAGAATAGGAAAGATTCATCAAAATTGGATAATGACGATGAATCAATGAAGTTGGTATCAAGGTAGGATTGCCTTGTACCAAGTTCATTGGTTGTTCCACATGTTTTGCACTTCCATACTTCTCAAATCCTCGTCATCTCCGTAATCACCCCCATCAGTATAGTCATCTTTTACACTGCAGTCACCTTCTTTCTAATAGTCTAAGATCCCGGTATACAACGACCTTCACCGAGCTGGTTTATGGATGAAACTTATTAACCGACTTCTAGAAGTCGGTGAATATAAAAAACCTCCTCCTTTTAGAAAGAGGAGGTTTTTTATATTCAATTTAATATGTCAATAAATATATTGCATATGGGTTGTCTAAAAAATTACAGTCCAGTATACGATTAAAAAAAAAAAAATTGAAACATTTCATCTGTTTGGTTAATAAATTCAAATTCCATACCAATAGAAAGTATAAAGCCCATAGAATATGCAAACGTTAGGTTGCCTTTTTTTTATTCACTAACCAGACCGGTGCAAGTTACTAGTATCGATTTACCTGTTTATACTTGCCTACCCGAGAGTTGTGACGGGAAAAGAAAAGACAACCGTTTGCATATTCTATGGGCTTTATACTTTCGATTGGTAAGGAATTTGTCTTTTAACCAAACCGGTGAAAAGTTTAAAATAAAAATAAAAACTGACTCAAATTTTTTAAACATCTCAAATTTCATCCATTAACCAGCTCGGTGAAGGTCGTTCTATAACGGGATCCTGTACTATAACTATATTATCCGACACACAGACCATGCATCGTTTCTTTGGTCTTCTTCTTCTCTTATAGCCATCCACATTCGTACTCTAAACTTTCCCCACGTAATTTCCCTCATTCGTCCTCATCACATGCCCATACCATGAAAACCTATTACCACACAGCATGATTATGCGTTTACATTGTTGTAATCATCTCGTTTAGAAAAACGATAACGATATCAGCATATAGTTTTGCCACGCTTTGTAGGTACGCACGTACGTCGCGCACACAACATCATCTACCTAGCCTTTTCCCAAACTATCTTGGGGTCGGCTTCCAGTCCAGATGTAGCAGCAGATGATGCAGCTGAGTACCAGTATTTTAAATAATAATAATAAATTATTTATTTCAAGTAACTATGACTCATATAAACGGTTAGTAACAATATTTACTTAAGACTATGTTAGTACTTTATCATATTAATTACAAAGAAAACACTACAAAACGAACACAATATTAATCATTGCTGCAGAACTCCACTCGAAATTCTGGAGCAACGATTAACAATACAACAATCTAGCCTATCAGCAATCATGCCCAGGACGCTATTAGAGCTGGCCCGCACCCTGCGGACCCTGCATAAAAGCAATCTACTCGCATTTCTGCGAACATCCCTGATGCGCTACAGAAGCGAGGCAGCCCCATCAGCATCCTAAAAGCATTATTGTACTGAACGCGAAGGGCGCTGTACGATTTTAGCGTAAAATGTACCCACAGGCTGCTGGTATAAAAAGAGGTACAGTGAGCTCGGAATAGCGTTGCTTTCACGGTCTTAGAAGCACGCGCGAACCTGCGGGCAATCATATTCGCCCTCACCGACAGCGACCTCCGCTCTCGTTCAATATCGTCATCATCCTTGAGGCTAGTAGCCAACACGTGCCCAAGGTACTTGAACTGCTGAACCCTTGTTAAGGGTACACCACTCAGTCTGATAGGAGGCACAGCTTCCGGATATTTACCACCAGCCCCGAAGACCATAACGACACTTTTTTGACACTATATACAAGCCCATGCGCTCGAGCATATGTTTCACACATGCCCACTAGCTTCCTCAAACCACATACTGAGGCACTGAGCAGCACCATGTCATCAGCATAGCTTATGTTATTAATACATATGCCATCAATATAGCATCCGACTCTGGTACTGCTCAGCTCCACAATCAATTGGTCCATATAGAGATTAAAGAGTGTTGGAGAACTCAGACCCCCTTGTCTCACCCCGCACTCCAACCCGTTAGGACATGAAAACCCCCCGCCCCGTCCCATCGAACGCTGTTCACCTGGTTCCCATACCAATACTTCATAATATTAATAACTTCCTGTGGTAGATGAGCATCATTTAGTTTCTTCCAAAGAATGTCATAGGAAACCAGGCAGGCAGGTAAATGAAGCCACTGCCTATCTGATCTCCACAACCCAGTACTAGGTAATACGTTACCCCTTAGTAAGACTGGATGTCAGACTTTTGGCTTCTGACTACTCGTAACGGCTGTCAAAGATCTACAAATGACAGCTGGGACCAACGGCTTAACGTGCTTTCCGAGGCACGGAGGAAACTCGGTATGTAATTATGGTCACCCATTCACGGACCAACCTCGTCAAGCACGGTTTAACCTTAAAGATCAACCAGTGCGGCTGTTATTATTTAGCCACGAGCTCCTCTCATTCGTCTCCTCGCGCACAACCATAACGGACAATTAAAAAAAAATGAACACTGTTTTACGCCAATGTTATTATAAGGACAACAATTTTAGGTGGCACTAGAAAATAGGTATTGTTAGACCTTGAGCTGGCCTGGCCAAGTAAAGAGCTTTAATAAAATGCGAGGACAGCTTATACTGGTTTTTGTTAACACTGACGTGCTGGCTTATTGTACTATGGTTGATATCTTTTATCCTCCTGATGTCCAAGCATAGTCTAAGCTGCCTTCTCTTCGGTAAATAACTGGTATGCACACCAGAGGTCCTTGCTTCCTTACACGGCCGCAGTGGGCATGGAAAATACGGGGTGGGCAGTCTAATGTCGTCGGTCTTCACCATGCAGACAAATTCGAGCCTCATCAGAGAAGAGTACGCTACTCCAATTAACTAGTGTCCAAGATAGGCAATGTCTAGTGAACCTCAATCGAGCAATCCAGTGCTCATGGAGTAACTTGGGGGCCCGCGCTGGTCGTCAACTGCGTATAACAGCCGCTCAAAGCCTCCTCCTCCCAGTCCAAGCTAACTTGTACTCCTCGTATCTCTTCAAGGTTTCTTTTGAGGTCAATGTAACTCCATTTGCGGTGCCTTAGCGCTTGAGTCACAAAAAAGCGATCGTCTCGTAGTTGTGTGCAACGATTTCTCCCAGAAATTGCCTTCTCTGAACGGAACCTGTCTCTTGATATCGATTCCAGGTTTTTTGGACTGTTGAACGACTCACGTTTAACCGCTGTGAGACGTAACATGATTGGGTACAGCCCTCTTCCAGTAGAGCTATAATTTTACTAGCCCTTATTGCTTTTTCTGCCATTACAATTTAGACACAAAGATATCTGTTTTAAGTCACAATAATGCAGGATTATGCGACAAGCATTAATAATTCTACTAAAAATAACAAGAAGTTTGTTTTAGATGCCTGATAACCTTTTAACCTCAAACAGCTTTTTCAGCTTTTTCAGCTTGTTACAAGCTGAAAAAGAGATTTATATTTAAAAAAAAAACTTTTTATCATACCTATACCCTCTATTAAGTGCTAGTAACATAGTTTGGCTACTAAAACCTTTCTAGAACTAAATCATTACCAATAATGTCGAAAGATTAAAACCGCCCATTTTTTTGCAAAGTAAATATTATAGTCTGTAGAATGTACATACATACCTCACACAAATATTGACACCATAACTAAATGCACACTAAATTACAATTAACCACTAGGTATGTACTTGTAAAAAATTCTATTGCCCTTTAATTGAAACTATTGTAAACAACGTATTAAATAATATCATAGTTAATTAAATTAATAAATAAGTTCTAATTCTGGACAGTTAACGAGGTGTTAAAATTGTCTGTCATCTTTCGTCAAATCATATCTTTGCCGACTTTACTTAGAGGCATACAGGTTTATGTAGGAGGCGTTTTCCGGCATTATTAAACGATCTCCCGCACTTTGTTCCGGGAGGACATTTTCTGCCAGGTTCGCAGGGCAGCAACATACCTAAACAACAAATTACATGTTAATATATCTTACAGTGTCACTTAGGGAATATCTTTTGTGATTATTAATTTTACAGTGAGCTCGGCTATTTGGACGCTGTTGATCGCGGGATGACAGGAGAATGCGGGTGAATGGTAAATGAATAATTAGGAGCAGACACATCAATCTTCCCTATTTCTTTATCTTTTTCTACGTGCACTACTGGCACTCGAAACAAAGTCACGGCAAAATACCACCAGCACGCGTAGAATGACCCTGTAGAAATGAGTTTTGTCTACGGAAGAAACGACATGATGACAGATAGACAATGACAAACTGTCAGTTTGTTGATTCTTCCGTCGCCATAGCCCGTTTCTATACCGCCGCAGCGGTCATGCTACGCGTGCAGTTATTGTGGAGTCCTTATTTTGACGCCAGCTGTTTCTTACTTTAATACCGGGAGCTCACAATATATAAATACTAATCACGGAAGATATCCCGTCGAAGAAACATGTTTTAATACGTTATTCAAAACGTACTGACAGTTTCGTCAAGATGTTTGATGACAACTATGCTGCATATTATAGCAATGAACTTTGTTTTAGCCTGAGCAACATAATTATCGTTACTATCTCGACAATTTTGCATTCAAAAATGCCTGTAACTGGCCTACTTGAAATAAATGATTTTGATTTTAACAAAACACAAAAGTGGTTTTGGAACTATGGACGTTGTTTTAATTGGTTTTAATAGTATTGGTCCTTATTTTGTTCCGATTAAAATTACTTTAATTACCTTTTGGATACGGTGCATCATCGCGCTTAAACCAAAAGTTGTTAGCAGAGACATGAGCCAGCAGTATCACGAACGTGAACAACAACGCGCCTTGCAACAACTTCATGAAGACACACTGCAGCACAGAGCTAGAGAAATATTCTACATTTTTCATTTCCTTTAAAACTATTCATTGTAATTTATTACCCAAAAAAAATAATTAGTGTTCTTAATAATCGATTTTTTATGTGAAATTTATTTTGATTGTTACTTGTTAGTACCTATTTGCAAAACACATTGTGTTGTAATAATATATTTTTGTGTAAATAATAATTAAAATGCAGACGATTAACATCTTTGATGTAGGAATATACACATAATACTGTCAACCTAGCGCTAACACACAGAGTAAACTTATATTAAAGGGGAATGCCCATTAGCATATAAAAAATGCCTGCAATGAACAACAATGAAATAAACGCCAAATTTTACTACAAATCATAGGTAGCCCATTACAATTTCAATAATTATCAAAAAAAATAGGTACAAACCAGTTACAAACATTTTTTCTGCAATATAGATTGAGTCTCGGTTAAGGATAACCATTAACAAAGTGCAGGTTTCTATCCAATTTTTAATGTTGCACACACACACACGGGGCACAAGTCCAAAACACGTAGGTTCAGGTCCGTCGTCGAAAAGTCGAGTCGTCCTTTAGGTGGGTCCAATCTAAGTCCGTGTCCAAGTTCCGTGTTGTACTGTTCCTTTAATGGGTATCGATCAAAATTCTTAAACAAACAAATTAGCTTCTACTCTATTTTTAATTCATTTTATTACTTAACTGGCAAAATACTTTTTCTTCCAACTACGCAGTAATGGTATCATTAATCACTACAAAACCGATAACAAAGAATGTCTTTTTTGCTTAGAACCAAAACAGTGCAGAAATGTTGTCATTACTGCACTGTTTTCATTACTGCACTGTTTTTTATGTTTTATCTATCTTCTATATATTATATAAAAATGAATCGGACGGATTTCGCTATTTTTTTTTTGTTGTGTTTGTTATTGTCAAGAGAAGGTTCTTAGGTAGGTAGTGGTAGTGGTGGTTCGTAGATCGTATGTAGTTCGTAGGCAGGTATTAGGCAGGTGGTGGTAGCTCGTAGGCAGGCGGCAGGCAGGTGCAGGCAGGTGTTAGGCAGGAGGTAGGCAGGTGGTATGCAGGTGTTAATCAGATGAAACGCAGGTGAAACGCAGGTGGTAGGCAGGTTGTAGGCAGGACGTAGGCAATTGGTAGGCAGGTGGTAGGCAGTTTGTAGGCATGTGTTAGGCAGGTGGTAAGCAGTTGATAGGCAGGTGTTAGGCAGGTGTTAGGCAGGCGGTAGGCAGGTGGTAGGCAGGTGCATGGCAGGTCGTAGGCAGGTGGTAGGCAGGTTGTGCTAGGTCGTAGGCAGGCGGTAGGCAAGTGGTAGGCAGGTGGTAGGCAGGCGGTAGGCAGGTGATAGGCAGGTGTTAGGCAGGGTGTGGTAGTTCGTAGGCAGGCGGTAGGCAATTGGTAGGCAGGTGGTAGGCAGTTGGTAGGCAGGTCGTAGGCAAGTCGTAGTCGTAGTTAGGTAGTATACAGTATGTTAGTTTAAACGAGGGACATATTCAAACCCATAATAGTACATGCTAACATGATACTAATAAAAATATAAACAAAAAAAAAACACTGATAAATAACAGACAGAACCATACCAAAATATTCGCAAATGTCACGCAACGTGTATACACCCTTGCGCTAGCGACTTAATACTATCGCAGAACATGTGAGTGGGTCAATGACTCTTAGGTATAATCCATTTTCCCTTCATACTTTAAACTTACCTGGCTTAGGACAGTCCAAAATATCTAGGCACTAAACAAAACATTAAAAATTCTTCTAAATACGTTATAGGTTTTTTACATATTTGGGACGAGAATCGAATACTGAATACCCTCCCTCAATATGTCCCTCGTTTAACCTAACATACTGTATTTTGTCACGGTATGACGGTAGTTGAAAGAAAAGTAGATTACGCAACTCGCTAAAGTGAGTTAGCACTCGTGTTAATTTAGTGCCCTCGCATGCGCTCGGGCACCAACATAACACTCGTGCATTATTAACTCACTTTGCGCTCGATGCAACAATCTACTATTTCTTTCAGCCACGCAGTAATGTTATCATTAATCACTACAAAACCGATCACAAAGGATGTCTTTTTTTCTTAGAACCAAAACAGTGCAGAAATGTTTTACGATATCTCATTACTGCACTGTTTTTATTTAGATATAAATTTACCACAGATGTTTAATGTCTCCCATTAAGTTTAATACAAAATGTATGCATTAGATCAAAAATATACTGGCTGAAAATAAAAATCTGCTGAATAAAACCGACTTGGGAAAATATAAAAACAAATGGTGCGCATTTTGTACCATTGTAAAACTTTGATACTTATTATTTAGGAAAAAAAAGTTTAAAAAAAATGGAAATAGACAGCGATAGCGATATTTACTCAACTCCTGAATAGAATAAATGTTCCAAGAAGTAAAAGTTTCAGTATTAATAACTGCACATTTAATAATTGTAAGTTTTACATGTTTGAAGGGAAGATGAATTAAACTTTGTTTCATTAATTTGAGTTTTTATTTTGAGTATATTTTGTCTTGTCTTGTCCTTGGGTATATTTTGTCACGGTAGTTTAAAGAAACGTAGATTACGCACCTTGCTAAAGTCTGTAATTTATGCACTCGTGTTACATAACATAACACTCGCGCATTAATAATTCACTTTGCGCTCGATGCAACAATCTACTATTAAAATATGACGATAAAAAAGAAGAGGTATTATTTGTGCGTTATATCATATAATTTATTTATGGAACCAAAGGCCGTGTTGGCCACATTGGAAATAAATTTTACAAATAGCACGTCAATTATATTTGAATAAACTCATTCAGATCCAGCCTGTCCCCCAGCTGTCCTCCCTCAGCGACGCCCTCGTACTCGAGGCTCGTACCCTACAGGGCACCCCCTGTGGGGTACGAGCGAGTATTAGCGTGTAGTCGCTTAGTATGTTAGTTTTGTTATGACCTGGCTGGAGGCCTTACACTCAAGGCACCTACAGGATAGTCCAGTTAAGCAGACGACAACCTCCTCAACACACAGAACATTTAGAGCGTTAAAATGAAATATTTTCATTTTTGTATGAAAATATGATTTACTAAAATATAACGAATTTTTAAAAGTCATTGCATAAAAGTTGTTGATTCTGATGTTAGTAACATAGTCCTGAGAGATTGTCGGTGTTTTACAAAATTCCGTAAAATGTTGTTTCGGTGTGGTGAAAATACGGAAAATAAATCATTTTGCAAAAGAAAAAAGTTCAAAAGAGGCTTCGGCCACTAGCAAAAAGTTATTTCGTAAATTGGCGAAATAAGATTCGGTAAAATAATACATACGACATCATACTACGATGATCTAAAATATGTCAAATAACACATATAGCAAAAGAGAAGTCGGTCAATAGTTTTCGGTAAAAATAAAATTCGATCAAATGAAATTCGGAAAAGTGATCGGTTCCCACCTGTAGGGGAGGTAATGAAGAAACCAATAGTAAAGATGATTTTCGAAAACGCATTAGAGAAGGTTGTACGTGCGCGCTGCTTTGATTGCATCAACGACTAAGTCCCCGCGGGCGGCGGCTCGCGCGCGGCTCGCGTCGACCACGCTCCCTTCCCCCGCGCCCGCCTTCAGCCCGCCCGCATCCTAACAAGCTCCTCTAATGTACATTGTTCAAGTTTATTTGTAAACAAGAAAGGGTACAAAATAATATATAAAATTAATTAGGTAATACATAAGTTCGCACAGTTAACATCCCCCACCCCAGTGCGTCAGCACTCATCTTCCATCGGAATTCGAGCGATACGTGCCGCTGACCGACGCATCAAACCGTTCTTGGTTTTTATATCTAGGACTCTTATGCGTCCATCTCTGCCTGCCATTACTGCCTGCACGCGACCGCGCGGCCAGACATTGCGCGGAGAATCAGGATCGACGATTAACACAAGGTCACCCACTTTCAAGGGCGTTTGTTCCTGATGCCATTTGGTTCTAGGTCGCATATCTGGCAGTACCTCCCTCACCCATCGCTTCCAAAACAAATCTGCGAGTCTTTGGGAGATGCGCCATTGCTTTCGTAGGTACGTATCTGACTCGTCGTATGTACCGATCGTAGGTAGGTTAGATGAAGAGCCAAGAAGAAAATGATTAGGCGTCAGTGACTCAGTGGAATGCGGTTCGACACTCACGTGGGTTAGCGGACGACTGTTCACCATGTGTTCCACCTCTGCCAGCAGGGTATTTAGAACTTCGTCGCGGGGTGCCCGTTCCTTCAGAACGATCTTCAGAGAACTTTTCACACAACGTATTAGGCGTTCCCACGCCCCACCCCAATGTGGGCTGGCAGGTGGAGAGAAAGTCCATGTAGTGCCGTAGTTTGCGGCTTCTCCTCTTAGCGTCTCCTCATCAAGTTCGCTAATCGACTTTCTTATTTCATTTAGACCGCCTCTCAGGTTAGTCCCGTTATCGGAGTACATATGTTGTGGCCACCCTCTTCTCGCAGCCATGCGACGTAAAGCCATAATAAATGCGTCCGAGGTAAGTTTCGATACTACTTCAATATGTATGGCTCTAACGGTCAGGCAAGTAAACAGAACACCATACCTTTTCTCTCGACGCCTGTACTGTACTGTGACCTCCATGGGTCCAAAAAGATCCACTCCACAGAATGTGAACGGGCGTTGATTATGAGCCATTCTAGCCTCGGGTAAGTTCCCCATTCTGGGTGGTTGCGGCTGTGCTTTTCTTATTCTACAAAACATGCATTTTGAGGTCACATGTTTAATCGTAGGTCTCAAACGTATTATCCAGTAATGTTGTTTCAGATTATTAACGAGAACTTCTTGGTTTCCGTGGGCTGCCTTCACGTGGTGGTGCTTGACTAACAACTGAGCGACGTAGTTGCGGCCGTCAAGTATTACTGGATATTTGGTTTCAGGTGAAATTCCAGGTGCCTGGTCGATGCGGCTTCCAACGCGTAAGACTCCGTACTCGTCAATCAAAGGAGTTAAGGTAAGTAGCTTACTTTTTCGATCTAATGGTTTTTTCTGTTTCAGGTGTTCCAGGTCTTCAGCGAAGGTCTGCCTCTGGGAGTACATAATCAACAGACGTTCTGCTCGTCTCATCATATCACCATCGATTGCACTGGTAAGTTTTTTGCATTTATCAATAAATAATAATACCATACAAGTACTTTTCAGGAGGCGTAGCCAAGATGAAAATCTCTCGGGTTCCGGCACAGCAGGTGAGCACTTCTCAGTGACAACGAGAGAAACGCGTTCCAAGACATCGGTGCTGACTTCCGGTTGTACATCCGCTGGCCATGTCTCTTTTCCATTGTACAAAAACTCGGGGCCATATAACCATTCATTTTGTAGCATATCTAATTCACAGGTATCTCTCGTGGCGATGTCGGCTATATTCATTTTGGTAGGTATATAGTGCCATTCCTTTATTTGTGTCAACTCGTCAATTTCGCCAAGCCGGTGCGCCACAAACGCTTTATAATCTCGCGCATTGTTCCTAATCCAGTATAGAACTGTTGACGAGTCGCACCAGAAATACCGTTCTTGTGGTAACATATCTCTGTGTTCTTTGGTTACAGTGTCTGCAAGCCGAGCAGCAAGGAGCGCCGCCTGCAGTTCTAATCGTGGTACAGACGTATGTTTCAGTGGCGCGACTCTGCACTTACTCGAAATGAACGCTAATTTAGTTTGAGCGTTATTATCTTGCCAGCGCCAGAATGCCACGGCGGCCATAGCGTAAGTTGAGCTATCGCTGAATATATGTAGCTGTAGATTAGTATAACTTAATCTCGTAGCAGAAGCAAGCGCGCGTGATTCATTTGTAATAACAGGCTGCCGCTCCGCGTGTACCGACGACGCGCTATCTTCACTATCCAGTGCGTTCGGTGCAACTATCGCTGTCTCGCTCTTCCGCGCGCTCGCATGATAACAGCGAGGTAATCGAATACGGTCAACGTTTTTAAGGAGTTTTAGCCAATTTAACCATTTGTTATTTATGCTATCTGGTATTTCGTCGTCCCAGCATAAATTAATTTTCCACATTTGTTGTAATAGTATTTTAGCTTTTATCGTGAATGGTGACAGGAATCCGTAGACATCAAATATAGACATTATCAATCGTAACATTTCCCTTTTCGTAGGACGTTTCAGGCCATTTATAATGTTTTCAGGAATTCGTTTAAATGAGGTATCGAATCCCAACGTATCTTCTTTCGGGTACCAGATTAATCCAAGAGTTCGTTCTCCAGCTTCCTGCTGGCCGACTTTAAACCGTACTGCAGTAGAACATAAGGTTTCTTTTGGTAAGTTATCTAACACAGCCGCGCTGTTGCTATTCCAGTTTGTTATTTCAAAACCTCCGCATTTATGAATGTATGCAATTTCTTTTGTTAATTGAACAGCTGTTGACTCATCTTCTAAACTGTCTTTATAATCATCCATATAATGCTGATTACAGATTGCATTTACTGCTGCGGGTTGAGTTGTTTCGAATTTTTTAGCATTTTTGTTCTTTATGAATTGTGAAATAAACGGCGACGCATTCGAACCAAAGATTAATGACGTCATCGCATATGTCCTTACAGGTTCGTCTGGTGAATCTCTCCACAAGAAGCGTAGTGCGTCATGGTCCTCAGTTTGTATTTTAATTCTCAGAAACATATCGCGGATGTCACCGGTCACAGCCACTCTATTTTCACGGAATCTCAACATGATTCCGTACAACGATGCAAGTAAGTCGGGTCCGGTTAGTATATAATCGTTCAACGAGTAGTTATGACTCTTCGCCGCGGCGTCAAAAACTAACCGCAGTTTCTTTTTATTGGGATTGTCCACGCCGAAATGAGGGAGGTACCAGGTCTTTGGCGTGTTTTGGACATTGGTTAATTCTCGTGCGTAGTCATTACGCAGTAGATGGTATATTCTCTCTTTGTATCTTTCCGCGTAACTCTCACATTTCCTTAGTTTTCTTTCAACTCCTTTCAGTCTGTTCAAGGCAGTCGTATAAGATTCTGGCATCTTGCAATTTTCATCTTTCCACGGTAGACCGATGACCCAGTTGCCGTCCTTCAGGGTAGAAGTTCTTTCGAGGTGGGCTATTGCTCGTTCGTCTTCTGCGTTTAGACGAGGTTTTCCTGATATACCCATAGCTTCTATTGAAAACGAGCGGCGGACTTCTTCATGTAAGTCGTCCATTATGCATTTATTTTCTATTTGAGATTCATCGGCTTCGGTTAAAAACAAAGTTGAATGCTTGCTTCGATAATTCACATTCAAAGACGTGCGGCCATGTAAACACCAACCCAGCGGAGTGCGAGTTAGGTACGGTTCGGTAGGATTGCCATGAATAACTTCCAGAGGCAATAACAAATGGTAGTGGTCTTGCCCTATTAGTATTTCCGGTTTGCATTGTCCAAAACATAATTTGTGTTTTATATTATTAATTGCATCACTACACTTTAGTTTATCGAGCGAAATAAATTGCATAGGTAAGTTTAGTCCTTTTGTAGTGCGTGCTTGCAATGTAAACATCGTACCGTCACTGTTTGACACGCTTAAGTCCACTATTTCACTATCACATACAAGTTCGCTACCGTCCCATGCGCTACGCACTTTTAATGATTGTTTACGCCCGCGTATGCCTAACTTCGTCATCAGTTCGTCACTAGCTATCGTCACAGTGGAACCATCGTCCAGTAAAGCCACTGTGTTCAATATTCCGTAAGGTCCGTGTATATTTATAGGCACTGTCTTGAGCAACACTTGACTATAACTGTTATCGGTAACGTGGGTAACCGCCTCGCTAGGTACCGACGCCGACGCCGAGGCCGACGCCGCAGGAGTTGCTGCGTCAGATGGTTGACTCTGCTCATCACCGCGCCCAGCGGGGAAATGCAGAAGCTGATGGTGCGATTGTCCACAATTGTCCTTGTCACACGCGGGAGCTGAGCAAGCGTCACGGTTATGACGCGACACCAGACACTTGTAACATAAACCGTTACGTTTTATAAACTGCCATCTGTCCTTACGCAAAGCTTTTTTAAACTTTTTGCAGTCTATTATTTTGTGTTTATTTATTTTACAAAAACGGCACTTGTCACTAATTATACTGTCCGAAGTGTTTTGCACTAGCACCGTATGAGTTCTGTTTACGTGATCACTTTGTTTACGTTTGTAGTCATTAGGATTGAATATTATATTCACTGATGTTTTCGATATTTTTATAGCTTCTTGGTTCAAAAAGTCGGATAATATCACAAGTCTGGGCTTATCCCCGCTGCTGATGATTGGATAACTGTAGTCTGCCCATTTTGAGATAAGCACTGTAGGTAATTTAGACAGGATAATTGAAGTTACGTTTGTTCCTTTCAGGTACTCATCTTGACCAATAGCGAGCACAGCAGCGACATAATTTTTGACTTGCACGGAGAACGTAATTATATCTTTGTGATATTCCAGAGCCATCGGTTTAAGCTTGTTGATCTCGTACATAATTTGAGCAATGATAATATCTGGATTTCCAAATTGTAGCTCCAGCGTAGACATCACAACATCCGGTGACGTAGCACTAATTAACAGTGCTGTTACAGCGTTTTTGGCTGCTCCATTTAAACATTTCCGCAGTCTCCACAAGTTTTCCTGATTGCTGAAGTTACACACTTTTGTTGAGTCTTCATATGCTTGCTTAAACTGCAGCCAATCCAACGGGTCACCTCCAAAACTGGGTAAGTCTTTAGGTGTGCTCAATCGGCTCAGCATTTGAGCATGCGATCCATTAGCAGTGGTAGCAGCGGCCAAATCTTTGAGAGCGCTTGCCAACATGTGGACTGTTCCATCAGTGCCACCTCCAGCAGCTGTTTGCTGCGCCAGCGGCGGTAGCGGCAGGTCAAGGTCGCCCAGTTGTGTATCCCTCGGCTGGGCAGCCTCTGCCTCCAGTTCGCGATGACTTCGTTCTAGCCACTTCTCCACTTCAACTTTAGAATTATCTTCTTCTCTTCCTTCCGATTGTGAACTGTATTCTTCGTTTTCTAGGTCGGCCAACTCGGCCGCCAACCTTTTATCGATTATTTCCATTTGTATTTTTGCTTTAGCTTCTGCTGCTACTAATTCCAGTCTTTTCTTTCTAGCTAACACAGATGACGATGCGGACTTTGACAGAGATTTCGACTTTGATATATGTTCTGACTTTGAGGGTAGACCTATATTAGAAATCGGCCTCACTTTTTCACTTTGTTCGGCAAGAAATATAGGTGTTCCGAATTGTTTTGCGTCCTTTTTCTTCTCATCACGGTCACTTTTAGTGTTTGGTTGCTTGGAATCATCTTGAACAGCAGTTTCCAAGCCTTCAGCGCCCTTAGACATTTCGCCATAAAGTTCTTTGTTTTTCTTCGCTGTACTCCGTGTATTCACCATAGCTCGCGATTTCCGTGGAGTATGGAACATCCAAATTCGGCTCGAAGACCAGATTGTAGGGGAGGTAATGAAGAAACCAATAGTAAAGATGATTTTCGAAAATGTCGCATTAGAGAAGGTTGTACGTGCGCGCTGCTTTGATTGCATCAACGACTAAGTCCCCGCGGGCGGCGGCTCGCGCGCGGCTCGCGTCGACCACGCTCCCTTCCCCCGCGCCCGCCTTCAGCCCGCCCGCATCCTAACAAGCTCCTCTAATGTACATTGTTCAAGTTTATTTGTAAACAAGAAAGGGTACAAAATAATATATAAAATTAATTAGGTAATACATAAGTTCGCACAGTTAACACCACCCTTTTGTGTTCTTATACAGACTCTTCAAGACTCTTCTTCTGCGTAAACGAAGAATGGCAGAAAAAGCAAGACGACATTGAAAGCACAGAAAACAGACTAATTGAAGTACTTGCTAACCAAATAAATAATTAAAAATAGTTTTAAATTAAAATAGCTTTTATCCACGGCATTGTTCATCCAAATTATTCAACGATGCCAAAACGTATTCCATGTCCTCATCTTGGCAATTATTTATCCTAATGACAAATCCAGGAGTCAGACATTCAAAGTTAGAAAATAAACATACGGATTAACTAAGTAGAAAAAAAAAAACAAACACAGCGAAAAACAGGCATCTCCAGCTTTTCATAATTATAGAGGTTTCCAATTCATTTGACATTGAAGTTTAAAGCACGTTTAAACGAATCGCGCACTATTAATAGGTGTCTTCCACTCTCAGTTCAGCGCAGATAAACAAAATTCCATCAGTGTAATAATATTTTGTCATGCATTCATTAGGATTCATAGAGAAATATTGAAGAAGAAGACATGCTGCGCCGACCCCAAATAAATTGGGATAAAGGCAGGCCAAATATGATGATTAGGTAACGCTTAAAGTTAGTGTTAGCTGATAAGATTTCTGTAGACATACCTACCTTATTTGACAATCAATGGTTTCACATTCAATTTACTATAGCGATAAGATATTATGTAATTCTAAATAATCTCATCAGAACTATAACTAAAGCATTTACAATGGCCGCCGACCAATTAAATCCAATCTCATCCATTCATCACATATTCCGTACTAATATTATTATTTACACGAAAGTAAATCTGTCTGTTACCTTTTCACGCCACCACGGCTGAACGGATGATATTTTTTGGCACAACCTTGGACCTGGGTAAGGACATAGGTTACGCTCAAAGCTATAGTGCTATGAACCGTGCGCTACTTGTACGGCGTTGGTCGGTGACGGAACGGTTTAGTGGGTATTAGTCACATACTTTTCCATATAAAGTTTATTTTTGTCTTATACGGTTATAGCACGGTCATAGTATGTTGGACAGTATCCTTTATCCAGGTTGTACGTTCTCTTGTGATAATTTCGGGTAACATTTGGATGTTTGAAATTACCTCATGCCGTCGGAACCCGGGGTCAAAAGCTAGTAACTTATATTATAAATACGCCAGCAATATTGATTACATTTTCAATTTTATTGTGTGTCGTCATGAATTTGTCACAAGTCGCGCTGTTGTTCACGTTCGTGATGCTGCTTGCTTATGTAGCTGCTAATGGGCCGAGGAGAAGGCGAGCCTTACTCGGTAATTTAATTAGTATACGAAAGTACCAATAATAATAGATATTACTAAGACTATACTCTGCGTAAGTTCCGCAGACAGGTCAGTTATAAAATGTTCGAGTCTAAGGCTTGTTTTTTTTTACCTATATTGGACAGTCATGACTGGCTCCCCGATAGCCAAGCGTCCACCCAACGTAAAAACGCGACCGTATCGGCTCAGCATCGCTGGGTTGATGACGATGGCTCGCTGCAAGCTCAGCGACTGCTGTTTACTAGTGGATTTATATGCTGATGATGCCTTCTCTGAAGAAAAAGCTGGGGAAGGACTCCTATTATATATATACAAGGTCAGCAAAAGCCACAAACAACAATAGCTAAAAACAGCGGAGTACATCGATATGACGAAGAAGAAGAATTAGCTGATCCCGAGCTGGCGAGGCCACGCTGCTTATAAGTGTGCGTTGTAGAGGGGAGTTTGACAGACCGAACTCCTGATTCCGGCAGTGCTTATACCTGTGCGTTGACCTCTATGCCTGTTTTTGCTAACTCTGCAAAACAGGCTGTTGGAATTTCAACTTTCGGAGCTGAGCCGAACGCTGAAAATTCAGCAACGCTCTTTTATATTTAGGTGTGGCTAAGTGAAAATAGGCGTCAGAAGTCTAAAATTATCTATTTTTCATTTATAATCTATTATTTACCTTAGGAGGAACACCATGCAATATTGATAGCGACTGCCCTCCCCGTGCACCCTACTGTGTTTTTACGTACTCAGATAGGCTACGCTACTGCCTAACAGAAAATGAACTGATACGGAATACAGCACTGGGGACCTGGTATTATTAAAATTTTATTTATCATCGCCAATGTTCTCGAACGGGATCGGAGTTTGATAATAATTAAATGGTTTAAAAAAAACCTAGTTTTTAATTAATTTTGCCCAAGACTTCGCTTCACAAATTATCTTATGTGATTGTACTATTATCATGATGCAAAGTATAACATCTCTCCTGTTTTCTTTGAAGGGCAGGGCAAAAGTGTACTTAATAGTGTAGCCGTTTTTCAGTCCCAATTGCCATCAATTGGGCACAATCCCAGACTCCGTGACTGCTACTGATAAGAAAATTCAATAACACTGCTCGATCTGGGAATCGAACCATCGTCGTGAGACATCATGCGCAGAAGTCGCAAGTCTTGTTTAGACCAACGAGGCAGAAGTGTACTATGTTCTCAATCTAGCCATGATGAAATGAAATGAAAAGACGTTTATTTTTGCAAAAAGTTTAAAAGTTTAAATTTTACACGTCGTCTTTTTTAGGGTTCCGTTCCCAAAGGGTCAAACGGAACCCTATTGCTGAGACTTCGCTGTCCGTCCGTCCGTTCGTCCGTCCGTCCATCCGTCCGTCCGACCGTCTGTCACCAGGCTGTATCTTATGAACCGTGATAGTTAGCAAGTTGAAATTTATACAGATTATGTATTTCTGTTGCCACTATAACAACAAATACTAAAAACAGAATAAACTATTTTTTATTTTATTTAAGGGTGCTCTATTTTATTTAAGGGTGCTCCCATACAAAAAGTGATTTTTTTGCTCGTTTTTATATATAATGGTACGGAACCCTTCGTGCGCGAGTCCGACTTGCACTTGGCCGGTTTTTATAAATAATGGTACGGAACCCTTCGTGCGCGAGTCCGAATCGCACTTGACCGGTTTTTTAAAACTAGATGAGGTCGGTGTTTCATACCTGACTACTCTGAAAAAAAAGCTAAAACAAACACAGAGGTCACAGTCTATTTTAAAGTCCAGACAGAATCTTGGCCAACTCACATGAGGACTATGCAGATAAGTGTCTGAGATGGTGGCTTTTGAAGAAAGAACCACACAGATTTGAATGGACCTGTCCAGCCAGTGCTAACATTTGTCAGTTATCGTGTAGTGAGCTACTCATAAGTCAAGGAACTCCATGGTCTATACGTATGCTTTTCATCCAAATCCGTTCAGTCGTTTTGGCGTTAAAAGGTAACCGACCGACAGATATACGGACAGGAGAACTAATAATAGTTGTAGACTGAATCTTCAGAGTTTCTTGCCTATTCTTCTCCATAGAGATCTACTCTTTGGAATGGACAACTACAGTACTTTCACAAGTTATTATGCCTTGTGACTGGGACTGTAGCTACTCGTTTTTTTTTTTTTTTTTTGAATTTTTAAAGAGCCTGTAATGGTCTAATTGAAATAAATACTTTGAGTTTGAAAGGGTATCCATATTACCCAGTAGGTATTAACTGGGTTGTGGAGGTCATATAGGCAGTAGCTCGTGTCGTCGACGTTGTTAGCGTTAGTTAAAACGTAGCCTTAAAAAAGCTATTCAGTTAGGATGTTAAATTTGCCTAAAGTTTTATTTAACTATATTCGGGATCGGTGTCGAGTCTAACCGGATGAAGCTCTAAACCAGTATTTTACATGTAGCGACTGCTTTTCTCACTTCCATTAGCTAGTTACCAGGTATGTAGGTATGTGTAACACGACAAGGACTGATTGTCGTACTTCCCGGTTTCTGACCACCAGAAATGTCATAGCTTTTCGCTTTCCGAAGACTTAAGTATTTTCAAGGTGATGAAAATGATCTTGAATATACTAACATCTTTAGAAATTCCTAGGTACAGACGTGAAGCATATTTTTAATAACTTGAGAAAGAAAATGTAATAAAGAACAGCAAAACATAAGAGAACAAACATAATTTTCTTTAACATACAATATCGAAGCAGCCAGACCAAATATTTGAACGACGAGATACCTTCCCAGGAATTTTTATAGGAACTTTGTATATAAAAAGTATTCATGCTGATGAGTAGGTAAGATAAACATCAATTCGTGATATTTCTATGTGAAAATACATAGGACAAGAATGTATGGAATTGTAACTTTGTTCAAATTCAAAACATACCATTTTATGGTATGTTTTGAATCGAGTTTGTTAGAAGTTGAAAATATTCAAGACATGTGGGCTCAAGTAATAAAGCTTAACTTTAAGGATGGGTCAGAGTCGTCTCGCATTGGGTTTCAGATAAGGGCATCGTCGGCGAGGGTGGCCTAGAGACATTTCTGGATGATCGGCTAGAGATTGCACCACACACACAGAGAAGCATCTTTAGGGGAAAACTTTGCCCAGCAGTGGACAATACAGGACAATAAGAAAAAACATTAACATTTGCGCAATTTTAATTGCGTCATTTTTGGTGTAACTTTCTAGTTGACACATTTTACCTCATAACATAACATTCTAAATAGGAAAATATGATTCAAAATGTGGTCATAATATCTACCACAGTATGAGTAAGTTACCTGAAAGGTTCATACCCAATCTGAGAGCATCGTCGGCGAGGGAGGCCTAGAGGCATTTTTGGGGGATTGGCTACAGATTGCACCACACACACAGAGAGGCAGGCATCTTTTGGGGAAACCTTCGCCCAGCGCTGGACAAAATAGGTAATAAGAAAAAAAAAATACTCGCGCAAATTTTTGGTGTATCTTTCTAGTTGACATATTTTTTTTTCTCTTAATAGGAAAATGTGGAGGAAAATATGATTTAAAATAATTAATAATATCTGCCACTATATAAGCAATTTTCCTGATTGGTTCGTACACAATCTAGTCGCAGTATTTACCTTATATCTAATTAAATAAAATTAGTATCATCTTCGTTGCGACAACGTTCAATCCAATTAGAGAGTTTTCTATGGGTTGTGGTATAAGTTAGACATGAAAGCGATTTATTCTGGACAGACAAAGGCAGGCTTGCTGGAGTGTTTAAGTGTCCTTACGTCTAGACTTATCAGGACGGCTCTCGATACGAAAGAAGAAGAAGAACGCTGGACCCTGAGGGCTTAGAGAAGTAACAATCGTTCTCAAACCACGTTTTCAACAGGATTGACATCATTCTGATCGGTAGTTTAATGTTAATCCCACACATTTTAGATTTTTCCGTTATAGTTGTCCGACGTAAGGTTACGTACGCAGTGATAAGCACCTTGCTTAGCACCTAGAGCCTACCGAGTCTCCTTGCGAGTCGCCCTGCGGCCAAATCCTGTTCCAAGACGAGGTGCAGTTAACACGTTGGTATTTGCACCACGAACGCCTTAAAGTTGACGTTGCGGCGCGACTCAAGCAGTTGCACTCTCGCCACGTACACGGTCTTCTGACGCAAGTTTTCCAGGATGTCCTCCACCGTAGTGGTGTAGTGTAGGTGGAAGGTGGTACACCAAAGTGTTTGGTTTTGGCATGAATAGGCACGTGCATGTGACAAGTGTACAACGGATAGATAGAGAAAGTTACGTAGACCTTTACAATATACAACCTGTTTTTTTTTATATCCCATAACTCTAGGGTTATATTCTGTAGGTAAAAATAATACTAAAACTCCTAGAATAGGTGGTCCAAAAATGCATAGTTTCGGAGATATCATCAATCATAATAAAATTAGGTCAAAAATGTCACCAGTATGATGTGTATGTCGTAGTTTCATTGATAAATATGGGTAATTCTTTTTTATTCAAACAAATCATTCTGAATATTTAAAGCTAAGAAAATGCGAAAAAACAAAAAAAAAAGGATGATTGAAACATAATTCATATGCATATAATTCATATAATTCTTTGATATGATCTCAATCATATTCTAGAGTTATGGGATATAAAAAAAAACAGGTTGTATAGTAGACATGTCTAGTTAGACTGAGTAATCATGATTCTGGCTACTACTAGCGTAGTTCTCGGAAATTATCCCATGAAAACATACCACCGGGTTGTAAAGTATCCAGCCTTAACCCAGGTCACAATCTACTTTAATGCCGAATTTGATCCGTATAGCCTTCTTTCTTTATCGTAAGGTTAGGTTTCTTGCCTGGTGTCAGAGTTTTATGACTAGGCTTTACGTGCCGTCAAGAAATATCTCTCAGGCATGCTGGTTTCCTCACGACGCTTTCCTTCAATGAAGCGATTGATTATTATATAATACACACATGTTTCCAAACAGAAGTGCGTGTCTTGGATTCGAACTTGACCTACGACTTGTCAGTCCGACGGCCGCACACACCACTAGGGTAACACCACTGATGGGGTAGGTCGGCTATCCACCAAAGCGGAGCGAGGCTGCGGAGCGGAGAAACGGAGAAATATTAACCAATAGGATAGAGAAACAAAAAAAAGTGTAAAAACACCGGATGGATGGAGTTAATGCGGATGGATGGAGTAACTTTCCCATTTATAGTGTCATCCATGACAACAACTACAAAGGCTAAAATGGCAATAAACGCAGGAAGTAAACCAACCGAAAACACGTTTTACAGGCAACTTCAAATAAAAGCCTTTTCGCAAAGGGTACAAATTAGGGATGATTAAAGATAGCCCAAACCTCGCCTCGGGGTCTACCCATTCATTTCTCAAATAAAGACTCCGCCGAAATTCTAGGGACAGATTGCTATTTACATGAATTTATTTTCTTAATGGTTAATTAGAGTCAAATGAAATGGATGGACCCTTGTTTCTAATTCAGGTTTCTTTTTGTATATATTGAAAGTAGGTATACCATTGTAGATATTGAGCAAGACCGATACTTGGCAAGAAAATATCTAGTCAACCGTGTCTTTTTGATTTTCAAGACTTCGTTTTATCTTGACTTCAACTCGTTGTTTTTTTTTAATATTTATATAGTCCAATGTTTCTATCCGTTTCAATAGCATAAGTTCAATACCAATTTACAATACTTTAAAGGTGTCTGGCGGTGGGTTTCCACCACATTCAATTTCATGGCAGTGGAGGACGTAAATCATCATACTACAGTGTACTATAAAAAGAAACGCTTAATCGAATGCCATAACTTTGTATTTTTTTTTACATACTATGATTAAAGGAAACAATAAAAAATAAAATTCTGGTATGTATGCCTATGTACGTATCCGCACCATTCTTCATAATAGGAGTAACAACAATATACAATTGTAGAATATTATGTAAATGTAACTTAAAACTAAATAAGATTATATATATGAACTATGATGTTTTAATTATATTGGATGTGAGATCAAAAGATTTTTATGTACCAAGTGTTGCAAGTGAAGAAGGGAATTGAGAGAAATTTGTTGGAAAATTAGTGCACTACTACGGTAGTACACTAATTTTCCGTTTCCTCAGAAACAGATCTTCTTAACTTTTTGAGGGAAACACCGAATAAATCGGTTGCTTATGATGTGCAGGAGTTATTGTAATTTTTACATTTTCGTAGCAAGGGAGTGTTGAGACCAAGGTTTGATTTGCGGAAAGGACTATCTAACAGTCTAGTGATGGGTAACTGGGAGGTTATGATGGGACTGAAAATGGAATACGCTCAACTATAACTTAGTGGCTATCTAGCACACCTTTTGTGACCTGGTATCTGCCTAAGCCACCACGACCGAGTTCTCATAATTTCCAGTTGTTTTTAACTATAGTAAGATACTTCCACAGAAAAAGTTACAGCTTTTATTAAAAAAAGTAGTTCTGGAGTTCATGGGATCTTTGTCCATAATATTTTTTCTTGTACCACGCGCTAAAACCATTGGTTTTTAGTTCTAGCTATCTTATTGATTGCAAGTCACATCAGAGTTACTATAATATACTAGCTGTCCCGCGCAACTTCGTCTGCGTCACATTTTCCCCGTTTTCGCAACATTTTTCATTGCTGCTCCGCTCCTATTGGTCGTAGCGTACAGCCTATGTTACTTCTAATACCTGCAAAAATATGTGTACAAAGTTTCATGATGATCGGTTAAGTAGTTTACGCGTAAAAGCGTAACAAACAAACTTACATTCACACTTATAAAATTAGTAGGGATTAAGTTTTAACAACTACTGATAGAAAATGCATTAGAAAAAATATATTCGGAAGATTTAAAGTAGATATTTGAAAATGTTAAATGTGTAATTTAAACTGAGTTTTTCTAAGACTTTACTGAATGATAAATTTAGGGAAATGGTTTGAAAATAAACCCTGGTTACGTCTTAATATTTTTTTTTAAACTTACCAGCCTCCATATTCACAAACGCTTCGATTCGATTTCGATTCGACAAATCATATGTCTATCATGTTTTAGCATTACGAGAGCGAGCGAGATAGACATACGACTTTCCGAATTGAAATCGAATCGAAGCGTTTGTGAATAAGGGGCCTTGCTTGTGGCTAGGGGTCGATGTTTCGTTACCGACTTCTATGAGATAAAACCTATGAAACACCGAAATAAACTCTGAGATCAGTCTCTTTCAAGTTTTCTTTCCAAGTCCAGACTCAGTCAAGTCATAAACTACTCTGTTTTGTGCATTGAGTTTGGCTTCTAATTACCTATTACAAATGCGACTGTTCAGATTCAAAAGGTGGAACACGGTGGTGTTTCACGATTTTGCTATTCATAGATTTCACTAAGAGTACGGAGTTTAGATTAGTGGCCGATAATTTTGCAAGAGACAATAGGCTCAATGCTCTGGCCCATGAATCTATGATTAAGGATTTCTTACAAGACCTACATACATAGGAGTAGGCGGGACGAACTGGATAATTTCCTTGAGAACTGGATAGTTCCGTAAGAACTTGAAGGAAGACCTGCAGGTCCACGAAAAGTGTAAGAAGTGGAGGGCCCTTGCTCAAGACGAGTGGGATAGATAAGGCTAGAGAAGGCCCCTCCCGAAAGCCTTTGAAGAATAGAAGAGTGATGCTCTGGGCTAAAGGTGACCGGATACTGCCAAATGAATTGTTTTTATCACCGCAACTATAATAAAATCTACTACTTACACAAACCTTTAATGAACATTGTGAATCCCTTCCTTGAAAACTTCTATCTACACTCGTGACACAGTTTGATCAGAATTTTACGACAAGGCAAAAAACTAGGTCTAACCAACAAAAGAGGTCGAATGGTCAAGCTTGACAAGGTCAACTGTACCGCGGTCGCTTTGCTCATAAAATATTGTGAAAACCCATAAAAGCTGGGAAGACCTCTCGAAAAAGAAAAAGCTACTCATATTCCAGTGTCTAGACGTTCGTTCATTAATATGAAAACAAAATGCTAATAAAATTATGCTTATGACAAGCGGCAACGGACAAGGGGATAAATTACCTCCATGCATACGTATGATCTACCAACTTTCATTTGTCTTATGTCGAATTTTTAAATCATGAAAATAATGTTGCTCATCATAATAATCAAAACAGCTTGCACTAATATCGCCCTAAGGATGATAGGCAAGAGATCCGATACTCTTCTGCTCAATAGGTTCACTCCATGTGTTGGGAAACCGATGAGCCTACTGTGCAGGGGTAGACGGTGTGTCAGTTTCTTTCCTTTTACTTTTTAATTATTAACATTAGTCAATAGTAAAATTTTTGTTACCAACAACCTTGCCTTGCCTATGGACGTTAATTTTTTCTGAAATAATCCTTTTTTAACCGACTTCTAAAAAAGGAGGAGGTTCTCAATTCAGATGTTTGTATTTTTTTTTTTTTTTTTTATGTTTGTTCGGGCATAACTCCGTCGCTTGCCAACCGATTTGGAAAATTCTTCTTTTGTTGGAAAGGGTATACTTCCCAAATGGTCCCATAGTCACCAAGTCGGGATCTGATGATGGAATCTTGGCGAAATCGAGGGAACTCTTTAAATTTTATAGGAAAACGTACAGCGATTTATTAGAGTATTTTCTACAACAAATGAAGCATTTGCGTTCAATAAGAACTATTCTACCATCAGATCTGATGAAGAATCCAAGAGACAGGCTTATCTTAGCCTTGTTTGGGCTTGTTCGAATTGTAACGGTATGCACTTTCCAGGTGTACCACTAATAAGTCAAAAAAATGTTTTTTTTTCTTTTTTAACCGACTTCCATAAGGAGGAGGTTTTCAATTCGATTAGTATTTTTTTTATGTATGTACACCGATTACACTGAGATTTATGATCCGATTTACGTGAATCTTCTTTAGTTTGATGCGGAATAGTTGCCATTTGGTCCTATAAAAATTGATATAGTTTGGCCATGTAGTTTTAATTTTTTTAAGGATTTAAGTGAGATACCACAACTGAAAAGGCTAAAATAAAAACTTTTTTACAAAAAAAAAAAAAAACCGACTTCCAAAAAAAACACTAAAAAGTGCAAATAATTTTAGTTTCGGAAGTCGGTGGCAAAAAGTAAATGAAACAAACAAGTCACCGACTTCCGAAACTAAAATTATTTGCCACTTTTTAGTGTTTTTTTTGGAAGTCGGTTATTTTTTTTTGTAAAAAAGTTTTTTTTTAAATTATTTCAGAGGCTAAAACACTGGCAATCACTTTTGAAGCGGTCCATTTCTACAGCACTTTTTAAAAGCTTTTTGGTAGTAGTGTCATTGTTATAGCTATTAGTCATTATCATTCATGTCACTTTATCTCGGATTTCTAGACAAGCTTTTTGACTCGGCCTAATATGAGTCGATAGTCTTGTATTGACAAAGGCGAAACGAAAAGGAGAAGAGAGTACCTATTATTATTTTTTTCTACTTGTATTTTATTTTGTTTAAACTTGAAGGTCACAGATTCAGCACAAATATCAACCAAGAATAAACCAACAAACAAAACACAAAAGCAATACTAGAGCTTTGAAGCATTTTAGCGAAATATATTTAATACAAAGAGAGGCAGATAACGACGAGAACAAAACGACAGTTATGCTGGTAGATAAACCGGGGATTTGGTTACAAAAAGCCTGACCCGGCTATAAGAAACATAACAGTATCGTTACGTTGATTCTACATGAATGTTTTACTGATATCAGCTAGAATCCGAGGGCCTAGCACGAACGCGAGACGTAGACGTAACATGGATCCGAAAACATAATTATTATATTGGCATTTTGGTGTATTACAAAAAACACAATTAGGATCTGCTTACGCAAGTTTCTATAGTATATCTGAACGTGGTATACCTCACACTATCATGTTTCCAAGCCCGCCTCTTGTAGAATATTTTTCAGTTCTACCCCTCTTCCTTTCTCCTACTACACTCCCATGTGACAGAAAGAGAAGGAGCACCGCCGCACGAGCGCCAATCAAGCCCGCGTCCGTCGATGATGTGGCAGAATCGATATTAGTAAAATCTCTTCTCATAACCGTCAACTGTGGCCACCGCCCGCAACCGTTTTTTGGGTTTTTTCGCTCCGACATAATTCTAATACAAATTTAACGTGTCGGCCGGCACAAGGGGGATATTAAGGGAAGCAGGAAGAAATCACCGGCTGACGGGCTGGACTTCAACTCGCGCACTCCAGTCAGCCATCGTTTCAGACGATCACCTACCAGCTTCCAATTAAATCCTTAAATAATCTGCGTGTCAACAACATATCTCATATAGATTGTTTCCCCTAAAAAATACACAACGCTATTTGGTTCTTCGTCAGCCGCTCCCGCTTAAGCTTGTGCGTTCATAAGCAGGATCACTCATGGTTAGGTATGAGTCCATAAGATTGGTAAATATTATGAGCCAGACGAGTGTTTTCTATTTAAAAAACGTTTGAATTTACGTTACGTTTGCTACGCTTTTTCTTAGGACTAAAGGTCAGAATTAAGTTTCTGAGTATATTGAAGCTGTTGTGTTAGGTTTGAGTAATTGATATTGCTTTAAAATTGTACTTCATTTAAACAAAAATTGTACTACGTTTAAATAAGTTAGTGTTTTCGCTTTTTGATGAACTTTTTTACAAATGCCAATAAACACTGGGAAAATTACTGGTTAAGGCTTGTCAAAAATAAAACAAAATGCTCATAGTCTAACCGGATATCGTAAGAAAAGATCTGTTGGCAGCATTTGTCCACTAAAACGGAGCTAATGGGCACTACGAGACACTCGACCTGACTGTTTCAATTGCTCAAACAGTGCCATTTAGGCCTAATGGCATTACCATAGCAATATCGTTAACATAGGTCGTGACCTGAAAACTGATACCTATTTATTAGTATATATTTATCTGTACACGTAACACTATAAACACACGCCCGTTTTCTCCAGAGGATTAAGCAGTGGTGTACCTTCTAGTACATTCATATTTGGCCAGTTACGTTTACGTCGTATGTAATAGGAGGCTAGCCTATTTCCAACAACTGTGCCAAAATCCAGAGTCCATGACTGCAACGTAGAAATTCCTGAAAATATCAATAACAATTTGCTCCTCCTCAGAATCGAATCCAGGAGCTCATGCTAAGTAGTAGCGCTTCAAAGTAGTCATATTCTGTACGATAATTTTAAAGGCCTTTTAACTTACATCCTTTATTACCGTTTACCTTAAAGCCTAAGCATAGAACTATGATTTAACTCAAAAACTTGATAAAACACGCCATTGTGTCGCGCGCAGCTGTATTTGAGTTCTTGCAGTCGAAATTGTGTATTGCATGTATTCCTTTTAGTCGTGGCATTATATCTAAATAAGCAGTAAATATAGATACGTGTATAAAAATAAAACAATATTCTATGTAAATATATTTCTTAACAAAAACAATTGTGGTATATAATAAACTAATAGTTATTAATATTACGTCAGTCTTCATATAATTATGCATCTGCCGAGCTCTTTGGGAGTTGGTTTACGGTCCAACCGAGTGGACACGAAAACCTATATATTTGGATTAACTACTTACCTGACTTCCACGTCCACATCACAGTAACTGCTGTACACATACCTTCGGACTCCTGCTAACGAATGACAAAGATGAATGATGATGACGATCTTCAAATTACATCCAAAATTAACGGTTTAACTTGCTTTCGGTAGCAGAGGTCGCAATGTGTGTGACTTAGCCGGGAGCACTTCTTCTTACTTACTTATGGATAAATAATTCCTTATGAGATCGAGTTCAACTTATAAAGGAAATAATTTCAAGCATCTACGACCCCATTCTTATCATATCCTCATGAATTTCGAAGTCAACGCGTTTTTTCTTACGGCCTGGTCACGACTTTGGTCTTAGCGGTGCGCGGCGCGGCGAGCGGGGCGGCGTCGGTGAGCGGTGCGTTTTGCACGCCACGTACCCTCAGTAGCGGTTAGTTGCAGCGGCAGCGGTGGACGTATTTAGGTAGTCAAAACGTGCTCAAAATCATGGCGTTATCAAAATTATCCCTGCTCTGTTTAGAAAGCAGTACATTTTTAAAACAAGATATTCTTAATATGAGAGAAGGAGTGCACGAACTGAACAAAAATCGGTATTGAAATAGCGAATTTCGTAGCTATAAAATATCCAGATAAGTTTTATGAGTACAGTTTTGACATCCAAATAGGCGGTCGATTTAAAATTTCAGTAATAAATGCATCGGTATCCATTACCGCCACAAAATCGTCTAAACTTTTTTGTTTTAATCTACACCGCTGAGTACGTCACTCCTACACCGCTGTCCGCGCCGCTCTGTTTCGTGGCGTCGCACTCATTCGCTCGTACTTTTGTTCCTGCCGCTCTGCGCACCGCGCGCCGCTGCCGCGATTCGCTCGGAGAAAACCGCGCGCGTTTTCGCTATGAGCGGCGTCTCGTGGCGAGCTTCAAACATTTTCATACTTTTGATCTTACCGCTCGCCGCCCCGCGCTTAGCTGCCGCTCACAGCGGCAAGGTCGTGAACGGGCCGTTAGGATGCGTGGTTTTCTTTGACCTTTCGGCTTTCTTTGGACTCGCAGAAGTCGTACTTCTCTACTTTATGTTTTTTGGTGAGTTTTTAATTGGCATCAAATGAGCACTGAATGATACATCGTGAGGAAAACAACCATGCCTGAGAGATTTTAACTCAACAACTACGACATTCATTCATGATGATATCACAATAGCTCATTGATAAACAGCGACTCTAGTGTCGGGAAGCGCAAGTATATAATCGATATTATTCATTGATGCTGACGCCCTCTAGTAGTAAGCGAAACAAACAAATTATTCCTTGCGCCCTAAAAACAGACTAAATTTGCCCCCCTCCCACCTTAAATTACACTCATCTAGTCCTTATTCAATGTCAGTAAAAATATAAAATAAATTCCCAGGAGAAATAAAACAACAAAATAAAATCAGTATATTTTTTAAATAAAACCAGTGTATTTTTCAGTATATTTTAGTTGGTGCCCTGAAATACAGGCTATCGTCTAGCTTAGGCACCAGTCTCCCACAGTATTATAAAAGCCAAGGAATTGTTCACGAATACTAATAATGTAATTATGTATTGTGGCGAGAAAATAAATCTTTATCTTATCTTATCTTTAAATAAATTAAAGTAAAAAAAAACTATTACTCATTACACGAATAAATTACGGATAAATTCAGTAATAATACATAAATATGAATAAAGTACATGTGATATGGAAAATAACAAAAATAAATAAAATTATAATACTTAATTATTATTTAACACTAAAAATCACAAACAATTTTTAAGAGAGTAAATAAACAAGCAATATATTTAGATAAATAATGAATGAATAGATAGACTTGAAAACATAATATTAATAAAATAAGTAAACGGAAATATAAAATAATTAGAAATTATAATAATTGTATTTCTTCTTCTTTCTCATGTTAGAATGAAAAATTTAATTTAATTTTTAGAGAGGTGCTCTTCCTCCCTCTACTTATTTAAAAATTGCTGTGCCCGACAGGGTCCATTATTGTGTCTATATTTTTTTTTTTTACCAACTTTTAAGTGTACATTATGTATGCAATAAATTATTTGATTTGATTTGATTTAAAGGTGCTCCTACGTACTGATTCCGCTACGCGACAATAGAGAACGCTACTTGCATATCAGTCACATAATCCAAGCGTCGTTCGTCGGGGGATAGCTTTGCTTATCACTTTCTGTACGTATCTCATCTTGTACTAAGCGGTCTACTTAGCCACGGTCCCCAGACTGATACAAGTCCCCAGTCTGTTTGTCCCTACATTTTAGTTGCTGACCTTTCTTGAGCGGGTTGGTTATCAGATCGGGGAAAGTGATATCAGATTTTTACATCAGAAATTTATCAGTAACTACCTGGAGGCTGAATGTGTGGCCCGGTTGATGGCAATAAGATTTTAAGAGTATGAAGAACAGTGTAAAGTTCCTCAATACTCCATGGAAAAGGAGGATCCTCCGACCAGAAGGGCGCTATAGTTCTTATTGTTCCATGGTGCTGTAGTACTTTTTGTAGTGCCGATACAAGATCATCCGCTGTTACTTGAAACTCAAACATGGCGGCCTAAATGTACGTGTACTATAGGCACACCTCCTCGTTACTTACTTATTTTCATAAAAAAAAAAACTCTTAAGCACTGTCTGTCCAATAATGCGCTCGAGAACAAGACCAATTTGCGTGTTTGTAAATTCTGTGATAAAAATAAAGATCTCCATCTGTATTCAGCATATTTTGTTTTCTTTGATACACATACTGTGATGTTCGTTAAATAGTTATTTAATCAATATTTATTGATAAAATGTTTTTTTTTTAACTCGAGGCTACTAGGTGCTATATACATAATGGAGTCAGCACATTTGATCTGGAAGTATAACAAAGCCTAATATTCGATTTTCTGAAATTCTGAAAACCAGTCTTACGAAGAAGTATCGTAGTACCCTGTACGTACAAACTGGGTTGTGGAGGTCAGATAGGCAGTTACTCCATGTACAGTACTGGTATTCAGCTGCAGGCGGTTAGACTGGAAGCCGAACTAAACATATTCATATTTGGGAAAAGGCTAAGCAGATGATGATGACGAATGCTATTCATGGAAAAGAGGATCAATTATCTTACTAGTTCCACTGCAAATAGAGTCACTATTTGCATGCTGCTCGTGACTAGGACAACACAACTCATGCACAGCATTATTTGCCAATTATGTTCCCGCTGTCAGGACACAGGACTCCTCTCTAGTCTGTGAATGGGAGCCGTAATCAACCACGCTAGCCCAATGTTTGTTGGTGGATGTCTCGCAATGTTTGTAAGTTCTTACGTGTGAGTCCAAATAAAAGAATAATAATACAACAGCACAGTTTGCAATAACCTCATGATTATTAAAAAAATATTTCCAAGAAACGTTTCGTTCCAGTATTTTTATCTGAAAACCCATGATAATTGATTATGATTTGTAATTAAAGTATACATTAGAAAAACATTATTAAAAAAATAAACCAAGAAGCAAAAAAAAATGTTACATAAATAGGTGAATGGTATTTATTGAATACATGTGTTTACATAATTTATTTATTTACGAGAGCAGCGGTAGCCCCTTGGTGGCAGTTCCGACTTACGAGCAGTAAGCCGTAAGTTCGAATCCAGACAGGCGCATTACTTTGTGTAATTTATTTCATCACTGCTGCTCTCAAAAACGGTGAAGGAAAACATCGTGAGGAAACCGGCATGAACTAGAAATTAAAAATTCGAAGACATGTGACATCTACCAACCCGCACTGGGCCCGCGTGGTCCACCACGGCTAAGAGGGAGCGGGCTGTAATCCATTACAGCCCACTCCCTCTCATAGAGAGGAGGTCTGTGTCCCAGCATTGGGAACATTATAGGCTGATGATGATGACATAATTTATGAACTATCATCTTCCTTCCCTTGTCCCATGTTATTTTAGGTCGGTGCAACACGTTTGTTTCTTCTAATCTTCCGTCATTCGTTACGCTATCATTTATATATATTTTACTCCTTTTTCCTCCATATAATTTCTCACACAATCTGTATGGATTTTTAGGGGTATGAGGAACAGGGTGGAAAGTTCCTCAATACTCCATAGAAAAGGGAGGATCCTCCGGCCAGACAGGTGTTATGTCTGGCGGGCAACTGCCCGATAGTTGTTATCGGGTTTCTCTATATATACTAAAGTCGATGTAAACTTTACTTGCGACTTGTAGGAAATTGATGTTAGTTCTTCCGTCGCATCATAGATGGCGCTGTAGTACTTTTTGTAGTATGTTGCTTTTTGTGGTCGCTACATCACTCCCCCCCGGAGACCGGAGGTCGATAGTTGAATGAGTCTACTCTTTTTAGTATTTAGCCGTGCCAGTTGAAAGCTCGTTGCCGCATTATTCGCGGTGAGTCGGAACAGTCTGCGGTGGTGATGCGAACCCCAGTGAGTCGGGGCCGGCGCTGCGTTTGCTCCGGTGTGTCGGACGTGGTACAGCGCCGCGATGTGGCAGACAGCTAGAGAGGTGTCGACCGGGAGGTAGAAGCTCTCGACCGGCCGAAAGTGCAGTATGCTGTGCCATGGTCGCTTGATGAGAGGCTGAGGGTGCTGACCAGGAATGCGCTTCCGCTGCATGCTGGTGGTCAGGTTTACCCAGTTGAAGCTGGCTGGCTGTGAGACTCGCTGCTCGAAAGCTGGAGGAAGTGATGCTGATGTTGATGACGTCACGTTGCTCGAAGGCTGCGCTGACGTCCATTTCGGGGTCACCAGTTTAGGGGTATGAGGAACAGGGTGTAAAGTTCCTCGATACTTCATAGAAAAGGGAGGATCCTCCGGCCAGACAGGTGTTATGTCTGGCGGGCAACTGCCCGATAGTTGTTATCGGGTTTCTCTATATATACTAAAGTCGATGTAAACTTTACTTGCGACTTGTAGGAAATTGATGTTAGTTCTTCCGTCGCATCATAGATGGCGCTGTAGTACTTTTTGTAGTATGTTGCTTTTTGTGGTCGCTACAGATTATATTTATATTTTCTTTGGTCGTCCTCTCTCTCTTCATCTTTCAACATAATAATATATTCATATTCATCACTTTTTTAGTCACATGTGTTCCATCCCTCTTCATCACTTGTCCATACCGAGACAGACGACTCTCTTTCATCTTTTCTGTAACAGGTGCCACTTTCAAACTTCCTCTTATTTGTGCTAATTTCTAAATTTATGCATTTTAGTTACTCCACACATAGATCTCAACATTCTCATCTCAGCTGCTGCATGCAATTTTTTTTCATCCAGCGTCTTCACTGTCCAGCATTCCGATACATACAGTACGACAGGTCGAATCATATACATATGCTTTCCCCTTTAACTTGGGCTTCCCTGGGTTGCAAGTTATTTCAGTGACTTTTCGCCACTTCATCCAGCCGCCAAAACCACAAAACGAGTATTTCGTTTTGGTTCTAGTTCATTTCAGGCCAACATTGTCCAGTCTTTGCCACCACACCTCCAATCTGCTCTGGGCTTTTGGGCCTGTCTCGGCAACCAGCACAAGGTCGTCGGTAAACTGCATACACCGGGAGCATCTTCCTGGATGTCCGACGTAAGAGCGTCTATTATCACCAGGAAGAGGTAAGGGTTTAGAGCCGACTCTTGGTGCAAGCCAACTACCACATTGAAGCTACCTGCTGTAGACTGTACTTGGGTTCTACTTCGACTGTACACCGCTCGGATCATCTGCACATACTTCCCATAAACACACCTCAAATATTAATAAAAATATTTACAGGTAGCAAAGCAGAAAATAATAAGAGGATTTCAAAAAATCGTCAGCATTAATCGTCACTGTGACGACGTAGTGATGCTGACGATTTTTAGTGATTTCATTTCTATTACAATATGGCAGCATTGTCAAGTGGGATGCCAATGCAAATTGGGGACAAAATAGGTGTGGCACGTGGGCCTTAAACTTTTGAGTAGTGGACTGTATGAGAGATATTGAGGGATTTTAGAGATACTTAATAATAAACAAGTATGGTGAAAACTGGCAGAGATTCAGATCCTTGACTAGAACAGGTAATTTGACTCCACTAACCTTATGCTTCACCCTTGTCCTGGCTTGGATCAAGCTTGCTGAAGCAGCTCGCTGCCGCGTGGTTTGATGTGACGTCACTATGGGCTTCTAGAAGGTCTTTCGGGATCCGAATTGTGGGCACACACAAATTAATGTCTGGGATTGTTCTGATACGATCAGAGGGCACTATATCACAATAGTAGACGAAAAGTCAGGTTTTACAAGGTGGCAATCGGCACACCGGCGTGCACGGCAACGCGAACCTGCTTCCCTTACAGTAGTCGAACGTCGACTCAATGCAGCACTAAGATGGCTGCTCATCGCCGTCACTTCACCAGAAGTGAGGGTAGAAGGCATAAAACTAATGGAGCTTAAAACTACCTTAAACTAGACAAGGATCGAACATACCCCCCACCGAAATCACTATGATGATTTCCCATAAAATGATAAAAATAAAACAAGAGATACGAGCCAGAGAAGGCTTATATCAGTGGTCGGGAACCCTGATGGAGCCATGTGGAAAAAAAAAAAAAAACAAAAGGGGGAAGGGACGAACCTATAAGAAATTATGCTAAGTATAGATTATCCTTATAAACTAGAATAACTACCTACCTAATTGCGGTAGGCTTTAATAATTAAAAACTACTACTAGTTAGCGTATGGTAATGGGCAAAGTTTGTTTACCGGTCTTTTAAAGGTACTATTTCTTGTTCGGACAGTAACGACGCGAACTATATTGTCAACACCGGGATGAATTTTATCAACTCTTGCCAGCGGCCATTCGGATGGATGCTTGACATCAGATTTTATGAGAACTAAGTCTCCTTCCTTTAGATTAGGTGGTGATGAATACCACTTCGCTCTCTGTTGCAGAGTGTGAAGATAATCATGAGACCAACGTTTCCAAAAAGATTGTGTAATTCTTTGAAGTGATTGCCAACGTGACAACCTACTTAAAGAAACATCCTCTAAGTTAAACTCTGGAACCGATAGCATACTTCGACCAATTAAAAAATGACCAGCGGTAATGACATCAAATTCATTAGGGTTATCTGACATTGGACAAAGTGGGCGCGAGTTCATTATCATTTCAATTTTGCAAAAAACCGTTGATAGTTCTTCAAACGTGAAGATCTTATCTCCGCAGGAACGAAAGAGATGATGCTTTGCG
This sequence comes from Cerastis leucographa, assembly GCA_963082945.1. Lineage (NCBI taxonomy): Eukaryota > Metazoa > Arthropoda > Insecta > Lepidoptera > Noctuidae > Cerastis > Cerastis leucographa. The sequence continues at coordinate 18,896,649 of OY720356.1, read as the reverse complement.
GACTTTATTCCAGCCTCCCATAAACCACCCATTGAAGGCCCACTAGGTGGATTAAATTTCCAATTAACTGATCGCAATGTTAGACCATTGAGAATGTCATTGCGGTTTCTTTGACTATTAAAATATTTACAGACTTCCTTCAGATGTTTGGAGGCTGCAACAAAATTTGTCCCGCAATCAGAATATAAGGTATTACATAACCCTCGTCGTGAAACAAATCTATCAAAAGCTGCTAAGAAACACTCGCATGACAAGTCTGATAAGACCTCGAGGTGCACAGCCTTGGTAGAAAAACAAATGAACAGGCATAAATAGGCCTTATAAGTTTTAGCATTACGCTTTTGACTTTCCTTTACAATGAACGGACCTCCAATATCGACACCTACATGATTAAATACTTTGCCAGGTTGAAGTCTACTTGAGGGTAACGTACCCATCATTGGTTGGATTGAAGTCGGGCTAACTTTAAAACATTTTGCGCATTTTGACAACACCGATCTAATAACATTACGACCATTTATAATCCAATATTTCCTGGATAATATTCCGTGCAACGTGCGCGGACCCACATGCATGTAAAGTTTATGATAATATTCTATTAAAATTGAAGTTGTATGACATGCTTTTGGCAATAGCAAAGGATGCTTGGTATCATAAGGCAAGTCAGCCTGGGAAATTCTACCCCCCACCCTGAGGAACTTGTTATCATCAACGAAGGGTGAAAGTTTACGTAAGGATTTTAAAACGTTGCCCCTTTTAGAAAGTATGGCAATTTCAGATTCAAAATAGTTCCTTTGAATTATTTTAATTATAGAATCATGAGCTCGGGTTAGCTCAAAGGTAGTGAGTGGCCCTGAGACTATCTGTTTCGATTTTAAATAGTCTAAATAACGGTGGTACCAGGCGATATAACGTTGTAACTTGTTGAATGATGATAATTTATTAAATATTAATTCTTCTAGATTGTTTTCACAATTCTTCAATTTGTTGTCAGTAGTATTAAAACAAAAAGTGTCATAATTTGATTTTAATTCGGGCACTTCATTTTTGTCAGAAACATAAACCGTTTTAATAGGCCATAGACCACGTTCCTGATATAACCACGAGGGACCACGGATCCATTCCGGAGCATATTCCATAAATCGATCAGGTAAAGCGCCTCGTGAACAAATATCAGCAGCATTATTTTCACTACTAACATGATACCAACAGTTAGGCTCCACGATATCGGTTATTTGACTAACTCGATTGGAAATAAAAGTTTTTAATTTATATGATGGAGTCTGAAGCCATGAAAGAACGACACTCGAATCGCTGAGTGCAGTAATTGGGAAATCTAATTGCTTAATTTTTTTTACAATACAATTAATAAGTTTAGAAAGCAGCACGGCCGCCATAAGTTCAAGTCTAGGGATTGATAAGACTGGTTTCATTGGAGCCACTTTTGATTTGCTCGTTAGCAACCGCACCTTTATATTACCCGCGTTGTCAGTGCTGCGAACATAAATACATGCTGCATAGCCTAAGGATGACGCATCGCAAAAGGCGATGAGCTGAACTGAATTGAACTTAGATATTAAAATATGTCGTTCAATTCGCAACTCTGCAAGACAGGGCAAGGTTGAAAAAAATTTATGCCATTTTTCTTTTAATTCGGTTGGTAAATAGTCGTCCCATCCTAAACTTAACTTCCATAAATCTTGCATAATACACTTAGCAACAAAAGTGCATGGCGATATAAAACCCACGGGATCAAAAATACTCGCAAGTAATTTGAGTACTGACCGCTTCGTTGAGAGCGTGTCATTTAAATTATAATTGAAAGAAAAACAATCACAGCTAGGTAACCACGTCAACCCTAGCACTTTGATTGAGGACGATAACGTATCGTCTTGAAAATTAATAACAGATACCTGCTCGGTTGACATACGCGTGAGTAATTCAGAACGATTACTTGCCCACTTCCGGAGGTCAAATGCTCCACTTTTAAGAAGTGAGGTTAACTCATCTTGTAAGATGCAAGCTTCGTCTATCGTAGGACACGACCATAATACATCATCAACAAAACATCCTTGTAACAACACATTGGAAGCCAAGGACTGCGGATTATCATAAGCTAATTGATGTAACGTGCGAATAGCTATGAACGGGGCACTTCTAAGACCGTATGTGTTTGTTTTAAGTTCATAAATGCGTACGGGGTCTGATGTTGTGTCGCGCCAGAGAATATGTTGGTACTTTCTTTCTGACGGAATGATATTGATCGCTCGAAACATTTTAGAAACATCTGCGGTAAAACAAACATCGTATAACCGAAACTGACTTAGAATTTTAAAAATATCGGAATGTAGTTTTTGTCCGGTTAAAAGGATGTCATTAAGTGATAATCCGTTAGTAGTAGGAGCTGAACCATTGTAAACAACACGCAAAGGTGTAGTTGTACTCGTGGGTTTCAATACACAATGGTGCGGAATAAAATATTTAGATGGTTCCGTACCCATATAAAGTTCCATGTGTCCTAACGATTCATACTCATTCATAAAATCACAATAGGCCTTTTTTAAATCGGGTAATTTATCAAGTCTGCGCTCTAATTGAGTCATCCGCTTAAAAGCTGAATTGTAAGAATCGCCCAAAGGCTCGTGGTTTGGATTTAATAAAATAGGAGAAACGTATCGGCCCGTTTCGTCCCTGTAATGATTTACAGAAAATATGTTTTCAGCAAGAACGTCTTGCGGACTTAAGTGTGGAACTTCGCACGGCAAAGATTCAACCTCCCAAAACCGTTTGAGGGAGTCATTGAGGAGATCCTCCTCGACAGTAAACGTTACTGCATGCAGAGAAGTAGTAGCAACGGTTACGTTAGAATGGTTGTTCTCCGACATACAAAACCTTCCCGTAATCACATAACCAAAAATGCTACTCAACGCAACAGGTATATCTGAACCAAAGATCAATTTCTTTCCGTCGTAAATATACGGAAAAACATCACCCGCCAAAATAATATCTATCTCGGAACGCCTATAAAAGGTAGGGTCAGCTAGAATTAAATTTCTATATTCATCAATTACGCTTTGAGGTAACTGTACGGTCGGCAAACCACCAGTAATTTTTGTAAGCACTACAGCGTCAATATTAAAAGATGGTTCGTTACTATGACGCGGTTTCATAGCGAACGAAGTCATACCATGATTTTTTACACTTTCGCCTGCGAGACCAAAAATATCAAAATTACATTTGCGAGGCGTTAACCCTAAACGTTGTAAACAATCAACAGAAATAAAGTTTGTTTGAGCGCCAGAATCAATCAAAACACGACACGGCTGATAACAATCGGTTATATCTAACACATGCACCACAGCTGTACCTAGTATAACTGTACCAGCAGCTGTGTGTATAGAAGCGGAATGGCAATTGTTACTTTCACTCGGACCGGTAGTAGATGTCATCTGTGATGGCAATGATTTTGCATGAGATGTACTCGAGTCGCTGCCGCTTGGTCGCGAACTCAAAACCGGTTTGTTATCGTCGAGGTGCAATAACACGTGATGCGATTTCTGACAAACTAAACATTTAAGCTGACTTTTGCACTCATTAACATTATGGTTTTGTTTAAGGCAATTATGACATAATTTAAGAGCATTAACACGGTTAATGCGCTTCTCAGTGGACAATTCACGGAATTTATCACACCTAAAAATCATGTGTTTGCCGTCACAATGTAAACAAGACGAGTTGATTTGCGAGGTAGTTGCATGAGTAAATGACCTAGGTTTTTCCGTCTTATTATTGGGTTGACGTTTATTTTGTTGCAAGTTCACTGAACTCATATTATTAGTGTAAGAAATAGAGTGATCAAGTACTTTGATATGATTGTGTACAAAGCTGATTAAATCATGGAAAGTCGGAACAGATTTCTGATCCCAATTTTGTTCGAATAATTTTCTAGTTTGTGAATCTAAGGCACGTAGTGCAATATGACACATCACATAACTATTTAAATTTTCTATATTTAACGCTTGAATAGCTTGATAGGAGTGCTCAAATGTTTCAATAAAGGTATTTAATTGAGCTGAAGACTCCTTAATTATCGGTGAAAAGCCTAACATTTTATCGAGGTATCTACCCACTAACATACGATTATCCTGGTATTTGTCAAGAAGACTTTTCCAGACTAAATCATAATTACTTGCAGTAATCGGTAAACTTTTAACAATATTTAATGCACTGCCCTTCGTACATGACAGGAGGTAATGGAATTTATCGATATTTGGTATATGTGGTTGGTTATGTACCAGTGAACAAAAGGTTTCGTAAAACGTAGTAAAGTTTTCAATATTACCGTCAAATGCAAATAGATCTAATTTAGGTAAACGCGGAGTTGATTGAATAACGTTTTGATTTTCAAATTTAACACTACCCGCAGCTTTATTATTTAATCTATTTGTAACTAATTTTACGTTATAATAAATATCATCGAAACTTTTTATTTCCTGGGTTCGCACTTTAGCGTCCGGGTTTGATTCCAACTCCGATTCACATATTTTAAAAATTACTTTTTGAAATCGATCACGCACTTCGTCAATGTCCGAAACACGTAATAAAAGTAAATCCCGCTTATCAGGCGTTGAAATGTCTTTTGACATTTCATAAGCATATTGTAATTGCTCAAAGAGTACTTCCTTTTCTTGGATTAGGTATGTAATTGATTGCGATGATGCATCTCTTTTGGGAGGCATGATTACCTTCAACGTTATAAGTTGACAATATTGTTTTAATGTAGGTAGATTCTAGGTAATAAAAATAAGATACGTAGATAACTAATGCAAGTAGGTATTTGGGATTAATGATGCAATTAATAGATTCAGGTATGTATGCAATGATCTGCACACCGGATAATTTTTACGTACGACGCAAAATATTATAGAATGGAAACTATTAAGTGTTGAAAGCAGGTACTGGGAAATAAAATAGGTACTGAAATCAGGCTCGAAGACCAAAAAATGTGGCACGTGGGCCTTAAACTTTTGAGTAGTGGACAGTATGAGAGATATTGAGGGATTTTAGAGATACTTAATAATAAACAAGTATGGTGAAAACTGGCAGAGATTCAGATCCTTGACTAGAACAGGTAATTTGACTCCACTAACCTTATGCTTCACCCTTGTCCTGGCTTGGATCAAGCTTGCTGAAGCAGCTCGCTGCCGCGTGGTTTGATGTGACGTCACTATGGGCTTCTAGAAGGTCTTTCGGGATCCGAATTGTGGGCACACACAAATTAATGTCTGGGATTGTTCTGATACGATCAGAGGGCACTATATCACAATAGTAGACGAAAAGTCAGGTTTTACAAGGTGGCAATCGGCACACCGGCGTGCACGGCAACGCGAACCTGCTTCCCTTACAGTAGTCGAACGTCGACTCAATGCAGCACTAAGATGGCTGCTCATCGCCGTCACTTCACCAGAAGTGAGGGTAGAAGGCATAAAACTAATGGAGCTTAAAACTACCTTAAACTAGACAAGGATCGAACAATAGGCAAGCCCTCTGGTCAGTCTGCTGAGAAGAGCCGATCAACCACTTGGCGATGTTCCGAAAGTAAAGTTTTTTTTTTAATTAACAATGATTTTACTTTGTATGCCAATTAATATTTTGTTATCATATTTGTATTTCCCATTACAGGACGAATTATTACGATGCTTTAATATTATGTGTGCATTGCAGTGCGGAGTTTCGTAGAATTCCGATCGGCTACAGTTAAGGCAATACGGTCAGCATTGCCTTAACTGTAGCCGCTGTAGCCGCACTGTAGCCGCACTGTAGCCGCACTGTAGCCGTGCAGTGCTTAAAAAGTGCGTTAACCTTTAACCACCAAAAATAATGTCAACGATATCACTGCAAACACAATAACTATTTTTTCCAAAGATACATTGGCATTCGCTTTTCCCCTCACACTGGGTATCCGTTTTGCAAAAATAGCCGTTCTTCTTGCAGGAAATGTTGCCTGTAATCAGAAAAATAAGGTAAAGCACGAGCTTTAGCAAAGCTGAGCGGAGATGTGCAAAGCCGAGACGAGCGGAGATGTGCAAAGCGGTATGCCGCATAGAGCTGACCACTCACCGCTCGCCGCTCACAGCACAGCACTCACCGCCAGGGACTTAAAAACACCTTCATAAAGGTTACAGAATTATAAGTGTTACAAGTTGAATTGGTAACAGAATCAAATATGTAACACTTATAAATGTGTTTTCAATGTGTTAACCCAAAACACTTAAATAGATATAAAAGTGTTAATAGTGTTAATAAGGTAATCGCAGCGTTGCAATTCATCATCATCATCATCAGCCTGTAATGTTCCCACTGCTGGGACACAGGCCTCCTCTCTATGAGAGGGAATGGGCTGTAATCCACCACGCGGGCCCAGTGCGGGTTGGTAGATGTCACATGTCTTCGAATTTTTAGTTCTAGGACATGCCGGTTTCCTCATGATGTTTTCCTTCACCGTTTTGAGAGCAGCAGTGATGAAATAAATTACACAAAGTAATGCACCTGCCTGGGTTCGAACCTACGACTTACTGCTCGTAAGTCGGGGCTGCTACCACTTGGCCACCGCTGCTCTCTTGGCCACCGCTGCTCTCCAATTGCGTTGCAATTACTTGTAGATAAAGCTATATTATTTCAGTTACACATATTAACACTTATTAACACATATAAAAGGTTACAGTTTCATTTAGCCGAGTTTTGAATACGGCATCGAGTACCTGCGTAGAGGAATCAATAAAAACAACAAACTCAGATTTTTTGAGTTTTCTAATTTAGGCCTGATATTTGTGGGAATGACTTCGGTACTTCAGAATAAAGCCTACTTTCGATGGAACCGGATTGCCTGCTGTAGAATCTACCCACAATCTAGGTATTGTTCTTACGGCTGAGACATACAGCTGTAGTCAACCACGCTTACCCAGTGGGGGTTGGTAGAGGTCACATGTCATCGAACTTGTGATTCAAATTTTTGATTGATTGAGTTTGTTTCGGCTGTTTCTTCCCAGAGTAGTCAGGTACGAAACACAAGTGTTTTTTTTACATTTTATAAAAGTGTTTTGCCGGTCTTTAGGGCACGTTTCCGGATGACAGCGGTGTGGAGGAGTATTTTGACGCCTAAGCGCCCTGTTGTTTATTAAGTTATTTTAGATTTGCTTAGTTAGTTTATTTTATATAAGTATACTAGTCTTTTTTGTTGTGAATATTTAGTTTAAGAAAATAATGAAGTAATGTAATATTTATTAAGCTTGATTCTATTATTTATAAATAGTATCGAAAACTAATTTACTGATATTTATTTATTTACTTAACACTTCAAGCACATAGTACAGAGGCGGACTTAATGCCATAAGCATTTTCTACCAGTCAACCTTTGGGTGATGCAGAGACAAACAATGGTAGGTGTATATCTATAAATTATTATACATTGAATTATAATTTATAGATATAATAGTACATTATGATATAAGTGCGGTAAGTTGAAAATTACAGCCGAGGCGATATAACAAGAAAGCAGAGGCTGTAATTATCAAAGCGCACGTATGTCATACGACGTTTTATAACATATTTGTGAGGAAATAAATAAAAGTCGGACGACATTTTCAAATAAAAACAAAACAGTGAAAAGAAAAAGCGCGCGGAATAACTTTTACTTGTTCACAAATTGAAATTAGCGATGCGCGCGCATTAGCGCTTTTTTTTTAAGGCAAGGGCACAGAAACAACCAGTATTACTAATAAAGTAAATTAATATTTTTGTGTTTTGCTACAGATAAATGGTTGTAATTTATGGTCAAAATTGATTAAATTAAAGAATTAAATGTTTATTTATTATATTTTATCTCCCAAGTTAATTCATAAAATGTTGACCACTTTTCTGACATAAAAACTCTTTGCTAGGATTTAAAAAAGTACCGTTCGTTTTAGACGAAGCATTATGATAAGCCGTGCGTTTTACTTTACATTACCGCACTAGTGCGTAATTAGATACTGAACTTGGTGCAATAAGAGACCCTTTACGAGCAAATGTGTTATAAATATGATTTATGATTCTCGAACTTGGCGGTCTCCATACGATGTTTTCGTTCACCGTTTTGAGAGCTTCCCTCGAGTAAATAATAATAATAGATATCATTCTTACCTGCAAGAACAAATGGAAGAATAATTGAGACAACAACATTGACCAGCTGCACTACTCGCAAAAACTGCATGGTTTAAAAAATATTAAGTACTATAAAAGCAAACGTTCCGGTACGTACTTTTATCAGAAAACTCGCGATAATTGATTTATATTCGTTTTGTTGATTTACATTACAAATAATTATAACAAATTATTTAATAATTTTTTGGTTCAAGTACACGTGCGTATAATTCAGCTTTTCAACATTTAATTGCGCGTCAAGAGATTTCCTACTTCACTCAAACTCTTTTCGAAAAATATCATCATTTGCAAAGTCTTTTTCTATGTTTGGGTCGGCTTTTAGTCTAACCGGATGCGGCTGAAAACCAGTATTTTACATAAACCGACTGCCTATCTGACCTCCACAACCCAATTAAGTCTGGGTAATACGATAACTCTTGGTAAGACTGGTTGCCAGATTTCCGCACCACTGACGGGTGATTCCCTATTTTCCCAAGTTTTCAGTTTCCCGAAGCTTATCTTAATAATATGCACGAATCTATCTTGACCGAACTCTAGAATGGTATCGTCGCCGAATCAATGCCTTCCCGTAACGACTGTCAAAGATTGATTGACAACCGGGATCAACGACTTAACGTGCTTTCCGACTCACGGAGGATCCGTGATACGTAATGGGCGGTCACGATACGTAACATAAAGATCGACCCGAGCTGCTGTTATTTTATTATTCAGCCACGAGCTTCACGGAAAATCTATACTAACATTGTTTGTTTATTTGCTTGAACGTGCTAATCTCAGGAACTACTATTCCGATTTGAAATTCTTTCAGTGTTAGATAGCTCAGTGTTAGGAAGGCTATATGTCATCACGCTATGACAAATAAGAGCGGAGCAGCAATGAAAAATGTAGCGAAAACGGGGAAAATGTGACGCAGACGAAGTTGCGCGGGACAGCTGGTAAAATAATATAAGGACATGACAGACCCATGCAATAGAAGGCGAGCCTGTTGTAATCAACGGGCACAAATACAGACTTCGGGGCTGCTAAGAATTACTTGGGGAAAAACTCAATCAGACCTTGCCCGACTCGGGAATTGAAACCAGGACTTCATGATCAGCAGTCGCACTTCCAATCACTATAACGACGATGCAGTCTCATCTGCCTAGCGTTTTCAGCAGGGACCCAAACTGTAAACCGTAATAAGTGTTTTTAACACTGTCTTCTAAAACGGTTTTAACAGAAAAACACTTTTAAATGTAACAAATACAATAATGTTACCGAATTAAACTGTCACCTTTTATTTCTATGTGTTAATATGTGTAACTTAAATAATCAATCATGGCTTTAGTACGCGGCGTTTACCTGTTACACTTTTATATCTGTTACAGATATGTTTATGTTACAAACACATTTAAAAGTGATATTTGATTCAAAAGTTTCATTTTTTTTTGTCATATTTGATGCTGTTACCAATTCAACATGTAAAACTTATAATTCTGTAACCTTTATTAAGCTGTTTTTAAGTCCCTGGTTTTCAGTCTACTAGTAAATAAATAAAAGAAAAATCTTATTATTGGCAATAAGCTCCAGCTATTGTGTCCTGAGCTCAACTAGTCAGAGCCTCGACGTTTACTTAAGTAACCGAACCATGAAATATGAGGCAAGCTGCGACTAACTAAATTGACGTTAAAATATAGGGCGGCCTTATTGTGTTACCTGATGAGGTGGAACTATTTTCCCAAAATAGATTGATAATAATAGGTGCTGGTTTGTTGTGGTTCGTTCGATCTTCTTTTCACTATAATGGTATTAGGCATATTCTAGAAAACAAATAAAAATAAAAGTTTATTTCGGAACAAAAACACAAGACTAGGTTACAACAAGTAAAACGATGGTATCTGCAAAAGTGTCGCGGGTTCGATCCCCGTACGGAACAAATATTTGTACGACATACAGGCACTAGTTCCGTTTCTGTCTGTTAGTGGACATGAGTTTAAATGATTGAAAACGCACCCACAATCCAGGTGAAATTCCAAGAGTGGGGCAACGTTTAGAAAAAATACAAAAGAACAAATTACCTGTTGAATCATAGTGATAAAAATCTGCAATTTTATTTACTCAAACGGCTATGGCGTAAAGACATCTACGTTCTTAAATAAAGAAGGAAATCCTTCGTGTATAGACACTTTTTCGGATAAAAATACGTGAATTATTCTTCAAACGTTATGAATATCCATATAAACATAACAAATTGAAACCCTGTGGCGTAGAAACCTTATTCATTCTTTCTTTTGAGGAAAGCCAATTGAATATAAACCTTATGACGTTCGAAATACTGTCCAGTTTTTATCTCACATTGTTGATGTGGATCAGCCAAATCCAAAATTTACCCATAAAGATGAGAAGACAAATCAGGAATATCATATATAATACGCATTTTTTCCCCATTAAAGGTAGCAAATTGCATTGCTGGCGCTGCTAGAAGTAAAAGTACTTAAAAGACGGATAGATATACCATGACTTCACGTTCATTTTTATTACATCATCATCATCATAAGCCTATAATGTTTCCCGCACCGTTTTTGAGGGCAGCAGTGATGGAATAAATTACACAAAGTATTGATCGTAGCGTGATGATAATTATATAGCCTATGTTACTTCTAATACCTCCAAGAATATGTGTACAAAGTTTCATGATGATCGGTTGAGTAGTTTTCGCGTGAAAGCGTAACAAAAAAACTTACTTTCGCATTTATAATATTAGTTAGGATTACGAGTGTCTAGATTTGAACCAAGTTAGAAGAAGCGAAATCAAGGGTGCGTCTCATTTTTTAAGGAAATTTCTCGTCAACAATCCGACAAACAATTCCCGTGACCAGAGGCCTTTCTTGAGCCCAGTAATTAACATTGCCATTCAACGTGTCAATGCTTGGCATCATTGACTCTTCTGGGCACGTATCCGGATGACAGCGATGTGAAAAAGTGTTGTGTCGCCCGATTGTTCGATTTTTAAAGTGAATCTTTTATTACATCGTCTCAAACTTTTCCGTATGTGTGTTGCATGTCGCGTGACGCTGACGGTCGGCCGCGGAGTATCACTTTATCCCTACTCCGCGCTATAGTGTGAAAAAAAGTTTCACATTTACCGTGGTTTCATAAAACCACACAATCGTTTTTATAAAAATATAATAATAACTAATTCAACACAAGCATACCTTGCTTGTGTTGAATTAGTTATTATTATATTTTTTTTAAATATTTAGTGAACTCTATAATATTGTAGTTTAAGTACGTAAACTTATAAATTTTTAATGCCAAGTATAAGTAGGTACCTACGTGTGTTTCAGTCTATACTTCAATTTCAGGTTTCACGTTTCGTCATTCCTCCAAGCTTGCCTATCTAGGAAAACTATTAACCTTTTTAATCTGAAAGAAAAGTAAATAAAACCCGAACTATTTCCAAAGTATTTATTTTAATATAGAAAAGTTATATAGTAGAGATAGATTTCACAGACGTTCCAAAATCTTCTACATGTAATCTTATACTGAGCTACAACTACTTTTCTAATATGTAAATACATTAATAATCGCTCGAATATTTTACATTATTTACAAGACCGTTACGAAAATATTTGTACAGTTCATAATTAAGTTTACAAAAAATATCTACTCTACGCTATTTACCATTAAATCTTCTTCTGCTCTAATTCTCTGATAAGATAAAGTTAATTATATTTGTATCGCCAATTACACAGAAATCCGTCCGAATTATTAACTTATTAAGTAGGATTATTACATTGATATTACGGCAGAAGAACTTACAATTAACAGTTAACTAACAAGCATCCAGTAACTAAACAATAAAACGGAAACAATAACAACATCAGTACAATAAATGTATAATTACGAGTATTACAAGTTTTCACAGAAAGTGTTCCATTTCCTCCTTGTTTCACGAAATGTTCGGATGAGCACAAAGCGTTCTTTGTGAAGCTATCTAAAAGATTGTTTTAGTTGAAAGATAACAGTGGTCGTTTTTAAGTTACCTCGAAATAAATCCACAGTCTAGTCTGGTGGTTTTATATTCTAAAAGACTATTACTGTACATTCAGTTATTTATCATCTGCCTGGCCATTTTCTTAAACTATCTCGGGCTCGGCTTCCAGTCTAACCGGATGCAGCTGAGTACCAGTATTTTACATGAAGCGACTGCCTATCTGACCTCCACAACCCAGTAACTGGGTAATACGATATACCCCTTGGTGAGACTGGATAACGACGTAACGACTGTCAAAGATCTATGAGTGGCAGCCGGGACCAATGGCTTAACTTGCGTTCCGAGGCACGGAGGAAACTCCGTATGTAACTATGGTCACCCATCCACGGACCAACCTCGGCAAGCACGGCTTAATCTTAATGATAACGACCCTTGCGGCTGTTATTATTTAGCCACGAGCTCCTCCCAGTTCACTCAGTTACTATATTGACATAATTCAATACAATTTATTTCATTTATTGCAGACATACTCGTAGTCCATAAAATATGTTTATGGACTACTACGAATATTTAAATCAAACACGAATTCAAATAATACACATTGAAAACAATCATTATCACAGAAAACTGTACCTATGTAACCTACCTTGAAATATGTTCAGTTGATGATTTCTCGGACTAGATATTGCTGGAACGTTGATAGTAGTCATCTGAATGGGCTAGGCAGATAACATAGGTACATACCTAGCTAGGTAACTCGAAACCGCTTGGTAAGACTGGTCGTCTGATCTCAATCACCTGTGTTACATAACAAAAGAACTAATAATTTTATAAGTTCACTAGCAGCCCGCCCCGGCTTCGCACGGGTATTTAACAAAAATTTCAAAATTAAAAATTACAACACATACTCATAAACCCTTCTATTTGCGTCAGGTTACTAAATAAAAAAAATTATAAATAAGGTTTGAATATTCCCGTCTCGTACAGCCCGTACCTCAGTGACGCGTACAGTACATCGCTTAAGGTGAGCAGGGTGAGCGGCGACCGCGCAACTTTTTTCTAATACTTACATTTTTAAACTCCTGATATCTTTCGAATGGAATGTCCAATTTAATAATTAAAAAAGTATTATAAAGGTATTGAAGCAGACTTGAATATGAAGTAATTTATTTTGATAAGGATTAATACCAATATATCATACAAAAATAGAGCCTTTTCCAGCGGCGGATTAAAAAAATATATTTTTAAAATAAAAGAAAGTTATTGTGGCATAACTATTATAGTTAGACATATACTGTCGCGACACTTTTTATAAATAATAATGTGTTCTGCAAAGTCGTGGAACATTACTATATTCTATCATCAATAGTTTTCGCAGCGCACGCGATATAAAGAATATTTTAGGTAATTTTTGTACACCTTGGGTTACATTATTGGAGTTTTAGTAAGGATCCCTAATTTTTTTGAAAATATTATATAGCCTATGTCACCCGGAGATAGTGTAGCTTTCCAACAGTGAAAGAATTTTTCAAATCGGTTCAGTAGTTTCGGAGCCTATTCAATGCAAACAAACAAACAAACAAACAATCAAATCTTTCCTCTTTATAATATTAGTTTAGATTCACTATTTCACAGATTTTTTTCCAAATAATATCAGCTTACAGACATAATAATATAGATGATATTATGACAGTACAGTTTAATCGGCAAAAGAAAGGGTAAAACGCCAAAACTCTTAAAACAGTCTTCAAAAAGTTTGCTTCATAAAGATCATGACCAAAAGCATTAAACTGAAAGCACGTAAGAGAAAACTACTTTACTAAATCCTACCTAATCCCTTTACCGCTCGTTAAAATTTTACGCAGCGAAACTTAGAGCTGCTTTCATTAACTCGTCTTTGTAAAACTGGAGTTAATTTCGGATTTCTGCAGCTTTATTACTCATGAGTGCTATTTCGTTAAAACAAGTCAGTGAAACCTTAAAAAACGTTGTTCAGTGCCGACTCTAATTATCTGCCATCTTTTCAGTAAGGTCAAAGTTAAAGCGTGCTCCACCTTTTCGTTTGCTTTAGAATCAAAATCTTTATGATTATGATTTCGAAGAATTTGTCTTTATATCTGTGTCAACACAATAATACTGGTGTAAGAATAAACATACAATTCAGCGAAAAAGAAACATGTTCTTGTCTGATATTTTTTGTTTTTGTGTAACACGATCGTCGTGTTGGGTCAAATTATTGTGCCTTGGGGGACACCTCTTGGAATCGTTCGGAGTTTTTGATACAAAGAAATGTAGATTTAGCCTAGCGAGCTTTAGTTTCTGTACTTTATGAGCTTATTTAGTCGTGGTAATATATACAGGGGCCAATACTGAGACAACATAGATGCCTAATATTATGAAAATCTATTTCTCATAAATTTGAAATTAGAGTGTCTCTATGAAAATGTGTTTTTCTTTCGAATAGCTTAAGAACACAGATAATGAACATCATTATTAGATTCTAAAATCTACTGCTAAATTATGTACATTAAAGGTATTTGCTCGCCTGAAATAACAGTGGATCAACAAAATCCAGCGGACGAAATTAAGTTTTATTACTGGAAATGAAACGTAAACCCAGGCTCATACATAACATGTACGCAATTCCACGTTTAATTCAGATGAAGGATTAACTCATCACTTCAGTTACAAAAAAGCTTCTATTTATAAACCCTTTTTTATGTTAATCAATAAAGTTTATCTATTCAAATTATTTAACGTGTACTGATTCTTTTTTTTTTTTATTCCAAATTAACTACAAAATGTCGTAGGATTGCTGGATGTGATTTTATTACAGTAATCTTCACCATATGTACTATCATATTACGTTTATCACACACACTGTCTCATTATTATCATAATGTAAATTGTTACGAGAACTATCCTAAAATAGAATCTTTCAATTCCCGTCCTTTGTACCTACACTGAAATTTTTATTCCACCATCGAATTCCAATGCAAATATTTATATAAGCCAGGCAACCCGACTGCCTTCTCTTTCGACTATAACCTCCTCGGGTGCGATCACAATCTCCGCTGTAGCGGGCGCGGTAGCGGGTAGCACAGGCGCCTCGCTCACTCGTCTCCGTGTGAGCGTGCGCTGCGGCTCCCGTCATGTCCCGCAGTCGATACGCGCGCATATCGCTGCGCTGAGTAGCGTAGCGGCAGCGAGCGCGATTTGCACACAGGCGATGACTACTAAGTCGCGGGATGATGGTGTTGTGTCTTCTTCGATGGGGCCATCGCTGGAAGAATAGAAAAGTTAACATTCGCAAAAATTACAAGTCTTAATAAGTGACAAATCCCATATGAGTAAAAATATCACTCCAAATGTGACCTCAAACGCAAACCGCAACAAGGATGCCACAATGTTGTGTTCACTAGTGACACTAGTTAAGGTTTAGAATAAAACCACCAAATTATCAGTAAGTAGTGAATGACTTGGGGGAACGTGCTCTCGCTACCCTGGTTAATTGTTGACTGGTTGAGGAGACGTTACCTCAAAGCAAACGCTACGTTTATTAGAATACCACATCAAGAGATCAACCAGTCAACAATTAACCCGGGTAGCGAGAGCACGTTCCCCCAAAGTCATTCATCTACTTACTGATAATTTGGTGGTTTTATTCTAAACCTTAACTGGTGTTACTAGTGAACACCGATCTCAGACAGCTGTGACAAAACTAAATCTACGAAAATGCCTACGTCATTGCAGCCTGTTGCGGCTTTCATGATTGTCCGTCACCGTTGGAATTGTACCTTAATAATTCAAAGCCACTAAATGCTTTAAAAATGTGAGTGAAAGTGAAACGGTGTTCCTTGTTAAAATTCCTTTCTTTTGTATTATTTTATCATTTTCGTCCAAATATTCATATCATTGACAATTCGCGAATATTATGTTACATAAATATTTAACGTTGCTTCCTTTAGACGGTTTATGAATATTTCATCGGTTTCTTTGTTTTTATATCTCATTTCGTCAGTAATCTGATTTTTAATACATTCAATATTATTAGGAATGTCTGTGTCCACTTATGAATTTGTTTGGCGCTATGTAAATGTTTTGCATAATTTTCTCTACAAATAACAGTGGTCCCGGTTCCTAAGAAGGGCGGTCATAGGGGTTGCAGGTCGGATTAAAAATGGAGGAATGGGCCCGGGGGTGAGTGGCCTCACTGTCGGGTGTGGACAGGGAGGTGTGTACCTATTGGTGTGCCCTAAGCTTGTAAATCTGTTGCCAGTCTTATTGTGCGACAGGGCCCTACGCCCACAAGGGGCCTCTAGTGCGAAAGGGTAGACACTTCCAACTAGACTCTCCTCATTGGCCCCCAAGGCCAAGATTCTGGTTCCCGATGCCAATGGGATGCCTCGCCCTGAAGGAGTTTGGTGGGTTGTATTGGGTCATCACTCATTTTGTTTCGTTGACACCGTAAGGTTTTCATCAAGAACCTCGAAACTGAAGACTTTTCCCTGAGGGGCCAAAGGTAATTTAAGACGGATAAATAAATACCCGTAAAGAAAAACATGAACAAGTGCTGTCTTAAAAAAATACAGCTATTGTTCTGGGGTGTAGTCGAGGCACTACTGATGACGTCACGACACTGGGACGCGACGAACCGATGACACTCACTAATAGCATGCGGGGATGCGAGCCGGTAGCGGCACGTCCGTACGCGGCGGCGGTCAGGCGGTGAATCTTTGATTTTTTTATTTTTTTTTGAATGGCATCTCGCAGTTCAACCTATGAGGTTGACGTCTGCCTAACCGGACTATCCTGTGGGTGCCTTTAGAGTAAGGGCTCCAGCCAGGGCATAAAAACTTACAAACTAAGCGACTGCACGCTAAGGGCACCCCCTGTGGGGTACGAACCTCGAGATTTAATTTATTTGATTTAATGTATGTTATAGCAGTTTATTTTATACCTGGGGGTAAAAGGGTTGTTTGTGTATCCTGTAACTATAAATAAAATCATAATTTGACCATCGATATTTCAGCCCTATGACCTATGGCGGGACCACTGTGCAAATGTAAGATTTAATTATTATCCTTCCTACAATTATAATGATATCAAAAATACTCAGATTTTCAGAATTGACTTAATTCAACTCGCAAGATTGGAGCAAGATTATTAAAAAGACAATTTCTCGTAGCATTTTGGGAAGCAAATTAATATAAGTTTCAGATTTTCTTGGAATCCGATAATGGATTTTTGCTTTAGAATTTTTCCTATTTAAGGTAGAATTATTGGCTAGACTGAAAACAAAGCTCCAATTATGTATAACGATAAAAAGTTAATAAACTATATTTATTTTTGTAAAGTTCCGTACCGGTAGGTGTAAACAAATTTCGGAGAGGCTCTGTACTGACACTGGGCGCTGAGAGATACAGCAGGTATATATAAAATTTAAAAATGCCTATTTGCGTTGGTCACGCCATCTCTTGAGAACTACTCAACCGATTTAATTCATCTTTTTTAAACATTTTCTAATACTTTGTAGAAGGTTTTTAGGTAGGTATGTAGGTAGTAGTAAGGAAATTAGTGGGTAGGAACAAGTGCATTGAAACATATGCTGGCATCAGCTAGTTATGCATAAATATTAGAATCCAATACCGTACCGGACCGGTTACTACAAACTGTAGGTCAAAAGTTTGTACAAACATTCTGGTCCTGCAATAAGATTGTTTTCAAATAAAATAACTGTTCTGTGTGTGTGTGTTCTGTGTTCGTTCCACCTGCTGAGAGTCTCCCGCCTGGACATGAGTGGCCATGGCTGACCTGGAAGTCTTTAAATAGACTTCGGACCCAGGTTGGTTGCAGCAAGGAAAACCTGTTCAGGTGGAGAATCATTAGTGATTCTGCCCTGGAGTGTAAATGTGGTGCTGCCCCGCAAACGATGCGGCACTTAATATCGTGTCCTGCGTGTCCTGCTGTTTGTTCATTACAGGAACTGATGGACGCTGCAGAGAGCGCCAAACTAGTGGCTCAGTTCTGGGCGGATACAATTTAGATTGCCATCGACACGCTAAGAAGAAGGATAAAAAAACTTGCCCATGATCAATGCCAGGTGGATCCAGGATAGTTCTGCAGCACTGTACAACCAGGGCTACAAGCAGACAAGCCGCTGCTGCCCAGAGCACGCTAGCCGCTCCCGCGCCCGCTCCCGCTACGCCTGACATTGCGCTCCAACCTCTTGACGTGTGGATCGAAACCGCTGCCGGAAACGGGATCAGTCATAAAGGTGGTATTTAATATGACTAGAAATGTTGTACAAAAGCGTGAATGTTTTTTATGGAAACTTTACAGAGGTTTTTCACTCAATTTTGTACAAAGAGCTCGGCAGATTTGCATTATACAAGGTGTTGTTTTGCAACCTCGTCAAATTTCAGGAGGTGGTCAAGAACGACATAAATAATCAATTAAAATTACGGTACCTAGTTAATTATTAATTAACGCTGATTTTTTTAGTTATTTAAGTTTGTCAGTATTTCAGAATAACCCCCTTAACGTGGTTTAGGCATTAGGAAATTATCGAATAAACGTTTGAGATTGTTTGTGTAAGCGAGGTTATAATATATGTGTAAGCGAGGTTATAAAGCAAGAACCAGACGGGCCGCGTTTAAAACACGGGTGTTTCACACTTGCCGATTTACGTGAAAAAGAAAAAAAAGAAAAATTACCTACCCATTTTATTATTGATTCGGGACGAGAATCATTAGCATAGTTACCTCCTTGAATTTGACGAGGATGCAAAACAACACCTTGTAGATGGTGGAAGGTACAGTGACGCTAAATCGGTTACCAACCACGTAATCACCACGCGTAGCATGACCGCCGTTGAAACGGTCTATGTCGACGGAAGAATCGACAAACTGACACTTTGTAACTGTCTATCTGCCACTATGTCGATTCTTCCGTAGATAAAACTCGTTTCTACAGTGGTGCTACGCGTGCAGCACATCATTCTGAAATGTAGAATTTTTCTTCGGTTACTAAAAAAAAAACGGTTGCCTCCTACAAAACTGCAATACCTACAATATCAAAATGTAATTACTGACAAAAAAAAACATGTAGTGGGGTTCAGAATGATGCAACAATATTTTGATTTGAAAAAGTGTCCATGGAGTTTCTTGCCCATTCTTCTCCATAGAGATCTACGCTACGGAATGGGCAGCTACAGTACTTTCACAAGTTATTATGCCTTGTGTCTGGGACTGTTGCTTTACGTTTTGTTTTGTTTTTGACTTAATTGCCTGTGGTCTAATTGAAATAAATACGTTAGAGTTTGCACTGAACAGGGTAAACGCATTAGCGTTGGCGTCCCTTCCACTTTGTATGTTATATGTACAGTTTCTGCCAATAAGCTTCTAGTCATCTCACAGTAAAGTTGTTGTTGGGTTGCAATTCTCAGGGGTAAAATAACTGTGAAAATGGTATAGTAACGATTGCAAACACAAAAACCATGCGCTCTTTCTTGTAACTCCATCCACTATTTCCTCCAGCCTTCCTTACCGCCTTACAGCCTTCCGTACCGGCAACTAAAAGGTTGGTATTACATTTCCGTAGATAGTAGATTTAATGGGAATCCGTCATTATAAGTGAAAGACGTTGTGTCTTACAACAAAACCCATGGCTATTTACTGAGTTGTTAGTAAAAGCTTTCATGAAAATTTTCACTGTTTTTGTTACTTTTCTTTAGGGCAATAATAATTCTTAATAGGAGCCTGAAGCATGTTTTAGTGCCCCGCGCTTGCGACCTTTGATATGGAACTGCATTAAAAGAAAAGACTCAGACCATATTGTAAAAAGAAACTTTATCATAACCAGAAGTACTACAACCAAAAAATCTATTAATAACACTTGCAACGGGATATTTACCATGTGTATTATTTGTTTCGAGTTCCCGATATTGAACCAAAAAATCGTCTACTCGACATTCTCCGCCCAGTAGTGGAAACGTTTTAGGTTGATATTTTGTTTTTTTTTTGTTTAGGCAAAACTTTGCCCCACACTAGGAATGTCTCCTGCTATCGTGGCCATTTTTACAAACATTTAAACTAACATACACAAATAGCCAGACTGAAAAAACTATCTATAGGCATTACAAAAATTTGTTCCGTGCAGGGATCGAACCCGCGACACGCAGCGCAGCAGTGGATCGCTCAACCACTGCGCCAACCGTGCCGTGAAAATTTAATTTCTGTAAATACTGGAAATACGATTACAACAATATAACATAACATAAAAACATAAAAATAAAGTCATACGTATCAACGAACGAAAGTTACATTTTATTTCAAACACTAGTCCCGCTATTTATTTAACTTTATAATTACCTGTTCAAAAAGTTAGTTCGTATCCAGTAGGTAGTTTTTAACAAGTGCCACCTAACTAAGTAAACTCAAAATTGGTTAAAAACAATTTAAAACTAAATAACTCTGAACTTAAGTTAAATAATTTGAATTAGGACTCGAATTTTAGAGCATTTATAAACTGATTCGATCCAAATGTTTTTAGATCGATCAAATTGTTTGTATTTTCTGAACTGTTCGATGCATTTTTAAACGGAAATAAATTTTCTCAAATATCTTTCAAGAAATTTCGAATATTTCAAACTTATACTACCGACCTTATATCTCTCTTGCTTTCTAAGTAATCGAGCTCAAAACACTAACCATCTATCTATAAATATGTAAGCACAATCAGAGTGCTTTAAAGTACTTCAGTACAATTTGAACTAAACTGAGACCTCAACTGTCCGTGCGAATTAATCCTAAAGTTATCGGAGGTGGCTTTGATGTTTGTTACTCTTTCATGCAAAAACTACTGAACGGATACTGATAAAAATTAGCACAGCGTATAATCTCGTTTTTAAAGTAGTAGGTACAGATATAATATCTTTACCTACTACTTTTGAAAAAGAGATTGAAATAATTGTCTAGGAGCCTTTTGCCCTCACACGCACACATTTGCCTTTTCTTTTTCTTATGTTTACTTTTTTTTTAGTTTCCTGGGCGTGATTAATTAACACTTTTTCTTTCTATAGTGTTTTACCTGCTGCTAAAACGCTGATGCCTCCAGCCGGGATCCCGAGTCCCATGTTGAACTTCTGTCTCTCTTCTATGAAGGCCACACTGCCCATCACCATGGCTGATATACCGCATACTATCTGTAAGAGAATTAAGTTTAAGTTAAGTCTAGTAGTTTAAAAGACATGATATACTGGAAATATATAGCTTGATGTGTCGTGTGTCACGATTTGCGCCAAGCTACACGCACCACACGTGCCACGCTGGATAAATTACTTCCACATCATAATAGGGGATAATCCTTTTTTTTTCTTTGTCCGTCGGGTAGTTTATTGAAAAGTATTGGACACGTATTTTTTCTTTTTTCACGTGGTCATAAAATTACGGAGATATATTGAGTGGAAATGGCGCATGACGTCACATGTAGGTAAGTTTTATACCTACTTGTGACGTAGTGAGCCCCCCACTCTCCAACTTTAATGAGTTCTAACTAAGTAATTTTTTGATATTTTGATAAAACAAAAAATACGTGTCTAATATTTTTGTATAACCTGTCTGACGGACAAAATAGAATGTCGTTTTCTTTACCCAGTCCGATCCCCTATTCCTGACAAACCGAATATTTGTCGCACTCTATTTCTACTCACGGTCTTGTTTTATATAGGGTGACTGGTAATTAGTGACCGATACTTAAACACGTAATTATACTTATTATAACAAACAACTTTCGTAAAGAAACATTTTTTATACTCATTCAATTTTACCACAATATTACAACAGCCGTATGAAATTTGCGTACGCGCGCCTGTGGCCTATCAGCTTGTGATAAAAGTGAATGAGTATAAAAAAATGTTTGTTTGGGAAAGTTGTTAGTTATTATGAGTATAATCACGTGTTTAAGTATCGGACACTAATTACCAGTCATCCTGTAAAGGTTGTATACGGAACCACGAAGCCGTCAAGCATTTGGTACATAAAAATAAAAAACATCTAAGTAACACCGAACGAAATTTTTGTTATTAAAAGACTTTTTTTTTGGTGTGAAAAGTAGTGCTCAATTTAACGTGCTCAAAACATTATGCAAATGGATGCATTTAATAATACAGGAGTCACGGAGGTATTTAAAGTAAAGATAAAAAAACCTCCATAAGAGTATTTTTTAAGGGGTATGCCTTGACTGTCCCACTCCTGGGCATTATAGGTCTCCTTCGATTCCTTCCACTTTGCTCGGTGTTGCACCTCTTCTCGCTAATTAAAGAAAACAAGGAATTTTATAAATTAAATAAAATGCCGAGGTTTTAGGGCGATGCCGATGGTGACAAGTCACAAGAATTTGAATTACATTCGACCAGACCCGTAGAAGTTGTTTATATCCCTTCATCAACTTGAAAAGAGGTGATCACCTTCAAACGGCCGAGCAGATTTTCTCGAAACATAGCTAAGAACACTCTTGATTAAAACACCTTTCCATCGACACCAATTTTATTAAAATCGGTACATCCGTTTAGGAACTACGATGCCACAGACAGACACACAGATACACACGTCAAACTTATAACACCCCTCTTTTTTGTTCGGGGGTTAATAAAATGAAAGGTTCCCAAAATGGTGCAGTAATGACAGGAACACTACATGCCTGTCGGCTTCTTTATGAGTGTTCTTACACTCTATGTATAAATAAAAGTAAAGTTTAATAAACACTCGAGCATCAATACATGGCACGGGATAGCCAACATAAAAAGACCGTACCAGTAACCATTAACCCCATTCATCTCATATTCTGTGCTGGTAAGTAATTACATCTATTGATTAGCTCCACCATTAGCAAGCTGCGTAGTAATGGGAGCATTGAAACCAGCACAAAACGGAGTGGAACTAATATCTTAACTAGGCTAGTCAAGTGGGACTGACAATCTAGGTTACGCAAACCAGTGGAAGCTGTTAATCATCATTTCAAACAAAATACGTCTACTGCTGGAGAAGTCGTCACATCATCATCTGCCTAGCCTTTTCCCAAACTATCTTGGGGTCGGCTTCCAGTCTAACCGGATGCAGCTGAGTACTAGTATTTTACATGAAGCGACTGCCTATCTGACCTCTAAAACGCAGTAACTGGATAATGATACCCCTTAACGAATGTCAAAGATCTAAAAATGACAGCTCGGACAAACGGCTTAACGTGCTTTCCGAGGCACGGAAGAAACTCGGTATGTAATTATAGTCACCCATCCACGGACTAACTTCGGCAAGCAAGGCTTAACCTTAAAGATCGACCCGTGGGCTGTTATTATTTAGCTACGAGCTCAATTCAAAGTCAAAGTCAAAGCATTTATTTCAATTAGACCATTACAGGCACTTTTGAAAGTCAAAAAAAAAAAACACAATATAAAACGCGAAGCTAGAGTCCCAGTCACAAGGCATAATAACTTATGAAAGTACTGTAGTTGCCCATTCCGTAGCGTAGATCTCTATGGAGATGAACGGGCAAGAAACTCCATGGACACTCTTTTAAATCAAAATATGTTACAAAATCTTGGTTACATCATTCATGAAGTTAAGAATTACAAATATGTGAGAACAATGTAGAAATATGGGAAGTTAAGAGCGTCCAGAGTAAAAGATTAAATCAGTAATTAAAAATAAAGTAACTAAAATAAACCGTGGCAGCTAAGAGAATTAAATTATGATTATGGTTAGTCGTCACATTTACTGGAAATATACTCCTCTAATCCAGATGATTCCCATGGACTTACCATATACAACCTGTTTTTTTAATATCCCGTAACTCTAGGATATGATTGAGACCATATCAAAGAATCAACTGGCATATGAAATATGTTTCAAACATACCTTTTTTTCTTTTTTTTTGCCTTTTCTTAGCTTTAAATATGAATTATTGGTTTGAATAAAAAGAATTACTCGTATTGTATTAATGAAACTACTACTATTTTACTACACTACTGCGAAGTTTGGCAACCTCGCAAAAGTAAAGATTCGTCATACTGGTGAAAATTTTTGACCTAATTTAATTATGATTAGTGATATCTCCGAAACTATGCATTTTTGGACCACCTATTCTAGGAGTTTTAGTATTATTTTTACCTACAGAATTTAACCCTAGAGTTAATAGGCTCGCCCCTTGGACATAACTGGCTAAATGTGGGTGTACTAATGGGTACTCCTCTGCCTAAATTGTCGGAGATTAAAGGCGTGATGTTATGTTTACCTCATGGCCTACCATGACATCTTAAAGCAGTATTGTTTTACTCTTATTCCAGTGTGGGAAAGAGACGGAGCTATACACGAAGTCTAGCGCCATCTCTTTCCCACACTGCAAATGGAGTCAAACAATAATGTTTTACGACGTCATGGTAGGCCACCTGGTGGCGTACCATGACGTCTTAAAACATTATCGTTCCATTCTTATTCCAGAGTGAAAAAGAGACGGAGCTATACAGGTCGTCTTATTCCATCTCTTTCCCACTCTAGAATAGGAATGGAACAATAATGTTTTAAGCGCCATAGTAACCCCCCAGGTCATCAGTATAGGTACCTTGTGTAAAGATTTCCCACGCTAACCTAAAGCTTATTAATTTATAATGCTACCCAATTTCATTAATAGGTTAGGATTTTATTGTTATAACAGATAATAAACTAAATTAAAATTATAGTGAAATTGTTACAAGCGCCCAAATACATAGTTGGTGTTAGGTGGATAAGCGTAATAGATTTGAAAGTTTCAGATAAAACTTTAGGGAATTGGACCGTACTCAAAGAGATTATGATAATAAAATAACAGTCCCTTTTGCGTAGATCTATAAAAGGTATAGTTTAGATATTTTAATGCTGCTCTATAATAACTATTTCTGGAACTTTGTGATCGCTCTCGTGATAACAAAGGTTATTGCCTAGATTAAGATTAATAAAATGAACAATTGTGTCAACTTTACTTATTTTTCCATGAAATTATCATAAAATATTACTTTCCTAAATGAATCAGATTTTCTTAAAAACTTTGAAGGTTTTGTATTTTTTTCTCGGAACCCTAATCCTTTTTCAAAAATAAAAGTAGCCTATGTTACCTATGTTGCCCTATAACATCATCCCGTCAAAATTAATTCAGCTGTTCCGCAGATTAGCCGAAGCGAACAGACAGAACGAATATAGTATTTCAATAATTAATTTAATCTATATTTCTATATGTAGAAGACCACCTTGAATGTATGCAAGACTAGTACCAAAAAGACGATTTTAGTCAATATTTTGGAGGATTATAATTTGTGAAAAATAAAGCTGAATTTTTTGTAACTAAAAGTGTTTTACTTTTTGTTTTAAGTGTACTCGGTCAAGCGTAAACATTTTAAAACATACGTCATTTGTTTTGCGAATAGGGGTGCGGATTGGGTAAAGAAAACGACATTCTATTTAATTTGTCCGTCAGACAAGTAATACAAAAATATTAGACACGTATTTTTTGTTTAACAAAATATCATTAAAATACTTAGTTAAAACTCATTAAAGTTGGAGAGTGGGGGCTGACTACGTCACAAGTAGGTATAAAACTTACCTACATGTGTCGTCATGCGCCATTTCAACTCAATATATCTCCGTAATTTTATGACCACGTGAAAAAAGAAAAAACACGTGTCCAATACTTTTCAATATATATACTACCCGACGGACAAAGAAAAAAAATGTGATTATCCCCTATTGACCTAGCGGAAAATCGACATAAGGGGAGTAATTCCAACCTGAATCAATAACCGTTTCAAAGAAAATGAGAAACTACTTAATTTCTTTCCATCCACAAAAACGCTGCAATTCGAATCTTACCTACCCTTTAGCTTTTAAGCCAATTAGAAGACTTCGAGAGGCAATAAAAAAACCTGACCTCTTTGGTGGTTGGTTTGGTTTCAGCTGTAAACGGAAAGAGTCAAAAGGCAATAGTAACGACTTTTATTCGAGCAACGTTGGTCGTAGGTACTTATGGCTCAACTTTATTGCTTGGGCGAGCCACAATGCGAAGAGAAATAGGTAATCCGTTTCGCCCTCAATCGCTTTGGTTCCGTAAAAATGAAGTTAGTTTCCCGTAAATTACAACAGTTTTTTCTATGCGAGGATTATTGATATAAATATTCATACACACACGTAACAACCCGAGCAATATTATGCCACGAGCTGATGACAGATTCCTGCTTTAAGTATATCTTCAGGTATGTACGACTGGCTATATTGTGTGTTGGCTCTGAAACTAGGCCAACACACAATACAAAAAATATTTTGGTATGTTCTGACACATGCAATTAATGGCGTTAGCATACTAAGGGATTATAATAATTATCATGTATTCTAGTTTGACAAAGATGATAAAAGGTGCATGGCACAATTATGAGGCCCAAACTATAAAATTCTCCATTGATCACATTCGACTGTCGTACGGAACCCAAACGCACAAGCCCGGTAGACCATTCCCTTATTTTTTGCTTTTACAAGCCTCCGTCACCATAGTGGGGACTTCATTGGCTTTTTACAAGATACGTCGGTTTGACGATTGGCCGTAATCCGATTGAGCGTTAAGTAAAGATTGAGGGACGACTTAATCCAATTTGTGGTCTTCAATTTAGCGGAATATAAAAAGAAAAAAACCCTTTTGAAACGTAATTTCCTTTTGGTAAGTTTTCGGTTGGTGCTCGTTAAATAAGGGAAAAGAATGAAAAAGAAACAACATTTTCAGGTGGTTTTTAGATGTTTTAATGCAATTAATTTACTTGTAGGTCGTCATTATCATCCGCCCGCTTTTATCCCAATTTGTTTGGGGTCGGCGCAGCATGTCTTTTTCTTCGAAACTTCCCTATTACTCGTCATCTCATCAGACACCTCCTTTCTTGCCATATCATTCATCACCCAGTCCATCCATAGTTTTTTTCATTTCCTATAAGAGTAGAGAAAGAAACCAAAGAGAACCAAACTCAAACTCAAAGCATTTATTTCAATTAGACCATTACAAGCACCTTTAAAAGTCAAAAAACAAAAAAAAACTACGCGATGCTACAGTCCCAGTCACAAGGCATAATAAGTTGTCAAAGTACTGTAGTTCCACATTCATACTCAATATTTTCTTTTAAGTTCTGTAATAAAGCTGTTTAAAATATAGAGGGAGGTACATACATGATGCTAAATCCTGGCGTTGATATGAGTAGTACAAAAAGCAACTTACAACAAAAAGAACTATAGCACCATCTATGAGAAAACAGAAGAACTAATATGGTCTGAATCACGCAAGCAAAGTTTACATCGACTTGAGAATATATAAAAAACCCGTCAACAACATTCGAGCAGTTGCCCAACAGACATGACATCAGTCACTTTGCACCCTGTCCCTCATACCCCTAAAGAGTAATAATTACCAATATGAATGATACCGATTTTTTTTTCAATAACTTATGGAAAACTACAATGCTTTTAGGTCTATAATCATGTAGGTACTTGTTGTATCCATGATAAAACTAATTGTCACAATTCCTCCGACACTGTAAAACGGCATTGAACTTTGAATCAATTAGAATTCTAGATCAAACTGACGTCATAAAAAGCGTTCTATAAGCAATGGAATACGTCATTCTATCTCAATACTTACGTAGACACATGCAATAGATTGCGCGATCAATCATTCTGAAATAGGGACACACATGTTTCAAATGCATGGATATGACATCTTCATCGTCTGGGTATGAATTACGCATGCCCTGTATATACCATAATATGCAATACATGTTGTAATCAAAAGACGAAATTATACGTTTGGTTGGTTCGTTGGAAGAAGCTGTTGTCACAAAAGACATAAATAATCAATTAAAATTACGGAACGTAATAAATTATTAAAAAACGCAGAATTTTGTGGTTGTTTAAGTTTGTCAATATTTCAGAATAACCCCCTCAACGTGGTTTAGGGAATAAGAAATGACAGACTCCATGACTACTACTGAGAAATTCTAAATGGAAAAACCCAATAACATGTAACGACCTATAACCCCTATCTTCCTGATAACCTTAAAAACACTTTGCTCGTCCTTAGAATCGAATCTAAGACCTTATGCTCTTCAATAGTGCTACCATTAGACCAACGAGCAAATAACAGAAATATAATTACGAAATAACATTACACTAGTGTTTCGCGAAGGAGAGAACAAAGAAGTATAGTAAACCCTTATTTTGCGAGTTACGTGTAGGGATAGCCTGCGTCTATAGGCAGGGACCATCACTGGACACTTCACTGAATAAACACTCCCACACTCTAGGAATCACTGACAGTCTACCTACACCCTATGCAGGGCATGCATGGATGCGGAGGAAACGGTGGCGCATGAGCTGCTTGAGTGCACCGGTGTCTGGTGACACCGGTGCACTCAAGCAGCTCATGCGCCATGATTCGCGAGGCGACCCTGGGAACACCAAGATCCCTTGCGGATGCCCTGAGAAGACCGGGAAGTGTGATCTGCTTCTGGAGGGAGGTGGGCTTGTTAGAGTAACGACCACTATGGCTCACGCACAATGGTCCACTTAAGGGACTAAGTGCGGAAACCAAAAACCCATAAAGAAGAAGAAGAAAAGAGTTACGTTTAAGACCCGTACTTTGAAGTTGAGTCTGTTGTTGACCGTGCACAAATTAGGATGTTAATTGCACGTTGGAAAACGCATTCAGAAATTATAAAGGTACTTCAGCGTCAGAATAGTCGTCAGTAACAACTTTTAAAAGGTATGCCACAAACGTCAGCTTATTTGCCAACATAAGTACCTCATCATCATCTGCCTTTTCCAAAACTATCTTGGGGTCGGCTTCCAGTCTAACCGGATGCAGCTGAGTACCAGTATTTTACATAAAGCGACTGCCTATCTGACCTCCACAATCCAGTAACTGGGTAATACGATACCCCTTGGTAAGACTGGATGTCAGACTTTTTGGCTTCTGACTACTCGTAACGACTGTCAAAGATCTACAAATGACAGCCGGGACCAATGGCTTAACGTGCTTTCCGAGGCACGGAGGAAACTCGGTATGTAATTATGGTCACCCATCCACGGACCAACCTCAGCAAGAACGGCTTAACCTTAAAGATCGACCCGGGCGGCTGTTATTATTTAGCCACGAGCTCCTCCTAACAACATCCTAACATAAGTACCTGCTGTTACCAATTAAAAACGCTGACATATTAAACACTTTTTTCACGTAATTGGAACAGCTGAAAAGCCTCTTAAATTAACGTGAAATTTAGTGAATACCCACATTAATAATGAGCCCTCTGCCATAGTCTTTTCATCTGCAGTGTTTTAAAAGGTAAACAAGTAAAATAAGGTACTTTTCATTTATTTTTTGTCAAAAGGTGTTGCCATGATGTGTTTAGTATTTATAGCACTGTTTTAAGCTTTCACGGTTTATAACTTAACTTACACTGTCACCTACGGGATTATTAATTATTCGAAGATCACAATAATTGAAAATCCCGTAGATTTCCCGTAGGTGACAATGTATGTTTAGTTTTTAGATTCACACCTATACAATATGTTTAAAAAAACATGTCTGATCCGCGGGGGTATTATTAGGTATCGACATTCGATTCTAAACAAGCTGCTGTTTTGCATCCTCGTCAAATTCAAGAAGGTAACTATGCTAATGAATCTCGTCCCGAATCAATAATAAAATGGGTAGATATTTTTTTTCTTATTTATGGAAATCGGTAATTGTGAACCACCCGTGTTTGATACGCTTTCACACATACAAACAATCGCAAACGTTTATTCGATAATTTCTTAATCCCTAAACCACGTTTTTGAAATACTGACAAACTTAAAAAAAAAACAAAAAAAGCAGCGATTATTAATAATTAACTAGGTACCGTAATTTATATTGATTATTTATGTCTTTTGTGTCAATCTCTTGAATTTTGACGAGGATGATACACAACACCTTGTTTATGTAATCTTTCCTGGATAAGTTAAAAAAAATACCCCGACAAAAACTAAATAAAACTTACTAAAATTAGGAAACTGACATTGCAACATAAAACAACAGTCGCTTCTCAGGTAGTAACGTCATAAATAAAACGTTTGACGATCGAACATGCCAATGCCGAAACTGGTGTTATCACGTTTTAAAATTTTGTTAGATTTTAGGGAAATATTGGTAATTTGGGGTAAAAAATCAGGTTTTAAAATTCACTATCATTTTTATTAATATTTTTCTTATTTTTTTTATTGTAATTTCATTAGTATACGTATATGCCCTTTTCGGACAAGTTTTTTAAACATATTGTTTACTTAATTAGTTTTATAAATGCAGCCGCCTTTTTTTTTTTTTTCTATGGATGGTAAATCATCAAATGACTTTTCCCGCTCTGGGCGGAGCGGGATCCAGTGTCAGATTTGACTGACTAAAACCCATCCATGTTCCTTCTTCGCCCTTTGTGTTCCAGGGCCACGGTATCTCTTACGAACAGTCCCGCAACTCTGGCAGGCATCGGCCCTCTCGGACCCCTTCCGGTTTGCTGACAAATGAGGCTCGCGTAGAACACGTACGCGCCGTCGACACGGCCTGTCGTCATGAGACGGACGGACGGTGAGCTAGCCCATTACTCACCGTCCACAGGCTCGCGCCTACGGTGGCCGGAGGCCACTGGTTGCCCCCCGACGCCCGGGGCGTCTCCCGCGGCGGCTGGGACGTGAGGTTCTCTCCCGCTCACGTTCCGCCACCTCCTTCGCTAGCATGACTGCTTCGCAGAAGGAGGCGATGGCTTCCCATTCCCTCTCGCTCCGGACCATGGATTGAACCAGGGCCGGACGCGAGAGGTCGCCGCTGCCAATCACCGCTACGAGAACACGGCGGTGCTCAGCCCAAGCGGGGCAGAGCTCCACGGTGTGCTCCACCGTGTCCTCCGGCCGATCTTCGCAGTGGTAACACCCGGGCGTTTCCTCCCGCCCGATTCGGTGCAGGAACCTCCCGAAACAACCGTGTCCGGTGAGGACCTGCGTCAGGCGGAAGGTGAGGGCGCCGTGGCGCCTCTGATATGATCGTCAAACGGCTGAGCAGCTTTTCTTGTAACATAGCTAAGAACACTTTACCAAAATCAGTTCACCCATTCAGGAGCTATGATGCCCCAGACAG
The DNA here is from genome assembly GCA_963082945.1 of Cerastis leucographa. NCBI lineage: Eukaryota > Metazoa > Arthropoda > Insecta > Lepidoptera > Noctuidae > Cerastis > Cerastis leucographa. The sequence goes on along the minus strand of OY720356.1, from coordinate 18,865,247 downwards.
ACACACAGATACACACGTCAAACTTAAAACCACCCTCTTTTTTGGTCAGTTTTTAAAAAGTCCAAAGCCATCCTCCTATACCTATACGTAGCCAACTATACTGCTCTATTGTGAAATTAAAAAAAAACTAAATTCGGTGTACCAAGTCGTTTCCGGGCACTCCACAGGAAATAGTTTTAGTTTAATTTAAGGGTTGGCGTTATCGAAATCGATAAGGAGGACTATAGGATACTTTTGACTAGTTACCGTTGGTATGTTCGGCCTCCACGCGGGCGAAGCCTTGGGAAAAAGCAAGTATCTACAGTATAAAGTTACCAACATTTTCTACGTTCGAACATGGCCATCATGAAATCAAATAATTTTGGTTTTTCAGTGCAATCGGAATCAACAGATCCATTTCCACTGAAATCTAGGGATGTTTTGCTTCACTATAACCTCAGAGTCTTGCCTCATTTAATATTAATAACACAAGATATTTCAGTCCCTCCGAAGTCGTCTGAACTATGAATATTCAATGTTTGAGGTATAATTGCCTGGCACTTGGCAAGTGAATGATCAATCAATATCATTCCGAGGCTTTATTGAGAACTTGGAAGTCTTCTATTTCTAACGAGCAATCTTCTCGTGGTCTTGAATTGATTCATGGATCTGGGTCTGTCGTCTTATTGCGTTTTGGTGATATCATAGATCTATGCGAACAAATGTGCGGCAAAAATGTCCGCGCACAATTTTTGGTAAACCACATTATTACATACAAATAATATTCTATCAACTTCTTTATCCCATATGATTCACTATTTAGCAAAGATCATGCTTACTGCAGAGGCTGCATGTGTTCCACTTCCACAGGTACTTTGATGTAAGCTTTATAATACTACCGCGCGCATTGGCGGTCGACCATTTTTGAACCATATTTCTCAGGGCATAACTAGTCATGGTTAAAACTAGTCGTTCGTTAGTGAGCGCGGTAGTACCTAGGGAAAAAAAATAGAAAGAAAGAAATTGGAATACTTCAATTACGGCCAAAAGTTGCCGTCACGATATAATAAGATGTCATAATATATATATAAAAATTAGAAGTAGGGAGGCGAAATAAAGCACAGTATTCCTTTTCCTATTTCTTCATTATATTTTTCTCACTATCAATAATTGCAATGCTTATCACAAAAACAATGTAAAAAACGCTCAAGTCAAAACGCCCGCCATACCATAGACCTAAACGATATTCTTTTCCCGCCATTTGTTTGTTTTTTTATTTTAAAATCGTAACTTGGCACAGATGAAATATAACACTTTTTAGCAATTGAGAAATTGATACTAAACGTAAAACAAATAAAATATAACAGTCGGCCGTTCTGAACTTTGCGAGTCCTCTCGTATCTGTTAATTTAATTTAAACAATATAATAATCAATCTTAAAACCAAATTATTCAAAATAAAATAGAAACTGAAATCGTACAATAATTCATGTTTCTATTTTCATCAAAATTTATTAAATAATACAATGACTAATCTTAACACATAAATTACTCTAAATAAAATTAAAAAAATTAGAAACTTAAGTCGTACAATAATTCATGTTATTTTCATCAAACTTTACTGCTTCGGCCATCTATTGCCATCAATTGTTCCATCAATTTAAGAATGAAGTTCACCTCTTATACAATATAAAAAAAAACTACACATAAATATAAAATAATTTCAATCATTTTCATATGTCTTAACGTATGTGCACACTCCCATAATGGCTTATCGGCCTCATATGTGTGGAAATACCGTTGTCAAAATATCTTACATACTCCTTCGTTTGGCTTATCGGCCTCATATGTATGCAGATACTTAGGTATACAGATGCTCCCAAAATTGGCTTATCGGCCTCATATGCATCTTACACCATCTAACAATACGTGCCTAAGTAAAAAAAAAGAAACAAAACTATTTAAATATCTATTCAAAATCATTACTCAACGTATTTACACACTCCCTTTTTGGCTTATCGGCCTCATGTGTGTGGAAATACCGTTGTCAAAATATCTTACATACTCCTTCGTTTGGCTTATCGACCTCATGTGTATGCAGATACTCTACTAAGGTATACAGATGCTCCCAATATTGGCTTATCGGCCTCATATGCATCTTATACCTTTCAAACTTATGTTAATGACTTTACATTCATATAACTTTGCATAAAACTATATATCAAAGTATTTCCAAGTTCTGGGATGGCAAATATGTATCTGTATGTCATCCCTAATGTTTCAAAATCGCTTTGTCTAATGAGAGTGCTCTGACTTCCAAAATCTACATAAAAAATCATTAATATCTAGTACATATTTACTGTCCGAGTTGCCTACTATTTTCACTTATTATTTCTTCAGTATTATTATCATTGGTATTCCTCAAGAGTCGCTTACACGAAGTTGACTGATGTCCAAGTTTCTTACAGATGTTACAGGTTACAAGTGGTTTAGAGCATTTAAAACTAGGATGACCTAATTCACCGCAATTAAAGCATTTGATCGTACTACTAATCTTAATACTATTATTGTCACTTTGCCCTTCAAAACGCTTCTTTAAGAATGGGCTCCTAATTTCCTCATTATCTTCTAATTTAACCGTTTGTAAGTAAGCTAACAACTGTTCAGGCTGGCTATAGTTAGCTGCTTGAGCACCTAAACGCATACTCCTATCTTCTAACCCGTTTATTATACAATCTATTGCTTTCTTATCATATATTTCACATCTGTTTAATAAATTCATCTTGTGATAAAAGTATGTCTCTAATGTTTCATTGGGTTTAACTTTCCTATCTAACATTTCTTGTAATAATTGTGCATAATTTTGAACAGATGGAAATGTTTTAATTAATTTATCTTTCCATTCCGACCAAGTGAAATTGATAGAAGAAAGTCCTTGATACCACACCTTTGCTAACCCCATTAACTTGGGTAAGGAATAATGCAATAATTGCGGTTCACTCCATCCATATAGTTTAGAGCATTCCTCTAATTTATTTATCCAAATATCTACAGTCTGTTCTTTGTTAGACGGGTCAAATTCAGGGATAGCATTACTATTAATTGTAAAATGATTTTGTAAAGTAGGCAATGACTTTAACAAATTTAATAACTCGCGGGCAGACACATTAGTCACAGATTCCTCGTTTCCTTGTTCAGTGTAACGTTTTATGGAACGTCTTCCAATAGATTTCATAGCAGACGTACTTCTTGGAGAGGCAATATCAGTAGTAGACGACAACGTACTCACAGTTGATGACCGCCTTTTGTTTCGCTGGTGACGATTGTGATACTTCCTGTTTCGGTCGCCACACCTGCTGCGACGATCCTTTGGTGTTTCACTTTCGCGTCTCCTACGTCGCCTACGTGGCGAAGATTTAGATTCGCTGCCACGGTCGCGACGTCTTCGTGAATAACTCCGCTTTCTCGAACGACGATGACGGTGCACTAGATTTGGAGGCGTCCCCGACTCCTGCGTGGATCCTCGTTCAGCTTCCTCAACTTCAAACATCACGAAGACTGAAAGATAATAATATCTTAATATTCAGTTTGAAGTTTTTTTTTTTTCTTTAGACACTTAATTAATTGTAGGCGCGGTAGGAATTAAATCCTTTTTGAAACCCAATTCTGAACTATAAAAATTAGAAGTAGGGAGGCGAAATAAAGCACAGTATTCCTTTTCCTATTTCTTCATTATATTTTTCTCACTATCAATAATTGCAATGCTTATCAAAAAAACAATGTAAAAAACGCTCAAGTCAAAACGCCCGCCATACCATAGACCTAAACGATATTCTTTTCCCGCCATTTGTTTGTTTTTTTATTTTAAAATCGTAACTTGGCACAGATGAAATATAACACTTTTTAGCAATTGAGAAATTGATACTAAACGTAAAACAAATAAAATATAACATATAGAACCAGAAACAATTTTCAGACAGACCGAAAACAAATATTGTGAACATTTTCTCATGTACCCTCGGTTCTGATACTTTGATCTCACTGTATCAAAACACAACGTGTGAAGTTCCCATGGAACGGTCTAGGAAATAATTTTTCGCAGTAAACTCTTGTTATCTCGACGGCTGCGGTTACCATGGAAACGATTTTTCCTCAACCAATATTGAAGCTTCGCTAGAGATGTGCATTTGATATTTTTGTTTCATTATTAGATCGAATACGGGCTTTGTTTGTTTTGAGCTCAGTGTGTTGATGTTACACCTACAGAAATTCATTAAATTGTTATTTGATGGTGTTCGTGGCTCGTTATTTTGTAGGGTGGGGTTTGGGGTCACGGCCACTCGATTTTAAATCATATAAAACAATAGTACCTGGGCGACCGAGCTCTGCTCGGGTGAAAATAGAGAATCTCATAATCCCAGATATGGTGTAGCGACCACAAAAAAGCAACATACTACAAAAAGTCTACAGCGCCATCTATGATACGACGGAGGAACTAACATCAATTTCCTACAAGTCACAAGCAAAATTTACATCGACTTCAGTATATATACAGAAACCCGATAACAACTATCGGGCAGTTGCCCACCGGACACAACACCTGTCTGGTCGGAGGATCCTCCCTTTTCTAAGGAGTATCGAGGAACTTTACACCCTGTTCCTCATACCCCTAAACTGGTGACCCCGAAATGGACGTCAGCGCAGCCTTCGAGCAACGTGAAGTCATCAACATCAGCATCACTTCCTCCAGCTTTCGAGCAGCGAGTCTCACAGCCAGCCAGCTTCAACTGGGTATTCCTGACCACCAGCATGCAGCGGAAGCGCATTCCTGGCCAGCACCCTCAGCCTCTCATCAAGCGACCATGGCACAGCATACTGCACTTTCGGCCGGTCGAGAGCTTCTACCTCCCGGTCGACACCTCTCTAGCTGTCTGCCACATCGCGGCGCTGTACCACGTCCGACACACCGGAGCAAACGCAGCGCCGGCCCCGACTCACTGGGGTTCGCAACACCACCGCAGACTGTTCCGACTCACCGCGAACAATGCGGCAACGAGCTTTCAACTGGCACGGCTAAATACTAAAAAGAGTAGACTCATTCAACTATCGACCTCCGGTCTCCGGGGGGGAGTGATGTAGCGACCACAAAAAAGCAACATACTACAAAAAGTCTACAGCGCCATCTATGATACGACGGAGGAACTAACATCAATTTCCTACAAGTCACAAGCAAAATTTACATCGACTTCAGTATATATACAGAAACCCGATAACAACTATCGGGCAGTTGCCCACCGGACACAACACCTGTCTGGTCGGAGGATCCTCCCTTTTCTAAGGAGTATCGAGGAACTTTACACCCTGTTCCTCATACCCCTAAAATGGGACTAGTTAAATCGATGTTTTGCCCCCGAAAATTGCAACTTTCATCGAAATCGTTAGCCGTTTTCGAAGAGTGACTACAAAATATATTGCTCATTTAATAGTATAGATGGCCCCGGCTGTCATTTGTAGATCTTAGACAGTTGTTACGGATAGTCAGAAGCCGAAAGTTTGACATCCAGTCCTACCAAGGGGTATCGTATTACCCAGCTTCTGGGCTGTGGAGGTCAGATAGGATGTGGTAAAAGAATGATCCTCAGCAGCATCCGGTTAAACTGGAAGCCGACTCCAACAATATTTGGGAAAAGGCTAGGCAGTGTGTGCAGTGTCCACACACTCACGTGTGTGGATACTTCAGTATTGTCTGCTTTCTTAAATTAAAAAAGATTGTAAAGATTTACATTTTGATTATAAAGAGACTAGCGGCCCGTCCCGGCTTCGCACGGGTGGCCATTTTTTTTTTTAGACCTTATGCATAAATAAAGATAATTTAACTTGTAAATATGGTAATTAAAACGTACATGACAAATTTTTACAAATGTTCAAAATAAACAAAACGATTTTTTTTTGTTGTTCTATATGTATATTTTACTTTTAGGGGGTGTAATTTTTTTAATTTTAAGTCTTTACGTTTTTATTTTGTAATAGTTTACGTTAAAGCTTCACTGTATACTATGTTGGCAGTGGTATATGTAGGTGATAACAAAACATTGATTTTCAGGAGATCCTACTCGAGAAAGAGCAACATACAATTGCCCATGAGAAAAGCACTCTTTCCTTAGGTTGATGCCAACCATCGAGAAAGTTTGTCCCTGGGATTTAGTTATTGTAAGGGCAAACGATATCTTTACAGGAACTTGTAACGTTTTAAAAGTTATAGGCCAATCCGTCGGTGTCATTGGGATCCGAGGAAGGTGAGCGAGCTGACCGGCCGCGGGGCCCGTGATGATAGTTGCTACAATAACATTGTCTCTTAATTCCTTTATCAAAAGTCTTGTACCATTACACATCAGTATATGTGTAAATTAATTAATTTATCAATAGCATAATGGAGTACCTACCAAGCGAAGACCCCTCTCCCACACTTCGGTGCCATCTCTCGCTGCTCGCTGCGCTGCGTGGAGCCACAACGGCGTCGTTGTGGCGTCAGCGTGTAATTTTTGTTTATATAGATATTTTTAATTTCGTAATATCTTTTGAATGGAATGTCCGATTTCAATAATTCAAAAAGTAATTAACTGGTATTGAAACTGTCTTGAATACGAAATAGTTTATTTGGATAAGAATTAATACTGAGGTATGGATAACTTGGTCTGATTTCGAACAGCATTTGTATCAACTTTTAAAATGTAAAAAAGTAGTTATAGTGACATAACTACAATAGTTGGATATATGGTCTCGCGAAGTTTTTTGTTAATATTGATATGTTCTATAATATTGTAGAAAATTTTTTTGTTCTATCATCAGTACTTTCCGCAGCGCATGCGATGAAAGACATTTTATGGGTAATTTTTTTACACCTTGGGTTGGTTTTAGTAGTGATTTCTAAGGATCTCTATTTTTTTCTAGTAATAAATATAGCCTATGTTACTCAGTGATAATGTCGCTTTCTAACGGTAAAAGAATTTTTGAAATTGGTTCAGTAGTTTTTAAGTTTATTCGTTACATACAAAAATACAAATCTTTCCTCTTTATAATATTAGTGTAGAAGTGTAGATATGAGAATGAAATTACGTCTACTTAATAATACCGAAGAACCGTCTTCATTGTTAGAAGAAAAATACTTTCTGCCGACTGTGTAGGTAATTCTATCGTAGTTATTAACAAATATAGAACTATACAAAAACTCAGTAAAGATAAAAGTTTGTGTTATACTTGTGATAGTCGAAGAGACGACGATTTTATTTCGCAGCTCATCGCTTTGTGTATGATCATTGATTTGTGCAATCGATATTGGAATATTTTTATGCTGATAAAAGACATAGCTTGGTGCCGGGTGACTAGTGCGATTGTAACGTAATTTCAAACGGCACTTGCTCCTAGATTGAAGCACTAAGTAGTGCTGAAAAGTGAGCTGTTTTTCGGAATTCCGACTTGCAAAAATTGCGCAAGTCTTATTAGAACTAAAGAATTTTAATAAAATAAAATAATTGTTTTTTTTTGTTGTGAATTTAAAACGGAACCCTGATGGAATCGGTCTGTCCGTCTGTTTGTCTTCAAGTCGTTGAGGGTTGAAAAAAAAAACTATGTAAATATATAATTATGTGGGGCGTCTCTCGATAGCTCTTGAAAATGATATTGAGGTTCCTCAAATACTTTTTTTCTTAAGTCAATGGTTGATGAGATATTTGCTGCAGATAAACAGCAGCAGTAATTTTGCTTTTCATTAACATACTATGGAAAACAAATTTAGTTTTCCTGTTGAGTGTAAATTTCCAAACGAATAAGCGTTCAAAATTTTTGTATAATATAATTTGGAGCTACAGAACTCTGAGTATGCGAGTAAGACTCGCACTTGGCTGGTTTTTTAGATTTTAGTTTAAACCAGACCGAAAATCTGACAACTGTCTATCCAGAGGTATCGTTAATGTTGCGGGACTGTTCGAAAGAGATACCGTGGCCCTGGAACACAAAGGGCGAAGAATGAACATGGATGAGTTTTAGTCAGTACAAGTCTGACACTCCCTCCCGCTCCGCCCAGAGCGGGAGAAGTCATATGATGATTTCACATCCGTAAAAAAAAAAAAGAGGTGTCGTTACTACGATACCTCTCTAAAGACCGGTTGTCCAACCCTGTTACTGGGTAATCCCAGTAACAGAGAACTGAGAGGCAATCGTTCCGTATAAAATACTCGCATTCAGTTGAATCTAGTTGGTTTGAAAGTTGAAACCAGCAAAGTTGTGAAAAGGCCTGGCATATGATGAATGGCAAAGGTATAATGACTTGTAGGCAATGAAAGTAATGTAGGCTGAATAGTGACTTTTTAATATTTTGAATTAGGAACAGGCTCATCAGATGAAGTTCTTAAACACACTTGTAAGATAAAAGAAGCAGAATTGTCTTTGCGCCTCACTGAGCTTGTAATCACACCGTTCTAGTAGGTAACCACTCAATCAAGGAGCTAGTAAATAAATCACATCAAGAAAAATCTTTTCCTTTTTATAGGCCTTTCTTTATCCCCAAATTAAGACCCCCAGGGCCATGACACAGATCAATAACAGGAAGACAGATCTTTGAACAAAATGGATAAAAGAGGAAGGATGTTCTGTCATTAGTTCGGATCCGTTGATATGTGTTGCCGGCGCTGCCTTTGAGCCTCATCATTCACAGACATCTATCATATTTATTCGTAAGGCGACAGTTTGTTCGTTTTTCTTGAGTGGAATGCAATATCCGTAAAAAATATTTTCATTGACGAATCACCTAAGTTCTTTTTACGTTTTTTTGATAAATGAATTAAATAACAGTTTCAGCAGATTGCTGTTTGGTGGTAACAATGAAATTGTTTTCACCATTTTTGTTACTAAAGTATATCATCCAGTTTCGCGAAGACTTTGCAAAGGTGTAAGGATAGAGAAGTAGGTATGAACTAGGAATGATGAAGAGAAGAGGTAAGATGCTTATCCATTTACCTCTGGTGGTACAAAACTTCTTTTTCATCAGCCTATAACGTTCCCACTGCTGGGACACAGGCCTCCTCTCTATGAGAGGGAGTGGGCTGTAATCCACCACGCGGGCCCAGTGCGGGTTGGTACATGTCACATGTCTTCAAATTTTTAGTTATAGGACATGCCAGTTTCCTCACGATGTTTTCCTTTACCGTTTTGAGAGCAGCGGTGATGAAATAAATTACACAAAGTAATGCGCCTGCCTGGGTCCGAACTTACGATTTACTGCTCGTAAGTCGGGGCTGCCAACACTGGGCCACCGCTGCTACCTCGGTACAAAACTTACGGTTGACTAATTATTGAAATGCCACAGTGTGTATGATAACTAATATCATATACCCTAACCACTTGGCCACAAGTTACTTTCCCAAGCAACCTGCGTGTAGTGAATGTGATTGTGAAGAATACAAATAAAAGAAATCGCTTTAATCACGCCACCCGTGTCTCTTTGCAAGTTACACGAGGTCGTGGACACGACGCAGAAATACAAACGCGGAATTCTACAAAACACAAAATACTTTAAGCCTAAATATCATAACGACCACTCACCTGTAAAACCCGTAGTCTTAACACCAATGCGAGAGGGTAGCCAAACCCGTGACGAAATAGCGTGCTGTCTCTTTCCCCCGTCAACGGTGCCGCCGACTCCTTCCGTCGAGATAGGGCAGTCTGAAACAATGTATCAGCTTGAGTATGGCTGTAGCCTTTTCCACAATAAACCGGATTATAAGGTTCGGTGGACGGTTTTTAAAAGGTTTAAAGGATTTTAAAGATTCAGAGGTGGGAGATGTGCTGGCGGTTTGTTAACTCGCTGTTTAGGGTAGTAAATAATGCGTTAATAAACGGCGTAAATAGACCCATAACGAAGCAAAAAGACACTTATTAGCTCCGTCATTATATTTTTACTTATGACGAGAGGAATACCTCTCGTCATAAGTAAAAATATAATGACGGAGCTTCCAAGGAGGTTCCAAGATTTTTACAAGTTTTTTTTTTTGTAACAGAAGTTTTTTTATGTTATAATTTTACTTTAAATACCTTCACGATACAACTATTTAGTTCCTCCCCTATACTGTTCAATGCATCAGCATTTTTTAATGCGTTACATTGAGATCTACCGTACAACATGATTTGTCCCACTAAGAAAATCGTTGTCAGCTCTTTCTTTTGCGTAGAGTTTTAGTTTGATGTACAGAAGAAATACATAAATAAACTTATTTCTACAACTTCATTATACATTACATTGGTGCGGTCTCAACCCCTGAACAAGGGCAACTTGTATGACAGGGGTTGAGGAATACGCCGGTTACATTGATCTGAATGTGGAAGCTTAGACAGTGCTTATTGCAACTACTATAGAAAATTATTATAGTAAACTTAAAAAACCCGATCCTCCATTGAAAGGCGCTCTGACGAGCGCCTTTCACTTTATCCCTACTCCGCGGCCGAGCGTCATGCGACATACAACACACAGACGAAAAAGTTTGACACAATGTAATAAAAGTTTCACTTTAAAAAAAAACTAAGAGTCAGCTCACACCGAGACGCGACGCGACGCGAAGCTGCGCGCTCTTGTGAGAAATCAGAATACGTTACGCAACGTAGTCTGAATTCTCACAACGAAATGTAGAAAATAAAGTTATAATATTTTGAATCGCTCTATAAAAGTGTGCGCGTTGCGTCGCGTCTCGGTGTGAGCTGACCCGAACAGTAATATAATAAGAAGATAAGAAAGAATGCATGGTTGACGGCTTTGTGAAGGGCCTGTTTATTAACAGACCCTAAGGTATTCCTTAAATACTCTTCGCAGCAAATACTCAAAAGTATCGCTATTAGTTGGTTTTTTAGTTAGAAGGCTTATCGTAGGTTCGACATTTTAGTCTGATAAAATGAATACAAGGTGCTCCCAGTATTGCGACAGATTGGCTTAGAGCCAACAGTATGTAAGGCTCAAAATTTATTCATAAATCTTCGAGCCAACTGACACGTTGCTTGTCTGTCGCTTTGGCATCATAGATTTTTCATTACTCAGAAAAAGTTATCCCAAACACCAATATAAATACCTATTCTCATCCAGCAGAACGTAATTACGGAACTATGGAAGCAGAATTCTCCTTGCAAAAGATTAAATAAAGGTGTGAACAGCTTCACTTCTGGAAAAGCTACCAAGAAAACCAAAAAAAAAAAAAACCGCTAATGGACTACTAAGAAAAACTCCAAAATCTCCACACACGGTGACTTTCTATCGGGATTAAAAATATCCTTTGTCGTAACCGAGGATTGGTCTACGATAACAACAGAAATACTTGCTTTCGCATTATACTAAATGTAATATAGTATGACCACTTTATGAGTGCAGTTGAAGGTAAGAAAATTTGTATCAAAATGTCGTAAACGTAAACGCAACTGCACCAAACGTGTCCTTATTAAAAAAGCATATTACAAAATTAAGGACTACGTTGAAGATAAAGAAGTTTGGCTGTAGTTCCTTCTGCTCATGCGGCTTCCCTGGTAGCTCATAAACGACACAAATGTGTGGATGTCTCTAACTATTCCCAATATTATTTTTTCCATTCTTTTTATTCATTTTTTTTACAATAGTTTTTCAATCATTGCACCTTTCGTTCATTGTTCAGAATGGTTACAGCACTGATGATAACATCTGTGTCTATTGTTTAAGTTAGTGTTCCTTTATTGTTTTATTTTTACTTTTGTTTAAATTCTTTTTATTTACCTATTTTTTGTGAATGTGTGGACATTGTAGGCTTTGTATTATTTTTTCTGTTACTATCTTCTGTAGTAAGCAATCGACTTATTGTCGGGCCTACGCTGTACTCCCATACTTAAGTACTAACGCTGTAACTTCAAATATTGTAAAACCAAATGATTTTAAAAGAGTATCCATGGAGTTTCTTGCCGGTTCTTCTCCATAGGAAACGACCAACCCGAACCGTGCACCTTATGTTGACGTTTTATAAGTGCCCATGTAGGCCTATGTAAAATAAAATATTATGATTTTGATTTTTGCAACCGGCCCGTGCGTGTATGACCTTGGGGATTACTCTGACGTCTTAAAGCAGTATTGTTTTACTCTTATTCCAGTGTGAGAAAGAGATGGAGCTATAGAGGACGTCTAGCGCCATCTCTCTCACACTGGAAAAGGTGTAAAACAATAATGTTTTAAGACGTCATGGTAGGCCATCAGATGTATTAACATGGACGAGGCAAAAAGAGTATGAACGAATCGTAAGAGGTGGTGTTTTGTGGTTTCTGCCTACCCCTATGGAAACAAAAACGATAGATTGCAAGTATGCGTGTGTGTACATAATTATATAAATGTCAATCTTGGTACATTTATTGAAGTGAAACTTCTTATGCGACCTCCAACAAGTTTGCGTTAAACGTTTATCGCTACCATGGAGGGGGAATAGAAAGAGACAGAGCGAGAGTAAATGCGTGGCACTCTAACGCATGCGTGTAGTATTTTTAGTTCTGAGTTTTCCCGGCTTTATAAATAAGTTAGTTGAAATGTAAATTAGCATGAAATGTCACCTTAATATTACAATAATAACCCTCAACTTTTTATTGTAGCCAGGTTTTTACTACCACTATTTGGTACCATTTAGTACCAGGTTAAGTTTACGCGCATGCGTGAACCAACATTTACCAAAGCAACCGCTTGTTTACAAAATATAATATTGATGACGTTGTTAGGCGCTCAAATAGCCTTTATTTACTCGAAGTATTTGCTCCTGGCGAACAATTAGCTTCTAGGGGTTCAATAATTACGTTAACGTGACAATTTGTGGTTTTGAAACTCGTCCAGACTTGGTATGTATTTATTGTATTTAATATTTATTTATTTCGTGTTTTTATTTTTTACAGTGCTCCACGGATCTTTTTACATTGAGTAGTATTATTAGAAGCTGTAGGTAAATATTTGTTATTATGTATACAAATATATTATGGATATTCTAGTGTATAATTATGTGTGACTACAATTTCCAAAGACATTTTCACTAATATTAAAATAGCGATGTTAGTTCCGATTATGGCCACGCACCAAAAGCAATGCAATGGGACACAGTATGGGCTATACAAAAGGCAGGATTATTTTTCATTGCCCATACTGTGTCCCATTGCATTGTATAGAATCTGGTTCTTCTAACCTCACAGAAAGATGTGTTGCAAAACACTAAGAACTGTCAAAAAGCAGGCGTTTTGAGAGACTGTCTCTTGTAATATTGACGTCCAAACAGTACGGATTATCAGCCTAATTTGAATAAATGACTTTTGATCTTAATTGCTGTTGCTTAGTATGGTCTATAAAAAAAAAGGCTGTTTTGTGTTACTTGCCACGTTTGCCTCACACAAATGATTCGATTCATGCATTTAAACATTATTTTTTTTATATTTCCAGTTAGTAATTTTTTCCAAAAATGTTACACACCTATAATTATTGATAATAAACTACTATTGTATTTTTAAAACACCTTAAAATGACGCTAAAAGAAACAATTCTTTTAGATTTGAAAAAAAAAGGTACAATAGGGGATAATCCAACTTTTTTTTTCTTTGTCCGTCGGGTAGATTATTGAAAAGTATTGGACACGTATTTTTTCTTTTTTCACGTGGTCATAAAATTACGGAGATATATTGAGTTGAAATGGCGCATGACGTCACATGTGGGTAAGTTTTATACCTACATGTGACGTAGTAAGCCCCCACTCTCCAACTTTAATGAGTTTTAACTAAGTAATTTTTTGATATTTTGATAAAACAAAAAATACGTGTCTAATATTTTTGTATCACCTGTCTGACGGACAAAATAGAATGTCGTTTTCTTTACCCAGTCCGGTCCCCTATTTGTATTTGTCTTCCCTTCAAAGTTTCTTGACGTGATGCGGGTCCCCGAGTTTGCAAGAGAGAAAGTTTAGACAGGAACATTTAAATCACTTTGTCTAAAACCGGGAACTGATTTTATGTTCTGCTCAATATTTCGTATAAAGTGAAAATTTATGTTATAAAGGGAAAATATGAAAGAGATTTTTCTTTGCTATGCTATTTTTACTCGACTACGGCGACTATGACTGTCTCGTTGGAGATCGCGATAGCGTCTGCTGAGCATATGGTCTTGGGTTCGATTCTCGGGTCGGGAAAATTGTTATTGGTTTTTCCGATCAGGAATTTCTAAGTAGCAACCACGGATACTGGATTTGTGCCCAGTTTATGTCAATAGGCTCGCTCCCTATAAATGGGACTTAAACAAAATTGGCCAAGTGTTTGTGTACTGGTACACCTTTGCATACCCGTTCGAGGATTACGGCTGTGATGTTTATGTTAGTTTTCTATGTGTAGTTTAGTATACGTAGCTCAGCATACAATAAACAAAACGGCACGGTTGGCGCAGTAGTTGAGCAATCGACTGCTGCGCTGCGTGTCGCGGGTTCGATGGGCACGGAACAAATATTTGTATGGCCTACAGATAGTTGTTCCGGGTCTGGCTGTTTGTGTACGCGAGTTTAAATGTTTGTAAACGCACCCACGATACAGGAGAAATTCCTAGTGTGGGGCAATGTTTAAAAAAAAAAAAAACCGAGAATTCCTAATCCTCTGTTTTTCACTGGGTTAAATAAATGGATATTATTTATTCAATGAATGCACCAGAATCTATTATAGAGCAATGGTTCATTTAGCGTTTGTAACTCACTGTCACGATGGCGCTGTTGGTGAACATTTGTGAAATCGTATTGAAACATAATGGCAGGGTTCGTTTCCAATATTGCCACGGGCCAAAATAACCATGCAGAACGAAATGTTATACGTTATACTTTGTTGTTTTCAGACACTTAAATTCTCTTAAAATGTTCGAGGATTCAGAGGACAGCGAAGAAGAACCGCAGCCGCTACCACGCCGTAATTCTTCTTCAGAAACCAGTTACGATGAAGATGAAGAAGACTCTAAACAGACATCAACTAAAGAAGATGTTTCTCTTCTCAAACTTGAAACTCTGGTCCAAGCAGGTAGGAGTTTCATTTTACATATTTTTGCACACACCTAAACACAGACTAGAAGAAAGGAACAGAAAAATAGATACATGGGTTATGCATACTACTAATGAAGTCTCATCTAGCTTAAGTTTCTGCTATTAACAAACATATAGAGTCAAAATACAATTTGGGAAGCAAAATAGTAAGTTGACCAATCATAAGTTCACAGACATTCAAATTAAATAGGTAATTTTGGTCGGTATATTAATATTGTTAGTAACAATCAGTTAACCCGAGCTGTTCTTATGGTAACGGATGGAAGCCGGGAGACAGAAGTCGGGATGCCCCATGAGAGTCCCGCTCTGACACTTTGAATATGATAAGGGTTATAAAGTTAACATCGTAAACAGTTTTGACTCAAAGGATGTTAAAATTACTGACACGTTTTAAAAAATTATGAGATCTTCAAGGGATAGACGTCAGACGTTTGGTTAAAAAATACTATTCTCGACTTTTATCGGAAAAAACATTTACAATAGAGCATTGCAAATCCATGGTACCTATTGCACTGATACGCCCTATTAGTTACGTTATTTTTTTCTGTCCCAAAAAAAAGTATGCATGAACCTAGACTCTTTTGCTTTCATTAAAAGGCTTTAAAAAAAGTAAACTATCATCTCAAAGTAACACACGTCAAGACATGACACGAAATAATATTTACAAATAACTGCAATAAACCATCGAGATTATAATGGAATCTTATATTCTTATTCGCATTGTTTGGTTGCAGTGCAAACGGAGGAAGCTAAAATGTCGAAGATAAGCACAAAACCTCAACCTCGTAGAAAGAGGTTCGTACCAAATTATGAAGTTGAAGGTGTTTACAAAGTTACTCTAAGTGAAGAAACACAAATACATACTGATACACTAGTAGGAACTCATGTTAATGCCCAGTATCCTTGGAAATATGTAAGCAAAGCAAAAATTATCGAATCGTTAGACATGGGTGGTGAATTGTCAGATTTTCATTTGATTCATGAGCAACTCGAGGCATACAGCGAAGACGAAGTATTCATTGGATACATATTTGATGAATCAACCAACACTGACGACTTTTACGTATGTTGTACTTTAGAAGCAAGGGATCATTGTAAGCAGCAATCAGACAAGTTTCTGAGAAGGCAGGAAAAGAAATTAGAAAAAGCTGTCTATAAAAGACCTAAACCTTGGAAGAGTTTGGGAAGTGATGCAGAAATTATCGAACAGAAACCTGTCAACCAAAGAGATTTAATCGAGATAGAGATAAAAACTAAGTTCCCCAAGCAATATGAACCGGGAAAGTTTGATGTTAGAGATACTTTCTCTGTCAGGGATGGTTCTATAGAATTAATATCGTACAAAGAGAAGTACAATAATATTGTGCGACGACGAGTCGATTGTGTATCTGAGATTACTCCAGCTCTTGCTGACAGAGATGCACAAACTCAGCTTACTTATCCAAAAAATAAGTGGACACAATCTATTGCAGACGCTTTAGGTCAGATGGAAGATATCGAAGGTGGCGGTGACGTTAGCCAAGTGGGTCTGGATAAAGAAGATGATGGAGAAAAAAGTTCTATTGATGACGATAAAGTACATATGCAATCAGTTGATGAAGAAGGACTAGCCACATTTAAAGCTGCACTGGCACGTATGCGTCGTCCGTCTTATCTCAAAATGATCAACAAATACGTGACATCACGACAAAATGAAATAGAATCAGTAATAAAACTAAACACTGTGATGGATATGTATCAAAATGACTATTCAAATCTTGCTAATCAAGTACATTCTGACGAGCTGGCTACCATGAATTTTGAAGAGTATGTTTGTTTTACAGACGTTAGGGCTAAAAACAAGTTTGTATCTTGCGCAACATTTCATCCGATGTGGTCTGGTATTGTAGCTATATCGTACGCCGATAGCACTCGGACTGTTATGAAGACACATTCCACCACTCGCCAAGATCCAATTCAAAGGGCGGTATATGGTTTAAACCCTGTTTTGATTTGGAGTCATATAGACAGCTTAATTCCAAAACTGTATTTAGACGCACCCCGTGAAGTTAAGGTTCTCTCATTTTGTCCTTTTAATGAAAATATTCTGGTTGGTGGTTTAGTTAGTGGACAAGTAGTCATGTGGGATTTGACTGGTAAACTAGAAAATGTTGAAAAAATTGAAATCCTGAGCGAGACTAGAGAAAAATACCGTATTGCTATGAACGCTCATATGGGATGGATGAAATCTGTAGATAACAGAGCAGTGGTAAATGCTACTGTTTGTAGTAGTCTTATGAATTGTCATTTGAATTCAGTATCTGCTATTAGATGGGTGTCACCAAATTTTTTAGTAACACCTACAGGCAAAACGATTCCCACACCAGATAATAAATTGTCGCTGCAGTTCATATCAGCTTCAGTAAATGGAAGTATGCTAGTGTGGAATATGTCAGTTGACAACATAGGATTCATTGAAGACAAGAAGGTTAAGAAATCTAAGAGAGTTGCTCGAAAACCATCAGGTTTGCTTACTGACACTTCACCCTTTAAAGTACTAGATCGCCTTTTACAGCCATGCTACAAAGTTATATTAAGTGAAGCAGGTCAAGTCGGAGCACATTCCATACAGAGTTTTGGCATGACTCCTCCAAGTGTTAAATATGTTTACACTCCAAAATATAACGGCACTGGTAGAAAATATTTTACTTGTAAAGTTTTAGAACAAAAAGAAGAGGACATAAATTCAATTTTTTATTTTGGTTCGCAACATGGGTCTGTGACGCGAGCATCTTGGGAAGGCCATGAGTTTAACACTGGTGAAGCAGTTAATACGGAGTATGCTGACATAAAATTTCGTTGTAAAATACATGATGGTATTATTGTCACCACTCAGAAGAACCCTATAATTGATTCCATAACATTGACAGTGGGTGGTAAAATATTTGCAATTTGGGCTGATAAATTGTTGGGTCGACCAATCATTTGGAAGAAGCGTCCTTACCGTTTGACGGACGGGGCTTGGTCACAGTATAAACCAAGTATTATTTTTATTGCCAATGATGAAGGGGGTCTTGAAACCTGGGATCTGCTGTTAAGAAGTGACAAGCCAATTTCTGTGCAAACACTTTCAGGGAGCATGCTCACCGGAGTTAGTCTACATACTTTGCCTCTGACCAAAAATATAATGGGCGTCAGTGACATTAATGGGTCCTTCAGAATGTTTTTAAAACCACCGATATTTATGTTAGAAAGCCCAAACTATAAAGTACGCATGGAGGCTATGATAGATAGAGAATTAAAAGTAATGCAATCTTTTATAACTAGGCAAGACAATTTCATAAAAAAATATCCTCATGTTTTAGAAGAAATAAAAAGAAAGGAAGGTGTGCTTTTAGCTGAAAAAGAAGAAGAAAAACGTAAGCAGAGGGAAGAATTGGGGAAAAAGCACGAGGAAGAAGTCGAAGCTAGAAGATTAGAGAAAATGAAATATGTTGGCCCGGAAGAGAGATGGCACAAAATCATACAAAAATTAATAGAAAAAACAATCGCAGTAAAGAAAAGAATTAACAGAGCATTATTAATAGAAAACGAAAAACCATTAAGAGAATTAGAAGCACAGCGTTTAGAGAAAGAAAGACGAATGCTGGAAATAATGAAAAACCAAAAAGTAATTTTTTTAGACACTGTAGCTATTCTTTTCCCTGAAGCTATAATGAAGCCACCTAAACCAAAAAAGAGTCTTCTTTCGGACGATAAAGACGCACTTAAAAAGCAATATCTGGATGAATATAAGCACACAAAAGAGGTTGGATTAAAGATAGTAAAGAAAAATCCGTATCGGGTGGAGTTCAAATGGGATGCCACTCTTTCGGAGGGTAAAGAAAGGCGAGCCGCACTAAATGCTAACGAAAATATCGTGAAAATGCATTTTATGAGAATTCGGGAGGAGTCTGGTGGAGTAGACTTGGCCTCAAGACCTGCGCAAGAGGTACCTAAGAAACAAATAGACGTGGAAGATGATGAAGAGTCTGTGGACTTATCTTAGAACTTATTGCAGAATTTGTTTTATTATTGATGCGATATTCAATTTACGACGTAAACTTTCCATTTTTTTTTTGGTGACTGGCAACTCGCATTTCAAGCTAGGTGGTTGTCGTCTGCTTTACCGGCCTATCCTGTGGGTGATTTCGGTGTGTGTAATTAATATAAGTATGGTTTACATGTTCAATGTCAGTCATTGTTAAGTACTATTTTTGTGCCCAGTGTGCATGCACTCCTTAAACTAAGAATATTTTATTTTGTTTGTATTAAGTATCAAATCATTTGTATTTAAGTATCGCTCTTATTTGTTATTAGTTTTTTTGTAAGTATCATGACATTTAATAATATTTTATGATCATAGGATGCCTCATATGTTTTCATACTTATTTTTTTTAATTATTGATAGAATCGTATTTTTTATGCATCTACGATGTTATTTTTATGAAATTATTTCTCCGGTTTTATCTGTAAATCGATAACGTTAATACATTCTTATTTAGCAAAGATACAGAGTTTCTGTTCAGTTTCAATTTTATGAATTATAATACTAATTCTAATAAATCGTTTTTTTTTTGTGCGTTTGTCCACCACTCACATATTTTTTATGAAAATATAATGGTGCGATAACAGCAGAAATTGTGCGCTAACATTTATTCATAGCCGACGCAGGTTAAAGAAACGC
This sequence comes from Cerastis leucographa, assembly GCA_963082945.1. Classification (NCBI taxonomy): domain Eukaryota; kingdom Metazoa; phylum Arthropoda; class Insecta; order Lepidoptera; family Noctuidae; genus Cerastis; species Cerastis leucographa. The sequence continues at coordinate 18,845,466 of OY720356.1, read as the reverse complement.
TGGCGTGATGATCTGGAGTAGGAAAAGCCAAACGTATATATAGCCTTACTCGATAAATGGGCTATCTAACACTGACAGAATTTTTCAAATCGGACCGCAGTCGGTCCGCTTTTCAGTAGTTCCTGAGATTAGCGCGTTCAAGCAAACAAACTCTTCAGATTTATTATTATTAAATTGACGTAATTTTATGATTGTGTAGAAGTGTGGAATCGAGTTGTTTGTAATATGTACTGTAAACGTATGCATATTTGCGTTCATTTTTTTTTAAATTATTTTATTTGAGATGGGTTTGCTCTTGACTTTAAGTCTAGATCACAGATAACAGAGATAAACTCGACGATGGTACGAGCTTACCCTGAAGAAGACAGTTCACTATAGCTTTGAAGAGATTTGGAAGCATTCGGAAACACAGACGCAGGCAAAGAGTTCCACTTCTTTGCTGTGCGCATTTCGAAAGACGTTTCCAAACGCTTAGTGCAAATTGGTTGAATAGCAACAAGGTAGCGATGGCCTGCTTGCAGTGCTTCTAGATGTCAATTCTGATACTTTCCGAAGAGGTAAATGCCTGCCAGACTTTAAAGCTCAGAAAGCGTAACGTGATTTTTAAAATAGTCTGGGTCTTTATTTTTATATTTGCTACTCAAGGAATAATTTCTATATTTGCTGTGGGCAGCGAGACCAATCGCAAGCCTAGCATAAGACTGCTCTGATCGCAATACATACGTACATAATCTCGCCCCCGTTCTTACGTCGTAATTGATGTTGACCAATGGCCGTTTTGTATTAAGTGTTTTTTTTTTTTATTATTTTCGGGTTGACTGAAATGCAATTAAAATTACTTTGAAAATACAATATGGAAATATTAACTCTGTCATAATCCTCTTTTCTTTTGGTATAAGTATTTTACTCTTTGTATTTTCTCTTTGGTGACAACCATGAACATGATGTTTTATGTCAAAAGATTGTGACTGTAAAAATATTGAGATCATTGATAAAAAATTAGAAATTGAAGATTATAATAATTATTGGGTGCAGTTCAAATTCACAAAACTCAGATGTCGTCAATGGAAGCGCAGCCTCAACCGCGAAGAAAGAGGTTCATTCCAAAATATGAAGTGGAAGGTGTTCACATAATAACTTTGAGTGAAGAAACACAAATCCTTATAGAAGCCGAGGTAGGAACTCATGTTAATGCACAATTCCCTTGGATTTATGTAGCCAAGGATAAAATTCAGGAATCCATTTTCTTAAGCGGCGATTGGTCTGAATTTTATCCATTACGTAAGGAGATAGAGGAGTATCCTGAAGATCAGGTGCTCCTTGGTTACATAGTTGATGAATCAAAAAATACCGATGACTTTTACGTATGTTGTACAATAAAAGCCAGAGATCATTGCAAGCAGCAATCTGATAGATTTATTAGAAGGCAGGAAAAAAAATTGGAAAAAGCTGTCCAGAAGAAACCTAGACCCTGGATAGATTTAGGAAGTGATGTTGAAATTATCGAAGAGATTCCCGTAAATACAAGAACTTTAATGGAGTTAGAGATAAAAGCCAAGTTTCCCACTGAATATGAGCCCGAGAAGTTCAATGTTAGGGATACTAACTCCGTCAGGGACGGTTTTATAGAGTTAAAACCGTACAGACAGAAGTTTACTACTGTCATGCGGCGAAGAATAGATTGTGGATCTCAGATTACTCCAGCAGTTATTCATAGCTTTGCTCAAACTCAGCTTAAATACCCAAAAAATATGTGGACACAATCGCTTGCTGACTCTTTAGGGGCCATGGCTGATTTTGTAGGTGCCGGTGACGCTAGTCAAGGTCAAGATAATGAGGAAGAAGACGACGAAAGTTTGGATGAGGACCAAAAAGCGGAAAAAATACCACTTGACCCGGTAGGAGTGGCTTCATACAAAGATGTTCTTAGGCGTTTGCGTCGACCATCCTATATAAAATTGATTAATAGTTACGTTAAATCTCGAGAAAGTGAATTAGACTCTATGATAGTACTCAATACAGTAATGGATATTTACAAAAACGATTATCCAAATCTTGCGACCCAAAAATATCAAGATGCTCTTGGTACCATGGCTTTTGAAGAATATGTTTGTTTTGCAGACGTAAGGGCTAAAGACAAGTTCGTATCCTGCGCAGCATTTCATCCGATGTGGTCTGGTATTGTTGCTATTTCATACGCTGATGCTCACCCTGCTGTTATGCACGTACCTACGGTAACACGACAGGATCCAATTCAAAGGGCGGTATATGGTTTAAACCCTGTTTTGATTTGGAGTCATATAGACAGCCTAATACCAAAACTGTATTTGGAGGCACCCCGTGAAGTCAAGGTTCTGTCATTCTGTCCTTTTAATGAAAATGTTCTGGTTGGTGGTTTAATAAGTGGACAAATTGTGGTATGGGATTTAACTCATAAACTCGAAAATGTTGAAAAGATTGAACTTCTGAGCGAAAAGAGAGAAAAATACCGAATTGCGATGAACGCTCATATGGAGTGGATGAAGCCTGTTCATGATAGGGCGGTAGTAAGTGCCACCGTTTGTAGTGGGCTACAAAATTGTCATTTTCATACAGTTACTGCTATCAAATGGCTATCACCAAATTTTTGTGTTACTCCTACCGGGAAAATGTTACCTATTGCGGATAACAAATTATCAATGCAATTTCTGTCTACTGGAGTTGAAGGACAGATTTTGGTATGGAATTTGTCCGTTGACAACATAGGATTCGTTGAAGGTAAGAAAGTCAAGAAATCAAAAAGAGTTCCGCGGAGGCCTTCAGCGTTGACAACTGATGTTTCTCCTTTCAAAATATTAGATCGTATTTTACAGCCAGTCTACAGAATTATATTAGGTCCAGCAGATTTTCCCTGGGCATATTCCATTCAGAGTTTTGGTATGACTCCACCAAGTGTAAAATATACTTATACTCAAAAAAATACTGGCACTGGTAGAAAATATTTTTCGTGTGAAATTTTAAAACAAACAGAAGAAGACATGAATAGGTTTTTTTATTTTGGTTCGCATCACGGTTTACTTACGCGGGCATCTTGGGAAGGCCATGACTTCAACACTGGTGAATCAGTAAATTCTGAGTACGCTGATATACATTACGTCGGTAGAATACATGATGGTACTATAGTTGCTACTCATAAAAATCCTCTTATTGATTCTATAACACTAACAGTAGGTGGTAAAATATTTGCGATTTGGTGTGACAAAATGTTGGGTCGACCACTTATTTGGAAGAAGCGTCCTTACCGTTTGACGGACGGGGCTTGGTCACAGTATAAACCAAGTATTATTTTTATTGCCAATGATGAAGGGGGTCTTGAAACCTGGGATCTGCTGTTAAGAAGTGACAAGCCAATTTCTGTGCAAACACTTTCAGGGAGCATGCTCACCGGAGTTAGTCTACATACTTTGCCATTGACCAAAAATATAATTGGAGTCAGTGACATTAATGGCTCCTTTAGAATGTTTTTAAATCCACCGATATTTATGTTAGGCAGTCCAACGTATACAGCTCGCATGGAGGCTATGATTGCGAGAGAATTAAAGGTGATGCAATCTTTTTCGACATGGCAAGAAAGTTTCATTAAAAAAAATCCTCATGTTTTACTAGAATTAAAACGAAAAGAAGGCTTACTTTTGGCTGAAAAAGAAGAAGAAAGGCGTCGACAGAAGGATGAACTATTAAAACAGCTCGAGGATGAATTAGAAGCAAAGAGATTACAAAAATTAAGAGTCATTGGCCCTGAAGAGAGATGGCAACGAACGATACAGAAATTAATAGAAAGAACAATTGCAGTAAAGAAAAGAATAAACAGAGCATTGTTAATAGAACACGAAAAACCATTGAGAGAATTAGAAATACAGCGTTTAGAGAAAGAAAGACGAATGCTGGAAATCATGAAAAGCCAACAAACTATTTTCAATGATACTGTTGCAATACTTTTCCCTGAAGCTATAGAGAAACTAGTAACAACAAAGAAGAGTATTTTTGCTGAAAATAAAGAAACAGTTAAAAGAGCTTATCTTGAAGAATATGAATATATTAAAATAAAAGCATTAAAAATGGTTAAGAAAAATCCATATAAGAGAACTTTCCGATGGGAATCTACTCTTACTGAGGGAAAAGAAAGACGAACTGCTTTGAATGCTTCAGAAGACTTTGTAAAAATGCATTATATGAGAATTGAGGAGGAATTCAGAGATGTGACCTCAGGTTACCCTACAGTAGTAGATGAGGAAGAACCTGATACGCGGGTAGAGGAAGAAGAGAAAGCTGAAGATGAACAGCTTTTAGAGATTTAATAGCTTTTAGAAAACGTCCGAGTAGAATACGAAATTTCGACGCACAAAGTATCGATAAATGACAATACGATGCTACAAAATTACGATGCACGTTACTGCGAAAGACCGTCTCTGCGAAGCCACTACACTTCAATGCACGTTACAGCGAAAGACCGTCTCTGCGAAGCCGCTCCACTTCAATGCAGGTTACCGTGATAGATCTTCACTACGATACTATTTGACCTTTGATGCACGTTACCTTGTCTTCACATCCAAACAAGTACAAGTACGCAAATAAACTAATTTATTATTATTCCCTTTTCTTTACATAATATGATTTACATTTGTTATGAGGCTAACATGCAAGTTCAGCACATCGTACCGTTGTACCGACAAATTGACCGTTATTATTACGACACTGTGCTTCAGACGTCACCGACTATAGTCATTGCGTTTTCTTCACCTAACTTCGGTGGGAAACGGACACTGATATTTTAAACCTAATTCATAAGAAATCAAATTTTTATCATTTTTATCTGTAATTTGTGAACCTGCAAAATATATTTCATATCCTAAAAAGGACTTATTCGTTGGAGAGTTCACAGATCTGGCGCAGTCGGCGCTTATTACCAGGCATTCTCAGTAGTTCGGTTATCAACAGACATAAGGTGTGGTGATGTAAAATACCTAAAAATCATGAAAACGCCGCATTGATTGGGATATCCAAAAATCGATGAAACAGCTATATCAATAATAATTGGATGCGATCAAGTGCAAGTTGGAGTCGTACTTGGTTCTGTAGCGCCAAACAATGTTTTTAGCCCTCATTCAAAGGTAAAGTTATTTTTCATCGTATTTTAATAAAAAACAAAGTTTAGTTATCATCTACGGCCTGACTTCACCCACTACTGAGTTTGCTTGTGTCAAGCTTTATGTGATTAGTTTCAAGGCGTCCCAGAATTATTTTTCTTATATTTTATTGAATAATTTTACGAATCCTTTCGTTATTTATTTTGTGTATAATGAATTATAATTAATCATGAACTTAGTACTTGTTATGTTCTCATTATGTTTAGTTTAATAACTCAGAATATTTTTGTTCTTACTTAAAGTTCCTCTAATTACATTTGATTATTTTTTAATGTTATAGTATCACCTATTATATTAAATGTTATTTATTTAACTTTTTTTTTTCCTTTTTGTATGCCATGCAAATCTAAAGTTCTAAACAGAACACAATCATTGCCCTAGATAGAATGAAAACGCAGGTTTTCAAAGATTTTTGTCATTAAGTCCTTCATTTTCCACGTGGCTGCTTTCAATTTTGACACGTTTACGAATCCGGATTTATGTAGCAGCATGCGTAGCTTGACCAATGTAGAAACGAGTTTAGTCTACGGAAGAATAGACATAATAACTGATAGACAATGACAATGTGTCAGTTTGTCGATTCTTCCGTCGACATAGCCCGTTTCTACGGCGATCATGCTACGCGTGCTGGACAATGCCTTAACAAGCATAAAGTTTTCATAAAAGCAATTTCGTAAATCAAACTTGCTAACATTTAGTGCCCATCTTCACCATCACTAGGATACCTAAACGGATCCCCAAAAGTGCACTATTTATTTTACTGATTTTGATTTTTATATAAGAATTGTTAAAAATGTTAATTGAGTTATTTTTTATTTTATTTTTTGTGTTTGAATTATTATAAATGAATTAAGTAAATGAAATTGTTTTTAAATGTTGTGTATGTAATGTGACTGTGCTAATGTATTATTTTTATTAAATGTTTGTTTTTTTTTATACTATTGGAATTTCTAACTCTCGGCATAGATATACACATGAATGGCATTTATAAGACAGTTGTTAATAATTACCCTTTTTTTGTTTCCCGTCAAATATCATGTGACAGATACTCGTATAGTTCATTTAGAACTTTCTCTATAAAACTAAGTTTGCATTAAATATGATGTTTGTGAAAGAGCAAAACTCAGTTTAAAGTGGGTTAAAGTGAATCTGGAGGCCTACTCTCTTTCTCTGAAACGTAACTTCGGCAAAGAACGAACATTAAACGTAGTTACGTTTGTGACCCTACACTATATAATTTGCGGACGCACACAATAACATTCAATAGATTCGTTATCTGTGAATTCGAATTTCTTGTGGGCGTCCGCAAATTATATAGTGTAGGGTCACAAACGATACTACGTTTAATTTTCGTTCGTTGCCGAAGTTACGTTTCGGAGAAACAGAGTAGACCTCCTGTAGCGAGTGCCTTTGGCGAAAGTTCGTGGAGTTGATAAAATACCAGTGCAACTACTAACTAAAGAAAAACTTATGTATCAAAGTTGAAAGTTAAAGTGGGCAACTAAAACTTGGACATTTTAATGGTCCGGTTATGTTTGTCTCGCATTTTTTATGAGCCAAATGTTCTAGGTACCAGTCATCAGCGTAAATGTTTGATTATTTTTATTTCAACTGTTATGTTGGTATTAGTGGTGGTGTATTAGTGGGTGGGACCAATCTAGGCAAGAGATTGGTCCCACCCAAAAAAAAAAACAAAACGAAAAACCATTTATTTGCTATAAGTATAAGTATCTCTTATTCTGCCATTTATTTCGGCGTGCAAATTTTACATAAAATTTATTTATAATATGAATGACAAGTAAATGAATTTGAATAATGCATGCAATTAGTAAATTTTAATATATTCAAATTAAATATTTAATAATAATTTAATTCTAACTTGTTAATAATTCATATTGTGACAATCATTGACACTACAATTCATGACCTACAACTTATAATCTAGGAACTCAAGTACACTATAAAAGCATTGTGAAATTTGTGTTTTTTTTTTTTTTTATATGTGTAATTTAATTATGAATAAATATGTATTAAGCAAATAAGCATCAAAGGGTTCGTGACATTAAGGTACAGCGTATCAACCTTTATCACCACCATTATTAATTCTCAGGAAAACTGAACAGTTGTATAACAGCTCACCACAACCAAAGATTGACAATGATTTAAAAGATCATCGTCATCATTACCAATCTTTCATTCTCTGCTGAGTACCTTTAAGCTATTGCTATGTGCATTTGAGTCACCAGTTCTCTTAGTATTTTTTTTTTATAAATCAAAACAGTAATAAAATACTCATTTACTTCTGAGATTGCGTCTCAAGACTCTCGGTTAAATGAAATTTATTGATGTCTGACGCTTAACTCGGTTACCTGTTTTCAAGAAAAGTAATTTATGAATCGAGCTTTATTCACCTTTTCATTAAATATTCATAACAGCGGATCGGGTCTTGAAAATTTCAATTTCTTGTAATTTCCTTTGTAATGGCAGTAATAAATGTAATATTAAACCTCTTTCGAGCTTGCGGTTCAGTTAGAACAGCGATATAGGTCAATCGTCAGGTAAAACAATGCTTCACGTAATTGATTTGTAGATGAATGACCATCAATTACATATAGGAAATCATACGTGTCGAGACACGTATGATTTTCGATCGTTCCGAGCAAGGCACGTTAAGCTTGTGGTCCCGGCTGTCATGGTTGACAGTCTTTATGAGCAGTCATAGGCTCAAAGGTCTGGCAACCAGTCTTCCCAGGAGCCCTGTGAGGCCAGATAGGCAGTTGCTTCATGCAAAATATTCTTATACAGCTGCATTCCATTACACTGGAAAATTGATATTGATAGTTAGGAAAAGGCTGGGCAGATGATGACTTAAGATAATTCGACTGGAAGATCATTGTCATTCACTATTTCGGGCCTCGAACTAATCTTAATATTATGTCCGTATGTGCTATAGGAAACCCCCGTAACTTCGGCCTAAACTACGGATTTCGTGCTTAGAGACCCTACTCTCTAAGACCGTAATTTTATGATCCGAGTCAGGATGGGCCTAAAAAATATGACTTTAAAACGGAACACTGTTCTTACTAAACTTGTGATAAAATAATTGGTTACCGACTGGATAGAAGAGGTAGGTAAACTTAATATATACAGTATGTTAGTTTAAACGAGGGACATATTCAAACCCATAATAGTACATGCTAACATGATACTAATAAAAATATAAACAAAAAAAAAACACTGATTAAACAGACAGAACCATACCAAAATTTTCGCAAATGTCACGCAACGTGTATACTCCCTTGCGCTAGCGACTTAATACTATCGCAGAACAAATAAATAAATAAATATAAATACTTTCCCTTCATACTTTAAACTTTCCTGGCTTAGGACAGTCCAAAATATCTAAGCACTAAACAAAACATTATTTTTTTTTCTATATACGTTATAGGTTTTTTACATATTTGGGACGAGAAACGTATACTGAATACCCTCCCTCAATATGTCCGTCGTTTAACCTAACATACTGTATACACAGTCGCATACGTTTGCTGGTCAAACTAATTATTTTTTCGATGAAAATCAGGATGTATACATTTCCACATTAGTATTGGTGAACTGTGATCCAAGTACTTTAATAAATTAAGTTCAAAGTGTGTCAAATAAAACAGGGAAACATTAGGCATAGCCCACTAGGTTCACAATCCATTAACGGAGGATCTAATCACGAAATTCACAAATTTGCTTTGTAAAGAGCGGTCTCCATCGGTCCTGAATAAATACTTCGTTCAGACAACATGTGGACCAATCAGATTAACGATGAAACGTAGTTGTGTTCTGATTCCAGTTAATCCTCTAGGTAAGGTCCTTCCCTTGATAAAAAAGAGGATTAATAAAGGAGGATATTATTGGGATACTTAAATTAAGTAACAGATTGCCTCGTTGGTGGAGTGGCAGCAAGCTTGTCTGCTGATCATGAGACCCTGGGTTCGGTTCCCTGGTCCGCAAAGTGTTATTGGGTTTTTCTTTAAGTAATTTCTCAGTAGCAGGCCGGGTAATTTGTGCCCGATTGATGGCATTAGGCTCGCCCCTCATTTCATGGGTCTTAAACATAGCTGGCAAAATGTGAGTGACGAAACTTTAGCCAAAGTAAGTTTGCCTGTCTGTTACCATATCATGCTTTGGCTGCTGATCAGATGCCGTTGAAACAGGTTTAGGCCATTGGATGGGACGTAGCTGGGACGATTGAATTCCTTCATGCAGGCAAAACCGAGTGATGAGTGAATGGTGAGACAGAGAACATAACATGCCTTTACGTAATTCACGACAATAGGGATGATGACTGGGTAAAGAAAACGAAATTCTATTTTGTCCGTCAATAAGGTAATACAAAAATATTAGATACGTATTTTTTGTTTTATCAAGTTAACAAAAAAATACTTAGTTAAAACGGATTCGCATTAAAGTTGGAGAGTGGGGGCTCACTACGTCACAACTACGTATAAAATGTACTGAGCCGTGACGTCATGCGCCATTTCAACTCAAAATATCTCCGTAATTTTAGGATTACGTGAAAAAAGAAAAAATACGTGTCAAATACTTTTTAATAATCTACCCGATAGACAAATAAAAAATAATGAGTAACCATCCCTATTGTGTCAGCTAACTTATTAAATCTTTTGAACGCCAGAGCAAAAAGGCACGCGCGTGCCCTCCACGCCAAGCCACAAATTCACCGCAACAACTTACAAATAAAAAAAATGGTATTTCAAAAGTATTATTAACTTATTTCTTGATAAGACATTTAATATTTAAGATATATAGATCACATTTTAGAGATACTAAGTAAAAACACACACACAAGTTACGATTTATCGCTTATTTCGCGTTACAGTGCACCACGTTTTTGTCACACATTTGTGTCGTTGGCGTACAGGGCTCGCGCTTGCTTGTCACGTATATGTGACAATGGAGTCCAAAAGGTTAATACTCACAATATTCGTGACGGTTTCAATACCTTCTCATCACAAAATTAACTTCCATTTCTCACAAGAAATTTTTATTAGTATTTATTTATCGTGTGGCTACTGTTATACGTGCCTGGTGTCAGAGTTTTTATATCGCCCATGGGCCTCTGACTTGGCTTTACATGCCGTCGCCAAATATCTCTCAGGCATACTGGTTTTCTCACGATGTTTTCCTTCACCGAAGCAAGTTATATTTAACAATACGCATATGAATCCGAAAAATCATAGGTGCTGTCTTGGGTTCGAACTTGAAACCTATCGGTCACACCACTAGGCTATCACTGCTCTATTTTGATTAGTTAGACCATTATTACAACAAAGTAATCCATACTAATAAAAAATAAAATAAATACATGTCAGCGGGGAATTGAACGCAATATGCTAAACATTAAGAGAATACAGAAGATAAACCACACTAAGATAAGATCTAATACAAAGGCAATAGATGCTCTCAACCATAGTCAAAAGTTAAAGTTGAAATGGGCCGGTCATATAGCACGTCTTGAAGATCGTAGATGGACAAAAACAGTGACTTTATGGAAAGGCCCATTGGGCAAGCGTTATAGAGGAAGACCGTTCACTAGATGGGACGATGATATTAAAAAAAATTGCTGGCCCGCAATGGCAAAAAATAGCCCAAGACCGAGAGAAATGGAAAGCTTTGGAGGAGGCCTTTACCTGAGAGGGGTTCCAGTGGATATAAATAAATTGTACCTACCTGCTGAAATATAAATTTTGTATTAAAATAAATTAAACTACTCAGATTTAAATTCTTCAGTTGCTATGTATAAATAGATATTAGAGGTAGATAAATAGTTTTTTCTTTATGTTAAATTGTTAAACTGGAAATATAAGGCTTTTTTATTTTTATTTATTTTATTAATCCATACTAATACTATAAATGCGAATGTCACTCTGTTTGTTTGTTCGTTTATTTGTTTGTTACCTTTTCACGACTAAACGGCTGATTGGATCTTAATGAAATTTGGCAAGACAGATTTCAACCTTGGAAAGGACATAGGCTATATATCATCACGCTGCGACCAATAGGAGCGGAGCAGCAATGAAAAATGTTGCGACAACGGGGAAAATTTGACGCAGATGAAGTTGCGCGGGACAGCTAGTATAAAATAGAGAGAAGCGGTGGCCCAGTGGTGGCAGCCCCGACTTACGAGCAGTAAGCCGTGGGTTCGAACAGGCAGGCGCATTACTTTGTGTAATTTATTTCATCATAGCTTTTCTCAAAAATGGTGAAGGAAAACATCGTGAGGAAACCGGCATGTCCTAGAACTAAAAATTCGAAGACATGTGACATCTACCAACCCGCACTGGGCCCGCGTGGTGGATTACAGCCCACTCCCTCTCATAGAGCGGAGGCTTGTGTCCCAGCAGTGGGAACATTATAGGCTGATGATAATGATGATGACGAATATAAAATATACCTATTTCTTACCACATTAAGCTCCTCCATGTCTTCACAGTTAAACGATGTTCTGCATAGTTTGCGCTTCATATGTGCTGGGTTCAGATAAGCTGTTTCAAGAAATTCACTGGACGAAGACACCTCGCTTGAAGATCAGCATCTGAAAATAAAAAGAAATGGTTGATATATTTTTTTTTAGTTTGAGAAAGCTTGCGGCCAGTACAAATTAAACCACTGGAATTGCTGTAAACGAGGGTGTAAACAAAGCTAACAACCAAGTTTTCTGTACACATAACTAAGTAATTCTGCGCAAAAGTTGCTGTTGGTTTTCTTTTTGGCGTAAAGAAATATGTTTTACGATAGTGCTCAATGTACTGCATTCAAAATTGTGCTGGTGGATGCATTTAATAGTACAGGGATAATGGAAGTAAAGTTAAAACATTAAAAATTTGCATCTAGAATACTTCGTTTGAAAAAGTCAGGATAATTGACCTTCAAAATCTCCGTAACTAAAAGTTACCAGGTATGGTCTACACTCTAGAACAAAAAAAAGGTCGCAATTTTGCCTAGGTGAGCTCATCTTTCCATAGAAAAAATAGTTTTTCAATAGAATGACTGAAGCAATCAAAATATTTTTATTTCACATAGACCTACATGGGCACATATAAAACGTTGACAAAAAGGTGCTCGGTTTAGGTTAGTCGTTTCCTATGGAGAAAAACCGGCAAGAAGCTCCGCGGTTTCTTTTTCAAAATAAATTATTTGCTTTGCCAGTAACAGCTATAAACAAAACGCTCTTCTAATTGTTAGGTACAGACGCAAGCAAGTCAAGCTACCCGAAACTGTCAAATTTTCCCAATCAACCTTGAACCGTATTCTTTAAAGTTAAGGTTGAAAATCTATTAGAGAAATTTGACAGATTCTTGTAGCTTGGTTTTACATTACGATATTATTTATTCAGAATTTGTGTGTTGATTTTGGAGGGATATATCGTTAATCCCTTCTTTTAGCGGGTGGATTACAAAATCTGATAATTTATGTACACATTCTGTTAGTTAATCCAACCTTTTAGAAGAAATTACAGATATCTAGTCTCTGCTAAATTATTTATGTAAACGCTACACCATTATCTTTTAAGCTGAGTTTCTACGAACCTACGCAAACTGTTAGGTATTTTTGCCATGTCTATTTCTATGTCATAAAACGGCCACGACTGGCTGAAATGTTACAATAAAATACCTCCCCCATTCTACAACAGAATAAACGAAATTTAAATCTTGCATAAATCACACACTATGTAGGCAAGCATATTATAAGTCGGGGGATTACATTGGTGATAAAAATGCTTGGCTCAATGTTGGTCCTGCTCAACAACAATAGAGGCAATCAAATTACCATGTGAAATTATTGAGGAAGCTGCACAAGATTGTAAAGATTTCTTTGCCTTGTATAGATTCAATATCTTAGTATTATATAATTGCATACCACATGTGTGAGTTCTATGTACTGTAAAGTCACTATTCACTGAGTACCTACCTACATCTTTTACTGACGCGAATTTACCCTGGCGGTTAAGTGAATGTCATGCTCCCTTCAATATGGTTGAGTCGAGTGATGGCTGATACATGCGTCATGTAGCTAAGCTTTTTTTTTTGTTTTTTGACTTTCAAAAGTTACTGTAATGGTCTAATTGAAATAAATGCTTTGAGTATGAGTTTAAGTTTAACTAGCCATGTATTGTCATCCAAACTATGTACGGTACTTTCCCTGGCTAAGTAGGTGTTTTGGCCGCCAATTTTCCTCCGAAACAAGATTTTCTGAGTTGCGTTTCTGATAATACTTTTTTTCAAGCAATTTTTGTACAATCAGGAGTGAAAGCCTGTGACCGAGAAGTTAGAACGTTATAGGCTGTCTTTGCATGCTTTAACATAAATAAAATTAAGAGCAAATAAATTAAACGTCAAAGCCTACGAGTACTTAAAGCTTAGCCGATGACTGAAACTGGACCAAGAATTTACCATACCCTCAATAAGACGGTAGGTAATTTTTAACACGTTTTAGACCCGATAATACCCTGAGGCTCGTTTATCGGGATAAAACATTGCCCCTTAGCGATAGTACCGACCGTAAATCACCTACAAGCCGTAGAATATTCAACGAAAGAGATCAGACGTTTATACAGAGGTACTCAACCTGTGCGGTCTCAAAATGGAAGAACGAAGTGAGAGAGGCTAATGACCGGTTTCATAGGCTCTAGACGACAGCTATACAAGGTGTAAAAATACTCTTAACAAAGCTGAAAGGTATTTATTTTCCCATAATTGAGATCATTTTTAACCGCCATTAAATAAGGAGGTGGTTATTTATTCCACCAGCATCTTTTTTTAGGGTTCCGTACCCAAAGGGTCAAACGGGACCCTATTACTGAGACTTCGCTGTCCGTCTGACACCAGGCTGTATCTCATGAACCGTGATAGTAAGCCAGTTGAAATTTCTACAGATAGTGAATTTTTGTGGTCGCTATAACAACAAGATACTAAAAACAGAATAAAATAAATATTTAAGGGGTAGCCCCCTTAAATATTTATTTTATTCTGTTTTTTACATACAAAAAATATTATTTTGCTCGTTTTGGTAAATAATGGTACGGAACCCTTCGTCCGCGAGTCCGACTCGCACTTGGCCGGCTTTTTATGTAGGTATATTCACCGATTTCTCCGTGATTACTGTTCCGAAAGTAAAGTTATTTTCCTCGTTTTTCTGGAAGTTGATAACGTCTTGCAAAAAGCGTTTTATTGATCTAAAACATACATGTGAACCTAATAGTTCCGGAGATTTTGGTCAAACTTGAATAAATCAGACTGGTCGGACGCCCGGTTGTTCCAAACTTTCTTTCTAGACCAAACTGCGGCCCAAAGTCGTGGTCGAGGCCACGTAGTACGCGGAGTCCCTTAGAGTCGTTATTCGTGGAGCCAATTTTAATTAGTAGGTACTCAACCTACCAATTATCTCTGTATTGTATCATACTAGTCTCCTCGTTCTATTGTTTTAAAACCCATAATTCGCATCAATGAGCTTCAGTTACCATTTTATTTAATGAATCTCGTATGAATTATTCATTGTTCTGACGTAAATCAGATTTTCAGGCTGTAATGGTTATTTAAAATGTTTGTTTCAAATATTTAATTTCATTCACGTGGCAACTTTTGTTGAAGTATTCGTAAAACTTCAAACTGTGGTTCTGTATGCAGGGTGTAACGGAAAGGGTATATACATCCTTAAGGGTGTGCTACAGACCATCAAGCTGAACATGTTTCTCAACAATTCTTTTTTGCAGCCAAAAAAAATATCAGCTGGCTATACATTTGGGTCGAATAAGTATTGTAATTTTCTATGGGGCGGCCGATATTTTTTTTGCTGAAAAACTTGTTTTATGATGAGAAACATGTTCAGTTTGATGGTCTGGTACCACACCCTTAAGGATGTATATACCCTTTCCGTTACACCCTGTATAACTGTTTCTTTTTTCAGTAAAACATTGCTCGTTATATTTATCCATTCTATTGATTTTATCGTTGAGGAACTCCTGGATTAAGAATAACAGCCGCTCGGGTCGATCTACGATTCAAATTCATCGATCGTTATTTTATACAACACTACTTTGATATCACATATTTAAGCTCCGATATAATTGTCGGAAAAAATTCTTTAAGGAGTCTTTATTATTATTTAATCGTCTATACGTTGGCAACAATTACGTTAGGTGACCGCTGGAAAAAAGTCATGCCACTGGTCCATACAACCATACCCAAACCCCTTTCAGTTCAATGAGCTATTTATATATGAGCTACAATCCCACTGTCAGTTACCGTGTGGTTTGAAGACAAACTGAACAGAAATATAAGCAAAACAGACACTTATCATCTTATACATAGGTACTAAAACTCCATTTCAATAGAAATCTACATAAAACCGCGTAGGAAGAAGCTATCAAAAAGTCGGCATGGAACTGGTCCTGATCCCGATTATTTCGGCTATTAAATTCTTGATTGGAACGCGATTTAATAATAAAAAGTCGATAGCAATTACACCTCCAATGCATGATTGAAATCGAAAGAGGATTACTACGGAACCCGTGGGTCGAATATTAAAATTTCTCTCTTCTTTCGTTTCGACACTAACTGTACTGAATGATTTTTTGAAATGAGGCTTCAGTACTGTAGTAAAAAAAGATAGCATTGAAAATCTCCTACCTGGACATAAGTTGCTATTGCTGACGAAGAAGTCTTTAAATATACTCCGGGGCCAGGGTGGCGAAGCAAGGAAAACTTGCTCATGTGGAGATGCATTCAGCCCATAAAAGATGTGGCACTTAAGATCGTGTCCTGCTGTTTGTTCATTACAGAAACTGATGAACACTACTAAAGGCACCAATGGGGTTTGTAATGGGCCACGCGCGCCTCAAGGAGATGTCAGCAACTCAGAAGGGGCCCGAGAGGGCCTATGCCTGCCAGGGCTGCGGGGCTGTTCGAAAGAGATACCGTGGCCCTGGAACACAAAGAGCTAAGAAGGCACATTGATGGGTTTTAGTCAGTACAAGTCTGACACTCCCTTCCGCTCCGCCCAGAGCGGGAGGAGTCGTTTGAGGGAAATCATCAAACTAGTGGCTCAGTTCTAGGCCGACACAATTTAGATTGTCATTAACACGCTAAGAAGAAGATTCAGCGTGGGTTTCTTATTAATTTTTCCAACAGTAAAACTCAGGTTTTTTATACAATATTCCTTTTCGAGGAATACAGGCGGAAAGTTATTTATAGAATGTCATGTGTGCAACTCTGCAGTTACTCCTAAAAGTGTTGAATAGGTACTAAGTAGACAAAATAGTAAACAAATCTGTGGCTTGTGATTTTGATTGGTAATAAGAAAAGTGGCAGTCGTTAATAGTGTGGTAAAGGAAAGTTGTTTTCTTTTTTGTCGTGAGAAAAAAAGAAAGAAAAACCCAACTATGGTGGAAAATAACTAAGTGTAGGTATTTTAAAAGAACATGATATAATTTTTTAAAGGCTTTTTCGCAACAATTTGTTTGAAAATAAATTGTAAATTGTAAAAAAATACACGAAAGGTCCATTATCTTGGCTTAAAACACGTTAAACTTTGTTTTTCTCCTAAATAAAATAACGTTGAATAAAGCGAAAACCTGTTTTACTGTGCAAAGGCCAAATAAAGAAAAAGTGTAAGAGCTGTTTTTATAAAAAAAAAAAACACTATAAAATTTATCGGAGCATTTAATATTAAAGCATGATCTGACTTATGTCTGGTAGCATATAGCTGGTAGCATATTTCGTCATTACTATTAACGAGGGAATTACAAACTAATGAGTTTGCAAAAAATGGTTTTGTCGAGAGTTTGCTTAATACGAAATTAATGCGAAAACATGGTCTCGTTACATGTTACATTATAATTAGAATTAATTAGGCACATTAGAAATTGTTTTCAGGCTATCAATAGTATTATTATATCAACAAGGTAAAACAGTATTATTAAAGACAAGATGTATAGTTTTACTAGAAGAACATCTTTCTAAAAAAATAAATGGTTTTAAAATTAGGTATCTGCAAAACTTTTACACGGTAATACTAAATATTTATGGGTGATTTTTTTCTTGCAACCACTCTGAAAAGAAACAACGTGACAAACTCAAATGGTCACAGTCTTTTAAAAAACCCTATCACAATCTTATCCTAACAAATGAGGAACCGGCAAATTGTTATCTTAGACAGTAATTTGAGGAAAGAACCACACAGATCAGTTGAGTTAATAACCGTGTAGCATAACTCCGTTTTTTTTTTTTTTTTTTTTCGTATCGGAAATCCAAATGACTTCTCCCGCTCTGGGTGGAGCGGGAGGGAGTGTCAGACTTGTACTGACTAAAACCCACCCATGTTCCTTCTTCGCCCTTTGTGTTCCAGGGCCGCGGTATCTCTTTCGAACAACCCGCAGCTAGCTCAACTCCCTTGAGTTTAGTCATAGCAGCTTAATAATTCGATTCGAACTAAAATATAGGTAAACGATGCTTTATAAACAGCCTAAAATATAAGAAATAGAAAACGGATAATATAGACATATTAACAAACACACGGGATAATGCAATAGTATCATGGGAAAGATTACCAATTACCCCGAACGTGATGACAGTGGCAGTATTTTTTAAGACCGCTGCTTGAGTTATGAGTACCTATATAGAATAGGGTCAATGTTGAGCTGTAAACAATTTATATGTATACAAGAGCTTTGTCACATAATCAAAGAATTCTATGGTGTTTCTCACAAGACACTGCTCGTCTGCGGTCAGGTGGTACTTGTGTTAGTCATCGATGGATTTTCGTACAAATCACTGCGACGTGAGATTTGACCGCCCGAATGTCGAATGTCGTGTGAGAATCACTATAGTATTCTTTGACTATTTCCATTAGGAAGAGAATGAATGCTTTCAAATAATGTTTCATGCAATTTGACTTTAGCAGCATTAAGCTATGTTTCCTACATATTATATTTTAGTATTGTATCGGAAAGTAAGTTTTTAGTCGAAGTTTCAAGAAGTGGTCCAAAATAATTAGCCTACAAGAATCCATCTCAGTTTTTAAAAATAAATATGCGGAAACTCAGAACTTTTACCCGCTGATTCATGATTTTTTCACCTCGAACCCCTAACGAGAAGGTACTTGCATCATCATCATCAGCCTGTATTCGTCCACAGCTGGACATAGGCCTCTCCCATGACACGCCACTGAGCACGATCCTCGGCCACTCTCATCCAGCTCTTGCCAGCCGCCTTGCGAAGATCATCGCTCCACCGAGTCTGAGGACGTCCTACGCTACGTTTACCGATCCGTGGTCTCCACTCAAGAACTCGTCTACCCCAACGGTTATCGGTTCATCGGGTTATATGGCCGGCCCATTGCCAATTCAGCGTGCTTATGCAGTGGGCTATGTCGATAACCTTGGTTCTCTGTCGGATCACCTCGTTACGAACTCGATCTTTTAGAGAAACCCCGAGCATAGCAAGGGCTATGCTCGGGGTTTCTTTTTCCATAGCACGTTGAGCGACTTTAAATTTGTGGACCAACCCTACCGTAAGTGTCCACGTTTCGGCACCGTACGATATGACGGGTAGGACGCACTGCTTATAGATTCTCGTCTTTAGACTCTGTGGAATTGGCGATGTGAAGACTCGACGCAGTTTCCCATACGCTGCCCAGCCCAGCTGTATTCTTCTGTTGGCCTCTTTCTCGAAGTTGTTTTTACCCAACTGCATAGTTTGCCCGAGGTAAACATACTCCTTAACAACCTCGAGAATACTGCCTTGAGCTGCAATTTGGTTCCGGACTGACATGTTCATTGAACATAACCTTGGTTTTATCTAGGTTCATCCGGAGACTAATGCGTTGAGAAGAATCAACTAGGCGGGTTTTATACATCATAGACTCTTTTGTGAATTGATTAAAAGTCGGTACAAAGGAGGGTTGGAAGCAGCCTTAGCCTAACTATTTATAACTTTAGGGGCCCTATAATAAAAAGTCTATTGCTTTCATGATGGCCTTTTGAAAGAGGACAATGCTTTTGTTTTAAGAACGTGGATTCGTGATATTTTTATCACTTGAGTATCACTTGAGTAAAGAAGAAAAAATAATGGCGTTCTTCGTTAAGATTTCGGGAAAATAAATAAAGAAAATGTGAAACTGAATTGGTGTTTTGGTGGTCAAAAATATCAAGGAAAGTTAAGTCGTTTGGATAGGGATTTCCTCGTTTTGTGGATGTCGTAAAAGTTAGTCTCCGGAGGATGAATTGATCGGAGTGATGTTATCTTATTTAGGGTTCCCAGTAAACATTCTTGTTAAAAATAAGATGCCTGAGCCAAACTATTTATTACTTTAGGGGTCTTATGGGAAAACAAAGGCTATGGAAATTATCTAGCAGGTTTTGGTCTCTGGTATGTTTGTCGACCATTTAGAAATAATAGCTAAAAAAAAAAATTAAGATATTTCTTTTAGGAAAATAGAGTTTGACTTCAACAAAAAGTTCAAGTTGTTAAGGACGCCTGCCGTAAATTTTAAAAATGTAATCAAGTTAAGTTTATTAATAAAATGTGAAACTGAATCATAGTGAAATCGAAAAAACCATTGAAAATATGTCAGTTAAAATTATTAATGGAATCAATCCACTTTAGATTATGGACGTGTTCAATTAACCGATGTTCGGTTCTCTGAAAAGGCACTCTGTTTAACATTTAACTTACAACCATTATTGGTTCAAACTTTGAACTCAAAAATTAATTATCGATTTATTAATGTGGTTATGGAATTATTGTTGAACTGTTATCAAATGATTATTATGAGGTAAGTAAAGTGTCATTGCGTTTATCCATAAATAAATTTGTCACTAGAAAATGATGGAGTCTTTTTGTAAATCTGTATTAACGGCGGTCGAGTCGTTGGAAATGTCAATCTTTATTTAATCCAGTTGTAAATACCGTCCAAACAAGGGATTGATTGCTAGTCTAATATAAAATCTTCCATTACTTCTAATTGAAACTGATGTCATAGCTTCTTCTAGCGTCGGCTGTAGTCCTAAATTGAATAGGTACCTGGGTTAGCTTTTGTTCACTTTTGAATACGCTCTTTGACTTAATATAATGAAAACATACATAATATATTATGAATGTTGTTCATTGTGAATTGAATCAATTGGAGGGTACTGAGGGTAGGTATTCTTGGTCTGTGTTTCCGCTCGTGTGCACTTTATCCGTGACCGCATTGTAATCAAATTTGACCAACATTTATTTTACTATTTATGTACATCATGAACAGCGGAATTATGAACAATGACAGATACGTGCAAATCGATTAATTAGTCTAATGGATATTTACCATAGGAATAAATAATTATAATTATTAAATGGGTATAATGGGAACAGCTAGAGACGACTGTCGTCCAAAGATAAATAAATCGTCACGAAATAGTGGGAACGCGACGTAAGACGACTACATTTTGACCTGACGTTTGAAACCCTTACTGTGACGTCACAACTACAGTACAAAACTCTATTACTAGAATACAGTAATGATGGGTAATTATTAATCGACAAATAAATATTGCATGATGGGCTTACCTGTGAGAGATTTGTACACTGGTCTATAGCTCTATTGGATGTATCTGATATCTTTGTATTCTTTTGTTGGTGGGTCAAATATATAAAATCAAATCAAATAAATGATAGCGCAACAGTTAAAAGAGGAGAACGTTACGAAAAAGATGGTGCACCGGCCCCAAGTAACATGGGCCCAGGACAGTAAGAATGTCATGGATGTTTACTAATATCACTCGAAAATTTGAGATATTTCCTGGAGTTTCTGAGCCATCTGCTCAGAAAGTTCAGGAACTGACCAAGCTACTCATAATGTTCCTGCCCTTGTCCCATTTTCTTTGGGGTCGGCGCAACACGCCTCTTTCCTCCATTCTCCTCTGTCATTCGTCATGCTATCATTTACTCCTTTTTCCTTCATATCATTTTTCACACAATCCATCCATCTTTTCTTTGGTCTTCCTCTCCCTCTCCATCAATCCACATTTATATTCATCACGCTTTTACTCACATGTGTTCCATCCCTCCTCATCACATGTCCATACCAAGACAGACGACTACCTCTCATCTTTTCTGTTACAGGCGCCACTTTCAACTTCCTCATAAATGCTCATTTCTAACTTTATCTATTTTTATTTTATCCACACTGATAAAGCTATACTATTCAGTGGTAATGGTAACTTTGAAATTAAATCTTTTAAATAAACTTGCTTTGAACTTCCGCGATTTCCACTACCTGCATACATGCAACATAAATGTAGGAAGGTATATTTGTGCAACAATTAACATTGTATTGTTGCCTGACCTAACATAAACGGAAGACGCTTAGCTACAAATATATTAGAAATAAGATTTGTCGAGGACTAAAGCTGTTGTGACTTACTTCCAAGCTTTTATAAGCTTCTGTGGTGTTATAAGGCTACGTACGCACATACAGCGAGTGCGGGTAAACAAACTACATTCAAAATCGAAATATTTAAAATAGTCATCATCTGCCAAGCCTTTTCCCAAACTATCTTTGGGCTTCCAGTCTAACCGGATGCTGACTACTAGTATTTTACATGAAACGACTGCCTATCTGACCTTCACAACAAACAACAACAAAATATTTAAAATAGTAATTAATGTATATACAGAGATTACTATTTAAAGAAGAGAAAGTTGAATGCATAGGTACAATATACAGTGTAAATTGTAAGCATCTAATTTTCTCTTCTTCTTTTACACACTATGTAGTTGTCTACATCTCTTTTTTTATTATCTCCTTGCGCAGGTATGCAGGAAGAGAATTCTTTAGAAACAAGCATCACCTTGGTACTATTTTTGTGTTCCTTTCTTCTGTTCTGTGTTTAGCGTTTACTTAAGTAATAATAATATTTTATTAATATATTTTTTTTTTTTTTATTCATACAATAACAAATATATATATATATTTTCGACCACAGCGAATGTGGTGTGACGATCTGATCCTGTTCGCGGGGCTAACATGGCCAGAGATCGCTCAGGATAGAGAGGTATGGAAGAAAAAAGGGGAGGCCTTTGCTTAGCAGTGGGAGACTATGTCGGCTACCAAAAATAAAAAAGCCTACATGGGCACTTACTAAACGCCAAAAGATGGGTCCACGTCCTCTTCAATGGAGCATAACCAGCAAATTTGAAAATTGAAAAGCTTGCAGTCCTTACACATTGGCAGTCTTATTTTTCTTCTTGAATTGACGCGAGACATATGATAAAACAGTTTGGGTCTATTTTACTACTGATGTTGATTGACAGTGATCTTAATTTGCATTATAATACGGTCTCTTTAAGGTTTAAAAAAGTAAAAGAACTGTGAAAGGACTTTTAAAGAGACGGGAACGGGAAATAAAACTCATTTGCTACAAACCCGTTTATCGCTCCGCGCCTTCTACGCCATAGACCGCACCCTAATCGTATACTATGTTGCTTTCTCTGTAAAGAAAACTAGGAAACATACTAAAATTGTCACGTAGAAAACTATTTGAGATAGAAGAAAAAAAAACTGTAAACTGAATTCACCGTTGGAAGTGCCAGATAGTATTATTAGTTAGAAGAACCAGACTGTAATGCAAAACATTATTTACAGTGTGAGCATACTAATAAATACTGGGATGTGACTTTAATCAGCATCATAAAAATATCAAACTGCAAAATTTTTTTAGCAGTTTATTAAAAATAAATTGTATTGTAAAAAGTTTCCACAGCAATATTCGAGATATAAGTAGACAGGCAGACAGATGAATGTGTTCCCCGACACGGGAAATGGCATTCATTGTGTTGCTGCAGAATATAGATATCGTGGAAAACGAGATAATTTTATAAAAACATAAAAAACTGTTTTATTTGCTTGTTTTCGTTAGTGTTGAGAAAAATATTGTCTTGTAATTCGTGTGCCCCATTGAATTACATAGGCAAAGATGACGAACTAAATCATCATATGTACTCACTTCCTGTTCTCTTTTATACCTGCTTGCTCAGTCTTTTACAGGCTTTACTTCAGTGAGTGTACCCAAGAACTCCTCGACCTCATCCCACCGGTCCCCTTCTACCATCGGACATCTAAACGCTTTACAAGTTACCATCCCTACCTTATTGCTATTCCACCAATTCGCACTAAGCGTTATCAAACGTCTTTCATAATGCGCACAGCAAAGGAGTGGAACTCTCTGCCTGCGTCTGTGTTTCCGAACGCTTACAACTCTAATCTCTTTAAAGTTAGAGTGAACAGGCTTCTTCTGGGTAAGCTCGTACCATCGTCGACTTTGTTTCTGTCATCTTAACTTAAGAGAAAAACCATCGCAAAAAAAAACCTGTAATTCTTATTTTCAGATAAGGAACTCGTGCGATTGCATGCTTTTAGATTCAGCGGTTTAGAAGGTGCGTTGTTTATTGTATTCTATTTTTCTTGGAAGTAGGCAGAAAATACAAAGCGCTAGGCTACGATCGTTACATACTCCTTCCCCTCGTCGACGCTCATACATCTAGTTATACACGCACACCGTTTGTGAGTAATAATGCACCTGCTTTTCTGCAGAAGCTCACCACAAAGGTGAATCTTAAGTGGAAAATTAAAAAAAAAAAACATTTGTTAACATTTTCTTTTTTTATTAACTTAATGTGATGTTAACGTGTTTATTAGTGGGTATTATCCATGTGCGTTGTCTGTCAGTGAACCTAAGATGGTACGGTAAGTAGATTACTCCATTAGCGACAGTCGATAGGACAGTCAGGTCCGCTACCAATCTCGCTGATTGGTCAGTTTCCTACGACTATCGATATCAATAAAATTCATCACGGTGTCATTTGCAAACTGAAAAAAAAATCCCAAAACATTGGGAAGCCGCCTGCCACTATCAAACGTTACTGTATATTTTGTTATTTCCTTTGAAAACGTTGTAAACAAACTGTCCGTCTCAATTTTCAACTGTATCCACCTGCCATTTAAAATTCAATTCGTTTAAAGTTTCAGTTATCGAACACAGTTATAGTGAAAGAAGTGACTGGGACAGTTCTGTGTTACCAATAAATTATTCGACGCCATATTGGTTTTGTCCGAGGCTCTGGGGTTAGACTTGCATCGATACTTGTAACATATTTTAATGCTCGGAATTGGCTTTAGGTTTTGTATAGAATGTGAGATTTTATCAAAGCTGGGTTTTTTTCTCTTAGTAAGTTTTGCTTATTATGCTGAGGCGTCATTAGTACGTTGCGTTGTGTCGTCGCTGCGTCAATGCTGTGTCGTTTTACATAAATTCTTTAGTGACATGCCACGTTATGCATTGCATGCACGCGACGTTTCAACGGATCGACGGACGATCCGCAATAATAATAAATAGGCAAAAAGTTCAGTGTTTTAAACACTGAACTTTTAGCCTCTGTTGTATAAAAATACTCGGGTTTTATGGAATGTGGTCAGCAAACCACTCACAGTAACGATATTATTTGTTTTTGTGTTAACTCTCCGTAAAATTGTGACCATTTTATTAGTTCAATTAGTGAAGGCAGTTTAAAAGTTAACGGATAGTCAAAACATTGATGTTAAACACCCGAATTCAGATATAAAGTAAAAGAACGACGATTAAACCGCCATCTTTTAGAGAAACGGAATAAATTATGCTAATAAATAGTAATAGCTCGAGTTACTACTTCCATTTTATATTAATTCAGATTTTTATAGGTTGATTGATAGCTTTCATTGATAGGTTGTGCAGATTTTGCTCGGTAATTAAGATAAAAAAACGACTTTTACTGTTGACCGTACAGTACGAAAACCGCCAAAAAACGTACCTGATAAAAAATAGGAATTTTAATATCTCTGAAATGAAATTCTCTGGACGCGTAGGCAGAGCTTTGACCATACCTTGGTTCCTTTTGATTAACTAGAAAATAATTGATTATAATACGAAAATTGACAACAGACGGAATTAAATTAAAATAACTCTAAACCAAAAGGGCCTTCGGATGAATTTCATTTGAATAATAAATATACCCTAACTCGTATTAACCCTACGGCACTTACCCAACTCATTTATATTAGTTTACCTCATAAAGTTGGATATTTCGTGAGTTATTTTTAGTACGTAATAGTGAGAGTACACGAAACTGTTAGATTGTTTAAAGGAATCATGCTTGAATTTGATACAGTCCGCTGACCATCAAATTCACTTTAGTTTGCTGACAAGTAAAGGGTGTTCACAGGATATTTTTCAAGTGTACGTTAATGAACTTAAACTTTTAAGGTGAAAAAGGTATCGTTTGACGCGCCTATAATTTGGATTTGCCCATCCTGTTGAGTCACTAGTTAGAGCAGCGGTGGCGCAGTGGTGCCAGCCCCGACTTACGAGCAGTATGCCGTGGGTTCGAACCCAGGCAGGCGCATTACTTTGTGTAATTTAGTTCATCACCGCTGCTCCCAAAAACGGTGAAGGAAAACATCGTGAAGAAACAACATTTTTTTGTTCTAGAACAAAAAATTCGAAGACATGTGACATCTACCAACCCGCACTGGGCCCGCGTGGTGGATTACAGCCCACTCCCTCTCATAGATAAGAGGCCTGTGTCCCAGCAGTGGGAACATTATAGGCTGCTGATGATGATGATTGAGTCACTGCTTTAGAACACACCACGCATTATCTGTTGAGTTATTTCAAATGCGTTGATTTGTTGGTTTGAGCACGTCCCGTATTTTGGACTCACTTCAGTATTTGACATTGTTTTGACGTTTCGTGTGCCCATGTCGATTTATGTGAAATAAAATATTCTTCTTCTTTTGTGTCGACGGTACGACTTATTTAAATTTCTTGGAACCAGTATGTGGCCACGCAGCGTCTGCGGCGTTTTTTAGGTCCTCTAAAGTGGAGTGTACGACTAAACGCCGACAGACACTACGCCACGAGGTGTTGGGGCATTTCGGACACTCTAGTTAGTGGTACATCGTCTGGTCGGGAGCACCGCATCTACGCTGTGTATCGGAAGGATCTTTCATCATCTTCTTGCCCTTGTCCCAAGTTACTTGGGGTCGACGCAGCAAGAGAAGACTTGCAAGGATCTTTAATATCCCGGTAAAGTAAAATGCTGGTATTCAGCTGAATCCGGTAACACTGGAAGCCGACCCCGACATAGTTGAGGAAAGGCTAGGTTGCTGATGATGATAGGTTGTTCCTCAAACAATGAAACACATGATATCGCGTCCTGTGTTCCTGGATACCCTGCGAGAATTGATGGACGCTAGCGAAAGTGCTAAACGCATGGCCAGGCTCATTCTAGATTGCCATTTTAACTGTAATAGCCAAGGCAAAAGGCTTATTGGTGCATCCGTTATTATATTTATTTAACTTGTTAGTTGGTATGGGAAAGAATTTTGAAGCTTTAGGAAGAAACTGTTCCTCAAACCTGGCCAAATTAAGTTCATAATGTCCACGAAAACACTTCTTCAATATTGTACTTGCGGTTTTACTTTATAAAACCATTGAAAAACACTCACCTATTCACAAACAGCTGGAAGAATGGGTGTTTATTCAACGTACTGTAGCCTAGTTTCTCTGAGGACTCAACAAACACTTGATAAAAAGACGACATTATTGATTCTATCGTTCAATTGATCCGTCCGTTAGGAAACGCTTGTAGAAACAAACAAAGCTCTTTTTATATAAACGCCTTTTATACTGTTTTAAAAAAGAAGGGAAGAATAAAGATGAAAGGCACTTATCAGATGTTTCATTGAAGTAAGTGTCAATTAAAAAGAGTGTACCTATTTTACGAGTTTGAGGGCAGTATGAGCTTCCGTTAAAGTAAACTGAATTCTATTTCTTTGAGGATTTGAATACACACTTGTTAAGAATACATAATTGTAAGAAAAGCAAAGAGCAACATCTTGAATAATCATTACTCCAGTTATACTACACTGTACAAGACCTCATATCTTTCCATACAAAGGCTAATAAAAAGGCATAACTTACAATTTTTTCTGTAAATTAAAGGCCTAGAAATTTTAATTTAAAGCATCCTTGGCCTTCCAGAAGTTACAGGCTACAAAAATTACCGTAATGTAAATTAATTCCTTAGATGAACCAATTTATTGAATTTTACTCCTTACAGTGACGTATTACAAGATAATGGCTTGGCCACAGGCTACACGTTCTAGGGATACGCGTCTTGCGGCAGCGACTTGCGGAACTGTACTCAAATGGTATGAATATGCAAGGATGTCATGGCTAAATGATAACAGCCGCATGGGTTGATCGTTAAGGTTAAGCCGCGTTTGCATAGGTTGGTCCGTGAATAGGTGACCATTCATTACCTTTCTACCGAGTTTGCCTCGGAAATAGTCGGAAAGCACGTTACTCCATTGGTTCCAGCTGTCATTTATAGATCTTTGACAGTCGTTACAGGTAGTTAAGTGGCCCGAAAGTCTGACAACCAGTCTTACCAAGGGGTATCGTATAACCCGGGACTAGCTGGGCTGTGAAGGGCAGATAGGCAGTCGCTCCATGTAATATATTGGTATTCAGTTGCATCCGGTTATACTGGTAGCCGACCTCAACATAGGAAAAGGCTAGGCAGATGATGATGCAAGTCGCAGCGCCTGAGGTTGCAAACAGGGCATACGTTTCTTAAACTTTGCCTCTTACTGTACGTACAGTCACGGACTATAATTGATGAGCCACTTTGAAACTTTCTAATTTTGCAGTTTTATCCATTCACGAAATTAAACAATTAAACCCGAACTCAAACCGCATGCTCGTAAATAAGATGACATATCACTAATAATCGGAAATAGTCTTATCAATAGAGGTTGAAGAATGATTAATAAGTTGTCAATGAAAAATCCATAAAATGTTACATACGTTTATCCAATCTATTTCTTACCGACCTCCTTTGAATTAGAGCTCACTAAATACTCTTTATTTCTGAATACCTTGGATTGGTTTTCAGACAGTTGAAATGTCCATTTCAGAGCAGATTATTTTGAATTTTGGTGAATCGAATAATTGTCATGAACGTCATCTTGGACGCCACGCGTTCGGATAAAAATGTGGGTTCAAGTTTTTCCGATGTCGAAATTACCAATCATAATTTCTCCGTTCGCTAGGCGCTACTATGGCTACGCTAAAACAAATTGTACCTAGATAACGGTTGCTAGACCTGCAATTGGTTGAATTTGGGTAGTCACTCTGTACTATGTACGAATATAACCGACTAAACCCGATTTGCATTACACGGGTAAAATACGAACAGTGGCAAGTGGCTTATCAATTAAAGTCCGTGACTGTACTACGTATTACGAGCTAACTTCGCCGCACACAGTTCAAAACTCAAAATTAATAACTTTCATCTACCTAACTTACAAACTCCGCGGTTTGAGCTTACTAACAAATTAATTAATTCAGCAATTAATTTTGACATCACATTTGGTGAAGGGTGCCTTTGTGTAAATGATAAACGCGTGAATTGACCTATCAGCAGGGTAAAACAATGTGGTAGTATGTCTAGTCAGCTAGAATATGGATTTTTAAACTAAATAGGCTAGCGTTTGGGTTTTCGAAATTCGCCTGATGTGAATCGATGATGCGGCCTAGGGTGTAGTCTTGCCTAGAAGAAATCGATTCACACGAACTAATAATCACCATTATGACCTACCGCTATGTAATAACTGGTGCCAGATGGCACCAGTTATTACATAGCGGTAGGTCCACTTTCCCTCCCTCACAATATATAATATTCTAAAATTGCTCACTGTTACTCGTCAATAATATGTAGGTAGCAACATTTAGTGATTACTGATATTTCAGTAACCACGTCTTTAATGTCTTTAACGTCTTTAACTAGAGTAATTAATACAAAGCACTAGGTACTAGAGGAACTAGAGTAATTAATTTAGAGTAGTGAGTAGTAATTACTCTAGTTGAAGACGTTAAAAGGCTTATTCTATAATATCATCATCAGCCTATGTACCCAATGCTGGGACACAGGCCTCCTGTCTATGAGAGGGATTGGGCTGTAATCCACCACACGGGCCCAGTGGTTTTTTTTTTACTTTTTTTATTATTTTAATCCGGTCGGACTAACACCCAGGCTGGTTCACAAATCGAGCCTGTCTGGGTAGTGTCAGGCTTCAACTGACTAAAACCACCTCCTGCCTAGCTCGTGTCCCCCTGAGACAGTCAGAGACCTTAATAAGACTTTGATCGTTTATCCGCATTTTTATTTACATTTCTATAACGCAAGTTTTCAAAATTTAAACAAAAAATAATCCATTTACAAAAATGTTCTAAGCTTCATTTAGGTTATTTCTAAAATATCTTTTCTTGAAGAGAAATGTCTATATTTGTAAAAAGCATATACTTTAACATAATAAAAATAAAAATAGCAATTACTTTAACGGCTAGGGTTGTGCAGTATTCTATAAAAAAATTCCTTTGTTTCGTCTCTGACATTAATTTATTGATTGTATTAATATTTAGTGTCGTCTCCAGCCTCTGTTCCGCCTCATACCTCTCTGCTTCAAAGACTGGACATTTAATTAAAATTTGTGCGACTGACTCCACCTGATCTGGCTCGCATATGCACGCTAGGTTGTCCTTACGCTTGAAACGGTGCAAGTATTCGGAGAACCCACCGTGCCCTGTAAGAATCTGTGTTACGATGTCAGTTGGTTGTACCTTTTTTACAATTCTATGGGCGTCAATCGCATCAGGGAAAAATATTTTAGTAACGGAGGCTGTTTCGTCGTTCTGGTACCTCCGGTTCTATTCGTCGAGCGACCCCATACGGATCTGCCGCTTGACGAATGAAACCGGGCAGCGGTCTTAGTCCGGCTTCTTCTTGGATCGGAGTGCAGCCTCCTTCGTGAGGTGGTCCGCTCGCTCATTGCCTTCTAGACCGGCGTGTGCCTTTACCCAGAACAAAGTTTTTGCCCAGTGCGGGTTGGTAGATGTCACATGTCTTCGAATTTTTAGTTCTAGGACATGCCGGTTTCCTCACAATGTTTTCCTTCACCGTTTTTGTGGGCAGCGGTGATGAAATAAATTACACAAAGTAATGCGCCTGCCTGGGTTCCACGGGACCCACGGCTTACTGCTTGTAAGTCGGTGCTGCCACCACTGGGCCAACACTGCTCTCCTTATTCTATTTATTCTTCGAAAAAAGCAAGTGTTTTTTTTTTCTATCTGGAATTTAACTTGAAATATTAAACAGATTTAACATACGGAAAACAATACCGTTTTCTACTGCTGTCGAGCAAAACCAGACGTAATACCGTAAAGTATTTATTTATCTTGACGTTAATGTATTCAGCACACGCCCATACCTTTTATAAAAACCATTTCCATTATCACATCACAAATAAAATAGGAAACACATAAAAAGAGATATATGGAAGCAATTTTCATAAATAAATTGCTAAGTAGTAATAAAGGTTTATAAAGTACAAACGTATCTAAATTAATGGTGGTGCAAAACCTATAAATATTGTACTTTAGCGCGCCCTTATGCGGACAAATGGACCTAACGTTATCATAAATAGTTTCTAGCTAGCCATTCATTTGTTGTACTACTACTCCGTAATTATTCCACTGGGTCCCTCATTGGTCGATGGCAATAATATAAAAATAAATACACCATTTTTTAATGGAATTTGTGTCAACTGTTCCGAGCTGACCTGAATAAGGTGGCCGAATTAAGCTGGATGTAAAATCTGGATGAGTTGCTAAAAGTTGTGTACATCGACGCTGCAAAGTTGCAGCATGGCATATCGGTTTTTAGGATTCCGTACCCAAAGGGTCAAACGGGTTCCCGTATTACTGAGACTTCGCTGTCCGTCTGTCACCAGGCTGTATTTCATGAACCGTGATTGTTAGCCAGTTGAATTTTCTACAGATTATGTATTTCTGTTGATGCTACAACAACAAATACTAAAAACTTAATAAAATAAATATTTAAGGGCGCTCCCATACAAAAAAGTATTTTTGCTCGTTTTTATAAATAATGGTACAGAACCCTTCGTGCGCGAGTCCGACTCGCACTTGGCCGGTTTTTTATCGGATACATTTCGGGGAGTGTGCTTTTTAAATTCGGATTCTCCAACCCCATTCTATCATCGGGCGGATAGAGATACGGTGAAGCGTTACCGTTAAATGGTTGATGTTCCACGGACCCGAACAAAGCGCTTTGCTTCCATATATTTAGTGCCCCGTTGGTCTCGTGGTTGCAAGCGTGATTGCTGACCGGTCCGGGTTTGATACCGGGCCGGGCAAAAAGTGGCTAATGAGGTTTTCAATTTATTAGTAATTTATCAGTAGTTGCACGGAGTATGGAAGTTGGCGGTATGAAACCACCGTGCCATTGGTCTTACGCCTGAACTCTTTCCGGTCGTGTCGGATTGCCGTTCTATCGGACTACGAGAGCAAGGAACAGAGAGCGCGCCTGGGGCTGCGCACACACTTGTGCACTATAATATATCCCGCGCCGAAGGCTAATCTCCACCAAGATTGGCCGCCGTGAACGAAAAGGGTCAGGAGGACTATATACATACAAGGTGTTGTTTTGCATTCTCGTCAAAATTCAGGAGGTTGTCACAAAAGTCATAAATAATCAATTAAAATTACGGTACCTAGTTAATTATTAATAAACGCTGATTTTTTTGGTTGTTTAAGTTTGTCAGTATTTCAGAATAACCCCCTTAACATGGTTTAGGGAATAACAAATGATCGAATAAACGTTTGAGATTGTTTGTATGTGTGGAAGCGCGGTTATAGGGCGAGAATCAGACGGGCCGCGTTTAAAACACGGGTGGTTCACACTTACCGATTTCCGTAAATAACAAAAACAATAAAAATTACCTGCCAATGTTATTATTGATTTGGGACGAGAATCATTAGCATAGTTACCTCCTTGAATTTGACGAGGATGCAAAACAACACGTTGTATACATTGTGCAAACCGCCAGTCTATGGAATTCACTGCCAGTTTCTCTAAATTCCCTGATCGTTTCTTCAAAATTCAAGTGAATTGGTTTCTTCTAGACAAGTGTGCTCCACCCTAGGTCTCATCATGGCTCCACATCAGGTGAGATGCGGCCAAATGGAAACGTATTTTGTATAAAAAAAAGATATCTAAATATATTGGTACAGGAGGCGACGTACTAGTAAATTATCAGTCGTTTCATCAAAAAATTATCGCTACCAATTAACCTTTACCAATGGAAATTAATATTAGAGGAGCTCGTGGCTAAATAATAAAATAAAGGTTAATCCGTGCTTGCCGAGGTTGGTCCGTGGATGGGTGACCATAATTACATACCGAGTTTCCTCCGTGCCTCGGAAAGCACGTTAAGCCGTTGGTCCCGGCTGTATATTTGTAGATCTTTGACAGTCGTTACGAGTAGTCAGAAGCCAAAAAGTCTAACATCCAGTCTTACCAAGGGGTTACCAAGGGGGTATTACCCAGTTACTGGGTTGTGGAGGTCAGATAGGCAGTCGTTTCATGTAAAATACTGGTACTCAGCTGCATCCGGTTAGACTGGAAGCTGACCCCAAGATAGTTTGGGAAAAGGCTAGGCAGATGAATGGAAATTAATATTACCCTTAAGTAACCCATAAGCTTTTTATTTCAACTATTTCACATTTCCACCATAAATACTGATTTAATGAAAAAAAACTCAGGACCATATATGCAAAATTTGTTACCCGTGTGCAAACAAAAATGTGTAAACAAAGTTACTTGGACCAATCAATTGAACAATCCAATTGCGTTATTATGGCGTTATTTGCTTGCGTGAACTGACCACTTTATTCGACTTCATTTATACCAACGGTATGACTACTTAAACAAGGGACCTACACAGGACATGATGAAAATCGCATATAACTAAATAAAATGGTGTCACCTTGTTTTGCAGACAGAAATTTCACAGAATTTCAATTCCCAGAAAATGTTTTCGAATTGTCCTTGCATTTTTATTTCGAATATTTTTGTTTCAACTACTATTTACTTGAATAAAACATATTTTACTTAATGTGTTTAAGTAAAATATGTTTTATTCAAGTAAATAATAGTAAAATATGTTTTATTCTAGTAATAGTATTCAATGAATTTTATAATCACATTTTTTTATTTAACAATTTACTAAACAGTTGAACTATTTTTTAACGAATATTGTTTGTTCGATGTATGTTTCCATGGTATTTTATTTCAACGAAATTATTAACCTTAAATTAAAATATTGTCTTTAAAAGTCAATACTTTGTGCTACAAAATTTAGTCACAATTAAAATATTGTCTATAAAAGTCAATGTGTTGCGCTACAAAATTTTGTGACAGAAACGAATTGCTGCAAAACCGACTCCACGTAGTCTTGTCTGCCCTACCCCTAGAGTGTAATTTAAATCCACGTTGGCGCGGAGGGGCAAAGCGGCCCGCGAGCTGAGGAGTAGGTGGTGAGCGTTAATACCATCTGCGACGATAAACTCGCGTGGGGCCGCTGGAGCCCCGCAGCGCCAGAGCCGTGACAGAAACCATGCCTGCTGCATGCTACATGCTTGCTGCATGCTTTAAGTTGCATGCTTGCATGCATGCTGCATGCAACAGGCATGGACACCATTAGTGTGAATTACAAGATTGTTTTCCTGCTTGACAAGAATTTACCTGCTTTATCTTTGTGGACCCGGTGTTGTGATTTTATAGGAGGGTATGCATTTTTAAAAGGTTTGAATTTTAGAAACTGTCAGTTGATAAAATGTTATTCTTCGTAATAAGTTTTATGTGAAACAAACAATATGTGGATAAAGAATATTTGATTTGTTATTCTATGATATGAATATTCTAACATTAAACTTT
Organism: Cerastis leucographa; assembly: GCA_963082945.1. NCBI lineage: Eukaryota > Metazoa > Arthropoda > Insecta > Lepidoptera > Noctuidae > Cerastis > Cerastis leucographa. Next base: position 18,811,337 of record OY720356.1, on the reverse strand, counting down.
AATAATTTATTTAGTTTTATAATGTGAGAAACAATTTATGTGAAACAAAATTCGATTAAACAATTAGCAATGAAACAACGAACAACCGTTTTGGGTGCATGGCATGCTAATTATTATTGCTTTTCTTGCATTTGCCTATTTTTTTAGCGGAATGATTACTAAATATTTTGCATACAATTGTATGTCATGGATTTCCGGAAAGTAGCTCTTAACTCTATAACTTAGAATACTAGTATTTTAAATCAATTGTTAGGGTTGACTTTCTTATCTAACCTGGTCTGATTCCACAGTGGTGATTTAGGGCCAGGTGGAAGACAAGAGACCACGCGGCCAATAACGAACTCACTGGCCTGACCTGATCAAGAAAGCTACTGAGTCCACGATGTAGCTGCGAGTACAGTGTACTCGCAACGGCTCCAACCGGCAGAAATAGAAGCACATCGCTGAAAGAACAATCCTCGGGGAAGTCAACAACCCACAAAACATCTCTCCGTGTACCTCGTCTGCACAACTACGATCACTCTGACAAGAGTGTCTCGACTAAGAAGAGAGAGATTCCACATTACGTTGCCCTTTTTAATAATAACATCGGTAGGATGAACTGTGTTTTTTATTATGATTTTCTACAGTCATTAATAGACAGGGATAAGTAAATTGAGGTACAGTAACAGTATTTCATAATTCATCACCTGCCTAGCCTTTTAGAATACGGCTGGGCTGGGCAGCGTATGGGAAACTGCGTCGAGTGTTCACATCGCCAATTCCACAGAGTCTTAAGATGAAAGTCTATAATCAGTGCGTCCTACCCGTCATGTCGTACGGTACCTAAACGTGAACATTCACGGTAGGGTTGGTCCACAAATTTAAAGTCGCTCAACGTGCTATGGAAAGAGCTATGCTCGGGCTTCTCTGAAAAATAGAGTTCGTAACGAGGTGATTCGACCGAGAACCAAGGTTATTGACATATAGCCCACCGTATTAGTACGCTGAAGTGGCAATGGGCCGACCATATAACCATATATAACCCGAAGAACCGATAACCGTTGGGGTAGACGAGTTCTTGAGTGGAGACCACGGATCGGTAAACGTAGCGTAGGAAGTCCTCAGACTCGGTGGAGCGATGATCTTCGCAAGGCGGCTGGCAAGAGCTGGATGAGAGTGGCCGAGGATCGTGCTCAGTGGCGTGTCATGGGAGAGGCCTATGGCCAGCAGTGGACGAATACAGGCTGATGATGATGATGAGCCTTTTCCCAATTACTGTGTTGGGCTCGGCTTTCAGTCGAACGATGAGATATAGCTGAATACCAGTATTTTACATGGGCGACTGTCTATCTGATCTCTAGTTAGTACTGGGTATAGTACCCCTAGAAATTTGGGCCAGTGACTACCTGTAACGACTCTCAAAGATCTACACATGAAAGCCGGGAACAACAGCTTAACATGCTTTTCGAGGTACGGACGAAACTCGGAATGTAATGGGTGGTCACCTATCCACGGACCAACCTAGGTAAGGACGAACCCGAGCGGCTGTTATTATTTAGTCAAGACCTCCTCAGTACAGTATTTCATAATTTTAAAATAATTTCCCTTTTGTAGTAAGGAACGACTTATTGTCCTTCCTAAGCTATCCTACCATACTTAAGTACTAACCCTGTAACATTCAAGTATTGTAAAACCAATGATTTTAAAAGAGTAACTTTGGAGTTTCTTGCCGGTTCTTCTCCATAGGAACGAACAACCCCAACCCAACACCTATTGTCGACGTTTTATAAGTGCCCATATAGGCCTATGTAAAATAAAATATTTTGATTTTGAATTCAGAACACTAATGCATATACTTTAATAATGCATATACTTTAATATTGTCCATTGTTTAACTAGTCACCCTTTTTACTTTCCATCCATATTAATTGACATCCATTAGGGACACTACCCACTTGATAATAGAGACCAATACTCTAATGGAACCAAATGGGAGGTAATGGAAAGCGACAGGTTTTTGTCAAAGGAATATTTCACAATTGGACATTTTTGCAACTTAGTTGTGATGATGAGGGTTTCGGATCTTTGCAGGAAAATGGTTTCTGAGATATTGCTTGACGGTCGTTTTTGTGAAAACCGTTTTCATTGTTCTGAGCCTAGTAAATGATTTGTTATTAACTACGAATCTTATTAATAGAAAATACTGTTGTTTTTTATGGTTGAGCTTTTTTTCACTAAAGTACCTTATTGAAATAATTGATATGTAGGTACACAAATATTTCTGTTAGGGCCTATAAAGCCTAAAAAATAAACTGACAAAAAAAAAAAAAAAATTACGATTAATATTATTTATCATGTTTACTGTTCATAGTTGTAATCGTATAGGGGACTCTAGTGGGCCTTTCTCTATACAAACGTATTCCGCTGTTTTCTTCGTGGATAATGCGTCTAGAGCAATGTTTTTTTTTCCAAAAAATTTAGGTCTTATTAACACATGCCCCTAACATTTTTTTTTTTTTTTCAAAACTAAATCACAAAAAGAATTATGACAATCCAAAAACCCCAAAAAAAGCCCATGCTCAGACGATTATCAGACAAATTAGATAAGTTTTTTTACAAAAAAGAAAATAATAGAAGCATATAATAGATATACTTTTCTTCTAAATTTTGATATAAGAATTATTTAGATCAGTTTAGTTTTGAAGAAGAAAACAGGGGAATACAAAACGTCTTTTGGTCAAGATTTTTGTGGGTAAAATCAACCTGAGCTGCAGTTGTCCCTTTCGCTCTTTACGGGGGCTTGGTCGTGCAGCGCGACGGCAATAGTTTCTTCAAATACCTATTCGTCAAATTCCTCGGGGCTAGAGCTCCCCTCTTAAACTTTATCTTTTTCCAATAATTCCCTGACTTTACTTGAACAATATAACCCTACCTATGGTAAAAAAAGTATAGTCCGAAACAACACTCAAAAATATTATTAATAATGAAATTCCTGTTTCGACCAGATCAGACGAAACTCAGCGGCCGAAACACCTACTAAGCCTTTTTCTGTATATAGGTAGACTGAAGTGGATCATAACTCCAGCTAAAATTCCCTTTTATTTTCTAAGACCTTAATGGTGAGATGGAAAGCTCTCTCATTATTTGCCAGAAGCACTAAATTCCCAAACAATATAACGAAGAATCCCTGGTTCTTACAAGAAAATATTACCTCAAAGATTTCGGTTTTCTCTAACTAATTAACTGGGTGATAACTTCTGCTTACATACAGCAAATTACGAGTTATTCACGATAATAACTGTGGAGTAATTTATTACGATGAATAAGGCTGTTTTCTTAGGGTGCGTGCAGACAGCGACAAGCGTTTCAAATGGAATGCCGAGTATATTTTAGACTGTGACATGTATAAAAAAATGACATGCATTTTGTCTGAACGGTACATGTGCTTGTGTTTAACTTGAAACTCAAAAGAAAGCAGATGTACTTACAAAGCACACGGCTTGACCTGGCAGTATTGTTTTAACGTTACTTCAGTATGGGAAAGAGACAGTCCTATAGACGAAATCTAGCGCCATTTCTTTTCCACTCTGGAATAGTAGGTATTAAAGCAGCACTGCTTGACCTCAGTCCACCTCAACCAGTAGACAAGCGACATCTCGATGAGGTGAACGCATTCGTCGAACGTAGAGCCGCCCTCCCCGCCGTAGAAGACCCTGATGATCATCTGCCTCCGGTCACAGCTGACGAAGTGCAAGACATCATTAATAAGCTTCAGCCGCGGAAAGCACCCGGCTCCGACGGAATCGGGTGTTTAAACTCCTCCCCGCTCAGCTCGTCGTGTTGATGGCGGCCATCTACAATGGCGCCCTGAGCAACAACGCTTTTCCCCAAATATGGAAAGAGGCCACTATCATCGGTTTCGCCAAGCCAGGCAAACCCAAGTCTGAGCCCTCGAGCTACAGACCTATCAGTCTCCTGAACGCACTCGGCAAAATCTACGAGAGACTTATTTATAAGCGAATCAAAGACTATGCCGAGGCTAAGAGTCTCATCCCCAATGAGCAGTTCGGCTTCAGAACCGGACACTCTTGCATTCAACAGGCCCATTGCATCGTAGAGAACTTGAGCGCTGGCTTCCAGCGTGGAGCGATGACAGCTCCCCGACCCTCGCTCGAGCCAGCCCGCGATCCTGTGCCAGTAGTTTTAAATCAGCCCCTAAATAATGATACCATTCAGATCCAGCCTGTCCCCATGCAGTCCTCCCCCAGCGACGAGGCTCGTACGTAAGTTTTTATGCCCTGGCTGGAGGCCTTACTCTTAAGGCAACCACAGGACAGTCTGGTTAAGCAGACGTCGGTGCACGAGATACATACATGTTGTGATGGAGACTCATCACAACATGTATGTATGACTCATAGGCGCAATACGCCTTTTTCTGACATTCTCCTCTGTCATTTGTCATGCTATCATTTACTCTTTTTGTCCTTCACAAGTATTCCGTTTTGGTTCTACTTAGTTTCAGGCTAACTTTCTCCAGTCTTTCCCACCACACCTCCAATCTGCTCTGGATCTCTAGTCCACTCTCGGCAACTTGGAAAATATCGTCGGCAAACAGCATTCACCAGGGAGCCTCTGGAAGCCGGTGGAGACTAAGAAAAAAAAATCGCGAGTAAACGCTGCAACTTTCGTGATCGAAACAAGTGTCACTCGCACGTATAGCTTAACGTAAGGCGTGTCGTCAGAGGACGTGAACGGAGCCTACGGAAGGCAAGGAAGCGTGTGCCTTGCGGTAAAATTATGTCAGTAAACATTACTTTGAGAAAATATCTTGTTTCAGCGGTACCTACTAAGGACGTAATTAGCAATAACTTGCTGGAGATGAGTATACGCAGTTTCATGGTAAATATTTGTGCTGGATGGGGATAATTTTATTTTAGGTATTAAAACACTTGTTTTATGAACGTAGAGCTACTATAGTGACCTAACTGACAAACTAATAAAAAGTAGTTTTTAGAAATAGAAAGAATGTTTCTAGAAGTCTATTATTTTTAAGCGCAATAGGTAGTCTTCTCCATAGCATTACTACTATTACTGATATTACTTTCAGAATCATTATTTAATAAGGTACAATTTTCTACTTTTGTGACGTGTCCTTTGCTGACTGATTTATTCCGTTCTATTACCAAAAACTAATACTACTTGTATATAAATATAAAACACTCGTAGTTGAATCAAATACGATTGGTATTAGTTTTTGGAATAAATCTTCAAGACTTATATTCTAGTCAAAGAACTAAAAAAATCCGAAATACCTACAAATCATTCCCTTTGTTAATTAGAATCATAATAACTGTCTTGATTCCAGTACTTTCTCGGAAATCGACTTCCTCTCCACCCTGAACAGGAAAAACGTCTAATCTCATCGGGGTGTGACTTGATTCTCCCCAAGTCTAATCAACTTTATGATTATTTCGCAAGAAAATTAACGGGGTTTCTTTCAATAACCTTTTCCAATTAGTTCACTCCAAAAAAAGGGGGAAAAGTATTCTTTTGTCATAACTCGTTTTAGCAATGAATGTAACTTTTCTCAAAATCGTAATAACAGTGTTTTTCCTTATATAGGTTTTTAATTTATTCAAACAATGGAATCGAATTAAGATATCAAAATTTTCATAAATATTTTTTTACTCTTTGAAACGTTCGAAAAACATGTTTTACACAATTACCACGATTCTGTTTCGACTCAAGTTTTGTATCGTAAAGTCATGAAATTATTTGAGTCTAGAAACTTAAAGAAAATGTAAGCTGTCCATTCCAGAAAAGTTAGTTTTTTTTTAGTTCTTTTATTCAGAAATAGATTAAACTATATTGACTTAGGGAGACATCTTTAAGAACAAATGATGTAAGGTTCGAAAAGGGGGCGAAGCGAGCTCGAGAATTTTAACACCCTACCCTAGACCGGTAAGAATTGTTTTGAACTAGGCAAAGTAGGATGCAAAAGCGAGCGAAGCGAGCTCGAATTTTTTTTTACGCTGCCTTGGACAGGTTAAAACTGTTTCGGTTGATTTTTTGTTGAAAATTCTAGAAATAGTAATTAAGTTAGTCAATAGCGAGCCAAGCGAGCTCAAAAGATTTTAAACACTACCTTGAACAGGTCACAATTGTTTCGATCATTCATACAACAGATAGGGGCCGCCAAAGATGCATATGCTTGCCACTTGCGAGCACATGAAAGAACAGCACACCAAAGCTCTCGACAACCACCCTAGAAAGCCATCGAATGCAGTCGCTGAGGCCGAAATGAAGTTCGGACTTTTAGAACGATAATTGCCTATTAAGGCCTCGGGGCAAGGGGCTCCTAATTAATTCCAGCCTCTGTCTATATCGGTGGATAATACGAAAATCCAATAGGAATGCCAATCCAGAAGCAGAAAAAAAGAGCCTCTGTGATAAATGTTTTTTCACGCGGTTACAATACAGACCAGGTGCCTTAGATAAATAAAAGTGTAACTTTGTAAAATTTGTAAGATTTTTCTCTGCTCTTTTTTGCCTTAAAAATACAAGCTGCTGTTTTGCATCCTCGTCAAATTCCAGGAAGTAACTATGCTAATGATTCTCGACCCGAATCAATAATAAAATGGCTAGGTAATTTTACTTTTTTACGGAAATCGGTAAGTGTAAGTGTGAACCAGTGTGTTTTAAACGCGGCCCGTCTGATCCTCGGCCTATTACCACGCTTTCACACATACAAACAATCGCAAATGTTTATTCGATCATTTCTTTTTCCTGGTACCACGTTAAGGGGGTTTTTCTGTAATACTGTCAAACTTAAACGGGCTTTTATTAATAATGAACTAGGCACCGTAATTAAAATTGATAATTTTTGTGTTTTGTGACAACCTTCTGAATTTTTACGAGGGTGCAAAACAACATCTTGTATAATTGTGAGAGTGTGGTTCTACTGTACGCTACAATTTATTATGTACTTACTAATTCTGTGGGTTCAGGAAGAAAAAGTTAGAACTTAATCTCTAACACACAAGGGTTGCTACTGCATAAGTACTGCTACTGCATAATTAATCCTACTATATCCAGGAAATTAAAACTCGCTTGTCCACCATATGCCAAAAACGCATCCTGTCATATTTTGGCCACACGGTGCATAGAGGCGACGAAAGTCTGGAAAAATTGATAGTGGTTGGAAACACCGAAGGCAAGAGATCGCGCGGTCGCTCACCAACAAGATGGACCGATCAAGTCAAAGACTCGTCATCCTCCAAATTCTACACGGTCATAAGAGACGCAATGGACAGAAACCGATGGAAGCAGATCATCCGCACCCGATGCAACCCTCAGGCTGACCACGATCCTCAGATATCAGGGACCGACCCAAGAGAGAGATACCCAGGATCAGATCCCAATAATTACAACCAAACATATTTAGTCAAATAATCATCCTATCATATTATCATTAAACTTATTTCACGTAACGTTAGCTATAAACGTATTTAACCATGTTAATACAAGTTTAAACAAAATAATTCGTATCGAGACGCAGCGGATCGATTGCCAATTCATCTGTAACGACCTAATTGCTTGTTTGATCTAGATAAATTGTTAAATTGGTAGTTACTTATATTAGTAGAATTTCATTCTATGTTGGGTTTTTATAACAATAGGGGATCGGACTGGGTAAAGAAAACGACATTCTATTTTGTCCGTCAGACAGGTAATACAAAAATATTAGACACGTATTTTTTGTTTTATAAAAATATCAAAAAATTACTTAGTTAGAACTCATTAAAGTTGGAGAGTGGGGGCTTACTACGTCACAAGTGGGTATAAAACTTACCTACATGTGACGTCATGCGCCATTTCAACTCAATATATCTCCGTAATTTTATGACCACGTGAAAAAAGAAAAAATACGTGTCCAATACTTTTCAATAAACTACAAGACGGACAAAGAAAAAAAAATAGGATTATCCCCTGCTTCATAATAAGATGGGTACTGGGTAACTGCGAGTTTGTGATTTCAGACCATCATCTGCCTAGCATTTTCCCAAACTATCTTGGGGCCGGCTTCGTCTAATCGGATGCACCTGAGTACCAGTATTTTACATGAAGCGACTGCCTACCTGACCTCCACAACTCAGTAACTGGGTAATACGATACCCCTTGGCAAGACTGGATGTCAGACTTTTAGCTTCTGACTACTCGTACCAACTGTCAAAGATCTACAAATGATAGCTGGGACCAACGGCTTAACGTGCTTTCCGAGGCACGGAGGAAACTCGGTATGTAATTATGGTCGCCCATCCACGGACTAACCTCGGCAAGCACGGCTTTACTTTGAATATCGACCCGTGCGGCTGTTATTACTTGGCCACGAGCTCCTCCTTTGTGATTGCTTTGTGATTTCGGACCATTACTTTATAAGTAATTAGCGAGGTCGAATCGAGACGTAAATTAAAAAAAAGTGTAAATTATACAGGGTGTAACGGAAAGGGTATATACATACTTAAGGGTGTGTTACAGACTATTAAACTGAACATGTTTCTCATCATGAAACATGTTTTTCAGCAAAAAAAGTATCTGCTGCCCCATATAAAATTGCAATACTTGTCGACCCAAATGTATCGGCAGCTGATATTTATTTTTGCTGCAAAAAAAAATTTATGATGAGAAACATGTGCAGTTTGATGGTCTGTAGCACACCCTTTTTTTTTTTTTGCGGATGGGAAATCATCAAATGACTTGTCAGAGTGAGTGTCAGACTTTGCCAGGCAAGCCATCGGGTCCCGGGGCGGTATTTTTGGCTTTAAGCCTGCCTACCGCCACTCTCAGGTCTACCCCGGTCACTTCGGGAATGTATTAATTGAAACGACCGTTTTAAGTTTCTGGAACAGACTGACATCTTTATTATAAATATCATAGACAACATATACATTTGTCTCTGGTTAACAATAGAGGTTGCTACATACTAAATGATGAACATATTTTGAAATACAATTAATAGAATGTCGTCATCGTCCTCGTTGTGGTCCACTTCTGGCACCGCAAGCGGCGGAGCCATAGGCGGGGGAGGATGTTCCCCTCGCAGACGGAACAGAGCGCTCACCACGTCCTCCACGAGCTGAGGGCGGAGACTCTGCGTCAGCGGGGGGGCCCAGGTGCGGAGTTTGTCCCGCACCATCTTGTAAGGGCGCCCCCACGGATCTCTGTCGAGAGTCTCCAGCATCTCCTCACGGCCCAGGTCCCTGGCCCGCTGGACAGCCTCTTGGAGGGCGGTCTTCGCTGCTCTGTATCCCTCGTACAGCTCCGCCTCAATGGCTGCCGCATCCGTAGGGCGGATGCGGAGCCTGCGATGCCTGGCGTACAGGTGCCGCGCGGCGACGCACGCCTCGCACAGAGACTTCAGCTCTCGCGACCACCAGTACACCTGACGCCGGGCGCGTCCTGGCCGAACTCGGGGCATTGCCACGTCGCATATGTCGGACATAGCCTCCTGGAACCACCCTGCCTCGTTGTTGATGTCGGCAGGCCTGTTCGGTGATGTCACCCAGGCCTGCACTATCGAGGCTTCCAGGAGGAGCTCCCGGTCCAGCTGCTTCAGCGCCCAACGTGGACCACTCGGGGCCTGTGAGACCGGCGCGCTTGAGTCCTCGGCGGAGACATCGAACCGGATGTACCGGTGGTCGGAATAGGTCTCCACCCCCTCCATAACTGGCGCGTTATGCGTCAACGACACGCGGTGACAGAGCGGGGCTAGCGAACGAGATGTCCACCACCGACTCGCCCCGCATCCGCACACACGTGGGGACAGAACCCCGATTTAGGACGACCAGGCCCACCTCCAGAGCCCAGTCCTCCACCATCCTACCCCGCACATCTGTGCAACGAGAACCCCAAGCCAAGTTTTTGGCATTGAAGTCCCCGAGCACAAGCACGGGGAGGGAATAGCTTCGGATGACGACACTCAACTCCCTGTAGCACACCCTTAAGGATGTATATACCCTTTCCGTTGCTCCCTGTATATAGAAACACTGCACTTATAACGGTAAAGAAAAACTCCTAGCACCACACATAATACATCCGTCAAGTCTGGTTTCGCGTGGTGAATTACCGGTCCGTTCCTCAAAAATATAAATCTAAAAGATTAAATTTTGATTTTACTGCCTTTTTGGTCGAGTTGTCGCAAACGCGACTGCTGGGCATGAGGTATTGGGTTCTATTACCGGGTCTAGCTACGTGCTATTGGGTTTTCCCATCATGAATTTACCAGTAACAGCCACGAATTAAAGCCCATTAAAAAAAAACTGAAACGTTTGATGTAGAGCGTATAAAGGAAATGATGCGTTAAAAGACGTTACTAGCTTGCTGAGCGTTTGCCATTTTAGACCTAAAGTTTCATTCATCATTATCATCAGCATCAGCCTATAATGCTGGGAACATTAACTGCTGGGAAACAGGCCTCCTCTCTATGAGAGGAAGAGGGCTGTAATCAACCACGTGGGCCCAGTGCGGGTTGGTAGATGTCACACGTCTTCGAATATTTAGTTCTAGGACATGCCGGTTTCCTCACGACCATTTTCTTCACCTTTTTTGAGGGCAGCGGTGATGAAATAAATTACACAAAGTAATGCGCCTGCCTGGGTTCGAACCCTCGGCTTACTGCTCGTAAGTCGGGGCTGCCACCACTGGGCCACCGCTGCTCTCAAGTTTCATTCAATAGGAAAGTAAATGCAATTTACTTTTCGAATAACTTAGAGAAGGAGGTGTCTCACTACCTATAAAGTTATTCAAAAGCACAGGCTTCGGAACAACTTCTGAAGTTGTAACAGCTTGCCAGCTATTTGCTTGATGCGTTTTTCATTGGAAAAAATGACTATTATAACTTTGAGCCCATATTTAACCCGTTTTTTTTTTTAATATGAACAAAATCTTTCCTTTTGTTTACTTCGTTATTTATGAGTAGTATTATTGTTTATAGACCAAGCGGTTTAGACCGTATTCTGTCAGTGAATTTAAGGTTTTTGACGCAGATTCCTCAGAAAGCTTGTTATTGCTATTTAGGTAAATCATTATCTTCCTCATCGTCCTATGTTAATCGAGACCGACGCGTCACATTTTTTCTTCCATTCTCCACCTTCAACTGCCACGCTATCATTTCCACCTTTTTCTTTCATATCCTCACACAATCCAACCTTCACTTCCTTAGTCTTCTTCTCCCTCTCCATCCATCAGCATTTATATTCATCACTATTTTAGTCACATGCGATTTTTTATAATCTAATCTATACTAATATTATAAAGCTGAAGAGTTTGTTTGTTTGTTTGCTTGATCGCGCTAATCTCAGGAACTACTGGTCCGATTTGTTTTTTTTTTTTTTTTAATAACGACGTCATACAATATTTGTTCCGTGCGGGGATCGAACCCGCGACACGCCGCGCAGCAGTCGATCGCTCAACCACTACGCCAACTGTGTCGTCTTTCAGTGTTAGATAGCCCATTTATCGAGGAAGGCTATAGGCTATATATCATCACGCTACAACCAATAGGAGCGGAGCAGCAATTAAAAATGTTGCGTAAACGGGGAAAATGTGACTCAGGCGAAGTTGCGCGGGACAGCTAGTACTAATAATAAAGCTGAAGAGTTCGTTAGTTTACTTGAACGCGCTAATCTCAGGAAGTACATGTCCGATTTATAAAATTCTTTCAGTGTTAAATAGCCCATTTACCGAGAAAGGCTATATATAGGCTATATATTATTACGCTACAGGAGCCGAACAGCAATGAAAAATGTTGCGAAAACGGAGAAAATGTGACACAGACGAAGTTGCGCGGGACAGCTAGTATATTATTTATGGAGAAAGTTTATTATTGATGGTTAGGTAAATACTATTTTTTTGTGGCTAACTATTTCTTGAGTTTCCCACTGCTGGACCAAGGCCTCCTCTATCTCTTTCCAAACCTCTGTGTCCTGTGATATATCTGGTCATGTTTTCCCCGCAAACAAGATCAGATCGACACATCACTTTTGCTGCGGTCTACCTCGTAAATAAAAAAAAAAACATGATGTTTACTTTTCAAATTTTAATATAAATAAATTCTGGAACTTATAAAGTAATAATACAAATGATTTCAAAAGTGCTTCTCCCTCTTGACAAGGATATACCCTTAGTCATGTTTTGTGCCCCAAATGGAAACAGAGAATGAATATAAAAGATTTCACTGAAAAGGTAAGGTTTTATAAGTATTCCTTACAAATGTTGGCCCCTTCTATACTTTCACGGCTGTAATTGGGTCCCTACATACGTGAAGGTCGGATTATGTTGAAAATGAATTCCGAAATATTTAAATTAATTGGCCTTACATGTACCCAACGTGTTTAAAGCATGTTCTCTCTGGAAAATATATCACCTCAGTGGTATAAATTCTATTATTGATTGTTTTTTTGTTTTCCCAAGAATCCTTCTTGACCAAACAATCAATCTTTATTTCGAATAAACGAAGGAGTTTTGATTAAGTTTTCCTCAAAATGTTTCGTGCTTCAGCAAATCGAACGACGCCGCAGTGCGATCCATCTTGTTTACTTAATTATTATGTCAATCAACAAGAATTGAGTCACTCCAAAATCTGGTTGTTGATCCTCGTCATATCTGAGTGTAACGGAAAGGGTATAATACAGATCATCAGACTGAACATGTTTCTCTATCGGACAAACATCGTAATAGCGAAAAAAATATCAGCTGCCCCATACATTTGGGTCGAATAGGTATTGAAATTTTGTATGGGGCCACAGATAATTTTTCGCCATTACGATGTTTATCCGGTGGAGAAACATGTTCAGTTTGATGCTCCGTAGCACACCCTTAAGTATATAAACACCGTTTCCGTTACACCCTGTATACTTATTTACAACAGATATTTTTTTGGTAGCTGTATTCCGATCATAATAGGTAGGAAATCGTTTATTTCGATCTTAATTGTTAGAGGTTATGAACAATACAATTTTAACGGTATAAATATTAAATACTTGAACTATTAAATTAAATAATATTAATAATTTAGTAATATTAATATTAAATTAAAAATATTAAATAATGAACTATACAGCAATTGTTTAGGAAAGTGAATAGACATTAAGATAAAGATTTAAATCTTTGAATATGATCTCACCGTACTTAAGTCGAGTGAAAATGTAATCACTGAAAGAAGAGTGACCTCGCACATCCTGTAAGTAGTAATACTATTACAAATTAGAAACGTTTATATGTTGTTGAAGTCATAGAGCAAATCTAACGACTTATATATTTGATTTGAGAATTTAATTTTAAACATCCCTTGTTTTGAGTATTTCGTAGCCTTGGATTTGATATGGTTTCTCCCACAAAAATTTTCGAAGCAATATTTTCCGTATTACAACAAAAAATAAAAGTTTTTCTTCAAAACGAACCAGGTGTAGCCTTACAAACCATTATCCAACGACCTTTCCTGTAAGGTTACGTAAAAAGGTTTTATAAAGAAATAAAAAAAACAACATTAATGAATATAATACTTAAAAAAGTTTGGTAGGTAATTAATTTTGTTTTAACCTTTAAAAGAAAAGAAGCTTATTAAAAAGAAATATACAAAGTAAGACCGTAGAAACCTTTATAACATAACATCGCGCTTGTAATCCCCGCAGGGTTAGGCAGAGGAGCACCTACTAGTACACCCAAATTTCGCCAGTTATGTTTAAGGTTGCACAAATCGACGACTCGAACTCGTTGGCGTGGCTAATATGCATGCTATTTAGTAAAGTTTTTAATTTATTTAGTACTAGCTGTCCCGCGCAACTTCGTCTGCGTCACATTTTCCCCGTTTTCGCAACATTATAAAGTCAAAGTCAAAGCATTTATTTCAATTAGACCATTACAGGCACTTTCGAAAGACAAAAAAAAACAAAATAAAACGCGAAGCTACAGTCCCAGTCACAAGGCATAATAACTTGTGAAAGTACTGTAGTTGCCCATTCCGTAGCGTAGATCTCTATGGAGAAGAATGGGCAAGAAACTCCATGGACACTCTTTTAAATCAAAATATGTTACAAAATCTTGGTTACATCATTCATGTAAAGAATTTAAAATATGTGAGAACAATGTAGAATTATTATGCATTGCTGCTCTGCTCCTATTGATCGTAGCGTGATGATATATAGCCTATGTCCTTCCCGAGGTTGAAATCTATCTTCTTGCCAAATTTCATTAAGATCTGATCAGCCGTTTAGTCATCAAAAGGTAACAAACAAACAAACAGAGTGACTTTCGCATTTATAATATTAGTATGGATTCATTTATCTAGTTTTTATTTAGTTATTTAAAGAGAGATAGATATACGACGATTTATAACGTAAATGAACGCGTGAAATTTCATAAATTGACTTTTGGCCGTATAGATATTATTGAAAAACTACTGGATGAAATAAATTATTTAAACTTTTGAATAAATTATCTATCCCTGTACGTTTTCATTTTTCATTTTCATTCTACATAAGTTATTTATTAACGCTCAAAGATAAGTTAAAATTAGTGTTGAAATATGGAAGTTTCGACGCTCATTACTTCCAAGCCATTTTGTTTTTCAATTATGCTTTCTTACAGGGCTATGATAATGACGAGACCAGTTGATAAAATTTTTAGTTTTGAACCTACACCGTCAAACAGACGAGTAATCACCATACTACGTTTGTATGGAAGAATGACCGACTAGTGTAACCTTAAGTCCAATATTATAGGGGGTGAGCCTATTGGCATCATCTGGGCACAAATCTAGACTCTGTGGCTGCTAATAAGAAATTACTGATGGAAAACCCAATAACACTTTGCCCGTTCTGGGAATTGAACCCAGGACTTCAGGCTTAGCAGCCACTCTTGCGATGACCAGACCAAAAAACCAAGATAAAACCAAGAAACCTTTTTAAAACACATTATACTGTTGCATTCAGTTTCGCGAATGCATGCAAACATTGGGGCTCTTAAATTAGCGAAATGTAATGTTCTAGTTTCTTAGTCACTACTAGCAATAATAAACTAGAACTTTTCATGTCGCTGATTTAAGTGTCACTACACATGCCAAGATCCCAGAGGCTTGCCTAAAAATCGGTGCCATGAGATAAGAGATATATCTTTTTGAAGTGAAACTTCTTATGCGACTTCCAACAAGTTTAAAGCTACCATGGAGGGGGAATATTTTCTATAACTCACTAAGAGATGGCAGTATTACAAGATTTGTGACTACGTAGTTCTACTAGGTACGCAAGATGGCGTGCAAACAGTCATGCATTTGACTCTTCGCTGTGACCAGCCTTCGCTCAATTACCACGAGTAGAATAACCTCGAAAAACTTATGTAATAATTATGTAATAAAAATAATACAACAAGAAAACAACAAAATATTATTTGGAAGCTCAATAAAACAACGAGAGTGAATGCGTGGTACTCGTACGCACGCGTGTAGTACATATTATGAAGTTTCACTTCTTCCACGCGGAGGGACTCCACGCACTGATTTTTTTTACGGTTGGGTATCAACAAATGACCCCTCCTGCTCTGGGCGGAGCGGAAGAGAGTTTCAAAATTGTACTGACTAAAACCCTTCCATGTTCCTTCTTAGCCCTTTGTGTTCCAGGGCCACGGTATCTTTTTTGAACAGTCCCGCAGCCCTGGCAGGCATCGGCCCTCTCGGACTTCTTCCGAGTTGCTGTCATCTCGTTGAGGCGCACGTGGAAGACGAACGCGCCGTCGACACGGCTTGTCGTCATAAGAGGGACGGTGAGCTAGCCCATTACTCACCGTCAACAGGCCCGCAACAAGAGATATACCTTACTTAACATAACAATACGTCTGTAATCATCGAAGATTTTATGTTTAAGTCTCATGATTACATGATACTTAATATACTCTATTAGAGGTCGAGCGTATTTGAAATTCCTGATGAAAAAACCCATAACACTTCGGTTATTTTATGGACTTAGTCAAAGTGATAGCAAACTATAAAAATTAGGTACCCCTATCTTGCAGTAGATAAAATACAAGCGAATCAGTGAAAATAAATAACTTAATGAAATCCGATAAGATATACCTATGTAAGCAAAGGTCTTCTTTATTTTTCGGATGGGAAATTATCAAATGACTCCACCCACTCTGGGCGGAGCGGAACGGAGTGTCAGACTTGTACTGACTAAAACCCACCCATGTTCCTTCTTAGTTTTTTGTGTTCCAGGGCCACGGTAAGCAGAGATCCTTAAAGTAATAATTTAAAATCACTTTCAGAAAAGAACTAAAATTGATTGGAACCCTTTAACACTAAGCTTTGGTCTAGACGTTTCAATGCAAATGAGGGTAGGTATTACGTCTGCAAATCCGATGCGACAGCTACATATTTAATTTCTACGTTTTAAAGCCTAACTTATAGCAGACTGTTGAACTTTAAACGCTCAGATGAGCGGTTAGAGTTGAAATTCCAACAGAATCGCTTACTGTTAGTGGAGACTTTTAGAGGTCGAAGCACTTTGCTTTGTTAACGATACTATTGTATTTTATGTTTTACTAAGTCCTAAAATACATAGTTTGAATTTATTAGTGTTTTAATGGTAAACTGTGCTTTATAGTAGGGGCAAATGAGAGGGATATTAATTCGGTTTTATGTGCGATTAGAGCAGTATTTCTTAGTGAATTAAATCAGATGGGCGGGCGTTTAATCCCCAAGTTTAAGTTTCAGTAGCGAACTTCAAACGTCGGACCAAGTTATAATAATTTCATGTCTTAAGCGGTTAGATGGACTGACAAAGATATTTATTTGCAGGATACGTAGGCACAAAGTAAGTTATAATAGCGTAATTCACGACATATCCGCATACATTAAATTGGTTACTCGTAGCGAGCGATGCGCGCTCGGAAACGGACGCGTTTGCGCTACACGCCACGAATATTATATTCACGATTTACGCAGCGGTAACCGTTGCCTGATTTTGTACGCAATGGCTGCGAAGCAACTCATTTCGAACGAGCTTTTGGCATTCGTCAAGCATGCCATCGATTATATGGACGAGGTCAGCATCTTGCAGATCTGCAAGTCATCTTTCAAAGAGGAAGACGTATGCAGTGCCAAGTTGCTGCTATTTCAGTCACTCGACCAAGTCGGACAGATGCCATCTCGCCGGAGGGATGGTGGCGAGAAGAGTCTGCAGGACATCATCGACCTGCTGAAGAAGACCGATCCGGATGACGTGCCAGATTTTGTGGCGAAGGAGCTGCACAAGCTGCCTCCTGTCACTTTCGACCACGTCGACGTCACCAGGCTGCTGAAGGACATTACGTCTCTGAAGGTGAGCCAGGCTGAGATGAAGTCCAAGTTGGAGTCATCAGATGTCATCATTAGTGAATTGCGAGCCGAAGTAGCGTTGTTGCGCAATGCTATTCCTGCAAGTGGGTCACCGGAAGGCTCCAACGTAAACCTACGTCGCGGGGCACAAAATGCTTCTGTTTGCAG
The DNA here is from genome assembly GCA_963082945.1 of Cerastis leucographa. Lineage (NCBI taxonomy): Eukaryota > Metazoa > Arthropoda > Insecta > Lepidoptera > Noctuidae > Cerastis > Cerastis leucographa. Next base: position 18,793,819 of record OY720356.1, on the reverse strand, counting down.
TTTACAGTCGGCGAGTGAATCAACGTCATCGGCTGTCAAGAATGCAAGCGTTGCATCGTGTTCCGCTGATCGCGTCGTACCCGCCGGGGAGGCGACGCGTGTTATAGGTACATCGACCCCCAAATGTGCCTATTCTGCAATTGTCGCCAAGACGAAACCTGCTGTGTCGCAAATAAAACGACAAGCAGAAAAACCAAAAGGGGGCAAGCAGAGTCGCTCAGCAACGAGCGCGACTAAGGGCGCTGTGATGGACCATGAACAGCAGGTTCCAACGAAGAACACATGCGATGGGGACGGCTTTATCAAGGTGGAGAGAAAGAAGAGGAAGCCTACGTATCGCAATCAGTGTGGGACGGCGCCGGCAGGATCTAACATGCTGCTACGTCCTGCAGTACCGACGACGCAGCTGTACGTGTCCCGTTTGCACCACTCTACGAAGACTGAGGACATCGTAGAGTACATACGGGTGAAGACCAACTGGACCTTGAGGGTGGAAAAGCTGGAGGCGCGCCATAACACCAATTTCAAGTCGTTTGTGGTGCGCGTTCCGACTCATCATTTGGTGACCTTCCTCAAGGAAGAGTTTTGGCCGAAAGGGGTGCTGTATCGGCGTTTTCGCGGCCAGCTACGTGACACCTCGCAGCGTAATACGACGCCGTCACTTCGTGTGCAGTAGTTGTTATTTTTGTATAAAGTATTTATTAGTTTATAGTTATTGTTTTTTATACTTATATATGTATTGTGTTTTATGGGCCCTAGTTGCCTGAAATAAATGATATTATATTATTATAGTACACATTTAATGTATGCGGCGGAAACATACGTGTCGTGGCATGTCGTGACGCGCCAGAAGCAAATCGGTTTCAGTACAGTGAACTGCTGCGGTTGTTAAAATATTATGGACTTGTATTTTCAGTATTGGAGAGTCGGTGCTCGATTTAAAATACGACTCCACAACTATACATTAGAAGGTTTTAATAATTTTCATCTTTTTAATGTTTTAATTCCTTTCATCTGAGTAAAAGAGATGAAAACCACGATGAGAAAAAAAAAAACCATAGATCTGCTGTTAAAATCTAGTTTTTTTTTTATTTAGACCGTTATTCGATTATGATAAAATCTATTTTTATCTTTTCAATGCGTGCTCAATGAATTTTCCTGATTCAAGTGCACTCGTGATGTGGATGCTAATGCATTCTGATTGTGTTCGGCTATTTTCTTTGTTGGCAAAATTGTAGATAAACGTGCCTGATAAAGTTTTTGGCAAAACCTCTTTTGGTTTTCGTATCGGCAGTATTATTTATAGATACTGTGTATCCCAATGTGGGTTACATTTGCTGTGGTATATCTAATTTTTATACAGGGTGTAACGGAAAGGCTATAAATATGCTTTAAGGTGGCTATGTTAGGCTATTTAATTACGATGTTTGTCTGATGGAGAAACATGTTCAGTTTGATGGTCTGTAGCACACCCTTAAGTATGTATATGCTTTCCGTTACACCCTGTATAACTAGGCGACGATTGGTAATAGGTATTTGATTTGTCTGATTGAAGAGGGAAGATATAATACATCACTGACTACAAGACTAGAGCTATCTATCGATAAATTACATGAAAATAAGCCTTAACAGTTTAGCCAAAATTACTTCAGAAACTAATTTTCTATTTGAAAATAAGTGGTTATCAGCGCATGGATACCAGCAATTACAAGTGCACCGCAATCAGCAGATGAATTGCAATTTCAGAGATATAACTGAAATGGTTGAAGTGTGGAACTCTCAAAAATAATCACAAAGATTCTATGGATCTTTCCTTGAACAATTGGAAATGCCCATCTTCTTGTGATCCTCTCAATCCCATCATTTAAAGAAAGAAAATACATTTATTTGACACAAGCCACAAGTACCCACAATATAAAACAAAAATTATATAAGAAAATAACCTTAATCTGAGAGCAGCGGTGGTCCAGTGGTGGCAACCCCGACTTACGAGCAGTAAGCCGTGCGTTCGAACCCAGGCAGGCGCATTACTTTGTGTAATTAATTTCATCACCGCTGCTCTCATAGACGTTGAAGGAAAACATCGTGAGGAAACCAGCATGTCATCTACCAACCCGCACTGGGCCCGCGTGGTGGATTACAGCCTACTCTCTGTCATAGAGAGGAGGCCTGTGTCCCAGCAGTGGGAACATTAAAGGCTGATGAATCTTAATCTAAACAAAAAATGAAACTGACTGCTTCACGGCTGCGCCAATAGGCCCAGTTCAGCAAAATGCCACACTTTGGCAACTAGTGCCCGACGTTGGTTTTAATGCATGATAGCAGATTTATCTTTCTCCATCCTCTCCATCGATCTTCATGGCCGCACCATTACACCGCGAACTGAATACCAAGCTTTACTTAAACACGCTGGCAGTGCACGCCGCTAATGTGTTCCACAATATATCTTCCGAGGCACCTGCCGACGTCACGTATTGCCGTGACAAATTTGTTAATTAAGCCATTTACGATGGGGGCTTACCGTGGTAAGTAGTGTTGATTTATTTGATGGAGGTTTTCGTGAATATGATCGGATGAGATTTTTATAGGTTTCTTTTTTAATGGTATTTATTTTTAACACAAAATCGATGGGTGGTGAGTTTTTCTGGTATCTAGCTGTATTGTGAAGGCATGTGCATGATGCAGATGCTGCTCCATCTTCGTTGGAAAAAGGCAGTTGATTACATGTCTGGCAAACACCACCACCTTATGTATTATTAAAATGGTGTATAATCAAAAGTAAAAAGACTTAATCCGTCTAATAAAACGAGTTCTTACTTTACACAAGCTTGAACCGTTGCGGCGGTTTTTGTGATTTGAACTTTATTTCAAGATGCATAAACTTTTATAATACAAAACAAACCTCGAACTTGTTTTGTCATATCTTTTTTGAAGATTTCAAGAATATAATACAATAAGACGTTAATACTACAAGTTGAATTTAGAAACTTTTCATCTTTTTATGAACATTTTTGTGGTATAATTTTCCAACCAACGCGGCAACATATCAAGACGTACATTGTGGCCAGATTAAAATTCTGCAACACTAGCTAAATATTTGAAGCATGAAGACTTGGCTAACTACTTTACTTCACCAAAATATACACTCGCATCTGCTTAAATAGACAACTCACATCGTTGCGGCTAACCTACTACGTGCATTAAAACAAGAAACATATACATATAATATTTAAGAACATTTTTTTTTTCACGGATGGTTAGTCATAAAATGACTCCTCCCGCTCTGGTTCGAGCGGAAGGGAGTGTCGACTTGTACTAACTAAAACCCTGTTCCTTCTAAGCCCTTTGTGTTCCAGGGCCACGGTATCTCTTTCGAACAGTCCCGCAGCCCTGGATATATTATATATTTAAGACTTTAAGGTTCATACTAGCAGAACAGGGGAGATCATACGTGGGGACTTCTCGATGACTTTTTTCTCTTATTCATAATACAAGGTGTTGTTTTGCGTCCTCGTCTAAATTCAGGAGGTTGTCACAAAAGTCATAAATAATCAACTTAACTCACGATACCAGCTAGTTAATTATTAAAAAATGCTGCTATTTTTTGTTGTTTAAATTGGTCAGTATGTCAGAATAACACCGTAACGTGGTTTAGGGAATACGAAATTATCGAATTAACGTTTGAAATTGTTTGTGTGTGAAAGCGCGGTTATAGGGCGAGGATCAGACGGGTCACGTTTAAAACACGGGTGGTTCACACTTACCGATGTCCGTAAATAAGACAAAAAGAAAAGTTACTTATCCATTTTATTATTGATTTGGGTTGACAATCATTAGCATAGTTACCTCCTTGAATTTGACGAGAATGCAAAACAACAGGTTGTATAATTACATGAAGAGCCAAAGATATATTAAAGTTACCCACTTTTTTTGGGATTAAATATAATGAGCACCAAAAAATACTTTGAGATCTTAAGCTACGTTACCAAAAAAAAAAATACTAAACACCAAAAAAATTGTATTCAAAGACCAAATATAGTAAATGATCACCAAATATAGTAAATGATCACCAAATATAGTAAATGATCACCAAATTTTGTGGCAAGAAGAACTTAGGAAGCAAGTGCGAGCAAAGCGAGCTCGGGATATTGGGCACCCCGAATCGGACAGGTTAGGTTCGAAGGGGATGGCGGGGTCTAGTGAGCGAGCGGAGCGAGCGAACTAAGACCCCGACATCCCCTTCGTGTTAGGTTACTTTAAACCCTGCAGAGAGAAATAGGAGCCCCGCGTAGCGGGGCTCCGTCGACTACGCCTTAGTTCGGAGCTGTGATTTTCAGGTTTCTAATTCTGGTGATCATTTACTATTTTAGGCAGTATAAAAATGTTTTTTAAGGTTATATTTACTTTATCTGGTGTTATGTTAAACATAAGCCCTTTTTTTAATTTATTTTCGTTCTAGTGAAAAAACACTTCGTTGCTTCACTACAACTTTGTCTACATCTCTTTTTTTTATTATCTCCGTTCGCAGGTATGCTGGAAGAGATTTCTTTAGAAATAAGCATTACCTTTGTACCTATTTTCTTTTCCTTTCTTCTTTTCTGTATTTAGTGTGTACATAAATTGTAAAATAAATAAATACAGCGCCATAACGACATATTAGCATGCCTTATGATTTTTTCAGCAGCTACCATATTTTCAAGTTACTTTTAAAATCTATTCTGGGAAACGAATAAAGGATATAGAGATGTTTCCCATGTTTCTAGTCTGTTAGTGCGAACCATTAGTCTGATTATATTTTTGTTTGACGAGAAATCCGTATGTATTGGATTTTACGTTTGAAAAAGCACACCAATTTCATCGAATTTGTTTTACTTTGCTTTGTAATGAGAAAACCGATATACCAATCAACTTCAAAAACATGTGCTACAAGCGATGTTTTAATACCTTTCTTAAAGAATATACCTTAAAACAAGTATGACAGAATAATAGCTGACTCTTAAAAAATAAACATCAACTTCGTGAACTTTCAGCTCTTCTCTTTACTTTTTTTTTTCTAGCCGACATGGTGTCCCGTTGTTCGGCAAAGGCCTACCGAGGTTTTCCTAATATAATTTTCTATCCTAGTCGATCTCTGGCCATGTTAGTCCCGCAAACATGATCAGATCGTCACGCCAACTTCGCCACGGTGGACCACAACGGCGCTCTCCGGATGCATCCTCGACGGGGTTTGACCTGGCTTGCTTCTTCAGGCACTTCAGCCTGGCTGTTTTCTCTCCAACATCAGTACGTCTACCATGAGTTGTCATAGTTAGATTGCTTGACGTAACTGCAGTATTAAAATGTAACAAACGTGCTTGCTCCTCGTGATAAAAAGAAGTAAACAGATTGAGTATTAAGTGTCTGTAGTAGGCAGATACTATATTCCCCAGTATACGCAAATACTATAGTTAGCTTTTTCAATGGTACCATGAGCTGTGTTGGTGTTTACTACCAAATTCTAAGCAAATGAAGCCCAGAATACAGTCGCTGTAGATTAGTTTACTACATGGTGACGTAGGATAGATAACTATGTGACTCATACTGCGCATTTTAGTACCCAACTATCCGCTAGAGGCGCTGGAAAAGTTTTCATACATTTTTTTAACTACAGACGCTAGGGCGTATAGATTGTTAAAACTCATGGTAAACGTACAGCAGCTTGAGTTATGGAGTGTGGTGTTTTTGACGCGATCTGTTCGCTTAATACCTATTATGCTGCGCTCTACAGCTCACTAACATCTTTGGGTTCTTCTGTTGATCAGTAAGTTACCAACTTTGTGCACTTTCCTCTTTTACTTATGAAGAGATTTTTTTGGAACTCTAATAATGTGGCTAGTCTATTGCCATCAAACGAGCACACATTCTTAATGACTTCGTGTTGCCAATGAGAACTTCCCGTAAAAAGTATTCTACATCCTAATACAGATTCTGGTATACCTTTGTGCCTGCTTCATCGATATCCGTGCCGCCGTTTAGGTGTTCAAAAGAACAGGCAGACAAAATTACTTTCACTTTTATAATTCCTATTAGTACGGAAGTATGCTTTAGAAAATAAAAGTAGTTAACAATACACAAGTTAGTTTAACCCAGAGTTTAGTTTAGTTTAACTTGTAGCTATTGTGGTGCGGTATTGTTACAATGGTTAAGTTTGCTGCTGTTCCAGTTAGTACAAACTTCTCGTCGGTTCAGTACAAATGAACATGAATTTATTGAGTGCATAGTTTGTGAAGTCTTTTTTAATAGAAGAAACAAAGGAAGATACTTATTTCTGTCTGTACCTACTAAGTGAAATTAATTTTTATAGAAGAGAATGTTTGAACCATAATTTTTTGCTTATGCTGATCTAGATATTTGGGAAGTACAAATAACACATAAATTAACATCACGCCTGTTATCAATGAAGAGTAAGGCAGACCACCAAAATCCTGGGTAGGTAAGGAGATAAGTCAACAAGCAACATTAAATACCATACAGACTACTATTTCCTGTACAACATAAACTGTATATACATAATGTAATCACCTTAACAAGCGAAGGAAATTGGATCACCTCACATACTTCCTACAAGGAAAACACGGTCTGCGTAAAAACTTTTTTATTAGTATCATCCTTGTTTAACTTTACTGTCCCACTCCCATTTTATGCACCGTAAAGATATTTTCCTTTTTAGTTAATGACAGTTAAAACATAATGGCTCCTTTTTTTTGTTAACGGAAGTTGTTTTATTTTATGTATTTATAGGGACAGTTTCAAGCTGCTTACGGCGCTAAATATAAAATAGGGATCCGTAAAAAAATAATTACTTGTGTTATGTGTGTTGTGTGTATTATTATAAACTAGCTTATCCCGCAGCGTCGCCCGCGTGGAGTTCGATAATTGTCCCACGGGAACATACTATCGGGATAAAAAGTATCTTATGCGTTAATCCAGGTTATAAACTATCTGTTTTCCAAATTTCATCCAAATCCGTTCAGTAGTTTTTGCGAGAAAGAGTAACAAACATCCATCCATCCATACCCACAAACTTTCGCATTTATAATATTAGTAGGATAGTAGGATTTACATGTGCGAAAGTTTAGATGATGTTTGTTAGTATAATGATCATGCCAAAAGGCTGAACGGATCTGAATAAAATTAGGCAAAGAGATTATAGACTGAAATAGCATATAGATTTTTATCCCGGAAGTACGAACCCGTGGGCAATTCCCAAAGTCAACTCGGGGAAAGACACGAGAATAAAGTAGTTTTAATAAATATTGTATACAAAAACACTCATGTGCTACATTCTTATTCTTATTGAATAAGAATGTAGCACATGAGTGTTTCTTTTGTGTTTTGCACATTGCACATAAAATTAAAAGATATAAACATAAAAAATATATATCTTATGTACGGCGAGCTTAACCCAGAATTGGGTTTTCTTACAGCAAATCTTTTTTTAACAAACATATTTGCCAAAGAGGATGCATGGTGTGACCGAATAAACGAAAATAGGTCTCAGGTGACGAAGCCAACAGGAAAATGAGATCCTTATCGCTATGAAGAAGAAGATTATTATCCTCGTAAAATTAAATGATTCCTCTCAGCAGTTTTACGTTTAGGAATTTTTTATCTTTTGTAATTATTTAATTCGACTATCTAAGATAATGTGTTTTTCCGCTATACACCGTGTAAATCACCTCATCACGAAGCCGTCAACCAAGCATTCTGTACATGAAACTAAGTGACTTTACGCAAAAATTATTGCTGGGAAACGACTTTTTTTGGGGGGGGGGGTGTAAAATCATGTTTTGTGGTAGAACTCAATGGTGAGGAATGAGGTGTTTAAAGTAAAAATCTTACATTAAAAACTTGTATTTAAAAAAATACTTGTCAAAAAGTCGGAACTTTGACCCCTTATATCTCAGTAACTAGAAGGTTCCCAGGTATGGTGTAGAACAAAAAAATGATCCCAATGATAGGGAGAACCAGTGCCCTTCGGCTTCGTTAAGAAGTGTTTTACACCCTTTATTAACAGTACTAATGATTATTTGTAGCATCCAAAGTTAGCTACTAGGTAACAAAATAATCTTTGGTTTTTGGGCACCATTATAATCTGCGAGAACTGATGCAGACAGAAAAGTAGCTTATTACGGAAACATTCAAAATAATTTTCATAAATAAACAGTAAATAAAATGAACTTTTGGTAGGAGATAATCCAGGAGAACATTAACTTTAACAACATAAAAACAGATACTATAAAAATACTTTTACCGTCAACAAAATACGAATAAACCATCAATACACTGAGGAATTGCCAAAGAAGATCTCAATAACATTACCCATTTCATGAGGGATACTCAATTTTATATCTTTTCACCCACAATACCCAGCTGCCCAACTAAAAGCCGGATCAACCGTTTACTTAACGTTAAGACCCCATAAACCCTGAAGATGCGACCCCTTAATATTTTATATGAAGATATTTTAAGAGCCTCTTATTACTGAGCCCATATTTCCTTAGGTAATTTTCTGTATTATGAGATTCCTGTCTCTTACGTTGTTATAATAAGGGGCTAATGAAAGGGGCGTAATAAGGGTTGTTGAATTACGAGATATCAAATAATATTATAGTATGGGTGGCGAGTATGTGTTATCTATGAAGTTCCTACGCGGCGTCCAAGCTGCCTCCACGAGGTCTACGAAGGCCTACGCGGGTTTTCTAGCTCCTACTTGGCTTCTACGAGTACCTACGCGGGTTCTACGGAGACGCCTTCTTGGCTTCTCCGAGACCCTACGCTGGTCCTACGAGCGCCTACGCGGGTCCTAGGAACGCCTATGTGCGTTCTACGAGTGCCTACGCGGGTTCATTGGCCGCTTACATCTATGGAAGCCGGGCCGTTACGCTATTCCTACGCAGGAGTTTCCAATGTGAAGTCACTCTAATGGTTTCATTTGTGTTTCATTAATTCATCATTCTAATTTCATACAATTTTATGTTAATGGGATGAGAAAATAATTATTCTGTGAAACCGCAACAGTCGTTTTGCTTTCATGTCAGGTACTAACATTCGCAGTTTAAGACATTACGACCCATTATTATTTAATTTAAATATCTGTGGGGTGCGTAAATGTTAGTATTTGTTGTCTGATTATGGAAGAATTTTGTATGGGCATTTATTTTCATAATGAACAGTTTATTTTCTGTACACGAGCATAACTGAGGGAAATAACATAATTATAAATTATTTTTGTTTATAATTATGTTCGAACTGGCTCGTTTGTTACCAGTGCTACTGCATAAGGTAAGCATAAGTTCTTGGTTTGACTCCCAACTCGGGAAATCTGTTATTGGATTTACATTTACATTTCTGCCTAATTCGTCGGAGAAAAACAAGTATGATACTATAATAGGAATATTCTTATTTAGACTATGAATATTGTATGTCAACGTTTTCCTCAGTCTTCTAGCTCAAAAACCACTCAGACGAAATCAAACAAGGATAACGCTTCCAGCAATCCAGCTTGAATTCACCCACCTTTGTATATTCACTGGCCATCCATGCCCCAGATTAGAAACTATCCCATGTCGACCGGCTCTGCCATGTACCCGTATTTATGTTTCATGGAATTCGTGAAAGCAAACCGTTGAATTTACTGACAAACACACGACGTACGTTACAAGTTTGTGTGTGTTTGTTAATCTGCTTTGTAAGTTACTGAGTATACAGGTCATATTTGCATGCCGTTTTGGTAAAACTCTTCGTAAAGATCTAAAGTTACTAACTCTCCAAGAATGAATGGCAAATTTTCATCGATTACATAGTATGTACTATAATGATTACATTCTTTTATTTATTTTCTTATTACAAAGCAAGATCTTATGCAGAGATATTTTGTACAGAGGTTTTGTGTATTCTTAATACAAAAATAAATAATAGTTTAGTAAACTAAAAAACACGCTTTTTATAGAAAACCGAACTAAACGCTTTTTTTCTTAATATAAATTCATTCAAATTTACTTTCTATTTTTTAGTTCGGTTTTCTATAAAAAGCGTGTTTTTTAGTTTACTAAACTATTATTTATTGTCTCTCTTATCTCTATTTAAAAGCGTGTTTTTTTTTTGTTTTTTAAAACATTTTTTTTTTAAACTTTTGCTCTGCCGAATTAATAGATATTAGTTTAAATACTGATTTTTGTTGCCAAACACAAATTTTCACCTGTCAGGAGCTTCTTTCACCTCTGTAATTTTGCAGAACCTTGCTTTTTAACATGGAATGTGTCAACGCTGTGACACGAAGATGGAAAGGTAGGTCGGGGGTGACGCTGTCGTCTTATAGAGAGGTAGAAAATAAAACTCTTCGACTGATTACTACACGGAAATCACTTATATTCACTTAATTACGTACACGATTTCACAATAATACAGTCAACAATAATCACATAGAGTCACAGTTCAATATACGAGAGCACAAATAATAGACATAGATAAAATACACGATAATTTACAATTAAGACTGACAAAAACTTTAGCTAGGTAATATTCGCGACGCAGAGTAACCACGACTTGTTACTGGTACGGAGGTAGTGAGGATACTGCCCTACTAGCGTTTTTTTTTTTTTTTTTTTTTTTTATGAATGGCATCTCGCAGTTCAACCTATGAGGTTGTCGTCTGCTTAACCGGACTATCCTGTGGGTGCCTTTAGAGTAAGGCCTCCAGCCAGGGCATAAAAACTTACAAACTAAGCGACTGCACGCTAAGGGCACCCCCTGTGGGGTACGAACCTCGGCTTAGGGCGTCGCTGGGGGAGGACTGCATGGGGACAGGCTGGATCTGAATGGTATCATTATTTAGGGGCTGATTTAAAACTACTGGCACAGCATCGCGGGCTGGCTCGAGCGAGGGTCGGGGAGGGCATGGACCGGGACGTCGCGACGGACCTCGACGGCGAGGTCGGAAAGACGGCGGTTTGAGTCGGAACTTTTTAAGAGTGCTAGTCTCTTTGCTACTCTCCTGGAGGAGGGTGATAGCATCATCTGGAGTGACAAGGGTATGCCTAGGACGGCGTACTGTACTAATGCGCGAGGGTTCGTAACGGGCGGCCGCTGCGATCAGGGGATTACGGTGTTTAATGGCGTTATCGAAGAAACGCTTCGAAAGACGTTTCATAAACTGAAGGACGGTGGGCATTCTAAGGTCTACGTGTAGACGGTCATTACGGACATAAAAAGGGGCTCCCGTGACTCTACGTAAGAACCGGTTCTGTAAAATTTGCATCCTATGGATGTACTTAGGCTTGGTGTGAGCGTACACGACGCAAGCGTACGTCATAATGGGGCGGATCACCGCGGTATAAAGGCGCAACTTACACTTGAGTGACAACTTGCTTTTTGCCGAAATCATGAAATGAAGCCTACCCATAGCAAACGCAGCTCGGTCGCGAGCTGCTTTGATGTGCGCCGCGAAAGACAAGTGGTTGTCAAGTATGACTCCTAAGTACTTGGCTTGCTTCTCCCAAGGGATAGGCTTACCGTACATAGTGATCGGGCTGAGCGCGGGTGGCTTAATTTTACGCTGTTTAGAGAAAAGAACTGCCTGGCTCTTGTCGGGGTTCACCTCGATTCTCCATTTCCGGAACCAAGCGCTTAAGACGTTGGCTGAGGTTTGGAGGGTGCTATAGATAGCGTCGTGACTGCGGCCAGTGTAATAAATGGCCGTGTCGTCCGCGAACAAGGCTAACTGAGCCTTCTTGCTCTTGGGGATGTCACTGCTGAACAGAGTAAAGATAAGGGGAGAGACGACGGAGCCCTGAGGGACTCCGGCTCTAATGGGGTGGGGGGAAGACAGTGCCTTCCCGATGCGATAGCGGAAGGTGCGATCCGACAGAAAGTCTCGTAAGATGAGCACGAGACGGTCCGGCACTCCCAGTTTGTACAGCTTATATAATAAGCCGTTGTGCCAGACTTTGTCGAAAGCCTTAGCTATGTCGAAGAACAACACACCGGTCATCGCTCCACGCTGGAAGCCAGCGCTCAAGTGCTCTACGATGCGATGGACCTGTTGAATGCAAGAGTGTCCGGTTCTGAAGCCGAACTGCTCGTTGGGGATGAGACTCTTAGCCTCGGCGAAGTCTTTGAGTCGCTTATAAATAAGTCTCTCGTAGATTTTGCCGAGTGCGTTCAGGAGACTGATAGGTCTGTAGCTCGAGGGCTCAGACTTGGGTTTGCCTGGCTTGGCGAAACCGATGACAGTGGCCTCTTTCCATATTTGGGGAAAAGCGTTGTTGCTCAGGGCGCCATTGAAGATGGCCGCCATTAACACGACGAGCTGAGCGGGGAGGAGTTTAAACACCCTATTGGTGATTCCGTCGGAGCCGGGTGCTTTACGCGGTTGAAGCTTATTAATGATGTCTTGCACTTCGTCAGCTGTGACCGGAGGCAGAGGATCATCTGGGTCTTCTACAGGGGAGAGGGCGGCTCTACGTTCGACGAATGCGTTCACCTCATCGAGATGTCGCTTGTCTACTGGTTGAGAGCTGGGGGAGCACTGGGACTCTAGGCTGTCGGCTAGGCATTCGGCCTTCTCAGAGTCGTCGAATGCAACGCTCTTATCGGGTCGGGTGAGGGGAGGCATCGAAGCCTCTTCGGTGGAGCGCAACTTGCGTTGCAGCTGCCAGAAGGCTAGGTGGGTAGGCTCAAGCTCGCTAAGCGTCTTGTCCCATTGATCTGAACGATGCTCACTAGTGCGCTTCTTTACAGCACGCTGTAAATAACGCATGTGAGCTTTGTTCGCGTCGCAGGGAAAGTTGCTGTAGGCACGGATGGCCGCGTTCTTCTCGGTTATCAGTTCACGTACGTCAGCGGGTAGTATCCAGCGTTGATCGCTCAATGCTGGAACTTCTCGTGAGCAATCCTTCAGTACGGATTGCACGTGTTCTGTAAACGAGTTGATGGCGGCCGTCGTGTCTGCGACTGAGACTATGTGGCCGGGGATGGACTCCAGGTGAGACGACGTGGTGGATTTCAGCTTTTCGCTGACTTTCCTCCAGTCGGTTATCACTTGGGTCGGCGGGGGCTGGCTGGGGTCACAGGGACCCGAGCGGGGAACTAAGTGCATGAGCACTGGTCGATGGTCTGAGTTAAGCTCATGTAAAGTCTCGATGGAATGCAACTTAAGGTTGACATTCTTGAGTAGCGCTATGTCGAGAACGTCCGGACGTTGGTCGGGGTCGTGGGGATAGTGAGTGTGCTCCATAGGAGCGATGGGATCGAAGTTGAGGGACTCACCCAGGTTATACACGTGACGTCCTCTGGCAGAGGTCGTCGTGCTGTTCCAGGCGGGGTGTTTGGCGTTGAGGTCGCCCGCTATGATAACGGAGTCACTCAAGCCGAAGAGGACGGCAAGGTCTTTGGTGAACAGAGTGTGCTCCTCGGACGTGCCGCCGGGAGGGATGTACGCGGAGGCGATAGTGATCGGTTGATGACCGGTCATGCCTAGTCGACACACTGAAGTCTCGAGTAGGGACTCCATGGGAGGGGGATCTAAGGGGATGCAGTGCAGTTCTTTTCTATAATAGATTAGAGTACCGCCCTTGTGGCAACGTGACCGATCGTTGCGAACTATGCGATAGTTGGCAATTCTCGGATCGCGGTGACTGGGCTTGAGGAAGGTCTCCTGTATGAGGAGGATATCAATTTGATGGTCACGGAGGAAGGTGGCGATTTCATCACGCTGGCCTCTAATGCCATTGGCATTAAAGTACCCTAATTTAAGGGATCGGGGTTTGGTACACGTTAATCTCGTATTATCCATTGAAATTAAAGATTAATGCCGCTGAAGGCTTCGCCTAACTTGATTAGGGACTTGATGATAATTTTAAGCTTATCACCGTCAGTGTTAGCCTCCCTGAGATCTGCCGCCATGCGGTCTGCTTCGGGGGTGACTAACTTTGCTAACGTTTCTAAAGTTACGTTAGGAGAGGAGACCGCGGCCGCGGGGCCGGGAGGCGCGGGACGAGCGGGCGCCGGTGCGCTCGCTTGGGCCACGGGAGTGGGGACAGGGGCATCTAATAGCCCGGGAATGGGGCTGGACTTTGCTTTGCCGAGTGCCGGGAAAGCTCTCTGGTGGTTCAGCGAGGTCCAGGGAGAGGGCCTCTGAGGGCTGAGTCTCTCCGGCATCTGTGCAGTTGGTAGCCTCACCGATGGGCTTTCTCTCTGTTGGCGGGCGTTTGCACGCTTCGCCAGTTTAGAGGAGGAGCCTTTGGGGGCTTTCGGGCAGCCGCGGTAGTTAGCCGGGTGGCCCGACTGGCCGCAAAGCACACAGCTCGGTGGCTCCGTGCATAGCGATTTGTCTTTGGGACGGGGGCAGTCTGCCGTACCATGGTCGCCTAGACACTTTACGCATCTGTGCGGCGCATGGCAGTTGGCTTGGCTGTGTCCGTACAGCTGGCAGCGGTGGCACTGCCCTACTACGGTTGAGCGGTAAGGCTTCTCTATTGAGATGCCTGTGAGGGAGCATACCGACTTCACTTTGAAGATCGGGTGGTGTCCTTCTACTGGGTCACAAATGACCAGTACCATGTCGTACTGGTCGCCGCCTCTCGCCTTATGAAGGCGGTGGACGGCTGCAACCGGGATGTCCTGGCCTTGGAGGTCATTGAGGATGTCCTCCGTGGATATCTCCTTCGGGATCCGCCTGATCACCACGCGGGTGGGCTTCTCCTCTGGGAGGGAGTAAGTATGGAAGGCTATGTGCCTTCCGATCAGCTGGCGAGTAAGTTCCCTAAAGTCGGTTGTCGTAGGGACCACTACTTTGATTCCCTGCTGTGTGCTTTTTGCGCTTGTATATTGTATGCGGCGCTCAACACACATTTTGGACACATCTGTCCATTTCCCTTTGTCCTGAATGAACAACGGGGGAGGGGGCTTCAGCTTCTTTGAAGAAGCAGCTGAAGGTTTAGCCTTAGGGCTGACTGGCCTACTGGTATGAGCAGCGGCGGACGTAGGTAAGGGGACCGGGGAGGTGGGACGGGAGGCCGCGGGAGAGGGGACAGAAGGGAGCGCGACAATCTTTTTGGCCATGGCGGCCTGGGAATTTTTGCCCTTCTTTCTCTTGCCCTTTCCGACGACTTGATAGTCGTCTTCAGAGGATGAGGAGGCAGAGCACGAGTCTAAAATTGATTCTGAGTCGGAGACAGGCTCAGTTGTGTCCATGTTCTCAGAAACGGGAACAATGGACGCAGGTTCGGACTGATCCTTTGTTTGCGAAACAAAAGGTTTCGAAACAATGGGTCTCGGTTTAGCCGGAATCGCGGCGGCGACGGCTGGCGGTAAGCCTTTGTCCATGTTCTCGGGAACGGGAACAATGGACGCAGGTGCGGGCTGGCCCTTTGTTTGCGAAACAATGGGTTTCACAAGAATGGGTCTCGGGGTAGCCTTAATCGCGGCGGCGACGGCTGGCGGTAAGCCTCTGTCAGCAGGTGGCGGCGACAAAGGGCTCTCGAGCGCGTCACTGAAGTCAGTGACGGCAATACTGGATTGCTGCAAGGCAGCGACATCGGACCCATATTTCTTTAAAAAATCTGGGTCGTTCAGGAAAACGCGTTTGAAAAACGCCAAAAGGAGTTCATCATCCGCGTCAAGGGCCATATTGTCTGCTAAGAGTTAGCGAACATCTGAGTGAAGCTCAGCGCGCCTAATAACCTAATTCCTTAAACAATTATGTAGGGAATTTACTGGGTCCAGCGACTCACCCGCTTTAACCTTCCCGCAGCCACAGTCCGAAGGTCCTGGCTTGGTAGCAACTCCAACTCCAGTCTAGGGAACTTCGCTTTCAGGAACTTGTTGAAACGGGTAACACTAGCACAGTATATCGGCGGCGCATGCGTTCGCGACGGAGTCCAATTTTTCACCTAGACCCTGAAGGGGTTAGGCGGGCAGATTGAGTCACCACCCTCTCTTGATTTCGTTGGCGCCCTACTAGCGGCGGGGGCCGCATTATTTATACTTGCGCACATGTGCACGGGTGGCGGAGGCGTGCAAAGTTTATGGCCGCCAACTGGCCATACATAGTAGAAAACCGGTACAAATCCCTGCCTCTCTCGCCCCGCTCTTCTCCCCTGTGACCTATTTTTAGATAGACTCGCCCAACGAACCCGGAACTAAACAACAAAGGATTCTCTCGACCAATCAGGTGGTTTGTTATGATTCAAGGTTGGGACTTTGTCACACCAACTTTGTTTATGTAACTTAAAGTGAGTAAGGTAAATAGCTGCTATCTAGCGCTTTTGCGTTATGTGTTAGGACTTTTATATTGAAATAAGTTACTCTAGGATCTAGGGCGTCTATTAGTGCCGTTTATAGGTACATTAAGTTCTCGGCCTAAGGACTATTTACAAAAAAGTGTATATCTCTTATATACTTATAGGTTTATACATAAAAATTGCGTGGTTACGTTAATTTGATCTCTACGGATTGACCTATCACATAATCTTATTATATACTGGTTTTAAATTACTAATATGCATGTTTTAAAGCATGTAGACATTTCTGAGGTTATATAAAATTACGTTACGCTACAATTGGCTCTAGTTACTAACGAATTAGACCAGTAATGCTTTATATATTAAACAATAGTCTCAAATGGCTATGTACTTCTTATTTACCTATACCTATGATCGTTCCTAAGGTATATTTACATGATTATTTATAGTTATTACCTAAACAGGGCAACCTAACTTATCATAGGTGCTTAAAACTAATAGGAACATCTTAGATACTAATTGTAAATCTATGCTAACAGTACTGTGCTTCCCCTACATTCCACCCCCAGTAACAGGGTTCAACCTTTTACTTCCTGGTCTGTGGGAAGCACAATAATCTTAGCTACGGGCCGACGCAGGACCCCATTTGCTGTCTTAACATCTACCACACGTACAATGCCATCGTGTCCATGATATACAGCGTTTATGACACCTTTTGTCCATGTACTTCTGTCTTTATTATTGTCCACAATCACTACTACGTCACTGACACGCACATTTGGCACATTATTTGCCCACTTATCACGTCGTTGTAATGTTGGGAGATATTCCCGCAGCCAGCGTCGCCAGAACATGTCGGCGAGCGCGTTGACTCGCCGCCACTGCCGTCGGGAATCGATGTCATCAGTGCTGCTCGGCGTAAACGGAGTACTCCCGGACGCAGTGCCCAGGAGTAGATGATTCGGTGTCAAGACCACCGGCTGGTTGTGATCGTCGTACACGTAGCTCAGCGGTCGGCTGTTCACGATGAGTTCCGCCTCAGTGAGAAGGGTGTAAAGAACCTCCTCACGAGGCGCTCGTTCTTTGAGTGTGGTCCGTAGCGCATTCTTGACGGACCTCACTAGGCGTTCCCAACAGCCACCCATGTGAGGTGCAGCCGGGGGGTTGAAGTGCCACTGTATGCCACGGTTGGTGGCCTCGTCCCTGACCTTGTTGTGTTCGAAGTCTCTCAGGGCTGCTCGAAGCTCGGTGTTGGCCCCGATGAAATTGGTACCCTGGTCAGAGTACAGGTGTGCTGGTTGCCCGCGGCGCGCTATCAGGCGCCGCAAGGCTAGTATGGCGGAGTCGGCGCTCAATGAGGCGGCCAACTCTAGGTGGACGGCGCGTGTAGTGAGGCAGGTGAATAGCGCTCCCCACCTTTTTTCACGACGTCGCCCAATCGCTACTTCCATTGGGCCGAAGTAGTCCACGCCTACTCGCACGAAGGCTCTTCTTGCTGTTTTGAGACGTGCGGCAGGTAGATCACCCATTTTTGGTGGGGCGGGTTTTGCTTTGCAGATGCGGCAAAGCTGACAGTTTGCGACCACCATCTTGACTGCTGTTCTGATCTTAGTGATCCAGTACCTTTCCCTTAGATTATTCACGACGGTTTCGTGGTTTGCATGTAAAGCTAATGCGTGGTAATGTGCTATTAACTTTCTGGTTAACGGATGACGTCCGTCTAAAATTATTGGGTGCCTCTCACCAAACGTCAGCTCTTCGCAGGCACTCAGACGTCCTCTGACTCGTAGCAGCCCGTCGTCGGTAATCATCGGATCTAATGATTTTATGTTGCTGCTGTTAGGTACGGGGAGCCCTTTTATAATGGCGGCCCGTTCTTCTTTGAAGCTGTCTTCCTGACATAATGTTATCAGGCGGTCGTGGGCTTCTTCCAGGTCTTGTAGCTGTAGCTCTGTTGTGGCGCGCCGTTTGCGACACCGGCCGATGAAGATGAGGACGCGTGTCATGACACGCTTGATGCGCGTCCATGAAGAGTACCGCTCGTAGTCCAGGAGCGGTGTCACAGGTGCAGTTGTCGCGTGGACCCGTTGCACGCGTTCTAGGTCGTCCTCTGCTGCCTCGGACTCACAACATGCTGGCCACTGCTCCTGTGAATTACGTAAAAACAAGGGGCCCGAGAGCCACTTTGTGCAGTTGTCAGGCCAAAGAAATCTGGTTGCGTCATCGGCTGGGTTATCCTCCGTGGGGACCCAGCGCCAGTTGCCTCGTTCTGACAGCCTATCTATCTCGGCCAACCTATGTGACACAAATCTCTGAAACTCTTGGGCGTCAGAGTTGATCCATTTTAAAACGGTCTTACTGTCAGTCCAGTAGAATTTATTGCTGATCAGTAATCCTAATTCTTTCTCTACCGTCTCTGCTAGACGGCAGGCTAATACTGCTGCTTGTAATTCTAACCTCGGAATAGAAACCACCTTCTGAGGTGCTACACGTGCTTTCCCTAGCAGCATGACAACCTCCCTATTTCCTTCGGAGTTATAACCTACTAGGTAAGCGACTGCGGCGTAAGCTAGCTCGCTAGCATCCCCGAACACATGGAGCTCTAGGTTATCCAGGCTTAACCCATACCACCTAGGTATTTTAACGTTATTCAATAAATGTAAGTTACTAAGCCATTTGAACCATGCCTTGGCATCGTTTTCTTTTAAAAGTTCATCCCATTGGATGCCTGACTTCCATATCCGTTGCATTAGTATTCTAGATTGTATTACACAAGGATACAGGAACCCTAACGGGTCATAAATAGACATAATTAGACTTAAGAATTGGCGTTTAGTAGGCACTAGACTACCATTTACTAACTCTGTTGGTAGTCGTTTAAAAGATAGATCAAAACCTAACTCATCATCCTTAGGTGACCATATTAGACCTAACGTCCTCTCTACAGTACCTACACCCTTTTCCAACGCCACTCTTTCAGGCATGTCTACTTTTAGCTTCTCCATCAGCTCTGTTGAATTTGTGACCCACCCCCGTATTACAAACCCACCGGAGGCGTGTATTCTGGTCACTTCCTCAATAAGTCTACTAGCTTGCTCATCTGACCAAGCACTATCTAGATAATCGTCCATGTAATGCTTGGTCCTAATAGCTTCTACAGCTTCAGGGTACTCTTTACCAAACTCACTGGCATTTTTATTTAATATGTAAATTGCCGTGGTTGGCGAGGAGACGGCACCAAATATCATTGAGTTCATAGCGTACGTGTCTGGTTCTCTATCCTGGTCCGCTCCTCTCCATAGAAATAGTTGGGCACCTTGATCTTCTGCCCTTATCCTAATTCTCATAAACATATCAGCAATGTCCCCTGAAAACGCTATGGGACCTATTCTGAACTTTAATAAAATACCTAATAAGGAATTCAACATGTCAGGACCTGTCAATAAATTATCATTTAAACACGTGCCGTGAGACGTAGCGGCAGCGTCGAACACTAAACGGAGTTTCCCTGGTTTATTTGGATTCACTACTCCGAAGTGAGGTAAATACCAAACAGGAGAGCTATCTACTTTGCCTTCTACTTTACGTGCATAACCTTCCTTTATTAATCTTTCTATTTGGTTGGTATATGCTTCGGCAAACACTGCATCTCTACGCATGCGTCTCTCAATGCCGTACAACCTCTGACGAGACTGATTATAATTATTAGGTAGCTGGGTGTTCTCGTGTTTCCACAGCAAGCCTACTTCCCATTGTGCTTTATTGGGTACACGACGGCTCGTACTCTCTAGGACATTTAGTGCACGCTCAACGTCCTTATGTTTACGAAGGTCCGCTGAAATGCCTAGTGCTTCTAACTCAAACTGAGATTTGACTAAGTTATGTAAATCAGGAAGGGAGACTGTCATGCAATTTACAGAATTTATGTGACTAGCGTTATTAAGTGGTCCATGAATGACCCAACCTAGCTTGGTAAGTGAGGCAACTGGCTTACCAGATCGTCCACGGCGAATGTCCTGGCCGACGAGCAGCTCCCAGTTGTCCTGCCCGAGTAGCAGCATCGGCTTGGCACCCCTCATTTCCACGCAACCCAAGTTGCTGAGGTGCGCATTATCGTTGATCATCGCAGCAGACACTGTTTGCGTTGGTAAATTCACATTCTCTATGGTACGACACTTAATTTCATGGCATAGTCCATTTGGTCCCTTCACTTTCACTTGTACCACTCGCGAAGTTAAATCAGTCACTCCGTGACCTCCCGCTGTCTTGATCATGAGAGGTACACGTGGTCCCGCCAAGTTAGTGGCGAGCGAACTATCTATTAGCGATACAGTAGCGCCGTCGTCCAGTAATGCGTAACACTGTACGTCACTATTATCATTACAAATGGTAACTGGAAGAATCTTCAATAATGCTGAAGCTCGCCATTCTCCAATGTTGGTTACACTTTCTTCTTTATTTTCTTTCTTTGCTTTGTCAGCGTGTAACAACAAGTGATGAGCAAAACCGCACTTTTCACACTTGCTTGCGCGGCAAAACCTCTTAGGGTGTTTTCTTATTAGACACTTGAAACACATGTTCTTTTCCTTTATTTTGTCCCAGCGCTGTTGAACACTCAACGTATTAAAATGTTCGCATTTTTCGATCGTGTGTTCTCCTTTACACATTACACACTCTTTCGGTGCTGGAGGCTCGTCGATCTGTGCGTGGACTCGTTGCATCCACGGTAGCTTGTTGTTGTCTGGACGTGCGTTGTTCGCTTGTCGAGCTTGACCGGTGACTTGCCTCTGTGGCTTCACAGTGTTCTTGGATGTACTAGGCTCGTACATAGTTGCCTGTACATAATATGATGTTGACCGTGCCAGGTGTATTAGGAAGTGTGACACGATTTCCAAGCTTGGTGACACTCTCAAGTCCACCCCCTGTGAACTGTCTAGGCCCATAGCAAAATCACCATACTGCGCACGTTGGACTGCAGTGAGTTTACTTAATAACTCGCTAACTAGTTGTGGATTATTTAAATATCCCTCTGCGTGTATATTCTTCATTAGTGATACGCAGTTTCTCACTGTGTTTGAGAATTTTCCCAGCTCCCGGCAACTCTCCGTCACTCTGGGTAAATTTCTAACCTTTTGCAGTGCATATTGTAATAATAGAGTCGGGTGCCCGAACTCTTCCTCTAATGCGCGCATTATTGCCGTCGGGTCTGTAGATGTTCTCAACAAATCTTCAACCGCGGACTTAGCCTCTCCGTGTAGGGAGGTTTTCAATCGCGCTAAGTTTTCGTGCGCTTTAAAACTATATAATTCAGTAGTATCATAATACATATTTCTATACGAGATCCAATCGGCAGGGTCGCCGCTAAAGTGCGGCAGTTCATATGCCTGTCGAGGTACAGGTCGTGGTCGTGCCAGGCCCGTGATTGCTTCTGCCAGTTGGTCGATCTTTCTATCTCTATCTCCTGACGATTCTCGCCGCCTTTCTTTTTCAACCACTCTGTCCAACCTCTGCCGCTGTGGCTCCGCTTCGAGTGTCGAAACTCGAGGTACACAAGCGGCCGGAGTGGTAAAGACGGGACCGTACTCAGGTAGACGGAACCTTACTGCTGTCGACACTGGCAAGTACGTCTGCGTAGTAGGCGTCATAATATTTCCCACCGGGGCTGACGCAGACGATTCTATTACACGAGATATATTCTCACGAGGCACACCACACTCGCTATACGTAAGAGACTCTACATTTTGTCTACTTACGGTTTTCCCTTGGGTCTCGTATGTTGTACGGGGCGCGGCCACTTCAACAGGCGCGCGCGATACAGCCTGCGTCGCCGTATCAGGTTGACTCGCTTGAGGCGTCGTGTTGATCCATTCTTCCACACGATGCGTCTTCTCCAGATCCGAGTCTGAGTCCTCACTCTCAGCAGCCGCTTCTAACTCGGCGAGGTCTGCTTCTAACCTTTTCTTCACAAGGTTTTCCTTTAGTTTCACCAAGTCGCGCTCAGCTTCGTACTCCATCCTTTTTCTTAGGCTGTCGACGCACTTGCGACTGTTCCTAGAGGAGCCTCTACTGCTTTGCCTGGAACTCTGTCGTCTTGCCGTAGTTGCCAGTCTTTCAGTCGGACTTGTAAAGTCGATCACTCGACCGCCGGGACCCGACAGAGGGATGTTTCTTACAGACGTCGATGCCACCGTTGGTGCGGCGGACGGCGAGCCCGGCGTCTTTTCAGACGGCAAGCCTGAATCCTGGACGACGTCGTTACTACGGCGACTCATCTCGTCAGCCAATCTTCTTAACTTGCTGCGTGTAGTCACGGTGCTCTGTAGACTCATCTTAATCTACCTCTCTGGACTAACCTTATCCGGCTCTTGAAGGACCAAAATGTCAACGCTGTGACACGAAGATGGAAAGGTAGGTCGGGGGTGACGCTGTCGTCTTATAGAGAGGTAGAAAATAAAACTCTTCGACTGATTACTACACGGAAATCACTTATATTCACTTAATTACGTACACAATTTCACAATAATACAGTCAACAATAATCACATAGAGTCACAGTTCAATATACGAGAGCACAAATAATAGACATAGATAAAATACACGATAATTTACAATTAAGACTGACAAAAACTTTAGCTAGGTAATATTCGCGACGCAGAGTAACCACGACTTGTTACTGGTACGGAGGTAGTGAGGATACTGCCCTACTAGCGGCGGGGGCCGCATTATTTATACTTGCGCACATGTGCACGGGTGGCGGAGGCGTGCAAAGTTTATGGCCGCCAACTGGCCATACATAGTAGAAAACCGGTACAAATCCCTGCCTCTCTCGCCCCGCTCTTCTCCCCTGTGACCTATTTTTAGATAGACTCGCCCAACGAACCCGGAACTAAACAACAAAGGATTCTCTCGACCAATCAGGTGGTTTGTTATGATTCAAGGTTGGGACTTTGTCACACCAACTTTGTTTATGTAACTTAAAGTGAGTAAGGTAAATAGCTGCTATCTAGCGCTTTTGCGTTATGTGTTAGGACTTTTATATTGAAATAAGTTACTCTAGGATCTAGGGCGTCTATTAGTGCCGTTTATAGGTACATTAAGTTCTCGGCCTAAGGACTATTTACAAAAAAGTGTATATCTCTTATATACTTATAGGTTTATACATAAAAATTGCGTGGTTACGTTAATTTGATCTCTACGGATTGACCTATCACATAATCTTATTATATACTGGTTTTAAATTACTAATATGCATGTTTTAAAGCATGTAGACATTTCTGAGGTTATATAAAATTACGTTACGCTACAATTGGCTCTAGTTACTAACGAATTAGACCAGTAATGCTTTATATATTAAACAATAGTCTCAAATGGCTATGTACTTCTTATTTACCTATACCTATGATCGTTCCTAAGGTATATTTACATGATTATTTATAGTTATTACCTAAACAGGGCAACCTAACTTATCATAGGTGCTTAAAACTAATAGGAACATCTTAGATACTAATTGTAAATCTATGCTAACAGTACTGTGCTTCCCCTACAGAATGTATACTCCAAAGTGTGTAACGCTTATATTTTATCTTCAGTGAAAATCAGTTAATTGATTTTCACTGAAGATAATTTTGCAATGATATATTCTAACTTAAATTTAGATGGGAACAGGCTATCTTGAGCATTTTGTGCCTCAATCGCAATATCTGGTGGCGTAGCGTCTAAAGAATTCTCTCCAAACTTTAATTTGACATTTTTTCGCAAATGACACAAATTATTAATTTGCTTATCCTTCGCAGGTTATAGGAGAAGCATAGGTATGTAGCTGCAATTTAGCCTAATATTAACAAAAAAAAAAAAACATATTTTTTTTAAATTGAGAACACAACTACTGTGAATTTGGAACCAAAAGAAAATGTATATAATAATGTTTATTTATGATATTTTATTTATAATAATATATTTAAATAATCAATAAATATTTAAGTGTATTGAAAAATTTACATTGTCTTTATTTGTTTTAATACTTGCCATCCTTCCATCAATAAGGTAGGTAGTTTACCCTAACAGAATCGTTCCGATTGTGCACTAGGGATGCGCAAAATAGATAGCTGTATCTAAACAGGTAGTATTATTTATTTTTACAAACAGTACTTGGCTTTCTCTTCTTTTTAAATATCTTATTTTAATCACTTCCGATATCTTGTGAAAAATGTCATGTTTGCAGACCTCGCGGTTTGTATTGAGTAGGTCCATAGGTCTTAGTTGTTTACTAAGTTATTTTATTTATTGTGATTACATCATAATATTATAAAGATTTCCCACGATAATGTCAATAAGATGTTTGGCGTCCACATTTATAATATTATCAGGATTGTGTAGGTGTGTAATAAGATAGATATTGGGTATTCAAGTGTCGTCTACACCACCTGTCCTCGCTCAGTTTCGTGGAAACTCACGACTTCGAAGAAAAAGCCTTCACTTTTCACTGGGATTAAAATTGTTATTGACAGATTGTGGGTAATTTTTTTTATGCTTCTTAGGAATAAGAAATAGACATGATTATTGGGTAAAGAAAACGAAATTCTATTTTGTCCGACAGTCACGTTGTACAGACAGCGTTAGTGTGTGCTAACCCCTCAAGTTTTAAAATGAGACACTGCTACAACATTGAATGTGTTTCGAATAATCTAAAGAATATTTTCAAAAAGAACTCAATGTTTCCAGCCGGAATCGAACGATCGCTTCACTAAGCTGCATCTTACGAATACCAGCGCAGCGAGCCCTTGATTTTTTTTATGAAATTGGTAATTAGTGTCGTCCAAGTCACTTTATTTTAGGTCTCTGTCTAATCGATAGATGTTAAAATTTGAGGGTGTCCATTAATTTTACTTACTTAAGTTTTCTTTATTATTTTAATCCTATACCCTCGAAATTATAACGTTAGCTTAGTCTATCTAAAATATTTGAGATTCGAACGCACATGTCTTTTGTGGGGGTAAGAACGGTTCTCTATTGTGTCACCTAACTTTTTTATCCATAATTTAAAGTGCCATAACTTTTTTTGTCCTAATCATCCTTTGTCCGAATGATAATTCAACCGAACTTAACATCACATCATATCACATGCCATAAAATTGAAATCCCTCAATATAATATGTCCTAAATCCGCTTGTCATAAATATTACAATCAATAATATACAAAAGACATAAAAATGTTTTCTATAAAAGTGAAAATCCTAAATTCAAATTACATAATGTTTATTTATAATAATAATATTCTTAGAACAAATTTGATATTTTTTTGTACTCAATAAAGCAGTTGATTGTGAACATGTGGTTTTTGTAAAGCAAGCAAGCATGCAGCATGCAAGCAGGCACGCAACATGCAGCATGCAAGCAAGCACGCAGCATGCAGCATGCAAGCAAGCATGCAAACATGCAGCAGGCATGGTTTCTGTCACGGCTCCGGCGCTGCGGCGCTCTGGCGGTCCCTCGCGAGTTTATCGTCGCAGATGGGTTTAACGCTCACCACCGCAGCTTCGGCTTGCTGGCCGGCACAGCCGGCCAGCCTCAGCCGCGGCGGCGAGTGTTACAACCACCTGCTCCTCAACTCGCGGGCCGCCTCGCCCCTCCGCGCCTACGCGATTTTAAATTACACTCTAGGGGTAGGGCAGACAAGACTGCGTGGAGTCGGATTTACAGCGATTCGTTACTGTCACTAAAACCTAATTTTTAGCATATGTTTTAGGACTAAAAAAATATATTATAAATGAACATTCGGAATAATACATATTATTTAACACAATACTTAGGACATGTGACTTTAGGTCTTGTAAAATTAGGAGATTCAATAATTATAGTACTCAATATTATGACAGAATACTTTTAGAACTAAAGATAATTATGTTAAACAAAATTTCGGGATTTTGAACATTATGGTTACTGAAGTTTATAGCAAACGTGTTATGGATAATGATTTTCGGACAAACAATTTTAGGAGAAGAAAGGGAGTACCGGTAAGAACTTCATAGAGCTGTGTGTACAAACATATTAGTCACGTACTTTTAGTTTTATCAAATAAACAAAAAAATACTTGCTTAATACGCATTAAAGTTGGAGAGTGGGGGATCACTACGTCACAACTAGGTACCGTAGGCAACCGTGACAAAAAAAATGGGATTAAATATAATGAGCACCAAAAAATACTTTGAGATCCTAAGCTACGTTACCCAAAAAAAAATACTAAACACCAAAAAAATTGTATTCAAAGACCAAATATAGTAAATGATCACCAAATATAGTAAATGATCACCAAATATAGTAAATGATCACCAAATATAGTAAATGATCACCAAATTTTGTGGCAAGAAGAACTTAGGAAGCAAGTGCGAGCAAAGCGAGCTCGGGATATTGGGCACCCCGACTCGGACAGGTTAGGTTCGAAGGGGATGGCGGGGTCTAGTGAGCGAGCGGAGCGAGCGAACTAAGACCCCGACATCCCCTTCGTGTTAGGTTACTTTAAACCCTGCAGAGAGAAATAGGAGCCCCGCGTAGCGGGGCTCCGTCGACTACGCCTTAGTTCGGAGCTGTGATTTTCAGGTTTTTAATTCTGGTGATCATTTACTATTTCTGGTGATCATTTACTATTTTAGGCAGTATAAAAATGTTTTTTAAGGTTATATTTACTTTATCTGGTGTTATGTTAATCATAAGCCAAAAAAAAAAATACTTGTCCAATAGTTTTTATTAATCTACCTGATAGATAAAGAAAAAAAAAGTCATCAACCTTTTTCTATGATAACTACAAGTAGTGTCACTTCATGTAAAACCACTGAAAGTTTATCAAAAATTGCCCGAAATACATTTTTAAAAAGAGCCTGCCATGAAAAGAAAATAGTTCATCTTTGTGTTCACCACAGTCTCTACAAAACCAAGAATTTAAATAATGTTCATATATTCAAATTACTTTAGTTGGTTTTACTAAAATGAAAAAGTTTACCTACCTCCTGAAACCGAGTGCTTAATGCAATTATGAAGGTGTAAAACGAATAACGTGGGTTGGAAGTATTTTCAAGGCGTGAGTTTAAGTGTGTATGATAAAAAAATTCACCTCATGACTATTTCCCCACGAACACTGAATTGTGAAACGCAGTAGACTATCTGCATTTATTTCTGACGTCATGTTCTATACCAACTTGCTGATAGAGGTATGTATTATTAAAACGAACAATAAAATAAAGCTGGACCAGATTAACCACATCATCTCCCTTACATTTTCATAATTATTTTAGGATCGGTTTGCTGTCTAACCAGATGCAGCTGAATACCACTATACGACTACTATCTAACTTGAATCGATTGCCTATCATTGCCGGCCAGATAGGCATTTCAAACCGTGGTACCCACTGCTAAAACTGTTTGTCAGAATTTCGGGTACCGCACTATCCGTCACCACTGACAGCGATGAACAAACCAAAAGGAGTCCTTTAAATACAAGATAAAAATAAGATTTTTGCTAATCATTTGCTAGTTGGTTTTAATCGAACAAAGTAATAGCTCCTGAAGTAATCCTCCTAACTTAACTATCTACTTACTCACACTATTATAAGTAAGTAAACCGTCTGCATTAATTTGTGACGTCATGCTATATGTAGACCCTTGGTTAGAACTCTCTGCTATTAAAACTGAAACGGACATCAGACTAATCAACTGCCTAGTCCTTCCCATACTAAGTTGGGGTCTGCTTCCTACTACCTGGAAGCAGCTTAGTACAACAATTTTACTTGGATTTACTGCCTATTCAACGAAAAAGCAAGATTTTGTTTTGCGTCCTCATCAAATTCAAGGAGGTAACTATGCTAATGATTCTCGTCCCGAATCAATAATAAAATGGGTAGGTTATTTTTTTTCTAATTTACGATAATCTGTTAGTCTGAACCACCCGTGTTTTCTACGCGGCCCGTCCGATATTCGCTCTATAACTGCGCTTTCATACACACAAACAATCTCAAATGTTTTTTCGATCATTTCTTATTCCCTAAACCACGTTAAGGGGGTTATTCTGAAATACTAACAAACTTAAACAATAAAAAAAATCTGCGTTAATAAGACTAGGTACCGTAATTTTCATTGATTATTTATGTCTTTTGTGAAATCCTCTTGAATTTTGACGAGGATGCAAAACAACACCTTGTATAGCTTCCAGAATAGAAAAGTAAAATCTCTACCTAAAAATAATATTTCAGCAGGTACCCTGCAAAACAAATGAAAAATTTGATCTACGTCCTAAAACTGAGTGTTTCATATATTTATGAAGGTCCAGAACAAAATCTCCTCGTAACTATATCTCCACTAACACTATGTAGACCATCTGCATTCATATATGACGTCATATTATATGCAAAACTCGCGGTTACAGCTCTCTATTATTAAAACTAACAATGGCCAGACCAGACTATGGAGTTATAAAAGGTCATGAGCTTTCAAACGTATGGCGTGTTGGTTTGTGTTTGTGAACTCATTCGGAATTATGGCAAAAATGTTGGCTTGTTGGACAATAGATTACTGCGTCTATTAAAAAGTCAGTGCACTCTTTATGATACCAATATCAACTACCAAGTATATTTAAAATAACTAGCGAGCTGTCCCTGCATTGCACCATAACCAGCCTATAATGTTCCCACTGCTGGGACACGGGCTTCCTCTCTATAAGAGGGAGTGGGCTGTAATCCACCACGCGGGCCCAGTGTGGGTTGGTAGATGTCACATGTGTTTATTTATTTATTGCTTTCGGTCATGTCAGTTTTATCACAATGTTTTCCTTCACCGTTTTGCGAGTTAACACTTTATTATAATATGTGTATATGCATTAGTATACTTTCTTAAAAAATATTTTTAAAGGCTGCATCAAACTTGTATATGTTTAGTTCACTCAGACAGACAAGAAAAACGCCGAGAGATGGCTTGAAGACTTATTGCAAACACTGATGTTTTATTGAAAGCTTTCGATGGAAATCAGGTGTTGGAATGGGTTGTTTTTTACGTAGAAATTCTCATCAATCACGTCGTCTTTGATAAATTTACACAAGGTAACCACAAATCCCTAGAATATTGATGTTAGTATTTTTAGTGACACCAAAATAATGTTAAAATCATGGTAGGAGGGTACTGAAATATAGGCAAAGTTCTGAATGATTCGATTAACTGGATTACCGTTTATATGAATCATGAAGTTGGAGATAATGGAGATTATGGCATTGAACGCCAAGCTGGCAGGCAAACGAACAAAACGCTCCAACCATTTTTTCTTTCACTTTTAGTTAGATACGATTAATTTATACATATCACAGTCATGTCCATAACATGTATTTTTAAAACTCCTTTTTCATCATCATCTGCCTCGCCTTTTGCCAAAATATCTTGGGGTCGGTTTCCAGTCTAACCGGATGCAACTAAGTACCAGTATTTTACACAAAGCGACGGCCTATCTGACCTCCAGAACCCAGTAACTGGGTAATACGACACCCCTTCGTAAGATAAGACTGGATGTCACACTTTTGGCTTCTGATTACTCGTAACGACTGTCAAAGATCTACAAATGACAGCCGGGACCAACTGCCTAAGGTGTTTTCCGAGGCACGAAGGAAACTCAGTATGTATTTATGGTCACCAATTCACGGACCAACTTCAGCAAGCACGGCTTAACCTTTCGATCGATGCATGCGGCTGTTATTATTTAGCCACGATCTCTTTCTTCTTATAATAAATATGTTAATTCATTATTTCCTTTTTCATTGATAAAGATCATCATTGATGAAAATATAACCGGCAATGTACCGGCTTTTTCATACATACCTCATACTCTACTTCGTTGCGTTTCGCTAGGTTTCATACCAACTTTATTACCACTAACAAGAGGTACTAAATTATCAATTAATCACAAAACGTAGAAACTGTTGTCTCTTGACATAAATTCTATTTCTTTGACCCAATAAGAAAGATAAGACCCAATTACAGTTATTTTTAAAAGCTTTTATTTTTATCTTTTCAAAGCAAAGATAAATAAAAATGGACGGAAAAGCTTTTCATTTTGATTAATACTTGATCTTTTTATTTGGTACTGGCACGTCAGACCGCCATGCTGTACTTATTGGGCATTATTTGCTACTTATCGGAGAAATGTTTTGATATTTTTGTGAGAGTCAATAAAGTATGTTGTTATTTCTATAATTTTCTAGAAGCTTATTTGTTATTTTATTGAATCTTTCTGTATAGAGTGAAAATTATGTTTTTTGCCTTTTTACCTACATTGATTAGAATTATAGTTTTTGGTTCACTAACGTTTCACCAAAACCCCTTTTACAAAATTTTTACATGATAATTAATCACTTGTACATTTAATATTTTGATGCTTTTGGGCAAAATCACGTTTAACCTAAATATCATATTTTTTTTTAATCTAAACCAGTTACAAAGTGATCTTTATGGTACGTATTAGAATATCTAAAATAAAAGTTTGACATACCTGACGGCTGACTTGCCTTATGGTTTAAAATATCTATAGTTATAATGTCAAAGTTACGAGAGCAGCGGTGGCCCGGTGGTGGCAGCCCCGACTTACGAGCAGTAAGCCGTGGGTTCGAACACAGGCAGGCGCAGTACTTTGTGTAATTTCTTTCATCACCGCTGCTCTCAAAATGGTGAAGGAAAACATCGTGAGGAAACTGTCCTAAAACTAGAAATTTGAAACATGTGACATCTACCAAACCATTGCGGTTTGGTAGATGTCACATGATTTCGTGGTATCGTTCATGGGCCCGCGTGTTGGATTACAGCCCACTCCCTCTAATAGAGAGGAGGCCTGTGTCCCAGCAGTGGGAACATTATAGGGTGATGATGATGATGATGAATGTCAAAGTGCAAAATGCCTACGATGACGTACATTTGTTCTCACTAGTTCCATTGATTACATGGCGGGGAAGCACTGTACATTTTGTGACGGCGTGTTTTTGAAGGCGTAGTCGACGTAGCGCAGGGCTTGTTTTTACAGGGTTTAAAGTAACCAAAGCCCCCAAGCTCGTTTAGCTCGCTCTTAAATCTTAAGAATTTGCTATTGCCTTTTATTTTCTTTTTTTAGAAAATTTCATAGTGATGCATTATGTAAAACGTTTTTATTTTAAATGTGGTTTTACGAGATGACATGAATATAAAATGAATTATTTAACAAATAATACGGTTTCAAATAAAAGTTTATCTGGTTAATATTTTATTAAGTGAATTATTCGCCAAACTTGTTTTAGTAATATTATGAAATAGCCTATCATGTTTTTGGCAATCCTTGGTTTTCAAACGAAAGTTTGTAAATTATTTTTTGGTGAACAGGCAAGATACCATGCATTTTACATTCCTAAGTGTAGCTGCTAATTTTAAAATTAATTAAGTTGTGTGATTTGGAAGTAAAATTTCATTTTCATAGTTTTCCGAAAAGCAGTTCGAAAAAGGCAGTGAAGTAGTAAATCTTGTCGTTGAATTATTTTTATGATGTGAACGTGTAATTGCTTAAACTTTTGGCAAAGACATAATTTCTGCATTTTTGCAAGTTCAATAAAAGAAGAGCTTTAAATTTTTTTTATATAATACTAAACAAACGATAATTAATTGACTTAAAATGCTATTTAGGAAATAGATGTAACATTGTCATAAATATCATATGGATAACCGGAACTTGAATATCTTGGTCGTTAGTTTAGTTAGCCGCAAACTGTGGTAAGTTTATAAAAGACTATTTTACATATCTCGATGTTTAACTGTGACCATGTCGGTAGTGCAAAGTCACAAATAAGCTCACAAAATACAATAGCTTACCTGCTTGCTTTATTACAAAAAAAACCCGCCTAGTAAAACTAAAAATTAAAATACTTTCATACTTTTTATCAAAAAGCTTAAGAATTATACTCCTGAAAACTGCAATTAATTCAATTAAAAAAAATACACCGAACGTGTCAAAATTAAACTTATTTGAAATAAAAACTTACCTCAATTACTCCTTTTAGTATTCACAGTCACAACTTCACAAAAAAACAAAACACTATTAGGTATTCCTAATTCAAAATTCAACTGACACACTCACTTTTTAAATTAATAGAGCACTCTTTTTGAATTCCGATTAAATAAGTACGACAGCTCAACCGACGAGTCTAGCTGACAATCAACGACGCCTCGCGTCCTGTTTGTACGGAGACTGTCGAGCTACTGAGCGTGAATTTCAGCCTGTTGGTATAAATATATAATACAACAGCTTCTACTCGCGACTTTGTCCGCGTCGAAAAATTATAACCTAAGGTATTTGGCAATATTGTAGCTTTCTAACAGTGAAAGAATTATTGAAATCGGATGGTAACTTTCGGAGAAAACCTCACTGTATAAAAAAAAAACTCACAAACTTTATGCCAGTACGGGTACATAAAGTACCTACAGATAATAATGTTTGGAATAGTTGCTTAAAGAAACGATTTCCATAGTTATTACCTACACAAACTACTCAGTAGTAAGATAAACAATTCAGATTTTATTATTCATTAAATCGAATAATCAAAATTTTGTTCGTTTTTCTTTGCCTAGTATTTTTTTCTTTTTAATATAGAGAGCCTTAATTATTCTGGAGCTGTATTAAAAAGACTTTTTGTTAGTATTTTTCTTATATAGTTAATTTACTTTTTAAGAAATACGCTATCCATTTAATTTGATTAACTATTGTTGTTTGCGCGAAGAATGCTTTAATTTGTGGAAAGGTACAATTGAAATGAAGTTTCTTTTGTTTTCTTCTAATCTAATTACCTTGACATTAAAATTAGACTTTTGTTTTTGTGAAAACATTAATTCTTTTGTTAAAACGAGATTGGCTTTTTGGATCATTGAACTATATTACTAGCGTATAATACCTCAGTGTTTTGGATGTTTGTTTATAGAGTTAGTCGAATGTTCTAGAACATTTTAGATTTGCGACAGCAAGAAAAGTAGTAGGTACACCTATAATACACGAGGTGAAAACGTACCCTTTCAACGTCAACCATCATTTAGTACATTAAATTAAATAACTCTACGCAAATTTCTTGCTCGGAAATGACTTTTATTTTTAGGGTGTTAAATCACGTTTTACGGCGGGACTCAAAGTAACGTACTTAAAACATGATATTGATGGATTCATTGAATAGAAATTGTATTAATTTAAAAAAGGGTTTTTTTCTTTTCTTTTTATTAATCAGTTTCATACATTTTAGCAGTA
Source organism: Cerastis leucographa (assembly GCA_963082945.1). NCBI lineage: Eukaryota > Metazoa > Arthropoda > Insecta > Lepidoptera > Noctuidae > Cerastis > Cerastis leucographa. Next base: position 18,760,256 of record OY720356.1, on the reverse strand, counting down.
AACTTCATACTCATCTTACGATTGCCGATTCACGGTCTCCATTCAAGAACACGTCTACGTCAACTCCAACGGTCATCGGTTCTACGTCTAATATGGCCGGCCCATTCCATTTCAGTTTACTTATTCGGCAAGCGTAAAGTAGAATGCCCTCAAGCTCGGTAGAGCTAAGATCTTCGCAGGGTGGCTGGTAGCAACTGGATGAGAGTTGCCGAGAATCGTGTTTAGTGGCGAGAGATTGGAGAGGCCTATGTCCAGCAGTGGACTGCTGTTGGCTGATGATTACGAAACTTGTATAGAGATGGTGATACACGACAGGATTTGAAAGTCGCAGCCACAATGGGCAGAAGAAATCTACTCTGCGATGAGGTCAGACTGCTTTCATCAACTTGTTTGCCTGAAGTGATATTAACAGGCAAAATTTTGTCTGTCTTCATTTATCGATAGCGGAAAACAACAATCAATCATGAACTTAATACCTACTTAACAATTGCGACAAAAATTGCGTGACTTGTGAGCTCATATGGTTCAAGCTAGCTTTAGGCTGTTGATGATCTTCATACTCAATGGAAAATCTGACTGCATGCTCTCCTCGATCATGCATTCCTCTCCTGATTTTGAACCACGCAAATCTCACCTGAGTAACATTCGATTTCCACCTTTACTCAAACCAAAATCCACCACCACGCCACCAAGCTCTTTCATTTAAATAAATTGCTGCGTACATACGCAAACAGCGTTGTTTTTGAAACTATGATTGTTTATTTATTTACTGAGATTTGAGCGCAAGTGTACGCAAAGTAAATTGTATTTGCGTTTCATAAAGTCGATGTATACGTGTGGGTTAGGAGTTTACTTACTGTGGCTGTTTGTGTTTTGAAGAACTTTTGTATAATATGTATTGTTTTAGATACTCATGGTCCTTGTTTGTCTAGCGGCCGCAAGTGCGGCTGCTGAGCGTAAGGTTCTCGGTTCAATTTTCAGCTCGGGTAGAGTATTATTGGGTTTTTACATCACTTACTTTTCTATATTTATGCCCGGGTTACACTACACATAACTGGTGAAAGGTGGGTTTACTATAATGAACATATTCCTCTGCTTATCCCTTCACACATTACAGGAGTGATGCGTGAGTTTTGCTAAAAAAGCAAATGCTTACTCGTAAATTGGCAGCAATTTGTCTTAAGAACCAAAATCTTAAGAGGGGACTCTAGACACGAGGAATTTGAAGAATAGGTATTTGAAGAAACTATTGCCGTCACGCTGCGCCCGACCAAGCCCCCGTAAAGAGCGAAAGGGACAACTGCAGCTCAGGCTGATTTTACCTACAAAAATTTTGACCAAAAGACGTTTTGTATTCCGTTGTTTTCTTCTTCAAAACTAAACTGATCTAAATAATTCTTATTTCAAAATTTAGAGGAAAAGTATATCTATGCTTCTATTATTTTCTTTTTGTTAAAAACTTATCAAATTTGTCTGATAGTCGTCAGAACATGGCGGTAAAAACGGGATTTTTTTGGGGTTTTTGGATTGTCATAATTCTTTTAGTGATTATGTTTTGAAAAAAAAAAGAAATGGTAGGGACATGTCATTGTAATAATAAGACTTAGATTTTTTAAGGAAAAAAAATCATTGCTCTAGACGCATTATCCACGAAGAAAACAGCGGAATACGTTTGTATGAAGAAAGGCCCACTAGGGTGCTTTTCCGACAACCAATTAGCGTGCATAAAAAGCGTAAATGTTGCAAAAATTCAGACGAGTTGAAATCGAAAATACTCGTTTTACGCATAACCTACATATTTTTTAAAACGTAATGCCATATAAATTTAACTAAATAACTAATACTCTCATTTGTATTTTCTTCGTTATGTTTACTTCGCGCGTTCATGCCATGCCTAAAACACTAAAATCACGCTACAGGACTCCTTAATTAAATTAGCACAATTCTAATAAGAAATACCACGCGATTTATGTTCAGAATTAAAGTTCTCAGAATTTATGGGCGTATTAAGTTTTAACCAACTTAAACTTTTACGTAGAAGTTACGTTCGTTCTTTTCATAAAGAAAGCCTGTTGACATTGTCTAGTTCAGAATATTTTAGCGTTCATTCTTGTTGTTCTTGAGGTTTACTTTATACTTGGTTGTTTATGAAACCCTGTTTGCGAAAGTTCTTAAAGGAAACAATGTTGGTTCAATGTGAAATCTAGCAAACTTCAAAGTTCAACTCATTCATAGATTTATCTATATAAAGAGGCTGCATTGTGAAAGTTGGCAACGTTGCGAAACCTGTGAAAAGTTTCTCTGTTTTCTTCTAATATATAAAATTCTCGTGTCGCGGTGTTCGTTACCAAACTCCTCTGAAACGGCTGAACCGATTTGTATGACATTTTGTGTGCAAATCGCGTATGTCTGAGCATCGGCCAACATCTATTTTTCATACAAAATAATACTAAAACCTATCAAAATTTCCACGCAAACGAAGTTGCGGGCAGCAGCTAATGAATTTATAAATATAACCAAGTTAAATTATTCATCCATATTTTGTAAATTAAATAAAATAAATAATCCCAGTACTGGGTTGTGGAGGTCAGATAGGCAGTAACTTCATGTAAAATACTGGTATTCAGCTGCATCCAGTAAGACTGGAAGCCGACCCCAATAAAGTTGGAAAAGACTGAAATTTTTTAATTATAATATTCGTATAAAAATCATTAGACTTCTTCCATATTTTTCACTTGAAACGGTATTATTTTTGTAATTTATACCAATATTATAAAGCTGAAGAGTTTGTTTGTTTGGTTGAACGCACTAATCTCGGGAAATATTGGTTCGAATTCAACTTTTTTAGTGTTAGATTGCCTATTTATCGGAAGGCTATATGCTATATTATTATAACATCACGCCACGCCCAATAGGTAAATGATAAATGATGTTTATTTTGCAAATAGGTTTTTACAAACACTTTTACACGTCATTTTTTTTAAAACTAGATGGGGCCGGTGTTTCGTACCTGACTACTCTGAGAAGAAACAGCCGAAACAAACTCAGAGGTTCTCTGTTAACTTGTTGCTCTTTTAAAGTCCAGACATTGCTCAATTTACATGAGGACTATGCAGATTAGTGTCTGAGATGGTCTTTTAAAGAAAGAACCACACAGATTTGAGTGGACCTGTCCAGTCAGTGCAAGCATTTGTCAGTTATCGTGTAGCTCGACTTATAACTCAAGGAGCTCAACGCAACGACGAACAATACCAAAGAAAGGACATTTGGGTAGGTCGCTTAAAGTACTCAAACTGCCAGACAGCGGTGGGAGAAAAAAAAAAAAAAAAAGTGACCTACATGGTCCTCACATTCACAATAAATAAATGTAAGTAATTAATAATAATATACGAAATAAATTTAAAAAAAAAACAAACAAGAATTTCAATAAATGTCACAATAATAATAAAAAAAAGTAAATATCAATGTCAAATCAGTAAATGTCACATAAAAATAATAAAAAAATAAAGTAAAAAAAAATAATAATAAAATACTGAAATAAGTATTCATGTCACATCGGTAAATGTCATCTAAAATAATAATAAAAAAAAATGTAAAAAAAATAAGGTAAAAATAAAATAAAAATGTCACAGTGTATAAAATAAGGAATTAACAATAAACAAGCGAAGTCCGGAATTTCGACATTCACAGAGCAAATTTCATTGGAGCAGTTTAATCCCAAGCCTTTTTATCTTCGAGATAGTGATTTACATGATAGTAGGCTTTCAGGCATAGCTTCCGTTTTATAAACGATTTGAATTTATTTAGGCTTAGTGCTTGAATATGGCTCGGAAGCTTATTGTAAAAACGTATACATTGGCATCTGAACGTACCCCCTACTTTTTTGAGCCTCGTTGCAGGAACAACAAATTTGTGTTTGTTCCTCGTATTTACGTTGTGGATATCACTGTATTTTTTAAACAAATTAATATTTTTATGCGCGTACAAAAGGTTTTCATAAATAAACTGAGAGGGCACAGTAAGAATATCAATCTCTTTAAATTTTTCTCTGAGGGAGTATCTAGGACTTAATTTATAAATTGAACGAATTGCCCTTTTTTGCAAAACAAATATTGTCTGAATATCGGCGGCATTGCCCCACAAGAGAATACTGTACGACATCACGCTGTGGAAATAACTAAAGTAAACTAAACGGGCTGTCTCTAAATCAGTCAAATCACGAATTTTCCTAACGGCGTATGCTGCTGAGCTAAGTTTTTTTGACAATTTGTCTATATGCGGGCCCCACTGAAGCTTGGCATCCAGAGTTATGCCCAAGAACACTGTGCTATCTTCCGGTTTCAACTCTTCATCCTTGATTAGTACCCTAGTTTCTACTTGTCTTACATGGGGTATCGTAAACTTAATACATTTGGTTTTTTTCTCATTTAGAAGTAGATTATTGACATTAAACCAATTAACGACTTTTGCCAGGGCGCTATTAACCTCGTCCGTAACTATCTGCTGACGTTTGAGTTTAAATAAAAGAGAAGTGTCATCTGCAAACAATACTATGTCATGATTATCCTTTATGAGGTAAGACAAGTCATTTATATAAATAAGAAACAAAAATGGGCCAAGAATTGAGCCCTGGGGTACCCCCATTTTTACAACGGATCCGGGAGATCTTTTTCCATTAACATCAACTCTCTGAATCCTATCACTCAAATACGAAGTAAGAAGATCCAGAGAGGCGTTACGGATTCCGTAGTGGTGGAGTTTTCTGATTAATGTTTCATGAAGAACGCAATCGAAAGCCTTAGACAAATCGCAAAATATGCCCAAAGCATCGCATTTGTCCTCCCATGCATTATAAATGTGGCCTAAAAGTTCAACACCTGCATCAGTAGTTGAACGACCCCTTGTAAATCCGAACTGTTTTTTATGTAGTAACTTATGTTTATTAAAAAAACGTTGCATTTGCTCTAAAATTAGCTTTTACTAAATGTGGGTAGTACTGAAATGGGTCTATAATTAGTGGGGTCTGATTTACTACCCGATTTAAACAATGGTATTATTTTACTATTTTTCATTAGATCAGGAAACTCACCACGGTCAATACAATCGTTAAATATTACAGCTAAAGAGGGAGCTACAATGTTTATAATGGACTTAGCAACGTCCACGGAATGACCCCATAGATCGGCGGTCTTTTTAACATTTAAGGTGTGAAAAGTTTTAATTATATCTTTACAAGTGACGTATTGAAAATTAAATTCGGAATCACAGACTGAAACGCTTTCCTTAAGTAAAGACTCGGCAGCAGCAGGTGACGAGTTTAGCGATTTAGTAGTCGATACAGGAATATCCGCAAAGAAATTTTCAAAAGCTGTGGCAACTTGAGTGTCCGAATTTAAAATTTTATCGCCAATAGCAAGGCTGTAGTCACTATTTCGGTTGCAAGACCTTCCCGTTTCGCTATTAATAATGTTCCATGTCATTTTAATTACATTACTACTGTTTTTAATTTTTGAACTCAAGTAACGTGACTTTGCTAAAAAACAAACTTTTTTAAATATTTTAGAATAATTCTTAACATATAACTTAAATTCTACAGTGTTTTTATAGGTCCGCTCAGCATACAGCTCATAAAGACGTTTTCGACTCTTATGAATACCAATAGTGGCCCAGTCGTTGAAGGATGCATTACTATTAACCGAGATCGTCTTAGGAATAAACGTGGTATTATACTGAGTGCAATACATTCTGAAAAAATCGTTATAATGTTGATTGGGATCATCATTAGTTGGCAATAGTGGTAATTTAGACAAAAGCTTAAATTTTAAAGTTTCCAGGCGAGTTTTAGTTTTTGGATTAACAATGATATCCTTTTTAGTGACTTTCTTGTCTACATTTGGAATTGTGATTAATTGCCCACAATGATCTGAATCTAATAAGTTAATTATTTCTTTGTGGGTAGGTATAACATCTGTGAAAATATTATCTAGGCAAGTGGCACTAGTTGGGGTTATTCTAGTGGGCTCCAGAAATTTGTTTTCAAGATTGTATGAATGAAACAGGCTTATAATTTTAGTAGTTAACCCAGAATTTTCTAACAAATTAATATTAAAATCACCGCAAGTGATTACAGACTTCTTAGAATTACAGATTTTATGAAACACTTCATCCATTACCTTTTCAAAACAGTCATACAATCCTGAAGGAGGCCTATACACACTTAATATGATAAACTGTTCCAATTCTATACAGGCTATTTCAACTGTTCGCTCAACAGATAGGCTTACAATATCCTTGCGGTCTTTAAATTTAAGCTGATTATTTACTAGGATTAATGCGCCGCCATGTATAGCATTTACCCTGCTGAATGAACTACCAACCTGGTGATTACTAAAATTAAACATTAATTGGTGACATTTGAGCCAATGCTCCGTTATACAAAGAATATCTATGTTGTTACAATTCATAAAAAGTTCTACTTCTAATTCTTTGTTCAAAAATCCTTGAATATTTTGATGAACCAGGTTGATACTATTAAAATTCTCAAAACATTCGCCCGGTTCACTATCTGGCTTCCTTATAATAGTGCAAGAGGTTGCCTCTGTTGTCTCAATATCTAATTTAAATGATTCACTGATTCATTAATTGTTGACAAACTATTGGCAGAGTAATTTAGCTTAATATTGCATTGATCAACAGAGGCAACTGGATTAGCCAAGTTCTTGGCTGTTACAGAAAAATAATATGATAGCGACATAGCTACCTGTCTTTTACAATAGTTTGGAAGATAGCACCTGTCTACATGATATCTATCTTTTGTCAAATAAAAATTTATGCCAATATAATTGTTGATGTCAATCAAGTGTATTGCATTACTATTATATGTCAAATTATGCAATGTGTTATTAATATTATATCTATATAAATTTTCTTCCTGTGGCAAACTGTTACTATAGGGAAAAGTAAACAACAAAATTTTTCTTAAATTTAAGTTTGACAAAGTTCTATAATACTGGAGCAATTCTCCTTTGTTCACCTTTCCTCTATTACCTATTAAAATTAATAATATGGTGTCCTGGTTAAACTTACATCTAATAATTTCTTTCATAATATGATTTAGAGAACATCCGGGCATACAGTTGTTTATTACTGAGTGTCCTGGATATTCATCTGTTAACAAATTACCTAGGTCTTTTCCAATCTCATCACAAAATATAACTATGTCATTATTTACACTTTGTTTACATTGGGATGTAAATGGGCACACCTATCATCGCAGTGCCCTAAGTCAACCTCACCTGCTCGCGGTACATCCTGCTGAACAACAAACGAGGCTCTGACGACCGATAAATGGCGGTATAACCATTTCCATAGAAACTTTCGCAGCTAAATAGAGCAGACTAGCGACGGGCAGCAGCGTCACTAGTGCGAGAAGCTGCGATCTGCGATCGCCAACCCGCATGCCCAGCGTGGCGATTATGGGCAAATCCTTTAATGGCAAGCCAAAATCAACCATGGCCCCCAGTTCCCGGCGGCCTTGCTATTCCTGATCTTGGCGGCGGTCACGGTAACGGCAAGGTAGGGGGTGCGAAGAATCCCCGGGTTACGAATGGCCGCCAAAAACAACTGACCTTGGCGACGTATAATGGACGCACGTTACGGCTCGACGAACACTTAGTGCAGCTTGAGGAAGAACTCGAAAACATAAGGTGGCACATTCTTGGCTTGAGCGAAGTCCGAAGAGAGGGGGAGGACACAATTACCCTCGAATCGGGCCACCTTTTGTATTTTCGAGAGGGAGATCAGCTATCCCAAGGCGGAGTCGGGTTCCTGGTACACAAATCTCTCTGTGACAACGTAGTAGAAGTCTCCAGTGTCTCGAACAGGGTAGCATACCTAATAGTGAAGCTAACCGTGAGGTATAGCCTCAAGGTTATACAGGTCTACGCACCGACCTCGGGACACTCGGACGACGTAGTGGAGGAAATGTTTGAGGATATCTCTAAGGCCTTACACTCTACCACTAAGGCCCACTACAACGTTCTCATGGGAGATTTCAACGCTAAAGTGGGAGTACAGAATTGCGGTGAATCGGTAGTAGGATCCTATGGGTTTGGCAGCAAAAATCATAGGGGGCAAATGCTTGTCAACTTCCTTGAGAGGGAGGGGCTTTTCGTGATGAATACTTTCTTTGAGAAACAGCCTCAAAGGAAGTGGACGTGGCGAAGCCCCGACGGTGTGACGAAAAATGAGATAGACTTCATCATGACGGATAAAAAGCATATATTTAGAGATGTCTCGGTGATCAATAGGTTCAATACCGGTAGCGATCACAGACTTGTTCGTGGCTCTCTAAATATCAACTTCAAGCTGGAGCGAACCCGTTTGATGAAGTCTCGGCTACGTCCAAATATGCTCCAAACTATGTTAGGATCTGAAGCGTTCCAGTCAGACCTGGAGAACCGATTCACGGCCATGGAAACTACAAATGACGTTGACCAGGCGCTCGACCTTATGGTGGAAATCCTCAGGGAGGAAGGAACGCGTTTTTGCAAGATGCGGCGTACGGGCAAGAAGTCTAAACTCTCGGAGGAGACTCTGGAGCTTATGACGGAACGACGTGAAAACCCACCCATCACTTCGGCAGAACTACAGGCACTAAATAAAATCATTAGGAAATTGGTACGACGCGACCTTCGATGCTCCAGCACACGTTCAATAGAAAAAACGATAGAGCAGAACCGGGGATCGAAGGTGTTCGTCCAATCACTTGGGAGGAGCCACCTGACGAAGTTGACAAAACCTAGTGGGGATATCGTCGTTTCGAAGCCGGAGATTCTTACGGAAGTTGAAAACTTCTACGGCCAGCTGTACGCATCGCATACATCTCGACCTGATCCCGAAAATGAGGATTCCAGAGCCACCTTAACCCGCCATTTCACAGAAGACCTGCCTGAAGTCAGCCTAGATGAAATCGAGGCGGCTCTTAGACAGCTTAAAAATGGAAAAGCCCCTGGTGAGGATGGGATAACGACTGAGCTTTTGAAAGCGGGAGGAAGTCCAATATTAAGAGAGCTTCGGAAGCTTTTCAACTCGGTCCTATTCTCTGGGAGAACTCCAGAAGCGTGGAGAAAGAGCGTGGTCGTTCTTTTCTTTAAAAAGGGGAATAAGACCCTATTAAAGAATTACCGACCCATTTCGCTCCTTAGCCACGTATATAAGCTGTTTTCAAGAGTCGTCACAAATCGTCTAGCGCGAAGACTCGACGATTTTCAGCCACCGGAGCAGGCCGGGTTTCGAGGAGGATTCAGCACCATAGACCACATTCACACAATGCGGCAGATTATACAGAAGTCCGAAGAGTATAATCGGCCTCTGTGTCTTGCATTTGTGGACTATGAGAAGGCTTTTGACTCTATCGAGACTTGGTCAGTTCTGGAGTCTCTGCAGCGATGCCAAGTAGACTGGCGATATATCCAAGTGCTGAGAAGTCTGTACGAAAACGCCACAATGACCGTCCAAACTCAGAACCAGCTAACAGGGAGTATCCCATTGCGTCGGGGAGTGAGGCAAGGGGACGTAATCTCCCCGAAATTGTTCGCCAACGCACTGGAGGATGTGTTTAAGACGCTGAACTGGGAAGGACGTGGCATTAACATCAACGGCGAGTACATCTCACACTTGAGATTTGCAGATGACATCGTCATACTGGCTGAATCGCTGCACGACTTGCAGCAGATGCTGGATGGCCTAGTTGATTCTTCACTACGCATTGGGCTCAGGGTGAACTTGGACAAAACGCAGGTTATGTTCAACGAACACGTCACCCCAGGACCTATTGTTGTCAATGGCGCTCCTCTCAAGGTTGTTCAAGAATATGTTTACCTCGGGCAAACTCTGCAGTTTGGTAAGAACAACTTTGAGAGAGAGGCTAACAGAAGAATTCAGCTGGGCTGGGCAGCGTTTGGGAAGCTTCGTCGGGTCTTCTCGTCGCGTATTCCACAGAGCCTAAAGACTAAGGTCTTCAATCAGTGCGTCCTGCCAGTAATGACTTACGGGGCCGAAACGTGGACACTCACGGTACGGTTGGTCCATAAACTCAAGGTCACTCAGCGAGCTATGGAGCGGGCTATGCTTGGAGTCTCTTTGAGGGATCGCATCCAGAACGAGGTGATCCGACAGAGAACCAGAGTAGTCGACATAGCCCACAGAATAAGTAAGCTGAAGTGGCAATGGGCCGGCCATATTAGCCGTAGAACCGATGACCGTTGGGGTCGACGTGTTCTTGAGTGGAGACCGCGAATCGGCAAGCGTAAGGTGGGACGCCCTCAGGCTCGGTGGAGCGATGATCTTCGCAGGGTAGCTGGTAGCAACTGGATGAGAGTTGCCGAGAATCGGGTTAAGTGGCGAGCGATTGAAGAGGCCTATGTCCAGCAGTGGACTGCGGTAGGTTGATGATGATGAAATGACATTGTTTCTGGGAACTATTCATAGGAGTATGCAAAACAACACATGGCTGCGGTAAGGTGGTATTACATGTTGTCAACGAGTGGTCTGGTGTATTTACATGTGAAGTTAATTGACAAAATGGTCTGGTGTATTTACATGTGAAGTTAATTGACAAAATTGGTGCGGAGCATCAATGAACAATGTTGCAAAAACGGGGAAAGGGGAATGCCTATTAAATGCCTGAAATGGACAAAAACTACGAATAGTCCTTAATTGTATTTAAAATAAAATATATATAATGAAATAATTCTCAAGTTTGTTTAAGTAGGGTATAAAAATACAGGAATCATTAAACTATTTAACTTGATATCCGTTTAAGTCATTCTTATTTTTATTGGAGCTCAGTGTTTATTTGACACGAGTAAGTGACATTCAGCCAAGCAGGAATCGGCAAATAATCCCTAGCGAACTATTTTATAGAATTAGTGCACAGTTATCATTAATTTAATATAATTCGACCTATTTGTATCATAAATATAATTCAAATAATATAGGCATGTCAATATTTATACAAATCAAATTATTTTTAAAGAGAAAACTTATCGTAGGCTGTATGAATCACATGACCTTTGCCTTACTGGCAGTTTGACATTACTGCATTTTCGATTGTTTGTTTACTTGATTTTTGGTTTTGCGCTTGCGACTTGCTTAAACTGACCTGCTTTCAATACGACGTTGTTGTGTGTTTTGGACTTGTGCCCCGTGTACATTTAAAAATGGATAAAAACCTACACTGTGTTAATTGTTATTCTTAACCTGGAGTCAACCTATATTTCTGAAAAAATGTTTGTAACTGACTTCTACCTAGTTTTTAAATAATTATTGAAATTGTTATGGGTTACCTACGATATGTAGTAAAATTTGGCGTATATTTCATTATTGTTCATTTCAGGCATATTTTTATATGGTGGATGGGCATTCCCCTTTATTATTTTCTGACGCAAATGAAGTTCGCGGGTCAGCTAGTTAGTCGTAGATCTTAATCTCCTGTACTACTGACATAGTTTCGCCTTAAAAAACGTTAGTACGTGAGTTACTTGAGCATGTACTCTTACGTCATCTGTACACAAAGCGTCACGAAAATTTTCAAATTCGTGATCGGCTCGGCCGACTAGTCGGCCAACTAGTCGGTCTCTTTACAACCGACTTATTGGCTAGTCGGCCAAACTCATACTAGGCATATCTCTAATTTTTTGTTAAATCAAACTACTTTGATATTGAGAAAAGAGAAATATCTGTCACTGAATTCGATTTTCTAGATGTTTCTTTTGTTTCCCGTAGGTACTGTGTTTTTCAACAGGTTGAGTTATTCACCCCAAAATGTTTATTCTACTCGCTAAAAAAGCACTGAATTTATATCTGTGTTTTTGCAGAGCAATGGTGCGTAAGACTTCGAGTTAAATGGGCCAGGCTTTTGTCCCAAACCGTTTTGAAATGGGTAAAACCTGAAAAAGGTATTCAATTTAAAGTTTTTTTTTAATAATTATTATTATTGACACTAAAAACGGGATATTTACCATGTCTACTATTTGTTTTGAGTTCCCGATATTTCGAGTGTTTCCGTTTCCAGGGTGATAGTGTGACCTTTCAGGTTAACTACCTATTTAGGTAAGAAAGAGAAGTGGAGTTAAAATTGAGTGACAGAATTTACCGGCGTGATGTCATCGTGACCGACATAGTGAAGGATTGCATCCTGGGCTTAGACTTTATGCGGAAACATCGTTGTGAGATCGACCGAGTATTGAAATGTGGATCAGAGGAGCTCTTCGTGGAAGGTGCACCATCAGCGAATGTGTATATTTATTTATTTAACAATTTATGTACACACTTAATACAGAAAAGAAGAAAGGAACAGAAAATTTGATGTATACTGCTTGAAGAAGATTGTTCATCCTCGCAGATCAGAAACACTCATGCTTATTAGTCTACCCCAGAGCTCTGTACACAAAGATCGATGTGTTCTGATAGAAAGGGTGCACAATGATTTTTCAGGCGCGAACTTTGGTAAAAGCCACCAACGTCTCAGCAGTACGCATACTGAATCCAAGACACAAGGAGCAAATCCGTCATTATAGAATCTCTGTACGTACCTACATATATATTATGAAAAAGCTATACAAGGTGTTGTTTTGCATCCTCGTCAAATTGAAGAAGGTAACTATGCTAATGATTTTCATCCCAAATCAATAATAAAATGGGTAGTTAATTTTTATTTTTTTCCTTATTTACGGAAATAGGTGAGTGTGAACCACCCGTGTTTTAAACGCGGACCGCCTGATTCTCGACCTATAACCTCGCTTCCACACATACAAACAATCTCAAACGTTTATTTAATACTCTCTAATTCCCTAAACACGTCAAGGGGGTTATTCTGAAATACTGACAAATATAAACAACCAAAAAAATCAGTGTTTATTAATAATTAACTAGATACCGTAATTTTAATTGATTATTTATGCCTTTTGTGACAACCTCCCGAATTTTGACGAGCATGCAAAACAACACCTCGTATACAACATACTAAAATCACCATACAAGCAAACATTCCGTAGTTAAATCGTTGAATTAAACAAAAGCCACCAACATAACTTCAGAATTAAAGTTAAATACACTTATCTTCAAGTATTTTAGGTGTGTGGACATTAATTTTTACATCTGGATTACGTAGTTATCACAAAACAGAGCTTCTTGCTAAATTATTCAAGTATTTATGTATTTATTTCTACGCGGAACACGTAGAGCACGCGCGTTCGCAATGTGACATGTGCGATCAATGGCTCTCGTTTTACTGGTAAAAAAGCATAAAATAACGTTTATTTCGTTTTTTCTATAGAGACATTAGCAAACCTTTACAAATGATAAAATGTAAAAAGCTTTAACCGTATTAACTGTTGTTTAACTGTGTAAATTGAAAAAGATTAAGGCATAACATTATTTATTAGTTATTCTGGTATATTTAAAAAAAAATGGGAAGATAAGATATAGATTTACAAATCCATTATCTCTGTAGCCATTAGACATTGCGTTTATTCGGTATTCATTTATTCCATTTAACTGAATTTTTAACACGATTTAATTAAAAATATGCATTTATCTTGTTTTACCAGTAAGCAGACGATATTCTAGTTTAACTTCAGCGAGCACGCGTTCCTCCTTACATCAAGCCTAAGAGCCTTTATTGCCCGAGAGCCTAGATTACTTTATAGTCATCTGAAATCACCTACACGGGAGCCAACTAGTACTAGAGATCTTGTTATAATCAAATCTGATCTTGATGTGAGTTATATGTATATGTTACCGGCAATCTATATCATCCGGTATTTTTAGCATTCTGTAGAATGCTTAAAACGTTCGGGCAAACTGTGTAATATTCATTCCATACTTTCAAAAGAGCGATACCAATACCGAGCGTTCGGTTGAACACGCGGTTGGCGAGATGGCGGGAGTGACTTCAGTAAGCCGGTTGATGCAGATGCAACCAGCTTCGATGTAGCACTCGCCGGCTGCTGCCGCAAGACCGCTTGCTTCGCTCACTCGGCTCGCGACTGTTATAGTACACTATTATCAATGTTCGGCTTGCTAAGCCGAACCGAGAGTAGGTCCAAAGATTCAATTTAATCAGTCACGCGTATACAAGATCGTCACTCACTTGTTCGAAAAACTGGAAGTCGGCCTTTATTGGCGAGCCCATGGGTGCGTATTTGCCGAAAAAAATGATCGCGAATGTTGCATGTTCGATCGATCTTTCAGATCTTTCACTTGATCTGAATTAGGGCCAAAAAGGACTACGAAAATCAAAAACTCACATTGCTAGAAAAGTTATATTCAATTAATTCATAACAAATAAGTTATCAATAGTTACATTAAACAACATATCAATAAACTATTAAAATGCTAAGGCGACTTCAAAATAATTAATTATGAATTAATTATTCTCAAACAAATCAGTTGTACACTCAAGAAATTATGTTTAATTATAGTAAGGTATAATTATCTTATTCATTCTAATTATTTGGTGTTTTCTCGTAACAATAATCATAAAAGTGTCCTTTTGTTATAAAGTATAATTAATTATGATTACTTATTGTACAAAATTATGACTATATTTATAAAACTAAAACATTATTAGAGTAATATCAACAATGGTACTATGTTCGTTGTTTTGTTAACAAAATTTATCTGTAAAACATTTTGCTAAAGAAGTAGAAAGAATACATTTCCGTAATTAGAAAAAGTGGCTGTAATAGTCACGACTTTTGCAAATGAAATATTCATTTGCATCTGATTCACCAGTACAGCTCCAATAGATGCCAAGTTTTTTACGCCATTTCATACATTTATACTATTTTCAAATAACTGTTGAAAGTCAATTGAAGACACTGAGTAAAAAAATGTTTCTTCATATACAGGGTGTACAAAACTGTCATGTCACTAATGACAGTCTTGTATCACAGATTGATCAAGTGTGAAACTTTTGAACCTTACCAGTACAGTAATAACGTGTATTTGTACATGTAGTATTATTTCTTTTTACCTATGGCACAAGGTCGATATGAAGAATTAAGGTTCGAAATTCAGTCAATCACACGTCCGAAGTAACCATTGGCTATTGAGCGCGATCTTATGTCGCAGCAGTAAGAGTGGTTCTAGTATTGTTACTACAAACGTATGATTGACTGAACGTGGTACGACGTGGGTCCAAGATATAGGCAATTAGAAGTCGAATAGATAGTAATTTGCAACAGAGATAAGCTTCATTTCATCAAAACTCAGTACTTCGTTGTAACATAAATAACAGCTATTTTATTGAAATCATTTACAGACCAAAGATTTATTATTATATTATTATCTTAACTATTTGGAGTCCACGTAAATTTGTTGAAATAATTTTAACTAACCAGAAACTCAATAATGAGAATCATTTTACTGGAAATCGAGTATTCAATATAAGTTTCAATTAAACTAACAAGTGATGGATAGAAACATAAACAAATAAATAATTTATTAGTAACTGCATTGCCCCGATCATTAACAAAAGTGTTTCACAATAAATTCACAATAACAGTAAATCTTTTATAGATTCATGATAATAGAAAAACCAGTGGACTTAACCAAGTAGCAATATTTTTTAAAGTCTTTCGTATTTCTACCAAAACTTTCAACAATAGTAGTATCAATACGATAATTTTTTTTTCTTAATTATCTTTATCGCTTGTTACGGCCCTCTGAACATGCAAAAAAGTATTGTATTAATCTAGAAGGTATAAGGCATAACTTGGCTTAAATTTTGCATCATTTGTACATTTATAGGCACTTATCTAACATCTCCTAGGTCACAAGCACTCTCAACTAGATGAAAAGTAAACAGGAACTAGTATCAAAAAGCAATAAAAACCACGAACTTTTAAATAACCAATCTGAAGTAAGTCCAGCTTCTCTAAAGTTCTAAACAGATCCAGCGTCTAGTCTGTTAAAACCATGTTTCTAGTTTAATCTAAAGTTATTGCAAAAAAAACCTTATGACCTTGATTTTTATTTCTCTTGTGAACTGTTCCTGCTTACCAACATCCACCATCTACATCGCATAAGTCTTTCTAACAATCAAATCAGTAAAATCAGTCGTGAGCATCAGACTTCAATCCACCTTCCTCGTCTTCTTGATCTCCAAGAACTTCAAGATATTCAGGCACCAGAACATGGCAGAGGCCACGAAGAAGGTCTGTAATGCCGTGGCAACTGCTGGGCTAGCAATCATCACACTTCTGGTAAGGAAAGCGAGTGCAGAGCAACGGATGACTTCCAAGAGAGGAGCGTGCTTTGAGTTGTCGAAGGCCATTCCGATGATGGTAAGCGAAGCGATAACGTACATCACGCAGATCAGGACTGAGATTGGCGTCATGCCCTGGAAGAGAAAGAAAAATATTGTTAAGAATGTTTTTAACAGGAACAGTCTGTAGTCAATACCTTGCGTTGCCTGACCAACCAACATCTTCTTTGTAAGAGGGGTCAGGTATAGTAGGGTACTGACTGCATTGATAAGAGAATTATAGCACTTTTACGTTACTATATGCTAGTACGATATCGTCAAAGTCGCGGGGAATAGCGTATCTTGCGGGGGGGTTGGTTAAGGAGGGGGTGGGTTAAGGGACGCAAAGAACCGATAAGTGTGGCAGAAAAAAGGGGAGGTCTTTACCCACTAGTATGTGATTCCGAAATGATAGATGATAATGATGATATGGTAGTACTTCAATGAAGAATAAAATCCAACGATTTGACAGACTAATTAATATAATGAGGCTTTACTTTCTGTAAAGTTCTTGTTTAAAAGGAGAAATGGGTTAGATTACCTATTTTAAGCATTACAGAGAATAAGACCGCAAATTATGTAAATCCTCGGAACAGGCGAGATCCAGATTTATGTCAATATTAAATGATTTGCCAAAACTTGCGAAATATAACAAAAACTGCCTAGCCATGGGCGTTCGTATAGCAAGATACCTAGACACCTCAAAAAATTAAATTCGAGATCTTAAAAAAATAAATTGCACAAGTGGATAAATGAATGTATTTTTTATAGTCTTAAAGAATTTATGCATAAGAAATGTTATTGCTGTAGCATTATGATAAACTCTATTTTGCGTGTTTTGTTTTATCTCAGCTGTTGCATGTTTGAACTATAACAATTGTATTTAAAACCACTGTATGTACAGGTGACCACTGAAAACCAGCGCTGTGCTGTGGGTCCTCTCATGGCACAGCATCATGCTGAGTGGTAACCTGCTTGTTACAGTCACGACGTGCAGGCAGTAATCATTTTTGATCCGTCCTGTTTGTACTTTTCATATATTTTTTTTTCTTGCATTGCCTTTTTTTTTTAATTTTGTATGCACGTCATGTCCCTGCGACAAATAAACATATTTTCTTTCTTTCTTTCTTTATATCATGTTTATTGGAAATAAAAGATTTATGTTTTTTTTTGTTTATGTTTTTCATTGTGTGAACTAAAACTTACACCCGCAATAATAGCTTTTGCAACAGCGTCGAAAAATCGAGAGCTCACAATATTTGAAATCACGGAAGATATCTCGTAAGTGACAGTGTAATTTTAACTGTCTATTGTTTTCATTGTTACCCGTAATCTACAAAAACATTAAGTTAAATTTATATTTGATTCATACAATAAACTGAAGAGTAATCTGTGAAGCTATGTTTTAGCACAAGCCTGTCTGATACAGAGATTGAAATTGTTCATAAGCAATTACTATAAGTGTTTCTCGGAGACCCTTACCGCTACAATCATCTTTGTTCCAACCATAACGTCTACAGATTTAGATTAACTTAATGTCTCGGAAGATAAGATACTGCGCTTCATTGTGATTTGAATAGAAATTCATAGAGTAGATGGTCTCGTCTAAAATTTTACGGCGTTTGACATATCAGGACATATGAAGTAAGATTGTCGGTTTCGAAACTAGGGATTTCGGGATCATTTGGTTTTAGGGCTGTAAAGCTGGCTGTAACTATTTACATCAATGTTGAGGTCTTTTGGGTGGATTATAATAAAAGCCCGAACTTTATTGTTCCTTAGTTTTGCAGTGTTTAATTTTTATATAGGTAGTGTTTCATTTCCAATTAATCCAATGTTAGAATTAATTTAATATTATTATCTACTAGCTGCTGCCAGCGGCCTACGTCAAAATAATTATAAAAATATTACTTCCCTATTTGAATCGGATTTGTTAACAATTTCATGGATTTAATCATTTTCGGAAAACTTTTTTCCAAAATTTAAATAGCCTAAGTTAGCCTACTTATAACAACAGCTGTACAACAGCCAGTAAAAGTCCCATCAAAATCGGTCTTGCCGTTTTGCAGATAAGCAGGATCAAACAGACACACAATAATAAAACATGGTTTTGTTTTAAGTACGTATGTACTTTAGCTTTCAGTAAAAAGTTATTATTGTGAAATTACAAATAAAAACTTTTTTTTGTAAGGTTCCAAGTGTTACATATTTAGTTCTGAACCTACATTTATCAATTAATTTACTTTCACAAAATCATTGTTGTGTAAATAGTAAATCTTTTAAGTTCGCGGCTGTTGTGAAATGATAAATTATTTGTGAAGCATTCAAAAAACTTCTAAACAACTCTTCCACTTAGTTGATGAGTCTTAGAAAATTTATCGCCTACGATCACGAATTCATTTTAAATTCAGCCCCGTAGGATGTTTCAAGTTGAGATTTCAAACAACTTTTTACTTTAAGATTTAAAGAGTAAACGACTTTTGAATATTTTAAAGACAGGTGTAATACCACTTGAAAATGTCTGAAGGAAATACGAAATGATGATACAAGAAACAGTTTTGTTACTGTTCGTAACTCAGAGATTTCCGAATTGTGTGTTTAAATTAGATAAAAGTTCGTAATTAAACATGGAAAAAAATAAATAAAAAACCAGAAAATTTCGTCTCTGTAACTCCCTTCAAGCCACGGAGTTTGAATATGCGCGCCTCGGTTGATAGTCATAGCCTCACGCCCTTAAGAGGGGACTCTAGCCCCGAGGCATTTGAAGAACAGGTATTTGAAGAAACTATTGCTGTCGCGCTGCGCCCGACCAAGCCCCCGTAAAGTGCGAAAGGAACAACTGCAGCTCAGGCTGATTTTACCTACAAAAATCTTAACCAAAAGACGTTTTGTATTCCGCTGTTTTCTTCTTCAAAACTAAACTGATCTAAATAATTTTTATATCAAAATTTAGAGGAAAAGTATATCTATGCTTCTGTCATTTTTTTTTAATTTAAAACTTATCTAATTTATCTGATAGTCGTCTGGCGATAAAAACGGGCGCTTTTTAGGGTTTTTAGATTGTCATAATTCTTTTAATGATTGTGTTTTGAAAAAAAGGAAATGATAGGAGCATGTAATAATAAGACCTAGATTTTTTGGGCAAAAATCATTGCTCTAGACGCATTATCTACGAAGAAAACAGCGGAATACTTTTGTATGGAGAAAGGTCCACTAGAGTCCCCTTTTAAACATGGAAATAAAACATAACTAGCGAATTGTGTGAGAGTTTGGTATAATTCTGCCTAACCCTTCGGGGACCACAGGCGTGATTCTAGGTTGGTGCCCAGGCGATGACAATATTATTATATGGGTGTTAGGGGATTTTAGGCGTTATTATAAAGACGAAGAAGGTTACTTACGCAATCTACCGACTAAATCTCGTAGCTCTCAAAGCTTATTAACTAGCTCATAAAGCCTATCAACTTAGGTAACTAAAAATATAATATATCACATTAAGAACCCAGTGCTCTTCCTCCTTTCTCCTACTTGATCTTGCTGTGCCCGGCTGGGTCCATAATTGTGACTTATATAATTACTTCCTTTCAGTCTATACAGGGTGTAATGGAAAGGGTATATACATACTTCAGGGTGTGCTACAGACCATCAAACTGAACATGTTTCTGCATCGGACAAACATCATAATAGCGTAAAATATATCAGCAGTCCCATACATTTGGGTCGACTAGGTATTGAAATTTTGTATGGGGCAGCGGATAATTTTTTCGCTATTACGATGTTTGTCCAATGGAAAAACATATTCAGTTTGATGGTCTGTAGCACACTTCTAAGTATGTATATACCCTTTCCGTTTCACCTTGTATATATACATTATGGTACGCAATAAAGAATCGAGAATTGAGCTTTGGCGTTGTATCTTAAGGATCATTAGTATTACATGTCAGTCATGTTTCCAATAACAACAAGTCAAGGTGAAGTATACAGATACACATCCCTCCGTACATAAACAAGCTCTGTTACGTAGGGTATAGGGTACATACTATTAATATTCTAATATTTGTTTACGATTGCGCTCCAATTTCACGATGTTATGACAATGATTCAGTGTAGGTACTGCCGAGTTCGCTGACGGTCAACCACTTTACACCCCTATGGTCTAAGGAATAAGGTCGAAAATTGGTCGACCCTCAGTGAACTCGGTAGTACATGAAACAGAAGAAACATAGAAGGTTGGCTTCGTATGAGGAGCGAAAATAGGCGTACGCACAAATACACGTACGTGCAGAGATATCAAACTATGTATGCCAAACAAATGACAGACGCGAGTGCACAGCTGTTTTATTTTAAAATGAGTGACGAAACTATTCGATGTGGGTGTTTTAGAATGATGTACTGAGTTAATGTATGAAGTCAACCTTCTATATATATAGTTTATTGTGATAGCAACGTGAAAGTCATTAATTTGTGCCTAGAGGTGGTATTATTAGTTATATTGTTACTCCAGGAACCCTGATTGGATAATATTCAGGTTGCGTAGTCGCGTCACGCATGGACTAATTTAAAAAAAAAACTCTTTTAAATTATTATGATTATTTCAACGACATAAAGAGAAATTAACTTTGTTTGATGTGTCTTAGTGCAGTATTACTTAAAAAAAAAAAAAAAACGATTTAAAAAACATTAAACGAAAAGTGAAACTTAGCTTTCGGGAGTCGGTGTCTTTTGTTTGTTTTTTTTTTTTACATTGTAACTAGACACCAGCATATCGTGTACACATACGAAAAAAGAAAAACTGCATATTAAAGGGGACAACTCAAAAAGGACCTAAGCAAAGTTAATATTATTCATATGGGTCCACGAAATATATTTTTGAAATAAGATTTAATTAGCGCGCATAACAAAAGTGCATTTAAACGGAACCCTCCGTGGGTGATTCCGACTCGCACTTGTCCTGTTTTTTCATTCAAAGTGCCTGAAATAGTCTAATTAAAATAAATCCTTTATGTTTGAGTTAGGTATGTAAGAGAAAATTGATGTTGCAACTTTAGGAATAATCTCGTCCGTGCTGTCATTTTTTTTTAGCGTTACAGAACTTCTTAGTGTACGCACAACGTTTAGCTGACACCTAGTTTTGCTGAAAATGGGCATAAAAAATATTTGATTAAAGACTACAATGTGACAATCTACAGGTCTACTTTTATGAGAGACTGGCCAGAAAAAAACACACGGTCGGAAGAGTGAAAGGCTATAGGGGAGGCAGGCCTTTGACCCGCGGTCAGAAAAAAAATGCAATCAACTTACCATATGTCTAGAAGCAAGCTCAAAGAATCCATACAACACAATTGCGTAATGTGCCACAAGGTAGACGTTGCACCAGGCTGGTAGTTGCACGTCGTATTTATCTCTGTGTTCCACCTGCAAACAAAAAAACATTGATGTAACTTCTAGAACATGTCCTGTTTTATCGGTTATAAAGAAGAGATCATGCTATAGTAAAAATATTTGCTAGCCAGTTATGTATCGTACCTATCTGCGCCCCAAGACATGCAATCGATTGGCAAAATGTTTTCGATAGTTTATGTCAGTCACGTAACGTAAATACGTCAAAATTAAAATTAAAAACACCCGTGTTATATATTTTAAGAATTTATTCATATTTATGGATGAAACTGCTATCAGTTCCATCCATAAATATTCTTGTTGCAAGTAATTTCACTAAACGTTTACGGTATAATTGGATTTTCGATTCCAAAATCGACGTATTTACATTACGAAAAAAAAAATGTCATATCGGTCGACCCTGGTGCTCCGTCGTGCATACGTCAGGCAGTTTATTAATATAGCTCGATACATGAACTTTAAAAAGAGAATGTCACATGGGAATGAGTGACAGCCTTTTCCAAAACTACATGTGATTCATTTGTATTGGAGCTGCCAAGGACTGCGCTGGTGGTACAGTTTAGTATTATCTAGACGTGGATGCTATTCTCCACCGATAGCATTTCAAAACCTAATAATAGATATCATCATCATCATCAGCCTATATTGTTCCCACTGCTGGGATGCAGGCCTCCTCTCTATGAGAGGGAATGGGCTGTAATCCACCACGCGGGCCCGGTGCGGGTTGGTAGATGTCACATGTCTTCGAATTTTTAGTTCTAGGACATGCCGGTTTCCTCACGATGTTTTCCTTCACCGTTTTGAGAGCACCGGTGATGAAATAAATTACACAAAGTAATGCGCCTGCCTGGGTTCGAACCTACGACTTACTGCTCGTAAGTCGGGGCTGCTACCACAGGGCCACCGCTGCTCTCAATAATAGATATCTGGAGCATAAAATTGGGTGGCATAGCTGTGTTTAGAGCTAATAAAATTGATCAAGGGCTCCATCCAAGTTGAAATTGGTTTGTTGGGTGTAGTAGCGTCTATGTTTAGACCAAGCATTCCTTTTGGCTGCCCTTTACTTAAGATAGAATCTTGCTTATTATGGGTACTAGGCTATCTTATAATATTTTTGCAGAAACACTCCGTACACACGACATCATCATCTGCCTAGCCTTTTCCCAAACTATCGTGGGGTCGGCTTCGAGTCTGACCGGATGCAGCCGAGTACCAGTATTTTACATGAAGCGATGCCTATCTGACCTCCACAACCCTTTTGACACTTTTGGCTTCTGACTACTCGTAACGACTGTCAAAGATCTACAAATGACAGCCGGAACCAACGGCTTAACGTGCTTTCCGAGGCATGGAGGGAACTCAGTATGTAATTATGGTCACCCATCCATGGACCAACCTCGGCAAGCACGGCTTAACCTTAAAGATCGACCCGTATTATTCCATACACACATACATATTTTCTATATTCCACATACTAAGACCAATATTTACATATATTCTTAGAAATTACATGGTAGCGTATAAATGCCTGGAAAGATTTAAGTGTCTCATCATTTTTTTTTTACTTTGAAATTCTTTACTCGTGTGGCTGTTATAGCGGCTAGTGGGCATTTAAGACTTCTTACGCCTTGCGCTTCTAAGTTAGCTGAGTTTGGGAAAATTTTAAGCTAAAATAAACTTCGTTCCTAAACAAAAATAATAACTTTTGTTATTATCGGTTTCCACCGATTTTAAATTATTCTGCTGACGTAAATACTTTTATGTAATAATTATGTGTTTAGTTCTAAGGTAGTAGGGTTTAAGTTAATTAAAATAAGTTTGCCATTATGTAATGTTAAGTATTAAACAAAAAGCTACTGTCCTACATTATAGCATATTGTTAGAGCACCCGCAGCCTGTGATACAGGATTATCCTAGTACAGGCATCTAACATCATTATACCTACATTGTTAATTTCGGATTCATATTGTATTTTACCTTTTAAGATTTTGTATAAAGATTTTTTATTTTTATTTACTACCTCTTCGCCTACAATGTCGGCGGATGTAGGCCCTACAACTACATAATCAATAATATTTAAATTATTCTGGCCATTTAAGTTTGTGCAACCCATTTTTTATTTTATTTTCCGTTTTCGGTGTAAAACTTTCAAAAGGCGTTCGGTTTGTGGGGTACACCGAGGAGTGTGGGATTTCTACCATTTCACTAAAACCACCCCGTGGTCACCATCCGCACATGGGAAGGAAAAGGCACCGTTTCCTGGGATGTTATATACTGCCGTACAAAGAGACTAGACTAGCCTTCTAGCTCAAAATTCTAGTAATATAATTCCAGGCTAGCGTTTATCTTTGACAACTAATTTATGGACATCAAACTAGGATCAATAGGCACTCTAACTGATACGTGCTTAGAACCTTATGTAATCAGTAAGGATAGGTACCTAATAGTTTGGGATACCCAGTTTATTTCTCAGTTTGTTTATTTGGCAGTGTTTGTGTATAGCCTAGCGGTGTGTCGGACAAACATGTCATAGGCCTTGAAGGTTAGGAGTTATAATATTATAGATTATTATAATATTAGTATTGTATAATTATCACTTGCTTTGGTGGAAGAAAACATCGTGAGGAAACCAGCATGCCTTAGAGGAATTTCTCGACGGCATGTAAAGCCAAGTCAGAGAGGCCCGCCCTCAAAGATTTTATTCAGGAAAAAATAATTGTTGTTTTTTTTTTCAAAAATTCCTTGAAAAAGAGTGGGGTCGCGACAATCATGCAAGAAGTCCGTCGAAGCTAAAATGATTATTACAAAACTCTTTTTGTGCCACATACATAATCATAAAATAATGAAAAGCCATGCCACAGCTCCCAAAGAATACTTACATCTACCTTCATATCCTCGTCTCCTAATCGAGGGGTTCCCGGTTCCCAGCTAGGTCCCCAGAAGATGGCCTTCAGCTTGTTCTCCCAGGTGTCCAGCTTACGGAACTTCTCTAATACGTAGTTGTTGTAGAATGCCTGGAAATAATAAAAGAGGGCAGTTATAAAATGTGTATTATTTTAATAGTAGTATAATAGCAACATCTACTCGAAGACTAGCTTCTGTACTGCCAAGCAGGCGCGACCAACAATCAAGCTACGCAAAACCAGTATGAGTTAAAATTATATTTTAATAAATCAAAAAACAGTTCATCATCTGCTAGCCTTTTCCCGAACTATCTTGGGGTCGGCTTCCAGTCTAACCGATAGACAGTCTAAGCGATATCAAAGCTATCTAGGTAGGATACCCGATAACTACCGTCGGGCAGTAACACACTAGATAAATGTAACCCCCGGCTAGCTACATATCAACTCAGGGGTTTCTCATACTACTAAAATATTAATCTTTTTGAAAATTGATGAGATTTGATTGAACAAATAAATATGGCGTTTTCTTCAAAACACCAACCAATCAAGAACGTTTTAAAAAATCTCAAGAGAATTTTCACAAACTTCATCATTTGTTTGTAACCAAGATAATCATGTCTCATCCTTAATAATATACCTATATATAACAATGGAAATTACCCAGCCTCGACATAATTCTCTTAATGTTTATTTTTTGTTAGCAATCATTGTCATGACAGGCCACAAAACCTTATATTAAAGGTTTACGTACACTCATTATGTGTTACAGAATATGTAAGGACGTGTTCTGACAACGTAATATTTGAGCGCCTGAAAAAAATTAGCGAGCAACGATAGCACAAAAGAAAACAATTCGCTTATTTCTCAGCAGGGTATTATAGCAATCATGGAAGCGCTTTAGCCAAGAGTAACTTATAGCGATGACATTTTTCGAGAGTCCAAAAAAAAAACAAAGTAAAAGATCTTAAGTGTGATGGTGTCTTGATCTTTGAAAGTGATAATTCTAGTACATAATATACCGCTTTTTCTTTTTCTTATTCTTGTTGTATTGATAATACTTCTTTGTTTTATGGTTTGGGCACAGTAGGTAGCCACATTTACTGCAGCGTCAGAGGCATTATTTAGGTCGTCGAGAGTGCAGGTAAACGAACACCCTGGACACTTCAGCAGGTGGGGCATAGTTTGATCCAGAGCGTCGCACTCGCAATCGGTGTTGGCCCATTTTACCAGAGTATGCCGCTGTATATCATTATCTTCTAGAACTTTTTTTTTACGGATGCGAAGTCATCAAATGACTCCTCCCGCTCTTGGCGGTGCGGAAGGGAATGTCAGACTTTTACTGACTAAAACCCATCCATGTTTAGCCCTTTGAGTGCCACGGTATCCCTTTCGTACAGTCCCGCAGCCCTGGCAGGCATCGACCCTCTCAGACCCCTTCCGATTTGCTGACATCTCGCGTGGAACACGAATGCGCCGTCGACACGGCCTGTCGTCATAAGACGGACGGACGGCAAGCTAGCCTATCACTCACCGTCCACAGGCCCGCGCCTACGGTGGCTGGGGGCCACTGGGTCTTCATCTTTTTGCCCTTGTCCCATGTTATTAACACGTTCTTTTCTTCTATTCTCCCCCTGTCATTCATCACGCTATCATTATTTACTCTTTTTTCTTTCATAATCATTTCTCACACAATCCATCCATCTTTTTCGTGGTGTTCCTCAAAGTACCGCTATACGATTTGGTGAATATTTACTCACCACTACTACTGCGATTCCTTTTCATTGGCAACCATCATCTTTTCCCAAACTATCTTGAGGTCGGCTTCCAATCTAATCGGATGCAGCTGAGTACCAGTATTTTACTTGAAGCGCCTACCTATCTGACCTCCACAACCCAGTAACTAGGTAATACGATACACCTAGGTAAGACTGGTTGTCAGACTTTCGGGCTATTGACTACGTGTAATCACTGTCAAAGATCTACAAATGACAGCCGGGACCAACGGCTTAACGTGCTTGCCGAGACACGGAGGAAACTTGGTATGTAATTATGGTCACCCATCCACGGACCAACCTCGGCAAGCACGGCTTAAGCTTAAAAATCAACCAGTGCGCCTGTTATTATTTACCCACGAGCCGCCATTGCCATTTCCATTGGCGACCATCGTCTTTAAATTGTCTCAAGTTTTGGCTGGGTTCGACTACAATACCGAGCTTGCAAACTACCTCTTTAAACATAGGCTAGAACTTGGCAGCCATATTAGTTCGCTTTAGTACCTACTTGATATTGGTAGTACAAAGGGATCAAAGCCCGCTCTGTGTAACCACATCTTTATAATCCGTTGTGAAGTTGAACTTTTTGCTGTCTTGCCCCATTTTCAGAGGTTAATTGCAATGTTCTGTTTACCCAACGCATGTTCAGAATATAATATCATGTATATTATAATATATACTTACGTTATTCGGTGTTTTGTTTCTTTCCGAATATATTTGATGTATTTAGGTAAACGTTTTCATAATTATTGTGATATTTGCATGCAGAATTTTTGTTTGTTGACTGCTTTGTATGTTGGTTCATTGATCGCAAGTGCTACTTATCAAAATAGGGTGCTGGGTCGATTTCCCAGTCGTGTAGAGTGGTATTGGATTTTTCCATCAGGAAATACTCAGTAGCAGCCACGGAGTCAGGATTTGTCCCCGGTTGAGGGACAACTGCAGCTCAGGCTGATTTTACCAACAAAAATCTTGACCAAAAGACGTTTTGTATTATACGTTGTTATGACGTTTTATATCAAAATTTAGAGGAAAGGTATATCAATACTTCCATTATTTTCTTTTTTGTTAAAAACTTGTCTAATTTGTCTGATAGTCGTCTAAACATAGCGGTAAAAACGGGCTTTTTTTCGGGTTTTTAGATTGTCATAATTCTTTTAGTCATTATGTTTAAAAAAAAAGAAATGATAGGGGCATGTATAAATAAGACCTAGATTTTTTGGAAAAAAAAGTCATTGCTCTAGACACATTATCCACGAAGAAAACAGCGGAATACATTTGTATGGAGAAATACCGACTAGAGTCCCCTCTAAAGCTGCCAAGCGAATTGTTGAAGTGTTTAGATACACCTCTGTCTAATCACCTTCGGGGATTACAGGCGTGATTATACGTGTTTATTATCATATCATAATACTAGCTGTCCTGCGCCACTTCGTCTGCGTCACATTTTGCCCGTTTTGGCAACATTTTTCATTGTTGCTAATCTTCTATTGGTTGTAGCGTGATTATATATAGCCTATAGCCTTCCTCGATAAATAGGCTATCTAACACAGATAGAATTTTTCAAATCGAACCAGTAGTTCCTGAGATTAGCGCGTTCAAGCAAACAAACAAACTTTTCAGCTTTATTACATTAGTATAGATTTGCTTATTAGGTTAGATAGATGCTGCCATCGACCTGTTGTCCTCTGTTATGATTAATAGGCCAAGGCTCTAGGCCATGTAGGTTTACTAAAGGATTATTCAAAGTAGGGGTTTGTCCTCATTTTGCGCCGAGTATTATCTGTTATGGCGAATGCCTTTTCTTGAGCGTGGCTTACTGTCAAGCTTTTATGAGATTACTGTATGGATTCTTCATTGTAATGGTGTCGAGTGTCGTTTAAACTGAAATGTATGTGAACAAGATCATTCTCGGTTAACCTTTTTAAGGCCAGTGTGCAACGACCAAATTTTTATTTGTATATATATGGAAATATTGTAGTTGCTTCTAAGAAACACCTGATGTAAAAACACAATAACACGGGTCGAAACGCAAGTCGAGCCCCAAAACCTCACGCTAAGCGGATGCTACATAAATAATAGTAAATTAAATAAATACCTGCAAGTACAGAGGGTTGAAAGAAGGCTGGTTGTAAATGAGTCCGTAGACGATCTCAATCTTATCGGTCTCCGGTCTGAAGGTGCCGAACAGACGGTCCCAAATGATCAGCACACCGCCGTAGTTCACGTCCAAGCAGTACTTGTTGCTGCCTGAAGAGAGACAATGGAAGAACAATTACCTATTTAACACTGCATACTTGAACGTTTAGAGGTCCTGCTTGGTAGATAATTCTTGCAAGCAGGGCTTGTTAACGTTACCAACTAACAAAATAATATCCGTTACTTAACGTTAATTCCAATGTGATACCTTATTAACTTTACAAAAATATAACGTTATTTGATAACATTACCAGTAATTTAACGTTAAATATAATTAACCTAATATACGATAATAACGTTACTTTACCGTTAATTTAGCTAAAACCCGGTCACATTCAAGGTTGTGTGTGGTATGTGAGATGCTAAGTTGCTAAACATATACTGACTCTCTCAACCATGACCTAGCGACTAGCGACCCCCGAAATGCGGCGTTCGCAAGGTTTGGCGCAATTAACGGTTATATAAATTAACGTTTGCAAAAATAACGTTATTTCTATTAACGGTAACATTTGACAAATGAAGGTAACGTTACGAAAATTTTACCGTTATTTAAAGCCCTGCTTGCAAGGCGGCTGTGAAACATGCAACAGTAAGAACGTAATGGAGGCTTTTTGGTATTTTTTCAACAGTAAATTGAAAGCTTTCTAACCTGCACGCGTATAGCATGAACACAGAACAAACGAGTTTTGTCTACGGACAGTTTTTTTTTTATCTTGATCTACCTTTTGTAGTAAGCAACGACTTATTGTCGGGCCTACGCTGTCCTCCCATACTTAAGTACTAACGCTGTAACTTCAAATATTGTAAAACCAAATGATTTTAAAAGAGTATTATATTAGTATTATATAATTGCATAGCACATGTGTGAGTACTATGTACTGTAAAGCCACTGTTTAATGAGTACCTACATCTTTCATTGACGCGAAATTATCCTGGTGGTTGAGTGAATGTCATGCTCACTTAAATGTCACGCTGATGGTGGCGGGTGTGTCGGGTCGTTTAGTTCCCTTCAAAATGGTTGAGTTGAATGATGGCTGATACATGCGTTATGTTCGTGAACGGGCGCTGTCAGTTGTGACTGGTCATCTCTTAGCTGCCCCGGTTTATTTTAATTACTTTATTTTTAATTAGTGATTTGATCTTTTACTCTGGACGCTCTTAACTTGCCCGTATTTCTACATTGTTCTCACATATTTGTAACTTTTAACATGATGTTAATTTTGAAGAATCGACATAATGACAGATAGATGACAATGTGTTAGTTTGTCGATTCTTCCGTCGACATAGCCCGTTTCTACGGCGGTCATGCTACGTGTGTTGAAGTCTACCTAAGGCCTGTCTAGGGAGGCCAACGATGACAGTCATCAATACTAGATAGATACAAAGCCATGAAGGAACCAATTTTCAGTATTTAACATCAATATTAGTAAATTTGTGCAAATCATTGAGTCCCAAAATCAAAATCGACTGAGGAAAACAAAATACCCTATGAAGTAACTTAAAATATTACTCGGTTCACACTGGTTCCGTTTTATTGAAACATCTCGCTTGAGACCATTGATAAGCACTTACCATGATGCACCCTGTGATGACTAGGAGTGTTGAGGATGTACTCCAGCGGTCCAAGACTCTTGATGGCCTCAGTGTGGATCCAGAACATGTACAGGTAGCTGAACTGATGATGCATCACAAATTGAGCAGGAGGGATTACCAGCGCGAGTGGAAGGTAGAACACCTGAAAAAAAGATGGTTTAAGGTGATTTTAAGAATATTAACATGTAAACCTATTTACACCAAGGGTAAGGGTAGAGGTAATTCGTATATTATTCTTACCTACATTTTGCTAGTTATGTGAGTGAGTGAAAGATTTACGTAATATTCTAGTCTAGTACAATTCAGACAGGATCTTCTGGCATTCGGCCAAAACGGTGTTAAGTGGCAGACTTTCACTTTAACTTTTGCAATGTCTTGTTGACTTATAACATTATTAACTTGAGAACCTGCCGTCGCACATTTAGTAAGATAGATAGACGCCTACTATTTCTTTAATATTATTTCATGGTTGCCAGAAGGAAGTATGCTGAAAGTTTTGGTATATACGAAGTCTTTTGTGATGTTATAATACTAGTAAGATATTTAATAAGGAGCAGGTAGTGCATTTTATTTGATTTTGTACGGTACCTATGCAGCTATAATTTAGGCAAAGTTATTGTTCTTAGATTCTGACATATACAGGGTGACTGGTAATCAGTGACCGATACTTAAACACGTGATTGTACTCATGATAACAAACAAAGTTTTTTTTTTATACGTTGTGATTTATAATGTTGCGAGCCGTCCGGGTGTTCTGCCTACCCTGTCTGTGGCACGAAACGACAGTAAAGACACAGAACGGCGTCACGCGGCCAACACCTGGTAGGTCACAGGCGCACGTGCGCGGGAATTTCATATGGCTGTTGTGTCATTGTGATAAAAAAAATGAGTTTTAAAAAAAAGGTTTCATTGGGAAAGTTGCTTGTTATCATGAGTACTATCATGTGTTTGAATATTAGTCACTAATTACCAGTCAACCTATATCATTATGTATTAAGTGGATAAAAAGCAACTGTAATACTAAAGAAATTTATACGGTAGCTTTCACATTAATATTAAATAAGCCCAGTTAGAGGCACCACTCCATCACCCCTATCCCCGTATCCCGTATGTCTTGCGAATGAGAACGTTAAATAATTCTGAACTCATTCCTTATCTAAGTGCCTTTTTGTTTTGCCTTTATAAGGAAGAATGTAGAAGTGTGTCGCGAACTTTTTATAAATGACTAGCTGGCGCTTAGGTACTCCTTTGGACTAGTTAGTTAAATGACTTTTAAGTTCCTGGGCAACTATTCAGCTCGGGTGAAAATGCTAGATCGATTCTTCACCCCGTAAACCCCCATATTTCGAGAACGTACAAACAAACAAATATATAGGGGTCACCCTGGTAATTAGTGACCGATACTTAAATACGTGATTATAATTATGATAACAAACAACTTTCCCAAAGAAGCATTTTTTTATACTCATTCTCTTTTATCACTATACACGGTGTAAATCACCTCATCACGAAGCCGTCAACCAAGCATTCTGTACATGAAACTAAGTGACTTTACGCAAAAATTATTGCTGGGAAACGACTTTTTTTTGGGGGGTGTAAAATCATGTTTTGTGGTAGAACTCAATGTAACGCACTCAAAACATTGTGCTGATGGACGGATTGAATAGTACGGGGGTCGTGGAGGTGTTTAAAGTAAAAATCTTACATTAAAAACTTGTATATAAAAAAATACTTGTCAAAAAGTTGGAACTTTGACCCCTAATATCTCCGTAAATAGAAGGTTCCCAGGTATGGTATAGAACAAAAAAATGATCGCAATGACAGGGAGAACCAGTGCCTTTCGGCTTCGTTAAGAGGTGTTTTACACCCTTTATACAATTATTGCTTATTGAATTGTATAGGATATAATATTTAGTTCAACTCATTAGGACAACTTTTATGAGAGAATCCCAAAGTAAAGCATGAAGATTGCAAGGAAAAGACGTAGTAGATGGAGTTCTGTAAATTTTCTGGTTCTCACTAGACAAAGTAAATTATCGTAAGTACATAATTCGCGAAATTTGCGTGTATGCACTAGCAATTTTGGTGTATGTATATACCAACCCTTGTGGCAAAAACAAGCTTGATGTTGTGTTAAATTATCGATAAGACTATTGTGAAGTTGTATGTTACAACCCTACTAATATCAAACAGCTTTTACCACGCACGTCGATAAAAACTTCTATAAGGCCTAAGTCCCCACAAAGTGTTAATACGACGAAGCCTTAATATATTCTCCGTCACGATTCCCCGGCAAGTTTCAGTGCCATCGACTTTCCTTATGTATTATTTATGATCAAATGACGGAAACCATAAGAAAATATAAAACACAATGATCAGGAGACGAGATTAGAGCTTTATAATATGGTTCACGGATGAAGCTAAATAAATGGATGACTTGCGACTTTGTTTGAGGGCACGATTTTAGGTCGTCATAAAATTAAATAAAGATTTGAAGTTATATTACGTCTCTTTTTTACTCTAGACCAGAAAAGAGAGGTGTTATAAGTTTGTCGTGAGTATCTGTGGATCTGGGTGTCTGTCTGTGGCATCTTAGCTCCTAAACCAATGAACAGATTTTAATAAAATTGGTTTCGTTTGAAAGGTATATTAATCGAGAGTGTTCTTAGCTATGTTTCAAGAAAATCTGCTTAGCCATTTGAAGATCATCACC
The DNA here is from genome assembly GCA_963082945.1 of Cerastis leucographa. Lineage (NCBI taxonomy): Eukaryota > Metazoa > Arthropoda > Insecta > Lepidoptera > Noctuidae > Cerastis > Cerastis leucographa. The sequence continues at coordinate 18,727,364 of OY720356.1, read as the reverse complement.
TCATTTCTAGTCGATGAAGGGAAATAAACAACTTCCACAGGTCTTGTCGATTCGTAATTTGAAATCTTGTTACTTGTAACCATGGGCATTGCCAGGAGGGGAGGGGGCGACCGCTACCCCACACTCCTAAACGTTTTTTTAAATAATTATAACTTTCCTTGTTTTCGTGAATTAGCGAGAAGAGGCGCAACATCGAGAAAATTGGAAGAAATGGGGGGAGGCCTATTGCCCCTGACGCAACGACGCTTGGATTTTTTTAAGAGGATCTTTGTATCGGGGGTTTTTTAAAAACTTTAATTTATTTTTTATGGACATAATACACAGAGAACGGATAAAGGATTTCATTTATCAAAACGTCTCTTGCTAGCCAGTATAAGGGTTATTCCGAAACATTTCTGAAAGTACCTTTGAATAAAACAGAAGGTGGTATATTCTTGATGGATAACCTATGATCATGACTATTTCATGAGCCATCGAGACTGGAAAGAGTGCTATTCTTTCTTTGGCTTTTTAAAAAGTGTACTGTTCCGTGTAAGCCTGTTGATACTCAAGGATCTAAAATACTCTTAACGAAGGCGAATGGCACTTGTTCTCCCTGTCATTGCGATAATTATCGTAAAAAGAGCGTTTCCCAGCAATAATTTTTGCATAGTCACTTAGTTGTACAGAATGCTTGGTTGGCAGCTTCGTGGAAAGGCGATTTACACCTTGTGTACTTTGCAAGGCTTTCATTATTAAATAATTTTAAGTTAATTTAAAAATAAATAAATTATGAAGAAACTTACAAATCCACACCATCCTTGCAGCATAGACTGCCTTATTCCTACTCCCATGTTGAAGTCTTCTGACGTATGATGCACTTGATGCTGGGCCCATAGTATGTGGACCTCTGTTAAAGAAAGATAGTAGTGTATAATTCACAATGCAGATTTGTGTAATAAATTTAAATCCAGTCATTTACCAAAGTATGTAAGTATGAGAGAAGCTCTTCTTTTGCTACTGAGATATTCCTGATAAAAACCCAAAAACACTTCGCTCGACCCGGGAATCAAACCCAAGACCTCATGCTCAGTAGTCATGCTTGCGACCACTAAACCAACGAGGCAGTTGATCTAGGTAGCTAAGTGACAAGTTAGCTAAGTGATAAGTTAGCTAAGTGATAAGTTAGCTAAGTGATAAGTTAGCTAAGTGATAAGTTATTTAAGTGATTACTTATTTTAGTGATAAATTAGCTAAGTGATAAGTTAGCTAAGAGATAAGTTAGCTAAGTGATAAGTTAGCTAAGTGATAAGCTAGCTCAGTGATAAGTTAGCTAAGTGATAATATAATGCACATTTGAATGAAATAATCAGTCAATGACTTTGTCGAAAATGTGAAGAGAGACCATTTAAATCTTAAAATTAGATTGAAATATCTTTACCATGACAAGCTCTGTGCATCCAATAGTAACAGAAATCGACGCCCAACGCCGCAGCGTACCATGTCACAGCACTGTTCCACGGCAACTCTACCAACCTAAAGTTAGCGTATATCCACGTATACAAGAATGACTCCGCTCCACGCCATATTAACCTGGAAATTATAATAAAATAAGTTAGAATGTATAAACGATAAGGCCGAAAATAATGGCCATGTCTCTAGGGAAATTACAGGGCTTTGAACAGGCAGTGACTTTGATATTATTTTTTGAATAACCTTTATTAGGTTGACAAAAAATTTGCTAATTATGATATGAATAACTTAAAACATATTAATATTTATAAACTGGTTTTGCCCGCGACTTCGTCCGCGTGGAATAAGATTTTTTCTAAAATACTAGTAGCCTAAGTTACTCCTTATTACATCAGCTATCTGCCAATGAAAGTCCCGTCAAAATCGGTCGAGCCGTTCTAGAGATTAGCCGGAACAAATAAACAGACAGACACAAATTGTATATTTTGGTATATGTACCGTATCATTCACATGCATTTAGTAAAAAACAGTTATTTTAATATTACAAATAGACACTTCAATTTTATTTATTTGTATACAAGACACCTTTGGATAAAGTGATTAGGGAGTCTGGAATTTATGCTCAGTTAATAGTCAATAGACCCATCCCGTATGATATGGGATTGGGACTCAAACATCACTAGCGAAAGGTGGATGTTCCTACAATAACACCCTGCCTTACCCTTCGGGATTTACAAGTGCAATGTTACCCTATATTATATGTTTAAAAATTTTTGCTTGCCCATCTTTCAGGCATAATATTATGCTATTTTCGAAATAGCCACGCTACTAACACAAAACCTTTTTACACTTCTCCAACGGTTGAAAACTCCAACCTTATTCTTGGGTATTAACAGCCAGTAGCAATAGTCATAAACGTAGTTATTATGTACTGTTGCTATCCCGGATAGTTGGAGTATTAATCCTAATGTTGCAATAAAAGATAATCCCTAAGCAAACTTCAAATCAAATCAAATCAAAAGTCATTTATTCAAACTAGGCTGATAATCAGCACTTTTTGAACGTCAAAATTACAAGAGACAGTCCCCCAAAACGCCCGCCCTTCGCCACTTCCTAGTGTTTTAGCTGGGAAGAAGAAGTGGCGGAACAAACTCCCCAGCAACACATCTGTCTGTTAGGTTAGAAGAACCAGATTCTATACAAAAGTGTTCAAGTTTATATAAACAAGGAATCCATTATATCAAATTAATGTCACATGTCAGCTAGCACACACCAATAATAAAATAAAATATTAAAAAATATACTCAAGAATAAATAAAGCCTCCAGACATAAAGGGCGTGCCCGCTTACACGTGCATACAGACGAATAAAATAAAAATAAAGATAAATAATAATAAAGATAAAGTAAAATAAAATAAAAAAAATTAAATAAAATATAACAGAGAACATAAACATTGTCTTGAGTTCAACCCAGCGACAAACTATTCTTATCGTTTAAGTAGTCGTTAATGGAATAGTAGGCTTTTGAACAAAGGTTAGATTTCACTTTAGCTTTAAACACATTAAATGGCAAGTCTAAAAAGGAAGATGGTAGCTTGTTGTAAAATGTTATACCAAGCCCTACGAATGAATTATGAACCTTATGAAGCCGGTGAAAGGGAGCACGTAGTTTATGCTTATTTCGAGTGTTTATGTTGTGAATATCACTGTTTTTACAGTACAAATGGATATTTTGTCTAATGTATAAAATGTTAGCTAAAATAAATTGTGAAGCCACCGTGAGAATACCAATCTCTTTAAAAAAATCTCTCAGAGATACTCGTGCACCCAGCTGGTAAATTGCACGAACCGCTCGTTTTTGAAGAACGAATATATTTTGGATATCAGCGGCTTTGCCCCACAGCAGAATACCATAGGTCATAACACTGTGAAAGTAACTAAAATAGACTAACCGTGCTGTATCAACGTCAGTATATTGTCTAACTTTTCTGACGGCGTATGCGGCCGAACTAAGTCTCCCCGCTAGGCTTGATATGTGAGGACCCCATTGTAATTTTGAATCTATTGTTATACCCAGAAACACAGCTGAGTCAACCGTTTTAAGCTCGTCATTGCCGAGAATAATGTTGGGACCTAGATTTTTAACATTAGGTAAGGCGAATTTAATACTTTTAGTTTTCTTGGCATTAAGAACAAGGTTATTTGTTGTGAACCAATCCGTGACTTTTGATAGAGCGCTGTTTACTTCTTCAAAATCGTGTCTATTCCTATCTACTTTAAAGATAAGAGAGGTATCATCTGCAAATAGTACAACGTCACAAATACCCTTCAAATAATATGGTAAGTCATTAATATAAACCAAGAATAAAAACGGTCCCAGTATTGAGCCTTGAGGTACACCTAGCTGAACAGGTAGCCCGGACGATTTCGCGCCGTTAACATCTACACATTGGAATCTATTTTGTAAATACGATACTGGCATCTCGCCAACCACTGATGCTAAGTTGCGGTTCACTATATCGGTTTCATAAAGACCTATAAAAATTCTAAAGCTTTTGCAGTTTTACTTTGTCTGACGTATCCCTAGTTTACGAGATATAATAAAATATGAACGGGAACGAATAACTACAGTACTAATACAAGGTGTTGTTTTGCATCCTCGATAAATTGAAGGAGGTAACTATGCTAATGATTCTCGTCCTGAATCAATAATAAAATGGAAAGTGGAAGTGAAATGGAGAAACATATTCAGTTTGATGGTCTGTAGCACACCCTTAAGTATGTATATACCCTTTTCGTTACACCCTGTATATCAAAATAACATTTTTTGAAATTTATGTCAATCTGTCGGTCTGTCTGTTTGTTCCAGCTAATCTCTGGAACGGCTAGACGGACTTTCACTGGCACATAGCTGATGTAATAAGAAGTAACTTAGGCAACTACTATTTTAGAAAAATTGTAATTTCACGCGGACGAAGTCGCGGGCACTGCCCGTTATTATAGAAAAGTATAGCAGGGTTTTAGAAGTAGTAGTGTTTCATCTTGAGATAAGTTGCTATCGTTATTCTACGAAAATAAACACTATTGATTTTATTTAATAGAAGGTACCTACTAGTAACTTCTTCATTCAGGACACTAATAAGCTAGACAGACTTCTTATCTTTAATTTTTAGCCTCCATTAAACCGGTACTGCCACTCTTGTTTTGTACCTTAGACAGCCTTGTTATTTGCAGCTCTTTTTACTACGATATAAACTATTATTTTGGGAGAAATTACTAGTCTGTTCCACCCAAGGTCGCTAATAGGTATATGAAAAATGATGCAAATATACCAATGAGCGACGACATCGCACTAAGCCATGCAGACGATAAGCGACCATATCGCTCTTGCATTGAGACAAATTCCCGTAAGATCATTAAGAAGATCTTACCTTCCACATTCCTGAAGGATTCCATGTGAGATACTAGTAATGCCATCGTTCAGTCTGATTCCTGGCTTGCCCTCTAGCCTCAGGACTATGTGTTCCAGGATCATGAAGATGAAGAAGTATGGCCATGACTGTAAACAAAAGAAAATTATGGTATTTAATCATGTAAATACATAAGACAACAGTATCGAGTGGGTATTGATAGTAAAACTATTCACATGTAAATAAATGTACACTGTACAGAGTAAAAAATGAAAACGGCTGATGGAAATGCGATGTAATTTATACGAGACGAATGATTGAAAATAGAACTGAAGGGCTAGCTAAATAAGTGAAAATCTTTTTCAAAGTATTTTGTACTGCTATAACGACTTTCAAAAAGATTGACTTACATTGTTTATTAACTTGTGTCATTCCGATTCATTTTTGTCTTCTTAATAATTATCAGAGTACACAGAATGTCACTTTATTTAGACACTCAATGTCACCTAAGAATTTTCATCTAGCTTAGTAGGTAGGTATTGATTTATTTGAGGAACTTGTCCCATCTTGTTAAGTACCTAAGAGCGCGTTCCTACTTCGTCGTGACGACAGATTGTCGTGTCGTTTAAACCGTCGTGGCTTGTGTATTTAAATTTAGGTGTTCACATTTAGGACGACACGATTAAATGTCGTCTACGGATGAAATATTCAATAGTGAATCGTTCGCCGTCTAAACGTTATATCGATGAAAAAATTAAAAGTGAATCGTTCTGTCGGTGAACCGTTCAACGGCGAAACGGGTGTCGGAGAAATGTTTCAGAATCCGTCTACGACATTTTTAACCCCCGACCAAAAAAGAGGGGTGTTATAAGTTTTTTCCAATGACGACAGATTATCAAATCATTGGGTGTAATGGAAACAGCTAGTCACGACAGTGGGAACGCGTGTACAACCTTAGGTAAAGTACAAAAACCTTCAGACGAAAGGCATAAAACATTGATTGACCGAGACCAACCCCTTAGTCCAAATAGTAATCGCAATACAGCATAAGATCTAGTTCGCTTAGGCTAGTATCACACGGTTCAACAAAACGAATTCACTTTAATGTAAAACGCAGAAATCATAGGTATGCTTTGCAATGCAGTAATTGGCTGATAGTTTCATATATTTAATAAGAAGTCTAGAATCTTCTCACTGCTGGGACTCACGCCTCAAATTTCTGTGTCTGTTGGAGAACACTTTCAACAATTACTAGGCCTATGCGGGTTGTAAATGTAGTCAAGTTTCCTCCAAATTTTTCCTTTGCAATAGAGCAGTTGTAATAAAAAAACCCCCGACACAAATTAAAAATTAAAAAAAACCCCCGACACAAAAATCCTCTAAAAATCTAACAATAAAATAATCCAAGCGTCTTAGCGTCGGGGGTCCGCTTTGTTTTGTGCTTGTACTAAGCGGTCTACTTAGCGGTCCCCCGACGCTAAGACGCTTGGATTATTTTATTTTTAGATTTTTAGAGGATTTTTGTGTCGGGGGTTTTTTTTAATTTTTAATTTAGTTTTATTTCATTCTTTTTAAACTTATATTATTTTATCTAAGCCTTGACTGTCCCAATCTTGGGCAAAGGTCTCCCCCATTGCTTACACTTTTCTCGGTGCTGCGCGACTTCTCACTAATAAACAAAACAGCAAAATTAAAAAAAAAAAAGTTTTTGGGTGGAGGGGGGTGCAGCCACCCCCCATTGCGTTGCCTATGTTGACAAGTGACAAGATTTCTTCGAATCGACCAGACCTGTGGAAGTTGTTAATTTCCCTTCAACTAGAAAAGAGGTGATTACCATCAAACGGCTGAGCAGATTTTTTCGAAACATAGCTAAGAACACTCTCGATTAAAACACCTTTCAAACGATACCAATTTTATCAAAATCGGTTCATAAGTTTAGGAGCTACGATGCCACAGACATACACACAGAAACACAGATACACAGACACACAGATACAAACGTCAAACTTATAACACCCCTCTTTTTTGGTCGGGGGTTAAAAATTATCATCATTATCGCGCTTGTCCTATTCTACTTGGGGTCACTGCAACACGTCTAATTCATTCATTCTCACCCGTCAGACGTCACGGCATTATTAACTCCTTTCTCTTTCACCTCATCCCTCACACAATCCTGGATGGATTGTGTGTCTTTTGTTAGGCCTTCTCTCCCAGCAGTGGTAATAAAACACATTACACAAATAAGTGTAATATCTGCTTAGTTTCGGACCCACTTCCTTCAACTCGATTCAGAGCCATAGCCACTGGTTCGTTCAACCATTCAAATTCATTCAACTAAATTGAACCGAACAAAAAGTTGAAAATCGAACCGTCTAGTTCCTGCCTAAGTCAATAACCACACAAAAATCAATAGGCAAGGTAACGTAATATCGGAATCCACACCTGTGTATATGTCTATGGATCATTTTACCTATTCGATTCTCAAGCCTAGACGTAGTGAATGCAGATATATCGTGTTCCCTGAGTTTTGTAACTATTGCAACAGACAGAATCGTTAAGAAATAATATCAGTAGTAACATTTAGTTTATGATCTTTTTCTGTTATTATTTTAGTTTCTGAACTTAGATTAGTGTTAATGATAGTTTAGTTTGGGCACTAATGATAGTGTAATTGAATGTTGTAAATAGTATGTGTTTGAGCAATGTGGTTGGATCTAGACTTGCAACTGTTTTGTCAGTCACATAAATTACTTTTTGGAACAAAGTTCCTTAGCGCGCGTTGTGAAAGGGGGCTAGACGGAAAAAAATCTTACGAAAAGTTGTCACGACACTTTTTGCTATAGTAAGCTATTGTAAGCTTTATTTCTTTAAAATAAAGTTGAAATTTCCTTAAATTACGTACAATTGGGGTGTGTATGTGAGTAAGGATAGATATTATGTTTTTTTTTTTTTTTTTCATTTTGCAACTGGTATTGATGATATTGCATTCTCGAGGATAAAGGAGTAAATGATAGTAGCGTGGCGAATTACAGAGGAGTTTGGAAGAAAAAAACGTATTGCGCCGACTCCAAGTAACATGGGACACGGGCATGCTGATATTTCTTGTATTCTCAATTAGTATTTAGATTGAACACTTTTTATAACGGGACAAAGATAAACACCATATTTCTACTCTATTGCTTCAGGGATGGTGACTCATTTTTTTTTATTTGTCTATCGGTAGATTATTAAAAAGTATTTGACACGTATTTTTTCTTTTTTCACGTAATCGTAAAATTACGGAGATATTTTGAGTTGAAATGGCGCACGACGTCACGGCTCAGTACATTTTATACGTAGTTGTGACGTAAAGAGCCCCCACTCTCCAACTTTAATGCGTTTTAACTAAGTATTTTTTTGTTAACTTGATAAAACAAAAAATACGTATCTATTTTGTCCGTCAAACAGGTAATACAAAAATACACACATCAAAAGTGTCTAGGGATCAACATATATTTTTGCAATAACTTTTCTCCTGATTGATATTAATTAAAATTTTCTTTAAGGATTCATCAAATAAAGTGTTTTCGTTTGTCACAGTAACGATAAACCAAGTCACCTTTGCATTAATAAAGAAATTTGCCATTTTCTAATAAAGGGATTTTTGACATTTGAACCACTAACATTAAAGTTCGAAAAAAAGACTGAAATAACAGTTTTCTTTAAAATTTTATGGGGTAACTTAAACAATTAATAATCCGTGTTTCTACCGCGAACACTAACAACACAAGAACATCGGTTTGGCATACTCAAAATGAGTTCATCCTAATCACGCTGTGGAATGGCCGCCCATGTTCGTTGCAACAACAAAAAAAGGTCTTCTTGCGACTGGATACCCTCCATATTCGGCAGAGCTCTTCTCTGTAGCATATCCCATGCATGCTCAATCGGGTTCAAGTCTGGCGACTGAGCAGGCCAGGGCAGGACATTGATGTTAGCTGCGGCGAGAGTCTGTCTTACAACTCTTGCGGTGTGCGGTCGTGCATTATCATGCATTAACTGAAATAAGGGACCGATTTGCACTTGTAGAGGAACGATGACGTCTGATACAATCGTCTCAGCATAAATTTGAGCGTTGAGGTTGCCTCTGATCCAAATCAACTCAGTTCTTCCGCCGATCCAAATACCCGCCCATACCATGATGGTTCCACCACTATAAGGATGGACTTCCTGGCAGGATTTTAATCGCTGTTGGCGTCCAGGGGTTCTCCAGTGTCGTATACGTCTTGTATCCGGTCTCATACCAAAACGAGACTCATCAGAAAAGCACACGAAACGCCATTGTTCTTCTGCCCAATTTCTGTGTTGAAGAGCCCATTGATATCGAATCCTACGATTGTGCATTGCTATAGGTGGTACCCGTAGCGGTCTTCGGGAATGAAGGTTCACTTCATGCAAGCGGTTTCTGACTGTTTGGTCGCTAATTAAGTTCCCTGAAGAGTGATGAAGCCTCACGGCTAACATCATGGCGGTTATTGTTGGAGCTCTTCGAGTTAAGATTTGAATGTATCGGTCTTGTCTCCGTGTGGTGCAGCGATACCGTCCTCCATGGCGCTCAGCCACGGTACCAGTGCTTCGGTAACGTGTCCAAAGTCGACTGATAACACTCTGACTTGTATTCAGAGCTAAAGCCACAGTACGTTGCCGGGAACCAGCTTCTATCATTCCCACGGCTCTGAGCATTTCTTCCCTGCTTAAATGACGTCGCCGCTCCATAATAACGTTGGTTTTAATCAGTAGTAGGGAAACAGTAGCACTAATAATGTCTTCAATGCGTTGTATGTTTTTATAGGGAAAATATTGACAGCTGATTTTCATCTTTTACTCGAATTTGATTCACAGTTCCTGATTCAAATTATGAAATGCACCAAAAAGGATCCATATAAATTTATAAAATCATAAATTTATTACAAAGCCACATCTCAATCTCAAGAAATCCGCATAAAAATGCTTGATCCCTAGACACTTTTGATGTGTGTATTAATTTTTGTATTACCTGTTTGACGGACAAAATAGAATTTCGTTTTTTTTACCCAGTCATCATCCCTATTCATTATTCAAACAGTCATCTAATGATAAAACCTACGTTAATAATTCTTCCTCAAAACAAAATTCTATTCTATATTACAATGTACAGATCTATAAACCAGACATAAAGCACCAATAAGATTAAATTTATTCGAAGCGCGTTTAAGTAATTGTTCCTCAACAATAAAAAGCGACGATTTGAAAGCATTCGCTTCAAAGAGAACGAAATGAACGAATATTTAGTTTTATCGCGTTTGTATCGTAAAATAAGGTGAAGAATTTCTTTTGTTGGACAAAAATGTGAGAACAGGTGACATATGTTTCAAATAATTTTATTTTGTCTGGAATAGTATACAAGGTGCCATCTGATAATTAATTTCATACCTAGAATGTTTGAAGGATCTTTTGGCGTTCGAATTACGTTGACTTTCGCTGTTAAAAACTTGAATTTGCAATAGGGGATAATCCAATTTTTTTTTTCTTTGTCCGTCGGGTAGTTTATTGAAAAGTATTGGACACGTATTTTTTCTTTTTTCACGTGGTCATAAAATTACGGAGATATATTGAGTTGAAATGGCGCATGACGTCACATGTAGGTAAGTTTTATACCCACTTGTGACGTAGTAAGCCCCCATTCTCCAACTTAATAGTATTTTTTTGATATTTTGATAAAACAAAAAATACGTGTCTAATATTTTTGTATTACCTGTCTGACGGTCAAAACAGAATGTCGTTTTCTTTACCCAGTCCGATCTCCTATTGTCTTTTTTTTGCAAATTATAGGAAAAGCAAAATCACGTCTTTTTTCCTCTATTTCGTCATTTTATTGTTAAACCACATTATACAAAAGAAACATTCAATTCACACTATGATGAATAAAGTACCTATCACACAGCACCGTTTTAATTTTCACTTGTGGTTTCCTTGTTGTAAACCTTTTTTGACATACATGACAACACTACATAATTATTAAAGTAGGTACCTAATTCCACATTCAAAACAAAAGAATAAAACACTCAAATTAATGTAGGTCATGCCCATATTATTACTAGTAGACCAGGTACCTATGTAGTTTAGTAATAACTAAAGCAATGAAAATACCTCAACGTCATCAGCTGTCTTTAACAGTGAAAATTGGACTTCACTGAACATTTTTTAGTAATCACATCTCAATACAAGATTCAGGAACACGAATACAATGCAATGCACCAACTTGGAACCTTGTTGATTCAGCGAGGGTATATTTATCAAAAGTTGTATTTTTTTTAAACTACCCACTGAATTACAAAGTATTGTTTTTTTTTGTATTGACTACGTGAATTAATAAGATTATTTTTATTACATGTGTATTTAAGAAGTAAAAGAAAATTTTAAAGATGCTGGTGGTAAGTATAACTACCAATCTATACACCAGTATAATACAGCTATATACAAGGTGTTCAGAAAAAGTACAACAGCTCTTAGACAGTGATTCAGGTTTTTTTTTTTAATTTCCTACTCAAAATACCGCATCTATTGACGCAATTACAATGAAGACATCTGAAGAAGTCTGGCAACGTGCGAAACAGGTTTCTTCTTATACAGTCTGTTGTCATGCGCCCATCCCATTTGTTTTATTTACTCAGCACTTTACTCATATTTATAAAGTAGTTTTTTTATTAGTTCCTTTATTTATTATTATTATTGCTGTACATAAACCATTTTTTTATTGAAGTACCTGCTCACATACGCACTCTGCCACTATGAAACTGTATCACATCACTAGCAGAGGTCCAGTTGAAAACTAGCGCGTCGGGCAGTCTAGCTGCTGCACACTTTGCTGAACTAGGCCTTTTTGGTGCAGCCGTGATACACTCAATTATTATCCCTTTTATTAAGTTTTTTTGTTACTTTTGTATAATGTTGTGTGCACTTGTGGCTTTTACCAAATAAACCTTTTTTAAGGGTTTCGTACCCAAAGGGTCAAACGGGACCCTATTACTAAGACTTCGCTGTCCGTCCGTCCGTCCGTCCGTCTGTCACCAGGCTGCATCTCATGAACCGTGATAGATAGCCAGTTGAAATTTCTACAGATTACGTATTTCTGTTGATGCTATAACAGCAAATACTAAAAACAGGGTAAAGTAAATATTTAAGTAGGGCTCCCATACAAAAAAGTTTATGTATACATATATATATACATAAGTCAATTTTTTTGCTCGTTTTTATAAATAATGGTACGGAACCCTTTGTGTGCGAGTTAGACTCGCACTTGGCCGGTTTTTTCCGTCTTCCGTCTTTCAAGACTTAAAGAGACATCATGTTCCTAAGGGCAAGTTGTCCAGTTGGATGGTCTGAATCACCACCTAAGAAGTCATCAGGATCCTCCTACCCTTTTCCCTATGGTTTTTGGGCTATATTACTATTACTCGTCATCTCAACAGTCACCTCATTTCTGGCCATATCACCCTGCCCACAGTCCATCGATCCATCGTTTCTTTGGGTCTCTTTTACTCTTATAGCCATCTACATTCATACTCAAAATTTTTAAACTACTTTTTTCCCCACTCTTGCGCATCATAATGTCCTTACACGATAACTATTTGGCAAACAACATTTTCCGACTCAAACCGCCGTCTTTCCAACCTCGCCGTCGAGGTCCGTCGCGACGTCCCGGTCCATGCCCTCCCCGACCCTCGCTCGAGCCAGCCCGCGATGCTGTGCCAGTAGCTTTAAATCAGCCCCTAAATAATGATACCGTTCAGATCCAGCCTGTCCCCATGCAGTCCACCCTGAGCGACGCCCTAAGCCGAGGTTCGTACCCCACAGGGGGTGCCCTTAGCGTGCAGTCGCTTAGTTTGTAAGTTTTTATGCCCTGGCTGGAGGCCTTACTCTAAAGGCACCCACAGGATAGTCCGGTTAAGCAGGCGACAACCTCATAGGTTGAACTGCGAGATGCCATTCAAAAAAGCAAACAACATTTCAGTCACAGGGCCACTTTCAGACTCTTTCTATGTACTCATTCCTTATTTTATCCCATCGCGTTACACACATCCCTTGACACACCACGTAAGAGGTATTGCACTTTTTCTGTTACACCTTTTATTTTCTGAATATTATGACAAGGCAACACTACACAGAATTCTAACCTTGCTAGCGAAAGTCAAATTAATGTCAACATGTCAAGTACAACATTCAAGAATAGAATAATCAAATATTAACAAATATTGCCTTGATTTTATTGTGACACGAATATTTGGGAAGAAAATTTTACAATCGTAATTAGATTTAGTAGACCATACGTGGTTGGATTTAGAGGTTATTTTTGAATAGTGATAAAGAAGTCAAGGTGGTTAAAAGCTATTAAAGTTTTGTATGTGATAAGTTGGTCAATGACCTTTCGGATTGGTTTGTGTTATATTTAGATTTTTCTATAGTTTTTTAGTAACGTAAAACGACACACGTTGATCGCAGACTAAAAAACCTTTGGTACAATGATATTTCATTATTTTATCCCTTTTACTCAACAGGATAATGTCTTGTCGTTACCTATATGAGGTACATAAAGAAAGAAAACCTAAATTCTAAATTCTGCACGGTACACCTAATTACTTATGAATTATAGCATGTAACTATTGCTATTTTTTTTCCTGCAACATCAATCATTGCTTACGAGCGTTTACATCTTACGACATTTCATACAAACTTTCAAGTCCTTATCGTCCAAAATGACTGAACCGATTTTAATGAAACTTCATACGCTTAAGCAGGATACTTAGATCTAAAAAGTTACTAAAAAACATTTTCGAAAAATAGTGTTACAGCTAAATAAGACCGATTATAAATTATCTATAGAAAGAGAAAATTCCAACTATCTCTTTTTTTAATTAAAAAACTTAAAATTTGTTAAAATATTTGTAAGTCAACTTTTAATAAAGATAGGAAAAAGTAAAAGTGTTAATTTGAAGAGTTTATTAAAACAATTTGAATAAAAACAATTGAAAAATATAATGTAGTTTTGATTTACAGCAGTTTTTGAGCTTTTTACCTTCCTATTAGTACTTATAGGCAAGCGGTCACCATGACCGACGTTAGGTGGATGTGTTACTAGAATACACGTTAGGTGGCTAAGGGTTAAAACACATTTTGAAAATATTTTTAGTATTTATCTTTTTATTTAAAAGACTTTTTGTGAATGTGGTTTAGTACATAACTTTTAACGCAACGGGTACAGGCTACATTAACAGCCAGAAAATAAAATATTTCAAAAAAAAGCATGGTAGTTAAAAATCTTACCTGTCTAAAAAAATTAGGAACTTCTTCTTTTGTTTCAAACATTGTGTCTTTCGGTGAGTGAAGGTAGAACATTCGTCCTAACCCCTTCAAATGGTCACTGACCATCTCGGAGAGCCCATTCTCCTCTGTCGCGTTCGCGAAGGAAAAGTCCGCCATCTTGGACTAAAACTATCTGAAAAAAAAAAAAAAAAACTTAAACAAGGAGATATTACCCATGAAGTGTTAGGCAGAGGTTTCAAACATTTCGCCAGGGTGTTTATTTCAGATATTTGATTATAACTGAGCAATTCTTGATTTCTTGACAAAAATAGTGCGTGGAGTCTCTCCGCGCGGAAAAAGTGAAACTTCGTAATACTACACGCATGCATTCTTGTGCCACGCATTCACTCTCGCTCTGTCTATTTTTATTCCTCCTCCATGGTAGCGTTAAACGTTTAACGCAAACTTGTTGGAAGTCGCATATTTAAGAAGTTTCACTTCAAAAATACTACTAACACTATCTTACTCATGACCTCAAGCCCAGCACTACACCAATGCATGAGTCAATAAACATAAATTTTATCTAAATCTGTAGTCAAACATTTACCATATTGATGTCTTGCGGTTCTTACATCGTAAAAGTTTTAAAATACTTTGGAAAAACACGAATTAATGAACACATAGGTCAAACCGCAAAACACGAATCAACATTTTAATGTTTTCCTTGTATAGTAATTTAATTTTAGGTACTAAAAAGTAAAAAACATCCTTAATCTTATTTAATAATTAACGCGGTACCTAAAAAGTGTTGTGTTTTTTAGCTATAGTTTGCCCTAAGATGGCCTTCTGTGTTGACCGCAAAATTTATGTCGGGGAAACTAATACAGTAAACACAACGCGTCTATTTTACGTGTCATAGCCATTTATATATGTCGACTCCGGTCTTTAGTACGGACCTAAAGTGAACCGCAAGCGTACAAGCACAGAATAAATAGTACAATTAGTCTACTCAAACCTACAGCGCGCATCTACAGAGTCGTGATGTTTTGAGATCGTAACAAGGACGACAGCAGCGGTGGCCCAGTGGTGGCAGCCCCGACTTACGAGCAGTGAGTCGTGGGTTCGAACCCAGGCAGGCGCATTACTTTGTGTAATTTATTTCACCACCGCTGCTCTCAAAACGGTGAAGGAAAACATCGTGAGGAAACCGGCATGTCAACCCGCACTGGGCCCGCGTGGTGGATTATAGCCCACTCCCTCTGCCACAGGCTGATGATGATGAACAAGGACGACATGCTGTGTCTGATTGCAGCGGAGTTAAGACGTCCCGGAACTGTACCCGATTCATTGAAAACAATATTAGGTGTTTGAAATTACCATTTATCATTTTTTTTCAATTGTAATCTGTTAGTTTAATAAAAGCAGTGTATCCAGTGTGTTTTCGTTGCACGACACTCATCTTCAGACCACATGAAGTCCGAGTCTACGGAGTAAATTCTAACAATCAACACTATTAGCAACCAGCTGAAAATAATCATATGGCAAAATAACAAATTTCCCTGACTTTGCATACGCGAGATTATATGATTGAAGTATTTCCTAAAACATACCATCTCTTTCTACACATTATCTGCCTAGCCTTTTTCAAGTATGTTGGGATCGGCTTCCAGTCTAACCGGAGGCAACTGAGTACTAGTATTATACTTGAAGCGACTGCCTATCTGACCTCCACAACCCAGTCTCTGATACAAGGTAATACGATACCCCTTGGTAAGACTAGTTGTCAGACTTTCGGGCCACTGACTACCAGCCCCCCTAGCATGACCGTTCTATCTCTATTCTACCAAGAAACGACAAGAAATATTTTCTATACAACTTGTCATTTCTTCTGGCCGAGCATGGCGCGCACCGTCGACTCGCGTTTCTACAAAGATATAGACAGAAATTCTTTCCATAGCAACGGGGACGTATCACGTGATGTTTATATTCCCTGAATATTATTACGTTTAGTTAACAAAAAAAATATGCCAATTGCACGAGTTTTTCATTTTTCGTGGGCGGGATGGTGTTGCTGCATCCTGCATCCAGGCCTAGATCTTTTTCGCGAAATTAAACCTAAATATTTTACATAACATTTCAACCTTTTGACCGTAACTCAACGCAACCACAAAACGTATTTCTCGTATTCAGTGTTTATTAAGACTAGTTTGACATTTGTCTGAAGTAAAGTTATTTCTACCCCCAAATGTCAAAAGAAGAGAAAATATGGTCGTCATGCTCGACGTTGTAGACTTGTGTCGACTGAAGAAAAGAAACATTTCTTTTCTACATTCTTAATATCGCCATGCTCGGGACGATAGAAATATCTGTCAAATTGACGATTCTTCCGTAGACATAGCCCGTTTCTACGGCGGTCATTCTAGGCCGGCTGTAACGACTGACGACGATCTAGAAATGACAACCAACGGCTTCACGACACTCAAGCTGCTTTCCGAGGTATGGAGGAAACTCGGTATGTAATGGGTGGTCACCCATTAAACTAACCTAAAGATGAACTACGAGCGCTTCTACTCTCAACATCTATTCTCAAAATATTTCTCTTTCCACTCTTTAGCAATATACATTTTTATTTATGAGGTATTTATTACTACGCGTTGGTCCCCATGGGGGCCGTTTAATACATATTTAAATTGTATGTCTCACTTATCAGTGCTTCAAAGGTTAATGTGTGGTTACAAATTAGAAATACTGATAACCTTTTAATTTGGTGACTTAATTAAGTACCTACTTATCATAACATAGTAACATTCATATTATTTTTTATAATACATTGTAAACACGTGTCCTTCGATTGCCCAACATACGTGATTCCTCAATGTAAAAGAGGTTATTATTATGAAATTATATAATTGTTTATTTATAAATTATCTTTCAACACTCGGAACTGCGTGTGAAATAAATATTCCACGGCAAAGATAAATGATTTGAACCGGGTATCTAAAAGCTTGACCTCTGCTGGTTACTGATTAGTAATAATTGAATTTTTATTTTTATTTTCAGTACATTGGTTTCTTCCTTTAAAAGGCGCTGCTGAGCCTCTAAATTGGTGGTCTTAGACAGCTGTTTATGTGAGGTTTATGCTGAGGAACATGGCTTCAGGTACAACGTAAGTAAGTGAAAACAATATCTCTATACCAACTATATTATATAGTTGTGTACTTTTAAGTGGTGTTGCACAGTTTAAATATCTTGGTCACATTGTAACTGAGAATTTGAGTGACGAATTAGACATTCAGAGGGAGCGGAGGGCGTTGTCGGTGCGTGGTAATATGTTGGCACACAGGTTCGTTCGGCTCCTGTTAAAATAAAGATGTTCAAGGCATTCTGCCAGACGTTCTACACGAGAGGCCTGTGGGCAAACTTTACACAGAACGCCTACAATCCCTTGCACGTCCTGTATAATAACGTGTTCAGGGCTCTGTTTGGGTTCCCTCGATATTGCAGTGCATGTTTGCTGACTTCACCGTAGATGATTGCTACGCAATTTTTCGAAAAAAATGTTGCATCGGTGGTGCGTGGCGAGAGAACCGATACTGTTCTGCTCAGTAGGTTCACTGAACTCAATGTGTTGCGAGACTGATGAGCCTACTGTGTGGAGGAGACAGTGTGTGTTATTTATCTACTTATTTTCACTTTTTAATTACTAACATTAGTAATACGCAAAATTCTTATTACTAACAACCTTGCCTTGCCCATGGACTTTTTCGTCTGAAATAAATGATTTTTATCTTATTTATTTAACAAAGGGCAAGACTGCTTGGAACACAAAATGGCGAACAGAACGCCGACATTTCACAAACTTATTTTTTTAAAGCAAAACTAAAAAAAATAAGTAAGTTTTTTGCGGAGTGGGAGGGAGTGTCAGACTTGTACTGACTAAAACCCATCCATTTTTTTTTTTTTTTGTTTGGCTTCTCGCAGTTCAGCCTTCTGAGGCTGGCTTCTGCTTAACCGGTCTAATCCTGTGGATGCCTAGAATTTAAAGCCTCCAGCCAGGGCAGCAAAATTATCTGAGTTAAGTGATAACTCGCTAAGGGCCCCCCCTGCGGGGTTCGGGCCAAACCCATCCATGTTGCTTCTTCGCCTTTTGTGTTCCAGGGCCACGATATCTCTTTCGAACAGTCCCGCAAACTTTTCTATAACTAGAGTTAGGTATTGTATCGATTTTTTTATAGGTAGCAAATATGATCTACGGTATCTTTTTCCAGTTTGGTCCAGTATGATAAAATAACCCCAAAAAATGATAAAAGTTGATTGACCGCCCCGTGCCGTATCTTACACTCACTTTATGAATGTCTAATTTAAGATTGCACAATATTAATTGTGTATTATAATGCATGAATTATAAATACGTTTCAAAATTGTAAGTTCACTGACCTACAATTTTGAAACGTATTTATAATTCATGTTCCAACATACATGAAATATAAATACGTTAAATATTAACAGCCGCGAGGGTCGATCTTTAACGTTAAGCCGTGCTTGCCGAGGTTGGTCCGTGGATGGGTGACCATAATTACATACTGAGTTTCCTCAGTGCCTGGGAAAACACGTTAAGCCGTTGGTCCCGTCTGTCATCAGATTTTGTGAGTCGTTATGAGTAGTCAGAAGCCAAACGTCTGACATCCAGTCTTACCAAGGGATATCGTATTACCCAGTTACTGGTTTGTGGAGGTCAGATAGGCAGTCGCTTCATGTGAAATACTGGTACTCAACTACATCCGGTAAGACTGAAAGCCGACCCCAAGGTAGTTTGGGAAAAGGCTAGGGAGATGATGATGTCGCGACATACATGAAACCTTTTTTTCAATGGATTAGGCTGGGCATGAGTGTAGGTAATAGAGTAGTCGCAATGAATGTTATCAGTCAGATAGACAACGCACACCATAATATACAGGGGATATTATTTTAGAACATCTGTTCCTTTTTTAACCAAAAAGGGACTCCAAAGCAAGGATGAAGGATGTTTTTTTTTTAAATAAACCCTCAAATGGGTCAAAGATTGCGGCTTGTATTATCATAAATATTTGACTATTAATTTTTAAGACCATGCCTTTTTCTGAGGTATCAATAAGGTCCTAAAGTTTTGAGCTTCAAATATAAAATTTATGATTAATATCCAAAAAAAATGGATTGCAATAAAGAGAGACTGTATTGTATCAAAAATATTCCTTTTTTGGGAGCAGCGGTGGCCCAGTGGTGGCAGCCTCGACTTACGAGCAATAAGTCGTAGGTTCGAACCAATGCAAGCGAATTACTTTGTGTAATTGATTTCATCACCGCTGCTCTCAAAAACGGTGAAGGAATACATCGTGATGAAACCGGCATGTTCTAGAACTAAAAAATCGAAGACATGTGACATCTACCAACCCGCACTGGGGCCGCGTAGTGGATTAAAGCCCACTCCCTCTCATAGAGAGGAGGCCTGTGTCCTAGCAGTGGGAACATTATAGGCTGATGATGATGATTTCTTTTTTACAGTGGGTAAATAGAGAAAATTTCAGTAATTTAGTGACAATGATAGTTTTGTATTTCTGATTTATCTAATGTGTAGGCCTGTAACTTTTAGACCGTACAAAGTACGTGTACTCTGAACATCTTTTACAAACAATTCTATAGTAAATTTGGCTCCAGTAAGCAGATATATCGCACACACGGAAGTAAGGCCGACACTGAAGATATTATTAGCTGCATATCCGTAAACGCATAGATAGATATAACATACACAATGGTCATATACTACATAATTTAGTTCGCGTTGAGGAAGTTGAAGGGAATGATATTGGCATTTAAAGTGAGCGATAGACGCGCGAGCAGGTTACCTACCTTCGCGTATTTACATATATCTTAAAGATCTTTTTCTCCCATGTAAACCATTTGGTTGACACGTCAATCAATAAACAGTAAACTGCTGAACATAGGCCCCTTTCAAAACATTCTTGCCGGTTCTTCTCCATAGGAAACGACCTAGCCGAACCGAGCATTTTTGTTGACGTTTTATAAGTGCCCATCCATACTGATATTATAAATGCGAATGTCACTCTGTTTGTTTGTTTGTTTGTTACCTTTTCACGACTAAACGGCTGATCGGGTCTTAATGAAAGGAGATGTTTCATTTTCGGCCATAACATGTACATTTATTGAAAAAGAGGAAAAAATACCACGAACTTAGGAAAAATATTCTTTCGTGAATTTAAGCCTGATTTACTGTGCACAAAAAGTAATAGTTTTTCAATTATTGCCCCATTCTATTCAACATGGCGTCTTCCAGTTTGCAGTTTGCTTTCGTTCTGAAATCATGTCACACAAAAACATAATATCACATCGACGTTAAATTATGAAAAGTATGTGTTTTTGTAATTCATTATTATTATTATTGGTCTCTTAGACATAATTGTCAACTAATTATAAGCAAGTATGCTGATTTTAACGTTAAAAACTATATAATAGGTACTACTTTTTTGGAGTGTACTTCTGAACGAAAAATTCAAAATGAGATTTTGTTTTGACAAGTGACAAAACCCATCAGTGTCAGTCAGTCAGTCTCGTTCGTCTCGTATTGTCTAACGTTTTATGAAAACAGAGAACAAAACAAATATGAAAGCATCGAAAAAATTCAGTTCTGATAAACAATTATTATCAAATAACAATTTCTAGGTTATGTAAACGTCATCTCTACAACCTGTCATGGCTGTCATAATTCTCGCGACAAACGTCAAACATTTTTAATTTGTATTATGTGCATAAAAACCATCTATTACTATTTAAAAAATGTTACTTTATTCTATTTAGGGGATTGTTTCCCACTTTTCCTGAAAGGTACAGGTCATGGCCGGAGTCCCATACAAAAATGAAACATCTTCTTTGGCAAGAAGATAGATTTCAACCTTGGAAAGGACATAGGCTATATATC
This sequence comes from Cerastis leucographa, assembly GCA_963082945.1. Taxonomy (NCBI): domain Eukaryota; kingdom Metazoa; phylum Arthropoda; class Insecta; order Lepidoptera; family Noctuidae; genus Cerastis; species Cerastis leucographa. Next base: position 18,706,208 of record OY720356.1, on the reverse strand, counting down.
ATCACGCTACGACCAATAGGAGCGGAGAAGCAATGAAAAATGTTGCGAAAACGGGGAAAATTTGACGCAGACGAAGTTGCGCGGGACAGCTAGTGTATGCATAATAATAATTATGTTACTTTTTTTTTATCTGTGCCACAAAACACCTTTCGCCACCTTCCGCATTTAGTCAGGGGGATTACCATGACGTCTTAAAGCAGTATTATTTTAATGCCACTCCAGAACGGTAAAGAGACGGAGCTATGGAGTACAACACCTAGCGCCATGTCTTTCCTACGCTAGTATAAAATTAAACCAATACTGCTTTAAGACGTCATGGTCGGCCACCTTCTCTATCCAAGTGGGGGGCGCAAACTACGCTTGCCAATACGTGGTCTCCACTCTACGACTCATTCGCTCCTTCGGGCATCGGTCCTTCGACAAACAAGACCAAACAATGTAGATACGCAAACTTTTAGTCCTATTTGGCTTCGATCAATAATAGTACTAGATTAAGGATCAGGAACAAAAATGAATCGCAAAAGTGTCCACGTGTGCACACACGTAAACATCTACATATATTTTTTAGAAAAAAGTTTAATAATATTAACAACTTCAGTTTATTATAAACCTTAACACTCCAACATAAAGTTAAATTACAATTACAAAATATATTTATTTAAGTCCTTTCATAGTAGAAAGATAAAAGGCAATAAATTTAAAATAGCGCTTGAAAATAAAAAGTCATGAGTTCAAAAATAAATATTCTAAAATGAATCTTAAAATTTAAGTGACAAAGTTCAAAACATTACATTGACGATTTCGTGCTTACTCCAATTTAGAACTAGACGTAGTTCTTGGTATTACATTTCAATGCTCAGAACACAGTAAGTATTGAAAGACGTAGAGTTGCAGAATATATTTTTTTAGCCAAGGTTCGTTTTGTAAGGTTGCAAATAGTTTTGACCGATTTAAAAAAGTAGTAGACTAAGTAGTAGATACTGTTTTTAACCGACTTAAAAAAAAGGAGGAGTTTCACAATTTGACTATATTTTGTTTTTTTTTGTTGACCGATTTCTGCACTCATTGCAAACCTATAATTATTTTATTCGAAAGCCTAGTCTAGTCTTGTGGTGTTCCCGTTGTCACCTAGTCAGAACCTGATGGTAGGATCCCAGAGAAATCGAGGGCAATCCTCAAATTTTATAGGTACTTATACAATGTTTTTCATGTACTTTCTAACGAGGCACGTCACATATTACCGTGGTATCTTAAAAAAATAAACTTGTTGAAGGTGTGGCCTGTAAAGAAACATACTTACGCGGTTTATTGAAAATAGTTTTAAAGTATTTCATGAAATTACCTACAGGTATTGTTTTCATTCGATAAAGATTTAAGTAATTTACGCTTTTGCGTGTTTCCAGTTATGTTCAAACTATCAAAATGAATCGAACATATTCTCGATTTTTTACAAGGTTTAATATTCTGCACATCGAAATGGGTCGCTAGAAAATCTACAAACAAAAATAATATTTAAAATAACAACACTACTCCATGCATTGCCTTTTCCAGAATAGTCAATGTTTGGAACAATAGTTGGCGCGTTGTTGCAAACATTGGTCAAACAATTATAATATTAGCTAATTCACTTATATTGACTATTTAATTCTGTTTTCATTTCATGAAAAATCTCTTATATTATATCGTTATCGAAAAAAAACATATTCCTTTCAAAATCTTAGTGTTACGGTCATTATTTTCACAGTTATTGAACGCGCACTGCGGACATTTCGACGTCTTAACGTTGGCTATGATTGGACCATACTAATTTGAAATAAGACCACAAAAGCATTTGTGGTCTTATTTTTCGAGCCGTTTTTGAAGCGCTCATCGGGAATCTAGTACTATTATTGATCGAAGCTATTTGGTCACTAACACTTATCATTAAGGCGACAATAAGTGCCCGCGACCTTGAGCGAGTAAAAGTGCATGCGTAACGCTTCAACGCGCACCAAGATTATTCGGAAAAACAACCTACCTTGATTTATCAAACACAATAAAAATAAAAGCCGTATACTAAAATATGGGTTGTTAAATTGTCTTTCAGATTGTCAAAGTTTCATGCAAATACGTCCGATAGTTTTTGCGTTATTATCGTTTTTTTGTCCGCATTAGACATGAATTTACAAATTAATTACACTATGTTATAAAAATATAATTTCACAATTTCACATATCAATTTATAAAAAAAATTGTCTAGTATAACATATATTTTTTTCAAAGAATTAAAACTAGAAGTTTAGGCGTGATGTTCAATTTAAAATCATTAAAAGTCGTATATCTGCGCCTTAACACTGAAAACAGGATATTTACCATATTTAATAATTGAATATCGATTGATTTTTGAAATATTGGGAATTCAAAACAAATAGTAAAAATTCAAAAACACGGCATGCATTTGCTTGAGTCATTTAACCAACTACATCATTATCAGGTCAGCATTTAAATTGTTTAACGATGGTACGTGGTCTATCTATACATTTTGGTCCCCAACACAAGTACTATTGTAACTTACCGGGGCTGCCTCAGTTTATGTAAGACACAATGTTTGAGAAGAAATAAACATTTTTGTATTTTTTTTTGTATTTTAAATTGAATGTGGATTACTTAATATCGTTTTGAATTTGTTATTCTACCTAAACTTATATGAATTATTAATGGTTACTTTTTTATGTCATGTTTTCGATTGTAATGTTTTAATGTTACTGTTTTATTTTACAAAATTTCTACACAAACCGTATTGTTCCGAATTAAATGACTTATGAATTATGTGATGTGATCGTATTTTTTGTCGAATCACTGGACAAATGACAAAGGATTTTTAAAACGTGTAGGACGACCTTATTATTTCAAATGTAAAGAAATTGATTTTTCACTATTTCATCAAAATTGATCTTGCGTCAATTTTTATTCCAGCATCGTACAACAAATCATTTTCACTAGTTGAAAACTGTTTATCTTTTGTAAACAAGGTCAAAAGGGTTAAGTGCTTACATAAAAAAAAACATGAATTATCGCACTAGGAGGTTATGTAAACATTATAAACAAGGCATCAAAAAACATTTTGTATGATTGCTTCCACAGTGAACATTGTTTATAGAAGTGATAAAAAAAAATCTTTTATATGACCCAATTTAATATTTTCGTCTTTTTTTATTTTTTTTTCTATTAAATTAAATTATTTGAGCATATTGGTTATCCCAGGTGTGACTTTTATGTATTTTTTTTCTAAAGAACTAAATTAAGGTAGAATTTCACTTTGCTTTGTGCAGACTTTAAATATGTAAGATTGAAACGTATGAAGTATTGACCTATATCTTATCTTTTTCTTCCAGTTCCAGGAATTTCGAGGAAAACCTTTTTTTCTTTCATCTTCTCTCTTATCATTTACATTTTTAAATATTTGCTTCAATAATTTTTATTAAAAAAAAATTATATATATATATATGTATAATATATTCCGCAGCTGTCGAGATCAGGATTCAAGCTACCGGGTGGTTAGGTATCCAGAGACAGGCCGCATCGAGGAGTACTTCCTTCTGAATCAGGCCCTTGATCCAACCGCCAAGTAAGAGCCTCGAGAGATGTTCGTCGAGGCCTGTTTGGCCATCAGGCCATTGGCCTTAACGACAATCGGGACAATGATAGCCAAGTTTATATTCCACATGCCAACAACCTCGTGTGTCAAGAGATATTTTATTACGTCCTTCATAATCTGCACAAAACAGAGGTTTATTGGATTTAACGTTGCCAATATTTGTCAATTACCTACATAAATAAGATAGTTACCTATGTGCAGATAACCCACGATTTTAAGGTTCAAGTCCCGAATTTATTAAACACAAGGGGTACGTTGTATACAAATTATTATACGAGTATACACCGTGTGAATCACCTCATCACGAAGCCGTCAACCAAGCATTATGTACATGAAACTAAGTAACTTCGCAAAAATTATTGCTGGGAAACGATTTTTTTTTTGGGGGTGTAAAATCATGTTTTATTGTAGAACTCAATGTAACGCACTCAAAACATTGTGCTGATGGACGGATTGAAAAAGTACGGTGGTCGTGGAGGTGTTTAAAGTAAAAATCATACATTAAAAATTTGTATTTAAAAAATTACTTGTCAATAAGTTGGAACTTTGACCCCTAATATCTCCGTAACTAGAAGGTTCCCAGGCATGGTGTAGAACAAAAAAATGATCGCAATGACAGGGAGAACCAGTGCCTTTCGGCTTCGTTAAGAGGTGTTTTACACCCTTTACAGGTACAGCCGCAAGGTACGATTTGAAGTTTCAGATTTTATTATCTAAAGAAGTAACTAGAAATGTTATGAAATAGACACATGAATAGAGCAAACGGGATAAGGAATCTATATCTATAATACAATACACACAAATAAATAAAATTGAAGTGTCTGTTTGTAATATTAAAATAACCGCTTTTTACTACATGCATATGAAAGTATATACGGTACATATACAAAAATAACATTTTATACAATTTTTGTCTGTTTGTTCCGGCTAATCTCTGGAACTGCTGGACCGATTTTGACGGGCCTTTCACTAAACATTGACCTTTTGTCAAGGTTTTTTCAATTCCACGTGGTCGAAGTCGCTAGCACAGCTAGTATAGAATAAAACAGCTAACAATTTTTTTTTTACAATTTGTATTTATTCTCTATCGTAACGAATCGAAATATTAATGAAGCCGGACAGTAATTAAGAATTATTTATTACACTGCTCGAGAGTTGTTTTATATGAAACGTAGATTAAGTCAATCACATTAATGTGAAGTGTCTAAAGAAAAAAAGCCTTGACAAAAGGTCAATGATCACGTCTTGATAAATTTATATTTGAGGACTGCAATTATATTTATTATTGTTATAAGGTAAACTATGCACATCAATACCGGCACTGAGATTAATAATAGGGGATAATCCAATTTTTTTTTCTTTGTCCGTCGGGTAGTTTATTGAAAAGTATTGGATACGTATTTTTTCTTTTTTCACGTGGTTATACAATTACGGAGATATATTGAGTTGAAATGGCGCATGACGTCACATGTAGGTAAGTTTTATACCTACTTGTGACGTAGTAAGCCCCCACTGTCTAACTTTAATGAGTTATAACTAAGTATTTTTTTGACATTTTGATAAAACAAAAAATACGTGTCTAATATTTTTGTATTACCTGTCTGACGGACAAAATAGAATATCGTTTTCTTTACCCAGTCCGATCCCCTATTGCTATGCAAATTGACACCCTGTTGGTAGCCAATTTGATTAACCAATGAATTTTTTTTCGACTGTACAGTGTAATATTAATAAGTTTAACTAAGTATTATTTCTACCATACTTTTCCATCACATACATACTTATATACACCGATACATTTTAATCGTTTTAATCCTGTGGATGGTCGGTTCGGTGCATGAAACACTATCGATTCGTAGTGATAAAATTAAAAATAATTAAATTTTTTGTAACGTGAACCAATTTTTGCATTAGTGAAATAGCAATGTAAACCATTACTAGTACCATTTGAAACTCATTTCGTGCCATATGATGTGACCACACACACATTTTGCGAATATTACGTTATCACTTGCTATTTTTAGGGTTCCGTAGCCGAATGGCAGAAAACGGAACGCTTTTTTTTTTAAATAAAATTTTGTGTTGTTGTAGTTGTTTATGAATAGTATTTTGGAAGTTGAATCACCCGTCCAAGGGATTAAAACGATCAAAATTTGACGGTGTATACATGGTGTTGTTTTTCATCCTAGTCAAATTCAAGGAGGTAACTGTGCTAATGATTTTCGACCCGAATCAATAATAAAATGGGTAGGTATTTTTTTTTTCTTATTTGCGGAAATCGGTAAGTGTGAACTACCCGTGTTTTGAACGCGGCCCGTCTGATCCTCGCCCTATAACCTCGCTTTCAAATATACAAACAATCTCAAACGTTTATTCGATAATTTCTTATTCCATAAACCACGTTTAGGGGGTTATTCCGATATACTGACAAACTTAAACAACCAAAAAAATCTGCGTTTATTTATAATTAACTAGGTACCGTAATTTAAATTGATTATTTATGTCCTTTGTGACAACTTCCTGAATTTTGACGAGGATGCAAAGCAATACACTTCACTACACACACACACGCATCTTGATAATCAGTGTATACTAATATACTCGTATGTTTCTTTATGACAGTAAACATTTTTTAAATATTCCTTGACTAAAAAAAAAAAAAAAATTGTAGCGCACCGGTATTGGGAACAGGGTCCAAATACCGGCGTTCAGGGACTCCATAGAAAGGAACCTCCTAACAATACGAGATGTTTCCAGGAGAACCGTTTTCTGAATCAAGCTCTTGATCCAGCTGCCTAACGAGAGCCTCATCAGGTATTGGTCGAGGTTCTTGCCAACTAGGCCATTTCACATTTCATTCCATGTTATTTTATCATTTGAATTAAATTGCACAAGTGGATAAATGCATGTAATTTTTATAGTCTAAAATAATTTATGCATAAGAAATGTTGTTGCTGTAGCATTATGATAAACTGTAAAATTTTGCATGTTTTGTTTTATCTCAGCTGAATATGTTTGAACTATAACAATTGTATTTAACACCACTGTATACCATGTTTAATGCAAATAAAAGATTTATGTTTATGTTTATTTAATTTGTTTTTTCTCATTTGCATTTCATTTTTTTTTTTTTCTACATTTAACTGATCCAGTTGCGGTGGCACGGGAAAAATACATAAGTAACACTAAGAAAAAGTTATTTGAAACTAGACTCTAGGGTCCAACGGGAGGTTGGAATTAGTATCTGAATAATTTAAATCGGAGCACATCTGCTACCCAAAATAACATCGATACAGGATAAATTATTGAGGTTAAGAAGTATTAATATTCTATGCGAGGACTTTTGATCCCAACACAAACATATTGCGAATTAGGTAGTACACACGGTGATACAGCAACCTTAACCAGTTTATGCGGATCTCTCATTATACATGAAACCTATAAAAAGCGAGGCCACGTTATATTGGAAATGATAGATTGAAGCCGTCGTGCGCACATACGAACGCACGTCCATATTTAATTCTATTGATCTTTTGCCAAGTCATGTCTCTTGGTTTATTTTTAGTTTATAAGCATGTTTTTGTCACAGTGTCAGTCCGTTTGAAGTTCATATTTTCGTATCAGATTATAGGTAACAATCTCAAGTATAAACGGTCAAGAAACGAAAATGTTAAGCAATTTTCATAAACATCCTTTTCTTACTATTTTAGTGTCATTAGTTTAAACCTTTTCGAAATATTGAACAATAATTTTTATATTCAAAATGGCGGCAATATGCTGTCGGAAAAAAAATATAAAGGGCAAGTAAAACTATTCTTATGAAATAAAATCCGTGCAAGTACCTACCTGCCAATTTGTAACATCTTGAACATGATATCAGAGAAGGACAAAATCGCGAAATCTTCAGACTTGCCTTCTCTGCATGAAAAGAAATTGGCCCTGCAGTGGGAAAGACATACAGTTAAGATTCTGGGAAATACGTAGAAATCTAAATAATAAATTATGCTCAGATATGTAAACATTACATTGTTTGAAATCAGCTGTCAAAGTTATATGAATAACGGAAACATCTTGCATTCTTCATAGATATTTCTGACTTTATTTACATTATTAATAACATTTACTACGAGATATTTACCATGTGTATTATTTGTTTATTTACATTGACGTCAGATGAAGAAAATGTATACATAACCCTTAACAAAAGAAAGTTATCAAATACGTGAAAGGTTAGATAAGGATTAGAAACACAGCCAGATAAGTTGTCTAGAAGATAAGAATGTGAAATTCTTAGATAACAACAATGAAACACATATTGATTAGGAAATAATAAACCGAGCGGCGTTAAATTATGCTAGCGAAAAATAATATAAGTATAATAACTAATATAACTAAACTAGAGATAAATTATTATGAGTGATTAAAATTCCTAAAATGAGCTACTAGCAGTGGGAAAGCTAGCAACTAAAATTCCAAGTAGCCGAATCAAAAACTAAATCGAGCGAAAAAAAAAATTGAGTGAGCGCAAATCATAGTAGGTGAGTGTACTTTAAAACCGATTTGCGTTCATAGGTACAAGAAAAGAAGTACTTAAAAAAATACCGTTTTTCGATGTATGTATTTGTGAGTTGCGGTACTAATATCTTCACATACTGTAATACTATTATTTTCAATCCTAGCATATTATTCTTCTTCTGAAAATAACACACAGGATTCGTTCGGATTGTACAAATTTAAGGCGCGGAGCGACGAAGGGACAACGGTGTGTGGCGCGTCAGTTCGGGTGCAGTCTGTTCGTATGACGTCGTAACTTGTGTTCGTGTACTCGAGAGGGAGAACATAGGATGCAAGAGCGAGCGAAGCAAGCCTCTGACTCGGACAGCTTAAGGTGGATACAGACTTTGCGAGGCATGCGCCACGAACGGCGCACAACGAATACCACGGCCATACTTTGGCTCGCCGTCGCACGTGCGTAGCACATGCCTCGCCACAAATACAAAGGTACACACCTTGCGATGCATTCACTGTGCGTTGTTCGCGGCGCATGCCTCGCAACGTCTGTATACGGCTTGAGGTTCGGATTGGATGGCGGGGCAAATTCTAAGACCCCTCCATCCACTTCTTGTTAGGTCACTTTAAACCCTGCCGACATAAATAAGAGCCCGGGGCTACGTCGACTATGCTTAAATTGTTGCCTATTTAGTTATGTTTTGAGCTGAGTATTTTGCTGTGCAATCAACAAAGTAATTTTGATTATTTTTGAATAAAAAAGATTTTTGTATCCAAAAACAAATAAGTATACATACAGAACCCCCCCCCCCCCCAACCGTTTGTGACAGCGACGGTTCTCGCACCTTATTGTGAAGCTTAATGTGCTGTGGACTGTTTACACCATTCAGTTTTTCTAATTTTATTAGTTAGTTTTAGGTTCATTACTCAACATATTATTTGAAACACCTCGATTAGGTTATAGCGTAGCACTCTTGGAATCAAATAAATGCTAGATGTTGAATATAATGTGATCTGCAAAATTGTCCCTCAAATAGAAATATGTTCGCTTAAGAATTATTATGCTGATTTTTCTGAATAAATTGTGCCTCAAATTCGTATTTTTATCAATATTTGTGTTCGCTCTCAGTCCTTCGCTCACTTAGTATTTCAGTACGCCATAATCAGTATTTTTGACAGTCTGATTTTTTATTTATAATCGATCGTTTAAATACTACCCATATTGATTTAACTGTGAGTTATTTCCTTGGACTGTTAATTTTAATCCTGAGGAAGAACCCTCAAGAATAAACACGATGAACAAGCAATCAAGCTATGTATGTTAGCTGATCTCTCATTGTACGGGAAGCTCATACAAAGCAAGCTCTTAAGCGAGGGTTATACTGGATATTGCTTGATCTGTTGCCTTGTGTACGCACTCGATGATAATTCCGATATCCTCTTAAGCGAAGCCGTGGTCAGAAGCAAGTCCGTCATAAACAGAACAAAACAATTGGCTTAATTAACGAGCCCGTAATACTCTTCTTTCAATAAACAGCTATGAACACTCTTTGACCTTAATTATAATTAATAGTACTGCTGCACTGCGTGTCGCGGGTTCGATCCCCGCACGGAACAAATATTTGTATGGCCTACAGAAGTTGTTCCGGGTCTGGCTGTTTGTTTATGTGAGTTTAAATGTTTGTAAACGCACCAGCAGCACCGCGGCAGCGCCCGCGCTTGCCTCGGCCGAGGCACGTCCACACTAACCGAGCTGCTTCGCGCGGCAAATGCCTCGCGAGGCTGCTCGCTCTGTGTGGACACGCCTATTGCAGACATTGTAGTATAAAGCTGTAGTTGGTCTAGCTTTAAGGTCAGCACGTTTTTAAACCGTTTTCTCTCTTTAAAGACGTCGACCAGTATTCCTTTATTAGGCATACCCATGTATAATTTAAACAATCCCATTTATCACTACTTTCACAGCAATAAGATTTCTTAGTACCTCCTATTTATAGTAGTTAACACTACGCAATAAAAGCGTAATAAACCTTGTAACTATCATAACGAAACGTAAACAAACTTTGATTGTTTTCATTATCATTTCAATTATGTACCTACTTATCCTTGATACGGTATTAATTGTGTAAGGAATCGTTATACAACCACAACTAGATATGTATTGTTTAATGGCCATGTCTATTTGTAAATCATTATCTTTGATGTTTGCAGAGCTTTTCACTACTTGCGAAAATGCCAATAAATAGATACATTCTGTATTATATGCAGCTATCTTTAACAACATCCACGAAGTATGTTCTTAATGTACATACTTCATACATATGTATAAGCTTTATCGATTTTAAAATATATATTTGACTTTACAACAATGTACTGAGAGGTTTAAAAGGAGAAAGAGGAGGCCTTAGCCCAGCAGTGGGCTTACAAAAACTAACTAAAAACTCTAAAACCGGCCAAATGCGAGTCGGACTCGCGCACGTAGGGTACCGTACCATTATTTATAAAAACGAGCAAAAAAATCACTTTTTTGTACGGGAGCCCCCTTTTTTTTTGCGGATGGGAAATCATCAAATGACTTCTCCCGCTCTGGGCGGAGCGGGAGGGAGTGTCAGAAGTGACTAACTAAAACCCACCCATGTTCCTTCTTAGCCCTTTGTGTTCCAGGGCCGCGGTATCTCTTTCGAACAACCCGCAGCCCTGGCAGGCATCGGCCCTTTCGGACCCCTTCCGGTTTGCTGGCATCTCCTTGAGGCGCGCGTGGAACACGTACGCTCCGTCGACACGGCCTGTCGTCATGAGACGGACGGACGGTGAGCTAGCCCATTTTACTCACCGCCCACAGGCTCGCGCCTACGGTGGCCGGGGGCCACTGGTTGCCCCCCGACGCCCGGGGCGTCTCCCGCGGTGGCTGGGACGTGAGGTTCTCTCCCTCTCACGTTCCGTCACCTCCTTCGCTAGCATGACTGCTTCGCAGAAGGAGGCGACGGCTTCCCATTCCCTCTCGCTCCGGACCATGGATTGAACCAGGGCCGGACGCGAGAGGTCACCGCCGCCGTACGGGAGCCCCCTTAAATATTTATTTTATTCTGTTTTTAGTAGGTATTTATTGTTATATCTGGCCTATTTGTTGTTGTAGAGAGCAACAAAAATACATAATCTGTAGAAACAACTAGCTATCTATCACGGTTCATGAGATACAGCCTGGTGATGGTGACAGACGGACGGACAGCGAAGTCTCAGTAATACGGGACCCCCGTTTGACCCTTTGGGTAAGGAACCATAAAAACTATGTACCCTAAAAAATAATGTAACTTAAATGTGTATTTACTGTGATGGTACTTAATGGTTATGTATCCCAACACCTTAAAACAAAAGTGTTTAGATTATAATATTACAGAGCATTTAATCCCTTAAAATGTATAGAATAAAGGCGGAAATACACTTAAGGCGGAAACACACTTACGTGTCGTGGCGTGTTTCGGTTTCATACATTTAATATGGTTAGGGACATATTTGCATGGCGTGTCGTGTCGCAACGATGTATGAAACCGATAGCTTCTGGCGCGTCACGACATGTAAGTATGTTTCCGCCTTAACAGGTATTAAACAATTCTGATTTATGAAAACCTCAGCTTTTGGTCTACGCTAATTGATTCTTCATTGACTCAGTGATACTACTAAGTCTGTTTATGTAAGTACACAAACTAATTATTGTTTATAATATCGTTCTAATTAATGACCTAACAACAATGATAATAATTAAAATTTTGTGGGCAGATAAGTTAATGTCACATCGAAACAAACGTGCGTTGACGAAAATGTGGCGAAATCGTTATGAAATAAATTGGGGTCCAAATTTATTAATCAAAATATTTTTTTCAATTTTGGCTGACATTTTCATGAAAGATTTTACATATTGTGGCCTTTACCCAAAATAAAGAATTGCACCACTTTAAATAATATGGTGAATATTTTAATAGGTGGAACTTTATATCTAATTAGTTAAGCAACTACCTTAATGATGGCCGTATTCATTTGCCTCATTTAAAGACACTTATAATTCGACGGCATGGTTTGCGCAGAGGGTACCTAAGCGATTGTTTGCTAGGCTGCATGTCGCGGGTTCGATCCCCACATGGAAAAATTATTTGTGTGACCTACAGGTAGTTCTTCCGAGTCTGGATGTTTGGGAATACAAGTTTAAATGTTTTGTAATTGCGCTCACGATGTGCAACGTTTAATAAAAAACGTAATAAATAAGCTAAAACTCAAAATACTGAACGAGGTTTTAGCAAAATTTTATACGACCGGTCATTCAATGACAAGCGGTAACTATAAATATTTTTCCTTAAGCAGCAACAAAATAAAAATAAATCTAGCAAAAGGTAGATAAGTAAGCAAAAAATACATAATTGATCGATAACATAATTTGTCAATCAACTGATATTTTCTACGCTACAACGAAATTGATCAATTACAATTTAAATAATCTGTACCTAGCAACTAACTATTAACATGTTCAGAAACACACAAAAAATAAATAATAATAATAATTTCTTTATTTCAATCAATAATTTGGATCATAGAATAGGTACATTAAATAAAAAAAAATAAAACATATTAGAAAAATAAAAAGACAAAACATACTTTCATTACCTGTCAATTACATTTAAAAGGCAAAGTCAACAAATTAAAATTAGAAATAATCATAATTCATATAAAAATTATTCAATAATTACATTTATTCAACATTTAAATAAAAATGAAAAGTTATGTTATGAATTATTTAATTTTCTTGCTATCGTCACCACATTAAGCATACAACAATGGTTAATGTAGTGACAGTCGAACCTCTCAGCCATCATCCTCAAGATGGTGTTGGAGCTGGCGCGGACCCTGCGCACCAAAGATGTGCACCGTTTCCGCATCGTCGCATAGAAGCAGTCAATGCGGGACTCAGCGAACATCCCCGACGCACTGCAGTGCCGAGGCAGCCCCAACAACATCCTGTAGGCATTGTTGAATTGGACTCGTAAGGCACTGTACTGTTTCTGAGTATAGTTAGCCCACAGGGCGCTCGAATAAAAACAGGTGCAATACGCTCTGAAAAGAGTATTTTTCACTTCCTTCGAGCATCGTGCAAACCTGCGAGCTATCATGTTCGCTCTAACAGACAACGCCCTACGTTCCCGCTCAATGTCTGAATCGTCTTTCAGGTCAGAGGTCACCAGATGCCCAAGGTATTTGAAGGTGTCAACTCTCTTTAGCGGTACATTATTTAACTTTATGCTAGGGATACTATCTGGACATTTACCCCTGGCCCGGAAAACCAAACACTCACTCTTCTTGGTGTTATAGAGCAGGCCATGACTGAGAGCATATTCCTCACAAATACCGAGCAGCTTAGACAGGCCACAGACCGAGGCGCTCAGCAGCACCATGTCGTCCGCATAGCTAATGTTGTTTACACAAACTCCACCAACATGACATCCGACACGCGTGCTGCTCAGCCTCTCGATGAGTGCGTTTACATAAAGGCTGAAGAGAGTTGGTGAGGTCAACCCCCCTTGCCTCACCCCGCACTCCAACCTGTATGGTTCAGACAGTGTCCCCGACCATCGAACTACGTTGACCTGGTTCCCGTACCAATATTTCAGAATACGAATGCATTCGCTTGGCAGGGATGTGCCATTAAGCTTATCCCAGAGGATATCATAGGAAACCAGGTCAAACGCTTTCGTAAGGTCGAGGAAGCAAGCATAGACTGGTGTTTTGCGATCAGTATAGTAATTGACAGTCTGCTTCAAACACAGAATAGCTGTCTCGGTGGAGAGTCCCGATTTGAAACCGAATTGATTGTCATGTAGCTCGAGGCAGCCACTCATCAGTGTGTTAAGAAGACTGTCAAGTACCTTAGACAGAATAGTAGCCAAAGAGATAGGTCTATAGTTGTTGGCGTCGCTTATATCACCAGTCTTATTCTTCACGATCGGTACCACCACGGTCTGCATCATAGCTGGAGGAAGATATGAATGTCCTAGACATAGGCAGTAAAACATAGCCAAAACCCTTGGAAGATGGACGCCAGCATATTTAAGATGCTCGATACTCAAGTCATCGTGGCCAGGAGACTTGCCTCGGGTCATGGCCCTGATAACTTTTCTAACATCTTTGGCCGTAAACCTTACACTAAGTTCTTGCCCCCGAGTCACACCTTCAAGTCCCGATCGTGATGGTCCCAATGGTGAAGTTACCATGAAATGGCTTTTGAACATTTCAGATATGTTTTTTGGATCAGTAATGCCACCAACGCTCACAGGCAAGCCCGGTCTACTGTTTACTTTGTTAGTAGATTTCCAGAAACTCCGAAAATCATGTTTGGCGTGATGCGTTGCCAAAATGTCCATTTTAAGTTGCTCACTGTTATTTTGACACCACTTTAACCGGCTTTTAAAGATTTTACGGCTTTCTTGCATCTCACTCCAAATACGACCCGACTTCGGTCTACCATACAATATCCATGACTGGAACCTAGACCTGGCCTCCCGGTGAGCACTACTGACATGTCTGTTCCAACCTAATACAGGTTTCTTCTTACATATCCTATTACTACCAGAGTAACTGACATTAGCTGCTCGGCCTAAGATGTCAACAATCTCGTCATACATTTTGTCGATAATAAGCTTATGTTCCACATCATCGCAAGAGAAATCACAACAGTTACTTAAATCACTCGGAAAATCTATTAATTTTAATCGTTCATTACATAACTTATTATATAGTGCAATTTGTTCAGATGTTCTCTCGCCCCAACGTATTTTATTACATGGTTTGATATTATTAAATGCTATTTTAGGTTTAATATTATTTAAATTACAATTTATAAACACAGGAAAGTGATCCGACCAAATGACATCATACTTAATTTCTACATTAACAATCGTTCGCATAGCCGACATCGTAGCTAGACAATGGTCTAACCAGCGTCTAGACCCGTTCGCGTCACTTATAAAGCTATACGTATCAGATGAGAGTCCAAGTAATTCAACATCGGCACATATCCACTCAGCCTCCGTACAAAAGTCTTTCAACTCGTTAAAAAACAACTGGCCCGGATGAGCGTTAAAGTCCCCGAGTAAATAAACCGTCTCCGGATGTTCATTATTAATAATAGCACTTACCAAGCTAAGACAATCCGTAAATTCTGGCAGGTTCGCGACACAATCGGTAGGCATATAAATGCTAAACACTAAAAACGACCTTTGCCCTAACTCCACTTTAATGGCACAGACGCGAGCGTTGTCACACTGCACTATAGACACATTCTGTAGGACACTCTTCTTCCACAATATCGCCACTCCTCCATACGGTCGGCCTACGAGCATGCCCGCCGTAGTATCCACAGCTGACGTCCCCACATACCCATAATCAGGATCAATGTCGCTTAGCAAATGTATATCATTCGGTAGAAGCCACGTTTCTTGCAAAGCTATTATATCAGAGGTATGACATAATTGCCGGACATAGTCTACCGATCGCTTGACACTTTTACAATTGAAGCTAACCAATGTGTACAGGTTGTCTTTATCCATCTACTAAATTCTCAGACCAGTCACGACGCGGCAGCACCTCGTCGTTCATTATTTTGCGCTTAAAATTCACAAATCGTCTGAATATGATTCCTTGAGGCCATAAAGTTTACGAAAGCATACCTAGCTTTTATAAACTTTATTTTCTTTTGAATGAACATTACCTACGTATGCAAATAAAGATTATTCTATTCCATTTCATCAATTCGAATATGTCTAAATTTTTGCTACATGTAATAATGGTGCTGTGTACCTACTAAGCATTCCACGACTGTACATCCAATCAAGACATTTGCAAAAATAAAACATACTCTTTGCATTCACTTTATACTATTCGTGAATTATTCATGACAACATGTCGTATAAAATTGCCAATGCTAGTAAAAACTATTTCTTTTTACTAATATAATATTTAATGTTAAAGTGAGTTTGTTTGTCACGCCTGCATTCCTTAACGGCTGAACGGAATTAAAGTTTAGCACACAGATAGACTATTTCATATCTCGATGTTTTGGCACATATAAAACGTCGAGAAAGGGTGCACGGTTCGGGTTGGTCGTTTCCTATGGAGAAGAACCGGCAAGAAACTCCATGGTTTCACTTTTTGGTTTTACAATATTATTATGTTACAGCCAAAAATAAGTCATTGTTTACTTCACAAAAACATAATTGACTCGGGTACATAAGTAGTAGTAGAGAGCAGCGGTGGCCCAGTGGTAGCAGCCCCGACTTACGAGCAGTAAGTCGTAGGTTCGAACCCAGGCAGGCGCATTACTTTGTGTAATTTATTTCATCACCGCTGCTCTCAAAACGGTGAAGGAAAACATCGTGAGGAAACCGGCATGTCCTAGAACTAAAAATTCGAAGACATGTGACATCTACCAACCCGCACTGGGCCCGCGTGGTGGATTACAGCCCATTCCCTCTCATAGAGAGGAGGCCTGCGTCCCAGCAGTGGGAACAAAATAGGCTGATGATGTTGACATAAGTAGCCCGTTCATCAGTGTGCCCCTTCTTTCACACGGGAGAAGCCGTGAACAAAAGATAGTTATGAATTTGTGAAGACAAGTCGAATGAAAATGCTAATTGGATCAAGAATGTTTTTGTGGTCTTATAATAAAATTGTCGAGTCAATTAAAAACTTCGATCAATTTAAACTAGATCAACCCATTTGTTTTTAATGACACCAATTTAAAATGTTTGTTGCTAGGTGTGTTTCTAGGCGTGAAGTTCAAGGTTCAATTTACGTTTTATTATTACTTTATAAATTTTGCCTTTTGGGCACTTTTACTTATGAATACATTTTTTGATGCCCCGTTTTTTTTTTTACTATTAGTTAAGTCCATTTTATTAACTTGTAATAAATGTAAGAATCGTAGCATTTATGTAGTTTCAGCCTCCCATGGGAAAAGCCGTTAGTTTATGTGTGTATGTAATAACTTGTAAATTGTGTACATATTTATTTTTGTAAGTAAATATTTTTGATATTATAATGATGAATTTGTGAGATATTTTTTTTACAAGTGATTTTATATTCAACTGAAAAAGATAGTAGTAAGTTTTACGTCCTTTTATTTGAAAGCATGATACAACGTGATGAAAAAAGATGACAAAGCTAAGATGATGATGTTCTTATATAAAATATACATAGGATTAAAAGATAAGATTTGAATGAATCAAAACAAACCAGATTAAATGATCTTATCTAACAGGTTTATCTCTTGATTAGCAGTTTTATTTCGTGCAAAATAACAACAAGTTTTGTGTTATTAGAAGCAGTCTTTTTTTGTTATTTTAATCAACTAATAATTCGTTTTGGGAAAACGAAACTTGACTTATTTTAACGTAAGTTAATTATAGTTATAATAATAATTCCCTGTTGCCGATGGTGCCAGTGGGCTGCTATTTTTTATATTTTAAATGTTTTTTTTTTTTACTTTTTGTTTTAAAAATATTTAAACATGTAAATAATATGTAAAATGATGAATAAACTAAATAATACTAAGATTTTTATACGAAGTTACCATTTATTTTTGGTTATGACTTCTATTTTTTTTTTTTTTTTTTGTTAGCCTTTCCCACTCCTTCCATTTCATCTGTTTTTTCCTCTTCTCGCCAATCAACGAGAAATAATCCAAGGCGTCTATTTTTTTCTTATTGGTCTGCCGCGACCTCGTCTAGCTGTTTCAGGGCTCCAGTTTTGTGAAATTTGGGCCCACAGACAATCCGGCACACATGGCCTGCCCAGTCCGATTTTAGTTTGGCAGCTTTATAAGCAACGTCGGCAATTTAAGTTCTGGAGCGCAGTGTGGTATTCCTTATACGATAATTTAATATAAAGGTCCAAAGATATTACTGCTACTATCTGCTTTATGTCACAGATAGTATGAGTTATGAGCAAAAAAAATATTGCGCAGAATGCTATCAGTGAAATATAAAGTTTATTTGTTTTTCTTTTGTAATAATTTTTGTTATAATATTTTGTAGTAAAATGTGCCGCGTGCGGTTCTATATCAGTTATATTGTAGCACGAGTCTGTATTATGACTGTTTAAAATTCAGTTATATTGCAAAAAAAAGTCGCCTCTTTTCACTACCACAAGTGAAGAGGTGACTTTTAAGATTATTAAGTCGTTATGACCTAAGTACATTAGCGGTAAGTTTTTTTAAACTTTGTGTCGTTTTGGAACATTTAAAAAGTCTAAAACGGCAATGCCAGTTAAGATAAATATCCTATTCGGAGGTATATTAAAAAAAAAAACAAGTATCTTAAAATCTTTGAAATGTCAAGTTTATTTGGCAACCATCCCTTTCAAATCAAATAACTGAAGGTCACCAATAGAAACGCACTTTACCTATGTGTTAGCAGCTAGCAGGTATATTACTCGAGTTAAATTTAATTATTTTCCACGTGAGAATCTATATATAGGTTTATCAACGAGTTGGATCACGCCAACAATACATTAAAAGTCAACGGCACCATTAAAAATATAAATAACCAAACAATGCAGTGATCTTATTCAGAAATCCGTTATCTATATCTATTTATAAGTACTTCAAAACCAATAGATAAAAGTAACTAAATGTTTGGTAACAGTAAAAATATTAGGTTATAATACTCGTGCTACATTTATGTATGTAGGTAAGGTTAGGTACACTAGTAAAACAATAAAAAAGTTGTCGACGTATCGTTAGCCCACTTTAACTTCAACTTTTACACTAAGTACTCGTATAAGGCACATATGAAGCCATAAAAAATAAAAAACAAAAAAAAAACTTACTATAAGAAGTATTAGAGACGTCCTCACTGAATTAATAATTCAACCACTGTAAAACAAGGCACTGTGTGCCGCACTACCTTATAAGTCCCAACCCTAAACAGCGGCACTGTCCAATACGCCCCGAATCGAAAATATTACGAAAACGAATACGACTTGCGATCTATATCGATCGAGCGTGCACTCACGGTAAGAATCGAATGCAAACAGTCAGACGGAGTAGGTCGCGTTTGTATTAATAGCCACCGCGATGCTAAGTACTTTAACACTGCGGTATCGAGTTGGTCTTTTACACCCATTTGGTCGTTTTTTTTTTTTGCTGATGTTTAACAAAACACCAGATAAAGTAAATATAACCTTAAAAAAAAAACACATTTTATATTGCCAAAAATCGTAAATGATCACCAAAATTAAAACCCCATATAAATTTGGTCTTTGAATAAAGTTTGTTGGGTGTTTAGTATTCTTTTTTGCAACGGAGCTTAGGATCTCAAAGTATTTTTTGATGGTCATTATATTCAATACCGTTTATTTTTATTGTTAGCCGTTATTGATACGTCTTAGGTTTCGTGTTTTTTTTTATGAATTATTATGATTGTGTAATTTTAATATCTGTTTGCTAAATATTGTAAAAACAATATTATTTAACAAGGTTGGATTTCATGCATGGTTTATGCATGCTTCTTTATTAATTGACCTATATTTTTTCAGTTAGTAACAATAAAGTCATTGTAACAAATATGACTTGCATTTCATAGCTGTGAAGGCATGAATATGTAGGTCAAATGTTTTACATAATACTAAATTATCTGTTGACGTTACTAAAGTAATGATTATGACGTCAAATGAAAAACGTTCAATAGATGTTTTTTTTACAATCTCAACAAAATATGTGATACCGTGCTGTAGTCTTACTTTTAACTAGCAAAAGCCTCTTTTATCAATATTTAGAACAAACTATTTTACTTTTTGCGGTCCTCTCATTCTTTGTCGTTCCCTTTTAATTGTATTTGGGGTCAGGTCTCCTTACTTTTCTGTACCATAAAAATCATGAGTTGTTGGTTCAAAAAGTTAGGCTCACAATTAATGGTCTAACTTCACCACCAAGTTGAAAGCAGCAACTTTGTTTGATAAGATATCTGCCAAAAATCTTGTATCAATATTTACATTCAAATAAATAAAGAACACGAAACAAACTAAAATACCTCCCAGGTCCTTTCGACCGCGGTCCTCGTTGCAGGGTTAAGCATAAAGTATTAATAACACCGCAGCGGTAGGTATGTCACACGTCTTGTTTTGTTTCCGATATTACTACAACAAAATAATACTGATCCCGTATGTTATGCAACTTTTATCTCGGTCTACCTTGTTTTATTGCGTTTATTCTAGTAACACTTAAGCCAATCTGGTTTTACTATTTTATTTTGAGTTGAGTGTCGAGTCTTTTAATAAATTATGGACTTGTTCTTCTTTTGTAATTTTATGTTTAATGGGTGATTGTAAATGTGTCGTTTATAGTTTTTTTTTAGTTTAAATGAATTTTAAATAAGGTAGGTATTTGCATTTTTTTTCTCCATCTACTTATTGCTATGTCAGTTTTAAAAGGGACCTACCTTTATTTTAATATTTATAAATACCAGAATATTTTTCACCGAGCTGCTAGCTGTAAAAAAGAAGCAGGTATTGTCCTTTACAGGTACTTACTCAAGACATTTTTACCGGTCTTATAAAATACCCAAGTATAGGCGCTTGTGCTGTCCATTTATAATAATTATTGTTATTACAATACGTATTATAATTATTAATATAATAAATAAGTAGTACGGAACAATAAAAACGTGTTTTGTAAAAACAAATAGTCACTTAGATTGTTGTTATTGCATTCAGTATTTTGCAAAACCTTGATAAGTAAGTTATTTAAAAATATCGATGTGATGTGATGACTGTCCATTTATACTTATAAAATCTATTTTAGAAACTACATAAAAACACTTATCGTCAAAATGTAAAAAAAAAGGATTAGTATTCGAAATCTGTTTTATGTGTTTGGTTTTTTTATTTATTTTTGTTTTATTATTTTTGTTTTATATGGGTCACGGACCTGAAAAAAATATCATTATTAATTTGTCTGTAGTTAAGTTACTAACAATAGTGTTTAAGTTCAAACCTTGTTACTAACAATTTATGGATCTCATAGTTGTCCGAAATAATATGATTTATTATTTAAATATAAATTTAATCTTAACAATTTTTTTGCACGTAAACTTTTATTTTTGGATTATGATAATTATGATCCTATAATAACGTTAATTTTTCAAGTGGGCGTGGGTCATCAAATTCTACAATATGAGGAATAGCGACAAATTGCTCAAAAGATTCTCGAGTAGTCTCGATCCCGATTTTGATGAAAACTAAAACTGCATCTTTGGATTTTTTTAAATCAACTTCATAATTATTTTAAGTTTAATGAAAAACTATTAGTTTCAATGTGACACAATTTTTTAAACAAAAAATACAGTATAAACAGTGAAGCAGCAAAAAGTCTGTAACACTTTGCCCGTATTGTGTAATGTATGCACAAGTAATTGAAATATGTAAGTCTTCATACAAAGCTGTTGTGTTATTGGCTAGTCAAACTACCTTATTCATAAAAAACAATTTGACATTCAAAAAAACGGCCTGTCAACGCCACCCGACTTTGTTACCTTTTTTTTTAAAGAAATGAGTTTGAGGTAGTAACATAATTTTAAATTGACTGTTAGACGCTACAGATATATAAATACAGATCTGTGGTGCTGACTGTACCTTTCTGGTAGCCTTATATTATTTACCACATAACGAACGAGGCATATTTTTAGTAAGTAATTATAGCTCTGCTGCTGTAAGCAAAAGGGGTAAAATTGCAAAAAAGGTAAAGAAAAAGAAACCCTGCCCAATCAAATATATGAGTACATACCACGGCTCATTTTTCCTCTCCCTTTTCGCAAGTACTTGGTCTCGCTTTTCAGTTTGTAAGGCGGTTTACCCCAGGCTATCTGCAAAACAGGTTCTGTAACAAATTTACTTCTTCCTCGAGATGAAAAGGAAGTAAGTAGAATTGTACATTAAAAAAGGTTATAAGGGGAAATTTAATAAATGATGATATGAAAAATACAATAAATTATTTAAAAAAATGAAGGGCAAGTTAGCCGGGAACGTTTTGAATGCCTCCGCAAATCTCAGAGCGTGATAATAACTGAAGACAAACATCAAGATGTAGAAAGCGATGATCAAGACGAGCTTGACCACGACGAACTTGATGCAGGACAGCTGGGCAGGACCCACCAGCAGACACGTACCGAGCCCCAGTGCCAGGCTCGTCAGCTCGTAGAGCAGCTTCCTCACTGCAGCTAGCAGCAGCCACGGCAGCACCAGACGAAGAACGCTCCTCCAGAAACACAGGATATAGAAGCACTATGTAAAATGGTGCGCAGCGCTCTATGCAACGGCATCGACAACTCAGCCGGCATGTTCATCTGCCAAACCTGTTTTAGATTGGCGTTACTGAAGACTTGACTGAGCTCTTGACTCGACTGACCAAGCTCTTGACTCTGACTGACCAAGCTCTTGACTCTGACTGACCCAGGGCATCCGTCAGAAATCCCTTTTATACCCTGATCCTCCAATTCTTTCTTCAAATTTCTTTCTCAGATTCAAAACTGCTGCGCTCTAGTAAGACGCAACCTCCCAGTGTTCAAAAACAGCCAGTAACAATTGGTCAACTACCTTGCACATAATATTTTTATAAATATTACTCAGAATATCTTTACACAGCAAATATTCGCAACTAACTATATAATACAACAAATTGAACTAACGAATTGATGATAATAATTTATTGTAATATATAATCTAAATGAAACCTTCATAGAGATTTTGGCTGGTAACAATAAAAAATAAAAGTAAATGACATCTGACAAAGAAGTAAACATGTCACAACAAAGGATATAAAGAACATATTTATAAAAATGAAATTAAAGTATGAATATGGACGATAAGTGTGAGTATAAAATATCTGTAGTAACTATAGTTCCAAATAAAACTTCTTGCTCTTGCCGTTTGCAATTTTTTGCGGGAATCTGGTGCTACGTTCTGCATCCAAATCTGGATATCTAGCTTTAATGAAAATAAAACGAAATACCACCTTTGGGTATTCATTTTAAAATGATTTACTGATGCCAAATGTTACACTGACCTACTTAACTACGGCTGCTCATAAACTAATGTTTACTACAGTTATTAGCACCCCATTTAAAAGAATTACATCTCATTAATTATTTAATCACATTTACATAAATTACATTAGATTTAGGTCGCGTAATCAATATTTGAATGCATTTTGATTACTCAAAAAATATAAGTTTGAAAATTAATGTCAGTGGAAAATATAAATAATTTGTGGTTTTCCCGTAAAATAGAAGGAGCAATCGTGTCTTGATTTTTCTTATTCATACTTCCATACTAATATTATAAATGCGAATGTCACTCTGTTTGTTTATTTGTATGTTTGTTTGTTTGTTACCTTTTCACGACTAAACGGCTGATCGGATCTTAATGAAATTTGGCAAGAAGATAGATTTCAACCTGGGGAAGGACAAAGGCTATATATCATTACGCTACGACCAATGAGCGGAGCAGCAATTAAAAATGTTGCGAAAACGGGGAACATGTGACGCAGACGAAGTTGCGCGGGACAGCTAGTAATCTATAAATAGTATAGTAAAGCAGTGTATTATAGTAATAGTAGTTGTAATAGTGTAGTAGTAGTATGAACTGTGAGTTATGCCCGACTCGTCAATTTTCCAACTTGTCATCGAAAATCAAAAGTTCATGATTCACACCTGTTTCAAATAATTTTGTTTCCAAAATCCTGATTTGTCATCGATACCAAAGTATCGTCAACAGAACAAACTATACAATGCATTTTCGTTATACATGTAAGTTGATGGGTAAGAAAGAAGCATAGTTTGGTAAATATCATCATCCCCAATCACGACACTACCAAAATTGATGACTCCTATTTTTTTTACTGTTTTTTTGATAATCGCTTTTTTATGATGCGGTTTTTACGATCATTACTGAAATTATTTTGGAATGTTGTTATTATGTAGGTACCCTAAATCAGGATGTTTTTGTTTTATTTTGATATTTTCTGAATACCGTGACCCCACGTTACGGTATATACGGCTAGAAATATTTTTTTTAATACTACCCAACGATTAAAAAACATGTTTCGTATCGCAAAATATTTTTATAAGCACAATA
This sequence comes from Cerastis leucographa, assembly GCA_963082945.1. Taxonomy (NCBI): domain Eukaryota; kingdom Metazoa; phylum Arthropoda; class Insecta; order Lepidoptera; family Noctuidae; genus Cerastis; species Cerastis leucographa. The sequence continues at coordinate 18,681,895 of OY720356.1, read as the reverse complement.
ACAGATAGTCGCATTGTTTTCCTAATACTTACTTTATTCCAGTTATCTACGTTTTATCTCTGCAAAAAATACGATAAATAACACTTAGTATTTATTTTATTTTTTGCACTGATGAACTGCCAACCCATTTCTCGGGAACACTAACCGAAGTAAAGCTAAAGAATCTTCAGCGTTATTATTTTTCCCTATATTGTGGTTATTTAACCACATCCTTTAACAATATCACGATTTGACCCGATGATAATAATCTCAGCTGAGTTAACAATAATTGCAAAATTAACAGTCATGGTTACTTTTAAATAATCTACGTATTACGGGAAAACCCATCTTTGAAGTGTTTCCATTGATTGCTTAAACTGCAACCAGTACCATTCAAATAGAAGGAAAGCCAGTGATGAGCGCAATTTAGATAACAGGCATTGCTTTGATTTCGTCGAAGTTCACAGGAAAACTGCGTTAAGATTCGCGGTTCAGATAAAGGCTTAGAAGTAAAGCGTTGTTAAGAGCAATATACATGATAATTGTTTTTCTTGGTTATCGGTACTTGCATTATGGCTATCGTCAAATTCTTATAAACTAATATTTGTAGGATTAACAGCATTCTCCAGACCTAAATTGGCTGAAACAAGGTTTCATAGATTACTCTGCCTTGGAGACTAAACGGAATGTAGTTCCACAAAATAAATCATGGGTGTCATGTTGTCTGCACGTTACTGGAACTGACGGACGTTATTGATAGTGCCAAACTTGAATCGAAAACCTGAGCCCAGTGAGCTCTCAGTTAAGATTACAACTAGTTTTCTACAGGATGTTACGGAAAGGGTATATACATACTATAATTATACCTTTTTCATCGTAATAGCAAAAAAAATGTCTGTTGCCCCATACAAAATTTCAATACCTATTCGACCCAAATGTATGGGGCAGCTGATATTTTTTTCGCTATTACGACGTTTGTTCGATGGAGAAACATGTTCAGTTTGATGGTCTGTAGCACACCCTTAAGTATGTACAAACCCATTCCGTTACAGCATGCATCAGATAGAAGGACTACCTTCTGATGTTGAAGAAACTAAATGATGAAAATGACCACTATGTCATTTTTAAACAGACCATCAAGCTGAACAACTTTTTCCAAGGGATTAACTACGTTATCGCGACAAAATAATCAGCTACCTCATACATTTGGATCGGGTGGGTATTGAAATTTTGCAAATAAATGATCGCGACTTTTTGCTACATGCGGTATAAGTCAAGCTAAAGCTCAAAGAGATATTTATTGCGCAACCTCTTTATAGAACTGGCAAAACGACGTTCAAAAAGAGCTGTTTTTTAAGTCGCGTTGCAAATAAATTTTGACATCAGTCAGCCAGTATACAGCTAGAATTGGACCAGTTCGAGTGAAATGGTATCTACTAGGCAAGCATGCTCCATGGTAGGCCGTATCATTGCTTCCCATAAGCCGAGTTGCGCCAAACGCAAGCCTATTTAGCATTGAATAAAACAAAGAGCAGAACAGCTGGTATACCATGACGTCATAAAGCAGTATTGTTTTACTTTAATTCCAGTGTGGGAAAGAGACGAAGCTATACAGGATGTCCAGCGCCATCTCTTTCCCACACTGGAAAAGGAGTAAACAATAATGTTTTAAGATGTCATGGTAGACCAGCAGGAGGTAGACCATGGTTTGAGGTGAGACTCACACTTAATAGGGGATAATCCATTTTTTTTTTCTTTGTCCTTCGGGTAGTTTATTGAAAAGTATTGGGCACGTATTTTTTCTTTTTTCACGTGGTCATAAAATTACGGAGATATATTGAGTTGAAATGGCGCATGACGTCACATACAAGTGACATGTACAACTTACCTACAGGTAAGTTTTATACCTACTTGTGACGTAGTAAGCCCCCACTCTCCCACTTTAATGAGTTTTAACTAAGTAATTTTTTGATATTTTGATAAAACAAAAAATACGTGTCTAGTATTTTTGTATTACCTGTCTGACGAACAAAATAGAATGTCGTTTTCTTTATCCAGTCCGCACCCCTATTGCTTCGGAATTTAAAAGACCTGTCCAAAGCGATAACCTCGTTTGTCCAGTGGCCGTAAAGATGAGAATGAGGTCTTGGATTCGATCCCCGGGTCAGGCAGTGTTATTGGGTTTTTCCGTTGTGCCCGGTTGATGGAGACAGAGGGTTAAGGTAGAGATGTACCTACACCTCTGCCTCACCCTTCGGGGATTTCAAGCGTGATGTTATGTTATGCTGTCCGAAGCGCTGTGGCAGAGTGCTGGTTAATACTAATTTTATTAGATACTAGCACTTCGCCAACGACATCGTCCGCGGTGATATAAAATAGCCTATGTTACTCGGTAAAGATAATAAAGTCAAAGTCAAAGCATTTATTTCAATTAGACCATTACAGGCACTTTTGAAAGTCAAAAACAACAAAATAAAACGCGAAGTTACAGTCCCAGTCACAAGGCATAATAACTTATGAAAGTACTGTAATAACGGTAAAGATAAAAGAGATACGGTGAAAGAATTTTTAAAATCGGTCGAGGACTTTTGAGTTAAATCGTAACAACGAAAAAAAAAAACAATCAAACCTTTTCTCTGTATAATATTAGTTAAGAAAATCATTAGCACGACGGAAAAAGGTACGCACAAAAGGTCAGTCAGTATACCTACAAGTCACAATTTCAAGATTGACCCATTACTATCAAAGTTTCTATGTGCCGAGAACTAATCGGCTGTTGTTTAGATAGTAACATTAAGAACAGTACAAACAAAATTAATATTACGAAACATATTAACTATTTCACAACTATAAACGGTCTTGTACAATTCATTATCTAATGTTAACTGATAATGGTTTAACTGTAGTTTTGTTTTTTTTTTTACTGTGTAATCGTAATAGATTGTTCGAGTTTTAGTTTGTCTCTCTCTTTACTTTTTGTTTATACACGGTGTAAATCACCTCATCACGAAGCCGTCAACAAAGCATTCTGTACATGAAACTAAGTAACTTTACGCAAAAATTATTGCTGGGAAACGACTTTTTTTTGGGGGGTGTAAAATCATGTTTTGTTGTACAACTCAATGTAACGCACTCAAAACATTGTGCTGAAGGACGGATTGAATAGTACGGGGGTCGTGGAGGTGTTTAAAGTAAAAATCTTACGTTAAAAACTTGTATTTAAAAAAATACTTGTCAAAAAGTTGGAACTTTGACCCCTAATATCTCCGTAACTAGAAGGTTCCTGGTATGGTGTAGAACAAAAAAATGATCGCAATGACAGGGAGAACCAGTGCCTTTCGGCTTCGTTAAAAGGTGTTTTACACCCTTTATGTATGTATTTAGTTGTAAAGTGTTGTTTTGCAACCTCGTCAAATTCAAGGAGGTAAATATGGTAATGATTCTCGTCCCGAATCAATTATAAAAAGGGTAGGTAATTTTTTTTTTTTTATTTACTTACGGAAATCGGTTAGTGTGAACCACCCGTGTTTTAAATGCAGCCCGTCTGATTCCCGCCCTATAACCGCGCTTCCACACATACAAACTGTCTCAAACGTTTATTCGATGATTTAAACCACGTTAAGGAGGTTATTCCGAAATGCTGACAAACATAAACAACCAAAAAAATAAGTGTTTATTAATAATTAATTAGGTACCGTAATTTTAATTGATAATTATGTCTTGTGTGACAACCTACTGAACTTTGACGAGAATTCAAAACAACACCTTGTATATCATAATATCTCATAATTTATTTATTAAAATTAACAACCCTTAGCATGGTTTAGGAAATAAGAAATTATCGAATAAACGTTTCAGGTTATTTGTATTTGTGGAAGCGCGGTTATAGGGCGAGAATCAGACGGCCCGCGTTTAAAACACAGGTGTTTCACACTTGGCGATTTCCGTAAATAAGAAAAAAAAAAAAAAAAAAACCTACCCATTTTATTACTGATTCGGGACGAGAATCATTAGCATAGTTACGTCCTTGAATTTGACGAAGATGCAAAACAACACCTTGTATTGTTTCATATAACAATTGCCCTGTTTGTGTACTGGTCGCAATAACGACTGCTGAGCATGAGGAGATGTTCGATTCCCCGGTCGGGCAATTTGTTTTTGGTTTTTTCCATTAGAAATTTCTCAGTGGCTGCCATGGACTCTGCATAATATGTTCCGGTAGATGGCAATAGGGGTGAAGACTGGGTAAAGAAAACGAAATTCTATTTTGTCCGTCAGACAGGTAATACAAAAATATTAGATACGTATTTTTTATTTTATCAAAATATCAAAAAATTACTTAGTTAAATCTCATTAAAGTTGGAGAGTGGGGGCTCACTACGTCACCAGTGGGTATAAAAATTACCTACACGTGACGTCATGCGCCATTTCAACTCAATAATATATCTCCGTAATTTTATGACCACGTGAGAAAAGAAAAATACGTGTCCAATACTTTTCAATAATCTACCCGACAAAGAAAAAAAAATGTGATCATCCCCTATTGGCTCGCCTCCTATTACATGTGCCTTAAACACAGTTAGCGAGAGTGGGTATACTATCTCTGCCTAAAGCTTCGGGAATTATAATAATTATGTTTCATGTCAAAAATAAAAAAAAAACAAAAATCATTTATTCAAATTAGGCTGATAATCAGCACTTTTGTAAATACAAATACTTACGTAAATGTGTTGTCACAATTCTGCCAGCGATACCGCCGTGGGGATCTTTGCTAAATTGACAAAATCTGGCTGTTTCTGCTGTATTGTTTCTTCGCCCTCCCTCCCCCTAGTTTAAAGATCGCTTCAAGCGACAGTCCAACCAATTCCACCCTATTAAAAAAATGTGCATTTTATACTTATAATTTTAATTAATGGTAATCCAGTCAACATTCTTTCTGAGACACGGCGGGCGGGGTTTCACCCTTTAAAAAAGGTCCTTCTATTAGATAAGCGTAGTTTAGTCTTATTGATTGAGCGGTGTAGCTGGTATTTTTCAGTCACGAAGATCAACCAATTAAGTAGTCCCACGGTTCACCTTATAGGAAGTGGTCGTACTATCTCCTTGTTACTTGCTCCTATAGGCATCTTCAACACTTAGAAAAATCTCATTGCGTTGCTGCAGACAATAACATGCCTGCCTACTTAATGTAATTGGAATTTACTTCACCTCTACTGCTTCAAAAACTGGTACGGTTATTTAACACTCTGCACGAACTGACTAATATTTTACCAAGAACAGGCTATATATTGTTGATATATGAAAGTACCAGCTTTTAGAAATTACAGTACGAGAACAAGTATATTACTGTCATAAAAATATCCTACTTCATTCCTAAGTCATTATAATACTCAATACTTTTAATCATAACATTCATTTTAACTTTCAGCATACCATTTAATTTTAACATTACCCAGGGGGCTTCCTACGACGTCTTAATAGTACATTGTTACCCTAGGGGTGAAAGTAACTTATTTAGTCCCGGTGAGGGCGCCAATAGTTCGAGGGACTAAATAAGTCTTTAACCCGAGGTAAACACTGTGCTTTTCATTACGAATACAAGGAAAGTAAAAATAAAAACATGAATTAGCTAAAGATAAAAAAATAGTCGGATTGCCGCTTCCCGATCGCCGCCTATTTTGTTTTTTTTTTCTGAAGCCAGCCAGCTATTCAGCCATTATTTTTCATTCTCATCATTGAAAAAATGTTAAATATTTTCCCCAAATCTATGTTATTTTAAATAAATTGTTGCAACTAAATTAAGTTAATTAAAAAATATATATTCTTTAATCAATAGTTATTTCAATTTTTCATCGTGGCTGCATAGAAAGTTGGAACATGGTTCAATAAAAATGTGAAAATAGAACTAGTATTTTTTTTTATAATTTGACATCTGTCAGTTGAAAGCGATTCTCCCTAGGGAATGTTATATTTTATTTGTTTTACGTTTAGTATCAATTTCTCAATTGCTAAAAAGTGTTATATTTCATCTGTGCCAAGTTACGTTTTTAAAATAAAAAAACAAACAAATGGCGGGAAAAGAATATCGTTGAGATCTATGGTATGGCGGGCGTTTTGACTTGAGCGTTTTTTACATTGTTTTTGTGATAAGCATTGCAATTATTGTTATTGAGAAAAATATAATGAAGAAATAGGAAAAGGAATACTGTGCTTTATTTCGCCTCCCTACTTCTGATTCTTATAGTTCAGAATTGGGTTTCAAAAAGGATTTAATTCCTACCGCGCCTACAATTAATTAAGTGTATATAGAAAAAAAAAAAAACTTCAAACTGAATATTAAGATATTATCAAACTGAATATTATGATTTATTTTCAGTCTTCGTGATGTTTGAAGTTGAGGAAGCTGAACGAGGATCCACGCAGGAGTCGGGGACGCCTCCAAATCTAGTGCACCGTCATCGTCGTTCGAGAAAGCGGAGTTTTTCACGAAGACGTCGCGACCGTGGCAGCGAATCTAAATCTTCGCCACGTAGGCGACGTAGGAGACGCGAAAGTGAAACACCAAAGGATCGTCGCAGCAGGTGTGGCGACCGAAACAGGAAGCATCACAATCGTCACCAGCGAAACAAAAGGCGGTCATCAACTGTGAGTACGTTGTCGTCTACTACTGATATTGCCTCTCCAAGAAGTACGTCTGCTATGAAATCTATTGGAAGACGTTCCATAAAACGTTACACTAAACAAGGAAACGAGGAATCTGTGACTAATGTGTCTGCCCGCGAGTTATTAAATTTGTTAAAGTCATTGCCTACTTCACAAAATCATTTTACAATTAATAGTAATGCTATCCCTGAATTTGACCCGTCTAACAAAGAACAGACTGTAGATATTTGGATAAATAAATTAGAGGAATGCTCTAAACTATATGGATGGAGTGAACCGCAATTATTGCATTATTCCTTACCCAAGTTAATGGGGTTAGCAAAGGTGTGGTATCAAGGACTTTCTTCTATCAATTTCACTTGGTCGGAATGGAAAGATAAATTAATTAAAACATTTCCATCTGTTCAAAATTATGCACAATTATTACAAGAAATGTTAGATAGGAAAGTTAAACCCAATGAAACATTAGAGACATACTTTTATCACAAGATGAATTTATTAAACAGATGTGAAATATATGATAGGAAAGCAATAGATTGTATAATAAACGGGTTAGAAGATAGGAGTATGCGTTTAGGTGCTCAAGCAGCTAACTATAGCCAGCCTGAACAGTTGTTAGCTTACTTACAAACGGTTAAATTAGAAGATAATGAGGAAATTAGGAGCCCATTCTTAAAGAAGCGTTTTGAAGGGCAAAGTGACAATAATAGTATTAAGATTAGTAGTACGATCAAATGCTTTAATTGCGGTGAATTAGGTCATCCTAGTTTTAAATGCTCTAAACCACTTGTAACCTGTAACATCTGTAAGAAACTTGGACATCAGTCAACTTCGTGTAAGCGACTCTTGAGGAATACCAATGATAATAATACTGAAGAAATAATAAGTGAAAATAGTAGGCAACTCGGACAGTAAATATGTACTAGATATTAATGAATTTTTATGTAGATTTTGGAAGTCAGAGTACTCTCATTAGACAAAGCGATTTTGAAACATTAGGGATGACATACAGATACATATTTGCCATCCCTTAAAGAACTTTGAAATACTTTGATATATAGTTTTATGCAAAGTTATATGAATGTAAAGTCATTAACATAAGTTTGAAAGGTATAAGATGCATATGAGGCCGATAAGCCAATATTGGGAGCATCTGTATACCTTAGTAGAGTATCTGCATACACATGAGGCCGATAAGCCAAACGAAGGAGTATGTAAGATATTTTGACAACAGTATTTCCACACACATGAGGCCGATAAGCCAAAAAGGGTGAGAGTCAAAATGGCGGGTGTACCATAGCGAATTAAATTATACCAATTACCAAACAAATGTACCTAAATTATACTATTTTGTACCTAGCTCTAAAAAATCTGTACCTCCTTCAAAACGAAATTATTTCGAAATTAAGGTACACCCGCCATATTGACATCAAGATGGCGGGTGTTCTATAATATTTTATTATTTAACCATTACTCATAAAATGTAATTACACCAAAAAATTGTACCTAAAAAGTACCGCAAGTAAATAGCACACACTTGATCAGTTGGATAGTTCCTGAGAAAAAAAACAACTGTGTCTCGGGTCTTTAGGTTTATTCTTATTATGAATTTGGTTTAGGTACCTACATATTTATATAGATAATTATTAAATTATAAATCATGAATGTTAATTTGTCATTGAAGTTCACTAGATATTTTTGAAAAAATTTCACTACCCGGTGAAGGTAAATCATTAATTGATGGGAAATGTTGTATTATAAACACTTTTTTCTGTTCGTTTAAATCAACAACATTTTTGTCCGCGTTTCATAGTGATTAATTCTATAAGATCGCAAATATACAAATATGTACCTAAATCAATAATTCATAATAAGAATAAACATAAGGACCCAAGACGGGTGTTTTTTTAGGAACTATCCAACTGATCAAGAGTGTGTCCCTATTTATTTGCGGTACTTTTTAGGTACATTTTTTTGGTGTAATTAAATTTCATGAGTAATGGTTAAATAATAAAATATTATAGAACACCCGCCATCTTGATGTCAATATGGCGGGTGTACCTTGTTTTCGAAATAATTTCGTTCTGAAGGAGGTACAGATTTTTTAGAGCTAGGTACAAAATAGTATTTTTTAGGTACATTTGTTTGGTAATTGGTATAATTTAATACGCTATGGTACACCCGCCATTTTGACTCTCACCAAAAAGGGAGTGTGTAAATATGTTGAGTAATGATTTTGAATAGATATTTAAATAGTTTTGTTTCTTTTTTTTACTTAGGCACGTATTGTTAGATGGTGTAAGATGCATATGAGGCCGATAAGCCAATTTTGGGAGCATCTGTATACCTAAGTAAAGTATCTGCATACATATGAGGCCGATAAGCCAAACGAAGGAGTATGTAAGATATTTTGACAACGGTATTTCCACACATATGAGGCCGATAAGCCATTATGGGAGTGTGCAAATACGTTAAGACATATGAAAATGATTGAAATTATTTTATATTTATGTGTAGTTTTTTTTTTTATATTGTATAAGAGGTGAACTTCATTCTTAAATTGATGGAACAATTGATGGCAATAGATGGCCGAAGCAGTAAAGTTTGATGAAAATAACATGAATTATTGTATGACTTAAGTTTCTAATTTTTTAAATTTTATTTAGAGTAATTTATGTGTTAAGATTAGTCATTGTATTATTTAATAAATTTTGATGAAAATAGAAACATGAATTATTGTACGATTTCAGTTTCTATTTTATTTTGAATAATTTGGTTTTAAGATTGATTATTATATTGTTTAAATTAAATTAACAGATACGAGAGGACTCGCAAAGTTCAGAACGGCCGACTGTTATATTTTATTTGTTTTACGTTTAGTATCAATTTCTCAATTGCTAAAAAGTGTTATATTTCATCTGTGCCAAGTTACGTTTTTAAAATAAAAAAACAAACAAATGGCGGGAAAAGAATATCGTTGAGATCTATGGTATGGCGGGCGTTTTGACTTGAGCGTTTTTTACATTGTTTTTGTGATAAGCATTGCAATTATTGTTATTGAGAAAAATATAATGAAGAAATAGGAAAAGGAATACTGTGCTTTATTTCGCCTCCCTACTTCTGATTCTTATAGGAATAAAAGTATTACTTTCATCCCGCTCCTCAGGCAACTTCAGACCGACTTTCAGAGTATGACTATTGAAAAACATTATTGTTTCATTCTTACTCGAGTGCGGGAAAGAGATGGAGTTAGACGACCCGTATAGCTCCGTCTCTTTCCCACTCTGGCATAAGAATGAAACAATAATGTTTTAGGGCGTCATGGTAGGCTACCTGGTCATGGACTATTTGTGTGCCAACATCAAAATTCGTTCTGTAGTTTAGGAGACAGACGTAGACAAACGATTACTTTTGACTGTATAATTTGCATTTACAGTTGTTCATTATTTACAAGTATGCTGATACTTAATAAGTAAACGGGTGTCACCTTGTTTCGCAGACAGAAATTTCACAGAATTTCGTTTCCCAGAAAATGTTTCACATACTATTTAGTCCCTGTATTTTTATTTCGAATATTTTTGTTTCGACTACCATTTACTTGAATGAAACATATTATACAGAAACACAATTCAAAGAATTTTACAATCACATTTTTTTATTTGACAAACTTATCAAACAGCAGAATTATTTTTCAGCGAATATTGTTTGTTCGATGTATGTTTCCATGGTATTTTATTTTAACGAAATTATTAACTAAAAATTAAAATATTGTCTTTAAAAGCCAATATGTTGTACTACAAAAGTTAGTGACAGAAACGAATGGCTGCAAAACAGACCTTACGTAGTCTTGTTTGCCCTACCCCTAGAGTGTAATTTAAGCCCGCGTAGGCGCGGAGGTATGAGGCGGCCCGCGAGTTGAGGAGCAGGTGGTTTCTAAGCGTTAATACCATCTGCGACGATAAACTCGCGTGGGGCCGCCGGAGCCCCGCAGCGCCGGAGCCGTGACAGAAACCATGCCTGTTGCATGCTTGCTTGCTTGGATGCTTGCTTGCTACATGCTTGCATGCATGCTGCAAGTTGTATGCTTGCTTGCATGCTGCATGCAACAGGCATGGACACCATTAGGGAGAATTGAATAACAAGATTGTTTTCCTGCTTGACAAGAATTTACCCGCATTATTTTTGTAAACCCGGTGTTGTAATTTTATAGGAGGTTTGAATTTTAGAAACTGTCAGTCGATTAAAATGTTATTCTTCGAAATAAGTTTTATGTAAAACAAACAATATGTGGATAAAGAATATTTGATTTGTTATTCTATGATATGAATATTCTAACATTAAACTTTATTTGAAACAAAAATCGATGATTTAAATGTCTTCAAAGTAAGTATTCTGGGTATTGATTATTCTATGAAATGATAATATGAGAAAAAAATTATGTGATACGAAATTCGGTTAAACAATTAGCGATGAAACAACGCACAACCAAGTAAACGTTATTATTTTTCAGAAAAAAAAACCTTCCGGGTCAACACGCCAGTGATGAATGATAATCTTCTCTGTACCTATAGCCAAGTCAAAGAATTCTAATGACCGATTGTGAAAATTAAGAGTTCATGTAATCAGGGGTTATCATTTTGGAACAACATTTTTAACCCTTAAAGTTAAATGGATTTCTTGTTTTGAGACGAAAAAGCGCATTTTGAAAAAAAAGCCTAAAAGGGAAACGTTTTCGATATGATAAGTACATCGTTTACTGGCGCGTTGGTTTTGTGGTCGTGGTTTTGATTCCTGGGTCGGGTTTTTCCATTAGAAATTTCTGTGCCAACGACAGAGTCTGGATTTTTGCCCGTAGATGGCAATAGGCTCGCCCCCTTTTACATGGGATTTAAACATAACTGTCAAAATGTGATTGTGCTTGTACACTGCCTAAACCTTTGTTCGAAAAGAAGGCGTAATGTAATGTTACCATTTATTATATAGTTTATGTCACCGACCGACCTATCGCAAAAACTTAATAGTAGCGTAGGACGTCAGAATCTAATCATTTATCACACCAACTGTCATCTTTTGACGGGTGTATAACGTGAGGTCGACACACGGAAGCGCGATTAACACTTTTGCGACAAAACTGTACTGCGACTCACTATAGGTCGAATGCACGCTTGTGCGACAAAACTGTACTGCGACTCACAATATGTCGAATGCACGCTTGTGCGACAAAACTGTACTGCGACTCACTATAGGTCGAATGCACGCTTGTGCGACAAACTGCAGCTCGACATCACCCTAGTGCGACAAACTGATGATCGACATCACGGGGAGTGACATGGCTAGCGAAAGCGCCAAGTGCGCAAAACTCATGAATGTTGATTTCATTTCGCTATTTGCTAGGCTATAGGCGCTAAGCCAGCCAGGGGACAGTGCGTACACGCAACGACCGATCAAGCTTTGAATAGCTTAGAATAACCAGTTTATGCGGATCTCTCTTTGTACTGGAAATTTAAACAAAGCGAGGCCATGTTATCCTGGAAATGTATAACTTGATGTGACCTCGTGTGTACGTAGCCAAACGCTTCTAGGTGTTGTTTGTGAAATATCGATATACAAGGTGTTGTTTTGCATCGTCGTCAAGATTCAGGAGGTGGTCACAAAAGACGTAAATAATCAATTTAAATTACGGTACCTAGTTATTTATTAATAAACGCTGTTTTTTTTTATTTATGTTTGTCAGTATTTCAGAAAAACCCCCATAACGTGGTTTAAGAATAAGAAATTATCGAATTAACGTTTCCGATTGTTCGTATGTGCGAAAGCGTGGTTATAGGGCGGGGATCAGACGGGCCGCGTTTTAAACACGGGTGGTTCACACTTACCGATTTCCGTAAATAAATTTAAAAAAACCTACCCTTTTTAGTATTGATTCGGGTCGAGAATTATTAGCATAGTTAACTCCTTGAATTTGACGAGGATGCAAAACAACAGCTTGTATAAAGCTTTTAAATGGATAAAATAAATACGAGGGTAAAGTTATGAAAGGTAGGTAATTTTACACTTAAATTCTTTTCCTTCGAGGTTGTATGAGAGTACTTTGGTGGCTCCTATGTCGCCAGTAATTATTTTGTTAATTTTAGATATACTACACTTTTTCATTTAGTGTTAATTGTTTCTCTTATTTTCCAGTATTCGTCTTATTTAATTACATTCATCGCCATCACGAGGTCATAATTTATGTACCTACATTAAATTCAGATCTCATGTAAATGAACTGTGATTATGTTCTTAGGAGAAATAAAGATTATTTAAACGAAAACTTTGTTATTTGACTTGCCAAATTGTAACTCATATACTTGTATGATAATTAATGGATCTAGTTATATGACTTGACAACCAGAACAGAAGAGATAAACTAAATTAATTATAAAAACAAAAAAAAACATAAAAAATTGCAAACAGGTATAAAACATTAATATGAATATTAGTGAACATTACGAGTATATTTATTTTTGCAAAAAGAACGAAATGTAAACACATTAATTAATGAATGTTTAATTCCTTCTACCTCGATACAGCCTACTAAGCTGAACCTACTTATTTCAAATGACTCAACAGACTCAACTTGGGGCTCAACAGTAACAGCCGCACGGGTCGATACTCAAGGTTAAGCTACACTCACCACGGTCGGTCCGTGGATGGGTGACCATCCATTACATACTAAGCATCCTTGGTGCATCGGAAAGCATGTGGCCATTTATTATATTTTTTGCGCGGTCATCATAATTATGATGTAGTTCTTTGGCAGTCATAACGGATAGTCCAAAAGCGATTAGTAACTTTTTAGACCTAAGTATCCTGCTTATGCGTATGAAGTTTCATTAAAATTGGTTCAGTCATTTCGGAAAATAAGGACTTTTAGTTTGTATGAAATGTTGGAAGTTGTAAACGCTCTTAACCAAGACTATAATTTTTTCCGGATCCTTAGTCAATTACTATGTTATTTGTGTTGTTGTTGTCAATAGGGGATAATCCTATTTTTTTTTTCTTTGTCCGTCGGGTAGTTTATTGAAAAGTATTGGACACGTATTTTTTCTTTTTTCACGTGGTCATAAAATTACGGAGATATATTGAGTTGAAATGGCGCACGACGTCACATGTAGGTAAGTTTTATACCTACTTGTGACGTAGTAAGCCCCCACTCTCCAACTTTAATGAGTTCTAACTAAGTAATTTTTTGATATTTTGATAAAACAAAAAATACGTGTCTAATATTTTTGTATTACCTGTCTGACGGACAAAATAGAATGTCTTTTTCTTTACCCAGTCCGATCCCCTATTGTGTGTTTTAGTAAGTAATACAATTTTATTTAACATGTCATCTGCTGACGGTACTTTAAGGTAAAGGTTCACTGTGTTATCAAGAAAAAGATAAATCGGGGTCCTCCAGGACGGGTGCCTCGGGTATCGGGGTACTCACGGAATAACCCGTGTTTCTGACCTTTGAAGAATTTAGTACAAATTAGGGTTTATAATTATGTCAATAATAATATTTATAATAAGAAAATATAGAATGCAAATGCCATTTTTTATAACTAAGACATTAAAAAATATTAATATTAATAACTAACTAAAAGTAACTTGATAAGAAACACCACACTGCGCATAAAATTGGAAATGCAAATTGCTGACGTAGCTCATAACGCTATCAGACAAAATGGGACTGGGCAGGTCATGTCTGCCGGGCACAGCTGCGAGCCCGAATATCGCAAGACTGGAGCCCTGAAACAGATAGACAGGGTCGCGGCAGACCGAGGTGAAAACGGCGGGATGCCTTGGATGGGTTCCTCGCGAATTGGCGAGAAGAACCACACTATCGTGAGAAATCGAAGGATTGGGGGAAGTCCATGCCCAGGAGTGGGACATTCAAGGGTAACTATAGAAGAATTCGATACTGGGTCCTTCCAAGATGAATATCTAAAATAGAGCTTAAACACCAAATCATCAGCGCTAAATAGACCTAAAACGCAGTCTATTTCAACCACGTTTCAACATTTTTTCGTTTAATAAATATTGTGATTTCCATTGATAAATAATTTTAAATTAAGCAATACTATTGCAAAAAACCGGTTGCCGGTTGTTTCTGTGCACGTGTTTCACTGAAGCGAAGGTCGACAAAATTGATCATAAAGTTCTGTATAAAAAAAATAAAACGTGGCTTAATGCGAGTCACCTCTGTCTTAGAAGTTAGACGTTTCATTTAGTTCATAAACAGGTTTCTTGTATGGGAACCCCTTTAATTTTTAACTTTATTTTATTTTTAAAAGTTAGACGTTTCATTTAGTTCATAAACAGGTTTCTTGTATGGGAACCCCTTTAATTTTTAACTTTATTTTATTTTTAACTAGCTGTCCCCGGCATGCGTTGCAATGCACTTTTTACCTACCCTATCGACCTACCTACCATACCCTACCCTACCTACCTACCCTACCCTACCCTACCTACCTACCTACCCTACCCTACCTACCTACCTACCCTACATACCCTACCTACCCTACCTACCCTACCTACCCTTCCCTACCTACCTACCCTACATACCCTACCTACCCTACCCTACCCTAACCTAAACCTTCCCTGGACTACGACAAACATTTTAAAACCAAAATTACTACGAAAAGGGGACTTAGAAAAAAAAAGGTATCCTATGTTACTTCTAATACCTCCAAGAATATGTGTACAAAGTTTCATGATAATCGGTTGAGTAGTTTTCGCGTGAAAGCGTAACAAACAAACTTAAATTCACATATATAATATTAGTAGGGATATAGTAGGGATAGCGGTGCATACAAAATCTTCTTTCTATATACCTAAGTGTGGTAAGTGCCGCTAATCTAGTGTCATAGTTTTTTTTGCTGCCCTAATACCAGGCATGGCATGACTTGGCTTTACATGCCGTCGAGAAATATCGCTCAGGCATGCTGGTTTCCTCACGAACTTTTCCTTCACCGAAGCAAGTGCAATACAAAATACGTAGATAGATAGATAAATCATTTATTCAGTGCACACAAAAGACATAGCACAACACACAGAAGCACAATTAATGACACAGATTACATAAAATATACCTATATAAAAACAAGGTGCTAATATAAAAAAAGAAAAACAAAAAAAAAAAAAATTTTGAAACAGCTATAGTAACACCATGACATTCAAATAAAATAACGAGTATACAAGGTGCGGTGTGCTTCTCAAGGTTGCACCAAATGGGAGTCCGGCTCAGCATGTGTCAGGCATGCACCTGACGCTGATATTCTGCTGTATCCCTGTACACTACGTACAAAATATAACAGACAGATAGACAGCATAGCCTTAGTAATAGGTGCCCATTTGAACCCTTTTAGTACGGAACGCTAAAATCTCTCCATTAAAATTAAAAAGTTCCGCAGATTTGCACGTTATTGTCACTTCTATGAATAGTCATAAATAATTATAATATGATTTTACAAAATTATATTCTATTCTATCATGTCAATCTGTCCACCTTGGGCTGTCAGCCCCTATTTAAGTAACATGTTACAAGCCAAACTGTCTATCTTTTTTACTGATCAAAAAAACTAAGTTAAAAAGTGTATTTAATTAAAACGTGTATCAAAAATTGGGTTAGTAACCAATACGATACGAAAGATTGGACACACGTGTGTCCAGTTGGTCAAAATTAAAAACCGGCCAAGTGCGAGTCGGACTCGCGCACGAAGGGTTCCGTACCATTATTTATAAAAACGAACAAAAAACATCTTTCTCTCTTTGTGTGCGAGCCCTCTTAAGTATTTATTTTATTGTTTTTAGTATTTGTTGTTATAGCGACAACAGAAATACATAATCTGTAGAAATTTTAACTGGCTAACTATCACGGTTCATGAGATACAGCTTGGTGACAGACGGACGGACGGACAGCGAAGTCTCAGTAATAGGGTCCCGTTTGAGCCTTTGGGTACGGAACCCTAAAAATGGGATAACTTAATTATTTTGTCATCTGGATATTCAAAGATTTTTAGGCGTGTCCAGATAGTGAAACTTAAATTAAATCACTTTTATGTTTTCGCTAATTGGACACACGTTCGCATCTTAGAGATTATAGGCACTCGATGACTCAACAGTTACAACGGTGTTTAATATGCCTAGCATGCGCCTATAAACCAGCCCCGTATCCACAAACGCTCGGATTCGATTCCGATTCGGAAAGTCGTATGTCTATCTCGCTCTCTTTCGTAATGCCAAAACAAGATAGACATACGACTTATCGAATCGAAATCGAATCCGAGCGTTTGTGAAAAGGGGACCTGGAAGGGTTAGACAGAGCTGAGATGCTCCTTATAGTACAGCCACATTTTGCCAGTTATGTGTAAGACTCATATAATAAGGGGCGAGACTGTTGCCATCAACTGGACACATATCCAGGAGACCCCGTGGCTAATAATTTTCCTGGCCTTATCCCATTCTACTTGCCTCACCTATTCTTCATCGATTTTGCCCTGACAGACGTCACGGCATCATGTACTCCTTCCTCTTTCATATCGTTTCTCATACCATCCATCCATCGTTGCATTGGTCTTCCTCTCCCTTTTTTTTTCTTTTTAGCAATGTTTACTTATATCCATCACTCTATAAGGCACATGTGTTTCACTCCTCCTCATTGAATATCCATACCAAGACAAACGACTTCTTTTGATTTTTTCTGTAACAGGCGCCACTTCCAAACTTTCACTTTTATAATCGTACCTCAGAAAGGAGTCATACAATTGAAACAACGTATAAATCAACGCAATAACAATATTTATTACCTACACATTATGCAGCCTAGTACATAACACATCACATTAATTTACTAACTTTAAACTTGTCACTCCGGCCTCATTCAAGTCTAAAAATGGCGGCTTCTTGTTAAACTGTCAATTCGGGGTGAACTGTCAAAATAATTTTATAACTGACAGTGATATTATGACGGATTTATAATGACACAAACATAACTCGACTTTCAAGGCTTATCCGTGGACTCTTTACAGCTTACTGATAGTTGTATGGAATCCCCATTACGAGGTTTACGCCAAGCGGTTAGAGAGTGTCCAAAAGCGGTTTCTTTACCATCTGTGCTACGGAGATCACTTAGCTAAACAACTGACTAGCTACTCTGATAGGTTGAAACATTATCATTTGGAAACACTAGCCAGTCGTAGGAAGAAGCTGGACTTTATCATCCTTCACAAAATATTTAGTGGAACGATAGATTGCAGTGAACTTTTGGGCTCATTAGAGATTAAAATTCCAACTCAGACTCCCAGGCATAATACATATGACTTATTCTACGTTCCTGGCTCAAAAACAAACCTAGGTCATTACATCGCTGTGCCAAGACTTTGTAGGCAATATAACAAGCTATCTAAAACAACAAATTTTTACATATGTGAATCTCTTGCAATATATAAGAAATGTCTTAAAGATCTATTTAATTGTTAATTTTATTCTTCATTTATTTAATAACATCTGAAGTTTTAATTTTTTAATCTTTTTTTTTATTTTTTAGTATATTTTAATAGTTTTATCAATTTCTTAGCAAATGTATATTCTATTATAAACAATTTTGACATACAAGAATCTCTTGCAATTTCTAAAAAAGAATATCCTGAGTTAACTCATCGTAACAGACGTTTACGCTGAGTATGCGGTCACCGTCAGCATGCGTCGTTTTGCAACTATGCATTTACCGGAAATTAGAGATAGTTATTTTTCTTTGCATTATATGCAGTCTTGCATCAGCCATCAGCTTAATATCCTGTATTTCTATAATTAAATTAATATTGTAATAAATAAATATTTTTTTAACTAAATTCCCGACCGCCGAAACATAATTGGCGCAGCCGGTAGGATCGCGACGTTCTAAGATCGAATCCAACTCTTCATCTTATGAGCGACGGTTCTCAAATCGTTCTTTCGTGATCTACAAATAACCTATCGCGCGGTCGGACACCTCTACGGTCATCGGGATAAATCTCCGGAGAATTGGAGGAAGCTGTGTTGGCAGAGACTCGACTCGGCAGGAGATGCAGTGGCTACTTTGGTAAGTGCTCTTGTTGTTTACCAAGTGTCCTTGCTCGATTTCCTGTCTTATTTTAATTGTGTATTTTATGTTAGTAAATGTGTGTCTGTCTTTAAGCTAAAATCGCAGTAGGCAACCACAAAATTATAATAAGTAGCGTTAAGTATCCCACGAGTAAATTCCAAGTGTTTAATTTGACACCTCTATTGTTTTGCGGCAAGCGCCACTAGGCAGGCAAGTTGCAGAAAAACAATGTCGCTCAGGGACTATGATGCTAACTATAAACCTTACAAACTAATCGCAGATTTAATGCCAAGATATGATGGCAATCCTAAATTACTCAATTATTATATTAGGGAAGTAGAAAACTTATTACAGTTAACTTCCGAGGCAGATCGTTCGCACCCAGCATTCATCTGTTTAATTAAAAGTAGACTCAGTGGTCTAGCCATAGACGCAATAGCGTACGAAGGCTACTTAAACTCATGGCTAACAATTAAGAATGCGTTAATTAGGCGCCTTGGCGAACCACGAAACGAAATACAAGTAATGCAGGAGCTAACGCGAGTGCGTAAGTCTAAGACAGAAGACGCTGAAAGCTTTGGCAAACGCCTCCGTGAGCTGCTAGATACTCTATATTCCGTAGGAGAACATGGTAATAAATCATATTACGAAAAGATGGTTATTGAACAGTACATAAACCAGTTAGACTTCCACGTCTCGTTGGGCGTTCGAATCGCCAAACCGGACACCTTCGAAGCAGCCATTATAGCGGCTAGACAAGAAGAAGCTAGGCTTTCATATAATAGAGCTAATTATAATAATAACCCTTCAACGTCACAAGCAAAGCCAAAGGAGTTATCTAAACAACCAGGCAATAATAATCCCATGCGTAATACAGTAAACCCATTTGCACCTGGCTTCATTATTCCCGCACAAAACTTTGTACCTCAACAAAATAACATGACCCCCGAACAGCGTCAACAATGGGTACAATCCGTATTGCCCTGGAAGGCCAAACCAGCATCAGGTAACTCTAGACCAAATGGTTCAAGCAACTTTAGGAACCAACCTAACATTCCAAAACCACCGGTTCTCACGCCAGTATCATCGGACGTTACAATGCGTACGGCAGGTAAGTCAGAAAAACCACAGTTCGCACAGCAGTTGTTCTATATTCCAATGCAGATGGCCACTCAAGATCAACCAGGACCCAGTGACATGGAGCTCTATAACAATATTACAGACGGTAACAGCATAGCGCTCGAGCCGAATGTAACCATGGACGAACAAGAGGTAGGTTGTAACCAGGATTTTACCTTGGACACCAACCGAGACAACCAGACATAGTTTCAATAAATTTCCAGACCAAGAAATATTTACCGTACATAATCCTACCCGAATTTGACGGTAAGTTTCTATTAGACACAGGGGCCAGTCATTCAACTATAGCAACTGACGTAGTTGCAGGCACAATATTTGAGTATTGTGTAGAAACAGAACCCTTTCAAATTAATACGGCACACAGTTCATCAGTTCACGACAAAGTAGTGTACCTTCCCTTACCCCCCGCGTTTAATAGCGATATAACACATAAGTTCCTAATATTCGACTTCGACCCAAAATATAAAGGTCTTATCGGAATTGACCTTCTGCAAAAATTAAAGAGTAACATTGATTTTAATAATAATGTGTTACGTACATCTACAGCAGAAATACCAATACACTTTAGTTCGCCACCACAAAAGATAAGTATCGAACCTAGATGCGAAAAGATTGTGAAAGTAAAAACCAACTATTTAGACGGACAATATATTCACGACGATTTAATCTGGTCAGATGGTTTAATGTCCACAGCAGCTATAGTTAACGTTACAAACGGTTCATTTAAGACGTCAGTAATTAATCATAGCGATCAGAAGAAGTGTATCCCGTTAAACCCGTCAATCGAATTAGAGATATTTTCCAATGCCAATAAAAATGATAGTCACGATATAAATACCACACAGGCTCAAACAAACATCGACCAGATTTTAAACGAAAACCTTCAGAAAATCCGTACAGATCATATGAACGAAGAAGAAAAGCGCGAAATAACCCGGTTATGTTATCAGTATAGGGATTTGTTCTATGCAGAAGATATACCACTTACTTTTACACACGCTGTTAAACACGAGCTCAGATTAAGCAATAATACACCAGTGTTTGTACGTAGTTACAGACAAGCTCCCAAACAACGCGAAGAAATTCGTAAACAAGTCGATAAGCTCCTTCACCAAGGTATCGTGAGAGAAAGCATATCCCCCTGGTCATGTCCCGTGCATATCGTACCCAAAAAGCCCGATTCCTCAGGAAACGTCAAATGGAGACTTGTAATTGACTACAGACGACTCAACGACCGTATCATTGAAGATAAATACCCCTCACCAAATATACACGACATATTAGATAGATTAGGACGAGCACAATACTTCACAACCCTAGACCTCGCTAGCGGCTATCACCAAGTGGAAATGCACCCTAATGATATTGAAAAAACCGCATTTACCACTGAACGAGGACACTATGAGTTCCTTAGAATGCCCTTTGGGCTCAAGCATGCACCAAGTACGTTTCAAAGACTAATGGATCATATATTAAGAGGCATAGATAATGTTTATACCTACTTAGACGACGTAGTAATAATATCTACGTCATTGCAGCAACACATAGAAAAACTAAAACAAGTATTCGATCGATTCAAAACACATAATCTAAAGATCCAGCTAGATAAATCACAGTTCCTACAAAAACAGGTTAACTTCTTAGGACACGAACTAACAGATGAAGGTTTAAAACCAAACAAAGACAAGATAAAAGCCGTACTTAACTTCCCCCTACCCAAGACCCAGAAGGAAATTAAAGCCTTCCTAGGCTTAGTCGGATATTACAGGAAATTTATAAAAGATTTCGCCAAACTTACTAAACCAATGACCCTTTGTCTTAAGAAAAATAGTAAAGTTACACACTCCTCAGATTTCTTAGAAGCTTTCAATAAGTGCAAACAAATTTTAACTAACGCCCATACTACAGTATCCGAATTTCGATGAGCCTTTCATCCTCACCACCGATGCTTCAGATGTAGCATTAGGTGCGGTATTATCCCAAGGAATAGTAGGAGCTGACAAACCTGTAGCATTTGCATCCCGAACACTATCAGATACAGAATCGCGTTACTCTACGATAGAAAAGGAGTTACTCGCCATCGTATGGGCAATCAAATACTTCCGACCTTATCTTTACGGTAGAAAGTTTATCATTTACACGGACCACAGGCCTCTTACCTGGCTAATGTCATTAAAAGATCCTAATTCTAAGTTAACTAGATGGCGTTTAAAACTCTCGGAGTACGACTATAAGGTTGTATACAAGAAAGGTCGCCAAAACACTAACGCAGACGCTCTATCACGTGTTAAAATCTTCCATGGCAGTGTCGACTCTCTAGTTGTTAATTTAGACGATAACGAAGACGATGAGATGATTAACAGAATATTCGAAAACGCACGTAGGGAAGCCGAAAATCAAACAGATATAGCACCCAATGAAAATATACAATCACAAAACCCAAGCATTCCCGAATCACATACAGGCACAGATAGCATGAGTATCGTGTCAGCTGAACCGGAACTAGTGTCCACAAGACATACCCAGCCTGACAACGAAAATAAAGGTATTCCCATCATTACTGACGCTATTGATAGGCAGCTGAAACAGTTTCACATTAGGTCAACGCCCGGATCTACGTATAGAGTAGATAACAGATCCACCAACTCAAAGGTAGTAATAAAAGATGTCTTTATCCCAGTAAACAACACAGAGTCCGAGATAATTAGATTCCTTAAAGAACACACCATCGCTGACCGTATATTCCATTGTTACTTTTATAACGAAGAATTATATCATGCCTTTTCTAGAGTTTACACAACAATATTTAATGATAGAGGCCCTAAGCTACTTAAATGCACAACGCGCGTTACCCTAGTAGAAAACAAACCTGAACAACAAGAGTTGATTAAGAAATATCACGAAGGTAAGACTGTTCACCGTGGTATTCAGGAGACGTACAAGCAGTTGCACAGAAACTATCACTGGCCCAACATGCTTCTCACCATTCAAGGATTCATTAATCAATGCGACACCTGTTTGAAATCTAAATATGAGCGCAACCCTCTGAAACCACCTTTAGCTATAACCGATACACCTCGTAAACCGATGGAAAATATATTTATGGACCTGTATTCAACCGGAGGTGCAACGTTCCTTACAGTCATTGATAACTTCTCTAAGTATGCCCAGGCCGTCCATCTAACAGCATGTAGTAGTGTCCACATAGCTGAAGCATTGCTAAACGTTTTCTCAGTGTTAGGTTTACCGAATCAAATAACCACAGATTCGGATACTAAATTTGACAACGATGTTATTAAAGAAATATGCGCACTACATAACATCCACATACACTTCACGACACCCTATAACCCTAACTCTAATTCCCCTATTGAACGTTTACACTCTACCCTAGCCGAAATAATTAGGATACAAAGAATGACTAACAAAGATGATCCTATACAGCAAATTATGAAGTACTCTATAATAGCGTACAACAACGCTATCCATTCGGCTACAGATTATGCACCCCATGAGTTATTATTCGGACACACAGCATCCAGAAACCCACTAGAGTTATACTACCCAAAAGAATTTTACCAAGATTATGTTATTAAGCAACGTGCCAATGCAGAGGCAGTTCAAGAGTGCATCGCTGCACATATGTCCAAAAACAAGGAGCAGGTGATTGCTAAACGTAACCAAGAAGCAGAAGAAATTAAATTCAAGGTAGGTGAAACTGTCTATAAACAGGTAGCAAAGTCAGCACGCAGTGACAAAACGAAGCCAGTCTTCAAAGGACCATACAAGATCATACACCTTCACCCAAATAACGTGGCTGAAATAATAGGTAACCACCCAAATTCTAAGTCCATTAGGGTTCACTTCAAGTTACTACGGAGGCCTCATCTTGTTGCAGGACCTTCATCGCAGGAGCCGTCGTGCTCAACACAACAGCAACCGTAACCATTACCAATGTAGGCAATGATAATGGTATCCTCCTCCTTAAACAAGGTCAACTCCTTAAACAAGAAAACTACTTTAGCCTTGCTTGCGTTTACAACATTAGCAATCTGCACTCTACATCTATCCAATTGATGTCACTATATGCGAGCACCAAAAACGCTGAAAGTACAGCATCTGGAGAGTTACATAAAACATATAGGAATCAAATAGAATATAGCCTTAATACTATAGGTAATAAGATTAAGTTTTTAACACCGCAAGTTAGAAAGCGACGTGGTCTTATAGACGGATTAGGTACTGTCATTAAGTCTATCACAGGTAATCTCGACCATGAAGATGCAGCTAAGTTTGAAGAAGAAATTTTAAACATTAAGAACAGAGTTAGAAATGTTCAGGATTCACAAAGGAAATCCATAGTATTAGCACAAAATACAATCGGTGAGTTCAGTAAACAGTTAACAAAGTTAAATAATAATCAGAAGCATTTGGCTAGTTTATTACAAAATATTACTAATAATTCCAATAATTTGTCTAACCATTTACATTTCCTAGACATTTACGTACAGATAGATTTTAGTTTACAGATAATATTAGATAGGTTAATGTTATTAGAAGATGCTATGACTTTTGCTCAGATGGGCACCATGCATCCTAGTATTATAAGTCCTCAGAATTGAATAGAAGAGTTAAGGAACTTAGAAAATAGGTTTACGTATAAACCAGTAGCTAGTATTAGCATTAGTAACATATACAGGATAGAGAAGTCGATTAAAGTTAAAGCTTATAGCACAGAACACTCAGTTACGTTTATTCTCGAAATTCCCTCGATTACCTCAAAAACCTATGACCTTATACATCTCTATTCTATCCCAAATAAAAATAACCTTACTATCATCCCTAAATCCAAATACCTAGCACTTGGTAACGATGAGTACGCTTACCTGGAAGAAGATTGTCAGCCACTGACCGATAACACCCAGCTCTGCAAGCTCCTTGACACCAGAAGAATGGAAGACACAGATGACTGCATACTATCACTCATTCAACATCGCCCAGCAAATTGCACTCACGCTAAGATGAACTTAAGAAGAGGAAAAGTTCAGAAGATCGGAGACAACAACTGGCTACTTGTTCTCAAAGAAGACGAAGTCACCAAAACACAATGCAACACCAAGACAGATTATAAGAAGCTATCTGGAAATCATCTCGTTACACTAACTGAAGACTGCCAGATGAACGTGATGAACAAGACACTGCGGTCTCACACCGACACAGTCGTCATCAACGAGGTCATACCGCTACCGGAGCAGCATCAAGTCTCAGAACATTCAATACAATACGAACTCCAATTAGAAGACATATCATTAGACAGCATCCATGAACTTATCAACAAAGCAGGCGACATCTCCGTGTCAGAAGAAGATAATTGGCCAATCATAGCAGCTACGCCAAGCTGGAACACAATCATCTTATATATCCTACTGGTCGCAGCAGCATCCTGGAAACTGTACCAGTGGAAAACGAAGAACATCCCGGAGGACACCAAGGGCAGCGCGGACGCCGCCAGAAGCAAGAGTTGCTTCTATCCTATGGAGGGAGGAGTTAACTCATCGTAACAGACGTTTACGCTGAGTATGCGGTCACCGTCAGCATGCGTCGTTTTGCAACTATGCATTTACCGGAAATTAGAGATAGTTATTTTTCTTTGCATTATATGCAGTCTTGCATCAGCCATCAGCTTAATATCCTGTATTTCTATAATTAAATTAATATTGTAATAAATAAATATTTTTTTAACTAAATTCCCGACCGCCGAAACATAATTCCTGTTGTTAATTTTAATTTTCATTTATTTAATATCTTTAATGATGTGTATTTAATTTTTAAATTTAACTCTCTTAAACTTTTTCAATATATTTCAATGGTATTATAAATTTGTTAGCTTGGATGTAAATTCAATTATGCATGCTGTGGTCTCCTGTAAGTGAAGGAGTTCACCTACGTGATACTTTTTAAGTGCAGTCTATTTCACATGATCTGTGTACATCCTTTGTTGGAGATCCTAAATAAATAAATATAAATCTACCCTCACATAGATAAGTCTTGTTACACTTTATAGGAGACACCGTGAATGCCATTGGGAAATTTCTGATAGAAAATCCGAATTACGCTTTGTCAGACCTGGCAATCGAAGCCAAGACCTCATGCTCAGCAGCAGCGCTTGCGACCACAAGACCAATGACAAAGTTCTAGCTGTTGCCATGTCTACAAAATACTCAATGATCGTGCACTATACTCGATGACTCAACACTACATTGCAACTGTATTTGACATGATACTATTATGTAAAACTTATCAGTTAGCCTTCAATTTAAAGTACTTATTGGCTATCGCTACCTTACAACCATGAACTTGGAAAGTGCTTTGTTCGTTGTAACGTGACACACACACATTTTGTTAGGTAAACATTTTCAATGATTGGCTCATACATAATTGTTACCTTTATGTGTGAGTAATATACACACCTATTGTACCTGTACCTAGTCGCTGCAAAATAATAAAGAGTGTTTTGTGAAACATTTTCCTTACAAAAATATCGAAAAGAAAAATATTATTCTATTTTATTTTACCCTAGTACTTGCCTAGTCTAGTAGCTTGCCATGGGTTGCAACTTGTCTGATGTGAAGCGACGATGATGCAGCGTAGGGTGGAGCACGCTGAGTCGTGAAGTAAATGTAATAAACATTTTTTTTTCCTATTTGGGCTAATAATACATGCAATGCTGCTGACACTTCTTAGGACCAACCTACTATATTTATTAATATGTACACTTTTAACGTGCACGTCTTGCTACATCGTTCTCACATAATGCACCATCTCAACATGAATGATATAACCAAGGTTTTTGTAACAAGATTCTGATTTAAAAGAGTGTCCATGGAGTTTCTTGCCCATTCTTCTACATAGAGATCTACGCTTTGGAATGGGCAACTACAGTACTTTCACAGTTATTATGTCTTGTGACTGGGACTGTAGCTTCATTTTTATTGTTGTTTGACTATTCAAAAGTGCCTGTAATTGGCTTACTTGAAATAAATGATTTTGATTTGATTAGATTAGGTGCCAAAAAAATGTTGCCTTATTTATTTTAAATCTTACGCCCGTTTTAGTGACACTTAGCGATACCTGAATGAATCTGATACTAATAATAAAGCTGAAGAGTTCGTTTATTTGTTTGTTTGCTTGAACTCGCTAATCTCAGGAACTACTGGTCCGATTTAAAAAATTCTTTCAGTGATCTCTCTCTCTTGGGTCGGTCCCTCATGTCTGAGGATCGTGATCAGCCTGAGGGTTGCATCGGGAGCGGATTATCTACTTCCATCGGTTTCTGTCCACCGGGTCTCTTACGACCGTGTAGAATTTGGAGGACCACGAGTCTTTGACTTGTTCGGTCCATCTTGTTGGTGAGCGACTGCGCGATCTCTTGCCTTCGGTGTTTCCAACCTCTATCAATTTATCCAGACTTTCGTCGCCTCTACGCACCGTGTGGCCGAAATATGACAGGATGCGTTGTTGGCATATGGTGGACAAGCGAGTTTTAATTTGGAGCTGGGCTAAGGTGGATGCGTTGGTAAACGCACCGCTGTCCAGGGTACTTTCAGCATTCGTCTCGAGCACCACATCTCGTTTTCACAAACTTCCAGTGATAGATATAAAAATGTTGTGAAAACAGGGAAAATGTGACGCAGACGAAGTTGCACGGGACAGCTAGTGCCTAAATAAATGGGCTATTGGTCGACACTGACATTCCAACATACCTAATTATGTGCATTCACTTATACTGAAAATGAGCATTAATCAAGGGTAAATAGATAGCCAATTTTAAAGCCAATATTGTTCGTACCTCTCTAATAACGTCTTATTGGTTTTGAAGCCTTTCAAAACACTTGAATTGGCTTTCATTATACTATAAGCCCACAAAGATAAAGGAATATAAGATTTTCCTTATTCTCTAAATTCCTTCAAACAAATGAAAGCTATCTTTGTCAGCATACCGTGATTGTAAAGAAGATCTTCCGTTTATACTATTGTATTAGAATTGCCAACCGCATCGCAAATTCTATTGTACTTTATACCTAAAGATAGGACTAATTTTGTGAACTAAATGAAGTAATCGTAATAAGACGTTCGCTTTTCTTTTAAAAAAATATAAAAGAAAAGCGAACGTTTTTTTTTTGTTCTTAAAATATTTTAATTTGTTACAACGCACTCCCCACCGAATAATATTATGTTAATCGATAATAGGGATGATGACTGGGTAAAGAAAACGAAATTCTATTTTGTCCGTCAGACAGGTAATACAAAAATATTAGATACGTATTTTTTGTTTTATCAAGTTAACAAAAAAATACTTAGTTAAAACGCATTAAAGTTGGAGAGTGGGGGCTCACTACGTCACAACTAGGTATAAAATGTACTGAGCCGTGACGTCATGCGCCATTTCAACTCAAAATATCTCCGTAATTTTGCGATTACGTGAAAAAAGAAAAAATACGTGTCAAATACTTTTTAATAATCTAACCGATAGACAAATAAAAAAAAATTAGTCACCATCCCTATTATAACTATTACTGGTTTTTTTTTTGCATATAATAATATGTACTGTTATATATCAGCACGGGTGGATTCTATGATAACCATTTAATACACATTCTCTATTTTAAAAGGTTATTTATGATAACCTTTTAAAATTGAGAATGTGTTAAAAGTTATGAAATAATACAATGGTTTTATTATTTATCGTAATCAGTGCTTTAATTTATTAATAATTATGATCAGAACGATCTAAAACTCTTTGCCGCCGACAATTTGCTACTGATGAAGCTACTGAAGGTAACAGACACTAAGACTTTCAGAAGTGCCATCAGGATGGAATTTGGTGTCAACAAATGTGCAGTCATGCACGTGAAGCAAGGTGAGATTATGGAATCCGTGGGAACTGGACTCTTGAACTCCATACACCTTAGATCTCTCTCCTCAAGTATTTGGGTATGTCAGAAGCAGGGTCTCAATACTGCCCACGGAAGTGCGGGGGTCGTGGCTTCTGAAATGCTACACAACCGTGAGGCATGCTGTTTCAGGGAATACTTTTTTTTTTAATTGACTAAATTCGAAAAAACCTAAAGTGACGACAGGTGTGAATCCAGCAACGACCTGACTCCCACATAACCACAGCCAGCACGCGGGCACGCTCAGCATTTGTGCTGAACTACTTTACAGACTCTCTGTGAAGATGTATTGTAGACTTGTTAATAATAAAGGTTGTACTTATAGGTAGGCACATTTCTTCAACTGCGGTAGAATTTTCGTCCAATAAGAGAAGACCGACTGCTTTTCACTCTCCTGAAAAAGTTGAGTAAGTAGATGTACTGTGT
Organism: Cerastis leucographa; assembly: GCA_963082945.1. Lineage (NCBI taxonomy): Eukaryota > Metazoa > Arthropoda > Insecta > Lepidoptera > Noctuidae > Cerastis > Cerastis leucographa. Next base: position 18,652,621 of record OY720356.1, on the reverse strand, counting down.
ATTGTAGTTATCAGGGAAGAACGAAACATAAAAGCAAATGTGTGATGTGAAGCAGTTGCAATACTTTTCGTTCGACTTAATATGGTTGTCTTTTAGTTCTCTATAGGGTCTTCTCGTCTTTTTGATTAATTTTAACTTAAAAAAAAAAGAATTCTAATGGAATTTGGCCACAAAAAGTAAAGTTTGACTTCTGTAACTAAATTAACTTCATTCATTTTTAAAAAGACGTAGTCGTCTGTCTCACAATTTTCTTCTAGATAATTCTGGACCGAGTCACGGAAATATTTTTTTGTATTTAAATTAAGTATTTATCATTTTTACGCGCCCCGTTCGCCATGACCGTGTGTATTTAAAACTACTGGCCTAGTTTTAAACTTCCGCGTATTAAAAACTTGTTTAAGACTTTAGCTTAGTCATCGATTAATACAAAAAAAAAAAAAACGTACAACTGTTGTTTACAAACAACTTTATATCGGCGTAGTTACTCTGAGATCGTGTCATATAAAGTATGCATTTTTTTATGTTTGTGACATGATCATTGATCACAACAAGTCTAGACAATTTTTTCTTTGATTCTTGATAGCTTAATAATGATAAGTATATATAATAGTTATATTACTGAATTTGTTATTTTAATGATTCATGGATAAGAAGTTTAATGGTTATAATTTATTAGGAAGTTAGAAAAATATAAAAAAAAAATATAGAAATTCAGTTAATTCACAACAAATTATTAAATATTATATATATATTTTTTTAAAATAATTTTGTAAATAAGATTAAGAGAACTCACACGGAAAACCATCATCTGCCTATCCTTTGCCAAACTAAGTTGGGGTCGGCTTCAAGTTTAACCACATGCAGCTGAATACCAGCCGTATTTTTTTATTCAAGTGTAGGAAAGAGACGGAGCTATACAGGATGTCTAGCGCCATCTTTCCACACTGGAAAAGGAGTAAAACAATAATGTTTTAAGACGTCATGGTAGGCCACCTGTTCTCTAAAAATGACCTTTTTTGTGACACCCTTTAATGTCATAATCATGATATGACACATTTACCTAGAACATATAAGGCATTATTTGATTATGTGCACTCCAGAAAAAATAAGTTCAAAAACTAAAAGCTGACTACTGAAAAATCATGCTCTAAAAAATAACGAAACAACGAAATATTCTAGGATAGTCGTATGACACTTTGCCCTAAAGTTTTTGATCTAGGTGGCATACGACTACGGCTATCGCATATAACATACATACATACTTTTTGCTTATCCGTAGTGGGATAAAAATCATAACCCTCAATTTTGCTTCGCGTAAGTCGGGTAAAAATATTAGGTACTGCTTGAGGTTTTTGTATTGGTCAATCCATTCAAATTGCAACAAACGAAAAAAAAAAATGGAAAAAATGCAAAATACAGAAATGGGCCTAATGCGTCTTTGAATTTTATCCAAGAAAGGGAAGATAAAGGAGAGGATTGAGAGTTAGTGGGAGGATGACCTATGATCAACAACAGGACATGGAGAAGGGAATCCCACGATGAAAATCGGTGGAACGGTCTGAGGGAGGACTATGCTGAACCAAAACTCATTACCGATGTCTAATATTACACGAAATGTTTACTGTAAAAATAAGATTTATATCGGTTTAAACAAAATTGTTTCTCAAAAAAAAGGGGTGAAAGTTCTTAAATATATGTAAATCGAAATTGATATTTGAATGGAATAACTATTTCAAAATATAATGGAAGATGAGATATGATCTGAAATAAATGCTTTGAGTTTTTTTTAAGCTTCGCACCACCTATACGCCTTTTTGTTAACATACGTCATAAGCTAATGAAAAAACCATAAAATTATCATTAAAACTTAAACTAGCACCGTTTAATATGCATCATAACGACTAAACATAAGGAACGGGAACGAAACTACTCACTACAGTTTTTAGAATAAGTTCCCCATGTTAATGACGTAAAAGGACATGATGCAACATATTAGTTACTTTCATAAGACTACGTGTTATGTAAAGGGTGTACATAACAATAAATCTCATGGTGATATACCTATTAAATTATTTTATAAATACTTAATTTTGTATCCTAACGCATCCAGGCTACCACTGGTATTCTTAGTCATGAACTGAACTTAAGTCGGACTAAACACGCTTATATTCCGCCCTGCCCCCCTAGCATGACCGTTCTATCTCTATTCTACCAAGAAACGACAAGAAATATTTTCTATACAACTTGTCATTTCTTCTGCCCGAGCATGGCGCGCCCCGTCGACTCGCGTTTCTACGAAGATATAGACAGAAATTCTTTCCATAGCAACGGGGACGTATCACGTGATGTTTATATTCCCTGAATATTATTACGTTTAGTTAACAAAAAAAAGATGCCAATTGCACGAGTTTTTCATTTTTCGTGGGCGGGATGGTGTTGCTGCATCCTGGATCTTTTTCGCGAAATTAAACCTAAATATTTTACATAACATTTCAACCTTTTGAACGTAACTCAACGCAACCACGAAACGTATTTCTCGTATTCAGTGTTTATTAAGACTAGTTTGACATTTGTCAGAAGTAAAGTTATTTCTACCCCCAAATGTCAAAAGAAGAGAAAATATGGTCGTCATGCTCGACGTTGTAGACTTGTGTCGACTGAAGAAAAGAAACATTTCTTTTCTACATTCTTAATATCACCATGCTCGGGACGATAGAAATATCTGTCAAATTGACGATTCTTCCGTAGACATAGCCCGTTTCTACGGCGGTCATGCTAGGCCGGCTGTTCGTTTATAAATCGACATAATTAAAAACGCCAACTTTTCATCTGTCAAATTTGAAGTACCGGAAAACTATTAATTTGATATATACATCTTTAACATTGATTAAGTGACATAATTATGCCATCTTTAGCATTGAATTAAGTAGAATGCAACTATGGGTTTGGCAAAGATATCTACGAATATCTAGAGAACGTACTTTATTTGAAGAACCACCAATTGCGGCAAAGGAATACGATTTGGTGGATGTTTTCAACTGTTGTCATGGCAACAACGGTCGACTTAGTTCAAAAATGCTTTAGGCTTTTAGAATATGAGTGTATTTCTGTAATATTGTATCTTTTTTTTAGTTTAGGATATATGACGCATTCGAAGTTCAGTCACCTTGCCATTTGGCAAAAAAAAAAATGAACCAGAGGGCATAGACATAGTGGCATTCTATTTTTAAGTAACGCCGCGTTTGGCTAGGTTGGTCCGTCGATGGGTGATAGGTGGATGGATATCGTATTACCCAGAACTAACTGGGTTGTGATAGTCAGATAGGTAGACGTTCCATGTAAAATACGGGTATTCAGCTGCATCTGGTTGGTCTGGAATCCGACCCTAGCTTTAGTTGAGAAAAGGCAGGCAGATGAGATGAAATTTGAGATTACGTGAGAGGATGGTGCAAAAAAATCTCGAATAAAAAATAGGTTACACTAAAAAAAACTTCATGCCAATCCTATTGTGTAATGTCGTTGTAAGAAAAGGTACGAAACGATTATTCTTTGAAAGCGATAACCTCTCGTCGAGGCCCCGTGTCCCTATAATCTTTAAACCATGGCACTAGTGTAAAGATACAGGACCAGAGAGCAATAAATTATTGTTGAACTACCTCATCACCATCTTACTGCACTTCTCACATTCTACTTGGGATCGGCCCAACACGTTTTCTTCATGCGTAACCCCGTGTTAGATGTCACGCCATCATTTACACCTTTTTGTTGAACAACCTATTTAATACAAAACTCACATACACACACGCACGCACACACCCACTCACTCAACATTATTGAATTTTAGAGTACTTTTTATTTTATATCATTTTATTTATTTTTTTTTGTTCAAAGGTAATCCTCAATTACCTACTTATGCGTTGCTAACTACCACATCAACAAATATGTGTTTTAACTCTAAGATATCGCAACTCCGGCCCCCAAGATACAGGCGCAGCCTAGTTTGGGTTCCTCTGTTTTTTTTTTTAACTATATTAAATATTACTTGTTACGATTACTTATAGCGCTAAGTTAGATTAAGAAAAAGTTTGTAACAATGGCTTAATAAATTTATTCTTATTATTAACAATATGCCTGCCCCTTGCAAGCCAGGAATAAATATATCCTACTTCCTACTATATAATATTATAAATCCGAAAGTTTGTGAGGATGGATGGATGTTTGTTACTCTTTCACGCAAAAACTACGGAATGGATTTGGACGAAATTTGGCACACGGGTAGATTATAACCTGGATTAACACATAGGATACTTTTTATCCCGATAGTATGTTCCCGTGGGACAATTATCGAACTCCACGCGGGCGGCGCATAAGCTAGTTGTATTTATAATCTTTTTCCCAGTTCTTTTAACTCACACACATTCATTCTGTTCATGGTAAGTGTGGTACTGAATGACGACTTACCCAAATCCTTGATTAAATTACTATAAGGTAAGTGGTTCATCATTCTGCTGCCCTATCACAATTTATTTGGGGTCGGCGCAGCAATTCTTTTTCTTCCATGTTTCTCTATGACTTATCATCTCATCAGACACCTCCTTTTTTGCCATATCATCTACACTAGTTAGGTTAGTGGAAGAACAAATTTTACAAAAATGTAGTTGCTAGTAAAATGTTGGTAAATTGATGTAACCGATTCTTAACTTTAATTAAACTTCTCCAGATTGTATCTATAGCGACACACAGATTGATATAGTATACTTTCAATTATAAATACTCGTATATATCTATGTAGATTAAGTGATAAGAAAAATAAATAACTTTTATAATATACAACTTTGTAAAGGTACAGAGCTATTAAGTAATTATTGTAATTTGTATTGATATGATTAATTATTTATTTGTCAACATGACGTCCGGTGCTCAATGCATATATGCAAGGTTGTGATAACAGTATTATTGAATGGTTGTTATGGTTCTGTACGTTTTAATGCATTATTTTTTTACTTGCGATGGGTTTGCTCTTGACTCTAGTCTGGGTCAGAGATGACAGAGACAAAGTCGACGATGGTACGAGCTTACCCAGAAGAAGCCTGTTCACTCTAACTTTGAAGTGATTACGTTTGTAAGCTTTCGGAAACACAGACGCAGGCGGAGAGTTCCACTCTTTTGTCGTGCGCATTATGAGAGACGTTTGAAAACGCTTAGTGCGAATTGGTGGAATAGCAATAGGGTAGGGATAGTAACTTGCAGTGCGTCTAGATGTCCGATGGTAGCAGGGGACCGGTGGGATAAGGTCGTGGAGTTCTTGGGCACACTCACCGAAGTGAAGCCTGTAGAAGACTGACAAGCAGGCAACCTTGCGGTGATGAGCCAAGCTGTGAAGCTTGGCATACACCAATTTTACAAAGTCAATCAGCCGCTTTGCTCTGCGTTCTATCGAGTCAAGCGCGGCAAGGTGGTATTTAGCTGAGTGATCCCAAAGGTGGCTGTTAATGCCTCGTTGATCGAGCGGGGTCATACGCGACTGCCGAGCACAAGGTCATCGGTGAGCATGGTTCGGGAAAAGTATGATTGGGTTTTTCCAACAGGAATTACTCAATAGCAGCCACGGAGTCTGGTTTTGTGCCCGGTTGATGGCAATAGGCTCGCCCCCTATTACATGGGACTTAAACATAACTGGCGAAATATGGGTATACTGTAAGGTACATCTCTGCCTAACCCTTCAGGGATAACAGGCGTGATGTTATGATGAGTATGAAATCGAGATTTTTTTCAGAGATAAATACAGCTATGCTGTTCCTGGCCGTTATTCACCTGAAACAAATTTTAAGGTGAAAAGGGGTGCTTAGTTTTATCCGAGGGGCCGTCGTACCAGCCAGTCTTTATTCAAACAATATTTGCGTTCGATTTCTTTGGCGCTGAACACTAAGATGTTCCAAATTCAAAAAGCGCACTTTTTGAAATAAAGAGGAATAAAAACTCATTACTGCCCGCTAAAAGTTCCCTATAGAAAACACTACATTTGGGTGCACTTAAAGGCGAACCAAATCGTCCTTTTCGAATAGATGGGATGAAAAATATAAAAAATAAGAAAGAAAGAAGCAAAGTAATTATTATAAAAAGATGGTCAGTAAATCCATTGAATTTGAATTGACATTAAATTGACTTATTAGGTCCATTTACTTTTTTGTGTCAGTTATTTTTTCTGTTGCAGCAATAGTAGCTTTTTATGGCATAATTAAGGAAACTCTTGTATTTTTCTATGGTAAAGTGCGAATACAAAAAACGAGCAAACGTTTTTAAACCCTTTGTGACGCATCGTATTTTGGTTGGTTGTTAATGAGTTGAAGAAAAATAAAGAAGAACAAGACATATGCTGACCCAAATATAGAAGAACAAGACATGCTGAACCAAAATATAGAAGAACAAGACATTATGCTGACCCAAAATATAGAAGAACAAGACATATGCTGACCCAAAATAAATTGGTATAAGAGCAGTTGAATGATGAAGATGATGACATTATTTCGCTAGACGCCGAACCTGCGATCTTTGATCATCCGAAGTCGTGTATCTTCCAAATAACGCTTAGATCTCAGGCCTATGTTCCCACAGCTAAATCCGCTTGGTTCCTCAAGAGAACTTGATTAGATAAGTACTAATTGCTTATGCAATAGACATGAGGATTCTAAGCTTCAATTAGTGAAACTGATCGCAAGGTGCATCTGTCAAATCATCATCAGCCTATAAAGTTCCCACTGCTGGGACACAGGCCTCCTCTCTATGAGAGTGAGTGGGCTGTATGCATCTCGCGGTCCCAGTGCGGATTGGTAGATGTCACATGTCTTTGAATTTTTAGTTCTAGGATATGCCAGTTGTCTCACGATGTTTTCCTTCACCGTTTTTGAGGGCAGCGATGATGAAATAAATTACAAAAAGTAATGCTCATGCAATGAACCCACGGCTTACTACTCGTAAGTTGGGGCTGCCGCTACTGTTTAATGGTTGTTATAAACTTATTAGATACTTGGTAGTTGCTACCCAGCGGTAGGTATGATGAACACATAAAATCACGTATCTTTCTCATGGGTGTAGGCAAAAATGATAAGAGCCACTACACATTCAGATGAAGCCACCTGTACAGTCCTTACATACATATGGAACCTAGAACAACCTACCGATATCTCCTAGAACCGTGTTCACCATCGGGATGGCATTCAAAAGATGCATCACATGGAACACCCGAAAACACAACTTAGAAAAATCTTACTACGTCTTTTATTGGAAAAGGCTTCAATCTTACTCTCGAGAATAAACATGCATAATTTGGTAATAACCCTCCACTAAACCTACCATGAAAAGTATAATTCTTCCATTTCCCCAAGAAGAACCCTAAACGGCGATGTAAATGCCAACAATACAAACTGTATCTGATTATGTTTGTTTGATTTACGATTTGTTTATCACTTAAGAAGATAGAGCAACGAACCGAGATGTTGCATCATAATCTCATGGAAGGCTGTGGAATAATTAGTGGCCAGTTAGTGGACGTTGTTAAAATGGTAATTTGATTGTCCGTTTAGTGGCGATTAGAATTGTTAATGTGGTGGAGTAGTTAGTTGCAAGGTTTGCGTATTTACGTGTTGGGTTTGGTTCTCAATTAGAGTTCTACACCTCACATCGTCCCGGGACGAGGCCCGCACAGGTCAAGCGGGGCAGCCAAATTCGTATTAGACCTAACTACCACCCGACGAAAATGTGCGAGGGACGACCGGTGTTGTTTTAGTCAATAAGAGTCTGACAGGCCCCTTCGCTCTCACTAGAGTTGAGGACAGCTACTTCTAGAAAAATGGTTTTCAAGTTTTGATGGGAGTTTTGGTGTCGATCTGGTGAGGAGTACCTTGAGTTGGGGTAGGCTTTTAAAGATTCATCCCATAATAACCTACTGTTGGTTATGGGCGAGCCCTTTTCATCTGCCATATTTGTTGGTTCAGTGCGTTATAAATTTAGCAAAATAATTAATGTTCTCTCCAGATATAGAAGAAAGAAAAAAGTTATTTTTACTGTATCTTTTGCTTGCATAATACCACTGCCTGCAAAAACCCTTTATCCAGGGCTTTTGTGGGTAGTAGTTGTTGTATACCGCATCATCACTTCACATCGGTTGAATTACGCCCAAACGTGAAATAATTTAGTGTAAAAAAACATATACTTTAAGATGAGATGCTGGTTGTTCTAGAAGGATGTCTTAGTAAAATCAGCATAAACACAAGAGCTTATTAAAGCTGTATAAATAGGTTCAACCTAGAACGAACCAAATTAACAAAAAGAACAATTTTAATTCACATTCAAATTACCTCATTTGAATTACACTTTCAGAAAGCGTTATTACATTTTTAGTTTGCGAGAACGATTAAAAGTTATTGTTTTTACTCAAATCGTCTGACAATCTGACGTCTGAAATCCTGTAGTTTCAGTAATTACAACGAAAAGTTCAACTTTATTGCATTCATGCACCCACTAGAAAACAGTTTCTCCGCTTCAAAGTCTTAAAACAAAGATTACTCATAACAGGGTTCTTACAAAGCAACTTCATCTAAAAGTTATGTCATTTATCATTTTGTTTCTGTTCTTAAACGCCGCGGTGTTTATAACTTGTGTAGTTAGGAGTTTTGTATGGTTTTTTGCATTGTTTCTTGTTGTTCTGTGTGACTTAATCGGTTTTGTTTGTTGACAGCGACAGTAGTTACTGAAGGAATTTCTTTTATATTCGCGTTGATCTTTGATCCAGGAAATGGTGTTAGTTTGAAATTCTACAGATGATTTTACCATTTATTTCAGACTCATCATTAGCCTATTATGTTCCCACTGCTGGGACACAGGCCTCCTCTCTATGAGAGGGAGTGGGCTGTAATCCACCACGCGGGCCCAGTGCGGGTTGGTAGATGTCACATGTCTTTGAATTTTTAGTTCTAGGACATGCCGGTTTCCTCACGATGTTTTCCTTCACCGTTTTTGAGAGCAGCGGTGATGAAATAAATTACACAAAGTAATGCGCCTACCTGGGTTCGAACCCACGGCTTACTGCTCGTAAGTCGGGGCTGCCACCACTGGGCCACCGCTGCTCTCATTTCAGACTCAATGATCCATAATTTGGTTAGTAAGTATACTTAAAAATAATGTTAATAATTAAATAATCAGAGACAGCATTTATACTCGTAATGCTTCATTGCTCGCAATACTGACTGCTGAGCATGACGTTCGATTGCCAGGTATGACAAAGTGCTATTGAATTTTTCTATCAGGAATCGACAGAGTTGGCAGCAATAAGCCTTCTATTACATGGGAGTATAAAATAACTGGCAAAATGTGAGTATACTATAACATACTTAAACCCCAGCTTAACTATGCGTCATGTTCGTGAACGGGCGCTGTCAAAATTAAATCTTGCATAAAACGCACACTATGTAGGCAAGCATATTATAAGTTGGGGGATTATATTGATGATAAAAATGCTTGGCTCAGTGCTGGTCCTGCTCCACAACCATAGGGGCAATCGGAATCATCTGAATTACCAAGTGAAGTTATTGTGAAAGCTGCAGAAGATTGTAAAAATATATATTTGCATTGTAAAGATTCTATCTCTTAGTATTATATAATTGCATAGCACATGTGTGAGTACTATGTATTGTAAAGCCATTTAATCAGTACCTACATCTTTCATTGACGCGAAATTACCCTGGTGGTTGAGTGAATGTCATGCTCACTTTAATGTCACGCTGGTGGTGGCGGGTGTGTCGGGTCGTTTAGTTCCCTTCAAAATGGTTGAGTTGAATGATGGCTGATACATGCGTCATGTTCGTGAACGGGTGCTGTCAGTTGTGACTGGTCATCTCTTAGCTGCCTTTTTTTTTTTTTTTTTTTTTTTTGTTTTTTTTTTGCGGATGGGAAATCATCAAATGACTTCTCCCGCTCTGGGCGGAGCGGGAGGGAGTGTCAGACTTGTACTGACTAAAACCCACCCATGTTCCTTCTTCGCCCTTTGTGTTCCAGGGCCGCGGTATCTCTTTCGAACAACCCGCAGCCCTGGCAGGCATCGGCCCTTTCGGACCCCTTCCGGTTTGCTGACATCTCCTTGAGGCGCGCGTGGAACACGTACGCGCCGTCGACACGGCCTGTCGTCATGAGACGGACGGACGGTGAGCTAGCCCATTACTCACCGTCCACAGGCTGGCGCCTACGGTGGCCGGGGGCCACTGGTTGCCCCCCGACGCCCGGGGCGTCTCCCGCGGCGGCTGGGACGTGAGGTTCTCTCCCTCTCACGTTCCGCCACCTCCTTCGCTAGCATGACTGCTTCGCAGAAGGAGGCGACGGCATCCCATTCCCTCTCGCTCCGGACCATGGATTGAACCAGGGCCGGACGCGAGAGGTCGCCGCCGCCAATCGCCGCTACGAGGACACGGCGGTGCTCAGCCCAAGCGGGGCAGAGCTCCACGGTGTGCTCCACCGTGTCCTCCGGCCGATCCTCGCAATGGTAACACCCGGGCGTTTCCTCCCGCCCGATTCGGTGCAGGAACCTTCCGAAACAACCGTGTCCGGTGAGGACCTGCGTCAGGCGGAAGGTGAGGGCGCCGTGCCGCCTCTCTAGCCACTCCTCAAAGAAGGGACTTATCGCCACTATTGTGGCGTGCCCTGCACGTGGTTGCGACAGTCGCTGTCTCCATGTCGCCATGAGATCACGCCGGAGGTCTGTCCGCTGAGCGACAATTTGCCGCGGCAGCGGAGTTTCCCCCCGACGTAGTGCCTCCGCGCGCCATTCGTGCAGGCGCGCGAGGACTATCGCCTCCAGATCCTATGGCGGCAATCCGGCCAAGAGGCTCGCCGCCTCGCCGGAGATCGTACGATACCCCCGGACCAGCCTTACGGCTACCACCTTCTGGGGCGCGTTCAGGTAATGGGCGGCTCGCCGCCTCAAAGAACGCGCCCACACCGGGGCCCCGTAAAGGGCCATGGACCGCACGACCCCCGCATAGAGCCTCCGGCAGGAGGCGTTTGGACCCCCTAGGTTGGGCAAGAGCCGCTTGAATGCAGCCCCTGCCCGTTCCAGTTTGGGGGCCAAACGTCGGAAATGCTCCACGAAGTTCCACCGGCTGTCGAGGACAAGCCCTAGGTACTTCAGCGTCGACTCGACGCCGATGGAAACCCCTCCTACCGTCAGTATGGATCCCGACGGTGGCGCATTCCGAGGCCCATGAAAGCACATGGCCTCGGACTTGTGCAATGCCACCTCGAGACCCAGTTGCCGGATTCTCTCCACGACGTAGCAAACTACGCTGACACCGCTAGGGAGGTCAGCGCGCAGCACCCAGTCGTAGCCGATGTTCCACAAGGGCGGCCCCAGAACCGATCCCTGTGGAACACCGCACTACACCTCTCGCCGATTCCATTCTCCCGTACGACCGGGGTAGATGACGGCCCTATCCGTCAGGTAGTCCCCGACCACACGACGAAGGTAGGTCGGCACCCGATGATACCGAAGTGCCTCCCTTATGCAGCTCCAGGGCATGGTGTTGAAGGCGATGGCGATGTCAAGAGACACCGCCAAGACGACCCCACCCCGAGACACTGCATCCCCCGTCGTGAGAGCCCTCACGCGCGTCCACCGTCCATGATGGCGTCCACCGTCGAGCGCCCCCTGCGGAAACCAAATTGGTGTTCCGCAAGGTCCGGCCCCATCCCCACAAGGTGCCCGGCGAGGCGGTTCGCAATGACTCTTTCAAAGAGCTTGCCCACCTCGTCGAGCAACACAATGGGCCGGATCTCTTAGCTGCCTCCGTTTATATTAATTACTTTATTTTTGAATTACTGATTTAATCTTTTACTGTGGATGCTCTTAACTGGTCCGTATTTCTACATCGTTCTAACATATTTGTAATTCTTAACATGAATGATGTAAGCAAGATTTTGTTATAATATTTTGATTTAAAAGAGTGTCCATGGAATTCCTCGCCCATTCTTCTCCATAGAGCTTTGGAATGGGCAACTACAGTACGTTCACAAGTTATTATGCCTTGTGATTGGGAATGTAGCTTCACGTTTTTTCTGTTTTTTTTTTACTTTCTCAAGTGCCTGTAATGGTCTTATTGAAATAAATGGTTTGAGATTGACAATTCTTGGATAACAAACGTGACGTTACACGTAAAATATACTGTTATCTTCAAATAAAGTATTAAAAATTATTTTTGCTTATCTTCATTTCGTTATTACCCTAAAATTATAACGTTCAAGCATATTTTATTTCCACAATACTCCAACACAATGAGAAAGTTTACGGATGAAACAATCTTCAACACTGAAAGTATGAAAATTACTTCCAGGAACATTAAGTATAACAAGTTTTATTTTTATCTTGCTAGTTGTAATTTAATAATAAATGATGGAAGTTTTTAGTATGAGAGTTTTTGCAGCAGTTCTTTTTAAAAACTAGAAAGTGTTTTGCAGGCCAATGTCTGGTTTTTGTCCGTTTGTTGGTAGTAGAATGCTTCTTTATATCATAAGATTTCAACGAACAAGGCATACTCTGCCAGTTATCTGCTGTGTTTTTTAATATTTATCGGATTCTCGAGGGAGGCTGGAGCATAAATACTAGCCGCTCTCGTCGATGTTCAGGTAAAGCCGCGCCTGCCTAGGTTGGTCCTTGGATAGGTGATCGCCCATTACATACCGAGTTTCCACAGTGCCTCGGAATGCACGCTAAGGCTTTGGTCCCGGCTATCTTTTGTAGATCTTTGACAGTCAGTACAGCTAGTTAGTGGCCCAAAAGTCTGACCAGTAAAAAGACCTACAAAAGGTATTTTTTTTACTATTAATTAAAAGGGGACTCTAGTCCCGAGAAATTTGCAGAATAGGTATTTGAAGAAACTATTGCCGTCGCGCTGCGCCCAACCTAGCCCCCGTAAAGTACGAAAGGGACAACTGCAAATCAGGCTGATTTTACCTACAAAAATCTTGAACAAAAGACGTTTTGTATTCCGCTGTTTTCTTCTTCAAAACTAAACTGATCTAAATGACTCTTATATCAAAATTTAGAGAGAAACTATATCTATGATTTTATTATTTTCTTTTTTGTTAAAAACTTATCTGATTTGTCTAATAGTCGTCTGAACATGGCGGTAAAAATGTTTTGAAAAAAAGGAAATTATAGGGACGTGTATTAATAAAACCTAGATTTTTTGAAAAAAAAATAATTGCTCTAGACGCATTATCCACGAAGAAAACAGCGGAATACGTTTGTATGGAGAAAGGCCCACTAGAGATCCCTCTTATAGTGCGTCGTAAGTGCGACTGTGTCTAATTTGTCTCACTCAAAGATTTTGTTCTAAAGTTACTTTCCAATCGATCCTCTAACTAATATTTATCTCTCAAAATATTCACATCTCGGAGTCCAAAGATTATTCAGCACTTCAAAGTTTATCTTTATTGGGCCTAAAACTTTGAGTAAACTTTTGTCATCTATTATCTTTGTTGAGATATCACTTTAGTAAATTAAACTTTGTCTAAAACCAACGTTTGTATTTTCTAAAATCATAAAATTTTCAAATCCTTGAATCGTTGGATTCTCCTTATCGCGTTTCAAGATAATAACATGACAGAAATTTTCTCACGTTTCACCATTAAAAATTAAAATTCATTAGTACATGAAAATTATTACATTTTTGTCTGTGGTACGATACTAGAACGGAGGAGGTAGGCGGGATCCTGAAATTGTATATATTGTTCTACGTGTGAGCTTATTTTTTGCATCGGGGACACCAATCGGGGTACAGCTAATGATTAAAATCTTTGTAAATATCTTCATCTTCATCAGCCTTTAATGTTCCCACTGCTGGGACACAGGTCTCTCTGTGCTCTCTGGCTATAATCCACCACGCGGGCCCAGTCCGGGTTGATAGATGTCACATGTCTGCGAATTTTTACTTCTAAAACATGCCGGATTCCTCCTCACGATGTTTTCCTTCACCGATTTGAGAGCAGCGGTGACGAAATAAATGACACAAAGTAATGCGCCTGCCTCGGTTCGAACCCACGGCTTACAGCTCGTAAGTCGGGGCTGCCACCACTGGGCCACCGCTGCTCCGGTTGTAAACATCTACATAATGTAAATAGCTATGTTTGTGTTGGAGCTGTTTGGGGTCCAAATGCTCATCTAGTCTTTCAGGACATCGCCAAGCAGTGGATTGTCTCTTCCCGTAACCAGAGGGCTGGCCTATTTTTTGGCAAAAAATCAGCATTGCCATCCAATGTGGCAATGCTACCAGCCTTCTGAGTACCATTCCAGTTGCTATATACACAGTATGCTTTTTTTTATTATAATTATTTATTTTTGTAAATATTTATAAAAATAAATGATGTCCATTAAAAAAACTTGAATGAATATTGAGAAACGAAATAATTAGAGATAGAACATTATATTTTAAACCCTGTTCTTAGGTCACCCGTAGGTGTCTGTTAATTTAACCTACGTACAGTATCCTACGCTTTGCTGAAGCTGTCGATGAAATAATTATAATTTAAAACAAAGATTCTATTCAACTAGGAAATCCTACGCAACGTCCTTGAGAAATACACCTACGTACTTTCGTAGTGTAGTACTACTCTACTCTCTACTCTTTGCTATTAAATGGAAATTATGTATTTTAGATGCTTAGATAACGCCGAAATACACCTACGTAGTAAATCTAAGCCATTGTTTTTGGAGCCTTATCTGGCATTTAAGCCAGCTGAGTAAATAATGTACTGTTACGCATCGCAAATAAAACTAAGAACTGATTTAATATTTAATGTTGATGTTAAAGTTCACGAAGTAGAGCTCGTGGCTAAATAATAACAGCCGCTCGGGTCGATCTTCAAGTTAAGCTGCGCATGCCTAGGTTGGTCTGTCGATGGGTGACCACCTATTACATACCGAGATTCCTCCTTGCCTCATAGTAAGTGTTCTGAAAGTCTAATAACTAAGCTAACCAAGGGGTATCATTTGTACATTGCTTGTCCAGTCACTAAGCGACAAACTTAGGTAGTGGATAAGGCACAATTTATTTTTTGTTCAGTCTTATTGCGCTCGACTTGGTGTAGGCACTGCTGTGCCCCCCGATTTGAAAAAAAAATAACATAGAAACCATGAAATATTTTACGATTTGTTGTTGTTCAAGATTTTAAAGACAAATATAGTAAAATATTTGTACTTATGGTAAGTTATTCCGTGATTTACAAAAGATTTGGATAACGCTTCGGTTTTTACAAGAAACCACTGAACAACACGGTATTTTTATAATTCGTCACGTACGCGGTCGAAAGCGCACTAGTTCGCGGAGACTGGCATTTGCCTATGACATGGCCTGAGTGTACATGTCGTCCGGGCACCGGCCCCTTGCCACTTCTCCGGATTTCGTATATTTCAATGGTTTTAGCGTAACATTACGCCTGTAATCCCGGAGGGGTTGGGAAGAGCTCCACTTAATAGTACACCCACATTTTGCGTTACGTTTAAGTCCGAGGTAATAGGGGGCGAGCCTATTGCTATCAACCTGCCACAAATCCAGACACCGTAGTTGTTACTGAGAAATAGCTGACGAAAAAACTCAGTGACACTAAGGGTGTTGCCACACCAATCGATCGATCGTCGATCGATGCCATCGATTGATGGTAGAATGGATTAGTCAACAATCGATCACCGATCCTTTTGAATGGAGACAATTTTTGATTACAGTCGAACGGCATGCGGTCCATTCGTTTTAAGCCGTTCAGACTAAATACCCGATCGACGTCAACTAATCCATTCTACCATCGACGATCGATAGATTGGTGTGGTAACACCCTTAGCCCGACCTGGGAATCGAACTCAGGACCATGAAATGCTCAGCGGTGGCGCATACGACCAAAGATTAAAGGGTTACGCTAAAAAGGTGATATTTATTTTCTTATAGGATAACATCGTGACAAAACCAGAATGTCTATAACCGAAATCCGAACAGAAGAATTCTCCAACCCCTACCCGGGCCCGTGTGGTGGATTGGGGACTCCTCCAACAGAGCGAAGGCATTGTAAATGAGAATATTTTAGGCTGATTATATTACACTAATTTCTGCAGGAGACGAGATATTACATTACACCATAAATACTCATGAATAAGGTTGTTTCCTTAATTTTCTTTCTCCCTCTCTCTCTATACTGGATTCAGCCCTCTCACCCCTGTGACAATTTGTGCTCAAATGAATTCATCCTACAAACCTACGGGAGCCGAGCACTGAAAGAACCGACTGCATTAATATTTCACTGGATATTCTCTTGAGTAAACGTCGCTACGTCACAGCACACAGAGAGTGAACAAACTGCATCTGTAATGCCTTCAAACGGATTGCTGTAGTGACATTCGTGTTCATCAGGACTTTCTTGTGTGCAGGATTTAGGGTAGTGTTTGTAAACAATATCTTTAAAAAATACACCTGTTTATTTATTTAAAACTAGCTGTCCCGCACAACTTCGTCTGCGTCAAATTTTCCCCGTTTTCGCAACATTTTTCATTGCTGCTCCGCTCCTATTGGTCGTAGCGTGATGATATATAGCCTATGTCCTTCCGCAGGTTGAAATCTATCTTCTTGCCAAATTTAACCGTGAAAAGGTAACAAACAAACAGAGTGACATTCGCATTTATATGTATTATTAGTATGGATTCATGTACAATAGTGGTATATAGGCGGACTTAATGCCACAAGCATTCTCTACCAGTCAACCATAGGGTAAAATACGACAACCTGTTCTATTGTTTAGAAGTATTGTGAAGTGTGTGTGTGATGTTACGTCTGTTCATTAACAAATTACGTTCCCACTGCTGAAACCGAATGCTGCGGTTACCATGACGTCTTAAAGCAGTATTGTTTTAATGTCACTCCAGTACGGGAAAGAGACGAAGTTACAGAGGACGACTAGCGCCATCTCATTCCCATTCTGAATTGACACGTCATGGTAGGCCACTCACCTGACTCCACCACACGAGCCCAGTTCAGGCAGGTGAATGTTAAGTCGGGTTTGGGGGGCGACTCGTCCCGCTTCGCAACGGGTTAGGGGGCAACTTGTCCCACTTTGAAACTGGGACTAAATCCACCTTTTCCTATTTGGTAATAGGAATTTTGGTTGTTTATTTACTTTTTTATCTTAATGCTAGCGGATATACAATATTTTGATTACGACGCCTATAGCACCAATACCGCGGGAAGACTGTATACGCCACCATCATAGCTTCATGCTTCCCTAGTAACCTTGCAACGAAAAATGGCGGATAGTACCAGGCCAACGCTGGTTTCCTTGTGAAAAGCTTTTCCCGTGGTAGAAATATTAGCTACTAAAGTATATAGAAGCGTAGCAAAACGCATGCACGATAGAATTGAGGAGAATGGACCCGTTTATACATACATGACTAGATATTTCTTATCACAAAGGTATCTGCACAACGCTGCATTTATACCGAGTTTCCCTTAAAGCGAATTGGGGCATCCAGTTTCAATTTCAGTCGTATTTTCCAACGACTATGTAAAGAGATTCCGTTTGACATTGATATTCTTGTGTAGGAATTTAATATGTTCGAAAGAAGACATCGTCTTTACACAGTGATCTAAAAATAAACGACAATTTCATCGAATCGCTGAATTAATTCCATCTTGCTTATTTATTTTGATCTTTTTTTGGTATTTTCGTATTTATAATTCGCTGGAATCATTAATTACTTGACACTGTTATATAGTAGGTATATACATGTCTATGATAGCGTAGCATAATCCTACTTATACACGGTGTAAATCACCTCATCACGAAGCCGTCAACCAAGCATTCTGTACATGAAACTAAGTAACTTTACGCAAAAATTATTGCTGGGAAACGACTTTTTTTTGCGGGGTGTAAAATCATGTTTCGTGGTAGAACTCAATGTAACGCACTCGAAACATTGTGCTGATGGACCGTTTGAATAGTACGGGGGTCGTGGAGGTGTTTAAAGTAAAAATCTTACATTAAAAACTTGTATTTAAAAAAAATACTTGTCAAAAAGTTGGAACTTTGTCCCCTAATATCTCCGTAACTAGAAGGTTCCCAGGTATGGTGTAGAACAAAAAAATGATCGCAATGACAGGGAGAACCAGTGCCTTTCGGCTTCGTTAAGAGGTGTTTTACACCCTTTATATAATATTATAAACGCGAAAGTTTGTAAGTATGGATGGATGGATGTTTGTTACTCTTTCACGTAAAAACTACTGAATGGATCTGGATGAAATTTGGCACAGGGATAGATAATAGTCTAGAATAACACATAAGATACTTTTTATCCCGGTAGTGTGATCCCGCGGGAAATTACCGAAAAAACGCGGGCGAAGCCGCGGGCAGAAGCTAGTATTCCATAAACTTTATCACTGCTAGGACACAGGCTCCTTTCAGTGACCCTCTTCAGGGACCAGTGCGGGTTGGTGGTTATTACATATTATGTCTTCTATCTATTACATCATATTTCTAGGTATAGGACATTGCGGTTTGAGGTACGATAGGAATTTAAATTTCAATAATCATTTTTCTTAATTATTTAATGACATTTTCATGCATTAAATATCTATCATTGTTTAACTAGACAGCGACAATCTATCAAGGAGAAAAATATAGCGAGAAATGTATTCATTATCCCGAAAAAACCGAATTAGACCCCAAAGCTCCCGAAGCCAAAAGTTGATAAGCCGATTACACAGTAGATCTAACGAGGCGAGTTTCAGTCAATCAGCTCTGCTAGCCATCTCGAGTAATGACGTCATTGATCTGGAAAGCTTCTAGACTTTTCTCTGGGTGGAGAAGGATAATGGTAATGAGATAATAATGTTCCAAATAATTCAGTTGTTATGGCCTCATTAGATCTTTTGGCTAATTGGCGTAGGGTCCTCTAGTCCAAGATAATCGGTTTGTGTACATGAGCCAGTTTGAAAAATAAACTTGTTTAGCCTAGTTACTCGTCCTTATAAAAAGGCGTCTTTCTTTACGACTAGGCACACCTCTGCCTAGCCCTTGGGGCACTGGCGTGACATATATTATGTTAAGTTTGACTACAGTTTCGGTCTTCATCATCATCATCATCAGCCTATTATGTTCCCACTGCTGGGACACAGGGTTCCTCGCTATGAGAGGGAGTGGGCTGTAATCCACCAAGCGGGCCCAGTGCGGGTTGGTAGATATCACATGTTCGTTCCGAATTTTTGTTCTAGGACATGCCGGTTTCCTCACGTTGTTTTCCTTTACCGTTTTTGAGAGCAGCGATGATGAAATAAATTACACAAAGTAATGCGCCTGCCTGTTCGAACCCACGGCTTACTGCACGTAATTCGGGGCTGCCACCACTGGGCCACCGCTGCTCTCCGATTGTCATCACCATAATAATATTGTAACAAATTGCTTGCACTCAAACCAAAAATAATAATTACTATTTCCGCCCACAATTCCCTCGATTCAATCATCGCCATTTCTAACACCCTATAACTTCGTTTCTCAAAAACACGGTCCACTTCAATCAGCAGTACAGTCAACTGTTTTTCTTTCATTCCAATCGCTCCCAGGGACCCTTTTATAAAAACGGTAATCCAGAAATAGCTTGTTACGACCCTTCACAGCCTATTAACCTAACCGTTACTAACTCTTGTTGGTTATTCGGGTAGGTAATGCCATCTTTATAAAAGTTTTTTGGTAAAGGAGTGAAGGGAGACTAGTGAGGTGGAGTTTGAGTACGGAATTGTGTTGGTTACCTTTTTTTGTGCATGTAAATTTATTTTTGGAGAGGGGCTCGTGTGTCAGAGCAAACACAGCCGCAAGAGTAGATCTTCAAGGTTATTTTTTAGGTCAACATCAAATGCCTCATTTTTACCGCCGTGACATATTTCTTTACTTATTAGTTTGATGAAAAAATTACAGGGACGTGTCTACAGCAGATCTTGAATTTATGAAAAAAATATTGCTCTGGAGGCATTTTCTAGGAAGAAAAATGGGGAATCGCAGCCTTTGTTCCCTCTTAAAGTGATGCGGATGGCACGTTATACCGTTCTCGATAGTCGATGAGATAGGCAATCGATCTACGTGCAATATACTGCCAATATTGTCAGTTAGACTGGAATCCAACCCTATAGCTGTGAAAAGGCTAGAAACATATTTGTGATGACTTAATGATGTGTAATTCTATTTCTAGTTCATGCCATTGACATTGGTTTCTTTGCTTGTGTGCTTTGTGTGTTTTTGCTTAACATTTCGTTTTTGTATAAAATCAAAATCAAAATATTTTTATTTCACATAGGCCTACATGGGCACTTATAAACGTCGACAAAAAGGTGCTCGGTTCGGGTTGGTCGTTTCCCATGGAGAAGAACCGACAAGAAACTCCATGTTTACTCTTTTAAAATCATTTGATTTTACAATATTTCTACGTTACAGCGTTAGTACTTAAGTATGGGAGGACATCGTAGGCCCGAAAATAATTTACGTTTGTATATAATAGTGTACGTATTACGTTGTACGTTTTGTAGAAAGTCGTTGGTTACTACAAAACGTAGAACAAGATAAAAATATATATATGCACGAATGTTTTGCGTTTTCTTCCTTTTTTATAATATTGTGATCTTGAAATAAAAGAACAGTTAGGAAAAGCTGTACAAATGCTCATTCCTATTCTGACTTTTTTAAATGAACTTAAACAATGAAATAAACGTATTTCTTCTAACAAATTTATAATGCGTGCAATTTCATAAAGGTTTTTATTAAATTCTGTAGCTTCTCAGTACTCTTATTTTTTAGGTAAGCTTTTAACAAATGAAAGACACGCGTCTATTCAAAATGTATTTATATCACATTCCATATATAATTCTGTAACATCTAATTTAGTTAAAAGCTTTGCCCGACCGTAAGCAATGGAGATGTTTTAAAATGCTTATGAGCGTGTTGTACGCATGAAGCATGAATGATGTAACCAAGACTTTGTAACATACTTTGATTTAAAAGAGTGTCCATGGAGTTTCTTGCCCATTCTTCGCCATATAGGGATCTACGCTTTGGAATGGGCAACTACAGTACTTTCACAAGTCATTATGCCTTGTGACTGGGACTGTAGCTTGGTATTTTTTTTTTGTTTTTTGACTTTCAAAAGTGCCTGTAATGGTCTAATTGAAATAAATGTTTTGGGTTTGAGTTTGAAGAGATTAATCTACACATTAAAATTTATCATCAATGATCTACGTGTTTGTGATTGCGTTGTTTTTCTGGACTATGCAACTGATTTGATGTGGGTGAACTTGGCAGATCATTTCCCAGCAGAGCATGAAAAGATGGGAGTTCTATTCGCATGCGGCATAGTTCTAGAGTTCCTCATACTTAAAAAAAATAGTTCTAGCGTTTTTGCCCGAAAAAAGTCGAATGAAAATATGCTCTGCTAACTTCCGTCAGCAGATCATTTTTTCCGAAATTAAAATTTTAAAATTGTTTTATACGCAGAAAGGTCAGTTCTATAGTTCCTAATAATTTTCCGGAAGAGTTCTGTCGCCCTAAGCCAGTAAAAAAAAAATTAAAAATTATGAACTTTTTAGAAAAAAGACAATCATTTTGATAAAACAGGCGTGAATGACGTAATTTGTGCTTTTTCAAAGATATTTCAGGCGTTGATTAGATATCAAGAGCCGAGTAACAGAAAAAAAAACCAAATTAAAGCAGACATCCTCCAAACGGATAAGCAGGGCCTTGTGAAAAGTCAAGATAGAAGAAATCAAAATATAACTAAATTTTTCAGCTAGAATGATATTAAAAAAATTCGAACATATCGAATAAGCAGGAGCTCTTCGTTCCTCGATACATGAAAACTGGAACTATTCAAAAAAGTGCAAGAACAGCCTAGCACTCTCACTCAGATAACAGCAGAGCATGGTTGAATAGTAACATAAGCAGAAATAGAGAAACAATTCAATGTTTCAGTTTGTATGGCAAAAAAAAAAACTGGTATTCCTGAGGCCCGGGAACTCCTCGATTCCTGATGCTGGAGTATCAGACCTATACAAAACGGTGCAAGAACAGCCTAGCACTCTCAATCAGATATCAGCAGAGCATGGTTGAATAGGAACACTAGCAGAAATAGAGAAACAATTCAATGTTTCAGTTTGTATGGCAAAAAAAAAATTTGGTATTCCTGAGGCCAGGGAACTCCTCGATTCCTGATGCTGGAGTATCAGACCTACACAAAAAGGTGCAGAAACAGCCTAGCACTCTCACTCAGATATCAGCAGAGCATGGTTCAATAGGAACACTAGCAGAAATAGAGAAACAATTCAATGTTTCAGTTTGTATGGCAATAAAAAAAATCTGGTATGCCTGAGGTCCGGGAACTCCTCGATTCCTGATGCTGGAGTATCAGATCTATACAAAACGGTGCAGAAACAGCCTAGCACTTTCACTCAGATATCAGCAGAGCATGGTTGAATAGGAACACTAGCAGAAATAGAGAAACAATTCAATGTTTCAGTTTGTATGGCAATAAAAAAAATTTGGTATTCCTGAGGCCCGGGAACTCCTCGATTCCTGATGCTGGAGTATCAGACCTACACGAAAAGGTGCAGAAACAGCCTAGCACTCTCACTCAGATATCAGCAGAGCATGGTTGAATGGTAACACTAGCAGAAATAGAGAAACAATTCAATGTCTCAGTTTGTATGGCAATAAAAAAAATCTTGTATTCCTGAGGCCCGGGAACTCCTCGATTCCTGATGCTGGAGTATCAGACCTACACGAAAAGGTGCAGAAACAGCCTAGCACTCTCACTCAGATATCAGCAGAGCATGGTTGAATGGTAACACTAGCAGAAATAGAGAAACAATTCAATGTTTCAGTTTGTATGGCAATAAAAAAAATTTGGTACGCCTGAGGTCCGGGAACTCCTCGATTCCTGATGCTGGAGTATCAGACCTATACAAAACGGTGCAGGAACAGCCTAGCACTCTCACTCAGATATCAGCAGAGCATGGTTGAATAGGAACACTAGTAGAAATAGAGAAACAATTCAATGTTGCAGTTTGTATGGCAATAAAAAAAAATAGTATTCCTGAGGCCCGGGAACTCCTCAATTCCTGATGCTGGAGTATCAGACCTACACGAAAAGGTCCAGAAACAGCCTAGCACTCTCACTCAGATATCAGCAGAGCATGGTTGAATGGTAACACTAGCAGAAATAGAGAAACAATTCAATGTTTCAGTTTTTATGGCAATAAAAAAAATTTGGTATTCCTGAGACCCGAGAACTCCTTGATTCCTAATGCTGGAGTATCAGACCTACACAAAAAGGTGCAGGAACAGCCTAGCACTCTCAATCAGATATCAGCAGAGCATGGTTCAATAGGAACACTAGCAGAAATAGAGAAACAATTCAATGTTTCAGTTTGTATGGCAATAAAAAAAATCTGGTATGCCTGAGGTCCGGAAACTCCTCGATTCCTGATGCTGGAGTATCAGATCTATACAAAACGGTGCAGAAACAGCCTAGCACTTTCACTCAGATATCAGCAGAGCATGGTTGAATAGGAACACTAGCAGAAATAGAGAAACAATTCAATGTTTCAGTTTGTATGGCAATAAAAAAAATTTGGTATTCCTGAGGCCCGGGAACTCCTCGATTCCTGATGCTGGAGTATCAGACCTACACGAAAAGGTGCAGAAACAGCCTAGCACTCTCACTCAGATATCAGCAGAGCATGGTTGAATGGTAACACTAGCAGAAATAGAGAAACAATTCAATGTTTCAGTTTGTATGGCAATAAAAAAAATTTGGTACGCCTGAGGTCCGGGAACTCTTCGATTCCTGATGCTGGAGTATCAGACCTATATAAAACGGTGCAGGAACAGCCTAGCACTCTCACTCAGATATCAGCAGAGCATGGTTGAATAGGAACACTAGTAGAAATAGAGAAACAATTCAATGTTGCAGTTTGTATGGCAATAAAAAAAAATAGTATTCCTGAGGCCCGGGAACTCCTCAATTCCTGATGCTGGAGTATCAGACCTACACGAAAAGGTCCAGAAACAGCCTAGCACTCTCACTCAGATATCAGCAGAGCATGGTTGAATGGTAACACTAGCAGAAATAGAGAAACAATTCAATGTTTCAGTTTGTATGGCAATAAAAAAAATTTGGTATTCCTGAGACCCGAGAACTCCTTGATTCCTAATGCTGGAGTATCAGACCTACACAAAAAGGTGCAGGAACAGCCTAGCACTCGCAATCAGATATCAGCAGAGCATGGTTCAATAGGAACACTAGCAGAAATAGAGAAACAATTCAATGTTTCAGTTTGTATGGCAATAAAAAAAATCTGGTATGCCTGAGGTCCGGGAACTCCTCGATTCCTAATGCTGCAGTATCAGATCTATACAAAAAGGTGCAAAAACAGCCTAGCACTCTCACTCAGATATCAGCAGAGCATGGTTGAATAGGAACACTAGCAGAAATAGAGAAACAATTCAATGTCTCAGTTTGTATGGCAATAAAAAAAATCTTGTATTCCTGAGGCCCGGGAACTCCTCGATAACTGATGCTGGAGTATCAGACCTACACGAAAAGGTGCAGAAACAGCCTAGCACTCTCACTCGGATATCAGCAGAGCATGGTTCAATAGGAACACTAGCAGAAATAGAGAAACAATTCAATGTTTCAGTTTGTATGGCAATAAAAAAAATCTGGTATGCCTGAGGTCCGGGAACTCCTCGATTCCTAATACTGGAATATCAGATCTATACAAAACGGTGCAGAAACAGCCTAGCACTCTCACTCAGATATCAGCAGAGCATGGTTGAATAGGAACACTAGCAGAAATAGAGAAACAATTAAATGTCTCAGTTTGTATGGCAATAAAAAAAATCTTGTATTCCTGAGGCCCGGGAACTCATCGATTCCTGATGCTGGAGTATCAGACCTACACGAAAAAGTGCAGAAACAGCCTAGCACTCTCACTCAGATATCAGCAGAGCATGGTTGAATGGTAACACTAGCAGAAATAGAGAAACAATTCAATGTTTCAGTTTGTATGGCCATAAAAAAAATCTGGTATTCCTGAGACCCGAGAACTCCTCAATTCCTGATGCTGGAGTATCAGACCTACACAAAAAGGTGCAGAAACAGCCTAGCACTCTCACTCAGATATCAGCAGAGCATGGTTGAATAGGAACACTAGCAGAAATAGAGAAACAATTCAATGTTTCAGTTTGTATGGAAATAAAAAAAATCTGGCTTGCTTGAGGCACAAGAACTCCTCGATTCCTGATGCTGGAGTATCTGACCTACACTAAAAGGTGCAAGAACAGCCTAGCACTCTCACTCAGATATCAGCAGAGCATGGTTGAATGGTAACACTAGCAGAAATAGAGAAACAATTCAATGTTTCAGTTTGTATGGCAATAAAAAAAATTTGGTATTCCTGAGGCCCGGGAACTCCTCGATTCCTGATGCTGGAGTATCAGACCTACACTTAAAGGTGCAGAAACAGCCTAGTTCTCTCACTCAGATATCAGCAGAGCATGGTTGAATGGTAACACTAGCAGAAATAGAGAAACAATTCAATGTCTCAGTTTGTATGGCAATAAAAAAAATCTTGTATTCCTGAGGCCCGGGAACTCCTCGATTCCTGATGCTGGAGTATCAGACCTACACGAAAAAGTGCAGAAACAGCCTAGCACTCTCACTCAGATATCAGCAGAGCATGGTTGAATGGTAACACTAGCAGAAATAGAGAAACAATTCAATGTTTCAGTTTGTATGGAAATAAAAAAATTCTGGCTTGCTTGAGGCACAAGAACTCCTTGATTCTTGATGCTGGAGTATCAGACCTATACAAAAAAGTGCAAAAACAGCCTAGCACTCTCACTCAGATATCAGCAGAGCATGGTTGAATGGTAACACTAGCAGAAATAGAGAATCAATTCAATGTTTCAGTTTGTATGGCAATAAAAAAAAATTGGTATTCCTGAGGCCCGAAAACTCCTTTATTCCGAATGCTGGAGTATCAGACCTACACAAAAAGGTGCAGGAACAGCCTAGCACTCTCACTCAGATATCAGCAGAGCATGGTTCTAATAGGAACACTAGCAGAAATAGAGAAACAATTCAATGTTTCAGTTTGTATGGCATTAAAAAAATCTGGTAAGCCTGAGGTCCGGGAACTCCTCGATTCCTAATGCTGGAGTATCAGATCTATACAAAAAGGTTCAAAAACAGCCTAGCACTCTCACTCAGATATCAGCAGAGCATGGTTGAATAGGAACACTAGCAGAAATAGAGAAACAATTCAATGTTTCAGTTTGTATGGCAATAAAAAAAATCTGGTATGCCTGAGGTCCGAGAACTCCTCGATTCCTGATGCTGGATTATCAGACCTAAACAAAACGGTGCAAAAACAGCCTAGCACTCTCACTCAGATATCAGCAGAGCATGGTTGAATGGTAAGTTCCTGAGACCCGAGAACTCCTCAATTCCTGATGCTGGAGTATGTATCGTATCCCATTCGGGACGTAAGAGAAGGCAGTTGAGAGGTGCTCGCCGCCTGAAAGTTGCAGATCAGCTTATTGATGGCTGCAAAGATGCAGTCACTTGGCGTAGAAAAGAAGCCAACCGCATTAAAAAGTTTGGGGGTAAAAACCCACCCATCCTACCTAGTAATGAAGTTGTTCGGAAGGCTAAACAACAGCGACTTTTAAGTAAATTCGGTTTGCAGTTTTGCAATCCTGCACTGAATTTGCTTAATAGTGCTGAACAGGGAAAGTTAGTTGGGTGCATACATTCTGTAGGGTTATTTAAATTTAACTGCATTTATTGGCTGCCCGAACAACTGCAGATATATATTTCACGTTGCCGAAAGGATCCCAACGCAGTGTTAGCAATTGATGCGACTGGTGGTATTGCAAAACGCAATAAGCCACAAAGTCCACACATTTTTTTGTATCAATGTGTGCTCGTTACGGAAGAAGGTAGCGTTCCAACGTTCCAAATGGTGTCAGCCGACCAGCGAGCTATCATTGTCGCAAATTTTTTGAGCCACATCCTTGCGGCAAACGCTCCAATTCCACCGATCGTCGTTACTGATTTCGGGTGGTCTTTGTTAATTGCAGTAGCTCAAATATTTGGCCAGTGCGCTAGTTTCAATGACTACTTGCAAAAGTGTTATGATGCAGTTATAAATCAATCAAAGTGTTTGCCATCAACGTTTATGCGGTTAGACGTTTGTCACCTTATGGCCATGATAACGCGTTGGCCAAGTTTGAAGGGCAAGGATAAGGTTTTGGTAAGGCGATTTTATAAGCGGTGCGTAGGAAAAGCCCACCAAATCACAAATATGGAAGAGCTGTGTGTCTATTTGCAATCAGTTCTTGTTGTTGCTCTCAGCAAATGTATCGGCTCCGAACCCAATGGTAAGCTCTTACCGTCGGCAGAGCGATTGCAATATTTAAATAATATGATAAAAGAGGATCATTTGACTGAAAAGGCCGAAACTAACGATGACGAATCAGATAACCCTACCGATGAACAAGATAGTCACGAGTTCGACGATGAACATGACATTGGTAAAGGTGAGACGGGCAAAGTGGGCTGGAAATTGTGGCGTGATGCCTTATATGACGCAGCAAGTAAAGAAGCGGAGAAATCATCAAAGGGCGATACAATAAACGTTTGTTTCTGCCCAGATTTTGCAAAGAGGTTGAAACGGTACCTCCTTCCTTACGTGCCTTTGTGGACTGCAATCATGGTGCCAGTTTTTGGTAGAGGTTCCGTGTCTGCTTCTTCCGCTGCAGTAGAGGCAGAGTTTTCTGATTTAAAGAATCGAGACTTCAGAGGTGAAATTCCGATGCGTATAGATCGTTTTGTAATGCAGCATCTAGAACGCATCGACGAAAAAATAAAAGAACGCTGTAATACGTCTGATGCTCCGCTACAAAATAGTGCAGAAAGCACAGACATTAATATTGTTGAATCTCCAAACACTCTCTCAAGCTCTGAAGAAGAGGTTTATAAGGACTATAATGAAATTGAAAAGGATGGACTCTCACTGGGTGACAACGACTGGAATGTAAAAGAAGAATGGAGAGGCCTGAACAAAAATTCCAAACGAGAAATTCAGGAACCACCCAACAAAAAGCGACGATATCCGACGTGTCTCGACGCTTGTCCCGAATGGGATTTTATCAAATATTTAAAGACTGCCTATACTCCAATTTTACTAAACGGTAATATCTCGGGGCCTGTGCGATTTAAAGACCACGATTTAAATGTCACGTCAACGTGCGCATTCGACTTTATCTTTCAGGCCATCCTCTCCGGTTTAGTGGTAAATAAAACTTATGTCCAGGCATTAACATCTTCTACTTGTCCCATAGTAAAACTGGCACAGAGTGTCATAGAAGATAAAAAGATTTAAAAAAAACATTATATAGAACGGGCTAAAATATTATCAAATACAGCTATTTTTAAAAACTCGATCGTTACTTACGCAAAAAAGTTAAAACGTTTAGATGCAGAGTGCAATTTCGCACATTTAGCACAGTATATATTTAAAGATCCCAGTTATTCGAGTCACGTTGAATGTTTCTGTGGATATTCCAATGAAAGAGATTATACATTTTTGAACATTAACATTGACATAATTTTATGCCATGGTTTCGATATGATACAGCAAGCAATTGATGACGCTATGGCAGGGGAAAAGTCATGTTTTGATTGTGGCAACACGTTATCATGCACAATCAATTATGGACCGCATGTAATGATAGATACCTCGGTAATAACTGATCCTGGATATCCCAGCAGAACGAACATGATTGTTCATAGGTTAGATTCTCTAGCAAAAACCATTAAGATGGACACTAAGACATTCATATTAACTGCTGTCGTGAATTACAGTTGCGAATCAAAACATTACGTAACCTTCGGGTTAACGGGCAAATATTGGCATAAATACGACGGCCTACACAAAAAACGAGAAGCGATCAATTCGAAGACTTCCGTAACTCCTCACCTCATAATATACACAATATTTAAAGAATAAGTAGTGCATCATCACAACTCTTCTTTCTTTCATAAAAGGTACTACCATTAAAATAAAACAAAAGCGAATCAAAAACCCCAATACGATTAAAAATCTAACAAAATACGATCACACAAAATTCGGTATGTAAAATATTTTTCAGGTACTTTTTTTTATATTTTTAATTATAGATTTAGTTATTACAACTAATTTCAATATTTCGTTTATCTAAGCTGTAGTTATTTTTTTAAAGTTTTGTTCGTGGTGACGTCATAAAGTAGGCTGAGTGGCTAAGGATCTTTGCCACGTTTAATACAAGTTATTTTAAAACTAAAATTAAAATAGTCCTTTTTTATTCCATGCAGAAAAAAAATCAAACTGTCAAATTTGACAGTTACTTTGACCATTTATTTTCTGATTTTTTCTGGTTGTTTTGTTTGTTTAATTTGATCGTATATAAACATTGAATTGTTTCTCTATTTCTGCTAGTGTTCCTATTCAACCATGCTCTGCTGATATCTGAGTGAGAGTGCTAGGCTGTTCCTGCATCGTTTTGTATAGGTCTGATACTCCAGCATCAGGAATCGAGGAGTTCCCGGGCGTCAAATATACCAGATTTTTTTTTTGCCATACAAACTGAAACATTGAATTGTTTCTCTATTTCTGCTAGTGTTCCTATTCAACCATGCTCTGCTGATATCTGAGTGAGAGTGCTAGGCTGTTCCTGCACCGTTTTGTATAGGTCTGATACTCCAGCATCAGGAATCGAGGAGTTCCCGGGCGTCAAACATACCAGAATTTTTTTTTGCCATACAAACTGAAACATTGAATTGTTTCTCTATTTCTGCTAGTGTTCCTATTCAACCATGCTCTGCTGATATCTGAGTGAGAGTGCTAGGCTGTTCCTGCACCGTTTTGTATAGGTCTGATACTCCAGCATCAGGAATCGAGGAGTTCCCGGGCCTCAGGAATACCAGATATTTTTTTTTGCCATACAAACTGAAACATTGAATTGTTACTCTATTTCTGCTAGTGTTCCTATTTAACCATGCTCTGCTGATATCTGAGTGAGAGTGCCGGGCTGTTCCTGAACTTTTTTGTATAGGCCTGATACTCCAGCATCAGGAATCGAGGAGTTCCCGGGCCTCAGGAATACCAGTTTTTTTTTTTTGCCATACAAACTGAAACATTGAATTGTTTCTCTATTTCTGCTAGTGTTCCTATTCAACCATGCTCTGCTGATATCTGAGTGAGAGTGCTAGGCTGTTCCTGCACCGTTTTGTATAGGTCTGATACTCCAGCATCAGGAATCGAGGAGTTCCCGGGCGTCAGTTATACCAGAATTTTTTTATTGCCATACAAACTGAAACATTGAATTGTTTCTCTATTTCTGCAAGTGTTCCTATTCAACCATGCTCTGCTGATATCTGAGTGAGAGTGCTAGGCTGTTCTTGCACCGTTTTGTATAGGTCTGATACTCCAGCATCAGGAATCAAGGAGTTCCCGGGCCTCAGGAATACCAGATATTTTTTTTGCCATACAAACTGAAACATTAAATTGTTTCTCTATTTCTGCTAGTGTTCCTATTCAACCATGCTCTGCTGATATCTGAGTTAGAGTGCTAGGCTGTTCCTGCACCGTTTTGTATAGGCCTGATACTCCAGCATCAGGAATCGAGAAGTTCCCGGGCGTCAGTTATACCAGAATTTTTTTATTGCCATACAAACTGAAACATTGAATTGTTTCTCTATTTCTGCTAGTGTTCCTATTCAACCATGCTCTGCTGATATCTGAGTGAGAGTGCTAGGCTGTTCCTGCACCGTTTTGTATAGGTCTGATACTCCAGCATTAGGAATCGAGGAGTTCTCGGGCCTCAGGAATACCAGATATTTTTTTTTGCCATACAAACTGAAACATTGAATTGTTTCTCTATTTCTGCTAGTGTTCCTATTCAACCATGCTCTGCTGATATCTGAGTGAGAGTGCTAGGCTGTTCCTGCACCGTTTTGTATAGGCCTGATACTCCAGCATCAGGAATCGAGGAGTTTACGGGCCTCAGAAATACCAGATATTTTTTTTTGCCATACAAACTGAAACATTGAATTGTTTCTTTATTTCTGCTAGTGTTACTATTAAACCATGCTCTGCTGATTTTTGAGTGAGAGTTCTAGGCTGCTTTTGCACTTTTTTGAATAGTTCCAGTTCTAATGTATCGAGGAACAAGG
Organism: Cerastis leucographa; assembly: GCA_963082945.1. NCBI lineage: Eukaryota > Metazoa > Arthropoda > Insecta > Lepidoptera > Noctuidae > Cerastis > Cerastis leucographa. The sequence continues at coordinate 18,621,282 of OY720356.1, read as the reverse complement.
AGTTCCTGCTTCTCCGATATGTTCGAATTTTGTTAATATCATTCTAGCTGAAAAATTGAGTTATCTTTTGATTTCTTCTATCTTGACTTTTCACAAGGCCCTGCTTATCCGTTTGGAAGATGTCTGCTTTAATTTAGTTTTTTTTTCTGTTACTCGGCTCTTGATATCTAATCAACGCCTGAAGTATCTTTGAAAAAGCACAAATTACGTCATTCACGCCTGTTTTATCAAAATGATTGTCTTTTTTCTAAAAAGTTCATATGTTTTTTTTTTTTTTTACCGGCTTAGGTCGACAGAACTCTTCAGGAAAATTATTAGGAACTATAGAACTGACCTTTCTGCGTATAAAACAATTTTAAAATTTTAATTTCGGAAAAAATGATCTGCTGACGGAAGTTAGCAGAGCATATTTTCATTCGACTTTTTTTCGGGCAAAAACGCTAGAACTATTTTTTTTAAGTATGAGGAACTCTAGAACTATGCTGCATGCAAATAGAACTCCCATCTTTTCATGCTCTGCTGGGAAATGATCTGCCAAGTTCACCCACATACTGATTTGGAGATGTTGTTAATATTATTTAGAGAATTTAATCATAAAGGTTTAGGAGTAGAAAACATAAATTTTATACTAGAACCAGGCCCGCTATTCACAATTACTCGGATTTGATTTCGATTCGATAAGTCGTATGTCTATCTTGTTTTGACATTATGAAAGCGAGCGAGATAGACATACGACTTTCCGAATCGAAATCGAATCCGAGCGTTTGTGAATACGGGGGCAGATCTCGATGATTAGAGAAGTCATAAAAAACCGAGCGAAACAGAGGCGTGTCGCTAGTATATATGACCAATAATTTCACGTTTGTAGTTTATGATTATGTGGTTTTTAATGTAATACTATAATAGCAACTACATACTTTTTTTTTTCCTTTTCGTTGTACTCTTTAGATTTCTAGATAACTAAAGTTCGTTCACCCAAAACAAAATACTTTTATTTTAATGACTGCCTTAATGATTTGATCAATCATGTGGTTTAAAGCTATGTATTTATTTTGTTGCAACTTGTGAAATTATGTGGATGCCTTAAGAATACAATATTGTGGTGTAACTTTTAAATTAGTTTCTAATAAATGGAATATTTTGATAGTGTGCTCGTTTTAAGGGTTCAGTTGTAGGTTTTGCTGTTTTTCAATAGGGGATCGGACTGGGTAAAGAAAACGACATTCTATTTTGTCCGTCAGACAGGTAATACAAAAATATTAGACACGTACTTTTTGTTTTATCAAAATATCAAAAAATTACTTAGTTAAAACTCATTAAAGTTGGAGAGTGGGGGCTTACTACGTCACAAGTGGGTATAAAACTTACCTACAAGTGACGTCATGCGCCATTTCAACTCAATATATCTCCGTAATTTTACGACTACGTGAAAAAAGAAAAAATACGTGTCCAATACTTTTCAATAAACTACCCGACGGACAAAGAAAGAAAAAGTTGGATTATCCCCTATTGCATTCTAACAAACTATTTTTGCAAGTTTATCTGCAATCAGAAGTTTGTCAGTTTGTCTTGCCCATGTCCAAGTTCCAGGCGACTTATTAAGTTTTTTAAGCTGACATGGTCACTAACACTGTCTACAGGATATTTTCATGTTTACTTTATATTTTGATTTCTCGATATGTTGGCGCTGTTACAAGCACCAAGAGATCCGTATACCTGACATGAAGTGATGTGTACCCAAGTAAAGTCCCATGTAACGGGGCGAGCCAATTGCCATCAACAGGGCACAAATCCAAATTACAAGGTGACTACTGAAAATTTTCTGAAAGCAAAACCTAATAACACTACTTGGACTGGGAATCGAACCCAGCAGGACCTCATTCAGCAGTCGAGCGTGTGACCACTAAACTCCGAGACGAAATTAATGTAAAGTAGTGAATTCAGTATTTGCAATTGCGTCGAAATATTGGGAAATCCAAATAAATAGTAAATATCCCGATAGAAATCTTCTTCTTCTTAGCGTGACGATAGCAATTCAAATTGCGTCAGTTTATTTGGTCATTTTCAGTAGTGTCCGTCAGCGCTTGTGTTGGCAAACAACAGTACGTCTACCATGAGTTTTAACAATCTATACTCGCTAGCGTCTGTAGTTAAAAAAATGTATGAAAACTTTTACAGCGCCTCTAGCCGATAGTTGGGTACTAAAATGCGCAGTATGAGTCACTATAGTTATCTATCCTACGTCACCGTGTAGTAAACTAAACTACAGCGACTGCAAGTTTGGGCTTCATTTGCTTAGAATTTGGTAGTAAGCACCAACACAGCTCATGGTACCATTGAAAAAGCTAACTATAGTATTTGCTTATTGACGGAACTATTGCAGTTACGTCAAGCGATCTAACTATGAAAACTCATGGTAGACGTACAGGACAGGACGGACACGATATCAAGACGTGTCCCATCGTTGGTAGAGCAAAACTACATTTAAACTTCAGGTGGCTTACCATGACATCTTTAAGCAGTTTTGCTTTAATGTCATTGAAGTGCGGGACAGAGACGGAGCCATACAGGAGCTCTAGCGCCATCTCTTTTCCACACTGGAATAAGATTATAAAAATACTGCTTTAAGACGTCCTGGTAGGCCACCAGGTCAGAGTCATCTATGTATCTCCACCAAAACAGGTTTTCCTTGCTTCGGTTAACTTGATAATGTTATAACTATAAGTGAGCATGATCGGCTATTTACCTTTTTTTTTTATTAAACATTGTCCCACGCTACGAATATCATGTATCGTGGGTGCGTTTACAAACTTTTAAACTCACATACACAAACAGCCAGACCCGGAACAACTATGATATCTGTAGGTCATACAAATATTAGTTCCGTGCGGGGATCGAACCCGCGACACGCGGCGCTGCAGTCGATCGATCAACCACTGCGCCAACCGTGCCGTCGTATTAAACCGAGGGGTTAGTAGTCAAGGCGGGAAAAGGTAACAGACAGAGTTACATTCACACTCAAAATGCAAATATTTATTTTGAAGAACAAAATAACGAGTAAGTAATGTATATTTTTCTTTATATTTAACATTATATTAACCCGTCAGAAGGCGCGCCTCAGTTAGTTACACGGAGAGGCGCGCGCGAGCAAATTACTCACACTACTTTAAATGCTTATTTTTCTACTTTTTTATGTATTTATTGGCTTATAATGGAATTATATAAATAAGACAAGGTTTAAAAAGTAAGAAAATTAATATTTTAATTAAAACTACGAAACATAAATGCAACTTCAAAAGCTAAAGCTAAAAAATTTGTGCTTGACGGCGATCATCCATTTTACAAGATGTTCTGGGTAAAAACAAAAAATATTATTATTCATATATTACTGCAGTGTTTACATAATAATTAACCAATATAATATAAATAAATAAAATAATATATTCTAGAAAATACAATAATGCTTTTTTTATACGATGGGCGCGTGATGAGCAAATTGCCGCACGATGCTACGCGGCCTCCACAAACACTTCGCTGCGCGGTCGCAACAAAACTGACCGGTATGAGAGTTGCGTCAGTAGGGAGGGGATGAATAGTTAGGAAGCTACCTAGGCGCTTGAGACGTTAGGGCATCAGTATCATCAAAAGTTTTAGCTTTTAATTTTTGTGTGAGCAAATTGCTCATAGCGCGCCTTCTCACGGGTTAACTAAGTGGTTGGTAGTAAGTAATTTTCAAACTATTCGTTAAAATTACGAAATCATGTCAAAAAGGCTTCTTAACGGTCGTAAAACTAATCTAAGGAAAATTACATTAACGTTATCATTGAGAATGATGAAATCTTATGCAAATACAATCTTAATAGTCAATTAAGTCGTTTGCTCTATTTAATTATCAAAAGTTAACGAGCTTGGTAAAAAAACACGTTTTTAATCTAATTACTTGTTGTTTTTTTATTAATTATTTTGGTACGGCTTAATAATGTTAGACAGATGTCAACAATCTTATGGACTTATCCGCACCGTTGTAGTTTGCAGCGCAAAGTGCACTTTGACTCTGTGTGTTCTGGACACACTTTCTCTTTATCGTAAGGTTGGTGCCTTACGTCCTGCCGGCCTAGCATGACCGCCGTAGAAACGGGCTATGTCTACGGAAGAATCGACAATTTGACAGATATTTCTATCGTCCCATGGCGCAATCGCATGGCGATATTAAGAATGTAGAAAAGAAATGTTTCTTTTCTTCAGTCGACACAAGTCTACAACGTCGAGCATGACGACCATATTTTCTCTTCTTTTGACGTTTGGGGGACAACATTACTTCTGACAAATGTCAAACTAGTCTTATTAAAAACTAAATACGAGAAATACGTTTCGTGGTTGCGTTGAGTTACGTTCAAAAGGTTGAAATGTTATGTAAAATATTTAGATCTATCTATTTATTTTTTATTTATTTAATTTCGCGAAAAAGATCCAGGCCTGGATCCAGGATGCAGCAACACCATCCCGCCCACGAAAAATGAAAAACTCGTGCAATTGACAACTTTTTTTTGTTAACTAAACGTAATAATATTCAGGGAATATTAACATCACGTGATACGTCCCCGTTGCTATGGAAAGAATCGCTGTCTATGTCTTCGTAGAAACGCGAGTCGACGGGGCGCGCCATGCTCGGCCAGCTGGGTGTCAGAGTTTTTAATGTTTTAATAGCGATGCAAAACAAAATCTTTTTTCCATAAACGTGGTTAGTACCTAACTTAATGTCAGAGTTTTTTTGCTGCCCATGGGCCTGTGACTTGGCTTTACATCCTGTTGAGAATTATCTCCCAGGCATGAGTTCCTCACGATGTTTTCCTTCACCGAAGCAAGTGATAATTATACAATACGCACTAGGATCCGCACAAAAATCAGAGGTGCGTGTCAAGACACGCTCCTCTGATTTTTATATCCTTATAGATTCTTAGATCCTTGGTAACTTTTTATCTTGTTCTACGTTTTGAAGTAAGCAACGACTTATTGTCGGGCCTACGATGTCCTCCCATACTTAAGTACTAACGCTGTAACATAGAAAAATAGTAAAGCCAAATGATTTTAAAAGAGTAATCATGGAGTTTCTTGCCGGTTCTTCTCCATAGGAAACGACCAACCCGAACCGAGCACCTTTTTGTCGACGTTTTACAAGTGCCCATGTAAGCCTATGTGAAATAAAAATATTTTGATTTTGGATTCGAACTCGAAATACACTTGGCAGTCCGACGGTCACAACACTAGACTATAACTGCACAGGGAGTAGGATATAGTATGAACATAGTATGATACACATCTCCACAATAAAACCCTGCTGCTGTTCCATCACGGTGGACCTATTGAACGATCCTGGCGTAACATCTTCCAACGACGTCGTTGAATTGATGAAGTTTAGGGTCAATAAAACTGTCGTGCCAGAAACAGAAGATTGACGAATCTCAGTTTGTCATGATCTGCCTAGACTTTTTCCGAACTATGTTGGGGTCTGCTTCCAGTCTAAGCAGACGCAGCTGAATACCAATATTTTACATTGAGCGACTGCCTAGTGACCTCCACAACTCAGATAGTACTGGGTAATACGATAACCCTTGGTAAGTCAGGTTGACAGACTTTCGGGCCACTGACTACCTGAATGATGCGACTGTCAAAAATAAACAAATGACGGTCGGGACCAACGGCTTACCGTGCTTTCCGTGGCACAAAGGAAGGGGTCCGTGGCTAGGGCCCTCAGTGTTCAAGGCACCTGTGGCCGAAGCCCCCGATTCGATTAATTTAATATTATTATTGTTTTTAATATTATTGTGCTTTTTCACTTAGTACAATAAAAGAGGAAAGTGTTTTTTCACCACTCCCGCACGAAAGAAGTGTCTTTCCTCTACGAAAACAGTGAGGAAAATTGGTTTTTCCTCACTGTTTGAACAGTGAGGAAAGTAATGATCCCGTTCAGAAATTAACTTTGCTTGATTTTTTTTTATGTTAAGTTTTATAGATATTTTCAAAAATAAATAATTTTATGCTTAGAATAGAAATATTTATAAGTTAAGATTAATGTTTTTTATAAAATTTATCAAATTATTGTAAGTGTATAAGTTCAGAAACATTAAAAAAGTTTGATAAAATATTGAAATTTAGGATTATAATTTTTGAACGCACTCAAAGAAAGAAGCCTGTGAAAGAAGGACATTAGAAGCAAAAATTCGAAAAAATAATTATTTTGATTTGCTTTGTGACTATTTAATTTATTTACCTATGATGACTGAATACTTTCTTGCTGGGAGTGGTGAAAAGTTTTGTATGCAACATGTGAGCAAGTTCATTTGCTATTCGTTTTGTTGAGTCTTTCGCTTACTCAGGATTGAAATTTATACCTTCGTTACTCAAGACTCAAAATCAAAACTCATAGGAAAAACGAACTTTCCTCACTTGTTGGATAAATAACTATTGTTTTACCTGGGGACGAACCCGTTTTTATTGTCGTTTTTAAAAATCGTCAGAAGCTCATAATGTAATCGGCGGTGACCCATCTACAGACCAACCTAGGCAAACGCTGGTTAACCTAAATATCGATCCAAGCGGCTGTTATAGTTAATCATGAGCTCCTTTTTCCCCAAGTAATTCCAGTTAATATTTTATTAAATTGTATATCTTGCATTTTCGAAGTTTGGAAAATGTTAAGTTAAAGCGTTGACAGCTTAGGTACTATTAGAGCTACTACTAATTACATACTTCTTGTAGTAGTTGGACCAATAACAGTTTATTAGTAAAAATATTCGGGCACAATATTTTTTAAATGTAAAAAATAACAAAAGCATCTAATTCCCTGCAATTTAATTTTAGATTATAAATAACATAAATGCCATTCACTGGCGGCGTCTTTGCCGAATAAAGATGCAAATTATATTATAAGAGCTGTAGAAAATTTATAAATATCTGTTAGTTATATATATACCCAACAGATTTTATAAATTTTGGGTACAATGAACTTTTTATATTTACCTGTTCTTACAAGGCTGTTGTTGAAATCAAAACTAATTGGCTTACCTACAAACTTTAAAAAAAAAAACATTTGAGACCCATCATGTGGTAAAACATGTGAGAGAATAATCATAGATCGTGGCAGGACATGTGACGGGAGAGGATTTTTTGTCGTTATCACAACTCACGTGTCTATTCACCAGTGGACCTTGGTATATCTAGTAGAATCCTTTTAAGCTGCCTAAGGGTCAGCTCACACCGAGACGCAACGCGACGCGACGCTGCGCGCAATTGGGAGAATTAAAAAAGAAAAGAAAGAAAACATATTTATTTGGCACATGCCACAAGCGCACACAACAAAAAAAAATAGTTAAAACTTAAAACTAAACAGAAAAAAAGATAATATTGTGTGTCTCACGGCTGCGCCAAAAAAGCCCAGTTCAGCAAACTGCCGAACAGCTAGTGCCCGACGCTGATTTTCAACTGGACCCAAGATAATGACGTGACGTAGGTACTTTGTGTTGTGAATTATGTGTATGAATTGGAATTCAGAATACGTTGCGCAACGAACAATTCTCACAACGAAATGTGTATCTTTTCGTGTAGAAAATAAAATTATATCTTGAGTCGCTCTTTAAAAGTGTGCGCGCAACGTCGCGTCGCGTCGCGTCTCGGTGTGAGCTGACCCTAAACAAGTGAATGTGAACTTGTATACCTACTAAATACTCGATAACTATCGCTACCCATACTACTTACTGTTTTTAAATAGCATTTCGCACGCGTATCATAATACAGAGGCCTTATATTATGAAACGCGTAAGATATAATATTTTGGAACAGTTGACGGTACGGCTACCTAGTGGTAAATCATCTTTCTGTCCTTGTCCCATGATACTGGTCTCACTTCTCCTCTGTCATCCGTCACGCTATCATTTACTCCTTTTTAGGGTTCCGTAGGTACCCAAAAGGCCAAACGGAACCCTATAACTTAGACTTCGCTGTCCGTCCGTCCGTCTGTCACCAGGCAGTATCTCATGAACCGTGATAGTTAACCAGTTGAAATTTCTACAAATTGTATATTTCTGTTGCCGCTATAACAACAAATACTAAAAACAGAATAAAATAAATATTAAAGGGGGCGCCCACACCAAAAAGGGATTTTTTTGCTCGTTTTTATAAATAATGGATCGGAACCTTTCGTGCGCGAGTCCGACTCGCACTTGGCTGGTATAATTTATATTGTTCCTCACCCAATCTATCCTACGTTTCCTTGGTCTTCTTCTTCCTCTCCATCTATCAACATTTGTATTCATCGCGATAAATTTCCTTTATTAAAATTGCGAGTTTTTGGTAAAAGTTCATCTTCACTTGTTTTGTATTTGACTTTAGATAAAATGGCAATCTCTTTCAAAGCGATTCATATTTCTACAACTAATTTCAAAAGTATTGACATAATATAAGCCTTTCAGTATTAAGTAATTTTACATGGTTGATTAATATATTATATGGTGGAAGATACACCGACATTAAACGGTTACCAAGTATTCAGTGAGTAAATAATTCTGAACGGGTCCCCTCATCGATATTTCCATGCCTGTAATTAATAAAAAAAAAAACGGGCCTAGTGCGAGTCTTACTCGCACACAGGGTTCCATAGCTCCAATCAATATAAAACAATATTTTGAACAGTCATTCATTAGTAAACTTTTCCTTTTTATTTTAATTTTAATTCCATAACGTCCATCCAAAGGTTGTCTGGAAGATATCGCTATAAGCGGTAAGACCGCCGTTGTAACCATAAAATTAGCAGTTTTGTAAACCCTTTATGTATGATTTTTGGTGTACAATAAAGTTTTATTCTATTCTATTCTAAACTTCCACTCAACCACAAAACTAAATTTGTTTCTCATAGTAAGTTAATGAAAAACAAAGTTACTGCTGCAGTTTGGTGAAAAAGTCTCTTAACTCAAAAACTAAATATCAATTCTTATTCAAACCAATTTTCCGCTGCCGCTGCGGCTGCGGAGGGAGAACCTCAAGCGGCGTAAATATGTTTGTGGTAACTATATTTTTGAGCCGTTTGGGGTTGAAACTCTGGGGCCGTGGGGTCCGAGTGCTCACAGCCTTTTCAAGGAAATATCTAAACGCCTAGTTGACACTTCCCGTGACTCAAGGGCTGGGTTTTACTTTGGCCAGAGGCTAAGTATTGCCATACAACGTGGCAACGCCACCAGTCTCTTGGGCACGTTACCAGTTGACAGCGTTGAGGAGGAGTTTTTTGACGCTCTTTTATAATTTGTTGTTATTTTAATTATCTAGTTTTTAAAATAATATTAATTTGTAAAATATAATAAATAAAATATAGAAAGGAATTTTCACTGAAAGTTTTTTTTTACGTTCTACATCCCAATATTTTTTAAGAATATTTCTTCTCTTACTTTACGTTTTACCACTTTGGAAGTGCCTTTCTTTCAAACGATTGACTTTGAAAAAAAAATGGTATTAGGAACCTCAATGTCATTTTTAGAGACCTACCTATCTACAGGGTGTAACGGAAAGGGTATATACATCCTTAAGGGTGTGCTACAGACCATCAAACTGAACATGTTTCTAATCATAAAAAAAAAAATTGCAGCAAAAAAAAATGTGCTTCCCCATAGAAAATTGCAATACCTATTCGACCCAAATGTGTGATTTTTTTTTTGCTGCAATTTTTTTTTTATGATTAGAAACATGTTCAGTTTGATGGTCTGTAGCACACCCTTAAGGATGTATATACCCTTTCCGTTACACCCTGTATAGACACCCCGCACGTAATAGGTTTGACGGTTTTTTTTTAGTTCATTTCCGTGTGGGGAGGATATCCCTCCCCACACGGAACTGAACTAAATCTATATTTTAAACCTTAATCTATACTTTTTTTTTTGTACAAAAATCTTAAAGCGGTTGTCAGAATACATCTACCTACCAATTGTCAGCTGTGTAGTCTTAATAGTTTCGGAATAAAGTGGCTGTGACATACGTACGGACAGATAGACATTGCGAATCTATAAGGATTCCGTTTTATGCCATTCGGCTATGGAACCTTAAAAATCTGGTGTTTGTAACATTTAATAACACGTAGTAGGTAAGTCAGTCAAGTAAATTATTGTATATTTTCTTTTTTACCTCATCAAACAGGAAACTTAGACTCGTAATGCCATCTGTTCATATTTGGAAGTACCACGTATCGCTATGTCAGGTAAAACCATCGTGTACGAAAACTTATCACAACGAAATATACTTCTATACTCCTGCTGCCATCTATAAATAGTTTGTGGATAACAGCTGTAGTTTAGTTAGCAAATGTTTAAGTAGATGGCAGTGCAGGGAAAAGTTGTTGAACGAATAAAAGTATTAAGTACGAAGTAGATACAACACAACGAGTTTAGTTTTTAATGAAAATTTATTGGAAATTAGCGCCTTTTCGCAAATAAAAGTGAAGTTTTTGCTACTTAAAGTTAAGTAGATACACCTAAAGACCAGTTCGGAAGGATAGCATATGAATTTGGCATTGCAGAGTGGTATTTCCAAAAAATAGAGCTTCTTAAGGGTTTATGGCTTACATCATAGTGACTTTTGTGGAACAGGATTTTTGATTATACCAAGAAACATCAAGTTTTCACTAAACCTAAGCCAGTTTAAAAAGTATGGCTAACTATTAAATACAACCTACATACGTAAGTGAAAGCAGCAACAGGAGTATGAGTTGCTAGGTACTCGAATACCCGGGTAACCTCAAAAAAGTAGTAATCTAGGTATTCGCATGACGTCATTACGTCTTAATCGTGCGTGCAAAGTATTGCTGCGTGGCTGACCATTATAAATAATCAAATAAAGTGTAAAAATAAACGTTAAACTGTAATAAAATATAGTTCATTATTACTGTGGAACTTAGGAATTGAGTTTCCTGACTTATTATTGTGACATTATTTTATTAAAGTGTGCACAACTTTTTCATGATTAAAGTTTTCATGTAATTTTTGGTGTTATAATAATGTGGTGTGCCTACAAATGAGTATACCTCAAAAGTTTTGGTCTCAGAGGTTCTATTTAACATTCTGTATGCAGCTAAATGAGGGTCACAGAAATCCTTGAAATATTCATATTCGGGTTGAATGACATTGGTTAAGTCAGGTATTCGTCAAATTTGATATTGGTCAAAGCAGTAATAAATTCATCAATCTTCTTTTTGTCTAATTACGAAATTTGCCAAACACGCTACTGGTCAAGTCCATGTACAGTCGATGAAAACATGCGTTTTGAATTCACATAACTTACTTGTAGGAACTTACAAAATGAAATTCGCATATAACAAAAAGTACTACAGCACCGTCTATGATAAAACTGAAGAACTAATATGGTCTGAATCTCGCAAGCAAAGTTTACATCGCAAAAAGAGACGATATTAAAGAAACCCGACAGCAACTGTCGGGCAATTGCCCTCCAGACATAACACCTGTTTGGTCGGAGGATCCTCCCTTTTCTATAGCGGATGAAGAATTTTACACCCTGTTTTTTATACCCCTTTTTTTACGGATGGGAAATCATCAAATAACCCCCCCGCTCTGGGTGGAGCGGGAGGGAGTGTCAGACTTGTACTGACTAAAACCCATCCATGTTCCTTCTTAGCCCTTTGTGTTCCAGGGCCACGGTATCTCTTTGGAACAGTCCCGCAACCCTGGCAGGCATCGGCCCTCTCGGACCCCTTCCGTTCCGATCCTTATACCCAGGACAGTACAGTCCCCACTGACATAGCCCAATACTATTTTAGTTTGCTTTCTATACAAACTATGCTGGTATTTAGCTGCATCCGGTTAGGCTGGAAGCGGATTCCGACATAGTTAGGAAAAGGCTAAGCAGATGATGATGATGAATACGCAAGTTGTCTGTAATTCCAGTTCCTTTATTACTATGCTTTTTTTATGCTAAATTAACATTATTTAAAAAAAAAAAAAACAGAAATATTTTTAGCAGAACCTTTGAAAGAATACTTTGATAGACTTTAAATAGGTTTTCTTTGATAAACGCAAGCTAGAAAGGACATCAATCATACCCCCATGAGGTAGGGTAAACTAGGTTTAAATTAACTCGTTCCCTGTACTATAAAAATAGGCGGTGTGTACTGGAGCGGGAATCGAACACGTGACCCGAGTGATCGGCGGTCGACTGTGACAAATCGGCACGAAACCTTTGTGGGTTATAATTCAGGCGTTATACACAAAAGCTTTAGAAGTTCAACTCCATAGGCATAAAACAAAACTCTTGCAAACGTAATTACAGCAAGTGCTAATGGCTGGGATAACTATTATGAAATATGAAAATTTGTTAAAAAGTGATCGGACTGATGTTTTACAGGCTGATATTTCTATTTGATTTGCCATAATACCTTTATTTTATTTCTAACAAAACCCATATTTCGTAAAGACATGTTATATGATAGAATCGAACAAAGTCCAGACAGGGAGGCAAAGAGCCGGACATATACGGACAAATTTGGACGGATCGTCGCTGCGTCGCCGGCGTCGCTTTGCTCGCGTCATTCGTTTGAATTCATTCATGCGCCTGTTTTCGTTCGTTGTATGGAGTCGATCTTCTCCAATGTTCGTAGCTAGTTGGATGTTGTTTACGCTTAAAGTTCGATAGGTCACCGCGACACATCAAGCCATAATTTCCAGTATAACCTGACTTCGCTTTGTAAGAGCTTCCCTTACAAAGAGAGATCAGTTAAATTGGTTTTTAGTTTTGCTTTGTGTAAGCGTTGTGCTTTACGAGTACTTATGCTTTAACTCGGGGTTAGTTTATTTCAAAGTTTTGTTTTGGGTTAATCGACAGGGTGGTATAATAACATACCATCACGTCTGTGAGCCCCGAAGGGTAGGCAGAGGTGTACCTAATAGCACCTTCACCTACACCCACATTCCACTAGTTATGTTTAAGTCCTATGTAATAGGAGCCTATTGCCATCAATCGGGCACAAATATAGAGTTCATGGCTGCTACCGAGAAATTCCTGATGGAAAAACCTAACAGTGTGGTTAAAAAAGAAACAAAAACGTACCTGCAAGAAGGATAATATGTTTTATTTAGAGCGAGATTTATTTAAAGAAAAGAAAGAAAACATATTTATTTGGCACAAGCCAAAAGCGCACAAAACAAAAAAAAAAAACAAAAAAAATAGGTAAAACTTAAAGCTAAACAGAAAAAAATATTGTGTGTCTCACGGCTGCGCCAAAAAGTCCCAGTTCAGCAAACTGCCGAACAGCTAGTGCCCGACGCTGATTTTCAACTGGACCCAAGATAATGACGTGACGGACGGAAAACAGTTTGGTAGGTATGTAGGTACTTTGTGTTGTGAATTATTTGTATGAATTAGTATGTACTTATATGCAATAATAACAAATAAAACTACATATTAATAAATAAAAAACTGCAAAACTAAAAACGATAGGTACTAAAGTAAGTAAGTAAGTAAGGTAAGTAATTTAAAAAAGTATATAATGAAAAGATTAATAAAATATTTCCTGATAATATAAAATATCATCAATCGTCCACAGTTCGACTTGACCCATTTTATATTGTGATAAATGTATATTTAGAAAAGGTCCAAATAAGCAGCCTTTTCGTTAACTCTGAAAACAATTAAAAATGTACAAAATAATTAGATTCGCTCGTCAGTAAAACATGAAAATCTGACATGTTAATTATGTGGGTTCAGAACTGCAAGCAAGCAGAATAATAATTGTAACCCAATTTCATCGACCTGGTTCTGGCGAAGTTAATTTATTTTAAACCAAATTATTATATTTTCTACACTTCATTTGCATGTGTTTTCCGCTTTGTTTTTCATGACATGGGACTTCTAACTTAGTAATTATCAATTAAACTCTTTACGGTATACTTTTCTATTGACGTCCTTTCATTTTAATTAAATTTCAACCCGTACTAATTACTTTTCGTTTATTTTTACTAACACTTTTTAAGGTTCCGTTGCCGAATGGCAAAACGAAACCCTTAAAAATTCATCCTGTCCTGTCCTGTCTATCCGTCTGTCTGACCGACCATATGCCACAGATTATTTACTTTGACACTATTGACACTTAAAGTTTGGAGAATAGGTGCCTTCTACGAAACGCTACATAAATATGATGTGAAGAAATGAAAAAATAAAAATAGGGGAGGCCCTCCATACATGTAACTGTAGGTTGAAAAAAAATAATCTACGTATCTGGGGTATCTATATGTCGGAGCCAGTCATTAGTACGGACAAAATGAATCGAAAGCGCGCCAAAGCAGTCTACCCAAACCTAAGCGCGCTTACTACAGAGTCGTGATGTTTCGAGCTCGCTGCGAGGAGGACAGTCAGTGTCTGATTGCGGCGGAGTCAAGACGTCCCAAAACTGTATCCCGTTTCATGGTGCCTAGTGTTATTGTGTTGGATTGTAATTTCAAGTTATTTGTTAGTTCGATAAAAGCAGTGTACCGTGTGTAGTGTGTGTTTTCATAGCAGGAAACCCATGTTCTGCCCACATGATACACTGCCCCACTACGACATATATATATAAAAATAAGGGGAGAACGAAGCACAATTAGTCTAGTTCTATAATGTTCCCACTGCTGAGACACAGGCCTCCTCTCTGTGAGAGGGTAATCCACCATACGGGGCCAGTGAAAATTGTTAGATGTCGCAATGTCTTCCCAAGACCTACAACTCGGAGCCGTTACCACTGGGCCACCTCTGTAGCTCTAGGGAAAAGTAGGGTTGTGTCGAACCTCCTACCGTTCTGCCGTCTCACGACTTGTCCCAAGTACCTATGAGATAAATACTTTGCTCTGGACACCAGCACTTCATTAAAATACGAAACCCACTGACAATCACAATCCGAAGCAGTTTGAAGACTTTGAAAAATTTTCCAGCTGAACAACGTAAAAAAACGTAATATTAATGTTGTTGAACTGTCAAAATGAAAGCCATTGCCATTGTAAGAGCTTTACGAAATTACTGTGACAAGCCTTAGGACAACAAAGACTAAATTTTCTGTATTTTTTCATTTATCAATTCCCAATGTTATCTTTTCCTAACACGCTTTTTCCATTTCTGTACCACATTTTCTTTACAAAAACAATAACGAATTCAAAGCACAATAAAGCCTTCTGTCACCCACCGCCCATTAACAATTGATTCCCCAGCCCCCAGGCACGAGCCCCTAGCCACTAGCCACTGGCCGTCGGTTCCCACAGGGAAACTCCTGAATGCATCCTTAATTATTTAAAATGGCGCTTCGTGGAAGCAAGCATTTTATTGCGAACGAAAAGTCGCTTTGAACTTTAATTGGATTTAATTTTGTTGTGGAATAATATGGCTGTTTCTTTTTCCTTATTTTGTTGCAGGTTTCAGTATGTCTATATTATTATTTGATCAATTAAAATGTTATGTTTTACTACCTTACGATCTTTTAACAAAAGGAGGAGCTCATGACTAAATAATAACAGCCGCGCAGGTCGATCTTCAAGGTTAAGCCGTGATTGCCGATATCGGTCCGTGGATGGGTGACAATAAATACATACCGAGTTCCCTCCGTGCTTCGGAAAGCACGTTAAGCCGTTGGTCCCGGCTGTCATTTGAAGATTATTGACAGTCGTTACAAGTAGTCAGAATCTGAAAGTTTGACGAGCCGTTTTAACAAGGGGTACCCAGTTACTGGGTTGTGGAGGTCAGATAGGCAGTCGGTTCATGTAAAATACTGATACTCAGCTGCATCCGGTTAGACTGGAAGCCGACCCCAACAAATTTTGGGAAGAGGCTAGGCAGATC
This sequence comes from Cerastis leucographa, assembly GCA_963082945.1. Classification (NCBI taxonomy): domain Eukaryota; kingdom Metazoa; phylum Arthropoda; class Insecta; order Lepidoptera; family Noctuidae; genus Cerastis; species Cerastis leucographa. The sequence goes on along the minus strand of OY720356.1, from coordinate 18,605,430 downwards.
ATGATAATCTTTTCACAAAAAATGGGTTCCTGATATGGACCATAGCCTATGGTAGCTGAAAAGTGTGAAATGAGGCTAAGTGGATCTGTTTTTATGTAGTTTTGTAAAAAGCTGGATACTATTCTCAAAAGATTTACAGCTAAATTAAAATCCGTTTTCCAAAAAACTACTAAAGTGATATATTAATAATATTTAATAACATTATTATCATTAGTAAATATAATTACTTTAGTTTTTAAACAAGATTACGACTATAAACATAACAATATGTGCGTCAGACGAAACACATTAATAGTATCTTTCTCCACCTTTAATATAGACCACATACTTATTATTCTAATAGCAGCCCCCAAACAATGCGAGAGGGATGAAAGTGAAGATATTTTCTAATATAACGCAACCCAGAATATTGAAGGAATATTAATTTTACAAGGGACGCCATTTCCGAGGATTTCCTCAAGGAATACGTAATATTATTGGGTTGAAGGTATAATCTCACGTTTACGCTGATTTCAAGGTATCGGGAAAAGGGAAAACTGGAAATTTCAGACCGGTTTTTCATGTAGGAAACCTCGAAGAGATGTAGCAAGGATATACAAGGTGTTGTTTTGCATCCTCGTCAAATTTTAGAAGGTGGTCACAAAAGAAATAAATAATCAATTAAAATTACGGTACCAAGTTAATTATTAATAAAGGCTAATTTTTTTGGTTGTTTAAGTTTGTCAATGTTTCAGAATAACCCCCTTAGCGTGGTTTAGGGAATAAGAAATAATCAATTAAAAGTTTGAGATTGTTTGTATGTGTGTAAGCGAGGTAATAGAGCAAGAACCAGACGGGCCGCGTTTAAAACACGGGTGGTTCACTCTTACCGATTTCCGTAAATATCAAAAAATAAAAAAAATACCTACCCATTTTATTATTGATTCGGGACGAGAATCATTAGCATAATTATCTCCTTGAATTTGACGAGGATGCAAAACAACATCTTGTATTATGGTACGTCGTATAAGTTCAACATACAGGTCCTAGAATTGCATGCATGGACAAGTAAAATTTTGTAAAAACTTAAGTGATCCACAAAATCAAGATGACTTTTGATACTTCACGATACAAGTTGCCCTCAACATGTATCGGTAATAAAACCTAGAGTTTCTTAGTTTCTATGCTAGTTCCAATTATTTCTGTTAGCAAACAAACGTAGCATAGTCAAATAAATATAAATAACAAAAATAAACATACAATGTTACTCTGCCTGACAAGCTTGCGCTATTTTTCCAGAAGTTATTTGGCACACATTTCCAATTTATTGCATGCTATTGTGTTGGCTCAAAAAGAGGACTTACCGAAAATATCAACATTTCACTCTATATGAAACATTTTATTGTGCAACGTTTTATAAAATGGATTAAAGCTTTAATTTTATTTCGTGGTTAGCAACACTAATTAAAATAAATTCAGTTAAGCCGTTTCGGAACATGAATTTAAATTTTCAGGTGTCGGTGGCTTACAACTGAATATTTTAAACATTCCAGGTGCGATATATTACACACATGTTAACACATTGATTTAGAGCATCGATTTTAGAAAGACTGCCTCGTTGGCCCAGTAGTCATAATCGCAACCGCCGAGCTTAGGGACCTGGGTTGGATTCCCGTGTTGGGAAAATTGTTTCCATAACTATCAACACTGAAATAATATTTCAGCTTTTATTTTTCAGTCTGTTAATAATAATAAATATGCCTGACCACCGGAAGCGCGGACCCTGTTCTCAATGCCGGTGGGCTACCATTTTTTATATTTTTAAATGTTTTTGGATATAATTTTGTAAATATATTTGAAAATGAAATTATATGCTTGTAAAATGAATAAAGAGAATAAATATGCCTATGCTATGACTGGGCTCCAAATACTATTCCAAAAAAAAATGTTGGATGATGGAGAAAATTCTTATTAGACGCGACCTTCACGTTTATACCTTTCAGAAAAATAAATACGCCTTTATTCGCTCAAGGTGTAAACAGAGTAAGCAGAGCAGATTACTACCACACCTAGCCTCACTTCGCAACTTAAGTTCTATGTATTACGTAACAAGTCTCAAAAGTAGTTGAATAAAGCCGAGTTAATCGTCAATAATAACAAAAACGGTGAAGGAAAACATCGTGAGGAAACCGGCATGACCCAGAACTAAAAATTCGAAGACATGTGACGTCTACCAACCCGCAAGGGTCCGCGTGGTGGATCACAGCCCACTCCCTCTCATAGAGAGGAGGCCTGTGTCCCAGCAGTGGCAACATTATAGGTTGATGATGATGATGATGAATAACAAAAACTTTTCGGTGCCACTTACTTATCTGTAACGTTAAATTTACTTCAAACATCTCTAAGCAATAACTTGCAGTATATAAATATTGCTGAGATAAAATCGATACATTGGCTCTCTCATTTTGTACACCTGATGATTCACAGCGCCATGTTGCCAACACTGGAGTACCTAACGGATTTCAATCAGCTTATCTTATCTTGAGCTTTCGATAAATTGACTTACTTACTCGTGAGATAGCTTAAGGAAAATGGATAAAAGAACTGCATTATTGGTATAAAGGGCTCAGATCTGCTGCTAATGATCGTTGAATCCTGGGTTCGTTGTCCGATTTAGAAAAAGTGATATTGAGACAATATTCTTAGTAATTATCGTGAAGCACCTACATGGAATATAAAACAAAACTAGCGAAAATAGTTGAGGAAAAACTAGTTAATAATCCATCTTATACATTCAAAATATTAAGAAACATCTACGAAAATTAAGTTAGAGATATTCCAGATATACCTTTGAGGGATGTAACGTAAAGTTTCGCGACAACGTTTCGACGTGACGTGTCGTTATGGAATAAAAATTCTAGAACAAGCCACTAAACATATATCAGTTCAGCAGCTCCGGTCCTTCATTTAAATCTTTGAACAAATAAACTTTAAAATTCGCAAAGTAAGTAGCTACTGGATACTTTGCTTTTGAAGCTAACTTGAAAAAAAAAACTATTACTATGAAATGATAGACTGCTTTGCCTAGTTTGGAGCCAATATTCTTGGCAATAAAGTTTTGTATTTGTATTTGATCAACTTTTTTCTTGAAGTTTTTTTTATTACATATATTTTTTTAGAAAGACTTTCTCGTCGTGATTTAAACGTACAACAAAGTCGTACTAACTAAAACAATTACTTTGTTATTATTTTTCATTTGGTACCCGCCGCAAAAGGGATTTGCATGTGGCTGAGATGGGAATGCTAAGGAAGGGGGATCACATGGGGACACCACATGGTGTTACGCGAATGGATAAAATAAGATATGAGTACATAAAGGGAAGTTTGAAAGTGTCGCCGGTGACTGAGAAGATGTGTGGTAATCGGTTATCGTGGTATGGGCATGTGATGCGGAAGAATGAGGAAAATGTCATAAAAAAAGTTTTGAGTATGAATGTGGATGGTTATAGGAGTAGAGGAAGACCAAAGAAACGATGGATGGACTTTGTGAAGAATGATATGGCAAGAAAGGAGGTGTCTCATGAGATGACAAGCAATAGAGAAGCATGGAAGAAGAAGACATGATGCGCTGACCTCAAATAAATTGGGACAAGGGCAAGAGAATGATGACGAAACGGACACGACACTTAGTCAGAGATCCGTTGACGACACGGTTGGCGTAGTGGTTGAGCGATCGACTGCTGCGCTGCGTGTCGTGGGTTCGATCCCCGCACGGAACAAATATTTGTATGGCCTACAGATAGTTGTTCCGGGTCTGGCTGTTTGTGTATGTGAATTTAAATGTTTGTAAACGCACCCACGATACAGGAGAAATTCCTAGCGTGGGGCAACGTTTTTATATAAAGAAAATAAATAAATAATGATGATGATGATTACCCTTCTTAGCTAGAGCCAAGAAGGGTAATCATCATCATCATAATTTTTTTAATTTTTTTATTTACCCGATTGTGGTAGACCACAATCTCACCGAATCTATTAATATTCTATGGCACGCGATCTGAAATGATAAGCAATAACCATCAATGGCTGATCTAATAAAATTTAACTAGCTCATACTTTACCATCCTCCTTTAATCTCGAAGGCCGTGTTTACTTCTTTTTAAGGAAACATCTTAATAGCTGTGAAAACTTGTTACAATCAAAATTAAACTTTGGCGATCAAAGTTTAAAGTTCACATTGAATTGTGTTGGCAAGTCTTGATAGCCTGCCAAACGCAGACAATCAATAAGTTTATTTGGCTACGGAGGCACTTTAGAAAGCCAGAAGGAGGTTTGTTTTAAAGTAAATGCGGAGTTTTGAGGGATTTGCTATTTAAATATCTTTTTTTCGTTGTCTCTAACAAATATTGTTTGAAATAAAATCATTATCATCTTTCTACTCTTAAAACTTGAAGCCTGAACCTCAAAAATCCAAATATTTCATCATCATCATCATCATTAGCCTTTAACGTTCCCACTGCTGGGACACAGGCCTCCTCTCTATGAGAGGGAGTGGGCTGTAATCCACCACGCGGGCCCAGTGCGGGTTGGTAGATGTCTCATGTCTTCGAATTTTTAGTTCTAGGACATGCCGGTTTCCTCACAATGTTTTCCTTCACCGTTTTTGAGGGCAGCGGTGATGAAATAAATTACACAAAGTAATGCGCCTGCCTGGGTTCGAACCCACGGCTTACTGCTCGTAAGTCGGGGCTGCCATCACTGGGCAGTCGGGGCTGCCACCACTGGGAAAAAATCCATATATTTATTTTTATAAAAACTGAATCATAGTATAAATAGGTTCCGAGTAAAAATAATGGAGGTTCTGCTCATCCTTTTGTCGTGAATAATCTGGTAATTTTAGAACAATTAGAGCGAAAATTTGACTTCCTCTTTGACGGAATTTTCTCCGTCTAAGAGGAGGTCAAATTTATTAACATAGTTAAAGACGGCACATCAAGCTACAATAATCTATTAAATTTCTTTAATAGATTTTGACCCTTGTATTGGTAATACAAAGTGTTGTTCGGCATCCTCGTCAAAGTCAAGGAGGTTACTATGCTACTGATTCTCGTCTCGAATCAATAATAAAATGAGTTTTTATTTTTCTTGTTTACGGAAATCGGTAAGTGTGAACCACCCGTGTTTTAAACGCGGACCGTCTGGTTGTCGCACTAAAACCTCACTTACACACATACAAACAATCTCAAACGTTTATTCAATAATTTCTTATTCCTTAAACCACGTTAATTAATGACTAAAATTTGGAAATCTTCTAACTCTCGACGAAGAACCGAGCAATGCAAATCCAAGAGTGCAATAATATCTAGATGTTGATAGCGTTTTCAAGTGTCAGAAAAGAACGGCCATAAGAAAACAAGATGTGGCGTGAAATGACGTGATCGTGACCGTCTCAGAATACCTAAAGAATAAAAATACTGCCGCACATAGCATGTAAAACGTAGATGACGTGACAAGACTACTACCAGACGGAGTGGCGTCATGTTTGACGACTGATCGTGTCATGTCCGTCTCATGTCGACATGAGTTTTGCGCCATTTCTCTGTAGTCTAGAAACCTGCATTCCTAGACGGTATAACTAGGTGATTAGGTCTCGGCTATAGAATAAGAAAACCGTATACAAAACCGAAACCAAATAATAAAGTCATTTTGTTGCGTACATTTTGCTGTAAATTGATATCTCAATCTTTCCTGTTTTCACTATTACTATGCGCCATTTTTTTTTTTTTTTTTTACTAGCTGTGCCCGCGACTTCGTCCGCGTGAAATTAAAATTGTTCTAAAATGGAAGTAGCCTAAGTTACTCCTTATTAAGAAAGTCCCGTCAAAATCGGTCCAGCCGTTCCAGAGATTAGCCGGAACAAACAGACAGACAGAAAGACAGACAAAACTTAAAAAAAAATGTTATTTTGGTATCTGAACCCATTCATATGCATATGCAGTAAAAAGCGGTTATTTTAATATTACAAACAGACACTTCAATTTTATTTTTTTGTATAGATTCGAAATCTTTTAAACATATATTTATAAAAAGACTTGTGAAAATGTTACTTAAAGTTAAGGTATGGTTCCCATGTTAGCCCCAAAACCAAAAAAATAACCCAATGACTATGAAAACAAGTGCCTCTCGGCAACGTTAAGGGCGTGCTATTAATAAGGTGATCATTTAGAAATTTTTACGATAGTCGAGTGCAGAGCTTTTACAAGCGTCACAAGTGGCGAATCAACTCAGAATGTTTTAATCTTTTCGAATTCATTATCATTTAGAATGCGTTCATGGCGAAGTTGCGCTTCTGTACTCCTTATCTTATGGCTAAGTAAGACAAATAATTCGGTACTAATGATGTTTCACTATCTCCTATTGTAACAGTTAACTACTGTTACAATACACTGCGTAGGGTTGCGATTACATTAGCGCTCTCCTATGTAAACATGGAAACAAAGGTCAAAAGCATTAAACAAAACATACATTCCGAGTGTTAGTACATTACTTAGGGTCCCTACATAATTGTTAACCCTCTACCCAGCTGTGGATACGTGACTACGCATCTTCTGCTGGATGATTTTGGCACGAAATGAGTTATTTAATAGTCATGATAGAAATAGCCCAAGTTCTCCTAGCTCCCGTTACCGGTCGTCTTTCAATCGTAAAATATTCTGTTCCATTTTTTTGGTATTAAATTTTGTGTGTGGGAATTTGGTCTTAATTTGATGTAAGACTTTGTTTTTTTGCGACTTTTGACTGCTGATTGTTGGCTTGAGTTCTTGGTTCTGATTTTGGAGTGTATAACGTGAGGACACGGAAGCGCGATTAATGCGTTGTCTATTCCCAGGAACAGAAAATTCGCAGTACCAGGAGTGCAGATAATTTTCCGATTGAAATAGTCTCAGCTCCTATTCACACTACTATTCACAATGGGACTTTCACATAACCAGTAATAACTGATGTAATTATTAATATTAGGGTTTACGAATTTTAATTTTGTTAATTGATTATTTTAATCCATATTCGTATTCGTAGCTTTGATTTTAATATTTTACGCTGGCAACTTTACCCTTTTATTATATTAGTCGTCGCTGTGCGATCGATTGAAGAAAAATGGCGGGAACCAATCAGAGCACTCGTTTCTTCCCGCGCTAAAAGAAAAGATTTTAAGCGGGAACACGGGAAGTACGCTTGGCCGGTTGCGCGGGCAACTCATGGGTTTTGGTACTGATTGTAATTTTTTTTTTTATGAGCAGTTCATGTGAATTAAAAGACAGTTTTGAATAATCATTGTATCATTCAACTACGTCCTGTTCCTTTTGGGGTTCGATTACATAAATGTGCCTATTTTATTATCCTCAGCACGTCAATATACGATGGATGGACTGTGTGAAGGATGATATGGCAAGAAAGGAAGTGTCTCATGAGATGACGAGAAGTGAATTGGGATAAAGGCAAGAGAAATGATAATGTCGAGGAAACTCATCAGTCCGGCCACTGTCCTCTAAACAAACACGTATTACCCATAGGATGTGATTGACAGCTCTCTGTACAGAGGATGCATGGAGGCAAATGAAACACCATAGCACGTGCTCATGGAGTGCAGAAGCTTGGCAGATCAACGGACACGGACTCTTCAATCGCCGGCATCACTCCCGTAAGCCTGCAGCAGCCTGAAACAGTTGCTAGCTTTTTGGGAAGTCCTGGTATGGTTGGAGTAACAAGAGGATTTTCAGACGTACAATGGCCCAATAAAGAGGCTAAGTGTAGAAACAGCCCAGCTAACCTAACCTAACCTAGCTCATCAGTAGCCTGGAGATTGGATATGTATCCGGATGGCAATAGACTCGCCTCCTAAAACATGAGATATAACTGGCCAAAGGTATTACTATCGTACACCTCTTACCGTCCTTCAAGAAAATATAAGCGTGATAATGTGATGACGAGGCAACTTTGCCCAACTTTGACTTTTAATTTTCGGGCAAAGTTCGCCACCGAGCGTAAAATATAATTTCAAATCTTGTGAAGTTCAAGGCAACATCCCTTCGACTTAAAAGGTAATTACTGTTGCCCTGGAGGCATAATTTCATATACGAGTATAAGAGGTAATTAAGCTGTAAAAAGCAATGTTTTCTATGGGTAAAACCCAACACCATTTATTCCAGGATTTCTTTTGGAAGATTGTGAATTCTTGGACTTATGTTATGTATTTTCTTACGTCATATAGAACTATTCTGTTGATCTTTGTCCCTCCTTTTCTCGTCCAGAAATCCAAGATTATTTATAAATAGGAACTCTTTTTCAAGAAAACTTCATTACTATAGGTAATGCTACACTGCACTTTTTTATCTATCTACCTTTCATTGAGTTCAGAACTTCCACACACGTTACTCGTTATTACTAACCTAATGTAACGCAAAAATACGCGTTAACAAATAACAAAGTACCCCGACATCATTATTAAGATAGCAAAATGCTGCGTACGTGATGAAAATATCGAAAATCTAGAGTTTCGTAGTATCGGAGAAACATAAATAATATTTTTGCTTCCCACTTTTAGGGTTTCCAAAGTATGAAAGACCTTGTCGCGATATATTTACTTTGGAACTATGACTGATCACCTAACGACAATGTTTCTTCTTCAATGTACGTAGTTTGGTACATAAATAGCGTCGACATCCAAGTAACCCTTTCTCATTTGATATAACAACAGCGTCAGTTGGTCAACATCTGATACCTTTAGATCAAATTCGAACAAGGCTTTATAAGTGCGAAGAAAAAGGGGACACTAAGAAAGGGTATGTAGGGCCCTCCTTTGGTATAAAAACTTATTATAAAACTTATTATAAAAAATGCCCTGGCTGGAGGCCATACTCTTAAGGCACCCACAGGATAGTCCGGTTAAGCAGACGACAACCTCATAGGTTCAACTGCGAGATGACATTCACAAAAAAAAATATTATGAAAAATCCCTTTTTAATAAATTTTCATACCAAAGGAAACCAAATAAAATCAAGTATCTTGGAAAATTCCCATTTTCCTACATACTTAATTTTATTTGGTTTAATCTGGGCCTCATAAATTGTCTATATTTCTTTCTTGCTCATGATTTGATGCTCAACTGCATCCAGGTCAATGTCCTGACTACGAAAGCTAAATTTGATTAAAAAAGCACAAATTTTTCTAGACCAAACCGAAATAATCATAGCCTCAAAAACAAGATAATACCATCTTGTAACAATATTACTCCCACGTCCCTTAACAATGTATAAACTTATGAAATAGGAGACCTATTAGAAGTTTAGTTAGTCGGTCAGTTATAAGGGAATGCCTGCTTGCATAATGTTCTCAGAGGGGGAGACTTGACATAGTGCCTCGAGCAAATGTTTGGTGAAGCAAAACGATTTGCATATACGCGTGTCGGAGAACCAGTGAGCTATGATACAAGCTATGTTGTTTTAAGTAGACGTAGAGCTATCGATTACTGTCAGTGTATTTCATTACATTGTATTGGCATTGTTCGACGAGCTAATTCATGTAGGCAGGCATTTATTTTAGATATTGTATATGGTGAAAGGCATAATATTCTGCCCGCCATTGCAATCTTTGTTCTGGATCATACCTTGGAACCTTCTAGTTACGGAGATATTGGAAGACAAAGTTCTTAAATTCTAGTTTTATTGGTCTAATTTTTCTTAAAATTCAAATCAATTTTATTCACAAACAATTTACATTATGTTTGAAATAACAAAAATAATAATAAAAGTTAAAATAAACATTCGTAATTAAAGTAACACATTTAAAATTTAACAACATAATTATTATCTCACGTCAAATCCAAAACTAATATCATAGACAAAAAATTAAAACTTACAATAAAATTATTCAATGTCAACTTAATTTTTCAACGTAAACTTAATTTGAAAAAATACCTCAAATAAAATACCTCCATGACCCGTTTACTAATCAATGCATCCATTAGCACATTGTTTTGAGCGTGTTACATTGAGCCTTACCGTAAAACGTGATTTTTTACACCAAATAAAGTCGTTTCCCAGCAATAAATTTTAGGTAGGGTTACTTAGTTTGATGTGCAGAATGCTTGGTTGACGGCTTCGTAAAGGCCCAAAATCCTCAAATGCTTTTCTCGTTACACATGTAAGTATTTTTAGTAGTTCTACGTAAAAGACACGTTTATTAATTAAAGCATCTAGGCCAAGATAAATTTCTACAACGCACTATAGCAGGTGTTCCAACTGAGACATATTCCCAACTCTCGTGCATTTGAACATAATAAATCAGTTGTTCAAACATTGACTGTAACAACGCAAACTCAAACTACTTGCTAAGTGACGTTTATAGATCTCAGCTTTCGTGACAGTAACTTATACATCTTCAAACTGTCACCATTTCGAAGTGATAAAGGTACTGAGAAGATATTTTATAGCCCTAAGTCCAATCTGTTCATACTATTTGACGTTTACGATACTTGACTAGAATTCAAATTACCTACATTACTTGTAACTTTGCAAGCGGTATCGGTACTTAATTATATAAGAGTCTTAACGTACGAAACTCATCTAGTACATCCAATACTTCAAGTATTGATAACGCTTAGAATATTTCAGTTTGGCTGTGTACAAATTTACTGTTCTCAAACTTTGGAAGCGAGAACACCGAGCACAAGAGTGTCAAGTACACTCGTGTAGAGCTGTGTTTTTGACGTAATAATTAGATCCGGAATACGTTCTGTTTACACCAACCTTATCTTACCTTACTAGGTAATTGGCTAGTTATGTATGTCATCATCATCATCATCATCAGCCTATATTGTTCCCACTGCTGGGATGCAGGCCTCCTCTCTATGAGAGGGAATGGGCCGTAATCCACCACGCGGGCCCAGTGCGGGTTGGTAGATGTCACATGTCTTCGATTTTTAGTTCTAGGACATGCCGGTTTCCTCACGATGTTTTCCTTCACCGTTTTGAGAGCAGCAGTGATGAAATAAATTACACAAAGTAATGCGCCTGCCTGGGTTCGAACCTATGACTTACTGCTCGTAAGTCGGGGCTGCTACCACTTGGCCACCGCTGCTCTCATATGTATGTAACATGCCTTAAATCGCCAAGGGTTAGGGGAAGGTGTCATATAGTACACCCAGATTTCTCCTGATATATATTTATAATAAAGGAAAAATCTGAATTTGTTCCCAATTAATGGCAATACGCTCATTTCCATTAATTGGACACGAATTCAGACCGAGTAATCTCATTTATGAAGTGGAAATGGCCTACGACTCCTAGGAAATAAGAACCGAGAACCGAGAACCTCGGACTGAAAAGTGAGAAGCTGTAAGTTTGCATCCTGATTGATGGATTTTACCCAATCATTAGAGGTACTTTTTCGTTACCATGAAGACTTACTATATAGTCATTTACATGTGTCCAAACTTTCATAAGCGTGTGGTAAATGCTTAACCTGCTTTTGTCTGAGACACTCCTATCTACCTACGGAGCTGATGCGGACTATAGTGGTGCCTATTGCCAAGAATAAAACTGGGGATGTGTCGGATAAAGGCAACTACAGGCCTATCTCTCTGGCCACCGTAGCAGCTAAGGTTCTTAACTGGGTGCTTGAGCGTAGATTAGCTGGACAGCTCAATCCGCATGATCCACAGTTTGGTTTTAGAGCGAGTGGAGGCGTGGTTTCCTCATGATGTTTTCCTTCACCGAACCATGTGATAAATTATACAATACACACCTATATCCGAAAAATCAGAGTTGCATGTCTTGGGTTCGAACTTGAGACCTATGCCTTGGCAATCCGACGGTCATAACACTACGCTATCACTGCTGTATCCAATAAGTGCAGCCGCATGGGTAGATCTTTAAGGTTAAACCGTGCTTGCCTAGGTTGGTCGTGGATGGGTGACCATAATTACATACCGAGTTTCCTCCGTGCCTCGGAAAGCACGTTAAGCCGTTGGTCCCGGCTGTCATTTGTAGATCTTTGACAGTCGTTACGAGTAGTCAGAAGCCGAAAGTCTGACATCCAGTCTTACCAAAGGGTATCGTATTACCCATTCACTGGGTTGTGGAGGTGAGACAGGCAGTCACTTCATGTAAAATACTGGTACTTAGCTGCATCCGGTTAGACTGGAAGCCGACCCCAAGATAGTTTGGGAAAAGGCTAGGCAGATGATGATGACTCTTGCATCCATAAAAAATGTATATTAATATCTTCACTGTGACTCCTACTAGGATTACCGACTTGAACCCAAAAACGACCCGTAAAATGTTTAGTTTTTTTTTTGGAGAAAAACGTTTTGCCGTACAAATCTGACCTATCAACTTTAAAAAACCTTCTAACCTGAAAAGTTTAAAGAAAAACATAGCTTCGCGTAGCAGTGTGGTGCCACAGTTGACTGAAATGTATTATTTACCACAAAGCGTTGGGGTCTGTCTGTCAGTACCGACTGCGCATGTGTAGAACGTTTATAGGGATGGGACATATCACGCGGAAGACGCGGTAAATGTCGGTAATTCTTAATGCTGATGTTCTACAATAGTAGAAACTCAGTCCACATTGTATCTGTATTCGAAGTTAGCCTACTGTGAATAACATGTGTTTATATTTTTTATACTTACTTAAAAGCCGAAGCTCTGGAAATAGTATCATTAAAAATTAATATGATGTAAAGAATCTAGGAATTCTATTTTTTTTTTCAGCGCTTTCAGTTCATTTGTTTGATAATAAAATACAAGTAACTTCTTAGTAAGGAAAAGAACGTAAAGTTATGCATAAAATAATTATCCGCAGTATGATTTGATTCTCTTTAGGGTTTCGGTTCTGAGACTTCGCTGTCCGTCCGTCCGTCCGTCCGTCCGTCTGTCACCAGGCTGTTGAATCGTGATAGTTAGCCAGTTGAAATTTCTACAGATTATTTATTTCTGTTGATGCTATAACAACAAATACTAAAAACAGAATAAAATAAATATTTAACCTTTCGACTCTTTTTGTTCCTCCAGAGGAACATCACTTTTTTGTTTATCGGCCCGCTGTTCCACTGGTGGAACAACCTCGTCCGAGCAAATTTAAACCCTTATCGTACGTACAGTAAGGTTCTAATTCGTTTGTAAAAATTTACGTCTCTGGCCAACTAGAGTTCGATTAAAATGAAACCAAACATACCAACCTAACAACTGCACAAAATTATTAAAAAAATAAAGAAACGCGTCTTTGTCGACTGTCAAAATGCGTCATGGCGGCCAGTGTGGAACGGTGTTGTTTTGTTTTGGAATGCAGTGAAATTTTTGTGTTTTGTGTTGTTAAACTTTGGTAAGTAAATGTATAGTATGTTATAAGTGTTTAATGTAACTTTTTAGATAGTCATTTGCTGGAAAAAATATCTAAAAATTATGTTTTCGACCCAAATATTTCACCAAAAATTCCTTTGTTGTGAAGTTCGTCAGTCGAAATTGAAAATATGACTTTGACTCTTTTACAATGAAATATGGTCTTGGAAACATTAGTAATAAGCGAAAAAATAGTGATAATTCATTATTTCATGCATTCGAGGCATATTTATTCATATTTATTGATATTTCAAGTATTTTCATGCATTGAACTGCGCAGTTAGAAAATGGCCGATTCTAATAAGACGTTTGAGTTGGAATCTTGCAAGAATGTCAATGAAAATCTCGCACTTGGCGACATTTTATTGTTTTTTTTTAAATTGCATTTCAGCCATACAGTTTTGCATTCCCATAAGAAGCAACAAGACGACTGTTTAAACCTTGCTAAAGACAACACCATAAAGAAAAAAAAAATGGCCGCTAGCTTATCGATAGTTTACTACGTTATTAATCGACAAACGTCAAAGTTCACTACCACATCCCTAGTTCAGTCGAGCAGGGTAGTTCGCGGCCGTACGGTAGTGGCCGCACCCGCTTCCACGTCCCCCCCTATAAAATTCCGCATTGCACTCTCCCATTGCTCATCAATTTCGAACCTAAAATGCATTTACCAAAATATTGCAAGTGACGCGTCCTTGAAAAGTGTTTCGAGCAAAAGTGCGGGCGATTTTGACACATGTGGCAGAGGGGAATAAGATTCAATACAGCTTGGCACAAGCCTGGATAGCTCAGTGAAAAACAGCTCTTTGTGCGTCGGAATGACACGGTGAGTTTCTGTGTCTAATTTTAATACGCTCCAGGTATAAAGTGTGGTAAAATGAAGCTTTTTGTGGCGAAATGTTTTCAGCGGTTTTCTGCTATACAATATTATTTACGTTGGAGGTTTATTTCGAGAATTTATAAGGTTATCTCCTACTTTTTATAAACATAATAATGTTGTATATAAGTTACACTTTTGAATAGAACTTTACACTATCGCTAAAACTCTTTCAATACCCAGGTATCTTTTGTTGGGTATTTTTGTGTTTTGCCCTATGAACATGATAAGCATTTTATTATTCTATTTAAATCTACAAATTATTGAGGTATATACAATAACCTAGCCAAGTCAATGAACTTTATACATTCAGACCTGAACTTTTGCCAAGCTTCTCATCACGTGATTCAATATATTGCATCATTCAATCTTTCTTCTTTCCTGAATGCAGAACCCACTTTTAAGTATCTCGTTAGGCAAAGTTAGACTCTATTGGTAGGTTTTTATAAGAAAAAGTTTTTTTTCAATTAATTCATCCCATTGGCGATGCAATCTACTTAAATAATGAAAGTTAAAAGCATAAAATAAAGTTAAACGGCAAATATATAACAAAAATCATGAAACAATAACTCTTTAGCGGCGATATCCCCGAGCAGGTTTTGAAAACATACAGATTTTAATATTTAAAGCGCGCCAGCTATGATTTATGACCGTTTTATGATTTGAATTTTAATGGATCGTGGAAAACTAAATCGGGTGAAAATACTGCTCATCCCTGTACCCTAGGGACTAAAAGGTATGCATATAAAAAAACCTAGTCTTCCGTATCTAATTTTAATGATGTTTTTATTCATATATAAGTCTTTCAAATCTTATTTTTCAATCCATCTATATAAATGAATAGGGATTAAAAACAAAGCTACAATTTTTTCTCCTTGTGGAATTTCCATAAGTCGCAATCTTAGAAATATTCTACTTGTCGTGCTTTTCTTTTCGTTCTTAAGATCGCGCCTAACAAGCGGGGTTTCTACCGGCTTTACATGCCATGCATAATAATTTAAAACTCTCTTTAAAAATATTCCTGTCGATCAATAAATCCTACTTTAAATGCGAAAGTTTGTGTGGATGCATGGATGTTTGATACTCCTTCACGCAAAAACTAATGTATTGATCTAGATGAAATTTGACACAGGGATAGAAAATAGTCTGGAATCTTTTCCAGACTCCTGGTATCCTTTTGTCTACCAAAGGATACATTTCATTCTTGTAGTACAATCCCGTGGGACAACAAAGGCGGGCGAAGCCGTGAGCATAAGTTAGTAAAAAATATAAAAACCGGCCAAGTGCGAGTCACTTTTTTGTATGGGAAAACCTGTAGAAATTTCAACCGTGATATTTATCACGGTTCATGACATACAGCTTGGTGACAGACGGACAGAGAAGTCTCAGTAAAAGTGGCCCGTTTGACTCTTTGGGTACGGAACCCTAAAAAGTAGCAAAAATTCAATGCTTCTGTATACTTTACACTGACATAAAACTTTAAAACCACTGCAAAATCACAGCGTCGCGCCGCGGTGCCGCCCCCGTGCCCACCCTTACATTCACAGCCAACGTGTAACATTATGCGTTTTTGCCTGGCATGGTGCCAGCCCACGATGCCAGGAACCAGGCCATTGTTCACGTATTAAGAAAATAATGACAACGCTTTATAATAGTCAATTTTTCGGATTTTTAATGTTGGCAGAATGCTGGTCATTGGTTGGAAAATGTAGGAGCCCAATTTCACCTATATTTTTCCGCAGGACTAGGCAGAGTTGTAGCTCATGCACACCTTTCACCTGTTATATGTTGCCATCACCCGAGCATGGATCCTGATTTCGTGATACTGAGAAATTCCTGATTTAAAACTTTATTTAAAACTAGCTGTGGCCGCGACTTCGTCCGCGTGAAATTAGATTTTTTCTAAAATAGAAGTAAATTACTCCTTATTACATTAACTATCTGCCAAAAAAAATCCCATCAAAATTGGTCTAGCCGTTCTAGAGATTAGCCGGAACAACCAGACAGACAGACAAAAGCTGTAAAAAATGTCATATTTAAAAAATTGTTTGTTTGATATATGTACCGTATATACAATCATATGCATGTAGTGAAAAGCGGTTATTTTAATATTAGAAGTAGACACTTCAATTTTATTTATTTGTATGTATATATGTATTGTATAGATTTCCATATTTCGCAAACGAAACCCAAGATCTCATGCTAGCTCAACAGTAACCACTTAATCAGGCAGACTAGTAAATTTTCCAGATTTTTAATCCTGGCCTAATGACTGGTAAATAATTATTGTAGTGTCGGCAGTAATTCCACAGGGGAAAATATAACGTTGGTATTATTGGGGTGTAGGGTTCCAAACATAGCTTATGCTGGTTGGGTTTTCCTTTGTGACACAAGAAAGGGTAATTGAATTACCATTAATTTATGAAGCGTACTTTTGTTTCTGCTGAATCCCATGGGGGAAGGTGTGAATTTATGAAGGTATGTTAATTTACTAGTTTATGATATTGTTTTCTAACAGGGTGAATACACCTTTGTTAAGTCATGTAAAGTTTTTTTTTGCCGCAGTATGTAAGTATTGCGCATTCTGTAAAAGTGTTAAATATCTACCTAAGTATTTAACTCCTATAGCAAAATTTAGGGTAAACTAAAAAAATGTGCAACATATCACACACAAAGGTACAAAAAATCGCATGTGACTAAAAAAGTGATGAATTTAATGTTGATGGATGGAGAGGGAGAAGAATCTGTGCTATAAGACGTTGCTTCGTACCAAATTTCAAGATTCTGAGTTCACGGGAAGTACCCTGTAGATTTTGATTCCCTTGAGAGTGTCCAAAACGGTATCTTTTGATTGCGTTGGCTTAGAAGTTTGATTCTTTCACAGCTTCAAGGGACAGTAAACTTGACTATTGGATATAAATACCAGCTTGATACGTCTTCGCGTTCCTGAGAAAAAGGGTCTTGACAGACAGACAGACGGACGGACAACAAAGTGATCATAGGGTTCCATTTTTTCCTTTCGAGGTACGGAACCCTAAAAAGAAGTAAATGATAGCGTAACGGTTGAGAGAGGAGAATGGAAGAAAAGACGTGTAGCGCCGACCCCAAGTAACATAGGACAAGGGCAAAAAGATGATCAAAAGGTACAAAAAATACAACAAAGTGGTTGTACATCGCGACAGCTTGGAACAAGGTAATGACAACTCGTTAGTCCATTATCTACAAGGTTAGGAGTCACCTTTAATTGCTCAGTTAACCTCACTTGACGTTTACAATGAGCAATTTAACTAACTTGCTACTGTACAATGAGCCGTTTTACTTAAAGCTTTTCTTTTTTTTGCAAGAGATTTCTTTTCTCTGCTGATTTGCATACTAAATGTACACATTATTGTTACTTGCTCTTGGCCTATATTTTCAATGCATA
Organism: Cerastis leucographa; assembly: GCA_963082945.1. Classification (NCBI taxonomy): domain Eukaryota; kingdom Metazoa; phylum Arthropoda; class Insecta; order Lepidoptera; family Noctuidae; genus Cerastis; species Cerastis leucographa. Next base: position 18,587,753 of record OY720356.1, on the reverse strand, counting down.
ATTGAAATGAATTGCGCTATTTAATGAGAAAAAAGGCTGTTTTTCTTTGCCCATGGAGGACTTGCTTATGAAGATTGTTAAGAGCCCATACTACCTCAAATAGCTTTGCGTGATCCTCCGTTACGCCGAAAATACTGCAGCATTAATTTTGAAATAAATATATGTTAAAGTTGAGGATTAATGTTAAGTACTATGTTAGACGAAAACACGATTCCATAAAATTGACTCGATAGAAAAAAAATCCAAAGTTACCTCTAAACCGAACAATTAACCGCTGGTATTCAAAAAATACTGCAAATTAGATCATGAAACTTGGCATACTAACTGAACTAACTATAACGCAGGGCTTATGTTTTTTATTTTTCTTTAATTACTATTATTTTCACCGTAAAAAGAAATTACCTAAACTATCGGCGGCGTCTTGAAGTTGTTCACTCCCGCCCAACCCCCGCTCAGTCTCGCTTCGGCTTTCGAACGGGATAGCTGTGTCGCTTGCGCACAGAACACACATTACGCAACAGGACGAAATAAAATTAAAACATTGAAGTGCTTAGGTTTTTAGTGTTGGCGCAATGGGAAATAAGCGTAATAAAAATAAGAAGCGACTAGGTTGGCGTAAAGAAACAGGCAAACATATGATAAACGTAATGAAGTAAGTATCTATTTACGTATCTACTTACAGTATTATTGATTACAAACATGTAAGTAGATAGCATATGACACGTTTGGTGCAGTGGCTAAGTGATTGGCTGCTGCGCTAGGGGTCGCAGGTGTTTCTGCATTTGTGAAGATCTGTGTTTGTAACTTTGTAAGTTTACAAACAAAAATGAACCGTCCACGATTCAAAGGAAATCCAGTGTGGGGAAACTTTTATAAAAATATAAAAAGTTACATAAGTAAATAGGTTTGTTTTTGTATCATGACAACAAAATATAGGTATCTACATAAATGTAGTAATTATTTTTTAATAATTTTGCCCCATTCCAGGATTTCTCCTATATATCGGAGACTGTGCGTTTACAAACACAAGTCTTCACAATTACCTTTATTTTTTTATTTTTCTATTTGCACGCTATAAAAATATTTGTACCGTGTGGTATCGAACCCGCGACCCGTAGTGCATCAGCCAAGCGCTTAGAAAGTATAAAAAAAAATAGGTACGTAAAAAAGGGACGCGGACGTACCTTGGTAGTTTAGCTAAATAATTATTATGTATCCTTCCAGATGACGTTGATTACACAGTACTGAAGGCGATGGTGATGAAGAGAATATTCGGGTAAATTCGTGAGTATCTTCTGCCGACCTAAAAATGTTTACTGATCTGTTATAAGTACAATCGGCTACATAATTATCAAGCAATACTTATCCAGTATAAGCTGATCTTACATTGTATAGGCATTCCGTACAATCAGAGGTCAGCTTATACTGGAAAAGTATAGCTTTGATATGTAGCCACGCGTAGTCTGCAGTTCTGCACCCAATTTGTATTTCCAATATACACGTAGGTAGGTATTCATTGTTATTCATGCGGCAAGACTGCTTTTATCGAAAGATTTCGTTGATTTCGTCTTGTTTTGTATATTTATAGGGTTCCTTATCCAAATGATAAATAAAAAGATGTAAGGTCTAAGTAGGTATTAACTTGCCACGTGTGATTGTTACAGGACCCAAATACCTTCGGATGATGTAGGAATAAATTAGGACGAAACAAATCTTCAAAATATATTATAAAATATAGAATTGTAAGTAATACATGTGGCAGTCACTACCGCTTGGTACTACTAACGCGTAACGGTACTATCACGAAAGTGGCGAGTTCACGATAAAACTTTTCATAATGTTGGACTTTTTAGGGTTCCGTATTATTTATTCATGTTGACAAAATCATGCTTCCAAGTGTACTTTTATAATGAATATTGTGTTTTCTTGCAGATCACAAGTACCACCTGTGAATATGAGCTGTTCACTGAATATACATAGTGACGAAAGAATACTGGATGCGTAAGCTGTTGCCCGCGACTTCGTTTGCGATACAGGATAAAAAACGGGCCAAGTGCGAGTCTTACTCGCACACAGGGTTCCATAGCCCCAAACAATATAATGACAATGTTTTGAACGGTCATTCATTAGTAAACCTTCACTCAACCGCAAAAATAAATTTGTTTTTCATAGTAAGTTAAGGAAAAACAAAGTTACTGCTGCAGTTTGGTGAAAAAGTCCCATATCTCAAAAACTACATATCAAATCTTATTCAAACCAATTTTGGTTGAAAGTTTTTTTTACGGTCTACATCCCCATATTTTTTTCAGATTTTTTCTCCTGTTACTTTAGAAATTAGAGGGGGGGGACACTCGTTTTACCACTTTGGAAGTGTCTATCTTTCAAACAATTGACTTTGAAAAAAAATGGTTTCAGGAACCTCAATGTCATTTTTAAAGACCTATCTATAGACACCCCACACGTATAGGTTTGATAGTTTTTTTTTTTTTAGTTTCAATTTCATGTATGGGGGGATATCCTTATCTAAATTTTTTTTTAAATTTTGTACAAAAATCATAATGCGGTTCACAGAATACATCTACCTACCAAGTTTCAGCTGTGTAGTCCTAATAGTTTCGGAATAAAGTGGCTGTGATACGGACGGACAGACAGACAGACATGACGAATCTATAAGGGTTCCGTTTTTTGCCATTCGGCTACGGAACCCTAAAAATAGCCTATGTCCTTCTCCAGAACATGGTCTACCCATGTGCCAAATTACATCCAAATCCGTTCAGCCGTTTTAGTATGAAAGGTTAACAAACAAACAAACTCACTTTTGCATTTATAATATTAGTTAGGAAGTTAGGATTATAATTTCTTACTTCATATACCAAAACTATCTTTGTTTTTTCAGATTTTTACACAACCCTCCGCAGTACGACACATCAGAAAATGAATGTGATGATGATGATACTAATTGGTACTTACTAGATTTTTTTTTAATGAGAAGGTTGTATGTTGAAATGCAGATTTGCAAGAATTCATCAAATATTTTTATTCTGGTCATTTCAGGTACGAACTGTGAGTTTAAATAATCCTGTAGAAGGGAAAGTTGTTTTTGTGTAGTAATAAATATGCCAATTATAGATTTAAGTGAAGTAAAATAAATGTTGTATAACTTTGATGATGTTTAATTACTTTCTAAAAACGTATGATATATCCCATACCTACCTAACCTACCTACCTATCCTACGTACGTAACTACCTAAATAACCTACCTATCCTACGTACGTACCTACCTATATTACCTACCTATCCTACGTACGTACCTAACTATACTACCTACCTATCCTACGTGCGTACCCACCTATACTACAAACCTTCCTACGTACGTACCTAGCTATCCTACGTACGTACCTACCTATCCTACGTACGTGCCTACCTATACTACATACCTTCCTACGTACGTACCTAGCTATCCTACGTACATACCTACCTATCCTACGTACGTACCTAGCTATCCTACGTGCGTACCTACCTATCCTACGTACGTACCTACCTATCCTACGTACGTACCTTCCTATACTACGTACGTACCTACCTATCCTACGTACGTACCTTCCTATACTACATACCTATAATACGTACGTACCTTCCTATACTACGTACGTACCTACCTATCCTACGTACGTACCTACCTATCCTACGTACGTACCTTCCTATACTACATACCTATCATACGTACGTAACTACCTGTACTACATAAGTACCTATCCCACGTACGTACCTTTCTACCTAAACTACCTACCTACATACTTACCTACAAAAAATATAGTATTTTAGGGGATTTTTCGCTGCGGGTGCGTACCAGTCACAGTTCAATACAAACAAGTGTGACAATTGAATTAGCGATGTAAATATAGTATTTTTCGTACTATATTATTTATCTATATTATATGTATAGTACAATTGACTATAATATAGTACGGGTGGCAACCACAGTCACATTTCACACATTCACGGCGAAAACTATAAAACACAAACTTACTACTAAACCAATGGGCGGAACCCTCAGCGCAAAGTTGGCTCGCGCTTGACTGGAATTTTGTAGCAGTAGGTAAAATAGTTCGCACGGTAACGACATCAAGCTATAACTTTCCAGTATAAGCTGATTTCGCATTATATAGGCTTTCCATTCAATGAGAGGTCAGCTTATACTGGAAAATATAGCAAGATGAGTAGCCGTTAGTAGGTACAACATTGAAACTAAATTTGCTGTGTATAATTTTATGTTCATTTATTGACAAGTTAATATTATATTCATTTGATAATTTTATTACTTAGTACCTACTCGTCCGATAATCCAGTTTACTCTAACAAAATCAACCGCGTGCGCCCGCGTGACCGCGAGCAGTAGTGTGCGAGCGAGATAAAGAGTGAGTGCGGCGCGGCGAAGTGGGGGCCAAATTAGAATTTGAGCTGAGGTTGTATAGGCTCTTAACGGGTATTTTAGTAATATAAAGGACATTTATTGTTTGGCATTTTGACTGCTAACTATAATTATCCGTGTGTATTGAAATTACAATTATCTTTCTTGGCAGTTGTACGAAATAGCTTTTAATAGCATTAACACGGCAAAACGACGTACTGTGTCAATTTGACAAACGAGAAAGATTGACTTTACGTGAGACTGCTTCGTTCGCAATCGAAAAGCTAGGTGCAGGATTTACGTAAACGATAAAAAATCAATGCAGACGAGATTGCACGGTCCGTTTCTAAGTTATTTCACGTCTTTTTACGCCAATGTTCGAAACACTTTCGGTACAACGACGTGTCAGGACGGCGAAGCAATTTGTTCGTTTATATTCAAAGAATAAAGTGAAAAATTGTGAATTTCTTACACTAACAATATTATGAAAGCGACAAATAAAATTAATGGTGAGCCGCTTTGAGCTTTGCCCATAAATAGGTATTTACTGAGCGAAGATCAAAAAGAAGAATGAATAGAAGGAAATACAATTCATCTCAGTGTCGACGACTATCTGAATGGAGTCGGTTCATATTTCAGCTACGAGTTTGTTGCCATCAGTATAATGGGTCATAAAGACAGACATAATAAAGCACATTATCGTTCACCCAACGATTTACAGATTCCACAAAACACAGAAACAGTAGAACTTTAAATCAATGTTCAAACCGCACATGTGACTTTAAGCGTCTCAATTTATCCAAGACAAGAAAGTGTCGAAGCAAAAGGGAGCCACGGTAAAACGGATTGCCAAATGCCACGCCTTTATATCCGCAATAGAAATGCCGAAAGCAAAACTTGTGTAATTTAGCGCTGCGGTTGAACGATTTGGTGGTAAAAGTTTGACGTAATGAATAAGGATTTGTTAGCACTGGTATTAGTAGAATAGATTTGGTAATGGAGGAAGAGTTGGGGCTAAAAGGTATTTATATACTGTCTTGTCTTCCTAACGTTATTTCACAGGTGACTACTGAAAACTAGCGCTGTGCTCTGGGTCCCCCCTCCATGGCACAGCATCCTGCTGAGTGGTAACCTGCTTGTCGCACACACGACGTGCCAACAGTAAACATTTTTGTTCCGTCCTGTTTGTACTTTTAATATTATTGTTTTTTCTTGCGTTGTACATGTTTAGTGCTTTATTTTATTTTTGTAATTTTGTATGCACGTCATGGTCCCTGCGACAAATAAACATGTTTTCTTTCTAAAAGTGATAGTGGACAAACGGCTATGTGATTTATTAAAGACCTTTGTGGTGTATGTTTGGAAGTTGTAAAATTGCTTATACAACTTACCATCATCCAGAAGATTTAGGCAGAGGTGTACAGGCTATAGTAAACCCACATTTAACTAGTTATACAAGATGTTGTTTTGCAACCTCGTCAAAATTCAGGAGGTTGTCACACAAGACATAAATAATCAATTAAAATTACGGTACTAAGTTAATTATTAAAACCGCTGATTTTCTGGTTTTCTGGTTTGTCAGTATATCAGAATAACCCCCATAACGTGGTTTAGATGATAAGAAATTATCGAATTAACGTTTGAGATTGTTTGTATTTGTGAAAGCGAGGTTATAGGGCTGGCGAGAATCAGACGGTCCGCGTTTAAAACACGGGTGGTTTACCGATTTCCGTAAATAAGAAAAAAAAAATACCTAGTCATTTTATTATTGATTCGGGACGAGAATCATAAGCAAAACAACACCTTGTATTAATCTCCCATGTAATAAGGGGCGAGTTTATTGCCAGCAACCGGGCACAAATATGGACTCCGTGGCTATGTTACCGAGAAATCCCAATAACACTTTCGCCCGACCTGGGAATCGAATCCGGGACCTCATGTTCAGCAGTCGCTCTTGCGACCAATAGACCAAAGAGGCAGTCTTATACTTCGATTAACAGAAGGAGGATGAGGGAGGAGTATGGTTATACTATGTGAAGCTATATGCATACGTAAAAGTACTATCACCAAATTGCGTATCTGACCACGGTAATGACTATCGTTACTTGCAGCGTCCGGCCGCTATAGAAGCGCTTATTAACGCTCAGCTACCAATAGCATCGCAGCATCTATTTTTTGCTGAGTCCCTTGGTGTCGTAAATGAAAAAAAAAACTGTGGTTAAACATCTGGGATCATTAACAGAGCCTGAGATTGTGTTTAAAACAATACATATTTAAAAACGGTCGTGTATTTTGCGGTCGAGTCTTTTTTTGTTTTACCGCTATTGGTCCGCAAAGTATTTGTTCGGACCAATAGTAATAAGGGTGTTAAACAGATGTCATCGTGTGCACGGGATTTTGTTTGAAAAGTGTCCATATTCTCACTTTCCCGATGGTACTGTACTGGATTAGTATCGCCTTAACGGCACGGTTGGTGCCGTGTTTGAGCTTTCGACTGCTGCGCTGCGTGTTGAGGGTTCGATTCCCGCACGGAACAAATATTTGTATGGCCTACATATAGTTTTTTCCGGGTCTGGCTGTTTGTGTATGTGAGTTTAAATGTTTGTAAAACGCACCCAAGATAGGTACAGAAGAAAATACAAGAGGGGCAAAATTACAAAAAAAAAAATTGAACCATCGAACAGTGCTATCAAACTCCAAACTGCAACACACACTTTTTAATCTTAACCGCATCACACTGGATCGGGATCAGCTAGTTAAGATACTGTACCTACTGTACGTTGATTCTGTAAAATTCAGACGACAACTTACATCTCACATCGCTATCCACTGTCACTTCGCGTAAGGTTCAAAATGACCTTGATTTTGTAGCCAAGGGAATTACCTTACAGAATAACACTTCTTACGTCTTCTCATACTTTATCTGTCGAAATCTCCCTGTTAATTTAGTTCAACTCGCTGACACGCTCGTAAGGGTGGCGCTAGTGTAAATTCGAATTATCAACCGGGTTTTTAGAATGCCAATCAAGAAACTCACAGCGGATTCAGATTCGAAGTTCTAAGTGAGGTCATAAAGAATCACACATAAGTTTGCTTTAACGCGATCATGTTAAAAAAATACCACCAAACAATGAATTTTGAAAAGAAGAATAAGATTTCTTTCTTCCCCAAAACTTGAACACCGCTGTTTCTTACATTGTTAAGCAGGTCTTACGATTTTCGACAAAGGTTTTCCTTGAATTAATTATTCTGCCTTCTTTCAAAAGCGTGATAATTAGTTGCTTTCCCCGTGGCATTTCTACTTCAAAGTAACATAATACATTGAAACCTTTCCCGTTTGTATATTCTGTATTCGCTGTATTGAGCTGGAGGGTAGGTAAATATTTGTCGACGAAATGGTTTCTCGGGGAATACATTCGGTCGGCTTATACAGAGGCCGACGTAGGTATGCGACAGCTTATTTAAAAATCATGTATACCCTTATAAGTGTCCTGAAATTCTATCACCTTGGATGATGTTTTTCCCTTTGAAGATGTATTTTTATCTAAATGTAAAGAAAGGAAACTGAGGTCGGTTCTTTTCCAAAAAAATGTGATTTTCATTTTTTTTGTTGTACGAAGTTTGTTATGTTGAAACTAAATTTTGGATTCATGTGGAAAAAAGCTTAGTGTTAATTCGACAAAATTAGATTTTCTGACAATGTTGTTGTTATTTTTTTGTATTCGGAAACAACGAAATCCTTGTTTCTGTAATAAAACAAGTTTTTGAGATTAAGTGTTATTAAGTCTAATCTGTTTGTTTATTTTATACTTTTTAAAGTTCCCCTCGAGAATCTGTCAGTGTCAACCCAACAATATCGATCACATTACAAACGATTATGAAATTGAAATCGTAACGATATTGAAACTCTTTTAAAATGATTTGAAATATCACGCCAAGTAATTAAAGCTTTAAGTAAAATTAATTGAACCAGAATTCGATAGCTCATCGAATAAATTTGGATAAATTAATTTGCAATTCATAATTATATATCACGATACTTTATCGGTTCTCTATTGTGTCACCTCACTTTTTTATACATAATTTAAAGTGCCATAACTTTTTTTGTCCTAATCATCATTTGTCCGAATGATAATTTACCCGAACTTAATGTCACATAATATCACATGCCATAAAATTGAAACCCCTAAATATAGTATATCCTAAATCCGTTTGTCATAAATATTATAATCAATAATATACAAAAGACATAAAAACGTTTTCTATAAAGGTTATAAGTCCTAAATTCAAATTACATAATGTTTATTTATATTTTTTTTTTTGACGTGACAACGTCTTATAAATTGGTTTGCCGGGTGACACTTCAAGAAACTGCGTTACGCTCCGCTCACGTTATGCGCTCACAATGAGAGCGAGTGAGAGGCACGCGTGCCTTTCACTTTTTATGTCTGTCTCTCTCGCTCTTAGGCGGGCTAACCATGCCCGAGTGGAAGGGACGCGTGCCTCTATATATGTATATTTGTATATAAATACGTATGTATGTGTAAAGGCAAAAATAAAATTTTGTTAATATGAAATTCAGTGCGAGATTCTTTGTATAAATTAATGTTTTAAATATAATTCTTTGTATAAATAAATGTTTTAAATTGTTACTATTATTTCATCCTTCTTCCTACTATACGAATGAATATTCACATTAAAATTATTTTACCACTCAAAGTCGTTGTCACGTAAAACTTTCGCCCGTATACCGACTTTACAGGCAACCAATTTTTTTTTCTATACATAAATAAATATATTGTACATGCACTCAATAAAGCAGTTGATTGTGAACATGTGGTTTTTGTAAGCAAGCAAGCATGCAGCATACAAGCAAGCATGCAGCATGCAAGCAAGCATGCAGCATGCAAGCAGGCACGCAGCATGCATCATGCAAGCAGGCACGCAGCATGCATCATGCAAACAAGCACGCAGCATGCAGCATGCAAGTAAGCAAGCAAGCATGCAACATGCAGCAGGCATGGTTTCTGTCACGGCTCCGGCGCTGCGGGGCTCCGGCGGTCCCACGCAAGTTTATCGTCGCAGATGGGTTTAACGCTCACCACCGCAGCTTCGGCTTGCTGGCCGGCTTCACCGGCCAGCCTCAGCCGCGGTGGCGGGTGTTACAACCACCTGCTCCTCAACTCACGGGCCGCCTCGCCCCTCCGCGCCTACGCGATTTTACATTACACTCTAGGGGTAGAGCAGACAAGACTGCGTGGAGTCGGATTTACAGCGATTCGTTTCTGTCACTAAAACCTAATTTTTAGCAAATGTTTTAGGACTACAAATTTATTATAAATGAATATTCGGAATAATACACATTATTTAACACAATACTTAGGACATATGACTTTAGGTCATGTAAAATTAGGAGATTCAATTATTATAGTACTCGATATTATGACAGAATACTTTTAGAACTCAAGATAATTATGTTAAAAAATATTTCGGGATTTTGAACATTATGGTTACTGAAGTTTATAGAAAACGTGTTATGGATAATGATTTTCGGACAAACAATTTTAGGAGAAGAAAGGGAGTACCTACTTTATCACTTAAACTGAATCAACAAATTGTTTGCCACTAACATAATTCTTAAGTACTTATTTAGTTTATTTATGTGTACAATAGACCTTGTTGTTCGAAATAAACAATTGTCTAATTTGATGAATTTCAGAGAAATGCCTAATTAATTTTCATTGTACATGAAAACTCAATGCAAACCATATGCTTGATTGTTCCTTTTTAGGCATAACTTTCGTTTGTCTTTTTTTTACTACGGTCCCCGTTTTCGTTGCTGAATTTGAATTTTTGATTGCAATATTTGCTCCAAGAGCTTACAGTTTGTTTTAATTGTCATGAAATATTTTGCCTTTAACAAGCGAAGACTCATTCCCCAAGTGAGCACTACTTATTTACCCGCAATGCAGTAATATTTCAACTGGAAATCTCATTTCTCCACTTATAATTAATTTTAAGGATTACAGTGCAATATTACTGTACATTTCGAGTTTGTTGTAGAACATTAGTTTTAAGTTTTTAATACTTGCATGGGACATTAAGCAGCTGATGCATGCTTTCTTTTTTTTCTGTATCGGTCTTGTGTGTACAGAAAAATAATCTTTTCTTTCAAGTATTTGTCAACACATTTACGTAATTTGATCATAAGATCTTCATCCTCATCGACTTACAATATTTTTGCTTCCAAATATTTACAATGTCTATTTTATATGCCAGCATTGTTTTTAAATGAAGACGCATCATCAACTTTAAGAAACAAAACGAATTCTTTATTGTCTTTTTTTATCATCTGACACTTTCCTCTCTTCGTGTACGTCTCTAGAGAGATAAGTACTGAAACGTTGGACTATTGTATCTTCAGTTGAACGATTACAATAGTGTTCAACTATTGACAGTATCGGGCTATCGCCTTTGAGAACTGTTGTAACCTATTTCTGCCCTAAGGGACTATTGAAGAAACTTACTTTGTAGTTTATAGTTAGGCTTGAGTTTTTTTGTTAGGTTTCAGACTTTATTCTTGCTTTAGTTATAGAGGAAGTCTAATTAATTGATATTGTTAACATTGTAATGACACTGAAGTATAAAACAAAACTTACAGCAATTAAGGCATAATGTTGTAGAAAAGAAAATATTTTTTCGTTCTCCAAGATACTGGTAAAAGAAACCACTGATTTTGTAAAGGAAACGATCCTTCAAAAAATAACTCAAACTATGGCTCTTGGACAACGCAGTTGTCCATGATAGAAACACTGACGTCATGAATGGCACAAAAAAACATCAAAATATTTTGGACAGACGTTACGAGCACCGCTATAAACCGTTATTTCCATTCGTCAAATTTGAACACCCCATTCTACCCCAATTGCAACGCGTCCCACATTCATCCTCCCTCTGCAGTTATTATACACAAAGCCACTCAAAATACTCTCCAAAATGTTTCGGGACACCGTTACAGGAAAATGTTTCTATTGTGAGTCGCTCGTGCGAACTCCACGCACGTTTCCGAATAGTAATCCGGCTCGAAGGACCAGCTGAAAAAAAAAACTTTAGAGTTTTACGATATAAACGTCAGGTTTTTTTGGGGGAACGAATTCTTGGCACGTAGTTTTCGGCCTGTTTTTTGATTCTTTACATTTAAATGTTACGTGAAATGAGCCTGTTGAAGTACTTTTGTACCTACACTTTTATGTTTACTGCTTATTTCGAAAGTACTGGAAACGGGAATGAAATAAAAATGTTTCTGCCCGGAGTTATTTTTTTATTGTAGCGCATGTAAGTTGAATTTTGAGTTGTTTATTTGGATGATGTGACGGTTTGCCATGTTTTAATCAGTGTTGGATATTTGTTTTGTCGAACTATTACTCTGTACTCCGTATTTATTGGGTTTTTCCAAAATGCATGTCTCAGCCACTGGTGGCCTGGACGCGTGCACAGTTGATGGCAATAGGCTCGCACCTTATTACATAGGGCTTAATGAAAAATGTGGGGGTACTATTGGGTACACCTCTGCATGACCCTTCGGGGATTACATAACAGGAGTAATGTTATGTTTTCTAATCTATCATCAACATAATCAGCCATCCACTGCTGGCACACATACATGTCTTTTCAAGCGTTACCCCCTTGCACATTCCTGTGTTTCTGGCATTCACTTAACAGTCCCCATTTAGTTCCCTTCAAAATGGTTGAGTTGAATGATGGCTGATCCATGCGTCATGTTTGTGAATGGGCGCTGTCAGTTGTGCCTGGTCGTCTCTTAGCTGCCACGGCTCATTCCGAACTAATTATTTCATCTTTCAATTGTTCTTTTTGTTTTTACTATGGACACTTTTAACGTGCACGTCTTGCTACATCGTTCTCACATAATGTACCATCTCTAAATGAATGATGTAACCAAGGTTTTGTAACAAGATTCTGATATAAAAGAGTGTCCATGGAGTTTCTTGCCCATTCTTCTCCATAGAGATCTACGCTTTGGAATGGGCAACTACAGTACTTTCACAGTTATTATGTCTTATGACTGGGTTGTAGCTTTATTTTTATTGTATTTCGACTATTCAAAAGTGCCTGTAACTGGCCTACTTGAAATAAATGATTTTGATTTTGAGTCATAGAAGTGTTATTTTCATGAAACAACCTTGTACACAATTTGTACAACATCTCAACCTTTTAGCAACGTAACAAGGTTTTTCCATTAAGATGCAGATCACATAGAAAGCGAGCACAACTTTCTTTACAAAACACGGAAGAAAAGATAAGAGAATCTGATTTGCACCGAGAGGTATAGAAAAGTACAAAAAGTTTTTACGTGCTGAAAGTTAGAAACTGTTGCAGGACAGGACATATACAGCGAAACTGTAAGTAAGGTTATTACGAAGATGGCATCAACTGACTTAGACAAATGGGTTATGATGTAATGGTTTAACTTCGTAGGAGGGACACTACCGATAAAGTTGTAATTGCAGTTTCTTTGACATGCTAGCCGCTACAATTCTTGTGTTTCATTCGTAGACTTTGGCAATGAATGTATATTTTCAAGCTTTTGTACATATTGATGTTTATCTTCTGTTTTCCAATAGTATATGTGACAAGAATATTGTATCCATAATTAGCGAATAAGTGCCATCAAGGAATTCGATATTCAGAATAAGTAAGACAATTTAGGGAAATGTCTCTAATGACGGAACTTTATTATTGTGATATTATTTTTAATTATGATTTCGATATGATAAAGGATTAAGATCGTCTCTATGAAACACACAGTTTCAAACAGTCAAACTCAAGAACAGAACAGGCAACTTTGATAGTTATTTCACCTGAACCCAATCTCAACAATAACAACAAAACTTAATCAAAAATCATTTAAAATGAGTGCACAAGTTTGCTATTCAAGCAAATGGTTTGCTAGTTCAACAGTATCTCGAGATGTTCTTAATTAAAATTCATTAAAGTCTCGAAGAACTTTGTTTATTAATAAAGAAAACTGCGCTCGTAAGCTGGTTTGATTATTATTTCTCTACGAATATTGTCAATCTTTGTGATAATTATGTTATTATTTCGTCTTCTTTTTACTAAAAATAGTAAATTTTTGCAAAATCTAGATTGGACGAAACTGTATCCAATCTAGATTTTAGATTTTAGCAACTTAAAGCGATATCGAAGCCTCGACAATACCGCCTCGTAATACTCCGACCAATTTGGAACCCAATCAAGCAGTTCTATCAACTGCATCTTTGGATTCCAACTTAAAATCATCTTCCCATACAATCCAAATTATTGTTTTAATGAGAAACGTCTTGATAGTTTCTTATTTCTCTACTGGCAATTTTGCATTAGGGTAGGTTTGAGTATTTAAATATTTACACAGGGAAGACAAAAAAGTAAAAAAAAAAACACTAGACTGGTTTATTATTTTCCTCCGACATTGTCAATCTTCGTGATATTATATTTCAAGGGAATCTTTTTTGTGTAGCTTCCATTAGCGAATTTTGTTCCTTGTTATTATTTTTCTTCTTCTTCCAAATTGCGTTTAGATAGTCTATTATTATTGAATGTTTTGCTGAAATTACTCTTTTATCCATCGGAATTCGATCTGTCCGCCCATTTATTTTAAAGCGTTTTTTCTACAATTGAAATGATCTACTTTACCAATTTGAAACTGGAATTCATGGTCCTTTTGATGAGAAACGTTTTCCTAGTTTCCAATTTTTTACTGATAATACATAAAATGACATAAAATTAAAAAAAAACAACAGTCAAAAAAGTATTAACTGTGTAAAGTGTTTTGACGACACGGTTGGCGCAGTGGCAGAGCGATCGAATGCTGCGCTGCGTGTCGCGGGTTCGATCCCCGCACGGAACAAATATTTGTATGGCCTATAGATAGTTGTTCCGGGTCTGGCTGTTTGTGTATGTGAGTTTAAATGTTTGTAAACGCACCCACGATACAGGAGAAATTCCTAGTGTGGGACGACGTTTTTTTAAAAAAGAAAAAAAAAAAAAAATAGAAAAAAAAAAAAGGTTCCATAGCATAACCTACCACGATGCATGACATACTAACCATTGTAGTAAATTTTATCGAAGCAATTGCACGTAACGGTTATATTAATGTCAGTGGCAAGTTAATTTGGTGTTTGTAACCAATAATTATCCACTATTTATGCATTTCAGTGAAACAAACTGATTGCTCCACTGAAATATTTAAGTACTCTTTAAAAACTTTACATAATAATGTGCACCAATAAGCTTTATAATATTGTGACTAACTAACTAGCAATCCGCCCCTGCGTAACACAGTTTTACGACTTAAAGAAATATCAAGATTTCTTTATAAGCATAAGAGACACATATCGTATTTAGTGCTAGACAGGATATTAATTTGCGATAAGTAAACTAAGCATTGCTTATTATAACTCACACACCCTACAACCTTACTACTTACACTCACACCCACACCCATACTCACTCACGCACTCACTAACACACTCACTCGTGACACACACATTACACGTACTCGTGCGATCTGGCCTTTTTCTGCATAACGCTCACTCTTTTGCAGAGCCGTTTGTATACTTTTAAGTTAACCTTTTATTTTTATTCTTGCATGTTTATATTGTCTACATTTCATTTGCATAAAAAGAAATGATAAGTGGAAGTGGGGAGACTCCTAATACAACCAATTCCTTGCTTAAAAGGAGATCTCCAAAAATATATGTCTGGAAATGCCAACTGTAATTGTTTTTTTTTTTTTTAAGTTTCATATAAATGTGTATAACACCAAAACCTTTTTGCAAAAATTGTCTCAATGATAGTAAAAAGTGCATCAATATCCGTTGCGTAGTTTACAAGAACAACCAACGTGGTTTTACAGACAGGGAAGAAATGTGACTTTCACTTGTACATAATAGATATATTATAATAAAATATAATAATATATAAACTGCTTCACTATACTCAAAAAATTACATCCACGTAATTTGACCTTGTTCAACACCAAAACCTTTCTTAGTGTTTATGATGTCAACTTCGAATATGCCAGAGAAAATGTTAGCTCATTATAAATCAACTCATTGAACTTTATTAAAGATTCAAGCTTTCTGAATGCAAAAGTTTTTCCTTTTCTCCTACCCTTTTTTTCGCCAATTGTCTAAAGTTCCAACTGATGGCATCGCTTAAAAGTGCACTGGCTGTAATTTATTCTGCAAGCTGAACGTTTTTATCACAGTAATTATTCGAAGAGACTCGAGCGATGTTAAAGACTTAATTTTCCAGCTTGGCTTCTAAGTGGGCTCGATAAATTGTGAAACGACCCTCCTATCGCATTAAACACCTAATGCTTACATTTATCTTAAGATGTTCTCAGATTCCATATGAATTAGATGCCTATTAGGTACCGTAAATTTGCTCGTGGTTAAGTAATAATAGAGGCACGGGTCGATCATCTAGGTTGAGCAAAGCTGACCGGGGTCGGTCATTGGAGTATCCAGGACACATCTAGATCACTTCTTCCTTACCTCGGAAAGCACGTTAAGCTAGATTGGCCTCGGCTATTTTTCAAAGATCTTTCAGTCACGATGTCTTACAAAGAGTGTCTCTTCCAGTAACTGGATTGTAGAGGTCAGAGATTCCGTGGTTCAAAATCAAAATCAAAAGTCATTTATTCAAACTAGGCTGATAATCAGCACTTTTTGAACCTTAAAATTACAAGAGAAAGTCCCCCAAAACTCCCGCCCTTCGCCACTTCCTAGTGTTTTAGCTGGGAAGAAGAAGTGGCGGAACAAACTCCCCAGCAACACAGTTCTATGTAGTATACCGGTATTCAGCTACATCTGCGCAAACTGAAAACCATCTTCAACATCGTTTAGAATAAGCCGGGCAGATTATAATGTTATCTTCTTCTTTTTTTGATAAAACCTTTCTACGAATTCGGTACCGTATATTTGGACAGTTGGCATTCGTTCTCTTTGATATGCTAGAGCTGTGCGGTGCACTGAACTGTGCCTTAATTTATTCGGCCGCATCTCGATTTAGATTCCAACTAGACTCCAATATATTTGGAAAACGTTCGTTTAGGTTATCGATCACCGTTAGGGAATAAGATCGTTCTAATGGCTTACATTATTCATTCTTTTACCTACTTTTTTATACTCACTCTCAGGCTCAATGACTTAGAAAAGTCGCAATAGCTTTCTCCCTCGTCTCTTCGTTCTACGGCGAATTTCAACAGGATTGATTTTTCAGTACTTTGCCTTTCTGCAGTTTCGGGATCGGCTTCCAGTCAAACAAGATGCAGCTGAATTCCAGTATTTTAACATGGAGCGACTGCCTAGCTGACCTTCACAGCCCAGTTAGTATTGGGTAATACGAGTACCATTTTGGTATATACAACGTGTTGTTTTGCATCCTCGTCAAAATTCAGGAGGTTGTCACACAAGACATAAATAATCAACTAAAATTGTAGTACCTAGTTAATTATTAATAAACGCTGAATTTTTTGGTTGTTTATGTTTGTCATGTTATGTTTATGTGTATTTCAGAATAAACCCTTTAACGTGGTTTAGGGAAAACGACATTTTCAAATAAACGTTTGGGAATGTTTGTATGTATGAAAGCGAGGTTATAGGGCGAGGATCAGACGGGCCGCGTTTAAGACACGGGTAGTTCACACATACCGATTTTCGTAAAAAAGACAAAAATAAAAATTATCTACCCATTTTATAATTGATTCGTGACGAGAATCATTAGCTTACCTACCTTCTTGAATTTAACGAGGATGCAAAACAACACCTTGTATACATCTTTAACATTGAATATTGTGACATTATGACATCTTTAGCATTGATTGAAGCAGAATGCAACTATGGGTTTGACAAAGATATCTAGCTAGAAGACGTACTTTATTCGAAGATCTGCCAATTGCGGCCAAGAAATTCTAGGAATACGATTTGTTGGATGTTTTCAACTGTTGTCATGGCAACAACGGTTGACTTAATTCAAAAATGGAATTGGGAATGCTTTTAGAATATGGGTGTTAGTCCCATACATTTGTGACTTTTCAATCATTGTCACCGCTGGTATAAAATGTGACTTTAATTATGTTTTCTAGATTACTGATTCCTAAACAAATGACCACTATCTGTCAAGTAAGATCGTGTAAAATAAATAGACTTTAATATACACATCCCGGTTGAAGAAACTTATTTGAATTGCTGGAATTCTACATTATAATAGATTCTTATTCTATTGAGACATTGAATTAGCCAGTAAAAGAGTCGTGCTTCTACGTTCTAGTTTTATTTTTCCAGTATTCTGTTGCTTTGTTATTTATTAATAGGAGAACCAAACAGATGGATAACAATTGCATATGTAACGAAGAGCCAATTACAGGTTATCACAAGTAAAAAAAAGGAAAAGTAGTAGAAATCATAGGATCACTAACAAGCATTAAAAAAAGAAAATATAAAAGGAATTTTAATAAGGTACAGTTAGCACTTTATACATACACATTTTGACACCAGACTGCTGGTCTAGTGTCTTATTTAAAGTTCGATATTCGGTAAATAAACTCGACTGCGTTTTTGTAAATAAAGTATTTTATTGTTTTACTCAAGTAACATTATTTTATAAAGTAGGTAACTACTTGCTGGATAATAGACAGAGACACCAGACCAGCAGTCTGGTGTCTTATTTAAAGTTCGATATTCGGTAAATAAACTTCGACTGCGTTTCTGTATAATAATAAAGTATTTTATTGTTTTACTCAAGTAACATTTTTATATAAAGTAGGTAACTACTTGCTGGATAATAGAACACTCCTTTACCTGTAAGTAAAGAAGCAACATTCAAAGCTTTTAGATTTACAAATATCAATCCTTTAAATCGTTTAGTTTTTCATAACCTTTAAAATGACAATGACATGCTCATGTCATCACATTTCCGTTCTCATCAGTCAGTCATTCATTCCTACATTCATTCAATCTATCCCATCAGTCGTTCTATAACTCACTCACTCCTTACATTTATTCTGGTCATACAACTACAGGTTTTTTCTACGTTCTTAAATCAATACGAATTTTATTCTGATCGACCAAGTTTCTCTGGGGCACATTCAAACTTCTACTATTAATATTAGTAGATATTTTATGTCGTAATCCTGTACCAAGGACTGCCTAGTACCGCCATCACCGTTTAAACTTAGCTAGATATGTTTATCACTAATGAATGCTTAAATTAATGGTTTTAGTATAGTGACTGTCGAGTTCAAACTTGCTATGGTTCTAAAATATATGGCGTTTTACTTCGAGGGCATATAAATGAGGGTTGTTGGTCTTGTAAACTTATCTGAACCGAAACTTGTGGTTTTAGGCTGCCATACATAATCTGACCTCATCAATATCCGTACCGAGTCCAGATGTTACGGCTTTAACATTTTGCGTGTATACCTTGAGTCCCAACCAATGCGATCAGAATGAATTTAATACAATTTACTGACTACATGCATAGCTCAAACTAATTAAAAATTTCTTTAGACAGTAAATAAATATGTAGATCAATGCAGTTTAAGTATCGTAGTACCCATACCGTATTTACACAAATTAATTTTGTTATTTTTTGTAAGAATACTCATTTCTTCAGAAAATCAGGAGGTGTCCAATGTAGGTGCTAAGACGGATTCAGGTTCGCGAACAAATGTCGTTATTGCTTTGGTTAGGACGACGTCCACGACAGCTAAACTGATTGCATTCAAAAGTGAATCTTTTAAATCGATTTGAGACTGGTTGGTTCTTCTAACTACTTCTTTTAAAAGAGAAAAAAAACAAAAGAGGAAGATAAAACATTATCACTTATATTCTAAGAGTCTTCCCAAATCCATTTTTGAACTAACTCGACATTTTTTACCATGACAACAGTTGAAAAAACGGGCCAAGTGCGAGTCTTACTCGCACACAGGGTTCCATAGCCCCAAACAATATTTTAAACGGTCATTCATTAGTAAACTTCCACTCAACCGCAAAACTAAATTTGTTTTCATAGTAAGTTAATTAAAAACAAAGTTACTGCTGCAGTTTGGTGAAAAAGTCCCATATCTCAAAAAATAAATATCAATTCTTATGCAAACCAATTTTTATTGAAAGTTATCTTTACGTTCTGCATGCCAATATTTTTTTAAGAATATTTCTTCTCTTACTTTAGAAATTAGAGACACATGTTTAACGTTTTGCCACTTTGGAAGTGCCTTTCTTTCAAACGATTGACTTTGAAAAAAAAAATGGTTTTAGGAACCTCTATGTCATTTTTAAAGACCTATATATCTATTATTAGTTATTAAAAGAGTTCTAATAAACAAATTATTAATGTAATCCAGATTTATACCATAAAATACACTCGAAACACTATTGCCGCGAAACCGTCGAATGTCAAGAGAGAAAATTAGTGATGTGACACATAGCGTCCCTGCGTAGTGCTGTGCTGTATCGATTTAGTAGGTTTTCGGTTATCTTCCGTCTAACAGCTCGGCCATCCTGCAATCCTTCGGTCCCCGAAGGTAAGGCTCAGTTGCGTGACGAACATCCTGCCAGGAAGACTGGTCAGCTGCTCAGGAACAGCACTCCAGGTCGTAATGTAATAGCAAAGGCCCATAAGGCAAGCTTAATTGAAGGTAAACCTGCTAAGGCCCCTATGGCAAAGACAGGTACAGATAAAGTGGCTGAGGCCCCTGAGGCAGCACATGCATTATAAAGTGGATGTTACTGAGGCCCGTAGGCAATAACAATGTCAGTCATTACTGCTGTGGCTTCTTAGGCAAGCATAGACTTGGATGGATATTATGCTGAGACCCCGAAGGTAAGCATAAATGTTGTCAATTGCTAAGGCCCCTAAGGCAAGCATACATTTTGACAATTGCCAAGGCCCCTAAGGCAAGCTTCATTAATGTAGAGCATATTGAATATCATAAGAGTCATACCGGTAGAACTCTGAAAATAACTTCAAGCCCCACAGGCAACACTTGTAATTGCTATCAGGCCCCGTAGGCAAGCAATATAAATTTCATTAGGCCCCATAGACTTGTCTTATAGACGCATTCAGGCCCCAAAGGCAAGCGTTATAAATAAACCAGGCCTCAAAGGCAAGCGTTTTAAATACACCAGGCCCCAAAGGCAAGCATTATAAATAAACCAGGCCCCAAAGGCAAGCGTTGTAAATACACCAGGCCCCAAAGGCAAGCATTATAAATAAACCAGGCCCCAAAGGCACACGTTACAACTACACCAGGCCCCGGAGGCAAGTAGTATAATAATACCAGTTTAAGTTTATAATCAACCAACATGAATGGGCTCCAAAGGCAAGCACAATATAGTTTAGTTATATTTCAGATATTTTTTCTTATAACAATCAGTTTCGGTGTGGCCAACCCTATCACAGAATGAACACTTTTTGTCCACCTTATTTTTGGTTTGTACAGGGGTTGACTTCTTGGTACTTGGTCCATTCCTAAAACACCTACTAGCCTTATGGCCAATTCTACCACACGAGAAACATTTTTTTAATTTATCAGACTTCTGGTCGATTTGCTTGGAGGTACCTGGTTGGTTGTTTTCTTTGCCTAAATCTGCAGAATTAATAATAGCCAGATATTGTAAAAGAGAGCTAGTATCACAACAACCGGCAGACTTAGCACCAATTTCCCACAGTTTGTTGCCAAGCGTTCCAATCACAGCGTCAGTAATAATGTCGTCACTCAGTTGACAAGACATGCCTATACCTAACTTGGTGTAATAAAACTCAATTGGATCTCCATCTGGCAATCTGACTCTGTTTACAAGTTCTCTAATCTGAGACAATTTATTTTTAGTAAATGGAAATGCTTTAATTAATTTTTGCTTCCACTCATCCCAACTAATCTCGTATGAAGCTTGTTGCTCGTACCATCCTTTGGCATAACCACTTAATTTTGAAGTACAATTACAGATTAAAGTATGTTCATCCCATCCATGCATTTCAGCTGTACCTTCTAAATTACGAATCCAATGTTCAATGGAGACAGGAGAGGATTGTGGGTCAAATTGTGGAATAAAATCATTTCGGCCCACATATCGAACAACTGGTGGCCTAGACGTTGAAGCTTCTGATACAGTTCCAGTATGGTAATCACTTTTCTTTCTAAGTTCTTTTATTAACCCTTCTAAGGCGATAATACGGCTGTCTTTCCTATTTAATTCCTTTTTATACTTCTTAGTTTTAGAATGTCTTACTGGCTCATCAGAACTTGAAGACGAAGAACTTTGAGACCTATTTCTCTCTTTATGCTGACCCATGTTTAGAACACAATTAGATTCAAATTAATAAATGTAACAGTAACCACACAACCACTTAATCATAAAACAATTGTCTATTATTTACACTTTGTACAATTCACAGTAAAATAATAAAAATTAAGTTCAGTCAGTATGAGCCGTCAGCAAATAATAAATTCACTTTCAGTCTATTCAGTCCAATACATTTACTTATAATAATGTGTCTTTGATCACTTAGTTATTTATAGTATAGATTACAAATTAAGAGTCATTATTCTAAAGGTCATCCTGAATAAACTGAAGTCAAGTTTATGCATGAAACAATCTCACCAAATAGTCAGGTTATGTGCAACAAACGTGCAGACATGCAGAAGTATGCTTAGAGCACTGGCCACCTTCTTTTGGCCAAGTGGGAAGATGAGCTTACACATAGAAGTTCACCAAAATCACTTCAAAAGTTTGTTGTGCACAAGGTCAATTTACTTGTTAAACTTGACCAAAAGCATTGAGAAAAGTCACAAAAGCGTTCAATAAAGCATTAATTCGGGTTAATACCGACGTGCACTGCACTTTTATTATGTGTCCAACACCATTAGAAGCGTCTGTAGCGCAAACAAAACTTTTATCAAAGATGTTCGAAACGAAACCTCAATCTTTTGATTTTACTCAACAAAACACTTTGTGGGAGTTTGAATTGTCCCGCTACTGATTCTATTAGTTATTAAAAGAGTTCTAATAAACAAATTATTAATTTAATCCAGATTTATACCATAAAATACACTCGAAACACTATTGCCGCGAAACCGTCGAATGTCAAGAGAGAAAATTAGTGATGTGACACATAGCGTCCCTGCGTAGTGCTGTGCTGTATCGATTTAGTAGGTTTTCGGTTATCTTCCGTCTAACACTATAGACACCCCACACGTATAGGTTTGATAGTTTTTTGTTTTTTAGTTTCACTTCCATTGGGGGGGGGGGGATATGTACAAAAATCATAAAGCGGTTCACAGAATACATCTACGTACCAAGTTTCAGCTGTGTAGTCCTAGTAGTTTCGGAATAAAGTGGCTGTGACAAACGGATGGACAGACGTCTGTCTGTCCATGAGACAGACATGACGAATCTATAAGGGTTCCGTTTTTTGCCATTCGGCTTCGGAACCCTAAAAACCTACCAAATCGTATTCCTATAATTCCTTGGCCGCAATTGGCGGATCTTCGTATAAGGTCCTGCTCATGGTCGCTATCTTTGTCAAACCCATTGTTGCATTCTGCTTCAATCAATGCTAAGGTTGTCATAATATGTCACTTTAATCAATGTTAAAGATATATACAATTAATAGTTTTATACTTCAAATTTGACAGATGAAAAGTAGGCGTTTATATGTCAATTTATAAATAAACAGGGTGGGAATGTAGGCGTGGTTAGTCCGACTTAATTTCAGTTTATGACTTAGAATACAAGTGTTAACACCAAACAACCATATTCTAAAAGCCTTCCCAAATCTTAATATAGACCTATTACAATTTGGAGAGCATTGGTTGCCCATCGGTAATGGCCCCGACTATTTATAGTTTATGGGTTCGAACCTAGACAAACGCAATAATTTGTGTAATTGTTTTCATGACCATGTTACTTTTTTTGGCACGAGCACACCTCACTACCCCCAAACCACTGCAACTCCTGTAAGCCAGAATGAACAGTGGCGACCTACACCACAGAAATGAAGCTCGACCAAGTCTCAGAGAAACAAGTAACTGTCTTAGATCCCGCAACGAGATTAATCAGAAAATAATAGCGGAGGAGCTGTAAGAAACATGATTTTCACTTTTCCTACAGCAGGAGACGACACAAAAGAAGGATGCATGAAGTGACGTTTACAAATGGCGACATAAACTCAACACTGGCGAGTTGTGGACGTACTATTTGGAATACCTCTGCCTCACCCTTCGAGGATTACAGGCGTTATGTTATTTAATCAACATGCTTTACTATTTCAATTTAGAGAGATAATTTTCCCTTTTCAAAACATAAAATTAAATACGAAAATATACAGCACTGAAAACTATATTTTAATGATATTTGCACGAATGAAAATCTAATTATCGTTCACGAGTATGCGCCCACAAAAGTACTCGAACCGTTGGGAAAAGTTACGTATTCAGTTTTGGTCGTACTGAATGCTATGAATATTATTATCATCATGGAAGTGAACTGTGTATGTTTTCGTCGTTTTGGGGTATTTCTAGCCTGTACTGAATGGAAGAAATTGAAGTGAACAATGATGTATTTCTTTTTATGGAGTAGATTTTATGATTGACATAGAATTATTGGTAAAGCATGAACATTTCCGTACTGCAAAATTCACGGACTTTGAATTTTCTTTGAGTTCTTATTAAAGAAAGCATATAATGAGCGAATGAGAATATGAGTTTGTTCTCGTTATGACGATATCTTGATATTTGTATAAAATGCCTACTTTTCTTGGCAAAGTAAATTAAAACTTAGGCATTATCTTCCTCCAAAACAAGGTGTTGTTAAAAATTTGCAGAATAAAAGTTTGTGAAAAGGGTGTCTTGTCTGTGCATGGAATTTTTACTAACTTAATTACGAACTAAACTTCTACCAATTTTATTTACGTAGCCGAAGAAACTATAAAAATCCAAAAAGTTGCCTTTCAATTTGAAATTAATAAAATTATAATTTTAGATTTAAGATTCTGTGAGTGCCGTCTGTTCTAAATTGACAATATTATATTCAAAGGAAACGGGAGAAAACCTAATTTCAGGTATTTCAGAACCCGACCCTCGGTAAAAGGATTTATAATCATGAAACAAACGAAATGGAATTGTGAATAATATTTTCGAGATTTTAATATGGGAAAATTGGACCGGAATCGGGTCTTGCCATTTTTGCGAACCCCTTGTAAAGGTCGTTAGCAATTTGTCATCTCTTGTAAGTTCTACCGTAGAATTACGTTAAAATGTACTGAATTTTGAAGAATAGACCTAGTTGGTGCGGTGTTGAAAGGCTAAGTATGTTTCGAGGTTCATGATTTAATATACGTTATTACAGGCAGTTTTCAATATAATATAATTTCTGGATCGTTATGGGTGTTGTTTGTTGACTCAAGGCAAAGATTCTGTCGTAATTTACCAAACAACGCTCCCTTTCTGTACATATTTAAGTGGGTGATTTATGATGTTCAAACGTAAATCTACTAGATTAGTCTGAATTCTGTCAGTTTTGAAATTCATGAGCATGGTTCTTTATGACAATAGTCTCGCCGATGATAATTTTCCTTAGTTTATGAACGATAAATAAAATAGTTTATTTGCACCTCCAAGTAAAACTATGGTTTTGCAATTAAAATTGGTCTTAGAGTAAGTAAAGTTGATCTCAGATAACCTACTATCTTGAAAATATATTATTTATTCCAAAAAAGGGACCTAACTGTATACATTACAACGATTAACAAACTAATAAATTATATAAACAAAATATCAATAAACTATAAAAGGGTGTCAAAAAACCTCCTCAACGCTGTCAGCTGGTAATGTGCCCAAGAGACTGGCAGCATTGCCATGTTGTATAGCAATACTTAGCCTATGGTCAAAGTAAAAGCCAGCCTTTGGGTCACGGGAAACGTCAACTAGGCGTTTCGAAATTTCCTTAAAAAGGCTCTGAGGACTCGGACCCCACGGCCCCAGAGTTTCGACCTCAAACGGCTCGAAAATATAGGTATCACATATCTTGTAAGTAATTATATCAGCGCCCACCCTCATTATTAAAGCCAATGTTATCGTGCCTAGTTTGAAGAAACAGACGTTATTACCAACTTTGACGATTAAAATAAATGTATCTACATATAGCTAGCGTTCCGTGGTTTCTGCTAGTAAAGGGCGTGTTATGTAGATTTGACGTTATTTATTTTTTCAAGATCACTCTAAAAAAAAAAGAAGAATGTGTACTAACCAAACATACACAATGTTAAGGATTAATATTATGTATTCTACTCACGTTTAAAAACTGATTACCTACTCGCAACAGTTCAACTTCAAAATGCAGTCAAAGCTCCGTCGCATCAGTAAACAGAGTTCAGTCAAAGTAGATAATGAGTTAAAGAGGTTTTATGCAATTGTGCAAGACGTTATGCAAATATTTGAAAACCTAGGTCACAGAAGCCATACTTGAATAATTTGCATAAATCGATACAATTCTATCCTAAATCAATAGATTTTGGACATTAAATCATATTGAGTCTGTTCAATAAAGTCTACAGCTTTTACATATTTGATATTATTATTTTACCAGTAAAATTTATTTTAGACGCGGTAGTCTGTTTCTATGTGAACGATGATATGGCAAGAAAGGGGATGTCTGATGAAGAGTAATAGAGAAGTACGTAAGAAGAAGACATGCTCTGTCCGCATGCGAATGGGTATAAAAACGAAGATGTATCACAACGTTGATATTTTCCTCATTGTTTGTCCTTTTATTTTATAATTTATATATTGATATATATTTCTAGTATTTTGTTACAAATTTATAGTATTTTATAAATCTTTTTAGTATGTCTTAATAAATTATATTTTTTTACAGTTAGGCACCTACCACTGTTTGTCTCTGCATCACCCAAAAGTTGACTGGTAGAAAATGCCTTTGGCATTAAGTCCGCCTCTGTACATTGTACTTGAAGTGTTAAATAAATAAATATAAGGTCAAAAGAATGATGATGAGTTTGTTTCTCAATCACATAAATGGCTGTCTAAGTAATTTGGCACATTAGTATACTGGCAGGAGTTGGCAATTCAGTTTTTTCATTATATTTGTTTTACTAAAATCAGTTTAATTTACACCAGCATCAAGTTGATATTCGTGAAAGTGGAAAGAACATTAATTTAAAACAAGTAGGCACATTGGCTTTCGATTGGCGACATCCTGCTATTGTGAAAAAGACTGCATTTTATCCTACATCAAACTGTTACAATTTTTTTTTTTTTCATCATCATCTAAAAAGTTCCCGCTGCTGGGACACTGGCTCCTCTCTATCAGAGGGAGTCGGCAGTAATCCACCACGCGGGCCCAGTTCGTGTTGGTAGATGTCAAATGTCTTCGAATTTTCAGTTCTAGGACATGCCGGTTTTCTTACGATGTTTTCCTCCACCGTTTTTGAGGGCAGCGGTGATGAAATAAATTACACAAAGTAATGCGCCTGCCTGGGTTCGAACCCACGGCTTACTGCTCGTGAGTCCGGGCGGCCACAACTGGGCCACCGCTGCTCTCATATTACACTCTAGGATTGGAGTACCCATTTTATTTCGGATACAAAAAAACCTACAAATCTAACCAGTTCAAATATTTGCCTAAATAGCAGTCAAATTTCAGTGTGTTTGCTTACCGGAAGTGACGGATAGCGGCCGGATATTACGTTATCTCACACCGGATACGGTTGGCGGCTACCAACCCGATTAGTAACCTGTAATCGATTGAATTATTAATGGTCTAAATCGTGTAATAGTTGCTGAAATGTGATTGGGTATGTTGCTAATCGTTTGTTGAAATGGAACAAGCTAGGCAGATGGTTATAATGGCACAGTATAGCGGTGGTATGGTATAGTGTAGCAGCAGTACAAAAAGGACTACACCAACATAGGACAATAAGTACTACTGCCATTGACACTTTTCCTTAGTTTGCCGTATGTTATTACTTCCCAGAATGTGATCCTATCTTATCGTATTAACTTATTTATTTGTTTATTTATCTTATCTATGTATTTTTATCTGTTGCAGTATGAAGTGTTATTTCTCTTCTCTTCTGTATTAACTTTAAAGTTTCCGAGTTTCTTCTGGTTCTTTTTAGCTCTGCCTAGGTGTTTTTTCTCTGCTTCGGTCAAAGTTTCGCACAACAGTGGTTATGTGGTCTTCGTCTAGATTTTCCTCTTCAAGTCCATTAAATTGGTTTGGTTGGTAGACTCTTCGTGGTCCCAATAGAAGAATAAGTCACCTGACGTTAATTCAATTAGATTTTCACCTTTTCTTCTCACCTAGGATAAGCCTATAATATCCCATTTGATATTTTCTAATTCGTTTTGTAGTTCTTTCGTCAATTTGCCACGTCCTAGCGTTGGAAGACGCTAGGGTCAGGGTTGTTAGATTTTCACAGCTGGGCGACATCCACAGATTTGTAGCACCTCTGGCCAACCGTTACCAGAGCCGCTGTCAGAATCCGGAATAGTGGGGCTGCTGGGAACTGAGGGATTATTGACCCTATTCTTTGAAAAAAGGGGTAAGCCTTAAAACGCCGCGCTGGTCAAAGTTCCTTGGCGAGTTTTCCGTCAATGCCTCGTTGGTTTTTCAACAGGGGCACCGGGTGCAGTAGAGGTGACTTGGGTGACTAAGTGTGATGTCACCCCCTTAGCCCTTTATGGTTTAGTTTTATTCAAAATCGAGCTCGAGACTCCTTTGAGCATTTTTCGCTATTCCTCATAGTTTCGGATTTGCCCATCCACTCCCACTTGGAAATCTCACCCTGTATATCTGTGTACCTTGATTCACTGCTAACCCAATTTTGATAGAAAGATTGAAAGAAACTGAAAATAAACAGAAGTAAATCTTGTAATAAGTGTATCACTATTAGTTATCCAACCTTCTAGTTATCCAACTCTTCGTAGATCTGCCTGAAGTTTTGATGAATGAATATCTGAGGTAGACAACATAGACGACCCCTTAACTTTTGTCGCGTGCAAGTGTTGCTACCTCACGAGCTAAAATAGTTACAACACGTCTGCAGCTTTATTTTTATCTAGTTTCAGTCTAGTTTTTTGGAATTTTTTTAATCGTTTTCGCTAAAAGCTGTTACTTTTCGGTGTATATCAAATTATATGCAGATGAATTGTTTAGTTATATTTAAGTAGGTAATAGGATTCATAGCCAAAATGACGAAATAAGAAATAACTTTTCGTTATTTATTTAAGAAAAAGAACGACGACACAGAAGAAGAATAAAGACGAAACAAAAAAAATAAATTTATATAAAAAAATAAAAATAAAAAAAACACGTTTACGTTACCTTTATCTTATTTTTATCAAACCACGTCGTCATTCAATACATTTTTTTTCCAGTGAACTTTTTCTCGTAAATTGGCACTTAATCCTCATAAATACAAGTGCGACTCGCACTTGACGAATAATGAATTTCCTAAATAGTCCTGATAATTAACAAATTAGTCAAACTGATAGTTCAGGGCACTACAAAAAATAATTCATTTCACTTAAATTAGGAAGTGATATTACAATCGCGAACACATCGTGGTACTTATTTCGTAAGTGGCGTTTAGTTTATGAGCTATTCCGCTGGGACTTAAGACTGTGCGATGAAAAAGATGCCTTATGGTGGAAATAAATACGTAGGAAAAGGCATGAAAGACTTGTGCAAAGGAAAAATGTAAGTTAGGTCTGTTCAACTAGACTTTAAAACCAAGTATTTTCTTTTCGTATCGATGTTACTTCCATATTACGCCGGTGGATGCCCCGAGTATTCACATAATATTACCCTTAATGGCTTGTGCGTAAATCGTGTCTCTAAATATAATACTTACCTGGTGCAATTAATTACCGACGGTCTTGAAGACGATCTGGATATTTGAGAGGGCAGGGCTTTAGCAGTCTTAGGTAACATGCTGGTCCACAGATTCTCCCGCTGCTCTGATAAAGTAAAAATAACGTTGTTTTAAGCGTAAAGCCAAAGCTTTTAAACGGGAAAGCTGTGGGTCAGTCACACCAAAAGATCGCTAGATGTTCTGCGCGTCTAGTATAACAAACATGTTCAGGATGATCTAGTGCATCGGGGATGTTTGCGCTGTACGGAACTGATTCATAAATTCCTTAATACTATAGAAACAACTATTTTGTAGCCACTCTGTCAATTTTTTTTTAATAATTTACCCTGCAACAATTTCAAATCATTTGGAATGTTATCATAAATCAGTATACATACAAATTAAACACTTTTTTTTTATAAATATCTCTATGACTTGGTGGTTACTTAGGTAAGCAATTGATTTATAGCGTTGCTAATGATTAGAGCAATTTTAGGGTTGACGGCTTCACAAATGGTCCGTTTACATCTTGTGTATACTACTTAATGCTTTCATTGTCCTTATAATTAAGGCGATTTACTCAACAAACCTATTAATTCATAAGAAATAAGAAAGTTCATAAAATCGGCAAATGTAATGTACTTATTTTGTAGATCTTCAAGTTACTCTTTCATATCTAGACTAGCGTAAAGAATTAAGGCCCGACCTTTTTAAAGCATATCTTAAGAGGGCGACACTTGGTCGTATACACTGGCACGCCGCCAGGTCGTCGAATGTCCTCGACCCCGAGGTTTTGGGTTTATTACTGCTATTAAAGATCTGATTCTGTATAGATTATTTATTAATTTTGTTTATGGATAACTGGTCGTAGACTGAGGCTATGCGCAATTTCTGAGAAAGAATAGAATTTATGAAGTTACGTGGGCCAAATTTTTTTTTTAATTTATCAGCAAATATGTATGAGACCTAATGAAGGAGACGATTAAGTCGTTAAGTACTAAAGAGTATTCTGACAACACACACACACACAGGCTTAACCTCCTTGTCAGGATGTTAAAAAAAAAACATTAGTGTAACTAAAGACGGCTACACACTTACGTGTCGTGGCGTGTCGTGACGCGCCAGAAGCATTCGGTTTATACATCGTTGCGACACGACACGCCATGCAAATATGTCCCTAAACATAAATGTATGAAACCGATTTGCTTCTGGCGCGTCACGACACGACACGTAAGTATATTTCCGCCTTAAGAATACTATCAAAAGTTATATCTGTATGTTAAAACCAATGTCTGATATTTTAGCCGGGGAGAATTAGTGGCTGCTATAATAATAAAAGCCACTCGTGTCGATCTTCAAGTTAAGGCACGCTTGCCTAGGTAGGTCCGTGGATGGGTACCCATTCATTATTGCCGAGTGTCATCCATGCCTCGACACGTAAAGCCGGTGGTCCCGGCTGTCAATTATAGGTCCTTGGCAGTCGTTACCGGTAGTTAGTAGTTGTAGAGGATCAAACTCCCCTGCAACGCATATTGAGTTTGTTATAGCTGTTATAAGTGCAAGTGTACCTTTTTGAATAAGATAAGCTTTAGGCGTACCGTATTTTTGTATGATTTATTTGAATTTTTATATTATTCGGGGGGGGGGGGGGAAGTGTTGTTGTGACCTATAAAAAGCAACTTATGAAAGGTTGACTGGTAGAGAATGCCTTGTGGCATTAAGTCCGCCTATGTGCCACTATTGTACATGAAGTTTAAATAAATAAATAAACTTATAACAAAAAGTACTACAGCACCATCTATGAACAAGCTGAAGAATTAATGCGGTCTTTATCTCGCAAGCAAAGTTTACATCGACTTAAGACTATATATGAAAACCTGACAACAACTGTCGGGCAGTTGCCCACCAAACATAAAAACCTGTCTGGTTGGAGGACACTCCCTTTTCTAAAGGGTATGAAGAACTTAACACCCTGTTTCTCATACCCATAAACTCTTAAAAGTAAGCATATTTAAGACATTATTCATCGTAATTTACCTAACTTTTGGTCTCTGGATATCATAAACCTTGACCTCAAACTTTGACGTTCAAAACTTGTTCCATCAAAACAGGACTAACTTACAAACCGTTATCAGTAGAGGCATTTACTTTGATGAACCCTTCAACAGTTGTCCCCTATAAATCCGAAACTTTAGGCTGTTTGAATTTATTTCGCAAAGACTTTGTATCTATGTATAGCTCAGAAATATGTAGGAGTCAAAATAACAGAAGATAGTTTGTGTTAACGATTGTTTTGTATTCGATTCGAAGGCAGGAGATAAAAGGTAAAGGGAAGCAAGGGTTATCAAAAAGGTAAAATGCTCTTTTACAACAGTGTTAAATGTATAAGTACATCGGCACTTTGGCAGTCTTATTGCTGATAGCAATAACGTCCAGACAACTTTTGTAAGGATGGAACCAACTAAAAAAAAAAAAAAAAACTTTCTTTTAAAATAGGCAAGCTTTGATTAAAAATAAAAAGTTTCGTGCCCGTGCTAATAACCATTAAAGTTTTCTCGTGAGGAGGCGGTCCTGGCGGTCCTGGCTGCAGGATCGAATCGCAGGAAGAAGTCATGACTGCCATAAAAAAGTATTGTAACTAAAAACAAAGGAGTCTGCAAAAATTCAGTGCAATCGGTTGCAAAATTTGACCTACAAGGTGGTTTTGTATATCTCGTCAAAATTAAAGTTGTCACAAAAGAAATAAATAATCAATTTAAATTATTTGCGTAATTTATCGCTGTTTTTTTTTGGTTGTTTAAGTTTGTCAGTATATCAGAATAACCCTCTAAACATGGTTTAGGGAATTAGAAATTATCGAATAACCGTTTGAGATTGTTTGTATGTGTGAAAGCACGGTAATAGGGCGAGAATGAGGCCGGCCGCGTTTAAAACACGGGCGGTCCAAAATAAAAAAAAAATTTACTAACCCATTTTACTCTTGATTCGGGTCGAGAATTATTAGCATAGTTACCTCCTTGAATTTGACGAGGATGCAAAACAACACCTTGTATAAGTTTAATGAAAGCTTATAATAAATGAGAGGTATAAGAGACAGGTCAATCGTTTTTTGATCATAAACGTTATGTTACACAGGATTCAGTGGTCCTAGATTGTTAGTACAAGTTTGTACCTTGTTACCTTTACGAGGCGAGGAACACGGGACAACTATTCCCATGAATTTAATTAGCTTGTATTGGCAAGAGCCATGTCCTAACATAACCGCTGATTCCACCCAAAAATGTCGGTTAATATAGGTTCATGTTATTGGCCCTGTAACCGATCCTAATTGGCTGTTATTTGAAGTAATAATATTTTGTGGTGTATAACAGAAACTATTCGGTATTATGTTACTAAAAGCTAGTTTGACGCAAACTATGGCTATAGAATTCTATAA
This sequence comes from Cerastis leucographa, assembly GCA_963082945.1. Taxonomy (NCBI): domain Eukaryota; kingdom Metazoa; phylum Arthropoda; class Insecta; order Lepidoptera; family Noctuidae; genus Cerastis; species Cerastis leucographa. The sequence continues at coordinate 18,554,949 of OY720356.1, read as the reverse complement.
GTGTTACCTACTAAGGGCCAATTTCACATGGACACAGAATGTGATCAGCACAACCTGTTAAAGAGATGCTATTGTCATTTTTAGGGTTCCGTACCCAAAGGATCAAATGGGACCCTTATACTGAGACTTCGCTGTCCGTCTGTCCCCAGGCTTTATCTCATGAACCGTGATGGTTAGCCAGTTGAAATTTCTACAGATTATGTATTTCTATTACAGCTATATAACAACAAATATTATAAATAGATTAAAATAAATATTTAGGAGGGCTCCCATACAAAACAAGTGTTTTTTTTTGCTCTTTTTATAAATAATGGTACGGAACCCTTCGTGCGCGTGTCCGACTCGCACTTGGTCGGTTTTTTTCTAATAGAATATTGACACTTTACAGACTTTGAACGCGGTTTAGGTGCAGTGATCGCGTTTTGTTTTGTAAGTGAAATTCACCATAAGTTATGTACCAAGTCATACCGTGAAAAAGACTTACCTATCTTACAGGGTTTTTGTCAAATTCGTTTCACCTTACAGTTTTCTTTTTGTCGTTCTCATCAAAAATAGAGATTGGGGTTTTGCTCTAAGAACACGATAAGTATGTGTGAATTCCATCAATGAATAACACAAAATCTGAAAAATCGCCTTGTTTACACGGTTGACCTTTTTTCATATTTCAGCACACTTTTATGGTTGTTATACATCTAATATATAAAACTCTCGTGTCAAGGTGTTTGTTACCAAAGTCTTTCGAAACAGCTGGACCGATTTGTATACAATTTTGAGTGCATATCGGTTAGGTCTGAGAATCGGCCAACATCTATTTTTCATACCCCTAAAACCCATAATATAACATAACAAAATGGTATGCATTTTCATACCCAAATTCCACGCGAACGATGTCGCGGGCTGCAGCTAGTAGTCTATACATGTAAGACTCGTATCAGGTGGCTATGTGGTTTCTGCCTACCCCTATGCGAAAAAGGCGCGAAATTATGTATTTATGTTTATCATGTATAGCCTTCCCTCAAGCATAACTACCTATATTTAAGAAAACCAGTGCGTGGAGTCCCTCCGCGCGGAAGAAGTGAAACTTCGTAATACTACACGCATGCGTTCGAGTGCCACGCATTCATTCTCGTTATTTTATTGAGCTTCTAAGTAATATTTTGTTGTATTTTTTTTATTATTATCGAGGTTATTCTTCTCATAGAAATTGAACGAAGGCTGGTCACACCGAAGAGTCGAATGCATGACTGTTTGCACGCCATCTTGCGTACCTAGTAGAACTACGTATATGGTCACAAATCTTGTAATACTGCCATCTCTTAGTGACTAATAGAAAATATTCCCCCTCCATGGAAGCGTTAAACTTGTTGGAAGTCGCATAAGAAGTTGCACTTCAAAAACTTACTTATCCGCATCAGAAGTTTAGCCTTAATAAAGCTTTGACGTATTTCATATTACGAGGGCTGATAAAAACAGTACTGGCGGAATAGGAAGTATAAAATTACAATGGTATAGGAAAACGAAATACACATAGAATAGTCTGACATGTCCCTATTGATCTCGTCGACTGCTTAGGGTCAGGGTCGGATCCCCGGGTCGGATAAAGCGTTTATTAGGTTTTTTTTGTAAGAATACGGCCTGCGGCCTGCTCCGGCTACGTATGGGTACAGTGTACAAACGATAGGACCACCTACCAATCCCAAAACTATCCTATCTTACGAGTTGAAAACTACCATACATTCGTAGAATTTCTTTGAAATCGGTTGGGTGGACCGCGGATTAGCCTGTACGAACTACGGACATAGGAACTCGAGGCTAAAAAGTATGAGCACCCATTACATGCCGAGTTTTCTTCGTGCTTCGGAAAGCACGTTAAGCCGTTGGTCCCAGCTATAATTTGTAGATCTTAGACACTCGGTACAGTTAGTCAGTGGATTGAAAGTTTGTCAACCAGTCTTACCAAGGGGTTTTGTATAGTCGATTAACAACGGTTATGAAAGTCAGATAGAGAGAGGTAGTACAGTACTAACTGGGTTGTGGAGGTCAGATAGCTCCCATGTAAAATCTGGTATTCACTGCTGCATCCGGTTAGACTGAAAGCCGACCTCAAAATACAATAATAGCTACGCAGATGATAAACTACGAACAAAGTGACACGTGATTTTTTATACAAGGTGTTGTTTTGCATCCTCGTCAAATTCAAGGACGTAACTATGCTAATGATTCTCGTCCCGAATCAATAATAAAATGGGTAGGTAATTTTAATTTTTTTCCTTATTTACGGAAATCGGTAAGTGTGAACCACCCGTGTTTTAAACGCGGCCCGTCTGGTGGTCGCCCTATAACCTCGCTTACACACATACAAACAATCTCAAACGTTCATTCGATAATTTCTTATTCCCTAAACCAGATTAAGGGGGTTATTCTGAAATATTCACAAACTTAAACCAAAAAAATCATTTTTTTTTATGATTGGCATCTCGCAGTTCAACCTATGAGGTTGTCGTCTGCTTAACCGGACTATCCTGTGGGTGCCTTTAGAGTAAGGCCTCCAGCCAGGGCCTAAAAACTTACAAACTAAGCGACTGCACGCTAAGGGCACCCCCTGTGGGGTACGAACCTCGGCTTAGGGCGTCGCTGGGGGAGGACTGCATGGGGACAGGCTGGATCTGAATGGTATCATTATTTAGGGGCTGATTTAAAACTACTGGCACAGCATCGCGGGCTGGCTCGAGCGAGAGTCGGGGAGGGCATGGACCGGGACGTCGCGACGGACCTCGACGGCGAGGTCGGAAAGACGGCGGTTTGAGTCGGAACTTTTTAAGAGTGCTAGTATCTTTACCCAAAAAAATCAGCGTTTCTTAATATTTAAGTAGGTACCGTAGGTAGTAAATATTTTTTCTTTCTTCTTTCTTTCTTTACCGTAATTTTAATTGATTATTCCTGAAATTTGACGAAGATGCAAAACAACTCCTTGTTTAAGTATAGTGAATTTTATTTGTGCGCAGTTAATGTAATGTTGGCTCGCTTCCTACAAAACCTTCTAGCTTCCTCGTTTTCTTTATTTGATGACTCAGATTTTTTAAAATGAAAATCATTTATTACAAGTAGGCCAGTTACAGACACTTTTAAATAGTCGAAAAACGATAAAAATGAAGCTACAGTCCCAGTCACAAGACATAATAACTGTGAAAGTACTGTAGTCGCCCATTCCAAAGCGTAGATCTTTATGGAGAAGAATGGGCAAGAAACTCCATAGACTCTCTTTTAAATCGGAATCTTGTTACAAAACCTTGGTTACATCATTCATGTTAGGATGGTACATTATGTGAGAACGATGTAGCAAGACGTGCACGTTAAAAGTGTCCATAGTAAAAACAAAACAAAAAGAGCAATTAAAAGATAAAATAATTAGTTCGAAATGAGCCGTGGCAGCTAAGAGACGACCAGACACAATTGATAGCGCCCGTTCACATGGGACTTTTAATCCTAACTGTTAAAACACGGTTTGTACTAAACACTTTTGTTTACTCTATCGGGAATAAAGATAATCTGAAGTTAATTATATAAGTACGTACTTCACTACAGATAAAACGTACACATACATATGTAACTATAATACATTAAGAGTTAGAATTAACAAACTTTATGTCATACAGTAAGATCGTCGCCCCACAGCAGCCTAACGTTAAGCTACGCACTTGGACTTAGCTAGTACGAAAATGTAGGTGGAACCATCCGCGACCACGTTACGAAAAATAATAGACCTCCTGAAGAATGATTATTAGTATGAGTGAAAGCGCGGAGGGCGATGACCGGAAGTACTGCGTTTAAAACAAGTCTGGTTCAAACTTACGGATTTGCGTAAAATAATAGAAAAAAAATTACCTAAGTACCCATTTTATTATTGATTAGGGACGAGAATCATGAGCATAGTTATCTCCTTGAATTTGACGAGGATGCAAACCAACACCTTGTATAATACGAACGGTATTCTATCTTGACATCAAAAATTAATTTACAAAAATTCATTTGCCAATCGTTGCTTGTACGATGTATAATACGATACCCCTTGGGGTACCCCTTGGGGTATCGTATTACCCAGCTACTGGGTTGTGGAGGTCAGATAGGCAGTCGCTTCATGTAAAATATTGGTATTCAGCTGCATCCAGTTAAACTGAAAGCCGACCCCAAGATAGTTTGGGAAAATGCTAGGCAGGTGATGATTGGCAAAAACATGATTGGTCATTTCATAATTTTACTTACCCCAGTGAAATAAGACCCTGCCATCTCCTTCGTGTTAGGTTACTTTAAACCCTTCAAACCGAAATAGGAGACCCGCGAGCTACGTCATCTACGCCTAATACAAAACATTGATATTGACCCTAGGTGAATTGGTATACTAAAAAGTATCAAAATAACGCAAGAAATCGTTAGGAGTTATTTATTATTGTTTATTTCTTTATTCCAAAGAACCTTATGTGTAAATATCATTATGCGTTTGCTATTGAGTTGTTGTTTTCAAAAATTTCAAATGAGTACAATATTTTTGCGTTGACTGTAATTTTGAAGTACTTATAATTTGGGCGAAGCAGTACTAAGAATTTTTTGGAATGAGGGACAGAAGTTTAGGACGAACGAAGAATAAATACTATTTGATTCCGTGTTCGATTGCCTAAATACACTAAGTTTCGCTAACCTTGTCTAGGCCACACGATTCGGAATTGATTGGCCGAATCGATACGAACCATTCAATTGAAAACATCTACTATTTTTACCGAATTCTGATTCGATTAATTATTAATTGAACTTCGTTTAGGATTGTAATTGGTGCTTTCGTGTTTCTGACGGTTTTGAAATTTGTTCCAAATCAATGGGGTGTAAGTGAAAAGTTATTTTATAACACATTTGCTCGTAAAGGGTCTCTTATTGCACCAAGTTCAGTATAGTAATGTATCACATTACGCACTAGTGCGGTAATGTAAAGTAAAACGCACGGCTTATCATAATGCTCCGTCTAAAACGAACGGTACTTTTTTAAATCTTAGCAAAGAGTTTTTATGTCAGAAAAGTATTCAACATTTTATTAATAAAATTAAGTTGGGAGATAAAATATAATAAATAAACATTTAATTCTTTAATTTAATCAATTTTGACCATAAATTACAACCATTTATCTGTAACAAAACACAAAAATATTAATTTACTTTATTAGTAATACTGGCTTTTTTTGTGCCTTTGCCTTAAAAAAAGCGTAAAAATTATTCCGCGCGCTTTCTCTTTACGCTGTATTGTTTTTGTTTGAAAATGTCATCCGAATTTTATTTATTTAAAAAAACGAAAAAACGTCGTATGACATACGTGCGCTTTGATAATTACAGCCTCTGCTTTCTTGTAGCCCTCGCCTACGGCTCGGGCTAGCAATATCGCCTCGGCTGTAATTTTCAACTTACCGCACTTATATCATAATGTACTATTGTGGCAGTGATCAATAGGCACGGTTGGCGCAGTGGCTAAACGATTGACTGCTGCGCTGCGTGTCGCGGGTTCGATCCCCGCTCGGAGCAAATATTTGCAAGGCCTACAGTTAATTGTTCCGGATCCGTCTGTTTGACAGAAGAAATTCCAAATATAGGGCAACATTAAAAAAAAAAAAGAGCAAAACTAACCAACCGCATATTTACTAGAGTCAAGACAAAGCCATCACAAAAAAAAAAACAAGTAAGAAGAATTGTCACCAAAGGTTATCAGAAGTCATCAATGCTATGTTAATATAGTACTTCAGGCATGCACAATATTCTTATTTAAATGTAAGCATCTATCCTGCTAAAAAAGCGAAATCGTACACAAAAGGCGTAAGGCCAAAATTGAGAACGATGATTATATACGAAAAATTCAGCTACAACTGATTTCAGGTGATATTACTGTAGGTCATGCTTTAGATAAATTTCGTTGAATGTTGTAAGCATTGTAAAAATACTTTAATATTGAAAAGACTTAAATTTTGTTATACTACTGCAAACAGGTTCAGTGTAACCGTAAACCAGTAGGTACCATACACGCATAAAGATACAGTTGAGGTTTTCAGAGTTGGCAAATTATTTTTTAAATGAATTGGACCATGGAACTCTCAAAAGGTGCTGTGGTCCAACTATTTTTAAAGTCGGACTACCGCCCCTAGTTAAGACCCATGGTCCAACTAGTTGGACAGAGCAGTTGGACCACTGCCCCGGACTGTTCTAAAAATATTCATTAGAAACCTAGGTACATGTGCCAAATAAATATTTTTTCATTATTTCTTTCTTTTCTGTTCTATAAATAAGTTGTAAAGTCATCAAGACGTGTCAACTCGTCAGTGTACTGTATCAGGACTTGCAATCTCCCCTAATGAGGGTACAAAATAGGAGAAGGGTTCAAGTTGATATCGCCAGAAAATCTGCACAAACCTTGTTAACGTTGTCCGTTCTAAAAGTATGTACCCTTGCAAGTAGCTGACAAATATTTCGTTATGTTGATAAATAAAATCATTATAACTAAGTCATCATCTGCCTGGCCTTTTCACAAACTATGTTGGGTTCGGCTTCCAGTCTAACCGGATGCAGCTGAGTACCAATATATTACATGAAGCGACTGCCTATCTGACCTCCACAACCCAGTAACTGGGTAATACGATACTCTTTATTAAGACTTTTCGCTTCTGACTACTCGTAACGACTGTCAAAGATCTACAAATGACAGCCGAGACCAAAGGCTTAACGTGCTTTCCGAGGCACGGAGGAAACTTGGTATGTAATTATGGTCACCCATCCACGGCCCAACCTCAGCAAGCACGGCTTAACTCTAAAGATCGCCCCGTGCGGCTGGTTTTATTTTGCCACGAGCTCCTTTTATTAAAATAATAATTACTAAGTGGCATTATAAAACATCGCTCAGCTTAGTAAATGTACACAGCAGAATGATATTTCATAATTAAATAATACTGTCCCACTGCTGGGCAAAGGCCTTCTCCGTCATCTTCAACTCTTTTCTCCGACCAATCTCTCACAAACGCCTCTAGTTCGTCACGACAGCGTCTTCTAGGCCTCCCTTGAGACGTATTCATTTAAAACAGCAAAATGTTTTTCAGTTACTTTCGACGTTGAAATACTTTTAACGCAACCTCATGAAGATAAAATAAAGAAATAAAATATTTTGATTCAGTTAACTGAAAGCATTAAAGTATCAGATTAACTTCCGCTGTCAATAATAACTTGCGTGAGACGATAACAATCTGGCGCATTGTTTTTACACAACATGGGGCAATGTGGATCATAACGCTGATATGAATGTATTATATGTCATTGACTTAGCATAATATAACATCACTCTTGTAATCCACGAAAGGTTAGGCAGAGTTGTACCTAATTGTACACCCAGTTTTTACCGGTTATTGTCAAGTCTCATGTCCCATGGATAATCCCATCGGCACATTGCCTGACCCGGGAATCAAACCCTTTAAACCTTTCAATCGAACCTTTTAGCTTTGTGTTCAGCATTCGCGTTATTTTCACACAAGCCACTTTCATACATAAAATACTATTACTAATACTACCCGCGCAACTTCGTCTGCGTCACATTTTCCCCGTTTTCGCAACATTTTTCATTGCTGCTCCGCTCCTATTGGTCGTAGCGTGATGATATATAGCCTATGTCCTTTATCAGGTTCAAATCTATCTTCTTGCCAAATTTCATTAAGATTCGATCAGCCGTTTAGTCGTGAAAAGGTAACAAACAAACTTACTTTCGCATTTATAATATTACTAGCTGTCCCGCGCAACTTCATCTGCGTCACATTTTTCCCGTTTTCGCAACTTTTTTTTACTGCTCCGCTCTTATTGGTCGTAGCGTGATGATATATAGCCTATGTCTTTCCCCAGATTGAAATCTATCTTCTTGCCAAATTTCATTAAGATCCGATCAACCGTTTAGTCGTGAAAAGGTAACAAACAAACAAATATACAAACAGAGTGACTTTCGCATTTATAATATTAGTATGGATAGTTAGGATTACAAAATCATTTAAAAAACGAGGCTTTCATCTTCAACACGTACAACATAATTAAAAGCAATCAAGTCCCAGCCGCTAGATTGCCTGTAGCCTGTGCAGAACGTGTTCAGCCTAAATATACAAGAATATCATTAACATCTTAAGAAAAATGAGAAGCCTTCCAAAGCATTTGATATATAAGCGACAAAAGCGCTGAACGAAAGCGCTTCTAATTATCTCTGAACTTAATTTACGTCATCTTATTTCGAAACTTGCTACAGAATATTGTTGAGATCGGACGCAAAAGAAGATTGGTTTTATTTTTAGATTTCTTCAGCAGCTTTTTTGAATACTTAAAAGCCTTCTAGATTATATTTTCCTTTTATGATTGGGCAACGTATTTTTATAAGCTGCCTGTATTTTTACAGCTTTTTCTTAGTATCTTGTTACGGTTTACTTGGCTACAAAAAATGGTGTTTCTTTTTTTTTTCTTTGAAACAAGTAAACTGTTCTCTATAATTACTAATTAAGAATTTGATCACTTTGTTCTTTGTGAGCTTATAATTCTGGGGTTATGATCCGAATTCTGAGAATCACAAAATTATATAGATCCACAATTATTGATTCTGTTCAACATTGTAAGAAAAAATCAAAGACGGGAGAATTGCTTTCGATTGCTTATAACATATTTTTTAAACCCTACTACAGTGTTGCTAACAATAACAATTTTCTTAAAGGAAGAACTTACAGTCGATCTACGTTTTACGATTCTGGATTTGAACCTAACATTTTTCTTATTACCTCTCTAGGAATGTAGGAACTGCTGTTGGTTGTAACCACAATGTAACCCAAACAAAAATTACAATAAAATACCTTTTTTATAAATTGTATTTTTTAACAGTATCATTGCAAAAATACACTACCACTTATCTTAGAAATTATTTTGCTAAACTCTGCAGTCGAGTCCAATGACTCTTCGACACGTCAAACCTCGTGACAAACATTGGTCCAAATAAAAAACCGTTTCCGATTGACCATACATTTGAACAAATGTATGTGCAAACATGGTTGGACTATTTTTTTTTCCGTAGGTAATGGCGAGTCCACACGCTCTGCCGGCGGGTCTACCGGGCGCCGCGCACTGCGGTAACAAAACTACGCATGCGTAAAGCTTTCAAGACAGAAACAACTTTATATTTATTGCGCTAAAGTTTATTTTAAGTTGGTGCGTGAAGAATTTCAGCGTGAAAATTCCGAAGAATAAGACGTGATTGAAAAAAGTGTGATTTCACGCAGTGTACATGGAAAACTAACAATGGGGTAGTTAGGAGGTAGAGCTTGGAACTAATAAGACCAATTCTTTGCTTTTGTACTCAATCTTGATTTCGTAAATTGCTGCACTCAGTGCCAAGTCCAGTAATAATGGTTTTAGTGAGACCACAATGCTGTATGCGAGTGAATATAGGTCAACGTGTGGCTTCTGGCGAAGATATAGGTCACTAACTTGCTTACCTTGAATTTCGAGTTGCATTTGGCTATATAAAATTGTTTTTTATTGTGTTTTTGTGGTCACTGAAAGCACGTCAAGTCGTTGGTCCCGGGTGTCATTTGTAGATCTTTGACAGTCGTTACTGGAAGTCAGTGGCCCGAAAGTCTGACGACCAGTCTTACCAAGGGGTATCGTATAACCTACTACTAACGGTTATGAATGTCAGATAGGTAGTACAGCTCCATATAAAATACTATTAATCAGGTTAGACTGAAAGCTGACCCCAACATAGTTGAAAAAAGGGCTAAGCAGATGATGATGCATTGTCATGTCATAGACATTTGGCAGAACCTCTTGTACATTGAAGTTTAAAGTAAAGATACTATGAACTGCTTTAAGAAAATACCTGTATACCTACTGTTTGCATAATTAGTAGATTGCAACACGTCAAAGTCGTGTTTAATTGATGGCTGAAAAAATTAGGGGAATTCTATTATTTCACGATAGCTAAAATTATGTATTGAAAACATTGGCAATTAATTTTTTTTTAAATTCATAAACTGATTGATTCTTTCGTGCTTTGCTAGATGTAATGATACGGCGTAATTCTCGGACAGTGACTGCTGCGGTTTATTTTTTAGTGTTAGATTGAGCAGGCCCAGTGCTCGCGTGGCGGATTACGGTATATTTCCTTTCACTGAGAAAAGCTCTGTGTCCCAGTGGTGGAAACATTTTATTGGCTGATAATCACGCAGGCTGATAATGAACCGCAAGGTTTTTTCATGGCTTTCAGGTTGTTGTTCCGGGTTGGGCACTGAAACGCGGTTTCGGTCCCAAAGAAACATCAGCCCCCGTATTTACAAACGCTTTGATTCGATTTCGATTCGATATTATGTCGTATGTCTATCTTGTTTTGGCATTACGAAAGCAAGCAAGATAGACATACGACTTTCCTTCATTCACTGCCTGAATTCACCCACTGAAGGGTATACGCCTCTCTTTTTGTACCAACTGCCACGCCTCATCCAGGTTTAAAACTTGGTCGTCTGCCCATCTCGCCGCCCGACGACCCGGAAATACTAGTAAAAAAAAAAAATAGTCAACCATTTGAATGAGAAGTTTAGCAAGCAAAGAAAATCATTTTGTAAGTAATTCAGACAGTTTTTATTTACATATAGTCACGTTTCCAATAAACAATTTAGCGGCCTTCTTGGCCGTTCATTTGATCAATATTCAAGTAACAAACAATATATAAAGTGAATTAACTGCTGTCTTTATTGCGGAAGTCATAAAATGATAAGGATTATAGCCTCTGTTTGCTGACAGGGTTGTAACCAAATTCGTTTGAGGGAAAGCGATTACTTTAATTGTCAAATGATATTGAACCAATTCCCAATACATACAGAGTTGACTGCACTTTGAAGTAAATTAATAAAGCCTATGTTATTATTAACCTGTTCGTAGTGTTACGTCATTGAATACTTTAAGTACACAACGACTTACGTCACTGACGTTCTAACATCACGTAAGTCAAAAATAGTAACTTTACAGGAGAGTGAAAAACTGCATAATTCTAGGTAACCGTACAACGGTAACCATGGTTTAAAAATTAGATAGAGACGTTGCTTGTTTCTGTTTGGCTGAAACAACGTGTCTTCCGATTCTCTAGCAAACGGCATCAAAATTAAATAACCGCCAAAAAATTACTTAATTTCAACGAGGTTATGCAATAGGCATTTTCTACCAGTCAGTTTTTTGATGATGCGGAGACAAACTATGATTTATGTGCAATTTGGATATGTGTTTTTTTTTATCTAAAGAAATAAGTAGTCAAAATTTAAATTTAATAGTCAAAAGCAGAAATTATTTTGTTTAAACTTCAGTTATTAAAAACCAAAAAATATTTGATTTCGGTTTCAGTAAATTAAATATAAAAATAATTTGTCGGCGCCTTTGCAAAAAGGCTTCATATGATTCACGTTGCAAACTAAACTGTGACCACAGACGGCGGAACGTCAAGTTGTTGCGGGCAGCCATTTTGACTTGTGAGGTTGTCAAGGAAGGTGGCCGGTAACAAGGCGTTGACGGATCGCCGACGTCTGTTTTCCTAGTTTAATTAAATCTGGTGCCACATATCATAAGTAATTCCGATGTGGCGGACTTTAGCCTTTATATTCATCAAAAAAATGTACACACAAAACAAATATTCCACCAGGCAATTGAATAATAAATCAACAAAATGAAAACTAATTCAATAAAAGCCCAACATATTTATTTTAGCGTGTAGAGACTCCCCTTTCATCAGCCGAAGCGGTTGTTTGCACAATTATAGTCCATATATTTTCGTAACTAGTACATATCCGTGACTGATGTATACATACATAATTATTACATAGAATAATGAATATTATAATGGAAATACCGTGTCAATTTCTAATGGAATAATGTCATAAATCATAAACTAGAATATCAATATCATTGATTTGTGGCATTACAAGGTAACCAAGGTTTGATGGAATTTTGTTCCCATACTGAATCTTCGTATTACACATAACATAACGCCTGAAATCCCTAAGAGGTTAGGCACCGGTGTCCCTAATTGTATACCCAAATTCACACAGGGTGTAGTCACAACGCCGCTAAAGAAGTTTTCACGTCAAAAAGGTTCTTCTGTCACCCAATGATAGTACTTTTATACAGATAAATAGTACTTTTATACAGATAATTAAAGCAATTCGTGCAAAATTATTCCCTAAACCTTCCAAAATATCAAAAATGCACAACGTTAATATTCAAGTTTTCACTTCTGCTTGCACTCACGGAGAGCAACCCGTTTTTTTAGGGTTCCGTACCTAAAGGGTCAAACGGGACCCTATTACTGAGACTTCGCTGTCCGTCCGTCCGTCCGTCTGTCACCAGGCTGTATCTCAAAAACCGTGATAGATAGCCAGTTGAAATTTCTACAGATTATGTATCTCTGTTGATGCTATAATAACAAATACACAATAAAATGAAATTTTAAGGAGGCTCCCATCCAGAAAAGTGATTTTTTTGCTCGTTTTTATAAATAATGGTACGGAACCCTTTGTGTGCGAGTCCGACTCGCACTTGGGTGTTTTTTTTTACAGATTGTATATCAACAAATGACTCCTCCCGCTCTAGGTGGAACGGAAGGGAGTGTCAGACTTGTACTGACTGAAACCCATCCATGTTCCTTTTTAGCCCTTTGCGTTCCAGGGTCACGGTATCTCTTTCGAACAGCCCGCAGCTCTGGCAGGCATCGGCCCTCTCGGACCCCTTCCGATTTGCTGACATCTCCTTGAGGCGCGCGTGGAACACAAACGTGCCGTCGACACGGCCTGACGTCATAAGGAAAACTTTTAATGATCAACAAAAAATAACAAAACCTTTGTTTGGAACTGCTAATTGTCGCCTTCGCCGGGTTAATTCAATTGTTCGTGTACCCATTAACACACGCCAGTTCATTAGTAATATAATATCGTATACTCTATATTATACCTATATGTAGGTACCACAGGTATAAACGAACATTTGAAATGACGTGAAAAGAGAATTTGTTAAAAATGTGTTGTTACCAACCCTCTTTCATTCCTGTGGTTTACGTCAACGTGAATTAGGGATTATGTAGACATGTAAACAGCATAAATTTAAGCCTTAATTTGCAAGTCACAAGACCACTAATCCCTTGGCTGAGCGTTGTGGTTATGACATTATTAAATGAAAGGGGTCCTTTTCAGGAATGGACATTTCATGTGTTTGTTATTATGACTTCATTATAAACTGAGGTTCATTATAATCGTCATCATAACACCAAGCATTTTGGGATCAGTTTTAAGGCCAATCAAATGAGACTGAATTTCAACATTTTTAATCCGAGCGTTATCGGTTTTTGCAATCCAATACCGGGGGCTTTCCTATATCAATCGGTTGTCAGGCTTTCAAGCTTTAGAATGTCAATAACGATTGTCGATAGATATTCGAATGACAACCGGGACAGACGAAACGTGCTCTTTGGTGTACGGGGGAGAAAATAATAGTCACGTATTGTTTGAATACGGCATACAAATGTAAACCTTGCAGTAAATAAAATAGGGTGTAGAGTAGATACTAAAGTAAAATGTTCAGTAGATCTTAAGCAGTCCCTGTTATACAAGGTGTTGTTTTGCATCCTCGTCAAAATTCAAGGGGTTGTCACCTAAGACGTAAACAATCGATTAAAATTACGGTACCTAGTTAATTATTAATAAACGCTGATTTTTTTGGGTGTTTATGTTTGTCAGTATTTCAGAATTACCCCCTTAAAGTGGTTTAGGGAATATGAAATTATCGAATAAACGTTTGAGATTGTTTGTATTTGTGGAAGCGTGGTTATAGGGCGAGAATCAGACGGCCCGCGTTTAAAACACTGGTGATTCACACTTACCGATTTCTGTAAATAAAAAAAATAAAAAAATTACCTACCCATTTTATTATTGATATGGGACGAGAATCATTAGCATAATTATCTCCTTGAATTTGACGAGGATGCAAAACAACACCTTGTATAATAACAGCCTAGTTTTTTTACCAAGACATGAGTTGTGTAAGATAATAAGGCTAGCAAGAGACCACATCGGAGATGACGACCAAATGTGACCATCGGTGATGACGTCGAAATTCACAAACATTTTCTTCACAGTTCACCCAACTGACAATAACCAACCATTAAAATACTTCAAGATTGTAACCTATTCAGTATTCTTATATCCTCTAAGTACATATTGCTATGTAGCTATCATAGTAAAATTAAATAAAGAATGAAAGTCCCTGTTTGCAGTTCCGTGTCAACATTGACATAGTTCGAACAATTCAATTGACCTGGCTTTACTTTGTCTGCACGTGTTTGTTTAAAGGGATAGAATATAGCTCGGATCAGCTCGTTTGAAATTGTTCTACTGGTCACATATTTATGTTGGGTTAAAAGTTATTCGAAGGAGTTCTTGAAGTGAAAACTTCTTTTTCATCCCACCTATTCAAAAAGGACGACTTGGTTCGCCTTTATGTGCACCCAAAGTGTTTTCTATAAGGAACTTTTGGCGGGCAGTAATGAGTTTTTAATCCTCTTTATTTCAAAAAGTGCGCTGGAATTTACTTTGCCGCGCAGTTTTTGAATCTGGAACATCTAAGTGTTCCGCGCCAAAGAAATCGAACGCAAATATTGTTTGAATAAAGACTGGCTGGTACGACGGCCCATAGTCGCACCGCCAGCTGAATAATAAATTTTCATAATTGCGAAAATGTCTCAAATGTAAATATAAGTTTTTAGTCGTTTTATTATTAGATAATATTTAATTTAAATTATTTGTTACTCTATGTTTAACTAAATAATAGTATTTCAATAAAATATGAGGCGCCGTTTATTTTCTCATAATGGGTGATGAAAAGAAGAGTGTATCACTCGGGCGCAAAATATATTTTTGGCTCGAGCGACGTACTTTGAATCCCTCGCTACGTTCAGGATTCTACTAAAGAATCCCTCACTTCGCTGGATTCATAAAAGCGCCCTCGCCGTAAAAATATTGTTTTGCTCCCTTATGATACAATCTACTATAGCGGCGTTGTGCACATTTGTAAGGGTTAAAAAGTCTTATACTCGCGTCAGGTCACGTGTCCTGATCGAAAATTCGTAAGATGGATTGAAATTAGGTTACGAAGGAATTTGAACTTTATGACATCTATCATTGAGTTTTGGTTTCCAAAACTGGATAATTATCTTATGTACAAACAAAACCTTCGGTTTCTCTAAACAGGTAAAATTCGTAAGACGGATTGTAATAGTACTGAAGTGTTAAATTTTTAATGTAATGTAAATTCATGTTTGTGTACGATAGCGTAATAAATGAATATTGTATTTTACCACATAAATGATAGTACTTATATACTGATAATTAAAGCAATTCGTGCAAAATTATTCCCTAACCATTCCAAAATATCAAAAATGCACAACGTTAATGTTCAAGTTTTCACTTCTGCCGGCACTCCCGGAGTGCAACCCGTATTTTTTTTTAAATATTAATCAAATACTGTCTGTATATGTGGATGAATGTGATGATATAAGTTTATTTTTGTGAATTTGTTTGGTCTTTACCTATACCTACATATTTAAATTTATTTGACTCACTACACACATTAACGTTTTTAAAGGGATACTTTCAAGTTTCTACATCTACAAGATTAGGGATAGACCAAAGAAACTATGGATGGACTGTGTGAAAGATGAAATATCTAGAAAGCTTATATCAGAAAGCATCTCAGCAGTCACCTCGACTGCTGAGATGACGAGAAGTGAATGAATAGAGAAGTATGGAGGAAGAAGACACGCTGCGTCAACCTCAAATTCATTGGGATAAGAGTAGGACACGAATGATGGTGAATTTCAAGAAACTACAGTTGATTATAAAACCGGTTAATGACTGCTGATAGTTTGGTTTTCTTTTTTTTGTTTGTAAAGCTTTGCCATTTCACTTTGTCGTGCATACTAAATGCAAACTACATGAGCGAATGTGGTGGGTTATTAACTTATTATGTACTTAGTTTGCAGAAATTAGCTCAACGCGTTGTCGTTGCGGTAATTCAAAAGTCGGAGTCTGATGACCTAACACAACAAAGCAAAGGCTTTAATGGTAATAGTATAAGACCGTATTGAATCGTTATTAATACGTGCTATTATAGATAGCCTGTACGTTAGTATTGCAAGGCAAAGGCCCTTCTCAATTTTGTCACTTGGCTAATTCCCAAGGAACATCCAAGTCGTCCCTTCGTCTTTTTTGCGGCCTGACGCGACCTCATGGTTTCGTAGTGCCATTCCTGAAATCGCGTATAAAATTATATTTTTATCATCTTATTATGTCACCGTAGTTTAACACCGGTGCACAAAGTTCGTCACTTACTGAATAACAGAAGTCCAAACAAGATTTGCCAACGAGCAATGGAGCGCAGCATAATAGGTACGTGTCATGAGAATAGATCGCGTTAGAAACAACACCTTGCGGTCTATAACTCAATTAACTGATGTTGGAGAAAAAACAGCCAGGCTGAAGTGGGAGTAGACAGGTCACGTAGCATGGATGCACCCAGTGAGTTGGCAAAGATGGTAACACACTGGACGTCTGAGGAAGGACAGCGCCGTAGAGGTCGACCACGGCGAAGGTGGCGGGACGATTTGATCCTTTTTGCGTGGCTAACATGGCCATAGAGTGCACAGGATAGAGAGGTATGGAAGGAGAAAGGGCAGGCCTTTGCTCAGCAATGGAACACTAAGCAGGCTATAAAAAAAAAATATCACGTAATTAAGTTAGGGGCTAGATACGAAGTACAATAAAAAGTACGCCACGTCAATACCAATATATTTTAATACAGAGAACTTTCATTTAAAAAAAATAATAATAATATAACTTTATTTCCCTGAAAACTGTTTCATATTCATGCGTAGCCCCGTTTTTCTTTTTATGGCCTAAACGCAGTATATTAAACAATTTTATAAGTCCGGCCGGCGTCTGTTCTTAGAACAAGCTGTGTTATATAAATAAAACCAGCCTTTTTTTACCACTAAAGTAACTTATATGCTCTACCTACTAAATATCAACTTAATTATTGTTATTTTTCTGTTCTTTTTTAACCCCTGACCAAAAAAAAAGAAGGGTTTTATAAGTTTGACGTGTGTATCTGTGTGTCTGTCTGTGGCATCGTAGCTCCCAAATGGATGAACCGATTTCAATAAAATTGGTGTCATTTGAAAAGTATTTTAATCGAGAGTGTTCTTACCTATGTTTCGAGAAAATCTGCTCAGCCGTTTGAAGCTCATCACCTCTTTTCTAGTTGATGAAGGGATATAAACAACTTCTACGGGTCTAGTTGATTGGAAATTTGAATTCTTGTCACTTGTCACCATGGGCATCGCCAGAGGTTAAGTAGACCGCTTAGCACAAACACTAAAGAAAGCGGACCCCCGACGCTACGACGCTTGGATTAATTTTATTTTTGATTTTTAGAGGTTTTGTCTGTCGGGGGTTCTTTAAATTTTGATTTTAATTTTTTTCTTTTGTGCCTTTGTAACTTCAGTGTGACATGCAAAATTGAATATCTGTATGCAAGACGACCAGTAAAGCTTTACAAAACCACCTTCTATTACATAATCACTGTCCCGCCTATAACTCTATTCATTTAAGCTCAGCGCAGCATGTCTTCTTCCATACTTCTCTATTACTGGTCATCTCATCAGACACCTCCTTTCTTGCCATATCATCATTCACACAGTCTAACCACGTTCATACTCAAAACTAAAAAAAAACTTTCTCTACTGTTATACCAGCTAAAGAGCAGCGGTGGCCCAGTGGTGGCAGCCCCGACTTACGAGCAGTAAGCCGTGGGTTCGAACCTAGGCAGGCGCATTACTTTGTGTAATTTATTTCATCACCGCTGCCCTCAAAAACGGTGAAGGAAAACATCGTGAGGAAACCGGCATGTCCTAGAACTAAAAATTCGAAGACATGTGACATCTGCCAACCCGCACTGGGCCCGCGTGGTGGATTACAGCCCACTCCCTCTCATAGAGAGGAGGCTTGTGTCCCAGCAGTGGGAACATTATAGGCTGAAGAAGACTCTTATACCCATCCACATTCATTCTCAAAACTCTTTCCTCACGAGATTTTCCTTATTACAGAGGACTTAAACTTAACTGTCGAAATGTGAGTGTATACTTTTAGGGACACCTCTGCCTAACCTTTAGGGGATAACTGGCGTGATGTTGTTTTTTAAGTGTTTATGTTCTGAAGTATAGTTTTCATAACATCCTACTAATATTATAAATGCGAAAGGTTGTGAGGATGGATGGATGTTTGTTACTCTTTCACGCAAAAACTACTGAATGGATTTGAATGAAATTTGGCATACGGGTAGTTTATAACCTGGATTAACACATAGGATACTTTTTATGCCGATAGTATGTTCCCGTGGGACAATTAGTGAACTCCACGCGAGCGATGCCGCGGGCATAAATTAGTTACCTCATAAGGCTTACCGCGGCAGCTAAACCATACTCTACTTATTATTATTATTTTCTGATGCATCAATTTTTCTCTACCGTTTCTTATTTCTAGTGTGATATAATAAGTGGGAAAATGAATAGATTTTCTGTTAGCAAGCCATAAATACAAAATGCCTGCACTAAAGCGGAAACTTAATGTGAAAAATTACAGCTATCTGTCTCACTCACACCTACTTAAACAAGTTTATAGCTGGGACATAGTATATGAGACAGACATACGTCTAGAGCTTACTCCTGTCTGCCGGGCTTACCCCTGTTAGGAAAGCTTTACAACGTGTCTTAGACTGTAGCGTTTTCGAAGTGTCAGGCGTGAACTGACCTACCTTCACTAGTTTTAGCTCATTTTGTTGGTTTAAGAAGTTTCACATGATAAGAGTATACCCGTTTTTGCTAATACTACGGGGTGGAAAGGAGATCAAGGCAAATACGGAAACAGTACAAGATTCCGAACTCCGCTACATATCAACTATTCATCGCTAATTTAAATAAAAAGCAGCTGATCCATATCAAAATCAAAATATTTCATTTTACTTATGCATACATGAGCACTTATAAAACGTCGACAAAACGGTACAAGGTTTGGGTTGGTCGTTTCCTATGGAGAAGAACCGGCAAGAAACTACACGGTTACTCTTTTAAAATCATTTGGTTTTACAATATTTAAATGTTACAGCATTAGTACTTAATTATCAAAGGACAGCGTAGACTCAACAATAAGTTGTTGCTTACTACAAAAGGTAGAACAAGGTATAGCAAAAAACATACATTTTAACCGTGTAGGTTTTTGGGACACAGCTAATTAAAAAAAAAATACCGCTGAAAAATTTCTATGTGTGATAATATTATTGGTAATATTTTATGTATAATAATTATAATATTATTGTTATGATAATATTATAATATTGGTATATTGATATGACGACTGTCTATCTGTCATTATCTCGATTCTTCCGTAGACAAAACTCGTTTCTATAGTGGTCATCCTACGCGTGCAGCAGTAAACATACTGAACTGATGGTAACTGTTTGTGTTTTCACCCCGTATGTGAATCGTCAGCCTCATATAGTGTAAGTTCACTTTTAATAAAATTACGATATAAAGTCGTTTATTCATTTTTAAATATTCTTGTATGAATAAAAAAAAATACTTTAAAAATATAAAACATAGTAGCCCCCCGGTATCGGGAACAGGGTCCAAGCTACCGGCGGTCAGGGCTCCAGAGAAAGGAACTTCCTAACAATACGAGCAGTGTCCAAGAGTAACGAGTAGCTTTCTGAATCAAGCCCTTGATCCAGCTGCCTAACGAGAGCCTCATCAGGTATTGGTCGAGGCTCTTTGCAATTAGGGCATTGGCTGATACGACTATTTTAAATTAAAATAATAATCGAAATTACGATAATCTTTAGTTTGAACAAATTTTTAAATAACCCTGTTAACTACATTTCCTACTATTTACCTAGAACTTATTAATTGCCGTACCACCCACATTGAAAAAGCTTTCAGTCAGGGCTGTCAATTTTGTTTACAACTTCGCTTATTTGCTTATTTTTGTACCACACTTTAATAGGGGATCGGACTAGGTAAAGAAAACGACATTCTATTTTGTCCGTCAGGCAGGTAATACAAAAATATTAGACACGTATTTTTTTTTTTATCAAAATATCAAAAAATTACTTAGTTAAAACTCATTAAAGTTGGAGAGTGGGGGCTTACTACGTCACAAGTAGGTATAAAACTTACCTACATGTGACGTCATGCGCCATTTCAACTCAATATATCTCCGTAATTTTATGACCACGTGAAAAAAGAAAAAATACGTGTCCAATACTTTTCAATAAACTACCCGACGGACAAAGAAAAAAAAAATGGATTATCCCCTATTGTATTTGTATAGCCTTTCCTGGCACAAGAAAAAATGTAACACATTCCATTTACTACGTCGAAGTAACATTCAAAACCCACACTTTGGGTGGAAGCGTGATACGAATTATAAAATAATCCTTAGGTTTTATTATAACCACAAATAAGCTCCCAAATTACGTACGCAAATGCAAACGAGACCCGGAACCGTCACATTAAAAATTAAACTCTACCCCACAAAATTAAGGTCTAATTTAATTCGCGACCAACGTAAGCAATAAAACGGTCTTAGAAATTATAATTATTTTGTGCGTGAGGCACGCACATACCGCGGAGCTACGAAATATTAAATCAATGCAATGCTTCGCAATTATGCTTGTAGTTGACGCGGTGTAATTCGGCCTCGTTCAGGGTGAAAGCACAGTTACTTGACTGGGGGTGATGGCGGTTGCGGTAGCGGGGGCGTTTAGGTTACAGTTCATTGCGAATTGTTGTGGTGGGCATTAGAAGCTAGTCGTCTTGCCACGGGATTAAACAACAGACAATCTGTCACGAATGAATTCGTCGGGACCGTTGCGCTCACAGAGTATGAAGACTTTTTTTTAACTTTGTTCCACGAATCTGACGACAAAGAGTGGAGAAAGTGACAAAATTGAGTATTTCATCGACTCGTCCTAAATGCCTACGGCCCATTTAGAATGACTTGCAGAAAATCGAAATAAATAACATTTTCATTCTGCAACTCGTACCACATTTCTATCAAAATGAATGGGACGAGTTGATGAATTACTCACAAAAATTAGTTTTTTTTTGGCGGTGTCCCTAATTATATTAGTACTGCCGTCTCTAGACATTGCCAGCGCTATAATTACTACACTATGGACACATACCGGCGGTTCCAATATGTTTTGTAAATCTTCCTCGTTAGCACCCGCTTCAGCTCATCACCATATTCGAGGCCTTTATGTTAATCATGTCATGTTTGACAATGAAGCACGAAGCGCGAGGTGGTGGGTTGCGTTCCTTTTGGCTGTATTTTTGGTAACAGGTCGATTTATATTTTAATTTGTTTGGCAGGAAAAAAACAAGAATTGAAGAGATGTTTTTTGGCGAATATAGAAACGAGAGTCGTTTTGTTTATGAGTTCTATGTTTGAGAAATATTTTGTTAGGCTTCATGGAATTTGATCATGCCATTTTGTCTTAGGGTGCGTAAATGCTTTCTCTCTAGATGACTTGGTATCTGTATATTCCATACGACGACGATGCGGTTACTAATAAACTCAGGCGCTAAGCGTACGAGGCGTGCTTAATTATTACTAAAACGAACGTTGTGACAAGTAACATAGAGTATGAATCCCAAAGACTCTGAGGACAGATCCACACGTGTGAACATACCCTTGTGGTTAGATTCCACGTACCGATATGCTCGTGCTACATTCATTTTAGCGACTCCAAACGACTGCACATTAAATGGCTTAAGTTATAGTAAACCAGACGTTTGACCATGCTATAAAACTTTAAAAACTTGTAACTTACAAAAGTTTATGAAATACTAGCTCATGCTCTCGGTTCCGCCCCCGTGTCTTTTGATAGTTGTCCCACGGGATTGTATACTACCAGGATAAAAGTATCCTTTGTGCCATTCCAGACTATAATCTATCTCTTTGCCTTTCATCGAGATCCGTTCAGCCGTTCTGCCTTGATTAAGTAAGAGATATCCATCCATTCAATCTTTTGCATTTATAATAGTAGTAAGATGAATCTAAGACCTGGGGGTCTACCCTCTAAGTCCGTCAACAAAAGTACGTAACTAGCTTTATACTTCGAAATGTACCCTACTCCTTAATATTTTCGAATTCATGAATTTGAAAGCACATCGGGAGTAAGGACAGCTGTCCAATCGTATTGTCATTCATTTTTAGTTCGGGCGCCTAACGAATCTCATGTCCGTAAGTGATACGGAGTAGGAAACTACCGTAACTTCGCCCGAAACTACGGATTTCGTGCTTAGAGAGTAGACCCCTTGTAAATTAAGCACGTATATCTTCATACCCATTGGCTTAGTTAGCAGCAGCTATAAAACGCCATCTGCTATGATCCTTACCTACATACCTTTGACTTGTCCACGTTCATACATCTTTTCATACGCACGCCGGTTGCGAGTACCTACAACGCACCTGAACTTTCTCACGCCCATCAACAATAAGTTGCAATTTCTTGGAATAGAAGAACCAGGGTTCAAAGCTTCATCCTTCATTACTACGTAATCTTTTACATAGAAAAAAAAAACCCACAGTATGATTACCGTAAGGCCCCATTAAAATTCGCTTACCGTTATTATTATAGTTACAAAAGGTACTTTACTTTCGCAGACTTGTACTGAGGAAAAACTCGACGAAATCGTTTTAGCTAATGGCTATTCGATATCAGGCCGTGCGAAAGGTAGTAAATTGTGGAACCTTTTTAATCTTTTATAAGCTAAGGACATTACTTTTTATGAAAGGTATTTTTGGAAACGTGAGATGTTGCAGTGAATCTGTGGGGTTGTATTGATTTCTTGCTTAGGCTTGCGCAATTTTTTGACGACACGGCTGGCGCTGTGGTTGAGCGATCGACTGCTGGGCTGCGTGTCGCGGGTTCGATCCCCGCACGGAACAAATCTTTGTATGACCTACAGACAGTTGTACCGGGTCTGGCTGTTTGTGTATATTAGTTTAAATTCTTGTTAACGCACCCACGATACAAAAAAAAACTCCTAGTGTGGGCAAGGTTTAAAAAAAATAGTTTTCAGATTTTTTTTAGTTATTCAACTCTTTGTTTTGTATATCAAACACGAAGACCGCATTTATATATTTTTTAATTATTTATTTGAAGAAATTACATACGAGGTGTTACTTAAGACTAAACTCGCCAAACTTTTACGTTTGATGGCGAGGAGGATGGATTATATATGGTGTGTTGTATATGGTGATGATCGTTTTACCCAGTGCCAACTGGCTCGTGGAGGCCAGATAGGCATTTGCTCTATGTAAAATACTGGTATTCAGCTGCATCTGGTTAAAGTGGAAGTGACCCCAACAGTAGGTTGGGATCGTAGTTGGCAAAAGGCTAGGCAGAATGATGACGATCAATCACGATCTTGCTTCAGAATTATTTTGAAAAACATTTTTTTAAAGGTTTATTGTGCCGAGCGAAACCAACCTTAATTAATCATGAAATAATTTTGGCGAACTTACTTTGCGTAAAATAATATCTCATGATATAACTCGTTTGTTTTAAGCTCTAATTTTTTTTCCTGTTCTTTCTTTTCTACACTGTATGTCTACATTTCTAGTTTATCTTTCCATTCGCAGGTCTGCTGGAAGAAATTTCTTTTGAAATAAGCAGTACTTTTGTGCTCTTGTATCTTAATGTAGTGTACTTAAATAAATAAATAAACCCGCTAAGTTTCAGCATAGAAAAAGAAATATTGCTCTGTAATTTACGTGATTTCTCAATCTAGCACTGTTTTTACCTACGGTAACCAATGGAAAATTTCTTTATAATAAGCCATCTAGCACTTGCCTGTACAGCAAGAAAATGTCTTTCTTCTACCTTAAAAATTCATAGAAATCAACAAAACTGGCTGGGTTACTATTAGGTGTAGGTACTCGTACCTAATAGTACACCCGCATTAATTCTCCTGTTATGTTTTTAAGTCCCATAATACAAGTGTTGTTTTGCATACTCGTCAAAATTCAGGAGGCTGTCAGGAAAGACATAATTAACCAATTAAAATTACAGTACCTGGTTTATTATTAATAAACGCGGATTTTTTGGTTGTTTCTGTTTGTCAACATTTCAGAATAACCCCCTTAACGTGGTTTAGGGAATAAGAAACTATCGAAAAAACGTTTCAGATTGTTTGTATGTTTGTAAGCGCGGTTATAGGACGAGAATTAGACGTGCCGCGTTTAAAACACGGGTGGTTCACACTTACGAATTTCCGTAAATAAATGAAAAAATAAAAATTACCTACCTATTTTGTTATTGATTCGGGACGAGAATCATTAGCATAGTAACCTCCTTGAATTTGACGAGAATGCAAAACAACACCTTGTATAATAGGGGGCGAGCCAGTTGCCATCAATCGAGCACAATTCCAGACTCAGTGGCTGCTACTGAGGATACCCGATGGAAAAACCCAATTACACTTTTTGCCAACCTCGAACCCTTACAACCTTTCTTCATAGAAATTGTCCTCGAATTATTTTCATGATTACTGATTGCTTTGGCTTGTTTTTCGTGTTCAGTATATCCATACTTAATATTATAAATGCGAAAGTCACTCTCTTTGTTTGTTTGTTTGTTACCTTTGCACGACTAAACGGCTGATTGGATCTTAATGAAATTTGGCAAGAAGATAGATTTCAACCTGGGGAAAGACATAGGCTATATATCATCACGCTACGACCAATAGGAGAGGAGCAGCAATGAAATTTGTTTTGGATAGCTAGTGTTGTATAAAAACCATTATTATGCCATGACTTCAAATAATAACATCCTTTGTGTTAAAGAAAATAAAATTACAAAATACTGTTAACTCGTAAAAGAAAACTGATAACTACAGTTTGTTACGGCTTTAGTTTAGCTCCGAAAATTTAATAAAAACAAGTGAAGGAGCAGATGTTGGAAATTAAAACCGTACTCTCAAAATTTTTAAGAAAATCTAACTTAATTATGAGCTGTGAAAATCTTATTAAGAAACAAGAGGCAGTTTCTTTTTTGAGCTAATTTTATCTGAAAAGTGATGGCTATGCAATATTCATAAACATGTTTAGTCGACTTCATAAACATTTTATTAGTTTTTACAACACAATTGAAAGTTCACTGAGGTTGAAATTGTCTAACTGACACATTGACAAAATAGCATAAGCATAATCAGTCTATAAATATTAGTAGGCCTATACTGGGACACAGGCCTCTTCTCCACGTGATCCATCACGTGGGCCCAGTGCGAGGTGGAAGATGTCACGTCTTCGATTTTTTTGTTCTAGGGCATGCTGGATTTTTACGATGTTTTCCTTCACCATTTTGAGACGAGCGGTGATGAAATAAATTGCACAAAGTAATGCGCCGGGCTGGGTTCGAACGCATGGCTTACTCTTCGTAAGTTGAGGCTGCCACTGGGCTATAGCTGCCCGAAAATAAAATAAATAGACAAGGCAAGATAGTGTTTGACCAATTTACAAGGTCGATTAGGTACACTTAACAACATATTATTTTAAACTGTACAATTAACACTTGTATTTATTAGAATGTTTTCACTTGTATTCAATAGAATGTGCTACAAAACACAATATTGATATTTTCATGATTATTTTCTCTTTGAAAACATCAACGAATCCGCTAAATTGCGAAAAAAACGTCAATCACCCCTAACTTCTTTTTCAATAAAGCATTTCACCCTACATTAAGCAACGGCCCTGAACTTGATTAATATTTAATAATGATATTGACAGTATAGTAGTTAACTGGTCGTAAATCTTCAGAAACTTCACTTAGATTATACGAGTATTTCAGGGTCCGTCTGTGATGTGGATGCGAAAAGCAATGAGTTTTTCGTGTTCATAAACGTTTGTTGTATATTTATAGACAAACAAGGAACTGTATCTAGGGCCAAAGTTATCTTCTTCTTTTGCCTCAAGGTCTGGTCAAACCGAAACGATTTCGGCAGTTGTTAGCTCTGATTGTGTCAACTAATTTTAATGGATGTGTTTAAACTAGCGTGAGTCGTATGGTGTTACGGTTTTTGCATGGGTTTTGCCTCAATTTGAACAGTCCTTTATGATAAGGAGATAAGGATCCAAGAGCTTCCATAAGTGACACATTCATCATCTGCCTAGCCTTTTCCCAAACTATCTTAGGGTCGGCTTCCAGTCTCACCGGATGCAGCTGAATACGAGTATTTTACATGGAGCGACTGCCTATCTGACCTCCACAACTCAGTAACTGGGTAATACGATACCCCTTGGTAAGACTGGATGTCAGACTTTTTGGCTTCTGACTACTCGTAACGACTGTTAAAGATCTACAAATGACAGCCGGGACCAACGGCTTAACGTGATTTCAGAGGCACGGAGGAAACTCGGTATGTAATTATGGTCACCCATCGACGGACCAACCCCGGCAAGCACAGCTTAATCTTTAAGATCGACCCGTGCGGCTGTTATTATTTAGCCACGAGCTCCTCGAAAATTATTGTCACTCAATTTACTTTTTTTTTGTAGACCCTAAGTAATTCCTCCTTTTCCAATCTTGCAAGATTAGTACATTGTTCACCGAGAGGAGAAAGTGACCGATTACCGCCGAGGGTGTCGTTTGAAGCCCGAGCCGTAGGCGAGGGCTTTAAAACACCCGAGATCGGGAATCGCACTTTCTCTCGAGTGATACAATATAGTGCTTTATACTACACCTACGAGGAAAATAAAAAACTAAATCTTTACTAATTGAAATTTATATTGAAATTGTTGCAGTTAGTGAAGCTTAATGTAACACTTTTTCCATTAATGTTTGTTTGAGATGTTTGCGACAATGTAGGAGGAATAACTGGCTGTGCTGTTGGCACTGCGCTCGTAGAAGGCTGTGGTGCCAAAGGGGCAACTGGCTGCTGAGGGGCATCTGGCATCGCCGCGCTCGTTGATGGTTGAGGAGATGAGTCTTGATGCACATTAATCGATCCCGATATTTGGTTATTTATTCGTGTTTTGTTTTCTACGGAATTCTCTATGTAGCTTTCTGCAACAGCGGACGATTTCCAACCGCCGTGACGTTTTATTGTGGTTAAATCAGCACCAGTATCGGCAAGAATAGTCGCTGAAGTTCTGCGAAAGCAGTGGCCAGTGTATTCTAGTGGATTGAGTAAATTAAGGTAGGAAGCTATTTCTCTTGGCACAGTACTTATTTTGTTTTTCCCAATTACTTGTTTCGTACATTTTTTGTTTTTATATTGTAGTAAAAACCGATTGGTTTTGGGGTCACTGGTGCGAATTTCGTTATATTTCTTCACTATCTCATAAAATAAGCCCGATATAACAAATGATCGCTGAATTTTGGTTTTTGTGTTAGGAATATTGACGATTATTCCATTTGCGAGGATTTCGATATCGTCTGTTCTCATATCCACAAGTTCTAGCGAACGACAGGCCCCATTTACTCCTAAAATCAAAATAACCTGTAAACAAAAATATCAAACATGAAAACCTAGTAGATTTCTACTCATAAATAGGTACGTAATAAATCATAAACCAGTGCATTTTGTTCATAAACTTACCTTCATCAACAAATATTTGTCATCTGGAGCATTCTGCAAAAAGGAATAAACATCCTTTGTAGTAAGCACTTTTGATTTCTTACTACGGAATCCCTCCGACTTTCTTTTCAGAAATGCTGTAAGTTTTTGTATTCTTGAATATTGATGTCGTTTCTTGTCAATATAGTACTTTTCAACATTGAGTACATAGACCATAACGTACTTGGTTTGTATTTTTGCGCTTTTTCACAGAAATAAGCTAGCAAAACAGTTTCAGAAAAAGATGCCGCATTTTTTTCACTTTTCCATTGCAAAAAATCGTCATAAGTTTTATTATATTTTTTAATTGATTTCTGTGGTAAAAGGTTATCAATCAGTATTTTTGCTGTTTCCTTCAACTGCGGCGGAGTTAAAAAATTTTCATCATCACTATCACTATTTATCATTTTGATAGTTTTATTTTACTTTTCTACGAAAACTGAATCCTCAAACAACACACAAATTGAAAATGGCGCCAATGGCGTCTGCAATTTTCACATGTTCTTTTTTCAAATTGTTTGACACCATCCAACACACAGTGGCCAGTGTCATTTTGCGAACTTGGAGATAAAAACTCACTGTAAAAACTTTTTGGCTTTTGATATTTAGGTTACCAGCGCATAGTCTTACACAAAATTAAAAAAGAAAAACCACGTAAGAAATGAATTTTCATACACTTTTCTCTCCCGCTCAGATGCGTTTTCTCGCCGCATATTTGTTCGATATGCAATGACGTACTTTCTACCGTAAATTTGATAAAGTATCAAGGTACTTTCCGAGCAGGTGTAGTATAAAGATAAATTTTTCACCTTACGTCTTAAGTTATGCCTGCAGGAGTAAAAAGGAAAATACATGCCTCTCGAGTGTTCCAATTCAGCTCATTATCCCTTAGGGAAATTTCCGGAACATGATTTCTTAATACCTATCAATTTAGGGAGCTTCTACTCCGAATACCTTCGATTTTATCGAGTATAATATTAATCGTCCCTACAAATCCCAAGGGACTGATTTTCCTTATTAATACTGAGGTAGGTATCTTCTGAATACTGGTATTTGTGCTCGATAGTTATTTGTCAAGCCGGGAGCTCGGGATCTTAAATTTTGAGGTTTACAAAGTCTTGTAAAGTGAAGCTGAAGAGGTTTTCAGTTTGATTGTTGATCGTTTTCATAATCAGCCTGTAATATTCCCACTGCTGGGACTTAGGCTTCCTCTTTGTGGGTGGGAGTGGCTCGAAATCTACCACGTGGGCTTTTGTTAGTTTATACGGGTTGGGAACATCACCCCCTCACATAAAAGTTTTACTTTTGTAATAAAAAAATCTGCGGTTCCATACATTTTGACCGTATAGATATTGGACTTTTGTAGGAAACAGAGGTTTTTTTCATTACCGATAAAAAAAATCGTTCAGAATGATGTACTGAACAACACGAACGTTTTTTTTTTGTGAATAATAGACTTAACAGAGTCTCAAAATTAATGAACCTTACGAAAATGGGATCCCAAATTACAAAACTCAATCTTAATAGCTGGTATATTCCTATTGGGGTGAACTTCAGTTATTTAGCAGTCAAACTACAAAATTCAAATTATTTACGTAAACAATTTTCAACATTTAATTATTTACTTAACCAAATTAAGTAAATAATTAAATGTAACGTAAGGTATTTAGATGATGGAATGGGGGGTGATGTCGACACGGTTTTGCATGAACTACAACTCCTCAAACAGAAATTGAAATCTATTGGCCTGGACCTTAACCCATAAAAGTGCAAAATTTACCTCTCTGACGTGACCGACAGACAATCGACCATAGATAAAATATGTAATGCAATACTCGTACAAATAATAACAAATCAAAATTTTGGAAAAATTTACCTTCTAGATTCCCCTGTTTTAGAAGAAAGTTTTTCATCTTTCATCGATGACAAAATCAAACATTTTACTGACATTTCGGACAGACTCTCCAAAATAAATTTACTTTCGGCATTCACCCAGATATAGCTGTTTTGGACGACACCAGAACTTTTGGACAAAATTTACCAAATTATACGCAGCAAGCCACCGTCAATTAGATTTGGTGGCCTCGGCGTCCGCAAAATTTCTAGTGTAAGCTTTTCGTTCCTGTCCTCTGTCCACAGCACTGAAAAGCTAGCCAGGAAGATTTTAACTTTCTCACTGATTGACTCGGAAGTGCCATACTTGACGGATACAGAGGACGCCTGGAAAGTAGCTTGCCCGGACACGGATCGGCCCGAGAACTCATTTTCCCAGAGACAATGGAATGAGCTGCTCTGCTGGTTGGTACGGAATAACCTTATTAAAACGTCTACCAATACTGCTTAGCATGCCCACCTGCTGGCTGTGGGTGAGTGTGAGTCGGGTCTCTGGCTTCAGGCACTACCGTCATCTAATATAGGCACTATGCTAGGAGACACAACATTCCGGCTCCTTGCGGGGCCACATCGCTGTCGATGTGGTGAAGCAGTTGACGGCTTCGGACACCATGGCCTTTCCTGCAGTAAGATAACGCGGCACATTATGCTAATGTGATGATTAATGATCTCATCCGTCGTGCTCTTGCCGCCAGTGTGCCAGCTGTCTTAGAACCCAATGGCTTGGCACGCGTCGATGGGAAGAGACCAGATGGTATGACCATAATGCCATCCACGGCGTGGCAAAGGCCTTCCAAGTCGGGTAGGCCTTAGGTGTGGGATGTGACTTGTGTCGACACCCTTGCGCCATCTCATCTTCCTAGCACGGTGAGCTGCGCTGGGGCGCCTGCTGCAGGTGCTAAAAACCTTAAACGGCGCAAATACAATAACATAATTGGTAATTTTGTGTTTGGGGTTGAAATACTAGGGCCATGGGCCTGAGTGCCCGCTTTGTGTTTCGAGATAACGCCAAACGGTTGGTCGACTCTTCACGTGACCAGAGGGCTGGCTGGTCACGTGGCTGGATCAGCAATGCAATCCAACGTGGCAATGGGGCTAGCGTTCTGGACAGCGATGTGGATGAATTTTTTGACGCCTTGTAATTTTGATACTTTTACATATTTCACTATTTTAGATCCTTTTGTAGTTTCTAGATAGTGTACATAATTATGTTCATATAAATAAACCACTCCCTCAGTAGCTACAAAAAAAAATTGGCAATTTAGGTAAGCTTTCTTGTTAAATTCTAAACTTCATATTATTAGGCACTCTTACTAGGATTTCTTATTATTAGGCTTCTTATTATTATCTTAAAGAGAAGATTATTGTTCTTTGCTCTTTATTAAAATCACAAAAGACGTTTTAAGTGCTTACTATAGCTAAGGTTTTTCAAGTAATAGGCATATTTCAAAGTAATTTGAAAATAGGATAACGATGTTTTGCTGATTGAAACTTTATTAATTAATATAAACTCTGGTTTATTGTTTCGTTTCGTCAGTGCCTTTTAATTGGTTTCCAGTCATTTTAATAGTGAACTTAAACAACGTTCGATAAAATATCGAATGTTGTTTTCAGAAATTATAAAGTGGGCTTTGTATTCAGAAATTATAAAGTGGGATTCTAAATTATTGGTAGGTATTTTCGTTGATATTGTGAAAGCTTTTCAGTATTTTTGTAACAGGTTTCTTGTTTAAGTTAATAAAGCGTTCGTTTATTTTAAAATAAAAGCAGACACTCTCTTAGGATAATTTTAAGGGATTTGCTTACTAACCTACTTAAAAATAATAATAAAGCTAGCACAAGGTTACGTACCTAGTTGAGCAAATGTACGAATATGGACGATTCTAAATAAAAAATGTTTGTTTACTGGTAGAGAGTCTTGTGGCATTAAGTCCGCCTATGTACCACTATCGTACATGAAGTTTAAATAAATAAATAAACGTTCTGTTGTTTCCGTCTACACCCTCGTGGAAAAATCGCGTGAAATAATACACATGGTAAATATCCCGTAGTAAATGTTATTGATAGTGTTAGTGACCATGTCAGTTTAAAAACTTATAAAACGCGTGAGTTTATGTGAGCATGTAAGGCAAATCTTTTGTTTTTAAATAAGAAGAATATGCTGTTTTTTTTAGATTTAAACGAAAGAAATCCCGAAAATATGGCTGAAAGCGTTATCCTCCTTGAAAGTCTGAAAATATTCTAAACGACTACGTGTATGATATGCCTCGTCGTAAGCATTATTTTATTATTATTTTGGTGCCAAGAAATATTCCTTACTCGTAATGTCTTTTGTACTCTAGAGTCCAGAACAACTTTGGCTACCGTCCAAGATCCATTCAATACGTGTGTGGCCATTAAGTCAGTAATCTCTCGATCATTTCTTGAAACTGTGCCCAATGCATGGTGAGATCTGTATCATTGCTTTGCTTGAGGAAGTGCCAGTTTTGTTAGGTCTCTGAATATTTACTACTTGTACTACATTTCACACTTCTGTTAGTGTTAAGCAGTTGATCTATCACCAACCGAAGAATTATGAAGCAAATTAAAAGATTCGAGTCGTCATCACATTCACAGGGTTCTGTAGCACCAAACAATAAAATAACAATATTTTTTACGCTCATTCATTAAATTAACATTCAAACATCATCATCTGTCTAGCCTTTTCCCAAACTTTCTTGGGGTCGGCTTCCAGTCTAACCGGGTGCAGCTGAGTACCAGTATTTTACTTGAAGCGGCTGCCTATCTGACCTCCAAAATCCAGTACCTGGGTAATACGATACCCCTTGGTAAGACTGGATGTCAGACTTTTGGCTTCTGACAACTCGTAACGACTGTCAAAGATCTACAAATAACAGCCGGGACCAACGGCTTAACGTGCTTTCCGAGGCACAGAGCAAACTCGGTATGTTATTATGGTCATCCATCCACGGACCAACCTCAGCAAGTACGGCTTGACCTTAAAGTTCGACCCGTGCCGCTGTTATTATTTAGCCACGAGCTCCTCAAATTACCAAAAAAAAAAATTAACACTCAACCGAACAACTAAATTTGTTTTTCATAGTATGTTGATAAAAAACAAAGTTACTGCAGTTTGAATTGAAAACGTCCACCAGGATTCCATGGTCAGCAGAAAGCTTGCGACCACTGGACCAACGACGCAGTTATTTGGACCATGACAACCATTATCATGAAACATTTGGACAGTTACGTTAAAGTCCCATTAAACAGACAGCGTACTCATTAACCGACTTCCAAAAAGGGGGAAGTTTCTCAATTCGACTAGTTGTTTTTTTTCATGTATGTTCACCGATTTCTCCGCCAATTGCGGACCGATTTTCAAAATCCTTCGTCGAAGTTGCGAAGGCCTGTCCTCCATTGATCCATACACAACATGGTGCGCAAATTGCATTAACTTTATACAACTAATTTTTTTTAAACATTGGCCCTCACCAGGAATATCTCCTATATCGTGGGTGCGTTTACAAAAATTTAAACTCACATACACAAAAATCCAGACCCGGAACAACTATCTGTAGGTCATACAAATATTTGTTCCATGCGGGGAAAACTAAAACAGCACATAAAACCTTTACGTTTTTTTTAATGATTTTTTTCTCTCAGAATTAGGTTAGTTGAATTAAAAATTATTAGGGGTGTCTGAGGTTTTGCGCATTTAACGTTACACGTTGTATAACGGTACAAAAGAACAATTTTCAATTAAGAATTCTTTGATATTGATGAATATTGATGTAAAAATAGGTAAGAAACAAAAATGAAATTTACACTTCTTTGGAACAAAAAAGTACCTACGTGTAAGTATATATTATAATAATTTACTAAAATAATGCAACAAGTGAGTGAATGTGGAGAAATACACCATATTATAAGTAACACACTATCGTCTACATTTCTTTTTCATTTTTCCTTTCGCAGGTCTGCTGGCAGAAATTTCGTATGAAATAAGCAGTACCTTTGTACTCAAATGTTTTATGTTTTTTTTTCCTGTGTTCTCTACTGTGTGTACATAAATAGTAAAATAAATAAATAAATAAATAAATAACCTTTGTTGAATTTATCACGTAAGGAAACAAATATTACAAATTCGTATTAGTAATACCAGAATTCCCTCGCATCAGTGGTTAGTGTCCCTCACTCGACAGTTTATCGAATTTGCCAGTTTCCTTGATTGGTCAGTTCCGCTGATTGGACGGGTTTGCCGTTTCGACAGTTGGATCTACTCGATACCATTCAAGTAGGTACTTGCCAAACCAAACAAGATTAGTTTTTATTCCTCTTAGTTCGAAAAGGCTATTTAATGAGTTAAGTTAGTATAATAAGAACAGCTAAAGATGAAACAACAATACTTCTACAACAAACTAAAACTTATAATACAGCAACGACTGATATCTCTTTGAAACTGAACCTATATTGAAACATAGACAATAGTTAATGGATCGTATCTGCAAGCGACAGATATGACATTTCATTTCCTTTTGACTTACAGTTCAGAAATAACTTTTATGTTATTATTAAAAATTAGGTATTTCATTTACCACAGGATTTACATGGTACACATTTTTTATAATAATTATCTGTATTTTTGGGAAATAAAGATATTATTATTTGTCTTTTAACTTGGAACTTTCAACTTCAAATTGAATTTTGAAATTGAACCTGAATTTCATCAATAGTTATTTCTTTTTAAAATATTGTGCAATATATTTTTTTACTTTAAAGGTTATCCAACAGCCGATTTTTATTTTTAACCGAAATTCAACGCGGTGGTTCATGGTCGCATGAATTCAGTACATGATTATAAAAAGACCCCTATTTAAAATCCTGTACTGAATTCATAATATGAGTTTACGTGTCAATGTCCCTTATAAGGGTAGAAGGGACATTGACACGTAAACTCAGTATAAACACAAAAGCGAATCATTCAACCATTGCCTTGATTTCTCCGCCTTTCCATGAAAGTGAATTAATTTGGTAGACCGGTATAATATTATCGTGTAGTATACCATTGGTTTGAGATAGAATAGCGTAGTAGTAGAACACAAACAATTGACAGTCGGAGGCCGGTCTTTGTCAGCGAGGTTGACCGAAATGATATTAGATTTTGGGACTTGCAAATATAGTTTTGCTTGTAATCACGCCAAGTAATCTGTAATGTGCGAGGGGCGAGCGTTTTGGGAGACTGTCTCATGTTAATTAATGTGCTGATTATCTGGTTATTTTGGCAATTTTTTTCCAAATTCTTTTTTTTTTTTTCTCTAATCAAAAGTGATTACCGAATACAAAATGACTAATTACGTTTTGCGCCTAGTCTTTTCCCAAATTATATTGGAGTCATCTTCCAATCCAACCAATCGAATCTTGGTAAGTTTGGTTGTAAAATTTTCAGGCTTTTCACTATTCGTAACTACTGTCAAAGATCTATAAATGACAGTTAGTACTGTAGCGACCACAAAAAGCAACATACTACAAAAAGTACTACAGCGCTATCTATGATGCGATGGAGGAACTAACATCAATTTCCTACAAGTCGCAAGTAAAGTTTACATCGACTTTAGTATATATAGAGAAACCCGATAATAACTATTGGGCAGTTGCCCGCCAGACATAACACCTGTCTGGCCGGAGGATCCTCCCTTTTCAATGGAGTATTGAGGAACTTTACACCCTGTTCCTCATACTCCTAAACTGGTGACCCCGAAATGGACGTCAGCGCCAGCCTTCGAGCAACGTGACGTCATCAACATCAGCATCACTTCCTCCAGCTTTCGAGCAGCGAGTCTCACAGCCAGCCAGCTTCAACAGGGTAAACCTGACCACCAGCATGCAGCGGAAGCGCATTCCTGGTCAGCACCCTCAGCCTCTCATCAAGCGACCATGGCACAGCACACAGCACTTTCGGCCGGTCGAGAGCTTCTACCTCCCGGCCGACACCTCTCTAGCTGTCTGCCACATCGCGGCGCTGTACCACGTCCGACACACCGGAGCAAACGCAGCGCCGGCCCCGACTCACTGGGGTTCGCCTCACCACCGCAGACTGTTCCGACTCACCGTGAACAATGCGGCAACGAGCTTCCAACTGGCACGGCTAAATACCTAAAAGATGACTCATTCGACTATCGACCTCCGGTCTCCGGGGGGGAGTGATGTAGCGACCACAAAAAGCAACATACTACAAAAAGTACTACAGCGCCATCTATGATGCGATGGAGGAACTAACATCAATTTCCTACAAGTCGCAAGTAAAGTTTACATCGACTTTAGTATATATAGAGAAACTCGATAATAACTATTGGGCAGTTGCCCGCCAGACATAACACCTGTCTGGCCGGAGGATCCTCCCTTTTCAATGGAGTATTGAGGAACTTTACACCCTGTTCCTCATACCCCTAAAGTACCAACGACTTAAACTAATTTTATAAGTGCTTCAATAATAAGAAATTAAAAACTACAGCCTCTACATTTCAATAAGCCACCGCTGCTCTCTAGAAAACATTTTTAATTAATTCTAACCAATATTTTAATCACAAAAGTTAGTCCAAATCCTCTTTGAAAGACTTTCGTAATTTTAACTCTTCAAGTCTAGATTAATAAACTTTTAGGCTAAGGTATTCTTGTTTATCATACTTCTACGCTCACAATAGAAACTGCGAGCACGTTCTCGAAGTTTCTTTGAGTTTAAATAAACACCCTGTATTTCCCGGATCGCGTGAAACTTGATTAAATAAACGCCCTGTATTTCCCGGAGCACGAGAAACTTGGATATGGGTCACGATCGATTGATGCATAAATCCGATTCGAAGCTTAAAGCGGAGTTACAGCATGCCAAGTTTAGAGGAGTATTTTAGGCTGTGGTGAGAAAACCGGTTATTGCTTTAAACGATTTAATGCATTGACTAATGGCTACTTTGGGATGATAAAATTGTTACATTGTTTATGACTCAACTCCATCCATTTCTATGTAAATGTGTCAATGCTATCAAATATTTGTATTAAGTTTTAACTCAAAACCAAAGGGGTTTTGAGTTAACTTGGTGGTTACTTAACAAGATAAATAGTTTATTGTCTTTTTTGTGTTTTCGGAATCTTATTCATTTTATGACCTATTTAGATAACAGGGCCTCTGGTTACCTCTAAGTAGTTTATTGCCCGTTTTCACACCAGTAGTAGGTACTGAGCTTTTCGTTAGTCTAAGCAAATGACTAAAGCACACTTGCAATTGTTGAGATTTCAACTCTCGACACGGCGGTTAATAGTAGATTGTATCATAAGGGAGAAAAATAATATTTTTACGGTGAGGGCGCTTTTTTGAATCCAGAGCGAAGTGAGGGTTTTTTTAGTAGAATCCTG
The DNA here is from genome assembly GCA_963082945.1 of Cerastis leucographa. Lineage (NCBI taxonomy): Eukaryota > Metazoa > Arthropoda > Insecta > Lepidoptera > Noctuidae > Cerastis > Cerastis leucographa. The sequence continues at coordinate 18,517,839 of OY720356.1, read as the reverse complement.
GATGTAGCGAGGGATTCTATGAACGTCGCCCGAGCCAAAAATACATTTTGCGCCCGAGGGATACACTCTACTTTTCATCACCCACTATGAGAAAATAAATAATAATAATTTTTTATTCAAAAATATAAGGTACTTATACATTAAATACAAAAAAATATAAGGCGCATTTTATTTTATTGTAATATTATTATTTAATAAAAACAGAGAAACAACTAAATTGTAATTAAATACTATCTGATTGATTGATGATTTAAAAAAAAATTACCATGGAGTTTCTTGCCGGGTCTTCTCCATAGGAAACGACCAACCCGAACCGTGCACCTTTTGTCGACGTTTTATAAGTGCCCATGTAAGCCTATGTAAAATAAAATATTTTGATTTTGATTTTTTGGGATACAGTTCCGGGACGTCTTGACTCCGCCGCGATGAGACACTCCACTGTCCTCCTTGCAGTGAACTCGAAACATCACGACTCTGTAGAAGCGCGCTTAGGTGTGGGTAGAATGATAAGTAGGTCGCCTTTGGCGCGCTTTCCCGATTGATGCCATTTTCTGTCCGTAATAATGACTGGCTCCGACAAATCTATATATTATCCTTTTATTTATGTATTCTAGTTCTGTGTTTTTCTGCCTGCGCAGATAAATTGGTTGAAGTGTAACTAAAAAGACCCCCGTGACTGTACCAGAACTCAGTCAGAACTAGGCCAAGTCTGTAGTCTCCAGGGAGTTTCCTCATGTTGTGGTAGTACACGTCTAGACTTGATGACGTCAGTTGGCATGGGGCCAGTCTAGTTGGCATTGAAGTTATAGCTATGCGGTGACAGTACTGGCAGGGTGACGACTGGCGCAGTACGTTGGATACCCGTAGGAAGGACGATTTATGGTGATTGAGGATTTGAGTTGAGAACGTTATTGCTGTGATGAGCCGGGATTTATTAAACAAAGTCAATTTTAATGTACCTATCTATGGTTTTTAGACTCTGATTATGGCAATTGCATTTTGATCTTAAAACAAAATTGTATTATGATCAAAATGCGATCGTTTTTTGTTTTCTATTGATCGGTCTTTGCTCTGAGTCAGATTATTTTTTAAATCAAATCAAAATATTTTTATTTCACATAGGCCTACATGGGCACTTGTAAAACATCGACAAAAAGGTGCGGTTCGGGTTGGTCCTTTCCTATGGAGAAGAACCAGCAAAAAACTCCATGGTTACTCTTTTAAAATCCTTTAGTTTTAAATTAATAAGTATAAATATAGCAAAGGAAGTGCGAAGGTCTCCATTATCCCATTTGTATCAAAAATTCTAACCTCTTAAGAAAATTCCAAATCTTTCTTATTTGTAAAAAATGTCTTTGACCCCTACAACAATATCCCTTTCAGCGCTAACTTCATCCTTCTCAACCAAAAACCAGTATTTATGTGACATATAGAACGTGTTGAGAATTTTCTAGAGAGGTAAGTAACCTCAGTTTCATGGAATCATTATATATTCCACTAGTAGGCTCCATCCAGTCGTTAGGCCCGGTTTCCACCTAAGCCAGACATGTAAGTTTCGATCAACGACAGGAGATACGAGAACAAAAATATGGATTCTGTGATACATACCTATACATACAAAAAGTCACGCTATTTTTCCATGAAAGTTGGCAGAAACCGCAGAGCGTCACCTATTTCGATCCTTACATACTCCATTTGCATTCATTTCTATTTGGAATAGCGACCGCGAACCGGAAACGATGCGTTGGAAGGCCTCTCACTATGTGGACCGATGACCTGGTGAAGGTTGCGGGAATCCGCTGGAAGCGAGTCGCATGGGACCGGTCAATGTGGCGACACTTGGGAGTGGCCTATGTCCAGCAGTGGACGTCTTTCGGCTGAAATGATGATGATACTCCATTTGCCTCAACCACGTTCATACATCTGGTCATACGCGCACACCGGTTGGGAGTACTACGCACCTGACCTTTCTAAATGTCTGTCATTTAATTTAATTCATCACAACTGCTCTAAAGCCGAAGGAAAACATACTGAGGAAATGTGTACGACTAACAACCAGTAGTTCGAACACATGTGACATCTGCATACCTGATCATTGATCGCATGGTGGATAACTGTCTATTCCCTCTTAGAGAGCAAAGGCCAGTGTCCCAGTAGTGGGACTATTATAGGCTGATTACTATTGGTTGATTCCCACATTCCCGCACGACTCCTTTCCGCTCCGCTAGCCTCCGCTGCGCTCTCTTGGTTGTACCCAACGACAAGCCAAGGAGTGATTTATGTTGATTGGAGAAGCCTACGCAAGCGCCATGGTAATTACCTGTCAGTTCGGGATGAAGGCTTTATTGTGAAATTAACTTCCAGTGGTGTAAGCGCCAATTTTGAGAAATTATGTGACTGTTTTTGGTGTAGTTTGTGTGTGCGCAAATTAGCTTTTCAAACTATTAATTTTATTTACTATGTTGGGAATAATGTTATTGGCATTTAGGGTGTCAAACAATAAAATTCGTCCACATCCTTGTCAAAAGGAAAAGTGCCCAGAAGGCTGGCACCATTTCCACGTTGAACGGCAAAGCCAATACTTAAAAAAAAAACGGATTGCACTCCGGGAGTGCCGGCAGAAGTGAAAACTTGAATATTGACATTGTGCATTTTTGATATTTTGGAATGGTTTGCATGACATGAATTGTTTTAATTATCGGTATAAAAGTACTATAGTTTATATGGTAAAATACAATATTCATTTATTGCGCTATCGTACACAATCATGACAATTTATATCACATTAAAAACTTAACACTTCAAAATTATTACAATCCGTCTTACGAATTTTACCTCTTTTGAGAAACCGAAGGTTTTGTTTGTGCATAAATAAATAAAATAAAATAAATAAGATAATTAAGTATCTAGTTTTGGAAACCCAAACTCAATGACAAATGCCATAAAGTTCAATTTCGTTCGTAACCTAATGTAAATCCGTCTTACGAATTTTCGATTCTATCCTGACGCCATGCAGTTTAACATTTTTTAACCATCACAAAAGAGCACAACGCTGCTAAAGACGTTTTCACTTCAAAAAACTGCTACTCTTTCTTTAGATAAATTAGGTCTCTAAATAATCTATTGCGTGACCCAGTAAAATCAAAACATTAGCAAAACACAAGCACCACTAATTTAAGCGGCAAAACTAAAGCCAAACAAATTAAAAGCATTTCTTAATCACGTTCTGAACCATGAAACGCTTTTGGTCAAACTTGATGCTTACGGTATACGAGGGAATGCGCTACGTCTTATAAAGTCTTATCTAAGTGGACGTGTCCAATATACTGAAATCTCGAAAATATGCGTCAAATCAAAACGTGAGGTCAAATATTTATCTGATCCTAGGGAAATTAAATATGGCGTTCCCCAGGGCAGCGTTCTAGGGCCATTATTATTCTTGCTGTATATAAATGATCTACCCCGACACATCCCATACCCTTGTGTATTATTTGCCGATGACAATACGATCCTTATAGACTGCCTCAATAAAAAACTTTATGAAGATGAAATAAATAATTCTCTAAAATTAATAATAAAGTGGCTCAACGATAATAATCTTATTATAAACCTCAAAAAAACCAATATAATGCATTTCTATCAAAAAATTCTTCCTTCAAACCTAAAAATTAATTATAAAGGACAAACAATTGATAGCGTTACCATGGCTAAATTTTTGGGTATATTGATTGACAGTCAATTGACTTGGAAACCGCAGGCTGAAGAAGTTTGCAAAAGATTAAGCACGTCTGCGTATGCTCTTTACAATCTGTCCAAGAAAGTTAACGTTGATACATTAATGGTTGCATATCACGGTTTGGTAGTCTCTGTTCTCAGGTTTGGTGTAGCATTCTGGGGTAATTGTTCCGAAAGAGAGTCTATATTTAAAGCCCAAAAACGGTGCATAAGATCCATTTTTAATCTCAAGGTTACAGATAGTTGCATTCCTTTTTTCAAGAAATACAAAATACTAACTTTTCCTTGTATATACATTCTTGAAGTAGCTATATTCGTTAAAACTAACAAGCATCTATTTCCAACATTAAATGATACGAGGACGCGAACTACTGCCATGAGATCAAAATATCAGAGCCTTTTGTGTACTGGTAGATTTAACACTGCTTTGCTTAAAAAAAACATTATTGGTATGGCACCTATTATATTTAACAAACTGCCAAGTTGTATTAAGGATCAGCCCTTAATAAAATTCAAGAAACTCTTGTCGTCGTTGCTGATAGAGAAATGTTATTACTCGGTTACCGATTTTATAAATGATGAATTGTAATATTTGCTTCACTTTATCTCACTTATTATGTAAATAATTTTATATATAGTTAGCTGATCCATGATCTCATTTTGAATTTAAGTACCTAGTCTCTAAGTTATCTGTAAGTTAAACACTATATTTTTGTATGCCAACAGGCAGAATGTACTGGGAATATTATCTGAAACTAACACCATTATTGTAACACCTGCATTATATACAAATAAAGAATTATTATTATTATTATTAAATTGTGCGAAATAAATAGAGCAGAAACGTGTTCACCCTTATTTCGAAGGAAAACTCGAGTTCAATTCGCGTATCGGGATAAATATTTTTATAGCCTCGCCTGTTGGGCGTGTTTGTATGTTTGTGTACGTGATTTGAGTTTCTTATAACACTTAAAGTATAAGTAATGTATGGGAAAGGGGTTTGTTTATTTATGTTGCTTTACACTAATGTTAGTGGAAAAAAGAAGTTTGAGTTACAACGCTTACTCCCTCTAGCGTGATGTACGTATAAATAATAAATAGGATAACGCCAGAAGAACGATGAAGACTTCCTTTTACTGATTTGTGCCTACCTTATGCATGAATCTGGAAATATAGATATGATAATGATAAAGCTCTTTACCCCGAACAATATGCAAATGATGAAGCTAATGAAGGTTACTGAAACTTTCAGTAGCGCCATCAGGATGGAATTTGGTGTCGACAAATGTGCAGACATGCATGTGAAGCGAGGGGAGATTTTGGAATCCGTGGGAACTCAAGTTTTGGATTCCGTAGTTCCAAACAGAAACCTACAAGTAATTGTGTATATCGGAAGCAATAGGCATCAATTCTGCCGACATGAAACAATCGTTGAGGGAACGCTTCTCTGGCCGCCTGAAAAAGGTGCCAAGAAGTCCTTACCCCACTCTTCTTAGCTAACGAGAACTGGCGCAAGTCTGTTGTATTAGACACTAATGATCGCTGCGAGGTATGGCAGAGCAAGGAATATTTAAAAATGCAAATTGTATGTAAAGGAAATGATAATGTTATAGTATCGTTCGTCATTGCGATTTTTTTTTTGTTCTAAGCCATACCTCCAGATATGGCTCAAAATTCCAACTTATTTTTGTATTAAATACTAGCTGATCCCGGCATGCGTTGCAATGCACTTGTTCCTACCCACTACCTACCTACTTACTACCTACCTACCTACCTACTACCTACCTAACTACTACCTACCTAACTACTACCTACCTACTTACTACCTACCTACCTACCTACTACCTACCTAACTACTACCTACCTACCTACTACCTACCTACCTACTACCTACCTAAGAACCTTCTCCTGACAATAAAAAAACAAAACAAAAAAAGAATTATCGAAATCGGTCCAGCCGTTCACGCGTGATGCCGTGACCAAGGGAAATAGGGATTCATTTTTATATATATAGACTAGGTTTTAATGTTATAACTTTACTTTAAATACCTTACGACGTCTGTTATAGTCTAAGCATCCATCAGCACAATGTTTCGAGTACGTGACAGTAGGTCCCAGCGAAAAACATGATTTCTCACCCAAAAGTCGTTGCCCATCAAGTTATTTTTCCGTAAAGTTACTTACATTCATGTACAGAATGCTTGGTTGACGGCTTCGTGAAGCGTCCGTTTACATCATGTAAACTCTTGGGATTACAGTTGCTTTTCTCGTCTTTTCTTTTTAAGTTCACACCACTTGAGACTCGATTTACTTTTGCTATTGGACCTGTTGATCAAGGTTAAAATGCATATCGGTACCTTGATGTAAAAGTCAGTAGTACATACTATATTTTTTCTCTTAAAACGTAAGCATAATAACAGAAAACCTCGTCCCCTCACGTACCTACGAATCTTCGTGCCGAACTTAAATGAAAAGAAAACAAAAGAAATATGGAACGCACATGCTGTTCTAATTTTGAAACAAAGAACAAGCAATATAATGCTTGAACCCAGAAATATAATGCTGTAGTCCCAAAAGATAATATCAAGTAGTCTAGTCCAAAAAAGTATCTACTCGGAGAGTTGTGAAATTCTGTAAGGAAAACGATGCTTACATATATTTGATTCGACACAACAATATTATAAAATACGTAATTTTTCTGTATGTATTATCATCATCAGCCTATAATGTTCCAACTGCTGGGACACAGGCCCTCCTCTCTATGAGAGGGAGTGGGCTGTAATCCACCACGCGGGCCCACTGCGGGTTGGTAGGTAGATGTCACATGTCTTCGATTTTTTTTAGTTCTAACCCACGGCTTACTGCTCGTAAGTCGGGGCTGCCACCACTAGGTCACCGCTGCTCTCTGTATGTATTATGAATTCCAAGATGAGTTTTTTCTTATATAATTTGTTGATTTTAAAACAAAAAGAATTGTACAGCTTTTGTATGCTAGAATTTACCTATAAGACCTCAAAATTATACATGTTACTTTTGTCAATATACCAGAAATACTATTTCTGGTTTTTTTTTTTTTTTTTTTTATAGAAATTTTATTATTGTTGGTACGATGGGGTAAGATCGGTCTGTTCGGCTTAGGTCGACATCCAATTATGCCGAGAGCCAAGGCAAATATGATTCAACGATAGTAGTTGCCGAGTATTCGCTGATGCACGAGTCGATTAAAAGCCGAAAACCTGTAGTAATTTCTTCGAATCAGCTTTTTTATTCAACCATTTTTTTGGTGACTTTGACTCCCTCGTTGGTATTATGGTCGCAGGTGGAACTGCTGAGCATGATATCCTGGGTTCAAATCCCAGGTCAGTCAAAGTGTTATTGGGTTTTTCCATCAGGAATTTTTCAGTAGCAGCCACGGAGTCTGGATGTGTGCCCGGTTGATGGCAATAGGCGCGCTCCCTATTACATAATATGTGACTTAAACATAACTGGCCAAATGTGAGTGTACTATTAGGTACAACACTTTTTTACTTCTTTTTTTTTTAAAAAAAACGTTGCCCCACACTAGGAATTTCTTCTGTATCGTGGGTGCGTTTACAAACATTTAAACTGACATACACAAACAGCCAGACCGGGAACAACTATCTGTAGGCCATACAAATATTTGTTCCGTGCGGGGATCGAACCCGCGACACGCAGCGCAGCAGTCGATCGCTCAGCCATTGTGCCAACCGTGTCGTCGACTCTGCCTAAACCTTCGGTGGTTTCATGTATTTTTTCTTTTGTAAAAAAGTGTGTAGCGCTCCTAAAACTATTTCTTACATTACAGAATTTCCGAACACAACTTTCGTTATGTAAACCTCACGTAAATCTGGGCAAAATAAAATATCTGGAATAAAGATTTACGTAAAATCCAGGACAGTCTTATTAGTCCGGAGTATTTTGTCACAAAAAGAGTAAAGAGTAGGTCGGTAGTACGAGGGTCTTTGTATGGGTGAACGTTGCGATAAACCCCTCATTGGGTAGGTCGCCCTTAAACTGTTGGACATACAAAACAGTCGAGCAGAAGATCCACTATTTATAGAATTGACTTTTTTTTTCTGCTCTGTGTCTAAACAGATCCTTTTAACTTTTCGTAACCAAACAAACATTCACAACATATCTACCCATTAGATACAATGTCACTTTGTCTAGACCTTTAGGGCCAGGAATTAGCGTAAATGTAAATGCTAATAACAACAGTCACTGAAGATTTATGTTTCATTTATTCTTGAGTATATTTTTTTTAATATTTTATTTTATTATTGTTGTGTGCTAGCTAACATGTGACATTAATTTGATGTAATGGATTCCTTGTTAATATAAACTTGTTGAACACTATTGTATAGAATCTGGTTCTTCTAACCTAACAGACAGATGTGTTGCTGGGGAGTTTGTTCCGCCACTTCTTCTTCCTAGTTAAACACTAGAAAGTGGCGAAGGGCGGGCGTTTTTGGGGACTGTCTCTTGTAATTTTGACGTTCAAAAAGTGCTGATTATCAACCTAATTTGAATAAATGACTTTTGACTTTGATTTACTTTAAAAATGTGGGAAATGGATTTTCTGCTTCCATTTCCATGATTGAGTGGCAAGTAGGCACCACTAACAAATAAAAACTTGACTGATCTTAATCTCTGCCGCTACTGAACCCGCACTGTTAAATCGGTGACCGCAGCTCGGTTTGACAGACTTAATCGAGCACTTGGCCTTAAGCAGGATTAAGGAAAAAGTTTTTATTTCGGACAAACACGCTTTTGCCTAGTAGCTAGTTAAGCAGCTTGTGGTAATGAAAGCCGCTTGAACTGAGGGAGCAGCTTTTTAAATGTTAGTGTAACAAAACGTGAAACGCTTAAAATTATACCTTATTAGTTACTACACCTAGGTTGATAATTCTTTATCTGACTACAGCAAAGCCAAAAGGTTGATGATTTAAGTACTTTCATGTGATTCTTAAAGTTTAACCGGTGACTCGCTTTACTTCGTACGGTTTTTGGGACTTGACAAAACCTCGTCTTTTCTTTTGTAATTTATTCTTGTTCTTAGCCTTTCACTCTTGACAGCGTGGTCGCGGTTATGGCGGGTCGCCCAGGCTGCGGTCGCTGCCTTCGCGATCTTTTTCCTCTGGCCTCTTTGGGCCGCATGGCGAGCACATTCTGCCACATGGTCTTGCTGATAGATTTAATGTAGTCTGCCCATCGTCTTGGTGATCGACCATGGGGACATGGGCTTTGACTCTACCACGTTGCTACGGCTTATTTCGAACAATTTTTTTTTTTTAACTGTCGTTTTTTTTTTACTTTGGACACTTTTAACGTGCACGTCTTGCTACATCGTTCTCACATAATGTACCATCTCAACATGAATGATGTAACCAAGGTTTTTGTAACAAGATTCTGATTTAACCTCTCCAACCTCGCGGCTAAACGGTAAAACACCCAGCCGGCCTCACAATGACGTCATCGAGCGTGTCAAGTGTCCTGCGCTCATAAAAAGCTTATCGCGCGAGTTCTATTAGCTCTTATCTCAAGCGGTAAACAGTTTCGGGTTCTTGATTAACGAGACCATGTATTACAATATAAACAACTATTTTATAACTACTTGAGAATTATAAACATCGCATAGAATTCAGAGAGCTCGCCGCAAACATACTGTTGTCGTAGTTTGTTTTTTTTTGGTAAAACTACTGAATCAATTTACACGAAACTTTAGATCTAACATAACAAATATACAAGTAATCTAATGACAGTGTTTTTTAGGAGTCCTACATAAATTATTCTTGCAAGATTCCAATTCAAACGTCTTATTAGAATCGGCCATTTTCTAACTGCGCAGTTCAATGCATGAAAATACTTGAAATATCAATAAATATGAATAAATATGCCTCGAATGCATGAAATTATGAATTATCACTATTTTTTCGCTTATTACTAATGTTTCCAAGACCATATTTCATTGTAAAAGAGTCAAATTCATATTTTCAATTTCGACTGACGAACTTCACAACAAAGGAATTTTTGGAGAAATTTTTGGGTCAAAAACATAATTTTTAGATATTTTTTCCAGCAAATGACTATCTAAAAAGTTACATTATACACTTATAACATACTATACATTTACTTACCAAAGTTTAACAACACAAAACACAAAAATTTCACTGCATTCCAAAACAAAACACCACCGTTCCACACTGGCCGCCATGACTCATTTTGACAGTCGACAAAGACGCGTTTCTTTATTTTTTTAATAATTTTGTGCAGTTGTTAGGTTGGTATGTTTGGTTTCATTTTAATCGAACTCTAGTTGGCCAGAGACGTAAATTTTTACAAACGAATTAGACCCTTACTGTACGTACGATAAGGGTTTAAGTTTGCTTGTACGAGGCGTTCCCATATGGGAACCTCGGGGCTCAACCGAATTGTTCGGCGTTCCCATATGGGAACCACGGGGCTGGAGAGGTTAAAAGAGTGTCCATGGAGTTTCTTGCCCATTCTTCTCCATAGAGATCTACGCTTTGGAATGGGCAACTACAGTACTTTCACAGTAATTATGTCTTGTGACTGGGACTGTAGCTTCATTTTTGTTGTTGTTTGACTATTCAAAAGTGCCTGTAATTGGCTTACTTGAAATAAATGATTTAGATTTGATTTGATTTGACCCTGAATCACCTAACGCTCTATGAAATCATTGTGGTGGTTAACGTGTCTAAAGAATCTGAGTATTCATAATTGCACAAACGATGACAGTCTTTGCTTAATATGGAGTTCTTTGAGTCTACCCGTTTGTAATTTACGTTTCTTTATTAATGTATCACATTTACAAACCTTCCGGAATACGTAATTAAAAAACTGCATCAAAACCTGTTGAGTAGTTTATAAAATACACGGTGTAAATCACCTCATCACGAAGCCGTCAACCAAGCATTCTGTACATGAAACTAAGTAACTTTACGCAAAAATTATTGCTGGGAAACGACTTTTTTTTGGGGGGTGTAAAATCATGTTTTTGGTAGAACTCAATGTAACGCACTCAAAACATTGTGCTGATGGGCGGATTGAATAGTACGGGGGTCGTGGGGTGTTTAAAGTAAAAATCTTACATTAAAAACTTGTATTAAAAAAAAATACTTGTCAAAAAGTTGGAACTTTGACCCCTAATATCTCCGTAACTAGAAGGTTCCCAGGTATGGTGTAGAACAAAAAAATGATCGCAATGACAGGGAGAACCAGTGCCTTTCGGCTTCGTTAAGAGGTGTTTTACACCCTTTATATTGCGGTCACACAAACATACGAAAATCGACTTTGATCTACATATGTATAAATAGTAGGGTATTTTGTTGCAAAATCACATTGAGGCATTACAACCCACATTTCACCAAATTAATTTGACTGTGAAAGCGATTCATTTCTCTAACCAAACACCTACACAAAGTTGATACAAAAATTTTCATTGAACAAAAGCCAAACAACCATTATTTAATCACAAAAACAGTAAACACGTACTAATTAAACAAAGGGATGTTCAAATTGTTTACCATTGTTTTTAATTACTGCTTTTTGCTCGAATTGTTACCCAGAATTACGTTGGTAAACGTCCATGCAATTTAGTAAAGTACGTTACCTTGTTGGAACTTAATTGGGTAATGGATTGCATATTCTGTATGCGGTTGTGACCATGAAGTTAAGTGTTTTGTCAGGAATGAAGACCATGTTGGTTAAATGCCATAATCCATTAAGCCTTTATGGGGTTGTTCGTTGTATAGAAATCAACCACTAAACGGCTAAGTATACTAGTATCTAAAGACGAAGTCCCAAAGGGAATGCAAAACTTACATTACCACTTACGGCACACAGTTTAATTACTCACAGTGTAAGTTTTGTACTTTTGTTTTGTTTGACATCGATTTCATCCCGCGATCATGGCACTTGCAATAGCGTCAAAATATCCAGAAGCTCACCATAATTAATATCCAGTAAGGGACACTGTAATTTTAATTATAAACCGTGAAAGCTCACAACAATGTTTGAAGTGAATAAAAACACTTTTCTGATCCTTAGCAATCGGAACAGTAAAATTAATTACTACTTTAGCTAAGACGCTACTCATACACAAAATAGAAGTTTACGTGCTGATATTAATTGAATTCTGTATTTTAAAAACGATCTCTTTTATAAAACAGACTATTAGTTGATAAATGCTGTCACCTAACTTTACGTTAATACATGTACTTGTGAACGTGTCTCCAAAGGAAATGAAATAACATTCGCCATTTATCACGTCCCGGTGAAATCTAAATCGTTTTCCTTCAACCTTGAGGAGCTCGCAGCTGTGCTTTATTACTTCTTTAAGCTGTGACGACACGTATCGTGTGAGCTCGATCCGGAAGGCAAGCTAGATGTTACTTCCTTGTTGGCAGATGAAGCCGGATTGCAGATTTTAATCAAAAATCGAAATCACTACGCTATTAACAACTCAGAAAAGATAAAAAGCCAGCCCAACTATATACAAGATGTTGTTTTGCATCCTCGTCAAATTCAAGGAGGTAACTATGCTAATGATTCTCGTCCCGAATCAATAATAAAATTAGTAGGTAATTTTTATTGTTTTTCTTTTTTCCGGAAATTGGTAAGTGTGAACCACCCGTGTTTTAAACATAGCCCGTCTGATCCTCGCCTTATAACCTCGCTTACACACAAACAAAAAAACTCAAACGTTTATTTGTTTATTGATCTTTTCTTATTCCCTAAATCACGTTAAGGGGGTTATTCTGAAATACTGACAAACTTAAACAACCAAAAAAATCAGCGTTTATTAATAATCAACTAGGTACTGTAATTTTAATTGATTATTTATTTATTTTGTGACAACCTCCTGAATTTTGACGAGGATCCAGAACAACACTTTGTATAACACTAGCTGTCCCGCGCAACTTCGTCTGCGTCACATTTTCCCCGTTTTTGCATCATTCGTAGCATGATGATATTTATATAGCCTATAGCCTTTCTCGATAAATGAGCTATCTAACACTGAAAGATTTTTTGAAATCGGACCAGTAGTTCCTTAGACTAGCGCGTTCAAGCAAACAAACAAAGTCTTCAGCTTTTTTATTGGCATTAGATCAGATATTTCCGACTGTCTGACTGCTTCGTTGGTCTAACGGTCACAATCTCGACTTCTGAGCATGAGGACCTGGCCTCGAATCTCGGGCCGAACAAATTGCTATTGGGTTTTTCCATCAGAGGAATTTGTGGGTAGAGCCACGGAGTCTGAATTTGTACCCTGAAAAGCAAAGCTATGACGATGAATTATAGTAATAATGTGGCAGTGTCTCAATACATAATACCTACCTACTATTTTTTTCAGACGGTTTTTCTTACTGCGCGTTTCAGATAACCTCCCGTGTAAATCCAGCCCATTTACTTGCAACATGGCAGCTTTTAATACTTTTCGAGTACGTTAGGTCCGGAAAAGAAGTCAAAACGGATGTCACTCTTTCGTGACAACCAACAATAACCGTTTTGGATGATGCCATCCTATAAAGTAAACACTAAAGTCTTAAAACGTCGGACGAGATTAGTGTCGAGCCATATTTTTGGTTAGTGGCAATAGGGTCGCCTCTTAAATGGGAAGTATTACTAAACATAACTGACGGAATGTAGGTGTATTATTAAGCACATTTCCGCCTAACCAAACATATAATAATATTATCATTTTGTACACAATATTTATATAATTACTTGTTACTTACTCACATCCGTACCATCACCATTTAGGTTCAGTTGAAAACCAGCATCAGGCACTAGTTGATTTTGCTGAACTGGGCCAAATATTTATTGGTTAGTTTTATGTTTTTTTTTTATATATATTGCCTTTTATTATATTGTGTGTACTAGTGGCATGTACCAATAAACTTTTTTCTTTCATTCTTTCTAACCTCCGGGGATAACAGGCGTGATGATATGCTATGTGATTTTTAAAAATGACATTTCTCCCGGCAAAAAAGCAAAGCTATAAAATTAACTGCAATAATAATGTGTGGCACTGTCTCAAGACCATAATTCCAGGAGGTTTTTTCTTCTGTGTATTGTGATAACTAGTCTCAGAAATAATGCCATTTTTCTTGAAAAATGGCAGGTTTGATACCACAACGGATGTTTATCTACTCTTTCGTAGAAACCAGTAATAAGCTTTTAGGATGCTGCCATGTTATGCATAAATAAATACCTGACTATTTTGTATGCTCATTCATTTACTGTTTCATTCTCCTTACTGAATATAACTCCGTCGCTTCTCGCTTGGAATTTTATTTCATCGCTTATTGCCTTAGCAAATAATATTTTATTAATAATATAATCAGCCCTTTTAAACGGATTACTATACTACTCAATAAAAATAACCACTAAATTCTTAAAAAGTCGGCATCGTTACTGTTGAGCCATATTTTTGTGCCGTGACTATGACCATCTTGACAAAATCAATGTGAATGTCAATCTATCTATCTATCTATATCAATAAAAATCAATTGCTGTTCGTTAGTCTCGCTAAAACTCGAGAACGGCTGAACCGATTTTGCTGATTTTGGTTTTTTAAAATGTTTGTCGTAGTCAAGGGAAGATTTAAAAGGTAAGAAAGGTAGGGTAGGTAGGTAGGTAGGGTAAGGTAGGGTAGGTAGGGTAGGTAGGGTAGGTAGGGTAGGGTAGGTAGGGTAGGGTAGGTAGGGTAGGTAGGGTAGGGTAGGTAGGCTAGGTAGGGTAGGGTAGGTAGGGTAGGGTAGGGTAGGTAGGGTAGGGTAGGTAGGGTAGGGTAGGTAGGGTAGGGTAGGGTAGGTAGGGTAGGTAGGGTAGGTAGGGTAGGGTAGGTAGGGTAGGGTAGGTAGGGTAGGGTAGGTAGGGTAGGGTAGGTAGGGTAGGGTAGGTAGGGTAGGGTAGGTAGGGTAGGGTAGGTAGGGTAGGGTAGGTAGGGTAGGGTAGGTAGGGTAGGGTAGGTAGGGTAGGGTAGGTAGGGTAGGGTAGGTAGGGTAGGGTAGGTAGGGTAGGGTAGGTAGGGTAGGGTAGGTAGGGTAGGGTAGGTAGGGTAGGGTAGGTAGGGTAGGGTAGGTAGGGTAGGGTAGGTAGGGTAGGGTAGGTAGGGTAGGGTAGGTAGGGTAGGTAGGGTAGGGTAGGTAGGGTAGGGTAGGTAGGGTAGGGTAGGTAGGGTAGGGTAGGTAGGGTAGGGTAGGTAGGGTAGGTAGGGTAGGTAGGGTAGGTAGGGTAGGTAGGGTAGGTAGGGTAGGTAGGGTAGGTAGGGTAGGTAGGGTAGGTAGGGTAGGGTAGGTAGGGTAGGTAGGGTTGGTAGGGTAGGTAGGGTAGGGTAGGTAGGGTAGGTAGGGTAGGTAGGGTAGGTAGGGTAGGTAGGGTAGGTAGGGTAGGTAGGGTAGGTAGGGTAGGTAGGGTAGGTAGGGTAGGTAGGGTAGGTAGGGTAGGTAGGGTAGGTAGGGTAGGTAGGGTAGGTAGGGTAGGTAGGGTAGGTAGGGTAGGTAGGGTAGGTAGGGTAGGTAGGTTAGGTAGGGTAGGTAGGGTAGGTAGGGTAGGTAGGGTAGGTAGGGTAGGTAGGGTAGGTAGGGTAGGTAGGGTAGGTAGGGTAGGTAGGGTAGGTAGGGTAGGTAGGGTAGGTAGGGTAGGTAGGGTAGGTAGGGTAGGGTAGGTAGGGTAGGGTAGGGTAGGTAGGGTAGGTAGGGTAGGTAGGGTAGGTAGGGTAGGTAGGGTAGGTAGGGTAGTTAGGGTAGGTAGGGTAGGTAGGGTAGGTAGGGTAGGTAGGGTAGGTAGGGTAGGTAGGGTAGGTAGGGTAGGTAGGGTAGGTAGGGTAGGTAGGGTAGGTAGGGTAGGTAGGGTAGGTAGGGTAGGTAGGGTAGGTAGGGTAGGTAGGGTAGGTAGGGTAGGTAGGGTAGGTAGGGTAGGTAGGGTAGGTAGGGTAGGTAGGGTAGGTAGGGTAGGTAGGGTAGGTAGGGTAGGTAGGGTAGGTAGGGTAGGTAGGGTAGGTAGGGTAGGTAGGGTAGGTAGGGTAGGTAGGGTAGGTAGGGTAGGTAGGGTAGGTAGGGTAGGTAGGGTAGGTAGGGTAGGTAGGGTAGGTAGGGTAGGTAGGGTAGGTAGGGTAGGTAGGGTAGGTAGGGTAGGTAGGGTAGGTAGGGTAGGTAGGGTAGGTAGGGTAGGTAGGGTAGGTAGGGTAGGGTAGGTAGGGTAGGGTAGGTAGGGTAGGGTAGGTAGGGTAGGTAGGGTAGGTAGGGTAGGTAGGGTAGGTAGGGTAGGTAGGGTAGGTAGGGTAGGGTAGGTAGGGTTGGGTAGGTAGGGTAGGTAGGGTTGGTAGGGTAGGTAGGGTAGGTAGGGTAGGTAGGGTAGGTAGGGTAGGTAGGGTAGGTAGGGTAGGTAGGGTAGGTAGGGTAGGTAGGGTAGGTAGGGTAGGTAGGGTAGGTAGGGTAGGTAGGGTAGGTAGGGTAGGTAGGGTAGGTAGGGTAGGTAGGGTAGATAGGGTAGGTAGGGTAGGTAGGGTAGGTAGGGTAGGTAGGGTAGGTAGGGTAGGTAGGGTAGGTAGGGTAGGTAGGGTAGGTAGGGTAGGTAGGGTAGGTAGGGTAGGTAGGGTAGGTAGGGTAGGTAGGGTAGGTAGGGTAGGTAGGGTAGGTAGGTTAGGTAGGGTAGGTAGGGTAGGTAGGGTAGGTAGGGTAGGTAGGGTAGGTAGGGTAGGTAGGGTAGGTAGGGTAGGTAGGGTAGGTAGGGTAGGTAGGGTAGGTAGGGTAGGTAGGGTAGGTAGGGTAGGTAGGGTAGGTAGGGTAGGTAGGGTAGGTAGGGTAGGTAGGGTAGGTAGGGTAGGTAGGGTAGGTAGGGTAGGTAGGGTAGGTAGGGTAGGTAGGGTAGGTAGGGTAGGTAGGGTAGGTAGGGTAGGTAGGGTAGGTAGGGTAGGTAGGGTAGGTAGGGTAGGTAGGGTAGGTAGGGTAGGTAGGGTAGGTAGGGTAGGTAGGGTAGGTAGGGTAGGTAGGGTAGGTAGGGTTGGGTAGAGTAGAAAGGTAGGTAGGGTAGGGTAGGTAAGTAGGTAAGGTAGGTAGGTAAGGTATGGTAGTGTAGGTAGTTAGGTAGGGTAGGGTAGGATAGGTAGGTAGGTAGGGTAGGGTAGGTAGGTAGGGTAGGGTAGGGTAGTGAAGGTAGGACGTAGGTAGGGTAGGGTAGGGCAGGGTATGGTAGGTAGCTAGATAGGGAAGGTAAAAAGTGCATTGCAACGCATGCAGGGCCGCTAGTATGAAATAAATGTGAATCCAGCACCTCAATTTATTTCACACACTTTCATTTTGTAACTATCCGAATGATTTCGAACCCAATCTGTGGCTTTGGATGTATTGAAAAATTCTCGCAAAAGCTCGTGGCTAAATCCTTAGGGTAAGCCGCGGTAAGCTTGCCTAGGTTGGTCCGTGGATGGATCACCACCATTTACATACCGAGTTTTCTCCGTGCCTCGGAAAGCACGTAAATCCGGCCCGAAGTCTTACCAAGGGTATCGTATTACCCAGTACTATAGCTGGGTAAAATATTGGTATTCAGCTGCAAGCTGTTAGACTGGAAGCCGACACCAACATAATTTGGCTAGGCAGATGGTGTTTTGAAAAATTCAATGTAAATTGAAAGGGTAATTAATGTTGTTGAACTGTCATTATTATTAATGGTATCTTCATTGTAGATGTATGACGTAATATAATTATCCCCACAGCTTTGTTTTCTAAACCCTATTTTAAATTATACACCGTTGATGATGTCTTCAAAAAAAGCTTTGGTTTAAAGTTAGGTTAGCAACCAGTGTGTATGTATGACCAGATGTATGAACGTGGACGACCCGACACGATTACGTTAAGATCGGTGGCGTTCTGTAGTCTCTGCCTACCCCCTTTATAAAGAGGCTTGTATACAAGGTGTTGTTTCGCATCCTCGTCAAAATTCAGGAGGTTGTCCCAGAATACATAAATAATCAATTAAAATTACGGTATCTAGTTAATTATTAATAAGAAGATTTTTTTGGTTGTTTTTTATTGACGATTAGTTTGCCAGTATTTCGGAATAACGCCCTTAACATGGTTTAGGGAATAAGAAATTATCGAAAAACGTTTGATATTGTTTGTATGTGTGGAAGCGCGGTTATAGGGCGAGAATCAGACAAGCCGCTTTTAAAACACAGATGGTTCACACTTACCGATTTCCGTAAATAAGAAAAAATAAAAGCTTTTAAAAATAACCCACCCATTTTATTATTGATTCGGGACGAGAATCATTAGCATAGTTACCGCCTTGAATTTGACGAGGTTGCAAAACAACACATTGTATACTCGTATGTATGTACGTATTAGATTCGAAACTCGAAAGAGCACCACACTTCGCGACGAAACCTACTTCTTGCAACTCATCGCAGCTCACATTCTCATAAATAATGCCATTTTCCCGTCAAAGAAACGAGGAACGATGCAGATGCCTCTTAGCTCTATGATGATAGATCGAAGTAATCATTTGCGACAGCTCCCGGCAATCTATTTCCTTCAGAAGACTTGGTTCCGCGATGTGACAGGCGAAGACAGGGTACCGGTAATTTACTTTATATTTTACTTCCTCTCTGTCAATGGCGTGGTAGAGTGTGTTTGCGTTTTGTTTTTTGAGGGTATGTCAAATACGATATTAGGATCGTTCGGCGCTTGAAAATTCGTCGATGTCAATTGTTTTGTAAATAATAATAATAAAAAAAGATGCGTTTTTCATGTTTACGCGTATCATGCGTATGCGTGAAAAAATATCACAATGAATTTGAAAATCAAATTTCCTGTTTATGCCGTAATTCCCAAAACTCATTACTTTTTTATCAATGTTTATCGTTTATTTTACGTAACATCTTCTACAGTGTCAACTGGTTTCAATTCATAATTTAATGTAATCTTCCCATCTGATATACTCCTATAATATAATTAAGAAGGAATTAAAGAACTAGTTAATATAAACAAAGTAACTAAACAACAGGACGCTTAGGAGTCAGAGTACTACTCCACATCGCTGTCATCCGGAATCTTGCCCAGAAGACTCGCATGTACTCCTATTGAATTAAATTCAACTGTACTGAAAAGACATATCTTAATTCCGAAAGACAAAAATACAAACAGAGATTTCGCCAGACATGTCAAAAGTCTCATATCATAAAGGGTCTGTATCATACCTCACATTTTAATAATAAACAAAGGTGCAAACAAAAAATGATACAAAAATTCCAAAGAACCCAGACAGTCTCCAAGACAAAATATTACTTTCCTACCCTCTCAAAATTCCAACCGTCTTATTTCATAAGAAACGAAGGGATGTTGTATTATCCTTACTTTAGGGAGAAAATACGATTATGTAAGACAGTAAGACCCTTTTGAAACCCTTTCCCAATTTCGCTGTGTTTAGCAACATTGTTTACTGAAAGAAAACATGTTCAGGATTGTTCTGAACAAAATATTGGTGCCTTGGGACTGTGAAAATAAGGTGTATTTTATTTTTGGGTTTTTTTCGGATGGCTGAAAGTTCTGGTTTGCTTATCTTGTTTGGGTACTGTGTTGTTAAGACTACGATAAGCTTCTACAAAAGTGAGGTTTTTGGAAATCTTGTTTGGCAGAGATTGGTGATCCCATCCGGAACGTGGCAGCTATGTATGTAGGGTGTTATCGAGCAGTTTTAAATGGATAAGGATTTTTCCTAGGGAGAATTTAAAATTATGTCAATAAACTTGAAATAAATGTTTTTTTTTTTTCTTAAACGATTTACTTATTTCGAAAAAGGGATTGTTAAATCTTCGTAGACAAGTTTCGAAGACATAGCAATCCCTCGCTTTGAAATATATAATATCATCAAGACAGAAAATGGTCAGAGCAAATCCTACAAAATGAAAACTATAACGAATGCTCAATACACAATACCCACAAAACAATGCAGGTTATTGAACTTTGCGGACGATTACGAGTCTAGACTTCATGTTTATTACTAAGTCCTTATGTGTGAACTTTAAACCAACTGTATCTTGTATATATAACAAAACAGTTTCAGAACAAATCTAATGTAGAGACACTTGTAGAAGGGTTTGTTATTTAACTTTAGAGTCTAAATTAAAGATACAGGCTTATGTCTAGTTTAGACTTCAAACAAGCTCTAATCCCTTTTGTAATTGCTTTAGACGTTATTACGTTTCATATTACTAAATCTGTGCGACTGCTGAGTAAGAGAAATGAGTGAAATTGGGTTTCTCACACAGGAATTCCTCAGTGGCAGCCACGGCGTCTGGATTTGTGCCTGGTTGATGGCGAAAGGTTCGCCCCCTATTATTCTTCATTCTTATTCTTTATTGCACACCAAATTAAAAAGAAATATACACACAGATTGCAATATAAAAACTTATGTACAACGGCGAGCTTAACCCAGAATTGGGTTTTCTTACAGCAAACCATTTTTCGATTGCGAGATTTGCAATAGAGGATAAACTTACGAGCATGTGCAAAAACAGTACATTCAAAACTTAAATTAACTACTACATACGTAATACATACAATACATATATAAATAAACATACATATAAAAACATACATAAAATACTACATACATACTATTAACATATTGATAGGAAATGTTCTCTTATTCCTTTCCTGAACACGTCTAACGTAGGGCTATCCCGCAAGGAGTGTGGAAGTGAATTCTAAAAGCGCACAGCGCGAACAGTAAATGATCCATCATATTATTATCGACTTGAGGAGTGGGGAGGAAAAAGAAGGAGAAGAGATGATGATGAGCGACAGGGTTTACCTCTAGGTACAAGATATTCAAAGCGTTTCCGAAGGTACGAAGGAGCTTTAGGGTTGTGAAGAACAGAAGAGAAAAGAAAGAGTGTGAGAATCTCGACGATGCCGAATAGGTAACCACTTCAACTGCTTCCGAAATCCCGACACATGGTCGTACTATTACATGGGACTTAAACATAACTGGCGTTTGGGTGTACTATTAGGTACACTTCTGCCCAACCCTTATGTGATCACAGGCTCAATGTTTTTCTTATTACAGAATCTCTAATGTAAGCGTTGGTTTTGGTTGCAGGCACTTTATTGGCATGTGACGCGGGTGCAGTGAGCGGCATGCGAGGCGAGCGCTCGAAGCGGGCGGCGGCCTCGCTCGCCGCGCTCGCGACGCTTCTTGCGCTCTGCTTGCCTCAGCTCGGCTCGGCTGAGCTGACATCCACCGGTAAGTACACCAATCAACGGTAATGTTTCTTCACAGTCATTTACTCTTGACAAGAGTGGTTGTGGTCATGGGCGGGTGCCCACAACTGCGATCGCTGCCATCGCGAACCTATTCCACCGCTCTCTATTGGCCGCATAGCAAGCACATTAGCTAATATAGTAACAAGTTATACTAATAAATTCTTTTGTAATTTGCAAACATAGCTATCGTTTAGAAGAACCTTTACATCATGTCTGTTCACAAAGTGTCTCATAAATTAAAACGCGTGGAAGCATCTCGGTTATAAATGTACGGTACAGTGCTCTAGTGAAAGATCCTTTCCACACATACTATATTATTACAAGTGACTGAGCATAAAATGAAATGCTCTTCAATATGTCTAGTGCTTTTGCAGACTGACAGGTGATCGTATACAAAGCTTCGCATTTCGAAGGAGGATTATATTCGTATCTACGTGTGTGAATCAGTTTTATGCTTCCCTTCACTTTGAGCCGATACGGCTTTGATATCGACACGTTTTTCTATAATGTAAGGAGTCACAGGAGTAATGAAAGATTCCACATGAGTCATCGCAAAATAATGGACGTGCAAGGTTCATTAAAAGGTTTTGAATGTAGATATTTGTTACTAAGAGAGATGAAACATGACGGTTTCCTTTTGAAGATTCGATGTTATTAGTCCTTGATTCAAAGTATTATGTATTACTAACTTATTACATCCTTAAAGAAGTGATATTGCTTGTTCATGTGGTAAATTAATATCAGATTAGAACGGATATACATAAGAAGCGAGACCTTAATCACTGGGCTAGAATAAGTGAAATATAGATATTTAGTTCTATCTTAACTATTAATTTTCTGCCCATGTCCATGAATTTGTGCTCTATCTCTAATCAAGAAGACATGTCTTACGCTATACACTTACGCGCCACATTTCACTGCTCATTTGATCGAATCTAATCACGATATAGTGGCGCCCGTTGCTAACTACACTATAAACCGAAGTACTTCGATCAAACAAAATGACTTGTCACGTCACTATACTTCTCACTACCCCCCGTTACAAAGTTACTGCAGACGGTATTACGAGTTCTTTTTATGGATACTTGAGGAAGGAACTGCCTCGTTGCTCTTGTGATAAGCATGACTGCTGAGCATGACGTCTTGTGTTCGATTCCCAGGGTAAGGTGTTATTGTTTTTTTATCCATCCATTCATCCATGCTTATCCTAACTAATATTATAAATGCGAAAGTAAGTTTGTTTGTTACCTTTTCACGACTAAACGGCTGATCGGATCTTAATGAAATTTGGCAAGAAAATAGATTTCAACCTGAGGTAGGACATAGGCTATATATCATCACGCTACGACCAAAGGAGAGGAGCAGCGAAATGTGACGCAGACGAAGTTGCGCGGGACAGCTAGTATATATATGTATAAATGTAAAAGTAAGTTTGTTTGTTACCTTTTCACACCTAAACCACTGAACCGATCGTTCTGAAATGTTGCATATAAGTTATCAGGTGTACAGAAACGGACATAGGGTACCTTGCATCCCGAAAATTAGTACTGGTACCGAGGAGAACCACAGTAACGTTCATAGGATAATATATGGCGCCGTGTGTCCGAGACGGCTATTATCAAATACTATATTAACGCGAGCGAAGCAGCTTGCAAAAGCTAGTCAGTAATAAATCAATGGTAGGTATTTTCAAAGATTATGTCTCGTCGTCTCGGACTATCTCGTCAGAATTGTAGAAAGATTAACACGGTCTTATCTCTTTTTAAATCAGGAGAGATTAGTTTGCAATCAATTTTTGGAGTAATCAATCACCCTTAGGCTTAATTTGTCTTTCTGAGAGTCAAATCAAAGCGCTTCAATAAAAGAAAGCCTCGCCGTTCGTTTTATAGCAATTCCTACAAACAGTTCAATTTGAATTTATGACCTACGTTTGAGTCTCCTCGAGATTTATAAGTGAAGCCAAATAGGATTAGTAGCAACAGAAATGGACTGAGAGACGAATTTATTTGAAGCCATTGGAAACATGCTAAAGAAAAATAATGGGCTGGACGCTTAACGTGCTTTCCATGGATTTGAGGATTGCAAGGGCAGGGGGCGAAGTTAATCTCTAAAAAAACCACCTCATTCTTGTAAAAGACTTGCTTTCTGAATTACATCTAAACTAATATTATAAAGCTGAAGAGTTTGTTTGTTTGTTTGCTGGAACGAGCTAATCTCAAGAACTACTGGTCCGATCTGAAAAATTCTTTCGGTGTTAGATAGCCCGTTTATTGCGAAAGGCTATAGGATGCTTCGACCAATAGGAGCGGAGCAGCAATGAAACATGTTGCGAAAACGGGGAAAATGTAACGCAGACGAAGTTGCGCGAGACAGCTAGTCACTAATATAAACAAGTTCACTACCAACAGTGTCATCATCATGATCATCTTGCTGTCCTTGTCCTATTCCATTTTGGGGTCGGCGCAACACGCTTTCTTCTTCCATTCTCCCCTGTCAGACGTCGCAGCAATATTTACTCCTTCCTCTTTTATATCATTCGACTTCCTCTCCTTTTTTGGCCTTTCTCTTATCTCCTCTCCATCCATCAAAATCCATAACATTCATATCACCACCTACTAAGTAACTTGTGATAAATTGGCAGATTCTTTCACACGAATTCTGTTCCACATTCAAATTAAACTTAATGAAACTGTGTCTGCATAGTGTTGTACATAACAGTTCATTAAAATATTGAGTTAAGCAACTTTGACCTTTGTGATATTGACGTCTCTATTAAAAAGTACTACGTTGTTTCTTCGATTCAATTAAATATTCATAAAGGAAAAAATGGAATAACAGAGTCCTTGTCGACAGATAGACATTGAATTTTCCCTTGTGGAGAAAAACATTCATGTTTATATTTTACGTGACATCACAGTTGATATTGTTCATGTTTTGTTGAATATTAGTTTTATTTTAAACAAATGTTGAGCTCTGAACTGAATTAATTCTAACTTTTAATCGAATAATTTAGTTTTTAGACTGTTTTGAACATTCGGATAACAGGGCTTATTGTTTTAAACTGTTTACTCGGTTTATCATAGTTGCATGTACTTGTACATAAATGTATTTTCATATTTGTATTAATGACATACTCGCTGTGCCCGCGACTTCGTCCGCGTGGAATTAGATTTTTTTCTTAAATAGAAGTAACCTAAGTTACTTCTTATTACATCAGCTATCTGCCAGTGAAAAGCCCGTCAAAATCGAACTAGCCGTTCCAGAGATTAGCTGCAATAAAGAGACAGACCGACAGACAGATAGACAGATTAAAAAAAAAAAAGTTATTTTGGTATGTGTACCGTATATACATTCATATGCATGTAGTAAAAAACGGTTATTTTAATATTACAAACAGACACTTCAATTTTATTTATTTGTATGTATGTAATTAAGTATACACCGTGTAAATCACCTCATCACGAAGCCGTCAACCAAGCATTCTGTACATGAAACTAAGTAACTTTACGCAAAAATTATTGCTGGGAAACGACTCTTTTTTGGGGGAGGTATAATCATGTTTTATGGTAGAACTCAATGTAACGCACTCAAAACATTGTGCTGATGGACGGATTGAATAGTACGAGGGTCGAGATGTTGAAAGTAAAAATCTTACATTAAAAACTTGTATTTAAAAAAATACTTGTCAAAAAGTTGGAACTTTGACCCCTAATATCTCCGTAACTAGAAGGTTCCCAGGTAAGGTGTGGAACAAAAAAATTATTCCAATGACAGGGAGAACCAGTGCCTTTCGGCTTCGTTAACCCTAGAAAGATAATCATATAGCAACTAGCGTAAAAGATAATCATACGTCTGTCAGACGTACCTTAGTTAATTAAGATTTTTTAGTAAGTCTACGGAAGTATTATCATGCCTTATATGTTAAAATAATTGTTTGTATTCTATTTAAGGAAATAAAACGATAAAATAGCAATAATAAAGTTTAATTGACAAATTACAAACAAAAATCGTAACCTTCTTTACATATTAACAAAAATTCTATAGGAACATTAAAAATTACTTTCTGTCTTTATATTTTCATATTTTGTACTTAATACTTAAATTAACGTAAAAAATACCTACTACGATAATCAGTATTTTAATTTCGGTTATTAAATGCACATAAGGCACACAATTCCGTTGTGTTCTTCACACACGGGATTCTGATGACGATTCCTCTTCATTTTGATATAAAATTTCTCAATTTGAGAACTATCCAACACCCTTCGGTTTGCCATAATAATATAATAAATAATGAATACCTGAAAATATTAAAAAAAATGGTGTTAATAACAATAAACAATCAGTTCAAATGATTGCAAAAGTTGCATTGAAGATAATCATACGTCTCGCGGACGTACGACATAGGTATATCTTTTATTTGAACGTACTTACCGTGTCGCCACTGCTGTTTAGCGCGAGCTCCGGCCACCGACTGAGTTGACTCGCGCAGCTAGCGCGCTATGATTAATAATAGAAAAACTACAACGAAATTTAATTTCACGATACGTCTCGCGGACGTAGATTATCTTTCTAGGGTTAAGAGGTGTTTTACACCTTTTAGATGTATAGATTAAAATAATGAGATCGTCGTTTTACTTTAACAAGCAAACTTTCTAATTAACTACATACATCGTGACTTAATTTTACATCATAGCCAGACGAATTTTAAATAGTTTTTCAGAGGATAATGTAGTCTCCCTTACTAGAATATTATGAAAAAACCCTTTCGACAAAGGGTTTTTTCTACTGACTAAAACTTTTTTCTAAATAATCCTATCTTTTTAAATTTTTTTTGGAATAAATTAAACTTTACTTACTAATTTACTTGTTTAAATTATATTTCTTTTTGAAGTAAATTAATGAATAAATAAGTCTAACAAAAATTATTACAATTTATTCAGATTACATTTACTTTTAAAAACTCTAACAAAATAATTTATTCAAACAATAATTTAACATGCTAAATAAAAATTCTTTTACAAAAATTAGCACGAAACAATTTATGCCTAGGCTAATGACAATTGCGTCGATTTAGCTCCCATGGCATGGCAACACGTGATCAATATGGCGGCGGTGCAATGAACCGCACTGCAGTCGCTGAACGCACTGCAATTACCCTCAATAATAGGCCGGTGTAGTGACGCCTTATTTCCTAGTAGGCCGTCCGAGGATTTAGTCGTAGCTGTGGTGTATTATACTTAATTTTCAGTAGCAAATTAATTATTTAGTTTAAAAAAACTAAAATCCTGCATTCCCCGCCACTACAAATTGATGGACGCTAGTGTTAGCGCTAAACTAAGAAGAACAATACCTTAGCAGTCTTCAGGATCTTCACTATGATGATGACTCGTCATTTTGGTAACGGTGTAACGGTTAGAGCTGCGCAGGGTAGGCTGCGCAGGCCGTTAGCAAATAGGTAGGTAGGTAAAGTAAAACAGCTGGACCAGTTAATACATATATTAAGTGAGCACTAAATTAGGTCGCGGGTAACTGTCACTATGTTCTGTTCCGTTCACTATCACTTGTTAATTAAAAGGGGTACCGTCCCTTGGCAGCACTTGCAGACGTGGGGGCCGGTCAGCACCGGCTCAGCAGTAGGCCACCGGTAGGCAGGTCAAGGCCTGGGCAGCGCAGTGTGGGCAGCGCAGTGTAGGCTGCGCAGTGTAGGCTGCGCAGGGTACCCGTGGGGTAGGCCACAGGTAGGCAGGTAGGCAGGCAGGTCACGGCAGGGCTGCGCAGTGTAGGCTGCGCAGGCACCGGCTCCCGTGGGGTAGGCCACAGGTAGGCCGGTCATGGCCTGGGCGAAGAGCCACGTGCGCAGGGTAGGCTGCACACCGGCACAGCAGTAGGTAGCGTGCTGGGGTAGGCTAGCGCACAGCGCCAAGCCCGAGCGAAGAGCCACGTGCGCAGGGTAAGCTGCGCACTGGCACAGCAGTAGGTAGCGTGCTTAGGTAGCGTGCAGGAGTAGGCAGCGTGCAGGAGTGGGCCAGGGGCACAGCCCCAAGCCCGTGGGAAGAACCCTGGAAGCACCATAGGGTGCGCATGTTAGATGCGTTGCGATGCAGTTGGCAGCAAGCCGCATGCGATGTACCAGCTGCACTCCTTTGTAGGCCAAGGGACGGTATGGGACGCATTGTAGGTGTAGGCTCAGTACATCGCAGCGGTTTACAGGTAAAAGTGGGCAAACATAGCAAGCACCATGACAGATGAAAAGTTAGGTTAAGTATGAACATCTAATGTGCATAAAGTATACATGATTACTTACAAATAACACAGTAAGGAGCACTACACACCTCGATGCAGCAGTGATACATTCACAATTACAGTTTCCTGTGCGCTGGACAACTACTAGCCACATGTGGCATAGACACATGCAAAATCAGATATCACTTAGGTGATGAAATCCATATAGGTTATCCAGCGCAGAGAATCAGGCATGACAGGCAGAATTACTTAACTAATGTGGAACTCACCCTAAGTCGGGGCACAAAGAATCTTGAGGTCAGAGTATATATATATTCAGCTAAGCCAACGGGATCGAAATGGCAGAGTCATAGCGTCCTGTCAAAAACTAGTGTTGTACCGCGTTTTTAGTGAGGTCCCTAGTTACTTACTAATTATGACATTTTAGGATTACTCGACTAATTTCAGTTGAGACCCTCACAACGCTACAGTACCCCCGCTTCAGAGAGAGGATTTTACCTGTGTTAAATCCGCTAGAACTACTAGTGCTTGGTTAGTTAGTTAGTGGTTAGTTAGTAGTAAGTTAGTTCGTGGTTAGTAAATTAGTGGTTAGTAAATTAGAGGTTAGTTAGTCAGGTTAGTGGGTGTTGTTTTTTTTTTTTTTGAACATGACAAGTAGTACAAAACAAAATTTAAGGGTAGTTACCATAGAGAACTACTATGCCAATAACAAGTAAACACCCCTTGGGGTCCTCAGCATTCTCCATGGCAACGCCGTTTTAACGATAGCATAAATAAAAAAAATTAGACTATTTCCAATTGAGAAACTCCTCATAAGCAAACTCAAGCAACTCTGAAGGCAAGAACCTTAGTTACCACAGTGGATGTCATCAGTATGATCACCAACTGACCGGTAGTTAGGTATCGAAGGAGCTTAGGATCCCTGCAGCCACAAGTAAATAGATAAACCCTTGTTGGTGATTGACCTCCCACGAGATGTGGTAGTAGTAGTGCTTGGCTTGAGTAGGTAGATAGGTAGACACATGGTTGATAATAGGTAGATGAGTAGGTAGACACATGGTACATAATAGGTAGGTGAGTAGGTAGACTCATGGTAGATAATAGGTTGTTAGTAGGTAGAATTAGCTGTAGTGCTACTACATGTAGTGTAAGAAAATAATCAGGTGAGTTCCCATTATTACAAAATAAACTACTAGCGAATTCTAAAAATAACACAACAACTTAATTCTATACCACAACGATGTACAAAGAGCAAGCGTGCTAGCAATCGGTTCAGAACAGAGTGACAGATAGTAATATAGAAGTTGGGCGCCACTGTAACGGTTAGAGCTGCGCAGGGTAGGCTGCGCAGGCCGTTAGCAAATAGGTAGGTAGGTAAAGTAAAACAGCTGGACCAGTTAATACATATATTAAGTGAGCACTAAATTAGGTCGCGGGTAACTGTCACTATGTTCTGTTCCGTTCACTATCACTTGTTAATTAAAAGGGGTACCGTCCCTTGGCAGCACTTGCAGACGTGGGGGCCGGTCAGCACCGGCTCAGCAGTAGGCCACCGGTAGGCAGGTCAAGGCCTGGGCAGCGCAGTGTGGGCAGCGCAGTGTAGGCTGCGCAGTGTAGGCTGCGCAGGGTACCCGTGGGGTAGGCCACAGGTAGGCAGGTAGGCAGGCAGGTCACGGCAGGGCTGCGCAGTGTAGGCTGCGCAGGCACCGGCTCCCGTGGGGTAGGCCACAGGTAGGCCGGTCATGGCCTGGGCGAAGAGCCACGTGCGCAGGGTAGGCTGCACACCGGCACAGCAGTAGGTAGCGTGCTGGGGTAGGCTAGCGCACAGCGCCAAGCCCGAGCGAAGAGCCACGTGCGCAGGGTAAGCTGCGCACTGGCACAGCAGTAGGTAGCGTGCTTAGGTAGCGTGCAGGAGTAGGCAGCGTGCAGGAGTGGGCCAGGGGCACAGCCCCAAGCCCGTGGGAAGAACCCTGGAAGCACCATAGGGTGCGCATGTTAGATGCGTTGCGATGCAGTTGGCAGCAAGCCGCATGCGATGTACCAGCTGCACTCCTTTGTAGGCCAAGGGACGGTATGGGACGCATTGTAGGTGTAGGCTCAGTACATCGCAGCGGTTTACAGGTAAAAGTGGGCAAACATAGCAAGCACCATGACAGATGAAAAGTTAGGTTAAGTATGAACATCTAATGTGCATAAAGTATACATGATTACTTACAAATAACACAGTAAGGAGCACTACACACCTCGATGCAGCAGTGATACATTCACAATTACAGTTTCCTGTGCGCTGGACAACTACTAGCCACATGTGGCATAGACACATGCAAAATCAGATATCACTTAGGTGATGAAATCCATATAGGTTATCCAGCGCAGAGAATCAGGCATGACAGGCAGAATTACTTAACTAATGTGGAACTCACCCTAAGTCGGGGCACAAAGAATCTTGAGGTCAGAGTATATATATATTCAGCTAAGCCAACGGGATCGAAATGGCAGAGTCATAGCGTCCTGTCAAAAACTAGTGTTGTACCGCGTTTTTAGTGAGGTCCCTAGTTACTTACTAATTATGACATTTTAGGATTACTCGACTAATTTCAGTTGAGACCCTCACAACGCTACAATAGGTACAATAACATTTAACTTTTATTGAATCCTCTGCACTTCTTTAAACTAACTGTTATCTCTGGTCACCGAACGTGTTGATCATGACAATATTCTTCCTCGTTATCATTAGTAAAATTAAGAACAATAGCCATAGGACTAAATTCTATAGAAATCATCGATAATCCAGCATGTAAAGAGTTAAAACTGGTTCATATTTGTCGTGATTTTCCTTCCGTTGTCTTTCGGAACAACCACGGGATGATACAGGACGTTAAATTTTCGCCTTACTATTTTTTGTGCTTCAACAATACAGATCTCGAATTTTCTCATCTTCATTCTACCATGTAAATAGTTTAATACAATGGTGGTTACATCGAAGTATTTATTCTTCCAGACCCACTAAGGCGCGGCCTGTACGGTGACCTGTGCTCCACGGTCGAGGACTGTCACTTCCCGGAGGCCGTGTGTGACGACGTGCAAAAGACATGCCAGTGCCACCCCGACGTGCCAATCAGCAATTACAAGGACAAGTGTGGAAAACGTGAGTATACTCAAAGTTATTTTAATTAAGGACTGGACTAGACTCCTTGGTCTAGTGGTTGGAAGCGCGACTGCGGAGCATAAGGTCCTGGGTTCGATTCTCTGGTCAGGAAAATTGTTATTAAGTTTTTTGAAGTGAAACTTCTTATGCGACTTCCAACAAGTTTTACGCTACCATGGAGGGGGAATATTTTCTAAAACTCACTAAGATGGCAGTATTACAAGATTTGTGACTACAAAGTTCTACTAGGTACGCAAGATGGCGTGCAAACAGTCATGCATTCGACTCTTCGGTGTGATCAGCCTTCGCTCAATTTCCATGAGTAGAATAACCTCGATAAACTTATGTAATAAAAATAATAAAACAAGAAAACAACAAAATATTATATAGAAGCTCAATGAGAGTGAATGCGTGGCACTCGAACGCATGCGTGTAGTATTACGAAGTTTCACTTCTTCCGCGCGGAGGGACTCCACGCACAATTTTTTTATATTTTAGGAATTTCTTAGTAGCAGCCACGGACTTTAGATTTGTGCTCGGTTGATGGCTACAGGCTCGCCCCTTATTACTTGCGACTTAAACATAACTGGCAAAATTTGAGTGTTCTATTAGATACACCTCTGCCAGACCATTCGGGCATCACAAGCGTGATGTTAATGTTACTTTAATTAAGCCTAACAATTCATGAAATGGATCAGTGTTTGCCCTGTGGTCCCGATTTACGATTGGTAAGTCCGGGATTCGAAACCCAGTACGTCTACCATGAGTTTTAACAATCTGTACACGCTAGCGTCTGTAGTTAAAAAAATGTATGAAAACTTTTACAGCGCCTCTAGCGGATAGTTGGGTACTAAAATGCGCAGTATGAGTCACTATAGTTATCTATCCTACGTCACCGTGTAGTAAACTAAACTACAGCGACTGCAAGTTTGGTCTTCATTTGCTTAGAATTTGGTAGTAAGCACCAACACAGCTCATGGTACCATTGAAAAAGCTAACTATAGTATTTGCTTATTGACGGAACTATTGCAGTTACGTCAAGCGATCTAACTATGACAACAGCTCATGGTAGACGTACAGGTAGGCGTATTACTTTTTGTAATTTATTTCATCATCGCTGCTCTCAAAACGGTGAAGGAAAACATCGTGAGGAAACCGTCATGTACAACAAATGAAAATTAGAAGACGTTTTTTCATTTTATTTATTTGTATATATACAACAGTTACCTTACAATGTTAATATTAAATTTAAACATAATAGTAAAAAAAAACATAGCCCACACTATCATCCACCAAAGAAATAACATGAAATTTATAATATGCCATGGGATACCTTCCAGCCCGTTCTGAGCCAGCGTGCTGAATAACCCATTCCCTCTCATACAGAGGGAGCTTGTGTTTCAGAAGTGGGAAATTTATAGGCTGATTGATTATGCTTCGTGAATCCTCATGAAAATCTGCCTCCTCGACGTAAATTACAGTGCCCATATAGGATAGCACACAATCGGTTAAGTACCTAGTATGCCTCTGCAAATACAACTTGGCAAAATGGGGGATTATAGACCCAACGCTGGTGTCTAGCTGTGACCTACTTACTGGAATGTCCAAAGTGTCCATGCAACTGCAGTTTAGAGGACCTAATAAACGCTAAACGCCATTGACTCTGTTATTGTCCTGGACACTTTAGTTTAACTGTTAAATATTATTGCCATTTGGGCGAAAATCTTTACTATTTAAACGCATACGGCAGGCAAAGTTTTGACGGCACGGTTGGCGCAGTGGTTGAGCAATCGACTGCTGCGCTGCGTGTCGCGGGTTCGATCCCCGCACGGAACAAATATTTGTATGGCCTACAGATAGTTGTTTCGGGTCTGGCTGTTTGTGTATGTAAGTTTAAATGTTTGTAAACGCACCCACGATACAGGAGTAATTCCTAGTGTGGAGCAATGTTTTAAAGTTGTTTTTTATTAAAACGTTTTTCCCACTCTAGGAATTTCCCCTGTGTCATGGCTTTCACAAACAGCCAGACCGTATTGGTGCGATTGAATTGGTTAGGAGTAGTCTTCCACTGGAAACTGCCACCTAGATTTACCTTTAAGTCATCGTCATAATTTTCTTGCCCTTATCCCAGTTCATTTGGGGTCGGCGCAGCTTGTCTTTGTTTTCTAAACTTTACCTTTTAATATAATCTGGCAATATTCAAACAAAAAACCAGAGGCAGTCATAAGGACACTCTATACAATCGAATTACAGTGTTCTTTTTTCAACCCCCGACCAAAAACGAGGGGTGTTATAAGTTTGACGTGTGTATCTGTGTGTTTGTGTATCTGTGTATCTGTGTCTGTCTATGGCATCGTAGCTCCTAAACGGATGTACCAATTTTGATAAAATTGGCTAAGTTTCGAAAAAATCTACTCAGCCGTTTGCTGGCAATCACGTCTTTTCAAGTTGAAGGGAAATTAACAACTTCCACAGGTCTGGTCTATTCGAAATTTGAAATCTTGTCACTTGTCAACATAGGCATCGCCAGAGGGGGTGGTTGCACCCCCCCCCCTCACCCCAAAAACGTTTTTCTTTTATTTAGTTGTTTCGTTTATTGGCGAGAAGAAGTTACGCAACACCGAGAAAAGTGGAAGCAATGGAGAGACCTATGCCCAAGATTGGGACAGTCAAGGCTTAGATAAAATAATATAAGTTTAAAAAGCATGAAATAAAAATAATCCAAGCGTCTTCGCGTCGGGGGACCGCTAAGTAGACCGCTTAGTACAAGCACAAAACAAAGCGGACCCCCGACGCTAAGACGCTTGGAGTATTTTATTGTTTGATTTTTAGAGGTCTTTTGTGTCGGAGGTTTTTTAAATTGTTAATTACTTTTTTTGATTTTTTAAATCAACTGGGCCTGTACGTGTCGCTATTCTGGCGCATTACGTCACGTACATGTCGGTGATGCGAACCTAAAGATTTTTCCTCTACCAAAAATAGCTTAACGCGACTAACGAAGTTTTCACTTCAAAAAATGGCGTCCATATCTTCCTACCCCTAGTCGTCACGTCACCAAAATGACGCGTCACGCGTTCTCCATCAGCCAGCCATTTTCCAATTCTGTTAGGATCGGTTTCCGGTCTAACTGGATGCAGCTGAATACCAGTATTTACTATCATATGGAAGGACTGCCTATCTGACCTCCACAACCCAGTTAGTACTGGGTAATACGATAGCCCTTGGTAAGACTGATTGTCAGACTTTCGGGCACATGTAACGACAGTCAAACATCTACAACTGTCAGCTGGGCCCCAGCGGCTTAACGGGCTTTTCGAGTCGTAAGTCGCTTTATAATGGATGGTCACCCATCCACGGACCGACCTTGGCAAGCACTGCTGAACCTCGAAGATCAACACATTCGGCTGTTTTAATTTAGCTGCGAGCTACTTAAAAAATCCTGTAGTCTTGTATAAACTAAAACTATATCATATTCAAGCATAAAACAACTCTTTTGTATACAATACCTCCCATATTTCCAACAAAATGAGCCCACGTTCTATTTTTATCACAACATTTTTTTCCGCGCGCAGTATTTTCAGCACTCGGGGCTTTATGTATAGCGTTGAAAATCCCGTGAGCGGTAAAAAAACTGGTGCGTCAAAAAAGCGCCCGCGCCGGGAAGGGCTGTAAGGTATGAAAACGTACATTTTTGACTCAGTATCCAGCCTCAGGAGGCTCATTCAATTGTTTTTTCTGTCCCTTGTAATGGGAAACATTGTGCAGAATACATTGTAAGCTCAGTATTTTATTTCTAACTAGCGACCCGCCCCGGCTTCGCACGGGTGCAAAGCTGATACTAAATTCACTACAGAAAAACTGTGAACGTTGTATATAAAAACATAGCGGCCCGCTCTGGCTTCGCACGGGTATAAAATATATAGTTATTATACATATAAAGCTTCCTCTTCAATCACTATATCTATTAAAAAAAAACGGGCCAAGTGCGAGTCTTACTCGCACACAGGGTTCCATAGCCCCAAACAATATAATAACAATATTTTGAACGGTCAATCATTTGTAAATTTCCACTCAACCGCAAAATTAAATTTGTTTTTTATAGTAAGTTAATGAAAAACAAAGTAACTGCTGCATTTTAGTTAAAAAGTCCCATATCTCAAAAACTAAATATCAAATCTTATTCAAACCAATTTTCGTTGAAATTTTTGTTTACGTTCTACATCCCAATATTTTTTCCAGAATTTTTCTCCTCTTACTTTAGAAATTAGAGGGGGGGGGGGACACGTTTTACCACTTTGGAAGTGTCTATCTTTAAAAGCATTGACTTTGAAAAAAAAATGGTTTTAGGAACCTCAATGTTTTTTTAAAGACCTATCTATAGACACCTCGCACGTATAGGTTTGATGTTTTTTTTTTTTTAGTTTCATTTCCGTGTATAGAGGGGTATCCTTAATCTATACCTATATATATTTTTTTTGTACAAAAATCGTAAAGCGGTTCACAGAATACATCTACCTACCAAGTTTCAGCTGTGTAGTCCTAATAGTTTAGGAATAAAGTGGCTGTGACATACGGACGGACAGACAGACAGACAGACAGACATGACGAATCTATAAGGGTTCCGTTTTTTGCCATTTGGCTACGGAACCCTAAAAACCGCATCAAAATCCGTTGCGTAGTTTTAAAAATTTAAGAATACATAGGGATATAGGGACAGAGAAAGCGACTTTGTTTTATACTATGTAGAGATAACTTATGTATAGGTTTGCGATTTTCTATTGCCAAGCTCACGTTTATTGCTGACTAAGTAAAAAAAAACAGCAATTTTACTTGTGGCTATCTTTTATAATGAGCTTTTTCGTATGTCAAATATTTTAAATTCATGCTCGTTACTTCACTAGAATTAATTATTTACTCATTTTGCTGTCAATATTTAATCTTGGGCAGAAATAAAACATTTTAGTATGTTTTCCAGCTGCATTGATAATAACTAATTACTACAATTACTTGATCGTGTTTAAGCAGTTTGTTTACGACAAAAGGAAATGAAGGAAAAGTATCTGAAAAATGGAGTCTCGCCATTTAAAAATTTTCGATAAAATTATTTACTCGTACGCTATACAGAAGGTTTCAAGTCGGCGGTAACAAAATTCAGGAAGAGCTGATTTTTTTATTCAAGGTCGAGTGTCACCGCCAACTAAAGTCGATTGTACCGTCACGGAAATTAAATATTAAACAAACCAACACTTACTTCAAGTTTTTTTTTTTGTTTTGGACCATACCTGGGAACCTTCTAGTTACGGAGATATAGGAGGTCAAAGTTTCAACTTTTTACTTATTTTGATGTACATTCTCGGTAAATGACTACGTGACCAAAAATTCGAAGACATGTGACATCTACCAACCCGCACTGGGCCCGCGTGGTGGATTACAGCCCACTCCCTCTCATAGGAGAGGAGGCCTGTGTCCCAGCAGTGGGAACATTATAGGCTAATGATGATGATGATGATGACTACGTGAAGGGTTCGTTTACAACAACAAACAATTTAAGATGGTAACCAATTTGCGTAACAACTTATTTTCCTCCTACATGTCACTGCACTGCCATGAAAATAACAAACTAAAACAGCTCAGCTTCACGTAAACTTCACAAGTTTGCTTCGTTAGTGTAAAACTTCCCCATCACAAGTTGTTTGTTGATAGTCATCATGTATAAGGCTGAGGCCTCATTATTGTCGTTGTTCGTTCCGTCGCGTCGTCGCTGCGTCAACGCTGCGTCGTTTTACGTATATATTTTAGTGACATGCCACATTGGGCTGAGGCCGCATCAGTGCGTTGCGTCGTCGCAACGCACTGATGCGGCCTCAGCCCAATATGCCACACCTGATTTGCGAAGACGCACGACCTCGTAACGCAAGAAGGCGACGCACGCCATCCTAGCGCACAAGTTTGCCCCTCTGGCAGTGGAACACTGTCCGCCGTCGCACCGGAGCTCCGACAGTGCAGCGCATACCTCTGTTTCGTCTCACATGCTTTGATCCGTTGAAACGCCGTGTACGACGACGCAACCCATAAAGTGGCATGTACTAAAAGCAATATGTTAAACGACGCAGCGTTAACGCAGCAACAACGCAAAGCACTAATGAGGTCTCAGCCTAACGGGGTGAACCAAGTCCTATTTGTGACTAATAAAGTTTAAATGGTTGGAACATAATGTCAATTATAACTTCAACGGTGAACTTTGTTATTAGTTTTCTTTCTTTTGAACTTCTTGCCTTGACTTTTACGTTCATTTTGACGACGTTGACGACATTGTTTTTTTGCACACATCCCTCTAGAATTAGCCGTGTATGGTGACTTCTTTCTTTATCGTGCCGTTAATTCCTAACCTGATTTTCGAGTTTTTATACCGCCCATGGGCTTTACATGCCGTCCAAAAATATCTGAAAAAGTATGTTGACTAAGCTCTCTATAACTTGAAGGGCCAATTTCAGTCTGTATCCCTGAAATCTTAAGTCGTGGCGGGAGAAAGCAGAAAGAATGTGGTTGGGTATACAACCTGTTTTTTTTTAATATCCCATTACTCTAGGGTTATATTCTGTAAGTAAAAATAATACTAAAACTCTTAGAATAGGTGGTCCAAAAATGCATAGTTTCGGAGATATCATCAATCATAATTTACTTCGAATCTTTAGTTTTGCGAGGTTGCCAAACTTCGCAGTAGTGTAGTAAAATAGTAGTAGTTTCATTGATAAATACGAGGAATTCTTTTTACTCAAACCAATAATTCATATTTAAAGCTAAGAAAATGCGAAAAAAACAAAACAAAAAGTATGATTGTAACATAATTCATATGCCAGTTGAATTTTTGATATGGTTTCAATCATATCCTAGAATTATGGGATATAAAAAAAAACAGGTTGTTTAGTAAAGTCCGAATCCTGAATGTAATGAAAACTTTCCATTGGGTAAAATAGGTTAATGTTACTGGAATTGGAACAGAACGTACCTATCTATAAGACTTCTTATTGAAACAGGTCACACTTAAAAAAATAAAGGCAAATTTTTTCTTTGATATTTTCCGTTTCGAAAGGTTTTCCTTTTCAAGTAACAGCCGAATACATAGAAATCTGTTCTTTGAAATCTGTCTTCATTTACGATTTTCGATCATTTGTTTACTTTTTTTGCCACCATTCTGCTCCTTCATTTTTATAAGTGAGGTATGTTAGTATTTAAAGAAATGCAGTGATAGCCTAATAGGGTAGAATTTTTGGATTCATATGCGTATTGTATAATTATCCCTTGCTTCTGCGAAGGAAAACATCGTGAGGAAATGCTGGTTTCCTCACGTACGTAGGCATCAGGCAGGCATGCTGATGCCTAAGAGATATTTCTCGAAGGCATTTAAGCCTAGTAAAAGGCCGTGAGAGCAGCGGTGGCCCAGTGGTGGTAGCCCCGACTTATGAACAGTAAGCCGTGGGTTCGAACCCAGGCAGACGTATTACTTTGTGTAATTTATTTCATCTCTCAAAACGGTGAAGGAAAACATCGTGGGGAAACCGGCGTGTCCTAGAACTTAAAATTCGAAGACATGTGACATCTACCAACCCACACTGGGCCCGCGTGGTGGATAAAAGCCCACTCCCTCTCATTGAGAGGAGGCCTGTGTCCCAGCAGTGTGAACATTATAGGCTGATGATGATGATGATGGTGATGATGATGATGAAAAGGCCCGTGGGCGGCATAAAAGCTCTGACACCAGCACGCGTCATGACCACTGTAGAAACGAGTTTTATCTTCGGAAGAATCGACATAATGACAGATAGACGATGACAATTTGTGTCAGTTTGTCGATTCTTCCGTCGAAATAGCCCGTTTCTACGGCAGTCATGCTACGCGTGCAGATCAGGCACTTACCACACGATAGAGAAGGAGAAAAAAAAATATCAGTTTATTATTAATCATGTGGAGAAAAAAAGGAAGGTATTGCAGTTACATGCTGGTTAATTTATATGATTAAATGCAAAGAAAGTTCATGCTCACAATATGTGGCGATGAAATCATATTTCCGAATAAAAGTTACCCTTTTCTAAGAATTATTTATGAAACATTCAATAACATTAACCCTTAGGTCATTAACATGATTCATTCATAATTTGCACATAAATTGAATTTTCTAGAAGTAATCTCGATGACTCACTTAGGAATGCTAGTTTTATGGTAATAAAGCTTTTGCTAATGCGTTCTTGAAGTCACGCTTATTGGTCTGTTAAATTGTACGTTACTGTAGATCTATACAACAGTATGTATCTACCTGTATCATTGGCAAAAAGTGATTTCACCTCAGTGACCTCACCAAGGCAAAAAAAAATTGTCGCTAAACTGTCACATAATATTAACTATATTATGTGACAGTTTAGCGACAATTTTTAGTAAAGTATCATCGCGTGCAATATGTCTTATCACCTAAAGGCTTATTCATTGTCATGCGTGTTTGCGCCCGTGTGCGGGCCAGGCGGCCATGCTTGTTGCGGGCCGCCCGCAGAGCAGATTATTTTCTCCACGCCGCGGCGCGTGTGACGCGCATGACAAGAAAAACATGTATGATACGAAAGCTTGCGGGCAGCACGCATGCGTACCTGGCCCGCACGCGGGCGCAAACACACATGACAATGAAAAGGCCCTAAAACAGTATTGAAACAGGTCATAAAAGGGACCAGATCAATGGTGCAGTCCTAATGCACGTCGCGTGTCCACTTTCCAATATTATGCAGTAGTGACGTCCTCGGTTTTGTTAATGGGACCTTTGAACAAAGGATTAGTCCCTCATATCTTTAGTTTAAAGTTTAAGTTCCCTTGGCATATTTAGATAGATTTGATGAGAGAACTTTGATATAATTTATGCGACTTTAGTGTGTTTATTACTTCTTGAACCTAGAATCGATGTTGTGGATGAAGAATTAAGTAATGATGCAATCGAAGCACGCTAATGCTTTTCTGCAAAAATAGGGTCCTACGATGAATTACCTAAGAGTTCAGCAGCAAATCGCGAAAAACAAATGATATAACTACAAAAGATACATTAAGAAAACATAAACTACTATCACCAGCACGCGTAGCATCACCACTGTAGGAACGAGTTTTTTCTACGGAAAAACTACATAATGACAGATAGACAGTGGCAATGTGTCAGTTTTTCGATCCTTCCGTCGAAATAGCCCGTTTCTACGAAGATGCCAGAAAAGATTTACTATAAAAAAGGCCTTCGTGCTCCAGCAAGCAAATTACGTGGTAGCGGTTACGTTCGTCTCGGCCATCATAATTTCTTAATTTTTGATAGACACGTCACGGCATCTCAGAAGCTGAAAGACTGACACTCAGTCTTACGCATTATAAAAGCAGTGGCTGTCTAGTGGTATGACAGGTGGACCGCGGTCATGAGACATGGTCATGAGATCGAACCCAAGTCACGCACCTCTGATTTTTCGGATTTATGTGCTTATTGTATAATTATTTATTTGTTTATTAAAACTTTATGCACAAGTATAAAAAAACACTGTAAAAAGGCGGACATAACCTTAAAACTACTGCTTAATTATCACTAGCTTTGTTGACAAACATCTTGAGGAAACCAAACATGCTTGAGAGATATTTGAAAGAAGAAAGAAAGAAAACGTATTTATTTGGCACATGCCAAAAGTGCACACAACAAAAAAAAAATTTAAACTTAAAGCTAAACAGAAAAAGATAACAATACATGTGTGTCTCACGGCTGCGCCAAAAAGGCCCAGTTCAGAAAACTGCCGAACAGCTAGTGCCCGACGCTGGTTTTCAAATGGACCCGATATAATGACGTGACGGACGAAAATCAGTTAAGTAGGTATGTAGGTACTTTGTGTTATGAATTAATGTGTATGAATAATGAATTGGTATGTTCTTATAAACAATAAATATCTGTGCAATAATAACAAATAAAACTACATATTAATAAAAAATCAAGTGCAAAAACAAAACAAAAACCGCTAGGTACAACAGCAAATATTTCTCAACGGCATGTTAATCTGAGTCCATAGTCGGTATAACAATTCTGACACCAGGTTAGGTATTTATCACAAGAAAGAAAGAAAGAAAGACCCAGTAACTGGGTGTAGAGGGTCATAAAAGAAGTCTTTCTTTTTTAAATTCAGCTGAGACTGGATAGACTGGAGCCAGCCGAAATACAAGGTGTTTTGCATCCACGTCAAAATTCAGGAGGTTGTCACAAAAGACATAAATAATCAGTTAAAATTACTAATTTAATTAAAATAGTTAATTATTAATAAACGCTAATTTTTTTAGTTGTTTAAGTTTGTCAGTATTCCAGAATAACCCCCTTAAGGTGGTTTAGGGAATAAGAAATTATGTATCTAATTATCGAATAAACGTTTTAGATTGTATTGTATGTGTAGAAGCGCGGAACACGCGTGGTTCACACTTACCAATTTCCGTAAATAAAAAAATAAAAAAGAATTACCTTCCCATTTTATTATTGATTCGGGACGAGAATCATTAGCATAGTTACCTCCTTGAATTAGACGAGGATGCAAAACAACACCTTGTATAGTTGGGAACAGGCTAAACAATTCAATAATAGACTATTATCAAATCTCCAACGTGTAAAATACTATACCTTATTATTATGTCAAGCAAAACCACCCAAGCATTAACATCTATCGATCGACATTCAATTTCCACGGTATGGTTTTGAGTCATTCGCAGTCAAGTAAGACGGGTCACGCTCTTGGAACCTGTGTTCGGTTACCATGGTAACGGTATATGGGTTTAATTTATGAAGGATGAGGAGGGAACGGTTGTAAAGTTTTAAGCGGAAAAGCCACGATGCGGCTTCGCAGTGCTTTAATTTTCGCGTTATTTTTACGTTATGGCCCTGCAGTGTTCTGCTGTCCTCTTTGGTTTGATTTGTTTTATGACTTCATTTATATGAAGTCAGCTTTTATAAGCTGCAGACAGTTTTTCTGGTAAAAGTGAAACAAACTTAGCATTTACTCCATTTTTGTGCTTGAAATATAATAAAATATAAATATAATGTTATATAAATATAAATAAATCATTAGATCTGATGCATACCTATCAGGACACTTTAAAATAGGTACTTTATATTGTGACACAATTGTAGTATATATTACTATCTTCTTTTTAATTACAAAAATATCACTTAGTTTACCTTTCTTTGAAACTTTGCCAAAGTTAGGTGAAAAGTTCCAAGTGGAAAGTTGTACTTATGCGCATCGAAGGTGTACAAACTAAGTTAGGTACCGACGCTACTGTCCCAGTAAATCATAGTTCGCACAGCAACAAAGTTCCAAACAAAGGTGAAAACTGAACTACTGCAACTTTATGCTAGCACTTCAATACAAAGTTTGTAGGATAAAGTTTCCTTGCCCTCTCCTTACTCAAACTGCAACAGTAACTTCTTGGTAAGTTAAGAATCAGTTGTATTTGTACTGGTGCAGCCCTTTTTACGTCTCATCATGCAACATTATTAAAAAGTCAATAAGCATCACTATGATTTTGATAAACGCTACTGTGAAACCAACCCGATAGCTGCCTTATTGCAATGAAGAAAGATTTCATTGTGATTTTGTCAGTGTGATACTCTCGAAACATTTAAGGGAAACATCGTAAGGTCACCGAGCAAGTCCTAGAGCCGAGAATTAGAAAACATTTGTGATATCTACCAACCCGGGTCCGCGTGGATGATTACATCACAGATCTTCTAGTAGAAAGGATATTCCTCTGCATTAGTACTGAGAACATTACAGACTGGTTAAACTATGCTATGTCAGGCGCTCATGGTTATATAATAACAGCCACAAAGGTCGATTTTTAATCTAAAAAAGTGTTTGCCGAGGTCGTGCTGCGGAGGGCTGACCATTTATTGAATACCAAGATCCCTCTGTGCCTCAGAAAGCACTTGAAGCCGTTGATCCCGGCTGTCATTTGTAGATCGCTGATAGTCGTTACAGGTAGTCAGTCGCCCGAAAGTCTGACTACCAGTCTTGACAAGGGGTAGCGTGTTATCCAGTACTAACTGGGTTGTGGAGGTCAGAGATTGACTAGCTCCATGAAAAATACTGGTATTCAGATGCATCCGGTTAGACTGGAAGCCGACTCCGACTTGTTGGGGAAAGGCTAGGCATGATGGAATGATGCTAAGCTATTTATTTGAGAAAACATGTACAACAAAACAGACAAATCAAAGCACAGTTTAAAAAAAAAAACATATTTGCGAAAAGAAATGATAAAAATATTAATCAAAATACTTTACAATAACAAGAAAAAGTCATCTTTCATTCATCCTCTCGCAGAACAAGCACCAGAAAAAGTCATCTTTCGTTCATTCATCTCACATGGCAGAACCTCAAACATCCACGACATACGTCTATCTATCTCGATGAAAATAAATTAGTCTGGTGTCGATGTCAGTAGCGGCGCATTCAGCATGCAAAAAAGCTATGCTATGCTAAGTCAGTGGTATAATAACTATGACACAGCTGGAATCTTGTTTCAATTACTGTCAGCGCCTGTGAAGGCATGCTCACACTCTGCATCATAATTCTGCCCATCACGTATGGAACCAACACAAAGAACCGTATTTAATATTCATGCCACATAGCAAGTTCCATTTCCATTTAGATCCAATCGGTAGATTCTGCTGATGAAAATTGAAGTCCAAATCAAAACGTAGTTCTGGGAAATGAAATGGTGGTATTAGATGCAACTGTTTTTGTAGTTTTACAATCTGAAATTATGATTTAAACTACTATGGTAGATCTACAAATTTTGATAATACGATTACCAAAATTTACTATTTGTCGTTCGCATCATGGTGAGAGCCACATTAAAATCATCATCATCTGCCTAGCCTTTTCCCAAACTATCTTGGGGTCGGCTTCCAGTCTAACCGGATGCAGCTGAGTACCAGTATTTAACATGAAGCGACTGCCAATCTGAACCCCACAACCCAGTAACTGGGTAATACTATACCCCTTAGTAAGACTGGATGGCAAAATTTGGCTTCTGACTACTCATAACGACTGTCAATGGTCTACAAATGACAGCCAGGACCAACGGCTTAACGTGCTTTTCGAGACACGGAGGAAACTTGGTATGTAATTATGGTCACCCATCCACGGACCAACCTCGGCAAGCACCACTTAACCTTAAAGATCGACCCATTGCGGCTGTTATTATTTTGCCCCACGAGCTCCTCACACACAGCCACATTAAAATCTGTTTCGTAATTAAGAAGAAAAAAAAGTGACTTACATAAAAACCAAGAATATTTGGGAAACTGCAATGTATATTTGTTTTTCTTCGATGTGTATTATCTTGATCCTCGGCATGAGGCACTGTAAGGTATAACATTTCCATTAGCTGATGGAGTGAATCTTTTATTCAGTAAAGGAATGAACTCCAGCGATTCGTTTTCTGTTTTATCCCTTGGATACGCTTTGGAATAAAGCCATGATTTTCTGTCTAATAACTTTGAAGACAGTATATAGAATGAATTTGCAGTATGCCGAAACTAAATAACTAAAAGATGACCAGGAATACTTAAAAATGGTTATACAAGATGTTGTTTTGCATCCTCGTCAAAATTCAGGAGATTGTCACACAAGACCCACCCAGTATGGTACCCAGTTAATTATTAATAAACGCAGATTTTTAGGTTGTTTATGTTTGTCAATATTTCAGCATAACACCCTTAATGTGTTTTAGGGAGTAAGAAAAAAAAAACAAATAAACGTTTTAGGTTGTTTGTTTTTATGGAAGCGCGGTTATAGGGCGAGAATCAGATGGCCAGCGTTTAAAACACGGGTGGTTCTCACTAACCGATTTATAAGACCAAAAATAAAAATTACCTACCCATTTTATTATTGATTCGGGACGAGAATCATTAGCAAAGTTACCTCCTTGAATTTAACGAGGATGCAAAACAACACCTTGTATGTATAAGTATTCTAGCTATCAGTCAGACGCCCGATTATGTAACTACCTAGAGGTACTGTGTGGCCTAGTTATCAGTGCTGGATAGAGTACAAGTTACATCCGAAGTTATCTACTATACGGACCTTGTAGAGACTAAAACAATGTTTTGAGCGTTCAAGGGGTTTGCCATACCTATTATTGGAATCAAATATAACAGCTCACAATTTAGGACCCATTTATATTAATGACAATATATTTATCCGTGGTTATACGTCAAACCGCCGTCTTTCCGACCTCGCCGTCGAGGTCCGTCGCGACGTCCCGGTCCATCCCCTCCCCGACTGTCACTCGAGCCAGCCCGTGATGCT
This sequence comes from Cerastis leucographa, assembly GCA_963082945.1. Classification (NCBI taxonomy): domain Eukaryota; kingdom Metazoa; phylum Arthropoda; class Insecta; order Lepidoptera; family Noctuidae; genus Cerastis; species Cerastis leucographa. Next base: position 18,473,035 of record OY720356.1, on the reverse strand, counting down.
GTACCTGTAGTTTTAAATCAGCCCCTAAATAATGATACCATTCAGATCCAGCCTGCCCCCATGCAGTCCTCCTCCAGCGACGCCCTAAGCCGAGGTTCGTACCCCACAGGGTAGCTCTTAGCGTGCAGTCGCTTAGTTTGTAAGTTTTTATGTCCTGGCTGGAGGCCTTACTCTTAAGGCACCCACAGGATAATCCGGTTAAGCAGACGACAACCTCATAGGTTGAACTGCGAGATGCCATATACTTATAAAAAAATAAAATTAAAAAAAAAAGTGGTTATAGGTAACTGAGCTTATCCCAGTTGTAAACGTCCCATCATGCCTAGCGTTTCCCCAACTAAGTCGGTGTCGGCTTCCAGTCTAACCGGATAACCGGCTGAATAGGTACCAGTATTTTTCATGGAGCGAATCAATCTCTAAGAGCAGCGGTGGCCCAGTGGTGGCAGCCCTGACTTACGAGCAGTAAGTCGTAGGTTCGAACCTAGCCAGGCGCATTACTTTGTGTAATTTATTTCATCACCGCTGTTCTCAAAACGGTGAAGGAAAACATCGTGAGGAGACCGGCATGTCCTAGAACAAAAAATTCGGAGTCATGTGACATCTACCAATCCGCACTGGGCCCGCGTGGTGGATTAAAGCCCACTCCCTCTCATTGAGAGGAGGCCTGTGTCCCAGCTGTGGGAACATTATAGGCTGATGGTGAAACGTCCCTTTGTTCCTACTGGCCCTGTTTCGTTCTGTCTCCTATTCATATGGATGGAAGTGAAATTATGTTTTAGTACTCCTCCGCTATTCTTTTTTGATTAATTTCGTTACGGGATCCAAGACAGTTCTTTCTCTGGGACTTCGTCGTCCTTCATTGTTTCGGCGCTTTTCTGGTGATCGCCGCTGTTGATTTTGGCTTTCCAACTTCTAATAATATACACGATGTAAATCACCTCAACACGAAGCCGTCAACCAAGCATTCTGTACATGAAACTAAGTGTAGCGACCACAAAAAGCAACATAATACAAAAAGTACTACAGCGCCATCTATGATGCGACGGAGGAACTAACATCAATTTCCTACAAGTCGCAAGTAAAGTTTACATCGACTGTAGTATATATAGAGAAACCCGATAACAACTATCGGGCAGTTGCCCGCCAGACATAACACCTGTCTGGCCGGAGGATCCTCCCTTTTCTATGGAGTATCGAGGAACTTTACACCCTGTTCCTCATACCCCTAAACTGGTGACCCCGAAATGGACGTCAGCGCAGCCTTCGAGCAACGTGACGTCATCAACATCAGCATCACTTCCTCCAGCTTTCGAGCAGCGAGTCTCACAGCCAGCCAGCTTCAACTGGGTAAAACCTGACCACCAGCATGCAGCGGAAGCGCATTCCTGGTCAGCACCCTCAGCCTCTCATCAAGCATCATACCCCTAAACTAAGTAACTTTACGCAAAAATTATTGCTGGGAAACGACTTTTTTTTGAGTGGTGTAAAATCATGTTTTGTGGTAGACATCAATGTAACGCACTCAAAACATTGTGCTGATGGACGGATTGAATAGTACGGGGGTCGTGGAGGTGTTTAAAGTAAAAATCTTACATTACAAACTTGTATTTAAAAAAATACTTGTCAAAAAGTTGGAACTTTGACCCCTAATATCTCCGTAACTAGAAGGTTCCCAGGAATGGTGTAGAACAAAAAAAAATGATCGCAATGACAGGGAGAATCAGTGCCTTTCGGCTTCGTTAAGAGATGTTTTACACCCTTTACATAACTAGTTAAGAATAACAATTGAATAATGTGAATCTTAATCAATTGGCTTTTGGATTATTCTATTTGACTGCATAATAATGAATATTCTGGACATAATTTAATCTATTTTGACTATAATATACTTAGACTATAATAATGTTGACATCAATTATTATTTGTTTTGTATTTTGTAATGAAATTAAGAATGACTACAATAACTATGTAAAATGCAATTAAATGTAATTTGTTATAAGTACCTATAAAATTTGTACGCCGTTATTGGCAAAACATGGACGCACACAATATTAATTCAATACCTTGTCATGTCTTATTAGTCAGTTTATGTAAACGCATGTTTGACAAATAAAGTATCTTTGTCTTTACAGGAGTTACAGTGGTTTGGGAATAAGGTACCGGACTTGTCACAATTAAAAAAAAAACAGTGTTGTGGCGTTTAGATAGGCAGGATGTAAAATACTGGCTATTTGCTCCATCTAGTGGCATGTAAAGCCTAACCTATTATAGGTCTTAAAATTCAATGCTAAAATGTTATACAGGGTGATTGACGTGGCAAATAATGTAAGGCAGTGAAGTACTCATAAATATGAGCAACTTTTAGTTTGAGACAATCTTTAAAATGATGAAATAACTTTTAAAATTAATTACCGATGAAAAACTTCTTTATGGGGGGTTTTGCAATAATGTAGAACCATTTTGTGGGAACATTCATTTGAAATAAAATAGTTCTCTCAACTGAGATTGTGTCATACAGTAAGTTTACAAATGGAACCGCGGTGTAATCGGATCATTAACTATCACAGACGAAAACTATTCAGCTGAATTTAATGCGGTCGCTTTTATCGTGGGATGATATAGCCGATAAAATGTCGTCCCTCGACGACACAGATAAAGCGCTTTTGCGCTTTTTCTTGCGCGTCTTGTCGACCGACCCATATTTACAAAAATATGGGTCAGAAATTGCTGCCATTCAGCAAACCACCGATACCGTCACTGACTTCAGTGACGCGCTCGAGAGCCCCTTATCACCGCCACCTGCCGACAGAGGCTTACCGCCAGCCGTCGCCGCCGCGATTAAGGCAACTCCAAGACCCATTGTAGTGAAACCCATTGTTTCGCAAACAAAGGTCCAGTTCGCACCTGCGTCCATTGTTCCCGTTTCTGAGAACATGGACAAAGGCTCACCGCCAGCCGACGCCGCCGCGATTCCGGCTAACCCCGGACCCATTGTTAAGCAAACAATGGATCAGTCCGCACCTGCGTCCATTGTTCCCATTTCGGAGAAAATGGACACAACTGTGCCAGTCTCCGACTCGGAATCGGTTATAGATTCCTGCTCTGCTTCCTCGTCCTCTGAAGACGACTATCAAGTCGTCGGAAAGGGCAAGAGGAAAAAGGGCAAAAACTCTCAGGCCACCATGGCCAAAAAATTAGTCGCGCTCCCTCTCATCCCCTCTCCCGAGGCCTCCCGCCCCACCTCCCCGGTCCCCGCACCAAAGTCCGCCGCTGCTCATACTAGCAGACCATCCAGCCCTAAGGCTAACTCTTCAGCCGCTTCTTCAAAGAAGCTGAAGCCCCCTCCCCCGTTGTTCATTCAGGACAAAGGGAAATGGACAGACGTGTCCAAAATGTGTGTTGAGCGCCGCATTCAATACACTAGCGCAAAAAGCACCCAGCAGGGTATCAAAGTGGTAGTCCCTACGACCACCGACTTCAGGGAACTAACCCGTCAGCTGATCGGAAGGCACATAGCCTTCCATACATACTCCCTTCCAGAGGAGAAGCCCACCCGCGTGGTGATCAGGCGGATCCCGAAGGAGATATCCACGGAGGACATCCTCAATGACCTCCAAGGCCAGGACATCCCGGTTGCAGCCGTCCACCGCCTTCATAAGGCGAGAGGCGGCGACCAGTACGACATGGTACTGGTCATTTGTGAACCAGTAGAAGGACACCACCCGATCTTCAAAGTGAAGTCGGTATGCTCCCTCACAGGCATCTCAATAGAGAAGCCTTACCGCTCAACCGTAGTAGGGCAGTGCCACCGCTGCCAGCTGTACGGACACAGCCAAGCCAACTGCCATGCGCCGCACAGATGCGTAAAGTGTCTAGGCGACCATGGTACGGCAGACTGCCCCCGTCCCAAAGACAAATCGCTATGCACGGAGCCACCGAGCTGTGTGCTTTGCGGCCAGTCGGGCCACCCGGCTAACTACCGCGGCTGCCCGAAAGCCCCCAAAGGCTCCTCCTCTAAACTGGCGAAGCGTGCAAACGCCCGCCAGCAGAGAGAAAGCCCATCGGTGAGGCTACCAACTGCACAGATGCCGGAGAGACTCAGCCCCCAGAGGCCCTCTCCCTGGACCTCGCTGAACCACCAGAGAGCCTTCCCGGCACTCGGCAAAGCAAAGTCCAGCCCCATTCCCGGGCTATTAGATGCCCCTGTCCCCACTCCCGTGGCCCAAGCGAGCGCACCGGCGCCCGCTCGTCCCGCGCCTCCCGGCCCCGCGGCCGCGGTCGCCTCTCCTAACGTAACCTTAGAAACGTTAGCAAAGTTAGTCACCCCCGAAGCAGACCGCATGGCGGCAGATCTCAGGGAGGCTAACACTGACGGTGATAAGCTTAAAATTATCCTCAAGTCCCTAATCAAGTTAGGCGAAGCCTTCAGCGGCATTAATCTTTAATTTCAATGGATAATACGAGATTAACGTGTACCAAACCCCGATCCCTTAAATTAGGGTACTTTAATGCCAATGGCACTAATGCCATTGCAAGGCCAGCGTGATGAAATCGCCACCTTCCTCCGTGACCATCAAATTGATATCCTCCTCATACAGGAGACCTTCCTCAAGCCCAGTCACCGCGATCCGAGAATTGCCAACTATCGCATAGTTCGCAACGATCGGTCACGTTGCCACTAGGGCGGTACTCTAATCTATTATAGAAAGGAACTGCACTGCATCCCCTTAGATCCCCCACCCATGGAGTCTCTGCTCGAGACTTCAGTTTGTCGACTAGGCATGACCGGTCATCAATCGATCACTATCGCCTCCGCGTACATCCCTCCCGGCGGCACGTCCGAGGAGCACACTCTGTTCACCAAAGACCTTGCCGTCCTCTTCGGCTTGAGTGACTCCGTTATCATAGCGGGCGACCTCAACGCCAAACACCCCGCCTGGAACAGCACGACGACCTCTGCCAGAGGACGTCACGTGTATAACCTGGGTGAGTCCCTCAACTTCGATCCCATCGCTCCTATGGAGCACACTCACTATCCCCACGACCCCGACCAACGTCCGGACGTTCTCGACATAGCGCTACTCAAGAATGTCAACCTTAAGTTGCATTCCATCGAGACTTTACATGAGCTTAACTCAGACCATCGACCAGTGCTCATGCACTTAGTTCCCCGCTCGGGTCCCTCTGACCCCAGCCAGCCCCCGCCGACCCAAGTGATAACCGACTGGAGGAAAGTCAGCGAAAAGCTGAAATCCACCACGTCGCCTCACCTGGAGGCCATCCCCGACCACATTGTCTCAGTCGCAGACACGACGGCCGCCATCAACTCGTTTACAGAACACGTGCAATCCGTACTAAAGGATTGCTCACGGGAAGTTCCAGCAATGAGCGATCAACGCTGGATTCTACCCGCTGACGTACGTGAACTGATAACCGAGAAGAACGCGGCCATCCGTGCCTACAGCAACTTTCCCTGCGACGCGAACAAAGCTTACATGCGTTATTTACAGCGTGCTGTAAAGAAGCGCACTAGTGAGCATCGTTCAGATCAATGGGACAAGACACTTAGCGAGCTCGAGCCTACCCACCTAGCCTTCTGGCAGCTCCAACGCAAGTTGCGCTCCACCGAAGAGGCTTCGATGCCTCCCCTCACCCGACCCGATAAGAGCGTCGCATTCGACGACTCTGAGAAGGCCGAATGCCTAGCCGACAGCCTGGAGTCCCAGTGCTCCCCCAGCTCTCAACCAGTAGACAAGCGACATCTCGATGAGGTGAACGCATTCGTCGAACGTAAAGCCGCCCTCCCTCCCGTAGAAGACCCTGATGATCCTCTGCCTTCGGTCACAGCTGACGAAGTGCAAGACATCATTAATAAGCTTCAACCGCGGAAAGCACCCGGCTCCGACGGAATCACCAATAGGGTGTTAAAACTCCTCCCCGCTCAGCTCGTCGTGTTAATGGCGGCCATCTTCAATGGCGCCCTGAGCAACAACGCCTTTCCCCAAATATGGAAAGAGGCCACTGTCATCGGTTTCGCCAAGCCAGGCAAACCCAAGTCTGAGCCCTCAAGCTACAGACCTATCAGTCTCCTGAACGCACTCGGCAAAATCTACGAGAGACTTATTTATAAGCGACTCAAAGACTTCGCCGAGGCTAAGAGTCTCATCCCCAACGAGCAGTTCGGCTTCAGGACCGGACACTCCTGCATTCAACAGGCCCATCGCATCGTAGAACACTTGAGCGCTGGCTTCCAGCGTGGAGCGATGACGGGTGTGTTGTACTTCGACATAGCAAAGGCTTTCGACAAAGTCTGGCACAACGGCTTATTATATAAGCTGTACAAACTTGGAGTGCCGGACCGTCTCGTGCTCATCTTACGAGACTTTCTGTCGGATCGCACCTTCCGCTATCGCATCGGGAAGGCACTGTCTTCCCCCCACCCCATTAGAGCCGGAGTCCCTCAGGGCTCCGTCGTCTCTCCCCTTATCTTTACTCTGTTCACCAGTGACATCCCCAAGAGCAAGAAGGCTCAGTTAGCCCTGTTCGCGGACGACACGGCCATTTATTACACTGGCCGCAGTCACGACGCTATCTATAGCACCCTCCAAACCTCAGCCAACGTCTTAGGCGCTTGGTTCCGGAAATGGAGAATCGAGGTGAACCCCGACAAGAGCCAGGCAGTTCTTTTCTCTAAACAGCGTAAAATTAAGCCACCCGCGCTCAGCCCGATCACTATGTACGGTAAGCCTATCCCTTGGAAGAAGCAAGCCAAGTACTTAGGAGTCATACTTGACAACCACTTGTCTTTCGCGGCGCACATCAAAGCAGCTCGCGACCGAGCTGCGTTTGCTATGGGTAGGCTTCATTTCATGATTTCGGCAAAAAGCAAGTTGTCACTCAAGTGCAAGTTGCGCCTTTACACCGCGGTGATCCGCCCCATTATGACGTACGCTTGCGTCGTGTACGCTCACACCAAGCCTAAGTACATCCATAGGATGCAAATTTTACAGAACCGGTTCTTACGTAGAGTCACGGGAGCCCCTTTTTATGTCCGTAATGACCGTTTACACGTAGACCTTAGAATGCCCACCGTCCTTCAGTTTATGAAACGTCTTTCGAAGCGGTTCTTCGATAACGCCATTAAACACCGTAATCCCCTGATCGCAGCGGCCGCCCGTTACGAACCCTCGCGCATTAGTACAGTACGCCGTCCTAGGCATACCCTTGTCACTCCAGATGATGCTATCACCCTCCTCCAGGAGAGTAGCAAAGAGACTAGCACTCTTAAAAAGTTCCGACTCAAACCGCCGTCTTTCCGACCTCGCCGTCGAGGTCCGTCGCGACGTCCCGGTCCATGCCCTCCCCGACCCTCGCTCGAGCCAGCCCGCGATGCTGTGCCAGTAGTTTTAAATCAGCCCCTAAATAATGATACCATTCAGATCCAGCCTGTCCCCATGCAGTCTTCCCCCAGCGACGCCCTAAGCCGAGGTTCGTACCCCACAGGGGGTGCCCTTAGCGTGCAGTCGCTTAGTTTGTAAGTTTTTATGCCCTGGCTGGAGGCCTTACTCTAAAGGCACCCACAGGATAGTCCGGTTAAGCAGACGACAACCTCATAGGTTGAACTGCGAGATGCCATTCAAAAAAAAAAAAAAAAATCGTGGGATGATAGCTCACAAAACACAATGGAGCTAATATTGTACGTTTGATCCGAATATCGATAGTCTAGTTTATTGGTTCGTAAAATTTTCTATTGTCGCTGATAAGGGTTACCTAAGCAACGGCTTATCGAATGATGTTTGGTACCACATGGAGGATTATTATTAGGTACCAAAAATTACGCGGGATGACTGGACTAAGAAAGAGGGACCATCCACCCGTATTCTCTAGTCTTCCCACGGTGATGGGGCTTGCAAAAGCGCGGCAACGTCGAAACATCGGGAGCTCAAAATAATTGAAAATCACGGAAGATATATGCCGTAAGTGAGTGAAATGTATTACCTACTAGTTGTTTTTTATGTCATTAAGATAATATACGGCAAAACAAAAATGGACACCCCGTTTTTGTTAACCTAGTTTTTACCCAAAGTCTTGAAATGAAAATGTTCTCGTCGGGTTGAAAACGAAAACGTTCCAGAACAAAAGTGGGACTTCGGTATACGAGATATCAACACAAAATCACATTCCAGCTTGGAAAAAGATGAAAACTGTGTCACATTTTCAGCGTCCCCTCCCTAGACAATATGTCACCATTATGTTAGTTCAGCAATGTAATCATCGGTCAACGTCGGAACTTATTTTGGTCAAGAAAGTTTTTGATATTGGTATACTTAGGACTTTTCGAATCCTTTTCTTTTACACGAAAATGATGTTAGTGTAACACGATATCGATACTGGTTGTATTGGGTGGAACGTTACATCATTACGTGTTCTAATAGCACTTAAATAAAGCTGTACAAGGATCATTTGGCGCGTGGTAAAAATCTGAACTAACGACGCCATCTTACGTTTTAAAATTATATTTCAGAAATATGTTTACCATTATCGCCTCCTTCATTGTATAGGTAATTGTACTTTAGGTAGCGCATACGCTAGAAACCACAGTTTTTCAGTCAAAGATAATTTTTGTATCAAATCAACGATGATTCAGTTTCCTTGTAAGTCTGGAAGTCATCAATATTTTTGCACAGCTTTTTAAACTAAATAATGTTTTGACAGAAAAGAAACTCAAGACGCAGTACGAAATTGAAATTCAATTATATGTAAATACGAAGCGTTGACATTAACGACCCGTTAATGACTGCGGTAGAAGGAAGATGCGACAGAATTAATTATAATCATTAGGGTCCTTCTTCACGGAAACTTGAGTAAATAAAACCACTTGATTTTATAAGCAACTTTGAATTGTGGGTCGTTATGGGAAAAGATGATATCGCGGTTTCAATCAAGGTTGTATAATATCTCCTACAAATTTTCATCGCAAAGCTAGTAAAATGTCTTAGCTTAACATAACATCACAACCGAAGTCCGAGCATAACGTAATACGTCGTAATACATAATACGTTGATTTTTGAATTGACAATATAATTATCTTATAGCATTTAAGTAAATTGTTTGCAACAATCGCAATCAGTAATATTAATATTAGTAAGTAAAAGGGTATTTTTAATTTTTAAAATTTACATTACTTTTATACCACACGCTCGTGCTACTGTCTCCGTATTTTTCGAATCGACCACGCCGTTTATAGCTATTATTACTAGCTGTCCCGCGCAACTTCGTCTGCATCACATTTTCCCCGTTTTCGCAACATTTTTCATTGCTGCTCCGCTCCTATTGGCCGTAGCGTGATGATATATAGCCTATATCCTTCCTCAGGTTGAAATATATCTTCTTGCCAAATTTCATTAAGATCCGATCAGCCGTTTAGTCGTGAAAAGGTAACAAACAAACTTACTTTCGCATTTATAATATTAGTTAGGATTTGATTCTTGAAATACCAGTATCCTAACTTGTTTTAGATAACAATAAATTTATACTCGTACGTACAACTGACGTTTAATAATAAACAGCTAATTAACTAAGTCAGAACCACAAGCTCCAACAAAGTTAAACAGAAGTCAAAACATGAAACTGCAAGAACACCTAAGAGCTACCAAAGTTAGAGCTCAAACACCTTACTCTAAGTTAACCACTAACTAGCTTACCAAGTGCCTTGTTGCTTAGTTAGCATAAATATTACCATCAGAAATTCGAAGTTTTGGGTTCCTAACGTTTGCAGTTTTGAGCAGCTGTTTAATAATCAACCAAAGAAATAATAAGCTTGCTGCAATATCGGCAGCTCCTTCAAATCCACAAGGATTTCTAGAATTTCAAGAGATGGAAAGTTGCGAACCATTTATTAAGAACACTTAGTATTATAAATTGGAGCAAATGTAACAAGATCTTAATGATGCAAGCCTTGAGGTTGGAAACTGAAGATGAAAATGACAAAGACCAAGCAATTGGCCGACAGCTACCGGATGATTTCCTTGAGAATTGGAAAGAAGCAGTGATAATTGGAAGTGATGGAAAGAGTTCTTTGCCTAGCAGTAGAACAATATGGGCTAGCAATAATAACTCAGTATTACTAGCTGCATAGGCATTTCTTATCTGTCTACAGCAGCATCCTCTTCTTGACCGTTATTTTGTGTCTGATTATAAATTATTTAGCCAGTTGTAAACTCACTATTCGGCTACATCGTACCCAAACATCTGTACTTACCTCCCCCATCCTACATCTACCTAAATAATTCCTCCTAAAACTAACATAAGACCTCATATTCTCGTTCCAGCTGCCAGTATCAACGAAACATGCATGTTTAACGAACAATGCGAGGACGTGTACTTCAAGACAGAATGCAGGAACGAAAGATGTGCTTGCAAGTTCGAGATGGTGCCCGAGGTGACGGTAGATGGCGCTGTCATCTGCACTTGTGAGTTTTGATACGTTATATTTTGCTTGTTTGCTGAATGTTAGATGAGTTTTGCGGTTGAGAGCATCATTAATTCTGTAGCTGTTTGACTTCTGAAAATATATGAAATTTTCCGTTGTATATGTGAAATGTTTACAAAAACACTGTGCTGATAAAGCATGACATAAACATGAAGAATTTCCATTTTATGTATTTGGGAAATGTAACGGGATGTGTATGAATTTAAATTAGCATTCGATTGACTAATCCTTAATATTAATGAACAACAGAACGTAGAATATGCTGTAATAGTCAGTGAGAATGTTTGTATTAGCAGCTCGATGTTTATGAATTATGTTATAAAACTATTCAATAAAAATGTAACGACTACTAATCAATATTGTGGCATTTCAAAAAGGAGTTCCTAAAGGAGGACAACTTGGCCCGAAAATCCACGTCAAAATAATTTGGACTGCCTTATTGGTCTAGAAATCTAGGGTACGATTCTTTAGTCAGGCTAAGTATAAATGGGTTTTCTATGAGGATCTAGAATTGTGCCAGGTTTATGGCAGAAGGCTCACCCCATAATAATTTTGTGAGTATTAATACATTTTAACAAACATTGTCAGCGGTCAAGCCGGTGGAGGAATCGACGAGGACTCTGGATCCTGCGATGATCGGAGTCCTGGTCGGCATGGCGCTCATGTTTGTCATCATCTGCGTGGTTTTACGGCTCTTTAGCAGGTAAATTATATGTTCCAGGCTGTTACTACATACCTTGTTAGATTTTTTAGTGGGAGACAGTTGCGGATTAACAAATTTTCAAGGTATAGGCTGTAAAGTTTTTGCCGCCCTTGCCTCTAAAATTTTCATGTCCTAGATTTTTTTACAATCCAAGAATTTCGTTGAAATTGTACTAAAATAATTTGTGGGTTTAGTTTTAGCTAATCAAAGCTCAATCATGTACGATTAACAAAGGAGGGGTCGCGGAGTAATGTATGCTCTTTTCACTCATACAAAGTTTGGGCTGAGGGCGCAGAGGCCGATTACTGGTAGGGGGGCGGCGAAGTAACTGTTTTACTCTAGAATATGGAAGTTTGCTACACTGAATGTACAATGACAAGTAAGAGGGGAAAGTCATCCGCAAAATTTGTTGCAGAATTTTATCTGTAAAACATCAGATAACCGCCATGCAGATATCTCTTTTCGATTTCAACGAGGTAGCCAAAAAAAAAAACGGTTCCCAAATTAGCCGCCCCAAAAATCTACCGCCTTAGGCTCCAGCCTACTCAGCCTGCTGGTAAATCCGCCACTGGTGGGAGACTAGGCCTAGCTCAGAACGGAGTTTCAAAAGAAGAAAACCGGCCATGTTGCCGCCTACCGTACAGTGATTGATCGCTAAATCGATCATCGATTTAGCGATCAATCACTGTACTATCACTATTATATATTAAAATAGGTTCCAGGTTCAAATATATTCTTGAAATTAACGTGCCTTCAAGTCCACTGCCGTGTATTGTAAGGGATATAAACTAACCTATGTCACACTCCAGGTCAAAACAATATCTTTGTCGATGCTGCCGCTGCTCTGTTGTTGCGTGAAAGGAGGAAAATTAAACACTCTTTCACATATAATACTAGTAGTATACAAGGTTTTTTTTTTGTGTTTATTTAGCTCCAACAAAGGGTTCCCCCAAGCCTACCTACATTAAGTTGATTGCTTGATCAGGATGCATGAGAATTTTTCCCAACCAGAATATACTTGTGTTTATGTTGATTTTTTTTGTAATAGTATTTAAACCACTCAATATTATAATTTCAGAGCGAGATGGAGGGAAAACCGCACGATCTTCAATACGCCCAATCCTCGACTGATGAACGTGTCCTTGCTGAGAGACTCCAAGCTATTGCATTCACAGGTAAATATTTTCTAAGAAGCATTTCGAAAGACTGTATTAGGCATACTTACGACTAGTCATAATCATCATCATCATCACCTTATAATGTCCCACTGCTGGGACACAGGCCTCCTCTCTATGAGAGGGAGTGGGCTGTAATCCACCACGAGGGCCCAGTGCGGGTTGGTAGATGTCACATGTCTTCGATTTTTTAGTTCTAGGACATGCCGGTTTCCTCACGATGTTTTCCTTCACCGTTTGTGAGAGCAGCGGTGATGAAATAAATAACACAAAGTAATGCGCCTACCTGGGTTCGAACCCACGGTTTACTGCCCGTAAGTCGGGGCTGCCAACACTAGGCCACCGCTGCTCTTACGACTAGTAATAATGTTTTTTTTATTTATTTTCTTTTTATGGTACTGAAAAAAGTAAAAAATCTAGTGAAAAAAGTATGTAGAATCACTACTGCGCTATGGTCTTATAATGTGGGGTAATAGCACTGATCTGAATAGAGCATTTATCGCTCAAAAAAAGTGCATCAGAGCAATATGTGGACTTCGACCTGATGACAATATTTAAAAAGTTTGGTTTGCTACCGCCATCTCTGTATATTTATGAGGTATGATTGTGTGTTCGTGGTTAGGAATAAAGAACTATTTAAGACCGCTAACGATGTAAATCCTCGGAACAGACGAGATCCATTTATGTTAATATTAAATGATTTGCCAAGACTTGCGAAATATAACAAAAACTGCCTAGCCATGTGCGTTCGTATTTATAACAAGATACCTAGACACCTCAAGGAATTGAATTCGAGATTTAAAATTAAATTGCACACGTGGATAAATGAATGTAATTTTTAAAGTCTAAACGAATTTATGGATAAGAAATGTTGATGCTGTAGCATTTTGCTTAAAATTTTGCATGTTTTGTTTTATCTCAGCTGAACATGTTTGAACTATTACAACTGTATTTAACACCACTGTATACCATGTTTAATGCAAATAAAAGATTTATGTTTATGTTCCATACTTCAATTTCTCGTCATCTCATCAGACACCTCTTTTCTTTTTATATCATCGTTCACACTGTCCATATATCGTTTCTTTTTCTTGCTCTACTCTTATACCTATCCACATTCATACTTAAAACTTTCCTCACGACGTAGTCCGCATTCAATTTTTTTTTTAAATTACGGAAATATTGCTACGTGTGTTGTACTTTAATTAATTCAAAAATTAATTATTATTTCAAGGATCGCCGCGGCTCCCGCGTCAGCGTTCGCCCACCATCAAGGCAGGCGAGCCAGCAGGAGCTCAGACCTCACTCGCCAAGTCCAGGTAGCAAACCCCACCCAGACCATACGATCGAACCCTTTAGACAGTAGATGTATTGTTTTTATTTCTGTGGTCTATGATGGAACTGCTTTTTATTTTTGAGATAATAGCTTTTTGCCGGGGATTTACTGCCGTGCATTCTGAGGGATATAAACTATCCTACTACTAACTACACTCCGTTGTTGCGTGAAAGTAAGAAAATTAAAGACTCTTTAGCATTTAATACTGCTAGTATAGCATCTGTCGTACTCCAACAAAAGATACATCATACATACAGTATGTTAGTTTAAACGAGGGACATATTCAAACCCATAATAATACATGCTAACGTGATACTAATAAAAATATAAACAAAAAAAAACACTGATAAATAACAGACAGAACCATACCAAAATTTTCGCAAATGTCACGCAACGTGTATACACCCTTGCGCTAGCGACTTAATACTATCGCAGAACATGTGAGCGGGTCAATGACTCTTAGGTATAATCCATTTTCCCTTCATACTTTAAACATACCTGGCTTAAGACAGTCCAAAATATCTAGGCACTAAACAAAACATTAAAAATTCTTCTATATACGTTATAGGTTTTTTACTTATTTGGGACGAGAATCGAATACTGAATACCCTCCCTCAATATGTCCCTCGTTTAACCTAACATACTGTGTAAGTCACAATAATTCAAAAGGTTCTTTTACGTGTGTTTCTTGATAAATAAAGAACCATAACGAAGCCAAACGGCACTTTTTCTACCCGTGCGATATTTTTTTGTTCTGGACCATACCTGAAAAAATAAGGGTTTTAAACTAACTCTTTTTTCCGTTTTTGCGTTCTGTTGTATTTGCCAGTCCCCAAGGCAGAAACTACAGAATGCAACCAGTCCTTTTTCACGTTTCCAGGAATAAAAAGTAGTTCCTTATTTATTATGTGTTTTTTTTTTATTATTCTGATCGTTAATTTCTTTTGAAATATTTTTAGTACAGTAAGTTGCAGAAGTAATAAAATTGTATCGAGGCTTGAATATATTCTTATTTACTGCACTTTCTGCAATAGCCTCGGCTTTTATTTTTGCAGCAGACTGTATTTTGTGTACTGCACCAAAGATGTGATAGATTTTCAATTCTAAATGTTTTTGACTATCTAAATGTGGTGTTTTTTCCTAAACTCCTTTTGTAATACAATTTGAGGGGAACGGGCAAAACTTTATTGTAGACTTTTTGTTTTGTTTGCTAATTTAACGCCAATTTTAATAAGTTTAAAATAAGCATTGGGCAATAGACTCGCCCCTTATTTATTACATAGAACTTAAACATAACTGGCGAAATGTGTGTGTACTATTAGGTACACTTCTGCCTAACCCTTCGGAGATTACAGGCATGATGTTATTTTCAATAAGTTTCTCAAAAATTACACTGAAAGTAGTTACTAAAACTGTTCACAAAAATTTTTCAACAGTTACTTTACCTACCTCTTATTTTGCTTAACTGTCAAAATCACAGTGATCTTTAACTTAGTTATGATACGGTCGATTTTGGATTGCTGTCTCTGGTAAAGTCATATTTTAATTGTTATATGGTAGCTGCCGTTAGAGGTTAAATAATT
Source organism: Cerastis leucographa (assembly GCA_963082945.1). NCBI lineage: Eukaryota > Metazoa > Arthropoda > Insecta > Lepidoptera > Noctuidae > Cerastis > Cerastis leucographa. Next base: position 18,457,746 of record OY720356.1, on the reverse strand, counting down.
GTAGGTCCTCAAACACTTAAACTCTGATGGAGTTTCTCTAACCAATTCTTACAAATTGAAACAAGTGCAATACCAAATTACATTCACACACATTTAACACTTTTGGAATTTTAAAATCTTTATCTCATGGCCTCGTTGGTCTAGTGGTCACAAGCGTGACTGCTGAGCATGGGCTCCTGGGTTCGATCCTCGGGTCAGACAAACTGTTTTTGGGTGTTTCCATCAAGAATTTCCCAGTAGCATCCACGGAGTCTGGATTTGTGCCTGATTGATGGCAATAGGCACGCCCCCTATTACATGGGACTTAAAAAACATAACTGGCGAAATGTGCGTGTACTACTATTACTTACCTTGGCCTAACTCGCACACGATATTAAAGATTTTTTCCAGTAAACCCCCCTCCAAGCTAACATTGCCCGTTTCCCTGCTCACTGACAATGCTAATCATGATTATTTCATGTATCAACAGCACGCCCTCATCAAAGTCATCAGCTACACCGAAAACCCTCAGGTTACATACGACTATCATTTTGCTTGTTATGCTCTGTATTATCTTTAGTTTCAGATAACGTAGGTATACCGCACGTATTTATAACATCTTCTTTAAATATAGGGTAATCTTTTAAAAGAAAATCTGGAGTTATCTTTGTCTGACAGACATTAATTTCTTTCAATTTATCTCTCACTTTTCTTTATGTCTCCTTTTATTTGAATTCCAACAGTAATAGACTTGACTTATCTGTCTTCCTTGTAGATCTTGATTATGTTGGTTTCATTTTTGTGTAACCCTTTTGAGTATTTTTCAAATTTCTAGTTTGTAACTCTGGTTTGTCTCTCAGTGTCATATCTGCCTTATGTATGATTGGTTATTTAATTATGAAGAAATCAAGTACCATTATTAAACGTTGTGTTTACTGAAGAATTTATTTCCAGTTAGACACACACCTCCGATATACAAATTATTATAATGTAGTCTAGAATATAATTATTTATGACATATACTCACGCCAACTAAATAGTGACCTCACAATATTGTGTTTCTGTGTGTCGTAGCATTTAAGTACTATTGAACTGTATTATGAAGTGTCAAAGTCTTTATTCCTACGTTGAAAAAGAGGAATGATGTTATTCATCTAAAAAGAGATGATTCTGTCCAAGGGGGTTAACATGACGTCATAAACCAGCATTGTTTTAATATCAACCCAGTGTGAGAAAGAGATGGAGCTAGAGAAGACCTCTAGCGTCATTTTTCTCCCACTCTGGAATATAAATAAAACAATACTACTCTAAAACATCCTGGTATGCCACCCGTTCTCTCTTGCATTGGAAAAAGATGACTCTGAGTCGTTATAATATGGTTCCAAAAAGTATTTGTAGCAAATAATACACCGTTTGTGTCTTTATGTGCTGGTACATTAACAAAATTCCCGTATTTAAGATCTAATTTATCTCCCTTTACTCTTTAAAAATCGACACTTGTAGTTATTTCCCGATAAGAAAGTATTTTTGCATTTGGTTTAACTCTAGGAAGTTTTCTTAGCCCAGTTCTATTGTATTGCTGCTAAATAGAAATTCTAACAAATTAAATACTGCTTTGGCCAAGCTACTGTTGCCTTTGTAAACATAACATTAACATAAGAATATTTAAATACTAATTTCATCTGATAAAATGTTCAGTAGAATCAATTTCCATTAGAATCTCATTGTTATAGAACTATGCAAATGTAGAAACATGTGAGTTTTTCTTGCATGATTTTCTGCTCTTATAACCTTAAAACTTAAAAGGAATCTAATATTATTGTCCAAGAGTAAAATTATTATTTAACATCTTCAGCAAGGACCTTCTATTAGAATAGTTAAAATGGATTCAAGTAAAGCTTCTCACTCATAAAATATGATAGTCCATTAAACAAGGATACGTTACGCATGTGATCCTTTTCGAAATCATGCTCTAAGCATGCTTTGCCTTCAACAATTGTCTTCTAGAAATTGGCCCTACAGATATTTCTTTGCTTACAGGGTCCCGGCGTGGATCTAGAGCTAGCAGTGGACACTCTGCCACTTCTCTGCGATCAGCCACTCTTAGATCCCCGACAACCCCTGGACCGACCTCAGTCACCGTCGAAATTCGCGCACCAGATGTGTAAAATGAACATGACAATCATTTAATTGATATTAAAGAATAGAATGAAGAAACAAAAGATAAAGATCGTAAGGTTTATAAGATAATAGATATCTTAAAGAATGATGTAAGTGATGATAATAACATGCATGTGGAAAGTCAGGAAAATTATAAAAGTACTGCAAAAACCAGTCCATCGTTTAAATTATTTGTGATATATTATACCGATGGTTCAACAAGTATTTAGGCTTATATTCATCCATTTTATAGCAATAAAACGCACTATATCTGTCGTTTATCTAGCCACTTGGAAAGTGCCTCAAAAATTACATAAAGTTTTGTCTCACATGATTATAATTTTGGTAATAAGATAAAATAATAACACAAAATTAGTAAGTAATGTTAAAGTAATAGTTATTCATTCACAACCCAATATATGTCACGTTTACTAGAGGTAGAGCACAATTCAACGATTCATAGATTAAAACAACTAGGTTTACTTACTTAAGCTTTTTTAGCAATGAAAAAGTAAAGCTTTTTGGCAAACATTTTTGTAGTTTGATAGTTTTAAATTGTCGATTATTAATAGATAAGTCGTAATGGTTTCTTCTTTTCCGTATTCCATGTAAGTAATATGCTAGGTTCTACTACCTGCCTTAGAAATAAAGTTTAGCTTACAAAATAAGCATCGTAGAACTAAAAATATTTATTTACGGGGACCATCCTCCATAAGGGAGCGATCAGAATTTTGAACGGTGGATATTTTAAATAAACGGTGGGAAGCTTCGATGCTGCTTTCTATAACTATAATAAGACTTTAAAATTTTAGTGTAAGAGCGATAATAGCTTTTCTTTAAACCATTTCTATGAGAGAGAGTTGTGAATCGAAGTTAAGATTTCATTACTTACTGAGTTCTTTAGTATCGTTAGTCTTGTCACTGTGTAAACCGGGGAAATTTACACAGAGTAAAAAGTAATATCTATTTCGTAGGTTACTTCATTGCACCTCTGATGCTTAGACCAAATTTTATGCAATGCGCACAAAATGTGAGTACATTTAGTGGTTCTGCGATAAACTATGTACAACGGCGAAAAGCATAAGAAAAAATGTATAGGAAAAATATATAAAATTAAAAAATAATATTCACCTTCATTAACATGTATGGGATATACTTCAATTATGGGGAAGAATTGACGTATCGCCGATACTGGATCATTCACTATGGAAAGATTACTGTAAGCTATTGTACTTAAACATGATAAAAAAAATATGCTCACATTGTGAAAAATGTATTTCGTACACTGTGCTAGATATTATTATGTACCTACTGAAAAATTTACGCTGTAATTTAATTATATAAACTTTTATTATAATATAACTTATACTTCCCAACATCGGTGTTATTACTTACTTATTACTTGCCTAAGATCTTGCTGTAGATAAGTCGTTTTTCTTTGTTTCTTTGCTCTGTGGTTTGCCTAGCGTAGGTGTGGCAGGCCCTCCAACTTGATGGATCAACAACCCTAAAAAAACAGCTGAAATGGACTGGAAGCGAAAAGCGGAGGATCATAATAATGTACAAGATTTCTGTTGCAGGCTGAGTCGATTTCATTGACAAATTGTAATATAACTGCTGAGGACAGTTTGCAAACATTCTTCAGCAAAGTTCGCAACAAGAGCACTCAAAATTCACATGCATTGAAAAATTATACTAGCTCAACGACGCCTAAGCAAATTCCCATTTGCAAACGCTCAACGTACGCATGGCGACCAATAAAACCGGGGTATACAAATTAGTGGGTGCGTATCATTTGTGTATAAAAACAAAAGTTCTAATGATAATAGGACATAATTTCATTTGATATAATGTTTGCTTAGTATAACGATGAAATGATATAATGAATTATTGATATAAATTCTGTTTACCTAATTTTATATGGATTAATTAACATTTTCTATAATGCACATTTGAACTAATATTCAGTTAGAATAGTATTAGGTTAGTATATTATTCCTCATATATTCCTGCGTCAGATCCCCTAATATGGTTGGCGTATCATGTGGGTTAGGTTAGGTTAGAACCATGACCATTAGCGACGACCAGTTCCCTTCTAAGGTTGGTTTATCATTTGGGTTAGATGAGGTTATAACAGTATGATGTTTTCTGATATTTACTTATTCACTACAGAATTTGGGCAGAAAATGAGTAAATATGAAAATTAGGTCAAATGAAAATTATATGAGATGAACATTATACTAAATGTTATTAGAGCAAAAGAAGTTTATATGAAATGTAATATTAGATCACATGAAATTAGGTTATTTGTTTTTATAGCAAATGAAAATTATATCATGTGAACGTTATTTCAAGTGATAATATATTATCTGTTATTATGGCATATATTACACACCCCAAATTAGTTTGTGCGGATCTCGCATTGTAAGTTATACTGAAAATTAATTAATAGGGGAGTGTGCGATGGAATTGCATGACCTAATTCTGGCTAGCCCGTTTCATGATCGGACTACCAGACGTACGGCGATGCGCCATCGGTACATTGTGGACATCCCTTCTATACGCACTAAGCGTGTTGGGAATATTTTTATTATGCGTACCGCTAAGGAGTGTAATTCCCTGCCGGAGTCTATGTTCCCCGATAGCTAAAATCTGGGGGTCTTTAAGTCAAGAGTGAATAGGTTTCTTCTAGGCAAGCGTGCTTCACAGTCGACCACATCATCGGTTACCACCAGGTGAGATAGTGTTCAAGCGCGAGCCAATTGATAATAAAAAAATATATAGCTATGTAAAGAGCAGCAGTCGCCCAGTGGTAGCAGCCCCTACTTACGAGCAGTAAGCCGTGGGTTCGAACCGCAGGTCAGGCGCATTACTTTGTGTAATTTATTTCATCATCGCTGCTCTCAAAAACGGTGAAGGAAAACATCGTGAGGAAACCGGCATGTCCTGGAACCAAAAATTCGAAGACATTGTGACATCTACCAACCCGCACTGGGCCCGCGTTGTGGATTATAGCCCACTCCCTTTCATAGAAGAGGAGGCCTGTGTCCCAGCAGTGGAAATATTATAGGCTAATGATGATGATGATGAGCTATGTAAACAATCTACGAACATAACAAACTACGTCAAACGTAGTGCTGTCACCGTCAAGGCTGCTGAGACAAGCACATTGCTAACTTCGAAGTATTAACATTACAAGTTTTCACACAGCTATGCTGCCCAAAGATTTACTGAAATAGAAATACATACTCTGGGTTGTCATCGTCAATAGCAAAAATACTACTAAACACAAAAACATAACATCACGCCTGTAATCTCTGAAGGGTTTGGCAGAGTGTACGTAGTAGTACACCCTCATTTCTCCAGTTATGTTTAAGTCTCATGTAATAGGGGCCGAGCCTATTGCCATCAACGGGGACAAATCCAGACTGAGAATTTCCTGATGGAAAATCCCAATAATACTTTGCTCAACCTAGGAATCGAACTCAAGACTTCATGCTCAGCAGTCGCTCTTGGGACTACTCGACCAACGAAGCAGTCTAGTAAACAAGTTACTTTAATAAGAGCGTAAATGCTCTGCCTGACGACATTTCATACAAATTTACAAGACCTTAGTTTTGAAATAACTGAACCGATTTTAAAGTTCTTACAAACATTTTCGGAAAATAGGGTTGCAGCTAAATTAGATCGATTATAAATTATTTATAGAAACAAAAATTTCCAATTGTGTTTTTTTTAAAAGACATTTTGGAACATAATGAAACAGAATCGTGATCATTTTTTTAACGGGGTAAGAAGTAAATGACTTAATAAATCTTTGATGGAGGAAAAGTGGCTGCCAACTCAAATTAAACAAAAACCTTTCTATTCATAACAATACTGTTTTATGGTACAACTCCAAGATTAATATACGCTTGTTGAGACAATAAACCAAACTTGGCATAGTAAATGGAATCCGATATAAGTTTCTGTGCGATCGTCAGTTGTTTCTTATCCAAACCTCGCAGTTGCAGGCCTATGGCCTTCCCGAATATCTCCCAATCTTCATTTTTCATATCTACAGGTTTCTCTGGAGACCTTTCTGCTTCAAGGCTACTGTCATTAGTACTTTTGTACACTATCGGATTTGTGAATTTCCTCTTTTTGTTTGGCGGCGAGCTGGTTGGCTCTGAGTTTTGGTAACTTCCCTCTTCGTCTGATGTTGTGGGTGAAATAACCTGAAATCAATTAAATGAAAAGTTAATAAAGCTTCTGTTTATTTACATAACAAGATAAATTTCGCCAGTACCATGTAATAATGGTGAGCTTATTGCCAGCGACTGGGCATAAATCCGCGTCTGGGCTACTGAGAAAACCAGATGGAAATTCCCAATAATGCTGGGATTTGAACCCAGGACTTCTTGGACTAGACTAACGAGCTACTGGACTAGACTAGCTGCTTAGGTAAAGTATTAAGAGTCTATTTTTATTTATGATAGAAAAATCATTATTCAAATCAAAATGGACTGGAATGGTTTAATAAAATAATAATTTTGTATGATCTCCAAACAGTCATACCAGGTCCAATCACTAAACTTCAAAGGAACCAACCACTTTGCTACATTTAGCTGTCTAAATCTAGCATGCAAGTGAGCCAGTGTGTTAGAAAGATTCAAAGTCAAAGTTTTTTTTTTTTTGTTGAACATAGGTCATATGGTACATGGTATAAAATTGGTGTTGTATCACTATGTTTTGCCTTGCAAGGCGTACAAATTAGGTATAAGAAACTAACATAGGTGGCGAGCGAGAGGGGAGGGAGAACAAAAACAATGGCGGCACGGCGGGCGATGCAAGCTGTAAACGTCACGAAATACATTCGTAATCGTTTTGTCAAAACGTTTTTTTTTTGTCTCAAACAAACTTACTTCAGTTTTTAAAGGATCCTGCTGCTTAGACTGGCTAAATTCGCTTGAACTGTCACCAAGAAAAGATAATGCGTCGAAGTACCAAAGTGTAGGTTCATGAATTTCATGCTCATCATCTTCGTCATTTGCTTGTGATTGTGACTCTTTGACCTGCGATGAAAAGAAGGAACCATAGATAATTTATTGTGTATTGACATTTTAATCTTTCTAGCAAGATCGATAGATGGCGTTGGTGTCGAAATAGATTTAGTTAGGGTCACGCAATTTCTTTTAGATTATACTATCTGTCTGGATCCCCTTTTATAAAATCACGTGTAAGTTTAATAGTCCAACATTATCAGCTCGGTGCTAAACAAAGGAACTAAAAAATAACATAGCTTATTTGAGGTTAAGTACAAAAATAAGAAAATAGATGATTAAACAAACCTTACGTAATTCCTTGTAATAATTAGTCCGTAAATTAAGAATCTTCTTAGTAAACGTTTGCATATTAGCGTTTTCGTCAAGTTTTTTGTATATTTCAAGCAGTATTTGATTGGCATTCGTTCTTCTGTATTTGTTCTTATAATCTGCATGCTTTTTATCCCATAGAAGAGGCATGTTTTTGTACATCTCTAAGATTTCTATCATCACTTTTTTTTCTTTTGGTGTTGACATTTTGGTGTCGCGATTACGTGGACGCGCGAATCGAGACACGCGTGCTCGCGTCGCCGGCTGCGAGGTAACTGGTAACCTTGATTCAGAGCGCTGACTCGCTGCACGCTATTCTAACTCGTGTACTAATTAGACTTGCTACGTACACAACGGCTAGTTGGCTCACTCTTTTGAAACATTTCGTGTCTGACTTCTTTTAGTTTCTTAATTTTTAGTCTAAGTTAATACAATAAAAGATTTTGGGTCTACGGAAGTAGTGTGCGGTGGGCCTTTAGTGTACCTGCCTCTAACTGCTGCTTGAATAAATAATAATTATTTATTTTGTTGCATTATAGATAAATAATCGAGAATAAATAATAATATTCTTTTTTGTTGTAATAAACTACAGAGTCAAATTATCACTACATAGAGACTGGTGTTTGTATCTCCATCGGACCAACATCGTTATAGCGAAAAAATTATCTGCTGCCCCATACAAAATTTCAATACCTATTCGACCCAAATGCATGGGACAGCCGAATTTTTTTTCGCTATTACGTTGTTTGTCCGATGGAAAAACATGTTCAGTTTGATGGTCTGTACAGTACCACACCAAGTATGTATATTCCCTTTCCGTTACACCCTGTATATCTGTAGTTTCAATGGTCACCATTTTACATCGCGTTTAAAGTTAGATTAGAAAAGAAACGTATAGAAAAGTAAATAAATCGATGTCCGAACTGCTTGAGCTCTTGTGTTTTGATGGAACTTTTTGCATGCCTACAGTTTTGTTAGTTAATGCCGTACAACATAGATGGCGCTGTTTTTAAAATTTAGCTTTGGTTTTAAATATTTAGCAGCGTAATGAATATGAAACGTCTTGAAATAGTTACCAAGGTAATTCGTGGAAAATCCGAGTAACGATTTATCTGAAAATAGGTAATAGATACACTAGATTGCTTGGAGTATGTTAGTGTAAGCAAATGTGTGTTCATAAACTCAAGGTACAAACGTAGGTAGGGACGTAGGGTACAGGCAGAGAGGAAGTCTCAGGCCCATTACTTCGTTCAATTAGGTCATCTTCTATACTCCCCACCAGGAGAAGATAGGTATTTTTTTAAACAGCACTTCTACTAAGTAACGTAGCGACTATTCATCATCATCATCAGCCTATAATGTTCCCACTGCTGGGACACAGGCCTCCTCTCTATGAGAGGGAGTGGGCTGTAATCCACCACGCGGGCCCAGTGCGTGTTGGTAGATGTCACATGTCTTCGATTTTTTTAGTTCTAGGACATGCCGGTTTCCTCACGATGTTTTCCTTCACCGTTTTTGAGAGCAGCGGTGATGAAATAAATTACACAAAGTAATGCGCCTGCCTGGGTTCGAACCCACGACTTACTGCTCGTAAGTCGGGTCTGCCACCACTGGGCCACCGCTGCTCTCTACTACTACTAAATCAACAAAAATATTCCCAAATCAATCAACTCTAAGAAACATATGTGTATACGAAAATAACGAGCAATTTCACTTCGGTCGGGTTATATTTTTGCGTTTTATAGCTCTGTCGTCTAATGTTTTATATTACTGTAACGCGTTTGACTTACAGCAACATAAACTTTAAGGCCACTATTCGAGTTTGGAATGCGTTTCAGTTTGTTTTTTTTGTTTTTCGCGGGATAAGTTATCATTTGTCCAAAGGTTGCAAACTCCTCAATGTGTTTACAAAATTTAAATCTTCTCGTATAGATACTAAAAAAAAGGTGTATTAAAGTTATTTTCTTGAAACAGATAGCTTAATTGTCTGTGTCTACCTTTTGAACAAAACCCAAAACAAATGGCTCTCTAATAGTATCAACACATCAACTATATGCGTCTACCTATCTAGGACCTATTCCCTTCTCGAACGAATTACACAACATCTCCAAGTTCCGAGCAGCAATAAAAATTCTATAAATGTTAAGCATTTTGTATTTCAAATAAAAATAGCAAACAAGATATTATTACGTTCAATACACGCGTCTTCATACAGGGGTAACAAAAGTAGTGGAGCAAATATCTTATAGTATGCGAGCAAACAAGCTCACGAGCCTTGAATATGTGGGGAAAATATACGGGATATGGGCGGTTGAGCGACGGTTTTTGATTGTATATAGTAAATTCATGTCAACAGTATGCGCGTCGATGTCATTTTACAATGCCTGCGGCACTATTGCAACATAGTCGAGGTTTCTCTTGTAATTTACTAGCTTATGTGCAGTAGTTGTAATACATACTCACAAATTTTCGTATGTAGGGTAGTAAGCTAATTTCTAAGGCACATTGAAACATCTTTAAAAAGGCCCAGTATGTGAACTGTTATTTTTCTTTGCGTTTACATCACTCGAAGAAAAATAACGTAGCTCTTCAGACCGGCTAGCCATGTTGGAGCTTTTAATACCAAGCCATGTCCTTTCTGCCCTTATCAAGTTATCAGTAAGTTAAATTTATTATTGTTGTAAGGGATACTATATTTTAAATAACTACTATATACATTAAAACGATTAACAAATTAAATAACTAAAATCTAATAATTTATCTCGTCGACTGGTTGACACTTCACGAGACCAGAAGGCTGGCTATTTCTTTGGTCAAAGAATCAGCATTGCCATTCAACGTGGCAATGCCGCCAGTCTTCTGGGCACGTTTCCGGATGACAGCGATGTGGAGGAGTATTTTGACGCCTTTGCGTCCTGTTGTTTTTAATTTAGTTTATAGTTAGTTAGATATAGTATATGTTTACTGTCAAATCATATTGATATTTTTTTTTTCGTAAAGATCTAAAAATTAAATGAGTGAAATACCTTAATAACTAAAATAACAATAAACTATAAAAGAACAAAGAAAACTTCTTTATTTGCCAAAATAACAACCTTGCACAATTTAGTAAATTAAAAATAGGCAGTAGAGGTAGTTACAATTTTGTTTGTTGTAAGATTCGAGGTGGTGCAGGAGAAGAGTACTTGGAAAGGATATAGAAGAGGCCTTTAGAGAGATAGAACGAAATTTGACAGAGCTGTCCCAATTGCTAGCCCGTATATTCACAACTACGGAGGCAGTCAAGATGCTTATACTTGTAACTGGGACAGTGTGGGAACTCACTATATTTCAGTTTCTAGTGAATTTTCACTAAGGCCGACATTCACGAGTTCTCTTTGAGTTAACATTATTTATTTTAAGTTTTAGATGTAAATCCTGAACTTGTTCGTCGCCGCAGCTGCGCTGAATATTTCTAAACTGTTATTCTTGTATTGGATGAGTTTTATGTTTTATATTCCCTTGTTGATCTTGGAGTTGAATGAAAATATTATAGTTGAATACGTTGAAAAGTTGTTGTGACACGCTAACATTTATTTCAACCAGAAAAAACATACTAAGAAAGAGTAACTTTATAAAATCATTTGTGAATTTGTTTGTTTTTAGGGTTCCTTACCAAAAGGGTCAAACGGGACCCTATTACTGAGACTTCGCTGTTCTTCCGTCCGTCCGTCCGTCCGTCACCAGACACAAAGAAAACGGAATAAAATAAATATTTAGGGGGGCTCCCACATGTTTTTTTTTGTTTGTTTTTATTAATAATGGTACGGATCCCTTCGTGCGCGAGTCCAACTCGCACTTGGCCGGTTTTTTGTTACTCAACTACAAATAAACATTTAAACTGATTATGTTAAACAGTAAAAGAGCTATATTTATCCTGATATATCAATCTGTCCTCTACATGATGTGTCTAGTATCACTAGGGCACAAGGAAATTTCTTAAAGATTTTTATTAAAATGGGAGCGTATCGTACCTAATCTAATTATGAGGGTGCTCAAGTGCAGCTCAGTGCGCAAGCACTCAACTGACTTAATTTTTTCTCGGCTTGTAGTGCTCATAAAGGCCGAGTCTAATCACATTCTCCCGGCAGCCTGACGACGCTTTTATTTATATTTTATGAACGCGCCCTGACGCATAATGTTTTCCCTCTATTTTTAGGATTTGTTATGCTTTGGAAATCCCATTGGTGTTGTTGCAAGTGACCATAGGCGGTAAAAGCCCACATTTGCGATGTTTTTCCATGCACACTGGATTCTGGCCGAAAGTTGAAAATCTACACTTAAGGGTCTAATCCACTTCAACCAGTGGCCCCCGGCCACCGTAGGCGCGAGCCTGTGGACAAAGAGTAATGGGCTAGCTCACCGTCCGTCCGTCTTATGACGACAGGCCGTGTCGACGGCGCGTACGTGTTCCACGCGCGCCTCAAGGAGATGTCAGCAAACCGGAAGGGGTCCGAGAGGGCCGATGCCTGCCAGGGCTGCGGGTTGTTCGAAAGGGATACCGTGGCCCTGGAACACAAAGGGCGAAGAAGGAACATGGGTGGGTTTTAGTCAGTACAAGTCTGACACTCCCTCCCGCTCCGCCCAGAGCGGGAGAAGTCATTTGATGATTTCCCATCCGTAAAAAAATAAAGGGTCTAATCCACTTTCCATTAGTACCAAAGGTTTTGAGTCGATGCTAACTTTGGACACCCATAAGATATAAAAAACATGATCAAATTTTAGACGCATTTTGACAGTTTCAGCACGAACTCCTAGTCGATCAAACGTTGCAAAAACAATCATAAATCGTTACCAATAACGCAGAAAACGTCATATCTAACTGCTTTTACCTAAATTAAGGAGCACAACAGTAATAGTTTTACCCAATGGTCCAGTCTACAATAGCGTCCATCACGTACGCTCAATCATGTTATATTCATTGGGTAATTGCATAAATTATCGAATGGACCACTTCCAATATGAATGCTAATTTGTTAGGCTACAGTGTAACCAATAACGAGAATTGCAGAAAAACATGCAAGCAAATATTGAATGTTCATGTGCTTTTGTCTCTTTTGAGGTATTTCGAGAGTCGATTGATGTGATGAATCGAAATGAAAAATAAATTAAGAGAGTAAATGGCTATTCCACAGTTGAACCAAATTGATTCAATTTGAGTAGGTATGACAGAAATAAAAGGTATGGGTGACATTGAATGATTTGCTTGATGCTTATACGATTCAATTTTGGTTGCTTCATCCACATTGGAAGGTGTTAATGAGCCGTGTGTGAAAACTCACTCCATTTGTTTAGGTATTGCAAAAATTAACTCTACTACACATAAATTAAGATCACACATAATAAATGACCGAAGAATGACCGGTGGATGCGAGACATCAAGGACCAGACGTTGTGGCGACCTTCGGGAAAGACCAGCATTTATATATTGATGATCACGACACCATAACATAACGCCTATTAGGCAAAGCTTGCAACACAAAATGCCTTAAACCATTTATAGTGGCACTAGCTGGCCCGCGCAACTTCGTTTGCGTCACATTTTCCCCGTTTTCGCAACATTTTTCATTGCTGCTCCGCTCCTATTGGTCGTAGCGTAATGATATATAGCCTATGTCCTTCCCCAGGTTGAAATCTATCTTCTTGCCAAATTTCATTAAGATCCGATCAGCCGTTTAGTCGTGAAAAGGTAATAAACAAACAAACAAACATACAAACAAACAAACAAACAGAGTGACATTCGCATTCATAATATTAGTATGTACACAAGGTGTTGTTTTGCATCCTCGTCAAATTCAAGGGGGTAACTATGCTAATGATTCTCGTCTCGAATCAATAATAAAATGGGTAGGTAATTTTTCTTTTTTACGGAAATCGGTAAGTGTGAACCACCCTTGTTTTAAACGCGGCCCGCCTGGTTCTTGCCTTATAACCTCGCTTACACACATACAAACAATCTCAAACGTTTATTCGATCATTTCCTAGTCCCTAACCCACATTAAGGTGGTTATTCTGAAATACTGACAGACTTAAATAACCAAAAAAATCAGCGTTAATTAATAATGAACTAGGTACCGTAATTTTAATTAATTATTTATGTCTCTCGTGACCACCTCCTGAAATTTGACGAGGTTGCAAAACAACACCTTGTATATGGATTACTAATCGCAAAACTAACAACAATTATCAAAAGGTCCGTCTTACATTAGATTCTAACAAAAAATTACATCGAATTACTTATTCCTTACATTTTCCACGACCATGCTAAGCCAATTTCCGAAACTAGCTAATAAAAAGATCGCATTGAGTTTGACACGGGTATCTAATATTTTACAAAGGTATGTCTGTGATTGGTATCCGGTTAACATAAATTTTGTCCATAGTATTAGATTGCGGTTGTCCCTAACAAGATTTGTGACTCAATTTCGGATTATTCGATATTTTACCGATGTATAGTTTTGTAATTCGATTTTTATGTTTGTGTTCGAAGTGATTGGAGCATTGTTTGGTGGTTTTGTAAGTTTATTGTTTTGGCAGTAGCAATATTGTAAGTTACGTGGACAAACTCTAGTCTATAATGAATTACTTGTTATTTCATAACTGGAAACGTTATTTTTTGTCAAAATTACTTAGGATTTTCATAATTGCAGCTATTATACTCACAACGTTGGTCTAAAAAGACAATCAGGTTTTATTTTTACTTATTATTTTCTCAAATTGAAATATTGTATTTTATTAAAATACTTGCACTTAGGTGGATTCCACTTAGAATCCGCACTTAGAATCTCTTTCCATCCGTAGTGGGTTGAAACTTACACTTATAAAACACCAGATGCCAGGTGAACGGTTTCAATTAATTCAAATCCAGCCTGCCTCTTTGCTGCCCTCCCCCAAGGACGCCCTAAGCCGAGGCTCGTACCCCACAAGAAGTACCCTTAGCGTGTTGTCGCCTATTTTATAAGGTTTTTGTCCTATACTTACACTCAAGGCACCCACAGGATAGCCCAATTAAGCAAAAGCCAGCCTCATAGAGCCAGAGTAGTCAGGTACGAAACACCGGCTCCATCTAGTTTTAAAAAAAATGACGTGTAAAAGTGTTTGTAAAAACCTATTTGCAAAATAAACATCATTTATCATTTATCATAGGTTGACCAAAGAGACGCCCTAACCAAAAAACAAAAAAACACGGTAACAATTGGTGGTTTACCATACTCAGGTTTTTTTTTCATTTGGACCTTTGGAATAGAGCTGACAAGAAACCTTAAGGTTTCAATCATCGCACCACACGCAAGGGAGTTTTACACCAGTATATAGGGTTATTTTTAAAACACCATCAACCTCTTAAGAGGTCATTTCTACTCATCATTATGAACAACTTTTACTATGAGACCAAACCCAAAATCGTGAAAAAAAAACAGCTGTTCCTTACATTTTGATGAGTTATGTGAACATAAAGTACGGAACAGCTGTTTTTTTTTTCGCGATTTCAGGTTTTTACCCTGTAAAAGATGCTGTTTCTGGAAGGAAAATGATCTGTTCAATTAGACATGGATGTACGATAAGCATGCATTCACGTTAAATTGCACAACTAAAAGCTTACATGAACATAAACGGGATCATTGCATTAGTAAACTCTTTACCTATATGTATAGTTAAATATCTAAAATAGCTTCACATTTCTACTGAACGAAAAAACTTTTACATATAAACTTCCCCAAAGGAAAAACAAAACACACAAGTAAGTGAGTTTAATACTCATAAAGGATAAATTCAGTAAAACGAAACCGACACGAAACAGCAAAACTGTCCGTTGGAATAAAAAATGTTTAACGTCGATTTGCAAGCTCTATCGGAAATTATGTCTGTGTATGTGTGGGACTTGGCAAGCATTGGTGTCGTGTTGGGGAACGTACAGATTTTGTTACTCTTTACTGAAATGTTACTAAGAAAACAAATGGTAGACTAAAATAATTATTAGTTCGCATAGAGAGGTTTAGCGTTTGTGGACTACGAGAAAGCCTTCGATTCGATCGAGACTTGGGCTGTACTGCAGTCTCTCCAACGGTGCCAAATTGATTATCGGTACATCGAGGTGTTGAAGTGTTTGTACAAAAACGCCACCATGTCAGTCCGACTTCAGGACCAGACCTCGGAACCTATCCCTCTGCAGCGAGGTGTGAGACAAGGAGACGTCATATCTCCGAAACTGTTCACCGCTGCACTGGAAGATGTCTTCAAGGTTCTGGACTGGAGAGGGCTAGGCATCAACGTTAATGGCGAGTACATCTCTCACCTTCGATTTGCCGACGATATAGTGGTCATGGCTGAGACCATGGAGGACCTCAGTACAATGCTCGATGACCTCAGTAGAGTTTCCGAAAGAGTGGGTCTTAAAATTAATCTTGTTATAATTGAGAGCATGTTTCTCTTTCTCGCAAAAACTGCAGAGCAGATCTGGCTTATGCACACAGATAGTTTATAACTAAGATACTTTACTTTATTCCGGTAGTACAACTCCCCCCCAACTGGACTGAAACCCCTGTTCCCCTGGAACAATTCTAAAAACCTACGCGTATGAAGCGTATACGCGTGCATAATCTGGAGTCATAGTAAAATTGTGAAGCCAGTGAAATGATAATTATAATTGTCAAGTTTTGACACGTTACACGTTTACAAAAAACATCCAGTTAGTTAGAGCAAGTATGTCGTTTACGATGATGTTGTCTTTGCCTTTATGGTAAGAGTAATATCTATCTATACTAATATTTGAAGGCTGAAGAGTTTGTTTGTTTGCTTGAACGCGCTAATCTCAGGAACTACTGGTCCAATTTGAAAAAAATATTGAGTGTTAGATAGCCCATTTATCGAGGAAGGCTATAGGCTATATATCATCACGCTATGACTAAAAGGAGCGGAGCAGCAATGAAAAATGTTGCGAAAACGGGGAAATGTGACGCAGACGAAGTTGCGCGGGACAGCTAGTTAAAACACACAACATCACGCCTATAATCTCCAATAAGGATAAGGCAGAGATGTACCCACATTTGGGCAGTTATGTTTAAGTCCATGTAATCAACTTGACACAATTGCAGACTCTTTGGCTGCCAATGAGAAATCTTCATGAAAAAACCCAATAACACTGTCAGACCTCGGAATCTAACCCAGGTCTTCATGCTCATCAATTGGCGACCACTGGACCAACGAAGCAAAGTGGATTGTAAAACTATGCATGTCTTCGAAAATCGAAAAAGACAAATATTCTAGCTAGATTGACAAAAGCTGCAAATAACGATCGTTGACATCGTCCTAAGCCTTCTGTGCTGACAACATTTAAGCAAAAAAATGAAGTTTGGAAAAGGTTTTGTTGAAAAGTTTGGTTTCGTATTCTGTACATTTGCTAGAGTTATGCATTCATGTATCCGTTTTTTTTTTCATGCTATGAAAATCGTATACTACTTATATTTATTTGTTATTTCAGGGCACGGTTGGTGCAGTGGTTGAGCGATCGACTGCTGCGGTGCGTGTCGCGGGTTCGAGCCCTGCACGGAACAAATATTTGTATGGCCTACAGAGAGTTGTTCCGGGTCTGGCTGTTTGTGTATGTGACTTTAAATGTTTGTAAACGCACCCACGATACAGGAGAAATTACTAGTGCGGGTCAACGTTTCTTTAAAAAAAAAAGGATTGGATGGTTTTATGAAACCACGGTAAAAGTGAAACTTTTTTTCACATTATAGACATTAAACTAAAATTTTTTGGAATAATATTCCATTAAGGGTATAAAACGTATAAAACGCGGAGTAGGGATAAAGTGAAAGGCGCTCGCTAGAGTGCCTTTCACTTTATCTCTACTCCGCGCTCGAGTGTCACGCGACGTGCAACACACAGACGAAATTTGAGACGATGTAATAAAAGTTTCACTTTAAAAAAAAACTTTATTAAATGCTAATTTTAAAGATATCATCATCAATATTCTAAGCGGGTCAGAGCAACTTGATTGCCTTCTTCTTCTATTACACTTTTCTATTAGACATCATCTCTCTAATCGCCCCTGTTTGCCATAGTATCTTTCACACAGAGTCCATCTATGGTTTCTTTGGTCTTCCCTGACTTTTATTGCCATCCTTACAGACAGTTACTGAATGGAGAAATTTAAGTTTAGGATAAAAAATCACAAAGATTTTAAGTAGTTCTCTAGTCAAATGCTCATGGTAGAAACTGGAAATTACTCTTACGCATAATGTAATAGCGTAAGAGAGTTTTTTAATAATGTCAAATTAAACTTAAAAAATTAAGTGGTAATTTTTACTTAGTCTGTATTTCATGAGTACCCAAATAAGTACATACACTGGAACAAAATGATAGGGCCAATGGCGCAGCTACATTATAGCGAGCAATTTGCTCTGTGCCTACAATAAGTTCACGTCTTGTTCGATCACATATTGAAACATATTATGTTTGTTTAACCAGTTATATTTATTGGATTGTAACGAATAATATTGGCACAAGTTTTATAATATTATTATGTAAGAAATATTTGCAAGATTTTTGTTTGAGAGAGAAATTGATATGTCGAAAAGTATTAGGCTTTATTTACAATGAAAGATAGTTTAGTAATAAATGTCTAGAATAATTGTCAACAAAGTTATTTGTTGTTACAATAAACGAATTTCATCTGGGATCTAATAAACACTTCGCCAGTATAGTGGGGCAGCCCAAAATGTTTTATTTTTTATTTTTTTCACACTTTTTTAGAATTTTACGATTTTGTCTTGACCAGGCATTAAAGCTTGCTTCAGATTGTACATACCTTGCTTTCTACCTACTGTTTTTACCCAAAATGTTCACACTGATTTGTAGAACACAAACCATTTTAAACTAGACAGGGTTTCCTTCATGCCTTTGACAACACGACAGAAGAAGATGATTTATCCGACACAACATCCTGTATTTGAACGAGAATCTCCCTTTTTTTCCCCATGACCGTTCTTCAGACCAAAAAATCTATTTACCCAGTATTTTGACAGCAACAACCAGTAACTCACTGCGCCCCTTAATACCTAACTAAGATTATTTATCCCAAATTTATGAGCACGGAAGGGTTATCTATGGGGTGTAGGGGTGAATTTATACGTCCGTGTGACTGTGGTTTGTAGGATTCGATATCCTGCATAGCCTGGGTCAGTGGGAGGGTTGACAAAAAAGTTGGAACTATTAACACTACTTATTTATATAATATTGCGTTTGTTTGGAACAGGCACATTGATATGAGATAAGCAGTTTGGTAGGACAGAAAATTACAAGGGTCATAATTCTTGACTGTCCAGAAGTATTTGGTAAAATGTGAATGAACACGTATCATCATCATCAGCCTATAATGTTCCCACTGCTGGGATACAGGTGTCCTCTCCATAAGAGGGTGTGGGCTGTAATCTACTACGCGGGCCCAGTGCGGGTTGGACACGTATAATGCTAATGTAATCGAAAACACAACTGATACTTACAAAAAGATTTTTTTTTTATTCGTAGGAGTATTTGACGTTATTGTTGTCACCAAAATTATAGTACTCATAATTAAAATGACAGCCTAAAGGGATAAATGGATTGCATCTTTATTTCTAACCTCCGCCCGACCAAAAAAAGGGTGTTATAAGTTTGACGTGTGTATGTATGTCTGTCTGTGTCATCGTAGCTCTTTAACGGAAGAACCGATTTTGACAAAATTGGTTTCGTTTGAAAGGTATTTTAATTTAAACTGTTCTTAGCTATGTTTTGAGAAAATATGAGTAGTTGATTTGAAATTTGAAATCTATTTACTTGTCACCATGGGCATTGCCGGGAGCGGTGGCTGCACGCACCTCTGCCCCCTAAAATATCAGTTATTTTTTTAATTAACAACTTGCCTTGTTTTCCTTAATTAGCAAGAAGAGGCGCAAATCCAAGAAAATTGGAAGGAGTGGGGGGAAGCCTATGCCCGGGAGTGGGACAGTCAAAACTAAGAAAAAATAACATAAGTTTAAAAGCAAAAAATAAAAATTCAATTAAATGTTTAGCATTATTTTAATACTGCATATTTTTGCGGTTAATTTGCTGACCATCCAGGACCTTAACAAGTGTATTATGTATTATTAAAAGGAAGTCTGAAATATGTTGTCCATTTTACACGAAACATTAGGTACCTTCGTAAGCAGCCTTATGCTACAATAATAGTTGGGTTCAAATTTAATTGATTTTAAATTATGGTAGTTTGAAGTTCTTTGTACTTTGTTATTTATTTCTAATAGGCGACTTTTTCTATGGGCTGACGATCATTTTGGAACCCTTGAATCAGACGGGCGTAGGCTCGGTCTATGTGGAGCGATGATTTTTGCAGACAGGCTGGTTACAGCTGTATGAGAGTAGCGAAAAATCGAGTTGAATGGCATGCAATTGAAAAGGCTTTTGTCCAGCTGTGGACTGCTGTTGGCTACTTATGATGTTATATTATTTAGCTTTTCATGGGTCCCACTGTTGGGCATAGGCCTCTCCTTTTTCTTTCCACCTTGTGCGATATCTGGCCATGTTCACCTCGCGAACAAGATCAGATCGTCACACTACCTTCGCCGCGGTCTTCCTCGACGGCGATTTCCTAGAGGCTTCCATTGAGTGGTGATCTTTGCCCACCTCTCCGAGTCATCATCATCATCATTAGCCTATAATGTTCCCACTGCTGGGACACAGGCCTCCTCTCCTATGAGAGGGAGTGGGCTGTAATCCACCACGCGGGCCCAGTGCGGGTTGGTAGATGTCACATGTCTTCGAATTTTTGGGTTCTAGGACATGCCGGTTTCCTCACGATGTTTTCCTTCACCGTTTTTAAGAGCAGCGGTGATGAAATAAATTACACAAAGTAATGCGCCTGCCTGGGTTCGAACCCCCGGCTTACTGCTCGTAAGTCGGGGCTGCCACGACTGGGCCACCGCCGCTCTCCTCTCCGAGTAGATTTGAGCTATTTGTTTTTCTCCGATATCTGCAACTTGAGTTATGGAACGCAGGGTGGTGTTCCTAACGCAATCTGTACGCTTCACACCTATTATGCTACGCTCCATTGTGATAATGATGATGGTAATGAATATTTCTAGAGAGACGTGACGATGAGAAAAAAAATTGTGTTATACGATTGCCAGAATTTGAACAGGGGCAAGCGAGACGTTATCATGAAGCCGCCACTGCTCTGCTCTGAGCATGATTAAATCCTCACATTTCAATTTGTGAGGCCTCCCCAATCCCATTTCAACTGATACAAAAAAAAATGGAAACCTACGAAAAGTCATATTCTACGTTCAATTTGAAATGAAATTAATTGATATTTCAGTCATAATAAAATTGATCACACGGAAAAGGTTGTATGCGTGTGTATATTTTGCGGGAACTTTGTCACTGATATTTTGTTTATAATCGCATATAATATTTGGAAAGTCGCAAAAAATTTTGCTTGTTTTAACACAAGCTAAATTTTTGTCGTCAATTTCATGCAGAATGCCTCGTTCCATGGTTTCTTATGGTTAAAATATGTACCTAATAAAAATAAAGTCTTTTAACTGAAAGGTCACTAGGACTATCAATAACACTTAAAACGGGATATTTAACACGTTTAGTTCGTGATCTAAATGCTTGTGACAGCACCGCGACATTTATGGAACTCACAAATAGTAAACATCGTTAATATCCCGTTTTCTTTGTAATGATAATAACGAAAGTGTAATCAATATGAGTTTTTTTATTCAGCGTCATAATGAGAGACACCAAGAGCACCTATTAAGAAACTTTAGGTACTGTCTTAGACGATGACACCAATTTGATCACAAACTAGTTAAAAAACGAGTTAGTTAGTAGCGTCGTGTCGTGTCTTCTGAATTGCTGCGAAGCCTACGCTCTGGCGACACATTAGTGATTTGAGTTTGTAAAACGTTACTTTTGTAGTATAGTGGGCTATGGACCTCAAATCATTGTTAAACCCTTTATCTAAGTACGTTTTAAAATCAACCAGCGATTTCTGAAAAAATCTTAAGAATAATAATAAAGTTAAGAATGACACTTTACGTATTAAAAACCTTATGATTGCAGTGATTGACTGACGAAAATATATAAATATTAATTTATAATTTTATTAATATATACAATATTAAATTCACATGAGATTTTACACCAGAAAAAT
The DNA here is from genome assembly GCA_963082945.1 of Cerastis leucographa. NCBI lineage: Eukaryota > Metazoa > Arthropoda > Insecta > Lepidoptera > Noctuidae > Cerastis > Cerastis leucographa. Next base: position 18,436,017 of record OY720356.1, on the reverse strand, counting down.
CAAATTGACACTCATAAACCGGAGTCAAAGCTCTCCATTCAACTTCATAATAGAACTCCAGAGTTCTTCACGTTGTCATAGAAACAAAATCAAATTAATTCTAACAAAATTAACAGCAAACTAATTCCGTTAAAACTTGGAAGCTTGGGAGCCAAAACACAAGGAACTTAACCAAAACGCCTGTAGACACGTTTATCTGAAAAACTAGAAAGTTCGAACAAAAGCCGATTTAATTACTGCTCTCAAAGATCAAAGTGAGCCGAGACGAAGGAAGTAACTTTACACCGACGTAGAGGGCGGACATATCGGAGGCAGTACCATTGGACTTTGCTTGTTAACTTTGTAGACGATGTTGGATCGAGTTTCTTTCGAGACAAGCTGATTTATTCTCTCTGTGGAAATAATCAAGGCGCCTAAAACGTCAGTATTTTGCTAGTCAGTAGTTGGAGTCAGTAGTTGGAGCAGCGGTGGCCCAGTGGTGGCAGCCCCGACTTACGAGCAGTAAGCCGTGGGTTCGAACCCAGGCAGGCGCATTACTTTGTGTAATTATTTTCATCACCGCTGCCCTCAAAAACGGTGAAGGAAAACATCGTGATGAAACCGGCATGTCCTAGAACTATAAATTCAAAGACATGTGACATCTACCAACCCGCACTGGGCCCGCGTGGTGGATTACAGCCCACTCCCTCTCGTAGAGAGGAGGCCTGTGTCCCAGCAGTGGGAACATAATAGGCTAATGATGATGATGATGATGATTTTGCTAGTCACAAGTTTTTTTGTCACCTGATATTTAAACGAATCAAAAGTAAATTGAAAATGATAAGGAAAGGTATAAAAAAAAAGTGGGAGTACACAATTGGCAGTTAACATCTCCTCAGTTAATATAACAAAGTTAAGTTTATTTTGTAAAACCTTTATCAAAGGTTATCCGTTTATAATGCCTTCTTGTGGGTGGCTTAACATTCTGAAATAATAGCTTATCGAATGATGATAATATAAAGGATGTAACCAAATGATCTATAACTACAATATTCATACGAGTAGGTGGCTGCCCCCCCACCTACTCGTTTTAATACTGAACTAAAAAAATTCTTCTTCATCCTTTGTGAAAAATTCAATAATCTTTTTTTTTAAACGTACGTGTATATTTTTATTGATGGTTACCCAATTAGCAAACTCAAAACATTTATTTCAATTAGACCATAAAAGACACTTTTAAATGTCAAAAAAAGGGAAATCTCAATATAAATTATTAAAAATTATTTGTTTTTGACTGTGGTTTCTTATTACAGCCCTCAAATAACGCATTTTTTTTTAAATAATAATTTAAACTTTAAACGACTCAAATAAGGTCACTCATTAAAGACTAGCTCAACCACCAACTAAAAAGAGTTCACTTGTAACTTACATATATAATAATGTTTATTTAATTTATACAGTTTATTAAAATGTTAAGTTTACAGTTTCTAGCCTTAGTAGGGGCAGTATAAAAGTAGACAATGCAGCAACGGCTTTGTAACACTATATATTAGGTTATTTCACTTTGTTAAAACTTTATTTGGTGTTGTCTTTTTGAATTGTACCCTTTGCTGGGACGTCTTTTGTTGCAAGTCTCCTTACACCTGCCTTGTAGTTGGATAATGAAGATAGAGTTATTTTAAGTTCAGTTTTATCTACAAGCTGTTTCTTTGCACCCTCGACAAATTCATGGAGGTAACTGTGCGAATGATTCTCGACCCGAACCAATAATAAAATGGGTTGGTAATTTTTTTAAATTTATTTACGGAATACACTAAGTGTGAACTACCCGTGTTTTAAACGCGGCCCGTCTGCTCCTCGACCTATGACCACGCTTTTTGACAGCTAGCAGTTTGACTAAATAGCGCTATTCTAACCTAAAAACTTTAACCATGAATATCTCCATAACCATGGGGTTACGCAGTGTTTGGATGGTACAGGGGGGTAGCCCCCTCCCCCTCCCACCCGTCCCGTCCCTTAAATCGACGGTCAACAATGGAAATTTTAACCAGTCATTTGATTTTTATTCTTAATTTAAATTTTACTGATATGTTTGCAGGTATTTTGTAAAAACCACGTACAAACTACCCAGCAACTCATGTTTTCACGTTTCCATAATGTCCTATTTTAGTTGTACTATTTTAACAAAAGGTACCACTTCCATTGTTTGTAACTTAACTGTGCAGTATTTATGGTCTATACTAACGAATACAATATATAATATTATGAATTAAATATACAAATTATAGTGAAAACTACTTATTGCGCTGCGTATAAATTATGCTTTAATTTAAAAAGCGGAAACGATCAGGTCCTTTGAATTGGCAAGTTCTGTCATTTGGTACGAACAATGAAGAAGTATTATAATATCGGGTGACTAGTAATTAGTGATCGATACTTAAACACGCATGTGATTATATGAATGAAAAGCCGTTTGTTACCATGAGGGTAACAAACGGCTTTCCCAGAGAAACATTTTTATACTCATTCAAAACCATTTTTTTTATGGATAGGAAATCATCAAAGTCAAAGTCAAAGCATTTCTTTCAATTAGACCATTACAGGCACTTTTGAAAGTCAACAAAACAAAATAAAACGCGAAGCTACAGTCCCAGTCACAAGGCATAATAACTTGTGAAAGTACTGTAGTTGCCCATTCCGTAGCGTAGATCTCTATGGAGAAGAACGGGCAAGAAACTCCATGGACACTCTTTTGAATCAAAATATGTTACAAAATCTTGGTTACATCATTCATGTTAAGAATTAAAAATATGTGAGAACAATGAAGAAATACGGGCAAGTTAAGAGCGTCCAGAGCAAAAGATTAAATAAGTAATTAAAAAAATAAAGTAATTAAAATAAACCGTGGCAGCTAAGAGATGACCAGTCACAACTGACAGCGCCCGTTCACGAACATGACGCATGTATCATCATCAAATGACTCCTCCCGCTCTGGGCGGAGCGGAAGGGAGTGTCAGACTTTTACTGACTAAAACTCATCCATTTTCCTTCTTAGACCTTTGTGTTCCAAGGCCACGGTATCTGTTTCGAACAGTCCCGCAGCCCTGGCAGGCATCGGCCCTCTCGGACCTACTGTACCACGACCATGGTATTATAAAATTATCTTGGGTAAGCTTGTGTGCCTCGCTAACATGTTTTTTCACCCAGCAACTACGACTGACGACTGACTGACGATTCACATAGTTTCAAAGTTTAGTACAATAATCTATGATTTCGCAATATCATAAAATCAATTGTTAGCCATCCACTACTATATTTTTAGTAACACAGGTTACACTGCACGTAGATAAAGGTATTGATCTATCTATATAAATAAAAATCAATTGCTGTTCGTTAGTCTCGCTAAAACTCGAGAACGGCTGTACCGATTTGGCTGATTTTGGTCTTGAATTATTTGTGGAAGTCCAGGGAAGGTTTAAAAGGTGAGAAAGGTAGGGTAGGGTAGGTAGGGTAGGTAAGTAGGTAGGGTGGGGTAGGGTAGCGTAGGGTAGATAGAGTAGGTAGGTAGGTAGGGTAGGGTAGGTAGGGTAGGGTAGGGTAGGTAGAGTATGTAGGGTAGGTAGGTAGGGTAGGGTAGGGTAGGGTAGGGTAAGGTAGGGTAGGTAGGTAGAGTAGGGTAAGGTATGGTAGGTAGGTAGATAGGGTAGGTAGGGTAGGTAGGGTAGGTAGGTAGAGTAGGGTAGGTAGGTAGGTAGAGTAGGGTAAGGTATGGTAGGTAGGTAGATAGGGTAGGTAAAAAGTACATTGCAACGCATGCCAGGGACAGCTAGTTGGAAATAAAACAAGTGCATAACAGTATTAAAAATGTAATTTATTATTCCAGTTCCATCATTTTCATTCTTGCGTCTAATTTTTCACCATTGTTAATATATTTAAGACAATAATTCGTTGAATAATCCGACAAAAGAACGACAAAAAAGCATGAGACCATGCGGCCAAACCAATGCTTCGTAACTCATCAGGCTAAAGTCATCCCCGATCCTTTCTGCCCTAGTCCAGTGCATTCACAATGTCCGGGTTTGCTTACTTTTAGCCCAACGCAATAACAATTAACTTTCTCATTGTAACAATGGGCGTCTAAATCACAGGAGCCAGCTGTAAAATAAAAACAGACATTAATGCAGGGACTTATCAGTTAGGGACTTGTGGCTGAATGGGTCGACTTCTGAGCATGAGGTCTTGGGTTCTGTCATTGGGTGTTTCTATCAGGAATTTCTCAGCCACGGAGTCTGGTCTTTGTGCCCGGTTGATGACAATAGGCTCACCCCCTACTACATCGGACGTCAACGTAACTGACGAAATGCGGCTGTACTACATATTATAGGGTCCAACGATCCCGAGATCAGATTGAATTAGCCACGGATCTCGGCGTGTTGTATTCACTGATCTTGAGATCCGTTTCCAACAAAAAAAAATGTTTTTCCTACTGTTCACGGTATAGGTACGTGGCTACAAGAAAAAAATTCATACACGTCTGTCTACCCACTTGCCGGGGATTACACAATACTTGCCGGGGTCAGTCTGAGGAAGGATCCGAGTCACATATCGAGTTCCCTCCGAACCTCGGAAATAACTTTAAGCGGTTCGTCTCGGTTGTCAATTGTATATCTTTGACAGTCGTAACGGATATTTGGAAGCCACAAAGTGCGACAGGCAGTATAACTAGGAGGTATCGTAGTATCCGGTAACTGGGTTGTGGAGGTCAGATAGGCAGTCACTCTGTGTAAAATACTGCCAGGCAGATGATGACTCATGAATTAACGAGTACCTGTGGCACTATGGCTGCGTCCCCGTCGCATCTGTTGTAATGTCACACTCAGGAAAGACTTTTCGTGTTACCATTAATTTCACCTACACTGCTCTCACGCTTATACGGTGTATGAAAACATCGAGACGAAAACGGCGCGTGGCGTGGCGTCCCCTAAATTCCACAAAATGGCTTACACCTTCATTTTTGTTTTGTTTTAAGTCCCATGTAATTGGAGTCAAGCCTATTGCCATCAACCGGGCACAAATCCAGACTACGTGGCTGCTACTGACAAATTTCTGATGGAATAACCCAATATCAATTTTCCCGGAATCAAACCCAGCATCTTATGCTCAGCAGTCCCACTTCCGACCACTCTACCAACAAAGTAGTCACAATACTATAATAAATGATATAAAATCATTAATACAGATATACAGGGTTATTTGTAAAACACCGACACCTCTCAGGACTATGTTACTAACATCATTATCCACAACCTTTGTTCTATGACTTTTAAAAATTCGTCATAGTTTAGTTCATCAGATTTTCATACAAAAATAAAAATATTTAATTGCTCCCCTCGCTATTGTACTATCACTTTTTTGCTTCGCATAGACTCCGTAACATTTAGAGCTTTCAATTTAAATATTTTTATTTTTGTATGAAAATCTGATGAACTAAAATATGACGAATTTTTTAAAGTCATAGAACAAAAGGTGATGATTATGATGTTAGTAACATAATCCTGGGAGGTTACCAGTGTTTTACCAATAACCATGTATACCGATAATAAATTGATACGTATTTGGGAAAGTTTTATTTATATGTCGCGCTCTGTGGTCACACTATTGATGTCAGGACTGACATTTCAACATTAAGGCGCGTTAAAGAATGGATAAACCTCGTTCTGTAACATTAAACTAAATCAACAAATCTTGAGTTAAAACTATTATTGAGATATTACTGCTGTTTCGAGACATGATTCCTAACTTTTAGTTTCTTAATTATAAGGGCATTAATTTTGCAACATGTGATTACGAAAAGAGCCTTATGACAAACAGCGCGTGATGCGATTCATATACTTATAAAAACCAGGCATAACATAACCAACCGATTTAAAAACATTTGTTTTATTTCAATTTACAGTTTTCCTTTCTGTAAAACACACATTACTTACGATCTGGCAGGGCATTTGCTCCGATTGCTAACATCATCACGAACGTGAGCAACAGTGCGACTTGCAAGAACCTCATGATGATACGCAAACACGTACTACACTGCCAAGGAATTCGTTTCCGTCGATATTTATAGATAGTTGAATACAGAACCGAGCATAAATTTATTGTTCATGCTTATTTAAAAAAAGAATTTATGCTTATTTAGTTAGCCATATTTCAAATATCTATGACTTAAGCATAAAGACGGCAAGTTTGCTATTTGTAAAACAATACTGGTGTAAATTAAAATCCGTCAATAACATATTATAATACATTTTCTTAATATAAGGTCTTATATTTTATTGGCATTGACGTTGATTCACATTTGCATGCTTCTTGGTATATTTTAGAGGTCGACTTCTTTATTATTTTGCTAATGTCATGTTTCAGGTCTTTTACATTATTTATATCAGTATTGTTCTATAATTAGGTACTGGCATATCTGTTTATACATAGTTTCAAACGAAGGACTGGGGCTTATTTTTGTCTCAAAAATCATCAAAAAAAAACTGAGCCAAGAGCGTGCCGGAACCAATGTTGATATGAACTATAATATAAATCATCATCATCATTTCAGCCGAAAGACATCCACTGCTGGACATAGGCCTCCCCCAAGTGTCGCCACATTGACCGGTCCCCGTGCGACGCGCATCCAGCGGATCCCCGCAACCTTCACCAGGTCATCGGTCCACCTAGTGGGAGGCCTTCCAACGCATCGTCTCCCGGTTTGCGATCGCCATTCCAGAACTTTTGGGCCCCATCGGCCATCTGTTCTGCGAGTAATGTGCCCTGCCCACTGCCACTTAAGTTTGGCAATTTTTCGGGCGACGTCGGTAACCTTGGTTCTCATGCGGATGTCCTCATTTCTGATTTGATCACGCAAGGAAACTCCAAGCATAGCTCTCTCCATTGCCCTTTGGGTGACTTTGAGCCTTCTGATGAGGCCCATTGTGAGCGACCACGTTTCGGTCCCGTATGTAATCACTGGCAGCACACACTGGTCATAGACTTTCGTCTTGAGGCACTGCGGTAAGTTGGACGAGAAGATACCACGCAGCTTTCCGAACGCTGCCCAGCCGAGTCGGATTTGACGATTGACCTCTTTCTCGAAGTTAGACCTACCCAACTGGACCGTTTGTCCCAAGTAGACATAATCGTCTACAACTTCGATAGTTGAGTCTCCGATCTTGATAGGAGTGGGTGTTACATGGGCATTCAACATGACCTTGGTTTTGTCCATGTTCATTTTAAGACCCACTCTTTCGGAAACTCTACTGAGGTCATCGAGCATTGTACTGAGGTCCTCCATGGTCTCAGCCATGACCACTATATCGTCGGCAAATCGAAGGTGAGAGATGTACTCGCCATTAACGTTGATGCCTAGCCCTCTCCAGTCCAGAACCTTGAAGACATCTTCCAGTGCAGCGGTGCAACAGTTTCGGAGATATGACGTCTCCTTGTCTCACACCTCGCTGCAGAGGGATAGGTTCCGAGGTCTGGTCCTGAAGTCGGACTGACATGGTGGCGTTTTTTGTACAAACACTTCAACACCTCGATATACCGATAATCAATTTGGCACCGTTGGAGAGACTGCAGTACAGCCCAAGTCTCGATCGAATCGAAGGCTTTCTCGTAGTCCACAAACGCTAAACAGAGAGGCAGGTTGTACTCTTCGGTCTTCTGTATAACCTGTCGCAACGTATGTATGTGGTCTACGGTGCTAAAACCTTTTCGGAATCCGGCTTGTTCGGGAGGCTGAAAATCGTCAAACCTGCGCGCGAGACGATTCGTGATGACTCTTGAAAACAACTTGTAGACATGGCTCAGAAGTCAGATGTGCCAATAGTTCTTCAACCGGGCGTTGTCGCCCTTTTTGAAGAAGAGTACCACCACACCCCTGCACCATGCCTGTGGCGTTTTCCCCTCGAGTATGACGGAATCAAACAGCTTCTGAAGGGCCTTAAGTACCATATAAAAGTATAATATAAATAAATGAGATATAATACCTACTATAATGCAATTTTATATTTGTACTAGCTGTACCCAGCATGCGTTGCAATGCACTTTTTACTACCCACCTACCCTATCCGACCTACCTACCCTATCCTACCTACCCTACCCGACGCTACCTACCTACCTACTCTACCCTACCCTACCTACCTACTCTACCCTACCCTACCCTACCCTTACTACCTACCTACCCTACCTACCTACCCTACCCTACCTACCTACCCTACCCTACCCTACCTACCTACCCTACCTACCTACCCTACCCTACCTACCTACCCTACCCTACCTACCTACCTACCCTACCCTACCTACCTACCCTACCTACCTACCTACCCTACCTACCTACCCTACCCTACCTACCTACCCTACCCTACCTAACCTACCCTACCCTACCTACCTACCCTACCCTACCTACCTACCCTACCCTACCTACCTACCCTACCCTACCTACCTACCCTATCCTACCTACCTACCCTACCCTACCCTACCGTATCCTATGTCCTTCTCCTGGCTCTAAACTACCTCCCTGCCAATTTTCAGCTAAATCGGTTCAGCCGTTCTTGAGTTATAAGTGAAGTAACTAACACGACTTTCTTTTATATATATAGATTAATATATCTATCTTTTTGAGATTACATTAGTTTACTCCGTAACGTGTATCTGAATAGCACTGCTTCGATTAGGTTACAAACAGCCAGACCATCATTTTTCATTGAAAACGGCGTAAAGCAAGGAGACCCGCTTTCACCTAAGCTTTTTAATAGCGCCTTCGAAGAAGTGTTCAAAAAGCTAACAGCTAGTTGGGAAGGAAGCGGTATTGAAATCAGTGGGGCGCGGTTAACCAACCTCCGCTTCGCTGACGACATTGTCGTATTCTCTTCTACGGCGGAAGAACTAGAGCTAATGTTAAACCAACTCAGTACTGCAAGCCTTGAGGTTGGACTGGCGATGAACATGTCGAAGACCAAACTGATGTCAAACACCACTAAACATAGGATCAGAATGAATGGTGAAGAATTAGAATATGTCCATGAATACATCTACTTGGGCCAGTTAGTCTCTTTCCAGACAAGACAAGGAAGTCACAAGACGAACCGAAAATGCCTGGAAGAGCTACTGGTCCATGAAGGAGCTTATGAAGGGAAACCTTCCTTTGTCGCTAAAGCGCACAATCATGGACATGTGCATTCTTCCCATTTTGACCTATGGATCCCAGACTTGGTCTTTGACAAATATTCAAAAGTCCAAACTCAAGGTCTGCCAACGTGCCATGGAGCGCAGCATTCTAGGCGTCAAACTAACCGACCGGGTACGCAATACGACACTGCGCTCCAAAACACAAATTACTGATGTTGCTCAAAAAGCCGCTAAGCTGAAGTGGGACTGGACAGGCCACGTCTGCCGCATGCCCAATGATCTGTGGGCCAAAATAACCACTTTCTGGAGCCCTGACACAGCCAGAAGGCGTCGCGGTAGACCTCGTAAAAGATGGCGGGACGAGTTGGACAGGACCAGCAGCCAGTGGTCCACATTGGCCCTGGATCGAGATAATTGGAAGTCATGGGGAGAGGCCTTTGCCCAGCAGTGGGATGACGCAGGCTAGCAGTATCAGTATCAGTATCTTTTTGAGAGATTAACTACAATTGTTTTATGACATTTCAAAATATTGTACAACTAATGACTTATCAATTAGTTCTGACAATATTTTTAATGTAGTATTAATAATTGTTATTGGACTTATTACTAAATATGACACCTAGATCTTAAGATTTGTTGTTGTGCTTTGACATTCAAATAACACTTCCATAAGTACAATATTTTGTGTACAGTAGAATGTACAGAACGCATAACATTATTAGCACTTTACTACATAAAACTACACCAACAAGCAAATAAACACTATTCGTATTTAAATAAATTTGTTTTCATTATGCCTTATAAAAATACATTTTAAGATATTTTAAACTATTTAATTAATAGATAATTATAGATAATGAAAGTAAGGATATTTAAACTATTCTATTCTAAACAAATAATTAAATTCTGCGTCTGGACAGTTAACGAAGTGTTAAAATTGTCTGTCATCCTTCGTGAAATTGTTTCTTCTGGACTGTCGCCGTCCTCGAGGGATATCAGGTGTGCGTCCACACTGAACGCGCGGTGACTTGGGCCTGTGGCGGGCGCGACACGTGTTGTGTGAGATGAGCGATCCGTTGTAGCGTTTAGGCGTAATTCAGGTGTTGTAAACCATGGACGAGGATTTGGTATTTTTGATGGCGTTTCGGTACGATAGGATCGAGTTAATGCCCCTGCAGAGCGCGGCAGGCTCAGCTGCCGCAGCCGCGCCTGTGTGAACAGTCGCGCGCGTTTTCATAAAAATTGTTCCATGAAGGTCTTGTGGCGGCGTGCGTCGCGCCTGCCTGAAGGAGACAAATTTTCTCACATTTTTCGAAATACCTTCGAACCATTAATGCTCGTAAATATTTTCGAAGGTTTTCTCCCACCCCAGATGCATGACGGACTCACGGAAGTTTTTAATTACAGACTATCTAAGCAATCTTGGCACAATATGCAGACATCGAGGGCGACCGTTACGCTAAATTATACGATACAGAATATTTTTACGAACTTCGTAAAAACTTCATTACGATGATCAGACACAATCTTACTGATGTTTTTGTCATTTCCCTGTTCTGCTTGCAACCAGTTACTAGAAAGCTCAATAAAATCGACACGCTTTTGTCCTACACGAGTGAGAGCTACTTTAGCTATAGGCAGAGAATTTCTAGAAAGATAGTCTACAAGGCTGATTCTATTGCCTTCCCGATAAAAAATGTCAAACTCAAAGACTGCTTGTCTCAAAGATTATATTTATGACGTAAAAAACTCCCTGACCACCGGTATTGGATTTGGAAAATAATCGCTAATCCTGAAGGTCCCGATAAGGATAATGGGACAAACTATTTAAATTATTGCATTGTCATCGGTCCCTGATAAATGTGCAAATTTTCATTTCAGTTCGACGTTTTCAAGTGGGTCAAAATCACGTTCGAAGATTCCGTTACATACATACCAAGCTAAAAAAAAAACGTTTTTAAAACATCCTGAAAATTTTCAATTACACGAGAATTTTATGTCATAATCTGATTCGTGATTTCAAAGTTTATCTCATAGTTAAAATAAATCTTAAAGAACAGTCCCACCTTTTAAGATATTCAGTTTTAAAGTCTCCATATTCTCAATAGAACTTCTCTTAATAAAAAGCCTTAATTTAAAACGTTTTTTTCTTCACCACCAACAAATAAGTCCCCATAACTTATGCAGTATCTGACACACACTCTACTCCGACTTTTTCCCTTTGAAAGTGGCATAGCGAGTGCTGAAAGAGGCAAGGGACCATTAGTGAAGAGCCCCTGACACGGAGAAAGGCCTCGAGAACGTAACGGGCTACAAGAGCCTAGGCGAGAAAAACGCGAGTTACAAATCTTTGCGTACCGCGTACTACGCCAGGCGTTTTTCTGGTAATCGGTTTTGTGTAATTTTTGCTGTTACTTCTTCCTGTTATTGAGAAAAACGTTTGGCGTGAGAGCAGAGATTTTCATTAAATTATGTTATTGTAATGTGCGTGACGCAGGTTTTATAATAGTACATTCCTAATGCCATAAAAGAGGAACCAGTAACAGCGTTCAAAAAGAAACTAACTAAACTTCTATTGAATAAATGTTACTACTCCGCATCGGACTTTCTAGCTGATATATTTTAGTTGTATGTCAATTTATTTTTGTATGCTTGATGATGAACTGCATCAATGTTTGCATGTCATAATGGTAGAATGTACAAGGATTCTTTAATATTATTGTAACCATCTTATTGTAAATACCTACATTTTGAGCAAATAAATGAATATATTGTTATATTCTATTCTATTCCCTGAAGGGATATGCAGAAGTTTACCTAAAAAGTGCACCCACATTTCGCCAGTTATGTTTAAGTCTCGTAATAGGGGCGAGCCTATTGCCATCGACCTGGCATAATTCCAGACTTGGTGGATGATACTGAGAAATCCCTAACGGGAAAATATGACTTGACAAAATTTAGGCACCTACTCGTATGTATCAAAAAAACAGGATCTCTTTTTAACCGACTTCTAAAAAAGGAGGAGGTTCTCAATTCGGATGTTTGTATTTTTTTTTTTTTTTAATGTTTGTTCGCGCATTACTCCGTCGCTTGCCAACCGATTTGGAAATTTTTTTTTTGTTGGAAACCATACTTCCCAAATGGTCCCATAGTCACCAAGTCGGGATCTGATGATGGAATCTTGGCGAAATCGAGGGAACTCTACAAATTTTATAGGAAAACGTACAGTGATTTTGGTATTTTCTACAACAAGTGAAGCATTTGCGTCCAATAAGAACCATTCTACCATCAGATCTGATGATGAATCCAAGAGACAGGCTTCGGAACTCCATAACAAGGCAATGAATCTTAGCTGTGTTTGGGCTTGTTGGAATTGTAACGGTATGCACTTTCCAGGTGTATACACCGATTACGCTGAGATTTATGATCCGATTTGCGTGATTCTATTCAAACTAAAGAGTTTGATGTGGAATACCTGCCATTTGGTCCCATAAAAAATTAATATAGTTTGGCCATATAGTTTTCATTTTATTAAATTTTTTGTTGTATGTACACCGATTTCTCCGTGATTACTGGACCGATTTAGATGATGTTTCATTCATTTGGTAGAGAAGCTTGCCCGGTGGAGCCATATGAATTTTATTATCTTTGCTTAGGTACTTTTTGAGTCATCCTCTTTATTATGCATTTTGTCCTTTGTCGTATGTATGGACGATGTGCTGGTGTCTAGTTACAATGTAAAAATTATACTTGACTAGGATTAAAGTGAGATACCAAAACTGAAAAGGCTAAAATAAAAACTTTTTTACAAAAAAAAATAACCGACTTCCATAAAACACTAAAAAGTGGCAAATAATTTTAGTTTCGGAAGTCGGTGGCAAAAAAAGTAAATGAAACAAACAAGTCACCGACTGCCGAAACTAAAATTATTTGCCACTTTTTAGTGTTTTATGGAAGTCGGTTTTTTTTTTCTCTATCTGTAGTACAAAACACTAGTGCCCTGTTGCTATTACTGTAGTCTATGTATTTTCTACGCGTTTGAATAAAATCTATACGAATAAATAAAATCCTACTAATATTATAAATGCGAAAGTTTGTGAGGATGGATGGATGGATGGATGTTTGTTACTCTTTCACGCAAAAACTACTGAATGGATTTGGATGAAATTTGGCACACGGGTAGTTTATAACCTAGGTTAACACATAGAATACTTTTTATCCCAATAGTATGTTCCCGTGGGACAATTATCGAACTCCCCGCGGGTGACGCCGCGGGCATAAGCTTGTATACAAATAAATAAAATTAAAGTGTCTGTTTGTAATATTAAAATAACCACTTTTTACTACATGCATATGAAAGTATATACGGCACATATACGAAATTATTTTTTTTTTTTAATTTTTGTCTGTCTGTTAGTTCAGGCTAATCTCTGGAACAGCTGGACCGATTTTTAGACCGACGGGACTTTCACTGGTAGATAGCTGATGTAATAAGGAGTAACTTAGGCTACTTCTTAAATTCCACGTAGACGAACTCACGGGCACAGCCAGTTTACTTATAAAGGTTAACCAACAGCTTCTTTTTTTTTTACAATAGTTTTTCAATAATTGCACCTTTCGTTCATTGTTCAGAATAGTTACAGCACTGATGATAACATCTGTGTCTATTGTTTAAGTTAGTGTTCTTTTATTGTTTTATTTTTACTTTTGTATAGATTCTTTTTATTTACCTATTTTTTGTGAATGTGTGGACATTGTAGGCTTTGTATTTTTTTTTCCCTATTACTACCGTCTGTAGTAAGCAATCGACTTATTGTCGGGCCTACGCTGTACTCCCATACTGAAGTACTAACGCTGTAACTTCAAATATTGTAAAACCAAATGATTTTATAAGAGTAACCATGGAGTTTCTTGCCGGTGCTTCTCCATAGGAAACGACCAACCCGAACCGTGCACCTTTTGTTGACGTTTTATAAGTGCCCATGTAGGCCTATGTAAAATAAAATATTTTGATTTTGATTTTCAATTTATGTAAGATAATTCTTGGACTTACACAGTCACCAACGCCAGATTAACCAGCATTCTCAAAAATAAAGTGACAAGTAACACACTACTCAAAACAATTTCCACGTACTACTAACTTCACTAACGGTCTACTAATTTGACGCTTGTGTTCCAAGTCATAAGGTTGAAAAATGGTCGACCATCAACTCTGTAGTACCTACTAACAGAAAGCCTATAGCATGAATAAAGTGATAATCGCCTCTTACGGCTAATTAGCACTTTACACCGCGGAAAGCCTACAAATAATGAGTACTGCACTCCCTTCGTTAATGTTTTAATATCTCGTGAATGTTTAAAATTGACGCAGTCACGTCAAAATTTATTTTATTTTGAAATAAAATGTGTCTATTAAATGAACATCTGCCTAGCCTTTTCCCAAACTATCTTGGGGTCGGCTTCCAGTCTAACCGGATGCAGCTGAGAACCAGTATTGTACGTGAAGCGACTGCCTATCTGACCTCCACAACCCAGTAATTGGGTAATACGATACCCCTTGGTAAGACTGGATGTCGGACTTTTGGGCTTCTGACTACTCGTAACGACTGTCAAAGATCTACAAATGACAGCCTGGAACAACGGCTTAACGTACTTTCCGAGGCACGGAGGAAACTCTGTATGTAATTATTGTCACCCATCCAAGGTCCAACCTCGGCCAGGACGGCTTAACGTTAAAGATCAACCCGTGGGGCTGTTATAAATTTGCCACGAGCTCCTCCGTATTAAATGAATACTCTTACCGGAATAATTGATTGTGGTAAAACTACAACGCAGTAATTTCTAGTTATTCCCAAAAATTTCAAGAAGACGTCATAATAATATTTTTATATTTTTTTTAAACAAACATAATAATAAAACGGATTGCCAAATTCAGTACAGTTTTTTTCTGAGCAGTATATACATTTTTGCATGTAAGTTACGAATGCATGTTAAACCCACGGAAAAAATAACTAAAATTATTCAACACTAGCACTTTGCCCGCGACTTTGTCCGCGAAAATAGTGATTAATATAGCCTTAATAGCCTATGTTACTCGGTAAATATGTAGCTTTCTTATGGTGAAAGAATTTTTAAAACCGGTCTAGTTGTTTTAGAGTTAAATCGTTACAAAAAAACAATCAAATCTTTCCTCTTTAGAATATTAGTTTAGATAGATATTTGTAACGTTCACAGTTAAGCGAGGATTATATTATATTTTTGAAGTGAAACTTCATAAATGCGAATTGCAACAAGTGCGTTAAAAGTTTTAACGGTACCATGGAGGGGGAATAGAAAGAGACAGAGCGAGAGTGAATTCGTGGCATTCGACCGCATGCGTGTAGTATTACGAAGTTTCACTTCTTCCACGCGGAGGGACTCCACGCACTATTTTTTTTTATTCATGAACAACCAAAATTTTTTTTTTTTGAAACATAAAAATAGAATAGAGCTGTACTGAGTATTGTTTATGAACTCATTCACGTTTCTCGTTGGGGTAGTCCTGGGTTCGATTTATTTTCAAGTCGGGTAAAGTATTGGGTTTTGTCCATCAAGAATTTCTCAGAAGCAGCCACGGAGTCTGGATGTGTGCCTAGGTGAGGGCAAATAGGCTCGCCCCCTATTACACGAGATTTAAATATAACTGGCAAGGGTGTGCTATTAGATACACCTCTGCCTAACCCGTCGGGGATTACAGGAGTGATGTTATGTTATGCTTTCAAGACTACATCTGCTTTCAGCAGAAAACCTTTTCGTAATGCTGACATGACCATTTACTGTCACCACTCATTCTTCTGGTTTTACGTAGACTGTTCCCATCACATCACAGCTGCAGTCCTACTTCCAGTGCGCTGCTAACCTTCCACTCAGCCACAAATTGACATAATTGCAAAGTAACACACAACAATGTCAGACATCTGCTCTTACAATTATTCTGTAATCACCCACAGAATGTGAATCCAATTAACAGATGAAAGTGGTTAGAGAGAACCGAGAAAGCTTTGCTGTTCTTTTATTAAATTAACTTCTTTTTTTTAAGTTCGAACGGCCAGTTTGTTTGTTTTAAAATGGTGAAGGTTGGGTTCTTATTTCAAATTGGTTGATTCTTGACGTGTTGTGGAAACATTTAAACATCAGGAAAATACAGTGATAGATGGATAGTGTCCTTTATTTTAAACGGAAAACAAAATTGACACAGATGTTTCAACTGGACATTTTCCACAGCATAATAGAAGTCAAATAGTCATAGGTTTTGTTAATTCAGGATCAGGATGAGCTACATTGTCGGCCAGTATCGTTCATCTCCTAGTTAACATGCTTAAATTATAGCATTATCTCACTGTTGCTTAAATTAAGCTGAATAATTCTGTAATTATTGCTCTAGCTTAATCAATCGCACTGGGCCCGCGTGATGTATTAAAGCCCGCTGCCTATTAGAGGAAGGAGAACTGTGTCCCAGCAGTGGGAATATTCTTGACAATTCTTTTTATGAAAAAAGCATTACTGTTTATCTATATTGGCCAGTAACATCCAATAAATTAAAAAAAAAAAAAAAAAAAAACATATAGAAAAAAACCCTTTTTCCTAAAAAAGAACGTGTCTAATTTTAAAATTGTATTTAGTCCAGTGGCTCACAGAAGTGTGTGTGTAATTGTATATTCGAAATTGCGATTCAGTTCTGAATTCGAGATATTATTTTGTATTGAAAAACTTTATTTTGTTTTGTTTCCAGCCAGTTCATTATTATTTTGTGGTGAGGTTTTAATATTTTGGATCGTGGGTGCTTTTGTAACTGGCTGTTTGGATTAGCTTTTTTTTGTTGTTTTAATACGTAAATAGGTTGCTTTGTTCGTGGTTTGAATAATATTTTAGATGTGGTTGGTTTTAATTTAGATTGTGAAGCTAAATTGATATTTAGGTAAGCCGAATCTTCAATTAGTCTGAACTTGGACGCGTTTTGTGTTGTTTTTCGTTAATTTGATTTTCTGTTTCAGTTCCATTATGTAATAATCTGTGAATTTCATTTTAAGATTCGTATTTCGATAAAGTGTACTTACTTAGGTAGACTATTAGGAGTTTATTCATAAACGTTGCTCAGTAGCAACCACGGAGTATGAATTTGTGCCGAATTTATGCCAAAAGGCTCATCCCCTATTACATGAGACTTTAACTGTTAAACTATATATGTTTGACGTTGAAACGTCTCTTAACTTTAACCTTCAATCACAGTTAAATAACAAACCTAATTTCCTACAACTAAAAAAAGAAAGAAAAAAAAAGAGTCATAATTTTTTATCCTATACACGTGTATCAACTATAATGTAAGTAATCGGATTAGCAAACAAATATTTATGTATCTAATATATCATCATCATCATCATCAGCCTATATTGTTCCCACTGCTGGGACGCAGGCCTCCTCTCTATGAGAGGGAATGGGCTGTAATCCACCACGCGGGCCCAGCGCGGGTTGGTAGATGTCACATGTCTTCGAATTTTTAGTTCTAGGACATGCCGGTTTCCTCACGATGTTTTCCTTCACCGTTTTGAGAGCAGCGGTGATGAAATAAATTACACAAAGTAATGCGCCTGCCTGGGTTCGAACCTACGACTTACTGCTCGTAAGTCGGGCTGCTACCACTGGGCCACCGCTGCTCTTATCTCATCTTATCTAATATATATTACATTATAAATAGACCTACTACGCAATACGCTTTTTCAATTATCCTCGGATTCAATTGTGTCAAAAGCCTTTCAACATTTACGTGGCCTAGCAGTCACGTGACACGATCTCAAGATTATTAAAAAGACAACCTTGAATATCATAAAATAAACATACATAAAGGCTATAAATAGACCCTAACGAAGCGGGAGGGCACTTGTTCTACCGTCATTTTTTTATGAATGGCATCTCGTAGTTCAACCTATGAGGTTGTCGTCTGCTTAACCGGACTATCCTGTGGGTGCCTTAAGAGTAAAGCCTCCAGCTAGGGCATAATAACTTATAAACTAAGTGACTACACGCTAAGGGCACCCGCTGTGGGGTACGAGCCTCGGCTTAGGGCGTAATCCTCCCCGACATTGCGATTTTTTTGTTCTAGACCATGCCTTGCATGCATGGCATGCAACCTTCTAGTTACAGAGATATTGGAGGCGTTCCAATTGTCACATTTTTTTTTTAATTTATAATTTTAATTTAAGTGCCTTCCCAAACACCGTACTATCAATGCATCCATCAACACAATGTTTTGAATGCATAACATTAAGAGGGGATTCTAGCCCCGAGGAATTTGAAGAATAGGTATTTGTAGAAACTGTTGCCGTCGCGCTGCTCCCAACCAAGCCCCTGTAAAGTGCGAAAGGGACAACTGCAGCTCAGGCTGATATTACCTAGAAAAATCTTGACTAAAAGACGTTTTGTATTCAGCTGTTTTCTTCTTCAAAACTAAACTGATCTAAAACTTTCTTATATCAAAATTTAGAAGAAAAGTATGTCTATGCTTCTATTATTTTCTTTTTTGTTAAAAACTTGTCTAATTTCTTTGATAGTCGTCTGAACATGGCTTTTTTTGGGGTTTTTGGATTGTCATAATTCTTTTAGTGATTATGTTTTGAAAAAAAAAAGGAAATAATAGGGGCATGTATTAAAAAGACCTAGATTTTTTGAAAAAAATCATTGCTCTAGACGCATTATCCACGAAGAAAACAGTGGAATACGTTTGTATGGAGAAAGGCCCACTAGCGTCCCTCTTATGATTTCCCACCCAAAAAAAAAAACGTTTACCAGCAAAAAAACTGATTTACAGAATGCTTGGTCGACCGCTTCCTGAAGAGTTCGTTTGTACACCTTGTATTTTAGTTCTAATAAATTTATTAGCTTACTAGCTTTTGCCCGCGGCTTTGCTCGCATTCGACAATAACCAGCTCCTACACCTGGCGCTATCTATTTTCATAAGAAGTTATTCTCGTTTTCTTCGTGTGTACCTTATAGGACACACACTTGTCGCCATTTATGTTTAAATCTCAAGTCAAAATTTCAAAAATATCTTCTTATTGCTCATCTTTGTATATCTAAGGAGCTCTTGTGATGCTGCTAGACCCAGCACCTTAGAAGAAGATGACACGTCACACATCGCCACACCCAACCAATGAATTGTTAACACACGTCCGATCTAAGATGGGGTCGGTAGATAATTAACGTTGCAATCTTCATGTAGATTATCGGCCATTACAGTTGGATTGCGTGTCAGAGTGGGATTGTGGTGTGACAGATCGTCACCTGTTATAGGTCAACGTGTTAAGCGTGTCGTCATTGCATTAGTTACGTGGGTATTATTTATTAATTTATTCACAAAGGCAAATCCAAATGATTAGACGAGCGGTTACGAATTTACGTCGTTTTTATTTATCTTTTACATTTGCTACTGAAGTCATCATTGGCTAATGTACTTACAGTTGTCCCGAACATTTGTGTTGAAAACAATCGCAAAATGAAGCGGAACAGCTGATTAAAAGATTTAGAACCCCTTAATAAAAACTAAGGTTGTATAGCCTGTATGGCACAGACCATAAATATGAACAAACGTGGGCCATGAGTCCCATAAACCAGGTGAAACATGCGGTAAACGAGATAGATTTTTTGTTGTAAATCACAATGAAATTGCGTTTTTAAAGTCGCGCTTGTGAACGATAGACCAAGGAGGTAGCTCACCAGACCAGGGAAGCAGTGGACTTAACCAGTCTATTATTATCACGGCAACAGAATAAATTGCACTATTTACAAAACGATCACGACTGTATCAAGCTTTGCATTAATCTATGCTTGCTAAGGATGTGACACATGAATGTCCGTGGTGAGATATTATCGACGTAGTTATCAGATCGGATACAGCTTAACACAAACAATAAAAGACAAATTGTGCGATGATAACAGTCTCGTGGTAAATAATAATATATAGTGTCAGTTGTCACTATCACAAATACACCATGAGACGGTATGAGGGATTACGTTTTATAAATTTCCTAACCTAACCTAACTTTGTAGTGATCGGATTCCAGTCTAGGTTTAGGTTAGCGGGGCTGTTTCCGCACTTAGCCTCTTTATTGGGCCATTGTACATGTAAAAATCCTCTGGTTACTCCAACCATCCGAGGTCCTCCCAGAAAGCTAGCAGCCTTTTCAGGCTGCTGCAGGCCTCCGGGAGCGATGCCGGCGATTGAAGAGTCCGTGCCCGTTGACCTGCCACGCTGCTGCACTCCATGAGCACGTTCTGTGGTGTTTCTTCCGTCTCCATGCATCTTCTGCACAGAGGGCTATCCGTCACACCTATGGTAAAAAGGTTCAGGGGACAGTGGCCGGTTATAATACCTATAATCTTGCGAATTTTGTCCCGTTTCAGTCTAGTGATGCTGCGGGCAAGTCTTTTTGATGCTTCTGGAACTGCACTCTTTGTTCCTCCTGGATTCCAGTCTAAATTCCAGTTTAATTTTATTGTAGCGACTGCCTATGTGACCTCTACCACCCAGTTAATAGGTAACACGTTACCAATTGGTAAGTCTGGTTTTCAGTATTAAATAAATATGTATTTAAGGTCTTTCAATTTGCCAAAATGTGTGTACTATTAGATACACACAAACCGTGATTTTATATTATGTTGTATGAATTTCTGTCCACCAATATTTCCCATCCTTACTGCATCACGATACAGATATCTCTCCAACTAGGCGCATGAATCAATACAATGACAATCTCGGCACGAATCTCCACCTGAATGTCCGTTGACATTAATATGCAGTCAGAGCATTGAATAATTGAAAGCTTATCTCGACGCCGGGTACAAGGTATGGCCACATTGCAGCGGTTTAGAAATACTAAAATGAGCATTGAATCGCAAGACTCGAGCCCTGATACAGGTAGACGGGGTCGCGGCAGACCGTGAAGACCATGTCAGGACGCTTTGGATGGCTTCCTCACGAATTGGCCAGAAGAAGCACTATACCGAAAAGTGTGGAAGTAATGGGGGGAGGGCTCTGCCCAGGAGTTGGACCGTTCCGGCTAATAAGAGAAAACACGTAGCACGGAATTGTTATTAAAGATAGTGTTTTATTTTGGCTAAGTGGTGGTCAGAATACCCTGAGAGAAGTAGTACCTGCATTCGTTGCATGACCACTATGGAAACGGGTTATATCGACGGAAGAATCGACGTCCATATTTTTATACATAAAATAAAAATGAATCCCTATTTCTCTTGGTCACGCCATAACTTGAGAATGACTTAACTGATTTAATTCATTTTTTTTATATTTTCTAATACTATGTAGAAGGTTCTTAGGTAGGTAGTATATAGTAGGAAGTTAGTAGGCAGGTAGTAGGCTGGTAGTAGTCAGATTGCGGGCAGGTAGTAGGCAGACAGTAGGGTGATATAATCTAGGTAGTAGGTAGGTAGTAGGCAGATAATAGGCAGGTATGTAGGTAGTGGGTAGAAACAAGTGCATTTCAACGCATGCTGGGATCAGCTAGTAATGACATAATTAAGTAAAAAAATTAAGATAATTGTGGCCACAATAATCAGCTCTAGGCATTACAGACATTTCAAACCCTCTTATTATTAAGTCTATTTGCGCCAATATGCGAAAACAAAACTAAGAAAAAAAATGGCAAAATGTGGATGTACGCTACCACCTCTACCTATCTCTTCAGGGATTACCGGCGTAATGTTACACGTCGTTATTGGATTTTCATTGATAGAATTGCCAGGAACTTTCAATATTTTTATGGCATTCGCCTATAACAAAAGCATTTCTATTCAAGCGGACCACTATCAATTTTGTTAGTGGCCCACTGACGCCGGAGTGTATATTTCCAGTCAGATATCAGAAATAGCGAAGTGATTGGCTATACTGCTGTAGGTACAACATTTGGGGTATACAGACGCTCACTGCAGTCTTTTAATAATCTTTATGAAAGTGCAGTTTTTACTTTGTGCAGGACAAATTGTATTTCGTAGATCCAAAAGTCTGAAGAAACTGGGCTGGGCTGGGCTGATTGAAAATATTTCAATTTAAATAACAAAACATCACCTATAATCCTCGAAGAGTAAGCCAGAGGTGCACCTAACAGTGCATACACATTTCTTCAGTTATGTTTAAGTGCCATGTAATAGGGGGCGAGCCTATGGACATCAACCGGGCACAAATCCAGAATCCGTGGTTGCTACTGAGAAATTCTTGATGGAAAAACCCAATAACACTTTGCCAGACCTTACAAAAATTTTAGACACGTATTTTTTGTTATATTAAAATCTCAAAAAACTACTTAGTTAAAACTCATTAAAGTTGGAGAGTGGGGGCTCACTACGTCACAAGTAGGTATAAAACTTACCTACATGTGACGTCATGCGCCATTTCAACTCAATATATCTCCGTAATTTTATGACCACGTACAAAAAGAAAAAATACGTGTCCAATACTTTTCAATAAACTACCCGACGGACAAAGAAAAAAAAATGTGATCATCCCCTATTAGTGTTTTATATAACCCCACGCATAGATTTTTATTTATTTTTTTATTTTATTTTACTTTATTTTATTCGTCTGTATGCACGTATAAGTGGGCACGCCCTTTATGTCTGGAGGCTTTATTTATTCTTGAGTATATTATTTAATATTTTATTTTATTATTGGTGTGTACTAGCTGACATGTGACATTAATTTGATGTAATGGATTCCTTGTTTATATAAACTTGAACACAATTGTATAGAATCTGGTTCTTCTAACCTAACAGACAGGTGTGTTGCTGGGGAGTTTGTTCCGCCACTTCTTTTTCCCAGCCAAAACACTGGAAAGTGGCGAAAGGCGGGAGTTTTGGGGGACTGTCTCTTGTAATTTTGACGTTCAAAAAGTGCTGATTATCAGCCTAGTTTGAATAAATGACTTTTGATTATGATTTTAAAGAATTGAAATACTTAATAAATATAAGGCATGACTGCAACGATTGCTTTTATATTAAAACTAGCTGCTCCCCTGACTTCGTTCGGGTGGAAATTTCGATGGGTTTTAGGGGTGTGAAAAATAGATGTTGGCCGATGCTCAGACCTACCCGAAATGCATACAAAATTTCATCGAATTCAGCCGTTTCGGAGTAGTTTGGTAACAAACACAGCGACACGAGAATTTTATATATAAGATATTTTCCAGTCCAGGGAAATATGGCCGTACCTTAAGATACCGTATTAACTTGAAGCGGCATATACAATCAGAAGCATTGTTTCATTAAGCACGTTACAGTAACACTGATTACACTTGCATCAATTATAATGGATCGTATCCATGATTAATAACCCGTTGATATCATGACAAAAACTTGACAAGTAATTTATTTGATGTTAGTGTAGTATTCAGAAAGCAGTACTTGTTAGGAGGTTTCTCTCTCAAGAACCCTGACCACCGGTAGCCTGGACCCTGTTCCTGATGCCGGTGGGCTACTATTTTTTATATTTTTTAAATGTTTTTTTTTATATCATTTTGTTACAATATTTAAGGAGCTCGTGGCTAAATAATAACAGCCGCACGGGTCAATGTTTAAGGTTAAACCGTGCTTGCCGAGGTTGGTCCGTGGATGGGTACCACAATTACATATCGAGTTTCCTCAGTGCCTCGAAAAGCACGTTAAACCGTTGGTCCCGGCTGTCATTTGTAGATCTTTGACAGTCGGTTACTGTTACTTAAAAAGCGCCAGTTCAAACGTCATTTTTGTGTCAAAGTCTTGGTTTTTGTGAAAGTCTGTCTTTCTCTCTCTCTCCCTCTTTGTGTATTTTGATTGCCATATGCGGATAATTGCTCTCTTGAAAATAGAGAAAACGATTTTCCCACATTTGAGACCTAACTAGATCGTCTTTCCGCCCCCGTAAACCCATATATACCGCAATTTTCATCGTATTCGAGAACGTGGTTAGAAATTCATATAACTATTTATATTAAAAAAAATATTGCTCACTTATTAGTGTATATAGGATTAGTTTGGTAAAAACTTTTAGATTTTTACACAGAAATCAAAACGAAGGCTGGATTAAACCGAAAATGAATTTAGTTTGATGCCTTAAAGATTAAATGACACACAAAAAGACATCATGTTCTGTTAGAAAATTTCATAATTTCATTATATTTTCCATGGATCCTTACAGAAAAACTTTCCACTCGTACTAATATAAAAAGAAACAAAAAACCTGATCATTATATTATATGTAACGCGCCGATATAATCAATCATTTTGACGAATGGCGACGCAGGAAGCGACTGTTTTTTGTAAACATTTCACAAGACCAAAGTTTGCTTTATATTGATAAGGAAATAATATAATCAGAAAATTATTTAACTTTTGGGTAACCGTGAACAAATTAGCTACTTTTTTTTTTTCATATGTATAAAAAGTGTCAGAGTAGGTACTGTTCCAAATGTATTTGATGTAATGGTAAGACATGCTGACATACCATGACGTATTAAAGCTACTGCTTTAAGAAAAAAACAATAAAAATATTACTTTGTTTTACTTATTCCAGTGTGTGGGAAAGAGACGGAGCTATACAGGATGTCGAGCGCCATCTCTTTCCCACACTGGAAAAGGAGTAAAAAATAATGTTTAAGACGTCAATGTTAGGCCACCCTGGTCTAAAACATACCTGTGTTTTTCCGTTTGTCGTCTCGATCATCATTTTTCTACCTTTATCCCAATTATTTGGCGGCGCAGCGTGTCTCCATACTTCTCTATCACTTGTCATCTTATCAGACATTGCCATATTATTCTTCACACAGTCCACCCATCGTTTCTTTGGTCTTCCTTCTTCTACTCTTTTACCCTTCCACATTCTTTCTCAAAATTCCATTGTGCAATTCAAAAGTGCCATTTAAAAACCCTATTTTAATATGTGTTAATTTGGCAGTAAATCCTTGAAGTTAGGTATGTAATTAATAACCACAATTTGTCGCCCATGTCGATATAAACTTAATTTTTATTCAAAAAATCACTGATGACACAAAGACAAGTTGTTTGAATTGATATCTTTGAATAAAAATTAACGTAACTTATACCGGGTAGTGAGTAAGTAGAGGTAGTTTTATTAAGTGGGGATTTTGAGTGAATTTATCCCAAACAGAGTTTGTGTCACTTTGATCAAATCGTTTTAACAAACAAAAAACAATGTGATTCGCTTATAAGTTTAACATTGGAGAGCCACCAATAATTTATTAATTAATAATTTAATTTCAGTGTTATTGATAGCGTTCAAAATTTTTTAATTTCAGATAGGCCTACACGAGCACTTGTAAATCGTCGACAAAAAGGTGCACGGTTCGGTTTGGTCTTTTCCTATGGAGAAGAACCGGCAAGAAACTCCATGGTTACTCTTTTAAAATCAATTGGCTTTACAATTTTTCTAAATGTTACAGCGTTGGTACTTAAGTATGAGAGGACATCGTAGGCCCGACAATAAGTCGTTGCTTACTACAAAACGTAGAACAAGATAAATAGTTACCAAGGATCTAGGAATCTATAAGGCCTAAAATGTCCACACATTTACAAACAATCGGTAAATAAGAAAAAGAGTTTAAAAAAAAAGAAGAAGATATTGCAAAAAGACTAGATTAAACAAGTGACACAAATGTTGTCATCCGTGCTGTAACTAGTGTTAGTGACCATGGCAGTTTAAAACTTATAGTGGAGGGTACGTGCAGAATTTTGCTGGTTTAATAACCCAAGAGTACCTATTGTTAATTAAGATGCCAGGGTTTGTAAACCACATGGAAGTTTCGTTGTAATAAACTCCTTTATAATTCAAAGAATAAACATTAAAAAAAAAATGGTTGATACCAACATTTTGCTGTAATAAAATTTAATTTACATACCTTTTTTATTACCAACTCTTTTATTTCGTGTAAGTACATTAT
The DNA here is from genome assembly GCA_963082945.1 of Cerastis leucographa. Taxonomy (NCBI): domain Eukaryota; kingdom Metazoa; phylum Arthropoda; class Insecta; order Lepidoptera; family Noctuidae; genus Cerastis; species Cerastis leucographa. The sequence continues at coordinate 18,409,885 of OY720356.1, read as the reverse complement.
TGTCCTTAGGATGTTCCGTATTTAACATTCCTGTTTAAATCGTCCCTTCATGTTTGAAACAAAAATAAATATGGTAATAACAAATTCTTTCACATTTTTATCGAGAACGTTATTTCATTCAAGTATGTTTGCCCAATATTATCGTGTCGAGATGCTCTTATAAAAAAAAATGTAGTTTTCAAGGACTGCCCGCACTTTGCGTGTTACAGAACACTTTTTCTTGACCCACAAACCACTTGTAGTGTTTATAGGGGCAACTTGAGGGCCTCTATACTAGGAATGAAAGAAAAACTTTGAAATTGTTAGTTTTAGTCTTATATTCTTAACCTTATTACTTTCATACAATACAAGCAATCCTAGGCACACGAAGGCCTTGATTAGTGGCTTGTCGGAATTAGTGATGACCGATACTCATCGATGGTAGATAAACATCGATAGTTTTATAATATCGATTTTCCCTAGCCAGAATTCATCTTGTGTGGAAATCACTTACACATACTCACTCTTACTTTATACTAGTATTCATGTCGAAGACAGGTATTAAATTGGTCTAAGATATTGCACTGCTACCAAATGCAAGACACAGATAAAGCTTGTACACGAAATGAACCATTCGAGCTGAATCAAGGCAGTACGTCTTAATACCGCAAGGATTTCGACTAAACCTTTAAATTCGGTAACAGATACCTTAGATAGCATGCAGGCATGTCATTCGTGATTTGGCAGTTTAACACGGGGTTTAGATGTTGGTACACTGCACCATTCACGTAGTAACATGAATGTTATGCTCTCCTGGTACGCTGAAATCGTTGTTATACTTCGCTGTAATCATTGCTTTACATTTTGGGCTTTTAGAGTGACCCATATACTTTTGTGTGAGATCGTATCGACAGCTTTTTGGTAATCAGTGAATGTGATGTAGAGTGGTCTCTGTTGTTTTTGGTATTTTCCAATGATCAGCTCTAATGTATGGATGTGGTTTATGGTCGAAAAATTCTTTCTAAATCCCGCTTGTTTGATACATTGTTTTTTTTTCTTCTAATGTTGTACTTATTCTTTGATTTATTATTGTAGAGAAAAGTTTAAATATATTTGGCAAAAGGCTTATCGGCCGGTAGTTGCTGATGTCTTTTGGGTCTCGTTTCTTGTATAGCAAAATAATATTGGATTTGGACAGAATAAAATCCTCGTATGCTTTATCCACTGCCTCATAGACGGTATCATAGGAAATATTTAACTCTTCTTCGTCTGCTGTTTTGTAGGGACAAATACTTGTATGATGGTGATCGAAGTAGTGCACAGTAGTGGCTTTACTCGGAACTACTAAGATAACGGTAGTCAGGCAAACGACGCGACGACATGAATTTCGATTTATTTGCTTTAGTTCTAGCAGATGTACACGGATGGCGTTGTCTTGTGTAGGTACACATTGTAACAAACTTGCTTGTTCCTATCGATAAAAGGAAATAAGCAGACTTATATACATTAAAAAAAGTTAAAAGGGGAAAATGAATATATTATTAAATGATATGAAGAATACAATAACTTATTAAAAACCTGCTTATCATGCACACTTAATGTCTTTAAAAGGCAAACTGTAAAAAATTAAGACCAACTCAACAGAAGAGCCGAGATCTGACAACCAACCCGATTATCAGAACAGTATGATGAGGCGAGATGCGTTCTCAGGAATGTAGAACTGCTTCAGAAGATCCGTAGTAGTACTCAGGAACGTAGTACAGCTTCTGAAGATCCACAATAGTATTCAGGAACGTAGTTCAGCTTCTGAAGATCAACAGTAATACTCAGGAACGTAGTTCAGATTTTAACGACTCGTCAGATTCAGATTCAGAATCTCCTTAACTTAAACTTGACTGTCTCTTGACTCTCTCCAGTGCCATCCGAAAACTGTCTTCTAAACCTGATCCTCCGTTTCTTTTTCTCAATTTATTTCTCAGATTCAAAACTGCTACGCTAGTAAGACGCAACCTGCCAGTATTAAAAACAGCCAGGAACAATTGGTCAAAAACCTTGCACATAATATTTTAATAAATATAACTCAGAATATCTTTACACAGAAAATATTCGCAATTAACTATAAAATCCAACAATTGAACTCACGAATTGATGATAATCATTTTTAGTAATATATAATCTAAATGAAACCTTCATAGAGAATTTGGCTGGTAACAATCAAAAAATAAAAGTAAATGACAAATTTGAAGTAAAACATGTGTCACAACAAAGGATATAAAGTAAATATTTATAAAAATGAAACGATTGGTAAAATGCTAATGTAAAACCAATAAAAGTATGAATATGGATGATAAGTGTGAATATAAAGTATCTAGGCAGATACTATAACATACAATACAATATTCTGTTAAATCATCTTGCAGAATGAAGGTTATTTCTTTCTTGATTTGATGGAAAGTACGGATAATACGAGTAGTTTAATTTACAGGAAATGATAAAAACAGTTCAAAATGATTGGACTTAACGCTCTAACTAAGCGATTTGATTCTGGCAACAAAGTGGAACTGTGTGTCAGACTGTATGATGATTAAAATATAATTCGCAACTATAACAAAATGGCTTTACAGACTTATAATCATAATCATTAGTTCCATACAGCCTGACACTGGCTTGCAACAAACAAAAAACGTAAGAGAATTCGAATTTCGCGGTCTACTCCAGCGCTTCCACCTTACGTGTCAACTCATCATTTTCCATCTTTTAGACACATGACAGCTTGCATGTTAACGTAAACAAAACCTTAACAAAACTTGGCTAAACCCACTCACATTCCATGCAATCAAAAGTTAAACAAACCACTCAATAGGACCAATGTTTCTACGTGCGTCCTCCATCGTTTGTCAGCCAACCGATCCATCTTCTCGTTCCATTCGTCAATGACTGACTTGGAGTCACGTACGTTCCTGTTTCATGTATGTTTACGTTTCAGGATAGTTGGAAAAGTTTTTTTTTTGCGAAAAGTCTGGGGAGATTTTTAAACAACCGGATCTTATCAAACTGTGAAAGGTTTTTGTTATCATACGAGGAACAACGATTTAAAAAAAAACAGTCTGCTAGGGATAATTGGACTTTTGATTTTATAATTTTAGAGTCAATTCATAATATATTTGTGCTGTTTGGTCATAGACCAGTGCCAAATCGTTTTAAATACCGTAATGGACGATAAATCCTTGGTTAATGGTTAAAAAATAATGAAGGCCAAGACGAGACTTAGCCCAAATGTAGCTTTAAACCAAACAGCGCATCCGTAGGAGCATAACATTTATATCAGCCAATTAGATCAGCCAAAGCGTTCATGTTCATAATCGTTGTTCTCGATTCACTAAAGTTAAGCCTTCATTTGCAAAAATTCTAGAATTTTCATCAAAAAGTCAAATTTCCAAGAATCCTACAACATATATTCCGCTGCTATTTTTAGAAGGTCCCTTTTTTCTTACGGGAAATGTTTCGACCTGTATCAGTCACGCTAGAATTGTTTTTTTGGTTGAAGACCGAAGTATTCACGCCCACAGTCCGTTTTGCTTATTCGTCGTTTTATTGAATGTTTGTTAGATATTCTGGGACGTAGTAGCCTTTGATCTTACAGAGTGGCTAGTTCTTTTACTCGGAATACAAATGGTTAATCTGTGACTTTTTGTGTGGGGATTAACTACTTACGGGATGGAAAGGAAATCGTAAAGTTTACTATTATGGAAAGCAGTGAAGACCTAGTGGTGTGACAGTCGGAATTCCAAGACATAGGTCTGCTGTGGTTCTGTTCGAAAGACTCCCCGACCCTCGCTCAAGCCAGCCCGCGATGCTGTGCCAGTAGTTTTAGATCAGTCCCTAAATAATGATATCATTCAGATCCAGCCTGTCCCATGCAGTCCTCCCCCAGCGACGCCCTAAGCCGAGGCTCGTACCCCACAGGGGGTGCCCTTAGCGGGTAGTCGCTTAGTTTGTAAGTGTTTATGCCCGGGCTGGAGGCCTTACTATCAAGGCATCCACATGATAGTCCGGTTAAGCAGACGACAACCTCATAGGTTGAACTGCGAGATGCCATTCACAAACAAAAAAAAAGTTCGAAAGAGATACCGCGGCCCTGGAACACAAAGGCTTAAAAAGGAACATGGATGGGTTTTAGTCAGTACAAGTCTGACACTCCCTTCCGCTCCACCCAGAGCAGGAGGGGTCATTAAATCATCAAAATTTTTGATGGGAAATCAGTTGATGATTCGAGTTTTTTTTTCGCGATTTCCAATCCGCAAAAAAAAAACCCGTATTTGAACCCAGCACCTCTGATTTTTTGGTTTCACCTGCGTATTGAATTAACACTTGCGTCAATAAAGGAAAACATAGTCAGGAAATCAGCATGCCATGACTGAGAGTATTTCTCGACGGCATGTAAAGCCAAGTCAGAGGCCCAAATGCGGCATACAAATCTGGCACTAGGTTAGGCATTAACTATACGTCAAAGAAGAGACTACTAAGGAAACAGTACATTACTAAAAAATATCTGCTGTTTCATTGCTGTAAAAGTGCAATTTCAACAAGATCAAAATGTATGGATAATCTGATTTTCTTAATTGAAAAATTTCAAGGCTGCAGGCTCTAGAAGTATGTACTAATGTTGACTGTCCTTTCTATTAAATACCTAAATTCAAAGTTACAATTTGTAAGGAAGTGTGAGGTGCGGTTTAAGACTTAAGATGTTTAAGCATGTCATGCATGTGCAAAGTAACTAATTATGTACGCGACGAAGAGGCGCCACACAAGAAAACATGACATCCATTTTGAAATGCAGATGCTGTTACTTGGCAAAATATTAGATTATTTTGAAGTGTTCATGTTGCTTATTCGCGTAAATTATCTAAAATGCCTTCGTCCGCCTTTTCCCAAAAAATTTAAAGTCGGCGTGTATACGCCACCGGCAGTTGGATTCAGCTGAATACCAATAATTTACGAGAAGCGTCTGTCTCTCTGTCCGACAAAACCCAGTTTTTCAGTTTTGGCATAGTTTTTGCAATACGACACATTAAGGTGGCAGCGCCAAGTAGCCCGCGAATTTAAAACTTTCTTACGTTCTGATACTGACCTGCAAATTGCAAAAAAAACGTAAGAAAATTTAAATTTCGCGGGCAAACTTAGCGCTTAGCGCATCCTTCTTAAAAACTCTCATAGAACCTCCTGCTTAGCGTGTCAATGGCAAAAAATGTTCAAATGTGCTTAACCCGAAATTAAACTACGCTAATTCCGCTTACTGATGCAGCTATACCACCTTCAAGTGCGCAGGTGTCTGGGCATGCGGTTCAAAATGGAGAACGAGAGGTGGGCCATTGTCTGTGGAGAGACGCCACATACGCACTTGAGATCTGAGTTGTCCTTGAATCCCAATCTGTGGAGATTTTCTTTGATCCGCAACTCCTTACTTGAGTTACGATTGACCTCAAATATTTTTCAGGAAATTCTCAGTAGCCGCCACGGAAACTGGACTTGTACTTGTTTGATGGCAATAGGCTGGCCCATAATTACATCGCAAAATTTTGGTGTAAAGCTATCTCTGCCTAACACTTCGGGGATTAAAGCCGTGATGGTACTGTCATTACACATAACGCTATTTTGTTTAGCCATACTACGCACCTGAAACTTAAGAAGTTATAATGACACATTATTGAAACGTCTCTTCACTGAGCTTTTAGTTGCGTTTATAAATAAACACCTGACCACCTTTATTATAATAATATCCGCCTGTCTTGCACAATTTCGTGATTAGAACATCAAACATTGACACAAACTTGTCACACATAATCACACTGTGGTATAACACTCAATCTGCATCTAATTCCACGACATAATGTGATGCCTGTCGTCAGATTACTCTATCATTGTATTGTCAGCACAATTGGAATTGCAATTTTGTAAATGCAAATCGTAGTACTGGATGGCCTACTTTGTGTAAGGGAGCGGCTTAGGATCTTTCCTCGGCTTTTGAGTCTCATGAAAGGCTGTCCTAAAATAATATTATGTGAGTTGTGATGTCCATTACTATTCGTCTTTATTCTTGCCTATTTACTGACGTATAAAAAATACTATGAGTATTTTTTTTATCAGAGGGCCTTGAATACAGACGGTGGAAATGTCACAAGTGTTGACACTGATACACGCTATTGAAACGTTTATGCATTGATATGCATAAACGTTTCAATAGCGTGTATCAGTGTAAAAATGCGTATTATAAGTGTTCAATAGCGTGTTTAAAGCTTTGAGTACTTCTAGATATGATTATCTAGAAGTACTCAAAGCTTTAAAAGCGATTTCCACTTGCCTAGGAATAATCATTCCCTTAAGTGAATAGTACTACTAGTAAAGTTAGTAATCTTACACTGCATTCAAAAATAATATGCGTGTTACTCTTGGCCATTTTAAGATTGGTAGTAAAATAAATCTATACGAATAATAGAAACAGGTAAAGTTTGAATGTTTGCGGTAACAAAGTTTATCCTTTCAATTTAAAAAACAAAAAAGCCAAACTTGGGATACTTAATAAAGTGTCCATGAGATAATAGCCGATCATAACGCAACCTCAACCAAGGGCAAACTTAGTAAGTCATATGCTTGAACGAAACAAGCCATTATGTGAGTAAATAAACCATGCATTGACACCAAAAAAATGATAGATAAGTGATTTGTTCTACAACGGTAGGGGACAGGCATATGAGACGTAATGGAATTTGCAATCACGCGCGTATAAACCGACACATTACGGGGCCTGTGTTATAATATTATACGTATATGTTTCTTTAGCTTACCCCCCGGTAAGTGCGAGAAACATACGTATCCCAAGTTCAAGACGGTTTACGGTGAAGATCCCCAATTGATGCAGTATGCGGATATTTTGATTGGGTTTCAAACAAAAGGTTTTAGTGTGAAAAAAGGTTTTTTGTTTTTTTTTCAACCTCTAATGGACTGTTTCTTTTTATGTCATGTTGGTATGAGTATTATTAGAATACATGCTTCATCACTGGCTTGATTATCAAATAACTTTTAAGAATTTTCTCAAATGTGAATGACCACAGGCTTACATTGCTATGGAACGAGATGGAAGCAAAATAATATTTGCAACAATATTGAACAAAGAATGCCATATTCTTATCTAAATCGATGTCTGATTCCATGTCTCTCCATATCTTTGGGAATTTCCCAAAATGCGCGGGATTTTTTCGGAACACGGGTGACGTATTTTGTTAGTCGTATCTATAGTTTAGATATTTAAATAAAAAATAAAATTACGTTTATTTATCTCCACAAATTATATTCTTATATATTTTAAGTTGACAGGTATTTTGACAAAATGTTGTATATATGTTGTGGATGTATAGAGGTTTTGCCAATTAACAGTAGCCAGCTCTCTAAATATCATCTAATACCTCCATCTACCTACAAATGTCACACAAGTAATATAATGTGATGTAAGTTCTTAGACTATGAATACCAGATCCCTATCAAAACAACAACTGACCCGCCATCTTGTGTCGTGAAAGGGGAACAAAGAAACATCTCGACTCCTTGATTGAGTGACTGAGCAGTTGTTGTTGGTCGCTGCTGTTTGCCTCTGTGTGCTTGACTTTAAATTGCCTTGGCTGGGCAGACGAGGCATTGCGAGCAACTTTTGTGTAACAAAGTTTGTGAGGCAATTCAGCATATTGTTTGAATCTATGTTCTATTTTGCATGAGATACATTTTGCATGCTGTGGTTTTATTTAAGCTGTGCTGTACAAACCAGCTGTTTCATAGATTTTGACCGGGTAGCTGATTTAAAAAAAAAAATACCAATGATGTTTTTCTTATGTATGAATACGTTGGTAACCGTTTGTGCTTTGAAGTCCTCTCCACCCTATTATAAGTGAAGGAGTAGGTACACTTACCCAATACCTTTTGCTATATGTTATTAATTAATAAGACATGATTCGTCTATATTGTCTTCTGTTGGAGATCCTACATACATATCGTAGCTTCTATAGCTCTATCATGGACTTCTGGCAATAGGGGATAATCCAATTTTTTTTTCTTTGTCCTTCAGTTAGTTTATTGAAAAGTATTGGACACGTTTTTTTCTTTTTTCACGTGGTCATAAAATTACGGAGATATATTGAGTTGAAATGGCGCATGACGTCACATGTAGGTAAGTTTTATACCTACTTGTGACGTAGTAAGCCCCCACTCTCCAACTTTAATAAGTTTAACTAAGTATTTTTTTGATATTTTGATAAAACAAAAAATACGTGTCTAATATTTTTGTATTACCTGTCTGACGGACAAAATAGAATGTCGTTTTCTTTACCCAGTCCGATCCCCTATTGGCCAAAACCAGGAATAACAGCGCCATCTAGTTGTTTTCAATCATTCATCAATAAATTATTGGCAGTCTTGTTCTTCCACTGGTAAGTTTAAAAAGCCTCTCATCTTACATATTTTTAAGATACAAAATAATTTCTTGATAATTTCACAAAGGTTCACCAACAGTGCCCCTCTATAAACGTGATTGAGAGTTAAAAATCCTTTGTATCGCTATATTTATGTTGTAAAATAATCTATAGTACAATCACAGTTTTTTTTTTTATTGGAGTTAAATTTTCGAATATTTTCGTCACAAGGAGATTGGCAATTACTTGGAACTTTTTCAAATAGAAGAAGTGCTACGCATTGACATAATATAATAAAAAAACCCACGAAACATTGCTGACCTTTTCCCTACCCACATATTATTAATTCGACGAATAAATTAATCGGGTATAATGCTCTCTTTCAAGTTGCTATTTTAATAAGGTTCTTGAGCTTAGAGGATAACATGTTTCTTTGATATTATTATTGGTTTTTTATTGTTATTGTGTTCTTTCTTCAGGAAATTCTCAGTAGCAGCCACGGAGTCTGGATTTGTGAGCGGTTGATGGTAATAGGCTCGCCCCATATTACATGGAACTTAAATATAACTAGCGAAATGTGGATGTACTACAAGGTACGCCTCTGTCAAACCCTTTGGGATAACAAGCGTCATGTTATGTCATGTTTATTTAATTAGACATTTTAAGAATAGACGTATAGTTCTGCAGGTGGCTACGATTGCAATCCGCAGCGGCAAAGCGGTCTAATAGAGAAGATTTATGATATCGCTTTATTTAGTTAAATGGAATGAAAAAATAGATCAAAACTAGAAAATCGGTGAATTATTTTTGGAAATTAAATAATTGGAAGCTTTTTCCTTGCTACGACAGACCGCAGCGAGACGACTTTTTTCTAGATAATGATACTGCCGCCTGTTGCAATTTTCATTCAATTTATGAGAAATCTGTCTCATCGCTGTGGTCTTTTAGAACACTAGGGTGCTTTTAGGGTTGCAATCATCTTTAAATTGATACTCATTGTATTGGTTTATTTTCACACTTATAAATTTTGAACTATATTTATTTAAATGTCATCTACCATAGTAGTACATAGGTGGACTTATGACTGTATGTCACTGACTCTTCAGCTCACAAAAAGTCGCCCGTCCACGTCAACCAACCAAACAGTGTTTGTAGCGCACTCTAAGATAAATAGCGCACAAGATCGATGTTTATTTGGGACACTCAAGAACCCGGTCCATTGTTACTACACGTAGTGTCCTATTGACATACCCTTACGAAGTTAAGCTGGGCAAATATTAAATTGGCTCCGTTTTGTTTGTAAGCAGTGTATTCACGCACCCAACACGGGTCGGCCACTTTCGTTTGCAAATATTCGTAACAAGGTAGCAATGTTTTTGAGCTTCTTAGGGCAGCTGTACATTGGTGGAAGGAGTGGAGAAGTGTTGAGATAGGAAAACATTAAACAAAAGAATTCTACTCAATAATTGTATTCGCTTTGTTTTTGGCCTTCGAAAATACGATCATGTTTCTTCCTTCCGTTCTCAGCTCAAATGGCTGCCTATCCGACTCAGGAGGTCCCTCAGATCTCTCTGCATGCTCTTCACTATATTGAACGATCCATGTGCTCCTGATTATCTGAAAACTTATTTCACAGTATTGGGCAGTTTTCATAGTCGTAACCTTCGAGCTTCCAAAAATCTACTTCTCCAAATTCCTTCTCACCGCACCGGTTTTTTATCAAATTCTTATGCTATCTCGACTATAAAACTCTGGAACGCGCTACCCATTAGCATTAAAAAAGCCGAAAGTAAATTCACATTCACGTAAACTGGTAGTTATTTGTAAATATTTTTTTGTACCCTATCACAAAGTTCTCGTATTTTACTCAAAGGCTGACTGGTAGAGAATGCCTTGTGGCATTAAGTCCGCCTATGTACCACTATTATACATGAAGTTTAAATAAATAAATAAGAATTCTTCCAAATTCAAATCCCCACTTCGCTTCTGTGCTTATGACTTCAGCATCGGGTCAGGCCAGTTCTATTTTAGATCCATCAGAGGAAACTAAATTCCTTTCGATGTATGTAGCTGTTAGGGTCTTACACCCATATTCAAAGAGCCTTCCCAAATCCAATTTTGAAATAATTAAACCTTTTATTGCCATGACAACAGTTGAAAGCACCCACCGTTGTAATTGGCGGATCTTCGAATAAGGTACCTCCTCTAGCTATCTATCTTTGTCAAACCCATAGTAGCACTCCACTTCAATCAATGCCTAAGATGTCATATTTCACTTTGATCAATGTTAAAGATGTATATAAATAATTAATAGTTTTCCGGTACTTCAAATTTGACAGACGAAAAGTAGGCGTTTATATGTCAATTTATAAACGAACTTGAGTAGTTAGAATACCAGTCGTGTCAATAAAATGTTGTAACTCGGTGAAACTATACATACGATATTGTTCGATTGTGCATGCAACCGTTCGAACCGCATTCGGCTATTCATATTGATTTTTCTTTATTATCATATCGCTGGATGCTGAGGGCCTTCCTACAATCGTTCAGGTGACTTTATTTATTTATTTATGTACACACAAAATACTTAAAAGGACCATACATTTAGATAGCACAAAGGTACTGCTTGTTTCATAAGAAATTTCTTCAAGCATACCTGCGGGAGGACAGTTGGATTAGAAATGTAGACACGACATAACAGGAAAAAAAAAATTAGAGCTTAAAACAAAAATATACCTATAAACTAAACATAAAATAAACGTACCTACACACAAATATATACACTAGACTGTATAATCTTTCACCACTCTTTAACTCCGCCCCACTCTAGTAGCCAAAAACCCTTCGCTCCAATAGACACGCCGACTTATACCATTCTCAAATCTCCCAATGTAAAGGCCGCCTTACTCCTTCCTAAGATAATGCGAGAATTTTGTTTATATTTATTGTAGGTGTTTAATTAAGGGCTGTTTTCTTCGCTTGTCGACGTTAAGCTTGCCTAGTTATAGGGCAAGAAGGGCTCTGAAGCGTAATGGTAATTTTGTAAAGGGAATTTCGGAGATTGTATCAGACTGTCGTACCAAGTAATACGGAATGGAATAATGGTTTCTAGGAAGGCTTTTATTTTGCATTTGTTTATGTTTGTTTACCTTTATGCATAGAATGAGTGTAGAAGGATGATAATCTATTTTTTTCTTCTTTTTTCGTGTCGATGGTACGACTTGTTTTAATTTCTTGGGCTCAGTATGTGGCCACGTTGATCACGGCGTCGCGTCGGTGGAGCTTTTGGGTCCTCTTAAGAGGGGACTCTAGTCGGTACTTGAAAGTATTTGATTTGATTTGAAGAATCTATTGCCGTCGCGCTGCGCCCAACCAAGCCCCCGTGTAGTGCGAAAAGAACAACTGCAGCTCAGGCTGATTTTACCTACAAAAATCTTGACTAAAAGACGTTTTATATTCCGCTGTTTTGTTCTTCAAAACTAAACTGATCTAAATAATTCTTATATCAAAATTTAGAGTAAAAAACTTATCTAATTTGTCTGGTAGTCTTTTAGGTAGGGTTTTTTTTCGGGTTTTTGGATTGTCATAAATCTTTTAGTAATTATGTTTTGAAAAAAAGGAAATGATAGGGGCATGTATTAATAAGACCTAGATTTTTTGGAAAAAAAAAAACATTGTTCTAGACGCATTATCCACGAAAAAAACCAGCAGAATACGTTTGTATGGAGAAAGGCCTACTAGAGTCCCCTCAGTGCAAGGTGTTGGGATATTTCGGACACTCTAGTTAGTGGGACATCGTCGGGTGCACCGCCTTTACACTTTGTGTCGGAAAGATCTTAAATACCCCATTCTGCGAAATTGATTATTTTCAAAACCATTTTTTTTCTATGTAGGTTCAGCACCCGTTAAAAAAATCTGAGTTTCTAGATTCACTTACAATATTTTGTATGTACTGCTTACAGATTGTTCCGATTTCCTGGAGGACTAAACAAAGTGACATTATTTCAGCGGTACCGATGATGGATAATTGTGGGACTGAAACAAGCTACAGTCAATCCTGTTGAAAGGTGGTAGGAAGCTTTAAAGTTTTTTACTTCTCAGCTGATTATCCGACTTAATGCTTGTGCATTTACTAGTTCTGTGCTTACACTGTGTCTACAGCTAGGTATAATTAGACTGTCCGATCATTATTATCAGCTGCCTAGCCTTTTTCCAACTATGTTAGATCGGCTTTCATTCTAACCCGACGGAGCTAATAATGTGACTGTGAAAACTAAAACTTTCGCCCTTTATTAATATACTTCTGTATACTTTGTCAAAAATAAATAGGCCAATGCCAACACAGAATCTAATAAATCCTACTAAAATTTAAGTACAGAAATAGGTAAATACTTGAGCCAATAACAGAATTTAATATAACTGAGCGTGCCAACTGCCAGTCCAAGTATATATTTCACCCTAGTCTAGCTTATACTTGTTTAAACAGAGTTCTAGCTTCGATATTAATAGCTGTGCGTGGTTGTGATTTGAATAGTTCCGTATTGAAGACGTCCTCTAGTGCTGGGCTAGGGAATAGCGGATAAGACTCAGAATAGTTTTATCGACCCTTTTCTACTAAATTTATTCTCTTCGAACTGTTTGTTCTGTTTGTAAGTTAGGTTAAGTTTCTAACAATGGTTCTAAGGATTTTATTTAAGTTTGGTGATACCTTGATTTGGAAGACAGGATTGAGGATAAAGACACAATAGCACAAAATGCATACCGGAATAGTTATACAGTTCACTTAAAACGGTTTTTTTTTACTAACACAATTTATGGAACACGAAATTTTTATCGAGAGATGACAAAGAAGTGAAAAAATTGTTGATTACGAATCTTTATCTATTTTAAGCATTTGTCGAGTATGATTTAGAGTCAGCGTCAGGAAATGACACATAGATCTGTTCGTACAGGTGGACATAATCTAGTGTCATCGATAATGTTATTTTTAGCTACAAACTTCTGCCTTGCCTTTTCCCACCTTAGTGAGGTCGCCTTACAGTCTAACTGGATGCAGCAAAATACTAAGGCCACTGATCAACTACACATCGGATTTCCACAACCCAGTTACTGAGCAACACAATACTCCTTGGTAAGAATGGTTATCGCCCCCCCCCCCCCTATTCACAAACGCTCGGATTCGATTTCGATTCGATAAGTCGTATGTCTATCATGTTTTGGCATTACGAAAGCGAGTGAGATAGACATATTACGACTTTCCGAATCGAATCCGAGCGTTTGTGAATACGGGGGTAGAACTTCACTCTTACTCACTACTTCTCACTTCGCTCGTAACAATTATCAAAGATTTACGAAGGACAGCCGGTATCACAAACTCAACGCGTTTTCCAAAACACGAGAAATGAACATCATTTATTACAACACCAGATCCACAAGTTTCTTTACCAAACGGTGTCTTCTAATATATTGGCTGGGTCCGTTGTCTGTTATCTCTGTTTATGTTCAATGCACGCGCGGCGAGTTGGAATATTTTGAGATATTGCTGCCCGTAACCACACATAATGTTACTAATGTTGCCACGCTACTATTGAGTACGAGCAATTGTTTTTGTATGTAGATTTGTGAAGGTAGATCTTTGATCTTTTTATAAGTGAGCTTATCTTGTGAGTAAAAAAGTGAAAAATATAAATTTTAATGGATCGGCCGATGGAAAGAAAAAAAAGGCTTAGAAAAAAATGGATGGATTGTGTGATAATATGAAAAAGAAAAGAGTTTATTAGTTAGTTGTTGGTTACTTGTAAAAGAAACTACGAGTATATGCGCAAGGAAATCATGAACTATGAATCTCTGCTCGAAAGATGGGAACTCTTTTATAAGAGTATACCAGTTAGGAATTGAACAAAAGGGTAGCTACTTGATCCACAAGGTTATGTCTAACGAAGCCTTGGGTTTGTATAAATTTAAGCCTCTGCAAATACATGATGTTAGTAGCTTTTTGCCTTCCGTAGTCTCATAATAGCAGATCTCCGAGAGCAGCGATGGCCCAGTGGTGGCATCCCCGACTTACGAGCAGTAAGCCGTGGGTTCGAACCCAGGCAGGCGCATTACTTTGTGAAATTTTTAATATATATATAATTTCATCACCGCTGCCCTCAAAAATGGTGAAGGAAAACATCGTGATGAAAGCGGCATGTCCTAGACTTAAAAATTCGAAGACATGTGCCATCTACCAACCCGCACTGGGCCCGCGTGGTTGATTACAGCCCACTCCCTCTCATAGAGAGGAGGCCTGTGTCCCAACAGTGGCAACATTATAAGCTGATGATGATGATGAATCTCATAATTAATAATTATGGTCGTATGATAGTATAGTACAGTAGGAGATTATCTAGCAAACATGCCTGCACCATAACTATAACTTGTCAGTGGAACGCGTTCATATCGTTATGACGCCTGTCAATTAGGAGATTACCAAAACTGTCAAAATCAACAATTGTGGTATTAGTGTTCGGGCATTTTGACACGACTTCATTAAATTGCAGTGGCCCGTGTTTTCAGCAGATAATTATATAAAAACTTATCCGATCGTTTTTTTTTTAAATTAAATTGAAACCATGAAAGGTGTATTCAAATAAAAGAAAAAACGGGAAAGTCTTGTATACCCTACTTACATAATTTTCAAGCAAATGGTACAATACAACATAATCGTTTCTAAGATCTTTTGTCGTACATAAGGGTCAATTTAATGACTATAGAATTCCCTTTAATAATGGGAAAAGGAAGTTATATCGTTAAACAAACTCTTTCATCTCTTAATTCGTTTTATGTGTAAAGTAACATAAGCGTTTAATGTACTTGTGTCCAAGAGTTACTACTGCTAATCCAACTAGAAGTGACATAAGAATATTTGACCAAAGTCTTTAAAGGTGTTGTTGTATTTTAGAACTAAACTTACCTTTTTGATTAGAACAAAAATGAAGACTTTCACTGAAGTAATGCTCCTTGCATTACTTCAGTGAAGAGGTCTTTGTTACCTTTTATCAAATCAAATCAAATCAAATCAAAATCCTTTATTTCAAGTAGGCCAATTACAGGTACTTTTGAATAGTCGAACAACAATAAAAATGAAGCTACATCTCAGTCATAAGACATAATAACTTTTAGAATACTGTAGTTGCCCATTCCAAGCGTAGATCTCTATGGAGAAAAATGGGCAAGAAACTCCATGGAGAAGAATGGGCAAGAAACTCCATGGACTCTTTTAAATCATAAACTTGTTACAAAATGGGTATAAATTATATTTAATTTGTTAATCAACAGCATGGCAGACAAGCGAAGATGGTGGCATGAGCTTGACTGATACCATAAGTAGAACTGCTGTAAAGCAAGCAAAATATAGAATAGTAGGAAAAAGGATAGTGTAAAAAGAGAGAGGGAGTCATTTGCCCTGCTTTGACATACAGGCTATTTAGTTATTAGTTTATCTTTATATTGATACCTGTTAACATACGAAATAACCTCTATTTAGGTACTAGTTTCCCGTTACAGCACAATCTTATCATAATCGTGTAGTAGTAGTCCCAATCATCAGCTTAAGTATTTAGATTTGGCTTTTTAAAATCGTAACATAAATTGTAGAATAGTCATCACAATCAGTTTTTACCACAAAGTCAGTAATTATCATCAACTTAAAATAAATCTTTCCAAATCCTTCAAAAATCACAAAAGACAAGAAAATCAATTTCGTGCTTGCCACATCCAGAGCCAAATTAATCCAATGCTGCTTATTGAGCACTCAAGAAAAGGTTGAAGCCGAAGTGAAAACACGGCACGCAAGTAGTATCACGCCATCACGCGACCGCCGACCACCGACCGACCGCCATGATCGCTTGATCACGCTGCTGACACCACGTGAAGGAAATAATGAGAGGAAAAAATTTGCTTTTCAGGGAGAGATTTTGGTTTGATTTTAACTTTGATTTTTATTCCTTAATAAATGACTGATTTTTATTTTAAAATCCGTTTTTTTTTCCATTAAAACAACCAGTATGAAATAATTTGGTGGAACCAATAGGACTAAATAAAAAAAAAAGTTGCTAAATTATTCCCGTTCGTCCCACCAACAAAATTAGAGGGGCGATCGGGAAAAAAAATAACGAATTCCCGGTCGTCCCACTAGGGGGACAAAGTCGGTGGGACGAACGGGAATACACGTGCCTGTCACATTGTGTGGCGACGTGTGTATATATCTACAAAGTGTTGTTTTGCATCCTCGTCAAATTAAAGGAGGTAAGTATGCCAATGATTTTCGTCCCAAATCAATAATAAAATGGGTAGGTAATTCTTTTTTTCTTATGTACGGAAATTGGTAAGTGTGAATCACCCGTGTTTTAAACGCGGCCCGTCCAATTCTCGCCATATAACCGCATACAAACAATTTCAAACGTTTATTCGATAATTTCTTATTCCCTAAACCATGTTATGAGGGTTATTCTGAAATATTGACATACTTAAATAACCAAAAATCAGCGTTTATTAATAATTAACTAAGTTTTAATTTTTTAATTTGTGATTTAAGCAACTTGCCTGGTACTGCGCAATCGACTGAATTGTTATCTAGATACATACACCGTGTAAATCACCTCATCACGAAGCCGTTAATCAAGCATTCTGTACATGAAACTAAGTAACTTTACGCAAAAATTATTACTGGGAAACGACTTTTTTTTGGGGGGTGTAAAATCATGTTTTGTTGTAGAACTCAATGTAAGGCACTCAAAACATTGTGCTGATGGACGGATTGAATAGTACGGGGGTCGTGGACGAGTTTAAAGTAAAAATCTTACATTAAAAACTTGTATTTAATAAAAAAATACTTGTCAAAAAGTTGGAACTTTGACCCCTAATATCTCCGTAACTAGAAGGTTCCCGTATGGTGTAGAACAAAAAAATGATCGCAATGACAGGGAGAACCAGTGCCTTTCGGCTTCGTTAAGAGGTGTTTTACACCCTTTAAATAACATCACACCTGTAATCCTCGCAGGGTTAGACACAGGTGTACCTAATAGTACACCCACATTTCGCCAATTATTTTTAACCGACTTCTAAAAAAGGAGGAGGTTCTCAATTCGGATGTTTGTATTTTTTTTTTTTATGTTTGTTCGCGCATTACTCCGTCGCTTGCCAACCGATTTGAATATTCTTTTTTTGTTGTCAAGGGTATACTTTCCAAATGGTCCCATAGTCACCAAGTCAGGATCTGATGATGGAATCTTGGCGAAATCGAGGGAACTCTTCAAATTTTATAGAAAAACGTACAGCGATTTTGGTATTTTCTACAATAAGTGAAGCATTTGCGTCCAATAAGAACCATTTTACCATCAGATCTGATGATGAATCCAAGAGACAGGCTTCGGAACTCCATAACAAGGCAATGAATCTTAGCTGTGTTTGGGCTTTTTGGAATCGTAACGGTATGCACTTTCCAGGTGTACCAAAAATAAGAAAAAAAAAAAAAAATCTGTTTTAACCGACTTCTATAAGGAGGAGCCTATCAATTCGATTAGTTTTTTTTAATGTATGTACACCGATTACGCTGAGATTTATGATCCGATTTGCGTGATTCTTCTTTAGTTTGATGTGGAATACCTGCCATTTGGTCCCATAAAAAATTAAATATAGTTTGGCCATATAGTTTTCATTTTATTAAAAATTTTGTTATATGTAAATTGTTCACGTATGTACACCGATTTCTCCGTGGTAACTGGACCGATTTAGATGATTTTTCATGCATTTGGTAGAGAAGCTTGTCCGGTGGAGCCATATGAATTTTATTATCTTTGCTTAGGTTCTTTTTGAGTCATCCTCTTTATTATGCATTTTGTCCTTTGTCGTATGTATGGACCATCGTCCATACATACGACGCTGGATGCTGGTGTCTAGTTACAATGTAAAAATTATACTTGACTAGGGTTAAAGTAAGATACCACAGCTGAAAAGGCTAAAATAAAAACTTTTTTATTTTAGCCTTTTCAGCTGTAAAAAAGTTTTTATTAAGTCCCTGCATAACATTGGTACCTACTTTGATGAATATTAAATAGGTTAATGTGTCACAAAGGTCTGTATCCCCTCGAACCGCGAAAATGTGAATACATTCCTGATCACTTTTTTTTTTTTAAAAGCTTTTATTATTAAAAGCTTTTATTTAACTTGCAATGTATGTATGTATCTATGTTTGTTACGGTGGATTCTTGGAAGCTAAATTAGAACCACTTTCCGATGTCCGATTGAGCTGAAATTTTGCACACACCTTTGGTTCTGGTGACAGACATAACTTAATCCTGCAGCCAGGATCGTCTCCTCACGAGAGAACTCCTCACGAGAGAACTCCTCAACGTTTAATAGCACAGACACGAAACTTTGCGTACGAGTTTTTACTTGATGGATAATCACGATTTGTATCATGAACTTATCCTGCAGCCAGGATCGTCTTCTCACGAGGAAACTCCTCAACGTTTAACAGCACAGACACGAAACTTTGCGTACGAGTATATATGAACTCGTACGCAAAGTTTCGTGTCTGTACACAATTTATATGATCATAAACGCTTGTCGCGAGGTTTGCGTATGTACTCGTACCCATAAGTATTTCATTAAACTGAAATTTAATAAAAAATAGAAAACTTAGCAGATTAAGTTACTCAATTAAATAGGTACCTACTAGTTTATTTACACAAGTAAACCTCGCGACAAGCTTTTATGATCATATAAATCGTGTATAATGCGGTTATAAGTTGATGGTTAAAAGTTTAAAAGAAAATTTTATTTTCTTCTTTTTAGAGCATTTAAATAAAAGATTTTTTTTAAAAGGTTTTTAACTTAATTTTTTTTATTTTCTTGTGCTACCATTTGTAGAAAAGAACAACTTATGGTCGGGCCTACGCTGTCCTCCCATACTTCAGTACTAACGCTATAACATTCAAATATTGTAAAACCAAATGATTTTAAAATAGTAAACATGGAGGTTCATAGGAAACGACCAACATGAACCGTTCACCTGCTGTCGACGTTTTATAAGTGCCCATGTAGACCTATGTAAAATGTAGGTAATATTTTGATTCCTCCTCAAAGTTTGAGTGAATCAGTTTCTTCTAGGAAAGCGCGCTCACCCTAGGTGGCATCATAGCTCCACATCAGACGAATTGTGGCATAACACAAGACTACTGGCCTAAATTAATATCTTAAAGCAGTATTGTTTTACTCTTATTACAGTATGGAAAAGAGACGGAGCTATACAGGTCGTCTAGCTCCATCTCTTTCCCACTCTGGAATAAGAATGAAACAATATTGTTTTAAGACGTCATAGTAACCGCTGCTCAGTAAAAAAATCCTTAAATCTTAAGTCCAACCGTAGACTCCAACGTGTCCAAGTTATTTATACTGTTTTTTTAGGTCTGTAGACCTGACCGGAAAAACCGGATAAATTCGCTTGAGGGAGAGCGAGAGAGAGAGAGACCGGATAAACTCACCTGAGGGAAAGCGATGCTATGTTCACTATTGTTTTTTAACCCCCGACCAAAAAAGAGGGGTGTTATAA
This sequence comes from Cerastis leucographa, assembly GCA_963082945.1. Classification (NCBI taxonomy): domain Eukaryota; kingdom Metazoa; phylum Arthropoda; class Insecta; order Lepidoptera; family Noctuidae; genus Cerastis; species Cerastis leucographa. The sequence continues at coordinate 18,389,851 of OY720356.1, read as the reverse complement.
GTTTGACGTGTGTATCTGTGTATCTGTGTGTCTGTCTGTGGTATCGTAGCTCCTAAACGGATGAACCGATTTTGATGAAATTGGTGTTTTAAACGAGAGTGTTCTTAGCTATGTTCTGACAAAATCTGATCAGCCGTTTGAAGGACATCGCCTCTTTTCTACTTGAAGGGAAATTAACAATTTGCACAGGTCTGATCGATTCGAAATTTGAAATCTTGTCACTTGTCACCATGGGCATTGCCAGGGGGGGGAAGTTTTTATTTTGTATTTTTGCTGTTTTCGTTAATTGGTGAGATGACACGCAACACCGAGAAAAGTGGAAGCAATGGGGGAGGCCTATGCCTAGTATTGGGACAGTCAAGGCTAAGATAAAACAATATAAGTTTAAAAAGCATGAAATAAAAATTAAATTAAAAATTTAAAAAACCCCCGACACAAAATACCTCCAAAAAACCAAAAATAAAATAATCCAAGCGTCTTAGCGTCGGGGGACCGCTAAGTAGACCGCTTAGTACAAGCACTTAACAATTATTATTTCATGCTTTTTTTAAGGATCGGGTTATCACTCTGTAAATATATTGTCTTTTATTTCTCCAAATATGAAGCATAAATAATCTTCGTTGCACATTTCATAAAATATAATTAAAAATGCTGTCCATTTTGTGCTCCTTGCACCTAGCAGTCCTCATTAAAAGAGCAAAGCACCTGCATTAAAAACAATTTAACACGCACTACACCTACTAAATCAGCTTGAATACGTACCACCATAATCTTTCTCCTTTGCGCGTCGACAAAGCAAAGTACTGCTTATTTATAGGGTAATAACTGTTTCGTAATGTAGCTTAAACCTCTAAAGCTATTCTGTTTTATATTAGCGCTTGATATAAATTACCTTGTGAACGTGAGTTTTTTACGTTGGCAACATTGGGAGATATGGAAATTCGGTGTCAGGATGAAGATATAAGAGTGGGGGTAGTTTGGTCGTATTTCACGGCAGAATGCGACAATTGTTTTGTCAGGTTGAAGAAGAGAGACTGGGCTGCATGTTAAACGTTTTTGTTGGTCTCTGGTATATTTATTTAGGTCTACAAAAGAACAGGCCATCATTTGACCGTCTATGTGTACCAAAAGACTAACCTATGATTGGGGCATTTATGGTCTTGGCCGCTATTACCACCGTTTCGTCTGTGAGTTTATATACCTATATACTCTAGATTCTTCACTTGATTACTCTATTGGTAAATAAACAGACGAAACATGTCACAATCATTAAATCATCCTCAGCCTTAAATGTTCCCACTACTGGAACACAGGCCTCCTCTCTATGAGAGGGAGTGGGCTGTATTCCACCACGCGGGCCCAATGCAGGTTGGTAGATGTCACATGTCTTTGAATTTATAGTTCTAGGACATGCAGGTTTCCTCACGATGTTTCCTTCACTGTTTTTGAGGGCAGCGGTGATAATATAAATAACACAAAGTAATGCGCCTGCCTGGGTTCGAACCATGGGGGCCACCGCTGCTCCACCATTAAATGAATTTCCATTATTAATTAATTCCATGATCATACTTGATGCAAGACATTTAATCACAGAATTCAAGTATCACAGTGCAATTTAATGAACATCGAAATTAATTTCGTATATTAATCGGTTACTAACAAACGGATTGGACACAGGATTAGCTGTCAAGTACTCTCAATGTTATTTGACAGTAATATTCATGCATTTTGTTTCAACGACAATAACGAGTTTATTCTAATTTCTCTGTCAGTTTAATTTATCGTATTTCAGGCAGGTTCTATCATTAATTAAAATGAAAAGCTAAGCTAATTTCAGGACGATTGAAATGACACACTGAAAATGATAACATTCAATTATTTGATTTATAATTATTTAAAATTTTGGATTTTGATATGACCGTATTAGGTTTTAATGTGCTGCTGATCTCAAAACGGTGAAGGAAAACATCGTGAGGAAACCGGCATGACCTAGAACTAAAATTCGAAGACATGTGACATCTACCAACCCGCACTGGGCCCGCGTGGTGGATTACAGCCCATTCCCTCTCATAGAGAGGAGGCCTGCATCCCAGCAGTGGGAACAATATAGGCTGATGATGATGATGATGATGAGGTTTTAATGTGTGCGATATCCAGTCAGTGGGAATGTTGTGCTGTTGACCAAACCATCATCATCTGTCTAGACTTTTCTCAAACATGTTGGGATCAGCTTCCAGTCTAATCAAATACAGCAAGTATTTTACATTTTACATGGAGCGACTGCTTATCTGACTTCCACAATCATGTCCTATAATTTTGGATAGTCCAAAGTGTCCAAAGACTAGGACATTGTGTCACCTTATGTGGAATGTCAATTTTTATTTTAATTTAAAAAATTGTGTACATAATAAAGTGTATTCTATCTAACTATCTAGTTACTAGAACAAACTGATTTAACATCGTCTCGAAAAGAAGAAAAAGAAAGACCATAAAACTTCTTACACGAGGAGAAACATTTATAATAATTATAATAATAATTCATTTATTCTCAGACACAATGATCCATAATTTTGTTAGTAGACACAATTAAAATAATGTTAGTAATTCAATAATCAGAGATAATAAATACAAACAAAATACTGTTATTATGAATTTAGAAATAAAATAATATATGAAATTTAATAACACAATAATTTATCATGTATAATAAAATGAAAAATTCAAAAATCATTGTTTCGAGCAGGGGCTCATATAGGGTTAGTAATATACATGCTTAAAACTAAGTGTTAGTAAACAACACGAAATGGTGACACATGTAGCTGACAGCAGCGAACCACATATGGACAATCCATTCTGTCAGCAATCATTTTTAGGACTCTGTTGGGGCTGGCCATGACTCGAGCTACCATTGATGCTGCGCGCTTTCGCATTATGGTGTAAAAGCAATCTACCCGCGCCGCCGCAAACATCCCTGACGCACTACAACGCCATGGCAACCCCATCAGTTTCCTGAACGCATTATTAAACTGGACCCGAAGGGCTCCATACGACGCTTGCGAATAATTTTCCCACAAGCTGCACGTGTAGAAGGTAGTACAGAATGCTCTGAAGAGCGTCACCTTTACGTCTGCAGTACAACGTGCAAACCTACGGGCTATCATATTCGCGCGTACGGACAGAGCCCTCCGTTCCCTTTCAATGTCAGCATTGTCCTTGAGGTCAGTGGTGACCACGTGACCTAAGTATTTAAACTGGTCCACTCGCTCAAGAGGAACACCACTTAGCCGTATGGGAGGCACATCATGAAGATACCTGGTACCCGCCTCAAACACAATATACTGACTCTTCTGAACGTTATACATCAAGCCATGTTCTGCTGCGTAACGTTCACAAGTGGCCAACAGTTTCCTTATACCGCCGACTGAAGCGCTCAGCAGCACCATATCATCCGCGTAACTTAAGTTATTAACGCTGACACCGTCAACATGACAACCAACATGATCACTGCTAAGCGCTTCAATCAGGGCATTCATATACAAATTGAAGAGGGCAGGTGAGGTCAACCCCCCCTGTCTCACTCCGCACTCCAATTGATATGGCTCCGACAGCGCACCCGCCCACCGAACATTGTTGACCTGGTTTCCATACCAATGCTTGAAGATATTTATAAGCTCTATAGGCAAGCTTATAGCTTCAAGTTTCTTCCATAATATATCGTAGGAAACCAGATCAAAAGCCCTAGACAGATCGAGGAAGCAAGCGAAAACAGGTGTTCTTCTTTTTGTGTAGTACCTGACGGCCTGCTTGAGACACAGAACTGCACTTTCTGTAGAAAGCCCCGGCCGGAACCCGAACTGATTGTCGAAATTTTATATGAATAACCGCAAGTGGGTATTAAACGCAGATTTGACCCGTCTGAAAGCCTCTATCAACAAAACTTCATAGACCAAAAGTCTATCAGTCACGAATATATTTGCTTCACAAATATGGCGGCTCAATACTAACCCCACACTTGCCAACATAGTGTTCTGGCTATCGTCTGAACACAGTTAATCCCGCTTTATGAATTCAGAATCCACGATATTGCGACTGACCATCAACAGTGAACTGGTCAAAGCAAACAGTTTACGAATAGCAATATTATTTTAGGGTTAACATCAATAACTGACAGTTCTATTTGTGCAGCTGATTAATGCGTTGGTTTGAGAGGTTCAATCCGTACTTGTTTGTCCGTTTATGATTTCAGCTTTTATTTGATCTGGAATTGTAATCTTCGTTAGTACTGTTGCATTGCCTCGTAAAATAACTACCTAACACATTTGCTGCGGACACTGCCATTTCATTATCTATGTGAATCTGGTGACCACAGCCATTGTTGGACACTAATCTTAAAGTTAGGTAAAAACGTCCGCTGCGGGAGACGCCCCGGGCTTCGGGGGCCACCCAATGGCCCCAGACGCCCGAGGCGTAGCGGCCACCGTAGGCGCGGGCCTGTGGACGGTGAGGAATGGGCTAGTTCACCGTCCGTCCGTCTTATGACGACAGGCCCTTTCGATGGCGCGTTCGTGTTCCACGCGTACCTCAAGGAGATGTCAGCAAATCGAAAGGGGTCTGAGAGGGCCGATGCCTGCCAGGGCTGCGGGACTGTTCGAAAGAGATACCGTGGCCCTGGAACACAAAAGGCTAAGAAGGAATATGAATGGGTTTTAGTCAGTACAAGTCTGACACTCCCTTCCGCTCCGCCCAGAGCGGGAGGAGTCATTTTATGATTTCCCATCCGTAAAAAAATAAAAGGTAAAGAGCTACTGCTACGAGAAATCATTTATCACGTGCTCGTTCAGAGTAGATTAGATAATTTTGGTATTTGCCATACGATTCTTGGAAGGACGCAAATATCATGTAGGGCATGCGATACCTGGTTTCGGTCCCATAGTAAAACCCGGTTTTTCCCGGTTTTTACTATAGTCAAATTTTTTGCATTAAATCACATACTGGTTGAGAAAGAGCATCGATGCGTTTCGCTGGAAATGTTGACCCTCAATCTTGACCTATCGGTACAGAACGACAAATTCTCGATTTATAATTTCTATGTCGATTTGTACTAATGATCAGAAAAACTCACCTTACAAAAAAGGCAGTAACCGCCAACAATAACGAATACATTAACGGTCTTTTCTCACCGAAAGCTAAGGAACATAATATTGGCTGGCACAAATATATCGCCAACTTTCTATTACAGTCACGAGAACCAATATTATTCACTTAGTAGGTACCTAAATGCTGAAGCCATTTTTTAATTAGAATTCCGATTTGAATTTAGTTCTAAGACCTATTTCAAAACTGCATTGTTTCAATAATTCGAAATTGCAATCAATACGGTTGGAAATAAAACGTTACACATAGTTAGTGACCCAAAAGTCCGACATACAGTCTTACCAAGATGAACCGTATTACCCAGTAACTGGGTAGTTGGGTAAGAGCATTTACCCCTTACGACATACAAACAAACAAACTTTTTCTTTTTTTCATACAAACTTTGAAGTCCTTATTTACCGAAATGACTGAAATTTTAGTGAACACTTCATAAGCATAAGCAGGATACATGAGTTTAAAAAGTTACTAAAAAATATTTTCGAAAAATAGTGTTACAGCTATTAATATTAGATCTATTTTAAATTATCCATAGAAAGAGAAATTACCAATTATCTTTTTATGTAAAGATATTTCGAAAAGGTTTTTTTACCAACTTTTTAGAACATGCTGCTTATGTGTTTAAAGTTTCATAAAAATTAGTCATTTCGGAAAATAAGAACTTGAAAGTTTGTAAGAAATGCCTTAAGGTGTAAAAACTCTGTGGCCATAATTTCGTCGGCCGCCGCCGGTACCCCGACCCTTGAGAGTGTCAGGAAGGGTCAGGGTTGCGTAGCAGCACGGTTCGGGGAGATCGTCGTAGCGGGAGTCTACTTCTCCCCGAGCCGAACTCTCGCCGAGTTCCACAACTCCCTCATGGAGTTGAGTGTCGTCATCCGAAGCTATTCCCTCCCAGTGCTTGTGCTCGGGGACTTCAATGCCAAAAACTTGGCTTGGGGTTCTCGTTGCACAGATGTGCGGGGTAGGATGGTGGAGGACTGGGCTCTGGAGGTGGGCCTGGTCGTCCTAAATCGGGGTTCTGTCCCCACGTGTGTGCGGATGCGGGGCGAGTCGGTGGTGGACATCTCGTTCGCTAGCCCCGCTCTGTCACCGCGTGTCGTTGACTGGCGCGTTATGGAGGGAGTGGAGACCTATTCCGACCACCGGTACATCCGGTTCGATGTCTCCGCCCAGGACTCAAGCGCGCCGGTCTCACAGGCCCCGAGTGGTCCGCGTGAGGCGCTGAAGCAGCTGGACCGGGAGCTCCTCCTGGAAGCCTCGATAGTGCAGGCCTGGGTGACATCACCGAACAGGCCTGCCGACATCAACAACGAGGCAGGGTGGTTCCAGGAGGCCATGTCCGACATATGCGACGTAGCAATGCCCCGAGTTCGGCCAGGACGCGCCCGGCGTCAGGTGTACTGGTGGTCGCGAGAGCTGAAGTCTCTGCGCGAGGCGTGCGTCGCCGCGCGGCACCTGTACGCCAGGCATCGCAGGCTCCGCATCCGCCCTACGGATGCGGCAGCCATTGAGGCGGAGCTGTACGAGGGATACAGAGCAGCGAAGACCGCCCTCCAAGAGGCTGTCCAGCGGGCCAGGGACCTGGGCCGCGAGGAGATGCTGGAGACTCTCGACAGAGATCCGTGGGGGCGCCCTTACAAGATGGTGCGGGACAAACTCCGCACCTGGGCCCCCCCGCTGACGCAGAGTCTCCGCCCTCAGCTCGTGGAGGACGTGGTGAGCGCTCTGTTCCCCTCTGCGAGGGGAACATCCTCCCCCGCCTATGGCTCCGCCGCTTGCGGTGCCAGATGTGGACCACATCGAGGACGATGACGACATTCCGGAAGTGACCGGGGTAGACCTGAGAGTGGCGGTAGGCAGGCTTAAAGCCAAAAATACCGCCCCGGGACCCGATGGCTTGCCTGGCAAAGCCTGGGTCCTGGCCTCGGAGGCTCTCGGGCCCCGACTGGAAGGTCTCTTAAGCGCATGCTTGGAGAGAGGCCAGTTCCCGCTTCGTTGGAAGACGGGGAAGCTGGTCCTCATCCGGAAGCCGGGGCGCCCTGCGGACTCTCCGTCCGCATACCGGCCAATTGTGTTGCTCGACGAGGTGGGCAAGCTCTTTGAAAGAGTCATTGCGAACCGCCTCGCCGGGCACCTTGTGGGGATGGGGCCGGATCTTGCGGATCACCAGTTTGGTTTCCGCAGGGGGCGCTCGACGGACGCCATCATGCGCGTGAGGGCTCTCACGACGGGGGATGCGGTGTCCCGGGGTGGGGTCGTCGTGGCGGGGTCTCTTGACATCGCCAACGCCTTCAACACCATGCCCTGGACCTGCATTAGGGAGGCACTCCGGTATCACCGGGTGCCGACCTACCTTCGTCGTGTGGTCGGGGACTACCTGACGGACAGGGCCGTCATCTACCCTGGTCGCAACGGAGAGTGGAACCGGCGAGAGATGTCATGCGGTGTTCCACAGGGATCGGTTCTGGGGCCGCCCTTGTGGAACATCGGCTACGACTGGGTGCTGCGCGCCGACCTCCCTAGCGGTGTCAGCGTAGTTTGCTACGCTGACGACACGCTGGTGCTGGCACAGGGGAGGTCGCACGAGGCGGCGGCCGAACTTATGACACGCGGGGTTGCGATAGTCGTGGAGAGAATCCGGCAGCTGGGTCTCGAGGTGGCATTGCACAAGTCCGAGGCCATGTGCTTTCATGGGCCTCGGAATGCGCCACCGTCGGGATCCACACTGACGGTAGGAGGGGTTTCCATCGGCGTCGAGTCGACGCTAAAGTACCTAGGACTTGTCCTCGACAGCCGGTGGAACTTCGTTGAGCACTTCCGACGTTTGGCCCCAAAACTGGAACGGGCAGGGGCCGCATTCAAGCGGCTCTTGCCCAACCTGGGGGGTCCAAACGCCTCCTGCCGGAGGCTCTACGCGGGGGTCGTGCGGTCCATGGCCCTTTATGGGGCCCCGGTGTGGGCGCGTTCTTTGAGGCGGCGAGCCGCCCATTACCTGAACGCGCCCCAGAGGGTGGTAGCCGTAAGGCTGATCCGGGGGTACCGCACGATCTCCGGCGAGGCGGCGAGCCTCTTGGCCGGATTGCCACCATGGGATCTGGAGGCGATGGTCCTCGCGCGCCTGCATGAATGGCGCGCGGAGGCACTACGCCGGGGGGAAACTCCGCTGCCGCGGCAAATTGTCGCTCAGCGGACAGACCTCCGGCGCGATCTCATGGTGGCATGGAGACAGCGACTATCGCAACCACGTGCAGGGCACGCCACAATAGTGGCGATAAGTCCCCTCTTTGAGGAGTGGCTAGAGAGGCGGCACGGCGCCCTCACCTTCCGCCTGACGCAGGTCCTCACCGGACACGGTTGTTTCGGGAGGTTCCTGCACCGAATTGGGCGGGAGGAAACGCCCGGGTGTTACCATTGTGAGGATCGGCCGGAGGACACGGTGGAGCACACCGTGGAGCTCTGCCCCGCTTGGGCTGAGCACCGCCGTGTCCTCGTAGCGGCGATTGGCGGCGGTGACCTCTCGCGACCGGCCCTGGTTCAATCCATGGTCCGGAGGGAATGGGAAGCCGTCGCCTCCTTCTGCGAAGCAGTCATGCAGCTCACCGTCCGTCCGTCTCATGACGACAGGCCGTGTCGACGGCGCGTACGTGTTCCACGCGCGCCTCAAGGAGATGTCAGCAAACAGGAAGGGGCCCGAGAGGGCCGATGCCTGCCAGGGCTGCGGGTTGTTCGAAAGAGATACCGCGGCCCTGGAACACAAAGGGCGAAGAAGGAACATGGGTGGGTTTTAGTCAGTACAAGTCTGACACTCCCTCCCGCTCCGCCCAGAGCGGGAGAAGTCATTTGATGATTTCCCATCCCGAAAAAAAAAAAAAAAAAAAAAGTGTATAAACTCTAAATACAGACAGTCACTCCGTATAAAATAATGGTGTTTGGTTTAAATGGAAGACCCCACCATAGTTGTGAAAAGGCTAAGTAGATAAGGTGTTAATAACTTTTAAAAGGGTTCAGTACGTCTACCATGAGTTGTAATAGTTAGATCGCTTGACGTAACTGCAACAGTTCCGTCAATACGCAAATACTATAATTAGCTTTTTCAATGGTACCATGAGCTGTGTTGGTGCTTACTACCAAATTCTAAGCAAATGAAGCCCAAACTACAGTCGCTGTAGTATAGTGTACAATAGGTTAAAGATTTAGTTTTATAAAGTACTTACTTATGTATTAGTTTATTGTTAGTCTCTTATGCTTATATATGTATTATGTTCTATGGGCCTAGTTGCCTGAAATAAAGGATTGTATTGTATTGTATTGTATAGTTTACTACACGGTGACGTAGGATAGATAACTATGTGACTCATACTGCGCATTTTAGTACCCAACTATCCGCTAGAGGCGCTGTAAAAGTTAAAACTCATGGTAGACGTACAGTACTTCTACCATGAGTTTTAACAATCTATACTCGCTAGCGTCTGTAGTTAAAAAAAAATATGAAATTTTTTATTCTTATTTTCCAGAACTATTGCAGTTACGTCAAGCGATCTAACTATAACAACTCATGGTAGACGTACAGAACTATTGGTACTCGAGACTTATTTACCGCGAACAATCAAGTAATGTATACTAAAAACTTCAGTCACATTTTGCCAAGCACACATACACCATCAACGTTGTACTTCGTCGCCGACTTGGCTCCATTCTACCCGTCAAAGCGCGCTCCCCGGATATTGCCTGGTTCACGGCTGTGACGACTTCCGATCGCTGTCGATGTTCATGCTAGACGTTTCTTCGACGATGTGTGATTTTATGTAGTGAGGGGAATATTTTATGGGGTTTTTTTGCTGTGGATGCTATGAAGGTTGGGTTAGTAAGTTACTAGCTTCACATTTGCAAGGGATATGGGAGACGTATTGTAAACTATTTATTTAGATTCTGCTGTTAGGATAACTCTCATATTTGTATCCTCATCTCATTCCTTTATATAGGTAAATATATTTTTAAAGGGTTTTCCGAAAAAGGACTATTTACTTTACTTTTTTTTGTGAGTATCTTTTTGACTTTACCAAAATTAAAAACAAATTATTTTATTTCACATAGACTTACATGGACAATTGTAAAACGTCGACAAAAAGGTGAACGGTTCGGGTTGGTCGTTACCTATGGAGAAGAACCCGCAAGAAACTCCATGGTTACTCTTCCTTGCAAACCGTTCCTTACTGCTGATTGTAGACAACATTGCATTGTCTGCTGATTGTTGTTGTGTGTTGTTGTTGCTGTTGGAAGAGGAGATGAGAAATGTAGCTACATAGAATTGTTAAGAACAAAGAGTTGAGATTGTTTGTAAGAAGATTCATTGTCGTTTTAATTATTTATTATTCTAAAGTGTTCTCATTCTATTGCAAACTATCTCCATCATTTCCACCTTGAAAGACTTTCATTGAGGTTTCATCATCAACACTGCTTCACATAGTTCTCTTCCAAAAATCATCACAGCAATCAATTATACGCTTCTCACGTCTAACCATTCTCTAAAGTCACTATATTACAGGTTTAAAATAATTTAATTATAAATAAAGGTAATTTATTGAAACTCCAAATAGACTACGAGGTTTTAAACCGGAAACCGCAACACAAAACACACGTTGATTTTCCGTATTGAAATAAATCATGCGTATTAAAAACAAGAGCTGTGTAATCGACCGTGCCAAGTTATAATAGAGGAGCGAATCACTAGGAGTTATTAGCTCCACCATTTTTAATATTGCCGATTGACTGCACGATCGGACATGCTGATGATTGGATGTGCCAGCATGTTAGTTAACTAGTTGGCTTGTGGGTCGATATTCCTTCTTTATAAGCTTTTATTTGACTTGCCTTGTTAGTTAGTATGTATTGGTCCAATTTTGAAACAAAATTTTAAACCAGTTCATTTTTATGACATGGTCCTGCAGCCAGGATCGTTTTATTACGAAGGAACTCCTTAACGGTTAACCGCAGGAACACGAGACTTAGCACACGAGTTCTGTTGAACCTACTTTTCTTTTTGTTTAATTTCATCCTTATCTACTTGAAGGACGCATGATTTTGCGTGGAGTTAGGTATGAAACGTAGTTCGTTTGTATTGCTGTGTAAAAATTATCTTTCCAATCTGCCTTCCCGTATGTATTTTAATATGTAAATGCGTCAATTGATTGCTAGAACTAGTGTAAGCTGTATGAATGGGTTATCAGGGGCGTTCAATTGAAATCGTCGGCCGGTGTAAGTAATTACAAAGTGTTTAGACAGAAATGTATCCTGGGAATATGATCATTTACACTCTGTTTTAATTAGCTGTATTTTAGTATTGTGATATTCATAGATACGATTACATGCACGGCGAATACATTTACATGCGTTAATTTTGTAACGTATGACATTTTGGTCAAATAAGTAGAGTATTTAGGTTGTGTTTGAAGTTTGTTTGTACACTGAATCACTTATCTGAATCTGAACTATTTTAAATTGTGATTGATTGATTACAATTTGATATAAGTAGTATTTGGTAGTAAGAGTTTCTTTGGTATATTTCGCTGTCTTATAGGTACCCACAGATTATCGATGCCAACATCATACACGCCCAAAGTCACCCACGAAATGCGAGTAAAATGAGTAATATTTTTAGCATTGCCCAAGAAAATAATATACACACTTACATCGAGCAAGAAGGATATCTTCTAAAATCATAATCCTTTACAACATCCCCGGGCGATACATAAAAAGCTTCAGCTTTCATAATAATTTGATATCGTATAATCGAAATTGGGTCTAACACGAACAGGATTTGAAAAAGGATGTTCCGTAGGTAGATAAGCATTTAAAATTGCCATGCGAATATACGGGGTGTAAGGGACGCGACGCAAAACGCTTATTACCTACTCAGTACAAATCAAATCAAATCAAAATATTTTATTTTACATAGGCCTACATGGGCACTTATAAAACGTCAACAAAAGGTGCACGGTTCGGGTTGGTCGTTTCCTATGGAGAAGAACCGGCAAGAAACTCCATGGTTACTCTTTAAAAATCATTTGGTTTTACAATATTTGAAGTTACAGCGTTAGTACTTAAATATGGGAGGACAGCGTAGACGGTAGTAATAGGGAAAAAAAAAAAAAAAAAAAAAAAATACAAAGCCTACAATGTCCACACATTCACAAAAAATAGGTAAATAAAAAGAATCTATACAAAAGTAAACATAAAACAATAAAAGAACACTAACTTAACAATAGACACAGATGTTATCATCAGTGCAGTAACTATTCTGAACAATGAACGAAAGGTGCAATTATTGAAAAACTATTGTAAAAAAAAAAAGAATAAAAAGAATGGAAAAAATAATATTGGGAATAGTTAGAGACATCCACACATTTGTGTCGTTTATGAGCTACCAGGGAAGCCGCATGAGCAGAAGGAACTACAGCCAAACTTCTTTATCTTCAACGTAGTCCTTAATTTTGTAATATGCTTTTTTAATAAGGACACGTTTGATGCAATTTTTAAACTTTCCATCGGTCAGTTCTGTAACTGACTTTGGCAGCTTATTATAAAAGCGTATACTGTTTATAAGAAATGACTTGCTAGTTTTTGTTAATCTAAATTTGGGTATTACAATTTCGTGTTTACTGCGCGTGTTTATATTATGGAAGTCGCTTCTAATTTTGAAAAGCCCTCGGTTTTTGCGGACATATAAAATACATTCTAGGATATAAAGTGAAGGCAGTGTCAGTATATCGATCTCTTTAAATTTTTCTCTGAGGGACTCGCGAGGACCCATTTTATAGATCGCGCAGACTGCTCTCTTTTGCAAAATGAAAATTGAATCATTGTCTGCTGCCGATCCCCACAGCAGAATGCCATAAGACATAATACTGTGGAAATAAGCGTAGTATACTAACCTAGCTGTTGCTACATCAGTTAACTGCCTTATTTTCCTAACTGCATAGGCAGCTGAGCTTAACCTCCCCGAAAGACTTCCAATGTGCGCGCCCCACTGCAGTTTTGAGTCGATAGTAATCCCTAAGAATACAGTTTCCGCGATAACATCAAGTTTTTTGCCGTCAAGATTTAAATTTAGGTCACGTTGTGTTACATTTGGTAAAGAGAACTTGAGACATTTTGTTTTGTTCGCATTCAGTAAAAGATTGTTAGCTGCAAACCATTTCGAGAGAACAGTTAGACTTTCATTGATATGTATGAGATCCGTATCTTTTCTATGAATTTTAAAAATTAGCGAAGTGTCATCAGCAAATAGAATTATATCCGATAATTTGGCCATCATATAAGGGAGATCATTGATATAGACAAGAAATAGAAAAGGCCCGAGAATTGAACCTTGAGGCACACCCATCTACATCATACATCATTTTGAACCCCCAATTACCCCCTACATAGAAATTTTTATCGGTAATTTTAAAAAAAAAACCTGCTGTTCCGTACATTCTGACCGTGTACCTACGTATTGCAGTTTTGTAGGAAATAGCTGTTTTTTTTTAATAACCGGAGAAAAATTTCTATGTGGGGTGTTCAAAATGACATACTCAGTACGAGGTAAGGGTTTTCGCGTCGGTGTCCTATAAACTTTGTATAATGGTATACCCTAGCTCAACCGCTGCCAAACTCTTTGTGTTCTAAGGCCTAACATTTACGAGAAAAGACTGTAGCCCAAAAGCTGCGGTAAAGATTAGCCGATGTACTAGAAGTGGGTCTATTGTAACCAATAGTGTTCTTCACTAGTTTAATTCTCGTTACTCGCATAACGAACAATGTGAACATTCTCAAATGCTTCAATTATTATTCAAGTTATACTTAATGATGTTGGCTGCAGCATCTTTCAACGGAATCATCATCATTTCTTCGGCTTCTAAAATATTTATGACGTAGCTGGCAAAATGATTTCTCATTTTTTTTTATTTGGCTGTTGAACTATAATTTACATCGCAATTTATCTTTAAATCCAGTTGCGCATCACCAAAAATAATAAATAACCCATAAAACCCACTGATGGTCAACTTTCCTTGCAATTTACGATTCGACTCGAAATTACGAGTTTTACGTTTACGCATGGCAATACTCGTCATAAACATTACGATTTGAGTATCAATTTCGGGAATTGTAAAGTGGTGTCACTTTGCAAATTGCGGCCAGTATCGCTTAATGACTATTTATAAGCAAATAAAACTGTTTTAATAGCCCCGTTGATGTTCTGGCTTTGGAGATTTAAGTATTAATTATTCAAATGAAATTGCCGTTGAATTAAATGTATTTAGTCATTTATCAATGTACGAAATTGGTGCATAAGATGGAATTAATGCTGTAAGACATATTAATGATCTGATTGGTGTTGTATTTATAGCAGTAATCCTATGATTAATAGCTTTTGACTCCTATTACTTTATTTAATCTATTAGAGGAGCTCGTGGCTAAACAATAACAGCCGCACGGGTCGATGTTTAAGGTTGAAACGTGCTTGCCGAGGTTGGTCTATGAATTAGTGACCATAATTACATACCGAGTTTCCTCCGTGCCTCGGAAAGCACGTTAAGCCGTTGGTCCCGGCTGTTATATGTAGATCTTTGTTAGTCGTTACGAGAAGTCAGAAGCCAAAAGTCTGACATCCAATCTTACCGAGGGGTATTGCATCACCCAGTTACTGGGTTGTGGAGGTCAAGTAGGCAGTCGCTTCATGTAAAATACTGGTACTCAGATGCATCCGGTTAGACTGGAAGCCGACCCCAAAATAGTTAAAAAGCTAGGCAGAGGATGATGATTGTTTATTTAACCTATTATTGCAACGGGTCGCGGATATAGTAAGAGGAGTGGGAGTATGTAAGGTTTGTAGCAGGCGACGTTCTATAGTTTCTGACGAACCGCACGAATGCAGGAATCCACGGTCTGGTGCATACTTACTTATAGTTTTCACGTCCCTACTCACGCAGATATTAAGTCACAACCAGCCATAACTTCAATTTATCCGATCCCGGATCCGCTTTCATATCCAAACCACAAACTAATAGACCCAAAACGATATTCATCATCGCACAAAGCTTCACAAAATGCCTTCAAAATACCAACAAGCCAACAAGTCGTTCTAAAGGAACGCAGACGGAAAGACAACAAATTGCAATTTGTATGATAATGAAGGAGAAACATGGGTGGCGTGACGGGGAACGCTTAGCGATCGCTTTATCGTCTCTTGTCATGATTCAATGACTTTATATTTTGGGAAATTCAAAGTGAGTAAGTCTTACAAGATAGATAAGGAAATAAGATCGTACTTGGATTAAAGACTTATTAAAGGCCGACGATAATCGATGTTGTACATTAAATAACGCAGTGGCTCCAATAGATTTTCTTTCTTTTTTTCTTGATTTTTTTCTTTAAAAACATTAAACGTTGCCGCACTAGGAATTTTTCGTGGATTCTCTCGGTGCGTTTACAAACATTTAAACTCACATACACAAGGGATGATGACTGGGTAAAGAAAACGAAATTCTATTTTGTCCGTCAATCAGGTAATACAAAAATATTAGATTCGTATTTTTTGTTTTATCAAGTTAATAAAAAAATACTTAGTTAAAACGCATTAAAGTTGAAGAGTGGGGTCTAACTACGTCACAACTAGGTATAAAATGTACTGAGCCGTGACGTCATGCGCCATTTCAACTCAAAATATCTCCGTAACTTTACGATTACGTGAAAAAAGAAAAAATACGTGTCAAATACTCTTTAAAAATCTACCCGATAGACAAATAAAAAAAAATGGGTCACCATCCCTATTGTCTGTTGGCCAAACAAATATTTTATCCGTGGGGGGATCGAACCCGCGACACACAGCGCAGCAGTCGATCGCTCAACCACTGCGCCAACCGTGCCGTTTTCCAGCAAAGAGGTACGGTAGGAATAGGCAGTGACTTTAATTTTACCATTATCATCTTATAATCTACCAACTATTTTGGGGTCGACTTCCAGTCTAACCGGATGCAGCTGAATACTAGTATTTTACAGGGAGCGACTACTTTTCTGATCGCCATAATCCAGTGATTACTGGATAATACGATACTCTTTGGTAGCACTGGTTGTCAGACTTTCAGGCCACTGACTACCTTTAACGACTGTCGATGTCGAAGATCTGTAGTCAGTAATGGCAATCGGAATTATAATATCTAAACACACTAATTTGATTATAAATTAAAATCTTTGTTCGTCTATGTTTGTGTGAACCCGTTGTTATTCAAAACTACGCAACCAATTTTTCACTATTAGTTTAGGAATTATTACAGAAAGTTTATATTAAACTGTCATGATATCACTCAAATATCCTTGGTTGACTTTAGTTATTGCTTAAGGCATGCTTTTATCTTTTGTGTGAATATTTCAACCCGATGTTTTGTAAAGTCACAAATAAATTACAATTACCAACGCCCTCACAACCTTAATTTATTTCGTTAAGATACATCATTTAAGAATTAATTTAACAAGAAAACCTGAGAAAAAAAGTTAGCTCACCATCTATAGCCTAGGGACTAGCTTCACTACAATTCAATGAATATCAACTTGTTACGGAGTTTAACATTATTTGCTACCCGCTTTTTAAAAGCTATTTTTCTCAGAACTCTTCTAATTTAATTGTAATTAAGCTTGTTAGTTAGTGGTCCCTTGACAGTTAAGTTAAAGTTGAGGCTGAAACCCCAGTGTAACTTGACAGTTTCCTTTAAATAGTTATAAGTAATGGTATCTTTTTTATCGAGTTAAAGTTTATGGTATAGTTAATTAATTATGTTGGGGTCGGCTGTCTTTGCAAGTAGATGTGGTTTACTATGAGTTATTTTTTTACACAAAGTTAAGTTGGTATTGACAATTAAATAACTGTTATCGATGTTAGTATCGTAAAATAAGACCGGAGGGCCCGAAAGTGTTAATCGCTTTTAAGATGTTTTGTATTTATCCAGTGGTTTTCAACAGGAAACTCAAATATGTTTTAAAGCTAATGTCAATCCAATATATTTTGGATATTTCCGTCATAGGTATTTGTTAATAGAGTTTCATTTTATCTAGGCCTTTTAATGATGATAACTACTGCCGGTGATACCATAAGATTAGATTGGCTGTCGAATTTTTAAGTTGCTGATTACCCACAACGGCTTTCAGAACGTGGAGGTTTGTTTACAGAATCTACTCTTTAAGTATTGTAAGGTTTTTGTAATAGGTACATACATCAATACCCACTGACGAATTATATTTAAGGTAATACAAAGAAAAAATACATTGTATTTACGAATTACTTTATTTCATCTTTCATTTCCACCACCAAGAGAAAGAACATCAAATGTTTTTAATAAACTCGAGTTCATAAAGTGAAAAATAAAATAAAAGCACACCGAAGCATCCTTTCCCATTACCTCATTCCCAATAAATTCAATAAAACCTTACAAAAATAAGGGGAAAATGTCACAATGGGTTCTGCACGTGTGAATTCTATAATCGGGTTCTCATGTCACTTTGTAATGAGTTTATTTTCAGGCCTGGAAAAGATAAAAGGCTTTGAGTTTCGATATTGAAAGGCCTGAATTAAGGTTCGTGGGAAACACACTCACGTTTTTGCGATGTAAAAATGCCTAATATATTCAAGCCTAAAACGATTTTGATCGTTATCTTTGGTGCGCGAAAAAGGACCAAACTAAGCCCAAGTTTGTTGTTATAGTTTGATAATATAATTCACTTATTTTCTTTCATATTTTTTACAAAGTGCTCGCTTTTGTATGTGTTTTCTTTTGTGAATAAACAAACAAAACCTTTAAGATTTAGTTTAAAAGTAACTAATATTTAACTAAAGCGTTAAATTGTGATTAATTTTAATTAAAGTAATTTAGGTAATGAAAATGTCTTAATACATGCAAATTGCAAATTGCTTTCGTGACTTCGCAGTATTTAATATAACACTAAACGTACTATTTAAATTTCTATAGCTCTTCCACTTCTAAACGTTTTCATATTGTGAGTAATTTCATCTATTCTATAAAAAAATAAGTCTTTAAAATTTGTTGAACACTATATTTTAGTGATAAGTTTATGTATTCTATCCCATCACAAAATGAACTCCACCTCTTTCAATTTCCGAACTTTTTCGAAACACAAAACTTCTCTCATAACTCCAGAAAGAGAAGCTAGCTCTAACCAACACCGTGAAACATTTTTTAATCAACCTTAAACAGAAACTCCGCCATACCACAGAGGCACACATAAATATTCCGAATACCCTCTACATTCATATTCTGCTCGCCACACAGTAATTCGTTCTGAGATGAACGTTGTGTCGTCTCCTGTCATTTCCCTGGCTGGCTGGGTCTGGGAGACAGATATTATTGCACACGGGTGATTATGACCGTATTATTGCCCAAGGGTGATTATGCCCCGTTATGAGATAGCCAGCGGATTTTGTTAGATAAAAGGCTTGCTTAATGTTATGTTAGGCTTTATCTCGTGGGTTATTTGTATGGTAAGTACGAGTTTTTAGGAATAAAAGGGTTTAATGGCCGACTTTTTATTTTGTGTTTGTACTGGTCATTGAAATAGAATGTAATTTAGCATGAGTTATATTAAAATAACTCCAAAAACATAACGAGGTCCTTATGGTCTAGATAAAATGACAAATCCATCAGCGAAAACAGTTATGAAGGAGTCAAAGTATGTTACCTAAGAGGAATCACTTTGAACGAGATCGTCATTTGTCTAGGTCATTGGTCCTTCTCTACAATTAGGTAAGCAGTGACCTTTACTGTAAATAGATAAACTTCATCAGCAGTTTCTTGGATTACAAAATGTAAAGGAAACTCAAAGTACCAATTCTAGCTCAGAAACCTATTAATTTGCTCATTGAATTTCTACAGGCTTACTGTGCACGCAATTAGAAATTGCCCAGATTTGCCGTAATCCAATAACAATAATTCCTCAACGTGATCTCAACCGTTTCCTGAGCAATAAAAACAAATAATAATCTATTAATCAAGCAAGAAGCACAGTCGGGCAATAAAATGGGGGCGTGAGCGTGAAATTAATAAATCCATTATAACACAATGTTCAGCGGTAGCTTTTTCTGTCCGCGACAACGTTGGATTTATTGCTAGTAGGAGGGTGTGGTCGCGGCTTTATGGTATGTGGGTGGCGAATTTTGTGGCTAGTTTTTTTTTATTGCTAGTGTTAACTGTTCAAAAAATCCCAAATAAAGTATTAAGCGAGTTATCGCTATTTTAATTTAAACGTGGCAACGTGTTTAGTTAAAAAAATTACGTGTTAAGTGACAATTAATTTTACGCTCTACGTTTACGATGTAATTTAATGACTAAAACTCATTACAGGTCAGCGCTCATGATGTGTTGACACATTCATCAAAATAAACAAAAAATTGCTGGCTGCTAAAATTTGTTGGTTTTGAGTTTGGTATTTTTCTTTTTTTTTGTATTCTAAGACAATGCAGGATTTGAACCAACTGGTAGAGAATGCCTTGCGGCATTAAGTCCGCTTAAGGACCACCGTGTACGTGAAGTTTAAATAAATAAAGAGCTAAATCCAATCTAAATTACACACATTTATAATTTGAAAACCGCACATCCAATTCTTTTAAATTCATTTTCACTCTAACGAATTAAACACAGCACACAGACGAATAATACGTGATATAATTAATCTGTGCACATCTAATGAACTGACCCTCGTCAGCAGAACAAACAGTGAATAAAGCTGTACCATATTCAAATCTTTATTTCCAAATGATGCTCAAACAAATGTCAACTCTATCGTGCTGTTAATTAAGTAAATTTTAAAATGACTGGTACTACCCGTCAGAAAAAAAGGTATGGGTAGTACAATTCCTTTTTTGACTAGATTTTACTGTCCCACTGCTGGGCAAAAGCCTCCCCCAATTGGTTCTATGATTTTTATCCTGTTTAGGTATTTATATTTTCGTAGGTAATACAGTTCCAAAAAAAACCTAATAATTGTTTTTGGAAATTAACTTTCATTTTCAGGATAAATACAAAATGACGGCTACGTACAATGTAGCGTCCGCGAAAAAGGGATAATGTAACTGAGTCGTCGCAATATGGGAGAGGCACACATAAGTAATAGCTGAAGCAGACATCGGCAGCTTTGTTTGAATTAACGTCACGTCACATGGTGACCTTGACGCTAGAATTTCTTATTATTCTTATAGCAATATTAGTCCAGGAAAAATAGGTTGTAAGATAATATATGTGAGAACATTATTTTTCCGACAGACCGAATACCAATCTATTTAAGACCGGAAATAAAGACAGAAAATCTAGTTTCATGAATAGACCCATCATGTAAACGACTTAACCCAATCGTCGTACCTGCCCTATTCCCAAATTCTTGTGCTGTCATCTATCCAAACCCCTGTCTAAGCAAAATAAACATACTTTCTCAATTGTTTGAGAAAGTATGTTTATTTACTACATAAATATTTTATTCCTATATTCCTAGCCTGTGATTCCTTTTGTGTCTTATACCCCAATGTCCAAACATGACACATGATTCCCATACTACAGCCTAATAAACTAGTTTAATCAATGTCAAACTACCCACAATCTCTTAAACTTAACGAAGTCTACCCTAGTCTTAAGAAGAAAACATTGTTTTCTTGGTCCCTCAGCCTCTGTCGGGTTATATTGGCTCCTTATTAGTGTTTATCACCTCCAAAACCAATTAAGTGAAACAGGTGCCAGCAACTTGTCACTTCGGGGACTGTTGCGATTATTAAACCCAACACGTTACTGTTATAATAGATTTGGGCACTCAGGGGCCTTAGTGGGTATTGCTCGGAATTACCTCCTTAGAAGGAGTTATTGGGTACAAATGAGAAAATAACCATAACTACTTCTTAACAGTGTACTCGTATTGGGCAGCAACTAAACTTAACAATGAACGAAATCTGTCACCGTAAAATTAAAACTATCAAAGAAGTTAAAATGGTAGATCATCATTGGTGTTCGAAGTTCCCTAGAATTAAGTTGATAACTTAAGGATGAAGTTCATGAAATCTGTAGGATGAGCGGCATTAAAGGGTTTATAATTTTCGTATTTCAGCCTCTCCAACTGCCCAATATTTCGGATTGGAATGCTATCGATAGTAACAACAGTTGAATTTCGATGGCAAGTCTCCACGCTCACCACTTCTTAGTTATTTTCAACTGATCGGAAAACTATTATTCGATATTATTATTAACAAACGTAAACAAAGCCAAATATCCAATCACCAAACTTGATCTTTCTAAAACTCGTAACGTAAATAAGCAGCCAATTGCATTGAACAAACAAATGTTCCTAAAGTCTCTCCTGCATGCAATTTCAGTAACAAATTTGATATCTAGAAAGCCAATTTCACCCGTATCTTCGTAAGACGGTACCAATTAATTGGTATTCGATTAAATCTCCAATCTGTTTCTATGCTATGGTATTTCGAGCCCGAATGAGATACAAAATTGGATTTGTACTGCAATATCTATTCGAACGGCTGTTCTATTATGGAGCAGTAACTTAATAAGACCATATTCTCCGTGGAAGGTGTCCTTTAAGATTTTTCCGATAGACTTATTAAAATATTTTTCGGAGTCGTGTTTTTGCCCATACAATAGGTTCAAAATTATGATGGCTATTTTGTATTCAAAAATTCAAACAATCCGGCTTGAAGGACTAGTTACTTCAATGTGTGTATATTTTTTGATAAACATGAGAGAAGACTGCTAGCATTATTTTTTTGCTATGTTCCCTTATCATTTTTTATCATCATGGTTGTACTACATTGAAGTAGTAGTGGCAGAAACTTGTAACGTAGCACGACGTTTGATGTTCGATGCCTTGACATTTCTCTTTTTGTCTCTTAACGAAACCAATAAAGAAAGAGAAAAATGTACGCGATTTGATATAGGAAACCAAACACTTGGTAACGTTGCATTTTACGCTACATAATTCAATGATTGAACATCTCCACAGACAGAACACGATCAAATTGTAAAAATGGAGGAAATAGAATAAGCCATGGAATGAGGTGGGCGAAAGTCAAAAATTGTTAGATGGAGTGGAGGAGATGGGATTATCGACGTTCTTGGGTCAACGACTTTTTATTTTTGAACGTTCGGTTATATGGTTATGGTTCATTTTTATTGAATATTTTTTTGATATTCGTAATTGGGTTTCTTGGCGTATGCATGTATGAATGTATGAGTAAGCAGTGAAGCCCTTTTGCTGTTCAAAATCTGCCAAGCCTTTTGGCAATCATATTGAGGTCGGCTTCCAGTCTTACCGGATGCAGTTGAGCACCGTCCATTGTTGGTTTACCGTCTTCAACAATGGACTTTTTCAGTACCAAATTAATCCACTTAAAGGATGCTGCCAATTATCATAAATCACATAAGACTCCTTCCTGGTTAATTTTTTACGGCATAATTACGTATTCCAATCGTTTCAGAGTTACTTCCTGGACATAATACCTGAGTATAATCGGTCCCTGTCATTATAACGGACCATTAAGGACCTCTTGACAAGCGAAAATTTGTATGCTTTTAGATTTTTATTTTATTTTCCAAGGGTCTAACGATCGTCATAAAAAACGAATTAGTGGAGCCCACCGCGTTGGATTTTTGAAGGCTTTATATTAGTAGTACATGAGTGGTATTTTTGGTATCTCATAAAAACTTGAATACGCTGAAAATCTATTCATGATTACGGAATTTCCGACTTTTTGGGCTTTACTTTCAGCGATATTGTAATACTTCCAATATTCCCTCGAAAACTGGCAGTGATTTTCTTTTCTTGTAAGTTGATGCGTTATTAATATATAACAGCCTGTTACATTTAGTGATAAACCCTTACTACAATTGTGAAAACGAGCCCGAATAACTAATGTCTGGTTATACCAGCAGACAGTAACTGTAAAAATCTGGTCACAAAAATGCCCCTAATGCCACGCTTAACGCAGCCATCAACTGGGTCCAAGTTATTCAAAACTTAGCTAGAAAGATAAAATAGATTAAACATTAATTTAATGCAACTCCTAAAAACACAGTTAAATTAGGTATATTAAATATGTACAGCTACCATATTAGAACTATAATCACAAATGCATGTATTAGCCAAAACCAGCCTCGTCTGGTAACATCCACTCTTGTTATTCATATATGCGACTCAGCTGTCAACGTGCTCGTCACAAACTTTTGAGCGTTGCGTGCACACAATAATTTGATTACTCACGTCAAATCCAATGTGTGTTGTGTACTAGTTCACAAAGCATAGAGGCTCAATTTTATTTTGAAAAATGGTTTTAGCGGTTATGTACCTTTGTGGGTTTTAACAAAAGCCCATTAGCCTTTTACGTCATGCTCCCTGGCGGAACCACCTTTGCTGTAACAACTATAAGTTACATGAACAATTCTATGAAATGTCTATAAAATTCTAGTCCTATTAAAAAAAAGTCTATATCTCTAGTTTCGACGTAAACTTTTATTTAAAGTGGTTGCGCTGCGGAGTATCCTTCCCGGCGAAACCACCATGATATTTCTATTACTATACATAGTACAAACAAATATGTAGTATCAAATAATTCTATAACAATTCTATATTGAACGAGCCCCCCAAATTCTCAGTCTAATTTAAATATACGAACAAAACGGTGCCTCAAACTTTGTTTTCGAAAGAGTAGCTAAGTGCCTAGTTAAAGTTCTTAGCCAATAAAGTTTACGTCAAATATCATACAATGTCCTCTAGGCGTTTAGTTTATAAGCATACAGATAATTTATTTAATTGTTTTAATGGATTATTGTAAGAATTACGTAATGGCAATATAAGTCGCACAAATATTAAAGATTGTATATTGCAAAATACTTGTGCTTTTGATGCTGCGGTGCAACCATTGAGAATAAAAAATACAGTATCGTCGCCGCCATAGAATACGTCCCAGGATTAACATGTGGCTTAGGACACTATAAAGCGCACTGCAAAAGTGGCGCCAAATAGTATTGTTATTATGATTCTTCAAAACCAAATGTCAAAAGAAATATGCATTCTGGTAACGTTCCAGCTGCAGTCAACAATTTGTATATTATTATTCCGCTTCATTGTTTCAAAAAACTTAGACAAAATTTCAGCTCTTACTCTTAGAACATCCACAGAAGTATCATTTTTTAAACAGCAAGCAACGAGCGTTGTAAATAATGAGTCTTAATTATGATTCAAGCAATGTTTGAACACTGGTGTGTTCTTTATAAGCAATGCGAATGCTTGCACCGCACCATCAAAAGCACAAGTATTTTGCAATATTAAATCTTTAATATTTGTGCGACTTATATTGCCATTGCCATTGCGTAATTCTTACAATAATCCATTACAACAATTAAATAAATTATCTATATGCTTATAAACTAAACGCCTAGAGGACATTGTATGATATTTGACGTAAACTTTATGTGCTAAGAACTTCAATATAGGCACTTAGCTACTATTTCGAAAACAAAGTTTGAGGCACCGTTTTGTTCGTATATTTAAATTAGACTGAGAATTTGGGGGGCTCGTTCAATATAGAATTGTCATAGAATTATTTGATACTACTTATTTGTTTGTACTACGTATAGTAATAGAAATATCATGGTGGTTTCGCCGGGAAGGATACTCCGCAGCGCAACCATATACCAATAAAAGTTTACGTCAAAACTAGAGATATAGACTTTTTTTTAATAGGACTAGAATTTTATAGACATTTCATAGAATTGTTCATGTTACTTATACTGGCTCCAGCAAAGGTGGTTCCGCCAGGGAGCATGACGTAGCCTTTTATGTATGAATACTATCTGAAAATTGGTCTAACAACTAACTTTACAGTACCGTACTTGCTTTGTTCTAGTTTTCAGAAGACAAAAGACATCCAGTCTTAACAAGATGTATATCGTATTACTCAGTTACTGGGGTTGTGGAGGTCAGATAAACAGTCACTACATGTAAAATGCTGGTACTCAGCTGCACCCGGTTAGACTGCAAGATACTTTGGGAAAAGGCTAGGCAGATGATGACTTGCTTTGCTCTGGTCTACTGATTGCTGCCACTACTGTTGAGGAACTGCGATTCTCGGGTAGGGCCAAGTGTTATTCCGTTTTTCCATCGGGAATTTTTAAGTAGCGTTTCGGAGTCTGAGTTTGTGAACGATTGATGGCAGCTAAAAGCTCACCCCTATGACATGGCAATTAAAATACAATTGATAAAATGTGATTGTCTTCACGAAAGGTTCATCTCTGCCTAACCCTGCGGGAATTACAGGTGTAATGTCTTGTGATATGTGTATCGTGTATTCTTGTTCATCCCATCGACTTCGTCCCCCTCGTGGGACGAACGGGAATTCTTTAGTTTCTTTCCCGATCGTCCCACCAATTTTGTTGATGGGACGAACGGGAATAATTTATTAATAATTTTTTTAGTCCTATTGGTCATAAAACCAAATAGAGATACGCAAATAACACAATGTTATCGGCACACTTGTGTTAACTAGCGCCACCGCCGGGCGCATCCCACCACAGCCATACAAAATTTGAAAGTAAACGATGAAACAACGATTAAACATTTTATGCACAAAATTATTTAGTGGGACGAATGGCACTAAACTAAGAACATATTATATCCCATTCGTCCCTCTAAAATCCCTAATGGGACTATTGGGAACAAATTTAATATTATCGTCCCACCATGGGGACGAAGTCGGTGGGACGAACAGGAATACACAATTTGTATCTTCTTGCTTCTCAAATTAGACTTACAACACAGAGCTAACCTGAACACGGTATCAACACTACGTTTAAACGTGTATAAGTTAATTTAAACATTACACTATATTGAATCGACAACATACGTCTGTAGGAGCTTTATACAGGGTGATATAAATATGTGTACCGAGTGATATTTATTAGGGTCATATTACATACATACGCGTGACTCGGTCGGCTTTATGCAGGGCCGAAGTGGGGTACTTAAATGCCTTTCAAAATATGTGACTTAAATGTTTGCAGAGATAGTTTTTTGACGTCTGTCGAAATTAACAGACTTTTTCTGGCTAAAAATAATAATGACAATTGAAGTTTTTAAATAGAATAGAAGATTAGGACTAATTGTTTAATCTAAATCTGGCATCAAGGCTACCATATTAGTTTAAGTTAGCCTTTAGCAACAAGCAAGATCACCTGCCGATTTGAAATAGGTCTATATTTCAATCTGCGTGCTGGCATGGCGGTCGAAAAAAGGGTTTAACTAATATAATAAAACAAACTTTCTAACACCATGGTTATGAGACGTGATATGGGTAAGTTAAGCGCTGTGCTTCCTCGCCTGTCTGTGGAATTCACTGCCGGCTTCTCTGTTCCTTGATCAATATAATCTGGATCTCTTTAAAGTTCCATTGATTAGTTTCTTCGTGGTAAGCTTGCTCCACCCTGTGACGACACGGTTGGCGCAGTTGCAGTGGCTGAACGATCGACTGTCACGCTGCGTGTCGCGAGTTTGATCCCCGCACGGAACAAATATTTGTATGGCCTACAGATAGTTGTTCCGGGTCTGGCTGTTTGTGTATGTGAGTTTAAATGTTTCTAAACGCACCCACGATACAGGAGAAATTCCTAGAGTGAGGCAAAATTTAAAAAAAACCCTAGGCCACATCATCGCTTCACATCAGCTGAGTTGCGACAAAACACAAGCCTACTTCAATAAAAAAAAGTAACTCTGAAATAAAACGAAGCTGGCCGTCCCAAATCCGTCCCAGCCCCGTCCTATTTGTATTCTCCACTCGCAGCACAGGGCTGGCCCAAATACGGGACGTTTATACCCTTACCTTAACTTGTGGCCTCTATCTTAATAACGCTCAGTCAAAATATTAGGAGCCCCGTTATGACCACGTGAGCCATTCACAAAATCGAAAAATTTCCCTGGCAACACTGTCTCTTTTCTTTTATTGTTATTTGCCTATTTGTGTTCGCACGTTTTCTGTTGAAGGGGCTGGTTGGTTTGTGGATATTGAATTTCATTGGTTTTTGGAACTACAGAGCGATTACCTTTGCGCTGAGCGTGGTTCGATTCCCAGGTCTCGCAAAGCGTTTTAGCATTTTTCCGTCAGAAATTCTCTGTGGCAGCCAGGACGTTTGCCAGTTGATAGCAATAGGCTCGCTTTCTGACCTACGAGTTTGGGCTTATACTGTAGT
Organism: Cerastis leucographa; assembly: GCA_963082945.1. Taxonomy (NCBI): domain Eukaryota; kingdom Metazoa; phylum Arthropoda; class Insecta; order Lepidoptera; family Noctuidae; genus Cerastis; species Cerastis leucographa. The sequence goes on along the minus strand of OY720356.1, from coordinate 18,362,420 downwards.
GACGAACAAAAAAGTAACTTACTACAAAAAGTACTACAGCGCCATCTATGGCACGACGGAAGAACTAACATCAATTTCCTACATCTCGCAAGCAAAGTTTACATCGACTTAAGAGTATATAGAGAAACCCGACAACAACAGTTGGTTGCCTTCCAGATATAACACCTGTCTGGTCGGAAGATCCTCCCTTTTCTAAGGAGTATCAAGGTACTTTTACACCCTGTTCATCATACCCCTAAAATACAAATGTCGGTGTACATAATGCTACATTATTGCCTGACGATGGTGTTATTAAAGTACTGGTACTCAGCTGCATCCGATTAGACTAGAAGCCGATCCCAAAATAGTTTGGGAGAAGGCTAGGCTGATGATGATGATGATGACGATGATGATGATGATGTTGATGATGATGATGATGGAGTTATTTTAACACGTCGATTTTTTGTTATTAAGTTAAATGCAACACAGTACATGATTCCAGTACAAAATCAAAGATCTTAAAGTCTATTTAATACACTTCTATGTTTATCTTTGCGAAGCCACGTCTTTTCTAAACTTAGCTTTCCAATACAATCATAGTAACCTGAAACTTTGACACCATTTTCTGAATTATTTCTTGGAGGTAGTAATGAATCGGTAGATTCTCAGAGCTAGCTCTCAACGTTATTCGTGATTATTTTCAGAATTCGTGTTACAGAGCTCAGGTTTGGGTTGAGTGAATACTATTACACAAATTCCCATTACTTTTACTTCTCTAGAAATACTTATTATATAATTCAAGATAGGTTAGCATTCGCTAATGTGACTTAATTTTGGCTTATTATAATACTGAAGTAAATTCAATGGAAACGTTTATTCGCGATGCAACGAGTTAAACGCTCAAGCTTTTTGGGACTGCGACTGCGGCGAGAACAAATGAGATAACTGATTTAGAACGACGGTAGGTACCAGTCAAGCTATGAAAAACCACGCTGATCTTTCATTGTACGGAAAGCTAATACAAACCGAGGTCAGGTTATACTGGATATGTATTGCTGATGTGTCGCCGCGTGAACTCATGCGAAGAAAACTAAAGACACGCGCGTATCTCTTAAGTCTTGACGCAAGTCGCATCCATCTGAAGACATGAACGTTGCCTTAGAATTGAATTATTGCTTGGATTTCTGGTTTGACAATACTCAAACATTCAGAATCGTCTCTCATTCAACCGAGGCATTTACTAAACACCATGCCAACCACTCGACCGAAGCCGAGTGGACAAAACGGTCTCCGTAATATAATCCCTAGCCCAGAATAATGCTTTGATTAATATCTACGTATTAATCATCCGTGTAGCCGAACTATTCAACGGTCGCCCGGGAATAGCCGATGTTAGTCGAATTTGAAATTTTGAAATTAGAACCGTATTAACAATATGGCGGGCGGGCGTTTGAATTTAGAATTTCGTTACTATTTCGCTCCCTAATGGTTTGAGGGAATTTGGGTTATCGGATTAAATGGTTACCGTATTTTGCTTTAATATGTTTTTTGAGGCAATGTCCCACACATTGTTATTATACTAGTAATGAATGTAATTGATTATTTACCTGTGCATCGATTAGTTTATATGGTTTAGTAGTTAGTTAGTAATCACATGAATAGAGATAATTTATTGTGAGTTGTAGTCTGAAACGAATGTCAACACAATAGCTACGGCGTAGCGATGGTTACGAGACCGTAGCAGATGGCTACGAAAGCGTAGCATATTTCTACGAGAGAAGCATGATGGCTTACGGCTGGTCATCGTTTGAATAATTATGTATTATTTTATCCAGTTATTGTACTGCATGTCGAGGTGAGTGTAGTAGGTACTAGTTATTTCTGTACTAGTATCTATAACTGCCTATAACTGCCTCATTCGTCTGATTGCAAGTGCTGCTGTTGAGCATGAGACCATGGGTCTGTTGTATTCTGGTGTTTAAATTTATGCCCTGTTAGTGTCAATAGGCTCACTTCCCATTATATGCGACTTATAAAGGGTGTAACGGAATGGATATATACATACTTAAGGGACACATCAGACCACCAAACACCAGACCCAGATGCTGCCCCATATAAAATTTCAATACTTATTCGACCCAATTGTATGGGGCAGTTGATATTTTTTTCGCTATCACGGTGTTTGACCGATGGAGAAACATGTTCAGTTTGATGGTCTGTAGCAAATACCCTTTCCGTTAAAACCTGTATATAACAAGCAAAAAAAAAGGTATACAATGATGTCTATGGTACACCAGTGATTCCGTTTAGCGACATGGAAACGTGATGTATGTTATGTATCTAAGTAGAACTAATATCTCTCAGTACTAATGCACCTTCCGACCTACATATAAAACGTGGTCAAATACCTACAACATAAAGCTAAAAACATGAAGTTTGTTTATAACAACATGCGACCACAAATGTAGATTACACGGGCAAAGTTGCGACTCAGTCACCGCACGCTGATGGGCAAGTTTTTAATTGTTGCCACTTTGCTGAGTGGGTGAGCAGTGTGTTGTTTACTGGGTTATACTGTGACTGATATTGTTGGGTGTTTTAGAATTCATCGAGTTATTTTGCTTTGTCATGGATTCTCGAGCTGAAATGATTTTGAAAGCCGTCATTAAACTATAGGTATTTTTAAGTTGAAAGACGTCTATCTTTCTATACAAACGAAAAACAATTTGTAAACTAAAAAGACGACTTTTTTTTTGTTTTTGACACTTTTAACGAGCACGTCCTGCTACATCGTTCTCACATAATGTACCATCTCAACATCAATCATGTAACCAAGGTTTTTGTAACAAGATTTTGATTTAAAAGAGTGTTTGTTTTTTTTTAAACTTTGAAGCACACTAGGAATTGCTCCTATATCGTGGGTGCGTTTACAAACATTTAAACTCACATACACAAACAGCCAGACCCGGAACAACTATCTGTAGGCCATACAAATATTTGTTCCGTGCGGAGATCGAAACCGCGACACGCAGCGCAGCAGTCGATCGCTGGATCCATTGCGCCAACCGTGCCGTCAGTGTCCATGGATTTTCTTGCCCATTCTTCTCTATAGAGATCCACGCCTTGGAATGGGCAACTACAGTACTTTGACAGTTATTATGTCTTGTGACTGGGATTGTTGCTTCATTTTTATTATTGTTCGACTATTCAAAAATGCCCGTAACTGGCCTACTTGAAATAAATGATTTGATTTGATTAGACGGTCCTTTACATTTCATACTATACAAAAAATTCCATATTTTCCTTATTTTTTTAACGTTTTAACGAAAAAGTCTTTGATCTGTAGTGCTTAAAGCTCTCAAAGCCTCATCAGGTTACTGTGAAGTTTGGCTCTTCATTAGTTAACAACGCAAAGTACAAATTTAAACTATTGTTATAGCCTAGCTACGTGAGTGAGGCCACAATTATATCTGCCAAATTAAAATAATAAACCTACAAAGATAAGACACCTTAAAAAAATTATAATCTACATCTTTCCAAATGAAAGCAGTATAACAGACGTCAAAATCTATCTTGAAGGATATGACACGCTATCGGCTTTCTACATCGATTTTTTTTTTGTTTATGTCAATATCGTACCGTTATTTACTTTGTCAAGACCCACTGATAATAAGCATTCGATTATATTCTAGAGAGTTAATTTTTCATCCCAATTGAACCACTACTAAACTTACACTACATCTTTAAGAGGTGTGTATTTGACCTCTTTAGAAATAAAACCACGTTATATCACAGTATTCACAGTGGCTCTGAAGTTATCTCATCTTGCAGCGGTTTCAAATGAGAAAAGTTATGTACACCCTCAGTTTTGATGACTGTCCGTAACTATTGTATTATGTGACGGTTCTTTTATATTTGTTTTTTTTTGGTGTTAGAGGTTTTTTTAATAGCTATTTATTTACCATATTTTTTATTATGCAGATGAAAAATGTCTAAATCCAGAAGAAAAAAAAAACATAGAACAACGTGTTGTAGGTATTTCAATTTTATTTTTATTTTTACCTAACAGACAGATGTGTTGCTGGGGAGTTTGTTCCGCCACTTCTTCTTCCCATCTAAAACACTAGGAAGTGACGAAGGGCGGGCGTTTTGGGGGACTGTCTCTTGTAATTTTGACGTTCAAAAAGTGCTGATAATAAGCCTAATTTGAATAAATGACTTTGGATTTTTAAAATTTTGTATTTTGCAGTTACTTAATTTACTTGATTTGTTTGTTGAACTTAGCAAAAAAAGAAAGGTTCTTTAGTCATCCTTGGGTAAGTATGATTATTTTGAATCCTAGACTCATAATTACTCCCATCTATATAAAAAATAGTCGTAGCGTTAAATTAAAAGTCTATCAGCTGATTTAATGGGTAAGACGTGGAGTGACTTCCAAACTAATTCAATTTACCAAAGAATAGAATTTGAGTCATCTACACTAATATTATAAAGAAGTAAAGTTTGTATGGGTAATTTTCAGAATCACTGATCAGATTTCGAAAATTCTTTCAGTAAGTGAAACCTACATTATCCGCGAGAGTCATAGACTAAATTTAAAACGTTCCCGTGTGAAATTTTCTTACTAAAAAAAAATGAACATGAGCAAAATCAAATGAAATTATATTTCACACAGGCCTACATGGGGACATATAAAACACCGAGAAAAGGTGCACCGTTCGGGTTGGTTGCTTACTATAAAGAAAGATCGGCAAGAAACTCCCTGCCCGAGTGAAGCCACGGGCCAAATCTAGTACAAAGTAAGCGTGCAGAATGTTCATTATTCATTCACATTTGAAACATTTTGCTAAACAATATTACAAAAGCATTTCTATTCAACACCTCCATCCACAAAGAATGTATGCGAACCTCTCTCGCGAGTCGGTCGCAACATGATTGCACAAGTTTTTGCGACCGGCCACCAGGCCGCGCTGCCACGCTGGTCGCTGGTCGCAAATGAGAAAACTTCTGCAACCTTTCCGCGATTATATCAGCTAGGTATTAACGTTTTATCCTAATGTTTTTTTTCTGCCGGTTCTAACGTTTGTGTTTCAATATTTGTTACGAATTGGTTATCTTAAAATCATTTGTGTTTATTTTATGAGGGGATAAAGTAAACCTTACCTTTGAAGCGAAAAGTTATAGAAGGCCTCTGTGTTATCGCGGGCCTGTGGATGGTGAGTAATAGGCTAGCTCACCGTCTGTGCGTCTTATGGCGACAGGCCGTGACGACGGCGCGTTCGTGTTGCACGCGCGCCTCAATGAGATGTCAGCAAATCGGGAGGGGTTCGAGAGGTGCAATGCCTGCCAGGGCTGCGGGACTGTTCAAAAGTGATACCGTGGGGTAAGAAGGAACATGCATGAGTTTTAGTCAGTACAAGTCTTGACACTCCCTTCCGCTCCGCCCAGAGCAGGAGGAGTTCTTTGATGATTTCCCACTTTTACGGCTTTATTTCTTTTGTGTAACGCAGAAATGAAGGAATTACATTTATAAGATGAGAAGTTTAACTCTCTTTATTTGATACCACTTTTAACAATTTCATTGTGTTACACACACATCGTAGAAATATGTACCAATTAGATACTTGAACCCTATGACATAATATATCTAGTATTTACAAAAGGTCCCGACTACCGATACCAAGTTGTCTTTCAAATAACACCAAATCACCCTTGCTTACCCACTAAACAGCAAGGAAACTAACAAAACCGCTTTCATTCTCATTATGTACCCACTCCCACATAGAATAAACACATTAGGTATACGCCACGCCACGAGTGACGGCTCTCGTTAGGCACAGACTAGACGTGTAATTATTGTAAGTGTAGCGTTGGCAGAAGGGTTTTCTTGGATTTTTTTAAAATATTCCCAGTGAAAGTATTGCAATTTTTAAAAGAAGGTCAAAGTATTAGTCTCAAGTTACCATGTTTTCGTGACCATGGTCATTCTCAATATACATTTAATTTGTTATTAAGAAATGGAAAAAAATAAAAGCAATTGTGCAATTATAAATTAATAATGATAAGGGTGTCCATCGAATTTTATTTTTGCTAATAACGAAGACGGAATTATTGTTAAATAAATTAAGCCTAAAGTGCATTTAGGGAGCCATGCTAATGGTCTGTGGCCTAAAAGATAGAAAGAAATGCATATATTGTATTTTTTATGTAATGTAGTTCTGAATCTATGAAGTTATTTGTATTTGTAAAACAAAATGAGTAGCGAACAACGGCTCGAATTGAGACGGTGTTAAATTAATCAGTAGCGGAGCTTATAACTGTTTTTATTATTATTATGAGCCATAAGTGTTCTACTGCAGAGCAAAGCACTCCCTTCCCTCTTTCCAATTTTCTCTCTCTTTTGCTATTTAGGCCAAATTCTTTCGGTAAGAGTCCAGCTCAACATGTCACCTCTGGGTGTACCGCGTATTTGGCCAAATTATTATGATGCGACATGAGACATATCTGTGCGTTGATATAAACAGTATTAAATTGTGAAAAACAAATAAAAACGTTGGTGAAACTCATACTATTGTGCAATATAAATTAAAACATTTTAACCTACCACGTACCATTCACAATCAATGAACGACAATAATTAATTTCCTAATTATATCTCTCGCTGTGTTGCTGTCGCTCCCTCGCTGTCTAATTGCTGACATTCGAGTCGCAGTCCCGACTGGGGACACCGATGACTGGAATATTAATATCGCGAACATTCTTGACACAACTTAATTCTTGTCATACTACCTTATAATTACATCGAGACGTGCCTTAATAATTGTCTTGCATTTGTTTTGAGACGATCCTTTGTCTTGGGAAATGGTGTTGGGAAAGGTCTACAATGGCTTTGAAATTTTTGGTAGTTTGCTGTTAAAATGTTACTTTAACTGCCAAGGAACGGGATAATAGTTTTCAGTAGTCTCTTTTTTTTTTTTTTTCCATGATACAATCAACCAAAGAGTCAGGCATATCATCATCTGTCTGTCTGTCTTTCCCAATTATATTAGGGTTGGCTTCCAGACTACTCAGATGCAGGTCTAAACGAGTATACTACATGGAGTGACTGCCCATCCAATCTCCACAACCCAGTTAGTTCTGGGTTATCAATAACCCTTGGTATGACTGGTTGTCAGACTTTCGGGCCACTGATTACCTGTAATGACGTAGGGTAAGGCATCAGGTAAAATAAAATATGCTGTGACTATACAGTGATAATACTTTGTAAATTGTATTTTTTTTGTTGCAGGAAAATGAGTTAGTGTCTGTTCGGAAAAACCAAATTCATTATGCGTTCTATAGTTTATATACTGTAATGAACATAATTTAGTCATGAAAGTTTCGAAAATCTCTGTTTTATATTCGCTTAGTGGTAACTTTAGGTTTATAAACTGTAAACTCAATCTAGACATTCGCTTTCTAAAACTCCACTATCCACTAATAGTGGTATAAAAGCATAGTACCCAGTGACGAACACTGACTAACAACCAACGATCGATTTATCGATTACCCACTATCAGTTAGTTAATTACCAAAGAAAGAAAACCATGTACAATTTAATGATACCGGGAACAGACTGTTAACGTGCCAAGCTATTACTTCCACGGCTCATTTTCATGGAAAACATTGCCATTAGTAACGAGGTACAAAGAAAAAGTTTGTTTCTAGTCTTGAAACAAAAGAATAGAGTTGAAGTGTTTTTCTATTCATGTTAATCCATACTAATATTATAAATGCGAATGTCACTCTGTTTGTTTGTTTGTATGTTTGTTTGTTTGTTACCTTTTCACGACTAAACGGCTGATCGGATCTTAATGAAATTTGGCAAGAAGATAGATTTCAACCTCAGGAAGGACATAGGCTATATATCATCACGCTACGACCAAAAGGAGCGGAGCAACAATGAAAAATGTTGCGAAAACGGGGAAAATGATTAAGTTTTGCGACGAATTTACACATATTTTTAATGCATGTGGCGAATTTACATTATAAGTTTTAAAAAATGTGACGAATTTATTTTGTGACTAATGTACAACAACCCCTTGAAACATTTAGGCCACTTCTATGAAAATGTAAGGATTACGGCTATCAAAACAAAACAGACATACATAAATACATAAATGCCTTATTCCCATGGGGATAGGAAGAAATCACAGAACATCTCCTGCTTTGATCATATACATACATAGATACTCCTTTTGCGTCGTCCACATTTACAATTACAAAATAGAAGGCCATTTAAAGATCTTGAGTTTATTGCAAAAAAAAATACTAGCAGCCTAATAGCCTTACACGCTGCCAATCACAATCTGAAGTATTTAGAAAGACATATTTGCTATTACTCCTCGATTCGAAATCTTGTTTACAACGTGAATAAACGTAAACGCAAGCCTATTAAGCGCCTGCCAGGGCTGCGGGACTGCTCGAAAGAGATGCCGTGGCCCTGGAACACAAAGGGCTAAGAAGGAACATAGATGGGTTTTAGTCAGTACAAGTCTGACACTCCCTTCCGCTCCGCCCAGAGCGGGAGGAGTGATTTGACGATTTCCGATCCAAAAAAAACAGCCTATTAAGCAAACAAAACAAATACGCAACAAACGTGATTTTTTTTGTTGAACTATCAAAATAAAACGCATTCCTACTGACTACTAATATACATATAACCCCCACGCTGCCGCTTCTTTAAATTATATCTTTCGTAAAGCAACCACTGAATTTAAAACAGACTAGAGCAGAGGAAAGAAAATAAATATGAGAGAGCAGTTTAAAAGGGTGTAGTTCCAATCACGGGAGCGGTGCAGTACGGTTACAAATCGGATTACTTTGAAGCTACTTTTGTGGTGGATTAGCAGAGGTAAAGTTGGGTAGGCAGTGCGAGCGGGGATGAGTAGAACTCAAATATTTGTGGAAGTAACATACTACTGTTGACAGTTGTGTTGACTGCCTTGTTGGTCGAGTGGTCGACTGCTGAATATGAACTCCTGGATTCAACTCCCAGGTCGGGCAAAATTTTATTGGATTTTTCCGTTAGGAATTTCTCAGTAGTAGTCACAGGGCCTGGATTTGTGACCCGTTGATGGCAATAGGCTCACACCTTATTACATGAGAATTAAACATAACTGGCGTAATGTGGGTACACCCCTGCTGATTACATGCGTAATGTCATATTATATTTTGTGCAACAATAATTTTGAAATTGATAAAATCGGCTGTATTCATACTTTTAGACAATTTATATGAACAAAAATGTTTTTGCCGTAATAAAATCGTTTACACCCCTTTATTTTATTTATTTTTTCGGATAGAAATCATTAAATGACTCCTCCCGTTCTGGGCGGAGCGGAAGGGAGTGTCAGACTAAACTTGTACTGACTAAAACCAATCCATGTTCCTTCTTAGCCCTTTGTGTTCCAGGGCCACGGTATCTCTTTCAAACAGTCCCGCAGCCCTGGCAGGCATCGGTCCTCTCAGACCCCTTCCGATTTGCTGACATCTCCTTGCGGCGAGCGTGGAACACGAACGCACCGTCTACACGGCCTGTCGTCATAAGACGGACGGACAGTGAGCTGGCCCATTACTCACCGTCCACAGGCACGGTCGTAGACCCCTAACAATGACTCTTTTAGAAGTAGTTTAAATAAAAACTAAGCTTGTGTATGTGCATTCATCGTCACTATTAAAATACATGCAGGCTTACTTATGCTGCTTAAAACTAGCCATTATTTAAAAATAAAAAAAAAGATTTCAAGGAAAAAAATGAGACGTCAAAGGTCTTAATGAAAGTCGAGATACTAGGAAGGTTCTGAAAACAAAGACTGTCTGCATAAAAATAATAAACTACCAGTGGAAAGAAACGTCGTAGATATAGCACTTCGGTAGATACTATTATACCTTTTACTTGGAGCAACGTCTCTTTCCAGGAAAAGCTGCTGTATTTTTTATTTGTAAAATAATTGATCTTTTTTTTTTCATCGTTACAAGCAATCATCATTATCATTATTCTCTTGGACTTATCCCAATTTATTAGATGTTGCGGCAGCATGTCTTCTTCTTTACAAATAAATAAAATTGAAGTGTATGTTCGTAATATTAAAATAACTGCGTTTTACTACATGCATATTATTATGAATGTATATTCGGTACATATACCAAAATAAAATTTTAAAATTACAATTTTTGTCTGTCTTTCTGTCTGTCTGTTTGTTCCGGCTAATCTCTGAAACGGCTGGACCGATTTTGACGGGACTTTCACTGGCAGATAGCTGATGTAATAAGGAGTAACTAAAGCTACTTTGATTTTAGAAAAATAATTAATATTTAAAATAAAAATGCAAAAACGAAAAAACAACTAAATAACTTTTTTGTTAAACTCCACGCGGACGACGTAGCGGGCACAGCTAGTCTTCCAATATAAATGACAAACAACAATAATGACCACATAAAATCATGTCTTTTGCCTATGCGTACCCACGCAGAACCACAGAACGCCACCTGCTACGATTTTTGCATACTCCTTTTGCCTCATCTACGTTCATACATCTGATCATGCACGCACACGCACAGTTGCGAGTACTACGCACCTGATGATTTTACTAGTTTTAAGCAATATATGTAAGCCTGGTATTATGTATTTGTATAGTGTTTCGCTGACGATACGGGCACGTATACAAGACTACTTTTTGTTTACAACTATAACTCTTGAGGAGTTATTCTAAGGAATAATTATAAATGAGGTTCGGAGTGAGAGGCAATGGGAAGCCGTCGCCTCATTCTGCGAAGCAGTCATGCTAGCGAAAGAGGTGGCGGAACGTGAGAGGGAGAGAGCTCAACGTCCCCGCCGCCGCGGGAGACGCCCCGGGCGTCAGGAGTTATCCAGTCCCTGGTCCCCGGCCACCCAGTCACTGGTCCTCGGCCACCGTATGCGCGGGCCTATGGATGATGGTGAGTAATGGGCCAGCGTACCGTCAGTCCGTCTTATGACGACAGGCCGTTCCATGCGCGCCTCAAGGAGATGTCAGCAAATCGGAAGGGGTCCGAGAAGGCCGATGCCTGCTAGGGCTGCAGGACTATTCGAAAGAGATACCGTGGCCCTGGAACACAAAGGGCTAAGAAGGAACATGGATGGGTTTTAGTCAGTACGAGTCTGATACTCCCTTCCGTTCTGTCCAGAGCAGGAGGGGTCATTTGATGATTTCCCATACGTAAAAAAGGGGCAGTTATAAACCTTTTTTATTACAGTTCAATTAAATTGTCAAAAAGTTATGGTAGAGCTGACTTTGTTGCATTATCCAACTAATATTATAAATGCCAAAGTTTGTGAGGATGTATGAATGTCTGGATGTTTGTTACCCATTCTGGATGAAACTTGGCACACACATTGTTTATAACATGGATTAACATATAGGATACTTTGTAAGCCGGTAGTACGATCCTGTGGGACAATAACCGAATTATACTCGAATGAAGCCGCGGACATAAGCTAGTACGACATTAATAATTGGTACAATCATGAGAAATATTATGTAATGGTATAGCAGTTTAGCATTGACGGTTGTCAAGTGCTAATCAATCAAACCGACAAACTGACTTCGGCATAGCACTAATTCCCACCCTAAAATATGGATAGGATAGTTTCTCAAAAGAGCGAAGACATGGGTTAATTTTGTTAAGTCCACTCTCGGCCCCTCGACCCCTAAAAAAAGATTTTAGGATATTATGCCACATTACACCACCATTATTAACGCAACAAATAAAATCAAGGCTACAGACCCATACTTAATGGTCCCTCGTCATAAATTTTAATCTGTATACAAAATAGGGACACCGTAATAATTTTATTGTAAGCTGATTATAAAAAGGTTCTTGTCCTATATTTAGGGGATCCTGCATGTAATTTGGTTCGTCTTCATATCCGTACAGTTAATATTGACTCTTTTATAATACCCTGTCCTGTAAAACCTTTTCTTGTTTTATGGGTTCTTGAAGAGAAAATACTCTCATGTCCCGTTCATATTTCATATATAATGTTAATTAATTGAAAACACAGGCCTACAAGATATTTGGTGCAAGATATTTAAGCATTAGTATAATCAGCCTGAAATGTTCCCACTGCCACTGCTGGGACACAGGCCTCCTCTCTAACAGAAGAAGTGGGCTGTAATCCACAACGCGGGCCCAGTGCGAGTTTGTAGATGTCACATTTTTGAGAGCAGTGGTGATGAAATAAATTACAGAAAGTAATTCACCTGCCTGGGTTGGAACCCACGGTTTATTAGATTTCTAATTTTAAGTAATTATTTCAAATATAGTGATCTTAAAATCGTAGTTATTTTTCTAGGTCAGCTCTTGTTTAGGACATAACGATAAAAATCACTAGTTTCAAGATAGCTAAAATAGACGTGCATGATATATGCTCAGTGCTCTGTATTAATCTACTAAAAGTGTGGTAAATGGTGTTCTTGTATTAATCATTAAGACTACCTAATTCCCCACATAGGCAATGTCAAGGCTCTTTACCAAACGTGATTAAGTATTATGATGACCGTAGTTACAGCAGACCGCACGTTAGTGTTAACGAAATCAGTAAAAGTTGGTTTCTTTTTCTAATGAAACTAGGCCAGCTCAAGCTCAAAATATAACCACTTTCTCAACGTGTAGTTGTCAAAAACTAACTCCTTCTTTCGTTGTGTTTATCGATGAAATCCAAATAAGAAAATACTTTCAAAAAAATCTAAACGAAATCAACTTCAAACCGGTTCGTACCAAAACCTTTCAACTCACTGCAAAAAGATTTGCCAACTCTGCTGCCATTCGAATAGTCATATTCAAAAATCTGCGTTAACTTTTTTTTTGTGGCAACCCTGCAGTTACAGCGACACGTGTGGCTCTGGACAACAGAGGAACTAGAAACGATTGCACTGGCATTTTTGCCATTCACACTGGCCGAATGGCCGACTGAAACTCACATTTAAAAAACATTCAGATTGACGTGGATGTGCGAAACTTTTTGTAAGGATAGGATTTAAAGAAGCAATTTATCCCATTACTTACTCTTAATTTAAAGATTTGCAGTAATTGGCGCAGAGCATAGGAAAATCAAGAAAATGCAACAGTCAGAGCATTAAACTGTCAAATGATTTGTCTGTTTGTTTTTAGAAGTTGTGCATGTACTCAAAGTTTTTAGCGTTGTGATTTATGAATAAGCTTTAAAAAAAAAAATGACGTCAAACGAATTTTTTACTGTCAAGAATAGTATTGTCAAGTGCAAAAGACATTAAAAATATAATGAATAAAGAAAGACTACTTACTAATCAACTTCTTAATTTTATAATTAGAGACGCTTTTCATTAGTGATAAAAAGTAAACACAGTCCATGTTTACTTTTTATAAATAGGTTATAAAGTAATAAAATAATTCTACACACACAAAACTATCAACATAATTTAATTGTATACTTACAATATTGTGGTTTTATATGCACATGAATATTAATAAACTAACTCTGAATAATTTACTAATAACAATTTGGTGGTAAAGTATTAATTATTGTATGAACCATCAGCATTTATTTCAAAGCTCTCCGGCAGTTGGATTGTATTAATATAAACACTAATTCAATGCATAATTGCTGCCATTTGTAATTAGATACTTTTAAAATATTGGTCGAATGAAGGTTGAATTTTGGCAATATATATGGAGCTTATCAACCTCATTCACTGGGGTCAAATCCAGGAATTAGAGCTGGTACTGAGTAATCCGTAATGCTTGCTGGCTTGGAAATTGAATCTTGGTCTTCAAGTTCAGCAGAAGCACTTACTGCTGACCAACGACGTTGCTACGCTAGTTCTTCCAATCATTAACGCTTAAAAATGTTTAACCTGTCTGATAAAAAAATAGAAAGTTTTGAAACATCATCTTCATCAGACTACAAACGTCCACTGCTGGACATAGGTCTCTCCAATCGCACGCTATCTAGATTCTCAGCAACACTCATCCAGTTGCTACCACCACCAGCTACCCTGCGAAGATCGTCGCTCCATCGATCCTGAGGGCGTCCCACCTTACGCTTTCCGATGCGCTTGAAACATCATAGTAGCTTTTTTTCCTTGAATTCCTAATACTGTTCCACCGCAATAGTATCAAAGTAATTGTTTCAACCTAACACCAGTATCACAAACTTTTAAAACAAAACAAAAAAAAAACTAACTTCGACTAGCATCCACCTGTATTCATACTTCGAGTTTAATAGAACGGCGCGCGAACAAAATGAATGACTTCGGCCTGTGACGGGGTAAAAAGTAACAAAAAAAAAATATAGCCCACTACAAAAAAATAGCACTCTGGTATCGGCAAATTGCGAAACAAAAGTAGTTGCGGCAAAGAGTAGGGTAGTAAAAAACAATGGAAAAAGCCAACGAGTTTCGAGCAAGGCAAAAAAGATGCTAAATAGCTAGTAAAATGTGAAGTATTTTGGACCGTTGCCGTTATAATAGCTCGGAGTTCGTTTAGATGAATCAGGAGTGGTTTTAGAAGGAAGATTTAAGAGCTTTTGAATGATGTAGAGGTGAAAATGATTATGGGTTGAACTATTCAGCCGAATATTCTGGTCTTCTTCTTTGCGTGGGTTACACTACGATATAAATACATCCATTAAGGGTTAGGCAGAGGTACACCTAATACAAGGTGTTGTTTTGCATCCTTGTCAAATTCAAGGAGGTAACTATGCTAATGATTCTCGACCCGAATCAATAATGAAATGGGTAGGTTTTTTTTTTATTTATTTGCGGACATTGGTAAGCCTGAACCACCCGCGTTTTAAACACGGCCCATCCTCGCCCTATAACCGCGCTTTCACACATACAAACAATCTCGAACGTTTATTCGTATAAAGGGTGTAAAACACTTCTTAACGAAGCCGAAAGGCATTGGTTCTCCCTGTCATCGCGATAATTTTTTTGTTCTACACCATACCTGGGAACCTTCTAGTTACGAAGATATTAGGGGTCAAAGTTCCAACTTTTTAACCTGTATTTTTTTAAATACAAGTTTTTAATGTAAGATTTTTACTTTAAACACCTCCACGACCCCCGTACTATTCAATCCGTCCATCAGCACAATCTTTTGAGTGCGTTACATTGAGTTCTACCACAAAACATGATTTTACACCCCCCAAAAAAAAGTCGTTTCCCAGCAATAATTTTTGCGTAAAGTTATTTAGTTTCATGTATAGAATGCTTGGTTGACGGCTTCGAGATAAGGTGATTTACACGGTGTATAATTCCCACATTATTATTTTCCTATCCCCTAAACCATGTTAAGGGGGTTATTCTGAAATATTGATAAACTTAAACAAGAAAAAAAAGTAGCGTTTATTAATAATGAGTTAGGTATGGTAATTTAAATTGATCATTTACGTCTTTTGTGACAAGCTCCTGAATTTTGACGAGGATGCAAAACAACACCTTGTAGTACCACATTTCGCCAGTTATATTTGGGTCCCGTGTAATCGGGGGCGAGCCTATTAACATCTACCGGGTACAAATCCGCCGGGACTTGTGACCGATTAATGATTTCCGTGGCTGTCACTGAGAATATCCTAATGGAAAAACCCAACAATTTTAATTAATCGAACCCAACACCTCATTATTAATAACACTTACTACGGGATATTTACCATGTAGATTAAACGCCATGATCACGGATAAACCGTTTATCCGTGATCATGGCGTTTGCAACAGCGCCGAAATATCGGGAACTCGAAACAAATAATACACATGGTAAATATCCCGTAGTAAGTGTTATTTATAGTGTTAGTGACCATGTCAGTTTAAAAACCAACACCTCATGTTTGCTGTCTGCTAATGCTAGCTGTCGTGCAGGCAGCCCAATAATTACTGCATGTGGTAACTGGGGGTAACAAGTAATGCAGCTCGATATTTTTTGTTTTAGAGCTTTTATTGTTACATTGCTCGCTTGTGACTCGTTGGGTCGACCATATCGTCAAAGTCACGGAGAAAACTTGGATAAGGGACGCACAGAATTGGGAACCGTGGCAGAAAATAGGCGAAGCCTATACCCAGCAGAGGGTGATTACGGACTGATATGATGATGGTTGTTACATCACCTGAAACACAGGTTTAAATAAACCTAGATCGAGCAGGTCGCTACCAAACATCTGTATGGAACTATCTAATATATTAAATATACAAGGTGTTGTTTTGCATCCTCGTCAAATTCAAGGAGGTAACTATGCTAATGATTCTCGTCCCGAATCAATAATAAAATGGGTAGGTAATTTTTATTTTTTTCCTTATTTACGGAAATCGGTAAATTTGAACCACCCGTGTTTTAAACGCGGCCCGTCTGGTTCTTGCCCTATAATCTCGCTTACACACATACAAACAATCTCCAACGTTTAATTGATAATTTCTTATTCCCTAAACCACGTTAAGGGGGTTATTCTGAAATATTGACAAACACAAACAACCAAAAAAATCAGCGTTTATTAATAATTAACTAGGTATCGTAATTTTAATTGATTATTTATGTCTTTTGTGACCACCTCCTGAAATTTGACGAGGATGCAAAACAACACCTTGTATAATATATTACTTGCGATTTTTTGAATATGTTTTAATAATACTACTGCGCTCAAATTTAAACTTTTGTTATACCTTTTAAATAAATATATTGTTTTTATTATTAATTATTTTTACATAAAATTATTATTATTATCACACCTGCTTTCCCTGCAGAGGTGTGTTCGTCATTATAGATACTTCACGGGAGAATTATCGAAAGATTTAGCAATAAATCAGTTGCTTTGGCGTGAAGGTTGAGAAAGGAGTTGAAACGTGTTGCGCCAATCCTAAGTAACATGGGACAAAGCCTGGAAGATGATGATAAAAAGCATGCTAGTTTTAATTTAAAAAACCTTGAAAATACTAGTTCTTTTTTGTCTAGTTTCTAGCACTAAGCTCACAAAATCTATTAAACCATGTAATTCCCCACCCACCGACCACAACGTGCGTCCATCACACATCAGACTTCTACCGCCAGTCGCTGACAGCCTCAGAATTAGATTGATCGTGACGTTTCCTCCCTAATGAGATAACACTAACGAGTTTGTTGACGGACGTCGCACTGACAAGAGGAATTATTCACGACTGTTGCACTGCGGTTCAAATTCGTGGTACTGTTTTTTGAGTGGTAAGTGCATTTGGTATGTTTCGGAGAATTTGCGTGCTTCACCGTCGTCGATTACAACCGCTTACCATATTCCGGCTGGTAAAGGAAATGATGCACTATTCCACCTGATCTACACTATTTATCTTTATTTGAGGATGTATGTGAGTGATGGTATGGACATGTGATGAGGAGGGATGGAACACATGTGACTAAAAGAGTGATGAATATAAATGTGGATGGATGGAGAGGGAGAGGAAGACCAAAGAACAGATGGATGGAATGTGTGAAAAATGATATGAAGGAAAAAGGACTAATGATAACATGACGAATGACAGAGGAGTATGGAGAAAAGAGACGTGTTGCGCCGACCCCAAATGAAATGGGACAAGGGCAGGAAGATGAGATGATGATGTGAGTAATTTTAAGTTTTTTTATGTTTAAATTTGTTCTCATGTAAGTGAAATGTAAATTTCTTTATGAGAATTAAATGTCTTTAACCAGAATTTTGTAAGGTGAGTAAACCGTGTAAGGTTTCCGGCTTTGGATGTAAAGAGTTACCTTTTGAACCACTGATCCGATTCCGGTTTTTTTCTAGACAAGCGTACTTCACCCTAGGCCACGTCCTCGCTTCACTTCCGGCGAGATGCAGGCGAACGTAAGCCTTTTTAGTATTAAAAACAAAATTAACCACTACCAACAACGCCCCCAACCATCCCGCAATCCCAACCCCCAACTAGCAACCACTATTAAGTCAGACTAAATAGCTCTCAATAAAAAGTCTAGTCATAGTAATTATTATTTCTCGTTTTTAGGGTTCCGTAGTCAACAAGGAACCCTTATAGTTTCGGTATGTCCGTCTGTCTGTCTGCCTGTCCGCGGTTTAGCTCAAAAACTATTGGTACTAGAAAGTTGTAATTCGGCATAAGTATACACGTTAATAACGCCGAAAAAGTGGTAAAATAAAATTATGAAAAAAAAAAACATTCAAAATCAAAAGTCATTTATTCAAACTAGGCTGATAATCAGCACTTTTTGAACGTCAAAATTACAAGAGACAGTCCCCCAAAACGCCCGCCCTTCGCCACTTCCTAGTGTTTTAGCTGGGAAGAAGAAGTGGCGGAACAAACTCCCCAACAACACATTATTACACATTATTTAGGGTACCTCCCCTACATGTAAGGTGGGGATGATAATTTTTTTTTTCGTCTTTCCCATAGTGTGGGATATCGTTGGATAGGTCTTTCAATATTATAGGTTTGAGAAGACTGTTTTTTGATTAAGTAAACCGTTCGTGACATAGCAAGCTTTAAAATACCAATTTTCGTTAGAGTCAGGTGTCCCCCCTGTACCGACTAAACGGTTGTAGTTAGAAATTCAAATGTCACGGCAGTAGTATCTATATATAACGAAGTTTAAAGGAAAACTATCACACATAAGTGGGCTTTACAAGTAAACGTGTAATAGTCGAAAATTTCGAAAAACTACACAGAGATATCGATAGATGGCGCTAAGCGTCAGTTGTACTAAAAACGAGTCTCATTTGCAGATCATATATGGTGGTTTTTATAAATATTGGTACGGAACCCTTCGTGCGCGAGTCCGACTCGCACTTGGCCGGTTTTTTTATTTTGGTATTAGAAATAATAATTTATTAGTCATTTTTTGTAAATGTATATTAGTATCTAAGTAATAATATAAATTTTCGAAAACTAGTAATTATTTGTAAATATTATTTTGTACCCAATCACAATGTTGTCGTATTTTACCCAAAGGTTGACTGGTAGAGAATGCCTTGTGGCATTAAGTCCGCCTATGTACCACTATTGTACATGAAGTTTAAATAAATAAAATGACTCCTTTTTCATTTCGTATTCGTCATTGAGACTAGATGAGTGGCCTTGACGCTGCAGTCGTCTTTAACCACCGCACCTTTAATCTCTTGGTTCTCTTTTATGTACCCATTATATGACTCAACTGCTTGTGGAGGTCAGACAGGCAGTAGCTCAATTTAAAATACTTGTATTCATCTACTTCTGGTTATGCTAGAACCTTTTCTATCCTATTAGCTTCCAGTTCGGCATCCAGATAAAGTAGGCAAATATTGATGATAAGGCTCAACGCAGTTTTTTGTTTACCATGGGAAGAACACTGTACACCTTACTAAATACTATCTTTATTTCGATACAGGTTGTCGTATTGACACCGAAATACAGGTCGTAACTCGACACGAAGCCACTCGGAGTGAATTATACCGAATTATTCGGTGCTCTCATAAAATTCGCGTTACACGCTTTTACGATCGTATTTGTTTCTACGTCTCTGGTTGGTACCATTTGTTTTCGTGGTGGCGGTGAAAAGTTAACGGAAATGTTTTTAAATCGCTTGAGAACTTTCTTTGCTCGAGAGCACGTGTCGAAATACTAATAGCCGCACGGATCGATCTCCAATGGTGTCCGTGGATGGATGACCAGCCCTTACATACCGAGTTTCCTCCGTATCTTGGAAAGCACATTTAAGCACAAATGATAATGTAAACGTGAACCACTGACCATTCGATGGTTCGATAGTTTTAGAGATACCTACACATCTATCAAAAACTTTGCATTGTACAGATGACACATCAATCTGATTGAAATTTAAATACTTACTCGACCCAAATGTATAGGTTTTTTTTCGCGTTTACGAGTTTAGTCCATTAAGAAAGTTATACAGACTGAAAGCCATTATCCTAAATATGACCTTTTTCTTTTATGTCCTTTTCGGATATATTTGTCTACACTACACAAAGGTCAAATCAGTAAGAACTTGTTTCTTTTTATAAAGTCTTTAAAAACTCACAAACCATTAGTAGGGGATCCATTTGATGTTGGTTGTTTGATAATAAACATATCCAATGTTTTATTGAAAATTATATCGAATAAATTCTACGCGTGTTGTAAAAAGATCTTAGTATTGATACATGCGCCTTGCGATGTTACATGTCTGATTATTACGCGTAAAAAGCGTACTTTAGATGCTAGGTACATGGTACTTTCACGCGTTTTATGGAAGTAAACAACGTCTTGTACACCGAAGAATGCTGGAAGGAATAACGAAAGGTAAATATTAGGTATTTTGTTTTTTGCTTTACCTTGTTCTACCTTTTGTAGTGTAAGGGCAGTTGCCCACCCGACATAACACCTGTCTGGTCGGAGGATCCTCCCTCTTCAATAGTGTATTGAGGAACTTTACACCCTGTTCCTCATACCCCTAAACTGGTGACCCCGAAATGGACGTCAGCGCAGCCTTCGAGCAACGTGACGTCATCATCATACCTTCCTCCAGCTTTCGAGCAGCGAGACTCACAGCCACCTAGCTTCAAAAACGGTATTCATGACCACCAGCATGCAGCGGAAGCGCATTCAATGGAGTATAATTGAGGAACTTTACACCCTGTTCCTTAGACCCCTAAAGTAGTAAGCAACGACTTATTGTCGGGCCTACGCAGTCCCATACTTAAGTACTAATGTTGTAACATTCAAATGATTTTAAAAGAGTAACCATGGAATTTCTTTCCGGTTCTTCTCCATAGGAAACGACCAAACCGAACCGTGCACCTTTTGCCGACGTTTTATAAGTGCCCATTTAGGCCTATGTAAAATAAAATATTTTGATTTTGATTTTGGTGTATGCTCCAGGAGTAAGCTTTGTGTAAGTTATAGTTGAGGTTTTATGATGGGTAAAGTTGTTTCATCGAACTGTCCTTAATGCAATGTAGTAGAAGATATTATATCGATGGAGTGTATCCGTAACGCTTCATTGGAAGTTTTATAAAAACTAAAATTAATTTATATTTTTCTTAGATGTAGGCTGGTGTAACGGCATTTTGTCCTTCCCTTTTCGAGACTCGCACAAAATGATCATTATAAATAGAATTATTTAAGTAAATCTACTTTATGATTGATTTTGAAATGTGAGTGTTGGATTTTTTCATTTATATCACACCTTCAAATTAAACAAGAAGATTTAAAAAAAGATAAAGTAATATTTGACGATGTAGACATGTGGGATATGGACAAAGTGATCGTTGTGCTGATAGTCGTTACAGTCAACGGCTTAATAACCAAGAGCCTAGCCCAATACATGTGGTGGTTCTTGTTAGGAAGCTGGATCAAGAGCTTAATTCAGAACACGGTACTTCTGGACACGGCGAGTATTGTTATGAGGTGGACCCTGTTCCCAATACCGCTGGCTGCTATTTTACACACCTTACGTGCATTGAATAAACTGTTCCAGTTCGCTCAATGTTCCAAGAAGTTTTGCAACGTTCCTGGATGAATCTGAAATAATGACACAATATTGAGATAAGAAATTTTACAGTTATCGGATGCTGATGAATAGATTAGGTCATAGATCATTCTTATAAAGAAGAAGAAAGAAAAAACGTTTATTGGCGCAATTGCCACAAGTACACACAATATAAAAAAAGAAAAACAATATAAAAATAAAAAACTAAACAAGAAATACTGTGTGACTCACGGCAGCGCCAAATAGGCCCAGTTCAGCAAATAGCCGGACAACTAGTGCCCGACGCTGGTTTTCAACTGAACCTAAATGGTGAGTGTACGGATGTCAGTAAATACAGTTAATAAATAAATATTGTGATATAATAATATTGTGTAGTGTTTTATGAAAATAAACTAAAATAATGGTAAAAATAAAACTATTTTAAAACTGGGAACAGGTATTTCATAACATACCATTTTAGTCCGTCGCAACACACTGCGCCGCACGCGGTCGAGTGTGATGCACGAACCACCGATGGCGTTGGCTTAAATTGCACATTTTTTATTGTAGTAATTTTTTTGTAGCTGCGGGTATACTAATAAATATATGAAAATGATGAAAGATATTTTTGTGAGCTAGAAACGAACATGTTACATAAGTTAATTTAGACCGCTCAGAGAGATTTAAAATAGTAGTGAACTAATGATAATAAAAAAGCAAGATAACACAAAACAAGGTAAGTGTTTAAGAAAATATCGAATAAAGCGAGTATTTTGTTTGTTGTGTCAGGCTGATCTAATTATATTGTTCTACACTTGTTCGCACTACACTAACCCATACACTACATTCCACTGAAATTGACAATTATATAAGCGAGACATTCATATTGACCATGTCCAATTTCCGTTGTGCATCAATCAAGTACTGCCGTAAGCGTTTTCTGAAAATATCAGTCGAGTTTGATATGAGTAAAGAGTTTGATATACTTATGGGTATAGTATAGTCCTCCTGACCGTTTCCCGTCACGGCGGTCAATTTTGGTGGAGATAAGCCATCGGCGCGGGTGATATTATAGTGCACAAGTGTGTTTGCTGGCACAGGTGCGCTCTCTGTTCCCTCACTCTCATAGTCCAATGGAACGTCAATCCGACACGAGAGAGATCAGGCGCAAGACCAACGGCTTAGCGCATACAGCCAACATTCAAACTGCGGGCTACTAGTGAGAAATTCCTTATGGAAAAACCCAATATCACTTTTTGTCCCAGCCAGGAATCGAACCCAACACTCAGCAGTCGCACTTATGGGTGAAAAGGAGATGACGATTGCATCAGCATAAGTCATTACGGTGACTGCATTCGATGGCTTTCTAAAGTGGTAGTCATGAGCTTTGGTATGCTGCTCTTTAAAGTGCTCCCAAGTGGCTAACATATCGAACTTTGGCCGAAAAACTCCGAGAACAAAGCGGACATGCCAGCCAGATTACTGGTGTCCTGGTATGTCGACGTGGCGACATTATAGGGTATCAGTATAGTTAATAGAGATCTATGAAAGAAGAAAACATGCTATGCTAACATTCACTTAATTTGGTGAGAAATTTAAGGCCAAAAGAAAGATGATGAGTAAGTCAGTTAACATCATTACTTAAAAAAAAAATGAAATGTGACAGCAAAATGGAGTACAAAAAAAACAACATTATAACATTTAATTCCCAAAAAAAGCTGCTTTAAAAAATGATGTTCCGTAATTTTAAATACGCTAATCCTTTTCGTAGCACGCCTCAGCGCCAATGCCCGTAACGATAGTAAAACACAACGCCTCAGAACTGTTTATTAAAAATTTAATTAAAAATGTAATATTGCTGTAAGTAATCTTCGGATTTAGTTCTTTTGCTATTTTATTTATGCTTGTAATAAACAATATTGTTGGGGAGGTACTTTTTCATCGTTTCGTTGGCTTTAATAACGGTACAGATATAATCAGTAAGTCTAAGCTCTTAAAAATAGGAGTATGAATAAGCTCATCATCATCAAAATCAAAATTTTAAATATGTAAATATAAATTTTATTTTAAATAGGCCTACATGGCCACTTATAAAACGTCGACGGACTGAGCAGTTGGACCAAGTGTTCACAGGTGACAAAAGGTGCGGTTAGGTTTGGTCGTTTCCTATGGAGAAGAACCGGCAAGAAACTCCATGGTTACTCTTTAAAATCATTTGGTCTTACAATACTTAAATGTTACAGCGTTAGTACTTATGTATGGGAGAACAGCGTAGGCCCGACAATATTAAGTCGGTGGTTACTACAAAAGGTAGAACAAGACAAAAAATCATGTATAAAAACTATGTATTTACAAAGCCCACAATGTCCACACATTCCCAAAAAATAGGTAAATAAAAAAAGAATCTACACAAAAGTAAACATAAAACATTATAAGAAGACTAAATTAAACAATTGACCCAAATGTTGTCAACAGTGTTGTAAAAGGCGTGGTGTCATCTGCCTAGCCTTTTCCCAGCTATGTTGATATCTGTTTCCATTCCAACCCGATACAGCTAAATACCATTTTAAATGGAGCAACTGACTTTCCAACCTCCACAACCCAGTTAGTAATGGATAATAGATATCCTTTGGTTAGAATGGTTGTGAGACTTTCACCTGTAACGACTGTCAAAGATAGAAAGAAAATAATTTGGAACATGCTACAAGTAAAAACAACATTAAAAAAAAAAAAAACAAAATATACTTAAATCTAAACAACAACAAAAAAGAGGATAATTATTCTGTATCTAAACAAAACAAAAAAAACCGGCCAAGTGCTAGTCGGACTCGCGCACGAAGGGTTCCGTACCAATATCTATAAAAATCACCATAATATATGATCTGCAAATGAGACTCGTTTTTAGTACAACTGACGCTTAGCGCCATCTATCGACATTTCTATGGAGATGTTCGAAATTTTAGAGTCAAATACAATTGGTCGACTATTACTCGTAAACTTGTAAAGCCCACTTAAGTGTGATAGTTTTCCTTTAAACTTCGTTATATATAGGTACTACTGTTGTGACATTTGAATTTCTAACTACAACCGTTTAGTTGGTAGAGGGGGGGGACACTTGACTAACGAAAATTGGTACTTCAAAGCTTGATAAGTCACGAACGGTTTACTTAATCAAAAAATGATTTTGCCAAACCCATAATATTTTTGAAAGACCTATTCAATGATATCCCACACTATGGGAAGGTCGAAACAAAAAATTATCATCCCTACTTTACATGTAGGGAGGTACCCTAAATAATTGTTTTTTTCAAAATTTTATTTTACCACTTTTTCGGCTTCATTAACGTGTATACTCATGCCAAATTACAACTTTCTAGTACCAACAGTTTTTGAGCTAAACCGCGGAGAGACAGACAGACAGACGGACATACCGAAACTATAAGGGTTCCTTGTTCGCAAGGACGCAGGACCCAAACCTTTGCAAGCAACGTTGTAGATATTGAAATATCTCGCTGAAACTATCCGCAGTAAAGCGTATTTAGTCTAACCGTCTAACCGAATGGTTAGCATGCAGCGCTGCAGCGGTTGTGTGTAATGAATTACAAATATCTTGATCGATTTATAAATGGTACGTGTTTCATTTAGGAAATTGTGCTGTGTTTTGTGAGAGTGCAGTGGGTGTATGTGTAGTTACATCTCGTTTTTACTGTCCAAAGCTTCCTTGTTGTGTTTTTGACAAAACATCACGCCTTTTATCCTCGAAGAGTTAGACAGATGGGTCTCTGATTGTCCACCAACATTTTGCCAGTTATGGTTAAATCTCATGTAAAAGAGAGCCGAACAGATTCAAAGTTGGCATTGAGTATTGAGTAAACCTCAATTTTTATCTTTGCTGACTTGGAAATCGAAACCACCACGACTTGCTTAGGAGTTACACTTGCGCCCACTAGCCCGCAGAGATAATTTTCACCATCCTCGCCAGTTATATTTAAGTCCCATGTAATATTGGGCGAGCTTATTGTCGTCAACAGGGCACAAATTCATACTCCATGCCAGTACCAGGCTGCTACTGATATTTCTGATGGAAAAACCCAATAACACTTATCCCAACCTTGGAATCGAACCTGACCTCATTTTCAGTGGTCGGGCTTGCGACCATAAAACCTACGGGGCTGAGTTAAATACTTCTCCGTCTATAAGACCTACGAGGCAGAGTTAACTACTTGTACGTGTCTATAAAATAGACCGAAAACCTCGCTTCTACAAACAAAACTTCATACTAAAATTGAGGCCTCGCTTCAGAGGATAACCCATATCCATGTGGATCAAGTTCGCTAACGTACGATCGTGTCTGTGCATGCCACAGCTTTGAAGAAAACAGGCATTCCCTCTATATTTATTACAAGCTTTGATAACATGGAAAATAGGGGCATCGTCGGTGAGTTTCTATAAAATTTTAGTACTTAGTATAGGAACATAAAATCTTTCGATACGGACACGTAAAGCTTGGCTGTATAACCAGTAATGCTTATGTTTCTCATGGGAATGTCCTATTTTATATAGATGTAATATATGACACGTTTACCCGTTGTTTAGAAGAGGTTTTATGCGTGAGTAGCTTTCTATAGTTTTTCATTTACACTTAAAGTTGAAGAGGTTTTGTTGGTAGGAAGATAAATGGAAATAGTTTGAGTTAAGGTCGTTTCTCCTAAAAAGACAGTGTTGGGCTAAATATGATTGTTACTTTTTCAAAAGGTTTTAATCACTAAGGATACGGTTCGGTATGGTAATTCCGCAGTAGCAAAGCGGTTCAACCAAAATCATAATCCGTGACAATAGGCTTGGCTTATATAGGGTGACTGGTAACTGGTGACCGATATTTAATCACGTGATTATATTCATGATAACAAACAACTTTCATTCACTTTAGTCACAAGCTTGAAGCTGACGTAAGGCGCGCGCGCGCGACTTTAATACAGCTGTTGTATTATTGTGATAAAAGTAAATGAGTATTAAAAAAAATGTTTCTTTGGGGATGTTGTTTGTTATCATGAGTATAATCACGTGTTTAAATATCAGTCGCTAATTACCAGTCACCCTATATGTAGCTTTATGACCTTCATGACATTGTAATATTATAGGCAGCAATGTTTCCGTTGATGAAAGCGGTTTTCTTTGTCATTACAGTTTGTGATGTCGTTTTTGCGATTGCAACGTTACTTTTTCCTTTTATATGTCGAACTGCGTCAATATCACAATCATTTAATGACGGCACGGTTGGCACAGTGGTTGAGCGATTGACTGCGCGCTACGTGTCGCGGTTTCGATCCCCGCATGGAACAAATATTTGTATGGCCTACAGATAGTTGTTCCGGGTCTGGCTGTTTGTGTATGTGACTTTAAGAGCGTTTATACCCTAAGGCATTTCATACAAACTTTCAAGTCGTTATTTTCCGAAATGACTGAACAGATTTTAATTAAACTTTCTATGCATAAGCAGTATGCATAGGTCTAAAAAGTTACTAAAAAACATTTTCGAAATGTCTTTTAAAAATGAAGATAATTGGAAATTTCTGTTTCTATAGACAGACTAATAATAATCGGTCTAATTTAGCTGTAATATTATTTTTCGAAAATGATTTTTAGTAACTTTTTAGACCTATGTATACTACTGCTAATGCGTAGAAAGTTTCATTAAAATCTGTTCAGTCATTTCGGTAAAATAACGACTTGAAAGTTTGTATGAAATGCCGTAAGGTGTAAACGCTCTTAAATGTTTGTAAACGCACTCACGATACACGAGAAATTCCTAGAGCAGGGTAAAGATTAAAAAAAAAACAACAAAAATTGTACCATTTTGACGTATAAACACCGGTTATCTGATGTTGTTTAATAAGTTGTCAAGCGTTGTGGTAGATTCTTGGCACTCTATCTAAGCGCATTGTGACTGCAGTCTTAATTATATTAACCTATATTTCCCATTGCAGGACAGAGCAACACCGAATGGAAACATTTTTTGTTCACTAACACCAGTTTTAGAGGGGCTACTTGATAAAATAAATGCCATTGATTTGACGTTAATCGAGTGTTCAAAAACAGTATGTAACCAGATTTAATGAAGATATAGAAGTGAGAGTCTTTTAAAAATTATATAGATAATTTTTATGCAGGATCGTAGAATATAGTGCTCAGTAAGTAATTTCTGCCTCTATGGGAAAAAGGTGTTAGTTTATGTAAATCATTACTTTGGAAACAAACTAGGTATTGATTGAAATAAGCTTACAGAAAAACAAAACATTTAAAAAAATAAGGTTTTAAATACAAGGTGTTGTTTTGCATCCCCGTCAAAATTCAGGTCGTCGAAAAAAGACATGACAAATCAATTATATTACGGTACCTAGTTATTTATTTAAAAAAAAACGCAGATTTTTTGGTTGTTTATACGTATCTTAATAATTGATACCTGCCCATAATGATATGATTTTGATATTGATATGGATATCAATCAGGTGGGTAAAATGATGAATGGGGGTGCATAAAAAAATAACTAGTCCGTTATCTTTGGGAGTCCGCCATATTGGATTTAGGTTGACATCAATTAGTTAAACTTGCATTGTCATCCAATTTAAACCTGTTCCAAAATTTCAGCTCAATCGGTTCCCCGATAACTGTTTTTTTTTTTGAAAGATTTGGCCTAAACGAACAAACAAAGATTGCAAGTTAAATGAAAGCTTTTGATAAAAAATCATTACACGTACCGTTTACATATTAAACAATTGACAAAACTCTCTTCGATTAGATCATCCCCTTATAAATGAATACCTACTTACACAATGTCTCCCATCAGCAATTTAGTGACTCGCCTTTTCATAAATACTAAATTACTGCAGGTATTTCAAACTAAGTATGACACATAAAATTGAGGTCGCCCGTGTACCTATCTGTCACTTTGTAAGTTTTAACAAATGTTAAAGGAATAGTGTGTTTGATTATTTGTGTTTATTATTCTGATGCGAGCTTTTTTTTTCGACTTTAATACATTATACTAAACTTATACCAGTACCTAAGCATATAGCTTTTTTATGCTTGCGTTTGGGAACAACTCGCCTGATGTGAAGCGATGATGCGGCCTAGGGTTGAGCACGCTCACCAAGAAGGAACCGATCCACTCGAACTTTGAAGATATCCAGATTATAATGATCAAGGAATAGAGGAGCCAGCACTGAAATCCAAAAACGGACGGTTCGGGCAAAAAATAATTGCTTACCTTCTACTATAGCCGAAAATGATTTTTAGTCCATGGTTCTAGCTTTCTCTTGTCCAAAAAAACTATTTACATCAAAGCAACCGACTAATTTACTTTTTTTTGGCGACCCTGGACACGTGGTCACGTCGTCAGAGGGGGCTTTTCGGTTTTCCGAACAAATGAGTGAGATAATGAACGCACCGATCGCATATTTGCTTGACCGATCGCTTCGATTAGGATGCAGGTGGTCACTGACATAATAAAGTTGTTTGATTGAATCAGAAACGAAATTAAAACAAAGCGAAATATCTTGCGAAATATCTAAATATTTATATAAAAAAATTGTGATACACAAGTTTTCTATATGAAAATCTACGGATATTTGAAAAAATATTTGTTCC
Organism: Cerastis leucographa; assembly: GCA_963082945.1. Taxonomy (NCBI): domain Eukaryota; kingdom Metazoa; phylum Arthropoda; class Insecta; order Lepidoptera; family Noctuidae; genus Cerastis; species Cerastis leucographa. The sequence goes on along the minus strand of OY720356.1, from coordinate 18,333,302 downwards.
CAGAACTATCGCACAGGCAATATTCAGTGTGCATGCTGCAGTATTGAAAATCTACCCGTTTACAGTTTCCGGAATTTAGCCTGAAGTTTTTATTTCATTTCCCGAACCAGTTAGAATAGAACCTGATATTCAAAACAAACGCAACAAGGATTATTTAACAGTTTTTCTTTAAAAAACTCGCCTAGAATTTATTTTAAATTTTGATTATTTTGTCAACTATGAAACTGAACAGCAGTTATCATATACATAATTATAAACCACGTTTTTGCTATAACTGTCAGTATTACATACACATGTGTGGGTGCCCTCCCCCGTGCTTCGGAAAGCACGTTAAGCCGTTGGTCCCGGATTTCATTTGTGGATCTTACACAGTCGTTACAGGTAGTCAGTGGTAAGGTCACAGTGTAAGTTTGACAACCAGTCTTACCAACGGGTAAGACTTTACTTAGTACTAACTGGGTTGTGGAGGTCAGATAGGCAGTCGCTCCATGTAAAATACTGCTATTCAGCTGCATGTTAAACTGGAAGCCGACCCCAACAAAGTTGTGAAAAGGCTGGGCAGATGAGAAGCTGTCAGTATGTCATTGCTATGTAATACTGAGAGTATTACATAGCTCTTGAATTAAGTTCAAATAAACTGATCGTGGTCAGTTCCGTTGATAAAAATCGCCCTTAATCTGCATAAAAAAAGATAAACTTGGAAAAAGCTGTTAAATCTACGAAAAAAAGCCTCAAGCAAACCCGCAACGGATCACAGTATTTAATAAAGCAAGCTATTGAGCTGTAAAAGAGTTTACGGCGACTCTGCAAAGCCAATTAGAAGCTTAAATTTATGGCAGCCGTCTTACCATAAATTGTTACATTTTAATTTAAGTCCACTGGCCCAGTCCTACACTTGGAAACTCCAACTTTGTAGTTCAATTCTGTAAGTCTTGCTACGAATTTATTACTTTTGCTGATGGGATTACGTGTTTTTACGTCTTTATTTCTTTTAATTTTTATTGAATTATTTTGATATTACGGTTATTGTAAAGATTTATCGTTATTCGTTTCTTTGCACGTGATTTGACTAAGGGTGAAATCTATAGAGGGACCTTGCCTTAGCTCAAACTTAACTAAAATGAACTAAATTTACATATATTAATGTTCTTATTCGTATGATACGCATGATCACGGTCGCGTGTGTTCCAATATGCACATTAACTTTATGCAAATCAGGTACATTTTCGGATGAAACGCAACTGAGCTATGCAAAGTCTAAGTTCGCTATATAGATTTCAACGTTTGACACTTTCTCGTCTCTATCTAGCACTTGACAGTTGTGTGAGAGGCAAATGAATAATGCATAACCACTTTTTAGGTAGACAACAGAAAAACTGTCATATAAGTGATGACAGTTTTTCTGTTATCTGCCAAGTGAAATATTTTTAATTAAATACTACGATTTAGCCAGACTATTGAACAGGCTAATGCAATAATTGTCGCTTTTATTATTTTTGGACTTCGAGGTTTTCGACCATGGAGGTTTTGTAACCTGTGAAGATACCCTTGGTTGGATTTTGTGTTGTGTTACGTTTTTACTGGCATTACAACGCATGATTTTCCGAATAGTCTTTCTTGATGTTATATTCAAAGTAAACACAGACGGTCTTTACCAATGCACAAGCTTTTAAACCTTTAAATAAATCACATTCCTTCACTTTGCATTACTTGTTCAATCTACAACTCACTTGAATTTATGTTAAATCATTCAGTTGTAAGAACCTTTTTACACCGTTTGGAGTTAGATTTGAATATGAAATTCCAATAAAATATGCACACGAAAAAAAGAAACATTTTAGGTATACCACAAACTTTGTTCGGGACTTTGCAATGACTTATAACTTTATGATTTTGCTACCGAATGCGAAATCTCTGTGAGTACGGAAGTGTTAAGTGAATTTGTGAGTGATTTTCATGTGTTGCACGTATTTTATTGCCTTTTTTATGGCTTGAGATATAGGGAGATGTCTCGTATGTTGAAACACGTGTCGCTAAATCATTTTTGATGTGGAGATAATGATAATCGGTTGATCGTCTAGCCCTATTCAAGAAATGTTTTGTAAACCTGTAAAGTCGATGTTTTCTGTCTGGACGTTAATATTATTTTCATTTACTTAAATGTTAGCTAATAAATTGGACTTCACGATAAATTCACGTCTATAATACTTCTTCTTCTCCTTTCGTGTCGATGGTACGATTTGATTTAATTTCTTAGGCCCATTATGTGGCCACGTTAATCGCGGCGTATGTCTGTGCCGTCTTTCAGGTCCTCTAAAGTGCAGGTGTTGGAACACTTCGGGCACTCCAGTGATTGTACATCGTCTGGTTGAGAACACCTCATTCACACTGCGTGTTCCAACACACAGGCTGAAATTTATTTTTCCAATTTGTTAAATTGTGTTTTGAGCGGCCTACTTTAGTGAGCAATAGGAAAAACTAAAAAAAAGGGTGTCTGTAAAGTCAGTTTACGGACGATAGTTTAACGTAACAACGTCATGACAAAACATTGATCAAATGATTGCATACTATATAACCTATTATTTCTGCACTCGCCGACCGATGCTACTTTTTTTTAATAATAAAAGAATAAATACTTGAAATTATACCAATACCAAGTCGAACGCTCAAGCCGACCGTGCCTTTCGCTCGCTCGTGCAGTGCTCTCGCTCCGATCGTAACATTACAATGAGCGTAACGTTACAATGAGTCATCCTTTTTAGTGCGTGCAGCCGGGTTTCAGCGATTCATTAGACGTTGTGACGTCAAAAATAAAATCATTTAATAAAGCAATGAGCTAAGAATCTTTGGGGTATGAGGAACAGGGTGTAAAGTTCCTCGATACTCCATAGAAAAGGGAGGATCCTCTGGCCAGACAGGTGTTATGTCTGGCGGGCAACTGCCCGATAGTTGTCATCAGGTTTCTCTATATATACTAAAGTCGATGTAAACTTTGCTTGCGACTTGTAGGAAAATTGATGTTAGTTCCACCGTCGTATCATAGATGGCACTGTAGTACTTTTTGTAGTATGTTGCTTTTTGTGGTCGCTACATCACACCCCCCCGGAGACCGGAGGTCGATAGTCGAATGAGTCATCTTGTAGGTATTTAGCCGTGCCAGTTGGAAGCTCGTTGCCGCATTGTTCACGGTGAGTCGGAACAGTTTGCGGTGGTGAGGCGAACCCCAGTGAGTCAGGGCCGGCGCTGCGTTTGCTCCGGTGTGTCGGACGTGGTACAGCGCCGTGATGTGGCAGACAGCTAGAGAGGTGTCGACCGGGAGGTAGAAGCTCTCGACCGGCCGAAAGTGCAGTGTGCTGTTCCATGGTCGCTTGATGAGAGGCTGAGGGTGCTGACCACGAATGCGCTTCCGCTGCATGCTGGTGGTCAGGTTTACCCAGTTGAAGCTGGCTGGCTGTGAGACTCGCTGCTCGAAAGCTGGAGGAAGTGATGATAATGATGATGACGTCACGTTGCTCGAAGGCTTCGCTGACGTCCTTTTTGGGGTCACCTGTTTAGGTGTATGAGGAACAGGGTGTAAAGTTCCTCGATACTCCTTAGAAAAGGGAGGATCCTCCGGCCAGACAGGTGTTATGTCTGGCGGGCAACTGCCCGATAGTTATTATCGGGTTTCTCTATATATACTGAAGTCGATGTAAACTTTGCTTGCGACTTGTAGGAAAATTGATGTTAGTTCCACCGTCGTATCATAGATGGCGCTGTAGTACTTTTTGTAGTATGTTGCTTTTTGTGGTCGCTACAAATCAAAACTAGTAAGAAACTTTTAAACTATTTATTAAATTGAAATAATGGCTCCTTAAGATACTAAATTACACGCTTAATTTACCTGAAAACATAGTTATTCTTAGCATTAAAACCTTTGATTATGAAGCCTGTAAACTAAAACTAATCAAACAGACAAAGAGAAAACCTATAAAATCGATTTCTCAATAAAATTTAACACTTTGACACACTCCATAAAGTCATAAACTGATAAAACTTAACGACGATAAGAATTAGAGGCTGGCAGGGGTGTAGGGCTTAATTTCACGGGTTATGGGCCGTCTGCCCAGATATTTGATGTTTATGCTGCAGTGTTAAGGGAGACAGTCAACAAATTAAGTGGATACCTTCGTATGTGTCTTGGGGAAAGATTTGGGTGGATACGATTGATAATCCTTTTGTTTGAAAACATCAACGTAGAGTGATTTTTACATTATACAATGTGTTGTTTTGCATCCTCGTCAAAATTCAAGATGTCACAAAAGACATAAATTATTTACCCATTTTATTATTCTTATTCTTTATTGCACACCAAATTAAAAAGAAATATACAAACAGATTGCAATTTAAAAACTTATGTACAACGGCGAGCTTAACCCAGAATTATTATTATTATTCATTCGGGACGAGAATCATTAGCATAGTTACCTCCTCGAATTTGACGAGAATGCAAAACAACACTTTGTATTTACCTACACGAACATTGTATACTTTATGTAGTAATATCGAGCGACCAATATACTTAGATATCTTACTAATAATGAAACTAAATTGGACATTGACCTTGATTTTGAGCACCTGTTTTACTTTATATGGGATTTTTCTATTTCTCAGATAGTCATCAACATCCTACGACTGCCACATCCTATCTGTATATGTTAGTACGAAACCCTTTTTTTTTTTTGCGGATGGGCAGTCATCAAATGACTCCTCCCGCTCTGGGCGGACGGTGAGCTAGCCCATTACTCACCGTCCACAGGCTCGCGCCTACGGTGGCCGGGGGCCACTGGTTGCCCCCCGACGCCCGGGGCGTCTCCCGCGGCGGCTGGGACGTGAGGTTCTCTCCCTCTCACGTTCCGCCACCTCCTTCGCTAGCATGACTGCTTCGCAGAAGGAAGCGACGCATCCCATTCCCTCTCGCTCCGGACCATGGATTGAACCAGGGCCGGACGCGAGAGGTCACCGCCGCCAATCGCCGCTACGAGGACGCGGCGGTGCTCAGCCCAAGCGGGGCAGAGCTCCACGGTGTGCTCCACCGTGTCCTCCGGCCGATCAGTGGTAACACCCGGGCGTTTCCTCCCGCCCGATTCGGTGCAGTAACCTCCAGAAACAACCGTGTCCGGTGAGGACCTGTGTCAGGCGGAAGGTGAGGGCGCCGTGGCGCCTCTCTAGCCACCCCTCAAAGAGAGGACTTATCGCCACTATTGTGGCGTGCCCTGCACGTGGTTGCGACAGTCGCTGTCTACATGTCGCCATGAGATCACGCCGGAGGTCTGTCTGCTGAGCGACAATTTGCCGCGGCAGCGGAGTTTCCCCCCGGCGTAGTGCCTCCGCGCGCCATTCGTGCAGGCGCGCGAGGACTATCGCCTCCAGATCCCATGGCGGCAACCCAGCCAAGAGGCTCGCCCCCGGACCAGCCTTACGGCTACCACCTTCTGGGGCGCATTCAGGTAATGGGCGGCTCGCCGCCTCAAAGAACGCGCCCACACCGGGGCCCCGTAAAGGGCCATGGACCGCACGACCCCCGCATATAGCCTCCGGCAGGAGGCGTTTGGACCCCCTAGGTTGGGCAAGAGCTGCTTGAATGCAGCCCCTGCCCGTAGTACGAAACCCTTTCGTATGGCTGGTTGTCAGAATTTCTAGCCACTGACGACCTGTTACGACTGTCAAAGATCTAGAAATGACAGCTGAGAGCAACGGCTTAACGTGCTTCCCAAGCCACGGAGGAAACTCGGCATGTTTTGGGTGGTCACCCATCCTCGGGCCAACCTAGGCAAGCACGGCTTAACCTTAAAATTGACTCGAGCAGCTATTGGCTGTATTTTTCCACAAAGTAACACACCTAATATTTTCCAAAATCGTAGCGCTGCAATGTGATATAGAAAATCTTTAGCCTATTGGCTAAACTAAAAATTTGTTTTATGACAGTTGTATAAAATAGCTATAATACTACGGCATGCTGGCCAAGTGCGTTACTTTGATCAACAATTAATATCCCTGACCGGCAAATATTTAGTCCATCGTATTCCACTTCAATGTCAAATATTCGAGTTAATTCAGAATCTGGATTGCTTGACAAACCCAACAACGCTTCCTGAAACATGAACCCAACGACCACCATGTCAGCAAAAAAATAGTCCAAAGTGTGGGTCCAAAGTGTCAACATAAACTGGTCCTTAGTCTAAGTCTCCTCTCCATCGTTCGACATTCTCCACTGATGGCTAGGATTAATTTATACGGACGGTAGAAGATTTTATTAATACCACAGGATAAAAATATCCAGTGAACCGAGTAGGCAGTTTTTGAGTAATCAAATGCAGGTTAGGGTTGTTAACTAAACTTCTGCTCATGTTGCAGTACACACATTAAACTTAGCCTTCTGTGTCTATGAGACAGCTCCGACTTTCTCAAAAGGAAGTCGTTACCTGAAACATGCTTAGAATCCGTGTCATCATTATCCGCCTAGCTTTTTCCTAACTAAATTGTGGTCGGTTTACTGTCTAATAGGATGCATGAATACTAAGTCGGTATTCAGCTAAATACCAGCTCTAACTCCGTTTAAATACCTTACATGTGTGTGTAAGCCGATTCCTATAATTTGTTTCCAGTTGAAATACTGTATGTTAATACTAGTGTATACTGTGTTCATAACAACGCCCGTACGCCTAGTTGTCCGTATTTATTTCTCTAGGATTAATGAACCGATGGATATCGGTAACGGTTAATTGTTTTCGCTATTGCTTATTAACTGGTGTGTCAAGTATTGGGGTACTTTAGTGTGCTGTAAGGATGTTTATAGGGTTGTTGATGATAGATATTAAGGGGTCAATTGCAAATAATGCAGTCAGAAAAATTGCCGTCTTAAACTTTTACGTAGACGATTTCTTGTTATTCCGAATTAAGTTTTAGTCACTTAACAAGTAAATGTAGTTTTCTTGAAAATTTTTACATTCAGTTATCTGTACAGCTAGAAATTTCTAACTAAATTTTAGTCTAAAATCCGGTAATTTAGAAATAATCGAGGAAAATAAAAAAATAAAAAAAAAACTTGAGAGGTGTCAAGGGACGAAGTTCCTTTCACGTACATAATATCAATACATGTTAGATTTAAGTTAGTGTGCGAAAAATAAAATATTTAATTTAAGGAAGATTAATCCTTAATTCGAAGCAATACGTCTTACTTAACTGCACAACCGAATTTGTACTTTGTAGTTCGGTCATTCAAAATAATAATCATATCTATCCTTACTCACATACACACCCCAATTGTACGTAATTTAAGGATATTTCAACTTTATTTTAAAGAAATAAAGCTTACAATAGCTTACTATAGCAAAAAGTGTCGTGACAACTTTTCGTAAGAATTTTTTCCGTCTAGCCCCCTTTCACAACGCGCGATAAGGAACTTCGTTCCAAAAACTTGATATATTAACCCCTTGTCACCTAAACTATTTATTGCCGTTTTAGAAAACAAATTCAATAAAATAGACTGGACAAACAAATGGTATAAAAATAAACAATTTCTATTTAGACCATCTAAGATTCGCTAATAACATAGTCATATCATATCAGATCATATCAAAAGATCTACAAGAAATGCTATGTTCACTGGACCGAGTAAGTTCGAAAGTAGGACTAGAAATGAATGCTACCAAAACCAAAATAAGGACAAACAAAATAGCCCATGAATGTAAAAGAAAACACAATAGAATATGTCAACACCACATCTACCTAGGCAAACAAGTATCATTTAATAAAACAAACTACGAAAACGCTGTTGAAAGAAGATCAAATATAACATGGAAGAAATTTTGGTCACTCAAGGTAATCTTAAAAGGTTAAAAATCGATAAACATGTAGAAAATCATATTAGATACCTGTATACTGCCTTGCCTGCTGTACGGTTGCCAATCTTGGGTATTCACGAAAAGAGCCAAACAAAAGATTGAAACAATACAAAGAACCATGGAAAGAAGCATACTGAACATTAGGATTATACACAAAATCAGAAGCGTAGTTAATAAAGAAAAAATCAAGGTAACTGACGCCATTACGCATGCCCTAAAACTGAAATGCCAATGGGCTGGCAACGTATCACGACACATAGACGGTAGGTGGACAGCTCAAACTAAAGAGTGGAAAGGACTAGATGGAAAAAGAAGCGTAAGCAGACCGAAGAGAAGGTGGGCTAACGACTTATAGATACAGCAGGAAACGATTGGCAGAATATTGCAAATGAGAGGGACAAATGAAAGAAACTGGAGGAGGCCTTCACCCATGTAGGGGCCTATATCTAAACAAAGAACATCCTTATTTAGATTATTTGTCGACACGGTTGGACCACCGGCCGAGCGACTGCTGCGCTGCGTGTCGCGGGTTCGATCCCCGCACGGAACAAATATTTGTATGGCCTACAGATAGTTGTTCCGGGTCTGGCTGTTTGTGTATGTGAGTTTAAATGTTTGTAAACGCACCCACGATACAGGAGTAATTCCTAGTGTGGGGCAAAGTTTTTGGAAAAAAAAAGAAATCTAAAACTACTGACAAAGAAACAAAATATTATTTACCTACATTTATAACGTCATTTTAAGGGAAATGGGAAAGGTTTTTATATTATTTTATTTTACTGTACGTGCCACATGTCATCAAAATAATAAACATTCAATCATCCAATGAGTGTATTAATAGTGATATGTCCGAGTGTTGGCACGTAACGAGATATGGCTCACCTATGAAATTAGTGAGTGATAGATGTAGTGGGGACTCTCTCATAGCGGGCTTTTAGTTAAGTATTTAATAACATTATACAGTATGAATACAAGTAAGTATTATTTTTCTTGCATTGAGAGAAGAAGGAACAAACAGACAGATAAATATATAATTTGTTATATAAATTACAGTCACGTTATGCATAACATAACGTTACTCCTGATATTTAAATTAACGTTATGGTAAACATAACATTATACCTGTAATGTGTTACTGGTTGCTGCGCTGCGTGACGCGGATTAGATTCCTCTACGGACAAATATATATATGACCTACATGTAGTTGTACCGGGTCTGTGAGTTTAAATGTGCGAACATTTTCAGTACTGGCCAAACAAACAAAAACAACTTCTAGGGAGAAAATAACTATGTGTACCAAACGCATACATTAAAATACACACATAATTTGTTAGGTTTTTTAGCTGAATTTGCCACATCATCATCATCTCCCTACCTTAGTCCACATAACTAATGCAAATATTAATCAGCCATAAAAAGAGGTTCCATTACTAAATAACTCCGCAATTTAACATCACCGCTGTCACTGCCACTTCCCCTCACAGATGATCTAGCAACGAAAGCCATTTTGGAAACAGATCCATTCGCTGAAACCCGTTCCATTACCGTGATTTATTCAATTATTCAACGACAAATGAATTACCGTGTTTTTTTGCTATGTAAAAGCTTTGCGAGCGCAAAAAGGATTATATGTTCCAACGACACGGGAGCTCGTGGCTAAATAATAACAGCCGTACGGGTCGATCTTTAAGGTTAAGCCGTGCTTGCCGGGGTTGGTCCGTGGATGGGTGACCTTTATTACATACCGAGTTTCCTCCGTGCCTTAGAAAGCACGTCAAGCCGTTGGTCCCTGCTGTCATTTGTAGATATTTGACAGTCGCCACGACTAGTCAGAAGCTTGCTTCTACTAGAATGTAAAGCCGCTTTCAATGTCAAATTCAATGACCCAGTACTATTTAATATACTTCTTTTTATCTCATTCAATTCAGTTATTTTCATCTCAGTTCAAACACGAAAACTAGAATCGAGAAGAGCTTCTAGGAAACATTAGCGCTCAGCAATTAAGTGCCATATCGTGTATCCAGTTGATCTACGTAAAATTGAAATTCTACCCTCGTACCTATACCCGTAGCTTAGAAAGTAAAGTAATCACAATATGGGTTCATAATCCTATTTTCATAGTAGAAGTGAGTGGACAGTGAAACCATTCGCATGTCAATTTAAGTTTCTATTTGCGTAACAGCCAATCTAAACTGAAACCGTCAACGAAATCCATTTGAAAAAACACGTGCCGACCCTAAAAAAATAATATTTGAGTCGCTGAAAAAATAGCACTAAAACTTGGACAACTTTACCTCTATTGTTGTAAATCTGAGATATTTTAGAAGGTTTTTAGGACTTTGATAATAACGTAAAAGTATTGATTGAGAGTAGCGATTATACGGAAAAGTAGGCTGTTTCAGGAGTCCTTATGTAGTAAAGATTAATAGGGTGTAAAATTATTCGGAAGGCCTGCCACATTTTATGAGGGGTTGAATTAAAGGTACCCATCAGATTGGCTTTTGATGAGGAAAATGAGATGAAGGACAGATGAATGAAGCTTTAAAATGCAGGGGCTTAACTTTCGATGACATGACTAGATTGACAACATTTATCTGATACGTATGAGAGATTTTTAAACGATTACCAAGGTAAGAAGCTTATATTAAAAAAATATGCTCTTTAATATAGATTTGACGTATTTTTTTTTCCGCAACTCTTCAAATTGATACACATACCATGGGGTTACATAAAAATAACTAGTTCACCGTCTTTAAGAGTCCGTCATGTTTGATTTAGCATGACGTCACTTACCTTAAATGATCCAAAATAAACGTGTATACCAAGTTAATTCAGCTCAATCGGTTAAAAAAAAAATTGCTTTCAAATTCAGTTGCAAGATTTGACCTAAACAATCATGTTACAAACATTGCTAGTTAAATTAAATCTTGTAAAAAGGCAAAAATCTGTAAACATGGAAACAGAAATCGTATCAAATGCCTTGGCGAGATCGAGAAATATTGATAGAATTTTTTTCCTTTATCCAAATTTGTGCTGACAAAGCTGGTAAGTTTGTTTACTGCTTGTTCTGTGGACTTACCATGCCGAAATCCAAACTGGTTTTTAGACAGTAGGCTATATTTTTCCAGATAATTCACCAAGCGAGTATTTATGATTTTCTCCAATATTTTCGATATCACCGGTAGTATGGATGTGGGTCTATAATTACTGATTCGATTTCTGCCCCCGCTCTTATAGATTGGGCAGACTTCCGACCTTTTCAGGGAATCAGGGAATAAGCCCGTCTGTAAGCTATCATTGATAATTTTCGTTATTGGTGGAATAAGAAATTTTTCAACACACTTGCTCATAAAGTGGCTTTATGGTCACCGCAATAAGGCACAGAATGACACCCATAATCAAACTGTGACTTTTTCATTGCTATAACTCACGAGTGAGTTATAGATTTTTTTTTTAATTTTATTGGTTGAAGTGATTTGTTCCTAAATAGTTTTTATTAAAAAAAAATCGTGTTGAGAAAGCAATAGAACATTAATTTAACAAATAAATTAATGTTCTATTGCTTGCTCATTTCATGCAACTTCTCATTTAAATAGATAATTTTAACTCGTACGTGTTTAATAAATAAAACTTTCACTCATATAACTTTTGTTTTCTCTGTAATAAAAGAAAACTTTAAATTTCCCATTTTGTACGTGGCAGAATAAGCGCAAACCCTATGCGCGGAAAATAAAAAAAATCCTCATCCCTTTAGTTTTTGGCTGATCGCAATGCGCGCGCATAGGAAAACTGATTATTTTTTCCCGCCATAGCGAATCATTTTTCACAACTCGTTTTCATTGTTGAAATTAAAGTTATTTATTAATTAAAATGTCTACAAATAGGTACTAGTTACGAAGAAAATGATTTATGTTGTACACCGCCCGAAATAAACCCGATATGTGAAGCCCTTAAAGATATGGAAAGTTTACTACCTGAAAACTCCAAGGAAAAATATCTATTATTCACTAAATAAAATGAGTATTTATTGTTATTTTATTCACAGGTGTGTTGAAAAACGTCGTATGATACACGTGTGTATTCCGTCCTCGGCTCTCTTAAGACCCTCACCTAACGGCTCGGGTCTCAATGGCGCCTCAGCGGTAATTACCAACATTACACACTAGTACCATAATGTAATAAAAAAACGCGAAGCTACAGTCCCAGTCACAAGGCATAATAGCTTATGAAAGTACTGTAGTTGCCCATTCCGTAGCGTAGATCTCTATGGAGAAGAACGGGCAAGAAACTCCATGGACACTCTTTTAAATCAAAATATGCAGTAATAAGAAAAAAATATTTATAATGCAGTTACGGGGGCAGATTTTAAATTGGGTAATAACTTCTTTTAAGAAGGTTTGTAATATTTTATTTTAAACATCCACTATTAATACATGGAAACGGATTAAGTTAAATTTTACTGCAAGTTTAATTCGAAGTGGATACACAATAAAGAATAATTTAAAGTACTTTCAACTCAAAAATACAAAGGTTTCAGAATAAGACGCAACAATGTTAATGCACGAAGGCTCCCCCATTCAATTAAAATTAAACATAAATTAAAACATCGTTGTCTTTACGCCAATCATTTGAAGTTGACATAGACAGAATGACATTTTAATTACGCTCACCCCTACTTAATTGTGTAAAGTTAGAGAAAGTGAGTTGTCAGTTGCAAGCCGTGCAAAGAGAACCTTAGGGTTGTATTAAATAAAAGTGTAAAAAATGACGTACGAATATTTTAGACGATCCTCGCAAAAATTCAAAAAAAATGGCGTTCCCATGATAACCATAACGCCATTTCCCCGTACACTCCAAACGCCACAATCACACAAGCGACAAAAACCAACGTTTTTTTTTATCCGTCAGTTTTTAATTGACTATGCGACGGTTCAGTCACAAAGATAAATGAACATGAAATGAAACTAAGCCTTTTTGCTACATTTTCACACAAAAATAAACTTTAGGCAACAAAAAATAGAGTCTAATTTCGTTGTTGAGTTAATTATGTGGCTACAAACCTTGGTTTTGGGCTGGTTATGACATAAACATGTATTTGGTGGGGCCTGCCCATTGTGTGCCTCTATGAATCGTACGTTAGTCATTCATGATGTCACACGTATGATAATAATAGATAATGTACAATTAAGCCGTTCTTTGGAATATATTATTTAGAAAATGTCGTCGTATTTTTGTTAAAGAAATCTTTTTTTTTCATATTTCCATGTGCGCTAAGCTAAGCTATCAATTTATGAAAGTGAGAAAGTACGTCATTAAAATAACGCATTGTTGGTTATATCAGAATAGATTACAAGAAAAAGCATTACCCTAACTTTGAGTACAACCATAGTAGGTTAAAAACATGATCAAGTTTTATACAAGGTGTTGTTTTGCATCCTCGTCAAATTCAAGGAGGTAACTATGCTACTGATTTTCATCCCGAATCAATAATAAAATGGGTTGGTAATTTTTAATTTTTTTCTTGTTTACGGAAATCGGTAAGTGTGAACCACCCGTGTTTTAAACGCGGACCGTATGGTTCTCGCCCTATAACCACGCTTAATCACATACAAACAATCTCAAACGTTTATGCGATTATTTCTTATTCCCTAAACCACGTTAAGGGGGTTATTCTGAAATATTGACAAACTTAAATAACCAAAAAAATCAGCGTTTATTAATAATTAACTAGGTATCGTAATTTTAATTGATTATTTATGTCTTTTGTGACCACCCCCTGAAATTTGACGAGAATGCAAAACAACACCTTGTATTATCTATGTCGTGAAGAAAACGGAAGTTCAATCTATAACGTTTCAGGACGAAAGGTTACATCAAACGATGGTTTAAGTGTTCCTTCGGAGAAGAGCCCTCGCGGCTTCTTTGAAGTTAATTTCTATAGCTTTTAGATGGTTTTATAGTTAAAGATGCTTTAAAGAATTAGAAAAATGATCAATGGAATCGATTTATCAATAATAAAGACAAACATTTTCAAGAATTTGTGGATTAGGGTCTATCTTACTTTTAAATGGTGATTCGATAAAAAAAAATTGTTAGGTTGCTAACCGAATCCGCTGTTATTATAAGATAACATTTTAAGATGAGAACAAATGGAGATTATCTATTGTGATTATTTTTTAACCACGGTATAAATTTCTTTTGCGGGTAGATGTTAAAATTTTTGTGTTTCCTTTGTTAGTTGCGTACGAAATTAAATTTTGTTTAACTGGTGGCGTACCATGACGTCTTAAAACATTATTGTTCCATTCTCATTCCAGAGTGAAAAAGAGACTGAGCTATACAGGTCGTCTAGCTCCATCTCTTTACCACTCTGGAATAGGAATGGAACAATAATGTTTTAAGCGTCATAGTACAGGGGGGGTTTGTTATAAGAAAAATAGTACTTATACTTAGTTTGTCAAAGTTCATGTGAAATTCTATATTTAAGTTTAAAATGTTCTCAAGTAAGTTAAATCCTTGTTATTTCTTATTGAGAAATAAATGTCTTTAACTATTATAAGGCACAAGAACAAAACTCAAGCACATTCAAAGTAAAAAACGGTTTTTGATTCTCTGTTACTTCAGTTTATCACTATGTTTTAGTATTATCTGAAAGTTTGTGATGATGAATGCATTGGTTGGAAGTTTGTTACTCTTTCACGCGCTAACTACTGAACGGATTTGGATGAAATTTGGGTCACATATAGTTTAAACCCTGAAATAATACAAAGGATATTTTTTATCACTGTAGTAAGATTCGGGTAATAAGATCCTAGTAGATAAGAGTGGTCAATTACTTAACTACACGAGAGCGAAACTGCAGGTATTAACTAGTCTATACATCTTCTATACAAATAAATAAAATTGATATGTCTGTTTGTAATATTAAAATAATCGTTTTTTACTAAATGCATATGAATGTGTATACGGTACATATACCAAAATGTCATTTTTTCAAATTTTGTCTGTCTGTTTGTTTGTTCCGGCTAATCTCTGGAACGGCTGGACCGATTTTGACGGGACTTTCACTGGCAGATAGCTGATGTAATAAGGAGTAACTTAGGCTCTGTTCTTAAATTCCACGCGGACGAAGTCGCGGGCACAGCTAGTTTAGAGTATATTCCAGCTGCTCCTTTCCCCTCGAGTGTCAATTATTACGCATAGCTACGTATATTTACGCACGCCATAATCGCGTGACTAACATGATGATTACTAAGCTTTAATAAGGGTTCACTGGGCTAAGGAAAACATTATTGTTTGCGGTAAGGGCTTGAAACTAGTAAAAATATAATTAACACCCTTTGCCTAACGACTGGGGATCGATACCAGTAATTACTTTCATTACTGGTTAAAAAGTTATGAAAGTTTAACTGGAATACTGAAAGGAACTTTGACATTAAAATTTTAATGAAGAAGGATTTTTTTTCCTGTTACTTATCATTAAGCCTGTAGCCGTGATGTTTATGTTTAATTTAATTTATAAAGGGTTAGGCAGAGGAGTGTGACTATGTTACACTCGCATTTGTCCGCGTCTTCGTTAGCGTGGAGTTTGACTTATCCCTCAGGAACAAAGCGTTTTTATATTGGGCAATTTTAATATTTTTAACCGTAAATATATAACCAGCTGCTGCTAGGAAATTTTGATGGGTTTTAGGGGTATCAAAATTAGATGTTGGCCAATTCTCAGACCTACCCGATATGCACACAAAATTTCATACAAGTCGGTTCAGCCGTTTCGGAGGAGTTATAGGTAACACACCACGACACTAGAATTTTAAATATTAGACTAGCTGCTGCCCGTGACTTCGTTCGTGTGGACTTTTTTTTATGGGTATGAAAAATAGATCTTGGCCGATTCTCAGACGTACCCGATACGCACACAAAATTTCATACAAATCAGTTCAGCCGTTTCGGAGAAGGTATGGTAACTAGCATTGTGACACGAGAATTTTATATATAAGATTATGTTCTAACCTAGGTTATTGTTTATCTTAATACCAAATTGCATCCTTTGTTTGTCGTTTAGGCGTGAAAAAGTCTCGATTATCTTTGTAACTCGCCAGGTTTGAGTCTCGGGTCGGACAAAGTGTCAATTTGTTTTGCCTTCAGGAATTTCTCAGTAGCAGCCACGGAGTCCGAATTGTGCCCGGTTGATGGCAATAGGCTTAGTCCCTATAATATGGAACTTAGACATAACTGGCGAAATGTGTGTTTATAGCATTTTGTACCGCGGAAGCAAATTGGTTGTTTTGGATCGCAGCACGGTATGAAATGGACTAACAACCTGTCACTTGCTAGACGCATGATTTTAACTTACAAAAACACGCCCGTCGATAATATAAAACATTTTGAGCAAACCTTAACCAAACATCAAAATCACTTACTTAAAATGAAGCACTGTAATATAATTCATTTCTGAACGCTGGTTAGAAGACCTTACATCATCATCAAGCCTTTTTCCAAATGCGTTTATGTCGACTTCCAGTCTTACCGGTTGTAACTTACTGCATCCATACATCTTCATGTATACCTAAGAAGAAGACTTCATGTATGGATGCAGATGATTTTTTTTGTGTGTTTAGACACTCTCACGTCTCTCCTTGTAAACACTAGGAGACACTTGATTTTTTGTCAAGGAGAGTTTCTCGTGCCTACTCAAAAAGAATCATCACATTACTCCTTGGTAAAACTGGTTTTCAATGTTTCGGGTTTCTGAACGTCACGTCAAATATCGATGAATACCCACCGGGATCAACGGTTTAACATGCTTTCCGAGGCAAACAAATGAGATTTCGGTATATACAGTCACGTCTAATAATATGTATACACTTAGCAAAACTGAAAAGTGTTTTGCTCGTGAAAATAAACCTATTTTGTAATAGTATGGCTTCTAAAATTCCATGTTCGTGAAAACTTAATACTTTAAACATCAATACAGTAGGAGAAAATCACTTCTAAAAGTTGCTGCGTGTATATTATTAGACTGTATAGGATGACACCCTGGACCAACCTCAGCAAGCGTTGATTTACTTTAAAGATCGCACAGCTAGTCGGCGTTTTCGTGAGAACCATTTCACAAAACGCCGACTAGCTATGTGCCATGAGCCATGACTAGCTATGTGCCAGAGGTTGATAGATGGCCCATTGTGGCTCATCATGGCCCAATATTAGAAATATAGAAAGTCTCGTTGGTTTAGTGGTCGCAAGCACGACTTCTAGCATGGAGTCCTGTATTCCCTTCCCAGGTCGTGCAAAGTGTTATTGTTTTTTCCATCAGAAATTTCTCAACAGCAGCCACGGAGTCTGGTTTCATGCCTGGTTGATGGCAATATATGTGCCCTTCGGGGATTAAAGGCGTGTTGTTATGTTATCTAGAAAGCAAAAAGTTCAATATGCTTCAGCACAATTCAGCAAAAAAAACTCCCAAAATAATAACCAGAAACCACAAAGCGATCATGGCAAAACTCCAACACAATTTGGCAAATTAAATTTTCAAAAAGTCGTATCTCGTAATCAACTCAGGCTCAGATGTGGAGGGGGTCGGATGCCAAGGGTGCAACCCCGCCAACCCCCCCGTTTCAGACACACAACTGAATTATGTAAAACTTTTAATTGTCCTCTCGTCTCACCTTCATTAAAATTCGAGGTGTTTTGTTTGGACGCAAAAACTTAGTTGTTCCATTTTTGCCCGTTGTTTTTGAGATGTTAAAAAGTCATTTTGACAGGTAACCTGGTAGCCTGATTAATTATTACGTGTACAGCGTAATGGAAATGTAAAGTATATTTACGTACGTTGGGTAATGAAGTAAAAGGTTTCTCGTATTGGAGTAAATGTAGCTTGTTAGAATTACAGTGTTAAAAGGTTTGCGGGAAGAAAAATCATGACGCGTTCTGTAATTCCGTGGAACGCCCACATGAGATGTGATGTGTCAACCACACTTTATTTTCTATTGTTACCAAAAACATTAAATAAAACTTTCTTAAAAAAGAAAGGTCAAGTCAGCTTGTTCTTTAAGATGGTTTTGTTTTTCATAAAAGAATCTAATCACCATTCAGTAAAAGTCATTATTCTAGTCTCTATTTATATCATTAGTATCATAATTTTAATCGAAATACGTCCTCGCTTATCGTAAAACATCCTCAAGCGTCGGCGCAACCACCAATTCCGTGCTTTTGCATGCAGCTAATTCTCTAGGCCATCACAAAGTCAACGGTCCACTTTAAATTAAAGCGTTAGAGTTGAACGCTGCTCTGACGCTACGATAAATGTGGTGATTTGGTACAAACTGTAAGAATGTAACGTCGATACGAAAAGAAAATTAAAGCATTAAATTCTATGTTTTCTATAACAATCACTTTTTTACATATTATAACGCAGGCTTTGAGGCTCAATCAACATGGATTGCTTGCAGTAATGACCACAACGACTTTCTCGATACCTTCGCAAACAAGATTCGTAGAAATTCAACCATTCACCAAATCGCATAAAGTGGAAACTTTTCCCCACTCCGAACTCTGATATTTTCCATTAAATTCGACTTTGCATGGAGATACGGCCTGATGGTTTTATGAAGGGCGCGATAAGGCCAACTTATGATTATTATTTCTTACCTTACGTCACTCACGCATTCTTGGGCATTTTTCTTTTCGTGGCACGCAACTACCCTGCTGTTCGGGACTTCATTTGTATCAAGTTGATTGTAATTTTTGTTTCAGGCAGTGTTATAGAATTTTGTTATGTAATTTGTGTGGTAAGTGTGACCAAGTTTATCTTTTTATACTAAAAAAAAGTTGTGAAAATCTTTACTTGAGACCATGCCTAAAGTTGCGGGACTGTTCGAAAGAGATACCGTGGCCCTGGAACACAAAGGGCGAAGAAGGAACATGGATGGGTTTTAGTCAGTACAAGTCTGACACTCCCTCCCGCTCCGCCCAGAGCGGGAGGAGTCATTTGATGATTTCCCATCACTAAAAAAAAGAAGATCATGCCTAAAAAAACTGTTTTGACGATCGGTTTGAGGGTACAAACGGTATGTTTTATTAGTGAGAACCCTTTAAAAAATTTACCAATTTTATTAATAATTCATTGAAATTACCACTTAAACATTGCATAGTTTTTGAATGTGCGGAAAATGAAGTAGTTTAATAATCTTCTTATCAGTCTAGCAATATCGATGTCCACTGCTGGACATAACATCTAATACACAAACTATGCTACACCTCCTTTCCTGCCTGTGAGACTAAAGACAAGCAGCCAAAGTGCGTATGAGACGCTGCAAATGACGAAGCCGTGGAACTGGCGAAGAAGCCAGTGACACGAAGATGAAGGACAAGAAGGACTGGAGGCCTGGTTAAAGTCGGCAGTACAGAGGACAAAGAAATCAATCCCACTATCTCAACGGAGATCACAACCAGTTAACCACCACCCGATGCAAGTCAAACGACGAAGATCATTAATTAAACATCGAAATCTGTATGTTAATTTAACCTTATCCAAAACTTTTCCTCGTTTTAATGGAAATATTAAAGCTGAGTTTTAATAAATTTGAGGTGAACGATAGCGCTGCACGCTTCGCCAACGCTCAGGATTAGATCCCTGGTTTATTTTGTAAAACTATGTAGACCCCTTGTCGGATCAGAAACTAATTTAATTAGATGCGTCAAATCGGAAATTGGTAGAGATTAATTTATACTTTTTATTATTAAAAAGCTTTTATCCACTATAAGTTGTGACTGGCAACGACTGGCCGTTCTAGAAGAACATACACAATCAAATAAAAATATTTTATTTTACATAGGCCTACATGGGCACTTATAAAACGTCGACAAAAGGTGCACGGTTCGGGTGGGTCGTTTCCTATGGAGAAGAACCGGCAAGAAACTCCATGGTTACTCTTTTAAAATCATTTGGTTTTACAATATTTGAAGTTACAGCGTTATTACTTAAGTATGGGAGGACAGCGTAGGCCCGACAATAAGTCGTTGCTTACTACAAAATGTAGAACAAGAAAAAAAAAACACTGATCTTATTGCTTGCGTGAAACGTCAGGTGCGAAGTGCCTTTATGAACGTGGACGAGGCAAAGGGAGTGTGTAAGTATTGTAGCAGGTGGCCGTGTGTAGTTTCTACTTACCCCCATTAGAATATATATCACCCACGACTTTGTCTGTCCTTTATCATGAAAGATAGCCAGAGTTCTTTACCAAGTCTTAGGTACCTTATTTTCAAAGAGCAAGATCGGTTTAGGAGTAATAAAGTACACTGACTAACACAGGTATTCTTAGTCATGAACTGAAGTTAAGTCGGACTAACCACGCCTACATTCCGCCCTGTTTGTTTATAAATTGACATAATAAACGCCTACTTTCATCTGTCAAAATTGAAGTACTGGAAATCTATTAATATTAATATACATCTTGACAATTAATTTTAATATACATATTAATATCCCCTTCACCCAATATGGGGTTCCTGCAGATAATGTATAGAAATAACATATGTTAAATTAGTTAATGAGTACCTAAAGTAATTAAAAGAATAAACTAGTTTAAATGTAAGAAAGAAAATTATTAAAGTTAAGTTTTCCATGAAAAACTAGTTAAATGTAGTAACTTATTAAAATTAGCTTAGAAACTTGAAGTAATGTTAAAGTAATTAGTAGGAAATAAAAGGCTTTTTTATTTTATTTTTATTTTATTATACATCTTGACATCAACAACAGCTTAACTTATACATCTTTAACATTGATTAAAGTGAGATATGACATCTTCAGCATTGATTGATGCAGGATCCAACTATGGGTTCGACGAAGAAAGGTAGCTGGAGGAGGTACCTTATTCGAAGATACGTCGACGTGTGTTTTCAACTGTTGTCATGGCAATACAGTTCGACGAAATTAAGACCAAAAACGGATTTGGCTTGGCTCTCAGAATATGAGTGTTAGTTACTTTCGCAGTTATAATGTTACCTATTTATAGATTTTCCTAAATATTAGTAGTCAGAAATTCATTACTTGAAACCACTAAAGATGGTGTTGTTTATGAATTAATTTAACTATGCAAACATCAAATAACACACAGACACAAACATACACGCAAACTCAATACAGACTTCTTTTGACCGCTTTTAATTTAATTATGTTTTTTTTTTACCATCGTTTTTTTTTGTAAGTCTTTTTGCATTCGATTCTGGAAAACTTCTCTTAGGAGAGGGCAGTGGCTCTTTTTACACAGGTCTATCATCTCGCACAAAAGTCAGGGACTTCACACAATTTTGTAACCACATTCTTGTGTAATAAAGATTATTGATTTTCAACTCATATATAAGATGCTACTAGTGTTAAATTAGATTGATTCGATTCGAATGTATGAGCGTACTCATCGGATGGGAAATAATCACGGTCGGGGTTAAGGCCATTGCTACCTATTTTAGTTCAAATTACATAACACATCGCTCATTATTATTAAGTAATTGGTTTTGTAGGCGGTTCAAAAATCTATTTTGATGGTCGTTGCTGATTTTTTTATTGGTATCCTGTGAAAAAAGAGTGACCCCGAAACTGGTTGGCTTTTCTTATACAAGGTGTTGTTTTGCAACCTCGTCAAATTTCAGGAGGTGGTCACGATAAACATAAATAATCAATTAAAATTACGGTACCTAGTTAATTATTAATTAATTAACGCTGATTTTTTTTGGTTATTTAAGTTTGTCAGTATTTCTGAATAACCCCCTTAACGTGGTTTAGGGACTAGGATATTATCAAATAAACGTTTGAGATTGTTTGTATGTGTGTAAGCGAGGTTATAAGGCAAGAACCAGACGGTCCGCGTTTGAAACACGGGTGGTTACACTTACCGATTTCCGTAAAAAAGAAAAAAAAGAAAAATTACCTACCCATTTTATTATTGATTCGGGACGAGAATCATTAGCATAGTTACCCCCTTGAATTTGACGAGGATGCAAAACAACACCTTGTATACAGAAATCTTACCTTTGTAAAAGAGCAGCATGTATAACGGTATGGTACAGTTAAAGTAAATGCTCAAGTTTAAGTTATTACTTAAGCAAACATTGCTATGCAATAGACAAGAATGAAATTTAAACAAAGTATGAACCGTTCTAGCCTTTAACAATTCTAAATTCAAGCAATTACTAAACTACAGGATAAAAGTATCATGAATATTGACTTTTGGGTCTGCGCAAACGTGTGTCTTGTGTCGGATACAAGTTTTTTTTTTGGTAGCTCACATAGTGTTCCACTGCTGAGCAAAGGCCTCCCCTGTGTTCTTCCATACCTCTCAATTATATGCGCTCTATGGCCATGTTAGCCCCGCAAACAGGATCAGATCGTCACGCCACCTTCGCCGTGATCGACCTCTACGGCGCTGTCCTTCCTCAGGCGTCCAGTGTGTTACCATCTTTGCCTATCTATCCGGGTTACCAATGAATATTTGATTTCTATTTAACCAGTATGAAATCAGCCACTCCCTACGCAGACGTAAACATTTTTTTTGTCCAGATGCTTCCACTTGACACTTACTTGTTGCTGATCACATAGTGTTCGGTGTCGGTAACTGGAAACTAACAGTCGTCAGTTGAAGACACAAGCAACATTAACAAATTTCCTTACACTTGTACTGAGCTGCGCAAACGGATGATTTGCAATGGGTGTCCGTATCCTGTGTGCGACACAAGCCACGCACACCGAGCGGGTGTTCTTCACTGAAGAAGAACAAGAAAACAATTGTATCAGTGACCAGGAGTAGCAACCGGCGACTGTGTCTGATCACCGTTGCAGGAGACAGCAACTACGTTTTCCTGTGATCGCACAACTGTGGAAGTACAGACTAGGGATAGAGACGAGAACGTGTTTAAACAAAATCAAGTTTAGAAGCGTTTACTTATTCTATAAGTTTTTGAAAACGATATCAAGCCTTATTTTACCATCCATTTATGAATTCCTGTAAAATACTTTTCCAGATAATTTCAAACAAATTCTGTTCCAATTTCCCACATTATACTTACAGATCTGCCTACCCACAAATATAGTCCCGACTCCACAGTACAGCGAACATTCTCGCGTGATTGACACAATACACGAAATGTTAACAAGCCCCGTTTGTGAGTGACAGACTATTGTAGTTAATATTAATAGCGGCGCCATTGAACACGCTGATGGCTTGTCATTACGGGCAAGTGTGTAAGAGGGTTTTGTCACCATTTATTTTTTTGGAATTTTGGTGAATTTGGGTGTAGGTATTTTCGGGAGGAATCTTAGGAAGTACTTAGTTTTAACAAGGTGTCTGAACTTCAAGACAGACTTTTAATCACAAAATTTCTAAGCAACATTGTTATGAAAAGTTAGATCGATTGTGTGAGGAATAACATGAAAGAGAAGAGCAGCGGTGGCCCAGTGGTAGCAGCCCCGACTTACGAGCAGTAAGTCGTAGGTTCGAACCCAAGCAGGCGCATTTCTTTGTGTAATTTATTTCATCACCGCTGCTCTCAAAACGGTGAAGGAAAACATCGTGAGGAAACCGGCATGTCCTAGAACTAAAAATTCGAAGACATGTGACATCTACCAACCCGCACTGGGCCCGCGTGGTGGATTACAGCCCATTCCCTCTCATAGAGAGGAGGCCTGCGTCCCAGCAGTGGGAACAATATAGGCTGATGATGATGATGATGATTTTCGGGAATCAATTTTGGATAGTCGATGGAGAGGGAGAGGAAGACCAAGGAAACGATGGATAGATTGTGTGATATGAAAGAAAAAGAAGTAAAAAAAAAAATGCGTGGAGTCCCTCCGCGCGGAAGAAGTGAAACTTCGTAATACTACATGCATGCGTTCGAGTGCCACGCATTCACTCTCGTTATTTTATTGAGTTTCTAAATCATATTTTGTTGTTTTCTTGTTGTATTATTTTTATTTCATAATTATTACACAAGTTTATCGAGGTTATTCTACTCATGGAAATTGAGCGAAGGCTGGTCACACCGAAGAATCGAATGCATGACTGTTTCCACGCCATCTTGCGTACTTAGTAGAACTACGTAGTCACAAATCTTGTAATACGTACTGCCATCTCTTAGTAAGTTTCAGAAAATATTCCCCCTCCATGGTAGCGTTAAACTTGTTGGAAGTCGCATAAAAAGTTTCACTTCAATAATAGCTTGACGGATGACAGAGGAGACTGGAAGAAGAAAACGTGTAGCGCCGACCCCAAAGTAACATGGGACAAGGGCAGGAAGATGATGAAGAATGGTGAGTGAAAGTGTTGATCATGTTTTAGATGGGGTGAGGGAAACGTTGATATTAATTTCAATGGTTTCTGTAGTCTCATAAGAGTCATTATAAACGTGTAAATATCATGCTTTTGTAGCACACGTGCGGCTAAAGCTACGGCGTAGTGTCACTAGAATGCTACGCCGTAGCTCGGGTTGATCGCCCTGCTTAAGTAAACCATTTTGATTTTTATTTGGTTCAACAAAATTACTGTTATTAGTAGTAAGTGAGTAATGTGTTTTGGCTGCGTTATAAGTTTTGTTAGCTTAAATCGCTCTTAGCAACAAAAACTTCAACCTATTTTAATCAAACGATTCCTATAATTAAGGATCCCTAATTGAGGGGTATCCTATTTACCTATGTAATGATGCTAACATCAATTTGATACTCGAAATATTCCAGACTTTTAACATTAACACTTTAACTTGATTTGACTAAGTTTGACTCTTGAGAGTGATGTCTTCGTACGTGTTAATAATACCTCTGGATATTACATTTCTGAACACAGATGTTGAAATAGATGGAAGACTAATGGCATTCAAATATTTCAGTCATATATCTTCAAGTACTAAGCTCACAGAAGCACAAGGAACTGCGTTGTCAACAAGAATAAGTCGCGCTTCTTTCAATTGACTTCGCAACTTCGCAACGGAACGGAGGAATATTTAACAGCTGCTATTACGATTCCAATTTGCGTTACAGTTGCTACGTTTCACAAATTAATAACCTATTTGCGATATTTTGTGATGCGATTTACGCGCGTCTGTCATTTATTTCGCTTGTGATGCTCCAAGCAATTTCTCACTCCTTTTTTCTTCAGTCACTGACGGTATACGCATAAATATCGTGCGGTTATGTCTAGATACTATAGTACAAATTAACATTGGAGCTACGACCTTCAAAGCGAAAATTCTTGGATGTCAACTTCGAAAGCATTAATAAATAATATGAAATACGTTAGAAAGCGCCTTTTGTTCGCATCCACTCTTTGTAGTCTGACAAGTTTGCGCAAAGTTCAGACCTTTGTGGGCCGTCTTACATTTCATTCGCATTATTACAAAATCATTTGAGAAGTTAAATTTTCAATTTGTTTAATGGATACATGGGTACTTGAGCCCAGACTAATCAAGCGTACTTTGCTGTAAAGATAATGTAAGATTAAAGCAAAGTAAATGAGAATGTAATTAGTGAACAAGTTATTTGCTTAGACTTTGTTAATGAAAATTGTAGAAAGGATGGAATGTGTTAATCAGGATTTTGCTTGTGGTGTAGTGTGTTTCGATTATTAAATAACACATCAGATGGATTTATTTAATTGTTTGTTTGGAAATTCGTGAGGAAACGAAAATTCGAAGACACGTGACGATAACATTGTGACATTTTTCAATACACAGTAGGCCATGGCGGTGGATTACAGTCTACTCCCTGTCCGAGAAAAGAGGTCTTTATTACTAACGGAATACAGAACTCTTTGCTCTGACCATTATAGACTTACATGATTTGTTTGTTTAATCAAATTAATCGAACTGTGAAGTACGAACGAAGTATAAGTAAGGATACTAACACAAATGAAACAAAATCAATGCCTCATATAAAACGCCTACATACAAGAGCACGTAGAGGTATTTCGGGCCAAGTGGGCACAATATATTAATAGCTTGATGAGCAATATTCCCAAAATAAATCGACGTAAATCCATCATGAGGGTGAAGGGTGAAGAAGTTAAGGTTACGTGGGAGTGAAGTTTATTCTCAATTTGGAAGTAGGTAATTATAAAATATCAATTTCTTTTTTAATTATCGGGTTAGCGTAAATACGTTTTTTTCATCTATTCTTCCCTGATAGACGACAAGAAATTATTCCATTTGAAAAGCTCGAGGAAGCTCGAGAGCTTCGAGAATCAATAATGTGTTTCTTTATCCACAACATCTTCGTTTACTATCAGGCTATCATCATCATCAGCCCACAGCAGTCCTCTAGTGGCCTAGTAGATAGGCCTCTTCAATCACACATTACTTAACTCGAATCTCAGCAACATTCATGTAGTTGAAAAAAAAAAGAAACTGACATGTGCTCAAAACATAGCACCAGATATATTGAAAGCTAAAAACAGTTACAAACGATCGCAAAGAGATTACAAAGATTCCTATGAAGAATCGACATTTCACAGATTCAGTTTCATTTATTGACGTGTTTTATGATGTCCCAATAGAGGCACACGCTATATATCAATGCGATATGACATCTGTGAGCCAAGCAATAAAGAAAAAAGCGGGAGGCGCCGCGGGATTCCATTTGAACATAGATTTACAACTTAGAAAAAGCTTTTAACGTCCAATTTTTTGGTCACAATTTTAGTTTCGATGAAATTCTGGGGATGGCTTTGAAAAGTTTTTGAAGAGGTCGATATGATGTTATTTAATAAACTTCTTACAAGCAAGTCACTTTTATATAAATGAACTTAGTTTGCAGCTGTCAATTACATAGACGTTACCTGGCAAAGCCGCATTTACTGTAAAATTTAAACCAAAAATCATCTATAAAACAACACCTATATGCATACATTAAATTTCATCACCTGTAAGCTACTTTCAGCATTGAACAATAATTATTATGTGAGTATTTTCGTGTATACCAACAAAAGTTATAGGAATACCCCGTTTTATGATGTTCTAATAGCTGCATAGGCTGTATATCAAAGCGATGTGACATCTGCGTGCCGCGCAATAAAGAAAAAAGCTACGGATAGTCCATTCGAACATAGATTTACAACGTATTGGGGAACACTGTTTTTTATGACGATTTGATATACTTTTCACCTATAAATCTTCTTTTCCGATCATCTGCAAGTCGGCGATTTCATTTGTTTTTTAAGCACATTGTGAACGCGGTTTTTCAAATAGGCTATTTGAAGGACTAGTGATTGCAAGGTCTACTATTGAGCATACGTTGCATACGTTTTTGCATTCGATTTCTAGTTCAGACAAAATAATATTGGGTTTTTCATCAGGAATGTCTCGACTAGGGACTGGAGTTTAGATTTGTACTCAGTTGATGGCAATAAGATTGGCTCCTGTATTGAATGTGTCTTAAATAAAGCTAGTAAACAGTGGGTGTACTATATGTACACCAGTGCCTAACCCGTCGCGGAGTTTTAGGCGTGACATTATGCTTTTCAAATATAAAGGGTGCAAATAGTTTAATAATTTGTAAAAGCGCCTTGTGCTTCGTTAAGGGTCTATCTCTTAACGAAGCCGAAACGCACTTTTTCCTCGTTATTGCGATCTTTTTTTTTGTTCTGGTCTATCCTAGGAACCTTCGAATTTCTGAGATATTGGACGTCACAGTCCCAATTTTTTCACAAGTTGAAAAAAAAATACTAGTTACAGTTCCGTACCTCGAAAGGAAAAAACGCAACCCTTATAGGATCACTTTGTTGTCCGTCCGTCCGTCTGTCAAGACCCTTTTTCTCAGGAATGCGTGAAGGTATCAAGCTGGAATTTATATCAAATACTCAGGTCTACTGGTGCGCGAGTATAACTCGCAATTGGTTGTTTTTTTTTTTTAATTTTGTTACTGTACTTTGAATACCTCCATGACCTGTTTACTATTCAATGTATCCATCAGCACAATGTTTTAAGTGCGTTACATTGAGTTTTACCCTAAAACGTGATTTTTCCCCCCTTTTAATAATTTTTGCGTAGTGTTACTGAGATTGGTGTACAAAGTGGCTTCTTATAGGGTCTAGTTACACCTTGTATAGGTAACACAATTAGGTACTTTCATAGTAATAACATACCAAAATCAATAAGCTGTACACGCTACAAAAAAAGTCAAGGGAAAGTCCGCCACTCAAGGCTCACAAAAACACAATCAGTATAAAATCGACATGATAATTGCCGGCAACGAGGAAAGCGCTCGCGTGAGAGGTCGCGTGTCTGACTTGATTAAATTCTACTTGAACAGGTCTGTTTGGTTATTCACAGCCGTGGTAGCAACGTGCCGATAGAAAATACAAGCTATTTTCATTGCTCACTGCATAGAACACGGAGACACGTCAGCGGTGGCTGCTAGAGGCGGCATTGAAAACACTTTCCAAAATATCTAAGTGTCTTGATTTTTACTAGCACTATGACACATATAACGTACAAGCTGCCCGCGGCGTCGCCCGCGTAGAGTTCAAACAAACTATCGGGCTAAAAAGCATCCTATGTGTTAATCCAGGTTATAAACTACCCGTGTGCCAAATTTCATCCACATCCATTCAGTAGTTTTTGGGTGAAAGAGTATCAAACATTCATCCATCCTCACAAAAATTTTCGCATTTATAATATTAGTAGGATAGATACTGACGACTGTGCGTATGGTCCGTCACTGAAAATGTGTGCTCCATATACTATAGGCACCACGATTTTTTCTAGTATTGCCGCGTCTAGATATTGCCCACGCTGCAATTCCATGTTCTGTAGCTCCTACCCCACTTAGCGTGACTTAGCTCATGCATTTGATAAAGTATGCCATAGTATATTTTTGGTAAAAATAGAAGATAGCGCCCCGATAAAGGTCGTTGATTGTGACAGTTTCAAGATTATATTAATAAAATTATTAGGTCATTAAATTTTGAATGATATGGGTTGTTGTAGCTATTTGGGTTTTAGGTGTGCCACAAGGAAATAAACTCGGACCCATTGTAATTTAATTAATTTAAAAGTCACCTGCATACATTATTGAAATCCGTCTATAAAATGTTCTTTCAAAATATATTACATGGAGTAAAAATGTTCAGGATGCTGAAACTGAAAAAAGTAGGTAAAGCTTAACAGAAGCACATACATTTTAGTGCACACGGTGCTAAGGTTCGAAGAAGAAGAAGAAGTAAGTACTTGTGAAAAATAAAAAATGAAACAAGAATTTTATTAACTGACTGAAAAAAAGTAATCTTACTTATCTAAGGAAATATTCAATTTCTTACCTTTTATGCATAAATCTCCAAACCAAAATCCACTGATATTGTTAAGAATATTGTGCCTACTTTATATTTTCGCTTATTTTTCTTAATCTTCCAGTAAATCCGCTTACATACTGAAACCTTTGTGAACACGAAACGAACGAAATCCCTTTTTTCGTACGTAGCTTGGTTTTGGCGCGGATAGCAATTTTATTGGGGAGTCGTGTCAAAACAAAATTGGAGTACTAACTGCGTACTTTTTTATGATGTCTATTAAAAAGGCGTACGTAGTGTGTAACGTGCTAGTTTTAACTACAAATCTGTTCGTGTTCAATTTAGGTTTAATAGCTATGCGTTTTTAACGGGTACTTTAGTTGTTTTCCTTGTTAATCGTAGTTTTTTGTTGCCTTGTCACATTGATGGTTAATGATGTTGATAAACTCTTTTATTTTTATCTACTTACTATAACTATTGGGGAAAAAGTTACGCAGTTATGATAAAACTTCAATTGTAAATGCCATTTAAAGTTATTTTCAGCAAACATTTCGCATAATTCCACCAATTTATGTAACACGATCAAAATTGATCAATCCTCCGATCCCGGCACAGGTAAACATACCAATCGAGCAGGTGTTACCAGACCACTCACGGACTGCATTAAATATGAACACCATAAATTGAGAACGTGGTAACATTCATAAAAAATGAATCCATTTCGATTTTTATATTCCACGCATCACAGACGCGAACTATAAAAGAGGTGGCGGATACGAATGGCACGAAAAAAAGAGGAATATTCATGCTCGATGACTTGGAAAAATTCAATTACACAACTGTCCCTGGCTTGCATTCTAATGGACAGGCTGGGACTGGCACAACAAATCTAATCAAAGTTTACTATTTAGGGATCAAGCCGACCTTTGGCACCTTGGATTGAAGGCCTTGAAAGTTTTGATGTCAAAGTGTCTCGGTGCGGGTTAATTCACGCTACCGTGTTCCGAAGTGTTGGTATGTGATTAACTGTTTCTGTTTTATGGTTGTGTGGAAAGTGTGTTTGTATTTGGTCAGGAAGCACGTACTGTGATTCATTTGCCGTAGTTGATTTACTATTGATGAGTTTGATTAAAGGGCACTTAAATTATTTGTCATCACCATCATTGGCCCTTTTGTTCAACCTACTGCGAAGTAAGCCTTTTTCATTTTGTACCATGCTTTCCTCTGGATTGATCTTTGCCAGGTGTTACCAATGATGATGAATGATGTATTTATCAATATTAGTTATCGTTGTACCTATGTAATTTTTTTTTTAATTTTGTTCGCACGTTATGTCCTAGCTACAAGTAAGTATTTTTCTTTCTTTCTTTCAATGATCTTATGAATAGCAGTTGACTGTTAGTCCACTCAAACTTCTTCTACCATCACTCAGTTATCATTAGGTTAGAGCTCTCAATTACAATTGAGAGCTTTTTATTTGGGATAGTTTACAATGATATTAACAAAATTAACTTTAATTTAGGTAAAAAAGACACTGGCTTAATAGAAAGTCACTACGGATTTTAACTCATCCTTAAACCTATTAATAACAGCGTCACGCTAAACAACCACAGCACCAAAAAGCATTTAATCTTATCATGCTACCGCAAATGGTAACATTTCTAAACCGACCCTCATATTTCTCTCTCGCATTAGCATATTTAGTTGAATGAGTCTCAATCTATGAATTATAAAACGTAGTTCAAGAAACCTTGTTAGTGAGGCTAACTTGGTAACACCACCTTGTAACATATTCACCGCCGAAGTTGAATAATAAAACTATTCGCAGCTACGTGTTTACATGAAATTATGAAGCGAGAACTGTGATAAAGAACCTAATCTTAATGAAGTAAAAATACTAATATCGAGGGAATAGTTTTAAAACTCATAATCATCTGCCTAGCCTTTTCCCAAACTATCTTGGGGGTCGACTTCCAGTCTAATCGGATGCAGCTGAGTACCAGTATTTTACATGAAGCGACTGCCTATCTGACCTCCACAACCCAGTAACTGGGTAATTCGAAACCCCTTAGTAAGACTGGATGTCAGACTTTTGGCTTCTGACAACTCGTAACGACTGTCAAAGATCTACAAATGACAGCCGGGATCAACGGCTTTCCGAAGCACGAAGGGAACTCGGTATGTAATTATGGTCACCCATCCACGGATCAACCTCGGCAAGCACGGCTTAACCTTAAAGATCGACCCGTGCGGCTGTTGTTATTTAGCCACAAGCTCCTCAAACATAGTGTTAAAACTCATTAAGTGCCAATAAATCAAAAACCGTTGTAAAAAGAGTTACAATTATCTTAAACAGTTTTTACACCTCAAAACTAAAAGTTTGTGGTACTAATACTGATAATAATTATCAAACATCATTATCAGCATCACAAAAACATCACACATGTTTATATTCTCCGTACGCGTGCAGTAAAAAAAGTGCCTTGGTCAAGTATGAATGTGTATTATAAGTGGAAGTGTATACTGTCTAGTGAACCAATTCATAAGATATTTAAGTAAGCCAATTTTATTCCAACTACTTGTGCTACTAAAGTATCTACCGTTTAGAAAATTCCTCTCAAAATATTAACAGATAAACAACAGATGCTTTTAAACAGGTGGCTAAGTTTAATACAAGAACAAGCCTAAAGGATTACGAATAAGATTGATAGTACAAACAGACGAGGATAGACGATATACACAGCTCGATTGATCATATTGTACTGCGATACTAAGCCTTCTGTTGGATAAGGCATTATGCTCGTTAGATCGCTTATTATTCCCATCTATAGGGAAACTCAATCAACAACAATCCGGAATGAACTAGGAAGGATTATAAGGAGGAGTTAAAACTTAAACCCAAGTTCTGAGGGAGCTAAAAGAGTTTTTATTAAGAAATGCAGTTTCTTATGGAAAAAAATTAAAAGGGAAGTAGACTTTACATCTTGTAGAACGTTTTTCTTTTAAGCGAGAAGGGAAACAGCTGTTAAAAGTTGAACGTTTTCGTAGCGTAGGTATACCTACGTACGGTTTGTCGATGTTCTGTGCTATAGAACATTATTGAAAAGCAATACTTTAAATTCAGCTACGCGGACTCCGCTCATCGCTATCAAATCAAATCATTTAATTCGGATAACGGATATAGCATATACAAGGTGTTTTTTTGCATCCTCGTCAAATTCAAGGAGGTAACTATACTCATGATTCTCATCCCGAATCAATAATAAAATGTGTAGGTAAATTTTTTTTTTTTCTCATTTACGGAAATCAGCAAGTGTGAACCACCAGTGTTTTAAACGCGGGCCGTTTGATTCTCGCCCTAAAACCGTGCTTCCACAAATTCAAACAATCTCCAACGTTTATTCGATAATTTCTTATTCCCTAAACCACGTTAAGGGGGTTATTCTGAAATACTGACAAACATAAACAACCAAAAAAATCTGCGTTTATTAATAATTAACTAGGTATTGTAATTTTAATTGATTATTTATGTCTTGTGTGACAACCTCCTGAATTTTGACGAGGATGCAAAACAACACCTTGTATACATTCTCACTAACTAACATACATATAAAAAAAAACCACGAAAATATCATTAAACTATTGTACACTAAGTGACGGCGTTGAGTTGCGCTGCGTGGCGTCACGTAGTCTTCCGCGGAATCGCCGATACATGACACCCTCCGGTCAAAACTCCTCCTTGAGGAAGGTCTCGATATGATGAGTTGGAACACGCACCACGAATGACTTGAAATTCGTGATGTGGTGCGACTCCAACTTCTCGACCCTCAAGGTCCAGCTGGTCTTCACTCGAACATAGTCCACGATCTCCTCAACCTTCGTGGGGTAATGTGGCTGGGACTGCGTCGTTGTTATTGCCGGATGCAGCATATTGGGTCCTGCTGGCGCGGTCCCGCACAGGTTCCGACTAAGGCTTCCTCTTCTTCCTCTCCACCTTCAAGAAGCCATCCTTGTCACACGTTCGTGATCCTGGGCCTAGCTGTTTCAACCCCTCTTGGAAGGTTCACAGCAGCTCTTCTCATCCCCTTTCTTGGTATTCGACATAGGTTTGTGCATGGCGACGATAGCAGAGTAGGCACGCTTAGGGGTCGACGTAACTACACGAGTCACTACCTCGACTGGCCTCGAGTCAGCGACGGCGGCGGCGCAAGTTGCAACGCGTGCAAAATCAGCAGCGGGTGACGCAGTGGAGCTCGCTCACTCAAAACTGCCTATGCTAGCGTTTCTTGCTCCGCGACATGTGCTCAAGTTCTAGGCATCAGGCGACCTATTTACCTTAACAGAGTTGCGCAACAAGTCTACTTCGGCACGTAGTTCACCGATGGTGTTATTTGACACCTCCTATGTGGACTGCACCTCCGTCCGCTAGGCTTACCTTGAGAGTTGTAATGTGCTTCAGCGACCTTGTGACGTCGAGGTGGTCAAACGTGACTGGGGGCAATTTATGTAGTTCTTTCACCACAAAAGCAGGCACGTCGTCTGGGTCCTTGAAACTGGACTTGCAAGTCTGCACGATGCTGACTTCGTCCATGTAGTCGATGGCATGGTTGATAAATGCCAA
This sequence comes from Cerastis leucographa, assembly GCA_963082945.1. Classification (NCBI taxonomy): domain Eukaryota; kingdom Metazoa; phylum Arthropoda; class Insecta; order Lepidoptera; family Noctuidae; genus Cerastis; species Cerastis leucographa. Next base: position 18,299,529 of record OY720356.1, on the reverse strand, counting down.
GACCTCAAGCGCGCAGTGGCAGTCAGAGGCACTCTAAAGCGTGTTTATTTTAAATTATAAAATTTATTCGGAACCAACTTAAGATTAACCAAACAAACTCCACTCCATAAAAATCATTCTCATCTTATAGTTTCCGTGTCCGCTTGGCTGGCATTAGACGGCGGGCGAAAATAGACATCAAAGAGCAGAACACAGAGCTAAGCATCGATTTGCGGTGTCTACTGCAGTGTAACACGCCGGGGCCGTCAACCGTAACCGGCGAGCAGTCGAGCGGCGATTCAGAAATATTGTTGTTTTACTCCAATCTCTTGTGTAGAAGCTGGTGGTTTGGTAGGGAGAGAAGGCTATACAAATACTTAGTGTATTTAGTGTCAGTTGTCCATTTCTTAGGGTAGACTTTCATTTTCGTTACGTAATAGGTGTAAAAATACCACCAACAAAGCCGCAAGGTAGTTGTTCTCCCTTCCACTAACCGAGATATTGGGGGTCGAAACGCCAACAGTTACACAGTTTTTTTTTAATACAAGTTTTTAATGTTATATTTTTACTACAAATACCTCCACGATCCACGTACTATTCAATGCATCCATAAGTGTGAAAAAACACCGAAAAACACCACAAAAAGAAAAGTCTTAGCAGTATTTTTTGCGTAGAGTTACGTACTTAGTTTGAAGTACAGAACGCCTGGTTGCCAGCTTCAAGAAGGGTGCATTTACCTTCTACGAGTACTAACATGACCAATTTATATGATCTACGTCTGTTATTGAATGATATTTTTTGTTTCTTTTTGGGTTTTGTAAATGCTGAATTTAAGGATATAAAGGTATCCTGATTGTGGTTCAATAAGTTTTGGCCTTGAATTGAGTCTTGATTACAGACGACTGTGACAAGCAAAATTCTTGGTCTACACTACTACTATTCACTTTGTTAATAAAGAACAATAAGTAACAAAAAGAAAGACAATTCCACAACCCAATAACTATGGCGTAGAATTTTAAAACAACTCCACATTTTCCGTAGAAGCAGCACAGAACGGATGTTTATCCTGCATATTCGTAGCCAGTCGTTCTACAGTATTTTTATACAAACAAAATGACAAACAGGCAACGACCGCCTCATTTGCATTTCATACGAATCGGCAATGTAGGAAGTGGGTGGAAAAAGCGTAAGTTGCAAATGGCTGCCAAATACAACGCAACTATATATTTTTGTGATATCTTTTTTTTGTATTGGTTGCTGGAATTTTTATGTCATGTTGGCTATTGTCCTTGAAGGTGTATATTATTATAGCAGTTATCCTCAACCGATTGAGCTTAAATTTTGCAAACACGTTTAGTTTGGATGACAGTGCATGGTTAGCTAAGTGACGTTGTTCTAAATGAAATAAAGCGGACTCTCAAAGATGGTGGACTAGTTATTTTTATCCACTTCCCTGATATGGGTATCAATTAAAAGGGTTTGCTGAGAAGAAAACGACAAAAAAATTAAGTCTTATATTTAAAAGCTTTTCAGGGTACCGTTGCCAAATGGCAAAAAAGGGACCCTTAATAGATTCGGTCTGTCCGTCTGTTTGTGTGTCAGTCAGTCAGCAAGACTATTGGCACCACACAAAAAAATAGGTGTAGGACTCCATGCATGTAACTGAGGGTTGTTTTTAGATAGGTTTGTTTAAAAACCTGTATGTATTAGCAGTCTTCAAGAAAGACTGTAGATAAAATCTATTCCAATGGACATAATGTATCCACATGATAGGTAGATTAACGATCTAGTGAAAGCCACGTGGTCGTTTTGGCGTTTTAAGGAAGGTTTGGGCTAGAAGTGATGCCTTCTGACGATAAATAAGAAAAAACATGGTAATTTTACACACACGCACACATATTATCACGCCGATACTCTCCGGAGGGTCAGGCAATCATGTACTAGTATCATAGTACACACATCCGGTATGTAACTAAAAATTTGTAATCGTAAAACTCAACAACACTTTATCCGAACTGGGAATTGAACCCAACACCTCGTGTTTGCAGCAGTTTTGCTCGGAACCACTAGGAAACTGTCAAAATCCAATTAAATCTGCTATAACATTCAGTGTTCAGTCATAATGCGTGCATAACAACAAACCCAAAATTTATTTCTTGGCAAAAACGAACTCAAGGTTGTAACGCTACCTGCCAGGGCTGCGGGACTGTTTAAAAGAGATACCGTGGCCCTGGAACACAAAGGGCTAAGAAGGAACTTGGATGGGTTTTAGTCAGTACAAGTCTGACACTCCCTTCCGCTCCGCCCAGGGTAGGATTCATTTGATGATTTCATATACATAAAAAAGGTTGTAAGGCTATTTTATGGATAGCATAGTAGGCTGCTCTTTTTTTGGAAAAAAGAGCATTTATTAATTGCTTTTATTTAGCTTGTGCTCTTCTTCGTTCCAATTAGGTTTCGTGCTGACCTAAATTCCGAAGAGCTTTTTATTTACCCATCAATATTTACGTACACGTTTTTTTATGCTTGACATATAAAAAAATAGTATTTTTTTTGTGTTCCGTGTGTGTTTTGTGTTACCCGCTAAAAATAGCTTTTACTCTAATAAAACGTTCAACGAAAACTTGTTTGAATAAAATTAGATATTAATTTTTTGAGATATGGGACTTTTTCATCAAACTGCAGCAGTAACTTATTGTTTTATTAACATGCTATGAAAAACAAATTTAGTTCTACTATTTAGTGTAAATTTAAATATGAATGTGTGTTCAAAACTTATAATACATAATTATTATATATTTTAGTGCTGCAAAACCCTGTGTGTGCGAGTCGGTTTTTTTTTAATTTAAATTTCGTTTATTGTGACCTTCTGGCATGTGCCAAATAAACATTTTATTTCTTTCTTTCGAATGATCAAAGAATAATATTTAGATACAAAACACGATAGGTATCGATAAATAATATACTCAAATAAAAAACAGAATAATTGACAAAATGGAGGAAGAGTACCTACGTACTCGAGTCTTCTGCGCACAATCTCAAGGGAATTCCTAGAAATAAAGTGAAATCAATCGCAAAATTATCCGGAAATGTAATGTATTCGTGTGCCTAATAATAAACTAGAGAGGAAAGGGAAAACAATCTCACTTAGGAAATTTGTGCCTCTGGGAGATGAATCCAAAGTGTATTACGTGATTTATAAGGTATTGAGTTGTCTATAGGCTATTATGTTCAGTACTAAATGCTTTTGGCATATAAACCAAGAGCGTTTACGTTGTTGAACTTCGAAGTTAGTATGAAATGTTAACGACGCCTTACGACTTTTTATACAAGCTTTCAAGTCCTTATTTTCAGAAATGACTGAACCGACTTCAATGAAACTTCATACGTATAAGCAGGATACAGAGGTCTGAGGTTGAAAAACATTTTCGAAAAATAGTGTTACAGCTAAATTAAAATTATCTATAAAACAGAAATTTCCAATTATCAGTTTTTTTTTAAAAGACATTCTAAAAATAAATTTCGTATGACGGGGTGTGCCGTAGCGTAGAGACTGTATGACTGTAGGAAGTTGGTGGTTGCGAGCGTGACTGCTAAGCGTTAGGTACTGGATTCGATTGCCACAGTGTTATTTTTCTTTAGGATCCACCCGTGCTGAGATATTTATTTATTTATGTCCACACAAAACACTTGATAGGACAATACATTAAGATACGAGAGCACAAAGGCACTGCTTATTTCAAAAGAAATTTCTTCCAGCAGACCTGCGAGTGGAAAGTTGGATTAGAAATGTAGACACAGTGTGTGTGTGTGTGTGTGTGTGTGGCAGATATATGCAAAATACAGTTTTTTATTTTTCCTGTAAAATTTAGAATTATCGAGTAACGTATTATGAGTGGGAGAATGAGTTTTGGGTCAGTGGGGAGTGAGAATTTACTAAACTCTTAGACTTAAGTGAGGCATCAGAAGCACTTGGAACTTCTTTGTTTAGACTTTAAACCAGACGATATTAAAATTTTAAGAAAATACTGTTCCGTCAAACGATGTCTCAGGAATTTAATTTGCAACCCGCGATGTCATTTATTTAATAAAGTAAAGGCAGGGTGCAGCCACAGATTCCATAGGAGTATCTGGAAATAGTGCTAGCATGATTAACTAGAAGTTTAAGGACTGCCTCGTTTGTCTTGTGGTCGCTGCTGCTGAGCATGACGTCCTGTATTCAATTCCCAGGTCGGGCAAAGGGTTATAGGGTTTTTTCATCAGGAATTTCTCAGTAATAGCCAGGGAATTTGGATCTGTGCCAAGTGGATGGCAATAGGCTTGCCCCCTTTTTCATGGGACCTAAACATAACTGGCAAAATGTGGGTGGACTAATGGGTCCATCCCTGCCTAACCCTTTGGGATTTACAGACATGATGTTTTGTTATTTGTCTAAGGATAATCAAATCATTATGTTCCCACCGGTGGGACACACATCTCTTCACCTTCAAAGGAAGTGGGCGACTTTATATACATTTTGATGATGTAGGTTTTGAACTTTGGTATGAAACTAGTGTCTTTTCTTAATGATTGACGAAAAAATAAAATGGCCGTACATTTAGATTCTTGTATTACAGAGTTCACTGCCGGCGACCACTTTTCAACCTTATTACTAAGAGCATAAGAATGGAAAGAGGTAGACCATCAGTGACGTCAGTAATACCTACAGAGTTCGTGTTAAAATATTGTGCTGATGTCTGTTTCTATCTTGCTGCCTAACTAAAGATAAATACGAAGTACACAATGTTTCTTAGCATCATCATCATAATCAACTTCCTACCCTTGTCCTATTCTACTTGGGCTCGGCGCAACATGTTTTTTTTCTTCCAACCTCCCGTGTCAGACCTTTCCTTTCTCTTTCATGTTCATCATCATCATCAGCCTATAATGTTCCCACTGCTGGGAAACAGGTCTCCTCTCTATGAGAGGGAGTGGGCTGTAATCCACCACGCGGGCCCAGTACGGGTTGGTAGATGTCACATGTCTTCGATTTTTTAGTTCTGAGACATGCCGGTTTCTTCACGATGTTTTTGAGAGCAGCGGTGATGAAATAAATTACACAAAGTTATGCGCCTGTCTGGGTTCGAACCCACGGCTTACTGCTCGTAAGTTGGGGCTGCCACCACTGGGCCACCGCTGCTCTTCTCTTTCATGTTATTCCTCACACAATCGATCTAACTTTTCATAACAATGTTTCTTAGAAATTTTGTGATTAAAACTCTGTCTTGAAGTTCAGACACCTTGTTAAAACTAAGTACTTCCTAAGATTTGAATGTTTCCCAAACTCCAGTCAATTTTAACTAACCGAAACAAAGTTTAGAGAATCTAGTGCTTACAAACAATGCTCGAACAGCCGGACACTAAGTCCATTGTTACAGGTGCTTTAAACAACAATCCAACTTGTTTAAGTCCACTTAGAACTCTGTTTAACTCTGAAGGAATTATACATGAACAAAGTAAGGAATGTATAATAAATAGTGTACTGTATAAAAATAGTACACCCATCGTTCACCAGTTAAGTCTCATGTAATACGCGCCATCTAAAATCTAATGAAACATTCCTACTCGAAAAATTCCTACATAAGAAAATAACATCTCGGTTAGTATAAGCTCAGCCCTGTACTGTGCTCAGCATAGTACACCCCTGTTTTATACAAGGTGTTGTTTTGCATCCTCGTCAAATTTAAGGAGGTAACTATGCTAACGATTCTCGTCCCGAATCAATAATAAAATGGTAGGCAATTTTTAATTTTTTTCTTATGTACGGAAATTGGTAAGTGTGAAACCACACGTGGTTTAAACGCGGCCTCTCTGATACTCGCCCTTTAACCGCGCTTTCACATATACAAACAATCTCAAACGTTTATTCGATAATTTTTTATTTCCTAAACCACGTTATGGGGGTTATTCTGATATACTGACAAACTTAAACAACCAGAAAAAATCAGCGTTAATTAATAATTAACTAGGTACCGTAATTTAAATTGATCATTTATATCTTTTGTGACAACCTCCTGAATTTTGACGAGATTGCAAAACAACACCTTGTATTTATCATTCAAAGTGAGCAAATTACCACATAACGGGCTATTTTAAAAAATAGAGCACATTCAAAAAGGCCGAAAGAAAAGAAAAATAACACTGTGTGTATCGAATCCAGTACCTAATGCTCAGCCCTTTCGCTCGCCACCTCACGATTTCCTACAGTCATACTTCTAGTCTCTAAACTACTGCCCACCCCGTCATAAAATACTAGCGTGATGTTACGTCATGTAAAGCAGATAAATACGAAAAGCGTAGAGCAAAACTTAGTTAGTTCACAAGTTTGTGTGTGTCTTAACAAAATCAAATTGAAGTTTTGCACCTCCATTCTAGAGCGCTGTGAAATAATCAAACTAAAATTATGTAAATTTTCCTGGAAACAGATAGGGTATCTCTTCATGTAAGATATTTATCTTTTGTATGTGATATTGTAACCTCACTACAGCTTAGTAAGGAGGAGCTCGTGGCTAAATAATAACAGCCGCACGGGTCGATCTTTAAGGTTAAGCCGTGCTTGCCGAGGTTGGTCCGTGGATGGGTGACCATAATTACATACCGAGTTTCCTCCGTGCCTCGGAAAGCACGTTAAGCCGTTGGTTCCCGGCTGTCATTTGTAGATCTTTGACAGTCGTTACGAGTAGTCAGAAGCCAAAAATTCTGACATCCAGTCTTACCAAGGGGTATCGTATTACCTAGTTACTGGGTTGTGGAGGTCAGATAGGCAGTCGCTTCATGTAAAATACTGATACTCAGCTGCATCCGGTTTGACTGGAAGCCGACCCCAAGATAGTTTGGGAAAAGGCTAGGCAGATGATGATTACAGCTTAGTAAGACTTGTCACTCTTCACCCCGACTACACCTCAGGCAATATGATTCTGCGACGCAACTCGCATCAAGTGACAGGCGCGTTCGTCACTTGTTTCCTTTGGGTGTTCTCGCGAAGTGATGACTCGTGGCACACTTAAGAGTCCCTGCATACTGTAGACATCAGCTGGTAGTTTAGTCGGGTTGGACTGCTAGCGCGCACAGTAGACCAACTGAACTGTCGGGTTGGTGATGAATGGAACAAGACCAACAGTCGGTTGACTGTGCTTGAATAATTTGCTAGGTGTTTGGCAGATTTTAGAGAAAGCGCTCGCAGAGCCGGCCGATTGATCAATCGGTAAGTGGGCGTACTGGATAAGAGCCCCATACTGATAGTGATGATGAACAGTTTGCCGATATTATGGTTTTATAGCAATCGTGTAGGTCATCAAAGTTATACCGAAGACTTGTAAAATGTCCATTGCCAAACATGTTCATGCAGATTGCAGACTTTCCATTGGCCAACAGAAAGTCTATAATCTGCGGGGTCTAAAAGTGAATTCTTTCATTTCTCGTAAAGTCTAAGCATAGCACTGCTACAGTGAATGTGCAGAATAATGTAACTCCAAAGGCATCTTTTATTTAAGAAATTATGTTTGTAAATGCACTGCCATACCATTCTTGTTCTAAGTGAAATACTTGAAACCATGTTTCACGTGAAACTGTAACTTCAAAGGTCAATAACTGTATGAATCTCCAAGTAGGAATATTATTGTGTTCAATTATTACATAAAAGAAAACTATGAAATATTACTCCTAAATGCTTGCCTATTTTTGCTGCCCTAAATTCGTAGCGACCCCTTAATACTTTCCTATAATAGAGTTGAAAGTTACCCTACCAGAAAGGATTAAAGTTTTATCATAATCCTGACGAGCATTGGAGCAGAACGTGCTAAAATTTTACATAAACTAATAAAACATAGCCATGCGCTGACGACACGTTTGGGTGAGCAACTGGAAAACTGGGCAAATGGGCACAAATTTGATAATCACTGGGTTGTTAAGGTACGGATTTTGTGAGGTCCGGTAATTCGTAATGCGTGTTAGAGACAGCTCTGCGAAAGGAAGGCGGAGTTAAATCGGTATTATAATATAATTTACAAAATCCGGCCAAGTGCGAGTCGGACTTGCGCACGAAAGGTGTTTTTTTGTGTTTTGTGCTCGTTTTTATAAATAATGTTACGGAACCACTATTGATAAAAACGAGCACAAAAAACACTTTTTTTATATGGGGGCCTCCCATATAAAAAAATGTTTGTTGTGCTCGTTTTAAATATTTATTTTATTCTGTTTTTAGTATTTGTTGTTATAGCAGCAACAGAAATACATAATCTGTAGAAATTTCAATTGGCTAACTCTCACGGTTCATGAGATACAGCCGGGTACAGACGGATGGACAGACAAGTCTCAGTAATAGCAGTCACAGAACCCTTAAAAACAAAATAACCTTAACGAACTACAAACTGAAATATAGCGCTAAAACACAAAAAGCCAGCCCCTCGTGTCACGGGAAGCAATTAGCGTTACAATACTTCCTTAAAAAGCTGTGAGCATTCGAACCCCACGGCCCAAGTGTTTCAACCCCAAATGGCTTGAAAAATGAACATTAATGTCGTTAATAATATATTACTTCGCTATTAAAACTTTAAACGCAAAAAGCGGGTAATGGACCTATGGCATTTTTTCTAGGAAACCAATGAAAAACCAATGAACTGGGTTACATTTACGCCAATGCAAATACGGCGTAATGGATGCGTGTTGACGTCACTTGAACACGCTATATCATGGCCTTAGCGATTTTCCTGGCGTTAGCGAAGTCGTTGAATTCTTTAGCGCTGATTATTATGTCTATGGCAGTTTAGTTGCCGCCAGGTGCTTTTTCTTTGCAAAAATATCAGGCAGTTTAACATTTTGTATAATAATAATATTGTATGTTAAGGAGGTCAAAATGGTTATCCTTTTTGAAGTGAAACTTCTTATGCCACTTCCAACAAATTTAACGCTTCCATGGAGGGGGAATAGTTTCTAAAACTCACTAAGAGATGGCAGTATTACAGGATTTGTGACTACGTAGTTCTACTAGGAACGCAAGATGACGTGCAAACAGTCATGCATTCGACTCTTCGGTGTGACCAGCCTTCGCTCAATTTCCATGAGTAGAATAACCTCGATTAACTTATGTTATAATTATGTAATAAAAATAATACAACAAGAAAACAACAAAATATTATTTAGAAGCTCAATAAAATAACGATAGTGAATGCGTGGCACTCGAACGCATACGTGTAGTATAACGAAGTGTCACTTCTTCCGTGCGGAGGGACTCCACGCACTATTTTTTTTTATTTCTGAGTGATAGCAGTTCAGTTTAGTTTGCAAAATAAAAGAGATTGTCTGTGAATTTTACTCAAAAAAAAAAACAGATTGATGTAGAAGATTAAAATATCTTTTTATAAACTAAAGAACGGAAGGAAAAAACGTGTTCCGCCGACCCCAAGTAACAAGGGTAAGATGATGATTACAAATCAAAGTATATTTTACTATACCTGGTAATAATGGTATTTTGAAACGTATTGAAAGAACTCCCTATTATCATAAGCTTCGTTGAATGAAAACCTTGTGAGAAAACCAAACATGCCTGAGAGATATTGGTCAACGGCATGTTAAGAGCGAAAGGACTGAACCGATTTTAATGCAACTTCATAAGCATTAGCAAGATACATAGGTCCAAAAAGTTACTAAAAAACATATTCGATAAATAGCGTAACAATAAAATTAGACCGATTATAAATTATCTATAGAAACAGAAATTTCCAAAAATACATTTCAGAAATGTTTAAAATATCCAGAGTAACTATAGTTACCCGTTTCGCCTGTCCCCGCCCACTCGGAAACTTTTGCTGCGCAAGCGCCCCCGTGCAGCTTCCCATTTAAAGCTTATTATCTCGTAAACTACTGCAGCTACACCAATATAAAAAATACGGTGTATAGCTGAAACTATACGGAATCTACATATGCTAAAACTATATCCAAACACGCGAGAGAATTACTTAGAAAAAAATGTAAACTTGAGAATATGTGTTGAATATCAGTAAAATATTTGTTCTTACTAAGTTTTTACCAATAATTTTGTATTTTGTGTCAATAAAACCTATTTATAATGAAACTAGACTATATAACCTTTTTTTTGATACCCATATGTCCTTACTTGGAATGTTCTGAGTAGCACAATGAACCAAAACAATCAACCCTTTCCCTCATTGATTCGATGCCGGCGGCGGTCTGCAAATGTGTGCGTGAGCGTGTGTATGTGTGCGTGAAAATACGACAAGATGGCCGCCTAAGGCTGGTTTACAAAGGGATTGAATTTCATGTTGTGATTTGTGTTGAAATGAGACACTGATGGCATATTGTAGTTATTTAATATTTTACAACAACGTAGGTATTGAAAATGAAATGCTGTAATGTCCGGGTAGCCACGGCTACCCAATAATTTTTCCGCTTAAACGTCCAGGTAACGAGAAAGCCTTCGATTCGATCGAGACTTGGGCTGTACTGCAGTCTCTCCAACGGTGCCAAATTGATTATCGGTACATCGAGGTGTTGAAGTGTTTGTACAAAAACGCCACCATGTAAGTCCGACTTCAGGACCAGACCTCGGAACCTATCCCTCTGCAGCGGGGTGTGAGACAAGGAGACGTCATATCTCCGAAACTGTTCACCGCTGCACTGGAAGATGTCTTCAAGGTTCTGGACTGGAGAGGGCTAGGCATCAACGTTAATGGCGAGTACATCTCTCACCTTCGATTTGCCGACGATATAGTGGTCATGGCTGAGACCATGGAGGACCTCAGTACAATGCTCGATGACCTTAGTAGAGTTTCCGAAAGAGTGGGTCTTAAAATGAACATGGACAAAACCAAGGTCATGTTGAATGCCCATGTAACACCCACTCCTATCAAGATCGGAGACTCCACTATCGAAGTTGTAGACGATTATGTCTACCTGGGACAAACGGTCCAGTTGGGTAGGTCTAACTTCGAGAAAGAGGTCAATCGTCGAATCCGACTCGGCTGGGCAGCGTTCGGAAAGCTGCGTGGTATCTTCTCGTCCAACTTACCGCAGTGCCTCAAGACGAAAGTCTATGACCAGTGTGTGCTGCCAGTGATTACATACGGGACCGAAACGTGGTCGCTCACAATGGGCCTCATCAGAAGGCTCAAAGTCACCCAAAGGGCAATGGAGAGAGCTATGCTCGGAGTTTCCTTGCGTGATCAAATCAGAAATGAGGACATCCGCAAGAGAACCAAGGTTACCGACGTAGCCCGAAAAATTGCCAAACTTAAGTGGCAGTGGGCAGGGCACATTGCTCGCAGAACAGATGGCCGATGGGGCCGAAAAGTTCTGGAATGGCGTCCGCGAACCGGGAGACGATGCGTTGGAAGGCCTCCCACTAGGTGGACCGATGACCTGGTGAAGGTTGCGGGGATCCGCTGGATGCGCGTCGCACGGGACCGGTCAATCTGGCGACACTTGGGGGAGGCCTATGTCCAGCAGTGGACGTCTTTCGGCTGAAATGATGATGATGATGGTCCAGGTAACCACGGCTACCCAATATTTTTTTCACTGAAACGTCCAGGTAGCCATAGATTGCATTTCAATTTCAATTGGTATGTAGGGTAAGTAGGTAGGTAGGTAGGTAGGGTAGGGTAGGGTAGGGTAGGGTAAGGTAAGGTAAGGTAGGGTAGGGTAGTGTAGGTAGGTAGGTAGGTAGGTAGGGTAGGATAGGTAGGTAGGGTATGGTAGGTTGAGACTTGACTGCTTTGAGACACCTGGCTAGGCCAGTGAGAGCAGCCTGGGGCTGGCTCATCTACTGTAACTGGAGCTCCAGCTTCATCAGCTGTAACAAACAAACTTGTATTATAACCTTATTCTTACAAAGTCTTATTATGGCACAAACTCTATGTTGGCGATGGCGGGGAGATCTATAACAATTAAGACGTAAGTTACTAAGATTGATAGTTAAAAAACTATTTTACAAGAAGAATGGGACAGCCTGGGCGTCGAAAGTATACCTTCGGCTACCGGTGGGCTAGCAGCAGCCATAATACATGGCTACCGTTCAGGAGATGGTTGTCTATTAAACAAAAGAAAACTGACAAACTTCTTTGCAGCTAGGATTCAGCGAATAGCTGGACAATAAAGAAAAAAATAAATTACCATGTTGCCCGCTTGCGCGGTTTGACATCGGGCATAAGCATCAGCTCAAGCTGAGCGCGCTGCTTCCACTCCTTAAACTCCTGCCAGGCTTCAGCTGAGAGTGCATTCACCCTCAGCTGAAGCCTGGCATAAGAAGGTGTAAGAAGCCCTAACTTGAGCGAGCGGATCCTCCAGAACGGCACTGCCAAAAATGATATGCAACATTAAAACATAACGACATTAAACATACTAACTTGCACATATTAATATCTTAAAAACATACTGAATAAGATACATACGGCTGTGCATCCACCTATGCCTCTCCCTCACCACTCTTTCTACAACGCCCCGGTCCCCGGGCTGGTGCTTCATCTAACGCCTGCCCCAAACCACGGCTTTCATCATGAGACCTAAAACATAGACATAGATTCTATAGTTTATTTTTAAAGACACACATGCACACACACAGGGCCACACAGAAGTCTGAAGAACTGAAGGAAAATTTGAGTTTCGGGTAGCCTGACCTGCTGGCGTCTGTAATTCCATTCCGAAAAGCATTGAAATTATTATTATTGGGTAGCTGTGGCTACTCGGACAATACAGAGGATAACAAAACACCAAATGCTAGAACAAAAATCATAACCTTCCTTTTTGGTTCGCCGTAGTTGGGCAAACCAAAACGCAGTTTTTTATGAGTAGTCTAAAACAGCCTTATTTTATCGTATTTGTGTAAGTACACAGTTTAAAACCGTTAAATCTGGTTTTTAAAAATGTTTTAAAAATTGCTTGGGGAACAAAATTTTTAACACCTAAAATATTGCAAAATTTCGTTGTATTTTACTGTTCTAATCTCTACTAATAATGAACTAATTTCCATATTACAAGCATTATATTAACGATTTTCGCAATAAATCCATTAAAAACAAATAAAAAACTTTACGAAAATCACCACGGTCAACATGGCGGATTTTTTTCACATTTTCATTTTAATATTATCGTTTCAGCATACTTTGAACCTACGACATTTATAGTTAATTGTAAAGCTTGGATCTTGAGGTTTATTTTGATATAATACACTATATGTATTGGGTTACAAATAAAATTATACTTACATTTTAAAGTCGGCGATCACTTTGAGTCGGAGCAATAAAATTTGACACTGAGAAATTGAAGTTTGACATTTTATTTCTCAACAAATATGCCGACTTGGACACTCGGTCTTTGAGCGTTTGACGCGTAATTTAATAGAGCAACACAGACAAAAAATTTGTCCTGATATTCTCAACAGCTGACATTTTTTAGAACGTTTTTTTGGAACAATTCGAACGCACTCCGAACGGGTAACTATAGTTACGTGGACATTTGACCGGAAAAATTTTTGGGTCGCTCTAGTTACGTGGACATTGCGGCGGTTAAGTAACTCTTTAGACCTTCTTCTTCTTCTTCTTTATGGGGTTTAGGTTTCCGCACTTAGTCCCTTAAGTGGACCATTGTGCGTGAGCCGTGGTGGCCGTTACTCCAACCAGCCCACCTCCCTCCAGAAGCAGATCACACTTCCCGGTCTTCTCAGGGCATCCGCAAGGGATCTCAGTGTTCCCAGGGTCTCCTCGCGAATCTTGGTAACGCCAGTGCACTCAAGCAGTACATGCGCCACCGTTTCCTCCGCATTCATGCATGCTCTGCACAGGGGAGTATCAGTGATTCCTAGAGTGTAGAAGTGTTTGTTCAGTGAGCAGTGTCCAGTGATGGTCCCCGACACCAGACGCAGACCATCCCGGTCCAGACGCAGAAGGCGCCTGGTCAACTTTTTATCAGGGGATGGCATGGCTTCTTTGGCCTGCCTACACCCGGGTGTCGAGGTCCACCATTTTTCCACTTGTGTTCGAGTGTGATCCTTTAGCCAGTTTTTTAGTTGCTTGAATGGAATGGGCACAATGGGCTCGGGTCCGTAGGGTTTTGTACTGGATCCTCTTCTGGCAAGTTCATCCGCCGCATCGTTCCCCAGGGATCCACTGTGACCTCTGATCCATTGTAGTGTCACCGTGTTATGGTTTAGTACCGTAATACGTTCTAGGGCGTTATGGCATTCTAGTATTAGTTTCGACGTGATCTGATTACTTTTAAGGGATTGGAGAACTGAGGCACTGTCGGAAAGTATACGAATGTTGGTATTCGTGACCTCTCTGGCCTCTATAGCGTGTGCCGCCTGGATAATACCTACACACTCTGCTTGGTAAACAGAGTTGAGCATTCCAAGTGGTTTGGATATTTTTATGTTTAGGTCCTCGGAGAACACTTCGAAACCTGTCCCGTCGTCGGTTTTTGATCCATCAGTGTAGATTATTAACTCTTTTGTACCTGAGTAGTCACACAATTCCGCTGTGAGTTCGATGTCGTAGTGTTTTTGGAAGCAGTGGGACTTCAGGGTTCATGCCATCATAGGTTGTTCTTTAATGGCATCTACTCTGATGCGTGTATGTTTAATTCTGGAGTCATTGCTTAAGGTGCCGGATGCTTCGAGTCTGAAAGCCGCTATGGTCGCCTCCTCTCTTACGACAAGGTGTAGAGGTGGTAGCCCCAGCATCACCTGTAAGGCGGCAGAGGGGGAAGTTCTCATGCTGCCGGTGATTGCTACGCAGGCAAATCTTTGTAGTTTCTCTAGGCTTTTTTGTGTTGTACTTAGGTTAGTCCTGGGCCACCAGACTAAAGAGCCGTATGTGATGATTGGTCGGATAACTGTGGTGTAAAGCCAGTAGGTGACTTTGGGGCTTATGCCCCAGTTCCTCCCAAGTAGTCTTTTGCATTGCCATAAGGCTATACTGGCTTTTGTGGTGATGTAATCAGTGTGTTTCGCCCAGTTCAGCTGTTTGTCCAAAAAGATGCCCAGGTATTTGGTTTCAGCCGATAGGCTTAGTGTGGTCCCAAAGAAGCTTGGTAACTGTAATGTTGCCAGCTTCCTTTTCTTTGTGAAGAGGACGAGTTCGGTTTTGGTAGGGATCACTGCCAGTTTATATTCCTTGCACCAGTCTTCTACTATCCTCAAAGCCTGGCCCATAAGGTTGCATAGTGTGTTTTCGTGTGTTCCATTTATTATTATGGTCAGGTCGTCAGCATAGCCCACCGTATAGTAGCCTCTGCTATTGAGACGCTTGATGAGGCTGCCTACTACAAGGTTCCATAGTAGCGGTGAAAGGACACCCCCTTGGGGGCAGCCCTTCGCTACTATGGCTCTAGTTGTGTCGTTTACCGTAACTTGTACGGCTCTTAGTCGAAGCATGTTTGTGATCCATCCGCGCAGGGTCGAGTCCACACCGTGTTCCTCGAGGGCTGCGCTGATGCTATGGAAGATGGTTTTGTCAAAAGCGCCTTCTATATCAATGAAGACATCTAGTGAAGAGCATTTGTGGTCCACTGCACATTCGATCTTGGAGATCACACTATGCAGTGGAGATTCTGTTGATTTTCCTGTGGAATACGCGTGTTGTTGTTTGTGAAGTGGCCGCTCCCGAAGAGGTCCGTCCCGGATATGTCGATCACAGAGTCTCTCGAGAGTCTTCAGTAAAAAAGATGTCAGGCTTATTGGTCTGTACGCCTTTGGCTGTGTGTAATCTGGTTTACCTGGTTTGGGGATGAAAATGACTTTCACCTCTCGCCAAGAAAGTGGTATGTATTTCTGTGCTATACAGGCTTGGAAGATGACGGTCAGCCATGGTGTTAGGACGTCTGCTCCCCATTGTAACAGGGCTGGGAAGATTTCGTCTAAGCCTTGTAACAAACTTGCTTATTCCTTGATGAAAGGAGTAAACAGATTTATACATTAAAAAAGTAATTAGGGGAAAATGAATTTAATAAATGATGAAATGAAAAATACAATAAATTAGTACAAAAGTGAAGGGCAGGTTAACCGAGAACGTTTTAAATATCTCCGCAAATCTCTGAGCGTGATAGTAACTGAAGACAAACTTGCAGTCGTAGAAAGCTGGCTTGATTAAGATGAGCTTGACCACGACGAACTTGATGCAGGGCGATTTGGTAGGACCCACCAGCAGACACGTACCGCCCAATGCCAGGCTCGTCAGCTCGAAGAGCAGCTTCCAGCAGACAGGTAATGAGCCCCAGTGCCAGGCTCGTCAGTTCGCAAAGCAGCTTCCAGCAGACAGTTAGCAACAGCCACGGCAGCACTAAACGAAGGCCGCTCTTTGACTCCACCAGGCTGTGCTCAAAACTCAAGATATGACAGATCTTGACTCCAAACTAGACTTAGCTGTTTTCTTGATTTTAGACTATACTGATTTCTCGTGTCCAGACTGAACCGACTCTTAACTCCAGACTAGAACCAGGGCATCTGTCAGAAATCCCTTTTATACCCTGATCTTCCGTTTCTTTTCTTCCAATGTCTTTTTTAGATTCAAAACTGCTGCGCTCTAGTAAGACGCAACCTGCCAGTATTAAAAACAGCCAGTAACAATGGTCAAAAACCCTGCACATAATATTTTTAGAAATATAACTCAGAATATCTTTACACAGCAAATATTCGCTATTAAATATAAAATACAATAATTGAACTCACGAATTGATAATAATTTTTAGTAATATATAATCTTAATGAAACCTTCATAGAGAGTTTGGCTGGTAACAATCAAAAATAAAAGTAAATGACATCTGACAAATATGCTTGAAGTAAACATGTCACAACAAAGAATTAGAAAATATTTATAAAAATGAAATAAAAGTATGAATATGGATGATTAAGTGTGAGTATAAAGTATCTGTAGTAAGCAGATACTATAGCCTGCGGATTTATATGGTTTGAAACTCTTTATTGCCCATTTTATTCTCTCTGCGGTTACTATGGTGCGGGCTCTGGCCCAGTCTTGGTCATTTGTTGTGTGCCTTAGCTCGCTTGCCCAGGTTCTGTCCTCAGAGAGATTGCAGTCTGGGAAGTGGGTTTCCAAAAGGACTTTGCTTGTTTCGTGGTCCGACTTGGTATAGGTGTTGTCCGAGGTTTTCAGCGAGCCGAGTGCGCGATCCTGGTCAGTAGATAGGATCTTCCTTACACGCGCAGCTTCGCTGTTTGATTCGATTTCTTCGCAGAATTTCCGCCAGGCTGCCCTACTGGCATTCCTGACTTGTTTCTTGAAGATGTATTGTGTTTTCTTGTATGAGTCCCAGTCTTCAGGTAGTCTGGAGTTTTTAGCTCTGTTGAATTGTTTGCGCATGGTTTGCCTGAGCTTACTAAGTTCCGCATTCCACCAGGAGTTACCCTTGCTCTTGGTGTTTGGATCCCTTAGCTTGCAGCAGGCGTGGTATGCTTCGATTATATATTCAGATAGTTTTGTTACGGTGTCTTCTATTTGTTTGGGGTCCATTAGGGTTTGTGGCGTTTGGTGCTGTATTAGTAGGGAGGCTAGCAGCCGCTTGTAGCCGGGTACATTGGTACGGCGTGGGTTGCGCCTGGGTTCGGGTTTATCTATATTAGCTACTAGTGAGAAGCGGATCCTTCTATGATCAGAGCAAGAAGGCTCGTTTGATACGTGCCAGTTAGTGATAAGTTTTGTCGCGCTATCCGACGCCAACGTTAGGTCAATGATCGTTTGTCCGCGAGATGTGACCCAAGTGGGTTCCGAGCCGCGGTTTGCGATATTAAGGTTAGTGGAGAACAGATATGTGCATAGTACCTCACCTCTAGTGTTGTCTTTGTTGCAACCCCAAAGTGGGTGATGGGCGTTCGAGTCCGTGCAGATGACCAGGTCCAGGTTGGCTTCTTCGCAGTGCCTTACCAGATCGGCCATCTCTTTCGATGGGCAGTCAGCATCCTCGCCTGGCATGTATACCGAGGCTAGGACGATATCGGGTGCGTCGCCGCCGGTCTTGAGCCTGACGGCTGTTTGGTCTCTGGAACATAGTTGCGTGAGTGTGGTGGTAGGTATATCTTTGGGTATAAAGGCACAGGTTCGTGGCTTGTCTGTGCCTTGTGTGTCGAGGATCAGCTTACCTCCAATGTTACCGAGGCCGCATATCCTATTATTACGGATCCACGGCTCTTGGATAAGTGCGATGGATCGGGGTTCCAACTCCAGTGCCCTGCGTAGGCATGCGGTAGCCGACTGGCTATGCTGGAGGTTGGTCTGGATGATATTTATGGGGCGGGATGTGGGGGGTAGTGGGGTGGAGTTAGGAGGAGACGGATCCATCGGATAGTTCTCCCCCATCCATCAGTCCGTGCCGGTCTTCACTCGGTGTCGGTGATGACGAGAGCAGCTGCTCCGTCCACTTCGACGGTGAGGTTGGCATCCTCACAGCGTCGGCATCTGCCATCGCCGTTCTGGCCATCTCCTCCTCAAGCTGCGTCATCGTCACGTCAAGTACTGTCGGTGCCGGTTTCGTCAGTTCAGTGTCTGTCGGGGTGTCGGAGGGATGGGTGTTGGGGAAGAAGCGCACGTATATCGACCCAAGAAGGTACGACACCCGCCGCTCCCTCCCCAAGACCTTTTCGACTTCTTCCGGTGGGATTCCTAGGGTCAAATATGTCCCGTAGTTATCGCCACCGACCGATGTCGCCCTGTACAGTGACCACCTACCGACGGTGTACCAGGGGTTCTGTCGAGTCAAAATGGTCTGGAGCCGCGCTATGTCCCCATTGTACCTAGGTACAAAGAGCGCTGCTCGGACCCGGGTCGGTACGTCGGACTGCTTCATGACGGTCATAGTCGCGTCAGTATTCGGCAGTCTTAATTTGGGCACGTTCTGGGTCAGCCAAGTCAGGGCGTTCTCATCCTCACACCATACGTGGACCGTGCCATCCGCTACCCTGGGGTACCCGCGGAAGGATGGGATGATGGATTGGGAGGGGTCGGCACACGTGTCCATGATGAGGCCCTCAAGGCTGAGCTTTATGTGTTCCGCCTCGTCGGTCGTCATGTCTCGGGATGGAGGCAAGAGGCAGATCGCTACGGCGAGTCGGGGGATATCCCGTGTGGCCCGCGCGTAGGTTTTCTGCTCCCCTTGAGCGATCTGGGTTCTGACGCGCTTGGTGTTCCCCTGGAGCATACTCGGTGAGGCCGAGTCGTCCGGTCGGTCCCTCTTTGCCGCTGCTCGGCCGCTTGTGCCGGGCTGTGGTTCTGAGGCGCTTGGCGAACTTTTATGCGCCAGGGACACCCCGCGCGAGGACCCAGCCCGCTTGCCTCGTTTCTGCCTTGTGCGTGGTCGGTCTTGGGTCACCTCGTCGGTGCGGTTCCGGTCGTTTCCTCCGGATGGTCCTGGTGCGGACAGTGACTTTTCGCGCTGAGTTTCCCCTTCGCGTACTGTTCTCTGCCCGCTCGTTTCCGCGTCCGGCTGCTCTTCGCGCTGGGTTACCCCTTCGCGTGTTTGTAGCTGGCCGCGTACTCCCTTACAACTCACCGTTTGCGCTTCGCGCTGGCTATTGCCTTCGCGGGTTCTGCGCAAACGGTCGTTGAGTACTCTCTCTCTGTTCCGGATCTTTCCGCGCTTTGTTCTCAGCATGCGTACTTCGTCCACAGAGATGAAACCCGAACCTCCAGATTCCGCTTCCTTTCCCGTCCCGAGAGAGTCTATGTCTTTCAGCCTTGCCTCGATCTTCTCGCGCTGGAGTGCCAGCGCGCGGAGTTCGCTGCTAAGGCTGGAGAGTCTCGCCTTGTTGGTGTCATTTTCGGGGTTGTTGGTCACACTGTTCCGTACGATGCTCTGTTGCCAGGCACTCGTGGAAGGTGTAGCGTTCGTCAGTGTCGTTGACGCAGAAGTCGTAGTCGTCTTTGGGTCAGTCGGCGCAGAAGTCGCAGCCGTTTTTGTGTGTATCGGCGCGTGATCCGCAGCCTGTACTGTCGGCGCGTAATCCGCAGCCTGTGCTGTTGGCCCTATGGCCGGCCGCGCAGAAGGCGCGGCACTAAATGGCAGATTGGTGCCCCCCCCCAGATTACGGTGGGGGCAGACCGACGAATCGGTGTGGGATTCCCCGGCGTTGCCGGGACCCACCTGGGGAATATTATTTTTTCCTTTCTGCATAGTTGGGTTGGATGGGCTTTTTTGGAGTTGAGGTTACCCGTCCTCCTGGACCGAAAGGAGAAAAGGGAAAAAGGAAGGAGGGTGTCTGGGCATAGGATCATGGGAGTGGGGTGAAGGATTACCTTAGGCCTGGGATGTTGGCTTTCAGGAGAAGTACGAAAAAGCGCCTGGGGGTTTTTGTTGCGTCTATTTCTTATGGAATTAGACCAAGAACAGGGTGGCAACCACGTGAAGGTAAACTCCCCAGACTTGCCTTGAGGATCCACACGACCGTAGCGCTCCCCCTCAAGACCTCGCCACCCTACCACCTCTGAGGGAGGCAGTAAGGTAGGCCTGCATCTATACTACCATGCAGAGCGTAAGCAAAGCGTGTCGTTGTGCAACCGTGAAAGCATAAATACAGACCCCCCCCCCCCCTCACTCTTTAGACCTTTAGACGTATGTATCCTGCTTATACGTATTAAGTTTAATAAAAATCGGTTCAGTGATTTTCAAAATAAGTACTTGAAAGTTTGAATGAAATGCCGTAAGGCATAAACGCTCTTAAGCCGATTTAGAGCGCCCATGGGCGGCATAAAACATCTGACAACGAGCTAGGCAGTAACCGTACGGAAAGAAGAAAGGTAGAACTCCAGGCCTTAACAACGTAATTGTAACAAAACCGGGCCAGCATCCTCTTGCTACGCAAAATAACCATAACCCAAACTTTCTCACCTACAAAACAACCATACTAAATCAATAACACGTCCCACATAAATACAATAAAGAAATATTCACCCCTAAACTAAGCAGTCGTGTCACGTTCAACGGCCTTTATAAATAAATATACGTCGCCCTATAGTGGTGGCTAGCAATTTGTTTTACCTGTAATTTTGATGTATGAGAGAGAAATATAAGAAAATCGTGCGAACGCCTTGCTGAGATTTATAGGGAACTATGTGTTTTTGGAGTATTTATGAAGGTTTCCATCGGAAGGGATGGCAGCGGGGTGGTTTATCATGAGCTGTCTTCATTGGCATGTCTTTATCTGGGGATTTTTTGGGGTTAGTGTGAAAGGGAGATGGGGAAATAAGTAGGAAGGAAAGTTTTGATGTTTTATTTCGATAAAATTTCTTTTAATGAGTACCTAACGGAGTTTCTACGCATAAAAAAAGGTTGACAAATACGCACAGAAATAGATTTTATTTAATGACTGTTTATTTTTTGTCTAAGCTTTTGTAATTTGTAATTGAAACTGGTCTGATTTTACTGTTTGCAAAATAGGTTTTGATTACACTCTTGAATCGCTGTAAATTTTCTGAAGAAAACAGGTGCTGTAAATATTGTTCACAAATTGAACCGAATCTCAAAGCTTATATATTCGATTTTGGGATATTATGCAAGAACTTTAAAATAACTTAGATCTGCGCTAAGACAAGATTTCATAAGAAAAACAACTCTAATCTTCACACTAAGCGTCTAAATTTAAATAAAAAATCCCCACCTCTCACCTAGATAATCCCTTCAAAAATACCTTCTAAATGATACCTAAGTACGAAACGCAAAAAAGTCTTGAGTTTGAGATCCACGGTGTAAGGCAAAGTTCACATAGGAGAAAGGTTAACGAACGTGGACATAAATAATCACTGTTGATAATTTTTTTATCCTTTGATATTTTTTTTTGTTTATTTCATCCTGGACGAATTAAAAAATATGAAAAATTTACTTCGTTTAATGATAATTGCATAAATACTACATAAATACTACTACACACCTTTGTAGAAAAATACGTTACTAAATTCATGCAGGCCTGAATCTATGTAAGGGTAGTTTTGAAAGAGGGGTAGAAGTGACGACATATGTCATTGATAGCCTGCCTTTCCCAATCCTGTACGGACTAGGCAAATGCAGTAAGTAGTGACTTGCAAAACACACTTCTCTAGTATGTCCATGTCACATCTGTGAATCACACCTTACTCCAGAACTTTAGGATAACCAAGATACAAGAGCTCAGACGCGATGACGCGAAAAATCCAATTACTCGGCGCCAATTCACGCATTCTAATGTAGGACGGAGCCGCGTGTTACAAAATCTAATCAAAGTTTATGGTCGCCCTAGCGGTTTTTGCCGTCTACCTTGGATTAGACTGACGATGTGGTGGGAAGATTAGCGGGGAGATTTTGCTTAGATTTTTTTTCTTTATCTTTGCAGGTAAAGGAAATTTTATTAAAATTTTGGGGTTGTGCTTGTTTGGAGATTCGGTATGGTAAATACTAGTGTGGCTGTTGAGCGTTTAGTCCGTCGTTTGATTCGCAGAAAAAATACTAATGTGCCGTACTTAAAGTGAGTTACGTACGAGTATTTGTATGTACAAAATCACACATTACCATTTGCATTGAGGGTAAGCGGAGATGTACAAAAACAACTTCGAAACTCAACTTAAATACTTTTAAAGGAAAATCATGTGAAATAAGCACATTCATTTTATATATTACTAGCTGTCCCGCGCAACTTCGTCTGCGTCACATTTTCCCCGTTTTGGCAACATTTTTCATTGCTGCTCTGCTCCTATTGGTCGTACCGTGATGATACCTACCCTACCCGACGCTACCTACCTACCTACTCTACCCTACCCTACCTACCTACTCTACCCTACCCTACCCTACCCTTACTACCTACCTACCCTACCTACCTACCCTACCCTACCTACCTACCCTACCCTACCCTACCTACCTACCCTACCCTACCTACCTACCCTACCCTACCTACCTACCCTACCCACCTACCTACCCTACCCTACCTACCTACCCTACCTACCTACCTACCCTACCCTACCTACCTACCCTACCCTACCTACCTACCCTACCTAACCTACCCTACCTACCTACCCTATCCTACCTACCTACCCTACCCTACCCTACCCTACCGTATCCTATGTCCTTCTCCTGGCTCTAAACTACCTCCCTGCCAATTTTCAGCTAAATCGGTTCAGCCGTTCTTGAGTTATAAGTGAAGTAACTAACACGACTTTCTTTTATATATATAGATTAATTTAAGAACATGGAGAGCAGTGGTGGCCCAGTGGTGGCAGCCCCGACTTACGAGCAGTAAGCCGTGGGTTCGAAGCCAGGCTGGTGTAATTTATTTCATCACCGCTGCCCTCAAAAACGGTAAAGGAAAACATAGTGAGGAAACCGGCATGTCTTAGAACTAAAAATTCGAAGACGTGTGACATCTACCAACCCGCACTGGGACCGCGTGGTGGATTACAGCCCACTCCCTCTCATAGAGAGGAGGCCTGTGTCTTAGCAGTGGGAACATTATAGGCTGAAGAACATGGAGGACTTTGAGCTAGTAAAAACGGGTGCGCCAAAGTTCACCTAAATTTTCAACTCCGATAATTGGAAATCCGATAATGTTCTTCCTAACATTTTTCATCCTAACAATCACAATTCCTAAATACTCTGTCTCTAATGTTCATAATTCCGAAGCATTCAACTCATAATGTCAGTAGCAATAAACATCTATTATACTTTTATTTGTTTTCCTATATTTTCTCAACATAACCATCTTTTACACTATTATTCAAAGTCATATCTTTTTTGTTTAGATTTCTTTTTTATTAATTAAAGCGTCTTCTTTAATTTTATTTATAGCGGTGTGTACCTGCAAAGATGTCCATAGGTTAGGTTAGGTTAGAACTGTGACCAACTACACGTGAGCCGAGCGAGCGGAGCGAGCGGTGCCGCGGCAGCGGCCGGCGAGCGCTACCTCGAAATTGGTCGCGAAATTTTTCTAAGTATTTTTTTCATAGTGGGGGCACTATAACTATCATCTGCTACCCACATATATTTTTTATTACACTTGGTAAATGTCTCTTTCTGAATATGAGTGAAAATATTATGGCAATTATGTTTAGGGATAAAAGCATTATGATAAAAAACAGCAGGAGTTTAAATATATTTACATTAATGATATTATTAATTACAATTTTCGGAAACATGAGTGTTATGAACATCGCTGGTAGCACTACAAATAGTATGAATTGAAAACTTTAGGATGAAAAATTTTAGGAAGAGTGATCATTCGGATTACAAATCATTAGGAAGAACAATTTCGGGTATAAAACTTTAGGTAAGCCAATATGAACCCAATAAAAACAAACAAAAAAGGAAATCATAGTCACAATGCTATTTTTGCAATGCTCTGTAACTGAATAAACAGTCTTCTTTTCTTTTAAGACTTAAAGAAAAAAAAAGAACTAAAATGCTTGGTGTTTACTGTTAGTTATCGAGTATATGATGGTTCTCACTATTCAACTCGTGACAGATTTTCACTTCATTTAATTATATTTCGAAAACTAGACTCAGTTCTAGAAAAGAAACGATATAATCTACTACTAGCTTTCCATTTTGTTGTGCTCTAAAATATTCATTTGGCAACATCATAATTGCACCCGAAGGATGTCAACTGTTGTTAATAGGCCTCCCCCAAAGTAACGCTCCAAATAGGACTGTCATTACAGCTAGGCATGTCTATAGCAAAGTATTTACGATATTAAAGGTTTAAACTAATTATACAGGGTTATTTGTGAAACACCGGCAGAGGTTTCTCAGGACTATGTTACTATTATCATAATCAACAACTTTTGATCTATAACTTTTAAAAATTCGTCATATTTTAGTTCATCAGATTTTCATACAAAAATAAAATTTTAAATTGAACTATCTAAATGTTACGATTATGCTCCCCTCGCTATTGTACTATCGCTTTCTTTTGCTTCGCATAGACTTCGTAACATTTAGAGCGTTCAATTTAAATATTTTTATTTTTGTATGAAAATCTTATGAACTAAATATGATCATTTTAACTATTTAACAGATACTTTTTTTTTGTTTTCTTTTATCTTTTTATGAAAAACGTTGCCCCACACTCGGAATTTCTCCTGTATCGTGGGTGCGTTTACAAACATTTAAACGTACATACACAAACAGCCAGACCCGGAACAACTATCTGTAGGCCATACAAATATTTTTTCCGTGCGGGGATTGAACCCGCGACACGCAGCGCAGCAGTCGATCGCTCAGCCACTGCGCCAACCGTGTCGTCATACTTTACCACATCATTTGTCAGATTCCAGTGTCTGCAACCTTTAACATTGTATCTAAAATTGTTCTGAACCTGTTTACCGCATCCATAAAGAGGCGTGCAATTATTACAAAAATATTAGTTCCCCATTAGTATCAGATTTTACTAATAATTTTAAGGGTTTTATTTATTTTTTTCATTTTGTAACAAACAGCTAGACGAACAAAAAATTAAAAAATGTTGTCACAAAAGACATAAATAATCAATATAAATTACTGTACCTAAATCATGATTAAAAACAATGCTTTTTTTGTTGTTTAACTTGGTCAGTATTTCAGAATAACTCCCTAAACCTGGTTTAGGGAATAGGAAATGATCGAATTAACGTTTAAGATTTTTGTATGTGTGTAAGCGTGGTTATAAGGCGATGAACAGACGGGCCGCGTTTAAAACAGGTGGTTCAACTTACCGATTTCCGTAAATAAGAAAAAAAATACCAACCCATTTTATTATTGAATCGGGTCGAGAATCATTAACATAGTTACCTCCTTGAATTTGGCGAGGTTGCAAAACAACAACTTGTATACTTTTATACTGTATTCAGTAAAAAACTGACGTTTTGAAATCACAAACAGGCACTTCAATTTTATTTATTTGTCTAAATATACTTATTTTACAAAGCCCGCTTTTTTGATCCACTCAGCCACTAGCCTTAGACTTGATGCTAAATCATTGAAGCCAATATACCACAGCATTACATTCTATTGTCCAACTTAAAATGTACATGGTGTTTCATTGGCCATTTAAGTTGATTTTACGGGGTAAACACAATACCCCTCTTTTTTATACGTTAGCGCAAATTGGTGTTTTATTTCTTTCGTTTAGAATTAAGGGCTTATGTAGTGATGTAGAATGATAGGGTAATGTCTTTGATAGGGATCTAACTTAGTGGTAAAAATTGAATAGAATTATAATATTAAGAGCGTTCACACCTACCGACATTTCATACAAACTTTCATGTCGTTATTATCCGAAATGACTGAACTGATTTTAATAAAACTTCGTACACATAAGCAGGATACACAGATCTAAAAATTTACTAAAAACCTTTTCGAAAAATAGTGTTACAGTTAAATTAGACCGATTATAAATTTTCTATAGAAACAGAAAATTCCAATTATCTCTTTTTTTAAAACACATTTTGAAAATATTTTTTAGTAACTTTTTAGACATATGTATCCTGCTTATGTGTATAAAGTTTCATTTAAATCGGTTCAGTCATTTCGGAAAAAAAAGACTTGAAAGTTTGTATGAAAAGCGGTAAGGTATAAACGCTCTTAAAACTGGAAAAAGTGGGTGCATTTTTACGACTTAACCTTTATATTTATTTATTTTGCACTCCATATTTTTAAAAGATGTTACAAGGGGCTTTAAGCTTACATACATATGTAGGTACATAAAAATGGACCCTGTAAGGTCACAGCAAAGTAGGAGACTGGCAGAGGGCTTTAATTTTATTAATAAGTTGGTATACGAAAGCAACAATATTTAAAAAAAAAAATAAGAAAAGTGAACCATATTTAATTTAAAATTTGTCATTTACGTTAGCTAAGCTGAAGTCGATTCGACCTTGCAAAACTGACGGAACTTTGCGTATTTAATTAATAAATTATGAATGTTACCTAGGTCAGGAATTACGAAGTCATTTGCGTCTGAAAATAGCCAGGCTCTTCTGAAGTTATAAAAATGTAAGTACAGATTATTTAAGTTTGTAGAACATTATTAATTGTTGGTTAACTTTTTCTTAAAATATCGCCGTAATTATGAACTACTAGCTGTCCCGCGCAACTTCGTCTGCGTCACATTTTCCCCGTTTTCGCAACATTTTCCATTGCTGCTGCGCTCCTATTAGTCGTAGCGTGATGATATATAGCCTATATTACTTTTAATACCTCCAAGAATATGTGTACAAAGTTTCATGATGATCGGTTCAGTAGTTTTCGCGTGAAAGCGTAACAAACAAACTTACTTTCGCATTTATAATAGGTATTAGTTGGGATGGACTGCCTCGTTGGTCTAGTGGTCACAAGCGCGACTGCTGAGCATAAGGTTCTGGGTTCGATTCCCGAGTTGGGTAAAGCGTTGTTGGATTTTCTTTCTATAATTTCTCAGTAGTAGCCGCAGAGTTTGGATTTGTGCCCGGTTGATGGCAATAGGCTCACCCCCCATTACATGGGACTTAGACATAACTGGCGAAATGTGCGTGAACTTTTAGGTACACTTCTGCCTAACTCTTCGTGGATTACAGGCGAGATGTTATGTAATGTAATAGGGATGCGAACTGGCTAAAGAAAACGACATTCTATTTTGTCCGTCAGACGGGTAATACAAAAATATTAGACACGTATTTTTTGTTTTATCAAAATATCAAAAAATTACTAAGTTAAAACTCATTAAAGTTGGAGAGTGGGGGCTCACTACGTCACAAGTAGGTATAAAACTTACCTAAATGTGACGTCATGCGCCATTTCAACTCAATATAATATCTCCGTAATTTTATGACCACGTGAAAAAAGAAAAAATACGTGTCCAATACTTTTCAATAAACAACCCGACGGACAAAGTAAAAAAAATGTGATCATGACCTACCTAGTCCCACTCAGCATTAATTAATTGACACAGAGAAACTTACAAAGGTTTTTTTAACAAGTATCACCTAACTTAGCACAATTAAAACTGAGATACAACTGGCATTGCTAGTAAGACTCCCGTCTCTCTTCTCGGAAACAAACCATTCAACTCGACTCCGGGGAACTTTAACAGGCAATTATTATAGTATTTGTTTGAAAGTTTCGTATGTCGCAAATGGAAGGAGTTTTCTAGAGGATTAAATGTCACATACAAAAGATAGGACTCGAAGTTACGAGTTAATGTTGATAGTAATGGATAGGTTTTCATAAAATGTCTGTTTTGCTCCAGGAATTTTGTAAACAAAGAAAACTAGTTTGTTTATAAAAGGCACTGTCAATATCAGTTAGTAGAAAATATAGTTTAACTAAATAATTCTTAACTTATTACATTTAAATTATACAGGTATTAAATTTAATACCAGGGCGACTGAGCTCTGCTCGAGTGAAAATAGAGAAAAGGAATTTTCTCAGATATGTGATTTAGATAGAACGTTTTCGCCCCCTAAAAGCGCTATATTGCAACTGCCATTGAAATTGTTACAGCCGTTTACGAGAACGTGATTACAAATACTGATATACAAATATTGCTAATTTAATAGTATATGCGATAGGATGTGTCCAAACGGGGTGTGTAATATATGCCATAATAACAGATACTATATTATCACTTGAAATAACGTTCACATGATATAATTTTCATATGCTATAAAAACAAATAACCTAATTTCATGTGATCTAATATTACATTTCATAAAAACTTCTTTTGCTTAACGTTCAGTTGACCTAATTTTCATATTTACTCATTTTCTGCCCAAATTCTGTAGTGAATAAGTAAATATCAGAAAACAGGTTGTGCGTTGTTTCATCGCTAATTGTTTAATCGAATTTTGTTTCACATAAATTGTTTCTCATATTATCATTTCATAGAATAATCAATACGCAGAATACTTACTTTGAAGAAATTTAAATCATCGATTTTTATTTAAAATAAAGTTTAATGTTAGAATATTCATATCATATAATAACAAATCAAATATTATTTATCCACATATTGTTTGTTTCACATAAAACTTATTACGAAGAATAACATTTTAATCGACTGACAGTTTCTAAAATTCAAACCTTTGAAAAATGCATACCCTTTTACAAAATTACAACACCGGGTTCACAAAAATAATGCGGGTAAATTATTGTCAAGCAGGAAAACAATCTTGTTATTCTCTCTCATGGTGTCCATGCCTGTTGCATGCAGCATGCAGCAAGCATGCAAGCTGCAAGCAAGCATGCAACTTGCAGCATGCATGCAAGCATGTAACATGCAACAGGCAAGGTTTCTGTCACGGCTCCGGCGCTGCGGGGCTCCGGCGGCCCCACGCAAGTTTATCGTCGCAGATGGTATTAACGCTCACCACCGCAGCTTCGGCTTGCTGGCCGGCAAGCCGGCCAGCCTCAGCCGCGGCGGCGATCTTTAGAAACCACCTGCTCCTCAACTCGCGGGCCGCCTCATCCCTCCGCGCCTACGCGGGCTTAAATTACACTCTAGGGGTAGGGCAAACAAGACTACGTGGATTCTGTTTTGCAGCCATTCGTTTCTGCCACTAACTTTAGTAGTACAACATATTGACTTTTAAAATACCATGGAAACATACATCGAACAAACAATATTCGTTGAAAAATAATTCTGCTGTTTGATGAGTTGGTCAAATAAAAAAATGTGATTGTAAAATTCTTTGAATTGTGTTTCTGTAAAATATTTTTCAGTCAAGTAAATAGTAGTAGAAACAAAAATATTTGAAATAAAAATACGGGGACTAAATATTATGTGAAACATTTTCTGGGAAACGAAATTCTGTCAAATTTCTGTCTGCGAAACAAGGTGACACCCAGAAAACATCATACTGTTATAACCTCATCTAACCCAAATTTTTCACCAACAATTGGTCATGGTTCTAACTAACCTAACCCAGATGGTTCACCCACAATAGGGGGGATCTGACGCAGGAATATATGAGGAATTATATACTAACCTAATACTATACTAACTGAATATTAGTTTAAATGTGCATTAGAGAAAATGTTAATTAATCCATATAAAATTAAGTAAACAGAATTTATATCAATAATTCATTATATTATTTCATCGTTATACTAAACTAAAATTATATCAAATGAAATTATGTCATATGATCGTTAGAACTTTTGTTATTATAACAAATGGTACGCACCCGTCCAAACGTCACTTTAATAGTTAAATTTTTAATCGACGAATATTTTTGTCGAGTGTAACATATAGAAGACGTCAAGGAAATTAACTAAACTCATTTCATTTCGTAAATTAAATTAACTCGTTTCTTAACTATTGTCAATAAATGCATATCAGCCCTTAGTCTGTTTAAAGACTGACTGACACTCCTCATATTAAAATGTCCTGAAGTAATAATGAGTCCCAAAAATACACTCACAATCAAAAATTCAGTCTAAAAATAGTAAAAGAAAATGTTCAGCAATGTGACCACATACCTGAAGAAGTAGCCGGATGTAGGTTGCGCGGCACCGGAAGTGCTGAATGTACGCCAGCACATTGTTAATAAGGGCGGTGCGAGTTTCCGGTGGGCGCCAGATTAGTGATGTGAGTTTGTAACTTTTTTTTTTTTAAACTATGGCTTTTATCTTTCGGGGTTTGTTTTCTGAAAACTGAAAGTAACAGTTTTTAAACGAGCAAAACGTTAAATAAAAGATTTTCGTATGTACTAGTTTATTATTGTATAAAATTATTATGTGTATTTTATTTATGGATCTTTGTTGCCTGAAAAAAAAGACTATTATTATTATAACTTGATTCTAGTATAAGATTAGTAATTATTTTTGTAAGCTTAGTTTCAGTGATAAGCCAACTTGTACAAAAAGGATGCTATAAGTTTTGTATGCACTATGCTTATTTTAGCACAATAACTTGCGTCTTATTTGTGCAGAATAAGCCCTTATGACAGGTATATATAACCCTAGGTGTACGACTATACAAAAAGTATGTATTTTCCTTTCACATGCATGATTCCGTGTTAATAATGAAAGTATACATTTAATTTTCAATCAACGAATCGATACAATTGTCGATTCCTCACAAAATTATTATTTCAATAAAATCATTACCTTACCATGCAGGATATACCCAACACGCGACGCTTATTTCCTTGCATAATGTATGTAAATTGTCAGTACAAACTCAATTGGTTAGTCGAGTATATCAATTCGCTTGAGCGCATTACGCCAACACTACTCCATTGAGTTCGGGATTACGGTTTAAAGGCTTTAGTTGAGAATATGATGTCACATGTGTTCTGACCTTTTTAGTACGTGATTCTTTATGCTCGGGATTTTTATGGAACGTGTGGTCGCTGACAAATAATAGGTCAGTCGTAACGTGAATGTTAAAAGTGACCACGGTTTTTGACAAAGATTTTATGACTTGACGAGTTTTTGTCAAAAGAATGTTTAGGGGTGTATTCGTGCCGTTTAAAAATAGGCAGTTATGTAATAATTGCCATTAATTCCTCGGCCACATATTTAGAAATATTAGTTGCCACATTTTAAGATATCACTACATACACAAAGTCGCTTTCTCTGTCCCTATATCCCTATGTATGCTTAAATCTTTAAAACTAAGCGGTTTGCGGTTTTTTTAGTAGATAGAGTGATTGAAGAGGAAGGTTTATATGTATAATAACTATATATTTTATACCTGTGCGAAGCCAGAGAGGGCCGCTATGTTTTTATACACGGTGTAAATCACCTCATCACGAAGCCGTCAACCAAGCATTCTGTACATGAAACTAAGTAACTTTACGCAAAAATTATTGCTGGGAAACGACTTTTTTTGGGGGGGTGTAAAATCATGTTTTGTGGTAGAACTCAATGTAACGCACTCAACACATTGTGCTGATGGACGGATTGAATAGTACGGGGGTCGTGGAGGGGTTTAAAGTAAAAATCTTACATTAAAAACTTGTATTTAAAAAATACTTGTCAGAAAGTTGGAACTTTGACCCCTAATATTTCCGTAACTAGAAGGTTCCCAGGTATGGTGTAGAACAAAAAAATTATCGCAACGACAGGGAGAATCAGTGCCTTTCGGCTTCGTTAAGAGGTGTTTTACACCCTTTATACAACGTTCACAGTTTTTCTGTAGTGTATTTAGTATCAGCATTGCACCCGTGCGAAGCCGGGGCGGGTCGCTATAGTTGTTTATAAAAAATAAAACATTTGAAATCATAAAAATTGTAGGCCTTGTATGTCGGAACAGTCGGGAACAGGGTCCAAGCTACCGGTCAGGTGGCCCACCATGACATCTTAAAACATTATTGTTTCACTCCTTTTCCTGTATAGCTCCATCTCTTTCCCACACTGCAATAAGAGTAAAACAATACTGCTTTAAGACGTCATGTAGGCCAGCTGGGCTCCAGAGAAAAGAACCTTCTAACAATACGAGCCGAATCCAGGAGTACCGCTTTCTGAATCAAGCCCTTGATCCAGCTGCCTAAGGAGAGCCACATCAGGTTTTGGTCGAGGCTCTTGGCAATTAGGTCATTGGTTGATACGACTATCGGCACAATGAACGCTGAGTCCACATCCCTCATGTCGGCAACCTCGTGAACCAAATCAAGATACTTGATTTGCTTATCTTTTTCGGTTTTCATGAGGTTCTCGTCATGCGGAACCGTTATGTCAAAAATAATTGCGCGCCGCTCTGATATACATAATTGTTAGGTAAACCATTGTCAGAACTTTTGTCAATTTCGAGTTTTATTTGATCTTTAGGCCTGAAGGCAAAGTTTGTACTTTTATATGCTGTTACGTATGAGATTTTGTCCCTCTTAAGGTAACGGAACAAAGTCCCAGACGCAAGGTGGGATAGTATTGGTATCAAAGGAAACAACAAACTGTCCTAAATAACATAACTTTAATTATAGTACACAAGTATTTTTAAATGACCGAAAGATAATTTATAAGTAACAAAAGGCAAGGTAATAACAGTCAATTAAAGATAAAGCCAGCCAGCATACAGTTTAGTTGGTAGAACTAGGGTTGTGGGGGGTTGGAGATAACCTTAGTACTGTCCCTTGATCTTTAAACGTTTAAATTATATCACTCAAGGTACAACCTTCCAGTTTTTTATGGAGTATTAACAATAAGTAAATGGGCGCCAGGGACTGGAAGAGTCCCGGATCCCGGAACCGACGAAGATGTTTCTATCAGGCTTCCAGTAGGCTTCCAGTTAAGCGCAGGTGTCGGACCCGGGGTCCTCAAATTAAATTTGGTACTAAGCCCGGCTTCTTGTTTAGAAGACCGGACAGGTGTAATCTGGGTTCTGGTTAGAACCGGTAGAAAGTAGGAAAATAAGTTGTAGAAAGAAAAAACCGTCCCGCCTGCGCTAGGTCGCTAGGCGGACTCTGCCACTGCACAGTCGTCTCCCCAGGAGGCGTTGAGTGGACTCGAGGAACGGGTCTCGCGTCCAGGCCCCAGAGGCGTCTCTAGATCCTGGCGGCGAGACGAATCTCTCGAGTTGCCTCACGGTTGAACAATAGTGAAATCACTTGGCTGTGGGATTCGACCGGCTGGAGAACGGGTCCGCCTGTTTGATGGCGAATCCTCCTTAACACATGGAATCCTTTTTAAAACATGAATTTAATTTGGTCTGTTCACCGAAGCGCGTTCAATCGCAAAAAGACGCCACTGACTTGTCTCTGGTAGTCACTTCCTCTAACCAAAATTCGGCGGAACACTTAGAAAATGTCCCATCGTCCAGGTAAAACTTTAAAGAGCCGTGAGGACAGAATCACTACATCAAGATATTTAATTCTTGAAAATGCCTAACGACTGTCCAACATGACGTTTACACTCTGAAACAAATAACCCCCATCGAAATCCAAGCTAACAAACTCCTTATTTCTAATTTCCAACAATATAGATGGTCTTGAGTGTGGTACCATTCCCCTGATTCCTTCGGCGAATTCAAAATGTATAACCTTGCAACACTCAAACCACAGATTAAAGATGGATTACGTTCCCCCGAACCTTCTAGAATAAAGTCTATATAAAAAAACTAATTTTGTTTCCGTTTACGGTAAAAAGACTAAAAATTATTAAGAATAGGTCCATACGATATTAGTTCGATGGCTTCCAAACAATATGCTAATAAGTAAATTAATCGTTATCGATTAAAATTACCAAGGTGGATCTACAACCGCTAGATGTCGCCTCCAACTGTCAGACACTGACGTTTAGCTGAATGACATTTGGGCCGACAACAAGCAATTGTCTTTCAATTACGATAAAATATATCTAATTTATTGTGAAAACCCGTTTAATTGGGTTTTGGAATGTGATTTAGTTTCAGAAAGTGTTACTAAGGAGTCCAGTGACGAAGTGCCGATGAAAGGATGACTCTTTCCTTAAACCACAAGCCAAAATCATTTGCGAAAACTACAATAAACATTTCGCTTGGAAACCATTGAGATCAATATTGGAAACCTATCAATATACAACGTATGCTCGCAGGTAAATGTTAGGTACCAAAAAAAACAACGTAACAGTACCTCCCCAACCACCAGAGATTTGACCTCATAGGGCAAATCTCGACGCTGGCCCTCCAGCGTCAAAGCAGACTCGGAAGAACCAAGCTTGCCTGTACAATACACAACACTCATCCCTGAAAACAGGAACAAAGAAAGAAAAAAAAAAAAAAAAAAAGGTAGAAATCGGTGCACGATTAGATAGTAACGGTGTATACAACAACAATAGTGCTACCTCAGAAGCGAGTCTAATCCATTTAAAAACACGTAAAAGACAAACCCCTAAAAGAGTGTAAATAGTGTGTAAGTATATGCTGAAGTACTATCGTAGTCTGACCTACTATAAATATATAGGAGAGACCACCCCACCCAATCGTACACCAACAACATCATGCACATCCTTTAACCAAAAACTAACCTAAAAGTGGTGACCGCCGCGAATAACGTCGAGCTGGTCCACAAACAAAACATTAAAATAAGTTGAACTAACTGCCTACAAACTAATGGGAATTTGCTAACCGTCTTCCCTAAATGGAGTGCGACGGTTACCCTCTAAAAACGTTTTCCATCAATGCTGCCTACACGCCCGCCATTAAGGCCTCCTACCTCAGGACTATCCTTATGCTGCCTTACCAGCAATCCGGAGGTATATATATTTTCTAAGAGTCTTGATCCTGCAACAACAAGAGACCAAAAACAAGGGACCAATAAGAAGTGACCAACAACACGTGGTCAACAACAACCACCAACAAGTGAACATCATCACGTGATCAACAACACGTGACCAACAACAAGTGATCAACAAGTGACCAACAACACGTGGTCAACAACAAATGACCACCAACAAGTGAACATCATCACGTGATCAACAACACGTGACCAACAACAAATGACCAACCACAAGTGACCAACAACAATGTTTAAACATCCTGTGGTGATCCAAATGCAGTTCACTAACGTGTACACAGTAGGAACCTGTGTGACACTACGAACTGCAAAAACGGTGTAAAATTGATTTAATTGACATGGCTCTAACCCCGTGGCATATGCAGCCCTCAACGGTCACTGTGAATTTAAATAAAATATATTTTGTAAAAAATAATAAGAATATAATCCTCCCCACATGGTTATTTAAAATCCTTAATTTTAATTATTGACGATATCACCCGAAACCCCTTAACTGATTAGCACATGAACTGTGAGGGGCGCAAGCTAGAGTGCGCTGTGCAACGGTATCATTGCCGATGACATCTCCACTACTAACCGCCTCTCTGCCAAGTACCAAAAAGAACGGGATGAAACGAGTAGCACCATTTTTGTGTTTTTTTTTTTTT
Source organism: Cerastis leucographa (assembly GCA_963082945.1). Taxonomy (NCBI): domain Eukaryota; kingdom Metazoa; phylum Arthropoda; class Insecta; order Lepidoptera; family Noctuidae; genus Cerastis; species Cerastis leucographa. The sequence continues at coordinate 18,263,723 of OY720356.1, read as the reverse complement.
AATTTTAAAAAGGGATAGAAGTGAACCGAACGGTAAGCTGGCTGTCACCATGTACAATCTCATACAATCTGTAAATATTATCTACGTTAAGGCATGTACACAATCGGTAGTCTTATTGAGAACCACTCATTACGTAAAAGTAAATAAATGTCTAAGTAAATAAAAGTGTTTAAGACAGTACCTAAGAACATATAAATAAACCAAATCACTATACAATGGATTCATTTTTTTCCTAAAAATGTACAATCTCAAACATTGTGTAAATATTATGTACTGTTATGGCAGCTACACCAATAACAGACTAGTTGTGTAACATGCATTAAGTGATATTAAACATAAATTGTAAAAGTAAAAAAAAATTGTAAAAGTAAAAAGTTTGTAAAAGTTATAAACTTGTAAATGTGTATAAAACAGTACAAACAAAAAAAAACACGAACACAATACAAAGGATTCCACGCGACGGTTTTTTCTTAAAAAATAAATCAAACTGGAAGGTTCTAGAAACAGTACTCTGGCTTGTAAGGTACAGCGACAGACGTAACCTCTATCTCCAACCAATACACACGTTGGTCGCCACTGTTACGTATGAGATTTTGTCCCTCTTAAGGTAACGGAACAAAGTCCCAGACGCAAGGTGGGATAGTATTGGTATCAAAGGAAACAACAAACTGTCCTAAATAACATAACTTTAATTATAGTACACAAGTATTTTTAAATGACCGAAAGATAATTTATAAGTAACAAAAGGCAAGGTAATAACAGTCAATTAAAGATAAAGCCAGCCAGCATACAGTTTAGTTGGTAGAACTAGGGTTGTGGGGGGTTGGAGATAACCTTAGTACTGTCCCTTGATCTTTAAACGTTTAAATTATATCACTCAAGGTACAACCTTCCAGTTTTTTATGGAGTATTAACAATAAGTAAATGGGCGCCAGGGACTGGAAGAGTCCCGGATCCCGGAACCGACGAAGATGTTTCTATCAGGCTTCCAGTAGGCTTCCAGTTAAGCGCAGGTGTCGGACCCGGGGTCCTCAAATTAAATTTGGTACTAAGCCCGGCTTCTTGTTTAGAAGACCGGACAGGTGTAATCTGGGTTCTGGTTAGAACCGGTAGAAAGTAGGAAAATAAGTTGTAGAAAGAAAAAACCGTCCCGCTTGCGCTAGGTCGCTAGGCGGACTCTGCCACTGCACAGTCGTCTCCCCAGGAGGCGTTGAGTGGACTCGAGGAACGGGTCTCGCGTCCAGGCCCCAGAGGCGTCTCTAGATCCTGGCGGCGAGACGAATCTCTCGAGTTGCCTCACGGTTGAACAATAGTGAAATCACTTGGCTGTGGGATTCGACCGGCTGGAGAACGGGTCCGCCTGTTTGATGGCGAATCCTCCTTAACACATGGAATCCTTTTTAAAACATGAATTTAATTTGGTCTGTTCACCGAAGCGCGTTCAATCGCAAAAAGACGCCACTGACTTGTCTCTGGTAGTCACTTCCTCTAACCAAAATTCGGCGGAACACTTAGAAAATGTCCCATCGTCCAGGTAAAACTTTAAAGAGCCGTGAGGACAGAATCACTACATCAAGATATTTAATTCTTGAAAATGCCTAACGACTGTCCAACATGACGTTTACACTCTGAAACAAATAACCCCCATCGAAATCCAAGCTAACAAACTCCTTATTTCTAATTTCCAACAATATAGATGGTCTTGAGTGTGGTACCATTCCCCTGATTCCTTCGGCGAATTCAAAATGTATAACCTTGCAACACTCAAACCACAGATTAAAGATGGATTACGTTCCCCCGAACCTTCTAGAATAAAGTCTATATAAAAAAACTAATTTTGTTTCCGTTTACGGTAAAAAGACTAAAAATTATTAAGAATAGGTCCATACGATATTAGTTCGATGGCTTCCAAACAGCTAATAAGTAAATTAATCGTTATCGATTAAAATTACCAAGGTGGATCTACAACCGCTAGATGTCGCCTCCAACTGTCAGACACTGACGTTTAGCTGAATGACATTTGGGCCGACAACAAGCAATTGTCTTTCAATTACGATAAAATATATCTAATTTATTGTGAAAACCCGTTTAATTGGGTTTTGGAATGTGATTTAGTTTCAGAAAGTGTTACTAAGGAGTCCAGTGACTAAGTGCCGATGAAAGGATGACTCTTTCCTTAAACCACAAGCCAAAATCATTTGCGAAAACTACAATAAACATTTCGCTTGGAAACCATTGAGATCAATATTGGAAACCTATCAATATACAACGTATGCTCGCAGGTAAATGTTAGGTACCAAAAAAAACAACGTAACAATGCATCTAAAAGAAAGTTCAGTTTCGCGAGTTTTATATTTTGCTTTACAAACAGATTTTTATTCTCTTCCATAGGTGTAGCAAAAATATTTTCATTTTCAGAAATCAAGTTTCAAACGTAGGTGTGTCAAACAATAATTGAAATGGGGTTTTTGACCTTAGTTGGTAGGTACCCATTGACCTAGTATGTTAATAATTTTAATTCCATTTAACATTGCACGTGTCATTTTGTATGATATTAATTATTATTTTACTATTTTCTCTAATTTTTAGTTTAAACATTATTTGAATATTGACGTCTGATATAGTTAACTTACAATTACTTTTGATATTAATATATTTTCCTTTTTTTTTGTCAAAATCAATTACTGAATACTATATGCATTTAATATAATATGTAAATATGTTATCAATTTTAAAGTCAATAACCTCTATCAATATTCGTACGCGTTCGGGTATAACATATAGCGCGCTTGTAATTTTTATAACAACTATTTATTGTACCTGTGTTAATAAATGACTTCTGACTTATGATAAGACCGAGATGATAAGAGGGTTGGAAAAGAAAATTGGCTTTTATTTCCTTCTTCTACAAAATCATGCAAATATTCAAAATAACGGAAAAAATATAAAAACAAGCTTCAAGGCACTCGTCTTAATAACAATATAAACTATTGATCTAATAACAGGATTCGATCACCCGTCCGTCCATCCACGTTCATCATCATCTGCCTAGCCTTTTCACAACTATGTTGGGATCGGCTTCCAGTCTAACCAGATGCAGCTAAGTACTAGTATTTTACATGAAGCGACTGCCTATCAGACCTGCACAACCCAGTAACTGGGTAGGTAATACGATACCCGTTGGTAAGAACTGTACGTCAACCATGAGTTGTCATAGTTAGATCGCTTGACGTAACTGCAATAGTTCCGTCAATACGCAAATACTACAGTTAGCTTTTTCAATGGTATCATGAGCTGTGTCGGTGCTAAGCTACCAAATTCTAAGCAAATGAAGCCCAAACTACAGTCGCTGTAGTTTAGTTTGTTACACGATGACGTAGGATAGACAACTACAGTGACTCATACTGCCGAATACTGCACATTTTAGTACCCAACTATCCGCTAGAGGCGCTGTAATAGTTTTCATACATTTTTTTAACTACAGACGATAGCGAATATAGATTGTTAAAACTCATGGTAGACGTACGGATATCTGACTTTTGGCTTCTGACTACTCGTAGCGACTGTCGAAGATCTACAAATGACAGCCGGGACCAACAGCTTAACGTGCTTTCCGAGGTACGCAGGAAACTCGGTATGTAATTATAGTCACCCATCCACGGACCAACCTCGGCAAGCACGGCTTAACCTTAAAGATTTAACCGTGAGGTAGTTATTTATTTAGCTACGAGCTCCTCCGTCCACGTTCATTACAGCAAAATCCCCATAGTTTAGATCATTGATCCGTCCAGGGCAAGCCTCATATTCGACAGAGGATAATTTACGGACGTTAATTAATGAAAACGTAGGATACAAACTCAGTTTATTATCACTAGAATCCCAATTTAATCAAGGCAAAGTCTAGAATAATAATTCTATTGGCGAAACTAGGGCAGAGCCATTAAAGTCTGGAATCAAAATCAAAACTTCTGAAAACGTTTATGAAATTCATAATTAAGAACGTAATTTATGTTAGAATTCCCCCGCCTCCCGCCCATGAACGGAGCGGTGGACATTGGTTTTGATAACTGAAAATGATAGCTAAATTATTAATGGGGCATTGTGAAGTTATGGAAGATATATTATCGGTTTTGACCTGAGAAATTAAGCATTTTATGTTACACTAGGTGTTTCCTAAGAACTTCGTCTGCGTGTTTTTTTTTTATTTAATTTTTAATGTTGGTTGCGGCAGTGTACATTTTATTCGACATGAAAAAATATTATATTAATTTAATTTTTATGTATTATTTGACGGTATATTTATAATAATAACTATTGCGTGGTGTGTATTTATTTGTCTCTGATTGTTGTGCTAATAACATTATTTTTAATTTGCCGGTAAAGTCTCGTCAAAATTTATCCATTCGTGCCGGAACAAACAGTCAGCCCGACAAAAGTTTTTTAAAAGTGTTTTTTTTGTTAATTACAAACAGGCACTTAAATTTTATTTATTTTTATGTATAGATAGATAGAAAACATGAAGCCTAGATAAATTGCCAATTCCAAAGCAGTTTAATAGTGTTTTTTTTAAATACAAAATGATGTAAACTTTATAGTATAGCGACTAATTCAATATGATTCTTTAATACCATAAACAGGCACAAAAACCAACTAGACCAACCATTTAAAAGTCCTTAATCAATTCAAAGATTTTATTATTAATTGAAACCAATCTTTTAAAGTAGGTAATGGTTTGCATTTCCAACTCATGCAAAAGATCTAAATCAATCACATTACTATTGCATGCTTCGTCCGATCAATCCATGTCAAGTACTGCTTAACTTGCGGGCAAAACGTGAGCTTGATAAATCAACTTTAAAAATGTCTGAAGCCTCAGTGGAACGTTGGACCGGCTAGGTGAAGGACGGGTGTTCAAAACCCAACTGTTGCACTAAAGATGAAATTTCGTTGAAAGGTTTGCTATTATCTAGCACTATTGTATTGTATTGTGGGCTGGTTTCCGCAACTCCACGTCTAAAGCGCGTATTTTGCGTACATTACTCCAACCACCCCAGCTCCCCGAGAAAGGCCAGCAGCCCCTTGGTGTTGCTGACGATCTCGCGGAGAGTACCTGGGTTACCTAAGTACTTTGCCCTGTATGTTGCAACCTCTGGGCAGTATCTAGCACTAACACACACACACACTTACTTGATTAGATAACTTAAGTTTATTTTTAAATCAAGATCTCTTGTTCTTTATGTTTTTTAGAGTTTTATTTTGTTTAATTTAGTAAAATTAGTTTATTTTAAAAGGATTTATGTATCTTATGAAAGACTGTTTTGATTTGTAACTTAAAATTAGTGCCTGAACTTTGGTAATAAAAACTATTAAAATATAATAATATGACTAAGTTTTTCATTTAAATATAAGTATAAGGATTGTGTTTTAATAAATAAAATTAAAATTTCAACTAATTTTGATAATTATAGTCATATACAGGCACTTTAGTTTACGGGCATGTCATACCGCGCCACATCCTCGATGAAATATTTTGTCACCACACTCCCGCCGGGTTAAATTATATATAGCTTTACTGGGTCCATATTGGCTCACCTAAAGTTCTTTACCCGAAATTGTTCTTCCTAATGATTTGTAATCCGAATGATCACTCTTCCTAAAATTTTTCATCCTAAAGTTTTCATTCACACTATTTATAGTGCTACCGGCGTTGTTTATAACACGCATATTTCCGAAAATTGTAATTAATAATATCATTAATGTAAATATATTTAAACTCCTACTGTTTTTTATCATAACGCTTTTATCCCTAAACATAAATACCATAATATTTTCACTAATACTCAGAAATAAACATTTACCAAGTGTAATAAAAAATATATGTGGGTGGAAGATGATATTTATAGTGCCCCCACTATGAAATGCTCACCCACTTTAACACCAACAAAATCTTACACGAGAAACAGTATGGTTTCACCAAAGGACGTTGGACAACTGACGCCGGTGTCATTTTATTAAAACAATATACTGCGTGGAAAGAGGCACAAGATGCCATAGGAGTCTTCTGTGACCTCTCGAAGGCATTTGATTGCGTAAGTCACCAAACCTTGCTCTTGAAACTTGAGCATTACGGCTTAGGTAAACTTGCGCTCAGTTTAGTAAAATCGTATTTAAATGATAGACAGCAGCAAGTACAAGTAAATGTTAAATTCAATGGCTTTGAAAGTAAAAATGGGTGTACCACAAGGTTCGATATTGGGTCCTTTCCTCTTTTTAGTATATATTAATGACCTTCCCCATTTATTTAAAAACCAACCACAAATGGTGTTGTTTGCGGACGATACTTCGTTAATATTTAAGATAAACAGACGTGCCACAAACCTTGACGATGTAAATAACGCTCTAATGCAGGTCCATAAATGGTTTACCGCTAATAATTTAGTATTAAATGGGAAAAAAACTAAATGCATAAGATTTTCTCTACCAAATGTCAAATGTAGTGATTGTGACATAGTATTGAATCAAGAGAAACTTGAATTTGTCGATGAAACTGTTTTCTTGGGGATCACGCTCGACTCAAGGCTACAATGGGGTCGTATTTACTATGGGGACGGGCTGCAGACATCGAGTCTATATTTATTCTGCAGAAAAGAGCCATCAGAGCCATATATAATCTACGTGGGCGCGATTCTCTAAGAGAACTGTTTAAGGAAATTAACATCATGACGGTACCTTGTCAATACATACTATGAAAACATTATGTACGTTAGGAAAAATCTGCATTTATTTTTAGTAAAAGAGGTGACCGGCACCACTATAATACTAGAAACAGGGACCAACTAGTTCAGCCAGGTTTCAGGTTAGCTAAAGTAGACTCATCTTTCATGGGGTACTGTTTAAAATGTTACAATAAAATACCTCCCCCTATTCTACAACTGAATGAAACGAAATTTAAATCTTGCATAAAACGCACACTATGTAGGCAAGCATATTATAAGTTGGGGGATTACATTGATGATAAAAATGCTTGGCTCAATGCTGGTCCTGCTCCACAATATCCATAGAGGCAATCTGGATCATCAGAATTACAAAGTGAAGTTATTATGAAAGCTGCAGAAGATTGTAAAAATATATTGGCATTGTATAGCTTCAATCTCTTAGTATTATATAATTGCTTAGCACATGTGTGAGTACTATGTACTGTAAAGCCACTATTTAATAAGTACCTACATCTTTTATTGACGCGTAGTTACCCTGGTGGTTGAGTGAATGTCATGCTCACTTAAATGTCACGCAGATAGTGGCGGGTGTGTCGGGTCGTTTAGTTCCCTTCAAAATGGTTGAGTTGAATGATGGCTGATACATGCGTCATGTTCGTCAACGGGCGCTGTCAGTTGTGATTGGTCATCTCTTAGCTGCCACGGTTTATTTTAATTAAGTACTTTTTTTTTTATTACTGATTTAATCTTTTAATACTCTGGACGCTCTTAACCTGCCCGTATTTCTACATCGTTCTCACATATTTGTAATTCTTAACATGAATGATGTAACCAAGATTTTGTAACATATTTTGATTTAAAAGAGTGTCCATGGAGTTTTTTGCCCATTCTTCTCCATAGAGATCTACGCTACGGAATGGGCAACTACAGTACTTTCACAAGTTATTTTTTTATTTTATTTTTAAACCGTTCGTCATCATTATGCCTTGTGACTGGGACTGTAGCTTCGCGTTTTATTTTGTTTTTCGACTTTCAAAAGTGCCTGAAATGATCTAATTGAAATAAATGCTTTGACTTTGACTTTGAAAAAAATACTTAGAAAAATTTCGCGACCAATTTCGAGGTAGCGCTCGCCGGCCACTGGCGCGGCACCGCTCGCTACGCTCGCTCGGCTCGCGCGTAGTTGGTCACAGTTCTAACCTAACCTAACCTATGGATATCTTTGCAGGTACACACCGCTATAAATAAAACTAAAGAAGACGCTTTAATTAATAAAAAAGAAATCTAAACAAAAAAGATATGACTTTGAATAATAGTGTAAAAGATGGTTGATGTTGAGAAAATATAGGAAAACAAATAAAAGTTTAATAGATGTTTATTGCTACTGACACTAAGAAGTTGAATGCTTCGGAATTATGAACATTAGAGACAGAGTAGTTAGGAATTGTGATTGTTAGGATGAAAAATGTTAGGAAGAACATTTTCGGATTTAGAATTATCGGAGTTGAAAATTTAGGTGAACTTTGGCGCACCCAGCTTTATTTTTCTTAGTCTTAAGTACGATGTTTTAGAATGAGTGTATAGAGACTCACCTACCCCACAGTCAAACCATTACTACGGTTTTGTGGGGCTTAGTTTATAATTTTTCATAACTTTTGTCCAAATGAAAACTAATCTGCATAGTCCCTATGGGGCATAATCTTGGTCACATAATGTTGGTCAACTGACCAAGATTATGTCAAAACCTTAAAAGAGATTGTCATGAAGTGACTAAAATAACGTTTAAACACGTGTTTAAATGGTTTGTAAACACTTATTTGCAAATTAAACAACATTTTTAAAACTTTTACACTACTAGAGAGAAAACCAAGATTCCCGAAATCATAACCGAAACGGAAAAACGTCTACAAAAGCAAAAAGGCTACCCACAAACAGCTGCATTTCAAACTGAAAAACGTTTAAAATAAATCACATTAAACAGTTTCGTGCAAGATCGTTCGCGTAACGTACCGTTTATGTTGGCAGAATAAACTAGGTTACAGAATTATTTATAGCGCAGTGTTAGAAAGAATTTGCATGTAATGTGCATCGGAAAATCGATGGCTTGGACCTTTTTGGTTTAGTTTTTAACGTTTATTTTGTGGACTTAACGAAAGGGTTTTTTTTTTATTTGATATTATTTAAATGAAGACCGATATTTTACTTACAAGATAGACGTATGAAGGATAAATTTTTGTATATGTATAACTTACATAAAACCATTGCACCAAACCCTTCCATTTTTAAAAACCATAGTTGGTGATTTAATTTAAAGGCTCTTGCCCGCCCTAACGGAATCACATATGATATATGTCACCAGATTTCATTAGATTAAGAAAACAGACGTCGGCGATCCGTCAACGCCTTTTTAAAGAAAGAAAATAAGTTTATTTGGCACATACCACAAGTACACACAACATTAAACGAAAATGAACACAAAAAATACTTAAATATAAACAAAAGAAAAAAAGGGTTAATAATTGTGTAGCTAAATAAAACAAAAAGAAAAGAGGGATAATATTGTCACGGCTGCGCCAAAAAGGGCCAGTTCAGCAAAATGCCGGGCAGCTAGGCTGCCTGACGCTGGTGTTACGCGGCACCTTCCTTGACAACCACACAAGTCAATATGGCTGCCCGCAATGAATTGATGTTCCGCCAGAGAGAATTGTAGATCGTTTCTCTCTCGTCTGTGGTCGCAGTTTAGTTTGCAATGTGAATCATATGAAGCCTCCTTGCGGAGGCGCCGTCCATTTATTTTATATAAGTCTGTTTTGCCATACATAAAAATGTTGGTTAACCATAAACAGCTTACAGTAATTTTCCATTACAGTGAACAATTTACACCCCACAAACCATTTACTTGTTTTCAAACCACGGGTTGGTACACCACAATAAATAGAACGCACACCGCAAAATTATTCCAGTATTATTCGAAAACGAAATGATTTCCGTTATTGTTTACCAAATAAAAGTACAAACTTTCCAATTTGGCATGAATAAAATGGAATAGGAATTTGCGGCCATATTTCAATATAAACACTAGGGTATAATTTCTGGAGGCAAAACGTCACGTTTTCAATTTTCTCCGTGTCCTTGTCTCACCTAAAGATTTTTCCTTTATTTGTGTGCGGCCAATTATTATTTTACGATCAACGGTTTTTGGTGAAGAAGCTTTTTAATATGTCTACTAGTTTTTGCTCGCGGGTTGGCTCCCGTTGTCATTATGCACAAAAATTAAGCTACGGGAACGTTCTTAATGTAGCCTGCCAGTCAAGGATGATGTACTTCCCGACAGTGAAAGAACTTTCTAAATTGGATCAGTAGTTCCAAAGATTACCCCCTACACACAAACAAATTTTAACTCTTTTTAGTATTAGTATAGAATAGCAGTTAAAGTTATGTAGGTACAGACCCAGCACCTACAACAATCTGTCAAATTTTCTTTTATAGGTTTTCAACTTTATGGTTAAATGATTAGGTTCAAGGTGGATTGGGAAACTTTGACAGATTCGGATAGCTTGGCGTACTGGCGTCGGGTCCCCTATGTTGTTTCGAACGCCGCTGTTGCGACACACGCTCTGTACATTATACTTGTGTAAAATAAAATAAAACCCTCTGTTTAAACAATTATAGTGTTTCCCTGTATTCATTGAAACTTTTGAGGTAACTAGGATTGTTTCTCAGAAAGCTTTTGCGATTGCTAGTAGGTAGGTACATAGAATTTCTGAAGACATAACTAAATGGACTAATTCTACGACAAAATCTTTAATACTTACTTAAACTTTAATTTTGTATTACACTTTTTGTATTTTTTATTACATGCTATAAGCCTACAAAAGGAGGAGCTCGCGGCTAAATAATAACAGCTGCACGGGTCGATCTTTAAGGTTAAGCCGTGCTTGCCGATGTTAGTCCGTGGATCGGGGACCATAATTACATACCGAGTTTCCTCCGTGCCTCGGAAAGCACGTTAACCCGTTCGTCCCGGCTGTCATTTGCATATCTTTGACAGTCATTACGAGTAGTCAGAAGCCAAAAGTCAGACATCCAGTCTTACCAAGGGGTATCACTTACCCATTGGGTTATGGAGTTAAGATAGGTAGTTGCTTCATGTAAAATAGTGGTACACAACTGCATCTGGTTAAACTGAAAGCCAACCCCAAGATAGTTTGGGAAAAGGCTAGGCAGATGATGATGAAGTCTACAAAAGTGATACGAATTATTAGTGGCGAACCCTTGGGTTTAATTTCACTACACGATGCAGTAGTGGAAAAGCTCGCATTGTTATTTGATCAACGCAATAATGATCCAGTCATAATCCCAACTACATTAAGTTAATTTAAACTAAAACTTAAAACTAAGTAGCGACACCGAGAACATCCGAGATTTCAATGCCATAATATTCTAAGTTAATTACTGATGTTGCTCAAAAAGCCGCTAAGCTGAAGTGGTACTGGACTGGCCACGTATGCCGCATGCCCAATGACCTGTGGGCCAAAATAACCATTTTATGGAGCCCTGACACAGCCAGAAGGCGTCGCGGTAGACCTCGTAAAAGATGGCGGGACGAGTTAGACAAGATCAGCGACCATTGGTCCACATTGGCCCTGGATCGAGGCAATTGGAAGTCATGGGGAGAGGCCTTTGTCCATCAGTGGGATGACGCAGGCTAACAGTATCAGTCATCATCATCATCGTTAGCCTATAATGTTCCCACTGCTGGGACACAGGCCTCCTCTTCTATGAGAGGAAGTGGGCTGTAATCCACCTTGCGGGCCCAGTGCGGGTTGGTAGATGTCACATGTCTTCGAATTTTTGGTTCTAGGACATGCCGGTTTCATCACGATGTTTTCTTTTACCGTTTTTGAGAGCAGCGATGATGAAATAAATTACACAAAGTAATGCGCCTGCCTGAGTTCGAACTCATGGCTTACGGTAAGTCGGGGCTGCCACCACTGGGCCACCGCTGCTCTCAGTATTAGTAATTATAAAATATTGTTAACACATAGCCCTACAGGAATACATAATGCTCTGATCATTCTCCTACCCCAATTTATTTGGGGTCGGCGCAGCATGTCTTCTTCTTCCATACTTCTCTATTACTCGTCATCTCAGCAGGCACCTCTTTTCTAGCGGTATCATCATTCACACAGTCCATCCATCGTTTATTTGGTCTTCCTCTACCCTTATAGCCATATTCATTCATACTCAACAGTTATGTTCTAGATTTTTGTAAAAACCACATAAATTTCTTAGCGTCAAATACGGCAGTTAGGCCATTTTTTTTTTTTTTTCGGTTGTGGAATCACAAATGACTTCTCCCGCTCTGGGCGGAGCGGAAGGGAGTGTCAGGCTTGACTGACTAAAACCCATCCATGTTCCTTCTTAGCCCTTTGTGTTCCGGTGCCACGGTATCTCTTTCGAACAGCCCGCAGCCCTGGCAGGCATCGGCCCTCTCGGACCCCTTCCGATTTGACATCTAAGTTTTAAAGTAGAAAGTGAGAGTGAAGTTTGAGTGAGTGTAGAGAGTGAAGTCGTTTTAGGTAATTGTAATTGATCTCATGTCTATGCTGAATTGCTTAGTACTCATATTATTTAATTAAAATACAAATTCACTTAAGAATTGCCTCCCAAGAGTCGTTAGTAAATTCATTTTGATTGATCAACATAATTAGATACTTGTACTAATTGAAGGAAGGTATTATGAATGTACTAAATGGAAATGTAGGGCTGAAAAATTACGTTTCTACATGCCTAGCAATCTGTTTGGCTTAGTGCTTATTTACTTTAATAACTGTAAGTAATTGTAGGCATTAATTATCATAATTTACTGGAGTAAAACAATTGATTAAAAAGTCATGTGTCGCTATAGCGCCATTAAAGGGTCGTTCCAAGGTCTGCTACTACTGGTCTGGTACTTTTATTTGGGTTTTAGGTATCAATTAGGTATAAAGAATCGTGAAAATATTGACTTTGGAGTAGAAGTTATAATTGGTTTTGGTTTCCATCGTCGGATATTATTGCTGATTGGCTGAATAGTAATAGAATATAATTTTTCTAGTTTTACAAGAAAAAGAACATCATTCAGTGCAACATTATAATGACAAGAGAAAAACAAAAAGAAGATCAGAAATAGACAAAACGTGAAAAAGTAAAAATATAAAAGCATAAACAATATAAAAAGGCTCCAATCGGCCACATGCTCCCCTTTTTTAAAGAGGAACAACTTTCCTTAATGGTCGCCTTAAAATGCCCGTTTGGGTCCGAATATCCACCACCCGTACCACCCCATCACGGCCCGGGTGTAAAGCAGCGATCACGCCTCGTGGCCAGGTTCCCCTCGGCAAGTTCCCGTCACCGATGAGAACCGGGTCCCCGACCTTAACGACGACATCTACTCCCGGCACGCGACGGGGCGCCAAATTGGGTGGATATTCGATGACCCAACGACGCCAAAAGTGATCACTCAGCCGGAGTGCCCTTCTCCAGCTGCTCCGACCAATCAGTGCGGCGTCCGTCAGGTCTGTAGTTGGGAACGGACGGCCCGATGAGTCTCCCAGCAAAAAATGGTTGGGGGTAAGCGCCTCCGGGTAATTGCTCTCAGGGGAGATGTGCGTCAGCGGGCGTGAGTTTACCACCGCCTCGGCTTCGATCAGTAAAGTTGCCAGAATCTCTTCTTTTGGAGCCTGCTCTCTCAGTGTCACCTTCAACGCTGACTTCACTGTCCGAATCAGCCTTTCCCAGGCCCCTCCCATGAAGGGCGCCGATGGGGGAATAAAACGCCATTTTATTTTTTCATTTGCTGCAAACTGTGGAACGGCGGCATCGTAAAGAGCTCTCAGCTGTCGGTTTGCTCCCACAAACGACGTCCCGTTGTCGGAGAATAATTCGCTGGGCGTACCACGACGACCGATGAAGCGTCGCAAGCACATAATGGCAGAGTCTGCGGATAAGCTGGCTACGATCTCTAGGTGGATAGCTCTGGTTACCATGCACGTAAATAGGGCGACCCATCGCTTCTCCCGCCTGCGTCCAATAGAAATTAATACGGGGCCGAAATAGTCCACACCTGTATAGGTAAAGGCACGTCGATGATGGGCGAGTCTCGCCTCTGGCAAATCTCCCATGGGTGGTTGTAAGGTAGTGCTTTTCAGAAGCTTGCACAATTGACATCTATGGACCACTGACCGCACGGCGTTCCTCAATCCGAGGATCCAGTACGACTGCCGCAGTTCATTAATTACAGTTTCTGTATTGGCGTGAGCAAACTTGACGTGATAATGGCTGATCAGAAGACGTACAGCTGACTCCTTGCCACTTAGAATAATGGGCTGCTCATCGGAAACAGCAGAATTTCTTCCTGCGAGATGTAAAAGTCCGTCTCTGAGTTTTGGGGATAAAATGGCTAAACGACTTTTCTTGGGAACGGGCTGCCCACGTGTCAGACAAAGAATTTCCTCTCCGAAGGCGCTAATCTGGCTCCTCCCCAAAGCGTGCCGTTCCGCGCGGATGATGTCCTCTGAGACTAATGGCGCTGGAGCAGTGGAAGAAGAAGCATCAGACCACAAATCGCGTTCCGGCGCATTTACAGACTCACAAATTCCCCGAACCCAAAAATTTTGAAAATTATGACCCCGATGTTTGAAAATAGAGGCAATGAATTGATGAGTCCTGGCTGTTGCCCTTACCAGCCTAATCCAAGAACTAAAATGAGTGATGTCAGCTACAACTGGTAAGGGTAACAGATGTGAATTGATAACATTAATGCACTCTGCGACACGTGATGGATGATTTAATGATTTTGAATGACGAAGAGATGGCTTGAGTTCTTCCTCTGCAAGAATTACTGGCGTTGCGACTTTGGGCTCTAATGGCCATTCAGAAGCGGAAGCTAGGAGAAAATTTGGGCCAGATACCCAGCGTGGTTCAATACTGGCTTTCCCCCGCGTCGCATCGTCAGCTACGTTAAGATTGGTTGGAACCCAATGCCATTCAACTACACTAGTGCATTCTAAAATCTCTCCCACGCGATGAGCCACAAAAGGTTTATAGTTTCTTGCATCACTGCGTAGCCACCCCAACACGGTCATAGAATCACTCCAGAAAACTCGTCGGTTAGGCTTAAAACGATGGGCCTCGCAAATCCTAGCGGCAAGTCGAGTGGATATCAAGGCACCTTGGAGCTCCAGGCGTGGGATCGAAACTGGCTTCAAAGGAGACACACGTGCTTTGCTAGCTATAAGTGCAAGTTTCACGTCACCGTTGGGAAGCACAAATCTCCAGTAGGCAACGGCGGCGTGTGCCAGCTCGCTAGCATCACAAAACACGTGCAGCTCCAGATCTGAGAAACCGCATAAATTGTAGCACCTTGGAACTCTCAGTTCCGAAATCGATTTAAGGCATTCGAACCATTCGAGCCAAGTTTTCTGGTCAGCCTGTGATAGCTGCTCGTCCCAGTCAAGATTCTTACGCCATAAATTTTGAAACATAATTCTACCTCTCACTACAATGGGCGCTAAGATACCTAGCGGATCGTAGATTCGCATGACCTGGGCTAAGACTACGCGTTTTGTGAAATGGCCTGAAGTATCTTTGAGGCCCGGGTTGAAACCTATGATGTCATGAGCTGGTTTCCAGATCAAACCTAAAGTCCGTGTTGAGGTAGCTGAGAATGGTAAACTACCCAACTCTACACTAGAACGATTGGCTAGTGAAACGTCAGACAACAGCTCGTTTGGCAATCGATTGAGTGCGCCAGGCTCATTCGAAACCCAACCGCGCATCTCGAATCCTCCACGCTTATGAATCTGTACAATTTCGACTGCCAAACGAGCCGCATCCTTCGTGGGGACATCTACACTTCCGATGAAGTCATCCATGTATGTATCGGATGTAATAGCTTCCACAGCTTGTGGGAACTCGCTTATAAATTCCGATGCGTTTCGGTTGACAATGTAAATAGCCGTTGATGGGCTGGAGCACGCCCCAAAAATCATAGAAGACATACGATAGGTCCTTATTGGTCCCGCAGGATCATCGCGCCAAAGAAATCGCTGAGCATCTCGGTCGCACTCTTGTATTTTCACCTGCGGGAACATCTCCTTGATATCGGCGGTCAAAGCAATTTTTCCCTCCCTAAAACGCATCAAAATTCCTACTAGCGGTTGTAAAAAATCAGGACCCGACAGAAGCATAGAATTGAGTGATACACCCTGTACTTTAGCAGCCGCGTCGTGAACAATACGAATTTTCGCCGGTTTGTTGGGATTTACCACACCAAAATGCGGCAAGTACCAACAAACTGATGTGGGTGACTGTCCTCTACACTCCTCAGCATAACCCTTAGCTAGCATTTCCTGAATATTAACCTTGTAACGTTTGGCGTATTTAAGATCCTTTGACATTTTCAGTTCAAGGCTTTTATACCTAGAAAGTGCCAATGGATAGCTCTCGGGAACAGCAAGGTCATTCGCCTTCCACAATAAGCCGACCTGGAAGTGCCCATTTGGTAGGCGTTGGGCTGTATCCTCTAGAATACTGACAGCGCGCTGATCGTCTGCACTGCGAGGCTCATGTTTCGTGATACCGATCGCGTCTAACCTATATTGTTCCTTGATGAGGACTTCCAGGTCATGCTGCGGACGCTCACGTAAGGATACGTGGCAGGCAGTCTCCACTAAAGTTGTCCGGCTGCTTGTAAATCCAAACAACACCCAACCTAACAATGTTTTGATGGCAACAGGCTGGGTTTTCGTGCCTTTCCGAACCTCGGATGCTGTTATCAGGTGCCAGTTGTCGATACCTATCAAAAGTGTAGGCTTTGCTTCGTGGTAGCACATCTTTTCAACTATACCAGACAGGTAGGGGTAGCGACGTAAAGAATCGCGGGTGGCCGATTGGTTTTGCAGTCCTAAGTTTTTAATTGCCCTTGCCCGCTGGATTAAGAAACTCTGTGAGGCTGATCGGCCTTTTATATGAAAGTCTACAAACTGCACGCTGCTATCCCTAGATAATCCTCCCACACAATCCAAATGTAGGCTGCCCTCGGGACCCTCGGCACCAATTTTGGAAGCGATGTCAGCATCTATGAAAGTAGCCGTCGACCCTTCGTCCAGAAGGGCATATGTGTCTACGCTCCCAGCCGGCCCTGAAACTGTGACGGGTACTACCTTTAATAGTGGTGGAAGTGTAGGTTCGATTTGAGTTTTGTTGACAGCTACAAGAACCTGTTCAGTTTGTTCAGTATCAGTTTTAGTCCTAGGTTCAGGTTTGACCTCCTCCTTCACATGAGCAAATGCTACAAATTTCTCATTATGCAAAATAGTGTGATGCCTACGAGTACAATCAGTTATTGTGCAACTAGCCTTATTTTTGTTACAAAACCTAAAATTGTGTGAAACTTTTCGAAGACAACGATAACAGATTTTGTTGTCTTTGACGAAACGCCATCTGTCATCGACTGTCAAAGATTTGAATGTCGGGCAATTTGACAACTGATGATCACCTTTGCAAAATAAACAAATATTTTCCTGGTCGGATGTTTTTGCAGGCTTTGATTTAGAATTCCTAGGTGAATCTGAAGTCCCCGCTCCAGACTCTGAAACGGCATGTGCTCGCTGTTTCTGTGAAAGGGTTGATGTAGATGATGTCGCCTCGAATACGGCACCGAATTTCATCACCAAATCGACCTCTCGGTTTAGGAAAAGCGACAATAATTCCACTCGACCTACGCTTAGGTCCTCATGATTAGCAGCGAAATCCAACCATCGCGCGCGCAATAATGGAGACAGTTTGCTTAGCAGCGCTCCAAATAGTTCAGGAGAACGTAAATAATCACTGTGCTGCAATAACTTAGCAACTTCAACACAATTGTGCACACGGGTGGTGAAAACCTGTAGATCTCTTACCTCCGGCCCAAACTTGGGCAGAGCCTTGATTGCGCTCACCTCCTGTAGGACAATTTGTTCAGGCCTGCCATAGCGACGATCCAGGGCTTCAATAACGTCGTTGGCATGAGGTGCCAACACTAACAGCATGCTGACAGCTTCACGCGCCGCACCTTTTAGGGCTTGGTTCAGGCGTGCAAGGTTTTCCGTATCTGTGAAAGCACCTACCGTATCCTGAAAGGCCCGCTTGAACATAAGCCAATCAAGTGGAGATTGACCCTCAAAACAAGGAAGTTTTATAAAGTTTTTATTATTGTTGGGGCCGTTACTCTTTGCAAGTGCCTTTAGAGCCCCCACTAACTGCGTAACTCCAATTGAATTGTCTTCTCGATAAATATCAGTGGCAGCAGCCCTGTTACCCCCGCTAAAACTGTACTGAGGTAATAGTGCAGGACTCTGTGCTGCGATACTCTGCGAAACGACGACATCGTTACGTAGTGGAAGTTCCTGAGAACACAAGATAACGGTAGCATTATTAGCCCCTACCTCACATCCATTGTTGGATTGAAAACCTTTCATAGATGGCTCTCTCTCTTGATGCGAAGGTATTTTAGTAGGGAGGGCCGTACTATCTAACCATTGTTTGACATTGGCGCGGCTCCACCCACTGTGAGAACCGTGGTTACTACAATCTGCCTCAATAGCGGCGAGCTCAGCCTGATATTCCGCTTCAGCAGCTTTGCGCTCTAATTCCGTCTGCCTAGTTTCTACTTGTGCGCGCATCTCTGCCTCCATTTGGGCAATTTCTAATTGAGCTACGCGACGAATGTGTTGCGCTTCCGCAGCTGATTTTCTGGCAGCAACCATTACGGAAGTGCGACTGGTGCGGCTAGTGTGAGTGCCGACAGAATGAGCGCTCGAGCTAGGCTCTAACTCAGAAGAATGTATCTGTGAATTCCCTGTGGTAGTATGTGTAGAGGGTTCTGGAACGGCTTCACTACTCGACGGGGTAGGTATATTCGAGTCATTTTGTGGCAGTTTTGTCTGTGACCTCGTCACAACCATTTTTTTTTACTGAAAAAAAATGCTGAAAAAGAAGACGAAAAAAGAAATTCCTGTGGACTAGTCTTTATACTAGACACTAGTTCGTTCGGTAGAAGGACCACTTATGTTGCTAAATGGCTGAATAATAATAGAATATAATTTTTCTAGTTTTACAAGAAAAAGAACATCATTCAGTGCAACATTATAATGACAAGAGAAAAACAAAAAGAAGATCAGAAACAGACAAAACGTGAAAAAGTAAAAATATAAAAGCATAAACAATATAAAAAGGCTCCAATCGGCCACAGATATGATAAGCTTTTATTCAACCTTTTATCACATATTTTTATTTTTTTTCCTCATGAGTGCTCTATCTACATAGTTACGTAAGACTTGTTCGTGTTTCTAGACCTTGATGTTAAAGCTGAGCTTGCTCTTCCAGTGAATGAATAAATTTAACCCGCAGAAAGCCCGAAGAAGAAGAGGAAGAAGAAGATATTTTTCCTGATTTTATATTTCATAATGAAGAAAGCTGAAATATTTTCCAATGCTTCTAAGGTCTCTTTTCATCATCATCGTCATCGTCAGCCTATAATGTTCCCACAGCTGGGACACAGGCCTCCTGTTTATGAGAGGGAGTGGACTGTAATCCACCACGTGGGCCCAGTGCGGGTTGGTAGATATCACATGTCTTCGAATTATAAGTTCTAGGAAATGACGGTTTCCTCACGATGTTTTCCTTCACCGTTTTTGAGGGCAGCGGTGATGAAATAAATTACACAAAGTAATGCGCCTGCCTGGGTTCGAACCCACGGCTTACTGCTCGTAAGTCGGGGCTGCCACCACAGCTCTCAGTTATCTTTTACTCCAACTAATTAAAACAACATCATCCTTTTTTTTTACTTTTAGTCACAAACCTAACTGCCCAGTAGTTTTTTTTTTTTTCAGTAACATCCACGTTGTCCAGATTTGTAAAATGCGACTTAAACATAACTAGTAACATTTGGTACACTTCTGCCTAACAGACGTGACAGTGTATTGTTTAAAGTAGCATCTCAAAAAACGTACCTAATTGTTTAAGTGATTTTCTTGATTTTATCTTTACCAATGCTTCTGCGGTTATCTTTTACTTCAAACAAATTATAACAACTTTATCACTTTTCAACTTTTTGATTGAAAGTAAACCGGTTAGAAGGAATTATTACGTCCACGTTTCTACTTTAATGGATCCACTGTACTGCAGAACGAAAACTGTTTTGAAATCATATATTTACCTTATTATACTTTGTTGGTACGTCAAGTTAAAATTTTGACTGTAACAACCAACATATCGGGTTCAAAAAGGCAGTTTGATCGCGTGACTGAATTGATTATCACACCATAAGCACAGGTTACTGGCTGACTACTTTTTACTTTACACGAATTTTTAATTTTTTTTTCCACTATCGAGAACCTTGTTTTTGCTTGTTTGTTGTTTTATTTTTTATTCGAAATTGGGTCGTTGCTGAGTGCCAGTGTTTTTAATATCTGTGATGTTGGTATAGGTATGAATGAGTATTTTAAATTGCGAACTTTTCAATTTTGCTTTATGATAATAAGATTAATAACTTTGGATGACTTTTTGGTTGCTTATAATTATTAAGAAACAGTGAGCTTTGTTCATAAAATTATTTATTTATCTTTAGCCGGTGAGTTTTCCTTTCGGGGCAATATAGTATTAAAACTTGGCTTTTACAAAAATATGTCACAAAAATTCGAAAGAGAATTCAACGGCAAAATTCTTTTCCTTACAGCTAAAATAAAAAAAGCAAAACCATGTCAAAAACTATTCAAAACTAAGATTTCGGAGCTCGTCCGGTCGACATTAATAATAAAAAAGGTAGCCAAGGAAACTTCCCACCTAATCATACTTTTTCATCTCGGGAAAAACTTTCGGGGTGGGCAAAAATATGAACAAAAAATATAAAACAATGTTATGGAGTTAAGGAGGACTATGGAGAACTATTCCTTTGTACTACGGTTTCACTTCCTTTCCGAGGAAAGAATGGTTAAATAACGTATTTTAATATTCTTCAGTTGAGGCTTAATTATGCTTTTATATTTTGTATGCAAGATTTCCAGTGTATTTTTACAGGAGGTTGCATAAAAAACGATTTCTCCGTATATAGCTAATATCTTCTTAATTTATTTTCATCCCATACCTATTTTTTGACTGCTTATTGATAACAATATCACATAAAAATCATTTTATTTTTTCACTTAACCCACATAATGGTTGGTAAATGACGTCAAAGCTGGTACATGAAATAAATATAAATACGTAAAAAACTATCAAAATTAGCAAATAAAGCACTACCTACATTCTTTTGGAGAGCAACAGCGGCCCAATGGTGGCAGCCCCGACTTACGAGCAGTAAGCCGTGGGCTCAAACCCAGGCAGGCGAATGCGCCTGCCTGGGTTTGAACCCACGGCTTACTGCTCGCACAAAATCATTACACAAAGTAATGACTTTGTGTACTAACTACGTTGACATCGTAATCTTTTGGTAAGAAAGATAACAAAAAAAGCGATAGTCATGACTTTTATCCTAAGTAGATTGTTAGTGTGACATGTCACCCTCCCGCATTGTCTCCTAAAGGCGCGTACAGACAGCGTGAGGCATTCGAAGCAAACTATTAAAAGCGCATGCCTCGCACTTTCGATACACGCCGCACCTTTTGCCAACGGGCTTTGCGCTACTACGAGTCTAAAATACTATACTATTATAATATTATACAGTATGTTAGGTAACAGCCGCCCGGGTCGATCTTTAAGGTTAAGCCGTGCTTGCCGAGGTTGGTCCGTGGATGGGTGACCATCATTACATACCGAGTTTCCTCCGTGCCTCGGAAAGCACGTTAAGCCGTTGGTCCCGGCTGTCATTTGTAGATCTTTGACAGTCGTTACGAGTAGTCAGAAGCCAAAAAAAGTCTGACATCCAGTCTTACCAAGGGGTATCGTATTACCCAGTTACTGGGTTGTGGAGGTCAGATAGGCAGTCGCTTCATGTAAAATACTGGTACTCAGCTGCATCCGGTTAGACTGGAAGCCGACCCCAAGAGAGTTTGGGAAAAGGCTAGGCAGATGATGACAGTATGTTAGGTTAAACGAGGGACATATTGAGGGAGGGTATTCAGTATTCGATTCTCGTCCCAAATATGTAAAAAACTTATAACGTATATAGAAGAATTTTTAATGTTTTGTTTAGTGCCTAGATATTTTGGACTGTCCTAAGCCAGGTAAGTTTAAAGTATGAAGGGAAAATGGATTATACCTAAGAGTCATTGACCCGCTGTCATGTTCTGCGATAGTATTAAGTCGCTAGCGCAAGGGTGTATACACGTTGCGTGACATTTGCGAAAATTTTGGTATGGTTCTGTCTGTTATTTATCAGTTTTTTTTTTTGTTTATATTTTTATTAGTATCATGTTAGCATGTACTATTATGGGTTTGAATATGTCCCTCGTTTAAACTAACATACTGTATAAATATATAAAAATATAAATATATAGGTACTATTACATTGACTATGTACTTTATAAAAATAAGTCTAAATCTAACCATCAGCGAATGTGTACTGGTTACACCGCATTCTTTCTCACTACACACATCCTACACCTACTCATCACACACGCACACTCACATCCTTCTCTTACTCACTACACTCACACACAAACTCAGACCCTACATTTACTCACCTGACCGTAGGTTAAACGTTTTTCATTTTGTTTTGTGTTTGTGATTTCTTAACATCGATTTATCTACTGTTTTCTTTTACGCCATCTGCTTATTGTTTGTAACGTCCCGTTTTACTATGCTATGGCTTTGTTTGCTACGGAGAATCACTGACTCCTAAGACACAAGCACATACACCTAGTTTAGGAGTCAGAGCATTAACATTATTGTGACCTAATTATAAGCCTTTTATGCTCTTAGTCTGTGGATCCTGTATCGTGATGGCTTTTGGTGAAATAAAGAAAGATTTTTTTTATTTATGTATTTATAAAAAAGAAGACCATGCCACAAGTCAGAACCGATTTAAAAAATATAGCTATTAAAAAGAAAATAAATACCAGGTTAAAAGGCTCAGCAGTTTTTTATTAAACCGTCAAAAAGTGTCTATCAGAAAAATAGGTGCTTCTACATACCATATCTCTCAGCTTCAGGCATGAGATTCACATACATGGATTTCCATTAGAAGCTTTTATGCCTCCTACAGTCTAAAAGCCACTTTACCTGCTGACTTTTGTCTCCAAGTAATAAGTGTCACAATTTTCTTGACGTTGATACAAGATAAAAACATTCTTTAGCACTTATTACTAACTTACACAGACATTATAGTTGTTATTTAGTTTGGAATTCTCTAGATAGAGATAAAAATAAAGTTTTTAAAGTTAGATATTTTAAACTACAGACTTTGAGACATGAAATACTCTATAGCATTATTTACTTAAGAATTTAATATACTTCGATAATGATTCGACACATCATATAAACGAAATTAACTGACAACTTAAAAAAAAAAAGTAAAAAAAAAAAATATTCACATTGCTACTGTCACTAGCCAAAACTACGAGTGTAGTACAGGCATTAACAATTTAAAACACAATCAAAATCATAAAAATCCTTCATTAAAATTTTAGTATACCGTACACAGACTCAAAGCCATTTCGATTAATATCTCCAATCGTTACAGATATAAAGCAAACTGTAGTTACTGTTCAGTAGTCCATAAAACCCAGTTTTACGTGCAAAGCCGGCGGCTCCTACAGTCAGTGAGGGTGATCAACAATCTATCTAGATATAGATCTCCTGTTAATTCGCTGATTAATTACTGCGTAAATTCCAAATGCTCACTCAATGACTTGGCATCGCTTTACAGATTGATCGGAACAGGATCAATGGATTTACTACAGGGTGCATTTAATTTTAGTATTTGTCATCATATGCCTAGCCTTTTTCCCAAACTTTGTTGGGGTTGGCTTCCAGTCTAACCGAATGCAGCTGAGTATCAGTATTTTACATGAAGCGACTGCCTATCTGACTTTCACAACCCAGTAACTGGGTAATACGATACACCTTGGTAAGACTGGATGTCAGACTTTCGGCTTCTGACTACTCGTAACGACTGTCAAAGATTTACAAATGACAGTCGGGTCCAACGGCTTAACGTGCTTCCCGAGATACGGAGGTAATTCGGTACCATCCATGGAACAACCTTGGCAAGCCAACTTAACCTTGAAGATCGACCGTTGCGGCTGTTATTATTTAGCCACGAGTTCCTTTGTGAATTTTAGTATTTGTATATTGTGCGTTTCCAGTATTAACTATTAGAGTCTCCAATCCGTCCAGTAATACCTACTTAATCTCCAATTAGTATTTTTGAGTTATCTATACTAATATTATAAAGGGTTTTCTGCCTTTTCGCAGAAAATTGTTTGCCAGATTTTCACTTGCCACCCAACGTTTCGCAGACTTTTATTTCGCCGAATAATCATTTGCCAACTAAACATAATATTTTGTTTTATTTCCCAACCTCACAGTTACCAACTGTACGTTTGGTCTGATTTACACAATGACACTTTTTAAAATGCCAACTTTTTCCCCTGGCACCACTCCCATGAAAAGGTAATGCACCGTTCTTAAGAAAAACCAATTATTGTATACTAACCTCAAAGCATTTTACATTCGCCTAAAAAACGTAGTCGACGTAGCCCCTATTTCTGTCTGCAGGGTTTACAGTAACCTAACACGAAAGGAATGTCGGGGTCTTAGTTCGCTCGCTCCGCTCGCTCACTAGACCCCGCCATCCCCTTCGAACCTAACCTGTCCGAGTCGGGGTGCCCCAAGTCCAGAGCTCGCTTCACTCGCTCTTGCATACAAAATCTCCTGGTAGCAAAAGTAACATTGCCTATTGTAGACACATACAATCAGTGGGGCTACATTGGGGATTTTTAGGTTGTTTTAAAAACGGTATGTTTGACAAAATGCCAAACGTCTAGTGTCATTATAATAATCAGCTTAACAATAATTCTACCAAATGAAACGTTGTCATACAAAAATTTGCTAATCGTTAGTTGTCAAAGTAAAACATCGGCGAAACGTTGGTTGGCAAGTAAAAATCGGACAAACAATTTTCTGCGAAAAGGCAGGACACCATTATAAAGCTGAAGAGTTTGATTGTTTGTTTGTTTGAACGCGCTAATCTCAGGAACTACTGATTTGATTTAAAAAAATCTGTCAGTGATAGATAGCCCATTTATCGATGAAGGCTTATATATGATCACGCTACGACCAATAGGAGCGGAGCAGCAATGTTTTTTTTTGCAAAAACGGGGAAAATGTGACGCAGACTTAAAAGCTACTCGTAGTATTTTGATATGTATGAGTTCCAGTTTAATTAAACATTTTAGCTAATATACCTAATCATATTTCTAGGATTACAACGCATTAACTCTGTTTTGGTACCTATGATATCGATTGGATATGTCATAGGCAGCAGTCAAAGTGTGAGAGGAACACACGGCGAGACATCAAGCAATAATTTTCCAGTATAACATGGTCCCGCTTTATATAAATTTTCCCTACAATGAGAGACCCGAATAAACTGGTTCAGTATAGTTTGGTCGCATTGCGTACGTGTTTTATAAATACAGTATATGATATTTTACTTGCACCCTTGATGAAATAATATCTTTGATGACGCCGACAAACTGTCCTGCAGTTTGGCAGAAGTTTTGTAAATTATTAATAAGTAATTAACTTTGATGAAATAAATAAATAAAAAAAAAAAAAAAAACGCAATGAACGTAGCCACCAACAATAAAATTTTGAAATAATTATTGTTCGACCCACTCTGACTAACCACTAACGTTGGTGCTGCAAGATAATACTTATTTGTCCTAATTTTTGTACAAACTAGGCACAATAACATTGGCTATCGTAATAAGGGTGTGCGTTGATATGTATAATTACAAGATATTAAGTTATCTTAGCTTAGGTATTGCCTGCAACTAACATGCTGCACAACTTTACTTAACTTTTTCTTGTTTTTTACGGATTGGAAATTATCAAATACCCCCCCCCCACTGCTCTGGACTGAGTGGGAGGGAGTGTCAGACTTGTACTGACTAAAACCCATCTATGTTCCTACTTAGCCCTTTGTTTTCCAGGGCCACGGTATTTCTTTCGATCAGTCCCGCAGCCCAAGGCATCGGCCCTCTCGGACCCCTTCCGATTTGCTAACTTTAAGGACTATTTTTATTGTAAATCATATTTTTTCTTGAGTTGAGTTTTTAATGTAATTGAGTTAATTTTTAAAGCAAAGCATGTATGTAAAATATATGTCTAGATAAGATCTTTTTTCATCTTCTTTTGCTACAGTAAAGCCTTGCCGTTCAAAATCTTTCAAAATAACTAGCACATGAAATTTTGTCTTAAATGCTGGCAAAACACCAGCAAGGCTCTAGGTTTTACAGGCGTATAGGGTAGGTAACCACTTTCCATCAGGTGGGCCGTCGGCTTGTTTGCCAACCTATTACTAATAGAAATTAGGTTAAAGCACTGATACTAGCCTTCACTTACCAATCATAGGTAGGGTTATCAAATTCTCAAAGCTTTTTTGTAGGTACTATATTTTTTAAAAGATTAAATACTAGCTGTCCCGCGCAACTTCGTCCGCGTTACATTTTCCCCGTTTTCGCAACATTTTTCATTGCTGCTTCGCTCCTATGGGTCGTAGCGTGATGATATATAGCTTATGTCCTTCCTCAAGTTAAAATATATCTTCTTGCCAAATTTCATTAAGATCCGATCAGCCGTTTAAAGTCGTGAAAAGGTAACAAACAAACTTACTTTCGCATTTATAATATACACTACTGGTCCAGTGGTACCGTGGGTTTTTGTAGAATATATTATTATTTATATTCTGATATATACTATATGTTTATTTTTATGTTTATTTTTTATTTTTATATGTGTATTTATTTGTATGTATGTTTATTTTATATAGGTATAAAGTTTTTTTTTTTTTAAGCTCTAATTCAATTTTTTCCCTGTTCTATCTATTCTACACACTGTGTCTACATTTCTAATCCAAATTTCCACTCGCAGGTCTGCTGGAAGAAATTTCTTTAGAAATAAGCAGTACCTTTGTGCTCTTGTATCTTAATGTATTGTCCTGTTAAGTGTTTTGTGTGTACATAAGTAAATAAATATATATAAATGCGTTCCCTACTACCACTACCAAATTTATTTTCGCAAATAGATACAGGTAACTTGCCAACATAGCAATGCATGCCTGTAATCTCCATAGGCTTAACAATACCTAACAATACTGCGACATTTTGCCAGTTACGATTATGGCCTATGCAATAAGGTGCGAGCCTATTACCATCAGTCGAGCATAAATCCAGACTCCGTGGCTGCTATTGAGAAATTGCGGATAAAATATTTAGCTCTAAAAGGGAATCGAACGCATGATCTCATGCTCATTAGCCGCGCTTGCAATTAACATGATCAACGAAACAGACTACAGGGTGTAACGGAAAGGGTATATACATACTTAAGGGTGTGCTACAGACCATTAATCTGAACATGTTTCTCCATTGGACAAATATCATAAGAGCGAAAAAATTATCTATTGCCCCATACTCATTTATCATTTATCAAAATTTCAATACCTATTCGACCCAAATGTATGGAGCAGCGATATTTTTTCGCTATTGCGATGTTTGTGCGATGGAGAAAGATGTTCAGTTTGATGGTCTGTAGCACATCCTTAAGTATGTATATAACCTTTCCGTTACACCCTGTTCACACTGAGAATATAATTTTATCTTGATTAGAGTATAGGAGCTCATGGCTAACCAGTAACAGCCGCACGGGTCGATCTTTAAGTTTAAGCCGTGCTTGCCGAGGTTGGTCCGTGAATATGGGTGACCATAATTACATATCGAGTTTCCTTCGTGCCTCGGAAAGCACGTTAAGCCGTTGGTCCCAGCTGTCATTTGTAGATCTTTGACAGTCGTTACGACTAGTCAGAAGCCAAAAGTCTGACATCCAGTCTTACCAAGGGGTTTCGTATTACCCGTCAGATAGGCAGTCGCTTCATGTAAAATACTGGTACTCAGCTGCATCCAGTTAGACTGGAAGCCGACTCCAACATAGTATGGGAAAAGGCTAGGCAGATGATGATGATAATGATGATTAAAGTATGTATGAATCTCCAAATAATTTTGCAGTGTTGCTTTAGATGCCAGTTATATTCCTTTTATCACACAAATAGTAATATTTATGATTATAAAGGACATTTTAATTTCACTTTTGATATTATTTTACTATTCGAATAAAAATAACTTAAATTTAAATTCAATTTATTTCAAGTAAATCGGTTGAAATAAGTTATGGTTTAATTTACAAGAAAACTCGCGGATTGGATATTTTGGAATTTAATATTATTTTAGTAAATAAAAACAGTTTTCTGTTATAATAGTCTCAATGATCGAGAAACCCAATAAATATGCTCAAGATTTCTAATTAACCTGGTTGATTGAAAAGATTAATTAACCCTAGCGTAGGGTGACAGTGTAGTAAACAAAGTTTTGAGACTTTTCCCAAATCATGAATCAAAGTATGTCAAGAATGACAACCAATTAGAATAATAATTTGTCTTTCTATTAGTATTAGCAGAAAATAAGTTTTTTTTTTAATTTTGTACGTTAAATTAAGTCGTAATAGCTCCTTTATGATGATTACTGTCCAGTCACCGGCCTACAAAACTGATATTACAAATCAGCACTTTTTGAACGTACAAAGTTACATAATACATTAACCTTAAATTGCCCACCTTTCACTGCTTCCTGTTTTTCGTTTTCCATTAGCCATAGGCACATACTGTAGTATTTTTAACAAGTGACAATAATAACACAAATTAATAGATTGTTAACTTTTCTATAAAATACACAATAAAATCTTTTTCGTGTACATTAGTTATTATCCACTAAAACTAGTGTTAATGACTATTCAAATTATGAAAACTAAAACATAAAAATCAAACATTGTAAAAGTCTATAAAATATTCAAACTCATGGTCACTTTACGCCCAAAATATTAAACATGGACTTTGTTTGTATTAAACATGCCTTCAAGATTTATTTTAGTAGCTTAAGGGGAAATTAAAAGGTTTATGGGATAAACCGTATTATTCGTCTTCATTTATACAGGTGAAATACGATATTTTAAAATTAGAAAATGGATTAAAAGACTTTACAAAAAATATTACCAGGACCTGTAATAATAACTGCTTCAAGAAGTCTTGAACTTTACACGTTGTAAATATGAATAAAAACAAAATACATTCAAGCGATTACATACAAAGAGAAACATAATAAGCCTTTCCTCCCCACGCAACGTAAACCTACATGTTAAATTTCACACAAATATACCATGTCAAATAAATCCTTAATAAGACGAAATAATAGACGAACGCCCATGTAAAGACTATTATATTATATTATACGACTCTTTTTGGGCACTATTTGCCTAGGAGCATATTTATGGATGGTATTCACTATTTTTGTTATCTGAATATATCGCGGAAGTGGCAGCCCTGGCCTTGCGTCGCGCTTCACACCTGCAAGCCAGACATTCGACGTCCGACCGCCGAACCGAACGGACGTGTCCCCGAACCTCTCCGATCTCGCCAGAACGCGATCGGTCGCGAGTGAATCTCGAACGGTGTTTACGTTCCAATTTCGTGATTTGTGACTTTTTTTTGTTGTCCTGGAATTTAACTCTGCTATATACGCAGCCGATGGGAATTGCTAAACGTGAGTTTCCTCTATTACGATAAAAGCTTTGTTTTTTTTTCCTTGTGGACTAAGGTTTGGGGTCGAAGGTCGGTGTTACTGCGAGGTTACGGTTACTAAAGTGGGTTTGTGATTTTTTTATTTGCGGTAGGTAATCTGCGGGACAATCACTTTTGATATTTTATTTTGTCCAGAATGTTTTCGGAGTTTGTGTGGTCATGTTACCTAATCTGGAAAGTACCAAACTTATTTCTATGTTAACTGAAGCTACAGATTTGAATACATAGGGATCATTTTTATTTCTAATTTACAAAATTTTGTAACTTTTTCGTAGCTGCCTACGCCGTAGCAGTGCTACGACAGAGCAACGAAGACTATCTTCAGAATTTATAATATAAGTACTAATCTGTTCGTTTTTCACTTAGGTTAATCAAACTGAAACTGGAACAAAAGTGTGATATTTTACATCATAATATTTCTGTATCTCATGAAAAAAGTTCAGATAATAAAAATGATAATTGACGTGTTCGTGCTCCGATTGATTAAAATTTTCGTTATGTGGATGGACGCTTGTAGATTTAATCCAGAGACTAGAACGACATGATTTATTGATAGCAAAAATTCCAAACACTTCATTTCCACGGAAGCTTACACAGGTGGCAACCCCATAAAGCTGGAATTCCATCCAATTTCCGTAGTCTATTCTCGCCCGTCCACTGCACGCGAACGTTTTTCATTCATAGCTGGCTGAAAGCATTTATGAGTCCAATTTAAGCTGAAATATCTACACATGCAGCTATTTAAAAGTGTGACCGTTCTGTAGTCAGTAGTATGATTATTTATATCCCCGTATGTGTAAAATATTCATACTCAATAATTTATTACATTCGCAATGTATACAACGGTTATAACATAAAATTTTATAAGATCGTTATTTTTAGTTTCGAGAACAGTAAAATGTTAGAAGAAAAAAGCCCTTAAACATAACTTGGTCTTCAAACCTGTATCTAGTGTATACACATAATGTATATCTCATGTCATCTAAACCAAAGAAACACAAAGCAAAACATTTAAATCTAGCAAACCAAATTACTCTTCCGATTTATTTCTTCTCCTAATAATCAGACCTACAAAAAAAGGTTACTAATACAAAAAGCCGGATAAATATTCGTACGGATATATTCATCCGGGTACATATTCATCCGGATATATATTCAGCCACATGACAATGATGAATTGTGTAATTATCTCCGACATTTTTAGGGTATTTAAGCGGGTTAGGCATTTAAAGTGTAAGGGTATGTCGGCTCGAGTTTTTTGCTTCCAAGTAATTAAATATCCCAGGTTGATTAGGGTTGCGTACAATGAAAAAATGATTACTTTGTGTTTTGAGGCACTTTAGCGGTTTCTTGGGTTATCTAAGAGCTCTCCATTAAAATTAGATTAGGGATGTTTGAACAAAAATTACGTTGCTGTGCCGCAATGATTGCGGATTTGAAAATGTAAAAATATTTAATATCTGGGTCTTACAATCATACCAACAATGAATTCTATGCATCATCAAGTGCCAAGTTCTCAAACCACCTTGGGGTCGGCTTCCAGTCTAACCGAATACAGCTGAGTACTAGTATTTTACATGAAGCGACTGCCTATCTGACCTCCACGATAAGACTGGATGTCAGACTTTTGGCTTCTGGCTACTCGTAACGACTGTGCTAGCAGTAGACTTCAACGTCAATCAATGTAGATGCCTCATTTTAATAACACTTATCGTTCTAATAAGCATGATGTTTTTCATCAACGAGTAAGTAACCATGGAATTTCTTGCCGGTTCTTCTCCATAGGAAACGACCAAACCCGAACCGTGCATCTTTTGTCGACTTTCTATAAGTGCCCTTGTAGGTCCATGTATTTTTGTTTTTTTTTTTACTTATATAGTTGCAATTGCTTATTGCAACCAAATACTTGCATTTTTTTTAAACGTTGCCCGGTTATTTATTTATTTATTATTTATTTAACACTTCAAGCACATAGTACAGAGGCGGACTATTACGGTTAGACGTTGTTTTAAAGTGTTTTGTGTGAACCTGTACATACATGAATGGATAAATTAATAAAGTTGGAGTTGCAGTAATACTCAATACTCAATACTCAATACTCAATACTTTATTGCATTCCACATGTTGTTCTTAGATGGTAAACTACATATAATTCGATCATATGGACCCTGTCGGGCACAGCAAATAAGTGGAGTTGGAGAGAGGAAGCATTTTCATAAAATAAATAGCATTAAACTACTAAATTCTAAAAAAAATAAAACAAACTCTATACTAAAATAATGGTGTAGGTGCTTTCTGATGTTAACTAATTGCTCAAAAGTAAAATAAAGATAGGCATATATTTAGACAAATGTTCTTATTAAGGATTTATAAATAGTCTCAAGTAGGTACTTAAGTTTATGACTTTATAAGTCTATCACTTAGATATTCGTTTACCGAGTAGTAGCTTTTATTGATCAAGAATATTTTAAGTTTTTTTAGGAATATGTTAATTTTTTCTTCTTTCTTAATTATCGCGGGCAATTTATTATATAATTTAATGGACATTACATACGGACCTTTGGAGTGCATTTTTAATTTAGAGCTTGGTAAATTCAGCCTAGTTCGGTGTCTGAGTAGATAGCGTGTCTGGACATCTTCGCGTTTGGAATAAAATTCTTGATATTTCCGCACAAATTTGCATGTTTCCAAAATGTAAATACAAGGAAGGGTTAAAATGTTATGTTTCTGGAAGTAAGGTTTGCAACTATCTGTTTGCTCAATGTTTGCCAGGATTCTGACCAATTTCTTTTGCAGGGTGAAAAGCGTTTGTGCACCTGTACTGTTTCCCCAAAGGGTGACACCATAGTTAAGCCATGCATAGGCATAAGCATAATAGGTGGTGAGAGCTGTTTGTAAATTGGTGGTCTTTTTTATTTCACGAAGGGCGTAGGAGAATTTAGAAATTTTTGCGTGAGTTGTCTGTATGTGTGATTTCCAGTTAATGCGTGTGTCAATAACTAGTCCGAGTAAGGTGAATTCGTTAACAGTTTCTAATTTTGTGTTGTTGAAAATAAAATTTAAAGGTAAAGGGGTTTTTTGGTAAGGGTGGAAAGTTATTAATTTGGTTTTGGAGTAGTTTATCTCGAGGTTATGTTCGTTCATCCAGTTGCATGTTTTAGTAAGAATGGAATTAAGAGTTTCTTCTACTTTGGTATTGTCTTGGCAAGAGACTAATATGGATATATCATCCGCGAATAAAACACATGGCTCTTCTATGGCCTTTGGTAGGTCATTAATATATATTAAAAATAAGAGGCATCCTATGACGCTTCCTTGGGGAATTGAGGCGTTAATTGCTTTAGTGTATGATCGGATTTTTACGATTTCATTATTTTTATGGTCAAAGTACTCTATTTCAACTAATTGTTCTCTGTTCTTAAGATAAGATGTTAGCCATTCGTGAGCCTTTCCGCGTATACCTATTCCGTATAATTTCTTTAGCAGTATCTGAAATTGTACTTTGTCGTAGGCTTTGGTCATGTCTAGTAATATTCCTATTGCGTATTTTTTGCTATTAATAATATTAAGTGCTTCTTGAATATACTTATAGACCGCCAAGGTGGTGGAACGATTTTTTCGAAAACCGTTCTGGCATTCATCAAATATATTGTATTTTTCGCAGAACGTATAAATGCGGTCACACATGGCTTTTTCAAAAATTTTTGAGGCTGACGGTAAGAGAGCTATTGGACGATAGTTATTTGGATCTGTTTTCGTATTTTTTTTGTGGATTGGCTTTATTACAGATTTTTTTAATAAATCCGGGAAGATACCTTCTTTAAATGACTGGTTCAGTAACAGGTAAAACGGTAAGGTAAGTTCATCTGCGCATTGTCTTAAAAGCAATGGTGGTATTTCATCAATCCCGTGACTACTTTTGTTCTTTAGGTTTTTAATTATTTTGTTCACTTCCCAAGCGTCTATTGGGCCAAGAAACATCGTGTTTTCCGTGGGATTTAGTACAGAGGTGCTCCCCGGTTTGCTATTAGATGAATTGTCACTATTATTTCCAATGGACGCAAAGAAATTATTAAAAATATTGGCTATTTGAATAGGTTCGGATATTAGGTCGTTATCTATTTGCAATTTAATATTATTATGTTCCTTTTTATGTTTTTTATTTGTTCTCTCGTTTATGATACTCCACATGGTTTTAACTTTATTGTTGGATTTTTTTATTTTATTAATATACTGCATCTTTTTTGATGCAGTAACCAGGTTCTTTAATATTTTCTCATATTTTTTATAATAATTTGTAATGATAGGATTTTTTGTTTTAAGTGTAAGTATTTTTAACAATCTTTTGTTTGTGCAAGAGATTTTGATGCCCGTCGTTAACCAGGGTTTTTTAATTTTAGTTTTTAGTTTTACTTTACATATTGGTATACAAAGGTTAAGGATATTTGTTAATGTATCATTAAATGCTTTATAATTTTCATTTATATTTTGGTTTTTAGGTAGGATTTCGTTCCAATCGTATTCATTTAATTTAGATTTAAACTTTAAACAGTTCGTGTTGTTAAATAATCTTTTTTTAACATACCAAGTTGTTTGTGTAGCTAAATGTGGCATTGGTATGGTGATGTGTATAATTGTTCCGCTATGGTCTGAAAAACCTAGTTCTTCTACTGTTGTATATATTTCCTTTGTATTGGTGTTTGTAAATATCAAGTCTAAACATGTAGATGTAGTTTGTGTTCTTCGTGTGGGTGTTTTTATGTGTTGTGTAAGTTTATATTCTAGCATCAGGTCTAGGAATTGGCTAGTTTTTACATTTCTCTCTAAGATATTTATGTTAAAGTCTCCACCTATAATTATATTACATTTAAAATACTTTTTATTTATATAATTTAAGATAAATTTTACTTGTGTAATGAATATTTCTTCCTCTCTTCTATTCCAATACATTGTAACTAATAATATATTTTCTTTGGGTAACTCGATTGCACATACTTCTAAAATATATTCTATGGACATATTCGTTATATCACATATCTCTTTGAAGTCGAAATGATCTTGCAGGAGGATGCACACGCCGCCTCCCCCTCGCGTGCTGCGGCAGTACGACGCTGCTATTTTATATCCACTAAATTGTATTATGCTTAATTTTTCTTTCGACAACCAAGATTCTGATATACATATTGCATTATAAATCGGGTTAGTTGCGATGAAGGTTTCAAGTATATGTTGTTTATTATAGAGACTTTGAATATTTTGAAACAGGATTTTAAATAGATGGTCTGTGTTTTCGAAAGGAACTATTGTTAGTGTCTTCATGTCTGTCTGTTGGATCTCGTTGACAGGTGTTGCGGGAAGTTTTCAAACAACCATTTTTCTCGTATGCCTTGTAGTTTTGTTGATTTTTGTGTGTTTCATCCCTTAAAATCATAGCTTTTCCTTCTACGTATAACTGATTATTTCTTATTACTGCGTATAAACCTTCCTTTCTTGCTTTTATCATTTCCTCTCGCATTTGTTGTCTTTCCTTACGTGAATTTTCGTCCAAAAATTCAGATACAGATAATCGTGTTCCCTGGAAATAGTGGCTATTATTTTTGACATATTTAGCCATTCTTTTGCTAATTAATTCTATTACCAGCGGTCGGTTATTAGTGTTATTTCTGCCTAATCTATACATGTTTTCGACGTAACCCATCAGGTCCACTTGTAAAATATCGCGAAACATTTCGATAATCCGGTTATGCAGGTCAGCTTCAGGCTCTTTGTAGTACTCGGTGAGGCCGTAGATGACTATCTTCTTGGAATTGCTTTCTGTACATTGGATTACGGGGGTTGAGGTTAATGATTTTATTTCCGATATTTCCTGTTTTAATTTTTCATTATCTTTTATTAAGTTTTCTATCTTAGTGTTAATCTCTTCAATATCCAGTATTCTTAGTTCATTTTGTTTTGATAAAATACTGGTTTTTTGTTCGAAATCATTTACAATTTTCGTAATAGCTTTATTTATTTCAGTTTGTATGGTGCTTCGCAGGTCGTTTATTATTGATTCATTATTTTCTTTAAGACGCATCATAATGATCTCGCTTAGGTTTTGTAGTGACAGTTCAGCGTGTGTGTTGATGTTTGAGGTGGTTCTTTCTTCTGAGCACATCGTATCGCCTAATAAGCTCAGATTCTCAAAAGTAGTTGAATCATTGTTAGGATAGGTTTTTCTTCGAAATGTTACGTTACTTTCTTCTTCGGGTGTGGTTGTTCGTTGGCTTAAAGTGGATGTCTGTGGTCGTATAGGTGTGTCTATGTTTCCCGTTTTGGGCATTTTACATCGGCAATCTTGACATTTCCATATTTGTTTGTGGTCTGGAGTCATTGTCTTATTAAAATGGTTTATGGAGATGTTAGCACACTCTAGGTCATATTTTTTATTGCATTGTGTACAAGTGAGATGCAATTTGTTTAGTAGATCTTGAGTACAACCTGCGCAATTATACGAATTTTGTGCCATTTCTTATAAAATTTCTTATGTTGTTACTGGTACCGACCTCTAGTGGGCGAGAGTGTAACTAAACGTCAATGGTTCGATTGTGTGAACTGGTTTCGCCAAAACAAAAAAGATAGATGGCGCTGATTCAAATTATAAACCAAGATGACTTGTATTTTTATTTCGTAATCGTTCCAGATGATGTTCTTATTATTGTACTTTTTGTTAATCACATAATCACTCTCATACCTTTGTAAGGGCCTCATCCAAAGACTACTATAGTATACTGGCTATTCATCCATCGAAAAGCTTTTGATTGTAAACAAAACAAAACGGGTTCTGCTAGTTGTATAGCTGACGTTTGTTTGTAATTTGAATTATGTTCGTTGATCCTTCTGGCACTGAGTAATTATGAATTTTCTTCGCCGTTTACGAGTTTTTCTCGCGAACTTTAACTTTTATCACTGGTTTTTACAGTTTAGTATAACTGAAGCTACTTTAACTAATAATTTAATCACTGGAACTATTTTTGAATTGGATAAATACGTGGAGCCGATGTTTGTTTACGCACAGTAGCGCCCTCTCTCCAATACCATGGTTGTCCATCGTCTTAGATTTATTTCTACCGTTTTTATTAAACGCAAGTGGATAAAAACGGTGCCCATATTATCAAACCACCCATACAAAAAATAAAGGGTGTCTTGCTTCAAAGTTCGCTACTACAGTTAGCCAAAGGATTGGTGATCACAATAAATTGTAACTGGCGCAAAGTGAGATGGTACTACAGTGTGATGGTACTATTCTCCTCTTGTAACGTCTCTTACTAGTCCCACAGGGTTAATGTACCAAACTCTTTGTCCTCACAGTTCCCTGAGTAATAGAATGGTTTTGGTATTGTTACCTGCAGTGTAAGACAATGGGACGGCTTTGAACTACATTGCGTACAAAAGTAAGACAATATTTATTTTTATTTCGCCCAGTTTCATGGTAGGACTAAATATCTATTTTGTGTTAGTTTAATATAAAAGATAAAACAAAAATGATAAATATATTCATAAATCTTCCTGGAATAGATTCTCTAAATGATGGTGAATCGTAAATCACATCTTCTATACATCTATACAAATAAACAAAATAGAAGTGTCTGTTTGTAACTTTAAAATAACCGCTTATTACTACATGCATACGAATGTATATACCTACGGAACATATACCAAAATATTTTTTTTTACAATTTTTGTCTGTCTGTTTGATCCGGCTAATCTCTGGAACGGCTGGACCGATTTTTACTGGCAGATAGCTGATGTAAAGGATATTTCTATTTTAGAAAAAATCTAATTCTACGCGGACGAAGTTGCGGGCAAAGCTAATCTATAATAGAAGAGCAACGAGGTCACACAGACAAACACAAAAAATGTATTATTTTATAATATGGATAGCATCACGCCTATATACTCGTAGGGATAGGCAGAGACGTACCTAATAGAACACCCACATTTCCCAGTTATGTTTAAGCCCCATGTACTAGAGGACGAGCCTATTAACATTTACCGGGCACAAGTACAGATTCCGTGGCTGCTAATAAGAAATTCCTAATGGAAATTGTAATAACGATTTACCCAACCTGGAATCGAACCTAGCAACTCATGCTCGGCAGTCGGGATTGCGACCATTAGACCAAAGAGGACTACAGTATGGATGTAAAGATATCGTTATAATAGCTGGTTATGTTTTTTTTTGTATTTAATAATACACAAAACCTTTCAAAAGGTTGTATCAAAATAGCTCCCTATTCAAATTAATCAGATTTCAGTATTTCTAAACAAAGGTCTCTAATAAAAATAACTTGATATTAAGTGTTTTTATACTTCAACCTAAAATAACAAAGAACTTTTTGCGTCTACGAACTTTCTATAACCTTTATTATTTATGGTAAAGAATGTAACCACTTAAAAAATCTAAATAATTAATCACAAAAAACTTAAAACGTTCATGATTTACTTTTGAATGTCGAGTTTGTTCTGTATATTTGTTTTATTGTAGTTCTTTTGATACCGTTACGTAAATGATAGTACTATAAAAAAAACCCACCTTTATTTGAGTATAAGGAAAAAAATGATAAAGGCTGTCTTTTCTTGTGAAGTCAAGTGAAGGTTGTCTGACACAAAGATGCCCGTTGGTTACAAGTCAAGAGATGGATGTTTTGTGTTTTATGTGATATTTAATACTTTCGTTTTTTTTTTCATAATTCCGTCATGAGGCCGACAGCAACAAACAAACAGATTTTTTGATAATAATTGACAGAGATTGATGGCCTTTGGTTCACGACGCTACTCAAAATTAACATATTACAAATTCAAATCAGAAATAAGTAGCCGGAATGTCACAACACACACGAATATTTCAATCAATTCACGGCACAACCAATCATGAAATAGTTATTAACGTGGACTTTTTGTGTCTTTAATCTCTATCGTTATTGCAACTACAAATCTTCCTTACAAAAAAGACGAATATTAAGGATTATACAATGTTTTGAAACCTCGTCAAAATTCAGGAGGTTGTCACAAAAGACATATATAATCAAATTAAATTACGGTACCTGGGTAATTATTAAAAAACGCTGCTTTTTTTAGTGGTTTAAAGTCAGTATTTCAGAATAAGCCCTTTAATGTGGTTCAGGGAATAAGAAATTATCGAATAAACGTTTGAGATTGTTTCTATGTGTGAAAGCGTGGTTATAGAGCAAGGATCAGACGGGCCACGTTTAAAACACAGGTGGTTCAAATTTACCAATTTTAGTAAATAAGAAAATTAAATGACCTACCCATTTTATTATTGATTGGGGTCGAGAATCATAAGCATAGTTACCTCCTTGAATGACGAGTATGCAAAACAACAGCTTGCATAATGTTATAAAGGGTGTAAAACACCTCTTAACGAAGCCGAAAAGCACTGGTTCTCCCTGTCATTGCGATATTTTTTTTGTTCTACACCATACCTGAGAACCTTCTAGTTACGGAGATATTAGGGGTCAAAGTTCCAACTTTTTGACAAGTATTTTTTTTTAAATACAAGTTTTTAATATAAGATTTTAACTTTAAACACCTCCACGACCCCGTACTATTCAATCCGTCCATCAGCACAATGTTTTGAGTGCGTTATATTGAGTTCCACCACAAAACATGATTTTACACCCCCCAAAAAAAAGTCTTTTCCCAGCAATAATTTTTGCGTAAAGTTACTTAGTTTCATGTACAGTATGCTTGGTTGATGGCTTCGTGATGAGGTGATTTACACCGTGTATTATAATCTACCAATAGACAGTATCTGAAATCACTCGCAAATGAAACAATCAATGTTCAAATCAAATCATCAAAAGAGTATTTTTCGATAAGAGCACATATCAAAGCTTCACTTTACATGATCACTCCAATAACCAAATCAATCAAGTACATAAAAGAGAAAAACAACAAAATAAAAGTAAATAAATTCAGATTTATGTCTGATATTCACGCGTGTCAGATTCGAACAAAAAGTTGGCGCCAACCAGGCCAAAGTTCAACATTATTGTTAGTATAATTTGATTTCTGTACCAACTCCAATATTGAATTTCCAAGGAAGCTTGTTCAAGTTACGTTTTCTTATGTTGGCACAATGATTTTCGTTGTTTACTTTGCTGTGTTGGTAATGGCATGTTATGATCTTCTATAAAGTTTGCTAGGCTCTGATCGTGTTCGTGTATTAAAGTTTTCCCCAGTATAAATATGTTTGAAATTGTTTGTGTTCGCTTATTTTAATATCGAAGTTTGAAGAATCAATACGTTTAAGGTTCGCTTGATTAATATTGTTTTGTGTTGGTAAATAATCGCTTATAGGGTCTTCGGTTTTGGGAAGCCGTTCTGTTGAAATTGGTTTTAGTTAAGCTAGGGACTTAATGAAACAAAATTCATTTATTTTATTACAATCCTTTAACAGTCTGAGTCAGTCCTTTCTCCAAAGTTGTGATAAAAAAATACATTTGACTGCCTATCATCCGTCTAGTTTTTCAATGGCCTGAACCAAAGACCAGGACTCAGTCAAAGTCAAATGACAAAATTACATATTGCAGGTAAATTTAGTACAAAAGATAGTAAAAATAACTTGTAGTGCAATGACAAGTTTCGCCATAAAAATGGCATGCAACCATTAAAAACTCAAGCATTACTTTAGGTAGGTAACTAAATAAATTAGGATGTTTCTAAGTTTAAAAAGTCAACACAAAATACAATTTTGCTGTTAAACAACTTAGCCAATCACAATCAAGTGACCGCCAATGTAATTTTCGTTTGTGAAGTAGTGGATACTCGCATGTAGGTGTGTGTTGACCTAAAATACCAAGATTATTGTAGTTCTGATTCCAATATCAACAGTAATAAGTATCTACTATTATGAGATACTATAACAATCATTTTGAATGTGTATGTCATATAACAAACAGTTTATAACACCGCGTTTGTTAAATTGTTAGTAGAAAAGTAATTTAAAAAAAAATACGTTTCTAATAACAAATTTCAATACAAATATTACAACCATATTTAGCCCGAAGGTACCCAAATAACACGTTAGTAACATTATTATATTCTCGTAACGTAATTATTCTGATGTAGTAAACTAATGTAGCGTGCTATGTAGTTATGTACCTCACTATGAGCATGGCAGAAGTACAAGTAAATATAATTACTATGTGAAACTTCAACAAGAATATGCATTAGATTATAAGCAAGTAGGTTATGGATTGAGATTTTGTAATACTAGCTGTGCCCGCGACTTTGTCCGCGCGGAATTTAAGAAGTAACCTTAGTTACTCCTTATTACATCAGCTATCTGCCAGTGAAAGTCCCGTCAAAATTGGTCCAGCCGTTCCAGAGATTAGCCAGAACAAACAGACAGACACAAAGAAAGATAAACAGACAAAAATTTAAAAAAATGTTGTTTTGGTATATGTACAGTATATACATTTATATAATGATGCATGTAGTAAAAGGTTATTTAAAAAGACAAAAATCAAAAAGAGGTTTTTTTTTTCGATTTTATCAGACCTTTACATACCTCATACTGTACCCATTATACTTCACTTGTACTAATTATATTGCTAACCTTTATAAATCCAATTCGACAAGTCTTCGAAAATCAAATTCAAAATTAAATTTCACCTAATTTATTTGACGTCAATTGTGGTTTACCCCATTAAGCATCAAGCTAAGAAACCTTATATTGGGTTTCTTACATAAAACAATTTACTTTTCCATCCTATTTGTAATAGAAAACTAATTACGCCAGGAACACGAAATAATTTCCTCGTAATTAAGGGATGTTTTGTGAAATCGTTTATTTTGGCTGAAAACTACGGGCTGGTGTAATTGAAATGGCGACTCTTAGTGTTTTGAAATGGAGGTATAATCGTGATGTTTTCTTGTAATTCCTCGGTTTTACAATTTTCGTACCCTGTTATACAAAAGGGAGACGGAAGACTGAAAAGATGCGTGGTGTTTTTTTTTTTTTTTTTTATTATAAATAGGCTCGCGTTTGACCACTATCTCACCTGACGGTAAGCGATGATGTGGTCGACGGTGAAGCTCCCTTGCCTAGAAGAAACCTATTCACTCTTGACTTGAAGACCCCCACATTGTAGCTATCGGGAAACACAGACTCCGGCAGGGAATTCCACTCCTTAGCGGTACGCATAATAAAAGTATTCCCAAAGCGCTTATTGTGTACAGGTGGGATGTCCACCATGTATCGATGGCGCATCGCCGTACGTCTGGTAGTCAGATGATGAAACGGGCTAGCCGGAATTAGGTCATGCATTCCATCATTGTCGTGGTATGGGCATGTGATGCGGAGAAATAAGGAAGATGTCGTGAGAAAAGATTTGTGTATGAATATGTATGGGTACAAGATTAGAAGAAGACCAAAAAAATGATGGATGGACTGTGTTAATAATGATATTGAAGAATATATAATGTAAAGACTGAAAGTGTCTGATGAGATGAGGAGCAATAGAGAAGTATTGAAGAACATGACATGCTGCGCAGACCCCAAATGAATTTGGATAAGGGCTGTTAGGGTCTTAACTTGGACTTTAAATTAAAGGCAGTGGACTGTGTAAACTGAGAAGTATATCCAAAATTATGTACAGAATTAGAAATAAGACGCGCGTGTAATGTCGATTGCTCTCGCTAATGAAGTGCCGCTGGGCTCCTGTACCCCCGCGCAGCTGCCCGTTCCGTCGCCCGCGCTGCCGCCCGAGGTCTGACGAAGATAGCCGACGGCGCCCGAACAGGGCAAAAAAGTGATGATTGTTATACAAGAGGGGTCATATTCCTTGTTAAAAACAAGTCGGATCGTTGGTTGTTCTTGGTTTTGGAGGCCTAAGAGCCGTTTTACTTCCGCATGTTTTGTAATTTCCATTAACTCATGACATTAAATTTGTAACAATGAACAATTATAATATTATGGAATATTGGCTCAAAGATGGTAGCAACACATAAATCCGAGATTTTATACCAAAACCAGAAAAGTGATTAGGTTAATTAAACCGGATACTAAGAAAACAAGTTTTCCTACTGTGTCACTCAATTAATGGGTCAAACCATCCAGTAAAATGCAATTTAAAGTACATGATTCAAGACATGTGCAAAGTTGTACTTGACTGTGTTGTTGCAAATTCAATCGTTACCTTTGCATTTGTGACTTTAGAATTTGTTGGTGTGGTTATTCTCACGTACCAACCCGCACTGGGCCCGCGTGGTAGATTACAACCCACTTCCTTTCATAGAGAGGATGTGTCCCAGCAGTGGGAACGTTATAGGCTGATGATGATGATTTTCATATCTTCAGACAGTTCCAACTTTTATTACCAAGTATTTCATACCTACTACAATAATTTCACGTATGCCAAGGTATAAAACAATATCATTTGATCCTTTTAACATAATATATTTGACTTTCCTAAATTAGATTTAAAACAGACATTTGTTTTTCTAGTCTGACGTATATCTAAGCTATTTATTACCACGTCTGTCTAACATGTAATAAGATCCTTCCTAAGTGAGAGCCTGACTTATACAAATGATGTATCATTGTATGCGAACCTAGACGTTTTATTAACTAGTTAAATATTTAAGTCCTGGGAACGTAATATATCAAAAGTTATATCTAATTTACGTTTTTTTGCTATAGTATCGTATAAGGTTTTGTTCATATACAGGGTGTAACGGAAAGGGTATATACATCCTTAAGGGTGTGCTACAGACCATCAAACTGAACATGTTTCTCATCATAAAACATGTTTTTCAGCAAAAAAAAAATCTGCTGCCCCTTAGAAAATTACAATCCTATTTGACCCAAATGTATAGGCAGCAGATATTTTTTTTGCTGCAATTTTTTTTTTTATGTTTATAAACATGTTCAGTTTGATGGTCTGTAGCAAATCCTTAAGGATGTATATACCCTTTCCGTTATACCCTGTATAGTTCTCAGATGGAGAGGCAGATTAAGTACTACATGCGGCCCACCCAAATGTTCTTTCTTTGGTATTGTTCGTTGTGTCGTTGATCTCCTTGGTTGATGAATCGAGCTACACGATCACTGACTAATGATTGCACTGACTGGACAGGTCCTCTTAAATCTGTGTAGTTCTTTTTTCGAAATACCATCTCAGACGCTAATCTACATGATCTTCTTATGACTTGAACAATGTCTGGACTTTAAAAAAAAACAATGACCTCTGAGTTAAGTATCGGCTGTTTTTTCTCAGAGTAGTCAGGTCACACCAACCTCATTTAGTTAACAAAAAGACGACGTGTAAAAATGTTTGTGAAAACTTATTTGCAAAATAAACATTTGAATTTGGTCGGATTAATTCAAAATCTGAGGCGAGGATAGTTTTATGTCTCTTAGAATAAAAACTTAGTTTAGCGTTCTTACAACTTTGGGATGTTTTATAAAATATACGAGTATAAGCGAGCCCACATCACCGGCACGACGTCACGACGTGGTTGACGTGAAACGGTGCAGTTTTGCGGTGCGTCACGTTGACGTGACGTACTAATGAACGGTATGGCAACGTTGACGGCAATTTCAAATCGCAACTTTACTTTGTTTTTCTTTAGATTGAGTTTGGAGTTTCGCCAAATACACGATAACGTCAATTTACACGTTATCGTCAACGTGACTCGTCGCAACACGGCACCGTTTCACGTTAACGACGACGTGACGTGGTGATGTGAACTAGCCCTATGGCAGACTAGCGTTCCGTCCCCATCTTCATAAAACGAGATCTTTTCACAATAATACTCATGTATTATAAAGATTTGTGTATACATATATACACGAATCATCTGGTATAAATTATCTTCATTGTGCCGAACATTATTTCAAAATATATTACATAATTTAAGAGAGCACTGTAACACAGATTTAATTTTTTTAAATTAAAAGAAACGAGTATTTATTTTTCCTTAAAAACTAAAACCACAAATTATATCCATCCATGTACTAA
Organism: Cerastis leucographa; assembly: GCA_963082945.1. Lineage (NCBI taxonomy): Eukaryota > Metazoa > Arthropoda > Insecta > Lepidoptera > Noctuidae > Cerastis > Cerastis leucographa. Next base: position 18,219,102 of record OY720356.1, on the reverse strand, counting down.
TAATATAACATTAAATCGGATAAAACACTAATTTTTAGATTAAAACAATTTTATAAATAAAATATACGCAATATTTGAGAAACCGCAACATGTTTACATGATGAGCGCACTCTGCAGTTTTCACGAGCAACACCAAAATTTAAATTGTTTAAAAGCGAAATAATCCGTGAGTGGTGTTGCCTCAATGAAAGCACAATTTACATTACAGAGCCGTCAAGCTTATGGTTCCGATAAAATATTAATTAAAATGTGGCTTTATCGATATGAGAAAAAGCAATTTGTGAAACAAACGTTTTATAATAGGAACTATTTGGATGACAGAAAGTAAAGAGTATCTATTAATTATCATAGCAGCAGATAATTTGCTTATAAAAGCGCCTCGGTACAAGAAACAACCTTTGCTCAAGACTTTTTCTTGTTAGTTATTTACGTGGTTTCCACACGACACTCCATCATTGTAAGTCAAATATTGGTAATTTTTGATGATGTTCTCATAAATCTTTCTTTCTGCAGTTCACCATTAGATCCTGATGATCATGGATTGCATATTGTCACGAGACAAATCGTTTTTTTTTCCGTCTCAAGAAATGCCATCTTCAAATTATTCCTAAAACAGCTTTTTTTTCTTTAATACTAAAACATATAACATATATGAAACCCCTTCGTACAAATACTCGTTATATAAAATTCTCATAAGCCACACACACAGACATGGCAACCGCACTTGCTGCATCCGTGCCGTTTGCTAAGTTCACTGTCTTAATAAAGATGTTTGAGGTGGTCTCGAGCATGTACGTTTATTTGAAAGTATATTTACGCAGCTTTAAGGGCACTCTCATGTACTCATCATAACGTAAACAAAGTGATTTGAGCAGAACCTAATTCAGTTTGAATCTTATATACCTGTAATTATATACCTGTTATTATTATTATAGTATTAGTAAATAAATAAATAAATAAAAATAGTTGGAAGTCCCAGGTTACTGCCATTGACAGTGCCTGCCTCAATTCTAAATCACAACCAACAACGTAAATCTCTGCCCGTCACATTGACATATCTCACACCCATCCACATCAACGCACGTGATAATCTCTTCCCTGCACACATGGGGGGAATTAAACAGCAATTAATCATATAGGTGGTCGCATTCCGTTGCCAGTTGGCACAAATCCAAGCAGTGCCAGCATTGCCACTGGGTGCCACTACCGATTCCAGATTAATAAAGAAAAAACTACAAAAAAATATCAAGCTCTCGACCTACAAACCAACCGCTTGGCAAAACTTTGTGTTCAAAGATTTCAATCTAGCAGGTTTAAATTTTAATTCTAAAATCTAATTTGAAAGTTGAACCTGCTTGATGAATGAAAATTGTACTTTATTCTTGATGCGAATAATTGGATATCGTATAATTTCTTATTCGAGATAGAGTTTTGAATTTTATTGACTATTGGTGATTGGATGGATGTAATTTATTGTGACATAATGAGGTTTTATTTTAATTAAATTAAATTAATTTAATGGGTAGATGGTGACACATTAAATGACGGCTATTAGAGAATTATAAATTGGCAAAATAAATTGAGAAAAGATGAATAAATTATAATTGAATATAGGTATAATTCCATATTAAATTACTTAGTATCTCATGTGCAGTTTGCTAAGTTATCGCCAAACTCCTTAATGATTATTTATGCTTTATGACACCTGTGGCATTAACAAATAAACCTTGTCGTGTAATGTCATTAATCTAGTCTAATGTCCCGCCTAAAGCCGACCTTCACTCAACTGCTTACTCTGTGTAGATTATACATACAACTGAACTATTTATTTAAAAAAAAATACCTTATACTGGGGCCAAAAAGATAGACAACACAAAAGTTGCTTGTTCCCTATGCTTTATACTTAGGTTTGAAAGTTTTTAAGAGTTAGGTTTTATTTAATTTCACCAGGCAAGCTATTCGATTTTAGCTATTAAGATTTCTAAAAAATATTTTTCTTTCGGTAAGCAGATGGGTGAAGGTCGATCTTAAGCGGGATATCGTAAGAATCCTGAGGGTGGTAAAACACAAGGCTAACTATACAAATATCTCCAAACCTATCCTGACTTCCAAACTGTAACACTAAAATACTTTCACATGACATGTGCCTTTATAAAGGGCAACAATAGACTCAATTTCCGTGTACAAAATCAGAAGGCAGGCTTGATTATCACATAAGGACGTTATTGTGTGAGGTAAGCGTGTTCAAACTACCCTCCGATAAAATACCTACCTCCATCACTTTTCACACACTATTTTCATCCAGGACATGTTGAGGACAATGTATTATCCTAATATACTGAAAAAAGTCCTGTCATTTGGAATTATTAACATAATATCTTTGATTAAACATAACAATCATGACGTCTGCAATCCTCGAAGAGTCTTAGGTTTGAAGGTAAGGTTAGGTGGGTGTACTTATAGTTACATTTCTGACTAAGAAGTTTTCTTTGTTTGGCCAGAGGCTAAGTATTGCCATACAACGTGGCAATACTGCCAGTCTCTTGGGCACGTTACCAGCTGACAGTGTTGAGGAGGAGTTTTTTGACGCCCTTTTATAGTTTATTGTCATTTTAGTTATTTAATTTATTAGTTTGTTAATCGTTGCAATGTATATAGTAGTTATATAAAATAAATAAATAACTGTAAATAGTACGGTAGATGTACTATTTGGGACATTTCTAAATAAGAAGTTTACTTTAGCACACACTCCGCGAGTTGCTTAATTCCTAGTAATAGAGTGCAAGCCCATTAATAACCAGGCACAATACTTGACTCCGTGACTGCTACTAAGATATTCTTGAACGAAAAACTTTATAAGATAGATAGATAGATAGATAAATCATTTATTCAGTGCACACAAAAGACATAGCACAACACAAAGAAGCACAATTAAATGAAACAGGTTACATAAATATACCTATATAAAAACAAGGTGCCAGTATACAAAAAACGAAAAACAAAAAAATAATAAAACAAAATACATATTTACGAAACAGTTATAGTAACACCATGACAATGACATACTTCAAATAAAATAACGACTATACAAGGTGCGGTGTGCGTCTCATGGTTGCACCAAATGGGAGTCCAGCTCAGCATGTGTCAGGCATGCACCTGACGCTGATATTCTGCTAGATCCCTGTAGTGACATACGGACGTCGAGCAAACGAGATAAATTGGTGTTGTGTGTGAAAGTGAAAGAATTATTTATACTCGGAGCGAAATTATGTAAGTATACCCTCAACTTAAATTTAGTGTTATACAGTAAGTTTAGTTTAATGTATTGGAACGTTTTTGTTCTTGGGTGAGTGTAAGATTACTTGAGAATTTATTAGGTTATAAAGGTATAGTGTATAAATGAAAAAACTTATAATAGGTAGGTAATAGGTAGGCTTAGGGAATATATTAGGTGCGAATAAAAATAAACGATTTGTCTTGACTAAATTATGTTTACAATAGATAAATATAGGTTTATATCATGTGAAGGTAGGTATTATAATTATTGCTCAGCAAAAGATCCACAAGCCAAGTATTCAATAACCAAGTACCCCCTGCTTACAGGTATGTGACCACGAATTCCGCTATAGATAGACAGATTGACTCAGAAGGAATACGACAGCCAGTCATATAATGGACGTGTTCGAAACAGTCATACCCAGTTTTTTTTGCGATTCGATAAGAAACTGCCGCAGCCGAACTCTGAAGGTACCAAGACATTTAAGATTTCTTATCGGCGGGGGAATATTGTTCCAGCATTTGGATGCGGCGTATCTGAAACTTCCTCTGAAAGCAGCTGTCTTATGCGATTGAGTAGAGAGTTGCTGCGAGCACTGCCTACTTGCGCATTCTCTTCTGCTAGTGACCCAGCTCAGTTTATTGTACAGGTACGTCGGCTGCTTGTACTTTATAACTCCAAAAAGTATGCATGCCAAGTGCAACTTCCGCCGCGACTTCATCTTAAGGATTGAGTGCTTGTTTAAGAAAGGCGTTACGTGACTTCTTGGAGGGATTGAGAAGCAGAATCGCGCGCAGGCGTTTTGCACCCTCTGGATCAGTCGCTCAGTTCTTGCCAGTATCCGAGGGCCAATAACTGTATCTGCGTAGTTTAGGTTGGATAGCACGAGTGACTCAACCAGCTGGATACGCAGTTCCTCTGATAGATAAGGCCTTATTTTATAAAGGACCTTAAGCCGGTAGAAACAAGTGCGTACTGACTCTGCCACGTGCGCTTCGTACCTCAACCCAACGTCCATGTTCAGACCCAGATTACGTGCCTCAGCGACTCGACTGACGGACTCACCCAGCAGGGTAACGTTGAGTGATGCCGGCATTGCGCTAATTTGGTTCTTGGTTCCAAACAGCATGTATTTGGTTTTAGCGGGGTTAAGTACTAAACCGTTATTTTCAGCCCAGCATGCTATCCTGTCAAGATCATCGTTAAGATCCTTTATCGCGATGTCATAGTCACTTGGCTTAAAGGAGATATAGACTTGTACGTCATCAGCATAAATATGGTACCTACATTTCTTCAGGGAACTTATGATATCCGCACAATACAAAATAAAGATAATCGGGCCCAGTATTGTACCTTGCGGGACTCCCCTGCTAACAGAAGTGAGTGACGAAACAATAGATGAGCCATTGCTCAGACGTATTTCCACACGCTGCCGACGGTTGGTAAGATAGCTTTGGAACCAGTGTATCGTATTTTGGTCAAATCCATAGTAGTTTAGCTTTGAGAGAAACAATTCTATATTTATGCAGTCAAAGGCTCGCGAAAAATCAAGTAGGACAAGAATTGTGCACATGCCCTTATCCTGTGCTGAAAGAATGTTATCTGTCACGTCCAAAAGAGCTGTAGAAGTACCACGCTGTTTGCGAAAACCTGACTGTAGCTCAGGCAGAATGTGTTTATCCTCTAGATACTTGGAAACCTGTTGGCATACCGCCTTTTCTGCAATTTTAGAGAGGCAAGGCAGAATACTAATAGGCCTTAGGTCTTTCAAGTCAGTTGGATTGCTTTTTTTAGGCAATGGCCTAACGGTAGCAATTTTCCAGATGTCAGGGAAAGTTGCTGAGAGAATTGAGCTGTTCACAATGTCGGTGATGGGTTTTAGTGTATGTGGGAGTGTAAGCACAAGCATATTCAGGGTCACCTTATCACAGCCTTCGGCGTTAGATTTAAGCTGGCGGAAGTATCGCAGAATTTCATCAGCAGTTACTGGTTGTAGTGAAAATGTGAAGCTATCATCACCACAACGATGAGATTCGAAGAAGGTACGTTGCAATGTATTGCAGACAGGGTTACCAGGAACACTCAAAAAGTGATTATTAATTTGGTTTGGATCTCTGAAGTGAGTAGGAAGGTCATCAATTTGTTTCCTTAATAATACTGTTCTTTTTAAATTTTTCCACAACGTTTTGGGATCTTTGATCTGGCTATTAATATTGAATTTAAAATATGCAACTTTTTCACTAAATATGGAAGTTACCACCAGAGATTTCAGCTGCTTGTAGTATGCCTTTTTAGAGTCTGATTTAGTTTTACGGTACTTGGTCAGAGCATCATTCCGCAAGCGCATCATCAGTCTAATTGTGTCTGTTATCCAGGGATAAGATGGTTCCTTAATTAAACATTTCTTGACCGGAGCGTGAGCATCGTAAATTGCTAGAATGTTTGCATTCAATTCCTCGACCATATCATTCACATTCTGCAAGCTGCAAATGTTGTCCCAGTGTATGTTCGATAAATCGCTATCTAGTACTTCTCTATTTATTTGCTTAATGGGTCTGTACGTAATTGTATATGGTTTATATTTGCTACGCCTAATATTAAACTCGCATACAACAAGTGAGTGACCATTTATTGAGCCATAAGGCTCAACAGATATCCCTTTATGGTTGAGATTCGTACAGACAAGGTCGATCAATGTTTCGCTGTGGTCTGTGAAATGGGTGGGTGAACTTACCAGTTGTTTTAGGCTCATGCTATTCAAAAACTCACAAACTTTCTTAGTTTGCCCGTTAGCATTCAGTAAGTTAACATTGAAATCGCCGAGTAGTACGTAGTGATCACATTTGACTAACGAGCTAATCGACTCAGTTATAGCGTCGAGAAAGAGGTCCAAGTCGAAGCGTGGGGGACGATACGCTGTGCCTATAGCAATTTTATTTCCATTTAGTGTAAGGATAATCCACATTTGTTCGACAGTGTCTTATCTTGGGTCAATTGGGTTGGACCAGGTACGAGCGGTCAGGCCGCGTTTAAGATAAAAACCCACACCACCCCCCCGACCCCCGTGAACAGACAGCGGTCGTGGTATGTGGCGCAGGCGGTAACCTGGCACAGTGGGCGCTCGCCCCTCTTCGCCCGGTCTTAGCCAAGTCTCGTTAACTGCTAATACATCGAAAGAATGCCTTTCCACTGATGCTATGAAATCATCGTGGTTAGTGCCAAGGGAGCCTACATTTAGCAAGCCAACCTTAAGGTATTTTTCAGTCATTTATGTAAGGTAATAAACAACAGAACAACAGAACCAAAGACAAATAATCCCAAGATAAAAACAATACAAGAACAAAGAAACAAGAATAATTGTTTTATATGAGTAAATAATAATTCAAAGTAAATAATTGTAAATAAAAATTGTAGATTGGACATTGTAAATAATAATAGCATTTGAGTCAGTGTAAACAATAGTTGTGTAATATAAGTCTTCGCAAATAATGTAAAAGTGCTATACAAAATTAGTATCGAGATGTTTGTATGTATTCGTGTATTAAAAGTGTAAATATCAGTAATGCGGGTGGAAATAACTTCTGCATAGTAATGAGTTTTAAAATTCAAGTAATCTGTGCTTGAAAACATTTCTAACTTATTAGCTGACAGTAATTGATAAAAAACCATAAATGTCCACAAATCACAAAAATAATCTACATTCTTAAAATATATTTGGCGTAATGTTGCCCAATGTCGTTGAGAAAAAAATAGATTCCTACCCGGTACCGCAGTAGACACACACCGCCTTGCGAGTGCGACATAACTTAGCATGGAGAACTTAAAAATGTACAAAAATTCGTTACGTACAAAACAAAATAATAAGGAGATCAAAACATCCACAGAAGCTATAGGTATGTGAATCATGTTTACTGAACGCGTTCGGATGTGGTACAAACAGACTGATAGCCAAAAATCCTACCGATATCGTCTTCACACCTTATTCGTTCAGCTTTTTGACCATCTTCTCTGCGAGCTAATATTCTCCCTTCTTTAGTCCATACGTACTTCCATTTGTTTTGACTCCCTGCCTGACGAGCGTGATAAAATAGCTGGCGATTTGTTCGAGTTAGACGTTCGTTAACGTAAACTCGGTGCGGCGGCGGCCCAGTGATATTAAGGTCGCCTGTACTCAAACCGCGGCGAACCCGAGCTGCGCGTAGTAGTGTGTCACGCGTGGCGCGCCTTGCGAAGCGCACGGATATACACCGCGGTCGCTGCGCAGCGGGGTCGGCAGAGATAGGGCCGTCAGAAGGGTCTACTCGATTACGGCGTGTGGATCCAACTCGCTCAGCATGAACCACATCCCTCTCATCAATTTCGACGCCTAGCTTTATGCCAAGAACCTTAACGAGGTGCAGAGTGCTCTCATCCTTGCTCTCAGGTATTCCGGTCACCTCAATGTCGTTGAGCAAGAGTTCTTGATCGCGCTCGTTCAATTGGCATTTCAGTTCAGCGATGGTGTTTTCCAATGGGTCCCTGTCCGGCTGTACTGCTTGCTGCAGTCTATGTTCGAGGGCGCCTACTCGCGCTTCTATTTTATCCATCCGCTCATCAGATGTCTTAATGGAATCCTTTAGTTGAGCCATCTCCGTGCGTAATTCTTGAAATTCCAGATGCATCAGTCGAAACTCAGCACGCAGCTCCTCTTTAAATAACCGCAGCTCGTCTGCTAAGTCGGGAGAGAAATTAACGGTAGCATCCAAGGCCGTGCTGTTTAATGGACTGTCCATGTCCATGAGCTCCTCGGGGCTACTATGCTCCTCTGCCTGGACAGCATCCGTCGCACCTCGAACTGGTGTCTCCGTCCTGTTGTCTCTAACTACGTTTTTCAAGCAATTAGGGCAGCGCCAGGTAGTTGCAACAATACCCGTACCAGGCAAACCGACGCAAACGCGATGATAAAAGACATCGCACTGACGGCATTTAGCGGCCTCTATCGGCGATAAAAATTTGGCGCAACCACCGCACTTCGCTGCAGGCATGTTGTGCTTCGTTCGTAACGTTAGTTACACTGTAGTTATTGATCCAGCTTAGTCGTTCCGCTCTGTATCAATAGATGGCGCTATTTGGAACTAATGCGAATGCTGGTTTGATGGCAATTTAATGGTATGTCAAGTCAACACCATACAACTGCACTGGGCTAAACAGAATTGCAGCTCACTCTCGGGCGACACTTACACTTACTAACACTAGTTTTCAAGTGTATTCACTAAATGGTTTTAATATTTTTAATGTTAAGGGTAGATTTAGTTCACTGGTGTACTCGTTCAAGTTTACACAGTAATTATTATGTATACACTGCACTTGTGCACTAGATAACGTTCTGTGTTTTGAATTGTAGTATGTAAAAACTTTCTGTATTATAACTGTTCTTATTAAATGGGTTACTTTATTTAAAACACTTTAAACAACAGTAGGACGTACCGACTTACTTGACGTCCGTGACGTCAATCCTATATAACATACACAATAACCCAATAACCAGACCTGCAAATCGAACGCAAAACGTCATGCTCAGTCGTCAGTCGTGTTTGTTACCCCTAGACAAACGAGCAGTATTATTTGGTTTCTATGCAATTATTTTTATTACAAGCAACACCAAGCACAAAACAAACAGAACTGTCAAAAATAAATAATTTCATTATAGGTACTGCTCTGTCCAACTCTTCGGGGAAACCGATGTCTGAACTGAATAAGAAAATATTACGAAAAAAACATGTGTATCTGTTAATTAAAATACAGAATTCTGTTTTTCTTTGTCATTATTCTCAGAGTTTTAAATCAAAAAAGTAACAACTGTATTCTGAAATGGCCTATTTAAAAGCAACTTGCTGTAACCCGCGACTTTGTTCGAATGGAAATTTTTATGAGAAAAAGGGAAAAAAAAGGATAGTCCTTGACAAATTTCATCACGATCCAATTAGTTGTGAAACGGTAACAAAAAAACAGCGTTAAAAGAATAATATTAGTATGGATTGAAATATGAATTCTATGGAATTATTAAGGTACTAGCTGTCCCGCGCAACTTCGTCTGAATGACATTTTCCCCGTTTTCGCCACATTTTTCATCGCTGCTCCGCTCCTAATGGTCGTAGCGTGATGATATATAGCCTATGTTACTTCTGATACCTCCAAGAATATGTGTACAAAGTTTCATGATGATCGGTTGAGGAGTTTTCACGTGAAAGCGTAACAAACAAACTTACTTTCGCATTTATAATATTAGTTAGAGTTAGAGCACTGGCCTTCAAGAAAACTCTATTTCCAGATAATATGTGCGAATGCCTTTCATATGATAAGAATATTAAGAACTAAAACTCTTTTTACATTCTTTGCATATAATAATACATTCTAATTCCTTCTTCCTAAAGTAATGTCCAAATATGTTATTTATTATATAAATAATTACATCCTTATCATAACGACGATTAAAACAAAACACTAAATTTTATTTTTAAACTAAACATGAAATCCTAAATCTTTTATCTTTAAAATAAAGATAACTAGACAAAAGAAAGAAACAATACTTCTCGACCTCGAGTTGAACGCCCTCGCAAATCCACAAATCTTTACTGTGTGTGGGTGTAGTAGGCGTAGGTGTGGGTAAACTACGATTATTTAAGTGTTACATTTATATCATTATCTGCCTAGCCTTTTCCCAAACTATCTTGGGGTCGGCTTTCAGTCTAACTGGATGCAGCTGTGTACCAGTATTTTACATGAAGCGACTGCCTATCTGACCTCCACAACCCAGTCACTGGGTAATACGATACCCCTTGGTAAGACTGAATGTCAGGTTTTTTGGCTTCTGATTACTCGTAACGACTGTCAAAGATCTACAAATGACAGCCGGGACCAAAGGCTTAACGTGCTTTCCGAGGCACGGAGGAAACTCGGTATGTAATTATGGTCACCCATCCACGGACCAACCTCTGCAAGCACGGCTTAACCTTAAAGACCGACCCGTGCGGCTGTTATTATTTAGCCACGATCTCCTCTCTTGTAATAAAACAAACAGAACAAAAATACCAACATAAATAATTAAAAAAAAAACATTGACCAAACAAAATCTTTCCAAAAATCTCTCCAAGCAAGCCTCCAAGGTATTTTTTGCCTCGAAAAAAAAACGGCCAAGAATTCTAATTAAGTATGCAAAAATAACGACAATCACCATTGGGACCCTCACAATGACAGCCTAAGCGTTTAGCGTAATCTTGAGAGGTGGAGAGGTTCAAAACGAGGATAATATAATATAATGGACCTCAACTTGTTTAGCCTAAAATATCTTAAGGGGGAATGCTGCAAGGTAGCTCGGGAGATTCTTTTGTTTTCGCTAATATTTGTAACTAGCATAAGCCCGCGGCTTCGCACGCTTGAAGTTCGGTCCCTGTACCACGGGATTGTACTACCGGGATAAAAAGTATTCTATGTGTTAATCCAGGTTATAAACTACCCATGTGACAAATTTCATCCAAATCCATTCAGTAGTTTTTGCGTGAAAGAGTAACAAACATACATTCTTACAAAATATCGCGTTTATAATATTATATCACTAGCTTATGCCCGCGGCGTCGCCCGCGTGGAGTTCGATAATTGTCCCACGGGAACATACTATCAGGATAAAAAGTATCTTATGTGTTAATCCAGGTTATAAACTACCCGTGTGCAAAATTTCATCCAAATCCATTCAGCAGTTTTTGCGTGAAAGAGTAACAAACATCCATCCATCCATCCTCACAAACTTTCGCATTTATAATATTAGTAGGAAAAGTAGGATAGGAAGTGGGATTGGGATAAATAACATCACGTTAATACCTGTAATCTTCAAAAGGGTAGGCAGACTTCACCACCGATATTTTTCCAGTTATGTTTCAGTCCCACGTGATACGGGGGCGAGTCTATTACCATCAACTGATCACGAATCCAAATTCCGTGACTGCTACTGAGCTTTTTTTTTAATGGCAGCATTTTTTTGTGTCAATAGATCTCGAATGAGATGAATTTATTAACAATACTATTTCAATCCAAGAGCAGCGGTGGCCCAGTGGTGGTAGCCCCGACTTACGAGCAGTAAGCCGTGGGTTCGAACCCAGGCAAGCGCATTACTTTGTGTAATTTATTTCATCACCGCTGCTCTCAAAAACGGTGAAGAAAACCGTGAGGAAACCGGCATGTCCTAGACCTAAAAAAATCGAAGACATTGTGACATTTACCAACCCGCACTGGGCCCGCGTGGTGGGTTACAGCCCACTCCCTCTCATAGAAAGGAGGCCTGTGTCCAAACAGTGGGAATATTATAGGCTGATGATGATTCATAACACAAAGTACCTACATACCTACTTAACTGTTTTTCGTCCGTCACGTCATTATCTTGGGTCCAGTTGAAAACCAGCGTCGGTTCGGCAGTTTGCTGAACTGGGCCTTTTTGGCGCAGCCGTGAGACTCACATCTTATCTTTTTCTGTTTAGCTTTATGTATTTTTTTTTTTTTGTGTTCACTTGTGGCATGTGCCAAATAAATACATTTTCTTTCTTTCTTTCTATGATGATGGCGATTTCAATTCGTGTTCCTTACCATCGATATGTTTTTTTTAACAACTTTATTATCTCGTACTCATTTACATTGTCAAAGTCTAACAACTACCCACCAAGGGGTTAATTACCCAGTAACTAGGCTGTGGAGGTAGCTGACCTCTAGTGGGTAATTGCTCCATATAAAAATACTGGTATTCAGCTGTTTAGACTGGAAACTGACCCCAACACGATTGGGAAAAAGGGCTATGCAGATGATGATTAAAATCATACTGAGCAACGCATTGCAAAAATCTTTTGCGGGCTATCTTAGCTCATTCGCCTTAATGAAATGACCTTTTTGACTTTGAGATCTAGTTACAATGTAGACTGTTATTTTATCCCTTTGGGACCTATTGTCGAGTTTGAAGTGTTTTAAAGTCTATTATACTTTAGTTATTGAGGTATTCATATGGGAATTATTATTAATCAAAATAGTTAAGCGATTTCGGCACTCATGGTCAACCGGCAGTAATTAGTGAAATACGCCTTCGGTTTGGTATTACTCTTTTTCTAACAGATTAAATATTTTATTGTGAAAATCCCGAAAAACATTTTTGTTAAATTGACCGAGCTCAGTTACGACCAGCAATAACAATTTGCGTAATAATAATAGTAGCTTAGTTTTATTACAAACAGTAACTGTGAGACAGCATAATTAAACTTGAAAATATACTGAAACAGAATAATACCCGGACACTAAACCGTTCAGGTTTAATCCAACTTCATTCCGTTTCTTAATCCTAAAGATACCCAATTTTATAAATAACAAACATTTTATTTTAAGAGAACAACAATCTAATTAGTTTCTATAAAACTTTTAAAATTAAAACAGAAAACGGTCCGCTACGTATTAAACTCGTAGAGTGCTACAGTGCTACGCCGTAGCCGCGTAGCAATGCTACGAAGTGTACTTAGTAACTTTGTAATGCGCTTACCACCGGAACTCAAATAGCTTGTAACCGGTTCAAATGAAAAACCTCTGGTAAACTATAAATTAAATTGTGGATTGTTTGTTATTTTTTTTCTTTTTAGTCCTGTAAACAAGTTTCTTCAGAAATGAACTCACAGTTCTAAGTTTCGCTGGCAGTAATGTGATATTAAACTTTTGTAAAGTTGGTGTCACAGAAGTTTTCTTACCTGTTAGCAAACTGTAACTATTTCAGACATCGACTCAGTGAAATGATAGGCCTGTACTGGTGGGATAAATTAATGACTAAAAGCTCGACACAGTTTATTCAGACCTACGACGTGTTTTGTTTGTCGTGTTTTTTTTAATTTTTATTCATGAAAAAAAATACGTTAGCGGACTCTTAGATTTTTTCCTGTACCGTGGTAGCGTTTATAAAAATATTATAAACTACACTACAAAAATGGCCAGATTTTTCAAAAATAAAATTTGAAGTTGTCGCAAATTAATAAGAACAACCCATAAACCAACGGCTTTCACCTTTTTTTAAAGTAAGAAAGATTTACGAAATCAAAACACAGTCTTACATTCTTAATTTTCTTATGATACACAGCATTCATTATATTCAGAATAGTGTATTCCATATGAAGGTACGTTCTCATAATATATCACTCTACTTTACCTTAACGTTACATAACCTTTCTTGTATCGATATCAAACCGAAAAAAGAATCGAAGGATCCTCTATTAATCCCTTAATCTAGTTCTTTATCCCAACTTATACTTTACCATTAGGGTTGGTACAGATAGGGAGGAGTAGCCTGTTAATTTCTGTCGTACGGTCAAGTTTAAATAATTACTTAGTGGGTATAAGCGTCCATTAATATCATTTTCCTGCTTCCAATTTATATGGCGTCGCTGCAGCATCTCTTCTTCCTAACTGCTCTATTAGTGTTTGTTTCATAGGTCACCCCTTTTCTAGAAAAGGAGTATAGAAATAGACGGATGGATGGACGGAAGATGGATAGCCCTTTGTGTTCCAAGGCCGCGGTATCTCTTTCGAACAACCCGCAGCCCTGGCAGGCATCGGCCCTTTCGGACCCCTTCCGATTTGCTGACATCTCCTTGTGGCGCGCGTGGAACACAAACGCGCCGTCGGCACGGCCTGTCGTCATAAGACGGACGGACAGTGAGCTAGCCCATTACTCACCGTCCACAGGCCCGCATTAAACTCAAACCTTAGCTGGAAGTGGCTTTACAGACTGGTGGTTTGCCCAATGTTGCTGCTACATGGGTTTCAATCCCCGACCTTCAACTATATAGTCAAGGCCATTGAACACACAATTCCAAATAACATCACAATCAAACGCTCGCAGTAAGTTCATACCTTTACATCTTTTCAAGCCAACTGAGTGATGCGAGTCACAAGGCCGACAAAGGTATTTCCTATTGCTCTGTAAAGGATTTTTTTCGTATAATAAAAGGTAATAAAGTTATATTACGTATGTAATATATAGGGAGGTAATATAACTATAGTAGTATGATGAAGGTTGTTGAATGTTCTGTTTTGTATTTGGGACTATTATTGCGAACGAGGAGAAAATACTTTTCCTTTATTGTGCGATGGAATTGATTTAGTTTTCTTAATTTGTCTTACTGTGACTTGAAACGACGGCGAGCGTTTATGACTAGATGTATGAACGCCTATGAGGCAGAACGAGTATGTAAGGATTGTAAAGATGGCGTTCTGCAACTACCTGCCCACATGGAAAAAAGGACTTAGTGAATTTAATTCGAAGGCAAAAATACCATGAGTGTCGTTAGTACAACAGAAAAGAAGAATCGAAAGTCTAATGAATTCTTCCTGCAGCATACTCCATAGATTACATGTACAAAAGGTCGATCAACGTAATTTATCGTCCATTTGGTTCTGCCACTGCCATTAAAGTCAAAAGGCCATAGCTTTTGTCAATGGATTTTTAGCTCCATATTTGAACCTGTATTAAGACATAGGGTACACATTCGTACCGCATTTAAACCAGCTCACGTCGCACATAATACAACCAACATAATGGCATGCAAAGTTGCCTCTAAACAGCTCGAATACACCCCATATATGTGTAATACTTTGAGTTTTACCTTATTTCAGAGAAAGAATAAAAGCAATACATACAGCGATAAGGGAACATGCCACAATTTCACAGCCAATTTGCAATAAAGGATCTTTGCAGTACGCCATCTGTTCTTTTTCAGATATATTTACGCAAATTGAGTAGAGTGGTGAAATATTTGAGGGATTTACGTACCTCATTAGTAACCCCAAATGTTTTTTTATGTGTGGAGAAGAAACTGGTGAAATAAATAAAATTAGGATGTTCTTTCACAAATAAAACTAATAATAAGATTAAATTATTAGTTTTATTTGTGTAAAAACAAAATATAACTGATGATTTTTGGGAAGGTTAATAGGTTTTACTGTTATTTGATTAATTTAACTTCATTTCTTTCGTCAATATGTCTTGCGTCACGCACGTCAGGTATTACGTCATGTGAGTTATAAAGAAAAGTTAAATGTTACTTTGAAAAAATAATATTATGATAATTTGAGTACTATTTTACAAGAAAACCGGACACCAGGGAAACTGAAAATTATAACATATTAAATTAGGACATGTCATGATATGTCTGACTTTTATTTCACTAATTATCAGACATAGCAGTAAATTAATGAGGATAATATTTAAATATTGCTTTGAGTTTGATTTCCGTTTAAATAACAAGCGCGTAATTAAATACGTTCGCTTTACAAAGGTCAGATATTTTTTTGAAGCCATTTTAGGGGTGTGGGCGGTAAAGTATTTTTTAATTTATCGAGAGAAATCTACAAGGTGGGCCGAGTAAACGTTGTAGTACTAGACCGGTTACAGAAAAACTTTTTAAGACTGGTCACAGGAAGTGTTACGTCACATTCGAACTTCACTGCCTTATCCTTCATCGCGATTGCATATTTACTAGTGCGATTACCACATAGGGTACATCCACAAAGGCAGTTTTTATCTCTTATTTAAAAATGAACTGTTCTATACATTTTGCCCGTGTAGGTATTGAGATTTAGTAGGAAATTGTGTACTGAAAACGTGGAACCGTTTTAGCGTCGGTATCCTATCCAAATAGTGTACTGAATAATCGTTTCAGCGTCGGTGTGTTATCCACCTTGTATATACCGAAACCCTCTAACCTTCAAGCAGTAGCCCACCAGCATGCGTAGCATGAACACTATAGAAACGAGTTTTGTCTACGGAAGGATCGACATAATGACAGATAGACAATGAAAATGTGTCAGTTTGTAGATTCTTTCGAAGACAAAACTCGTTTCTACAGTGGCCATGCCATGCGTGCTGACATAACACCTGTCTGGTTGGAGAATCTTTTCTTGTCTATGGAGGACACTATGAGGAACTTTCCAAAAAGATCCTCATACCTCTAAAAAGCAGAGACTAGGAACGTGCTGAAGTTCTTTATTAATTAAAAAATATTTGCCAACTTTATGTCGAACAAAAATGTGAAACCAATCTTCTTAAGACTACCTTAGGAGTTTTGTGAAAACTAGGTAATCCAACAATTTATAGGGAATAAAATTGCTCAGCCTATTTGCATTGTTTGCCTTTTCATTTTAAGCAAACAACTGGCCACTGTTTCGCACCGGACGTTACGTCTTGTCAAAACACTTTTTTTATAAACTTATAACATCCCACAGCTGTAATGTTCGAAGGTTTAGGCAGAAGTGTACCTAATAGTATATTTTTATATATTTTTTTCAGGATGAAATACCTTTCATCCTTAAAAAATATATAAAAATATACACCTGACAACGGATATGCGAAATTTCAGGATGATCGCTTCTGTGGTTTAGGCGTGAAGAGATAACAAACAAACAAACTTACTTTCGCATTTATAATATTAGTTAGGATAAGGATTACCCAATGCATAATCCGACGTACACTAATCTAAAACTAGCTAACATTTTGTTTTCTTGGCTGTTAACAAAAAAGTTTGCGAAGGCGAGGCCGTCTCTATTTGTCTTGCCTTAAAATTCAGTGTGGGTACAAATAAAACGTTGCCTTTGTCTGACCAACCGGGATTTATCGCTTAAAGCTAATGTGTGGTCACCGTTGTGGGTCAAGCTTCGAACTGCTTGAATTTGGAATTCAGAAGAATGTTTTTTTTTGGAATAGAATGTGATTTGCTTTTTGAAGGCTGTTTTCTTATTGGAAAACAAGTTTAATTTAGGAACGAGGTAATGGATGAGTCACAAATAGACAAAAAGTATTTGTAAAGTTTACCGACACGTATAAGTATGTAGTACATTTAAATTAGCTGAAACGAGTGATGTAGATATAGTGCATTAAAGTGTCATATTGCTTTTGTTTTTTTTTTTATTGTGCAGTGACTTTTTTGCATACTCTTCTGCAGTCCAGTCAGCACTCCAGTTCGCACACTTTGGCCGCACCTTAAAAGGACACCAGTTGAAATAAATTATTTTAAAGAATCATTCATTAACACAATATTCAATGCTCTAAGGCTTCAAACTAAAATACATTGTAAGGAAACCATACCAGCATGCCTGAGACATATTTATCGAAGGCATTTAAAGTCAGCGGCATCAAAACTCTGACACCAGGTTAGACAATAACGTATACCACGCGCGCCTCAAGGAGATTTCAGCAAATCGGAAGAGGTCGGAAAGGACCGATGCCTGCCAGGGCTGCGGGATTGTTCGAAAGAGATACCGTGGCCCTGGAACACAAAGGGCTAAGAAGGAACATGGATGGGTTTTAGTCAGTACAAGTCTGACACTCCCTTCCGCTCCGCCCAGAGCGGGAGGAGTCATTTGATGATATCACATACAAAAAAAAAAGCTTTGCCACTAATCACACGGAAATGAAGAAGACACTGAAATAAAATCTCATTACCAATAATATTCAAATTACGGTAACACATCAAAGCAACTTATTCGCACATTGATACAGTATGTAACCGCAATGTTCGCGGCAAATGTATACCAGGGTTTACAAATTAATTTATCATCGTAGGGTAAACCATATGAATACATTAATCATAGCGGAATATCATACAAGTTTTGTTTGTTCGTGTTACGCTAAAGCGGGTTATTGTATTAGTTTTAAAACTTTTAGTACCTATTGGGTGTCTGGAGATGAAATTGGTAGGGCTAGAATGAGAGCTTTACGGTCTAATTTAGGTTTTTACGGTTGGTATTACAGAATAGGGGAAGAGAGAAATATGTGCCTTCTGATACTAACACATACGACTCTGGTGTCTGTATCAAACTCATCAGCCGCCAGGCGCTTGCTGGTTGCACCGAGCTCAATAAATTGGTGAATTTTTGGCAGGATATGTCGGTTCACCATCATCTATATAAAAAAAAAAAACTGCCTTGCCTTTACCTGTTGGGGTTGGCCTCCAGTCTGAATGGATATAATTGAAAATCAGTATTTTACATGAAGTATCTGCAGACTGTGCTCCACAACTTAGTTACTTGATAAAACGAAAATATTAGTCAACAGTTCCCAAATTTTTTTTTTTCGTAAATTAGTCTTTATTACAATAAATAACTACTTCTTTTCGTCTTCTTCATAAAACCTTCGCAATAACCTATCCCCAAAGGTAATAATAAGTTAAGTTTTGATTAAAAGCGGAGTGGGTTACAGAAATTGGACAAGAAAATATGGCTACACAGTAAGTAGGCCAAGGTATGACCGTAATAGTGGCCAAACATACTAATCTAAATCAGTACAAGAACATACGTAAAACAAATAAGTTCATGTACTGAGTTCACTGACAGTCTGCCACTTTTCAGCCTTAAGCCCTAAGTAATAAGGTTGAAAAATGGTCGACCATTATCGAAATCTGTATTACCTCCCTTTGACACGCCACTTATTGCGTCCTACAGCAAAAATAATGCGATAAAACTAATTTTATCAGAAGCTTTTTCCAAATAACTTTGATCCTTTAGAAAAAAGTAGGTAAAATAGGTTTTTTGCTTTCCACAGAATAAATTACTGTTTAGTTGTAGATGTTCTTGGACAGCGTTATTATCGGTCTCCACTATTATAAAGATCCTACGAATCAGATTACACACACTCGATACATCGAGACATCGTTTTGGACGGATAGCAGCTGAAATATAGTTTAGGTATGACAAACGTATAGGGTTACTTTATAAACAGTTTTGCTGGCTCGAGACACCTTAAAGTATTTTTCGCTATTCCTCATAGTTTTGTATTTGGCCAAGCACGCCCACTTGAAAAAATCACACTGTATGTAGCTTAAGAAAATGTGCACCTAAGAAAATTTGAATTGTTACCCGCATTTCCCCACTCTGCAGTAAAAAAACATTAGCACTAATTAAACTGCTACAACAAACTACACAAAAATCAGGACAAAGAAAATAGTGGTACAATTTAAAAACCCTAATTAACTAACAGGAACCGTATACACACGTTTTAAACTCGCCTGCCTGTAATTTTGCGTCTCCTCAACGCTCTGTCATTACTAACTTAAACCACTTAATTGCAACTATAAAACTTAACCCAACGGCAAATAGTTGAATTTCGAATAACACGAGAAAATTAGGTTAATTATTATTAGCGGTCACCCTTATTGTTAGGTTAAGGAGTTCTGTTAGTACTTTGTTAGTAACAATATTAAAATTTTAAGTTTTAATTAAGAAACAAGAGCTTGAAATATGGGCGTTGAAAATGTAGTATGATGGAATTAGATGAATGGAATACTTGCCTGGGGAGATGTGTAGGAACAGGGCTTGAAAATAATTATACACGTTGTTTGTTTAGGCTGTTATATTCTTACGTGGAGAAGGGACAAGACGTGTCATTTTGACCTAATTTACCCCGTATTTTGTGACTCGATTCACAATTCTAGCGAATTCAAAAAGTTGTAAAAGGATTTTTATGACAAGTGGCACATCACTAGCAAAAGGAAAGACTAGAAAATGTTTGAGAGAGTTGGAAGATCTCGGTCGCTATTGGTTTTTTTAAGCCATGTAAATAGCTGTAAAATGGACAGCTTTAATTGAAATCCGAAACATTGCGAGTAAATTAAAAAAAAAAAAAAACTTGATGGCTAATATCAGTAATTTTTAATTCAAGAGTACTGAAATACAATACACATATAAATAAATTTTATATAAATTAAAATTCAGAGTCTGCTACTTACACTTTTTTTTTAATTTGTATTTAAATGTAAAATTTGGGTATTTCTTTAATAAAACAATGGAATGTCGATGAAAAAAAATCCACAGGGCATGAGAAGTGTTTAGGGGTCTGAAAGGATAGCAGATGACCCCCCCCAGTCGACCATTTCAATTTGGCAAACGATGTACCAAACATCCTGTATATTTTTAATTTAAGTCACTTTTTTTTCAAACGCGATTCTTTCTATAAGCCAAATAAAAGTTTTTGTTTCTTTCTTCGATAATTAATAACAGCATTTTTAAACCCCAGAAAGTTTTGGGGTTTCGATGTAAGTAGGTATACAAGTCTAGTCTAGGAATTAACTCTCAACAACGTTAACTCGATACATAATTATGTTGTTTTCATTTTGTTGTATTTCTGTAGTTTAAATAGTAAATATCTATGCTCTTCGTTAAGAGATAGGGCACTTCGACTTAAGTTTGAAATGTTTTTATTTTACTGTAAAAGTGAACTCATTGTTAAAGAGAAGGAAAAAATGAAAAAATATTTATTTATCACAAATAAACAACAACATTGTAAAATAAAATAAACAGCACTCGCATTATAAGATAAAACAACTAAACTATAAGAAATAAAATAACACTACAAAAATCAATAAATATACATATACACAAAAGTGTGTGCAGACTAAACAAAATAAACATGAATATATTATTAGTGTATAGCGTGTTTTTTTTATTTTTGGTCTCGCTCTCGCCTCTCCTTGAGCCAAATTAAACTGAAACATGCGCGTAGATTTCCAATACCGAATTTTACCTATATGAACCTATCAGCATCCGTCATTGTCTTACAGTAGCGTTTCGACTATGCATTGTTAGTAGGGTAGGTGCCCGAATACTTGGCATAGCAACCGGGCAATTTCGCCCGTAAAGCCTAGCGATCAAAAGCGTTCTTCCGCCCACTATTCGTCGTGATTGAGTGATACTAGAACGTCTGCAAGCCTGGTTCTAATATGTTCATCAGTGTGTTACTAATAGTCGCAAGATTCTTGCCTTTTGTAAAAATTGCGTGTTAAATTGGAGCATAATTGGCATGGGTCTGACCTCGGGCGATGCGAAAAACGACACGTTCAAACGTCATTTTGTTTCCCTCGCGTGAGTACCGTCGTCGTCACAAGTCACGTGTTTCGTGGTAGTCGCTGATCCGACATGCCTGTAGGTTTAGCATGTAGTTCGTGACCTAGAGGTAAAACATCGTGTATAATTCGATGATACTCAACTGCATGGTTGGCCCAGTGGCTGAGAGATGCTGCTGCGCTGTTTGTCGTGGATTCCGCACGGGACAAATATTTGTACGGCCTACAGATAGTTGTTCCGGGTTTAGATGTTCGTTTATGTGAGTCTAAATCTTTGTAACGCACCCACGATACAGGAGAAATTCCAATTGCGCGATTTATTTTAGACTTTGCCCCCGTCTTAAAAAAGAAGGACTTCTTCCACCCTAGTTTCGACACTGTGATATTCGAGATTAGCCAGTAAGTAAAGTGGCAAAATGACCATTTTATGGAAGAGAATTATGTTTATTATTTTCTTCTAATAGTTACGTGTGTCTATTAATAAATATAGACGTGACGCTTATAAAGTGCCTATCTATACAAATAAATAAAATTGAAGTGTCTGTTTGTAATATTAAAATAACCGCTTTTTACTACATGCATATGAATGTATATGCGGTACGTATACCAAAATAACATTTTTTACAATGTTTGTCTGTCTGTCTGTCATTATGTCTGTTTTTTCCGGATAATCTCTGGAACGACTGGACCGATTTTGACGGAACTATTACTGGCAGATAGCCTATCTAATTCCACGCGGATGAAGTCGCGGGCACAGCTAGTATAAAATAAACATCCTTGCTTCATTCGTTTTAAGATCCCAAAGGAGCAAATTAGGGTAGCTATTTAAATATTCTATTCACGGGAAACATTGTAATAAACATCTATTTTAAATCTTCCCCGCGTTCCTAAACCAATAACCATGTTATTCCGATGATATACCCGAAACCAGTGGATAATAGATTAGCGATTCAAAAAACGTAAAACATCAGAAATAAAATATTCACATCGGGGGCGTCGCCCCGAGAAAAAAAAAACTTAATTTTTATAATTTAACTTTCCAAAGGCGAAATTTGACGCTGAAAAATTGTAGCTTTATATTTTTGTTCGCTCATTTTTCAGGAGGGGAGACTGAAAAATGTCCAAATAACGAAATTAATTCTACGTTCCTCGGCCGAGATTAAATTAAATCGTTTCCTTGTTCTGCTTTTGCGACCAGCCCCTTTAATACGCATTGTACCAATGAGAATTCATTCTGTTTTTGTCAGTTTTCATGTTCTAACAAAAGATGTAATAGTATTTCTCAGCGGGTCTCGGGTTTGTAAACATACGGTTAGGTATTGAGGGCGATTCTGGCGCTTTTTGCGATTATAAACTGTTTGAGTGTTGCTCGCCGCCGCATTTATTGCTTTTCACGATGTGGAATGGAATGGACCTCATCGTTCAAAGCAAAACAGGTGTAAGAATTTGTGTTGGGTATAATCGTGAATAGAATCTATGCATAAATGTTTTAGAGGCATAATAATTGCTAGAAACTCATAGTATTCCTGTTTCAAAGCCCTGTAATAGCAGCCTGTGTATAGCTCTTCCCAATATTATTACATCGATTGCGTATTTGAATTGCGGTTGTCAACGTGGGTAAATAAGTAACAAATACGTTTGTGTCCATTTTTTAGGGTTCCGTAGCCGAATGGCAAAAAACGGGACCCTTATAGATTCGTCATGTCTGTCTGTCTGTCCGTCCGCATGTCACAGCCGCTTTATTCCGAAACTATTAGGACTACACAACTGAAACTTGGTAGGTAGATGTATTCTGTGAAGCACTTTATGATTTTTGTACGAAAAAAAAATATAGATAAGGAAATCCCCCCATACATGGAAATGAAACTAAAAAAAAAAAAAAACTATCTAACCTATACGTGTGGGGTGTCTATAGATAGGTCTTTAAAAATGACATTGAGGTTCCTAAAACCATTTTTTTTTCAAAGTCAATCTTTTCAAAAATAGACACTTCCAAAGTAGTAAAACGTTTGTCTCCCCCCCCCCATTTAATTTCTAAAGTAAGAGGAGGAAAAATCTGAAAAATATGGGGATGTAGAACGTAAAAAAAACTTTCAACGAAAATTGGTTTGAATAAGATTTGATATGTAGTTTTTGAGATATGGGACTTTTTCACCAAACTGCAGCAGTAACTTTGTTTTTCATTAACTTACTATGAAAAACAAATTTAGTTTTGCGGTTGAGTGAAGGTTTACTAATGAATGACCGTTCAAAACATTGTCATTATATTGTTTGGGGCTATGGAACCCTGTGTGCGAGTAAGACTCGCACTTGGCCCGTTTTTTTTTCAAAAGCATTTATTTTATCCAATTAGCTAGTAGAAATCAAACACAGATGTTATTATAAACATCATCCCACTAATGTCTACCAATAACATAGTTGTATTTCTCTCAACCACCATGTGCGCCCACATTCTCCATCCCTATGTTTAAATATAACATCATAGTGCCCTGCCACAGCACTTTTAACAGCTTGAACCCATTATGCTGTCGTTACGTAAATACTTTTAGCTTGTGTACATATCTTTACATAATGTTTGGGTAACTGTCTTAAGGATACATTGTCTTTTTAAGATCCACCCTGTATAATGTTTCGTTTAAATTTTTTATCCCGGATTTTTTGGTCAAATGATGGCTACATTATCATTTTTTTATCACTAGTATTAAAGTCTGTTAGTATGAGTCACTTTGCGTTGTTTTTTCATATTACATTGTCGCTCTATACAGGGTGATTATTATAACTTTCCAAAGGTATTGAAATAAGTCACTTTCCTGCAAGAAAATTGCATAACATATTTGTGTTAGCATGACCAATATACAAGTCAATAACTGTTACATTTTATAACGTTTGTTCAGTCAATAGCAGTTACTTTTGAATCGATGGCTTTGACACCAATTCGACTATGCAATACATATTTTAAGCCTTTATGGATATGGTATTGACAGTTTCGAACATATAAACTAATAAACATTGCAGTGCGATTCCAGCGATGATAGGAAGAAATAACGCCTTTTTTTCGCCCAAAAAATTTTGCATTCCGTTGGTCCGGAAAAAATAACGACATTTTTATGTTGATCGTAAAAGATTTAACCCGTGGTCGCCTTAAAAGCGTCATCAATGCAGTACTCGTGCGATAAAGCATTAAAGGCTAAATGGTTATGCTAATAAGGTTGAGAATCGATCATCTGGGTTTTATTCTTAATGTTAAGGCTTAGTCACTTCATAGCTAACATTAGGGTCGGGTTTTGCACTCGATGGTCGGCTTAAGTCAAATTTAAATTGTGGAAACTAAATTTGCATACAGAGTTTAGTAGACTCAGGGTATAAGTATTCGTTCACGTTGGTTTGGTTGCTGAATATAATAAGAACGTAATTTTATACCCCTTACAGGGTAACTCTACACTTAACGTAATGCAGAGCGCTGCGCCGGGAGAGCGAGTTTCAAATGGACACGCCTGGCAGTGTTATGTATTTTTTGTCGTTTTGTGTGGTAATTAGTGACCGATACTTAAACACGTGATTAAACTCATGATAACAAACAACTTTCCCAAAGAAACATTTTTTATACTCATTTACCACAATAACAGCCGTATAAAATTCACGCCCGCGCGCCTTTGGCCTATCAGCTTGTGATAAAAGTGAATGTGTATAAAAAATGTTTCTTTGGGAAAGTTTTTTGATATCTTGCACATTGATAGCACATGAAAAAAGTACCTAATTCCCAGGAGTGAATTTCGTAATAACCTTCATAAACTAAAAAACGATGTTAATTTTTGCGGAAAACTTTTCATATAACATTTATTTCAATACGATGCTGAATTTATTGTTATAATTTGAGTTATTCAACCCATTTTTAATATTTTTCAGTTGTTTAGTTTTTTTTTTTTGTTACGACGATTAAGGTTTTATTATAAAGTTACAGAACTCAGTAAACACACTTCATAAAAACCTATCAAAACGAAAAAAAGTGCCACACTTCTGGGGGGGTTGGGATCGACCCCACAAGTAGAATAATTTTATTGCTAGAATAGAGCAAACTAGCTCCTCTTAAGTTTGTACAGTCCAAAACCAAACATATTGTATACAACTTTTGTAAAATATCAGTAAGGTCCAATTTTTTCCAGCTACAACTATACAATTAAGGATATATATAATATATATAATATCGAAACAAAAAAGGATTGAAATAAAAATAGACTATATTCAACAAAAATATTATTTTTTCCCTGTAGTTAACTAGAGAAAAATTTAAGAATTTAGTGACATGATAGTTTTTTAACTCTGACTAATCTAATGTAAAAAAGGCTGGAAACTTTTAGACTTTACCCATGTATTTATCCCAATAGCACAGCCAATGTTAAATTAGCTGCTATAAGCTCAACATTCAAAATCAATAAAGACTTCTTTGACAAAAAACTGATCCCTAAACTATTTACGTGCACCCTCGAGGAGGTCTTTAAAAAACTTGCAGACCGATGTACGACGCAAGGCATTCCAATCGGGAATAAAATGCTATCGAACCTTCGCTTCGCAGACGATATTGTTCTTTTTGCTTCTGAAGCATATCCACTGCAACAAATGCTCCAAGACCTGCACACTGCAAGCTTTGAGTAAATTTTCTCTAACGGAAAAAAACAGAGAAACGCTTGTTTTAAATAGTTGATTCATGTTAAAAACTTAATAATACGTAACGCCAATTTTGCCAATCGTACAAAAAAGTAAGTTAGGTATATACAAAAAGTAGGACGAAGTGGCAATAAAACAATTGAAATTATATTTTGGGACGGAGAAAGCGTACTGTTGGGACAAAGGAAGAATTTATTGAAAGTGGGACAAAACTTTGGGACGAACGAAGAACAAATCCTTAAAAACATGATAGTACTATTAAGAAAATATTCCCAAATGCCACTACTAAAATAACCGCGGAGAACTTAAAGTGCAGTGAGGACAGCCCTTAAGTCACCTCTTTTTGCATTCGCCAGCATTCATGACTCCATTCACGGAGGTTCTTACGTTACAAATGCTTTCACATTCATAGTTTTAAGCTCTTTTTACTTTACTCTGTTTTTTTAACCGACTTTCCAAAACAAGGTTAGGTAAACTAGGACTTTTTAAGACCTACATACGTTTATGGGTTAAACATTATATTGTATTTTGATTTTCTATGACGGTCCGCTGCTTATGAGCATGAAGAATTTATAAGCATGGAGTTCAGAATTGTCTGTTTCTTAAACTCGTTTTCGGAGTAGACACAAATTATAGTTGAACTTTGACGATGCCTTATGGTACAGGAAAAGGGTTAAATCCCAAGGGGAGGGTTCAAAACCTGGAATGGGAACTCTGGGAGATCTTCACTGTGCATCTTGTTGTTAAGGAAAACAGCCTAGAGTGACAAACTGGACCACACTATAATATATTCTTTATTAAGGGTATTTTTGAAACCATGTGTATTTTGTTTAAGCACACAGGATTACTCTGGATTAAGTAAAATATAACCCCAAAGGAATCCCTTACCCACATCCTTTTACGCCACATAATAGATATGTAAATTACACGAAAACGTGAAATGCGACTCCAACTTTACACAACAGACCTGCTATGTCCACTGCTATACATAACCTTCTCTAATTTCACGTCAGTAAGCTCGATTCTCGGTCATTTTCATCCAATTAATACCAGTCATACTGCAAAGACCGTTGCTGAAACTAGCCTGAAGGCCCGAATCAAGTTGCCTTCTCAGATTCGCGGTCTCCACTCAAGCAATCATAACTGTAGAACCTCAAAACCTTTTGATCAAAAGCCTCCGCAAGTTTGGCTCCGGTAACTTTTAAACCGACTTTATTCTTCCGATCCTCTCAAAAGGAATTTGTATTTCTTTGTGCAAACATCGAGAAAATTATGTAAACAAGACAAAGTGAATATAACACTTTTATCTATTAGGTAGCCGCCCTTCTCCGGGACTTCACATTTTTACGATTATTTTGAAAGTGCCCTGGGGAGATCCTTTTTGCGTTCGGCTGAAGTTTTAAGATGTGAGCGAAGGTTGGGAGAATAACAGTGCATTTTACTATGTTGTTTACGTGACTATGTTTACCGGCTTTTACTAAAATATACCCTGGTAAAAGCCTTTCGCCCGTTTGTGGTGACGAACGGTTTTGCCTAGGGACTGAAATGTTGTGTCGTAAAAAGTTGGTAAACTAACATGAGTCCTACTTACCCTTAGTATAAAGTTTTTCTAAAGGATTTTCTCATTAAAAGGTTTTTAAATCATCATTTCAAGTTTGTCATCATCAGCCGCGCTTCCAGTCTAGCCGGAAGTATTTTAAATGGAGCGACTGCCACTATCTTACCTCCAAAACTCAGTTAGTGCTGGGTATACGTTAATAATTCAGTACAACCTACAAACTAATGATCCTAAGTTTTATACTATTCAGAATTAAACCAGATCTAAAGTTAATTATTTTTATCTGTGGGATGGAAGTGGCACCACAAAATCCCCTGCAACAGTATAGTTCAGTACAATCTAGAGACCTGTCATCAAAGCTTTTGTCTATATATCAAACTATTCATAACACAGCACTGAAACAAATTATCTTTCACTAACACAACATTGTACAAAAATAACAAAAAAAAACACCAAAAAAAAGATATTTAAAATAATTATAGAGTGGACATTGGGAATAAAGTCGTACAAAAAGATCCCGAATATTTTGATTTTGACACACAAATGCTACCTGACAAGCGGGTGTATGACACTATACAGACCGATTTGTTACCAAGTAGTACAAATATTGGATTAGTATTTTCTTCGTCTTGTCCCGTACCATCTATCGCTCGTAAATTATATATGAATGTCTTTGTACAATAACAAACAGTTGCAAGGACAGTTTTTACTAAGATCCTTCTCCAAAACTACGTCTAGAAACTTAACCTATCAAAATCAAACCCGCTGTCCGCTTCCTCTCATCCCATCCACCTGCCAACCCAGCTTAAATTATAAACGACACGGACACCAGCACACCTGGGACACTGGACCTACTGGAATAACGCTCATGTTTATTTTTACGAAGACATTAAGTCCCCCAGGATTAGCGGTTAAGATTAGTTCTCGCAGAGGATTTTCTTCTGAGTTGCCTTTCGTTAAAATTGTTGGGAAAGGAGTAATGGCTTTGATTGTGTTTTGTTTAGGAAGTTTTGCGAGTAGCTATTTTGTTTGCAAGTACAGAAGATTGTTTACTGACTTAGTTTAAACATAAGAATATACACGTGGAACGCACACCGACGCACAAACTCTTACCACGTATTAATATTCATTCTGTACTCACATAGAAATAATAATCGGTAATTCAAATAAAAAAAAACCGGCCAAGTGCGATTTAGTCTCGCGCACGAAGGGTTCCGTACCATTATTTTAGAAAAACGAGCAAAAACATCTCTTTCTCTTCTATCTCTTTTGTATGGGAGCCCCCTTAAATATTTATTTTATACTGTTTTTAGTATTTGTTGTTATAGCGGCAACAGAAATACATAGTCTGGAGAAATTTCAACTGACTAACTATCACGGTTCATGAGATACGGCCTAGTGACAGACGGACGAACAGCGAATTCTCAGTAATAGGGTCCCGTTTGAACCTTTGCTTGGGTACGTGTAAATGTAAACTTTTCAACTTCACTAAAGTTTGGTTAACACTCGTCAGAGCGCAGCGTTTGATCCAGAGAAAAGCTTTTTTGCGCTAGGAATCTATACTGTGCCAGGTATAGTCGTTTTCTTTGACAGGCGACAGAAAGAGTAATCCAATAGAATGAATGCAGTGAGTAACTGTTCAATCCGAGAGCGGCGGTGGCCCAGTGGTGGCAGCCCCGACTTACGAGCAGTAAGCCGTGGGTTCGAACCCAGGCAGGCATTACTATGTGTAATTTATTTCATCATTGCTGCTCTCAAAAACGGTGAAGGAAAACATCGTGAGGAAACCGGCATGTCCTAGAACTAAAAATTCGAAGGCATGTGACATCTACCAATCCGCACTGGGCCCGCGTGGTGGATTACTCCCTCTCATAGGAGAGGAGGCCTGTGTCCTAGCAGTGGGAACATTATAGGCTAATGATGATGATGAAGTAACTGTTTAAAAAAAAACTATGTCTAATTTAATGGCAATGACTGCTTTATTGGTCAAGTGGTTTGTTTCCCGGGAATCTTTCAGTAGTAGCCACGGAGTCTTAAAATGTGCCCGGTTGATGGCAATAGGCCTCGCTCCCTATTACATGGGCCTATTTGGCGCAGGCGTGAGACACGATATTATCTTTATCTGTTTAGTTTTAAGTTTTCTTTTTGTGTATACTTGTGGTATGTACCAATTTTTTTTTAAAGACGTTTACCCACACTTGGAATTTATCCTGTATCGTGGGTGCGTTTACAAACATTTAAACTCACGTACACAAACAGCCAGGCCCGGAACAAGTATCTGTAGGCCTAACAAATATTTGTTACGTGCGGGGATCGAACCCGCGACACGCAGCGCAGCAGTCGATTGCTCAACCACTGCGCCAACCGTGCCGTCAAAATAAAAATGTTTTCTTTCTTTTCTTCTTTCTTTACGTGGGACTTAAATGTAACTGGCGAGATGTGAGTACCTACTATTGGGTACACCTCTGTTCAAACCCTTCGGAAATTAATGACTTATAAAAAAACTTATATCTTCAACATAACGTTTTCATCGCTGTCTTCACAACTAACCCAGATTATAATGAAAACGAAAGGAAAAAAGCATTCACTTTAATAAAAAAGTTCTTATCAAACACGACTGCGTCTCTTTCTGTCTGATTACAATCGAAAAGTTCGACTATTACTTCATTCTGAAATAACCAAAAGAAACTTAATGTTGAATACCGTAAAGTTGAGTATTCATATTTGGAGTTATAATAGTTGCCATTTAATTAATCTCCAAAACGCCTGGACCCATTTTCACGGGGATTTAATTGGCAGATATCTGATATTATAAGCAGTAACTTAGGCTACTTTTATTTTAGAAAAATGGATCGGGGTTCCGTTTAAAAAATTAAAACCCTTCAAGTTGTTAACAAAATCCGATTCAAATAGCGAAGTAATATTTATAATAATTTCACGCGGACGAAGATTGCGGGCACCAGCTAGTTCTCAATTATAATTGGAGAGAAACGTGCCGCGACAAGCTAAAATAGACTCTATTAGTGTCTAGTTTGTTTTATGTAAGTGCTATTTTTTTTTTCAATGGTTAAAAACACTGTAAAAATAAGTAACAGGTACCCCAGACATTCTCAATTTAACAACGAGAAAGTAAGTTAGGTTAAGACAAAAAGCACTATAGTAAAATAAAGATAAAGCATGTTTTATCTTGTATGTCTGTGTTCAGTACAGCTACTTCATCT
Organism: Cerastis leucographa; assembly: GCA_963082945.1. Classification (NCBI taxonomy): domain Eukaryota; kingdom Metazoa; phylum Arthropoda; class Insecta; order Lepidoptera; family Noctuidae; genus Cerastis; species Cerastis leucographa. The sequence continues at coordinate 18,188,493 of OY720356.1, read as the reverse complement.
TCATTATGAAGCGTAAAAGGACAATGACATCTACATACAGCTTTTCAGTTGAAAATATGCTGCTCCATCAATTTATTAAGTCCTGGTACCGTGAAGGATAAGGATTACAAATATCTTTATTCTCTAATTGAGTATATTCTGTCTTGCACTTCACTTGAATCAAATCTGCGTACTAAACACCAAATAAGTAATTATACAAGGTGCTGTTTTGCATCCTCGTCAAAATTCAGGATGCTGTCACAAAAGACATATAAAGGGTGTAAAACCCCTCTTAACGAAGTCAAAAGGCACTGGTTCTCCCTGTCATTGCGATATTTTTTTTGTTCTACACCATACCTGGGAACCTTCTAGTTACGGAGATATTAGGGGTTAAAGTTCCAACTTTTTGACAAGTATGTTTTTAAATACAAGTTTTTATGTAAGATTTTTACTTTAAACAGCTCCACGACCCCCGTACAATCGTACCCCGTATTCAATCCGTCCATCAGCTCAATGTTTTGAGTGCGTCAAACAAAACATTCCCGGTTAACCTGCCCTTCATTTTTTTTTATATAATTTATTGTATTTTTCAAATCATCATTTATTAAATTAATTTTCCCCTAATAACCTTTTTTAATGTACAAATCTGTTTACTTCTTTTATCACGAGGAGCAAGCACGTTTGTTACATTTTGGCGCCTAACGCAAAATCAAGTCTTGATCTTAATCATATTCTCTAGATCTGTTCTTAAATCATTAAAGGATTATTTTTAATCTTCCTCTGTTACATTGAGTTCTACCACAAAACATGATTTTACACCCCCCAAAAAAAAGTCGTTTCCCAGCAATAATTTTTGCGTATAGTTACTTAGTTTCATGTACAGAATGCTTGGTTGACGGCTTCGTGATGAGGTGATTTACACGGTGTATAATCAATATAAATTACGGTTCCTAGTTAATTATTATTTGAGGTCCTGGGTTCGACTCCAGGGTCGGACAAAGTGCTTTTGGGATTTTCCATCAGGATTTTTTCAGTCGGGCCACCAAAAGTAAAGTGCAATGTTGAGATTGTGAGCCTAGAGGTTTGCCTCGCCTCTCGTTTACGAGGATGTGGGTTCAAATCCTGGCAAATACCATGTGGCTTTTAAAATTCATTCAAAAAGTATTTCTTATGTACTTTCTAAGTTTATCATGGATATTATTGACTTTGGCGAAGTAAAACATGAGGACACCTGGAATTAAAATTAATATGTCTGAAATCGCCAACTCTTACTAAGCAAGCGATGTATGAGAAGTGACTTCATCTCATTCGTAAAGGACCGTCGAACTAATCGAACTACAATCCATAAACAAAAATAGCGTGTGGCCAATCAGCGAGCTAATACAAAACTAACCAACAACAGACATCGTCACCTTGCGTGATAGGTCGGTTCTCATAAATGTTAACTACCCTCATTTGGTAGAAATCAATGCGGAACATTACTAACTAAAGGTTGAGGTAGTGATTGGTTTCCGAGAGTTGATAATGGCTCTGATGCTAGTAATAAAATAGCAGGTATTTTTGAGGAAGTACGTTAACAGTTAAGTAGGTACGAATTATATTTGTTAAACAAGCTGTTGCCTGCGACCTTCGTTCATGTGAAATTACCTGTAATAAAATATATTACTTCCCTTTTTTAATCGGATTTTGTTACCAATTTCAAGGGTTTTTGATTTTTTTGCACGGAACTCTAATTATTTTTCTAAAGCAAAAGTAGCCTAAGTTACTCCTTGTAAAATCAACTATGTTCCAATAGGAAAACGTCCTATCAAAATTGGTCAAGCCGTTTCAGGAGATTAGCCGGAACAAACAGACAGACGGAATAAATAAAAAAAAAACTGTATCGTACATACTTTCATATGCATTGAGTTAAAAGCTGTTATTTTGAAATTAAAAACAGACACTTAGATTTTATATATTTGTATAGAAACCTGTTCTATTTATTTAACCATTTCTTTCCTTTGACAAATACATGGGCGAATGTATGAATTTATTTGCATTTTTTCCAACAAAACTATTCATAATTTCGAGTTTTCCCAAGACATTACACCACGCCTGAAATTTCTAAAAGGTTAGACAAAGCACACGTTGCGCTAGTTATCATAAAATCTTATATTCTTATCTTATTAGCCTGTTGCCATTAACCGATAAAAATACAGACTCTTTCAGATAAATCCTTGATACTAACCTAGGAATCAAACCCTCATGCTCAGAAGCACAATTTAGAACGAGGCAATTTTAAATTATGTTATCTGCTGGAAGATATATTTCCAGCCATATATTACTGACAAAACTGATTACGATGGCTGTGGCTCTGATAATGTATCAACTACAGACATAAAGCTATTTTCTCAGCAGAGTGATTTCGAGCCTCCTCGCCCAAGGAACGCGGATAAATAATCTCATTTTAGTGAGAAAATTGACCTACCCAATTAGGTGCAAATTGATGGCCCGAATTGGTTTCACCAAAACGATTTTCTCGACTATTTTTCCAGCAAACAATCTATTTTTCTTCTATCAAATAGAAAGATCGGTGATGTTCTATTTAAAGTCCACTATTGTGAAGTGAAGTAATTAATTGAAGTTTCAAAGGGAATAATTATTTTTGTCTTTCCAATTAAAAGTTTCAGGTTCTTGTTCAAGTTTTTCAGTGGATGTAGTAAGAATACGATTATTTTTTATAGCTCTGGTTTTGAGTTACGTCGAATGGAATTGTTTTACGACTTTCCGGGATGTTTACTGCCTATCCCTTGGCGTTAGTTGTTGTTTTTCTTTTTCGTACCCTTATATGCGTGTTCGTACTAGTTTCGTTTTTAAGGCGTTGTGGAACGAAAGTTGTATTGAATATTGATTTTGCTGTATTTGCGTTTTTTTTTCGCTTTTTGATAGTGGTAGTAAGAGTTTGTGTCATAAATATTGTGCGTTTCTTAATAGAACATGTTTGTTCTTCTTAAACGGTTTTATAGTTCGCAAGTAAAGATCTTTGTGAATTTTGTTTTGGTCGATAAAAAATCAGGGTCTGATATTTTTACTAGCATAAAAGACTACCGCTTTGCTGATTTAGTAACGCCTTTTTTCCCCAAGGGGTAAACACAAACTACAGAATGCCACCTGCTATAATTCTTTCGCTTCGTCCACGTTCATAAATCTGTTATTTCACGCACCGGTGATTAAGTATTACTAGCCCTTAACGGGTTTGTCACCAACTTGACACGAGGTACTGGACTCACGTGTGTCCAGTCTCTCGCGTCGAGTTGGTGACAAGACTGCACACTTGTCCAGTGGTGTCCAGTTGGTGAAACTCAAAATTTGTATTACATAATTATTATTTCATCATCTGAACATACCAAGATTTTTACACGTGTCGACACAGTGAAACTTGGCGTGTCCAGATGTCAAAATAATATGTGATACTAATTTGAAGTTTTACCAACTGGAGACACGTGTGTCCAGTCTTTTGTGTCGAGTGACAATCAGTAACTAAATATTTTTATCCCTGGGTACATAATTACATCACTATCAAAGCAAACAATCCATATTTTGCCTCATCAAACAATCCTCTTACACGCACTAAGTCAATATCAGAATATCCGTAGGCAGGATAAAAATACTAAACGTCAAAGGACAAGAAAAACGAACGCGGATAAAAGTAAAACGTGACAAACGGATCACCTTTCTAAATAAAACATGCAAAACGCTGCGAGGTGTGAACGTGTGAATCGACCTACATTTGAGTAGATAAACTAGGTACAGTTAACAAAAAAACTCATTTGCACTCAAACACACTACTACTGTTGTACGGCGGGCGCGTCAATCTCTCAGAACGACGATCGGTATGTTATGGATTAGGTTACAGGCGGTAGCGTTTTTGTATTTAGAATGGTGGTTTAAGTTTGAAGCTGAAGCTGTTTTGAATGAAAATCAAAATCATATGCGATGTAATAGTATTTTTTTAACACATGAATGACTTATTTATTGGTTCCTAATTTTATTTGTCGTGTCAACGAAATACGTTGCAAAAAATTGCAATCCGTCTTATACTTTTTGAGATATGCGTACAATTATGAAATTTGGTACACACGTTAGTTAAGAAGTAAAGATTGACATAATATAAAAAAAAAACTGTACAATTCTGACGCTGTAACATACAAACGTCCAATTGATAACCACCTTTTTTTGAAGGTTAAAAACAACACAAACGCGTTTTTTTTTTAACACCTAACCCGCTTTTTTCAGATAACTTGATCCTTAACCCCGTTGTAGTGGCTCGAGTAACTCGCGTCGAGTGCCCATTTGTCCGTCACTGACCGTTTCGAGTGCCTACAGAGTGTTGTCCCGTATATTTGTTTTGTTTAGCCCACTCGTGTAAAATTCCTCCTCCCATTCCCAGCACATAATTGCTACAGTAACTTGCTAACCGTACTTGATACTGACCTGAAGTAATTAGTTTTATTTTAATGAATTCGTTGTTAAATTGTACGCTCGGGAAAGTCGTCAATTTCACTTAAATAATGGAGACATTTCAGTGAATTTTCAGGTGTTTTGTTAATGAAAATATCTCGTTTCGTTGTTATTTGGTTATGAAAGTGAATTAAATTAAGATGTTATGTTAATGCTTAACGTTTTAATTTAATCTGATAGTGGCTGAATGAACTCAACTCAAGTATTCTGCGAATAAGGTTATTTTCTTATCAGCGTTTTCTATTGCAGAAACTGTATTTTAATAGACCGATATAAAAATATAAATGCAAGATAATAATAAACTTAGCTGACAATATTATTCTAACCTTTCTAAAACGATGTACAAGACCAATGTCGTCCAAATGCCTAATTTCAAAGTCATTTTCAAAGTCAGTCACTACTCATAATGACACCTTTAACCAACAGAACTAGACCTTCTTGGAAATTTAATGCAGTTTTATAGACTACAGATAGTTGTTCCGGGCTTGGCTGTTTGTGTATGTGAGTTTAAATGTTGGAAATGCACCCACGATACAGGTGAAATTCATAGCCTGGGGAAAAGTTTAAAAAAAAAATTAAGACCTTTTTATTTTCAGGTCAAATGTATGAAATGTAAAAACAAAAAGTAAAAATACAGACAGAGTAACTTTAACTATATTACTGTGGATTTTCACATCATCATATTTAAAGGTCATCTAAACTCTTCCGAATGAAAATTGTAGCCGTCCACCAAAATACAGTGCCAGCATTCACTTTCAACAAACCTACGCATTTATAACAAACAAAAGTTTGTCATGTTTGTAAGCAATCTGTCACCATACACTGTCACAAAGTGCTACAATTCACGAGGAATGTTCTGAAACTGTTTCAAAACACATAACTCTTGTTAACGCGAAAAAAAAACTTGTTTAGATATCTATGTAACAGATAAGTTATGGCTGTGCGTCACGATTTTATAAAACGGTAATGAATCAAGCCGTTTTGTCACGATTTAGATAAGGGGTTCCAATAAGAGGGACAATTTTATGTTAACACACTGTTGGAAGGTACTGGGGTTATAAAGGCACTGAGGTATTACTACTACGTATAGAGAAGACAACGCGTTGCATGATTTTGCGCCACGCTTTGCGGTGAGCTGTACTGCAACCATCCAGTGAGTATCCAACGCCCGCAGAGACATGTCGTGTTTGGCTCGCATAAATAACAACATCAAAATGCCTGGTTGTATAATAAAAGTCTGCCGTAAACACTCCAAAACATCAAAAAAAAAGTGATGGTATGACATATCATCAATAAGTAGACATATAAACGTTTAAAACTCTGATTTAAAGTTTTTCGCGATGTAATAATGCTCACGAGAATCGGGTTGCCGGGCGTCGCCATTTTGCAATACAACATACGACATGCAGTTACACTACGTTGAACGAAACGCGTAAGCGCCATGAAATTCCTGGCGCTTATGACGTTTTGGTCGTGAGAAAACTATTCCATCTATGCGATCTAGCGCTGCATGTTGTAATAGTTTGGTTAGACGACATAACTATTGTTTTAGCGCTGCAGCGAACTTTAGTTCTAACTCTTACAAAAATGAAGCAAATCTTTGGTTCGGCGTGTCTGTTCTATACGCTAGTAATATAGTTCAATGTATAAAGGTGTGTTTTTTTTTCTGAGGTGACCACTGAAAACCAGCGCTGTACTTTAACCCCCCCCCCATGGCACACCATGTTGCTAAGTGATAACCTGCTTATCGTAGTAACAACGTGTAAGCTGACAACTTTTTTTATCCGTCCTTATCATCTTCCTAGCCTTTTCCCAAACTATCTTGGGGTCGGCTTCCAGTCTGACCGGATGCAGCTGAGTACCAGTATTTTACATGAAGCGACTGCCTATCTGAACTCCCAGCCAAGTAACTGGGTACTACTACCCCTTAGTAAGACTGGATGTCAGACTTTTAGCTTCTGACTACTCGTAACGACTGTCAAAGATCTACAAATGACAGTTGGGACCAACGTGCAACGCCTTAACGTGCTTTCAACTCGATACCCTCCACGCGCTCACAAGATAAAGGTTGTTAACGGACAGACAGACGGACAACAAAGTGATCCTACAAGGGTTCCATTTTTAGGGTTCCGTACCCAAAGGTTCAAACGGGAGCCTATTACTGAGCCTTCGCAGTCCGTCCTGTTCCAATTCGTCATGTCTGTCTGTCTGTCTGTCCGTCCGTATGTCACAGCCACTTTATTCCAAAACTATTAGGACTACACAGCTGAAACTTGGTAGGTAGATGTATTCTGTGAACCGCTTTACGATTTTTGTACAAAAAAAATAATATAGAAAACCATCAAACCTATACGTGTGGGGTTCCTAAAGCCATTTTTTTCAAAGTCAATCGTTTGAAAGATAGACACTTCCAAAGTGGTAAAACGTGTGTGTCTAATTTCTAAAGCAAGAGGAGAAAAATTCTGAAAAAAATATTGGAATGTAGAACGTAAAAAAAACTTTCAAAGAAAATTGGTTTGAATAAGATTTGATATTTAGTTTTTGAGACATGGGAATTTTTACCAAAATGCAGCAGTGACTTTGTTTTTCATTAACTTCCTATGAAAAACAAATTTAGTTTTGCGGTAGAGTGGAAATTTACAAATGAATGACCATTCAAAATATTATAGTTATTATATTGTTTGGGGCAAGGCATGAGGCAAGTACGAGTCTTACTCGCACACAGGGTTCCATAAACCCTGTGTGCGAGTAAGACTCGAACTTGGCCCGTTTTTTATTATAAAGAATGGTACGGAACTGACCGAACTTCGTGCGCGAGTCCGACTCGCACTTGGCCGGTTTTTTCCTTTTGAGGTTCGGAACTCTTAAAAGTAGCATATGGCAGTCCCATACATTTTGATTTTCCCATCAATCTTGTATAAACATAATCACTACATAGTATAAAAAAACAGAAATAAAATAATCCAAGCGTCTTAGCGTCGGGGGTCCGCTTTGTTTTGTACTTCTACTAAGCGGTCTACTTAACGGTAAGACGCTTGGATTATTTTATTTTGTTTTTTTAGAGGTTTTTTTGTGTCGGGGGTTTTTTAAATTTTTAATTTAATTTCATGCTTTTTAAACTTATATTGTTTTATCTTTGCCTTGACTGTCCCAATACTGGGCATGGGCCTCCCCCATTGCTTCCACTTTTCTCGGTGTTGCGTGTCTTCTTGCCAATTAACGAAAACAGCAAAATTTAAACAAAAAACCGGTGCGGTGAGAAGGAATTTGGAGAAGTAGATTTTTGGAAGCTCGAAGGTTACGACTATGAGAACTGCCCAATACTGTGAAATAAGTTTTCAGATAATCAGGAGCACATGGATCGTTCAATATAGTGAAGAGCATGCAGAGAGATCTGAGGGACCTCCTGAGTCGGATAGGCAGCCATTTAAGCTGAGAACGGAAGGAAGAAACATGATCGTATTTTCGAAGGCCAAAAACAAAGCGAATACAATTATTGAGTAGAATTCTTTTGTTTAATGTTTTCGTATCTCAACAACTCTCCGCTCCTTCCACCAATGTACAGCTGCCCTAAGAAGCTCAAAAACATTGCTACCTTGTTACGAATATTTGCAAACGAAAGTGGCCGACCCGTGTTGGGTGCGTGAATACACTGCTTACAAACAAAACGGAGCCAATTTAATATTTGCCCAGCTTAACTTCGTAAGGGTATGTCAATAGGACACTACGTGTAGTAACAATGGACCGGGTTCTTGAGTGTCCCAAATAAACATCGATCTTGTGCGCTATTTATCTTAGAGTGCGCTACAAACACTGTTTGGTTGGTTGACGTGGACGGGCGACTTTTTGTGAGCTGAAAAGTCAGTGACATACAGTCATAAGTCCACCTATGTACTACTATGGTAGATGAAATTTAAATAAATACAGTTCAAAATTTCTAAGTGTGAAAATAAACCAATACAATGAGTATCAATTTAAAGATGATTGCAACCCTAAAAGCACCCTAGTGTTCTAAAAGACCACAGCGATGAGACAGATTTCTCATAAATTGAATGAAAATTGCAACAGGCGGCAGTATCATTATCTAGAAAAAAGTCGTCTCGCTGCGGTCTGTCGTAGCAAGGAAAAAGCTTCCAATTATTTAATTTCCAAAAATAATTCACCGATTTTCTAGTTTTGATCTATTTTTTCATTCCATTTAACTAAATAAAGCGATATCATAAATCTTCTCTATTAGACCGCTTTGCCGCTGCGGATTGCAATCGTAGCCACCTGCAGAACTATACGTCTATTCTTAAAATGTCTAATTAAATAAACATGACATAACATGACGCTTGTTATCCCAAAGGGTTTGACAGAGGCGTACCTTGTAGTTCATCCACATTTCGCTAGTTATATTTAAGTTCCATGTAATATGGGGCGAGCCTATTACCATCAACCGCTCACAAATCCAGACTCCGTGGCTGCTACTGAGAATTTCCTGAAGAAAGAACACAATAACAATAAAAAACCAATAATAATATCAAAGAAACATGTTATCCTCTAAGCTCAAGAACCTTATTAAAATAGCAACTTGAAAGAGAGCATTATACCCGATTAATTTATTCGTCGAATTAATAATATGTGGGTAGGGAAAAGGTCAGCAATGTCTCGTGGGTTTTTTATTATATTATGTCAATGCGTAGCACTTCTTCTATTTGAAAAAGTTCCAAGTAATTGCCAATCTCCTTGTGACGAAAATATTCGAAATTTAACTCCAATAAAAAAAAAATTGGTTGCCTGTAAAGTCGGTATACGGGCGAAAGTTTTACGTGACGACGACTTTGAGTGGTAAAATAATTTTAATGTGAATATTCATTCGTATAATAGGAAGAAGGATGAAATAATAGTAACAATTTAAAACATTTATTTATACAAAGAATTATATTTAAAACATTAATTTATACAAAGAATCTCGCACTGAATTTCATATTAACAAAATTTTATTTTTACCTTTACACATACATATGTATTTATATACAAATACTAGCTGTACCCAGCATGCGTTGCAATGCACTTTTTACTACCCACCTACCCTATCCGACCTACCTACCCTATCCTACCTACCCTACCCTACGCTACCTACCTACCTACTCTACCCTACCCTACCTACCTACTCTACCCTACCCTACCCTACCCTTACTACCTACCTACCCTACCTACCTACCCTACCCTACCTACCTACCCACCCTACCCTACCTACCTACCCTACCCTACCTACCTACCCTACCCTACCCTACCCTACCCTACCTACCTACCCTACCCTACCTACCTACCCTACCCTACCTACCTACCCTACCCTACCTACCTACCTACCCTACCCTACCCTACCTACCTACCCTACCCTACCTACCTACCCTACACTACCTACCTACCCTACCCTACCTACCTACCCTACCCTACCTACCTACCCTACCTACCTACCCTACCTACCTACCCTACCCTACCCTACCTACCTACCCTACCCTACCCTACCTACCTACCCTACCCTACCGTATCCTATGTCCGTCTCCTGGTTCTAAGCTACCTCCCCACCAATTTTCAGTCAAATCGGTTCAGCCGTTCTTGAGTTATAAGTGAAGTAACTAACACGACTTTCTTTTATATATATAGATACATATATAGAGGCACGCGTCCCTTCCACTCGGGCATGGTTAGCCCGCCTAAGAGCGAGAGAGACAGACATAAAAAGTGAAAGGCACGCGTGCCTCTCACTCGCTCTCATTGTGAGCGCATAACGTGAGCGGAGCGTAACGCAGTTTCTTGAAGTGTCACCCGGCAAACCAATTTATAAGACGTTGTCACGTCAAAAAACGTTTCTGGGGGGGGGGGTGCAGCCACCCCCCTGGCGATGCCCATGGGTGACAAGTGACAAGATTTCAAATCGACCAGACCTGTGGAAATTGTAAATTTCCCTTCAACTAGAAAAGAGGTGATGACCTTCAAACGGCTGAGCAGCTACGATACCACAGACAGACACACAGATACACAGATACACACGTCAAACTTATAACACCCCTCTTTTTTGGTCGGGGGTTAAAAACAAAGTCGATTTCTCTGTGCCTCTATCCCTATGTATGCTTAAATCTTTAAAACTACGCAACGGATTTTGATGCGGTTTTTTTAATAGATAGAGTGATTGAAGAGGAAAGTTTATATGTATAATAACTATGTATTTTATACCCGTGCGAAGCCAGAGCGGGCCGCTATGTTTTTATATGTATACAACGTTCACAGTTTTTCTGTAGTGTATTTAGTATCAGCATTGCACCCGTGCGAAGCCGGGGCGGGTCGCTAGTATTATTATATATTCCTTTTGTCTAGAACCTCTTTCTTGAGGTTGAGTCAAGCGTTATTGGGTTTTCCATTACGAAAGAAACTGAAGAATTCTACTTTATAAATCACCTACCTTATTACTTTTACCTGAGACCCCGACTACAGTCGCTCCACTTACATAAAATAGTTTGAATTACTCAGCAAAACTTCACAGTCGATAATCATAATAAGCCTTTGTGGTAGAAAAATTGAATTAGCCTAGTTCTATGCCTAGCCGTCATATTCCATTTATCACTTCTAGAAAGGTTTCTAGGTCAATAGACAATAGAATTTTTATTTGTATATCACTTAAAGCTTGACTGCCTAATCTTGCTGAGCATGAGTTCTTGGGGTTTTTTCCCAGGTTACGTTATCCTGAGTCTGGATAAGTGCCCGGTTAATAAAGAAAGAAAGACAGATAAAGTATTTATTTGTCTTGCAAAGGACAAAACAAAATTGTAAAAAATTACAAAAAAAAAAAAAAATTGTCTTATTTTTCTCTAAAATACCTAAAAATTTCGACATTTTTTTTTACGGTTTTATCACTTAGAATCGAAACAAGCTGAAAGCATTGAGGGTCTACCGATAAAGTTTGTTATGGTCCTGTACGAGGCCAAAAGGCCCTGAATATCTCAGAAAGAATATCATCATCTGCCTAGCCTTTTCCCAAACTATCTTGGGGTCGGCTTCCAGTCTAACCGGATGCAGCTGAGTACCATTATTTTACAAGAAGCGACTGCCTATCTGACCTCCACAACCCAGTTACTGGGTAATACGATACCCCTTGGTAAGACTGGATATCAGACGATTGTCATGTCGTCAATTATGTTCTCTACACAAGTTACTTAATGTTAGGGTTACAGTGGAGTACGAACATGGAATTTACTTAGTGAGAGACTGGTGCTTACGGTAGATGTCTGTAAGAACCTGTATTAAAGTCACCAGGGAGCTCCCCTGGACCTGCTATATACTACTTTTGAAAGTAATGCATTTTTGGATATTAATAAGAGAGCAGGAGACTAAGACAGGTCGCATTATAATTAAAAGACACAAAAAAAAGGTGATATACCCGACGCTACGACGCTTGGATTAATTTTATTTTTGGTTTTTAGAGGTTTTGTTCGTCGGGGGTTTTTTAAATTTGTAATTTAATTTTTATTTTATGCTTTTTAAACTCAAATTATTTTTTCTTAGCCTTGACTGTCCCACTCCTGGGCATAGGTCTACTCCCATTCCTTCCACTTTTCTTGGTTTTGCGCCTCTTCTCGGTTATTAACGAAAACAAGGAAAGATATGAATTTAAAAAAAACTTCAGCTTATAGGGGGGAGGGGGGGTTCAGCCTACCCCCCCGGCGATGCCCATGGTGAAAAAGTGACAAGAATTCAAATTTCCAATCAACTAGACCAGTAGAAGTTGTTTAAATCCCTTCATCAACTAGAAAAGAGGTGATGAGCTTCAAACGGCTGAGCAGATTTTCTCGAAACATAGCTAAGAACACTCTCGATTAAAATACCTTTCAAATGACACCAGTTTTATCAAAATCGCTTCATCCGTTTGGGATCTACGATGCCACAGACAGACACACAGATACACACGTCAAACTTATAACACCCCTCTTTTTTGGTCGGGGGTTAAAAATAAAACAAAAAATTAAAATACACAATGATTGAGGTAATTTTAGAATGCGTATGAGTAGTTGAAGAGTGTGTGTGAGTGACTGTGGTTTGAGCATGAATCATGGGAGACTGCAGAACGAGTAAAATAGTTTGTTAAAGCAGCAGGGGCAGACAAGACAATTAGTTAAAGAGATTGTCTATATGAGGGGGATCAAGAGTTTTTCTGTTCCCTAATAATCTAGAGTTTTCAAGTAAGACTGAGGTTTTGTATTTGTATTTTTTTTGGCTGTAACGGGTATTTACATACTTAAGGGTGTGCTACAGACAATCAAACTGAACAGGTAATAGCGAAAAAATATCAGCTGCTCCAAGGTCCAAGAAACACAGAAATTATGTTATAAACTATCTGAGTGTCAAATTTCATCCAAATCCGTTTAGTCGTTTTTGCGAGAAAGAGTAACAAACATCCATCCAACCACACCATCCAACCAATCCATAGTAATATTTTTATCCAGAAGAAGTATACTAATCTTTATAACAAGCATAGTAACTGGGGAAAATCCTCATGGAGAAGATTAGTATGGATAAGACGTGTGTATTTTGTCTTAAGATACTAATTCAAATTAAGCCACTCTTCTGCACTACCAATAACGTGACATAGAAGAACTTTTCGAAAGTAAACTGTAGTAAAAAGACATTTCCACTTCAACCTCTAACGACGAAACTTATATAGCTCATCCCTATTTAAATCCCATGTGGGCCAGCAGGAAGGTTCAGACACGGACGGCGCACGACCTTTTGCAAAATTAATTCACTTACACTAAATTAATTAAAAGTATGGCCGTCTACTAATGTATACGACGTTGAGGGTTGAGGGTAAGAGGTAGGGTGGGCTAAGATACGTTGGGAGGAAATAAGGCCTCATGTTTGCAGTTTAAAGAATGCTTTTATATTTGTAGTGGTAGTGCAAAGGTGAGGGTTTATTTAGAGCAGGTAAAAAAAATTTCGCCGTAATTTAGATAATTAATATTCCGCAAAGTTTATTATATAAAGGGTGTAAAACACCTCTTAACGAAGCCGAAAGGCACTAGCTTTCCCTGTCATCGCGATATTTTTTTTGTTCTACACCATACCTGGGAACCTTCTAGTTACGGAGATATTAGGGGTCAAAGTTCCAACTTTTTGACTAGTATTTTTTTTAATACAAGTTTTTAATGTAAGATTTTTACTTTAAACACCTCCACGACCCCCGTACTATTCAATCCGTCCATCAGCACAATGTTTTGAGTGCGTTACATTGAGTTCTACCACAAAACATGATTTACACCCCCCAAAAAAAAGTCGTTTCCCAGCAATAATTTTTGCGTAAAGTTACTTAGTTTCATGTACAGAATGTTAGGTTGACGGCTTCGTGATGAGGTGATTTACACCGTGTATATACAGGGTGTAACGGAAAGGGTATATATACATCCTTAAGGGTGTGCTACAGACCATCAAACTGAACATGTTTTTCATCTTAAAATTTTTTTTGCAGCAAAAAAAAATATCTGTTGCCTATACATTTGGGTCGAATAGGTATTGCAATTTTCTATGGGGCTGCAGATATTTTTTTTGCTGAAAAACTTGTTTTATGATGAGAAACATGTTCGGTTTGATAGTCTGTAGCACACCCTTAAAGATGTATATACCCTTTCCGTTACATACTGTCTAGTTAAAATAAAAAAAAAATTACGTAGGCCTACATGGGCACTTATAAAACGTCGACAAAAGGTGCACGGTTCGGGTTGGTCGTTTCCTATGGGGAAGAACCGGCACAACATCATCTGCCTAGCCTTTTCCTATATACATATTTTACATTATAGTACATACATATAGTATAATTATATAACTTGATTATAAAGCTCAACCACTGTTAGTTGGGATTTAAACCCTTCTAGGATCACCGGAGTGGTGCTATTTTTGGTTATGTATAAAACTTACATAATTATAGTAAAGAAGTCATGACGTATGGTCAAGTGGACAAAACTGTGTGAAACAGGGGTGGATCGCAATTTATATAATAATACGATCGAGATTAGCGTTTTCAGTAGATATTTATTTAGGATAACTGTTAAGTGTTTTAAATATCAGCATTTTTGGCAAGTGATCCATTCCTTTGCAGGGGATCGATCGAGCATTGATCATTACGTATATTAATATTGTATTAAAATATTATAAAAAAATAAAAAAAAGATTTATTTGTAATGAAAGTATCTACAAAATATAAGGAAAATGAGACGAGAAATAAAATCCACGAGCCTAACCACATAAAACCTTTCAATAATTTTACAGAAAAAAGTCAGAACCAAACAAACTACAACTTACAACCTTTTCCACTCTTTACCAGCATTGCCCAGCTGTTCAAATAAGTGAGCATCGCCGACGGCTGGTCACTGTTGACTCTAACCGGGTAACCGCGGTTTACTTCTGCAAATACGTAGTTCAGTTTCTATTAAACATAAAAAAGTAGAAAAACAACGGCCAGGATTTTTTTTTTCTTACCGTCAGATATTCTTTGGTGTATTATTTTCTTTTGTTTTTGCTTTAGAAAGAGGTTTTATGAATTTTCCTCTAACAAACGATTAGTCGATTACTTTGTGGGACTAGAGTTGAGCGGTTTGTTTTTTTTTATGTAAGTGTAGCTGGCTGTTTTTTTGTTGATCAGGGGACAGTACGAAAATAGAACAAACCGAAGCGAACGTTTGGCGGTTCGTTTAACTTTTACGCTACTATTACAAGATTCGGGTACTATAAATTATCCTGGTTTAAAAAAAAACTGTATTTGTGCAACTTACAACTCAGTGCCTATTTTGAATTAAACTACAAACAGTAGACACGTATTATATGCAACAATAAAAAATGTGGATATTTAATGTCATTATCAGTTATATTAAATGGTAATCAAAATGTCATTGCATTTATGATATTTAAGAAAACTGCTATTCTGCACAAAGCGTTTTGTTATAAAAAAACGAATGATGAGGTAACACTCATCCAACATTTAACATCAAACTTACGAATAAAAGTCTATGCGATAGCAAGCTTATAGCGACTAGCCAACTGTTTACTGGTTATTTTGTATGAGCCATCCAACAAGGTTTAAAATAGAATTGATTGTGAGATTCTAAACATGAAAATCCTTTCACGAAATTATAATAAGTGTAAAGCTACAATGATTACAGTATGTTGATAACATAATAACAGAGTCAGTTAATGTAGCCCAACCCGACTCATTATATAACGACACCCACTTTTGACCTCAACCATTGAACGCTGGTTTGACCGGTCATAAGTCTAAAAACCGTTGTTTAATTTTACAAAATAAACTATCATTAAAAATTCTGTCAAAAGAAGATACTTTATGAAATAAAATAATTACTGGATGTCAAAACAAGGTTTACTTTAAGTTATAACATTATTTTGAGAATTTAATTTCGATACAGGTGTCAAAAAAACAACATTATTTCAAGTTGAGCCATAATGGACGAGACTTATCATTCTTAGATTTTGCCTTGCTTTGTTTTTGGGAAGATATTGTTTTGTCTAAAATAACTATTTAAAAATACATAACTACTTTAGACAGATCATTATTACGTTGAACTTGTTATTTTTGAGTGAGCGTTATTAGCGGTAATTAAGAACAGACATGGTAAATATCCCGTTTCTTAAAGTTAGCGAATTTTTTAACTTTTCTTTAGTAAACTATCTATGTGCATTATTACAATTCAAAACTATTGAATAACTAAACGAACAACAAACTATAAAAGGGTATCAAAAAGCCTCCTCTACGCTTTCAGGTTCCAAAGAAACTGGCGGCGTTGCCACGTTGTATGGCAACACGTAGCCATTCCCAGTTTTAACTTAGTAACTTATATGACACAAAAATCACAAAGTATTGACATGATACCAAGCAGCGGCGCATCGCTAGTTTAGTAATAAAATACGAATATTCCAACTTTTTAATATTGAACTACTTATAAATTTCTTTTGAAAACGAAAATAATGTTTTTACTAATGAAAACTAATGTCATATACTTCAACCCAAATCAGTCGGAACTTTACTTAGGCCAGACAAAACATGAAAGCAAATCAAGTAACGCAATTGGGCTTTCAAAATTTAGTAAAGGAATCACAACAGTTTTACACGCGCTTGTTGACAAAGTTAGCTAATTTTCGAGTTGATTTTCGTTCCCGAAATCGGGTTTACAGACTTTATTTATTATATTTTTATATATTTTTAACCGATTTCGAAAAAAGAATGTGGTTATTTATTCGACCATCATTTTTCCGTTTATGTCAACCGTTTTCTCCGCAATTACGGGTCCGATTCAAGTGATTATTTTTCATTTGGTAGAGAAAACTTACGCGGTAGTCCCATATTAATTTTATTAACTTTGCTTTAGTAGTTTATTAGTTATCCGACTAATATTAGAAATGCGAAAGTTTGTGAGGATGGATGGATGGATGTTTGTTACTCTTTCACGCAAAAACTACTGAATGGATTTGGATGAAATTTGGCACACGGGTAGTTTTTAACCTGGATTAACACATAGGATACTTTTTATCCCGATAATATGTTCCCGTAGGATAATTATCGAACTCCACGCGGGCGACGCAGCGAGCATAAGCTTGTCCTCTATAATATGCAATTTTTTCTTCGTCTTTGTGGATGATGTGCTGACTACGTCTAGTTACAATGTGAAATTAATATTTAAAAAGAATTTGTGTGAGATACTACAACTAAAAATGGAAGAACAACAACAAACAAACGAAAATCCACCAGTATTAACCGAACATTTTCTTCCACAGGCAATGTGATGGGCGAAGTCAATCAGAACGAACACATACCGAGGACGGCCGGCGCCATGTAACTCTGTAATATGAATCTAAGTAACTTCGTCGTTTACATCACGAGCCTGCTCTGGCTGAACCTCACTGATGCTAAGATTGGTAAGTCTGAACTCTTTGAGCATTACCGAACAAACATCACGGGTTTAAATCCCCAGAGGGTTAAGCAGCTGAGCTCTACAGTCACGAGTATTATTACGATTGCACATGGCAAAATTCAAAAGCAATATTCTCGTGAAAAAACGGTTTCTACTTAAGTACTATTTCATAATAGTATGGCTTCAAATATACAATGTTCGAGAAAACATAAATATAATAAATAAAAATAAATAAAAAGTTACTGTGTGTACAAGACAAGACACCCAAAACAACTTACACACACAAACATTTAACTTTATATAACAACATTATTAATTCAAGTTTTTGCTATAGTGGGCGAAACTAAACATTTTCAACTTTGAAAAGAAAATAGATATTTTTGCCTGTTATTGTTTCTAGGAAATAAAGAGATAGATTACTGTTAGTCAGATTAAGTCGTATTGTACAAATTATTTTTGAGTAAGCGTAATTAACGATAATTATAATTTTGTTTTTACGCAGCATAGTAAAAAGGATCTACGACTTATTGTTTAATATACAAGACTTCATTGCTACGCCGTAGCTGACGACATTGCTACGAAAATTACAACACTTTCGTATCCAAACGCTATGCGTTGAGTTTTATTTTAAAAGAAGAAAATAACATAATTTGTAGGAACAGTTTGTAATATTTCACATTCAAAGCAATCTTGAATCTTCAAAATATTAAAACTGTGTTTTATCGGCCAGCCGTGTTTCCTCGTATTTTCCTGCAAAGCGACTATGTTTTCTAAACTAAAATACACTCGATACAAATCAATATTATTTAATCCAGGATAACTTTCTATACCGTTCATCTCAATAACGAGAAAAACGGCAAAATACACAAATATTAAAGGACATTTTGAATTGAAAATCAAATCCAACTCCATCTTTACAATCCTTTTTCAGCAAAAGAGGGGATTTGTTAAGGCTGAATTTCTATTTAGTCCAAGCTTACTCGGATCATTCCGAAGTGAAAGGGTCATGGCCCTCCGCCAACTTCAATTAACTTCATTCACTAAAATTAATTGAAATTAAGCTTCTTCATTATTTTTATCTTATTCAATGCCTTTTCTGACACAATAAATTAAATTATTTTTGGGTGAAAATAATTGAAATTAATCGGGCTTTGCGTTTGTTAGAAAAACGATTTAAAATTTACAGACTCGTTCAATTTGTTCGAAAAAACAAAACGCGTGGTCGCGCGATAGAAGGTCGTACAATTTTCCGAACAAATAAGTGACTTAATTACATGAACGCGACGATCCAGTACTCGCACGACCTATTTTTTATATGAGTACGCATTACTGCTCCGTTGCGAGCGTCACTGCTGAGCGTGTATTCCCGAGTTCGATTTCAGGTTTGGGCAAAAACGTTATAGGGTTTTGCTTTAAAGAATTTCTCAGTCTCTGCGTCGGAAAGCAAGTTAAGCTGTCCTGCACCTGAGTTCACAGCGGTCGCGTCGTATTGCCATCCCATCGAACTCTAAGAGTGAGAGAAGAGAAAGTCCACCTGAGCCTGTCCACACATTTGTGCAACTATAATATCTCCCTAATCTTCGCTGAGATTGACCGCCGCGACCGAAAACGGTCAGGAAGATAATTATTATTAGGACTCATGGTCAAGGCCAAACAAGTCAAAGTACACACACTTACATACAATTAAAGCTACTACAATAGAAAGCAATTGGAAACTATTTTTAATATAATATTCATTTTAATAATTAATTTACGTTCGCTTGGTCCTTGACTATCAATTTCGGAGATTATATGGGTTGAACCAAGTGACCTTAGAGGCCACGTGGTTCAACCCACATAATCGTAGTAAGAAGGAGCCTATTTTCACTATAATCAGCCTTTAATTATTCTTTATAATCCTACTGACGAGTTCACAGGCCTGTGAGAGCCATATTGCAACATGTTTGCGCTCGCAGCGCTGGCGCTTGGCGGCATGCCTTAGAATTGATGGTTCTAAAACGTACCGGTTTCTTCGCGATATTTTCATTCATCAAATTGAGAGCAGTAATGACACAATAATTTACACAAATTACAGTTTCTTTTTTTTTTAAGAAAACGTTGTCCCACCCTAGGAATTTCTCCTGTATCGTCGGTGCGTTTACAAACATTAAAACTCACATACACAAACAGCCAGACCCGGAACAAGTATCTGTAGGCCATACAAATATTTGTTCCGTGCGGGGATCGAACCCGCGACACGCAGCGCAGCAGTCGATCGCTCAACCACTGCGCCAACCGTGCCGTCATTCTCTCTTAGTTTTCACCTAGGTTTGAAAACGAACCCTTAAGAGGGGACTCTAGTCGGTATTTCTCCGTACAAAAGTATTCTGCTGTTTTCTTCGTGGATAATGCGTCTAGAGCAATGATATTTTTCCAAAAAATCTAGGTCTTATTCATACATGCCCCTATTATTTCCTTTTTTTTCAAAACATAATCATTAAAAGAATTATAACAATCCAAAAACCCGAAAAAAAAGCCCGTTTTTACCGCCATGTTCAGACAACTACTAGACAAATAAGATAAACAAAAAAGAAAATAATAGGATAAGTTTTTAACAAAAAAGAAAATAATAGGAGCATAGATATACTTTTCTTCCAAATTTTGATGTAAGAATTATTTAGATCAGTTTAGTTTTGAAGAAGAAAACAGCGGAATACAAAGCGTCTTTTGGTCAAGATTTTTTGTCGGTAAAATCAGCCTGAGCTGCAGTTGTCCCTTTCACACTTTACGGGGGCTTGGTCGGGTGCAGCGCGACGGCAATAGTTTCTTCAAATCAAATACTTTTACGATTTACCTTTTACCTTTACGACTAGTCCAAGTTTTTAATGCTCTAAAATACTTGTCCAATAATTCTACTTTCAGTCAGGGATTAAATTTAGGGCCCTATTCACAGCAGCGTCGAATCTGGCTAGTGATCACTAGTCCTATATATAAAATAGATTTATTTCATCATAATATGAACACTGCCTAATATCTATCAGTCATTTATATCCGTCCAATCTGTCTGGCTTGTCAGCTTTCTATTCTCCTGTGACAAGACACTTTTTCGGGATAAAACTTATGGGCTAGAAACTTTTTATACGTTTGGATAAATAATGGAATAGCTTAGTTTTCTTTTGAACTGTTCTTCAATTGAAGGCCTATGTTATAGTTTTATTGTTTTTAAAATCCTGCCACACACAAACAGACAAGTAAAATAACACCCCTCTTTTTTGGTCGGGGGTTAAAAAAGGGTACAGAAAAATGTTACCCAGCACTTGAGTGCAAAAAATAAAGTGAAGCAGTTACAAACTTACAACCTGTGAAAAATAAAACGACTACAAGAACAAAAATAAACAAGACAAAAAAAAAATACTACCAACTTTCATACCGTAAGCAAAACTTCTTTTACAGCCTTCCTAGAGAAACTAACCCATAATTTTGTTCCAGGGTACTTTTGGCACATCACAGATCTTCATTATGACCCGTTTCACAACTCCCAGGAGCTACATAGAGGTACTTTATGAAACGTATTACGTTGTTTTAAGCTGATGACTTTATTATTTTTGTTCGCTGACATAGTACCATGAGAATTCATAAAACATGCGATAGTGAACGTTATAGTGAATTATTACGGGTTTTTCTGATGAATATCAAAATCAAAATCAAAAATCAAAATATTTTTATTTCACATAGGCCTACATGGGCACTTGTAAAACGTCGACAAAAAGCTCGGTTCGGGTTGGTCGTTTCCTATGGAGAAGAACCGGCAAGAAACTCCATGGTTACTCTTTTAAAATCATTTGGCTTTACAATTTTTCTATGTTACAGCGTTGGCACTTAAGTATGAGTGGACATCGTAGGCCCGACAATAAATCGTTGCTTACTACAAAACGTAGAACAAGATAAAAAGTTACCAAGGATCTAGGAATCTATAAGGCCTACAATGTCCACACATTTACAAACAATCGGTAAATAAGAAAATGAGTCTATACAAGCAAAAAAAAAAAAAAAAAGAAAAAAAAAAGATCAGCACTGTATGTTTTATTTTCGTGCATATTGTTTGTGAATTATTTATTAGTGTTGGCTCGTTGGGTGTTTGATGAATGAGGGTAATCAGGGAGAATAATTAATTAATCATGAATGTGTCAGCTTGATTTTATCATTTTTCTTCACATCATTTGGATATATATAATGACTGATGACGCATTTGAGTACTTTATTGTTCCTCTACTGTTTTTGCGTAGTTTCGTAATCCGACGGAATTCACTTTGCTGGCATTTTGTCGCGTGATCTACGAGTAGCTTTATTAATAAACTAGCTGTACCCAGCATGCGTTGCAATGCACTTTTTACTACCCACCTACCCTATCCGACCTACCTACCCTATCCTACCTACCCTACCCGACGCTACCTACCTACCTACTCTACCCTACCCTACCTACCTACTCTACCCTACCCTACCCTACCCTTACTACCTACCTACCCTACCTACCTACTCTACCCTACCTACCTACCCTACCCTACCCTACCTACCTACCCTACCTACCTACCCTACCCTACCTACCTACCCTACCCTACCTACCTACCTACCCTACCCTACCTACCTACCCTACCTACCTACCTACCCTACCTACCTACCCTACCCTACCTACCTACCCTACCCTACCTAACCTACCCTACCCTACCTACCTACCCTACCCTACCTACCTACCCTACCCTACCTACCTACCCTACCCTACCTACCTACCCTATCCTACCTACCTACCCTACCCTACCCTACCGTATCCTATGTCCTTCTCCTGGCTCTAAACTACCTCCCTGCCAATTTTCAGCTAAATCGGTTCAGCCGTTCTTGAGTTATAAGTGAAGTAACTAACACGACTTTCTTTTATATATATAGATAATCGCCTGTAATATTATAAAATGTAAACAGTGTGAAATATATGCGTATCGAATAATTTACACTGACAATTACCTCGAAAAAAGATCGGTGACGCCGAATCCGTCGAATGAGTTTCGTCACCAAAAAATCCCTGCAACACCAGATAGTGACTGATAATTCATCCCTAATATTCTTCACATTTTTCACTTACTCACCAGGTTGCCGCCACAACCGCGGTAACAACGAGCACAGTCACCGTAACGGGCGACATCGCGACCACACTTGCGACAGCTCCTGGCCTCTGATACAGAGTGCCGCCGCTCTCATGGCGGAGCGGCACCCGGACACCTTGGAATTCGTGCTGTGGACTGGGTGAGTTTTACTCATTCACCAGGTTGTCGTCACAACCGTTGTCATCGTTACGGCGATGCCAGGATCAGTCACACATGCCATATGTCATCCTGACAGACATCCTGGCGTCCTGACTTGATCCTTGGAGTTTGTGTTGTGGACTGGGTGAGTATAGTAATTCATCACTACTACAGACGTAGGTACAGCTGGAGATTTTTTGCAATTCATTACTCATCATTTGCAATTTCACAAGTATCGCACTTTTCCGGATCAAATTAAATCATCATAATCCCATAAGCCTATAATTTTCCCACTGCTGGGACACAGGCCTCCTCTCTATGAGAGGGAGTGGGCTGTGACCCACCACGCGGGCCCAGTGCGGGTTGGTAGATTTCATATGTCTTCGAATTTTTAGTTCTAGGACATGTCGGTTTCCTCCCGATGTTTTCCTTGACCATTTTTGAGAGCAGCGGTGATGAAATAAATTACACAAAGTAATGCGCCTGCCTGGGTTCGAACCCACGGCTTACTGCTTGTAAGTCAGGGCTGCCACCACTGGGCCACCGCTGCTCTCCTCCAAATTAAATGCTGATCCTGAACTTTCTCAAAAGCCTGTAATTATACAGGCACCCAAATTCTCCATACCGAAAAACGCTGCAAAAAATTAGTTAAACAGAACAGCAGAATATATCACTACTTTTCTTTCACCAGGGACATCCTCTCCTCATCAATGGAGCACCTAAGCGAGGATATAAAGCTGGAAGCCGTGAGGAACGTCACAGACATTCTGAGCAGGACATTCAGTAGTCAGTTCGTGTTTCCAGCGCTGGGTCACAATGACCCTGCTCCTTCTAAGAGGCTAGTTGAAATGTGGATGCAGTGGCTACCCACTGAAGCTTTACAGACTTTTGAAACTGGTAAGTACAAGGTAGAATCGACCTCGATGCTGAAATGGTTACCAAGTATTCTGGTACATCATTCTGAATCCCCCACATAGAAAATTTTCGTAGGTTATTTAAAAAAAAAAAGTTGTTTCTACAAAACTGCAAATATACGGTCAAAATTTACCGAAAAGCTGTTTTTAGGGTTTCGTCCCTCAAAAGGAAAAACACTCGCAAGGGAATCAAAACCTACATGGTACTTCCCGTAAACTCAGAAACTTGAAATTTGGTACGAAGCAACGACTTATAGCACAGATAAAGGAAAAATTGCGAAAACCGTAAATTTTTAGTTTAATCATACAATATAAAAAATATTTTTATTAAATACGGTTTTAAAAGTACGGAACCCTCGGTGCGCGAGTCCGTATCGCACTTGGCCGGTTTTTTTCTAAATAACCTATTTAAAATTTAATGTTCAGAATGATGTACTAAATATGTGGTAACCGTTTTGGCGTCAGTGTCTCTTCCTTCTCTTCTCTCTTGTCAGAGTGAAAAAGAGCAGTATTGGAAAAAAACTCAGTCAGGAAGTTTGGTAGTGGGCTAACTTGACGGCACGGTTGGCGCAGTGGTTGAGCGATCGACTGCTGCACTGCGTGTCGCGGGTTCGATCCCCGCACGGATCAAATATTTGTATGGCCTACAGATAGTTGTTCCGGGTCTGGCTGTTTGTGTATGTGAGTTTAAATGTTTGTAAACGCACCCACGATACAGGAGAAATTCCTAGTGTGGGGCAACGTTTTTTTTTTTTTTAAAAGAAAATAAGAAGAAGAACTGCCGAAGAGATCATTAATTTTTAAAGTAAATCTTAGATATTAGAAGAGTAACGTACTTTAATAATGCAATTTCAGGCGAAGTGAACCTACTTTTTTAATACGGTAGTCCCATTCTTTTTCGTGTTTTTTTTTTTCAGCCTGTGAATTAATACGATGAAAATCTGAAGAATTGAAGTTTCTAACACCATCCTAGCTGGATCCAGCAGTTTGTTTCGGAGAATACTAATGCAAATTTTGTTTGCAGGTGGATATTACACGATAGAACAGTCTCATAGCAGGTTAAGAATCGTAGTCCTGAACAGCGTGCTCTGGGCAGGTGGAGCTGCCAGGACTGATGGTCCTCACAGAGGCAGGCAGCAATGGGAGTGGCTGGAGCAGGTCCTCATTAAAGCTAGGAGAAGAAATGAAATGGTAAGCACTTCAGTATATTGTTAAAGGTATCTATAGGCTTATGGGGCTTTGTTTAATGCAATCTTTTTTTTTCTGCAAAATAATAAACAGTTTTTTTGGTTCACCATAAAGGCTTTGATGTCCAACATTTTCCAACCGTTTTCACGAAAAAATTTAGGGGAAAAGGGGTCATGGTCAATTGTAAATGTATTATTTTGCCCCAAATCAATGTATGTTCATCGTCAGTTCGTAAAGATACGTTCCAAACTTCTGTATTTAAGCACAGAGTACTAAATAACATCAACTCTGTAATTTCTGAAGAGTTTGGCAGAGTTATCTACACAGAGTCCTAATAATCAATGATGTTCCCTAGGTCTACCTAGTCGCCCACGCCGGCCCAGGAGTGGAAGAGCGGCACAACGCGGGCAGCTCTTCAGCGGCAGGTGGGGGGGAACTGACTCCTACTGCCAATCAGCACCTAGTGCATGTCATACGTGCATTTAGCGATGTGATCGCTGGGCAGTTCTACGGTCATCGGCACGCTGACACGTTCAGACTTATTTATAGTGAAGGTTTGTTACAATGTGGTTACTTTTCTGGATCACGATCTTCAAGATCACAGCACCCAGCGATTAGCCAATCGAAGATAGATACATACTCGTACATGTTTGCAATTTGACTCTTAATATAACAGCGACTTTATTTCGCATCAGTGAGGGAAAGTTTTCGGCTTTAAATTGTCTATTAGTACTGCTGTTCACAGTTTAATGTTGATGTGTTACTAGAAGGTACAAAACTACCAGTAAACATAGACATATGACAAAATCAAAACTTATTTATTCAAATTAGGCTGATAATCAGCACTTTTTGAACGTCAAAGAGACAGTCCCCCAAAACGCGTGCCCTTCACCACTTCCTAGGTATTTAGCTGGGTATTTAGAAGAAGTAGTGGAACAAACTAGCAACACATCTGTCTGTTAGGTTAGAAGAACCAGATTCTATACAATAGTGTTCAAGTTAAACTAAACAAAGAATCCATTCCATCAAATTAATGTCACATGTCAGCTAGCACACACCACTTGTAAAATAAAATATTAAAAATATACTCAAGAATAAATAAAACCTCCAGAAATAAAGGTTGTGCCCGCTTACACGTGCATACAGACGAAAAAAAAAGTAAAAATCTTAAGCAAAAAATATATAAATATGAAATCTATCTGATATAAACGCTTGTCTACTTGATAAAACGGTGTCTTCTTTTTTCCTTCGACTTTTCCGACGACTCTAGCATGCCCGAGTGATATTTCTCGGCGGCATGTAAACCAAGTCGGAGGCTCATGGGTAGCGTACTCGTAAAAACTCTGACACCAGGTTAGACTATCGCAAAACATTCGAAGAACGCCACCTTCTTATAATTATTATTTACAAATCACAAACCATTAACATTCGGCACTATTCACAAGAAAATAAGAAGACTACAAAAAACAGCCAAGAGAACGCTATTGAAAACCTAGCCTAGATTGGTAACCTCTGAATGTTATTACTAGCAAAGACAGAGATAGAAAGGCAGTACTGTTCACATTCATGACGGAAGTTATATTTGTGTGGTTCTCACAAACGACTGTCTGCTTTTAAAGTTCCCAGGAGCATCGTAAAAGGACTAAAGGATTATGAGGATTGATAGCGTTATCTACCTTGTGGGCTAATAGAAACAAACTGCTATTACACATTCGTTCGCGTCGTTGTGTTTATGGCAATATCTCTTTGTGGTCGTTTAGTGGACCTTAGAGGCTCATTCAGTACTAGTATTTGGGGTTGGCAAGATTAAAAACTAATCGGAACGTTAAAATGTGGAACGAATAATTAGATATAATTTTAGGGTTGGTTATTTTGGCTTTCTGAGTGTCAACCTGAAACAGCCAGAAAGTGTCGAAATCCTCATAGAGAATGGTGGGGTGAGCGGGGCAGATTCGACGACCAGCGGATCACACTAACTCCACATTAAAACAATTTGAAGTCATGGAGCGAGGATTTTGCCAAATTCAATGAGGAGATGATGCAGGCTAATAGTAAATGAGCATTAGTAACAATATCACGGGTCACAGTAAATATTTGCAGTGGATATTGATACAGTGAAACCCTGTAATAAAGGCATTGTGGCACGTAATTTCTTATAACAAACAAAAATAAATACGGATAAACACAATATTATTATGAGTGCTTGGGTTTATACATGAAGGTAATACAAATACACGTCGTCTTTGATGCAATAAAGATATCAAAAGCATAATATTTTGTTAACATAATATTATTTAACTTTCCTTCAGTAATATTGAAACAACTATCCCTTTTGACTTATAAAGAGTACGTGAAATAACATTTCTGGAGTTACGAGACGTTTGTGCTACAATAGATATGAATAATAAAATGGCGTTCTTTTGTGTAGTAAAAATTATTATGATGTTATTTATCTCTTTCCTATCTGCTGGAAGCTTTTCATAGCCATCTCTCCGTGCTGTACGAATCTAGGGTATCGGCTCCAGTTTTGAAAGCTCTTTGTTGGGTAGCGAACTGCGGAAAAGCTGAATGGTGAGATTAGTTATACGTCTTTCGAAAGGCTGCACAATACGTTAGTTTATTATGTTATTGTTGGAATCTAGGAAATATGTCGATAAAGTTTTCTGTTTTTTAAAATAAAAGCAGTAGCGGGAGGTGTGTTGACGACCATCAGTGAATAAATTATCTTAAGAAGTGTGATGACAAGACACTCATCTCTTAAATTGCGTCATTATTCCTTTTTAAATGTTTTCAAAATATTGTCCACAGGTCGACCAGTATCTTGGGCAATGTTGGCTCCCTCGGTCACACCGAGAGGCGCTGGCAGTACTTCAAATCCAGGATTAAGACTTTATAAGTTCGACTCCAATACCGGAAAGGTAAGGTTTAGATTCTCTTGACAAAATTGCAAACAGACAACAACCGACAGCTCCTAAATCTAGTTAGTTTGTTTGTTAGTTTGTTCAGAATTATAACAATTCTTTGAATCTACAATAAGTAAATGCTTTGAATGAAGTTCTACAGAAAACTCTCTTTTATTCCCAAAATATATTTGTTTGTTTAGTATTAATTGATTCTGCAGAAGAAGTTTCTATATCGTTATAACTTAATGCGTGTTTCAACAATTTTTTCATCGAAATTGTAACAGAAAACATAAATCTCTTCCACAGGTTTTAGATTACACACAGTATTACTTAGATGTAAATAACATAAGAGGAGAAGCTCACTGGGCGATAGAGTACAACCTCACCCAATATTACGGACTGAGAGAAGTGAGTGCGGCGTCACTGGACGTCTTGGCAGAGAGGATACGGAACCACCACGACCGTGGTGTTTTCGCTAAGTGAGTACATTTTTCAAAGTTTTACTTCAAATTTTCATAATTTCAGAAATCTCGGTGAATTCAGGATTTAAATAAAAAATAATTATAAAAAACCTCATGCCGTGCAAGATGTTTTCTTCTTCTCATCATCTGCCTGGCCTTTTTCCCAAACTATCTTGGGGTCGGCTTCCAGTCTAATCGGATGCAGCTGAGTACCAGTATTTTACATGAAGCGACTGCCTATCTGACCTCCACAACCCAGTAACTGGGTAATACGATACCCTTTGATATGACTGGATGTCAGACTTTTTTGGCTTCTGACTACTCGTAACGACTGTCAAAGATCTACAAATGACAGCCGGGACCAACGGCTTAACGTGCTTTCCGAGACACGGAGGAAACTCAGTATGTAATTATGGTCACCCATCCACAGACCAACCTCGGCAAGCACGGCTTCACTTTAAAGATCAACCCGTGCGGCTGTTATTATGTAGCCACGAGCTCCTTCTTTTCTGCTTCTATACTTCTTTATTAGGATTGAGGTTCACCCTGCAGCTCGGAATCGGGAATGCTATGGCATTCCTGCTCTGTTTTTCGCTCTTGCTAATGACGGTTCTGAGCGACAGAAAAGAATAGGAGCATAGAAAAATACTATTCCGTGCTAGTAGATGAGGCGCAATCCGTCTACACTTCAGCTGCTCCAAGTAAAATACTAGTATTGAGCTGCATCCGGCTAGACTGAAAGCTAACCCCTACAAAGTTGGGAAAAAGCTAGGCAGATGATGATGACCTCCATGTCACCCCCATTCTACCTATCTATATCATCTTCACACAGTAGTAAATAATAAATAATTGGCATTTTTGTTGGTTTAGATATCTAACAGCACTTCGAGTTCGACACGCACCAGACGTCGCAGAATGTGACTCGGCGTGCGTGCACGTCCACTACTGCGCAATAACACGCGCCGACTACAATGACTTCCGTGTATGCGTCCGCAACCCTGCGTCGGCGCTAGCGTCGCGGGCCGCGCACAACTCAGCCGCCATCTTACTTTACGCCATCTTGATTTTATTAAAATCGTAATATTTTGTGTAAATATGCTTCTGTGTTTCCCAAATGGCCTTTTGTCTGCAGTAGTATCAATGTTCATTTTACATTCCTTAATTAATATTGCGAGATAAAACAGTGTGTACATATTTTTAATCTCTGAATTCGTTTGTCTCACAAATATTAGTTGGACTAATAATATTTATGACAAACTTCTCATTAATCATAACATTCATTTTCCAATTATTTTACTTTCAAAGTGACAAGATTAATTGGAAAACTTAGCTCAGGGTTATCATTTATTTCACCTGAAAGCATTGTTTCTTGATTATTGTAAAATACATTAACGAACGCTTTAATTTATAAAAAGTGAAAATGGATTATAAATCATAATAAATTATTGAGTGTAATTAGAAATTGTTTATTGTGATCTTCGTCGCTAATTTGATTGTGATAATTGACATTTTTGTATAATATAATGATAAGTGAACTGAATCAGTGTAAGTAAATGAAATTAAAACATTTGAAGAAAAAGTTTGTTTTATTTTTTTTAATTACTTCTACGACTGCGTAATACGCTTTAGTTGATTTTTAACCCCCGACCAAAAAGTGTTATAAGTTTGACGTGTGTATCTGTGTGTCTGTCTGTGGCATCGTAGCTCCCAAACGGAAGAACCAATTTTGATAAAATTGGTGTCATTTGAAAGGTATTTAATCGAGAGTGTTCTTAGCTATGTTTCGAGAAAATCTGCTCAGCCGTTTGAAGCTCATCACCTCTTTTCTAGTTGATGCAGGGATTTAAACAACTTCTACGGGTTTAGTTGATTGGAAATTTGAATTCTTGTCAATTTTCACCATGGGCATCGCCAGGGGGGTAGACTGCACACCCCCCCTCCCCCCTAAAAGCTCAAGTTTTTTTTTTTTTAATTCATATCTTTCCTTGTTTTCGTTAATAAGCGAGAAAAGGCGCAACACCAAGAAAAGTGGAAGAAATGGGAGGAGACCTATGCCCAGGAGTGGGACAGTCAACTCTAAGAAAAAATAATTTAAGTTTAAAAAGCATGAAATAAAAATTAAATTAAAAATTTAAAAAACCCCCGACGGACAACACCTCTAAAAAAACAAAAACAAAATTAATCCAAGCGTCGTAGCGTCGGGGGACCGCTAAGATAGACAGTTTAGTACATACACTAAACAAAGCGGACCCCCAACGCTACGACGCTTGGATTTTTAATTTTTTTTATTCAATTTTTATGACGGAATTACGTGTAGTAGTCGTTGTAGTGGCTGTGGGCTGACTTTCTTCATCAAATGAGCGATGGCCGGTGGAGGAAACGAGTTCTGAAGTGGAGAACATGTTTCGGCAAGCATTGGACGTCCCCAGACAGATGACAAGATGGCCTTAAAGAGGTGGCTCGAACAGGGGGCTTTAGCAGAATCCTTAAATTACAGTGTCGAATCGCAAATGACGGTGTTTTTGGAGCAGCTGGGGAGACGCCAATGCCTAGAAGTGGAATATGAAATGATAATAAAGGGTGTGAATTGACCCTTAATGAAGCCGAAAGGCACTTGTTCTCCACGTCATTGCGATTTTTTTGTTCCGGACCATACCTGGCAACATTCTAGTTACTGGGATATTCGAGGTCAAAGTTCCAACTTTTTTGATTAGCACAATGTTTTCGTGCGTTACGTTGAGTTTTACCGCAAAACGTGATTTTACTCCCAAAAAAAAAATTTTTTTCTAATCAAAATCATTTTTCCTAATAAAATCGTTTCCTAGCATTAATTCATGCGTAGGGTTACTTAGTTTGAGGAGCTCGTGGCTGAACAATAACAGCCGCACGGTTCGATTTTCAAGGTTAAGCCGTGTTTGCCAAGTATGGTCCGTGGATGGGTGACCATAGTTACATACCTTACATACGAGTTTCCTCCGCGCCTCGAAAAGCATGTTAAGCCGTTGGTCCCGGTTGTCATTAGTAGATCTTTGACAGTCGTTACGAGTAGTCTGAAGCCAAAAGTCTGACACCCAGTCTTACCAAGGGA
Organism: Cerastis leucographa; assembly: GCA_963082945.1. NCBI lineage: Eukaryota > Metazoa > Arthropoda > Insecta > Lepidoptera > Noctuidae > Cerastis > Cerastis leucographa. Next base: position 18,157,231 of record OY720356.1, on the reverse strand, counting down.
TATCGTATTACCCAGTTACTGGGTTGTGGAGGTCAGATAGGCAGTCGTTTCATGTAAAATACTGGTACTCAGCTGCAGCCGGTAAGACTGGAAGCCGACCCCAAGATAGTTTGGGAAAAGGCTAGGCAGATGACTAAGTTTGATGTACATAATGCTTGGTTGACGCTTCGTGGGGGGTCCGTTTACACCTTGTATCTATACATCTCAATTAGAGCAGTTAGTAGGATTGTGTGGTTTTATGAAACCACGGTAAAAGTGAAACTTTTTTTCACACTATAGACATTTAACTAAAAATTTTTGGAATAATATTCCATTAAGGGTATAAAACGTATAAAACGCACGGCCGAGCGTCACGTGACATGCCACACACAGACGAAAAAGTTTGAGACGATGTAATAAAAGTTTCACTTTAAAAAAGAATCATGAAACATATATTATGATTATTTTCTAGCATACTATCTGAAGGAAAACATCGTAAGGAAACCGGCATGTCCTAGAACTAAAAATTCGAAGACATGTGACATATATTAATCCGCACTGGGCCCGCGTGGTGGATTACAGCCCACTCCCTCTCATAGAGAGGAGGCCTGTTTCCCGGCAGTGGGAACATTATAGGCTGATGATGATGATACTATCTGACGATAAGTAGTGCAGAACCGATCGGTCGAAATCAAAGTGCATAGAACAGTCTACTCCGACAGCCATTTTCTACGACGTAATAGAGTATAACCGAGAAAGAACGAGAACGGATGAATGAATGAGAGCATGAACGAGCAATGACTTTCTTTCGGCATTTCAAAATCAAAATATTTTATTTTACATAGGCCTACATGGGCACTTATAAAACGTCAACAAAAGGTGCACGGTTTGGGTTCGTCGTTTCCTATGGAGAAGAACCGGCAAGAACCTCCATGGTTACTCTTTTAAAATCATTTGGTTTTACAATATTTGAAGTTACAGCGTTAGTACTTAAGTATGGGAGGACAGCGTAGGCCCGACAAAAAGTCGATTGCTTACTACAGAAGATAGTAAAAGAAAAAAAGAAAAATTACAAAGCCTACAATGTCCACACATTCACAAAAAATAGGTAAATAAAAAGAATCTATACAAAAGTAAAAATTAAACAATAAAGGAACACTAACTTAAACAATTGACACAGATGTTATCATCAGTGCTGTAACTATTCTGATTTAACGTAAACAAGTAGTAAAGTCTGATGCTGAAAGTTATTTTCTAGAGACTGCAATACTAGGTAAGTATCTTCCTAAAACTCTTGCTTAAAACGTACTGTATGGGATAGAAATATTAACAGTTTTTCATGTAGCGAAAACTGTGTTGTGACGTTAAAACACAACTCCAAACATAATAATACACATAGGTCCAATTTTGAAAGCCTTTCATTAAAGACGCTTTTAAAGCACACGCATAAAATTTTGCTTAAATGCTCTACCACGGATTTACGCTAGCTCGTGTATTATATGAATAGGTACTATAAACGTGAACTAACTTCGTCTTACTGTAACCTTTTCACGTCTTAACAGCTGAATAGATAATAATCAAATTTAAAGCAGATAGACTTTGGATATGAATATTCTGACCTGGATATTACATTCCCATGGGATAAGTTCCAATCTATACGCAGGTGACGACGTGGACAAAAACTAGTTTAAAAACCGGCCAAGTGCGAGTTGGACTCGTGCACGAAGGGTTCCATACCATAATTTAAAAAAAAAAAAACGAGAAAAAAAAACACTTTTTTGTATGGGGCTCCCATACAAAAAATGAATTACACCCTTAAATATTTATTTTATTCTGTTTTTAAGAAATACATAATCTGGAAAAAAATCAACTAACTACCTATCACGGTTCATGAGATACAGCCTGGTGACAGACGGACGGACGAACGGAAAGCGAAGTCTCAGTAATAGGTCCCGGTTTACCCTTTGGGTACGGAACCCTAAAAATCAATGTTACTACATAACATAACATCACGCATGTAATCTCCGTAGGGTCAGGCAGAGGTGTCCTAAGAGGTGTATCATTGTTACCATTGACGGTAATTCTGACATTTCCGTTAATTTAAATCAAGCTATTTTAACATTATATAATTATAATAAGACCTCATAAATACAGTGACATGTGCTCATTCAGCGTATCGTGACGACTTTACTTACAGAATAAGTAATTTCTACCACCTTATACATTACTAATTGGCCCGCGCAACTTCGTCTGTTTTCGCAACATTTTCCCCGTTTTCGCAACATTTGTCATTGCTGCTCCACTCCTATTGGTCATAGCATGATGATAAATAGCCTATAGCCTTCCTCGATAAATGGGCTATCAAACGCTGTTTTTTTTTTAATCGGATCAGTATTTCCTGAGATTCAGTCCAAGCACCAGACGTTGCGGTAACGTTAAACAAACAAACTTCAACTTCATTATTAGTAACTAGCTGTCCCGCGCAACTTCGTCTGCGTCACATTTTCCCCGTTTTCGCAACATTTTTCATTGCTGCTCTGCTGCTATTGGTCGTAGCGTGATGATATAAATATAGCCTATGTCCTTTAAGATCCTATCATTAAAATAATTTCATTAAGATCCGATCAGCCGTTTAGTCGTGAAAAGGTAACAATCAGACTTACTTTCGCATTTATAATATTAGTTAAGGTAGATAAGATTAGTTAAGTTTGTATACTGATTAGATAGCCAATGACTAGGCAATGGAGCGCAGCATAACAGGTGTTCAGCGTACAGATCGCGTGGGAAAAACTGCCCTGCGCTACATTACTCAAGTTGCAGATGTTGGAGTAAAACAGCCAAGCTGAAGTGGGAGTGGGCTGGCCACGTAGCACGAATGCGCCCGGAGACATGGGCAACGATCGTCATTCACTGGACGCCTGAAGGTGGTGTGGCGATCTGATCTTGTTTAAGGGGCGAACATGGACAGATATTGGACAGGATATAGTGTAATCCCAGCAGCGGGACACTCAATGGGATCTAAAAAAATCCGATTAGGTTATTTTTCTGCTATTATTTGGAACAACGCGCACAGCTTTAGTATCTCGTAAGTTACTTGAAAAAACAAACATTTTTCTTCGTTTAATTTAAAATTTAATCCCTTTACACACAAAGAGATCTATAAAAATACCGATTAGATTATTTTTTTCTGCCATTATTTGGAACAACGCGCAAAGCTTGAGTATCTCGAACTTGAGGAAACAAAAATTTTTCGTCGTTAAATTTAAAATTTAATCCTTTTTAAGTCTATAAAAAATAGTATACGAAAATTTTTGACACAAAAAAATCATCTTTACGTTAATAGCTTAATAGCAGTTAATAGCTTTCGAATGATGGGAAAAAAAAAAAAAAAACGGTTCAACCCATATCAACGATAGCTCGAGTTTATTCCGATAAGCCGGTGATAGTTGTACTACGTAGCTTGTTTAAAGACATAGTGGCTATTTCTATCAATGAGCCAAAAACTTAATGAATTTATTCAAGTTCTTTGACTATGATGGCATTATCAGGATTTTGATTGCTTCCGCTGTTGAAACACAGGCTCCCTCTCTGTGTGAGATGGACTGGACTGTAATCCACCACGCAGGCCAAGTGTAATTAAATATTCATTGCAAAATGTGTACACCGTCCATTATCAACGAATATTTAATTAATACTGTTGTACAATCAAATTTAATTTTAGCCAACTCTTCAAACAATACTTGCCATTGTCTTCACATCAAATCAGCTTAATTAATTCGTCGCCGTTATATCCAATAATTAATTCCTTTAATAAATATCGTATTCGATAACAAAAGCATAAAGTCGTCCTATAAATACGAATACTAAAGATGAAGCCCACCCATTGTTATAAACGAGCCTAAAATATTCGCATTTCTATAAATACGTACATTATTGAGCCAAATATCCGAGCAATAACCGATCTCAACATTCATATCCTCGTATCCATATGAATATATTTCTAAGTCCCGAAGTAAGACCGTCCTAGTATTACTAATCTTTAGGGGCCCTAAAACGACCGAGAAAAATGGGTCATCTCTACCTTTCCTTGAAAGCTTTACTATCCAGTGTAAACTGACCCTTTTTTTCTTTGCATTTGTATTGTATTGGAGGCCAGTGTAAGGTTGATACGAATTCGCAGTTTATGCTATATGAATACATCTCGATGTACCTAAGGGTGAAGTTCGTGTAGAAAAAAGTGGTAAAATGGTAGTAAGCATTTATGTGTTGAGAAAAGGGGTATGAAAGGGAGGCGTTAGTTCGGAGCCCCTTTGTCGTGTTGACTGACATTTGATGCGTATAATAATGAGTATATATTGTGCGGTAAACATGAAGATACTTAGTTTTCTTTGGCCCCATTTTTGTAGCAATAAGTAGTTAGTTCAAGGCACTTCAACGGCAATAACGTATGTGGTGATCAGCAGAATTTAGTGTCACATTCGTAAAAAAACCGGACAATTGCGAGTCGGACTCGCCCACCGAGGGTTCCGTACAAATTTGTATTTTGTAAAGACTATGTTTCTATGATTTAATTACAAATATACCTATAGTTTTCAGACTTTTCTCGGGACTTGTGGTATAAGACAATATTACTGGCCAAATTTCATAGTTCCAGATAAACTGTAAAAGTGAAATGTATTGATAATGTTTTTTGTTGTTGCGACTACTTAGATAAATCAATTGTAAATTACCTCCCTTCTGATCACAGTGGGCAAACCGTTGTTTTCGAGTCCTACACACCATTACAAAAAATCCAGATAAACTCTAGACAAATAACGCCCAGCAATTTGAATAAATTTAATAATAACAACTTAATTAGTAATTTAGGCATTCCGGGCCATATAATTGAAAATGCAAATCAATTTTATGAGGAATTCTTTTCGGTAGTTCACGTAGAGTTCAATAATACATTAAAAATGAAAACAAAATCTATTTACCCTAAGTTTATGTTCAGTGACTGGGCCACTAAGGGTATTAGGATAAGTAGGGAGCGATTGTTTGAGTTGTACGGCCTTAAGCCTTACATCAACTCGGAAACTTTTAATAAATATGTTGCAACCTATTCAAAAATCTTTAAAAACACTTGCAAAGTAGCCAAAGCCCTATTCATTAGCAACAAGATTAAGTCAGCCGATAACAAAATAAAGACGGTTTGGAAAATTATCAATAGTGAATCCAATAGAAATAAAAAATATAATAATGATATCAGACTAGAGACTTCACGTGGTCTTCTAAGCTCTAAAAACGAAGTAGCTCAAGAATTTGTAGATTTCTTTACCAATATCCCACTTAAAACTACCGAAACTTTAAATTCCTCACCCTTGCTTTCTATTGATTTATTAAAAGCGAACGTTTCAGCATGCCCGGTTGAGTTTCAATTTAAGCATATAAACCCCATAGCAGTCATTAAAGCTTTTAAGGAAATCAAAATCAAATTAACAGAAGATCTATGGGGATTGTCTATTAAAGTGTGTCAAGCTATTATTGACACTATAGCACCGTACTTGGCTTTAATTTTTAATTTGTGTGTGGACCAAGGGGTCTTCCCAGACCTTATGAAATACAGTAAGGTAATACCACTTTTCAAATCTGGGGACAGTAAAGATACGAATAATTATAGACCCGTATCCGTGCTGCCGGTTTTTAGCAAGGTGTTTGAAAAGGTAATGCTTAATCAAATGCTCACCCACTTTAACACCAACAAAATCTTACACGAGAAACAGTATGGTTTCACCAAGGGACGTTGTACAACTGACGCCGGTGTCACTTTATTAAAACACATATATACTGCGTGGGAAGAGGCACAAGATGCCATAGGAATCTTCTGTGACCTCTCGAAGGCGTTTGATTGCGTAAATCACCAAACCTTGCTCTTGAAACTTGAGCATTACGGCTTAGGTAAACTTGCGCTCAGTTTAGTAAAATCGTATTTAAATGATAGACAGCAGCAAGTACAGGTAAATGGTGTAAATTCAATGGCTTTGAAAGTAAAAATGGGTGTACCACAAGGTTCGATATTGGGTCCTTTCCTCTTTTTAGTATATATAAATGACCTTCCCCATTTATTTAAAAACCAACCACAAATGGTGTTGTTTGCGGACGATACTTCGTTAATATTTAAGATAAACAGACGTGCCACAAACCTTGACGATGTAAATAACGCTCTAATGCAGGTCCATAAATGGTTTACCGCTAATAATTTAGTATTAAATGGGAAAAAAACTAAGTGCATAAGATTTTCTCTACCAAATGTCAAAAGTAGTGACTGTGACATAGTATTGAATCAAGAGAAACTTGAATTTGTCGATGAAACTGTTTTCTTGGGGATCACGCTCGACTCAAGGCTACAATGGGGTCCTCATTTAACATCTCTTGCAGGACGGCTGAGTTCAGCAGCATATGCTGTCAGAAAAATCCGTCAATTTACTGATGTAGATACCGCGAGGATAGTGTATTTTAGTTATTTTCATAGTATTATGTCATATGGTATTTTACTATGGGGACGGGCTGCAGACATCGAGTCTATATTTATTCTGCAGAAAAGAGCTATCAGAGCCATATATAATCTACGTAGGCGCGATTCTCTAAGAGAACTGTTCAAGGAAATTAACATCATGACGGTACCTTGTCAATACATCTATGAAAACATCATGTACGTTAGGAAAAATCTGCATTTATTTAGTAAAAGAGGTGACCGGCACAACTGTAATACTAGAAACAGAGACCAACTAGTTCAGCCAGGTTTCAGGTTAGCTAAAGTAGACTCATCTTTCATGGGGTACTGTTTAAAATGTTACAATAAAATACCTCCCCACATTCTACAACTGAATGAAACGAAATTTAAATCTTGCATAAAACGCACACTATGTAGGCAAGCATATTATAAGTTGGGGGATTATATTGATGATAAAAATGCTTGGCTCAATGCTGGTCCTGCTCCACAACCATAGGGGCAATCGGAATCATCAGAATTAGAAAGTGAAGTTATTGTGAAAGCTGCAGAAGATTGTAAAAATATATTTGCATTGTATAGATTCAATCTCTTAGTATTATATAATTGCATAGCACATGTGTGAGTACCATGTACTGTAAAGCCACCATTTAATGAGTACCTAAATCTTACATTGACGCAAAATTACCCTGGTGGTTGAGTGAATGTCATGCTCACTTAAATGTCACGCTGATGGTGGCGGGTGTGTCGGGTCGTTTAGTTCCCTTCAAAATGGTTGAGTTGAATGATGGCTGATACATGCGTCATGTTCGTGAACGGGCGCTGTCAGTTGTGACTGGTCATCTCTTAGCTGCCACGGTTTATTTTAATTACTGATTTAATCTTTTACTCTGGACGCTCTTAACTTGCCCGTATTTCTACATTGTTCTCACATATTTTTTATTCTTAACATGAATGATGTAACCAAGATTTTGTAACATATTTTGATTTAAAAGAGTGTCCATGGAGTTTCTTGCCCGTTCTTCTCCATAGAGATCTACGCTACGGAATGGGCAACTACAGTACTTTCACAAGTTATTATGCCTTGTGACTGGGACTGTAGCTTCGCGTTTTATTTTGTTTTGTTGACTTTCAAAAGTGCCTGTAATGGTCTAATTGAAATAAATGCTTTGACTTTGACTTTGACTTTGAAACGCTTAGTAACTTATAAATTTTGATTCTCTTGAAAGTGTTGAAGGTGTCGTTTTTTGCGGCATAAACGGCCGTATCTTTTTTTACGTTAACTTAGAAGTTGGATTTTTTCACAGGTTCAAAGGATTGTAGAGAGATTGTGTATATCGTTTTAATTTCAACTCGATAACTCCACGCGTTCCCAAGATAAAAGGTCTTGACAGACATACAGACCATAAGACCGCCGTTGTAACCATACAATTGTAAGTTTTGTAAGCCCGTTTTGTTTGATTTTTAGTGTACAATAAAGTACTATTCTATTCTATTCTATACAGACGGGCAACAAAGTGATCCAATAAGGGTTCCGTTTTTCCTTTTGTGGTACGGAACACTAAAAATGACGTGCTTACAAAAACGGTCATCAACTGTAGAGATATTTTTCTAGATAAACTTAGTTTTATCAATAAAAATAACACAGATACTAAAGAATGTTCGTATAATTCAGTGCGCTAAAAATAATGTCACCTTCAATTTTCTTAATTTTTATTTGCAAGAACATAAAATAGCGCAAAGTAGGTATACTGGGATAAAAATAAATTGACTACTAATGAATCTAGAGCGACAAAGGAACTATAATAATACAGAATCTTGTTTCTTCTTTCATTATTAACGAAGTTCAAAGATTTTTAAAAAATACAGCAAAAGGTATAATTCTATGAATTTCTTGGAGCTCGTTCTCACTTTAATTAAAACCCATAAATATGTTCTGGAATTAATTTAGAATTGTATAACTGTTCTTAATGTCTAAAGAAGATTGTGCAAATAAACTATGATAGTATATATATAATATCTACGTCGACTATACGAAATCTTGTCTGATTAATAATGAGTATGAAAATATTGAGTGTATAACGTGAGGTCGACACACGGAAGCGAGTAATGCTTGTGCGACAAAACTGTACTGCGACTCACTATAGGTCGAATGCACGCTTGTGCGACAAACTTTACACAGACAACTTATCCAGCAAAACTTATTGCCCAATTATTTATTGCCTCACTACTGCCCATACCCCAATCCCAAATAAAATCATGGTTGCGTAAGAAAACCGAGGAAATACACCAAATGGAATGGAGAAACAGTGTAACCTGCAGGAAAACAAAGAGTGCAGTTCCGGAAGCAGACTGAAATGGGACGAAATTCGCAAGATTATAGGTATTATAACCGGCCACTGTCCCCTGAACAAACGCCTATTTACCGTAGGTGTGACGGATAATATAGCCCTCTGTGCAGAGGATGCATGGAGGCAGATGAAACACCACAGCACGTGCTCATGGAATGCAGAAGCGTGGCAGATCAACGGGAACGGACTCTTCAATCGCCGGCATCACTCTCGGAAGCCTGCAGCAGCCTGGAACAGCTGCTGGCTTTCTGGGAGGACCTGGGATGATTGGAGTAACAACAGGACTTTCAGACGGACAATGGCCCAATAAAGAGGCTAAGTACGGAAACTGCCCAGCTAACCTAACCTATCATACTGCTTGGCTGTTTCCCAAATATGTAGGAATCGACTTCTAGTATAATCAGAGGAAGCTGAATAGCAGTATTTTACATGGAACGACTCTGACCTATCTGACCTCCACAAACCAGTTAGTACTTTGTAATACGATACGATTGTCTGATTTTGAAACCCCTTACTACCTGTAACGACTGTCAAAGATCTACAAATGAAAGTTGGGACCAACTCGATATTATTATGTAAAGAAAGGTCACCCATCCAGAGATCAAGCATGGCAAGCGATACTTAACCTTCAAGATCGACACCAAGCGGCTACTATTATTAAGCAAGGAGCCAGTATGTTATCTACAAGCCGTTGTTTTGCATCCTCGTCAAATTTCAGGAGGTGGTCACAAAATACATAAATCTATATATATAAAAGAAAGTCGTGTTAGTTACTTCACTTATAACTCAAGAACGGCTGAACCGATTTAGCTGAAAATTGGCAGGGAGGTAGTTTAGAGCCAGGAGACGGACATAGGATACGGTAGGGTAGGGTAGGTAGGTAGGGTAGGGTAGGGTAGGTAGGTAGGGTAGGGTAGGTAGGTAGGGTAGGTAGGTAGGGTAGGTAGGGTAGGTAGGGTAGGTAGGTAGGGTAGGGTAGGTAGGTAGGTAGGGTAGGGTAGGTAGGTAGGGTAAGGTAGGTAGGTAGGTAGGGTAGGGTAGGTAGGGTAGGGTAGGTAGGTAGGGTAGGGTAGGTAGGTAGGGTAGGGTAGGGTAGGTAGGTAGGGTAGGGTAGGTAGGTAGGGTAGGGTAGGTAGTAAGGGTAGGGTAGGGTAGGGTAGGGTAGAGTAGGTAGGTAGGGTAGGGTAGAGTAGGTAGGTAGGTAGCGTAGGGTAGGGTAGGTAGGATAGGGTAGGTAGGTCGGATAGGGTAGGTGGGTAGTAAAAAGTGCATTGCAACGCATGCTGGGTACAGCTAGTAATCAATTAAAATTACGATACCTAGTTAATTATTAATAAACGGTGATATTTTTGGTTGTTTAAGTTTGTCAATATTTCAGAATAACCCCCTTAACGTAGTTTAGGGAATAAGAAATTATCAATTAAACGTTTGAGATTGTTTGTATGTGTGTAAGCGAGGTTATAGGGCAAGAACCAGACGAGCCGTGTTTAAAACACGGGTGGTTCAAACTTACGGATTTCCATTATTAAGAAAATAAATAAAAATTACCTACCAATTTTTTTATTAATTTGGGATGAGAATCATAAGCATAGTTACCTCCTTGAATTTGACGAGGATGCAAAACAACACCTTGTATACATCTATACACACAAATAAATAAAATTGAAGTGTCTGTTTGTAGTTTTAAATAATTGCTTAAACAATGCACATTAATGTTTATACGGTACATATACCAAAATATTTTTTTTTACAATTTTTGTCTGTCTGTCTGTCGGTCTGTCTGTTTGTTCCGGCTAATCTCTGGAACGGCTGGACCGATTTTGACGCACGTTCACTGGCAGATAGCTGATGTAATAAGGAGTAACTTAGGCTTCTTCTATTTTATAAAAAATCGAATTCCATGAGGACGAAGTCGCGGGCACATCTAGTACCTAATAAAATATCACAATTACACACATGTCTTAATTTTGTAAGTGGGGGTGTAGGCTGTAATCCACCACGCCACGATAGTCCAGTATGGGTTAAAATATATGGCATGTCTTTAAATTTTTGGTTCTAGGTGAAGAAAAAGATCTGTTTTGAGAATAGTGGTGATAAAATAATTGACACCACCAAACTACCACGATATATAGCTGCAATAAATAATGTATGTTTAATGCTAATATACCTATTAAGAATGTAAATTATGATGTGCATGGTGACATCTATGTAATTTTTAACTTTATTAGGCATGTGTAATTGTGTACCTACTCGAAACATTTGCACGACTGATAAGTCGAATATAGTGAGTCATATAAGAATTATTTCACCAAGCTATTATATTCTGGCAAATAAATTAATTTCATTTCATTTCATTTACCAGCTTGGGTTCGAACCGACGAAACGTTTCCTTTTTTTTTATCCAAGTGGGTGTAGTTCTACTTGGCTACAAAGAAAATGCGTCGTAAAATTAATTAATATAGTTAGGTTTAGTGCCTAGGTAGTAAAATAAGACTAAGGGACAATGTCAGCAAGAAGAACATTAGAGGCTAATAGAGTAGTCTTGTCTGCTAATGAGAAGTACTATACTAAGCTGTAAACTATTGATGCAGATAAATACACCCTTATGTTCGTTCGTGACTAAATATAAACAGCCACGGGGGTGGATCTCCAGATAAAGAAGTGCCGTGCAGGATTTTCTCACACGCACATGAAGGGTTCCGTACCATTATTTAAGAAAATCACTTTTTTGTATGGGAATCCCCTTAATTAAATATTTATATTATTCTGTTTTTAGTATTTGTGGATATAGCATCAACAGAAATACATAATCTGTAGAAATTTCAACTGGCTAACTATCACGGTTCATGAGATAAAGCCTGGTGACAGACGGAAGGACGGACGGACAGTGAAGTTTCAGTAATAGGGTCCCGTTTGACCCTTTGGGTACGGAACCCTAAAAAAACTTGTAGGTCAAGGTTATAAGCTCCCATATTCATAACGTAACCTCGAAACCTCCGCCATTTTTGTAACACAATTCTTTTCGAAATTAATGAGTTTCAATACTCAGGATCGGTGGGCCCCAAATTCTACGTGCAATTAAATTAGGTGTCTAATGATCTAAGAAAGGGACCTTTGTTATGGTCTAGCGATTTTACTGACCTTGAGCAAAAAAATGTCGTAAAAAGAAGTATTTGTGGCAATGAGGATGAGATTTTTTAGAAGTATTTTAGCCGAGTACAGAAGCCATTAATATCGTTATATCACTTAGACAAAAATAATTTCAAGACAAGACAATACATTTATTTGTGGAGACATGAGTATACATACAAGGCATGCAGGTTGTTCATAAACAAAAAAGATCCATCATGTTCGGCCTTTGTGGCATACAAATATACATACAATAGGTAGGAAAAATCATTACAAATAATAGAGCTAAAAACATTTTGAATTCTCACACATACTAAAAATTAAATTTAGACTATTAATTATAAACATGAATTAAATTGTAATTACAAATTGCAAAAATTATAAAAATATTAATATTACACTTTGTCATAAGTAAATTGTCAAACCGCTTTGACACTATGTCTACGTATAAGATGCCAAGTTATAGCAATTTAAAACCATCATTGGTATACCAAAACTTACAGAAGAAAAAGCTCTGCACAAAAGCCATATCATTGAACGTGAAGGTAGACAGGGCTCCCTTTAATCCAGTGGTTTACGCAAATCTGACCCCAACTTAACAGAACCGCAGAACTTAAAAGTATACAAACCGTAATTTAGAAATTCTCCGACATTATTTTCAAAAGCTTTCTTCCTAAAACGTCCCTTTAAGAATTCCACTTGACAATTATTATTTTTTACATTATTGTCGTAGAATGTAAACGGTGGGTGGAAAAATGAAAAGATAATAATAATGCTAAGGATGTGGAGATTAAACGTTTGTTTAATTCGCTGATCATTTTTGGACAGAGAATGGTAATAAGATTACTGATAATTATTATTTGTACTTAAATTATTTTGTGCTTGTTATGGATTGAAGTTATAATCTTTTTTAGAGTTGGACCTTTATTTATATTTTTGAATAATAATATTATTTTTTGGTATTTTTAAATCCTCAGGCACATTTTCTTACTTAAGTTACTGTGGGCTACGCGGCAGTGCTGTAGTGGTAGCAAAACCAGGGTTAGGTGCACACACACCTATAACATAAGCTCACGCATACATATAATCATTCTTATTGAAACTCCGTATTACGCTAGACCAGAAGCTCAAGGTCAAAGGATCAGACACGCACACAGACAGTCACAGGCGTGCAGTCCATCGTAATAACACTGAAAAGGGGCTACTAGTTCCATATTCTTCTTGAACACATAAACTGAAAGATAGTTAAGAACATGAAATATTAACTTCTCATAAACAATATTCATGCACTCCAAAACCAGCACTTCAAAACCATCATCAAATTCTTTGCAAAACTTTCCGTAAAATAAAGCGCGGATTTACACTATCATAACTTCAAAAATGTCTAGAATAACTTGCCTTGCAGCAGAATGCACTATGTAGGACGGTCTATTGTGCCGGCAATGACCTCTAGAGGTCTTTTGACGATATTTCATGTTGCTTGGCATTTTCATCGGAGCTCAGCGTAGCTATTTCGAGCTATCTTTTTATTTTTCTTGCTGTTGTTTAGTTTGACCTAGAATGTGCTGGTTTATCTTGCGATTTGGATTGGGTCAAATTTTCAGAACGTTGTCTTAATAGGTAACAGATAGATAACAGTTTTAAAATAAAGAAAAGATTATTTTAATTAATCAATCAGTCAAATCGATAGCGACGAGTCGATTGCGATTTGAAAGCAAAAATCTGTTTTCCCTAAACACAGTTGACATGCATAAAACACGACAAATAAATGCATTTATGACGTTTTATACACAATAGCCAACACGGAAATGAACGAAGCGGATAAGGGTTATTCAAAACCACACATTAGTACCGTTTTAAGCACCATTAAAAAAAAAAAAAAAATACGGGCACGCCAATCGAAATTTAAAAAATTACGTGACACGAAAATACTTTTTCAACGAAGAGGTTCGAGGCATACAATAAAGTCGAATGTAGGTTGGCAGGTCGAAAAGCGTGCTTCATTTGTTTACTTTTCGAGTCACGGGGCAAGACCGCAGTGGTTGGGCATAAAATCAAATTAGCCGCTAATAAACCAAAAGCAATCCGCTTTTACCAGCCAATTTACTATGGCCGAATTGTGGCGCACGCCCGCACTAACTTTTTTAGCGTAGAATGGATTACTGGACGTGTGTCGGGTTTTTTCAGGTACAGATGCCAGTTTTGTTAGTTTTGCTCTCTAGCGATCTGGATGTGACGTGTGAGCGTTTCGGTTTGATGTTAATATTTTATGTAGGTTATTTGAACGCTGAAAAGGTACAGATCTATGTCAACCCGAAGATCCCAAAGGACGTTTGTCCCAATAAATTGTATTTTGAACTACTTAAGAAATGATTGAAATAACTTTTTTTTTTTGTGACTGCACATAATATTTATTAACCACCAATGTTTTTCACCAATTTTTTTTCCATTACGCCGATTAAAAAAAATATATTTATAAAGTTTACTTTTTCAGCATAATTTTCGAATCAATAAAAATGATTTTCCGGACACAGAAAATGATGTTTCCAAAAAATCTCTTGACGAAATTAACCGAATGATTAACTTGCAGTTAAATTGACATACTGCGTAATATGTAAATCAGATAATTTTAAACAAACTGTAGTCAAAAGAGAAGTAAACATTTACAAAAACACAAAAAATAGGAACGGCGCGGTATACCGGTCACGCGCGCATTTCCGGACTGCGGTATATTGTTTTTTTTTTGTTACGACCATTTTATTCGTCGGAATGAGGACTTTTTTGCGAAAACTATACGGGTAACGGTATCGGTATTTATTACTTTACCTCGTATTTCTCTCTGCATACATGTTATTGGGAATTTCGTTGTGTTCGCAGTTAGAAAAATATTTGGTTGAATAGATTCTTGAGATTTATAATTTAGATTTATGAATGTAAATCTGAATGTACATAGGCTTAGAAATTATAGAATTGCAGTGGAGGTGAATTGACAAAAACCACAGACTTCAAGATCCCAAGTTTACTGTAAAGTTATACAAAGTTATGTTGGATGTTAATCCGCGTTTTAATCGCTAAGGTTCCGTTGGTCAACTAACGTTTAGTATAAGAATTAATTAATTACGGAAAGTAGGCCAGGTGCGAGCAAATTACTTGCCTATACGTGAACCGTACATGCTCCCGAGGGAAAAGTGGGATGAGCATCCATTACAATCAATAGTTAAAAGTAAGAGTGAAAGTCAACAATGGATGAAATGTAAAGTAAAAACAACCTATAAATGTTAAATTAAAGTTAACACCACCAGTCAGTGCTGCATCATAGAAAGAAAGAAAGAAATCATTTATTTGCTGATAATGTAGGTATACATATATGTGAGTTCGAATATTCATTAAGTGTCCCGATACATTTTACCTTACGGCATGCAACATATTAGGTTTGAATTAAATAGTACCGTAGATACAGCCATCGATGCGATTATTATTAGCCATAGTCAAATTTAATAGGTAGTTACAGATCTGACTAAAACAATCAATAATATTAACAATCAAAATAATCAATGAATTAAATATAAATCTCTCGCAAATAATACAATGAAGAATATGTCATAATGTGTACTGTTAAAGAGCTTTGTCAAAATAGTCCAAAACATTAACGACAATCACAATTACTACAAGTTATAATTTTTACATAATCTGGTAATGTCACAATCTGTTTGTCAAATTACAATAAAGCAACAACCATAAAAATAATAAATAAATAACTATGTCATAATTATAATCTAAGACTAAATTGCAAGGACAACGCACATTTATCAATAACATTTTACACATAGTTTTGTCATTCAAAAAGTCTTTAATAGTGTAATAGCATTTCTCCAACAATAGCTTCATTAATTGTTTTTTAAACATTTTTATGGGAAGGTCTTTAAAAATTTCTGGTAATTTATTATAAACAAGCGGTCCCATGGAAAGGATGCAATTTTTTAACAAGGCTGTTTTATGGCTCCCTCTGCACAATTGGTTTTTATACTGGGATCTCATTGGTGCTGTGCGTTGTCTTATGTCAATCATCGAGATGAATAGGTGTTTAGTTAATTTAACGAATATACTGCAGTACAATGATATAGGCTAACAGAAACAATTATCTAAGCTCTGTCATCCACTACGCTACAAAAAAAAAAAAACCAGAACCGACTACCAAAAATAAACAGCTAAAAATTAAAAAAATACTTTGTTTTCGGAAGTCGATGATAAACAAAAGTCATCCATCCCTTGGTGGAGCCAAGGGATCCCTAAAATTAATCACTTAAAACGGACCAGTAATCATGGAGAAAGCCGTGATGATAAAAAAAAAAATTGCTATATGAATATAGACCACCCACAGTACCATGTGACAATCTGAATCAGCAACGAGTAGCCAGAATGTTACAGCACTAGTATTGCAATGGCAGTCCAACTTCCTAAAGGTTCGTTTACAAAAGTCGGACCGCATTGACCATTGCGTGATTGGTTGCGCCGTATACGGACCGTCATTGAAATACTGAATTATAGTTGTTACTGTGAGGGTTTGTAACTGAGACAGATATTGTAAAGTTCCATAATGACGCTACTGCTGAGCTCGAGGTCATGTGTTCGATTCCAAGGTCGCACAAAATGTTATTGGGTTTAGCGTGGAGTCCTGTTTCACGCTCAGCTGTCGAGACCAACGGGGTATATATTATTTAGTACCTAAACTTATATGTTTACTTAATAATACAAGGTGTTGTTTTACATCCTCGTAGGAGGTTATTAGATCATTCAATGGACTTTGATTTCGACCGATCGGTTCGGCACTACTTAATATGTCAGATAATATGCTAGAAAAGAATCATAGATGTTTTATGATTATTTTTAATGTAACTGCTCTAATTGAGATATACAAGGTTTTGTTTTGCATCCTCGTCAAAATTCAGGATGTTGTCACAAAAGACATAAATATTCAATATAAATTACAGTACCAAGTTAATTAGTTAAAAAACTTAAAGCACTGCTCTTTTTTGTTGTTTTAATTTGTCAGTATTTCAGAATAACCCCCTTAACGTGGTTTAGGGAATAAGATATTATCGAATAAATATTTGAGATTTTTTGTATGCGTGTAAGCGAGGATATGAGGCGAGTATCGCACGGGCCGCGTTTCAAACACGGATGGTTTACACTTACCAATTTCCGTAAATAAGAAAAAAAAATACCTATCCATTTTATTATTGACTAGCTGTGCCCGCGACTTCGTTCGCGTGGAATTTAACAAAAAAGTAATTTAGTTTTTTTTTTCCTTTTTGCATTTTTATTTACTTTTTTATAATAATTATAGATTTTTTATCTAAAATAGAAGTAGCCTAATTTACTCCTTATAACATCAGCTATCTGCAAATAAAAGTCACGTCAAAATCGGTCCAGCCGTTCCATAGATCAGCTGGAACAAACAGACACACAGATAGACAAAAAATTAAAAAAATATATATTTCGGTAAAAGTACCGTATTACATTCATATGCTTTTAGTAAAAGCGGCTATTTTAATATTACAAACAGACATTTGAATTTTATTTATTTTTATATAGATGTATAGATTCGGGGCGAGAATCATTAGCATAGTTACCTCCTTGAATTTGACGAGGATGCAAAACAACACCTTGTATACGCACACGATGATCTCCTGTATTCCCGTTGTCCCCGTAGGCCGTGTCCCCGTTAACGGGGACAAAGGGATCATCATCATCATTCTCTTGCCCTTATCCCAATTTATTTGGGGTCGGCGCAGCATGTCTTCTTCTTCCATACTTCTCTATTACTTGTCATCTCATGAGACACCTCCTTTCTTGCCATATCATTCTTCACACAGTCCATCCATCGTTTCTTTGGTCTTCCTCTACTCCTAAAAACATCCACATTCATACTCAAAACTTTTCTCACGACGTTTTCCTCATTCCTCCTCATCACATGCCCATACCACGACAACCGATTACCACACACCTTTTCAGTCACCGGCGCCACTTTCAAACTGCCCCTTATGTACTCATTTCTTATTTTATCCTTTCGCGTAACACCACACATCCCCCTTAGCATTCTCATCTCAGCTACATGCAAATGCCTTTCATTCATCCCTTTTGTGGCCCAACATTCTGATCCATACAAGACAGCAGGTCTAACCATTGTTTTATAAATCTTCCCCTTGAGTTTAAGAGGAATGCGGGAGTCGCAGATAGTTCCCGTGACCTGCCGCCAATTCATCCATCCAATGTTAATTCTGTGCTTTACACTACGATCTATTTCGCCATCGCTTTGGACAAGTGAACCGAGATACCGAAAGTCGGAGCAGACAGGAAGAAGCGCGCCATCTAGCGATATGACACCAGAGCTGGAGAGACCGCCGAAATCGCAGAACATGTATTCAGTTTTAGTTCTGCTGATTTTCAGGCCAACATTCTCCAGCTTCTGTTGCCATTCCTCCAATTTGCTCTGGATCTCCGGTCCATCTTCACCAACAAGAACGATGTCGTCGGCGAAGAGCATGCACCAGGGTGCCTCTTCCTGTATATCCGACGTCAATGCGTCCATAATCAACAGGAAGAGATACGGACTCAAAGCCGACCCTTGGTGCAAGCCTACAGCCACACTGAACTCGTCGGTGTTACCAGCAGCTGACCGTACGTAGGTACAAGATTGGCTGTACATAGCACGAATTAACTCTAAATACTTCCCTGGCATACCTTTCTCTTTCAAGGCCCACCACAACACTTCCCGAGGTACCCTATCATACGCTTTCTCTAGATCAATGAACACCATGTGCAAGTTCTTGTGCGCACGTCTGTACTTCTCACCTAATTGGCGAAGTGCAAAAGTGGCGTCCATTGTTCCTCGACCTGGCATAAACCCAAACTGGTTTGGGCTAACCTCACTCTCCTCTCGCAATCTTTTCTCTATTACTTTCTCCCAAACTTTCATACTATGTGACATGAGCTTTATCCCTCGATAGTTGTTGCAATCCTGCACATCACCTTTATTTTTAAAAATAGGCACTAGCGAACTATTGCACCATTCTTGTGGGATCGCTTCTTCGGTCAACAACTTATTGAAAAATAAAGTCAACCACATGTATCCATCTTCTTTTAAACACATCCATACTTCTACTGGTATTTCATCAGGGCCCATGGCCTTTCCATTTTTCATACTTCGAACTGCATTCCTTACTTCATCCATGCTAATTTCCCTCACCACACCCATATTTACTCGTACCTCTTTAAGCACACCGCTCCATTAATTCTCTTCATTCATCAACTTTTCAAAATAAACCTTCCACCTTCCTTTTATTTCGTCATCTTTCGACAGACCTTTACCAGCGCCATCTTTTATACATCTTATATGATTTATATCTCTCGTTCTCCTTGCTCTTGCTTTTGTTATCCGATAGAGCTCCTTCTGGCCTCTAGGGCTGTCCAGTGAGTCATACAACTTCTCCTGCGCCTTAGTCCTGGAAACTGCTACCGCCTTTTTTGCCTTTCTCTTCCATTCTCTATAAATCATCTTTTTTTCTTCCTTCAAACTGTCGTTCCCGATTGCTACACCCTGCCATTCTTTAAACGCAACCTTCTTTTCTTTCAGACTCTTTTGTACCTCTTTATTCCACCACCATGTATCCTTATCAATTATACCTTTCCCTTTCGATTCTCCAAACACATCTTTTGCTACTCTTCTTATACAGTCCGCCATCTCTTTCCAACATTCATTCACAGATTTTCCTTCCATATCCTTCATTTCAATCATCTTATCTACCACCTTGCTTTTAAACATACTTGCACATTCTTCTTTTTCTATCATACGCCATCTGGTTTTAGGTGGGGGCCGTTCTTTGTTTCCACTAGACGGGGCACTAACTTTTACCTCCATTAAAACAAGTCTGTGTTGGGAGACTAAGTCTTCGCCTGGCAGCACCTTACAGTTTGTGACCCATTTGAGGTTGTTCCGTTTGACCAAAAAATAGTCAATTTGCGTCGAGTGGTGGCCACTTTTATAAGTAATCAGGTGTTCGGCTCTTTTTTTAAACCACGTATTCGTGATTGCCAGGTCAAAAGCAGAAGCAGCTTGTAGCAGTGCCTCGCCGTCAGTGTTACGGTCTCCATAGCCCCAGCCGCCATGCACTCTCTCATACCCATCCTTCACTCTTCCTACATGCCCGTTGAAATCACCCCCTACATACACGTCTTCACTCTCTTGCACATCCAACATCACTCGATCAAAGTCTTCCCAGAACTTCTCTTTTACGCTATCCTCACTTCCTGACTGGGGTGCATACACACTAATTACATTTAACACCAAACTATCTACAATCACTTTTACAGCTATCACTCTATCGCTCACCCTTTTAACATCCACCACACATTCTTTTAACTCATTATCCAAAACTATTCCCAGTCCATTCCGCTTTCCATCACTGCCACTGTAGTAAAACTTATATCCTTCTCCTATCTCTCTTGCCCTCTCACCCTTCCACCTAGTCTCTTGCAGACACGCTATTTTTATCCGTCGCCTTTTTAAAACATCTGCTAACTCTCTTCCTCGTCCAGTCATCGTACCTATATTCCAGCTCGCACACCTCATTCTTATTTCTTTTACACTCCGAGCTGGCGTCTTATGTCGCAACCGCCCGTTCTGGTGCGACAACCCTTGTCCACTTTCCGCAGTGGCCGGGTGCTGCCTCTGCGCGTCGCCTGTGGGGTACGCCCTAGCCCTAACATTACTTCCATTTATAATATGATTCATGCTGCATGGGTTTTGGCAAAGATTTTATAACCGGCCGCCTGCCTGACGTCAACCCTCCTCGGGAATGCTATTGTGCATATCTTTTTAATTTTACATATGCTAAGTATTCCATTAGTCGCCTTTTACGACACCCGATGGATGAAATGGGGTGGTGGTATTCTTTGAGTCCGGCACCACACGGACGAGTAACGGGGACAAAGGGAATTTAATAAAATAATTAAAATTACTTCCCGTTGTCCCCGTACGCTGTCCCCGTTAATTTCTTGTAATATATACTTTTTAAATTATGCCCGTTGTCCCCGTTGAGTTAAAATTAGAAGTGAGAGTGCCTTAATAGAGAGAATATTGTCCCTATAAAAATGAAATGGAACAACAAAACACAAATAATATACTACCTACCTACCTACACTACCCAACCCTACCCTACCCAATCCTACCTAACTATCTACCCTGCCCAAGCCTACCTACCCCATCTTATCCTACCTACCTACCTACCCTACCTACCTACCTACCCTACCCAACCCTACCTACCCCTACCCTACCCAACCCTACCTACCCCTACCCTACCCTATTCCTTATTTTTTCTGATATCATAAGGTAGGTAGGTAAGGTTACCACGCTCAACTATCTCCTAGTAAGCTATGTTCTCCTAGTACCTCAATCCTGACCACGCCGCCCCCAGGCACGCTCGCAAAGAAAATAACGCTCCAGGGCATCACCAACTCCACGCCCAACTATCTCAGGCTTGCCGCGCTAAACAATTAACAAAACCCTCGTTTAAAAAAATTACAATAATTAAAAGTGGACAACGATACGTGACATCTTAACTGTCCGTTGTCCCCGTTGCCCATATGTTCATAACGGGGACACCGGTAAGGAATCATATGACGTGCTGATGTCCCCGTGACGGGGACACAGATTACGGGGACAACGGGAATACACGGATGATCTAACTCCTCTCACCTCTATCCATCTGTCCTGTTCCCTGTGTAACTGGTCGTCGTGCATACGTAACTAAAATATTCAAATAACATTCAGAAACCTGACAACTCTCCTTAGTAACCACATCACCATTCTTCCCTATTATTACATAAACCATGGATTTTGGAGCTAAAGTATTCCCAGAGCGCCTAATATTCAGGACTTCACTACCCTTGTCACCCGACGTCACTCGGGAATTCGTATTGTAATAATAACTTGGATATCTGTGATAACTTACGACTGTCTGAAGCCTGAATATTACATTTTTTTTTTGTTTCGGAATATTCATTAACAATGAAATGTTCGTTATATTATTATGTTTGGTTGGAAACGATTTTAATTAAGATTGTTGTCTTCAAGGGCTATATTAATAAATCACTGTCGTTTGAGGGCTCTATTTTAGGTCGTTGTTATCTCTTAATTTTTAATAAACAATAAACTTTTACTTTAACATTAAATACTTTAACAAAGTAAAACTTTATTAAAATATTTATTAGTCTATTTAATGTCTATTTGTGTATTAGTATCTATGTAATTATATACAACTAGCTGTCCCGCGCAACTGCGTCTGCGTCACATTTTCCCCCTTTTCGCAACATTTTTCATTGCTGCTCTGCTCCTATTGGTCGTAACGTGATGATATATATCCTATGTTACTTCTAATACCTCCAAGAATATTGTGTACAAAGTTTTATGATGATCGGTTGAGTAGTTTTCGCGTGAAACCGTAACAAACAAACTTACTTTCGCATTTATAATATTAGTTAGGATTTCGAAATTGATTACAGATTTTTAGATATTATTTTGTAACCTATCACAATGTGGTCCTTTTTAACCCAATGGTTGGAAGACAATGCCTTGTGGCATTAAATCCGCCTATGTACCACTGTTGTACATGAAGTTTAAATAAATAAATACTTTTATGTCGTTGAGAAAGAATTCTAGAAAAATGTGTAAATAAAAGATAAACAAGTATAGGCGCTAGCCACTGAAGTCTAAATAACATAAGGTTTCACATTTTTTTTTATTTACATTACGTTAGGTAAAGATGTACCTAATACACCACAATTGCCAGTTATGTTTTTAGTCCCATGTAATAGGGGGCGAGCCTATTGCCATCAATCGGGCACGAATCAAGACATCGTGGCTGCTACTGAGTAATTCCAGATACACCCAAAAAACATTTTGCCCGACCTGGGAATCGCTCACCAGACGCACTTGCGGCAAAACTCGACCAGGGGGGTAAATATGACGCTTAAAACATTATTGTTCCATTCCCATTCCAGAGTGGGAAAGAGATAGAGCTAGACAACCTGTATAGCTCCGTCTCTTTTTCACTCTGGAATAAGAATGGAACAATAATGTTTTAAGACGTCATGGTACGCCACCAGCACTGAAGTTAAATTTTCCACAAACGTTACACTTTCCAAAGACACTCTTAGCACATCACCTTATGTTTTGTTTTTTATAATCTTCCTCTCATTACTTAGAGCTTTTAAAATGTTGTAGTACGTAAGTCATCATCTGCCTGGCCTTTTCCCAAACTATCTTGGGGTCGGCTTCCAGTCTAACCGGATGCAGCCGAGTACCAGTATTTTACATGGCGACCGCGACTGCCTATCTGACCTCCACAACCCAGTAACTAGGTAATACGATACCCCTTGGTAAGACTGGATGTCAGACTTTTTGGCTTCCGACTACTCGTAACGACTGTCAAAGATCTACAAATGACAGCCGGGACCAACGGTTTAACGTGCTTTCCGAGGCACGGAGGAAACTCGATATGTAATTATGGTCACCCATCCACGGACCAACCTCGGCAAGCACGGCTTAACCTTAAAGATCAGCCGGGGCGGCTGTTATTATTTAGACACGAGCTCCTCCAGTTGTAGTACGTAAGTGCAATTTAATATTGTAATTTTAAAGGTGTGAGCCTAGAGATCTGTCATACAGGTCTCGAACCTCTCACAAAGAATGAAAGTATAGACTCAAGCTCTCACAAAGGTTTGAATGTGCATGTCTAGATACTATGTTCCGAAATTGTACTTTTTTGAGAGAAAATAAATAACTATTGTTGTTGTTGTTGTTACCACGTTGTTTGACTAAAACAAGTTCCCGTATCTGTCTTGGGCTAGTATTTTGACAGTTGTGCCACAGAGTCACAAGTCAGGCTAACCCAGAGTACGTGCTAAGCAACATTTATAGATTCTAGCTCAAGACTGACCACAAATATTTTGGTGAAAGTCCTAAACGTACAGAATTTTAAATAGACTTAAAAAAAAAATCTTAGAGCACTCGGTCATCAATACCAATTCAAAAATTCCCTGAAAAATAACATAAGTACTTCGTACCGCCTATTTTGTGACATTCATAAGCTAAGCTGTCGAGAATTGAGGGCAAACGGTGAGCGGTCCAAAGAATGAAAAATAATTGGGTGCACCGCAGCACCAGATTGCGCTAATTTAACTTTTTGGACCTTCATAACGCTTATAACACCATAAATCTTGGCTATAGTGCGCCAAGAAGCAGTAGATCAAGATTATAATTTATTAGGTATGAGTGGTTATGTTTTATTTACTAACACAAGTTGTATTTAATCTTATGTATGTTAGTTCGTGAGGTTACAGTTTTCAGAAAATAAATGAATATTGTCGTTGTTATTAAAAAAATCATTATCTGCCTAGCCTTTTCCCAAACTAACTTGGGGTTGGCTTCCAGTCTAACCGGATGCAGCTAAGTACTGCCTATCTGGGTTACTGGGTAATACGATACCCCTTGGTAAGACTGGATGTCACACTTTTGGCTTCCGACTACTCGTAACGACTGTCAAAGATCTACAAATGACAGCCAGTACCAACGGCTTAACGTGCTTTCCGAGGCACGGAGTAAACTCGGTATGTAATTCTGGTCACCCATCCACGGACCTACTTCGGCAAGCACGGCTTAACCTTAAAGATCGACCAGTGCGGCTGTTATTATTTAGCCAAGAGTTGTTATTATAAAAAAAAACATAAAAACAGGAAAAGGAATCATTTTTTAAATAATGTATACTAGTACCTGCTCCAGATGTTTTCATTAAAAACACACGGCCTACACTAAATCGATGTGCAATGGGGTAATTTACTTACTACATAGGATCGAGAACCTCCCAATATTCATGTATTACGAATAAGTACCGTAATTCCATTCGAAAAATGGAATCCGTAACCAGACCGAGATTTAGGTACTTAACCACCTACCCCATGTCACATGAGCCCTAAACCTGTCAATAAAGTATCCAATAGTACCCCTTTTACGAGGAAACTCCATATCCAGGGATCAAACAAAGATAATTATTTTCTATCTATTTATTTATTAGGTACTGCTATCATCAGAGTTTGCTACGGCGTAGCGGAGGCTACGCGAGCTACGCCGTCGTAGCAGATTTCATTAATTAATACTGAACATTCTTGAAATAAGGACGCCATAACTATATGGCATTCTATCAATCCGGGTTAGTGTGCTTATTACGTGGCAGCTTTAAAATGTATTTGTTTTGGGCTTTTTTGACGTTAAAACCATGTATTATACTTTACCATTCCTAAATTCGATTATACCCCGTCTAATCTAAACCTATATTTTACATCAAAACAGCGCATAAAGGATTATCAGACGACCTAGTTCCCCTAAATAAGGGGTATCATTACACTTGCATGCTATGCTTGCTCGGCGCATAGATATTTGATCGAGCATCAAATATGCAAGTGTCTAGCTTAGCTCTCAATTTGAGCAGGGTACGTGGAATATCCTGGTATTATTACTTGAGACGAGCAAATATTTGATGACAAAGGTTTTAAGCTTGGGAAATAAGTATGAATAGATTCTTTGGAAGGGGTTGTTGCAGTTCCTTGTCTTTTCTTTGTCGTGTAGTACCTGATGTCCGAGTTTTTATGCCGCTTTGGGGCTGACTTGGGTATACATGCCTGAAAATATTTCTCAGGCATGTTGGTTTCCTTCACCGAGGCAAGTGATAATTATACAGAAAATACTTTTTCTGTATAATTATCACTTGCCTTGTCGATTGCCGATGATGATGCTGATTGGTACAAAGGTAGACAATGACCGAAGTTAGGTTATAGGATACTGTTGATCCCGGTGGGATAATTTCAGACATCCACGCAGGATAACCCGCGGGTAAAACTAGCGCGCCCTATTACAGATTCTTAACATGATTTGAAAAAGTAGTTAAGGATTATAATTGTTGATGGTAAAGTGATGTAACTACTGTATCGTTTATTCATTTTCTTACATATTAATTACATTTTTTAATATTGTTTACAAACAAAATTATATAAAAACAAATAAAAGTATAAAAAATAGTAGCCCATCGGCATCGGACACAGAGTCCGAGCTACTGGTGGTCAGAGCTCTTGAGAAAAGAACCTCTTAACAATACGCGCCGTGTCCAGAAGTACAACTGCTTTATTATCCTAAGGAATTATACTTAAATTAATCATCACTTCAGTGGTTTTAATTGTATTTATTACATATTATTATACCTATACAAAACTTTGTCTTATTATGTTTTAGGCCGAGATCTATAAACGTTACTTAGCAACTACTTCGTCTGAGCAGTATTTGTCCTAGAACTAAAAATTCGAAGACATGTGACATCTACCAACCCGCACTGGGACCGCGTGGTGGATTATAGCCCACTCTCTCTCAAAAAAAACTTTAGAAAAGTTCACCATTTACAAACACAAAACGAAACTGATTCACTCTTAACCTCGCTACTATTCCGAGCAATAAATCGCGGTTGCGATTATAACGGCGTCGATTTGTTACATAACACACAGCTCCGGTAATACCGTTATTATAACGGCACAATAACCGCTATTTCTGCTAAATTAATCAGCGAATGTGTGTGACAATAACAGATTGTTAAGTGGCTCTGTTTAAGAACTTGTAATTGATCATAATTAAGCGGTTACGTGAAATGGGGGCTTGTAGTTGAAGCGTCTACCGGAAGCGTCTAGCGGAACTTTTTATGTCATAATATTATTTTGCAGAACAGCGGAAAGCATAAAATTCATTTCGCAGAAAATCGTTGGAAGGCACTCATTTATCATAAATTCAAAACTCATAATTTTGTAAGTCAGAATCATCTTTAGGCATAAAATTCAAATCCATATTAATTAAAAAGTCAACCATAAAATCGCAAAAAGTTCACGGCCACAATCATCTTTCGGCATACATTTCATGTCGAAAGTAATTAAAAGGCAAAAATATGACATCTCAGAAAGTTTGCAGTTAGAATCACACTCAATCACAACTCATCTATTTCTATGAAAGAAGCATGCAAGCATGCAAACAAGCATACACTATTCATGCAGCATGCAACATGCAGCAGGCATGGTTCTGTCTCCGGTGCTGCGGGGCTCCGGCGATCCCACGCAAGCTTATCGGCGCAGATGGCTTTAACGCTCACCACCACAGCTTCGGCTTGCTGGCCGGCTGGGCCACCCAGACTCAGCAGCGGCGGCGATCGTTAAACCACCTGATCCTCAGCTTACGGTCCGCCTCGTTCCTCCGCGTCTATGCGAGCTTAAATTACACTCTAGTGGTAGGGTAGACAAGACTACGTGGAGTCGGTTTTGCATTGATCCGTTTCTGTCACTAACTGTTATAGCAAAGCTACGACATACACGGTGTAAATCACCTCATCACAAAGCCGTCAACCAAGCATTCTGTACATGAAACTAAGTAACTTTACGCAAAAATTATTGCTGGGAAACGAATTTTTTTTGGGGGGTGTAAAATCATGTTTTGTGGTAGATATCAATGAAACGCACTCAAAACATTGTGCTGATGGACGGATTGAATAGTACGGGGGTCGTGGAGGTGTTTTAAGTAAAAATCTAATTAAAAACTTGTTTTAAAAAAAAAACTTGTCAAAATGTCGGAACTTTGACCCCTAATATCTCCGTAACTAGAAGGTTCCCAGGTATGGTGTGGAACAAAAAAATTATCACAATGACAGGGAGAACCAGTGCCTTTCGGCTTCGTTAAGAGGTGTTTTACACCCTTTATAAACATTCGGCCAAAAAATAATTATATTAAATAATTTTTATGCTTTAAAAATATTCGTTTAGCGTAAATTATGGCAAGTGTGTTACACAACTTGGCATCAAGTTGTGTAAGTATCCTACAGTGACTGCCAATCTGATCTTCACACCCAATTGCTGTGGACATGATACCATTTTCGTAAGACTGATTAGTGCACTTGTGGCATGTGCCATATAAACATGCACTTTCGTCCTTCTTCTTTAGTCTGTCTTCAGTCGAGTCTGAAAGTTTAGAGAATAACTCTAAACTTTCAGACTTCCAACCACCCGTTAGAAGATCTGAAAACAACAGCCGAGTCCAACGGCTTGACGTGCTTTTCGCACCATAGATGGGTCTCTCAATGTAATGAACGGTCACCTACCTAACCACAGACCGATTTCGACAAAAATCTCCTATCAAAACCAGCCATGATAATAAAATGTAAAACAAACAGTGTAACCTGCCAGTACTCATTTACACAACAACACAACTGCATTGTAACTAAACGCAGCTTTAATGAAGTGGTTACAATGTAATTTAAGTTAGTTGCGCGTGTGTTCCTATTCATCCTGCTAGTTTAAAATAGCTTTACACTGAAAGAAGTAACTATGTTAATGATTAGCGCTCGTTATCTGGTTTTATTAGCAGATAGAATAATGAATGCCTTTGAAAAAAAATAAGGAAGGAAAATTGCTTAGTTATTTACTCATTTTCTTCAAGACTTCTCAATGCTTCTTATGGTAGGAGGCTTGTGTACCTACTTGTTTATAATAAAAATAGTAATAGCAAAAAATAAAAAAATGAGAGCAGCGGTGGCCCAGTGGTGGCAGCCCTGACTTACGAGCAGTAAGCCGTGGGTTCGAACCCAGGCAGGCGCATTACTTTGTGTAATTTATTTCATCACCGCTGCTCTCAAAAACGGTGAAGGAAAACGTCGTAAGGAAACCGGCATGTCCTTTAACTAAAAATTCGAAGACATGTGACATCTACCAACTCGCCCTGGGCCTGAGTGGTGGATTTCAACCCACTCCCTCTCATAGAGAGGAGGCCCGTGTCCCAACAGTGGGAACATTATAGGCTGATGATGAAGATGAAAGCTAATAATCGGGGAATAAATAACACAGTTTACATTTTTCTTCGAGGTATTAATACCAAATTGTATATTATACAGCAGTGGGAACAATATAGGCTGATGATGATGATGATGATGAAAAAAAAAATAAACATAAACTGTTTCAAACATTCCATATTTTTTATTGATTGAAGAAGAAAGTTAGGCAGCTTTAGTTAAACAAAATTTTACTGTAGGTATAGGTAACAATGACGCTTTAAAGCACTGTAAACACAAATATGAGACGAAAACAATCAAGCAACACAATACAAGTTTAGTTTATATTACCTAGCTATATAAATTAAACACCGTCCTTTATACTAGTACTTAAAAGTACACACTAAACTCAAACAAAAAATATATAACAATGTTAACAATTACAAACAAAAGCACATGCTAACCACTAAATTATTCCTAACATCCCTTTATCAAAACTTATAACTAAGTTACGCTGTATTATACGACAAAATTAAAATGTCCACTAGCTATAAAGCCTAAATAATACGCGACTGTGACAACATGGAACATTATTAATGGAATTTTGCGTACTTTATTATTGGCCCGGATTATAATGTGTGGATGGATATTTGGATAATGACGTATGGATATTTGAATAATGACGTTTAGGGATGTATAAAGGTATGAAAAGTTGAGTGGAGCTGGTCACGGTAAATTTCGGTAATGAAACTGTTCTATGATAAAAGTGTGGGTATGCCGCGGGCCTGTGGACGGTGAGTAATGGGCTATCACGCCGTCCGTCTCATGACGACAGGCGTGTCGACGGCGCCTTCGTGTTCCACGCGCGCCTCAAGGAGATGTCAGCAAATCGGAAAGAGCCCGAGAGGGCTGATGCCTGCCAGGGCTGCGGGACTATTCGAAAGAGATACCATGGCCCTGGAACACAAAGGGCTAAGAAGGAACATGGATGGGTTTTAGTCAGTACAAGTCTGACATTCCCTACCGCTCCGCCTAGAGCGGGAGGAGTCATTTGATGACTTCCCATACGAAAAAAAAGGGTATGCGGATTGTAGGTAAATATTCCAAGCAGTAAAATAGTTTTGAAAAAAACATTTTTTTGTTATAAACACTGCTTTGTTGGTCTAGTGGTCGCAATCGCGACTGTTGAGCATGAGGTCCTGGGTTCAATTTCCGGGCCGGGCAAATTGTTTTTCCATCTAGAATTTCTCAGTAACATTTCTTACCGTATAATAGTAGCAGGAGTAGAGTACCTTCATGGTTATAGGGAAGGCGTTTGTGGCCCCAAGAGTGGGAAATTTAAGGTTCTTAAATAAAATATTCATATTCATTTATTTGCGTTCTACAAGGTAAATACATGGTGTTAACAAATGGCTTAGAGCTAAGAACAATTTGATTGTAGACCCTGTCAGGGCACAGCAAAATTTTGGGTAACATAATTAAAATAAAATAAAAAATGAAATGTAATTCGAACATGCCAAAAATTAAAATAAAAATCACATGTGAAATAACATTAGCAAAAAAAAATATATAGAAAAGAACTATGCAGACTATGTGTAAATATAGCAAATAATAAAAATGACATTTGGACAACTATGAAAATTTTGACGATAAGAGATCTTAACTGCGCGAGTATGTGATGCTCGCACTTTACTTGATTAATCACAAGACAGTCATCTCACGTCTAGAAATTCTGACAAAAATACTCAACCCACGTTTTGCCAAAAACTGCCTTTCTAAATTCCCAAAACTCCTTAATTTCTTAATAAAATTCACTTAACCACTTACCATAGCTACGTTTGACAAATAATTGCTTCTGGAAGCCTTACAAACATTTGTGCCAGTATTCCGTCAGGGAAATGTAATTAATTATTTACGGACGAGTATTCGAAGCTCCCACGTGTATTAAACTGTCTGTCTTCCCGAACTTATAACTAGGGATTATGACAACCATGGCTCTTAAGTTTGTAGTATTTATGTTATTAAGGTTCATTTTTCAAAAGAACACCACTAGCGAACATAACCGGTGAAATGTAGGTGTACTTACAACTCTGCCTAATACTTCGGGGATTTCAGGATGATGTTATGTTGGTGTTTTTTATTTGCGATGAGTTTGCTCTTGACTCCAGTCTAGGTCAGAGATGACAGAGACAAAGTCGACGATGGTACGAGCTTTTTTTTTTACTCTAACTTTGAAGACAAGGTTGGCGCAGTGGTTGAGCGTTCGATTGCTGCGTTACGTGTCGCGTTCGATCCCCGCACGGAACAAATATTTGTATGGCCTACAGATAGTTGTTTCGGGTCTGGCTGTTTGTGTATGTGAGTTTAAATGTTTGTGAACGCACCCACGATACAGGAGAAATTCCTAGTGTGGGGCAACGTTTTTTAAAAGGAAAGGAAAAGAAAGGAAGGAAAGGAAGAGATTAGGGTTGTAAGCGTTCAGAAACACAGATGCAGGCAGAGAGTTCCACACCTTTGCTACTCCTTTATTGCTCATCTTTTTCGTTTTTTATTCATCATCTGCCTAGTCTTTTCCCAACTAGGTTAGGGTCATATTCCAGTCTATCCGGTAGCAGTTTAATACTAGTATTTTTCATAGAGCGACTGCCTGTTTTAGATATTCAAAATATACAAAAACGTTTGCGTTTTCATAATCACATTATAATCTTTTACAAAATAAGTATGATATCAGTTCCGTCTTCTACGAGCATATCTGATTCAATTTCTGAATGAAAACTGTTCCTGACTCGGTCTCATCGATAAACCCATAGTGAAGGACATACTCATATTGTGCGTTGTCCATAATTCATATTAAGTTGAACATCTACGAGTACTTATCATCTGCCTTTCCCGAACCATGTTGGGTTCGGCTTCCAGTCTAACCGGAGGCAGTTTAATACTAGTATTTTTCATAAAGCGACTGCCTGACCTCCACAACCCAGATTAAAAACCAAATGATTTTAATAGAGTAACCATGGAGTTTCTTGCCGGTTCTTCTCCATAGGAAACGACCACCCCGAACCGTGCACCTTTTGTTGACGTTTTATAAGTGCCCATGTAGGCCTATGTAAAATAAAATATTTTGATTTTGAAAGAATATTATTATAAAAAAAAAATAGAGCAGTTATTAGTGACTCGTAACTCGCATAGTGTCTTAAAAGAAGCTTGTTTTGCATAGGACAAAAACCAATGGCAATTGGCACTACAGACCGCGCCAGATGTTGCCTAACTTCAGTTATGAACGAAGCATGGATTTTGGCATTCACTAAATTGAAGAAAGCAGACCTTGATACTCGATCTCGATCTTGCCTGATGGAACGCGATGAATGATCCTGTATTTTCTTTATAAAATGAAAGCTTGTAAAATAGCCTGAGAGCAGGTGACCTTTTTTTTGACGAGCCTTTATGAAGCTGAAGAGTTTATTTGTTTGCATGTTTGGTTGAACGCGCTAATCTCTGGAAATACTAGTTCGAATTAAAAAAATATTTTAGTGTTGAATAGCCCATTTATTTATAGGCTACTAGCTGTCCCGCGCACCTTCGTCTGCGTCACATTTTCCCCGTTTTCGCAACATTTTTCATTGCTGCTCCGCTCCTATTGGTCGCAGCGTGATGATATATAGCCTATGTCCTTTCTCAGGTTGAAATCTATCTTCTTGCCAAATTTCATTAAGATCCGATCAGCCGTTTAGTCGTGAAAAGGTAACAATCAAACTTACTTTCGCATTTATAATATTAGTTAGGATAGTTAGGATATAACACCACGCTACGATCAATAGGAACGGAGTCTCAATTTTTCAAAAACAGGGAAATTGTGACGCAAAAGAAGTAGTGCGGGTCAGTTAGAACAATATACAGGGGTAGAACCATGACCATGCCAGTAAGTTATAAAATTATGCAGGGTCCCTTTGGATCAGCATAAAAATCGATGATCTTTAGAACGACTATATGTATATTAAATCTTGGAACGAGCCTAATATTACTGAGTAGCTTTCGCCCTTAGGATATTATTAGGACCGTTAGGCGCACCCCTAACTGCACCATAAGAAAGTATGGGTATGATGGTGTTTAGGTATACATGAGGTATATTATTATGGGGTATGCATGAGATTTGAATTTTTGGTAAGGGATTTTGAAAATATCTTTGTATAATGGTGGTTGTTACTTTATAACAGCTTTTAAGTGCTAATAATAATACCAGTCTATTACTGTCTTACTGCTTGGCAAACGCCTTTACTCATATACAAGCTGTTGTTTTGCATCCTCGTCAAAATTCAGGAGGTTGTCACAAAAGACGTAAATAATCAATTAAAATTTGGTACCTAGTTAATTACTAATAAACGCTTTTTTTTGGTTGTTTTAGGTTGTCAGTATTTCAGAATAACCCCTTTAACGTGGTTTAGGGAATAAGAAATTATCGAATAAACGTTTGAGATTGCTTGTCTGTGTGAAAACGCGGTTATAGGGCGAGGATCAGACGGGCGTTTGCGTTTAAAATAAGGGTGGTTCACACTTTACCGATTTCCGTAAATAAGAATAAAAATAAAAGTTACCTACTCATTTAATTATTAATATTGGACGAGAATCGAAATTATCATAGTCACCTCCCTGAATTTGACGAGGATGCAAAACAACACCTTGTAGAGAAGGCATGTGCATTAATAAACAAACAAACTTAAAAAAAAAAACATCATCTATACTAATATTATAAAGTCTATTGTATGTAGGCTGTAATCTTCGGAATCACGAATGCGATTCCGATTATTTTTTCACTAACGGAAAGCTTCATTATCCCCGAGTATCATAGGCACATTTAAACATTCCCGTGGGTTAATTTCCATACATAACGGGAACAAAACCACGAGCAAAAGTTAGTTTGCTTTGTTAAAAAATGGAGTAATAGGTAACCATAAATAAATTTCACACTTGTCAACATTCTAGTCTGCACAGGCAATAACCAACATCCAAAAAGTATACTGCAGAATATGAGATAACAGCAACATGCTAATTAAATACCCACTAAACAAAAACGAGACAGTACCTAACCATCTTACCAAAGCCGACTGCTTACCCCAAATTCCAACCACACCATCGAAGTAACAAAACTCAGCAGGGACTTACCGATTACACAGCGAACATTGAAAGCAATGTACGAAGATATCATTTTTCAGTTCCCTCTGAGACCGGGTATCTTGTATCCTTTCATCAGTTTTACAAGCCATGAATCCGATGCGGTATCTCATTGGCAAATTTAGCGTAAACCATCAAACGGTTTCGAAATAGACTCTGGGTATGGTGGGTTGAATATGATACCAATTCGTTGTTGCAAGCTTGGATTGGTAATTTTTGTGTGAAATGCCTTGTTTGGGATTATTCAAGTTTTGGCAGATCGTTAACCCTAGACATGGAATGGCTGATAAAAGATTAGTAATAACAGTTGCCCCTAAAATGATATTTGTCCTCAATGTAAAACATAAGCTAAAAATCAAGCCAGTGTCAGGACTGGTTAATTTGAAATTGATGGTTAATTTTCCCGTTCCCCAACACGTAAATTTTCAACTTTTGGTGCATCTTGGATATTCAACTTTTGGTGCTCAGCCAAGAATGGAAAAATCTAACAATGGTCTTTTGTTTAGGTAATAGGTATTACATTTAAGTATTACCTAGCGTTAGTAAAAATAGACATGACACTACTTAACACTTTATTAATACAGTTTGTCTGGTTAATGCAATTAATAAAATTGCGGAAAAATACACCAATGACTTTTGTAAAAATTATAATCTATCAAAAACATTCAAGAATTTTTCATAAATACGACGAATTTTGCGGCAAACCATTATTTTAACAAACGTCATAACATTTATTCGTTTACAAAATAAAGCATTTTCGTTTACCAAAAAATGTTAACGTTTAATATTAAGCTTTGTGTGCCGAGCTTTATTTAAAAAGCGCTAAGTTAAATAGTAAACACATGTTTGGAAAACACACATTTTTACGCAAACAAAAATTTGCAAACACGATATTTTATGATTCAGAAACATTCTTATTTACAAATGGCGTGTATTTTAAACGTAAATATTTTTGCTCGAATTTATAAATTCCCGTAAACAAAACATACATGACTTTGTATTGAACAACAAAAACAAATACATTACATAAATCCCCGAGGTGTACCTAATAGTACCACCATATTTCGACAGTTATCTTTAAGTCCCATGTAATAATTATTGTCGAAACGGTTGGCGCAGTGGTTGAGCGATCGACTGCTGCGCTGCGGATCGCGGGTTCGATCCCCGCTCAGAACAAATATTTGTATGGCCTACAGATAGTACTGTAGTTGCCCATTCCGTAGCGTAGATCTCAATGGAGAAGAATGGGCAAGAAACTCCATGGACACTCTTTTAAATCAAAATATTATGTTACAAAATCTTGGTTACATCATTCATGTTAAGAATTACAAATATTTGAGAACAATGTATAAATACGGATAAGTTAAGAGCGTCCAGAGTAAAAGATTAAATCAGTAACTAAAAATAAAGTAATTAAAATAAACCGTAGCAGCTAAGAGATGACCAGTCACAACTGACAGCGCCCGTTCACGAACGTGACCAACGAAGCAGGCCTTTTTTATTTATCTTTTGGTGCCCTGGCAACCATGAAACAGACCTGCAGCATCAAATCCTCTCACCATACATGGAATCAGTTTCCTAACGACAGGCGTCCTAATGGCGAGATACCAAATGATCCACACCGATGATCGCTACATCTCATAAATTATTCGTTCTACAATTAATAGCAGATCAGTGCGAGGCTCCACCAGCCGTCAGGTGTGTCAAATAGATTACATCACTGACAAAATTTAATGAATAAAGTTTGCAAGAAAAGCCTTTCAAATGGACGTACTGATTGTAGGAGTTTGTTCGTTTATTTGAGGCGTTTTTTGTGTTTCGCTGCAGGTGCTGGTGGTCGATGTTTTGAGATGGTTTATTGTTGATTGTGCGTGAGTGATGAGTGATTTCATATTAAAAAAAAAAAAACAGTTTAGTCAACAATCAATTAAAATGCAGAATTAGAAATTACATTAAGTATTTAAATACTTTTGAATTAGAATCCAGTAGAGCAGTATCACCATTCCGCACTTGGCCCGCGTGGTGGATTACATACAGCCCACTTCCTCTCATAGAGAGGAGGCCTGTGTTCCAGCAGTGGGAACATTAAAGATTCATTTATTTGCAAAACATTACAGGCTGATGATGATGATGATAAAAGCAGTATCTTAATTAAAAGCTTAGTAGCAAAAAAAATGTGACAAAAGGAAGCTCCTTTTGTATTTTTTGCTACATTCAATTTAGTTAGGGATAATAAACTATTTTACTCAATACATTGTATAAGACCTTCTTACCAAGGGTATCGTATTATTTAGCACAAACTATGTTGTAGAGATCGGATAGGCAGTCGCTCCATGTAAAATAATGTTACTCCACTGCATCCGGAACTGAATTCCGACACCAACATTGTGAAGAGGCTACGAGATGGTGATTTAAATTTTATTCAAAAAAAAGGAACAAAAGAACACTATGTCACCAAAATTTTTGCGTTGAAAACTTGGTTTTTCGACCAAAACATCAAAAATTTGTTCGTTCCACAGATTGTTTTATTCCTTATTCGGTTAGCCCGCGCGAAGTCGCGTCTCTGGACACCTCGCTCGCGCGTCTGGTTCAAATAAAAAATACATATTAGGTAAACGATCTACAACGACCGCACAGTTCACATAAGTCATTACTGTTACAGTTTTTTCTCAAGTTATTAAGCCTTGTGACTGTAGCTTTGCAAAAGTGCCTGGTTCTAATTGAAATAAATGCTTTGGGTTTGAGTTTGATAACCCCACAAACCACGATATTGAAACAGCATTATCAACAATAAACATGCAAATGCGACATGCAGCAAAACACGTTATCTGACATAACAATGCAAAAGCCAGCAGTGATGGAACGCCCAACCCGATGGCACATGGGCAACTTGCAGCAAATCACGGAATCGCACGAACAATACGTAGGTATGTGTCGACACACACATAACTACAGATTTCAACTGCTAGGTCAACATGCTCCGGGTTCCGATACTGCGTAAATCTTCGGTGTGTGGCTAGTAAGAGAGCGGGTGAAACATTATTTTATGGTGGTGACAATTTTACTAACCCGGGAAAGAGAGTTTGTTTGTATTTTTTCGAAATCCAATTGGGCACAATATGACTTGTAGTTTAATTAAATTTAACAATCCTACTAATATTATAAACGCGAAAGTTTGTAAGTATGGATGGATGGATGTTTGTTACTCTTTCACGCGAAAACTACTGAACGGATTTGGATGAAATTTGGCACACGGGTAGCTTGTAACCTGGATTAACACAAAAGATATTTTTTATCCCGATAGTACAATCCCGTGGGACAGTGATCGAACTAAACGCGTGCGAAGCCGCGGGCATAGGCTATTATTAAATAATTATGCTGGTTGGTTACTTTCAAACAATCATCTTGCAATTTATCCTCATCATTTCAGCCGAAAGACGTCCACTGCTGGACACTATAGGCCTCCTTGCAAAATTAATCACTACGTACTAACTCTTTGTTAGAAAGGGAAACTCAGGCAGAAGCATTCTTTAGTTTGCTTCTTATCTTCTTCTTTCCTTTTTCCTATGACCCTTGGATTAATCGAAAACGCACATCAGCGACGAAAAGCAGTTTTATGATTATTATTCAGGATTGAGAACGTAACAGAATTATGTATTTCTCGAAACCGCAATACAAGAAAATATCGATCTTACATCCTGCTCGCTGGTTGCGTGCCCCCAATCCTTCGTCGCCAACAATAAATATGAACACAAACCGATCTGCGGCATCGCGTGCCGTGGCAACTTAATGGACTATTAGCAACGGCCTCATGTATAGAATATGTAAGCCTTCTATGAGACTGTATGTCCTCATGTATGGAATTTGTAAGGCTTGTGGTGATGCAATGCGTGTTCCGGTTGGCGAGCAAATTATACGATTAGGAGACGAATAAATTATACTGTGGTTCTGTTTCCAAGGAATGTATTGGTAAACTTGGAGGCCGTGTTTCTTTTTGTATTTCTTGGTTATGATTGCCGTATTCAAGTAAATTAGGTTTCACCAGAACTCTGAAACTCCAACAGCATAAGGTGAAGGTTCCCTTAACTTTTCACAAATAGCTTAAGCCTCAGTAAAAGTCATATATTTTCAGGGCTGCACACATTAGATTACTCATAGGTATAAAACTATTATGCCCTAAATTACTGAAGTTTTCTTAAACTACCGACACCAAAAAAGTAATATTTGTGTTCAATATAGTCGAGCTCCTTTTATTTTAATCCGTTTTTGTTTTGAAGCCGGCAACTCTTGGACTTTACATTGTAAGAATGAAAAGTGTTCGACCTTTAGTGAACTCGGTAGTACTTTACAAAGAAGAAGATTTTAAATGAGATGAGACATGATGTACAATTCTTCAACCAACAGACACGACAGACTGATTGCAGTAGAATTAGACTCAACTAAATGGCGCGCAGTCCAGTATGTTGGCAGCGTTTGCGACGTCCAATATCAACAAAAACTTATTCTCCTCACGCAAGCCAAGATTATTACAGTAGTAGCAACTCCAAAAATACTCCTAACGAACACGTTAAAAACCCTCCCACACACAAGTACATCGTTTTAGCAACAGACAAAGGCGGTGGCGGCCATTTTCCGGATACCTCCTCCCCTTTATCTCGCCTCATTAATCTGAGCACTCTCGGATTTATAGCAGAGAAGAGAGCTAGATTATTTTACAATTAAGAGTGCAATGAGTGTGTTCTTAGAGGGTTATAAGCGATGTTATTAATAGATCTCATTTTGATGGTGTACTAAGTATTGCGTAGCATCTACTTTTTTTAATGCTTAAAGGCTTCTATTCAGTACTTCAGGCCTTTAACTATGTATATACATAATTATGGGCATTAAAGACTAATGAATATTTTCTTTCATAGAGAACACCAACGCCTAATTATTATCATTGGAGTGTTCACATACGTTCTTTTCAATTTTTGGCGTTGAGCCGAACGTTGAACATCAAATAAAGCGCTTTAATTTAGGCATTTGTTTAAGTGTCTCCTAGTGTTCGTTACAATGCAAAGTTACAAAGATGATTGGAACTATTACCTACTCAACAAAGTAAAATAAAATTATAGAATTACTCTACATGCTAACAAAACGTTTATAATCTAAATTATTTTTATAATAAAATGGTTTCATCCCACTATAAATCTCACTGAAAAAATATTATCATCAAAACATTTCACTCGAAAAATGACACACATCAATTGTATCTTCTAACCTCGAAAAATTTAATTTCCCAGACATAAATTCCCGTCAGCAGGTAATTGTTGTTTTCACAATATAAAACAAGAATTATTAACATAAAACTTTTCAACACAAAATAAAGTTTCGCAGTCTAAATCCCTACAGGAGTTGGAGCGGTTGGCTTTGCTCATTAAATAAATTAGTCCCATCTTGGAGCCATGCGGAAGCTTTACGTACTATATTTTTGCTAGAAAAGAATTTCCTACATCAGCTTGTAGGCGGATTTTTATTATTTTGTCGATATTTTTTCAGGATTGAATGGAATTTTCTGGTTTGGATTTGGAATGGAGTTGTAAATTGAAATCTAGGTTACCTACGAGGCAAAATGTCGTCTAAATGTTTGGTGTATTTTTGCTCATTACTGTTATCGTGTAGCTACGGTCATTGCGAGTATTTCTTACGTGTTTCGTGGTTTTTCTAAACTTAGTTACGTAGAACTACCGAAACCTTAAATTCCTCACCCTTGCTTTCTATTGATTTATTAAAAGCGAACGTTTCAGCCTGTCCGGTTGAGTTTCAATTTAAGCATATAAACCCCATAGCAGTCATTAAAGCTTTTAAGGAAATCAAAATCAAATTAACAGAAGATCTATGGGGATTGTCTATTAAAGTGTGTCAAGCTATTATTGACACTATAGCACCGTACTTGGCTTTAATTTTTAATTTGTGTGTGGACCAAGGAGTCTTCCCAGACCTTATGAAATACAGCAAGGTAATACCACTTTTCAAATCTGGGGACAGTAAAGATACGAATAATTATAGACCCGTATCCGTGCTGCCGGTTTTCAGCAAGGTGTTTGAAAAGGTAATGCTTAATCAAATGCTCACCCACTTTAACACCAACAAAATCTTACACGAGAAACAGTATGGTTTCACCAAGGGACGTTGTACAACTGACGCCGGTGTCACTTTATTAAAACACATATATACTGCGTGGGAAGAGGCACAAGATGCCATAGGAATCTTCTGTGACCTCTCGAAGGCATTTGATTGTGTAAATCACCAAACCTTGCTCTTGAAACTTGAGCATTACGGCTTAGGTAAACTTGCGCTCAGTTTGGTAAAATCGTATTTGAA
The DNA here is from genome assembly GCA_963082945.1 of Cerastis leucographa. Taxonomy (NCBI): domain Eukaryota; kingdom Metazoa; phylum Arthropoda; class Insecta; order Lepidoptera; family Noctuidae; genus Cerastis; species Cerastis leucographa. The sequence goes on along the minus strand of OY720356.1, from coordinate 18,116,843 downwards.
TGATAGACAGCAGCAAGTACAGGTAAACGGTGTAAATTCAATGGCTTTGAAAGTAAAAATGGGTGTACCACAAGGTTCGATATTGGGTCCTTTCTTCTTTTTAGTATATATTAATGACCTTCCCCATTTATTTAAAAACCAACCACAAATGGTGTTGTTTGCGGACGATACTTCGTTAATATTTAAGATAAACAGACGTGCCACAAACCTTGACGATGTAAATAACGCTCTAATGCAGGTCCATAAATGGTTTACCGCAAATAATTTAGTATTAAATGGGAAAAAAACTAAGTGCATAAGATTTTCTCTACCAAATGTCAAAAGTAGTGACTGTGACATAGTATTGAATCAAGAGAAACTTGAATTTGTCGATGAAACTGTTTTCTTAGGGATCACGCTCGACTCAAGGCTACAATGGGGTCCTCATTTAACATCTCTTGCAGGACGGCTGAGTTCAGCAGCATATGCTGTCAGAAAAATCCGTCAATTTACTGATGTAGATACCGCGAGGATAGTGTATTTTAGTTATTTTCATAGTATTATGTCATATGGTATTTTACTATGGGGACGGGCTGCAGACATCGAGTCTATATTTATTCTGCAGAAAAGAGCTATCAGAGCCATATATAATCTACGTAGGCGCGATTCTCTAAGAGAACTGTTCAAGGAAATTAACATCATGACGGTACCTTGTCAATACATCTATGAAAACATCATGTACGTTAGAAAAAATCTGCATTTATTTAGTAAAAGAGGTGACCGGCACCACTATAATACTAGAAACAGAGACCAACTAGTTCAGCCAGGTTTCAGGTTAGCTAAAGTAGACTCATCTTTCATGGGGTACTGTTTAAAATGTTATAATAAAATACCTCCCCACATTCTACAACTGAATGAAACCAAATTTAAATCTTGCATAAAACGCACACTATGTAGGCAAGCATATTATAAGTTGGGGGATTATATTGATGATAAAAATGCTTGGCTCAATGCTGGTCCTGCTCCACAACCATAGGGGCAATCGGAATCATCAGAATTAGAAAGTGAAGTTATTGTGAAAGCTGCAGAAGATTGTAAAAATATATTTGCATTGTATAGATTCAATCTCTTAGTATTATATAATTGCATAGCACATGTGTGAGTACCATGTACTGTAAAGCCACCATTTAATGAGTACCTAAATCTTTCATTGACGCAAAATTACCCTGGTGGTTGAGTGAATGTCATGCTCACTTAAATGTCACGCTGATGGTGGCGGGTGTGTCGGGTCGTTTAGTTCCCTTCAAAATGGTTGAGTTGAATGATGGCTGATACATGCGTCATGTTCGTGAACGGGCGCTGTCAGTTGTGACTGGTCATCTCTTAGCTGCCACGGTTTATTTTAATTACTTTATTTTTTAATTACTGATTTAATCTTTTACTCTGGACGCTCTTAACTTGCCCGTATTTCTACATTGTTCTCACATATTTGTAATTCTTAACATGAATGATGTAACCAAGATTTTGTAACATATTTTGATTTAAAAGAGTGTCCATGGAGTTTCTTGCCCGTTCTTCTCCATAGAGATCTACGCTACGGAATGGGCAACTACAGTACTTTCACAAGTTATTATGCCTTGTGACTGGGACTGTAGCTTCGCGTTTTATTTTGTTTTTTTTTTGACTTTCAAAAGTGCCTGTAATGGTCTAATTGAAATAAATGCTTTGACTTTTGACTTTTGACTTTTAGAAAGTATAAAATCTTCTGAAAAACCGAAGATTTTTATACTTTCCACTTTTGTTTTTATTTTATTTTTTATTTACTCAACATCTGTATAGCAGCAGCATACAAAAGGTCTGCAAAGCAGTTTGTCGGCAGTTGTTCTCGTTTCACAATATTATAATTCTAACAAAATTTGAATTTTATTGTAAACAAAGTGCAAAAAAAAAGAAAGTAAGGCTACAGAGAAAAGGACATTTTCACATTTTACACCCATGGACAATGACATGGACATTCCCACTGTCCATAGATGCAAAGTTAACTATGGGCACAATGAGAGGTAGTGTTTTAAGAACATTTTTGAGTTTGTCTTTAGATTTGACATGCGATATCAAGTTTGGGGGTAGCTCATTCACCAACGTCGGTACTACATACCTTCTTGTGCGCTTACCGTAGTGTCTTCTTTTTAGATAAATGAGTTGGGGACATATACCTACGTTCCTCCTTGTGATTTTAGGTAGTGCACAAGTGATGTGTTACTAACATGTAGTTTTTAGGTTTTATTTATCAACACAAATTTTATTTTATCGTATGTATGTTATAGTATCTGCTTACTACAGATACTTTATACTCACACTTATCATCCATATTCATACTTTTATTGGTTTTACATTAGCATATTACCAATCATTTCGTTTTTATAAATATTTTCTTTATATCCTTTGTTGTGACATGTTTACTTCAAATTTGTCAGATGTCATTTACTTTTATTTTTGATTCTTACCAGCCAAACTCTCTATGAAGGTTTCATTTAGATTATATATTACTAAAAATTATTATCATCAATTCGTTAGTTCAATTGTTGTATTTTATAATTAATTGCGAATATTTGCTGTGTAAAGATATTCTGAGTTATATTTATAAAAATATTATGCGCAAGGTTTTTGACCAATTGCTACTGGCTGCTTTGAATACTGGCAGGTTGCGTCTTACTAGAGCGCAGCAGTTTTGAATCTGAAAAAGAAAATTGGAAGAAAAGAAACGGAAGATCAGGGTATAAAAGGGATTTCTGACGGATGCCCTGGTTCTAGTCTGGAGTTAAGAGTCGGTTCAGTCTGGACACGAGAAATCAGTATAGTCTAAAATCAAGAAAACAGCTAAGTCTAGTTTGGAGTCAAGATCTGTCATATCTTGAGTTTTGAGCACAGCCTGGTGGAGTCAAAGAGCGACCTTCGTTTAGTGCTGCCGTGGCTGTTGCTAACTGTCTGCTGGAAGCTGCTTTGCGAACTGACGAGCCTGGCACTGGGGCTCATTACCTGTCTGCTGGAAGCTGCTCTTCGAGCTGACGAGCCTGGCATTGGGCGGTACGTGTCTGCTGGTGGGTCCTACCAAATCGCCCTGCATCAAGTTCGTCGTGGTCAAGCTCATCTTAATCAAGCCAGCTTTCTACGACTGCAAGTTTGTCTTCAGTTACTATCACGCTCAGAGATTTGCGGAGATATTTAAAACGTTCTCGGTTAACCTGCCCTTCACTTTTGTACTAATTTATTGTATTTTTCATTTCATCATTTATTAAATTCATTTTCCCCTAATTACTTTTTTAATGTATAAATCTGTTTACTCCTTTCATCAAGGAATAAGCAAGTTCGTTACATTTTGGCGCCTAACGCAAAATCAAGTCTTGATCTTAAACATATTCTCTAAATTCTAAAACAACTTCCACAAGAGATTATATTTGGTAACTATTTTCATCATATTTTCATCTTATTACGTCACTTAATCTACTTATACTCTTAAACACTTAAATCATATATTTATCTATATTATCTATGAATCTCATCAAAATAGGTTTAGTGTCGTGGGCTCGAACTATTATCTGTGCTGGTTCAACGCAAAAGTATAGACTACCATATATGACAGTCCTTCAATGCTCTTGAATATTTCAAGTAGGCTATTTTTGAATTCTTCTTAATAATAACTCAGACTCTCTTGACTCTCTCTCCCTTTTAATTTTATCTATTTTATTTTTAACTTTTTTATCGTATACTTACTCATGACTCATCTCTATCCTCTTCCCTTCTTCTAACTGTAGAGTTTTATTTGGTCTATTTAAACTCTATAGTTTTTATTTTCTTTGTTCTTTCATTGGTTCTTAAACCATTAAAAGATTATTTTTAATCTTCTTCTATATCTGTTCTTATCAGATAACTCTTTGAAGTGCTTTTAGGTACTAGTTACCTAACCTTCTATTATACTAACTGTACTATAAGTTGGTATAATTATTTTCTTATCAACTCTAAAAGTTGACTGAAGCGGGTTGCGACTTCCTTAAAATAAGCCTTCGCTAATCTTCAACTCTAAAAGTTGATTGAAGCGGGTTGCGACTTCCTTAAAATAAGCCTTCGCTAATCTTCAACTCTAAAAGTTGACTGAAGCGGGTTGCGACTTCCTTAAAATAAGCCTTCGCTAATCTTCAACTCTAAAAGTTGATTGGGGTGGATCCCTTATTATGATTTTTCATCTTATTATGGGTTTTAGACGCGAGCGGATTACAACTCCAAAAATAAGCCTACTGTTATTGATTTATCAGGTGGAGTAGTGATCATTGAATGTGAATCCTACCTGGCCTAACTTCGTAAGATGTCGGTGTGTTTGAATGAGTTATGAAAGTTTTGTGAATGCTGTAATACTTTAACCTTACCAAAATTTTTGTTCTAGGCCAAAAATTTTCTCGGGGTCGTTGGGGAAATATAGTATCTGCTTACTACAGATACTTTATACTCACACTTATCATCCATATTCATACTTTTATTGGTTTTACATTAGCATATTACCAATCATTTCGTTTTTATAAATATTTTCTTTATATCCTTTGTTGTGACATGTTTACTTCAAATTTGTCAGATGTCATTTACTTTTATTTTTGATTCTTACCAGCCAAACTCTCTATGAAGGTTTCATTTAGATTATATATTACTAAAAATTATTATCATCAATTCGTTAGTTCAATTGTTGTATTTTATAATTAATTGCGAATATTTGCTGTGTAAAGATATTCTGAGTTATATTTATAAAAATATTATGCGCAAGGTTTTTGACCAATTGCTACTGGCTGCTTTGAATACTGGCAGGTTGCGTCTTACTAGAGCGCAGCAGTTTTGAATCTGAAAAAGAAAATTGGAAGAAAAGAAACGGAAGATCAGGGTATAAAAGGGATTTCTGACGGATGCCCTGGTTCTAGTCTGGAGTTAAGAGTCGGTTCAGTCTGGACACGAGAAATCAGTATAGTCTAAAATCAAGAAAACAGCTAAGTCTAGTTTGGAGTCAAGATCTGTCATATCTTGAGTTTTGAGCACAGCCTGGTGGAGTCAAAGAGCGACCTTCGTTTAGTGCTGCCGTGGCTGTTGCTAACTGTCTGCTGGAAGCTGCTTTGCGAACTGACGAGCCTGGCACTGGGGCTCATTACCTGTCTGCTGGAAGCTGCTCTTCGAGCTGACGAGCCTGGCATTGGGCGGTACGTGTCTGCTGGTGGGTCCTACCAAATCGCCCTGCATCAAGTTCGTCGTGGTCAAGCTCATCTTAATCAAGCCAGCTTTCTACGACTGCAAGTTTGTCTTCAGTTACTATCACGCTCAGAGATTTGCGGAGATATTTAAAACGTTCTCGGTTAACCTGCCCTTCACTTTTGTACTAATTTATTGTATTTTTCATTTCATCATTTATTAAATTCATTTTCCCCTAATTACTTTTTTAATGTATAAATCTGTTTACTCCTTTCATCAAGGAATAAGCAAGTTCGTTACAATGTTAGTCTTTGAGGTATATATCTATGGGCCAAAGTTGCAAAATAAATGTATGTTGTTGTTGTGGTTTACCCACTTATTTCTTTTTTCATTTCATTAAAGTAATTCAGTGAATAAAAACTCCGCCTATCGTTAATTTTCATAACTTGGATATTTCTCTCTTTTTCGAGGTAAATAATTACACAAGATGTTGTTTTGCATCCTCGTCAAAATTCAAGATCATGTCACAAAAGACATGAATAACCATTTAAAATTACGGTACCTAGGTAATTATTATAAACTCTGTTTTTTTTTGGTTGTTTAAGTTTGTCAGTATTTCAGAAGAAAAAAAAACCCCTAAACGTGGCTTAGGGAATAAGAAATGATCGAATAAACGTTTGAGATTGTTTGTATGTGTGAAAGAACGGTTGTAGGGCGAGGATCAGACGGGCTGCGTTTAAAATACGGGTGGTTCACACTTACCGATTTTGGTAAATAAGAAAAAAAAAACCTACCCATTTTATTATTGATTCGGGATGAAAATCATTAGCATAGTTACCTCCTTGAATTTGACAAGGATGCAAACCAACAACTTGTATTGTAACTTCCCATCAACCTATTTATCAACATAAAAGAGTCCTTCATGAATAAAAATCCCCATACCGTAATTAATCTCTTACATCATAACCATAACGCATGACAAAATATATGTCGCAAACTGTCAAATAATGGCACAAACATTTAGTCCAACAAATCGTCGAACAAATCATGGGACAGTACTGCAACAGAAGCGACCTTTCCTTCGAGCGAACAATTAAAACTTGCGTCATTTATTACAAGAGATTTAGCTTGCCTCGGAGACACCGAGTGTTACGCTATGTATACTTACCTACTTATAGGCAGACTCAAGTGTACTGATACTCATGTACGGGTGCGATGGAAAAGATGGTAGGTATATAAATGACAAATGCATTTCAACTAATATTTACCTATCATATAAAGGGCTATTAAGCTTGTTGAAATAAAAACAGCTATGGTTTGGAATTTTCTTAGTTTCTGCTTACCCCTCTTTAGGTTTGATTTTTTATACAAGGTGTAAATCACCTCATCACGAAGCCGCCAACCAAGCATTCTGTACATGAAACTAAGTAACTTTACCCAAAAATCATTGCTGGGAAACGACTTTTTTTTGGGGGGTGTAAAATCATGTTTTGTGGTAGAACTCAATGTAACGCACTCAAAATACTGTGCTGATGGACGGATTGAATAGTACGGGGGTCGTGGAGGTGTTTAACGTAAAAATCTTACATTAAAAACTTGTATTTAAAGAAATACTTGTTAAAAAGTTGAAACTTTGACCCCTAATGTCTCCGTAACCAGAAGGTTCCCAGGTATGGTGTAGAACAAAAAAATGATCGCAATGACAGGAACGTTTTGAGTCCGAATCGAGAACCAGTGCCTTTCGGCGTCGTTAAGGCGACAATAAGTGCCCCCGACCTTGAGCGAGTAAAAGTGCATGCGTAACGCTTCAACGCACACCAAGGTTATTCGGAAAAACAACCCACCTTGATTAATCAAACACAATACAAATAAAAGCCGTATACTGAAATATGGGTTGTTAAATTGTCTTTCAGATGGTCAAAGTTTCATGTAAATACGTCCGATAGTTTTTGCGTTATTATCGTTTTTATGTCCGCGTTAGACATGAATTTACAAATTAATTACACTATGTTATAAAAATATAATTTTACATTTTCACATATCATATTATAAAGAAAATTGTCTAGTATAACATATATTTTTTTCAAAGAAATAAAACAAGAAGTTAAGAGCTTATGTTCAATTTAAAATCATTAAAATTCGTATATCTGCGCCTTAAGAGGTGTTTGACACCCTTTATTAAAGCTTTGTTAGGCATGAATAATGAAATAACGATTGTTACAGATTTATACGATGTACAATTTATAGATAACAAGAAAACATGCTGCTCACAAATTACAGCTCAATTATTTGCTGTGAACTTGTGTAACCGCTGAGAGCAGCAACTCATCATTAGGTAACCTTATTCTAACGGGCACAAAGATCAATGATTTTTATGTAAATCAGATTTAAAACTCCCCTAAGAGGACTGTAATAAATTGTAATAATAATAATATTTATTAATGTCATCTGCCTAGCCGTTTCCCAACTTTCTTGGGGTCGACTTCCAGTCTAACCGGATGCAGCTGAGTATCAGTATTTTACATGAAGCGACTGCCTATCTGACCTCCACAACCCAGTAACTGGGTAATACGACACCCCTTGGTAAGACTGAATGTCAGACATTCGGCTTCTGACTACTTGTAACGACTGTCAAAGATCTACAAATGACAGCCGACCAACGGCTTAACGTGCTTTCCGAAACATGGAGGAAACTCGGTATGAAATTATGGTTACCCATCCACGGACTGACCTCGGCAAGCACGGCTTAACCATGAAGATCGACCCGTGCGGCTGTTATTAAACTAGCCACGAGCTCCTCCATAATTAAAAACCTTTATTAATGTCACAAGAAGAAAATAATGATTCTTGATGGGTAATTTATTTATGATATTTTTGTATAGTTTTATATAGTTTTATTTAAAAAAAAATGTAAATAAGAAGAGAAAAGATGAATAAATTAATTACCATTATTTATTTTACAATTAGACGAGAAGAAAATAATGAATTTCCTCTTTCTTTTCTTACGGGATAATCCAATTTTTTTTTTTCTTTGTCCGTCGGGTAGTTTATTGAAAAGTATTGGACACGTATTTTTTCTTTTTTCACGTGGTCATACAATTACGGAGATATATTGAGTTGAAATGGCGCATGACGTCACATGTAGGTAAGTTTTATACCCACTTGTGACGTAGTAAGCCCCCACTCTCCAACTTTAATGAGTTTTAACTAAGTAATTTTTTGATATTTTGATAAAACAAAAAATACGTGTCTAATATTTTTGTATTACCTGTCTGACGGACAAAATAGAATGTCGTTTTCTTTACCCAGTCCGGTCCCCTATTTGGTGGTCATTGTTGAATTACTAAATCGTTGAAGGTCATCATTCAACAATGACCACCATTTGCGACTCAGTGATCGGAAAGCACAATCACAAAGCTAATATTACTAGTTATGTAGTCGTGATTAATTAATTATTAATCGCAAATCAGTTTGTGATAATATACCTGCTATTACCTAACCACACGGGAATTACTTGCATGTTCGGTTATAATAATAATCTTGTGTTTATTAGGACGCCCTAGAAGGACATACGCTGCCCTTATTGGTCAAGTTCTTCAAAAAGGTCAAGTGCGTAGCTGCTGCAGCTGGCGTGCTTGTATGACCAGATGTATGAACGTTGATGAGGTGATAGGAGTATGTAAGGATGATAGCAGGAAGGCTTCTGTAGTTTCTGACCATGGGAAAAAAGTGTGAGTTTGTATGTATGGATCTTACCTAAATTTAAAAACAGCATTTTTTATTCCAGAAGGTTAACCAAATGGAAATATGCTCAAATCACCCCTGATTTGAGTATATTTCGGTTTATTAAAACAAGATAAGCAAATCAAGTATGTTGACTTAGCTCACGAGGTTGTCGATATGTGGGATATGGACTCAGCGATCACTGTGCCGATAGTTGTATCGGCCAATGACCTAATTGCCAAGAGCCTCGACCAATACCTGCTGAGGGCTTGATTCAGAAAGCGGTACTCTTTACTCTTGGACACGGCTCGTATTGTTAGGAGGTTCCTTTCTCTGGAGCCCTGACCGCCGGTTGCTTGGACCTTGTTCCCGATACCGGTGGGCTACTATTTTTCTTATTTTTTTTTATTGGTTTTTAAATTGGAATATATAAAAATTAAAATAGTGAGTTATAAAAATGAATAAACCAAATAATCCAGATAATAATTATATATTTTTATAATGTACTAAAGTTTGTGTGTGTTTTCTTACCTCTTACACATTGTCTTCCGCAAAAATCAATTTTGCTACACAGCTGAACACCAGTTGCATTTCTACTGTCTTCCTTGATAAAACCACGTACACACTTTAAAAGAAATGCATCCCCATCCAAACTCCACCTTATTTGCGTAGTTTGAAGTCTCTAGTGGAATCAAACAGTAGCCCATGAACCACAAAGCAATGTAAAGTAGTAACTTGTTGGATTTAAAGATCAATAGCTTGCTGTAACAGGTTGCTAGCAGACAGTAGTAACCTAAGTGAACTTGTGAACAGTACCATTCAGCGGGAAGACTTTAAGAGCTTGTTCAGATGATCCAGGCACGAGAACTAAAACGTGTTGAGTGCTAAAATGGTCTGAACTTTGCCTTCTGTATTGAAAGCATAACTGGCGAATTGAATATTTATTTTTAGGGTTCGGTACCCAAAATCAAAAATCAAAATCCTTTATTTGCATAAATAAGGTACAGAAGGTTGGTAAAATGTACAAAATTGTTATTAAATAAAATAATGTGCCTTTAATTTCGGCGTGCAAATATAAAAAAGGGTCAAACGGGACCCTATTACTGAGACTTCGCAGTCCGTCCGTCTGTCTGTCACCAGGCTGTATCTCACGAACCGTAATAGTTAGCCAGTTGAAATTTCTACAGATTATGTATTTCTGTTGCCGCTATAACAACAAATACTTAAAACAGAATAAAATAAATATTTAAGAGGGCTCCCATACAAAAAAAGTGTTTTTTTGCTCGTTTTCATAAATAATGGTTCGGAACCATTTGTGCGCGAGTCCGACTCGCACTTCAGCGGTTTTTTTTTAAGATTAGCACTTTCTGTTGAAACTTAATTAACCAAACTAATATGAGGTTTTATTACAAAGAGTGAATTTGACCAGTAACTCAATACGACCTGCTGGCCTATCATGACGACTTATAGCAGTATTGTTTTACTCTTATTCCAGTGTGGGAAAGAGACGGACCTATACAGATGTCTAGCGCCATCTCTTTCCCACACTGGAAAAGGAGTAAACAATAATGTTATAAGACATCATGGTAGGCCACCAGTACTTCTAAACAACCCATAGAATGATGACTCTGACCGCTCTTGAACGCGATTTTAATACACTCTGATTGCGTTCAGTTTTATCGGCCAAATTCACTCAAAAGATTTTGGGTACCTACTATTAGTTTTGTAAAAATAACTTCAAAACCCAACTTCAACATCAAAAAGAAGTTTGATATCAATTTAAGGACAATCTTGACTAATAATAAAAAGCTGAAGAGATTTTTTTTTGGTGGAACGCGCTAATCTCAGGATCTCCTGGATCGAATTTAAAAATTCTTTTAGTATTGGATAGCCTACATAACATTACGCAAAAACGGGGAAAATATTATGACGCAGACGAAGTTTCAGATCTCGATTGCCATCCAATAATTTCATTAAGTGACTAGATTTACATTCAATAGTCACTTCGTGTTTTCAGAGAGATCTATCATGACGTGTTCTCACCAAAATAAATTAAGAATAACAAGTTTTAAAACCATTTCTCATATTGTACCCGACCAATCTACCCTCTCCCTTTCTCTATATCGCGTGTCTTGTCTCACAACACACGTTACTCAGTTCGCAACTTCCTGCTTTTGATGATGTGTGATAAATGGCAGTAATATATCGTAGGTGTAAATGAAAAGATGAGAGAGCGGGGTAGATGAAACCTTATCTATCAGGCTCAAACATGCACGTGAAATATGCTGTGAAATTGGAGGTAGATGGAGAATCATGATAACATAACTCGGCATCACGTATAATACAAGGTGTTGTTTTGCATCCTCGTCAAAATTCAGGAGGTTGTCACAAAAGACATAAATAATCAATTTAAATTACGGTACCTAGGTAATTATTACCTAGGTTTTTTATGTTTGTCAGTATTTCAGAATAACCCCTTTTTTTTTCCGGATGGGAGATCATCAAATGACTTCTCCCGCTCTGGGCGGAGCGGGAGGGAGTGTCAGACTTGTACTGACTAAAACCCACCCATGTTCCTTCTTCACCCTTTGTGTTCCAGGGCCGCGGTATCTCTTTCGAACAACCCGCAGCCCTGGCAGGCATCGGCCCTTTCGGACCCCTTCCGGTTTGCTGACATCTCCTTGAGGCGCGCGTGGAACACGTACGCGCCGTCGACACGGCCTGTCGTCATGAGACGGACGGACGGTGAGCTAGCCCATTACTCACCGTCCACAGGCTCGCGCCTACGGTGGCCGGGGGCCACTGGTTGCCCGCGACGCCCGGGGCGTCTCCCGCGGTGGCTGGGACGTGAGGTTCTCTCCCTCTCACGTTCCGCCACCTCCTTCGCTAGCATGACTGCTTCGCAGAAGGAGGCAACGGCTGCCCATTCCCTCTCGCTCCGGACCATGGATTGAACCAGGGCCGGACGCGAGAGGTCACCGCCGCCAATCGCCGCTACGACAGAATACGTGGTTTAGGGAATAAGAAATTATCGAGTAAACGTTTACGATTATTTATGTGTGTGGAAGCGCGGTTATAGGGCCAGAATCAGACGGGCTGCGTTTAAAACATGGGTGGTTCACACTTACCGATTCCCGTAGGTAAATAAGAAAAAAAATAAAAATTACCTACATACTTTAATATTGATTCGGACGAGAATCATTAGCATAGCATTATCCTTGATATTGGCGAGAATGTAAAACAACACCTTATAGAATATAGCGAGATGTAACACGCGAATTTGTTTGATAGTACTTTGACTTTGTTAGAACAGCAGTGCTATTCTCTAAGGATACAGCCTTGAGCGCAGCGCTGTGCCAGCAACGAAACTACAGTTTGGTATTCGCTAAGCCGCAAATAGCGACACTAGCGCTCTAGGCTGTGACGGCCGTGAGTTAGAACTACTCAACGTCGAGCAAGTTGACAATTCTTCATACATTTTGGTATTCCGTAAGAAAAAACAGCGTCGAACTTGCTGACAGCCTCACTCACAGCCACGATTTTGTCTGTCAAATCCAAAAGCCACTATTTTAGCGCGTAAATTCTTGAATTAATACCTAAACAATATTGAAAATTACTGCTCGGTTAATTATAAAGATAAATTTATTAGAAGAAGCTAAGCAAAGTGATAATTTAAAAAAAGCGCGACAGGCGACAGAATTAAGAAAGCTAAATACACTATCCCGGGATAGAGATTTTATTCAAATTTACAGGCTTTCTTTCTGAGGATCTAATTAATATAAACATATTGTTATAAAATAAATACCTAAATATTTCAGGGACAACAATAATATTGTGTCGTGAGGCAGCAGTGAAGTAAATAATTATATACTTAATACTTACTTTTCACATAGCCACAGAATTAAGTTTAAAACAAGTTATTGCTTTGCAAGCACATGTTTTTAAACTTTTAAATAGATTAAAATAATAGACAGAATAACATAGCATTTATTTATTTTTAACCGACTTTTAAAAAAGGAGGAGGCGGTTCTTGTTGGTTCGTTGACGGTGTTTCCTCCTCAACACCGTCACGAAACCATAATCAGCCCGAATAGGTGCCTTTGGGATGCATCTAACTTCTTCTGCACATCAGGCTAGTTACATCGACGTGGTCGAATGTGACGGAGGGACCTTGTGCAAGTCCTTCGCCACGAACGTTGGCACGTTGTCAGGGTCAGTCACGTTTAGCAGCGTGATGATGTCTTGTATGCTGTTCTTAGTCCTATCACGCCGGCGGGACACCATCTGGTCACTTTTCATGAGCGACCGGTACAGCAGCAGTTTTGCAGCAGCAATGTCGTCTTCACTGAAGTTTGTAGCGCAGATTTTGACTGCGGACACCTCGTCCATCACGTCCAACTTCTGCTGCAGGAACGCCAGTAGTTCATTCGCCACAAGTAGTTATTCAATGCCGATTAAAATATAAGGTGTTGTTTTGCAACCTCGTCAAATTTCAGGGGGTGGTCACGAAAGACATAAATAATCAATTAAAATTACGGTACCTAGTTAATTATTAATAAACGCTGATTTTTTTGGTTGTTTAAGTTTGTCAGTATTTCAGAATAACCCCCTTAACGTGGTTTAGGGACTAAGAAATTATGAAATAAACGTTTGAGATTGTTTGTATGTGTGTAAGCGAGGTTATAAGGCAAGAACCAGACGGGCCGCGTTTAAAACACGGGTGGTTCACACTTACCGATTTACGTAAAAAAGAAAAAAAAGAAAAATTACCTACCCATTTTATTATTGATTCGGGACGAGAATCACTAGCATAGTAACCTGCTTGAATTTGACGAGGATGCAAAACAACACCTTGTAGATAAAAAACAACAGACAAAAAAAATGTGAATTGACTGCGAGTATTGTGTATGTGACAGTCAGTGACAGGACAGCCCGTTGATTAAGTTGCTTAGTTACGAAATAGGCAAAGGAATTTTATTTTCATTCAGCCATTCATGTAATTATTATAAAAATGCATTATTTAACCTCTTGTAATTATGGAAATCATTAGTAGATTCACTCAATTCCTTAAAATACTTAAAACTAGACCTATATTATACATTTTAAGCCCATAAAACTCTCAGTCGAGATTTATTGATTATAATTTAAAGAATTTGTTTCAAGCCCTAATTCGTCGTTGAAATGGTGACGGGAGATGTCAGGCCTAGAGTTCGTCGACGACCATAACCGCGCTAGAGAATACCGTTTGAATCAGCGCTGCACGATCGGTCGATCTCGAGGCTGTCTCGCTGACGAGTTCGTCGACGAGCACAGTCAAGAAACTGTCTCTTAGGGAATAGCAGTGCAGACATTTTCTAAAAATAACAAAAGACGAGGATCAACTGGTATGTAGGTATAATTCGATACAGGAGAATACTCCTAGAGTGAGACAATAATAAAGGTTAGTGTTTAAAGCGTTTTCAAAGCTCCATGAACTATGTATGTCAGGTAAGCATTCGCTTAATGTGAAATTCTGGTACAGCTGCACGTAGTTCTATGTGTCCACAACATAGTTAAGAAAAGGCATATGATGGCGGTTAGAGAACAACAATAAAGTGATCAAAGGCATTTAAATCACACATGAACAATTGACCATTATTGCAAGTCTCTTTTTATAAAATAGAATAGAATTTATTCACTGACTTTTTAAACTACTTTTGCCGTTTAAAAAGTCGGTGAGTAAATTCTATTCTCATTGACTAGTCAGTCGTTTTACCTTTCTGGATACTTAACACAAGTGGCTTAGTATTTTTGAAAATCAAATTGCACTTACCACCTAATCACAATTTTTGCCCATTCTATTCCATTTTCCGTCCAAAATAACTCGAATAAAAATAAAGCCCCTATGGGTTAGTTTACTGGCGCATAAAACTACTCCAATTTTTACGAGCTAAAAGTTTCCCGTTAAAGTTGAAAAGTATAACTCGGATTGGAGCGAGCATTGATTCGAAAGGCCGGAATTAACGCCCGAGCGAAACTAAGTTCTAAATTAAATCGTTGTTTTTTATGACGCCTATAAAAAGAGCCACAAAAATTCAGTTTTTTCTAGCTAATCTACCCCACATTATCGCGTAGTAAAACAACAAACTCGTTTTTTTAGGATAATGAACTTTTTTCTTTTTCTTTTTGGTCTGAATTGGTATTAAGGCCTGCCGAAATGCGATAGAGGTTTTATCTCATAAGTAAGTTAGGTAAAGGAATTCTTTGTTTTTCTTTGTGCTATGTGCTTATTTATTTTCTTTATTTCCTTTTAACACTGATACGAGTATAGACGGAAACAAAGAAGTAAGGATTATATTAATGAGATTTACTTCTTTCAGTTGCAGTTATTATCTCGCGTTTATTCGTATTTGCAAGTTCAAATGGCTGTGTTAAACAAAACAACAGTTCGAATGAATGTAGGTAGTGTAGCGCAGAGCTTTTAAGCATTAAAACGTTTTATGAGGATAGTTTTATTTATATCCAATTCAACTATTGGTAATGGCAATTTAAGAACATTTAGCTCAGTAAAAATTAGTGGTCTCCAAGTGTTATGGAAATAATAATATTGTTATAAATTCCTCTCATAGAAATTTTTGATCGGTAATTTAAAAAAAACCGCTTCTTCATACATTTGAACTTGTAGCTATAATTGCACTCTTGTAGGAAACAGCAAATTTTCTTTAAAATGACCTATGAAATTTATATGTGGGGGGGGGGGTTCAGAATGAAGTACTGAGTACGTGGTAAGCGATTTCGCGTCGGTGTCCTTTACACCCCTTATCTTTCCTCCCCAAAAACTACGAAGGTTAAATCCAATAAAAGCAATTCCAAACACTTAAATCAGGGCGAATGTGCGAATCAAACGCGAAGTGGGTGAAACAAAAAGAGTGGGACATCACAAACATATAATTCTATATAAGAAGGCAATCATTTCGATGGGATCACGACTATAACGCGCTGCTACGCACATTATACAGAGCAGGGACACACGGGCTGGCTGATTGAGTAGTCATTTTGTCATGACCTTTAAGAGCCTTTACGCCGTACGGCATTTCATTCAAATCTTCAACTCCTTATATTTCGAAATGACAGAACCGATTTTAATGAAACCTAATACGCATTAGCAGGATACAGATATCTAAAAAGTAACTAAATTTACTTTCGAAATGTTTAAAAAAAAACGAAGTCTTTAGAAAAAAGATAATTAATAAATTATCTTTTTTCTAAAGACTTTTTTGTTTCTATAGATAATTTAAAATCGGTCTAATTTAGCTGTAACACTATTTTCCAAAAATGTTTTTTAGTAACTTTTTAGACCTATGTATCCTGCTTATGTGTATGAAGTTTAATCAAAATCGGTTCAGTCATTTTGGAAAATCAGGACTTGAAAGTTTGTATGAAATGTCGAAAGGTGTAAACGCTCTTAACTCCTTGCGTCTTTGTTGAGTTTCTATTCATTTTAGTGGCCAGAATAGATAATTTACAATATTTTGAAAAAACAAGTAACGCATTTCATAAAGGTTACGTAATCTTTACGGTTCATAACTATACATATACTGTAACTTACGGGGATATCTTCCGTGATTTTCATGCGCTGACGCGCGCGCATCGCTAATTTCATAATTTGTGAACAAGTAAAAATTATTCCGCGCGCTTTTTCTTTTCGCTGTATTGTTTTTATTTGAAAATGTCGTCCGAGTTTTATTTATTTCCTCGCAAATCCATACTAATATTATAAATGCGAATGTCACTCTGTTTGTTTGTTTGTATGTTTGTTTGTATGTTTGTTTGTTTGTTACCTTTTCACGAATAAACGGCTGATCGGATCTTAATGAAATTTGGCAAGAAGATAGATTTCAACCTGGGTAAGGACATAGGCTATATATCATCACGCTACGACCAATAGGAGCAGAGCAGCAATGAAAAATGTTGCGAAAACGGGGAAAGGTGACGCAGACGAAGTTGCGCGGGACAGCTAGTATGTTATAAAACGTCGTATGACATTAACACGCACGTGCGCTTTGATAATTACAGCCTCTATGCTTTCTTGTAGCCCTCGCCTACATTATTGTGAGTTCCCGATATTTCGACGCTGTTGCAAGCGCCATGATCACGGAATGACATGACCTGTACAGAAATCAATACGCCGATGACCTGACTGATATATTTATGTTTTCAAGCACATACATAAACACAGACTAGATGACTTAGATGAATTTCATGCCATCACACGTAAACAGTGTGTCGATGTTGCGGCGATTCAGGGGTAGCCCACTCTGTCGCTCAAGCGTTAATCGCACTTCCGTGTGTCGACCTCACGTTATACACTCCTGGCGGAAAAGGTTGACGGTCCTTTTATTAGACCCTAGGCTGGCAGATATGGCGTGCACATGTTCATGTAGCCAATTAGTTTATTTTTAAGTTATTGTGATTTGTTATTTATTAATAAAGGATAAGTTCATACTAACACTATGGATCTATTGGTCTGAAATAAAAAGTTAGAATTTCAATAAACTCACGCCTGCGATCCTAACATACTCCATTGGCTTCGTTCAGTGTCATACAGCAAAAGTCCAACATAATCCTCCATTTTCGGGGCTATCTTTGCAGGAACATCAAGAAAAACCCAGGATGGGTCACCATCACTGAACGAACGAGTTAAGAAGAAGAAGCCATAAACTCTTCCTCCTTCTACTCAGCAGTCATCAATTTAAAAAACATAAAAATACGTTATGTCCTGTATTGTGGGTTCCTTTACAAACATTTAAACTCACATACACAAACAACCATACCCGGAACCACTGTAGATGATACAAATATTATTTCCGTCCGGGAATCGAACCCGCGACACGCAGCGCAGCACCAATCGCTCAACCACCGCCCCAACCGTGCCGTCAAAAAAATCGCTCACCATCCTACCAACCAGTATATCTCAACAATCGTCACAACGACTCGCGGCGGATGTTAATGTGAGCTATTTGAAGCCAGACGTTGACAAATACTGCACTCCGCAAGGAACCGGTTAGCCTCGGTTATCTGCAAGTTAGTCTCACTTCAGACGAAGAATGCTTTGATGAGAATTTGAGAAAATTGGGTTACTAAGGTTGCTCTTAAAATAGAAGCAAGCGCAGGCTGCTGAGTATGGGTAAGCAGGGTCATGGGTTCAATTCCCAAGTAGAAGTTTTCCATTAGGAATTTCTTAGTAGCAGTCACGATGTCTGGAATTAGGCCCTGTTGATGGCAATAAACTGGCCCCTTATTACCTCAGACTTAAAAAACAACTGACGAAATGTGGGTGTAGTTACTATTTAGGTACACCTCTGCCTAAGCGTTCGTGGATTTCAGGCTTGAAGTTATTTTATGAAATTAATTATGTTTTAATTTTCGGAAAGATTTAAACTTTTTTTTTTAATTGTAATACATTAATAACTGTGGTTAATCATTATTGTTGATCTTTATTATTTTATAGTGCTTTAAGGACAAACTTGAAATGTTTCATATAAATGCTAAAAAATGGTGATAAATATTCATGATCTCTTCCCGAAAGGAGTGTTTTCATCAGATAACAAGTATACAGGCAGTTAGTTTTTACGTACGACAATTAACAGGCAATGTTCTCAATACATCGCTTAATTTAACAAACAAAAGAATAAATCTCAAAGGAAAAGACAGTCTTCTTGTGCTCGAAATTTAAATATAACCTCGACAGATTCTTCCACTGCAACTAACTTTAGTAACTTTCATAAAAAACTTGAACATCCGTTAAAATTTCACAGCTTGGAGATCAAAGGAACTAATCAAAAGCATCAAAGAAATCTCTGCGATTCACACTGTATTAATAAACGTATTAAAAGTAACGGAGAGAGGTAGTCGTAGAAAACGGGCTCTCTCTACATAATTCGGTAAATTAGGATAAAGTTCTTTATAACATACGGTACAAGAGACACCGTGATACAACCTTTTACTAAAGATTTTCAGTAGATAGAATGACTTTAGAGGGCCCAGGCTTGATATTTTTCATACAAACGTCACACGATCAAAAAGGAACAGCTGCTTTTTTTTTAATAATATCCATCAAAACAATTCAATCAGAATCATCCTGCACCATCCCATCTTCTTAGCACGGCGGGCTGTGCTGGGGCGGCTGCTGCAGGCGCTGAAAACCTCAAACGTCACAAATACAATAATTTAATCTGTAAGTATGTGTTGGGGCCGTTTAGGGTTGAAACACTGGGGCCGTGTGGCTCGAGTCGAACTAGAATTTCGGGAAATCGCCAAGAGGTTGATAAAAATAAATATTAAGTAACAAAGCTTTATACTATCTTGTTTCAGTAACATCAGAGACTGATTAAAAATAATTCAAAAGAATGGAATACTTACGAACTAATATTTTAATCACCTTCTTCTAATCCAGTTAAGTGTCTGCTTCAACTTGATACAGAGATTAAATCAGATTAAAATCTCAGAACTATTAACTATTACTAAGAACTATTTGCACAGACATATAATATTGTCTTACATCACACAGAATATTTTTAATATAAAATAAGTAGTCCAAGACTAGAGCGTTCGTTTTATCCCCTCTCCACAGTTCAATAAAACGGATGCAGTAAGCGATTATTCATAGGAATCATTTATTATTATTAAAACACGACCGTTTACCTTTTGATCGATTTAAGGATTTAGAAATTGAAAACTGGTTTAAGTGTTAATAAAACTTGTCTTTTCCTGCGGCTTCTTCTGCATGTAGATTCCACGGAAACTCATTGCCGCGATAAATAGTAACTTTTGTCCTAACAAAAGTCATGGTCTACCTTGTACATCATCATCTGCCTAGCCTTTTCCCAAACTATCTTGGGGTCGGCTTCCAGTCTAACTGGATGCAGCTGAGTAACAGTATTTTACATGGAGCGACTGACTATCTGACTACCCCAATTATACGATACCTCTTGGTAAGACTGGATGTCAGACTTTTGGCTTCTGACTACTCGTGACTGCCGGAACCAACGGCTTAACGTGCTTTCCGAGGCACGGAGGAAACTCAGTATGTAATCATGGTCACCTATCGAAGGACCAACCTCGGTAAGTACGGCTTAACCTTAAAGACCCTTGCGGCTGTTATTATTTAGCCACGAGCTCCTCTAGGTCTACCGTGTACATTTTATCGGAATTACAGATCAGCAGCTACGGCGTGATGAATACAACAGAAAAATAAACATTCGCATAGTAACATTTACATAGATATATAATTAGGAAGGTACAGGTTACAGGTAGATAAGATGGTATTTGACTGGGAGAACCTTAACACAAGACATAGCATATGAAGGTATGTATATGACGGTATATGGGGAGCAGCGGTGGCCCAATGGTGGCAGCCCCGACTTACGAGCAGTAAGCCGTGGGTTCAAACCCAGGCAGGCGCATTACTTTGTGTAATTCATTTCATCACCGCTGCTCTCAAAAACGGTGAAGGAAAACATCGTGAGGAAACCGGCATGTCCTAGAACTGAAAATTCGAAGACATGTGACATCTACCAACCCGCACTGGGCCCGCGTGGTGGATTATATTTTCCCATTCCCTCTCATAGAGAGGAGGCCTGTGTCCCAGCAGTGGGAACATTGATGATTATTATGATATGACGGTATAGTCATTATCTGCTTAGCCTTTTGGCAACTATGTTGGGGTTATTTCCCAGTCTAATCGGATGCAGCTGTATACCAGTATTTTACATGGAACTGCTTTAATGATCTACAGTCTACACAACCCTTGGTACGAATGGTTGTCAGACTTTCAGGCCACTGACTACCTGTAACGCCTGTTAAAGGTATACAAATGACAACCTGGACCAACGCCTTGACGTGCTTTTCGAGGCACGGAGGAAACTCGGTATGTTATAGGTGGTCACCCATCCATGGACCAACCTAGGCTAGCGCGGCTTTATATAAAAATCAACCCGAGTATCAGGAATTATTAAGCCTCGAGCTCCTCAAAACAAGACACAAGTACAAGTAGTATAAGTACTAAAACACTTAGGCAATTGCATTTTAATTTTTTATTCTATGCGACGCGAGGGCAATGCAGCTCCTGCAGAAAACGTTCCACGAATCTGCAAGTAATAGTCACAGTTCTAGGAGATTTGTGCAGTAATTTTTCTGTTCGAATAAGCGTAGCCACTGACACAAACGCCAGCTGAACGATGTATTTAAAAACTTGCTAAATAATTCCTACATACCTTTTTATACTATACTTTATACTATATCAAGCTACTCGATATATCAATCTTCTGACTGCATCAGCGAGCAGAGTTTGCATAGCTGAATTTTGGGCCATTGAATTGTGTGATTCTGAGAATCTCGTGGCTAAATAATAACAGCTGAATGGGTTGATCTTTAAGGTTAAACCGCGCTGACCGAGGTCGGCCGTGAATGGGTGATCATAATTACATACAGAGTTTCCTCCGTGCCTCGGAAAGCACATTAAGCCGTTGGTCCCGGCTGTCATTTGTAGATCTTTGACAGTCGTTACGAGTAGTCAGAAGCCAAAAGTCTGACATCCTGTCTTACTAAGGGGTATCGTATTACCCAGTTACTGGGTTGTGGAGGTCAGATAGGCAGTCACTTCATGTAAAATACTGGTACTTAGGTGCATCCGGTAAGACTGGAAGCCAACCCCAAGTAGTTTGGGAAAAGGCTTGGCAGAAAACGATGAATTGTGTGTTTTTTGGTAAGTGGTTCTAGGTGAGCGTAAGGTTCCCTATCCATTTGCATAAAATTTTAAGACCTAATATATCTTAGCATAATTTTGTTTGGCATAATTATATTTTCGCATAATATAATTACGCATAACAGCTTACGCATAATTTTTTTAAGCATAATTTCTCTAACCTTAATAATGATTAAGCATAATATTTTAAAGCATAAATTTATTAAGTATAAAGTTCTAAAGCATAACTTTTTTATAAGCAAGCATACAGCATGCAAGCAAGCATACAGCAAACAAGCAAGCATGCAACATGCAGCAGGCAGGGTTTCTGTCACGGCTCCGGCGCTGCGGGCTTCCGGCGGCCCCACGCGTGCTAATGGTCGCAGACGGCTTTCGCTCACCACCGCAGCTTCGGCTTGTTGGCCGGCTTCGCCGGCCACCCTCAGCCGCGGCGTCTCGCTCGCAGTCGCCTGCCCCTCAGCCCGCGGGCCGCCTCGCCCCTATGCGCCTACGCGATTTTAAATTACACTCTAGGGGTAGGACAAACAAGACTACGTGGAGTCGGTTTTGCAGCAATTCGGTTCTGTCACTAACTTTTGTTGCACAGCATATTAAAATTTTAAACTAGTTAGTTTAATTTTTAGGCCTACTAACGTTATGCGAATCAAATTTATGCCAAAACAAATTAGTCTTTAAGATGATTATGCCAACATAAAACGTATGCTTAAAAAAAATATGCCGAAGTATTATTATGCCAAAACAAATTGTGCCAGAATCGTTATGCCGAAGTATATTAGGACAAATAACATTATGCGAAAAGAAGGGATCCCTGAGCGTAAGATTCGTTAAGTCCAGAGTGGTACAAAACCGTGGATTAATTTTAGATATCCACGTGGACGGCCCCGATGGCAAAAGCTAGCTATTTTATCCAGTAACTACTACAGTACTAATGCAGTTACTGGACAACAAACTCTAACCTTAAATAAATAATTTTACAGAAAACATACAAATATTATTAAATTTTGTATTTATATTACAAATATTGTATCGAAATATTACAATACCTACAAAACTTTCCTTCAAACACGTTGCCCTACACCAGATATTATCCGAAAACTGTTTTCAGTTAATTAAAACACTAAGCACAGAGCGTGCTCTGCAGGACCAGTCCAGACCAAAACCAAACATAACTAGAGTCTGGTCTAGTCTAGTAATGAAAGCTGTACTAAAGTCTTTGTTATTAATATTCCTCGGAGAGCGGTGGTGGGAACTATTCTAGTTTTATTTATGAGGAAAATCTGTAGCAGTTTAGTTATAAAGGGGTTTTGCACAGTAAATCAAAGGTTGCGAAATAATTACGGCAACGCAGTTAAGGACTTGTAAGACATTGTTGCTTGCAACATCAAATGTTGCGTTCTTTTCGAACAAACAGAAATAAATCATAAATAAGCTCTGTGTGCCGTTTTGAAGAGATGCCAGCCCATACGTATGCTAGGTGTTGTTTTGCATCCTCGTCAAAATTCAGGACGTTATCACAAAAGACATACATAATCAATTTAAATTAGGGTACTTAGTTAATTATTAAAACAAAGACTGCTTTTTTTGTTTGTTTATGTTTGTCAGTATATCAGAATATTACCCCCTTATCGTGGTTTTGGCAATAAGAAATTATCGAATAAACGTTTGAGATTGTTTGTACGTGTGAAAACGCGGTTACAGGGCGATGATCATGGAGAATGGAATCGGCGAGAGGTGTCGTGCGGTGTTCCACAGGGATCGGTTCTGGGGCCGCCCTTGTGGAACATCGGCTACGACTGGGTGCTGCGCGCTGACCTCCCTAGTGGTGTCAGCGTAGTTTGCTACGCTGACGACACGCTGGTGCTGGCACAGGGGAGGTCGCACGAGGCGGCGGCCGAATTAATGACACGCGGGGTTGCGATAGTCGTGGAGAGAATCCGGCAACTGGGTCTCGAGGTGGCATTGCACAAGTCCGAGGCCATGTGCTTTCATGGGCCTCGGAATGCGCCACCGTCGCGATCCATACTGACGGTAGGAGGGGTTCCCATCGGCGTCGAGTCGACGCTGAAGTACCTAGGGCTTGTCCTCGACAGCCGGTGGAACTTCGTGGAGCAGTTCCGACGTTTGGCCCCAAAACTGGAACGGGCAGGAGCTGCATTCAAGCGGCTCTTGCCCAACCTGGGGGGTCCAAACGCCTCCTGCCGGAGGCTCTACGCGGGGGTCGTGCGGTCCATGGCCCTTTATGGGGCCCCGGTGTGGGCGCGTTCTTTGAGGCGGCGAGCCGCCCATTACCTGAACGCGCCCCAGAAGGTGGTAGCCGTAAGGCTGATCCGGGGGTACCGCACGATCTCCGGCGAGGCGGCGAGCCTCTTGGCCGGATTGCCGCCATGGGATCTGGAGGCGATAGTCCTCGCGCGCCTGCACGAATGGCGCGCGGAGGCACTACGCCGGGGGGAAACTCCGCTGCCGCGGCAAATTGTCGCTCAGCGGACAGACCTCCGGCACGATCTCATGGCGACATGGAGACAGCGACTGTCGCAACCACGTGCAGGGCACGCCACAATAGTGGCGATAAGTCCCCTCTTTGAGGAGTGGCTAGAGAGGCGGCACGGCGCCCTCACCTTCCGCCTGACGCAGGTCCTCACCGGACACGGTTGTTTCGGGAGGTTCCTGCACCGAATCGGGCGGGAGGAAACGCCCGGGTGTTACCATTGCGAGGATCGGCCGGAGGACACGGTGGAGCACACCGTGGAGCTCTGCCCCGCTTGGGCTGAGCACCGCCGTGTCCTCGTAGCGGCGATTGGCGGCGGTGACCTCTCGCGTCCGGCCCTGGTTCAATCCATGGTCCGGAGCGAGAGGGAATGGGAAGCCGTCGCCTCCTTCTGCGAAGCAGTCATGCTAGCGAAGGAGGTGGCGGAACGTGAGAGGGAGAGAACCTCACGTCCCAGCCGCCGCGGGAGACGCCCCGGGCGTCGGGGGGCAACCAGTGGCCCCCGGCCACCGTAGGCGCGAGCCTGTGGACGGTGAGTAATGGGCTAGCTCACCGTCCGTCCGTCTCATGACGACAGGCCGTGTCGACGGCGCGTACGTGTTCCACGCGCGCCTCAAGGAGATGTCAGCAAACAGGAAGGGGCCCGAGAGGGCCGATGCCTGCCAGGGCTGCGGGTTGTTCGAAAGAGATACCGCGGCCCTGGAACACAAAGGGCTTAGAAGGAACATGGGTGGGTTTTAGTCAGTCAAGTCTGACACTCCCTCCCGCTCCGCCCAGAGCGGGAGAAGTCATTTGATGATTTCCCATCCGCAAAAAAAAAAAAAAAAAAAAAAAAAAGGGCGATGATCATACGGGCCGCGTTTAAAACATGGGTGGTTCACACTTACCGATTTCCGTAAATAAATAAAAATATAAAAATTACCTACCCATTTTATTATTGATTCGGGACGAGAATCATTAGCATCAATTTGACGAGGTGACAACACCTTGTATATTAACATCATGTACGATGAATCTATGTGAACATAAAATAAATCAAGATGTTATTCAGAGTGATCAAATCCGCTTTATCTATCCCATAGAAGACATGTGTGAAGACACATCTACCAACCTGCACTGGATCCGCGTGGTGGATTACAGCCCACTCCCTCTCATAGAGAGGAGGCCTAAGTCCCAGCAGTGGGACTAATATGGGCTGATGATGATGATGATGATGAGCATTTTTTTGGATTTTGCAACATATATTCTTCTTTTTATTGCTTACTTAATTATTTAATTCCTTGTATTGCTTACTTGGCTAATCCTAAATAAGGTATGGTTACACAGACTTACATAATAATACTAAAGATACTTACTAACATACACTACTCAGAGGTACCTACCTATCAGCTACAGTAATAACCTTACACCTTATTTACATTTACCAACTCACCATATTAATTTCCCATTGCCACATGTATAATACTTCATTTCTCATCCCCACTGCACGTGAACACTCACATCCACATAAAATTAATAGTGTTAAAGTCAATAAATCTCATCAAACTGCAAGCTCGATAATTATGTTTCAATAAAACCATTTCATCTTTGTAAATTGGGTTCTCGTTTTACAGTGAACCGGTTTTTATTAATAACTCGTTATCTGGTTCTGGGATTACGTTACATGTTTTATAGGGGTTAAATTTAAGGCTGCAGAGATTACTCGAACGATTCGACGAATGTCTAGAGGTAAGTCCCCCGGCCATGACGGGCTTAGCATCGAGCACCTCCAATATGCTGGCCCTCACTTGCCTAGGGTACTTGCTATGCTCTATAGCTTTTGTATAGGTCATGGTTATATGCCTAGTGAGATGATGCGAACAGTGGTTGTGCCTATCGCTAAAAATAAAACTGGTGACCTCTCTGACAGCAGTAACTACAGGCCCATTTCGCTAGCGACTGTGCTGTCGAAAGTGTTTGACAGCATGCTTAATGCACAACTGAATAAAAGAACAACCATACATGACAACCAGTTTGGTTTCAAGACTGGGTTGGGAACTGAGAGTGCAGTGTTGTGTCTTAAGCATGCTGTCACATACTACGCGAAGCGTGAGACGCCTATTTATGCCTGCTTCCTGGACTTATCTAAGGCTTTTGATCTGGTTTCCTATGATGTGTTATGGAGTAAGTTAGAACAGCTTAATTTACCCACAGAACTTCTAAATATTTATAAGTTTTGGTATGGAAACCAGATCAACGCTGTACGATGGGCTGGGTCGTTGTCTCGTCCATACGGGTTGGAATGTGGGGTGAGGCAGGGTGGGTTGAGCTCACCTACGCTCTTTAACCTGTATATAAACGAGCTGATTGCCGAGCTCAGCAGTACCAGGGTTGGATGCTACGTGGACGGTATCTGTGTCAATAATATCAGTTATGCTGACGACATGGTGCTGCTGAGTGCGTCAGTCTGTGGAATGAGGAAGTTGGTTGCCCAGTGTGAGGCGTACGCCAAAGTACATGGATTGGCGTATAATTGTAAAAAATCTGTGGTCATGGTCTTTGAGGCTGGGGGTAAAAGCCCTGACAGAGTGCCTCCTGTACTGTTGTATGGCACACCATTGCAGAGAGTCCAAAAGTTTAAATACCTTGGTCATGTGTTGACCCCTGACCTCAAAGACGATGATGACATTGAACGTGAGCGGAGGGCATTGTCGGTTAGAGCGAACATGTTGGTTCGCAGGTTTGCACGATGCTCACTTCCAGTCAAAGTCACGCTCTTTCGAGCGTACTGTACTTCTTTTTACACGTGCAGCCTGTGGGCTAGATGTACGCGAAGATCATATAGTGCTCTCCGCGTTCAGTATAATAACGCGTTTAGGATGCTGGTGGGGCTGCCCCGCTACTGTAGTGCGTCGGGGATGTTCGCAGATGCGCATGTGGATTGTTTTTACACGATAATGCGTAAAAGGTGCGCTTCCCTGGTGCGCAGGGTGTGGGGCAGCACCAACAGTATCCTAAGCATGATAGCAAGTCGCCTAGACTGTGTTTATGTTGGTCGCTGTTGTGCGATTTCTCACGGGTTGGCGCAGCAGTGATCCATTGTGTTGTTTATTTTATTAGTGCTTACTAACATAGTCTTAAGTTTTACTAACAGTTTTTGAGTCATGGATACTCGAATAAAGAAATTATTATTATTATTATTACACTAGGGAGTGTAACGTCTCCTTATGACATAATTCCCGCTTCTCCCCTATTCCCTAATTTCCCACTTTCACATGCACGCTAGCATAAGTCGTTAGTTAAGATGTGTACCAAGGAGCAGGACGTAAGCCTCCCACAAATTGTCACAACTAATGGTCCCGTGCGGTTTGCATGCATGGCTACTTGTGACCGGGCCACGTAGAATATAGCCAGCCTCTTAAGTACGGAAACGTGCTCACATTAGATTTCGTTGTGGACTAAATAGTTTTTAAGAAAAAAAAGGTAACTCGTTTTCGGTGCACTTAAATGTAAAGTGGGTTGCTTTGTGATAATTCAAGATTTATGATATCTGTTCTGATTTTATCTGTGGATATCATATACGAGTCAAATTAAGGAAAAAGTAATGATTTTGGATAAAATAAACCCGAATAAGAATTAGCGAATAATGTTTATCAAAATAACATTCCTCAACTAATGCACATTTCGGGTAGTAATACTTTGAACATTCATTACTTGGATTATGATACCATTTTATTGCCGTAATTATATTATAATCGCATTACATTTATAAAGGTTTTGTACAATAATCGCGATTAAGTGGATTATGTTAACGATACTCTGATAAAAAAAAGTCTACCAACTACCAACGTTCATTTCAATAAATTGATATGCACTAAATCAAGAAATGCAACACTGGGATTCCCCGAACAGCGTCATCATCTGCCTATCAGACCTCCACAACCCAGTATGTACTCGGTAACACGATATCTAGTGAGACTGGTTGTCAGACTTTCAGACCACTTACTACCTGTTACGTTTTTCAAATATCTACTAATGAGAGCTGGCACCAAACGCTTAACGTGCTTTCCGAAGCATGATGAAACTCGGTTCATAATAGATGGTCACCTTTCCACGGACCAACCTGCATAGCGCTGCTTAACCTCGACCCGTGTGGCTGTTATTATTATCCCCGATTCCTTTTGATGTTGATTAATAAGGCGGAAGGCACGTGATCAATTTCTCAATTATTTTTTAGAGTTGAACAATAAAATTGGACTATTCGTTGATGAAGTTACTTTAAATCTTTAACAACTTTATTATTAGTACTAGATATAGGTAACAGTATTTACATAAACTATCTAACTAAATATAAACTAAATTAAAAACAACAGTTACTTAATTTTGAATTTGACGACACGGTTGGCGCAGTGGTTGAGCAATCGACTGCTGCGCTGCGTGTCGCGGGTTCGATCCCCGCACGGAAAAAATATTTGTATGGCCTACAGATAGTTGTTCTGGGTCTGGCTGTTTGTGTATGTGAGTTTAAATGTTTGTAAACGCACCCACGATACAGGAGAAATTCCTAGTGTGGGGCAACTTTAAAAAAAAAAAAAAAAAAAAAAACTAATTGTACATTTGATATTGTTATTACTACTTTGTTGTCGAACTTATTTGATTGATATAAGTTTTAACTTAATTCTTAAGGATATAATAACATTTCTAATGTCAACTTTTTATTCTGGGTTTGTTGCGCGGAAGCCGCTCTAGGGCGGTTACTCTGCTCACCACCACACTAGCCCTCCCCTGCGTTTAAAGGATAAAACAACCTAAAATTTCCTACGTTACCTATACCTACCTATCCGGCAGCAGCTCTAATATTAACGTAGGTTTTTTTTTTTTTTTTTAGTTCTACCTAATATTAACGCCCATTAGAAAATTTTAGAAGCTTCGCTCTAAAACAAGATTTATTACTGTTTGTTTTAAAATGACGAACATACAGACATAAAAAAATCAGTCCTTATAGACCCCATCACCAACTACCAACTTGGGCCAGAATGGTGGTTGGCAATCGCGGCGTCGGTGTGAGGGAGTGGGTACAAATAGGCTCGGGATCAAGCAGTGGAGACGAAAAAGGTTAATTACTATTATGCTTAATGTTGTTCATCTATATCCTATTCTAGCTATAATATTATAAAGGCGAAAGTAATATTTGTTTGTTAGTTTCTTACCTTTTCACGCCGAAACCACTGAACCTAACCTAAAATTTTGCATATTCGCTGTCAGGTGTACAAAACAGAAACAAAAAAAGTACTGTTTCCGAAGAAAAGAACAATAAAGTTCAAAGCCGATGTCCGAGCCGGTTAATGTCAAATTCAAAATTAACACGAGCAAAGCCGAGGCCAAAAGCTAGTATAAAATTAAAGAACAGGGTATATTCATACGATTTTCCAACAGCCTAAATCTCTAAAGAAAGAAAATGTTATTTTGGACAGAAGTTGTAGATCCCTCCTTGACACCGAAAGCACGTTAAGCTGTTGTTAGTTACTTTATGTTTTTTTTTGCTGAGTTTAAAAATCCTACGTCTCTTACTGGTTCATATATCTACAATTCTACATGGATCTTTTGGCGATCGAATTACGTTGAAGTAGGCGCTCATAAAAAACATTTTGTCCTAAAGGTCATCAAATAATATGCAAAAAACACACAGAAAGTCGCAGTCGGATGATTACATTTAAAAATTGTATCTTATCAGCGCCCATAATAAATTGCTAAAATAAAAATAAAATATGACAGAGATAGATATAATATGACATATAAATTTAAATGATTTTGTTTCTACTGCTATAACTGTTGTATGTGGCTAGACGAAATGTTTCGCTTTGTGTTAATATTATTTATCTTCTCGTCTTATGCAGTCAGTGATTATTGTGTGAAGTATACGTTTGAACAAAATTTCGAAGAATGGTATTCATATCAGTGGGATGTGACTTGTGCCCCCATGCCATTTTGGATTGAGAGCAAATACAATAATTTTGACTTGAGTCCAAATCCCCAAAGTACTACCTTTATTACGCCCGGTGACCAATCTCAACTAAGTTGTATTTCATCATTTATTTTCACTATGCACCGTGGTGGTATAATAGAAGTGATCATTTATATAGAAGCACCGGATCCCTCAAATCAAATCATAGTTTTAGCCAGACTGTTAGAAAACTCGTATGAATTTTTGGGAAATACTTGGAGTAACGCCGGTGACCAAAACTTCGTGAGCGGATGGCAAACTTTGACGATAAAATTAACCCGCGAAGGCACTTACAAAGGCTACGTGAGTATTGGCAATAGTCATTTATTTAAACTGCATACATTGTTGTGGTACATAAGTGAACCTACCAACAACTACCTTTGTTTCAGATATCCATCATGGGCATGGCGTCTCCAAATTCCATTGTTTTGGTCGATTCATTTCGCTACATACCGCCTGATATGGATGAAAGCGATTGCCAACTCTACGAAGACGAACCAACCACACCAGATCTGACAACGCCTGAACCGACAACGCCAGAGCTAACAACACCTGAACCTACAACGCTAAAACCGACCACACCAGAGCCTACAACACCAGACCCAACGATACCAGACCAAACAACGCTACAGCCTACGAAACCAGACCAAACAACCCCAGAGCCAACCAGACCAGAGCCTACAATGCCAGACCCACCCACAACAGAGCCTGTAATGCCAGAGCCAACCACACCAGAGCTTACAACGCCAGACCCAACGACACCAGAGCAAACAACGCTAGAGCCAACCACACCAGAGCAAACAACGCCTGAGCCAACCACACCAGAGCCTACAACGCTTGAATCAAACACACCAGTGCCTACAACGCCAGAACCAACTACAGCAGAGCCAACAACACCAGAGCCTACCATGCCTGAGCCAACCACACCAGAGCAAACAACGCCAGAGCAAACAAGGCCAGAACCAACCACACCTGAGCAAACAACGCTACAGCCTACGACACCAGAGCAAACAACGCTAGAGCCAACCACAACAGAACCTACAACGCCAGAGCCAAACATACCAGAGGAAACAACGCCAGACCCAACCACACCAGAGCAAACAACGCCTGAGCCAACCACACCAGGGCTTACAACGCTTGAACCAAACACACCAGAGCCAACAACGCCAGAACCAACTACGCCAGAACCAACTACACCAGAGCCAACAACACCTGAACCAACCACACCAGAGCAAACAACGCCTGAGCCAACCACACCAGAGCTTACAACGCTTAAACCAAACACACCAGAGCCAACAACGCTAGAACCAACTACGCCAGAACCAACTGCACCAGAGCCAACAACACCAAAACCAACAACACCAGAACCAACCACACCAGAGCAAACAACGCCAGAGCAAACAAGACCAGAATCAACCACACCAGAGCAAACAACGCTACAGCCTACGACACCAGAGCAAACAACGCCAGAGCCTACCATGCCTGAGCCAACCACACCAGAGCAAACAACACCAGAGGAAACAACGCCAGAGCAAACAAGGCCAGAACTAACCACACCTGAGCAAACAACGCTACAGCCTACGACACCAGAGCAAACAACGTTAGAGCCAACCACAACAGAACCTACAACGCCAGAGCCAACCATACCAGAGGAAACAACGCCAGACCCAACCACACCAGAGCAAACAACGCTTGAACCAAACACACCAGAGACAACAACGCCAGAACCAACTACGCCAGAACCAACTACACCAGAGCCAACAACACCAAAACCAACCACACCAGAACCAACTACACCAGAGCCAACAACACCAAAACCAACCACACCAGAGCAAACAACGCCAGAGCAAACAAGACCAGAATCAACCACACCAGAGCAAACAACGCTACAGCCTACGAAACCAGAGCAAACATCCCCAGAGCCAACCAGACCAGAGCCTACAATGCCAGACCCACCCACAACAGAGCCTGTAATGCCAGAGCCAACCACACCAGAGCCTACAACGCCAGACCCAACGACACCAGAGCAAACAACGCCAGACACGACCACACCAGAGCATACAACGCTAGAGCCAACTACACCAGAGCCTACAACAGCAGACCCAACGACACCAGAGCCAACAACGCCAGACATAACTACACCAGAGCAAATTACGCCATACCCAGCGACACCAGAGCCAACAAAACCAGAACCAATCACACCAAAGCAAACAACGCCAGAACCAACCACAACAGAGCAAACAACGCTAGAGACAACCCCACCAAAGGAAACAACGCCAGACCCAACCACACCAGAGCAAACAACTCTAGAGCCCACTACACCAGAGCAAACAACGCTAGAGCCAACCACACAAGAGCAAACAACGCCAGAGTCAACTATGCCTGAACCATCCACACCAAAGCCAACAACGCCTGAGCCAACCACACTAGAGTCTACAACGGCAGAGTCAACAACGCCTGAATCAACCACAGCAGACCCAAAAAGACCAGAAACAATTATACTGTTGAAATTGAAAATGATGTTAAAGCTCTCATAGCCTTGAATAATATTAATTTCTACAATGATTTAATTTCCTATTCATCCGAGAATATATGTTAACATGCATGTAATTGTGTAGCCTCTGTGGGCGTTCCAATAAATAAATAACACAATAAATTCACAGTCAAATGGATCTTCGCGAGTCACGTTAGAGTTTCATTCAAAGAAATTCATACAGCTTAACTTTATTTCAAAATATTGTCACTTCATAAATAAATACTATCGTTTAACGTAAGTTAAATATTATAATCCAAGCGTCGTAGCGTCGGGGGACCACTAAGTAGACCGCTTAGTCCACAAACAGCTCCATTAAGTTCTTACCCCGCTAAAAAACATGTGCGTTCAAATCCGTGTCGGGCCTAGTTGGTTTTTGTATTTTGCAAAAACATTTTATTGTAATGAATTTATTGTTTTAGTGAATAAAAAAGTTTAAGTATGTATTTTTCTTTGAAACTCTGTTTTTAATACTGTTGTTTTCAATAGAAAGTTATACTTCTATTATTGGGTATAACGACTAGCATTATTACGTTTAACATTTACACAAGGGTATTAATTGTGTAAATAGTCCGGAGGTTTCAACACTGCTTGTCGTGCATGAGGTTGGAGCATCAAACCCTAGGTGTGACATTTGCTTTTTGTCATGAATTTTATTTTTTATTTTAAAGTTTGTTTATTTGTAGAGTAATATATTTAAGAAAGATAAAATACTTTAATAATGTTTTAAATAATAGAATTGATAAAAAAATATTATTGCTATTATTTAACACAAACTTTGATCTTATTTTACTACAAAGATTTATATTATATTTTACAATTTGTTTTGATAATTTAGAGTTATCATAATATTCATATTTTACCTGACACAAACGGGTCCCTAGACAAGTGACATCAACATCCTATCACGCAAACCATAAAATAAGAAGCGGTATAAATATTTTAGATTGACTAAGCTAACGTTATAACTCAAGGGTATAGGATTAATTTTAGAAAGAAAATTTAAGTATGTAAAATTAATGGATTCACTCAAATTTTAACATCTTTCGATTAGACAGAGACCTAAAGATAAAGTGACTCGGACGATACTAATTACCAATTTCATCGCAATTATCAAGGGCTCGCTAGCTAGGTAATTTGTTAACGCAGCTCGGTGAAGCGATGGTTCGATCCCGGGTGTAAACATTGAGTTCTTTTTTAAATACTCTTTAGATTATTCGAAATGAATCTAATGTTGTAGCAGTGTAACATTTTAAAACTTGAGGGGTTAGGACATACTACTGCTAACTGTACAAGCTGAACCGATACGCAGCGCGATTGTCGGGGATTTTTAAAATTTTTATTTCGTGCTTTTTAAACATAATGCCTCTCCCATTGCTTCCACTTTTCTCGGTCTTAAAAAAAAACATGGAAAACTATGACTTTAAGCAAATCCAGGACGTTTAAGGGGACGGGAGGTGTTCAGCCGCTTTGTTTTGTGCTTGTGCTAAGCGGTCTACGCACAGTCAGTGAGCAGCATTACCTGACCCATTTGCTTCTTTTTTGCTTTGTGAGATGGGTCAGGTAATGGTGCAGGGCACTGTACATACAAACGACGCTTGGATTACTCTCCTGGACATAGGCCTCCCCCCATTCCTTCCACTTTTCTCGGTGTTGCGCCTCTTTTCGCTAATTAACAAAAAATTTAATTAAAAATTTAAAAAACCGAACACGAATAACCTCTAAAAAACCTAAAATAAAATAATCCAAGCGTCTTAGCGTCGGGGTCCGCTTTGTTTTGTGCTTGTACTAAGCGGCCTACTTTACTTTAAGCAGCCCCCAGCGATGCCCATAGTGACAAGTAACATGATTTCAAATTTCGAATCCACCAGACCTGGGAAAGTTGTTTATTTCCCTTCAACTAGAAAAGTGGTGATCACCTTCAAGCGGCTGGGCAGATTTTCTCGAAACATAGCTAAGAACACTCTCGATTAAAACACCTTTCAAACGAAACCAATTTTATTAAAATCGGTACATCCGTTTAGGAGCTACGATGCCACAGACAGACACACAGATACACAGATACACAGACACACAGATACATACGTCAAACTTATAACACCCCTCTTTTTTGGTCGGGGGTTAAAAACAAGGAACTTTATAAATTTTAAAAAATCCCGAGTGTTTTGGGGGGTCCTCCTGGCGATACCCGTAGTTACAAGTGAAAGGATTTCAAATCTCGAATCGACCAAACCTGTGAAAGTTGTTTATATCTCTTCATCAACTAGAAGAGAGGTGATTATCATCAAACGGCTGAGCAGATTTTAATGACACATAGCTAAGAACTCTCTTAATTAATTAAGACACCTTTCAAACGAAACCAATTTCATCAAAATCGGTTCATCCGTTCAGGAGCTATGATGCCACCGACAGACACACTCATACTCAGATAGGTACTAATAATACCCGTCTTTTTTGGTTGGGGATTTAAAATTTATAAGAGATTTATGTGAGTATAATTAAAAAATATTATAAAAAAAAACTGTCTAGCTTACTAATTTTAAATGCTAACTGTAAATGATTGCAGTCCGCACCTTGTTTATCTAAAGCTGTGTACTACGTTGTGATCTCCCATTGTTAAAAATGATGAACTCGTAAAGACATTCCAAATTCAAACTTAAAAACCACATCACCAACTACCAACAACTAGTAGTTCTGCTGACCCTTTTTTTGGCAGACAATCTTGGTGGAGACTGGACGGCTTAAAACATTATTGTTTCATTCTTATTCCAGAGTTGGAAAGAGACGGAGCTATGCAGGTCGTCTAGTTCCTTCTCTAGCCATCGGCGCGGGATATATTATAGTGCACAAGTGTGTACGCAGGCACTGGTGCACTCTCTGTTCCCTCACTCACAAAGTCCGATGGGACGGCAATTCGACACAACCGGCGAAAGATCAGGCGCAGGACTAACGGCTTAACGTGCTTTCCGAGGCACAGAGGTATCATACCGCCAAATTCCAAACTCCAGACCACTACTGAGAACTTCCTAAAAGAAAAATCCAAGAGCACTTTCTGCCCGAACTGGGGCCCAGGAATCGACCTCAAGACTCCCCCCAAGCTCAGCACAGTCGTGCTTGTGACCACGAGACCAAGGGGGCAGTCAACTACTTAATACACCCTTAAGGTTACACTAGTCGGTAATTCTTCCATTCAAACGTAGTATGGTGATGACTCGTCTGTTTGACGGTGTAGGTTCAAAACTAAAAATTCTATCAACTGGTTTTGCCATTATCTAGCCCTGTATGGAAGCAGAATTGGAAATAAAATATTGGTTTGGAAGTTATAAGCGTCGAAACTTCCATCATCATCATCATTTCAGCCGAAAGACGTCCACTGCTGGACATAGGCCTCCCCCAAGTGACGCCACATTGACCGGTCCCGTGCGCTTCGCATCCAGCGGATCCCCGCAACCTTCACCAGGTCATCGGTCCACCTAGTGGGAAGTCCAAGTCTTTGAAACTTCCATATTTCAACACTAATATTAACTTATCTTTGGGCGTAAATAAATAACCTATGTAGCATGAAAATGGAAAAGTGAAACCATAAAGGGATAGATAATTTATTCATAAGTTCAAATTATTTATTTTGAGTAGATACCATCCAGTTCTTTTTCCATAATATCTTAGATACGGCCAAAACTCAATTTATGAAATTTCACGCGCTCATTTTCGTTATAAATCGTCGTATATTTCACTAAATTAATAAATATATACATAAATAACTAAATGAAAACTAGATGAATAGTAAATAAATTAAACAATACATTTATTAAAAACTTTACTAAATGCATGCATATTAGCCACGCCCGCGCGCCCGCCAACGAGTTCGAGCCGTCGACTTGTTCACCCTTAATGAATCTAAAACTTACTTGTTCTTCCTGTCATTGCGATTATTCTTTTTGTTTTGAACCTGACCTCGGAACCTTCTAGTTGAGGAGAGATATTGAAGGTCAAACTTCCGACTTTTTCACTTGATTTTTTTGTAATACAAGTTTCTTCATGACTCCTGCACTATTCAATGTATTGTACCGTAAAACCGTAGTGCTACCGTAAAACAAGTTTTTGCAACGTTTCTGAGCAATATTTTTGAGAGTTAGAATTACTTTGGTATGTTCTTAAGACTTTCCCACAGCCCAAATCTCCAAAGATAGAAAATATTATTTTAGACGGTAGTTGTAGATCTGCTGTTGTAGCTCGTGGCTAAATAATAACAGCCGCACGGGTCGACCTTTAAGGTTAAGCCGTGCTTGCCGAGGTTGGTCCGTGGATGGGTGACCATAGTTACTTACCGAGTTTCTTCCGTGCATCGGAAAGCACGTTAAGCCGTCGGTCCCAGCTGTCATTTGTAGATCTTTGACAGTCGTTACAAGTAGTTAGAAGCCAAAAGTCTGACATCCAGTCTTACTAAGGAGTATTGTATTACGCAGTTACTGGGTTGTGGAGGTCAGATGTGCGGTCGCTTCATGTAAAATACTGGTACTCAGCTGCATCCGGTTAGACTGGAAGCCGACCTCAAGATAGTTTGGGAAAAGGCTAGGCAGATGATGAGTTGTACGATGACTCGGAAAGCACGTTAAGCCGTTGTTCGTTAGTTGATGACTTTTTTTGTTAAAATTTTAAAGCCCACGTCTCTTACTAGTTAATACAAGGTGTTGTTTTGCATCCTCGTCAAATTTCAATCAATTAAAATTACGATACCTAGGTAATTATTAATAAACGCTGATTTTTTTGGTTGTTTAAGTTTGTCAAAATTTCAGAATAACCCCCTTAACGTGGTTTAGGGAATAAGAAATTATCAATTAAACGTTTGAGATTGTTTGTATGTGTGTATGCGAGGTTATAGGGCAAGAACCAGACGGGCCGCGTTTAAAATACGGGTGGTTCAAACTTATCGATTTCAGTAAATAAGGAAAAAAATAAAAATTACCTACCCATTTTATTATTGATTCGGGACGAGAATCATTAGCAGAGTTACCTCCTTGAATTTGACGAGGATGCAAAACAACACCTTGTATATCTACATGGATCTTTTGGAAATCGAATGTCGTTGAAGGATGCGCACTTAGGAACAAAAAGAATCGAAAGGTTAACATTTAGTTCTAAGGGAGCATCAAATAATATGCAAATAAACAAAGGGAAAGTCGGGTGATTCCATTTAATACACTAGCTGACCCACGGAATTTCGTCTGCGTCACATTTTCCCGCTTTGCAACAATTTGCAGTGATGCTCCGCTCCTATTGGTCGTAGCGCAACTAGCCTTTAGCCTTCTTCGATAAATGGACTATCCAACACAAAAATAATTATAAAATTCAAACCTGCAGTTCCCGAGATTAGCGCGTTCAACCAACCAAACAAACTCTTCAGCTTTAAAATATTAAGTATAGATTTAAAGATTCTACCTTATCTGAGCCCATAATAAATAATTAAGATATCTATTTGATTACAATATAGTATGACATATAAATTAAAGAGATTTTATTTCCACTGCTATAACTGTTGATGTGGCTAAACGAAATGACTCGCATAGTGTTAATATTATTAATTTTCGCGTCTTACGCAGTCAGTGATCAGTGTGTGAGGTACAGGTTTGAGCAAAATTTCGAAGAATGGTATGCACATCAGTGGGATATGACTTGTGCCCCCATGCCATTTTGGATAGGGAACAAATACAGTAATTTTGACTTGAGTGGTCCAAATACCCAAAGTACTTCTTTTATTATGCCCAGTGCCCTATCTCAACTAAGTTGTGTGTCATCATTTATTTTTTCTATGCGTAGTGGTGGTACAATAGAAGTGAACATTTATATGGAAGCAAAACCCTTAAATCAAATCGTAATTTTAGCCAAACTGTTAGGAAACCAAAATGATTTTTTGGGAAATACTTGGAGTACCGTTGGTGACACAGACTTCAAGAGTGGATGGCAAACTCTGACGATAACCGTAACCCGCGAAGGCACTTACTTAGGATACGTGAGTATTGGCAATAGTTATTTATCTGCATGCACAGTTGTGGTACATATGCTCTTTAGTCAATTCATCCCACTCATTTGGGACCCGCGGCATCAGTTGACTAATTCATTATTTTGCATCATTTTTTTTTAGACGACCGATCCCTCTGTCAGAGATAAAAAAAAGACCTACCATGCAACAACTTTCTTTGTTTCAGATATCCATTATGGGCATGGCGTCTCCAAATTCCATTGTTTTGGTCGATTCATTTCGCTACATACCGCCTGATATGGATGAAAGGGAATGCCGACTCTACGAAGACGAACCAACCACATCAAATCCGACAACGCCTGAACCGACAACGCCAGAGCCAACCACACCAGAGCCAACAACACCTGAATCTACAACGCTTGAGCTTACCACACCAGAGCCAACAACGCCAGAGCCAACCACACCAGAGCCTACAACGCCAGATCCAACTACACCAACGCCGACAACGCAAGAGTTAACCACACCAGAGCCTGCAACACTTGAACCAACCACACCTGAACCTACAACGCCAGACCCAACCACACTAGAGCCAACAACATCTGAACCAACAACGCTTGAGCTTACCACACCAGAGCCGACAATGCCACAGCCAACCACACCAGAGCCTACAATGCCACAGCCAACAACGCCAGGGCCGACCACACCAAAGCCTACAACGCCAGATGGAACCACACCAACGACGACAACGCAAGAGCCAACCACATCAGAGCCTACAACGCTTGAACCAACCACACCTGAACCTACAACGCCAGAGCCAACCACACCAGAGCCTACAACGCCACAGCTGACAACGCCAGAGCCAACCACACTAAAGCCTACAACGCCAGATGGAACCACACCAACGACGACAACGCAAGAGCCAACCATATCAGAGCCTACAACGCTTGAACCAACCACACCTGAACCTAAAACGCCAGAGCCAACCACACCAGAGCCTACAACGCCACAACTGACAACGCCAGAGCCAA
Organism: Cerastis leucographa; assembly: GCA_963082945.1. Lineage (NCBI taxonomy): Eukaryota > Metazoa > Arthropoda > Insecta > Lepidoptera > Noctuidae > Cerastis > Cerastis leucographa. Next base: position 18,077,161 of record OY720356.1, on the reverse strand, counting down.
CCACACCAAAGCCTACAACGTCAGATGGCACCACACCAACGACGACAACGCAAGAACCAACCACATCAGAGCCTGCAACGCTTGAACCAACCACACCTGAACCTACAACGCCAGAGCCAACCACACCAGATCTAACAACGCCTGAACCAACAACGCTTGAGCTTACCACACCAGAGCCGACAATGCTACAGCCAACCACACCAGAGCCTACAACGCCAGAGCCTACAACGCCTGAGCCAACCATAGCAGAGCCTATGACGCCAGAGCCAACCAGACCAGCGCCTACAACATCACAGCTTACAACGCCAGAGCCTACAACGCCTGAGCAAACCACACCAGAGCCTACAATGCCAGAGCCAACCACACCAGAGCCTGCAATGCCAGAGCCACCCAATCCAGAGCCTACAACGCCTGATCCAACTATAGCAGAGCCTACGATGCCAGAGCCAACCACACCAGAGCCAACATCACCGAAACCTACAACGCTTGAGCTTACCACACCAGAACCGACAATGCCAGAGCCAACCACACCAGAGCCTACAATGCCACAGCCGACAACGCCAGAACCAACCACACAAGAGCCTACACCGCCTGAGCCAACCATAGCAGAGCCTACGACACCAGAGCAAATCAGACCAGAGCCCACAACATCACAGCTTACAACGTCAGAGCCAACGACACCAAAGCCTACAACGCCTGAGCAAGCCACACCAGAGCCTACAATGCCAGAGCCAACCACACCAGAGCCTGCAATGCCAGAGCCAACCAATCCAGAGCCTAATACGCCTGACCCAACTATAGCAGAGCCTACGATGCCAGAGCCAACCACACCAAAGCCTACAACGCCTGAACCTACAACACCTGAACCTACAACATTTGAACCTACAACGCGAGTTCCAACCACACCAGAGCCAACATCAATGAAACCTACAACGCTTGAGCTTACCACACCAGAACCGACAATGCCAGCGCACACCACACCAGAACCAACCACACCAGAGCCTACAATACCACAGCCGACAACGCCAGAGCTTACAACGCCTGAGCCAACCATAGCAGAGGCTATGACGCCAGAGCCAACCAGACCAGAGCCTACAACATCACAGCTTACAACGCCAGAGCCTACCACACCTGAGCAAACCACACCAGAGCCTACAATGCCAGAGCCAACCACACCAGAGCCTGCAATGCCAGAGCCACCCAATCCAGAACCGACAACGCCACAGCCAACCAATCCAGAGCCTGCAACGCCTGACCCAACCATAGCAGAGCCTACGACGCCGGAGCCAACCAGACCAGAGCCTACAACGCCACAGCCTACATCGTCAGAGCCAACCACACCAGTGCCCATAATGCCAGAGCCAACCACGCCAGTGCCCATAATGCCAGAGCCAACCACACCAGAGCTGACAACGCTTGAGCCAACCAAACCAGAGATGACAACGCTTGACCCGACAACACCAGAAACAACCAAACCAGAGCAAACAACGCTTGAACCAACCGTACCAGTGCCGACAACGCTTGAGCCAACAACACTAGAGCCAGCCACACCAGAGCAAACAACGCCTGAGCCGACAACACCAGAGCAAACAACACCTGAGCCGTCAACACTAGAGCCAACCACACCATATCTTACAACGCCAGTGTCAACGATGCCTGAACTAACCACACCAGAGCCAACAACGCACGAGCCAATCACACTAGAGCCTACAACGGCAGAGCCAACAACACTTGAATCAGCAGACCCAACAAGACCAGAAACAATTATCCTGTTGAAATTGAAAATGATGTTAAAGCTGTCATCACCTTGAAAAATAATAATTTCTACAATCATTTTATTTATTTATTTATTTATTTAACACTTCAAGCACATAGTACAGAGGCGGACTTAATGCCATAGGCATTTTCTACCAGTCAACCTTTGGGTGATGCAGAGACAAGCAGTGGCAGGTGTATATCTATAGATTATTATACATTGAATTTTAAAACACACTACAAAGGATATATACAATACTATAAAAAGATTTTATTTCCCATGATAAAAATAATTTCCAATTTAAAAAATATTATTGCTGTTGGACACGAAGGCTTTTCTACAAAATTCTTTAAACTCACAGATAAGATATATCAAAAGGGTCCTCGCGAATCACTTAGAGATAAATTTAAAGATATTAATCACCAACTCTGCACTCACTTTAATATTCTAGAAACCATACTGTATTTCACCAAAAACCTAGAACTTTTAAAATGGTAAGTGGCTTCTACAATATTAATACACGCAGTAAACATGAAATTGCAATATTAAAATAAAAAAATAAAAAAAGTGTCTTCATTTAGACTAGACAATATACGCATTTTTGAGCTGATCCGAAGAAACCCGATGGTTGTTGTTTTGCATCCCGTCAAGGTCTATCAATGGACGATTACAAAAAAAAAAAAAAAGCTTTTATTTTATTTTTTTATTTATTTTTGCATCCCGTCATGGTCTATCAATGGACGATTATAGAGCCGGTAATACCGTCGGTAATCGTAAATAAAAACAACTTTTTCTGACTTTTATGTCAGCAAAAATTCGCATACATTTCGCGAATGAAAATGTCAAGAAATATGCGAATTTTCGCGAATGCCACTGAAGACACAAAATTCAGATTGTGTTGATAGTGACATTTCATGATTTTACTTAATTTTTATTTCAAGAGCTACCAACAGCTCTTGAAATAAAAATTAAGTAAAACTAATATGTATAGCCACGAAATTTATGGTCATTGGCATTATTGTCATGGTTTACGGAGGCTGTCTAATCGAATATGCGGTCAAAACTAAAGATGGCAGCTGCGTAAACTTTTGAATTTTTCGTGACATGACATCATTGAAAGCGCTCTGAACGAATATGGGGTCAAAATTGATGAAGGATTGGCGTTGGGCGCGATAAACCTCTTTCACAATAAGAGCGAATTTAAATTATTGAGTTTCTTAATAAACGCGTAGTTATTAAACACAGAACCAATATTGCCTTGCACTAAAATAACTACAATTAATTAATAACTTTATTTGAAAAAGCACTGTAAACCTGCGTGAATATTTCGACGGGCTGTCAGTTTTCGTAGACTAGGCCCTTAATAAAATATTCAATGCAAAAGCGCGTAGCAACGTAGCACATCTGCTACGCTACGTCGTAGCAATTTCGTAGACACAAAATGTAAACACTGCCACTGGTACTCAACTATGATTCATCATAAATCTGTATTTGTAACAGTGTTTATAGTCCTTTAGAAACAAAACAAACACACCAAGCACCCTAGGTTATTTAGAAGTCGTTTACATACACTAACAACAGCCTAACTCCAACACTATTTAGTCACAAGTAAACATAATTTACAAGAATAACTATACACATTACAGGTGTTGTTGAGCTTTAGAAGTTGCCAAGTTGAGTCAAGTTGTTGAGTTGAGTTGCTTTGCCGCAGACTAAATCTTAAATACTTGGAATTGATGAGGGAAACTTGTGAACAGAACTGGAAGTGGGACAGACTTAAATATGTACGGGAATTTTGATGGAATTCATATTAATATTAAACAGGGTTTTATTGTATTTTGGTGTAACGATTTATAATTTTGTTCACTGTTGTTTGTTGTTTTGTTAGAACTGGGCAATGACTTTGTGATTTCTTGTTTTTTTGTGGATATTTACAGATAATTTTTTTTCATTTATTTTTCACTGCAAAGTTATGCTTTTTTTTTACAGAAACGTTTACTGTCACATTTTCGGGTCTTTTTTGTATACTTATAATTTGAAAACTGCCTAGTTGGTCTAGTGATCCTATTCGCGGCTGCTTGAGGTCTTGAATTCGATTCCGGTTAAGGCAAATTGTTATTAGGTTTTCCCATCTTTTGTCCGGTTGATGGCAAAAGGCTCGCTCTCTATTACATGGGAGTTAAACATAAAACTGGCGATAAGTGGGTATACTAATGGGTGCATCGCTTTGGGATCACAAGCGCGATCACGATATAATTGTTAATGATTTTAATAGGATTATGAAATTGCAAACGTTTTGCGTAGATTTTGAATACCTAACGCTTCTTGATAAAAATAAAGTGGACTACAGGCGTGATGTTTTATTATGTTTTAATTTGAAGACTCACTAAAGGCACGAAGGAGCAGCGGTGGCCCAGTGTTGGCAGCCCCGACTTACGAGCAATAAGCCGTGGTTTCGAACCCGGGCAGGCGCATTACTTTGTGTAATGTATTTCATCACCGCTGCCCTCAAAAACGGTGAAGGAAAACATTGTGAGGCATGTCCTAGAAATAAAAATTCGAAGACATGTGACATCTACCAACCCGCACTGGGCCCGCGTGGTGGATAACAGCCTCACTCCCACTCTTAGAGATGAGGCCTGTGTCCCAGTAGTGGGAACATTATAGGCTGATGATGATGACTAAAGGCTCACAGCTTTGGCACTCTACTTGAGTACGTATTTTGAAATCCTTAGTAACATCATTTTAAATATTTACTTCTATACAAGATGTATACAGACCCCTCACGAAGACGTGAACCAAGCATTCTGTACCTCAAACTAAGTAACCCTTCGCGAAAATTATTGCTGGGAAATGACTTTTTTTTGGGTAAAACTATGTACCGCACTCAAAACATTGTGCTGATGGGTACATTGAATAGTAATAGTAGTAGTAGTACAGGGAGCTCGTGGCTAAATAATAACAGCCACACGAGTCGATCTTTAAGGTTAAGCCGTGCTTGCCGAGGTTGGTCCGTGGATGGGTGACCATAATTACTTACCGAGTTTCGTCCGTGCCTCGGAAAGCACGTTAAGCCATTGGTCCCGGCTGTCATTTTTAGATCTTTGACAGTCGTTACGAGTAGTCAGAAGCCAAAAATCTGACATCCAGTCTTACCAAGGGGTATCGTATTACCCAGCTACTGGGTTGTGGAGGTCAGATAGGCAGTCGCTTCATGTAAAATACTGGTACTCAGCTGCATCCGGTAAGACTGGAAGCCGACCCCAAAATAGTTTGGGAAAAGGCTAGGCAGATGATAATGGGTGCATTGAATAGTAAACGGGTTATGGAGGTATTTCAAGTAAAGCTACCTTCAAAAATAGTACTAAAAAAAAGTTGTAAGAAAGTTGGATTTTGATCTCCAATATCTCCGTAACTAGAAGGTTACCAGGTTTAGAGTCCAGAACAAAAAAAAATCGCAGTGACGATAATAAGTAGCTTTCAGCTTCAATAAGGGTCTCTTTACACCCTTTATCCTTAACATTATAAAGCTGAAGAGTTTGTTTGTTTAGTTGAACGCGATAATCTCGGGAACTACTCGTTCAAATTGGATTATTTTCTTGTGTTGGATAGCCCATTTATTGAGGAAGGCTAATGGTGTACAAGGTGTTCTTTCGCATCCTTGTCAAATTCAAGGAGGTAACTATGCTAATAATTCACTTTTTTTATTTTGTACTAGCTTCTGCCCGCGGCTTCGCCCGCCTTTTTTCGGTAACTGTCCCGCGGGATCACAGTACCGGGATAAAAGTATCCTATATGCTATTCCAGACTATTTTCTATTTTTACTACCTCCTATTCTACCAACTTACCCTACCTACCTACCTACTCTACCCAACCCTACCTACCCTATCCAACCCTACCTACCTACACTACCCAACCCTACCTACCTACCCTACCCTACCCAACCCTACCTAACTATCTACCCTGCCCTAGCCTACCTACCCCACCCTATCCAACCTACCTACTACCTCCTACCCTACCAACTTACCCTACCTACCTACCTACTCTACCCAACCCTACCTACCCTACCCAACCCTACCTACCTACTCTACCCAACCCTACCTACCTACTCTACCCAACCCTACCTACCTACCCTACCCTACCCACCTACCCTACCCAACCTACCTAACTACCCTACCCAACCCTACCTACCCCTACCCTACCCTATTCCTTCATTTTTCTGATATTATAATGTAGGTAGGTAAGGTAACCACGCTCAATTATCTCCGGGTAAACTATGTTCTCCTAGTACCTCAATCCCGACCACGCCGCCCCGGACACGCTCGCCAAGAACATAACGCGCCAGGGCATCAATCATCAACTCCACGCTCAACTATCTCCTTGTAAGCTATGTTCTCCTAGTACCTCAATCCCGAACACGCCGCCCCAGACGCGCTTGCCAAGAGACCTTATATCAAACTGCGCCCCGCAGTTTTTTTTTTTTCGGATAAAAAGTAGCCTATGTGTTAATCCAGGGTATAACCTATCTACATACCAAATTTCAACCAAATCGGTCCAGCCGTTTATGCGTGAAAGAGTAACAAACATCCACACATCCACACATCCATTCTCACAAACTTTCACATTTATAATATTAGTAGGATTATTATTTATGGAAATCGGCAAGTGTGTCATCCGTGTTTTTAACGCGGCCCGTCTGATCCTCGCCCTATAACCACGCTTCTACACATACAAACAATCTCAAACGTTTATTCGATAATTTCTTATTACCTAAACGTCGTTAAGGGGGTTATTCTGAAGAACCGACTAACTTAAACAACCAAAAGAATCAGCGTTTATTAATAATTAACTAGGTACCGTAATTTTAATTGATTATTTATGTCTTTTGTGACAACCTCCTGAATTTTGACGAGGATGCAAAACAAAATCTTGTATAAAATTACGCTACGACCAATGGTAGCGAAGCATCAATGAAATATGTTGCAAAAGCGGGGAAAATGTGACGTCGACGAAGTTGCGCGTGTCAGCTAGTAACTACAAAAGTTACAAAATGTCAAGATCCGACCAGACGGCGGGCAGTTTTCAAACCGTTTTGTGTTTCAAAATCAGCCTTGATACAGAACAGAACTTGAAAAGCCTTGATAACAGTTCGCCATCGTCATGATTGCTAGAGCAGCGGTGGCCGAGTGGTGGCAGCCCCGACTTACGAAAAGTAAGCCGGGGGTTCGAACCCAAGCAGGCGCAGGAAACCGACATGTCCTATAACTAAAAAAACGAAGACATGTGACATCTACCAACCCGCACTGGGCCCGCGTGGTGGATTATAACCCACTCCCTCTCATAAAGAGGAGGCCTGTGTCCCAGCAGTGGGAACATTACAGGCTGATGATGATGATTGCTGTTATAGCGTCATTTTATCTAGCGAACAGAAAATACAAAAGCGAGTACCGCCTATAGTAAAATAACTCTTTATAATAAACATCACGACCCACTAAGCCGTCGTCGACAGCAGACACGGAATAATTTACCTACACGCACGACGCCGGGTCCGCTGTAAATAACACTTGATATTTTAATATCTACTCGTTACATATTCATTTTGTAGGGTTGGCGCTTTGCTTGGGTTTACATGAATAATTTTGTCACAAAAATTAGTCGTTGTTACAATTGGATTACGAAATTACAATTCGTTTTGTTGTTAATGTTTTGTGAGCTTTGTGACCTTGATTTGGTAAACATGGAAGTTGATGGGAGAATGTGATTGCTGCGTAGTGATTACGGCGTACCCTTTTGATAGAATAGGGTTTTGTATGCTGATACATTTGGGATGTTTGATTTAGCAGAATTAATAGAATCTCGTGACTGGCTCGTTGGTTTAGTAGTAGCAAATGCAACTGCTGAGCTAGAGGTTTTGGGTTCGATTCCCGGGTAGGGCTAAGTATTCTTGGGATTTACCATCAGGAATTTATCAGTAGCAGCCACGTAGTCTGGATATGTGCCTCATCATTAGCCTATAATGTTCCCACTGCTGGGGCACAGGCCTCCTATGAGAGGGAGTGGGCGGTAATCCAGATGTCACATGTCTTCGAATTTTTGGTTCTAGGACATGCCGGTTTCCTCACGATGTTTTCCTTCCCCGTTTTTGAGAGCAGCGATGATGAAATAAATTACACAAAGTAATGCGCCTGCCCACGGCTTACTGCTCGTAAGTCGGGGCTGCCACCACTGGGCCACCGCCACTCTCTGGATATGTGCCCGGTTGATGGCAATAGGCATGCCCCCTATTACATGAGACAACATAACTGGTGAAATGTGGGTGTAATATTAGGTACACCTCTGCCTAAGCCTTCGGGTATTATGGGCGCGATGTGACTATTTAATTTATAGTCATTCAGAACTTTTTAGTAATACTGGATGATATCTAAATAAAATACCCTTATTGGATTTTCAACATTCGGCTCAGCGCCGAGAGTTGAAAATTTAACAGTGCACTAATATGTAGGCACTTAGGCCACCTAGTATTAGTGAAAACTTGTATTATTTATTCTAGAATAAAGGGTACAGTAATCTTAACAGCTAACCCAGTGGTAATTTTACACTATAAAAAAGTTTAGACAATATGGGTGCGGATTGGGTAAGAAAACGACATTCTATTTTGTCCGTCAGACAGGTAATACAAAAATATTAGACGCGTATTTTTTGTTTTATCAAAATATCAAAAAATTACTTAGTTAAAACTCATTAAAGTTGGAGAGTGGGGGCTCACTACGTCACAAGTAGGTATAAAACTTACCTACATGTGACGTCATGCGCCATTTCAACTCAATATATCTCCGTAATTTTATGACCACGTGAAAAAAGAAAAATACGTGACCAATACTTTTCAATAAACTACCTGACGGATCAAGAAAAAAAATATTGGATTATCCCCTATAAGTGTCAATCGCTGTCAAACAGTTTCCTTTTAAACCGACTTCTATAAAAGGAGGTAGTTTTGTATTCCACCAGCATCTTTTTTTTTATCTATAGAGAATTTCAACTAGATATACATTTAAGGTGTTCAGTAGCTAATCATGATATTTATATCATAATTATTATTGCTAAAACTTATCATTATTGTCCTGCGCTTATCTCAATTTTTATTTTCGGCCATTGAAGCATGTCTTCTTCTCCCATACTTTTTTTTACTCGATATCTCTCCTTTCTTGCCTTATCAACCTTCTCACAGTCCATCCATCGTTTCTTTGGTGTTTGTTTTGGTTTCCTCTACATTTCATTGCTAGAATATCTACCATAATACACACAGCCAAGCGCTCCGACTATCGATTTTACATAAAAAAAACAACAAGCAAAAAATACAAGAGCAAAAAAGCGTCGCATCACCAACCCTACAGAGACATGCAAATTAAGACCCCCGTGTTTGCGTTTTAATACGGTCCGATGATCAATAACCCCCAGTGCTCTGAAAAAGTTCAAATTAAAAGCTCCCGTAAAAAGTCCACATCCCATTGTCCCAATGTAAATGATACAGAATCGTATGTATTTATTGAAAACGCTTGATTTAAAACATTTTATGCGAATATTGATGAAGTTTCTTTTAGCATTTTTTTTTTTTATTTAATGTATAGGGTTAACTAGAATGGAAATGAGTTGACCTGTTTTGTAAAATTATGTTTTAATGTAAATTGTTGATTTTAAAACAAAGGGAAAGATTAGCCTTGAACTTTAAAGGCCGTTCCGCTTCTTTTGGGAAACTTAAATGGTTAGTAAAGTCAATTGACTTTCAAAAGCTGGTCCAACTGAAATATTAGAATACTACCTGAATTTCAATATTCACGTCAGAGCAAGTACTGTATCGTGTACCGGGTCGATATCTACAACTCCACGACCAAAGCGTTTATTTTGAGTACGAGGCGAGTATTATTTGGTATTCCTATTTGGCAATATATTCTCTAGGACTTCTTTTTATTCCTAGTGTGTGGGAAGTTTTGTGAATGTTCATTAGGACGTGGTGCTTTTAATACCCTCTTTGAGTGCAAGGTGTAGCCTGTACAATTTTGACTTCCAAATGAATTCCGAAAGCCGTTCCAGCACTCAACACTCTACTATAACTCTTAATGTAAACAGTTGTTTCTACAACTATAAACTATTATACTAGTTCTTTATTCAACAGACAAACACATGATCCTGTAGTGATAGTGTGTGTAAGATAAATAAATAAATAAAATGCTATACGATGTATACTGTTGCAAGTTTTATATCAATAAATAATTAATCACTAAATGTACATAACTTTTAATGGGAACGCCATTTAAAGTTATGTACACTTAGTGATTTTTAGTTTTGTTAATTATTGTATGTTTTAATTTTGGTTCCTATATTCATTTGCATGTGATAAAATGTGGTAATACCAAAGTGTATTACATACCGTCGTGTATAATTAAAATAACATCAACAATAACACCGTTCTGTTCCTGAATTTACCGCGTTTATAACTAAATATGTATATGTTGTGATACTTTGAAGTCCTGTCAAATACATGTTTTATGTATTTTTTTTAAACAGATATTGTAAAAAATTACTGGAAATTTTATAAAACATGCAGTATTCATTTATGTCAGACGATATTTTGGACATACTTGTACTGTTTACTATTTTTAACCGACTTCCAAAAGGAAATGGTGATCAACTCGGATGTTTTTTTTTTTGTTTTTTCGCTTATAATATATCCGTCATATAAAGACGGATTTACAAAATTCTTTTTTTGTTCGAAGGGGTTTATTCTAAAATGGTCTCCTTTAAATTTCATCTTGATCTGATGATGAGTTTCGGAGACATACAACGGAACTCTTCAAAAATGACAGCAAATCAACCATGATTGCTTCTATAGCAAAAATGTGCATTGTTTACGCAATCACACTGGTATATTAAAAAAGATTAGCCATGATTTAAAAAATACAAACAAACATACTTTAACACTTGATTGATAGTGACGTAATCAATACCATACGGATTACAGATAAACAAATTAAAATACCATATGCGCACCACATGGACCACCTACCATTAGCACTACCCGTAATCAGGGTTCGTTGGGCGTAAATAGAGAACCGCACAAATACGTACGGAACCCACTGCAAATGACGCGGTCGCCGGCCGCACGCCCGCAAATTTGAATTCGTTACTCATTTTCTGCTCATTGTAATATTCAGTAGTGGTATTCATAATTTGCCGATTAATTTTGAGGTTGTAATCGTAAGGTTTATCTCATTAAGCTATGGTTGGACCTTGGTTATGGAAAACAGACTTGTTTTAAGTAGTAGTTCAATATAAACGTAGGTTTTGGAAAAGCAAATGTTTGACAACGTAAACAGCCACCCGAAAATAGTACAATACAAGAGTAAACGAGTAAACTAAAAAGTAGAAGAAATCAAAGTTTTTTTTTTTTTGTGAATGGCATCTCGCAGTTCAATCTATGAGGTTGTCATCTGCTTATCCGGACTATCCTGTGGATGCCTTGAGAGTAAGGCCTCCAGCCAGGGCACAATAACTTACAAATTAAGCGACTACACGCTAAGGGCACCCCCTGTGGGGTACGAGCCTCGGCTTAGGGCGTCGCTGGGGGAGGACTGCATGGGGAAAGGCTGGATCTGGATGATATCATTATTTTGGGACTGATTTAAAACTACATCGCGGGCTGGCTCGAGCAAGGGTCGGGTAGGGCAAAGACCGGGACGTCGCCGTCGCGACGGGCCTCGACGGCGAGGTCGGAAAGACGGCGGTTTGTGTCTAAACTTTTTAAGAGTACTAGTCTCTTTGCTATTTTCTTGGAGGAGGGTTATAGCATCATTGGGGGTAACGAGAGTATGCCTCGGACGCCGTACTGAACTAATGTGCGAGGGTTCGTAACGGGCGGCCGCTGCGATCAGAGGATTACGGTGTTTAATGGCGTGTCATAAACTGGAGTATAGTGGGCATTCTAAGGTCTACGTGTAGACGGTCAATACGGAAATAAAAGGGGGCTCCCGTGACTCTACGTAAGAACTTCGGTTCTGCAAAGAAATCATTATATACTATTTATTAAGAGGCAAAGAAGTTCGAATATACGGGTTATCCCATTTTGAAAATTCTTTCAGTAATGGGAAGCAAAATTTTCCCCGAGCATCATAGGCAATATTTTAAACGTTTTTGTGGGATAAGTTTGGACAGAACCTAGTAATTGACATAAAGTTTTGAGTCCGGTTAGTGTTACTTTTTGGAAATGACCACACCCATCGATTCAGAAATGAACCAATCAGACAAAGCTTTAGGTCCATACAACTAAATCGGTCTGTCAGAGCATTTTGCTTGTATGTAAAAAAAGCGAAAAGATTCCATTAACCTCGTCTTGGGTCGGACAACGCAACTCGACGCGACTCAAAACCAAAAACCTAAACGCGACGAACTTTACAAAATAAAACTTATCAAAACTGGGACCGATAGTTTAACACTTACTTTGTATTACAAAACTAAAGTGAAGAATATTTTACTTACTGCAGAAATCTACAGACGATGTGCTAATAAGAAATTCTTCATAATAAACTTTATACTAGTACCCCGTTCATATACACAACTAAGTATAACATTGTATAAATGTACATATGACGCAATTTTCAAAACGTGTCCCTCTCCATCCGATCACGAAAACAAAGCTAACTTTCAAAGTTATCTTAGTTTGTCTTGACAGCTCCTCTGACGTCACAAATGTCACGTCACATGGTAATTCGTAATCTAATATAGTGATGTCAGTATAGTAGAAAGATAATGTCCTGTCATTTCCATTATTCACTCTCTTTTGGATGTGAGTTAGGGCTTTTCCATAAATGTGGGTATTTGTGAAGTTTGGGTACAGTTTTGGTGTGTGTATCATTTGAATGATTTGATTTATGAAAATTAAATTATTTAAGATATATTGTTTATGGATGCTGTCAGTCTTCATTTTCAGATTACAGTTCAACTTTGTATATTTTATATTCTCAATAATAAAGTGATATAAAATAATAATGTCCTTCAAAGAAAAATCTATTTAGATTAATTATAATATTATGTTCTAATTAGACTCTATAGCACGATGTCAGGCATTTTATTCGTGAAGAATACTTATAGTCATAAGGAAGTAATGTTCTTCATAAAAAATCTTTGAAATTCATAGAACGGCATTCTCTTTGATTGGCACTAAGTGAAATCTTAGAAATGGTTGACATTAACATTAACAAGGCATCGTATTTAATAATTTATAAGAATACATTAGAAATCTACTTCCTAAATTACAAAATAAAAAGAATAAATTATCTCTCTTCTAAAACATACACTTAAGAAATACTTCTAAGTAAAATGTGAAAGTGGGAGTGTTTGTCTGTAACGGCTGAATGCTGATTTGGAAGAAATTTGGTATGCAGATAGTCCACGGTTAGGATATGGGATTATTTTTATCCCAGTAAGACTCTTTCGTTGGTTAATTTCCAATCCTTCGTGAATGTAGCCGCGGGCAAAAAAGAGTGTTATCTAAAAATATCATTATACTTAATACTTATGGCATTTGTATACCTAAGTCACTCATCAGCTTCACCTACAACAAGCGTTAGGCTTACTGTACACACACTTTCTGTGTCGTAAACAGTCTATGAAGATAATTATGACTGATTCGCCTTATGCAAAAAAAAACCTTGTGTGTACTAGAAGTCTTCTTCAGGTACCTAATAAAAAATACGTTTTTGCGCCCGGAGGACTCTGCCATTTGATTGACAATGGACTGAGATCAGGAAAAAGTAGCATTTTATTTAATATGGGGATAGTAAGGCTGAAATACATAATATCTTCTTCAGCTTAAATTTATTGATACAACCATCATACGTATAATGTTTACATTATACTATAAATCACATTCAAACAGAACTTAGTTACCTGAAAATATACCAAAACTAACTCCAAAGCCAATTTAAACAGAAGCCTAGAAACTGTTTTAGTGTCACTTAAACCTCAATTTAAAGTACTCCAAAATATACATATTTTAGTGCGAGGCCGAAACTAAATCAACAAACTAAATAAGCGGCCATTACTAAGCCGAAAGCAAAATTACTAAAGGGCGAAGCTAATCAAGATCTATTGGACTCATTAGTGGCTAACGAGAACTTAACCAGGGTCATCCCTATGGGCCTCTACCCTAAAAGCTGAGGTAAGTAATTCTTATTATGGACCGACGCTTAGCGATGCACGCAATGTTACTTTTTTTTTTTTTTTTTGTTTTGGCTGTATACAAGATGTAAACGGAACGGTCATGAAGCCGTCAACCATCCATTATGGACATCAAACTAAGTAACTTTACGCAAAAATGATTGCTGGGAAACGATTATTAAAGTGAAACTTTTATTACATCGTCTCAAACTTTTTCGTCTGTGTGTTGCATGTTGCGTGACGGTCGGCCGCGGAGTAGGGATAAAGTGAAAGGCGCTCGTCAGAGCAGCCAAGCCCAATATGGCGGCGCCTATAGTTCGCAGCAGCTGACCGTGTAGTGTATAGACTATTACTCATTTGTGCCAGTGCTCCACGCTATTTTGTTTTTAATATGTGTATATAATCTAAATATTTGTTAAGTATTATGTAAGTTGTACTCTATAAGACACAGAGTTCAATATAAATATTAGTTGGAGAATTAGTCTACTTTTATTATTTCATAAAATTAAGATTGATAAAGCGATTTTTATACCCTTAATGGAATATTATTCCAATTTTTTTTTGTTAAATGTCTATAGTGCGAAATAAAGTTTCACTTTAACCGTGGTTTCATAAAACCACACAATCCTTTTTTTTTAGTTCTAAGACTCAACGTAACGCACTCAAAATATTGCGGTGATGGATGTATTGAATAGTACCCGGTCGTGGATATTGAAAGTATAGTCAAAAAATATAAGTTTTAGAAATATCGGGAACTCGAAACTAATAATACACATGGTAAATATCCCGTTGTAAGTGTTATTAATAGTCAAAAAATTATAAAAAAATGGGACTTTAGTCCCTAATATCTCTGTAACTGGAGGGTTTCCAGATATGGTCTAGAATAAAAAAAATTATAGCAATGACGGGGAGAAAAATTGCCTTTCGGCTTCGTAAAGGGTCTTTTGACAAATCAAATCAAATCATTTATTAGTTTGCAAACATGGGTAAAAATTGGTATATAGATGTTAGCTCTCCATGTTCTGCCGTCACATGGGCATGCAAAACATAATCAATTAAATATAATTCATTTCAGATAACAATCAATAGTGTTAGAAACTTATAGAAATCCATTATTACAAATTACATATCAATACATTTGAAACACAATAAATAGAAAAGTCAAAAATATTACATCAAATGTCACTGGTTACGTATAAGTATGTCAATACAAGCATGTCAATTTAAATAAGAAAACTAACAAGTAAAGAAATAATTCATTTGGTCATCAATTTACACCCACTGTATATTGCCTTTGTTAGAGATCGTTGAGTTATTACGGTAGGTATTTAATGAAGATTTTATTTAAGTAGATCATAATCTCCATTTCTACGCAGTTATGCCCCGCTCCTGACTTTGCTCTTTCCTTCATAATTATGACTACCGTTTCGTCGAGGTGGCTTGTGTCATGCGAGCATGCCTTAAAACAAATAAAAGTATCGAAAATTGTTTGGTAGCAATTTCACTCGCCGCCTGACCGCCGTCGCGTACGGACGTGCCGCTACCTGCTCGCATTCCCGCTCGCTATCAGTGTGTGTCATCGGTTCGTCGCTTCCCAGTGTCGTGACGTCATCAGTTGTCTTTCAACTACACCCCCGAACAATTGCTGTCTTTTATTAAGTCAGCACTTGCTCATTTGCTTCGGATATTATTCCGATTTAACTTCCTTTGCCCCATCAGGGAAAAATCCTCAATTTCGAGGTTCTTGGTGGGAAACCTAACGGTGCCAACGAAACCGAGAGAGGGTGGTGACCCAATCCGCCCGCCTAACCCCTTCAGGGTCTAGGTGAAAAATTGGGCTCCGTCGCGTTCGCATGCGCCGCCGATATACTGTGCTAGTGTTTCCCGTTTGAACAAGTTCCTGAAAGCAAAGTTCCCTGGACTGGAGTTGGAGTTGCTACCAAGCCAGGACCCTCGGACTGTGCCTGCGGGAAGGTTGAAGCGGGTGAGTCACTGATTCAGTAAATTCCCTAAATAATTGGTCAAGGAATTAGGTTGTTAGGCGCGCTGAGCTTCACTCAAATGTCCGCTAACTTTTAGCCGATAAAATGTCGTCCCTCGACGACACAGATAAAGCGCTTTTGCGCTTTTTCTTGCGCGTCTTCACGACCGACCCATATTTACAAAAATATGGGTCAGAAATTGCTGCCATTCAGCAAACCACCGATACCGTCACTGACTTCAGTGACGCGCTCGAGAGCCCCTTGTCACCGCCACCTGCCGACAGAGGCTTACCGCCAGCCGTCGCCGCCGCGATTAAGGCAACTCCAAGACCCATTGTAGTGAAACCCATTGTTTCGCAAACAAAGGTCCAGTCCGCACCTGCGTCCATTGTTCCCGTTTCTGAGAACATGGACAAAGGCTCACCGCCAGCCGTCGCCGCCGCGATTCCGGCTAACCCCGGACCCATTGTTAAGCAAACAATGGATCAGTCCGCACCTGCGTCCATTGTTCCCATTTCGGAGAAAATGGACACAACTGTGCCAGTCTCCGACTCGGAATCGGTTATAGATTCCTGCTCTGCTTCCTCGTCCTCTGAAGACGACTATCAAGTCGTCGGAAAGGGCAAGAGGAAAAAGGGCAAAAACTCTCAGGCCACCATGGCCAAAAAATTAGTCGCGCTCCCTCTCATCCCCTCTCCCGAGGCCTCCCGCCCCACCTCCCCGGTCCCCGCACCAAAGTCCGCCGCTGCTCATACCAGCAGACCATCCAGCCCTAAGGCTAACTCTTCAGCCGCTTCTTCAAAGAAGCTGAAGCCCCCTCCCCCGTTGTTCATTCAGGACAAAGGGAAATGGACAGACGTGTCCAAAATGTGTGTTGAGCGCCGCATTCAATACACTAGCGCAAAAAGCACCCAGCAGGGTATCAAAGTGGTAGTCCCTACGACCACCGACTTCAGGGAACTAACCCGTCAGCTGATCGGAAGTCACATAGCCTTCCATACATACTCCCTTCCAGAGGAGAAGCCCACCCGCGTGGTGATCAGGCGGATCCCGAAGGAAATCCCCACGGAGGACATCCTAAACGACCTCCAAGGCCAGGACATCCCGGTCGCAGCCGTCCACCGCCTTCATAAGGCGAGAGGTGGAGACCAGTACGATATGGTACTGGTCATCTGTGACCCAGTAGAAGGACACCACCCGATCTTCAAAGTGAAGTCGGTATGCTCCCTCACAGGCATCTCAATAGAGAAGCCTTACCGCTCAACCGTAGTAGGGCAGTGCCACCGCTGCCAGCTGTAAGGACACAGCCAAGCCAACTGCCATGCGCCGCACAGATGCGTAAAGTGTCTAGGCGACCATGGTACGGCAGACTGCCCCCGTCCCAAAGACAAATCGCTATGCACGGAGCCACCGAGCTGTGTGCTTTGCGGCCAGTCGGGCCACCCGGCTAACTACCGCGGCTGCCCGAAAGCCCCCAAAGGCTCCTCCTCTAAACTGGCGAAGCGTGCAAACGCCCGCCAGCAGAGAGAAAGCCCATCGGTGAGGCTACCAACTGCACAGATGCCGGAGAGACTCAGCCCTCAGAGGCCCTCTCCCTGGACCTCGCTGAACCACCAGAGAGCCTTCCCGGCACTCGGCAAAGCAAAGTCCAGCCCCATTCCCGGGCTATTAGATGCCCCTGTCCCCACTCCCGTGGCCCAAGCGAGCGCACCGGCGCCCGCTCGTCCCGCGCCTCCCGGCCCCGCGGCCGCGGTCTCCTCTCCTAACGTACCTTTAGAAACGTTAGCAAAGTTAGTCACCCCCGAAGCAGACCGCATGGCGGCAGATCTCAGGGAGGCTAACACTGACGGTGATAAGCTTAAAATTATCCTCAAGTCCCTAGTCAAGTTAGGCGAAGCCTTCAGCGGCATTAATCTTTAATTTCAATGGATAATACGAGATTAACGTGTACCAAACCCCGATCCCTTAAATTAGGGTACTTTAATGCCAATGGCATTAGAGGCCAGCGTGATGAGATCGCCACCTTCCTCCGCGACCATCAAATTGATATCTTCCTCGTACAGGAGACCTTCCTCAAGCCCAGTCACCGCGATCCGAGAATTGCCAACTATCGCATAGTTCGCAACGATCGGTCACGATGCCACAAGGGCGGAACTCTTATTTACTATAGAAAGGAACTGCACTGCATCCCCTTAGATCCCCCTCCCATGGAGTCTCTGCTCGAGACTTCAGTTTGTCGACTAGGCATGACCGGTCATCAATCGATCACTATCGCCTCCGCGTACATCCCTCCCGGCGGCACGTCCGAGGAGCACACTCTGTTCACCAAAGACCTTGCCGTCCTCTTCGGCTTGAGTGACTCCGTTATCATAGCGGGCGACCTCAACGCCAAACACCCCGCCTGGAACAGCACGACGACCTCTGCCAGAGGACGTCACGTGTATAACCTGGGTGAGTCCCTCAACTTCGATCCCATCGCTCCTATGGAGCACACTCACTATCCCCACGACCCCGACCAACGTCCGGACGTTCTCGACATAGCGCTACTCAAGAATGTCAACCTTAAGTTGCATTCCATCGAGACTTTACATGAGCTTAACTCAGACCATCGACCAGTGCTCATGCACTTAGTTCCCCGCTCGGGTCCCTCTGACCCCAGCCAACCCCCGCCGACCCAAGTGATAACCGACTGGAGGAAAGTCAGCGAAAAGCTGAAATCCACCACGTCGCCTCACCTGGAGGCCATCCCCGACCACATTGTCTCAGTCGCAGACACGACGGCCGCCATCAACTCGTTTACAGAACACGTGCAATCCATACTAAAGGATTGCTCACGGGAAGTTCCAGCAATGAGCGATCAACGCTGGATTCTACCCGCTGACGTACGTGAACTGATAACCGAGAAGAACGCGGCCATCCGTGCCTACAGCAACTTTCCCTGCGACGCGAACAAAGCTCACATGCGTTATTTACAGCGTGCTGTAAAGAAGCGCACTAGTGAGCATCGTTCAGATCAATGGGACAAGACGCTTAGCGAGCTTGAGCCTACCCACCTAGCCTTCTGGCAGCTCCAACGCAAGTTGCGCTCCACCGAAGAGGCTTCGATGCCTCCCCTCACCCGACCCGATAAGAGCGTCGCATTCGACGACTCTGAGAAGGCCGAATGCCTAGCCGACAGCCTGGAGTCCCAGTGCTCCCCCAGCTCTCAACCAGTAGACAAGCGACATCTCGATGAGGTGAACGCATTCGTCGAACGTAAAGCCGCCCTCCCTCCTGTAGAAGACCCTGATGATCCTCTGCCTTCGGTCACAGCTGACGAAGTGCAAGACATCATTAATAAGCTTCAACCGCGGAAAGCACCCGGCTCCGACGGAATCACCAATAGGGTGTTAAAACTCCTCCCCGCTCAGCTCGTCGTGTTAATGGCGGCCATCTTCAATGGCGCCCTGAGCAACAACGCCTTTCCCCAAATATGGAAAGAGGCCACTGTCATCGGTTTCGCCAAGCCAGGCAAACCCAAGTCTGAGCCCTCAAGCTACAGACCTATCAGTCTCCTGAACGCACTCGGAAAAATCTACGAGAGACTTATTTATAAGCGACTCAAAGACTTCGCCGAGGCTAAGAGTCTCATCCCCAACGAGCAGTTCGGCTTCAGGACCGGACACTCTTGCATTCAACAGGCCCATCGCATCGTAGAACACTTGAGCGCTGGCTTCCAGCGAGGAGCGATGACGGGTGTGTTGTACTTCGACATAGCAAAGGCTTTCGACAAAGTCTGGCACAACGGCTTATTATATAAGCTGTACAAACTGGGAGTGCCGGACCGTCTCGTGCTCATCTTACGAGACTTTCTGTCGGATCGCACCTTCCGCTATCGCATCGGGAAGGCACTGTCTTCCCCCCACCCCATTAGAGCCGGAGTCCCTCAAGGCTCCGTCGTCTCTCCCCTTATCTTTACTCTGTTCACCAGTGACATCCCCAAGAGCAAGAAGGCTCAGTTAGCCCTGTTCGCGGACGACACGGCCATTTATTACACTGGCCGCAGTCACGACGCTATCTATAGCACCCTCCAAACCTCAGCCAACGTCTTAGGCGCTTGGTTCCGGAAATGGAGAATCGAGGTGAACCCCGACAAGAGCCAGGCAGTTCTTTTCTGTAAACAGCGTAAAATTAAGCCACCCGCGCTCAGCCCGATCACTATGTACGGTAAGCCTATCCCTTGGGAGAAGCAAGCCAAGTACTTAGGAGTCATACTTGACAACCACTTGTCTTTCGCGGCGCACATCAAAGCAGCTCGCGACCGAGCTGCGTTTGCTATGGGTAGGCTTCATTTCATGATTTCGGCAAAAAGCAAGTTGTCACTCAAGTGCAAGTTGCGCCTTTATACCGCGGTGATCCGCCCCATTATGACGTACGCTTGCGTCGTGTACGCTCACACCAAGCCTAAGTACATCCATAGGATGCAAATTTTACAGAACCGGTTCTTACGTAGAGTCACGGGAGCCCCTTTTTATGTCCGTAATGACCGTCTACACGTAGACCTTAGAATGCCCACCGTCCTTCAGTTTATGAAAAGTCTTTCGAAGCGTTTCTTCGATAACGCCATTAAACACCGTAATCCCCTGATCGCAGCGGCCGCCCGTTACGAACCCTCGCGCATTAGTACAGTACGCCGTCCTAGGCATACCCTTGTCACTCCAGATGATGCTATCACCCTCCTCCAGGAGAGTAGCAAAGAGACTAGCACTCTTAAAAAGCTCCGACTCAAACCGCCGTCTTTCCGACCTCGCCGTCGAGGTCCGTCGCGACGTCCCGGTCCATGCCCTCCCCGACCCTCGCTCGAGCCAGCCCGCGATGCTGTGCCAGTAGTTTTAAATCAGCCCCTAAATAATGATACCATTCAGATCCAGCCTGTCCCCATGCAGTCCTCCCCCAGCGACGCCCTAAGCCGAGGTTCGTACCCCACAGGGGGTGACCTTAGCGTGCAGTCGCTTAGTTTGTAAGTTATTATGCCCTGGCTGGAGGCCTTACTCTAAAGGCACCCACAGGATAGTCCGGTTAAGCAGACGACAACCTCATAGGTTGAACTGCGAGACGCCATACAAAAAAAAAAAAAAAAAAAATTGGTAGCAATTTGTTTTATCAATAGTCGCTATCATGACCGTGCCATTAACTGATCTGATCTAAATGTGAGTAAATGTGTAAAAATTAATAAGACAACCTAAGAAAACAACTGATTCTTTTCTTTATTTTCTATGTAAGCTACAACAACCTGTGAAATACAGGCGATATACAAATCGGTGATCATTTTGCATCTTAGTCATTGGATTGGCCATCAGTTAAAGTTAGATTTCTAGCACAAGAAAAAAGCTGTTATCCGAAATATTTCGTTCCCCATTAGCAGTGTAAACACGCGGGGCTGGCTAGTTTGCGCCGCGCATTGTTGGGTTGCTTTCACAATGACCTTACTGAAAATAGTGTCGTTTTATCACAAGTGCACTTGGGTGCTGGTTTAAATATCTATGAAAACGCGTTTACAAAACAAGTCTTATTTTTTTTTCTATAATTAACATGACAGTGATAAAGTGTTCATTGGTGTTGAACTTTATATAAGACTAGCTTTCCAGCGCAACTTCGTCTGCGTCACATTTTCCCTGTTTTAGCAACATTTTTCATTGCTGCTCCGCTTCTACTGGTTGTAGCGTGATGATATATACCCTATAGCCTTCTCCGATAAATGGGCTATCTAACACTGAAAGAGTTTTTCAAATCGGATCAGTAGTTCCTGAGATTAGCGCGTCCAAGCAAACAAACAAACTCTTCAGCTCTATTATTATAAGTTTAGATTTTCCTTGGCAAAAATAAATAATTGGGGACAATGCGCTACGGCGTAGCTGACGTTGCTACGCAAACGCAGCATAATAATTATGTAATTATGGAAACTACACATTAACTGAACTTTCGGTTTCACCGAAGTTTTACGTTTACAATGTACCTGAGTTTTAGAAAAGAATCCTGTCATAACATGACCTATCAAAAGGATTTGCAGAGGTGTACCTAACCACGGAGTCTGAATTTGTGCCCAGTTGATGGCAATAGGCTCGCCCCTTATTACATGAAACCTAAACATAACAGGCAAAATGTGGGTGTAGTATTAAGTACACCTCTGCCCAATCATTCGGAGATTCCAGGGGTGATTTATTACTTATAACATGTACTTTTTTAAACTGCACCAGCTGTTTTTATTTATCTTTTAAATAAGTCACATCCAATTCCCTACATCATCATCATCTGCCTAGCCTTTTCCCAAACTATCTTGGGGTCGGCTTCCAGTCGAACCGGATGCAGCTGAGTACCAGTATTTTACATGAAGCGACTGCCTATCTGACCTCCACAACCTAGTAACTGGGTAATACGATACCCCTTGGTAAGACTGGATGTCAGACTTTTGGCTTCTGACTACTCGTAACGACTGTCAAAGATCGAGGAAACTCGGTATGTAATTATGGTCACCCATCCACTGACCAACCTCGGCAAGCACGGCTTAACCTTAAAGATCGACCCATGCGGCTGTTAATATTTAGCCACGAGCTCCTCCCGCTGTATTCCCGTCACATGAACCAAAAACAAAACACAGGCACTAACACGATATTGCTTTTTCCCGTATAGGATCGTTCCTTTTTCATGTAAAACACGTCGGTGTCCCACCTAGCGGGTGTGTGTAGATCGGACCTTATTTCAAAACGATACAGCCTATGTGTGAAGCTGCTCTTAGAACTCGAGTTATAGCGAGGATTCTGAGGGACGGTCTAATGTGGGTGAAAGCCTCGACAACTCAATTGCGTATCACTTGAGTTTCTATCATAATTTGAAGGATTATAATAGAAGTTTTTTCATCCAAAACTAATAATAAAGCTGAAGAGTTTGTTTGTTTGCTTGAACGCGCTAATCTCAGGAACTACTGATTTGATTTGAAAAATTCTTTCAGTGTTATACAGCCCATTTATCGAGGAAAGCTATAGGCTATATATCATCACGACACAACTAATAGGAGCGGAGTAGCAATGAAAAATGTTGCGAAAAAGGGGAAAATGTGACGCAGACGAAGTTGCGTGGGACAGCTAGTTAATCATACTTGGTAATTCAACTGCACTGCTCAACAACGTAAACAACGCAATTACAATAGAATATAATATTTTTATTGTGTGCACCATAAAAGTAAAATAAATAAAATAAAACTAGATTAGTGTTGTCAAAGCATTGCTAATAAAGATCGAGCAATTTACCAATGATAACAGTTTACCCGACCTGAGAATTGAACCCAGGACCTCTTGCACAGCAGTCACGCTTGCGATCAATAGACCAATGAGGCGCGAGTGATTTCTTAATTGAAATTTACCTTTACCCTTGGTATGTTACGGAATTACCCCGCAAGCGCCAGGTCTGCCAAAAATGTTAATTTATTTTCCGATGGAAAATTCTATTGAATATTCGACTTGTCTTATAAAATTAACCATGTGGATTATGCTTTCTGTAAAAAAACGAATATGAATACAGTTTATTACTTACCTAAGTAATTAAAACAAACATCTTCATAATATCTAGAAGAAAAGGCAGCAGTTTAAACAGTCTACCATTTCAAGCAATTTAATACAAAAAATCATTTTGACTAAAACTCTGTATAATCGAAAGAACGAGAAATTCCTTTCGTGCCAAAGTGTTTTATAATAAAGTTTTTTCTTACGTTCCCCAGCGTTGTAATCAAGTTATTTTAGCAAAAGTCAGTTTTAATTAAAGTAAATTAATAAGAAACCCATCGTCTACGACATTGTTTTGATGTTTTCGTTTTAAAGGAGACGGGGAACAGGTCGGTGGGGAGTTTGTATTTATTTGCGTTTTGCTCTCTCGTTCTCAGATGTTTGGGGAGTAGTTCTAGTATTGTGAGTATACATATATTGAAACCAATTAGTGAAAGCTTACCGGCTACAATCCAAAATTCAAGTTTAGTATACATGGTGTTGTGATGCATCCTCGTCAAATTCAAAGAGGTAAATATGCTAATGATTCTCGTCCCGAATCAATAATAAAATGAGTAGGTAATTTTTTTTCTTATTTTTGAAAAACGTTAAGTGTGAACCACCCTTGTTTTAAACTCGGCCCGTCTGATCCTCGCCCTATAAACGCGCTTCCATACATACAAACAATCTCAAACGTTTAATCGATAATTTCTTATTCCCTACACCACGTAAAGGGGGTTATTCTGAAATACAGACATACTTAAACAACCAAACAAATCAGCGTTTATTAATAATTAACTAGGTACCGTAATTTTAATTGATTATTTTATGTCATTTGTGACAACCTCTTGAATTTTTATGAGGATGCAAAACAACACCTGTATATGTGATATTTTTGACATTTTAGGTCAGTCAAACTACCTATAAACTGGAACTTTTGTCGAATTAAATAGGGATTTAACTCACATGTGAAGATATCATTTTCGGGCCCGAGCACAAACGCTTCCATATAGATAAAATCAAATGGTCAAATAAAATGTCCTGGAACATTAACATCCATCTGAAAGTATGTCATTTCTTATCATAAAAGGAATTCAGTTTTTGGTAGACGAGTTTCCAAGGGTGAAGAAAACCAGTTTGTCCAATGTAAGCAGTGTCTATGGTAACGCTAAGTTTGGGCCATCGATAGAATCGTGGTCGTGGCTATATATACCGTTCAGATTTAATTTGTGTCCATAGACACGCACGGAAGAAGAAGAAGCTATGCTTAAAAAGCCATTCCACACGTACAGTACTTCAACTAACTGTCACACAAGAACGTAAAGTGGTATCATATATTTTACCAATACCCAAACAGCTTTTGTATTGCCGAAATACGTCCTTGAGTTTCCCCATATATCTTGTATATTGAGTCCTCGGAAAAAATGCCGAGTAATAATCAGCTGGTACGCCAAATATTTCCCTTACCGAATATTAAGACGAGGCCGACAAAACGAGACGAATATTACACTCGTCTATAACATCGCCTTCGGAAAACTCGTGTCACGGTTCCAATTTAAATATACCGAACCGTCACACAGCCAATAACTTGTCACGTATATGTAAAGAAAATGAAATTCCCCAGGACAGACAGGCTCAAATTAAATAAAGAAAAGCGATACTCAATATAAGTCGGGACACGTACAAAATGATAAATTCTTTCATTTGTACCGTTTTCATTTAATTTATACAAATTTCCTCCCAAGTGGTGCGCTGCTTAAGGTGTGCACATAGTGGGTGATAACGGGGTAACCTTTTGTGTTTTTTTTTTTTGTTGAATACAGCGCTGAATTTGAACCGAGTGACGTCGGTATAGCCAAATATATTTTTTTAGTTATATTGGCACAGTGGAGAAGTTATTAGGTTTGCGGTTAATTTTTTGGGTTTAATTCCTCGTGGAAAGATTGCAGAGCTAGAAAGAGAGATTGCACAGTTTAAAACTATTCAATAAATAAAATATAAAAATAGGAACGATTACTTCTAATAAAATCGTTTCATTCGTTATGAACCGACACCCATCCACGTACTATCATATCGACCAAATATTGGAGGTCTGTCTCTTAAAAGCAATCAAAATAAAGAAGAAATATACAAAATTGGAGATTTTTTGTAATAAAAATTCTTAATAGTAAGATAACTCACTTTTAAAGAAGTATGTAGTTAGTTATCGTCTTTCCGAAGATTGATAGATTGATTATACAAACATAATATAAGGTTAGGCAGAAGTTGTACTTACCTAATAGTGCATGTTTTAGGGCCATGTAATGGGGGGTGAGCCTATTTCCACCACCCGGGCACAGACTACGTGGCTACTGAAAAATTTCTGATGGAAAAACTCAATAACAATTTGGCCAACCCGGGAATCGAACTCAGTACCTCATGTTCAGCAGTCGCGTTGTGGCCACAATACAAATTGAAATCTTTAAAGTTCGTGTTTCATGAGTACTCCAAGTATGAAGCTAAGTATAGCTCGACTCAACCAAAAAAAAAAAAATGTTATCAAAAACAACACCTTCTGAATCCTCCGCCAACAATTCAAAAGCCAGTCTTTCACAACACAAACATAGCCACCTCTTTACAAACACCTAATAACAAAATTTGAACGTGTCGCTTTGTCCCTATTCACGAATATAATTTGGAAAGGCATCGGATAATAGCCCCCGATGGTGAGATAACGGGCAGGAAATAGGATCCTGTTTTGTTATGGGCCGTTTTACAATGTTTCATGGCGATGATATTATGTGGCGAATCGATTATTTTTTGTTAAATTGAAAAAAAAGGGATTTCTTTTCGATTGGTCCACGCAAATATCTTTTGATAAATATTTTTTTTAATTTCCAGTTTTTAATTAAATCAGTGTTGTCAGCATGGAGAACTTTCTTGATGGTGTTTTAACTTAAATAAGAAAATATATAAAACGTATTATGCAATAGCGACACTTGGGTATATAAGGCAGTTTCAACTAAATGTTTAGTTGATCATAGATGGAAGAACTAAGGCATTATATCAGGAGAATAAAGTGTAATGATAAAAACAAGGGTATACAGTTTTTTTACCTCAGATTTAACATTAAGGACAAAAATCACTGCGATCTTTATTTTGATTACATTAAGGGTGCTGCCAAGTCTATTCAAAACACAGAAGTAAGTAAGCACTGTTAGGGGTCATCATTCTCCTGGCATCATGACCCTAATCCCAATTTATTTGGAGACGGCGCAGCATATCCATACATGTTCTCCTTCCATTTTTAATTTTTAATCGTCACCTCATTAGTCACCGCCTTTTTACGGTCGCCCTGTAACTTAAGTATCAATAAATATGGATATAGTAATAGTATTTTCATCTTTTGATTCCAAGAACGCTATTACCATTAAATAAACTGTAACTCACTCAAACAAAAATTCAATTCCCAGACGTAAATCTAAAAACCTTTGCACCACATAACGCTCATACATCATAATAATACCCAATACTTTTCGATTCCCAATCGGCCATATTTTTCCATGGTTCCATTATGCGCGCGCCTGAACACAAACAATAATAAAGAGACGCTGTTAATCTTGCTTCGACTGTGACCACTTTATTAGACACAGACACCCGTGTATAGAGAAATATACGCCTTCGGGGAAAAGTTACGGCTTGGATGTTGGATTACTGGATGTGGCTGTCGTGGGATTGTGAACAGGGGATAGTGAAATCGTTACGAAATGATCGATCACAACGAAATACGTACACTGCTGGACATAGGCTTCCCCCAAGTGTCACCACATTGACCGGTCCCGCGCGACTCGCATCCAGCGGGTCCCCGCAACTTTCACCAAGTAATCGGTCCATCCAGTGGGAGGCCTTCCAACGCATCGTCTTCCGGTTCGCAGTCGCTATTCCAGAACTTTTCGACCCCATCGGCCATCCGCTCTACGAGCAATGTGTCCAGTCCACTGCCACTTAAGTTTGGCAATTTTTTGGGCTATGTCGGAAACCTTGGTTCTCTTGCGGATGTCCTCATTTCTGATTTGATCACACAACGTAACTTCGAGCATAGCCCTCTTTGTGACCGGTACTTCATTTACCTCGTCTATATTACTGGGACATCATCTACCTAGCCTATTCCCAAGTGTGTTGGGGTTGGCTTCCAGACTAACCGGATGCAGCTGAATACTAGTATTTTACATTAAGCGACTTCCTATCTAACCTACACATCCTGGTTAGTACTGGGTAATACGAAACCCCTTGGTAAGAGTGGTTGTCAGATTTTCGGGCCACTGACTACCTGTAACGACTGATAACCATCTACAAATGGTAGCCGGGCAATACACGAAACCATTGGTGTAAAAGTAAACCCTTAAAGAAGCCGAAAGGCACTTGTTCTTCACTTCATTGCGTTTTTTTTTTGTTCTAGGCCATACCTGGGAACCTTCCAGTTATCGAGATATTAGGGGTCAAAGTGCCAAGTCTTTATTTTAATAATAGTTTAAATGTACCTATTACTTTATAACTCCACGACTACGTGCTATTCGTCCATCCATTAACACAATGTTTTGAATACGGTACATCCTACCGGAGTCCTACCGAAAAACGTGATTTTTGACCCCAAAAAAAATCGTTTCTCAGCAATATTTTTTGTGTACAGGTGCTTAGTTTGATGTACAGAACGCTTGGTTGACGGCTTCGTGAATGGTCCGTTAACACTTTAACATTATTGGCACCAAATTATGTACTTCACTTAGACTGTCACTTACGGGATATATTCCACAAGTGACATATTGTGAGCTCCCGATATTTAGACGCAATGACTCCCGTCAGTCATGCCGCGATCGTGGCGTTTGCAACAGCGTTTAGTTTTAAACCTCGAAGGCTTCCAACAAGTTATGTATTAGGTCTATAGTCCCAATACTGATCTCGGCCCACTTCAAAATCGAACACAAAGCAAACCCTATCGATGGTACATCTGACCTCATTCACAAACCATTTCCATTGTGCCTAACTCCAGAATTGCCGTTTAAACTTACACGTCTGAATTTATGGGGGCCACTTTAGTTCGTGCATAGGTGGGTGACTAGAGTATAAAGCGTCTGAGTCTAACTTCAACATCTAAGTGTTTGCACCACTGTCGATGCCGTATATGCTAAGTTTGCTTTGAAGTTTTGGAAGCCCGTTCTTGCACTTGAAAGTTGGTCGTGAAATAAATACGGTGTTTGATGAAGTTTGCAGTTTGTGTTGTTAAAGCTTGCAGGAATGGTAAAGGTAATATTTAAATATTATCTTCTGCATTTGAGATTCGTAGGCTCAAAAAAAGAAGATAGTGTCTTTCGTATATTGTATGTAAGATATTAAATAATATTCCACGTAATGTAATAAGCACCTTCACATTGACGTTTTGTCCTTCGTCTTGGATGTATACCAGACTAACCTTGATTGTGATAATCTGATATATTTTCTAATTTAATATAATAATTTAAATAGCTGCAATAATTAATGTATGATAACTAATATTCAAATTCAAATTCAAATTCTTTATTGCGAAGTAAGTGTAGTCTTGAAGATGTTGACAATAGGTAGGTTCTTATAACTTAGTTGCCTGTTAAGGCATTGCAATTTAATTAAATGGTTCTTAATTATATAAAACAAAAAAATACACACTTACTATTACAGTTTAAATTATCTTATATTAAGTTATCACTATTTATAAATTTGATATTATGTCATACTTTTCATATTCTTATAATTTAAATGTCATTTTATTAAGTATCACAATCATTCCAATATAACGTAATTATTTTTCTTCAAGAAATTCCTTTATTGAGTAATATGCCTTTTTAATCAGGAAGTCTTTTAGCTTCTTTTTAAAAATACCAATTAAATTAATGCTTTTAATGTCTATGGGTAACTTATTATAAATTTTTATGCCCATACAAAAAATAATATTACGATGTACTGCAGTGTGGGATGTTTTATTTCTTAATGTGTCTTTAAGTCTACTGGTTTTTAATGTATCATAGCTACTGATATATTAAGATGATGTAAATTATGATGTGCAGGGTGACATCTACACCGTGTAAATCACCTCATAAAGAAGCCGTCAACCAAGCATTCTGTACATGAAACTAAGTAACTTTACGCAAAAATTATTGCTGGGAAACGACGTTTTTTTAGGGGGTGTAAAATCATGTTTTGTGGTATAACTCAATGTAACGCACTCAAAACATTGTGCTGATGGACGGATTGAATAGTACGGGGGTCGTGGAGGTGTTTAAAGTAAAAATCTTACATTAAAAATTTGTATTTAAAAAAATACTTGTCAAAAAGTTGGAACTTTGACCCCTAATATCTCCGTAACTAGAAGGTTGCCAGGTATAGTGTAGAACAAAAAATGATCGCAATGACAGGGAAAACCAGTGCCTTTCGGCTTCGTTAAGAGGTGTTTTACACCCTTTATGTAATTTTTAACTTTAATAAGCATGTGTAGTTGTGTACCTACTCAAAATATTTGCACGACTGATAAGTCAAACATAGTGAGACATATGAGAATTATTTTACCACGTTATTGTGTAGGTACCTATATTCTGAAAAAAAAAACATTTCATTTCATTAACAAATAACAAAAAAATCTTTGTGTAGACTAAAACACTAGACTAACAGCGCATTAAATGCGTAACATACTCCCATACCGAATGACATTAGTTTTCAATTCAACATCAATCATTACACTGTCATCAAGACGGATTCTTCAAACCCTTGAAGCAATCTGTCTCAAATACGAGTCTAATTTCTTCTACCGATTTCTCTTACGTCATTGAAACCTACATTTAAACAAATCAGTAAAGTCTAGGACGACTGAAGTGAAACACAACTGGTCACGTGCCGTAGACTCTCAAGCCGTCACTATCAGCTCTCTCCTGGAGGGAGTTTACGTCATAGGAAAATTAGTCTTGGAACAAGCGAGCATAAGAAATAATTTTAAACCATACTTAGGATGGGAACAATGGATTGCAGTCATACTTAAAGTCTTGAATAGTGAGGTAGAACCTAGTTGCAACAACAATGGATTTGTTCAAAAAAAAAATTTTTCTTCACTTTAGGACAAAATAAATAAGTGTATATACTGGTACCCTTTCAATCGCCATCAGCCACAATCGTATTAAAAAAGGTTAGGTTAAACCATTAGGTACCAGTCGCGGACTGGACTCCGGGCAGAACTTTGACAGGTAATGTACAAAAGTATTTCTCAAAGTCCGTTTGAAACAACCAATCCTTCATTAGTATTCATTTGTCAACACAATTGGCATTTGTCACTTGTTTATCATATCAAATCATTCATTAAACACATTCAGGGGCAAAATGTCCAACAGATCACAAACAGAACATGAACAGTATAGAAATGTACCTTCAGGTACTAATGACGTCACGAGACCATTCGATTGTCTATGTAAAGACAAGACAGCGAATAGACATGCTGTCAAAGACACCCGGCGGAATGGTCACATGGCGTTGTTCCGGAGGCTTCAAGACCTATTACGTATGTCTGCTATTGACAATCGTGTTACAAAGCTGCTAGGTTTGGTTTATTAAAACTTATGCAGATTTGGACCTGCCGCACCATCACATCATGTCCGTAATACTAGGGGGGGGGAGGTGTAAATGTAATGTTAAAGTTCCTTGAAATTGTGGGTAGTATCATAAAACGGGCACAAATCCAAACCCTCAGATTTCCTGATGGAACAATGACTCTTTGCTCGACCTGGGAATCGAACAGGACCTCTAGTTTTGCAGCTGCAATAGCAACCACTGGACTTACGAGTTGGGGCGCACCGTATTATTAAAATCCTTCTTTGCGATTTTATTTTGGGGCCATCGTGCTATGCAAAATATTACAATAACAAAAGAAAGTAATTTTCTTATATTAACACTTTTTAACCGACATCCATTGGAGGAGGTTCAAATCAAATCAAATCATTTATTTCTTTGCAAACATGGGTAATAGGTACATTAGATGTTCGATTATAATAAGGTTCTCCATATTTTACCGTCACATGGGCATGCAAATGTTCGCAATTCGACTGTTTGTATTTTTTTAAACGTCAAAGTTTACGAGAGAGTTTCGCCGAAAACGCCCGCCCTTCGGTTGGTTAATTATGATATATCTTTCTGCCACGAAAAAGATGGCGGAGCGACTTGTATGTCTTCTTTGGAATTGGGAAGATTCGAGACCGGAGGAAAACATGAAGGCCTTTTTTAGCAGAACGACAGTACAGCCTTGCCATAAAAATAATTATCTTTATGCTAACTTACATTCCAATTATTTAAGCCGTTTATATGTGATTCAGTACCAAACATCCAAAATGTCCAAAACAAATTCTGGCATATTAGTTGAAAACACAGATAAATCTTACAATTTGACCTTCAAACTGAGTAGGAAGTAACAACTTGACTTGAAAACACGTTTATCATAATCTCAAGTAATTCCCTAGCGTTGAACCCAACTTGTAACCTTTCGCCACATGTATCAATTTGTAGGGAACCCTAACTTATCCACAAGTATCGGACCCGACCGATATCATCCGAATAACGACGGAGATAACTGTTTAGTAAATATTAAGGGTATGTTTGGCCGTTTCTGGATAGGTTACTTATTTATTTATTAACATAAAAAAGTAGTGGAATTTTCATGAAATTATGTTAACAGTATAGTTTTGCATGCCGTAAGGCAAAATGTATTAGGACAATTTACTAATATTTCAACTTATACACCTTGTAAATCACCTCATCACGAAGCCGTCAACCAAGCATTCTGTACATGAAACTAAGTAACTTTACGCAAAAATTATTGCTGGGAAACTACTTTTTTTTGGGGGGTGTAATATCATGTTTTGTGGTAGAACTCAATGTAACGCACTCAAAACATTGTGCTGATGGACGGATTGAATAGTACGGGGGTCGTGGAGGTGTTTAAAGTAAAAATCTTACATTAAAAACTTGTATTTAAAATAATACTTGTCAAAAAGTTGTAACTTTGACCCCTAATATCTCGGTAACTAGAAGGTTCCCAGGTATGATGTAGAACAAAAAAATGATCGCAATGACAGGGAGAACCAGCGCCTTTCGGCTACGTTAAGAGGTGTTTTACACCCTTTATATTATACTAAGATAGGGATCAAATATTGCGAAGGAATTAATTCAATTGTACATTCAGCCCAAACCCCACGCATCCATCAACTGAAATACCATCCGACCCTTTATCATGATCCCTAAGATAATAGCAATAACATATTGTAGGTACACTGCGCATAACAAAACACCCCTTGTCCATAAATTAGTCTTAATCTCCATACAATTTATTATGCAGATATGTACGTCATGAGTGACGTCACGGAACAAATTAAATTATGACCTCGTCGAACGTTGATGTAGTACTTAAAATTTCAGCAACCGACGCTGTTTATACGCAACTATAATGTATGAGGGGTCCCTTAAGACCTTCGGTGTTTGGTCTAAGGTATAAGAATTTTCGGAATAAAAGTCCCTGACTTTTAAATGGCTGTAGATACCTATAAACCTTCATCATCGCGGCAGCAAGTCCAGCTTTAATAAATTAATGTCTAATGTCAGATGGCAGTTTACCAGTAAACATTGCCAATAAACATTACCTTTCATGTAACATTCCCTTCTAAACAAAGTCCGTCTTACTTTACCTTATGTTAATATTTCTCCAATTTGTAATAAGAAATTGGAAATGATGGCTTTTAAAATTTAGAGCCAGTTATTACTAATCAGCACAAAGTGTGACCAACCGAAACCAACAAATATTTCACATTTTTTAAACGTTTCCCCACACTTCGAATTTCTCCCGTATCGTGGGTGCGTTTACAAATATTTAAACTCACATACAGCCATACCCGAAACAACTATCTGTAGGCCTTACAAATATTTGTTACGTTACGTCCGGGGATCGAACCCACGACACGCAGCGCAGTAGTTAATCGCTTAGCCACTGCGCCAACCGTGTCGTCCACAATTGTACGTAACACTATGATCCGCCTCCATTCATCCCTTGCACCACTTCATAAGGTTACCTCAAAACTTTCGGACTTACGCTCACGTTTTGTGAAACGTCAATAAATCTCGCTCCGAACCGACTGGGATGATGTTTATGGAGTAATGTGTTGCCATTCCAGATTCTCACCGACACCTACGTCCAATTCATTTTGCTACATTAATTTTGCATGAATAAGCGCTTTCGTGAGAAGTTTAGGTCCAATAGGCTTGCCCGGGTCGGCCTAGTTTCTATTCAAGAAGGTTTAACTTTTTTCGAGGTTATATACGGTTCTTAGAACGAATAGGTCGGATTTTTTAGAAGAGGGAATTAATTCAACCAAGAAATTAACTTCAACCATGAATTGCGCTTGAAAACTGTATTTTCACAAAGCAAACAATTTAATTGTTTGAAAGTGGTAGTAAGCTGCCACTCTGTGTCATTTATTTGATGACGTACAAATACTAGTAATTCGTTTAATTAAATTCAGTGAATTATTTTCTAGTTATTACCTAGAAAAATTATCAGTTTTCTTCATGACCAGCTGAAATTAATATTGTTTACTATCAACATCAAACTAAGAGTCAGTTCACCCCGAGACGCGACGCGACGTGACGCTGCGCGCACACTTTTAAAGAGCGATTCAAAATATAACTTTATTTTTACACGAAAGGATACATTTTTCTTTACAGGCGTCACGCGGCGCAGCGCTGCGTGGCTCAACGTATTCCCACAAGGAAATGTGTATCTTTTTGTGTAGAAAATAAAGTTAAATTTTGAATCGCTCTTTATAATGTGCGCGCAGCGTCGCGTCTCGGTGTGAGCTGACCCTAAAGATACCTAGAAGGGAATCCCCAATTTAAAAAACATCTAGTAAGTAACTGTTCATGACACAGAATGACATAAAGTCATACGAAACAAAGAAGATATAAAGATACAACCAGACCGCGGTTGATCGATGAAATCCGACATATTTTGTGACATAAAATGTATGAGGTGACATTTATTTTGAGACAAATGATCGAAGTTGGACGACCGAGGTCTAATAGCACCCTAATATATCAAACTGTTTCTTATTAAATAGGTATTTAATTTCAGTATGAATGTGGATGGGAATACGGTTAGAGGAAGACCAATGAAACGATGGATGGACTGTTTGAAGGATGAGGCAAGAAAGGGGTGTCTGATGAGATGACAAGTAAAATAGAAGTATGGAATAGGAAGACACGCTGCGCCGGCGCCAAGTAAATTAGGGATAACGTCAGGAGAATGATGATGACTTATGTGAATTTCACTGTTCTACATTTTCACTCTGTTTTGCTTCATCACTGAGTTGTTCGTCTAACTCCGGAATGGATGAAAATATCAAGTTAATTTATTCATTTTTACACGTCCTTCAGCAGAGCAGAGAGCAGCGGTGGCCCAGTGGTGGCAGCCCCGACTTACAAGCAGCAAGCCTTGGGTTCGAACCCAGGCAGGCGCATTACTTTGTGTAATTAATTTCATCACCGCTGATCTCGGTCCAAAACGGTGAAGGAAAACATCGTGATGAAACCGGCATGTCCTAGAACTAAAAATTCGAAGACATGTGACATCTACCAACCCGCACTGGGCACGCGTGGTGGATTACAGCCCTTTCCCTCTCATAGAGAGGAGGCCTGCGTCCCAGCAGTGGGAACAATATAGGCTGATGATGATGATGATGACACGTCCTTCAATATAATCGTCAAAATGTTAGTCAAAAATGTAATTGGTTTTATTTAGTAGGTGCAAAATGTAGTGTTAGGTTAAGTGAGGTTACTTTGGTGTTCCACGGGTCAGAAAGGTACTTCTCGGGCATGAAGTATACGTCTTGGGTGAACTTATATTATTCGCCGAACTCTGAATTTTAGTCTTAATTCGCACATTTCGCTCAGGAACTTAAGTTCCTGCTTCTAACCTAAACCTGCTCTGAGTTAATCAGAGCAGGTTTCTCAGAGAGGGATTCTAGGGCTCCGGAGAGCAGTTAGATATCTCACTGCGCTCGTCCACTGCTCCCGTCCTCATATAAGCTAGGCCTCCATACTGCTGTAATGGGCAGTTAGACAATTTAATTAATTTGACACCCCAGTAAAAAGCTTCACTACGAATAATATAAGTAATCCATGCTAATACCTACTTAATTACGAGACTGGCCCTTGCTACTACCATTCTTGCTACCAGTTATAAAACGGGCAAAAAAATTGCCCGTGTTACTACCGCAGTTTTAAGTAGTAACACGGGCAATTATTTATTACCCGTGTTACTACTGGCGGTTGCAAACAAAAACAAGAAAGGAAAACGTTACAAATAGTGATGATAATAATCACTCTTATTTTTATATAAATTTGTAAAAATATTAAAAAATGTTAATAAGTAATGAAAATGAATAAAGTATAACTTATAGAAGACAGTTATGAAAAACAAAATTATAAAATTAATAGCATAAGTTGTTAATTCTTGTAAGTGTGTATATAAAGAGTTCTGGGTAGCTAAGTAAAACTTAAACGACATCATCCAACCAGCTCCCTTGTCACCGTCGACGTTCCAGCTGTTTTAGAACCCAATTACGTGACGACGAATGTCTTTGTTTCCTTGGAAGATGGGTAGGCATTGAGTGTGGGACGCAACTTGCGTCGATACTCTTGCGCCATCATATCTTCAAAGCTCCCTTCGCGTTTTTTTTTTGTTTTTTGACTTTCAAAAGTGCCTGTAATGGTCTAATTGAAATAAATGCTTTGAGTTTGAGTTTGCTCATAGCGGTGTACTGGCGCTGCTTATTTGTAATGTTTTTTTCCTTTTTTTTTCAATCACATGTAGTAACACGGACAATAAATAATTGGCAGTGCTGCTACTATCAACTACGGTAGTAGCACGGGCAATTTTTTTGCGCGGTAATTATCAAAGTATTGACTCACTTTATAACAAAGGTTATAGATATAAACGTAGTTTTATTATAATCTTTTGCCAACTCCATCGAAACAAACAGCCGTTTTGTTAGAAACACCACACATAAAGACGCGAATAAGACAAAATAACCCAACTCACCCATTTCATCAACATGAAATGGCAAATTACTAAAAACTCAATTACATTTTGCCGGTTATATGCTAAGCATATAATATGTAATATGGTCAGAGAGATAATTTAATATATTACGCTATACTTCAGTCATCATTTTGACATAGGTACCGTGTCTTTAATTATTACTTGTTTGTAACTCTTGTTATGGACAGGAGATTGGCTATGACAAACGCGTTCGTTTAAAGATCAGAATTTTAAATTTCACCTAACGTCATCATCAGCCTTTACCCAATCTATGTTGAGGTCGGCTTCCAGTCTAACCGGATGCAGCTGAAATATTAGTATTTCACATGGAGCGACTGCCTATCTAGCTACCTTAACAAACCAGTAACTGGGTAACACGAGATCCCCTCGTAAAACTGGTTGCCAGACTTTAGCGCTTCAGACTAATAGTAACGACTGTCAAACAGTTACAAACGCCAAACGGGACCAACGGCTTAACAGTTGAAGCTCAGCATTTAATTATGGTCACATACCCATTAACCAACCTAGGCAAGTACTGCTTAACATTGGAGATCGATCCATGCAGCTGTTATTAATTAGCCACGAGCTCGAGATTCTTGACCTTACATTACCTACTAATATTACCTAATAATATTGAAGCAGCTTTTCTTAAGTAATATGTAATATGTAATGTAGGTATGCCTTTATTATCCTAAAAGCTTGGCTTGCACTTATAACCTAGTAATCTTTACGATGTTAGCGTTTCTGAACAGTCTGCTTGTCTAATAAGCTTGCCGCGTTGGCTCCAATCCACGGCACTCAACATAATCTGTATCACAAAGCTCTAACTCCACGAGGAGCTCGTGGCTAAATAATAACAGCCGCATGGGTCGATCTTTAAGGTTAAGCCGTGCTTGCCGAGGTTGATCTGTGGATGGGTGACCGTAATTACATACCGAGTTTCCTCCGTGCCTCGGAAAGCACGTTAAGCCTTTTAAACTGACATGGTCACTAACACTATTAATAACACTTACAACGGGATATTTATACAAAACAAAAAATACACATGGTAAATATCCCGTTGTAAGTGTTATTAATAGCACGTTAAGCCGTTGGTCCCGGCTGTCATTTGTAGATCTTTGACAGTCGTTACGAGTATTCAAAAGCTAAAAGTCTGACATCCAGTCTTACCAAGGGGTATCGTATTAATTACCCAGTTACTGGGTTGTGGAGGTCAGATAAGGCAGTCGCATCATGTAAAATACTGGTACTCAGCTGCATCTGGTTAGACTGGAAGCTGACCCCAAGATAGTTTGGGAAAAGGCAAGGCAGATGAAAGCTCTAACTCGACAACAGCAACGCGAGCACCTCCTCATAATGTACGTACAAGCTTACAGCGGTGGTGCGGCCGCACAATTTAACTTGTGCCTGTGTCAGCCACTGTGACGTGATGCCCCTTAGTGCCAGCCCATGTTACAAATTGACCGTAAACATAGTTCCGTATGTTCCGCTTCAAGTTGTAATGCTATGCACTGTTTTGGCTTAATTTTAGAGTATGTTATGTTACACTCGATTTCACTCTGGAAATTAATTTTGCGCCGGGGCTTAAGACTAATGAAATATATGTATGAGTGCCTTTGTTTGTAGGTTTTAAAAGTTTTAACTTGAGCTTGGCTGAGAAATTGAGAATATAAATTGACGAAGGAATGAGGGTACTTAGGACGAAGGGGAAATAGCTTCTAAGAAATGAGAGATGTTTTACAATAGTTTTCAAATCATTGCTCCGTTCGTTCATTGTTCAGGATAGTTACAGCACTGATGATAACATCTGTGTCAATTGTTTAATTTTGTGTTCTTATATTGTTTTGTTTTTACTATTGTATCTAGATTCTTTTTATTTACCTTTTTTTTGTGAATGTCCCCGACATTGTAGGCTTTGCTTTTTTTTTTTTTTTTTATCTTGTTCTCCCTTTTGTTGTAAGCAACGACTTATTATCGGGCCTACGCTGTCCTCCCATACTTAAGTACTAATGCTGTAACTTCAAATATTGTAAAACCAAATGGTTTTAAAAGAGTAACTATGGTGTTTCCCGGTTCTATATCTCCATTGGAAACAACCAACCCGAACCGTGCACCTTTTGTCGACGTTTTATAGTGCCCATGTAAGCCTATGTAAAATAAAATATTTTGATTTTGAGATTTGAAATACCTACAAAACTATCAAGTATTTTAATTACGAGTATACCGTTTCCGTGTGTGCTTTGTAGCTACGGAATCCT
This sequence comes from Cerastis leucographa, assembly GCA_963082945.1. Lineage (NCBI taxonomy): Eukaryota > Metazoa > Arthropoda > Insecta > Lepidoptera > Noctuidae > Cerastis > Cerastis leucographa. Next base: position 18,038,300 of record OY720356.1, on the reverse strand, counting down.
AAAAAATATTCTAACTAACATTACTTCTGTTACAAAATTCAATCAAATAACGAGTAGGTACATTATATCTTCTATTCTCAATTTTTTTTTTTTTTTTAAACTTTGCCCCACACTAGGAATTTCTCCTGTATCGTGGGTGCGTTTACAAACATTTAAACTCACATACACAAACAGCCAGACCCGGAACAACTAAATAAAATAAATACTCATAAATCGAAATGTTCTCACTTTAAATGCAAGCCAAACTAAGCGAATCACGCCACCGCCAGAGGGCGCCGCGACCGTCAACTATTTTCTTTGTACTATGCCCCAGCAAGTCTGCTCTGTAATGAACAGAGTTATCTCAGTATGTTGTGGCTTGACAACGCAGAATCCTTTGATAAAACCCTGTTTGTAGCAGCGAGTTTGTACTGAAACTATTCATTTTGGTGTATTTTTGGTTGTATAAATGTTATTTATAGTACATGAATCTGTTGTACACTGTGACATGTATATTTTCTATTTCCCACACATGTGCATGGGAAATAGAAAATAATGTATTTTGTTAAATGTTAAGATTTTGTTTTATCAAAAAAGTAGGTAGGTAACTAAAGTGTTTTCTTCTTCAAAAAGTTCTAAAAAAACATTAGGTACGGTGTACTACAAGTGTATTCTTGCATTTTCTTTAATATAAAAGTATCGGGATGCCCCTGTATGTAAAATAGCTTGAATATTCTCATTACTTAGAAACATCTCGCCCAAAATAATTAGCAAGCCCAACCCGACCCGCCTCGTAAGTCCACCCATTAACGGAAAATCAGCATTTTTAATCAAAATATTTGCCTAAAAAGGTTGACGTGAAAAATAATGCTTTATGGCCATTAATCTCCTAAAAAGGTCTAGGGACGGCAGGGACCAAGGTGGGCCAAGTAATGGAGTTCTGTTGTACAGTCGTGAAGCGAGGAGTTTGAATGTCCCAACCCCTTGACGGTATTACATAAAACATTTGGGACGGGAGTCGGAACGAAAATAAATGTACCAATATTTTTGGGACATTTTATTTGGTTGTGTTATTTTTTTTTTGAACGGACGTGTAAAGTGATGGATATGGTAGGCGAATGATGTAACTGTCCCTTTCGGATGAATGATAAACGCTGTACTATGGAGATACGCATACTGAATTTATATAAAATTTATATAATAACAGAACATAACATCACGCCTGTATTCCCCGAAGGGTTATGCAGAGGTGTACCCACTAGTATACCTACATAACACCAGTTATGATTAAATCCCATGTAATAGAAGGCGAGCCTATTGTCATCAAACCAGCACAAACCCAGAGTCAGTAGCTGCTACTTAAAAATGCCTGAGTGAAAAATATATACACAAGATGTTGTTTTGTATCCTCCACAAGATTCAGGAGCTTGTCTCAAAAACATAATAATCAATTTAAATTACGGTATCCAGTAAATGATTAATATATGCTGATTTTTGTTGTTTAAATGATTCAGTATTTCAGAATAGCCCCCTTAATTTGGTTTAGGGAATAAGAAATTATCGAAAAAAGTTTTAGATTGTTTGTATATGTGAAAGCACGGTTATAGGGCGAGTATCAGACGGGCCGCGTTTAAAACACGAGTGTTTCAAACTTACCGATTTCCACAAATAAAAAATAAAAAAACTTCTCATTTTAGTATTGATTCGGGTCGAGAATCATTAGCATAGTTACCTCCTTGATTATGACAAGGATGCAAAACAACAGCCTGTTTAAAAATAAATCAATCAAAAATGTTATAAAAAAAATACATTTAAGCTATTGATTTATTTCTGTAACTTGACATTTTCTAAATATTCAGAAGACGGTGAAGGCTCTTGTTCAAAGTTTGACAACCGGCAACACTATGGTACAGGTGATCTTTTACTAGCCTAGTATTACTCTCAGTTGCTGAACAAAATAGCTTTGAATGATGTCTATTGACTGTTGGTGGGCTTTCATTAAGTGAAATTATGACACACAAACCGAGACCAAGTTGAGTTTGATCGGACCTGGATGTTAGAGGAAAATATTTGCAGAAATACTTAGGGCCTTTTCATTGTCATGCGTGTTTGCGCCCGCGTGCGGGCCAGGCGGCCATGCTTGCTGCGGGACGCCCGCAGAGCAGATTATAATTTTCGCCACGCCCGCGCGCGTGTGGCCCGCATGACAATGAAAACATGTATGATACGATAGGTTGCGGGCAGCCCGCATGCGTGTCTGCACGCGGGCACGACTTTGAAAAGGCCCGTGTAAAATATGTTAATTTACGTCTCATGTAATTTTATCAAGATCAAAATGATCAGTGTATATCATGAATCCTCAAATGATATTTCCAAGAAAAAATAAAAAAGTCATAAAAATATAGTCAGCTTTCTAGATCTCATTGCATTTGTTTGTCCAGCTTTGACAGTTTCTGAGTATTACAACATTCTATAGAAATACCCAGTTACTGTTACTGTTAGCCTATGTCATCCTACTGTTTAGGCAAAAGCTTCTCCCCATGACTTCCAAATCCTTGAATCCAGACCCAATGTGGACCACTACTTTTTGGTTCTGTTCAGTTCGTCCCGCCATCTCCTGCGAGGTCTACCGCGTCAAGAAATGCTAGACCCAGCAAAAATTTTTTTTTCTAAAAAATCGATCCCGTCTCCTGGGCAACTATTCTAAAAAGTTTCCAACTATACTTTAGTCTTTAGGTAAAAAGCAGTGAAAAAGTTCCCTTGCGGAGACATTACCTCGCCTCGTGTTACATGCTACATTATGTCGAACGAAGTAGAACACTATAGTAGTTTCATAGTTTGTGCTCCGTGGATTATATAGCTCCCTATACTAGCGCATAAATTGGTGATGGACACAATACGATGGCATTTGGAATCAAAATTAAGAAAGACGTAAGGAAATATGATTGTGTGTAGTGGTACCTAACGTTACGCCTTCTTAACCACTAAATTACCTACTCCAGACAAAGATTTAAATCATTTCATCATTCTATTAGTAAAGCTCAAGACTTCTGTGATAAAGACTGGTCATATGGCCACTCTTCTATATTCAAGACTGAAGGTTTTACGTGATCTGAAAGAGTATAGATCAGTTACTATCCAAAATTGTATGTAAGATATACAACTTTCATCCATCTGCCTACTGCAGCAGTCCAGTGCTGGACCAAGACCTCTCCAATCCAGCTGGCAACAGCCACCCTGCGAAGATTACCACTCCGCCTAGACTCAGGGTTTCCAACCTTACTTTTGATGATTCACAGTATTTTTTTTTTTTTTTTGCGGATGGGAAATCATCAAGTGACTTCTCCCGCTCTGGGAGCGGGAGGGAGTGTCAAACTTGACTGACTAAAACCCACCCATGTTCCTTCTTAGCCCTTTGTGTTCCAGGGCCGCGGTATCTCTTTCGAACAACCCGCAGCCCTGGCAGGCATCGGCCCTTTCGGACCCCTTCCGGTTTGCTGACATCTCCTTGAGGCGCACGTACGCGCCGTCGGCACGGACGATTCACAGTCTCCACTCAAGATCATGTGTCTACCATACTTTAATCTGTAGGAGAGTTGTAGAAGGAGAAGATAAACCAGATTTTTGTTGGAGAAAATACACAGTATATTGTTGCTATTTCATGGTATCAAACACAAGTGTAACAGTTGTGTGTCATACCATGAAATAGCGACAATATACTGTGTATTTTCTCCAACTAAAATCTGGTTTACCTTCTCCTAGCTTATCAAAAGCATCGAAAAAGGTATTCAAATGTTCGTGAACATTTCCAGTTTTTTGTGCAAAATTAAACGTCTTAAAAGTGTCGCCTACTTAGCAGGCCCTTTAGAAGCATAAATAGACTCCAGCTTCAGCCACACTTTTCTAGATGTGATACAGCTCCTAATATGTTTTAGCTCGCTACGCACGCCACTCATAGAAAGAATAGGGGATAATCCAATTTTTTTTTTCTTTGTCCTTCGGTTAGTTTATTGAAAAGTATTGGACACGTGTTTTTTCTTTTCTCACGTGGTAATTTAAGTTGAGATATATTGAGTTGAAATGGCGCATGACGTCACATGTAGGTAAGTTTTATACCTACTTGTGACGTAGTAAGCCCCCACTCTCCAACTTTAATGAGTTTTAACTAAGTAATTTTTTGATATTTTGATAAAACAAAAAATACGTGTCTAATATTTTTGTATTACCTGTCTGACGGACAAAACAGAATGTCGTTTTCTTTACCCAGTCCGATCCCCTATTATGTCTGCTTTCGCCTTTTCGTCTTCCTCTTCCCATTTCTCAGCCTGTAATGGTTCGGCTGGTTTCAGTACCTTTCCATTCACGTACTTCCATCCATCACTTTTTATTAAAATAGCCTATACCTGGATTCTCCAACTGTTGTAGTTGTCTTTTCCCAAGGGCTCGATTCGCATCATGTTGCTCGTCATCGCATCTCGTTATTCGATAAGCTACTCAGTCTCTTATTGACTTTACAATCTGGATTTTTTTATTATCCTCTACGATTACTCTGGGCCCATAACCAATGTAGGAGAGTTCTGGAAGGAGAAGATAAATTAGATTTTAGTTGGAGAAAATACACAGTATATTGTCGCTATAATATAATCTACCAGCTCCATCGACCGATCAGAAAATAACATAGCTACGTGACCTACAATGTCTACATATTCTGACACTAACGATGTCAAATCCACATACATAACTTTTGTCCTATATTTAGAACTAACCTTCGCATAGCGGGGTGTGTGGGAGTGAAATATATTTTGGGTAAGCGGAATAAACCAATTGTTAGCCGCTTGACGTATTTTAGAAATGTTGCTGAATGAAATTGCTTACTTGTGAGAGGTGTAGTAAATAATATTAAACGAAGCAGAAAGTTACTAATACTAATAACAAGTAACAGAAGTATGGAAGAAGAAGACATGCTGCGCTGACCCCAAATAAATTGGGACTAGGGCAAGAGAATGATGAGATATGGAAGATTCCCACTTTTCTTGACGTCTTATTATACAGGGTGAAATTGAACAGATGTGACAAATTTAAATATACAATAATACGTGTTGTCAACAAAATTTAGAACATATCAAATGTAAAATTAAAAAAGAATCTAACAGTGTTACGAAAAACGTTAAAATAATTAAGGTATCAAAGAATTTCGCGTACTACCGTTTTCGCGTAGTGAGCACGATTTAGGTATACATTCTCGCTATGAATGAATCGCGCCGCCGCCCCCGTCCGCCCGGCCGCCCGCGCATCTCTTTCCCGCGCGCACGATTAATAAAAATTTTGTAAACCTTTCCCTTCATACTTTTGTCGGCTGAGGACGATCAAAAATACAATAAAAGTAAATAGTAAAACAATGTTTTAGTAAGAGGTATAACCTGAATAATGTTTGTTACAACAACAAATCAATTATTGTATTTCGGCGTATTTAAAAAGTTGGAATCACAGTATTTACAATAATTATTAAGTATTTACACTAAATCAAATCAGTACACTTACGTGTATTTTAATAATTGTTCAAAATGTCCACCTCAGTTTTGAAAACACAATTGAGCACGGCGCCGCAAATTGTCCTTAAGTTTTATTAATTAAAGTTTGTGATTTTACAGTTTCGAATGCACTCCTGATTTTTTGTTTTTTAGCTCGTCTGTCCAGCATGTTTTGAGTGATTCTTAGAATTCTTCCCAATGAAGATTTCGGCTAAAATATCCTAATGTCCCACGACATTAGGATATTTTAGCCGAAATCTTCGCTGCGTTTCACGTATATTTCTTACGGTGTTGTACCACACAACAATATCAAGATACTGTACGTTTGTTAACGGTTCACAATTATTTCGTCTCGTTCTAGGCATTGTTATGACAAACACAAGACAAAAATACAAATTATTCGCAATACGTAAAGCGGGATTTGCGGAATGCGCGCGCGACCGTGACCTACAAACGTTTTAGGACGACTAATGAACTAAGGAAGGGTGGGCGGCGGGAAGGGATGTCGGCGCTGGCGCTCATGCGAGGTTTGGCAACGTCGCGCGATACTTACACTAGAAAATAGGCAAAATTAGGTAAATGACCGCTATGAACGGCAACGGGATTATTTTGCACTGCGATGAGTAGGACGAGATTTTTTGATACTTTAATTTTTCTTATTTATTTTGCATATTAATTTATTTTGCTGGAGTACCGATAATTCGTACTTAAATAAAGATAATAACATCAATGGACCATTTTAAAGCGATGATCACGTAATTTTTTTTAACGATTTAGATTGTAGAAAAAACAGTTTATAATTACTATGTTACTGTAACTGAAGCTCCCATTTCTTTTTGTCGCATTTATTCAAAGTCAGCCTGTATACATAAGTTTTCAATGTACGAGCCATGTGCGTACCGTTGGAAGGAAAAAGCTGGGCAAAGGGCTTTTGCGTTTAAGGAGAAATCTGGGCAAAGGCCTATTGGCTTTGAAGGAGAAAGATGGGCAAAGGCCTTTTGCGTTTAAGGAGAAAGCTGGGCAAAGGCCTATTGGCTTTGAAGGAGAAAGATGGGCAAAGGCCTCTCTTTCCCGTCACGGCATACGAGTCAATTTTTCTGCCTAGTCAACGCATATAGGATGTTTCACATCAAAAACAATCATCTAAAACCAACAAAAACATAAATTATATAACTCCTCCTTGGTTAGACAATAATAATCTAAAAATTAATTTAAATAAAACACAAATCTTGCATTTTAGTCAAAGAATACCAGTAAATGACATTAACTTAAACTATAACAATCACACCATATGCAGAGTTGATAATGCAAAATTCCTTGGACTAAAAATTGACAAAAAACTTGATTGGAAAGATCACATTGACGAAGTTAGTAAGAAAGTTAGTAGTTCTTCCTACGCATTGTTTAAACTCGCCCCAATCGTAAATACGGATACATTGTTAACGGCCTATCACGGACTTGTTGCATCGATCCTTAGATACGGCATTATTTTCTGGGGAAACTCTACACATAAAGATGTCGTATTTAGAATGCAAAAGCGGTGCATAAGGGCCATGTTTGGTCTTAAAAGTACAGACAGTTGCAAACCATATTTTATTAAACATCAAATTCTGTCACTTCCTTCCTTGTATATATTAGAAACGGTATTATTTGTTAAAAAGAATCCCCAACTGTTTCCGAAGTCTTCAGAGGGTTCCGAAAGAAGTCAACGAGATATTCGGAGACTTCGTATACATGGTGCTAAAACAGCGCTCATGCGTAAGAGTGTATTCTGCATGGCCCCAAAATTATACAACAAGGTACCAAAGGCATACAAAGATTTAAATATTAATAGTTTTTATAATCAAATGAAAAAACTTCTAATAAATAAATGCTACTATAATGTTGACGACTATTTAAATGATGTACTTTAGACATGTTAACTTTTATTTAAGACATTTTCCTGTAATTTTAGATATTTTTTTTATTTAAATGATGTAATTTAGAATTTTTATTATTATTTTATGACATTTTGACATTTTCCTGTATTTTATGACATTTTTTAATTATTAATTTTATTAAATTAACGTAACTTAATTATTTTTGTGCTTTGAATTATATTATTGTGGTATTTGTACGCCTTCCTAGGCAAAACATGTTGAAACTATATATTTTTTTTTGTAATCATTCCAACTGATTGTAAACCTACACGTGTTTTTGACAAATAAATTTCTCTTATCTTATCTTATCTTATCTTATCTTATCTTATCCTCAACAGTGCAACACCCTCTTACTTCAGTTTTCAGTTCACATCTCAAAAGAAACAAAAGAAAAAGGGACAAGACACAAAACTTCCAAACTCTACTATAAAACTGCTCTACCTCGGCGCAATCTCTTACTTTTATTTCAACAAAATTTCGTCACACAACAATAAAACGGTGAAATTACTTCAATATTTCCCACAGGGAGGGTAACTCTATTAAAAATATCGTCTCGCCTGCTCTATCAAATTGTAGAGATGCTTGCAAGATGTTTGTGGTGAATCTTGCTCTATTCACGAGATTATATTCGAGACAGGATCGCAGAATGTTTTACGCACTCGGTGTTTTTTCCTTTGCAGTTTTTTTAAAGTCATATTACGTACGCATGCACTATTATTATTCGAGTGCAAAGTTAGAAATGAGTTATTTTGTAGGTAGTTCATGAAAAGTACGAGTATATAGGGTGACTTATGGAGAGCAGCGGTGGCTTAGTGGTGGCAGCCCCGACTTACAAGCAGTAAGTCGTAGATTCGAACCCAGGCAGGCGCAATACTTTGTGTAATTTATTTCATCACCGCTGCTCTCAAAACGGTGAAGGAAAACATCTAGAGGAAACCGCCATGTCCTAGAACTAAAAATTCGAAGACATGTGTCATCTACCAACCCGCACTGGGCCCGCGTGGTGGATTGAAGCCCACTCCTTCTCATTGAGTCCTCTCAACTGGACTGGGACTGTGTCCTTTGGGAACATTATAGGCTGATGATGATGATGATGATATAAGGTGACTGGTAATTAGTGACCGATACTTAAACACGTAATTGTACTCATGATAGCAAAAAACTTTCCTTTTTTTTATACTCTCCTCTTTTATCACAATAACACATCAGCCGGATGAAATCCGGGGTTGCGAGCCGTACGGGTGCTCTACCAACCCATTGTGGTACGGCACGATAGTAATGAGACAGAAAGACGTCACGCGGCTAACAGCTGATAGGTTAAAGGCGCGCGCGCGCGAATTTCATGCAGCTGTTGTGTTGCTGAAGCTAATTAAATATTGAAAATACTACCAAGTAACCCGCTTTATATTTGTCACCAAATAATATTCCGTAAAATGTTGTCTCGGTGTGATATGGCTAATAAAATAGAAACAATGTTTGCTGCATATTGGATGCCTGCTTGCATGTTGCATGCTTGTTTGCACGCTGCATGCAATTAATAACCTTATTAAATTTTCGACCAAATGAAACGTTGACGTATTTATTATCAACGTTAATAAATATGTCGTAGTGTGGTGATTTTATTCCGTTAGATTCGGTTATCATGTGGGCAGAACATGGGTTTCGTCCTGGTTTTTCCCTGGTCCGCATGCATGATACTTGATTTGCAGTAGCGATAAACACTTCTGACGTTTCTCTTTCCTTCGTCATGGTCAGTGCACATTATCTGTAGGGGTTTTTCCTTTCGTTTGTCACTACTCAGATTAATGAGGGTAGCCGTAAAAGTTTCGGCGCACACGAATCTTGCTTTGAACAATTATTTCAACTGGTCCCACGTCGTACCTAGATAGGTTACAGCTATGTAGATGCGGAGCCCTTCAACGCCTTGCTCAATGTCTAAAAAGGCTGGATTCCTTCCACTGCACTCACAACAAGAAACACAATTCAACGATAGCCCACTACGAGCGCGCAACGTTTCATTTACGTTGATAATGTGTCAACTGATACAGTGGCAGACGTGACTTCGATGAAGTAAAAAAAAACGAAACGATAATAATTGAAAAGTTTGTGAAATAAAATTCGGTCAAATATTTTTCGAACTTATAATAGGTAAACCGATCTAAGTTCATACACTAAAAAGTTTAATCTGAAGTTGGTACCTTTAAGAAAGTAGTAAGTTGTGCTTTAAACAAAAAATAATGTAAGTAGTAAATGCTAAAACGTTTTCAAAACCGCCACGTTTACCGAAACCAGTGCATCCACCCCAAATCTCCAAGTGACAAGCGTCAACATTTATCAGTGTCTTGCGACAAACGACAGCAATTAACATTCCGCAAGCATTGTTAGCGACTGCGACTGGTTGCTACAACTATTGTGTGGATATCTGAGGTGTGGCTCAGTCACATGATGAATGGCCCGGTTTATCTTGGTACCTATTGTATTAGTTGGTACTGATTGTTTAGCTGAGCAAAGGTAACGACAGAATATACTAAAAAAATTGGACTGTTATTTTTTTAGTATAGAAGTATCTCAGAAGATCGTGGCTAAATAATAGCAGCCACTCGAATCGATCTTTAAGTTAAGCCGTGCTTGCCTAGGTTGATCCGTGGATGGGTGACCGCCCATTACATACCGAGTTTCCTCTGTACCACGGAAAGCACGTTAAGCTATTGGTCCCGGCTGTCATTGGTCGATCTTTGACAATCGTTACGTAGGTAGTCAGTGGCCCGAAAGTCTGACAACCAGTCTTGCCAAGGGGTCATATTAACCAAAACGAAATGGGTTGTGGTGGTCAGTTAAGCAGTCGCTTCATGTAAAATACTGATATTCAGCTTATAGTATCTGCTTACGACAGATACTTTATACTCACACTTATCATCCATATTCATACTTTTATTGGTTTTACATTTGCATTTTACGATTTGTTTCATTTTTATAAATATTTTCTTAGTTTTCTTTGTTGTGACATTGTTTACATCGAACTAGTCAGCTGTCATTTACTTTATTTTTAATTGTTACCAGCCAAAGTCTCTATGAAGGTTTCATTTAGATTATATATTACTAAAAATTATTATCATCAATTCGTGAGTTCAATATTGTTGTATTTTATAGTTAATTGCGAATATTTGCTATTTAAAGACATTCTGAGTTATATAAAAATATTATGTGCAAGGTTTTTGACCAATTGTTACTGGCTGTTTTTAATACTGGCAGGTTGCGTTTTACTAACGCAGCAGTTTTGAATCTGGAAATAAATTTCAAGAAAGAAACGGAGGATCAGGGTATAAAAGGGATTTCTGACGGATGCCCTGGTTCAGTCTGGAGTCAAGAGCTAAATCAAGTTTTGAGTCAAGAGCTCAGTCAAGTCTGGAGTCGGGAGCTCGGTCAAATCTTCAGAGCACAGCCTGATAAAGTTGGGAGCATCGGGAGAAGTCATTTTCATCATCTAATCTGGAGCTGTTTCTGAGGTGGAAACTGATTCCATCATCTTCGACGTGTCATCAGTGCCAAGAGATTCTACTACAGACTCCTGGGACCACTACTGTCATCATCTGCGACGTGTCATCACTGCCCGGCTACTCGGTTGCCAGATCACGCCATTTCCACTGAGCTTTTCGGTCATCATCTACAGTGTGCAATTTAAAGACTGTAATAGTGTGTGTGATATAGCAGGTTTTTGGTAATTATTTGTAAATTTCATATCATCATCTAATAAATTCATTTCCCCTTCTAACTTTTTTAATGTATACAAGTCTGCTTATTTCCTTTTATTGATAGGAACAAGCAAGTTTGTTACAAGCTGCATCCGGTTAGACTGGAAGCCGACCCCAACATAGTTCGGGAAAGGCAGATGATAAGTACTCGTAGATGTTCAACTTAATATGAATTATGGACAACGCACAATATGAGTATGTCCTTCACTATGAGTTTATTGATGATACCGAGTCAGGAACACTTTTCATTTGAAAATTGAACCAGATATAGAAGACGGAATTGATTTCATACTAATTTTGTAAAAGATTTTAATGGGATTATGAAAACGCAAACGTTTTCGTAGATTTTGAATATCTAAAGCTTATTTATGAAAATAGAGTGTTTTCTTTTTCAAATTAAGCCCTGTCTGAGCCGTGGATGAGCTTGTTTGTTTTTCAGTATTATATTTTAACGTTAAAAAGAACATTATTTTCACGACGGAGAAGATTAACGGTGGCAACAAATAAGACCGCTTGGTGGTTATTGCAATTCGTCATGGCTTTCCGTTACGTCTTCAACCTGAAAGCATCAACTCCAGGTGAAGGCTTTCGATGATCACTTTTAGCGATAAGACCGCCCATTGTGACACCCTATGTGAAAAGTTTTCTTTTATGAATTTTACTTGTAATATCTACATAACAAAAGCAATAATAAAATACAGGCTGTTGTTTTGCATACTTGTAAAATTCAAGGAAGTAACTATGGTAATGATTGACGACCCGAATCAATAATAAAATGAGTTAATTAATAAAATTAGTAATTTTTATTTTTTGTCTTTACTGATATCATCGGTAGGTAAGTGTGAACCACCCGTGTTTTAAACGCGATCCGTCTGATATTCGACCGTATATAATCGTGTTTTCACACATACAAACAATCTCAAACGTTTTTTCGTTAATTTCTTATTCCCTAAGCCACGATAAGGGGGTTATTCTGAAATACTGACAAATTTAAACAACAAAAAAAAACAGAATTTATTTATAATTAACTAGGTATCGTAATTTTAATTGGTTATTTATGTCTTTTGTGACAACCTCCTGAATTTTGACGAGGATGCAAAACAACACTTGTAGGACATTCTCTATCCTATTCTTTCTTTTAATCGTGACAATTCCACCACGCGCCATCTCTACCTACCTTTTTTTCCTCTTTATGGGGATGGTTTTGGGTGACCGAGGGCAAGCAGTCTTTCTGAAACTTTTTGGTATCTAGCCTAGTTTTTTTGGTACTTTACAACAAAGTCACAAAGGTTGTTAGGTCAGACGGTCATCATAATTAGAGCTAATGTAACTAAATGCTTTAATTTAAGGGCTGTTACTGACTTAACCTTAATTAGAATATACTACGCGCCTTAATTGCGTTAGTAAAAAAATATTTAAGTAAAATTAAATTATTATTTTTTTCTGAAAAATATTACTTTATTAAAATAAGTCAACTTTAAAAGCAAAACTTAACACCATTTTAAATCTGAAAACGAAACAGAAAACATTCCTGAAAAAAATTGTATGCATGAAATGCGTGAAATGTGTAAATAAAGCGACTTTGATTTTCAATATTGTGAATTTATATTTTGAGCTATACATTCACAACGCGAGGTGTGAAAAATATTTAAACAACCTTTCACGGTGTAACCTAATTATCTGAATTATTCAATTGTCATCAATTTACTTCGATCTGACTTTTGTATCGATTGTTAGTGATGATTTGGTGAAGGAAAACATCACACAGACAACACACAACATTCCTGTAATGCCAAGTCAGAGGCCCGTAGGCGGAATTATTTATTATAAAACCACACGAAAAAGAAAGAAGACTGATATTGAGTAAATATTGATAGTTTCAGTCAACTTATAGTTTCTGTGATACATCTACCTACTTTGTAAATAATACAAGCTTAATTTTTTTTTTTTAATAAAAATGCATTAACTGAGCATGTTCTGCAAAAATCATTTAATCCACCAATAAAAAAAAGTTCCTATTGGATATTTTTTAAACCATGTTTTTTACCACTGGAGAAGGCTCAAAAAGTTTGACGTTCAAAAAGTGCTAATTATCAGCCTAATTTGAATAAATCACTTTTGATTTTGATTTTGCTCTTGGCTAAATAATAAAAATAGTTAAAAAAAACTAAAAAACACGCTTTTTATAGAAAACCGAACTAAAAAATAGAAAATAAATTTGAATTAATTTAAATTAAGAAAAAATGCGTGGGTGCATGGTGTCAATAGTTGTATAGTATATTACACACCTAGGGCAGAGTAAAGTAAAAAATTCAAAGTATAAAAAGCGTGTTTTTTAGTTTTTTTTTTATACTTTTTAGTTTGGTTTATTTATAATAGCTTGTTTTTTTAACTATTATTTGTTCTAATCTACTATTAATCCGTGATTGTCATGTGTACAGTTGTATTAATAGTAAAATCTCTATTTAAAAGCGTGTTTTTTTAGTTTATTAAAACTATTATTTGCTCTGCTGGATTAAAAATTCTCTTTGGTATTCGAAAATTTCCAAATATTAGATAAATCGGTTAAAGATAATGGTTGAAATTTAAAATCAACATCAATTCCTGCCTTATCGACTATAGATGAAAATATAAATTAACAAAAAACTTGTTTTGCAAATTGAAATTTGGAATAATTAATGTATTGTCATTGGTCTTCGATAGATCTACAAAGTTTAAACGAAATCTGGTCATTTAAAGTGGGTCAAAATCGCGCCCAAAGGAGTCGGTCACAAAAAAAAACTTATTTAGCAAATTGAAAAATGCAATAATTTTATCAAATTAATGTATTGTCATCGGTCTTTGATAAATTTTCAAAGTTTGAACGAAATCTGGTCATTTAAAGTGGGTCAAAATCGCGCCCAAAGGAGTCGGTTACAAATAAAAATACAGGTGAAGCTAATAAAAAGCTTGTAAAAACAGCGACACGGGTCGATCTTCAAGGAAGCAACGCTTGTCAAGATCAGTCCGTGGATGGGTGACCAACCATTACATACCCATCCCTCCGCTTTGGAAAGCACGTTAAGCCTTTGTTCGATGACTGTCATTTGTAGATCTTTGACACTTTTTATGGGTAGGCAGAAACCCGAAAGTCTGACAACCAGACTTACCAAGGGGTATCGTATTACCCAGTAACTGGGTTGTAGAGATCAGACAGGCCATCTTTCCTGTAAAATACCGGTGTTCAGCTGCATCTGGTTAGACTGGAAGCCGACCCCAACATAGTGCATAGTTGAGGAAAGGCTAGGCAGATAATTTTTTACCATTGAAAGTGTTGGAGGTCGCATATGTATGCACTTGGCATGTGTGAATAATCTTATTTACACATTCATGTCTGTCACCGATTTAAAAAAAAAACATAGTTATGGTTTGTTTATGTTCTATAATGTTATTAGTCACTTGCATGTAAAATATGGACCACGAATTATTAAAATATAACTCTTAGACCACTGCTGCTCATATTATTACAAGTGTAAACCAATAAAAAGTACCTACCTTCGAAAAACTCAGCTTGGTAAGTACTACCATACTTTATCAAACATGATTATAAGAGTTCATTTATACGACCGCCATTTTCTTTATCAATGTATAACGTCATCAAACTACAAAGAAAATTAGTGAAACTTTTAATAAAAGTTCAACGGTAGTTACTGGAGTTGTTAGGTTAACTGCAGTCATAATTGAAAGGTCCGGTTTAATAGGAGCCACGATTAACTATACTGCGGTGATAAACAGTGGGTCGATACTGACCCGTAGTTTATAATGTTAGGGCTAGCGATGAGGTTCCGTTTTCTTTGAGATAGTGTTGTTATTTTTCAATAGTTTAAGTGAATTAACTACTCAGTCTTGCTGGAATTTCAGTGGTCTTGATTTTTAAACACCAAAATTTTAAGGTTTACAAATCACTCGTAGTTTAAGTAAAGCAGAAAGAAAATACACAACATAATGAAAAACAGTAAAAAAATAGGATTTAACGGTATTGAAAAACCGTTGTGTAAACTAACAATAAACAAAAAAGCAAAGCAAACATCGAGAAGATTATACACCGTTATAATTTAGCATTCTATTTTCTTTTTATTAGGTAACGGTAGAGTGGAGTCTCCTAACACAAGCATTTCCTTGTTTAAAAAGTGATCTCTAAATAAAATAAAAATATATTTTAAATACAGAATGGTTTAATCGTATGCATTACGATTAAACCATTCTGTATTTAAAATATTTTTTTTTTCGGCCTTATTCAATATAGCCTTATCAATTTGTGTTATGAGACAAAAAAAAACGAAAGGAATATATATTTTTACCCCATCATGACATACATACAACTAAAATTAACTTAGTAACTTCTAACTAAAGGGTGAATTTCAACAAATGCCATTTTTATTATCATATCGGTGAACTTTTTCATTTATATTTTTTTTGTATATTTTTCAGGTTTAATGTAATCTTTAAGATATCAAATATCCCCAAATTTAATATCATCAACGTATCATTTAAGACTAAGGAGAAAATTCAGTTTTTATTCTGGTTTCCACCGATATGACAAACCGGCACCGATTATTTTTTCTGTACACAGGTATGATAAGTTTATCCACCGAAATGATGTACATATCCAGCGATATGAAAATCTATCCACCTTTGAACATCAAAAAGGAAATAGTTAGTAGGTACCTATATATTTTTACAAGGGTGACTTAGAACTGAAGACCTGTACTGAGAGTCTTATGTAAGTAGATCACATCCAAAGAAAACTGAGTTCTTAGAAATTCAGTTGAAATATATTTTTTTAAATTATGTACCTATTTTATTATATTTACTTTCTTTTTTATAATATTTACTATAGGTACTCATCTGCCTAGCCTTTTTTCCCAAACTACCTTGGGGTCGGCTTCCAGTCTAACCGGATGCAGCTGAGTTCCAGTATTTTACATGAAGCTGAGTACCAGTATTTACTATAGGTAATATGAATTTAAAAAAAAGTTTATTTTTATTATAATTGTCTTTGTAATAGTATTATATTTTACTTAACGAAATGACATGGGATCTACCGTTATGATAAAACGAATCACCGAGATGATAAAATGATCTACCGATATGATAAAGTAATCCACCGATGTGACAAAACTGTGCGTTGATCATGAATCAAAACACCGATATTAGATATAAGACACCGATTGATTTTTTCGGTGTAAATTATCACATCGGTGGTAATAAAGACCAACGATTACAGCGATATGAGAACAGCGACGTGAGAAATCACACACTTTTTCTAAAATTAGAAAAAATGCATAATATCTAGGATAAATTCAATAACAGTCAATGAAGCTAATTCACTTACTACCTCTGTTAGAACCAAACAACAAAAATAAAACTACTCATTACACTAGAAAAATGCAACCACCGAAAATATAAAATAATTGTCCGGGAGCAACTGAAATGGCGTACTTATGTTATTGGCGAGAATATGCAGCGATTTGACACAAATCTGTCCTGACTGCGCACTAGCACACACTAACGAGGAAAATAAAATTGGGGTGGGGATGCTATTGGACTCGTCGATGTAAAGTTAGGTTTAAATTACTTTTGTCCAGCGATATGAGAAGATTTTGCAGGACAGGTACGTTTGTGCCTCTCAGTAATAATAATCGTTAATTATATACAAAAATATACTATATATTAATAACAAAACTAATGTTCTATAAAATAGAACAAGTTATATACTTAACTTACTTATTTCTATTAGTGTATAAGCTTTTTTGTTTGTAAAAAAAGTAGAGGGACAGCACCGATTTGAAAAAAATAGAGGTTTATGAATTTATTTCAACCTTTGTAAATAGTCCTAGGCAAATTATATTTTTGCCACAACCCAATAACTACCTATTAAATACTAAAAAATATAATTCAGAACGATATTCCTTTTTTCAAATACTAATTTCACCGAAGACAAAAAAATAAGTCATTTGGGAAATTCACCCTAAAACATAATGTTACAAAGGAAACTACTTACCGCAGTTACTCCTCGTTTACCATAAAACAAGTGCAAACGCATCATGCTTGTCAAGCTAATGTTAACTTTACCTGATTGACATTTTCTCTTTACTGACGCACAAAGGACGTTACTCTGAAGTACTAAAGACACTTTACTAGGGCTGGTTCCCACAAGTTCGGGTCCGCTTGCTTCAGCCGAGCTGGGTGGCAAAATGCTGACATATACAGGAATATACAAAAATTCAGCACTGATAGAATAATATTTCAAACACAGTTTCCCAAACGCCAAGAGCCAATTGAAAATTGAATATGTCGTGTATATATCCCTTCGTCGCGTTACTACTCGCACTGTGGTTGCTCGTGGCACACTCTTAAGTCCAATTTACGTTGGTCGAGTAAAGTAAATAACTTAAGTAAGTAAAATAACGAGGTGTTCACCGATCGCACAGTATCGAGTAAACAGACAGAGTAGTCAGTAACATGTGACTAAAAAAATCATCATCTGCCTAGCCTTTTCCCAAACTTTTGTGGGATCGGCTTCCAGTCTAACCGGATGCAGCTGAGTATCAGTATTTTACAAGAAACGACTGCCTATCTGACCTCCACAACCCAGTAACTGGGTAATACGATACCCCTTGGTAAGACTGGATGTCAGACTTTCGGCTTCTGACTACTTGTAACGACCGCCAAAGATCTACAAATGACAGACGACAGACGTGCTTTCACAACTCCGTGACGGCACGGAGGAAACTATGTATGTAAAGATGGTCATCCATCCACGGACCAACCTCGGCAAGCACGGCTTAACCTTGAAGATCGACCTGTGCGGCTGTTATTATTTAGTCACGAGCTCCTCCAACTAACTGAAAGACTAAAAGAGTAAAGAATATAAATGTTGATGGATGGATAGTGTGTAGAATGCCATGAAAGAAAAAGGAGTAAAAATGATAACGTTACAGTTCAGACGTTTGTTTTCTTCGCAGTCGCTGTTGCAACATGCGTGTCGTCAAGTCAGCCAAGCTGGAACCAGTGTGTCCCAGCCCTATACAGTAGTGTTTGCAGTTCCTCGTATTATGACTTAACGACACCGTAAAGGAGCCAGTAATGAAATTGTGTTGCACGCTAGCTCGACCACTCATAAACTACACTTATATGAGTACGACATCAAATATTATGTACTTAGACATTTTAAGTTGTTGATGAAATGGACTTGGTTTTTCACCATCATATTTAACATCACACTGTTCGAAAAAAGCTCACATGATCCCCGACTGAACCAAACTCCATCTCTCTCTCTTTCTCTCTCTGGTAACAGATCTAAACCAAACAAACATAGAATACTCTTTATTATACAGACCATAGAAATTACAGTTATTATAATAAAGAACTTGTAAATAGGGGACACGCATTGGGAAGTCTACAGTATGTTAGTTTAAACGAGGGACATATTCAAACCCACAATAGTACATGCTAACATGATACTAATAAAAATATAAACAACAAAAAAAAACACTGATAAATAACAGACAGAGCCATACCAAAATTTTGGCAAATGTCACGTAACGTGTATACACCCTTGCGCCAGCGACTTAATACTATCGCAGAACATGTGAGCGGGTCAATGACTCTTAGGTATAATCCATTTTCCCTTCATACTTTAAACTTACCTGGCTTAGGACAGTCCAAAATATCTAGGCACTAAACAAAACATTAAAAATTCTTCTATATACGTTATAGGTTTTTTACATATTTGGGACGAGAATCGAATACTGAATACCCTCCCTCAATATGTCCCTCGTTTAACCTAACATACTGTATATTGCTAAAAGCGATCTTTTCAAGACAACCTTTAGTCCGGTCAATATAGACATTTCAAATAACAATAATTCCCGGAGAGCCAAATTTTGGTGGAGAGCTGGAATTTACAAATAAAGTTTTAAAAATCCCCATCGATCCTATGTGTCAAAATCAAAGGTCAAAATTTGGGGTTTTTTGGATTTTTCTCGAAAACGGGTAGTTTTATCAAAAAATACAAAAAAAGTCAAAGTTGTAGATCTTAAAATTTTCTACAAAAATGGTCTTTGTAATTTTTTACCTAAGAGCTACCATTCCTGAGATATCGCGATTCTAAGAGTCACATAATACATGATATGCATACATTTCCACGCCACCTCAAATTTTGACCTTTGACCCCGAATAACTTTTGTAGCACACATAGGATCGATGGGGATTTTTAAAACTTGGCTCTCCGGGAATTATTGTTATTTGACCACTATTTTTATGTCTAAATTGACTGGACTACTTTGGATGATATCAAGTTGTAGGCGTAGTCTGTGGTGTACCAATATTAGAATAAATGTATAAATACATTTTATAACAGTCGAGTGGTCGCAAGCGCAACAGCTGAGCATAAGGTACTGGGTTTGATTCCCGAGTCGGGTAAAGCGTTATTGTGTTTTTCCAACAACAATTTCTCAGGAACAGTTGTGGAGTCTGGATTTGTGCCCAGTTGACGGCAATTGGCTCGCCCCCCTATAAGCCTCTATTACATGGGTCATGGGAGAGCAGCGGTAGCCCAGTGGTAGCAGGTAGCAGCCCCGACTTACGAACAGTAAGCCGTGGGTTTGAACCTAAGCAGGCGCATTACTTTGTGTAATTAATTCATCACCGTTGCCCTTAAAAACGGTGAAGGAAAACATCGTGAGGAAACCGGCATGTCCTAGAACTAAACATTCGAAGACATGTGACATCTACCAACCCGCACTGGGCCCGCGTGGTGGATTACAGCCTACTCTCTCTCATAGAGAGGAGGCCTGTGTCCCAGCAGTGGGAACATTATAGGCTAATAATGATGATGATGACATGGGTCTTAAACATAACTGGCGAAATAAGGTTGTACCCAGAGGTACAACCTTATTTCGCCACAGCACGCCTTATATACCCCGGTGGGTTAGACAGACTAACCCACCGGGGTATATAAGGCGTGCTGTTATGTTATAATAATCATGAAAAGAGCAAAGAGCTATAATTGGGATGATGACTGGGTAAAGAAAACGAAATTTTATTTTGTCCGTCAATCAGGCAATACAAAAATATTTGATACGTATTTTTTGTTTTATCAAGTTAACAAAAAAATATTCAGTTAAAACGCATTAAAGTTGGAGAGTGGGGGCTCACTACGTCACAACTAGGTATAAAATGTACTGAGCCGTGACGTCATGCGCCATTTCAACTCAAAATATCTCCGTAATTTTACGATTACGTGAAAAAAGAAAAAATACATGTCAAATACTTTTTAATAATATACCCGATAGACAAATAAAAAAAAAAATGAGTCACCATCCCTATTATATAGGTGTCACCTTGTTTCGCAGACAGAAATGTAACAGAATTTCGTTTCCCAGAAAATGTTCCAGATGATATTTGGTCCTTGTATTTTTCTTTCGAATATTTTTGTTTCAACTACTTTTTACTTGAATGAAACATTTTTTAAAGAAAGAAAATTTATTGAATTATAAATATAATCACATTTTTTATTTAACAAAACAGTAGAATTATTTTTAACGAATATTGTTCGATGTATGATTCCATGGTATTTTATTTCAACGAAATTATTAACTTAAATTAAAATATTGCCTTTAAACGTCAATTTGTACTACGTAATTTGCTTAACTTTACTTTATTTGAAACAAAAATTGATGTTTAAAATTTATTCAAAGTAGTAACTAGCCTAAGCAGTCTGCGTATTGATTATTCCATGAAAAAAAAACAGAGCGTGGAGTCGCTCCGCGCGGAAGAAGTGAAACTTCGTAATACTACACGCATGCGTTCAAGTGCCACGCATTCACTCTCGTAATTTTATTGAGCATCTAAATAATATTTTGTTGTTTTCTTGTTGTATTAAATTTTTTACATAATTATTGTATAAGTTTATCGAGGTTATTCTACTCATGGAAATTGAGCGAAGGCTGGTCACACCGAAGAGTCGAATGCATGACTGTTTGCACCCACCCCATCTTGCGTACCTAGTAGAACTACGTAGTCACAAATCTTTCAATGCAATACTGCCATCTCTTAGTGAGTTTTAGAAATTATTCCCCCTCCATAGCAGCGTTAAACTTGTTGGAAGTGGCATAAGAAGTTTCACTTCAATAATAAAAAATTATGTTTAACGGAATTCGATGAAACAATTAGCTATGAAACAACGCACAACCATACTTGTATTGTTGTTTAAGGAGAGAGGTAGTGCTTTTTGACCATAATTTAAAAAGAGGACAAGTTTTAAGCGCGCCTTACTGACATGGGCACGGCTTTACATAGCTAAATTAATTGGAGATAGAGAAGTTTGGCCTGAGCCCCTTCGCACATGCGGCTTCCCTGGTAGCTCATAAACGGCACAAATGTGTGGGACTAATTATTCTCAATCTTATTTTTATTTATTTTTTCCATTCTTGAGAAGCTCAGTATTACTCTATGAACTAAGAAAAATTTAAACCTATCCGCTTCCTACGTAATGTGGCTCCAGTTGTATCCATAGTGCCATAGACTACAAACCAATAGCATGTTTATGAATTTTAAAGCTTGATTTTTGGAAAAACTAAACGTTTTTAAACACAACAAAATCCATAATTATTTAAAGTAAATAATGATTATATACCAAGAAAAGTTTGAAACCGTACTCTTTACGACTTTATTTTTAATTACAACTTTTAACGATTGTTTCGTGACGTCATACCCGTTAGAGAGTTTATTGTTGCTCTTAATTAACACGCGACCGTTGCATGCGACCGATTGTCGAACAATCGCAGTCCTGTAGTAGTCGCGTGCTTCACAAGCATTTTTAATCACGTAAGTTGTTGAAGCTTAGTTTGAGGGTAATTATTGAGCTCAATATAACATTTTAATATGACAAATTATTAATAATTAATTATGTTTTATAGGGTAGCGTATGTTTCCGGGTTCGTGAAGGGCTAATTAGCTACCTAGTGGAAGTATGGAAAACTGTTATATTTTTTAATTGATCCCTGCATTATTTTTTAGCACAGAATACAGGTGGGTGAATTTCAACAAATGCCTTTTTTTTTTCATATCGGTGAACTTTTTCATTTATATTTTTTTTGTATATTTTTCAGGTTTAATGTAATCTTTAAGATATCAAATATCCCCAAATTTAATATCATCAACGTATCACTTAAGACTAAGGAGAAAATTCAGTTTGAATTCTGGTTTCCACCGATATGACAAACCGGCACCGAAATTTGTTTCTGTACACCGGTATGATAAGTTTATCCACCGAAATGATGTACATATCCAGCGATATGATGATCTATCACCCTTTGAACATCAAAAAATGAAATAGTTAGTAGGTACCTATATATTTTTACAAGGCTGACTTAGAACTGAAGACCTGAACTAAGGGTCTTATGTAAGTAGATCACATCCAAAGAGAACTGAGTTCTTAGAAATTCAGTTGCAATATATTTTTTTAAATGATGTACCTATTTTATTATACACCGTGTAAATCAACTCATCACGAAGCCGTCAACCAAGCATTTTGTACATGAAACTAAGTAACTTTACGCAAAAATTATTGCTGGGAAACTACTTTTTTTTGGAGGGTGTAAAATCATGTTTAGTGGTAGAACTCAATGTAACGCACTCAAAACATTGTGCTGATGGACGGATTGAATAGTACGCGGTCGTGGAGGTGTTTAAAGTAAAAATCTTACATTAAAAACTTGTATTGAAA
The DNA here is from genome assembly GCA_963082945.1 of Cerastis leucographa. Classification (NCBI taxonomy): domain Eukaryota; kingdom Metazoa; phylum Arthropoda; class Insecta; order Lepidoptera; family Noctuidae; genus Cerastis; species Cerastis leucographa. Next base: position 18,015,346 of record OY720356.1, on the reverse strand, counting down.
AAAATACTTGTCAAAAAGTTGGAACTTTAACCCCTAATATCTCCGTAACTAGAAGGTTCCAGGTATGGTGTAGAACAAAAAAAATGATCGCAATGACTGGGAGAACCAGTGCCTTTCGGCTTCGTTAAGAGGTGTTTTACACCCGTTATATTATAATAATAATATCATTTATTTCAGGCAACTAGGGCCCATAAAACACAATACATATATGAGTATAAAAAACAATAACTATAAACTAATAAATACTTTATACAAAAATAACAACTACTGCACACGAAGTGACGGCGTCATGTTACGCTGCGAGGTGTCACGTAGCTGGCCGCGAAAACGCCGATACAACACACCTTTCGGCCAAAACTCTTCCTTGAGGAAGGTCACCAAATGATGAGTCGGAACGCGCACCACAAACGACTTGAAATTGGTGTTATGGCGAGCCTCCAGCTTCTCCACCCTCAAGGTCCAGTTGGTCTTCACCCGTATGTACTCTACGATGTCCTCAGTCTTCGTAGAGTGGTGCAAACGGGACACGTACAGCTGCGTCGTCGGTACTGCAGGACGTAGCAGCATGTTAGATCCTGCCGGCGCCGTCCCACACTGATTGCGATACGTAGGCTTCCTCTTCTTTCTCTCCACTTTGATGAAGCCGTCCCCATCGCATGTGTTCTTCGTTGGAACCTGCTGTTCGTGGTCCATCAAAGCGCCCTTAGTCGCGCTCGTTGCTGCGCGACTCTGCTTTCCCCCTTTTGATTTTTCTGCTTGTCGTTTTGTTTGCGACACAGCAGGTTTCGTCTTGGCGACAATTGCAGAATAGGCACATTTGGGGGTCGATGTACCTATAACACGCGTCGCCTCTCCGGCGGGTACGACGCGATCAGCGGAACAAGATGCAACGCTTGCATTCTTGACAGCCGATGACGTTGATTCACTCGCCGACTGAAAACTGCAAACAGAAGCATTTTGTGCCCCGCGACGTAGGTTGAAGCTCCTTCGCCACAAAATCTGGCACGTCATCCGGATCAGTCTTCTTCAGCAGGTCGATGATGTCCTGCAGACTCTTCTCGCCACCATCCCTCCGACGAGATGGCATCTGTCCGACTTGGTCGAGTGACTGAAATAGCAGCAACTTGGCACTGCATACGTCTTCCTCTTTGAAAGATGACTTGCAGATCTGCAAGATGCTGACCTCGTCCATGTAATCGATGGCATGCTTGACGAATGCCAAAAGCTCGTTCGCAATGAGCTGCTTCGCAGCCATTGCGTACAAAATCAGGCAACGGTTACCGCTGCGTAAATCGTGAATATAATATTCGTGGCGTGTAGCGCAAATGCGTCCGTTTCCGAGCTCGCATCGCTCGCTACTCCATATACTATATATACTTTCTTTTTTATTATATTTACTATAGGTACTATGAATTAAAAAAAATGTTTATTTTTATTATCATTGTCTTTGTAATAGTATTATACTTTACTTAACGAAATGATACGGGATGTACCGATATGATAAACCGAATCACCGAGATGATAAAATGATCTAGCGATATGATAAAGTAATCCACCGATGTGACAAAACTGTGCGTTGATCATGAATCAAAACACCGATATTAGATATAAGACACCGATTGGTTTTTTCGGTGTAAATTATCACATCGGTGGTAATAAAGACCACCGATTACAGCGATATGAGAACAGCGACGTGAGAAATAATACACTTTTTCGAAAATTAGAAAAAATGCATAATATCTAGGATAAATTCAATAACAGTCAATGAAGCTAATTTACTTACTACCTGTGTTAGAACCAAACAACAAAAATAAAACTACTCATTACATTAGAAAAATGCAACCACCGATACTATAAAATAATTGTCCGGGAGCAACTGAAATGGCGTACTTATGTTATTGGCGAGAATATGCAGCGATTTGACACAAATCCGTCCTGACTGCGCACTAGCACACACTAACGAGGAAAATAAAATTGGGGTGGGGACGCTGTCGGACTCGTCGATGTAAAGTTAGGTTTAAATTACTTTTGTCCAGCGATATGAGAACATTTTGCAGGACAGGTATGTTTGTGCCTCTCAGTAATAATAATCGTTAATTATGTAATAAAATATGCTATATATTAATAACAAAACTAATATACTATAAAATAGAATAAGTTATATACTTAACTTACTCATTTCTATTAGTGTATAAGCTTTTTTGTTTGTAAAAAAAGTAGAGGGACAGCACCGATTTGAAAAAAATAGAGGTTTATGAATTTATTTCAACCTTTGTAAATAGTCCTAGGCAAATTATATTTTTGCCACAACCCAATAACTACCTATTAAATACTAAAAAATATAATTCAGAACGATATTCCTTTTTTCAAATACTAATTTCACCGAAGACAAAAAAATAAGTCATTTGGGAAATTCACCCAGGTATCAGGAGAAGACATAGTGCCTATGCTCAAAATGAATAATTATCATAATCATAATAATTCACTGTCGTAATAATTTGGCATTTATTTCAATTAGACCGTTACTGGCACTTTTGTAGGTCAGAAACAAAAGGATGAAGCTACAATCCAAGTCACAAGGCATAATATCTTGTTTAAGTATTGTAGTGACCTATTCCAAAGCGCACATCTCCAAAAAGAAGAATAGGCAAGAAGCTTCATGGAAACAATTAAAAAATAATTAAACAATCAAAAACAGCCTATGGGGCTACCACCGTCGCGCGTCGACGCTGTACATGTGGCGACGTTATATTCCAACAAAATAAAACACTCGTTCTAGCGACACAAAGAAAGACATGGATCACTCAACTGTATTGAGCTATATAGGGTGGAAGGGGAGGAGCTCGTGGCTAAATAATAACAGCCGCACGGGTCGATCTTTAAGGTTAAGCCGTGCATGCTTGAGGTTGGTCCGTGGATGGGTGACCATAATAACATACCGAGTTTCCTCCGTGCCTCGGAAAGCACGTTAAGCCGTTGGTCCCGGCTGTCATTTGTAGATCTTTGACAGTCGTTACGAGTAGTCAGAAGCCAAAAGCCTGACATCCAGTCTTATCAAGGGGTATCGTATTACCCAGTTACTGGGTTGTGGAGGTCAGATAGGCAGTCGCTTCATGTAAAATACTGGTACTCAGCTGCATCCGGTTAGACTAGGCTAGGCAGATGATGGGGGTGGAAGGGACACCGTTGAATCAGTTACCTCGTATTCAGTAAAACTTTTTTGTTGGTTATTAAAAAAAGAGCGGTTTCCTACAAAACTGATACTTGGTTAAAATGTATAGAACAGCTGTTTTTTTAAAGTGAAACTTTTATTACATCGTCTCAAACTTTTTCGTCTGTGTGTTGCATGTCGCGTGACGGTCGGCCGCGAAGTAAGGATAAAGTGAATGGCGCTTGTCAGAGCAACCAAGGCCAATATGACGGCGCCTATAGTTCGCAGCAGCTGACCGTGTAGTGTATAGACTATTACTCATTTGTGCCAGTGCTCCACGCTATTTTGTTTTTAATATGTGTATACACGGTGTAAGTCACCTCATCACGAAGCCGTCAACCAAGCATTCTGTACATGAAACTAAGTAACTTTACGCAAAAATTATTGCTGGGAAAAGACTTTTTTTGGGGGGTGTAAAATCATGTTTTGTGGTAGAACTCAATGTAACGCACTCAAAACATTGTGCTGATGGACGGATTGAATAATACGGGGGTCGTGGAGGTGTTTAAAGTAAAAATCTTACATTAAAAAATTACATTGTACTTAAAAAAATACTTGTCAAAAAGTTGGAACTTTGACCCCTAATATCTCCGTAACTAGAAGGTTCCCAGGTATGGTGTAGAACAAAAAAATGATCGCAATGACAGGGAGAACCAGTGCCTTTCGGCTTCGTTAAGAGGTGTTTTACACCCTTTATAATCAAAATAATTGTTCAGTATTATGTTAATCGTACTCTATAAGACACAGAGCTCAATAAAAATATTAGTTGGAGACTTAGTCTACTTTTATTATTTCCCATTATCATTCCAATTTTCTAAGTATAAAATTAAGATTGATAAAGCGATTTTTATAGCCTTAATGGGATATTATTCCAAAATTTTTTAGTTAAATGTCTATAGTGTGAAAAAAGTTTCACTTTTACCGTGGTGTCATAAAACCACACAGTCTTTTTTTTTTAAATGACTGATTCAATAATCTATGTGGCGGGGCTCAGAATGATAAACTGAACAAGTGGTCACAGTTTCAGCGTCGGTGTTCTACATTGTATATTTTCATAGGAATTTTACCAACTACTGAGCATTACGAACAAGCTTGTGATGTCAAAGTGGATCAAAAAGGTACTAGTTCCATAAAACGATACCTAATGAGAACTTTAATGGGTGCACTGGTCAGTTGCAACTGAAAATAGGATAGGATAGGCTGCATAAGGAGGTACCTAGTGTTGTCATTTGACATAATGCCAATTTTAAGGCCCTTTTGGAGTAAGTAGGAACCCACTATTTTATTTTCGTTCCATTTATGAAAAACATTAAATAATCTTCTCGCAATAAAGAAATGGTCACTGCTTATAACAAGCAATAATAATAGTCATAGCCTAGTGGTCGGACCACCAAGTTAAACGTCTCGAGATCGAACCCAAGACACGCTCCGCTGATTTTTCGGATTCATCTGCGGAGTCGTAACATCGTGAAGAAACCAACATGCCTGAGAGATATTTTTCGACGGCATGTGAAGTCAAGTAAGAGGCCAATGGTCGGCATAAAAAATCTGATGCTGTTGGTAAAAATGTAACGTGTCAAACTTAGCGAATGCATAATTTTGCTGTGTAGGTTCACTGAGACTGGTTGGGCACCCTATGTGACCCAAATTATTTTGTACAATATTTATTTCTGCTAAGCCTTTAGTATTAGGTCATCTCTCTTTCTTTTTAATTTGTTTCAAATGGTTTTCTATATGTCAGTATTTGGAACTGTTTGGTTCATGCGCCATAAGAATCGTGCTCTTGGATTGGCTGGATCTGGCGACACCAGTGCCATAGTTTTGGCTACCATTCACCGAACGTTTTTCAAATTTGACATTCCCTATGTTAAAATCTCGGTGTGCTCTGCGCGTATTTTTTTGGTGCAGAGTTTTATTATAATTTACTCTGAGATAGACAACTAAAGGTTTCAAGAACCCGTGAAATTACCCAGCAGTGAACTGACATTTGTTTCGTGAAAGTGCTTCACGGTGTGAGCTGCGGACAAGAGCTGGTGAAGGCGTCCTTGAGCTGGTCTGAAGGTTAGTGGGCCAATAGTTTTCAATGCTGACGTCGAAACCATTTTTCTCGTTCTTCAATTCACAGGGTGGGTTTCATGGGATTCAAACTAATTAGTCTCAAGACATAAATTTTCTTATTTAAGCTCCCCGCGTGTCGTCGGCTATTTACACGCCGCGTCATCATTTTTATTGGTCCTTCATAGTTCGGATATTGCACTAGCATATCATATTTTCATTCAAAATACTTATTACAAGTATTATTATCCATATAAATGCTTGGATGTTCGCAGATTTACGTAATTTTTTGGTAAAATTCTCGAACTACATAAATAAAGCGTACCGCCATTGTGCGCCGGTTACGCCATTTGCAAATTCCACATATTTTTACGTCATTTAAAATAATTTCACTTAAAATTATTATTTCATTTTTTTTTCTCATATTCATTGTGAATTTTTGCTTTAAAATGCTTACGAATAAAGAAAATGAGTTCTCAATGGCGTCTAGTGATTCCATTGATAAACATTTCGTCCTTATGACGGCAAAAAAAGAACGACTTTTTTCGCGGATGAATGATTTATTTGAACTTTCGAAAAACATTTCTAATTATGCGTCTAGAAGTAATGAAACTTTCATGGCTAAGTCTGAATCAATTGATGAGATGCGCAGTCGGTTCGAGACGTTGTTAGATGATTTATATGATCTCCAGTTATCTCATGATTTGACGTTTAAGCCGGACTACAAGCCTTTAGATGCGTTTGATGATCTATATCTTCGAGTAAAGCATACCCGAAATAATATTATTCAGGCGTTGCGATCAGATGAATCATCATCGCGAAAAGACTCGTCTAATTCTAATGTCACATGCTACATTAAGTTGCCACCAATAGAATTGCCAAGTTTTGATGGCAAAACACAAAATTGGCCTAAATTTTATGAAAGTTTCAATTCGAATATTCATAACAACAGTCAGCTGACTGACTCGCAGCGCGTACAGTATTTAGTAGGTAAACTTACGCACGACGCACTCAAGGTCACGGCAGGCATTGTGCCTACTGGTGAAACCTATAATATTATCTGGGAAAGTTTAGTAAAAAAGTTTCAAGATAAACGTGCATTAGGCACGCATTACTTAAATAATATTCTTGACTCTAAGGCCTGCATTAACACGTCTAATAGTCTTGATACATTTATTGGTATGTACGCCTCCTCCGTGGCGGCATTGAAACAATTAGGTATCGAGGATTTGTCCGATTTCATCTTATGTCATTGCGCACTTAGGAAAATCGATTCACAGACAGTACAAGCGTTTGAGTTAGCGTTTCGTAATAAAGAAATTCCGTCTTATAATGACTTGGTGTCTTTCTTACAAGATCAAGCAAAAATATTGCAACGTGCAAACAATAACTCGACGCGGACTTCGAACACTGGCGCGAGCGCAAGCAAGCAGTCCACTAATCAGTCGTCCCGTCCTCATACCTACAAGTCGTTCGTCGCAAGTAATGAGAGTGTGCCTACTACCCCGCCAACGAAATCGTGCGAATTTTGTAACAAAACCGATCATATAATTTACGCTTGTTCTCAATTCAAGAACTTAAGTTCTCCGCGCGCGCGATTTGAATTCATTAAATCAAAACATAGTTGTGTTAATTGTTTAAGTGGGTCACACACAGTTACGTCTTGTAAATCTACGCATGTTTGCGATATATGCAAGAAAAAACATCACACTTACTTACACTTTGATAAAAAAGATCATAATATTGAGTCCAATACTTACGTTCAAGTGTCTCAACTCCCTACCGGTCAAGGGTTATTGACGTCACCTGTGGTCCCGTCGCGCGATTCGTCAGGACAGGCCGACGTAAACATAGACCCGCGCGTTATAAAAAATTGCTCAGCTGATAACAACGCACCTGATTCGGCTGCGTTGCGCATTGATAACTCGAAACATAATGTTGATGTTTCCTCTGGTATTCCCTCGCTGTCATTAAGTGCTGAAGTTAGACCTAATTCTTCTATTTTATTGTCAACCGCGCAAGTTTACGCGAAATCAAAAAATGGTAATAAAATAATAATACGTTGCCTTATTGATAATGGCTCTCAAAATAACTTGATAACCATTGATTGTTGCAAGGCGCTTAACTTGGTTATAATTCCCTTGAGTAATTCTTTTGTTAAGGGAATCGGCTCCGCGTCTCGGCCGATATTGGGGTACGTTCATTTGGACATTGAGTCTCGCGTATACCCAAATAATAAATACACGATACATGCACTTGTAGTTGACTGTATAACGGATCAGCTGCCTACTCACTATATAACCAAGGGTGATGTTGGCTACTTAGAGGGACTGCCCCTTGCTGATTTGACGTGGAATATTCCCGGGAACGTGGACGTCGTACTAGGTGCGCAATTGTTTTCGCACATTTACTTAGGTAACAAAGTTGAGTCGGGCACTAACGCGCCCCCCGCTTTATTAACCGTGTTCGGTTTCGTGTTGATGGGTGACTATCCCAGTAATGAGTCTCAAAATAAAATAAATAAAACATCTTTTTCTGCACTCGCACTTAATGATTTAGTTCAGAAATTCTGGCAACTGGAAGAAATACCTAATATGCAATTTTTAAGTCCTGAAGAGACTGAATGTGAGAACTTGTTTGCATCGTCGATCACTCGCGCTGGTGATGGGCGGTATTCTGTCAAGTTACCTTTTTCTAAAGACCCGAGTGCACTGGGTAGCTCTCGCAGTGCTGCTCAACGTCGATTGATGGCCTTGGAACGCAAGTTCAGACAATCGCCTGACTTACGAAAAAACTATAATAACGTAATGAATGAGTATGTCGATAAGGGTTATGTGTCACTTGTCGCCGAGTCTGATATTACTGACGAGGGATACTACATCCCGCATCACGCTGTTACCCGTCCGGATAAGCCGATGCCTCGGGTCGTACTTGACGCTAGTGCCACAACTCACAGTGGATTGTCATTGAACGACGTGTTACATACCGGTCCTAACTTACAGACAGATTTATTCTTGCTATTGCTTGATTTTCGGCTTTTCCCTGTTGCTATGACTGCGGATATAAAGCAAATGTATTTACAGATTGAAGTCCCTAAGGAACATCGTAAATATTTGAGAATCTTATATAGATTCAGTCCTGATGATTTAATTCGAACCTTTCAATTTAATCGGGTCCCGTTTGGACTCAAGTCAAGCCCGTACTTGGCAATGCGGACTATTCGCCAATTAGCTCAGGATATGAGGCCACATTTCCCGGATGCTGCCACTGTGGCAGAGTCTAAACTTTATATGGACGATTTGGTTCATTCTATTGCAGATGAATCCAGCGCCATTCTTCTTTCACGAGAATTGATCTCGTTGTTTAAGTCCGGTGCCTTTGATTTAGTAAAGTGGTCAAGTAATTCTCAAGTACTACTTGATGATCTTCCGGATTCGCATCGCAGTACGGTAGACTTTTGTGATGATACTTCTAACAATGTTTCGAAGGTATTAGGCCTCTCATGGGCAACAGTCGATGACAGCTTTTTCTTCACGACTCTTAATGTAGAGGAGAAATGTACGAAGCGGAGCATACTGTCGGTAGTCGCCCGACTATTTGATGTCCTCGGTTTAGTAGCCCCTATAATTTTATATGCCAAGCTGCTTATCAAAGAGCTGTGGCTGTCCAATATTGGTTGGGATGACACTCCTCCCGAAAGTATTATTCAAAAGTTTTCGGTGTTTGTACAAGAATTTCCATTAATTTCATCTCTGAAAATTCCTCGACATGTAGGCGTTTTACGTGAGAGCACTGTGCTAATCGTTGCCTTCTGTGATGCCAGTATGAATGGATATGGATGTGTCATATACCTACACACTACTGATCCTGCTGGAAATATTACAGTGCGATTATTGTGTGCGAAATCAAAGGTTTCCCCTACCAAAGTAACCACACTTGCTCGCTTGGAACTTTGCGCTGCGGTTCTTATGTCCAAGCTGATACGTACAGTTCATGAAGCTTATCGTGCTCGTCTTCCTATTGCAGGAACTTTCGCGTTCTCAGATTCGACCATCGCTCTTTCATGGATACATTCTTCACCGCATCGGTGGTCAGTATTTGTCAGTAACCGCGTTGCCCAGTGTCAGGAGAATTTACCTCCTGAAAATTATTATCACGTCGCCGGTTGTGAAAACCCGAGCGATTGTCTTTCGCGTGGTACGTTGCCTTCGCAGCTCATATCGCACGACTTGTGGTGGAACGGCCCATCGTGGATCCGCAACCCACATTCGGAATGGCCCGTAAAGCCTTTTACTCCGTCTAATGCAGGTCAATTGCCTGAACACAGGGCAAATGTACTTACTGCGACAGTTCAATGTGAACCATTGATCCTAAATGAATTAACTCAGCGTATATCCTCTTGGGACAAGCTTCTTAGGATTGTAGTTTATATCCTTCGTTTTTTAAAGAAGGTTTCTTCTTCTTCTGGCGTGGTCAATAATCTTATGACTGCAGAAAAGGTTGTGATTCGTTCTGTTCAAAGAGCTCACTTTGCGGAGGATATCAAAGCACTTAATAAAGATAACTTGCCTTCAAAAAGCTGCAAAGCTTATTCGTGTTTCTTGACGACGATGGGCTATTGCGCATAGGAGGTAGACTTTCTAATTCGGACTTGCCATTTGAGGCTAAGCATCCTCTTGTACTCCCTAAGCATGACCCCGTGGTGGATCTTTTAATTGATCATTTCCATGTTATGAACTGTCATACAGGCCCAGGTCTGCTTATTTCCATTTTGCGCCAACGTTTCTGGATATTGGACGCCAGGACCGTTGTAAGAGCTAGGGTGCGGAAATGCAACTACTGCTTCAGAGTAAATCCATCACACCCAAAGCCCATGATGGCAGCTTTGCCGTCTTATCGTGTGTCGGAAGCTAAAGCCTTTGTACATACAGGCGTTGATTACGCAGGTCCAATCCGTATAACACTTACTCGTAGAAGAGGTCAGCATGCACAGAAGGCATACATCTGCCTATTTGTCTGCCTTGTAACTAAGGCCATCCATATAGAGTTAGTCTCGGAGCTAACTTCTGATGCCTTTTTAGATGCATTTAAGCGGTTTATCTCTCGTCGGGGCCCCGTTTCATGCCTATACTCCGACAATGGCACCAATTTTGTGGGTGCAAAAGCACAATTGGACAATATATTTAAATTTCTGATTGACTCCGAATTTCAAACTGCTCTAAAGCAGGAGCTTAGTTCACGCCGAATAGAGTGGAAGATGATCCCACCTCGGAGCCCACACTTCGGTGGAATTTGGGAGGGGAACATTAAGAGCTTGAAAACTCACCTTCACCGTGTAATAGGAGATCAGCTTCTCACTTATGAGGAGTTGCAGACAGTATTGGTTCAGATAGAATGCATTATGAATTCTCGTCCACTTACTGTTGTGTCTTCTGATCCTTCACCAGAAGTAATAACCCCTGCGCATTTTTTAATGTCAACCCCGTTGCAGTACTTGCCTGCCGTGGATTTGAAAGACGTGCGCATTAATCTTAGTCAACGCAAGCAATTACTTGACAGCATGGTTCAGTCTTACTGGAAAAAGTGGCGTTTAGAATATCTGCACACGCTGCAAGTCAGGCAGAAGTGGACCTCGCGTGACCGTCCTATAGAAATCGGAACTGTCGTACTTGTGGGACAGGATGATTGCCCTCCTTTAAGATGGCCATTAGGTGTAATCACGGAAATTCATCCCGGTTCTGATAAAGTTGTTCGGGTTGCGACGGTTAAAACAAACTGTGGAATTTTTAAGCGTCCGGTTGTAAAACTGTATCCCATACCAACGCAATAAAAACATAATCTCTTTGCTCATATTATTTCGCACAATGTAATTAATTTAATAAACATAATTTTAATAACCATAACTCATTTATCTTTATTAATTTGTCTTCTTTTGAAAGTTCTGCGAACTTCCAAAGCGGGCAGCATGGTTGGGCACCCTATGTGACCCAAATTATTTTGTACAATATTTATTTCTGCTAAGCCTTTAGTATTAGGTCATCTCTCTTTCTTTTTAATTTGTTTCAAATGGTTTTCTATATGTCAGTATTTGGAACTGTTTGGTTCATGCGCCATAAGAATCGTGCTCTTGGATTGGCTGGATCTGGCGACACCAGTGCCATAGTTTTGGCTACCATTCACCGAACGTTTTTCAAATTTGACATTCCCTATGTTAAAATCTCGGTGTGCTCTGCGCGTATTTTTTTGGTGCAGAGTTTTATTATAATTTACTCTGAGATAGACAACTAAAGGTTTCAAGAACCCGTGAAATTACCCAGCAGTGAACTGACATTTGTTTCGTGAAAGTGCTTCACGGTGTGAGCTGCGGACAAGAGCTGGTGAAGGCGTCCTTGAGCTGGTCTGAAGGTTAGTGGGCCAATAGTTTTCAATGCTGACGTCGAAACCATTTTTCTCGTTCTTCAATTCACAGGGTGGGTTTCATGGGATTCAAACTAATTAGTCTCAAGACATAAATTTTCTTATTTAAGCTCCCCGCGTGTCGTCGGCTATTTACACGCCGCGTCACCAGAGACATTGGGATCACTGTTTTCCTATGCTTCCATATCCAATCCAAATCCAATAGCCTATTAATACTATCTTAAATTTATTCGTATTAATGCCCATAACTTTTTTTCTTAACGGAGAAACTTGCTTTTGTAAATAAAAAAGTCAACTTCCAATCCACGATCGCGTGTGTAAAATTTATGATCGTCTATTAACTACGATCATAAAATTAAATACGACTAAAGACCAAAATAATTTTAAGTAATTACAAAATACAAAACTTTGGAACTACGCCTTCAGCACATAAATCTTACTTTTAATAGCTATTTTATTGCCAAGGAAAACTATTATTGCACAATTTTGAAGTTCCCAACCTAATTAGAGAAATGGCTTTTGATTCTCTGTAATTAACTGTAAAATTTTAGTGCTTTCACTGAAAATTACACCGTACCTCGACGCGATAAGGTGTTAATTCATTTGATTTACGACTTTATATTATTCCCTGCGTCATGATTGCCATAATTTTGAACTAAACCGTCTTCAATTGCACAAAACGGTTACGTTACAGACATAAGGCGGCAAAAGATTAATTAGACTGATTGAATAATGGTGCCATTATTATCTGAGGTACATTTACTTTGAAAAGTGAAAATAAAGTTTGAGTCTTTGCAAAGCTTCCATAAAATCTTATGTAAGTTGGTGACCACATACTGGGAGTATCAGCGATAGAAGGCCTCCTTCAAGGTGGTCGGATGAACTGGTGAAGGCCGCAAGAATCCACTGGGTACAAGAACCACTGGACTGGTCATGACAAAACACTTTTTTTTCGGATGGGAAATCATTAAATGACTCCTCCCGCTCTAGGCGGAGCGGAAGGGAGTGTCAGACTTGTACTAACTAAAACCCATCCATGTTCCTTCTTAGCCCTTTTTGTTCCAGGGCCACGGTATCTCTTTCGAACAGTCCCGCAGACCTGGCAGGCATCGGCCCTCTCGGACCCCTTCTGATGTGATGACACAACCCTTAGAGGAGGCCAATGTCTAACTGTAGACGTGTATCGGCTAATCATCATCATCCGTACGATATGACGGGTAGGACGCACTGATTATAGACTCTCGTCTTTAGACTCTGTGGAATTGGCGATGTAAAGACTCGACGCAGTTTCCCATACGCTGCCCAGCCCAGCTGTATTCTTCTGTTGGCCTCTTTCTCGAAGTTGTTTTTACCCAACTGCATAGTTTGCCCGAGGTAAACATACTCCTTAACAACCTCGAGAAATTGTTCACAAATGCATTGGAGGATATATTCAAGACGCTGGACTGGAAGGGACGCGGCATTAATATAAACGGCGAGTACCTCTCACACTTGCGATTTGCAGATGATATCGTCATCGTGGCGGAAACGCTGCAAGATTTGCAACATATGCTGAATGGCCTAGTTGATTCTTCTCAACGCATTGGTCTCCGGATGAACCTAGATAAAACCAAGGTTATGTTCAATGAACATGTCAGTCCGGAACCAATTGCAGTTCAAGGCAGTATCGGCTAATATCGTTATGAAATATCTACATAACATCACGCTTATAATTCCTGAAGTGTTAGGCAGAGATGTACCTAAATAGTACACCCACATTTCGCCAGCAACAAGTCCCATGTAATAGGGGGCGAGCTTATTGCCATCAAGCGGGCACAAATCCTTTCCGTGGCTGCTATGGAAAATATCCAGATGGAATAACCCAATATCACTTTCCCAAACCTGGGAATCGATGGATGTCTTACACAGCATTCGTGCTTGCCACCACCAGACCCACGAAGCAATCAGTTCTTCTATAATACTGTATCAACTTATTACATCATAAAATCCGATATCATAATTATTAACTTAGCTACGTCACACCTACCTAAACGAAACTCAAGAGTTGTTATAGTTCGAATCACATCCCGTGGGGCTCATAAACCATAGCTAAAGGAATTGTTTGACAACTAAACTAATAACTTACTATTTGTATCTGAGCTACCAGTAACTGGTCAACTCCACGAAGGAAATAACAGAATACAAACAGTAATTTCGCAATAAATCTTACTCGCATATCATACAAAGACTCCGCCGCGTAACTTCACGTTCTCAAATAATATTTTTCATTCCACTTCACGCGACGACAGTACTTTCACACCGATTTGAATCACAATTCTTAACTGCACCGCGCGCTCAAAACGTTTTTGCGAAAATGAAAATATTTTCCGACGATACCATAAAAGACTATTTAAATATCATTGGTGAAAGGAATGAATTTGACAAAGTCTTGACTTTACCCTTGTTAGTTCAAGAAATCTTCGGCCAAAATGTCTTAAATCCTAATTGGAATTTGAAAACCAGAATGGCGAAGCAAATTTTCATTATCTTCTTACTTATTTACGTGTATTTCGGCACCAAAGAGTTCCTCAAAGATGCGACAGACCTCACAGCCAAAGGCGAAGCTTATTATACTTTCTCCATAACCATCTTTTTTTCCTTCAAATACTTGCTTTTCATAAACAGCCGCGAAACTTTTCGAAAGTCTTACCTGATTGCGAAGACATCGTTGTTGGACATGATAAGGGCAGATTCTATTGACAAATCAAACGAATTGTTTGCGAAAGTAAAGATTGTCGTCAAAATATTGTTTGCTGGGGTCCTTTGCCCCGTAATGGTGTACCTTCTGGTTGCGTTTTGGAATTATATTCTGGGAACGAGGGTGACTTTGTCGAAGACGACATCGATTTTGATGCCGATGACAAGCCCTTATTACGAAGTCGGGTTGATCCTGCATACCATTTACATGGTCGAGATGGCATTTACTTATTGTGTTGTAGATCTGTGGTTTGCTATACTAATGCTTTCATTCTGTATGGCCAGCGACAGTGTCGTAAATAGTTTGAAGATTAAGCCCAAGGGAGCTGATGAAACTGACTTGGAGTATATGGATCGTCTGAATAATACGCTCAGGATTTTTTATAAAAATCATGCTGTTTTGATGGAGTAAGTTGCATCCGTTTCACATGTCAGTATTAAACTTTCCCTTGCAGAACAAAACGGTTCAAGTTTTAGCCATATTTAACCGGTGGGCTCAACTGAAATGTGTCTGGTACTGGAAGATACGTCAGTGGAAATAAATATCTTGAATTTTGCCAATTTTCGAACCTTATAAGTAACAATGGTGGTTGTTTCACTCGTTAATTACCTTGGATCATAAAATTAACATTGTATTTTAATTTTCAGTTATTTCAATATTACGATGGATATGTTCAAGTGGCTGACAGTAATCCCTCTTGTGAGCACTTTATTCGCAATGTGTTTGATATATCTGTGTATGAGTGAGGTAGGTACTATTTTACTCATTATTTCAGATTTACGAAAACTATTATAATAATAATAGCCTTTATTAACAATCTTACAATCTAGTTACACATATAAATTATTTTCAGACATCGGTTTCCGAAAATCGTTTTGCATAGGCCTCCCCCATATTCTTCCACTTTTCCCGGTCTCGGGTTTCCCTTATCCACATTGACCCTGCTGTCGCTTTAAGGTCGTCGTCCCACCTTCGTATCGGGCATCCTCTCTTCCTTTTTCCTTCCCTTGGGTACCATTCGGCTACTAATTTAGTCCATTTCTCCTTTTTATCTCTAATTAGGTGCCCTGTTCCATTTCAGCCTTTTTATTTTGCAGGATCCGTCCGCTATTCTCGTTTTCCCTCTAATGTGTTTAAGGCTTAATTTGTCCTTTCTCTTCACATTAAGCATACTTCTTTCCATATTGTGTTGGCATGTTTGTAATGTCTTAGCGTTATGCTGAGTTAAAGCCCATGTCTGACAACCGTAGGTCATGGTAGGAAGTATACAGGAGTTAAATACTTTGCTTTTTAACGTCAGTGGTATCGACTGATTCTTTGTGACTTCTTTTAGGGACCAATAACGCTTCCACGCCACATTTACCCTGTTGTGTACTTCTTTGGACGTATCGTTTGTAGGTGAGATGATCTGTCCAAGATAAGTGTATTGATCTACAAACTCTATTAAATCATTGTTGACACGTATCGGTGGCTTCGAACGATTCGTCATCAGTTTCGTTTTTGCTAGATTCATCTGCAGGCCTACTTTTTGGCTTTCTTCTACGAGTTGACTGAGCATAGTTTGCAGTTGATCCGGGCTATCAGAAATTATTATAAGGTCGTCCGCAAAACGAAGGTGATTCAACATTTCTCCATTTATCCTTATGCCGTACGTTGACCAATCCAGGTTTCGAAACACAAGTTCTAGCGTTGCTGAGAACAATTTAGGTGATAAGGGGTCGCCCTGCCTGACGCCTTTTTTAATGGGGAATAGTTCTCCTAATCTTTCCGTTTTAATTCTCGCCGTCATGTTTTTGTAGCTACCCCTTAACTAGCCAGCGCTTCCCAAATCTTTTTGTGTTTTAATGAGTCAAATGCCTTATGATAGTCTACAAACGCTAGATAGTAAGGTAAACCATATTCTTTGTACTTCTCCGTGATTTGTTTTATTGTAAAAATATGATCTATGGTCGAGAAACCGTTGCGAAATCCTGCCTGTTCTTTTGGTTGGTTTTCATCTAAGCAGTTTGTAATACGATCGAGTATAATTTTGGAAAATATTTTGTAAAGGTTGGGCATGAGACTAATAGGTCTATAGTTGTTAAGGTCATCCTTTCTTCCTTTTTTATGGAGCAATATAATTGTTAACGTATTCCATTGATTTGGAGTTTTTTCTTGTTTAAGGATATCATTAAATATATCGTGCAGCGAATTCAGTAAAACATGTGAAGATCCTTTCAAGAGTTCATTCGAGATTCTATCTTTCCCTGGCGATTTCCCACTTTTCTGGGACTGGATAGCTTTTAATATTTCACTTTTCATTATTACTGGGATCTCGTCTTCATTTCCCGTTTGGATTAGATATGGTGATGTGGTTTCTTCGTCGTCGTTGTAAAGGTTTCGATAGAAATCTGTTGCTGCCTCTAGTATTTCGGATCTATTCGTTTTATTCTTTTGTTCTTTCTTTCTATTCATTTCTGATATCCAATCTTTGTATTCTTCCAACTCCTTCCATGCTTTTTTAACTCCTCCAGTAGATTTTATGTGGAAATAAATTCGATGTTGCCTGTTCGCCTGATCTCCTTATTTCCGATAAACCTATGATATCCCATTTAATCTTTTGTAGCGCACTGTCTAATTCGTATAATCTATCTTGTGTTTTTAATGTCCTTGTGTTTAGTGTTGCTATGCAATAATTTATTTTATTCTTACTGTCATGGGAATCTTCTTCTTTTGACAGTTTATCTGGGGGTTATGGTCTCTAACCCCACGGTGACCAACTGGGTTGGGGAGATTATTTATAATATTGTTTGTTTCTGATGCGTTGTGGTTGTTGCTTTTCTTCTTCGGTTGCTGATGTCTAGTGGATCCTATGCGTTAGGTGTGTTTTTATTAGATAAAGAGTGAGATCTGGGTCTCATAAATGCAAATGGATCCGTACGTTGTAGTTTCGCAGGAGCTAAAATAGTTTTTCCACTGTCATTCTCTCGATTTTCACATCCAATTTATGAAATAGTTCTGTGATGCTTTTGGATAATTCCACATAGTTGGTGTCTTTTCCTTTTAAACCGTGTATTATGATATTGTTTCTTTTATTTCTATTTTCTAGTGAATAAATTTTTATGTTGAGTACTTCGATTTCCATTTTCAGTATTTTGTTTTCTTCCACAAGAGGTTTGATCCTCTCATATATAGACACCATAATTTTGTCCGTATTAGCAGTGATTAGAGCTGCTTGTTTTTCCATTTTTTGTTTCATCATGGTATAGAATGTTGAGATTGACATATTTTCCTCCGACATAATTTCCTCTGACAAAATTTAGTTTTTTATTACAATGCAATAACTAAACGTTTAGTAGATGCGAGGAATGGAACGTGTTTTTTTTTCTGTAAGGTTGGCTACACCTCAACTCTGTCAGTTCTCTTTATTTTTTGTCTTGCAATACTTGATTATTAAGTTGGTAGCTGAGTCTACGGTCTATATGATGAAGATAGTCTATGACACTTTGACACTTTTAGGTTATGTTTATTGGAGTTTATCACTGTTTTTTCAATATTTTTAGCAAAGAACACTGACTTTGTTATGAGATCACACTTTTTAGTCCGTGTCTACTCATATAATTCACTTTCCACGCAATTTTAAGTCCTCATAACTGAGGTTTGTATTTTTTTTTCCGAGTGCACTTATAAACGTCTTTACTGTTCGACTACCGGAACCGGAACGAAAACTATTTTAAGTAACTAAAGATAACCGCTTTTATTTCTGAGTGATTCAAACAACGGCGTTGTAACCTCTGCAGAAAGGTACCTTAATATTTCCTCAGTTAAGATTATCCATATCGGTACCCTACCTACCCTACCTACCTATTTCTCACCTTTTAAACCGTCCCTGGACTACGACAAACATTTTAAAACCAAAATCAGCTAAATCGGCCCAGGCGTTCTTGAGTTATAAAATTACAACGAAAAGTGGCATTGATAATATACATACACACATCAAAAGTGTCTAGGGATCAAGCATTTTTATGCGGATTTCTTGAGATTGAGATGTGGCTTTGTAATAAATTTATGATTTTATAAATTTATATGGATCCTTTTTGGTGCATTTCATAATTTGAATCAGGAACTGTGAATCAAATTCGAGTAAAAGATGAAAATCAGCTGTCAATATTTTCCCTATAAAAACATACAACGCATTGAAGACATTATTAGTGCTACTGTTTCCCTACTACTGATTAAAACCAACGTTATTATGGAGCGGCGACGTCATTTAAGCAGGGAAGAAATGCTCAGAGCCGTGGGAATGATAGACCCGGCAACGTACTGTGGCTTTAGCTCTGAATACAAGTCAGAGTGTTATCAGTCGACTTTGGACACGTTACCGAAGCACTGGTACCGTGGCTGAGCGCCATGGAGGACGGTATCGCTGCACCACACGGAGACAAGACCGATACATTCAAATCTTAACTCGAAGAGCTCCAACAATAACCGCCATGATGTTAGCCGTGAGGCTTCATCACTCTTCAGGGAACTTAATTAGCGACCAAACAGTCAGAAACCGCTTGCATGAAGTGAACCTTCATTCCCGAAGACCGCTACGGGTACCACCTATAGCAATGCACAATCGTAGGATTCGATATCAATGGGCTCTTGAACACAGAAATTGGGCAGAAGAACAATGGCGTTTCGTGTGCTTTTCTGATGAGTCTCGTTTTGGTATGAGACCGGATACAAGACGTATACGACACTGGAGAACCCCTGGACGCCAACAGCGATTAAAATCCTGCCAGGAAGTCCATCCTTATAGTGGTGGAACCATCATGGTATGGGCGGGTATTTGGATCGGCGGAAGAACTGAGTTGATTTGGATCAGAGGCAACCTCAACGCTCAAATTTATGCTGAGACGATTGTATCAGACGTCATCGTTCCTCTACAAGTGCAAATCGGTCCCTTATTTCAGTTAATGCATGATAATGCACGACCGCACACCGCAAGAGTTGTAAGACAGGCTCTCGCCGCAGCTAACATCAATGTCCTGCCCTGGCCTGCTCAGTCGCCAGACTTGAACCCGATTGAGCATGCATGGGATATGCTACAGAGAAGAGCTCTGCCGAATATGGAGGGTATCCAGTCGCAAGAAGACCTTTTTTTGTTGTTGCAACGAACATGGGCGGCCATTCCACAGCGTGATTTGGATGAACTCATTTTGAGTATGCCAAACCGATGTTCTTGTATTAATTGTTTAAGTTACCCAATAAAATTTTAAAGAAAACTGTTATTTCAGTCTTTTTTCGAACTTTAATGTTAGTGGTTCAAATGTCAAAAATCCCTTTATTAGAAAATGGCAAATTTCTTTATTAATGCAAAGGTGACTTGGTTTATCGTTACTGTGACAAACGAAAACACTTTATTTGATGAATCCTTAAAGAAAATTTTAATTAATATCAATCAGGAGAAAAGTTATTGCAAAAATATATGTTGATCCCTAGACACTTTTGATGTGTGTATATAGATAGATTATTAAAATTGTTCTAGGAAATACAATGGATGTTTCTTACTAACTTAGTACCTACAATGATTGAAGTGTTTGCCTACAACTTTCTTGGTGAAGCAGTAAAAAATAAGGTAAACCGACAGGTGTTCAGGTACTCTTTATCCTAATAATTTATGACTAGCTTATGTTCACGGCTTCGCCCGCGTGTATGTAATTTTAATGTAATTAAATTATGCAGTCGATGATCTTGGTGCACGGTAAAACTCGAATGAGTTTATGTTGGCACCATCTCAAATGAAATAAATGTATGTGTACTACTGAAGAAATAAATTAAAATTATTGTCACACGGGATCGTACTACCGGAATAAAATTATCCTGTGCGATAATCCAGGTTATAAACTATCTGTATGCCAGATTTCATCCAAATCTGTTGAGTCGTTTTTGGGTCAAATAAAAACACATCTATTCAGCCATCACTCCATCCATCCTCGCAAACTTGCACATTTATAATGGTAATTTGTACGATTCTATAAGTTTTTTAAAATAGTAATTGCTCAACTAGGAAACGAAGTTCTACACGGCTCTTCTTGCGTTCGACTGGACAAGCATGCGTCTCAAAGATAAGAAGAACTACCTTATTATTGTCAGTTACATGAACAAGGAATTTAAGGTTAAGACCGCATTGGGGAACGACTTGTCACTAGTTACTATGACCTCGGTAAGATTTCATACTTTTATTAATATATAAACATAGCAACATTAAGCTCTGTGTTACTTTGAGTATGTATAGGTACTACAAAAACACACATACAAGTAAACAGAGATTAAGATTTAAAAGACACTGACCACTGAGTTTGTTTCGGTGATATAATGTAATCATTTAACCGATTGTTATAAATAAAGTCTGAGGCCTGAAATCCAGACTACAGACTTGTACTAAGAATGTCTTGTTTTTGTTTCAGTTATTCAAAGCGACTTACCAAGGTTTTGCTATGATTCAAACAATGGAAACTTAAACAACTTCAAACAATTCGACGCACCCTGACAAAGCACCAATTACAAAAACGGAACCCTAAAAAAGGAAGCCGTATAAAAATAGAGAGTCTTTTATTTTTTTACTGAAACCGATTTACCACCAATCAGATGGCATTTGCACGGCCCGATTGAAGGAAAAAAGAAGTGTATTATAGAAATCGGACATTGAAAAAGGTGGAGTATATCAGATGGTACAAATCTGCGGTCCGGACGTTTTTCACGCGACGTCCTAATTTTTTCGACTGATATTGTACGAATCACTTGAGGTAAAGGACGAAGCAGTTTTTCGTATGGATTCGTAATTTAGTTAATAGATTTATCGTCGCTTTTCCTTCGTATTAACTTTTATTTCAAAGAGCTTGGCAAAAATAAAGCACCTATCAAAAGCAGCAATAAAAACATAGAGCCTATTCAAAATGTTTAATTTCCTCATAAAACGAATTTTAATTTCAAGTTTCCCCGAAAATCGTTTAGGTTGCTCGTGGAACTTGACACATAAACAAACCATAACTCTTGAGAGTAACCAAAACAAATTATAAATTAATATACAATTCAAACCTTTCTAAAAATATCTTCATCAACGTCAGAGCCACTGAATAAGCTATTGAGGTAGAAAAGTAGCAGAATATACCAATACCAAACTGATTTTGAACGTGACTTCCCGCTCAAAGTCCATTTAAATACTTGGCAGTAACCGGGAACCGCTTTGAACCGCTTTCAACTGGTCTGAACCGATTCAGACCAGTTTGATCTGGATCAGTGTTCAGTGCGCAATACCGTGAAAATGCTTTACGATCATTGCCACGGAGCATTTATAGCCGAGTTAAAATTCTCACGGACTGTATTCTACTTTGGCGTACTATGAGTATTGGCATTCACCTTTGTGAGCATTTTTTGGTATTGGTGGAGTAATGGACGCTGAAAAAATACGTAGAAGCCTTTGGTGGTCCGCTTTTTTATTTCTTTCTCTTTCCGTCAAAATATCGGTGTGGGAATGATTCAAGTGGTTTGCATTCCCCACAATTTGGTGAAAATATAAGTTTGTTTTATGGTCTGAATAAACATTCTACCTCAAATGGTGCTACGTGGTTAACTGATCGACTGAGTCAATCATCAAAAAGATTGAAAGTATACGTCATACTGTCCAGTGATTTTACGGCCAAATGAAGACCAGCTTCTTATCGGAAATTATGTTGTGTGGTATTAGGGGTCGTTCATTAATTACGTGAGGTTATTTTGTGCCTTTTTTCGCCCACCACGTCCCCCCATGATGAGTTATCGTGAGATTTGACTTAACCCCTTAACCCCCCTTCTAATCTCACGTAAGTATAATTAAAATGCGTAGTTCAGTGTAAATACGTTACTCTGTACTTGATTGCGATAGATTGATCAAAAAAACATAATTTGCTAAATTATTTTCAATGAATATTAAATATTATTTTGTTAAACATGTTATTTTTAAAACGTTTATAAACGTGAAAAAAATTATGTGATATTTGCCGATACCCCGTTTTCTCCCAAAAAATAAAATAAATACCTGTATAGAAGCAAATGGTAGTGGTCCAAAGTAATCCCGTGAGGTAAGTGTGGTAATTCAAACTCTCCCCCCCCCTCTTTTCCCCCCACGGAGACCATACATGTGATGATTGAACTCCGCGACGTGGCGTAGCAAGAAATAAAATAGTTCGCCATTGTACGACGTTATTTTAAACTTTTCTCGGGAAGTTTTCTTTGGGGAAGAAAACCGTTTTGTGTGAGCAAGTACGAGGTGTGATAAGCATGTGGAGTTGGAAATTGGGGAAATTGCATGAGAATTTCCGGAGAAGTTTAGGTTTACCTCGGCTTCTGAAATGCAGTTACGACGTGCAGCATTAAGATTGATAAATATTTTTTATGTTAAATTGACCTTTAGAATATAATATACCGTATGGCTTTAAGACCCTATGTTCCTATGTGAAGTGTATTAAAGGCTGAAGGGAGGGCCCCTTAATTACAAGTGCAAAGTCTTGTTTGTCCTATTTTACGCATCGTGTTTGCAGCTTTGCTTTTACCAGCAAAGGCAATGCAAAAAGTTGACAAATACTGTGGTGGTAATTATGGTCACTGACTAAGTTTTGTATTATTGTAGTATTATATAGGTAAGTTGTAATTTGTTAGTGAACATATAAAACTTTAAATTTGAAAACAGTTGGTTTTGATAAGTTAACAAAAGAAGAATATCCATAAACTATTATTATCCTAACTAATCCTAACTAATATTATAAATGCGAAAGTAAGTTTGTTTGTTGCCTTTTCACGACTAAACAGCTGATCGGATCTTAATGAAATTTGGCAAGAAGATAGATTTCAACCTGAGGAAGAACATAGGCTATATACATATCATCACGCTACTACCAATAGGAGCGGAGCAGCAATGAAAAATGTTGCGGTAACGGGGAAAATGTGACGCAGACGAAGTTGCGCGGGACAGCTAGTTATTAATATTATAAAGCTGAATTTGTTTGTTAGGTTGAACGCGCTAATCTCAGAAACTACGGGTTCGAATTGAAGAATTCTTTTATTGTTAGATATATATCACCACGCTACAACCTATAGGAGCGGCTCATTCATGAATAATGTTGCTATATCAAGGAAAACGTGTCAGCAAACGGGTCAGCTAGTTTATTTAACAATAAAATTCTATTGGCATGTGAACTCAATTAAATCATAAATTCACTCAAACCTTAATTTGTTTCACTGACTGGAAATTTTACACACACAATCTCGATAATGTTCAAAAGAAATCGTTTAACAATGTCTTGTTTCCAAAAAGGGAGATAAATAGAACAATTTAAATATGCCAAGCGAGCAAAATAACGAAATATAAAATTGAAGTGTGCACAATACATTAAAAATTAAGAGAACCAGGACACTTTTTATTTCTCAACGATTACCTGCAGTTCGTTAGAAGCTGAAGATGTTACATATAAAAGTAAACGAGGGTTCTGTAGGGATTTTATTTTACTGCGTAAAGAAAATAATCTTTTCCATTATCATGATCTTCCTACCCTTGCCCCTGAATGAATAAATAAATAATAAATTTATCCTCATAGATACTGCATTGCTGACTTACATTGTCACACATAACACATCCCTGTATTTTTCCAGATCCTTTGTTTAACATCCAAAGAAAATATTTGTTTTTTTTTTTTTAAATATGTAGGCCTGTTTTATCCTGGTTTATATTTTTTAGGATATTACTAGTATGATAGACCCAAATACGTTATTTTCGACGGAAGATTTAAAATGGTGACATATTTAAGACCTCAAATCCATTATTGCTGTCCGTGATATATAAAAAAAAACATGCAGATGCCATAAAGTTATCATTTTTAATTATGTTAGGTAAAAAAAAAATCGGTAAAACCATTAACAGTATATGTTAATGGTTTTACCGATTTTTTCACTAAATGTGGCCAGACTGGGTAAGAGTATTATGATAGACCTAAATTAATTTTAATTGTGAAATAATTTAAAAAATAGTGCGTGGAGTCCCTCCGCGCGGAAGAAGTGAAACTTTGTAATACTACACGCATGCGTTCGATTGCCACGCATTCATTCTTGCTCTGTCTCTTTCTATTCCCCCTCCCCAGGAGCGTTAAACGTTTACGCAAGCAAGTTGGAAGTCGCATGAGAAGTTTCACTTAAAAAAAAATTAAACCTAGTAGGATGCTATAAAGTTTTCATTTCGTTTCGTTTTTCAATAGTTAATCGATAAACTAATAACAATTTTACGTTAGGTCTTACATAATCCAGGAGTTATTTATTTTTAATTGGTAAGCATTTTTAGGACCCAATTTTATTCAAGAAAATTTTACGTACGTTTTGATTTAATTTTCACTGCAGACGGATGTGAAATGGTTGATATCATGCTTTATTTAATGTAGCAATAAATAAATATTAGGGTGCTTACGTAATAATACTATTTAAAATCCGCAAAAACTACCGTTAGCTTTCAATGTTTTGGCTTTTTCGATGTTGATAACGTTGTTATCGCACGGATATGATAAAATATTAATATAAAAAGTAAAGTAAATATAATTTCATCCTTATTTCGTAACTTTTATCATAACATTTTCCGAAGAACCCCAAAAGTATAGAGCAAGCAGGAATATATCCAACAAAAGTATTCGCTGCGTTAGCCAGCTAATGAAATTAACAGTCCCCGCTGAGTTTAGTTAATTTCAGTTTCACGGCAACTCTGGCCAACTGTTATATTTCATTGTGAGCATAACACCTGCGCTTTCAGGAAGCGAGAAAAATTGTACCGAAGATTTGTGTAGTGAACACTCTGTTACGTGTTTAGTCTGTGTCATTTGTTATTGGGCTTTCTTTGCTGACAGTTTTATAAAGTAATTGGAGTTTATAATACGGAGAGCAGATTTTTCAACATTTTGATTAATTTGTAACTGAAGAACAAATTAAATATTTTTGTCCATCAACAAGTTGTCAACAGTGGTTGTATGCTTAAAAGGTATCATGCAAAAAATGAATATACATCAGTGCAAGAATCACTTACTTACTTAAGAAACTCACAAAAAAAAATTAAAATATAGAATTGCATATAACATTGTGTATAAAACTGCATTTATACCTGAAATAAAACATGAAAAGGGAGCCATATAAACATATAAATATTGGTTTCCTGTTTTTGCAGATTTCATCATCATGGCTATGTTCCAACACAGTTTTTGAATATTCAAACAGACCTATAATGTAACGGTGTGACCTTTGAACTATTCTACCAACTCTCATGCTGAGTCGAACGACTATGTCCCAGCAGTGGTAACATTAAACATTACCTGTGCCTAAGTAGCAACCTTTGATTAAAAATATCAAAATATCTGTGTAGCTAAGGTACAACTTCTATCGATTGGGGGCGACGACCTCTCGCGTCCGGCCTAGTTCAATCCATGGTCCGGAGCGAGAGGGAATGAGAAGCCGTCGCCTCCTTCTGCGAAGCAGTCATGCGGGCGTCGGGGTTCACCTTAGGCGCGGGTCTGTGGACGGTGAGTAATGGGCTAGCTCACCGTCCGTTCGTCTAATGACGACAGGCCGTGCCGACGGCTCGTTCGTGTTCCACGCGCGCCTCAAGGAGATGTCAGCAAATCGGAAGGCGTCCGAGAGGGCGGATGCCTGCCCGGGTTGTGGGACAATTCAAAAAAGATACCGTGGCCCTGGCTAAGAAGGAACATGGATGAGTTTTAGTCATACAAGTCTGAAACTCCCTTCCGCTCCGCCCAGAGCAGGATGGGTCATTTGATGATTTCGCATCCGTAAAAAAAGGCACAACTTCTATTTTCAATTAAATGTTTTAGTTGGCCAACAAATAATTAAAAGACCATGTTAATATAAAACCATCTTCTGCTTTCAAGAAACTTACATTACTGTTATAAATAATTACCATTGTGAAGTTGTATCTCGTTATGAATTTAGACACAAATTACGCGTCAAGTTTTGAAGGCTGTATATTATTCAGAATAGCTAGGGTCTAGATTAAGCCCCGGGAACTTAGCACAGTAATTTCTTATAAGCGTCTCTATGGGCGGAACTTTCAAGTGTTCAGGAGTTTGAAGTTTGTTGACTCCAACGTTTTGGGTAATTTCGTGAAGTAGAATTATTAATTTTACTTTTAGATATGTGTAACATGATGTTTATTGAAATGAATTTTCGAATGAAATTAAAAAAAAAATTGGTTAAGGGAATTTTCACCAAGAAGACGGTTATGATAAAAAGTCGTTAACTACGAACCTGACGTATTCTTTTTGCTCCGTCCATGTTCATGCATTTGGTATATAAATGAATCCATAACGAAGCCGAAAGGCACTTGTTCTCCCCGTCATTGCAGTTTTTTATGCATACCTGTAACGGAAATATTGCAGCTCATATTTCCAAGTCTCTCAGTTTTTTTTTAAGTTCAAGGTTTAATTATTTTTAATTTTTAACTGTTATGCCTCCGCGACCCCTGTACTATTCAATGCATCCATCAGCACAATGCCAAACTCAAACTCAAAGCATTCATTTCAATTAGACCATTTTAATTCATCGTGCTGTACAGGCGCTGCCGCTGCGGCTGCGGAGAACCTCAAGCGGCGTAAATATAGTAACCTTTGCAGTAACTATATATTTTTGAGCCGTTTGGGATTGAAACTCTGGGGCCGTGGGGTCCGAGTGCTCACAGCCTTTTCAAGGAAATATCTAAACGCCTAGTTGACACTTCCCGTGACCCAAGGGCTGGGTTTTACTTTGGCCAGAGGCTAAGTATTGCCATACAACGTGGCAACGCCGCCAGTCTCTTGGGCACGTTACCAGTTGACAGCGTTGAGGAGGAGTTTTTTGACGCCCTTTTATAATTTGTTGTTATTTTAGTTATCTAGTTTTAAAAATAATATTAATTTGTAAAACATAATAAATCATATAATACCAAAAATTAGACCATTACAGGCACCTTTGAAAGTAAAAAAAAAAAAAAGCTGTTGAGTGCTTTGAGTGCGTTTCATTGAGTCTTACCTGAACCTGATTATACAACCAAAAAGGCGTTTCCCAGCAGAAATATGCGTAGGGTTACTTAGTTTCATGTACAGAATGCTTGGTTGACGGCAACGTGAATCGTAGTTTTTTTGACTGACACCGTTCAAAAGTGGTTTTGTCCGAGTAACGGTTTTGACTGTCTTTGTGTGGTTAGCGCCTAACCTGGTGTAAGAGTTTTTATCCCACCCATGGGCCCCTGACTTGGCTTTACATGCCGTCGAAAAATATCTCTCAGGCATGCTGGTTTTCTCACGATGTTTTCCTTCACCGAAGCAAGTAATAACTATATAGGGTGACTAATAATTAGTGACCGATATTTAAACACGTGATTATACTCATGATAACAAACAACTTTCCCAAAGAAACATTTTTTAGCCGCACGGGTCGATCTTTAAGGTTAAGCCGTGCCTGCCGAGGTTGGTCCGTGGATGGGTGACCATAATTACATATCGAGTTTCCTCTGTGCCTCGGAAAGCACGTAAAGCCGTTGGTCCCGGCTGTCATTTGTAGATCTTTAACAGTCGTTACGAGTAGTCAGAAGCCATAAAGTCTGACATCCAGTCTTACCGAGGAGTATCGAATTACCCAGTTACTGGTTTTGGAGGTCAGATAGGCAGTCGCTTCATGTAAAATACTGGTACTCAGCTGCATGTGGTTAGATTGGAAGCGGACCCAAGATAGTTTGGGAAAAGGCTAGGCATATGATGATTCACATCCACGCCAACAATGGCCCAATATAGAGGTTAAGTGCAGAAACAGCCCAGCTAACCTAAGTATCGGTCACTAAATCAGTCACCCTATATAATACGCACATGAATCTGAAAAATCACAGGTGCGTGCCTTGGGTTCAAACTTAGGTTTTTACTGGAGCTAAACATTACATTCTAGTCAAAAATCCAGCTCCAGATCTACAATGTGAACTAGAGACTAGACAATTTGACGTAGTTAATGGCAGTTCTTAGACTAGACGTTGACAAAGGCGGGAAAGGCGATAGATTAGTAGGAGCTCGGTGTTACCCAAGCGAGGGGCTTAACGACTAACTGACGACGGTAGGGTTTAAAAACAGAAGAATTATCTAGGGCTTAGAGTGGGGAAAGGGTGATAAAACTGTATCTTTATTCTTTCAAGGAGGTTTGACCGCGATGTAAAAAAAACCTGAACTAATACAGCCATCTTGTCACCAAAAACGCAGGTGTTAAGTTCTTGTGTGTCAAAATCAGATTGCTGTTTTTTGGCGGTTTTGTCCACTTAGATGTTGGAAATTATCTGACAAGAAGTTACTACCCAGATCGTGGTCTTACGAATTTATAATATTAGCATGGATTACCTGCTTATCACCATTTGAAAGTTCGATTAATATATGCCAGAGGCTAACACTGGACGGACACGTGCCTTAAGTGCACACACACAAACACAGACACGGACACTTAGGTACCTACATATGTCTATCATCATCTAGCCTTTTCCCAAACTATCTTGGGGTCTGCTTCCAGTCTAACCGGATGCAGCTGAGTACCAGTATTTTACATGAAGCGACTGCCTATCTGACCTGTACAACCCAGTAACTGGGTAATACAATACCCCTTGTTAAGGCTGGATGTCAGACTTTTTGGCTTCTGACTACTCGTAACGACTGTCAAAGATCTACAAATAACTGCCGGGACCAACGGCTTAACTGAGGCACGGAGGAAACTCGGTACGTAATTATGGTCACCCATCCACGGACCAACCTCGGCAAGCACGGCTTAACCTTAAAGATCGACCCGGGTGGCTGTTATTACAAGCTCGGAGCTCCTTCACTTACATAAGGTGTCCGTTACTCTGATATTGGTACCTGTTTCGGTTTTCATAAGAATTCCTAGGTTCTTGGTATTTGCAAGGTAGACCGTAGGCGTAATGAGACCAAACTTACAATCATGCAGGTATTTTTTGAGGTACGTTTTGTTTTTATTAATATTGTAAAATTAAACATTACATAACATCACGCTTGTAATCCCCCAAGGGTTTGGCAGAGGTATACCATTACTACACCCACATTTCGCTAGTTATATTTAGTAACATGTAATAGGGGGCGAGCCTATTGATATCAACCGGGTACTAATCAAGATTCCGTAACTGCTACTGAAAATTTCTGATCGAAAAATATGATATCACTTTCCCTGGGAATCGAACCTAGAACATCATGCTCAGCAGTCGCGCTAGTAAACACTACACCAACTAGACATTCATATTGCATATTGTAAAATTATCACTGTTTATAAGCAGTCGACGATCATCACAAGGAAAATATTGTTAAAGTGTTCATCGCATGAAGTCGTGACCGTTGCTTTCATTCTGTTGACCGGCCTTAACCGGCGTTGTAACCCCTCCGGAGGGTACTTCTAAGCTTTCCGAACAAACGAGAGCAATAAACGCAACGCTTGACTGATTACTTTGGTTAGAACGCGGGGTGAGACTTATCTGCACGGGTAGCATGACCGCCGTAGAAACGGACTATGTCGATGGAAGAATCGACAAACTGACACATTTTCATTGTCTGTCTGTCATTATGTCGATTCTTCCGTAGACATGCTGCGCGTGCTGGTTACCTTTACCCAGCAGTGGGGTGACGCAGGCAAACAGTTGGCTTGCGTCACATCACTGCGGCAAAAGCCTCTTCCTATGTCTTTCAGTGGTTTCGATCCAGGGCTTATGTGGACCACATTGGTCGCTGGTCTTGTCCAGCTCGTCGTGCCATCTTCTACGAAAACTGCCGCGACGCCTTGTAAAAACGGTTATCTTAATTTCCTACTATACATTTTTCTTAAAACATACCCTTATATAATATTTTACCATATCCATTCTTGGGCAAAAAAATATTAGTTTTTGCCGCACACCGGCAGTGTCTAACACAGCTTATGACGACGCGATGCTGAAAATTCATTATTTTCTCATTAGCACGCTGCACTGTAAAGCGTTCATCAAAATCAACTGATATTAAATATATATCATGGCATGAGGATTACAAGGAAAGAAGAAAGATTTTTGCCGTCTTATTTCCAAAGAATTCAAGTGGAATTGGAAATTTTGTGTCTTCCTGATAACATGAAACGACGGCGACGACCCCCGTCTTCTGGCACCAAGGTGACAACTCTGGCCCATTGGTCTTGATGCATTCTACAGACATATGGCCAGCCCAATCTCACTTCAACATAGCAGTCTTATTGCCCACATCAGCGATTCTAGTTATTGACTTCGATATGTTTTTTTTTTTCTTGGAATTTTAACAAAATATTTAGACTATTGCAGGTAAAATACCTCTAATTATTCAGGAAATACAGCAACTTTTTTTCAAACTTTTTTTCCCCATCCGATCACCCTTTAAAACTTACTTCATAATTTTAAATTACATTTCCTTTTTTTAAATATATTTCGAAACAACATTAAGAAAAAACATTATAAATTATTAAAAAAATAGTATACTAGGTAGCAGGGACCACGGTACCGGTGATTAGAGCTTCAGAGACAGGAACCTCCTCACAATGCAAGCCGAATCGAAGGGTATTGCCTTCTGAATTAGACCCTTGATCCAACTGCCCATTGAGAGCCTCGAAAGATGACCGTCTAGGCTCTTTGCCATCGGCCATTGGCCGTCACGACCATTGGCACAATGATGTCCGAGCTCATATTTCACATGGCGACAACCTCGAGCGTTGATTCGGTCATCATTAATTACATCTTCATTAACTTCGATAAACTCTCAACTGAATGTTGAGTACAAATAAATCAGATACACTTACTTTATTATCCAGCATCTTCATTATTATTTACTTTCTGACCAAAACATCTTACGCTAAAATCTTTAACAAAACCAGATTGGGTACTTAACAAATGAACTTGGTTCTGCCAAAACGTAGTTACTGAGCCTATAATTTCAATATAGTTAAAGATTTTAACAAAAAAATAAATTAATATGTATCTTCTCGCAGGTGGAGTCGCAAACACGGCTAGTCTTACATAATCTCGTTTTACGACTCCCAAGGGAAGTCGAAACAATATCCATCGTGATTAACTAATTTAAAAGCTTGTCGTAAAATATACCCACCAACAAAATATTACTTAATCCATCTTCTATCAAGTGGATAAGCTTTTAAACCAGTTAATGATAGGTTACAAAGTTCAGGTTGATATTTTTTATTCTTACTGTTATAGATTTACCTTCGAAAAGTTTTAGTCCTTTCGAATCTTGGGAACACTATAAACACTAACAACACGAAGTCATACACTGTGAGCTAAAACGGCATTGCCATTTGTCTAGGCCTCAAGATGAAATTGGTACAGCAGCCTGAAAGCAAAGAGTCCCATGTAGTCGGATAATTTAGATTGTTAATTATGTTGACGGGTACTTTTTTCTTGTCAGACATTTTTGTTACTGAGTACACAACACATTTTTTCTTAGTTTCTGCTCGGAGTCTGGATGTATGCCCGTTTGATGACAAAGCGCTCGCCTATAACATAGGATTCAAACAAAAAATTAACAACTGGTGAAAGAGGTAGAATATCTCTTCCTAGCCCTTCTAAAATAAGCGTGATGGTGTTACACTACACAACAAGCTCCAAAAGATGATCTCCAAAATAAACCCTCATAATCAAGCGCATAGGTAACTTTAAAATACACAAGTTGCCCGACTCGCGGAGTCGCGGTAAATACTAATTAATTGGCAGCGAGAAACTTCGCTCCCGGTTGCATCGTTACAAACTCCGTGTTTTATCACGGGCGCGACCCGGCCCCGGGCGAAGCTTGCCATTTGTCCTAGCTGGTACAGTGAAGCTGTGACGTAATTACTTGCAATACTTTTATACTAATATTTATGCTGGTGGCTAAATAATAACAGCTGCATGCTATGCTTTTTGACGACACGGTTGGCGCAGTGGCTGAGCGATCGACTGCTGCGCTGCGTGTCGCGGGTTCGATCCTCGCACGGAACAAATATTTGTATCGCCTACAGATAGTTGTCCCGGGTCTGGCTGTTTGTGTATGTGAGTTTAAATGTTTGTAAACGCACCCAGGATACAGGAGAAATTCCTAGTGTGGGGCAACGTTTTAAAAAAAAAAAAAAACAATGCTGCATCGAAAGTTAAACAAC
Source organism: Cerastis leucographa (assembly GCA_963082945.1). Lineage (NCBI taxonomy): Eukaryota > Metazoa > Arthropoda > Insecta > Lepidoptera > Noctuidae > Cerastis > Cerastis leucographa. The sequence continues at coordinate 17,982,719 of OY720356.1, read as the reverse complement.
TCTTGCCGAGGATAGACCGTGGAAGACTGACCATTCATTACATTTGAAAACTCTACCGTTCCTCAACAACATGTTAAGCTACTGATCCCGGCTGTCATAGTAAGCTCATATTTTGCCATTTATGAAGGCAAACGTAATAGAGGCCGAGCCAATTATCCTGACTCCGAGCTGCTCCTGAAAAATGTTATATAGAAAAACCTAATAATAGTTTGTCCGACCTGAGTTACAAATCTTGAGCTTCATGCTTAGCAATCGCTTGTGACCACTAGACCAACGAGACGCAGTCTAATAGAATCTCTGAGCGTTATGTGCGGTGAGACACCTACAAGGAAAAGTGAGCTGTCACCTGCGTCTGCTGTGCGTCGTGCAGAGCGTGGTGGTGCTGCGCGAGTCGTGTGGCGGCGCGCAGCGCGGCGTCGAGGCGGGGAGGTTTTCTCTCTCCAAATACATATTTTTTTCATTTTCCCAACTCTTTTTCTCATAACCAGACCTTTTGACACTAAAAATCGTTCTCACTTCTATAGCATAAGTAAAACAGCTAAGGTCAAAGCACATGTTACAACTGTTAATGATCAGCATCGCCTCATCGTTGATCTGTTCTCGATTCTTTCTATGAAACACGATACTGGAAGAAGTGAAAGAAAAAAAAAGGATTTATTAGTCTAGAATGGATTTCCATGAAATATTGCATGCATAGTCTTAACCAAGACTAGAGTAATAATATATGTTACTTGATACGGGCATATCAAGCACCATATATTCTCACTTTAGTCAGATGGTAATATGTATGTTTCCGTTGAATAATTTTCCACCTTCCACGCGAGTGAAGCCACGAGTAAATACATTTCATCATCATCATCAGCCTTTAATATTCCCACTGCTGGAACACAGGCCTTCTTTCTATGAGAGGGAGTGGCCTGTAATCCACCACGCGGGCCCAAACGGATTGGTAGATGTCACATGTCTTCGATTTTTTTGTTCTAGGACATGCCGGTTTCCTCACGATGTTTCCTTCACCGCTTTTGAGGGCACCGTAATATAGCATTTAATATAATAATATTATAGCTTACCAATGTGCAATGAGCTTTAAGTGGCCGCTGCCATTATTTATCTTGAGCCCATATCAATAAATTCGGATACTACAATCGATCACAGCGAGTCAAATGTCTACGTGCGTCGGAAAAGTTTATTCCAATGGATTTATTTCGGATACAGATCATTTCGTTATGCGGGACGTGTGCTGACTGGGGGTGGAGGAGGCTATTTAATATTTATTTGTGAAAATATAGGAGTAGGTTGATTCTAACATGGAGTAAAAGTTTTGGTAATCATGGTTCTTTAGTACAGTTAAAATGAGCTAAACGCTTGTGGGTCAAGGCTTGAGAAGGTCATCATTTGTTTAGCTTTTGCACAACTATAAGTATGTGTGTTGGGGTCAGTTCCCAGTATTACCGGATTCAACTGAATGCACGGCACCGTGTGGCATTTGAGGAAATGCCCATTTACTCATTCCTCTTTCTCCTTTCATGCTATATCATCCATCACACATTCCATCCACCGTCCTTTCTTTGGTGATCCTCTACTCTCCACGTTCACACTCAAAACTTTCCTCATGACATTTTACTCATTCCTCCGCATTACATGTCCATGCCACGACAAACAAGTTGATTAATACACAACTTATCAGACACCGGAAAAACGTAGTAAAGTTTTTTTTTTGTTTATCACACTATTCTTATTCTTTCTTCTTCTTCTGCTATTCTTCTTCTCCTTATATCCCGTAAGTGATAGTATAAGTTCACGCTTTTCTTAATTTAAATTTAAAGCGTGTTTTTAATGTATTTTTTATTTTAAATCAGCTCCATCCAAACATTCGTAGCTCAGCTACATGTCCACAGGTAATGCATCGTACGCCGGCGATCTATCATTTATTTCAACGTCAGAAATCCATTACGGGGCGTCGTCTCGCTGACTGAGTCGAGCCACTATCTAAGCAAATACGGTAACGTAGAGAGAGAACCCCGCGAAATCGTCGACAGCGAACTGACGGCACCATTTTGGAGGTGGAAGAAAAATTGTACGGTGTTGGCATTGAAATAAATAACTTTGTTTTCTTGGTATTGGAGATTCTGCCTTTGTGTTGGTTGATGACAATTACGCTGGCCTCCTAATCCATGACACTTAACACATAGCTGGCGAATTAATGTGGTTGTACCTACTTACTTAGATATTGTTTTGCATCCTCCTCAAAATTCAGGACTTGGTCACAAAAGACATAAATAATCAATATAAATTACGGAACCTAGTTAATAATTAAAAAATCTGCTTTATGTTGTTTAATTTTATCAGTATTTCTGAATAACCCCCTTAACGTGGTAGGGAATAAGAAATGATCGAATTAACGAGTTTTTTTGTGTAAGCGAGTTATAACGCGGGGATCAGACAGGCCGGTTTAAAACACAGGTGGTTACTACACTAATAGATTTCCAGAAATAAGAAAAAAAAAAACTATCCATTTTATTATGGATTTGGGTCGAGAATCATTAGCATAGCAATCTCCTTGAATTTGACGAGGATGCAAAACAACACCATGTACTTCTGCTTTAACCATTGGGGAGAACAAGCGTAGTGTTGTGATATCTTTGTTTGATATTTTTTTATTTTGATTTAAGGTATCAGTCGGTATTTTGCACTACACCAATAAGGGGGTCTGTTATATCCTCATCCAGCGAATTATAGCGACCATCACAAGTTTTCGAAAATATCCAAAGGATTAGTTATTTCATAACTACTATTACATATTTTCTTAGAAAACTGTATCCATGAACTGAAATAGAAATCGATCAATTGCTTTCTAAAAAGTCGTCCTTGACTACAGCCAGTTCAGTTAGTATAACCTCAATCACCAAATAGAAACGCAGTAAAAACTCATGAAAAAGCCTTTACACACTAAAGCAAAAAGAAAAACGTTAGTTCCTCCGAACATTTCCTCGTTCGCCTTAATTAAATCTTCAACACCGCGGAGCACAGGATTAAACAAGGTTTCACAGGATGTCGAAGGTTTTTTTTTATTCCGAGCAGTAATTTTCTAGTTCTATCTCTGTTCTTAATTTATATCGGTTGGCTCGAATATCTTGGTTTGTGGTGCAACTTTTGCAAAGGGCCTAGTCGAGTGGTATTCGTTTTCAAAGATTTTCCTACATTGTTAACTTGCCATCGTTGTTATATATATAGCTTTTCACTTCATCTAGATTCACATGACACACAGTACTTAGCAAACAGTGCAACAATAAAAACTAAATGTTTGTTTATACATACAGGGTGGACCAGACACCGACGCATAAACGACCAAACGACGCTCGTTTTCGAATTTAAAAAAATATCGGCAGTTCCATACATTTTGACTGTGTAGGTATTGCATTTTTGAAAATTACATTGGATAATTATCGATGTTGGTGGTTTAGAATAACTTAGTGCGTGACAATCGTTTACGCAGAACTATTCTGGTACTTTATGACAGAGCATAAAAAAAATTGACAATGATACTGTTTTTGAAGTGAAACTTCTTATGCTACTTCCAACAAGTTTAACGTTTAACGCTACCATGGAGGGGGAATAGAAAAAGCCAGAGCAAGAGTGAATCCGCGGCTCTCGAAAACCGCATGCGTGTAGTATAACGAAGTTTCACTTCTTCCGCGCGGAGGGACTCCACGCACTATTTTGTTGAAGTGAAACTTCTTATGCGACTTCCAACAAGTTTAAAGCTACTATTTCTAAAACGCACTAAGAGATGGCAGTATTACAAGATTTGTGACTAAGTAGTTCTACTAGGTACGCAAGATGGCGTGCAAACAGTCATGCATTCGACTCTTCGGTTTGACCAGCCTTCGCTCAATTTCCATGAGTAGAATAACCTCGATTTATGCAATAATTATGTAATAAAAATAAAACAACAAAATATTATTTAGAAGCTCAATAAAATAACGAGAGTGAATGCGCGGCACTCGAACGCGTGCGTGTAGTATTACGAAGTTTCACTTCTTCCGCGCGGAGGGACTCCACGCACTATTTTTTTTGAGACTGTTGTCTTATAGCGACCGTCCAGTCTTGGTTAAGACCAAACACACTCCGAAATAAATAAACAGGTACACATAGCCTTACTTTCCGCTAACGTAATCTACCAAAACGATTTTCCTTCCTCATTTAGCTGGTCTTTCTTAACCTTCAAACCTTCAACAAAACCGCCCAATTTTCAACTGTTTACATCCATAATTCACATCAACACTTTGAAAATAGAAATTAATCAATTACGAGTAAACTAGTCTTAACCACAAGCTCAGAGGCCTCCAACCGAAGGCGTTTCATCTCGCCGCTAATCCGCGAATCGTGTTTAAACTCTCGCTTGTCATAGTTTAAGGGAAAATTAACTTCGAGATCAATAGGCAGGTTTGTTGTTGTTCAAAAGTTCTTGTTTGTTTTGTTTTTGGTTTTGCTCCCGTTTTCTATAAATAAATTGGTCTTTTCAAGTTTGTTGGTATCTCTCGAAGTGGGATTTGAGGTAAATTGCTTTTGTTTTATTTTTGTGACAGGGTTTGAGGAATGGTATTAATTAGAAACGTGTTTATTTCAGCAGTACTAGAAACAAACTGGATTCAAATGTCATTATTAGCAACTTGTCCTATTAAACTGATGTCTACATCGTGAAAAAAAATATATATTTTGACACATGACATCACGCCTCTACACCCTTACTTCTTAAAGGGTTAGGCAGAAATGTACCTAATAGTACACACACTTTACCAGTTACGTTTGAGTCCCATGTTATAGGGAGCGAGCCTATTGCCATCAAGCAGGCACAAATCCAAACCCGTGACTGCTACTGAGAAATCCTAGATAGAAAAAAACCAAATGTCCTTGCCCGACCTGGGATTCGAACACAGGACCTCATTCTCAGCTACCGCGCTTGCGACCACACGAGGCAGTCATGTATGGAAAGGGTTTTAACTTTTTTTTTATAAATTGGATATGAGTTTCACTGCATAGTTAAGTTATTGACGTGTAGAATCACCCTCTTGGATGGGAAGTCATCAAATTACTCCTCCCGCTCTGGGCGGAAAGGAGTGTCAGACTTGTACTGACTAAAACCCATCCATGTTCCTTCTTAGCCCTTTGTATTCCAGGGCCACGGTATCTCTTTCGAACAGTCCCGCAGCCCTGGCAGGCGTCGGCCCTCTCGGACCCTTCCGATTCGCTGACATCTCCTTGAGGCGCGCTTGGAACACGAACGCGCCATCGACACGGCCTGTCGTCATAAGACGGACGCACGGTGATCTAGCCCATTACTCACCGTCGACAGGCCTGCGCCTACGGTGGCCGGGGGCCACCGTAGGCGCGGGGACTGGTTGGCCCCCGACGCCCGAAGCGTTTGCTGCGGCAGCTGGGACGTGAGGCTCTCTCCCTCTCACGTTCCACCACCTCCTTTGCTAGCATGATTGCTTCGCAGAAGGAGGCGACGGCTTTCCATTCCCCCTCACTCCGGACTATGGATTGTACCAAGGCCGGACGCGAGAGAACGCCGCCGCCAATTAGAATTACCCTCTTGAAGGATGCATTTGATTTAACCGCCACCCTGTATAAACCTATGTACTCAAATTAATTAATTAACTTTATCTTACTTCGACCGGATTACAGAGCTATCATATTTCATGATTTCATTAGCTTTCCCTTTTTGAATGGCATCGCTAATGATAACAATGGCGCGGTTTAACGTCGAGCCGTCTATGTCCAAATGGGCATTAGAGATAATTTATTGGCTTTGAATAATATATTAGTTCAATATCGGACTTGAATATGTATGCTGAGCTATGTGCGGGATCATGTGATATGCTGTGAATATTCAGATTTATTTAGTATTGGCTTTTGCGCGCGGATTTGCCCATGTCGAAGTCAACTATTTTTCCACGGGACTGCAATTCCAGGATAAAAGTGTACTATGCCCTTAGCCACTTTTATCCTAGCACTGCCAAAAAGTAACAGACAGAGAGACAGCTAATTAAGTTACTTTTATAATATTAACTAGCTGTCCAGCGCAACTTCGTCTGCGTCACATTTTCCCCATTTTTCATAGCTGCATCGCTCTTATTGGTCGTAGCGTGATGATGACCTATAGCCTTCCTCAATAAATGGGCTATCTAACACTGAAAGAATTTTTCAAATCGGATCTGGAGTTCCTGAAATTAGCGCGTTCAAGCAAACAAACAAACAAACTCTTCAGCTTTATAATATTATTAAGTATAAGTAGATATGGATGAGTAAGAAGTATGAATGAAACCTAATAGTTATACTGTTAGGATTTTTTAATTATTTATGTGTTAATAAATCACTTCGGTAATGGGCAGTGATAGACTAGCCTAGGTGTGAACGTCGGACTGTCAAGTCATAAGTTTCAACTTCGAACCTAAGACTCGCACCTCCTTTTTCGGATTCATGTACGTATTGTATAATTATCACATGCTTCGGTGAAGGAAAACATCGCGAGGACTCCAGTATGCCTGAAAGTTATTTTTCGACGGCATGTAAAGCCAAGTCAGAGGCCCATAGGTGGCATAAGAACTCTGACATAAGTTTAGGTACCAATCACACAATAAAGAAGAAACGTCTGTATTTCCCAATAAATGAAGCAGAAGTGTACCTAATAGTAGGTACACCACATTTGGTCACTGACGTTAAAATACTAATAATAAATATGTTGTTTTGCATCCTCGTCAAAATTCAGGATGTTATCACATTAATTATCAATCATGACGGTACCTAGTTACTTATTAAAAAAACACAGTTTTTTTTTGTTGTTTAAATTTGACAGTATTTTAGAATAACCCCCATATCGTCGTTTAGAGAATAAGAAATTATCGAGTAAACGTTTGAGATTTTTTGTATGTGTGTAAGCGAGGTAATAAGGCGAGGATCAGACGGGCCGCGTTTAAAACACGGGTGGTTAACACTTACCGATATCCGTATACTTGAAAAAAAATACCTACCCACTTTATTATTGATTCGGTCGAGAGCATTAGCATAGTTACCACCTTGAATTTGACGAGGATGTAAAACAAGACCTTGTATAATGTTTAAATGCTTCAAGCAGGAAATGCATGAAATGTATCTCTTCAAAAAACAAGCTACGCCAATTACGTACGAACCAAAAACATCTCCAAATCACGTCCGAAAAAATACAACGAAACTAAAAACAAAAACAATACAAGTCCCTCTAAAAGTGAGCCATTACGGCCCAACCTCTGGAACTAAACACGTTTGAATTATATACGAGTATGTATCGCGGTAAATCGGCGTCGAATACAACGGGGCAAATCCTTTTTACGAGATTTACAACGGGATTCGGGAGGTCGTGGCGTGGCGTACTTGGGGTCTGTCCTCTAGTGTGGAGCGGGGGTTACGGAGTGTGGTATTTTCACTTTTGTTTGTTTTTTTTTAGAAGTCGAGGTTAGCGTTCAACATCTGCCTAGCTTTTTCCCAAACTATCTTGGAGTCGGCTTCCAGTCTAACCGGATGCAGCTGAGTACCAGTATTTTACATGAAGCGACTGCCTATCTGACCTCCACAACCCAGTAACTGGGTAATACGATACCCCTTGGTAAGACTTGCTGTCAGACTTTTGGATTCTGACTACTCGTAACGACTGTCAGAGATCTACAAATGACAGGTGGGACCAACGGCTTAAAGTGCTTTCTGAGGCACGGAGGAAACTCGGTATGTGATTATGGTCACCCATCCAGGGACCAACCTCGGCAAGCACGGCTTAACCTTACAGATAGACCCGTGCGGCTTTTATTATTTAGCCACGAGCAACTCCCGTATCAAGTAACATATACTATTACTCTAGTCACGGTCTTATTGCTTGCTAAATTTCTTTTTTAAGTCGAGTTTAGCGTTGGTAGGTAAATATTAAAGGACTGTCTGGTGTGTGGTGGTCCAGTGAGTAGAGGTATCTCGAATTAAGTACGTTTGGTATGTGAGTTCAAACCAATTGAGGCAGTTTGCTTATTGTACATTATTTTATCACCACAACTATCAAAACGGTGATAAAACGGGACGGCCAGTGTCCCGGTTATATTTAGATACTAATAGGGCCTACCTTTTCCACTTAACCTAGGCATAGGTTCCTAGGAGAAGAGTAAATAAAACAGGCAGGTAGAAATTCGGAACAGTTATATTATTAAAAAAAAAGGTCTAGCTCGGTAGATGGTCAGATTGGTGGGTTAGGGCCTATACAGTGATTACAACTTGCCCTCCTGGTCTAGCACTCCCCTGACGTCACTGGACACGCTGGAGATGAGTGCTCGCGCGTCGATCGCCAGGTCTGGGTGCAGGTACAGCAGTCGATGGCTGACTCGCTACTGTCCACCGCGGGGAAGCGAGAGGATTGAGGGTGATCCTTGAACCCTGTAATGCGCAACAAGCGAAAGCATTACCTACTGGCCGTAGACTGTGAGCACCCACAGCAACGCTTAATAGGGAAGCACTAATATGTAGCTGTGTTGCTGTGGATGTTCACTATCAGATACGGAGATGACAGTAGTGGCGGTTAAATACGGCGTGATCCGAACATTTGTATGAGTAACGGTTATATTTACAAAATTACGGAAAATAATAAAACAATATAATTAGGTACAAACAGTGGGGTAGAACCAAGGGAAAAAAACTAATAAGCGTCTAATAGAAATAAAGAAGGCGAGAACACAAATACAGAATTGCTAAAGGTTGAAAACAAAGCGAAATAAACCGTTACGGTTTGCTTAGCCACTGGCTAGTTTAAAATTGTGCAACACTTACCCAAATGGGGTTTTCCAAATCACTCACACAATTAATATATAGGTAAATGGTCGAGGGAACGATAGTGACGCCGTTAAAAGAATATATTTATCTCGCGATGACGACCGTTTTTTTTGAAACTGATCGTATTAGTGATCGTGATAAATATTGGCGTGCGTTCGCCTTGACACCAAAAATCGGTCTGCGCGGGACGTGGAAGCATTCTGTCGTGAGTCAACATGAATCATGCGCCCGCGCCGAGAACAAAAGAACCGTTCCTGGGTGCTTAATATGTCGCTTATTTTAATACGAGCGTGGTGTTAAATTGTAGCTGTGCAGAATTCTGATTTGATGCGTTCATTATTAGTTTCTTTTAGTTTAATATTTAATTTAGTATTGCAAATAGCTAAATTTCAGTTTGTAAATAATGTAGATAAATGTAAATAATTGATTAATTTAGTATTACTTTCCTATATTATTAATTAAAATCAAGACATGTAACAATTAATGTTACATTACCCGGTGAAACGGTGTAAAAAACATATAAAAATATAGAATAATATTGAAGTGTCTTGAAGTGTTTGTAATGAATTACGGATGCCTATGAAAGGTAGTAAAATGTAGATACGTTTATTCTTCCTAAAAAAACATAAACTTTTGTTTGTCTGTCTATTGGTTTGTTCTGGCTAATCTAAAAAATGGCTGGAACGGTTTTGACGGGACTTCTTTTACGTGCAGATGGTAAACAAGTAACTAGTCCCAATCTTATTTCCGAAAAAAAACAATGGGGTTTCGTTATTCTTCGTTAAAAAAATCTTTGAAATTATTAGCAAGATCCGATTCAAAAGCTAGTAAAGACATTTTACATCCAACACGCACTGGGAAAATCTTTTGTATATTTTAAAGAATAATCATAATCATCATAATCATAAATATTTATTTATCTCCACATCAAAACTTTAAGGTGCTGGTTCACATTTGTACATCTTATATAGAGAAAGGTGTCTGTGATAGGAAGATCCTGAGGTACAGATCACCTCTCGGGCATAGAGTTAAACATTTTAATGTTTGCAAAAATATAAGTAAAGATAAAAAAGAAGAAAATAGTAAAATTAAAATTAACAAGTTTTTTGTAATTTTAAACAAAAGAAAATCAAAATAAAATTGACATAAAACATAAGAACAAACTTACTGTCACGGGACATCTTCCGTGATTTTCAACTATTGTGAGCTCCCGAAATTTCGACATTACGTTTTTGCAAGCGCCATGATCCTGGGATGACAATAAGTGACAGAGTGAAAGTATGCGTTGCTCACCCGCGAGGTTAGCTCAGCGTACTCATGTGCCCCAACAGAGACGCCGCGACAACGCGTCTCATGCTTCGCGTTGTCGCGGCGTCTGTGCATACGTTCATCGAAGGCTTACGCTGGACAAACGCTATCGTGAACGGGTTCTCAAGTACGATGTGACTTTAAACTTTATGCCTCTTTTTTTTGTAAATCCTGTATCCAAAATATTGTAAAACAAAGAGTAACGATGGAGTTTCTTGCCTATTCTTCTTCATACGAATCTACTTTTGCGAATGGGCAATAGATTCAATTCTATTTCCGTATTTTATTTTCAAAAGTACTTTATCTAAATAAACGGTTTGGCTATGTCTTTGACTTTTACAGTGAAACTTCTTATGCGACTTCCAACAAGTTTAACGTTTTCACGGAGGGGGAATATTTTCTATTACCCACTAAGAGATGGCGCTATTACAAAATTTGTGATTACGTAGTTCTACTAGGTACGCAAGATGGCGTGCAAACAGTCATGCATTCGACTCTTCGGTGTGACCAGCCTTCGCTCAATTTCCATGAGTAGAATAACCTCGATAAACTTATGTAATAAAAAGTGTACAACAATAAACCAATAAAATATTATTTAGAAGCTAAATATAATAACGAGAGTGAATGCGCGACACTCGAACGCATGCGTGTAGTATTACGCAGTTTCACTTCGTCCGCGCGGAGGGACTTCACGCACTTTTTTTATATTCGAGGACTTTGAAAATCTTTAGGTAGGCAACACGTATCTATTTGTGAACCCTGGGTACAGAACCCAAAAAACACCAAGTTATTATCGTCCTAAAGTCCGAGGCCGATTCGATGCATTAACTACGTTCAGATAAACATTATTATTATTGATTAGTTTAATAACTAATTAACTTTATTTTTGTAAATATCGAATCAGGACTTCATTATACCACGCTTTTTGTGATAATATCATAATAATGAGCGATAGCACGAAATAGAATTTTTAATTACGAGTATATAATACAAATTTTGTTGAGATTGTACTTTCATTATTATGGTAACGTTTATTTGGAACTATTGTAACATTAACTGTTTCACAAGCAACATCCTTCTTGCCCTTGTCACATGTTATTTGGCGTCCGCTATCATTTACTCCTTCATGTCATTCTTCAGACAATCTTCCCATCTTTTCTTTGGTCTTCCTCTCCCTCTCCATGCATCATCATTTATTTATTTACTTAACACTTCAAGCACAAAGTAACAGTACAGAGGCGGACTTAGTGCCAAAGGCATTTTCAACCAGTCAATCTTCACAAGAAACACCCGCTTATCGCGCAAGTTTGGCAGTGCTTCACGTCAAAAACATCACAAATTCATTTGTTTAGAACCAAAAGTGAATCTATGAAAACGGTGAAGCGTGTTTGTGGTGTATTGTACTGATACCAGCGCACAATATGACTGTAGAGAGTTAGACGGTTATCACACGACCGTACAGATGAGCGGCGCTTACCGCCACTCCGCGCGGACGAGCACCGCTCACAGCCCGCGCCTTTTCGCGCGGACGATGAGTGTCTTATTAGTATAGGGATGATGACTGATTTTGTATTCTTTGTCTATCGTGTAGATTATTAAAAATTATTGGACATTTTTTTTTTTTTTTCACGTAATCATAGAATTACGGAGATATAATATATTGAGTTGAAATAGCGCATGACGTCACGGGTAAGTAAAGTGGTTGTAAGATTTTTGTATGTAGCGTGGCCTGACTAACTTCCATCATTTTAAAATTTTCTCAAAATTACGGCAACGCATATGACCTCAATGATGAAATTAAATCATTTTTAATGATTTAATTACCTGCGCAGAGTCCTGGAATACTTCGGTCACATTGCGAGGAAGGACGACGGTAACCTGGAAAAACTAATGGTGACCGGCAAGGTGGATGGGAAAAGACCTCGTGGACGCAGCCCAATTCGATGGTCTGGCCAGATCCGTACCGCCCTTGACTCCACAGTCCACAGCGCCCTTCACACAGCCAGAGACAGAAACAGCTGGAGAAAGATCATCCGCGAGAAGGTGATTCTGAAGGGAGGTCACGACCCTCAGCATTGAGGAATACGACGCAAGGAGGAGTGACAGACAGACGGACAACAAAGTGATCCTTCAAGGGTTCCGTTATTTCCTTTTGAGGTATGGAACCCTAAAAATAATTTAATTAATATTAATTATATTAAAAAAATATAGTAATATATAGATAAGATAAAGTCCTTTCATTAGTTATGTAGTATTCCATTATAACCACTGTCAGACTGTCTGTTTCACAAGCAACACCCAATTACAGTGTTTGGCGGTTTTTTACGTCGACTTGCCCACTTGACTTGAATTAAAAGTGTATATACTAAAGCTGTGAAGTGACGTTCACAATGTCAGATCATGGTCTCAGCGAAGAATATGGCTCCGCAGAGAGTCATGATGACACGTCCTGGGATGGGAGCTTATCATATACCCAAAGTTTGACTATTGACGTCATTGTGCTTGTGCTCACGCTGGTAACGTTGATATACGGCGCAACATCTTGGTGCGTCCTAAGCAAGTTTCGGAACTACCGCAACTATGTGTTTCTTAACGCCATCTTGTCCAACTTCTTACTCAATATAGTATACAATGTTAATGAATATGATTATTTTTACCTTATGCCTATGTGGTATCTTTGGGATATATTCCCAAAACTTGCCTATTTGTCTCTACTTGGATACTTTTCAGTAGCGAAGACCTACTGGTTGCTAATTATAAGTCATATGTTTTACGTGGATATAGTAAAAGTTTTTAACGGCAATATCCGAAGGAGATATTTAAAAACCAACCTCTTTGGTTGGGGTGTGCCTTTAATAACATTTACAATAGAAATGTATATAATTGTTTATAACCCAAAGTCGCCAGTAGGAGAATTGCTATCCGTGTACTTTCACTTTGGTATAGAAGTCCTACCAGGTATAATCAACTGTTTTTTATATATTTTAATTGTATTCTCGTTATGTCTAAGTTTCAACTCCAGCGCACATACAGCTTCGAACATCTGGCGTCGCTTGTATGTATCTACCTTGATATTTATATTGAGTGACGTCTTATTGTTGTTTAATAAGCTAATTAGTATTTTAAAAATGTTTGAGATATTCTCCGTACCTTCACTATTTATTGAATTATTTATTATTTTGAATCCACTACTATTGGACATTATTTTCATCGTGTTAAAGAGTAATCGACAAATATTGTATGAGTTTTATATAAATAAATTAAACCAAAGGCATAGAGATTACGATATCAACATGCAGCGAAGAATTGTTCGTGAGCCTGCTGACTCCTATGCGCAGGTTCTTGATGTGTGAAATGTTATTAAGTTTTATGACTAAAAAAGTACAAATGTTCTGATTATTCCATGAAGATGTGTTGCTGGGGAGTTTGTTCCGCCACTTCTTCTTCCCAGCTAAAACACTAGGAAGTGGCGAAGGGCGGGCGTTTTGGGGGACTGTCTCTTGTAATTTTGACGTTCAAAAAGTGCTGATTATCAGCATAGTTTGAATAAATGACTTTTGATTTTTGATTTTGAATGATTGTTGTGGGTGTAAGCATTTGTAATTACCTAAGAGCTACAAATTGTTTTGATTACATTTTATTTACATGTTTAAAAATATAAACTTATTCATTTTTGTTCGTATTATATAATAGCATTAATGTCCATTAGGTATATCATAATATAATAACTCATACTTAGTTATTTCACAATTTTGTTTTTTCACTATTATGTTAAATATTGTTAAGAAATCTCGCCCAAATAGTAGTTATTAGAATCAGCCGCCTGTGATACAGGTTTAACCTATATAGTACAGGCGTTGAACTTTGTTTACCTTTATTATTTCTAAGATTTAAATGTATTTACTGTGCCAAAGTTAATTTTGAATAAATATATTATATTTTTGTATAAATTGTTATTTATTTAGTAATTCTCAGAATCTGGTTTTTAAGATAGTTTTTAACAGAACAAGGGTTCATGGTGATAATAATGAAATTTAAACAGTAGAAGCATATTTTAAAATGAGAAAGTCACCACGTCTATACGTTAAATAGAAAGATTTTTCTTACCCGCACACAGAATAAACACATCCATTTTTAAGTAAAAAAAAACCACTTTAATCAATATTTTTTTGTGTGGATATCTTTGGTTAGAAGTACTGAACGCTATGTTAAATTTGTCCATCTATTTTTATGGGACCATAAATAATATTGTGTCTCTACTTAAATTTTTTTGTTTAATGAACGATAAATGGCAAACATTCGTTTTCAACATTTTTGTGCTAAAAATGTGTATTCCTCGATTAACGATAGTTAAAAATACACTCTGGGCTCCCAGTGTTTAAAATCCTGTTTCCATATGTCGCAGTTAGGTGATTTTATTCCGTTAGACTCGGTTATCATGTGGGCGGAACATAGGTTTCGTGCTATGAAAACACACACTACACAAAGTACACTGCTTTTATCGAACTAACAAATTACTTGAAATTACAATCCAACACAATAATACTAGGCACCATGAATCGGGATACAGTTTCGGGACGTCTTGACTCCGCCACGATCAGACACTGACTGTCCTCCTCGCCGCGAGCTCGAAACATCACGACTCTGTAGTAAGCGCGCTTAGGTGTGGGTAGACTGCTTTGGCGCGCTTTCGATTCATGTTGTCCGTACTAATGACTGTCTCCGACACATATTTATATCTTATTTGAAACTTTTAGTACCTAAAACCATTTAGAAACCAAAAACCTTAATTCCATACACCTTTATAAAATTGAAATATCGGATCGGTCGAATCTATCTTTATACCAATATACATTTATTATTATGTATTTGGGGTCGTAGTCATCTTCTTCAATCCTTTATTAGCCATAATCAAGATAGTCATCTCCAATCTAGCTACATACCTAATCTTTCTCGCAGTCAAAAATGTACCCAAAAACACCGTGATAATTAACACCGACGGATAGTACCCAAAAGTCGTATTTATCTGAACTAATAAATTAATTGATGAAACTTAAACCTTCCACATTCGCTTCGACATTAAACTGCGGTAATACTACCCACGTCAATAAATCGAATGATACCCAATTTGTCTGAACCCTTTAGCCAATAATTTGGTACGATTAGATTTATTACCACGTGTATTACAAACTTATCAATCTCTATTTCATTGCCTTGTGTAGGTAGGAAACGTTACAGTCCTTAATAGAAAGTCTATGCGCTTTTAATTGCAATCCAAGGATTTCGTAGGAAATTCTTGATCCATTATTCTCTGAAAAAAGTCATCAACCTAACGACGAAACGCAGTGAATTGTCGAATTTCACGGAACTCTTTTGATATATTACCAAATGAAACACAAATGATTATTTTTTTATGTACAGAACACGCAGAGGCCTACCTCTGCGTGTTCTGTACATAAAAAAAATCTCTCAGGTGAACCATGGGTACATTATACAAGGTGTTGTTTTGCATTCTCGTCAAATTTCAGGAGGTGGTCACAAAAGACATAAATAATCAATTAAAATTACGGTACCTAGTTAATTATTAATAAACGCTGTTTTTTTGGTTGTTTAAGTTTGTCAATATTTCAGAAAAACCCCCTTAACGTGGTTCAGGGAAAAATAAATTATCGAATAAATGTTTGAGACTGTTTGTATGTGTGTAAGCGAGGTTCTAGGGCAAGAACCAGACGGTCCGCGTTTAAAACACGGGTGGTTCACACTTACCGATTTTAGTAAACAAGAAAAAAAAAATTACCTACTCATTTTATTATTGATTCGGGACGAGATTCAGTAGCATAGTTACCTCCTTGAATTTGACGAGGATGCAAAACATCACCTTGTATAATCATTCTGAGTTAACCAAGTAGGTGATCAACGGGTACATTATTTTTTTAAATTACCCCTGGTTCACTCATTAGGCGAACCAAGGGTACAGAAAGTTAATCGTGGGACACCTAGGTGAACCACTTTGGTGTTCCAAGGGTCAGAAAGGAAATTACTATTTGCCAGTCAAATAAAAAATAAAATAAACCTGTATATTTTTTCCCGATAAAATTAAGTAATCTGATTATTATCAGAGTTTAAACTTATATCACTAGCATTTTTAAGTAAATAAATAAAAATTATGAAGTTTGCCACTCAAAATAACAGCGTATATAATTTCATTACACAATTTTCCGAGTGTAGAGCCGAAAAAAAAAGAGTACTAAGAGCTTTCGTAGGTGTTGATTAAGGCTGCCTTTGAGTCTGTAGCTCATCATTATTTTTCTCATTAGTGCAGAGCTGTCGGCTACGATTAAAGATGACGAGGGACTTGGGCTGAGGACACGCTGGCGCGAAGAATATAATGATATTAGGAAATATTAATGTTGGGAGGCCTTGTTGGAGGACACTATTCCGGGAAGTTGTAGGGAGTGTAATTAGATTTTCTGTGAATTTTTCTTGATTAATTTTACTTGTGTTTAAAGAAACATACGCAAAACACCAAAAAAAAAACAACGGTTGCAATGCGCCCAAACATGTCATGAAATCGTAATTTGAATTTCGAATACTTCATTTCACTTTGATATGCGTAGCATTTAACATATTTCTAGGAAGAGGAATATTAATAAGAGAATACAGCGTAAAGGTAGTTATCACACAGTTAAAGGCACACCACACATTAAGCGTTGGTTTATATAAGTTTCCAAATATTTCGCCGTGAGTACTTGTCGGTTTCTTCAAGACATTTTCTTTCACTATACTGCTGTGGTGAGGAAATCAACTTCACAAGGAAAAGTAGACTCGCCCATAAGTCGTCGCCAATACCACCGGATCACTACGCTCTACAACTGTGTATCCTTCACTTCACACTCGCTCCTATGACGTATATTGTCAGTGTATCCACAGCCTAAAGCCCCACCCTCGTTAGGAGCTATCAGCCAGGGGATAAAGCTCTTATTTGTGGACTAATCTGCACCCGTGTTAATAGTGATAAATGGGCTCAGCCCACATTTTTTCGCCGTTTTCTTGGACCTGTGGGAAAAGTTTTGAGATAAGTGATAATGACATTGGAGTTGGTGAAGTTAGGTCTTTAATTGCTATCATAATTTTGCATACGGTTCTTGCTAAATATTTTTCACTTTCGATACTGTGAGCGAGGTGCAGTGAGGTAGCAGCAAAAGGTGGCTAGCAGCTTTTCATAACCTACTAATAAAACAAGCGTATAGTACAAAAAAAAAATTAAACCAGTTTTTAACCGTGATTTAATTTATTTCGTATTCTTCTCAGCAAACCCTGTTAATCGCTACCCAAGTCAAAGTCAAAGTCAAAGCATTTATTTCAATTAGACCATTACAGGCACTTTTGAAAGTCAACAAAAACAAAATAAAACGCGAAGCTACAGTCCCAGTCACAAGGCATAATAACTTGTGAAAGTACTGTAGTTGCCCATTCCGTAGCGTAGATCTCTATGGAGAAGAACGGGCAAGAAACTCCATGGACACTCTTTTAAATCAAAATATGTTACAAAATCTTGGTTACATCATTCATGTCAAGAATTACAAATATGTGAGAACAATGTAGAAATACGGGCAAGTTAAGAGCGTCCAGAGTAAAAGATTAAATCAGTAATAAAAAAAAAAAGTAATTAAAATAAACCGTGGCAGCTAAGAGATGACCAGTTACAACTGACAGCGCCCGTTCACGAACATGACGCATGTATCAGCCATCATTCAACTCAACCATTTTGAAGGGAACTAAACGACCCGACACACCCGCCACCATCAGCGTGACATTTAAGTGAGCATGACATTCACTCAACCACCAGGGTAATTTCGCGTCAATGAAAGATTTAGTTACTCATTAAATAGTGGCTTTACAGTACATGGTACTCACACATGTGCTATGAAATTATATAATACTAAGAGATTGAATCTATACAATGCAAATATATTTTTACAATCTTCTGCAGCTTTCACAATAACTTCACTTTCTAATTCTGATGATTCCGATTGCCCCTATGGTTGTGGAGCAGGACCAGCATTGAGCCAAGCATTTTTATCATCAATATAATCCCCCAACTTATAATATGCTTGCCTACATAGTGTGCGTTTTATGCAAGATTTAAATTTCGTTTCATTCAGTTGTAGAATGTGGGGAGGTATTTTATTGTAACATTTTAAACAGTACCCCATGAAAGATGAGTCTACTTTAGCTAACCTGAAACCTGGCTGAACTAGTTGGTCTCTGTTTCTAGTATTATAGTGGTGCCGGTCACCTCTTTTACTAAATAAATGCAGATTTTTTCTAACGTACATGATGTTTTCATAGATGTATTGACAAGGTACCGTCATGATGTTAATTTCCTTGAACAGTTCTCTTAGAGAATCGCGCCTACGTAGATTATATATGGCTCTGATAGCTCTTTTCTGCAGAATAAATATAGACTCGATGTCTGCAGCCCGTCCCCATAGTAAAATACCATATGACATAATACTATGAAAATAACTAAAATACACTATCCTCGCGGTATCTACATCAGTAAATTGACGGATTTTTCTGACAGCATATGCTGCTGAACTTAGCCGTCCTGCAAGAGATGTTAAATGAGGACCCCATTGTAGCCTTGAGTCGAGCGTGATCCCCAAGAAAACAGTTTCATCGACAAATTCAAGTTTCTCTTGATTCAATACTATGTCACAGTCACTGCTTTTGACATTTGGTAGAGAAAATCTTATGCACTTAGTTTTTTTCCCATTTAATACTAAATTATTTGCGGTAAACCATTTATGGACCTGCATTAGAGCGTTATTTACATCGTCAAGGTTTGTTGCACGTCTGTTTATCTTAAATATTAACGAAGTATCGTCCGCAAACAACACCATTTGTGGTTGGTTTTTAAATAAATGGGGAAGGTCATTAATATATACTAAAAAGAGGAAAGGACCCAATATCGAACCTTGTGGTACACCCATTTTTACTTTCAGAGCCATTGAATTTACACCATTTACTTGTACTTGCTGCTGTCTATCATTTAAATACGATTTTATTAAACTGAGCGCAAGTTTACCTAAGCCGTAATGCTCAAGTTTCAAAAGCAAGGTTTGGTGATTTACGCAATCAAATGCCTTCGAGAGGTCACAGAAGATTCCTATGGCATCTTGTGCCTCTTCCCACGCAGTATATATGTGTTTTAATAAAGTGACACCGGCGTCAGTTGTACAACGTCCCTTGGTGAAACCATACTGTTTCTCGTGTAAGATTTTGTTGGTGTTAAAGTGGGTGAGCATTTGATTAAGCATTACCTTTTCAAACACCTTGCTGAAAACCGGCAGCACGGATACGGGTCTATAATTATTCGTATCTTTACTGTCCCCAGATTTGAAAAGTGGTATTACCTTGCTATTTACCCATATCTAGGGGTAGGTTGGTAGGGGTATGGTAGGTACCTACATAAAAAGGAACTAGTCCGCCATATTGGATTTAGAATGCCGTCACTTATCCTAGCCTTGCATTTGCCATCTAACTAAACGTGTAAAGTAATCTTAAATAGTTGGGATAACCTTTATAAAATTCAGTTGCAAGATTTGACCTAAACAAACAAACATAGAAAAATTGCAAGTTAAATAAAAGCTTGTAAAATACAATAAATCGATAGAATATGAATATTAAGTTTATATCGATTACGAATACGTTTGTGAACCAGATTGACTGGCGTACATACATCATGAGTAGATAGTGATTTTTTTCAAGAATGGTGAGTATTTGAACCTCTCGCTACCAAATGCATACGGTATAGCAAACAACTCGAATCATGATGGGATTTTTCTTATTTATTTTTTGTACTCTATCACAATGCTGTGCTATATGACCCAGAGGTTGACTGGTTGAGAATGCCTTGTGGTATTAAGTCCACCTATGTACCACTCTTGAAGTTGAAGTTTAAATAAATTATATTCTTATAGACTTAAAAGCTCATTGAGTTTTCCCATCAGGTTTCTTCAGTATTAGCTTGCGTTTAAGATGTGTCTCCAATCTATAGTAAAAGATATTTACTATAGAGCGGACACACACCTCTACACAATACCTACCCTATTACATGGAACTTAAACATAATTATCGAAATGTGGGCTTACAATAGCTACAACTAAACTTGTGACAGTTACAGGCATGATTAGTTCCGTACGCCGTCTGAGGCATACCCTCGTCACTCCCGATGATGCTATCACCCTCCTCCAGAAGAGTAGCAAAGAGACTAGCACTCTTAAAAATTTCAGACGCAAACCGCCTCCAGACCTCGCCGTCGAGGTCCATCGCGACGTCCCGGTCCTTGCCCTCCCCGACCCTCGCTCGAGCCAGCCCGCGATGCTGTGCCAGTAGCTTTAAATCAACCCCTCAACAATGATATCATTCAGATCCAGCCTGCACCCATGCTGTCCTCCCCCAGCGATCCCCTTATCCGAGGCTCGTACCCCACAGGGGGTGCCCTAAGCATATAGTCGCTTAGTTTATAAGTTTCTTTATGCCCTGGCTGGAGGCCTTATAATCAAAGAACCCACTGGATAGTCCGGGTAAGCAGACGTCAACCTCCTAGGCTTAACTGCGAGACGCAATTTAAAAAAAAAACACGCTACTTAATTAAATCATTGTACTCACATAATAAATCACTAACAAACTCAGATAGTGTAATATTAATTCTCGCCTGCTAATAATTCAATGAGTATTTTCTAAAACCCGAGTTCAGTAAGTTGTTACATTAGTATTCTCGTACCGTTTACCCACAGAGCCATAACTAGGTATTTCTACATCCAGCGGCTGCAGCGCTGTAATAAAAACTCGTGCGTACGCTTAACAGTCGAAGAAAATTTGAGTGCCTTTGGATATTATATTTTTGTGGGGTATAAAGTAATAATGTGTACAGTTATATGTGCGTAGGCTGCGGTGAAACTTGAAAAGGTCTATTTTCAGCTTTGAATAACGTTAGGTTTATTCATGAGCAGATTATTGTATGGATTCGTTTCGAACTGATATTAAAAACGTGCCTGTCATTATACAGTGATTTACAGACAAGATGGTAAGTTTTAAAGCTCATGAATATGTAGGCACCTTTTGTTACATGCATCTTGATCGAGCATCCATCTGACCTAAATATAACACAATGGTGTATCTTTAGTTCATCATCATCATCATTCATCATTCTACTGCCCTTATCCTAATTCATTTGGGGTCGGCGCAGCATGTCTTCCTCACTTCTCTATTTCTCGTCATCTTATTCTCTCGACACATCTTTTCTTGCCATATCATCATTCAAAAAGTCAATCCATCGTTTCGTTGGTCTTCCTCCAATCTTATACCCATCCACAATCAGACTTAAATCTTTCCTCACGACATTTTCTTCATTTTTTTTCACACAATTTTATTTATTAATAGGCACCTGTAAAGCTATCATGAACTTATGAAAACAGCTTGGTTCTAGTATGTTTTATTTACTCTTAAAATCCCAATTTCAGCACTATGAAACCCATATTTTATGAAGCTTAAACTGAATAGTCATCAATACGTATCGATTTAGCTGAGATTTTCGCCAAGTATTTAGTATCAACTCTTATTTCCCCGCACATGATCACAACAGTTGTGATCATGACTATCGTCTGTACTCTGCTTACACGTAAAATGTACAGACTTACAATAAAGATTGTCTCGAATGTGGTCGAACTGAATTTGAGTGGTCCCTTCAAATATTCATCGGCTTTGATGCGAACAAAGGTCCATGGGATGTAGCCTGCGTTGTAGTGGGATACAGTGAAGAGCGGAGCAAGAAGTGGGAGCGACCAGAGCAACAATTGTTTGTAAAACAAAACAATGACACATGATCACAAGGTTTTTTTTTTCAAGAATAACAACTGAAACATCTAAACATACATACAAATAAATAAAATTGAAGTGTCTGTTTGTAATATTAAAATAACTGCTTTTTACTACATGCATATGAATGTATATACGATACATATCACAAAACAACATTTTTTACAATATTTGTCTGTCTTTCTGTCTGTCTGTCTGTCTGTTTGTTCCTGCTAATCTCTGGAACGACTGGACCGATTTTGACGGGAAACCGGCTGGACCGATTTTCACTGGCAGATAGCTGATGTAATAAGGAGTAACTTAGGGTACCTACTTCTATTTTAGAAAAAGAATTTCACGCGGACGAAGACACGCCTACTCTAATATATTATTGCAAAGATTCGATTTTTTCAATTATCCTGCAACAGAGTTTTATATCTAGTTATACCATCTATGAAATACATATGGATGCAATAAAGAATTGAGTATCTTGAAAAGCATCTACAGACTTCCTTACGTAGCGTAGTAGGTCTTTTAAAGCTTCCTGCAAAGCATATTTCGTTGTAATTATTGGACCTGGATGAAATTTGCCACAGGGATAGATAATAGTCACTTAGGACACTTTTCATCCTGGTAGCACCATCTGAACAAAACGCGGACGAAACCGTAGGCATAATTAGCTTGTACATCATAAGAATCGCTATTTCTTAGCACAGTAAACAAATACGCGTATGTCATCGTTCATTTTCGATAGCCTAGCTTTATCGACAGTCTTTGTCCAAAATACGCCAGCTATTTCATTATGTGTTACAATGAAGAATTTCACCTTAAAGCAAGCATTCTCTAACGTGGCCAAACTTTGTAACAGCATATATGCTTGTAACATCGTGAGCTGCGAAAATGGGTACTTATTATTTAGTTAAACAAAAAGCTTTTTGAAGCGAAACTGACCGATGAACTGGAACGCGATCAATTCTGTAAACGGTGCTTTAGAGCTGTCGATGTTACATAACAATTTATTATGACAGTGATAGCTCTAGAACGCGGTTTTGATCATATGACCAAATACAAAAAAAATACAAAAAATACCTACATATGGTACGCACGGAGATCCAGTTTATGAGGATCCCTCACTGCATTGGAAATTTACACAAAGCGAGGCCATGTTATACTGGATATGCTTAATGTAACGCCGTGTGTACACTGAATTAAAAAGTTTTGATAAATATGACGATACATATTTCTCTGACTGGAAAATTCTATCACAAAAAAAATATCTTATATTTTTTAACCCCCGACCAAAAAAGAGGGGTGTTATAAGTTTGACGTGTGTATCTGTGTGTCTGTGTATCTGTGTATCTGTGTGTCTGTCTGTTGCATCGTAGCTCCTAAACGGATGAACCGATTTTAATAAAATTGGTTTCGTTTGAAAGGTGTTTTAATCGAGAGTGTTCTTAGTTAGCTATGTTTCGAGAAAATCTGCTCAGCCTTTTCTAGTTGAAGGGAAATAAACAACTTGCACAGGTCTTGTCGATTCGTAATTTGAAATCTTGTTACTTGTTACCATGGGCATCGCCGGGGGGGAGAGACTGCCCCCCCTCACCCCCTCCCCCTAAAAGGCCGGTTTTTTTTTAAATTTTAAAATAAATTAACGAAATCAAAGAAGTCATAACTTCTTTGATTTCGTTAATAAGCGAGAAGAGGCAAAACACCGAGAGAACTGAACGCAAAGGGCCTATACATACCCTACATGCCCTATGACAGTCAAGGCTAAGAAAAAATAATTTAAGTTTAAAAAGCATGATATAAAAATTAAATTTAAAATTTAAAAAACCCCCTACTGCCGCCGCTACGTAAACCGCTCAGCACAAACACTAAACAAAGCGGACCCCCGACGCTAGGACGCTTGGATTAATTTTATTTTTGGTTTTTTACAGGATTTTTCAGTCGGGAGTTTTTTATTCGTACAAGAGAATCATAAGTAATAATAAAAGCCACTTAAGTCCAACTTCAAAGTCAAAACTCAAACTCAAAGCATTTATTTCAATTAGACCATTACAGGCACTTTTGAAAGGCAAAAAACAAAAAACAAAAAAACGCGAAACTACAGTCCCAGTCACTAAGCATAATAACTTGTGAAAGTACTGTAGTTGCCCATTCCAAAGTGTAGATCTCTATAGAGAAGAATGGGCAAGAAACTCCATGGACACTCTTTTAAATCTAAATATGTTACAAAACGTTGGTTACATCATTCATGTTGAGAATGACAAATATGTGATAACGATGTAGAAATACGGGCAAGATAAGAGCGTCCAGAGTAAAAGATTAAATCATCGTAACTCAAAATAAAATAATTAAATAAACTGTGGCAGCTAAGAGATGACCAGTCACAACTGACGCGCCCGTTCACGGTCACTTGCCAAGGTCGGTCCTTGGATGTGTTTTCATCCAAAACAAACCCTTCTGCACGTTAGGCCACTGTTAGGTTACTGGATAACACGATATTCCAATGGGAAAATCGTGTTATCCAGTAATTGGACTGTAGAGGTCAGATAGGCAGTCGCTCTATATTAAATGCTGGTATTCCACTGTATCCGGTTAAAGTGGAAAATGCTAGTCTGATAAAAAGATAATCATCTTCATCTAGCCTAGCCTTTTCCCAAATACCTATATACATTTTTATTACTACTTTAGGAGTATGAAGAATAGGGTGTAAAGTGCTTCATCCCCTATAGTGAAGAGAGGATGGCCCGCTCAGACAATGTTATGTCTGGTGTGCAACTGCCCGACAGTTGTTGTTGGGTTTCTCGATATACTTATACATAAGTCGATGTAAACTTTGCTTGCGAGATTCAGACCATAATAATTCTTCAGTTTTATCATAGATGGCGCTGTAGTACATTTTTTTATAAGTTGCTTTTTGTAGGTCGCTACACTACAAAGTTAAAGTCTATTGTGCAATGGACTTGAACTTGAATACAGATTGCAGGTGGCCTACCTGATGTCTTTAAACAGTATTGTTTTATTCCTTTTCCAGTGTGGGAAAGAGATGGCGATAGACATCCTGTATAGCTCCGTCTCTTTCCCACACTGGAGTAAGGTTAAAACAATACTGCTTTAAGATGTCATGGTAGGCCATCAGTTCTTAATTTAGCATTAGATAGATACCTAGTACAATTAGGTTCAACAACAATTAGGTCTTCTATGCTAGGCTAGGCATTTATCTTTGATGATGACGACACGAGACTATTTCCATTCTATTGGACCCATACAAAATAAACCCATCTCCCCTGATAAGTTCCCTTGACAAAAATTCCGGATAGCTCTCCAGCTTATCGTCCCTTCACATACCCACCAATAAATCATCAACAAAACTGCGAAAAAAATAAGGCAAAGGCCATTATACGTGTTATCTTTTAATCTCAAGCAATAAGGGAAAAGATTAGTCAAGCAATTCACACCTCTCCACCGTTAGTAATAGGCAATGTTATCTCGGGTCCCGACTAATGAGAAAAATAATGGCTTGGTCTTATCTTGCCTGGGCGCTTAAGACTCGCTTTATCTGGGAGCGAGGGCGTTAATTGAGCGAAAACTGTATGTATTTTTATTGTTTGTGGGAGAAATATGAGGTGTATTTAAGAATAATGGTGGTTTATATACTCGTAATAAAACAACAGGTATTTTTTTCGCTGATGTAGCGATAAGTGTATACAGGGTGTTAGGAACACCGACGCACACACTCGTACCACGTACTGAGTACACCACATAGAATTTTCTAACCCTCGTAAATTTCAGCTGTTCCATACACTTTGACATTGTGGGTTGTAGTATGTATATTGCACTTTTGTACGAAAAAGCAGTTTTTACGGTTCCGTACCCAAATGGTCAAACGGGAGCCTATTACTGAGACTTCACTGTCCGTCCGTCCGTCCACCAGGCTGTATCTCATGAACCGTGATAGTTAGCCAGTTGAAATTTCTACAGATTCTGTATTTCTGTTGCCGCTATAACAATAAATACTAAAAAAAAAAAAAAATATTTAAGGGGGTTGGCATACAAAAAAATTTTTTGCTCGTTTTTTAAAATAATGGTACGGAACCCTTCGTGCGCGACTCCGACTCGCACTAGGCAGGTTTTTTTTTTAATGATTTAACATTTCTTTGTCAGAATGATGTACTTACTAAATACGTAGTAAGCTTGTGTGCATGGGTGTCCCATCCACCCTGGAAACAGTAGTCCCATTATTGCCAGTTGTGTTTAAGGGCCATGTAGCAGGAGAAAAGCCTATTGAAATCCACCAGACACTACAACACTCTCCTGCCGGATCATAAGGTCAAAATTAAAACCAGGACCTGATGCACAGCAGTCACATTTGCGATCACTAGAACAAAACGGCAGTCAATAAACAATGGAGGATTAAGTTCCGTGGAAAAACGATTTCTTTTTATATAAAATGTCTTCTTAAAGTACCGCCAGTAGACGGTACAATACACTGAATTGGACATATAATTGACGTTTGCCTTTTCAAGCGGTCCCGCTGCCGGCTGCCCAGCCAAATGCGACACAAAGTTTTATTTTGCTTATCCGGAAAGTGTTTCTTCTGCAGTTGTGCACCGCACATTGTCTAAAGATAAAGATAAAGATATATTTATTGCTTAACTGTGTACATTAAGTTGTTATTAATAAGCATTACATTTTTGGTTTCAACAGTCTACCCAAGTCGGATATGCAATAGTATTTTTGAAGTGATTTTAAGAAATTATATTTAGAATACATTATTAATTAACATTTTTATAACCGGAAAGTGTTTCTTCTGCAGTTGTGCACCGCACATTGTCTAAAGATAAAGATAAAGATATATTTATTGCTTAACTGTGTACATTAAGTTGTTATTAATAAGCATTACATTTTTGGTTTCAACAGTCTACCCAAGTCGGATATGCAATAGTATTTTTGAAGTGATTTTAAGAAATTATATTTAGAATACATTATTAATTAACATTTTTTAAATTGATTTTTAAACATATTTCCATTTAACAAACATTATTTTTTATCAAAAAATTCATGCAGATTATAAAATACATTATTAATTAACATTTTTTTCAATTGATTTTTAAACATATTTCCATTCAATTGTTTAATTGCTGGCGGTAAGTGATTGTACACACGAATAGCAGTAACATAGGTACTTTTATAATACATCATATTGTTAATTACCGGTAAATTAATGTCATATTTATATTGTTTCCGAATGTTCCTTTTAGAATCTGATTTTAAATTAAAATATTGCATATTGTTTTTAACAAATAAACATAATTCGAGTATATAAATACCAGTCAGTGTCAGAAAACCCTCCGTTTTGAAGACATCTCTTAATGATTCGGTACTATACATGTTATATATTGTCTTAAGACATTTCTTCTGGAGAATAAATGTGGATTGTACGTTTGTCGAGTTTCCCCAAAATATGACACCATAACTTAACAGTGGGTACACATTTCCAAAATATGCATTTTTTGTAACACTTGGATTTGTAGTTTCTGCTAGAACTGACAATGCGTCTATTCTTATGTACTACTAGCTGTCCCGCGTATAGAGGTAACAATGACGATAAAATCGAAATAACGAATCCCAGATATAGAGGTCTGCTTTGTCCCACTAACAGAGGTAATTCAGTGCCAAAGTGTTGGGACTTCAGCAGGACTTCCAGTTATCAAGGTTTCTCACTTATCCAGGTCCCACTTAACCAAGTTTCTTATATCAAAACTAGCTGTCCCGTGCAACTTCGTCTGCGTCACATTTTCCCCGTTTTCGCAACATTTTTCATTGCTGCTCCGCTCCTATTGGTCGTAGCGTGATGATATATAGCCTATGTCCTTCCTCAGGTTGAAATCTATCTTCGTGCCAAATTTCATTAAGATCCGATCAGCCGTTTAGTCGTGAAAAGGTAACAAAACAAAATTACTTTCGCATTTATAATACTAGCTGTCCCGCGCAACTTCGTCTGCGTCACATTTTCCCCGTTTTCGCAACATTTTTCATTGTTGCTCCGCTCGTATTGGACGTAGCGTGATGATATATAGCCTATGTCCTTCCCCAGGTTGAAATCTATCTTCTTGCCAAATTTCATTAAGATCCGATCAGCCGTTTAGTCGTGAAAAGGTAACAAACAAACATACAAACAAACAAACAGAGAGAAACAAATAAACAGAGATATTAGTATGGAAGTATGGATTAGTTAGGATAATTGTCAAATGTGACATCAAAGGTAGAAACTACATCATCTTCCTGTGTCCTTTGAATTTCATGCTGTTACCATTCGTCATCATCTGCCTAGCATTTTCCCATGTTGGGGTCGGCTCCCAGTCTAACCGGATGCCACTGCATACCAATATTTTACATCGAGCGACTACCTTTCTGACCTACACAACCCAGTTAGTACTGGGTTATATGATACCCTTTGGTAAGACTGGTTGTCAGACTTTTGGGCCACTGACTACCAGTAACGACTGTCAAAGATCTACAAATGATAGGCGGGACCAACGGCTTAATTTTCGAAGCACGGAGGAAACTCGGCAAGTAATGGATGATCACCAACCCGCAGACCAACCTAGGTTAATACAGCTTAACCTAAATATCGATCCGTGCGGCTGTTGTTATTTAGCCACGAGCTCCTCTCACTAATATATATTAGAGAACTAGCTGTCCCCGGCATGCGTTGCAATGCACTTTTTACCTACCCTATCTACCTACCTACCATACCCTACCCTACCTACCTACCCTACCTTGCCTACCTACCTACCCTACCCTACCCTGCCTACCTACCTACCCTACACACCCTAACTACCCTACCTACCCTACCCTACCTACCTAGTTACCTACCTACCCTACCCTACCCTACCTACTTACCACCTTAATACTTAAACTAAAACGAAATATTAATCAAATCGTATATTAGGACACTCCCTACAATGAAACAATGTAGACGTCCCCTCTTACATAAATTAATGTCAATTTTTCTTTACTTTTTGCATATTCCGTTCCCTACTTTTTGCATGCTCGCGTTGGGCATCTCAAATAAAGTATTTTAATAAACTGTTCAAATATTTTAATAAAGCTGCGTCTTGGTTTTACAGCGTACAAGATTTTGCGAAATATACGTGGGGTTGGCTTTATCAGAGATTTTGTTCAGGCAAGTAAGGATTCATTACCGACTTCCACATAAGCAGGTGATGTCCTAAATGTTTTTTTATCGTTCCCTGCAATAGTTATATAACGCTATTTTGCATCTTTAAAACAGTAACAGTATATTCGAAAGTTACCATCATAGTTTGCAGAGTATCTACGCTTCAAGCTTAAGTGGCTGCGGGCTACTCATGTTTGTCAAAGGCCTGCGGGGGTACTGTGACGCTTAAAACGTTATTGTTCCATTCCCATTCCAGAGTGGGAAAGAGATGGAGCTAGACGACCTGTATAGCTCTGTCTTTTTTTCACTCTGGAATGAGAATGGAACAATAATGTTTTAAGACGTCATGGTACGCCACCTGATGGCTGATGGAACAAACGAATCCATCAGTGCGGTATGCCATCCAGCTAGAGGACCTTAAAAATTGGGACTGGGACAAACTAGCAGAAGGTGGAGAACAGGGTGTTGTGGCAGCTAGGGAGAAGTCTATGTCTAGCAAACAACAATAGGCATAGACATCATCGTTCTCGTATGAGAACCTTAAGGGTATCCTTATCCCAATTTATTTGGGGCGGCGCAGCATGTCTTTTTCTTCCATACTTCACTGTTCTCTTACGATATGCTGAATTAGTTAGTTGATTTATTGAATCCGAACAAATCCAACTATAATATACACAATCGAAAAACATTCCAAATGACAGCACATCAAAATGAAATGCATCACAAATCACAATATTCGTAGACAATCAAAACTGGTGCGATCTACTCGTGCCGTTAATTCTGGCACGAGCACGAGTGAACTTGGGAGGTATGTGATGTGCGCAGGGGCCACGGTCAATTGATATTCATTAAAACGCCCCCAATTAACAGCTGGGAGCGACGCTCGATTGAATTGTAAAACATTTTCAGGAGACGAAGGGATGTATGCTGAGAACGATAATTAAGTGATAGGAAAACGTTTTGGAAATGAAGTGGGACAAAAGAGGTAGCATTAGGTACCAATTCTTCCGTTTTAGTTAATCAAGGGTTAGAGCTGTATAACATCTGGCTTCTAAGAAATATTTTATTGTCTGTGAAGTCTTGTCTCTTTAAATATTCCCAACTCGATCTGTATAAACATGTTAAATTGCAAAATATATGACGTCACACTAGGGAGGAGGGAGTTTCACAAATGTGACCAGCTGTGGCAAGGACAGGGGAACAGGGGGGTCAAAAGATCATGAAATTCGTGTGACGTAATTTATGGATGGCCCCAATTAGTGAGAAATCATAATTATATCTTCCAACTATCGTCCACCAAAATCACCCCAACAGACAGCCGCCCATTTTGTTTGTTTTCGCGTTGTCGCGTACAATTAGCTATACGTGAATTATTGGCCCTACTCGCGTCGCCGGCTACAAATTGATTTTAATGTAGCAATCTAGCAATGGAGTTACAGCTTCACTAACTATTCCTTTGTGCAGGCTCTACAGTATTAAATTTTATTATTGGACGTCTGTTTTCTTTCAGGTTTTCTTCTTTGCAGGACATATTTAAAGAAGAGAAATTAACAATTGCCTAGGACAAGATATATTGATTAACCTACTAGCTGTCTTGCTCGCTACTTCGTTCGCGGGAAGAGATTTCATAGAAAAGATTAGCAAATTCATGTTTAAATGTTGGCTTTCATAATGATTTTGCACAATTGTTGTATTAATATTGTTTGAAACCATTAACTGAAATCCTCATATATATAACTTATGAGAATTCGATTGATTGATTGTATCCATTAATATTGGGACCATCAGTATGTGGAAATGGTTACTGAATAAAATTATAGCATTACCTGCGATGCACTTTTGTTAAATATATTATTTTACTTTTATGATTAACCTTAAATATTGTTTAAGTATTGATATTTTGAACGGCACCAATACTGCTCTGTTTATCAATTTGGCGTCATGTGCTTTTATATATTTTTGATGACCGATTAAAATAGACAGAAGATTACCTTAGAATAGAAATAATTACTTAGTAAAGTATCCTTGAGTTGACACCAACCAACAAAAAAAACACCTATCAAACCAACAAAAAAAACACCTATCAAACAATTCCCTCATACACAGCGCTTTAAATCTTAGACAGCCAATAAATAAAGCTGTTTAAAGCACTATTATGTACGATGTAAGCCGTTCAGCCGTAAAAAGTAAACGTTGATTCACTTTCAAACGACTGCAACTGCGTTATTCATGAGTGCTGATGCAGTGCCAGCGAAGTTAGAGATAAGCACAGAGTATAGAACAGCCCAGAAGGCGCAGATACAACTAAAGCAACCGAAACGTCAGAACAGTTCTTGAATGGTAAGATATCACTGTGCCAGTATGAACGACTGACAAGTAACGGGCAACATAGGGATACAAGACGATACGTACGACGATTAAGT
Organism: Cerastis leucographa; assembly: GCA_963082945.1. Lineage (NCBI taxonomy): Eukaryota > Metazoa > Arthropoda > Insecta > Lepidoptera > Noctuidae > Cerastis > Cerastis leucographa. Next base: position 17,951,087 of record OY720356.1, on the reverse strand, counting down.
GTGCAATTGATTGGTTCTTAACAAATTATAGTAAGAAAGTTGCTCTATGATCTCAGTCTTTTATTCGCTACGATACGGAAATATTTACAAAATGGTCAAAATAAATTGACCATTAAAAAAAAAGATCCTCATGTTTATATCTCATGTGTAGAAAAAGAGACTAAAGATATGAGAGGTAGGAGATGTCAATATTTTAATTTTGGATACACTGTAACATGTTATACCACTCATATAAAGAAACCTGCGTTCTAGTACTGGAAAAGTTATTCCTATCTTTTATCACTAACACAACGACTCCAACACCAAAAACGTGCCTTTATAATAATCAACAACAAGTATTTCATTCGGTTGGACTTAGTACTGAACAGTGATCGCTGGCGCTTCGCTTTCTGACTTGTTCTATATTCTGTGGTGATAAGTGAAGTTCCCTGTACTGAGAGGACACTGATTCATCTCGCTAATGTTTATATTTATTTTAAGTTGAGGTGCAGCTCGTGCAACCCTGTGACGGGGTTGAGCTGAATATTGGAGGTAAACTTGGAGTGTGGGGTTTGTGCTGTGTTTGATATTAGTTACCTACTCTTTTTGTGTTTGTACGCGTTCGTAGCGACAACGCAGCTTGCCTTCCATTTTACAATAGTTTTGCATTTTAAGAGAGAATAAGATACGTAATGAAATTAGCCTGCAAAGAACTAAAGTCATCAACAAAACTAGATGAAGAGTCAGTAAGCTAGCAGATGGGGTTACCGAGTTTTAGTGTGGAAACCGCGGATCGGGAAGCCTAGTGTAAGATGCTCCAACCATAAAATGTGGGCTAGGAAATAATTAATGCGGAAGCTAGAGGCAAGGCCTATGTTTAGTAGTACTGCGATAGGCTTAGTTGATTAGTGGAAGACCGTGAACTGCTTTTGGAAAGGGCTGTCTTATCGTATTTTGGTCACATTCATTGAACCTTAATTTTTAGCCCCGTATTTACGCGATCTCTTTCCAAATTATAAAACTTCATCATACTAAATTTATGATTTACTGTCGCGAAATCTAATATATTATACCTAGCAATGTTTAAAATTGACATAAGATGTGGATTAATTGTAAGTAATTCTATGCTGTAACGAACAGTATGTTGGAACCAACTTACAACTTTGAAATAAGACGAGGACGAATATGAAAACACTTAGCTTAATTCGAAAGTGGTATTCTCGTGGAATATTGGTTGCAACTTTGAGATTGATGATAATGATGAATATTGAATGATACGAAATAGGTCTAAGTGTATCTATACCGTAGTTTGCTCATGACTGTACACCTACCATAGCATTAAGTTCAGGTATAGTATGTCGACACGTGGACAGTTTTGTCGCAATCGAATTTTTTTTTTATTCATTTTTACTTTTCTATAATAGATAACGCAGATAGAATGTCACTTTGTGTCTATAAATCTACTTCTTAAATGTTACCCGTGAAAGTATTCTAACTCCCATTCAAGTTTTGAAACTCGACGACAACAGAAGACCATTTAAGTACATCCCAAATAAAATAGGTTGACTACCCCTGTCGAAAAGAATGGAAGCTCAACATAAATGTCACAGGCATGTAAATAACGCCATTCCACGGCACGGTGAAAAACAAATATTTTCACGTGTTTTATTTATATCGAAAGTGTCCGTTGCGTGAATAATTAATGTGGTGTTGGCGATCTCTGTGGCTCTACTGTGAAATACAAATTACGTGCTGAAATGCACTTTTGTTTATTTGAGTTCTTTTCCTAAGGGTACACTGTAAGGTAATAAAATTATGTGTAATTTTGTTTTGTCTGTCTGGCTGTCTGTTTAAATTCCGTAGAGTAATGCGGTAAAGTGGGCTATAACAAAAAATATTTTTTACTAAACTAAAAAATAAATTCTATAATGCATTGTGTTCCATACTGCCGTATGACATCAACAAAACTTTCATCCAAACCATAAAATCCGAAAAAATATACTATCCGCAACGAGCATAATCCTAGAATCGGGTAAACAAAACAAATAACGGGTCTAAAGCCGACTCAGGCATATATACAATAAGAATAGAGGCAAAATCAAAATGTGTGGATTGCATCGCATAAGTGCATGCAGTAAACATACAGAGACTATGGAACAATTCTAATAACAGTTACCGTGGCCAATGTGACTCGTAAAAACGTATTGCGAACGCGTGGTCCGCTCCATATCAAACCAACAACCACAGACTAAAAAAATCCGTACAACCTTTTTGGTTCACTGAAAGTACAGTGGAATTTTTGAAGGGGTGTTTGCTAGTCTGTGCTCGTAAAAGAGAGCATGCAATCGATACGCTGACCACAGTAATGCCCTATTAAACGGACTGTTTTGATGTTATTTGCTAATGTGCACGCGAATGGGTAGTTGCATATAAATGGCTAGTTTAGAAAATATAGTTTGTATTATTTTTTGACGTTTATTTGTTGTTTTAACTGGTATTAGGCCGCTTAGGTACTTTTTAGGGTTCCGTACCCAAAGGGTCAAACGGGATCCTATTACTGAGACTTCACTGTCCGTCCGTCCGTCTGTCACCAGGCTGTATCTCATGAACTGTGATAGTTAGCCGCTTGAAATTTCTAGAGATTATTTATATCTATTGCCACTATAACAACAAACACTAAAAACAGAATAAAATAAATATTTAAGGGGGCTCCCATACATATATGAGTATACAAAAAGGTGAATGATTTTTTTGCTCGTTTTTTAAAATAATGGTACGGAACCCTTCGTGCGCGAGTCCGACTCGCACTTCGCCGGTTTTTTTTTAAATTGATAACGATATTTTGGTAGATAATGCCTTGTGGCATTAAGTCCGCCTATGTATATACCACTATTGTACATGAAGTTTAAAATATTTCTCCCTATGTTTAAATATTCCTACAGAAAAGACTGCCTCGTTTATCTATTGTTTGCAAACGCCACTGTTGAGCATGAGGACCTGGGTTCGATTCCCAGGTTGGGCAAAGTGTTACCTACTGCTCTTCCTTCAGGAATTCAGACTCCGTGGCTGCTACTAAGAGCAGCCACGGAGTCTGGATTTATGCCCGATTGATGTCAATATGCTCGCCGCGTATTATATGGGCCCTGAAAACAAAATCTGAGTGTAACGCACCTCTGCCTATCTATACTTTCGGTGAAATACAGGCGTGATTTTATGTCACTCTTGGATTTTAACTCTTTACGCACCAGTACGTTCATAATCCAACAGAGCACGTGCAGTATACTCAGGCGTTCATTTAGACGTCGCCTAGTTCAGTGAAAACGGGCTCAACACTGGTGCTGCTTATAGTAACCGCTGTCGATTTGCGACGGGGTTAGGAAACCGTTAAAAGAATTTACACTGAATAGCCTTCTTCTTAATACTATTTATTTAAAATGTGAAAGTTTTTGAGGATGGAAGTATGTAGTATGGATTGATGAATGTTTGTGACTCTGTCATGCAAGAATTTGTAATTAATCGAATCGGGGGCGTCGGCCACAGGTGCCTCGACCACTGGAGGCCTAAGCCACGGACCCACTGTGGGATCCTGAGTCCGTTGGGGTCATTGTGGGTCGATTATGGTGTTGAGTTATCATCATCATCATCAGCCTATATTGTTCCCACTGCTGGGATGCAGGCCTCCTCTCTATGAGAGGGAATGGGCTGTAATCCACCACGCGGGCCCAGTGCGGGTTGATAGATGTCACATGTCTTCGAATTTTTAGTTCTAGGACATGCCGGTTTCCTCACGATGTTTTCCTTCACCGTTTTGAGAGTTAGACCCTGAATTAATACATACGAAAACTTTTTGTTCAGATAGTGCGATCCGAAAAGGACTGACATGACACAAAGCAGTAAGGACCTACAATCTTTAATCAACATCTTACTAGTTCACCAGGGTAGCATAATCGCTTCCCCCGATGCCGTTAACGCACTAGTGGCGAGCTCACAAGGAGTGGCGAGGATGCACTCAAAGCCGTGTTACCCGTAGTTAGTTTGCGTACGTTAACTACTAAGTAACCCAACTATTGAGTTAGGTACACGACAAGCTTGGAGCCACTTAGGTTTGGCTTAGGTTGATAGGAAATAACACTATGTTTATGATTAGATTTAGGTCAAACGTCGACTGTTGTGCGTTAATTGAAGATTGATTACTGTATCTTTGATCTAGTGGTCATAGGCGTGACTGCTCAGCATGGCGTTTTGGGTTTGATTCCCGGTTCGTTCAACGTGTAATGGGTTTTTCCATAAATGTCTCAGTAACAGCCACAGAGTCTGTATTGTGATTGGTGGCAAAAGGCTCATCCCCTATTACAAGGGCCTAAAAAACAAAACAGGCGAAATGGAGGTGTACTATTAGGTACGCCCCTGCCCAACCCTTCGGGAATTACTGGCGTGATGTTATATTATGCAGTGGCCAACCAAACCTCAAACGTAAGAGAGAGTAGTAAGCCGTCTCTCTATCCAGCGTCAACTTAGATTCGTTCTTGGTTGAGTTTGGGTTTGAATTTGGGTTTGAATTTGTATTTCCACATCGCTCAAATTAATATGTCTCTACGTTCTAAAATCCTATATCATTCCTTTATAAGTCCCAAAACCTTCAAACAAACTTCTGTAAAACAGACGTAGGCACAGTTTAAACATTGTAATCTATTCCTGACAAATTTACACCAGCCGTGAGCAGAAACACCTGTTTTTGTGGTTTCACAGACCCAAGTTTGCTTATTTGATACCTCACGAAACCAACTTAAACCTGCCTTACACAACCCTCTATTGGCTTGAATATAAGGTTGACTGTCACGTGATTGTGTGTAAGAATTAAGTTGGCTAACGACAATAGGTAAGTTTCTTGCGACGCCGAAGTGAACTAATCTGCTAATGGCAAAGAAAGTTGGTACCGTTTCGTGCAACGAATAAGGCCGTGATTATCGTTTGTTGAGGAGTAATAGATTCCATGTAACTTCACACTCGTAAACAGGAATGAGGGTAGTCTGCGAAGCTTTTGTACTTCTTCTTTATGTTTTCTTGGCACATTTATTACTGGCTTTATCTGTACTCATTGAGATGTGCAACAACGTTCACTGTATCTTTACTTTGTGCTGAGATTTTGTTTTAACTTAAAGTGACTACCTAGGTACTGTCAACACTTTTGGATATCGTTTTTAAGGTTCAAAATGGCAGTTTTACGAACGGACCCAAATAAAGAAAATGTTAGGCAAGATTATAAACACTTTACAGCAAATCTGGTCCTACCAGCTGTAGCTGACCCTTTCTACTCGTAACGAGTGTTATCTGATCTCAATAGTCCAACTAATGGGGGCACCGAATCTCTACGGTTAGAGCTAAGAGTCGGTATCCATCTGTTTTAGGGTCGATGGCTTTCTAGATTTCAGTACAAAGGTACAAATTGTCTGGAAACGTTACTACTTTGCATAATTTATTTTGTACACTCAGTTCAATTGATTGTCTAGAGTAACTACTAAGTACTTTTTGTAGAGTAATATTCTAATTTAAAACAGTACCGTATCAGTTAACAGTCTTTAAATAAACTTTTTTAAAGACAGACATAATCGTTTCCATCAGTTGTAAGAAAAACTTTTCTAAATTCTATTCATAAGACTAAATCATTTCTCTGCTTTTAAAAATCCCACAGGACTCTTTAAGAAAACTCCTATAACAGCCCCCCTAGCATGACCGTTCTATTTCTATTCTACCAAGAAACGACAAGAAATCTTTTCTTTACAACTTGTCGTTTCTTCTGCCCGAGCATGGCGCGCATAATCGACTCGCGTTTCTACGAAGACATAGACAGAAATTCTTTCCATAGCAACGGGGACGTTGCTATGGAAAGTTAAAAGGTTACGTTATGTTAACAAAAAAAGTTGCCAATTGCACGAGTTTTTCATTTTTCGTGGGTGGGATGGTGTTGCTGCATCCTGGATCCAGGCCTGGATCTTTTTCGCGAAATTAAACCTAACTATTTTACATAACATTTCAACCTTTTGAACGTAACTCAACGCAACCACGAAACGTATTTCTCGTATTTAGTTTTTATTAAGACTAGTTTGACATTTGTCAGAAGTAATGTTTCTACCCCCAAATGTCAAAAGAAGAGAAAATATGGTCGTCATGCTCGACGTTGTAGACTTGTGTCGACTGAAGAAAAGAAACATTTCTTTTCTACATTCTTAATATCGCCATGCTTGGGACGATAGAAATATCTGTAAAATTGTCGATTCTTCCGTAGACATAGTTCGTTTCTACGGCGGTCATGCTAGGCCGGCTGGAATATCTTCAACAGCAAACTAAATATAACAGATTACGAACTGAAGGTATTAAACATTTTCTCGAAATAAAATACAGCGTCGAAATGAGACGTGGGAATATGGACCCTGTGCGATACGTCACCGAACTATAAGACAGAGGACGTAACCGGACGAGACAGGCAAGAATAATTATTCTAAGATTTAATCTCTCACTAAAGCTTTGACCCTCACAGGCACCCAACACACTCACGAAACACACGATTTCTTAGACTATTTATTTATTTATTATAGTCAATTAAAATGGTATTACACCAGTTACAATAATTGACATAGAAACAGAAAACAAATTTAATCCAGGCGACAACATTCAATGGTTTAAATTAAGTTAAATTAAAACTAAGTCGGAACAGTGGGCACTGATCTTGCAAACTTTCTCTAAAAGAACGCCAGACATATAAACATTCAGTTACTCTATTCATCCGCAAACACATCACACTCGGGGTTTTTTTTAGTTTCGTAAAGGGCAGTCAGAAGGGCTTTAAGCTTCATAAGAGTTAGAGTAGGAGATTCAGCTCTGGCGACAGTTTTGAACGACGCTGCGGCAAACAAATTGTGCCGGCGCGGCGGCTCCTACGGTGTCCAATGTATCTGTCGGGCACAAATAGTCGGCCAAAATGGCTGTGGAGTTCTGGGCAGTCGATTAGTCCCCGTAGGATTTTACACGCTACCGTGAGCTGATCGGAGCCTCTTTTCACCTCCAAGGAGTTAAACCCCAACATCACTAACAGGTAGTTGGTAGGGTACATGAAGGTTGGTGCTGCTCGACCTCACTCTGACCCCATGAATACAAGCCCTGCATAGTTTGGGGATGGACTGTCAAATAAAAGAATGTGATGTACCAATGTAGGCTTACTTTCATCACCTATTATTTTGTGTTGTATTGCCCAGTACTAACTGGGTTGTGGAGGTCAGATAGGTAGTCGCTTCATAAAAAATACTGATATTCTGCTGCATCTGATTAGACTGGAAGCTATGTTAGGGAACATAGATGATGTTCAGAAAAATATAACAAAATAACTCCAGTACTTAGTTAGTCTTTTAGAGATGAAGGCGATATTATAAGCCTTAAAACCACAAAAATACTATGCAGTCAGTCTATCATGGACTGGTATAGTAAGTATGGCAGAAGAAAGGGCATTGCTGAGTAGGTATACGTATGCCATCCTATTCCTTAGCTATATTTTCCGGTTCCACGTGTCTCGCATGTAGTCCAAAATTTACGTAACTATCTATGCAAAAATTATTACTAGCTTATTGCTATTCCACCAATTCGCACTAAGCGTTTTCAAACGTCTTTCATACTCTGCACAGCAAAGGAGTGGAACTCTCTACGTGCGTCTGAGTTTCCGAACGCTTACAACCCTAATCTCTTTAAAGTTAGAGTAAACAGGCTTCTTCTGGGTAAGCTCGTACCATCCTCATTATGTCATCTCTGAGTTAGACTAGAGTCGAGAGCAAATCCATCGCAAAAAAAAAAAATACGATTCACGTCAACGTTACATACTAAGTCAAAGTGTCCCCGCTATTGCTCGGCGTGAACTGTTAAGTCTCTCAGGACGCACTACTTGAATGCTTCCGTTACTGGAGACGCGCACATTATTGATTCTTTTTCATATTTAACATAATAATACCGACAGATTAATACTGGCGCTGTTAAAGTCATTCTTTTGGATAAAACGATTTCGGTATCAAATAAGAATGGCACAATGATTCAATTGCATCTTGATAATCTGTTGGTTGCCAGCGCGGTATTCTCGACTTGGATTCCCAGGCAATTGTTTTTCTCAAGAATTACGCAGTAACAGGTCTAACCCTACTTCCTGAGACTTAAAAATAACTGATAAAAAATGGAGGTACTATTATGTACATCTATGTGTAACCCCTCGGGGATTACAGGTTTGTTATTTTGAAATAGCAAGCAAGAACAGAGATCTTAATATAAATATGACTTCTCTTTATTTTATCCTAATAGAGTTCCATTTCTTTTACTTTGATTCGGATATCTGACTCTAAAGGTCGCCTGCTTGTCGGTCTTCTACTGTACTTCAGTGAAGTGTGCCCAACGACCTCATCTCACCGGCCCCCTTACCATCGGACATCTAGACTGCAGTCACTTTCCTAACAATTGTTATTCCACCAATTCGCATTAAGCGTTTTCAAACGTCTTTCATAAAGCACAGTAAAGGAGTGGAACTCTGCCTGCGTCTGAGTTTCTGAACGCTTACAACCCACGCTTCAAAGTTAGAGTGAACAGACTTCTTCTGGGTAAGCTCGTACCATCGTTGACTTTGTCTTTGTCATTTCTGACCTAGATTAGAGTCAAGAGCAAACCCATCGCAAATTAAAAAAAAGCTTAATGTACAGAATTCATACCTACTCTTCTAATAACAGTGTTCAACTTCGCTCTTAATAGTCACACAGAACAGACAAGAAACTCCAACACAAGCTCAGCGTGCCTCTATACAAAACTGATACTACTAATAACCATGTATTAATACCACAGTCCGCTTTGATGACCTGAATCGGTTGGCGTATACATGGTGTTGTTTTGCATCCTTATTAAAATTCATAATCATTCAAAAAAGACGTAAATAATCAATTTAAATTACGGTACCAAGTTAATTAGTAATAAACGCTGCTTTTTGTTGCTATATTAATTTGTCACTATTTCAGAATAACCCCCTTAATGTGATTTAGGGAATAAGAAATTATTGTTTGCGATTGTTTGTATGTGTGAAAGCATGGTTATAGGGCGAGGATCAGACGGGCCGCGTTTAAAACACGGGTAATTCACACTTACCTACTACCGATTACCGTTAATAAAAAAAAAAAGATTAGATACCCATTTTATTATTGATTCGGGTCGAGAATCATTAGCATAGTCACCTACTTGAATTTGACGAGGATGCAAAACAACAGCTTGTATAATCGAAGCTAGTCTAGGAACATAGGAATCGAATCCAAAGTTCTGAACTGGATGGTAATACGAATTATTGGCCTGAGAATAGGTAAATAGACGCAGAAGGTTAGCACTTAACAACCATAAGTTTCCCCTAGTTTAAATGAAAGTTGAATTGTGTAAATATCATTTTTTTATCAAGCTTTTTCTGGCCCTTTTTTCACAGGCTGATTAAATCATTTCTCGCACGTTTTAGCTTTGTAAGTAAGTTAAGTTACAAACTGAAACGGGTTCAGGCGGAAACATACTTACGTGTCGTGGCGTGTCGTGACGCGCCAGACGCAAATCGGTTTCATACATTTTATTAGGGACATATTTGCATGGCGTTTCGTGTCGCAACGATGTATGAAACCGATATGCTTCTGGCGCGTCACGACACGCCACGACACGTTAGTGTTTTTTCGCCTTTCTTCAAAAAGTAGGGTGACACTACCTCCACCTTCCCTGTCTAGTCTGACACACTCTTGCGAAGAGCACGCGCCCTTTGTTTCCGCCGGATTAATACCTTCGCTTCGCCACCGGCATCGCAGTGGCGTAGCATGCTTCTTTCAGTTGTTTTTTTCTCCGCTGTCGCTGACAGAGGACGCGTGTCGCTTGAATTTATGTATTTAGTTCCTCAATACCAAATAAAATGTAGGATCCTCCAACCAAACGAGTGTTATGTCTGGTGGGCTATAACTGCGAGACAGTTGCTGTTGGTTTATACTTTACTTGGGCGATATAGGTATTTGATATTAGTTCTTCAAGTGTGTCTTAGATGGCGCTGTAGTACTTTTTGTAGTGCCGCCACACGTCTATTTGTGCGCTTTTTTTTGCTTGTTGTACGCAACCGGCCTTCTACACACTATCTACTCTGTGGATCGACGAAGCGACACATAGGAATAAGTTTGAGAAGCGGCCACTTAAGCTACTCGCACCGGATGCACTGTATAACCACAGTTTAACTAGATTTTGCTATTGGTAGAATAATCTAGCTTAGCTTAACAGTTGAGTACTAAGTTGTATCGGGGAAGTTGTAAGTCCTTTTTCGGGAGTGTGTGGTGTATTTTAAAGCATTGCTTTGCAAAGGATGTCTATAAATGCTTGCTTTTAAGTAGCTTGCACCCGTTCACCATAAATCTGTAATTATGGAGTATATAATAAAGAGTTAACATATCTATTCATCAATGGGATTTGAGTTTAACGTTAAGATTAGATCATGAATTCATGGATCATATAAGGCAGGGTGAATAAATAGATTTGTACAAGGCAAGCTGGTTGAACGCAGACTGTATATATGAAGTATACATATATGTACTTATGTAGGTATGATTTAAACCTGATTTCTGGAAATCTAGTTCTAAGAGATTTAGATACTAATGGGAATTTAGACCAATATTTCAAAACAAGTTAAGGCTTCTTGAATTATCTTTGTAGGATAATTTTGTGATGGGCCATAAATCGACTTATCGTTTATAGGCATTATCTTTATCTCATAATTTAAGGTTCCAGGCATTATCAGTGTCTAAAACATGCAAAGTTAATTAATGGCTCTGATTTAAGAAGATTTGGATAAAGGTAAAATGTTTTAAATGTCAAATCTTGAACTTTCACCAACTAGAGCAAGAATTTGTGAAGCAAATAATTGTATTAGGTCTACTAGATAATTAACTTAACATTGGCACCTACCTCACATGCAATTCATGATCAGTAGGTATTTTAGTGCACTGTAAAAGAAAGATATTTCATAATTTCATATGTTGATTTTTTAATCAAAACAGGTAATTTTCTGACAGATGTTTGTTATGTTGCCATATTTCACAATGCACATTTAACTCGCTGGGAACTAAAAATACCCAGTTAAAAATACATAAAATCAAATAAAAACAGAACCATATCATCCACAAACGGAACATAACATTAAAAAGACCTGAGATTTAAACTTGGCAACGTTTTCTAAACAACAAAGCGAATAAAAAGCAACTTGGTACAGACAAAAGCTCCTTTAGTTCAATTATGTTAGTTAGCCAACTTCCACGAGGGCATAGTGAGGTAATGTTTTACAAAATACACTACCGATCGAAGTTTGTTTCAGCATACAGTTGTAATGGATACTTTAATTAGGATTTTAAAATACAGTACTGTTTTTAGAGTAAAGGTTTTTTGAACAAATCGTAGGTACTTACAATCTTTTTGAAGTGAAACTTCTTATGCGACTTCCAACAAGTTTGCGTTAAATGTTTAACACTACCATGGACGGGGAGTAGACGTTCATACATGTCACATGTATGAACGTAGACGAAGAGAAAGAAGTATGTAAGGGAGGCAGGTCATTTTCGCATGGGAAAAGGCGTCGCTTTATGTACTTACTAGCTGGCCTGCCCGCTTCGCTCGCGTAAATTTAGAATTTGACAATAACCGTCACGGACACGTGGCGCCATCTATTATGATAAGAGCGTTATTGTTGTTTTCCTCGCGATCAGTTTTTTTTCGGGAAGAAAGGTTTTTTCTCTCTAAGCACGAAATCTGTCGTTTCCTACTCGGTATCGTTAGGGGCCCGAACTAAAAATGTATGACAACACGATTGGACGTTGTCCTTACTCCCGATTTGTTTTTTCAAAACTCGTGAATGCGAATATAAAGGGTGTAAATAAACCCTTAAAGAATCCAAAGGGCACTGGTTCTCCCTGTCATTGCAATCATTTTTTTGTTGTGGACCATACGTTACGAAGATATTGAAGGTCAAAGTTCCAACTTTTTCACAAGTTTTTTTTTTTAATGCCAGTTTTTAAGGTTAGAACTTTAATTTAAATGCCGTCATCATCATCAGCCTATAATGTTCTCATTGCTGGGATGCAGGCCTCCTCTCTATGAGAGGGAGTGGGCTGTAATCCAACACGCGGGCCCAGTGCGGGTTGGTAGATGTCACATGTCTTCGATTTTTTAGTTCTACGAACCCACGGCTTACTGCTTGTAGGCCGTGCCTTCATGACCTGTTTACTTGTTATTGCATCCATCAGCACAATGTTTTGAGTGCTTAACATTAGAGTTTTACAGTAAAACGTGATTTTTCACCCAAAAAAAAAAGTTGTTTCCCAGCAATAATTTTTGCGTAGGGTAACTTAGTTTGATGTACAGAATGCTTGGTTGACGGCTTCGTGAGGGATCTGTTTACACCTTGTATTAGGGAGTAGGGTTCATTTCGCAATATAAAGCTAGTTACGGACGGAACCTGTTTCGTTGCCGGACTAAGAGAGTAGACCCCCTGGACAAACACGCACGCCGCGGCTGCGAGAGCTACGCACCTAAGCTTTCTGAAAAACCTCACCAATAAAGTTAGTGTACCTATCCTTCTAGAGCGCTCCCTCACTTGCCACTCATAATGGGTGTAAAACTTAACGAAGCTTAACGAAGCCGAAAGACACTGGTTTTCCCTGTCATTGCGATCATTTTTTTTGTTCTACACCATACCTGGGAACCTTCTAGTTACGGAGATATTAGGGGTCAAAGTTCAAATTTTTGACAAGTATTTTTAAACACCTCCTCGACCCCCGTACTATTAAATCCGTTCATCAGCACAATATTTTGAGTGCGTTACATTGAGTTCTACCACAAAACATGATTTTACACCCCCCAAATAAAAGTCGTTTCCCAGCAATATTTTTTGCGTAAAGTTACTTAATTTCATGTACAGAATGCTTAGTTGACGGCTTCGTGATGAGGTGGTTTACAACTTGTATAACTATTTAACCTATTGGTTTAAAGTCTCAAAACTAAATTAATACAAGATACCTGGAAAAAGAATATTTTGACGTGACAACGTCTAATAAATCGATGAATGCCGACTGCACGCACGAAAAAGGATGACTCATTGTAACGTTACGCTCATTCTAACGTTACGATCGGAGCGAGAGCACTGCACGAGCCAGCGAAAGGCACTGTCGGCTTGGTATTGGTATAATTTCAATTATTTATTCTTTTATTGTTAAAAAAAGTAGCATCGGTCGGCGAGCGCAGTAATAATAGGTTATGTAGTATGCAATCATTTCATCAATGTTTTGTTATGACTTTGTCACGTTAAACTATCGTCCGTAAACCGACTTTACAAAAAAACATTTTTTTTATTATAAAATTGTTCACTCTTACTTAATGTATACTCTGCGCGTTCATTACTAGCCTGAACGCGCCTGAAAACAGTTTTCTGTAGAATATTTCCGGGCATTTGCACAGCTGTTACGTATCACCATCTTCCTGCCTATGTCCCATTTTATTTGGGGTCGGCGCAACACGTCTCTTTCCTCCTTTCTCCTCTGTCATTCGTCATGCTATCATTTACTCCTTTTTCCTTCATATCATTTTTCACACAATCCATCCATCTTTTCTTTGGTCTTCCTCTCCCTCACCATCCATCCATATTTATATTCATCACTCTTTTAGTCAAATGTGTTCCATACGTATAAACTGTTGTAAACTTTAGAATGCTGGTAATTGAGTAAAGGAAGTTATGCGTTATGCGCGACTGTTGAGCATAAGTTTCGCGTTATGCGCGACTGTTGGCCATAAGTTTTGCGTTATGCGCGACTGTTGGCCATAAGTTTTGCGTTATGCGCGACTGTTGAGCATAAGGTCCTGCGGTCGATTCTGAGGTCGTACAACAAAGTGTTGTTGGCTTTTTCCGATCAGGAACTTCTCGTTAGCAGCTAGACAGGAGATTATGGGGTCTGGATGTGTACCCAGTTGAAAGCGACTGGCGTATTCTCTCTAATGAGGTTGGCAGCACCGTCATGTTTTAAGTCCCGTGTAACAAATTGGCGCATACTCAGAAACAATTAGATAATAATTATTCTGTAATACCTTCATAGTTTAAAAACGATCATAAACAAAGAAGTCTGAGAACCAGTCTTACTACGGGGTATCATATTACCCAGTACTGGCTGTGGAGGTCAGATAGACAGTCGCTTCATGTACAATACTGTTATTCAGCTGGATGCGGTTAGACTGGAAGCCGACCCCAACATAGCTGTGAAAGGCTAGGCAGATGATGAAACGAAGATAAAAAACCCATTTTCATATTCTTTTTCACGTAAGTTTTTCAACCAAAAATACCTTTGAAAGGTACAAGTGATAAATGGTTCGTAACTTCAGATTGTATATCACAAGACAAGACCGCAGCTTCGAGACAAACTTCAACATCTAATTGGTAACGAGGAATGAGAAATGGTCGCCTGAAAATTTTGTGACAGATAGAAAATGTGCTTTGTTTTTGTAAGCATATTTTGTCTATGTTTGGTGAGTGGAGGTGAAATACTTATATTGATATTGTAGAATGTTTGATTTACCAGCGTATTTTTCATAAGAAGTATCGCGTTTCTCCTCTCTAGCCAATCATGTATTGCGTGTTGAAACCTACACCTGCGTCATCATCTGCCTAGCCTATTCCCATAATGGGAAAAGGCTAGGTAGTTGGGGTCGGCTTCCAAAAACTGAAAAGCATAAAACAAGCACATTTAAAAATAAGATGGAAGCAAGCAGGACCGTTCAATGTAGCATAATCAGCTTGTAATGTTCCCACTTCTAGGACACATGCCTCCTCCCTATGTGAGAAAGGCTGTAATCCACCACGCGGACCCAGTGCGGGTTGGTAGATGTCACATGTCTTCGATTTTTTAGTTTCAAGACATGCCGGTTTCCTCACAATGTTTACATTCCCTTTTGAGGGGCAGCAGTGATGAAATAAGTTATTACACAAAGTAATGCACCTGCCTGGGTTCGAACCCCATGGCTCGTAAGTCAGGGCTGCCACCACTGGGCCACCGCTGCTCCACGTTGTTGATTAATCACAAGCAAATAACATCTATTTAATTAAACATTCATGAAAAAACAAACAGTTATAACACACCAACTTCAGATGCAACGTAAACAAGCAAAGAGGAGCCATGCTCAGTTATTTATGAACGTGAACTCATTAACATTACTTAATCTGTGATGCAACTTACCTGCTACTAACTAGAGCTTAACTAGAGTTTTAAGTACATAGCTTATAACGGGGAAATGCATTTATAACGTGTTGAGATGTTTTTTAATCCTGATTTTGTTGGTAGTGGTGGTTTTATAAGCCATCTTGGTCTAGTGGTCACAAGCGATACTGCCAAGCATGAATGAAACCGACTTCCATTTCCAAGTCAGGCACAGAGTTCTAGGATTTTCTGTTCAGGAATTTCTCAGTAATATCCTGAAGTCTGAATTTGTGCCCGGTTTATGGCAATAGACTCTACCCTTATACAAGGTGTTGTTTTGCATCCTCGTCAAAATTCAGGAGGTTGTCACACAAGACATAAATAATTAATTAAAATTACAATACCTAGTTAATTATTAATAAACGCAGATTTTTTTGGTTGTTTATATTTGTCAGTATTTCAGAATAACCCCCTTAACGTGGTTTAGGCAATAAGAAATTATCGAATAAACGTTGGAGATTGTTTGTATTTGTGTAAGCGAGATTATAGGGCAAGAACCAAACGGGCCGCGTTTAGAACACGGGTGGTTCACACTTACAGATTTCAGTAAATAAGAAAAAAAAAAAAAATTACCTACCCATTTTATTATTGATTCGGGACGAGAATCATTAGCATAGTTACCTCCTTGAATTTGACGAGGAAGCAAAACAACACCTTCTATATTTCATGGGGATTTCAGGCGTATCATGTTAGTATTTATAAATATTTTAAAATTACGTCAAAATAAACATAATTATCATCATTATATTAACGTTAATTGTGTTTAGCTTAAAAGAAGAAAGTAACATCAAAACCATTACACCTAACAACATTATACACAAAAACATTTAAACAAGTATTTTCGTACTCGCTTAACAAAGCTTACAGAGCGAAAAGAAGATAAAAGATAGCATTAGGCAGGAAACGTTTCATAAGGAGAAAATTGGCAAAGGCGTTATTTTTTTCTGCCTTCTACATCATGCGAGCGTTCCATCGCTGCAATTGACCTCGTTAGTCGATTCTCCGCGAAATCGACATCATTTTGGCGCTAAAAATCTTTTCTGAATTTCGAGTGCCTTCCTAATTTGAAAATGCGAAGAATGATATTTTTGGGTTTCTACGAACGCTAGAATTCCTGTTTTGGGACTGAATATTAGTAGTTTGAGTTAGTAAGTTCTGCAGACTCGCTGTACCGTTAAAAACAGGGAAACTTTGCTTAAATATATAAATAAAAATGAATCACCGAAATGTATAATACACACATCAAAAGTGTCTAGGGATCAACATATATTTTTGCAATAACTTTTCTCCTGATTGATATTAATTAAAATTTTCTTTAAGGATTCATCAAATAAAGTGTTTTCGTTTGTCACAGTAACGATAAACCAAGTCACCTTTGCATTAATAAAGAAATTTGCCATTTTCTAATAAAGGGATTTTTGACATTTGAACCACTAACATTAAAGTTCGAAAAAAAGACTGAAATAACAGTTTTCTTTAAAATTTTATTGGGTAACTTAAACAATTAATAATCCGTGTTTCTACCGCGAACACTAACAACACAAGAACATCGGTTTGGCATACTCAAAATGAGTTCATCCAAATCACGCTGTGGAATGGCCGCCCATGTTCGTTGCAACAACAAAAAAAGGTCTTCTTGCGACTGGATACCCTCCATATTCGGCAGAGCTCTTCTCTGTAGCATATCCCATGCATGCTCAATCGGGTTCAAGTCTGGCGACTGAGCAGGCCAGGGCAGGACATTGATGTTAGCTGCGGCGAGAGTCTGTCTTACAACTCTTGCGGTGTGCGGTCGTGCATTATCATGCATTAACTGAAATAAGGGACCGATTTGCACTTGTAGAGGAACGATGACGTCTGATACAATCGTCTCAGCATAAATTTGAGCGTTGAGGTTGCCTCTGATCCAAATCAACTCAGTTCTTCCGCCGATCCAAATACCCGCCCATACCATGATGGTTCCACCACTATAAGGATGGACTTCCTGGCAGGATTTTAATCGCTGTTGGCGTCCAGGGGTTCTCCAGTGTCGTATACGTCTTGTATCCGGTCTCATACCAAAACGAGACTCATCAGAACAGCACACGAAACGCCATTGTTCTTCTGCCCAATTTCTGTGTTCAAGAGCCCATTGATATCGAATCCTACGATTGTGCATTGCTATAGGTGGTACCCGTAGCGGTCTTCGGGAATGAAGGTTCACTTCATGCAAGCGGTTTCTGACTGTTTGGTCGCTAATTAAGTTCCCTGAAGAGTGATGAAGCCTCACGGCTAACATCATGGTGGTTATTGTTGGAGCTCTTCGAGTTAAGATTTGAATGTATCGGTCTTGTCTCCGTGTGGTGCAGCGATACCGTCCTCCATGGCGCTCAGCCACGGTACCAGTGCTTCGGTAACGTGTCCAAAGTCGACTGATAACACTCTGACTTGTATTCAGAGCTAAAGCCACAGTACGTTGCCGGGAACCAGCTTCTATCATTCCCACGGCTCTGAGCATTTCTTCCCTGCTTAAATGACGTCGCCGCTCCATAATAACGTTGGTTTTAATCAGTAGTAGGGAAACAGTAGCACTAATAATGTCTTCAATGCGTTGTATGTTTTTATAGGGAAAATATTGACAGCTGATTTTCATCTTTTACTGTAATTTGATTCACAGTTCCTGATTCAAATTATGAAATGCACCAAAAAGGATCCATATAAATTTATAAAATCATAAATTTATTACAAAGCCACATCTCAATCTCAAGAAATCCGCATAAAAATGCTTGATCCCTAGACACTTTTGATGTGTGTATTTACGTGGATAACTTCCGAACGACTGCACCAAATCGGATATATATTTTTAGTGTTCATTTTGCGGGATACAAGGTTTGTATATAATAAAATTTTGGATAGTTAGGGTAGGGAAGGTAGGGCAGGTAGGGTAGGTAGGGTAGCGTAGGGTAGCGTAGGGTAGCGTAGGGTAGCGTAGGGTAGCGTAGGGTAGCGTAGGGTAGCGTAGGGTAGCGTAGGGTAGCGTAGGGTAGCGTAGGGTAGCGTAGGGTAGCGTAGGGTAGCGTAGGGTAGCGTAGGGTAGCGTAGGGTAGCGTAGGGTAGGTAGGTAGGGTAAGTAGCTAGGTAGGAAAAAGATCATTGCAACGCACGATAGATCTAGCAGTTAAGTAATGATTAAAGTCGGGAACTATATTTTCTATCACCAAAATTTATATTTGTCATCAAGTTGTATCACCTAATAAATAGATCTATCGCCACGAAATATTTTCGTTCTCAGATAAACAAAAATTGTTCCCAGGTATGAATTATCAAATTAATGTTAATATATGTGTAAAATAAGAGATCGATAACCAATAAAATTATATTGCATTACATGAATATAAACTTCGTTCTTATAATAACTGTTTTGTTACTTAAATAATAGCTCTGTGCTCAGAATGGTAGATCTGTCACCAAATAAATAGATCAGTTCCTTATTTCAACTCGGACAGGTTAGGTTCGAAGGGGATGGCGGGGTCTAGTGAGCGAGCGGAGCGAGCGAACTAAGACCCCGACATCCCCTTCGTGTTAGGTTACTTTAAACCCTGCAGAGAGAAATAGGAGCCCCGCGTAGCGGGGCTCCGTCGACTACGCCTTAGTTTGGACCTGTGGTTTGTAGTTTTATGTAAACATTTTTACATTGTTTGATGATTCAATTTTCGTGACACTTCTATTATTTTGAAACCTAATAAAATTACTTGATGATTGATATTATTTCCAAGTAATTCTTAATTAATATTTAGGTAAGCGTTTTGATATTATTTGATGATTCCATTTAGGTGACAGATCTACTATTTTGAGGACAAACCCTATTATTTAAGAAACACTAAACTAATTAAATTGGTGATAGCTTAAATGATACCCATTAAAGTCTGCTTAACCAAACATTTGGATTTGTGCTCGGTTTATAAACATACTCTCATAGCTTAATTGTATGAAATCGATTTTTACTTCCACAATCAGTTCTCTCAGTTTTCTCTGCGATGTAAAGAAGTTTAATTCCGCATTGACCTGAACTCCTCTAACTTATTCAAGCAACAAAATACAATATCCCTGAGTGTCATTGACTATATTTAAAACGTTCCCTTCTGATAATTTCCGACAATAACATGAGCAAACCCGAGGGCAGAAACTAGTGCGCCTATAAAAAGACATTCACTGACGAAACCCAAGCAAACCTCGCCATCCTTGTATAAAAAGGCAATGATTCCTTATTTGTCACACTCGCCACTAATTTGAACGAATGGTCTAAACATTGCGAAATTAAACTTACGGAATAATGAAGAGACCGCATTCATCTTAATTTAACAGATACGGTAAGGCCTATAGAGTAACGAATGAAAATAATAAAGACTTCGCTGCATATTGCGCATTTTAAATGTAATTTTATGAGGCATTGCTGGTTCTAGCGTGGAGTGTATTAGATACTCGCAAGCTTAGGTTTCACGTCGACTGCAATTTAATATGCATGTAGCCTTAATATGCCTTAAAAGAGCTTTATTTAATTTAATATTATTTGGCGTTATTATTTTCGCAGTAAGTAGACATGAAAGAAGACGTATAAATATATATAATATTTGGTAAGACTGGTTGTCAGACTTGTGGGCTCCTGATCTGACTACCTGGAACGACTGTCAAAGTTCTACAAATAAAAGCCAAAACCAACGGCTATCCGTGGACGGTCACCCATCCATTGAACGACCTCGGCAAGAGTTACTTAACCTCATAGTGGGCCCAGGAGGTGTTACTATCTAGGTACGGTCCCTCGCGCAACTGCACTGCCCTGCAGCTTAAATACGACTTATAGTTTTTCAAAGAAATAAATCCACACCCTAACAACGAAATGAATAGCACACGAGTTAAGTTTGTGTGTTCGTAACCCAAGAAAAATCTTACTGACAAAAAAACAAGTCTAACGACCTTACCGTAGTAAGGTCAAACTAACAAACTTTACTACAGTCCGTTTACACATAAATTACATCTGAAATAGTATCACTGTAAAATAATCTTTAATTGCGTTACAATAAAGTTGCTGCAGTGTTGTTACCTAATTATGTCGCGGTCGGCTTCCAGTCTAACCGGATGCTGCTGAATACCAATATTTAACATAGAGCAACTGCCTATCTGACCTCCACTACCCAGGCGCTGAGATCCGATCATCTTTAGTAAGACTGGTTGTCAGACTTTCGGGCTACTGGCTGCCTGTTACAAATGTCAAAGATCTACGAAAGATCTAGTTGAGACCAATGCGCAACGGTTTAACGTGCTTTTCGTGGTACGAAAGAAACTCGGTATGTATACGATTGTTATATACCCATTCACGGTCTGACCTTGGCAATCGCTGAAGATAGACCCTTGCTGCTAATATTTTTGAGTCACGAGATAGAGATCTTTATTCATTTTAAAATAAGGATGCGGTTGTGTTGTCGCTGTAAGAGGTAAAATAACTCTATAAGGACTGTAGTGTCGTATTAAGTTGTATCGCAAAACTTCGCAGGCCTAGGCCACAGTTCAGGCCCAATGAGAGCTCTTTGACAGTTTTGGGCCAACACGCTGTATTAAGCACACTATTTATTGGCCTCTGAAAGTACTGGCACGTTAGTAATATTACAGTTTTGGTGTAAGATTTAATATGGGGAAAATTATTGTTTTGGGAAGAAGGGTTAGAGAGTTGTATAAGGAAATGGCTCTTAGCAACTAGAAAACTTTAACGAGAAGGATATTACATCATAAAATTACGCCTGTCATCATCTGCCTAGCCTTTTCCCAAACTATCTTGGGGTCGGCTTCCAGTCTAACCGGATGCAGCTGAGTACCAGTATTTTACATGAAGCGACTGCCTATCTGACCTCCACAACCCAGTAACTAGGTAATACGATACCCCTTGGTAAGACTGGATGTCAGACTTTTTGGCTTCTGACTACTCGTAACGACTGTCAAAGATCTACAAATGACAGCCGGGACCAACGGTTTAACGTGATTTCCGAGGCACGGAGGAAACTCGGTATGTAATTATGGTCACCCATCCACGGACCAACCTCGGCAAGCACGGCTTAACCTTAAAGATCGACCCGGGCGGCTGTTATTATTAAGCCACGAGCTCCTCCAAAATCAAAATCAAAATTACGCCTGTAATCCCCAAAAAATTAGGCAGAAGTGTATCTAATATAGTACTACCAACACAATAATTGTTGAAAAGAAGAACCAAGTTTACTTTTCAGATATTAATGTATCAAAATGGTACTTTTAAGACTTATTTACTAAAACATACACATACAAAAATCATCACCATCATCTGCCTAGCCTTTACCCATCTGACCTGCACATTTGCACAACCCAGTTAGTATTGGGAAATAGGATACACCTTGGTAAGACTACTTATTCACATTCAAAAATAACAAACAGTTTTTAAGTATCGTGAATTCGTTACTTATATAAGTGCACAGCGCTCGCAGACCAGTTATTAAAAGTATATAATAAGAGGAACAAGGTGTCAATTTCTCCAACCAGACGGGCATGTTCTTTAGTGAGATTGGTAAGTTACCACCCGAAGATTATTGTCAGTACGTCGATTCTGTAAAATTTAGACAACAACTCGCATCTCACATCGCTATCCACTGTCACTTCGCCTAAGGTTCAAAATGACCGATGACCTTACAGAATGCCACTTCTTACGTCATCTCATTTTTTATCTGTCAAAATCTCCCTGTTAATTTAGTTCAACTCGCTGACACGCTCGTAAGGGTGGCGGATGCTGCTTGCGCGATGATGTTCGTATAACTTGCCTTTGAAAATCGCTTCAATTCGTTTTTCTTAACAGCAAAGGTACCTGCTTATATAGTCTTGAAAAAATGTGCTGATATAGGTTACTCGTCTCCACACTTCGCAGCCATGCTATGTATAAGCTAATAAAAAGCTTATCCTGTTAAAAATCATCGTGAAAACTACGACACGTTTTGAAAGCGATCGTCATTTGTATCCAGGCCCTAAAGAATGCTCGCAGATTCACACCACCAAACACACAAGATTTAATTTTATATAATAAAGATGAGGGTACTTAATATAAATCAATCCACCTGAAATAAGACAAAACACGATCTGTATACCAAACAGAATAATCTAGATGGTTCCAACCCTAGCTACCTAAAAACATAAATGGAACAGTATGGCATAAATTAACATTACGTGGTAGATATCTCCATTTTATCCAATCAGAATCCTTTTGACTTTACAAAAGACCATTGCCGGGAAACAAGCTTCCCTGTGAGATGTAGTGGGCCTAAATCCACCACGCCGGCCCAGCACGGGTTGGTATTGACATTGGATGAGGATTGACAAGCTACCGAAAAGGTTACTACGTCAATCCTATTGAAAGTATATGTTGTAGAAAGACTTTTGCAACGTACGTCATTTGTCTAAAGCCACACGCCGGCAAACAAAAGTATGGCCGCGGCATTCGTTGTGCGTTGTTCGTGGCGCATGCCTCGCAAAGTCTGTATCCACCTTTAGCCTTAGGGAATCCGCACAAATTCCATGTCAAACACCACCATAACGCACCTAATTCCGGCATTCTGTCATTGTTCCAAAATCAAATCAATTCACCTGAAACGAGACAAAACAAGATCTGTAAACCAAACATACAGAATAATCCCGATTGTTCCAAAAATACCTGCATAAGTACATGACATACAGGGTTGTGCAAAATACATACTTTGCTTTAAATAAAATACAAGTTACAAAATACTCATTTTCAATAACATTAAATCAACATTAACATGGTATTTAAATTACAAAATAATGTCAAATTGAGTATTTCAAAAGTACAATTCAGAATGTTACAATGTAAAATACTTTCAGAACCTTTGCAATAAACGCCTGAAAGTATCATAAGGCTTCAGTAAGTTTGGACTTCGGTACAAGTACTGGGTACAGAGCCCTGTGTCAGAAAACTTTATGGGCGTGCGTTCAGAAAAAAAGTTTTTTTGCAAAAATTAAAACTTTTTTTTGTTGAAAATGTAGGTATTTACGTAATTTGTCTATACAAATATATAAAATTGAAGTGTCTGTTTGTAATAATAAAATAACCGCTTTTTTTACTATATGCATTTGAATGTATAAAGGGTACATATACCAAAATATCATTTTTAACATTTAAAAAAATTGAAAAAAAAGTTATTTTCTGTCTGTCTGTTTGTTCCGACTAATCTCTGGACCAAGTAGACCGATTTTGACGGGACTTTCACTGGCAGATAGCTGATGTAATAAGGAGTAAGTAACTTAGGCTACTTCTATTTTAGAAAAAATCTAATTCCACGCGGGCCAAGTCGTGGGCACATGTAGTCATAAATATATTTTCTATTTTATTGATGGATATACTGTGTAAATTCAGTGAATTATTTTCTAGTTATTACCTAGAAAAATTATCAATTTTCTTCATAATAAAAATTAATATTGTATTACTACCAACAACAAACTAAAGATACCTAGAAGGGAATTTCCAATTTAAAATAACATCAAGTAAGTAACTGTTCATGACACAGAATGACATAAAGTCATACGAAACAAAGAAGATATAAAGGTACAACCAGACCGCGGTTGATCGATGACATGTGACATAAAATGTATGAGGTGACATTTATTTTGAGACAAATGATCGAAGTTGGACGACCGAGGTCTATTAGCACCCTAATGTATCAAAATGTTTTTTATTAAATAAGTATTTAATTTCAGTATGAACGTGGATGGGAATAAGGTTAGAGGAAGGCCAAAGAAACGATGGATGGACTGTGTGAAGGTTGATATGGCAAAAAAGGAGGTGTCTGATGACAAGTAATAGACAAGATTGTAAGAAGAAGACATGCTGCGCCGACCCCAAATAGATTGGGATAAGGGCAGAATTGTGATGATGATATTTTCTATTGACATTCTTATTATTTCAGTATCTGAGATACTTATTACAAAAAAAACATAATCATTCGGTATTTAAGATATCTAAAAACTAATTGCAATTTTAAAAGCAATAAGAAAAAAGAACTAGGCAGGAATTAGTCAACATATACAATACCAAACAAGTATTTGTACAAGTAATTAAAATACTGCCCAGCCCTAATAACATGGCAGATATCTATCCAATCACGATCCTTTTGACTTCACAACCGATCGATAGATCCCTAAGATCACTTCAATGAACTGAAACTATAGGGCCGGCGGGTAGACAATGGTTAGTAACTGATACGAATCGTATACAGATTTATTGTGTTCTATGGGCATTGTGCGTGCTTCTTGTGGCTTGGCTAATTCGAGGGCTCGGGCCAATACGCCCCCAATGTTTTGATGAAAATTCGTAGGTAGGCTTGTTCAAGTTGCTTCTCTGTTTGTACTTTGGAGGAACTGGCGAAGGTTTATTATTGACTAGCTGATGTTCGCGACTACGTTCGCTGGGAAATTTTGATGAGTATGCGAGAAAATAAAGCAGCCTATGTGCTGTTCTAGATTACAGTCTATCTCTGCGCCAAATTGCATCCAGATCCATTTAACCGTTCTGCCTTGATTGAGTTGCAAACAGTCATCTATCTATCGTAATAAAGATAATGTTTTGCTATCTGTTCTTCTTCTTTTATTTTCCTCTCCAGTGAGCGTCTTTTGTTTTTCAGATAAGCTTAACAATGTAAACACTGATTTGAACATAAGATTTATTTGAAAAAGAACAGTATTAATTTATCATAATGAGGAAAGAATAATCTCCTTGTTCTTAGTAAAATAAAACCATTCGGTTTGAATAAAAAAGTATATTTATTTACTCAGATAAATCAATTCCTCTGTAATCATAAATTCTTAATTATTTTCTAGTTTATAGTATTGTATAATTATTTAGTTATAGTACATAAAGTCGTAAATAATGGTAATTTAAAAACCTATATAAATTCAATAAAAAAAAAGTTTACATAATTTCTTAACAAACTGTTTGAGAATAAAATAATGAACACATTTTCGAGCACGTACTGAGCATCATTAAAAGAAAAGATTACATATTGGGTTATTTATTTTCTGTACCTCTATCAATGTAGATTACAATAATATTGTCCCTCTGTTATAAATTAAAAAAAAAACAAACGATTATTTCGGTCCTTTGATCCCTGTTTGACCTCTAAATCATCGGCAATCAGGACAGAACGCTTTAAAAGAAAGACATGGAAACCCAAAAATTAAAAAAAAAAACAATCATTTTGAGATTCCTTCCATAACATTCCCATTATTTTTATTTATTGCTTCGTTTATCAAAAAAATTCGCATTGCGTACCAATACCACGTCAAACCAAACTCCAATATTATTTTAAAGCGTCCTTTTTTGATTTACATCCATTCTTTGTTCGTTCTCTTATCATTCCAATAAATGTGAATTATCGTCGACCACTGTTCAGGAAAAGAACCATATATTTCAAAGAGATTGTCTAATTTAAAACTGTTCCTAGACTGTTAATTTTAAGCTCCACTTTCGGTCCATTTTTTCGAAGACAAAAGAGTTCCAAGTTTCCTTTAAAATAAGTCTTGCGAGTTCGCAAATTTTCCTTTTGGTTCTGACAGTTCCAAAAATGTCCAAAGAAGTTTCAGGGAACGCTTGTGTCTTTGAACGCTGAATTTAAAAAAGTTTTAATAATAGAACTTAATAATTTTCACTGTCTACGAGGAACTAGAAGAGTTTGTCCGTTCCTTTTATGTTCCGGTCGATTAAATATTAACTAAGTTCGCAATTAAAAACGAATTAAGACAATTAGTTCTTATAATATAAACATGCTGTTTCTTACCTATAAATGCTTTCTAAATACGGATTTGTTACCCTTTTCAATTCTAAACCTTGTCTTCATAAAAAATACACCACGACTATAAAATTATGATAAATCGTCTCAGTCGTCGTACTCGTACTCACCAAGATACATTTGAAGTTATCTATTTGCCATTTTAATTAGTTAGACAGTGACTGATCAAATACCATCTGCTTAAAGACGTCCTACTTTGGAGTAAAACATTCGATAGAGTCGCGTGTAAAAGGCTCACAAGGTCTAATTCTTTTAATGTTTTTGTCTAAAAACCAAAAGCAAAAATGCTCTACCTTCATAGATTTAGTATAAAAATAAAGAAATATTATTAGTAAGTATCAAAAACCCGCAGCACTTCCATTACTTCTTACATCAAAAGCCCCTTCCATATTTCCATCAGGATGCCTGACCAGCATCCCAGCTTGACCAGCATCCTCACTATAATCTGGTAACATAACTATCTCATGACCCAGCTCTTTCAACTGATCGACAGTGTCCTCCGAAAACCTGCCTTCTAACTTCAGGGTACTCTGTGGATCACCAGCAATTCTTCCATAAAGCCATCTTGGGTCTGACACTGCTTGCTGCAAGTCTTTGCCTTGCACAACGTATCTATGGAAGATTGCTGCTTGCGTTTGGGACTGCCCATCGCCACCTCTGGTCCCATAAACTAATATACGACCATCGTGAAGACGTGCAGCAGCGGGGTTCAATGTATGAAAAGGTTTCTTCCCCGGCTTTATGCACAGGAGGTGGTCTCTTTTCAAGGTAAACGATATACCTCTATTGTGCCACAAGATACCTGTTTGGGGAAGTACCACAGTACTCCCAAACTGATGATAAATGCTCTGAATAAAAGAAACTGAAAAACCTTTATTATCCATTGCCCCCATCCAAATGGTGTCCCCGGGACCTTTGCTCCCATCAACACTAGATGCTTGTTCGAAATCAACATCTCTGGCCATTTTGAATATATTTGGGCCAGATAACAATGACTCAGGATCAATTTTCATGAACGCTGGGTCAGTAATGTACTGGTCTCGCATTTTAAAACCTATTTTAGTTGCTTCTACTGCAGTGTGAACAAATTGCGCCTCATCTTGACCATCAATTCCTAATTTATCTAAGATTCCAAGAATGGCTAATGACACTAATCCTTGTGTCGGTGGAGGAACGTTGAATAGCTCGCCGTGACTGTGCATTAATCGCAGAGGTTCTTTCCTAACCGGAACGTAGTTGGCAAGATCTGACTTAATGATCGGCATGCCTAGCGATGCCATGTCTTCAGCAATCAAAGATGCCAGATCACCGTCATAGAAGCTTTTTAGACCATTCTCAGCTAGATTATTTAAAGTCTCAGCGAGTTGTTTTTGGCAGAATGTTGCTCCAACTTTTGGAACTTCTCCGTCGGGCAAAAAGACATTTTCAAAATCAGGTGAGAGATTTCCTGAGGCTTGTAAATTCGTTAAGCTCACGTGATGTGATTTAGTAACTGGAAACCCATCTTCTGCGTACTTAATGGCATCCGCTAATAACCTGTTGAGTGACGTTCTTGGGTAGCCACATTCAGAGACATATTCAAGAGCTTCTTCCCATCCACCAACGGTACCTGCGACTGTGTTGGCCACCTTTGGACCTTTACTTGGAATTTTATGGTAATGCTCATAGAATTCTGGTGTGGCTAAAGAGCCAGCTGCTCCACAAGCTTCGATTACTACAGGGTCACCACTGGGTGGTACAATGAGCCAAAACGAATCGCCCCCAATGCTGTTCATATGAGGGTAGACTACAGCAATGGTTGCGGCAGCTGAAACCATTGCTTCGATAGCAGTTCCTCCTTCTCTGAGGATTGCTATGGCGCTCTGTGTGGCTAGGTGATGGGGTGTCACCACCATGCAGTTAGGCGCTATATTGCTCTGCATTTTGCGATTTAGGTACTTCTACGTGACGTCGAATAAGTGTTACGTCAAGGTGGTATCCTGAAACCAACAAATAAGAAATATTATTTTTTCTGTCTATCTAACCATCAGTGCAACAACAGTATACGGGTCATATAAAAAAGAAAATAACAACCTCTTTTATGCTACGATCCTATTAACATTCAAGTATGAAAACACGTATAACATCTTAAAAAAGTGCTGTGAAAACAAAAATGGAAGGCGTAGACGTCTATAATATAAATTTTAACGTCCAGATAGCTTTTAAGCCTGTCCCTCGTAAATAGCTACAGGGTGTTACGAAAATTACACCCCGAGGATACGAGACGCCATAAAATGATGTCGATACTCTGATATAATACATTGTAATAAAGATTAGAATGACTGTAATAGATTGCTTCGTGTGTATTAATATGCCTTCGGGGTGTAATAATTTTTTCTTCGGAGGTTATAGGGTTTCCTGGTTTCTTGCCGTGTTCGTAATTAGGGCTTTTTGTTGTGAAGGTATGTTATTTGCAGTAGAAGGAGGCAAACATGAAATTATTAGGTATTTAGTTAAATATAGATCATACTAAAAAGTACAACACAAATCTTAAAAATTGCTTTAAGCCTAATCCTGAAGGTACATTTTTTTTTTCAATAATACCGTTCATCAAAACCGAAAAAAAATAACAAAATTTAGAAGCAATCTCAAACCATAACAACATTTCAAACGAACTTATACCCGGCTACGTAAAAGTGACCGAATTAGGTCATCCGCACATCCGAAACGATAGTCAGACCGTAAACCATAGTAAACCCTTCACGATCTCGAAGCGAACGCGTAAAATATGTTTTAGAACCGTACCCGACCGACATATTGCCGTCCAACGAACCGGCACGATATTGAAAATGAAGTTTTTTGTATGCATTGAAGGGTTTATTGCCAGTGACGACAGAATAACGCGGCGGGTGACGGGTTGACTCCTACGCTTATGTTATGACGATATTTTTGACATTTGTTTCTTTTTTTTTTATTCATGTCGTTCGTGATTTGGTAAGCTTTTGTTTTAGGGTTGACAGCTGTACGAAGTGAAGAAAATTGACAAACAATTTCAATAAAAAACGTCTATCCCTTTTCGAAGAATCAAGTCAAATGAATTCTGTGTAGGTCATGCATGAGTGTAGGTAGATCAAAGGGAGCAAAGAATATAAGTAGTTCTACGTTATGTAGCTTTGAACTTCCAATACCTTTCATTAACGTTCCAATCCATCAGCATTTATCGTGACTAAGGGTACCCAAATACGACATCGGCACCTAAACTTTACCAGGGTGAATTTCCCAAATGACTTATTTTTTTGTCTTCGGTGAAATTAGTTTTTGAAAAAAGGAATATCGTTCTGTATTATATTTTTTAGTATTTAATAGGTAGTTATTGGGTAGTGGCAAAAATATAATTTGCCTAGGACTATTTACAAAGGTTGAAATAAATTCATAAACCTCTATTTTTTTCAAATCGGTGCTGTCCCTCTACTTTTTTTACAAACAAAAAAGCTTATACACTAATAGAAATAAGTAAGTTAAGTATATAACTTATTCTATTTTATAGAATATTAGTTTTGTTATTAATATATAGCATATTTTATTACATAATTAACGATTATTATTACTGAGAGGCACAAACGTACCTGTCCTGCAAAATGTTCTCATATCGCTGGACAAAAGTAATTTAAACCTAACTTTACATCGACGAGTCCGAGAGCGTCCCCACCCCAATTTTATTTTCCTCGTTAGTGTGTGCTAGTGCGCAGTCAGGACGGATTTGTGTCAAATCGCTGCTTATTCTCGCCAATAACATAAGTACGCCATTTCAGTTGCTCCCGGACAATTATTTTATAGTATCGGTGGTTGCATTTTTCTAGTGTAATGAGTAGTTTTATTTTTGTTGTTTGGTTCTAACACAGGTAGTAAGTAAATTAGCTTCATTGACTGTTATTGAATTTATCCTAGATATTAGGTATGCAATTTTTCTAATTTTCGAAAAAGTGTGTTATTTCTCACGTCGCTGTTCTCATATCGCTGTAATCGGTGGTCTTTATTACCACCGATGTGATAATTTACACCGAAAAAATCAATCGGTGTCTTATATCTAATATCGGTGTTTTGATTCATGATCAACGCACAGTTTTGTCACATCGGTGGATTACTTTATCATATCGGTAGATCATTTTATCATCTCGGTGATTCGTTTTAACATATCGGTAGATCCCGTGTCATTTCGTTAAGTAAAGTATAATACTATGACAAAGACAATGATAATAAAAATAATCCGTTTAACAAATTCATATTACAGTAAATATAATAAAAAAGAAAGTAAATATAATAAAATAGGTGCATAATTTAAAAAAATATATTTCAGCTGAATTTCTAAGAACTCAGTTTTCTTTGGATGTGATCTACTTACATAAGACCCTCAGTTCAGGTTTCAATTCACAGTCACCCTTGTAAAAATATATAGGTACCTACTAACTATTTCATTTTATGATGTTCAAAGGGTGATAGATTATCATATCGCTGGATTATGTACATAATTTCGGTGGATAAACTTATCATACCGGTGTACAGAAAAAATAATCGGTGCCGGTTTGTCATATCGGTGGAAACCAGAATTCAAACTGAATTTTCTCCTTAGCCTTAAATGATACGTTGATGATATTACATTTGGGGATATTTGATATCTTAAAGATTACATTAAACCTGAAAAATATACAAAAAAAGTATAAATGAAAAAGTTCACCGATATGATAAAAAAAATGGCACTTGTTGAAATTCACCCACCACCATTACATTCTCACCAGACAAGAGTTTTTTACATCTCTCACAAAGACAAATTATAGTTCTTAAACAATCATACCAGCTCATAAATCATGAAACAAAACCATAACCAGGTAAACATAAATCGGAAGAGAAGAAAGTCTCAACAACTAAAATTAAGTATGTAAAACAAATTTCCATTTAAATTGTACCTACACAGCGTTTGCTTCGTGAAGATCTGTACTCCTGGTACAGAATAATAGAAACTCCACTAACTTCATATCTGAACCTTTGTGGAAAGAAACTTTGGGCTCCGAGACGACTAAATTCGATTTATTTACTTTACGAACCTACTAGAGTTCTAGTGTCACTAGCGACCTTTGTTTTCTGTAGTCTTGGTAGCTTTAGTGGCTTGAAAAGAGTCGTGTTATGGAATGGTTATTTAAGAGGGAAAGCGCCATGATACCCCACAATGTAAATTTTCTTTCGTGAATTTGCAATATTTCGGTCAGTGTCAGACTGTATGGTGAACAAAATTTTATTCGCGGACGTAAACCTATTTACTGAATTAAAATCATCAATAAGGGCCTTTTCATTGTCATGCGTGTTTGCGCCCGCGTGCGGGCAAGGCACGCATGCGGGCTGCCCGCAACCTATCGTATCATATATGTTTTTATTGTCTTGCGGCCACACGCGCGCCGGCGTGGAAAAATCGAAAATAATCTGCTCTGCGGGCGGCCCGCAACAAAAATGCAGGCATGGCCGCCTAAAAAAGTTCATTTAATCCCATTGAAAGATTACTTCATGAAAAAGTCATTCCATGGAATTAGAAGAACTTAGAGGGTTGTATTGATGATTGTAATGATTAAAAGCAATAATATTTGTTACGGTCGCGAATTATATTATTCTTAATCAAAATACAACCTGACACTGGCGGATCTGCCTTCTCACGATCCCGCTCGGCAGCCTCCTTCCGAACCATCACTGTCTCACAGATGGAGGTCACCTCCCTCCAGGTCTCATACTACACCAGCATAAGCTCCAACTATTGCCGGTAGAGACACACAAGATTCCTTAGAACGTCTCTAACGAGCTACTAGTTCGATAAGACACCTGAATATACTGTCTCGTCTTATGTAACCGTCTTACTCAAATATTTCCGAGATTTTCAATAACTTCATGCTATTTACCGTAAATACGGATTAAGTGTTCCGTCGACTACGTATACTTATACCATCTATAGCAATAATATAAATGAGAAAGTTATTCTGTACGTATGTACCTCACTTCTAAACGCTTTACGGACTTCAATATATTTTCTTTTTTAAGTGAAACTTCTTATGCGACTTCCAACAAGTTTAACGCTACCATGGAATGGGGGAATATTTTCTAAAACTCACAAAGAGATGGCAGTATTACAAGATTTGTGACTACGTAGTTACTCAGCTCGTCTACTAGGTACGCAAGATGGCGTGCAAACAGTCATGCATTCGACTCTTCGGTGTGACCAGCCTTTGCTCAATTTCCATGAGTAGAATAACCTCGATAAACCTAAGTAATAAAAATAATACAACAAGAAAACAACAAAATATTATTTAGAAGCTCAATAAAATAACGAGAGTGAATGCGTGGCACTCGAACGCACGCAAGTTTCACTTCTTCCGCGCGGAGGGACTACACCCATTTTTTTTTCATTTTAGATTTTCTCGGTGGTCGAGTGCTTTCAAGCGCGGCTGCTGAGTGATCCCCGCTGCCGAGTGGTCCCGGGTTCGAATCCCGGGTCGGGCAAAGTGTTATTGAGTTTTTCTATCAGGAATTTCTCAGTAGCAGCCACGGACTCTGTATTTCATCATCTGCCTAGCCTTTTCCCAAACTATCTTGGGGTCGGCTTCCAGTCTAACCGGATGCAGCTGAGTACCAGTATTTTAAATGAAGCGACTGCCTATCTGACCTCCACAACCCAGTAACTGGATAATACGATACCCCTTGGTAAGACTGGATGTCAGACTTTTTGGCTTCTGAGTACTCGTAACGACTGTCAAAGATTTACCAATGACAGCCGGGACCAACGGCTTAACGTGCTTTCCGAAGCACGGAAGAAACTCGGTATGTAATTATGGTCACCCATCCATAGACCAACCGCTTAACTTTAAAGATCGACCCGGGCGGATGTTATTATTTAGCCACGAGCTCCTCCACGGACTCTGTATTTTGCCCCGTTTATGGCGTTTAGGCTCGCCCCCTATTACATGGGAATTAAACACAACTGGCGAAATGTGGGTGTACTATTAGGGTGTTACCACACCAATCGATCGATCGTCGATCGAAGCCATCGATCAATGGTAGTATGGATTAGTCGCGGTCAATCGATAGTTTCTACTAGGTAAACTTATCGATCGAGTGTCGACTAATCCATTCTATTTATTATTATTATTAGGTAGGTACACCTCTGCCTAAGGGTTGTGTTCAGGGCTAGGGCTGCGGGTTGTTGCCAGGGCTGCGGGTTGTTCGAAAGAGATACCGCGGCCCTGGAACACAAAGGGCTTAGAAGGAACATGGGTGGGTTTTAGTCAGTCAAGTCTGACACTCCCTCCCGCTCCCCTCCCAGAGCGGGAGAAGTCATTTGATGATTTCCCATCCGCAAAAAAAAAAAAAGGGTTGTGTTCAGGGATAATAGGAGTGAAATTATAAATATTCGTATGTTATGCTTTTATGTTTTTAACTTTAGCACAAGAGCATTGAATGCTCTGGGTTAGGTTAGGTACGTGGGTTAGCTTCATAGCATTATTTATTCAGCAGTCGAAACCGCGGGAAAAAGCTTGTAATAAATAAGTACACTGATCGTAATATAAACCGCTTACGTGTGCTTCATTCACTAACGAATACGATATGTTTTGGATTTTATTTCTTAAGAAGGTATGAGTTTTTTATACACCGACGGTATAAGAAAAATATGACAGCCTTCTATTTATATGTACCTACATTTATACAGTAGAGCAAAGTCCTTTATAACCGACTTCAAAAGAAGGAAGAGCTTATGTTGTATACAGCGAGTAGTTTTCTTGATAGAGAAGGAGAGTTTCAGATCTTTATTGTTGGTATATATATTGGGTATTCACAACTTTAAAAAAACCGGCCAAGGGCGAGTCGGACTCGCGCACGAAAATTTCCGTACCATTATTTAATAAAAACGAGCAAAAAAATCAATCTATTTTGTATGGGAGCCCCTTTAAATACTTATTTATTTTATTCTGTTTTTAGTTTTTGTAGTATAGCGGCAACAGAAATATATAATCTGTAGAAATTTAGACTGGCTAACTATCACGGTTCATGAGATACAGCCTGGTAACAGACGGACGGACGGACAGCGAAGTCTCAGGGTAGTAAGGGTCCCGTTTGACCCTTTGGGTACGGAATCCTAAAAACAACTTGTGCTATTTATTATATAAAGTATTGAAATATCCTACCTTACGTCAAATAAATCAACCCTCTACATAAAACCATGTGTTCACTGAAGTGTAAAATCATCGATTTACCGTACCGAAAAATGACATAATTGGGCGTAGGTACGTCAAACAGTTACCCATTGTGACCAATCTCCGTTACTTTTATTTACAGGCACCCAATTATGAAATAGTAGAAATGGTTTTGTTTTGAATGTTGTATCTCTCTCTCTCAAATTCGGGAAACAGTGAGTATAGTGTTGTAAATACATAGGCGCATGACGTTACGCGTCAGTGGGTACCGGGCTTAAATCTATACATTTTATGACTGGATTTGCGTACCTACCTTTTATTCGGTTTCAATAGATTTGCACAAAAAAAAAAACTGAAGTTAAATTCAATCGTTGTGCTGTGTGTATGTATTTCTGTTTAGTAGGTAGGTACTCGTAACATCAACACATTTTTTGTGACAAAACACAGTTACCTATATTGTTTTAAACACATTAACACAAATAACGCTTATCAATGGTTTAGTGTAGCATAACATTTAACAACTGAAATCGTACGTAAAATAGTCAATGTCCAGATAATATCTTCATGAATGGTTTTAGTACCTCACAAGTTGAACTAAAAGCCTCTAAAAGCAATCCAGTTTGAGTATAAATGGAACTGTTCCAAACGAGAAACGTCCCTGACCGTAAGATTAGTTTCTCAGATATCCGTATTTTCCACACTGAAGATAGTTTTGAAATAGATGTTAAGTTGGAACCACTTTTGCAGCGAATGTTAAATACTGAGCCGTGGTTAAACGGACTTTCTTTTGCATTTCCTCGTGTAAATGATGTTTAAATCCTTGTACAATCCCATGTTTAAAAAGACTAAAGGCGAAAATACACTTTACGTGTCGTGGCGTGTCGTGACGCGCCAGACGCATACGGTTTCATACATCGTTGCGACACGACACGCCATGCAAATATGTCCCTAACCATATTAAATGTATGAAACCGATTTGCTTCTGGCGCGTCACGACACGCCACGACACGTAAGTATGTTTCCGCCTTTAGATGAAGCAGGTGGCGTACCATCTTACGTCTTAAAACATTATTGTTCCATTCTCATTCCAGAGTGAAAAAGAGACGGAGCTATACAGGTCGTCTAGCTAGCTCCATCTCTTTACCACTCTGGAATAGGAACGGAACAATAATGTTTTAAGCGTCATAGTACCGCCCCTGGTGTACGATATCTAGAACTTAACATAACATCACGCCTGTAAGCCCCAAAGGGTTAGGCAGAAGTGTACCTAATAGAACACCCACATTTCCCAGTTATGTTTAAGTCCCATGTACTAGGGGGCGAGCCTATTGCCATCAACCGGGCACAAATCCATACTCCCGTGGCTGCTAGTGAGAAATTCCTGAAGGGAAAAACCCAATAACATTTTGTCCGACCCGGGAATCAAACCCAGGACTTCATGCCCAGCAGTCGCATTTGCAACCAACGAGTCGTCAGCAGTCTAGAATTTCTTGACGATATTAGGGCTATATTTCACCGGGACACCATGGCGGTGCAACCAGTCGCCGCTACCAACAAAATGTAAACGTACAGCTCTATAGAGAGTAAACGGACACGAGGTGAGTAACTCTCTAAAGATATATACATTTTGTTGGTATAAATATAAAGCCCTTATGAATAGGTAACCACCCTGAAGCTATTACACTGGGATTCATCATTTCTAAGCTGTTAGTCTCACTTGCATTCAATAGAATCATAAGCTATATTTTGTATTCGTGCAATTCATTATGATTTATTTATTATTTATTTGATATATTACAACGGTTGTGTTTACGACCAATAAATTACAGGAACTAAAATTAAAACGACAATTATTACACTTATTAAAATATATATAATACTGTCATTGTCCCGCGCAACCACGCCTGTGTCACATTTTCCCCGTTTTCGCAAAAGTTTTAGACAAAGTAAAGCAAATTAAGTTGAAACAATAATAAAAAATAAAAAAAAACATGACATAAATAAAAAACGGGCCAAGTGCGAGTCTTACTCGCACACAGGGTTCCATAGCCCCAAACAATATAATAACCTTGTTTTGAACGGTCATTCATTAGTAAACCTTCACTCAACCGCAAAACTTAATTTGTTTTTCATAGTAAGTTAATGAAAAACAAAGTTACTGCTGCAGTTTGGTGAAAAAGTCCCATATCTCAAAAACTACATATCAAATCTTATTCAAACCAATTTTCGTTGAAAGTTTTTTTTACGTTCTACATCCCCATATTTTTTTCAGAATTTTCATCCTCTTACTTTAGAAATTAGAGGGGGGGGGGACACTTTTTACTACTTTGGTCTATCTTTCAAAAGATTGACTTTGAATAAAAATGGTTTAGGAACCTCAATGTCATTTTTAAAGACCTATCTACAGACACCCCACACGTATAGGTTTGATCGTTTTTTTTTTTTAGTTTTAGTTCCATGTATGGGAGGATATCCTTATCTATATATTTTTTTAAATTTTGTACAAAAATCATAATGTGCATCACAGAAAACATCTACCTACCAAGTTTCAGCTGTGTAGTCCTAATAGTTTCGGAATAAAGTGGCTGTGATACGGACGGACAGACAGACAGAAAGACATGACGAATCTATAAGGGTTCCGTTTTTTGCCATTCGGCTACGGAACCCTAAAAAGGTTAACAACACTTCCTCTATAAATTCCTCTCACCGTACTTCTGACATACCAATAAAATTTTCATAGATCCAATATAATCCAATATATCAATGATAGATATTGTATCTGCTGGGAGCCTGGCAACGATTGATTACAACAGTCATTAGATGACACACGTCACGTTCAGCAGGATACGGTCTCATCATCATCAGATGCCATATATGTATATGACGGCGACGATGTTAGGTAGGTACGGTAATAAAATGTAATAAGCACACACCCATGCTTGCAACAAATCATTCCGAAACACATAGAATTATTTGGACGATTATTAAAAAAAAAACATCTGTTTTCTACAAAACTGCAATACTTACACGGTCAGAATGTATGGAAAAGCTGTTTTTTTTTCATTTTTTTTTCTAAATGTATGGTTTATAATAATGGTAACCGTTTTCATTGTTCTGTCCACCCT
Source organism: Cerastis leucographa (assembly GCA_963082945.1). NCBI lineage: Eukaryota > Metazoa > Arthropoda > Insecta > Lepidoptera > Noctuidae > Cerastis > Cerastis leucographa. The sequence goes on along the minus strand of OY720356.1, from coordinate 17,913,606 downwards.
TTGTATCTAGTTTAGATACCTAAAATCCAAGTCTGAACACCTCAGACAGACAACGAATGAAGTCTCCTTTTCATTTCAAAACACTTTTAAAATAAAATATAAATTATGCCTGGCAACACTATTCAGCGGCACCTCCTTATTCTCCAATGAGTACGTATACTGGCCAGTATTTATGTCATAAAGGTCTGAAAGCTTATTCGGAAAGAGCCTTTACAGCGTTTATTGAATATTATTATGGAAATTGCGTACAGGCAAGGCCATACTCATAGCGTTTGAACCCCTACAGCTGAATGCACTTAGGCATCTATGCATCTATAAAATATTTAATGTTCTACACACAGTAGTTTCCTTTATACGGTAATAGAATTTCTGAAGACCTCACTGCATAAAAATCTTTGTAAAATTGTTTCATACTAACATTATTGTTTACTTGTTTGCGATGTAGTGTACCTACCTTCGGTTTATTTGGCTTTTGTTTCTGAAGAAACCTTTTAGTTTCTGCTTTTGTTTAAATGTATAAAATATTTTTTTGCGATTGTAGCTTTGGTGGTTTACAGTAAAAGTAGGCTACCCGGCTGTGGTGGCCTAAAGACGAAGTGGCCTTCTGTAGTTTGGTTTGTTAAACCACACATAAGTACAAGTTCAAGATATAAGTAAGCGAATAAAAAACCAAATACAATCACCGGAAGCGTTGCCAAAGTTGCTGATTATTTTCAATCGAATGTCACAATCAAAATAATGAGCAAGAACGATCTTGAATTAAAAAAAAAAAACTCTTTAATTTGTCTACATATACTTACGTAGATGAACTATAAATAAATTATTATTTTTAAATGTTTTGCTTGATTCTAATCTTAATTAATAGCAATTACGATCACAAATGCGTCACAACCGACTGAACTTTACCATTGTCATAACTTTGACCTATCAATAGTGGCGACATCATCACGCCTATTTCACAGAAGTGCAAGAAGAGAGGTGGGTGGCTTCAAGTTCTAGGTCACTGATAGCAAATAAGAGTACCTACTTACTTAACATCAATCAATAGGTACAAAAAGGTCAATGTACCTACCTAACTACTTAGATCTATCAAGTTATAGTAGGTAACTGCCACTATCTTTGTCGATAAGTATGTCATTGCTGACTGATAAAACGTCAGTTATAATATGTACCTTCGATGATATCAGAAAACAGCTAACCAAATAGTTTCAAATCGAAAAAAAACAAACCAATATACTGAATGAAATGCTAGAAGTTTACCACATCTAATAAAAAGCAGAAACATACGAGAAAAACACATTTACACGAGCTAAAGTATTGGCAAATTCAAATTCGGAATGTAGTCGTACACAAGTGTGATTTACAATGTAATAGCACCAAAACGTGCAGTACCCCGATAAACTACGATTGCCTTTTTATACAACAAAAACGTATTAAAGACCTTAACTCATTAGAAATGAGGTTTGAAACAGTTTGCATGGCTATTCTGCAGCCCCGAAGCGAAACAGTGACGTGCATTTGTTTGCAGTTGCGACCGCAACAGCGAATTCGCTAACGAACTTATTATTCGAAATTCGAATTGTTTACCGCAGAACTGGAGGTGATGGTACAATGTGGACTGGCAGGTAATGTTCCTACCTACGTTTGTGTAGCGATTGCTTGTCAAACGAGCATCTTTATGGCAACAGTGCAGATACAAAAAAGTTTCTTGTAAGTTAGAATTGACACTTAAACACTGTGACAAGTACCTACAGCAATTATTTGAAGTAGGCCCGATTCAGGGGCTGAACCTGTTCGAATTATACATAATATTTGAATTTAATGATAGAAATGTTACAAAATTCGCTCTGATGCTCTCTAACCTGATTTCTCAGTTATTGTGTTGTTTGACATAAAGTAGGTACCTTAGCCGACGTAAGTAATATAATTACCTAACTATTCAAAAATATTTTATTCAATTAATTCAACAATTATTAGAAGCACAGTAATGTAGTTTATTTATACATCTACTTAATATTATGTTCAGTTCAAAACACTTTCAAGAAAAACGCAAAGCTATCACGCAAGTACATCCACTAAAGTTCTAGACTCAACTGTCAATACCCAATAATGTAATACCGACGTTTAGTCCTTCAACCTTACACTCACGACACAAACAGGATATCGGTTAAGCAGACGTACCTCATAGGAAGAGCCGCGAGATTCCAAGCACAAACAAAAAACATCATCTCAATTTATGGCAAGTCTAGTCCCAGCCACTAATGAGCAACAGTACCTAAACATGCAGATAAGTAAAACAGGTGATTTCTTACTAATTTACTTCGCTCGGTTGGTAGCTAGGGATTCAGTTTTCAGTGTTGTGGTTTTTATTTAATTGCTCGTCTGACTAGCTTTACTGTAGTTTTGGTTTGGGTGTTTGGTTTTGGTTTTGGTTCTCATAGAGAATTGGCTAAACATTGGTGCTAGTTTTTTGTTTTATTCAAATAATTACGAAGTGCTCAGAGGGTCCTCTTAAAGGCAGGTTTCTTTCTGTTTTTCTATTTCTTTTATAGTTAAAGTTAGAGTAAGTGCTGCGAAGAGTGAATTAAAGTAAATATCTACATAGTCTTTAACAGCCCTGTAGCCAGAGTAATGAATTTAATTACCGATCTTTGTAGGTATTATACCTAAGTAATTGGTAAGTAGGTAAAGAAAAGTTTGCGCAATCAATCAAACAACGCTTGAGAATACTGCAACGTTGCACAAACTGGACACGTTCATCTTCACAGTAATAAAAGCTTGTATTAAATGAAAAACAATTTTATTGATAGACTAGCTAAAGACTAGGTTAAATAGGTAGAAGATTCTTATTAACAACTAGCGACATCTATGTTACATATCTTGTTCTAGTAAGTACAAGAGGTAGCTACGTTGAATATACAGGAGCAGACTGTCCAGAAACAAGAGTTATGTTTTTAACAATTTCAAAGTTACATATGAATTAATTGCACCGAATCACTGATTCATTTATGAATCATTGGGATCCGGAAATTTAAGCGCAATAAAAAATAGTAATCATAATCGGTGATAAGGCAAGCTGTAAGTTTTATGATTGATTAAACCTTAGAAATTACTTTTGTAGGGTTGTAGTCTATTGTTTGTTTTAATTGTCAATTTAGTGCATAGATAAATTTTGTTCAATTTCATCAAAGTTTCTTTTTCTTACATCAAATAACTTGTCTGAGCAAACGGTAAAAAGATTTTGTTTGCTTCAAATAAATGATTATTCAAAACAGATTATCAAACTGAAGTATTCTTATATTTACCCCAAAATGCATTTTAATTAATTTACGATCGTCAATATTGTTATCAAATAATATTCACCGTTACAAAACAACAACAAGTGAAGTCACATCACTACAAAAAACATAAAACGACTTTCACGTGTACATCACTATTACGTCAAAATTTGCAAAAAAAACGTCGAACAGTGCGGCTAAGTTGAAGAGTGCAAAATTATTTTAGGTTAGCCAATAAACAAAAGACCTTTTAAATATTATTGTATTATCATAGCCGGGCGGCTGAGACGATCATGAGCACAGTGCGTGTCTAACAAAAATAGACTTTTGTACATTTTTATGTATCGTGACGTGTTCTCAGGGCTACCGTAGTTTATACAATTGTTTCCGAGTTAAACATTACAGTATTCTTTCAAGAAAATTGTGTTGGGACTAAAAAAACACTGTAATGTTTAAATCTTTGTCGAGCTCTGTAATCACTCAGGCCAGCTGTCAAGAGGTGGGTAAGTTTTTGATTATAATTATAAAGGTTTAATGAGTTAGTTAATTAGTGCGAATCGTTGTTGACAAGTGTAATGTTGTCAATGCGCTATATTTTTAAATGAATGCCCTTGATTTGTCCGCCCTTGAACTGCAGCGGTACGTCACTATGCGTCTCTGCGACCTTCGCATACCGAAAACACCTGATAACTTCTAAACAATGATAGAGATAAACATCATGTCATTGTATTACTTTCCATATTCAAATTCACGAACCAATTCGAAGTTCAAACATTATTAGATAACCAACCTAACCTCTTCGGCCTTTTGTGAGGAAATAAAAAATAAGTATGATATTATCATATTTACAACACTTCGTGCAGATAAAAATGACACTAACTCTGAATTTCGAATTATGAATAAAAAGCACTTATTTTGCATGAACCACTTAGTAATTCACTTACCTGGTTACTATTGAATCCAAAAACCTTCATTTATTTACAATATTATAGTGAAAACATGTCAATCTTGAATGAAGAAACTTACTAAATGTAAGATAAGAGCATGTGAAATATTTTATATTACTTAAGTACACAAGATAATATTATTCTTATCAGCTACGTCAACGTGGTGATGGACATAGTTCAGTTCAGTAGGATTCTTCACAACAAAATGTCAACTCGTCGGGTAACTTATTTTTTTAATTTATACTTGTGCATCCCACTAATTCAAGAATGAAATAGTAATTCAAAGCAGTTCTTTTTTCAAATGTGCCTGTGATTGTGTCCCGATAGTGATTACTATGTGTTTTTGTTAATGGAAAATGTGCCCTAATCTCAGCAAAACATGGTTTGGAATGAGTATACTATTATATGATTTTTAATTCAACACTTATTGGCGATTCATCTTTTTTTATTGGCAGTTATGAAAAATATCATAAACAACCTATTTGTAATAAATCGGCCATTGATTTCAAATTATCTATGAATATTATTGAATGCAAAATTACCTTATTGTTCCTATATGTTAGTAGTATCTTTTTAGATATGTGTGGTTAATATCACTCACTGACAAACTGATGAAGCCTTGAAATATGTCTATTTATACTCTGACATTATAGTACAGAACCTGTTTATTTATGCTAATTGATTGCCTAAAACATGTTTTCTTCTAGTATTTAGCCACTTGATTCTATATAATTATGTCAATTCTTTTTTACTGTATAAAGGCTGATTTACATGTATTTTAACCAAGTACCATTTAGTCCATGATATGACATTTCACAATCAAAAATTGTCAATTTGGACTGACATTTATGCAAGTAATTGCTACTTGACCTAAACTGAATACTTAACTAATTTTAATGCAAATGTTAAGTAGTCATTACTGGAATGTCTATTAAGGACAACAGTGCTGAATGTAAGTCTATAAGCAGTATAATGGCAATCTTGAAGGAATTTAATCTTTACTCAATGAAGCATACTTTTAGACGAAGAGATTATGAACAATTTTAGTTTCTATGAAAAACATGCATTATGTTAAATCTTAAAAGTCACCTTCCTTGACCTTTACATTTTCGTCAAAACCATCTATCATGGCTCTGTTTGAACAAAAATGTATTGTTATCTTACATAGCGTGTAGATATATAATCAATGATGATATTATATAATGCTCATGCTATCCGAATGTGTACAATTTTTCCATCAAAATATGATATTTTTAGGTAAATGATGTCTTATCAGTCAATGGCATGTTTTGGTCATCTAAGAATTGTTTTCGATAGTTTATATTTCATACATTTTATCTGGAAACACTACCAGAATGTGACACAAGAAAATTTCTGTGTCTTCTCAAGACTAAATACACATTTCTACATACTCAGCTGCATCTTCGTAATAGCGAAAAAATATCGGCTGCCCCATACATTTGGGTCGAATAGGTATTGCAATTTTGTATGAGGCAACATATATTTTTTTGCTGAAAAACATGTTTTATGATGAGTTTTTTTTTTTTTTTTTAATATGGCGTTGCCCCACATTAGGAATTTCTCCTGTATCGTGGGTGCGTTTACAAACATTTAAACTCACATACACAAACAGCCAGACCCGGAACAACTATCTGTAGGCCATACAAATATTTGTTCCGTGCGGGGATCGAACCCGCGACACGCAGTGCAGCAGTCGATCGCTCAACTACTGCGCCAACCGTGCCGTCACGTCACATGTTCAGTTTGAAGGTCTGTAGCACACCCTTAAGTATGTATATCCGTTACACCCTGTATGTATAGTGTTCTTAAAATATTGTGTAGCCTATACATATAGTGTTCTTAAAATGAACCTTTATTCACTGGCTAAAAGCTTGACGGTGCAAGTAAGAAATAGTTCCCCCAAATTCCTTATTTGTATCCCGAGATGTAGAAAGATGATGTAATTTTGATAAATAAGTAAAGCATCTGGTGGACACTAGATAAGGTTTGAAGTTGAACAAGTCAGTAAAGGCTAAAAGCAAAAGAAAACTAGAATTAAATTGTGAGAAATAAGTATTTGAGAATGAACGGAGAAGTTGTTCTTGGTCGGTAGAAGTTGCTCTTAGTCATTCTGTTCGTTGGTCTAGTGGTCACAAGCGCGACTGCTGAGCATGAAGTCCTGGGTTCGTTTCCCAGGTCAGGCCAAAAGTGTTTTGGTTTATCCATCAAGAATTTCTCAATAGCACCCACGTTGTCTGGATTTATGCCCGGTTGGTAGCCATGGCTCGCCCCTATTACATGGGATTTAACCATAACGTGCTAAATGTGGGTGAACTATAAGGTACACCTCTGCCTAACCCTTCAGTAATAGGGGATAATCACATTTTTTTTTTCTTTGTCCGTCGGGTAGTTTATTAAAAAGCATTGGACACGTATTTTTTTCTTTTTTCACGTGGTCATAAAATTACGGAGATATATTGAGTTGAAATGGCGCATGACGTCATATGTAGGTAAGTTTTATACCTACTTGTGACGTAGTGAGTCCCCACTCTCCAACTTTAATGAGTTTTAACTAAGTAATTTTTTGATATTTTTATAAAACAAAAAATACGTGTCTAATATTTTTGTATTACCTGTCTGACGGACAAAATAGAATGTCGTTTTCTTTACCCAGTCCGCACCCCTATTACAAGCGTGATGTTATTTTATGTAATTTACACTGGAACCGGTTTTTCAACGGTTTTTACCGGAAGAACCACATTACAATGTAACATGTCCTCATGCAATTTTACATGTTACATGGTCCTATGCATAATCAACAAAATTTAATTGTAAAAGATAAGAAGTCTTCGTCTTCTGTAATATTATGTGTGACTAGCTGTGCCCGCGACTTCGTCCGCGTGGAATAAGATTTTTCTAAAATAGTAGTAGCCTAAGTTACTCCTTATTACATCAGCTATCTGCCAGTGAAAGTCCTAAAGACTGAAGAGAAGAAAGTCCTGCCAGTAAAGATATTTTAATATTACAAACAGACACTTCAATTTTATTTATTTGTACACTGTAGTCTGTTTCATTACATAATGATAGTTGCATGTGCAATACTCTACAGGATGAATATTGTTTGGCCTTGGCCTTGCAGCCACAGCCTTGTTGTCTATATGCCAACGGTAACAAACAAGGGGAGGGGGGGAGTGAAACTTAATATTGATAAAACATGCGATTGCTGATAAACTGTCCTTAATTTTAAAATTCATCGCGGGCATCTAATAATAGAAACACGTGACCGAATTTCCCTCGAAAATATTCGTTGCTAATTAAACTGCGCTCACCTAGGTTGGTCTGCGGATGGGTGACCACTTATTACAAATCCAGTTTCATCCGTGCCTCGGAAAGCACGTTAAGCCTTTGGTCCCGGCTGTCATTGTAGATTTTTGGTAGTCGTTACTGTTACTGGCCCATAAATCTAAGAACCAGTCTTACCAAGGGTATCGTATAATCCAGTACCTACTAACAGGGTTGTGGAGGTCAGATCGGCAGTCGCTTCATGTAAACTACTGGTATTCAGCTGCATCTGGTTAGACTGGATGCCGACCACAACATAGTTGGAAAAAGGCGAGGCAGATAATTATTCGTTTTTTTTTTACTAGTAAAAGCCAAATGTACCTACGGATTATACTTTTAAATAAATAAATTATTATTGAAAACTATACCATATTATAATGCGCAAAGGTTTAAAATCAGAAAAGTAGTAGGTATCCCTGTATTTATACTTCCTCAATTGGCAATTGAAATGTTACCTGAACGTCTGATCAATGGAGGCTGATTAGGTTTTGTAACAGAAGCCCTTTTTCGCTTTAATTATATATTAGTTTAGCTAGTTAATTATATATAGATTAAATTATAGAAATACTTACTTTGAAAGCATTATTCAAAGTAAGTATTTCTATAATATACATATATGTATTTCCTGTGTTCTCTACTGTGTGTACATAATTAGTAAAATAAATAAATAAATAAATAATTTAATCTAAACGTAAACCGAGAATTGAGCAAATAATAAAAAGCTTATAAAACTGATCGGCATTTTTCTTCAAAGAAAACACAAATTTGAGCCTTCTGACATCAAAATAAGGTTGAAAGTTAATTACGAGCGCCGGTCTAACGATATAACTACGCTTCCATAACAGATAGCAACGAAGTTTCTGTCAGTGGTAATAAATATTGTTATTGAGACATAAAGTTCAGAATCGCATGAATATAATCAAGTTTTTCACTCGGATCGATGTCTCTTTGAATTGTGTATATAATCAAAATACGTAACGGAATTATTATCTTGTTGTTTAATAATGATGATAAAGGGCTCTTTTATAAATAGTGTTTAGATCAAAAGCCAGACAGTCTTACCGCACAATCAATCCATCCGATCAAACAATGCTTTGTCAATTTACTGACTGACTAGATGTTGCTCGCGACCTTCATCCGCGTGAAATTGTTATTTTTTAATTTGTCTTCCCTATTTGAACCAGATTTTGTTAACAATCTCTAGGGCGATTTTTTGCATGGAACAATTATTTTTCCTATATAAAAGTAGCCTAAGTTACTCCTTATAACCTTTGCTATCTGCCCGTAAAAGTCCCGTCAAAATAGATCCAGGCGTTTCGGAGAGCCGAAACAAATACATAAAACAACAATTTAAAAAAATATGTTTTAGGGTGTGAATAGACCCTTAACGAAGTCGAAAGGCACTTATTACCCCCGTCACTGCTATCATTTTTAAACCCCTACCAAAAAAGAGGGGTGTTATCAGTTTGACGTGTGTATCTGTGTGTCAGTCTGTGGCATCGTAGCTCCTGAACGGATGAACCGATTTCGATAAAGATGGTTTCGTTTGAAAGGTGTCTTAATCGAGAATATTCTTAGCTATGTTTCAAGAAAATCTGCTCAGCCGTTCAAAGATGACCTCTTTTCTAGTTGGTGAAGGGATACAAACAACTCCCACAGGTCTGGTCGTTTCGAAATTTTAAATCTTGTCACTAGTCCCGGACCATACCTGGAAACCTTCTAATTACTGAGATATTGGAGGTCAAAATTTCGCAAGTATTTTTTTTAGTACTAGTTGTTCAGTTTATAACTTTACTTTAAATTTATACCTCCATGATCCGTTTAATATTCAATGCATCAATCAGCACAATGTTTTGAGTGCGTTACATTGAGTTTTACCGTCGTACGTGATTTTTCAGCCCAAAAAAAAGTTGTTTCCCAGCAATATTTTTTGTGTAGGGTATAAATTTGATATACTGCTTGGTTATTGGCTTCGTGAATGGTGTGTTTAACCTTGTATACTTATACATATTTAAGCATTCAATAAAAACTGTTGTTTTGAAATTACAAACAGACAATCCAATTTATTTTTGATTTTTAAATCCTCTTTCTTTTAAAAGTATTTCACAAAATTATTTAAATCTACGATACTTATGAAACCTCCATCGTAATGAACATGCTTCCAGGTTTCCATAAAGTATTCAAGTATTGATAGCAATTTGAGTCCATAAGTATTCAATCAAATAAATTATAATAAACAGGAAAACTTAAATTTTAAGCTGTTTATTTCCAGCACCTAATTAGAATTACCCACATGATATTGCTACGTCAATTTCAACGAAACTTATTTATAACAAGTAACCATTTTATTATAAATCATGTAGCGAATTGATGTAGGAAAAATACGAACATACAAAATACGACGCTTACTGTGTTTTTCAAAATAAAAAGGTAGGTCTTTATAATAATTGGCAGAACTTTTTTTAAAATAAAAAAAACGTGGTCCAAAGGCATATATTTTTTATTTTATATATAATTCAGTATATTGTACAAAATTAAAATCAAATAAAATAATAGAATAGAATTTACATAATACTGAAAAACTAGGTACTTCTAATAAATAGTTAAATCAGTCTTTAAAATGATAGTACAGAGCCAAGCTTTTGATTCGTTTCATGATCACTTGCATTGAGCCATGGCTTTCGGTTTTTGCCACAAAGGTGAGAAGGCCCTTGACATTAGGCTTTGTCAGTTATGAAAATCCAAAATCCTTATCACAATCATCAGTCCTGGAACAGATTTTAAGCCAGCTAAAGCACTGCTCTTTAATTCTGCCAACGACTGCCACAGGGTACGATTCTGATTCTAAGACCGAAAGGGCACAGTTAGTTTGCGCAAACAATGCTATCTTTTTTTGTGAATGCTAAGTTCTAAATACATGAGGAATTTGGATGATTGAACTGAAGGCTCATTAATTTCTTTCAACTTTGCAAGAACAACAGCAAGGAATAGGGTACGACTTTTTCGTAAGCTGTTTCGTTTTGAAGTCCAACACAAGAAGACTGCGCATAGCCGATGAGGATTCACATCTGGACTTCATGTTAAATGTAGACAAGCTTAAGTCCTGGAAGCACTGATCAGAGGAGTCGAGGTCGATTTTATCGTACCTGAATCAAAAGAAAATTTTGTTAAATACAAGGAATTGGAATGACAATAATATTTTGATTAGGAGAGTGTAAATTCACAGGGAAAATTGCTAATTAAAATTACTCTATAAGAATGACAAAGGTACCTTCGACAAATAGCTTAACCTGAATCAATTAATGTGTGATTTAAATGGTCTCCATTGAGTGTTACTTAAGGAAACTAGGTAACGCAACACGGTTTTAGCAAACGATAAAATGTACTCACGCGCATGTGATCTCTACGATGGGTTGCTTAAGCAGCTTATGTTGGATGATATAATCTGGGTCTGTGTCGTTAGAGGAACTGTAGGCATAAACCGTTTGTTTAACCTGAAAAAAAAATCTCCTATGTAAAAATTGAAGTAAATGAGAACTTATTAAACGTAATGTTATGTCAAAAGAGGATTACTCTGTGCACTATCGAGCACTGTGCAGTGTTTACAATGAATAAGATGTGCCTACTAAATGTGGTATGATAGATTACATTGAACAATATTTTCAACTTAGCTCCAAATGATGAAATATTGTCTTCATCTCCTGATTATTATACAACCTGTTTTTTTTTATATCCCATAACTCTAGGATATGATTGAGAACATATAAAAAATCAACTGGCATATGAATTATGTTTCAATCATTTTTTTTTGTTTTTTTTTCGCATTTTCTTAGCTTTAAATGTGAATTTTTGGTTTGAATAAAAAGAATTACTCGTATTTATCAATGAAACTACTACTATTTTACTACACTACTGCGAAGTTAGGCAACCTCGCAAAAGTAAAGATTCGTCATACAACACAATTCTTGACCTAATTTAATTATGATTGATGATATCTCCGAAACTATGCATTTTTGGACCGACAGAATATAACCCTAGAGTTATGGGATATAAAAAAAAACAGGTTGTATAAAGTTATGTGACTTTTGCAATAAGTGATATTTAAAACTGAAACTAGCCCAAGTAAACAAAATAAAATCTCACCGTTTTTCTAGTCGGGCAATTATGCCAGTCGGTATCAAGAGAAAGCCCTAAGCCTTCTTCAAATTCATTGTCTCCAATCCGGTCTCCCATATTTTGCTGAAGAAAAAAAAAAAGTGTTAGAACTATGTGCATACTCATTTAAAAATAACAAACTTAAACATTATGAAGGCAATGAAGAATGTTTTTAAAATCATAAAGGTCATGTTTTAAAACTTACAGATATATAAGTACTTAATTACGTAATGAGTGAATCTAAAGTGATGAGTACATCATCAAAACAATACTGTTACTCTCTATTTTTTTTTTTTATAAGTATTTAATATAAATATAAATTAAAAACTTACTGCGACAAACGTAGGTGTCAGGAGGCTGTCGAGCAATTCCTGCATGTCATCATATTCTTTAGGCTTGATGTTACAGAAGCCTTTGCCAATACATTCTTCAGGAATTGTCAGGCTGAGTTCTGAAAAATAAATTAAATGAGCATAACAACAACGAGCATTAAAACATAACTAGCGAAATATGGGTGTACAGTCACGTCTAATAATATGTATACACTTAGCAAAACTGAAAAGTGATTTGCTCGTGAAATTACGGTTTTTACGTTGAGACCAATCGTAATAGTATGGCTTCCAAAATTCCATGTTCGTGAAAACGTAAAACCTTAATCAATACAGTAGGAGAAAATCACTTTTAAAAGTTGCTGCGTGTATACTATTATTAGACGTGACTGTACACCTGAAGCCTTTAAAAAGTTCCATTTATGAGTTGACTTCCGTTTATTATTAAATACATGCAATTATGACAAAATAAATTATCAATGCTCAAAATCTTCATGAAAATTAACACAAGAAAATTAAAGTTGACTTTTAAAAGACGTATAAAAAGGATATTGAAATTATATATTAAGGAGAAGACAAGATGAACAGGGAGAAAACTTACTCTCATTACTAGGTGCGGCACTGTTAACTGCTACTAAAACCGACAGCATCACCTGGTAATAAAAAACAAAATACTCTTTATTAACCTTGAATTGATGATATATAAAATTAAAATTCAAGCAAAGGCAGAAAGCCAAAATTTCAAACAGAAATTTAATTCTTTTTTTGAAGTCAAAATTCTAATAAAACTGAAAGGAAAATAAAAAAAAATAATTACCGAAAATAAAATTGGTTTGAAAGTCGCCATTGTAATTAAAACAATTATTTGCAACTCAAAGTTTAACTATTGAACCACAGGCTATAAAAGCACTATGATCTGATGAATTCCAATTATTAATTTAATAATTGAATTATTATTGTTATGACTGCCTTTCTGGCAGTTCTAAATAACGAATGGCAAGTCGTTGGCCTGTCCGAAGTATTTATACTGGATCAGTGTACTCACAATCCAAGCGCACGTTTTCCTCACAACGGGGAAAAATAATTAATTAATTAAATATTGACACATCCCTAGAAGCGTAACAGGTTGTACGTAATAGACAAAAGTTACGTATTGAATTCCCTTTAACGTCATGTTAATTGTTGCATAGGCACTTAGTTTATCTTCAATTACTTATTATGAGGAGAAGAGTCGACATTACCTTTGCCTAAGCGCACCTAAGAGGAATTAAAAAAAAAGTAACACGAAAATTATAATAATGTTACTTACGTTTAATAAAAATATTAATTCTAAAACACTCTCCCAGCTTGTCTATATATTTGATATACTAATATCCAAATTGTAGGTAAATTAAACCGTTGTAGTACAAGCTACTTTAATAATCGAATCTGAAACGCCCCCATTGTTTTTTTTTTATTTTTTATTTAAAAAAATTACATTTTAGTACCTAACCCTGAAAGTAAAATGTATAGGAAAACATAATATTATATTACATCAAGTTTACTTGATTCTTATGATGATGATGATATTCTGGAGAGTTTGTTCCGCCACTTCTTCTTCTCAGCTAAAACACTAGGAAGTGGCGAAGGGCGGACGTTTTGGGGGACTGTCTCTTGTAATTTTGATGATCAAAAAGTGCTGATTATCAGCCAAATTTGAATAAATGACTTTTGAATTTGATTTTATGAAACTAGAGACTACATTTTTGGGGCCCCAAAAACAAAAGCCTAACCATGTTGGAGGTAAATTCCGAACTACCCATCCGATTTAAAAAATCGTTCACTTAGATACACTATTGCTGGCTGTTATTTATTTAATTTAAATTTTATTAATTTTATTTATTTAATTTAAATTAATTTATTATTCTACACTCAGTTATAGCTCATGAAGTCATGAAATGTGCCTATCAGCCGCTTAGCTTGATGAAACCGATAATATAAATCATATTATCATACATTATTCTTGGTAGGTATAACTTTCGGAAGCAGTGTTTCCCGTGCCCCTAGGTGGGGGAAACCGGTCTTTATTGCTACCACACTACTAGATTAGGTTGGGATTTTTTTTGATCCAGGAATTCCCTGTACATTGAACTGTTTTACAAGCTTTTTATTGGCTTAGATTTGCTTTGAGTTGAGTATGTTGTAATAGAATCAAAACAACAACAAGCAATAGGGAATTTATAATTACCATAAGGGATAAATAACTTAATGCTTGTTGCATTTTAATATTTCGCCAGTATAAAGATGCTTTTATGGCCCTTTTTAGGGTTCCGTTAAAATTTGAACAAAATATTTACGTTTTTAGTTGGTAGTATTTTGATGCGGTGTTAAATGTACTTCAATATTGTAGACGGCGTCATTAAGCTAGCCTTTCCCGTTTAGGAGTAATTTGGTGCTATGTCACTGGAACTTTTTCATTGCTCGCGAGTGTAGTATTGATCGAAGACTGATTCACTTGCAGTGCTTACCTAATCATCATCCTGTATCTTTATCTCAATATCTTAGATAGATCATATTCGTAGAAGCTCCTTCGTCATCCCCATACGTTTACTCATAGTGTCATACACAAAGGTACTGGTTTGTGCAATTAACCGCGACATATTGACGAGTATACTCGGCTAAGACTAGTTTTTTGTACGACCTTAAAATACCTACATAATAGTCATTTGGTATTTTTTATCTGGAAAGTTTTGGCGTTGTTTTGAAAATTGGTAAGTATTTTTATAGATTTTGATGACTGTGGTCTTTCCGAATTCCAACTTTGCGACCTCGCATCTTCGCCGCTAGCGCCGCCATTTTGGAAAAATAGCGCCTCGTTTTTCGAAAGTATCTCCTATCTGACTAATTTTACGATAAAAAAAATAATGAACAAAATTAAACTTCAGAACATTTCCTACAAATTAAGTCCACGTGCGTTTCAGCTAAAAACCTAATGTCCACACCACATTGAGGAAGAGCGGCAGAGATACGAGGTCGCAAAGTTGAAATTCGGAAAGAACACTATCTATAAAAATACCAATTTTCAAAACTCCGTTATTATTTTCCAGGTAACCGCTGTTTTTCGAACCAAATGACTACTATTATATATTTATATGTATAAGGTCATATCATCGCAAAAGCCCATGACGTAAATAAAAAAAAGTGTGTTTGAGTTCATTGTTGTTATGCAGCTTTGGAGACGGCTATGTTCATCATACTGCGACAGACTGAGTTGAAATAATCAATTGCCACTATACACAAGGAATCAGTTGTACATGATTCTAGACCCCAAATTTGGCGATACTTCCAAAAAAAAGGTCTACACATTTTGTCTCTGTGTGTGTAGGTATTGATTGCACTTTTGTATGGAGCGGCTTTTTTTTATTTTTTATAACACGCTATAAAGGACCATGGGCATTTTCATATTTATCTTTATAATATAGTACTATACAATATAGGATGAATTGTAATTATTATAGAAGCTACTATACAAGGTAAAATCATAATTATTGAAATAAGAAGAAAAAATATGATTACTTTATCGACCACGATATCTGAATTACGACGTGAAGTTATATAACAAATCGGTAAGCTTTGGAGAAAAAAAATATAGTACTATACAATATAGGATGAATTGTAATTATTATAGAAGCTACTATACAAGGTAAAATCATAATTATTGAAATAAGAAGAAAAAATATGATTACTTTATCGACCACGATATCTGAATTACGACGTGAAGTTATATAACAAATCGGTAAGCTTTGGAGAAAAAACATAAACATTGTCTTGTCTTGAGTTCAACCCAGCGACCAACTATTCTTATTGTTTAAATAGCCGTTAATGGAATAGTAGGCCTTTGAACAAAGGATAGATTTCACTTAAGCTTTTAACGCATTAAATTGCAAGTCTAGAAAGGAAGATGGTAGCTTGTTGCAAAAGGTTATACCTATGAATTATGAACCTTATGAAGCCGGCACGTAGTTTATGCTTATTTAGAGTGTTTATGCTCAATCCATCCATCTTTTCTAAGGTCTTCCAATTGGATTACTAAATAATATGAGCTAATTTGACCATGACTCTTTCAACTATAGATGCCAACCCTACGGTCTAGAAACACGAACCTCCCTACTGGATTCTTGGCCCTTCAGCCTAGGTCTATCATCATTAAATTAAACCGGTTAATATTGTATGCACATTGTGCAATTGTGAACCATCGATCAATGTACTCGTAGTTTTTAACATTCAAGGATATTGTGAAACTTTCCTTGGTAACTTATTCAACACTGCCATGGTTTTTCTGAATGATATAATGTTATATTTGTGTACCTACCTAATAAGCCTACAAATGTTGATATTGTTTATGATTTATTTTATAGTATTTAAAACTTAATAATAAATAGACATGGTTAAGGAAATTAACATTAGGTATATCATGTAAAATCCCGTTTATTGTTTGTTTAATTGTTTATTAAGTAGGTAGATTATACTATTTGTTGTGTCTGGTAATGCCTTTTATTGGTTTTTCAAATCGTTCATTACTATTGGCGGCACTTTCATAAAAGCCTAAAAGTTTGGGTTGCCTAACCTACTACTCTTGATGATGTTAGGGTTTCTGAAGAGTCTGCTTGCCCTAGGGCAACAACGCTGTTAGCCACGCACGCAACTGCTCATTATGTGTCCCTTAACTCTTATTAGAGATGTGTTACGTCTGACAGTAGCAATTCAACAACAAACTTATTGATATAAGAATAAAAATCAATATCACTTTGACACAAATGCTAAGTCATAGGTAAAATAATTATGGCAGGACTGTAGGTATTTAATATACTTAAATCGATTTACTTATTCCGTTCTAGAATGAAAAACGAATACCACTGGTATTGGTTTCAAACACTGGCAGTTAAAACTGATACTAGTGATTTTCGAATAAGGTACTTAAGTACTTCCTCTAGATAGCTATCTTTGTCAAACCCATAGTTGTATTCTGCTTCAATCAATGCTAAAGATGTCATATTTCACTATTCAATGTTAAAAATACACATGTATACCTATATATTATTGATAGTTTTCCGGTACTTCAAATTTGACAGATGAAAAGTAGGCGATATGTCAATTTATAAACAAACAGGGCTGAATGTAGGCGTGGTTAGTCCGACTTAAGTTCAGTTCATGACTTCAAGCATGCTTCACCGTCGACCACATCATCGCTTACCATCAGGTGAGATAGTGATCAAGCGCGAGCCTAAATAATAAAAAATGTCTAAGAATACTAGTGTATGACCTCTGAGGTTGCTTCGGCTATTTCTTCTCAGAGTAGTCAGGGACGAAACACTAGCCACATCTAGTTATAAAAGACGACGTGTAAAAGTGTTTGCAAAAACATATTTACAAATTAACAGCATTTATCTTTTACCTGGAAAAAAGTTAATATTAAAAGCAAACTCCACCAGTAAAACGAAAGTAAAATAATATATTTTTACCTTTTTCAGACCCCATGACAAACAAGTCATATCAGAGTAAAGTAGGTCACGAACGTTTTCACAATTTGCTATTATTGTTGAGCACAAAACAAGTACATTAAATGAAAAGAATTGAACACATAATATCTAGTTACATGTGTACTTAATGCATTTTCTTGTAGATGTTCTTGGGTTGTCACGTTTTGCCATTTCTAGTATTAGACCTTTTTGTGTTATTGTCATACAGGTGTTAAATGTATGTCTTTCCTCCTAAGGATTTTAAAAAGCTTGCAAAACCCTTCGTCACTAAAGAACTGCAACATCCTTGCCATTAACCAAACCTAAAAAAGATTTGATTTAAAAAAAACTTTTTAAAGTTTTTTTTGTTGTAAATCTGATCGCATGATATCATTGTTATCCATTGTATTGATTCCCGGGTCAGCAAAGTGAAAATAAATGACATAACTTTTCGTTAGGATATGTCAATTTCATCATTTTTATCGCTGATGATGTCACTATTTCTAAACCCTCTAATGTCCACAGCGTGTACCAGAAAGGTATGGTCATATTTTCAGGGTGTGATTCAGACCATCAAAGTAACTTTCTCCATGGGACCACCATTTAAATCGCGAAAAAAAAAACATGTACCTAAATGATTGTATCGGAACAGCGGATTTCGATGGTGGTTCCATAGAGTAAATTGTTCACTTTGATGGTCAGAATCACGCCCTGAAATATGGCCACACCATTCTGGTAAGTACATGCATGTACATGTATATGAAGCGGCCTTATCATTTATTGTCAGATGGATTGTCGGCTTCGGTACCATGCAATCGGATTTTCAATCAAACCAAGCAGCGTAACTACCATTTTTCTGTGCTAATATATTTGTTTTTCCACAGGGGGCTGGTTATCTTAAGCGGGCGGACCGAGACCGTCTTCATGAGATATTCCTGAAGTACGCCACCGTTAACAAGAACGGTGAGAAGTACATCACCAGTGAAGATTTTGTACGCAAGTTCTTAGGATTATTCGAGGAAGGTTAGTTTCTACTTACATAGTTATTCATCATCATCATCATCCATAGCCCGACTTCACCTACTGCTAGGTATAAGCCTCTCTTTCCTCGCCAATTCGATCTCTTTCAGGTTTTACCCGCTATTGCATAAATGTCGCCAATTTCGCCGCAAGTAAACCCTCCTTACTTATATATCATCAAAAAGATTCTGGACCCTTGCTCATACTGGCTGATTTGAAAAAAAGGTGTTTTTCACCGGAAACTAAGCGTATTCATTTGTTTCTTACTATTAGGACTAATGAACTTTCTTTGAGACAAGTTTTATGCAATTCTGAGGCGGTTTCATGATCTTTAACAAAAAATATAGGTACGTAATATTATTGTCAAAAATAAATCGGTACATTTTATATAAACGAGTCGGAATAATGTCCTTAATACATCAGATTAACTGCAATATTGGGATCAAATAGCAAAAGATAACGTGATATAAGTGTTATCAAGACACATCGTGCGATAACCAAAAAAACCGCCATTAATCGTGATTATAAGTCATTTATAGTACTACAATACAGATTTTTGGAATTGTAAGGATTCTATACAGGGTTTATAAGGGACACAGATGCGAAAACGCCCCACACAGTATTTTGATAGATTATAAAAAAACTGCTTTTCCATACGTTTGCATACATTTTGGCTGTGTAGGTAATTGCACTTTTGTAGGAAACAGGTTTTTTTTTTACTCTTGATATATTTGTATGTATCCCCGGGTTCAGAATGATGTACCTACTGAGTATAAGTCGTAAGCGTTTTCGCGTCGCTGTCACTTACACCCTGTATAGAAAGAAGTCTGTATACAAGGTATCGGTCATTTAGTTCCCTTCAAAGTGGTTGAGTTGAATGATGGCTGATCCATGCGTCATGTTCGTGAAAGGGCGCTGTCAGTTGTGCCTGGTCGTCTCTTAGCTGCCACGGCTCATTTCGAACTAATTATTTCATCATTAAATTGTTCTTTTTGTTTTTACTATGGACACTTTCAACGTGCACGTCTTGCTACATCGTTCTCACTTAATGTACCATCTCTAAATGAATGATGTACCACCAAGGTTTTGTAACAAGATTCTGATTTAAAAGGAAATGAATATTACATACATGCATTCTTCTCCATAGAGATCTACGCTTTGGAATGGGCAACTACAGTACTTTCACAGTTATTATGTCTTGTGACTGGGACTGTAGCTTCATTTTTATTGTTTTTCGACTATTCAAAAGTGCCTGAAACTGGCCTACTTGAAATAAATGATTTTGACTTGATTTGGTAAAACTGCAATCATTGACATAAGAAAGAACAAATGATTTGACTACTTTATCGACCACGATATCTGAATTATGACGTAACGCTCTGCCATGTCATGCCAAGTTCCATATATTGTGTGTGTCTGTGTAGGTATTGATTGCACTTTTGTAGGGAGCGGCTGTTTTTTTTTTATTTTCACTAGCACGCAATAAAGGACCATGGGCATTTTTCATATGTATCTATATAATAAAGTACTACCGTGCAGGATGAATTGTAATGATTATAGAAGCTAGTATACAAGGTAAAACCATAATCATTGGAATAAGACAGAATAAGAAGAAAAAATATGATTACTTTATCGACCACGATATCTATGACGTCGCTCTGCCATGCGTGCGCGCATCGTGTACGCTGAATGTAAAGTACATAAATTACTATTAAAAATAAGACTTGTAAATAATAGTAGACTCGACTTATCACGAAGATTAATAATATGAGATAATCAGATACAATTAATTATTTTGGTATAATTATGATGAATCAACGGATGCACCCGGTTGATGGCAATAGGCTCGCCCCCTTTTTTTTTACGGATGGGAAATCATCAAATAACCCCCCCCCCCCCCGCTCTGGGCGGAGCGGGAGGGAGTGTCAGACTTGTACTGTTCCTTCTTAGCCCTTTGTGTACCAGGGCCACGGCGGAATCTCTTTCAAACAGTCCCGCAGCCCTGGCAGGTAGGCTCGCCCCCTAAACTTAGGAAGTTCGTATGTGGGTGCACTAAAGGTCCACATGTGCGGTTAGGCGATGTGACGTCATATTATGACTTGAACTTCCAGATGACTACAATGCGGAATCCGTCAAGCTCATCGCGGGCATCGTGGACATGGATAAGGACGGGTTCATCTCGTTCTCCGAGTTCCAGGCGTTTGAGGGGCTGCTGTGCGTCCCCGATGCGCTGTACAAGACCGCCTTCCAGCTGTTCGATACGAATGGCAATGGACTTGTCGCTTTTGGTAAGAAAAAAAGCATAATATTGTTTGTAAATTAATAGTTAAACGTACTCAAAAAAAGATGTTCAAATGTGTTGTAGCGAAATAGTAAAGGTGACTATACACTCTCGCCTGGAGTTTCCGAGGCAGGGCGAGTGCGAGAGTAAAGAGGTCGGTGTTCCTTGCTTGCTGTCCGTCCTGTGTCGGTTTATTGCGAAACGTCTCGGGGCATAGAGATAGCTCTCGGTAGAAAGTGTACAGCCTCCTTTACTATTTCGCTACCGTAATCGTTTAACCCTAACAAGTTACAACTTTGTGAAGTCACTTTTTTTTGGAGACATATAGCCAGTTCTAAGGTCCCTAGAAAGTCAACATCCAGCAGAAAAAATGGACAAAGTCAAATAATTGATTCAGTTGATGAAATTGGCCGTCAATTAGACATAAAAGATTCTGGAGACATGACTAGAGACCTATGCAATGAAATTGCGAGAACCTTACCAATGTTTTAACACATTTGATTAACAAAGAATAAAAAGGTCTTCGGTAAAATAATTCTCTTCATCCAATTCCAGACGAATTTGCCGAAGTCATGCGAAAGACCGCCCTTCATCAGAAACTGCCATTCAACATGGAAAGCACCTTCGTCCGTCTGTACTTCGGCAAAGACAAGAAGCGACTGGTAACATACCCTGAGTTCAGCCAGTTCCTCCACGACTTTCACGAGGAGTACGGAGTGGAAGCCTTCAAGAAGTGTGACAAGGATGGATCAGGATTCATCAGCGCGGGAGACTTTAGGGATATCATGCTGTCGGTCAAGAAACATTTGTTGACTAAGGATTTGAATTCGAAGGTTATCAATGTGAGTAGAACTTCTTTTTTTTATCTTGGTGTCTTGGGTTTGATTCCCAGGACGTGCAAAGTGTTATTGGGTTTTTCCACCAGGAATTTCTCAGAAGCAGCCACGGAGACTGGATTTGTGCCCGATTGATGGCAATAGGGATGGTGACTCTTTTTTTTTTTATTTGTTTATCGGGTAGATTTTTAAAAAGTATTTGACACGTATTTTTTCTTTTTTAACTTAATCGTAAAATTACGGAGATATTTTGAGTTGAAATGGCGCATGACGTCACGGTTAAGTAAATTTTATACCTAGTTGTGACGTGGTGAGCCCCCACTCTCCAACTTTAATGCGTTTTAAGTAAGTATTTTTAGTTAACTTGATAAAACAAAAAATACGTATCTAATATTTTTGTATTACCTGATTGACGGACAAAATAGAATTTCGTTTTCTTTACCCAGTCATCATCCCTATTCTCTGTAACAGGCGCCACTTTCAACTCACTTTCTTTCAAGCTTTTTTCTTCTAATATACTCTCATTCCTTACTTTATCAATTCTTGTCACTCCATCTTAACATTATCTTCTCCGCTATATGCAATCTTTTTTCATCCATCTTTGCCCAGTCCAGCATTCTGATCCATATAGTACGAAAGGGTTTTATTTTCCATTTTATATTGCTATTTATTTTTTTGAGAATCCTTTTTCCTGTCTGACTAGTTTGCCCAATAAAAGACAGTCATTGGGTTTTTCTATGAGAAAGTTAATGCACATATTTGGAAATATCGAAATATTGACTGATTCATGAACTTGTTGCAATATTCAAGTGCAGTGTTCAAGCAAACTATGATTCATTTAATTTTGTTTTTTTTTTTTTGTTGTACAAACAAAACCAATTAACTTGCAACAATGTGGCAATAAACCACAATATCGATGACACTATAGTTTGATGATACAATTAATGACAAAAAAATATAAAGGAAAGTTTTTTTTTTATTTGTTTGTTGTTACATCTAGTTTAGGCAAAATTTGGTCACCAAACAGTGCACAACATGACCGCAATGCGTAATGGGATGCGATGATGTACGAACAAAAGAAGTACCTACACTTAAAAATCGACTTTCTTGCTCCGAAATAAAGATGTATTGGTAGCCAAGGATTAACGGCCCCGATGACGTGGGTTCGTGGTTTCGAACCCAGACAAGCACTTTACTTTCTGTCATTTATTTCATCATCACTGCTCATACGGTGAAGGAAAACATTGTGAGGAAAGTTTCATGGACCGAGATTGAAAGCTGTGTTTAATTTGTTACACCTTGTTGAAGTGAAACTTCTAATGCGACTTCCAACAAGGTTGCGTTAAACGTTTAACGCTACATGGAGGGGGTATGAAAGCATTGTTGCGTTAAACGTTCAACGCTCCTGGGGAGGGCATTTGGCCCTCCCCAGGAGGGGACCTACACTTAAAAATCGACTTTCTTGCTCCGAAATAAAGATGTATTGGTAGCCAAGGATTAACGGCCCCGATGACGTGGGTTCGTGGTTTCGAACCCAGACAAGCACTTTACTTTCTGTCATTTATTTCATCATCACTGCTCATACGGTGAAGGAAAACATTGTGAGGAAAGTTTCATGGACCGAGATTGAAAGCTGTGTTTAATTTGTTACACCTTGTTGAAGTGAAACTTCTAATGCGACTTCCAACAAGGTTGCGTTAAACGTTTAACGCTACATGGAGGGGGTATGAAAGCATTGTTGCGTTAAACGTTCAACGCTCCTGGGGAGGGCCAAATAGAAAGAGACGGAGCGAAAGTGAATGCGTGGCATTCGAAGTTTCACTTCTTCCGCGCGGAGGGACACCACGCTCTATTTTTATAATACTTATTCTACCTACATTTTCAGGCTTCAGGCTTCCCCCAAGGCGAGCGCAAGATCAGCTTCCCCTACTACATGGCGTTCAACTCACTGCTAAACAATATGGAGCTGATCAAGCGAGTGTACTTGAACGCGACCAACGGCACGCGCACTCAAGAGGTCACGAAGGAGGAGTTCCTGCATTCAGCACAGATGATGTCTCAGATAACGCCGCTCGAAGTCGATATTCTGTTCACTTTGTGTGATATGATACATCATACTAATGGGTGAGTTTGTTTATTATTTAATCTTTAAGCCGATTTTCACGTCCCTCGGGTGGAGGAGGGAAGATTTGCACGGCGGTGTGTAACGACTGTCAAAGAAACTACACTTAAGGGATGAGGGGGACTATATACTGGTGGCTGAACACTAGCTCTCCATCCCGTGTCACTTTTTGAGAGACCTCTCGGGAGAGACATAGAGAGAGCTTCTGTTCGATAGTGTTCATCCTCTAAGGATGGTAGCCTATCCACGGACAGACCCCAGCAAGCTATAATTAAGGGGGAAGCGCCAGGCTAGCCCGCAAAATTCAGGGTCAGTGTCAGGGTTTATGCTGTACAAAATATGATCAGCGACCGCAACATGTATGTATTTATAAAATTAAAACAATATGTTCAACCCTTTTAAGTTCATTTAATCCTACTGAAGTCATTCAATGTGATTATTTCATGAAAAACTCGTTAAATGGGATTAAATGGACTTATAAGTGTTGTACATATTGATAAATATGATCGTTTATAATATGATTATAATGAGTAATATACAATATTAACAAATATGGCATTACTGAGGTACAGTATGACCACTGTACAAGCGAGTTTTGTCTACGGAAGAATCGACATAATGCCAGATAGACAATGTGTCAGGTTGTCTATTCTTCCGTCGACAAAGCCCGTTTCTACGGCGGTCAATCTACGCGTGCAGACATATTTGTTAGGTCGCAACTCATATTTTAAACAATAATGGCAATAGGGATGGTGACTCATTTTTTTTTATTTGTCTACCGGGTAGATTATTAAAAAGTATTTGACACGTATTTTTTCTTTTTTCACGTAATCGTAAAATTACGGAGATATTTTGAGTTGAAATGGCGCATGACGTCACGGCTTTGTACATTTTATACCTAGTTGTAACGTAGTTAGCCCCCACTCTCCAACTTTAATGCGTTTAACTAAGTATTCTTTTGTTAACTCGATAAAACAAAAAATACCTATCTAATATTTTTGTATTACCTGATTGACGGACAAAATAGAATTTCGTTTTCTTTACCCAGTCATCATCCCTATTAGCGGCCTACCATGGCGCTTTCATCTTAAGTAAGAAAGATTGATTGTTGATCAACCTATTGTCCTTGCTTTTACCGATTATTTAGCTGAAGTAAAACCACAATTCCAAATAATGATCATATCCTTAATGAGGCCAACATTTAATAATAAAATGCGAACACGCGTCACACTGCAATCAAATAGTCGTCACAACAAATATAGTTCAAACAAACATACTTTTTCACGGTAACTAAACAACGTCATATCTTCCAGGTAACATCCTAACTTCCTAACTAATATTGCAAATGCGAAAGTAAGTTTGTTTGTTACCTTTTCACGACTAAACGGCTGATCGGATCTTAATGAAATTTGGCAAAAAGATAGATTTCAACCTGAGGAAGGACATAGGCTATATAGCATCACGCTACGACCAATAGGAGCGAGCAGCAATGTTAAATGTTGCGAAAACGGGGAAAATGTGACACAGACGAAGTTGCGCGGGACAGCTAGTTCTCCATTATTACGTAAACAAAACACATTCCGTACTAATTAAATTCTCATAACATAATTCAAATCAACAATAATTTATCCTCCATCATGTTAAAAAGGTAGTTGACAACAATAGTTTTATTTCATTTAAAAATAAGTCATCAGAAAACATTGCGTGATCAATTGAACGTTTCAGTTACGTAAGCTAAGCCACAGATTTATTCGTTAATTTATTAAATAATGGTTTAATAATGAACTATGATTTATCCTCTTACATAGTTTGTTGCTATTTGACGACAATATGACACTATAGCGTATTCAGGTAACTGCAGGGAAATACAAGCAGAAACTATATGGTTTGTTTTGTTTGTTTTCCCCCCACTATAAATGCCTGTGATGCAGTTCTCCACTTTGCATCATCAAACAAACGCATCGACAAACGAGTCATTTAAATTTAAACCTTATACAGTATGGCATAAAGAGCACCCGATGTGACATAGTTTAAAGGGGGTAATTAGGTACTAACCCTATGATACTAACCTATAAAGTCTAATGGGTAAACCCTGTTAATGTTATATTGTATGTTTTAACCTTGAATAAGTAATCATGGTTAATTCTGGGAAATAATTCTTTCAAAGTGCCTATTTTTAACCACTAATAGAAAACCGCGAAATAGGCACGAATAAGTACCTATCCTCATCATCATCTGCCTAGCCTTTTCCCAAACTATCTTGGGGTCGGCTTCCAGTCTAACCGGATGAGCTGAGTACCGGTATTTTACATGAAGCGACTGTCTATCTGACCTCCACAACCCAGTAACTGGGTAATACAATACCCCTTGGTAAGTCTGACAGACTTTTTGGCATCGACTACTCGTAACGACCGTCAAAGATCTACAAATGACAGCCGGGACCAACGGCTTAACGTGCTTTCCGAGGCACGGAGGAAATTCTGTATGTAATCATGGTCACCCATCCATGGACCAACCTCGGCAAGCACGGCTTAACCTTAAAGATCGAACCGTGCGGCTATCTTCATTTAGCCACGAGGTCCTTCTACCTCTTCTTCTACCTAACCTAAACTATCACCAACTTAAAGTTGGCTTTCAAGCCAGTCATGCGAAGTAATTAACAATAGGCATAAAGCTGATATTGTCTTCTCTTTTCAAATTTTCTAGCTACTAACTTTACGCTTCGTTGGTGTAATGGTCGCAAGCGAGACTGCTGAGCATTAGGTCCTGAGTTCGATTCCCGGGTCGTCTATTGGCTATTTCCATAAGGAATTTTTCAGTAGCACCCACGAAGTCAGCAGAAGAGCAGCGGTGGCCCAGTGGTGGCAGCCCCGACTTACGAGCAGTAAGTCGTAGGTTCAAACCCAGGCCATTACTTTGAGTAATTTATTTCATCACCGCTGCTCTCAAAACGGTGAAGGAAAACATCGTGAGGAAACCGGCATGTCTTAAAACTAAAAATTCGAAGACATGTGACATCTACCAACCCGCACTGGGCCCGCGTGGTGGATTACAGCGCACTCCCTCTCATACAGAGGAGGCCTGTGTCCCAGCAGTGGGAACATTATAGGCTGATGATGATGACCCACGAAGTCTGGAATTACCCTTCGGAGGTTGCACGTGTTGCTATTACCGCCAAAATGTCCCTTTTTCGTCTGCATCGCTTCTGCAATTCCTTAATATTGCAAGTTTCATAAAATAGTAACTTTCATATTTTATCAAACGCAGCTCGGAAACAAGATGTTTCAAAAGATTTTGTCGCATACCATACAGGTTTTATGCGTGGTTTGAAAATAAAATAAAATGGCCACAGTTAGACAGGCCAAATAATACAAAGCCCTTTTTTAAGTAAATGTCAGTTTGTTTAAAATATTTTTAACCTATCAAAAGTAGTTTTGACTGCTACATATACAAGGTGTTGTTTTGCATTCTCGTCAAATTTCAGGAAGTGGTCACCAAATCCATAAATAATCAATTAAAATTACGGTACCTAGTTAATTATTAATAAACGCTGTTTTTTTGGTTATTTAAGTTTGTCAATATTTCAGAATAACCCCCTTAACGTGGGTTAGGGAATAAGAAATTATAGAGTAAACGTTTGAGATTGTTTGTATGTGTGTAAGCGAGGTTATAGGGCAAGAACCAGACGGCCCGCGTTTAAAACAAGGGTGGTTCACACTTACCGATTTCCGTAAAAAAGAAAAAAAATAAAAATTACCAACCCATTTTATTATTGATTCGGGTTGAGAATCACTAGCATAGTTACCTCCTCGAATTTGACGAGGATGCAAAACAACACCTTGTATATTTCTAACTAGCTACTATATAGATGCAACGGTACCACTCAGTCTCGATAATATCCACTAATTACTTTTCTTTTAACACTTCGACCTTCTTTATATTTTATCTTTGCACTTGTGCACTAATTACCTGCCCGTCCCACGTGTCACTGCGACCTCAAAAATACGACAATGTCATAGAAAATATGACACATAGTATTTGCTGCAACAATCTTATCTTTAATCTTTACTACGGCTATTATCAATTAGTTATCTTTACACCTTTGTAGATATCTTTTCTATTGTTATTGCCAAGGTCTTCATAGAGGGTTTTCTAATAGGTAAAGCTGATTTAATAGCCTCTTACTTATTAAATATTTTTGGAGCCATGCAGAG
The DNA here is from genome assembly GCA_963082945.1 of Cerastis leucographa. Lineage (NCBI taxonomy): Eukaryota > Metazoa > Arthropoda > Insecta > Lepidoptera > Noctuidae > Cerastis > Cerastis leucographa. The sequence goes on along the minus strand of OY720356.1, from coordinate 17,885,584 downwards.
AATGCTTTTGTGCATTAGGGCGGTCTTTGAAGCTCTTGGATTTACTTTACTGAATGTTTACAGGGTGTAACGGAAAGGGTATATACATCCTTAAGGGTGTGCTACAGACCATTAAACTGAACATGTTTCTCATCATAAAACATGTTTTTCAGCAAAAAAAAATATCTGCTGCTCCATAGAAAATTACAATACCTACTCGACCCAAATGTATAGGCAGCTGATATTTTTTTTTGCTGCAATTTTTTTTTTATGGTGAGAAACATGTTCAGATTGATGGTCTGTAGCACACCCTTATATACCCTTTCCGTTACACCCTGTATATCACTCTGGCGAAATTCCTGACTTATGTCTCTCCCAAGCGTCTTCTCATCAAGCCATAATATTATGTCTCATTATGATAATTATATAAGATTGTTGAAAAACAACAGAAATTAGTTGAGTAATAAAACTGGACGAAATCTAGATTCTAGATAATTATAGGGACTTGAAATCTGTTTACCGAATGAAAACAGAGATCTATTGATTCCCTGGTATTTTAAATACAATCAAGGGGTAAATAAGGGTAAGGCTATGTGGGGGGGGGTTCAAAATGATTTACTAAGTACCGTGGTAAGTGTTTTCGCGTCGGTGTCCCTTAAACCCCGTATAGCACTTGATTTTATTTTCGGATCATAGTTGGTTAACTTTTGTACCCTTAGATAGTACGGCGTTGGATGAGCTCGAAGCTAAATAATAACAGCGCCGCTCGGGACGATTTTCAGGTTAAGCAACGGTTGCCTAGGTCGGTTCGTGGATGGGTGATCATCTATTATATACCGAGTTTCGTCCATCCTTTGGAAAGTACGTTAACCATTGCTATTTGTAGATCTTTGAAAGTTGTTATAGGTATTCAGTGACCGGGAAGACAGACTACCAGTCTTAACAAGGGGTATCTTATTACTGGGTTGTGGAGGTCAGATAGGCAGTCGCTTCATGTCAAATACTGGTATTCATCTGAATCCAGTCAGACTGGAAGCCGACCCTAACATAGTTGGAAAAAGGGTAGGCAGAGGATGGGGTAGAAGGGTGGCATGCCATAATGCATTTGAAAAATGTACTTCATTTACCTTATTGCATAGGGAAATAAAATCCGTTATATTCTAATTAGAGTAGCGGTGGCCCAGTGGTGACAGCCCCGACTTACGAGCAGTAAGCCGTGGGTTCGAACCCAGGCAGGCGCATTACTTTGTTTAATTTATTTCATCACCGCTGCTCTTAAAAACGGTGAAGGAAAACATCGTGAGGAAACCGGCATGTCCTAGAACTAAAAATTCGAAGACATGTGACATCTACCAACCCGAACTGGGCCCGCGTGGTGGATTACAGCCCATTCCCTTTCATAGAGAGAAGGCCTGGTTCCCAGCAGTGGGAACATTATAGGCCGATGATGATATTCTAATTTGTAGTTTTATTACATTGCCGGCGGCAGTGAGGAAGCCAGTTCGACTCCCGGCGGTAGAGGGTTGGTCTACATCATCTATGATTTTGAGAAGAATGCGAGTGCTTTTAAACTTCGTTTTGCACAAATGAATGCCTATGTAAAATAGGTTTTATTACTTCATGAAACAGTCCTTATTTACGTGGCTGAAGTCCTTTTTTAATGACTAAATGCACTGTTGAGTTTTCTACTTTCAGCTCTGAACTGAGAATTGAAATTTAACAGTGCAACGATATCTAGAGGCAGTTGAAAAACGGGAATAAAACTTTTTATTCTTTCTTATCTACATTATTTTCTTACTAAACACATTACTTGGAGATTGGACACTTCGATTTCTTTCATTTTTTTTCTCTTACTTTGTAAAGTTTTATTTAATTGTGCATAATTTTTTAATAAATAAATCTGAAATAACAATTCTCAGCTGAAAATACGCATGATAACTTCTTTATAACTACGTTATAGCAAGAATATTTAGAGACTTGAAGTTTTTTTTATTTTTCAAACGTTTTTATATCAATAAATATTTGACATACTTAATTCTTATTTTTATACACCGTGTAAATCACCTCATCACGAAGCCGTCAACCAAGCATTATGTACATGAAACTAAGTAACTTTACGCAAAAATTATTGCTGGGAAACGACTTTTTTTTGGGGGTATAAAATCATGTTTTGTGGCACTTAATGTAACGCACTCAAAACATTGTGCTGATGGACGGATTGAATAGTACGGGGGTCGTGGAGGTGTTTAAAGTAAAAATCTTACATTAAAAACTTGTATTTAAAAAATACTTGTCAAAAGGTTGATTTTTGACCCCTAATATCTCCGTAACAAGAAGGTTCCCAGGTATGGTGTAGAACAAAAAAATGATCGCAATGACAGGGAGAACCAGTGCCTTTCGGCTTCGTTAAGAGGTGTTTTACACCCTTTATTTTCACGCCAAATATCGATCTCACACAATTTTTTTTCCTAATTACAGCCGAATCGTCTACAATGATCTCAACTCCATCACACCAGAGCAATACTTCAAACAAGTCACTCGCCGCGTCGCCGAAATCAAAGCAGTCTCCGTGAGTATCGCCATCTCTTTCACACCCATACTAACCAGCATAACGCTGTCTCGTTAAACTTGCAGGAGCAGCCTTCAAATGTATGTCTAGTGTAATTTTGACCTAATATTAATGACGTAAGAGTTGTGTTTTGTTTGGAAACATCACTAACTGACAGGTATATTGTTCTCTTTCTTTCAATGCTTATTAAAGGAGGAGGTAACTATGTTAGAGCCTTGTCGATTTGTTAACTGTTTGGAACGAATACTGGTAAGTAAGGCTGGCGGAGTTTATGATGTTTCTGTCTTTTATATTTCTTGGGAGACTGGATTTTTGGTAGACGATATTTTTTACATGTTAGCAAATCTAGATGTGTGCCGTTCTGTGACGTCATCAGCTAAGCTCACTTGCACATCGCTAACACCAAGGGGATCATGTTTTGTGTAAGCCCCTAGTATAGAAAAGCTTTCAGTACCACCCAAGAGTTTACTCGCACTACAACACATTGACGTATAAGAAATGACAGATTTGAAGGCAGTACGTGACGGAAATTGTGAGCTCAACGCACTTTCGATGCCACGAATTTTATTACTCCTGCTTACTCTACAGGGTGTAACGGAAAGGGTATATACATACTTAAGGGTGTGCTGCAGACCATCAAACTGAACATGTTTTTCATAATAAAACATGTTTTATTTGCACCCTTAAGTATGTATATACCCTTTCCGTTACACCCTGTATACATGATTCTATGCTCTGTGGAGTAAGCGCTAGCTTTTCTATACAAAAGGCTATTGCAATCCCGCTCATACACAATTATGACGTCAATAAGTATTTTTAATGTTTGTGCGTGTGCGATTTTGTGTTCGTAAACGCACTAATATTTCTAAATAAATGTTATCCGCACACAAACTACCAAAAATTCGATGTCTCTTTTAAAAACACTCAATTCTTTAGTTTTACTACTTTCTAGTTTTAATACTTTTGCTCAAACTCTTAACTAATCTAGAATATAATCACAACAAAAACCTTTACTTTGAACACTTCTTGATATTGGTGGCTACATACTTAATTGACTAGTAAACTAAAAAAAAATCCCTTACTCAAACCTGTAATTTGCAGAATAATCATCGAGTGCTTAACTCAGAAACTAATAGGTAATATCGATTCACATCTTCCTTACCTATTTTACAGCATGTTCAAATTAAATGATTTAAACATTGTCACTGCCACACTTCTACATAAAGCTAAATAATTACATATATATATGCTAGGCCACTTCAAAACACACCAAAATTAGAATTACTTTTCTACAACGCCGATACTTAAACACGTAAATATACTCATGATAACAAACAACTTTTCCAAAGAAACATTTTTTTTTCTAATTCATTCACTTTTATCACAAGCTGATAGGCCGAAGGCGCGCGCGCGCGAATTACATACAGCTGTTGTATTATTGTGATATAAGTGAATGAGTATATAAAAATGTTTCTTTGGGAAAGTTGTTTGTTATCATGAGTATAATCACGTGTTTAAGTATCAGTCACTAATACCAGTCACACTATCATGATTTTCATAAATCATTTACAATACTGATCGAGGATATTCAAATTAATGTGATTAATATGAAGTTGGTAATATAATGACTAGTCGAAACGATTGACAAAAGCTTTTCAGTATAGAAACGGTGTCTTTAAGGGTAAAGCGCCGCGGTAGCTCGAAATTCAAATGTTCGTAGGTTTTTTTGCAATTCGCAGGCAGTATGTTAAACAAAATATGATTCGCGACCGTACACGATATCTAGTTACAGAATTATAATTATCCCTTTAAGTTAATTTAATCCCTAATAATGACTATTTGACGAAAAAGTCATTCAATGGGTTAAAATGAACTTCAGGGTTGAATTGATGATTTTAATGTTTCATCATCATCAGCCTATAATGTTCCCACTGCTGGGACACAGGCCTCCTCTCTATGAGTGGGAGTGGGCTGTAATCCACCACGCAGGCCCAGTGCGGGTTGGTAGATGTCACATGTCTTAAAAATTTTGTTCTAGGACATGCCGGTTTCCTCACGATGTTTTCCTTCACCGTTTGTAGAGCAGCGGTGAAGAAATAAATTACGCAAAGTAATGCGTCTGCCTGGGTTCGAACCCACGGCTTACCGGTCGTAAGTCGGGGCTGCCACCACTGGGTACCGCTGCTCTCTTTAAATGATTATAACTCTGTAAAGCCATATTTACGGCCGCGAATCATATTTTAATCAACATACAATCTGACCAACACGTGTAGCATGACCGCCGTAGAAACGGGTTAAGTCGACGGAAGAATAGACAACTGACACATTGTCATTGTCTATCTGTCATTAAGTCGATTCTTCCGTAGAAAAAACTTGTTTATTACCAGTGGTCATGCTACGCGTGCTGTTAAAATACACTGCATTATAGTCTGGCTTCAAATAAAAAGTCTCGGTAAAAAATACAGGAATGTCTCGTATCAGTATTGTATCAACAAACCATTCAACAACTCTTATATTTCTTATAGCTAGCGTTCTTCAGTAAAGGATGTCGGTATATGCTGGTGTATGCTTGTTACAGAGTCCGGAGGAAAGAGGCGTGGTGATTCAAATTCTAGAGAGCACGTACAGATTCACACTGGGTTCTGTTGCTGGTGGTACGTATTTCATTGCCTTTGGATTTAGTTTCAAAGATACAGGTCCCAGCTTAAACTTTTTTCTTTTTCAATATTAATGTCAATTTTATTTATGTAACATAGGCAGTGAATGCAGTTCTTAAAATAAAGATCGTAGGTCGCTATTTTATGCCAAGCGTACATATGTACGGCTGCATGCGAAATAAAAAAATATTAATCATGCGAGAGGTAGACACAAATTATTTGGTGGGTAGGTCAAAATTAATAGGATGATGATAAATAAATAAAAACAAAAATTATAAATGTCACAATATGACTTTATAAGTAAAAAAATTAGAAGTCACAGCGTACATATTTGTATTGGAAATATGAAGTGAATTCATACAATAGCATTGCACTAAAGTTATATCACAGATTTTTGTTATTTTTCGAGTCCCAATAGTATTGCCCCCGTATCCTCAAACACTCGGATTCGATTTCGATTCGGAAAGTCGTAGGTCTATCTCGCTCGCTTTCGTAATGCCAAAACAAGATAAACATACGAACGACTTATCGAATCGAAATCGAATCCGAGCGTTTGTGAATAGGGGCCCTGGATTTTTTAATACATTTTAACTTTTGTGAAATGTTTCATATTTTCCAAAGTTGGTCCCGGCTATCACATACAGATCTTTGACAGTCATTACAGTTATCAGTGGCCCGAAAGTCTGACAACCAGTCTTGCCAACGGGTATCGTGGGTTGTGGAGATCAGTTAGAAAGTCGCTCCATGTGAAATACTGGTATTCATCTGCTTCCGGTTAGACTGGAAGCCGACCCCAACATAGTTAAAAGACTAGGCAGATGATGAGAAATTGCAGTTAAAAAAAGACCCCTATACTAATCCTCACTTGTAACTACTCAGCCGTCGGAGCCTCAGCAGTGTACCCCATCGACTTAGTGAAGACCCGCATGCAGAACCAGCGCACGGGCTCCTTCATCGGTGAAGTGGCGTACAGGAACTCCTGGGATTGCTTCAAGAAGGTCATCCGGCACGAAGGTGTCTTCGGTCTGTATAGAGGATTGGTGCCCCAGCTGATTGGTGTGGCCCCTGAGAAGGCTATTAAGTTAACGGTAAGTATTTTGTTACAGATACACACATCAAAAGTGTCTAGGGATCAAGCATTTTTATGCGGATTTCTTGAGATTGAGATGTGGCTTTGTAATAAATTTATGATTTTATAAATTTATATGGATCCTTTTTGGTGCATTTCATAATTTGAATCAGGAACTGTGAATCAAATTCGAGTAAAAGATGAAAATCAGCTGTCAATATTTTCCCTATAAAAACATACAACGCATTGAAGACATTATTAGTGCTACTGTTTCCCTACTACTGATTAAAACCAACGTTATTATGGAGCGGCGACGTCATTTAAGCAGGGAAGAAATGCTCAGAGCCGTGGGAATGATAGAAGCTGGTTACCGGCAACGTACTGTGATCGTCGACGATCAGTCGACTTTGGACACGTTACCGAAGCACTGGTACCGTGGCTGAGCGCCATGGAGGACGGTATCGCTGCACCACACGGAGACAAGACCGATACATTCAAATCTTAACTCGAAGAGCTCCAACAATAACCGCCATGATGTTAGCCGTGAGGCTTCATCACTCTTCGGGGAACTTAATTAGCGACCAAACAGTCAGAAACCGCTTGCATGAAGTGAACCTTCATTCCCGAAGACCGCTACGGGTACCACCTATAGCAATGCACAATCGTAGGATTCGATATCAATGGGCTCTTGAACACAGAAATTGGGCAGAAGAACAATGGCGTTTCGTGTGCTTTTCTGATGAGTCTCGTTTTGGTATGAGACCGGATACAAGACGTATACGACACTGGAGAACCCCTGGACGCCAACAGCGATTAAAATCCTGCCAGGAAGTCCATCCTTATAGTGGTGGAACCATCATGGTATGGACGGGTACTTGGATCGGCGTAAGAACTGAGTTGATTTGGATCAGAGGCAACCTCAACGCTCAAATTTATGCTGAAACGATTGTATCTGACGTCATCGTTCCTCTACAAGTGCAAATCGGTCCCTTATTTCAGTTAATGCATGATAATGCACGACCGCACACCGCAAGAGTTGTAAGACAGACTCTCGCCGCAGCTAACATCAATGTCCTGCCCTGGCCTGCTCAGTCGCCAGACTTGAACCCGATTGAGCATGCATGGGATATGCTACAGAGAAGAGCTCTGCCGAATATGGAGGGTATCCAGTCGCAAGAAGACCTTTTTTTGTTGTTGCAACGAACATGGGCGGCCATTCCACAGCGTGATTTGGATGAACTCATTTTGAGTATGCCAAACCGATGTTCTTGTGTTGTTAGTGTTCGCGGTAGAAACACGGATTATTAATTGTTTAAGTTACCCAATAAAATTTTAAAGAAAACTGTTATTTCAGTCTTTTTTTCGAACTTTAATGTTAGTGGTTCAAATGTCAAAAATCCCTTTATTAGAAAATGGCAAATTTCTTTATTAATGCAAAGGTGACTTGGTTTATCGTTACTGTGACAAACGAAAACACTTTATTTGATGAATCCTTAAAGAAAATTTTAATTAATATCAATCAGGAGAAAAGTTATTGCAAAAATATATGTTGATCCCTAGACACTTTTGATGTGTGTAGTTAAGTCTTTTTCATGTTAGTAATAGTAAGCCAGTCCTAGAAAAAAAATAATTTCGAGGGAAGTAACTCATATCTTCCTTTGAAAATCTTGACTTGAAACTTAAATTTATACTATCAATGGGAACGGGATATTTACCAAATCTATTTGAGTTTTGAGTTACCGATATTTCGGCGCTGTTGCAAGCGTGCAATGGTATGGTAGCATGATGTTGTTGATTATTATTGTCATGATGTTTCCAGTTTTCGTGACCATGTCAATTCAAAAACTTTCTTAGGTTGATATTCGTATGAAATCGAGAAATAAAACTAGATTTAGAGCTTATTCTAAAATAAGCCGTTAAACACTTGATAACATGTTTTTATTAACCTTTTCAGATGAACGACTTGGTTCGCGACAAATTCACAGACAAAAAGGGTAACATATCGCTATACGCTGAGATCTTGGCTGGTGGTTGTGTGAGTAAATTTTTATTTAGTAAACTATTTCCCTCGCAAAAAAAAAATTGGTGGATAGTATGATAGATGTGTAACGGTTGACAGAGGAGGATGGTAGCAAGAAACGCTGAACGAAACGGACATCGCAATGTACCTACGGAACTTCAAAAGCTTCCATTACGAATTACTAAATTTCGTATATTTATTAAATCTTAACCCGTTCCATTGCTCGCTGAGCAAACTTAAATTTATTGACCAGTTATAACGTGAGTGACCACGTTTCTGTCTAGAACAGGCAGATACATTCAGAGTGGAAGATATTTTGGGGCACTTTTTAGTGTTGAATAAGAGGTCATTGGCAGTAAAATTGGAATAAATAAATAATTTATACAGGGTTATTTGTAAAACACCGACAACCTCTCAGGACTATGTTACTAAAATCGTAATCAACTACTTTTGTTCTAAGACTTTAAAAAAATCATCTTATTTTAGTTCATCAGATTTTAATACAAAAATATACATTTTTAAATTGAACGCTCTAAATGTTACGAAGTCTATGCGAAGCAAAAGAAAGCGATAGTAAAATAGCGAGGGAGCATAGTCGTAACATTTAGTGTACGGCCTGAGTGCACGCTCTATCCGAGCGTCGAGCGGAGCGGGGAGGAGCGGTCGAAAGCGCGTTCTTTAAGTGGCCTCAGTGCACGCTCAGCGTTTGTGGTGGGCGGTCGTTTGTGTCGATCATGGCGTCTGCGTCGTATGATATTATTGATATGTATTTAGAAGAAAATTTGTGGCTAAAATTTAATTATGAGTCAAGACAAGGTCCTAGTAACATTGTGAAGCAAAGAAAACAATTTGGAGTTCCCTCCACACTCTTGCTTTAACTATTCTGTTCTTCTATAAAGAATGCGAAGATAACCATATTTCAGGTTTATTTTGTATTTCTGAAATTATTTCTTCAAACGACATCCTTCAAGAACGCTCGTATCACCGCTGCAAAACACAAACTGGTTTGAACTTGCACGCGACGCCCCGCTCGACGCAAACAAGCCCGCTGCTGCCCACGCTCCGCTCGGCCGGCACTCAGGACAGCCACTACGGGTAGCACGTGTTTAACATGAACGCTGCACGCCCCTACCCGCCCGACGCTCGGATAGAGCGTGCACTCAGGCCGTACACTTAGAGCGTTCAATTTCCATATCTTTATATTTGTATGAAAATCTGATGAACTAAAATACTTATGACTAATTTTTTAAAGTCATATAACAAGGTTGTTGATTATAATGTTAGTAACATAGTCCTGAGAAGTTGTCGGTGTTTTAAAAATAACCCTGTTTTTCTTAATTACCTACCAACAATTCTTTGTTGGTATGAGTAGGTAATTAAGATTCCAGATATCCATGGAAGAAGACATACTGCGCTGACCCCAAAAAAAATTAGGATAAGTAAAGGAGAACGATAATGATAATGAAATACCACCAAAACTTAAACATCTAATTTTTCCTCCCCAGGCCGGTGCTTCACAAGTAGTATTCACAAATCCGTTAGAAATAGTAAAGATTCGTCTACAAGTGGCGGGAGAGATCGCCGGCGGTACTAAAGTGCGGGCCTGGTCCGTTGTCAAAGACTTAGGCCTGTTCGGACTGTACAAGGGGGCGAAGGCCTGTCTGCTACGAGATGTGCCGTTCAGCGCTATCTACTTCCCTGCCTATGCTCATGTTAAGGTTAGTACAAACTTAGATTGACTGTGCCTTGTTCTAAATCTTTTAAAACGTAAATAAATTCGTTATAAAAGTAAATAAGGTATCTCTAGATACATATTCAACCTAATTAGTGTCGGGTCATTTAGTTCCCTTCAAAATGGTTGAGTTGAATGATGGCTGATCCATGCGTCATGTTCGTGAACGGGGGCTGTCAGTTGTGCCTGGTCGTCTCTTAGCTGCCACGGCTCATTACGAACTAATGATTTCATATTTTAATTGTTCTTTTCGTTTTTACTATGGACACTTTTAACGTGCACGTCTTGCTACATCGTTCTCACATAATGTACCATCTCTAAATGAATGATGTAACCAAGGTTTTGTAAAAATATTCTGATTTAAAAGAGTGTCCATGGAGTTTCTTGCCCATTCTTCTCCATAGAGATCTACGCTTTGGAATGGGCAACTACAGTACTTTCACAGTTATTATGTCTTGTGACTGGGACTGTAGCTTCATTTTTATTGTTTTTCGACTATTCAAAAGTGCCTATAACTGGCCTACTTGAAATAAATGATTTTGATTTGATTGATTTGATTTGATTTAAATATATATGCTCAGTTGTTTTCGTTCAGTCCATACGTTATTTGTAAAAGTGGAATTTGCCTAACAATCAATGGCCCATTGTATATCTTGTTCTGCCTACAAGCTAACGAAAGTGCGCGTGACATATTAACACAGCCAAAAAATATGAAGCATCGAAATGATCATAATAATAACAACAACGTAACATTCCAGGCTAAGTTCGCGGACGAGAACGGCTACAACCACCCTCTGACCCTGCTGGCGGCCGGCGCCATCGCGGGTATACCCGCCGCCTCGCTCGTCACTCCTGCTGACGTCATCAAGACGCGCTTACAGGTAACAAAATGACATGACAAGCTGACAAACTATAGAGGTCTAAGACCACACCTGGATTCAAAGTTTCATAAATAGCAAAAGGGGTGACTGTTCCAGCTTCTTTGGAGAACAGTTCTTCAGTTATAGAATAGAATAGAATCATTTATTTCCATAGCAAAGGATCATAAAATTTAACAAACAGCAACAGATCTTAAACTAAAAACACACAGAACAATAATAAAAATACAAAATAGTAATAATTTCCTAACTCAAGTAATTAATTGATTTCTTTAAAATGTGATAAATGGTTACTTAATTAATTAAAAAAGTAGCAATAATTAAGATAGGTAAGAATATAATTACGAGTACCTCACTACATATTTCGATTGCACAGCAAATGAACCATACAATGGTTAAGGTACTGGCAATCAAACCTCTGCGCGAATACCCTCAGGATGCCGCTGGAGCTAGCCCGAACCCTGCGGACCAGGGATGTGCACCGTTTCCGCATAGTCGTGTAGAAACAATCAACTTGCGACCCGGCGAACATCCCTGATGCGCTACAAAATCGGGGCAGCCTCATCAGCACCCTAAACGCATTATTATATTGCACACGCAGGGCATTGTACTGTGCACGCGTGTATGTGAGCCACAGTCTGCTCGTGTAGAAAGAGGTGCAATAATAAGTATGAATGTCCTTTACACAAGGTGTTGTTTTGCATCCTCGTCAAATTCAAGGAGGTAACTATGCTAATGATTCTCGTCCCAAATCAATAATAAAATGGGTAGGTAATTTTTATTTTTTTCCTTATTTACGGAAATCGGTAAGTTTGAACCACCTGTGTTTTAAACGCGGCCCGCCTGGTTCTTGCCCTATAGCCTCGCTTACACACATACAAACAATCTCAAACGTTTAATTGATCATTTCTTATTCCCTAAACCACGTTAAGGGGTTATTCTGAAATATTGACAAACATAAACAAGCAAAAAAATCAGCGTTTATTAATAATTAACTAGGTATCGTAATTTGAATTGATTATTTATGTCTTTTGTGACCACGTCCTGAAATTTGACGAGGATGCAAAACAACACCTTGTATAGTGTATAGAACACCGCTAGCACTCGCGATAAGTGTGAACCTGCGTGTTTTAAGTGTTCGATGCTGATGCCGTCATGGCCTGGAGACTTCCCTCGTGACATATCTGTAATAGCTTTCCTAACATCTTTAGCTGTAATTATAGCTCCAATCTCCTGAAAATACGGCTCAACATCGATCACTGACTATGATGGCCCCAATGGCGATTTTACAGTGAAATGATCCTTAACACGTCAGCTATACAATTATGATTGTTGACACCTTTAACGCTCACTTGCAGGAGGCAAGGCTTGCTATAATTTTAATAAATTATTGGTGGACTTCCAAAAATGTCGAAAAACATGCTTCGAATGGAGCGACGCCAACATGTCCATTTTAATTTGTTCGCTATGGTTTTGACACCATTTTAAACGGGACTTAAAAACCCTTCGACTTGATTGCATTTCCTCAAAACCAGGGCCCGACTTCGGTTTTCCATACCAAAGCCACAGCTGGAATTTATACCTAGCCTCCCTATGAGAATCACCAACGTGTCTGTTCCATCCAACCACAGGCTTCCACTTATAACGTCGTGTTGTAACAAAACTATCCGTGGCAGCCTTGCTTAAGACAGTAATTATCTCATCATAAAGTTTATCGATGTGCCTTCTATGATCTACATCACTACAAACATGTTCACTACAATTGCGAAATACACTATGAAAATCAATAAGTTCCAATCCCTCATGACATAACTTACTATACATTAACATTTCATCTGGTTTTCTCTCACCCCACAGTACCCTATTCACTAACAATCGAGTATCACAGGAAATCTTTATCTTATCTTTATTATACACCGTGTAAATCACCTCATCACGAATCCAAGCATTCTGTACATGAAACTAAGTAACTTTACGCAAAAATTATTGCTGGGAAACGACTTTTTTTTGGGGGGTGTTAAATCATGTTTTGTGGTAGAACTCAATGTAAGGCACTCAAAACATTGTGCTGATGGACGGATTGAATAGTACGGGGTCGTGGACGTGTTTAAAGTAAAAATCTTACATTAAAAACTTGTATTTAAAAAAATACTTGTCAAAAAGTTGGAACTTTGACCCCTAATATCTCCGTAACTAGAAGGTTCCCAGGTATGGTGTAGAACAAAAAAATTATCGCAATGACAGGGAGAACAAGTGCCTTTCGGCTTCGTTAAGAGATGTTTTACACCCTTTATATAACATCAAAATTACATTCTACAATTAGCGGGGATTGCAAACCGGCATTAGTGGTCACGCAGTGCTTAGCCAGCGGCAGCGTCGGGACCCATTCGCCTTACTAACAAAGCTAAACGTGCCAGTCTAGTCCTACCGAATCAACGTCCGCACAAGTCCAAGTCAAGTTTAAGTCCTTCTAGCTGATCCGTCGCAACGTATACTTTGTTTTTATATCTCTCATTTCTGTTTGCAAAATCAAAATATCCTTTAATAACTTCGAGACATCTAGATGGTCGAAGGTCACCGGTGGAAGTTTTTCCAAATCACGGGAAACAAACACTAGCATAACTTCAGGGTCCGATCCCTTGAAAAGCGATATTATATCTTCAACATCACGGTTTTCTTTTCTTTGTCTTTTACGAGAAATTTTTGCTTACCCGTCGGCAGCGATTCAAATAGTAGCGATTTCGATCTTTCGATTTCTTCACTTTTAAACGCCGACACCCATATTCTGGTCAGACTAGCTTCATCAATAATCGATATTTTGTTTTGCACATAGGCTAACAACTCGTCTATCATAATATTGCACGAAATACACTTCACTGTCGAAGACATTCTGCTAATTATCAGCGGCGTAATAGATCACAGCTGCACATGACGCGCGCGCGCGGTCGACTGATTATGGTTTCGTCAGTGATTAGTTCAGCTTTTGAATATATCGTGCGTACGTTCTGCAGGTGGTAGCCCGCTCAGGCCAGACGACGTACAGCGGCGTGCTGGACGCGACGCGCAAGATCTACGCCGAGGAGGGCGCGCGCGCCTTCTGGAAGGGAGCCGTCGCGCGCGTCATGCGCTCCTCGCCGCAGTTCGGCGTCACGCTCGTCACCTACGAGATACTGCAGCGACTGTTCTTTGTGGACTTCGGGGGATCGTGAGTACACAATCCTTTTTAAGATCCTCGAATTATAAAAACTAATTGTGTTCACCTTAATTTTCTCGGAGCTATTCTGGTTGGTAATTCTAAATTCTGGCTTCTAAAAGTTCCAGTGGCTCAAATACAGACGCAACATTGTCCCAAAAATTTTTAGCCACTACCTCCTAACGTCAGTTGTGTACCTGACTACTTATTTGATACCAAAGTTTTAAATCTTCAATTAAATAAACGTTATTTCGTCAAAATATACGGTCGTCGTATATTTTGACGAAATTATAAATCTATTTTAAAATCAATTCTAAATCTTGCTAGTCATGAACACACTGAATCATTTATTTAACCCTAAAACTATATCCCCAGTCGTCCGGCCGGGTCGGAGCTGCACGTGGCGACGCCGATCGAGGAGACGATGCCGAAGCCGCAGCACATCGGCGGCTACCAGGTGGCGCTGCCGGTGCTGACGGGGCTGGAGACCAAGTTCGGCATCTCCCTGCCGCGCTGGTCCGCGACCAAGCCCGCACCAGCGCACTAGCGCGCGCTACACATACCACACACGTCCCATCCACCAACAACGATCTGTCAAATTTCTTTAATTGATTTTCAACTTTATCGTTAAAGAATTAGGTTCAAGGTTGATTGAGAAAATTTTACGGTTTCGTGCTAGCTATGCAAAACCAGTATTCGATCTCTCGTTGTGTGGGTAGCTCATACAAAGCGAGGTCAGGGATATACTGGATATACAACTTGATGAGTCGACGTGTGACGAGTAAGTAATGATGATATACTGGTGATCTTGTGGGTAGGAAGTCTTTTAGAGGTGCACATATTTCCTTCTCGCTTTTAACTTGGTGGTTGTTACTGTGTGAGCGAGATAAGAATATATTTGAATGACGAAGTCACGGCCGCGCAGTCACAGACATGCAGATACATGAGAGATTACTATGGTCATCTAGTTTGACTGGATCAATATATTTTCTTACACAAAACGTCAAACGACTATTTACCATTGAAAGATGTTCTACCCACATAATTGCACGGTATGTAATAAAAATGTAAGCTTGTAACAATATTTGAAGATAAGACATAACGAGTGAGATTAAGGAATATTTAAAACACACTATACATTTTGTTACACGAAATTATATTCACAGTATTTACGACGGTAACTTTATTGCAACCAGCATTTCTAGAAGGAAAGTTTTCTTTTGAAGAGATAAAAAGAGCTTACTGTGGGTTGTGTTAATATCTTCGGTATATTTAAAATCTTTAAGCCCTGAAACATGTCACGACATCACGCCTCTAATCCCCTTAGAGCTACGCAGAGGTGAACCAATACACCCCTTATAAAAAAATCTACTTACTTTTAAAGCTCCAAAGCAATGGTGTCTATTACTTAAGACGGGCCAACATTAAAGACCTGCTGTATTTGCTAGTCGACGTAGTATGAAAACCCTTAAAATTTATTGTTTTCTGTGAGTGAGTGGTTTTTAAAAGTGTTAGGAGTATATTGCGAAAACATAGTTTGAATAAGAGATTTCTAAATTGGCTGTGTATCCCAAAAAACCATTGAAATTATTTGTGTAACTAATATATTTTATTATTTATTGATTGTAAAGAGATGACTAACATATTTAATAAGCTTAAATGAAAGCTCTCTTTGGTGACTAAAATTAAATTAATTGAACCCAATGCCACCAAATTAATCAATGATTTTAAGGATCTCCGTACTACGTTACATATTGTATAATAATATAATATATTCTAGAACATAATATATTATATTATGATACAATATGTTAAAAAACCCTGTCCGCTCCGCGAGGGTATTATATTAGGCATTGAGATTAAATTATGTGTATGTAGTTCCTTTTGGATAAAAGGTAAAAACAAACAACTGACGATCGAACATACTAATGCCGAAGATGGTGTTGTCATGTTTTAAAAGTTTGTTCTTTTTTAGGGAAATAGTGGTAATTTGGGAAAAAAAACGAGTTTTTAAAATTCATTAATATGTTCACTTTAATGAATATATTTTTTATTTTATTTTATTTGGTAATGTCATTGGTAAACCTATTCGGATCGGACTTGGTTTTTTTTAAATATTGGATAAGCCATATAATATAGTTATAGACAACAATTGCGTAATCTAATCGCACCTTATAGCATTTTAATAAAGAGGACTTCACATGGAAGGCCAAATTTTTTGATTTGTCTTTTAGCATTCGATATGTTACAGCTAGCAATAAGAATTAGAGATTTATACATATTAAGAATCACATTAAGCTTTTATTTTATATTTATTTACTCGCTTTTAAGGTCTTTGTAACTTTTTATTTTTTCCAATTGCAATTATTTGTGCATTTTTAATTTTATAGACTGTCATGTTTTATAGAAACACGCTAAGTTGCTATAAGATGGTGCTATACATAAGCACTATATTTTTACGAAATCCTCTTCGATATTTGCATTTAGAATAATTAAAGTAATATTTTTGAACAGAATTTGTACTATTAACGTTTTGTATTTATTTACACACTTGTGTGAAAAATTAACATTTATTAACTTGATAATTGTAACATATCAGAATGCCTTTAGTTTTAAGCAAAAATCGAAATCAAAGCGAACTTTTTATTGTTATTTTTTATTTGTTAAAACAAATGGTCAATCGATTTGTCTTGATTGCTGATTAAAATTGTGTTTTGAAGAATTGGTGACGTCGACCAACTTTTTTTTGCAAAAGTGTGTTTATACAAGGTGTTGTTTTGCATCCTCGTCAAATTCAAGGAGATAACTATGCTAATGATTCTCGTCACGAATCAATAATAAAATTTTTACTTTTTTTCTTATTTACGGAAATCGGTAAGTGTGAATCACCCGTGTTTTAAACGCGGGCTGTCTGATTCTCGCCCTATAACCTCGCTTCCACAAATACAAATAATCTCAAACGTTAATTCGAAAATTTCTTATTACCTAAACCACGTTAAGGGGGTTATTCTGAAATACTGACAAACATAAACAACCAAAAAAATCAGCGGTTATTAATAATTAACTAGGTACCGTAATTTTAATTGATTATTTATGTCTTGTGTCACAACCTGCTGAATTTTGACGAGGATGCAAAACAACACCTTGTATATAATCGGCTTAGACTAATTGACTGAAATGTCCATATCGCATAAAGCTTTTAAATATCTAAACACTTTCCGTCTATATAATACATATTTTTCTAAATAAGTTATAGATCAACTATCCTACCAATCATTCGATTATTTTTTTAGCTGTTTAAATATTTAAAAGCAAATAATACTAATAAATAAGTGAAAACTAAATATCTAGATAGGATGTCCCCAAAAAATGTATAACAAAGTTCAAATAAATGATTAAATCAACGAGTAAGTAGAAATCAATTAAAAAATTGTACAGAGAATTATAAAGGACAAATATTTAAAACTTAACAATTTTAATACTGAGATTATTTAGAGTAAACACGCCTTGTTTTGACAAACCTTGGAAAAAATAAGATTTGCATGAACAAGGCGAAAAATTAAAATATTCCTAAAAATATAATCGCGAACTAGCTTGGGCACGTCTTTTTATATCTTCACCTATTTAGTCATAAAAGCTGTGTATACGCTTAATAATAAGTTAATGCCGTTTGGTTCCTAAAACTGTATCGAAATGTTTCCTTTTGAGGCAAGAAGTTAATAAAAAATACAGTTTTGAGCTGTAATTGATGTCATAGTAATACTGTGCTCCAATGGTGAATTTATTTTACAAGTACAGTAGGCCGCATGTCAGTGTTTATGAAACCAAGGGGCCTACCATGACGTCTTAAATTTGTAATGTTTTAATCTTATTCCAGAGTGGGAAAGAGATGGCGCTAGACGTACTCTGTAGCTCCGTCTCTTTCCCACACTGGAAAAAGATTAAAACAATACTTGCTGTTTAATTAACACCAACGTTCGGTCGACTGTATACACAGCGACACATCAATGTATATATTTCCAGTATAACATGGCCTCGCATTGTATAGATTTCCCGTACAATGAGAGATCCGCATATACTGGTTTTGTAAAGCTTGATTGGTCGCCGCGCGTACAAGTAAATATAAAATTTTATCTGAATATTTGAGCAAATAACTAACGACTAAAATGTATATTTCTTGCTTCAAAATAGAACAAAGTAAAGGGCGGCCCAATTTCTAATGCACAATTTTATTTTGAGCGTAACGATAAGTAAATGTTGTATGACAACATTGTATAAAGTGAATCATAGTGTAACGACAGGTGATAGAAAGCCGATGTGACTATATTTATTGATATTGTACATTTGTGTTAAAAATAAATCGAATAAAACCTGCTTTGGAGTTTAATTTCTAATCTGTTAAAAATATTTATTATTTATAACTGGTAACATCAAATAATTGTCTGTGGTAGTTGTCTATGTAATTCTATCTACTCACTGTGTGCCAAATACTCTTTGGTGCTGACGTTGAGCAGAATAAAGCCGGTTAGTTTGAAATTCACTGAACTATGTTGTTAAAATAGGTCATGGGCCCAGATATGCCTTTTACGGAGTAGAAGTGTTATTTTTTGGGTATTATTAGCTAGCATAGATGTAGGCATCATTTTTTGAGATTAACAAAAATGGCTACCATTTCGTTATTCTGAGCTAACGTTCCTAAGCTGGGGCAAAGGGACGTGAGAATAATCACGAGTGTGTTTATCTTAGAAGGTATAGCAAGCTTTATCAAGCAAGAAAGTAAAAGTGAAGCAGCCGCAGATGATGCAAAAACGAGGGCCAAGTTAATTCTCACAATTGATCCGTCAGTGTATGTGCACGTCAAAGATGAACCAATAATTTGTGGCACGATGTACGATAATTCTAGGTTTTCACGAAGAATAACATTGCTGCGGAATCTTATATCAATTCGTCATGTGACGCAATTAGTCGAAACAGCTACGGATGAGACGTATTTTTCCAACCAGGGCGCCCTGGTACTAGTGGGCACGACTTGCAAGTATGAAAGTTTTTACTAGTCTGGCGCGGCTGCCCGGGCGAAGTTGGAACAAACCAGACTTGAAAAGTACTTGCATAGGAAATTAACCTATGTCTTCATATAAATAAGGAGCACAATCGTATTTGCGAAAAAAAAAATTGGATGTTAAAAGTATTTTTACAAAATACGATTTTGGTCCTTATTTGTAAGGTGACATGGTTGATTGTTATCCTATGCAAGCATTTTAAACCCTGGAAGTACAGGGCGCAGCGCGGGCGGCGCGGGTCTCGCGGTGCGTGTGGCGGGTGCAGGGCTCGCGGCGCGGGCGGCACAAGGCTTGAGCCGCGGGGCTTGGGGTGCGGTCGGTGCAGGGCCGGCGCAGGTCTCGAGGCCATTTTGTAGACTTATTCAAAGAAGTTATTTCGCGAGTTTATTGAACAATTAGTAAAAACGTGTAATAAATAAAACTGAACATTTTTTTGTGTGTTGTCTATGTTTATAAGTTAGGAATTGTAAATATAATAATTTATTTCGCGGGTTTATAGAATTGAAACTCTAAATAATAATATAGTCGCCATTCTATAAAAATGCCTAAGCTGACAGTCTAAATAAATATATTCTGGCACGGTAGGAACTAGACCGAACTCTACCAAATACTTTCAAGTATTTTAAAACCAGGTTTTCTTGCATACTGGTACTTGGAAGCCCTGGTATTGAATGTGGCAAGTATATCATATGCTTAGAAACAGCTCAGCTACCCTATTCACAAACGCTCGGATTCGATTTTGATTCGTTATGTTGTATGTCTATCTTGTTTTGGCATTACGAAAGCGAGCGAGATAGACATACGACTTACCGAATCGAAGCGTCACGTCGCGTTGCGTCTCTGTGAGAACTGACCCTAATGGTTTACCTGTAAAATACTTACTTACTATCCTTATGGCAATCAAACGTTCAGGGATCGCCATTCATTGAAGAATAAATTGATTGATCTTGCAGGAAACGATGAATCGGAAACAGGAAATGCTTTCTGGACTAGAGGACAGCCAGCACAATCGCCAATATTGGAATGGCAAAGTTGGGAGCAATGTCAGAATTGAAATGACAGTTCAGCTCATGGCGGATTGTCTATGCTATGCCAGGCGGAGACCGTTGTAAAAAACGCACGGGACATTGTAAATCACAGTGCAAGCAGAATGATCAACAAGAAATTAAGAAGAAGAATAAGACGAATGCTTTCTCGGTTGTTTTTGTGAGTGGAAATTTTATTAAACAAGATTTTAATCCAGAGCGGTGCGAGTGTTCAGATGGCGTCAGATGTAAACATGGTGGAAAATACATGATATACACCGAATACGGAAAACGAAACGGAAATTATTGCAGCAAATCAAAAAGCAATGCCAGTAATGTGTTCGCAACTCGCAACAAAAATACATGCACAGTACAAGGGTACGAGAAGCAGCGAGCTACTGGATCACGGAACACTAATACCTAGCGTAGGTACTGGACTGGATACAATCTATGGTGACGTCTGTGCACCAATGGAGTGCATTTCTATTGGAGGATCAAGGTATTTCCTCATTTTCGTTGATGATTTTCCCATATGGCATTTGTTTATTTCATAAAAGCCAAAAGTGACACCTTTAAATATTTTAAACTATTTTAAAGAATTTAAAAGTAGGTATGGTAAAAAACAGTCAGAAATATCAAAATGTTTCGGACAGTTATTGGTTTGGAGTTTTGTAGCAAAGAGTTAGAAGAATATTTGAAAGATGCAAGTATAGTTCACCAGAAAACTAATGTTTATACACCTGAACAGAATGGTATGAGTGAACACATCAATCAAACCATTGTGGAAAGAGCTTGTTGATTATTGTTTGATGCAGGTTTAGATAAGAAGTTTTGGGCAGAGGCAACAAATACCGCTGTCTATCTTAGAAACAGATCTGTTCTCTGCATCACGGCTAGATAATAAAACGCCACATGAGCTTGTGTATTTGGCAGCCAAGTGATGGTCCATGTAGGTAGGTAC
Organism: Cerastis leucographa; assembly: GCA_963082945.1. NCBI lineage: Eukaryota > Metazoa > Arthropoda > Insecta > Lepidoptera > Noctuidae > Cerastis > Cerastis leucographa. The sequence goes on along the minus strand of OY720356.1, from coordinate 17,864,441 downwards.
CAAAAGAGAAACAGCTTCAATGGGATACACAAGTCCAAGGAACATATTTTGGTTGGTTTCTCTGAGAATGTCAAAGGCTGCTAAATTTATGATCCTGTCAAGCGGAGTGTAGTAACGAGTTGAGATGTAATTATTAATGAAAATACAGAAAGAAACTGTACAAAATAAAGATGCAGTTGTATTAATTTCAGTTGGGGATATATTACCAGAACAGTCAGGTAGTGATGATGTAGAAGAAATGAAAGATGAATCCAGTGTGGACATTTCTTCAGAATCAGATGATTTACTTAATGCCTGACTTAGATTCTACGTTACAGCTATCCGATGAGCTTGAATAGGGAGAACTGGAACCAGAACCAGTTCTAAAAACAATAATACATAAGGAAACCTCCAGAGTGTTACGGTTACTCAAATTTATGTACAGCATCAAGTCCAGATTTCATCAGTAATCCATTAGTGTCTCAGAAGCCCTAGATGGTCCAGATATACCAATGGATTGAGGCTATGAAAGATAAGCTGCAGGCAATTGAAGAAAATGAAGTATGGATTCTAGTAAGTGGATTGCCGTCTGTCAAAAGTTTAGGACAGTGTAAATAGGTTTTTTAAAAGAAAGTGAACAGTGACAATGGTGTGCGACATGGGGCGCGATTGGTGGCAAAAGGTTTCACATAGAGGCCTGGTATAGATTATAAAGAGACTTTTTCACCAGTTTTCAGACATTGTACACGGAAATTATTGTTTGCATTGTCAGTTCATTTAATTTAGATATCACCCATTTAGATGTTTCTTGTGAAGCATGGCCCTACGACGCACCATTTCCGAATTAGCTTTTTATTTTGTCTTATATTTCAAAACGCCCAGCATAATTCCATAACATGTATATCCAAAGTAATCAAAACTAACTAATACTTAAAATAAAAAATAAAAAATAAAAAAAATAATATAGACTAAAAAAAAGGAAATCTTACTAACTAAAAAAACAAAACTAATGCAAAAGAAGAAGAAAACTAAAGAAACTAATAGTTAAAAAAATACATTTTTATAAACAATTACTAGGTAATGAATAAAAAACAATAATGAAAAACTTGGCTATACAACGAACAGGATCAATTGAAAGTATCGAGAATTCTCAATAATTCGCGTATTTCATGTCACAGTTAAGGTAGGCTTACTTTAACTTATAGAGAACCGCTTCTTATAAGAAAAAAAAAACGATTTTCACTACCTACGCGAGGTTTGCGAGATGGCCGAAGCTCATGACCGCGATATGATCGGCAAGGACAAAGACCTAGTGGAGGTCGACGAAGCCCACCTCCATACAAACAAATACCAAAGAGGTAGATTATTGCAGCGGCAATGGTCCTTCGGTTGTATAAGCAGACTATCTAAAACAATTCACGTGGAGCCAATACCTAACAAAAATATGGCCACACTGGATCCAATAATCCAGCAATATGTTAAGACCTGACTCCTACATTATGTCTGACCAGCACCAATCATCCATGGCCGCGCACTTGAGACTGGGTATGCGTGGACATTCCAGTGTCAACTACAGCCGGCAATTTACGGCAGGAATGACATTCCCTGCCGTATCCCTGTCACCTGTAAGAGTCAGCGCGGTTAAAGTGGTACGCTGTTTGCTGCGTGACATACTTACACAGAATATACCCAGGACTACGAAGAAGGAATGGTATCTGAATTAGAAATTGCCGATGTGGGCCCACTTGTCCCCGCCGATAATATACAAAGGTTGGCCGAAGTAGCCTAGTGGTTCATATTCATACGGGTCTAAGTACGGACGGTGCACGCCCTTGATAGAGCTGGGCCTAATCCTAAACCTACCAACACCTCACACCCTCACAAACGATACAGTCACTGGAAAACAGTGCGTCCTAGGCAAAACATTGTTTCCTACCATTTGCGAAACTGACGTCTTGGTCTATAGATCGTAAAATTCGGATGCCCATAATTCGGAAACGGTGCGTCGTAGGGCCATGCTTCTCAGAACCTAAATGGTTTTATGGACAAGGTTAATAAGGTTCTGCAAGAAAAAAATATACGCAACCTAAAAGATCGACCGACAGATTTTTTTTTTTTTTGTTTCTCATCGTTTCTCTGTTATTTTACACCATCTCATAGTTTTCTACTAGAGCAACAATTTCTTTCCGGAAAAGATTTTCATCTGACCTACCATTTTGGAAATATAGATCGTTTTTTTATAAAATAAAATTCGGAGGCCCATAACTCGGAAGCCCATAATTCGGAATCGTGCGTCGTGGGTCTATACTTCTCAGATCCTAAATGGTTTCTATGGTCAAGGTAGGTTTTTTGGTTTTCTTTGCTGCTCATATTACCCCTAAGTGTATACTCCAACTCCCAACCATCCGCCCCTAAGACGACCCACTGACCTGGCTGAGTCATGCGAAGAAGCCATATTTTTGAGATCTTTATTATTTGAACTTACTGGTAATCTGTGTACCGTGCAATTATATAATGCCAGTCAGAGTGCACAGAAGTTGGTGGCAAATTATGTATATTTATAACTAACATCCAATATTTTTTTGTCTGTGGTGTGTAGTTGTCTTTGTAACTCTCTTCTCTTTATGTGCTGAAGTTGAGCAGAATAAAACCGGTTCGATTGAAATTCACTGAATTATGTTGTTTTAATACAATAACCTTTAACTATCATCTAGCGTGTTCTGCGCCCAGCAACATTTTAAATTAAAGGGCTTATTATAAAATCACGCCAATAATTCTTGAAGGGTTATGGTGCCTCCACACAGCCCGGCAGCACTGCCGGCGCCAAGTGCGGCCGTGAATCGATATTCTCAGTTGTCATGTGACTTTGTCATGCGATACTGGAGACAAAAATGGACGATAGAATCACAATTTCTGCTGCAACTTTGGTGTATATTCTCTATAAGAGTCAGCTCACACCGAGACGCGACGCTGCGCGCACTAGTGAGAATTCAGAATATGTTGCGCAACGTATTCTGAATTCTCAAAACGAAATCTTTTCGTGTAGAAAATAAAGTTATATTTTGAATCGCTCTTTAAAAGTGTGCGCGTAGCGTCGCGTCTCGGTGTGAGCTGACCCTTAGAAGAAAAAAAAGCAAAACAAGATTTTGGATGACTAGAGTCTACAAACAAGGCGTGATGGTCTGTCTAATGTGCTTCACGAGTGTAGAATAGATGACATAACTCGAAGAAAATAAGCTCGAATTTTGAACGGTTTCTAGTCAAGATTTTGAAACACTATTATGCTTAACTGGACCCATAATATCGAAAGCGAACACTAATTGGAGATGTGCTATACCAGCTCAAGTTCTGTTAACAATAGCTTTGAGATACTTGGTAACAGGAGTCATATTTTTCTTTAGGTACTCTGTTCAGTTTCTCCACAAATATCCAGTCATTCTGTTACCAACCCCTACGACTACGACACCATTCTCATCGAAAGCCGGTCGATGATTGCCGGCAGGGCGCTGCGGCACTCGAAACAAAGCCGGGCTGTGTGGAGGCACCATTACGCAGAGGTGTACCTAACAGTACACACATTTCGCCAGTATGATTTAAGGGGGCGACCCTATTGCCATCAACCAAGTACAGATCCGGACTCTGCGGCTGCCACTGAGAAATTCCCAAAAAAAAAAAAACTGTGCGTGGAGTTCCTCCGCGCGGAAGAAGTGAAACTTCGTAATACTACACGCATGCGTTCGAGTGTCACGCATTCACTCTCGTTATTTTATTGAGCTTCTAAATAATATTTTATTGTTTATTACATAAGTTTATCGAGGTTATTTTACTCATGGAAATTGAGCGAAGGCTGGTCACACCGAGGAGTCGAATGCATGACTGTTTGTACGCCATCTTGCGTACCTAGTAGAAGTACGTAGTCACAAATCTTGTAATAGCGCCATCTCTTAGTGGGTAATAGAAAATATTCCCCCTCCATTAGAACGCTAAACTTGTTGGAAGTCGCATAAGAAGTTTCACTTCAAAAACTATTTTTAAATCAAAGGAATCGAATGAAGTAATAATTACACCGTAAACGAAATTGAATCAATGTTTCATTTATCAAATTTTATTTATGCCATTTTGAGCCTTATTATACAATTTACAAGTCATGTTTGTCATTGGCGACCCAATAACGTGTTACAAAAAATAAATAGCGTACGCTTCTGCGTTTTTAAGCCGCCAATGAGTCTTATTACAAAATAAACTTTTCTTGCCAATCCATAGATCATAGAGGTACCTACGAGATAACAAGGTTGTAGGTAAAAACATTTGAGAAGAAACTGTATTACACAATAAAAACTGTATATCGAAATGAAGCAAACTATACGAAAAAGTATGGCTTCAATAAATATAACATTCATGCTTCTAACTTTTTCTGTTCTCAATTTTGAGACACGGGTTTCGTGAAATTACCACAAAATAATTGACTTGTTTTTTTTTTTCGTTATTTGCAATTATTTATGTTAGTACACTACTAACTCAATATAAATCCAACCTTCTTTTATAAAGGTTACGGATAAGGTCATGCATTGGATGGCGTAGACCAACATTCCAGTGGAGGCGGTGAAAACATCATTAATTTTGGACCCAGCACTAGTAATGCTATTAGCGAAAAACTAAAAAACACGACATCGAATTGAACACAGAAAAATGACGGTTATTGTCTGTTTGTTTTATTTTTCGTTAGATTTTAATTTGATTGCATTTGTACACGAATCATTTCGTTTTTTCTACATTAACTCCGAGACAATATTATTATGATACATAACAATAAAATCGTTCAAGAAATAGCTATAAGAGTCTTCTGAAAATCGAGAAATATTTCAACTAATCTTTGTAAGACAACACAACCATAATTTATATCAGAAATTCACATTTCCTTGCATGAATTGGCGCTATAATTTCTTGTTCTTGCCTTTCCAGTTAACAGTAAGATCACCTGTCTAGCTGATACTAAAATAATTGACTATTTAAGTGTGCTGCATTCTGTAATATACTTTGGTGAAAACATTGAGCGTCTAACAAATATACAACGTAAAAATAAATAATCATTATTATAAAAGACACCGTTTTAACAACATTAGACTCTAATGGCCTTGTGATCATGTAAAAATAATTGTTTTATTTAACCCGAGACGTCATTCTCAAGTTTTCTATTTCATACAAAATAGATGTTACTATAGGATATGTGCATTATCTCATATAAACAAATCTCGCTTTAACAATTAATATTTCAATATTTACGATTATAACTAATAACAATATAATCTCCAATTGAAATAAGCAACTATCATTAATGTCATTAAGTTGAAGGTCTTCGGGAATTGGAAAATACGATTAAAAATCCTAACAAAACTAAGCTAAATTATATGATATTTGTGTCTGCTTGACAATTATACCATTGAATATAGGAATATTTTTCATCTATTATAAGTGCACTTGATAAGTACTAAGTAAGATGAGGTTATTGTGTTATAAGGGAGAGTAAAATGGAATTTATAATTGAAATAGCTAAAGTTTAAATATATATGTGTAACGAAAAGAAGAGTGAAAGTCGGAAGACATGTTTAAAATGGTCACGAATCAGTCAATAAAACTCACTGAAATCAGAGAACATAAAATACAATAACACCGTCTTGTTAAAAGCTTTATTAACAATCACCACCAACATTTTCAACAAGCAGACACAATCATTTAGACATACATACACATTATACCACCGATTGTTCGCTAAACTTCACCAAAATTCGTGTGGGTAGTTTCTTTGGCGTGCTTCTGAGCTTCCACGTAGCCGGTTATTAACTTATCACACACATTACACCGGAGAGTGAACTTGTTGACGTCGGTGAACTGTCTCGACGACTTGGCTTCGTGCGCCAGCTGCTCAGCCTCTCGGTAGATCTCCATGTCTTCCGTTGGGAATATCGTTTGGATACCTCCCTGTGGAACATAAGAGAATTTCTCAGATATAATATAAACTTACATTATACAGCTGAAGAGTTAGTTTGTTTGCACGCAATAATCTGAGGAACTAGTGGTTCGAATTGAAAAAAAAACTTTTAGTGTTGGATAGCCCATTTAACGAGGAAGGCTATAGGTTATATAACATCACGCTACGACCAATAGGAGCGGAGCAGCAATGAAAAATGTTGCAAAAACGGTAAAGACATCATTCACTTCGTTTCGACTGTTTCTGCTCAAGCCGACTCCGAGTGATTTATGTTGTGTTGGTTAATATCCCGTTTCCAGTACTATTGATATAATTTTATGTTATCTAAATAAATAACAGTCGTACTCACGTCAACCTGTTCCAAATACAAGGGATCATAGTGCACGCCATCAAATAATAAGAAGACTCTTTGTCCATAGTTCTTATCTTCACCAAACCTGTTTATAATTGCATTCAATGTGTCTACAACATCCATTTCGAGTCCATAGAAACGAGATAGGATCGCTACCTGGAATTAATGAAAGGTTTTATAAGTTTTAGTGGTATGACTGACTTACATTTGAATGTATAAATATTATGACTGTCATCCATCCTACTAATATTATAAATGCGAAAGTATTATAAGTACTGATGTTTTACGCAAAAACTATTGAATGGATCTAGTTGAAATTTGGTACAGGCATAGATAATAGTCTGGAATAACACATAATAGCGATAGCTCAATGCGGATCTTCAAACTATCGCAGATTGGTCCGGCAAATTTGGGGTTTCTGTAAACGTCGGGAAATGTCAGGCCATCCTCATTGGTAGTTCGTACTATTTGAGAGTTGTGAACACTGGCCAACTTATGCCATTGATGTACGAGAACTCCGTCATTTCTCTTTCAACACACGTTAAAGACTTAGGTCTGTACATTGACGACAGTTTAAGTTGGAGTAAACACGTGGCGCAAGTGAGCCAGAGAGTCACATTCTCGCTGCGGTCTCTCTATAGATTCAAGCATTTTCTCCCATCTAGCACGAAAATCACTTTGGTCCAGTCACTTGTGGTTCATATTATTGACTATGCTGATGTTTGTTGTTCTAACCAATCTCAAGAACTTCTTAATAAATTTGATCGACTACTCAATAATTGTATTCGCTTTGTTTTTGGCCTTCGAAAATACGATCATGTTTCTTCCTTCCGTTATCAGCTTAAATGGCTGCCTATCCGACTCAGGAGGTCCCTCAGATCTCTCTGCTTGCTCTTCACTATATTGAACGATCCATGAGCTCCTGATTTTCTGAAAACTTATTTCACAGTGTTGGGAAGTTCTCATAGTCGTAACCTTCGAGCTTCCAAAAATCTTCTTCTCCAAATTCCTTCTCACCGCACCGGTTTTTTATCTAATTCTTATGCTATCTCGACCAGTGGTGGTTAATATAACGTATAGCGCCAAAATAAAACACGCTATTTGTACTCAACGCATAACATTTGCTATATTGACTCGGGCTTCGCGCTATCATTATAACATTTTATTATAACTCGCGAGTCGCGCCGCTCGCGCGCTGACCGCGATAGCGGGGCCAGAAAAGGATAGCAATTATTAGCGGATAGCGCATAGCGCTGAGCGCGTCGAGTGAACTCGTTAGTCGGCCGGCCTACGTCGCGTTTACTGTTACTACGCGATGTATGTTGTGACTGTTGTGATGTAAACACGACTCTCGCGAATCGCGATCTTGTTTTCATTTTAGTTGAAGTGCGTTAATAATTACGTATGTTCGTCGTATTGTTGTAAATATTATGTGTTATAGGTATTAAGAACTGTGATAATTCGGAAGGACATGGGACTGTGTTTTTAGTGCAATTGTGATTTTAACAAACTCATAACTTGTAAATAGTTGATTTTTGAATTACAGAATCAATGAACTTATAAATACGCCTATAATAAATAATAATAATTGTCTCACAAAACTTTCATAATAACATTTAATCAATTTTATTATAGACAGTCCTAAGCCTAGAAAGTATGAAAGAAAGTTAATTGCTCTTTTACGATATATGAGATTTAATTTAATACCATATTCTTTCGTGTATACTGTGTACAGTGCAGCGCGTAGCGAGATAACATTCACCACGCGTTATTAGTTTATTACGTCCATGTAGCGCGTTGCCGAATAAAACGGTGATGTCTCCGCGTTTAGATTGCTGCCGAGTTATATGATAGCGTGTTATAATGATAGCGTATAAAATAGCGCGCTATTTATTTTTAGTTTGTAGTCTACAGCGCGCGATTGGTTTACAGCGGTTTTGAACATCACTAATCTCGACTATAAAACTCTGGAACGCGCTACCCATTAGTGTTAAAAAAGCAGAAAGTAAATTCACTTTTAATAAAAATTAAATTACATAAGTAGTATGTCGATGTTTAGTTCTATAATTAACACTGCCACTATTAGTAATTATACTAATATAGATTTATACAATTATTGTTCTGAGGAGGATCCATGTGTCACCGTGGAAAATTCTCAGTTAGCTTATAAGATTAGTGATAGGATCTTGCTGTCTGGTGATGGCACTGGTGTCTCGGGGCTCACTCCGGATACTAATATTAATTTAAACTAGGAAGTGAGACAACAGAAGGTACGGTTAACAATATAGTTAAACCTAACAACATCATGGTATCTTCTTGCACTCAATTAGTTAAATATAAGAAAGGGCCTCAGCAGAATACCTTGAAATTATTCCACCAAAACATTCAAGGTATTTCTTCCAAATTATTAGAAATTGAATTGTTTTTAGAAAGGACTTTATTTGACATTATTTGCTTTACTGAACATTGGCTAAAGGATTACCAAATGCTCATTAATTATGAGAACTATACGGTGGGTAGTTGTTTTAACCGTAAATCTATGCTGCGTGGAGGTTCCCTAATATTAATTAAAAATTGTTTTAAATTTAAGCAACGTAATGACATAGTAGGTCTCTCGGTTGAACATTGCGTCGAACTGTCCTGTGTTGAGCTAGATAGGCATGTAATTGTGTGTGTGTACAGACCCCCAAACTATCAAAACTTTTCTTTATTCGAATCAATAATGGAAGATGTCCTGGCAAAACTTACAGCCAGTAATAAATCTGCAATTATCTGTGGTGATTTTAACATCAATATTTTGGAAGAAAATTCTAATAGCAGCAGGCTATTAAATCTCTTTAAGTCATTTCATTTAGCCAACATTTTTATAGAACCAACTAGAGTCACTCCATCGTCTGCTACTTGTATTGATAATGTTTTCTGCGATTGTGATTACTTAGATAAAGCCATAGTTAGTAGTCTGCCTTCGGATCATAGCGGACAATCGGTAACTTTTAGTTGTAACACACCAGAGCAAAAAGTTCAGATTAGATTTAGACCTGTAACAACTAGCAAATTAAATAGATATAATAATTCCCTACAGAACAAGTTAAGTATTATGAGCCATCATATGGGCGATTGTAATGTAAATCAGTTGTATGATCATTTCTTTTCAATAGTTCACACTCAATTCAATAAAACATTTGAAAAGAAGATGAAAAGCATCTGCCCTAAATTTATATTTAGTGATTGGGCAACTACAGGGATAAGAAAAAGTAGGGAACGACTATTTGAGCTGTATGGCCTAAAGCCTTTCATAAACACTGAAACTTTTAACAAGTATGTTGCTAATTATTCGAAAATTTTTAGAAATACATGCAAGGCTGCTATAGCCTTGCATATTAGCAACAAGATCAAAAACGCAGATAATAAAATAAAGGCAGTTTGGAAAATTATAAATAATGAGACTAATAGGAAAAAAATACTTAACACTAACTATACATTAGATACTAAATGTGGTCCTAAAAGCTCTGATCAGGAAGTAGCTCAAGAATTTGTAAACTTCTTTACCGATATACCGTTTAAAACTACGGAGGCTCTAAATTCCTCATCCGAAGTCTCACTAGCTTTGTTAAAGGCGAACGTGTCTGGCTGCCCGGCTGAATTTAAATTTAAACACATAAACCCTATGACAGTTATTAAAACTTTCCGGCAAATAAAAATCAAACTGACCGAAGATCTATGGGGAATGTCAATCAAAGTTTGTACATCCATAGTTGAGACTATAGCACCATACCTAGCTTTAATTTTTAATTTGTGTGTGGACCAAGGAGTTTTCCCTGATTTAATGAAATATAGTAAAGTTATCCCTCTTTTCAAATCCGGAGACAGTAAAGATACAAATAATTATAGACCTGTATCCGTGTTGCCAGTTTTTAGCAAGGTGTTTGAAAAGGTAATGCTGAATCAAATGCTTAATCATTTTAACACCAACAAAATGTTTCACGATCAACAGTATGGTTTCACCAAGGGACGTTGTACGACAGACGCCGGTGTAACCTTATTAAAGCACATATTTACAGCGTGGGAAGAGTCCCAAGACGCCATAGGAATTTTTTGTGACCTCTCTAAAGCATTTGATTGCGTTAGTCACGACACATTGCTTTTGAAACTTGAGCATTACGGACTTGGTAAACTTGCACTTAGTTTGGTTAAATCCTATTTGAGTGACAGGAAACAGCAAGTTCAAATAAATGGTGTTAATTCACAGGGTTTAAAAGTAAAAATGGGGGTTCCACAAGGCTCAATATTGGGTCCTTTCCTCTTTCTAGTATACATTAACGATCTACCCTATTTATTGAAAAACCAACCTCAAAATATGGTGTTATTTGCTGATGACACTTCTTTAATTTTTAAGATTAATAGACGGGCCCAAAATCTAGATGACGTTAATTTTGCCCTACTTCAGGTTCTTAATTGGTTCACAGCAAACAATTTAGTATTAAATGGAAAAAAGACTAAATGCATAAGATTTTCATTACCGAATGTTAAAAGTAGTGATTGTGATATAATATTGAATAAAGAGAAACTAGAATTTGTCGATAAAACGGTTTTCCTGGGGATTACGCTTGATTCAAGGCTGCAATGGGGTTCTCATTTAACATCTCTTGCGGGGCGGCTCAGTTCGGCAGCATATGCTGTTAGAAAAATCCGTCAATATACCGATGTAGATACCGCAAGATTAGTCTATTTTAGTTACTTTCATAGTATAATGTCTTACGGAATTTTGTTATGGGGACGGGCTGCAGACATCGAGTCTATTTTTATTCTGCAAAAAAGAGCCATCAGAGCCATTTATAATCTCCGTAGGCGCGATTCTCTACGGGAACTGTTTAAGGACATTAAAATCATGACGGTACATTGTCAATACATTTATGAAAACATTATGTACGTAAGGAAAAATCTGCATCTTTTTAGTAAAAGAGGTGACAGACACAATTACAATACTAGAAATAGGGACCAGTTAGTTCAGCCAGGCTTCAGACTCGCTAAAGTAGACTCATCTTTCATGGGGTACTGTTTAAGATGCTATAATAAAATTCCACAAAGTATTCTTGAACTGAGTGAGACGAAATTTAAAACATGCATTAAACGCACACTATGTAAGCAAGCTTATTACAAATTGGACGATTATATCGCTGATAATAATGCTTGGCTCAATGCCGGTCCTGCTCCACAAGGACAGGGACGCATAAAATGATAGCATTAAAAAGTATTGTTGGAGCTGCTGAAGATTGTACAACTATCCTTGCATTGTATAAATTCAATTTAGTATTATATAACTGCATAGCCCATATTGTGTGAGTACTATGTACTAGCTATCATTTACTGGAAACCTGCGTCTTTTATTGACTTGAATGTGCCCTGGCGGTTGAGAGTATGTCATGCTCACTTAAATGTCACGCTGATGGTGGCGGGTGTGTCGGGTCATTTAGTTCCCTTCAAAATGGTTGAGTTGAATGATGGCTGATCCATTCGTCATGTTCGTGAACGGGCGCTATCAGTTGTGCCTGGTCATCTCTTAGTTGCCACGGCTTATTTCGAACTAATTATTTTATTTTTTAATTGTCTTTTTTATTTTACTATGGACACTTTTATCGTGCACGTCATGCTACATCGTTCTCACATAATGTACCATCTCAACATGAATGATGTAACCAAAGTTTTGTAACAAGATTCTGATTTAAAAGAGTGTCCATGGAGTTTCTTGCCCATTCTTCTCCATAGAGATCTACGCTTTGGAATGGGCAACTACAGTACTTTCACAAGTTATTATGTCTTGTGACTGGGACTGTAGCTTCATTTTTATTGTTGTTTGACTATTCAAAAGTGCCTGTAATTGGCTTACTTGAAATAAATGATTTTGATTTGATTTGATTTGATTTAAATTAAAAATTTAAAAAACCCCCGACCCGAAAAACCTCTAAAAAACCTAAAATAACATAATCCAACGAAAACAAGAAAAGTTATAAATTTAAAAAAAACCCGAGCTTTTTGAGTTTAGGGGGGGGGAGGGTTTCAGCCCCCCCCCCCAGCGATGCCCATAGTGACAAGTAACATGATTTCAAATTTCGAATCGACCAGACCTGGGAAAGTTGTTTATTTCCCTTCAACTAGAAAAGTGGTGATCACCTTCAAACGGCTGGGCAGATTTTCTCGTAACATAGCTAAGAACACTCTCGATTAGAACACCTTTCAAACGAAACCAATTTTATCAAAATCAGTTCATCCGTTTAGAAGCTACGATGCCACAGACAGACACACAGATACACACGTCAAACTTATAACACCCCTCTTTTTTGGTCGGGGGTTAAAAAGAAAGTTCGCACTTACTATTTAAGTCAGACTAAATAGCTCTTCATTTAAAGTCTAGTCATAGTAATTATTATTAGGTTTCTCGTTTTTATTTTGGTATTTGTTATAATATATATTAGTATATTTATTTGTATAATGTGTATTAGTGTCTATGTATGTGTATGTATTTTCGTAAACTAGTAGTTATTTGTAAATATTTTTTGTACCCTATCACAAAGTTTTCGTATTTTACCCAAAGGTTGACTGGTAGAGAATGCCTTGTGGCGTCCGCCTATGTACCACTATTGTACATGAAGTTTAAATAAATAAATAAATAAAATAATGGACGTTTTATCACGGTAGTGCAATCCCGTGGGAAAATTAGCGAAAAAAAAAGGAGGGCAAAGCCGTGAGCATAATCTAGTGAATAATATAATTCTGACCCATCACAATTTTGAAGCTGATGTAATTGTCTGCCTTTACCTTTTACTTTCAGGGTAACTAAAAAGCAGTTTTTTTTTCACAGAAATACAAGGGAGACTATTATTTTTCGATTATTAAGGTAGGTTCTTCTGCAACGGTCTAATTTACCTACAATTTGGATACAAGATATTCGGTATAGACAGACAGGACCTGCTCTCTCTTCGTATAGATGCGCGTAGGCAAAAGTGATGTTGACTATTCTCATAATACGTAATAGGGGATCGGACTGGGTAAAGAAAACGACATTCTATTTTGTCCGTCAGACAGGTAATACAAAAATATTAGACACGTATTTTTTGTTTTATCAAAATATAAAAAAAATACTTAGTTAAAACTCATTAAAGTTGGAGAGTGGGGGGCTTACTACGTCACAAGTTGGTATAAAACTTACCTAAATGTGACGTCATGCGTCATTTCAACTCGATATATCTCCGTAATTTTATGACCACGTGCAAAAAGAAAAAATACGTGTCCAATACTTTTCAATAAAATACCCGACGGACAAAAAATTGGATTATCCCCTATTGAAGATAAAAGAAGTGCATAATGCAACAATTAACGTGACGTTACAGGGAATATTCAATACGTAATTTTTGTCCATTACGTACAACCTGTTACGTTTCTAGGGATGTGATAATATTTATTTAAATAATTATTTTTCCCCATTGAGAGTAAAACGTGCGTATTCTGATCCAATATAAATACTTCGGACAGGCCACAGCTTGTCATTCGTTATTTAGAACTGCCATAAAGGCAGTCATAACAATAGTTCAATTATTACATTAATAATTGTAATTCATCCGTTCATAGTGCTTTTATAGTGCCCGTGATTGAATAGTTATACTTTGAATTGCAAATAATTGTTTTAATTACAATGGCGATTTTGAAACCAATTTTGTTCTCGGTAAGTAATTGTTTATAAGTTAGTTTTATTAGGATTTTAACTTGATATTAATTTTTTTTAAATTTTTTTTTTATTTTTTATTAAGTACTTAGTGTTTTGTTTATCATTAACAGGTGACGCTAACGATTTTAGTGGCAGTAAGCATTGCCGCGGCCGCACCTAAGTCCAGGTACCAGGGTAAGTATTTTCTCATTTTTAAAAGCTTTTATTTCACCTTGTCTTTCCCATATTATTTAGGGTTGTCAGAATTATTTGACTTCTTTTAAAAGTTAATCATAATTTTTAGGGTTCCGTACCCAAAGGGTCAAACGGGACCCTATTACTGAGACTTCGCTGTCCGTCCGTCTGTCACCAGGCTGTATCTCATGAACCGTGATAGTAAGCCAGTTGAAATTTCTACATAATTATGTACTTCTGTTGCCGCTATAACAACAAATACTAAAAACAGAATAAAATAAATATTTAAGGGGGCTCCCAACAAGTGATTTTTTTGCTCGTTTTTTTTCTTAATTTTCATGCAGTATGTAGTAGTAACTACTCGTAATATGATACTACTGATACAATACTATATAAAAAAAGACTTATAAGTCGTTTGATCTCGGAAGGCAGAGGTGCTAAGTATACAACCACATTTCGCCAGTTTATATGTTTAAATCCCATGCTCATTAACTTATACATTTTTTTTTCAGAACTCAGCCTGACAATTCCTGAAGAATGTAAAGGCAAAGGCTTCTGTAACATCAAGCCGAAAGAATATGATGACATGCAGGAATTGCTCGACAGCCTCCTGACACCTACAATTGTCGCAGTAAGTTATTCATTTAAATTTAAATCCTTTCTTTTTTTGTTTTTGTCCAAAGTACCGAAATATTATATATTAAATATTATATTATGTGATTTAATTTCTTTATTTTTTCTCTCAAAAACGGTGAAGGAAAACATCGTGAGGAAACCGGCATGTCCTAGAACCAAAAATTCGAAGACATGCGACATCTACCAACCCGCACTGGGCCCGCGTGGTGGATTACAGCCCACTCCCTCTCATAGAAGAGGAGGCCCGTGTCCCAGCAGTGGGAACATTATAGGCTAATGATGATGATGATGATGATTTAATTTAGTGACATTCCTATCTTTACTTTTTATTGCAATTGTAATGTTATTTTTTTGTAATTGAATTTATTACTTGAATTTTCTGACATTTAAAACTTATTTTGTTGACATTGGGTAGTTTAATTTCTTGAGTTGTTTTTTTTTAATTTAATTTTTTGACATTTGTACTTTATTTTCCTGTTATTGATATTTGTATTTTATTTTTCTGGTATTTTTATAAATTTAATTCATTGACATTTGTAAATACTTGATGTTTCTGCCATTCTCTAATTTAATTTATTGACATTTTGTATTTGATTTTTCTGCTATGTTCGATTTAATTTATTGACATTTGATAATTTTGCATGCCGTAAGGCAAAATGTATCGGGACGCTTATCAAAATGACCATCATATTCTGTATACCTACATTATTGGCAAATAAACGATTTCTATTTCTATTATGCGGGGTGTAAGGCACACCGACACGAAAGTACTTATCAGTACATCATTCTAGACACCATCAAAATTTTCCACCGGTAATTTAAAAAAAAAACAGCTTATTCCTACAAAAGTGCAATACCTACACAGTCAAAATGTATGGAAGAGCAGATTTTTTCTTTTAATTCTCGATTAAAAATGTTCTTTCAGATGTACTCAGTACCTTTATGCATCGGTGTCTCTTACAACACGTAAACTTATTATTTAAAAAATAAGAGAATGAAGAAACTGATTCGATAACACAGATTCACTCAGTATGTAATTACCGTTTAGTCGACATTTGACAGATTCTACTTTAGACATCATAGTCTACTATTGACAGATTCTACATTTACAGATTGTATAACAGTATTATTTTTGATTCCATAAGGTGTCCCCTTACTTGTCTCACTTTTTCAAAATCTGACAAATATATAATCTGTTAAATGTCAACTAAATGGTAATTCTCACATCACAATGTCAAAAAACATACATCTGTACGTTTTATGACATGACCTTTTATGATTTCAAAAACATTCTCCATTGCCTTCATACTGTTTAAGTTTGTTATTTGTAATGTGAATGCACATAGTTCTAACAGTTCCTTTTTTTCAGCAAAATATGGGAGACCGGATCGCAGACAAAGACAAAAAACAAGGGCTTTCTCCTGATACCGACTGGCATAACTGCCCGACTAGAACAACGGTGAGATTTTATTTTGTTTAACCAAGTAATATTAATAATAAAATAATATTAAGAAGTAATATTAAAAATTGAATCTAGCCCAAGCTAGATTCAATTTTAAATATTACTCATGGGAAAATAACAGCCGCACGGGTAGATCTTTAAGGTTAAGTCGTGCTTCCCGAGGTTGATCCGGGGATGGGTGACCATAATTACATACCGGGTTTTCCTCCGTGCTTCGGAAAGCACGTTAAGCCGTTGGTCCTGGCTGTCATTTGCAGATCTTTGACAGTTATTACGAGTAGTCAGAAGCCAAAAGTCTGACATCCAGTCTTACGAAGGGGTATCATATTACCCAGTTACTGGGTTGTGGAGTTCAGATAGGCAGTCGCTTCATGTAAAATAGGTACGGTTAGACTGGAAGCCGACCCCAAGATAGTTTGGGAAAAAGGCTAGGCAGATGATGACTCATGGCAAAAGTCATATAGTTCCATATAATAACCAGAAGATGGAGATAAGTCGAAAGTATTGTGCAATTCAATCACCCAATACAATGTTTAGTAGGCACTTCTTGTTCGTTGTAAACAATGCAGTGTGTTCGATAGTGCACAAAATAATCCTCCTTTGACTTTGTTTAGCAAGTTCTCATTAACTTAATTTTTTACATAGAAACTCATCTTTATTTTATATTTTCAGATTACGGAATCAACTTATGCCTACAGTTACTCTAACGAGACGGACCCAGATTATATCATCCAACATAAGCTGCTTAGGCAACCCATCGAAGAGATCACATGCGCGTTAGTACAGTTTATCGTTTATTAAAACCGTGTTGCGTTACCTAACTTCCTTAAGTAACACTCAATAGAGACCATTTAAATCCCACATTAATTTATTCAGGTTAGGCTATTTGTCAAAGAACTTCTCACTCTTATGAAATAATTTTAATTGGTAATTTCCCTGTGCATTTTCAGTCTCGTAATTAAAATATGTCAAAGTATTTTTGTGATCTTAATTGCAAGCAATATTATAAACAAAATTTTCTTTTGATTCAGGTTTGATAAAATCGATGTAGGCTCCTCTGAACAGTGCTTCCAAGACTTAAGCTTGTCTACATTTAACATGAAGTCCAGATGTGAATCCTCGTCGGCTATGCGCAGTCTTCTTGTGTTGGATTATAAAACGAAACAGCTTAAGAAGAAGTCCTACCCTATTCCTTGTTGTTGTACTTGCAAAATTGAAAGAAATTAATGACCCTGCAGTTCAATTATTCATCTAAATGCCTCATGTCTTAAGAACTTGAACATTCTATCAAAAAGATTGTATTGTTTGCGCAAACTAAGCGTCTTTTCGGTCTTAGAATCGTACCCTGTGGCAGTCGTAGGCAGAAATTAAGATCAGTGATTTAGCTGGCTTAAAATATGTTCCAGGACTGATGTTAATTGTAATAAGAAATTTTCATAACTTGCATAAAGCCTAATGTCATGTGTGTGTGTGTGTGTAAGTACCTTTGTCACCTTTGTGCCAACACCCGAAAGCCATGGCTCAATGCAAGGCAATTGAACGAATCAAAAGCTTGACTCTGTATTATTATTTGAAAGACTGATTTAAATATTTATTAAAGTAACAAATTTTTTATAACTTTGTAAATTGAATTTATTTTATAGTGATGTTGTACAATATAATCAATTATTTTTATCACACTAAACTATTTATATCGTTAGCTAGATTTTTAAGGTAAGTATTTATTTAATTTAAGTAAAGCACTATGTATTCGCCCGCGTTTATTTTTCGAAATAAAAATGTTTTTTACATTACTCGACTATTTTTTTTAAGTAGTCTAAGCCTGAGAACTCATTAGTGCGTTGCGTTGCCGTGCGTCGTCGCTGCGACAACGCTGCGTTGTACTTTTTTTTTGAGACATGCCAATGTTATGTTATGCGTTGCGTTGTCGCACGTGGCGTTTCAACGGATCGACGCACGGAAGACAAAGCGGGGAGGGTGATGCGTTGCACTGTCAGAGCTCCGCAGCGACGATGGTCAGTGTTCCAATGCTAGAGGGGCAAACTAGTGCGCTGCGAAGGCGTGCGTCGTCGTACTCTTGTGTTACGACGTCGTGTATCCTCGCAACGCATGCGTGGCATACGATGCGTTGATCCGTTGCGACGACGCAACGCAATAATAATGCATAGCCTACGTTACTCCTCATAACATCAGCTATCTGCCAGTTTAAGTCCCGCCAAACCGATCCAGCCAGAGATTAGCCGGGATAAACAGATAGACAGGAATACAAACATTTTATAACAAAAAACACCCGACTCCATTTTTGTTCTAGCGACGTGGCTGAGCGATTGGCTGCTCCGCTGCGCATCGCCGCGGGTTCGATTCCCGAACGGAACAAATACTTGTACGGCCTACAGGTAGTTGTTTCGGGTCTGGCTGTTTGCGAGTTTAAATGTTTGTAAAAGCACCCAGGATACACGAGAAATCAGCTCAGCTGTTACTGTTGCTTCTACTTTTTATTTTGAAAATGGTGTTCAAATGTTCACATAAAAAAAATGATTATAGTGTTAGTAGATTTTTAACTTAGGATTATTGATAAAATTGCGTGAGTAATAATAATCTTATGCAACTGTAAAAATAAACTTCATCATGGTTTTTATTGCAAGTCATTATTCATGGCAATATTCATTTTAATTTCATTCATTGATTTAAATAATATTGCAATAATACATAAAGTAACTGTTTGGTTAATAAAAACGTTACCTTACTTTAACATACCATCAAGCCATGGGGGTTACAGGCGTTATGTTATGTAATTGTAGTCTAGTCATTTTTATTCAGAAAAATTGTAGTCGCCTCAACACATAAAAGTGCATTGGCGTTTAATTTCAATGACATAATTAATAGGGTTATGACCAAGTAACACTGGACGTAAGGCAATAGAACTATTTATCATTTAATATGTTAATAATTATTATATTGATTTTGTTATGTTAACTTTAGCAGTTGTTCCCTTGTGTTTAAAATAATCAGCCTATAACTTTCTGTTGTGATTCATTGCAAATTCTTGACATATTATTTAAGTTTTAACCAACTTAAATCACATCTTATTAGAACACTAGACAGTTAATCCAGGTTACAAACTACTTGTGTGTCAAATGTAATCCAAATCCGTTCAATAGTTTATGTGGGAAAGAGTAACAAACATCTATACATCCTCACAAACTTCCGCTTTTATAATATTAGCAGGATTATGATTGAAATGAAGTAGTTATCGGTGCGCATATATGAAGTTTTATTTTAATTCCAACTGCTGGGACATAGGCCATAGGGGGACGGGCCACGATCCCACTATGTAGCCTCTGTGCTGCCTGGTGGAAGCCACATGTCATCAAATTCAAAGAAGATGTTTTCTTTAAATCATTTCAGAGAAAAGGTGATGAAATTGATTACACAAAGGAAAATGTTTGCCATGTCAGCTTAGCTCTGCTTTGTGTTTAAGGTATTATTTTAATTAAAAAAAAAAACCTTAGTACCTCTATAGCACCACCCCATGAACTTGGTTGTTGAATCCAGACACAGTATTCAGCGTTTGGTTTGCCGAGCACCGCCTCATTGTAAGTATCTAAGTCGCTAGCTACCTCCATCGCGATTATCTCTCGCATTAGACTATGTACCGTAGTGTCTACATTTCCATTTAATACAAATCCTGGAACATAGAAAATTATTCTGTGATATAAGACTGCATTTTAATTGTTTTGAGTCAGCTTCGTTTGTTTTGTTGATTGGTCAACTAGAATTATTGAATAAGCCAGTATTTTTGCATGAATGATAATTATTATTTATTCATTTAAAATTCAAATAAGTTACAGAAGATTGGTTATTCTCATTGTTCCCGAGTCTGACTACCCATCCTCATACTATAAAGTTTTCATATTGTTCCTTTGTTGTTTAAAACCGATTATCTAAGATAATCAGTTTTACCAATAAAGGGACGATATATTTTTTATTGTTTTTAAAATATCTTAGTATATTTTGAACGTAACTGAAGAACGCTGATAGAATATTAAATTCTAGTAAGAAAACAACAAGATAATTTTACATGAGGGCATTATAGGAGGCTAGTTAGATCAATAAACTTTTATGATCCATTGTCACAATGACATTCAATAATGCACTCTACAGCCACTGAACATCACATAACAATGTTAATTAGAAACAAAGCTATATTTAGATACCAACTTGGGCACATTTTGCGCGACCTTAAAACGCCCCATTTATACATTATTACCAATAATGTTAGCTAGACATGAATGCCTCCTACATAACAATGACTGAAACAAATAAACTAAATAGCAAAAAAGTACTTTGTCATTCATAAATCTTGAGAGAACTTACCTATACTAGTAAATAAACATGAATTGTCAGAAGGGACCACCTTCTTCATTAAAATTCCTGGTCTAATGGGTACAAAATTTTCGTGTGACGCAATACCGTTTTCTTGTGGTTTAGACTCGGGGGTCTTGCTCGGACCGGTCGTGACTGCTGGCTTCTCTTCGACTATCAGAGTCTCGCCAGTTTTTAAACCAATATCACAGAGTTTTTGACTGTCATTACTAATATCCAGAGGCTTCGGAGGATACCCACACAGAACACCAACTCTCTCAGCGCTCACGTCCGATATACTTGACAAAAACATCTTCAGTTCGCCCACGGTGCTATCAGAGGTCAAATCTTTAAGTATTTGTTGACCATTTTTACTTTTAACTTTAAACGCTAATGCAGTCATTTTAACCAAATATACTCTCCGTAGGTAATCTAATACGTGTTCAGTTAAGTTTGTCGTAATTAGGTCAAAAAGACGCTACTAAAGACGAAATAAATAAATTACTAGATTTGACTTTTTCTTTTTGAAATGACAAAACAACAAGTTGACGTTTAGATAAATATTGCCATAGCAAAATTATTGTAAAGAGTGACAGATAACGTTTTTTTCAGTAAGAGACGGTCAAATTAAAATAAATAAAAACAACAAATTTCGATATAGTCATACCGCCTCAATGTCAAATTCACGCGCCGAAGTTGTTGTCTTCCACTATTAATTCTGGCAGTGGCGGTGCGGTGGCGTCTTGTCTATTTATTATTATTTAATCATGTGGTAACGTGTGCAGGAGTCCTATTTGTCCGGCAAGAATAGCGAGCCTATAGCAACAACGTGAGATCTATATTATTATCCGGGTTTCAATAAAACCAGAATAGTTAATAATTGGAGAGACAAAAGACCTTGATTTCCATTCAATATATGAGAATTATAATATCTTTCTGACTGGTTCAAGATGTTATCGCATTGACTAGTGTGGTCACTAGGGCCATATTTTCCATTCGGCATTCTGGCAAGTGCCCAGGACCCCACGATCTAAGGCAAGCTAGTACGCGGTATCGGGCTCGCGTTAAACACTTTAGGTGTCGGCGCCACGCAGTTAAGCGTGCGCGCTCGCTAGTAAGGTGGTAGGCCGACTGTTGACTAGGGACACGAAAAGAGTATCGATACTTTGTGGTATCGAGTTCATTTCCATTCTATACCGATACTTTTGTACTTTGCATTCAATACTTTTACTCAATGAGTACTTTTTGGCAGGTATCGTATCGAATAAGAAATTAAGTTTTAAATGGGTAATCTAAGAAATTACCCGTTTAAAGTTATATTCCTATTATTATACAAATTGGCACGAGAATATTTATCAATTCCGGCGACATCAGTTCCTTCAGAACGATTATTTTCTAAAGCAGGAAGTACAATCACAAAAATCCGAAACCACTTATCTCCAATACGGCTCAATAAACTTCTATTTTTAAGAAATTGTACGGAGGTGGAATGGAATCTTTAATTTATATGCCTAAAGTACTTTGTAATTTAATTTTGTTTCAATTTTTTTTAAATTAAGTGTTAGTTGTGTTTTTCTATTATTGTATTAAATTTGTGTATGTACCAATACTATTTGTTTTTCGTGTCCTGCCCTACTGAAGTTAAACTGACGTTATTTACTGACTGTTAATAGGTGCTGATATTGATCTATGCTCTATGCGCATTAGGCCCTAAGAAAAGTACTCGATACCTTGAAGTATCGGTACTTTTATGAGTACGATACTTTTTTTTCGATACTACTCATGAGTACAGTATCGATACTTTCTATTCGATATCGTGTCCCTACTGTTGACTGTTGAGTTTGACGCGGGAGGCGCGTGGCCGCGGGGTGCGGGACGCTGAACCTTGTACGAGTGGGTGACGCGGCGCTGGACGAAGTAAGCTTGGAGCGGCGGCAATCGCGTACGCGATTTTACGTTGTTACACATGTAAATAGCTTTAATTGAAGTCCGAAACTTTGTGAGCAAAATTAAAAAAAAAACCTAGATGGCTAATGTCACTAATTTTGATTTTAAATGTACTGGAATGCAATCACACAATGGAAAACACATCTAAATAAAAATAAAATTCAGAGTATACGGCTTACACTTTTCTTTTTATTTGTATTTAAATGTAAATCTTGGGTATTTTTTTTTATAAAACAATAAAAAGTCGATGAAAAAAAATCCACAGCTCATGAGTCTGAAAGGATAGCAGATGATCCCCCAGTCGACCATTTCAATTTGGCAAACGATGCACCAAACATATTATAACCAGTTGATTAAATAAATGTTTGGTACCCGGCTGCATGCTGGGTAGTAATCCACAACATGGTGTGCATCGTGCATCTTGGGCCTTGGCTCTAAGTAACGCGATCAGTGTGGGTTGTTGTTGTTCGAGCTGATGAAATCGAGCACCGCAATATCTCCTAGGGTGGTCAGAGATGAAGCAAGTAGCTCTCATATCTTTCTGACCCAGAACTCGTTAGTTCCTTTGGCCAACAGTTTAGAAGGTTCAATTACAAAGTTTTGGGTAAAAAACAACTATTCAAACAAGGTTACATTTCATTGCATTTTAATAAAAATAACATTTCTACGTATAAATATTCATAGGTAAGTTACAAAACGCTAGCCTATTTTACTCTATGGCATTACCAATAACTAAGTATCCCATATTGGCACAATGATAACTTATAACATTGTTAACAACTTTTATTATGTACTACTTCACATTTATTGAAATAACTGAAACTACTTTTTATTCGTAACTGCCTTCTTAGTAATTAAGTACAAAAATAATGTAGATAGAAGTGAAATAATGTAAGTAACTAGTCTAACTACCTTTCAGAGTAAAGAGAAGAGTGCAAAAAGTCATCATAAAAAACTGTAGAATAGTAAGTTTTGCATGAAAACTGCAGTTGATGAAAACAAGAGTTTTTACTATGTATTTACCTACAACTAAATAATTTCTACGAGTATTTGGTGTCATCAATAAAAAAAAACGTGTATTGCTTTCTGCCTGCCAAAATAGACAAATTAATGTCCCCGTTGATTCGTAAAATGCTTATCTACTAGTATATAATATACAGTAAATGTATTCACATATTGATATGAATTGAACACCTATTACAAAATAACTTTTTACATCTTACATTATTTCTTATATTTAATATATTGTCTCAAATTCTATGACTAATTTATATTAGATTATATAAATGCATGTAAATGGCAAAATGATTCTATGTGCGCTTGTCTAACATTTTATTAGCTGATATAATCATAGAAAATACGTAGAAAAACGGGTAAATAAAGTTAAAAAAATCTTATTACTGTGACTAATGCGAGTTATGAACATTTCTTTGGTAATAGGCAATTATAGTAATAATAAGTAACATCACTTATTTGCCGACTTCTTTGTATATACGTGATTCATACAATTCTCATACGAGTATTGTAATGGTTACCACTATTTAAGTAATAGACCTAAATTAGACTAGTAATATTAATTTATTTACATATTTTTTTTAGTCGTAAAAATAACGTTTCCAATAGTGTCTTTGTTGCAACTATTTAAAAGCAAGTGGCCGCATTTCACTACATTTATGTAACAGGCGTTATGCTTTAACAATAAAAAAACCCTAACAGTGACTATTTATTTCAAACTGATTAAAAATTGTACACAAATTAAGTATGGCAACTACAATTCCTGAACGTCAACATTATAACATTATAACACTAGCAACACTGTTCTAGTTCAACTTTAGTGTTGCCAGATCATTAAAACTGAAAACCGTTAAACCGTTTAGATCCGGCTATTGCGGTGCGGTCTGCGATGTCGCGGGTGCCGGGGAAGCGGCCAGCGTCACGTGGGGCGACGCACGAAGCGTGGCACGGACGCCCGCAAGCCCCGTCTGCCAACCACTAAAGGGGGCATCCTCTCGTCTTCTTCTTCATCATACTCTGCGCCCTCAGAACTGTCCTCTTCACTCCACACTGGCTTGATCATCTGGTATGAGGCCGAAAAGCCCTTGAAAACTAGAGAATCGTCTGTTCGGAATCTAATGAGAAGGGCTTCAGATGTTGATACGATTTCTGGAGGCATCTAGAACAAGGAAGAACAGTTTAGTATTTCCTGCATTTTGAAAAGTGTTTTCTTTAGACCCTTTTACCCTTTATTTTTTCCTTTTGCTATACGGTATTATGTTATTATGGTATGGTATGGTATTTGTAACCGAACTACCGTTTGCCGATAATCAATAGATATTAAAATTGTTAGTATACTAGTTAAACTCTAGTTAATAGTCAAAATGTTATTTTTTTTTAAATAGTAGTCATAAGTAAATTAATTTTAGGCACACGAAACTACTCTGTGTAAAACTTGTTAACAACAATAAAGGCTTTTTATTTATTTATTTATTCATACGGTATTATACTCTTTGAACAAGACTAACGTATCTTCGATTCTAAAACACTTTTTAAATAGATATTACCTTAGTTCCGCAGAAAGTACCATAGTTCCCTCCACTGCCATCCAGTCCCCCAAACACTTGAACATAGTCATAATGGCAGTTGGCTTCAGGTTCCAGCTCGAAACTCAGGAAGGTTAGCTTCACAAAGTGATTCCTGGGAGCTTCAATGTTCCAGTCGCAGTTGGCTCTGGATTCGTATGCGTTGTCGCCGTAACGGGCGTGAGAGTAAAGATGCTGCACAGCTTCGGTAGCTGCGAGGTAACCGCCACAAGCTGGAGGAAAGATGAGAGAAAAATTCAGAAATTGGATGTAAAACCTACTTAGTACCTAATAGGTGGATTGTGAATCAGAACCGCGACAGTATAACCAATAGTCTGAGCCAGTTTTAGCAAAAACGTGTTCCTACAGTTATGATTAACAATATATTATAATATCATATATAGATAATTCTACATTTATTGGAAGCAGCACCAACAGGCGCGTAAGAACCAGTTTATTGCACAAAATCCTAATGCTAAAACTGATAGGTTCTTTCTAGGATCAGTTCCGGAGAGATGGACTATACCAAGTCCAAAAGTTTTGCTAAACCTCGAATTCTATTAATATTTTACTCACCAGTAGAATGGTTAGCCAAGAACCCACTTCTCTGCACGGAACCATCAGACTTGAACACCACGTACATCTGGTTCTGCGATGCGACGATCGGGTGAGGCAGTCTGTTACCGCAGAACAGGCCTAGGGTCTTCTCTTCTGCTGATGCTCCGTCGTATATTTTCACGTAGTCGTAGGCACATTCCTGGGAAAGATAATGAAGGATACTTTTAGCACCGGCAGGAGCAAGCAATCGTGCCAGTTCTGCAAATGCCTCATAAAATCGCTGAACTAGCATCCAAATGCGTGTGCAGACCTGTTTGTGTTTCGACTGGTGAAACATTAACATTAAAACGAAAGAGAGAGAGAGAAAAAAAATAAACAGATATTATATTCAAGATATTTAGCCATTCATTGGTTGTCCAGCTTCTGAAAATCGCTATAAAGCGCTAATCGTCATAGCTAAAAATTCAAAGTTGGACAAGGTCTGTTATCGTCAGTGGCTAAGACCAGTAGTAAATCAGATTGAAAATGTCTACTTACAGGATGAGGCTCCAATTCAAAATTCTGGAAGATGAGCTTGATTCGGTGTCCAGGTGTGGTAGAGAATTGCCAAACGCAATCCTTTCGTGGTGGATATGTTGATGGGTAGTTTGGACTGTGAAAGAAATGATGTGTTTTTCAATGCCTTTCCGACCTATGGCGAGTTCTATGGATATAAATGTTATTTTTTGACAAAGGATACAAAACGTATCGTATTTAGTTGAATCTATGGACACTCATCTATTCGGTTTTAAGTTATCTGCTGGTCACCTGGGGCCTGAATATAGTACCGTGTGGCTGTGTGACGTCCTGCTTGCAATCTTGCATGTTGGAGTAGAGCGTGAATCCGCTGTAGCATGAGGACTCGTAGCCGCGCAGCGTGTTGCGACACTTACCTGAATATAGTGCCGTGTGGCTGCGTGACGTCATGCTTGCAGCCTCCCTCCTTGCAGTCATGCGTGTTAGGGTGCAGCGTGAAGCCGCTGTAACACGCGCACTCGTAACCGCCGAGCGTGTTGCGGCACTCGTGTTGGCACCCTCCGTTGTTTTCGGCACATTCATCTACGTCGATGTAGTACGCTGCCGCGAAGCCTGAGCGGTGAACCGAGGCGTCTGATGTGAACTGTGCAAGTAAGTAAAAATTAGGGCTATGGATGTGTAGATTTTGCCAAATACGGCATTCATCGCATTGTAGACGCAACAGAGCGACTTTTCAAGCCTGGTCACCAACTTTTACCAACGCTAATGAAAACACACAATAAAGCAGTTTCTAATTCAATTTCATTTGATGAAAATGACCAAGCTTTTGCAGAGAATTCAGAAATTTATGGAGTTTAGTCAAACGACTTCATAAATAAAAACAAGTGGCAAACAAACCTGAACTCTGAGCACCGATCCATCAGACGTGACTGGCGGCGGCAGTGCCGACCCGCAGAACACACCATGTCTCCTCAACACATCAGCCCCCAACTTGGAGTGCACCGTCACGCTGTCATACTCACACTCCTGGAAATACATAAACTTTCCGTGGTGACTATAAGCAGTACCTTTGCTTTTAGAAGGGGGCTATTGTAATAGGTGACTGAAATGAACTAAGTATAGGAGATTGATGGATGGATAGATGTATGTGAACGTGAAGATTGGCATAAGAAAAGAGCGGCCGATACCAGACAGTGCATGAAGTCGGGCTGTGAATGTAGATGATGACAGCATCAAGAAGGAAGAATACACAGGTAAGTCTAAAAGGTTCAGTAGGGACAGACATGTCTGGCGAAGAATGACAGGGTTCGAAGATTGTCCACCCCAAAATGAGATGGCTCAAAGCTAGCTAGAAATGATGTATACTTAAAGATATGACATTGAAGTTCCAAAGTTTTAATGAGAACAAAGACTTCTTGATATTTTCTAAGGAATGAAAATTTGAAGACGGGTGAAGTTAAAATAAATAAAAGGGTGGAATGAGATCCTAAATAGACCTATCTACCTACTTTTAAAGGATAATAGATTGGTAGCGGGTTTCTTACCTGCTGATACATATTGTTTCCTTCCAAATCAAAGTGGGTGAAGTTAAGCGTTATCCGGTGCTGAGGTGGGGCCACGATCTCCCACAGGCAGTTCTTTGAAGGCGGGTAGAGATCAGGGAATGATGGGGACGTGATGGTTCCGTTTGGTGCGTATAGAGAGCCACCGCAAGCATCTGGAAGAAAAAAGATTGTAATACCGTTTAATTAAACAAAAAACTGCTGCGTTTTTTTTTTGCTCTCGAGACTTTCTCTTTCTTTTCTGGCTTACGCAAAAATGTACCATGTGATAATTTGTCTTATCACTCACTGTCACTGTCGGTTAACGCACTGTCTTGTGAATCAGCGTTTTAATTCCTCATCATCACAGATCGTAAGGCCACTTTGTCACACTTTTATAATCAGCGCTTTAATTGCTTTAGAAGAGAGAAGTTCCCAAAAATCATGATCAATCCACTATCCCAAAAGAGTAAACATCCCTAGTATCACTCCAAGAAAATCTTCTTCTTTCGTATCAGTGGTACGTCTTGTCAAATTATTTGGTGACCTAGTGGGTGGCCACTGGCCACACTAATAGCAGAGTCAGAAGCGTTTTTTTTCCTAAGAAATAGTTTGGTTCACTTACTTTCACACTTCTTCCCATCAGAATGCAGCTCGTACCCAATATCGCAGGCACATTCATACCATCCAAGAGTATTGACGCAAGAGTGGCTACATCCATGCTCAATGGAAGCACATTCATCGAACTCTTTCATGAAGGTCGCGGAGAAGCCAGCCTTCTGGACGGTGCTATCGGACTCGAAGATGACGAGTAACTTGTTGGATGTAGACCTGAAATGTTGGAACTGTTGAGCTGTTGTGTGGATGAAGATTGGGTAGGAGAAGATTATTGACCAGCAGTGGCCTCAGCTTTAGTGCGAATAATATACAAGGTGTTGTTTTGCATCCTCGTCAAAATTCAAGAGGATGTCACGAAAGACATAAATAGTCTATTAAAATTACGGTACCTAGTTAATTATTAATAAGCTCAGATTTTTCTGGTTGTTTAAGTTTGTCAGTATTTCAGAAGATGGTTTAGGGAATAAGAAATTATCGAATAAAATAAACGTTTGAAATTGTTTACATGTATGAAAGCGTAGTTATAGGGCCAAAATCAGACGGGCCGCATTTAAAACACGGTTGTTTTACACTAACTTTTTGACGGCACGGTTGGCGCAGTGGTTGAGCGATCGACTGCTGCGCTGAGTGTCGCGGGTTCGATCCCCGCACGGAACAGATATTTGTATGGCCTACAGATAGTTGTTCCGGGTCTGGCTGTTTGTGTATGTGAGTTTAATTGTTTGTAAACGCACCCACGAACCAGGAGAAATTCCTAGTGTGGGGCAACGTTTTTTTTTATTAAAAAAAAAAAAAAAAAACCCCATGTGTCCACACCTTAGCCTGGCTAAGGAAAGTAATATCCGAGATGCCTCCCTCCACTAGTACCTCCTTAGTGGTCAGGACTTCAGGAGGCAAGCGGAAATAAAAAGGCGAGTGAGATGCGGCATTCTCATCCCGGATGCACAGGGGATTTTCGCAGAGCAGTCCATCATTGGGCGCGCTCTGTGCTACCAAAATCCCTGGATTGACATCAAGGGATGGGTACTGCTGCACACTGACAGACAGGCCGATGCGTGGTTCGTGGTGGTCGGGGTCCCTGAGGACCAAATTCCCACCCTGGCCAAATTCCCACCAAGGCCGAACGTCGTCTCTCCTTCGGGGTAGGGACGGCGTACGTGAAGTTTCAGGGTGCGAACGGCAGATTTGTCGATGTCTCTCAAGGATGGGACCCGGCCACGGGGACGATGGTCGTTGTGAAGAAGGAGGAGAAGGCAGCTTCCCCCCACACCGACACCGCGGTAGCAACCGTGGTTGCACCTGCGGCAACAGCGCCGCCGGCGCCAACGGTGCCAGCAGCGCCAAAGGTGCCAATAGCGCCGGCAGAGCCGGCAGCGCCTGCGGCGCCAGAGGTGCCAGCATCTACAGCTGTCCCGGCCGCCGCCGGCGTGGACGCCGTCCTCACTTCAGGAGACGAGCTCGATGGCAACAACTTGTCGTCGGCCTCTGACTCGGAGGGGGATGGCTTCGACGCAGGCGACCTGTTCGTCGGGCTGCGTCTGGAGGGAGACGAGGAAGGCACGACCAGCGATGGAGTCCCCTTCGTTGACTTGTAAAGTGCTGCAGGCCAACCTCCACCACAGCCAAACCGCAACGGCTCAGCTGCGTAAGTGGTTGGAGGTCCAACACACGCATACAAGGCTTTCCAATCTTGGAGGTACGCTTCTCGTTGGTACAGATCACGATCACCCAAGGTCGTGCATTTATACGACAGGTAATATTAAAGCACAACCACTAACAGACTTCTGTTGCAGGGATATCTCTGCAGTAAAGTTGACCATACAGCATGATGACACAGAGGTAGCAGTCGTCTTCGCCTCGGCACACATGCCTGAGGCTGAGGAGCCGCCGCCGCATGACCTAGCCCGCCTCGTGAGACATTGCGAGAGCTTGGGGCTGGAGGTTGTCATAGGCGTTGACGCTAACGCTCATCACCCTCTGTGGGGCATGGAAACGCAAAACGAACGGGGTAAGGCTCTAGTTGACTATTTATTGACTACGAACTTAACCCTACTAAACACAGGCTCCGAACCAACCTTCGTAACCAGGCCTAAAGTACCCGTCACGAGAAGCTGTAAATTTTGTAAAGAAGTGTTCAGGAGTTCACAACATTTGGACCAACAAAAAAAAATGAATTTGTTTAAGATTTAATAAATTATTAAGTAACAAATATTAATTAACATATATTATTTAAGAATAATTATTCGTCTGATTCAGATGTTTCCATTTCTGTGTCAGAATCAGTGACATGGCTCCATTATACGTAATAACAAATAAAATTAACGCAACAATTAAAGTAACAACAATAAAAAAGTGAAAACGAAACAATAACAAAATTAACAATAACAACCAGATCCGCGATATATGCAAAGCAATGAAACAAACTCGTACACATTCGAAACTCGAATGACGCGTTTATTTCAAAATGGCGTCCCGATAGTTTACAATCCCTGCGACGGACGCGTTCCGGTACCAAGAAACACAAACGATAGCGCTTTGCGTCGTTAAATATGATCCGACTAAATTAAATAGGTTGTTACTTTCATATAACCCGTCTATATTTCATGTCGATTGAATATGGTCAATTTATTATTATCTCGCAGTATAAGATGTTTACTTAGTAAAAGATGTTTGTTTACATAATTTATAGCTTCTCGTGACCGATACTTTAGTCGCACAATCATAGACCTAACCCTGGCAACAGAGGGTGCAGCGGCCATGGCCATCGGGTGGCAGGTGTCCAGGGAGGCCTCCTGCTCGGACCATAGGTGGATCCGTTTCGACATCCAGGTTAGTGTCACGCCAATACTGCCACGGCGTAACCCACGCAACACAGACCGTGCTGCCTATACACGAACCCTAGAAACCAAGCTTGCGCCGACCGATTATCGGTCGACGTTCGAGGGCATCTTGCAGATTGACGACCAAGTCAACCACCTTACAAAATCAATGTTAGACGGCTACCACTCAGCCTGCCCTGAAACCACTCCGTCCTCTACACCGGGGCAACAACCTTGGTGGGGAGCGGATCTGGAACGTAAGCGCAGGAAGGTAAGGACAGCTCTGAACAGAGCCATGAACAGCTGCGCTGACAGGGACTGGGATGCGTACAAAGAGGCCAAGTCCTGCTATAAAAAATGCATCAGGTTCAGGAGCAAAACTGGATGGTGCAAATACTGTGGCAACATCGAATCATGCCAACAAGCTAATAGGGTAAGGAAAATACTGGCTCAGCAAAACACGACTGGGCCTGTTGTTCTCCGAAAACCAGACAGCACACTCACCACATCTACAGAAGAGGCGATGCGCGTCCTTATTGAAACTCACTTCCCAGGATGCGCTTTCGCTCAGGTAATTGAGTGGACCGAGACAAACCAAACACCAACAGAGTACGACTGGCGCTACGCACATAAAGTGGTGACGCTGGAGAAACTCCAGTGGGCGATCCAGTGCTTCCATCCTTTTAAGGCGGCAGGTCCGGACGGGATCTTTCCCGCCTTGCCTTACTACAGTGGGGGGGTATCTCCGTTGCCGGTAGACTGGTGCACATAATGAGAGCGTGCCTGGCCTTTAGATACGTTCCAAAAGGATAGAGGGAAGTGAAAGTCATATTCATTCCAAAGCCAGGTAAGAGTGACTACACCAATGCCAAATCCCACAGACCAATCAGCCTTCCTTCTAAAAACCATGGAGAGAATTTGCGAGAGAGAGCTGAGGGAGGGCGCGTTGAAAACTATACCACTACACAGCAACCAACATGCATACGGCTCGGTTAAGTCCACTGAATCGGCACTCCACCTGGTAGTCAGTCGGATTGAAGATGCTTTACATCAGAAGGGTACCTGCCTTGGAACCTTCATAGACATCGAAGGAGCCTTCGATAAAACCAACTTTTCCAGCATCAGCTCCGCCCTGTCTCGTCATGGGGCGGAACAGGTGCTGATTGACTGGATCACTAACATGCTGCGCAAACGAGCGGTTCGCTTGGAAGGACAGCAGTAGATGGCTCTGATAGCCAGAGGTTGCCCCCAAGGTGCAGTAATTTCCCCCCTCCTCTGGAATCTGGTGATAAATGATCTCATCACCAAACTCAACGCCAGTCATTTCTACACAATTGGGTATGCAGATGACCTCGCTATTCTCATCTCGGGAAAAGTGACAGGAACTATCTGTAACCTCACCCAACAGGCGCTACGTATCGTGGAACGATGGTGCAGGGAATATGACCTTTCAGTCAATCCCACGAAAACTGAGTCATGTTTACCCAAAAACGAACTTTAGGACCTTATCGCTTGCCTAAACTATTTGATACAGAACTTCAATTAGCCACTGAAGTCAAGTACCCGGGAGTCATCCTAGACAGTAAGTTAAACTGGAGCAGTCACTTAGACAACAAAATAAACAGGGCGTGCATCACCTTCTGGCAGTGCAGGAGGAGGAGGAGGTAAGAAGTGGGGCCTATCCCCCAAAATAATTCTTTGGCTATACTGCGCGGTGATCCGTCCCATGATCTCGTACGGGGCGGTGGTCTGGTGGCCACGCACCAGACTAGTCACAGCCTCGAACAAACTTCAACGCATGCAAAGGCTTGCCTGCATGGCAATTACAGGCTGCATGAGAACCACTCCGACAGCGGCTCTCGAAGCCATGCTGGAGCTTCCACCGCTCCATCTGTACATACAACAGGAGGCAACAATGGCGGCAGCACGCCTCAAAACACTTCAACTGTGGAGTAAGTCAAACACGCAACACACTGCGGCACTAGAGGGATTCTACAACGAGTTCCCTCTGGCGAAAGCCATTAACGATCGGGTACCAAAACAATTTGTATTCGACAAAAAATACAAGATCCAGCTCCACGAGGACCACCGCTGCGAGGGGTTAAATCCTGCAGAGTTACGGATCTTCACGGACGGATCTAAAACAGGTACGGGTACTGGGGCCGGAGTCTTCTCAGAGGATCTCAACATCCATTTAGCCGTACCACTGGGGGTCCACAACACGGTATTTCAGGCGGAATGCATGGGCGTTTCCCTGGCCGCATCAGCCATCTTAGCCAGGAGGGCTAAGGACCACTCCATCCGCATACTTTCAGACAGCAGGGCTGTACTGTTAGCACTAGACAACCACACGGTCAACTCCGAGTTAATATACGAGTGTCACCAGCGCCTAAACCAGGTTGGTAATCACAACTACATAACCATACAATGGATTAAGGGCCACAGCGATTCCCGTGGCAACGATGCAGCGGACGAACTCGCTAGAAGGGGTTCCAGTATGGCAGCGGTAGGACCAGAACCCATCGTGCCACTCCCCTTCGGATATCTACGGACTCTGGTAAGGAAACGCACCAGCGACCAACACCACAAACTGTGGCTAGACCATGGTGAGTGTAGGCAGGCCAAGGAGGCACTTCCTACTATAGATGGCCGCCTCACCAAACGGGTGCTTCGGCTGACCAAATTACAGCTCCGCATAGTCACAGCCGCCATCACTGGTCACGGCTCTTTTAATAAACACCTCTTTGTCCTAGGTGTCACAGATAGCCCACTGTGCAGAGCCTGCATGGAGGAGGACGAGACAGCAGCCCACGTGCTTCTACACTGCCCAGAGGTTGCAACATACAGGGCAAAGTATTTAGGTAACCCAGGTACTCTCCGCGAGATCGTCAGCAACACCAAGGGGCTGCTGGCCTTTCTCGGGGAGCTGGGGTGGTTGGAGTAATGTTCCCACCCGTACGCAAAATACGCGCTTTAGACGTGGAGTTGCGGAAACCAGCCCGCTATACAATACAATACAATACAATACACTAACCGATTTTGATACAAAAGAAAAAAAAGAAAAATTACCTACCCATTTTATTAGTGATTCGGGACGAGAATCATTAGCATAATTACCTCCTTGAATTTGACGAGGATGCAAAACAACACTTTGTATTATCCAGTTGTACTAACTTTAAGGCCGAGTTAATGGTGGACCAACAAGTAAAATCTTAATATTTAGGATAGAACTGAAGACCAAGAAACTGATTACCTACAAACTCAACATAAAAGTTTTCACCGTTGGCAAAGTTATAGACTATGCGACAAAATGGGCACGATGATTTGGTCCACAGTAAAAAATTGCGAAAGTGATTGACCATCAAAGTATTTGCAAAAAAAAACAACACAGAAAAGAAAATCGGAGTAGATTTTTATTTGCCATATTTTTTTAATTATCAGGCTATTATGTTCAGGAGTTACGACTTACCTTATGTCAGGAGGAATTTTGTGACCGCAGAACATGCCTATGAGAGGACTGTCCATGGAGTCACCATCTCTGACCTTGACCTTATCGTAAGAACAGGTGTCATGGTTTTCTACCTCGAACGAGTGGAAACGAAGAGCTACTTGATAATCCTGAAAGATAAGAACAACTTGAAAATATGATGTCACCAATGGGCAATTTTTCCCATGTGCTTGAAATTCTAATTCTAATTTGTTGCAC
Organism: Cerastis leucographa; assembly: GCA_963082945.1. Lineage (NCBI taxonomy): Eukaryota > Metazoa > Arthropoda > Insecta > Lepidoptera > Noctuidae > Cerastis > Cerastis leucographa. The sequence goes on along the minus strand of OY720356.1, from coordinate 17,829,477 downwards.
TAGTTCAGAACAAAATCCACGAAAAATTATGATTACCTGAGGTACTGAAAGTCTCCAAACACAAAGCTTATTGGGCTGATAATCATCAGGGTAGTTTGGTGACTCTAGGTGTCCTGTGCTGTCTACTTCAATGTCTCCACCACAAACAGCTGCAACAATGTACATTACTTGATTATTTTGGAATAATGAGATATTTCCAATTAAACTGTATTGTGTGCTTCAGAAAATGTTTTCCTGAACCACATTGCATCAATATCGTTGTTACCTACCGATTACTAAGTTTTTCTTTGAGAAATAAAAGATTCCTATTTACGTTAAACAAAGTTATTCGCAAGAACAACAATTGAGTCGTAAAATTTCGACACAACTGTATACAATAATTTATCAGATCATCCGTTTAAAAAGTTTGGTGCCAAAAGATAATTGAAATATTATTTTCTGAAGTGATTTATCATAATAAATTATGTTATCATAATGAAAAGCCTTTCATTTACGCGCAAAAATCCTGCCTGGTTGTAACTTACCCTCATAAAAGGCCCTAAATCCTCTATGAGGTTTGGGTCTCGGTCCAGGTTGGTACACAACAGTCAATCTTGAGCCTGTGGACCTCATCATGGGACCTTTCCCGGAGCCACAGATCCTGCCAAGTACAGGAGCGTCCGGCATGTAGCCATCCCGTATTTCAACCCATTCTGAACGGCAGTCTTCAGATTTGTGGATGTCGATTTCTGTAAGATATTATTTGGGATTTAGGTGATGAATTAAATTACACAAAGAATGCTGGGTTCGAACCCACGGCTTGCTCGTAAGCCGTGGCTGCCACCACTGGGCCACCGCTGCCCTCAAAAACAGTGAAGGAAAACATCGTGAGGAAACCTGCGTGTCCTAGAACTAAAAATTCGAACACATGTGACATCTACCAAATAGCACTGGGCCCGCGTGGTGGTTTACACAGCCCACTCCCGAGAGGGCCTCCTCTCTATGAGAATAGAGAGGAGGCCTGTGTCCCCGCAGGGGGGACATGATAGGCTGAGGATAATAATGTGTATTTGGGATTTAGGTAGGTAACACATTTAATCTGTATCACAAAAACACAACGGTTTTCATTGAAATAGACAAGTTCTTGAATAAAATTTGCAAAACTGGAAAAGCCGTTGCAAGTCACGTCGCCGTGACTTCTCCTAAACAATACTTCTTTTTTTTATTTGTCGCTTGAACGTATAACCAAAGGTTAAAAGGATCAATGGCAGACAATACCGGCAAGAAGGATCGGTGTCAGTAGCGTACAAAGGGAGACTCCAACATTGCAATCACTAAATGCATCCAAAACTGATGCCATATCGTTTTACATGAAAGTTAAAAGAGTTTTAAAGCTACTATGAAATATTTACATGTAAGTCAATGCTCTGAATAATTGGCCGTGTAACTTATCGAAAGCTGCATCATCGAATGGTCTCGTGGGAACTCATGACAACGAAGTATGACATTGCTTCGATGATTCGAATAAATAATATTAATACGCGAGTTGGTAAAAACGTTCACTTAAATATAACGTTTATTACCGCTGTCCACCCCGGGTGGACAGTGTCACAACTTTTAAAAATAATTCCTACTGTCCCCGGGGGGTGGCCACTGTGGCCAGTGAGAACCATTATTAAAATAATCCACAGTTGGACACGGCTATAACTTTTTCAAACATTTACAGTGGCCAGCGCCACTATTAAAACCAAACATTCTCGTTGTCCAACCCTGGCTGATAGACATTTATTTATTTGTGTGATTCCCTTGTCAGGTAAAATGTTATTGGGGTTTTCCGTCAGGAATTTGGCTTGGACGCAATAAGCCAGTTTACACCTTACGGTATTTCATTCAACCTTTCAAGTCCTTATTTTCCGAAGTGACTTAACAGATTTTAATGAAACTTAATACGTATAAGCAGGATACATAGGTCTAAAAAGTTACTAAAAAAGACATTTTCAAAATGTCTTTAAAAAAAAGATGATTGGAAATTTCTGTTTCTATAGATAACTAATTTAGCTGTAGGTACCTAATACTATTTTTCGAGACTTTTTATACTTATGTATCCTGCTTATGCGTATGAAGTTTCTTTAAAATCGGATCAGCCATTTCGGGAAACCAGGACTTTCTAAACATGACTGGCGAAATACGGGTGTATGATTACGCAGAGGTGTAACCTAACAATTCTGGGATTGCAAGCGTGATGTTATGTTATGATTCTACAGGGTGTAACGGAAAGGGTATATACATCCTTAAGGGTGTGCTACAGACCATCAAACTGAATATGTTTCTCATCATAAAACATGTTTTTCAGCAAAAAAAGAATCTGCTGCCGCATAGAAAATTACAATACCTATTCTACCCAAATGTATAGGCAGCTGATATTTTTTTTTGCTGCAAATATTTTTTTTTATTTTGAGAAACATGTTCAGTTTGATGGTACCAATTAATTGTTAAGAAAAGTTCCAACACTGTCATTCTTTTACAGTACGTCAGTAAACCATACCTTCCAATTTTTGTTCAAGGTATAGGTATTATCTGAATATGCGACTAATATTAACTTGGTTTAAGTACAATACCCAAGTACGCTTACGAATCTTATGCAAACTATTTACCAACAAAGTTTACTTGTTTTTTGGTATTACAACAAGCCACAATTTATATGGAAATTGAATTTCAGCACCGATGAAATTAACCATGCAAAATACAAAACGCTTTTCGTGCCAAATTCGAAAATGAATCGTGCTTTGCAAAAAAAAAGTATGCATAATCGATTCTCTGATTCAATTCAATCTGTATTCGTAACCAAATTAATCCTATATTCAAGCTCGTTAATTAATGGCGTTTAGCAGTACAACCGCAATCGTAAACTAAGGTGGTAGTGACCAGTGGCAATTTACGACCTCCAACGTTAACTGACCACTCTAACATGACCCCTCTGCCCCCCTTCATTAGTTACTTTTGTTCCGGGATTTGCAGGAGGTTGTATAGCACGGAGGTCGTGTAACGTTGGAAAGTTTGTATTGAACAGGATTCCAGGACTGGCCACTAAATGCTGCAAATTGAAGTGGAAACTTATTGCTTTCGATGGCCTTATTCTGAGGTTGGGATTTTCATTTGTTTTGTGTGAGGACTTTTGACAATGCCTTTTAATTAAGGCCGTTTTCACTGTTACTGACATAACGACCTTTATTTAATTATTATTGCTGTTATTTTGATGAACAACCATAATTTGTCATGATGAATGGAAACGACGTCCCATAAACGAAAGTTGAAAAGAAAAACAGCTAACTTTTTCTTGAAGATTAATGTCAACGAAGTATAACGAAAAGTACCGAAAGAAAACGTTATTTTATTTATTTAAGTATCTGAAATCGTTAACTTTTCCTCTCATCTCGAAGTAAACATCCTTAGACAACTTTCGTTCGTACGCCGTGTAAACATATTCCACCTATTTTCAACCGTATTCCATCAATCCTAACTTCAAAGTTGTCCATAATAGGTGCGTTTAGCTTTATATTTCCGTCGATTGGTTCCCATGCAGGCCCCTCTTTACGTGTGTACGTTTGTTACAGTGAAACCGTTTGATGTTGCACTGTTTGACAACCCCACGAATATTAAAAGCTCAACTGTGTTTGACTTTGTCGGTATCGAAATAGGACTGTCAAAAGACTTTTATTTTTGAGGATACATTTAGAGTTTAGACGCGCGTCTAGGGAATTTGGTATTTCAATAAACATTATTTTGAACGTTTTTCTCGTTAATGAATAAAAGATTAAAGCATATATTAGCATAGTTAAGTGAAATTCTATTTAGAAAAACTATATTTTTATTCCTAAAAACATCAATCACTTTTTAATAAAAATACAGGCTGACCTTTGGCTCTAAATCTAAATAAACATTTTGATGAAAAATAGTTTTTTGTGACTCAAATATTCGAACACATTTTTCATCTACTAAGTTTATTTTGTTGGTAATGTTTCAAACGAATCCTGAAACAGCTACATTTACGGACTAATGTTGGCATTTTCGGCGCACTAAGTGGAGGTTCCGTCAATTTTCATTAGGACCCTTCTGGTTGATGAAGCGAGCAATCAATCAGCGTGCTAGTTCATCAGTTAATTGCTGGCCAAATAGTCGAAACGAAGATGGGGATGTTATGTGGTGTTATATATATTATGTAGGTACTCGTACGTTTGTGCTGACTACGTTCGTCTGACGCGTTTACGGAATAATAGTGTTAAAGTAAAATTTTCAGGTACCTTAAAATGTTTTGTATTTTACCAGACGTCATGTTTTTTATCATTTAGGTATCTAGCCATACAGCTCTTAGGCTGAAGTGGAACTGGGCTGGTCACATTTGCGGCATGTCGGAGAAGCAATAGGATAAAACCACAATTTTCCTTCTACATAGCGTATCGATGGCAAAAAGTTTAAATATGTTAAGAAATCCTGAATTCTGACGAGGATGCAAAACAGCACCTTGTATACTGTGGCAAGCAATAATTTTACGAAAATCCAGCCCTAGTATGTCCCTCGTAAAATTATAATAAGCTCCACCTCACACATTAACGATATCCAATATAAACAGAAGTTCAGTGGTTTATTTTAATTAGTGATCACGAAATAAATAAATTTATCATTGCGTTAATTAATACTGTTTGTCATGAATTTATTGAGTCTGCTACAAATATTATTTGAAATAGACTGAATGCTGACCACTCAACGAGTTGTAAACATTAGCATTAATTGGTTTGAATTCATGTGAACTCACAGTGAACATTGTTTTGGCTGCAACCTGCGACGGCTTTGTGTAGGTATCATTATACGCTATAGCATAGTTATATATAAAGGCATCGTTAGCTCGACTCGAGTACACGTATAGTAATAGCGGTTTTGCAATATTCTACAATACAGCAATTAATATGCACCTTGTATCTATACGGGTTTCTTTCTCTGTGGTCCTACATATCTAGAGACTATTCTAACCCGTAACCCGCTCCATCCATTTCGAGCCACAATAAATCTCAAGTCTCGCCTTTGTTTTGCTGTATTTGTCACTCCTCTACACGTAATGGACGATGTTTTTGTGAGTCTGGCTCTGCGATATACCTTAACTTTAAAATAAAGGGTTTTGGGGCAAGGTTAAAAGCTTTTAATTACGATTATTTGATAAGTATTGACATAAATTCGGGACTTCCCACTACAAACTTTGATCTTGGTTCATAATCTGCCTAGCCTTTTCGCAACCATATTGGTGTCGGCTTCCAGACTAACCGGATGAAGCTGAATACCAGCATTTTACATTGAGCGACTGCCTATCTGACCTCCACAACCCAGTTAGTACTGGGTAATACGATACCCCTTGGTGAGACTGGCTGTCAGTCTTTCGGGCCATTGACTACTGTAACGGCTGTCAAAGATTTACAATTGACACCCAGGACCATCGGTTTAACGAGCTTTCCGAGGCACGGAGGAAACTCGGTATGTAATGTGTGGTCACCCATCCACGGATCAACCTAGGGAAGCGAGGCTTAACTTGAAGGTCGATCCGAGCGGCTGTTAATATTTAGCCACGAGCTCCTCTGCATTCTTGGTTGTCAATTATAAAATATACACTTTCTTTGTTTGACCTTTTCTTACATAAAGTAAGGTCGGCAGTTCAACAATATGTGCCTGAATAAATCTGAATTTCGGATACCCAACTGGCGGGTTCTAAAGTGGGTAGGTACGGGTAGGTTAGGTTGACATTTTTGGCCTTCTTTAATACTGTTGTACTCAGATATTAGTTTTTAGGGTTCCGTACCCAAAGGGTCAAACGGGACCCTATTACTGAGACTTCGCTGTCCGTCCGTCCGTCCGTCTGTCACCAGGCTGTATCTCATGAACCGTGCTAATTAGCCAGTTGAAATGTCTACAGATAATGTATTTCTGTTGATGCTATAACAACAAATACTAAAAAATAAATATTTAAGGGGGCTCCCATACAAACAAGTGATTTTTTGCTCGTTTTTATAAATAATGGTACAGAACCCTTCATGTGCGAGTCCGACACGCACTTGGCCGTCTTTTGTGACTTTTGTCTAATATCTCAGTTCCTATCTTTCAGTCAAATGCTTTACTAATAGAAGTAGAAAATTAATTAGATATAGTCAATTTTTGTTTAACATTATGTTTTTACCTTTGTAGGCAGGTACAGTTATGTATGTTGATTGCCACTGGAAGCTACTACAAGGTGTTGTTTTGCACCCTCGTCAAATTTAGGATGTTGTCACAAAAGATATAAATAATCAATATAAACTAGTTCTTTATTAAAAAAAACGTGTAAAAACACTTTTTTTTGTTGTTTAAAGTTGTCAGTATTTCAGAATAACCCTCTTAACGTGGTTTAGGGAATAAGAAATGATCAAAAAAACGTTTTAGATTGTTTGTATGTGTGGAATCGCGGTTAAAAGGCCAGGATCAGACGGGCCGTGTTTAAAACACGGGTGGTTCACACTTACCGATTTCCGTAAATAAAAAAAATAAAAAAAAATACCTACCTATTTTATTATTGATTCGGGACAAGAATCATTAGCATAGTTACCTCCTTGAATTTGACGAGGATGCAAAACAACACCTTGTATACTGTTGCAAGCAATAATTTTACGAAAATCCAGCCCTAGTTTGTCACTCGCAAAATTATAATAAGCTCCACCTCACACATTAACGATATCCAATATAAACAGAAGTTCAGTGGTTTATTTCAATTAGTGTTCACGAAATAAATTAATTTATCATTGCGTTAATTAATACTGTTTGTCATGAGTTCATTGAATCTGCTACAAATATTGTTTGAAATAGACTGAATGCTGACCACTCAACGAGTTGTAAACATTAGCATTCATTAGTTTGAATTCATGTGAATTCACAGGGAACATTGTTTCGGCTGCAACCTGCGACGGCTTTGCGCAGGTATCATTATACGCTAGCGCAAAGTCCGCTTTGTTTTGTGCTTGTACTAGGTCTACTTAGCGGTCCACCGACGCTAAGACGCTTGCATTATTTTATTTTTGGTTTTTTAGAGGTTTTTTGTGTCGGGGGTTTTTAAATTTTAAATTTAATTTTTATACTATGTAGTGACTATGCTATTTAATTTTTATTTTATGCTTTTGAAACTTCTATTGTTTTATCTTAGCCTTGACTGTCCCAATACTAGGCATAGGCCTCGCCCATTGCTTTCACTTTTCTCGGTGTTGCGTATATTCTCGCCAATTAACGAAAACAGCAAAATTAAAAAAAAAAACGATGACCCCCCCTGGCGATGCCGATGGTGCCAAGTGACAAGATTTCAATTTTCGAATCGACCAGACCTGTGGAAATTGTTAATTTCCCTTCAACTAGATGACCTTCAAACGGCTGAGCAGGTTTTCTCGAAACATAGCTAAGAACACTCTCGATTAAATTAAAACACCTTTCAAACGAAACCAATTTCATCAAAGTCGGTTCATCCGTTTAGGAGCTACGATACCACAGACAGACACACAGATACACACGTCAAATTTATAACACCCTTTCTTTTTTGGTCGGGGGTTAAAATCAAAGTCCCTTTCTCTGTCCCTATATCCCTATGTATGCTTAAATCTTTAAAACTACGCAACGGATTTTGATGCGTTTTTTTTTAATAGATAGAGTGATTGAAGAGGAAGTTTTATAATGTATAATAACTATATATTTTTTACCCGTGCGAAGCCAGAGCGGGCCGCTATGTTTTTATATACAACGTTCACAGTTTTTCTGTAGTGTATTTAGTATCAGCTTTGCACCCGTGCGAAGCCGGGGTGGGGCGCTAGTTAGAAATAAAGGCATAGTTAGCATTATCCACTCGAGTACACGTATAGTAATAGTGGTTTTGCAACATTCAACAGTACTGCAATTAATATGCTCCTATAATATTTTTTAAATACTGAACTTTCGTTGATTTCAGTCGCGGTGGATTTGGCAGGCAAACAAATTGTGCTAAATAGCTGCTACGTTAGGTAATACTATCATACTCCTCCACAACTGCCAGACACTTTGTGTGGTGGTATACCTCCGCCAGACACCTTTAAAGTATCTTAAATTGTGAGTGAAATTACGTCATTTTATTGGCATTTTAATGTGATCATGGGATCTTGGTCCATTATAGCAATGTAATAAAAACGAATTTATAACAAAAACAGTTTTTAAATATCTTTATAATATTTAATCATGGTTGTGAGTTCGGGTACTCCTACATTATGTCTTATTTCTGATAATCTAATTAAGTTGCCTTTCTTTGGTAAAATATCTCAAAATGTTTTTTATCTGGTATTTTTCCTACAAAACAGATTATCCTCATGTCTGTTCTTTTGTGTGTTCTATTTTATATTTCTGTTTGACAACCGGTCTGTTAATCTTTAGTATTGTGAAACTATTTATATTTATGTGTTTGAACAATACGAAATATTAAAGTAATATAGAGGGTAAATTTAGTTTTGTCTGAAAATATAGCTGAATTTCAGTTCACTGGTACTTATGGATTCGATCAAAATTAATCGAAAAAGCACTGTTTATTGGATTTATTGAAGAGCTTACAACAATCGAAGATGTGGCAAATGATTTGACTATGATGTTAATTTTACTGGATAAAAACTATGTTTATACAGGGTGTAATGGAAAGGGCAATGCTACAGACCATCAAACTGATCATGTTTCATAACATAAAACATGTTTTTCAGCGAAAAAATTATGTGCTGCCCCATACAAAATTGCAATACCTATTCGACTTAAATGAGGCAGCTGATATTTTTTCGCTATTAGAATGTATGTCCGATGGAGAAATATGTACAGTTTGATGGTCTGTAGCACACCCTTTCGTATGTATATACCCTTTCCGTTACACCCTGTATTGGTTAATTAATTTTTATTGACTGCCTTGATGGTGAACTGTGGGGGTACTATGACGCTTAAAACATTATTGTTCCATTCCTATTCCAGAGTGGGAAAGAGATGGAGCTAGACGACCTGTATAGCTCCGTCTCTTTTTCACTCTGGAATAAGAATTGAGTTGTGTGTGTTTGATGGCAATAGGCTCGCCCCCTATTACATGGAACTCAAACACAACTGTCGAAATGTGGATGAACTTGTTTTTTTTTTTTACTTTCTTGTTTTTTTTTTTTTTTTTTTCTGATGATAAAGCTTTTCGTAACCACCAAACTACTAACATTCATCTACCTACTTCTAACACAGGTATGTAGAACATAACTAAATGTAGGTAACTTAATTTCACAGCAACACAAAGAATCCGATCCCCGGAGACCAGTGGTACCGCCACAAAGATTTATAGTCGCAAGTGACCGGGCATAGGCTACTTAAAATAAAAGCTGGTAATAAATTCATTAATTCACCAGAATCCATTTATATTCGTAACGGACAAACGAAATGGTAAATTTATTTGCATGTATTGGACCTTATTTAGACAGACACGTGCACACACACACACACACACACATACACACACACACCCCATACCCATAAACACCCTACTCATACATATGCTTACGTTGTACGGTCTACCCCTGTCCGTGTGTGTAAAGGATCCTATTTCACGGTCCTTGATAAAGGGCGTTTAAAAGATCTTTTAAAAGTTTTTTTTTTCTATAGGTAGGTAACGTTAATTTTGTATTTAGGATCAAATACCCGTATTAAATCCCTTAAATTTTTGGACGAAAGCACCGAAAAAGGTGAATTTTCGTCGTTGCTATTTAGGGATACATAATGCGTTTTTCTTTTTATTCTTGAAAGGGACTTTAGAAAATGCACGGAAATGGGCCTAAAGATCTTTTGCTCAATCTTTTGATGGCATTCGATACAAAGTATTTTTTATAATAAATCAAAAATTGTAAGACCCCGATTATTAGCTAAGTAATTATTTCTCACATTGGTTTGGATGAACAGTCATTGTGTAAGCGTTGTTAGCATCATAACATTACGCCTATATTACTTGAAGGGCTAGGCAGTGGTGTAACTAATACACACTCTCATTTCACCAGTTATGTTTAAGTCCCATGTAATAGGGAGCAAGCCTATTGTCATCAACTGGGAACAAATCCAGACTCTGGTTCATCATCATTAGCCTATAATGTTCCCACAGCTGGGACACAGGCCTCCTCTCCTCTGAGAGGGAGTTGGCTGTAATCCACCTCGCGGGCCCACTGCGGGTTGGTAGATGTCAGTCTTCGAATTTTTAGTTCTAGGACATGCCGGTTTCCTCACGATGTTTTCCTTCACTGTTTTTGAGAGCAGCGATGATGAAATAAATTATACAAAGTAATGCGCCTGCCTGGGTTCGAACCCACGGCTTACTGCTCGTAAGTCGGGGCTGCCACTACTGGGCCACCGCCGCTCTCTCTCTGAGACTCTGGTTGCTACTTAGAAATGATGCAAAAGCCCCTTTGCTCGACCTGGGAATCAAACCAGGACTTCATGCTTTGCTGTCGCACTTGCGACTGCCGGCCACTAGACCAACTTAAGTACGCTAGATTTAAGAAATTCTAGAAGACATCAACATCAAGTCGAATCTAAAAGACGTTTATTGTTGGACACAACGAGCCTAACCGCAAGCATTTTCTAAAAAGCCAAAAAAAAATTAAAGCCCATAAATGCTGACCATAAAATTGGACTAAAAAGAAAATGAACGACGCCATAATTCATAATTAAGCTGTCCCAATCATCTAGATAAGTTCCATAAGCTAATTTATTTTAATTACGCCAAAAAGTGAGCCCTCTTAAAAAAAACGAGTGTTATATTGAAAGAAAAATACTTTCGTTCAATAGTCATTCTTCATTAAGTTGAAAAATTGCTTACAAAAGGTGAATTTTGGTTCTTAGAAAATATTCTCTAGGATTGGATAGTGTAAGATAATGATTTCGTGAAGAAAGTAAAGGTGAGATTGAGTTAACAAGCTGAGCGGGCGAAAAAAGGGCGCAACCCGTACGCGGGTCTAATAATTATTTTTATAACTATCTACATTGTTCTCACATATTTTTAATTCTTAACATGAATGATGTAACCAAGATTTTGTAACATATTTTGATTTAAAAGAGTGTCCATGGAGTTTCTTGCCCATTATTCTACATAGAGATCTACGCTACGGAATGGGCAACTACAGTACTTTCACAAGTTATTATGCCTTGTGACTGGGACTGTACCTTCGCGCTTTATTTTGTTTTTTTGACTTTCAAAAGTGCCTGTAATGGTCTAATTGAAATAAATGCTTTGACTTTGACTTTATCCAACAACTAGTTTTAAAAATTGTTGGGACTTTGACCCCTAATATCTCCGTAACTAGAAGGTTCCCAGGTATGGTGTAGAACAAAAAAATGATCCCAATGACAGGGAGAACCAGTGCCTTTCGGCTTCGTTAAGAGGTGTTTTACACCCTTTATACAATAAAATTCAAGTGTCTGTTTGTAATATTAAAATAACCACTTTTTACGACATGCATATGAACATTTTTTACAATTTTTGTCTATCTGTCTGTCTGTCTATCTGTCTGTCTGTCTGTCTATCTGTCTGTCTGTCTGTCTATCTGTCTGTCTGTCTATCTGTCTGTCTGTCTATCTGTCTGTCTGTCTATCTGTCTGTCTGTTTCTTCCGGCTAATCTCTGGAACGGCTTGACCGATTTTGACGGGACTTTCACTGGCAGATAGCTGATGTGATAAGGAGTAACGTAGGCTAATTTTTAAATTCCACACGGACGAAGTCGCGGGCACAGGTAGTTGTTGAATAAAATTGTTAAAATAAAAAGCCTTGGCATCTGTCACCCAGTGAGAACCATGACAACATCAGTAGACATTGTTATTCGCTACCCTAATTCGCCCCGCTCTTTACCTCCATAAATCTGTCTACCAGTCATCACACAAAAACTAAAACTTCCTTTGACAGGAGCTTACTATAACAATATAAACTAGATTATAACCGCTTGTCCAAACACCCATTTATCTGCTAGATAAAGCCTAACGAGATACTGCCTTCAAAGTATTTCTGCTAGCATGACAATGAAGGATTACTGTGGACACAATTTGCCGATTTATGAAAGGAAGCTTGTATAGATTTCCGCAAGGATCGAGCCTACGATTTCTGTGAGTGATTTGAGTTAGTGGGTGCTGTGACAAGTCGAACGGAAATTATGGACAGAATGTAATGGTGTATCGATTTTGTGGGAAAACGGTAAAGCTTCGGTCACACGAGTCCAACATCAAGACATGATGTTCGACAGCTGAGACAAGGGTTTCCTCTCTGTGGGAAGGTTTGGGACGTAAGCCACCACGCGAGCATAGTGCTGGTTAGTGGATGCCACATTTCTTCGAACTTTCGAACATGTGCGTTCGTATTTATAACAAGATACCTAGACACCTCAAAGAATTAAATTCGAGATTCATAAAAATTAAATTGCACACGTGGATAAATGAATGTAATTTTTATAGTCTAAAAGAATTTATGGATAAGATATGTTGATGCTGTAGCATTTTGATAAACCCTAAAATTTTGCATGTTTTGTTTAATCTCAGCTGAACATGTTTGAACTATTATAATTGTATTTAACACCACCACGAATAGCTACCATGTTTAATGCAAATAAGAGATCTGTTTCAGTTTTAGGTCAAGTAAAATAACATACCATCATGCCTGTAATCCCCAAACGGTTAGGCAGATTAAGTCCCATTTAATAAGGGGCAAGCCTATTGCCATCAAGAGGGCACAAATTCAAACTCCATGGCTGCTACTGAGAAATTCCTGATGGAAGCACCCAATTACACTTTGCTCGACCACTTTGCTCGACCTGGGAATTTAACCCAGGACATCATGCTCAGCAGTCGCATTCGACCAACTAGGCAGTCTGAGACCAGTAATAAAATCATTTGAACGTTCATCATCATCACCATAACCCTATAATGTTCCCACTGCTGGGACACAGGCCTCCTCTCTATGAGAGGAAGTGGGCTGTAATTCACCACGCGGGTCTATGTCACATTTCTTCGAATATTTAGTTCGAGGACATGCCGGAATCCTCACGATGTTTACCAAGCGTGAGGAGTGTTGCGTTAAACGCATATTTAAACGTTACTTGGTTTAAATCATTTCATTGTTGATTTTAGTAGCAGTGAATAGCGTGTCCCACTAAGCGTATTCGTTGGCGGCGATGGCAGCATTCGCAGCGAGTATAATCTCCCAGTGTGACCAAAGCTTAAGATGTTAGGCTGGGTTTGAATATATTTTTGGGAGTTTCAGGTTTATGTTGTATTTAGGTGTTTGGTTTTATACCGTCTTAAAAAATCATGGTAAATTGGTTTCCTTTTTTTAGTGTGTATGAAAATTGTAGCGTAAAATATAACAACTGACTTTTTTCTTGCGGAAAGCGTCTTTTAGGGATTATTTTGTTTATAACTCGTTTGTATTTCTAAATAAATAATTATCTTATTTCCTTACTGATAAATACCAAGATACAACTTCCAAACGCTCATGAAGTTATTCACGAACATGCTAACCATAATTTGGCAGACTTTTTATACTAGTTAAAACTATAGTTAAAATCTCAAAACATGACGACATAAAACATCCATTTGCGTGCATTTATAAAAATTAACGATTCGCTAACAGGCGAGGGCCGTCTCAAGTAGGCCCTCCAACAAAATTGGGCTGCCAAGGCTCTCAGCAAACACTTCACGGCTTTCCTGGAAAGAGCTCCTTTATACGTATTGAGGAATAAGCAGTGCTGTAGGTATGGGGCTTTGGATACAATACCGAGACAATAGGAAGGTAGATGGGGCATAGAATTGAGATGTTCGAGTGTTGTCTCAGATGGCTTCTTCTTTGTTATATACTCAGGTCCGATCTTTCTTTGTAGAGGTAAAATATGAATGTTACACAATAACTTATTCAAGAAATATTATGATCCATGGTAAAAATTGCATTGAAATCTTTTTAGTAGTTTATTAGTGCTAAGCGTAAATACGGACAAACTAGGTAATTTTATTTCTACTACTTAGAGAAAAAGAGTCGTGTTTTTTTTATAAAAACATGCATGCAAGCCTCAACGGTAGACAGTTATTATTCTGTAATATCGCAAAGATGGCTTCCCACCACGAAGTTTGAATCAAGAGGGACTTTTTACAGAATCGTCTACCCTATAAATCTGAAACGTAGCTCTCTAATTGAAATAAACGCTTCGACTTTGTCTTTGAAAATGAAATTATTCTCGGAGTACGGAACATTGTGTCCAACAGTTTAACAGTACTAAGTAAGTAGATATAAATACTATCTTCGGCAGACTATCCAAATTAGTATTCGACAGAGTTATGTCTACTTTTCAGAAGAATGAATACTTTGTTTTCTAAAAATACTGTCTCCGTTTTTATCACTGTTCTCCTTGTTGTGTTTTGCATGTCCCGTTTGTAACACAAATAAAAAATACATGATTGTAGTGCTAAACGATTTCAAATCATCGTTTTATTTCTATCAATTGTTTGAATTTGACAGAGGCCGAATGACGATAGAAAGTATACATACTTATGATGATTTTAGACAGTTTTAACATATTAGTTTAAAAAGTTGGAAGTTTTAAGTACTTTTCGTTTGTTTAAAGTTTTATTTGTCAATTCGAATGGCATGCTTTGGAAATAGAATTTGAAAAGTATTTTTACAATAATGAATTTCAATTAATAACAGAGTAAAGTTAAAAGTCAATTGTATTTAGCAATGCCCACGAAGCAAACACATTTTTATTAAAAGTCAAGGGTGAGAATATGCAATTTCCACTTGGGAATGAATTCAATCAATTAGAATTTAGCGAAGTACGTCTCGATTGGATGGAAGGCGATTTGCGTAAGTTGATGAGCACTTGACATTTAAAGCTGGAGAGTATTACATAATTGGATCAATATGTTGATCCAATTTCAAAGGATATTATATTTCAATATCCCAGATGATACTTATAAATAATACATCACAAATTAATATTTTCTTCAAGACATTTAGCAAGTAGGCTACTTAATTCCGTGTCTGATTGAAATATACTGACGTATAGGATGTACTAACCATTTTAATAAAAACTTTGTGATAGACAACGAAGAGAGATTATAAAAGTCCTGTGTTGCCTTTAAAATTTGTAACCTTAAAAACCTACACCTCCATACCCTTGAGATTGTGGAACTCACGTTAAACTATCAACTAGGATTGTCAAGAAAAGTTTAAACCAATGTAAGGATTTCACCATGCCTAGCAATTTCCGATAAGCTTAACATCAATATTTTGCATGCTCGACTGGCAACATTACCTCCACTACCCTGTTACTAAGAGTAGCACGAAACCTAATACACCCTTATTCAAAACAAAATCAAAATATTTTTATTTCACATAGGCCTACATGGGCACTTATAAAACGTCGACAAAAAGATGCTCGGTTCGGGTTGGTCGTTTCCTATGTAGAAGAACCAGCAAGAAACTCCATGGTATCACTTTTATTAGATATCTGCTCCTCAACTGGGGGATAAAATTATGCTAGTTTTAGTTACCAGTAATATTCAGGACGACTCTTTCACCGTGGGTGGCCACGATCCTCCACTCACAGCGATCGGGGGTCGTGGGAGGCGTCTCACTGCCCCAACCGGGCGAGTTGAACCAACCAGAGTTACCCAGCAAAGTCCTTCCGCATTCTGTAACATAAAATCACACCTGTAATTTCTGAAGAGTTAGGCAAACTATATCTATTAATAATATACCTACATTTCGATAGTTTTCACAAAAGCTTGTCGCGTATAGTTCTTATAGCATTTACCATTCACGCGACAAGCTTTTGTGAAAACTATCCTTTATCGTTTTCATTTGCTCCAACATTTGTTTTCTCCTTTTCAGTGCATCATTATAAAAGCTTGTTTTTAAAAAAGGTTTTTTTAACTTATAATTTTATTTTAACATTTTTAGTTTTGCCGTAATCGTTTCTGACCACACATCATTATCTCGGTCTCAACATTTTTTTCATTCCATGCTATTATTAACCGTTGAAGAGTTTTGAGAAGACAATCCTGGCTGCGGGATAACACAAAGTTTCATGTCTGTGCTATTAACCGTTAAAGAGTTTCCTCGTGAGGAGGCGGTCCTGGCTGTAGGATGAGTTCATGATAGAATTCATGTTTATCCATCAAATATGAACTCGTATGCAAAGTTTCGTATCCATGCTATTAACCGTTGAGGAGTTCTCTCCTGGGGAGACGATCCTGGCTGCAGGATTAAGTTATGTCTGTCATAAGAATTTCAGCTCAATCGGACATCGGGAAGATGTTCTAATTTAGCTTCCAAGATTCCACCCGAACAAACCTACATACATACATTGCAAGTTAAATAAAAGCTTGTAATTTAGTACGGTCACTGTCACTGTATCTTTAAACGGGGAATTAATTTACGTAATCTAATTCCCCGTTAGTTTAACAAATGGTTACGGATTTTTGATCGTAGGAATATTGGATGAAGAAACAGCAGTTCTTAGGATTTAAGTAATTTCATTTTTGAAATATCAGTCTGCTTTATTCGTATTGATTTAAGATATTAGATTTTCTGAAGGCACAATTCAATTAAGTGCTCTGTTTGAAATAAATTTGTGAAACTAATAATTGGATAGTAAAACTTAATGCTGTAGAGTTTGTTTAAGAGACCTTTACTTTGATTGTTAATTAAATACTCTGTCTCGGTGTCTGAATAATCTATTTTCGTGATTAGTATAATTATCACCTGCTTTGGTGAAGCAAAATATCGTGAGGAAACCACGGCCTTTCTCGACGGCAAGTAAAGCCAAGTCAGAGGCCCATTGGCGGCATAAAAACTTAAGACACCGGGTAATGCACTAACCACATGAAAAAGAAGATAGTCTTACTTGCACACTTATACAGTAGATTAGTCTGTGCGATATCACTGGCACTCAGCCTGACTCGCTGTCCGATCTCCGGCCTCTTCTTGCCATGAACTTCCAGAGGCAGTATGGTGTCCAGGTAGGTTCCCTTGCTGAAGGTGTTCCTCGCGTAGTGCATGATGGAGTCGTAATCATACGTCTGGCCCAGAGAGTTCACCTCATCGTCTGTCAGCTTGTTGAAGTTGTATTCTTGACCTGTCGAAAAATAAAAATAAAATAAATTTATTTATTTATACACACACAAAATATATAGGGTGACTGGTAATTTGTGACCGATATTAAAATACGAGATTGTACTCATGATGACAAACAACTTTCCCAAAGAAACATTTACATATTATACTCATTCACTTTTATGACAATAACACAACAGCCAAATGAAATTCGGGGTTGCGAGCAATGCGGGTTCTCTGCCAACCCACTGTGGCACGGAACAAAAGTAATGGGACACAACGGCGTAACGCAGCTAACAGCTGATAGGTCACAGGCGCACGCGCGCGCAAGTTTCATACGGCTGTTGTGTTATTGTGATAAAAGCGAATGAACGAAAAAATTAAAATTCCTTGGGAAACTTGTTTCATATCATGAGCACAACCTCTTATTTAAGTATCGGTCACCAATTATCAGTATACGTAAGAATACAGAAAATTGCATTCAGCCAAAAGAGCACAAAATTGCCATCTATTTATATATTTATGTACACACAGTAGTAAACACACGAAAAAACATAAAATATTTGAATACAAAGGTACTGCTTATTTCATACGAAATTTCTGCCAGCAGACCTGCGAAAGGATAAACTGAAAAGAAATGTATACGATCAATGATATATAAACTATAGATACGTTGCCCGCGCTCTGTAGTGGCAAGATGATACTAAGGTACTTGCCGGAGTGACATTTAGTCACGTACGAACCAGCGCCGCGGCCGTACGTGATATTCAATTATCTGACTTGAAAAAGTTCTCTTAATAAGAAAAGAAAATGCCGTCCTGTATTTTTAGGAAATGTTTTAACTATACTGCAACTGTGAAAGATAAAAAAATATCATTTCATACGTAAGTATCAAGTAAAAATGTATTTTATTTTATCTTTTTCGATGCCTTTAATGGCGGTTGACGCCTGAGGTAAGTCACGTGCTTTTGTACGCGCTCGGCCAATGAGCATGGAGCACAGAATGACAATGCAATTAAAGAAATATATTTATCTCTCTCTAACAACAGGAATTCCGTAGATGACATTTAATTTTCCTTCCCTCTCTTCGTGCGTCTATTTAGCTGTCTAGCTACCTATAGGTATTTACGCTGTTTTCGAGTGCCGTGATGTTCATGCATGACGCGTCTATTTATAATACGTCATTGTATACGATAGTGTGTGAGAGAATGAAGAAAAAAAATGTGTTTATGCGCCTTACCTAAATTCACCTATACTGTTTTGTTTTATTCCACATAGAATTTTTTATTATCTATTATTAATGTTGGATTATGAATTTTAATTTAAGCCTGTGGGAGCTTGGATCTATTGTACGCTTCTTTAATGAATTACCTGGAATAATGTTATCTATACTTGTGGTAATCGAATATATTTATACTTGTAGAAATCTGCTGCCCATTTATTACCTAGCTTAGGTGCTTATTAACGATATATCATATATATCATACTTATATATTTATTTATAGAGCAGGCCAAATAATAAACAATTAATCTGAGGATTCTAGTAGAGTTTCTAGATTCCCCAACATAGTTGCAAAAAAGGGAAAAATCTTGATATAATAAAATATGTCGTGTAACGGTAATATTATTATGTTTAATGATGAGTTGATGACAGTAATTGTAAACGTAAAATTATACCTGTTTGCAATATACAAAATTACGCGTCTAAGTGACAAAAATGAACAGAAAATTACAATAAAGATCAAAGTACTTAAAAACTTCGTAGGTAAGTAAGTACATAAATAACAAATGACAATCAAACATGTCTACAACTTGTAATCAAGGGAACATGACTTTAATAGTATATTGTGTATTAAGGGCGGTAAGTAAGGAATTACGATCGAGGCTCTAGTAGAAGCCCGAAGTCGAAGACTGAGGGCTTTCTGAGTCGAGGTTCGTAATTCCCGTACCGCCCGTGAAACATACAATGTTTTTCATCACATTTGCAAGTTAATAATTATGATTTTAGACAAGTCAGCACAAATATTATTACGAAATACGTGAACTGATTTGCGGATGGCGGGCTGTTTGCCCACACCACAGATTAAACAAATGTTTTGTTCAGACACGTTAAAGGCAAATACTTACCTAGGTATACAGCCATGCGAGAGAGTATAAAAAAAAAAATCGACGTTTTGATACAAAAAACTATCGATTATTTAGATTTTAGAACATTAGTTGAGTAATTAAATCACATGTAGCGAGATTGAATTAAATTCCTGTTTAAATAACATTTTAAGACAATTTTTCAAATGCGTGTAAACTCTTGCTTGAACTTGCATGACCTGTGTGCTGTCATGCTGTGCTGTAAATTAAAAAAAAAATACTTACCGCCCTAGGGTTTTATATGGGGCATTACAGCCAAGTTAACCTGTATGTTATGACACTGTTTACGTGCAAGTGTGATGAAAAAGTCAAAAGAACTTCGGCAAAGGATTATTATAGCCAACACAAGTATCAGATATAAAGCCTTTTGAACCAAATTATTTCGACGTCGAGCAAAGAGGAAATTGGAATTTTTGATGAATTTTCGCAAAACTTTCACAATGTGATTATGCAAGTTTTCGCGCTGAAGTTAAAATGTAGATAGTACCTACTTATTTTTAATACCGTTTTTTTTAATACCGTTACAGTCAAAATACTTGAACATTTTAACAGAAAAATGAGCTATAACTAACCCACATACAATTAGTACTTAACTTCATCATCAACCAATGAACAACACTTAATATTTTTGAAGTGAAACTTCTTATGCGACTTCCAACAAGGTTGCGCTAAACGTTTAACGCTACCATGGAGGGAGTATGAAAGCACTGTTGCGTTAAACGTTCAACGCTCCTGGGGAGGGGGAATAGAAAGAGACAGAGTGAGTGTGAATGTGTGGCACTCGAACGCATGCGTGTAGTACTACGAAGTTTCACTTCTTCCGCGCGGAGGGATACACGCACTATTTTTTTTATAATTCAGAGTAAGTAGCTTTACTTTGTAGAACAAAGAAAAGTAGATTGCCTCTTTGGTCAAGTGGTTGCAAGGTATACTGCTGAGCATGAGGTCTTGGGTTCGATTACCAGGTTGGGCAGTGTAATTGGGTTTTTCCTTCTGGAAATTTTCTGTAGTAGCTACGGAGTCCACGTGATGTTACGTTGTAGTTTTATCTTGACTTGAAATGAATAGAATTCTGTCTTAAACCAATAGCGGAAAAAAAATACAATCAACTTTTCCTAAATTTTTTTTCAAGACAAGATATTATTAGAAGCAATCATTCGGCTTCGAATTCGAATAACACTAAACGGTTCAATACCATAAATACCACCTTAAATAGGTTTCAAAGAAATCTGTTTTCTGATAAGCAGTTTATTTCAGTGGGTAGGTATCGAACATCATATAGAAAATATTTTATTTAGACTAAAAATAAATTAAATAAGGTTTGAGTGACAGATGGTTAGATATTCTTCTTACAGTAAGTACTAACATACTTATTTTGTTTGTATGAGTTTTTAAAGTTAACGTAGATCGGAACTAGCAAAAGCTATTATAAGATGAGAAAACTTAAACTCGAACTTTAGCTTTTTTTTTTATTCAGTAAGATTTTTATTTTTACTGAGTGTCGAATAGACAGCTGAGTACCAAAGTTATGCTCATTTACAAAAGTCTACCTTTTTTGCTAAAAGTTTTGTTTATTTGAGAGATCCTTGATAGACAAAGCCTTGTCATATTTAAATTTTATTTTGTAACTTTAAGGGTCAGCTCACACCGAGACGCGACGCGACGCGACGCTGCGCGCACACTTTAAAAAAAGCGATTCAAAATACAAGCTGTTGTTTTGCAACCTAGTCAAATTTCAGGAGGTGGTCACAAAAGACATAAATAATCAATTAAAATTACGGTATCCAGTTAATTATTAATAAACACAGATTTTTTTGGTTGTTTAAGTTTGACAATATTTCAGAATAATCCCGTTAACGTGTTTTAGGGAATAAGAAATTATCGAATAAACGTTTGAGATTGTTTATATGTGTGTAAGCGAGGTTATAGGGCAAGAACTAGACGGGCCGCGTTTAAAACAAGGGTGGTTCACACTTACCGATTTCAGTAAAAAAGAAAAAAAAGAAAAATTACCTACCCATTTTATAATTGATTCGGGACGAGAATCATTAGCATAGTTACCTCCTTGAATTTGACGAGGATGCAAAACAACACCTTGTATAACTTTATTTACTACACGAAAAGATACACATTTCGTTGTGAGAATTCAGAATACGTTGCGCAACGTATTCTGAATTCTCAAGGTGCTCGCAGAGTCGCGTCGCGTCGCGTCTCGGTGTGAGCTGACTCTTAGTTATTTTGACATCATCAACAAAGACGAAGAAGTAATAATACATATTATAGAAGATAGCGCATCAACTACTTTAGTATTAGAACGCTTAGTCCGTACAAGGCTTTAAAACTGTCGCGTGTTACTAGAAAATTAATGGATGACATTGAGTGACTTCTTCAAGACATCCATTTGAATATATACATGAAGCAATCAGTTCGTAATTAAATATCAACGGTTCAAATGTTAGTTAACCGTTACAAATACAATGAGTGAGATAACTTACGTGTAATTTGTATTAATAAGGAAATTGTTTACAAAAAAACAGTCATGTGTGAGGGGCATGCAGAACAGGGTGTAAAGTTCTTCCTTCCCCATAGAAAGAAAGTGGATCATCTGACCTGACGGATGATGTGTCTGGTGCACTATCTGCCCGGTAGTTGTTGTCAGGTTTTTGAAGAGAAACTTCTAATGCGACTTCCAACAAGGTTGCGTTAAACGTTTAACGCTACCACGGAATTGGTAAAATCAACCTTTTCCCATTAAAATAAAATTTGTTTTTGTATGATTGTTGATCTTGTTTTGTTTTTGAAAGTTCCACGTTCAAATTCTCTTCTTTCTTTTACTTCATATTTCGTTATAGGTTTTTATTATTCTATGTTCTAAATCTACTAAAAACATAGATGTTTCACTTCTGCCAGCCGTCCTGTGACGGCAAACTTTTTTGTAAGTCGCGGATAACTTTAACTGCGCGATTTAAGATTTTGATGTAAGTAGCTGTAGTAATTTTTATAGTTACATGTTCGTTCACACAGTTCAATTTCAAATACCTATAACTTAAAACTGTATGGGTAAAGACAAGTCCGAAGCTAGCCAATGCTCGACTTGACAAAATTCGATATTGGCCATCTTCTCAGTACTGTATTGGAGACTGCATCGATACTGCTACACAGTTCCTATCTCAATAATTTAATCTGGGTACCCTCTCAAGATGCTAGAACAGAAACCTTATCGTGGAAAGTTATAGATAGACTAATACCTCGTAAGACGTGAGTGGTCAAGTCTTACTAAAGATAAAGATAGTATTTATTTTTACACATACGGCATTTCATACAGACTTTCAAATCCTTATTTTCCTAAATGACTGAACCGATTTTAATAAAACTTAATATGCACAAGCAAGATACATAGGTCTAAAAAAATTACTAAAAAAATAAATTCAAAATGTTGAAAAAAAAGGTAATTGGTTTCTGTTTCTAAAGATAATTTGTAATCGGTCTATAATTTATCTCTAACACTATTTTTCTATGTTTTTAGTAACTTTTTAGACCTATGTATCCTGCTTACAAGGCGACGGTGAATGACAAGGTGTATTACTCGGTCAATGTAGGTATATCTAAATGACAAATTAAAATTATATTTATTTAACTTTAAAATCTGTCAATAGAATGTTGCTCCCTGTTGCTTATGATAAGGATGATAGTTTTTATTGAGATATTGGTTTTTTACATATTGCATCTATTATTATATAAGAAATTGTGACTAAATAATTGATACTTGTTTATGTGCCGTCTTAATTTATTGATATATTTATTATTAGCCTTTAGTGTTTGCAATGAATTGTGACATTTACTTAACTTATTTTTTTTTATTTGACATTTCGATTACCTTTATATTTTGCATGCCTTCTGGCGGGACATAGTATGGACCAACATTTATTTATAACATTTGTATATTTTTACCCTAGGTTCACAATTTTTTTTTTTTCATTTATTATAAGGACTTTTACACATAGTGCATACCAGTCCCATTATACCCTAACCACATCTGACTGTCAATAGCTTATACTAATAATATAAATATAAAATTTACTTCGATGCTATTGATTCAAACAGACACTTTGCTACCTTAGAATTGGGTTGACTAAGAATCACATTGAAAAATAATTTGAATTTGAATTACACGTATGTAGTTTAATTAAAATCGGTTCAGTCATTTCGCGAAAATAAGGACTTGTAAGTTTGTATGAAATGTTGTAATACGTAAACGCTCTTAAAGTATCTTGTTTAACAGGACAATTAACATTTAAACACTCCTTGCAGGGTAACGACAAAGGTTATACACGGTGTAAATCACCTCATCACGAAGCCGTCAACCAAGCATTCTGTACATGAAACTAAGTAACTTTACGCAAAAATTATTGCTGGGAAACGACTTTTTTTTGGGGGTGTAAAATCATGTTTTGTGGTAGAACTCAATGTAACGCACTCAAAACATTGTGCTGATAGACGGGTTGAATAGTACGGGGTTCGTGGAGGTGTTTATAGTAAAAATCTTACATTAAAAACTTGTATTTAAAAAAATACTTGTCAAAAAGTTGGAACTTTGACCCCTAATATCTCCGTAACTAAAAGGTTCCCAGGTATGGTGCAGTACAAAAAAATGATCGCAATGACAGGGAGAATCAGTGCCTTTCGGCTTCGTTAAGAGGTGTTTTACACCCTTTATTTTATCGTACACAATTTGCCAGTTGAATCGTGGGTTTAGTGGTCGAAATCATGACTGCTGATCATGAAATCCTGAGTTCAATTCTCCGGTCGGCAAAATTGTTATTGGGCTTTTTCATCAGGAATTTCTCAATAGCAGTCATGGAGTCTGGTTTTGTTCCCGGTTGATGGCAATAGGCTCGCCCCCTATTACATCTGACTTTACCATAACTAGCGAAATGGAACAGTACTGCCTTACCTATCCGGGGATAAGCAAAATTATCTCACAAAGCCACTAATCAAAAGTTAAGTTATTATGTCAGACAAACAAAGGAAATTACGGATTACGTCAGCTTAAGCCCTATTCCTATATTAAATAACGATTTGTTTTTACAACTTGATATGTGGTAAGATAGGCAACACCGAAGACTTTTAAATATTGTTACCTACTTACGATAAACTAGATTAAACAACGTTAAACTCAAATCTACTTGCATGTGCTAATTGGCGGCAATACATATCGATTACGAGGTTAGGTACCTCGAACTCAAATAAATTAAAAATAAATAAATCTTAATATTAAATAAAAAATAATTCTGAAACTAAAACCTCCTAAATAAATTTAAGAAATAATAATATTCTTATAAATACAATTCTAGAATATTCTCCTAAAAAAATGAAAGCCAATCCTCCTCTTCTAAATATCCAGTAATAACCTAACCTCTCTTTGTATATAAGTTTCCCGTACAATGAGAGACCAGCGTATACTGGTTTGCATCTTGATTGGTCGTCGTGCATAAATGCGTAACGTTTCTGCTGATTATGTAATTTTGCTAAATGGCCTCACTGGGACTTCTGATTACATCTCTTTTAAGACTTGTCTACTGAAAGCCTCCCTAAAGTTTTAATTACAAACTAACCGATACTCTGATCACGACAAACGCTTCCATGAGAACTAAATTTTTGAGCCAACATTGTTAGAGAATTCTATTCAAGTAGCTATCGCCGAGCACGCCAGCGATTCCCTTCGAATTTAACACAGAACAACTAAAACTATTTGGGCAGACTTAAACTGGAACAACCTCATTTCAAATTAGACCCTATCGCACCAACTTTATAGTGCAATTTTGTATAACTATAAGATATTCGCCTGCTAAATTAAATCTAAACTATACGTAGTTGTTTTAAAGTTCAATTTTGATTGTAACAAGTTATTAAGTTTGGGGCAGAATGTCTGAGATTTTGGCACGCTCACTTGGTATTTTAGTTGTCCACGCTTTACTTCTCTGTTGGTATAAGGACCTAATTTATCTGGCGCTAACGTTTCTTTAAGATAATGTGAAGACTTCCATTATGTAGGAAGTTGGGTTATTCAAAGTTAATTACTTAACTTTTCATAGATAGTACCTATTTATAAGCAACTAATTAGCCCTAATAGCGCTGATGTTCATTTTCATTAACAATAAACTAACTAATTATATCTTAGGAATGCCAAAAAAAAAGTGACTCAAAATTCCGTCACTCGGCACTGATTGAAGGTTGAAATTCGCCGCAAAAACAGCGTGATTTTAGCACGCTGTTTTTGTTGCGAATTTTGGGAATCCATTTAAGTGTCATGTCATCTCGACCTAGACCTAGATCTGGAAAAGATATCACAATTTAAATACAAAAAACTTTTTAACAAAAAAATATAAGTAACCGACTTCCAAAAAAACAAAAAACTGATATCTTTTCGGGGAAGTAAACTGTGCCTAACATCATTACTTTCATCATTCACCTTATTTGAATAAACATTATCCGGGCAAATGCAATTAATTACTAATACATAAATAGCGCTTAAAAGTAAACAATAACTTCGGACTCACACACATCCATTTGTTTGCACTTAGGACCTCTGAGGTTATCTATTCGAGTCCCAGTCTAATTATAACACAAGATACTGTTAGTAGGTACACAGACAAATAGTATACCTAGAAACAATAGCAATAGACTATTTTGTAGAACGAAACCGACACTTAAAAAGATATTATACTGGACACTGTTCACTGAATAAACACTTCTACACTCTAGGAATCACTGACACTCCCCTGTGTAGAGCATGCATGAATGCGGAGGAAACGGTGGCGCATGTGCTGCTTGACTGCACCGGTGTCACTAAGATTCGCGAGGCGACCCTGGGAACACCAAGACCCCTCGCGGATGCCCTGAGAAGACCGGGAAGTCTAATCTGCTTCTGGAGGGAGGTGGGCTGGTTGGAGTAACGGCCACTATGGCTCACGCACAATGGTCCACTTAACGGACTAAGTGCGGAAACCAAAAACCCCATGAAGAAGAAGATATTATACTGGTAGAATTAGACGTGTGTACCTTCTAATTGGAACACCGGGTATTTTAAGATCTGGTCTCACTGAAACTAATCCCGCGTGGGACGGAGGACGCGAGAGTACGTTTGTTTTAAAGATTAGAAGGTCATGCAACTATTGATCATTCTGTGTGATGTGGAGAAATGAGGTTAAAGTTTTAAGTCAAGTTTAAGAATGAATGTATATGGCTGTAAGACTACAAAGACACCATGGATGGACTGTGTGTAAGACGATATGACTAGAAAGAGTGCCTCATGAGATGACGAGTAGAGAAGTATGGAAGAAGAAGGAATGCTGCGTCGACCCCAAAAATGATAAGGTCATCAAACTATTCGCGCCAGAAAAGGCAGTTGGCATATTCGGCACGAACAAATCCCGCGCGGGGTACGTTTCAGTTTGGCCAGATCTTTACTATGACCCTTCATATTCGCGAAGTAGAGAACATAATTTAGATTAATATAATTATGTAATGACCATAAAACGGTCGGGTTATACCGCGATAGTCCAGTTGATAACGCGACTACCGCGCCATTTCGAATTGTGAAATTGGACAAACGACCCATATTAAACGCTCTTAATAGCCTAAACGATTATGGACCTTATTTTGTAATAGACTTGGTTGTTTTCAACAGGAAACAAAGAAGTGGATAATGAGTACAAGTGGTGCTTTCTAACTATGGTTTTGCATTTTCTAAGTTAATCCGAATTAGTTGCAGAATTAATTTAGTCGCGTAAAATGAATTTGCGTTTAAAACATTTTTTCTAAACAAATTGTAAGAGTTTTTATTTGACGACTGACAAGAGCAGGAGTCGAACCCACAATTTACTACCGTACCGGGAAATTGTTCAACAAATGAATTAAGAATTGGATTTTATTTTTAATTTCTGTTAGCAATACTTTTAAATTTTTTTTTCTAAACTTCGTCGTCATCTTGTCCCATTCTATTAGGGGTCGACGCAAAAAGTTTTCTTTTCCCAACTTTGTAGTAATAAAATTACTTTTAAAAAAATCCAACGTTTCCAAGTCATCATCCGAACAAATTAAGCCATTCAAATCAAAACTCTCAATTCCACACACTGACCTTATTAACTTAAGAAAGAAATCAATCCTTTACTCAACAGATACAACAATAAACAGGAAGGGGGTTCGTGTTTTGGTTCCGGAGCGAGCTGATTATGCGTCAGATGTGCGATGACGTGACGATCTCAATGTGGGACGTGTGTGTCAGTGTCATGAGGGGGTCTGTCACACCGACGCGTAACCGTTACGCGTCGGTTTCCAGAATGAACTTAAAAGACGTAAAGAACAATGGCGAAATATAAGCTGCATTTAATTTGAGCGTCTACAAGTGACTTATATACCTTCGTATATAAGTCACTTATAGACGCTCAAATTCCTTAACAATATAAATAAGTGACTTCTATACCTTCGTATATAAGTCACTTATAGACGCTCAAATTCTATAATTTTTCTATCACATTCCTCGAATTGGTATTACTAGATGTAACGCATAACCTACAAAATTTAATGACAGAATTTCTATTATTCTCGGCCTTCTCGAACAAAAATTTTTCCACTGAGTAATTCAGATGTTGACGCCGCGTAAAACAAGTTATTTTTCATTAAAGGACGCAAGAATTTAATCTCAGCTAAATTAATGTATGGGTGGCTGCCATTATTCTTTACTGACATTGTTCATGCTTACTTGCATAGTTTTTAGGGTTCATAAAAAAGTGGCTATCAGGCTAGATGTAGGCCCCCAGCTAGATTGAAAACTTAGATAACTTAAATAGACTAGATGTACTCGTATATATTAAATTAAGTGGAGAAGAGTCCAGCAGTAGATTGATGAATACTTTTATGTTTTTTTTTTATTACTGCCGAAACACGAATTTCTAAAATCTGACTACCAATTTCAGCATAACATTAAAGCTATCGCTACATTGCGCTATTTTACCCTGAACTTATCTATTTCACAGAATATTGCAGGCTTGAATCTAAAATTTGGCGCTTGGTCCGACCGACTACAATTCCTGAATGGCTTCGATTCGATCTGTTCTGCTCCAGCCCCAATTTGCTGCTGAAAATGGAACACTATGTATGACATAGCTTTATTGCTCAGTAAAGAGTTTATGTTCCAATTTATTTAGGTATAACGTTCAAGTGTGAAATATTTTATTTCTATCTTTTGATCGAAAATTCTCAGTGCGATTTTCTATAAAATGAGAAATGATAGGTAGACTTTTTTTTAATGCTGCGCTTAATAAATGCCTGTACTTATAAATTTTTCATTGACAGCAATTTATCTTTATTTTTTTATAAATCGTTTAAATGATTACACATCAATAACTTCTTTCATAAACTTATTTTGACATCAAAGTCACTTTGAGTAAAAACGGTGATGGTTTGAAATATTAACGTTTTCAACGTCAAATATTTGGAAAATTGTTCATTAAGATCCAATTACACGAAAAAAATGTTTTTCTATTTACGTCTAAAACAAGATTAAATGAAATAATTTAATTTGGATTTTGTGCAGCCTTTTAAGTGTAAATCTTTTAAAGTTTGCGTAATCAATGGGGCTTCATTTGTAAACAGAATAAGCCTGAGGTTTCTAAAACGTGGGCGTGCATAATTTGATTTTGATGTTTTTTAAACTTAAAAAAGAAAATTATGTAAACAGCTGTTCAATTATTATTAAACCCACTACTTACCACTACTACTTATTCTGATTTAAAATAATGAATGAAAACAAAAAGCTAGTTTTTTTTTCTTCTTGCGCTATGCTAATTTTCATTTTATGACCTTTAAAAATGCTGAACAAAAAACAAAAACCCTTTTTCAGGTAGATGAGATCCATCGTCTGTTTTGCATAGAAAGATGAGAAGTTCAGTAAATATTATTTGGTTTAAATGATAACTTGTTTCTACGTCTTTACAAATTCTTAGGGTTCCGTACCCAAGGGTCAAACGGGACCCTATTACTAAGATTTCGCTGTCCGTCTGTCACCAGGCTGTATCTCATGAACCGTGATAGTTAGCCAGTTGAAATTTCTACAGATAATGTTTTCCTGTTGATGCTATAGGAATAATAAATATTAAAAACAGAATAAAATCAACATTTAAAGGGGCGCCCATACAAAAACGTGTTTTTTTTTGCTCGTTTTTATAAATAATGTTACGGAACCCTTCATGCGCTAGTCCGACTCGCACTTGGCCGGTTTTTTCAAATAACCCGTCGAGAAATAAAAAGGCGTTCGTGATTTTTGCGAACACGTGACTAGTAATCGCATTTTGTAATTTTCGTCAACGGTGTAACAGCGACCCCTCGTAAAGATTCGCGGGGAGATGTTCGCAATGTATTCGGGTCAAGTATGATACTGCGTAGTCGTCGTACTTTAAGTGCGTACTGTGAGTGCGTACTGTAAGCGCGTGCGTATTGTTCAGGCTTACGCACTCGTAAAGTGCTTAAGAGCTCATACCGGATTATAATCAGAAACGACGTTGTTATTGAAAGGGAGTCGTTAATTAAGTTCAGTTTTGTGTGACAGAATATTTGGGTCAATTACTGTATTTGTGTCTTATTCTTTGTTAAGTACAAGGTTCTTTAATCTTTTGTTATAATAACAAAAGAACTAATTTGCGCCTACCATCGTGTTTATTTTCATCTGTAGTAATGATGTTGGGTTTTGTATTGCCTAGCAACAAATCTAGTAAGTATAAGCCACATCTTACCACACTGTTTTTCCATTTACGGTACAGGAATGATGAATCCCAACTGTGTCCGTTTAGCAACAGCTGTAACCAGCTTATTGCTATTTTAACTAGTTCATGTAATCTAAATTGGAGATTAACGTTCCTAGTTTAAAACCACGGGAACGTGGATACATGGATATACAAGGTGTTGTTTTGCATCCTCGTCAAAATTCTGGAGGTTGTCACAAAAGACATAAATAATCAATTTAAATTACGGTACCTAGTTAATTATTAATAAGCACAGATTTTTTGGTTATTTAAGTTTGTCAGTATTTCAGAATAACCCCATTCTTCTTCTCTAACCCCTTAACGTAGCTTAGAGAAGAAGAATTATGGAATAAACGTTTGAGATTGTTTGTATGTGTGGGAGCGCGGTTATAGGGAGAGGATCAGACGGGCCGCTTTTAAAACATGGGTGTTTCACACTTACCGATTTTCGTAAAGAAGAAAAATTACCTAACCATTTTATTACAGATTCCGGTCGAGAATCATTAGCATATTAGGTACTTCCTTGAATTTGACGAGGATGCAAAACAACACCGTGTATGTCTGGATATGAACTGAAAATAACTTGTTGAAGTTTTCGTTATTTTTACACACATTTTATGTTCATGTTTCTTGGAATATCTGACTTTAAATGGAGTAAAATAAAAGAAACATGGCGTCTTTATGTTCCTAATTAATACTACTCAAAAATCTGTCCGCAATTATCCTACAAGACCTCGCTCCGGTAGCCTACAGGCGCTGCTGGTTAGCGGTTACAATGGATGTCAACCACAGTTAGGCAACTAACCGTGACATTGTCCCGTATGTAACCAGATTGTTTTGTTCTGATGCCCTCGTAAACTTGACCATGTGTGACTTATTGTGACATGCAATATGATTTAATGATGATCTAGCCAACAATGGACAGTAGGTAAGCTGTTCGGTAGGATTTGTCAAAAATTAATGGGCAAGGAGGACAGAAAATCTTCATGTTAAGGATGAAAATAGTATGTTAAGATTGAAAAAGGACTCAAAAGGGTAGCGTCTTCCTTTTCGTCAGATAAAACTTTACCGATCACTCATCCGTTCGTCTAGCTCGGTATTTAAGCAATATAATATGGTCCGATTAACATCAAAACGGAGACCAGTGTCGAGAGGACAAAGATTAAAACCAATGTGATGGGTCGATGGCGATACGTCTCCTCTGCGATCTACTCGCGTCCACTTGGGTAGAAAACATGCACGACAGTTCGAGTGACAGTAGACTCGATAGTAAATACTGGATACATTATTTTTATAGGATCTAGGTGAAACATAACAATAAAACCAAACATAATCCATCGAGGATCCATAATCATTCGAGGATATTTTTATTTTATGGATTGAAGTCCGAAAACGGTTCTAATAGTATGGAAAAACTTACCAAGCATAATATTATCCCTGATGATCTGCACATGCTTGTCCCTATCCGGCCTGGTGTGCTCATGCCAGAAGCCGACCACGTGGCCCAGCTCGTGGACGACGATGCCAAACTTGTCACAGTTCTTGCCGATGGAGATGGCTTGAGCACCACTGCCGCGCTTGCCAACGAAGGAGCAGCAACTGTTGTGGGAATAACAGGGGATGTTGTGAATGAGTCTTATACTGGGCAGCTGGAAAACGGCTTCAGAGGGTTATTTTTTGAGACGGGAAAATAATGGCAGCTACAAGAAATCAATCTTAGAAGGCTGTCCCTCTGGCCGTGACTGTCTGTGTGTCTCTTTGAGTACAATTGCGCACTGCGTTCACAGGATTTACAAAAGTGTCAAAGTCAATTTATTTATAATAATGTCTCGTCATCATCTGCCTAGCCTTTAACCACATGTTCGGGTCGGCTTCCAGTCTTACAAGATACAGCTGAATACCAGTATTTTACATGAAGCAACTGCGTATCTGACCTCCACTACCCAGTTAGTACTAGGTAATGCAGTCTAAAATGTCACTAAAATACTCTTTTGAACCAACTCAAGTTAGAGCACTAGAAAACACTGACGAAAACTGCCCTCATTAGTTAATACTCAGGTACTTATATCACAAACTTAAACTGTGTGATGAAAATGTGTTCGATTTTCTTGTAGACTACACCAGATTGCGTATTGGTTCATAGTTATTATAGGAAGTGGCATCAGAGCAAAATAATAGTTGTGAACCTCGTTCGTTTTAAAGAAACACCTCATTGCTATTCGCTGATTCTGACATCATAGTGCCATGATGCCATGTGCCATTTATTTTTATCAAGTAAATAAGTCCTGCTTGTATACTAATTCGTAATACGGATTATATCATGAGGTGGTGACAACACAGGATCTGTGATCATCACCAGTCACGACCAGAAATATAATATGTAGCGAGAAGTGTATTCGATGCCTTTACCCGGAGTCAATCTCCATACTCAAATCCTTTAGCAGAAAAGTCTGAGAAAATGTTATAGGACCTTGAATTTGGTAATCTACATGGTGTAACATAATATACAGGGTGTAACGGAAAGTGTATACAGGGTGTAACGGAAAGGGTATATACATCCTTAAGGGTGTGCTACAGACCATCAAACTGAACATGTTTCTCATCATAAAAAATGTTTTTCAGCAAAAAAAATATCTGCTGCCCCATAGAAAACTACAATACCTATTCGACCCAAATGTATGGGCAGCAGAAATTTTTTTTTGCTGCAAAAAAAAAAATTATGTTGAGAAACATGTTCAGTTTGATGGTCTGTAGCACACCCTTAAGGATGTATATACCCTTTCCGTTACACCCTGTATACATCCTACTTAAGGGTGTGCTAGAGACCATCAAACTGAACATGTTTTTCCATCGGACAAACATAGTAATAGCGAAAAAAATATCAATTGCCCCATACATTTCACTTTGATGGCCTCTAGCACACCTTTAAGTATGTATATACCCTTTCCGTTACACCCTGTATAAGCGCAAGATCTCCCATGTGATCTCTCCGACCATGAAACTAAACAACTTTTGTTTTTCGAGTACAGAAAATTCGCAAAACAAAAATGGCATTTCTGTAGGAAGTGACGCAATTAGCTGAACCAACAAGTTATTTCACTTAACCCTATTATTTAAGTCTTGCTTATCATATTGAATCAATAAAACACAGGAAGTATCTTAGAGAATCATCAACCTCTGTGCGGTGCATATATAGCAGCTAGCAGGGCGCATACAACTGGATGTGTCGGAGTATTGATGATCTTGATTTATTCTTCACCAGTGCAGCAGTGTTCCTAAACTAAAACAAACACAATGGAATAACTTCTTTGAAGATCACTGAAACTTCTTTGGTCTTTTCTTAATTCTCTCCGAGCTTACTTCTTGCTTTCTCTTGCTTGTCTACTGTTTCTTGTGCTACCCTCAAATTGTCAGTGAAAACTATTGATTAGCCTTCCTAACTATCTGTATCCTAGCTGTAAGTTTTCTTGAGAAATAAAACGAAAAAAACTACATAAACTTACCCACAGGGCCTCTCAGTAAAAACGATATAATCTTTATGCAGACCAGCGTCCCTCTCGACGAACTTGACGCAAGTGAAGTTCTCCCAATGCCTCATGGCTTGTTTGAACAAGGACTTATGAGCTCCGCTGAAGTTGCCATCGATATCATAGGGAATCACCCCGTTATCCCAGATTCTTTCCTTCCTGTTCGTCGCTGCTCGTATTGTACGGTGACGCTTTTTTGCCTGTTAAATTATGTAAGATTAGGTAACATAACATCATACCTGTAATCCTAGATGGGATAGGCAGAGGTGTACTAAGGCACACCCACATTTCACAAATTATGTTCAAGTATCTAATAGGAGTAATAGGAGGCGAGCCCATTGCCATCAACCGAGCACAAATCCGGGCTGCTACTGAGAAATTCCCGATGTAAAAACCCAAAACACTTTCCCTGACCTGGGATTCGACTCCAGAACCTCATGCTCAGACTTACGAGGCAGTCATCAGATACGATCTAAACGACTAATTCTCGCAAAAGACTCATTTGCGTAATTATATAATCCGTTATCATGCAGATGGCTTTAATGAGAATGCCTTGAAGCTAGGACTCCCATTACCGGATTACCATAAAGGCCGGTAATTGATTTAATCGCTGACAATGCGGTAACAGAGCCGAATTGGAATATCTTTGTCATTTACATGCAGTTGAATTATATTAGGGAGCAAAATGATAGCGTGGGGAATTATATCTTCGCTGAATTCGAATTCGGAGCAATGTTTGATTCAATCAAATTGTTGTAAAAGGACTCGCTTGTGTATTAACGATTTGATTGTCTCTGAGGAATTTACAGAAAACCTTTGATTATTAAATAGTTAGATACAGTCAGTGTCCTGCTTTATGTGACCGATTTTCCCCTCTCTTTGTAAGAGTGGCCAAGCAATGCAGGGAACTGACTTTATGATGTAAAGTCACTGACACTACAATGATCACTAACAACGGGATAGTACCACGTTGACAATTAATTTTAAGTTCCCGATATTTCGGCTGTTTCAGTTTACCTGTGAACATTGTACTTGCAACAGCGACGAATAACAGAAACTCAAAACAAATGGTAGTAAATTTTATAAATATGCCTCTTACTGTTAATTTATTATGTTGTTTGACGAATCCCATAAGATTATTATATTTGTAAGCATGCAATACTTATAGTCTGGCTATGAAACTAAAGCCATCCATACCTCAGTAGTGTTAAAATAATTAGTTTCAGCTGCTTCTAAGTCTTCCATGTCGTCACGAAAAAACCAGTTGTCAAAAGTTTGTTCTGTTTGCGTTTTACTCAAGTTTTTTGGTGGTGGTTTGGCTTCAAATCTCTCTTCAAATTCATGTACAGGTATCTCAAACTTTTTCTCCTTGCTATGTTCTCCGCTGTTGTGCTTCTTGTGGTGACGAAAAAACTTCTTTCGAACGAATTGGGAGCCTGTTTTGTTTTCTGTTGTATTTAAAGTATTCTGGTTCGCTCGTTCACCTGAATGTATGTTTCTGAGCCTGAAAATAAATCTTTTATTAAAATTGATTATTAAAATAATTATTATTGGGTTGAAAGACTCCAGTCCAGGGTGTGCGCACGAATGTACTTGTAACTGCCGGACTCCGTCACATGGTACAAGTGGGAACAGAGGGTTATACTCGGTTAGATTCCGACATAAAGCCCCAGATGGAAAGACTGGGTTGAAAGACTTTTAAATGTTTCTTCCGACGTCATTATTTTAATGCAAGACAGAAAAAACCGCAAGCTCATTAAACATTAGAAAGAAAAGGGCAAATAGAACCAAGCACTTCGATAGTCCAGTCGAGTCTCGTTTAAATAAAGTTAATGAATGGCCGTATTATCTATGTAGATTGCAAATTTAAATGCACTGCATATTTAAGTGTGCCGACTGTATTCTTTGGTACCCTTACTAAGGAAATGTGAACATTTTATTTTAAAATTCGTTGGTTTATCATGATATTTATGCAAGCCAAATGTCAAAAAGTAGGCACAGATTTTGACTCTGTATGATGCTGGCTAAGAAATACCTGATCTTAATATCGAAAAACATTTTGCCCAAACTAGAAATAGAACCAAAACAGTCGTGCTCAGCAGTAGCGTTTGCAACCACTACGCCAACATGGGAGTCCGCAACACAACTTAAATATCTCGATACTCATTCAAAACAGGCCGTTCGATTCATCACGTGAACAATGGTAACTAACTAGATCCACAAAAGTACTGGTTCGGTGGCCTAGTAGTCCCAAGCGCGACTGCTCAGCATGAGGATCTGGGTCCGATTTCCAGTTCGGGCAGTGTTATTTCGTTTTTAAATCAGGAAATTTTCAGTAGCAGCCACGAAATTTGATTTGTGCCGGGTGATGCCAATGGGCTCGCTCCCTATGTGAAACTTAAACATAACTGGTGAAATGTGGGTGTCATATTAAGTACACCTCTGCCTAACAACAGTAACAATCATCATCTGCCTAGCCTTTTCCCAAACTATCTTGGGGTCGGCTTCCAGTCTAACTGGATGCAGCTGGGTACCAGTATTTTACATGAAGCGACTGCCTATCTGACCTCCACAACCCAGTAATTGGGTTATACGATACCCCTTGGTAAGACCGGATGTCAGACTTTTCGCTTCTGACTACTCGTAACAACTGTCAAAGATCTACAAATGACAGCCGGGACCAACGGCTTAACGTGCTTTCCGAGACACGGGAGAAACTCGGTATGTAATTATGGTCACTCATCCACGGACCAACCTTGTCAAGCACGGCTTAACCGTAAAAATCGACCCGTGCGGCTGTTATTATTTAGCCACGAGGTCCTCCTCCACGACAGTAACAGTATTATTATGTAAAACAAACGCAAAACGTCACACAGACAAAAACGCGGAAAAGAGGGAGTTTAAATCCTAGCAAAACTAGATTCAAATTTATAGTAAATGAAATAAGTCGTAAGTCGTAGTCGCAATTACGGTACGAAACTTATTCACAGGATTCAATAGAGCTGATCCTTTGCTCGACGGCGAAGTAAAAAGAGCGCAGTGAACAGACACTAATGAGTATTAGAACACCAGTATTGGTTCCAGATGAAGAAAGTTGTTTCGAAAGTTTTGGATTGTAAAGAGGGTTTAGTAAGAGCTAAGCTAGCTTACATATTTTCTATTGAAGAGAACGCTAATTATGTTAAATGCCACTATGAATGTAAAAAAATATTTTCATAATGTCCGTGTAAGCCGCTGTAGGCTCTAGCACGAAGCATGGAAAAGAAGAAATGCTGTGCCGACCCCAAATAAATTAGGATAAGGGAGAATCATGGTAAGGCCGTAGCACGATTTTTGAGACCGAAAATTCTTTCCTATAGTAGGTATAGTTTTTGGAAGCACTT
This sequence comes from Cerastis leucographa, assembly GCA_963082945.1. Lineage (NCBI taxonomy): Eukaryota > Metazoa > Arthropoda > Insecta > Lepidoptera > Noctuidae > Cerastis > Cerastis leucographa. The sequence continues at coordinate 17,792,461 of OY720356.1, read as the reverse complement.
AATATTATTTATACTAGGTATACAAGGTGTTGTCTTGCATCCTCGTCATATTCAAGGAGGTAACTATGCTAATGATTCTCGACCCGAATCAAAAATAAAATCGGTGGATTATTGCCCTATAACTGCAATTTTACACATACAAACAATCTCAAACGTTTATTTGATAATTTCTTATCCCCTGAACCACGTTATTCTGAAATACAAACTTAAACAACCAAAAAATCAACGTTTCTTAATAATTAACTAGGTACCGTAATTTATATTGATTATGCATGTCTTTTGTGACAACCTCCTGAATTTTGACAAGAATGCAAAACAACACCTTGTACAGGGTGACTGGTAATTAGTGACTGATAGTTAAACACGTGATTATACTCATGATAACAAACAACTTTCCTAAAGAAACATTTTTTATACTGATTTAGTTTTATTACAATAATACAAAGGCCGTAAATTCCCGCGCGATCGCCTGTGGCCAATAAATATATGACAATGAAAAAAAATGTCTCTTAGGGAAAGTTGTTTGTTATCATGAGTATAATCACGTTTTAAGTATCAGTCACTAATTACCAGTCACCCTATATATGAATAAAGTTTTAAAACTATGCAATTTTGGCAAAAATGTTATCTAATTTAAAATCTAAAGTAATTTACATGCGAAATAAGAATTTCGCATTTAAATTAGGACACGTTAGAAACAAAGCGGTAAATTGTCGTCAACAAAGCGTTTTATTGAGAGAAATAGGATAATGGAGATAAATTGTTTGTGACATCGAGAACAAGGAGATTTAGATGAAATCGAATTGTATAATGATTTGATTGTAATTTCCATTTATGGAGTCTTTGTGGTTTAATATTCGTTTTTGTATTTTAATACTTTTCTCATAAGGACACGAGATGATAATTTATCTTGCTGGTGGTATTTCAATTTATCTAGGACCTCAGAATGTCACACAAAATCGGTTAAAATAGACATAAAATAATATAAAGGTGTGTCCAAACATGGCGCGGCAAGAGCGCGGCAGCAACACTATTTAGGACAAAACCGACGCATGTTTGCGCGGCAGCAGCAATTACTGACGAATGTTTACTAAAAATTATTGTGCTCGGCAGGTAGAGTGAAGCGTTTGCGAAAGCAGTTGTACAATCGCAGCGCGGTAGGCCGCGACCGAGCGATCGCCGCGGCGATTTCCGCGCAATGTTTGGACACACCTTAAGATCACGCCTGTATACCCCAAGGGTAAGTCAGAGTCGTCCCTGATAGTACACCCACATTTCGCCAGTTATGTTTAAATCCCATGTAATAGGGGTGAGCCTATTGCAATCAACCGGACAAATATCAAGGCTCTGCGACTATTAGTAACCAATTCCAGATGGAAAAACCCAACAACACTTTACCCAACCTGGGAATCGAACCAGAACCTCACGCTCAGCTGTCGCACTTTTGACCACTTAACCAACAAAGCAGTTAAAAAAAAGTTTGCAGAATAAAATTTTAAATATTTTCTTGTTGTTGAATACGTCTCTGATATCTAATGCAATATGGCCGCCGACTTGAGAACTCATTTTAAATTAATTAAATCATAGACCGGTTCATAAAGAGGATATTTATTCTTTCTTATGCTTTTTCATTCCGCTGCACTTAATATAAATTAACGCAGCGAAGATGCTTGAGAATTTTAATTCTGTTCTATATTAATAAAGGCTTTGAAAATACTCATATTATTTTTTATGGAAATGAGAAGCTATTTAATATATTTTTAAGTACATGTATGTTTGTAAAGCAACATTATGTCTGCCAGCAATCTGTTAGTAAGTGTTTTCTTTTTGTGTAGATGATTTTGAAAACGTAGTAAATCTACTACGTTTTCTTCGTCGGCAAGACTTTTAAGAGTTAGAGGAAGATTTTATGGAAAGGCAAAGTGAAAAGAAGATAGGAAAGTTAAAGCCATACCGTCTTCCATTACCGTGTCTCCGTCTTCGTCTTCTATTTCTTCTGCCACCAGTCTCTTCCATCAAGTTCTGAAGACTCTCTGTTGGCCGCAGCAGGTTAGGTTCAGATAACTTCCCTTCCATATCTAAGTCTGTCTTGTTTATAATCTTATCTTCCTCTTGCTCGTTCGAAGGCAAAACACCATTAGTTGGAGCAGGAGCTACAGTAATATTATCAGGCATACCCTTAAACTTTAGATTATTTTTAGAATCGCCAGTAATCTCTCTACTATTACTCTGGATCTTGTTCGTGATCTCATCCATTTTATTAGAAACATTCGTGATTTGTATATGAGGGTAGAACTCTTCTAAATTGAGTATGTGGTTCGTTGACACGTTTACTACTAGGACTCCGTCTTGTTCTAAACTCTCAGATTCGGTCAAGTTATCTTGTACTGTAGTTTGGTTCAAGTGGTCCATTTTAGTTTGATTGGCCGCATTAGTGTAATTGTCTAACAATTCTTCCGGAGGTAATTTACCGTTTTTTAACAACAGCGATTTGTCCAAACCTGAAGGTAGAATCTGTAATGGAAAATGTCTTTTTAAGTTAAGTGGTTAAGGAGAGGCTTTGTCTACGTAATAAATCGTTGTTGATCCCTGCTTTTAAGTAAATTAATCTTCCAAAAGAACACCAGCTAGCTGTGCTTGTAGTTCAATAGTACACCTAATTTAAAAAGTAGTAAAATAAATTGTCAACTTGACAACCACTCTAGCTTATTATCGACATTTTACATTTGGGATATTATCCATATTTCGCTTGAATATAAAAATTTCTTATCAATTTCGTTCGCAACAGGTGGTAATTGAAGTCTTTGGCTGTGAAAGACAGGCGATTGCTTTTTACATGTTTTTGACTGCACAAACTTCAGAGGATCTATAAAAATATTTTGATCGTACGTAAAAGTTTTTATAAGCAATTTTCGTAGTATTTACGTCCTTTAATCTTACAAGATTGCTGTTTATGTAACATATGTTATTTGAATTATGTTTTTGATGAATCTGTACTGATTTTATGCTGTTTAAATCTATCTGGTTTTGTAATATGCGATCAACTGTTTCCTTGTTTCATACCTTTGTCATCAGTACAGCGTCGTTGTATTTCTTTGGCTTTTCCTGTGACAATGGCAGTGGTTGCTTCGTCCTCTTCCTCAGTATATCTGGTAGACCCTCCTCTTCTACTTGAAGTCCTTCTAATAGCACCTCTTTCTTCAATCTCTCCACCTCCTCTTGGAGTGATTTGTTGATTTTGTTGACCGGCGCACTCGCCGGTGGTTTTAAGTAGTCCACGTTTGGTATCGCGATGTCGCCTTGGAAGTTTTCTGTAAATAAAGTTTCTTTTAATCGGTGATCAATTTAAAATATTTTTTTTGTTATCAGCATGGAAAATAATCATCAAAAAACGTTTTGTCGCATTTATCAAATTAAAGATTAGTTAGTTTTAACGTTGGAAAGTTTGATATGGTAAATACTAAATTAGATGTGTAAAGACGCTTTTATGAGAATAACACAAATGTGCGTGTTAAATGAATTATTGGGATAAAATCTTTTACAAAAATAATAACAAAGTCAAACATAGTCATAGCCACGTATAATGAAAACAAGTAATACGTCCGAGGTTATAAAAATACGTACTTGTTTGTGCTAAATAGTTAATATTTCATCGAAATAAGATTGCTATGAAAAAGAAACCCGAATAGACACGTCATTATTACAATCTAAAGGAGCTGCACACAGCTTTTATAGGGTTTGTCTTATAACCTTCTCATTGCTGGATCACAGGCCTCCTTACTGTGCGAAGGAGGCTGTGGGCCATTATCTTCTATGCAGGCACAGTGCACGTTTCTGGTTAAATTTTAGTTATATCAAGTAAATTGTGTGTATGATAACACTACTAAGATTAGAATTACTTAGTTATACAAAAAAAAGTGTTGCCTTCGATATTATTGCAGTTTTTTTTTGTATTGATCATGTATTTTTTAAATTGAATATTTTTGTTACGTTATGTTTTTAATTATTGCTGCACGTCTTATATTATTGCATGCCACTGTAGAAGTTATATTAATATGATTAATTATGATGTATGTAATGTATCAAACACAATTTATTGTTACTGATAAATAAATAAAATAAATAAAGTCATAAGTGTACCAGGTCAGGTCTAGTTCTTAGGGTACACTTGGGCTTGTTGGATATTTCATGAAAAAAACTTGTTACTTCTCTGTACATACATATTGTTCTACTTCATTGAAATTTCAAACCACCCTCTTATCAAGAGCAACAAAATCACTCTAGTTTAATAACTCTAAATCATGATTGCCTGTCAACGTTAACTAATCACCCAATATCAGCAAACATCCTTAACACACAATTAGCATACATTGTCAATAACGATCAATATGATCTAACTTATGTGTGACATCTATTAAGTTCCGTCATTAGTTGCACCGCACTGCGCCGCCGCTGTCGTCCAATTACTGACGACTATCGCTCCAATTGTGAATAATCTACATAGTTTGTTTTTTTATGTGTACGGGGATTCGAAGAGCTGTCTTGGTTGTACTGTTTAAATATATGGTAAACAAAGAATTTTGAAAATCACTTAATGAAACAGTACCAACATAACAATGGATCAAACGTTGGCCAGGCATTGTCAGAATCACAATTTAATCATGATTTAATTTAAAATTATTTTTTTGTAAGCAGAATTTATTTACCTACTAATTTTTAGGACTTATGTATACAGTTCTTACAATACAAATTATTTTCAATATCCCGCTAAAATTAACCAAACTTTCGACAGAGCGTGAAACCATAGATAACGTAAAGTTATAGATAAATATTTCATAATAACCAACATAAAACTCCTTTGTCAATCCATTATTATAAACCTCCTTGCAAAGCTCCAAGAACCACGTCATGCATTCAAATTCAGAACGTTCCTAATGCGAAATGTTTCCGAAACGCGTCACCGATTACATGCGGCCATTAACAACACCGTACATCTGCTGCGATCATAAAATTTAATCGCCGACCCGTGTCTATGTCCCAGATGTTGCCTAACGCTGGCTGGCAATTAATTAATTGCGTATGTATGCTTACACGGCGCGTATTGGACATGACGGTATACGATAGTACGGCCGCATGAATATTCATGTGCGGTCGTGTTTGAGAATTGAATTTGATTATGGTGGTAGGGAGGTTTCGAGTAGGTTCTTCAAATCAGCTGTTAATTTAATTAACATTTGTCACAGGTTTTGATGTTGTTTTAATTGTGGTTATTGAGTTTGTTGTTAGTAAGTTTGTTATTGAATGTAGTTGGCAAAACGTGCTAAGATTTTTTTGTTTACAACTGATAAAAATAACATTAAATAAAAAAAAAATAGAACACCGAATTACTTAAATGAATGATGAGAAACTGAAACATGTGCAATGTCTAAGCGTTTATGATTTTGTATTAATTTTCAATGAATAAATACCTAAATACGTACTGAAAATAAAAATCTATATTTTACAGTGCTAGGTATAATCAGGAAACCTAACCTTTTCCCAAACTAAACCTCCATCAACCGACACCGCTCCACCATAAAATCATGCGTTAGACCAACTTGCTACGAAACCGCTACGCAAACACTTCGTAGCAATGACACGTGTATAGTAAGTGCTACGAGACTACGATGTAATGCTACGCGCGTAGCCCGCAGGTTCTACCACATATTATTATAACGTAGTACTAAACTACAATAGACAGACACTGTGATTCTGTGGTGTTTATAGGTTCTCTATGTTATTATTAGTAAGTATATGTAGATACCGAGACCTGATATCTAGTCTAACTCTAGGATTACTAGTTTTCAAAGGTTCGAATCTGATCCAATTATAATCGGGTTACGTTTAGGAAACATCTATATAACGTCTGAATGCGTAAACGTAGTTTTATGATTTATTTACTTTTACGGGAAACTAATCACACAACATTATTTTTGCAATCAATGGCACTCATCATCTGCCTAGCCTTTTCCCAAACTATCTTGGGGTCGGCTTCTAGTCTAACCGGATGCAGCTGAGTACCAGTATTTTACATGAAGCGACCTATCTGACCTCCACAACCCAGTAACTGGGTAATACGATACCCCTTGGTAAGACTGGATGTCAGACTTTTTGGCTTCTGACTACTCGTAACGACTGTCAAAGATCGACACGGAGGAAACTCGGTATGTAATTATGGTCACCCATCCACGGACCAACCTCGGCAAGCACGGCTTAACCTTAAAGATCGACCCGGGCGGCTGTTATTATTTAGCCACGAGCTCCTCCACTCCACCACTCCACTTTGCAATCAATAGCACTGTTGATAATAAAGACTCCAATACCATCTAAATTGGTGAAAAAAAAAAAAACTGATATTTTTTTCTCAAAACAAATTCAAATGAGCTCATTAAAGCTTGGACTTTACCATCATACAGTTAAAAGCTGTTTCATTGTTTTATGCATTTTCTACCGACTGCTCATCGGGGCTCTGATAGTCCGTCTACACTAACCGAGTTATCGGCGTGTTCCCGCTGATTTGTGAACATGTTGCCTTGTACGCACGGCAACCAAAATCAAGCTATACAAAACCAGTTAATGCGGATCTCTCATTGCATTGAAAATCTATACAAAGCCAGGCCATTTTATACTGGTAACGTATGCCTGTTGTGTGTACCAATTTCCCAGCAGGGGCTCTAATTGCAGTCAGGTGCTGTTCGTAATCTACCGTTCTAAATTCAAAAATGAAGAATTACAAGAGCTATTACGCTGCAGAATGCGATGTATTAACTCTCTCGCTTTTCCTTTGTTTTTAGAGGAGTAGTTATTAAAACTGACGTAATTTGGGCGTACTATAGGGTAGGTACACCCCTGCCTAGATCTTCAGGGATAACAGGCATGACGTTATGTTGTAACTGATCGCGGAACTATGAGCGATCTAAACCTGTTTTTTATTTAATAGCATACCTTATCTGATTTGTGCTTTTAATTTAATTATCCCGCATTTTTTTGAATTAGGACCAGTACAACAACAAAATTCTATTTAATCCCTACTAATATTATAAATGTGAATGTAAATTGTTTGTTACGCTTTTACGCAAAAACTACTCAACCGATCATCATGAAACTTTGTACACATATTCTTGGAGGTATTAGAAGTAACATTGGCTATATATCATCACGCTACGACCAATAGGAGCGGAGCAGCAATGAAACATGTGGCGAAAACGGGAAAAATGTGACGCAGACGAAGTTGCGCGGGACAGCTAGTATTGTATAATTAAAAATCCAACATACTGCTTTGTCAATACATTACAAAACAGTCGCATTCTTTCGACTAGTGCTTATAAATCACACTCTACGAAAAAGACTTAAAGACAAGAAAGAAAGAAAGACTTTTAGCTGTTGAATCATCGAACTGTCCCTGTCAGCTTTATTAGATAACCTACAGCAACATGCGTTCCTGATGTGTTGTCAACATGCATTCCGACCGCACAGTGTACAGGGCCCCTAATGCGTTGTATAATTTAATCGGGACGCCGCATTGCATGCAATCTGAATGCAATCGATTGCGCTCGCTACATATCGTATTGTTCCGTTTAAAGGAAATTGAGTGGGATTGATATGGGTTCACAATAAGTGACTGTTATTGTTCTATCAAACTAGTACGAACAGATTTCGGACCAGATAACCGAAACGACGGCACGGTTGGCGCAGTGGTTGAGCGATCGACTGCTGCGCTGCGTGTCGCGGGTTCAATCCCCGTACGGAAAAAAATATTTGTATGACCTACAGATAGTTGTTCCGGGTCTGGCTATTTGTGTATGTGAGTTTAAATGATTGTAAACGCACCCACGATACAGGAGAAAATCCTAGTGTGGAATGTTAAAAAAAAAAAACTTTTTCAGATAATGTACAGAAATATCTGTCTTAAGAGCGCATAACTAGACGTAATAGTATCTAAGTCGTCCAAAACTAGATTCTGTATGGGAAAAATACTCGGTTACATGCTGAAAATTGCAATCCCTAGTAAGAATAGAACCCGGTGGAAGAGCTAGTAGTAGCAAAATAATAACAGCCGTTCGGGCCAATCTTTAAGTTAAACCGCGCTTGTATATGTTGGTCCGTGAATGGGACCCATAACATTGACCCAAGTTTCGTCCGTGCCTCGGAAAGCCGTTGGTCCCGGCTGTCATTTGTAGATCTTTGACAGTCGTTACAGGTAATCAGTGGCCCGAAAGTCTGGCAACTAGTCCCAAGAGGTATCGTATTACCCAGTACTATGCCTGTGGAGATCAGATAGGCAAAAAGGCTAGGCAGCTAATGATGATTTTTAATTAAATGCGCTCAAAATGTAAACAATAATTTCTTGTAGTGGAATGCGTTGCATTCCACAATTTGCGGAACATTAAGTCAAAGTTTTTATTTTGAAACCCCGACAGATGTAAAATCTTATATTTGGTCCATACCAATAGATTACCTACAAGAATAAACTCCTTTACAAAGGCAATTCACATAACTCAATAAAAAGTGATACCGTATCGTTCTGTTCACTGTATTTCCCAGGTGAACACCCTGTGTAAGATACACGAGGCTGCAATGTAAGCCCTCACTATATTTTCCTTATTTCCATTTTAAAATATTTCAATATGACGTATATTTATTCCGAATAGTCCGGGATCGGTGCGCGATCCTTGGTGGTTACAGGGCTGATATGAACAAATATATTTATTTATAAATGAAACATTATATTTAATAAACTAGCTGTGCCCGCGACTTCATCCGAGTGGAATTAAATTAAAAAAAAATAGTTTATTAAATATTTTGTTTTTTCATTTTTATTTTTATTATTATTTATTTTTCTAAAATAAAAGTAGTTTAAGTTACTCCTTATTACATTAGCTATCTGCTAGTGAAAGTCAAAATCAGTCCAGCCGTTCCAGAGATTAGCCGGAACAGACAGACAGACAAAAATTGTAAAAAATGTTATTTTGGTATATGTACCGTATATACATTCATATGCATGGAGTAAACAGCTACTTAAGTTATTTTACTATTACAAACAGAGACTTCAATTTCATTTATTTGTATAGATGTGTAGATAACACTTTTTTACGAAGAAACCGAAAGGAAGTGGACACCGAGAGGTTTATGGTTAGAAGCAAAATGTATATGATACAAAACGAACATAAAATAATTATCCACTAAGTTGAAAGAGAATAGTTTCTTTTTTAGATAAAAGCTAATGAAACAAATGTAAACGAACACCACGTAGGTAAGTCAATTTATGGCAGTTATACATTCCGATTTTTGAATCGGAAGACGCGTTGTTCAGCCAATCAGAAACAAGCAACGTCTCTATATAATTTAAAGTGAACAAAAAGTATAAAATGGTATTGTACCGGTACCTAGGTTTAATATTATGCAGTTTATCACTCTCTTGTAAAGTTGCTATTTTTGACTTGCGTGGTATAAGAACTTACGACGACATGACAATTTATCTAGTTAGTTTTTTGGATCTCTTGTTTCGCACAAAGGTTAAGAAAATCTTTGTTTAATTGTTCTTTTTTTTTAAGTTTTTCGAATCGTTAAGAGCGTTATTCTTGTTTAAAAAAAGGCTAACTTTTAATTGAAATAGTGTAGGCGATTAAGCGTTATAAAATGTGGTTTCAGAAAAATACTCAATATTAATGAAATTATTTTCAATATTTTCATTTAACATCTTTTAATAGACCATCAAATGTTTCCTAATGAAACCAACAAAAAATAGCAGTGAGGTCAGAAAAATCTAGCCATAAAACCCTGCCACCCCTTGCCACATTTCACAATTCATAGAGATGGCAAGCCAGGCGATCCCCGTCGGCGGGTCGCAGGTGATATATCGTATATCGAAGAGATGATACCAATTTTTAAACGTATATACCGTAAAACATGTTTTATTTGATATTCTATATATATAAGGCATTTTTTATGTGAAATCTAAAGCGATTTGAACATGCTTTGTTATTTATTGAATTGAAACTCTAATACGACTTCCAACAAGGTTGCGTTAAACTTTTAACGCTCCTAGGGAGGGGGAATAGAAAGAGACAGACCGAGAGTAAATGCGTGGCACTCAAAGTTTCACTTCTTCCGCGCGGAGGGACTCCACGAACTTTTTTTTTATAACTTTTATTTTAAGTTACATAAACAAACGCAACACAAACATCAAGCCTTTAATCGACGTAGGGTTAGGCAGAGATGTACCTAATAATACACCTACACTTTGTCAATTATGTTTAAGTACCTTGTAATAGGGCGGCGAGCTTATTGCCATCAAACGGACACAAATCAATAGACTTCGTGGCTGTTCCTGAGAATTTCCTGATGGAAAATCCCAATAATAATGAACTCAGGACCTCCTGCTCAGCAGTCAAGCAATTAAATCACTTTATTTAAAATTTGTCCAACTGACATTAGACTTTCTTTATAAAACTGAAAATTACGAAACAAAAACATCTATTTATCCTTTTTCACAGATCGTTTTAATCCCTAAGTATCTAGAAGTAAATGGGTAAAGTGTATATCCGTGAATCCTTCTCAGACGAAGCGCAAACAAAACTTAGATAAAAGTGGTCTTAGCACTAATGGGAACAGGGACATCGGGACACAACTAACACGCTTGTTTGATAACAAAAGTTAATCGAAAACTAAACACCAAGTCCCACTCCTTAGAACGTAAATAAGTACACACGTAGCTGTCCAGCGCAACTTCGTCTGCGTCACATTTTCCCCGTTTCGCAACATTTTTCTTTGCTGCTCCGCTCCTATTGGTGGTAGCGATGATTTATAGCCTATAGCCTTCCTCGATAAATGGGCTATCTAACACTGAAAGAATTTTTCAAATCGGATCAGGGGTTCCTGAGATTAGCGCGTTCAAGCAAACAAACCAACAAACAAACTCTTTAGCTTTATAATATTAGTATAGATACGTTCCCTGTATAACAAGGCCCCGCTTTATATAGATTATTCGTACAGTGAGAGACCCGCATAAACTGGTTTTAAATAGCTTGCTTGGTCGTCGTGCTTATTAAAATATGTAAGTGAGGCTAAAGTCAAGCTCTTTCATAAGTAGTCAAGTTTCACATTATTCAAATCTCGTTAACTGCGAACTGACTGCACCAGTTTGAGCCGGTTTAATCCGGTATTATCCGCTTATAACCGGTAATGTGCATCTAAGTGGCGACCGAGTTTTGTATAAGGTTTCTCTGGTAATGCGATTTTGGGTCCTTATAAATTAATGGATTCCGGATCCTGGATTCTCGTAATTTTATGACAAATCAGTTTATGTTAATTAAGGTCTTGCTTATTAGGAGCAATTTTGGTGCAATATTTAAGTAGAGCAATCTTGATCATTAATTGTGACTTCCTAACTCAGCGACAATAATCCCATTAGTACGTACTAGGAACTAACAACCGTATCTATAAAAAAGTCAGAGTGTTTACTTGAGTAAATGTCATTATTTTTATTAGGTAATTGCTTGAAATTAGAACTGCAAAAGTTAGAATTCTTAGCTTTGCTTTCTTCGGTTCTTACTTCGTTGAAATTCTTATTTATTGCATAAATAAAATAGCATAAGTAATTAAGTAAGCTCAAGTTATTTCTTTAACTTGAGTATAGATAAGATACCAGGGTTACAGTAATTGCAATAGTCCATCTTATTTTCCGATGCTCCAAGATATTTAAAAAGCCACTTTAGGGGTATGAGGAAAAGGGTGTAAAGTTCCTTAGTACTCCATTGAGAAGGGAGAATCCTCCAATCAGACAGGTGTTATGTCTGGTGGGCAACTGCCCGGCTAGTCGCCGCTCGAAAGCTGGAGGAAGTGATTTTGAAGATGATCACGAAGATTATCTTTTTGTACGTCGCTACACCAAAAATAAATTCTATTTAAGTTTATGTTTCACTCTGGTAGTCAAATTGTAAGTCCAACTATTAAAAGTGTAAATTCCTAAATAGCTACATCCACAAAACTTCTTACTTTGAAACTAACCACCCCACCACAAAGCTACATAAAACCTAAGTAGAAACTGTAAGCTAACCATAAGGTATCTCGGCATTCATCAGACAGCATGTAATAGCTTTGTCTCAACGGAACTGCGAGCACAAAGCGTACGAACATGTCTTTTCAACGAGAGACGCGCCTGAAAATGAGTGCTCTGCGTGAATGAAGATTGAGGTTGCGAAGAGGTTTTATTCTTGGCCTTAAATATAGTGTGTTAAATAGGATAGTGTGTTTAATGTACCATGTTGAAACCGGCGTAATTTTTGTGTGAAAATTTCCTTTAGACTATTTATTCTTTTAGTCGTCATTTGACAGATTCTACTTTTGACATCATAGTCTACTATTAACAGATTCTACATTTGACAGATTCTATATTTGACAGATTCTATGTTTGACAGATTCTATGTTTGACAGATTCTATATTTGACAGATTCTATGTTTGACAGATTCTATGTTTGACGGATTCTATATTTGACAGATTCTACGTTTGACAGATTCTATATTTGACAGATCCTTTTTTTTTTACAAAATGATTACAGTTTAGGTCATAGAACCAAACAGTTGAAGATCTGTGACACATTCTGCTCTGTACCCGCGTGTTGGATTACAGCCTACTCACTGTCACAGAGAGGAGGCCTGTGTCCATTATCAGTGCAAACATTATTTGCTATTATGTATCTATCTCAATACCAGTTTTACTGGGTTGTGAAGGTCAGATAGATAGATCTATCTCAATATCTATCTATCTCAATGCCTTTTCAACCATCTTGTAAAAAAGGGGGAAGTTATTTATTCCACTATCATCTATTTTTATCATGTGTGTATGTATGTGTACCGACTTCTGTGATCAGTGGTCTGATTTTCGTGATTCTTTATGTAAGCTTTCTTCATTCTTTGGGAAACTTGTGCGGTGGTCTCACAAACATTGTATTAACTTTACTTGGAGAGTTTATGAGGTATATAATACGTTTTTTACTTATATGTATAATACGTATTTTTTCTTCTTCGTCCATGTCATGTTATGATGTCTCTTTACAAAATAGATTTGATACTTGGCAAGGGTCTGTAATCATGACTGAAAAGGGTGTGCTGTTTTATGCAAAAAGTTTTTTTTTTTTAATTTATTTTTTCACATTTTTGTGTATTTTTGGAAAACTTTTTTTTTGTTTCAAAAACGATTTTTATTAATCAGATTTGGAGCCAAAACCATTATAATCTGTAAGCAGGTACTTTGCTAGTACCTACAGAGAAATGTATTCACAAACACTTTAACAATTTTAGCATGGGGAGATTTAACAGAAATCGTATAGGTAAGCATGATCTTGCGACCTGAACTTAGCTTTAAAGTCAATGTCAAGTCAATTAAAGTCAAAGTCAATAAGTTCATGAAAGTTGCGCGTCCCTACAGGCTGTTCAACTTTAATACTGTAGTTATGTAGAGGATGGTCTGTTTAACAACATACATAAAATAGTGCCTGAATTCCCCGAAGGAAAAGTACCACAGTTATGCTGAAGTCCTATAAAGGTAATAAGGGCCTATTATAACAAAACAGGCCGAATCCCGAATCATCATCATCTGCCTAGCCCTTCCCAAATTAATGGGGGTCGGCTTCCAGTCTAACCAGATGCAGCTGAATACCAGTGTTTTACATGGAGCAACTGCCTATCTGACCTCCACAACCCAGTTAGTACTGGGTAATACGGTACCCTTGGTAAGACTGGTTTTCAGACTTTTGGGATACGTGTATTGACTGTCAAAGATCTACAATGACCACTGGGACAATGATGCTCGCTCACCCACAGGCCGACCTTGGCATGTGTGGCTTAACCTTGAAGATTGACCCGTACGGCTGTTATTAAGCCACGACCTCCATAAAACTTGTTTCTATATACATAATTCTATGGCAACAAGCATCATAGCGCCAACTACAGAAGCGTTTTCAATTCCGGTCACCTTTGGAGTTCACATTCAAAGTTCCAAAATAAAGAATCAACAAGAGAATAAAGAAACAAATTGTTCGTACAAAACTTGTTCGGAACATGTTCTCGCATGTAAAACTTGGACTATAACTTGTTGTCTAATGCACTCCGCCTTACTCACGGAGCCATGGTACTTGGCAGCTCAATGAATTTCTTGCGCAGTTTCTGACTAGTTTAAATGATTTTGTTCCGTCGGATAATGCTTCTTTACACGTGTTTTTTATTTTATGGGCTATGTTTCGCATATATTCAATCATTCTTTTTTAGCATAATATCATGCCTGTTTTTCCTAAGAGGGGTTAAGTAGAGACATATCTAGCACACAGTTTTACCCAATTATGTCCATGTGCCAACAAAAACAACACTTTGTCCGACCTCGGGACCCAGTAGTAGCGACCTAAATTTATGTTCTTCTCATCTAACGATGTTATCGTCTCGTTGGTCTAGTGGTCATAAGTGTGACTGCTGATCACGAAGACCTTCGAGTTCGAGTTCGAAGGTTCGATTTCCACGTCGGGCAAAAGGTTCTTGGGTATTTCAGTAAGAATTTTTCAATAGCAGCCACGGAGTCTGAATTTGTGCCCGGTTGCTGGCAATAAATTCTCCCCCTATTACGTGGGGCTTAAGCATAACTGGCTAAGTGTGGGTGTACTATGAGGTACACATCTGCATATCCCTTTAGGTATTACAAGCGCGATGTTATGTAACCGTTGAATTTCAATTTAAAGGTGGGTGTTACTTTCAAAGCTTTGTCACGTTTCTGGCATGTTCACGCTTTACCGTATACCGTAGAACGTGGCATAACAGTAATGTCCGTGTTGACAGGACAAAGGGCGGTGCACACAAAGGCTGCGGGATGCAAACTATGGACAAGGACGGCGCGGACAGTCCGGACACGGGAGCTAGGACGTTGCTTGTCCGTTGCATGGTAATAAATGGCGTTATGCACACAAAGGGTGTGGGACCTGAATCGACGCTTCGACCGCGTTTCATATGGAGCTTGACAACCTGTGTGTGCTTAGGGAATAGTCATTTTCCACGAAATATGAAGATTTCGTGTTAAGGAAGTTGGACAAATAAGCTCTATAAATATTTCAAATTTTATTTAAAACTACCTTTTGACCGCGACCCCCATCACCGTAAAATTATTATAAAAATATAACTATTTGAATCGGATCTTGTTAACGGTTTCAGGGGTATTTTTTTTGCTTGGAACCCTAATTATTTTTGTAAAAGTGAAGTAAGTCCTTATGATGTCAGCTATTTATTTCATATGCATTCAGTAAAAAGCTGTTATTCCTTTGAAATTACAAAGAGACACTTTTCTATTTATTTGTATAGAAAAAATTATAGCTGTTTATGCAACTTATTATAGGTACCTGGCTGTATGTTCAGAATGTCTTTGCTTGTTTTAGAATTTATGACGATTCGCATAATGCAAACCAATGTCGTTATGGGTATCATAATGAAACCGCTGTCAATTTTGTAATTGGAATATAACGAAACCGAAGTAAATAAAAACTTAAACAATAGACTATAGTCTAGATTACTGGCCTGTTATTAACTTGAAACAATGGAATAAAATAGAATAATACTCTATTGTACACCAAAATTTAAACATAACGGTTTTACAATACTGCTAATTGGATGGTTACAATGGCGGTCTTATTACTGATAGCGATATCTTTCAGACAACCTTTATATGGACAGTATGGACATTACGGGCATAAAATAAAGGGGGGTAGTCAGTCATCATCTGCCTAGCCTTTTCCCAAACTATCTTGCCGTCGACTTCCAGTCTAACCGTATGCAGCTGAGTACTAGTATTTTACATGAAGCGACTGCCTATCTGACCTCCACAACCCAGTATCTGGGTAATACGATACCCTTTGGTAAGACTGGATGTCAGATTTTTGCTTTCTGACTACTCGTAACGACTGTCAAACATCTACAAATGGCAGCCGGGACCAACGGCTTAACGTGCTTTCCGAGGCACGGAGGAAACTCGGTATGTAATTATGGTCAGCCATCCACGGACCAATCTCGGCAAGCACGGCTTAACCTTAAAGATCGACCCGTGCGGCTGTTATTATTTAACAGGGTAGTCAGTAAGAATAAAAATTTGCGAAATGTGCACGTTAAATGTAGATACACGGTCCACCTCTACCTACTCCTTCGGGGTTTACAGGCGTGATATAATGTTATGTTACAATAGACTTACATACAGAACCAAAATGAAAATCCTATCAGACACGTTTGTTTTCCGACTTTACGCGGCTAAACCTTTTTGTGACGGGTTTCGTACACCTTTCGCTATTTTCTAACAAATATTTAGAGAGTACTTTCGTATAGAAAATATCTGTTGCGAAATAAACGGCGCCAGTAAAACCTGAGCTGCCTGTCTCCCCATTTTCATTTAGATTATGAAGAAAGCGGAGGAAAGTAGTTGTGGGGCAGAGGTCTTGTGAAAATGGATGTTATTTTCGTCACAAAGATGTCTATGATTGGAGATTCTTTTGTGACGCGTATTTGTATTGACACAGAATATCGTAGACGATATACAAAATAAATGTGTTACTATTCACTTGTGTGTCGTGTGTCAAACGTAAGTGGTCCTGGGATTACAATAACGTACTTTAGGTAAAGTGCCTAAGTTTGTGGGATCACTTGAACTTTAAATGGTAGCTACTTTATTATCATTTTCGCATTAGACACAGTTCTATAAGTCGATAACTTTGTTTCTAGTGTTTAATTGGACGCATTATACAGGGTGTAACGGAAAGGGTATATATGTACATACTTAAGGGTGTGCTACAGACTACCAAACTGAATACGTTTCTCATCCTAGAACATGTTTTTCAGCAAAAAAAAAAAATCTGCTGCCCCATAGAAAATTGCAATACCTATTCGACCCAAATGTATAGACAGCTGATATTTTTTTTTGCTGCAAATTTTTTTTTATGATGAGAAACATGTTCAGTTTGATGGTCTGTAGCACACCCTTAACGATGTATATTACCCTTTCCGTTACACCCTGTATAGGTTGGAATTTTTCAATTCAAAGGAAACATTCCTATGTTTTTAAAAAGAAACATACCTGCATTCAAAATTTTTTGAAAATTCGCTTGCCACATTCAGGAATCGAACCAACTAAGAACGAAAAAATAAAAACCTGTACTTTTATATTGGTCGATAGGGTTTATCATAAGGACCAAATCTCTATAACAAACATGATACTTAAATGTAAATGTTATATTATGTAAATGTTAAATGTAATAATGTCGAGGGAAAAAACGTTTCTTACAATAGGGGTGCGGACTGGGTAAAGAAAACGACATTCTATTTTTTGTTTTATCAAAATATCAAAAAAATACTTAGTTAAAACTCATTAAAGTTGGAGAGTGGGGGCTCACTACGTCACAAGTAGGTATAAAACTTACCTACATGTGACGTCATGCGCCATTTCAACTCAATATATCTCCGTAATTTTATAACCACGTGAAAAAAGAAAAAATACGTGTCCAATACTTTTCAATAAATTACCCGACGAACAAAGAAAAAAAAATGTGATAATCCCCTATTATTATGCAAGGCCCAATGAAAGTGTTTGATCAAGAATAATGTGCCTTGTCAAAGTCAACCTGTCTTAGCTCCAAACAAGATAATAATGGAGTCTACCAGAATTCATAAAAGGGTTCTTTTTACACACTTCAGTCATTCGGTTTCAGTCTGCTCATTAAGTTTTAATATTTTATTATGTTGACATTATAAACCCTGCTTTTCGGAGATGTCAGCAAATAATTGTTTACAGTCGAATTTAACTTTTTTGTGTTTATTCGGTCATACTTTGTCCCGCAAAATAACATTTCTTTTAATAAAAGAATGATTGTATTAACTGAGGCAAATAAATGTTTCATGCATATTTTCGATATAAATGGAGCTGTTTATTTTCAAATGAAGAGGTCGTTGATTCGGTTTATTATGATTTATTGAATGTGATCCCGTATTC
The DNA here is from genome assembly GCA_963082945.1 of Cerastis leucographa. Taxonomy (NCBI): domain Eukaryota; kingdom Metazoa; phylum Arthropoda; class Insecta; order Lepidoptera; family Noctuidae; genus Cerastis; species Cerastis leucographa. The sequence goes on along the minus strand of OY720356.1, from coordinate 17,774,412 downwards.
CGTAAGCTATTTATTAAAAAAAAAAAAAAACTTTAAACCTCTGACCGAACCTCTACAAATACCGTCTGTTTCGAGGAAAACCAGAAAACACAAGTATCCTCAACAAAAAGATACAACGTGTTGCTGCACTATTAGTACAAGTTCAGACTCTGGTTTTGCAACTGATTTTACTTTGGCAATAATAACGCCAAAAAAACTTGGTCCAACAACCTGGAGATAAAAACCAAGACTAAAGATCAGCAGTTAGCAGAAACACAATGATCATCATCTGGATAGCCTTTTAAGCCACCTTTCAGTCTAACCAAACCAGTTACTAGATAAGGAGGAAACTATGCTAATGATTCTCGCCCCGAATCAATAATAAAATGGGTCGGTATTTTTTTTTTTTAATTTATTTACGAAATCGGTAAGTGTGAACCACCCATGTTTTAAACGTGGGCCGTCAGATTCTCGCCCTATAACCGCGCTTCCACACATACAAACAATCTCAAACATTTATTCGATACTTTCTTATTCCCTAAACCATGTTAAGAGGGTTATTCTGAAATGCTGACAGACAGGAACAACCAAAAAAATCAACGTTTATTAATAATTAACTAGGTACCGTAATTTTAATTGCTTTTGTGACGACCTCCTGAATTTTGACGAGGATGCAAAACAACACCTTGTATAATTACTCTTCTGCCAAGGTCCCAAGGATCCCAAGGTCGGCGGCTCTCGCAGCATGTCTTCATCTTCCATTACTTATCATCTCAGCAGTCACCTCCTTCACATCCATACAATCCGTCAGACCGTCCATCCATCGTTTCTTTGGTCTTCCTTTACTCTTATAACCATCTACATTGATACTCAACATTTTCCTTACTAAATGTTCCTAACATTCTCACAAAATAGTCTAGATTCCTAAGTCTACGCAGGAGTCATACAAAGGCACACGGCTGGCTGCAAGCAACTCCTTTGTCCTCGTCACTTCAATGTTCACTGCGACTTCAATGCTGATTATTATTCCATACAACTTTGCTGCGATATGCTATGCTTGTGTTTATGCTACCGAAATGTTAATAGGGCATTAAGTCAGTCTTGTGTTATAACTGAGTAGGAATGCATTGCATGCATTGCATATTTATTACTTACTTCGGTGAAGCAAAACATAGTCACGATACTCTTCCTTCCCTATACCTACTATTCTTCCTGAGATATATTTCTCGGTCCATGGGCGGCATATAGGAAAGCCACTAACCAAAAAAAAAAAATTGGTCGTAGCGTGATGATATATAACCTATGTCTTCAGCCTTCCTCAGGTTGAAATCTATCTTCTTGCCAAATTTCATTAAGATCCGATCAGCCGTTTAGTCGTGAAAAGGTAACAAACAAACTTACTTTCGCATTTATAATATTAGTTAGGATTCAATGTTTAGAGCATGATCTTTTTACATTTGGATTGAACGAGTTTATTTACTGCCTCGTTATTCTAGTGGTCACATGCGCGACTGCTGAGCATAAGGTCCTGCGTTCGATTCTCAAGTCAGGCAAAGTGTTATAGCTTTTCCATCAGTAATTTGTTAGTAGCAGCCACTTGGACTTGTGGATGGCAATAGGCTCCCCACTTATTACATGGGACTCAAACACAACTGGTGAAATGTGGGTGTACCATTGGGTATACCTCTGTCAAACTCTTCGGGGATTTCTTCATCAGCCTATAATGTTCCTACTGCTGGGCCACAGGCCTCCTCTCTATGAGAGGGAATGGGCTGTTATCCGCGGGCGTAGTGCGGGTTGGTGCGGGTTCGTGGATTTAATTCAGGGGATTACAACCCTGACGTCATGTTTGTAAGTTTATTTTTTGTGAGAAGCACTGGTATTTATATGGCACTAGCACTTAGCCCGCGACTTCGTCCGAAAAAATTGTGATGTAATACAGCCTAAAACTCGATAAAGATGTAGCTTACTATTGCTGAAAGAATTTTTAAAATTATATCTTATATTTTTAATAGTACATTGTTACCCTAGGGGTGAAAGTAACTTATTTATTCTTTGGGCGCCAATAGTTCGAGGGACTAAATAAGTCTTTAACCCGAGGTAAACACTGTGCTTTTTATTACGAATACAAGGAAAGTAAAAATAAAAACATGAATTAGCTAAAGCAAAAATGAGTAAATATTTTTTTCTTCCACTTAGGCTTCGCACAGTTTGTGCATTCAGCCAATGTCACGCCAGGTTTTATACTTTATAAAAATCAAAGGTAGGGAAACCAAAATATAAAAATGAATGGCATTTAGGAAAGGATATATAGGATCAGTTTATTTTAATGGTGATGATAACATGTAAGTAATGAGCAAATTCCAATGGCGAAAATTACAACATAATATTATTTAAGGTGATGAATGAGACTATACATTTATACACAGGAAAGCTATTTGTACAAAGTAAAGAAAGTATTGAGGTAGGAAAAGGAATACGAAGGGACAAGGGGTTACAGAGAAAGGAAGGAGTAAATTTTATTTTACATAAATCAACAACTTTTCCCGCCTATTTTGTTTTTTTTTGTGGCCAGCCAGCTATTCAGCCAATATTTTTCATTTTCATCATTGAAAAAATGGTAAATATTTTGCCCAAATCTATGCTATTTTAAAGAAATTGTTTAAACTCAAATTTTATAACAAAGTTATTAAAAAAAATAAGATTCTTTAATCAATACTTAACTTTAAGTTAATTCCATTTAACATCGTGGCTGCATATAAAGTTGGAATTTGGTTCAATAAAAATGTGAAAATAGAACTAGTTTTTTTTTATAATTTGACATCTGTCAGTTGAAAGCGATTCTCCCTAGGGAAGAAAAGTATTACTTTCAACCCGCTCCTCAGGCAACTTCAGACCTACTTTCAGAGTATGAGTAATGAAAAATATTTTTAAATCTAGTAGTTTTTAAGTTAAATCGTAACAAACAAACAAACAATCAAATGTTTCCTCTTTATAATATTATTGAAGTGAAACTTCTTATGCGACTTCCAACAAGGTTGCGTTAAACGTTTAACGCAACCATGGATGGGATATGAAAGCACTGTTATATATGCGAATAGAAAAAGACAGAGCAAGAGTGAATGCGTGGCACTCGAACGCATGCGTGTTGTATTAAGAAGTTTCACTTCTTCCGCGCGGAGGGATTCCACGCACTATTTTTTTTTATTTAAATGACATGTAACAAGCAGAAGTCTTAAGTGAATTTGAGAATAATTATGTTAGTACTTACTATGTACATAATTAGTAGAAGCCTATACTTAAAGGATTTAGTTAATACACAGTGAACGTAACTATGATGTTTGTTTTATTATTACGGGTTGAAAATAAGATAAGACGGAAGCATTCTGGAACGAGGCGTGAGCAAATAGAACGGTTTCCGCGATAGTTCCCCGAGCAGAGTCTAAAATATGGATTTATGCTAAACTCACCCACACATAATCAACAAATCTGAGTTTACAGCTTACCTACCTACGTATAGACATGGATGATAGCTGAATTTTAATGAGAATAATCACGTGTTTTGGTAACAATTAAATGCGGGTAAGACTTACGTAACTATTTCAAATGTTATTTTAGAGGTTATAATATGTAGTTACAGGCTTTATAATGTTAAGACAGGCTTTATCATCAGAAATTGTACAATAATAATTATGCTTATTACTCGTATGTGGTTCAGCAAAGCTGCAAATTTCAACAGGTCTGCAAATTTTAATTAAAAGCTGCAAATTTCAACACGTTTGGTATCTTAGATGGTTGATTCTGACCGTATGTAGTTCAATATCCATTAGGTATAAACCTTTATAAAGATATTTGACCTTATTTCCTCAATAAAGTTCTACTAAATTTTTGGTATAAAAGCAGGCAACGTCCTTTTTTGTAGGTTTTGTTTAGTCTTTTTTATTTTTGAAAAGTTAATACTTAAACAGTTGCTAAGACATTTTAATCTCAACAACCTTCTTCATAACGATCAATATGGCTTTATAAAAGGTCGTTCAACTACAGATGCGGGTGTTGCTTTGTTGAGACACATATTCAACGCATGGGAAAACGCGCAAAATGCAATTGGTGTTTTCTGCGATCTCTCAAAAGCTTTTGATTGCGTTCACCACGATACGCTTTTACGGAAACTACGTTATTACGGTGTTCAAAATGAAGCCCTAAATGTAATAGTTTCGTATTTACAAAATAGATTCCAATGTGTAGATGTTAACGGCGCGAAATCGTCCGGGCTACCTGTTCAGCTAGGTGTACCTCAAGGCTCAATACTGGGACCGTTTTTATTCTTGGTTTATATTAATGACTTACCATATTATTTGAAGGGTATTTGTGACGTTGTACTATTTGCAGATGATACCTCTCTTATCTTTAAAGTAGATAGGAATAGACACGATTTTGAAGAAGTAAACAGCGCTCTATCAAAAGTCACGGATTGGTTCACAACAAATAACCTTGTTCTTAATGCCAAGAAAACTAAAAGTATTAAATTCGCCTTACCTAATGTTAAAAATCTAGGTCCCAACATTATTCTCGGCAATGACGAGCTTAAAACTGTTGACTCAGCTGTGTTTCTGGGTATAACAATAGATTCAAAATTACAATGGGGTCCTCACATATCAAGCCTAGCGGCGAGACTTAGTTCGGCCGCATACGCCGTCAGAAAAGTTAGACAATATACTGACGTTGATACAGCACGGTTAGTCTATTTTAGTTACTTTCACAGTGTTATGACCTATGGTATTCTGCTGTGGGGCAAAGCCGCTGATATCCAAAATATATTCGTTCTTCAAAAACGAGCGGTTCGTGCAATTTACCAGCTGGGTGCACGAGTATCTCTGAGAGATTTTTTTAAAGAGATTGGTATTCTCACGGTGGCTTCACAATTTATTTTAGCTAACATTTTATATATTAGACAAAATATCCATTTGTACTGTAAAAACAGTGATATTCACAACATAAACACTCGAAATAAGCATAAACTACGTGCTCCCTTTCACCGGCTTCATAAGGTTCATAATTCATTCGTAGGGCTTGGTATAACATTTTACAACAAGCTACCATCTTCCTTTTTAGACTTGCCATTTAATGTGTTTAAAGCTAAAGTGAAATCTAACCTTTGTTCAAAAGCCTACTATTCCATTAACGACTACTTAAACGATAAGAATAGTTGGTCGCTGGGTTGAACTCAAGACAATGTTTATGTTCTTTCTTTCTCTAATTAGCTTATGGTATTATATAACTTCACGCGTAGTTTTTTTTTTTTTTTTACTTTATATTTAATTTAATTTATTTTATTTTATTTTACTTTATCATTATTATTATTTATCTTTATTTTTATTTTATTCGTCTGTATGCACGTGTAAGCGGGCACGCCCTTTATGTCTGGAGGCTTTATTTATTCTTGAGTATATTTTTTAATATTTTATTTTATTATTGGTGTGTGCTAGCTGACATGTGACATTAATTTGATATAATGGATTCCTTGTTTATATAAACTTGAACACTTTTGTATAGAATCTGGTTCTTCTAACCTAACAGACAGATGTGTTGCTGGGGAGTTTGTTCCGCCACTTCTTCTTCCCAGCTAAAACACTAGGAAGTGGCGAAGGGCGGGCGTTTTGGGGGACTGTCTCTTGTAATTTTGACGTTCAAAAAGTGCTGATTATCAGCCTAGTTTGAATAAATGACTTTTGATTTTGATTTTGATTTTGATTTTTTGATTTAGAAATACATACATCAAAAGTGTCTAGGGATCAACATATATTTTTGCAATAACTTTTCTCCTGATTGATATTAATTAAAATTTTCTTTAAGGATTCATCAAATAAAGTGTTTTCGTTTGTCACAGTAACGATAAACCAAGTCACCTTTGCATTAATAAAGAAATTTGCCATTTTCTAATAAAGGGATTTTTGACATTTGAACCACTAACATTAAAGTTCGAAAAAAAGACTGAAATAACAGTTTTCTTTAAAATTTTATTGGGTAACTTAAACAATTAATAATCCGTGTTTCTACCGCGACCACTAACAACACAAGAACATCGGTTTGGCATACTCAAAATGAGTTCATCCAAATCACGCTGTGAATGGCCGCCCATGTTCGTTGCAACAACAAAAAAAGGTCTTCTTGCGACTGGATACCCTCCATATTCGGCAGAGCTCTTCTCTGTAGCATATCCCATGCATGCTCAATCGGGTTCAAGTCTGGCGACTGAGCAGGCCAGGGCAGGACATTGATGTTAGCTGCGGCGAGAGTCTGTCTTACAACTCTTGCGGTGTGCGGTCGTGCATTATCATGCATTAACTGAAATAAGGGACCGATTTGCACTTGTAGAGGAACGATGACGTCTGATACAATCGTCTCAGCATAAATTTGAGCGTTGAGGTTGCCTCTGATCCAAATCAACTCAGTTCTTCCGCCGATCCAAATACCCGCCCATACCATAATGGTTCCACCACTATAAGGATGGACTTCCTGGCAGGATTTTAATCGCTGTTGGCGTCCAGGGGTTCTCCAGTGTCGTATACGTCTTGTATCCGGTCTCATACCAAAACGAGGCTCATCAGAAAAGCACACGAAACGCCATTGTTCTTCTGCCCAATTTCTGTGTTCAAGAGCCCATTGATATCGAATCCTACGATTGTGCATTGCTATAGGTGGTACCCGTAGCGGTCTTCGGGAATGAAGGTTCACTTCATGCAAGCGGTTTCTGACTGTTTGGTCGCTAATTAAGTTCCCTGAAGAGTGATGAAGCCTCACGGCTAACATCATGGCGGTTATTGTTGGAGCTCTTCGAGTTAAGATTTGAATGTATCGGTCTTGTCTCCGTGTGGTGCAGCGATACCGTCCTCCATGGCGCTCAGCCACGGTACCAGTGCTTCGGTAACGTGTCCAAAGTCGACTGATAACACTCTGACTTGTATTCAGAGCTAAAGCCACAGTACGTTGCCGGGAACCAGCTTTTATCATTCCCACGGCTCTGAGCATTTCTTCCCTGCTTAAATGACGTCGCCGCTCCATAATAACGTTGGTTTTAATCAGTAGTAGGGAAACAGTAGCACTAATAATGTCTTCAATGCGTTGTATGTTTTTATAGGGAAAATATTGACAGCTGATTTTCATCTTTTACTCGAATTTGATTCACAGTTCCTGATTCAAATTATGAAATGCACCAAAAAGGATCCATATAAATTTATAAAATCATAAATTTATTACAAAGCCACATCTCAATCTCAAGAAATCCGCATAAAAATGCTTGATCCCTAGACACTTTTGATGTGTGTAGTATCATCAGAAGCTTGTAACTATAATACCTGTGATTTAAGGTTTTGTTAGACGTGATATAGCATTTATACAAGGTGTTGTTTTGCATTCTCGTCAAATTCAAGGAGGTAACTATTATAATGATTCTCGTCCCGAATCAATAATAAAACGGGTAGGTAATTTTTATTTTTTTTCTTTGTTTACGGAAATCGGTAAGTATGAACCACCCGTGTTTTAAACGCAGACCGTCTGGTTCTCGCCCTATAACCTCGCTTACACATATACAAACAATCTCAAACGTTTAATCGATAATTTCTTATTCCCTAAACCAACCGGGTTATTCTTAAATGCTGACAGACAGGAACAATAAAAAAAATCAGCGTTTATTAATAATTAACTAGGTACCGTAATTTTAATTGCTTATTTATGTCTTTTGTGACCACCTCCTGAAATTTGACGAGAATGCAAAACAACACCTTGTATAAATGCTATATCACCTCTAACAATAACTAAACTGCCAGATATATTTGGGACGAAAGACAAAAAAAAAAAGAACGAAGTGCCTATACGTCTGATGTAGTGCGGGACGTGTGTAATGTCCTGAAACGACGATAGAGCAGTGTCCCGTTCGACATAAACTATCGATGTGACGCGGAAACATTGACCACGCTAGCCATTTGTTCTGCAGTTAATGTTACCAGAGAATGTTTCCAAGTGGAAACCGTCGTCTTATCTACTCGAGATTGTATTTTTTCCATCCTAATAAAATGAAAAAATACTCTTCAATACAGAGAAATAGTGACAGAATAAACAAAACGAACTTTTCAGTCTCCTTAACTGTCTACTTAGTAAAGGTTTTTAAATAGGTATCTGTATTTTTATTTAGGTTACTTAGTTGCCAATGCATGTTTGTGATACTTTTGGTACCTCTAGTTACAAAAATAACTTTGTATGTCAATCTTGGAGAAGTAGGTACCAAAAATTAAATATTAAACTAAAATTTTGTCAACGGCCGCTTTTGGCCGATTTTAATGAAGAAGTAGAATTATGGTAAAAAAAGGTTTCAACAAGATTATTTTGTCTTCTTTTGGGGGGGTTAAGAACCATTCTCATTACGGTGCTTGATCTTAATGATGGAAAACAGAGAGTTTGACTGCTATAAAATTACCACATCATTTTCGTTATTTCCATAATTCCCTTTCGTCGAAAAACCACCCTTCAGCCGTCACTTTGATGCTAATTGACGCAAAATGGTTCCCCATTGAGAAGTTGATCTGGTTTCATCCGGATCAAATAATAATTGGTATCAATTTGTCAGCTGTTATCAATAAATACGGCTTTTCATCAAAATATTTTTGGCGTTCTTTGTGACAGTGGGTGCCAAGCTTATAGAATTAGGGTTTGAAAATTTAATAATAAATTATCATTTATGCCTACCCATTGCCAGTCACATTTAACACTTAAATTATTTGCCTAATAAAAGCGGGCCACAGGATTTTCAGCTATCGAGGCTAAGTCAAACGTTGAAAAGCTGACAGTTATTTCTTGTTAAGGCGTACATTTAGGTGTGGCTTAATGTTAGTGAAAACAGGCATGCGATTATTAATTTCATAGTTATTAGCATTGCATGTATCATGTAACTCAGCTATCGTGATCATAGTGGTGATTTTAATTATTATAACTATCTGAAATTAACAGGAGAATTCAAATTCTATAAGTATTTCAGGAATATAATTAGGGTACCAAATAGTCAAAATGGAATTGGTCAAAATGCAGTTTTCCTGTCTGTACACCACTTTTGTTTTTACTCAGTGGCGACCCGTTGCCGTAGACTTCTTTTGTTTTTGCTGTGATGGTCGGACTCACTGTTCAAAGCCTTCATGTCGAACCTTTGTGAAGGCAGGTCATAGAAGTTAAGCAGGTCGGAGTTTTGAACCCCTATCGTAGAGGCAAAAGGCAGCCTTTTTTATGCACCCTAAGTCCAAATAGGTATTAGTTACCTCGACAACAATACGCCTAGTCCAATTCCTTCAGAGATTACACGAAGAAAATATGAAAAGCTTTTCGATATAGGTACCGACAACCGATGTAATATAATATTGTGACTATTGAAGTGAAAAACCTCGCCATTCCTCTTATTAAAGCAATAATAGGCGCTTGACAATAGAGGGCGTCCACCTCGACCCGCCGCCATTGAGTCCGATCGCTGAATAAAATCGTACAATACAGGTAACGTGCACAGTTCACTTAACTACGTAAGTGGGGTAATGTGACTTTGTTACACTAGTTGGGAATGGAAGAAATGGTTACATCATGTTTTGATAATAGTGCTTTCATCTTTGAATAAAGAATCTCTGCTTAGCCTAGTGGTCTGACCGTCGGCGTCAGACTGTCAACTCAAAGGTCTTGAGTTCGAACCCAAGACAGCCCCGTCTGATTCCTCGAAACTCTGATTTTTCTGATTCATGTGCGTGTTGTTTAAATATCACTTGCTTCGGTGAAGGAAAATATCGTGAGGAAACCAGAATGTCTGGGAGATATTTCTCGATGGCATTTAAAGCTAAGGCAGAGGCCCGTAGGTGGCATTAAAACTCTGACACCAGCTTAAAAGAAAGAAAGATCTTTGAATAACGTTTTCATGAAAATCCTTCACCAGAGAATTGAGAGTGAAATGCAGGCTCATTTGTATGCAAGCTGAACGCGAGTGTACAACCGCACTGCATCAACACTTTAAATTGATGAATGGATTCGCACCTTCGATTGATTGTTGCAAGGTACAGGTGCGCATAGTAGGTTATGTTAACCGAAATTAAAACTTTTGTTAGGTATTTGATTTTAAATTTTTACCTACTATGTATTTTGTCAGACATTATTAATAGTCTATGAAGAGCGATTCTCGCACTATCATCTTACATGAAATATCACAAACACTAATTCTTATCATTCACGAATGACGTAGTAGTATCTACGTATGTAAATTATACCTAAGTATCTGTACGTAAACACAGCCAGGCTGGAGCGTTTGGCATTGAGATTCCAAATTCCTGAATTGTTTTGCAATCCGAGTCGGCGTTCCTGCTTAATGCCGTTAAACATTAGGTAGATACTGTTCACTGACATACTAACGAGTGGTTCTGGAGGTTATAATTATGTAAAAACCCAACATCTGACAACATTTCACCGAGTTAGACGATCCGCGGCTAACTATCTTATAAAGAAAACATGCTACAACGCTTGATTGCAAAGAAACAGTGTGAACATGCTTCCTTAGTCATGAAAACTCGGAACAGTTATTATAAATTTTGACAGCTTAGTTTAAGGGTCATATGGTATCGTTTCTCAACAGATGACGTCACCACTTACCTCAACGCTGACACAATTGTAATCTGTGACATGTAACGCCTAAACTGCTTACTAACCAACCCCTGGACAAAGCAAGTTCCACGTGTGACCGGCTTACCAGCACGTTTCGGTGCACGAAGCCTCACAAACGTATTGGACAATGGACAGCCTTTGTAGTAACAGTAGTGGACATTAAATGTAACGCATATACTGTTGGGGGAAATGTGCTGCAGTGACGATTACTTGCTCCGTAAAAGTTACATGCCATGGTAGAATCATCATCATCATGATCATGTCAGCCGAAAGACGTCCACTGCTGGACATAGGCCTCCCCCAAGTGTCAACACATTGACCGGTCCCGTGCGACTCGCATCCAGCGGATCCCCGCAACCTTCACCAGGTCATTGGTCCACCTAGTGGGAGGCCTTCCAACGCATCGTCTTCCGGTTCGCGGTCGCCATTCCAGAACTTTTCGGCCCCATCGTGCGTCCGTTCTGCGAGCAATGTGCCCTGCCCACTGCCACTTAAGTTTGGCAATTCTTCGGGCTACGTCGATAACCTTGGTTCTCTTGCGGATGTCCTCATGGTAGAATAGCTATTGATGTTAAGTAATGTGTTTTTTTTTAATGATATTGAAACAATGTTCTTTGGCTGTACTCTATGTCAACTCTGCTACTCTAGGTCAACTCTGCTACTCTAGGCCAACTTTGCCCAACCCATCGAGGGAAGCAGGTGTAATGTTATGCAGTACTTATGTATTTTATTCAAAGTTGATTACATGAAGCTGTCATTTTTCAAATAAGTGTAATGATCAAGTGAATCTGCTGTAAGGCCCAATCATGTAGAAGACTTTAAATTAACTTCTGACTGTTTTAGGTAAACATTTCAAAAGGAAAATTCAAATATATTATGTCTTTCATATTACGTACATACCGGGGTAGGACATATTATAAGTGTAAAACAAATCCATTGATTGTAAAACACTTTAGTGCGCGACTGTCCACAAGTACATTTTGATACACGACACCAGCGTTATTTCATTAATGAAAATGTTTCACAAAAGAAGCAGCGCGCGACAGTACTCCCGATACATTTCGACCCGAAGACAAGCTGCCGTATTCCCACGCGGCGTACTGTTTAAGGGACAGTCGCGTACGGTCAGTGTTCACACTTGAAATGTGAATACCGCCTTTACTCACTGTGTACCGCTTCTTTAGAACTATTTTGTCGTATCGTGTGCTAGTTTGTGCTGCTATTAGCTTCTTTAGGTCACCAACTGTGTCATTAAGGTTGCATTTCACTCTCACTTTCTTCCCAAGACGGTCATTACAAGTTCAACTTCCAACATCCTCTGAAAATTAGGTTATCCAGTTCAAAGATTGTTCAAATTAAATTGTAAAATAATTATTGGAGCAGCTACATATATTCAATTTATTCGTATTTCAATACTGCTTTGCTTATGGTGCTTTCAAACTATTGTGCCATGTCAGACTATTGGGCCATGGGCGTCTAGTTGACTGTACATTAGCGGACAGTTGCACTGATCGTAAAATGCCACTCGCTTCCGGCTTCAATGTCTAGTGTTGTAAATGCGTCGATATGGTTTTCATGTCTGTTAGATGAGCTGTGGGGATCGAACTGTATCTTCTTTACCGGTTAGCAACTATATAGCTGAGCTATATATGGAGATACAAAGATGACTTTGGCCTGAAAAACGTTTATTGGTACATGCCACAAGTACACACAGTATAAAAAAAGGAAAAAAATAAAAAACAAAACAAAACTTAAAACTAAACAATATTGTGTTACTCACGGCTGCACCAAATAGGCCCAGTTCAGCAAAATGCCGGACAACTAGTGCCCGACGCTGGTTTTCAACTGAACCTAAATGGTGATTGTACGGATGTCAGTTAGTAACAGTAATTATATTATAAATATTGTGTACGATATGATAAAATTATGTAGTGTGTCTTTTAAAAATAAAATAAGAAGAAGAAATAAGAAGTAGATGTTATCGGTGATTACCATGATCATTATCATAAGTGGTTCATCATTAGCCTATAATGTTCCCACTGCTGGGACACAGGCCTCCTCTCCTATGAGAGGGAGTGGGCTGTAATCCACCACGTGGGCCCAGTGCGGGTTGGTAGATGTCACATGTCTTCGAATTTTTGGTTCTAGGACATGCCGGTTTCCTCACGATGTTTTCTTTCACCGTTTTTGCGCAGAGCAGCGATTATGAAATAAATTACACAAAGTAATGCGCCTGCCTGGGTTTGAACCCACGGCTTACTGCTCGTAAGTCGGGGCTGCCACCACTGGGCCACCGCCGCTCTCAAATTTTCCACATAATTTCATACGAACAGTGGAAAATGGGGAAAATATTTTCTCCCGACAGTTGATACTGTGACTGATATTGTCAATTTAACATCAAGCTCAGTCAAAAGGTATCAACAAATTGGATTATTGCGAAGTCCATAGATTTTTATTTATCAAAAATATACCATCTTCAATATGGGTATCGTCAGAAGATTGAGGTAAACAACAAAAAATGTTGAAGAGTCAACAAGATCCCATTGAAATCCAATGAAATGATATCCGCGTAAAGCAATTTAACAGGACTTTTGTTGGTAAGACGCTTGAATCACGTAAAACAAAAAAAAAAGTTTGTTTCAAAAATCTATCAAGGATCCATCACCATTATCTGCTAGCATTTTCCCAATTCCCTCTCATAGAGAGGAGGCCTGCGTCCCAGCAGTGGGAACAATATAGGCTGATGGAAAAAAAAAACCCAAATAAGTTGAAGTCGGCATCTAGTCTAACTGGATGCAGCTGAATTTAAAATTTTACATAAAGCGACTGCCTGCCTGCTTCACAACCCACCATTTTGGTGACAACTGTCAAAATCCTACAATAACAGCCTATCAAGGACCCATCTAATTCACATATCCACCATAAAAGATCTATAACGTCATATTATCGAGTACTTTCCCATCACTATTTGGCTACCGAGCACACTGAGCAACATGATCGCCCATGCTTAGGTAGATACAATATCGATAAATGAGGTACAGCTTTGCGTGGCCATGTCCACATTTAATCCTATTGTGTCTCTAGACAAGCTTTACCATGCAGTCGACATCATATTTATCACTACGGAATACAGTGCAATATTGCTCACATCAGTTCTATTTGATTTTGAATCGTTGGACTGTAGAGCAATTTTTACTTTGCAGGTGGTGTAGACTTTATTTCTTTTTCTTAAGGTTGTGTTTCGATTGTTTGTGATGTATGCGGTGTCTCCATGTCAGCTTCAATCGACTTCTGCGTTTCGAGTGTGTCAACAGATTCTGGTGGGGAGTACTTCAAAATTTTTGTTCGAGTATCTACTGATGTATTACAGAACAGCCCTGTATTCAGTCTAGGTGAGTGTCTGACATTTTATTTTTCGATACTTTTTGCAGGAGAGATCCTTATCTACTAGAAAAGTTCGCGTTTATAAGTATTCTGATTTTACAACATTCAGTTAGGTACCTACTTTCTCAGATTTTAACGAGGAATAATGATTCTAGGAAAAAGGTATCAAAGTAAACGCAAAATCCTTAGTATTCATAATATACCACAACAAAGCAAGTTGAAAGGTGATTCTTTGTAAAAATGTCAACGCTCTAATTTTGGTACAAAATTGAAAATTCTACCTATTTGATCACCGACCGCAACCTTTGTGAACAGCGGTACAAACATGGATTGAATGTCCTTTGTCACTTGCTACCATTTTAAAACCTTTGACATTTGATATGATAGGCACCGTAATGGGCAGTTCCAGTGATAAAAATATTCCCTCTACCTAATATGAGCTTGCCTTTTTTTAGTATTAAATGAAATACAAGGTGTTGTTTTGTATCCTCGTCAAAATTCAGGATGTTGTCACAAAGACATGAATAATCAATATGAATTACAGTACCTAGTTGATTATTAAAAAACACTGCTTTATTTGGTGTTCAAATTTGTCAGTATTTCAGGATAACCCCCTTAACGTGGTTTAGGGAATAAGAAGTTATCGAATTGACGTTTGAGAATTTTGTATGTGAGTAAGCGAGGTTTCAAGGCGAGGATCAGACAGGCCGCATTTAAAACACGGGTGGTGCACACTCGTTCACACCGATTTCCGTAAAAAAGAAAAATTACATACCCATTTTATTATTGATTCGGGTCGAGAATCGTTAGCTTAATTACCTCATTGAATTTGAATGCAAAACAACACCTTGTATAGAGGTGTTACAGAACTCTAAGCTCGCCAAACTTTTACGTTTGATGGCAAGCATATTTGGACATTGATTTAGTTAAATCGGTCGTTCAGCATTTTAAAATAAAAATAAATCGTCAAATGGGAATTAAACTATGTAAAACTACAAAAACGATAACAGTTTACCTGGAATTCTTTATTATTTGATATGAGAGAGTCTCCGACGACAGAATAAGTCATTAAGACGTGTCTAGCCAGTTGAAATGTGTGAGATTTTCAAATGGCTACCTATCTAAAACTTAAAGATGAATACATAAGATGATTTTAGTCAATATTTTACAAAATCGCCTTGTTGTTCCTCGTTTAGAATAATAAAGTTATAATTTGTGTAAAATAAATATGATTTTATTTGTAACTAAAAGTGTTTCGCTTTTTGTTTTAAGTGTACTTGACCAACCTCGAGGTACATATAGCGTAAACTTTTTAAAGCAGCCGTCATTTGTTTCGCGAATCGACATCGCTGGAATGATTCAGAAGGGCGTTTAAATAGACAGATAGACCGACTAACAATAGGTCAGGTCCTGTTGGTTTTCGTTTTCGCCCTCTGGAGTTTTGTTCTATGTTTTATCCCATATTTGTACCAGTTGTGACAGTTTGAATAAAAATGTTTGTATAATTTTGAGTGCGGATTCGTACAACGATCACGCGTGTAATCCTCAAAGGATTTATCAGAGGTGTTGATCACAAGGCCAGTCAAAAATGTTTGATAAACGTTAAAATAAAGCAAAGCGCTTTGACGCTTTTGGTAGCGTCAAAGCTACGCTGGCTGAGCGATATTTGACGTATGAAATTCCACGCTCGATTTAGCTGTCAGACTTATTAGTTTATTTTGTTAATGGAAAGCACTAATCTGGGATTTTGTAATTTCAAGTAACTTGACAACCCAAAAATAGATATTTTATGAACATGACAAATAAATGGCACAGCATTTGACGGCACGGTTGTTGCAGTGGCTAAGCGATTGACTGCTGCGTGCAAGTCCCGGGTTCGATCCCTGCACAGAACAAATATTTGTAAGGCCTACAGATAGCTGTTCCGGGTCTGGCTGTTTGAGTATGTGAGTTTAAATGTTTGTAAACGCACCCACGATACAGGAGAAATTCCTAGTGAGGGGCAACGTTTTTTTTTTATAAACAAAAAAAAATTGTAACTGGGGATGTGGTGCATTTAAATGGAAGGTTCGAATTAATGTTCTTAGATTTCCAAAGCAGGCAAACTTTCTTGAAAAAACTTATATTACAATGTTATTATATTGTGGGTTTAAAAAATATGTTGAGCCGTCCGTACCGGTTGTCATTTATAGATCTTAAAGCCCGGTTTCCACCGCGAGCGGAACGGACCCATTAATGACTTCGTTAAACTCGCAGGCACAAACTGCATGCTTGTATTTGGGAAAATCGTCCGTTCCGCTCGCGGTGGAAACCGGGCTTTACAGTCGTTACCAAGTTAACTAGTCTTACCGAGGGCTATCGTATTACTCGGTTCTAACAGGGTTTTGGAGGTCAGATAGGCAGTCGCTCCATGTAAAATACTGGTATTCAGCTGAATCCGGTATGACTGGAAGCAGTCCCCAACGTAGCGCGTAGCTGGGAAAAGGCTAGGCAGATGACGATAAAGATGATGTTTAAAAAAAACTTGTTATTTGAATTCAGGACTTTCTATCCTCCATACTGAATCATCCGCTAAGAAAGCAAACTACCATCAAACTTAAGATTCAAGTCAGGTCGGAAACTGGCAACTAATAATTTAGTCTGGAAGTGCCCCTCAATGGATAGGGGAGAAAGGTTGGCGATATCTGAACTGCGATCAAAGTAATAGCTGACCCTAGAGCGAATGAAGATATCCGTTCAAGAGATTGTTGACGTTTTTTTGTGAGAACTTTATTAAAACGATAACAAATCATTCAGAATAACCTAACCATAACCTTTATGTAAGGTGTTGTTTTGAAGCCTAGTCAAATTCAAGGAGGTAACTATGCTAATGATTCTAGTCCCGAATCAATAATAAAATGTGTAGGTAATTTTTATTTTATTTTCTTAATTACGGAAATCGGTAAGTGTGAACCACCCGTGTTTTAAACGCGGGCCGTCTGATTGTCGCCCTATAACCGCGCTTCCACATGAACAAACAATCTCAAACGTTTATTAGATAATTTCTTATTCCTTAAACCACGTTAAGGGGGTTATTCTGAAATACTGACAAACATAAAAAAGCAAAAAAAACTGTGAATTAACTAGGTACCGTAATTTTAATTGATTATTATTTATGTCTTTTGTGACTACCCTCTGAATTTTGACGAGGATGCAAAACAACACCTTGTAGAATATATTCTTTATTTAACATAACATCACGCCTGTATAAGAAGGGGTAAGCATAGGTGCACCTAACAGTACACCCACATTTCACCAGTAATGTTTTTAGTCCCACAAGCCTATTGCCATCAACCGAGCTCAAATCCAGACTCTGTGGCTGATACTGAGAAATTCTTCATGAAAAAACCCAATAACACTTTGCCCAACCTGGTAATCGAACCCAGTGTCATACTCAGCAGCCACGCTTGCAACCACTGTACCAACGAGGCAACTAAATAAACATAATATACAATCAAAATACAAACCATCAAAACAGTTGATTAAAAACACAATGCAATTATAATCGAAAATATTTAGTCTGTCCCAAAACAAAGGACGCATGGCGGTCAACGTTGAACACCAAATAAATGTGAAATTATTTAATTAATTCGAGCTAACAGTCATTATCAAAGTAAATATTTGTTTGTCTGTATCAATACATCGTGGACGTTAACGAGCTTTGGTCATGTGAATGTTTCATGTGATTTTATTTAGGGAACGCGCACATTTATATGGGTTCGCCTAGGTGGGGTCAAAAATTATCCCACGGGAACGTACCGAGAGAAAACCTGTCCCAACCCAAAGTATGGTCTACGTGTCAACAATCTTCATCCAAATTCGTTCAGATAGATAGTTATTTTCACATTTATGAGTGAAGTAGGTATGGATTTTTCAGGAAACATATTTGATTTGACATTGTATATAGGGTGACTGGTAATAATGACCGATACTTAAACACGTGATTGTACTCATGATAACAAACAACTTTCCCAAAGAAATATTTTTTTATACACATTCAACAACAGCCTTATGAAATTCGCGCGCGCGTACGCATGTGACCTATCAGCTGCTAGCCGTGTTACGCTGTTCTGTCTCATTACTATCGTACTGTGCCACAGTGCGTAGGTGGAGTACCCGCACGGCTCGTAACCCCGAGTTTCCTATGGCTGTTGTGTAATTGTGATAATTTAAGTGAATAAGTTCTTGTATAAAAAAATGTTTCTTTGGGAAAGTTATTTGTTATTATGAGCACAATCACGGTTTTAAGTTTCGGTCACTAATTACCAGTTACTCTATTTATGATCTGTGTAGCTCGAGACGCTATGTATTGTATTTCAGTCTTTCTCCAGGGAAACAAGCGTTCGTTTTAGTACGTTCCCAAAACGTACTACATCTTCACTCACTATTTATCTTGCCATTAGATACATTTACTTCGAAAAGCAAGTAAATAAATTATTAGTAGGCACTTATTTGCACTAGTGATGTGGGGCAGATCACACCAAGTCTCAGCATCCAATAAATCGACATTAACATTTATTAAAAGAGACATAGAACCGAATATCTCGCGAGGCCAATCGCCAAACAAACGCGTATACAGTGAACAAACAGCCTTATACCACCCCTACCCTCATCAAGTGTCACACAGATTAAATAGCGAGCAAGAATAAATCGAAATAAATAAAAAAAAAACAACATACGCACTCGAACAAAGCTCTGTAATTACATTAAAAAGGGTTTTTCTCTCGAAATATTTCGTTCATAATTTTTTGGAACACAATGACTGAACAAGCGTTATGGTTTGCGCTATCCCTTTGATTTTTTGCTCTGGCAATGAAATATGAGGGCAGTGTTGCAATAATTTTTGCTTAGCTCTAATTGGTTGGCGGTGCAGTAATGAATTGCGGGCGTGCGTTTGAGTTCTGACCCGTTTAAGCTGTAGCCTGGATGTGAGCTGTGCCAGGACGCTAATGTCAAGTACACTCGGAGCGTGTGAATGGTTGTTTTGACGTACATTTAGCTGCTTGCTTGTATAGCATGAGCTACGTAGCAATATGTTTCTGAGTACGATGCAGTGAAATAAGGGTTTACGACGTGCCTGAAAGTTGAGTGAAGAAAATTGGGTTTTGTCTGTGTTGCAGGCCTTTTTTTAAGTCTTAGGAAGTCGTGCAGGGGACAAAGCAGTAAATTAATAGCCTTTTCATGGCAAATGTACACGAGTCATGGTAAACATTAAAATGCTGTTGCTCTTTTCAGTAACTATCTACAACTTGCAAAATATAAGTAGAACATTTAAATCAGTCATGCATTTGCTGCCTGACAACTTACACTCACTCGATGAGTACCTATTAGGAAAAATACCAGGAAGTTGAATTATAAAAAACAAAATATTGATAAAAATATTTCAGACTAAAGAAACCCAAGTGGTATCTTTAATGTTTTGACTGATTCTTTTTACAGAAAATAATAAAATTCTTCCACCAGCGAGAAACTCGGAGATAATATTGAGCAACTAGGTACGTTTACATAATAAACTTACTTATCAACGACACAAACAAGTTAATTAACAATAAATAAAAGATAGCGTTTTATAAATAAATTATTTTACATTAAAAATGACAGTCACGTGATACGAGAGGAACAGTCACAGTAAATGACGTTATTTTGAAGTTATTGTGTAGGTGTTTAATTGCATAGAATTAAATAATAGTCAAGTACTCAGGAATGTCTTGGCAAAGTGGCCTAAAACTTGAAAATATGTTCAAGTTTTAAATTAAACAGAAGAATACAACTGAGACCAGCGGTGGCCGAGTGACGGCAGCCCCGACTTACGAGCAGTACGCCGCGGGTTCGAACCCAGGCAGGCGCATTACTTTGTTTAATTCATCACCACTGCTCTCAAAAACGGGGAAGGAAAACATCGTGAAGAAACCGGCGTGATCTAGAACTAAAAATTCGAAGACATCTACCAATCCGCACTGGGCCCGCGTCGTGTATTACGGCCCACTCCCTCTCATAGAGAGGAGGCCTATATGTATCCCAGTAGTGGGAACATTATAGGCTGATGATGATAAATCTTCAGCAGTGGGTGAATTCAGGCAGTGGATGATGATGATACGACTTCAATTATTTGCTATATAGTATTAGAAGACAGAAATTGAAGGACTCTCTATCTTTATCTGCATTAAGTAGAGGGGAGGAGTACATGTACAGTGTTTATAAACACAGTGTAAAAAGCCAAAGCACGCGTATAGGCAAGCCCTGAACCGGATCAGCATCGATTCAATACGAGCCGTTCGCCATTCTTTTTATGAAACTCCATACTGCAACGTGGCTCAAGAGCAGATGGAAAAAAGTTTTTTTGCAGTTGAATATCAGTTTTTTTTTTAACCTTTATATATATATATATATATATTCCATAAGTGTGTGTGCCTTTGCCATCAAAGACGCTGTCAAGAAAGTCATCGACACAAATTATATCTACAACTCTTTCCCTCGTATTGTTGATTTTAATAATAGATCACAACATAACACAACAGCTATAACAACAGAACCACTTAACTTCAAACAAGCCAAAGTACCTTTACACAGCTGTCAATTAAAATATTAACCCGTCACCAGACAAACGGCAGTTAAAATTAAATGGAGTGTTAAGTTCGGCCGTTTATCATGCACTCCGGCCGAGGTCAGACGTAGGAAGGGTTAACAAATGACCCACACCAATCAGGCTTAAGAGAACCCGGCTTTTAACCCTAGATATGGAGTGCTTAGGGAACTTTTTTAAAGTGATTTTTGGTAGTACTCGGAGAAAGCTACCCACTCGAATCATAAACTGAACCTAATACTTAGGTAGGGTTTGTATTACTGCCTACTGCCTACCTATCAACTTTTTTTGGTAAATTATAGCGATGAAGTTCTTTAGAACACTTCTTCGTGTTGCTGGCACGAAAGTTTTTATATCTTATTAGCCCATAACTTTGCTACTTCAACCGGTATGTACCACCAACCATTCTGTAAACGAAACTCCTTTACCTTTTGCTCTCTCAACAGGAAAATTATACAACAAATAAATAAAAACTTCAGGATCAAGGCAACACATAACGCAATCACCTTTTCCTTAATATATTCACGCTCATATATAAACGTCATAAGCAGTAAATCACGACACACACCTCGACTAGGATTGCCAGCAAAAAACACGCGCGTTCTAACTGTCACCCGTTGCCGTCAGTGCTTGTCAAGATGTCTGTTTAGCATTTTTTCTTGGAAAAAGGTGATAATACGTACAGACGCAAAGAATGGCCAGCCAGTTTTTGTTTTAATCAGAAAGAGAGTTGAAATTATAACCTTGACGCCACGCCATGATCGCACCTTACAATCCTTGAAGTGTTAGGCAGAGGTGTACCTAATAAGTACACCCAAATTTCGCCTGTTGCTTAATAGGTAGTAATGGGGCTTACTCCGTCATAGAGAGAAGGCCTGTGTCCCAGCAGTGGGAACATTATACGCTGATTATGAATGGGGCGAACCTATTACCATCAATCGGGCACAAATCCAGGCTTCATGTGTGGTTAATAATAAATGCTGATGGATAACCCAATGACACTTTGCCCTAACCGGGAATTGAACCCAGGATCCAATACTCAGCAGTCACCCTTGCGATCACACCACGAGGCAGTTCGATTTAATGATGTCTCAGGTTTAACATTATCTACTTACTTAAAAAAAGCCTGACAGACAAAACACACCCTGAACAGCGAGTTAGTTCGGTAAAAAAACTCTTTTGGACAAGAGTTCCGTATAATATATCGATAGTGAGCTCTAAGTTATTTTCGAAAATTCGCACTCTATCAGGGTTACATAGGGTAACGCATGTAAAGGGTTGAAAGGTTATATGGAAGTTGGTAGTACTTTATGTTAAAAAACGTGGAAAATACCATTAGGTACACAGCTTTCTACTACATATTTTTTTAGCATTTTTAATTGATTGTGTAATAAAAAAAACCTTAACAAGAAAAAACTAAAACTTGTTTACTTTACTAGAAGTAATTAAACAAAGATTTTTACGCTTCAAAGTATTTCGTGCCAATAAAACGTGATGTAGAAATTAATTATACAGATACTAAATCCTAAAGCAATTAGGAAGTTTGAAAGTCAAGATGAAATCAATTTAGATTCGATTGGCACTTGAAACTTTTAAGTGGGTCAATCTAAATTTAAAATTAGAAGAAGCATTGAGAGAAAGCAGTACGTATGTACTGTTTTATTTATTTATTTTACACTTCAAGTTTTCTTGTAGTCAACAACTGGTAGAAAATGCCTATGGCATTAAGTCCGCCTCTGTTTTCAGAGGCGGACTTAATGCCATAGGCATTTTCTACCAGTTAACCTTTGGGTGATGCAGGCACAAACAGTGGTAGGTGTATATCTAAACAATATTATTAATTTAATACTAAAACAAACTACAAAGGATATACATATCAAAATATATATACTAATATAAAAGAAAAATATTAACGTTGTGACGATACTGCTAGCTTTTTTCGAATGTAATCGCGAACTTTAATTTTAAAAGATAGGCGATCCGTAGCCATCCTGATTTCCTGGGGAAGCGCGTGCCAGAGAGAAATAGATTGGACGAGGAATGATCGGTGAATGAAGTCAGTGCGGTGAGAGGGACATTACTCCTATTATATTGAAAGTTGGCAGCAAGGTAACTAAGGGAAGTGGGAGAAACAAGAAAAGAAAATAAGGTGGTTAGCGCCCTTTGCTCCCTACGCTGACGTATGGGCAACCACTTAAAAAGAGACCGCACTGCTCAGAGACATGACCGTATTTACGCAGATTGAAAACAAATCGAACGCAGTTATTTAGAAGGCGGTCAAGTTTGTCTCGAAGATCTGCATTCAGGTCAAAGCAGCACACATCAACATAATCGATGATAGGGAAAATTAAGGTCTGTACAAGCATTGTTTTTTTATTCGATGGCAAAAATTTCTTAAACGGTACAGAGCTCGCAACGTACCAGTAACCTTCTGGCTGACACGAGCGATGTGAGTATGCCATTTCATAGTGTTATCAATATGCAAGCCTAGATCCTTTACATCCGTGCTAAAAGGAACGACCGTACCGTCGAAAAGACTGGTGGCAAGGTTTTATTAATGTAAATAATAATACTAATGCTGATTTGACTATATTTGTGAACATCGGAATGACAGAGTAGCGACTTATTGCCGCTTTCACAGCAAAACGATGCTATTTTCATTCAGGAGTGAATGAAAATAGCATCAGGATTATGCTTACTTCCAAAATTCAGAGACCACTTTACAGAATTTACTTTTTTTCTTGAATTGTAATTATTTCTTGTAATTTAATTCCATTGGGTCATGTTGTCTGTTAAAAAAGAATATTATTATTAACCAGATAAAGGCAAACTGCTACTGATAACCTCGTGTAAATTCAATTAAGTTGGCATATTTTTGTATGAAATCTGGCAGCTCAAAATTAGAATCATAGCTTACATCCCGGAAACCAGATTGATGCCAGCTATTATTGTGGCTGGTATTTAGAAAGTAAAATAAAAGGGCGGTATTTCAACGATGAACTATAAATTCAAAATCAGGCTGTCCAAAATACTGATTATATACTAAGCAGTACGCGCTTCAGTACGCACTGAAATAATAAGTAAGCGAAAGACTGAGATCGAACACAAATACTCGCTAGTTTTAGTATTTTTTTCGGTCGATTTAGTTTTTGATTCGGCCACTTGGAATTTTAGTTGCTAGCTTGGACTATCTGTTTCCCAGTGGCTAGTAACTCATTTAAGGAATTTTAATCATTAATAATTTATCGCTAGTTTAGTTAATTTTTCGCAAACATTATTAAACGCCGCTCGGTTTAGAATTTTAAGTATCTCATTAACAGTCGTCCATATGTTATTCGCTCGGTTTATTATTTCCCAAAATAAAATAGCGGAAGTTAGGCAAGCGAAATAATTTGAACCACCCACAAGTGACTTTACTAACACAAGTGTGAATCCTCTAAAAATTATCAATAACACTTGTTCCGGGATATTTACTATGTTTATTATTTGTTTTGAGTTCTTGATATTTCGGCGCTGTGGCAAACGCCATAACAACGGATAAACTGAAGTTATTGTGGGTGGGTGTTTATGAGCAGGCAAAACGGTTTATCTCTATCTCTCCTCTTTCTTGATCCCTCTAAAAATTTACTTCCACTATCCCAGACCCACAACTTGGTGTGTCTCTCAATTAATTCGATTATACTTCGCAGACTGCGTGTCGCCGAGACGCTCGTCCTCGCATATCAAATTACTGTGCGTTCACGCCAGTTTACGAGTATACAATAACGTCGGTACGAGGTTGGAGTATATTGGGTTTGTGTCAAGAGTATTCTTTTAATAGGCATAAGAAGACTTCGATGATGTATTCTATGATTTGGGTGTTCAACTGTTCATATCTTGCTATTAAACTGAGCAGCGGTGGCCTATAAGTGGAAATAGCTGACACCTACAAATGTATGCCATAGAGAGATGGTCTCCGTCCCAGCGCTGGGAATGTTATAAGATAGTTATGCTTGTGCTATTCTACCACAGTTAGTTCTTAATTTTATATGCATAGGCTGGCATAAAGGAATCGGGAGCAATTGGGTGAAAATATCTTTCATTTAGGGGAGTTAGGATCCCAACTAGAACGCCCCAGCTAGGGACGATGTCCCAAAGCCCACAACGCTAATTCATATATCTCTTCCTCTTGATAATCTTAAAAAAAATACTGGTAGATAAATACCTCATCCAAATTCTGTGAATCAGAACCGGATAGGTAGGAGGTTTTTTGCCGCCAATCATTCGATATTATCTTCCGAGTATATATTCACTCGCCAATCTGTCCAGCAGTGTGTCAGACATTTATCTTACATTCGAAAGAGCTCATATCCTGAGCGACGTCCCGCGTGTCATTCGCACTGAAATGATACGGTGATAAGAGATGTTATTACTTTTAAACCCTTATGAGTATTGTACTGAGGATCGGGTGTGGGGATAAAAAACGTTTTTTTTTTTCATGTCCAGGTATATTGAGGAATGTTATGGTCGCTCCTGGTCAGTGCAAATGAGATTATGCTGGGCCCACGTGGTGGAAAATGATCCTCTTTCTCAGGGAGAAGGTTACAGTTTTGGGAGCATCACAATCTACTTATACAGTATGTTAGTTTAAACGAGGGACATATTCAAACCCATAATAGTACATGCTAACATGATACTAATAAAAATATAAACAAAAAAAAAACACTGATAAATAACAGACAGAACCATACCAAAATTTTAGCAAATGTCACGCAACGTGTATACACCCTTGCGCTAGCGACTTAATACTATCGCAGAATATGTGAGCGGGTCAATGACTCTTAGGTATAATCCATTTTCCTTTCATACTTTAAACTTACCTGACTTAGGACAGTCCAAAATAATCTAGGCACTAAACAAAACACTAAAAATTCTTCTATATACGTTATAGGTTTTTTACATATTTGGGACGAGAATCGAATACTGAATACCCTCCCTCAATATGTCCCTCGTTTAACCTAACATACTGTATACCTACTGAAATGTTAAGTGTTAACTATATATGTATATCATGTGAGTATGCCACACCTGACTTTACGTGGTTTTTTACCCCCTTGTGAATTTGTGTGAGTGATCAGCAAAGTTAGAAGCAATTCATACCCACAATTTTGGATTTTGTACATTTTTGTAACCCTTATTTGCGCATCTGGATGACTGAACCAAACACTGAAGGATGAATGAGAAAATTCAAGGCGTCCCTGTTCACAATTTGATGTTTATTACCAGCAACTGTTTCGGTTTTGTAGTACGTACATAAGGTCCAATAGCTTTTGTCTAACTGACCAAAACTGGGCTACTACTTTCGTCAACATAGGTTGCCCTTGCCCGCTTCTGCTATTGTCATATTCGTGTAGCACTTCATATAAGGCTCCAAATTGAAACTGTGTGGTTCTTAAAGTCTCGGTGTTAAAACTCTGTGGCAAACGGACGGACAGACAGACAGACGGACGGACCGAACCTATAAGAGTTCCGTTCACCATTTGGCAACGGAACCCTAAAAATGTACCAGTATTTCTTGAGCGGCAAGTTTATTTTCAAATAATAGAGTGAAATAAACTAATCCTCCTCCAAAACATTTTATACAAAACTTATCAATCTGTAAATTGAACACCAAGTTGAAAATGCGAAGAAAAGCGTTCCGAAGTTTTCATAACAAAAGTTGTTCGTTCACGCGAACGTTGAGTCGATGACAGACAACGCCATCCATCATGACATGCATTGTTGCAGGAAGGATAGGCAGGAACCTAGCAGTTTTTTTTTTTTTTTTTTTTTTTTTTTTTTTTATGTATGGCATCTCGCAATTCAGCCTCTGAGGCTGGCTACTGCTTAACCGGTCTAATCCTATGGATGCCTAGAATTTAAGGCCTCCAGCTAGGGCAGCAAAATTATCTGAGTTAAGCGACAGCTCGCTAAGGGCACCCCCTGCGGGGTTCGGGCCTCGGCTTAGGGTGTCGCTTGGGGAGGGCAGCAAAGGGACAGGCTGGATCTGAGTGATTTCATTATTTAGAGGCTGATTTAAAACTAAAGGCTCAGCATCGCGGGCTGGCTCGAGCAAGGGTCGGGGGGGGGGTAGTGAACAGGGACGTCGCGACGGGCCTCGACGGCGAGGCCGGAATGACGGCGGTCTGTGTCTGTGTTTTCGATTTAGAGTACTGGTTTCCCTACTGCTCTCTTGTAAAAGGGTAATAGGGTCATCAGGAGTGACTAGGGTATGCCGTGGACGGCGAATCCTACTGATACGCGATGGGGCGTACCGGGCGGCCGATGCGATTAAGGGGTTGGGATGCCTAACAGCTTGGTCAAAGAAACGCTTGGAAAGGCGTTTCATGAACTGAAGGATGGTCGGGACTCTAAGATCGACATGAAGATTGTCGTTACGAACGTACCAGGGAGCGCCCGTGATTTTACGTAGGAAACGGTTCTGCAATGTCTGCATCCTATGGATAAAACGTGGCTTAGTGTGTGCATACACGACACAAGCGTAGGTCATGATGGGACGGATCACTGCGGTATAGAGACGCAACTTGCACTTGAGTGACAACTTGCTCTTTGCCGTCAGCATGTGGTGGAGCCTACCCATAGCAAAGGCAGCACTGTTACGTGCTTCCTTGATATGTGACGCGAAGGTCAGGTGTTGATCGAGAGTGACACCCAAGTACTTGGCTCGCTTCTCCCAGGGGATAGGCTTGCCGTACATGGTAATCGGGCGGGGGGGGGGACGGTTATGACGTGGTTTGACGAACAGGACAGCATGGCTCTTATCGGGATTTACCTCGATTCTCCACTTACGGAACCAAGCGCCTAAGACGTTGGCTGACGTTTGCAGAGTACTTGCGATGCTGTCCTGGCTAGTGCCGGTGTAATAGATGGCCGTATCATCGGCAAATAGTGCTAACTGAGCCTTCTTGCTCTTTGGGATGTCACTGGTAAACAGTGTGAAGGCGAGTGGGGAGACGACGGAGCCCTGAGGGACTCCGGCTCGGATAGGGTGAGGGGAGGACAAAGCGTCTCCAATTCGATAGCGGAAAGTACGATTCGACAAAAAGTCCCGTAAGATGAGCACGAGACGGTCCGGCACTCCCATTTGGTAAAGCTTGTATAATAAGCCGTTGTGCCAGACTTTGTCGAAAGCTTTCGCTATGTCGAAGAAAAGTACTCCCGTCATAGAACCACGCTGGAAGCCAGCGCTCAAGTGTTCTACGATGCGGTGTACCTGTTGGATGCACGAGTGTCCGGTCCTGAAGCCGAACTGTTCATTGGGAATGAGACTCTTCGCTTCGGCATAATCCTTGAGTCGCTTATAAATAAGTCTCTCGTAGATTTTGCCGAGTGCATTCAGGAGACTGATAGGCCGGTAGCTCGACGGCTCGGCCTTTGGTTTGCCTGGTTTGGCAATACCTATCACAGTGGCCTCTTTCCAGACTTGTGGGAATATATT
The DNA here is from genome assembly GCA_963082945.1 of Cerastis leucographa. Lineage (NCBI taxonomy): Eukaryota > Metazoa > Arthropoda > Insecta > Lepidoptera > Noctuidae > Cerastis > Cerastis leucographa. The sequence continues at coordinate 17,746,270 of OY720356.1, read as the reverse complement.
GTTGCTCAAGGCGCCATTGAAGATGGCTACCAAGAGAATAATGAGCTGACCAGGGAGGAGTTTGAACACCTTATTGGTGATGCCATCGGAGCCAGGTGCTTTCCGAGGCTGAAGCCTTTTAATGATGTCTTGCACTTCCTCGACTGAAACGGGAGGCAGAGGATCATCAGGGTCTTCAACAGGGGGGAGGGCGAATTTACTTTCGACGAATGCGTCCACCATCTCCAGGTGTCGCTTGTCTACTGGCTGCAAACTAGGGGAGCATTGGGATTCCAGGCTGTCGGCCAGGCATTCTGCCTTTTCAGAGTCGTCAAAAGCGACGCTCTTGTCGGGTCGGGTGAGAGGAGGCATAGAAGCCTCTTCTGTGGAGCGCAACTTACGTTGCAACTGCCAGAAGGCTAAGTGGGTGGGCTCGAGTTCGCTAAGCGTCTTGTCCCATTGATTTGAACGAAACTCACTGGTGCGGTCCTTTACAGCACGCTGTAAATTACGCATGTGAGCCTTGTTCGCATCGCAAGGAAATCTGCTGTAGGCACGGATGGCCGCGTTCTTCTCGGTTATCAAATCACGTACGTCAGCGGGTAGTTTCCAGCGACGATCGCTCGTCTCCGGGACTTCCCGTGAACAATCCGTCAATACGGATTGAACGTGATCTGTAAACAAGTTGATGGCGGCCGTCGTGTCTGCGACTGAGTCTATGTGGTCAGGGATGGCTTCCAAGTGAGGAGACGTGTCAGAGGCCAGCTTAGAGCTGACTTTCTTCCAGTCAGTGATCACTATGGTAGGAGCGGGAGCGTTGGGGTCAGAAGGGCCCGAACGAGGAATAAGGTGCATGAGCACCGGACGGTGATCCGAGTTAAGCTCGTGGAGGGTCTCTATAGAATGCAACCTAAGGTTGACATTCTTGAGTAGCGCGATGTCAAGTACATCGGTACGGGAAGAGACGGTCGTTGGGTAATGAGTGTGCTCCATGGGAGCGATAGGGTCAAAGTTAAGGGCCTCACCTAGTTCGTAAATAACTCTCCCTCTCGGGTTTGTTATTGTACTGTTCCAGGCGGGGTTTTTGGCGTTGAGATCACCCGCTATGATAACGGAGTCACTCAAGCCGAAGAGGACAGTAAGGTCCTTTTTGAGTAAAGAGTGATCTTCACTCGTGTTAGAGGGAGGCATGTAGGCAGAGATGATATGAACCGGTTGATGACCGGTCATGCCGAGCCGACAGACAGAGATCTCGAGAAGAGATTCAAGCTGAGGGGGGACTATGGGGATGCAGTGCAGTTCCTTCCTATAGTAAATTAACGTGCCGCCCTTGTGGCAACGCGACCGATCATTACGAACTATGCAATAGTTGGCAATTTTCGGGTCGCGATGACACGGCTTGAGGAACGTCTCCTGGACGAGGAGGACGTCAACTTGATGGTCTCGCAGGAAAGTTGCGATCTCATCGCGTTGGGTCCTAATGCCATTGGCATTAAAGAAGCCTAACCTAAGGGATCTGGGGAGAAGAGTACGAGCATTAACCGAGTTAGCCATTGAACTGGTTAAAGTTAATTGCCTTAAGGGCTTGCTCGATCTTCGGATGAGCGGTGAAAATTTTTAGGAGCGATTCCGCCTTGTAGTCGGAGGCTCGGATCTCAGCCGCCATGAGGTCGGCTTCGGGGGAGACAAAGGCACCAAAGGCCCGGAAGATAGTAACAATCGCCTTCTCTCCCTCTTGTGGTGGACCACAAGCGGGGATGGTGAAGGGCAATGGAGCGGGTGCGGCCACGGCTATAGGCTGAGCAGCGGCTGGGCTGGAGGAGGGACATGGGACTGGAACGTCCATAAGTCCAGGAAGCGGGCTGGGTTTTGCTTTCCCGAGAGCAGGGAAGGCTCGTTGATGGTTCAACGAGTTCCAAGGGGATGGCCTCTGAGGGCTGAGCCTCTCGGGCATCTGTGAAGACGGAATCTTCACGACTGAAGGGCTCTCCCTTTGTTGACGGGCGCCTGCGCGCTTCGCCAACTTGGAGGCGCCTTGTTTTGGGGCTTTCGGACAGCCCCGATAGTTGGCTGGGTGACCAGATTGACCGCAGTTCACGCAGCTCGGAGGCTCCGTGCACAACGAAATGTCCTTTGGACGAGGACATTCCGCGGTCGAGTGTTCGCCTAGGCACTTCACGCACCTGAAAGGGGCGTGGCAGTTAGCCTGACTATGACCATATAGTTGGCAGCGATGACATTGCCCAACTACATGGGATTTGAACGGCTTCTCTATGGAGATGCCGGAGAGGGAACACACCGATTTTAGTTTAAAAATCGGGTGGTGGCCATCGAATGGCTCGCAGACGACCAGTACCATGTCGTACTGCTCGCCCCCCCTGGCTTTGTGAAGCCTTGGAACCTAGCAGGTTGTTAGTAGAACTTATGTAAAGTGTTCAAAAATGAATTTCTTTGTTGGTCCCATAGTAAAAGTTGTTCATAATGATGAGTACAATGAACCCATAATTTTTTTGCGGTTAATTTTTTAATAACTTATACATATAAGTAACCTTCGACAGTGGTGCGGATTTTTCAACGGTTATCGTTATTAACATCATTACTCTTTTATCGTTAGCATAACGGTAATTGGTAACGCTATAAAAAAAATAACGGTAATTCAGTCTCTGATTTTAACGCACTTTTATTAGCTTCACCACTAGCCTACTTCCCGGTTTCCGATTGAGCTGAGATTTTATGTTTAGTTTTGATGACAATGCATGGTTAGCTAAGTAACTAACTCCAAGAGGCCAAAAATTATCAAGTAGAATATTGCACCTTTTGTTGACGTTTTATAAGTGCCCATGTAGGCCTATGTAAAATAAAATATTTTGATTTTGATTGAATATTGCAAAGTCGCCAACAAGTTAAAAATAATGTTAAGGAAATTATTTAACTTCGACGAGATATCTTTTAACAACGAACTTGCAAAGTATTTTACCGTTATCGTCATGAAAAAAAAAAGAAGTAATTCCTCTTGAGAAACTCAATTTTCTCATAAATTCCCTCAAGTACAAGTGGCGCGGACTAGATAGAAACTATTTAACAAAGTTAGCATATTTGTGTGCGATAATCTTAGGAACTACTGACCCGGTTTTAATTAAACTTCTGACAAGTTTATAATTGTTAAGTTGCGTGTATCTAACTATGTGTGGATTGGCAATCTTCACTGTGCAAGGAAGGGTTAGGTGATTCTTGAAGATGTTTATTTTTGCTTAGCGAACACTTAGATAGTTAAAATGGTGTCGCGAGATTTAATGGGTTTTGTATAGAGATTTGTTGCATCTTTTTTCCCAGTTTTCATTGAATTTTTACAAGCTTTTTATTAATTAAAGAGTATGATTGTGTTGTTTAGTACTTAATACTGATTTCGCTACCTCGTTGGTATAGTGGTAATAAGCGCGACTGTTATGCTTGCGGTCCTGGGTTGATTCCCGGGTTGGGCCAAATGTTATTGGGTTTTTACATTATGCATTCTACCACCACGGAGTCTGGATATGTGCCCAGTTGATATGAATACTGATTTCACTAACCCTATCTGCATTTTAGTTCTTCAAAGGCACAGGACATAAAAATACCTTTTCGTGACAGATGCTCTGCAATCTATGTACATACCTCTAGGTACGCAAAATCAAATTACCTTCACTATTGTAAGCATTAAATTGTACCTACCCTTAAATCTTACAGGTAGGTCCTATCCCACATCAACACGCGACCTCTAAACTGAAACGTTTTCAGATAAAAGATAGAACATGCCTCCTTATAGCATAATACCTATAAACTTTTGTATGTTGACACTTTGAATATTAAGCGGAGTTTCGATGAATTGAAAATTAAAGGCCTTGTTTAGGTAATGGCAGGTTTGAAATTAAATATTTTTGAGGAAGGTAAGGAAAACGTTGTTCCAGATAAAATACATCATCATCTGGCTAGCCTTTTCCCAAACTATCTTCGAGTCGGCTTCCAGTCTAAACAGATGCAGCTGAGTACCAGTATTTTAAATGAAGCGACTTTCTATCTGACCTCCACAACCCAGTAACTGGGTACTACGATACCCCTTGGTAGGACTGGATGTCAGACTTTTGGCTTCTGACTACTCGTAACGACTGTCAAAGATCTATAAATGACAGCCGGGACCAACGGATTAACGTGCTTTCCGAGGCACGGAGGAAACTCGGTATGTAATTATGGCCACCCATCCACGGACCAACCTCGGCAAGCACGGCTTAACCTTAAAGAAAGACCCGTGCGGCTGTTATTATTTAGCCACAAGCTCCTCGATAAAATACGTTTTACTAAAATTATTAAAGCGAAAATAAATCTGTCTGTATGTTACCGTTTCAGGCCCTAACGGTTAAATGGATTTGAATTAAAGGCACTCGGATAGACCATGACCGTGACCACAGTTATAAGAAAGAAACGATTTTATTAACTGTAACTATGTACAAAAACCATAGAAGTTAAATTTGACCCACTTCCCGGTTTCCGATTTAGCTAAAATTTTGTATCCATGTTTAGTTTGGATGACAATGCAATATGCATGGTTAGCTAAGTGACGTCATTCTAAATCCAATATGGCGGACTCAAAACGAAAGGGTTTTCTGAAAGAATTCAAGAAAGAGTATTTTTTAACTATAGGATTAAGTATTATTTCTATGGTTGGTTTTTATCCAGGTAGCGTTCGCGGGCGGAGCCGTGAAAAAAAAGCTAGAAACTCCTTTAATATTCGATGCAGATGTTGTTTGTTTCCATTTATTCAGTTTTAGTACTCCTTTCAAACGATGTAAATTTTATTATTGTCGATATTGTAGTGACAGATCTGTGTCCGTCGTCACTTTGAGTGAACATGACATTTACTCATGGAACTATAAAGTACTGTGCGATCACGCCACTATCATGATTCTAATCATTTTACTGGGAAATTAATTGATTGTTGCACTAAAACGTTACTTACCTGAAGAAGTACAAAGACAATTTAAAAGCTAGATAGAGTTTATAGATTTCCCATACAAAAACTGCCAATCCCAAATACATATGAATTCCTCGAGTAAATGTTATCTTACTATTGAAAAATCAACCCTAATCTAAATACATTAAGGACACATCATAAAATCGCTTTTGGCAATACGAGCAACTGTTGATTTACGTACAAATACAACTCACATTGTGGCCAAAGAAACATTCCGACGACAAAGCCTGAAATGCCCGCAATACATATTCCGAAAACCGAGTAATTTTTCGAGCAGGGACAAATTCTAACCCCTAAATATTTTATGCCCTTGTACTTAGAGCATAAAATGTTAGTCGTAACCGACGAAGATTAATTTGTTCTCATATATTACAAGCAGGTAAAATGTTTGTGTTATTTTTATTGCTAAAAATACGTGCCTGTGGTTTTTAAATGTTTTATTACTGTGACTTTTATTTCATTGTTTAATTTTTAATTAAGTGGTTAAAGAAACATTATGGTTAATTTTCGTTATTTATAGACTGCATCACATCTACTGAATCTTTCAATAAACAGCTTTTTTTGCCTTGGTCACATTAAGCAAACAAAAAACTTGCTTATACGATTAAAAATAATATCTCATCAATTAACCTTAAATTAGCGAATTCAAGATCTATGTCACAGGCCTACACAGATTTCAGCGAGGAGCTCAGTATTATAAAACTTATTTAGTTCTGCAAAGGAGGGAAGCTTTTGCCCTTCAGTGGACCAGTACAGACTAGAAAAAAAAAAGATTTGCAACAAAAAAATTAGAGATTAAATCTATGTGTGTGGGTGTGTGTTTTTTTTTTAATGAACAGGTGCATCCCCTATTACTTTCAAACAAACCCATATAGCATTTAAAAAGAACACAGAACATGTTGCACAGCTAAGAAGGTAAGTACTCTAATTTCTCGTTCACGATACGCCACAACTTAAAATCACCATGTAGAATAATCACTGCATTCCTCCATAGTAACCAACTACACCATACGCAGATTCTCCTCTATTCATATCAGGCGTGACGGATATCTTTCAGTATGAGCGTCACGGCGCGGAATTGCAAATGTAACGAGCGTCGTGTTGGATGTACGCGTTTTATTTTCCCACAAAAATGGCAATGCATGGCCATACGATTGATAAACGATATTTGTTTGTATAAGTGAAACTTTTATGATTTTTTTTAAATATTTGTTTGACTTTTTTTTGTTAGCTATTGATTGTCCCACTGCTCGAAAAGGAGCTCGTGGCTAAATAATAACAGCCGTACGGGTCGATTTTTAAGGTTAAGCCGTGCTTGCCGAGGTTGGTACGTGGATGGGTGACCATAATTACATAACGAGTTTCCTCCGTGCCTCGGAAAGCATATTAAGCCGTTGGTCCCGGCTGTCATTTGTAGATGTTTGATAGTCGTTACAAGTAGTCAGAAGCCAAAAGTCTGACATCCAGTCTTACCAAGGGGTATCGTATTACTCAGTTACTGGGTTGTGGAGACTCAGATAGGCAGTCACTTCATGTAAAATACTGGTACTCAGCTGCATCAGGTTAGACTGGAAGCCGACCCCAAGATAGTTTGGGAATAGGCTAGGCAGATGATGATGAGTGTCCCACTGCTAGACAATGGCCTCCCCTTTCTCCTTCCAAACCTGAGCAATATCTGCCTCATGTATGACATGCCCATCCCGCAAACAAGATCAGCTGGCCTACCATGACATCTTAAAGCAGTATTGTTTTACTCTTATTCCAGTGTGGGAAAGAGACGGAGCTATACAGGATGTGTAGCGCTATCTTTTTCCCACACTGGAAAAGTAGTAAAAGAATAATGTTTTAAGACGTCATGGTAGACCTGATCGCCTACGACATGCGCCGCGGTCTACATCGACGGCGATGTTGAGATTTACTAAAACAAAAAAAAAAAAACAAAAAACATTGTAAATTTTCGTCAGTTTCCGAAAAATACAAATTTAATGTAAAGGAATTTAATGTATTTAATGTGATTGAAATTGTAATTTTTATAATTGTTAATTTTATTGATTTTTAATTATTTAACTTTTAATGTTAGTAGAGGGCAGTTTGCACTTTATTACACATGGAAAATTATTGTGTTATTAAATTTTTATATACTATTTTGATTCTAAATTTATAATAATGGTATTGTGTTGTGTGCATTTATTGTCACTGATTTTTGAATTACTAACAATATTTTTAAGTGTACCTACTAACAAAATTATGGATCACTGTGTCTGATAAATAAAAATGAATTAAATTAAATTAAAAGGAAAATATAAGCAAGGGAATAAATTAAATGACAGAGCTGGCGAGGTCACTACGCAGATACTGATGGTGATCAGAATTTAACTTCAGAAAGATGAAAGGAAAGAGAAAATAACAGGTGGTGTTCTGCAGTTTCTACCTACCTCCATTCAAAAACACGACATAAAAGAAGAATAAGACTTTTCAGCCTAGGCTTTAAAGTTCAGCTTTCGGCTTTGGGGATGATCTTCAAATCCTAGAAGAGCGTAAAAATACAAATTCCACCCTACCTAAGTAAAACTAAATGCTTGTTTAAAACTTCGCTCCAATGAAACTCCAACTTTAACAATACGGAACTTGAGTGCTAAATCCAGTAGCAATTAATTGTGCTGAGGTCTGCTGGCGAACGAAACCATTCAATATTGTAGTGAATGGTTTTATGAAACGCCCACAAATTAACTAGGAACGTAGCCAAATTAGATAAGTTTATACCCACATTAGATTACTCATGTAATTCCTTAGACGTACGTCTACATTTCGCCAGATATTTAATTTAAGTCCTATATAATAGGGGGTGAGCCTATTGCCATCAACCGGGCGCAAATCCGATTCAGGGAAATTCCTGTTGAAAAAACTTATTTACACTTTGCCCGATCAGGGATCGAACTCTAGACGCATGCTCAGCAATACTGCGCGTCATAAGACCAACGAGTCAGTTTAACTAATATCCATTTAATATTTTATAGTAAGTCATTCTCTTACACATATTTTATAACAGTACAGTTCCTCATCACCTCTGGAATTAAAATCATATACAGATTTAAAAAACAGGTTTCAATGACAAGTTTAATGTTGTAGAAATTGCTATAAAATTATTGCAAAGAAAAATGAAAGTTAGCTACGCGACACGCTACGACGTGCTACGAGTTTGAATCGCGTAGCTGTTCAAGCGTAGCGTAGCGCCGACATCTACGAAATACGAAAGATTCTTTGACTCACATTTTACGCTCCATTAATTTTATGTAAAATAGTCATTTAATTTTGTAATCACATTTTTAACAAGACGGGGGCTAAAAATCGCGGCGGGTGATTCATTTCGGCGATTCAATTCGTAGGTGTTCTTTAGTTGGTCTTACTTACATGATAAATGCAAAAGTTTGTGAGGATGGATGGACGGAGGCTTATTAATCACGCAAGAACTACTGAACGAATTTCGATAAAACTTTACAGTAATACAGCACATTCATCAGAATATTACATGTGCTATAACATAAAAACATGTTGTGTAAAAAAATAAGTTTACGCGGGTGAAGCCGCGGGCATAACCTAGTATTCATTATGTGGAAAAAACCGGATGAATATGGCGACATTTCTATTGGATTTCACAACTTTTTTTCGAAAAAAGTATTGAATATATTTTGCACACATCCTGCCGCAGCGCTGCAGGCGACAACAATCAAAAACATTGAAAAAAGCACCAAAAAAATACAATTTCACCGTCGGCCGTGGTGACGGGTGTAAAAACCGGCATTCCACGGATTTTTACGGTTCACTTGATGAGGGACCACTTTATTGACATTAAAGGTTTATAGAGTGCCAGATTCCAATTTAGTGCCACGCGACCGTTTCGTGCCGATAAACTTTGACGGTTTTTCCATCGTTCGTCGGGTGGGATGCGTTGTTTATTTTATTTTAAAATTCCAACGGGCAGCCCTATTTATTTGATCGTCAGATGGGGCGGGTTTCGATTTTTGAATGTTTATTTTTAAGTCTGGCTGAAATGACTCCGTAAAATTCCAAGGGTTGCTTTTTGTGACGAAAACAATGTTATTGTCGTTTTATGAACATCAAATTGTATTAAAAAGCGGCTTATTAGGTAAAACCCAAGTTCTGTAATAAGCTGAGCTTGCCCCAAAGTATAACTACCGATCATGCCTTTTTATTCAGTTTATTTCAGACACCTTACAAGTAACAACATAACATTGCAATGCGGAGCACCACAATGCGTGGAGGAATGTGCTGCCCCAACATCAATGTTATGGGTTAAATTCCGGCATGTCCAAATACAAATCTGTACATGACTTACTACATACTTAATGTAGAAACGTAAAAAGCACTTTACCTACTTGTCGTAAGTCCGAAAATGGATCAAAGCAGGAAACAAGTTTTGCGATTTGTAATAACCTAATCTTGTTTCCTGTTTTGATCGATTTTCAACCAATTAGTATTGAATAAAGAGTCTATTTAATCTGACTTTTGCTGACATAAAGTGAACATAAAATAAAACGTTTCCTTATTATTCTAAAAGCCCACCAAACCGCATTCAACAGAAAATTTAAAAAACTCCTTTTAACGCTACATTTTTAAACACACAAAAGCGAAATTTAAAACTTTTAAACAGTTTCAAAAAGGCTGTTGAAACTATTCCTGCGACTAAAGGCGGACAATGTAGGGTATTTAAATCTCGGCCAGAGAGGTACCATTAAAAAGTGCTAAAACAGAAATCAACGGTGGACGATAAAAACAGACCCTCTCCACTCGCTTCAGGAAGGCTGTTCAAGTCATAAGAGGCAGTGTAGCAAGTACCTGAATTTTGACTTAGTCTCGCCTTCTATTCTAATTTTATATGACAAGCTTAACAAACTCATGCTTTCTATGTAAAAGAGGCCTAAGGCAAGCAATGGGACAGCAAAAGGCTCACAAAGGCAATGTCGACCGTTCTTCCATAAGTTGGAACAGCAGTTGTGTTCATAACCTAATAACTTGGTTATATTAAATTCATTACAAGTTATTGCAAATACCAATGTCAGAGAGCTAAGATCAGATGGCACTTTAGATACAGTTCTAAGTTTACTATCTCAAACGTCAGTATCTAAGTTAGTTGTTTGCGGCAGAAACACTTCTTGATTTCCAAAACTTAGGGTCGTATACCCCGGGCGCCTTGTAACTTGCGATGCACCTTGCGTCGATCGACCCGCACATGTTTATGGTTTAAAGTAACAAACATGAGAGTAAGCGATCACAATAACAAAAGAAAATGTATCTAGTAGCTAATCATCAACCAAGCAGTCGCTGTCGCAAAACGCATTTCTATTAATCGAGTAGCTCATGGCGAAGAAGTAAATCGCTGCTACTCAACCCATGCACCACACCGCGGTGGGAATTGTGTCAAATTCCGTCCGGAGGTAATCAGCGAGAATTATAAGCTGTCCATGACGTAAATCCGACCTATCTACCGGCGGTCCTTTCACGGTTTGTTTGTTCCAATTGCCCGACTATGCCCGACATTGCTCGATGCCCGTGATGGCAATATTGTTAGGGAGGCAGAGTTTAACACGATCTTCTATATAAACGGAGAAAACGGATTGGCTGGTAAGAATAAAGATACGCCTAATGTTTCGTAAAATGTTTAGGTATTGCGTATTTCAACAGAATACCTTCCAATTGTATTGTATCTCTCTGCATTTAAAGGTTCAAAAGCTTCTAATGTTAAGTAAAAAAGTTTAAATGTGTTGAAGTAGTTTCTAATTTTTTTGTTACCAAGTTTCGCCTTCATGAAAGTTTTTCATTAATCCCGAAATTATGAAACGAACAAATAAGGTTTAAGTATACTCATATTTTGAAATCTTTATAATTACTTTTTCCTTACAAACAAATCTGGAGGTCTACTCTCTTTCTCCGAAACGTAACTTCGGCAACGAACGACAATTAAACGTAGTTACGTTTGTCACCCTACTCTATATAATTTGCGGACGCACACAATAACATTCAATACATTCGTTGTCTGTGAATTCGAACTACTTGTGTGCGTCCGCAAATTATATAGAGTAGGGTCACAAACGTTATACGTTTAATTTTCGTTCGTTGCCGAAGTTACGTTTCGGAGAAAGAGAGTAGCCCTCCTGTTACTTATTAAATTCGATCGTTACGTCGGCATGTGTTAGCAAGTTACTGGTGGCTGCAATAAGTATTTGTCCAAACCCAACAACCGAATCGGCTACCCTCAGTTCAGACAGCCCAAGCCCCCTCAACTGAACCTTAATGGTTTCAATTACAGAATTTCCTTGCATTTACTCACCTTTTTTCCTCATAACGTCTGCGAGGAATTTGTCTACATTTGATATAGATATGTCTCGTGCCCATACTTCGTGGATTTATGAGCGACAAAGAAAAAATGAGGGTCTGAAACTGTCATTTTACGAGACAGGCATAAAAAGTTCAACACCTACTGATTTTTATTGAAGACGAGATCTTTGTTACTCGTCAAAGGGACGACCTTTAACGAGTTTATCTCTTTGTGATTTGTAAGTTTTGATGTCAGTATATTTTTACTTTTTTATATTCATATCTGCAGAAGATAAGAATCTACAGCAAAGTAGAGTTTAACTGTAAAGGCGGAAACATACTTGCGTGTCGTGGCGTGTCGTGACGCGCCAGAAGCAAATCGGTTTCATACATTTAATATGGTTAGTGACATATTTGCATGGCGTGTCGTGTCGCAACGATGTATGAAACCGAATGCTTCTGGCGCGTCACGACACGCCACGACACGTAAGTGTGTTTCCGCCTTATGGCGATTCGCCAACTATTCAATAATTGATAAAGTAATAAGTAAATTACTTTACTTAGGTCCACTATGTTAAATATTTTCTCTAGTTACTAATAATGGTAAAATAAACAAGTTTAGTAAAATAATGACTTACCAGCTTTACAAGGGTCCATTCCAAGGTCGCCAGAATCTTTGTGTTCAAAATTCGTAGACAATAATTCATCAATAGTGTACTTATGTGGTTCCTCTCTCCCCTCCACCGAGCTTACTTCAAAGGCCGCACACACTAATATCGTCAGTAACGCGCTGACCGCCGCGGCAGACGCACGATTGTGCCGAAAAGTCATCATGTAAAACATTCTTATTACACTTTTTGAACACTATGTCATGTTACTATTTATTTGTGTAATTATCTGAAACAAAGAAATAAAACATTTTAAATATTGCCTGAGTACAAAACACAGTTTTTCTAAATCTACTCACACTTGACACTTTAATCGAAAAAATCAATTAATAAATGAAGTAAATAAATTAATCAGATTGCGTTCAATGGATGAAATAACGCTTCAATACCCAAGAGCATTACACTTTAATTAATATAAAAGTACATAAACACGTTCAAAGGCAGTTCAAATACATAGAAAGGGGCCTAATTTATAAAACTTGAAGCAAATACGCTCTGAAGATTTGGAAAACGTTGATGATGTAAAGCAAGGGCAAATTAATCAATACCTACATTACTCAGACATGTAATCTTTTGAACCAAAGAATTTGTTTATCCAAGTTGATAGGGACTAATTGATTTTTCAAAAGGAGTAAGTAGGTAAGTAGGTATTCAAAATAATGATACACCAAATTTAATTAGTATTTGTAAAGAGTAGCATTACACAATATTTTTTATTAATTACTGACTGGCTCCAGACATTTTGTTCAACCCAACAGCAGACTACAAAAACACTAACTTTCCCAAACCTAATTATATTTTCTTATTATATCAATGTCAACGTGTTCATAATTATCATCCACAGCCTGAAATCACCCACTTCTGGGTATAGGCAAGAGACGCCTATACTCAGAAGTGGGCTTTCTTGTGCTAATCTCCAAACATTAGTTTACTCAGTAGGTACCATTTTTTTCCTGAATAACTAATTACGCAGCAGATAGGCGCTTGCGGGCTGCGTAATACGCGTACTATCCAACCAATTGAATTTATAAACAATAATTTTAAATTAAACAGTGAGAGATAACTGCAGCAGCAACTTTGCCTATTTTTATCTGTTGACATTTTAAGCTCGTTCAATCGTGGTTCAATCACCTACACGAGTAAATAAATCGAGACGTGGAATTTAATTAAATTTGTACCTGTAGACACACAACCTTTGCTTGCTAGGCAAATGAAATAGAAATGTATGTACTTTCGTCAAAGTTCAGCCTCGTTACTATGCGATGTCTATAGGTAGTTAAAAGCAAATAATATCAATAATATCCATTATATCAATAATATCAATAATATCAATAATATCAATAATATCAATAATATCAATAATATCAATAATATCAATAATATCAATAATATCAATAATATCAATAATATCAATAATATCAATAATATCAATAATATCAATAATATCAATAATATCAATAATATCAATAATATCAATAATATCAATAATATCAATAATATCAATAATATCAATAATATCAATAATATCAATAATATCAATAATATCAATAATATCAATAATATCAATAATATCAATAATATCAATAATATCAATAATATCAATAATATCAATAATATCAATAATATCAATAATATCAATAATATCAATAATATCAATAATATCAATAATATCAATAATATCAATAATATCAATAATATCAATAATATCAATAATATCAATAATATAACATAATATGAAGCAGAAAGTTTATGCATGGGCGAACCGTATTCGGCGGTATAAGCGTAGGGTTGATAGGTACTCGCAGAATCGCATGTTCCGGAGCGATGAGAGGTGGGTATACAGAGCTTGGGAGCGACCCGAACAAAATGTGACAGACGTATGCCGTCCAGATGATGCCGCCACTAGTTCATTCTGGCGCAACATCTGGTCGGTGCCCGTCTGTCATACTGAAGCTGACTGGATGCAAGATGTCGAGCGAGTGTGTGAATCTATACCAGAAATGGATAAAATTATAATAACGCCATTAGATGTTACCAGAGCAGTTCGTCCGTTACCGAACTGGAAATCTCCGGGACCGGACGGACTGCACAATTTCTGGCTCAAATGGCTAAGTAGTTCACACACTTGCCTGGCATCTCAATTCCAGTCATGATTAGAATCTGGGTCGCTACCAGAGTTTCTTACAACGGGTGTTACCCACCTGCTCCATAAGTCAGGTAGTCCTACGGAACCCAAGAATTATAGACCGATCACGTGTTTGTCGACGGTCTATAAACTTCTTACATCCATTTTGAGAGAGAAAATTAACAAACACATTGATAATAAGTCTATTATGTCGGCCTCTCAGAATGGATGTAGGAACGGGTCCCGTGGTACTAAGGAGCTACTCCTCATCGACATGGCCATCAGCCAACAGGTTCGTCGATCCCGCAAGGATCTGTCGACATGTTGGATAGATTACAAGAAGGCCTACGACTCTGTGCCACATACATGGCTCATGAGGGTGCTGGAGTTGTACAAGATTGATGCAACTCTACGCGCCTTTCTTGAGTCGTGTATGGGGCAATGGAGGACAGTGCTTCGATATCCAGGATGTCGACAGATCCAGGGGACGATGAGCCTGTGTGGATTAAACGGGGAATATTTCAGGGCGACAGTCTGAGTCCACTTTGGTTCTGTCTGGCCCTGAATCCTCTAAGCACATTGCTGGAGGATTCAGGCCTAGGCTACCGGTTGAGGAGAGGTGGTCAGGTCATATCTCACCTTCTTTACATGGATGATCTGAAACTCTTTGCTCCTAACAAATTACAACTGATGAAGCTACTGAAAGTAACTGAAACTTTTAGTAGCGCCATCAGGATGGAATTTGGTGTGGACAAATGTGCAGTCATGTATGTAAAGCGAGGAGAGATTATGGAATCCGAGGGAATCCAACTGTCGGATTCCATACGCCTCAGATCTCTCTCCTCATCCGAAAATTATAAGTATTTGGGTATGTCGGAAGCGTTAGGCATTAACATGGCTGACATGAAGCAGTCGTTGAGGGAGCGCTTCTTCGGTCGCCTGAAGAAGGTATTAAAGAGCCTTCTTTCAGGCGGAAACAAGGTGCGCGCTTTCAACGGTTGGGTCATGCCGGTTATAATGTACTCTTTCGGCATACTCAAATGGACTCAGACCGAACTGGACGCCCTAGATAGGAGAGTCCGTACATTGCTGACTGCAAACCGGATGCATCACCCACGATCATCGGTGATGAGACTGTACATCCCGCGGAAGTGCGGGGGTCGAGGCTTTTTAAATGCGAAGACCCTCCACAACCGCGAGGTGTGCAGCCTCGGAGAATATTTTTTGAAAGCCGAGGTGGGTATGCACCGAGATGTGGTCGCAGTGGACAAGGTACTCACCCCGCTGTCCATGGCTAAAGAGAACTGGCGCAAACCTGTTGTACTTAGTACCGATGACCGCAAGGAAGTATGGCAAGGCAAGGTGCTTCACGGTCGCTTCTACCAGGCTCTTCATGGGCCCGATGTAGATTTTCTAGCGTCCGTGTCCTGGCTACGATTCAGCGACCTCTTTGGGGAAACTGAAGGTTTTGTCTGTGCAATTATGGACGAAGTTATGCTAACGAACAACTACCGGAAACATATTATGAAGGACCGGACGGTGGACGTGTGTCGGGCATGCCACTGTCCGGGTGAGTCCATCAGACATATTATTTCTGGTTGTTCTCGTCTGGCTAACGGCGAGTACTTGCACAGGCACAACCAAGTAGCCAGGATTATTCACCAGCAACTTGCCTTGAAATATAAACTTGTGGAATCTGAGGTACCGTACTACAAGTATGTGCCCGACCCAGTTCTCGAGAAAGGCCATGTCACGCTGTACTGGGATCAGTCTATCATTACTGACAAGACTATTGTTGCCAATAAGCCTGACATAGTGGTGGTAGACCGATCAGCGCGCCGCGCAATGATAGTCGATGTTACCATCCCGCATGACGAAAACCTCGTGAAAGCTGAGAAAGAGAAACAAATAAAATATCTTGACTTGGCTCACGAGGTTGTCGATATGTGGAATGTGGACTCGGCTATCATTGTGCCGATTGTCGTAACGGCCAATGGCCTTATGGCCAAGAGCCTCGACGAACATCTGTCGAAGCTCTCACTTGGCAGTTGGATCAAGAGTCAGATTCAGAAGGCAGTACTCCTCGATACGGCCCGCATTGTGAGGAGGTTCCTGTCTCTGCAGCCCTAACCACCGGTAGCTTGGACCCTGCTCTCGTTACCGGCGGAAACCTGTTTTTTATATTTTTAAATGTTTTTTGTTATTTTTTGTAAGAAATATGTAAAAATATAAAAGATAAGAGTATAAATGAATAAAGGACTCAATAATATCAATAATATCAATAATATCAATAAATGTAAATAATAATGAAAAGCAAAATGAAATGTCATATTTGTCACGAATGCTGACCCGAAGTCGAGCCAGAACACAAAAGGCACACCAACCATCTCCGGGCTCGTCGCTGAGCTCCGCCTCGCAGTCGCCGGGACGCGCCTCATCCGTGGGCGCTGCGTCGCCGGTCGTTGCAGTTGCGTCGAGCTCCAGCGACGAGTTTTTCTCCCCGCTGTCGACGCCATCACCACCACGACGACGAGGAAGAGGACGGCCACCAGCGGGCTTGGGACCTCGAGGCCAACAGGCCCCGAACAGGGTCCCCGCTGTCGGTGGAAATGTGTCGCGCATGCGATGGACTCAGTCCATTAATGAGAACGTCATGCGCGCATATTATGGGGCTACTGAGGGGGGAAGCAATTTGACTGCGTACCGTGGTCGGATGCTCTCTCTGTTTCAGGTGCTTGAACCAGCTATCAGCGTGTCAGCGCAGCGACTATCGGATCAGGTGCGGGTCATCCAGCGTAACCATATGTTGGATGACACTGTACTTGATCGACTACGCCTCGATTCACGGAGTAACCCAGTTACGCCTGCTTCGCCAATAATCGTGGCGCAGATGCAGAATGTATCCAATGCTTCGCTGCGATCCGATCGCGGTGGTGAAGAGGATGTTGACGAAGTTATAACCGTGAGTACCCAGTGCAACGCACAATTGAGGAGCGCTTTGGAGGGTGCGTTCCGTGAGTACCGCTCCACACCGCCTGAACTTAGACCACGTTTACCTCGTTTGCCTATGCACAAGAGAAACAAGGCGCTGGTGTGTACTCTAGATTCGCAGCTGTCAAACTACTTTGACAACAGCGAAGACCTCGCTGATACCCACTCAATATTGTACTGCGCAGCTGTAGTGGCATGTCGTGTAGCTCACGTCAAATTTCCTAACTGCGACCGAGCTACACGACGAAAATTAGCTGTTCCAGCTTGGCAGTGCAGGATTGAGCGGCGTATCGGTGAGGCTAGAGTACTCATCGGCAAGTTAATCTGCTTCAGGGAGGGCAATACTCGCCCTAGAGTGATGCGCTTTGTGAGGCGGGCGTTCTCGGGAACTAACATTAGTTCTCGTGATTATTTGGCCTGCGTCACAGAGCGTATCGACTTCCTGAAGCAGAAGATCTGTGCATGGGCAAGCCGTATTCGTAGGTACAAGCGGCGAGTGGAGCGATACACTCAGAATCGCACATTCCAAAGCGATGAAAGGTGGGTATATAGGGCTTGGGAACGACCGGACCAAGGGGTGACTGACACGCGTCTGCCGGATGATGACGCTATGTGTTCGTTCTGGCGCAGCATCTGGTCGGTGCCTGTCAGTCACACTGAGGGCGGTTGGATCCGGGAGGTTGAACAAGTGTGTGATCCAATACCAGAAATGGGGGCAATTATCATCAGCCCCCAAGACGTAGCTCGTGCAGTCCGTCCGTTACCTAACTGGAAATCTCCAGGGCCGGATGGACTGCACAACTTCTGGATCAAATGGTTCCAAAGATCGCACGCTCGTTTGGCATCCCAGTTTCAATCAGCCTTAGAGTCAGGGTCGCTGCCCCAGTTCCTGACGACAGGCATTACCCACCTGCTCCATAAATCAGGTAGTACTGCGGAGCCCAAAAATTATAGACCTATCACTTGCTTACCAACGGTCTATAAAGTTCTTACATCCATTTTGAGAGCTAAAATTAACCAACATATTGAGAGTAATTCCATCATGTCTCCCTCTCAGAATGGATGTAGGAATGGGTCCCGTGGTACTAAGGAGCTGCTCCTCATTGATATGGCCATTAGCCAACAGGTTCGCCGCTCCCGAAGGCATCTGTCTACATGTTGGATAGATTATAAGAAGGCCTATGACTCGGTTCCGCATACATGGCTCATGAGGGTGCTGGAGTTGTACAAGATAGATGCAACTCTACGCGCTTTCCTTGAGTCGTGTATGGGGCAATGGAGGACGGTCCTTCGCTATCCAGGATGTCGACAGATGCAGGGGAACAGCGAACCGATAAGGATTGAGCGTGGTATATTCCAGGGTGATAGTCTGAGTCCATTGTGGTTTTGTCTAGCCTTGAACCCTCTTAGCACACTGCTGGAGGGTTCAGGTCTAGGCTATCGGTTGAGAAGAGGTGGTCAGGTCATATCTCACCTTCTTTACATGGATGATCTGAAAATCTTTGCCCCCAACAATTTGCAACTGATGAAGCTACTGAAGGTAACTGAAACTTTCAGTAGCACCATCAGGATGGAATTTGGTGTGGACAAATGTGCAGTCATGCATGTGAAGCGAGGGGAGATTACGGAATCCGTGGGAACTCAACTCTCGGATTCCGTACACCTTAGATCCCTCTCCTCAACAGAAACCTACAAGTATTTGGGTATGTCGGAAGCATTAGGTATCAATACTGCTGACATGAAACAATCGTTGAGGGAACGTTTCTTTGGCCGCTTGAATAAGGTGCTAAGCAGTCTTCTGTCAGGCGGAAACAAGGTGCGCGCCTTCAACGGTTGGGTCATGCCGGTTTTGATGTATTCTTTTGGCATACTCAAATGGACTCAGACAGAACTTGATGCCCTTTATAGGAAGGTCCGCGTACTGCTGACCGCAAATCGGATGCATCACCCACGGTCGTCGGTCATGAGACTGTATATCCCGCGGAAGTGTGGTGGTCGTGGCTTCTTAAATGCTAAGACCCTGCACAACCGTGAGGTATGCAGTCTCAGGGAATATTTTCTAGAAACCGACGTGGGGATGCACCGAGATGTAGTCTCAGTCGACAAGGGACTTACCCCGCTCTTCTTGGCGAACGAGAACTGGCGCAAGCCTGTAGTATTAGACACTAATGACCGCAGGGAGGTATGGCAGAGCAAGGAGCTTCACGGACGATTTTACCGGGCCTTACATGGGCCCGATGTAGACTTCTTAGCGTCCGTATCCTGGCTACGTTTCGGTGACCTCTTCGGGGAAACCGAAGGTTTTGTCTGTGCAATAATGGACGAAGTTATGATGACGAATAACTACCGGAAACACATTGTGAAGGATGGCACGGTTGACATATGTCGGGCATGCCACCGTCCGGGAGAATCGATCCGACACATTGTTTCTGGGTGTTCTCGTCTGGCTAACGGAGAGTACTTGCATAGACACAACCTTGTTGCCAGGATTATCCACCAGCAACTTGCTTTGAAATACAAACTTGTGGAATCAGAAGTGCCATACTATAGGTATGCGCCCGACCCAGTTCTCGAAAATGGTAATATCACGTTGTATTGGGATCGACCTATCATCACTGACAGGACTATTGTTGCCAATAAACCTGACATTGTGTTGATAGATCGATTGGAGCGTCGCGCAATGATTGTTGATATAACGGTCCCGCATGACGAGAACCTCGTGAAAGCAGAGAAAGATAAGCAATTCAAGTATCTAGATCTGGCTCGCGAGGTTGTCGACATGTGGGACGTGACTACAGCAGTCATTGTGCCGATAGTCGTGTCGGCCAATGGCTTAATGGCTAAAAGCTTCGACCAACATCTGCGGAGTCTTTCGCTTGGCAGTTGGATCAAGGGCTTGATTCAGAAAGCAGTACTTCTGGACACGGCACGTATTGTTAGGAGGTTCCTCTCTCAAGAGCCCTGACCACCGGTAGCCCGGACCCTGTTCCCGATGCCGGTGGGCTACTATTTTTTATATTTTTAAATGTTTTTGTATTTAATTTTGTAAAAATATTTAAAAATGTAAAACGTATGTTTGTCAAATAAATAAAGAGAATAATAATATCAATAATATCAATAATATCAATAATATCAATAATATCAATAATATCAATAATATCAATAATATCAATAATATCAATAATATCAATAATATCAATAATATCAATAATATCAATAATGTCTCAGAACACAAATGAGTAGGAGAAGTCCCGCATTACATAATTGTAAAAATACATATTTTAGTCGGAAGGTATAGTAACGGCAGTGGCATTTAAAGTTTTGCTCACTCGTAGAGACTAGCTATTCTAATAGGGGATAATCCATTTTTTTTTTTCTTTGTCCGTCGGGTAGTTTATTGAAAAGCATTGGACACGTATTTTTTTCTTTTTTCACGTCGTCATAAAATTACGGAGATATATTGAGTTGAAATGGCGCATGACGTCACATGTAGGTAAGTTTTATACCTACTTGTGACGTAGTAAGCCCCCACTCTCCAACTTTAATGAGTTTTAACTAAGTATTTTTTTGATATTTTGATAAAACAAAAAATACGTGTCTAATATTTTTGTATTACCTGTCTGACGGACAATATAGAATGCCGTTTTCTTTACCAAGTCCGCACCCCTATTCTTATGCACACTAATCCAAACCATATCTACCCCATAAAACTTTATTGATTAATTGCCGATGGTTACAAACTGGCTCGTTGGTCTAGTGGATTTCATCTCTCTAACCCTGCATCCTGGGTTCGAGACTCGGGTCGGGCAAAGTGTGATTGGTTTTATCATCAGGAATTTCTCAGTAGCAGCAACGGAGTCTGAATTTGTGCCCGGTTGATGGCAATCGGCTCGCCCTCTATAACATGGTACTTAATCATAACTGGTGTAATGTGGTGGTACTATTAGGTACACTTCTGCCTATCCCTTCGGGATTATAGGCGTGATATTATGGTTATAAATTACTAGAAACCAGGCACAAAGGAATTACACCACTGTACTTTATTTTGACTGTCCTATAATACTATTTTCCATCTACAATCAAGAAGATATCTGTCCCAGCGACCGCCTAGTTACAACGCACATACAAGGTGTTGTTTTGCATCCTCGTCAAATTCAAGGCGGTAACTATGCTAATGATTCTCGTCACGTTTTTTTTTTTTTTTTTTCTTAATTAAGAAATTCGGTAATCGTGAACCAGCCGTGTTTAAACACGTCCCATCTAATCCTCGCCTTATTACCGCGTTTTCATACATACAAACAATCTCAAACGTTTATTCGATAATTTCTTATTCACTAAACCACGTTAAGGGGGTTATTCTGAAATACTGACAAACTTAAACAACCAAAAAAGTCAGCGTTTATTACTAATTAACTTGGTACCGTAATTTTAATTGATTCTTTATGTCTTTAGTGACAACTTCCTGAATTTTGACGAGGATGCAAAACAACACCTTGTATAATCCACGAATGATTAACCAGTGGCGTACTCCGAGTACACACACCCGTTGTAACAACCGACTAACTTTTGAGAATCGCATCCGAACTAAAGAAATGTGTTCGAAAACTGCTATGACTCCGTATCAATCTGTCCGTATCTACGCATAGTTCTTGCGTTATAATCACACGGAAGGAACATAACATTAGGCATAGTCTTACATATTGTTAACATTAATATTTGATTAGATTGTTATATATTATTGAAACATTTCGTCATTTTTATTTTAAAGTATTACGTCATTATTGCGATCATAATTATAGTGATGAAATTATTTGCGAAAGTCATATTCTGGTGTCTCTATGTACAGACGCCAGAAGATGTGCTGGCGTAAGAAATTTGACAGATTGCTAGGTAGGTTCATCAACCTACAACTATTATTTATTTAATAGATTTTCAACTTTATCGTTGTAGAATTAGGTTCAAGGTTAATTGGGAAAATTTGACAGTTTCGGGTAGCTTGATGTGCTGGCGCGTGTACAGTCAGTCTAATAATATGTATACACTTAGCAAAACTGAAAAGTGATTTGCTCGTGAAATTACGGTTTCTACGTTGAGATAAAACCTATTTCGTAATAGTATGGCTTCCAAAATTCCATGTTCGTGAAAACGTAAAACCTTAATCAATACAGTAGGAGAAAATCACTTCTAAAAGTTGCTGCGTGTCTAGGTACATATTATTAGACGTGACTGTACCTATTGAGACAATATGCAACCTAAGTTGCTTTAAAACGTTAGACTAACTTATATCATCATCTATTATACCTTGCGTTTTTCCAACTATGTTAGGATCGGCTTCCAGTCTAACCGGATGCAGCCGAAAACCAGTATTTTATATAGAGCGACTGCCTATCTGACCTCCACAACCCAGTTAATACTGGGTAATACGATACCCGTTGGTAAGACTGCTTTTCAGACTTTCGGACCACTTTAAATGACAGCCGGGACCAACGGCTTAACGTGCTTTTCGAAATACGGAGGAACCTCCGTATGTAATAGCCCCATCCACGAACCGACCTAGGCAAGCCCGGCTTAACATTCGACCCAGACCAGCTGATATTGTTCAGCCACGAGTTTCTCGACTATCTTTGATACCGTTGGGAAATGTAGTAGGTACCTATAGTTTTACAACCTACTTATTTTGAATATACCTAGGATAGTAAGATCAAAACCATACAATTTGAATAGTTTCACATAATCTTTAAATTAAGGTTGAGAGATGTTTTTAAAATAACTTAGGACGCATAATTCACCGATTCCCCCGCAATTTCTGTCCCTAATGGCGATTTCATAACTCGCTGACCCCTTAAAAGGATACAAACCTTAATAAATAACATTGAGGTCCACTCAAGACGTTTGTACATACCTATATGTAACGTTAGTCTATCATGTTGCTTTTATCTCATACGGGGTAAAGAGGGGCCGGCTCAAAGCAGGGGCGCTGGGCCCCTCTGACCTATCCACGTGGTTGAAGAGGCCTCCCCCTCCGTACTTATCATCACGACATACCCCTCTTGAGGTTGGAAAAACGGTTACTTTATAAATTTAATACAGGAAAGACGTTTGACAAGGGAAAAGTGGGGAGATTTTTGGGTCTGCTGATTTGTTGCCAGTTTTTATTCTGACCTCATTCTATAAAGTACATGATGCGGTTTATTTGAATTGTAGGTATACTGTTTAAACGGTTCTTTTTTGGAGTGAAGGAGTGTAAAAAGAGACTTCAATCATCAAGTTTTTAACAAAAAAAATGAGCATGTGTATATTAGAATAATTTTATCCCAACCTATAAATATTATAGACCTTGACCATCACAGCACGATAAGAGAAAAGGACTAGGAACATATTCCGTTGAATAGCTTTGCCTTTTTAATGAGAAAGAGTGTGTCACCCAACTGTACCGAGTGTGACAAGGTAAAGGATACCACCCATATTCTAGCAGAATGTGTCCGGAACGAGGCTGAGAGGAGTAACTTCTTCTTAGAAAACTGTCTTAGATCTTTTGATGTTGGCATATATAACAGCATTTTGGCTGCCCCCTTGTCCAGGACAGCCAAAAAACTATACAAAATTGTAGACTTAGGTATTAAGCGTAGATAGACATGGAATGCCCCTATGAGGGTGGCATAGTTATGCTGATCAAACCCTCTATAAAGTAATAAAGAATAAAAAAAAATAAAAAGAGAAAAGGACTAAAAACAGACAGACCAATGTTTTGATCCCTGTTAAACAAATTGCTTCGACAAAGTTTATCGCTGTAGATACGTCCTTTAAATTGGACATGACGAATTTAGGCTACTTTTTGTTGCGGAGGGACAAACTTTCATGATGTTAGCATCCGATCGATTGTTTGGCGAATTCATTCCAATTAACGTGGGAACTAATTAAGCGGTTCAGATATATTGAGTGATTTACCATTTAATGTTTTTGGTAGGTAACACGTTACTAGTTATTCCGATCGAGGTATTATTGGAATAAGATTTGTTAGTAACGTATTTATCTTGACGTAAACTAACATATTATCACGCCTGTAATCCCCGAAAGGTTAGGCAAAGTGTACCCATTAGTACCCAATAGTCCCGTGTAATATAGGGGGCCAGCCTATTGCCATCAACGGGATAAAAATCCAGACTCCGTGGCTGCTACTTAGAAATTCCTGAGGGAAAAACCCAATAATACTTTGCTCGACTTGGGAATCGAACCAAGGACCTCATGCTCAGTAGTCACGCTTGCGAGGACTAGAACAAAGAGATAGTCAGTGTCTTTTATAAAGGGTGTAAAACACCTCTTAACGAAGCCGAAAGGCACTGGTTCTCCCTGTCATTGAGATCATTTTTTTGTTCTACACCATACCTGGGAACCTTCTAGTTACGGAGATATTAGGGGTCAAAGTTCCAACTATTTTACAAGTTTTTTTTTTAAATACAAGTTTTTAATGTAAGATTTTTACTTTAAACACCTCCACGACCCCCGTACTATTCAATCCGTCCATCAGCGCAATGTTTTGAGTGCGTTACATTGA
Source organism: Cerastis leucographa (assembly GCA_963082945.1). Taxonomy (NCBI): domain Eukaryota; kingdom Metazoa; phylum Arthropoda; class Insecta; order Lepidoptera; family Noctuidae; genus Cerastis; species Cerastis leucographa. The sequence goes on along the minus strand of OY720356.1, from coordinate 17,721,611 downwards.
GTTCTACCACAAAACATGATTTTACACCCTCCCAAAAAAAGTCGTTTCCCAGCAATAATTTTTGCGAAAAGTAACTTAGTTTCATGTACAGAATGCTTGGTTGACGGCTTCGTGATGAGGTGATTTACACGGTGTAGTTAGTAATATTAATTTTCCTTCTTTAACTTCCTCTTAAAATTACCGGAAACTCTTGTTGTTTTTAAATAACGTTTTCTAACATTGTATTCAGTTTTCTGGATTTTAACACCCATGTTTTTTAACGCAAAAAAATCTGCAACTATCTGACTTTTAAAATTAATTTGTATGAATTGTATTTAAGTTTAAAACCAGCAATAACAAATACACATAATATTTATAACCCTTCCTTAAGATAGAAGATATTATACTATTATACCTATAGTCATCTAGAAGATTGTTCATCATTCCGTCGGTCTTATTGAGGGCAGTGGCACACACCACCAAATAGCATTGTGTCTAGTACTCCAGTGATTGACGCCAGACTTCAATTGATAAGCCTAGCCTTAGGTTTTGCTCTTGTTCCCTTATCGGACGTGATTGATTGAAAGGCTATTCCATGAACAATATTTTAGTTCTGCGGACTTCTGTGGTATTTAGAAAATCGTAGGACGAACATTTAAACAAAAAATAAATTTGAACGATTAAGTTATTGAAAATACAGCAAACCTTTAGCAGTTTAAGGTCAAAATGTTTAGAATAAGCACAATGTTAGCACCTAACAGCCACCCACATCAGTCTTATAACCAAGTGTTAAACGAAGAATAATTCGAACGATTATGTAACCGAAAATACAACTAACCTTTAGCAGTTTAAGGTCAAAATGTTTAGGATAAGCACAATTAAGTCGACAACAGCAATAATTTAAAAAAGAATAATTTAAAGATAATTTTATTTGTCGCATGTTTAGACAAATAAAATTATCTTTATCTTTATCTTTAACAGCCACCCATATCAGCTTTGTAACCAAGTCAATTTTTATATGCGAATCTAGAAGTTTCAATTATAAAATCGATCAAATGGTACTTACTCATTTTAGGCCCACCAGACTTGATGTAAACGAAGCCTAGCAATTGTCTGCTACGTGTTTCTTGTAATTGCCCGGCAAAGTAATTATTTGGAAAATATATAAGTAAGTACCTATTTTCTTGTTTACATTTCAGTCTATAGATTTTACGAATAAAGTAAGTACCTTTAGGTAGGAATTTCAAACCAAACCTACCGTTAAATTCACGTTGAAACCGTTTATGGAGGAAAACAAGCGAACTTCTTTATAAATACGGGTAAATACTGTGAATTCTGCTATAAAATAATACATTTCTTTTTTTAGAATACACAGAACAAATAGGAATATTCTTATTTAAAGTATTTTATATATCCTGTCTTAGTATTTTATTAAAATTATTTACATATATGGGTATATTATTACACCAACCACTCTTTGTCTTTGCATCACTCAAAGGTTGACTGGTAGAAAATGCCTATGGCAATTAGTTCGCCTCTGTACTATGTGCTTAAAGTGTTAAATAAATAAATAACATTAAATTATTAATAAATTCTTCCTTCGCTGATATTATTCATCATGAAAAAATTAGGAGGAAGACCCATAAATCAATGATAATAATTATGTAAAAGACTGACGCGGTTCGATTATATGGATAATCTTAAATTACTTTCTTCAATTTGGTGAAATAAGGAATTCCTTTGTGTGTTCACGGAAGTGATAGACAAAGAGATATAATTCATTATATTATGTTTACCGGTTATATACGAGCACTATATTATATCGTGAAAGGCATAGTAATATAATTTAATATTGTCTTAAACCAGACAACAGATCCCGGGTACCTATTTAGAATTTCCTATTCGAGCAAAATCATTTTAAATGTATCTAAAGAACCCAGCACATTTCCTTCACAAAAACACAAAATTGCATAAACAAGCATCCACATTTTCAGCCAGTCGCAAGCAAATTAAATTTTAATCGCGGCAAGTAAAAGCAATCACATTAAAGTAGCTAAATTCCATAGCGTCGCGCGTTGTGTCAAGGCACCGCCTAGACGCAGTGATGACGGAATTGAGGGACCACCCTACCACAGTATAAGGACAACCAGTTAATCAACTAGGCCCTTTTTGTGAAACCAAACGCGGGTGTTGGATTGTGCTAGTGAACTAAACTTTTCGCTATGTACTGCAAACATAAAACTTAACAACTTGTCTTGGTAGGTACGATAGCCACGACTTCCTCACGAGTAACTGTTACAGAAAGCTTGCTTAGAATTCGTGTAAACTATTTGCATAACGAAACCCGCGTTGTTAGAAACCAGAGAGGACGCCAGTGTCCAACAGTGGGAACAATATATATATTATAAATATGCTTTGCGTGTGTCAATGTTAATGATGACAATGATTCTGTCCATTTGTTTCTAGTTGAATTACTGTATGGTAAATGGTAATTCTATGTCTGTTGTGCCTAGACACAACATGGATGGAATGGAGGACCCTACCCGGGTAGAATAGTGGTCGTAAATAAGAGCAATAGAAAGGTACGAGAAGAATGTCTGAACGTTAAAGGTCGGTTGTTGAGAGTGTGCGAGAGTCTTGAAGGTAGGGATTTTATTTGTGCTTTCTAACGATTTCTTTAAATCTATCTATGATTCACAGTTTTCTTTCACATGATAAAGCCTTGACTAAAAACAGGAAAGCTTATCAATATTACACATGCAGTTATCTAATGAACAATCATCTTGAAGGGTAACCATGGAGTCTGCTGCTAGACATTCTGCGTTTCATAATAAAGTCCCCATGTGTTTGAATATTTTATCTTTGAAAACCAATTGGGGCAAACAAAATATTGAATAATAGAGAGGTGAGGAGTATGCTTAAAGTCACAATTTACATCAACAAACAAAATCGATGCACCACAAAATATCCCTTTTAGTAATGATTAGCGGTTGCAAACTAGCGAACCAACTTGCCGTGTAGTCTCGTAAGTTTGTGGAGTTTCACTTAGAATAGTTTGGTGCTTTGTAGCCGCGACGGCCGACGCTGCCAATGTTGTTTTTTAATAGGGAAACAATACCCCAGCGATTACCGAGGGATGGAAGTTTCCCAACGTATTGTTTAGTACGTGTTTATTGTTTTACTCTAAGGAGTTAAAGCTGGGTTTATGCCTTTGTACAACTTTATCATGCGCTAAGTCGAGAGGTTTTAGAATGGGGTATTAATGGCGAAGCATAGAGGCCTGTTTGGAGGGAGTTCCCTATGGGTATGCGTATGGTGGTTAAGTGATTATGGTTTAGTGATGAGGGTCGACCAGATAGGTTGTAAGGGTTGTTTATTAGTGTGTTTTTGCTGGCTGATGATACCAGATCGAATATGAACGTTTTATTCGAGTCTACATGTTGACCCGTTGTAGAGGTAGATAAAAAAGCTCTTTTACAAAAAAATATAACGTAATAGTATAAGCTTTTGTAAAAAGTTTTTATTTTACCCTTTTCAGTTGTGATATCTTATATAAATCCTAGTCAAGTATCATTTTACCATTGTAACTAGACACCAGCACATCGTCCATACATACGACAAAGTAAAAATGCATAATAAAGAGGATGACTCAAAAATTACATATGAAAAATAATAAAATGTTCATAAAATGAAAACTACTAGGCCAAACTATGTTAAATTTTTTTATGGGACCAAATGACAACTATTCCGCATCCAAATCTTCATTCCAAAGAAGAATCACGTAATTCGGATCATCGATCTCAGCGTAATAGGTTTACATACATAAAAATAATATCAATCGAATAGAGAACCTTCTCCTTTTTGAAGTCAATTAAAAATAGAAAATGATTTTAACATCTAATAATAAAGAGCTCTTTTACAAGGCTAACCCTAACACACCCATCATATTTGAACATAAGTTTACCTAAAAGTCTTCAGCCTTAGGCTATCGTTTTTAAAACTCGCCTCAAGGAAAATAGGCGCGTTTGCTGGTAAATGTGCACGGAGTCACAGATTTTATACTTTGATGCCTGCCAGCCATGTTTGGCTACACAAAGCTTTAGTTTCTTGTCTGCCTAATTATATGAGTTAATATGTTAAAATTGAGGCAGGTTTGGTAATTTATAAGGATTAAACAAAACAAGGAGGTTGCATGGGGTGATATTTTCTATCTATATTATTTATCATACGTCTGAATGTGTGTAGCATTTTTTTTGGCAATTTTCACAAAAATAAATTGCCTTTACAATTGATAGATTTTTTTTACCCTCGCTCATGCTCTCAATCGACACAAAATCCTTATTAAATTATAATAAAGGCGAAAAGTATGGATGTTTATTACTCTTTCACGCAAAATCTACAGAATGGGTCTGGATGCATTTTGGCTCAGGGACAGATAGATGACTGTCTAGATTAGATAGCACAAGGGATATTTTATATATCCTGGTAGTACGATGATGGGGGACGTCTACTGAACGAAACGCGAGCGAAGCCGTGGGCATAAGCTAGTACAAGATGATTCTTACAAACAAATTCCCAGTTACAGCTTCTTTAAATCAAGAAAAGGAAATGACCCATCCTCCCCTCTTTCCTCAATACCAACAACTCGAAGCTCAGTTTATCGAAAAGTTTGACGTACAAAAAATTTGTTCATCCACGATACAGGATAAAGAGTGTTATGAACTTCGGCGATAAGCCGGGTCAGGGCCGGAAGATATGGCGGTCTGACCGTCCGGCTGATGGACAGATTTTTTATTTTATTTTTGTTTTCGGCCAGAAATGTTTGCTTATATGGGCGTTATGGATGAGACTAATGACCGTTTACTGATAGGTTTTTGCTGGATATTTTTGGCATTCATTTTGAAGATAAAATGCCCTTTGTTCCCAAATTCCTAACAATAAGAATTTACGTTCGTTATTGAAAGCGTTTATATGATAATCAACCGTAATTTGTTTTCTCTAGTACTGGGACGCAGGCCCTATCTCTGTGAACAGAATTTGGTATTGGTGAATGTCACACTTGTATTTAAAGTTTACGTCTGGACCCATATTATATATTTAGCTTTAATTTAAATGTTTAGCTTTTCCATTTTTAATACAGTGGTAATTAATAGCACATTGCCGTCGTTGCCACAGAAATATTATTATTACAGGGGGAACGGACCCTTTAAACTGTAATACCTACGCGGTCAAAATGTTTTTCAACAAACGGAACCCTATTACTGAGACTTCGCTGTCCGCCCGTCTGTCACCAGACTGCATCTCATGAACCGTGATAGTTAGCCAGTTGAAATTTCTTCAGATTATGTATTTCTGTTGCCGCTATAACAACAAATACTAAACACAGAATAAAATAAATATTAAAGGTGCCCCCATACAAAAAAGTGAATTGGAGCTCCCATACAAAAAAGTGATTTTATTGCTCTTTTTTATAAATAATGGTACGGAACCCTTCGTGCGCGAGGCCGACTCGCACTTGGCCGTTTTTTTTTAATTACCTATGAAAATTTCGGTGTGGGGTTCAGAATGATGTACTTTTTTAATACGTTGTAACCGGTTTACCATTACTGTCCCTTTTAACCCTGTATAATATTTTGATGAGATAAAAATGAAGTTACCTAGTAGGTAAGATCCTATAGGGTTATGAAAGATTAAAGATCGAATTATTATTGAGGTACGAGGTTAGCTTGTTACATCATTCTATTGAATTACGGAACACTAACCTCCGGTTTCTGAAAGCCTATTCAATTTAATTGATAAATCTTATGTCAATTGAATTTTACAAATTAATATTATTTTTAAAACTAGATACTTAACTAAAATAACAACAAATTATAAAAGGGCGTCAAAAAACTCCTCCTCAACGCTGTCAACTGGTAACGTGCCCAAGAGACTGGCGGCGCGGCGGCGTTGCCACGTTGTATGGCAATACTTAGCCTCTGGCCAAAGTAAAACCCAGCCCTTGGGTCACGGGAAGTGTCAACTAGGCGTTTAGATATTGAATTGATTGGAAATTGATAACAGATTTCCGACGGCTTGGGGTTCCCGTTTGTTCTCACTAGTTCGATTACATTAGTTTTAAGGAAAACGCAATGAACTTACGGATTTCTTTTTCAGATATTAATAATATGTTTTCGAAAATAATCTACGCGGAACTAAAAATATTACCGCTCACTCCGGAATTAGCACGGCGGTTTCCTGAGTCTGCACCAGACGTACCTAGGTTAAGTTACATTTTTAAAAAATATACGTATACGCGTTTTTGCCATGGGGGTAAGCAAACACCACAGAAGGCCAGCAGCTACGATTCTAAAATACTCCTTTTTAATCTCATCATTTAAAATAGTGATTCATAAATGACACATACGTACATCAAAATAATGTTAACTCGTGGTACCTACCTATTTCAAATAACTCGCTCTCGGATGCTGTCAAGTACCTATGTCAAATGAATCCTAATGTAGTTTTTTGTCCACGTGAGTCCCAACGTCATAATATAATAAAGCTACCACCAACTACCCTAAAAGTATTTAATAGAGTCTCGTAAATACATTATCATCAAAACAGCACGTTTATTCTAAGTACCAAGCCATCGGCATGCCTAATCAGCCAATGTTCTTTGACCTCTAAACTTATATTCATTTAAACATCTCCTGGTCACACCACGCTGGAAACTGTACCTTATACCATGTTGTTAAAGTTGAGTTGTGCTTGTGTTTCACTGGTACATACGACGTAATGACGCGTAACGTTTGTGGAGCATTGGTCACCGCTATCAGAGGGTGATAAGAGTGATACATTCCAATAATAAAGTGGATGCTTTCTTTGTATTATGGCAGTTAGTGAAATTGGAAACTGTTTTGTGCTGTTATTTGAGAAAGAAAACGTAGTCAGCTTGGGGAAAAGAGTTATTTAACGTTCATCAATCAAACCCATTTATGATATGTTTTCATTTTTGAAAAAGAATTGATAAGATACTTAGATATTATGTATGTCATTATGTTTTTTAGTTTTTATAGGTAGCTTCGTCTATGTTTATCAAACATTTAAAGACGCATTTGCAAGTGTTTTTACGTATTTATACGGATACTTTAGTTACTACTTTGTTACTTGCTTAGTTGAAGATTAAGAGCTGATTTCACTAAAAAAACTGAAGCGATCAGCGCATCTGTACAGCATTTCATGTACTGTCATATGTTTACAGTTTCAGTAAAAAGATTATTGTTTTCTCTATTCCTTTGAGGCCTACGAGTACTATAATATATTATATAATACTAGCTGTCCCCGCAACTTCGTCTGCGTAACATTTTCCCCGTTTTCACAACATTTTTCATTTCTGCTCCGCTCCTATTGGTCGTAGCATGATGATATGTAGCCTATGTCCTTCCCCAGGTTGAAATCTATCTTCTTGCCAAATTTCATTAAGATCCGATCAGCCGTTTAGTCGTGAAAAGGTAACAAACAAACAGAGTGACTTTCGCATTTATAATATTAGTATGGATACAATATTTAATATAGCAACTCCAATTCCAAATATTTCAGATTGTAAAGGAAAAGACATTTTTCCTCAAAAATAACAAAGGTTTCTTCGTTTACCTGTGTTCCACGAAATACTGACAAATATGTTTGGTCTGAGATAATTACTTATGACGACTTGGTTGACACTAACAGGGAAAACAAAAGGGAATGAAATAAGCTTACTTTGTTTTCATGTTTTAAATTAACATAATCTGAGGTAATATGAAAAAAAGCTCTATTACATGAGACTTAAAACATAACTGTCGAAATGTACTTAGGTGTACGATTAGGTACACATCTGCCTAACCCTTTGGGTTACAGGGCGGCGTGATGTTAAGTTTTGTTATTAACGTTCTTAGTGGCCAAAATATCGTTTTGATATTATACTCGCGAGTATTGTAGGTTTCTTATTGTATTGTGCAACACAAGCAACGCTAGAGAGACGCAAGAGAACTAAGGTTACCAACGTAGCCCGAAGAATTGCCAAACTTAAGTAGCAGTGGGCAGGGCACATTGCTCGCAGAACGGATGGGCAATGGGGCCGAAAAGTTCTGGAATGGCGACCGCGAACCGGAAGACGAAGCGTTGGAAGGCCTCCCACTAGGTGGACCGATGACCTGGTGAAGGTTGCGGGGATCCGCTGGATGCGAGGTGCACGGGACCGCTCAATGTGGCGTCACTTGGGAGAGGCCTATGTCCAGCAGTGGACGTCTTTCGGCTGAAATGATGATGATGATGAAGCAACGCTAGCCCAAAACCTATCAGAGCGGTTGAATTCGATGTTCAGGACATGAAAAGGAGACCAAAGGACCAGATACTTCGTGAAGAACTTGTTCACTGCCCATATGTTGTACCTATAACTTGGCGGCGGTATTTCCAACACAACAAACGAACAACCGGATTTTATGCAAAATATTGCATCACAACAATAGCTCCACAACAGCCATCGGTCAATAGCCCACGAAACCAAATACTTGAGGCAGAAAATCCCCCATTTTCATTTTCATTTTTGGCGGATGAGGTACTTTCCAGACTTTCCTTTCCAGACTTTTCCTCATACACGGCATTAAACTTTTAAACAATCATAAAATATCATATGTAATAAGCCAATTACTCTTATTCATTAAAATACACAGTGTTACCACGTTCGTTAGCCTATACATCACATCTAACCATGACGTAGCTACTCAAAGCTAAGCAGTTTACGACGTGACGTCAGAAGCCGCAGATATTTGTATCAATTCTGACAAAACACACAAAACATAAATTAAACTGTCAAGTTACGAGCTTATGTGTAATTTGTGTGTGACTGTAGGTTAAGTTAATAATAGAACAGCTATGAAATGGTTGGCAAGTGTTATTTCAATCGCTGTTGAAATGTTTTTCTGTAACTTGATGAACCAATATTGTTAGGGGTATAAAAAGACTAATGAAACTTAACTTAATGAAACCGACAGTTACTTATTCTTCCCATCATTGATCATATCTAGGAACCTTCTGGTTACGTAGACATTAACGTCTCTGTTTTTTTACAAAAAAAGGTTTTTCATTTTAAAACTAGTAAAGGGAGATTTTGTGACCGACAGACCTACGTCATTTTATAAAATCTGCAGAAGTATCTTACCTAAGTGCCATAGATAAGAACTATTGGTAATTATGAAAAGTCGGACTTTGGTGGCTTTGGCAGGTATCAAGTAGCCAAGATGTGCTGTCAAGTGAAACGCCCCAAACGAAGTGCCAGATACTTCTAAGTATGTTAAATTGTAAGTGGACTACGTCATTTAGTATTATGCAAAATCCTGCTCTATTGCATCTCCTTAACTAACAAATTCAATGAGTTTATTTTTGTTATTTAAATAACTCAAGAATTAAACTTTCTTTTTGCTGACAGTAAATGCTGACAGGATTGGGCAAACTTTTACGTAAAAAACTGCTTGCATAGTAAAGTAAGTTCCGGCTACGAGTAGAATAGAAAAAAAACAAGCACACCTCTCTGAAACGTTTAGTTTTCGTGTTCAAAGGAATGTTTGCCAATTTTCAGTTTGATCAGGGCAACTAAACCCGACCAAAAACTGTTATTTCACTACAGGACTGTGAAATACAAATATTGTAGTATTTGTAGTACCGTTCAAAGTCGAATCTAAATGTTACATAGTTTTGAGCCCACACCTATCTGTGCATAAAACTTAATTACAGTGCTCTGTATGAATATTAATAAACCGTTACGGTTGTCTGTTGTAACGCTGAAACATGTTTCAGGAATATGATTTTATTTTAGCTGCAATACAGTAGGTATCCAGTAATAATGCTAGGTATTTGTTCTTTTTGATTTAGTAACATTTTCCCGTATGTCAATCTTTATTTGGTTAATAGGCATTTCCGTAGGCAGCTTGTCTTACGAAAAACATAGTTTGATGATAGTTTGTAACTTTATTTTTCTTGACAGTTAAATAAGGAACTACTTTTTGTGTATTCGAAAACTTTGTTCAATCATGTTGATAACAAATAACAGCGAAAAAAAAAAGGAATCACGTTCACATCAACATAATAACTAAGCTTTGGTATATTTACTTTTGGACTAAAACAACAGAACTGTAACCCAATTGGCACCATTTTAACTAATTTCTCAGTATTAAATTGTCACTTAATTAATACATTACACAAATACTCCTAGTCGTGTAGAAAATAAGAAATTAATTGTGTCATAACAATTAATTTATTCCCCCTTCTACATTTTGTTTATTCATAATTAAATCAAGGAAGGCGTTAACAATTCTGTGCTTGATTCTTCTCTTCGTGAGAGTCATATTTATAGCGTCAAAGAAAAAGTTGCTTAAAGCCACGGTAGATAAAGTTACAATTTCAGGAATAGGTTTAATTTAGTGTTAAAAGTGCAAGGTGAAATATCGTCAATAGGTAGGTAGTACGGTCTGAATTTCAGTATTTTAAGCTTGTTCAATTTTATTCGCATCCGGTTTATACGTAAGAGTTATCTTTGTTGTAGTATTCCTTTTTACCCAGATGTTAAAGAAATGTTACAGCAATGTTTCAGTATTGACTACGTCCCAATGCATATTTCAGGCACTTATTTAGCTATTATGACATAATATCATGCCAAACCCTGGTTCCTTTATACTCGAATTATGTTTATATTATGTAAAAGTGCAATGAAATAGGGAGGGCGATCATATTGCCAAAAAACTGGCAATAATTCTGGCTCCAGGCAACTACTAAAAAAATGCTCATGGAAAAACCCAATAATACTCTGACCGGGGAATCGAGCCCAGATCTACGAGATCCTAGGCCGCAAGCATTGCAAGAGAGCTCAGCAGTAATACTCGTGGTCGCCAGACCAGTGACTCAACTACTCTGTCACACTTACTTGACACTGGCGCTTCCCATCAAAATACATACTTGTTCAAAGCAAAAATGTAATCTACCAAAAACAATAGACAACCGACCACCGAAGTAAATAAGCCATGTGAACATAATTACATTAAAAAAAAACATAGTACATGTTCAAAACAACATAATACATGTTCAAAACAACATCACACATGTTTAACACAACATAATAAATGTTTTGACACCTGAGACCGCGCCATTAATTACTGCAGCCATTTGTTTACCTTCCTATTATGTTAACTAACTATTTATAAGCTTTTGTGGCTATTAATAGGGTACAGAACTAATTGTTTTGTGGGCTTTCGAGAGGGTAGACGGAACCCTTTGTGTTTTGTGTAATAATCATGTATTGGGATCGCCGGTCTGTTTACCAATTGTGTCCATAGATATAGAAATACCTAGATAACGCAAGCTTACTTCACGTGCCTGACTTAAGCATTTTATGCTTAACGTGGCTACTATCTCAGCAAGCCAATTTATTTAAAGCAACAACTTTATAATAACTCACGAACTTAATTCTAGACATTTCAAGATCAAAAACGTAGTGTATTTTGTATAGTAACTAGATAGTGCTTATGACGTCATAGTAAGTAGTCAAAATAGTTTGGTTTTCTTTCGGATAGTGACCATACTTGCCTTATCTAGGTAATATCATATCTGCAGTCATGTTGATATGTCTCGGTTGTTTTAAAAGATACTAGTTGGTAACATAACGGCCTCAATGGTTCAGGAGTCGTCAAATTGACAGCTGAATGCGGATTCCAGAGATCGATTCCTAGGGCGGCTAAAGTGTCACTTTGATTTTCTGGATCATGAGTCTTACACAACCTCACTGGCGAAATAATGAGTGTGCGAAACAAAGTCAGTCCCAGCGGGGAATATAGGCATAAAGTTATCTTGCGTCAATCGTTCGAATATTATAAGCTAGGAATCAAACTCACGACCACCCAACTCGCTACTATGTTTAAATGACAGGACTATTTTGGTCAAATTTAACAAGAAGCCTCTCTAGAAACTATGACTATTATCAGGCTGCTTAATTCAGCCAAAAACTCGCTAAGATGAATCAACAATCTAATAGCCATCTTCCTGACTCACTTCACTGTCGCCGAGCCATGAATGAGAAAATTGACGTCGCTCCATAAAACGTGTACCTTATGTAATACTACACTGTTAGTTGTGACACAGGTTACTCGTTGTAGTGGATTCTTCTCCCATAAGCCAAGAGCACTAACTCAACAAATCTGTGTTTGAAGACAACAGGGAATGTGTGTGTGACAAAAATTATAGCATAACACCACGCTTGCACTCCAACAAAGGGTTAGGGAGAGGTATCCAAATAGTGCCCACGCTTCGTTATGTTTAAGTCTCTTGTAATAGGGGACGAGGCTATTGTCACCCTGCGTACACAGAAGAGCTGAAAAAATCTAAAGGTTGTTTTTTTGCCTGACTTGTGATCGAACGCGCGACTTCATGCTTAGAAGTCGCGCTTGCTACCAATCACCCAACGAGGCAGTCACATTATGTGAATATGTATAAAAATAATTAGTACAAAATTAAATATGCTTTTCTTACTTATTTTTTTTGTGTTACAATATAGATACGGTTACTTTAATTCGTTCATCTGGTGCGAGATGGTTTAAGCTGTTGTCAGATGCAAAAAAAAATCAATGTTTTAGATTTTTTGAGTTACTGCTTTTTGGCTGAGGGCAGGATTGTAGTAGTAACCTACTTGCACTAGTCGAGTTCCAATTTACACGCCGACGTAAACAACGGGGGATTATTTGTCTTTGGAAAGCGGAATTAATATGTGGGTAGTTAGCAGTTTATTTTAATGTTACCAGAAGTACTTTTCTAAAACAGTAATTGTGTTCTAATAATTTGTAATCAACTACGCGCTTATATTACGTGTTTGTTCATCTATCGACATATTTTTTTAGTAAAAGTGTCTAATCTTATGACTTTATAACTTTTTTCTCGAGAAATTCGTTTTTCTTAAAAGATTAATGTAATGTATGTATGTATGTGATTAATGTAATCTCATTTTGTTAACAAGAAAATAGTTTCATTTTCATATCTACCCTCTCAAAAAAAAAAAAAAAACAGCCAAAACTAAGAAATAAAACTCAAAGTACCCACCCCACCTTCACATAAAACACAGTCCCCTAGCAGTTGCCACAGTACACTCGTGGTTATCACTTATCACAATAATCACTGACGGGCAGACACTCGGTCACAACGGGCTCCCGAAGGCGACTGAGAGCGTCACACTCGGGAGACGGTACTCTTGATAACAGAAGCGGTAAGCATTTTTTTCGAAATTCGAACACTCAATTTATTTTGTTTTTTAATTCGTTTTTTGAAGTGAAAACTTCTTTGGTGGCGTTGTGAACTTTTGTGGTGGGTAAAAAATGTTAAACACGCGTCAGGACTCGTGACCGTTCGTAAGACGGATTGACATTAGATTACGAAGGAATTTGAACTTTATGACATCTGTCAATGAGTTTGGGTTTCCAAAACTGGATAATTATGTTATGCACAAACAAAACCTTCGGTTTCTCCAAAGAGGTAAAATCCGTAAGACGGATTGTAATAGTTCTGAAGTGTTAAATTTTTAATGTAATATAAATTGTCATGTTTGTGTACGATAGCGCAATAAATAAATATTGTATTTTACCACATAAATGTTAGTACTTTTATACTGATAATTAAAGCAATTCGTGCAAATTATTTCCTAACCATTCCAAAATATTAAAAATGCACAACGTTATTATTCAAGTTTTCACTTCTGCCGGCACTCCCGGAGTGCAACCCGTTTTTTTTGTGGTCCACTCATTAGACAAATGCTCTGCTTTCATTCATATTATGGTAAGACTATAGGCTGCGGTACACTTGTTTAAAGATGTAATGAAACTAAGTGAGATTGTATTCTAATTTCATTTCAAAGTTATGTCAAGTCAAGTCATCACCATTAGAATACCAAATGTTTTCACAATTCAGAGGCATGAGTTCTAAAATCTTATTTATCCCTGTAATAGTTTTTTTTGTAATACAACACAACAAATAACAAACTAAAACTCCACATTTCAATATCTTACAGTAGTATTAAACGAATATAAATCCGAACCAAGGAACAGTACAAAACATTCTCAGAATAATTCACTACAAGTATCATTTATTCGACTTCAGTGATTCTGTCACCGACTGTACATTACTTGTCCTTTATTTAACCATCTGTCAAAAGCGCTCACAACAGTCGACTCATTACTGTGTTAAAGTTTATCTCGTATTTGTAAACATCGTTTTCATTTGCTAGCTAGTTTAGTAATTATTTGTAATGAACCTATCATTAATTTACCGACAAAGTATAATTGTCTTGTGGGAAAGTAGACAGTTAAATCTTTACAATGTGATGACGATGACGTTTTGAGTTATGGTTACAAACAATTTCGATGGTGACCGCAGACCGCTAACTACGACTGCAGCGACACTAGTCATAGATGTCCGCGCGGTCTTACCAAACATACTGGAGAGAGGACCAGACTGCGGACAACGTATTGTTACAGAATGTACTGGAATATCCTTGCCTAGGTGGGTATGTAATGATGGTAATGGGCTACATACCAAGTTTCCTCCGTGCCTCGGAAAGCACATTAAATATTTGGAACCGGTTGACATTTTTAGATCTTTGACAGACGTTACAGTAAGTCAGTAGCCCAAAAGTCTGACAACCATTCTTACCAAGGAGTATCGTATTACCCAGCTCAAACTGGGTTGTGGAAGTGAGATAGGCAGTCGCTCCATTTAAAATATTGGTATTCAGCTAAATCCAGACCGGAAGCTGACCCCAACATAGTTGGAAAAGGCAGATGATGAATGATGTACTGGATTATCGGTCAGAGTCTGGTCCGCAATCAGTCCACTGTTCGGTCCTCTCGGTTTGATCGTACTTTGAGAAAGCGTATCTTTTTGTTTGAAATTCGAGAGACTTAGGGAAAAACTTTATGAAAATAAATTATTTATTATTTTGACTGAAAAGAAGATTCAGCCCATTAGCAAAAACTTAGCACTTACAATGATTATTTGGATAGGCACCTTGTAATTTAGCGTAATATAAACTTGGACCTAGCGTAGCTTCCATACTTAAAAATTTTGGTTAATGTTAATGCCATTAGTTACCAACTGTAATGGAAATTACTGAAATTAATTACTTATTAAATTAACAAGCTAGTTTGGATACAAAACTTACGAATTTATTAATTACGGACTATCAAAGTAATCAAGCTATATTGAGCCAATTTTCCCTTTTGCCTTTTTTAGACCTTAATCTCATCTGCTGGAAACAATGGATGAAGTATGATTATGAAACGAGCATGTCTAGAAGGTGCCTGTTCAGACTTTCTTTGAAGGTTGGGTTCGGTTTATAAGTAGGAATATACTGCCTCTTCGTAGTCCGAGTGACTCGGTTTCATCTAGGCAAGCGTGCTCCACCCTAGGCCGCATTATCGCTAGACATCAGGTGAGTTGCGAAGCGCAAACCTATTAACCATAAAAAAGGTAGCGTATTCTTCTTACGTTCATGTAGATTCTTTTTTTTTAATTTGTCCCAAGGCCTGAGCCTAGCAAGTGGCGTTTATTACGTCCTCAAAAGTTCAAATGATTGTCAAAGTTGGGAGAGAAAACAGGCGCTGTCAGAGAGATACCATGTCATTGCAATAGGTGTAAAAGTACTCTTAACGAAGCCGAAGAGTATTTGTTCTTTCTATTATAGGTATTTGACCTTACCTGGGAACTTTCTAGTTACGGAGATATTGGAGGTCAAAGTATACAAGGTGTTGTTTTGAATCCTCGTCAAATTCAAGGAATGCTAATGATTCTTGGCCCGAATCAATAATTAAATGGGTAGGTAATTTTGAATTTTTCATATTTACGGAAATCGGTAATTGTGAACCACCCGTGTGTTGAACGCGGCCCGTCTGATCCTTACCCTTTTTTTTTTTTTGCGGATGGGATATCATCAAATTTTAATGACTTCTCCCGCTCTGGGCGGAGCGGGAGGGAGTGTCAGACTTGTACTGACTAAAACCCACCCATGTTCCTTCTTCGCCCTTTGTGTTCCAGGGCCGCGGTATCTCTTTCGAACAACCCGCAGCCCTGGCAAGCATCGGCCCTTTCGGACCCCTTCCGGTTTGCTGACATCTCCTTGAGGCGCGCGTGGAACACGTACGCGCCGTCGACACGGCCTGTCGTCATGAGACGGACGGACGGTGAGCTATAGACGGACGGACGGTGAGCTAGAGACGGACGGACGGTGAGCTAGACGGACGGTGAGCTAGGTCTGATCCTTACCCTGTAACCGCGCTTTCACACATACAAACAATCTGAAACGTTTATTCGATAATCTCATATTACCTAAACTACGTTGAGTTGCACGTTGTTACGTTGTTGGTTATTCCAGTATACTGACAAACTTAAACAACCAAAAAAATCAGCGTTTATTTATAACTAGCTGTCCCGCGCAACTTCGTCTGCGTTACATTTTCCCCGCTTTCGCAACATTTTTCATTGCTGCTCCGCTCCTATTGGTCGTAGCGTAATGATATATAGCCTATGTCCTTCCCCAGGTTGAAATCTATCTTCTTGCCAAATTTCATTAAGATCCGATCAGCCGTTTAGTCGTGAAAAGGTAACAAACAAACAAACATACAAACATTCGCATTAATTATTATGTTAATATGGATTAACTAGGTACCATAATTTATATTGATTATTAATGTCTTTTGTGACAACCTCCTGAACTTGGACGAGGATGCAAAACAGCACCTTGTATATTCGAGGTAACAAAAAGTTGTTAAAAAACTAGACTTTTAAGCAACTTTTTTTTAATACCAGTTTTTAAAGTGATTAATTTACTTAAAATACCTCCATGACCCTTATAGGTACTATTTAATGCATCCATCAGCACAATGTTTTAAATGCGTTACATTGAGTCCTACCGTAAAACGTTATTTTTCACATAAAAAAAAAGTCATTTCCCGGCAATAATTTTTGCGTTTACTTACATATTTAGTTTTATGTAACAAACCGAGTAAGAGTAATACTGACTAAAAGCTGCGTATATTTTCGATGCCATCACTAATGCATCACCCGAAATCCTCGGCTTTTATTTACTGGTTACAAAAACACTTGAATATAAAAAGTGCCACATAAAATGTGAGGCAGTTTCGCCGCGACTGAATACCACCACATTTCAGCGGGATTTATTTCGCAGCCGTCACTCAACGCGGAATAAATTCTACTTGACGGACAGACGACGCATTTCATCCATTGTTTTTCCACTTAAATATTTTTCTGATTTGTTTGAATACAATTTAAAGACCGAACCGCTCTTAGAAATACCACTTATGTTTTTAAGTTAGAACTTGATATCGATGCTATAGGAACTAAGAAATAAATATTTTGTACACATAGGTAACCATCATTTATCTTGATCATTGGCTTAAAGATCATCCACTTCATGTTTCAGTATTATAGTTTTCTGCGCATTTGTCGGCTTCTCAAAATCTTAAGAGTTTATTTATAATTTAAATATTTTGGCAAGATAACTGTGATGTCTTTTTTAACCGACTTCTAAAAAAGGAGGAGGTTCTCAACTCGGATGTTTGTAGTTTTTTTTTTTTTTTTATGTTTGTTCGCGCATTACTCCGTCGCTTGCCAACCGATTTGGAAAATTATTTTTTTGTTGGAAAGGGTATACTTCCCAAATGGTCCCATAGTCACCAAGTCGGGATCTGATGATGGAATCTTGGCGAAATCGAGGGAACTCTTCAAATTTTATAGGAAAACGTACAGTGATTTTGGTATTTTTTTCTACAACAAGTGAAGCATTTGCGTCCAATAAGAACCATTCTACCATCAGATCTGATGATGAATCCAAGAGACAGGCTTCGGAACTCCGTAACAAGGCAATGAATCTTAGCTGTGTTTGGGCTTGTTGGAATTGTAACGGTATGCACTTTCCAGGTGTATACACCGAGTACGCTGAGATTTATGATCCGATTTACGTGATTCTTCTTTATTTTGATGTGGAATACCTGCCATTTGGTCCCATAAAAAAATAATATAGTTTGGCCATATAGTTTTCATTTTATTAAAAATTTTGTTATATGTAAATTTTTCACGTATGTACTTACACCGATTTCTCCGTGATTACTGGACCGATTTAGATGATTTTTCATTCATTTGGTAGAGAAGCTTGGCCGGTGGAGCCATATGAATTTTATTATCTTTGCTTAGGTACTTTTTGAGTCATCCTCTTTATTATGCATTTTGTCCTTTGTCGTATGTATGGACGATGTGCTGGTGTCTAGTAACAATGTAAAAATTATACTTGACTAGGATTAAAGTGAGATACCACAACTGAAAAGGCTAAAATAAAAACTTTTTTACAAAAAAAAATAACCGACTTCCATAAAACACTAAAGAGCAGCAAATAATTTTAGTTTCGGAAGTCGGTGGCAAAAAAGTAAATGAAACAAACAAGTCACCGACTGCCGAAACTAAAATTATTTGCCACTCTTTAGTGTTTTATGGAAGTCGGTTATTTTTTTTTGTAAAAAAGTTTTTATTTTAGCCTTTTCAGTTGTGGTATCTCACTTTAATCCTAGTCAAGTATAATTTTTACATTGTTACTAGACACCAGCACATCGTCCATACATACGTACATATATTTGTAATAAAGTTTTTTTCTAATCTATTAACTGCAAAGTTTACTATACGCATTGGTATAATATCTTTTGCTGACTTAAAGGTCGTAAAATATCGTCGATACACCAAAACCTTAAACTGTCGCCCATTAATACAAAATGATATCTAAACGGCTACATATCTCGATAACACGGAGATTTATTTCTATATAAATACTGAATAATAGGCGACCCTCGTCATAGGGCGGACATGAGGAGTCGAAACTCGGAAGTAATACGAAATTTTGTACCTTTTATATTACTTACAGGAAGTTTTGTAGTTCGCGAGATGGCCGATTAAGGTTTGATGTACGTCTATAATAGATAGATGAATTTATTGGTTTGTCTGACCCACATCAAAGGGAAAACCAATTAATCTATGACTAACCCTTAGCTGTAAAGATTACCTGTTTGTATAATGAAGATCGATCTGTACAGACAAACCTGTACCAAGGTTTAAGCGAGTACCTTTAGGTTTAATATACTTAATTCTCAAAAACACAAAAGAGCCACTTTACATGAGAACGTATTATGATAACATAATGTAATAAACTTATTTTAGGTGACGGTCACCATTACAAAACAATGTGTAGTCTTTAAATTATTTAGTTTTTAAATTGGTTTGTGATCCACGTTCAACGGTTTTATTCGCAACTAGTAGGCTAGTAACATTATTTAAGAGTGCTTTCAATAATATATTTTGATAGTTTTGATTAAAAACCTTTGAAATTTATTGAGTATAATTCGGTTTTGAGAATTCTCGATCTAGTCATAATAGAGACAAACGTAGATTTTGAACAACACACGACACATATATCCATTAAAACAAAGCTGAAATCTTGGGCAAAAAACTAAGGAGGTATGAAATGGATCAACCATTTTAAGTCAACTTGTAGAAAATAACAAAAAGTAGTTCAACTTCGTGCAGTTTTTTTTTTACTTATTCATAAAGATTTTCACAAAAAATATTGATGTTTAATAATTAATTTTAAACTTGAACTTCACCACCAACGCATAAAAACGAATTCTTAGCCTCTGAAGTATAAATAAAAACGAAAATTGAATGAAACAGGTGAATAATCATTTTCCCAGGTCGTATTTCCACCTCGGGCCGCATCTCGTCATTTCGGCGCCGGCGCTATAAACCTGACAGCCCATCCCGAAGTCATTCGCGCGGGTATTTTTAATTAAGCCCATTACGTAGATCTCCTCGCTCCAAAAATAATCGTTAAAGTGAATAGTGTGCTTAGGACGGTGGTTCACTTGAAGCTATGTTGTGGGAAGATAACTATTTGTTGGTTGTTTCTATAACTGCTGGAGAAGCGCAGAACCATGTTGGATTTGGTTTTCCTTAAGAAGTTAGTTACGCGCTCTCTGAACTGTCCCGATTTGCTCAGTAGGGTCTTATTCCATTTGCCACGTAATCTGCCAAGAAGTTCTAACAGGAGACTTTTCTGCATGCCAAGATGTCACACCAACTTGAGGCAATACTGTCCACTATCAAGAATGTATGCTGCATACACAGAGCACGAAGTGGACATTGATCTTTTTAACTGTTCAGTACACGCTCTTAAAAAAATCACCCTTGCCATTTAGTGATCTCTAGTTCATCAATTAATTACATTTTTTATATAAAATAATTGAATCAATTTGAATATAATTAATTTAATCTATTTTTTTTTTATTTAATCTATGTTATTTAATTTAACTCAGTGTTATCAATTTATAACTTTCAAAAGTTTTTTTTTTGTTTTTTAAGTTTTTTGTTTAAGTTTTTCAAACAGTGTATTTCTTGATATATTAAATTCAATTATGTATTCTGCGCATAATGTAGTGCATGCGGTGCTTTTCTGTAAGTGATGAGGCGCTTAGACTTAAGTTTACAATGTGCATATTATTATGTAACAGTGTACTCATTGTTGAGAAGCCTAATAAAAATAAATAAATAAATAACATCACGCTTGTAGTCTCGAAGAGTTAGGCAGATAAGCATGTTGGTCTCGGCTGTCATCTGTAGATCTTTGATAGTCGTTACGGATAGTCAACCAGTCTTACCAAGGGTTTTAGTACTCGTACTACCTGGTAACAGAGTTGTGAGGGTCAGAAAGAATTTTTTTTAATGTGAAAAAAGGTGTATTCCGGTGCATCCGCGTAGACTGGAAGCCGACTCAAAATCGTTAGCAAAAGGCTAAGCAGATGATGATGATTATTGATGCTAAATATTAACAGCCTAAGGAAAAACGTCAGCACTATTTACTATTTAGGTACAGCATGATTATGGTTGTTAAAAAACAAGATGCATGTCAAAAATATAAAGCAGCCTCTTCAATATTATGTATGGCAGGCCAAGGCAGGACTAACTTAACAACCTAACACTACTAACTTAACCTACTGCAAACTAACCTAACTTAACCTACTGCAAACTAACCTAACTTAACCTACTGCAAACTAACCTAACTTAACCTACTGCAAACTAACCTAACTTAACCTACTGCAAACTAACCTAACTTAACCTACTGCAAAAAGCAGCTTCAGACAATATCGTTATGAGCGTTTACACCTTACGGTATTTCATACAAACTATCGAGTCGTTATTTTCCGAAATGACTAAACCAATTTTAATGAAACTTAATACGCATAAGCAGGATACATAGGTCTAAAAAGTTACTAATGAACATTTTGCAAACGTCTTTAAAAAAAAATGTTTCTATAGATAATTTATAATCGGTCTAATTTTGCTGTAACACTATTTTTCGAAAATGTTTTTAATAAGTTTTTAGACTTATGTATCCTGCTTAAGCGTATGAAGTTTCATTAAAATCAGTTCAGTAATTTCGGAAAATAAAGACTTAGAAGTTTGTATGAAATGACGTTAAGCGTAAAAGCTCTTAACCCTTAAGGACAGCTTGTCCTTTCAGAGTACTAAGAATTAATTAATTAATTAATTAATTAACAATCTAAAATTGTCAAACACTAACCATACTCTCACAATACCTGAGATACAAAACAGTTAGATTCAGGCGGTCTACGCAATGGCCGCATGAAAGCTTTCCCCGAAAATAATTCAGTTGACAATAACTAATGTAGCAAAATATCAGCTCAATCGGTTGAGTTACTAAGGACTATTACAACAAAAATGCTGGAGAAGCCGTGAGCGTAAGCTAGTCCATACTAATATTATAAATGCGAAAGTCACTCTGTTTGTTTGTTTGTTACCTTTTCACGGCTAAACGGCTGATCGGATCTTAATGAAATTTGGCAAGAAGATAGATTTCAACCTGGGGAAGGACATAGGCTATAATAATATATCATCACGCTACGACCAATAGGAGCGGAGCAGCAATGAAAATTTTTGCGAAAACGGGGAAAATACGACGCAGACGAAGTTGCGCGGGACAGCTAGTAATAAATAATTGAACTCACCCGAAGGAAATAAATACTCACGCACGCGCGTCCATTCAAATCAAATCAAAATATTTTATTTTACACAGGCCTACATGGGCACATGTAGAACGTCGACAAAAAGTGCACGGTTCAGGTTGGTCGTTTCCAATGGAGAAGAACCGGCAAGAAACTCCATGGTTAATACTCTTTTAAAATCACTCGGTTTTACAATATTTGAATGTTACAGCGTTAGTACTGAAGTATGGGAGGACAGCGTAGGCCCGACAGTCGTTGCTTACTACAAAATGTAGAACTAGGAAATAAACATTGAAACTTATCGTATTGCATAAGGTCGTGGACGGGGCGTAATAGCATGATTTTTAAAACATGCCAACTGAGCGAGGGATAAGTACAACCGGCCAAAACCGTTCCCGACGTATTATTTCTATTTCTAAGCCTGGAAACGTAGACAAGCTAATCCCATATCTTTCAATACCAAGCCATGAAACCAAGTCTAACGTTAACTATAAACTCGAGACGGGTACAAACATAAAATGAATAGCAGAGATATCTCATCTTACTCTGGATTGGTGGCTTAAATGGAGTGAAAATAAAGAGAGTGAAAGATAAAACAGTTTCATGATGAAATAAGTGTTGTTTTCAGTTTCAGTAATGTACACGTTTTTGTGATTGTTCAAATGAACGTGAACGGAGTAATTGGCGATAATGGCGTCGGTTTTATTGTTTTAAATAGTTTGAGGTGTTATGTTGATAAGGTTTAATGGTGGCTAGGATTTTTTTAAGGATTTAGACTTTGAGTTTTACTTTTCAACGTTTAAAAGGACAGATAAAAACTTTTCACTACTAAAGTGTATAAGGATCTTTTGACGCTTGGTCAAAATTGGAACCTAAGGTGGCATATTGTTAGGCCGTTTCGACGGCGCGTTCGTGTTCTACGCGCGCCTCAAGGAGATGTCAGCAAATCGGAAGGGGTCTGAGAGGGCCGATGCCTGCCAGGGCTGCGGGACTGTTCGAAAGAGATACCATGGCCCTGGAACACAAAGGGCTAAAGGAAGGAATAGATGGGTTTTAGTCAGTACAAGTCTGACACTCCCTCCCGTTCCCACCCAGAGCGGGAGGGGGGGTGGGTTATTCGAGGATTTCCCATCCGTAAAAAAAAATGCGGCATTGTTTTTCAATATTTTTCACGAAATAAAAATGTCTATTAATAGTTCCTGGTTAACGTCATTTGAGTGTAAGTTATGTATGGAGAAATATTTAAAACGTATCAATAATGTAAACAACGAGGCAAGTTAATAAAAAAGGTCGCACCTTTAAACATCAAACATAGGCAGTTATATCAAATTGGATGAATCAATTCACTCCTGATACCCTCCTCTCACATTACTCAACTCTGTCGCCCATAATTCATTTGACTAGCAATTTCTCTGTGGATAAATGACGTCATCAGCTGACTAAGTGACGTCACGAAATTTTCGATGAAATAAAAAAGTTCTATAAGTGCTTATACATAATTTAAGTTCATGTTTCCGTTATGTGGGTCATCCATCAGAAAGTGGAAATTAAAGTTAATTATGCGTGTTGACAACATCTGGGTAGCTTCAAAATTGATGAGTCTATTTTCATGCAATTAATTTTTGGATGTTAAAATATTTACCTAAGTACTTAAATTATTCTAAACCGGTCCTCGTATAATAATATTATAATTGATGTATTTAATCACACTAATATTATAAAGACGAAAGTTTGTGAGTGAGTGTGTGTGTATGTTTGTCACTCCTTCACGGCTCAATGGCTGAACGGATTTGGTATGTAGATTACCCGCTTATACCCAGGATTACCACATAAAACTTTTTATCCAGGTCTGCGCGGGTGAAACCGCGGGGCGCAGCAAGTTGTTTAATAAAGGGTGTAAAACACCTCTTAACGAAGCCGAAAGGTACTGGTTCTCCCTGTCATTGCGATCATTTTTTTGTTCTACACCATACCTGGGAACCTTCTAGTTACAGAGATATTAGGGGTCAAAGTTCCAACTTTTTGACAAGTATTTTTTTAAATACAAGTTTTTAATGTAAGATTTTTACTTTAAACGCCTCCACGACCCCCGTACTATTCAATCCGTCTATCAGCACAATGTTTTGAGTGCGTTACATTGAGTTCTACCACAAAACATGATTTTACACCCCCCAAAAACAAGTCGTTTCCTAGCAATAATTTTTGCGTAGAGTTACTTAGTTTAATGTACAGAATGCTTGGTTGACGGCTTCGTGATGAGGTGATTTACACCGTGTATATGTTAACAGAAAGACACAAGGTTTATTAATCAATCATTGGAAATGATTCTCTTGATATGTCTCTGTATAGCCATACAGAATTTTTAAAAGATTTTGAGGGGTGTGAAGAACAGGCTGTACACTTTTCTATGGGGGATACAGAACTCTGTATCCCCCATAGAAAAGTGAGGATGTTCCGACCAGACGGGTGTTATGTCTGGTGGGCTACTGCCCGACAACTGTTTTCGGGTTTTTCTACAAGGTGATGTTTTGCATTCTTGCCATGTCAAAATTCAGGACGATGTCACAAAAGACATAAATAATCAATTTAAATTACGGTAGCTAGTTAATCGCTGATTTTTTGGTCGTTTTAGTTTGTCAGTTTAATCAGAATAACCCCCTTAACGTGGTTTAGGGAATAAGAAATTATCGAATAAACGTTTGAGATTGTCTGCATGTGTGAAAGCGCGGTTATAGGGCGAGAATCAGACGGCCCGCGTTTAAAACACGGGTGTTTGACACTTACCGATTTTCGTAAATAAGAAGGAAATAAAAATTACCTACCCATTTTATTATTGATTTGGGTCGAGAATCATTAGCATAGTTACCTCCTTGAATTTGACGACGATGCAAAATAACACCTTGTATAGTAATAGTCTTAAGTCGCGGATAACTTTAACTGCGCGTTTAAGAATTTTGATTTTAGTTCTTCATTTGTGATATAGATGGCGCTGTAGTACTTTTTGTTCCATGTTGCTGTAGGACTTTTTGTAGTGACGCTACAATTTCGTTGGAGAGTTCTATATTTAGAGCAGCTGCAGTTCTCGGATACTGCTGGCTGGATACAGGATTCGTCCTATTCGAAACTTATAAGATAACACAAAAATAATATGAGTAGAAAATATTAGAAATACTGTTAGAGTATGAGTTTTAAAGTGAAACTTTAATTACATCGTTTCAAACTTTTTCGTCTGTGGGTTGCATGTCGCGTGACGCTGACGACGGTCGGCCGCTCGCCAGAGCGCCTTTCACTTTATCCCAACTCCACGCTATAGTGTGAAAAAAAGTTTCACTTTTACCGTGGTTTCATAAAACCACACAATCCTTTTTATAAATTCTTTTCGTTTCGCAACAATTATTTTCTTCGTCTAAACGAATAGTTAAATACAATCATAAAACCAACCGATATAATGTGGTTTGTATCCATCCCATATTCTTTTAATATACCTACCTAAGTACCATTAACGTATTCTCCTTCAGATAAAACCGTTCAGGCCACACAATAACTTGGGCCCATTTAAAGCAGACGCAAACAATTGCCAGGCAGGCAGGCATTTAAATGCAAGCGATTTTTATCAGCTTTAAGCGGTATCTCCGCTTGCAGCGCTTACTTCGCTTCTATTAATAAGGTTCTGGATAAATGCATTTATTACCGAAACAAAAAAAGTATTCATTAATCATTCCTGTGAAGATGGACTACCTACATAATAATAATTATAAGTTTACATAATTAATCTTTGTGAAAAAATATATAAAAATAATAAATTAAAAAACATATTTTTAAATTGATTTAATTCGGAGGAGCTCGTGGCTAAATAATGACAGCCGCACGGGTCGATCTTTAAGGTTAAGCCGTGCTTGCCGAGGTTGGTCCGTGGATGGGTTACCATAATTATACACCGAGTTTCCTCCGTGCCTCGGAAAGCACGTTAAGCCGTTGGTCACGGCTGTCATTTGTACATCTTTGACAGTCGTTACGTAGTCAGAAGCCAAAAAGTCTGACATCCAGTCTTACCAAGGGGTATCGTATTACCCAGTTACTGGGTTGTGGAGGTAAGATAGGCAGGCAGTCACTACATGTAAAATACTGGTACCCAGCTGCATACCCGGCTAGACTGGAAGCCGACCCCAAGATAGTTTGGGAAAAGGCTAGGCAGATGATGATATATTTAAATTGGTTCGAAACTCATTTGATGTTAGACTACTTAAAAGGAGAACATCTTCAAAGGACTTAAGTATACAAGGTAAAAAATGTGATTAGTGTAGGCACTTCATGGACCTTTTATAATTTTTATACATTAAAGTATATCAAAACTTAATCTAAAGCCTCTGTTTTTCTTTGTAACCTAGTTTACTTTGCTACCTATCTTTTTTCATATTCCTGTATCAACTGTTTTTTCACATAAATTAACCATTTACTACATTTACTTACAGAAATCGTCAAAATCTCTTTTGTAGGTCGAGTGAGGAGAAAATAATTCACGGTGTTGTTAAAAATGAGCTTAGAAGGAGACCCTTACGTAGCAGCCGATAAAAATAGCATCAAGAAGGTTACAACAGGCTTAGTAAGGAAATTACGTAATTTAAAAATTCCAAGACCTTTCTAACGAAAGTCTATTTTTATTTTCAGATCAACACAAAAATTTAAGGAAAACGATACTTAGGTAAACATTTTTTCAACCTGAACAGTTACGAGGGGTATCTTAATAAAAATGTAAATCCAGTCGCGACGAGCGTGTTTAGACGTCTGCCGTTCTTTCATCCCCAAATAATAAGTCACCCCCCTGTAGAACCCCTGCCTTTTTATTTCCGGGCTATTTGCGAAGTGATTTCATTTCTTGTTAAAAGTTAAATTTCTGTTTTTTTTTTGAGTGACGGGGGATTTTGCTCGGTTATTCTCGTTAGTTTCCTGTCAATGTCTATTCGATTATAAGTGGTGAAGAAGCATTTTTTACAGTTATTTATGAACTCTGCCTGTTAAGAGAGGAAATTGAAGTATTTTCATTTCTTTATTGTTAAATTAAATTTTATTAATAATGGACCGAAGTGAAAATATCAAATGAAATGACAAAAGATCCCGGCAGGTAACAATAAAAATCTCATGGGCAAGGATGTATTGATTGTTTTAACAATGTTACTAATTGATTGAATAAATGTATGTAATCTATAAAACAATGAAAAATATAATTCTAACATTCAATTTAGTAATTTTAAAATAATATACTTAACTTATTACCTAACAAAACAATACAGTGTTCTTCCTCCTCTCCTACTTGATCTTGCTGTGCCCGACAGGGTCCATAATTATTGTGACTTATATAATGATTTCCTTTCCATCTGTGTATTATACATTATGGTACGGAATAAAGTATTGAGAATTGAGAATTCCGTGCCAAGAAAATATCATAATATTTTCTTTGTTTTTTCACTCAAACGTTAAATTAACGTAACTAAAGCTTTAAGATTTAAACTGATTCACATGTATACTACATAAATTAATTGTTTTAAAGCTTTTAAATGTATTAATTTTAAATAAAAAAAGCATTAAAATCCTTGTTCACAATACCATTTTAGTTTAGCACTTTTTCTCATTTATCAAGTGTTCTCCAAATCCTTTTTAAGCTTAGACTGTAATTTATACAATATAGTTCTTTTTTGGCAAACAAATTTAATTATCCGAAGTAATTGTACGATCGATACGGCTTTCGTGCCTAACTCATGGTGTTGACCTAGTTCTAGCAATTTCGTGTCCAATATCCACCTTCGCATAGTCCATCCATAGTTTCTTTGGTCTTCCTCTACTCATATTTTTACAAATATCGAAA
This sequence comes from Cerastis leucographa, assembly GCA_963082945.1. Classification (NCBI taxonomy): domain Eukaryota; kingdom Metazoa; phylum Arthropoda; class Insecta; order Lepidoptera; family Noctuidae; genus Cerastis; species Cerastis leucographa. The sequence goes on along the minus strand of OY720356.1, from coordinate 17,693,642 downwards.
AGTTTTTTTTGCGACACTGACACAAAACGCATACTCCAACCATATGAAATTGCAGTACGAAGCGCTACGTGTCGTATCACGAGATAGATAGCAATCGCTTTGATCCCGATTGCAATCCCCATTAATTGGACATGATGCTGATAGCCCGATCAGCGTGGTTTTGTTTGCTTTGCGTTTTAAAAGATTATGCTAAGTGCCTCCATGTTGGTTTGAAAATTGGGTCGCGAATATGACAAAAAAGAACGTTTAAAAAAGTTATACCTATATACGAGTATGTAGAAGGATTTTTTGGCAGGTATTTTTGTTTGTTTTTTGCATGATGATTTTTTTTTATCAAAGCTTTCTCCTATTGTTTGCCACGCGCCAATAGATCCTTGTACTTGTTTGAAAAGGCGTAGGTATTTGTGTTGGAGACGCACAAATAAAGTAGGTATGTGAGTGCAAGAATCAACACGAACCGAAAAATACATTCAATTTCCTGAAAAAAAAAATGTAAAACCTCTATATAATGAAAAACAACAAAATACATTTTAAAGAGTCAACTTCTGTGTAATAAAATTCCAAGTTATGCCATTAAGATATTGAACGGAGCATAAAATGAGAGTCAAAGCGGACACATAAAAACTTGTCTTCGTTCAAATTAATATATAGATGGCTGCTTGTGAAAAGATTCATATTTAAGTCACGAACATTATTATGATAGCTAATTGGCATTTTTACATATAAACATATATAGACTCACGACTTTTTCTTACGGGACTAGGCAAAAAGAGAAATAAAATCTTCTATTAGGTATAGTGCTACCTTCGTACACTTGTCTTGTTTAAAAATCCTACTAATATTATAAACGCGAAAGTTTGTAAGTATGGATGGATGGATGTTTGTTACTCTTTCACGTAAAAACTACTGAATGGATTTGGATGATATTTGGCACACGGGTAGTTTGTAGTAGATGTCACGACAATACGAAATGAAGACATCCATCTATGACTCAGACTTTTCAAACCTTGCGAAAAATAACGATGTAAATAACAACTTATTTTCTGTCTAAATAAAAGGCAATTTAAGTTTAAAATACCTGGATTAACACATAGGATATTTACTTTTTATCCCGGTAGTACAATCCCGTGAGATAGTGACCGAACTCCACGCGTGCGAAGCCGCGTGCATATATAGGCTGGTATTATATAAATGGGTCATTGCCCTATAGTTTTGTACCTACCACATTTAGAGCAAATTAATTATTTCAACTTTGCCTATGCAAAATCAGCATTTAAGAAAGTATACGGTTCCATACTGTTACCCAGCTCCCCTTTCTGTGACAGGGGTTGTATTATGCTTACATCGTATTATTTTGTAATTATGCAATAGTTTTGCCTAAAATTATTACACAAGTTTACGAAACCATCTTAAAGGTAAGACTTCAAAGATTTAATCGGCATTAACACCACAACAAGCCCTTTAATTAAAAACAAACCGACCTTACATCTCCTTTATTGAAACAGTTTCGTACATAAATTCAAATTAATTTGTCACTGTCTCAAGCATACTTTCTGTACCTCGGCTAGTAGTAAAATTGCCAATTTTTAAGAGTGTCACTGGACGACGGTTTAGTGGCCGCAATCACGAGTACTCTCAAAAACAGTGAAGGAAAACATCGTGAGGAAACCGGTATGTCCTAGACCTAAAAATTCGAAGACATGTGACATCTACCAACCCGCACTGGGCCCGCGTGGTGGATTACAGCCCATCCCTTCTCATAGAGAGGAGGCCTCCGTCCTAGCAGTGGGAACATTATAGACTGATGATGATGAATCACGAGTACCTACTGAGAATGTAATCTTGGGTTCGATTTCCGTTGTCAGGCAAATGTTGATGAAAAATTAAATGATGTTGGGGTTTTCAATTGAGAATTTAATTTCTCAGTAGCAACCATGGAGGCTGGATTTGTGGCCGATTGAAGGCAATATGTTTACCCCCTATCACAAGGGACGTAAACATAACTGGCGCAATGTGGGTGCACTAATAGAGGTACACCTCTGACTAACACTTCAGATTATAGGCGTGATGTTATGATAAGTCACTGGACGATGCGACAACCCTGCCCACCATTTATTTGTTCCAAACAATTGGTGCATTTGATTGTGACGAAACAACCCTAGCTCAGGATAAGTGAAAAAGTATGTACTATACGTATTTTGGGTAAGTAGACACAGGTGTGTTCCTATTTGCATACATCTATGGAATAACAATCGACAAGGAAAAAGTTTTCAATTCAAAGCTTACGTGAATTGGATTTTTCAGTCTCTCTTGTTACTTCCTCGATTCCAATATAACATCTGCAAATGCACAAAGACACAGTCAAATATGAAATAGGTGATCATACATACAAAATGTTTCAAAAAATTGTTTGATAATTATGTATTAGTATGACCTAGTTAAAAAGCTTCATTTTACCCACATAAAAGAAAACACTGGGACCTGAATATCCCTGTAATGTGACAGTAAAAAACCCTTTAAATTAATTATTAAAAAAGGTACATGCTGTTTAAAAACAAAACAAAATACAGCCAGTAACAAACGCAACCACACGATCTTACCACAATCTCGCTTCAAAGTGAACTTAATACTTTCATCGTTCGCTCCTGTCATGCCACGTCGACGTAGATTACAATTAATTACTCCTGACGAACTTCCCGACGCGTCAGCACGATACAATTACCTTAATAACCCTTCAGCGGCTCAGCCAAAAATTAAGAGCAAAATAAATCAGTTATTTAATAAACACAGCCCTGTTAAGAACGGTTTAAGTCGGCTTAGCGCATATCAAATAACTTTTATTGAGGAATTTCCGCAGTTTCTTGTTATAAGTTTCTTTGAGAATTCTCGCTAAATAGCGTTTTCGAGTTCTTGTTTTTCAAATTCAATTAAGGTTTTTTTCGGGTAGAAAGTTTGATCCAGGTTTTTTGAGTGCTTTAGGAACTAGGCTGGTGGACTAAGAACAATAATTATGAGGCTTCAGTAAGTTTAGTAGGTGAAAACAAAGTTTTCGGTGAAATTATATCTTGAGATAATTAGTATATATTCTCGGAATAAATTTTTAAAGAATTCATCAATACTGTAACTTGCTTACCAAAAATGCCATACGATAATATCATTTAATGGTACTCGTACGATCAATTTTTCTAAAGGGACTAATATGTCTAAGTTATTAACCCATTTCTACGTCTGACCTCAGAAACACTAACACACTTATTTCGCCATTTCTAGTTCAGAAAGCTAACGATACAAAATAAACACGCAATCTCGCCTAACCTTCTGTAACTAGCAGCATTATCCAGCAATCGGGGCTAAAAGCCAACTCGGTAGCGAACTAACGTACCGTCTAAACAGTTAAACAACAAAATATCAACCTGCCACGAACATTCCCAGGTTGCGCGGTCCAAAATCGATGTAACATCGATATATTGATATACCTATTCGATATAAATTAATGGTCTGCCAGTAGCAGGCGGGTTAAGGGTTCCACATTCAGTTGAATACGATATTTCAGGCTTTGTGTTGTTACATACAAGGTTAACCCTGTTTTGTGGATGATGGGTTGTGTTCAATTTTGTTTGGATGAATGGATGGCTTAATCTTCGCTTGGGAGGGATTATAAAACCTCTGTGGGTTTGCGGTACGTGCTATGTAGGTGACCATAATTGGTTTTACTATCTACATTGTTTGAATATATATTAAACGAAAGCCTAAAAGACCTACTTGTGAGACAAAATCAGTTACACGTCATTTTTCCGTTCTATGTACATACGGAACACCACATAATTGCAAGTGGCAAAGGTACAAAGTAAATACCAGGTGTTGTTTTGCATCCTCGTCAAATTCAAGGAGGTAACTATGCTAATGATTCTCGTCCCGAATCAATAATAAAATGGGTATAGGTAATTTTTTTTTTTTTTTGCGGAAATCGTTAAGTGAGTGAACCACCTGTGTTTTAAAGACGGCCCGTCTGATCCTCGCCTTATAACCTCGCTTACACACATACATAAAATCTCAAATGTTTATTCGATCATTTCTTTTTCCCTAAACCACGCTAAGGGGGTTTTTCTGAAATACTGACAAACTTAAACAACCAAAAAAATCAGCGTTTATTAATAATTAACTAGGTACCGTAATTTTAGTTGATTATTTATGTATTTTGTAGCAATCTCTTGAATTTTGACGAGGATGCAAAACAACACCTTGTATACATATATACCGTACAGTTTGCACTGTACCGTATCTACTAGTGTAGATACGGTACAGTGTTGTTCGCAAGCTCGGTGCTCTCACGCACTGTGTTAACAAAGTGGAAATTTTTAATTAACCCCTAGATTATATAAGGGGTAATGATAGCGTGTTTCAGTTGCTAAAGCAACAGTTGCAAAGTTATGTAAGCACTTCAGTATTTCAGTGTGATTCTAATATCATTGTGAAGTAATTTTATGGTTGTTGTTTTGTCGCGCTAAGATCTTTCAAGACCAGCTTATTTACAGATTTTTTGACCATGGTAAACTACTTATCACTCAGCTCTTTTACCTGTGTTATTCACGATTTTATCTCACGTAAACTAGTATATTAATTCTGTCTTGTCATCTTCTCATCATGCTGAGTAGTGATCTGCTTGTCGCAGTTTTACAACGTGCAAGCTGTAAGTTTTTTTTGCTCCGTCCTGATGTATTTATAAATATTTCAGTGGAAAGTCAAGGAACTGGCCATTAAATATAAGCCTAACACGATATGGAGTATACATTCCATGTTAAAAAGCAATGTTTTTGATAACATTTTAGACCTATGCATTCTGCTTATGCGTATTAAGTTTCATTAAAATCGGTTCAGTAATTTCGGAAAACAAGGAATTGAAAGTTTGTATGAAATGCGGTAAGGTGTAAACGCTCTTAATATTCGGGATAATGGAGGATCTAGACGTCAGGAACTATACTAATACAACAAAAACATACAAAAACTGTCGAAAATCATGGCAAATTGCTTCTAGCCAAAATTTTAGGATTACCAGATGCTGATTCTTACTACAGACATTCTTATAGAAGAACTTCAGCTTCATTGCAGGCTTTAAAGCGTCATGGCGGACGGCGGTCTAACACAATTGCAGAATCTAATATCGAAGCCTCTATACACAGCAAGACAAACATTAGTGCCAAGACATGCAACACATTTGCAGCCAGCCACAGAAGTTTTGTTTAGAACCGCACCCTTCTACTTCATAAATGCCAATAACATTTTGACACCTCCTACAACTAGTGAAGAGCAGAAAGAACAACCTTCAACTCCAATATTCCGTCATCTTTAACAGTCACACACACACAAAACAGTCAAATAATTTAAATTATTAGTAACAAAAACATTTTATAAAACGTGAAAATGCCAACAAAATCCTGATAGTTTGGTACAAGTCAGAGTTCAATTGTAACTGCTAACATTCATACGAACCCGATGTCTGTGTTGAAAGTTTTGCACCTCTGTTTGTATCGTGATTTAGCAACAACAGTTTCAAGTTATGCTTCTTCAGTATTTTTGACTCTGTATTCAATAGTATGGTTAGATGACAAAACTCTTACCTATTTGTTGTTGAGAAGACGAAGAATCAAAAACCGAGTAAAACTTAAATAAGAATTAAAAATAGCTTTACGAAACAGCTCCTACAAAACAGGTACTTTATATGTATAAATTCTATAAAAACCATTCTAAACTGTTCTTTATGAACTCGGTAAAAGGAACGAAAATGTTAACTTGGGTCACTTCACTAATTGCACTAATTACCTACTCCGTTTTTATATCTGTCCGCGAAAGAGCGTATTTTTTTTTATTTTTTTTGTAAAGCTGATTTATGAATCATTTTTCTCAGTCGACCTGCAGTCGCTAGTAGGTTTAAAAATCGCAGCATTTTTGCTTCATGTTCAGGCTTTAGTTTGTCTGGCTTATTGCCAGTGTTTTTGTTTCTTGAAAATACTATTTTTTACTTCTACTTAACGTACCGGTAGCAAATATGTGAGAGTAAAGCTTGGCTTTAAGAATCTCTTCTGCTATTACTTGTTTCCAAAAACGTTTCTTTTAATTGAAGTCTGCTTCGAAAATGACTATTTAATTTAAAAGTTTTTCCGATCACGAATATCTATGAAGAAGTAAGTATTATACGCATATAAACTCACGCCTTTTTCCTATGGGGAGAACCATAGAACGCCACCTGCTACGATTAAATAGTCCTGTTGTCCACGTTCATACATTAGCTAATACACGGTCGCCAATACGCAAGTATTTTCGCCAGTTCATAATAATCGTTGGCAGCTTAACTTCCCCCTTTACATACAGGATCGGTTTTTAAGAAAGGGTTGTTTTAATTTCTTCACTCAAATAGATTTATTAAAAATTCAATTTACTCAATTTCCATTTCACCAAAAGATTTAGTCAACCGGCCCTTAGCAGTCAGAACCATTTCTTACGCATCGCGAAAAGATTCCAAAAATGTACCAAAGTGGTCCAATTATATCTCCAAGTTAATAGTTCGTTTAGCTTCGATAATAAATTCAAAAAGGTTTCCAAGAGATAGCCTTGCGTATACATTATTCAATTAGTAGGACTGGATCGGACTCAATGTCCAAAATTCGCAAACATTTCGTAAAAGAAGACTTTTGTCTGTAACGGCCCCAAGATTTCTTCCATTACGATTGTCACTCAATTAGTTGTTTTTATTTTTGTCCTTTATAAAAAAATTTGATGGCCAGGATTATTTAGAGATTTATTAGGTACTATGCACATATAATATGAACGAAATAAAAGAAGTTTTGCAATCGTGGCGTCGCGCATATTGTTTCTACCTATCCCCGTGGGAAAAGTGTGAATATTATATTTCAGTCAAAAAATATCATTTTCATGTTTGGTGTATATTCGTACCAAAAAAAAACGTTTAATCACATAAACATTTTATCACAGCTAGCAACAGTATATCGACGAGGTAGATCTAGCAATAAGTATGAATCGAACAAACTACAGTTGGAAAACCTTTCCTGTTGTTATCCAAGTAAGATAGAACAGTTAACTAATGGCCATGTTATTTATGAACCCGTGTGTTGCTTCAAGTTCATGATTGATAAGGTCGGGGTCAGGGTCATGCGACTAGTGAGGAAAACTATCCGCTCACAAGGTCGACATGTTTATATGAATTGCTTTGATCCATGTGTCTTTCATAGACATCATAACTACATGAACAGACTGTTGAGAGAGATAATTTCGACGGTTGAAAGGCTAATTGATTTAAGCGATATTTTGCAAAACTTGCAGGACTACGGACTAAAGTTTCATTTTTTGGAAAAATCATAAAAAACAACTATTCAATAGAGTTTTATTTATTCAATACGGTATATCCCTAATTAAGTAAGAAGTTTTTTAAGCTACTACTGTTAATAATTGTGTGTTATATTAGAAAATGTATATATTGGTTAGTCCAAAATGCATCAATCAGTCAAACGTTTTTTAATATTTCAGAATATTCACAATCTAATGACACACACAATATCTGTAGATTATGAACCTTTCATTCTTAAACGAAGATAGTTAACTTCAAAACCCATGTAACTTAACCACAATTAGTAAACACCCCACGATTCATGTACCAGGCCAACATAATATACGAAGAGCATCCTTTTCAGAGAAAGTAAACTAATATTAAGGCTCCGGTCAAACTATTAGCTGACATTAGTGACGGTAATGTGGGGCTATTAGAACGATCCATAGATGGGACGAAAGTTAATAGACGTTAGCATAATGTTTTAATGGATGATATGTGAATTTTGTTATGTTTTTTGGGCTCTATTTTGTATAACAATATAGATAATTTAATAGGTACTTATTATTTGCGGATAACTTTGCAAGTTTCAGAGTTTACGGGATTCATTCTTAGCTGAGGCTTGGATATGAATAAGATACTTACTAACTGTATGTTTCCATTGAATTTTTTTGAACAACTTATTATACAGAGTGGAAAAGATACCGAAGCTAAAACGGTTGACTTGTCACGTATTCAGTAGGTAGCTTTTGGCACTAGGCAACCCATAGCTAAATGCCTAAATTTTCAACATACACATTAACCCGAGCGTTGAAAATTCAACATTGCGAATACGGTCAGGATCCAACCAGAGTGGATATTATAATTAGCAACCTGCTGGTATACAACTAGCACGCGTAGCACGACCGCCGTAGAACCGGGCTATGTCGACGGAAGAATCGACAAACTAACACATTGTCATTGTCTATCTGTCATTATGTCGATTCTTCCGTAGATAAAACTCGTTTCTACAGTGGTCATGCTACGCGTGCTGGTACAGCCTTGCCTAAAGACTTTATTTTGCCTCGAAAACCTACATATAATGCTTAGTAGCTTGACATCCTCCATTATGTTCTGGGAACAGCAAACGCACGGCTTGGTGACAATTTGGTCATGACTTGGCAAAGTACGGAGTTTCGATACAATATAAGCGAGCTTCTCCTGGCTCTCTTACCACGATTCAAGTGTCCAATAAAAAGGGTTCTTTGAAAAATTCCTCAGAAGAATGTCCAAGAATACTTCTACACAAATACTTATCTTTTACGACTATTGTGTTTGTATGTACATAAGTACTGTAAACATAGTTTACGTCATGCTAGGACTCTAAAAATAAAAGGCTCTTTTATGAGAAATCCGCAACCTAGACCGAAGTGGACATAAAACAAAGGCTTTTAGGGTTCCTTTCACTACATTAGAACACAAATGTTTTTACCCTAGATTTTGGAAACAAATTTACCTACCATTGATTACATTATGCAGACAAGTAGGCAAAATGATTGCCACTGTCTTGTCTAGACAAGACGGCTTTCAAAGCTACTCACATTTCTGCAACAAGTTTCAACATGATTAAGTTAAGTTGTTCGACATCAATACATTTTCTAAAACATTTTTGACTTTTCATTTTCGTGATCGTGAACAGAATCATACAAGGTGTTTTTTTGCATCCTCGTCAAAATTCAGGAGGTTGTCATAAAAGACATAAATAATCAATTAAAATTACGGTACCTAGTTAATTATTAATAAACACTGATTTTTTTGGTTGTTTATGTTTGTCAGTATTTCAGAATAACCCCCTTAATGTGGTTTGGGAATAAGAAATTATTGAATAAACGTTTGAGATTGTTTGTATGTATGGAATTGCGGTTACAGGGCGAGAATCAGACGACACTTAACGATTTCCGTAAATAAGAAAAAAAATATTACCTACCCATTTTATTATTGATTCGGGACGAGAAGCATTATCATAGTTATAACCTCCTTGAATTTGACTTGTATAGACACTCACCTATTTAATTATTAGTCCAATTTTATACATATCTGGCGACCCAACCCGGCTTCCCACAAGTCCAAATTGCGGAATTGCGGAATCCCTTACTTCGGAAGGGATTTTCCAAAATTAAAATCATACAACCTCAACAAAAATACACACATACAACCAAATCAGTAGAGCCATCCTCAAGTGGTGCTCCGTCATACAGACATGTGGGAATTGATTTTTAGTTATAGATACATAGAAGTTAAAAAAAGTAGATGTTGACCCTACTCTAACCACAGAGGAAGCTCAAAACGGATCAAAGCAAAGAAGGTTTAAAAAAGTAAATCCAGAGACTGGCCGAAATTGCGGTAGAAAAAAAAAACAGTTTAAAAGAAATGTATCGAAATACGGCTCACTCGGTCCGGTTCACACCCCGCTTTGACGATTTTTTATTAAGCTAAGAGCTAGAATGGGTTGGCCACAAGCAAAATAGTTTCACCTCTGCTTTTTGAAAAATGAATGATGTTAGTCTAACCTTACTTGCATAAGCAAAAACATAGCCTAACCTATCGTTTTTCCACAGTTGGAATATGGCTCTTCCCTTTGTGTTTCTAAAAGAATCGTAATACCGGACAGTTCGCGAAATTTTAAAAAATGTCCATGGTCGAATTTTGGCGATTCAGGACGTGCCATGGTAAATTACAACGTATTGAGGCCAAAAAAAAAAATTACTTTGTTAAGAAGGCTAGCTAGCTGTGATATCGTTGATGCTGAGTAACAATTAATGGCCCGCGATCTTAAACCAGGACCAATCCAATCTCGGTTAGGGTCGTCTGGACTGCTACCAGAACCTAGTCTTATTTATATTTTACTGTGTAATGTAGTTGCTTTTTCTTTTTTAATCTGAGGGAACTTTTAGGTTTAAGAAGAATGTGTTTTTACTGAATTGGAATAAGGGCAGGAGAATTTTGATAACGTGTAGGTTTCATAAAATTGCATTCGATCTTTCGTTTTTGTATATTTCAACAAAAGTCTTACAAAAAGGAAGCAAGAACAAAATTTCTCCATCAAAAAACACAATGCTACTCTTTTTCTCCCAAATTTTTATTAAAGCAACAAAAAAGAGCATGGATTTTATATACATAGTGAAAGATTGACAAACAGACAAATAAAACAGGCAGCCGGATTCCGTTATTACAAGGCACCGATGGAAAAAGGTCGGCGAGTGAGGCTAGCGACGCCGCCGCCGACGCGCGACAACCTACCCTGGATTATCTTGGATATAGGAATTCCAATAATATTTCACTAGCCGCCCACTACGGGCTGAAATGTGGTGCAAGTTAGAAGAGGCTATTTAGTCTCTTATCTAAAGTGTTGTCTTGGCGAATCAAACGTAGATTTTACGCCAGTCTTTGACAAAAGCTAAAAATTCAGACCAGGTTTTGAGATATTATTAGACATTTAATATAATCTGCTAACTGCTTTGGGTCATAACTAAGTAATTTGGATTGCGCACCCAAGTAAACCGCTGCAAATATAATCCGGCAAAGCACGGTATTATATATTAATTCCTCCAGCACAGCTCATGTTTGATCCGGAGCTCTGGAGTCTGGACTGCTGGAGTGTCCCAGGTGTCCGTTAACCTGCACTCTCGATGACCCAAATAACGCCTCTGGCACTGCAATAAACGTGGCCACCTACTGGGCCCAAACTATGTAATATAGAAGTAACATCGATACGACAAGAAGAATATGGAATAGGTATTAGGTACCTCTTCTTACGCCATCCTAAAAGGTCAAAATATTTTCTAAATATTTAAATCTCCAAATCCTCTCACTTATATCCCAGCATTAGGCAACACGGACTATCAAACAGTAGACCTTTGCATTCAGAAATCTGGCTGGCTTTGACGTCCCATTGATTTGTGCAACTTCCGCCCACCGGCTTTTGGATTTGCGATTAATGTTGGCCAAATCGATTTACAATTGACACAACATCCGGGCTTAAAAATTTGAGAGGAACGCTGACCAATACAAGTTGTTTGCGAATTTTGGGGCCAATATGTTGGTGATTCGGGCCTGCAATCTGTGACACTTGGAATTAGTTTTCTGAGGCGTTTATACAAAATATTTTTTTCCATATCAACTAAAAAAGTTATCAGATTTTATTATAAAGAAATTTTCAGAAGCAGTCATGCTCAGTGATTTTCAGTCGATTTATTTTCTAAAATCTTTTCTCGGCATTACACTTGATTGACTCCCTATAATAATGATAACGTCTGGCATTCCATTGGAATCGTAATGAAATTCGAACAAACCGTAAGCACGTTACCGATACATTTCACTCAAACGATATCAATCAATACACCTACTTGGAATTCTCCCAACCTTCAGGAATCGTAACGACATATAAAGCATCGTACGGAACGTATTTGCTCACAATCCGTTCAGAAATTAGCATTCCCCGTCTGTCCCCTACGTATAAAATCCTAAACCAATAAAGTCTAAAATGGTACACGAATGTGAGTTCACACAAAAGTACAGGCTTGCGAGATTGAATTTCTCTGGACCATTCGGCTGAACAAAACACTCAATTTGAGATCAAGCACTTTTTTATTGGCCCAATCTACCGCCTTAATTCGAAGTGTAAAGGAACTTTCGTTATTTAAAAGAGGATTCTGGGCGTCTTAATTTAATTCTTTGGATGTTTCAAAAAATGTTTTGATATTAAAAACCGGCCAAGTACGAGTCGGACTCGCGCAAGAAGGGTTCCGTACCATTATTTATAAAAACTAGCAAAAAAAACACTTTTTGTATGGGAGCCCCCCTTAAATATTTACTTTATTCTGTTTTTAGTATTTGTTATTATAGCATCAACAGAAATACATAATCTGTAGAAATTTCAACTGGCTACCTATCACGGTTCATAAGATAAGTACGGCCTGGTGACAGACAGACGGACGGACGGACAGCGAAGTCTCAGTAATAGGGTCCCGTTTGACCCTTTGGGTATGAAACCCTAAAAAACAAATGCCCATAAAGTGATTTTGTTTAGTTATACTTTAGTTTGACAGCAGCACTTTCGTTTATAGGGTGACTAATAAAAAGTGAACAACTTTCCCAAAAAAACATTTTTTATACTCATTCATTTTTATTACAATTATACAACAGCCGTATGAAATTCGCGCGCGCGCCTCTTTCCTGTCAGCTTTTCTTTTGGGAAAGTTGTTTATTATCATGAGTATAATCACATGTTTAAGTATCGGTCACTAATTATTAGTCACCCTTTATATGAGAATGATGCAGTAGAAACTAATTTGCAAAGTATTTGTCCAATCTAATTTTGGTTTGTCAAAGTTATTCTATTAGATCCAGATCTGACTGGAGGTCAACGTTTTCGCATAGTTTATATTCTAGTTCGCCATATTATGCATGTTTTGAAAATTCAAGTACTTAGGTAAAAAAAAATAACGATTTGAAACTTTATGAAATACCAAAGTTTTAAGTAATTTTGCTACAACCTCTCAACAACCTAACTTAACTCTAACTTTTAAGTCTAATGAGTTTGTTGGCATCAACTTAAATGTATAGAATACATATAGGTATTATTGAATAAATAAATAAATAAGCACAATCCACATAAAAATTTAAAAAACCCCCGACACGAAAAACCTCTAAAAAACTTCAAATAAAATAATCCAAGCGTCTTAGCGTCGGGGGTCCGCTTTGTTTTGTGCTTGTACTAAGCGGTCTACTTAGCGGTCCCCCGACGCTAAGACGCTTGGATTATTTTATTTTAGGTTTTTTAGAGGTTTTTCGTGTCGGGGGTTTTTTAAATTTTTAATTTAATTTTATTTCATGCTTTTTAAACTTAACGAAAACAAGAAAAGTTATAAATTAAAAAAAAAAACGAACTTTTAGGGGGGAGCGGGAGGGTGCAGCCCACCCCCCCCCCCAGCGATGCCCATAGTGACAAGTAACATGATTTCAAATTTCGAATCGACCAGACCTGGGAAAGTTGTTTATTTCCCTTGAACTAGAAAAGTGGTGATCACCTTCAAACGGCTGGGCAGATTTTCTCGAAACATAGCTAAGAACACTCTCGATTAAAACACCTTTCAAACGGAACCAATTTTATCAAAATCGGTTCATCCGTTTAGGAGCTATGATGCCACAGACAGACACACAGATACACAGACACACAGATACACACGTCAAACTTATAACACCCCTCTTTTTTGGTCGGGGGTTAAAAAGTCATCGAATGTAGTTGCTGTGGCTGAAATTGGCATCTTCGTCATCTTCTCCTTAAGTAGTTCCAAAACAAAATGGCGCACATATTTATAATATATAAAGCGCACACAGTACAAAGCAGTAGAATACCTAAATAATAATAAAGGAGTGCTCAAAGGCTATTTGCTCCAGAATCAGGATTACCGGACGATATTAATTTCTTCTGTGAGCTATCTACTAGTCTTGGAAATTGAATCAGTGTAGATAGCATCACTTTTTTCCATTACAAAGTGGGCGGGATTCACCTCGATCGAGGGAGATTAGAATTTAATAGGGTATATTAATTTAATGGGTGAATTAATTTTTTGCGGAGGTAACCACGGGTTTTGGGCTTCGAGATTTCGAGGAAAGCTTAGAGTTTGGAAAGCTAATATTGAGTTTAAATCTTTAAGGTATTAAGATTAAGGTTATTTTTAAGTAAGAGTTTTAAATTCCCATTTTATTTTAAAAGAGAATATAAGCCATCTTCCAAATGTAATGTTTCTATTATCTTGTTATGTAAAATTCTAATAACCTTTACTAAGATACCTTTTACAACGTTGTAACTGTGGAAAATGGGTGTTAAAATACCTTCAATTATCCCAAAAGGCACTTACTCTCTCCGTCATAGCGATCATTTTTAGGGTTCCATACCAAAGGTCAAACAGGCCACTATTGCTGAGACTTTACTGTCCGTCCGTCAGTCACCAGGCTGTATCTCATGAACCGTGATAGTTAGCTAGTTGAAATTTCTACAGATTATGTATTTCTGTTCCCGCTATAACAACAAATAAATACTAAAAACAGAATGAAATAAATATTGAAGGCATTTTTATAAATAATGGTACGGAACCCTTCGTGCGCGAGTCCGAATCGCACTTGGCCGGTTTTTTTTTGTTCTAGACCACATAATAACGGAGATATTGGGGACAAAATTCCAATTTCTCCAAAAGTTTCTTTTTGTGATGTATATTTTTACTTTAAATACCTGCATGACCCCCAAAATATTCAACGCATCTATCAACATAAAGTATTGAGAACGTTACAGTCAGTTTCACCATAAAAGTAATTTTCACCAAACAAAAAAAGTCCTTAGTTTGACGTACGTTAAGCTTCGGTTTACACCCTGTATAGTTATTCTACATTCATGTTATTAAACAACACAAAAGTTACCTTAGCGTGTTACCATAACAATCGATCGATCATCGATCGATGCCATCGATCAAAAGTAAAATGGATTAGTCGACGTCGATCGATAGTTTCTACTAGGTGAACCGAACTATTAACGACTAATCCGTTCTACCATTGATCGATGGCATCGATCAACAATCGATCGATTGGTGTGGAAACACTCTTACTCACATTAAAATATTCTAAACATTTGCAGGTACCTTTTTTGACCTATCTACAAGGTGTTGTTTTGCATCCTCGTCAAATTCAAGGAGGTAATTCTACTAATGATTCTCGACCCAAATCAACAATAAAATCGGTAGGTTAAGTTTTATATTTTTTTTCTTATTTACGGAAATCCGTAAGTGCGAACCAGCCGTATTTAAACGCGGCCCGTCTGTTGCTAGCCGTATTACCGCGCATTCACACACACAAAAAACGCTAACAATACATACACAACGCAAACTCAATGAACATTCGATAATGTCGTAGGTATTCCCTAAAACCAATGCGCAGACGCACTCTCTCACTCACGCGCCTAGCGACGCACTCTCTCGCACACGCGCGTAGCCACGCCCCCCGCGGTCCCGGACCCCGGAACCAACAGTATGTTTAATGTCGCCGACTAGTGCATGCGTTTTGCGAATTCAACTCCTAGGTACTGCGATGTACATCGTTGAGACGTAGGTATAAACTGCAAGTGCGGTTTGGACTGAATGTGTGGGCTTGGGATAATAGGGGAACAAGTGCTTGGACCCTACTTCATCGACGGGTACCTCAACAGCGCCACATACCTGGAGCAGCTGTTCCACGTTGTTGAGGATATGTTGGAGGACGTTCCCCTGGCACTCCATCGCGACCTCTACTACATGCAGGACGGTTTTCCCCCTCATTACGGTCGGCAAGTACGCTGAAAGGTTTGGTGACCACTGGATCGGTCGCGGAGGACCTGTGGCCTGGCCTCCGCGATCTCCGAACCTGACGCCTCTAGACTTTTATTTGTGGGGAGACGTTAACAGTTTAGTGTACACGGAGGAAGTGGCAAGTGCAACAGAATTACGAGTAAAGATCATTTAGTGCTTTCGACACTTTACTCGTAAAAACGAATGTGTTAGTGCTACGTAAGCTGAAGGCAAAACCAGCTATGTCGTGCTCGACTGTGCCAAGAGTGTGGTGGTGGCAACGTTAAACAATACCTCCGGGTAACATAAGTACGTAATTTATTTATTTTTTCATACGACTATCATTTTCTAAATACGTTGTTAGCTTAATCAATTTTATTCAATAGTGTAAATAAGTTGATTTAGAATTTTAACTACGCCAATAATACCTAACAGTCGAATGTATCACCACATACCTACTATAGCACATCTTTCCATTTCCATCAAACATAAAAAACATTATTAGATACTAAATAAATTAGTGACGGACCTAAGCCCGTTAAGTAGGAAGAAAAAATATCAAATCAACCAATTCAATCCACAAATGAAAACAAAATCATTACGAATACTTTAGGCTGAATTTACGTACAATGTACCGAGTGTTAGTGTATGAATTATTATTAGGTACCTAAATCCGCCCGACGCGCGACGGGTGCGCTTGTTAGGTATCTAAGCAACATTAGCGCAACATAGCCTCAGTAGTGCGCCTCAGGATCCGGAATAAAGATCCAAGATTGCCAATTTTAGGATTGTCCGTTCAGCAGGATAACACAAACACAAACAAAACTAACTAACATTTTATTAAACATCTGATAACTACCAAACTTACAGGTCAATGAACTTTTCTTTGGTGCACTTGTATTAGGTACTGTACTGATTTCAGTATTCCAATGATGCTTAAAAATGAGTTAAGTTTCAAGCGAAATTTATGACAATAATGTAGGTGATTTTCGAAATAAAATTAGAGCAAAATTATTGCTGCCGGTCGACGCGCGCCGTAGGTTATCGCACGGCCGCACGCGCCTGCGTTTCGTAGGTATGACGTAGTCACTCACACACAGAGCTCCATTGTCGCTGTGTGCGTATTTGGGTGATTCTGTTTCAAGTGTTTTGAATTGAGGGTTGTAGTCTGAAATCCTGTTAAATGTCAACAACAAAAAAAAGCAACGCTTATTAATTATAGACCGGTACCGTACTTTAAATTGATTATTTATGTGTTTTATGACAACCTCCTGAAATTTGACGAGGATGCAAAACAACACCTTGTATATTTCCCGAGTTCATAATCAATATAACAATGCTTTCAGGTTGCTGATGGGATTGCCTCGCTACTGCAGTGCGTCGGCGATGTTTGCTGAAGCTCATGTGGACGGTTTTCACGCCATTATTCGTAAGAGAGCATCATCGCTGATGCAAAGGGTGAGGGGCAGTCCCAACAGCTACCTGAGGGTAATTGCAGACTACTTCCATAGTGCTGTTTGGAGGCATTGAATTGGGCTGCACGTTTTGTAGGCTGACTGGCGTCTTTACTCTTTATATTTTTTGGAACGAAGTTCCTTATCGCGCGTTGTGAAAGGGGGCTAGACGGAAAAAATTCTTACGAAAAGTTGTCACGACACTTTTTGCTATAGTAAGCTATTGTAAGCTTTATTTCTTTAAAATAAAGTTGAAATTTCCTTAAATTACGTACAATTGGGGTGTGTATGTGAGTAAGGATAGATATGATTATTATTTTGAGTGACCGAACTACAAAGTACAAATTCGGTTGTGCAGTTAAGTAAGACGTATTGCTTCGAATTAAAGATTAATCTTCCTTAAATTAAATATTTTATTTTTCGCACACTAACTTAAATCTAAAATGTATTGATATTATGTACGTGAAAGGAACTTCGTTCCATCCGGGTGTCCCTTGACACCTCTCAAGTTTTTATTTGTTGTATTTGTGAATTACTAACATAGCTTTAAGTCATCTTGATGTACACTCTATGGACCGAAAAGTCTGAAATAAATGTTTTGATTGATTGATAATCACAAATAGTTTCCTAAACCAAGATCATTATGCCATGTCCAAATATTAACACCGCATGCATCACCCTATATTTTCCACAAAGGTCAGGAGGGTGCCCAACTGCCTAGTAACGACGTCTTGGCTCGCTGCCTGTGAGGAAGGAGGCACATTGCCCCATTACACTCTCGTGATGTAATATGGGAAAGAAAACACATTACTCATGACCCTTATACGTTATGGAAGGTATTTTTTATAGTGGGTTACCCGTTAATTACTAGCAATAAACCTAAATTATATAGATACAGCTTTTCCTAACGCTTTGGGGATTGCAGGTGTGATATAATGTTATGCTAATTAACCGAAATGTTGTTCATCTTCCTTTCTTTCGGTCCCAAGGTCTAAAAAATAAAGCCACCAATAACAATTATTTATATTAACAAAAATGTATAACTACTTATTATTTGAATTGTACATGGCACTTACTGCCATCGTAAAATTTCAATTCTTCTACTCTTACGTTGCGTATTAACGAAACCCAATGCAGTCCCGAACAAGGCATTGAGGCTTTTTTTCAATTATTTTAAGTATCTGACGAAAAATAAAAATGTTTACTATTCAATTAATCATGTTCATTTTTTATTGGTTAGACTGGAAACCGACCCCAACAATGCTAGGAAAATGCTAGACAGCTGATGATGAATTTGTTAATTGTGTCCACCAAAACATCTGTTTCTGAAGAAAGAGATCATAAAAACTTTATCCAAACAAACCATTCTTAAAATAACAACAACAATATATAAGAAACGTACATCAAAAAACTTAAAACAAAACTACTTACCATACAAAAGCACAAAGCACGATACAACTTAGTTCGCGAGATGGGCGCCCCGCGGACAAGCGCTCTTGCCCGGCGACGCGCTACGACTGGCCACCCGCCCCGCTACGAGACTGCTACGACGCTACGGAGGGTCTACGAGCGTAGCTGGCATTTCGGCACTATTTACTGAACCAAATTTATATTTGTTACTTTTCTGTAATTAATGTGTTGTTTATTTTTTTACCTTGTTACCTTAAAGTCAAGGTAGACTTTCTTTGAAATGAAAGAACTAACTGTTTTTGTTTTCGTGAACATGACAAGATTGACCTTTGTTAAAATAATTATCTTGTGTGGGATTAAATTATATTGCTAACTGAATACTTTTCAGTAATAAATGGTCTCGGTATGTCGTACTTTTAGGAAAGATAGAAGCTGTTTATTTTCAAACTTTATTATTGGAGTGATAAAAAACAGAATTGGGTGGAAAAGGGAGAGGGAGGCTTTTGCCCTGCAGTGGGACAATACAGGTTCGAAATTTAGTTTTATTGCACTTGTGCTTTTTATTCACATAAAAAGCAACAGCACTCAGCGATATAAACTTAAAACATTCAATCCCAGTTGATAAAGATTAAATTTGTATAGGGATTTATAGTTTGTGTCTCAACCACTGATTTAACGAACGCTTACTCGTTTTAAACCTTTTAACATGATGCCTACATTGATACATTTACAAATTAAACGACTTATCAATAGGAGGCGAGGGTGTCATTTTTAGGGTTCCGTAAAAATGACACACCCTCGCAAAAACGGGACCCTATTACTGAGACTTCGCCGTCCGTCCGTCCGTCCGTCCGTCTGTCACCAGGCTGTATCTCATGAACCGTGATAGTCAGCCAGTTGAAATTTCATCAGAATATGTATTTCTGTTGATGCTATAACAACAAATACTAAAAACAGAATAAAATAAATATTTAAGGGGGCTCCCACACAAAAAAGTGATTTTTTTGCTCGTTTTTATAAATAATGGTACGGAACCCTTCGTGCGCGAATCCGACTCGCACTTGACCGGTTTTTTAATCATTTTAATTGTATAATACTTTAGATAGGTACCCCGTCTGCCTTACCTTTCGGGGATAACATGTTATCATGTTACATGATTATCTTGAGAAATGCCTTACAGACATTGCCACAAACAGGACACTCCGCGCCACAGGCAGTCCGGCCGGCATACTGTGGCAAACAGAACTTCTTCGGCAGTTGACCAAGGCTCTATAAAGCCATATTTCAGAGTTTTTTCGCCATCCTGTGTAACATTCATAGATTCTCAACAGTAATTGAAATAGTTTTTATTTTCATTGTTAATGTGTTTCATGTGGCATTTAAGTGTTCATTAAATGGTGAACATACAACAAAGAACATTAATTTTCTTCGGTTATTACCTTATAATAAGTTCTTCTGTCCGTTTTCTGTCATAGTGTCAAAGTGTGGGTGCAAACTGAAGAACACTCTATTCCCTCAGTCATAGTCTTTCTTTTTTTGAAGTAATACTTCTTATGCGACTTCCAACAAGTTTAACGCTATCATTTCTAAAACTCACTCAGAGATGGAAGTATTACAAGATTTGTGACTACATAGTTCTACTAGGTACGCAAGATGGCGTGCAAACCGTCATGCATTCGACTCTTCGGTGTGACCAGCCTTTGCTCAATTTCCATGAGCAGAATAACCTCGATAAACTCACGTAATAAAAATAATACAACAAGAAAACAACAAAATATTATTTAGAAGCTCAATAAAATAAAGACAGTGAATGCGTGGGACTCGTACGCATGCGTGTAGTATTACGAAGTTTCAGTTCTTCCGCGCGGAGGGACTCCACGCACTATTTTTGTAAAAAAAATGTTGCCCCTCACTAAACTTACAAAAACATTTGAACTCACATATACAAGCAGCCTGACCCGAAACATGTTTCCCGAACCGTGGAATCCGCGACACGCAGTGCAGCAGCAGGACCAGCGACTCCCTTGACACGGAGAAATTAACTAACAGAAAAACCAATAGACAGATTATGTTACATTATTGTTTAAAAAAACTTATGTTATGCTTACTCTGTTATTGTCGTTGCAGAATGATGACCATGCTCCGGTTATACATAAGTATAGATGTTAAAGTATAAGGTAACACACACAGAATATTAAACAATGTATTTTAGATATATTTTGTTGATTATGTATTTTTTTCTCAACATTTTTGTAAAAGGGGGAGCAGCTGTGGCGACCTTATACTTAGCAAGGTAAAGTCGAGTCAGCAAGTAGGCCAGAGGCCGACACACACCGCGTCGTGTCGCCACAGTTGGTCTCCCATCGCGATACACTAAATATGTATTGTTCGTAACGTAATAAACCAAGTATACAACATGTAACGTAATTAACGCACACCCTCAAACGCCCCAATTAGAATATTATGTTATAATCATAATACATACACTGAATTTTTAATTTAACATGTATATGCATTGTTATTTATTAAATTAGTTATACCAATTCTTGGAGAACGTTATGGTCATACTGCTACGCACGCAACGCACACATTGGCACAAGCAGTTATCGCGCCGCTCGACACAACATAAAAAGTTTTTTATGGATTTTCTATCTGACAAAATAAATGAATTGAATAACGAAACTACGTCAATTTCAATTTGTTTTGGCTGTACAGGGTTAATAAGACAATAATTTCCGTAGTTTTAATTATTTTTGGGATAATAAATTACCTATATTAAAAATGATAGAAATCGATTCAGTAAACGATTCTGAACAAACTATTTTCAGGATGTGCGTTAATTAAGTTACATGATTTATATTCGCATCAAGTAATTTGATGGTCGCCACCTATCTCCAAAATCACAGGAACTCTTGACCAAATAAGAACAAGCAAACACTAAAGAACCATGACTGTAGTACCAACCATCAACCAAAATCATGCATAGAAAATAAATTCCAAAGTCTCAGCAAAAAAAAATGTGTCTCTCTTACCATCGGACATTTTTACTTATCATCGCAATCAGCAGACAAAATATTAAGGCTTTTGAATAAATAAACAGCAGTTTCATGGCGCCTTAGAAAAAGAGCCTTTATTTGGGCCCTCCATTGACACTGCCATCGCGGAGGTGAAAATATTATATATTTTTATCACCTTCAAGTCTATTGAAACTTTTATGCTGACGACATTTTTTCTGGGGAATTATTTTTGGCCGAAATAGAAATATAATGGGAGTTTGTACAGAGTGGAAAACAAATATATAAACCTGGATCGTATTGATACAGCGACTGATAACTCAAAAATTAAATGCAGATATTAGATTGTGAAGAAATCAATAATATACCCTTGTCAATAAAGTTTTTATAACCGCCACTCAGTACTCACTTTCGTAATAATTTTGTGGTAATATAACATTACATCACGCTTGTAATCCTCGAAGGGTTAGGCAGAAGTGTATCCCGACCCGGGAATCGTACCCGGGACCTCATAATCAGGAGTCGCGCTTGCGACCATTCGACAAACGAAGCAGTTACGCGGTAAAGTTTTACCAAAAACTGATTGACCATCTTTAGAATAGAAGAACACAAAGTCACTATTTCACAAAAATGAAATATCTATTTTGACCGGACTAATAATTATGTAGGTACTTAATCCTACGATCTGGTGTCAATTTTATGTATTATAAGAACAAACAAAAAAAAATCTAAGAAAAATATGTTTTTAATTTGAGCGCAACATTCCGTCTTTGTCATAAGATATAAAACGCGTGGCTTGAAAGTCAGCGAATTCTTCGAATTGAGTTCGCTAAACAGAGGCATAATTGGATAACCATCATTCAAAATAATGTGAAAAAAAACAGACAGCCCCCCCCCCCCCCGCCTAGCGATGCCAATGGTGACAAGTGACAAGAATTCAAATAGACCAGACCCGTAGAAGTTGTTTATATCCCTTCATCAACTAGAAAACAGGTGATGAGCTTCAAACGACTGAGCAGATTTTCTCGAAATATAGTTAATAACACTCGATTCAAACACCTTTCAAGTGACACCAATTTTATCAAAATCGGTTCATCCGATTAGGAGCTACGATGCCACAGACAGACACACAGATATACACGTCAAACTTATAACACCCCTCTTTTTTGGTCGGGGGTTAAAAAGTCTATAAGAAGACTCTCCGCTAAAGATACCTCCAGAAACAAAACAAGATATTTTTCCGTGTGAAAATGATAAAAAATATAACAACCCTCGCTGCCCCCTTACCCCGCTTGGCCGACCTTCTGATGCATTTAAGTTAATCCTTACAATTAACGAACTCAAGCGGGCAACGCACTACGAATCCCTTCACTACCCCCTGAAAATGTCCGGGGATTAGCAAAAGAAGAATGCGGACAATAAATATTCCTAATCCCCCTAGATTATACTTAAGTACATTTGTATTGTAATCTTCTCGATTTGTATGGATAATAGTGTTTATTTCTGTTCCCGAGCTTTGAGTAAAGTCTCCTGAATATACATTTAGATTTGCATGAATAATGCGCTGATGGGTCCAATTTTATTTTTAGCAGCAGTGTTTAAAAAAAGGCGGGTTTCGGTACTGAGTGCGTTCCTTCATGCAAATCAAATATACCGAAATATCTACTGCTGTAAAAAAGCATGTTGGAGATTATCTGTTTGTTTGTCTCTAATTTAGTTTGGCAGTCGGGCAAGGCAGACCTGGGTTTAGGACCCTAGGTTGCCAATTCAGATTAAACAAAATAAAAGTATAATTTATAATAACATTACCTAAATTTTGTTAATTTGAAACCAGTGTTGGACACACATGCAAAAATCTCATATCTAATATACCAATAATAAAGCTGAAGAGTTTGTTTGTTTGTTTGCTTGAAAGCGCTAATCTCAGGAACTCCTGATCCAATTTGAATTTTTTTTTCAGGGTTAGATAGCTCCTTTATCGAGAAAGGCTATAGGCTATTTATAATCACGCTACAACCAATAGGAGCGGAGCAGCAATGAAAAATGTTGCGAAAACGGGGAAAATGTTGCGCAGACGAAGTTGCGCGGGACATGTAGTAAAATAATATATGAACGAAATCACCCATAACTTTTCCAGACAGACCATTTAAAACTAAAACGGACCGAGCAATTTACCTCATCCAATTCTAGCGACTACATTGTATCGATGTTTTCTGAGAAAATTAAATTAATTTGGGTTCATTTGCCTCGCCTTTTAACAATTAATCGGCTTTATTTTATTAATTTCAGGGTACAAATGAAACTTGGTCGACAACCCTACTGAAAACCTCAAGGACGATAACTGTATTAATTTTGTTAAAGTCTTACATCACCTTCTACAAAACATGTTTTCTTTGTAAACTAGCCTTTGGGTAGTACCTAACTGAGCCATAAAGCCTCATTTACACGATGCAAGAACTCGCATGCAAGTTTCACTACATTGCTGTTTTTGTTTGATTACCTGAATTCATTGCCCGTCAATAGTCTGCAATGTAGTGATACTCGCAAGCAAGTTCTCACATCGTGTAAATGAGGCTTTATAATGCCCGACTTACGTAGCTAGGTTGTGACGCCAGCGGGCGACTAAAGATGGGCCAACCATGACTTTGGTTGACTACCTAGGCACTAGTACGAGCTCGCGGTGTAAAGGATACGTGATTAATTCGATTTTTGAAAAGCATTTTTTTAGGTTATAATTTCATTTAAACCACTCTATTTAAACAGTCGATAAGACGGTGCTTTTTGCCAACTAGTCGCCAAGTTATGGCCAACTACAAAATATGTAGCCAGTTAGTCGGCTTTCCCGACTAGTCGGTACATCACTAGTGCCAACATAATGCAATGAGCTATCTTTAACTCTCATTTTTATGGATTCTTTGAATCCGAAATCAAGTTAATTCAATGCATAAATTCATTTTTAGGCTTAGCCTCATTCGTAAGTTAGTTTATACGATAACTGAAACGGTTTTATTTTTTAAATATTAACCTTCAACTCTGATTTTTCAGTAGGTACCCTTGCGTAGCCGGCTAATGGTAGTATTTATCCCATTGAATCGCATAAAGTACTCGACGGACTAAGTCACTGCATAATGCTATTGGCTTATAATTTTCTAGCATTGTGCAACATTATGATAGTAAGCTTATGTATTAATTACTCGCTATCATACCTGCTCTATACTAGATAGGTTGCATCGGTTATTTAGATTCTAATTGCGTAAAATGCTGACCATTTGTTGTTTTTAGGGTTCCGCATCTCATAAGGAAAAATGAAACCCCTTTATGATAAATTCGTTGTCCGTCTGTCTGTCTTTTCGTGTGTCAAGACCTTTTTTGTCAAAAGCGCGTGGAGGTATCAAGTTGAAATGCATAAGTAAATCATTCAATTAAATATTATACGTACAAAAAGTAAGTTTAAAAAAAAAGGTTAGCTTGGGATAAAATATTTAATTTATTAACACGACTACGGCGACCTTTTTGTATGTGCCGACACGCACTTGGCTGTTGTTTTCTCATCAATGAAAGCAATCATTCGTTATCAATCAAGTTTGTGACATATTAACTGTGAAAGTACCTACTTTAGTTGCCCATTCCAAAGTGTTGATCTCTATGGAAAAGAAACTCCATAGACACTCTTAAATCAAAAATATGAAAGTATGTAAAGTGTAAAGAATCATATGAAAGTATATCAACTCCATGTTCAACGCACAATTATTAAGAAATGCCATTTTTTAACGATAATGTTAATGTAAGGCTGTTGCGGTATATCGTTAAGCGAATTTTGTAGCTGCTCGACCAATACCAGCTGTACCAGCCTGGTAGTGCAAGGTTAAGCGCGGTATCGTCGGGGCCAGGATACTCATCGGCAAACTATATTGCTTTAAGGGAGGGCAATACACGACCAAGTGTTAGGCGCTTAGTAAGACGGGACTCAGGTAAATCAGTCCTCACTTAAGAATACTTTGTCCCGTGTCACGGAGCGCATCGACATCTTGAAGCAGAAAGTTTATGCATGGGCGAACGGTTTTCGGCGGTTTGATCGGGCGGGTTGATCGGTACTCTCAGAATCGCAAGTTCCAAAGCGATAGGTAGATAAACAGAGCTTAGGAGTGACCCGAGCAAAATATGATAGACGTGTGCCGGCCAGATGATACCGCTAGTTCATTCTGACGTAGCATCTGGTTGGTGCCCGACTGAGGCTGACTGGATGCAAGGTTTCGAGCGAGTGTGTGAATCTATCCCAGAAATGAAAGTAATTTTAATTAGATTGGTTGTATTAGTTGCCAGAGCATTTCGTCCGTTACTGAATTGGAAATCAGGGGGACCGGAAGGAGTACTCAACTTCTGGCTCTAGTGGCATGTAGTTCACACACTCGCCTGGCATATCAATTCCAGGCATCCTTATAGTCTGGATCGCTACCACAGTTACTAACGACAGGTGCTACCCACCTGCTCCATAAGTCAGGTAGTCCTGCGGAACCCAAGAATTATAGAACGATCACGTGTTTGTCGACGTTTTATTTCTTTCAACCATTTTCAGAGCGAAAATTAAATGGATGTAGAGACGGGCCCCGCGGTACTAAGGAGCAACTCCTCATCGACATTTCTATTACACAAAATGTAAAGTTGTCGACAACGAAATGTTGGATAGATTATTTAATAAGAAGGCCTAGGACTCTGTGCCTCACTCACGGCTCATGATGGTGCTGGAGTTGTAAAAGATATATGCAACTCTGCCCCTCTTGAGTTGTTTATGGACACGACTCAAGGAGGCAGTCGGTGGCGAAGCATAGTTCTCGAGATATTTAGTTTTCTAGGTATGGGACTTTTTTCATCAAATTGCAGCAGTAACTTTGTTGTTCAACATACAATGAAAAACAAATTTAGTTTTGCGCGTTGAAAAATGAATGAGCGTTAAAAATATTGTTATTATATTGTTTGGTGCGGAACCCTGTGCACACTAACACACGCCGTACGCCGCACGCTGCTATATAATAATAATACTTTTGATAAATAACATTTTGGCATTATTTTTGTCCTGTTAATATTTTTGCTTGAAGTACAAAGTGAAAAAATAAGATTCTTTCTTTCTTGTAGTCTCAATTTCTTCTATTAATACTCCATAAAAACATAAGTACCTACCCATTTA
Source organism: Cerastis leucographa (assembly GCA_963082945.1). Taxonomy (NCBI): domain Eukaryota; kingdom Metazoa; phylum Arthropoda; class Insecta; order Lepidoptera; family Noctuidae; genus Cerastis; species Cerastis leucographa. The sequence continues at coordinate 17,666,880 of OY720356.1, read as the reverse complement.
TATTTTTCTCCACAAAGTTACATTCAAACAGACGTTTTCTTAAAAAAAAAAACGTGTACGCGGAGGTGAAATTTTCGCGGAAAACAGCATAATACACTCCCCTGTCTAATACCCCACACATTCAATGAAAAAATCGCTGTTTTTAACTAATGCAAAGTTGACTATTTGGCGTAAATTCCACGGACTAAAAGGCTAGGCAGATGATGAACACCGTAACTTGGGATAAATCACGACCCTAAAAATCCTCGTCCATATTATTTTTACGAGCACATACGAACGTCTAACGGAAGCCAACAAAAAAGGTTGAGCAGTTTTACTTTTTTCCAGATGAGAACTTTTTGCGGCGAACTCTTTCAATCAAGCGTGGAACACGGAACGCCAATAAAAATATTGCCAGTCCGACTGGAATTACTGGTAATACGCTCTGGACAGCGCTGGAAGAAAATAAACGATTTAAAAATAGAGCACGTAGTTTTAAAAGCAAATACCTACGTCAATCTCAACGTGATAGCAGCGCGAATGGCGCATTTCAATACTTACTTCGTCATTAAAACTTAAATTATTGATTGAGTTTTAGAAAACATGTAAAAACTACTTTTTGGTGTAAGAAACAATCTCTTTCCAAGTGATTTTGTGCAATGCAGGAACTGTTAGACAGTTTTGACAGTGATTACGAGTTCCTTGTCACTGGATGGAATCATTTCTATTGTCACTCTAGAAACGTCTTAATTCGCTCCTGGGACCTTCCAAACGGATGGTTGCATAATATTCGAAAACCATTCAGTAAGTACATACCTCTAACAAATCAGTATCTACCCGATCTACAAAAACTATTATCCTGTAATGTCACACAGCTAAGAAAAGCCCCCACCCTCTCTCTTCCAAGTTCCACACACGTCTAAACTTAACAATTTTTCTGTAGTATTACGAAAATAACCATTTTTTTTATTGTAATCGTTTAGCTGCGTCTTACAGAATCTTAATAAAAAAGTACGATGAATGCTGAGATGGAGTTACATGTAAATGAGGTTCTACGTTTAAATGAACCGGATATTAACGGTAATTTCACTGGATGAACATAATCATTTTCTTTTGCCCTAGCTCATATTGTCCGTGCTGGGCAAAGGCATCACCATAGCCTTCCACTCTTCTCTACGTGCGGTTTTCTCCGGCCAAACTCTTACAAACGCCTCCAAGTCAAACGCCAGCGTTTTCTAGGTCACCCACGGCGAGGACGCCCGTTGCCGCTGGCAATACAACAACATAATAAATTGCATATTGAGTTTTATGATAGGATCACTCAGATTTGGAAAGTTCTTTATGATTCAAATCAGGCTGGTAACACTCACTGTCAAATGTCAAAACAAATAAGACAGATTAATTTGACACTTTGACTGACAATTGTCTAAAAAAAATGGCGGCGATTGGAATGTGTGAAACACCCGGCTGCAAATCCATTGCACAATTACAATGTCCAACTTGCATAAAACTCGGAATTCAAGGCTCATTTTTCTGTAACCAGGACTGCTTCAAGAAATCTTGGAAGAATCACAAAATAATTCATTCGTTGGCGAGTAAGTGCGTTGTAGGTTATGTTACGGTGTTAGGTTACAAGTAGTTATGACAATGTGAATTTTGTTTTAGAGGGTGAGAGTACAGATGTGTCTAATGTGGAGTACAACCCGTGGCCGTCGTTCAGTTTCACTGGGAAGCTAAGACCGTTCCCGGCAGGGCCGAAGCGAACGGTGCCGCCGCATATCGGTCGTCCTGACTATGCTGATCACCCGACCGGTTTCCCAGCGTCGGAACATGAAGCGAAGGGCTCCGGCCAGATCAAAGTGCTTGATGATGAAGAGATCGAAGGCATGCGCGTGGCGTGTCGCCTCGGGAGAGAGGTGCTGGACGAGGCTGCAAAGTGAGTTTGTTGACATTCTTGTTTTTTGGTTTCAGTTATTCGAAAATAATTTAACGTATCCGCCCCTAAGACGACCCACTGATCAACGTTATACTTGTGTTCAAAGTTGTGTTGTCCAAAGAAATGCATAACAATTTATTTCTCAAACTTCAACCAACCCAATATCATAATAAACAAAGTTTAAGTTTTGTCACCATAATAGTGAAAAGATTTCTGATCTTGCTAAAAGAAGAAAACACAAATGCTATAACTAGTCACTCTTGGTTACTGAATATGCTAATGATTTGATTAAAAGAAATGATTTATTCTAAAAATTATGACTTGGTTTCTAGAGCATGTGGTGTTGGAGTGACAACGGAGGAGATTGACCGCGTTGTCCATGAGGCGTGTCTTGAGCGGGAGTGCTACCCGAGCCCTCTGAACTATCACAACTTCCCTAACAGTTGCTGCACCTCAGTCAATGAGGTCATCTGTCATGGAATACCTGATTTACGTCCTTTGGAGGTTTGTACATTTTTATAAACATTACATCTCTGTATTGTTATCCTGTTAATATCAGTATAGTGTTCTGGAAGGTGATTGGAAGCCACTATTTGATGTGAAATATATATATGGAATACTAACATTGGCTTATGTCTTGCAATTGTGACTCAAGACAGGATCAGAAAAGGACATTATAATATTAGTAAAATCTTGGGGTCAATAAACTGTTACAGCATGATAGGATACATGCAATAGGCTGTATGTCCAAAACATTATAAAAATTCATGTCATGTGCTACAACATAAGCATAAAACCCGATATTGTTATGAGTTTATTGACCTTGTTAAAACAAGATGGCATGTTTTATTATATTTTTCTTGCAAAACCACATTATACACTCATTATTTTTTATAGTTGGTTATCTCATTTAATAGTTATATTAATATGATAACTTATTCAAAATGCTTACAATAAAATAAATAATTATTGTAAATAAAGTAACATTATTTTAAAGTTTTAATGCCAATTAAAGCTGTTATTTACAGGATGGTGACATTTGCAATGTAGATGTTACAGTTTATCACCGAGGATTTCATGGTGATCTCAATGAGACATTCTTTGTTGGAAACGTACCAGAATCTACTCGGAAGCTTGTCCAAGTAACGTATGAATGCTTATCGAAAGCCATTGCTATAGTGAAGCCTGGTGAGAAGTACCGAGAAATTGGGAATGTTATTCAGAAGCATGCTCAGGCGAATGGGTTCAGCGTTGTGCGGTCCTACTGTGGCCATGGAATACATAGGCTGTTCCATACCACACCTAATGTGCCTCATTATGCCAGTAAGTATTGTTGCCACAAGCATTCTAGTTGACTTTGTACAGTAAAATCTTAAGGGGGAAGGGCCAGAGTACGAAATTGATTTTTTCTTGAAGGTTGTGAAATGGAATTTGTCGGTTTCAGGCTGAATGTTAAAGTATGATTTCCGACCGTAACATGAAGTTACGGTTATCTAATACTAATAGTAAAGGTGAAGAGTTTGTTTGCTTGAAGGCGCTAATCTCGGGAACTACTGGTCCGATTTGGAAAATTCTTTCAGTGTTATTGTATTGTATTGTATAGCGGGCTGGTTTCCGCAACTCCACGTCTAAAGCGCGTATTTTGCGTACGGGTGGGAACATTACTCCAACCACCCCAGCTCCCCGAGAAAGGCCAGCAGCCCCTTGGTGTTGCTGACAATCTCGCGGAGAGTACCTGGGTTACCTAAGTACTTTGCCCTGTATGTTGCAACCTCTGGGCAGTGTAGAAGCACGTGGGCTGCTGTCTCGTCCTCCTCCATGCAGGCTCTACACAGTGGGCTATCTGTGACTCCTAGGACAAAGAGGTGTTTATTAAAAGAGCCGTGACCAGTGATGGCGGCTGTGACTATGCGGAGCTGTAATTTGGTCAACCGAAGCACCCGTTTGGTGAGGCGGCTATCTATCGTGGGAAGTGCCTCCTTGGCCTGCCTACACTCACCATGGTTTAGCCACAGTTTGTGGTGTTAATCCCTGGTGCGTTTCCTTACCAGAGTCCGTAGATACCCGAAGGGGAGTGGCACGATGGGTTCAGGTCCCACTGCTGCCATACTGGAACCCCTTCTAGCGAGTTCGTCCGCTGCATCGTTGCCCTGGGAATCGCTGTGGCCCTTAATCCATTGTATGGTTATGTTGTTGTGATTACCGACCTGGTTTAGGCGCTGGTGACACTCGTATATTAACCCGGAGTTGACCGTGTGGTTGTCTAGTGCTAACAGTACAGCCTTGCTGTCTGAAAGTATGCGGATAGAGTGGTTCTTAGCCCTCCTGGCTAAGATGGCTGATGCGGCCAGGGAAATGCCCATGCATTCCGCCTGAAATACCGTGTTGTGGACCCCCAGTGGTACGGCTATATGGATGTTGAGATCCTCTGAGAAGACTCCGGCCCCAGTACCTGTACCTGTTTTAGATCCGTCCGTGAAGATCCGTAACTCTGCAGGATTCAACCCCTCGCAGCGATGGTCCTCGTGGAGCTGGATCTTGTATTTTTTGTCGAATACAAATTGTTTTGGTACCCGATCGTTGATGGCTTTCGCCAGGGGGAACTCGTTGTAGAATCCCTCTAGTGCCGCAGTGTGTTGCGTGTTAGTCTTACTCCACAGTTGAAGTGTTTTGAGGCGTGCTGCCGCCATTGTTGCCTCCTGTAGTATGTGCAGATGGAGCGGCGGAAGCTCCAGCATGGCTTCGAGAGCCGCCGTCGGAGTGGTTCTCATACAGCCTGTAATTGCCATGCAGGCAAGCCTTTGCATGCGTTGGAGTTTGTTTGAGGCTGTGACTAGTCTGGTGCGTGGCCACCAGACCACCGCCCCATACGAGATCATGGGACGGATCACCGCGCAGTATAACCAAAGTATTATTTTGGGGGATAGGCCCCACTTCTTACCTATCATCCTCCTGCACTGCCAGAAGGTGATGCACGCCCTGTTTATTTTGTTGTCTAAGTGACTGCTCCAGTTTAACTTACTGTCTAGGATGACTCCCAGGTACTTGACTTTCAGTGTTAGATAGTCCATTTATCGAGGAGGTTTAGGCTATATATCATCACGCTACGACCAATAGAAGCGGAGCAGCAATGTAAAATGTTGCAAAAAACGGGGAAAATGTGACACAGACGAAGTTGCGCGGGACAGCTAGTAGAATTAGAATCATTTAAATCATCAATACAACCCTCTAAATATTCATATTAATCAGCATACATCCTGACACTGACCTGGAAGACCAAAAAAACGTAAGAAAATTTGTACTTTGCGGGGCTACCCTGGCGCTTTCACCTGCTTCTTGGTTAATCAACTTGAATTTGCACAAGATGAAATGAAAACAAATCAGTAGAATTTCCAGTGGTTTATTGAGACACTAAGAGCCAAATCATTTGCTTATCCTTTCAGAAAACAAAGCAATTGGAGTGATGAAGCCAGGTCATTGCTTCACAATCGAGCCAATGATCAACGAAGGAGGGTGGCGCGACGAACAGTGGCCGGATCACTGGACCGCTGTCACTGCTGATGGCTCTCGCTCTGCTCAGGTTTGCACCTTATACATTTAATGATATATTTTTTTTACAAGCAATATTACTTATCAGTCCTTTTCGAAGTAGTAACAAGAAGTATTTTTCAAATTTCTATTTTACCTATGAATACTCACCTAGAATATTGATTTAAATATGTATTTCGCTTAGTTTCGGTAGTGATTTGAAAAATTCTTCTTGTTAGTGTGGTTCGTAGCTTTGTTTGCTACAAGTGGCTTCATATTTTAGTAATAGGTACCAATAATTGCGGTTGTTGATCCTAAAAATAAATTATTAAAGCGCGCTTATAAAGGGTGTAAAACACCTCTTAACGAAGCCGAAAGGCACTGATTCTCCCTGTCATTGCGATAATTTTTTTGTTCTACACCATACCTGGGAACCTTCTAGTTACGGAGATATTAGGGGTCAAAGTTCCAACTTTTGACAACTATTTTTTTAAATACAAGTTTTTAATGTAAGATTTTTACTTTAAACACCCCCCAGGCCCCTGTACTATTCAATCCGTCCATCAGCACAATGTTTTGAGTGCGTTACATTGAGTTCTACCACAAGACATGATTTTACACCCCCCAAAAAAAAGTCGTTTCCCCAGCAATATTTTTTGCGTAAAGTTAGTTTCATGTACAGAATGCTTGGTTGACGGCTTTGTGATGAGGTGATTTAAACGGTGTTTAAATCGATACCATAACACATTTGCCAAGTTTTGCTACCAAATTCATTTTATCCTTGTAAATTTTGACTGTATGAAAAGGCAGATCATGGCTAAATAACAACCACTAAGGTTGATTTTTAGTTTAAGCCGCCCATTACATACCGAGTTTCCTTCGTACCTCGGAAAGCACGTAAAACCTTTAGTCCCAGCCGTCATTTGTAGTTACTAGTTAAAATAAAGTGTCACTCATCATCTGCTTAGCCTTTTCCCAAACTCTCTTGGGGTCAGCTTCCAGTCTAACCGGATGCAGCTGAGTACCAGTATTTTCCATGAAGCGACTGCCTATCTGACCTCCACAACCCAGTAACTGGGTAATACGATACCCCTTGGTAAGACTTGGTAAGACTGAGAGCAGCGGTGGCCCTCTGGTAGCAGCCCCGACTTACGAGCAGTATGTCGTAGGTTCGAACCCAGGCAGGCGCAATACTTTGTGTAATTTATTTCATCACCGCTGCTATCAAAACGGTGAAGGAAAACATCGTGAGGAAACCGGCATATCCTAGAACTAAAAATTCGAAGACATGTGACATCTACCAACCGCACTGGGCCCGTGTGGTGGATTACAGCCCATTCCCTCTCATAGAGAGGAGGCCTGCATCCCAGCAGTGGGAACAATATAGGCTGATGATGATGGTAAGACTGGATGTCAGACTTTTTTTGGCTTCTGACTACTCGTAACGACTGTCAAAGATCTACAAACACAGCCGGGAACAACGGCTTAAGGTGCTTTCCGAGGCACGGAGGAAACTCGGTATGTAATGATGGTCATCCATCCACGGACCAACCTCGGCAAGCACGGCTTAACCTTAAAGATCGACCCGGGCGGCTGTTATTATTTAGCCACGAGCTCCTCCTCAAAATAAAGTGTCACTATTTAATAATAAAGTAGGGTAACTTTAAACCTTTTTCGGATGCTATTAAATTATTCACTAAGGAACAAAGTTATCCAAATTTTTCTAATTATATTTGTTATTATTTTTCTCCTATTGTAAGATTTATTTAATCTTTAAAAATTTGATTATTAATTCTTTATTAATTTAATTTAATTAGATTTAACTTAGGAATTTTCAAAGAGTGGCTCGCAAGTCTTACCAAGGGTCATCATATTACCAAGTATTATGTGGGTTGTGGAAGTCAGGTACTCAGTCTCTCCATGTAAAATACTGGTATTCAGCTGCATCTGGTTAGACTTGAACCTGACCCCAACATAGCTGGAAAAGGCTAGGCTGATGATGATTTTGACTGTATGTAATAAAGGAACTTTTAGTTAAAAAAAAAAAAAAAAAAAAACAATTCTTGAATATTAATAAGCTGAGTTTTTACTTTCCAGTTTGAACAAACACTGCTGGTTACGGAGACTGGATGCGACATACTCACAAAACGCGCCGCGGGCCAACCGTGGTTCATGGACCAATTGGAGAAACTCAATTCACTGGCTTAGTCACAACACACTGCTCATCCACTGAGGTGACTGTAAAACTATTAAAAATACATTGCAGTTCATAAACCTCAGGGAGGCTCTTTTATAAATAAATAACCATTTGTACCATGGATTGCTAACAAATTCTTTTTTTTCACAAAAGTTTTCTATAAGTACAGCAAGTGTGTTGTGTTAATTTTTTTTTAAGTGCAATATTGCATCACTGAATTAACTCAAATCATTGCAAAAGTTTCAGAGACTTGATAAGTATTACTACAGTTATTTTCATACATTTGTCTAGCTGCCATTTCATATGAAGAGCTTCATTTGTGATGATGCTAGATGCTAGAATACATGACATTATAACACCTTGCCATGAATCATAATGTCCAAAACCCAAAAGCATAATGTGGATGTGCTTGCGCTAGAATATTTTTCTCCATGTAAATGTGTGACAACCGTGTTTATTAGTCATACAAGATGTCTTAAACGGCACGGTGTTTAATTTTTAAAACAAACCATTTTTAATGAATATTAACAGTTTACATAATATGCGTGTGCCAAAATGCTACAAAGCTGGCGGATAAGGTGCAGATGAGCCAGGAGAACCTAAAGAGAGGGTTCTTTATATATATAATGTTTAACATTTGTTAAATATACGAGAATTCCACCTCAGTGGACGCATAATGTAGCATAGTAAAAATATGAATTAAGACAGTGACTTTAGGGAGGTTTAGGTGGATCTGTTTAATGTTATATTATGTTCATGAACGTGTTTTGGAATTTGAGACAAAAGATTAACATAAAAAGCATTTTAGTAATATTTGGGGTTTGTTATTCACTTAAAACAAATATTTTGTCCATATGCATAATAGGGTGAAATGCTCAAATGAGAAGAACTTTAACAGATCCTAGCTTTAGGAATTTCATATTAAACTGGCTACGGGATGGAGAGGGAAACGAAAGCCACAGAAAAGATGGATGGATTGTGTGGGGATTGATATGAGAAAGAGAATAAATGATGCCGTGGCGTCCGGGGAGAGGACAGACAGGGGAGAATGGAAGAAAACGTGTTGCACCGACCCCAAGCAGAATGGGACGAGGATAGGAAGATGATTATATTAAACTGGCCACTTTGAGCATACATCGTAACCCAGAGCGTTTTCGACTGAAATCGAATCACTTCAAAAATTAACATTAACGGTTCTCTATGTGAGCCCCCATAGAGAGCCACACAACAGCAGCAAAGGGAAGTACAGGATGCAATCCTAACAAATATTATAAATGCGAAAGTAAGTTTGTTTGTTACCTTTTCACGACTACTATTATTACGATACTACTACTTTTTACGATCGGATCTTAATGAAATTTGGCAAGATGATAGATTTCAACCTGAAGAAGGACATAGGCTATATATCATCACGCTACGACCAATAGAAGCGGAGCAGCAATGAAAAATGTTGCGAAAACGGGGAAAATGTGACGCAAACCAAACTGCGCGGGACAGCTAGTTGAATATAAAACCAAAGATATTAAGATCACGGTGAGAACAAAGGCCTTCAGAAGGCCTTTGTTCTCACAAATTATCTCATAAAATTATCTTGGAAAAGGACTTCTGTGTCACACATAATAACTATTATTACAAGGCATCAAACAACCATCCGATCACAGATAGCACTGCTTTGCTTTAACTTTAGGACCGAGTTCATTGACTGTTATCGATTTGATCTGAGATTATGAACCAAGTGCAAACACCATCGGCTATCTTTGGTCTAGAGGTACAGGATGAGAGCATGCAGAACCTTGCCAACAGATTACTGGACGCAGCAGGACCCCAATGTGAAGACTCCCGCCTCTGAATAGAGTGGACCTTTGATCTAGAGGTACAGGACAAAATTACCAACAAAAGAGCATGCAGAACCTTGCCATCAGATTACTGGAAGTAGAAGGACCCCAATGTGAAGACTCCCTCTGCTTCTGAATAGAGTTGAGCTTTTAGTGCGACCTACCCAAGGTGCAGTCGTTCGTACGACGACCAATCGTCTTATTTAAGCTATAAAAACCAGTTTATGCGGATCTCTCATTGTACGGAAAATGTACACAAAGCAAGGTCATGTTATACTGGAAATTTATTGGTTGATGTTTCGCCGTGTCAACAATCCTAGAACTGAACTATGTTTAAATTCCCAAAGTGCACTTATTGTACAGCAGTTAAGGGCCTTTTTTAACGAATTGGTCTCAGAAATATAGCACAAATAGTAATAATTATTTTATGTCTCAAATACTAAAACTGACCATAGGAGTTTTTCTATAATGTATTTGTGGACTTTTTATTTTTCAAGAATATCCTTGTTTTGTTTTTAAGTAATACATATTTGAGCTTAACTTGCTAAGATTCGATGAGTATGATTGGTATTTGAGGATCCTGCTTTACAATAAATTATTGTTTTGAACTTAACAACGTTTTGCAATTATTATTTGCATAATTTTGTATGTATCTGTCCATAATCAAAATTTTTAAAGACGAGGTACGTCGTTGAACCAAACTACATTAAAATTAGAATTTTGTAAATTGTAATAGTAATTAAAAATAAATGAGGAAAATTAAAGTTATATTGTTTTTATTTGAATAACAATTTGGCATTTATAACAATAAATAACAACTATCCTAAATGTAACTAAGCTTAACATTTGAGCTTATTTCATCACTTCAACAAAGTTAGCAGCTACCAGTATAAAACTACATACTATAACGTGTCCCTAGTTCTCAACTCTAATTATTATGAACAACTATTGTCTTTTTACTAAAGCACAGCTATGAAGCTGTTTCATTTTATTTATGTATCAACAATTATAAAAAAAATATTTTAATATGTGAAGCTAAAAAAAAAAAACTTGAACAATAACACCTAAATTCTCTCGCCGTCTGAACTGCTGAAAATTGCCATAGGAAGTGATGAAATACTCCTTGTAAGTAAAAATAACGATATCAACTAATAACTACTTATTTGAGAAAAAAATGCATATTTACACGAATTATGAATACAAAGATAAATGATAATAATTTAAGAAAACATGTCTGCTACTATTGCTAATCACATTGTTTTTTTTTATTATTCTTAAAAAATCTATTGTATTAATACACACATTGGCTAGTCAACACACCTACGATATTCTTTACAGTAAAAAATCGCCATAATGCAATTTATTAGTTAGCAAACAGACAACATTTTAAAGATAAAAGAATCATCTCCGAATTAATCTCCAATATTTTACACATAAAAACATACTTCTTTAAATACTCGTATTGTCATCTCGGCGGCACTAAAATTACCATTTTTTATGTCTTTACCGCTCTTAGTCCGTCTTTACAGTTAGAACAAATAAATAAATCGCTATAATCACTACATAACTGTAGTTATGTAGTTCCTTCTTAGTTATTTTATAAATCGCACTACCGAACTGTAGTTCCTTCGTAGTTATATTTCCTCTTACGGCAACCACTCATCAGCAACTTTGTTGAAGTGAGAACAAAAATCACTGCGAATTCGACATTTTATTTTGGCAGCTGGCCAACAGCAGTCTAGTCGTAACGGAAACATGATCAGCATTTGATTTACCTGAGATGCAAATAACTGGCGAAGTTGTCAAAATTGATAGCAAACAAAAGCATCTCAAGCAGAGAAATCTGAGATCTCAAGTGTTTACAAAGTATACAAAAGATAGTTCTGTTGCATGAGGTGTATGATACGGTCTACCAAACTAAACCTTAATTACAAGTCTTCGTAATCTTCGAAAATGAGTTCACTATAGAAGTCATTCTTTTCTTTTAGCTTGAGGCCAAACTCTGTGACCTGATTTGCGTCGACGCCTTGAGTTTTGTCAGCAGATTTGATGGTCGCTGCCTTCCAATTGTCCACTGCGTCTTTTCTGGTTGCAGCGTCTTTCACTTGCTTGAGGCTCGACAGTTTTGATACTATTGCATCTTTCTGGAAGCAATTTAAAGCTTGTAGATTTTGCATTTAGTTTCCCTACGTCTGGCCAAGTACCCAAAAAACAACTTCTAAGTAGAATAGCATATTATAATAGGTATCTGCCAGTTCTGTGTGGAAAAATTCAAACTAACAAAATTAGTTCTCTGATATCTGGTGTTAGAAAGTCAGCCATAAATCACCGATTTCTAAAAAAAAACCTGCGAAAATGATCTTTGGGCACTATTTGTGTGCTTTTATACTTGGTAATAATGTGAAAAAAAATATCACTTACCTGTTTCGGACTGTCAACATAACTGGCGTATATCCTTAGTATAGGTTCTCCAGTTTTGTCATCAAATGTTAACTTGCTCTTTGGAGGAATCCTTGCCTTCACCACGGCCGCCTGAGGCAATGTGTTCGCTGAACTGACAATATTTTTAGTGTCTGCTACAGCAAATAGTCTAATTGGAGCCCTTCGAGATATCAAGGTAGCTTTTTCTTTATTGAAATCTTGATCATCCGTAATTGTTGCTTCTACAATTTGTCCCGCGTACACAGCCCCTTCTTCATTCATTTTGGCTTGTTTATCATCCGCCCTTACTAACGTGTAAGCTATGTTCACAGAATCCGTTGATTTTGTAAACGGAACTCCTGGCAGTGGCTTAAGTTCAGTGGCTGTTTTATTCTCAGGTTTTCTTTCTTCGTTTTGCACAAAGTAAGCTGTCATATCTGAGCTGCTGGTCGTAGTAGTCTCATTTTCAGGTGGTTTATAGACTGGTGAGTCATCTACTTGGGCCAATGCTGCTGCTGCTCTGACGTCATTTATGGCAGAGTAAAACCCATTGGCAATAACGCTACCCACGCTTTGACCAATCTGTGCGTAGTAAATTGGGGTTGTGTTTTGTTCTGTGTTACTTTCAAGTATGTATTTAACTGTAGTTGTCGGTGGCTCTGTTTCAGCCGCTTCTAATTCTACTGTTATATTTTCCGGTTGAGGAGGTGGAGTATCTTCCACCTGTTTCTCTGTTGTATTTGCTACTAAGAAAGGTTGAGGTACTAACGTCAGAATAGTATTTTCTTGTGTCTCTCTTTGCACTACCGTCTTCGGCTCATTGTGTTGTGGAAGTAACGGTTTGTCCAACTGTTCATTTTCAAGAAGTATCATTTGTTGGTGAAGTTCTTGTGGATGAATGACTTGCGTGTGAACAACTTGAGGGTGCATCATCTGTGGATGGACAACTTGGGCATGATGCTGCGACGCTTCCGGTTGTAAATGGACTTGATTTGGGACTTGATTTGGGACTTCAGCTGCATATGGAATGAACTCCACTGATGGGAAACGCTGTAGAAGCTGGTTTTGAAGTTTTTGCAAGAACATTGGATCATTTTGGTATAAAGCATTCGGTGATATAAATAAGCCATCGGCTCCTGTATTTATTAAGTCCTGTTGTGTCGGTAAGATGCTCTGTAGACCCTGCAATAAATTAAGCTTTTAGGGAATTTTAATCATAGAGAATTAACAGGTCATTTTGGGCGACGCTAATATTGCTCGCCTGGTCGCACTCAAGTAGCAGTTTTTTTCACATGAGATTTAGAATAAAATAGAGAGATCGTGAAGAAATCGACATCAGCGTTTAACACAAATGTGTGATCAATTTGTTGATCTTTATACCTGAAATGGATACTGATGCTGCACGGCTTGATGCTGTAAACCATGTTTTTGTAAGCCGTGGTGCTGATTAGACATGATAGCTGGCAAAGTGTACTCTGATGCCAGCTGCAAAGCCGCTCCGTTTCTGATCAGCGTTTGTAGCTCCGGCGTTGTAAAGGACTGCAAAAAGTAACAAGTACATTCATAAACTCATGCCTTTTTTCCATAGGGGTAGGCTGAAGCCACAGAACGCCACCTGCTAGGATCTTTATTATTTATCTTTATACTTCTTTTGCCTCGTCCATGTTCAAACATATGGTCACACACACCATTAATAATAAGTTCACAAGTTAAATGCCACCATTGTTAATAAGTTAGTTAAATGCCTTTCAGATAATAAGATGTTATCAAGCATTTCTTGAACTTACTGTAGCTTTTGAAAATCCTATGGGCGATTCTATTTTGGCTGCGCTGTATTCACCTTCTGCATACTTTTCTGTAACTTCGTATGAGGGTCTAGGCTGAAATGTAGGCCGATCAGTATTATCGTTGTCGATACTCCGTGAAATCAATGGTCTGCTTGTCACCTCATTGGTTCAAAACCGCACTTGGGCTAAAATTTCTATTGCTTCCAAATTATTGAACTTAATATAGGCGTATCCCCATAATAGACCGAAAATTACTGTCTAATGAACTGAAAATAAGTATAACGGAACCTTCCAATTTAGAGGCCCTCAGGCCTATCGGCTCGTCATGGATCAGAAACTTCTAATCGTGCCCCAACTTGGGTTACCTTTGGAAGTGATAATGGCATCACATTCTGATTTAGTTATATTAGCTAAGGTTCAGAGCTGTGCTTCGTTTGTGTGTTTGGATTCTTGTTACAAAATCTTTGCAGTAATAACAACATAATATATATGTACCTACCTACGCAGCCTCTAGCCTTGTTTTAGTAGACTATGTACATATAGTAGAAAATGAAACCTAAGCCTCGCTATTAGTACTATTTAAATGAAAGTCTTGGTAGATACTCACCAGTTCCGAGGCAGGATTGTCGGAGGACTCGATGACTACAATTGGCTTCTCCGACAGGCTGAGGTTGGGTGCTGGTATCGTGTGGATGGCACCTGATGGTCACACATGCCTGAACCACAATGCTTTCGGCCACAGCTATGGTTACGTCACAAAATATGCATAACATGGGAAAATTAATCATGACACTCATCGAATGACCGTTATAATGGATGATCAAGGCTTGATGAAAGGGAAGGACGAAGAAGATTTAAATTAGGTACCTAGGTAGATATTATGGAATCTTGTGACGTAATTTGTTGCCGTGGACGAATTTTAAATTAGTTCTGTGCGTTTAGTGCACGAAGTCATACAAAAACCTTTTTTTTACACAATAAAGGCTAAGATAGAGAGTGAGAGCAGTAGGGTAGGGGAGAAAAATATTTACACTTGAAAATGTTAAATCAATTGCATAGAACGTTCTGCTTCTATCACTACATCTTACTTCATATAAAAGCAAAATTTAAAGCAAACTGTCAAGTCCAATAGTAAGTGTAAAGTAGTAAGAAGCTAATATAAAACCAATCTAGGTACTGATTACAAAGTGACTGGTAACCTGCCCCTGTATTCACAAACCTCGGATTCGATTTCGATTCGAAAAGTCGTATGTATGTCTATCTCGCTCGGTTTCGTAATGCCAAAACAAGATAGACATACGACTTATCGAATTGAAATAGAATCCGAGCGTTTTGAATGCCTGGTGCATTCCTTGATATGAGTTCCCGGGTAGCACAAGAACTTGTAATACTTATTACATCTAGTTCGTATAAAAAAGCCAAACAAACTTCATGCCGTCGCATCGTATCATGCACAAAGAGAATGACAGACCGAACAAGAACATTATACTATCAGTTTTACGGCGTTTGCACACCGGAGAATTCGCCTGTAGTAACACTTCTGATTCACTTGTACTCGTATCTGTACGAAGTCAAACGGCATTTATTCAAAATGGGCTGGAAATCAGAACTTTTTAAACGTCAAAGTTCACTAGAGACAGTCCCCTAAAACGCCCGCCTTTTGCTTCATGGATACAATATCGAATCTTGGATTGTGAAATTACATGCGAATGCTCCGGCGACTGAGGGCCTTTAGGTGCTAGGCAAAGTACATGCATCCAAAAGACAAGAGCATAAAAACAGAAGTGCAGTGTTCATAGCCCGTCAACCTGTACCACCGTCAGTGTGCACCACAGGCGCGGTCGAAGCTGCCTTCACAAACTCGTACTCCGGAGTAACAGGTGAGATGGGTAGTCGGCCGGTGGTCTTCCACGGCCCGCCCGCGAACATGTTGCGTGTTGCTGATGGAGCGTAGTGCTTCACTGCGTACCTGAAAAATTATGAGATTGCTGCAGATTTTGCAGGACGCTTTAAAGTGTCGGGAAAGTTTTGAAGATATTATGCACTACGCAGCTCCGACTTGGACATACATTAGTACGGAAGTATACGTATCTGTCAGAAAGCGACTTCCGCAATTGTCCATACAGGTTTGCATCACTCGTTACCCGTGGTCCCGGTCGGTTGACCCATTACCGGGTCCATGGGTAATTTTAATTACCCGTGGTTCCATGGCATTAGGGATTGTTTCCTGTACTTCTGAATATATCGATAAAAAATACAAATCCATAATAACAGCATAATATTAAGTAAGTACGTCAAAAAAGATCACATATTACAAAGAGAGTAACCTTTTTCCTGTATTAGTCATATTGGTTCTTCTCTTTTCTCATTTTGACATAATTAGGTATTTCTGAGCAAGTGCGCACCGAAATTTAATATTTTTTGCGGAAACTTTATTAATGTGAATTTACATTTTGGTAATTAATTATTTTTATCGATATTCGTAATAACAGAGCTTTCATTTTAATATTATCTGCTGGCAACTTTACCCTTTTTATTATATTAGGGGTCGCTCTGTGATCGATGGATGAAAACTGGCGGGAACCAATCAGAGCACTCGCTATTACCCGCGCCAAAAAAACGGTTTTGCGCGGGAAAACAAAAAACGCTTGGCGGGAGGGCTGGGCATCAACGTCAATGGCGAGTACATCTCACCTTCGATTCGCCGACGATATAGTGGTCATGGCTGAGATCATGGAGGACCTCAGTACAACGCTCGATGACCTCAGTAGAGCTTCCGGAAGAGTGGGTCTTAAAATGAACATGGACAAAACCAAAGTCATGTTGAATGTAACACCCACTCCTATCAAGATCATGACGACAGGCCGTGCCGACGGCGCGTTTGTGTTCCACGCGCGCCTTATGGAGATGTCAGCAAATCGGAAGGGGTCCGAGAGGGCCGATACCTGCCAGGGCTGTGGGTTGTTCGAAAGAGATACCGTGGCCCTGGAACACAAAAGGCCAAGAAGGAACATGGATGGGTTTTAGTCAGTACAAGTCTGACACTCCCTCCCACTCCGCCCAGAGCGGGCGAAGTCATTTAATGATTTCCCATTCAAAAAAAAAAAAAAAAAAGTGTCTCAAGATGAAAGTCTATGACCAGTGTGTATTGCCAGTGATTACATACGGGACCGAAACGTGGTCGCTCACAATGGGCCTCATCAGAAGGCTTAAAGTCACCCAAAGGGCAATGGAGAGGGCTATGCTCGGAGTTTCCTTGCGTGATCGAATCAGAAATGAGGACATCCGCAAGCGAACCAAGGATACCGACGTAGCCCGAAGAATTGCCAACCTTAAGTGGCAGTGGGCAAGGCACATTGCTCGCAGAACGGATGGGCGATGGGGCCAAAAAGTTCTGGAATGGCGACCGCGAACCGGAAGACGAAGCGTTGGAAGGCCTCCCACTAGGTGGACCGATGACCTGGTGAAGGTTGCGAGGATCCGCTGGATGCGAGGCGCACGGGACCGGTCAATGTGGAGTCACTTGGGGGAGGCCTATGTCCAGCAGTGGACGTCTTTCGGCTGAAATGATGAATGATGTCAGTGTCTTCGGAGAAAGGCACCGTACCAATAACGTGTCGGAGTCTTGGCATAGCAACATTGAATTTTTAAAAAAAATGCACAAATATAATGCGTCTCCTTAACGTTTTGGTCAAATTATCGAAATTAAAAATAATGATCCAGTTAGATTTAGAACAAAAATAGCAATTGAAAATTATGAACTCATAACCGTTACACTAATGGAATTAATTACTGCCGAAATATCAGTTGGATACGCATTAGAAATGTTAAGATAGTTAATGAGTCATAGTCATTAGTGCATTCGTTGTGAATTCATCATATTCAATATAGTTCTGGTATGAATATGTTTTTGTTCCCAAGGATGGTTTTTTTTTTCCAAGGATGGTTTTTTTTTATTTGCTTATGAATGAGTAACCTTTATTGTTTGTAACTGATGGTTTCCATTTTCTATCGATAAAGTCAGCAGTCCGGGAACAATCCCTAATGCCATGGAACCACGGGTAATTAAAATTACCCTTGGACCCGGTAATGGGTCAACCCACCGGGACCACGGGTAACGAGTGGTTTGCATAACCTTTATTCAAACAAATATGTTGCTAATACTTATATTTAAAGGATGGATACTGAATAGGTAAAGAAGATAATTTCTACACTAGAATACACGTCATTAGGTAATAACTCAACCACATACCTACCGTTAGATCAATCGCAATATTTTTTTCTCTCATTTCATTATTTACTTGTCCATTAATCGGCAGGTCGTTGGGTTCTTTTGACTAATTTGAGCGCTAGCTTTACCATGTAGAGGAAATAGTTGCCAATGACACGGTCTATCAACAATTACCTGTCTATTTTGCCCCATTTGCCTATTCGGAAAAGTGTGTTTTCACTTTCATTAAACTTAGTTTTCTAATGCCATTCTGCCTTATCTACTTACTGAACTTTTTAGTGAACTTGCACTCTACAAAGCTCGAAGTTCAAAAGTTTTGTTGAGTTGTGGTAAAAGCTGGCGTCTTTTTATAAGACGATTTTTTGAAAGAATGTAGTTTTGATTAACTGCTTTAAGATCCTTTTTTGTTAGTTTTTGCATTCACTTACCTTTGCGGGGGTTTTCTATACAGCACATAAGGTGCTCGGTGTGAGGCAGCCTGGACGAGTCGTGTGTGAGACCACGGCCTCTGCATGTTTACCCCCGGTCTGAACGGGGTAGGGGATCGCAATCTGTTGACTGAAGACATGCGGCTGATGTACACCGCTTGTGTCAGGCTGCAGAGAGCCAGGCAGGTTATGTAGACCTGAAAATAATACAAATAAGGATGTGTTTAA
Source organism: Cerastis leucographa (assembly GCA_963082945.1). Lineage (NCBI taxonomy): Eukaryota > Metazoa > Arthropoda > Insecta > Lepidoptera > Noctuidae > Cerastis > Cerastis leucographa. The sequence goes on along the minus strand of OY720356.1, from coordinate 17,648,310 downwards.
TAATGTAACTAGTAGTTCTTTTCTGATTAATTTCGTTGCAGGATCCAAGACAGTTAAGTTGTTTCATTAGGACTTCGTCGAACTTCATTGTCTCGGCGCTTTCTTGGTATTCGCCACTGTTGATTCTGGCTTTCAGGAGTTTTATTTTTTATTTGAGATTGGTTTGCTCTTGTCTAGGTCAGAGATTTACCTATTTATTTATTTATATTGATACAAGGTATGAAAACTAAGCCCCACAAAACCGTAGTAATGGTTTTACTGTGGATGACAGAGATGAAGTGCAGTTAAGTTGCAGTGGTAGTTGCAGCAATAGTGTGACTGGCCTGTCCTAATGTAACTATGTCGCAGAACTTCTACATGAACATTGCAGTTCCTGCTGGTAGGTACTAAGAGATCCTGAGGTTTGTTTAAAGATTCTTAAAAAAAAAAATGTTTAATGTTCTGCGATTATTCTGAACCAACCGATTTTAAAGATGTTTTATTAGAAAGGGCCTTTGTCCTATAGACCTAATTTTGGTCCAGGTCTGATGAGAAATTTTTGATATAGCTTCCATAATAATATACTACGCCTAGGTATGTATTTCTTTGTAAAAAAGTTCTTCTTGGGTGACTTATTCAGGAAAGTCAATACAAATATATGAGATAGTTCTTATGGTCTTTTGGAAAAGGGATAGACAACATAATTATCCTTTTCAGGGGAAAGTGTACAGAACATGTCCCTCAAGACGACATTTTCTTAGAGAGAATTTAATGTTAGCGTTTTGTTCGGTAGCTGTTTGAGAAACACGCCCACAATACGGTGCCACACACATTAGTACCTACATAAATATACGCAATTACTCAGTTACAAGCAACGAGACGACATTCCGTATATGTAAGGCACCGGGGAAAGATGTCCGGCGACCGGCCCGGACCGGCTCGGTTATTTACAAGACGTGAAAATTGTTCCCAGTAAACGCTTACTCGGTAAGTGGCAGGTTAACGATATGGAAGAAAAATAAAAGATACGAGTATGAGGAGAGTAAACACAAGTAGCAATTATGGTTACAGATACAGGAACATTCTTTAGGAAGGTGAGCAGAAGCGAAACTTGTTGAAATCTGTAAAAAGCATCCTTTTTACACATTTCAACACAAAGTCACATGAGAGACTGTTTACCTATTTGCCAGACCACCGATATAATAGTTTGGCTGTTGAAGAAGGCCCAATCCTTTCCTAGAGAGCAACTCTAGGTTTGAGAAGTTTTTTTTTTTTATTCGGATAAGCGCGCCGCACTATTCCCAAACCACTGAAACTCCTGAAAACTAGAATCATCAGTGGCGACCACCAGAAAGCGGCGAGACAATGAACCTTCACGCAGTCCCAGAGACAATTTAGCTGTCTTGGATCCTGCAAAAAAAAACAGATAAGAATTGCTGATCAACAGGAAAAACACAATTTCCTCCTCCCTCCGTATCGGAGGAAATGGAAATTGTGTTTTACAGCAGGAGACAGAACAAAGTAAGGCCAATAGACACACAGGGGGACGTTTTCAACAGGGACTAGCCCAGTTGATTAACACCACGGATAGTGTTAGGAAAATTGCTATTTTTAATCATCCAAAGTATGTACAGCGAGCGACAGCAAATAATTTCCCAAAATCATAAGTTTCCCAGGCATAGTAATTATATGCAATCACTTCACCCGTAGTTTATCAACGCGCGCATATCTTCGCTACGTGCACAAATGTTTGCAGTGAAACTGCTACGGCTGGATGCGCGCGAAAACGAGTGATATTTATATTTTAACATGAAGCTGAAAGATTCTTGGCTATGCTTACTTGTAAGTTAAATAATTATGATGTAATTGTTATTAATATATCACTACGTTAGTTATGAAACATATTTAGTATCGTTTGGAGCCTGGCTCGGACATGTGACCGCATTGTGGTTGAACCCCGCCTTTTGTGTACATTAATGGTTTTGACAGTTGAATCATATACAGCGGTGACTCTTTGACTTTGAAAAAATTGGTGTAGCCGAAAAAAGGTAAATATGTTTACCTACCTACTTATCTAACTAAATAGCTATTATTAGTAGTACCTATTGTAGTAACCTGTTCATTGACTACATTCCCCACAACAATGGCACTTTACCCATTGTTTTGGGGAACGTATAAAAGGCCTAGTGATTCGTACCTAATGCTTGATTCATGTTTTCTCCTTTATCCATATTTTTTTCTGACTCCCTTACAGCTAGTTACACTAACAATCCACACAGGACGACAATGGATTCTGTAGAGGTTTACCAAATGTTTTTACTTTTTACCAAGTGATGTAATGCAACAAGTTTATGTTGATTGCATTTGATAATTAGCACCTATCCTGCTGCCTGCATCCTAGCACTGCTTTTTATTTTCGATGAGCAATGGAGAGGTAGGATAGAAAGAATAGCGGCCCTACGAGGAAGCATTAAAAAAAGTCCGAGAAAATGCTGATACAAAATATTCTCAAGCACCTTACTACTAATTAAATCATCGAGTCTCTCCAGTTCAAATATATACCTATGAAAATTGTCTAAAGCTTGTTCAATAACCTCAAAGATAAAAGATAAAGATAATTTTATTTGTCTAAACATGCGTATACATGCCAATGAAGCATGCAGGATGTCACAATATTAATAGTACGTAGTACATGTTTCACCCGCAAGGCGTAACATTTCATTCTCATTTATATTAACATCCATTTAACAGAACAGTGCATTAACATCTTTAATTACGACTGAAACTTAACAAATGGCGACATTAGGAATCCGGCAAACGTCTGAAGCGAACGAAAAAATTATGATTATTTATCATTCTCTTAAGAAATTTTGCGTGAAACAGTCCTCAAGCGTAACATCACGCAATTTGTGATCGTCTGGACATGTTAATTTTATTTTACTAGTTATTGCATCATTAGCGTTTTGTGTGGCTAATTTTCCTAGTTACTAATTCGCGAACCGTTTCGATTAAGACACATTTATTTTATATCTCGAGGAACGTAGTCGTTATTTATTATTTATATTTCTGTAGGTATACGGGATTTCCATAAGTTTCGAACATAACTAAGTACGTAGTTTTAATTGATGAATCCACTTAACTTCAGTAGTATATAATAATACTTTATATAAGATTTAATAAGACATAGGTACATACTCGTCAAACAAGTGATACTGAACAATAATTGTTGCTGTATGGTTCACGGTAGCGCCCAAAACATTGTGTTGGTGGATGTATTGAACAGTACAGGGGTCATGGCGGTATTTAAAGTCATGAAAAAATCCAATATAAAAATGCCTGAAAAAGTTGGAACTTTGGAGCTAATGAAAGCTAGTTCCCAGGCATGAAGGCTACAGACACTACAAAAAATTTAATGACGGGAAGAGAACCTGTCTCTCAGTTTCGTTAAGGGTGTTTTAACACTTGTTATGGATTTTTGCCGTTTCATACACTTCGTGACAAATGTCTGGTACAAGCTTAGTAGGTACCTTTACAAAATAATTAAAAAAAAAATTGGCTAGCAATCCCGTTTGACAAAAATCCACGACGAAATATGGACCTCTATCTTCGGAACCGTTAGTTGTCCAGGAAACAAGGCACCAAGTTATAAGACCGGCCATAACTAGGTACATTGTTGCAATGCTAGAACACGATAGTCTATAAATACACAGGGAAGGGCATAAAGGTGGCTGGTTTAGCCGCTAGGTAATAAATTTATAACTGCATTCCGAGAGCAATGTTACAACGCGCAACGGTAGAAATGGATTTTCATTAAACAAAGACACAAATGATAAAAACAATACCAGGAGAAACAGGAAGGCATTTGGAAAATAGAAGAGGCATTCGTATTTCGTCCCAACAATAAGGTACATGCATGCATAAACTTACGCCTTTTTCATAAGACCAGCTGGCGTTCTGTGGTTTCTGCTAACCACAGAACGCCAGTTGCTACGATCCTTAGATAGGTACTCCTTTGCCTCCTCCAAATTCATACATCTTTAGTTTGGTGTTTTATAACTTTTAAAGTTGGTACTTTGATTATTGTTGCTAAAAGAGATTGTCTGGATCCTAATTTCTTGACAAGTTTGAGCTTAGCCTAAGATCTCGGTCCCGCATGTTCCTGTTTTTCGTCATCTCCGACTTTCTGCATTTTACTTGGGGTCTATTGTCTCGTTATCGATAATTTGTATCATCGATAAAGAGACAATTTATTATTTTTCTTACTGTAAGAATTTGAGTGTGAAAATTACATAGGCCAATACTTAGGTAAAATTCTGCAAGCTTTCAAATTGAACAGATTAAAACAATTGACCATTCCTCTAAGTATTAAGTATAATAGGTAAGTAAGAAGGGAGTTCAAATGAAACGGGAGTGTGATGTTACGACATCACTCTCCCCCAAGATCAAAAGCATGCCCCTTTGGTCATGGTGGACACCTGCTTTCCTAGGACACCCCCACTGCTGGGACACAGACCTATATCTAAGGGTCAGTACACACCGAGACGCGACGCTGCGCGCACACTTTTAAAGAGCGTTTCAAAATATAACTTTATTTTCTACACGATAGGATACACATTTCTTTACAGGCGTCACGCGGCGCAGCGCTGCGTGGCGCAACGTATTCTCACAGCGAAATGTGTATCTTTTCGTGTAGAAAATAAAGTTAAAGGAGATGTTTCATTTTCGGCCTTAAGATGTACATTTATTGAAAAAGAGGAAAAAATACCACGAACTTAGGAAAAATATTCTTTCGTGAATTTAAGCCTGATTTGCTGTGCACAAAAAGTAATAGTTTTTCAATTATTGCCCCACTCTATTCAACATGGCGTCTTCCAGTTTGCAGTTTGCTTTCGTTCTGAAATCATGTCACACAAAAACACAATATCACATTGACGTTAAATTATGAAAAGTATGTATTTTTGTAATTAATTATTATTATTGGTCTCTTAGACATAATTTTCAACTAATTGTAAGCAAGTGTGGTGATTTCATCGTTAAAAACTATATAATAGGTACTACTTTTGTGGAGTGTACTTCTGAACGGTAAATTCAAAATGACATTTTGGTCTGACAAGTGACAAAACTCATCAGTGTCCGTCAGTCAGTTTCGTTCGTCTCATATTGCCTAACGTTTTATGAAAACAGAGAACAAAACAAATACGAAAGCATCGAAAAAATCAGTTCTGATAAACAATTATAATCAAATAACAATTTCTAGGTTATGTAAACGTCATCTCTACAACCCGTCATGGCTGTCATAACTCTCGCGACAAACGTCAAACATTTTTAATCTTTATTATGTACATTAAAACCATCTATTACTATTTAATAAATGTTACTTTATTCTATTCAGGGGAGTGTTTCCCACCTTTCCTGAAAGGTACAGGTCATGGCCGGAGTCCCATACGAAAATGAAACATCTCCAATCGCTCTTTAAAATTTGCGCGCAGCGTCGCGTCTTGGTGTGAGCTGACCCTAAAGGGTGTAAAACACCTCTTAACGAGGCCGAAAGGCACTGGTTCTCCCTGTCAATGCGATCATTTTTTTGTTCTACACTATACCTGGAAATCTTCTAGTTACGGAGATATTAGGGGTCAAAGTTCCAAATTTTTGACAAGTATTTTTTTAAATACAAGTTTTTAATGTAAGATTTTTACTTTAAACACCTCCACGACCCCCGTACTATTCAATCCATCAGCACAATGTTTTGAGTGCGTTACATTGAGTTCTACGACAAAACATGATTTTACACCCCCCAAAAAAAAGTCGATTCCCAGCAATAATTTTTGCGTAAACTAAGAAAACTAAGTAATAGTTTCATGTACAGAATGTTTGGTTGACGACTTCGTGATGAGGTGATTTACACGGTGTATAAAAGGGAATGGGCCACCGACCACCACTGGTTGGTAAGTTTAACATAGCTTCGATGTTTTGGTTTTAGGACTTTCCGCTATCCTCACGATATTTTCCTTCCTATCTGTGCCGAACGATACACATCAATCATGTCTCAAATGCCAAGATCTCAAGGAAACGCTAGTTTAAACAGCTTCCTATCATTATCATTACAGAATGCAAGGTGACTTTCCCAATCTATCATTTTGTTCCGATGCTTTCTCGATAATGGGCAAATTGCACGTTTCTGGGGTAAATCAATGAGATTTATGTCTTGGCGTGTTAGGACCAATATCGTAAAGTTTTTCCTTCCTAAAGTTTAATACCTTTAATTTGTATGGTGGTGTGTCTATTTAAGGTAAATTAATGGAGGAAAACTAGCCCGTAGGTAGAGCCGCAGATAAACCCTGAAGGTTTACAAGAATGAAAGTTTCTTGTATTGTAATTTCTGTGATAACGTTTTGGTATTTTACATTACCTTATAGGTACCGAATTGTACAGTCACGTCTAATAATATGTATACACTTATCAAAACTGAAAAGTGATTTGCTCGTGAAATTATGGTTTCTACGGTGAGATAAGACCTATTTCGGCTTCCAAAATTCCATGTTCGTGAAAACGTAAAACCTTAATCAATACAGTAGGCGAAAATCACTTTTAAAAGTTGCTGTGTGTATACATGTTATTGGACGTGACTGTAACGAGTCGCTGGGGTACTTAGCCATCTAAACTGTGAAATCGTCTAATCTTTCGTCAATGCAAACAAACGCTGCAAACACTGTGTGCCAAGTGTCCCATAAAATGACAAAAGATTAAGATCTTACAAACAGCTCAGAATACAAAATCCCTAATCAAAATAGAAAACACTTGAACGCAATGGAATACCCTAAAGAAAGAAAGAAAACATATTGTATTGTTACAGAAACACGTGATAGATACTAAACACCCGGTTTCAGGAAAACAACATACAAATTAGCGGGTGGTCAAACTTATTGTTGTGTTAACTTCTGCGGTTATCGTGGTTCGCTGACAGATATAACTACAGCCGATCTCCAAACCAATCTGGTCAGTGTTAAGGTAAAAAAGCCTGGTACCCATTTTTCAAAACAGAATCATCGCGGTCGGTCGTAAAATTCTAGGCTTTTGATTTCATTGTTCGGCAAATGTAAGTTTTTTTTTTTAAAGTAGGTAAACTTCGTAGATATTATAAAATTCCTCATGAATAAACTAAGTCTACGAATAGTTGTCCATTTTACATGAATTGCAATAAGTAGGTAGGTACTAAAACAATTACAGAGCTCCAGCAGTGAGGTGCAGTGACGTGCAGTAAATAAAGCAGAACGATAACGGTGTGCAGCATGCTGTGTCTACACTCTAATAGCCACGAGGCCACTATACATGGAGAAAAGAGCCGCGAATGTTATCATTATGTTGTATGCTTAAGTGCTTGTTGGAATATGGGAGAACGGATGATATTGAGAATAATGTAGGAGAAGTTGTAGGAATTATGAATGAAGCTTTTGCATTTTCATTACAAAGCATTATCTACTACTGTTTTCTTTCGTAGTAACGGGGTCGTTTTCAACTTTTTAATATGGGATGAATATGAAGTAAAATTAGACATGCAAGTGTAGGATTCGGCTTGACTAAATTCATTCTTGGCGAAACAGATTTTAGATATAATTCTCGATGAAAAAGTCATGAAAAGAATATCTAAATCAACTATTAAATCAATATTGAATCAGACATTTTTGATAGGAAGAGACGAGTGTTCCGATGCTGAATACGATTAGGAGTATTATATTTTTGACTATCGTATGTACGAAAGACGTCAGTGCTTCCAGAAAATAAATGCAATCAATTAAAAAATGCTCATTAATCATTAAAACTGACGACAAAACCTGCGAGACTTTAGTAAAGTCGGTATCTATTTTAATGACCATTAAAACTAATAGGTTATTAAATTAATTTACCGCGATGCAGGTAATTTATGTCGCCATTGCTTGGGGGAGCGATAACATCATTTATCTTACCTTTCCCTCAATTAAGTTTTTAAGCTCATGCGCGATTATGTGATTATCTTATATCCTCTAGGTCAGTGATATCTGCTTGCGGACTCCGTAAGTACTTAGATAGGTAGGTACCTACCTACCTGCTTATTTTTAGCTTACAAGTATTGGGCTTTGGTCTATGGCTTGTACTTCGCAGGAAAGCGTTTAGAGCCTTATCATTGAACTAAAATTTAACCTTCTTTTGTTTCGATTTTCTAGATCCTATAGTTTTAAATGGCTAGGGCTACGTCCCGTTTGGTAACTTTCCCATTTGGAAAACTAAACAAAAGACGTGAAAAACAGTGCAACATTTTGTAACTATTTTAATCTTCATACATTAGTCTCGTTTCGTAACCTATAAATTTCAACTGTTTTTTGTACGGTACAGTCAGCTCCCAAAGTTACAAAGATACTTCTTGTTGATGTAGCTCTTTTTTGTCTCTCCCTGGCACACTAACACTAAGGTTTGTTACGAGAGAAGTCAATTTGGATTTTAACAGAAAATACTAAGAGGACAGAATCATGAAGATGTTGGTGCCCCGTCTACAATACTATCGTAAGAATTTACTTAGTTTTACTGTACTCGTATGTCGTGAAAATATGTATTTATCTTCAAGGATAGCCAAATCTGCCTAGAACATGCGTGAATAGACGGAGCTATTAGAGTAATAAATACAACCTTGAATTGATGCATGCCTAGTGCTTTTGGTTAGTAACTCACCTAAAAGAATGTTTTGTTACAATTTATTACTCTTTATTTGAATGTTTTTATTTTTATTTAAATACGTAAGTTTAGTTTATTAAATACGTTATATATATATATATATATATACAGGGTGTAACGGAAAGGGTATATACATCCTTAAGGGTGTGCTACAGACCATCAAACTGAACATGTTTCTCATCATAAAAAAAAAATTGCAGCAAAAAAAAATATCAGCTGCCTATACATTTGGGTCGAACAGGTATTGCAATTTTCTATGGGGCAGCAGATATTTTTTTTGCTGAAAAACATGTTTTGTGATGAGAACCATGTTCAGTTTGATAGTCAGTAGCACACCCTTTAGTATGTTTATACCCTTTCCGTTACACCCTGTATATATATTTTTGAATAAACGAATCCGCACTTTTGTGATGGTATTTTGTTATGTTGTCGAAATGGGAATGTTACCAGATGGGATGTACTCTTTTAAAATGAGCAATGTTTGTAATCACGTTTTCCAAAAAAGGCTCTTAGGGTTTCGATGACGGTTGCAATAGAGGTGTTAACGGAGGCGATAAATCGACCTGGCTAGGTCTCACACCTGGGAAAATTCGTTTTCTCTGTTCACCCGAGCAGAGCTCGGTCGGCCGGGTACTTCAATTTGAAATATATTTTAAACTAGCTGTCCCCGGCATGCGTTGCAATGCACTTTTTCCTACCTTTCTCACCACTCACCTCACTCTTTTTCTTACCTTTTAAACCTTCCCTGGACTACGACAAACATTTTAAAACCAAAATCAGCTAAATCGGCCCAGCCGTTCTCGAGTTTTAGCGAGACTAACGAACAGCAATTGATTTTTATAAATAAGAAGATGTAACCCCCGTATTATACACGGTTGGATTAGCATAGCTTTAAGCTCTTCCTGGTCAGTCAACCCCAAAATACCCCCTTTCAGATTGGCTAATATAGGTATTAGGTAGGTACCTAATTAGATAAACATAGTAAGTCTAGGATTCTCATATTTAAACAGATACCAAAATGCATAAATTAAAGTACCACGCGACAAAAGTGTTCTATTGTAATAATGCATGCCGTTATACTTACCTTTACCTAAATAACAAAAGTAAAAGCGACAAAGAAGCAATAATGTTTAGATTGAACGCGCGGATGACACCCGACAGCCATTGACAACTGTCATTACCGGCCGATGTGAAATCTAGACTGGTTAGTCTGCTCGTAGTACTACTTCTTACTAACGCTGCGAATGTATGTACTTATCTGTTAAATCGTAACGCGTAAGAGCAGATTACTGCTATCGTATACTTACTAGTAACTAACTGAAGAGAAACATAAATGGTAGAGAGAAGTCTGTTTGGGGTAGTGCTTAGATTCCCACATTGAGATGCTTTAGTGTCAAAATCAGTATACTGCCATGAAACAATGGATGATAAATAATTATAATCGTTGCCTCAGGATAGCAAACGCACTGCAATGCTGCCTAGGGTAGGTCCAGGGTCCTAAAAAAGTTATTTCATCAGCTCTGATGTTGATGGGAATCACTTTGATTGAAGTCGGTTTTATGGAGATAAAACCTGATGATGGTCCGTGCGGGGATCGAACCCCCGTCACGCAGTGCAGCAGTCGATCTCTCAGCCACTGCGCCAACCGTGTCGTGATATTCGATTCTAATTATCTTGTTGAAGGTCAATGTAGATTTTCGAATCGCCTTGAAAGCGATTGCCTCATCACTAGGTCATTTGACGAACTGAGAGATAAGTACAAGACTCTACAATTAGAACAGGCAAAGAGTTACATACGGTTAATGCATGGCTAACTGTTGGACCATTTCTGAATCCCTAATAAAATTCCTTGCAGCTTGGTTTCGAACAAATTGTACCTACCCAAAATTTTAAAGAGCGCTTGGCCGGCATGAAAAAAAACGATGATCTTATATATGCAGAATAATTTAACATGTTTTTACTATTAAACCGATCTAGCATTAACTCTTCTACTTTTAAATGTTATGCTTAAAACAGTTCAAATAAAACAATGATTTTAAGTATTTTCAAGCTTAAATAGCAAAGAATGGGTTAATGCTAGACTCTCGTTGTAATCTCCAATCTCCTCACAAAAATCTACTTTTTTATCCTGGCCGGCCGGCGGCCCTTTATCAAATGGGTACAAAATGTCTGATGTCCTTTATTTGCTTCCTGATGTCATTTTTTTTTATCTGCGAAATAGCTTACATGGATTTGAATGCATGTAAGTAATCAGCTTTGCAAAAGTGACTGTCCATTTGACTGTAACTCTTTCACACCTTAACAGCAGACAGGTAGACTGTGACCTGAACTAGAAAATAGTTTACTATTTATTCCAGTACTACATTCCCGTGGGATAATATAATCAAACATAACGGGTTTAAAAAACGGCGAATAATTTCGGGGACAGTAATTCAAATTCAAATTCAAATATGTTTATTTGTGACACATAGGTAAAAGTATGTACATGGTGTTATCAAAAAAAGTTGTCTCACTATGTGCTGCCATGCAAGGCGTACAAAATTACAATTAATGTTTACACATTAAGTAATGTAGGTTGTAGTTTTTTGACTATAGAAACTACTGATATTGCAGCTAATCACCTAATATTAAATCTTTAATAAAATATACAATAAACAAAAACAAATTTGAAACAATACAAAACATGTAAACAATAAAAGTAGTAACAATCTTACGAACTAAAGCTAATAATCAGGGATTAAAATTATCTATTAAAAATACAAGTATAAAATAAAAAAGTTTTCATTTTTCTTCCAGGTATTCATTTATAGAATAATATGCTTTTTGAATTAAGAATTTATGGAGGGTTTTTTTAAATGTATTGCAGTCTTTTGTTGTTTTTATTGGGTTTTTTTAAATGTATTGCAGTCTTTTGTTGTTTTTATTGACATAAGTTTGAGGAAGTTTTAGCGGACAAGCCGCGGGTAAAAGCTTTTAGAGAAACATGCTTTTTTAACCCTTCGACTACGGTAAAATCGCGCCAAAATAAGCGCCTGCGCCGATTCATATCACAGTAAACATACTAGGCACGCACTTCAAGGCCGCAAGCCAGCCTTGGTATTGGTAATGAACCTGTCGATCCCGCTATCAAAGATATGCTAATACAATTTCTCCTGATCAGATATACATTGCGTTCTAATTGACAGATTATAATGCTGTGCCTAATCCTGTTGTTGAGGAAATTGTGAATTCATTGACTGGTGTTAAATAGTTTGGCATTTTCCTTGGCACAGTAACAATTTTTTTTGAGCAGCGCTATTGAATGGGTTACGAAAGAATTTTCTTCAAACTTTTAAATTCAATTATTCAAAATCTTAATGGAAATTGTTAACTTGGACGTAATGGAGCGATGTGTTTTAATTACTAGCATGTACTTTAATAGTATTATAAGTGTTAAATTGACATGGTCACTAACGTTATCAGTAACACTGAAAAAAGAATATTATTTACCATAATATAAATACTACGTTTGTTGCTAATGAATGGTAAGTATCCCGTTTTCAGTGCTAATGATATTTTTTGGAATACTGTTACCAAAAACGAGTCAAAACTGGAGAACCCAAATTTAACTTAATTTGTAGAGTTGAATTAAAATGTACCGGTAGTGGTAAATCAAAGCATGTATCTTAATAAACATGGTAATGTTCTTTAAAAACTAAAGTAATGAATTGGGAACTCCTTGTTGAAACAAAAAGGTATCTATGCATTAAAAACAAACCTTCATATTATCGAAGATATTCACAAAGGCACACAAACACTTCGTCCAAGCACTAGCCGATGCTATTACAGTCACAATATCGTTTTCACTAAGAAAATCACGATTTTTCAACTTGCAACACTGGATTTAATTGGTATAACAGTAACAACAGCACTGGTCAGCTGTGAGCTGGTTGTGGAACGCGAAATAGGTCACCGCGAGTCTTTATACCAACCCCCACTAACGATAACTTCAGCTTGCTATCTTGAACAGTTAGTAAAACATAGTCGTAGTAAATTACTGGTTACTATACTTCCTTTATCAGAGGGGTATTGGGGTGTTTGTAAGAAATATTTAGTTTGCAGAATCACTAAAGTTCGCGATAGATTTTTCGTGAATCAAAGGGTTCTTCGATAATAAAAATTTTGAAAGATACAGAATATGATAATGTATTATATAGAATAATAATAAAATGTCTAAGCAAACTATAACATGCAGTCACATGTAGATACAAGCGATTTCACATGTGACCGCGACGAATTTTGAGGCGATTAAAATTAAATTAATTAAAAATTATTCCGAAAAGTTTTATGTTTTACACATAATAATTTACTTGTATTTTAAAAAGAAATCTCGATAAATATAATGTCAAGTTGTAAAAACCACTTGAAGCAAGAGCGGTTCACTTGTAAAATTATAATAAGTACCTACCTATAGTGTAATTATTTAGATTTTCTGTCAACTTCTGGACAAAAAAAGGATTTTAAACGTCGTTATTTGATAGAGCTTCACCGTATAGTAAGATCAATATGACTAAGAAAATGTATAAGACAGCTGTAGGGTACAGTACTTAATTCATTTAAAAAGACAGACATGCATTTTATAAAAACAATTGAAAAAACTTAGATGAAGAATTAGATATATAATCGTTCTTCGTTAAATATTTTTTATTAATGACATATCAGTGACATACGAGTATCAATTTCAGTCATGCAGTTATACTTCGTGTGTAATAAACACTTTGTGTCAAATTAAACAGATTATTATCAGCAGGCGATATAACAATGACGCGACAGTCGACGAATCATTAAGATTTTGTGAATTCATTCTTAATTTTTTTTAAATACGGAGATATTAACGACGTACAATAAAATAGAAGTACATTAGCCAAGTATTAGCAAATTATATCATCCATGTATTAGAGAGCGCGTTTTTCATCGGTGCGAGTCAGCGACTCTTGCGCACGCTAACTGGAAATCGTCGCCGATGACCGGTGACAGCGACGCAGTATTTTCACACTAGTTTTTACTTTTGTTGCGAATAGGTTGGTCAGTTTTAGATACGACTCTTTAGATGGGTGGGCAGAGGTGCCAGTATAAATAAAAGGAATTGGTGGAGGAAAGGAGGTGCAAATAGAATTTTTGAGTTCTGTTCAATAACGTTTTGTGCATAAACAGCTGATGCCTCGCCTTAGGACCACAAAGCCATCGTATAGGCTGTGAATAGAAAATAGTTTGACAAATACAGGGCGTTGTTTTGCATCCTCGTCAAAATTCAGGAGGTTTTCAAAAAAAACATAAATAAGCAATTAAAATTATGGTACCTACCTAGTTAATTATTAATAAACGCTGATTTTTTTGGTTGTTTAAGTTTGTCAGTATTTCAGAATAACCCCCTTAACGTGGTTAAGGGGATAATAAAATGATCGAATAAACGTTTGAGATTGTTTTTATGTGTGGGAAGCGCGATTATAGGGCGAAATTGAGACGGGCCGCGTTTAAAACGTGGGAGGTTCACACTTACCGATTTCCGTAAATAGGAAAAAAAAAATACCTACCTATTTTATTATTGACTCGGGATAAAAATCATTAGCTTAGTTACCTCCTTGAATTTGACGAGGATGCAAAACAACACCTTGTATAAGAATTCAGTTTGTTAACTGACTCGTTGGTCTAGCGGTAACAATTGCGAGTGCTGAGCATGAGGTCCCTGCATTCGATTCCCGGGTCGTTAAAATTGCGATCAGGTTTTCCCACCAGGAATTTCTCAGTAGCAGCTACGGAGTCTGGATTTGTGCCCGGTTGATGGCAATAGGCTCGCCCCCTACTACATGGGACATTAACATAACTGGCGTTATGTGGGTGTAATATTAGGTATACCTCTGTTTAACTCTTTGGGGGTTACAGGCGTAACGTTATGTTAGTTTGTTGTTGTTTTTAGAGTTCCTGAAGTATCAAAAGGAAAAAACCGGCCAAGTGCGAGTCGGACTCGCGCACGAAGGGTTCCGTACCAATATTTATAAAAACCACCATATATGATCTGCAAATTAGACTCGTTTTTAGTACAACTGACGCTTAGCGCCATCTATCGATATCTCTATGTAGTTTTTTCGAAATTTTCGAGTCAAATACAATTGGTCGACTATTACACTTTACTTGTAAAGCCCACTTATGTGTGATAGTTTTCCTTTAAACTTCGTTATATATAGGTGCTACTGCCGTGACATTTGAATTTCTAACTACATCCATGTAGTCGGTACAGGGGGGGGACACTTGACTCTAACGAAAATTCTTTAAAGTACGCGGACCGCGTGAACTTATCCATTTTTTTTCGAACATACCAAGTTTTGCTTCGTTCTTCTTGGCAAAATTGTGAGAGAATCTAAAATCCGCATATATTAGCACTAGTTGTTTAAGGAAATTTTATAAACCACGTAGTGTATTAAAGGCCCTACGCCATGCGACTTTTACAACTTCCGCGCAGATAGAAAAGTAATTTGATGGTAATGATTGATGGCGGTGTTCGGAGTGGCAACCTGTCTACTGCGCTGGCGAACCGTGTTTATGTCAAAACGGCGTTGATTAAAGCCTGCGAGACTTCCGTTTGTGATTATTTGTTGCATTTACTTTACATTATTTATTTATTTGCTCTAAGGTATTGATTCCGACATTTCCTAGTTAATAAACTAGCAATAATTTCAAAGCACCTTGGTTATCTTTTGCTGCCTGTTTAGGCATTCTGGCCATTCAAATATCAATTTCAAGTAAATAACTAGCAGAATAAAAAGAAATTACGTTCTTTCATTCATGGTACAAAATCATCAAATGCACATTATTTCGCTCATGGTTATGACTTCTTAGTTACAGCTATACACATATTTTTACGAGGCGCATTTCTTACTTCTCATGTTAAGCTCGTAATGTAGCTGCCTGTTATTTTTTCCACAAACTGTTGAACTTGAGGTCACCAACCTACGTGCTTTAATTACTGCTCCAGCTCCTCAATCATTTTGAAAGTGAGCGTAATGAAGCTCGACGCACAAGGAAGGCAAGTGCTCGGCCTTATGTAAACTTACAGAGATTTATTTCGTTTCATGGTGTTTCTCTTCCGTCATAGCATTACTATATTGTGAAGGTGTTGTTTTCCAGGACAATACATTATGCAGCTTTGAACGAAAATAAATGAAATTGAAAGCTTCAATTATTCGATTGAAATGGGTTTGACAACATTTAGCGACCACAGGTTTTTGTACTACTATTGCTGCTTAGATCGAATGGTGATTAGATTTAAGTACGTACCAACCTACATCACATTCAACGTTATGGGATTGGCCATTCAATCATTATATTCCGACATTCTCACTCTGAGAGCAGCGGAGGCCCAGTGGTGGCAGCCCCGACTTACGAGCAGTAAGCTGTGGGTTCGAACCCAGGCAGGCGCATTACTTTGTGTAATTTATTTCATCTCTGCTGCTCTGAAAAACGGTGAAGAAAACATCGTGAGGAAACCGGCATGTCCTAGAACTAAAAATTCGAAGACTTGTGACATCTGGGCCCGCGTGGCCCACTCCCTCTCATAGAGAGGAGGCCTGTGTCCCAGCAGTGGGAACATTATAGGCTGATGATGATGATGACAGGCCCCCAGGACAGACATGCGTGAGACTTCACGCATGTCTGTCCTGGGGGCCTTAAATGGCCGCTTTATCGTCGATGTTTAGCCCCCTGCTTAAGAGGCCACTTTAGGCCCCCTTTTGTTTGCACGGCTCAGGAACTGATGGACAGTACTAAAAATGTTAAACCTGTGGCCTCATGGGCCGATTCAGTTAAGATTGCCTTCAGCACTCTAAGACGAACATTCTCATTATCTCAATGTCAATGACCATTGGTCAATAACGATGTGCCTATTCGTACTTTGTGAGTGGATGTTTATAGTCCGTCTTTAGCTAGCGCCTTCGAGCAGATGTCGAGCAAAAGTGTGCTACCGTTGTTTTGCTTTAACTACATTAGTTTTTTTAGAAAATTCGTCACTACATTATAATTTTGCCATATTTTTAGTTCTTTCCTATGAGTCGTCAAATTAATTATTTGTAAACAGAATAAAACATGTTTCAGAATTATTATATGCAGTAGTAGACCCTAATTTTAACACTGCATCATTGATTTATTGGGGGACCTTTTTGTACCAATAGGGGTGCGGACTGGGTAAAGAAAACGACATTCTATTTTGTCCGTCAGACAGGTAATACGGTGAGACAGGTAATATTAGACACGTATTTTTTGTTTTATCAAAATATCAAAAAATTACTTAGTTAAAACTCATTAAAGTTGGAGAGTGGGGGCTCACTACGTCACAAGTAGGTATAAAACTTACCTACATGACATGTGACGTCATGCGCCATTTCAACTCAATATATCTCCGTAATTTTATGACCACGTGAAAAAAGAAAAAATACGTGTCCAATACTTTTCAATAAACTACCCGACGGACAAAAAAAAAATGTGATCATCCCCTATTGATAAATTTATTTATCGTTAGTTATTCTTCGTAGCAGGTCATTATAGAATATAATTTTAACCTCTTATTCAGCAAAGTTGCTCAAAGTTAAATAGCTAAGCTTAGCCACACATTTTTGACATATTGTACCTTTAGACCAAAACTTTACGTACCTAACTTTACGTTCTAACTTTACGCACGCAACATTTTTAAAAGGACTTTACCTCCTTAAGTTAAAGCTTAGAGACGTTTAATGTCAGTAGGTACATCTTAGTCACGTCTCAAGTAGCTTATCATGAATTCAATCTGCTACAAGAAGGAAGTAAGAAAGCCGCGGCGCCGCTGAATTAATTCGTGATCATGGTTAATTTCCTCCATCAAACCGGATGACTAGGTTCTATCTGAGCAACAATCGCGGTGTCAGCACGCGACCAATTAGCTGTAGTTCCTGGAAGGTATTGATAGCTACCTAGTCATTAATAAATAATGTAAGTGGGAATCAGAACATGCGCGCAAAGATCACGATTGATAGCCCAGATTCCTGCTATATTATATAGACTAGAGTAGGTAACAGGCGCTCGTGGCTAAATAATAACATCCGCTCGGATCAATTTTCAAGCTAAGCCTCGCATACCTAAGTTGGTCTGTGGACGGGAGACCCATTACATACCAAGTTTCCTCCGTGCCTTCAAAAACACGTTATGCCGTTGGTCCCAGCTGTTATTTGTAGATATTTTAAAGTCGTAGTCAGTGGCCCGCCAGTCCAAGGGTACCTATCATGTTACCCAGTACCTGCTAACGGGGTTGTGGATGTCAGATAGGCAGTCGCTCCATTTAAAATACTGACTGGACGACTACAACATACGAGTTCCCGTGTCTAAGCAACACATTCAACTAAAGCTTTTAACTATATTGAAATTCATCGTTAATTTATTTGTCTAGTCTGTATCATTTCTAGTACAGGTGCAACTGGTGCAAGCAATATATCCCAATAAGACTTCCAAATGGTTGAAGCTGAGATTTGAACTCAACTGCATGCTCAAATACTCAAATACCCAGTCAGTCAATTTTGTATCTCGAAGAGTAGACGTCAGTTGAATATGGGGTTCTCTATTGTGTCACCTAACTTTTTTATCCATAATTTAAAGTGCCATAACTTTTTTTGTCCTAATCATCATTTGTCCGAATGATAATTCACCCGAACTTAACATCACATAATATCACATGCCATAAAATTGAAATCCCTAAATATAATATGTCCTAAATCCGTTTGTCATAAATATTACAATCAATAATATACAAAATACATAAAAATGTTTTCTATAAAAGTTATAAGTCCTAAATTCAAATTACATAATGTTTATTTATAATAATAATAATCTTAGAACAATTTATTTTTATTTTTTATTATACATAAATAAATATATTATACATGTACTCAAAAAAGCAGTTGATTGTGAACATGTGGTTTTTGTAAAGCATGCAGCATGCAAGCAGGCACGCAGCATGCAGCATGCAAGCAAGCACGCAGCATGCAGCATGCATGCAAGCACGCAGCATGCAGCATTCAAGCAATCATGCAAGCATGCAACATGCAGCAGGCATGGATTCTGTCACGGCTCCGGCGCTGCGGCGCTCCGGCGGTCCCTCGCGAGTTTATCGTCACAGATGGGTTTAACGCTCACCACCGCAGCTTCGGCTTGCTGGCCGGCTTAGCCGGCCAGCCTCAGCCGCGGCGGCGAGTGTTACAACCACCTGCTTCTCAACTCGCGGGCCGCCTCGCCCCTCCGCGCCTGCGCGATTTTAAATTACACTCTAGGGGTAGGGCAGACAAGACTGCGTGGAGTCGGATTTACAGCGATTCGTTACTGTCACTAAAACCTAATTTTTAGCATATGTTTTAGGACTAAAAAAATTATTATAAATGAACATTCGGAATAATACACATTATTTAACACAATACTTAGGACATATGACTTTAGGTCTTGTAAAATTAGGGGATTCAATAATTATAGTACTCGATATTATGACAGAATACTTTTAGAACTAAAGATAATTATGTTAAACAAAATTTCGGGATTTTGAACATTATGGTTACTGAAGTTTATAGCAAACGTGTTATGGATAATGATTTTCGGACAAACAATTTTAGGAGAAGAAAGGGAGTACCGAATATGGTGCTCGCTTTTCTTGGAAACAGATTTTTGTTCGCTTTAACAGACCCTCTCTTAGAGTAAAATAGTTTTATTCATACTGGCTCTTGCACTGGACATGTATCTTACCGAATTGTATCTTCGCTAGGGCAATCCTAGTTTTTATTTCTCGTAGTAGGGTAGGGTCACAAAACAACAATTATGTATCACACACCCTTCATCATTTATTTACAAAAATAGTAAATTACATTTAAACATTATATAAAATATAAATAGTATCTAAGTGTTACTTATTTGAGCATTATTTACAAAATTAATATCGAATCTTCCTACGTCCTAGGTAACACCAATTTTTCAACTAAGTGGCTAAATAAATTAGGTACTAAAGTGGTACTAGTAGATACGAATGTGTACTTTCTAATTGCCTACTGTAATACCGCAATAATATACAATTATTATCTTACAGCTCATAAACCAGGAGGCAACGAATTCACTTAATGGCTTCTTGAAATATGGAATTTGGAGGTAGAAACACACGTACTAGACGTATGAATAACTTCGCAAAATATCCACAAGTTAAGTGCAGGTTCATACAATTATTTATACTTTAAATATCGAGCTATCTATAATGGATTATCGATGCTGATATATTATCGTTATTATTGAAATGTCGACTTTCGATCGACAAAAGCTAATCTCGATTACGCAAGAAAAGTTAATTCTGTCATAAAGTTCTGTAAGCTGTCTCCTGTTTCAATGATTGTACGCCGCACTGAGCAGCCTGCCTGGCCGCACAGTTAGGAACATGATCGCTACAGATAAATCCAAACATGTAACACAGCCCAGCTGTGTCAGTCAGCCTGTGAACCAGACCAGCTGCTTCGTGCGCTATTTTTTATATTATTTTTCACATTTAGAATTTGTTTCAAAAGTTTCAGTAATTCTGTGTTTCGGATATTTCACTCGGCGTCTGTGTTAAGTTCGTTCACACAATTTTTTGGTATTCCTCGGTATAATGTTCTTATGGTCACTAACATTTCATCACTGGATAATCCTTTAACTAAATTACCTATTACATAAAATAATGTACCATGCTTACAATTTTTTATCAAAAAATCCTGGCTCTCAAAACCAAGTTATGAAATTAACCAGTCTTCAAGACCAATTGCAACTTCTTCAAAATCTTTTTGGCTTATTAAATATGAGTTATTAAAAGTAAATCAGGATAAGAACTAAAGTTGTTACCACCATACAATTACTATGAATAATAATAATAATTACTGATGGTAGTAGTGCTGCAGCTCCTCAGCATTGACCAATGTATGCTGGACAGGGAAATCTGGAAAACGAAAATAGAATAAATTATTATACTTGTTGATATCGCGATGAAACTTTTCATTCTACTTGTACTTAAAGGCTTTCTGTGTTAAATATATTTTCTACATAGATTACTATGGATGTAATGTAATGTCAATATCTGTCAAAACGCGAAGAAGCCATTAAGATTATTTATTAGGCTTCTTAGAGCTTGAATGGGGCGTCAGGCGACTTTCTTGAGCACTTATTCGTAAGATGGATCACAGAGTAAATGCATATTTTACATAATGATAGCATATTTTTGCCATAAAAATCTACCTGAATTAACGAAATAAATTCATATTTTTGACAGATATTGGCTTATGTAAGTGATTGTACGATCAATTATTACTACATGCATATGAAATGATGTAACGAGAAAGTTAGTCCTGCAGTCGTGTTGTTATGATACAGAAGACTAGCCACTCATAGTCAAGAGGAGATAGTCGTAGTGTATAGAGTGGAGGAGTCAGTCATCGTCACATACCTTCAGTCAGTCAACAGTCAAGAGTTATCGCACTTGAACAATCTTGTTGCCTCGTAGATAGTATTTCACGTCTTGTCTTCTATTCTGTTCTGTGGTAGTCTGTGGCTTTTCTGTGGTCGTAGTTGTGGTAGATGTAGTGGTGGTGCTGGTGGTGGAGGGCAGGGGGTCGAGGAGTTCCGCGGGGAGCACGCCCAGCTCATTGTCAGACACTACGGGGGTGGGCAGGAAGGGAATTTCGCCCTTGACTAACATTTCCCGGTAGGCATCTAGATCAGCCAACTTGAAAGATTCAGAGGATCTTTGCTGCTGGTTTATGTAAGCTGTTACTTTTTTTAAGTTATGGTTGATTTTCTGTATCTTTTCTGCTGTTAAGCCTGTCGTTTTAATTGTGGGTGCCACTGAACGTTTGGGTGCCGCGTAGTCATAGCTCTGAGCAGCGGGCACTCTAGGCTCGTAATCATTATAATAATCTGCCGCGGCAGGCTGGCCGTATGAGTTGACTGCTCCCCACGTCATGGGCTTGAATGTAGGGAAGGGTTGCGGGGGAGGGGGAGGTTGGTAGGAGACTGGAGCTGCGGGAGCGGTCGGCTCCTCAGCGTACGAGGTCGGGGGGTAGACTGGGCCCGGGTACGACGGAGCGGCGTAAGAAGGAGCATCGTGAGAAGGTTCAGTAAGAGTAGGTACGGTGGAAGAGAATGCATTTTTGATGGCGCTGTAGACAGTGTGGAGGATGGAAGGGGGTGGGTCGAGGGGCGTGTGTCCGGTGTGCTCGGAGTGCGCGGTGTCCAGGGTCTCGCTCGGAGCTACTTCGCCCAGCGGGGTCAGTATGACGAGGCCGGCGTGGACGCCGTTCAGTTTATGTCGGCCTGTCTCAAAAATGTGTCGGTCTTAGGTGATATGTTGTTAGTGTTGATGGCGGTGTCGTAATGATATTAGTTTTTAATGTGCTTTTCAAAGTAAACAAATAAAATATTATACTTGAATGATTACGAAATCTAACCCTTACGAAGCTTCAGCATTGCTTGCAGATTTCGCTGACAAATTTATTATTGATTGAAAATAAGGCATCTCTTTTATGGGTTACATACCAACCCCACGTCTTGTATTCCATAGCGATGTTATCTCATAAAAGCAACTGCTAAAGCTTCTACTATAATCAGTGGGTACTAAAAGTAAAATCTGATCAGTGTCAATATGTATACTGTGCCTATTTATCTACTTAGAAGCTACTTTTATGACCATACTAATGCTGCTACGCTAGATAACTACTCGCAGGATTGTTCCAAACTAAATTACAAATTGACTTTTCTTGTCAAGTAGATATACAGAACCTATTAATCATGTAGTACCTAAACGGTTGTAAAACTGTGGTGCACCTCGAGGAGGCTGTGGCCGTTCGTGGTATCCTATAATTAACGCAATGTAATTAGATACTTATTGGTCCGGATTTCATTCACGCTAAAATACAAGGTATATCGATACTGATACTTGATAATTCTTTTACAGAGTCTCCACTGACAAAAAAGTAATTTAATTTGTTTTGATTTATTCGCCGATGACGCTATTTGTTTTCGAACCATATCAGTTTCTGCATCAAGCATTTATTGATACTAGTTCTCCTCTTAACACTTGGGAAAACAACAAAATGAGATAATTAATTACTATACCACGTGGTGTAAATCGAATAAATTAAATAATGCCTATAAAAAAAAATTTTTAGGGTGTACGTCTAACGGGTTAATTTATGATATAACCACTGCGTTTAGATTTAAACATTGTTAAAATGATTTATTAAAATTGCGTGTAATTGTAAAATACTGGCTTATCAATAAATTGGACTTCAGTTTTGGGGATGTGTCTTATTCTTAGAGAAGATTTAAGTATTACGGGCAATGCTGATTTACTAGGATCGTCTTAGTATTGAATAGTATTTTTGCCGAATTTTTATTTAATTCCATTTATTTGTTCATCTAGATAAGATGCTCTTGATATCCAATGCTGCAAGTGTAAAGGAAAGTATTTTTAGTTTATAAGAATACGACAACCATGGATTTATTTTATATTCAGATTTAAAACGCTTAGTTGAAACTTCCCGTGATCAAAGGGCTGGCTTTTACCATGGCCATAGGCTAAGCGTGACCATACAATGTGGCAACGCCGCTGCCAGTCCTCTTAGGGACGTTATCAGATGACAGCGTTGAGGGGTTTATTGATTTTTCCGTCCAAAAATGTATATAATATTGTTATGAAATAAATTCTATAAAATCAGATCTATATGAAAGGAAAAATATAACACCTACCAAGAACATAGGATGAAGAAATTGCCACAAAAATAATATAAGGTAGTAAATACATAAGGTACTTCTAGTACATCTGGTTTGGTGGAGTGTTTCTAAAAAGACTGCTTGCCATAAGCGCTTGCCGTAATGTTGGCCCCTACGCACGCCACTGGGCCGTCTTCGTTTCATGGTCAAAGCGACATGAAGAGCAAGATTGTCAAATAGTTTGTTTTCATAGTTTTGCCAACAAATGCTACGTAGCAGCTACTTATAAATTCAACTTATTTTTGTATCTTCGTTATTATGTAGGACAATGTGTAACGGTACAGTGCGTCGCTTTTTAAAATTAAGTGCCGTTTCGTCGACTGGCCTACGAACATCTCAATTGAATGCGAATCTCTTGATTGTCTTTGTTTCTTCATTTGGATGCTGTAGAAAATTTTAGGTAGATTTTCGACCTGTTTGGGAATAGACCTACAGGAAGGTGTACGTGATTCTCGCAACGTTTGAATTTTACCAATAGGTACCTATGTAAGCTTTTAAGGCGCTTCATATGTAGGTGGGTACCTACCTACATATTTGTTAAGAATGAGAGGAAAATGAGTAAAAATAACTCCTGAAATTAGGTGAATATGAGAATATGTGAAAATGTAACAACTAAAACTGAGGAACTCATTCATAAACACTGTTTGTAAATAATAATAGGAAAGTCTATATACATTAGCACACGTAATGACTTGCACGTAAAGATCAGATCGAGGTGTAATGCTTTTCCGAGTTGTCTACTGCCTCGTTGGTCTAGTGGTGACAAGCACGGCTGCTGAACATGAGGTCGTTGGTTCAATTCCCAAGTTGGGCAAAGTGTTATTGGGTTTTCCCATTAGGAATTTCTCACGGAGTCCGGATTTGTGCCCGGTTGATGGAAATAGGCTCGCCCCCTATAACATGGGACTAACATAACTGGCGAAATGTGAACACTCAAATTTTGTCATCTCTGCATAACCGTTCGGGGATTTTAGGCGTGATGTTATGTTTCGAATCGTAAAACATCTTTTATACGTCAACCTTTTTTTGGGTAAATCTATTAGCTCTCAACGTTCTTCTCACAGACAAATTGTAATGTAATAATTATCACTATCACTTGTTTTCGCAAACAGTCATAATTTTATAACAGTACGAGGAACCTTGAAGAAACTTTCAGATGCAGGATGCCGTCAAATTATAAAACCTAATTACTTAAAGTGACAAGAGAAAATGTTCTATAATAGTTACCTATTTGCATAATGTTGCCTAGTTCAAAAGAGCTTGCATTAAACTAAGTACTCTACTCCATGAGTGGAATTACGCAAGTGTACTGTATTTACAACATCGTAAGTATACTTCAGGAAAGACTTGATACGTAAGTTAAGACATGACAGTCGTATCTCATCCTAAGAATGGCGTAATCTTAAGAAGTGACGTGCTTGTGAAAGGACATTTAATGTTAAGTAACTAGTCAATTAAACATCCGGATAATTTGTTGAATTTGGACATAAAGACCATGATTATGCTCTTAATTTGCGAATTCACAAAATTCATCCAGAAGAAACATGGACATGGTGGTTAGACATAGCCGATTTTGGAAGAGTTAGCTTTGTGTTTATTATATGCAATAGATGATATTAATTATATTTTCGATCGACTGCTGCGCTGCGTGTCGCGGGTTCGATCCCCGCACGGAACAAATATTTGTATGGCCTACAGATAGTTGTTCCGGGTCTGGCTGTTTGTGTATGTGAGTTTAAATGTTTGTAAACGCAGCCACGATACAGGCGAAATTCCAAGTGTGGGGCAACGTTTAAAAAAAAAATGTCTGAGTAGATACATGCAATTTAACATAGGTGGACCTGATAAAACATATAACATAACATCACGGGTGTAATACCCGAAGTGTTAGGCAGTGGCGTAGGTACCCATTAGTGCACCCACATTTCCCAGTTAAGTTTAAATCATTTATATTGGGTGAGCCTATTGCCATCAACCGGGCCCAAATCTACAGTTCGCGGCTGCTACTGAGAAATTACTGATGGAAAAACCCAATAACACTGCCCAACCTGGGAATAGAACCCAGGATCTCATGCTCAGCAGTGCTCAGTTACGCTTACGAGCACTAGGTCATGTTATTGTTTTAGCAACAGTTTTTTTTTTCACGATATCTACCTGAAAACAATACAAAACTGTGCCACTCGGTATCTTGCAATAAAAAAGGAAGTTACACTCAATTTATTTTCCTATTAGTTATAAAATTATAATGCACCACTGATGACCAATTTAAAAGACGCAACTCAAAGTTTATATTGCACCTAAATGACGCAACATCTTACGTCCGATGAGTTCACTAACAATCCAATAATAAAGTTGGACAAATCACCACATTTTATCTGTCACTGCAAATTGCACTTGGGTAAAAGTTATGCAATAACGAGGCCAGAATACAATAGTAATGCATTCGGATCTCTTTCCGAAATTCTTTGTCATTAACGAGTCGTCCGTGACAGGTTTTTTAAGGAGCTTTTTTATGGCAACTGTTGTGTGTGTAATTTGACATATTGCATTTTTTTTCCCTGTAATGTATAGAGCAATGACTCCATTGTTCATAACATGACATCATCATCATCATCATCGTTTCAGACGAAAGACTGCTGGACATAGGCCTCCCCACAACCTTCACCATGTCATCTGTCCATCTAGTGGGAGGCCTTCCAACGCGTCGTCTTCCGGTTCGCGGTTGCAGGAGGTCTACTCTCTTTCTCCGAAACGTAACTTCGGCAACGAACGAAAATTAAACGTAGTATCGTTTGTGACCCTACTCTATATAATTTGCCGACGCACACAAGAAGTTCGAATTCACAGACAATAAATGTATTGAATGTTATTGTGTGCGTTCGCAAAATATATAGAGTAGGGTCACAAACGATACTACGTTTAATTTTCGTTCGTTGCCGAAGTTACGTTTCGGAGAAAGAGAGTAGACCTCCAGAACTTTTCGGCCCCATCGCCCATCCGTTCTGCGAGCAATGTGCCCTGCCCACTGCCACTGGCAATTCTTCGGGCTACATCGATATACACTTGGTTGTCTTGCGGATGTCCTCATTTCTGATTTGATCACGCAAGGAAACTTAAAATAGCCTTAGGCTTAAAGTCACCCAAAGGGCAATGGAGAGCCATTGCCCTTTGGGTGACTTTAAGCCTTCTGATGAGGCCCATTGTGAGCGACCACGTTCCGGTCCCGTATGTTATCACTGGCAACGCCGCACACTGGTGATAGACTTTCGTCTTGAGACACTGCGGTAAGTTGGACGAGAAGACACCACGTCTGTAATTCCTGAAGGGTTAAGCAGAAGTGTACCCACTCGTGGCTGCTACTGAGAAATTCCTGATGGAAAAACCCAATAACACTTTGGCCAACCTGGGATCGAACCCTGTGACCCCCCCCCCCACTCTGGGCGGAGCGGGAGGGAGTGTCAGACTTGACTGACTAAAACCCATCCATGTTCCTTCTTAGCCCTTTGTGTTCCAGGGCCACGGTATCTCTTTCGAACAACCCGCAGCCCTGGCAGGCATCGGCCCTCTCGGACCCCTTCCGATTAGCTGACATCTCTTTGAGGTGCGCGTGGAACACAAACGCGCCGTGGGATCGAACCCTCATGAAGTCATGCTCAGCAGTCTCGCGCTTACGACCTATACACCAAAGAGGCAGTAAATTGTTCCTCTGTAATCATTTTAATGTCAAGTCCTTGTCAGCCAACGTTAGAGTCGTCATAATATTATTATAGCGAGAGTTTACGAAATAATAATTAACGATGATCTTTATAACATAGGTAAAACCCATACTTGTTAACTAATTGGGAATATTAATTTTGTTTCGTAGTAAATTAGATAACGTTATTTTTTGTTTCAAGGCTGTTGTTTTCCTGGATGTGGTCAAGCTGCGATAAAAATTAAATAACAACTAGGTAACGTAAGAATGATATAATGGAATATGATTTAATTACATAATCCTCACTACGTAATAATTTATGGGACTTGTTTACTTTAAAATTATGATTTATAATAATATATGCATAATTGCAAATTAACTCTCACTGAAATGGGTAATTAAAAATATTATAATAACCACAAGCATTGCCTGAATTAATATTTTTAAACGAAATGTATGACCATACGGAAACATTTAGTTTTCACTTAAGAATCAAGATACTGTTGTTTTCGTAAATGAGAATATGCAGAGGTTTAATTGTTACCGCATACTTTTTTATGATTATCACATTATTATTAATCTTTAAGTTGTGCGTGTAACAACAACAGCAGTCAATAAACTTGTCAACTTGGTACGAAACAGAAAATTGAAAATTTCGTGACGTGACTTACTTTTTAATCTCGAACGTTACCTTGATTTACAATCATGACTGAATATTTTAGCTTTACCCTGAATACCATAGTCGTAAAATACGGAATCAGTATTAACTGCAGTCAATGTATTGAAAAGGAACGATTCATCTAATGTCACCCGCACCATCTTACGGCAAAAAGACTACCTACAGTAAGAGAACTCAACATCACGCCTGTAATTCCCGAAGGGTTTAGCAGAGGAAGAACCCAATAACAAATCCCGACCAGGGAATCAAACCCAGAACCTCATGAGCAGCAGTCGCGATTGCGACCACTAAATCAACGAGGCAATCAAAGATAGAGAGGTACTCAATATTGTCACACATGATCACATCCATACCCGCGTGATGCGCCCCCCCACACTGCA
Organism: Cerastis leucographa; assembly: GCA_963082945.1. Lineage (NCBI taxonomy): Eukaryota > Metazoa > Arthropoda > Insecta > Lepidoptera > Noctuidae > Cerastis > Cerastis leucographa. Next base: position 17,620,043 of record OY720356.1, on the reverse strand, counting down.
GCTACTTTCATACGAGATGCGTGAAAGTGATGAGTGATTTGCGTCAACACTCGATTATTGTAAAATGTCAAGCCCTGCATGGGATGAAAGTTGTATAGAATGCGGCAGGTCTAGTTCTGTGATCTCGATTCAAGCACCTACGCCCGTGACCGCGACAGGTCGCTGACTTTGCTTATTTATAGCTGTGCATGTGCTTGTTGTCGACGTAATATACCTACTGTCAATAGCGAGGTCGTGGTTTGACTGTTGAGAGAGATTTCAAGTAATAAATACGAATATTGTTTAATCATATCCTATACTATCAATCGATTTCGATGAAAGTTGCAATATAGGGGCTTACTTACGGAGGCAAAAAAATGATCTAGATTAGGTCTCATATCTAAGAAAATTCGTTTTCTCTTTTTTCACCCTAGCAGAGCTCAGTCACTCGGTACTTGTTATCTAAAGAAGATAGACTGTTTATTTTAACAAAGGCATCAAATTAATCTGCCACTTTAGAAATTAACTAATAATAACAGAAAACGACACGAACCCAAACTTTGTGAAGGTATTTATCATTGCACACTTAAAAGTGTTACAAGTTAAATGTGACATATACATATGAATTTGTACCACAAATCTACTCATGCGTTATGTTTCATTAAAACTGATATTAGCTAAGCTATTTCAAAACAGCAACGAAAACATTAGACTGAGGTATATTTTTCCATTTTTCTGTATAATTTGTCAAGTAACGCAAGAACGGTAAACGTTTAATGTAACATCCTTTGAAGATACAGAAAACGTTTAACCAAAATGATAGATAGTCGGTCTGACACTTATTTCATTTCGGCTACTTTTTTCATTGCTTGCTATTGCATAACCTGTTTAGTCGCAAAACGGTGGGTTATACGAAAGAGCTTAACTTTTTAAACATTCAAGTTAATGTTGTTTGAAAGGTGTTACGCAACGACTGAGTTGTTAATTGATTATTTGATTTTATTTTATAGCCGGTAATGAATAAAAAATGAGGAATTAGGAAAATGTTGTGAGGAAAGTTTTGAGTATGAATGTGGATGGGTATAAGAGTAGAGGAAGACCAAACAAACGATGGATGGACTGTGTAAAGGATGATATGGTTACAAAGAAGTTGTCTGATGAGATGAAGAGTAATAGAGAAGTATGGAAGAAGAAAACGTTCTGCGCCGACTCCAAATAAATTGGGAAAATAAACACTAATCTCGAGTAAATAGGTATTTAAAAATGTCGGGATCAATGGATTAAAGGCGCTTGCACCTTTCTATTATATTTAAATAATATTATATTATATTTAAATAATATATTTAAATAATATTTAGTTATAAGACATATATTGTTAGTAGGTTTTTGTAAATAAAAAGCAAAAATTCCATACAACTAATGATGTAGGTAATGAAATAATATTTTATCATGGAATACCTGCATTCCGTAATAGTAAATATTAATTGGATTGTTTTATGGTGACATCATCTTTGATATTCCGACCGTAGTAGGTTAGTTACGCTAGTTATTAGTTGTAACAATGTTTTATCATTTTTTTAAGCATCAAATTCTCAGCAGTGCTTAGAAACAACGCCTAGTTATATTAACAAGATTAAAACTTCTGGGAGCAAAAGATAATTAATTCCCAGATTATTAATATACATAATTCCCAATGCAGAAGTGCACAATGAGTAATATTGTGTAACGATCATGTCGCGTTGTGAAATTGTTATGTTGCACCATAATATTGCAGTCAGTATAATGTATCATTTTCCGAAGTTGCAACAACTATTGCATAGACTTGTAATTGCAATGTAAAGGATCGGATAACTTGAGAGAATTCACGCTCATGTGACATATATTATTATGATCGTACAGTTACAACCGGCCGGACTGGATCCGTGATATAATAAACTTTCACTGAAAGGCACCCAAAGGCGCGCCTTTAATCTCAGCAACTGTTACGGGCATTGTATGGCTTCCTTAAATGTTATGGAATAACACTATTACATCTTGTACTTCCCTGATCTTTGAACAGAGATAGTTTCTATATAGGTCTTTTGTCGACATTTAGTTATTCTTTATCTAGGTCAATTCGATTTGTAGATAACTTCTATTGCAAATACGATGTTATGACTAATAGAAAAAATGTTGAACAGTCACGCTTGAAGAACATTCTAAAGTAAAGAAGTGCTTATAAGTAATAAAGCTTGGTATTGTAGGTAGGTAGAGTATGTGGGAATTTCTTCTTCCTTAATAGTGCAACATTGATGTTACTAGGTGGTGGTACACACTAGAGAAACATCAACCCGGAAGGAATTATAGAAGCAAATAATTTGGTAAAAACTTGAGACAGCTAAACAATGAAAGAAGATTGTTTCCTCAAAGTATGGGAAAATACGAAATTGAAAATGGTTGCAATCTTTCTTATATTGTCTTCCGAGTGATATTGCAATAGCCATCAAACTGAAAATGATTAGGTGAATTACAAAATCACATACACAGTTATTTGTCTGTCAAGAGTTGTGAGTTATTTCGTCATATGTAAAACGTCTATTTCCGTTTGAAAGGGAAAGTCTTACGTAAATGAGGTGAGGACGTTACTGCGGTTTTTGGGCATGGAAACGGACCAATGAATGTCAAACGTGTCGTAATAAGCATAATATTAGGTTGAAAATCATACTCAAGGTTAAGACAATATTTTGTTTGCGAAAAGGCTTAATAATACTGTCGTATGAGAGAACTCTTTCGACTCCAGCGTCCATTAATAGGCAAATATAAATGAAAGTAGGTAGGTAAAAGGAAATTGCAAAAGAACGATGATTTTCAATCGTTGCTCTTATGTGCAGATTAGTATTTTATTGCTTACTTTCCAATACTGATGAGGTAGACACCTTCGAGTCCTGTTAAAACACCACTTGGTCGGCGAGAAGCAGGATGTTCTTCACAATCTATAATACAGTTTTACAATCGCAGAACACTTTGAGACAATGTCAGGAAATCTGTTCTGCTTTAGAGTGCTAAAAGGGAAAATGTGTGCGAGACTGCTAGCAGACGGTAAGAAGAGAAAACAAGAAAGGAATTGCTATTATACACAGCCAAAAGACGAATCAAAATTGAACACTGAATAGTTCTTTAATTTATAAAACTTTTACGAAAATAAACGATCCCACAGATAATAAACCTCAAACTAAAACGCCTGCTAAAATGTCTTCAAGAACAAAGCGAAATGAAGCAGAAGTGAAACACAGTGACAACTGCAAGAAGACTTGAACTTACTCTTACCACAGTTCACTGACTAGGTCATAATAACGATACAACAGTTCCTCTGAGGGCATAGGCATCGGCTCCTCTGAAACAGCATCTACTACTGAAGACATCACTATTATTTCTGAAAAAAGAAATTCAAACATCAAAAAGCAGATTCGTGAATCTGATACAATTTAATCACTGTTCCAATCAACTTCGGCGTTTACTCAAAACTGACAATTAAAAAAAAACATGAATAGACTAATTCCACAGACTAACTGCTTGAAAGTTTATATTGCAAGTAAGCAAACAAATGAACGAAATGAATAATGCTATTCGAATAACGCTTTTTGAATGATAAATCTATTCTTTAATGAATCAAAATAAAATAAAATATTTAACGTGTTGTTAGTGTTGCAAGACGTAGACGCAAGACGTATCGTTCCGACAATGTTAGTGATCAGGTACGATAGTTAGAGATACTAAAATTACAAACCATTGCACTGGAAATAAGTGAAGAGACTTTTAATTGACGGCACGGTTGGCGCAGTGGCGAAGCGATTGACTGCTACGCGTGTCGCCGGTTCGATCCCCGTACGGAATAAATATTTGTATGACCTACAAGTAGTTTGGGTCCGGGTCTAGCAGTTTGTGTTTGTATGGTATCTATCTCTCTCTTTCAGTATCTAGCTCTCCATTCACCACCATGACCATGGTAATTAATTGTATAATAGCGTCGGATGTCACTTATACGAAAAGGTCATTTAATCATGAGAAATTTGATTCGTAACTCGTTTCTCCTCATTATTATCTTGATATCTTTATTATCATATTCAGTTCGACGCAAGGAATTGAATATTTCGTGAACTTTTTACGATATTTAGTAAAATAATAAAAATAGTTTTTATTTTGGAAACATTAGTATTCACCTTTTCAGTGTTTTACCTTAATTGTTAATTTATAGGTTAATCTTATACCTCAAGATTTAGTACTCGAGACGAATAACAATACATGCAATTTTAGCGATGTTTCACAATACCAAAAAAAATAATTTCATATTCAGCACAAGAGTTATGGTATTTAAAATTTAAATATATTCAAGTGCAAAATGTTGCCAAAAGTAAAAGTAGGTATCCTCAATAAACAATAGGTGAGTGGACGAATGCGACCTCTTTGGATGTTTAACCGACTGCGGATGATAAACGTTGGGTATCAGTTATGTAAGGAACCGCTGCTTGCTAGTAAACAACTCAGTCGTAATAAATTGGGTATCGACAAATTGTAATTTATTGCTTAGAATTACGCTATGTATCTAATCAGTACGTTATTGTGCTTCATGTATTAAGAGGGGACTCTAGTGGGCCTTTCTCCATACAAACGTATTCCGCTGTTTTCTTCGTGGATAAAGTGTCTAGAGCAATGTTTTTTTTTTCCAAAAAATCAATGTCTTATTAATACACGCCCCAATCATTTTCTTTTTTCAAAACATAATCTCTAAAAGAATTATGACAATCCAAAAACCCCAAAAAAAGCCCGTTTTTATCGCCATGTTCATACGACTATCAGAAAAATAAGATAAGTTTTTAACAAAAAAGAAAATAATAGAAGCATAGATATACTTTTCCTCTAAATTTTGATATAAGAATTATTTAGATCAGTTTAGTTTTGAAGGCCTTTGTCGAAAGACAAGCTGGGAAGTGAAACCGATCGTGTAGTCGATCTGTTAATAAATTATTAGTAAGAAATTGTGTATATTGTAAATTTGTAGAACAGAAATAAAGGCTTATTTTATTTATTAGTTTTGAAGAAGAAAACAGTGGCATACAAAACGTCTTTTGGTCAAGATTTTTGTAGGTAAAATCAGCCTGAGCTGCAGTTGTCCCTTTCGCTCTTTACGGGGGTTTGGTTGGTCGCAGCGCGACGGCAATAACGGCTAATACCTATTCTTCAAATTCCTCGAGGCTAGAGTCCCCTCTTAATTGAACTAGATTTAAGCTCGTAAGTGTGTGTATTCGTGAATTTATGGGACCAGTGTGAAAAGTAACACATGGCAGAGTTGTACCTAATAATACACCCACATTTCGCTAGTTATGTTTAAGTCCCATGTAATAGGGGGCGAGCCTATTGCCATCAACCGGACGGAGACTCCGTGACTGCTACTAACAAATTCCTGATGTAAAAACCCAATAACACTGCCCGACCTGAGAATCGAACCTAGGAATTCATGCTCAGCAGTCACCCTTGCGACCACTGTACCAACGAGGCAACTATACTTAAGAATTGTTACAAGCAAATTGCAAAATTAAGGTGTAAAGGAGATGTTTCATTTTTGTATGGGACTCCGGCCATGACCTGTACCTTTCAGGAAAGGTGGGAAACACTCCCTTGAATAGAATAAAGTAACATTTTTTAAATACTAATAGATGGTTTTAATGTACATAATAAAGATTAAAATGTTTGACGTTTGTCGCGAGAGTTATGACAGCCATGACAGGTTGTAGAGATGACGTTTACATAACCTAGAAATTGTTATTTGATAATAATTGTTTATCAGAACTGTTTTTTTTTCGATGCTTGCGTATTTGTTTTGTTCTCTGTTTTCATAAAACGGTACGCAATATGAGACGAACGAAACTGACTGACGGACACTGATGGGTTTTGTCACTTGTCAGAACAAAATGTCATTTTGAATTTTTCGTTCAGAAGTACACTCCAAAAAAGCAGTACCTATTATATAGTTTTTAACGATAAAATCACCACACTTGCTTATAATTAGTTGAAAATTATGTCTAAGAGACCAATAATAATAATTAGTTACAAAAACACATACTATTCATAATTTAACGTCAATGTGATATTGTGTTTTTGTGTGACATGATTTCAGAACGAAAGCAAACTGCAAACTGGAAGACGCCATGTTGAATAGAATGGGGCAATAATTGAAAAACTATTACTTTTTGTGCACAGCAAATCAGGCTTAAATTCACGAGAGAATATTTTTCCTAAGTTCGTGGTATTTTTTCCTCTTTTTCAATAAATGTACGTCTTATGGCCGAAAATGAAACATCTCCTTTGTTTGTAAATAAGTTTTTGGCTACCTACTTTCGTTAAATTTACCGCGTTTTTTTACTTTTTTACTAACTGGTTTTATTACGGAAAAAACCCATTCTGCATAAATGTTATTTTAACCTTATGCACAATTAGTATGAGGAAAAACTAAGGATGTTATTCGAAAGGAAATAAGTGATAGTCTTATTTGGCAGAGACGACATTGCCTATAATATTAAATAACATAAAACTGAAACTACTGACTTCTTCATGCTCAGTAGTCGCAAGCGCAACTACTGAGCATGAAGTTCTGGGTTCGATTCCCCGGTCGAGCAAGATGTTATTGGGTTTTTCCATCAGGCATTTCTCAATAACAGCTTGATGGTAAAAGGCTCGCCCCTTTTTACATGGGACTTAAACATAATTGGTGAAATATGGTTTTACATGTACACCTCTGCCTAACTCTTCGGAGATTTCAGGCGGTATGTGGAAACTACAGTAATATTCGAAAAAAAAAATTTGAATTAAACAGTTATTTTCTTTTCCAGTCGTACACCTATAACGTATAACTTATTTGAAAAAAATCCTTAAGGTGCTCACTCACCGGGAGCATTCGCGTGTAATGTAACGTTACAGAGTCGAGCATTACATCAGTGAGGGAGGAGAACTGAGCATTACAGTGCACAAACTGTAATGATACAAAACGAGTTTACATCAGTGAAGGAGGAGAACCAAGCATTACAATGCACCTTGTAATGATACAATGTGTAATATTTTGATACAACTTAAACATCAATGCGCTTTTTTTTTGCGTCTGGCCGGCCGCCGCGGATTACCTCCCCCTGTTCGATGACAATGCACAATGACCGCTTCGTCTGACATTACGGAAACAACTAAATCAGAATGCTCGCAAATTCAAATCTATACTAAATGTTACATTATACGCGAATGCTCGTCGGTCAGTGAAGTAGTATTGTAATGTAATGCTCAAAGTCGAATCTATATGTTATATTGCACGCGAATGCTCCCGGTGAGGGATCGCCTTTATGAAACAGAATAATGAAATACCCGAAAATACCCATTTATCAGATGTCACAAAGTCTTGGCTGAATTTACATAATGAATGAAGAGACACTTCATATTAAAATTAAGACCATAAATGGAAAAGTGAGATTGGACATGAATATAACCAATAAAATCGAAATGTATGATGCTAGGTGATCTAGGAGATAAATGTCAAACCTTACGCAACAAGACTAGGAAATAGAGCTTATGTAATAATGGCCTAGATGAAACACTAAATTTTGATATAACGGGTGATAAGAACAAGGTAGTAACAGGATCGTAATTGGACGATCGTGACTTGAAGTTCAATAGGTTTAGAATATAGCCACATACTACAAATTAAAAGAGATAATTACTGACGTAAAAGCGGCTTCCCATCCATACTTCCATACTATAATATTATAAATGCGAAAGTCACTCTGTTTGTTTGTTTGTATGTTTGTTACCTTTTCACGACTAAACGGCTGATCGGATCTTAATGAAATTTGGCAAGAAGATAGATTTAAACCTGGGGAAGGACATAGGCTACATATCATCACGCTACGACCAATACGAACGGAGCAGCAATGAAAAATGTTGCGAAAACGAGGAAAATGTGACGCAGACGAAGTTGCGCGGGACAACTAGTTTTCTATAATTATGTTTACTACTTCATCATTCATGAACATTCGCCTGCCCTAAACCCAATTTATTTAGGGTTCGGCGCAGCATGTTTTCTTCTTTCATACTTTTCTATTACTCGTCATCTCAGCAGTCACCTTGTAGAAATGGGAAAGTTACTAAACGGTATCTTGCCCCCCTTTCCAGCCATAATATCATCCTTCACACAGTCCACCATTCTTATTTTTATTTTTTATTCGTAACACCGAATAAGTGTCTAACAAGGAAATCTTCAGTATTTTCTCTGTATAATTTGCCAGAGACTCCGAAAAGCACTCAACATACATTTTCTTTAAAGCCTGAAATATAAAAAAAATGCAGTTCAAGGTGCCTAATCCGAAACTATGAGGAATAGCAAAAAATGATGAAAATTAAAACAGCATCATTCCATTTTCTAAACATCAATGTTCCTAGCCAGGAATCAAACCAGATGATTTTGTTAATAAACTCAAACTTATTCATATTTTGAATGAATATCCTTTGTATTATGAGTTGACACTCGCAGCGCAGTCATCTTCACAACATTGTGTTCTATTTTCAAATTGTTATTATTTCATCGTGGTTAAAAGCCACAGTAACAAAAAAAGTAAACAATTGAAATAAAAACTGTCACGTGTCTGTGACAGTCTAATAGAAACTTTATTGCGTCATCGTCAGTTACTAAAATAACAAACCACATTTTCACACATTCACTCCTAGGTAGGTATATTTCTATAACTGAAGCATTAAGTAGTTACAACTTTCATGCTAACGAGTCCTTGACATACTAAACTTTTGCCATCAACGAAAATATTACATTCATCATCAAATAGATAGTGTTTGAAAATAAGTCATCATTCAAAGTTATTCTTACTGTTTTACGATTGGCTATTAATAGTCGGCGCTTAACTTCACACTTGTAGGTGTCAACGATTATGATTGAGCACTTATCTACTATATTTATTGACGTACATAGTAATTGTATACTATTAATAAACATTAAATAGATATTACCATTTTACATGTTTTATGTCATAATTATTTTAATAAGCGACTAACTTATTCCTCATCTAAAATCTGCTTGATGAAAACTACTGTCAGCAAACCCTATTGCCAATTTGACTTAACAAGCATTGATATAGTTCTTTAATTCTTGCATCACTGTGTCTGTAAAATCAGAATGCTCTTTATTGGCGTTATAATAAAGTTGCTGTTACATTACTGCTATCACAGGTAAAATAACTAAAGACTGGAGCTTTGGTATCTTGTCATTGATGAAATGGTATATAAGCTAGCATCCTCCAAGTCTTGCCTACCCCTGGCTGGAGGCCTTGCTCTCAAAGCATCCACAGGATAGTCCGGTTAAGCAGATGACAACCTCATAGGTTGAACTGCGAGATGCCATTCACAAAAAAAAAAGTCTTGCCTAGCCTTTGTTACTTAACATAACCATGATGCCTGTAATACCAGTGTAATTCACCTTATAGTGCATCTACATTTCCCTAATTATGTTTAAGTCCCATGTAAGTAGTAGGTCGTGAGCATATTGCCATCAATTACCGTGCTACTGAGAAATTACTGGTATTTCTATCAGGAATTTCTTAGTAGCACGGTAAATGACTCTTGGTCCGACCCGGGACTCGAACTCAGGACCTCATGTTTAGCATTCGTGGTTACGACCACTTTACTACTCTCTATTTAATCCCGCATTGCGTTAAAAATAATATAATTACAGCATGTTGCTCCCACGATAGTATCCATTCTACCAGTCGAGTTGTGTAAGCATGATGCGTTTTGTATGAATCTTATGTAACCTCTCAGTTCCGGTGGATCGGGACCTCCGACCGACCCTATTGCGCAATAGATTGAACATAATAGATATGTTCTACTTTGCGTATTTTTATTTGCGAGCTTATGTTTATCGATTTTGTAACGATGTCTTGATCGCGTTAGGTAATATTGTTTTCATCACACTTGCACGTAAACAGTGTCATAACATACAGGTTAACTTGGCTGTAATGCCCCATATAAAACCCTAGGGCGGTAAGTAATTTTTTTTTAATTTACTGCACAGCATGACAGCACACAGGTCATGCAAGTTCAAGCAAGGAGTTTACACGCAATTGAAAAATTGTCTTAAAACAGGAATTTCATTCAATCTCGCTACATGTTATTTAATTACTCAACTAATGTTCTAAAATCTAAATAATCGATAGTTTTTTGTATCAAAACGTCGTTTTTTTTTTATACTCCGCCATGGCTATGGCTGTATACCTAGGTAAATATTTGCCTTTAACGTTTCTGAACAAAACATTTGTATAATCTGTGGTGTGGGCAAACAGCCCGCCATCCGCAAATCAGTTCACGTATTTCGTAATAATATGTGCTGACTTGTGTATATTCATAATTATTAACTCGCAAGTGTGATGAAAAACATTGTATGTTTCACGGGCGGTACGGGAATTACGAACCTCGACTCAGAAAGCCCTCAGTCTTCGACTTCGGGCTTCTACTAGAGCCTCGATCGTAATTCCTTACTTACCGCCCTTAATACACAATATACTATTTCATCACACTTGCACGTAAACAGTGTCATAACATACAAGTTAACTTGTCTATAATGCCCCATATAAAACCCTAGGGCGGTAAGTATTTTTTTTTTAATTTACAGCACAGCATGACAGTACACAGGTCATGCAAGTTCAAGCAAGGAGTTTACACGCAATTGAAAAATTGTCTTAAAATGTTATTTGAACAGGAATTTCATTCAATCTCGCTACATGTTATTTAATTACTCAACTAATGTTCTAAAATCTAAATAATCGATAGTTTTTTGTATCAAAACGTCGAATTTTTTTTTATACTCCCTCATGGCTGTATACCTAGGTAAGTATTTGCCATTAACGTTTCTGAACAAAACATTTGTATAATCTGTGGTGTGGGCCAACAGCCCGCCATCCGCAAATCAGTTCACGTATTTCGTAATAATATGTGCTGACTTGTGTATATTCATAATTATTAACGCAAATGTGATGAAAAACATTGTATGTTTCACGGGCGGTACGGGAATTACGAACCTCGACTCAGAAAGCCCTCAGTCTTCGACTTCGGGCTTCTACTAGAGCCTCGATCGTAATTCCTTACTTACCGCCCTTAATACACAATATACTATTGCGGATTTTGTAGGCGCCAGGAAAGCCTAGTTTGCTACTTAATTACGTATTAGATGGAAGATGCTTCCTTATTTGCTGTAAATATTTAAGTTTTATATGAAAACCAATGTATACATATAAATATAACATACGTATATAACGTATACATTAAATTATGTTGATTTCGATGATCAATTGAATTATATAGCCAAACGACTAACATATAATGGAGATGTACTAGAATTTCGTTACGTAGATCCTCATAAGCAGTACCTACAAGAGCTTACTAAAATTCCACTAATTATTCATATCCAGACTTCTCAAATTCTTATCTAACTGAGATACACACCATACACTATTGTGACAGCACCTAATTAAATCATTTCCTGATAAACATACACAGTGTTTTTTCCAAATAAGTATAAAGAATGTTTGCGTAATATCTTTTACTATAATGCGTACAAGCTCCTTGACAAGCTTGCATAATTTAAGGGGCACTTGAAAAAAAGCAGTTGTTTTTGTTGATGTTCTAGTTTTTTTGTTCATAAACATAACAGGTTTTTTTACAGGCACAGTGAGTTACATATTTTTTGTATTACAGCATGATTGTCAAAAAAACACGTCTATAACTCCATTTTTTTTTTAGTTCAGTGGCCTTTTTATGTCAAAAATATTTCATAATCGCTTGCTCTTAACACCTATAAAAGCCGTGTCAGATAAAGTGCATATGATAAAGTGATATTCATTCATTCCTCACAGTAGTACCCTTATAAAACTTTTTAAAATCATCGGCGAATAAAGCAAATATTAATTATTTTAAACAATTTTTCTTTAAAACTGTCTCAATATTGATGACTCAGCAATTTTACTGTGAGCCTTTATAAGATAGAATTCAGGATCCTTTCAAAATTGAACCTAATTCGATCTGTCAAGGTCTATTCGTTGTAACAAAGTGTGTGAATCCATACCGTCTAGCTGCGACGGGTACTTGTGCGCGGAGGCGGCGTATCCCGTGGGCACGGATGGCGCGGAGAAGTGCGCGGGCGCAGTGGGCGCGCCGTACGCGCTGGGGGGGCCGTACTCCAGGTGCGAGGTTGGAGGAGGGCCGTATACCGCTGTCGCTGGAAAATTAAGGGGATCGCATTTAGTCATTCATAAAAAGACAGAAAAAATATAGCTGTGTATCACAATGTTGGTGTATTTACAATGAAGTTATTAGGTCTGTACACCAACATTGAAACACATAGGTTTAAATTTTTGCCCCTCGCTGGAGGCCTTACACGGCAACCTCCTAGATTAACCGGCGAGATGGCATATACGTAAAAAACATTGATACACAGCTATTTTAAAAAATTGATAATTCTATGGGAACAACGGTGATCTTATCGCTAATAGAAATATCTTCCTGGCATCACTGATCCCTTACTCGGCTTTTCTTAACAACGTGGAGAATTCTGAAGGAGATCTGAGGGCATGCGTCTTAGGTATAGTGACGAGCATGAGTGAGCTATTTACCTCACAATTCCGCAAGATTCAAAAGCATTTTTTTTTAAAAATATTGTAATACATATAAGTGTTTTGATGTAACAAACATAGTATTTATCAAATTGTATTTTTATGAAATAGGTCGTTTTGAACTCGCAATAACTAATTATTTCCGAAAGAAATAAGCTTTAGAACCTTTGAGTAAGTGTACTGCTTGTGACTGTTTGTGTCACAAAAGTAATCAATTTTCTTAGTATTAACAACTACTTTACATACAGTTAGCCAAGAACTTAGGGAATCAGGTTTTAAAACCCTGATCTACCTACCTAATATATTTATTGACTGTAATAGTTATCAAATAGGTCAATATAATATTATGTACATCATATAAAATATATTTTCATGACATTATATTTTTGTAAATTATGAAACAATTTTAAAGCTATATTTATATATAATAATAGGTTTAAATAAATAACAGTTTGCGCAACACCTCAATAACGTAATAATTAAATACATGTGATATTTATTTCGTATTTACTTTAGTAAATACAAAGGTTTACCTTTACTTACTTCGTGTTTACTACTAGTGTGGTTTGAGATTAACTGTATTTCTACCCGAGTACGGCAAAGCCAAAAAGGAAGGGTTATGATTTTACTAGTCCGTGTTTTTATTGAAATAAGTAGGCTCTTGCTTTTAATGCGATAGATGTCTAGAAAGACGCCAGTTTACGAGCACATTAATATACGAAAACCCATGTAATGATAAGATTTTGGAGCATTCATGTGATGAAGCTTTTTGTTGACGTGTGTCCCATAGCAACTGCTTAAAGGTAGCCAGCATACCCATATATGTTACCTCATAGCCATCAATTACCTCATCAAGATAACAGCAATCCCTAGATATCATCCCATTTTCCCTATGGAAACTACGATCGAATCTATTGATGTAATCGACAAGCGTTACCAATGGCATAACAGGCGTACACGGTAAACAATTTAACAAATAAGATGACGTTTTATTATGCGGTATTAACGTAGTACCGCGGTTATGGGGAATACTTAGAAGAGTGCAGTACAGATATGTGTTCTTTACCGGTTATTTTTTCCCGTTGATTTATAACATAACATCAAAATAAATTACGTCACTGTGTTTAATTGGAAGAGTTATTGATTGGTAAAGTAAGTTGGTAGTGCATAGCAGGTAGGCATGCCAAGACATTTTATGTGAATTCAGTCGATGACGCAGGTACTATTGGTAATGTAAATCGAAATCTAGAATGACTACTTAATTAATTTTATTTTGTACCTTCAATTGGAATTGCTCGCCATGTAACTTTACAGTATTATGCACGAAATAATGAAAAAATATAGAAAAAAATAAAACAAACGAAAAAACTACAAAATTATTAACAATAATTTATTATGAAACATTTATATTTACAAAATTGGTTCCTTATTACTTATTACCTAATTACATCTATAGACAATAATAGTAAAAAAGACGCACCTAATAAAGAGGCCAGCCAGCCTTAAGATAATAAAAAATATATAGTCTTGGTGACATGAAATTTAAGTGCTACGTTAACCGTAGCACTTATAATATTATTAGCACTTATTTTAATTTATGCCGACTTAATTCAGCAGTGTTTAATATCAAATAAAACTCTGCAATTAAGTATAGGAACAACATTAACATATTTCTTTTAGTGGCTTTTTCTATTCACGCATTTTCCAAATATGTTTGGCTGCTGAAAACTCTTTTAGTAGAAACAATTGACGATTAAAATTCTAAATCATTAATTAACATCAAGCAATGTGCTTAATCTAAGTTATACTTCGATAGGATTTAAATTCTTAGTAATTATAAAGGTTTTTACTTTTTCTGGTTCACAGCTTAGGTAATATTCTTCATGGCTTAGCTTCTTGTCTTCCATTATGTATCTTCCATCCATTGGAAAGTTATGATGTTTTTTTTTTGATAAACATTTATATGGCAACTATTTTGTGTTAACGGAACAGACATTTGTCCATCATTAGCAATATCTGACTTAATTAATACATACGTAATTATAAATGTAGTAACGTCATGTTATTGACAAACTAAGTACATTATAACCTACTAACACAAATGTTACGCATACTAAATATGTAAATAAAGATAATTGCTTTCTGTTTGGGAAGTTTTATTAACTATTACATAACACACTCAATTGACCGAACACTAAACGGATACATTATTATGTAACATTATTTATAGCTCTAATTAAGAATGACTAAATATTAATTTGTACTCTTATGTTGAGCCCCTTCATAAGTCCCGCTGAGTAGCTTGGAGATTGTCGCACAAAAACCTTTATTAATAGGATTAAACAAGTGTTAAATTATATTTATTATTTTATGCTTAAAGCCTTCTCTTCAAGCCGCTTCTGATTTTTGCTGCATCTTGAAGCACCATAAATAATTAAATAATCACTTAATAACTTAATCGCTTATTGTTTGTGATGTCAAGCTCTCATGTCTTTTTTCAGTAAGACGCTATAACGAAATGTAATGTCCTACAGTGGACTTTTAGTATGCAAATGTTAGTGAAAAACAAGGATACGAAGATTAAGAAGTTTAATCACAAAATTAAGAATGCATGAAAAAATCTTTAGATAAATGTGATGTTTATGAATGAATTTTTATTTCGTGTAAGATGATTAAGAAACTTATTACAAATATTATAGCTTGATCTCTAACGTGATTATCTTTGTTCTAAAAACAAGAAATGAGGCTAAACCAAAGTAGGAAAACCAAGAAAATCATCAAAAATGAATTTCAAGCTTTGATAATTAGCAGAGGTCGGAATTAGGTAGAGTTATTTATGTACTTACACTGATTTCATACAGCGAAAGAAGAAAGTGGATATGCCTCAAATCCGGAGATTGAATTTAAAGCGAAGAAAAATTCCTTGATTTATTAAATAAAAAAGTTATTTACTTTATTTAAAAAAGTTATTTACACAATTTAAACCATCCGACATCCGATGTCCGAAGTTGCAAAATTCCAATGCGCACACGCACGATGTTGCTATACAAATGTGCGAAGATCCATTCATTAATATCAACATTTCGATGCAAGTAAGTGACAAGACAGTGACTACAAGACTCTACCTAATTCCGACCTCTGATAATTAGACATGATAAAACAGGAGCATCGATGCTGAAAACCTAAAATTAACTACAGTACTCACAGTGTGGTTTCTTGTTACTAAGAGCAGCCGAGCTGACGATCTTCTTGCCGAGGTTGCTGACGGCGTCGCCCTTCACCGAGATGACCTTGCCGAGCGTGGCGGCCAGCGCTCCACCTCCCTTTATCAGCTGCCCCTTCAGGATAGTCACTCCACCGGTGATGGCCTTCACGGCTTGGAACAGTGTGTAGAGGATTGACTTCTTTAAGCCCCAGTAATCGTACTTCTCTTCTTGCTGATGCTGAAAGACAATGTTTGGTTAAAATTTTGTATTAATTTGGGTTGATTTTGGTTCTGGCTGTAACCTATGTCTATAAATCGGAAGTTAAAAGTTATGAGAGATGATATGAAGTACAAATCGACGAAAAAGAACACTTTTCAATTTCTGATTTTTTTTATCATAGCGAGTAATTGGGAAAATTTCCACGAAATAAAAAAATTATGACCACTCGGAACAGTGACGAGTCGGGAATAACTCATTTAAAGAACTAATCAGTCATCCATGGGTCTAAATTAAGAAGATGACAAGATCTTGATGCTTCTAAGATCTTAAATCATATTATTTTTCCATATCTTACCGGTTCATAGTTATAACCATGGCCTTCCTCCCCGTGGCCACTGTTCTTGCTGGATGCTGACGAGATGAAGGCGGACGCTTGTCCCAGCAGCCCGACCTTGCTTTGTAGTCCTGATGACGCTTTGGACACCACAGACGTTAGCGCTTGAGCTGACGATCGCTTTGTCCTGGTGGCGAAAGTATAAAATAAGAGTTAAAAAAAACTGCAAAGCTTCTCTAGATTGGAACATGTCTCCAGTCCCAAGAATCCTTATCACAAGCTCATGCACGATAACGTTGGTAATATTGTTCATGAAAATTCCATACCTCATGATCTCTTCAGCTGCTAGACCTTCAGCAAGGGATTCTAGTTGCTGCGGTGTCATCCTGCTTATGGCGGCCATGTCGATGATGTCTAGATATAGCTGGGGACCCTGTGCTGGCGCCGGAGCGGCCAGCGACGACGCCAGACACGCCACGCAGATCCATAACTGGGGAAGAAAGGCATAGTTAGCGAAATAGTTCATTTAACAGAGTTTATATAAAGAAAGGGTTGAAATATAATTTGCGTTTAGGATCTTTACTGATAACACTCTCATTGTTGGCAACTTCAAAGCATAGTTTTCATAGCTTAGCATCCTTCAGGAATGCTACATCAACAATGATTTCCTAATGAGAACAATCTGTTTATTAAGGCTTTTGCCATTGGGTATTTTGAAAATTTTCAAATGCACATTAGCACTTACAAGATTCTTTAGGGTGTATGAAACACGTCATTTCATGACATAGTTTCATCAGTTCAGCTTTTGTTTTTGCATTTTCATAAGAAAATATGCTAAAAATAAAAGCTTTGCGATGTCCTAATGTTACATCACGTTTGGTTTCAAAGAAGGCAGACGACTTAGAACAAAGAACTTACTAAGACCATTGTCAAAGACTTGTAAAGCTGCTTTAAATAATTGTGCTCGGCAACATATTTATAATAATTGCCGTTCTTTACAACATAACAAGTCTTAACAATAAATTACGTAGGAAACGGTTACATTACCACATTTCACCACATACAGCTCGTTATCATTTCTTCATTTCCCGTACAATTTTAGTAATAGGTAATTTGAAACAATAACTATATTGTTATAAACATGATATGATTGTGACGACAGTGCGCGGCCGCGGGCCGAGCCTTGGCAGTGAAAGAAAAGTGAAAGTTTTTATGCGCGCGCGCTGCTCTGACGTCATCCTGCATAGTTCCGCTTGGTGGGGCCACGACGTTATTCGCGGCGGAAGCGATCAGCTGGAGACGCATTTTTGTTAAGTAATTGATTGTTTTTACAACTTTTAATAATTAGATATAATTTTGGTCTTATTTCTGCTTATCTAATACAATACCGTTTAGTAAAAATATTTAACGTTGGATTTACATAATGTTTTCGACTCTGTTTGCTGGAAGTAGAGCAGTATCTAACTCTGAAAAGCCACCTTGACATTCACCCAATTCAGTTTTGACTACGCGATTTCTAAATCGCTTATTTGGTAGCCTCGTGGTTATTGACATAATATATACGAATTCTTAAATCTGGTGTCAAGGCGAAAAGAAAATTGATTATTTAGGTTATAGGTATACAAAAATTTCTATTAATTTATCGGTTGCATTTAGGAAAGAATTTGAATTACAAATACTGAGAGTTTCAGAATGGTTAAATATTGATTTGCTGATTAAAACTAGGTTACTTTCCAAAACCTGACTTGCACCTCAGTAAACACTTGAGAATCGAGCAGTTAAGGTTTACAATCATGGACCTGATTATCAATTTGCCGAGTGCACAAAAACAATTAAGACATAGACAGAATTTAAACCTAGATTTATTTTATCGTATTTCAGTAAGCTCGGATATTTTAGTATCCATTACTGCACAAAGGCTCCTTGGCATATGAACGGTCGTACTTTTTTGTATTTCGGCCTACCCCGTAACAAAAGCTCAGTCTTAGTTGTTGATGCTAAGGAATAAAAAAAAACCGCGAACGGAAGTTTATTTTTTAAAGTAGCGGTATCGGCGTCGATGTGGAAAATTGGTGATACTGCTCCGCCATCCGAAACATACAAATGGTCTAGAGTTATGGGTGTTGAAACATACTCTTTCATGGAGATTGGCATTTATACAGCAGTAAAGGGCAATGAAATAGCCTCTTCGAGTGTCTAACT
Source organism: Cerastis leucographa (assembly GCA_963082945.1). NCBI lineage: Eukaryota > Metazoa > Arthropoda > Insecta > Lepidoptera > Noctuidae > Cerastis > Cerastis leucographa. The sequence continues at coordinate 17,601,414 of OY720356.1, read as the reverse complement.
GTCCGTACATAAATATGCTACAGAGATCACTGATAGTCGACCACTTTTCAACCTTATTACTTTGGGCATAAAGGTGATAAGTGGCAGACAGTCAGCAGGTCAGCAGGGTAGTACGTCCCGCAAACCCTGAGCAATTAGCTACGACACTATACTGCTGATTATACCCAAACTTTTGTGACGCGGATACGCTTCTTCATCCCTTATGGGTACCTAACTGATAACTGACTTGTGCCGATGATCCACAGATGAGTACAACAAAAATTTTAACATAAAGCAGCTGTCACATTCGACCCATTTTTCTGCTGTGAGGAAATCTCCATGGATACCCCAGGTCTGGAGAAACGTCCGATTATATCGGACTCCTATCAAAAACCTACAGTTCCAGGCTAACACTGTAAGTTAGATTACGATCAAATTTATTACAAAAAATAATAATAGATATTTTATTACAAAAAGAAAATAATAGATATTTTATTACAAAAAGTAAATAATAGATATTTTATTACAAAAAGAAAATAAGGCCAATGATTTTTAGGCACTAGACTGCTTCAATGGTGTTAAATAGTAAAGAGTAAGTTTGCGATAAAATAAAAAATAAAAAAAGATACGGCTATATGCTTTACTACCTGCAAAATACAAACAATACAACATTCTTCGAGACTTAATAGCGATAATTACCAACATTTTATTTCCTGTTTGCCTGTTGTAGACACTTACAGAAATCTTGGTATGTAGGTCTTATATATTAGACCATAACGAACAAAGATCATGTTTTCCGTAAAGCCATTACTAGTGAACTACACATTGGATTAAAATGAGTTAAATTAACAAAACAATTTTAGTTAAAAGACTGTAAGTAGTCTCGAATGGAATCGAAATTTCTAAGCCTTTTGTTCCCGTTCGGTCACCCATTGGGAGAAAATATTCCGACAAGTGGCACTAAGTCAATGCCACGTTTTTTTTCCGTATGAAATATAATTTAACAGCTAAAATACTCATTATTTTTTACACCACTGTTTTTATTGCAATAAACAAATGTCATGATCTTTATTATTGTAAAAGCTATGCCACAAATTTCCATCTTCTAATTAGGCCAATAAACCAATTCACGGCGTACGTATTTAAAAAATTAGCGACTTTAAAGGAAACTGTTCAATTACAGGTTACAGGCCATGGAGTGCCTATAAAAGTGTCATACGCGGCAATTTGTACTCAGTGGAGCGTCGTAATAGCATATTGGTACCAACCATTTCCTTTTAAGACATTTTTTATTTCAAACAATGGGAGGCAAAGAATGATTATTATGTCGTAATGTCGCGTCGCGTCGCTTACATAAAACATTTACAAATTCAGGGATTTGAAAAAAAAAACAAAATATACAGGAATGCGGTCACAGTTCGCGTAGTAAAGTTTTGTGGTGTTAAACGAATGTCGTAGGCTGTAGAAAGTTTGTGGTGATGTCAATCTTTGATCTTTGATCTTCTCCTAATACGAATAAGATAAATACAAAGATAGTGACGACTTGCTCATCATGTGATATTGGTAAGCAAATAATGTTGAATAGATGACCACAAATGCATTGTCTTTATCTATGAGTCAACCGATCCGATTACCACATCCGATTACTGGATGTTATATTCCTTGGTTATATTGAGAATAAAAACAAACTGCAGGATGATCCATAATATAAGGAAGCTATCTATAAAATAAAATAAAGCAGACTCTACTGTACATACACCCATTTATAGTTTAGTCTGCATTCATAGTGTAAAATTGTTTTCTGACTCTCAACTTTAGTATTATTTAAATAGAAAACCTTATTCCTTGGTTGCACAAAAGGTTCAGTTCATATACGGAGTGTTTCGTAATATAAAATAGACACAAAACCTGTTGCTTCCTATGGAAATACAGGATGAGTAATAAAGTTTATATTCACTTATGTTCAAAGAGGATTTATTTAATGACAGTTATGAACACAGAAACTCAACATAGAAAGTTTGTGTTCGGTAATTAATATTATGAGACTAGCTTTTACCCGTGAAATTCGCCGCGTGAAATTAATGTAAAGACCTTACTTCTATTTCACTCTGATTTTGTTGTTTGTGAACTTTTTCTAAAATAAAACAAGCCTTGTTTACTCTTTACGACATCAGCTATCTGAAAGCCCCATAAAAATCGGTCAGGCCGTTTCTGAGGTTAGCCGAGACAAACAGACAGACAAATAAAAAAGAACGTGTTTTTGTAATAAGTACCGTATAGACTTTCGCATTCAGTAAACAGTTGTTATTTTGACATTACAGACACACTTCATTGTATTTATTTGTAAAGATGCATAGGTATGAGTGACTCAATTGTGTTTTATTGAAGAGACAGATGCTATTTATGACCAACTGATCGTATTAATACAGCGTAAATTGTGTGTCATCTCCATGACCTAAGATGAAACGTTATTTTCTTTTTCCATTTGTATTGTATGCCTTCTAAGCCTATTTTGATGTGATGGAAACTTTTACAGTTAATGATATGACATAACACATCAAAACGCGACATTCCTATTACATTAATAAATATTGAGTGGTCCCCCAGATGTAATCTTAATTAATTGCCAGACGGATATTCGTGAATGTATAAAATGACCCCGAATACCATAGAGAAGATAATTCCTTTAAAAAATTAAGGCGATGCTTACATAACACACATTTTTTATCCATCTTCACGAATTTGACACTCTTTCCCTTATAAGGTGACGCAAGTAGGACGTCGAATCTGTTAGCACTAAAAATTATTAGCTGTTAAGTAATGAACGTAACAGTAACTGGTTTAAACACTGTAATTACCTGTGTTACGTATTTAAAGGATTGTTACATTATAATCTGCGAGTATCACATCTTGTACGCTTGTAATCTGCCGTCACAATCTACCTGAAGTTACAGTGGACGCACCGCTATGTCTGGAAATTCCATGTAGTTGTGTAATCTTAATGAGAACCACGAAATCCAACAAGTCTACTAACTTAACCTATAAAGTTCTTAGTTAATGGAGGATCAGGTGTTTGTGCCAATTATCAGCACCCCAGACTAAGTGGTAGGAATTGAAAGGTAGGTTAGATCCTTGGTAAGACTGATTGTCAGACTTTCGGGCCACTGACTGGCGGGAATGTGACTACCTATTACATGCCTAGTTTCCTCCGTGCTTCGGAAAGCGTTGGTCCCGGCTGTCATTTGTAGATCTTTGACAGTCGTTACGAGTAGTCAGAAGCCAAAAAGTCTGACATCCAGTCTTACCAAGGGGTTTTGCATTACCCAGTTACTGGGTTGTGGAGGTCAGATAGGCAGTCGCTTCATGTAAAATACTGGTACTCAGCTGCATCCGGTTAGACTGGAAGCCGACCCCAAGATAGTTTGGGAAAAAGCTAGGCAGATGATGATGACGATTTCCACGGACCAACCTATGCAAGCGCGGCTTAACGTAACGATCGACCCGAGCGGCTGTTACCTATTATTTAGCCACGAGCTCCTTCTAAGGTAGGTAAAAGTGATTGGTCAAATTAATGAAATCAAAATATTTCTTGATACAAACATCAGCTTTCGCTTGTATCCCATTTAACAAAACGGATTACATTCGCTAGCAAAATTGCTCCTGCAATGCTAACATTCGCGATTCATTTACGATCTCAAGGAAGCACCTTTCGACGCCGACGGCGGCAACTGTGCAGTCATTAACGGGTGCGTTTCGTAAACCGGATTGTCTGTCAGAAGAACTGTAGGCTACTTTCTTTCCTTCTCGAGTCAGGTCTGCACACATGTGATATTAATATTTATTTTAAACTTTTCCTCATCGATGGTGACAGCCTTTACTTTGTAGTTTCGAGAACGGTTATCTGCTTATGGTTATCAGTTATTAGGTTCTATGTTGTTCATGAGACTTCGTTGTATTAATAATAATTACTATTACGTATTTTGATAATAATTGGCCTATATAATTAAAGAATTGACCTCAATAATAACATAACATCACGCCTGTAATCCCCTAGGGTTTGGCAGAGATGTACATACCTAATAGTACACCCACATTTCGCCAGTTATGTTTTAATTGTTTTTTATGACGGCTGCGCTGCGTGTCGCGGGTTCGATCCCCGCACGGAACAAATATTTGTATGGCCTACAGGTAGTTGTTCCGGGTCTGGCTGTTTGTGTAGGTATGGGAGTTTAAATGTTTGTAAACGCACCCACGATACAGGAGGTAGTGAGGGGCAATGTTTTGAAAAAACAAAAACTTTTTATATAGGGGGCGTTCCTATTGCCATAAACCGGGCATGAATCCAGACTCCGTGACTGCTACTGAGAAATTTCTCATGGGAACACCCAATATCACTTAGCCTGACCCGGGAATTGAACCCAGGGCCTCATCCTCAGCTCAGCGATTGCGAGCACAAGACTTACGATGCAGTCTATAATAGTAATGGATAAACCTGACGAAGGAAATCGCTAGTTCATTTTATTTATAATATTTATAAGGAACATTGTTATATAAACGTATTAAAGAACCCACCTGAAAAACCACCTGCAAGTCAACTATTGTTGTGTACAATAATATCTAACAAAATATTGCATTATTTGTTTTGATATCACTCTCAATGTGGTCCGTATAAACCAGTTCACTAAAACGGTTTTCAATGATATAATCATTTGTCACTTTGTTTGAATCAGACTATGTTAGTACGAATGACGAATGAAGGCATTGTGATTATTATAACACTTGTTTCATGTTGCTAGACAGCCTAGGTGATCTTACAAATGCTAGCATCACTGTCAACATAGATATTTTAATCTATGGTAAATGAATGTTAACTACACTTTTGAATTACTGGAATATCTGAAATCAACTTTACTTCAGCATTATGATACTATTTTTTTATTTTATTTTTCTTTAATAATCTTAATGTTAAAAGAATACAAGTATTTTTTTACAGTTTTTACTCGCCAAACTTTACAGTTTGATGGCCAGAAGCGCTCGTTTATCATAAAAAAAATAAAAATATAAACTTGACTTAAAATTAAATACCCAGTGTCAGACAATGACACATTTGTTCGCTGATAAAATTACGTTTGCGAAGACAAGACAACAAGAACCAATAGAATTAATTATTATGTATCTATTTTTAAAAGGTGCCAATGCCGTCTAATAGAAATTAATTAACTATGCAAGCTTATGAAACAGGAGATTCATTATTCTCATACATTGGCACTATTGTGTAGATCGTCATCATATGCCTGGCCTTTTCGCAACTATGTTGGGGTCGGCTTCCAGTCTAACCGGATGCAGCTGAACACCAGTATTTCACATGGAGCGCCTGCTTATCTGAACTCCACAACCCAGTTGGTACTGGGTAGCTGATTCGATACCCCTTGCTTAGATTTTAGGTAATTTCCATTGTGTAAATGATGAACTCAACTCCTGTTCTATCTATTCTACACACTGTGTCTACATTTCTAATCCATATTTCCACTCGCAGGTCTGCTGGAAGAAATTTCTTTAGAAATAAGCAGTACCTTTGTCCTCTTGTATCTTAATGTATTATCCTGTTAAGTGTTTTGTGTGTACATCTATATATATAAAAGAAAGTCGTGTTAGTTACTTCACTTATAACTCAAGAACGGCTGAACCGATTTAGCTGAAAATTGGCAGGGAGGTAGTTTAGAGCCAGGAGAAGGACATAGGATACGGTAGGGTAGGGTAGGGTAGGTAGGTAGGATAGGGTAGGTAGGTAGGGTAGGGTAGGTAGGTAGGGTAGGGTAGGTAGGTAGGGTAGGGTAGGTTAGGTAGGGTAGGGTAGGTAGGTAGGGTAGGGTAGGTAGGTAGGGTAGGTAGGTAGGTAGGGTAGGTAGGTAGGGTAGGGTAGGTAGGTAGGTAGGGTAGGGTAGGTAGGTAGGGTAGGGTAGGTAGGTAGGGTAGGTAGGTAGGGTAGGGTAGGGTAGGTAGGTAGGGTAGGGTAGGTAGGTAGGGTAGGTAGGTAGTAAGGGTAGGGTAGGGTAGGGTAGAGTAGGTAGGTAGGGTAGGGTACAGTAGGTAGGTAGGTAGCGTCGGGTAGGGTAGGTAGGATAGGGTAGGTAGGTCGGATAGGGTAGGTGGGTAGTAAAAAGTGCATTGCAACGCATGCTGGGTACAGCTAGTAAATAAATAAATAAACTCATTTAAATCGTTAACACCCAAATAAAATGCATACGTAACATTCCATCACAAATACGCAAGACACCATGTGAGCGAAGAGCCATTTTATTCATATCGCAATAGTGAATGTCAGTAATTTAAATCTCACAATCGAATGTTACCAAATGCATACAACAAAGCTATAATCTATGCTTTGAATCAATTTACTCTAAGTGAATGTGAACTCTTTTAAATCGCAGATTTAACAATACGCGTGCTGTGTCCCTTTTTAAGAGATATGACAGTTAATGCCACTCATCAAAGACACAGCAAGGGGGTGTCATTGAAATATGTAGTAACCAAATTAGGGATTGCTAACTCGTTTCAACTATTTTCAGTACGTAAAATCACGCCTGCAATCCCGGAAGGGTTAGGCAGAGGTGTAATACTACACCCACATTTCAACACTATGCTAATATCTCATGTAATAGGGCGCGAGCCTATTGCCATCAAACGGCCACAGAACCGACTCCTAAACTGATTAATGTAGGTATAATTCAGGAAAGCATCTATATTTTCAACAAAAAACTACTATAAATAATTATAGACATACTAGCTGTACTCGACATGCGTTGCAATGCAGTTTTTCTTACCTACCTCCAACCCTTCCTACTTAACCTGCCTCTACCTACCCTACTCACCTTTTAAACCTCCTGTTCGTTTTTTTTTAATACAAACCTTGTCCCGACCAGTCAAGAAAAAAAAAAAAAAAAAAAAACAATTTGGTGCAGTCGTTCGGAAGTTTAGCGCGTACATACATTTCGGCTATTCATTTTTATTAAAATAGATTTATATAGATAAAATTAAAAATGCATTTCCTCGATGCGTTTTCTCTGCGCAGGAGTGTATGTCAGAATTTTAGCTCTTCGTGGTGAAAGTTAGAGCGCAAGTCAAACATACGCAGGTACCTAGTGCACTGCCGCGTCCGTTGTGATAATAACTTGAGAACATGTGAACGTATTTGTTTATGTTCATGCTTGGTTCCTTGTAGGTCAAGCAGCATTAAGTATCATTAGCTCTAAAAAGGACTGTGTTTGTTTAAATGTTGTGACCAGTTTCATAATTAATTTTTCGGTCAATAGCCGTGTTCTGCAATGCGCAACATTAGGAAGACTAGATTTGTGAATGACATAAGGTCCTTAAGTAAAATGTGCGTGTATAATGTTAACATCATAATAATGAGAGCAGCGGTGGCCCAGTGGTGGCAGCCCCGACTTACGAGCAGTAAGCCGTGGGTTCGAACCCAGGCAGGCGCATTACTTTGTGTAATTTATTTCATCAGCGCTGCCCTCAAAAACGGTGAAGGAAAACATCGTGAGGAAACCGGCATGTCCTAGAACTAAAAATTCGAAGACATGTGACATCTACCAACCCGCACTGGGCCCGCGTGGTGGATTACAGCCCACTCCCTCTCATAGAGAGGAGGCCTGTGTCCCAGCAGTGGGAACATAATAGGCTAATGATGAATGTTAACATCAGCACTGTTCACCTGATCGGCCGAACACTTCCTCTAAAAATACAGGTTATTCTAGTTTAAGAGGCAGGAATAAATAAATTATTAGTTTTGAAGGGTTCTTCAAAAGATTTGGCAACATTTGTATTGTATTGTGATGATAAAACTGTAATTATTATTAAATTATATCCTCCTCAGTTGCCTCTTCTGATCTAGCACAGAGAATATTGTTTAATTGTTTATGCATGATTTTGTACGTATAAACTTTCCTTTAGTCACAGACGTTATGTCTCTGTCTCGCCAAAACCGTGTCAAAAGGTAAATCGCGTTGTGGATCAGACGGAGATCCGGTAGGCGAAACCATTCTAGTGAACTATCTCTGAGCCATGTGATTACTTAATTCAGAGTTAAGTAACACATACGCGTATAATTTTGTGCGAGTCAAGAAATTAGTGAGGTATAAAAGGCTCTTGTCATAACAAACTACTCTTTGTTTTAGTAATACAAAGGAAACGATGTTCTTGAGGAATAAAGTGTTTTTGAGTTTATTTTATTAAAGTCTGGATGACTACCTAGTTCCTAGAAATAGACTAGCCACTTTTGATTGGAACTTAATAAATTATATTGACAGAATTTTCTGCATTATCTTTTAGTTAGTATCTATTCTAATTGCAAATAGTCTTCTTTTATAGTTTTACAAAGTAATAGAGCCTTTAATGGCAATGCACATGAACCATTGTTTTTATTTTATTACCACCAAGTTAAGGAGTTGTTACAACATTTTATTGTATATTATAAAAATCTTTATTGTTGACCTAGGGTCTAATCGATGATCAAGACGTTATAGAAGTTATAGCTTTATTTTATAGCGTATAATGACTGATTGACACACTTTGCCATGGCCGGAACAAAATGTTCCCAAAAGGTGCTATCTGTAATTCGTTAAATCCAGGTCAGCAGGGAAGAAGGCCTCCAATCTTACACATATCTGTGAGTTCCATAATAGACACCATTATTTTGTGGGTCAACAAATTCGCTACTGTGACATGGAAAATAGCTGAGAAGAATTCCAAATACAATGTTTACAATACAGTTGCATAATGTCTTGTTCATTTTACAATATTATGTAAATACGTCACATTGTCCTAATAAACAAAAGTAAGTATGTGACTTTTCGACTCCCTTATTTGGGCAAGTATAATGTGCCAGTGTAGTATTTGTTTGTAACCAACCCTTATTTGGTAATACTGAAATAATCATACAGGTAAGTAAGTAGCGATCTTATAACATTCAAACACAATAAAAAAACAAATCATTCTTGCTCGAATACATGGCAGACACTTTCTATCGATAACTCAGTCCCGGTTAAATATAGTAATGTTTATAATTTGGCCGACACCGGACGGTGGTAGTCAGAAAGCAAAACGGCTTCACTTTCAATGTGGTGTTACGTTACATGTCAATGTCCGTACGTGATCGAGATTATAGGCGGCCTTTGCGCTGGTGGTTCGTAGCGACATTGGCGGTAACTCTTTTGTACAGGTAACGGTAATAAGAAAAAATTCGGCTGTTCATATATTTTCACCGTGAGGAGCTCGTGGCTAAATAATAACAGCCGCCCAGGTCGATCTTAAGCCGAGCTTGCCGAGGTTGGGCCCTGGATGGGTGACCATAATTACATACCGAGTTTCCTCCGTGCTTCGAAAAGCACATTAAGCCGTTGGTCCCGGCTGTCATTTGTAGATCTTTGACAGTCTTTACGAGTAGTCAGAAGCCAAAAAGTCTGACATCCAGTCTTACCAAGGGGTATCGTATTACCTAGCCACTGGGTTGTGGAGGTCAGATAGGCAGTCGCTTCATATAAAATACTGGTACTCAGCTGCATCCGGTTAGACTGGAAGCCGACCCCAAGATAGTTTGGGAAAAGGCTAGGCAGATGATGATATATTTTCACCGTGTAGGTATTGCAGTTTTGTGGGAACCAGCTGTTTTTTTATGACCTACAAAACATTTCTATGGGTTCAGAATACTGAATATGTGGTAACCGTTTTTTTTGCGTCGGTGTCCCTTCTACCTTGTATTAAACACATTTTTTTTTCTCGTAAATACCACCTCCTAGGTCAATCTACGAGGTTGTCGTCAGCTATCCTGTGGGTGCCTAGAGTGTAAGGCCTCCATCCAGGGCTAAAAACTTACAAACTAAGCAACTACACGCTAAGGGCACCTCCTGTGGGGTACGAGCCTCAGCTTTGGGCCTCGCTGGGGGAGAACCGCAAAAGGACAAGCTGGATCTAAATGATATCATTATTTAGAGCATAAAACACTTTTGTATGTAGGTTATTTCAATGATCTGATTGATGCAGTAAGCAACGCACTTATGTTACCAATTTTTGTATGGTCTAGGTATACTAAGTCGTTCAGAATCCCTAATTACTCTTGCTCTGATTTTTACTAAATGCTGTGAAGCTGCTGGAGTATTGCTTTTTATACTTTATTTTTCTTTTAAAACTACTTTTGAAATATTAATTAATTTAAAAAAAAAATGATCATAATTACAATAATTAAACTAATTCAATATTTTACAATAATTCCTGTGAGTTGTTATAAAAAAACACGACGAAACTATTACGACTTCCGAAGATGCAAAATACGTTCGTCTTTTTAAACACCGCACCGAATTCGAGAAAGTTAATTCTTTGAATATATTACTTAGCACTTTTAAGATAGTAGACATTTTGAAACTCATTATAGTATATTTGACTGTGGTTTTCTCGTGTCTTCTTTGACCTACTTTAAATTGGTAAGCGGTAGACAAGAGAGGTAGAACAGTGAGGCAGAATATTCTTGTTATTCCATAACTACTTGAATAGGGTAACACAAAAAATCGTACATAACGATCTGAGTCTGGCGTTAAGGACGACTGTTGTCTTCCCCCATTCACCCTACCTAAATGTAAATACGAGTAAAATGGTATGCAGTCCTATTTCTTGCAGTCACTAGAATAATTATTCATCTTAATTGGCCACGAATAACATTCAATACGAATAAGTGGCAGGGACTTGGCAAGTCAGAAATGGTTGCTGTGGGACACAAATGGCTGATAATAAATAATGGTAAATAAGCACTGAAGTGCTTCATTACTTAACTTATATAATCTTTTTAGGTGTATGTGCAATTATAATAATCACTCGCCTTATGCGTATTTTTGACATTTAGGTAAATGAGAAAAGCATAAGGGCATGAAACCCACCCAATAATTATTGCAATTACAGAATGTCACACGAGTAAAGGTTGCAGTCGCAATGACACGTAAAGAAGGTTGTTCAACCCATCCTCATTGCGTAACAAGCGAGAAAAAACCGGAGACAGTTATACAAGTGTGTCACAGCATTAAAAGAAAGGGAAACTTATTTACTTTTCAGTTCTGCTGGTTTGTTCCAAAATATAACGGGAAATGGCCAAGTTGCACTTGTGCCCTGAGGGTTCTTAGTTATGAACAGATATTGAAATAACAATTTCCTACTAACATTGGAAATGACCTCCCCTCTAACAGCTTTATTTCGGAACTTAAACATCATTCCGGCATTTTATAGTTATGTAATATCCACATGACTACTACTTTAGGCAAATAAACTAACTATTCCGATCTCTGGTCACGAAACTTTTGTTGTTTACAAACTACTTATCAAGTAATCTGTGATTTTTTGTACTTTATAGTTTACTGCCCTGTGACGGATAGGCGACCAATTAGACGGCGAATGATATTATGATAGGCCTCATTGGCACCTCACTTGTTTACATATTGAACTGTGCTGAGTTATTTTGGCCACCATAAACCGCAAAATGAGTAAATAATGGCTTCAATGACTAAATTCTACATCATATTTCCTTTATGTAGAATTTTGTCTTCAGTTTCTTCGTCTTAAATATCGTTAGTTTTTAACCTAGAGTACTTACTTACCTGTTTTTTTATAAGTGTGTCTTCATAAAGGTACCTAAGCCCAACTTTAAATTTCTTAGTATTTACCTGACACATACCTAGTACTTAGCTTCTGCAAATAATAAATAATAGAATTTTTAAGTTTAATACAATATTCGAAAATGAGGTAAATCTTTACGGTTCATATTCCAAACTAAATGTAAAATTTAGCGAAATAAGTCATCAAGCAAAAATAACTAATTCAAAACATTATTACAAAGAATAGGTAGGTTGGTAGCTTGGTATGTATGTGAGTCAACATCAGTAAGGAAGTCATTTATGAACTTCTAAAAAACTTTTACGATACATTCACCGCTATTGCATAAACATGACCGCTTCTGAAAGGTACTTGGTTCCGTAAGATAAACTTTCTTGCAGGTACCAAATAAGTATGTTCTTCACCATCTACCTAATAGAACATTTAAAAAAAACAGTATAAGTCAAGATATTCTACTGATGTAGAGTGTACCTTACTAATAAAACGCAAAAACTCGCTAACTACAAGCCTCGGTTATTTTTAATACAAATTCTCTAAACCTAAACTACATCTCACTTTTAAATTGGGGTCACTGCCCCAAACCTCACCTCTTACAATAACAAATGAATTGACTTCTTCATTACTAGTAATTACCTTAATAATCTGTAAAATTTTGCGTGTTAAGTATCTTAGTTTTCCATTGAATTTGGTATTAATTAAACATACGTTACATTATAACTTAACTTCAGATGGGTATCTTGCCAGAACCTAATTACAGTATCCTATACTTTAAGACTAAGTAACAATAAAAGTTATGAGAATATGTATGAGACCTGAGATTTGAACTTGAAGCCTTGGCACGAAATCCGACATAATTAAATAATTATCACACGGCACTATGATCGTTTGCTTATGCCTATCCACGTATCCGGGCTTTTAATAGTGGTCTTTAAGACCTTATGTTTCCAAACAATTTGTCCTGGATTTGTACATAACATCATCAGCCTGTCATCCCCGAAGGGGGACGTAGAGGTGTACTTAATAGTCCACCCACATTTTGCCAGTTGTGTTAAGGTCGAATGTAATAGAGGGCGAGCCTATTGCCATCAATCGGGCAGAAATCTCCGTGGCTGCTACTAAGAAATCCCTGATGGAAAAACCAAATAACAATTTATCTGACCGGAGAATCGAACCCACGACGTTATGCTTAGTAGCGATTGCAACCCCTACACCAACTAGGTAGTCCTAGATTTGTCGTACGTTCAAAACAAGTAAAAAATTAACCTTTACATGTAAACTACACGTAAAAGTTGAATTTAACAACAAACCTTTCAACCTTTACATGTATACTACATGTAAAGGTTGAATTTTGACAGATGACAGAGAATAACGTGGTTTGATGTTGTTGAAATGCGTACTTATTAAATCCAGAAGTGATAACATGAACATATTATTATGGAGTAAGCACAGGAAGTAAGAGACTTGCGAGTCTACAAAGCACGTATGAACCATAAAAAAAAATTTCAAAAGTAAAAGTAAATATTAAGCCATTATTAAGTCAAATATTTGTACCCTAAACTTGTATAAACTTTCCATCTCGTCCACTGGAAGAACTCATGCAGCCATAGTTACAGTCACTTTGCCCTTTTAAGAGCAACTTGTCGTAAATAATTAAGTAGCGACCGTAAAAAAAGTGCTCGTTCTATAATTGTTTTATCTTATCGAGTAATCAATTAATGCACCAGCAAACACATCAGTTTATGGTGTAGTTTTATCAACATTTTTTCTCAATAAACATTTTGACTCTACCAGTACTATCAAGAACACTCAATATTAGATTTTTCCTCAACTGTATATCAATACAGTCAATACAGTCTTTGAAAGTTGACATCAGTCAACTTTCAAAGACGTGTCTGTAAGTAGGTAGATTCTCAATACTTTTGCAACATTCTATCACCTTACTTGGAGTGTTATAACACATTGTGTATTCAGAAAATTTACAGTTTAATAATTTTCAGACCGTATAAATATTTGCTAAACAGAATTTTCATTATTTGGCCCATGTAGTCCATTCCATTAAGTATGTCTGCATAATGGCACGCCTGCAGATCGTTAGTAGTAGCACCGAACCACAATCAATGCCCGAAGACTTCTGATTACAACCCTTGCATGGATTTTTTTCTAGATTTGGGCACAGGAAATACAAGGGGCTATCTTCTTGAAATGTTCCTTTTATAAAAAATAACAACCACTAAAGTCTATATATAGGGTTTAGATCTGTGCTTACCGCCGGATACATATGTAATAACCTGGCATAATAATTGTTATTGTGGGTTCGAGTTATTTCTAAGGGAAACTTAAAGTAGTTAATAATTAGGAAGGAATAGATTTATTCAATATGGATGTGAAAACGAACTATAAATGAGGTTTTATGAAATCATATGCTAGAACATATAATTTTATAGCCTTTTATACCGGTTATACGGGTATAGAATTGCCAACAAAGATACGTGCAACAACTTAATAAGTGCTTGTTTAGTTACAATTAATCAGAAATCGTTCAACCAAAAATCCTATTGTGTAATGATAATCCTTATTTTGTAATTAAAATTTTACGATTTTACCGTCGCTAGCGGAAATTGAAAAAAAAAGTAAAGTTACTGTTCTTGTTTATTCCAAATGTATCGTGCATTTGGAATAAATTGATTCGTTGATAAAAAGGGGCCTATTTAATAAAACTGACCGGCGACAGGTGATATATGACAGTTTTAATTTTTTTTTTCAAACATCTTTTATGTCTTAAAAATTTAACTTTTGACAAATATTTCTAATTGTTCGTCATTATTATATTTAGGGACGTGTCTTGTTGCTTGTTCTCATTACTATTGATTCTTGTCACATATGTTCCACCCAGTTTAATAACATCCATCTTTAACGCTGCAGCTAAAAATAAACGCAAAACCACCGAACAACACGCAAATAAGCGTTTGTAACAAATTGACACGCAGCGTTCAAATGCGTGTCATTCAGCAAAGGTAAATAAATAATAAACAATTGTTTTACACATGTTTACTAAATTATACGGTGAGAATATTTTTACCTTTTATCAATTACATTTTTACGTCTTTTCTTCATAGTACAACAATGTCAAATTCACACCTTTTTGTTTACTGGCATTGTGTGAAAAGGTGAAACTTGTCAAATATTGAAAAGGCTTTTCATTGCGCAATACTAGCATTGGTATTTATCGTTAAAATACACATTGAACTTAAATAATCAATACCTTAATACTATTAAATTGTAATTTTAGTTTCAGCTTCACCAAATCAATCAAATATTAGAATTTGTAACATTTTTTTTATAATAGGTTTGACTAAGATATATTTTGATTATAACTTAAAAAGTTTTATTTATTAGTTACGAAAACCCGTTGTTTTTGTTGAGTTCTTAAATTGATAGGAAAACCAAGTATTGGTACACCGTAAGTGAAATAACTTCCTTTTGCTTCAAAAGAATACCGTACCTGTAATTCATTTATGTATTAATAATGCATCTTTAATAAATGACGGCGTTATTAACTTACCTTTATAATACGTGTGTTCATCATCCTACAAAAACAGACGGCGAAAGTCACTAGCACTTGCACTGTCACCCCACAAGCAAACCACCAAACACTAAATAAAGAAATACAAAAGTCCACAAATAATTATTTGGTTGACACGTTTATTATGGTAACCCGTTCCAGAAAAAAAAAAAAATGGTTGTCGGGATGACGTTTGTAATGGCGCGATTCTGAATGCAACTTTCGCGCGCGTTCGCTAAGACGTCTCACTCTCACTGGCCACGGCGCTGCGTTTTCTTTTTATTTAAACTTGCAATCCCCTCTAGCGATTGTGAATTATCGCATAATATCTTGTTATCAATACGTTATTCGGGACGGACTGACGATGACGCCTCTCGTTTAAGGATCTAGTTACATTCATTAGTGCTATCGAAGAGCTACATAATTTGCATAATGCAGTATGGATTAGTTTCTGTCTAAGTTAACCCTTATTTAGTAAGTTATTCTTTATTGCACACAAAAAAAAAACATACAAATTGCAATAATGAAGCTTATGTACAATGTCGAGCTCATCCCAGGAGTGATTTTTTTACAATATTACCTCTATGTATTTCAATTCGGTCAGGTTTATAATATGTTTGCATTTCTATGTAAGTAGCATAAAAAAATACAACTAACGAAATATGTACCTAAGAGGCGTCTCTTAGGAGGCGTCTCTTACATATTTCGTCAGTTGTATTTTTTAAAAGGGCGAAAATTTAACCTCCTTCCAAAAAAGGAGGAAAATTTTGACCCAGTTTTCAAGAAAAGACATCAACGCGCGCTCATTTTTCGCATTTAAATATTTTGTTCGAGGGGTGGCTGATCGACGAGCGGCAATTGGGTCGGAGGCAAAGTATAATGCAATTTTAGGATGGTGTAACCAGTAAGCATTTTTCATCCAAAAAGTACAGGCCCTTTTCATTTGAGTAAAGGAGACCCTTGCGATTGCTTATTTAGTTAATTTGATTAGGAATTTGGTGGCACTAATGACATGCATCAAAATTATGCATTAATTTATTTATTTCTGTTTTTTGTTAAAAAGAAAATGAAATGACTTGAATTTTATTAATTACGTTTTAACAAACGTTGTTACAAAAACTCATACATACTAATTTTTTGTACTTACTCAGCATTGTTTTTTACTGCTCAACATTCTGTATACGACAACGCAAAACAATGCGGCTTTTTTTTTATTTCCAAAGGGAAAATATAACAAACTTCCGTACATAATATTAAGGGATGTTATTGTAAGGGTCATGGGTTCGATTCCCGGTTCGGGCAAAGTGTTATTGGGTTTTACCCAGGAATTTCTCAGTAGCAGCCAAGGAGTATGGATTTGTACCCAGTTGATGGCAATAGGCCCACCCTCTATAGCATAGGACTTCAACAAAACTGGCAAAATGTGCGTGTAGTAGTTAGGTACTCCTCTGCCTAACTCTTCGGGGTATACAGGTATGATGTTATGTTATTGTAATAATAATATAACATGGGATTTCCTGTTACACAGGGACTGAGCTATGGAGGTCTGATAGGCACTTGTTCCATTTGGTTTAGCTGGATTCGTTTCCACAGAAGACCTTAATATGTGGGAAATGTTTAGACAGATGATGATTATGATGATTTATACAAGCTGTAGTTTTGCATCTTCGTCAAATTCAAGGAGGTAACTATGATATTGATTCTCGACCCCATCAATAATAAAAAGGGTAGGTATTTATTTTATTTTTATTTATTTACGGAAATCGGTAAGTGAGAAGCACTCGTGTTTTAAACGCGGTCCGTCCGACCTCATCCAATAACCACGCTTTCATACATACAAACAATCGCAAACGTTTATTCGATAATTTCTTATTCCCTAAACCACGATAAGGCGGTTTTTCTAAAATACTGACAAACTTAAACAACAAAAAAAGCAGCGTTTATTAATAACTACTACTGCTACTACTAATAATTAGGTACCGTAATTTAAATTGATTATTTATGTCTTGTGTGACAACCTTCTGAATTTTGACAAGGATGCAAAACAACAACTTGTATAATTCAACTTTTCAAATTCGATACAAATAAATATAATATAAGTGTCTGTTTGTAATTAAAAAATAACTGCTTTTGCACATATACGGTAACTTATAACAAAAAACCGTTTTTTAATTAACTTTTTCCTTGAGAACATTTTTTTCCTAAATATCCAGACTGTTGGTTTGTTAATAATTCAAAGTCAAAGTCAAAGCATTTATTTCAATTAGACCATTACAGGCCCTTTTGAAAGTCAAAAAAAACAAAATAAAACGCGAAGCTACAGTCCCAGTCACAAGGCATAATAACTTGTGAAAGTACTGTAGTTGCCCATTCCGTAGCGTAGATCTCTATGGAGAAGAACGGGCAAGAAACTCCATGGACACTCTTTTAAATCAAAATATGTTACAAAATCTTGGTTACATCATTCATGTTAAGAATTAAAAATATGTGAGAACAATGTAGAAATACGGGCAAGTTAAGAGCGTCCAGAGTAAAAGATTAAATCAGTAATTAAAAAAATAAAGTAATTAAAATAAACCGTGGCAGCTAAGAGATGACCAGTCACAACTGACAGCGCCCGTTCACGAACATGACGCATGTATCAGCCATCATTCAACTCAACCATTTTGAAGGGAACTAAACGACCCGACACACCCGCCACCATCAGCGTGACATTTAAGTGAGCATGACATTCACTCAACCACCAGGGTAATTTCGCGTCAATGAAAGATTTAGGTACTCATTAAATGGTGGCTTTACAGTACATGGTACTCACACTTGTTTGTTCCGTGCGGGGATCGAACCCGCGACACGCAGCGCAGCAGTCGATCGCTCAGCCACTGCGCCAACCGTGTCGTCAAAATTGATATAGTACATTGTACACTGTAGCAAGTTGAAAAGACTGCTCGATAATATCGTTCGAGAGAGTTGTGACTACGAATAATGATAATCGACTGTGCCATGAATGATTGATTATTCTACACGCAATATTATGTATATCAGTCAAAAAAACGATGCAGGAAGCTCTAAGATGTATGCACTTAATGACCCCAATCACATTTATTGCTTTTCATCTAGATATTATAATCATTACGAGTGATTGGCGATTGTCGGTCAACTGCTCGCAACATGCAGTGAAGGGATATTGACCGATGTTACAATATATGAGCTCAGATACTTGGTTTGTTTCAATATTTTATATTTAAAGTGTATTATATAATACTTTTCAATAAATTTTCCACCGAGGAAGTCAATAGATTATTTAGGAAGCACAGTTTGTATTACGAAATAGTGCAAACTTAAGTTTAAGTTTAAGTTAATATTAATATGCAGAGAGCTGAATAAGATGTTTACAAAATGATTATATTGCTATTGTTTTGCAAAAGTGTTGTATTTGTTTTCCTTCCATATAATCAAAATCTTCCCTTTTCTTTAATTTTGATGTACAATAAAGAATTATTCTATTCTTGCTGCCCTAATCCTATTTAATTCATATGAACTTATAAATAAAATTGATGATACGATTGCTGGAAGGGATCAAAAACCAATATAAATCGTTGTGGACTAATATTTGTGTTTGCTTTATGTCACAGCTCTTAATGCTGACATATGAATATTTAAAGTATTATAGTAGGTATCCAATTCTTTTTTACTGTGTAAACTTACTATCACTATAGAAAAAACAAGCATTACGTGATATTCGTAACATTTATTTTTTTGCGATTTAGAATCATATTTTTTATTTGTAGTTACATCATCGATGAATATCTGAGTCTAGACTGTTAAATTATATAAATGCCATGATCCAGCACATTTTGTAGCGCTTTTTTTGGAATCCAAGTATGCAGGTTTTATTTTTTTCTACTTATATTAAATCAGAAACGGTTATGTGATAAGATAACCGATATCCAATCAAGAAGCTGTGGTGCACAGCATAAGCCACTGAGTATATTGTTTGAATTAACTCACAACATAAAAACTTTAATTGGCTGCTTCCCCACGCATTTTATTTTAAATTTCCCCGTACTATGATTTTTTTCTTGTATCGTGGGTGCGTTTACAAACATTCAAATTCGCATACACAAAGAGCCACACCCGGAACAACTATCTGTAGGACATACAAATCTTTGTTCCATGCGGGGATCGAATCCACGACACGCTTTAAGTCTCTTTAGTTAACTGATCCCACTTATTTGGCACCCGCGGGATCATTTGACTAATTTTCTTTAGGCGATTGATCCCACTGTCAAAGATGAAATAAAATGTCTTCGAATTTCAAATTTGAGTGCAAGCGTGTAGAAAAATGCATTGCATTGCTACAAAAAGCAGTCATCATTAGCATCAAGCTTAAATACATGGTTTTGTTTTGCACCCTCGTCAAATTCAAGGAGGTAACTATGCTAATGATTCTCGTCCCGAATAATTAATAAAATTAGAAAGCGATTTTTCTTTTTTTTTCTTTTTGCGGAAATCGGTAAGTGTGAACCACCCGTGTTTTAAACATAGCCCGCCTGATCCTCGCCTTATAACCTCGCTTACACACAAACAAAAGTTCTCAGACGTTTATTCGATCATTTTTGATTCCCTAAACCATGTTAAGGGGGTTATTCTGAAATACTGACAAACTTTAACAACCAAAAAAATCAGCGTTTTTATATAATTAACTAGGTACCGTAATTTTGATTGATTATTTATGTATTTTATGACAACCTCAAGTATTTTGCAGCAATAATCCACTGGGACGATAAAAAACAAACGAATGGCATCCCGATTTCTGGCACCAAAAAATACATTGCACCATCCCCTGCAGACCATCGGCCGGTTTCGACTCACTAACCCTCTGTTTCTGATACTAATCTAGTCGCTCGTCAAATCTCATGTCACCTGTGGTGGATGGCTGAGCCAAATACAAAACCAAATCAAATTACTTGAGACGATGCTATTTGACAACATATTTTACTTTTTCACTGGAACTTAAACTCAGCAGGACACAAATTCAGGACTTTAGTGCTAAGCAGCAATAAAAATGGTTGCACAACCAGGTGAACCCTTTTTGGGATAGGCCTGGTAGGTCCACACTTCATGACTAATTCATGATTGAGGAGCTCGTGGCTAAATAATAACAGCCGCACGGATCGATCTTTCAGGTTAAGCCATGCTTGCCGAGGTTGGTCTGTGGATGGGTGACCATAATTACATACCGAGTTTCCTCCGTGCCTCGGAAAGTACGTTAAGCCGTTAGTCCCGGCTGTCATTTGCAGATCTTTGACAGTCGTTACGAGTAGTCAGAAGCCAAAAATCTGACATCCAGTCTTACCAAGGGGTATCGTATTACCCAATCACAGGGTTGTGGAGGTCAGATAAGGCAGTCGCTTCATGTAAAATACTGGTACTCAGCGGCATCCGGTCAGACTAGAAGCCGACACCAAGATAGATAGGGAAAAGGCTAGGCAGTTGATGACTTCATGACTGATAAAAAGTTCTGTTACGCGTAAGTACCTAGTGGCACTGCCTAAAGCCCGTGCCGCCTATTTTGAAATTATGACAAATAAGTCACCAATTTTCACTGAATACTAAATGTACGTAGCTTCCCGTTATTTTATAAACAGTCCTTTTCCTGTTAAGTACTTTTTTGGGTATAGTCATAATTATAAGTGAGTTTAAAGCATATTCAAATATTGATTTGAAATGTCATCAAGCTTATTTAGGGTTGTTACATTTTTTGGTTAAAGAATCAGCATTTCCATCTATCGTGGCAATTCTAAGAGCCTTCCGGAACAATTCCCATTGACAGCGAAGTGAACGAATTTTTTGACGACTTTTAATACTTTTTTTCAATATGTAGATATTCTTTTTACTATTTTAAGTTTGGTTATAGAGAATTAGGTTGTTTAAACCTTTAAGGAAAATGGGCATCCTTACGATTCTATGAACTTACCAACTTAAGATCATATTTCAGTAACACCAGATACAGCTGGTTTAGGTCCACAGACGCAGGGTGTTTACCGCCATTGCATAACGGCCCACATTCATCGTTATCTAACCCGGCATCCTAGTGTGCGTCCGTCGGCCTGCGCAAGAGTGAACCGAGTGTGAATTTCATTTTAAAACTGAATCGACTATGTGCAATGGATTTTCGTTTTAAGGAAAATGATCATTGATAGCTTGTGATTATGGTTAAACGTTTGCGTTTCACGCATAACATTACATATCATCACGCATTAAAAAAACCCTGTCCCGTCCGTGAGGGTCTTATTAGGTATCAAGATTAGATTCTAAATTTCTAATCCTTTTTGAATAACAAGTAAAAAAATATCCCGATAAAAAAAAAACTGTACTAAAATGGGGAAATTCACATGGCAACACATGGGCGCGGGCGGCGACTCCGGCTGCTTCTCGGGTAGTGACGTCATAAAAAAATTGACGATCGAACATAATGCCTAAGGTGGTGTTGCAACGTTTTAAAAGTTTGTTAGGTTTTAGGGAAATGGTGGTAATTTGGGAACAAAAATGAGTTTTAAATTCATTAATATTTCATGTTTCGTATTTTATTTGGTAATGACATTTGTGTACCTATATTCCCCTTTCGGATCGGATAAGGTTTTTTTTTAACATTTTATTTAATTTCCCGTGCTACTACTTTCAACTGTGATAGTAACACGGGCAATTGCTAGTAAACTGGTAGTAAGAATGGTAGTAGCACGGGCAGGTCACGAATAGTACGTGCACCCAAATTTCGCCAGTTATGTTAAGGCGTTTGGTACCAATAACGGGGACGTGTGATCCTTCTACCTACTCGAACAAAATGTTGTGGTTTTGAAATTCATTCACAACGGATTAGTAATACTGTTGTGTAGGTATGTGAGTTGTACTCATGGAATCGTTACGATGATGACCTCACCTACTTTTTGCAATCGAAAACAGTTGGGCAATATTAAAGCTGCTGAAGCGGTTTGTCCAATCGGATACCTATCATCGGCCCATCTCAAACCAAGTTCATGAGTCGGAGCCCCTTCACAGGATATTTCCCATAAAACCAGGTGCAGGACAAGTAATGCTGTGACTCCTATAAGTGTACTCCTATAAGTGTAATCTTTCCATATAATTTTTATGTATTTTCTTGCAAATAAATATTCTTGATTTCCTTTGATTTTAGCGTCCGCAAAATTTCTAGTGGAGGCTTACGCGTTCTTGTCCTCTGTCCACGGCACTGAAAAGCTAACCAGGAAGATTTTAACTCTCTCCCTGGTTGATTCAGAAGTGCCGTGTTTGGCGAATGCAGAGGACGCCTGGAAAGTGGTCTGCCCGGATACGGATCGGCCCGAGAACCCATTTTCCCAGAGACAGTGGGATGAGCCGCTCTGCAGGTTGGTACGGAATAACCTTATTAATACGTCTATCAATACTGCTGAACGTGCCCGCCTGCTGGCTGTGGGTTAGTGGGAGTCGGGTCTCTGGCTTCAGGCACTACCGTCACCTAACATAGGCACTATGCTAGGCACTATGCTAGGTGACACAACATTCCGGCTCGCTACATGTCTGCGATTGGGCGCTCCTTGCGGGGCTCCACATCGCTGTCGATGTGGTGAAGCAGTCGACGGCCTCGGACACCATGGCCTTTCCTGCAGTAAGAGTGCAGGTCGGATAGCGCGGCACGCTAGCATTAATAATCTCATCCGTCGTGCTCTTGCCACTGCCGGTGTGCCAGCTGTCTTAGAACCCAATGGCTTGGCACGCGTCGATGGGAAGAGACCAGATGGTATGACCATAATGCCATGGAAGTTGGGTAGGCCTTTGTGTGGGATGCGACTTGCGTCGACACCCTTGCGCCATCCCATTTTCCCAGCACGGTGAGCTGCGCTGGGGCGGCTGCTGCAGGTGCTGAAAACCTCAAGCGGCGCGAGTACAATAACTTAATTAGTAATTATGTGTTTGAGCCGTTTGGTGTTGAAACACTAGGGCCATGGGCCCGAGTGCCCACCTTGTGTATCGAGATATCGCTAAACGTTTGGTCGACTCTTCACGTGACCAGAAGGCTGGTCTTTTTTTTTGCCCAAAAAATCAGCATTGCCATCCAACGTGGCAATGCGGCCAGCGTTCTGGACACTATTCCTGTTGACAGCGATGTGGACGAATTTTTGACGCCCTGTAATTTTGATATTTGTGCATATTTTATTATTATTTTATATATATTTGTAGTTTGTAAATAATGTAAATATGTAAAATAAAATAATAAAACAACAATAATAATCTAGAAGAACTTTCAGATGTGATCAGATAAGGAAAGTGAGTCGCACTGGTCACTCCTTTAAAGTATGGGCCACGTTTAACCAAATATCCTGTTTAATATTTTTATTAATATTATAAAGAGATAAGTTTCAGATCTACTAATCCGATTCCGAAAATTCTTTCAGTCATGGGAAGCTAAATTATCCCCGATTGTCATAGACGCTCAGCCTTATTAAGATGCTCCAGCCGCGGAAGCCGCGGGCAAAAGCTAGTTCTTACTAAAGAAGCGCGCTATGTCCAGGGATGGTTACCGTTACCCAAAAACATCGGTAAAATTACCAAAACATTAACGTTATACTACGTTAAATATTAACATTAAAAATAACCATAAGTAATAGGATTTACCGGTATTTAAACAGCGTTACTTATAGTGTTAATTCGCTAAACACTAGCCATACCAGGTGCGACGTGGCCAAACCATATAAGCTGGGCGCCTTACGATCGGTCAGATATTTACAAAAAATAGACGATTCGAGCGCGCTCGTGCGTGTTGCTTGTTTCATTTTATAGTCAGACGTCGACGACGGGTAGGTGTGTTTGGCGTACACGAAGTTTGTGCATCGTGTACGCCAAACACATCTATCCATTTGTTGTTCTAATGATTAGTTGTTTGTCTAAATCATCTACCGACATCGTTAGAAAGAGATAGACGTATAGATTATCGGTATAATAAAGGTAACTTTTATCGATACTATATTAGCAATTAGATAACGTTAACGTACCTACGGCTATCGTTATTAATATCGTTACTTTTTTATTGGTACCGGTAATTGGTAACGTTATACAAAAAAATAACGGTCAGTACCGACTGCTACTGCGTTTACGTTTCATAGCCAGGGACCGCCCTGGCTTTGACTTTGAAACGTAAACGCAACAGCAAGTCACATAATTACCTAGATACTTGTTGGTAAATCCCAAACGCGAATTCCCCGATCCGGGACGCGCCACCGCAGCATCCGGTGTTACACCATAAGCTGCGAACTTTATGTAAATGACGTAGCTATGATGTCACAGTTTCAAAATATGTGATTCGAGGTTACTTTTATCATCATTCATACAAGTTTCTGAACCATTGACGACACGGTTGGCGCAGTGGCTGAGCGTTTGACAGCTGCGCTGCATGTCGCGGATTCGATTCCCGCACGGAACAAATAATTGTATAGGGTAACGAAAAAGCATCCGAAAAACAAATTCTATGGTTGACTGTAATATTAACTAAGCTGTGTTAAAATGATTTGCTGAAAAAAATACTAAGTTTCCGAATATACAGGATGTTTGGTGCATCGTTTGCCAAATAGAATAGGCCGAAAGGAGAGGTCATTTGCTATCTCTTCACGCCCTTTAACTCATTCCTTGCCACGCCGTTTTTTTATAACAACTTTTTAATTTTAATTTTGAAAAATTCCAAAATTCCGTATGTTAGGTCTATTAATGTAGGTAGGTCAATGACCGCTATTGCTAAATGGCAGCAACTATATAACCTTTTTAATTTTGGTCCATGTGTGGAGTCGATTACAATTATGAAATTGGTTGAAAACAAGTATCAGGTACAGTCACGCAGAGAGAGAGAGGGATCTTTACACAATGTTCAGTTTCTTATCCACTAGAGCTGTATAATACATCCTTGATCAATAGCATCCTTCAGAATTTTGTGTACCTACACATTAAAGTTACCTTAATAAGAGACCTAATCAGTACAATGTACATTAGTGTGTTTTAGAACAATGATATAAAACAAACAGGTAAATTGAATAATATTGTGTAATAACTCACAACTTACAAAGTCGTTCACATATTGCAGACTGAGGAATGTGTTTAAACATTACATATATCCAATTGTTATGTTGACAATTTGAAAAGTAAACAGGGCGCAACGCATACGGCTAGTCTGAAGCCTTTTATCAAAGAAAAACCTACCTTACTCGTCTGATTTAGAGTTAAAAGCTATTAAGGCACTGGTAGGGTTGCAAAAACGTTTTTCTGAAGACAAGGTTTTAGAACACTGCTATTTTCACATTTTAATGACATAACGTGACAGTTTCACATGAAATCCGTTTCATTACATATAATTAAACTTTAAGGAATTTTCGTCATTGCTGTGTAGTACAATGTCCATGGCATGCACTAGCAATTTTTCCATGCAATATAAATACTTCAACAGAGTTGGATACTTTGATTGTTACAAACTTGCACCAAAACTTCAGCTACAAAAAATCGCGCTCAAAGGAGTCGGTTACAAACAAAAATACAGGTGAAGCTAATAAAAAGCTTTTAAAAAGGGACTTTCTTTATGCCGAGGAAACATTATCCTGATTAAATTTTAGTTTTATAGACTTTTATTTCTACTTACGAATGTCATAATTTATTATGTGAATCCCAAACTATAACATCAACATGATACTACACGGTACTTTTTGGTAATTTTCTGAACATAAACCATTCTTCTTCTCAGCGTATATGAACTGAGCCACTAGTTTGGCGCCCTTAGTGGCGACCTTCAGTTCCTGTAATGAACAACGCTAAAAAATAAACAATAATATCTCTAATTAAGTTAATACAAGTGGACACCTAGTAACAGTACGGGTACCTACCGTTAGCATAACGTAATAGATAATATTGTTGTTGCAGTGACAAACAAGCACTGTTTTATGACCTCAATATGTGGATGATATCATGATACGTGGATAACAAAATTCACGATTACGTCGTATCAGGATTGTGGAGAAATAACTACATGTTTTACATGTTTGGGAATACTTTTATTATGCGTACCGCTAAGGAGTAGAATTCCCTGCCGGAGTTTGTGTTTCCCGATAGCTACAATCTGGGGGTCTTCAGTCAAGAGTGAATAGGTTTCTTCTAGGCAAGCGTGCTTCACGGTCGACCACATCATCGCTTACCATCAGGTGAGATAGCGGTCAAGCGCGAGCCTAGTGATAAAAAAAAAAAATGTCGACTACGGAACATGAGGCTCCCAATGTCCACATTTTTTTTTTAAATATTAATATAGAAAATTGACAACCATCACGCTTGGAGCACATATTGTTGTTATTAGCAGCTGAGGAGGAGCTTACATAAAAACAGCCAGTCGGGCCGATCTTCAAGCGCACTTTCCTAGGTTAGTCCGCGGATGGGATTTTTGGTCTGCGAAAAATATTGATTGGTGCCGTATGTGGAATACCTCAAGTGCCATTCACTCAGGTTCCATTTTAACGAGTGCTCAATGTGGAATAACTCGCATCAAGTTGCGAAGTTTAGAAAAACAACGCGGTCACTCAGACGGATGCGAAAAGTGACTTCAATTTGTAATATTTCTAGATATAAATTTGCATAACAAGGAGTGCTACGTCTTTGACACTTATTACGAATACGGAAAAGGTATCAATTATGTTTTGCAGACGTTCATTGTGGAGAAATTATTATAGAGACGTAAGGCAAACAGTGACCAGTTATTTTGTCTGAAATATCCATGAAAGTATTTTAGGTAGGTACCTAAGGTCGACGGGTCTGTGATGAAGTTGTGGAAAGTACGCACGACGACCGATCAAGCTATAATATGCAAAACCAGTTTATGCGGATCTCTCATCGTACGGAAAATCTATACAAAGCGAGGCCATATTATACTGGAAAAGTCTAGCTTGATGTGTCGCCGTGTGTACCATTTGAAGTTGAATATTATTTTTGAAGCAACGTTAACTTTTTCATGCTGACTTTCAGAATAATGACTTAGGTGACAATGATTCAGGCCTGTGGTTCAGTTTAGACAGTCAGGTCTGACACTCCCTTTCGCTCCGCCCAGAGCGGGCGAAGTCATTTGACGATTTCAAAAAAAAAGAAAAGGCCTGTGGTTCAGTTAGATACTATTATAATGGAAAAATGATCGAGCCAATTTTAGAACAAAGTATGAGAAATGGTAGGTAAGTACTCGAACCTACACACACCATTATGTTAAACAAAGAAATGTACCTAAGTATTTTTTAAGTGAGAACTTCTTTAGCAGCGTTGTGCACTTTTGTGATAGGTAAAAATGTTAAACTCGCGTCAGGTCACGTGTCCTGATCGAAAATTCGTAAGACGGATTGACGTTAGGTTACGAAGGAATTTGAACTTTATGACATCTGTCATTGAGTTTGGGTTTCCAAAACTAGAAAATTCGTTGGAGGGATTGACATTAGGTAGGCACTCCCGGAGTGCCAATCGTTTCATTTTTTCTAATTTTGTTCGTCTGATGTAAAGCGACGATGCGGCCTAGGGTGAAACATGCTTACCTAGAAGAAACCGATTCACCTCAGCTTTGAAAAGATCCAGATTATAATGATCAGGAAACAGAGAAGCCGGCAGTGAATTCTACATATAACAGTGCCGCTTCGCCGTATCTCTGCTCGTCCGATGATAGAATGGGGATGGAGGAATTAGATTATGTAATTCCAAAGAATACTCTCTGAAAAATAACTAGTAAAAAACTATAGAATAGAATAGAATAAAACTTTATTGTACACCAAAAATGTAACAAAGGGTTTACAAAATTGCTAATTTTATGGTTACAACGAAGAGTGGCAACTTTGCGGCGTTATTCAAGGCTTTGGAGCTTGGTTTTGACAAGGGAGTCGTTGTATAATGACTATGACCTGCTTGGCACTGGCACGTCGCTCAATAGCTTCTAAAGTTCTAACGCGCAAGCGTTACTTGCTGATCCACCCTAAAGGTGCGTACAGTACTCCATGCACGATCTGAATTGTGCTTGGTATAACGTAATTAGCTGTTCTCACGTGAAGTACTTTTGTACTTTTGCAAGAACACCCAGCTTTCTAGCGGCGAATTGGACCTTGGACTCAACATAGGACCCTAAGTTGAGGATCGAGGTTAGAGTAGCACCAAGAAGCACGAAATGGTCAGTAATCGGGACTGATACATTTCGGAAAGTAGAGGCTAGGTCAAAAGTTCTCTTCTTGGAGAAGAAAAGACACTGGGGTTTTATGTTTGAATATGAAAAATCTAGATTTAGGATTTTATATTGTTACTGGCGTTTATGTTTTTAAGATTACCTACAATGCATGGCTTTAAATAACCTTTTATTTGGCAACAATGTCTTACATTAAGTTTGCGGTCGCTACCACAGAACATTCAACATATAATAAAATGCCTAGTAAATTTAATGTATCTATTAGATAGGTAACTTACCTATGTAGCAAAGTTTTAAATGGGACATTTTCTGTACTTAATAAAACCGCAGGTGTTTAAGTAAGGCGGGCAATAAAATTGCAACAGAGAAATCTTAAATATCCAGAAACCTATTCGTAGGGCTATGTGTTCGTGTAGTTAGGTGTTTAAAAATGCTGAAAGAACATTATTTAAGCGTGTATGTAAGCGCGTGTTACGTAAGCGGTGTCTTTAAAAAAAAACCTTTTTTTATAACACTATTCATTCTTGACGCTGGCCGATTTATGATTTCCACTCATACCTATCAAGAAAACATCTATCCTACCTAGCGGTTATCACTTGTAAGGTTAACGTAGCCGGCCTATTACCGCGTCGCCTTGCGCTAATCTGTAGGTACATTTTTACAAATAAAAAAAATTGAAGGTCACATCTAAAAAAAAAACAAAAAAAATTAAAAGTTGGTGGCAAAAAGTTAGTGAAACAAACAAAGTCACCGAAATCCGAAAGTAAAGTAATTTTTCACTCACACATCTGCTACAGTTTAGTAGTAAACAATTATAATTATTACATTTTGTAAGGACAGGATTCAACAAGTTTTCACAATCAGCTTAAGCTAAAAAAACAAGGTAAATCATAAGAACGGTTGTTGTTATTATTATTTTTGCCTTTTATAAAAAAAATGAGACGAGTTCTTTTAGAAAAACCTTGATTAGACTTTGTACACACGGAGACATCCATCTATAGTTCTATACAGTATAACCTGACCTCGCTTAGTATGAGTTTCCTGTACAATGAGAGATCAGTTTATTAGGTTTTGCATAGCATGTTTGATCGTCTTGCGTACGATCCTATGTATTCACATTTTACACTAGATGTCTTAAAAAATATTAGTTTTTAAAGATAGTCTTTCTACTAAAGTAATTTAATATAATACAAAATCGGTTTCTGATAACATAGTTAACGCAATTTTTAGTGCAGATTTCGTTTAATTTATAAATTTTGAAGTATAATGAAAATATTTCCTCTAGTCAATGGGTTATACGAACCATAGATGTGGCTTGCACCGTTGCTTTTTTTACAAAATTATTATCCTTGTTTTAATAAGGAAAAAAATGAATTACCATGTATATATAAACCGAGTTGTGTTTTATTAAATCAGTTGCAAACTGACATTCGTTGAGCAATACCGTGTAGTAAATATTTGCACTATACAAATTATTAAGATATTAAAATTTGTTGACTACGGCGGTGTGCCCTCACAATATTGAGTCATTTGAAAAAGAAGTTCAGTTGCGATTAAGATGGCATCTTACATTTTTCTATTAGCGGTAAATATTTTAAGCTTTTTACCTTTTATGAAAGTATTTTGTTAGTTTTAAGACATCACCTTACTTAAAAAAATAAATAATTATGCCAAGTACCTATGTATAAAAGCTAGTTTCCATTTTATTTAACGTAAACGAAGTATTTTTTTTTGTACATCATTGCAAAAATCCATATGGCATTTTTTTTTATTTTACAGGCTTCCCTACTTGTGGTAACCAGCAGAGCTGCGCCCCAAAGTAAGTTCTTAGTGCTAATAGTAACTCTTAAAAAGCATTTAAATCCATATTTCCATATATATCATATATATGAAAATATGTATACAGGGTGTAACGGAAAGGGTATATACATACTGAAGGGTGTGCTACAGACCATCAAACTGAACATGTTTCTTATCATAAAACATGTTTTTCAGCG
Source organism: Cerastis leucographa (assembly GCA_963082945.1). Taxonomy (NCBI): domain Eukaryota; kingdom Metazoa; phylum Arthropoda; class Insecta; order Lepidoptera; family Noctuidae; genus Cerastis; species Cerastis leucographa. The sequence continues at coordinate 17,570,984 of OY720356.1, read as the reverse complement.
AAAAAATTATCTGCTGCCCAATACAAAATTGCAATATCTATTTGACCCAAATGTATGGAGCAGCTGATATTTTTTTCGGTATTACGATTTTGTCCAATGGAGAAACATGATCAGTTTGATCGTCTGTAGCACACCCTTAAATATCTATATACCCGTCCGTTACACCCTGTATATAAAAAATACATCCAAATTCACGCAAACGAAGTCGCGTGCAGCAGCTAGTTAAAAATATATCCTTAATTGTAAGACGTACAAACATGGCAAAAAGTTCCTTTTTCAATTTTTTTTTCGTTTGTTCTACAGGTACCAAGCTTGGAATTACAATTCCCGAGGAGTGCAAGGGAAAAGGTTTCTGCTCCATTAGACCCGCTGGTTACGACGAAATCGAGAATAAAATCAACAACCTCCTTCCACCTTATATGATTGTAAGATATTCATTTAATTGTAATACATTTGTAAAAAAAGTTTGACTCTATTATAGCCCTGCATTAGTCCTCCCTACCCAATCGAATCGTTCATTGCATTTTATTTTAGCTGCATCCCTAACACATTAACATTTCAGCCCACTTCTGAAATCAATCGCTAAAGTTCTTATGTTTTTCTTAGCAGGGTATTAACAGCAGGTCCGGCGGCGGCGATTCCATTGTGCAGCGTTCTGGAGACGATGATAACTGTCCATTCGAAACTAGGGTAAGATTTTAAGCTTTACTTAATACTTTTAAGCTTCGCGCACACCCAACGTATAGTCAGCCACCGACTATGAGCAGGCTCATCAATAGCTGTAAGTATTAGACAGTCGGTGGCCTTAGATATTATGTATGTACGAAGATAGCACATTGTGATGCCCTTTTTTATGTTTTCCAAAAAGGCACAAACACGTGAAATAATTTACTTGTCATTTATTTCAATTCAGTAAGTACATTACTTAAAAACTACAAATAAATCTAATAAAAAAAAATGTAGGTACAAGTATCAAAATCGGAAAAGAATTAAAGGGTTTCAAAAATTCGTCCACATCGTTGACAATAGGAAAAGCCAAAAAAAGGCTAAATACTTACTCGTTAAATGATATTTTTAATCAAAACAAAATTATACTGGTACTAAAATGAGACTAATATTTGATCTATGTGTTTCAGACGGAGTCAGTTTACGCCTACGAGCATCCCACTGGAACGACTGTGGACATCATCGTGCAAACTAAGCTGTTCCGCCAAACGTACACCAAAGTGCAATGCGTGTAAGTAAATGAAGTATTTAGTGATTTCGCTTAAAATGTTGGTTTGTCAAACTAATAAATTTGCCACTGAAATATATCATTAAACAAAACGGTTGTAGTGGTTGAAACATTAGATCTTATTTTGGCGGTTTATCAAGTACCTACTCACATAAATTAACACATGGGCATCAATAATCTTTTAGAACAAAGAAATGAATAACATGTAATAATAAAATATGTAAAATAATGTTTTATTTATCCATTCTATAGGCATAGCTACAAAGAAAATAGTGATTTCGAAGAAGATCAGCAATGCTTCAGGAATTTGGGACTCAGCGCCTTCAACTACAAATCCAGATGTGAAGAATCATCCGCAACGAGGACTCTGCTGGTGTATGATCCTGAAGTGAATCTCCTTAAGAATAAGAATTACACAATCCCGGTCTGCTGCTCATGCCGAATCACGAAATCGTAAACAAAACAACCACGCCAATTTCATAATTTAAACAAAGTGTAATAGAAGCAAACTCAAGGAAAAGTCTTTTTTGTCGGCCATTCAGTGCACGTAGGGGCTCGTTCCTACTATATCGTGATGATTAATTTATCGTTGGACGACGTTCGTCTCTAGCTGTTCCCATTATATCGACTCATTATCTGTCGTCAGTGCAAAAAAAAGTCGTGGATGACAGTTATCCGTGTCATCCTATATGTGAACACTTCCGCCACGACGCTTTATACGACATGATAATTTGTCGTCACGACATAGTAGGGACGCGGTCCTTACAAATTGTACGCACGACGACCAATCAAGCTGTACAAAACTAGTTTATGCGGATCTCACATTGTACTGGAAATCTATACAAAGCGAGGCTATACTCGTAATCCTGTATAGCTTGATGTATCGCCGTGTGTACGTTTTTTTTTTTAATTTTAATTTTATGTAGTATTAAGTAAATATTTAAGTTAATTTACCATTTAAAAGTATGTAAATCCCTATAGTAAAACCATTAAAAATAATGCTCATTAACCAAATTTTTTATTGATCAACTTAATATTCTATGATTCTTTAATCAACTCCCGTTTTTACTTGATTTTCTGCAACTCAAAGCTCAAACTCAAAGCATTTATTTTAATAGACCACTACAGGCACTTTTGAAAGTAAAAAAACCACGAAGCTTCAGTCCCGGGAAGTCACGACGCATGATCACTTGTGAAAGTACTGTAGTTGCCCATTCCAAAGCGTATATAGATATATTTGGAGAAGAATGGGCAAGAAACTCCATGGCCACTCTTTTAAATCAATATATTGTTACAAAATCTTGGTTACATCATTCAACATCAGATTGACATTGGTGAGTTCCCTCCTTTATAATTACAGAATGGCGAATAGTCAAAGGTGCTACACACTTTTTTTTAACGCATATCCATACAATCTGCTCGTTGGGACTCGAACGCTTTATTGTGTACTGATATCCATTACGAATCTATAAACCGCCTCTCCTTTGAGATTTTATGATTTCTTAAAGTTGTTCTTTTATTCATTTTGTAACATATTCAAATTAATTTTATTATTTGATGCCTCTTCAATTCTTCATCCAATATTATGAATACTTAAAAGATTACATGTGTTGTGTACTGATTAGGTCGGTGCACTATTCCTTATTAGAGAACAGTAATTAGATAATAAATATATAAGATGTTTTATTTCATTGAACACTAGGTTTTTCTTAACCTTAAAATCACAATGACATGCAAAACATGTCATCACATGTCTGTTCACCCAAGTCAGTCATCAATTTCAACATATCTTATCGGTCATTCTATTATTCACTCACTCTTTACAAATATAGGTTTACGGCGACAAACGTATTACATGGTCGATCTCGGGTCATTACATAGGACTTTAACAAAGCCGGCGAAAATGGGTGTATTAAGTTTTGAACACCAGTTTACTGTACGTCTACCATGAGTTTTAACAATCTATACTCGCTAGCGTCTGTAGTTAAAAAAATGTATGTAAACTTTTACAGCGCCTCTAGCGGATAGTTGGGTACTAAAATGCGCAGTATGAGTCACTATAGTTATCTATCCTACGTCACCGTGTAGTAAACTATACTACAGCGACTGCAAGTTTGGGCTTCATTTGCTTAGAATTTGCTAATATGCACCAACACAGCTCATCGTACCATTGAAAAAGACAACTATAGTATTTGCGTATTGACGGAACTATTGCAGTTACGTCAAGCGATCTAACTATGACAACTCATGGTAGACGTACTGGACTTAATTTGTTGCTAATGATCTCTAGTATAACCCCTTTCAAAGAATAGATCGAGTTTCCCTTTAACCATGCACACACATCATGAGTGTAATTAAGCTCTGAAAGTAGGTGGCAGATAAAGTGAATCAAACCAACAAAGATATACAAGGTGTTAAAAAATATGGTTTACGGTAGGATTCAAAGCAACGCACTCAAAACATTGCGCTGGTGGATGCCTTAAATAGTCAAGGAGTCATGAAAGTGTTTAAAGCTAAGTTAAAGGTAATTAAAATCACAAATGACAAAGTTGGAACTTTGACCTCTAATATCTCCGTAAGTAAAAGGTTCCCAGGTAAAGTAATAAACAAAAAAATTGTAAGGCCCATTAACAAAGCCGCCAATTGATTGACACTTAAAATTATAATGTTCAAATTTTGATTACTTTTTGATCACGTTAAAATTTTGATTTTAACTAACCGACTTCCGAAAGAAGGAGGTTCTATGTTCGACTGTTTGTATTTTTTTTCGTGTATTTTCACCGATATCTCCGCCAATTGTTGGCTGATTTTGAAATTTATTCGAAAGCCTATACTCCTGTGGTGGTCCCATTGTCACCAAGTCAGAATCTGGTGATGGGATCCCAGAGAAATCGAGGGCAACCCCCAAATTTTACAGCCATATGTTTTTACATAATTTCTGACTTAGTTCAGATATTTAGGCCTGGTATTGATCATCTCACGTTGCTAAGCTGATAATGGAAGGTATAAGTCAGGATCTGATGATGGGATGCCAGGAAAATTATGATACCACGAATTTTATGGGCATTGTTTGAAACACTATAAGTATATACATATACACACTTCTCACTTGGTCCCATGGTCATGGAATCCCGGAGAAATCGAGGTAACTCTCCAAATTTTGTAGGCGCACATTGGCATTATGCCTGGTAATCAGCATCTCATGTTGCTGAGCTCATGATGAAAGGTATGTCGGTGGTCCCGTTTAAATTCGGTGGAGATCTGATACTGATCTACGCAGATAAACAATGGAACTCTTTAATAATAGACGGCAAATCTGTCGCGATTGCTGCAATCATTCGGATGTTTATTGTTTACACAATATCATAACATAACATCTCGCCTGTATGCTCTGGGGGGGCAGTGACGGATCTATCATACAAGCTAAAAAGCCCGGCTTGCCTAACAATCACACTCAACAAATAAGAACAAAAAACATTCCTAACAAAAACAAAATAATAATAACATCAAATTTCGCGTGCATTTATCAAAAATTCTAATATCTCCTATACCTTCCGGCCGCGAGACCCTGGTTCGCTCTAACACTAAACAAAAGAAGAGTTCAAGCTTAGTTCGCTATGACTCCGTTCGGAAGCTCCCACTCGCACTCACTGGTTTCTGCATTTGGTTTCTAGGACCTCTCAGTTTTTCCTAGTAAAATGTCTCTGTTTTGATAAAATTGATGGTACTTATTCGGGAATTTGTATGGAGTTAACACCTAGGCTTTTCTTTGAATGTGTGCGTGTATGTCAATGTAAGGTTGAGATAGAATGTATGTTCGAATTCGAATTGATTTCAAATTAGTTCATATTTGTTTTGAGCGAATACTAGTGTATCTTTTTTTTTGTTGATATTATTTATTCACTTTCTTGTATTTTAAAGTTTTGCGATTCGTTTTTACTGTAATTAACTTTGTTTTGAAGTCATTTTTTTAACAATAAGTTGAATTTGAAAACGTATTCAAATAGTTATTTGTGAATGATTTAAGTGTGTGAAATCGTTACTGTGCAAGGTAAATGTGTGAGAGTGTCTGTGTGCTGAATAGCTGTTTACGTTGTGAGTAATCTTTACATAGTATAAGTACTACGCAGAACTGGTGTCTTAATAACAGATTTCATTCACTTTAATCTTCTATAACTTGTAAAAATCCTTTTTAAAATAATAAAAGTTATTCACAATTATTTTTCACCAGCTGATCATTCATTTACTAATAAAACACTGGAAATCTGACGTGCGTGCGCGAGACAATAACTGCATTTACTGAGGGTCAGTTCACACCGAGACGCGACGCGACGCGACGATACTTGAAGAGGCCAGTGATTTCGCGCTGCGTCGCTCTACGCCTCTCGGCGCAGCGCTGCATGGCGCAACGTATTCAGATTTCTACTGAAATCTATCTCACGAAGCCGCTCGACGCAGCGCGACGCCGCGAGGCGTCGCGCGGCGCAGCGCTGCGTGGCGCAACGTATTCTGAATTCTCACAACGAAATGTGTATCTTTTCGTGTAGAAAATAAAGTTATATTTTGAATCGCTCTTTAAAAGGGTGCGCGCAGCGTCACGTCGCGTCTCGGTGTGAACTGACCCTTAGAAGTTTGAAACAGGGTAGTCGATAAAACAAAGTCACTTCCCGCCGTCTGTACCTACGCTTGGATCTTTTAAACTCCGCAACGAATTCTGATGCGATTTTCATCAATATACAGAATTATTTAAGAGGAAGGTTTATACGTATTATTTATGCCTGAAAAACATCAAAATTTTCACGTTAATGAAGTCGCGGGAAGTTACAAAATATTTTCAACAATGTTTAGTTAGAAATCAATTTATTGTTTGTGCGCCATCTAGCGGTGTTTTTAAAATTTAGCCAATAGTGACTAGAGAGAGTTCAGTTGTTGAATTTTATTCAATAGATGACTCTAATATCATGACTTGACACTATAAATCAAGATATTGAAATAGTTGTATTTTTGTGACGGGATATAAAATACGCAGTGTTTTTTTTAACACACTGTTTGTATGCATATTAAATTATTGGAAACTAAAACGGTTTAGAAAACCAATATCAGAACAGGGAGCGAAACATATTTTACCCCAATATCGTCAGCTGTCTAGTTGGGCTTTGTCCCCGTTTCATTGGAGGCACGCCACCTGTAGGGGGGAATGTAGAAGTGTACAGTACACCCACATTTCGATAGGTATGTTATGTTCCATTTTATTGGGAATAAGCCTATTACCATGACATGTATTGTTAACAATGTAAAATAAATGCATAGCAAATGTTTGTCTATTACAACTAAAAATGGAAAAATAAATGCCTTTTTTTAGAAAAAAAAAATATGTAAAGAATTACCTATTGAGCTAGATTTAAAATAGGTTCTATTTACAAAAGCCCTTTCACCTTTGTAGTATTAGTCTTGATCAAATAAAAAGTTGTTAAGCTGACTCACGAACTGTAAAATAAAACAGCAAATGTGCTGTGGGTATGAATAAACCTGAAATAAAATGGTAGGCAGAGTAGTGGCAAGTGGGGTTCAGGTCGGAAGTCCAAATCACTCCTAACCAGGAGGCTTAAAATGTCTGCTTTAGCCGAATCTTACCAGGATAATAATATGATGAGTCACGTTAAAATTCTTATAATGGTCACAGACACAGTTATTATTACGAATTATCACGATGTGCCCCCATTTATTTTTTGCATTACATGGTACGGCCTTTTGAGGCCCCCAGTTTTGATTTCTCAAATATGGAGGTGCAAAATTGCGTGATTGATATTTTATTCCGTCTTATTGTGTAAATTGGTTTTTACAAACACGTCTACAAGTCTAAAAAACGTTTTTTTGCAACCAGTTGCGATGGACCGCATGTCATATTTTGTATAACATATAGCCTGACAAAGTACTGCAAATTTCAACTCACCAAAGAAAATTTGAATTTCGTGGGTTACACCACAAACTAACGAACGTGCCTATTTCATTCACAATGGCTGGAAAACCAAACAATATTTTAGACATAGTTGATTGTCTTTTTTCATAAATAAATTCGCACTCATAGTTTTCCTGGTATGTGAGTTCCATTCATAGTTTCCAGGGAAAATCCCAAGATGCATGACTATTTGCAAATAAAATGAATAGGTACTTTGTAGGGTGATGAACTGCCTACTTATTCATGAATGACTACTATTAGTCAGCTCATCTTCTGTATTTTACAAAACATGCTTACAAATGCTAAAAATAATAATAATATACGGAAAGCCTAAGTAAAATTAAATAAATGTATTTAAATATTAAGTATACAAAAAAGTGTAGAGGTAGTTTAGTAATAGATATTAATTATAGTCCTGTCAGTTGTTCCATACATTTTGACCATGTATACAGGATGGACCCTAAAATAGTTTTACAATTAACTGGATAAATACTAGGGTATGACGGCTCTTTAGTCAATTGATCCCACTCATTACTCACATAAGAGTTAAGTTGCAAGAAAAGAAAATTCCAAAATTAATATAGCGACTTGAGTACTTGACCGATCTAGGTTTATTTTAACCTGCTTGGGGTCTAAGGCAAAGTAGCCTAACCTATTGCCACGGCGACACATTATATATTATGTGCTATTAATATACATAAAGATGTCATGCTTCACCACTTTGGAAATCGGGAACTCCAGTTGGAACATGTTCAAATGTTGGGAACACCGTAAATAACAGCATCAGGCCCATTTATTTATATGAGGATCATTTTAGCTTTCCTTTTCATATAACCTATGACATATTCAAAGCAAAGAATTCAAAATGAAGCGAATCATTTAAGTTGACCATAGTAGTTCAGTCTTTTTAGGTCGATTCAATTTTAAGAGTTTTCATCCAAAGAAGACCTTTCTCAGTAAAGGTATTTACTATATAATAGTATTTCCTTCTATTTTTTCAACTTAGTGTTTCAGCTATCTACAGTCGTTGCATTAATGTAATTTACAAACCAACACTGAACCCACAACACAGAACCGTTCATTGACTTAGGCACACGAGTACGCGGATATATCCTGCTTATCATGGTGACGCCATAGAAATGATGTATTTAAAATAAAATCTTTTTAACAAAATATCATCCTCTTCCGTAATGTTATTACCTAGGCTAGACACGATTGTCTACGATTGAATGAAATCACGAGGCTGCAATTAATGTCATAAGCCTCATTTAGCCTAAAAGCATAATATATTGAAAGAGAGAATGCAACAACTGCCAGTAACTTTTTCTTGGGCCACAAATAGAACTTTGAGACATATCTGCTGCCGTACTTTAATTGTAACTAAAACAATTCAACCTACAAAACTAGTAGATACAATAGGACCACAATAGGATACCTTTGCCACTATTAATAAGAAAAGACAAATCAATTGAAAGCTATTTAGGGTTCATACCCTAAATAACCTTGAGTATGCATCACAAGTCTGGAATCCTCAATACGGGATCTACAAGTCTCGTATTGAGGGCATCCAGAGAAAATTTCTTAAGTACCTTGATTACAGGGCAAAGCAAGTTTCTGTAGATTACACTCACCGATGCAGAAGGTACCATTTTCTACCACTCGACCGTAGACGTCATATCAATGATGTGTGCTACCTGTTCAATATCGCAAATGGTTCCATCGACTGTCCTGAACTTGTCTCAAAATTAATGTTACGCACTAATCAGATGGGACTGCGACAGGCATTGACCTATTCTGCACCAATGCAAGCACAGTGAGGAAATTGTTAGCAAAGCCATTTTTTGTACAAGAGACACCTACCTGCATTTGAACCATTTATTATTAATTTTAGCTCAAAATAAAAATAATATTAGGAATTAACAATTTTGTATTTATCTGTGGAAGCTTGTAATTAGCAATTTAGATATGTATTTTTGTTATTATAATATCATTAGTCTGTAAGCTTTCCCAAAATGTTAAAAATAAATAATAGCTTTCAATTGATGGAACAGGATGTAAAGTTCCTCAATAGTCCATGGAAAAGGGAGGGTCCTCCGATCAGACAGGTGGTATGTCTGGTGGGCAACTGCCCGACATTTGTTGTCGGGTTTCTCTATATTCTCCTAAGTCAATGTAAATTTAGCTTGCGAGATGCAGACCAGATTAGTTTTATCATAGATGGCGCTGTAGTACTTTTTTGTTATAATTTGCTTTTTGTAGGTCACATCACTCCCCCCCGGAGACCGGCGGTCGATAGTAGAATCAGTCACCGTATAGTATTTTAACCGTGCCAGTTGGAAGCTCGTTGCCACACTGTTCACGGTGAGTCGGAACAGTCTGCGGTGGTAGTGCGAAGAACCCCAGTGAGTCGGGGTCAGCGCTGCGTTTGCTCCGGTGTGTCGGACGTAGTACAGCGCCGCGATATGGTTGACAGCTAGAGGTGTCGACCGGGGGAGGAATGAAGCTCTCGACTAGCCGAAAGTGCAATGTGCTGTGCCATGGTTGCTTGATGAGAGGCCCAGGGTGCTGACCAGGAATGCGCTTCCGCTGCATGCTGGTGGTCTGGAATACCCAGTGGCCATTTGAAGTTGGCTGGCTGTGAGACTCGCTGCTCGAAAGCTTGAGGTTGTGATGTTAAAGATGATGACGTCACGTTGCTCGAAGGCTGCGCTGACGTCTATTTCTGGGCACCATTATAGGGGACGAGTAAAGTTCCTCGTCCCCCGTAGAAAAGGGAGGATCCTCCGACCAGACTGGTGTTATGTCTGGTGGGCAAACTGCCCGACAGTTGTTGTTGGGTTTCTCTTTACAGTCTTAAGTCGATGTAAACTTTGCTTGCGAGATTCAGACTATATTAGTTCTTCAGTCTTACCATAGATGGCGGTGTTGTACTTTTTTGTCATAAGTTGCTTTTTGTAGGTCTATAGCTATGTTTGCCTTGTCATCATCTGTCTAGCCTTTTCACAACTATGTTGGGGTCGGGTTCCAGTCTAACTGGATGCAGCTGGATAACAGTATTTTGTGTTACACCTGCGTGTGGTGTTCAGAACAATAGGGACCACCTTGTCTCCATTTATAGGGTTCCCTAGATGAATGGCAAAAAACAAAACCCTTATAGATGCCACTTAATTCCGAAACTATTAAGACTAAACAGATGAAACTTGATAGGTAGATGTATTCTGTAAACCGCTTTAAGATTTTTATACAAAAATAAGAGATTAAGGGAATCCCCATCCATGGAAGTAAAACTAAACAAAAAAACTTTCAACGAAAATTGGTTTAAATATGATTTGATATTTAGTTTTTAAGACATGGGAGTTTTTAGTCCAACTGCAGCAGTAACTTTGTTATTCATTAACATACTATGAAAAACAAATTTAGTTTTGCTGTTGAATGTAATACAATACAACATATGAGTGAGTCCTCAAAATATTTTTGTTATATTGTTTGGTGCTACGTATAGGTACGGTCAGCAGCAAAAGTCGCTTTACATAACCAAAATTATAAGACGTCTTAGTTTTAGAACGATCCATATTAACAGACTGGAGTAAAAGACATAACAATATTTTCATCAATGGTTACACAAATTGGAGTAATATTTATAAGTGTTAACCGACTTTTGATGCTGACTGTACGTATTATTTTGTGCAACTGTACATTTTTAAAATGCCTAAAACAAATTATAAACTACTAGCTGTCCCGCGCAACTTCGTCTGCGTCACCATTTTCCCCGTTTTCGCGTCATTTTTCATTGCTGCTCCCCTCCTATTGGTCGTAGTGTAATGATATATAGCCTATGTCCTTCCCTAGGTTGAAATCTATCTTCTTGCCAAATTTCATTAAGATCCGATCAGCCGTTTAGTCGTGAAAAGGTAACAAACATACAAACAAACAAACAGTGACATTCGCATTTACAATATTAGTATGGATTCTCTAGTATGGCTTCGAGAATAAGCAATTGCGGGTGGATTCGGGGGAGTCGTACTTTTTTTCAACTAAAACGTTGCCCCCACACTATGATTTTTTCCTGTATCGTGGGTGCGTTTACAAACATTTAAACTCCCATATACAAACAGCAGACCCGGAACAACTGTAGATCATACAAATATTTGTCCGTGCGGGGTTCGAACTCGCGGCACGCGGCGCAGTAGCCAATCGCTCAGCCTCCTGCGCCAACCGTGCGGCCAGTACTTTGTATTTGGTGTAAGATGATCTCGTCTATGCTTCGATTACATTATTCATAAAAATCCGACATGAGGAGGCAGAAAATTACAGCCATTATTTTTCAGGTTTTTAACTTCTAACACCTGCATCCTGAATTATGTGCATAAATAAACTCAACATAGCTCTGTAGGTCCGAAAAAATCCGAAGTACAGCTCTTCAAACATTAGCACCTCGTTTAGCCTTAGCTCAGTCAGCGATTATTGTGTGTAAGGTACTGGCTCGGCTTGTAGTGGACTGCCTAGGCAATGAAACAAAAAATCTGTAGGGATTCTATTTTACACGTACTTGTGCGTGTGTTTTTCCCTTTCGTTGACATAAATAAATATAAACTGACCGTGTTTACTCACATAATCACTCATTTGTCGAACGCATAAAACGTATGTGTTTAATAGTATTTACCTCTACGACGTAAAATTTACCGGCTGTCTAAAATGTATCGCATTTTGGTTAATCTATGTGTGGTAAGTTTTTGTTTTGATTTTAAAAGTCTCCTAACACATTTTGTGTGTTCAAATTAAACTTGTAGGGGTCCACTGCTGGTTGTATATCTTTTAATAATGAATATTAAAAACTGCAAAACAATCAAGCAACCATCATATTACGCTTTATAATTAACTTGCCTATGCCCACGGCTTCGCCCTCGAGTATTTCGGTAATTGTCCCACGGGATCGTAGCGTAGTAAAAAGTTTTTTTTTTTTTTTTAATAATTTGGGCTTTCAGTTACTTTTTTGTTGTTTTAATTTTTCTAAATAAAATAAAAGTCGCAATATAAAACTCAACATTACGCAGACTAATAAAATGATCTCGATACATTTATTAAAGGTACATAATTTACAAAGATTTTTATTTTTTCAATAATTTTCAGGTCGCTCTCCATATTGGCTCAAATTCATTGGCAGCATTAGATTACCAAATAGATGGAGAGTTATTGTTCGACTCCAGAAATTTACTTGAACGTAAATATCATCTTGCTTTATTTAATAAAAAATGAACCCAAATATCTTGTTGGTTGAACAATCGCAACTGCTGAGCATGAGATCCTGGTTTCGATTCCCGGGCCGTGCAAAGTGTTATGGAGTTTTCCATCAGGAATTTTCAAAGTAGCAAGCACGGAGTCTAGTTTTGTGCCCAGTTGATGGCAAAGGAGCTCGCCCTCTATTACGTGGGACTTAAACATAACTGGCGAAATGTTAAGTAGGTACGTAGGGACACAAGTGATACTACTGACAGCTATAAGCACACTGTTTAATAAATAGGTTAGAGCAGTGCAGGGACGCAGCCCACGCACACATATACAATGTTGGTACACGCATATATAACATTTCCTCCCCTTTATTTGACCAAATTACAAGATTATTAAATTAACACCATAGTTACAGAAAAGGTTTGTAATCTACCCTGGGAATGTTCCTCAACAGTCTGTCTGGATTCCTTGAAACCGGATCCGACACTGTATCTGTGTCTGCAGACGGTGGTGATTGTGGGTTTGCCTCATCAGTTTCCTCCCCAGCGGGAGTCTGAACCTGAGGGTTGCCAGTTGATGGCTCGCTATGACAGTTGTTGAAGTCGTCGAAGTCATAATGGTGTTGTGGTTGTTGTGAAGCATTACCCTTGCCACCTTTATACAATATAATTTGGTTCTTATGCTTTTTAACATCACATGACGAGCTCAAATCTTGAATAACGTAAAGCACTTTACCCAGTCTCTTTTTAATAATACCTCTGCACCAATGGAACTTAACATTATTTAAAAACTTTTTGTACATAATCTCATCCCCTGGGTTAAACACTTGTTTATTATTTCGTCCACATGATTTAATTTGCGAACACTGCTGACGATAAACATTATCAGTAGGGGTTGTGAGAGAGACCGCCGGCGTTTTTGGATTGATTAGATCTAAGCGTGACCTCAACTTGCGGCCAAACACTAGCTCAGCTGGTGAGAACCCTGTGACAGAATGAACAGAATTCCGATAGTCAAAAAGGTGTTTTAATATTTTTAATTTGCAATCACTTTTGTTGCGTGAAGATATAACACAGGATTTAATGCCTTTTTTTACAATCTTGACAAAACTTTCCGCTTGCCCGTTGCTTTCTGGATTGTAGGCTGGTGACGTTAAATGGTCGATGCCGTTCCTTGAACAAAAGTTCTTAAATTCAAATGACGTAAACGCAGTCCCATTGTCACTTACTATTGTATGTGGTAATCCGTACTTGGACATAAAATCGTAAAGCTTTTCTATAACGTTTGCGGAAGTTGTAGACATAGTAACATCGTATAACTCCACCCATTTGGTGTGCGCGTCTACAACCACGAAAAACATCTGATTATTTAACGGACCTAGGAAATCTATGTGTATCCTGTGGAATGGCACTGGCGGGTACCGCCACGGTGAAATCGGTGTTCGCGGCGGAGATGGACGCAACTGTTGACAGATGTCACACGAGTTGATCATTGCCTCCAACGCCGCGTCAACACCTGGGAACCAAAATCGTGACCTAGCCTCAACTTTGGTTTTCACAATGCCTAAATGCGAATTATGTAACTCGTGTAAAAGTTTTGAACGCAACGATACCGGAATAACGACCTTATGTCCTCTCATAAGACAACCATTTTCATTCGATAATTGTATCCTGCACAAATAATAGGGCCTAATACATAAATCCGACAATAATTGTCTAGGCCAACCTTGATCAATGTAATTAATTACTTTTGCTAAAATGGCATCTTTCGCAGTTTCTTTGCGCAATTCGTCCAATGTCACTGGCATACTGCCTTCAACCACAAAGTTAACATAAGTAGCCCGGTCTATAGGCGCCGCGGCTGCCGCCGCGTGAGCGCCGCTGTCCCCGCGCTCCTCTGCCTGTTCCCACTTGTGATGCAAACTCGCTCGTGACAGGTAGTCTGCGTTATTATCGGCACTCCGAACGTACTCAATCGAGTAATTATACGCGCTTAAAAACATAGCATATCTTTGTAGCCTGTTAGCCGATACCTCTGGTATACCCTTATATGGACCAAAAATTGAAATCAAGGGTTTGTGGTCGGTACGTAGTATAAAGGGTACGGACCTGCCGTATAAATATTGATGAAAACACTTTATACCAAATATAATCGCTGTGGCTTCTTTCTGTATTTGCGAGTAACGTTTTTCAGCTGACGAGAGCGTTCGGGATGCGAATGATATGGGCCGTTCTAACCCGTCGTTACCTACTTGCGATAAAATAGCGCCTAACCCGTGTGGAGAAGCATCCACCGTCAATATTATTTTGGAGTTTGGATCAAAATGTGTTAACACTTGTTCCGATGTTAAGCATTTTTTAATTTCATTGAATGCATCCTGATGAATTGCAGTCCAATGCCACTTAATTCCTTTCTTTAAAAGATCATACAAGGGACTAAGTATGCTTGATGCACGAGGAACGAAATTCCGATAGTAGTTAACAAGTCCTAAAAATGATTGCAAGGTTGTGACATTAGTAGGAACGGGAGCATCTACAATAGCCTTTACTTTAGACGAATCTTTCTTTAGTCCGTCCTTGTTGATGACATAACCTAAGTAATTTATTTCGTCTTTAAAAAATTCACATTTGTCTCTTCGCAAAGTTAGTCCCGCGTCCTGAAGTCTTTTGAGAACAATATGCAGTTTCTCCATATGCAAATCTTCAGTCTTTGCTGTTATCAACACGTCGTCTAAGAGGCATAATACTCCGTCTAATCCAGACAAAATGGTTTCCATTGCGCGCTGGAAAATAGACGGTGCGCTCGACAAGCCGAATACAAGACGTGTATAGTTGAACAAACCCCGGGGAGTGTTAATACAGGTTATGTTTTGTGACTCATCATCGAGTAGAAATTGATTGTAGGCCATGGATAAATCAATTTTCGAAAACTGCTGGCCACCATGTAGTTTTGAAAACAATTCGTGCACCGTCGGCAATGGATATTGTTCTATTACTAATTGTTTGTTAATGGTAACAGAATAATCCGCACATAATCTGACAGAACCATCACGTTTGAGTACGGGAACAATAGGTGACGCATAGTCTGAATGTTTAACCGGCTTTAACACTCCTAGGTTTAACAATCGTTCTATTTCTTTATCGACTTTATCGCGCAGAGCAAACGCAATGGGACGCGCTTTAAAGAATACTGGTTTTGCATCATTATTTAGTTTTAATTTTACTTTATAGTTTTTGAAAGCGCCCAGCTTGTCTGAAAATACTTCTGGAAACCGTATTTGCAACCGCTCAATAATGCTTTGACCGTCGTTAAGAAAATTAACTCGAGTTAATTTTAGTTTGAATGTTGATATAAAATCACGGCCTAGTAGCGGTGGGCCGCCGTGACGTATAACAAATACATCAAGTGTGTGTGTGCGTTGCATATATGTTATTGCTAAACGCACATACCCTACACATTGCATCTTGTTTCCCGTGTAACTATAAAATCCTTTGTGAGACGTATGCAATGGTATACACGCAAACAACTTTTTGTAGGTACCCTCAGATATAACGGTTACAGCTGACCCACTATCAATTTGGAATTCTAAATTCTGGCCATTTATTGTGACCGTTTCTGTCATGGGTTCCCCCCGAGCTGAACTAATGTTGTAAAGCGACTTACCATCGTCGTCCTCGCTCACATCCCCTGTTAAAACGTAGTTTATTTTATCGCACATTCTACGCAAATGACCTACTGTGTTGCACTTTTTACATTTATACTTTGCGAACCGGCATTGCGACGCCTTATGATTTGCCCGACCGCACACTGAACACTTCTCTTTCTCGGCACTATTAATCGGGTTGGCACTTTTTTGTCCTTTCGCGATCTTAAACACTTGAACTTGATCTGTTAATGACGACACAGTAGCGGCAGCGCCCGCGCGCGCGCATCTTATGCTCTCTGCTAGCTCCACCGCCTTCGCCAAGGTTAACGTCTCCAAATCCCGTGCAAACAGTTTCTCCCGTTCAGGACCCGCTACCATCCCCATCACAAATCGATCACGCAACGCCTCCTCGACGTTGCTGAATCCGCAATGCACCGTCAGTCCACGTAATCTTGCTGCCCATTGTGTGTATGTCTCGCCCGGCTGCTGCGACGCTGCGTAAAAGTTGTACCGCTCGCTGAACCCGCAACGTTTTGGAGTGAAATGGTTATCCAATAACGCAACTAGATCCTCATATGGCACCTCTTGTACGTCTTTAGGCAGCGCTAAGTCTGCTGCCAACTTGTAGGTACTATCATTGAGTGCGCTGAGTAGTATGGCTCGCCTCCTGGTTCCCGCCGCATCATTTTTCGCATCGATGTTATTTGCGATGAACCACTGCGTAATTCGACCTTTGTATGTCTTCCAATCATTGACATTATGATCGAAACTCGATAAAATCCCACAAAATGACTGAGCCATTTCTTAACAAAGGATTTATTTTTAACGAATGTGGGTAAACTCGTCGCCACTGTTAAGTAGGTACGTAGGGACACAAGTGATACTACTGACAGCTATAAGCACACTGTTTAATAAATAGGTTAGAGCAGTGCAGGGACGCAGCCCACGCACACATATACAATGTTGGTACACGCATATATAACACGAAATAATGGGGTAGTTTAATTGGGTACGCTGCCTAACCCATCGGGGATTACATATGGTAGCTGATTTAAGAATGGTTTAAATGTAGTTGGCTGTATGTATGCTCAATACATACTACTGACATATTACTGACCTTTTTATATCCATTTGTTTTTCATTCTTTTGTTGTATTTAAAGACATTCTATTTTTATTACTGATATTTCGTTTACGATTTTGGTTTCGTTTTACCTTTTTTTGTGACCTTTTGTTCTATTGTATATGAATTATTTTAAATTGCATTTGGATTAATATCGTTTTGATTTTGTTATTCTACATATACTTATGTAAATTATTAATGGTTACTTATTTATGTAATGTTTTCGATAGTAACGTTTTAATGGTACCTACTGTTTTATTTTACAAAATTTCTACACTATGCATATTTTTTCGAAATAAATGACTTATGACTTAATAGTTTATGGACCAAAATCGATATTTTCAATATTATAATAGTTTACAATTTGCAGAATCACACAGAGCCAATCTGAGTTTATTTTACATATTGGAGGTAAAATGTGATGAGTTAATTCGGGCATTAACGAAATAAGTATTTAAAGTACCTTCAATATGTTTAATGTTTGACTTTTGTTTTACAGTTGAGATCGTGCGCAGGAGAAACATACTGTTTTGATAAGGGTGATGATTACCCTGATGAGAGGATTAAAGACATTCTAGATAAAATGCCTCTGGTGAGCACAACCATCCCTTTAATACCAATAAACCATTTAGAAATTCTTTTTTAATTTGACTAATTGACTAAATGTTTCGTTTTCGGTATGGAAGTGCCGAAAACGGATGCTTTTTAGTTTGACTCTGTCCATTCGCACGGGTAAGTAATAAATGATATAATTACAAAATCTCTAATATTTACAAGATATAACAACTGAATCTATAATTTTATTCGATATAATGATCAGTAAGTATAATAAACGATTGATATAATTTTAAAGTAACTAATTTTTATAAGCATAACTTGCATTGAATATAGGGTGTAAAACACCTCTTAACGAAGCTGAAACGCACTGGTTCTCCCTGTCATTGCGATCATTTTTTTGTTCTACACCATACCTGGGAACCTTCTAGTTACGGAGATATTAGGGGTCAAAGTTCCAACTTTTTGACAAGTATTTTTTTTAAATACAAGTTTTTAATGTAAGACTTTTACTTTAAACACCTCCACGACCCCCGTACTATTAAATCCGTCCATCAGCACAATGTTTTGAGTGCGTTACATTGAGTTCTACCACAAAACATGATTTTACACCCCCCAAAAAAAAGTCGTTTCCCAGCAATAATTTTTGCGTAAAGTTACTTAGTTTCATGTACAGAATGCTTGGTTGACGGCTTCGTGATGAGGTGATTTACCCCGTGTATAAATCGTTTGATATACCACTCAAAAGACATAAAACCTATTTAGTCTGATATGATAAAACGCCTGGTAAAAAACACAAAGCAAACATGCAGCAGGCATGGTTTCTGTCACGGCTCCGGCGGTCCCATGCGAGCTTATCGTCGCTGATGTGTTTCACGCTCATCGCCGCGCGAGTTAAAACCACCTGCTCCTCAGCTCGCGGGCTGCCACGCCCCTCAGCGCCTACGCGATTTTAAATAACACTCTAGGGGTAGGGCAGACAAGACTACGTGGTGTCGGTTTTGCGGCGATTCGTTTCTGTCACGCCGCGCCGCTCCCGCAGCATGCTCGCTTCACTCGTTCGCCTTAGCGCCATAATGGTCTCTGTTCTAACCAGACCTAACCCAAATGATTCACCAACATAGACGGAACCTGGCACTCCGCTCCGCTCCGGCCTTAACCTTCTAAGCTAATATAACCCATCCGAGTCGGATTGCTTTGAATCGGGGTGTTAACCATAAAGATGGTATAAATATTAATTGCTAATTTTGGATTCATATTGTATTTTACCTTTTAAGATTTTGAATAAAGATTTAAATATCCTAACTAATATTATAAATGCGAAAGTAAGTTTGTTCGTTACGCTTTCACGCGAAAACTACTCAACCGGTCATCATGAAACTTTGTACACATATTCTTGAAGGTATTAGAAGTAACATCGGCTATATATCATCACACTACGACCAATAGGAGCGGAGCAGCAATGAAAAATGTTGCGAAAACGGGGAAAATGTGACGCAGACGAAGTTGCGCGGGACAGCTAGTACTAAATGACTTTATATGATAATGAGACGCACCCCATTCGTACGATGGAGTCTTTGAATCGATTCCAATTTCTAGTGTTGTGTTATACATATACAGTTACAGCTATGTAGTTTCGTTAACAACAAATAATTTACTTGTTCCAGACGTTAAATGGAATCGGAAATGGCTTGTCCCCACCTCGCGACGGAAATGATAATCCAGACTGCCCAGCCAACACGACATTTATTGTAAGTGTTTAAACGTTTTGACTAAGGTATTATAAAAAATGTGGCAACGAAAATACTTTAAGGCCTTTTGCACAGATTTCACGACCATAACATATACCATACCACATACCATATTGATTTTAATTTGACATTTATTTTTATTTATTTATTTTCAATTTTACTTTTTAATTGAATTCAATAATTTTATCTAATGTAACTTTGAAATCTAGGATAATCAAGCTGTTCAATAATTTATGTTTTTTATTTATTTTTGTTTATATTTTATTATTTTTGTTTTATATGGGTCACTGACCTGAAATAAATAAATAAATTAAATTAATTATAACACTTTTTTTTTGAAATGCTGACATTGTTTTTGTTTTTCAGGACAAACCCATATACTACATCGTCGACGAAAACGATAAAGTCCGAGCGGTGGTGCAATCACCTGCGAAGTTACAGCAGATATACAGTGTTAAATGGTGCCTGTAAGTACTTCATTATTTAAGTTTTAGAGAAGAAAATGTTTTAATGTCGTACTGAATATGATTCGTTTCCAGGGTGATTATAACATCATACTGATTATGAGATTTCTTCGAGACTTAAGTGCGCAAGTTTATAGATATGGTTTTAATCATCTATATTGGCACAGCCAGAATTTTGGGACAAATTATGGATTTTTATCCAGCTAACATAATCCCAAATAAATACTTACGGGAATTTCTTCATCTATTAGGATAAAATATAATTGTATAAATCCGTTTAAAAGCGTATCATGTGGTAAACATTTTCACTAATGTTCATATTTTAATTTCAGACGACCGGGACAGATAACTGACGACACTCCTCATTTCTTGAAAGGATCCCGAACACTGCAAAATTTCAACATTGAGTGTGTCAACACATACATGGATTTAGATTTCTTTGTATTAACTGACGAATACTACGATCTCAAGCTTGAACTCGCTAAGGCTAAGGGTGGTATCCCGGTATGCTGCAAATGCAGATACTCGGATATTGATAAATAGATGCTTACTAAATTGAAAACAAAACCTTCGATTTCAATCAGTCTTAGTTTCTATCAAATCATGAATCTTTCTTATGTTTTACCACAAGTTACGTTTGTTTTGATTCAACTTAGTGAAAGAAAATTTCTTACATACCAAATAAAGAAAACTATGTAAGCACCTATTGCACTTACGTCGTTGTTATAAAATATTTGTAGATTTAGTTTATTTCTTATTTGTGATTCTGACATAAACCTTGTGACGTAAATTTTGTTATTAAAATTAGTACTTGCATCTAAACCATCTCTCTCATCTGTTCATAGTCTGAAAGAGTGATCGCAAGATAAAAAACGGGCCAAGTGCGAGTCTTACTCGCAAACAGGGTTCCATAGCCCCAAACATATATAATGACAATGTTTTGAACGGTCATTCATTAGTAAACCTTCACTCAACCGCAAAACTAAATTTGTTTTTCATAGTAAGTTAATGAAAAACAAAGTTACTCACAAGTTACTAACAGTTTGGTGAAAAAGTCCCATATCTCAAAAACTACATATCAAATCTTATTCAAACCAATTTTCGTTGAAAGTTTTTTTTACGGTCTACATCCCCATATTTTTTTCAGATTTTTTCTCCTGTTACTTTAGAAATTAGAGGGGGGGGAACACTCGTTTTACCACTTTGGAAGTGTCTATCTTTCAAACAATTGACTTTGAAAAAAAAATGGTTTCAGGAACCTCATTGTCATTTTTAAAGACCTATCTATAGACACCCCACACGTATAGGTTTGATAGTTTTTTTTTTTAGTTTCAATTTCATGTATGGGGGGATATCCTTATCTATATTTTTTTAAATTTTGTACAAAAATCATTATGCGGTTCACAGAATACATCTACCTACCAAGTTTCAGCTGTGTAGTCCTAATAGTTTCGGAATAAAGTGGCTGTGATACGGACGGACAGACAGACAGACAGACAGACAGACATGACGAATCTATAAGGGTTCCGTTTTTTGCCATTCGGCTACGGAACCCTAAAAATGGACTTCAATCATCGTAGTTAAGATAACCTGGAACTTGCCATTTGATTTTATTTTGTTATCTATTAATAAATAATACCATACAATACAAGTATTTTTTATTTGCAGAGAAACCGCTTACCTAGTAAATACCCAAACTTTGGGTAAATACGTATTTTTATTTACCCATTAGTAATTATTAAAACCGGCTGATTGCGAGTCGGCGCCATGAACAATAGGTTCCGTACCACCAACCAATATAATGACAATATTCTAACGCTCATTCATTAATAAATTTTCACGCAACAACAAAACTTTTGCCTCATTTCGGTTGTCGGCGACCCTGAAAACCAGTGGCGTGCCTCCAATGAAACGGGGGCAAAACCCAACTAGACAGCTGACGATATTGGGATAAAAAAATAAAAGTTTCGCTCCCTGTTCTGATATTGGTTTTCAAAACCGTTTTATTTTATAATTATTTAATATGCCTAAATATAAAAATGCAAACAGTGGTTAAATAGCCTATGTTAAAGTGCACCACATTTTTTGTCACATATTTGTGTCGTTGGCGTACAGGGCACAAGCGCGTGCCCTGTACGCCAACGCTTGTCACTTATATGTGACAATGGCGTTCAAAAGGTTAATAAAACCTGTGTATCCCGTGTTTTCATTCCCAACCAATCTTCGGTCCGCATGATGTCCGAGTTTAAAATAATAATTCCTGACCATAATGACATAAAATACAATTAATGCCATAAACGAAGCCGAAAGGCGCTTGTTCTCGCCGTAATTGCGATTTTTTACCGAGATATTAGGTCTCATGACCAAATTTTTGTCAAGTTTTTTTTAGTACAAGTTTTTTTACTTTACTTTAAATTCCTTAATGACCCCTACACTATTCAATGCATCTATCAGCACAATTATTTTAGTGCGTTACATTAAGGCCCACCGAAAAATGTAATTTTTCAACCCAAAAAAGGCTTTTCATCAATATTTTTAGCGTATTCACTTAATTTGATGTACAGAATGCTTGATTGACGGTTTCATGAAGGGTCCATAATACACCTTGTATTTATTGCAATACGTAACAATTCGAAGAAAACATTGCACCATTGGTACCTAGATTTCTGACGTAATGCTTTTACGTAATATTTTTACTTAAAATTTCATTTTCAACCAATACTGATATGATTTAATTAACTGTTTTCCTTAAATGTATACCTAACTATTAATATATAACACAAGCGATTCACCACATCAATATTATTCATATCCTAAGCTTTAAACGTAGACCACCGATGTCAAGAAACATCGGATTCAGAATATCAGATATCGGATTTTGAATATCAGTTTTCGCTTTTTACTATTTTACATTAGTCGTTGTTTTTAGTATAAAAATGGTAAAAATGTGTTTCCAGCACTTGTTTGTTTTCCTGGTGAGTCTAATTCGACAGTATTAAAATTAGTTTAAGAAGAAAAAGAAAGAAGAATTCAGAATGACACAATTGAAAACTTCGTTTCTCTCGAATCATGATACTACAAAATTTTTAGCAAAAAAAATGAAACCGACAAAAACAGAAACTGGAATCCGAAAAATTAAAAAATAAACTTTTAGTCTGCTCCTAAGGCGCTGCGCAAACGAATGCCTCCTGAATTTTGACCAGGATGCCAAACAATACCTTGTATATTATAACCAGTATGAAATCAGCCACTCTCTGCGCAGACGTAAACTGTGTCCGGTCGCCGCTACAGGACACAGCAACTAAGGTTTCCTGTGATGGTGTGCCGTGTCGGTAACAAAAGCGGTGGTCTACGTTTGCGCAACCCCTTACCTTCATTTATTTATACTAAGCTTATTTAGACAAAAAGGTTTTTTTTTTTGGACTTAAGTTTCTGATTTATTCACTCCAGGTGGCCTAACATGACGTCTTAAAGAAGTATTGTTTTAATCTTACAGAGTGGGAAAGGGATGGCGGTATACGTCCTCTATAGCTCCGTCTCTTTTCCACACAGGAATAAGAATTAAACAATACTGCTTTAAGATGTCATAGTAACCCCCCAGGTCTCTATTTATGTTGTACTTGTACTGTCCTCAAAACCACTCATTAGTGCGAAACAACAAAATCCGTTTACAATTGAAAATTCTGTAGGAAAAAACATCAATCAACCCCTTACTTTTCTATCCTCCAATATCGAGGTATATGCTTTTTCCGAAATATAAAGTTTTTTTTTGTTGGAAAGGGTAATATTTTTACTGAGTCTCAGTAAAAATATGCGAATTTAGAACTGCCTTATTTTTTTCCTCGCTTATAAAGTAAAAGAGTTTTAAAATGTGTTTGAATTTTCAGGTCGCTCTCCAAGTGGGCTCAAATTTGGTGGAAGCATATAATCATTATGATCTAGAAGATGGGGGTAAATCGTTCACCTCTGCTAATAGTAACTATCAACTTTTATTTATTTATATCATAATTATACTGAATCTCTCGCGAGATAGATGATAAATTATCGACCAAATTGTGAGTAGCAATAAACCATTCACAGCTGTTTGACCCTTTTTTTTGACAGTTTTTAAATCTATCCATGGCAAACTAACCATTTGGGAACTATGGTATCAAACTTGCATGCGACGGAACGAACCTTGCGAGCTGATTGTTTGAATGTCACGACCGTGTCCAGTGCCGTCACAGAACTAGCTACCGCCAAGAACGGCCAATTGTGCGCAGTTTGCAATTTTAAGGGTGATAAAATAAGACAGATTATGAACCCTGTCCATGACTGAGACTCGTTAACATTTCGACGATTTGACACTGATAAATATAAACTAAATGTCTTTGGCGGGAAACAGCAAGCCTTTTTCACAATTATTGTGTTTTCTTGATTTCCATGACTTCACAGTCGACCGGTTTTTTAAACAATTTTGTTTTTGCCTTTTATAGAAAACACAAAATATTAATCGTATCATTATTTAATAAATTCCTAAATTGAGGGGTTTTTTTGGGAAATTGAGGGAGTTCAATTATTTTTTTATTACAGTCATTGAAATCCCAAAATCATGCCATGGGCAGCCGTTTTGCTTCGAAAAGGGTGACGACTACCCTGATGAAATGATTGATACAATTGTCGAAAACTTGCGTTATATGGTAAGAACAACTCTATTTATCCAGACTGATTATATTTAGGAATGTGGTATACCGTGGTGGTGTGGTGAATTGTTTGTGTTATTATTACTTATTGTGTTTGCATTATTTGTGTCAACCACTGTTTATTATACTTATTTTTGTATTGAGAGAGATGTTGCTATCAGCGTTAAGACCGCCTAACCATGCACAATTTTCATAAAATAATTTGTAGTGTTAAATATATTGTACGATGGTACGGTACGGAACTCTTCGGAAGTTAGACCAAGTCACAGTTGGCTGAATTTTAATATTAATAATGGCCCATTCAGAATAACTTTCAACCTATGTAAGTAAGCAGTACATTCACCAACTAAGCCAATTGATTTTTAAATTCCAATGTACAAATGTATTGCGTTTGTATTTTTATAAAATAAAATAATCATTGAAATTATAACCACAGGAGTTGGAAGACCCTAAACCACGATTCGACCTTGGTTCTCGCTACGGAGCTACTAATGGCGCGATTGAATGTAAAACAAACTTCTCTGTAAGTATAACAATGAACAAAAGTCTTGCTTCTTTAACCTGTTTTACTCGTCAAAAGTCAAGATTTACGAATCCACCAAGTTTACACACAAACTTAATTACTGGTTGACAACAAAATCTTTGTATTTTTTCTCCAGGAAAGCCCTATCTACTACATCACTGACACCGATAATCAAATGCGAGTGGTTGTGCAGTCCCTACATCCGAAACACTTCCGACAAATCTACAGTCTTACGTGGTGCTTGTACGTATGAATTATTTTATTTTATTTCTCGTTATGTTCATAGACAGTTTAAAAAAAAATGGAATACGTTTTTATATTGTTTACTATGTCGATCTCTATCATGCTTTCTCATCAACTTATGGAGAGGGAATAAGGCCTGCGAGGCATATGAAGAATAGGTATTTGATGAAACTATTGCCGTCGCTCTGCTATTGCCTGCCCCGGAAAGTGCGTTAGGGACAGGTGCAGCTCTGACCGCTACAATGACAAAAAAAAATTATGAGATCGACATTTGGTATTTCCCTTTTTTCTTCTCAAAAACTTGGCCGATTAAATAATTTTTGACATTACAATTTTAAGAAAGAGTATGATTTCAATATATGAGTTATAATTTCTTATCAATTTTTTATGCAAAAACTTTTCGAATTTGTCTAGTAGTAATTAGGTGAACCATGGGTACATTATTTAATATAATCATTCTTAGTTCACCAATTAGGTGATCTACGGGTACTTTTTTTTTTTAAATTACTCCTGGACCACTGATTAGGTGAACCAAGGGTACAAGGGTACAAGGGTAAGGGTAGGGGAAAGTTAATCGTGGAACACCTAGGTGAACCACTTTGGTGTTCCACGGGTCAGAAAGGATCACGGCGGTAAAAATGGGGCATTTTGTGCAATTTTGGTGGGTCATATTTTCTTTATATATTAGTTGCTGAAAAAAAAATGGTAAAAAGAAGAAAAAAGGGGAATACATTTCTATGATGAATCGCAGGCCCTGTTCCTTATTAACTGTGTAGAAAGATAGCAAATTGTTATATTGATGCGTTTTAATGGAATTATTATTTATTTATGAGGTCTGTAATAAATTATATGGAAAAGTAGCTAGAAGATATAAAAAACACTTGCAATACGTTTGCCTCACAAGTGTTGCTATAACAGAGCTAAAGGCACTTGACAGACGAGTAATACCCAAATGATTTTCATCCTAAAACACAAATCATTAAAGGAATTCTTCTGTTTAATTTTAGAGAGGAGGGTCCGACCAGTGACACGCCACACTTTTTAAAAGGCTTAAAATGTGTCACCCAAACAATGGACCTCGATTTCTTCGTGCTGAGTGACAATTACGTCACTGAAAAGCCCAAGATCACCGTCGCTAGGGCAAAGGTCCCTGTGTGCTGCAGATGTCAGTATGATGCTGAAGAAGTTGAGAAACAATTTGAACAAAAAAGACTGAACTTGATGACGAATGGCAAAAGTTTGCTATAATTTAAATAATAGATTGTATTGAATGTACATATTATGCATTTCATCAATCAACCCTGCGAGTATATAATAGTCGTATGATAAGATATCATCACTTACAATCATTAGTGAGAAATTGAAGCAGTGTCTTCATTTATGACGTGACTCAAATACTAGCTTCTGCAACCCACAGAAACGTTTTAAATGTAGCCTATTACACTCGATTATAATGTGGCTTCCCGTTAGTGAAAGATTTAAGAAATCGGATCAGTTGTTCCAAAATTATACCCTATATACAAACTTACAAACAAAAATTAGTGACCTATTAACAATATTAGTAAATAGATTTAGGAAAAAATATTATCCTAGGATCCCTAAATTAGGTGTCGAAGTTACTGCACAATAACGTATAGTTTAAAAGATATCTATGTAGAAATATTAATGTAAATTCAGTATTATTAGTTCTTAAGTTTAATTATTAATTCAATTAATAAAAATGATTTTAGAAACGAGTTTTTATTTTCGTTATGCGTAGAATTTTGCTAACTACGTTGGCTTTCAGTCTAACCGGGTGCAGCTGAATACCAGTGTTTTACATGGAACGACTGCCTACCTGGCCTCTATGTCCCAGTTATGCTCGGCTCAATACTGGTCCTGCTCCTCAACCTTAGGGTCAAACAAAATGATTACCATGTGAAGTTATTATGTCGGCTGCAGAAGATTTTAAAACTATCTTTGCATTGTATAGATTTAATCTCTTAGTATTTTATAATTGCACAGTACATGCTACGTTCAGCTATAGAAGCAACAAACACAAACGATTCATAGAGGACGACTTTAATGCCCGGGTCAGGAAATCACTATGCAGAAGAGTTGGTATTCGGCAAGTACTCAAAAGGTTAAAGGTCAAGACACGGACAAAGACTAGTGGAGTTTGTCCTATTTGCGAATAGCTTGTTTAAAGTAAGGTTAAACAAAAAATGCACTTGGCAGTCACTAAACGATTTACATCAATGAAATCGATTATATACTTGAAAACCGCAGCCTTGATATAGGTACATAACTTTAATATTAGGGGCTAAAGTATGAAATTGCCGATATGTACTGAAAAATTGAAATTAGCTTTTTTTTTTTAATTAACATATTTAATTTATTTAATCAAAATAATTACTATTTCAAACGGAAATTTCGCGCGTTAGTTCAACGTCGGAACTGGTATTCAAAAATACACTCGAATTTTCGAAGTATCCATCTTTCTTGTTTAGGCTGAATAAAAAAAAACTGAAAGTCGATAATCGAATGTTGCAAATTTTTTAAAAGAAGAATTTCGTAGGTACCATGTGAAAATAGTTTCACTCAAAAATCTCAAGCCATGAAAGTTATATGTAAATTCGAAGTACCTACCTAATACAATAAAACGGCTATTTCATACTTTAAACCCTAATACATCAAACCAAGCACCAACCATACTAGAGACCTACCGATACTTACCAGAGAGAAAAAAAAACAATGGGAAGAGAATTTCACTGCTGCAATTAAGAAATCATCGGAACATACAGTTACAATTTAGTCATTTCGAACAAAAGATGACTAAACTGCTTGTGCAAATACCTGAAACAATGAAAAACCAAAGAGAAGGAAAGAAAACCCATATAAAAAATTATATAAAAAAAAACAATTCAACAGTAAAAAGAGAACCAAGGAAGTCAAAAGTAAGATTACACAAATAAGCAAGATATCAACAGAGAGATTTCAGAAAAAAACGAAGGTTAACAGGGAGAGTACATTTGAAAAATATACAGGGTGTTAGGTGCATCGTTTGCCAAATCGAATAGGCCGAAAGGAGAGGTCGTTTGCTATCTCTTCACGCCCTATAACTCATTCCTTGCCACACCGGTTTTTTTATAAAAACTTTTTAAGTTAAATTTTGAAAAATTCCAAAATTCAACATTTTAGGTCAAAGTAAAGAGTTAAAAATTTGTTTAGACTTAAAATTTCGATCTAATTTTGAAGTGTACTGTTGTATGATTCTATCAAATTCAATATTACTTGCTTTATAACAATTACTTTCTTTTTTAATAGCTCTTAAAGTTTTTGTAAAAGAAAAATAATCTTAAAACTCAACTTTAAATGGCTATTAAAAAAAAAACTAAAAGCGATCGGGATCTTCGAATACTTTTAAAAAGTTTTCTAGTCTGTCCCCTTTCCAACGGTATGCAATATTTACAAAAAAACCTTTAATACCTTTTCTTTTGTAACTAAATGTGTAATCGAGACACTAGGCTGATATTCGAAATTACAGTAAGAACAGCAGTTTTAGTATAAATAACATGCCTCAAATAAGTAGATAGATACTGTTATGTACTAGTGCATAGTGCCCTATCTCTTGTTTAAACAGGGTACCAACTTTTTAAGAATTTGAAACTAAAAAAAAAAACATTAACTCAGAAATCACAAATCGTGTTCGAGTTGCCCGCCACTGGTGCGAATGTACGCGCGGCATCTTCGTCTTATCTCGACTGTAGTAATTGTGCGTAAACGTATTTCTGTTTTGATAGTCACGAAAGCCGCATCGAAGCTATAGAGTACGTCTAGCGTTATCTCTTTCCCACTCTGGAATAAGATTAAAACAACACTGCTTTAAGATGTCATGGTAGGCCACTAGGTCTAGATTTTTTCGGAACTAGTAGATACTTACTATACCTTTGGAATCGAGCTTGCTATTTCGCTGTCTGTGCCTGCCGCCATGACGCCGGCTCTACTAGTAACACTTGCTTGTATTCATTGTATAACGTACGGTTTTTATTACTCATCATAAGATAATGGAGGGATTTTAAGGAAACTTCTAAATAGCAACGGTTTTATGACATTTCTAATGTGAGTATATTAGCGACTGTCTCATGGTCCAGTCACGAAGCAGTCACTAGTAGTTCCACTGGACTCTAATGGCGACTACTGAGCATCATTATTATCATTATCTACTTGTTACTTATTGGGTTTTTCCATCAGGAATTTATTAGTAGCAGCCACGGTGTCTAGTTTTGTGCCCAGTTGATGGCAAAGGGGATCTGTGCCCGGCTAATGTGGTTCGCCCCCTATAAACATGTGACTTAAACATAACTGGCGAAATTTGGGTATACTGTGAGGTACACTTCTGCCGTACCCTTCGGGGATTACCAGTCGTGATGTTATGTTATTGTTAGTCATGGTACAGTTTAACAATGGGATTTCGCTATACATGCATGTTGCAAATACATAATTGTACGATAACCTACAATGACGTAAATCTTAGTCAGTAAAATTCATTTCACTATCATTTTGGCAATCTTCCTCGGCTATTAAGATTTCAATCAATTACTAAGGTCTAAGGTAGCACGTGATATTATGATTTTGTTGGTAGGAAAAACATACGGTTTTTGAGAGTTTCCATACTGTTATATGGAAGAGTATAATTAACTTTACAGTTTTTGATAGCTAAGATAATCTGAGATTATGATGAGATACCACAACACATTATGTTGATGAAATGGAACACGTTACATTATGTGTCTTGTAACTTAAACCTTAAGTTTACATCATCATCTGCCTAACCTCCAGTCACACCAGATGTAGCTACATCTATGTCTTTGTATGTATTGCTTTCGCTACATATTATGTCAATTCCAAATCCTATATTTTGATCTCAACAACAACACAATAGGGGATCGGACTGGGTAAAGAAAACGACATTCTATTTTATCCGTCAGACAGGTAATACAAAAATATTAGACACGTATTTTTTGTTTTATCAAAATATCAAAAAATTACTTAGTTATAACTCATTAAAGTTGGAGAGTGGCTTACTACGTCACAAGTGGGTATAAAACTTACCTACATGTGACGTCATGCGCCATTTCAACTCAATATATCTCCGTAATTTTATGACCACGTGAAAAAAGAAAAAATACGTGTCCAATACTTTTCAATAAACTACCCGACGGACAAAGAAAAAAAAATAGGATTATCCCCTAATCCTTTGATAAGAGTGGTTGTCAGATTTTCGTGCCACTGACCAGTAACGACTGTCAGAAATCTACAAATGACAGCCGGGCTCAACGGCTAAACGTGCTCTCAGTGGCACGGAGAAAAATATAAATGTCCATATATTTGTACCTAAGCTTATTACTACCGGAGTTCGTAGAAATTCGTGACAGTGTCATTACTTTTATTGCGTAGTACAGGAAGTGTTTTTTTCCGTCACTAACCTAAACCTTATGAATTCAGGAAATCCCCGTTACGTGATTACAGTAATTCCATTCGAAGTAAGCCGACCTCGTCATAAAGGTACCCACCGGCTCCTTTTAATCAGCCATTACCCGTTACTACTAAATACATGTCTGAACCATATTTATCATCGAAAAAGATTTTATTTAATATACTATAAATGCCATAATTTGATTTGCTAGTCCAACGCAATAGCATTAACATTCCAGCACAAAATGTAGTTAGGTACGTACATCGAATGTTTACAAGAGAATTTTCCGTTTAAATGCTCAACTACGTAAAAGGAAAGAGCTTTGCATCTAGGCTACCAAATGACGTCAGAACCAGAATGACGAACTAAATTCAGCTGCCTTTAATTATCCTGTAGGCATATGACTATACAAGGTGTTGTTTTGCATCCTCGTCAAATTGTAGGAAGTGACTATGCGAATGATTCTGATCCCGAATAAATAATAAAATGGGTAGGTAATTTTTTTTTTCTTATTTACGAAAATCGGTAAGTGTAAACCACCCATGTTTTAAACGCGGCCCGTCTGATCCTCGCCCTATAACCGCGCTTTCATTCATACAAACAATCTCAAACATTTATTCGATCATTTCTTATTCCCTAAACCACGTTAAGGGGGTTATTCTGAAATATTGACAAACTTATAAACCAAAAAAATCAGCGTTTATTAATAATTAACTGGGTACCGTAATTTTAATTGATTATATAGGTCTTTTGTAACATCCTCTTGAATTTCGACGACGATGCAAAACAACACCTTGTGTATGGTCATAATACTAATATTTTCAAAAGCTTCTAAAGGGTGTATATAGACCCCTAACTAAGCTGAAAGGCACTTATTTTCCCCGTCATTGCGATTTTATCTTTGTTCTGGATTTGGGAACCTTTTAGTAACGGAAATATTAGAGGTCAAAGTTGCCACTTTTTCATAAGTATTTTTTAAAACTAGTTATTAAAAGTATAACTTTATTTTAAATAACTCTATGCCTTGTTTACTATTCAATGCATCCATCAACAAAATGTTTTGGGTGTGTTACATTGAGTTTTACTATAAAACGTGATTTTCTTCCCCAAAAAAAAAAGTCGTTTCCCTGCAATAATTTTTGCGTAGGGTTACTAAGTTTGATGTACAGAATGCTTGGTAAAGTGCCCGTTTACACCTTTTAAACTTTGCTGCATTTTTTATCTCTAGCTGGACATAGTTAAGTATAGAGTGGAACCTTAAAAAAGTGGACAACTGGCCCGAGGACCAGTTTTTTTGTGGGCGAGATGTCTCATAACCCTACTTTCTTGACGTATTGTGTAGTTACATGACCTAAATGTATAAACAGGTTAGTCACGCATGTTAACTTTTCGCAGCTTTAAGGTTAATAGAAGCAATTCAGAACCACTTTATAAATGAAAGTATATTTAGAAATACTTTTGGAAACAGTAAGGTAACGAATACAGTAAAACTGAAATAAAATACCTTTTTAAATTATTATTATCCTTAACGTATTTTCTCTTCAAATGGTCAGCATTCGAGGAGAAAATATGTTAAAGATAAAATGTTAAGGCCAAACGCATAAGAAAATATAAAAACGTCGGTATGTTGTATTTGTAGTTTTTACATAGTGAATCATGACTGGTTTTAAATAATAATGTTGAATTATATAATAATTATTTAAATCCTAGTTACTGTTTTGCTTTATTATTACCTATGTTTATTTCTCACCTAAACCATTTTTTTTTGTCTTACCACGTTGAAGCACTTAAAATAATATAGCGGTTGGAAATACCCAAAACTTATTTTTTTTACCTAATTAAATGTTACTGGAAGATGTACACTTAATGATATGACTAAAAGGGATGCGACTGCTGCGATGACGAGTAAAAATAAGTATGTTAGAAAAAACATGCTGTTCTGAACCAAAATAAATTAAGATATTAGCAGGACATTGATAATGATTATAGAACATTAAACACACTTAAAGCCTAACGTTCAGCGGCTATTTATAAGCAAGCCAATGCCTTTCTTGGGTAAAAAAGTCGCCTCTAGAAACTTACAAAGTTAAACTTTTGGCATATTTTATTTCGTAGCAGTTTTCGTAGTGTTTGTCTACGGCGTTTATACGCTACGTATTATCAGTATTTTGTGTCAAGTGTACGAGGTGCTTTATGCAAAAAAATATAAATACAGAGAGTGTAAGTTTGTAGCACGTATCAGCATTACTTAGTGACCCTCGAGACAGAGACAGGAGCGCACGTCTGTGTAGTCGGAGTCTGTGATCGTGAAACATGTTCGTGGGAATTTGCTTTGTTCTTGTGAGTACTGTAGATTTATTTTCCGCTGGGTTGCCGGGTTTTATAATAATAATAATTATGTTTTATAAGTATTCGTAATAATACTGGTCCTTATTTAAATCCATGGTCACGTATTTAATGCGTCTGTGTTTTGGATTTTGAATTCTTGATTTGTTTGATACGAAAAACGAATCGTCTTGTTGCAGAATGAGTCAGTGAAGAAATCGCTAATCCATGGCATTAAAAATAAAAACACAGTTTAAAATACGTACAAAGTTCCCAAATATCATTACTGCTTCTTATTTATACAATAAAAAATATATAATGATACATTTTTCGACGGTCACTTCTGTTCGCCGTAAGTAAGGAAATCCTGAAACACCCAACAAGTTTTCTCCATAAGTATGTCTAGTTATGCGCAAGTAACTACATTACTATAAGTACTTGTTAACAGGTTTCGTGAAAAAAGTAAGTACCTATGCAAAAATCAGCATTAGTTCTTCAATAATACCATAGCGTTTTTTTTTTTTACTGGGACAGTATGGAAAATCCGTGTCCATAAGAGATCTCGGTCTATTAAACTCATTTTTATTTTTTAACTAGCTGTTGCCCGTGACCTTCGTCCGCGTGAAATTATTATCCATACTAATATTATAAATGCGAATGTCACTCTGTTTGTTTGTATGTTTGTTTGTTTGTTTGTTACCTTTTCACAACTAAACGGCTGATCGGATCTTAATGAAATTTGGCAAGAAGATAGATTTCAACCTGGGGAAGGACATAGGCTATATATCATTATGCTACGACCAATAGGAGCGGAGCAACAATGAAACATTTTGCGAAAACGGGGAAAATGTGACGCAGACGAAGTTGCGCGGGACAGCTAGTAAAAATATATTTGAATCGGATTTTGTTAACAATTTCAAAGATTTTATGTTTTTTTAACGAGCCCCTTATTATAAAGTAGACTCAGTGACTTCTTATAACAGCTATCTGCCAGTAAAAGTCCCGTAAAAACCGTTTCGGAGATTAGCTAACAAAAACAGACAGACAGACAAAAAAAAAAAGTTGGTAGAAGTACAGTGGGTGACAGCAGTTACCTGAGACCCACCCTAAAAACAAACGAATTAGAAACCTCTATCCGTAACATTAAGGGTTATTCAATTCGTATGAGATTATCAGACTAGCGCTACTTGATGAACAAATACAATAATAATACAGATACCCAAATTTGATATTTAAAACGTCAGTGTTAGGATATGTGGTGACGCAATTAAGATTTTTATGCAGAAGTTTATTACGGTGTTGTAATATGATTAGTGTCATTGCCACCAATAGCTTATTTTATATTCAAGCCGATCTCAAACTAAAGTTAAAGCCAATCTTACGCACAATTACAGTGACTACGCGTGAACATTTTTTAACTTACCTTTCTAAGTTGCGAAAATCAACGTCTTTTCCCATTGTATTAGTTTCTATTTTATAGTTTTATTATCATGTCTCAATTGAGTGATTATTTAAAATACAAAATGATCTATTTCCACGAGGAGAATCTTGAACTTCTTATACACCGTGTAAATCACCTCATCACGAAGCCGTCAACCAAGCATTCTGTACATGAAACTAAGTAACTTTACGCAAAAATTATTGCTGGAAAACGACTTTTTTTTGGGGGGTGTAAAATCATGTTTTGTGGTAGAACTCAATGTAACGCACTCAAAACATTGTGCTGATGGTCGGATTGAATAGTACGGGAATCGTGGAAGTGTTTAAAGTAAAAATCTTGCATTAAAAACTTGTATTTAAAAAAATACTTGGCAAAAATTTGGAACTTTGACCCCTAATATCTCCGTAACTAGAAGGTTCCCAGGTATGGTGTAGAACAAAAAAATGATCGCAATGACAGGGAGAACCAGTGCCTTTCGGCTTCGTTAAGAGGTGTTTTACACCCTTTATATGTTTTAGCTTTATATGTATATGTTTATAACAAGTGATTATTTTACATTTATCTACACTATATATATATATATATATATATATATATTAATATTATAAAGCTGAAGAGTTTGTTTGTTTGTTTGCTTGAACGCGCTAATCTCAGGACCTACACATCCGATTTGAAAAATTCTTTCAGTGTTACATAGCCCATTTATTGAGAAAGGCTATATATCATCACGCAATGAAAAATTTTCCGAAAACGGGGAAAATATGACGCAGACGAAGTTGCGCTGGACAGCTAGTATTGAATAAAATCGTTATCATAATCCTTATTGTGAATAAATAATAACAGCCGCACGGATGGATCTTTAAGGTTAAGCCGTGCTTGCCGAGGTTGGTCCGTGGATGGGTGACCATAATTACATACCGAGTTTCCTCCGTGCCTCGGAAAGCACGTTAAGCCGTTGGTCCCGGCTGTCATTTGTAGATCTTTGACAGTCGTTACGAGTAGTCAGAAGCCAAAAGTCTGACATCCAGTCTTACCAAGGGGTATCGTATTGCCCAAGTTACTGGGTTGTGGAGGTTAGATAGGCAGTCGCTTCATGTAAAATACTGGTACTCAGCTGCATCCGGTTAGACTGGAAGCCGACCCCAAGATAGTTTGGGAAAAGGCTAGGCAGATGATGATGAATCATTATTGTTTTTCATTTCTGTTGTATTTCTTTTTTCTTTCTTTCTTTTTAAAAAAAAAAAACTTTGCCCCACACTAGGTATTTCTCCTGTATCGTGGGTGCGTTTACAAACATTTAAACTCACATACACAAACAGCCAGACCCGGAACACTTACTGTAGGCCATACAAATATTTGTTCCGTGCGGGGATCGAACCCGCGACACGCAGCGCAGCAGTCGATCGCTCAACCACTGCGCCAACCGTGCCGTCAATTTAATTTAAAGTTATGCGTGTATTTAAATAGTTAAACTATTTTAATTTATCCTTTAGGTACCCACCAGTGAGACTATAAAGGGTGTAAAACACCTCTTAACGAAGCCGAAGGGCACTGGTTCTCCCTGTCATTGCGATCATTTTTTTGTTCTACACCATACCTGGGAACCTTCTAGTTACGGAGATATTAAGGGTCAAAGTTCTAACTTTTTGACAAGTATTTTTTTAAATACAAGTTTTTAATGTACAAAACATGATTTTACACCCCCTAAAAAAAGTCGCTTCCCAGCAATAATTTTTGCGTAAAGTTACTTAGTTTCATGTACAGAATGCTTGGTTGACGGCTTCGTGATGAGGTGATTTACACCGTGTATAGGCTAGGAAAAAAATAATGAAAAATAATATTTTTGATTCAAAAAACGTAATTTAATTTTGTAAACTTATATCTACAAGAAGAGGAATTAGACTTTGAACTCACAACGCTAATTTCAGAAGGTTAAAATTCGTCAACTTTTAGTGGATCAAAAAAAGTAAAAAGTACACCGTGTAGTTTCTTTCACTAAGAGAGGTATCCCACTCGACAGTGAAGTGAGTGAACAAAACACTTAGCTTAATTGAGCGTAAAACAAACATCCCTAAGTTGAGCTAAAGCTGTCATTTAGCAAAAAAAATAAACAAAAATGTGCCGTTTTCTTCAGTATTTTCTAAGGTTTACTTAAAAATGGTTTTTTATTTGGTCTGGCTATCACTATAATAATACAGGGTGGGAGGCATCGACGCACAAATGGGTCCCACGTATTCAGTCCATCATTCTGACCCTCCCCACAAATCTTTCAACGGTAAATACAAAAAAATCTGCTGTTCTATACATTTTGACCGTCTAGGTATTTGTAGGAAACAGCTGATTTAGATTTTTATTTATAACCTAAAAAGGTAACCTTATACAAGATTAAACAAACACGGACAGGATATTATATTCACTTGATCAATCTAATACTAATAATAAAGCTGAAGAGTTAGTTTGTTTGCTTGAACGCGCTAATCTCGGGAACAACAACAAGTCCGATTTGAAAAATTCTTTCAGTGTTAGATAGCCCATTTATCGAGGAAGGCTATAGGATATATATATATATATATTTACGTTACGACCAATAGGAGCAGCAATGACAAATGTTGCGAAAACGGGGAAAATGTAACGTAGAAGTTGCGCGGGACAGCTAGTGTTAGGATAAAATGAAATATCTAAGTAATAATAAATAACCTAAAAAAAAACGTTTTAAATTATCAAGTACTTGGTCAGTTAAAATTACATCAATCTTAAAACATGTCTGTCGTTCAGATTACCTGTCTCCTTGTAGGTAATTATAGTTAGATACTGACTGGTTTTCTCCCTACACTATTTACTAGCTTTCTGTACTAATGCCGGCCGGTTCTTACAGACTGGTTGTGGGTAAGACCTGTTCCTACACCACCATGTTGTGTTTATATTCTCGCTTGAGAATAACAGTCTGTTATGCTTTTAACACTTATGCATCTTCGATTTGAAAGCATGCAATTTTGTTTTCTGTTAAAATTGCGCAGTAGGTATTTCATAATGGGCGACCGAGCTCGGGTGCTGCTGCATCGGTAAGTAGAGATACCTAGTATTATAGTCAAAATAGAGATGCACTGAGCTTTTATTTTTTGTTACAACATCAAAAAAAAACTAACAGCTGTGAGAATAGACATGCTTATGAGTAAGTGGTTCACAAAAGGCATGGTGACACTCGCATCTATAAACAAGTCTAAGTGTTTTTTTGAGTAAAAGTAATTACTTAAGATATGTTTTTTTCTGTAGTTCAGTAATTGCTTGAAGTTAGCTTTGTTTTCTTTTACTTCGTTTAAATTCTTGTCTATTGTATAAAATGTTTGCATAAAATATTACTTAAACTCAAGTACCTTTAACTTTACTATAAATACAGGTGTAAGACTTATTGAGCGTGCACAAGTGACCTAGTGCATCATGCACTAGGTCACTTGTGCACGCTCAATAAGGAATATTTACAAAAGGCCCATGAACGTATAATGCCTTCATTTCATTAGTTTGTTCGTATGTAACGTAGAGTTGCATCACTATGACTTAATTTATATCCTGCGATGATACAATGTCTAGCACATACATCGCATCACACATGTAGTTCATGAGCAACGTGACAATAAACTATGTTATGTCAACATTTATTTATCAATTCGTAACATGTTTACCAATAGATAAGTTAATTTAGTATTAACTTACTCCGTTCCAAGTGTTTCACGAAATTATAAAGGATGAGTGTATTACGAGTATAGGGGCCTTCGCCATAATAGGTTTTATTTTTAAAGTAAAGCCTACTCAATTGAGGTACATACGTAGGCGTATTTTTCCTTAATAATATTCGTACAGTCTGTTCATAGTTAGAAGCTATTGGAGTCCGGTTTTGCATTTGCTGCTAATCTTAAAAGTGTGCCTACAAGATATAACTAATATTCAACATAATGGAGGAAAAATGGGGATTATGAATGTTTTGTACGTGATCACGTTTTTGTTATTTATCAAGATAAGACACAACATTGTCTCATTGCCTCCCTTGCCTGCTTTGTTTTATTTACTAAGACAAAGAATGCAAATTCTTCGTGTCTTTATTTGTTTATGTTAAAATTTTTCAAAGCATGAAAATTATCCTAAGCACTATATGCAGGTACTTACATCGCACTTCCTTGGTAACTCCTAATGAAGTCAAAGTCAAAACATTTATTTCAATTAGACCATTACAGGCACTTTTGAAAGTCAAAAAAAATAAATATATAAAACGCGGAGCTACAGTCCCAGTCACAAGGCATAATAACTTATGAAAGTACTGTAGTTGCCCATTCCGTAGCGTAGATCTCTATGGAGAAGAACGGGCAAGAAACTCCATGGACACTCTTTTAAATCAAAATATGTTACAAAAAGAAATACTAAGTAACCCTACGCGAAAGTTATTGCTGGCAAAAGACTTTATTTGGGGTGAAAATTAACGTTTTATGGAAAAACTCAATGCAACGCAGTCAAAACATTGTGCTGGTGGATGCATTGAATAGTAACTAATTATGGGCCATGGAGGTATTTAAAGTTACCTGTAACATTAATACTAGTATTCAAAAAAATAGTGCGTGGAGTCCCTCCGCGCGGAAGAAGTGAAACTTCGTAATACTACACGCATGCGTTCGAGTGCCTCGCATTCACTCTCGTTATTTTATTGAGCTTCTAAATAATATTTTGTTGTTGTATTATTTTTATTACATAATTATTACATAAGTTTATCGAGGTTATTCTACTCATGGAAATTGAGCGAAGGCTGGTCACACCGAAGAGTCGAATGCATGACTGTTTGCACGCCATCTTACGTACCTAGTAGAACTACGTATTACAAATCTTTTAATACTACCATCTCTTGGTGAGTTTTAGAAATGGTAGCGTTAAACGTTAAACTTGTTGGAAGTCGCTTAAGAAGTTTCACTTCAAAAAATGTGATAAAGTTGGAACTTCGATCTCCAATATCTCAGTAACCTCGCTTGGCTTATACACTCTAGCACTCACTCTGACTCGGAGTGTCTCGGCGAGTGTACAGCCAGCATAATTAGTTTTAATTAGGTATAATGAAAACTAACGATCAGCCTGCAACTTAAGAATTCTTTCTTTTCAGTTTGTTTCAATGTATTTGTAGAAACTGTATGCATGTAACGTCGCATTAACTTTCCAAGAATAATAAAATCTGTTCTCGTTTTGGGTTTTCTTTGCTTTGTAATTTTATGGCGTTATAAATAATTCATAAGAATACTTGTTTAAAAAGATAATTACAGTGACGTACGTAAGCGTCATTTCAAATCGTGAGTCAACGGTAAAAAGGTAATACCTAAGTAAATCATTACGTCATCATCAAGATAACTTGACTAAGATCTGATGGGACGAGCTGATTCCACGTCAAAACCGTCAAGTTACTTTTCGAACATTAATTTCAGTCAAAAAATATTTCGTTAGCATTTCTTTGCTTAATACATTTTCTTAATTTAACATACATTCTAAGCAATAGAAAAGTGGTATTTTCTCAGTTAGGTTAAGAAATGTACTCGTTCATTAAATACCTGTAATTAATTAGTGAAACTCGATACTGGTTACTAGTTTGCATGCAAGTCATCTAAACCAATTGACACTTTAGAAACTTGACTCGCATTCATATTCGTTTGCATGTACATATCTTCGGTATCCTTTTAATTGCACGTGTCTGAGATAATATTTATAACGTTATCTGTGTTTCGTACGCTACGCATGAATAGCCCAAGGAAGGTGAATTCTTAGTAGGTATTAGAAGTAAAGGTTATCATTGCTGCATTCTCCTGGTAGTACTTTTTTTTTTTCTCTCTTTATTTATTTTGGGGTTTGGTAGTACCTATAAGTGGTAAACATGCACTGAAAATGTGCTTTTTAAAATGATGCGAATGAAGAAGCTCATGGCTAAATCGTGGCAGCCGCTCGGGACAATCTTTAAGGTTAAGCCGTGCTTGTGACTAGGGTGGTCGGTGAATGGGTGACCATCCATTACATACCGAGTTTTCTCCGTGCCTCGAAAAGCACAGTAGGCCGTTGTAATTCAAGTCAAGAGTGAAGAGGTTTCTTCTCGGCAAGCGTGCTTCACCGTCGACCACATCATCGCTTACCATCAGGTGAGATAGTGGTCAAGCGCGAGCCTATTTATAATAATAAAAAATAAAAAAAAAAACTCTGTCATTGATGGCATTTCTGATAATGTTTTCAAGATACGCATTTTCAATACACTAGAGGCAAAACAAACACTAAAGACATCATCTTCGTCCTGATTTCAGTGCGCACTTAGCAGTCTGCAGCTAACAAATGGAGCAGCTACCAAGAAACGTGAGTAACCATGTATTTGTAAAAGCATTCACACAAAAAAGGTTACAGATTTTTTCAGAGATTGTCCTTCGCTCGCATAATACAAAAACTACGCAATTACTGATGTAGTACTACATCTAGAGCTACTATTTTCTCGTACTAACGTACCTTTGTTTTGCGACTAACAAAAATAATCGTTGTAATTTTTTTTTAATAATTACTAAGAATTAATAAGACCCTTTATATTAGTTCTTCCGCTGAATAATATAATCGTGAAGTACGTTGCATCTTGGCTCGGCCATCAAAAAGGCAATTACAGCGCAAATTGATGCGACCCCGATAACCTATGTAATTTAATTATTTGTATTTGTACGTATGCGAATCGTAGAAGTCATAAATTATTTTATAACTACGGTTTGTTGTCAGCATATTTTGACATCACTATAACATAATTTGGAACAAAGTACAAACATTATAATAAGTTTTTAAGTGTGACCTGAAAAATCTAAAACTTACAGGCAAATCAAAGCACTCCTCTCAGACCTTTCTGTGAAAAACATACAGTCACCTTTTTTTCATGAAACACCAATACTCTAATTATTGTGTATGCAATTCCAGCTGATGATTCAAAGATCGTGTTCCCCGGACCAATACAAGACGTGAGCAATCGTTACGGAACGGCAGATGTAGCAGAAAAGTGCAAGGACAAAAACTTCTGCACGGTCAAACCTGATGACTACCCTCAGCAACTGTTCAATACGATGTTTAAAGGAAAGTTTAAGGTGAGCTGCTAAAATTTCTTAGGTGTTTTACTAATCTGCAACAATAAAACAAAAAGTCTCAACATTTCTTCCGCAATAAATATATTTTAAATACTAAACCATGACGATAGTGCAGTCCTTCAAATAAAGCAGTTCTTAGAATCAATGTCACTTTTTAAAGCCAGTCCGTGAAATTAAAGAATATTCATGTGTTTCCAGGAGCCGGCATTCCAGCCCACTTACGTGACAACAGGTGATCGCCAAGGAGACCCTGACGATTTAGACAACTGTGAAACCACGGTTACGGTAAATACTTTTAGGGTTACCTATGTTACATCGAAAAGAAATTGACAAATTATCACTTCCCAAACAATTTTCCGCATAATTTCATTTGCCGAATTATTACTTAGCAAAAAATCTCTTCACAAATAACTGTAACGCAAACCTAATGTTTGGCAAGTGAACGTTTAAAGAATAACTTGTTTACCAACTAGTACTTTTACCAATTTTTATGTAGTCAAATATTTCAGTTGGAATAACACATTTTACGCAAAATAAAAAAAGGGAATTATTTAGTATCGTCAGTTTTCAATTTACCATTTCTATTCAGTCAATTGCTTAGTTAATGACAAAAAAATTGCATCTATATTTCCGTTGCACAGAATATACAAATTAAATTACAATGTGTACTGTTAAGTGGGTAGATGGTAAATCATAAATGTCGCTCAATGTGGGATAGTCATGCAAAACATTATCACTGTGTTTCTTTATTTCTACAATCTAGTCGTTTCTGTAGTTAGTTCTTTAAAAGAACTAACTACCTCGGTTCTCGATAGCCTGATAAAAATAATCTCGATTTCCATATTTTTCTATTCGAACATAGGTAGTTACAACAGATATAGCATTACGTGTAAACAAAATTGACTTGTACCCACTAACGTATAAAGAATGTTCAACGGCCAAGTCACACAACATTAACTATAATAATAAAGAAATCGCAGTAAGGAACCTTAGACTTGGCACGACTTTGTCTGGATTTCATTACTTTTTAGATATAAACAAGCAGCTCCATCGAGACTTGGCTAGTTTTTTACAGAATGTTTTTGGTGGGATTTCACTTCTTTTTGTAGAAACGTGTAAACAACGTGTAAAGTGAAACAGTATTACGTAACGCCCAGCAGTGGGACGCTATAGACTACATTGAATTAGATTAGAAGATGTGTTCCACTACGCTGGATTTTTGCAATGACAGTCGATTTTTTTATGTACCAATAGTAGAAGGGGGCATTACCATATCTCTAATACAGGACACCAGCTGAGGGTTCTTCATCAGATACTTCAGACCTTCGATTTTTGACACCAAATGGAGCGGCCCACTAAGTTGAATACTTTTTGTAAAGGCGGTATGTCGATCTCTAATAGTTTGGTTGGGCTCTTGTGTTTTCTAATCAGGGTCACCAGGTACTCCAGATCTTCGATTATCCTAGTTTTTATAGTTTTTCCTTTATGTGCCCATTAAACCCTAAGTCTGTATCAAATTTCATCTTTCTGAGTTTATGGGAAGTACTAGTTCTATTTTGATGATCATGAGTGAGTGAGAAACTTTGCTGTCGCTTAACTTCGGAACTAAATGACATACGGACTTGAAATTTTGGATTTTAAGTATGTGATTATAATTTACTGGATGACGTAAATTTCTGCGTTCTGGTCTTATCCAGAGGTTCTCAAATAGGGGAAAATGCGGCGAAATGGTTCCAGTAATGGATGGTACGGCAGTGTTTGCTTCACGCTCGACTTGGCGGGCGCACTGCCGTGCCCCCCGATTTGATTAGACTAAATGCCATAATGACATTATTTTTGATAATATTCTGCCAAGTCAAAATTTGACCAAATGAAAAAGTGCGTACTAAAATCATTCCAAATATTGCATTGGTATAAAAAAGGTTGCTAAAATTTGTTTGGGTAGTGAAATTTTGTCAAAATCTTTTCGGCAAAACGGCAAGCTCTTATACTTTTGACTTCCATAACAGCCTTGAACGTATCAAAGAGGTTTGAAAATTTTTGTATGAAGCATGGCCTGCCTAACTTCCGCCATTTATTTTATTTTCAAATTAGCAGCCACCCCTAAAACCTATTCAAATCCATAGTTGGCATCAATACAAACGAGTTTTGTGTAAGACAAAATCTTCTAAAGCGTCACATTTCCGAAATATGTTACAGTATATCTTGGAAACGTGACGCTTTAAAGATTTTCTCTTATTTAATACAATTTTTGTCTTGCTATTGATTAATACAAGTTTAAAGCGTGGCCCCTACTTTGAAAACCAAATAAAATGGCAGAAGTTAGGCAGGCCAAATAATTCAAAGCCCTGATGATTGCCAACTGTAGTTACTATAGAAAAATAGTCAAACGATTGATTAATGATTAAACAAAGAGCAGTCATTTCTACTTAGAATGTGATTAACTGGACATTTATTTTACAAACAAACAACGCATAATCGGCATTGCATTATATAATATCAGAAACGCGAACAAGCGGAAATTGCGACGCAAGGTTACCGAGGTGTTTTCCTCAACGATCTTGTTTATAGATGGGTGCCATATTCATTGTTGATACACAACATGCTCTTTAGTCTCGTCTTAAGACATAATGAACAGACATTTTTTGGGAAACATGTTTGACAAATCTATTGAGCCACCCAACAAATATTCATTTTGCGGCTAGCAACACGTACCATGTGACCGTGAACCATGCCGTAGTTTTTTAAATACCTAATTATGTAAGATCGTTGACAAAAATGAAATCACGCTTTGAAATAAAACATGACACAGCGGAGTGCTGTTTCCTTTATAGACCTGGCCCCCTATTCACAAACGCTCGGATTCGATTTCGATTCGATAAGTCGTATGTCTATCTTGTTTTGTATTACGAAAGCGAGCGAGATATATATACGACTTTCCGAATCGAAATCG
Source organism: Cerastis leucographa (assembly GCA_963082945.1). Classification (NCBI taxonomy): domain Eukaryota; kingdom Metazoa; phylum Arthropoda; class Insecta; order Lepidoptera; family Noctuidae; genus Cerastis; species Cerastis leucographa. Next base: position 17,526,273 of record OY720356.1, on the reverse strand, counting down.
AAGTCGAGCGCTTGTGAATACGGGCCTGGTTAGTAGTAGTCTACCCAAGTATTAGAACAGGAACTTGGATGTGATCTGAATTGAACGGATTTACATTTTTGGCTTTCTTTTTCTTCCAAACATCTCTATTATCCGTGAACTCAACTATTCAGCCATTTAACCAGGCCACTTTCACATAATCCATGCGTCGTTATTGATTTCGTAGTAGGAGAAATGGAAGATATGGGTAGAATAACATCAGTTAAGCCATCCATAGTCATGCTCAAAACTTTTCTCACCAGGAGGAGGAAGGAACTCATTAAGAACCACCACAACGCCGGTGTCTTCTCAACCGATTACCACACAAGGTAGTTAACCCATTTTTTTTTTATTTTACAGTATGAGCCTCTCTACAAAGTGAAGACTACGCAAGGTGATTGGCGCACGGTCGTGCAAGCCCCTGAAGAGAATTATGTACAAATGGTCCGACTGGAGTCATGCAAGTGAGTACATCTACCATAATACTCGACTATACAAGGAGTAAGGGACATCGACGCACATACTACGTATCCAGTATGATATAGAAATTTTCACAAGTGCGAGTCGCCCACCGAGAGTTCCGTAAAATTTGAATTTTGAGAAGACTTATTTATTTTTATGATTTAATAGCCAATGTATAGTTTTTAGACTATTTCCTGTATTTTAATTTCATAGTTCTAGATCAACGGGAACTACCCGATTAATTTTGATTCCCTTGAGAGTGTCGAAATATATGTACTTTTTTTGCGGCATAAACACACATATCTTTTTTTACATCAACTTAGAATTTTGATTTTTCGAAACCTTCAAGGGAGTGTAGACTTGAGTATATGGTTTCAATTTCAACTCGACACCTCGTCGAGTTCCCGAGATAAAGGGTCTTGACAGACAGGCAAACAGACAGAAAGACGGAGAACACACTGATCCTATAAGGGTTCCTTTTTTCCTTTTGAGGTACGGAACCCTAAAAATGCAGTACCTACACGGTCGAAATGTATGGAACAGCTATTAAAAAAAATACTGATTTAGAAATGAATGAATGAAAGTTAAGAATGTTCAGAAAAAGAAATAAAGAAAAGAAAGGTTCAGAATAACGTAATAATGCTGAGTGGTAATGGTAACCTGCTTGTCGCAGTCACGCGACGTACACGTCGTGAACTTGTTTTTGCTTTTTGTTATTTACTGAATACGTGGTACAGTCAGCATCAAAGGTCGGTTGACACTTATAAATATTACACCAAGTTTTGTGCTGGTCAGTGTGATCTGATGTTATATTGTTTTGCGAATTTGTGTAACCATTGATGAAAATATTGTTATGTCTTTTACTACAGTCTGTTAATATGGATCGTTCTAAAACTAAGACGTTTTATGATTTTGGATATGTAAAGCGACTTTTGCTGCTGACCGTACCTAACCGTATGTGCGTCGGTGCCTTTCCACCCTGTACTACCTAATCGAATTAACTTTAGCAACCTACATATAGTTTTGCTTGCTTGCTAAGCTAGTTAAAATACAAGCCTTCACAAAAAAAAAATCAATGAGACCAACACCAACACTTGAGTCAATTCGTTAGGCTTACTATTTAGGCGTTAATTAGTTAGGCTGATCTACTCGTAAACGTGAACTTTAACCCGGGCAATTCTTGGGTAGGTATTTTTGATTAAATTCCACCTATTTCGGCATGCAGGTTTTTTATTATTAGACAAACAAAAATAATAAGAACCTGATTTTCATAACTACCTACAGTGTAAGGCTTTAACTTAAGAGTCCTTTACACAACAAGGACAAAGTAATTTTTATTTCATCCACTTGATAAAGTGATAAAGTTCAGTGAAGACTTTCACTTAATAACCTAGCCGAGCTGCACTCTGAAGATTAATAGAGGTGAACTTTCTATTAAAAAAAATGATCATTGGTAGCAGCTTGCGACTTGTGACACGCGTAGGATCTTGCGTGTCTAGCAAAATAATAACTTATTAAAGGCTAAATGTGAGGGTAGTTTCCCACTATACACTTCTGTCCGACCTTGGGCTGTGCTGGTATGTTACGTTATTGACATGAAACCCTAATTAATATTCCATCTCCATTTTACAGACAAGTTGAAAGTCCCTGCTTCACGGATTTCAAAATGCCTTTCGGTATGGAGCCGTTTTGCAAACAGAAATACAACGTATGGGAGTTTCTAGTTCATGATGGTAAAAATGGCACCGAGAAAGTGACAGTTGATTTGCCTGTCTGCTGTTCCTGCCATTACAAGAACAAGGCATTATAAAAGGCTGAAATATTTATTATCTACACAGGGGTTCTAACAAACTCTTGAAGACGAATAATAAGTCTGCGCCTGTATTATTTAACCTGAGACAGCTATCATAAGAATTTTAGTAAAGTGTGAACGTAATTTATTGTTTGTTATGGCCGTTTCACATTATTTCAGTCCAGTAATCCAGCCCAGTGCTGAACTGGATGATATCGTTCACCTTATTCCAGTCATTATTATGAATTATGCTAATTCAAATAATGCATGTTCACAAAAAATAACAATTCTGTACTGTTCAACGTATAATCCAGCACTGGATTGGCTGTCTACAGGATTTCAGTTGCGCTGATACAGGCCCGTTGGATTAAAAAGTAGACCATCAATCCTGGAATCGATGTTTCACTAAACTCAGTGCGTTCCAGTTGCAATCTAGCGCTGATTTAGATCATTGAACTAAAATGCTACTGGAATAAAGTGAACGAAGGTTTTTTTTTAATCTTTGGTTAGAAATTATTCGACAAAAAAAAAAACAAGAAACAAGAAGCAGTTAAAATAACGATAATATTAACGACTATCAGTTTAAAAAGTTGCCGTCTATTTATTTCTACAAGGTGTAAACAGCCCCTTTACGAAGCCGTGAACCAAGCATTCTGTACATCAAACTAAGTAACCCTACGCAAAAATTATTGCTGGCAAGACTTTTTTTTTGGAGGAAACGTTTTACGGTAAAACTCAATGTACCGCACTCAAAACATTGTGCTGATGGATGCATGGAGGTATTGAAAGTAAAGTTATAAAATAAAACTAGTTTAAAAAAAAAAAACTTGGGATAATGTTGGAACTGACGTGTCTTAGTAACTAGAAGGTTCCCAAATATGGTCCAGAACCAAAAAAATAGGAATGATGGGGAGAACAAGGGCCTTTCGGCTTCGTTAGGGGTCTATTTTACACCCTTTATTTATACAATATTAGTTTTATTCTACTTATTTTTTAAGTTAACTTAAGGCACAATACTAAGTAAGGATTTAAATTTAATCTTTGTCCATGTCTGATTGAAGAAATTTATTGCTACTAGTCAAATTATGGTTATTTAAAAATAAATCTTGTCAACAGCAAAAGGATTTTTAATTATTTTTTTACCATCGGTACTTCACGAAAACGTAGATGCAGAAATGTGCAAGATTCAATGAATAACATGAAAGTCAAGATATGCGATAATCGGAATCATCTGAATTACAAAGTGAAGTTATTGTGAAAGCTGCAGAAGATTGTAAAAATATATTTGCATTGTATAGATTCAATCTCTTAGTTGACGCGAAATTACCCTGGTGGTTGAGTGAATGTCAAGCCCGCCACAGACGTAGCTTTAATATATATTAATATGAATCATAGCAAGGCATATTACGAAATATTTTCCATATAAATTTTCTAGTGACCGCACACGCAGTTATAATATATATTTCTATGACGTCACCAAAATATGTCGACAGATATAACTCGGTATATTTTGGCATATTAATATATATTTTGGTATATTAATATATATTTTGAGGATACAGGATGTTCTATTTGTTCATCGAACGCCTGTCCGACGTCCGTGCTCGATGCGCACGAGCATTACTCCCCCGCCCGCTTCACCTCAATGACGCCTACCCACCTATTGCTCGATAAATGCCGATCTTGAACTTCTAAAATACTGTGCTAATTTATTCGATGATAAATCATGAAACAAATTAAATTCGTCACGAGTTCTCTTTTGTTTTAAATACGACTCCACCCCGATGGTTTTCTTCTTTGTTCCAGACGAGGCAACCAAATTCAGCATCGGAATCATCCTCTCAGGAACTTTCAATTAGACCTAAAAGTAGTGCTCTTGTCGAATTCATATATGTACCTAGATAATAGTGTTATTTCAAAATTTAAACAAGCCTGTACATAAAATAAGCTCTTCAAAGGACGACCGCAGACCGAGTGAGGGCAAAATATATATTATAGTATAGCTCCCGTGTGTGGTAGCTCGCTATACTGTAATATATATCTCGGTATATTAATATATATTATAGCTACGTCTGTGACGGCCTTCATGCTCACTTAAATGTCACGCTGATGGTGGCGGGTGTGTCGGGTCGTTTAGTTCCCTTCAAAATGGTTGAGTTGAATGATGGCTGATACATGCGTCATGTTCGTGAACGGGCGCTGTCAGTTGTGACTGGTCATCTCTTAGCTGCCACGGTTTATTTTAATTACTTTATTTTTAATTACTGATTTAATCTTTTACTCTGGACGCTCTTAACCTGCCCGTATTTCTACATTGTTCTCACATATTTGTAATTCTTAACATGAATGATGTAAGCAACCAAGATTTTGTAACATATTTTGATTTAAAAGAGTGTCCATGGAGTTTCTTGCCCGTTCTTCTCCATAGAGATCTACGCTACGGAATGGGCAACTACAGTACTTTCATAAGTTATTATGCCTTGTGACTGGGACTGTAGCTTCGCGTTTTATTTTGTTTTTTTTTTGACTTTCAAAAGTGCCTGTAATGGTCTAATTGAAATAAATGCTTAGACTTTGACTTGACATGACTTGATATAGATTTCAACCAATGTGATTGGTCTATATCCGAGCTGTGGCGAGAATATGCTTCCCTACTGAAAATCGTCCACCTGGGTGAAAATACCTCTCAGAAGTGCTAATAGTATGTTCCGTGCTGGCGCGGCCAGGACGCCAAACGAGGTCATTGTTATGGCAGTAGACTGTATGGATATGTGACTTTTGGTACTAGAAAGAGTAATAATAAGCGAACGTTTCAGCCTGTACGTTTGAGTTTCAATTTAAGCATATAAACCCATAGCAGTCATTAAAGTAGCATAAATAAATAATCCTCCTATTGCATATTAAGCGCCTACGATACTTGACTAGTTATTGTAAGTTGTCAAGGTATACTATTGCTATTGAATTATAGTTAGGCATATTCTACTTAAAAAAAATAACGTGGTTCTTAAATAGATTTGAAAGGTTTTCAGCCGATCTAATCGTGACCGTGCTAGGACGAATACGCTGTAGCCCGGCCACTGAAAATGGTGTATGAATCATGAAATAATGTGGTACTATACTCAAACTCAAAGCATTTATTTTAATTAGACCATTACAGGCACTTTTGAAAAACACGTAGCTACAGTCCCAGTCACAAGGCATAATAACATGTGAAAGTACTGTAGTTGCTCATTCCAAAGCGTAGATCTTTATGGAGAAGAATGGGCAAGAAACTCCATTGACCAGTAAACAGTTCTTTTAGAAATCAAAATCAAATTAACCGAAGATCTAAGGGGAATGTCAGTTAAAGTTTGCATTGTTATGCCTTGTGGCTGGGACTGTGGCTTCGTGTTTTTTTTTTGTTTTTTGACGTTCAAAAGTGCCTGTAGGCTGAAAACCTTTCAAATCTATTTAAGAACCACGTTATTTTTTTTATGTAGAATATGCCTCACTATAATTCAATAGCAATAGTATACCTTGACAACTTACAATAACTAGTCAAGTATCGTAGGCACTTAATATGCAATAGGAGGATTATTTATTATTATTTATTCCATATTTACCTAATTAGGTACTTACATATACTCAAACTTATTATGGTTCTGTTAAGATGAATAATTATTAAGATAAAAGTGTACGAATACATTATAATTATGATGTTTGATATTCAATAAAAACTTCTGTCACTATTTTTTAAAAGCATTTACTTTTACCGGTTTAGTAAGTAATTTTGGTCAAATCTTGCAACTGAATTTCAAACCAGTTCCCTCCACCGATTGACTTGAAATATTGCACACTCTAATAATTCTGGTTTCAATACAATTTTTAACCGATACGACTTGAACCTGCAGCCAGGATTGCGTCCTCACGAGAGAACTCCTCAACGGTTAATAGCACGGACGCGAAACTTTTGTGTTCGCGTTCAATGTTGATAGATAAACCTGACTTTCTTCTTTTAATTTTAATAAAATTTTCTTTAAAGTTTAATTTATTATAACGCAGCATAAAAGTCCGCCTGTCATCACTGCTTTTATCAGAAACTCCAATTGATTTCCAAAACTATCTAAAAAAGTTGTTAAAGAAAGCACTCCTGTTCTTTTACTGCACGACACCATGCGATATTGCTCAAATTAGCACGAGCGTTGGCGAGAAGCTTTTACCACGGTTTTGTCTTAGAGCTGGTTCTGGTCACAAGGCTATTTGCAAAACTTTCACGCAGATAAGAGGTAACAAGCAACTTTATTGACTTAATGATCTGATAAGTGCTAAGATAAATACGCGCCGGTCGTATAATTTCACTGCAAGTCAATTTCACTGCTCCAAGTAGGGTAGTCTCTCTTCTTATCTTAACGACATTTTGATCTCGGATAAGAGATTAATTAACTAAAGCTGTATGCAGGGTTCCATACCAAAGAGGAAGAAGTGAACTCTTAAGCCTTATCTCTTTGAGGAAATCATTTCTTTGCCATAACGCATTAGTAATATCAATCCCAGATATTTAGAATTACTATACAACAATTATAATACAAGTTTTATCAAAATCGACAAAGCAGTTCCGGACACGTTAATGACAGAAGCGCCTCAGGCAATTTATGCTATGGTAATATTTGATTGCATGTCAAGGAACTAATGTTATATGTAATAATTTGAAACAATTATCTTAACAGCAGACGAACAAAAAGTTCCGAATACTAGGATTCATACAAAACAATTTGACAAAGACTAAATATTTGAAATAGTAACTTAGCATCTTACATGGCCTTGTGGTATTTTTTTTTACTTGTTAATTTTAATAATTTAATCTAAGATTATGTAAAATTAATTTCAATTTGATGTCCGAAGTGGTCAATTGATGACCACTTCAATATTTCCAGACATGATGACACTTCAATATTTCCTCCAATATTTTTAAAACGATTGAAACTTGAATGACTCACATCAATAGTAGCATCTACACTAGCAGTTGTATCTACCACTTTACTGTGTTCCTCTTAGTTGCCAATAATTGAAACAAATTATTTTATTTTTTAACTGTCTTTTTTGTTTTTACTATGCACACTTGTAAAGTGCTCGTTTTGCTATATCGTTCTCACATAATGTACAATATCAACATGAATGATGTAACCAAGGTTTTTGTAACAATATTCTAATTTAAAAGAAAGAGGAGCTCGTGGCTAAATAATAACAGCCGCCCGGGTCGATCTTTAAGGTTAAACCGTGCTTGCCGAGGTTGGTCCGTGGATGGGTAACCATAATTACATACCGAGTTTCCTCCGTGCCTCGGAAAGCACGTTAAGCCGTTGGTCCCGGCTGTCATTTGTAGATCTTTGACAGTCGTTACGAGTAGTCAGAAGCCAAAAGTCTGACATCCAGTCTTACCAAAGGGTATCGTATTACCCAGTTACTGGGTTGTGGAGGTCAGATAGGCAGTCGCTTCATGTAAAATACTGGTACTCAGCTGCATCCGGTTAGACTGGAAGCTGACCCCAAGATAGTTTGGGAAAATTTAGGCAGATGATGATGATTCTAATTTAAAAGAGTGTTCATGGAGTTGCTTGCCGTTTTTTTCCATAGAGATCCCCGCTTTGGAATGGGGAACTACAGTAATTGCACAATTATATGCCTTGGGGCTGGGACTGTAGCTTCATTATGTAGTTCTTTTTATTTTTCATTTTATAGTTATTTTCATTTGTGACTGACCTATTTGAAAAAAAATGATTTTGTTTTGTTTAGGTCGACTTTAAATCTAGCAGTTTGACAGCATTTTAAAGAGCGACACTGAATATCTGAACTCCACAACCTTGGTGTTATGGAATAGATACCATCACTTGCTAAGACCGATCAATCGACCAGCACGACTGAAACTTAGCCGTGAGCCTTTTCACCAAACTCCTTTAACCTACACTCTTGTTTGACCACCCTGTCCACGCATGTTTGAAGGGCAGCCTAGATGGCAACAAGCAACAAGCGTAATATTTATGAGCAGGAAAACTTGATAGTAGGGTGTGATGAGAGAACGCCAAAGTTTTTTTGCAGATAGGTGCACTGCGGGCACTTACAGACCACTTACTTACGGATTTAGGGATGTTAATTGTCATCTTTCCATATCCTCTACATTTTATAAAGGTAATTAGCAAGTATAAAACTTATTATCCCTGAAACTTTTCCTTGTCCTAATAATAATATTCGGTGTTAGTAGGTACTGAATTATCCTTTAAAATTAGCATAATGCAATTTTTGTGATTCAGTTAAAACCTTACAATTAGGTCAGATGGAAATCAACGTCGCTGAAATCTTCGTTGATATAATTAGTGCAATTTTATCAGAATGTGGTCCTGCACGCAGAGATCTGAAATATTTTTGGCGTTGGCTCATCACAACTCACCCACTGAACCCTTCAGTTTTCTTCGTGCAGAATATGGTTGTTGACCCTTTGGGCTCCATTTCCATCCCGAAAATTCTCCAAAAAGCTGCCTTAACTATTTGAATGAAGCAATGTCGACGACACGGTTGGCGCAGTGGCTGAGCGATCGACTGCTGCGCTGCGTGTCGCGGGTTCGATCCCCGCACGGAACAAATATTTGTATGGCCTACAAATAGTTGTTCCGGGTCTGGCTGTTTGTGTATGTGAGTTTAAATGTTTGTAAACGCACCCACGATACAGGAGAAATTCCTAGTGTGGGGCAACGTTTAAAAACAAAAAAAAATGTTAATAATTAGAAAAGCAGCATTTTAAAGTAGTGGTACATTTTTGACTTCTTCTTTGTCGTTATAGCTTTTTATTTGCGTTCCACAATTTTACGGCAAAAAAGCCTTTATTAACCCCCGACCAAAAAAGGGGTTATAAGTTTGACGTGTGTATCTGTGTGTCTGTCTGTGGTATCGTAGCTCCTAAACGGATGAACCGATTTTGATGAAATTGGTTTCGTTTGAAAGGTGTTTTAATCGAGAGTGTTCTTAGCTAAGTTTTAAAAAAATCTGCTCAGCCTGCATCGCCAGGGGGGGTAGCTTCACCCCCCCCTCCCACCAGAAACTCGTTTTTTTTTTTAATTTTGCTCTTTTCGTTAATTTGCGAGAAGACACGCAACACCAAGAAAAGTGGAAGCAATGGGGGAGGCCTATGTCCAGTATTGGGACAGTCAAGGCTAAGATAAAACAATATAAGTTTAAAAAGCATGAAATAAAAAATAAATTAAAAATTTAAAAAACCTCCGACACAAAAAACCTCTAAAAAACAAAAAATAAAATAATCCAAGCGTATTAGCGTCGGGGGTCCGCTTTGTTTTGTACTTGTACGGTCTACTTACCTGGGTTTTTTAAATTTTTAATTTAATTTTTAATATTTTCTGTTGCTTTGTGTTCTATGAACCTGCAAAAAAAAATTGTAGGTATGCCCAAGTGTAGGATAATAGGCTAATGATAAGGCTCCAGTTATTAATTTTGTTCACCATGCTTAAAAAGCGATATGCTTTATTTAAAACAGGTCTCGTGTTGCACGCAGGTAAAGGAAAATCCTGTATAGCCTTATCGTTCGAAAATTGGGTAGATCCAGAATGTATTAGGTTAGGTAATACATACCGTAATCGGGTCTAACTAATTAATACCTGCTATGGAGTCGTTAACAATTAAGTAGGTTGCTATGCTATTTAATTTAATTATATAACAGTCAGACATATAACATACCGCATAGACTGCGGTAAATGAGGAAAGTTTTGAGTATGAATGTGGATGGGATAAGATTAGACCAAAGAAACGATGGATGGACTGTGTAAAGGATGATATGGCAACAAAGGATGCTGTTTTGCAACCTCGTCAAATTTCAGGAGGTGTTCACAAAAGACATAAATAATCAATTAAAATTACGGTACCTAGTTTATTATTAATAAACGCTGATTTTTTTGGTTGTTTAAGTTTGACAATATTTCAGAATAACCCCCTTAACGTGGTTTGGGGAATAAGAAATTATCGAATAAATGTTTGAGATTGTTTGTATGTGTGTAAGCGAGGTTATAGGGCAAGAACCAGACGGGCCGCGTTTAAAACACGGGTGGTTCACATTTACCGATTTCCGTAAAAAAGAACAAAAATAAAAATTACCTACCCATTTTATTATTGATTGGGGACGAGAATCATTAGCATAATTACCTCCTTGAATTTGACGAGGATGCAAAACAACACCTTGTAGAGAAATATGGAACAAGACGACATGCTGCGTCGAACCCAAATGAATTGGGATAAGGGCAAGAGAATGGTGATACAACAGTCAGACATAATTAAGAATTAAACAAAGTTATTTAAGAACAAGTTTGTATACGTGAGGCGATATGTCCTCGTGTAGGATAATAAGCTCCACTAATTAATTATGTTCACCATAATTATCAAAAGTTCCTTAAAATAACCCCGTAGTTTGTATTACGGGATTATTCCTTAATGTTTTTTTTTTAAACTAGAGTTTTTTTTTAGAAACCTTATCAGGTTTAACTTATTAATAATACCTTATTAGGACTCATGAACACTTGATTATGTTGCTATACTATTAAATTAAATTATTGTCATATACTTAGTAATTTAAGGAAAATAACCTGGAATAGGGATGTGATACCAATAATATCGATATTCAATAAATATTCCTGGACGTATCATACCCAGAATATTAGGTGTGAATTTAAAGTATTTGAAACATCATAATTTTAATATAGTCTAAGAATTAATTCCCTTAGTAATTTCATCTACTTCATCTGGACGCTCCGGGATTATTAAAACTAAACCTTTCCAATATTATCACTTTATTTTGGTTAATACTGCCCCTACGCATAAGCAAGATACATAGGTCTAAAAAGATACTAAAACATTTTCAAAACATAGTGTTATTAGCAAAATTAAACAGAAATTTCCTATTATCTCTTTTTTAAAAGACATTTAGAAAAAAAAATAGTACCTTTTTAGACCTATGTATCCTGCTTATGCGAATGAAGTTACATTAAAATCGGTTAATTTATTTCGGAAAAAAAGGACTTGAAAGTTTGTATGAAATTCCGTAAGGCGTAAACGCTTTTCATCATCATTCTCTTGCCCTTTGGCAATTTATTTGGGGTCGGCGCAGCATGTCTTCTTCTTCCATACTTCTCTATTACTCTTCATCTCATCAGACAACTTCTTTCTAACCATATCATCCTTCACACAGCCCATCCATCGTTTCTTTGGTCTTCCTCTACTCCTATAACCATCCACATTCATACTCAAAACTTTCGTCACGACGTTTTCCTCATTCCTCCGCATCACATGCCCATACCACGACAACCGATTACCACACATCTTTTCAGTCACCGGCGCAACTTTCACACTGCCCCTTATGTACTCATTATCTTATCTTATTTTATCAATTCGCGTAACACCACACATCACCCTTAGCATTCTCATCTCAGCTACATGCAAATGCCTTTCATTCATCCCTTTTGTGGCCCAACATTCTGATCCATACAAGACAGCAGGTCTAACCATTGTTTTATAAATCTTCCCCTTAAATATAAGAGGAATGCGGGAGTCGCAGATAGTTCCCGTGACCTGCCGCCATTTCATCCGTCCAATGTTTATTCTGTGCTTTACACTACGATCTATTTCATCATCGCTTTGGACAAGTGAACCGAGATACCGAAAGTCGGAGCAGACTGGAAGAAGCGCACCATTTAGCGCTATGACACCAGGACTGGAGAGACCGCCGAAATCGCAGAACATGTATTCGGTTTTAGTGCTGCTGATTTTCAGGCCAACATTCTCCAGCTTCTGTTGCCATTTCTCCAATTTGCTCAAATTTTCCAATTTATTTTTATTTTTGCGTAAACGCTCTTTATTGGCGTAAAGATTGGCAAGAGACTTTGCAATTTGGAACAGCTTCCAATTATGTATGTGTTAATATAATGATTAGAGAAAAGCTATGGCGATAAGTGAACTTCAAGAAGAAATTATCAGCTACTGTGTGTCTGTCTGTGTATGATGATCATCATCATCTGCCTAGCCTTTTCCCAAACCTTGGGGTCGGCTTCCAGTCTAACCGGATGCAGCTGAGTACCAGTATTTTACATGAAGCGACTGCCTATCTGACCTCCACAACCCAGTAACTGGGTAATACGATACCCCTTGGTTAGACTGGATGTCAGACTTTTGGCTTCTGACTACTCGTAACGACTGTCAAAGATCTACAAATGAGAGCCGGGACCAACGGCTTATCGTGCTTTCCGAGGCACGGAGGAAACTCGGTATGTAATTATGGTCACCCATCCACGAACCAACCTCGGCAAGCACGGCTTTACCTTAAAGATCGACCCGTGCGGCTGTTATTATTTAGCCACGAGCTCCTCTGCTGTGTATGATGATGGTAATACATAATTAATCGTTAATTAATCGAGTATTTTAATTAGGTAAGTAAATGCGCATTTCTTGATGATACTAGTAAGGGACCGTTATATGCACAATAGGTAAGCTTGTATAAAAGACAGAATAATACGATTTATATATTGATAATCAACCTTTGAACATGGAAAGTGAATAGGTCAACTAAATATTAAAATCGAATAGTAGTATGTCCTTACTCGTAACCAATGTACGAAGGTCTACCCCGCCTCTTGCTAAATTCAGATTTTTATATCATGGGGGGGGGACTTGAAGAGTGAGCGGAAGGTTCTCAAGACAGTGGCCGACAGACAACGCTACGACGCGTCTTGAACCAGGCCGGACAGTTCAACTGTGTACGGCAGTTGACATCTGTCCGCGAAAACAGTTGTACGTGTGCCGCTATTATCGATATCGGTGTTTCGCTTAAACCGCATGCCTACGTCATATAAACATATAAATAGTGTCGTGGTTCGATATGTAATTATTGTGTGACCACTACCCGTTAAGGCCGGATTTATAAAAAAATATGTTTTGATTGCCACAAGTGCATAGCAATGGCCTGGACACTACGTTTACTCGTTTGGATAACTGTCGTAAGTTTTTTACTTTTATTTATTTATGAAAATCATTGTGTCAACAAAGTAGTTATTGGACTGTTGGTATAATTATGTTATTGCGTATTCAAATTAGCCAGCAACTTTGTTATTCTTGAAGGTTCCTTTGCCATCAAACTTGAATGATTTTTAACGCAAAAATCATTTCATGAAAACACAATCATGACCATAGGTACATACCTACGTCAGCCTATCAAAGAAAACTCCTCTTGCCTCTCACTCATCAGGAGCATATTCGAAGTAGAAAATGTTCACCACGGATACATGTATCATAAAATGATATTCCAATGACATAATGTAACTTAAGCATAACTAAAAAGAAAGCTTTAAAAATATTCAATTTAAATAACGATACAAGGTATTGACACAGAGCAATTCACTTATACTTTTAGTAAGTGTGTTCACAACGGCAATGTCATGAAAGTAAAAGTGTAGTCACTTTTACCGCGTATGTTATGGACGAGCACGAACGATGATATTAAGTGCAATCCGAATTAATGGCTTTATAATGAGCACTTGATAATTGTTTCCAAGTGAGGAAACATAGACATGATTTTAGCGTTGTTTGAAATTGTATGTCTACTATGATAATAGTTTTGCATAGAGGACTTTTAATTATGTGCGTATCTTTAGTCCAAAATATAAGCATAAACCAGCACTAGGTATCTTAGGAACCTATCTTTACGTAGATAACCCTTGAACCTTTGAACGCTTCCTGAAAGAAATACAACGTATGTTCTGATTAACATGAACTATATTAAGGATTAAATGGTATACTTACTAAAAAATAAATGTAGGTACATTCAGAAATTTTAACTTAAGCCAATAAGTACATATCAGTCAGACATAATTATGCATCATTAGCAAATTAATAGCATAATTAAGTTGATGACGATAACAGAATTAATAAGCGCATCAAGGAAGCAGGCTTGGCTGGAAAATTAGGACATAATCAGACGCAGTCTGCCTACGAGCTGAATACCTACGTCTTTCCGAACTTAACTATCTGCATAATGCTGCAAAGGGAAAATAAAACAAATACCTGGGTTATAAATACCAGCCGTTACGAGTAGTCAGAAGCCGAAAGTCTGACATCCAGTCTTACCAAGGGGTATCGTATTACCCATTCACTGGGTTGTGGAGGTCAGATAGGCAGTCGCTTCATGTAAAATACTGGAACTCAGCTGCATCCGGTTAGACTGGAAGCCGACTCCAAGATACTTTGGGAAAAGGCTAGGCAGATGATGATGACCTGGGTTATAAATACAAGAAGTCACAAATGCTGAAATAATTTAAGTAGGTAATAAATTGGTATTGTAATATGTTCTACACACTGCCAGGTGATAACCGTATCAATTTATGTTAGTCTCAACATGTTGGTCACATAAACTTGTATTTGTTATCACCTATTAGCAGCATGTCTACAGCATCGTTTAATGGAAGCATTTCAAGCACGACATCGACATTTATAATAGAAACAGTTATTATTCAAATACTTGACGTATTTTCTGCTTGCCTTTCCTAACAAACCGCTTTATTTAAATACCTTTGAATGTATACCATTGTTTTAATCGTATCTGTGGGCACCTCTGTTTAATGAGCTTGTTGTTTTCAATTTATTATTAGCCTGTCATATATCAAAATGCAGTATAACGTGGAAAATCTTATTTGTTTAAAAAAAAAAACTCAAATTTTCTTTATGGCCTTTTATCTAATTACTACAGTACCAACTAACAGCCGTTGATCCCGGCTGTCATTTATAGATCGTAGACAGTCGTTACACGAAAGTTTGACAGCCAGTACTAACTGGGTTGTGGAGCTTAGATAGGCAGTAACTCCTTGTAAAATACTCGTATTCAGCTGCATCCGATTGCTGCCTCAATATAGTTGGGAAAGGGTTAGGCAGGTGATGAACACGACTACAGTACCAACTAGTTGATATGTAAATTGTAAGTCTTTAAAAAAAGCATTTACTTATGAGCTTTCTTAATTATTCTACATAATATTAGGTATGTTCTTTTATTTACTAACCCAGCCTTCTAAAATACAAATAAGCACGAATTAAAGCGTTTGGAATGTTTTGTCATTAATAAAATTTCCTAAATATTTTATTATAAAGTATACTATTAAGTATACTTTATAATAAAATATATACTATTAAGTTACCTGTTGTGCCCCCCATCTAAATAATTTGATGGCAGTGGACTATAAAAATAATTTACAAAGCTTGAATGGAAAATACAAACTCCATTAAAACTATATTTGGAAAATCCTATAAATAAATGTTGTTCAATATCAATAACTTTATCAATCTATAAATAAGTTGCTTAAGTGCCGATCTGTGTATGCGAGGTATTCCCCATGCGGATCAGGTTTCATCACATGTTACATTACGGTGGTAAATATTTATTTAAATAAGGATGGGTTTTATAATTAATCATGAGGAAACATTAATCAAGAGGAAACTAAATCGAGAGTCATAAATATTTGCAATTAAGGTGAAAAATTCGAACATACCTAGCAATGGGTTTTTTATTTGTACAGTATGTAGGTTCATAATTTTTTAGAAACTAAAAAACTAGATATACGGAGAGAATTTTTCAAGTGGGCGTGGATGGACAAATCCGAAACCATGAAGAATAGCGAAAAACACTCAAAGGAGTCTAATAGAAGAAGAATTAAGAGTAGAATATCCCTGGTAGGATTCTGAAATACTGACAAACATAAACGACCAAAAAAATCTGCGTTTATTAATAATTAACTAAGTACCGTAATTTTAATTGTTTATTTATGTCTTTTGTGACAACCTCCTGAATTTTGACGAGGATGCAAAACAAAACCTTGAATTAATGATTCGGGTCGAGAATCATTAGCATAGTTACCTCCTTGAATTTGACGAGGATGCAAAACAACAGCCGGTATATAATATTTAAAAAGGTAATTAATATGTAAAGAATGAAATAAAGGAAATATGCATCAATTCTTTAGGTAATTCTAATAAATAAGCGTTCCAGGTTAGGTTGAAAAGTATGAGGGTTGGTATATCAGTACAATACAAGGGCTCACAATTTGAATAAAGTTTTATTTATTTTATTAATTCAACCATTTATGGCAGATATCATCGACTGAATATATTATTTAAAAAAAGTCTTAACAAATTGTTAAATGATATATTAAAATTAATCAAGAAAAATTACAGCAGCAATACCATGGTTTTAATATCGTCTCGTTGAATCATTGCTCGTCTAGATCAAAGCCAAAAGGAAGTTGAAACTTGTTTTACCTATGTACATAAGTATGTAAATATTCGTATAATTCGACGAGGTTATCTTCCTACGCGAACTGCGAGAGTCAATCAACGGAGGGAAGAAAAACAAACGCGTGCGTTAGTACGAGTATGAGTAGGCGAAGGGCAACATCTTATTTGTGACCAAAGTTTTTGTGCAGCTACACTCAATGTTTATGTATCGTTGAGTTTTCTGTATTAACAATACATACATCCATACAAATAAATACAATTGAAGTCTCTGTTTGTAATTTCAAAATAACACAGCTTTTTGCTGAATTCATATGAAAGTATATACAGTACATATGAAAAGAAAAAGAAACATTTGTTTTTACTTTTGTCTGTCTGAAACGGCTGGACCGATTTTGACGGGACCATTACTGGCAGATAGCTGGTGTTTTTAGAAAAAGTTGAAAATTGTTCTCAAAACCGGTTCCAATAGGGAAGTAATCTTATTATAATAATTTCAACCGGAAAAAACGACGGGCAAAAGCTACTTGCACATATTTTTGTTAAATCTATAGAAACATGCATGATTTTTGATGGGTGGGTAGTACCTAACAGTTGGTAAATCGTCCTTACGAGATGCTAAAAAATTATGCAACTAATATCTAGAAGACAATTTTCGAAATCGGACTAGCGAACGTTTGTCATGTTAAACTAAAAAGCAAGGTTAAAATATAAAAGATTGATTGTGATCATTTCTTCGGCTGATTTTTGTACGAAATCACATATAATATATTTTGCTACTGTGAGTAGGTCCACAGATCTATAGGTGTGCCCCAAACGTTATTTTAATTAGTCAATATTTGCTTACTTTGTTGAATTTACATGAACATGACGAAGTTAACGTTGTTATAATATGTACAAGAAAATGTATTCTATCGAATTATAGGCATCGTTGTTGTGATAATAATCTTGGTTATTGATGATCTTTAATACATGTTTTTATAACCTGGACGACGCAGCGTAGAAACATAGACGTTTGATATAGTAATTATCGTATTATGATGCCATGATACACATTTAATCATGCTACGAGTTTCATTTTATCAACTTCGGTAAAATATTTTTTCTTTATAATAATATCCTTCATCAATTCGTCTTGATGTCGTGAGGAAAGTTTTGAGTATGAATGTGGATAAGAGATGTGAGATGTGTGTGGGATAAGAGTAGAGGAAGACCAAAGAAATGATGGATGGACTGTGTGAAGGATGATTCGGCTAGATCTGAGGTGACTGCTGAGATGGCGAGTAGAAGTATGGAAGAAGAAGATGGTGCGCCGACCCCAAATAAATTGGTATAGGGCAGGAGATTAATGATGAATTCGTCAACGAAAAAAGAGACAAGGTACCGAAAAGATTTTGGTAGTCCTTTAGAAAATTGTTGTAAAAATCAACGCTTCAAATGCGATTTCCGCTAGTCTGCTTATAGTCCTATATGTCAGCTGTTATATTTGATTCCAATAATTGGGTGACAAACATTCTTGAACGCACGGGAATCAATTTGTTCTACATTCTACAAGGTCCGTATAGTAGATAACTCCGAATGTAACCTGGTACACTATCCAACATAATTTTGCATTCATTCTACCAAAGACTACACTTCCATAAAATATGATTTGCAGATAGTTCATATAGGCAATAAGTTTGAAGGAAAATTGTTAACTCTAAGTTACCATGACCTGAGAGAAATTGGGCAACACACATTAATATATTTATCCGCGGAGCTAGGCGCTCCTTTGTGCCTATTGGTCTTGTTTAGTTCTGTCTCCTGCTGATATGGAGGGAAGAAATTACGTTTTTCCTACTCCTTTGCTATTCTTTTCGGTTTAATTTCGTTGCGAGATCCAATTTATCCGAGTTTAAGTGTTTCTTTGGGGCTTCGTCGAGCTTCATTGAATCGGCGCTTTTATGGTGGCCATGGTTGATTCTGGCTATCAGGAGTTGCAGTGGCTTGGAAAAAATGTGGCGGGTTTGTCCTAAAAAAAGTCTGGTTAAGTATGCAGTGACTGCTTCCTTGGCATTGTGTTATTTTTGTGGTACGATTCCTAAACCACTGCATTATGAATTCTGTTAAATTGAGGCCTTACTTTGGTTCAAAAGGACCCCTTAGTGCAAAAAAATAAGTAAATTGACGTGACTTGTAATTGTCCCACTAGTGCCCGAGGCATCGTTCTTGTTTAGTTCAAACATTCGGGTTTCCCAATGACGTCTTCCTCAGTCATATGCCGCTATATAATCATGAAAGGCGTTGGTGTATGCATGTATCATACAATAAAACAATGACTTATACGGATGTTTTCTGAAACCAATATGTTTTACAAATATTGTAGGTTTCGTTCCAATTAATGTAAAGTGTTCATCAATTAAATTGTCACAAACCAGTTTGTGTCGGAACTCCATTATCCATTATGGTAGGTATGTGGTTATCAATTATGATGGTAACCATATAACCGCGAATTACCTACATAGAATATGTATTATTTTGCCCTCTTTTATGCAATAGTAGAGATAATAATATGAATAATACGTTCCTACCTGTTTACTAAGAACGTTCATAGTCCATATATAGTTTTTAGTGACGTGAACAGAATAGCACTGTGACATCCCATTTCCATAAAAAGGGACGTTTTAGTTAGTTTTTTGTACCATATTTAGTATAATGTACTACGTACCATATTTACCACTAAACAAGTACTTATCACGGTTTTGTTGACGCCACAGAATATTGTGGGCCCGACCTAACAATTGAAATGTCAGGTAGGACTACACGTCCCGGATCTTTTTACATACATCTTTGCGGTGAATATAAGGTTCTCCAACTTGCCAAGTGGTTTACAGGTGTTAAACAAAGAGCCCGAAATTTTAAAGTACTCTCTGGAACTACATACGTTATACGAGCCTTTGAAGTTTGGACTTAGATATTATGATCACGAAAAGCGAGTAAATTGTATAATACTGTATTGTAGGCGAACGACGTCCACCTGCTATTTTCTCGTTATAAAGATGTTGTCATTTCATTATAATAACGTTTTTTATTAGTGGTTTGAACGAATGCTTTTATTACGTAAACTGTTATCGAGATGTTCAAATTTGCCAATGCATCTTATGCGTTATTTTCTTGGACCTATATTTAAATTGTAGACTGATGTCTTGACGGTTTTAGGCATAAGTTTTTTTTATTATTTACAATGTTGTTAGAATCGTAAAGGTATGAATTTCTAATAAATATGCCAAGTATTAAAGAGTAAGTACCCAAAACTTGGTTAAAATATTGAATTGAAGAATGAATGACTCGCTAAAAAACAGCAGTTAATGCCATTAATCTAACGCCTCTTCACTACTTAGAAATAGGTTACAAGTCAATGAGTTGACAATTTTGTTTACTTAGTCAGTGTTAATATTTATAGCCTAGCGGACACTGTGCTCTTAAACATGTATTTTAATTGCTTAGCTTATTTTCTGTATGCTTTACCAGTTCCTCAACACAACCTACTTAACGGCTTCCTTCGCCAGAAACTACAGTTCCAGACTTCACGCATCTATTATGATTTTCAAAGTGGGTACATACACAATAGGGGACAGTCACATTTTTTTTTCTTCGTCCGTCGGGTAGATTATTGAAAAGTATTGGACAAGTATTTTTTCTTTTATCACGTGGTCATAAAATTACGGAGATATATTGAGTTAAAATGTCGCATGACGTCACATGTAGGTAATTTTTATACCTACTTGTGACGTAGTGAAGCCCCACTCTCCAACTTTAATGAGTTTTAACTAAGTAATTTTTTTGATATTTTGATAAAACAAAAAATACGTGTCTAATATTTTTGTATTACTTGTCTGACGGACAAAATAGAATGTCGTTTTCTTTACCCAGTCTTCACCCCTATTCAACTGAAACTTACAGCCTGCCTTATTAGCCAAACAGACGTCACAGGAATACGTCCACCAAGTAGGTAAAAGGTTAGTGTTTTCCATGATTGTACAACTAGAGAAAGCAAATCGTCGACCTATCGAATTGGTTATTCTGTAATAATCATATGATTCACTATTGCGAAATTTCGTTGTTAATCTTTATGTTCATAATAAATTTTGACTCAATCATGGTAAAGACGTAATAAAATATTATTAAATATGCACTCATATAGTCGGTGAAATTCAACTTACGTTTTTGGCAATTTGCGGGTCAGTTTCAGGTCGTTTGAGATCAAATTATGATTCACAATTTGTAAAAAACATGCATTTATAGATCATCAGTTAGTATTTGCCATAAATGTCATTAAATAACCATCTATGGTACTGTCGCCTTAATATCCTTAATCAGTCGTTTGCATTTACGTAGAATACCTCTATCTACCTACTCATTGCATTAAATCATCATGCCTGCAGGTATTTTTGATTGTTGGGGATACCTACCCGTGGTATTTCAAAGAACTTTTACAGTTTGACAACTAAGTAGGTACTTAATATGAAAACATAGCAAAGTAATTTCAATGGAAGGTTGTTTTGAATTTCCCAAGCGGTATATTTGTGTTTGACGACAAGAATTTTGACGTCATTATAGGATAATGGACTAGAACTTACCTAACAAAACACGTATTTGTATGAAAATATAGACTATTATGTAAACCAGGTAGTTATTTTTTCCTGCCTATTATTATTTTTACGGTGTTTTGAAAATACATTAAAAATGAATTGGAAAAACTGGCTTGTGTGGAAAACCATCCCATTTAAATATGCTAGATTATTTAGTATTATAATCACCTAAAAACTTAGTTTGATTACGCCTCAGATTATACCTACTCGCACAAGAGATGTTCCATTGATAGTAATCATACAAGTTCGCAGAACTTAGGAAGTGGGTATGTGATTCGCTAACCGCAACATGCGTCCAGCACGCGTAGCATGACCACTGTAGAAACGAGTTTTGTCTACGGAAGAATCGACATAATGACAGATAAACAATGACAATGTGTCAGTTTGTAGATTCTTCCGTCGACATAGCCCGTTTCTATCATGCTACGCGTGCAGTTTGTCCTCATTAGGTAGAAAATAAGGCCGATTTGAGATAGACAAGTTTTTTTTACAATTGCCCTCCATACCAATGCATTTATTAATTTCCATTTCAACTGCCGAATTCTCAACGACCTTGCAAGCATACTCAGAGGTCACTAATTCCATAACGGTTTTTTTAAATCTATTTCAATTGAATTAAAGCGATAATAGAGCTTAGAAGCTACTTATAGCAAGTCTAATGACCATGAAGATAAAAACACAATGATCCCATTAATTATTATAAAAAGCAAAAACAAATCGAAGTAATTATTTTTACGCTCACAAGTACATTTGCTGTCGTTGGATCGAGGTCATGAGCTGATAAATCAGTTGTTAACGTGTTTAGTGTTATTCATCGAACAAAGTCGAGATGTATGGGACCATAATGGTGGGACATTTATAATGGACCGGAAACATTATTGTGGTAAATTATCAAAATTGTGGCTGTACCAATCCATAGCATTTCCATGTAGGTTGTATGTACTTTTTTTAACAAAATGTTTGACACCTAAGCATGAAATGTTACAGTTGATAAGGCAAAAAAAAATAGCTTTTGCAGCATCTTGTCAATTAGGACTGAGCCACTTATCGGCCTAAAAAAAGGTAAACTTGAGCCAAAAATTCCCTTTCGTTGGTAACGAAAACGTAAGAACACAAAATAAAGTGAAAGAACTGTTCACTTCGAGTAAGGCTCCAGAACTGGAGAGATTGCCGAAATCGCAGAACATGCATTCAGTTTGAAGAGATGGGGTAGTCATATTCTTTGAGTCCGGCACCACACGGCACCTTTATATGAAAAGGCTTTTGCAAATGTACTTAAACCAAGTATTACGTAGCTAAGCAAAGGGTTCCGTCGATTAGGAGAAAGTTCCTGCTTGTAACCCGGTTTTAATAAGTAGGGCGGTCCCAATCGAAGAATTATTTATGTCCACGTCCTTGTTCGTAAATATACATAAGTATATGTAGTTTCATGCCTTTGGGTATCTAGACAGCGAGTCTCAGTTTATATCTTACTAGCTGCTGCTCGCGACTGCGTTCGCGTGGAAATTTTGAAGTTTCATTCAGGAATAAAAAGTAGCCTATGTCCTTCTCGAAGATATAATCTATCTCCTTGCCAAATTTCATAACAATCCAATAAGCCGTTTAGTCGTGAAACGGTAACAAACAATCAGAGTTACTTTCGCATTTATAATATTAGTATGGATTATCTCTTATAATTGTATAATTTCTGAACGAAGTTCTAGTAGAGCACCCCCTAACACTTTATTTCTTCTTGGCCAGCAGAATTATGTCCACAAAATTGTACCATTTCAGCTTCAATTGCGTTACGCCCTCACGCCACTGACGTTAGCATAGTCCCAATTGAAGGGCAGTTCGTATTTTCAACGCTAGTACCCGCCAGCTAATTGCCAACTGACAGTTGTGTCGGAGACAACAGAAGTCCTGTCCAAAACAAGAATCAGGCGGAAGTAATACCAGTTTCGGATTTCTCCTCATACAGCCATGACGTCGGTTTTAATTAATCGTATTATTTTACATCTATATTTACCTGCTTTCGTTATTTACTACGCTCATATAAAGATTTGCCGCTGTCAAAATCAACCTTGGGCTAGTTCTTTGAATTCGATTTGCGCTGCACATTGCAAACAGTATAAAAAATAAACACATACGACAATTAACATACGTTTTACAGAAATATTTTAGAAGGAAAGGCTTAAAAAATAGTGTTCTTTCCAAATTAACATTTAAAGTGGAATTGAATTTCTACACAGCTAGAAATTCCGCTAGTTATCTCGTATTCGTCATATATATATATAAACAAGATTTACATACCTACGTATTTAGCTTAAGTAGACAATATATTACAATATAGTAAAGATACTAATTACAATTAAGTGTTTTTATAACAATTATTATTGTTCGTGGAAATCATGAATAAATAAAACACCTACCTACTTTTTTACTTTTAAGACTACAATCGGTAACTTTCATGGTCAGTTTCCTGTAGACTAAGGTTGAATAATGTATGAAGAATAAGGCCTACACTGGAACCCGACCTGGATGCTACAGTATAATACACTTACTTTCTATATTTTTGAGGATTCAATTATCATCTGCCTAGCCTTTTCTCAACCATATTGGGGCCGGCTACCAGTCTAATCGGATGCAGGCGAATACCAGTATTTTACATGGAGTGGCGACCTAACTGACCTCCACAAACCAGTTGGTACTGCGTAACATGATACCCTTTGGTAAGACTGCATGTAGACTTTCGGGCCTCTGACTACCCGTACCGACTGTCAAAGCGCTACAAATGACGGGTAAACTCGGTATGTAATGGGTGGACACCCATGCACGGACCAACCTAAGCAAGATCAGCTTAACCTTAAGCGAACCGAGTGGCTGTTATTATTTAGCCACGACATCCTCCTCTAATAAAATAATAACTTTAAATTAATATTTCATTCAGATTAACTGGGTACTAATCCTTAAAAAGTTGTCGTGACATTTGAAAGTTTAAAAAAAAATAGGGACCGTAAACCGTATTTCAAGCAAGGTCTTTCTCAATTTCAGATGTCAGCATCAGCATACAAATGCAAGCTCACTTCGTACGCGAGTCCAGACAGCGACTCTCACCATAACTACGACTATGCAAGCCAGAAACCTGTGGTAATACCAGACAATCGTGCCTTTGAACGGATGAACACACGATCATCTGACATCTCTCCTGTCAGCTACTCCTCAAATGTTGATGTTGTTGGTGATGTAAAATCCGCTCAACTAAGAATAGGAGACACAATACAGACGAGGACTGAAAATGAATCCAAAGTTTTAAGTTGGAAGCCCTATGCAGAGAGCAGACGAGGTAAGGCAATTGTATTTATTTTAAATACTCACTTCAAAAAAGTATTCAGGTTGAATAGTTTATAATGGAACAACTTAGGCAGGCCAGGTTAGGCACACGAAAAAAAGAGAAGAAGATGGAACAAATAAACAGCTATGTTTAAATTCCTACAAGTCATAGAGCAACTCCTAATGCGTAGATCTTTCAGAAATAACATAGATAAAATTTAACAGCAACTGTAATATTACTGTTTAGGTAAAAGACATCAGCCTAAAAATAATAATAGAAATTGCAAGACTTATGTACATGCATAACACCATAACAACCTCCGTGGATATTGGGAACGTCACATAGCTACCTACAGATTTTATTCTGTGTGGAACCGAAGTTAACCTCTTGGTAAAAACTACACATCATTTAAATCTAACTGCACCATACAAGGTCGGCCATTTACATCGCTTGCAACACAAAGATTTTTTTAGCACTCGCGTCATTATCGGTAATTTCCTCCTTTTACGCACTGTAGGTATATGGTCAACCTACCGGCTTACCGACGAGTGTTGCGATAATTCGATGGCGTAAATTTTTATTGAAAAATTATTTTCCTCTAACACCACAATGCAACATTTAATTGCATGTAGTTGAATGTTTATAATAATATCTACGAGATGTAAATGTCACTAAGTTACCTAAAATTAGTAATCGTATAATTGCATGCCGGTTCTTCTTCATAGGAATCGACCAATACGAACTGTGCACCTAATTTTTGATGTTTCATAAGTGCTTATGTAGGTCTATGTGAAGTAATATAATATTTGAATTGTTGAATTCAATTGATTTTAGTGTCAATGGTTATGGAAAATAGCTAGCTTACTCAATAATTAACCATAACCATTTACAATAAAATAAATGACTACTGGGACTTTATGTAAATTACTTAGTAATCTAAGCAATTATTGTATTGATGATGCAAGAATACAGGCTTTTAAAATATCTATTTAACTGATACAAATAGGTACACAAAGATATTTTAGCAATACTTTTAAGTACAGACAGAAATAATAGGATCTTAAGAGTTAAGATCCTATTATTTCTGTCGGATCTGTGAAGCATGCAAACAAAAGAAAGATATTTTTCCACTCATTTCTCCTTCGATGAACATAATTATTTGATAAGTTTGAGTAAAGTTTTATTTTATAATTATGTTTACGTATACCCAGTATAATATGACGTAGATCCGGTAACTAAGTACTATACGTATTACTTAGACACCCAAAAAACTACAAACTCATCAATTTGGATATAAAAACGATATTACTTGCTTGCAAATTACCTTATAATCGCATTGTCTCCGGCTTTAAGGTTAAATTGTACTTGGTTCATAAAAACGGCCATTCTAACACGGATGTATAATTGTTTTTTTTCTTCTTTGCTTTGATTACTTTGAAATAACCATTCCACACACTTTTTCTTGACATTGCATTGTCTTACATAGATCTAATTGTCTTGGATGTTCATCTTCTGTGTAGAAATTTGCAATTTCTAATTGTCATCATTATTTGTCTTGTATTTTCCCAACTATATTGTAGGTCAGCCTACAGTAACTGGATTACTATTTAGTTCCTTTCAAAATGGTTGAGTTGAATGATGGCTGATCCATGCGTCATGTTCGTGAACGGGGGCTGTCAGTTGTGCCTGGTCGTCTCTTAGCTGCCACGGCTCATTTCGAACTAATTATTTTATCTTTTAATTGTTCTTTTTGTTTTTACTATGGACACTTGAAACGTGCACGTCTTGCTACATCGTTCTCACATAATGTACCATCTCAACATGAATCATGTAACCAAGGCTTTGTAACAAGATTCTGATTTAAAAGAGCGTCCATAGAGTTTCTTGCTCATTCTTCTCTATAGAGATCTACGCTTTGGAATGGGCAACTACAGTACTTTCACAGTTATTATGTCTAGTGACTATTCAAAAGTGCCTGTAACTGGCTTACTTGAAATAAATGAATTTGATTTGATTTGATACAGCTTAAAATCAATATTTTACATGGAGCTACTACATGTACTGGCTATCTTATTTTTTATTTGATTATATTGTTTAATTATTCGTTCATCATCTTCTTTCTTGCTTTAAATATTAATTTAAAAATATAAAAATAGTGGCCCACCGGTATCGGAAATATGGTCCAAGCTACAGTTTCGATCAGGGCGCCAGAAGGAACTTTCTAATAATACGAGCCGTGATCATGAGTTCCGCTCTCTGAATGATCTCCCTTGAGCTAGCTGCCTAACGGACATGTGATTTTTTATTATGATCTTAATTCCCTAAGTAACATGCAGTAACTCAATCTTTAACGTTCCAGGTCAAAATAATGACAAGATTGTATTCCCTGGGCCAACGTCTGAAGCAACGTCTAAATTCAAGTTGGAGATACCAGAACATTGCAGGAAACTTGGTATTTGCGAAGATGTTCCAAACTACCCGGCAGAACAAGCCAAAAAACTTATTTCGGAGGTAATTCCAGGTTATTCACCAACTCGACACGAGAGACTGTGTGTCCAGTAAAAAAAGAGAGAAACTGAAAATTAGTATCACATCTTATTTCGTCATCTAGACGCGCCTAGAATTTTACGCGTGTCCACTTACTGAAACTTAAATTAAATCACTTTTAAGTTTTTGCCAACTGGACACACGATTACACTTTTTTAGTTCTCTCAGGATATTCTACTGAAACATCTGCACAGTACTCAAGTCGCGTAACACATTTCTCTATCACAATACAAAAGAAATTGGTAACATCAACATTGAACACGGGATATTCATCTTCTGGACAAGTCATAAGAAAGTGAGATTATGAAAGTTCTTATTTTCATTTGTTCGGAATCTTAAAAACGCAAAAAAACCATAACCGTGTAAATGAATAACACTGGAAATACAAGTCTGTTACGTAATAACGCATTTAACCCAGTGAGGTATAAAATGAAAATATCACTTCAGTTTTTCAATGACGCAGTGAGGCTTTTCATAGACCTCATTTACTTTTTAACAGATCATTGTTCCAATTAGACTTGATTATGTCATACCTATTAACAACATCATTTTTCGCATAACTTGCAGCTGTCAGATTCAGGCATGTTCGAGGACGACAAACTGGACATGCCAGACGTCCCAGACATCACCCAGAGGGTTGGACCTCAAGAGGAAAATATAGAGTTGTGCCGATTTGAGCCGAAGGTATGTTTACAACAATAATTTATGTTATCGTTATTTACGTTCTTATTTGCATTTAATATCACATGTTCGAAGTCTTTATAAAAAAAAAGAAAATTGGAAATTTGTTTCCATGGATTATAAATTGGTATATAACTGTAGCACTATTTCTCGAAAATGTTTTCTAATAACTTTTTATACCCATGTATCCTGCTTATGCGTATGAAGTTTCATTAAAACTCTTTCACGCTAAAACTATTGAATTGATCTGGATGAAATTTGGCACAGGGATACATAATAGTCTGGTATAACACATAGGACTTTTTACCCGGTAGTACGATCCAATAGGACAATAATTCTACAAAATATGTATGTTTTGAAACAATCAGTAAATTATGTTTTATCCAGGTGCTGTATCCAAAAGCAGCAGTCGACGCCTCTGGGCAATGGCATCTTGTACTGAACCAAGATGACAACCCAGTACAGGGATTCAAAGTGGAGATTTGCAAGTATGTGAATTTTCTTCTAAATATGTTTGAAGTCAGAGTGAGCTACTGCTTCTTTAGTCTAGCGCTCGCAAGCGTTACTGCTTAGCATGAAGTCCCGGAGGCCTAAAATTAGCAATTTAGCAGAATCATAAGAGGATAGTAATATGAATCACGTTACAATTCAGAAAATGGTCACAGTCGTGAATATTATGAATTGTCGCTTTGTGACCATTTCACAAATTGTAACTTAATTCATATTATCCTATTATTATTCTACTAAAGCGGCTAAATTGCCGCTTTTAGGATCCCTGGGTTTGATAGTCACAAGAAACTGTTAATGGGTTTTTCCATTAGGAAGTTCTCAATAGCAGCCACGGTGTCTGGATTACTGCCCGATTGATGGCAATAGAATCGCCCCTTATAACACGGCATTTAAGCACAGCATGCAAAATTTGGGTGTACCATTAGGTACCGAGCTTACAAACGAAAACCGCACGCTTTAGTTTGCAAAGGATTTCTGCTGATTTCTAGAAATAGACATTGCTTTATTGTTTCTGTTACATTATAACCTTAACTTCAATCAACTCGATTTATTGCAGAGATTTGGGCACCGACGATGGGCAAACTTCGGAATTGCAGATAACAGAGGGGGAATGGTATTTTAACAAATATTTTTCATCATAATTAAGTCAAAAACTATACGGCTTATAATAAACTTTAACATTAAGATTAACGCTTTACTATATTACTCCATGTAAAATAAGCCAATGAACAAAATTGGTGCCATTTTATGATTTGCCAGCCAACAGAAACTATACATTTAGTAGAAAATAACATAAATAGTAAACGGAACTCTGAATGGCGGTTGAGCTCAAAAAGATTTAGATCACTTTATACAGTGTGATTTTTGAGATGACACTTCAGGGTGAAATCCGAAATTATGAATACTAAGTAGAAATAAGTGGTTAATAACCGGTTATTTCGAATGAAAATAAAAAATTGGTTGCCTGTAAAGTCGGTATACGGGCGAAAGTTTTACGTGACAACGACTTTGAGTGGTAAAATAATTTTAATGTGAATATTCATTCGTATAGTAGGAAGAAGGATGAAATAATAGTAACAATTTAAAACATTTATTTGCGCGTGCCTTTCACTTTTTATGTCTGTCTCTCTCGCTCTTAGGCGGGCTAACCATGCCCGAGTGGAAGGGACGCGTGCCTCTCACTCGCTCTCATTGTGAGCGCATAACGTGAGCGGAGCGTAACGCAGTTTCTTGAAGTGTCACCCGGCAAACCAATTTATAAGACGTTGTCACGTCAAAACTAAATTCTTAGTTTGGTTTTTGTTTCGTTCCAGTCAGGAATCGAACCGTTGCAAATATAACACTTTGTATTATTAAAACAACCGATACAGTGGCTGATAGGAATTAAATGCTACTTACAAACATAATGTGTCATATCAGAGGCAATCTTATGTAAGCCGATATAACTAGGGTAGGACTAATTTAACGTAGCTTAATACAATATTTCAATAGTGGGTAATGTTAAATTATACCTTGTTAGCATAGTTTCATTAATGGCGGCCAAATAGAAAAAGGCACCACTTTTTCATAATTTTGCTTTTTCAGTCCCAATCCAAGCAGATAGCATTTCTAAGTAATTGCTGTTTTAAACAGCTGTGACAAACATAAAAGGTGTAAACGGGGCCTTCCGAAGCCGACAATCAAGCATTCTGTACATAAAACAAAGTAACCCTACGCTAAAATAATTACAGGGAAACGACTTTTTTTTTGGGGGGTGAAAATTCACGTTTTACTGTAAAACTTAATGTAACGCACTCAAAACATTGTGCTGGTGGATGCAATAACTAGGAACAGGTCATGAAGGCATTTTAAGTAAAGTTCTAAACTCAAAAACTAATATTGAAAAAGTTGTAACTTTGACCTCCGTAAAGAAAAAAAAAAAATTGCAATGACGGGGAGGGGGAGAACAAGTGCCCTTCGGCTCCGATAAGGGTTAGTTTACACCCTTTATAGACGGACGAAAGTTACAACTAATTTAAGTTATATTATTTAAAAACAAATACTTTTGTGCTGTATTCTGTACGGAACTCCAAAAACATAGATCCTACTAATATTATAAATGCGAAAGTTTGTGAGGATGGATGGATGGATGGATGTTTGTTACTCTTTCACGCAAAAACTACTGAATGGATTTGGATGAAATTTGGCAGACGGGTAGTTATATAACCTGGATTAACACATAGGATACTTTTTATCCCGATAATATGTTCCCGTGGGATAATTATCGAACTCCACGCGGGCGACGCCGCGGGCATAAGCTTGTAAATCATAAGTAAGACTAACTATGAGGAAGATTAACCGCATGTCTGGCTGGAACTAGGTAGACCACCCCTTGTACAGAAACAAAATAAATGCTCCATCAAAGTCAAATTGTTAAAGTGAATTTAACTGTACCTACAGTCAAATTCACTTTAACACATCTACACGAAAAATCGTGTTTCATCTCCGATTTATTAAAATTGTGTCTTAAATTGTTTCAGGCAAGACCTAACCCCCTGTTCTGGAATCGCTCAATTTATGAAAGGATACCAAGGCCGATGCAAGCAGAAGTACGTGTACCGCAAAATGCACGTACTGCATGAAGGTACTAAGTTGGAGCAACAGCTAAAAGTACCCAGTTGTTGCTCGTGTGTTGCCAGACATATTATAAGTTAATATCGAACAGTTCATGAAATGTGTTGTGTGAATAATGACTAATTTATATTAGAATGAGGATTGATGAATAAAATCTTATCAGTTCTACCTTTGGACGATTTACAACGGAAATGAAGAATGTAAAACATAATAGACACCGTTTAATCTATTGTAAACTATTATATACATCACCATCTCCCTAGTCGATTACGAATTATTGTAAAATTTATTTTATTGTTTTACTTATGTAAGACTTTTGCATTGTAATAGTCCTAATATAAGCTGTGAACCTGTGTATAATAGCTAAATACTTAGTATTTATCGATATAAAGAACACTTCATATAAATCACTAAATAAATCATGGTAACCGCATCAGTTTATAGCAGATTTACAGACTGATGAAACAATATTTAATCCATTTATCTAACTTGATAACGCTGGCAATACCTATTGTATTTTTCATGATGAAGAGCTACGGCACATTTAGTTGAACATTTGTTATTTTTTTATAATTTTTTTTGTTGTTTTGTATGCATGTCATGTCCCTGTGGCAATTTTTTTTTTCTTTCTTTCCGTAGCGACATACTGGTTGATTAAGAACCCTGTTTTCAACCTTAGCATACGTGCTACATGCTTTGTAATTGAATAAAAGAAATTATAGCTTTCGCAAGCTTTTTTTTTTTCTAGTTACGTTTTCATTCACAAACTTAGCTAAGAGGCTATTTAATTAGTCATTACAATTTATTATATTTTTACGTGTATAAGTGTACCTTAACATTTAAAACCCTTAAAGGGTTGGCCATTATGTACTTTGATTGTATAACAATATCAATAAAATTACTATAAGATCAATATTTTATACAACTAGACATTCCAACAAGCAATTGTGGATAGTCTAAAACGTTGGGTCTGTTATGTTCACTTTAAAAAAAGAAATTAATCTGATTTCGCATTGCTACAAAAGTCTTCGTTTTTTTACTATTTAAATGCTGACCAAATTGTTATTGATATAAAAATAGGTAAACTAAATATACCTACCTATAGGACAGACAGTCATTTCTAAGAATAAACATTGTCTAATTTAAAAAATAAAATAAACGAATACCAATTTAAACTGGTTTTTAGTGTTTCTTGACCGTTTACATTAAGTGGCGTACGACCTTCACATTTATTTACCTACTACGGCTTAACGCTGACAGATTTTATATAACTTAGGTACCTACCTATGCTATATGATATAATTACACACAGCAGCTCCACTGGTTACGATTTTTATTGTTAAGATCCTATCAGTATTATTCTAAATATTGCAAGCATTATTACGCGAAGGCGATTACTTTGCGATTCCGATTAGTGTGCGTTGCAGTAGGGAGTTTATAAACAAAGAATACTGAACGGCTCGAGTCGTTTAAACCTAAGACTTACGTACCTGAAACGACGCTGGAGCCTTTTCAAAGTCATGGTTGACGCAATTTCTTAATCATATTATTATGCTGCTAGCTGCTTGTTTTTTTAACCTGAAGAGTCGTCTTCCTGAAATTTAAAGCCGTTTGTTTTAAATCTATATCTATATAATTTTAAAAAAATCGAATGCCTACAACTCGAAAACGTCGCACGCACCGTCGTCGTAGGGCCATGCTTGTCAGAGCCTAAATAGTTTCATTAGACAAGATCAACCCGATACTGCAACACAATTGGTAGTTATCCGAAAAAACATAAACGAAAATTTCCTTACCCTAATTTGTTTTTTTTTTTTTGCTCATATTGCCCCGAAGCGTTTTAAACCTACTCCAACTCCTACAAATCCGCCCTAAACGCAATGATCGCAAATAAAATAAATGTTTGCTGATTTTTTGTAAAAACAAATGACTATAGTTACTGAAAACTTTTTCTGGTACCGAACAAATGTACCAAACATTTTACCTACCTTAGATTAGCTCCCTCTCAATTATATTTCACTTCACTCTTTCAATGTCGTAAAAAACAACTTGAACTCAAATAAATTAGTTAAAAATAACGATCAAAATTATTTACAATAATTGTTCAAGAATCCCGCGTCACTGACCGCTAATTTAAACAATAGAAAGACAAAACATTTTTTTCGTTTGCCATATCAAAATTTATCAGCAGCCAGTGATAATAGCATAATTTTGATTCGTACACGTAAGCAATAAAACTAAAATAAATACCACACGGAGGGTAACAAATTAAGATAATATTAAATTACAATTTTTATTATTATTTTATAAACTTTTTCAAAAACAGATTCCCTTTGATCACAAACCTGTGCTAAAAAGACCAAGTAACCTTAACTTGTTTAAAAAAGTGTCTAATGAGTAATGTCAAGTTTTATGTGTCAGCATTGTGTCATAATAATGTCATTGGTTGTGGTTGGTGCCGTGGTTTGTCCAAACTGATCAAAATAAAAATTTTGGTACGGAGCTTAAAATGCAATTTTCTTTAAATAAAAAGTCATTGATAACATTATACTTTTCATTTCTTAGGCCTTGTTTAGCACTTGCTCAAGCTAATATGTCTTCTGGTATCGTGGATGAAGGTGAGTTAGTATTGTGGGATAAATTATAGAATTAATGTAGTACAAGAACATGAACAATTTTGTTATTGTATTTTAATTTAATATAAAAGTTCTACTATTGAAAATGTATGATCATTGTGCGAACAGAGCAAACTAAAACTTAAATCTTATTATACATTATGCTGATTGCCACACTGTTTTGCTGCAGGTTATCAACTCCACAATAACTATTTTAATACAACATGAATTAATAATTTTCAGATAAATACTCAGTGGCTTATGTGACTGTTCCCAACACAGACGTCGGAAAGACTATTGGGCACGGTCTAGTGAAGAACAAACTAGCTGCCTGTGTCAATATGATACCACAAATCACATCCATTTATGAATGGGAAGGCAAAATCAATGAAGACAGTGAGGTAAATAATACTGTTTTATGTCTCACTGCTGGGCAAAGGTCTCCCCCTTAACTTTCCACTTTTTTCTCTGTGATGCCTACACCGGCTCTTATAAACCCCTCTAGGTTGTTACACTAACTTTTCAAAGCTTTCCTCAGGGACGACGCCGGTTATATGACACCAACTATGTGACAGAATTAGAAATACCACAATATGCTCTAAAACTGGTATAGCTGATTGGGCAATAAGATTGCTAAGATGAAAATACTTATGATCAACAAAAAATAATTAAAAACAAAAAATGTCACCTACATATTACCTACATGGTGACATCATGCCTGCATTATCAAAATCATTTTGCCCACATTTTGCCAAAATAAATCCTGTTTGATGGGGCTCACCACCCATGCATGACATGCATAGGTGGTGAGTCCAGGCATGCCATCTACATAGCCCAAATCTAGAAATTTAATATGGCTATACCTATGTAATTACCTCGGGTGTGCCTATTGAGTAATTTTATTTATGATAAATTAAAGTAATTTCATTCCATAACAGACCATTCTAAATTTATTTAATCTCATAATATGTAAATATGTAGCCTGAAGAATTGCCAAACTTAAGTGGCAGTGGCCAGGGCACATTGCTTGCAAAACGGATGACCGATGGGGCCAAAAAGTTCCGGAATGGTGACCGCGAACCGGAAGACGAAGCGTCGGAAGGCCTCCCACTAGGTGGACCGATGACCTGGTGAAAGTTTTGGGGATTCGCTGGATGCGAGGCACACGGGACCGGTTAATGTGGCGTCACTTGGGGGAGGCCTATGTCCAGCAGTGGATGTATTTAGGCTGAAATGATGATGATGATTATTAATTAATTTATTAATTTTATTTATAGTTAATTAAAACGGAATAACACCAATTACAGTAATTAACATGGAAACATAAAAAAGTTAGTACATAAAGTTGACGACATTCAATAAGTTAAACTAACATGTAACAGTGGACACTCTTGCATACTTTTTCTCACAGAACACCAGACATATAAGCATAACTTTATTCCATTCATCCGCAAACACATCACATTCAGGGTTGGTAGTCAGAAGGGCGTTGAGCATCTCGAGTATACGACACACCGGTGAATTCGCTCTGGCGACAGTTTTGGAGAAAGGTTTGGCAAACAGATTGTGCCGGCGGCTCTGACGGTGTCCGATGTATTTGTCGGGCACAAATAGCCGGCAGAGAAGACTATGCAGTTCTGAACAGTCGATACGTCCCCGGAAGATATTGCAGGCTACTGTGAGCTGATCCAAGCCCCTTCTCACCTCCAAAGAGTTAAAGCCCAACATTCCTAACAGATAGTTGGTAGGGTACATGTAGGGAAAGAAGTAGTACAACCTTCGGAAAAAGCTTCTCAGGAAGGTTTTCTGCACCTTTTCGAGCATCAGAGTCAGGTTCGCGGTGTAGGGGTGCCAGACACAGGCACTGGACTCTAGTTTGCTTCAGACCAAAGTGGTGTACAGTAACCTGATAACATTTGGATTTCGGAAGTCCCGAGCGTTTCGCATAACAAAGCCCAGTCGCCTGAAAGATTCCTTCGCTAGGATGGAAATGTGTTCTTTAAAAGTCAGACAGCGGTCAAACGTCACTCCTAGATCCTTGACGTTGGTGACTCGAGAGATAACTTCACCACCCAATCTGTAGTTGTAATGGATCGGCCGCAACCCTCTACCGTAAGTCATGACGTGGCACTTGCTTGCATTGAAAAACAGCTTGTTTACAATGCTCCACTCATAGATGGCATCAATATCCTTTTGGAGT
This sequence comes from Cerastis leucographa, assembly GCA_963082945.1. Lineage (NCBI taxonomy): Eukaryota > Metazoa > Arthropoda > Insecta > Lepidoptera > Noctuidae > Cerastis > Cerastis leucographa. The sequence continues at coordinate 17,490,590 of OY720356.1, read as the reverse complement.
AGTTCACAATCGTCATTCGATCTGATTTCAGCGACCAGTTTTAGATCGTCAGCATATAACAGGCATTTGGCAAACTTAACCCTTGTTATCAAATCATTTATCATGATCAGGAACAGAGGCGGTCCTAACACAGATCCCTGGCTCACTCCCGAGCGAGTGTCGTACGGCTTAGACTCAAAGCAGCCGTGTCTGACAAACTGCTTGCGGTCCCTCAGGTAGTCAGTAAAGAAGCTGAGAAATCCGGACGAGAAACCTATAGTTGATGATGATGATGATTATGAATATGTAAATATTTTAACTGAATTTGAATAATATAATATAAGTAACATTTAATGACTTCTCTATTGTCTGTCCAGAATCGATCATACCTCAAATTATTATAATTACATTTAATAATCTTTATCTACTTTCAATTTCCAGGTGCTGCTTATGATCAAAACAAGGACATCTCAAGTTGACAAACTGACAGAGTTTGTTCGCAGCAACCATCCGTACACCGTATGTGAAGTGATCTCACTACCAATCAAGAATGGAAACCCACCATACTTGAAGTGGATTGGGGAAAGTGTGCCTGAAAAATAGTGTGGACCAATCAATCTATTCACAAAAACAGTTCACTGCTGCACTAAGATGGACATGAGCAGAACGGTTTGGAAACATGAAAGATTCAACCAATCACAAGATAGACAAGAGATGCCATGTGGATTTTAACTTATTTTAATGATTGAGCTGGCTTTAAGATTAGAGGAAGACCAAAGAAACGATGGATTGACTGTGTAATAGATGAAATGGCTAGGAAGGAGCAATGGCAAGTAATAGAGAAGTATGGATTAAGAAGAAATGCTGCTCCAACACTAAATAAATTGGATTAAGGGCAGGAGAATGTATGAATACAGGATGTGATTGATTGAATCCCCTCTGTCTCACCGCTCCGCTTTGGTGGAGTCCAGGCCTAGCGCCTGGTTTCTGCAATGCAAATGGCTGTATAATCAATTTGCAACATATAGTCTGTTCATATCATAGGTAAAGTGATGAGCTTTACCTATGTTATGAACAGATTATATCTGAGAACTAAACCACTGATTTATGTTTAAAGGACCTGTCACACTATTGGTGATTAGCGTGAAGCGAGTAGAGCTAGCAATTACTAGCTCGACGATCGACGAGAACTCTGTGGCCTTAACAGAGTTCTTTAGATGATTCCTGTTTTTTTTTTTTTCTAAAGACTATTTTTAAATTTTGTAGCATTCAATGTGTGGTTACTTTTATCACACTATAAAGGGTGTAAAACACCTCTTAACGAAGCCGAAAGGCACTGGTTCTCCCTGTCATTGCGATCATTTTTTTGTTCTACATCATACCTGGGAACCTTCTAGTTACGGAGATATTAGGGGTCAAAGTTCCAACTTTTTGACAAGTATTTTTTTAAATACAAGTTGTTAATGTAAGATTTTTACTTTAAACACCTCCACGACCCCCATAATATTTAATCCGTCCATCAGTACAATGTTTTGAGTGCGTTACATTGAGTTCTACCACAAAACATGATTTTACAACCCCGAAAAAAAAGTTGTTTCCCAGCAATAATTTTTGCGTAAAGTTACTTAGTTTCATGTACAGAATGCTTGGTTGCCGGCTTCGTGATGAGGTGATTTACACGGTGTATACATGATTTAGTTTGTGTATTTGACAAATTGTTGCCTTTTATTGCAGAAACCAAGCAAATAGCTGTCAGCTCTTCATTGACTTGTGTGTTAAATGGGTTGTTTGATTCATCTTCCATTTTGTTGCTATGGGTGGTTGGCCTTACCCAGGCTCGTAGAATTTCATCTGGGCGTGGAGATTATACAATAGGAAGAATGAATGCTGCATTTATTTACTTATATATGTACACACAAAACACTTCACAGGACAATACATTAAGATACAAGAGCACAAAGCTATTGCTTATTTCAAAAGAAATTTCTTCCAGCTGACCTGGGAATGGTGGATAGATCATGTACTTTTGTCACCTAATGTTTGAAGGGCTCTTAGTTGTGTATTAAGTTTATTATATAAATATGTGAGATCTAAATGTTTTTCTCTTTTTTATAAAATAAGAGATAAAAGTTCTAAAAAATGAATTAATTCACGCGCCTTATGCAGTTTTAAATGTTTAAAACACTCACTATAATTTCCAGCTGAGGGTGGGTGTCTATTAGGGAGCCTCTGTACCCGGGACAATGGCCTGTAATACGTATTGAAATTTGTTTTCAGGGATGAGCTTTTCTTACTCGAGAATAGATTTGAAATGTGACCAGAAGGAAAGCTAATTTTTTATGTCGCCATCGAACTTTACAATTTCGAACATCGGCAGACGTATTTTTGACTTTTCACAATTATTTGTCTGTGGTTTTTGTTTGCCATCCAATTTTTTGATAGTTGCTCCCCAGCATGTATTGAGTAGAAGCCATCTTGATTTGTATTTATCGACCTCTCCATACTCTTTTTCTGGTGTTGTTTCTAGAAACTCAGGGTCACCCAGTATCAATTTTATCTCGGTATGTAAAGTTTCTATAACTCCCTCTCATAGAGAGGAGGCCTGTGTCCCAGCAGTGGGAACATTATACGAGGCTAATGATGATAATGATTTACGTTAAATGAAAATGCCTACTTTTAAGGTGAAAGAAATAAATTATTTAAATTAAACCAGTTTTTATTTTAATATAATAAGTTCCAGACACAAAGCCTTTCTTAGTTCCTACGTAGGTTCTAGTCCGAAGTGAGTAATGGAAAATAGTTGGTCCTCTAACAGAACACCGAACTTAAACATAACTTGACAAAATGTGAGTACTTAGGTAGAATAATATGAAATCTAATATGTTTTAATCTTTTTTTTCGGATGGGAAATCATCAAATGACTTCTCCCGCTCTGGGCGGAGCTGAAGGGAGTGTCAGACTTGACTGACCAAAACCCATCCATGTTCCTTCTTAGCCCTTTGTGTTCCAGGGCCACAGTATCTCTTTCCCGCAGCCCTGGCAGGCATCGGCCCTCTCGCCCTCTCCTTGAAGCGCTTGTGGAACGCGAACGCGCCGTCGGCACGGACGGACGGTGAGCTATTCCATTACTCATCGTCCACAGGCCCGCGCCTACACTATTGTGGCGTGCCCTGCACGGGATTGCGACAGTCGCTCTCTCCATGTCGCCATGAGATCGCGCCGGAGGTCTGTCCGCTGTGCGACAGTTTGCCGCGGCAGCGGAGTTTCCCCCCGGCGTAGTGCCTCCACGCGCCATTCGTGTAGGCACGCGAGGACTATCGCCTCCAGATCCCATGGCGGCAATCCGGCCAAGAGTCTCGCCGCCTTTAATCGGGGGCTGCTGCGCCCATTTTCGAAAATTAGTTTTTAAGAAAACATGTTATCCATTAGCACACAATTTATGTTAGGAATTGTATGCAATTCCGAGAAGCTACTAGGAAATATATAAAATAGCCTGTTACAAAGTGATCACCTAGTGGTAACTACGTATTGGAATATCTAAAACTAAAAGTTTTTTTTTGGTAGTATCGATCCTTTGTAATGAGGTGTACCTATAATGTGTGCCCCTTTATGTTAGCAAACCATGTTTAGTGTTCGTAAAACATGCGCAGCGGAGCCGGCTTTACAAACTATCTACATTCTTGTGAAATACATATCATCTGCCTAGCCTTTTCCCAAACTATCTTGGGGTCGGCTTCCAGTCTAACCGGATGCAGCTGAGTACCAGTATTTTACATGACGCGACTGCCATCTGACCTCCACAATCCTCCATAACTAGCAATCTTAACGACTAACTAACAATCGTAATACGATACCCCTTCCTTGGTAAGACTGGATGTCAGACTTTTTGGCTTCTGACTAGGTACTCGTAACGACTGTCAAAGATCTACAAATGACAGCCGGGACCAACGGCTTAACGTGCTTTCCGAGGCACGGACGAAACTCTGTATGTAATTATGGTCACCCATCCACGGACCAACCTCGGCAAGCACAGCTTAACCTTAAAGATGAACCAGGGCGGCTGTTATTATTTAGCCACGAGCTCCTCTTTGTGAAATACATGTACCTATTGGAATAAAAATTAAATTGATAATTCTTTAGCTCATAGCGGATCGATTTCAGAATACCAGATTCTCAATAGGTATACAACCAGATTATCTAAATACCACATTCTCAATATACCTGAAGTACAGATAAATGAAAAATTGTTTCAGGTAAATAAGTAGGTATAATATGTGTTAGCAGGATATATTGCTGTGGTTGACTAAAAAACAAACCTTGGGCAGAATATACTTTTAATAGTTGTGATCACAGAGATTTTACAGGAGGCACAATTTAGGTTAAGTTAAGCAGCGATGACAATTGCAGAACAACGAACAAATTATATCTACAGTGTTACCAGGACTTACAATATCTAACTTATTTTTAATTATAAAAATGTTGCCAGATATGGAGTGTACCGAATTATTTCAACACTTCCCCTTACACTACATATACATGTGCTCTGCTACTACAAACAAACTATTGGGTCATTCGCCCAATCTGCATCTGCGAAGGCTTCCAGATCAGGATTTTTATTATTTTTCATAAACAATAAACCATGATCAATAGTACCTTTAAGATAACGAAGGACCCTCTTGGCAGCTAACCAATGACTTTTATTGAAGCTATTGTTAAATTGACTCAACAAACTACAACAATAAGAAATATCAGGTCTTGTACATACATTTAAATACATTAAACTACCAACAAGTTCTCGATATTTCAAATCACATTCTGAGTTATTATTATTACAATAAATTTTCAAACTTCTCATTGACTTGCATTGGTGTAGAAACACTATTAGCATCTAACATTCCAAATTTAGATAACAATTTCCTGATGTACTCAGATTGTTTCAACAATATTGTCCTCTTAGTTCTATCTCTGTGTACACTCATTCCCAAACAATTCTTTATTGGCCCTAAATTTTTAATATTAAAGTTATTACTTAAAATGTTAATGATATAGGATTTTTCCATACAACAATTACTGAAAATAAAAAAATCATCAACATAAAGGGCTAAAATTGTCAATTGGTTGTCATTTGTTCTTTTAATATAAACACATGGCTCACATTTAGTCTGTCCATAGCCATGTTTAGTCAACAAATTATGTACAGTTTCATTCCAGATTCTACTGGCCTGCTTAAGGCCATAATATATATACTTTTCTGCAACAAACAAACTTTTACATCATTATGTTTGAAACCCTGTGGCTGTTCCATAAAGATTTCTTCACTGAGTTTACCATTTAAAAATGCAGTCGTGACATCTATGTGGTCCACGTCCATGTCCAAATCATTTGCAATATTAAATAAAATACGCATAGTCGAATGCCTGACAACAGGGGCAAAAGTTTGGTTATAGTCAACACCAGGCCTCTGAGTAAATCCTCGTGCAACTAAACGTGCCTTGTATTTATCAAAATTACCTGATGTATCCTGTTTTACCTTAAAAACGCATTTAGTTTTTATAACATTTTTGTTTGAAGGCCTATCAACTAACGTCCATACACCATTTTCAATCAGTGAGTTATACTCACATTTCATGGCTTCTAACCACTCATCTTTCTGTGGACTAGTTATTGCATCCTCATATGACTAAGGTTCATCTAGGACATAAGACTGACATAATAGAGAAAAATCTACCTCATAATAACCGAAGCGCTTAGGTGGAATACCTCTGGTGCTCCTCACAGATCGCTGTGGAGCAACTAGCTCCTCTGGAGACTCACTGTCATCAACGTCACTGCATGACTGGTACTCCAAGTCAAGACTCTGAGGTGAGAAACATTGCTCCCCCTGCCCCAAGGATTTCTCAGAACTTGCCACTTGTTCTTTTTCAGATGCAGTGTTCTCACTGGATGCCACATTCTGACTGGGTGCCTCAAAACCAGCAGAGGGCTCAACAGTGGCTGTATCTACATTTATAAAATTATCACTTTGAATATTATTATTATTATTTGTTTCCACATCAAATAACTCAAGATTATTCGTATCTGAGATAATATTATTTTTGAAATTATTGTAATTTATAAAGTCATTATTCATATTAGATATAACATTATTTTCATTTCTATTTAAAATGCTACTATTGTTCATATTTGATTTAAAATTATCATTATCATTTATTTTAGAAATTTCATTATTATTAATTTCAATAAAATGCACATTTCTTGATTTTATTATCTTTTTAGGAAATAGTGGATCAACTAACCTATACCCTTTCGAATTTTGACAATATCCAACAAAAATATATTGCCTTGATTTAGAATCTAATTTCTGTCTATGACAGTCAGGTATTAAAGAGAAAACTTTGCAGCCAAACACCCTTAAGTGGCTCAGGTCAACTTTGGACCCTGTCCACACTTGTTCAGGAATTGTACCAGACAAAGCAGCAGTAGGGGACCTATTTTTAAGATAAATTTCTGTCATCACAGCCTCACCCCATTAGCGCTTTTCTAGGCCAGCTTCAGATAACATACATCTAGCTTTCTCAATTAAAGTTCTATTTAGCCGCTCAGAAACACCATTCTGCTGCGGACTATAAGGTATAGTGGTTTGATGTATAATACCATTTTGAGATAAATAATTTTGAAAATTTTTATTGACATACTCTGTTCCATTGTCTGATCTCAAACATTTAATAACAAAACCTGTTTGTTTTTCCACTAAACTTTTAAAATCAATAAAACATTTCATTACCTCATTCTTCTGCGTCATCAAATAGCCAAAAGTCTTCCTTGAAAGATCATCAGTGAATGTCACTAAATAACGCGCTCCTCCCCAGCTGCTCTGCGACATTGGCCCACAAACATCAGAGTGTATTAACTCCAATAGCTGTTTTGCACGCTTAGCTTGGCCTTTGGGGAAAGACTTCACAGTTTGCTTCCCCTCAATGCATGGGATACAGTCTTGCAAATGACCAGAGTCACGCTGGAAATCAATTCCTACAGCAAGACCATCACGCAATGCACACATACCTTGAAAGCTTAAGTGACCGAGTCGCTTGTGCCACAATTCCATTTGGGCACTTTGAACATGAGAACATTGCTCCTTGTTCAAATGCAGAACATTGGAAGAGACCTGTGAACATAAGACATCAGGCACACACTCTAACCTATAAATTCCATTCATAAAAGTTGCACTTGTTAATAAATTTCCTGCTACATCATAAATATGACATTTTGAATTGTCAAACACGACTTTGCGTTTATTTTTAGTTAAGCAACTCACAGATAATAAATTGGCGGACAGACCAGGAACATACATCACATTTTCAATGGTTTTAGTATCATTTTTAAATTTAAGTTTTACAGTACCTATGCCCATACATTTTAGTTGGTCATTATTAGCTACAGTAACAAAAGTATTAAACTTAGTGTCCAAATTTAAAAACATTTCCTTATCCTTACACATGTGTGATGTACACCCACTATCAACAATCCAAGTATGTGAGTTGTGAAGAGTAGCAAATGCAGAAGCTGAGACAAACAGAGTGCTTGTCTCTGTTTTGTGTTGCGATTTGGAGGCAGCTTTCTCACGTTTCAATTTGAAACATTTTGCCTTGATATGGCCAGTCTTCTTACAATAACTGCATACTATGTTGCGTTTTGTACTTACAAAAGCCATATCATTTTTATTTTCAGTGTCGTTTCCATTATTCGTGCGGCGAAAATATTCCTGTAAAAGCCTGGCCCGAACCATCTCACTTGTAAGTGCTTCTAACGACGACAAAGATTCCAAACTGGATACAAGGACATCATACTCCTGTGGTAGTCCACTTAACAGAATTTCAGCTACTTCTTTGTCTTCAATCACGCGCCCAATATCCGCCAGCTGTTGCACCAAGGTCATTACACCTTCTATGTATTCATTCATCGAATTGTAATCGGTGTAGTTAGCACGATGAAGTTGTCGTAATAAAAGAACACGCCGGTACAGACCTTTATCTTCGAAGACAGATCTCAAGGCATCCCATGCCTTCTTCGATGTGTTAGCCGATCTAACATATTGAATGCAACAAGATTTTATGCCGAGACAAATACGGGCTAAAGCACGTTCATCTTTTGTGGAATCGGTATCAGTGCCCTCCACGCATTTCCACAAACCTTCCAGAACAAGTGACATCTTCATTTGGAACTTCCAAGTATAATAATTGCCAACTCCGTATAGTTTCTCAAAAGTATTAGCGGATTGAGTAGCCTGAGGCACATGGCCATTCTCCGCCATTTCGTTTTCACGTGTCGTGTCGTTTTCGTAGAACAAAGAAAAAAAAACACTCACGCGTCGAACTTAATTTTTATGCCTGGGCCCATAACCTGTTAGCAGGATATATTGCTGTGGTTGACTAAAAAACAAACCTTGGGCAGAATATACTTTTAATAGTTGTGATCACAGAGATTTTACAGGAGGCACAATTTAGGTTAAGTTAAGCAGCGATGACAATTGCAGAACAACGAACAAATTATATCTACAGTGTTACCAGGACTTACAATATCTAACTTATTTTTAATTATAAAATGTTGCCAGATATGGAGTGTACCGAATTATTTCAACAATATGAAATTTAAAGAAGAAATAATCAAATTACAGGTACTTATTCGCGCAAAAAATGACAACAAATCGTGAATAAGAGAAAAAACAAAGTAAAATAAACTGAAATTAGAGGGACTTATTTTCACAATAAATAACGGGAAATCGTCAACAACACAAACAAATTAAAAAACTGCACTACAAATGTCATACGTAGCCTCTGGCCAAGGTAAAAGCCAGCCCTTGGGTCACGGGAAGCGTCAACTAGGCGTTTCGAAATATGCTTAAACAGGTGTGAGCACTCGGACCCACGGCGTCACGAGTTTCCTCCTCAAACCGTTAATATAGTTTTCACAAAGGTTACTTATACTTATTTACGCCGCTCGAGGTTCTTGAGCGCTCGCGCTGCCGCTGCGGCTGCAGCGCGAGCGCTGCACAGCAGATGAGGTTAGAAGATGGCGCAAGAGTATCGACACAATGTTTCGTCCGGTTTTTTGGCATGTCATTGACTTCTAAAACAGCTGGAACGTCGACGGTGACAAGAGCTTGTCTGATGATTTCGTTTTTAACCCCCGACCAAAAAAGAGGGGGGATAAGTTTGACGTGTGTATCTGTGTCTGTCTGTGGCATCGTAGCTCCTAAACGGACTAACCGATTTTGATAAAATTGGTTTCGTTTGAAAGGTGTTTAAATGTTTCGAAAAAAAATTTGCTCAGCCGTTTAAAGGTAATCACCTCTTTTCTAGTACAGTTGACGAAGGGATATGAACAACTTCTTCGGGTCTATCGATTTGAAATTTGAAATCTTGAAAATTTAAAAAGCGGCCTACTAAAAAACCTGAACCTCTAAAAAACTAAAAATAAATTAATCCAAGCGTTGTAGCGTCGGGGGACCGCTAAGGTCAGTTCACACAAGAAGTCCTTTAATTGGGTCCAACGATCAATAAGATCGTGGTCGATATCATATCAACAAAACTTTTTCTTGTCTTGAATCCCTCACAAGCCTCTAAGTCGTCTCGCTGTTTTCTAGGCCTCTGCGACGACGCCGTACTTCTAGTACCCACTGCGTGACAACCTCTGGCCCATCGTTCTTGATGCATTCTACAGACATGGCTCAACCAATCCCATTTAAACCTAGCAGTATTATTGCCTACATCAGCGATTCCAGTTTGTGAGCGTATTGTGGTAGGTATTACGATTACGAATTCTGTCGCTGAGCCGCTCCATCGCCTCTGGCAAACCTTGAGTTTGGAGTTTTGCGACTCGGTCAGGGACCAAGTTTGAGCACCGTAGGTTAGGATGGGCAGAATGCACATGTCGATGAGTTTGCGCTTCATCACGGTTCTTACTCTTATGTTAAGGTAGGTAGTTACTCCTAGTGCTTTAAGGAATACCCAGCCAGCATGTCTGAGTTATATTTCTCGACGGCATGTAAAGCAAATTCTCAAGGCATGGGCGGCATAAAAACTCTGATACCTATCAGTTTAGGCACTTTCACTAAACACACGAAAAGAAAAGAATGTGCTTGAAGTTAAAACTTGCATCAACACCTAATAACAAAAGTGGGGGTGTGGACCGTTTTGATTATCAAGGCAAACTTTTATCTGTTTAATGATGAAGATCATGTCAGCAATTATGTTGGGTGGGTAGGTAGGTACCATAACATGGCTACAGGGAATACATCCCACAGGCGGCAAAATCTCCCCAGCCTCTGTTAAAACGTACCTACCATAGGTAACTCGTAGTAAGTATACCTAACTACTTACATACATATAGATAGAATCGTAAGAACCAACGCTGCCAAAAACGGTGTTAAGATTAATTCCTATTTTAAAATACGTTTCAATTAATTTATCTTCAGGTGGTGTTAGTATGATTCAGCTGCGGCAAATGTGTTACCTACCTGTGGTGGATGTTGGAAAAGAGCCAGCTACCTGTTACCAGCACAAAGTAAGATCCACTAAGTATTAACGGTACCTACCTTCTCAGTGCTACTTGCCTGCTACTGTAGATGTAGGTATACATAACGTGTAGGTATTGTTTTTGCGAATTTAACAGGAAGAGCCAAGCAAAAATATAGATCACTTACATTCTAGCAAATCAGTACATTTTTGTAAGGCTATAATGGTGGTACGGTGGTGATGATACCTTGGATATAACGTAAGTAGTGAGGGTATTTATATTTTTAACCACAGAAACAGAAAGACCAGTGAAGAGGGTACCCTCCTTGTAGCAACTTTTGGTTAAGTGACTACCTCCTTTATATATCAAAGTGAGTGTTATTGATAGGTGGAACACATGGTTGACATTAGGTACTCCTGTACGTAACCCCCGAGGTCAACAGCATCAACAAGAACTCGAAAGGATCCGACGGTCAACAGTCGAAGATTATACAATAAAGGTCGTCATGTCATGGTCGACCAATCAAGATCACAACTGCCCGAGTTTCTCGTGACCGTTGATCTTATTGTTGATTTAATCAAATAATTCCTTTAAAGGTGCTAGCACACAACAAAATTGGTTTATTGTACCTACTTAACTAACCTAACTTCGAAAACTGATTGATTTTGATGTGCCGTGCTTCTCCGAGGCTATCGATGCTTATTGCTTGGAAACTCGCTTGCCCGAATACTGAAAAACCTGACAATTTATTTTCCCTGAGACGGTGGGACTAGCTGCTGTGCAAAGTAGTTCAGAACAATTTACTTAACACGTCTGCTACTACTGCTGAGCGTGCGCGGCTGCTGACTGTGGGTGAGTGGGAGTCGGGTCTTTGGCTTCACACACTGCCGTCGTTGAGTATAGGCAGTTTGTTCGACGACACGACCTTCCGCCGCTCTTCTTTACGTCTTGGTGCCGCCTGCTGCACTCCTCATCACTGTCACTGTTGTGAAGCTGTCAATAGCCTCGGACACCACGGCCTGTCATGCAGCCGAAGTGCGGACCATTTTGCGCGGCACGCGAACATAAACGACATCATCCGTCGAGCTCTTGTTGATTGAGCGAAGGCTAGTCACACCGAAGAGTCGAATGCATGACTGTTTGCACGCCATCTTGCGTATCTAGTAGAACTACGTAGTCACAAATTTTGTAATACTGCCATCTCTTAGTGAGTTTTAGAAAATATTCCCCCTCCATGGTAGCGTTAAACTTGTTGGAAGTCGCATAAGAAGTTTCACTTCAAAAATACATTCTCTTCGAAGAGACAAAGTTAATTTTTAGAACGTGGAAAAATTTACAGTTGAAACTGACTTTATTTTAAACATAACATCATCACTTATTTGTTGCAAGGGCTACCGGGGTATATTGCAAACTACGAAATAGGTACTTACCCGTACCGAAGTATTTCTCATGATACCTACTTATGTAAATTACAAAAATATCTACTACCCACTTACGTGTCTAAAGTAACTTGTTTCGTAGATATTTTAATAACAATCGGTTCGATTCGAACCAGTAGTAGGACCGAACTTAATCATTCTCCAAAAATATATAACACAGTAGGTGTCTCATTTACAAATACCGTTCGTAGTAAAATACAATTTATAACCGTAGTAGAAAGCGGAGCATTAGCATGGCATAGAAACACGCGTTCAGCACGCGCTTGGCAAATATTTCTTCCACCTTGGAGTACCAGCAATCCATATGCAATATTTATGCCACCCATTTGGCAACAAACATTAATAAACGATGTGGCCCCAACTTGCCATTGTAGGTACATTTCTGAGCATAGTAAACTCGCCTGTACTGTGTACTAGTTTTGGAGTTTTTGCCTATTTGGCGTTGTGCCAAACTGTGGGTGTTTCACCCTATGATAATGTACGTAATTACAATTATAATATCACTTTTTGCTCGCGAATTTTCGCTGAAACTGTTTTTAGTTTGGTATTTTTGGTTTGATGACTTTTATATATACGTAAATGAAATAATTACATAATCATTAAATGTTTTTCTTATAATTGTTTTCTTTACTAAACAAAATATCAAACAAATTGATGAAAATCAAAATTGTTTTCTTTTAAGTCTCAGTCAGAATATATCTTTCCACCTGGGTCTGTTATCATTACAAAATATATGAAGTATTTAGGCATATCGACTCAACAATATGTTTCGGATTTATAAATAAACAAGATACTACCGAGTATGCAATTTCCCTCATGTAAAAGTCTGCTGAAGTTTTGAAAGGAATATATTCTCAAGTCGCTGACTACTTACTAATACTTAAAATAAATTGAAATATTTAAGTATTGGTCTCCGCAACTATATTTGGAAACAAACAACATTATAAATAATTCGACGAAAATACCTCCCCGACTCAGTAAGTGTTCTGTTCAGTGTCAAAACATTTAATTTAAAATATACGACACTATGAAACTTTCTCACACGGCTCACTTACGTAACGTGCAATACATCTATGTTACATAAAAACTACCATTATCTACTAATTACCTCATTTATATTAACTGGAGACGTACATAAAACATAGACCGTGTGTAACAAAGAAAAGACAAATGGGTACTTTTGGAACGAAACCGAACATATCTTCGGTCGCATTTCGCTCGACCAATCGTAGCGTTCGTAGACGTCTACGAGTTTCGTAGCGCCCGCTGACGCAGTAGGGCGGCGTAGCACTACGCTTATCGGGACACAGGCTGAATACATTGACCTTTGTTAAAATCGCCGAAATTCAGTTTCAATTAGTTACGTTATACAGTTAGAAGAGAAATAAAAGTACTCGTGTGTCGGCAACGCGTGGCGTCGGACGTAATGTAGGAGCCGTTCTGTTATGGCATCAATAAAAATCTTTACGGAAACATCTGCAGTCATAAAAGCTGTCGTATCGGTTTCGGCGATGCTCACGGATCGCGACGAGGAGTGAGGCTGAATCAGTTGGCGTTCAGGATCGCAGGCGAGAAGGTGGTGAACGGGGTGGAAGGATGGTCATGGTTCCGACGGGTCGGTAGTGCAGTGCGGCTCGCGCCGGCGCGGATCGATCGCGCGAGTTCGACCGCGCGGGGCGCGGCGCGCTCGCTCAGTCGCGCGCGGTCTCGGCGTGCGGGCGCGCGCATCGCTGCACGTGCATGGCGCGCCTGACTGGATGCCTCGCGCCCTCGGGGAATGGCTTCGTCTGAGGAAGAGGCGACTACAGCGTCGACCGACTCTTTTCCTGAAGATGATGACTGCCTCAGTGTCCGAAAATGGTGGTGCTTTCTGCTGTCGTCGATATGCACCTTCATATGCGGGTTACTGGTGGTGGTGGTATGGCGCCTGTGCGCGTACGTCTGCTGCCGCCAGGAGCCGGAGCTGGCGCCGAACGACCCCAAGCAGAAGGAGCAGAAGGCGGCACGGCAGGGCAAACAAGAGTTCGAGGGCACGTTCATGACCGAAGCGAAAGACTGGGCCGGCGAACTCATATCCGGTCAAACCACCACCGGACGAATACTGGTAAGTGCTGCTTCTCAAATCCACCAACTTATCACGCTTAATGTCGCAACTTAGCTAGTTCAGAAGGTCCCTCTTAATATTTCATACAAATGTTCGCTAGGGTGGGTGATTACTAATTTGCGTGGCATTGTTACATTAAATTTGTGTGTTACCTACCTCGTGACTTTCGATAGCATATAACGAGGTACTTTAGTACAAATTAGATGGCCGATCATTAACGAGGGCTCATCGATTGCTTTCGTCGTTAAGATTAGAAGCCCCAGTTGTTGTATCAATTAAACGTAAGCGAGTATTTTCAAATGAATCGTTTTACTATAGTTACACATTTATTGACGTTGAAAATTTCATTAGAAGGTAGGTTAAGGTAGGTAGACTTTTATCTGGTTAAAATGTTATGTTCATTGCTTTCATTCCGAACGATGTTCTAGTAACTATTACTCATAATATTCTATGCGGGTAGGTGGTATTTAGGTAGGCACTCGAGTTTATATTAATGATGATATTTATTTAACGCTAAGTACATTTACAGTCGAATTATTTCAGTTTTATTAGAAAGCATAAACCTCAATTTCAGCAAATCAATTTCCAATATTATTTGAATCGTAAAACATCTTGTTGATGGACGAAGCGGGCATGTTTTTCATCCCACCCCCGTTTAGAGGCGATATAATATTATTGGTGAACATTAACCCAAATGTGTTCCTTGGCCCATTGGCCCACACCCCTACGGCCAGTGATCACCAATGTCATGACGTCACATCGCCAACCTTGTAGATTACTAGTTTGTACCAATATTGGCTGTTTAATATTTACTACTCGATTAATGTTTAATCTAGTGCCCGTTTACTTCGTGTAAAGCAGTTCTATTCATATTTTATTGTGAGAACTACTAAGGACTAGAAGTGGGCAGGTATAAGGAGGCGTGCCCACAAAGGTTTATGCTGAAACACTTTAGACAAAATACTTCTAAAACGTTTTTTTTTTAAATCAAAATACCACTTTTAATGTTCATCACAACATGTTAACCAAATTAACTATATTTACGAATAAAATAGATTAAATTTCAACGGATGCAGTTATAAATAGCAAATTGGGCTCTATGCACTTTATGGTTTTCAAACAGTGCGTCAGTAAATAAATAAATATACCTACTTATATTAAATTGGATAGGTAACCAATTTAATTTAATCAATGTAATATATGGACTAGAGGACTACAACGCTAGAACATATTCATGTAGGTACTAAGTTCTTTAGTTTTTAATAAAACTATTAATTTTGTGCATTACTGGTGAGACTTTTCATATAAATCATCATATTTATAGATTCGCTGTAATGTGCTGAATAATTCAAAGATGACACTGCATAATTACTACAAAAGTGGGTTGTTGTACATTATGACTTGACTTGAAGACATTATGAATAGCTATCTACATGCTATCTAGGCAGATAGCATGTAGATAGCTATTCATAATGTCTTCAAGGCCAATACAATAGAAACTAGATTACAAACGTTTTGCTAGTTTTAAAGCTGTATGGGATGGGAACAAACACATGCTGACACAATTCTCCAACTTAAACAACAACATAACAACATGTAACGAGCGGGTAGGTAGGTACTCCGAATTTTTATTTGAACAAGCCTGCCTATACTTTGTAAAGTTATAAATGTTGCAATGATTAACACCTCATTTAGGCACCTCATAATCCCCCTACGATCATTGAAACCCAATTCCATCCCCAAATATAAATAAACCCCTTGATGTACAAGTAAATAAATACTATACAAAAGCGCAGTTCATGACTGAGGCATTTTCTATCAGTCAACCACATCAAATCATTCATAGACATAAAATCTACTACCTACCCACTGGAAGTATCAAAGGCTTTTGAGTATCTGATTCGATTGCACCCTGTTCATTCACTGAAAACGAATCGTTTAGTGCGAATCGATGAGAAACTATAGTTACCGAAAGCTTACGGATCCCTTGAAAGGATTCTGAAGGTTACCAGTTAACCTGTTAACGCTTCTGAAGGATAAAAGGGTCCTCTGCTAAGGTATGATTTATTTAGGGTACGCCAAAGGTAAGGAAATGGTACGGCACAGGAATTGGTTATTTGGGACATCTTATAGTATCTATTCATTTTTTTAGGAAACGGTTAGTGTTACTTCTTTGGTTGGTAATGCCTAACTCATGTTACCCTCAATTAGTAACTTAAGTTGTATTAATGAGATAATTGGTTAAAAAATATTTAAAACACAGCGATAAGAAAAACACATTAACGAAATAAAATTATAAGTAAAATACTGGGAAATATCCCAATGATCTTTTGAGAACCTAACGTAAGAAATCTTCTATAGGTAGGTACTAGTACCTATAAAAGATTTTCATTATTTATACAGCTTTATACGTCTAAATAGCTATGTAGCTTTATACCTGTGTAAAGGTAAATCCTGTGGGTAATAAGTGTCGGTATCACTCTTTCAACCGTAGGTACTTTCCAGTAATTTATGTACAGAACATGATTAACACGACGAATAGCTCCTCACAGCCAGAATGAAACCATTTCCTAACTAAAGTTTACTTATTAACCAATAAATACGTTATTTAAATTGACGAATTTCTTAGGTACCCAACTGATTGATTTTAGCATGCTTAATACATGTAAGTATTCATTAAAACTGTATGTACGTAACGGATTAGGCGTAATGACAGGTATAAGCTCTTTAGCACATATTTTAAATAGATCTGTCATAATCTATTGTGAGTTCAACTGCTGTCGGTTGTAAACTAGAGGCAAGACGGAGGCAATATCCTAATATTACCTATTAACACGAACGGAATTCTTCGTGTCTGCCTATGAAACATCATAGGTAGACACGAAGAGTTCCGTTAAGCGATTGCTAGATATAACAATATCTAGCAATCGCTTCAAAGACAGAACCACACTACTTAGGTACTTTACTTTTCATATTCGATGTTTGTAATAAAAAAAACTCAGCCGAAGTCGCAAGTAAAAAGTAGTTTCTAAATGTAAAACAATAAAATGGCTACTGAATACTACGGATTGACTCATAACCTTACTTGAATTCATTATGAATAAACTTTGCTTTCACCTTTTTCGTTGACTGATTTACTTACATAGTCAAAAAACTCAATGATCGAATCTTGCGTCTTACAGTATGACCGCACTAACGTAATATGAATCACACCAATGATTTAATACCCGTAAAAACTCCACATAATGAGATTACTATAGGTACCTACTTTAGACGAATTACAAGTGTTCAGTACGCTCACGAGCACTAATATGTGCCCATACATGTACCGACATTGAAAAGTATTTTTTTCCAATACAACTTTTTGTTGTTACGAGATAGTATTTTATGATCATCTTGTTTATGAGTGGATTACACTAACACTTTGTGTTACCAGTATGTAACCAAATGCACAGCTCTAAAATAATATATAGATAAATAAATAGGCTTCGTTTAATAATAAGAATAAGCAGGTAGGTGGTTGTGTAGGATGAGCAGGAAAAATAACACATCCAAAAGGAATTCCATACTATGATTTAAGTCAATCTTATCTCAAAGTCGTCATTGCCTAGCCTTTTCCCACTTATGTTAGGGTCGTCTTTCAGTCCAGCCGGATGCAGCTGAATACCAGTATTTTGCATGGATCGACTGCGTATCTGACCTCCATAACTCCATAAACCAATTAGTACTGGGTAATACGATATCCCTTGGTGAGACTGGTTTGGGAAGTTGGTCTTATGTCAAAGTAGCAATCGTTCTTCCCTGAGAAAATCGCTTTTGCATTTTTGTAAATGGACACATTTCAGTGCTCCTGACTGTACTTCTGCCTACATAATATTGTTGCCATGGAAGTATCGCGGTTCACGTTACTCACTCTCTTAAATCTATTAGCATAAGCAGTGGATCTCGATGTTCGAGGAAATGAGTAATAGCTATTGAAGGAAATAAACTACCTACTCCTCTATAGGAGTAGGTAGTTCGATAATAGTATCGAAATGACTGATACAGTTTAGAAATGTTGAAGATAGAAGTATTTATTGACTTCTTGTAACAAAAGAAGATAGTTTTGTCCATATTTTAATTAAATAATCTTAAGGATAAAGCATAAGTGTTTGTAATTTTAACCTACGTCTTCGGTAACTAGATTTCGTATCTAGTGTTTTATCAACAAACTCACACTACCAACCCTGGATTGGACTTGTTTGCTGATGATTGGAAGACGATAATGTTAGAATGTCTGTGGTTTTGTGAAAAGGCCGAGTAAAATAATAACCTAACGTAATTTAGTATTAATAGCTTAAGCTGTACTGAATGTAATAAATAAATAATAACTACAAAACTAAACCATACCCAAGCTGTGCCACCACACCACGATGTTACCAAGCCAGATGCCTATCTATGCATATTTTTTATTTGCCTAAATTAACTTAAAACGCTTTTAGCCTTTACTTTAATAAATTAATTTAATAAACTAGCATGTGAGCCCTGTAATCGAGCACGCAGGCAATGTTACAATATTTAAAAATAAACTGGCAACATTTATAATTGATTAAAATTTTCGTCGACCAATTTACTATTCAAATATGTCCTCCTATTTCCCAGTAAATAAACTAACTAGGACAGACTAGTCGCCAAGTGTGTGTACAATATTAGTCGAATGTCATTCACAGCCTCGGTGCTGGCATCCGATGCACCCACGAAGCGCCAATACTACGCCCACCGTATTTGAACAGCATCACAGCATCATAACACAAGCGGATATCCTGGCAAAGATTTACTTTCATTCCACAACATTCAATGGAAGATAAATTACTTTGTGATGCTTGCTCGTATATACGCGATGAGTTTTGTAGAGATGACATGAACATGCAGAATACTCAAATCTTTAACTGAAGCTATGGGAAAGATAAGGTATCTTTAGGTCATAAGTGACTTGTAATAGTTTCACAATGTATAGCTATTTTAATCATCCCTTGGGAACGTGCTTACTGAAATAAAAGTATTATTTATTCTAACTCAGGTTATAGTATACCTGTGTCAATTTTCATCGAAATTCATTTAGGATTAAAGCATATATTAGTATACTTTAATGCTTATGTACAACAATTTTTGCCTGCGGCTTCGCTCTCATAAATTTAATATTTGATAATAACCGTCTCTGACACGTGGCGCCATCTATTATCGTAAGAACGTTATTGTTGTTTTCCTCGGAAACAGTACTTTTTTCGGGATAAAAGATACAGATTTCAGGATGATCAGTTCAGTGGTTTAGGCGTGAAGAGGTAACAAACAAACTCACTTTCGCATTTATAATACTAGCTGTCCCGCGCAACTTCGTCTGCGTCACATTTTTCCCGTTTTCGCAACATGTTTCATTGCTGCTCCGCTCCTATTGGTCGTAGCGTAATTATATATAGCCTATGTCCTTCCCCAGTTTGAAATCTATCTTCTTGCCAAATTTCATTAAGATCCGATCAGCCGTTTAGTCGTGAAAAGGTAACAAACAATCAAACATACAAACAAACAAACATAGTGACTTTCGCATTTATAATACTGGCTGTCCTACGCAACTTCGTCTGCGTCAAATTTTCCCCGTTTTTGCAACATTATTCGTTCCTGCTCCGCTCCTATTGGTCGTAGCGTGATGATATATAGTCTATGTCCTTCCCTAGGTTGAAATCTATCTTCTTGCCTTTCGTTAAGATCCGATCAGCCGTTTAGTCGTGAAAACATACAAACAGAGTGACTTTCGCATTTATAATATTAGTATGGATTAGTTAGGATTAGGATATGGACGCAAAGTGCGTCAGCGTTTTGAAATACAGCCCGAAATACCAGCAACTGTATACAATGCAATGTATACAATAAAACATTGAAAAAGTCAGTAAGTGGAACTAGGTCATATTGGTCATCGTGTAACTTACTCACGTACCACGGATCACAATGAATCTTTGTACTGAAAATATTTCACAAAAAAGCCTGCTTGTATCACGACAGATACATTGTTCCCGCAGGATATAAGATGATAAATGTATTGGTGATCTGAAATCTGGTGTTATGAAACTTTAATTGAGAATGTGTCAGAAAGTTTCGGTGAAGGAAAACATTGTGAGGAAACCAGCATGCCTGAGAGATATTTCTCGACGGTATGTTAAGCCAAGTCAGAGGCCTAATATTACCTCTGACACCGGGTTAGGCTCTAACTACACGAAAAGAAGAAGAAGAATACCAAAAGTACAGAAAACATGTAACAACAACACAAACAACAACAACAATAACTTTATATATATACATTATAGATAGAGATAGATCTAGGTATTTATAACACAATTATTTTATTCCGTAGCTATGGAAATAAGCAACCTATATTTTCTTTTTAAAAGTAACTAACTAGCTATGCGTAAAATTATGATAGACGGCGCGTATAAAAACCAAGAAACATGTTACTGTAACTACACCTTACAGTAACCCGAAAACCCCCAAATTAAACCTAATCGTAAAACGTAATCACACGAGCGTCTACTAAGTACACTCCACCACGCTCTAGCATTACTCTTGTAACATTAGGCTCAGTTTACACTGAAGCGGAGACGAGCGGAGCGGAATGTAGAAGTAAGAGAGACGAGAAATGTGATTTGGATTTCAACCAATGTTAATGGTTTATTCCCGTTCCCGCTCCGCTCGTGTCTGTGGAACCCGGGCCTTACGGTCCCGGCACAGCTCCACCCGGCCCGGCCTGAGTCCGGGCACCACGCGATGGCAGACCGTGACCCACTTTCCTTTATCGATGCGCTCCGCCCTGTAGTTCAAGTACGTTTTCCCTTTTGCTATCCATTGATGCGTTTTGTCTCATGCCTTATTACTACACAAAGAATTTCGGGGTAATGGTGTGCGTGCAGGGGATATGGCGTCGTTTAAACGTTTTCCTTATCAAGTCGTATCTGCCTATGTGTAGACTGTTAGGTATTTTGTGAAGATTGGGGGTAAATTTAAAATTTCGGGGGTGACGTTTGAACTCCATAAGATATGAGGGCGGTTGAAAGTTATTAAAATGAAAGGAGGAACATATAAGTCAGAATATACGTAAAGAAAAAAAGCTCACTGCTGACTATGTTATTAAGCATTACCTTTGCATTGTCTATCCTAATCCCATAGTGTTTCTAGTATCTTTCACGTACCCACCTTTAAAATATGTTTTTGTCTGACAAAAACACGACGAAGATTCAATGTTATCAAGTGTACTCACTTGGCAAAAAATAGTTGTACCTACAAAAAATCTGTTTACCTACGCTTCTTATGCTTATAGATAAAAATCCACTCCGTTCAGTGTTTTTAACTATTGCCGGTCGCGACAAATTTTATTTGGCTTTTAACTTCAGAATTTTTATGTTAGGCCATTTCTACCTATACATTAGGTTAGTTTTCAAATTAAGCATGACACATGACAGTGACAGGTTCTAGTTTTTCTCGATACGATAAAATATCGTAAAGCTTGGCAAAACGTTTCCCTAAGTTTATTCGGTTTTTTTTCGAATACCTCCTTTTTGTTTCAGTTTTTTTACAGCATGGCGCATCTATACATTTGTGTGTAATTATCCGTGATGGCCACGAATTCGTCTTCTGACAAAAAATCTAAGTTACCAAGTTATAAAGCGTCTATTCTTGTAAAGATACAACGCATGCGTACTAACTTGTTTTTGCTTAGTTTTTTGCTTAGTTCTGCGTCGGTTCATTGAATCACAATACCTTTTATGGTATAAATAACTTAGTACGAGTTTGTTTTGACATTGGTCGAAATCAATACAGAGTAGGTAGTTATTACATAATCATCTTTTTTCGTTTAAATTGTTGTCGAAACCCAAGAATAACTTTGGTAAATTGATAGCAAAAACCTGAGTGATATAGGGTTTCTTTTTTCTTACTTAGAACAGATTAAAACACCATATTCAACGTCAACATCATACAACTTCTTTCTGCGGCATTATTACTTAATCCGATGCATTTTAATAAATGATATTGTGCACAAGATAATACATGCTGAAAAGTTCATTAATGAATAGTTAGATGTCGGTTAAAAAGATGGGATAAACACATACTCGACAAAACATTTGAAAATAATTGTGCTTCAAACGAGGCATGGATTATGATTTTCTTGGCGCAGACTATATGTTCCAATTGGGACGTTTTGCGAACCCTCAAAATGGACACATCTTTTCTGTATAATAATTAATATAATTGGTTAATAAAACCGTTCCGTCCGTGATGGAACGGTTTTCTAGCAGCTGACATTCTAGTAGCCATAACGATGATGGAACTTCCATCATCGTTATGGCTGCTAGAATGTCAGTTTCTCTAGGGCCTAGGCCCTAGGCTCTCAGGAACCTATTGGAACTAAGTTGCAACTACTTATTAAGTGCACCGTTTCCGTGTATTTGATTCAACGAAAACCAAACCAAAATAACTCCATTACCCGCCAAAAACTAAACAAATTACTTTCGTTTTCTTATTCAGAACTACCCGCAAGCTTTGTGAACCGTCGCGTGCCAACCCACACTTGTCCTTGTGTGGACGATACCTATTTATTTATGATAAACACACGCCACTGCAGTCTTTTATATATTTAATAAGGTTACACATTACACCTCGCCACGTCGCCGTATTGTATTGTATTGATTTTTATTGAAAGCCTTATGGAATAAATTATTTAGGTACGGGCAACTGATAATTTCTTTCGGGAAAGAATGGTTAGCTAACGGGGTTATTGGTCTACCTTTGTTATAAGGTTGGTAAAGAATGAGTTATTAATTAACTAGATTATAGGTGGGGGGTGATAGTAGGTAGGGATGGTTGGACTGCCTCGTTGGTCTAGTGGGCGTAAAAGCGACTCCTGAGCATGAGATCCTGGATTCGATTCCCAGGTAGGGCAGTGTTATTCGGTTTTTCCATCAAAAATCTCTCAGTCGTAGCCACGTATTCTGGATTTGTGCCCAGTTGATGGCAATAGGGTCGCCCCCAATTACATGGGACTTGAACATAACTGGAGAATGTGGGTGTAATGGGTACACCTCTGCTCAACCTTTCGGGGATTACAATCGTGATGCTCTGTATAGTTTTATCCGTCTTCTAAGTATATCCCCCTATTGAGTTTGACATGACCTACTTTGTATTTTCGTTTGTAGAACCCAGCCCTTAAAGCAGAACGAACAGTTAGTGTGTATTTTGAAAAGTATTTTACCAAAAACCATTTCGTTTCACGTACGTTTTCCACTATAAAATGCCACCATTAAGCTACTACCATCCACCAGCCCAGCACAAACTGAACGCTATCTCTAGAAAAGCACATGCAAAAATGCATCTAAAATAGAATTGCACACAATACCTTCAACGGTGACCCATTAAACTTTAAACTTAGTATTTAGTCTGCTGCACAGTCAACCGCACGTGAATGGTCACAACTTCACTTGAACAGCGCGGCAGAGCCTCTATCTCGTGGGAATAAAGGCGACTTTCATAGTTTCTTTACTGTACCTACTCGAATGAAATGGAACGAAATATTCTCACACGACATCTTTGGTATTATACCGACTACATTCTAGTTCTATCCAGTCTACCCACTTTAATATATAAGACACAACTTACGGGTTACGTTTCGTGAAAATTCTGGCGAACACCCAAGTACCACATAGGATTAATTTATATTCTTCCCATTCTTCACCAAGTAGAAATAGACTTGAGTATAAACAGTTTTATTATTAGTTTTCTCATTTAATTTAATTCCTAATCTATACTTTATAATATTATAAAGCTGAAGAGTTTGTTTGTTTGCTTGAACGCGCTAATCTCAGGAACTACTGGTCCGATTTAAAAAATTCAGTGTTAGATAGACCATTTATCGAAGAAGGCTATAGGCTATAATTATATAATCACGCTACCACCAGCATGCAAAATTTGCGAACGGGGAAAATGTGACGTAGACGAAGTTGCGCGGGACAGCTAGTTTCATATAAGTATTAAGTCTACTTATTATACGCTTTCGTGAAAAATTTAGGTATTCTCCTGAACGTGACCGAAGAATAAGGAGTAGGAATTTACTTTCTGATATTTTTGTTTAACTCTCTTAAAACAGGGTGCAACTTTATGCAAGTGTACACCGTAAGATATATAAAATATAAGCCAAGAATACAACAATGTTTCATATATATAATAATATGTACTTACTTTCGCTCGACGACCAGTCATGCTTTGCAAAACCAGTACACGCTGATATCTCACTATACGGAAAGCTCATACAAAGCTAGGTCAGGTTAGACTGGTATTGTATAGCTTACTGTGTCCCCGTGTGTACGAACAAAACCGGTACCACACCTAAGTGGATTCCTCTAAACGAGTAGAAAAGGTAACAAAGAGGCGATATTGCTAGGAAAAGCAGGAAAACAACAATCTTATTTGAATTTATGTCAACGCCGGCGTTCCCTTCATTTTCGGAGGCTTATATACAGACGAGTATGTTAAGTTAGTTCGGCTATGTTTTGTGTTCGTACATTTGGATGTATGAGAATATTACGAAAGTTAAAATGTTAGTTACTTTTGAATATGGTACCTATTATGTACCTATTAGAACAGAATTTTATAAGCACTAGGGCAAGCAGACTGTTCTGAAACCCTTACTTATAATAATCATATATAAAACATAATAATTTATTTATTTGTACACAAAGTAAAATAGTGAAAAAGTTTTACAGAGAAGACATTAAAATGCGAACTTCTGCCTCCTAAACCAGGCCAAAATTGCATGAAGAGTAGTAGCTTATAAGGGCAAGCCATGCTTTTAGGCTCGTAAGTATGAAAGTACCGCTACTACGATAAGCTAAACACAAAATACTTTTCAATACTATCATCATCATAAATCCGTTGCCCTAATCCCAATTTATTTGGGGTCGGCGCAGCATGTCTTCTTCTTCCATACTCATCTGCCTAGCCTTTCCCCTACAATGTTGGGATCGGTTTCGAGTCTAACCATCCAGTTAGACTCGAAGCCGATTCCAACATTGAAGCAACAGCCGAATACCAGTATTTTACATGGAGCGACTGCCTATCTGACCTCCACAACCCAGGTAGTATTGGGAAATACGAAACCCGTTGGTAAGACTGGTTGTCAGACTTTCGGGTCTCTGAATCCCGGGCCCTGTAACGACTGACAAAGATCTACAATGGACAGTTGGGACCAACGGCTTAACGTGCTTTCCGAGGCACGGAGGAAACTCGGTGTGTAATGAGTGGTCACCCATCCACGGACCAACCTAGGCCACCGCGGTTTAACCTAAACATTCACCCGAGCAGCTGTTGTTGTTTAGCCACGAGCGCCACGAGCCACGACCTCTTCTTCAATACTAATTTCAAATAATATACAAGTCTCTAAGTATATAGAAATTAAACGTGCTTATGGTGTATGTATGTCGGTGTGACCGCGTTGTTGTTTCTCAGTTTTCAACATCATTTAACAAATACGAAATACATATTTACATTAATATCCAACTCACATCAAATAATCTCGATATCTAATTATTAAGTCGTAAAATCTGCAGAGACAGGTTGCAAGTAATTTATAAACACGTGAAGGCGTTTCCCGCACAGAGCTAGGGCACAGATTTGCAACCGATTTAGATGTGACCTTAACATTTTCAGAAGCCTTGTCGCCATTTCCCGTCACTTGGTTGCATCGAAAGCGTTACATAAGTCAGACGGACCCGAATATTATATCGACCTCCGTATCGCAAACTGGGTCTTCTATTCCTGTTATAGCCCCGTCAGACCTGCCCTCCATCTGTCTATGTATTTATTTAAAAATATACCCGTTTGTACCGCCATTTTTGGTCAACTGTCGGTGGCCTGACCTTTGAGAGCAGGAGTTATTGTTTATTCCTGGAGCTGTTTGAAATCGATTTTGTCTCGAGTGGAAGGTTGCGAGAATTGAGGTGTCTCGGAGTTCTGAATATTTTAAGATAAGATGAAACGTTACTGAAGAGGGGACTTGGTTATTATTTGACTTAAGCTCGATGCTTTACTAACGGTTCCTCATTTCACTTTAAATTAAATCGGACAAATTAAAACTTAGTAATAGAGTATGATGTGCAGTCGGTATATTTGTTTAAAGATATTGTTATCAATTTATTGGAAGCTATTTAAAGCCTATTCTACACACTTTTAATGAAACTATACACGGTGTAAATCACCTCATCACGAAGCCGTCAACCAAGCATTCTGTACATGAAACTAAGTAACTTTACGCAAAAATTATTGCTGGGAAACGACTTTTTTTTGGGGGGTGAAAAATCATATTTTGTGGTAGAACTCAATGTAACGCACTCAAAACATTGTGCTGATGGACGGATTGAATAGTACAGGGGTCGTGGAGGTGTTTAAAGTAAAAATCTTACATTAAAAACTTGTATTTAAAAAAATACTTGTCAAAAAGTTGGAACTTTGACCTCTAATATCTCCGTAACTAGAAGGTTCCCAGGTATGGTGTAGAACAAAAAAATGATCGGAATGACAGGGAGAACCAGTGCCTTTCGGCTTCGTTAAGAGGTGTTTTACACCCTTTATAGACTGTTTCATCATCATCAGCCTGTATTCGTCCACTGCTGGACATAGGCCTCTCCCATGACACGCCACTGAGCACGATCCTCGGCCACTCTCATCCAGCTCTTGCCAGCCGCCTTGCGAAGATCATCGCTCCACCGAGTCTGAGGACGTCCTACGTTACGTTTACCGATCCGTGGTCTCCACTCAAGAACTCGTCTAAGACCTCTCAGCACTTGGATGTATCGCCAATCGACTTGGCATCGCTGCAGAGATTCCAGGACCGACCAGATTTCGATCGAGTCAAAGGCCTTTTCATAGTCCGAAAAGTAGTAGTAGTTCCGAAAACTTCGACTTCCTGTCTCTACGCCGCAATTCGCAAAATCTCACACCTTCCTCCCTGAGGATTATTATTAAGTAAGAAAAGGAGAGGGTTCACACTTTTCACCTCGTTCTTGCTCCGTTTTCTACAATTGAACTTGAAATTAAAAAGTTGTCTTGGAAATTTGATATTATTACTTACCGACCATAAAATTATATGGGAACTATATTTTCTATCACCAAAATTTATATTTGTCATCAAGTTGTATCACCTAATAAATAGATCTATCGCCACGAAATATTTTCGTTCTCAGATAAACAAAAGTTGTTCCCAGGTATGAATTATCAAATTAATGTTAATATATGTGTAAAATAAGAGATCGATAACCAATAAAATTATATTGCATTACATGAATATAAACTTCGTTTTGTTACTTAAATAATAGCTCTGTGCTCAGAATGGTAGATCTGTCACCAAATAAATAGATCAGTTAATACGAGACATAGGGCACATCAACTCGGACAGGTTAGTTCGGAGCGAGCGAACTAAGACCCCGACATCCCCTTCGTGTTAGGTTACTTTAAACCCTGCAGAGAGAAATAGGAGCCCCGCGTAGCGGGGCTCCGTCGACTACGCCTTAGTTTGGACCTGTGGTTTGGAGTTTTATGTAAACATTTTTACATTGTTTGATGATTCAATTTTCGTGACACTTCTATTATTTTGAAACCTAATAAAATTACTTGATGATTGATATTATTTCCAAGTAATTCTTAATTAATATTTAGGTAAGCGTTTTGATATTATTTGATGATTCCATTTAGGTGACAGATCTACTATTTTGAGGACAAACCCTATTATTTAAGAAACACAAAACTAATCAAATCAAAAGTGATAGCTTAAATGATACCCAAATTATATTATTATTTTACAAAAATCTACTTACCTTCATCGCTTAGTTTTCAAACGAATTCTACATTTTTCCATTGCTAGGGATATTCAAAAGCACTCACTCCACCCCGGCCTTTCAGCGATCAATCAATAACCTAAATTCTGCCATCTATCACTCGGCTATCCTGCAAGAGAGAGCCAAAATCACGGGCCCTAAACAAAGAGGCCACATAGCCCATACATAGGATATAGCCCACGTATGAGAACGATCCGCCCCAACGGGCTATTACGCATTCCAATGGCGATAAAAGCCTTTATTTCGGTGGCAAATTCGTTCGAAGTTTGGCCAAAGTCTGAATCTGCAATATCGGTTAACGTAGTCGGGCAATATTTGGGAATGGCCCCATATTTCTGACTGTGCAGTGTATTTGAACGGTTGAACTGTTCATGCGGCTTTGTTTGATCATGTTTTGTTGTGGTAGCGAATATCAACTTTCAAGTCCTTCTGTTCTACCTGAAAATTAGTAGAAACATAACTCATTTTGGTAATTGTTCTAGACATTTGCATTTTATCTGTCTTCAGGCCCTAAGACTGTACAATACTTTCATCTTTCCCCCAAACAGGTAACAATAGCATCTTCTTAACAAAATTAGTATACAAATTTAAATGAGCCCCTGTTATCAAGATTTCCTGAGTAAAGGTCAAATGTATTTTAAAATGAAAGATAGTCGGTTTATGTAAATGTCTTCATTTTGTGGATTCGTGCCCTTTTGAGGCAAGAACCGAACCGTTGCGATGTCTTTGCTATTTTTAATCTTGAAAGAAATGTGTCGGCGTTTTGTTGAGAATGCTTGGTTGGTAACTTTATTGCAAATGTTATTTCTGCGGCAGCTTTCATATTTAAGGCTTGTATTTTTGTTGAAGAGTGGAGAGGGAAATAGTGCGTTACACGCAGCGGCCCGCTTGCTACTCACTTTTTTTTCCATACGGACGAGTAGTACACTTTTACATATTTTGCTGCCAGGTCATACTCTCCATGTCCGTACTATGAAGGGGTACCCACTGAATATAAAGAACCAACCCATTGAGGAACATTCTAAAATACCTAATTTATTACAATCCTACTAGTTTGATGAAAATACAAATTTCATATAATCGTATTGTTTTTAACACACAGTAATTTAAATGTGAGATAGTCATCCTATGACATGAATCATTATCATCATTGAATAATTTGTAATGATTAATGTAGTATGCTGCCTATGATAATGTGAACGTACCTACACTTTAGAGAACTAATTAAGAAGGTTTACAACCCCTGACTATACACACGCTACGTACCTAGTGTACCGTCAGCAACACATGTATCTAGTCTAGGTACTCAGTCATTCTAGCATAGAGGGGAAAACCTTGCTCATCGTGAAAATTGTACACTGAACAGGAGCTTTGTGGGTCACCTGTTTGACCATTTCCACTCCAGTTGGCTCCAAGTTAACCAATGCTCTAAATATGCTACGCTTT
The DNA here is from genome assembly GCA_963082945.1 of Cerastis leucographa. Lineage (NCBI taxonomy): Eukaryota > Metazoa > Arthropoda > Insecta > Lepidoptera > Noctuidae > Cerastis > Cerastis leucographa. The sequence continues at coordinate 17,461,200 of OY720356.1, read as the reverse complement.
GCCAGATAGTAATGTCGTTGGTCGATTGAATCCGATATACCTCGACTGACTAAACGGAATAGATACTTTGTAAACAATACAAGGTGTTGTTTTGCATCCTCGTCAAATTCAAGGAACTAAGCTAATGAATCTCGTCCCGAATCAATAATAAAATGGCTAGGTTTTTTTTTTCTTATTTTCGGAAATCGGTAAGTTTGAACCACTCGTGTTTTAAACGCGGCCCGTCTGGTTTTCGCCCTATAACCTTGCTTAACTACATACAAAAATCTCAAACGTTTATTCGATAATTTCTTGTTCCCTAAACCACGGTAAGGACGTTATTCTGAAAAATTGACAAATTTAAACAACAAAAAAAATCAGCGTTTATTAATAATTAACTAGGTACCGTAATTTTAATTGATTATTTATGTCTTTTGTGACCACCTCCTAAAATTTGACGAGGATGCAAAACAACACCTTGTATTACCGGATAATTCAAGAAACGGACAATATAATGCGGATGGATAAAATAAGAAATGAGTACATAAGAGGAAGTCTGAAAGTGACGCCGGACACTGAATAGTTGTGTGGTAATCGGTTGGCTAGCTATGGGCATGTGATCCGGAAGAATGCGGAAACTATTGAGTATGAATATGGATAGGTATAAGAGTAGAGGAACGACAAAAAGCGATGGATGGACTGTATGAAGTATGATATGGCAAGAAAGGAGGTGTCTGATGAGACGACAAGTAATAGAGAAGTATGGAAGAAGAAAACATGCTGCGCCGATTCCAAATAAATTGGGATAAGTAGTCGAATCAAGGTTTGATTAAATTTCGTAGACAACTTTTCAATTTAAGGGCCAATATATACTGACTTCTCTACATTAACCAAAGGAAATGGAATGCAAAATAACTGTCAACCTCTATGAAGCCATTCAGGGCAACAAACTAAATAAAGAGGATAAAGGTTTTATACAAACCAAAGACTGGTGTAGGTGAGGTAGCAGTAGCGTTTATCACTCACACGCACAATACCGCATTCCCCTCGCCGCGCCGCGGTTACAAGGCTTCTGAGGTTTCCCCATTTAGGACACCCTTAAGACGGAAACATACTTACGTGTCGTGGCGTGTCGTGACGCGCCAGAAGCAAATCGGTTTCATACATTTAATATGGTTAGGGACATATTTGCATGGCGTGTCGTGTCGCAACGATGTATGAAACCGAATGCTTCTGGCGCGTCACGACACGTAAGTGTGTTTCCGTCTTTACTTACGTCACGTGACACACTGCCACACACGCTAAAACTATGTAAATGTAAGCAGCAGTTAAACACAGAGAGTATAATAAAACGGCCTTTGAGAAGGAATTTCATCCAAATCCATCTGAAATAATCCTTTCTCCTCGATAAGACGTCTGTTTTTATCCCCAACTACGGGATAACCAACCAAAATAATTCATTGTACTAAACCCATACAATTCTGAACGTCTATTCCTTATCTGAGAAATAAAGCCTTCTTGTCACGAGACAAAAACAAGACATCTCAGTCGGGCTGGCCTCTTCCTAATCTCTGCTATATAGGTCAGTGGGCGGTCCCTATCGATTGCCAGCACTTGTGCGTTCGCGGGAATGTTCGTTTTGTCGTTAAGTTTGTAGCCGGCCTAAGCTGGAGATGTTGAATTATTTATATATTATTTATTGGTAGTTCTGTATTGTGGAGTAGTTTGTATGCTGCAGTGGTGCCGTCTGTAGTGTTGGTATCTACTTGAAATTGGAGTTTAGCTGAGAGACTCCTTGAGAGTACTTGAGGGTTGGGATAAGTGAACGGTTAACTTTGATTTAACTTTAATTACGATAACTTAATTAACAATTTACCAAATATAAACAACTTGAATTGATTTGATGAAAGCTTGGTTGAAAATGGATAACCAAACAGAGGAATGCAAGACTGATTTGAGCAGTAAATCTACAATGTAAAAGAAAGTCATGTTTCAATCAATCAAACAATAACCAAAGACAATAGCCATTAAAAAATACAGTTCTAAATCATCGCCATTTCAAATGACTTTAACAACAAAGGACCATGACATACAAATAGACCTGTGTCGTCCAATTGTTCCACTTTACTTTAAAAATAGCCAGCATATAAGCCACATTGTCGCTGTACCTGACGATGATTATGGCTGATGTGTGACGTCATCTCCCCTGCCCCTGAGACATTGGCTAGTAGTCAGTATCAGTAGAAATGCCTCCAGCAGTGATGTGTGACGTCAGCGTCCCTACCCCTGGGGAAAGCTAAGATGGATCAATCTAGTGGCTAGACATTAGTCTCGTCGGTGCCTCTGAAATGTTATCAGACGACGACATCCTATGGCTGGCCTAAGTGCGTTAAGATCTTGTTAGAACACGTAATTTATTTTTCATGTATTTGGGAGAATGTTCATGTGAAAGTCCCCTGAGCTCCTTTCTATCAAAAAGGCCTTTTATTTTATAGCCATATTGGTCAGTCGATAATAACAAACTACCAGGACACAGCCAGAAGGCGACGCGGTAGACCTCGCAGGAGATTGCTGGACAGCGCTAACGACCAGTGGTCTACATTGGCCAACTCAACTCCAAAACTCTAAAACGGTATTTAAAATCAATTAGAGAATGCCCTTCCCAATGTTGACATAATTGAAGTTTTACAATATTTTAAATGATGAACAGTAAAGAATCTTACAATACTATTAATCAGTTCTTCAGTTCGCAATACAAGTGCATCTTCTCGAATATTTCTCATCTATAGGGATCTTTGCAGACGATCGTAAGTGGCGTCTGGATACACGGCACTAATGACGTCATACAAACACCCACCGTCTAGCAAACAGGGTGAGAGGTGTTGAAGGATCGCAGCAGTTTAATGGCCCACACAAGGAACCCATTAGAGGCTCAAACTGAACAAACTCTTTAAAAGCAATTTAATAATATCGAGTCTATTAAACTGACATTCTAGCAGAATCACGTTTCACTTAGCCTGAATTTGACGCACCCTTCGCAATCAGATATCGATGTCACGAAACAGATGGCCCAAGGACAAAGGGCGAAGCTTTTACCCGGAATGTGGCCTTAGCAGCTAGCTGTGTACTTTAGGTAATCAATACCCTGCTGTAGACCTACCTTTGTGGCGAAAGCAGGGTATGGTGTGGTGCTAAAAGCTTGTTATGTCATTGTTTAGATTGGCTGCAATAAAAAAAAAATAGTAGCTGTATTAACTTTATTTTTTTTGTTTCTTCGTTGACAATGTTTAGGACTACCTACTTTTTTTTGCAAATAGCGCTGTTTTTTGGTAAATGTTGTCAGTCAATATTACGTCAGCCATCGCTGGATTCGCGTTCGGTTCATTGTATCAGTGCTTATTTTCTTGCTTCGTGAAGGCCATTTGTATGATAGTCACGCGATACGTGAAGCCAGAATATTTCTAGGAAATAATTTGGAAAGCTACAGTTCAGAACACATCCTCGTGATTAGGTGTGTCCAGGTTTAGTTCCGCATTATTACGGGATAATTTTGTTTATAACCGCGACTAACGCGCGCGCGTGACTTTATGATGCATTTACGAATATGCTTTGTTTTTAGTAGGTCGTTGATACCATATCATAGGTAAACCAACACCTGCTCTACAAACACAACTTCAGCCTGAAAGATGCCTGTTTTTTGTTTTATTTTTATTTTATTTATTCGGGAATATATCCCTATTATATATTTATATTAAAATCTTATACTAAGTTATAAATATACAAGGTTTATAAATGTATAACCTACGACATTTTCCACAACATATTAAAAATTATATCTAACAGTTCGCTATTCTAAGATTCAAAGCATAAAAGTAATTAAAAGTGGACTTAAACATAGACAGGCATGCAAACAACAGAAAAAGAGAAAGAGAATGAGTAAATATTAAACTAAACTAACTATTACATTCTAAAATTATTTTGTTGGTAAGTTTTCTAAATTTTTGACAGAGACAAAGGAGAAGTCAATGTGTACGGTAAATTCCTGTTAGAAAAGCCAATAACAGTTTGCCCGACCCTAGAATCGAACTCAGAACCTTTAAGAGGTTCTGAGTTCGAGTTCTTCACTGGTTCACTTGACCAGCGACGCAGTCTTAACGTTCCATATATTTTAAACCAAGTTGTAATTTAAAATAATATTTTTCGAGATACACATTTTCGGGACGTTTTGGCCCATTGCCTAGAAGACCATTAAGTAAGCCATTGCACTCAAATGACACCACAACTTGCTCCGAGCTGTTCCCACTGGCGTTGGTACATGCGTGCATTCACGTCGGATGCCTGGCGGTGTTGGCAGAGAGAACAAGGCACCACGTGTGTGTGGATGCTGCACTAGCTTCAGAATTTTAATTACCAACGTAAGTGTTTTTTAAAAATAACTTTTGATGAGACACTTACGTAGTGAGGAAGGTCGGAATAAAGACGCCACACAAGAAGATATTAAATTGTTAATAATTTCTGAAAATTCTTATTGCTTGGTATTTTCTAGACATCAGGTTCATTGAAATCTTCATGAATTATATTGAATATAAATAGTTATGCTCCTCATTTTTATGTAAATGAAAACATTAGTCATTGAGACGCTCCATTACAAGAGCAAACCTGAAAATTAAGACATAAAATATAAAAAAATTAAAAACAATAACCTCAGATCGTCAACACTCCCACTTTAATGACAAGCACACATGACGTGTCAGGGTGTTAGAGAGAGACAAAAGACCCTCTGACGTCACAGACGTACGTTGGCAAATGGCATAGTACACTCTCTGGCAGTACGCCACCACAGCTGTCTCCGAATGTCCCCACAGTTATTAACAGAGGATATTATTTATAAAATTGTATTTGTTTTGAATCATAATCTGGTTTCACGTGACTAGATCCACTACATCAACTTGTAATGTGGGTGACGGTATTGGAAGCGCAAAATAGAGTATGTCAGCTGCTCTTTTTAGAGTTTTATGAGTGAGTATGGAAAATAGGTTACCATGGTGTTGTTAGGCGAAGAGATGGGCTAGTAAGGATTGCTCGCTGAAAGCGAAAACAATTTCGAAAAAAGCCGAAATTACTAATGTACAAACGCAGGCGATTTAAAAAAAAAAACAGTCAACTCGTTGGATTTGTTCGCCTAATGCCCACATAAAATCGTAGGTAATAAAAAAAAACCGGCCAAGTGCGAGTCGGACTCGCGCACGAAGATTTCCGTACCACTATTTATAAAAACGAGCAAAAAAAAAAACCCTTTTTTGTATGGGAGCACCCTTAAATATTTATTTAATACTCTTTTTATCATTTGTTGTTATAGCAGCAACAAAAATACATAATCTGTAGAAATTTCAACTGGCTAACTATCACGGTTTATGCGATACAGCCTGGTGACAGACGGACGGACAGCGAAGTCTCAGTAATAGGGTCCCGTTTGACCCTTTGGGTACGGAACCCTAAAAATCACTACCTAATCATTTTTTCAATCACCTAAAACCCCCACATATCACGGTATTGCGGCAGGTAGTTTTCAATCTGTATCCCCATACTTTTCATACCCGCGTCATGCAACGCAATCCATCTAATACTCAGCGGAGAGGCCCAGAGCCCTGACCTATTACTTCGGTAACGCTTCTACCATGATTTCATCTGCCTAGTTTTTTTGCAACTATGTGTATCGTGGTTTTGGTTCAGTAGATACTAGCAACCCACCCCGCTTCATCTGGTTTTACGACTTGACAATTCATCGGGATTACTTTATCATAATATGTAAGTTAGTATTGCACGCATGAGGTTTTTGACAACCACGAAAAGGTAATTTTAACGTGATAGAATAGGGAAGATGACTGGGTAAAGAAAACGAAATTCTATTTTGTCCGTCAATCAGGTAATACAAAAATATTAGATACGTATTTTTTGTTTTATCGAGTTAACAAAAGAATACTTAGTTAAAACGCATTAAAGTTGGAGAGTGGGGGCTAACTACGTCACAACTAGGTATAAAATGTACTGAGCCGTGACGTCATGCGCCATTTCAACTCAAAATATCTCCGTAATTTTACGATTACGTGAAAAAAGAAAAAATATGTGTCAATTACTTTTTAATAATCTACCCGATAAACAAATAAAAAAAAATGAGTCACCATCCCTATTGTAAGATTCTTTACGAATAGTAAAGAATCTACATCATTTAAAATATTGTAAAACTTCAATTATGTCAACATTGGGAAGGGCATTCTCTAATTGATTTTAAATTCCGTTTTAGAGTTTTGGAGTAACACATTCTCTCTCCATGACTTCCAAATCCTTCGATCCAGGGCCAATGTAGACCACTGGTCGTTAGCGCTGTCCAGCAATCTCCTGGAGGTCTACCGCGTCGCCTTCTGGCTGTGTCCTGGTAGTTTGTTATTGTAAAAATGCAAAAAATATTTATATGATACTAGTTTCTGCCTACGACTTGGTCTGTATATAATTTCCCGGGACAAAAAGTATCCTATTTATTATTTGAGATTATAAACTATCTGCATGTCAAATTTCGAGCGAGGCGAATTCATAATTTATAGGTATGTATAATTTTATAACAAAGAAAATACGTTTACATAAATAGAAAACTTTGATGAAAACATTATAATTCTAATCGATTTTTAATAGACGCAATTCAATCAAATGAATTAAACAAACGCAACTACTACAACACACGTTAATAGTGCGACGTAATTAATTCAGGACTACACAAATATTATTTTGTTTGAATCAACAATGCAGATGTAAATAAGGCTCATTATTATATATAAAATCCATTCACACATTAGCTGATGCAATCATTTCCAAAGTCAAACTTAAGTAGGTACCTACGTATTAATTGATTACTAAGATCATCAACCATGACATGCGTTTGTGTACCTAGCAATTGCCTAGAACGCTGAACTCCTATTAGCACTTAAAATAGCTTGAAGTTATGTGATGCATATCGCATATAGGCTCACTGCATTAGGAAGATTATTTGCATAAAGACTCGCATGTCGGCATTCGAAAGACTAGGTTTTTATCATCGTAAAATTAATTGTAAACGAGTTTTCATTTTTACCTTAAGGTGGAAGCGACGCGGTAGCCCGCGAAATTCAAATTTTCTTACTTTTCCTGCAATTTGCCGCACAGTGTTAGGTTTTATGTTGAACAAAATATGTTTCGCCGTAAAATGTATGTATTTATAGAATAATTTTATTCATTAAAATCATCAACAAAAACCTTTTAAGTTCATTTAATCCCATTGAATGACTATTTCATGAAAAAGTCATTAAATGGGATCAAATTAACTTAGAGGGTTGTATTGATGATTTGAATGATTATAACTCGTAAAGTTATGTTTGTTACGATCGCAAATCATATTTTAATCAACATACAACCTGACACTAACCTGCAAATTGATTTCGCGGGCTAACATGTCGCTTCCACCTTAAATACGAAAATCATGCACCTGGAGCGTCTCGCCTACAAATCTCAAATAGATTTTCTTCTCGCCTGTCGACGAGCAGGGAAATCAATATCCTCTCTATGGGCGAGAGCCCGACTTCTCGTGTAAATGAGCTTTAACTGCGTGATATTACTGCTTGCCTAGTTATGTATCTAGGTTTCTTATAGATACCGACCATAGCATGCTAAACTATCGCTTTGATATAATCATTGGCAGAGGCGTTAGCTTAGCAATGTGTATAATTATGTGTAATACATTACTCAATTAATACCCACATCCTATTGTATTGTAATGCTTGCTATGATGTTAATTGGTTGACTAAGAAAGATGGTGTTTTATTGGAATGAAGTTTACAAAGCCTATCAATAAAAGTCTTCTGTTATAACTGTTATGATTGATCCTATTATTATACCAAATAATCATACAAGTTAACTCAATATTGAAAAAGTATACCTATTGGTCTAAAAAAAATTGTTCTGAACTACTTTAACTACGAGTATCTCAAAATGCCAACTGAACTGTTTTCGCTTCCACTTTTCATTTTCACAAATAAAATTCCAAAAAAGTGTAAGTACAAGGACAATCTCAATTCATTAAAGTTTTCATCAATATTTTTATTTACTCGTAAACTGAATTATGAGGCCCGTTGAAAACATGTTTACAGTCGAGCATCGAACGCGGTACATTACTCACAATCACTCACTGTCAGGAACTAAGCAGTTGTGTTTTCGCTAAATAATGTGTTTATCAGTTTACGAGTTACCAGTAGATCTCACTTTTGACTTCCATCAACTTCTATTATTAACTACCGTATGTACCGAATGTAGGTCCAATCGCGAAAGGGGGGGAAGTTTAAGTTATTTTCATACGTGTTTGCTCAACAATTTTCATAAATTTTGAAAAAGTTTTCTTTTTGTCTTGTTATCTGAAAAAGTGAATTCAGGTAGTCAGAACAAAGTAAAGTCTGACAACCAGTCTTACCAAGAGGTTTCGTTACCCGTACTAGCTGGGTTGTGGACCTTGTGGAAGTAAGACAGGCAGTCGGACCATGTAAAATACTGGTATTCAGCTGCATCCGGTAGGACTGAAAGCTGACCACAACACAGTTGGGAAAAGGTTTGACAGATGATGCTCTGAAAAAGTGAGACTCATCATACTGTTTTCGTTCTGTGACAAGATCGAAATTAGCATAAATAGTCAAAGTTGATGGAATAATATAGTTTAGCTTAGCTTAGCGTTGTCTTGGTGTATTAAATAAACTGAATTCAAGTTTCAGGCTGTTAATCCATACTAATATTATAAATCCATACTTCCATACTAATATTATAAATGCGAATGTCACTCTGTTTGTTTGTATGCTTGTTTGTTTGTTACCTTTTCACGACTAAACGGCTGATCGGATCTTAATGAAATTTGGCAAGAAGATAGATTTCAACCTCGGGAAGGATATAGGCTATATATCATCACGCTTCGACCAATAGGAGCGGAGCAGCAATGTTGCGAAAACGGGGAAAATGTGACGCAGACGAAGTTGCGCGGGACAGCTAGTATTCATATATATAGGTGTTTAGGATATTTAATCGGATATATTAATGGAGTGTGAAGGGAGACATTTGCCCAGGAGTGGGACAAATCAGGCTAGGAAAAAACATGTGGTGTAAGCGCCAAAAAAGTGCTTGCCTCTAGGTACTTATTATTCCCAACAAGATCAAGTGCTCAACTAAAGGAAATGTGTTAATAATAGTGCTCATAAAAAAACTTATCATACTTGTCATTAAAGGGTAATATCAAAAATAATTGTACATTCAGACATGCTGAAATGTCCATGGTAGGTCCTATCGAAATAATGCGTATATTTTATAAAACCAGTTATGATACGTAGACATTCAGAATTAGAGATGAATAATATGAATTTCAGAGCATAATAAAGCATATAGTTTTTAAAATACACATTATTGTTTGGGGGTATATCACATTTCTCCCATGTAAATAATGATGTCCTCGAAGACTTGTGCGTTACAAAAATGCCTCTAGTTTTTTTGCGTGCTACAATCTCATTAATTCAAGCTAAAAATGAACTTCAGTATTATAAAGGCTATCTAGATCCTGCTTTATTTTTTAAAAATTATAAATAAATAGATAATTATCTTAAATCAAATCCGCGTCCACAATTTTTGTCATTTTTGTTATTCTATTTTGTAACACCAATATTTGGTAGTTTTTAAAAAGTGGAATCGGCAACACGATGTTTTTTGTTAGCAGCCAATCACGTAGCACTAACTAGTGACAGTCGGCTATTTCGCAACGTGCGTTTTTCTGAGTGCAGTGTGCCTTAGTCAGTGGTGAATTTTTTCAACAATAATACTTTCCTTTTTGTGTGCTGGTCTGTTCAGCACCTGGTAAGTTATTTATTTACTTTTAGACCATTTAAATATTGTATTACTCTCGTCTAAATCAAAAATAAACAACAATTTTATCTAAGCAGCTTTATTGATTTTTAATTCGTTCGAGGTTATATTCAACACGTGTTTTATATTCCTTTTTGTTACAATTTGTTACAAAGTTTTGTTACGTAACAAAAATGAGTTAACAAAAAGGAAGTAAGGATGATTTTATACTGCGTATATTTATATTTTATACGTCACACGTATAGTTTATTACCAAAAAAAAAATCTAGCAATGCTTTCACCTTACCTACTAGGAATAGTAGGAATAGTAAATGAAAGGAAAGTATCAATGTACTAATGTTATTTTATAGTTTTACTCGTGTTTACCCAACTTGTTTCAACCGGCCGTGCCATCACCGCTGTGTTTTGAATTCATGACTAAAATCTGTTCGAGATTGAAACTAATACTTATGGCAAATAATTAATGAATACGTTAGTAAAATGTCTAATCCTACCTGACATCAAATTAATCATGTCTCACGAAATGTTCTTAATACGAAAATATGTGAAAATATTGCTATGTTTTTTCTAAAGTTCGCTTTTAATCCCAGATAGTAATCTAAGATTTGTTCTAGAAAAAATGCCCATGACACCTGAAGAACGACAACGCAATTACTGAGAACGACTGAAACAAAACGATCCCGAAAAATATGAAGAAATTCGTAAAAGAAACTTGGAAAGAATGTGTGTTTGTGATTTTTATTAAAAGTTTTTATCAAAAGCAGTTTTTTTTATTATTATTATGTTTAGATGAACCTATCCAAGTTGTATCTAACTAGTTGAGTTATTATGTGATTGATCATAAAAAATTAAAAAAAAAACGGAAACCTATTTTGTTTTGATCATAGTGTGAAATTGCCCGATTAGTTCCTTTTTGTTTCCTTTTTGTAACACTATTCATTTTTGTAACGAAATTCATTTTTGTTTCTTTTTGGTGACTGTACAATTTATTTTGATATTACCCTAAAATGTAATGAGTTACATTTCAAAATCCATTGTTTATTTCAGAATACTAAGTTCCTAATTACCTCTATCTATGGGCATGGATTTCGGGGCTTTCACAACACAGGACGCGCCTAATATTTGGCTAAGTTTTGGTCTAACTGCTAATTAATAGCACACTAACAGTCTATTATGTGAATATTAATTCGTTTTTAGTTATGTAACTCTGCCGGGTATACTTGTTACAGTCAACACTTTTTATAATTTCGCAGGTAAACTACTTTTATTTCATTAAAGGGACCTAACTAAATACATCACAACGATTAACTAACCAATAAAATAAATAACAAAAACAACAATAAACTATAAAAAGGCGTCAAAAATCTCCTCCTCAATGCTGTCAGCTGGTAATGTGCCCAAGAGACTGCTAGCATTGCCATATTGTATGGCAATACTTAGCCTCTGACTGACCAAAGTTAAAGCCAGCCCTTGGGTCACGGGAAGCGTGAAGTCGTTATTTCGTTGGTTAGCAACCTATGAAATTATAAAAAGATTTCACGATTTCTTTCAAAATCTTACTTACTACCATTACGATATTCATCGATTGATGTACATTTTTCTTTGGTCTAATGGTGACAATAGGGGTGAAGACTGGGTAAAGAAAAATAAATTCTATTTTGTCCGTCAGACAGGTAATACAAAAATATTAGACATGTATTTTTTGTTTTATCAAAATATCAAAAAAATACTTGGTTAAAACTCATTAAAGTTGGAGAGTGGGGGCTTACTACGTCACAAGTAGATATAAAAATTACCTACACGTGACGTCATGCGCCATTTCAACTCAAAATATCTACGTAATTTTATGACCACGTGAAAAAAGAAAAAATACGTGTCCAATACTTTTTAATAATCAACCCGACAGACAAATAAAAAAAAATGTGAATATCCCCTATTGTGACTGATGCACATGGGGTCCTGAGTATGGCAGCCGCAGAGTCCGGATTTGTGGCCAATTAATAGGCCCACTCACCCCCACTCCCACATGGGACTTAAATATAACTGACGAAAAGTGGGTACATTCCAGATCCAGCCTGCCCCCATGCAGTCCTCCCTCAGCGACGCTCTAAGCCGAGGCTCGTACCCCACAGGGGGTGCCCTTAGCGTATAGTCGCTTAGTTTGTAAGTTATTATGCCCTGGCTGGAGGCCTTACTCTCAAGGCATCCACAGGATAGTCCGGTTAAGCAGACGACAACCTCATAGGTTGAACTGCGAGATGCCATTCATAAAAAAAAAAAGTGGGTGCACTATTAGACACTCCTGCCTAACCCTTCTGGGATTACAGGCGTGATGTTATGCTATGCACTATTTAAGAAAGGCCCGTGCAATTTAAATCAAGCACTCGTCAACAACCTTATTTCTGTTTTTTAAGGTACTTACTTGGTTATACGTACATAGGAATGCGCGTTATTATCTAATATGATATGTAAGTAGCTACTCGTATGTTGCATGACTGCGTACAGGAAACTCCTAATCAAAGAACATGTCTTGTCTGTGAAACTTATTGTGTCTTTACAGTTAAATAAGGGATAATAAGGTGTGCGTTACCCTAGCAAAATAATGACGAAAATAGACATTTAAATGGTATAGATATTAATTATTTATGTTTTTTTTTTAGATTTTTAGTGACCTAAATTGATTGAACCAAAATTTATTTTATGTATTATATTTTATTATATTTTCCGACCTACGGTGTCGTAGTTCAAAGGCCCCGGTCATCCATCCACGCCTTTCGATTCAGTTTAAGTTAATGGTGTTAATGAGATAATGGTCAAATGGGTTTCATTTCGAAAAAACTATGAAATATGTATTCGTTTATTTTTGCTTACATGTTTTAATATTAAATTTAATTCCAAAAATGACGGACTCGTCATGAACTTTCAACCAGGATTTCAACTTTATTGGAACATTTTCAAAAACGCTGAAATTCGTATTTATTTATTTCTTACCAGAAGCTTGTATATGAAATTTCATGGTTCTAACTTCAAAAATGGCCGGTTTCCATACAATCGTTCATCCCTTATTTTACTCTTTTCGGGGTAGAATTTCGAAAAACCCTTTCTGAATGGATATCTACTCTTCACAAAAAACACACCCTTCAAATTGCAAGACCAGCTGTTTAGGCTGTGCGTTGATATCTCAGTCAGTCAGTCAGTCAAGACTTTGAATTTTATTAGATTTTTTTATCTTATAGTATTTGTTTAGAATAAAAAGAATACAACACACACTCCTGAGAAAAAATAAAATAAATGAATATAGAAGCTCGTTAAGTTGGGAGTCCGGTGTCGTGCTTACATTTGAGACCTTATCATTTTCTTTGATGCAAGCCAATAGATTTATCTTGTTATTCGATCTTCCTATTAGAAGGAACCAACTAACTAGCATCAAATTTCCCTCGACTAACCTTACATTATTTGACACAGACTAACATAAACATATTACAACAATTTACATGGAAAAAGAAGCTCACATTGCCAAAACCTAGTAGAATTTGCAGTCGAAAGTTACTATTTCATGAACAGCATGTCCGCATGCAAACTACACAAAAATCAACTTGGCATTTAGCCGTAACATACTCCAAAAGGGGTAAAATAGGTAAACCAAAGAAATTATTAAATTAAATACGAAACATAAAATATTCATATAAGTTTAAATAATAATGAATTTTAAAATGCAAGATTTTTATGCCCAAATTACCACCATTTCCACCATCTTCGGGATGAATATGTTCGATTATTTGATTTTTGAGAGCGGCGGTGGCCCAGTGGTGGCAGCCCCGACTTACGAGCAGTAAGCCGGGGGTTCGAACCCAGGCAGGCGCATTACTTTGTGTAATTTATTTCATCACCGGCGCTCTCAAAAACGGTGAAGGAAAACATCGTGAGGAAACCGGCATGTCCTAGAACCAAAAATTCGAAGACATGTGACATCTACCAACCCGCACTGGGCCCGCGTGGTGGATTACAGCCCACTCCCTCTCATAGGAGAGGAGGCCTGTGTCCCAGCAGTGGGAACATTATAGGCTAATGATGATGATTTGATTTTAATGACGTCACTACCCTAGAAGTGACCCGAGTGAAACAGGGGCGCCCGCGCCCCTGTTTTGCCATGTAAGTTTCCACATTTTTATCATTTTTCCGGTAATTATTGTACTCGTTATCCAAAAAAGATTACATGAATAGAATTCAATAGCGATACCTAATAATACTCTCACTGATCCTTACATATAGTTTTGACTGCGTCCACGTTCATAAAAAATGTATATGCTGTTGATATAAATCACGCATGACGACTGGCAGTTTCTACAGCTCGGAAACCACTTAAGTTATTGCGTGCGACGTCTATAAACACCATTAGATATAAGACCTGTTCGTGACGTCAGAAATGGGGTGCCAGATGACGTCACTTGTGGGCGATTATCGCACACACTACAGACTGAGGGATATGTGACTGGGACTGAGAGAGTTGAGATCAGGAGCAAGATATTGGAAGTTATGATATTTTATAGGAATTTAATAACTCCTTGTATCTATAGAAGAGCTCGTGGCTAAATAATAACAGCCGCTCGGGTCGATCTTTAGGTTAAGCCGCGCTTGCCTAGGTTGGTCCGTGGATGGATGACCACCCATTACATTACATACCGAGTTTCCTGCATTCCTCGGAAAGTACGCTAAGACGTTGGTCCCGGCTTTCAATTATACAAGGTGTTGTTTTGCACCCTCGTCAAAATTCAGGAGGTTGTCACACAAGGCATAAATAATCAATTAAAATTACGGTACCTAGTTAATTATTAGTAAACCCTGATTTTTTTGGTTTGTTTATGTTTGTCAGTATTTCAGAATAACCCCCTTAACATGGAATAAGAAATTATCGAATAAATTTGAGATTGTATTTGTGGAAGCGCGATTATAGGGCGAGAATCAGACGGCCGCGTTTAAAACACGGGTGGTTCACACTTGCCGATTTCTGTAAAGAAGGAAAAAAATAAAAATTACATACCCATTTTATTATTGATTCGGAACGAGAATCATTAGCATAGTAACCTCCTTGAATTTGACGAGGATGCAAAACAACACCTTGTAGATATTTTACAGTCGTTAAGTTGTCAGTGGCCCGAAAGTCTGACAACTTATTTTCTGTACAAATAATAAAAACCAAAATAATTTCTGCGGTTGTAACAGGAAATATCCCATATTTCACAAACTGTTGCGCTGCAACAACAACAACACAGTAACATCTGTTGTGATTGCCGTGTGCATGGTGCGCAGAATACTTACTCCTTCTTTCCAATTTTCATCAATGTAATGCCAATGGTTTCAGAGTAAAACACCTGTGTGCAGTTCGGACCACTTTTTTGCTACGGCTACAGAACCCTAAAAATCGACACTCGTTCGATTTCTTTAATTCCTTCCCCTTTTACTACATATATTCCTTATAAGTCGATTCCTCGATTGCCAAATGTCACCAAATTTTCAGGGAAAACTTGTCATGTCTTCTCTAAAATAAACTGACTTTGATTGAGTTAAGACTAATGTAGCACCAGCGTGATGTCGAGCTTCAGTTTGTCGCACAACCGTGCATTCGAACTAAGATGAGTCGCAGCGCAGTTTTGTCGCACAAACGTTAATCGCACTTCCGTTTGTCGACCACGTTACGACTCACATAATACAGTCAAGAATGGAATCAATGTGTACTTTAGTTTGATATTACATATTTATTATTTTTCAAATCATCAATCATGCAATACCAATCACATAGGTATTCTTAAGAAGTCCTTCAGTAATCGGCACTGTTTAATCCATTTAGGAAAACAATAGTGATAACAAAATTAAGTATGTATTATTCATAACTAGTTTTTATTCGCTTACTAAATATGTATTATCGGATGTTGCCAAATATTTTGTTATGTGTTGCCATGCTCCTTGCCTATAAGGGGGTATGTGTACGACTTCGTGTCACGTAGAGCAATAACGTGTGCCCCAAAACGTTATTATTGCTCAACACATTACTTAGTGGTTTATTGCCTATCATTGAAAACGAATCGTCATAAAATTCTATTCACTTTATTCATGGTTACATATTTATGTAACCATGAATAGAATAGAATTTCTTGAGAACGGCGGTGGCCCAGTGGTGGCAGCCCCGACTTACGAACAGTAAGTCGTGGGTTCGAACCCAGGCAGGCGCATTACTTTGTGTAATTTATTTCATCATCGCTGCTCTCAAAAACGGTGAAGGAAAACATCGTGAGGAAACCGGCATGTCCTAGAACCAAAAATTCGAAGACATGTGACATCTACCAACCCGCATTGGGCCCGCGTGGTGGATTACAGCCCACTCCCTCTCCTAGGAGAGGAGGCCTGTGTCCCAGCAGTGGGAACATTATAGGCTGATGATGATGATGACATATTTATTTACATACCTTCCCAAAAATCTACTTCCGTGTTCATGTATACAGTATTGTAAAATATTTTCTAGTCTATAACTTATTCCCGAAAATAGACCAAGGTTGTTTCTGTAACTTTGCATATGTATCGTTTACTTTTTCCGCATTCTACATAACTACACTTGTTCGTCATTTACAGAGACAAATAGACAAATAAACAAAAATACTAGTAGGAACATTTCTACATTTTCATCTCATATTTTTATATTCCACACAATATTCCATACATAATAAGGAAAAATTCTAACAGGACTATCCTCGTCCTCGTATGGAAATAAATCCAAATTACGTCGCCGTGGTCTGACTCATTTTATTGTCTAGACCAGAATGTATAGGCCACTGTTCCCAGCTATTCTTATGAAGTTATCCGGCGCTGTCTGCCTCGCAAAATTAGGGAAACTATTGTCGTTGTCGGAATGTCACACCTCGTGGCCTGGTTGCTAGAAATACCTCCGCTTCGGTGAAAATAGTTTTGATGGACAAGTGAATAAAATTCGTGGTAACTTGTTAAAACAGTGTCCATAACCGAATTCGTAGAAAATGATTTGTTCAAAGCAATTTTCATAAAACAGCATCTTCTATAAGGAGATATTGTATATTTTAGTATGTATTTTTATATATTAGTGTAGATACTTTTACAATATTCTTAGAGGCCTTCCAATTTTTCAAAAACTTTCTATAGTAAATTACAAATCGAATGACAACTTGGTCATAATTTTCCAAGAAGCGGAGCTGGAATTCGAGAAAAAGGCAAATTTTAACTAGGCTATATTGGGTTTCGGTGCTTCAATGGTCCAGCACATATACCTAATAGGGCTACGTGTGTAAAACAAAGTAACTTGTAAAACAATCTCAACCAGCTTGAAACAACCAACAAACAATAATTCGTTTCCTTACGTCTACGCAGTACGCACGCTCAAACCTCAGATTTGGCGACGTATTGTTGGAAGTTTGGCACAGGTGACGTAATCAAAGGTCATTCCCATTGGCAGCGTGAGTCGCACACCCACATCACACTGACTTAGTCAAATATTGATCTGGTGTCAGTCACCCTGCAATGTTCTAGGTAAACATTCAGGATGTCTAGAAACGTGTGGCACGTTGGCAGGTCTAGATTTTATCACCTTTACCGCTCATTAAAAGCACATTAGAATAGTAATATTTGTAACCTCAATGAAACATTTACGAGATAAAGCGCATACTTCTTCAAAAGTTAGCTCTTTTACTTTTTACCCGACTTCTAATCTAATTTAACAATATCCGAAAAACAACTCTTTTGATACAACAAATGAGGAGTTTCCGGTTATCGCAGTTTACTGCTTGGGTTTCTCAAATTGAGCCAAAATACTCGGTTTCCCACCTTCCTTATGGTACCTAAAGCCCCAATAAATACGGGATTGTTATTCCCTTCTCATCCGCATTTGTTTTTCGCAGATCCATTACGATAACACGCGTGGAATTCGCTAAGAAAGTGATCATAGGCTTATTTAAAGTGATCGTCAAGGCCAATGATGTTGGTTCTACTAATAGAATTAAACACCATGGTATTTTGTCGCTTGTTTTTGTGGACATTAACACGTGTTCCGTGACAAATAGGGGACAAATTTAGAAATCTTTGCACAATCCGTCTGTTTGATTTTTCGCCCCCGGTTTCTGAAAGGAAAATCACGATAAAAATAAGCCAATCATAGCAATTACAAATGTTAAAAACTCATGTCGATTTTGTAACAATTTTCAAACTTATTTCAACTGCAGAGCCGTGTCATTTACATTTATTTCAGATACTATATTCATATTCATTTATTTTGCATTCCATATTGTAAAAAAGATGTTACAAAGGCTTAAAGCTAGGTACATAAATATGAACCCTGTAAGGGCACAGCAAAGTTTGAGACTGGGAGAGGGCTTTAATCTTATTAATTAGTAGGTAAACAAATGTAACAATATTTACAAAAAAAATATATATATATAATGTCAGTCAATGGCCTTTACAGTGATCTGATGACAATCAATCGGTGGACATCAGTTATCCACAATATCATCAACGATATTGCAACCACAAAGTTGTGACAATAACAATTACTGCAACATGCAGCTGATCCGACCACCATATCTGATATTAACACAAGCTATAATTGAAATAAGCTTCCAATTAACAGCAGTGTTAAATTAACTTATTAAATGCCGCAACCGCTACTCACACATTATAACGTCGCTGAAATTAAATGCATATGACCTGAACTGTAGTAACGACTGAATAACTGTCTAGTCCTAGACTGAGTAAGTAAGCACGACTAGATCATTCATAGTATTCACTGAATAGTAAACTGAAATGGTTTTGAAAAAAAAATATTTTCGTTATTGTTAGTAAAAAGTATAATTGCAAGAAAGAAAGGAAATACATTCATTTAGTACATATATTACGACGTGTCTGATTCTACAGGGTGTAACGGAAAGGGTATATACATCGTTAAGGGTGTGCTACAGACCATCAAACTGAACATGTTTCTAATCATAAAAAAAAAACTGCTGCCTATACATTAGGGTCGAATAGGTATTGCAATTTTCTATGGGGCAGCAGATATTTTTTTGCTGAAAAACATGTTTTATGATGAAAAACATGTTCAGTTTGATAGTCTGTAGCATACCCTTAAGTATGTATATACCCTTTCCGTTACACCCTGTATACTAACTAAATTACGGTACACCATATAGGTATTCTGGAAGATACAAAGAGGAGGATTCACGGAAAAAGTAAAAAAAAAAACAGAAATATGCGCCTAACGGCTGCACCTGCAAATAGTAATCGCTGACTTCGACAATGTTTCTCAATAAAAATAACTATTGCCCATATTTCTTGTTGTTTTCAATATCTTCTCTTTAATTAATATCATTAATACGTGTACCATCAAATTTAATATCAGTTCCATCCTCATTAACATTTTCACGACCACGATCACCATTGTGACTAATAAATCAATAGCAGATACTCTGCGTATCATCAAATCCAAAACTCGGCTAACCCGTACCACGTACATTCTATATTTACCGAGCTATATTTGAAACCGTTGTGTCACAGAGTGCGACATCGTCTCGTTATTGCTTCAGTATAATTGGATACGCGACTTTAGACTTTACTGACATCGGAAAAAATACTTTATTTGATGTCGTTTTATCTTCGATATTATAGGATCGGTTTTATCCACTTGTTTCTGTGTCAGGACAAATGAAACCGATTTTCTTCTTGTGTTTATGTTACTGTATCTGCTGTGAGCATGTTAAATAACAGTTAATTGAGCTAGTATGTTTTAATAGCTAAGAGAAAACACAAACATCTTGAAAGCAGTGAAGCAAATATTTTAAATGACATTGATTCTATGTTTTTCATTGTTTATAGACGAGAATGAAAAAAATAATAATATAGTTGTTAAAGCCTTTACTATTCACGCGACAAACTTTTGTGAAAACTATCCTTTATCGTTTTCATTTACTCAAAGATTTATTTTCTTCTTAACAGACTATCATTATACAAGCTTGTTTTAAAAAAAATGATTTTTACTTCTAATTTTATTTTAACGTTTTGAGGAGTTCCCTTATGAGGACGATCCTGGCTGCAGGATTTAGTTATATTTGTCATAAGAATGTATTGTGCTTAGAACCAAAGGTGTGTGCAAAATTTCAGCTCAAACGGACATCGGGAAGTGGTTCTAATTTAACCACAGCCATCATAATCTTCTTATCATAATTTTATCACAAAGAATAATTGGATAATTCCTTAATATATCTATGGAGAAGCTTACCTTACTACAGAGTATGTTTAGATAACAAAACTGCTAAGACCGTTCTAAAGTAAACCACCATAACAAGTGAAGTGTAAATGTCAAATGCTTTGAAAATGTTTACTGGAGCTGTTAACAAAATAATTGTTTTCTTTTGGTTGGCTACAAGTGTAGATGAGCATGTAATTAACAAGTCTACGTGGGTAATGCTCAGGTGAGCTCACTCTCAGACAGAATTACATAATATGAATCATGAAAACTAGAAGTAGTTTAGAGATAAAACTGACGATTATTATGACCAGTACCTACATTATCTTGCTTTGAGGTGCTCGTGGCTATACAGGGTGTAACGGAAAGGGTATATACATCCTTAAGGGTGTGCTACAGACCATCAAACTGAACATGTTTCTCATCATAAAACATGTTTTTCAGCAAAAAAAATATCTGCTGCCCCATAGAAAATTACAATACCTATTCTACCCAAATGTATAGGCAGCTGATATTTTTTTTGCTACAATTTTTTTTTTATGTTGAGAATCATGTTCAGTTTGATGGTCTGTAGCACACCCTTAAGGATGTATATACCCTTTCCGTTACACCCTGTATAATAACAGTCGCACGGGTAAATCTTTAAGGTTAAGCCGTGCTTGTCCAGGTTCGTCCGTCGATGAGTGACCATAATTACATACCGAGTTTCCTCCGTGCTTCGGAAAGCACGTTATGCCGTTCGTTCCGGCTGCTGTCATTTGTAGATCTTTCGCAGTCGTTACGAGTAGTCAGAAGCCAAAAGTTTGACATCCAGTCTTACCAAGGGGTATCGCATTACCCAGTTACTGGGTTGTGGAGGTCAGATAGGCAGTCGCTTCATGTAAAATACTGGTACTGAGCTGCATCCGGTTAGACTGCAAGCCGACCCCAAGATAGTTTGGGAAAAGGCTAGGCAGATGACGATTACCTACATAAACTTGCACTTTTTCTTAATAGGCAAAGATACAGAATGCCACCTCTTGAAATTATTATTAATATTCATACAAGGTATAAAAGGATCGTTAACGAAGTTATCAGCCACATATGACACTCTGTACATTAAAACTAGAGGCTCTGCGCAAAAAATATCGATTTTATTTGTGGGGTGAAAAATCACGTTTTACGGTAGCACTCAAAAAATTCTGCTGATGATTGATGCATTCAAAATCAAAATCAATATATTTTATTTTACATAGGCCTATATGGGCACTTATAAAACGTCAAGAAAAGGTGCACGGTTCGGGTTGGTCGTTTCCTATGGAGAAGAACCGGCAAGAAACTCCATGGTTACTCTTTTAAAATCATTTGGTTTTACAATATTTGAAGTTACAGCGTTGGTACTTAAATATGGGAGGACAGCGTAGGCCCGACAATAAGTCGTTGCTTACTACAGAAGGTAGTAAAAAAAAAAAGAAAAAAAAAACATTGAATAGTACGGAAGGTGCCCAGGTATGATCTAGATGTCTACAATTTAAAAATGCCTTTCTGAACAAGTGCCTTTCGACTTCGTTACGGGTACTTTCACACCCATTACTAAGGTAGATATAATACCTATCATCAGCTTAAAAAAATATCACTATGAAGACTAAGAAAACATCACAAGAAAAATCCATGTATTTCATAAGGTTACTGTCCTCATAAAAGTACTTACTTATAGGAATCGTGTAGAAGGTGCAGTTTCCTCGATTTCGCTATTGGATTTCCAGTAAAAGCATTGTCAATAATGCAATTGATTCAGGGATCGCTCGGTGTTTGGGGATTGAAATATCAAACACGACGCCGAGATGTTGTCGCAAATGTAGCTTTAATAACACTCGTAGCTTTGTGTGTAAATTGAAGATATTTGTTGTTTGATAATGTTCATGATGTAATGGGAACAGGATAAAAATAAAACTCTTACATCTAGGTACGTATTTTATTGTCTTACTGTAGTATACCTACTGTTTTTTTACACAGAGTGTAGATAAGTCAACATTTTCGGGCTTTTTAAATAGGTATACTCGTAATTACAATACACTATTTTAAAAACACAACATTTTATAAGCAAATTAAAACAACAATAAAGCTCCACCCAAATTAGGTATTTGGCATAATACGAGTTGCGAACAGCATTCATATGAAGCAGCTAACAAAAGATACACAGTTGCATTATGTGAACACAATGGCAGTGGTCCCACACTTCCTGCTGGCACATTAAAACTGAAAATTGCAATTCCGGCTTGTTCAAATTTCAGAATTTTTGTTAATGTTTCTGCTGTTTCCGGAATGCTTAATTACCCGCGTCTCTCGCATTCTTCAACGGAATTTAATGGACTAGCATTTGCTTCTAGACCATTCTCAAAAAACGTAAGTAAATTATAATTTCGCATGCTACCCTGGCGCGTCCACCTTAAGTTAATCCGTGGAGATTTTTCTCAAATCGATAGTAAAATAGCAACATATTGAACCTACGTCCATGCTTTCATTACGGCATTTTTTCGGAATATCTCATCAACATTTACGTTATAGCGAATAAGCCCAAAAAGCTTCCCCTGAATTTCGTATTTTAACATGAAGCAAAAAGGCAAACAGGCCGACGGGCCTCAGCTTATAGCCACCTGCAGCGGTTATAAATCATGGAAGTAAAATTCCGTTTATCGATACGGGGAAACGTGTAGGAGTAACCTTTATCCAATATGCTGACCGTACGAGGTAAGCGTAGACGAGAGTAATCCGTTTTTGCCGCAGTAGCAGATTGTGTAAGGTATGCCTTCTTTTGGGATCATAAATATATGAAACACTAGCTTATGCCCACGGCTTCGCCCGCGTTTGGTTCGGTAATTGCCCCACGGGATCGGGATTCCATACTATATTATCTATCCCTGTGCCAAATTTCCTCCAGATCCGTTCAGTAGCTTTTGCGTGAAAGAGTAACAAACATCCTCACAAACGATCGCATTTAAAATATTGGTAAAAGTCTCATTCCTGTACAATTTGTACCTAGCTTTTATATATTTTTTTTAATACTAACATTTGCAATATGTATACGTCTTCACCTTAATTTTATTTTTCATGGACAAAATGGACATTCGGTCTCGTCTTGACCCACTTGGTTCCTTTCATCACTTTGTCAGTCTGGCATCACTCCATCACTAACAGTAAATCCTTATAAACGTATATTATGTACTTTAGAATTCAATCCAGAATTATCAAGTTTGTTTACGTTCAAATTACCAACAAACTAAAAATATCGTCCATAATATAGACGATTTTCATGAGCACGCAGACAACGCGTCTATTTTGATAGTGACACAAAAACCGCCTCTCCCCACCAGAATGACAAATGTTAAGGTTATTTATAAATTGTCTTTCTTATTTTCTAAGCGGCTGTTGAACCAAGAACGGTGTGTAGTTCTACTTGATCGAAGCCAAACAGTATAGCTACAAGTAAAGTCATCATTAGTTCATCATTCATCTGCCCTTGTCCCAATTTATTTGGGGTCGGCGCCGCATGTCTTCCTCTTCCATACTTCTCTATTACTTATCATCTCGTCAGACACCTCCTTTCTTGTGATATCATCCTTCACACAAAGTAAACTATACATTTTATTCATCTAAAAATTGAGTCCAGCAATTCATCCAAGGTTTCTGTTGATTCAAAAAATATCATAAAATGACCTTCGTTTATTACAAAAATTGTTTTGACAGTCAATATTATCAATGGGTATGAATTTTATTGGTTTTCCATCAAAACACATGTTCGTGTTTATGTCGTTTTATGAATCCGTATTTTATTTATTATTTCGTATCGTGCCAGATTTTAACATTCATCGTTAAAACTTTAGACATGAAGACGCCATACAACTTTATAAACACACCCAAGTAATTTATGGACGAAGGCTCAACGTTACTTATTCTTCTATCTTTATCATTTATTTGGTAGACCTTGACCTGTTTTATACACGCCATTTCGAAATATATAGCGAAAAACCATGTTATTTCAGCTAATGGAAATCTGTGACCAAATACAAAAAAATTGTCAATACCCACGTGCGCTGTTGGCTTACCGTCACAGTGTAGCGTATTAAACGATTAAATCTGCCGACCACTCAGAGTGTGGAAAACAGCTTGCAAAAATACACCTATAAATATTTTAACGGAACCCATTACACATGTGGACGGGGTCACTGTTGACCTGTATTTTGCTCATTCGGGATTCCGGATAGCCGAGTTTAGCGTCATAAAACGAAAGTGTGCGTTTTGTTTAATTGCTTGTGAAAACGTTATAAAAACTGGCCGTGTAATGTTGTTCAGTATGACTTAATAGTTGACCGAAGCTCGTAAATCTATTTTTGTTGGACACCTAGCGTCGATCTGCGGTGATCCCTGAGTGGAGTTTATCGGGTTTGAGAGTTTTATATTTCTCCCAAGGAAACGTAAGAAAATTTGATTACCATGGGTCGGGATGCGGTATGCCATAAAACAGTGGAAGATTTTAATTAGGTAGACCATTTTAAAATCCTTGCAGCTCATTACCAGTTTCCAGGCACGATTTATATTTTATAATAAAAAAACAGCTAGGTTTTTATGAAACATCTGTAGATATTCATACAGCATTCTATACCCGAAGTTAATTAAAACCATGATCATGATTCTGGTCTCAATATTACAACAAACTTCGCTGAATTTAGGCAAATTACAAAATTTTGTGACCTTTCCAAACTCACCCACGGCAAAGTTCAAATTCTACACTATCTTCTGGCAATCTGCCCAACGAACGTATATAAGGGAAAGTGCTATCCATCACTATAAACAAGGTCTTAACTGCCGTCCCTCCCTACACGGAAGTTAACCGATACCTTTACTAATCCCAACAGCCATTACTGTGAGCCGTACGTAGCTCCATAGAGATTAAACAGCCACTAATCATTGATAGGGATGTAGCCGTCGCATATCCGCCAGTTCCGCAACTGTCGGATACACGTGCGAGGGGAGGAGACGTATCGCATCGAAACTCATTACAAATTGTTGCGGCTTTTTAATTGATCGAAACTAAGCTTTGCTCCTTTGATTTATTTATCTCGCGGTGTTAATGTGGCAAGTGGCCATTTTTAATCGACTTCCAAAAGAAGATAAAACAAAAAAAACACGAACTGAAAAACCTTTATTAATTCGTTTTTTTTTTGTTTGGATCTTCATCATCATCAGCATTTCAGCCGAAAGCAATCTACTGCTGGACATAGGCCTCCCCCAAGTGTCGCCGCATTGACCGTCCCCCGTGCGACGCGCATCCACGCATGCATTTGTTTGTATGTTCAGCTGAATTCCGAAATATTTTTCCGAATATTTTTTTTATTGGCAAGATGGTATCTCAGAAGAGGTGTAAAAATTGATTTGGCAAATAAAAAACAATTAAAGTAACAAAACTCCGAAATTAAGGGTATTTTGTTTGTATTGTTTTTGCAACATGTTTTTCTTGTCACAATGAACTTCATAACATGAAAGCGACGGTTTTGCAATTTGTGATATGGAGACATTTGTGGATATGTGACCAGACCACGGAGAAAAATTGTCTTCGGCAGCGGATAAAAATTATATATATTCTTTATGTGTATAGCCAAAATGTTGTCTTTATAGTTCTAGGAAACACGTCTCTGGCCTTTGACTTTAACATTGATCAGTTTCTTTCCGAGCTATCTTCGACGATTCATTGCTCTCCAGAGCCGCGTGTACCAGGTTGTCATTAAAGTATCCCTCTTTCCGGATACACCTTTTCACATGCCTATCAGTTTATATGTACTCGGGTGTTTATGTTCTAGTTGTTTATGTTGTTTCAACGCCAACATCTGCATAGTCAATAGGGATGGTGACTCATTTTTTTTTATTTGTCTATCGGGTAGTTTATTAAAAAGCATTTGACACGTATTTTTTCTTTTTTCACGTAATCGTAAAATTACGGAGATATTTTGAGTTGAAATGGCGCATGACGTCACGGCTTAGTACATTTTATACCTAGTTCTGACTTAGTTAGCCCCCACTCTCCAACTTTAATGCGTTTTAACTAAGTATTTTTTTGTTATCTTGATAAAACAAAAAATACGTATCTAATATTTTTGTATTAAGTATCTGATTGACGGACAAAATAGAATTTCGTTTGCTTTACCCAGTCATCATCCCTATTAAGAGAAACGTGCATCAATGATACTCGAAAATGGTAACAACCAATCTGACACCGATTTACACACTTAATAGAGCCAGTTAGGACAATTAGAGGTGCCATTTACTCCGAGCACGTTTGTGTAATCATCAACACCAGGAGAGTTATGACTGGTTGCAGATGTAACGCACGTCCTGACACTCTAATTCATCGTTTGACCTAGCAGCACCTTTGATTGCGATGAGACACTAAGCTGTTAATGTATTAAAAAAATATTTGATTAAATTTTACTGCTACTGTATGCAGGTATTAATTTTAGTAGTAAAACACTGACTACTAGTATTTTTCGTTCATTCGATCCAAAGATTGACGACACGGTTGGCGCAGTGGCTGAGCGATCGACTGCTGCGCTGCGTGTCGCGGGTTCGATCCCCGCACGGAACAAATATTTGTATGGCCTACAGATAGTTGTTCCGGGTCTGGCTGTTTGTGTATGTGAGTTTAAATGTTTGTAAACGCACCCACGATACAGGAGAAATTCATAGTGTGGGGCAACGTTTTTAAAAAAAAAAAAAAAAAAAGGTTGTCTGGAAGATATTGCTAACACCACCACCGGTATACCCATAGAGTTAGCAATATTGTAAACAATTTTTGGTGTATAATAAAGTAGAGATAGATAGATTGGCATCTATCTTACTAGTTCTGCTAAGTTTTTAGCTTTATCGAAATGCCTTTCATTCTGATAACTTATTAATATCTGAATCTGCAAATATCCGCACTTCAGATCCCATTCCTTATCAGGCCTGTGCGACACCTCGTTACAGTGGGACCTGATTTATGGCCTTCAATCCAGTCCACGTTTCATTACGTTCGTATTTATGGCCCAGTAGCGTTCGAGTGGATTTTAATTCGTAAGAATACTTTGATACGTTTATAGCTGGGTGGTATCCTTGCTTTCTCGACATTTATCGGCAATCCATCAATGTCTACTGTTTAATGCGTGATTTTTGAGTAGTTTCGTGGCATATGATCACGTTGTAGAAGTTTTGATTCTGTTTTCGTAAACCGCAACACGTAAATCAGAACTTTCACAACATTATGAACATTAGTCGACAATAAATAATTCTGAAATTGGTATGATTTTGGCCTAATGCGCCCCATTTTGCACAACATTTACTCTCGTTTCATAAAATGAATCGTGACTGTCTGGCGTTTATGCATAAATTGCTAAAATGAAGGCAACAAGTTGTCCATCAGACTGATATCTCTATTACAAACTACAAATGTTGACAACATCATAATATCTATCCATTATATCACCCCAAACTGCGATGATTAGTTTTGTTTACTTGTGGGACTTTGTTGACTACAACTTAATCCCCCAGCTACTGAAGTCCGGAAACTTTCCTTTTGTAACAATTCTCGACTCTTATATTGCCATTAATCATATTAGACTTATTTCAGACTGTTGCGATGCCGCGCTGATTTATACAATAGTTTTAATTAAAACTCAGTTCTTAAACATTTTCAGGAACTGCACGAATCCAAAATTTTTAATAAAATATAACATTACAATACAATTACAGGTAGACATCAATACAGTAGGTACCTACTTACCAAAATTTAAAGCACTTTCATAATGTGATTATATTTAGTGATATTACTGTGTGACAATATCATTGATCAACATATTCTCGAGTCAACTGTTCTCTTTGATCTGCAGTTTGCGAAACGAAATCTCAATCAGTGGAATGGACTAAATGGAAAATAATACTTCGCCAGATAATATTGTACCTACATGAATTCTTCGTAATTCAGACAGGATACAATGATGAAGATGTAGAACATCGTCTTAATTGATAGGTATAGATGTAGATAAATGTTTAGTTATATCAAGTAGTAGATGCTGCAAACGTTCCTTTGTGTCTATTGGCCATGTTTTGTTCTGTCTCCTGCTGATATGGAGAGAAGTGAAATTATGTTTTTCCTAATCCTCCGCTATTATTTTCTGATTAATTTCGTTGTGTGATCCAATACAGTTAAATTGTTTATCTGGGACATCGTCGAGCTTCATAGTTTCGGAGCTTTTCTGGTGGTCGCCATAGTTCTGGCTTTGAAGAGTTGCATTGGTTTGGGAATGGTGTGACGGAATTGACCCAATACAAAAAAAAAGTATTACTTTTTCACCATAGGGAAGGATGTTTATGTGTATAGGTGATCGGTACTGTGTTAAATAATCTCTGGAAGTAGTAGTATTAAATGGTTTATCGGTGAACGAGGCCTAAATTTCCTTATGTTTTACCTACTATGTTATTCCATATTTCCTTATATTTTGTTCTGTTACTAAATTGAGAGATATTAAGTATTTGTAGGTAGTTGCAAAATGAGTTCAAGGTATATTAATATCAAAGCATTGGTTTAGTCCGAACAGTTTTGTACTGACCCAACATAAAAGCACCTTAAAACATAAAGATCTGCGCAAAACGAGATCAATACGAAAACTACATAAAATACTGACCCAATTCATGCAAGTACCCGCTCACACAGACACACATATCATTCTACACAAGTAGCTACCCGCTATAATTCTAGAATTTCTCCCAAGACGTCTTTCCGGGAAAAAAGGTCAGTTGTCGAGAAAAGAGATCGTCGTCAAATCGTCGGATCTGATCCGACAATGGTCGACAAAGTTTCTTGAGACAAATATCTAGGTACAAGCTTTTATCGGAACTTTATATTTTACAGATAAAAAATCTTTGCTAGTAGCAAGGTTCTTTGAAATAGGAACTTCGTAGGAATTGGACTGTAAAATGAGTTGGCAAGTACGTTGTAAGAGCCGGAATCCGAGAGTAGGTAAATCGTTGGTATCATAACGTGGGGAATCTCTACAGAATCTTTTATAGAAATATGTACATCTTTTATAGAAATATGTATATCTCTTACAGAATCTTTTATAGAAATATGTACTAACTCAAAGACTGATCGTTACTTTTTAATCCTTTTTTTTTTTTAAATCGTTTCCCCACATTAGGAATTTCTCCTGTATCGTGGTTGCGTTTACAAACATTTAAACTCACATCCACAAACAGCTAGACCCAGAACAACTATCTGTAGGCCATACAAATATTTGTTCCGTGCGGGAATCTAACCCCCGACACACAGCGCAGCAGTCGATCGCTCAACCACTGCGCCAACCGTGCCGTCAAATTACGACAAATTAGCTTGCGTTTACTGTTTACAAACTGTACGTCTACCATGAGTTGTCATAGTTATATTGCTTGACGTAACTGCAATAGTTCCGTCAATAAGCAAATATAGTTAGATTTTTCAATGGTACCATGAGCTGTGTTGGTGCTTACTACCAAGTTCTAAGCAAATGAAGCCCAAACTTGCAGTCGCTGTAGTTTAGTTTACTACACGGTGACGTAGGATAGATAACTATAGTGACTCATACTGAGCATTTTGGAACCCAACTATCCGCTAGAGGCGCTGTAAAAGTTTTCATACATTTTTTTAACTACACACGCTAGCTTTTATAGATTGTCAAAACTCATGGTAGACGTACGAGATCCTACTTAATTTATTAATAATACTAGCTGTCCCGTGCAACTTCGTCTACGTCACATTTTCCCCGTTTTCGCAACATTTTTCATTGCTGCTCCGCTCCTATTGGTCGTAGCGTGATGGTAAATAGCCTATGCCCTTCCTCAGGTTTAAATCTATCTTCTTGCCAAATTTCATTAAGATCCGATCAGCCGTTTAGTCGTGAAAAGGTAACAAACATACAAACAAACAAACAGAGTGACATTCGCATTTATAATATTAGTATGGATAATTACGTTTTTAAAAGTACGGAACCCTCGGTGCGGGAGTCCGACTCGCACTTGGCCTGTTTTTTATCCTTAATTAGCTTGCGTTTACTGTTTACAAACTGGATCCTACTTTATTTATTAATAATATTCTGTTAACTGCTCGTCGGTTTAGTGGTAACAAGCGCGACTGCCGAGTATGAGATCCTGGGTTTGATTCAGAGGTCAGGCACAGTGTTATTGGGTTTTTCCATCAAGAATTTATGGTGGGTTTCAGCCACGTAGTCTGGATTTGTGCCCGGGTGATGGCAATAGGGTCGCCCCCCATTACATAAGACTTAAACATAACTGGCGAAATGTGGGTGTACTATTAGCTACACTTCTGCCAAACACTTCGGGGATTGCAGGCGTGAAGTTATGTCAAAGACTATTTTATTAGTGGTATTCTAAAAATGCTGCTTTAAAACAACCCCACAATACTTCCCATTCCAAACAACTTTGTCATTACATTTTTTTATGGTTTTATTTGTGAAAGTTAGTGGCGTGTCACGGGGACATTAGGAGAGTTCTATCTGGTGGCTAATTGCGAGCGCAGTAGGGAACTTTGCACATAAATAGCGGTATACTAGCAAAGTTCGAGGTTGTTTTACTGCTTTTTCCGAACGTAATAAGGTCGTACGTCCAGGATATGGTATAGGCAGCGAGGTATGTCAAATGTACCAAAATAAATAACTAGCTTGTGGAACTTTGGTAATTTGGTAGTTTTCACGTTCGAGAGTTTTAGTCCTCTTCTTACCGTCTCGATGGCAATCTAAATTAAGTCAGCCCAGTACATCGATTCTGTAAAATTCAGACGACAACTCACATCTCACATCGCTATCCACTGTCACTTCACGTAAGGTTCAAAATGACCTTGATTTTGTAGGGGAATTACCTTACAGAATGCCACTTCTTACGTCATCTCATACTTTATCTGTCAAAATCTCCCTGTTAATTTAGTTTAACTCGCTGACACGCTCGTAGTGGTGGCGCTAGTGTAAATTCCAATTATCAACCGGGTTTTTAGAATGTCAATCAAGAAACTCACAGCGGATTCAGATTCGTAGTTCTAAGTGACGTCTTACAGAATCACACCGCAGAACTTGACTACGAGTTTGCCGCCGGCGCCGTCGCTGCCTAGTTTTCCTAACTATGTTGGGGTCGGTTTCGAGTCTAACCGGATGCAGCTGAATACCAGTTTTTTACGGAGCGACTGCATATCTATGACCTCCACAACCTAGATAGTACTGGGTAATACATAGATCCCTTTGTTAGACTTTCGGGCCACTGACTACCTGTAACGACTGTCAAAGATCTACAAATTACAGCCGGGAGCAACAGCTTAATG
This sequence comes from Cerastis leucographa, assembly GCA_963082945.1. Classification (NCBI taxonomy): domain Eukaryota; kingdom Metazoa; phylum Arthropoda; class Insecta; order Lepidoptera; family Noctuidae; genus Cerastis; species Cerastis leucographa. Next base: position 17,429,674 of record OY720356.1, on the reverse strand, counting down.
TGCTTTCCAAGGCACGTTACATGTAACATACTTAGTATCCTCCATAGCACATTAAGCCGTTGGTGCCGGCTGTCACCCATCCACGGACCACCTAGGCAAGCGCTAAACGCGGCTTAAACTGAAGATCGACCTGAGCGGCTGCTATTATTATATATAACTAGCTGTCCCGCGCAACTTCTAATGCGTCAAATTTTCCCCGTTTTCGCAACATTTTTCATTGCTGCTCCGCTCCTATTGGTCGTAGCGTAATGATATATAGCCTATGTCCTTCCCCAGGTTGAAATCTATCTTTTTGCCGAATTTCATTAAGATCCGATCAGCCGTTTAGTCGTGAAAAGGTAACAAACATACAAACAAACAAACGAACGAACAAACAAACAGAGTGACATGCGCATTTATAATATTAGTAATTAGTATGGATATTATATATTATAGCCACTATCGACGTCTAGTATTTTTCATCAATATTCTTCATCCATCTTAACACAGCAAGTTAAAAATCTGCCAGAAAAATAAAGAAAGAATCTCCTTTCTTGAGGAAAATATTTTCGTCCATCCCCAGCTGTCCTTTCATAATTTTTCTTATCACATTCATTAATCCTCAAGTGAGCCCCTCACTCAACATTTTTGTCAGCGCCGAATAGGCAATTTGTGCATCCGGGTAACCACATTTTCCTCCTTATAATATTAGAACTTTTTCACTAAAAGACATCGGTGCTACGTTGGTTGTGGCGTTACGCGATGTCACAGTTATGTTTTTACTTCGTAGCTCACTAATACTGACTACAGAACCTTAGAAGGATGTTTAAATCTAACAATTGCGCTTGAATTCTTACGATCTGTGCTTGATCATTCAGACTATATTCTCTTATAAATGTGTATACTACCTTTAGAATGCCAGTCAGAAGCTACGATTAATTAAACTCGATGACTTGCATATACAAAAAAAAAAAACAACCATTTAGTCAACCCATTTGTTTATCTCTAATGAAAACAAGTAAAAAAAAGGGCTTACGCCCCGGCTGCGTCGTACCTGCGTCTAATAACGTCGAGCTAAAAACAAAACCTCCTAAATTCCGCTTCCACTGCGGTTTACCGTCTCGTTAAGTACACAATGCTCCTTAATACTTCCTTACTTCTGGAGAAAATGGAAAAGTCCGAATAACGTTACGCCAAGCATTCAGTTTCCACCCCGCATTCAGTTTCCACCCCGCTGACTCACCCCCGTATTTCTAAGCTCGTTCCTACACGGGTTGAAATTTCCATTAGACGCTAAGATAAAGGACGCATTTTCAGTGGCCTGTGAAAATCGCATGCTTCGCTGGTTTGAATTGTATTTAATATATATCAGAAACACTTATTTTTGTGGAATAAAAATAAAAACATTTTCATGTTGAGCATGTAAAACCATAAGCAGGTTATCACAAAACCAGTTAGAAGTATTTTGTATTCGTTTCGACGAAATGACATAAAGAAAATTATAATTGTTGTTTCGTGCTCAAAATCCATAGCTAAACTAATACGATTTTATCAACACACGTGAGAACTTTTGTATGAATATGTAACTTACCGTTTGCACAAAAACACGGCTTAGGAACGACCCGACAACGTAGTTTTTGTTTAAAAACTAAAATATAGGCCGATTATATGTCAGCACCTATAAATATGGCCAACTAATTTATTAGTGCTAAACTGAAAGTCATTATAACGCCAAGCAATAAACCCATCCACCACAAAATCGTTTAATATACTCGTCACATCGCTTAACAATGTTGCCATTAAACCCCATGAACCCACAGTGCGGTATACGAGGTTCAACGACCTAATAAAATGCCGTAATAATTGCCACTTATAAATTTCCCCTTTCTTTAGAAAAAAAAGAAAGCCTACGATTGTGAGTTAAATATGTATAATTTATAGAGGCATAATGCTGCTTATAAATAAGTTTAATGGTTATTGTTCATGCCTGCCCTGACTGCCCTGAATCAGGTCACGGCCAGCCGTAGGAATGACGAATCGGTTGGAATGAGAGTAGTTTAATATCGAGGCCTAAGTTGTGTTTTGTTTATTGAACTTGAGTAAGCAGCTGACTCCAAGAAAGATAAATAAGACTTCCTCAAAGGCTTAACAGAAAGATCTTGAAATTCTTATCCTTTGGCGATTAAATAGATGATTTAAGTTAAGCTGCTATCTCCTTGGCATACCTACCTAATCCTAAACTTACCTTCTAGGAGAAACAAGGTAGTCAGACCACCTTCCTTCAGCGCGGTTTAAATCTCAATAAGTTCCAAGTCAAGGCGGCAACCTTGCCTGGCACGCCACTGTTGCCGTAATTGGATATCGGCCACTAACGAGATTAGCTTGCTGCGTGCACCGAGGCCCTTGTAATCTAATAACATCCATAACTCGACACATTTCCTATATATCCTCCCTTATTGTGTAATAGCTGCTTTGTCTTTTTTGTGTTTGAATTTAAATATCGATTGGTAACTGTCCTAATTCTGGGTAAATGTCTCTTTTCTAGCAAGAACGATAGACCAGTATTGATGTCATCATTTTTTGTCGTTATTTCACTTTTGTGTGTGGTTATAGTTACCACGCCCGAACCGTATGTTATACTCGATATCAATATAATGATTATAAAAGTATTGTGCGTATTTTGAATTTGAAACACACAGATTTATTAGAAGCAGTTTTGAATTATCTTCATTAAAAACAAAGAATACGTGCTGAACATGCTACAAAAAGTCAATTACTTTTGAGATCTAAGTATCAAAATGTTTGTTTTATATTGTGATAATTACAACACCTTTTCTATTTTATCAACTGAAACGTTGTTACGTTGTACCATCACTTGGTAATATAACAAATGCACTGAGTACATAAACTATTTTTTTATAACTGCGAGCGTCCAATTTTAATATTAACTAAAAAATATGTGATATAATGTTCATGTAAAACTTTCATGAAAAGTTCGTTGCTCCCAAACCTAATGTTTACCGATAAAAATCAATTTAAAAACCTTTTATGAGGTTGTATACCCCGCGAGCGGCAGTTTCTCCAAGTGCCAAGTTAAGGCAAGTTGCCAACTCTGACCACTTAAGTGACAAGTTGATGCAATTTGAAACTTGGCCTCTTAGACTTCAAAGCTTTGATGGAATGGCGGAAATTATTTAAAGAGAACATTTATCGAACATTTTTCAAGTTGAAGAGATACCAAATTGGAGTTCAATGTGGTTCCTTGACTTAACTTCGAGAGGTCTTGTTGATTTTGAACTTTATTTCAGCTTTTTTTTAGCTTAACTTCTGCCTATACTATAAAACGGTAAAATTTTATTACCAGTATAGACAAAGTGTGCTTTCTTATGAAGTGCTATTATATTTACCTTTGCTTCTATATCGATCTAAGAACCACGTAACGGTAGTGACTTTGTCTTCAGCACAGCTTTAATTGGCCTATTTTCACATCTGCCTAACCTGTATCCAACAAAGTTGGGGTCGATTTCCAGTCTAACCGGATGAAGCAGCCCAGTTACTGGATAAATGGTTTACCTTGGCTAGACTGGAACCAACCAACCGAGACCAACGGTTTAACGTGCTTTCCGAAGCTCCTCAGAGGGGTCTCGTTATTTAGATGAACAGCCATACGGCTAGTATTGGTCAGCCATAAGGTCTCCTTGTCCCCTGCTGATTTATGCTACCTTACCTACAAATCGAATTCGAAATAACTATTAGAACAATAGAACTACATTCCTTGATCACCACTCCTTATCCAAACCTTAAAGAACCTAAGATAGTACAACATAACCAGTCAACCTGTTTATTTTTCAGGCTACACTTCCTTTCAACAATAATTATGTACGTATAAAACCTACATATTAGGAAAAATTAGAAAAACAAAAACATACTCAGTTTTACGACGTAAAAACAATATGTAGGAAGCTCTTCATATGCTAATACAGCATGATTTATCCAGAAAGATGGACGTTGGCAGTCGCGTCACGTCGCATCATGTCACGCCTCTTGCTCTTACGGTATGAACCACGTCGCGGCATACAACATGTATTAGATGCAGTGCAATATCCATCTTTTAGTACCAGAATAAACTATGCATCTTCAAGGACTGAGGGCCTAACACGAACGTAGAATGATCTTCAAACATAGGTATGTTTGAAGATATGATGAAAATTTAAAAAAGAAGTGAATTACTATTTTCGAAGTGAAAATTTACTTTTCGAGAATCATTCTACGTTTGTGTTAGGCCCTCAGTCCTTGAAAATGCATAGTTTATGGACAATTAGTAACACCTGTCACTAATTGTGCATATCGCAGAATTTCAAACCAACAATTTACCGAGTAGTTGTTACATAGATTTAAAAATGCTTTGAAATTACACTACGTTTACATATTTCGCGATGTCGGACTAGAACCAAATTGTCAAACAATTTGCTACTGTATTACAGCAGCATGATAAAATGTGTTTCATCAGTTTCATAAAAAAAGGTATCTTGATGAAAAATCTGTCCTTCTTATGTAACCACCAGACTTACATGTTTTACTAAGTTTACGATAAGAAACATGGTCGCAAGTTATTCCCATGTAAATATGGCATTTCCAGCAGGATAACCTCATGTAAATGTATATAAGGAGGCCACCAATACTTGATGTATTGTTACCTATACATAGTATTATGTCGCACAATATTAGCTGGTGTAAGTTTGTAATGTTGTTATTTTAGATGGCTGATAGGTACCTGATAAAACGAACATTTAGTTTTTTTTTGCGGATAACCATTAAGAGGGCTCTTACATTTTTCTTGTATTTGAGTGTTGTTAAGGTTTTTTCATTACTCATACTCTGAAAGTAGATCTGAAGTTGCCTGAAGAGCGGGTTGAAAGTAATACTTTTCAGCCATAGGGAGAATCGCTTTCAACTGACAGATGTCAAATTATTAAAAAAAAACTAGTTCTATTTTCACATTTTTATTGAACCATGTTCCAACTTTCTATGCAGCCACGATGTAAAATTGAAATAACTTAAGTTTAGTATTGATTAAAGGAGATATATTTTTAAAACACTTTATTATAATTTAGTTTCAACAGTTTTTTTTAAACAACATTGATTTGGGCAACATATTTAACATTTTTTCAATGATGAAAATGAAAAATTAAGGCTGAATAGCTGGCCACAGAAAAAAAAAACAAAACAGGCGGGAAAGCGGCAAACGGTTTTACTCATTTTTCTTTAGCTAATTCATGTTTTTATTTTTACTTTCCTTGTACTATTCGTAATGAAAAGCACAGTGTTTACCTCGGGTTAAAGACTTATTTAGTCCCTGGAACTATTGGCGCCCTCACTTCGTTCGTGCGCCAAACCCCATGTCGGGACTAAATAAGTCACTTTCACCCCTAGGGTAACGATGTACTATTACTATTGTATGTACACAAATTGAAATATTTATTTAGAAGGCTCCCTAAATCACATCAATCAAAATAGTTTTGATGTGTTTTTACGGTTTAGGTATGGCCACAAAATTAAAAAAAAACAATGCCCAAGAAAGTTTGATTATTCCTCTAAGGCACAATGAAATAGTGTGATAATTTAATCAACTTGGAAAATAATTAAAACTTTCAGCACATCCTTTAGTTTACTTCATCGATATGGTTATGACCATGTGACCTACTATAACGTACTAAAGCAGTATTTTTTAATCTTATTCCAGAGTGGGAAAGAGATGGCGCTAGACGTCCTATATAGCTCCGTTTCTTTCCCACACTGGAGTAACGTTAAAACATTACTGCTTTAAGACGCCATAACAACCCCCAAATTGGTAAAATATTTGTGAGCATTTTCATAACTGCAAGTCTTAATTATTACCTGTAATGAAAATGTACGAAACAAAAGATCAGTACACTCGGCTACAGTATCTCATTAGATCATTTTAAATGCATTTATACATTTTATATGCAAATATTCATCACTTAAACAACAACACCGACTACCCAGTATCTACATCATCAACATTTATAGATGCTTGCGCCCTTGCGCCGACATCCTTTTGTATGCATCGAAGTATCTCAAGGAAGCATCCAATTTACATCCATTTCCGATGTTCACTTGTTATTTTAATAACGTTCTCTTTTATTAAACTACGTCGCATTTTCCGTGTTATTATGGAAATATGAATACAATTTACAGACTGCTTTGTATATCAGAATATTTTTATCGATAAGGATTTTAGGTGCTTTGTGTTACAGTATTTTAAGGGGATTGTGTAACAGTACTTAACAGTAGCGCTTTGAAATATTTTCATTTCAAAAACCCAAGTATAATATATTGTTAATATAGTTTTTTCATAACTTGACATGACTCATGTTATCCAAAAACGTAGCTAGTCTTAAAAATAATTGGGAGCCCAAAAAGAGGATTATGAAATAACAATTTGAGCTTTCTGGGCAATTTTTATTGATGAGCAAGAGTAGCTAATTCGAAATAATTTGAGCTTTCTTGTTCGCGGTAGATCAAGTTTTCATTGAAGAGTGAGTTCAAAAAATGGGAGCTGTCTTGCGGTCTATGACAATTGAAGATTTTCATGAAGGGCGATGATTAATAATGACTAGTAATAATTACTAGTATTAATGCGATATGCGTAATAGGTCCGCTTTGGGTGCCCAGGATGCCTACCACAGCTGATTCATACGCCTAATTGTGCCAAAATATGCGTATTAATGAGCTTGTATGAACTCATAAACTATACAATATGATTTAGGTACCAACATAGGATGTCTGCACCTAAGCCTTGGCTTACTAACTATGTTTATTTGTAATTTATGGCTGTTTGTGGGAGAGACAGCCATTAATTGTCACAGTCCTAAAAGGGAGGAAGTAAAAGTTTTATTGCTTTAATGGACTACGTTGACTGTATAATATTTACGAACTCAGCTTGATTTGTGAAAATAAATACAATAGAAACTTGAAACATAAGAAAAGTTACTTGGGAGATAACCAAAGTCATTATGAAGAGACTATTTAGTAGAAGATTTGATCGAAACCTTTAAATTCTTCGAATATTCTCACAACATAACCTAGCTTTTTCCCGTGATTCCCGTTATAGACGAAGAAACAGGGTTGCTTTCGCATAAATAAAATTTGTATGGATTTTGCTATTATTGTTTCATACGAATGAACAGAAAATGAAAAGTTAATCAATCAAGAGGCTATATTTTGTAACTGATACCCAGTAATGTCTACTTTGGTAATGGGTCATCCATCAACGCCTTTCATGACGGTAATTGATTTCGATTCGATCAAATGTCTAGAAACTTATAGGACACGTAAATTGAACGCAGCTTATTTAGATATCATCACTTAAAAATTGAAATTTCGTAATAATACGTTTGCACTTATTGTCAAGTTTAAGTTTAAAAAAAAAACGATTAATCAAAACATGATAATCAAATTATGCAAAACAAAAAGTTTGTCGTAGGTTTGCTAAGACACTATTTTCATAATTCCATCTATTCCAAATGTTGTTTATCTCGCTATCGAACAAATGATACCATACATATGAATAAAATTATAAAATAAAATCAAAGTACAAAACATCGTAGAAGCTTAGACGGAAAGTCAACAGCGTAGGCCGTGCTACGGGCTACGCCACCGTAGCCTTCGTAGCGCTACGCTGGCTACGCTTTCTACCCCCGCACAAAAGAATTAATTTATTTCAACTTGACGTAGTTTCGTCGTGTTACATTGTACTAAAATCACAATTGTTTTCCATTCCAGGTAGTGTTGGTGTTCATCCTGAGTATAGCATCGCTCATCATCTACTTCATTGACGCGTCCAGGTAAAAAACATTCCCTATACCTTTCAAATAAATTGCATCGCTAACATTATTAATAACTTACTAATCTTGATAATGCTGAATTCAAGGAATACGTGAGTCAATACTCATAATAAATGTGGTCGAAACTGTTTGCTGAATATAGTACCTATTCAAGGTGTACACAGACTTTTCATGAAGCCGTCAACCAAGCATTCTGTATATTAAACTAAGTAACCAGACGCAAAAATTATTGCTGCGAAATGACTTTTTTTTATGGGGTGAAACAGTTTTACGGTAAAGAAATGTATCGCACTCAAAACATTGTGCTGATGAATGCATTGAACAGTAAACGGGTCAGGGAGGTATTTAAAGTAAAGTTATAACTTAAAAACTAGGTAAAAAAAAAATACTTGAGTAAAAGTTGAAACTTTGACCTGCAATATCTCCGTAACTAAAAGGTATGGTCCAGAACAAAAAAAATATCACAATGACGGGGAGAACAAATGCCTTTCGGCTTCGTTAAAGGTCTATTTGCACCCTTTATGTAGCTTATGTTTATTTGTCAGCTGTGATAAACTAGTGAAATAGCTTCCAGTGAACCTGTTCCTAACTGTTGTGCTCGTAGCGAGTGGTGCATGTGCTATACACGGCGTGTTTGATTTCAGTGAAGAGGTTGAGCGATGCCAGAATTGGAGCGACAATATTACTCAGCAAATCGACCTTGCCTTTAACATATTTTTTATGGTCTACTTTTTTATACGAGTAAGTAGAACTTTCTTATCTTTTTACTCCGATTTAACTAAGGGGAAGCGCCACGGTAGCCCGCGTAATTCAATTTGTTTTTTTTTTGACACTGATCTGCAAAATACAAAAAGCATAAGAAACTTTTTTGCATTTTGCAGGTCAGTGTCAGGTTGTTTGTTGAATTAAATATGATTTGTGACTGCAAAAAATGGCTTAACAGAGTTTTAATAATTAAAATCATTAGGACAACCCTCAATGATAATCATCTCATAAATAATCAATAATCCTATTGAATGACTTTTTCACGAAATAGTCATTGGGGTTAGATTAACTTAGAGGGTTGTATTGATTATTTTAATAATTATAATTATGTATCTACATACATGTTACCATCGCGAATGATATTTTGTTTAACACACAACCTAAAATTGACCTGCAAATAGCAAAAAACAAAACTTTGAATTTCTCTGGCTACCCCGGCGCTTCCACAGTTTCCAACAGTTCGAGTTTATGTTCTAATTAAATATGTTTCGATATGTCATGTGACATGATGAGAAACTCATTTAAATGGAACAAACTCAAGAGCTGTGAAATTGTTTGAAACACTTCGAAAGTCGTACGGTTTCGTAAACGATAAACTTTCCGAAGAAGAAACAAACAGCAGAGAGATGTATTTATTTATCTCTTGCTCTTTAATTAAGTCTTGTCCTATATTTCTACCCCATATTTTTGATAAATACTATTAAAATGAATTAATAATGACAGCCGCACGGGTCGATCTTTAAGGCTAAGCCGTGCTTGCCGAGGTTGGTCCGTGTATGGGTGACCATAATTGCATACCGAGTTTCCTCCGTGCCTCGGAAAGCACGTTAAGCCGTTGGTCTCGGCTGTCATTTGTAGATCTTTGACAGTCGTTACGAGTAGTCAGAAGCCAAAAAGTCTGACATCCAGTCTTACTAAGGGGTATCGTATTACCCAGTTACTGGGTTGTGGGGGTCAGATAGGCAGTCGCTTCATGTAAAATACTGGTACTCAGCTGCATCCGGTTAGACTGGAAGCCGACACCAAGATAGTTTGGGAAAAGGCTAGGCAGATGATGACTATTAAAATGATGCTCTTTGTGCGAATATTATATCGTGTGTGTTTTTTCTGTTTCAGTTTATAGCAGCTAGTGACAAACTATGGTTCATGCTCGAGATGTATTCATTTGTAGATTATTTCACGATACCCCCATCCTTTGTATCAATATACCTGGATAGAACGTGGATAGGTGAGTACTTCTAATATTTTTTTTTTGATTTTTACTTTCTACTAATAAAAGGAAGAGGCAGGACTTGGCCCCGTATTTGAGAGTGGTCGCAAGCAGTACTGCTGAGCAAGAGGTCCTGATTTCGATGCCCAGGTTGAAAAAATGAATAATTTATCCTCTGTGACTTATGTCCCCGAAATATGAGAAATAAGCGTACTGTACACTTCTACTATTCCCATCGAGGCATACAGCCGTGATGTTATTGTACCTAACACAGAATTCTACCCGTGAACTGAGTCCAACTGTCTATTTGACCCTGATACTGGATCCATTTAAATCTCTAATCGCAATCTGTGTGTCAGCTGTTTATGAAGGGCGAACGGGTGACAGATTGATTAAATAGATATCGTCATCACATTATGACAGTTCAAAGTGGAAATGCCAGAACCTAAATATCTTTTAGACATTTGGAACGGTCTCCGTTGGCAAGTTCCGAATTCGAGAGATACAGATGGCAGTAAATATGGGACCACATTCTTCTTTCGTCTCCTTTATATTTTTAAGTACTTACAATTTTTGGTACTTCAGATCTACAAAGAGACCTAAGCATCAAACATCTTTTCATCCTCTCCACACAGCTCCATTAAGTGGTTACCCCCCCCCTCCATAACACATATGCGTTCAAATCCGTGTTGAAAGAAGAAGGTATCAGTTCAAAAAAAAAATAACCTTTGAAAATGTCAACAAAATCCGATTCAAATAGAGAAGCAATATTGTTATAATAATTTCAAGCAGACGAAGGTCGCGGTCGCTCTCAAAACGGTGAAGGAAAACATCGTGAGGAAACCGGCATGTCCTAGAACTAAAAGTTCGAAGACATGTGACATCTACCAACCCGCACTGGGCCCGCGTGGTGGATTAAAGCCCACTCCCTCTCATTGAGGAGGCCTGTGTCCCAGTAGTGGGAACATTATAAGCAGATGATGATGATGATGTTGAAGGTCGCGGGCAACAGCTAGCTATTAATATAATTAGAAACAGTAGCAATCATATCGTGGACACAGTATTCCTTTGTGTTATCATGCTTAAAATACCTACACCTAATAAAATGTACATAAATAATATGTTTGTTAATTTATTTTATTTATTTATGTATAAGAACTAACCACAATTTTGTCTCTGTTCCAGGGCTGAGATTTCTCAGAGCTCTACGCTTAATGACCGTGCCTGATATTTTGCAATACCTCAATATATTAAAAACATCGAGCTCAATTCGGTTGGCGCAATTAGTTTCTATATTTATATCAGTGTGGCTCACCGCTGCCGGCATTATTCATTTGGTAAGTGTTATTATATGTCAAATTATATAGCTCTGTGTGTTTTTGCATCACGGACAGACTAGTGGGTTTTTGAAAGCTGATGAGTCAGTTCCCAGTTAATATGTATTTGAATGCAGAGCAGTGGTTAAGAGAAGCTCGTGGTTAAATAATAACCGCTCGGTTCGATCTTCCAGTTTCTTCCGTGCCCCGAAAAGCACGTTAACCCGTTGGTCCCGGCTGTCATATTAAGATTTTTGACAGTCGTTACGGGTAGTCAGTGGTCTGAAATTCTGACAACCAGTCTTACCAAGGGGATTATATTACCCAATACTAACTGAGTTTTGGAAAGTCATATAATCAAAATCCAAATATTTTATTTTACATGGGCTTACATGGGCACTTATAAAACGTCGACAAAAGGTGCTTGGTTCGGGTTGGTCGTTTCCTATGGAGAAAAACCGGCAAGAAAATCCCTGGTTACTCTTTTAAAATCATTTGTGTTTGAAGTTACAGCGTTAGTACTTAAGTATGGGAGGACAGCGTAGCCCGACAATAAGTCGTTACTTACTACAAAAGGTAGAACATAAATATTTTAAAAAAAAACTACGAATTTACAAAGCCTACAATGACCACACATTCAAAAAAAAATAAAGAAAAAAAAATACAATATAAGAACACTAAATTAAACAATTGACACAGGTGTTATCATCAGTGCTGTAACTATTCTAAAAAATGAACGAATGGTGCAATGATTTGAAAACTATTATAAAACATCTGATTATAAAGAATGGAAAAAAATATATTGGGAACAGTTAGAGACATCCATAAGGCAGTCGCTCCATGCATCCATCTACACTAGTATGTTACATGGAGCGAATGCCTATCTAACCTTAAAATTCAGGTGCCTTTTTGTTAGACTGGAAGTCGACCCCAACATAGTTAGGAAAAGGCAGGGGGGGGACACTGCCATACTTGACATAGGCATCCAATTTTACACAAAGATACTAGCACCATCTCTTAAGAAATCCGCATAAACTTGAGATTTAGTACGTTAAAATGACATAAATGGTGCTTACGCCAATTATCGCCAGTGTGATTAAATACCTTTTTGATTTGAATGAAAATGAGTTAAAAATAATAAATCTAAACTCTAAACAACATTAAACCATTTATTTATTTTAAAAGCATTTTGTAATTGCTAATATATTTTTTTAGGTTTTGCAACAATAACATACAGATTTTTACAAAATGGCGACTATCGGCGTGTGTGCATGCTTGTAGATCTCTCCCATTTTGTGTAATTTATGTGGTTTCTCGGTTCTGTCTTTTTTTAAAAAAGAAATAAAAACAGAAACCCATAGAAAACCTATTCAATAACAAAGATATAGATAAAAGTATATGTACGCACCTATAGTTATTGGGATTCGTTCAACGGATTTAGTATCAGATGGCGACACCGTTCAATATAGGTGTCAAAAATTCGCTTGAGTGGGCTCTCCATTCCATCTATATTACTATACTCTTTGGGAAAAGGCTAGGCAGATGATAATATAAAGCATTGGTAATTTAAACTTTGTGTAATCTAGTTCACCACCACTCTCAAAGTGATCAAGGGGTGAACTATGGCCAACTCTTTCCAACAAAGAGGAGGCCTCCCAGCAGTGGGATAACCTCTATGTAAGTTTTGCTAGCAAAAACGCATCGAATTTGTGAATATTCAGTCAGATAATTTTTTCGCAATGGGCATTTAAACAAATTTTCTGTGCATGTACTCAGGAAACATATTTTGTCTTTCCCTTGTTATTAACGCAGTCATATGTGTTCCGTCAGACTATTTTATGTTTCAATTCTTTGTCAAATCTCTGAGAACCATGGAGTAGGGAATAAATGGAGTGATCAGACAAAAGCAAACGCGATGCGATTTTAGTGTACTGTCACTATCAATTCGAGTAAATTCTGTAAGATTAATTATTAACCACAACTTAAGCTAGGTTAAAGAAAAATTCTATTCTCTCCGTTCTAGATTTTTGATAGACTTGTTTCCCGAACTTGGTATCTCTAGGACCAGGGATCATAGAGGACTCAGGCTTTATTTTTAGCCTTTTCATATGTCCCACAGACGATATCTGTACCTCTTCGCGGTACAACAGTCATACAATTTCTGACATTCTTATTTGTCGTGTTTCAGCTGGAAAACTCTGGTGATCCATTAGAGTTCGAGAATGCCCAGAAGCTCTCGTATTGGACGTGTGTGTACTTCCTCATAGTCACCATGTCCACCGTAGGTTACGGTGACGTGTTCTGTCACACAGTACTTGGAAGGACATTTTTGGTTTTTTTTCTCCTCGTCGGCTTGGTAAGTTTCACTTTCAACTGCTCTATCTAAATCTTTCTATGAATAAAATATTTAATGATATGAAATTAATTTTAAAGTCAAATATCTGAGTAATCTTTGCAAGGAGACGCAAGTCTCTTAATTTCCCTCTGTAGTCATTTGGAACACAACTATTTAACTTTCAAGTAACTTCAAGTAGTTTTATACTCTCTCACGGCTACAAAGTCGTTACGACAAGCTTGCGGTTCCTTGTACGAGGCTAAATTAATAACAAAGCAAAAGGAAACATAACAAACATTTGCAGTGTAACGGTAACAATATAGTTCACATGGGACTTGCTAGACAAGTTGTTATCGCACAGCTCGTTGAATGATTGTAAGCCTGACTATAGTGCACCATGTGTAGAGCATGACGTTGTGATGACGCCGAGCGGCGCCCCGCCCGGGCGGATCCTCACCCTCATGTGCCATCTTCTAACTTCCCGGCTTCGGAGGACTACCTTCGACTATCGCCGACTACTCAATTTTAATACGCTTTTCTTCGAGCGGCTGCATGGGTGTATTTTGTTTTTTCTTTTGCTTTGTTACTTGATAGTCACCACGAACGTGCCGGAGGATCTGTCTCGCCGCGCTTAGAGTACGGAGTGTACTGGGGACTGGTCCGAACGAGATACGTTGCGCGAGCGAGCGCGTGTGTTGCGTCATGTCGCCATGTCGCCATGTCGTCATGTAGCGCGTCAGTCGCGCGTCAAGTGGCGCCCGCCGCCTCGGCGACCCGGTGCCGCGTCCCACCCCTCCCACTCGCGATGCATGCCGCACCACGCCTGGCTGTGTTCAGTTGCTCACATCACCGGTAGACACACACTACTTCCTTTTATTTTTATTTCGCTCCGCTACCGGCTACACTTTACGACTCGCGTCACCATAGAGAGGTTCCGATCTCAATGTGGACATTGTCGTGCACCACTCGATGGTGTCCGCGCGGTCGAGCTGCTTGTTCAGTCGACACCGTGGTATGTTGCAGGCAATGTTCGCTAGTAGCATTCCCGAAATTATAGAGCTGGTAGGAAGTAGGTCCAAGTACAGTGGCGAGCTGAAGCGCGAACATGGAAAGAGGTATCCGTTTGATAATATAAAGTGGTCGGCGGAAGTGAAGGCGGTTCATCTCGCGCCATGCTCGGAATGAACCGCCCGCGCTTCCGGCGCCCACGTGGAATCATCACCTTATAAGAAAGCTTGCTCAGTGCCGTCAGATGTATTGTGTTATCTACTCGTGGGCACGCGCGGGTCCGTCGGCGCGCGGCGGGTGGCGCTTCGCCCCGGAGCTACGCTAGCGTACCGCCGGGGCGAGCGGCGCCGCGCGGCAAGCCGACACGGCCCGCCCGTGCTCGCGTCTACCAAGCGTCTATACCGAATGCCCACCGTTTTTAGTTTAGGTACCGGTCGATCCGATTTCTTTTTAAGTTCTGATCATCGATTAGTTAGCGTACGTATCCTTAGGCTTTGCATGCACCCGGTCACGAGTCCCGTCACGGCTCCCGCCGCTCCACGGCTAGCGTAGCTCGGCACGGCACCCCAGTCCCGCACACCCACACACAGCCACAGCCACATGCAGACAGACGACACTCACCGCACACAGCCTCGTACGCGAGGGGGCGGGCCGGGCGGGCGGGGCGGGGCGGGGCGGGCGCGCGGGGGCGGGCCGGGGGCGCGGCTACTCACCTTACGGTGTTGCTGTGTATCGTAGGCTGTGTTCGCCAGCTGGATCCCCGAGATCACGGAGCTGGCGGCGCAGCGGAACAAATACGGCGGCCGGTACAACAAGGACGTCCGCCGCAGGTACCCTGCTCTCACGCCCCCGCTCCACGCGGCTTCCTGCCTTCCTACCTCTCACGGTTTCGATCTTGGTTGATTGAATGCGGAGTTTGCTAATGAAATTTATTAATCCTTCACTAGAATCGGTCTCTCGGTGCCGTGGCGCATGCTCGAAGAGTTAGCTCCCGGCGGCCGCGCCCCTCTCCCCCCACTAGAGAGACAGGCGCGCGGTCGACCGACGCACTACTACATGCCTTTTTTCGTAAATTTTACTCGAGATACCGTTGAGCTTTTTAATCCTTTCTAACGAGACTAGATCTGGAGAGAGCCGATGTAAAGTTTTGTAATGCTGTCGATGAAGTAGTGTTTGGTTTGTTCGCTTGCACACGATGCCTGTCGCCACGCTGTAGCGCTAGCTCCGGCACTCGCCACAGTCCCGCGACACACAGCCCGTGCCGCGCCGCGCCGGCCGCGCCGCCGCCCCCGCGCCGCGCCGGGCGAGTCGCCGCCGCGCCGCCCGCTCGCGCGCCGCGCCCCGGGCCGCGCGCCGGCGACTCGCCCCCCGCTCTCGTTTGAATGAATGTGAACGTCTTGTTTTGTCTGTCGGCGTTTAGGCGATATTTGCCAGTTGTATCCCAGAGATAATTGACTTAATCGGCACTAGACCCAAGTATGGCGGCACCCTCAAGAATGAGCGGGGACGCAGGTGAGCCGCTGTCTTCACTCCGTTCCGTTGAATGTGTTCCGTGTTGTGACATCTATTCTTCCTTTTCCTCTCTTAGCACGCTTCTGTGTTCTCACTTATCTTAGCGGGACGCAAGTCCCGCGAGTTGTCTTTGTTTTTATGAGTCGATATTGATTGTAAATTACCTTTGAATTGATTTGAGTTCAGTTGAATAGTGAACAGCAGATAGTGGCTAGTGTTATCGCTCGTCATTATAGGTATCATGATTATGTTCTGTTAGTATACGTACGTAAAGTAAAGGAATGTTAAAGTAAAGCTTAGTTACGGAGAGTTAAATGTTGAGTGGTACCGTACTGTAGTGCGTTGTTGGAGTTCTGGTGTGCGTTGCGAAGCGAGGCGTCGACAGCTCCTGCCTGCGGGCGGGTGCGCCCGCGCCGCCCAGGGGGCGCTGTGGACGCGCGCGCACCACCCCTGCCTGTCCCCCGCCCCCGCCCCAGCCCCAGCGCCGTCCGCTAACCTGCCCCCGCCCCGGCCCCCCTCTCCCGCAGACCGCTCCGCTCCGACTGTACTCCTGCCTGCACGTCTTACTGTTACTTGTACTTGTACTCTTAATGTTGACCCTCTTTTAATGTTTTTGATCTGTAATGTAATTTTGAATCGACCCCCTCGGTTATTTTAGTGTAATGTATTTTCGTAAATATATTCATAGAGCGTGGCAAGGCTGTGTGCATTGAGGACATTTTTAACGCAAAATTAGTTTAGTTTTATTGAACATATCATTTGACATGATTGACATCATCCTAGCAACGATACACCAATCATTTTATGAGAAACTTTTGGATTGATTTTGGAAATTGTTTGCAATTTTTTGTGGATCGTATTAAAGATACAAAGGTAGACAGATTTAATGTTTATATGAATAATAAAAATGAAATCAGTTCCTTTGCCACACCTTAGATGAATACTAGTTGCATGGTCGTGTAGACATGAGCTGTTCGCATCCTTTGGTTTGTTTCACTTCCTTATTTTCTGCTCTGTCATGATTATCTGATTCTGTACTTCTTTTCTTTTATTTTAACAACATTAACCTTCACCATTATACGGACTGTCGACTGTCACACTTCAACAAACGAGTGTCCACCTAACAGTGTCGATGTGAACTTATTAAGAATTGCGACTCTGGCTCAAAACAATATACAATTTTAAACGAACATAATTATATATTCGTCCAAGTGATTACATATTTCCCAAATACATAAACTGTACTGAGACGCGAGCTTTTACCGTTTATATAACATTTTTATCTAAACACAGTACAAAAGGCGTATTACCATAGATGCTAAAGCGTAGAGTACAATAAAGATTGATTAACAGAGAAAACACGCGCCGTACTTACACTTTTCACAGTATTTATTTATATAAACCACAAAGTAACTAGATCACAACTTATATGTAACAGAAAATAATTAAATATATATATTTTGCTGTGTCTAGATAAGAATTACACACGCTGACTGTTTCGTTGTTTCGCAAACAGTGGCTGCTTGCGAAAATAATAATCAAGAATTGAATTTCTTCAGTACATAATACATTTCTGAAGGAATGAAAGCTTAAATACTAAAAAAGTTGCGATTGCTTACAAGCTACATTAAAAAAAACTAACCTAGCTTATACTAATGTATTTTTATTGTATTTTGAAATGATTTTACAGTGTGAGTAGTCAAGTGACATGCTGTTTGTGAGAGTACTAAAAAGTCAGTGTGTTAATAACACTTAGAATCAAATCATCACACCTCAAAGTATATACTCCATGCAATGTATGCTATAATTGTTGTATGTCCCCCCTAAAGACACTACATATAATGTCCTGCAAGCGACCTAATCAACCCCTGTCCAATAGTCGTCGTCTCATTTATTTTATTTTATTTTTATAGTGTGGTAGATAGTTACACAAATCCTGAACGAAACTGAGCTTTCTAGAACAATGTTTATTTATTTGTGGCTTTAGTTTAGATATTGGATTTATATTTTGAATTATTGAAACTTAAGCAGAGTCATATTAATAAAATTTAAGTTTTGAATTGACTACAGGCCACAAACTAATGAGCGTATAGTAATAATGAACGTTTTAATTTGCAAACCACGTCATTGTTTTATAAAAAATCTTGAAATTTTGACTGCGACTTACGTAGTTCAGAAAGATGTTGTATACAAGAACAATTGGCGTAACGAAACAATGGCGTGGTTGATGTATATGTAGCTTCTCTTCACGCTTCTATCACTTACTGTTTTGTTTAACCCTGTCGTGACCTTTTTCTTTGAATGTTTTTATTATCAGTTACTTCCATCTGGTCCCAGGTGTTAAATAAGACTTCAAATTGCTGTTACTTCTGTCTTTTCCTTACTTATAAGAAGAGCTTTTTGAAAATTTGCTTCTTAAAAAAAAATCAAGCCAGTATAAAGTTTTTTTCAACACGAAGCTTAAAAATAAAGGACAATTTTGCAACTTTCCTAACAGTATTTTTCCAACTTAACAAGCTTAACTTTCTGAGAACTCGCTTCTAAAGCTTCTTTCTTTGTTTTTCAAAATGCAAATTTATTTGGTAGATGCACCTTGAGCGTGGCTTAGTGGGCTGGTGTTATAATAAACTTGTACGTTTTCAGGCATATAGTAGTCTGTGGACACATAACATACGAATCTGTGAGCCATTTTTTAAAAGACTTCCTACATGAGGACAGAGAGGATGTGGATGTCGAAGTTGTTTTTTTACACAGGTATGTATTTTAAAGATAAGTTAGTTTTTAATCTTAGATTTAGCATAACTTTTCGTAGCCAAATGCTACGAAAAGAATAATCAAACCGATGTCAGAAATTAAAATTGATTATTTCTGTATTATTTGTGAACAAGAATATTTTTCTGATCTTTGTTCATGACAAAATTATGATGGACAGTTGATTTGTACCTCCTATCTTAATCCTATGTGCAGCTAAATAAAATCTGCGCACATTAGGGATGCGAGAATATTTTAAAACTTAAGTAAAAGTTACCATCCCTGGTTTCAAATTTACAATAAGTTTTAAATGTTTTTCTACCCAACATGTTGTGTAATATCAGAATTAAGTAGATTAATAAGTTATTGATATAAGTATTATAAGTCTGAGAACCTTATTAACATCAGAATAAATACTGAAAAATATTAATAAAGTGATGATTCATAACATCGAGTAAATAAATAAAAATACTGAACTAGTTATGAAACTCGCTTTCAAACGATAACTGTGTGCTGCGGAAGCATGGTCACGCATCAGTGTGTGACGCTGCGTGTGTCGAAGCTTGCGGCTTGTCGAGTGGTGGTGTGTCATGTGTGCTCCACGACGCTTTCAGAAAAGAGCCCGACCTTGAGCTGGAAGGTCTCCTCAAGCGTCACTACACCACCGTCGAGTTTTTTCAGGGTACAATGATGAATGCCGTCGACCTTGAACGAGTCAAGGTTAGAATACAACCATAGAGCAGGCATTAGATTAACGCACGGCCGTAATTCTCATTGACGCGTCTACGTGAATCAGTACTTATTTATTTATTTATATGTGCATAAAACAGAACTCTTTCTTCTGTAAAGATGCTGTTTCATAGTCACAGTAGGTATTGATCACTTTGGTAACGTTTATCTTGTGATTATTTTGATGCAATCATTGCTTCTCACGGTGCTGCGAGGTCGCTCGCGGGTATCTGCGCCGCGACCCCGCACCACCACACGACTGCGTATTTTGGTACATAGAGTTGCATGGTAAGGCCACGCCAGGCATCGGACTCTCCGGTAACCATGGCCAGCGTGTTAACTGAGCGTTCATGACAGGAAACCGCCCGACCTGGAGCTCGAAGGCCTGTTCAAGAGACACTTTACCACTGTGGAATTCTTTCAAGGCACCATTATGAATCCAATCGACCTTCAGAGGGTGAAAGTAAGTAGCAATGCACACACGAGAAATAATCAAAGTGGGCGTGGTGTCGGTTTGACGATTTAACATATTGTCTAGAGTAGAGCGATGCTCGTACTAACCTATCGCGAGTTGTCGGCGCGGCGCTCGGTACCCTTCGCCCTCGGCCGCTACTGAGCGCCGCTTGCCTCGCTGAGCTACTGAGTGTTGTGGCGGCGCGGCGGCGCGTGCGCCTGCCGATGCACTCACGAGGCGACGCGCTCGCCGCGCTCAGCCCGCCCACCATGTGTCTGATTGGGTGTTGTTGCAATGCTGGCCCGTTTGTCACTTCGATATCGATTTTCTGTACGTTACGATGGAAATATTGGCAATAATGGCTGCCGAAGAAAGGGTTACCATTTTCAAAATTTAACATTTTTATAAGTAGTCGAGTACAGTTATCGATTTTCGATATAGTTGGGTAAGTTGGCATGGCTTGTAGAATGTCAGCGCTTGCGTGCATGTTACCTTCTTCTTTCAACCCCACCTGCTTTTTATAAAATGAACACCACCCGAAAAACTCATTCAATTGAAATCCAGCAATATTGGCTTATCAAATTCAAAATGATCAATCGAGTCTTGGTGCTCATTTTCGTATTTTCGGCCAAATCTGCATGCCGCAATCTTCACGCTTTTGTAAACCTCCGCTTGAATAGAACGTAGAACTAAATTAAGTAAATACTAGACAAAAGTCTTCTAAATTATTCTCTGTCTTTCCTCCTAACAATATATAGATGTGTAAACTAACTTTTCGGTAACTTTGTGTGTTCACGTTTGATTGGTAAGTGTTGTGACCCTATAAGTGTATTATTGCTTACCGCAGATGGAAAATCCCCCAAAATTTGCATTTATATACGAGTAAACTTGCTTGGATGAGACGAATAAATCCAAAATTCTAATCAAGTATACTTACGCAGATATGTGTCTAGTTATCCGATTCGTACATTCTTGTAAAACAATTTGGAAACTGTAACCTGAGCTGCAGCTTGATTCTAAAAATTGTAAGCGTGTCATACAGATGGTATAAAGAGTCTAGCAAGAGCGATTGTATCCAAATTCACATCAGTGAAGTCCACTATACACCTTCGTCTTCAAAAACAAAATCTGATCAGCAAAAAAAAAACACTATCGCTTTGGGAGCCTCTACTCCACCATCTACGTGCCACGCGCTTGCTGAACGAAAACTATAATATCTTCCAAACCTAGGTACATGAAGCAGATGCATGCCTGGTGCTAGCCAACAAATACTGCCAGGACCCTGACGCGGAAGACGCCGCCAACATCATGAGGGTAATCTCCATCAAGAACTACTCCGACGACATCCGGGTCATCATCCAGCTGATGCAGTACCATAATAAGGTGGGTTTGAAGTTTTTAGATGGAGAAAAGAAAGTAAGCAAGCATAGATAAAACAGCCACTAAAACGGCTTGGACAATTCAAATGTGGAAGGCGATCAGGATGATGATGGACGTATAGACACAACTTGTCTATAGGTCCAGCACTGGACTGCGTTAGACTGAGTTGCTTGCTAAAGATGACAAGAATATGGAAAAGTACAAAATTCTTTTAATTTGATTTTTCAGGCCTACCTGCTAAACATTCCATCGTGGGACTGGAAGCAGGGCGACGACGTGATCTGCCTCGCAGAACTGAAGCTAGGCTTCATAGCGCAGAGCTGCCTCGCGCCCGGTTTCTCCACCATGATGGCCAACCTCTTCGCCATGCGCAGCTTCAAGACGGTCAGCCTTCCTCTTACTACGCCCTACACTTGTATAAACATGCTCCTCAAGTACTTTCAGAGATCGACCCTCGACCCTCCGCCGGATAAAGCTTACCGTCGCTCTCTGAACGTACCACAAGTTCTAACGATACTATGCGGCATTCCACAGTCACAAGAAATGGCTATATGGACTAATGACTACATGCGAGGTACCGGCATGGAGATGTACACCGAGACACTAAGCTCCACATTTATCGGGATGCCGTTCAAACAGGCCGCAGAGTAAGTGGGCAAGGAACGAGACGCTTTAATAACGTGACACCTGACAAACGTCACACACAAACCTTCTATACTTTACAAGTGTTTGAGCATTTCATACCGTGATTACAGGACAATCAATACTAACCAACTACGAAACGCATAGCTTATCATTTTAGTGTTTTTTGTTCATTTTGTTTGCCAGCTTACCGTCTGTGGTTTTCAATAAATATCAATGTTTTTTATTCGATTTCATTGTCATAGGTACTGCACTGAATAACGTTTTAGCCGGTAACATCTGAAAATACACACATAATATAGGGTTATGATGTATGTACTAATAGTTGTGTAATATAGCCGGCGAGCAGCGCGGAGTGTGGCCGAGGCACAGACACGATGGCCCCGTGAGGTGGCTAGGACTAACATGGCACGAGCTTTAGCGTCTCCTATTGGTTGATTGCAGTCCCCCGACACACAAGCTTGGCAGAACGATTACCTGCAGGGTACTGGCTGCGAGATGTACACCGAAACACTGTCGACTTCGTTCACGGGAATGAGCTTCCCGCAAGCGAGCGAGTAAGACTCCCCTCGATCCTTGGGCGCCTGCACCGCACCGTAGTCACTGTGTGCCGACTTGCTAACCCTAGCTACCAGACTGTGCACTCCTAACCGATAACCTAGACACGAGTAGGCTGGATATGTTTAGAACTAAAATGTCTTTCTGATTTTTCAGAATAGATTGTGCATGTTGAATGGGTAATATATTAGTCAATTATTAACTTAGTGGTATGATTTTAGACTACTGTCCGAGCCTATTGTGAATTGTGTTCGTCATCTAGTGACGGCGACTTTTCTATTTTTATTACCTTATTAACTGTCTTTACTTTTTAAATACAAACACATTTAAATTTTAAATCACTCAGGATGAAATTGATTCCTTTTTACTTCGATTAGTAAAACTAATTATGAAATTACTTCAGTGCAGTAAAAGGAAATTGTAAATATGCTGTCATTGATCTGAATCATTATCTTCATGCACTTGGTCTTGGCCTTCATTGCACAATATTCTATTACTTTATTAAAACTACCATCTTCTTGAAGTCAATTATTCACAGGTTTGGGAACTTCTTGGTTTACGGGCTTACTCCTCCTTCTATTGCTTTCTCTGTCGTACATCTTATTCGCTGAACACAGCACTCTATGTAGAATATGCACTGTAGTCATTAGAATATGCATGTACTATACTACCAGTTTATTATTATATTGTATACTTTTACATATGTAATTCTGTAGTATTTTATATTTTAGTAGTAATTATACTACTTAATATTAGCTTATTTATAGTATATTCCAACTATTTGTCGTCTGTAGCATGGAATGAACCTTAGATGTTTTAATACTCATTATATTTAGAATGAGTTACGTGTAAATAGTTTTGTTATTTAAATTAATTTATCGTCATGTTAGACTCGTAGAGAAGATGGAACATATGGTACCAAGAGCAAACAAAATCAAAAGGTATCGTAGAAACCGTCAAACGACGAAATAGTGTTTCGAAAATATATTAGACTGAACTTGAATAGATTGAAGAATACTACAAAATTTTGAAGAAATAAACTAGAAACTTAAAAAAAGAAAATGATTCTGAATCCCTGCTTATGTTTCGAAATTCGCAATTTTTGTACGTATTTTGTGTTGGAGCTATCACTATTGGTGAGTTTAGAACCACCAACTGCTAACGACAAACACTAACCTATCTCAAGCGCAAAAATCATAATTAAAAAATAAATATCAGGTCATTTGGTGTCCCAGTTCTAATATCTGCTTGTTCTGAAGTCAAATCATGATGTATCATGGAAAACGAAGTCTTATCATGAAAGGATGCAACTTCAGATCAAGCCGGTACATCATGTCTGTCCTCCAGGTTGTGCTTCACGAAGCTCAAGCTGCTGTTGCTGGCCATCGAGATCAAGGGCGAGGAGGGAGCTGACAGCAAGATCTCCATCAACCCGCGCAGTGCCAAGATACACGCCAACACACAGGGATTCTTTATCGCGCAGTCAGCTGATGAGGTTAAAAGGTAAGTCGAGCGCTTTATTTTATTCATGAACTCATAGATGCTGGTAGTCTCGTATTTCTTCGCCTGAATAACGCAAGGAAATTAGCTCCTCTTAGCATCTTTCCAAAACAAGAATGTCGTCTTCTGGCTAACATCCTTCAGTCGTTTAACACTTTCTTTAACTTGATTGTGTTGCCGGTCGTAGTGGCAGTTTTGTCTCCTTAGTACTTACTACAACTATTGTCATTCCAGAGCTTGGTATTATTGCAAGGCCTGCCACGAGGACATCAAAGACGAAACGCTCATCAAGAAGTGCAAATGCAAAAACTGTAAGATCACTGTATTGCTAACATTACTAATACATTACCTAACTTAGCGAGACAATCTGTACAGAATTCTCTACATACAATACTTTAAGCTAACTTCTTAACTTTGTACTATTCTGTGACATTCTTTCTGGAAATATTTAATGTTGTTTTTGAACTGTGCCCCGTAATATGTGTGTCACTTTCACAAGTGTGAGCACAAGATGTTCGCCGTACACGCAGGCGTAGGCAGGAGCCCTGGGGGCGCCGTCGACACAGACTCGCTCGACCTCACACTGTTTTCTTTCTATTTGTGCGACATTAATGAATATATTGTTCGGCTAAACTTTTAGTGACCGCGCACCAGCGGAAGGTTGGAGCCGACATAGGTAACTTGCACCACACCTAACCTCACAACTTGACGTTTTCCGATATTTATTTTTCGTGTCTATAATTTTGTTGAGTTGCTTTAGTGGTGTTGCGTCCGTACCTCACTGACTGGATCGGCTGCAAGGCATTATCTTGACCCGTGCTCGTTCACACCCTATAATTTAGCGATCATTGTGTATGTCCGCTCGCTCGTGAATGGATTCCGCCACAAGAGAAGCACTCCGACACTTCACCATTTTTCTGCCTTTTGAGATATTACTCGCTCTGTTTCTGTATCAATTCAGAGGATTTAGTGCATCATACAATACCGCTTAACATTCACATACCAATCAGGACCTGTACATAGTATCACACAGCAGTCACTTGTCAAAATTCTATCTGGACACGCAGTGCGGTGCGACTCAACGACAGTTGAACACATTGCTATGATGCACTTCTGAGCCCAGCAGCACAGACAGTACTTGCATGTAAACATTAATAATATGTAGAACTAAACTGCAAGTGCACCGTCATGTCCCCGAACACTTAGATATAATAATATAAAAGAATCCACGAAAGCATGTCTCAGAACTAAAGGAGTGAAGATCTCAAACTGCTGATAGAATTGCCCATCGAGAGTGAGCTTTGGAGGACAAAGACTTAAGACGACAGTTCCGGCTTGTCTGTGCTAACGACGCGACAGTGACTAACACAGGGAGGAAACTAAATATAGTCACGAACCATCACATTCATCACGCTTTTGACAGAATCAAATTCTACCGCTCCGACATCAAGCTTCACTGCACAGAATCTGATTCTCCCAAGCTCATCTAACAAATTAATCATACATACATGTTAGGAGCGTACATTCGTATTGTCAGTGTTTGGATTTTTACAGATGTCGGAATGATGATGATGCAGACCGGGATGGTGAAACAAAGTCTAAATACGTACCGTGCTTGTCAAGACGGTACGGAAACGAAATGACAAATATACCGTATTACCGTACCTTACACACAAATAGTTTGTTTGCATCAACTAACCGTTGCTATGGACGAATTGAAACTGGGCTACAATATACCTATGCTAATACACGATTTAACGACACACGCAACTAGTATAGTGCAGCTAGGCTAAGACACTATATTAACTACAGCTCGCTTATTATACGAAAGATTTAGGTAGACAGTATATCAGAGTTAAACACTGTTCACGTCTGCAACCCTAATAGGAAAACTGACCTCTATTACTATTCAGCCCGCACTGAGCAGTATCCCTAATGATGTGATAATTTCCCGTGTCCTTGCTAAAATTTCAGTTTGGGCGGTAGTAATGAGAAGTCGAACATAACTGCGTCGTCATCAACTACTTCCTACTCAGAGATAACTTTCAGCTTTGCATCTCTGTCTGCATTAAGATCTATTATTTGCGTATCTTCTGTAACACCCACAATTTGAAACAGGTTAAAATGGATTGTGTAACAAGTGAGCTAAACGTATTGTTTCTCGGTTCAGTGGCCACATTCAGGAAGGGCGTACGAGCCGTCCAGATGGTTGGCAGGGCAAGTACGTAACCTCAATGTTAAGATTCAGTGTACTTACATGTCAATGTGATGTTATACGCGACGAGTGGGGCGGGTGACTCCCGGCCACCTTCGCATAGCAAACGTGTCCTGTTTATCATTGTCTTGTCTCATACGTTTCTATATGTGCATTTATACAGCAGTTAGATGTTTGCCTCTCTATTAGCCGATATTTAAAACATCGAGAGACATTATGTGATGTCGTTTATTTATTTTGGTGTTGTTGTTATTATATTATTATATCTCAAAATATTTTTCTAGGAGTATTTTGATCCCTGATTTTCTGCATCAACATAGTCCCTCTGATATTGATGTTGTGAAGTAATAGATTTTACAAAAAGTTAATTTATAATTTATTTATGCTTTAACGTTGAAAAGATGATTTAATGACCCCCTGCATAGGGAACGTTTAGATGCTACCGCCTCGATAGAACCGCGAGGACCCAGCAGTGGTTAGCTGCTGCGTCCGATCTGCCGAACGATTTGGTATACTCGCCTTACTGTTATCACATCCCTGTAATATTTACGATTCTGTAATTTCATTTGAGCCATCAGTTCTTAGTACGCTCAACGCCATTCTAATCACTCCATGTTTTCATACCCTCATACCCTTTGCATTAGTCATGGTAATATCTAGGGTTTTAAATTCATTTAATTCAACAAGTGAGACATAATTTATAGCACGTAGAGCTTGTCTAATAGTTAGATACTTTTTGTTTTGTGTGTCGTTTGTATTCGTAGCTTTATGTTTGTTGCATGTGTGGTGGTAGGTATGTTTTGATAACTGTAGCATTAATTAGTTGTGACTATAACTTTGATTTTTACTAAGTAATTTGATTGTGTATCGGTTTCATCTTCAGCTTTCTATGGAGCTTCTCTCTGGACGTACACGTACCGTAACTTTGTGCTAACTTTTTTTTTATCTTACACTTTAGAGTCCAAAACACCTATTTATATTAATCTTTACGTTCCAATATTTAAAGTGCTAATTGCTTTCAAAATACTTGAAAAGATGAAACCGATGATTGTACTATTGAAGTGATCTGAGTCAATATGGACAGACCGGCCACACGCTGTACTATATCGCGATGTGCTGTAGGAACTGTATTTACTGAGTGGAGTGGAATGCGAACTTGTGCTGATGTTTTGCAGATGATCACCATCCTCCCCCCACCTTCACGCCGCCAGAGTTGCCCAAGAAGGTCCATGTTCGAGGTACATCTCAGGCTCCGAGCCGAGTGTTTTTTTTTTTCGTTTTCCTTTTAATCATCGGCCCACCGAACCATTTGACCGGCAATCTGCTTCGTCCTAGGTTACCGTTCCGGTACCGTGCACCTAGTTGCTTTGTCACGCATTATCTCATAGCGAGCACTGACAACTGGCGGGATGCCTCGGGGTATGCGCTTCTCTCGCATGGACCCGGCTGCCCTGTAGTGACACGACCCGCTACCGCTCCGCCGAGCGGTGGCTCTAAACTAACAGCCTCACACAAAATTTCACAAAAGTATCCCTACTAACAAAATTGTATTGAACACGAATCAAAATCATTTTGTTTTTATTTTACTTTTGCATTCACTATTTCAATGAGTAATGAGTCAACGACGATTGAATTGTTTCCATCGATCTGTGCTTCTTGGTAAACTCTAAAGCGGATGTATTATCATTTGTGGTTTGTACCCCTCTGCCGCGCATTGCA
Organism: Cerastis leucographa; assembly: GCA_963082945.1. Classification (NCBI taxonomy): domain Eukaryota; kingdom Metazoa; phylum Arthropoda; class Insecta; order Lepidoptera; family Noctuidae; genus Cerastis; species Cerastis leucographa. Next base: position 17,401,733 of record OY720356.1, on the reverse strand, counting down.
AATATTCATGGCATTGTATTTATTTGTCTGAATGATTAAATACCTACCATCTTAAATAAAGAGTTGCCAATTCATGGATGACGTTATGTACTAGTCTGTCAAAAAGCCTGATTGTAATTCAGATCAAGAAAACAACGGCCCGAACTGCTATGATCAAATTACAATTAGAATGATTCCGTAATTATCTATAATTATCCAAAACTTTTGTCCAAAATTGGCAACGCTAAAGTGAATGCTATGTGGGTACCTACATCTATGCTTTTGTTGTAGACTATTGATTAAGAATACATAAGTAATTATACTTTGATTGAACCCAAGTAATTTTGAAATGAAAAGTTGAAATTGAATTTAAACTAGATTTTTTTATAAACCGAAGTTTCAGTACATGCAAATTGAGAACACTTAGTTTGAAAAAAATTTAAAAGTTTTTTTAAAAGTAAATTAAAATCAAAACTCACAAGCTTTTCTGCTTATACAACTTCATTGAGTAATATTTTCGCGTAAATAGTTCTTATTGCCTTTCAGGTGAAATTGCGAGGGAAAGAGGGGAGGATACTAGTTGTAAGTATTAGCAAAATAACATAGCCATTCTCTATAATCATCATCACGGTTAAACATCACCAAAACAGTTGACTGGTAAAATAAAATACTGCACACAGGAAATTAACTGAAACACCCACCCCTCCCCCTAAAGTGCAACCTGTGAAGTGATTCATGTGACATTTGCTTATCATCTTAATGTTAATCATGGGGAAAAAAATCTAGAAAATCACACAGTGCTGTCGTCTGAAAAGTGAAATCCCTTACAACAAACGATGCAAAACCACAAAGTTAACTTCATATCTGAAGTTATTTAGATTAGCAATAGTACACAAAACAACAAACCTTGTCAAGATCGAAGATAGAAAGAAGAATACAAACAACACAGATCCTACTAATATTATAAACGCGAAACTTTGTAAGTATGGATGGATGGATGTCTGTTACTCCTTCACGTAAAAACTACTGAATGGATCTGGCTGAAATTTGGCACAAACATAGATAATAGTCTGAAATGGCGTAGATACTTTTTATCCCGGTAGTGTGATCCTGCGGGACAAATACCGAAAAAACGGACGAAGCCGTGGGCAGAAGCTAGTAACTAATAAAAAACTAACTCTCGACCTTCTTCCTCTAGTAATAAATCGCAATCACCGGAACGCAGCGCCGACAACGCTGTTGTCCCCCATGGCGAACCAGCTGATGAATACCACCACGACGAGGCAGGTCAACAAAGTCAAGCCCAACGTCAACAGGGCCCCGCCAGATACGTGAGTCTACCACAGAAACAATACCTATACCGTTTTAATTACTAAATGTTAACGAGTGGTGGTACATGGAGTAGCTTAGAGTATATCAGTTGGTGTTACGAACTCATGATAGAATATCAGAAGTTGAATCTCAAAATACATTTCTGCCTTTGGGAAACTTTCTATTTCCTTTCATACACATGAGATGATTAGTGTTTGAAGAATCATTTTCTGTCTATAAATCAGTCTCTTCAAAAAACAGATCTTCTTTCAGTCATGTATCATCACTCCCAATTAAATAACGCTATAATTGGAGCTTTCTCTGGAGCCAAGCAACACAATCCGTGTATTACTTTTATTTAAGACAAAAAATAATAATTTGGTTGACATTCGGCTTTAGAATATAACTGAAACTAGCCGAACTAAACTCCAAAACATGGTCAAAATTATTATTAATAAAAATAATTAAAATAATGAATTTAAATACATCCCATAAAGTCTCTTCTTCTATCCTTGATTTCTCTTTCTATCGCGGCTTGTTATTCGAGTATTTTATTTTAGCACGACGTGCACAAAGCACTAAATTGATATATTACCTGTTTGCACATTTATTTTCCTGAAAAAAAGAAACGGAGACGACTCTTTGACCCTGTGTTACAGGAATCCCCAGGATCAAGATACCAATTACCAGGCCTATCACCTTGCCTACGAAGTGAAAAAACTCATGTAATTGAAAATTATTCAGCTAGATCATTTTATTATCAGTAGTTTTGATATTTGCAAAGTACTTGAATTCTTTTACACGAGTTAAGTCAGCAATGTGTCAATGTTGCCTACATTGGGTGTGTATTGCACGGTCCTTGGACTTAGCAGTGCAGACAACTGCGCAGACTTTTCTCGATTAAGTTCGTAGAGTAGTGCCTGCTTCACTAGTCAAATGTTTTAGTTCGAATACGTTTAGGAGTTATTTTTTTATATTTTAGCGTGTACTGCACTTGAATTCCGCACGACACACAACTACAGCATGTTTATGTCACTATGTTTATACACATTCAATATTTATGTCTGCGATGCGTATTCTTATACATACAGTAGTTTAGATGTTGTTGTTTTCAGTATCTACAACACAGTAGCTTCAGATTACATTACTTGTAAAATAACCGACTCTCAGAAATAACTTGTCAAGAACCCGATTTTAAATAAATTCAATAAATAATTTTCTACTGTCCGAGAACTCACTGTAGTGAATTATTAGAAGCTATCTTCAATAGTGGCTATTCTTATCTCTTCATATTCCCCATACTTAGTAAAAATGTTCTAACTCTTAGCCCCTAACCTTTCAATTTCCTCTACTAGATTAAATTGAAAACAATAAACAAAACTATAAAATCATCTACATAAACACATTTTGTTCAGACGCACGTGGGTTCTATTTGATGGAAACCTTTACTAAGTTCCAACCTTTGTACAGGCCAACGAGTAGAAGCAGTGGTGGTAACCAAAACAGCAATGGCGTCAGCCTACCCGCGGGCTTGGCTGACGACCAGTCGAAAGATTTCGACTTCGAAAAGACTGAAATGAAGTACGACTCCACTGGGATGTTCCATTGGAGCCCCGCAAGGAACTTGGAAGATTGTATATTAGTAAGTACAGTAGTTCTTAATTTAGCCTATTCCAATGATTTCCATCTATACATATAAAATTCAAAGTCCTGACTGACTGAGATATCCACGCACAGCCTAAACCGCTGCTCCTAGAGACTTGAAATTTGGATGGTGTGTTTTTTGTGAAGAGTAAGTATCCACTAAGAAAGGGTTTTTGAAATTCCATCGCTAAAGGGGAAAATCAAGGGATGAACGATTGTATGGAAATCGGTCATTTTTTAATTAAGTAGCATGAAATTTCATTTGCAAACTTCTGGTCAAAAATGAATATGGTTGTCATTTTCGTGGTTTTCGGGGTGATAACGAAAATAAGGTCAAAATTAAAATCCAAGTTAGTGTTGCGGAAAATTGTCTATTATAACTTCATGGGTGTCGTTTTCGTAGTTTTCGGGGTTGATGACAATGAAAATGAGGTCAAAATGAAAATCCAAGAAGGCGCCGAGGAAAATTTGCTGTTTTTCTTTTTTTATGGACATCGTTTTCGTGGTTTTCGGAGTCGCTGATAACGAAAATGAGGTCAAAATGACAACACAAGATGGCGTCGATTTTTTAAAATTTTCTGTTTTTCCATCATGGGTGTCGTTTTTTTGGTTTTCTGGGTCTGGCAATGAAAATGAGGTCAGAATGAAAATCTAGGATGGCGCACAGGAAAATTTACATAGTTTTGTTTAATCTGAGTAGTACTTATTGTTTTTTTTTTTTAATTGTACTGTCTAGTTCAATTACACCATTAACTATATCAAAAGGCGTGGTTGGACGACTGGGGCATTTGAGCTACGGCATCCTAGCTCGGAAGAGATGTATAAAATAAATTCTGGTTCAATCCATTAAGGTCACTAACAATCTAATCAACAAAATAACAATCTAAAAAGACGCCGTAGTATACTTTTTTTCTATCCAGAATGAATTCTCTGGCTTCTTACTTTGAAAATCACAGACTTTTACACAACTATTTATCCTATACTTACACTTACGTGCGAGCGAAGTCGCGGTCAACAACATTCTATCATTTATCTATAACATTCAAATGACTATTTTCGACATTATTTTGCGGGGGTAACGCACCCGTGGGCAATTGCCGAATTGCACGCGGGTGAAGCCGTGGGCAGAAGCTAGTCTATTACAATATGTTGCACCAACCAAACTAACAGAAACACATCTCTCTCTTACAGGACAGGAACCAAGCGGCCATGACAGTTCTGAACGGGCACGTGGTAGTGTGTTTGTTCGCGGACCCTGACTCGCCGCTCATCGGGTTGCGGAACCTGGTGATGCCACTGAGGGCCTCCAACTTCCACTACCACGAGCTCAAACACGTGGTCATCGTGGGAAGCGTCGACTACATAAGAAGAGAATGGAAGATGTTGCAGAATCTACCCAAGATTTCTGTTTTGAATGTGAGCAACGCTATTTAGATGCGTAGTTTTATTCCCGTCTTTGATATTCTCTTTTTAATCTTATGAAATTTTATGCATTTTTCATACTGATATTATTCCATATCACCAAAACTGCCATCAGTCTGCGCCTACGTGTTTCTCATCAACTCTTATCTTCCCCAGGGTTCACCGCTAAGCCGGGCCGACTTGCGTGCAGTTAATGTGAACTTGTGTGACATGTGCTGCATCCTATCAGCGAAGGTGCCATCCAACGATGATCCTACGCTGGCAGACAAGGAAGCTATCTTGGCTTCGTTGAACATCAAGGCTATGACGTTCGACGACACGATAGGCGTGCTGAGTGCAGGAGTGGGGACGAATGGGAACAGTACGGCGCCGCCGCCGCCTGGACAGCCGCCGGCGCCCGTACTGCTGCAGAGACGGGGCTCCGTGTATGGTGCCAATGTGCCTATGATTACTGGTGAGTGCGTCTTTTTCGTCTTAGGTATATGGATCTCAAATACTCAACACTCCATGATGATGAAATAAAGCAGCTTCATATCCTTCTTCTTTTTTCTTTAGGAAATACGATAGAAATTTCATTAATATGATCTAACGGAAGGCTAATTTTCACAATGACAACCACAAGTGCCTCTTCAAAACGCACGCTTTTTCTCATAACATTGTGTCTCCTCCTCTCTACAGAGTTGGTGAACGACAGTAACGTGCAGTTCCTGGACCAAGACGACGATGACGACCCGGACACGGAGCTGTACCTGACGCAGCCATTCGCGTGCGGCACCGCCTTCGCCGTCAGCGTGCTTGACTCACTTATGTCCACCGTACGTAACATTGCTATCTTTATACGTCTCTGTTTCTACCAGGTCCGTTCGAAAGTTCCATGGATCGGGTAGCGAGGACCCCTACATTTGGTCAGACGATTTTTTGGTGCGACAACTATTATTAACGGTTCTGATAAGTATAATACTTTACTAGTGTGAATAGAATATTGATGTGCTGTATAGCTACGATGGCTTGTCTGTATTATGCGCCAGAATTTACTCATCCTGAGCCTTTGAGGACACTAATGTCTGCAATTATGTTACAGACTTATTTCAACCAAAATGCCTTAACGCTGATCCGCTCGCTGATCACGGGCGGTGCGACTCCCGAGTTGGAGCTGATCCTGGCTGAGGGAGCCGGCCTGCGGGGCGGGTATTCCACACCAGAAAGCTTGGCTAATAGGTAACAGAAACACAATATTTTGTGATCTTTCTAGGTTTCAAAGCAGTTTAAATGCGCACAGTTGCTGCCGAACTCGAGTTGCTGCACACGTCATAGTCAGAAATGCGAAAAGTGGTTAAGCTTGGGTTCGTTTGCATTTGTTAAGATCAACCGACGATTTGTGCCAAAAAATTGTGTTACTTCCAGGGACCGGTGTAGAGTGGGTCAGATCTCGTTGTATGACGGTCCGCTGGCGCAGTTCGGCGAGGCCGGCAAATACGGCGACCTGTTCGTGGCCGCGCTCAGCACCTACGGGATGCTGTGCATCGGTCTCTACCGGTTCCGGGACACCTCCTCCTCGTGCGACGCCAGCAGCAAGCGATACGTCATCACCAACCCGCCTGATGACTTCTCACTGTTGCCTACCGACCAGGTAATTGACTTTACATCGATGTATATTGAAGACTCCAATATCATGCTTATATTATTCTTAAATAATTTTGCAACATCTTTATATTCTTCGGTAACATTTAATGTACTTGCAATATCTTTCGAGTTTGAGTTTGTTTCTGCGACTAGTTGTAAATGTTATGATCCGTGTACGCAGGTGTTCGTGCTGATGCAGTTCGACCCGGGCGTGGAGTACCGCTCGTCGCGGCGCGCGGCGGCAGGCGCGGGCGGCAAGGACGACGCTTCCTGACTATTGCTGTGCAGCGCCCTCACGGACGGGCCCTACTCCTACATCTAGGCTGTAGGCCCCCACTCCGACAATCCTGCCCCACCCCGCCCAGTCGGGACGCGCACGCCGCGCCACGCCTGTGCGCCGGCGTGACGTGCGTGGCGTGGCGCGACGTGGGACACATCCGTCCCTCACTAACCCCACAGCAACACTCCCGCACTCTTAACCTCGACTCTCGGGTAAACGTCCACGTATTACTCAGATTTTGTCCTGACTTATTTTGTCGTGAAGAAGGAGTGCTGCTACCTCCACTGCCCCGTTTTGTTTTTAATTTTGTCTACTGTATATGTTAGTATTCTAAGTTGAACACTTCCTGCACAGCAATCTACACTCCTCAAACGCACTCTTGTATAGTCTAGCATTCGTTTGTTTAGTTGTATCTATCTACTAAAACTTAAAGCAATAATATAACGAAAGCTTAAAGTTATAAACGTATGGATATAGACTCCTATAGCGACTGGTCTCTCAGTCTATAGCACTTCCATCAGTTCAGAACAATAACTGGATCGTATAAGTCACGAGAACAGCAGTCTATAGGAGCCACAGCAGAGGGTAGTTTTAAACAAGCTGTTAACAAGACAGAATGTATAGAAAGCGCTTTAAGAATATAGAAAAGCTTTCGATGTCTAGGATAAAAGATTAGACGGAGTTCTGTAAAACGCTGTTGTTAACGAGTAAATAAATTTTAAAAGTTCAAACGTAATTTAAGGCAAGAGTAGAGAGTTGGATATTAAATTGTTATGGCACATCACACCAGCTATATCTTTCTGTGTTTACCGCTGATAGCAGGACTTTCACGAGGTAGTTGCTTATCAACAACATGGGCTCCCAATCTGTTGCAGACCTATCGCAAGAGCGGTAGATTTACAACAGATCGCACACTGAGAGAAGTCAGGTATATGAAGCTGCGACTACCTCTAAAGTACTGAGTGCAGCGGCACACACTGCACGCTCGACAATCAAATATTGACACATAAAACAACGACTTTAAATATTAAAATAATTTTAACTCATATATTATACTGTGGTGGTTTAGTTATAGGCTTTGTTTATGAAGGTGTTGGAGAATACATACACACATGCATACACATTTTCGGCTGAGTCCAGACACACTTCTTTGTCTTCCTACAACGGTAGTTCTTGGCACAAGAAGTATCCCATACAGTGGGTCCTAACTATTCCGGAGCTACGATTGGATCGGAATGCATGAAACATTTATAACTGGTTCCAATATAAAAATCAAAGAACCACTGTTGTACAAGTAATATTTTTCTTCTATCAAATGTTCGCGTAGAACAACTTCTAACAGTTTCTTCAAACTGTCTACAACTTCTAATAGATGTCTTTTTTCAGCTAAATCTTGTTCTATTTGTTTCCTAAGGTCTCTTCGATTATTTGTAAGCAATGCTCAACGAAAGGAACCTTTTAAACTTTTAATTGCATGTTGGTTTCACGTGTAAATGGACATAGGTGTAGGCTATTGCTTTTCTTAGAATATCCATTCCTTATTCTGTAGTTTTTTTTTCTCTGTCACGTTTCACGTAATTAAGTGCTATTTTTAAAGCTAAAATATAGACATATTATAAGCATTTAATGTTATTCATCGACTGATTGTTAAGCACGTCATATCATCATCGTTACTTTGTGATTGTACGAAGTTTATTTTAGTCACTATTTTTTTAATTATTAGATGTTTTGTTTTTTCAATGGATTCACATTGAATTCATTAGTTTTAAGACACTCTGCCATATTCAAATTGCACGTATGGTAGTAGTCTGCAAACAGATCCATTGCTCACTGTTTATTATCTTCTTTTTTTAAAAACTTTATATTACTAAGGTTAGACTACTAGTTGAATATTTTTATACAGAATTGAATAAATATTCTTTCCAGAACCTAGAGAGAATCAAACTAAATTGACGCGTTTTCCACCTTCATATCTGTATAAAAGTACATCAACTGTTACAAGAACATAGTAACTTCCATCCTCACCTTATAGTACCACGTTTTTGTTTTTTTTGTTTTTAATAAAATTATATTATGCTATATTTTTTTCTTTTTGTTTTCTTTTATTTTTTCCTGATATTTGGCGGGGGATTGTCAAAGTGGACGTGAATCATGGCGCTGCACATGAAAAATCAATGAACTGAAATAATTATAAACTACGAAACGGTGCCATTGCGAGATTAGTTCAAAATTGAAAATGGTTTTTTTGTTTACGAGGACACCGAGTGCGAAGTGTAATTTTGCTGTAAATGTGTGATATTATTTTCGAATCGTTGTTAAAATAGATAGGCTTTTGAAGCCGGCGATGTATTTAGTGTTAACTCCGGGTGCTTTGACGATTGTGGACTCTCATAGTTTACTATGTTGATTGTATTAGATGAGTTGCTGTAACCGGCTGCGCTCGGTCTCACCTCGCGCTAACCGACGGACCTAGTATTCGCCGATGCAGCTGGTTACAGCTCCTTTTTTAGAATTTATTAGGCATTAGTTAACATTGCCTCACCAATTAGAATCATTACAGAACGTCGAATAGTACCTAATACAACGTAATGCAATAATTATTACTAAAATACAAGATGTTTGATGAATATGTAAAGTACGAGTACACACGCGCGCTCGCTACGCGTCACGCACGCAACAGCACTAAATTCGTTTAATTAATACCTAATAATTAATAAATACCTCAATTTTTACTGATAGTAAGTATTCGAAAATATTTAAAGTTTTATCAAACATCCTGTACATAGATATCTTTATCACAATCATATAGATATCATTCATTTAAATAGAATAGGCAAAACCGGCCTTAATTACAGAATACATAGGTTAATGTGTAAAGTTTCACGAACATTCGAATGTGTCCTCTTGTCCTGAATATTCGAAACTGTCTTCGTGAATATTTCAAAGTATGCGCTCTACGGATATTCGAACATGTGTGTAAAGTCCTGAGTATTCAACTTGTGGTCATTTCGGTCCAATAACGGAAATACAAGCTACCCTAGTTCGTAAAGGAATTGAATGCAAACATACTGCCATATTTTTGTAAAGTCACAACATTATCCATAGAGCAAAGTACCCGAAAGAAAAAGTACAAAAAATGAGGCCCTGTTTATGAACGAAAATTCCTGCAACGTTAATGTTTAAAATTATAACGTGTATTAATATTATTCCAAAGTACAAAGCGTACTATAGTAGCACTCGTATCTGTGCTAAGTTTGGAAACTTATCTACCTTTAAGCAAGGGGCTGACCTAATAAAAACAATTATAATATTACACATAAACCACCGGGCGTAAAGAAAATTGTAAAGTTTATGAGATGGTTGTGCACGATAGAATATTATTTATGTATTTAAACTAATCGGTCTGTCCAAAATATTTAATTAAAATGATCGTATTGGCTTATTTGGCCGAGTTGGCATCGCCAATAAGTCTGCCAAGGTAGGGGCGAGTAGGGCGAGTCGGGCAAGGCGAAGCGGACGAGGCGACGCGACGAGGCGATTTTCTGACACCGCACACAGCCGAGCATAGTGGGTTAGTTGTAATTTGAGCTTGATATATCGGTAAGTAGTGACCTATGCATGGAGCCCTAGCCAAACTAGGTACCTAATATTTAGAGTACCGCCGCGAGCTGCATTCGACACTCAATTTTTAAAGTTTTTAGCTAGAATGTTGTAAATAGTCAAATGTAATTTTGTATGTTACATAAGAATTTTTCAATATACGTCTCCTTTGCATTAAAATAGAAGGCTACGGTTACATTAAAAAGTTTATATTCAAATACTATCGTGTGTAGTTTGTTGTGAATTAGGCTTCGATGTCACTGTATGCTAGTTAGGGATAGAGTTCGGACGTCTCATTGTAAAAATGTAAAATACACGCTATTGATTTGGGATTAAAATATGAATGTTAAATAAGTATTAATATTAAATGACGATTTTTCCTTTAATATTTTTATACAGCATTACAATATATTTATCGCAATTAAAAGTTTATAGAGGTGGGTCAGTGTGCAATTTAAAAAATAAAAAATAGTGTTTAAAATTGTATAATCGCCTTAACGAGAGAGAATATAGCTGAGTCCTTCTGCGTGTGTTTGCTTGACGTCTAAGGTTACCATTATTATTTAATATGCAATGTGTATGTACCGAATGTACCTACCGTATGCATGTTCTCGACGAAACTTGTTACTAGGTGATACTTAGCCATACTCCGTGACGTAAAGACGAAACGCGACGATGAACGCGCGCTCGCCTGCGATCACGACATTATATTCTAAATGCGATTATTATTTTCGTTAACAGAAGTAAATTAAAATATTAAATGCGTTGTTTGACGAAGCAGGATTTATTGAACGTAAACGGATGTAACTTATGAAAATAAATTAAATAATGGACGTTGGATGTCGATGAAAATATTTTAATTTCCTTCTGTATGACTGACCTATTTATCACATAAATTGTCACTATTAGTTTATTTTATGCAATATTTTTCTAGATAAGAACGCATTTTATATTAAAAATCAGATTTATACGACAATTTGACGTGTGCGAGTATTTAGTGATGGTGATCAAATCGTCTTAGCTCTTCGGATTAGAATAACTTGTATGGGATCTCGACAAATGGCACAGAAACAACGTTTCTTATATTGTAATTAAAATATAACTTTGCAAAGCATGTGTCCACTGAAGTTTAGGTGGATAACTAGTCCAAAAAAATTTTTACTGGCCTTCAAAAGTTCATAAAATGTGTTTCATTCTATTAACCTTTGTAGGTTTAATAAAAATATTTTAAAATTTAAATCCTATAATTTAAAGTTAAATTTTATGTGAGCCAAAAAAAATCTGACTTTGTAAAGCTCTCACTTCATGAAAATCGCGTGAACGTTGATTACATATTCTTTTTTTTTATATATATAAGCCTGACAAGTATTCCATCGGCACAACTCAGAAGGCACATGCTTCGTGAATACGAGGCGTGACGAAGGTAATTTAGATATTTCCGCCCCTGAAATTTCTCTCTACGATTCAACGATATCTTACATCTACGAAATCACTTACTAGATCGATAATTATACAAAAAAAAAACACTAACTAAAAAAATGCCTACTAAGCATACTTAGTGTATCCATGTTCTGTGTGCATTAAATTCTAGAATTAACAACATTGTTGACTATTGCTAATAGCTTGAGGTTGTTATCGTTTTTAGAACGGACAAGGTGAATTTTTCATGTATTATATATACGTATATATAAATCTTACGCTCTATAACGAATGTTCGCTAGACCCTTTTTGTAAGCTGACGCCATCTAACGTGTTGTTACACTAGTCCTCTCTTATTAAAGTAGTATCAATATATTAATGATGGCTGTGAGATAAAATATTGTAACAATTTAAATTTATATTGTGTAAATGAAGAAGATATAAATAGCAACATAACTGAACGCTCTATCGCAACGAGTCTGGTCTCAAAATATGGGTTTTACTGTCCTGTTATCAGATTGGTTTTCATTGAAACCTTTGTTAGTGCATATGGTTTGAATCTGAACCAAATGTTATTGATCCCTGATAATCGGGCTTGTATTATTTTGGCACTGTATATTCATGCATGACATAGTTACTACGCAAGGTATATATAGTATGGTAGATCGTTATTTTCAAGTATATAGTAAGTATAAATCAGATATCCGTACGTATGCATATTGCTTTTTCTCTTAGATCAAACATGATATGTGCACATGACAAACATAACAGATATCAACAATCTAAATGTCCATGATTACTATTACATGCATTCTAAACAGTGCCAAATAAAAACAAAAGTTATGATCATTTTGGCGCTAAATACGCCTCGATACAACTGGGTTGCCAAATTAAGAAAATTTTAAAAACGATTCTACTTTTCAATCTAATATCAAATATAATTATAAAGTCGATAAACAACTTTGGTCTTTGAAATTGTCGTATTGTTCAAATTAAATAAACTTTTATAATCAAATGATTGGTTTATATTTTCTAATGGCAACCCAAAATTCAAGCTCACAGCTTTCTCCGCAGTTGCTCAAATTCTCAGCGTAATAACCCCATGTATCACCGCTTCTAGGTAACCATTTACAAACCACCATATGACATATGATGTTACATCTCCCATGCATACGGGCGACATTTTGTGCACCTACCTAAACAAAATGGCGTCCACCACGGGCCATGTAATATTATCAGACTGTTCGAAATGTATCACACCACGAAAACAAATTATTTAATATTGTTGATGTTGATTGTTAATAAAATGCAAATAATGTAAATATCAAAATAAATTCTGTATTTGTATTTGAATATTTGGTTTTACTGATAACCCTAATAATTTTCTTTTTGTTTTGTTCTCAAATAACGGTCGCTAATATATTACCAAACAGACTAGCAAAAGTACCTATTTTAAAAAGATGCCAATGAAAACTTGGTTGCAATTCCCGAGTTATACAATCGAATTATGAAGCCCGAGGATCCCGACAGTTCCGAAATCTGCTGACCGCAGAAACTGAGAAGAGGTAATTACATCAAAACACAAGATACTTTATAAGGAAAATATATATTCATAATGTGGTATAGCATTCAATCTCAAGGAACTACGAACGAAGTATTTATGTACACTCGAAAACATTGTGCTTTAAAACACAAGAATAAAAAAAATACATTTTAATCATACAAAGACTAGTACAAAGACTAGAAAGTAATTATAACATAAGTACAATCTAAGACTTACCTTCCAATTGTGATATTATTATACAAAAATAGTGAACTTTGTACAATATTTCGTGACAATACGTGGTTTTATCAACAATTCCATTAATTAAATAAACTCTAAATTAATATTAGACATACCTGACTGACATAAGTATAGCATAACACAAATTGAACGTGCATTTAAAATTACAATCAAAGAGTTCCGCCATCTCACCGTCACATCGAAATGATGACCTTATGCAACAGAGACAAGGTTCATTTCAGTGCTACCAGCGTTTTAGAACAAATAAAAGGCAGACAAATAAGCAGTTCTCTAACACAAGTTTTTAGGAACGAAATTATGTGATCCTTATTCCCCCAGCCACCCTAAACAACATAAGAAGGACTAGCTACTTTCAAAATCACAATTTTGTGAGTAGGAATAACGAGCCTAATTATTATTCTATCTTAAGTTCAGAAATCTAGTCATTCCGATGATAGGAGCATGAATTAGTGAGATTCTAACAACTCATAAATAATTTTGCTATCAAAAAAGTTAATTTCTCAGTTGAGATAAAAAAATGTTCAGAGTCAATTATATTTCACCCTGTCGAAATGGAACATACCTTTAGGAACAGACTTTCTAGATCTCACATTATGTTTCCTAGCTGAGCTAATCGCGACTTTCTTCTTCTCTTCCTCTAGAAGCAGAGGTGGCAAGGAAACCTTTCTAATGCTATAGTGTGGCGAAATACCGTTGGGTAGCCTTGTGACGTCACTCTGCAGTACTTCCGGCGTGCAGATAGGTTCTAATCTTGCCAAATCTCTATGCCTTGCAGTAACAACTCTATTGTGCATCAACGAATTTCTTTCCGGCGCACTCAAAGCCATCCCGTAATTTCTAGTATCCAAAGAAACAAAAGACTTAGCACTATTTCTATCACAATTTAAAGATGAATCTGGTCTGGGGTTCCTCATCCACCGAGATGATGCTAGCTCAGATCTTAGGATGGAAGGGTTCTGTCTCTTTTTGTAGGGACTGTGGATGTGTATTGGTGTGATTTGGAGGAGGGAGCAGAACGCGTCGGGAAAATCTGTTTCATCGTTATACATTGGGTAGAAGGATACCTTTTCTCTGAACAGCCTGTGCTCGCCCAAGTCTTCGGCGACGGAGACTCGCGGTGAGTTCTGTGGCGTGACGTCAGTGCTACTCTGCGACAGTCGCTCCTCGCTCTCACTGAACTTTTCGTAATCACTGTAATGCATCGCGATGACCTCGTCGTGCTCCATCTGTCTATACGACAAACGTTTTTCAGGCAATTGTATGCCTCTACCCACGACTCTGGAAATCAATAATTGCTATTTAAATATTTTTATCTCCAAGGTCATATTGACTGTTGTGAGTTAAATGTCGTGCCATGGTGAAAGTGTCACGAACGATTCCTTTTAATTCGAATGATAAGACAGAATTACGATTGTGGTACCTTTAATAATAGATGAACACAGTTTCACAGTAATTTTCCACGGAATATAAAAACAAACCTTGCAATGGCAATTTGCTTTGAAGATAGTTTCTCTAATGAGAAAGATTCACAAAAAGCCGCTTAAAAATAAAATACTCCGAAAACAGTATTCATTTTGATCCGAATAGGTCAAAGCTACAACGACTACTATTAATAATCAAACCAAAGTCGGTTTTTAAGGAATAAATTGCTGAAAATGTATGCTAAGTCCGAATTAATTTCGTCGAAATCACGGCCTTGGCCACATTATTGCATAAAAATTGTGTCCCATAAAACGAAAATATGTAAACTACGAGAATGAACGTCAAATTTTTATTGTGAGAGTACGTTAAGCTATTTACATAGTCGGGCTTGGGTCAGTATGCCTTGCGCAAGAGGTAGGAGGGTAGGTGACGCCTTGACCTAATCAACTCACGTAAAAAACAGTGGCTACCTACAGCACACTAGAAACTATAAAGCTGGGAAGTGTGATTCGAAAAGCGGAAAAGCAAATGAGATCAGTATGCTTTATTCGTATAAAGATGTGAACTTGTGTTTGTCTGAATGTTTTTTTGGAAAGATGCCAATAACTGATAGTTTTTTTTGAAACCAACCATTGTGTCGACCGTAAAAGTCGATGAACGCGCAATTTGTTGAACAGCGTCAGCTATGTTATATGATATTTAAGAGTACAACTGATTATAAGGTTGGCCGGAATGGCAATGCCTATTTGGAAGAATATCTAAATTGTGGGTTTATACAGGGGACGTTTCTTGGCCCTCTATTGTCGGTCCTTGACGATACACCAATTCGTCCACCGCGTCCTTCATTGTCGTCATCAACATGATTTAATGACATAACTAATGGACGCTACTGAGGACGCCAAAGTAGTGGCTCAGTTCATGGGCCGACACAATTAAGAGTGCGCTAAGAAGAAGATCATAATTTAAGATAAAAAGATGTTTTCTGATGGACTTAAGACCCTCCTAAGCATCGCCACACGCTTCTTGGTTGACAAATACATATTTGTGAATGGAGAGGTGTCAGAAGTGCTGATTAGCTGCCTCTTGCAAGGCGAAATATTTCAGGTTGACAGGGCCAAAAATGCAGAAGACGTAGAAGCACTATCAAATCAAGCGGCACAATGTTGAGTGGCAAGTCAAAAAAAAAAAAGATGTTTCCCTCACCTGAGTTGTGGATGCAGCTGTCTCCACTGTTTACACTCTTCAATAATGTTTGGCCGAGTGCACTTCTCTCCATCTTCATTGTACAGGGTCCTCTCAATCCGTTCCCACTCAGCAGCTAAAGTTTTAGTTGCCTCTGCTGTGTTCCGGCGCAATGCTGATCCTGAACTACTGTCACTTTCCTCACTGTGCAAGTCTGGTGTTCCTGATTACAAGAATTTATTCTATTAAAACTACACTGCCTTGTTGCTGTAGTGGACACAAGCACTGCTGCTGAGCATGAGCTCTTGCAGTAAATTCCCAAATCAGGCAGCATTATTGAGTTTTATCATCATAAAATGAAACTACAACTCGGTTAATGGCAATAGGCGAGCCTTCTATTTCATTAAACTCATACATAACTGAAGAGATGTCAGTGTATTACATACCTGACATACACCTCTGCCTACCCATCCCGATTAAAGTGTATTGTCATACTGTATACTAAGCAAATTTTTTAACAATGTGTGTCTACTATGTATGACAAATTTCCCTTAGCCACATCAAGAATGTAAATTCAATTCTTTTTCAATGCATGTTGATAACAATTTAAATTGAGTCATCCGAAAATTTGTCGATGTGTTTGGTACGTTCAGAAGCGTCCATCAGCTCCTGTGATGAGCAAGCAATAGGACAGGCAGCACACAATATCAAGTGTACCATCGTTTGTGGGACAACACCACATTTACACTCCAGAGCTGAGTCATCTATAAAGTCCCAACGCTGACTGGCTAATCCTTTCACCACAGTGACAATTCCTAGAGTCAATTAAGAGAAGTCTTTGCTTGCTACTTACTGGTGGTAAGCAGATTGTTGCTACACAGCATGACCATTGAAATGCTGCAAGCCATAAGATATAGTTACCTATTTTTTATTAGGTCCAGTTTGTACCAGTGCCGTTTAGACAATGCATAACTCCCATAATACTAATAACTTTGAAAGGTCGTATTTCTCCTTCACTTTCTTAGCTACTACATGCACTACTAGATTTCCAAATTTGAATTGGAACAGTACCTATATGAACACCGAGAGAAATACCTACTTACTTCAACAACATTTGAAGTTTTCCAAAGCAGTGTACAGTTCCTGATCTAAGTTTCCTATAGTTTGACTTGCATAAAGTGTAACAAATTCAAACAACCGTTACCAACCTGTTTCACTTTCCGAGAAAAAGTCTGAAAAAGGTGTCCCGGCTCTCTCCAAACTGTTCACCATGTACGGTTGAACCTCAAATGAATAATTCAAATTCCGATTCACAAAATTACTAGTGTTTGCTGACAAAGGTGGTAGCTCCTGCCCAGAACGGTATCCAAACTTCTGCTGGTTAATATTTGGCAGACAATCGATAAGTTTACTTATACTTTTCTCCCGTGCCGATAAATAGTTTCGTGCAGACATAATCAAAACGATTTCAAGACGCTAATGTGTTCCAAGCCCATTATTGTTTTTAATTGCTAAACAATTTCAAAATGACTAGACCCTCAGTAAATTGACGGAATAATTTATTGAAAACATTTATTTTGTTTGGAAATAAATCAACACAACAATGGAAAAATCAGAAATGTCAATAAAGTTTGACAACTTGACAGCAACAGTTTGACATTGTGTCACCAGTCAAACCGATAAAAAAAAAAAAAGATTAGCGATTATTACCGGTACTCGATTGATCGAAAAAGTATGACTTGGTTTGGAACAATTCGCCATCATCATCCATAGCCCGAATTCAACCACTGCTGGGTATATGCCTCTCTTTTTTGTGCCAATTTCCATGGTCCTGTGCCAGCCTCATCCATGGTTTACCTCTGATGCCAACTATGCAGTGGTGTAGCAAGAGGGGCGGGGGGACGGGAGCGGTCCATATCATATTCCACCGGAATTCTCCTTTTTATTTTTTTAATCATTTATTCAGTTACTATTCCTTTATTTCAATGTAAAAAAACAATCTTTGTAGGTAGCACTTTATTATTGCAAAAAAATGAGCTAAAATAAAATAAAACCAGCCAAACCAGGGCGGTTTGTTATGTCCGTGACTTTTAGGGCTCATTTTGGGAGACGCGACGCGTAGTGCGGCGCGTCTCCTTAAATAAACCTTTAAAGTTTCCTGAGAATTCCGCTGGAATATGATACAAAATAAGGAGCTGAATGCACCCTGTCAGTTTGCGGAGGGCTGTCCCTTACACCCTGTATATATCAGTCATAGGACACGAGCTAATACAAAATATAAAGAAGAAGTTATATCCGAGTTTGCAGCTGTTAAAGTTAGATAAAAGAGATCTTAATAATCTCGAATTGTATGATAAAAAAATGAGTCTTAGTTTTATTGTATATTGTTAATAATATAAATATGAAATGATCCACGATGTTTATCATGTAAAAATTACTTTTAATTTTCGATGGGGCGACACGAACAACTTTCGCACCGGGTGCCACCCAAAGTAGCTACGCCACTGCAACTATGTCGTTTGCCCACCACGCCGCTGGACAAACCACATTTCTTTTGCCCGTTCTTGGACGCTGTTCGGTGATAGCTTTAGTCCACCTGCCATCCCTGCGCCTTGCTAGGTGTCTTGCCCAAGTCCATTAGAGTTCCGTAACGTGTTTCGAAAACCTTTGTACGGCTTCGGGTTTCGACGTTAGGAACTCGATCTATCAGCTTTATGCTGAATATGGAACGCTCCATAGCTCTCTGTGCAACTTTCAGTCTGTACACAGCCTTCTGCCGGCGTGAGCGTTAATGTTTCAGCACCGTACGTCATTGTGAGCAGAACACGCTGTTTATAGAGGCGGGACTTTAGTTAAAGCGGAATTTTGGCTGATCTCGGGATGTCGTCCAATTTGCTAAACGTGGTCCACCCAATGTAACGATTGGTTCTTACCAATACATCACCTGTTTGACCGATATCGCAACGCAAAACTGAGTGGAGTTTTGCGTAGCGTTAACGGTTAAGCAATAATTAGTTAATAATTCGTTTATTGGCCAGAGAAGGCGAAACATCGAGAGAGTTGGAAAGGAATGAGGGAGGCCTTTTCCCAGATGTGGGTCAGTACAGTACGGACTAAGTAGTAAAAAAAATGTAGTTTATATTATGAAATTAGGTGCAAAGGCACTCACAGTACCCATTCTATTATCATCATTTATCATTGGCAGCCTTGCATATTCTGCTAAATATAGTCGTCCCTTGTGTGCCAACGCAAATCTTCTGGTCTTATCCATGGTCTTCTGATTATCATCCAGCCATCTAGCTACGCCTAGGCGCTTGTAGGCCTGTGGGTCAGCTAACACTTTTTCTGCCTTCTCTTTACTCCACCTACAAAGGCTACCATTACCACCACCACCTACTCACCATATTTGAATCAGTTTTTTCCTTATCCTGGAGATTTCACATTTTTCACATTATTCAACACCACAATCATTGATAATCAGATGCGTTCTTTTTCTTTTCTAGAATACTCTGGACACAAGGACACGTGTCTGTAATGATGCTTTATGTGGAAATCATTATAAGATTTAGTTTTATGATTGCAGAAGAAATACCTTTCCCTCTTACTCATAGTTTTTTGCTGTACTTCATTGACCGACATTAGAGACTTTTAAGCCTTTTATAAGAGTGTCTCAACCCAATGAGGTTGATTGTCTGACTGCGGTGATACTCAGTCATTTCATTTTCTTCGCACTAAGACACATGAAGATGACGCAAAACCACATCTATTAAAATCAGCGCAATTTATGAACCCACTTATTCAGTTTCCGCTCGCGCTTTCAGCTGGTCAGCTGTCAGTGTCATTTAATTCTGTCATAGCAAAATCGATTGGTGTGCAGTGCGAAGTTCGGAATATTATTTGAATTAATAAAACAAAGACTGAAAATGTCTAAAATTGCTTCAAATACTGGTGATAACACTCAAGATGAGGTAGATATAAATATTTCATTCCATTTTGTATACTATTTTGATATTTCCCATGTTTGCCGCCTTTAACTATCGTAGACCAAAACTATTATTTTGTTGTAAGGTTTTGTTATTTTTTATGCTTTTTCGATTCGATCAAAAAAGCATACGATAAGTGTTTTGTTGTGGTGTTAACGGCGTTCAATAAATAATTAAAATGACGCAATGCGCCAAACTGCGAGGTGATGACTGTGCTTCATATATTTTTAATAATAGCTGAATGTGTGGGATGATTAAATCTGCTTTTTAAATAAAAGTATGTCCCAAACATGGAAATCTTATCATTAGGCATACTACATCTTGAGTCATATGTAAGCCTGTTAATTAAGTTAACAGTATTATGTAAATAGAAAATGGCATAGTAGAATTAAAATGATTTCCTACTGTAAAAATTGCCGAAAATTCTTGTTAAAATCTTATTGGGAAATAAATGAATATAATATATAATGTTACCATAGCCTAGGAACAAAAGTATTGTAAATTCAGTCAAATAAAGAAAATAAATTAGGCTGTAGCTATACACTTTATTGTAAGTACCCTAAAATAATTTCCAGAAAATCCTCATGCCATTCACATACATCCAGCAAGTACCAGGCAAGCAGATACGGCAGAAGCTTGCTTCTGCTTTCAACTACTGGCTTAAGATCTCAGATGAGAAGATGAAAGCCGTGGGAGAGATTGTACAGATGCTGCACAACTCCAGCTTACTGTAAGTTTTAGTGATAAATAAAAATCTTTTATTTTCAGACAACAGGGCCCATATAATGTTAGTATACACAATTGCTTAAAACTATGTTAGTAGACACGATTATAACAGTATAAGAATTTATTATCTAAGGCAAGTTTATCAAGCCCTATGCATGACATGTACCTTGATAAACCTACCATACCATACTTACATTGTTTAACCTTTGTTGGACAGTTCTTATCACCAAATAAAATAAGGTGGCGACTTAACCTGAGTTGGCTGGTTGTATGATATTGTCGGCTTAGCTCGTAAGTGTTAAAAAGGCAGACGACAATCTAGGGTTAAAATAAAATTGGACTATTATTCTCAATATGTGAATATGGGCTGAAATAATGTTTTATTTTTATTTTATTCAAAAGGAACAGCAAACAGCTACAATATATAGTATAAAAAAGAGATACACATTACATTTGGGCAATATTGTAGCCCAAACGCTATTCACAGATTAACTGTGGAATATATTATACAATTCCTCATGTTGCCTTATATTGTTTGATTCTTACATCCTAGAAAGGTAAAGCTTTCAGTCATGCTATGCTATTTAGCCATCCTGATAAGCTTTGTTTAATTGAGCTCAAGCAGAAAACTTGTTTGTTTGTCATTTCCCGAAGCAAAATATTAAATATTTTTAATTATGATAAAAATTTAATATGTTCGTAAACACAGTGCACTATGATAATAATATTTTTACATCACATATCTCTCTTGAATCATTTGAGGATAACATTGAAACATATTTAAATGTTAATACACTACAAATTATGTATGATAATATAATTTGTATGCAGTGTATGTAGTCCCCATTCAGTACTATTGTTTGGCATTGACTTGTTCCAGTTATTTTTAAGAATTCCATTTGCTATTCATCTAACACCTTGCTATTCTCGGTAAAAAAATAGTAGCACGGACATTTTGAGGAAAAGAATAGTGGTACCATGTTGAAAATATCGAGTCGAAAAAAAATACTATGAAAGGGGCGAACATCTGACCACGAACTTTTTGCACCATGTTCCGTTGAAAATGAGCTTTATGCCACTGCATTAGCGATCATCCAACGGCGTTTTCCTCCCCCCGCACGCCTGATAAATTCAGCGAGAACGATTGTAAGTAAAATTATGCGTATGTATTGTCATGAGATCCATAAGGTCTACTCCCATACTCCTATGTAAAGTGAAAATATTTGGTAGTAGCTTGACTCTATAATTCTGGCTGCCGATTTAGTAGTGGCTAAATTCCCAATGGTCAGGCCATTGCGACTGGCCTCATCAATTTTGGCAGGTTCTTTCTACTAAATTCAGGTCACCACGACGCCTTGTTGACTGCCCTGCTAACTTCGGCAACTTCCTATATTTCCAGCAGTGAGCTAAACTGCCAATGCTAACTGTTGCAGTCAGCTTTCGACTAGGCCTAGACTAGTTTTCCTACAACCTGGGTCACAACGCCCAGTTTTACTTCCTCATCCGCTTTTCCGGTACACGGACTCTACCTTTATATTTAAGAGCACACTCTTTTTTTTTACTAGCCTGTACTGTCCAACTGCTGGGCAAAGGCCTCTAAAAGCTCTTTTCCCGTGCCTCCTCGAACCAGCCCTTGCGGTACGTGTCCAGGTCGTCTCGCCACCTTTTTCTGGGCCGGCCTCGGCGGCGTCGTCCGTCCTCTAGCAACGATCGTGTGGAGACCCTTGCCCACCGGTCCTCGTGCATGCGGCTGACATGACCCGCCCAATCTCATTTCAGCCTAGCAGCCTTCATGCCAACATCCACTATGCCTGTTTTGCAACGCAGCGTGGTGTTTCTAACCCTGTCTTATCTTTTGACACCTAGAATACTGCGTTCCATTGCCCTTTAGCGAACTCCAAGGCGGAACTTCTGAGTCTCGTAGGTTAGGACGGGCAGAATGCACATGTCAATGAGTTTTCGCTTCAGGGATACGGGAAGACCCTTCGTTAGCGTTTTCATGGACCAGTAGCCAAGAGCACACCTAGCGAAGTAATAAAAATAATTGTTTAATCTATTGTTAGTATTATCTGTCTGTTCCCAATTCTCGATGTTTTTTACGTTGATTTGGCATTAGCTCACAAATGCCTTGATCATGTTGCAGCGTCAAACACAAGCTACCATCAGCCCAGCAGGACACCATTGACATTACTTACTTTAACGCGTGAGTGAAAAAATATTAATTACTTTGGTTAATTGGGTATGGTCATTGATCACTTTGGTCCTGCTGGTATGGTCATTAGTCACTTTGGTCCTGCTGGGTATGCTCATTGGTCATTTCGGTCCTGCTGGGTATGCTCATTCATCATTTTTCCTGCCGGGTATGGTCACTTTGGTCCTGCTGGTGTGATCATTCATCATTTTTCCTGCTGGGTATGGTCATTGATCATTTTGTGCTGCTGGGTATGGTCATCAATCACTTTGTTCCTACTGGATATTAGTGGATATTATGGTCATTGGTCACTTTGGTCCTACTGGATATTATGGTCATTGGTCACTTTGGTCCTGCTAGCCCTACGGTCATTGGTTGATGGTCTTGTTCTTCTGACTATATTGTTGTTGATTGGGTAATTTATTTTTGTTTTTATTTATTTTGGGTAGCTTTAGACGTCATTGGCGACAGTCATTACTACTTTGTTTGAGTGTTTCCTAAGAAGGGTTTTGCGACTGAAAAGACTTATCTCTTGCGTTTCACGATAATGCATTTTTAAACGAATGCCTCATAGTTATTGCAGAATACATCAAGATTCACTAGCAGATAGGCATCAGTAGACATTACCTGACTAGAAGAATATTGTTAAGATTGATGGATGAGACGTCTTTAATCATACTAGTTGAAAGGGACACGACGCTAAATCGGTTACCACGTATTATTAAATAATTCATACAAAAAATGTAAATATAGACAACACATTAAGATAAGCTATTTTCATGACCTTTTCTATTTATTCATGTTAATGCAAATGCATTGTTGACTTAATATCGACGTGTGTTGCGTAATGCGTTAGTTTGAACACGTGTGAAATAAGTTTGTGTCATACATTAATGACAATTAATTGTTTATAACACTGCAAGCACACATTTTTATATGACAAATTTTGATAAAGGTAAAATTTATTGTCTTGATAAGACCGTACACGAAAAATAAATGGAAAATCGATAATCAATATCTTCAAAACTATAAATAAACGATACATCACAAGTGAACAGTTATTGCTCTTGTCTAGCTAATTGCATGTAGGTGTAGGCTCATGCCAAATTAACACCATAAGCAGAGCAAGAAGGAACTCAGAATCATCATCAGCATTCTCCTGCCGTTATCCCAATTTATTTGGGGTCGGCGCATCATGGCCTCTTCCATTTCGATTCGATAGTCATATGTCTATCTTGTTTTGGCATTACGAAAGCGAGCGAGATAGACATAGGACTTTCCGAATCGAAATCGAATCCGAGTGTTTGTGAATACGGGGGCTGGTCAGACACTTCTTCTTCTTAGTCGTTACGCTCTTGACAGAGCGGTCGTGGTCGTCATGAAGTGTTGCTACTACTTGCGGCAGATGTAATACGCCTCACGATGTTCCGCCACCTCGCCCGATCAGAAGTCATCCGGGTACATTCGTGCACGGGACCGCCCACAGCAGACTTGATCTGGTCGGTCCAACGCATGGGAGACCTTCCACGCGGTCTGACACTAACCACACGATAAAGAAGAGACCATCCACAGGGCGAAAGAAGAAGAGGCCGGGAGGCTGTTATTGTTTAACAACGAGCTCCTCAAACCTAGCTAGGTACTTCGTAGTAAATAGGGGATGATCACATATTTTTTTCTTTGTGCGTTGGGTAGATTATTGAAAAGTATTGGACACGTATTTTTCTTTTTTCACGTGGTCATAAAATTACGGAGATATATTGAGTTGAAATGGCGCAGGACGTCACATGTAGGTAATTTTTATACCTACTTGTGACGTAGTGAGTGCCCAACTTTAATGAGTTTTAACTAAGTAATTTTTTGATATTTTGATAAAACAAAACATACGTGTCTAATATTTTAGTACTTATTACCTGTCTGACGGACAAAATAGAATGTCGTTTTCTTTACCCAGTCTTCACTCCTATTGTAATGATTAGTACCTATAGATACGGTAATAGAGGTTAAGGTTCTCGCTCGACTAGTCGCAAACAGTATTCAGATGTGGTGTAGATAAGATCTTATCGCTGATATTCCAATATAAGGCACATTATATTAATTACGTAGGTACTTATGGGAAATACTGGGCTACATGTTCGATGAATATGTATGACTGCTACAATTTGTATGATGGGATGGTATTCCCTATCTCACATCTGTTAATTGAAGTATTTAGCTGCGAGAGTTAAAAATAACACTGACTCATTTGGGCAATACGCGCGAGGCGACACAATTTCATTCCTGACGATTGAAAGTCTTTTAAAATATTTTAAGACTAGTGACAAATATGACAACCATTCTCACTAAGGGGTATTGTATTACCCAGTACTAACTGGGTTGTGGGGGTCAGATAGGCAGTCGCTCCATGTAACATACTGGTATACAGCGGCATCCAGTTAGACTAGAAGCCGACCCGAACATAGATGGCAAAAGGCTAGACAGCTGATGATAATGATGCTGAGTGACAAAGTTGTTTAACCACGTTGGATAGCTACTCTAAGTTAAAGTTGATTCATCAAAACTTTGTTTCCTTGTTTGAAAGACTTCTCAGAAACCGTCAATATACCTACTTTATACTTGACATGAATTAACGATGAGCAATTTTTTTTATCGCCTATTGCAACAAATCAACTTTAATTTTCCAATTTAGAATTTATCAAGAATGCTTTGGTGCTACTCTACAGGATAATAAATAGTTAAATGTTTTTGACTTTTAAATTGGACATAACGAAGCTTTTGCAGAAAATCGATCACTTAAATTATTTTCCCCAAATGCGTACGTAAAGATCGTTACTGATTCCTATTAAAACCATTTAGTAATCTATCTAGGTGTATCTATCAACAATCCTAAAAGAAGGAGACTAGCTGCTCCACAATAATTGTCATTCCACTCCGATTTTATAAGCTTCTTTATTGAAAATCTTTGTGAATTTGTCCAGTATCGACGACATCCAAGACAACTCGATCCTGCGGCGCGGCATCCCCGTGGCGCACTCCATCTACGGCGTGGCCAGCACCATCAATGCCGCCAACTACACCATGATCGTGGCGCTCGAGAAGACGCAGGAGTTAGGGCATCCTATGGTAACTTATATTGAATAACTTTCTATACACTCTTCAGTAAATTTTACCAAACAATAGGTGTACAAAAAATGTGGTTCACTGCTGTCAGTAGTATCGTGGCACTTCATTTTTAAGTACTATGTAACTATTCCTATATGAGCCTTCGCTCGAAATTAAGATTTAAATTTGAATGAAAACTCCTTGCCACGTAATATTTTTGAGCGTACATTTGAATGTGGTCGGCGGAATATGTGTGTCCCTAACTTGAAATAAATTTCAGCCCTGTCAAAGAACATAATTCTCGCCAGAAAACACAATGATTTCCTGTGGCATAGTGGTAATCATTGTGATTTCTGGGAACCATAAACCCGAACTGAACCCCACCGAACCCCCGAACTCCATATTAGATAGGCCGCCAGCTCTCGTCAGTATACTTTCAGGCTATCTGCAACGCTTCATACATGCAGTTCCACGTTCGATAGCGCTCTTTTCGCATTTGAAAAAGATTCAGGCCCAAATCCGTTCGAGATAGAACGGATTTGAACCTGAATTTTTTTTCTAGCGCACACGGACACTATCCCAACGTAAAAACTGTGATAGCTTTATTGATTTATTTGACTAATGAGAGATAGAACCTAATTACGTTGTTGTCTCAGGCCACAAAAGTGTACACAGAGCAACTCCTAGAGTTGCACAGAGGGCAGGGCATCGAGATCTACTGGCGAGACAATTTCCAGTGCCCCGCCGAGGAGGAGTACAAGGAGATGACCATCAAAAGTGAGATATACTGTAACGTTCATTACTATCAATACTAATATTATAAAGCTGAAGAATTTGTATGTTTGGTTAAACGCGCTACTCTCAGGAACTACTAGTTCGAATTGAAAAATTATTTTAGTGTTGGATAGCCCATGTATCGAGGAACACAACGCGCTATTACCAATAGGAGCGGAGCATCAATGAATAATGTTGCAAAAATAAACGTTTTTTTTTACGTCTTATGTGACGCAGAAGAAGTTGCGCCGGTCAGCTAGTTTATAAAAGTATCCTAGGAAATTACCTAACAGGACTCTACAGGGTGTTACGAAAAGGATATATTCATAATTAAGGGTGTGCTACAGACCATCAAACTGAACATGACGTTTCTCCATCGGACAATGTGTATATACCCTTTCCGTTACACCCTGTATAGTTCCTTATCTTGTTCTTGGGTTTTAACGATGTTACTCTAATTTCAGTCTTATGTTTAACGGTCTACAGTTAATTTTCAAATTTGATTGATTAAGCTGAAGTACTCACAATAGACACTGCGTTTTCGGAAACTTCTAATTGAAATTCCATTAATTAACTTTTTAAGCTATAGGCGACCTCGTAATTGTTTATCATGCTAGGTGACATTTAGCACTTGCGCGTTGTAAAACGTAAAGCTCTATTTAGCTTTGTGACAGATAGGTTTAATCTTGCACTGAACATTGATGTCAGAAGTAGCAAATCAATTCAATTCTTTTACCACATGCGTTTTACAAGATCTTAAATTGTAACCAATTCCGAGATTGATTTATGTTAAGCCTATTCCATACCTAACTGAAATTTAAAGAACAACGCAACACATTGGGCCAATATCCAGCTTGATTAAATAAAATAATAGCATGTAATAATCTTCCCTTTATATTGCAGAGACGGGAGGTCTGTTCATGTTAGCAATCCGTCTGATGCAGCTGTTCAGTGAAAACAAGTCGAACTTCAGCAAGTTATCCGGCATACTCGGACTGTACTTCCAGATCAGAGACGACTACTGCAACTTGAGGCTCACAGAGGTTAGCTAATAATCTAATATTGCAGCGGACATAATCAATTCGACTATAAAGAACACTAGCGACATCTATGACGTAAATGAAAAGCTTCAAAATCCTGCATCGCGATAGTAGACGTTCTCCGCGAAGTAAGAACATAGAAAACCAACAAAAGACGTCTGATCGGAGGATCCTCCGTTTTCAATAACTCCTAAATGATTATGACTTACTAGCTTATGCCCGCGGCGTCGCCCGCGTGGAGTTCGATAATTGTCCCACGGGAACATACTATCGGGAAAATAAGTATCTTATGTGTTATAAACTATCTGTGTTTCAATTTTCATCCAAATCCGTTCAGTAGTTTTTGCGGGAAAGAGTAACAAACATCCATCCATACTCACAAACTTTCGCATTTATAATATTAGTAGGATATAATTCTTGTTCAGTAACAACTACCCGACAGTCAAGTAATATTATGTTGGCTGAGATAGCGCTTTGGATGAATGACCATACATTTTATACCTAGAGCTTTCAGTACTTGAAAAAAAAACGTGATTCATCGTAGATGCTATAAATACAGAGGTTTCTAGCTCGTATGATTGATCGATCCATAATTGTTCCTAACATTTTCGTCAGCTGTTTAATTATGTAAAACACGTTCAGGGCCAATTTTTAACTATGCTAAATAAACGCTCATGATTTATAATCATATTATTTACAAGGTTATTTGTAAAATACCGACAACTTCTCAGGACTATGTTACTAACATCATAATCAACAACTTTTGTTCTATGACTTTTAAAAAATCGTCATATTTTAGTTCATCAGATTGTCATACAAAAATAAAAAATTTAACGCTCTAAATGTTACGAAGTCTGCGAAGTTATGCGAACCAAAAAAAAAAGCGATAGTACAATTATAGCGGGAGCAGAAAGTTGTTGATTATGATGTTAGTAACATAGTCCTGAGGGGTTGTCGGTGTTTTACAAAGAACCCTGTATACAGGGTGTAACGGAAAGGGTATATACATACTTAAGGGTGTACTACAGACCATCAAACTGAACATGTTTCTCATCATAAAACATGTTTATCAGTGAAAAAATTGTCTGCTGCCTCTTACAAAATTGCAATACCTAATCGACTCAAATGTATGGGGCAGCTGATATTTTTTTTGCTATTACGAGGTTCGTCCAATGGAGAAACATGTTCAGTTTAATCATCTGTAGCACACCCTTAAGTATATATATACCCTTTCCGTTACACCCTGTATATAATGTATGGTTACATTATATAATGCCACGCCTGTTTTCGACGAAGGTTTCAGCAGAGGTGTACCAGAACAAATAATGAACGTAACATTTCTCCTGTATCGTGGTTGCGTTTACAAACTTTTAAACCCGGAATAACTATCTGTTGGACATACAAAAATTTGTTCCGTGCGAGGAAAGATCCCGCGACACGCAGCGCAGCAGACGATCGCTCAGCCACTCCGCTAACCTTACTTTGAGCTAAAATAAATGACAAGTAACTTATGATATGTTATGTCCCCAGTACACGGAGAACAAGAGTTACTGCGAGGACCTGACGGAGGGCAAGTTCAGCTTCCCCATCATACACGCCATCCGCCAGGGAAACAATGAAGTGCTCCGTATCCTTTTTGTATTTGGTTGACTCTTGATAGCGTGGGTATCCTGTTGATCCTTTCAACTGAGCGATAAGACCGCCGTTGTAGCCATAAAATTAGCAATTTTGTAATATATTTTGGTATACAATAAAGTTAAAATTTATTCTATTCTATTCTAACTGAGCTTAATCAATCAATTTAATGAAAACAATTTTAAATTCACGACTTCCATATAGATTTTCTACCGCCCCTCGGAAAGCACGTTAACCCGTTGCTCCCACGTAGTCAGTGGCCAAAAAGTCTGATAACCAGTCGTACCAAGGGGTATCATATTATCCAGATTTTTTTAATGTATTATTTTATAACTTAAGGTGACACTTTTCGACATTTTTGCCATAGAAACTTCGGGGGGGTTTTACTCCACTGTTTGACACCGCACATCCAAAGTAAAACATGATATGGTATTGTGTCATTATTAATTTTGTCTGTACGGAAACAGAATAGGAAAATAAAATGCCATTAAAAAGTTACGAGCTATCAAAGATTCGTTTTTATTGCAAATTTTAACGCAACTTTGGTCGTAAATTAGTAATAAAAGAAGTGTCAAATTTCCAAAACAAAGTCGGTACCGACACAACACAATTATCAAAGAATTCAATACATATTTTGTAATTGATACACGCAGTGGTTTTTTCATAAAACACTATCTTCCAAAGGCCTTTTCGTATTTTTTTTACGCGCGCCTTACGTTTCGGAATGCTGTATGTGTGTGCGTACGAACTAGATGTGCGTGCAGACTAGCGTCTAACTGCTCATCACTGATACTATCTGATACTATCTCTGTCGGGCACGTTGCCAAGTGAGACAGCGTGCTTTTCGGCCACGGCCACCAGTGAGTTCGAGCCCGCGACTAGTTGAACCTTAAACATAAGAAACGTAAATCAGAGTTCGTTTTATGTATGACTGGCTTGTGGAGGTCGGATAGGTAGTCCCGTTAGACTGCTAGCCGACCCTGACTTAGTTGTAAAGGCTAAACAGAAAATAAACCCGCAAAATTGTAGAATACCTGAAGTCTTTTTAAATCAGGAAAATCAATCATAATCCATAGACTAAAGCCACAAAGGTATTGAATGTATCGTTTATCAACTTCAGAAGTCAGAAAGTTTCCTTAAGCCCATCTGTAGACATACTCCGTCAAAGAACGCGCGACCTGGAGGTGAAGCGGTACTGCATCACGATACTGGAGCGGATCGGCAGCTTCGCCTACACCAGGAACACGCTGCAGAGCCTCGACGAGGAAGCGCGGAGAGAGGTCAGATATCAACATTCACTATTACTTGTATAGACCCTCTCTAGACATACTCCGTCAAAGGACCCTATACTTTGAGGTGAAACGTCGCGAATACGCTGCAGAGTCTCGACGAGGACGCGAGGAGGGAGCTCAGATATGTATAAGCTTTTTATTGAACAATGTTCCAGGTTCTTCAAACGAGATTATCATATTGCCGGTTCAATTTATTTTGAGCTGTGCGGTTATATTATGGACTATGAAACAACCAACATATATAAAGTAAATGCAGTCGCTGTGACCAAATCAATCATCATCATGGACCATGAGACCCAATATTAGTGCCTCTAGGCTCGTTAAGAGTGTGCGTGAGCGTTAGTACACTAACTTCAAGTACGGATAAAGTGTTCTTTGTATAGTTCTGTCCCAAATTTCATAGCGGCTCGGAAGTTGGCAGCGAGTGACGGTTTCTGCATTATACAAGGTGTTGTTTTGCATTCTCGTCAAAATTCAGGAGGTTGTCACAAAATACATAAATTACCAATTAAAATTACGGTACTTAGTTAATTATTAATAATCGCTGTTTTTTTTGGTTGTTTAAGTTTGTCAGTATTTCGGAAATGATCGAATAAACGTTTGAAATTTTTTGTTTGTGTGTAAGCGAGGTTATAAGGCGAGGATCAGACGGGCTATGTTTAAAACACGAGTGATTCACACTTTACCATATCCACAAAAAAGAAAAATTACCTACTAATTTTATTAGTGATTCGGGACGAGAATCATTAGCATAGTTACCTCCTTGATTTTGACGAGGATGCAAAACAACACCTTGTATAGTCAAGACGATGCGTCCTCTGCGTCAAAAATTGTGTTCTGCGCAGATTTACGTTAGATGTTCTAAGCCAACATAAAGTTTGAACCGTTATACCTGCACAGACCGTCACTCGCAGCTAACTTCAGAGACGCCATAAAGTTTGAACAGAACTCTACACAGAACGCTTTATTCGTACTTGAAGTTAGTGTACTAACTATACGCAACACAAACATTTAAATAACGAATGCGATGTTTTCAAATGACTTCTGCGATCGTTTAAGAATATAACTGAACTATAAAGAAATTGCTTTATAAACAGGCATTACAACCACCAGATAGGCGGTATACACTTCTTGGAAGATTACCTTTTCGCTGACCCAGCCTTGCATTGAAGATATCAAGATAGTGTCTGTAATCTTTTAATTTTAAAAGCTTAGATGATTACCATTTTGTTTATTTTTTAACATCATCTTAGAAGTGTAATATCCTTTCCAGGTGGCTCGACTGGGAGGCAACCCTCACTTAGAAGCCCTCTTCGATGACCTGCTGAGCTGGCGACGAGACATGCCTCTCGACAAAATAGACAACAACGTGTAAACACCAGTATGTTCCCTTGTATCCGTAACTAGGAGAGTACGTACTTATAGAAGATATTGCTAAGGATCGGGCAAGATGCAATAATAAAAAGATTACCTGAATAAATAAATAATTCACTAAATGAATTAAAGCGCTCCTATGATCATCATCTGTCTAGTCTTGGCTTCCGGTCGAACCAGATGCAGCTAAATACTAGTATTTTACATGGAACGACTGCCTATCTGACCTCCACAACCCAGATAGTCTTGCTTAATGCAATACCCCTTGGTAGGACTGGTTGTCAGGACTGGTTCAGGACAGGTTGCTACTGACTACCTGTAACGACTGTCAAAGATCTACAAATAACAGCCGGGACCAACGGTTAACATGCTTTCTGAGGCACGGAGGAAACTCTGTATGTAATGGATGGATACCCGCTGCAGAGTTTCCGTACTTGTAAATCCGTATTCCGTATGTAATTTGACCTTACTTACCTATAGTAACATCGTTTCAAAACTCAGTAAAGCCATAAGAGCATCTACCTTCCTCCTAGTTACGTCTACAAGTTCATAAAAGAGTAGGTTCAATTTAGTATGAAAGACATTTTATTTACTTTTACTTTTCATTACGGAATTTGTTATCATACTTGGCCCAATTATAGTCGCAAAATTATAAAGAAATCGGAAAGAATAGTGCGACGAATATGAGACAATACCGCAATGAAAAGTAAAATTAACAAACCAATTATTTAAATTATTTTGTATTTTTTTTTTGTATTTGAAGTAGATTGTAGATAATATGACCAACCATTTTTTTTAATAAGATCACTGGTTAAAACTTTAAACAACGATGTTAAGGCGATTTATTTGTGTACATATTATTAGATGTTTTTAATTCAGTCATTATGATGCATTTTACATTCCGAATGTTTTAATTAGAAGGTGGAAGGAGTATCAGTAGAGTAGACATTTTAGTTAAAAGACATGTTTCAACGCAATTTGTACTTTACTCTCCTTATAAAACGCATTATATTCTTTTAGCTTCAATTTGTCTTATCAAATCATTACGTCTAAATTATGTTTGTGTATTAAAATATCTTATTGGTTGCTAATATTATTTCCTAAATACACTTGAAGTGATAATATTTCCTGATACTAGGGCTATCAGGTTACTATTTAGTATTCATAAAAAAAAAACTACTTTGGATTATAAATCTTCAAAATGCCACAGTGGAACTATCATTTGATGGATGTCCTAAGCAAACGAGCTGTGCAAACAGTCTGTGGACCCGAATTTCACCAATAAATCGTGTTTAAGAGCTGTCGGTCATCAAATAAGGACGCTAACAACGCTTAAACATGGTTTAGGTGAATTAAATTGGTGAAGTTCGCCCTCTTTCAAACTTTCTCTTTCTTCCTCTTTCTTGGTGAAGTTCCCCTGTGGCGAAGCGATCACACTGCCATTTATAGTCATATTAGATCGCGAATAGCAAATAATTTTGCCTTTTAACATAATAATTCGCAATATTATGATTATTACTTAAATCGCTTTGTACTTACGCGCAATAAATTCTTAAATAGATGAGCTTTGTTAATTTTGTATTAAAATAAAACGATTGTTATGGACTGTCCTGTTTTTATTTAATTCACCCAAGTAGAAATATGTATTTGGATATAATAGTATGTAAATCCGTAGCAATGGTTTTATTTTTTAAATATTTTAGCTTGGTTTTTTCAAATACTTTATTTTTTAAAGAATGTGTGGTTAGAATGTCTAAAACCGCAGTGTTCTTTTATTTATTTATAAATAATATCTAACGACAATTTTATTTGAATATCGTTATATTGGTAAAAGCCACGATTTTAAATATAAACGGTAAAGTTTTGCCTCGACCAAAATGTATGTAAATCGTAGATTTAGAAATGTTCATTAGCTTTTTCGAATATTTAGCGTTGTTACAGTAGTAAGTAAATAGTTCATATGGTTGACGTTTATACTATACTATTAAATCAGCAATATTTCTAATCATGTTCTCGAAAACGGCTCTAACAATTTCGATGAAAGTTGCAATATGCGGGTTAAAGGGGGCGAAAACTCGATCTAGCTAGGTCTTTTAATCTGGGAAAATTTATTTTCACTAGAGCAGAGCTCGGTCGCCCAGGTATTTTTATTGCAGAGATTATAAACCCCGCTTACATAAAAAGAACATACATTTTTGAAGTTTCGGAGTAATTTGTCGAAAACTCTTTCTTTTTCCGATTAAACCTTACTAACGACCTAAAGTAATAAGACTAGCCTGTAACTGACCCACATTTTTCAGAGTGGCCACTAAGACTAAGAATTCAAAATCGGCTTTAAACGTCAACTAAAATTTTAATCGTCGCTATTTCTATGTATCTTCATATTCGCTCGCCTAGTCAACTATTCGAGTTCAAAATTTTATAAATGAGTAGCTTTTTTGGTATTTAGCTTGGCTAGATCTTTAGGAGTTTGGTGTATTTTAATATTTCTTTATTTGAATAATTATTAAAGGCAACCAGGTTGTGCTTAAAAGATAAAAGATTAATATTTGTATGAAATATCTTCTGAGTAAAAGAAAAGAAGGAAGAAAAATCGTAGATCATGCTTTGTAGAAAATGAAGAAAAGGTTAGGTGTAGTCGACCTTATAATTGCTGTAATAAGGCCTATTTCTCGATGTTACGGTTAGACAGTTAAGTTGCAATTTCCTGGAAATTATACAAAGCAATTACGGGGTTGACTTTATGTGCAATAGTTTTCATCCAGCTCATGAAAAAAGTTAAGACTAATGTAATTATGACTGTCATGACATGTCATGTCACATCGTTACTTTTTGTCTACCATGGTCATTTACATAATATACGAATATTTTATCATTACGAATGTGTTCGTGTAGCGTAAGCATGCCTAAACCACATTATAATTCCAGCAATATTTTAGAACCTTGAAAAGTATTTATTTTGTGTAATTGATGATGTACTTAGACTTTATAGTATTAGAAATGTTCTTTGTTTCATCATATTTTTTTTATTGTTTGGATATTTCCTAATTTTGATGGACATTAAGTTAATTAAGTGCCATCATGTTTTAGCTTTATAGGTATTAATAGTATTTCAATTTAGTCAAATCACATTCCACGTAATTAGACATGTGCTAAAACCATTAAACCAATTGAAAATTTGCTCTTGTCGATTTTTTAGATCTGGTTGATAAATTTTAAGAGATTCAAGAACATAAAATAGGCCTAAAAATGTACTTACTTAGGCATTAAGGCTAGCCAATAATGACAATAATAGCTTCATACCAAGTTTTAGATATTTTTTGTATTAAAATTAAATTTTATTAATTAAAGTTTCGCGTTAAATGCAATTTGGGGCAGACGTACCTCGTTTTTTGGTAGAGAAAATGTATAATAAAATTAAATATACAGTCAACTAAACATATTTAACCAGTTGTCTATGAACTAATGTTTTGCAATTAATAATATTAACAGAAAGGTAATCATGAACTATTTTTATGAAACGTAAAATGGAGTCGGTTATTATTGCCTTTAATTTATCATTTTGTTACAATTGTGTTGTTTTTTTTTAAATAAAATTATATTTTTTTCCGAGTGACTTTGTTTTTAATTTATTTTCTCATATCCACTGAGTGTTCACATATATTGAAGCGGCCTGAGCCAGCCGATCCAAAAGAGCGTTCTATCCATACAATGAAAGTGAATAGTAAGGGTCAGCTCACACCGAGACGCGACGCTGCGCGCACACTGTTATAGCGCGATTCAAAATATTACTCCATCACGAAAAGATACACATTTCGTTATGAGAATCCAGAATACGTTGCGCAACGTATTCTGAATTCTTACAAGAGCGCGCAGCGTCGCGTCTTGGTGTGAGCTGACTCTAAGACGCTAGGTCACGCCGCGCATCTTCCGAACAACAACGATGGCAATCAAAATATTTCACACAGGAAAAGGAGTTCGGTTAAGGTTAGTCGTTTCCTATGGAGGCAAGGAACTCCATCATTAATGACGTCTTTTTCACTTTAATTGCATGGATAAACAAAACTCCCTCTGATCGGATCAAACCGATTCTATGTAGATCAGTGTGGTCTTTATCCTAATTACTGCAATAATTTGACACGCTTTGTCTTCCAAATTGTGACAATAAATTTTACCTATAATATTTATGTAACTTTATATAGTTTTATAAGAAAACATCCAATGAAACCTTTGTAGTTTTCGTAAGTTTTACTACTTGCAAGTTGTGACAGAGATTACATGCATGCTTATTTCCCATACTGGAAAGGATGTGATACAATCTTGTTCTATTCTTTCAATTGTGTGGTTGACTTGAATATTCTAGCATCTAATTATACAGGCACTTAACATCATATAAAAAAAAAATGGTTTTCATTTACCTACAAAGTATTAGAGACCTAATATTTCAGATGCAAGTACCTTTTTATGATGAGACTACTGCCTAATACAAGCAAATAATAATTCCCTGTTATTTATGGAGTCTTGAGGAGTAAAACTGTGTCGTCTCTTGATCTTGTATGCATCAATAAATGTGAATTACCTACATGAAACTACTGCTTAAATGTCAATTGGTACAAAGGTTTCACTACGCTACATTTTTTAAAGTGTTAATTTACTGTAAAAGATTTCCTTCTAAATTTTAAGTATTTTTAGTAATAAATATGGATCTTTTTAGCGAAACTGTCATCGAAACATATCTAACGGATCAAAAATAAAGCTTTTGTGTGAATGAAGAGTCGTTTTATTTTTAGCAAACTAGTCGCGACCTAGAGTGGCTTTGTGCCAAGTCCGCCGGAGTTGCGCGAAAATTTCAATATCAACTATTTTTTTATCATAAATATTTCTGTTAACAGAATTCATTTTCCTGAATATTTATTGGAACATTTTTTTTTAAAGTACTTTCCAACTGTTTTGTTGCGATGCGAGCAATTTTCAGATGAGTTGGGAAAATACAGTTTACATTAGGTACCTTCTGTACAAAAAAAAAACTGTATTTTGTCAAAATGTATGAACAGCTGATTTATCATATCTAATCAGCTGGTCCATACATCTACTACACACTATTTGGGGGGTTCAGAAATGTACTAAATAGTATATAATATACGAATACTAATCGTTCGTGCATCGGTGTCCCTTCCACCCCATAAAAACAACACCTTGTATATTCTTCCAAAAACAGCTTTAACCCCACAAAAGTTATTTCGCTTTCCGTTTTCAATTCCAAGACGACGGTTGGGTGAAATCATTACTGTACAAGAGTGGTGATTTACACAGCACCTAGTTAGTTAAAACTATGCACAGCAAAAAAAGGTATGTCTACAGATAAATGAATGACCTTTTGATCTTGACCGTGACCTTAGTCTAATTATTTGCTGCATTTAAACTATATGTAGGTGTGTTAAAAATTTAGTGTAAAAAGTTATATATGACCTTCAAATCTAAACAGAAAAAAAAACACCAAATCTTTTAAATTCGGAGCTGTCTGTGTGTGTGTACATTTTTGATAGTGTTTTTGTAACGCCATGTTCAATAAAACACTGAATTATGTTTATGTACTTTATTAATATTTTTTTACAGTTGTCACAAACTACAGAACTGCGACTCTACTAGTCAAGGTATTTCGTTGGATCAAAATGCTCCTGAACCGTAATATATCAACATAAATAAAACTAACATTACAATTAAATTATGATTTATATTAATTTAATTTTTCATAAATCGTCACAATAAAAGAATATTACATTTTAAAAATCTAAAATCATATACAAATAATCTCTCTTATTGAAACTAACAGACGAAAAAAAATCGAAGTTGATTTTTTATGGAAAATATGATGTCTGTATCACAATGTTATGGACACTTAGTTCCCCAGTAGATTCACTAAATATACATAAAGTTACATTTTTAAGCATTTTTTTTTGTTTCAAGAAAGCAAAAGGTTACGTTATAAAAGCTATTCTTCATATCAAAAGCCTCAGTACATCGCTAGTCGCGCTTAGCTACAATCGAATACCAAAATTACAAAATTCCATCGAAGGCGTATATCGAAAGTCTACTAGACACTGCGAACAAAACCTAGTGCTTTATTGAAATATTAAAAGTACCCTCCATTGACGCAGAACATAGCTTCTCTATATCAGTTTGACTTGTACATTTATGTCCTTATAATCAAACGCAGTTGGCAAGTCATAATTAATCAGTCATTTTCAAATGTTATTTAACTTTGAGCTGTCATAAATTAATCCATTGATGTGTCGTATTAGTTAAGAAAATAAATAAATCGTTAAGTCACAAATATTACACATGAAGGAACTTTATAATGCCGTTGGACTCCCTTTTGCGGCATTTGTCGAGGTAGATAGGTAGTTAAGAAATACAGTAGAAGAAATGGCGTGCCGATATTACCTCTACCGCTGTAACTACCCCAAATAATATCGTAAGTTGTATTATTTATTAAAATTTAACAATTACTTTAGTCAAGTTTTAAATAAAAAGTTTGTTAAACACTAAAAAGCGACAATATAAGAGAAGTATGTTTCGCATTAATGGAATGTGCACATCTATAAAATATATTACAATTTAATATCATAATAAAATTAATACGAATTCATTAGCACACTATAGTAAGAATTAATAGTAAAACGTCCATCGTTCACACTGAATACAAGAATTGTGATTTTATTAGAAATATTTACTTGTAACTAGTGATGGGCCTGCCACCGTACTAGTGATGTTACATGATTTACATCATTCTTACTTTTCACGAATTCAAGTTTTAATAAAATATCAATTCTTGTTTGCACACAACATTCGTCATCAAATGTACCATATTTTCTGTCCGTACGAGTTCGTTGTGATTGCGTATTTTGAATAATAATAAGTTGTGTTTAAAGCATTTCATATATTAACAATTTTCTGAAAAAGTAAGCTTTATAATGTTGTAATGACTTAGAAAAGGTTCTTAAAAGCAAGTTAAAAGTAAATATTGTCATAATTAAGTCTAACATCGAAGCACCAGCTTAGTTTACTAAACAAAGAATAATATTAAATTACTTGTTGCGAAATATTGGCCCAACCATAAATTTGACATGATAAGACAAGCCAAAGTCTGAGGGAAAATTCTGAATTTAATACAGGACATTTTCCCTGCTAAGTTACAAAAGTTATCAACTTATAAATTTCCAACAATTACTAAACTCCATGGTTTTTGTCCGAGAAAATCTTTATTACTGAATATAATCGGTTTAACAAACAACTTTCAGTATGAAACAATTGGACATAAAAACTTGCCTCTCCATACAAACTCGCCAAATTTATAGGTCGCTTTATAGGAACATATTTTCTTGTTTCCAAAAGCCTCTAAACGAAATACGTTAGTATAATGAGTACTTTCAGTAATAAAGATATTCTAGTCACTAAAGTTGCACCACAAATCACAAAATTATTCGTTCACTATACGAATTTAAAGCATCTTTTTGACTCTGATGTTATTTGTTTAGCGATATGACTATGCAAGTCAATCGTTAATAGTGCAAGCTTAGAAAAACCATAGAGTATAAACAGTTCCATTTTAAAAAGCACACAGTTCAAAATACTCAATCACAAGTTCCGTATCGTGTTGCACGTAGTGCGTTGCCAGCGAGCGCGTGCGCGGTGAGGGGCGAGTTTGTAGGGGGGCGGTCCGCTCACGGGATCCAGCCGACCACGTAGCTGCGGCTGCGCGTGAACTGGGTCAGCCGTCGGACGCGACCGCCTGTAATGTGGAGACCAGGTGTTACTGGAGGTTTCTTCTTTTGACGTTGAATTAAAGTCATCAATGGTCCATTGTAGGTCCCGGTTTTCGCCAAATGTAGGCAAGTAGAGCAGAGAGCAGACGTACGGGAATCGACCAATCACGTAACAAAACATCACGCCTGTAATCCCCGAAGTGTTAGCCAGAGGCGTTACTAATAGTACACCCACATAACGCCAGTTATGTTTAAGTCCCTTGTAATAGGGGGCGACTTCTATGAGAAATGCCTAATGAAAAGAAATAACTCAATAACAATTTGCCCGACCCGGGAATCGAACCCAAAACCTCGCCGCGCGCGATTTCCGCGACCAACGAGGTAGTCAATCAACCAATCACATTGGTTGAAATCTACATCGTATCTCTAGTCTCTTCTGTGATATGTCGAATCTTGCACGTCTCCACTCCGCTCTGCTTGTCTGCGTTTTGTTGAAAAACAAGCCTGAAAAAGATCCTTGTGACCAACGTCAAAAGGATCCTTTTTAAGTAGATCAAAAGGACTATATGGAATATATATAGGAATATGATGGCTGTATCGCGTCGTTAAATGGATTCTGGTGGACGCATGAAATGGTACGTACTCTTGAGTTTTATGGTATATACTCTGATTGGATAATACAGAATCTTGTTATAATGTTGTTCTGTAAGCATGAATAATGCATCTGAATAATATAAGAACAACGTAAGCCAACTTTGTCTTGATTGGCACAAAATTCAAAGTGAGTAACTAAATAAAATTATCTATATGACTGACTAGGAGGATACTATTCATGTAATTAACATACAAATACACACATCAATCTAAATTAAGAATTTGAAGATTCAAGTTAAATAATGTATACTTTGAACTTTTGTTTTGGTATTTCTAACCTATTTACTATTTCTTAATACTTACCTTTGAGAAATCAAAATTCTTATTCTAATTAAAAGTAAAAATTTCATAGTTTAAAACCTTAACTTATGCGAGTATGTGTGTGCAAATAGCATAATGAAAAGTGAATTTAGTATTTTTACAATATCATTAATAAACTACAATAATATAATTATACATATTTGATTACAAAGCAAAGCATAATAGGTAAAGATCTAAAATAAGAAATTACATAGTAGATAATTAGAAGCAGATTAGAAGTCAAATACTAAATGCAAAGTTATCAATAAATATACAGGGTGTAACGGAAAGGGTATATAAATACTTAAGGGTGTGCTACAGACGATCAAACTGAACATGTTTCTTATCATAAAACATGTTTTTCAGCGAAAAAAATATCTGCTGCCCCATACAAAATTGCAATACCTATTCTACCCAAATGTATCCCCATACATTTGGGTAGAATAGCTGATATTTTTTTCGCTATTAAGATGTTTGTCCGATGGAGAAACATGTTCAGTTTGATCCTCTGTAGCACACCCTTAAGTATGTGTATACCCTTTCCGTTACACCCTGTATATAAATGAAAATATACAGGGTGTATGGGAGACCGACGCGAAAACGCTTATTACGTACTCAGTACATAAAACTGAACCAAAAAAAATAGACATTTTTCATCGACCATTTGAAAAAAAAAAACAGCATACCTACATTTTGACAGTTTTGTAGGTATTGCACTTTTGTAAGAAACAGCTGTTTTTAGGGTTCCGTACCCAAAGGGTCAAACGGGAACCTATTACTGAGACTTCGCTGTCCGTCCGTCCGTCCGTCTGTCACCAGGCTGTATCTCATGAACCGTGATAGGTAGCCAGTTGAAATTTCTACAGATTATGCATTTCTGTTGATGCTATAACAACAAA
This sequence comes from Cerastis leucographa, assembly GCA_963082945.1. NCBI lineage: Eukaryota > Metazoa > Arthropoda > Insecta > Lepidoptera > Noctuidae > Cerastis > Cerastis leucographa. The sequence goes on along the minus strand of OY720356.1, from coordinate 17,360,314 downwards.
TACTAAAAACAGAATAAAATAAATATTTAAGGGGGCTCCCATATAAAAAGTGACTTTTTGCTCGTTTTTATAAATAATGGTAGGAAACCCGTGCACACGTGCGCGAGTCGGACTCGCACTTGGCCGGTTTTTTTTTTATTCAGAAAGATATACTGAGTACGTAGTAAGCGTTTTCGCATCGGTGTCCCATACACCCTGTATAAGTAAGGTGTAGTTTAGGTAATTGCGAAGCATTCCTATGTTACTGTTAGAAATAAAATATATCTACGTGTTTATTGTAAATAAAATGAAATGTTTAAAGTTCATCTTGTTACATAATTTACACTTTTTTATGTTTAATCTTCCAGATTTTTATATTTTTTAAGGGAATGGGAATGGCATACATAAATGGGTTATGCATGGAACGGTGCAAACATGCTATACTCGGGGGAAAATGTGCTTGCAAATGCACAAAATGCATTTTTTATATAAAAATATTTCAAATAGTAACAAAAACTGACCTTCCAGCTTCTACTATAACTTTTGCTGGCATATAGTAGGTAAGTTACGGGTAAAGTGATTGAAAATAAAAACTCAGTATAATAAAATTATAATAATTTTATGGTCGGATTCTTTTAACTTGTGCCTCATGACGAATTTTGTTCTAAGTACCAACTTTTGGCCAAAAGAAAACCTTGGTATAAATAAAGATCGAATTAACTTTTCTGCAGACACTGGTAGGTTTACCACAATTATTTAAATTACCCGTAACATTTCAAGCTGGGAGTGCAGTGCTACATTACCAAACGTCATTAATTTCAAATATAATTTGAAATTTTAATAAAGATCTGTCCAATGGAGAATAAATTTGAAAATGCCAATGGCATGTCTAATGACATGATAGAAGAGTCGATCTCAACAGATTTATTTGAACAATTGACAGCTACATTGAGATAGTCAAACTTTTAAAAAATATTAGGCAGTGCAATAATGAATCACAAAAACAAGGGCCTACGTCTTGTTAAATTATAACGTAGTAGTGAAGACAAAGTTCGATGACATCAATCAATCCGTACTGGGCCATCAAGAGGAGGCTAGTATCCTAGAAGTGGGAACGCTACAAGCTGATTGAAAGTAACATAGCAAATAATTCAAGGATAACTTCAGGACGAATATTTTATCAACTATTGTCTATATCTGTTGAAAATGACCCTCATATTTTAATGTAATGACGTCAAATCGTAGTAAAAGTAAACTTACCACATGCGACAGTTCAAGGCTCTAAGTGCTGTTCTGGCTCCGTCGCTGCTGGCGTACTGGAATGCATACACACCGACACGTGTCACACATATATATACACGTATAGCACATCACCAATGTTCGCTAAATTGACACTTGAGTCAGAAGATAATAGGGGATAATATAGCATGACTTTAAATGGACTATTTTCATTTTGTTCCGTGTAAATCGATTTAATACTAAGGGAAGTATATAAGTTTCAATTAACTTCAAATTATAAATATGTTTCGTATATCAGAAGTTAATAGCAAATGTTAGATATCAATAGAAGCAGTAAAATCCGCAATAACAAATCTAAATGCAATCCAATTGGTACCAGACCAATAAGCGTTCAACTCAAATGGTAGTAAAGTTTATTTTTAGCCCACTTGAGCTGCTATTTTCGTATAGCGAACATCGGTAACGTAGTAGTTTCATTTAGAAATAAATCATGGCAAAGGATACACATATATTAACAATCAAACAATTTCATAACACAAATACAAAGTTGGAAATTCAAATTCATGCTCATCATAATATTCGTTTCAATGAATTTTAGTATCAGAACTTCATTCCGCATACAATTGTTAGTAGTCACAACCATGCGTGTCATAGAGATCAGGAAAAAAAATATCTTTTTTTTATTATGGTTCTAGTTAATAGATGCTAAACAAACGTTTATGACTATCCTGTCGCAGCTGGGACCCCATAGCTTCGACGAAGGCTCACTAAGCGAAAAATCTTGATTAGCTAAGCCTTTGAGCTGTGAAAAACCGTTATTACCCGAAAAAATAGCACGGCACTATCGTATTTGGCCATTTACATTCGCGCCAAAACAGATGACAGTTTACCCAATTTTTGCGGCCATTTCTATATATTATCGGTCTGTTCTACGTTCCCCTCACTGCTAGAAATTAAATTGTTAACTGTTAAGGTTTGTAGTAGAAAAAACATCAAAATATATTAGTTTCGTTTTTAAATTGAAATTTTTAAAGGATAGAGAATTGAAGGAATTAATGTAGAGAGTATTTCAGAGTTATATAGAGTAAACAAAAAGTTAAACTAAGAAAATGACACTAATGGCGTTTTTTGCCGCTATTTATGTCATATCGACCAAGAATTTATTTTGTGCAGTTTTATAATAAAATGGATAACTGAATGTTTCCAGATGTGAATAAAATATCAGAATTCCAAAACATCTTTGTGATATGTAAATGTAAATCAAATTATAACTCACTGAACTTCTGGTATGTTTGTATGTGGTTTATCTGTCTATTATAAGACTAATACAGCTGATTTAATTCTACATGTAGGTGCTTTGTTTTTGTATTATTTTCAGTGAACCACTGCTGCAAGAATTACTTTTTTTTTTTTCAGTCACAAGACGTTCCCTACGATAAAACTGCACATTCGTGAATAAGTGTAAGTGTTCACTCAATCAGCCGGCATTATAAATAAGCTGTAACAAAAGCGTAGTGTTGTTAATGCCGTGCCAACAATGTACCGTGCGCTGACCTCCTCGCCTATTGGCTACGCGCCCCCTTGGCCAGCTGATTAAAGAATCTGAACTGAAGTCGCAGCGTTAGGTCTTTCCGTACTGGAATGGAACAACATATCTCTCAACTACTGTTTTACACATGTGTTTTATGTATCGCCATGTGAATTAGAACAATTTAGTACCAATAAATAAAAAAAAATAGTAAAAAGTGTTTAAAACTTCCACCTAAATTTCGCTTCTAAAAAAATTATTTAAGACAAAAATAGTTTAGTATGTTTACGTTACTGTATACATATAAAAATAAAGTGTTTTAAAATATAAAATGAGGAAATGGTTTATGAAAAAATGTTCAATTTATTATTTTAAATTATACATTACAAAGACAATTCCCCTTCATCTAGTAATGCATGAAACGTAAACTTTCTTCTAGAATATTCTTATATGTTTAATAAAATTAGACAGTTGTGCATGTTGTACTTTTAAACCTAAGGAAATCCTAACGACATACAGAAGAGAGGATAATCTGACGGTACACAGAAATCGGTACGCTGTCATAAAAATACAGTCGTTTAAAGACCTGTACGCCAGGCAAATCTATGTTCATCAAACATGGTATAACTCCCCCCTTCTGTATAATGATAGAGAGTAATTGATATTTGTTCATATAATTTGTATGTTATATTGTTCGAATTCACATAGAACTGTGTATAAACATCTACAAAAAAATAGAGACAGGGGGGCACGCGGTGTGGTGTGAGTTGCAATCAGTTCGTGACTACTCACGAGTGCGGGTTGGGGTTAACATCAGGTGGCGCCGCCTTCACAAACCGGTCGACTTGCTCGCCGGTTGGCAGAGATATTTTATCTGTACTCTCTCCTGTTTTTCCTGCCTCTGTCACCGGTGCTACCGACTCGCCAGCTAGACGGTCTTCGGTAGGCACCGGTTTAACTTCTTCAGCCGTTACCGGGTTTTCTGTTTCTGTAGTTGCCGGTTTCTCTCCTTCGATAGTTACCGGTTTTTCTGTTTCGGTAGTCACCGGTTTTTCTGCTTCGGTGGTCACCGGTTTTTCTGCTTCGGTGGTCACCAGTTTTTCTGCTTCGGTGGTCACCGGTTTTTCTGCTTCGGTGGTCACCGGTTTTTCTGTATCAGTAGTCACTGGTTGTTTTGTTTCGGTAGTTACCGGTTTTTCAAGTTCAGTAATTGGCTTTTCTAAGTTAGTAGCGACTGGTGCTTGCATGCCATTTGTCAAAGGTTTGTCGGGTAGTAGTGGACCATCGCCTATCGTGATCGAGGTAGGTCTGTCGTCTGGTTGCGGTTTAGCTTTGACAGTGAGTGAGGTTTCGGTATCTACCGGTGGGGAGATGACCGGTTTCGGTTCATCTGTGGTGGGTGTGACGGCTTCTGCGCTGGGCGGCGTCATGTTGAAGAAGCTACTGTCGATGCCGACAGCAGGCGGCCTGCCGCGAGGTCGGCGCATGCTCAGCGACACGCTAGCCTTCTTTAGCACTCGGCAATCTGATTGCGATAATCGATTTTGTTTATCGATGTTGCTTGTGTCTAATGGGTAATCGATATTTCGTGGATGATTCGATGGCTGGTAAGACTATTTATACAATGTCCTGTTTATGATTCAAGTTTTAGCACAAATGCACAATTGATTTGTATGACAGTTAATAACAAAATGATTTCTTCAAAATTAGTACAAACCAAAATATTTTCGAGGACACAGACATTTAGAAATATTCTATTTTCATTTTCATGACTTGCATTATATAAAAATATTAGTACTGCGTGTTATTTTTTAAATTGTATTTTTTACATACGGTCAGTTTCTACTACGTAGCGTCTTGAAGCGCTTAAAACTAATTTATCGATATATTTCAGAAAACAATAACTGCAGTTTTCAGCCGTTTTATCGCTGACTCGCATTAGACACAAGCAAATAAGTTTCTCTCTATGTACAGATGTATATTTTCCAGTGGTTTCCGTACCCCGACTGTTAATACAAGCTGAGGATGGGCTGTTGTCGCAAAATGCGCCATACGTGCTGATGTAGGCGTGGGTGTGTGTTAAAGTCGTGGTGGCTTGACTACTGCATCTTGGCACCGATTAGTTCAAATATAAGAATACACTTTTCATTCTTCATGAAAATAGCTATTTTAAAGTCGTGTGTTCAAAAAGGTTTACTATGCTTAATTATTGGACCGTTTGATTTTCAACACACAGCACCGAGTCGAGAATTGAAAATCGAACAGTGCGCTTCTATTTGGGCATTACATTTAGCAGTCTTTACTAATAGCAACAACAGGTATAATTCCCATCGACTTTGTAGGCTGTATTTTTGTTTTAAATATATTTCTATACGTATAATTCAAAGTGTGAAGATATAATTCAATGTGATCACTGTCACAACAGGCCAACAAGTAGTATGTCAAACACCTCGACTAAACATTTGAGGACATTATTGAAATGTGAATGTTTACGACATATAGTGCAGGCGCCGGGCGGTAGTGCGGGCCGCGCCATCTGTGCAGACCGCGAGCGTTAGACATCGTGCCTTGAGAGAGGCTAGATCAGACACTATAGACATGATTTTAGTTCTATTTGCATTAATAAAGGTCAACAAATACTATGTTCATGATGCAGATTTTTTTGTTTTTTCCCGCATTTTATCACTTAGTGATAATGCAACACCCCTAACTATTTTTAAAATCGATTTGTTAAATCGGAGGTTCCCTAACCGTGTATTTCTGTTGCCGCTATAACAACAAATACTAAAAACAGAATAAAATAAATATTTACTATTTTAATATTGAACTAATTTAATATTGCTAGTTTTTATAAATAATGGTACGGAATGGTACACGAGTCCGACTCGCACTTGACCGGTTTTTAATAAACATGATTCTAGTAATTTATAAATAATGGTACGGAACCCTTAGTACACGAGTCCGACTCGCACTTGACCGGTTTTTTATAAACATGATTCCAGTAAGAAAATAGCCAATAATCTATTACATATCTGCAGGTGTCTGAACTAGCCTGTTTTCAGATGATACAATCAAATGATATTACAGTGACGGTCTCTATGAATCGTGGTACTCGACACTTGAGCATGTTGCAGGTAATAGTGAGCTTTAAGACTCGGAGCTAAGAGTGAAAGTTCTATGCAAGATAACATTGTGAGCAACATTTTTATAGATCGTAAAGTAGATGTAAGATGATGTTTTTTGAACATGGTAACATTTATTTCGATTTGAAATGTATGCAACATAATCATCTCACAGTATGCGTAATAACCTGTAATAAAACTGTTAAATGTTCATCTTTAAATAACTTCTCTATTGCGATGAGCTTATTGCGATACGCAATATAACCTAAGCAAGTATTTGACATTTTTTTTTCTATTTCTTTACAAGTAATATTTTATAGCATTGTAAATTGATAGCTTTAAAGTGGTGTAAAGAAGATTGGCAATTACGTGTAGAAGTTTTGATGTATTTTTCGGGTTGTTAACTTTTATGAAACTAGATTTTTCTTCATATCCCGTCCCATGCTAGAATTGTCCGATTTAAAAGAGAGAAAAAACCCAGTTGCCATATTGGAAACCTTTTACCAGAGCCAATAAATAGATGCCCAGATCGTCTTTGCACCATTTCCCTGTTAGGATTACATACTAAACAGATACCGGTATTCTCGTAGGATAGCGCACAAATACGCAAAGCTCGTTATAAAGGAGCCCCAACGTCAAGCCTTTTTTATTACTTATGTATAACTTCCAAGAGACGAAATACCTAAAAACTTACGTCCAATCGCCTTTGAGGTAATATAAGTGTGAAAAGTCTATGTCGTTGCTGTAATATATCTTTATAAAAAGGTAGGGTTCTGTACAATAGATGCGTTTTTTTCTTATGTTTATAAATTAATAAAACTATGTCCTGCCTTGCTCCCACAGGAGCTGATGGACGCTACTGACAGATTCGTCACCAAATTGCGGCAGACTCAATTTAAATTTTCATCGACACTCTCAAGAAGAATAAAACTATAACGCCACCGATCATTATAATTATATCAAATTCGGTTGTGTACTGAACATTGAGCTATCGAGCATCGCATAAGTGTACGTCCCAAGGAATAAACCGCGACATCTGTGTAGCACATAACCGCGTGTGTACTCACTTCTGTCGATGTTCCTCTGCAGGTGGCTGGCGATCCTGTGTCGCGCGTCGCTGTACTCCAGGTGCAGGCCCAGTCGCAGCAGCGTGGGGTTCTGTTCTACCAGCGACGTTATCTCCATCTCGATCTTGTTGCCGAGTACTTGCGACCGCTAAGGATACAAGAATGAAGTTACAGAAGGGGAATATGGGGATAATATGGAGTTTTTGAGGTAAAGAGTTAAGTGAAATATGCTCTCTGTGATGTATGCACGACGACCAATAACGCTATTAAAACCAGTATAAGCGGATTTGTCATTGCATGGGAAATCTATACAAATCAAGGCCTTGTTATGCTGGAGATGCATGGCTTGATGTGTGCTAGGTAAAGCGACTACTTATTGTTGCAATGCGCAAACTTAATTTCGAGCGAAAATTGAACTCAAGTCATTTCATCTGTTCAAATTTGGCTGAAAATCAGAATATTTTGCGCGTCAAAATTGTATAACGACGCTTGCTCATGTCTGTAATGTTACATTTCAGATTCACTTGCTACATTACAAGCAAATGCTCCCGGTGAGGGAGCGTCTTGAGACAGTTCCCCAAAATACAATTCGCCACTCTCTAGTATTTTAGCTAGAATGAAGAAGTGGTGAAATGAACTCCCCAGCAACACACCTGCGTGTTAAATTCGAACTGATATCAGTCTGTTGCAAGCACTACTACTCTATACTTTGGCCTGGTGATGAAAACTAGTTAGCTAGCGGCTCAGCACTAGCGATAGACCCCAAACTGCAGCACCCCGGCGGGGCTAATGAAGTTGGTCTCGTACCTGGTTAGAAGCCCGGAACTCCTCGACAGTGTTAGTATCGAGCAGCGCCCTGACGAGCTGCAGCACCCCGGCGGGGCTGATGAAGTTGGTCTCGTACCTGGTTAGAAGCCCGGAACTCCTCGACAGTGTTAGTATCGAGCAGCGCCCTGACGAGCTGCAGCACCCCGGCGGGGCTGATGAAGTTGGTCTCGTACCTGGTTAGAAGCCCGGAACTCCTCGACAGTGTTAGTATCGAGCAGCGCCCTGACGAGCTGCAGCACCCCGGCGGGGCTGATGAAGTTGGTCTCGTACCTGGTTAGAAGCCCGGAACTCCTCGACAGTGTTAGTATCGAGCAGCGCCCTGACGAGCTGCAGCACCCCGGCGGGGCTGATGAAGTTGGTCTCGTACCTGGTTAGAAGCCCGGAACTCCTCGACAGTGTTAGTATCGAGCAGCGCCCTGACGAGCTGCAGCACCCCGGCGGGGCTGATGAAGTTGGTCTCGTACCTGGTTAGAAGCCCGGAACTCCTCGACAGTGTTAGTATCGAGCAGCGCCCTGACGAGCTGCAGCACCCCGGCGGGACTGATGAAGTTGGTCTCGTACCTGGTTAGAAGCCCGGAACTCCTCGACAGTGTTAGTATCGAGCAGCGCCCTGACGAGCTGCAGCACCCCGGCGGGGCTGATGAAGTTGGTCTCGTACCTGGTTAGAAGCCCGGAACTCCTCGACAGTGTTAGTATCGAGCAGCGCCCTGACGAGCTGCAGCACCCCGGCGGGGCTGATGAAGTTGGTCTCGTACCTGGTTAGAAGCCCGGAACTCCTCGACAGTGTTAGTATCGAGCAGCGCCCTGACGAGCTGCAGCACCCCGGCGGGGCTGATGAAGTTGGTCTCGTACCTGGTTAGAAGCCCGGAACTCCTCGACAGTGTTAGTATCGAGCAGCGCCCTGACGAGCTGCAGCACCCCGGCGGGGCTGATGAAGTTGGTCTCGTACCTGGTTAGAAGCCCGGAACTCCTCGACAGTGTTAGTATCGAGCAGCGCCCTGACGAGCTGCAGCACCCCGGCGGGGCTGATGAAGTTGGTCTCGTACCTGGTTAGAAGCCCGGAACTCCTCGACAGTGTTAGTATCGAGCAGCGCCCTGACGAGCTGCAGCACCCCGGCGGGGCTGATGAAGTTGGTCTCGTACCTGGTTAGAAGCCCGGAACTCCTCGACAGTGTTAGTATCGAGCAGCGCCCTGACGAGCTGCAGCACCCCGGCGGGGCTGATGAAGTTGGTCTCGTACCTGGTTAGAAGCCCGGAACTCCTCGACAGTGTTAGTATCGAGCAGCGCCCTGACGAGCTGCAGCACCCCGGCGGGGCTGATGAAGTTGGTCTCGTACCTGGTTAGAAGCCCGGAACTCCTCGACAGTGTTAGTATCGAGCAGCGCCCTGACGAGCTGCAGCACCCCGGCGGGACTGATGAAATTGGTCTCGACGTTCAGCACGCGCAGCGCCGAGTTCCCGCGCAGTGCGTCGGCCAGGCGCGCCGCCGTGCGGTCGTGCAGGCCCACGTTCACCAGAGAGAGCACCTCCAGGTGAGTGTTGCTCTTCACTGCTTCAAATAGCTTCTCGAATTTCTCGTCGCTTATGTTCTGGGAAGGAGAAAAGGGTTTGGTTAGATTTAAAAGTTATTTAGTCAAATTATTATGTTGATAGTGTGATGGGCGACTTCGCTCTGGTATCGCAGACGTTACTAATACTTCTAGAGTTTGTTCTGTAGAGAAGAAGTAACGGCACACATTCCCGCGCACGTGTATATTTTAAGAGTAGTCTAATAGCTATTTTCATCCCATTTATTCGAAAAGGAAGAATTGGTTCGCCTTTAAGTGCACCCAAAGGTGGTGTTTTTTATAAGAAACTTTTAGCTGATATTTTAATCCTCTTTATTTCAAAAAGTGCGCCGCAATTTATCTTTGCCGCGCACTTTTTGAATCTGGAACACCTTAGTGTCCCTCGCCAAAGAAATCGGACGCAAATATTGTTTGAATAAAGACTGGCTGGTACGACGGCCCATAGTCGCGCCGCCAGCTGAATAATACATTTTCATAATTGTGAAAATGTCTCAAATGTAAATATAAGTTTTTAGTCGTTTTATTATTAGATACTATTTAATTTCAATTTAGTGAATAATTTTTCAGTAAAATATGAGGGGCGTTTTATTTTCTCATAGTGGATGATGAAAAGTAGAGTTTCGAAAAAATATTATTGGTAGCTATGTGTATACCGTATGTGTACAATGTTCAGAATGTCTTTGCTTGTGTTTTAGAATTTATGACGATTCGCATAGTGCTACCCGATGTCGTTATGGGTATCATAATGAAACCGCTGTCAATTTTGTAATTCGAATATCATACCTTATTGCACTATTTCTGCTACTCTTTGAACTTTCAGTTAAGTTAAGTTCATCAGCGTATGAAGTCTTGAAAAATATCCCAATGTAAGTTAATAGTAGATTGTATCATAAGGAAGCAAAATAAAATTTTTTCATCACACTTGCACGTAAACAGTATCATTACATACAGGTTAACTTGGCTGTAATGCCCCATATAAAACCCTAGGGCGGTAAGTAATTTTTTTTTAATTTACAGCACAGCATGACAGCACACAGGTCAAGCAAGGAGTTTACACGCAATTGAAAAATTGTCTTAAAATATTATCTATACAGGAATTTCATTCAATCTCGCTACATGTTATTTAATTACTCAACTAATGTTCTAAAATCTAAATAATCGATAGTTTTTTGTATCAAAACGTCGATTTTTTTTTTATACCCCTTATTTCGTAATAATATGTGCTGACTTGTGTATATTCATAATTATTAACTAGCAAATGTGATGAAAAACATTGTATGTTTCACGGGCGGTACGGGAATTACGAACCTCGACTCAGAAAGCTATAATATACTATTGTGTATTAAGGGCGGTAAGTAAGGAATTACGATCGAGGCTCTAGTAGAAGCCCGAAGTCGAAAACTGAGGGCTTTCTGAGTCGAGGTTCGTAATTCCCGTACCGCCCGTGAAACATACAATGTGTTTCATCACATTTGCGAGTTAATAATTATGATTTTAGACAAGTCAGCACAAATATTATTACGAAATACGTGAACTGATTTGCGGATAGCGGGCTGTTTGCCCACACCACAGATTATACAAATGTTTTGTTCAGACACGTTAAAGGCAAATACTTACCTAGGTATACAGCCATGAGGGAGTATAAAAAAAATCGACGTTTTGATACAAAAAACTATCGATTATTTAGATTTTAGAACATTAGTTGAGTAATTAAATCACATGTAGCGAGATTGAATGAAATTCCTGTTTAAATAACATTTTAAGACAATTTTTCAATTGCGTGTAAACTCCTTGCTTGAACTTGCATGACCTGTGTGCTGTCATGCTGTGCTGTAAATTAAAAAAAAAAACTTACCGCCCTAGGGTTTTATATGGGGCATTACAGCCAAGTTAACCTGTATGTTATGACACTGTTTACGTGCAAGTGTGATGAAATATACTATTTCTTCCAACTACGCAGTAATGGTATCATTAATCACTACAAAACCGATCACAAAGGATGTCTTTTTTGCTTAGAACCAAAACAGTGCAGAAATTTTGTCATTACTGCACTGTTTTCATTACTGCACTGTTCTTTATGTTTTATCTATCTTCTATATATTACACACATCAAAAGTGTCTAGGGATCAAGCATTTTTATGCGGATTTCTTGAGATTGAGATGTGGCTTTGTAATAAATTTATGATTTTATAAATTTATATGGATCCTTTTTGGTGCATTTCATAATTTGAATCAGGAACTGTGAATCAAATTCGAGTAAAAGATGAAAATCAGCTGTCAATATTTTCCCTATAAAAACATACAACGCATTGAAGACATTATTAGTGCTACTGTTTCCCTACTACTGATTAAAACCAACGTTATTATGGAGCGGCGACGTCATTTAAGCAGGGGAGAAATGCTCAGAGCCGTGGGAATGATAGAAGCTGGTTCCCGGCAACGTACTGTGGCTTTAGCTCTGAATACAAGTCAGAGTGTTATCAGTCGACTTTGGACACGTTACCGAAGCACTGGTACCGTGGCTGAGCGCCATGGAGGACGGTATCGCTGCACCACACGGAGACAAGACCGATACATTCAAATCTTAACTCGAAGAGCTCCAACAATAACCGCCATGATGTTAGCCGTGAGGCTTCATCACTCTTCAGGGAACTTAATTAGCGACCAAACAGTGAGAAACCGCTTGCATGAAGTGAACCTTCATTCCCGAAGACCACTACGGGTACCACCTATAGCAATGCACAATTGTAGGATTCGATATCAATGGGCTCTTGAACACAGAAATTGGGCAGAAGAACAATGGCGTTTCGTGTGCTTTTCTGATGAGTCTCGTTTTGGTATGAGACCGGATACAAGACGTATACGACACTGGAGAACCCCTGGACGCCAACAGCGATTAAAATCCTGCCAGGAAGTCCATCCTTATAGTGGTGGAACCATCATGGTATGGGCGGGTATTTGGATCGGCGGAAGAACTGAGTTGATTTGGATCAGAGGCAACCTCAACGCTCAAATTTATGCTGAGACGATTGTATCAGACGTCATCGTTCCTCTACAAGTGCAAATCGGTCCCTTATTTCAGTTAATGCATGATAATGCACGACCGCACACCGCAAGAGTTGTAAGACAGACTCTCGCCGCAGCTAACATCAATGTCCTGCCCTGGCCTGCTCAGTCGCCAGACTTGAACCCGATTGAGCATGCATGGGATATGCTACAGAGAAGAGCTCTGCCGAATATGGAGGGTATCCAGTCGCAAGAAGACCTTTTTTTGTTGTTGCAACGAACATGGGCGGCCATTCCACAGCGTGATTTGGATAAACTCATTTTGAGTATGCCAAACCGATGTTCTTGTGTTGTTAGCGTTCGCGGTAGAAACACGGATTATTAATTGTTTAAGTTACCCAATAAAATTTTAAAGAAAACTGTTATTTCAGTCTTTTTTTCGAACTTTAATGTTAGTGGTTCAAATGTCAAAAATCCCTTTATTAGAAAATGGCAAATTTCTTTATTAATGCAAAGGTGACTTGGTTTATCGTTACTGTGACAAACGAAAACACTTTATTTGATGAATCCTTAAAGAAAATTTTAATTAATATCAATCAGGAGAAAAGTTATTGCAAAAATATATGTTGATCCCTAGACACTTTTGATGTGTGTATATAAAAATGAATCGGACGGATTTCGCTATTTTTTTTTGTTGTGTTTGTTATTGTCAGGAGAAGGTTCCTAGGTAGGTAGTGCAGGCAGGTGGTAGACAGGTCTTAGGCAGGTGGTGGTAGCTCGTAGGCAGGCGGCAGGCAGGTGTTAGGCAGGAGGTAGGCAGGTGTTATCAGGTGAAATGCAGGTGGTAGGCAGGTTGTAGGCAGGTCGTAGGCAGTTGGTAGGCAGGTGGTAGGCAGGTGGTAGGCAGGCGGTGGTAGGACATAGCCAGGTGTTAGGCAGGGTGTGGTAGTTCGTAGGCAGGCGGTAGGCAATTGGTAGGCAGGTGGTAGGCAGGTGGTGGTAGGTAGGTAGGTAGTATATTTTGTCACGGTATGACGGTAGTTGAAAGAAAAGTAGATTATGCAACTCGCTAAAGTGAGTAATTAATGCAATCGTGTTAATTTAGTGCCCTCGCGTGCGCTCGGGCACCAACATAACGCTCGTGCATTAATAACTCACTTTGCGCTCGATGCAACAATCTACTATTTCATCACACTTGCACGTAAACAGTGTCATAACATACAGGTTAACTTGGCCGTAATGCCCCATATAAAACCCTAGGGCGGTAAGTATTTTTTTTTTTAATTTTCATCACACTTGCACGTAAACAGTGTCATAACGTACAGGTTAACTTGGCTGTAATGCCCCATATAAAACCCTAGGGCGGTAAGTAATTTTTTTTTAATTAACAGCACAGCATGACAGCACACAGGTCATGCAAGTTCAAGCAAGGAGTTTACACGCAATTGAAAAATTGTCTTAAAATGTTATTTAAACAGAAAGGACCATGGGCAATTTGTATGGAGACTGGACCAAATCCTCAACATTAATGAAACCTACTCCAAAAGAAAGATTTTGGGGTATTATTTAACTGTTACTATGGGAGCCAACCCGAAATCGAGCGCCAACAAGGTGATTTCGAACATCAAAAAATATAATTATTGGTAGCTTCTAGCGAGGAACTGAACATATTATTATAAACAAAAATAAAACAACATGTTTATTCGTGTATTGATTAACATTTTATTTTGAACTAGCTGTGCCCGCGACTTCGTCCGCGTGGAATTTAACAAAAAAGTTATTTAGTTTTATAACCATTTTAGATTTTTCTAAAACAGAAGTAGCCCAAGTTACTCTTTATTACATCAGCTATCTGCCAGTGAATGTCTTGTCAAAATCGGTCCAGCCGTTCCAGAGATTTGCCGGAACAAACAGACAGGCAGAAAGAAAAAAAAAAAAAAAAGAAAAAAATTGGTATATATGTACAGTATATATATTCAAATGCATGTTGTAAAAAGCGGTTATTTTAATATTACAAACAGACACTTCAATTTTATTTATAACATATATAGGTATACACCGTGTAAATCACCTCATCACGAAGCCGTCAACCAAGCATTCTGTACATGAAACTAAGTAACTTTACGCAAAAATTATTGCTGGGAATCGCTAGTGTATGTACAGTCACGGACTTTAATTGATGAGCCACTTCCCACTGTTTGTATTTTAGCCGTGTAATGCAAATCGGGTTTAGTCGGCTATATTCGTACATAGTACAGAGTGACTACCCTAAGTCAACCAATTGCAGATCTAGCAACCGTTACCTAGCGACAATTTGTTTTAGCGTAGCCATAGTAACGCTTAGCGTACGGAGAAATTATGAATGGTAATTTTGACATCGGAATAACTTGCACCCACGATTTTCTCCGAACGCGTGGCGTCCAAGATGACGTTCATGACAATTATTCGATTCACCAAAATTCAAAGTAATCGTCTCTGCCATCGACATTTCAACTGTCTGAAAACCAACCCAAGGTTTTCAGAAAAAAGAGTATTTAATGAGCTCTAATTCAAAGGAGGTCAGTAAGAAATAGATTTGATAAACGTATGTAACATTTTATGAATTTTTCATTGATTCAACCTCTATTGATAAAACTATTTCCGATTATTACTAACATGACATCTTGTTTAGGAGCATGCGGTTTGAGTTCGGGTTTCATCGTGTAATTTCGTGAATGGATAATACTACAAAATTGGATAGTTCTAAAGTGGCTTATCAATTAAAGTCCGTGACTGTACGTGCAAGTTTCAGACTTATATGAACCAAGGGACAGAAGTACTTAATCATCATCCGTTAATACCGGGAAGTCTTGCAACTGAGAAAGACCAGCATCTATCCTTTCAAACGCAACAAGTTGTCTGTTAAGATTTTTTAATGTCACATGGTCAAATAAAAGATTCGGGGTGTTGATCTTAGCATTTATAATGCGCAAAATGTCTCTAGCAAATCTATTATTTACGGCTACTCTATAAAACGCGTTAATTAGCACAGCTGCAATTCTAAAATCCGTAAACATAATAATATGTGGCAACGCTCTATTAAAATAATCATGGCGAAGCAATTTGAATCTATTCTTAAACTTGCTATTGACTGCTTCCACCAGCCAGCGAATTGCTGTTACTAATCTAGATGTATTAGCCTGCTCTGTCGTCAACTGACTTTCATTTCCATCCTTTGTAGGAGGTAAATGTGCTTCATATCCCAGTGATTCTAAATCTATAATACAGTCCCTGAAACCTCTATCTAATATAAAAACATCATTTGGTTCAAAAAACCAATGAAAAGCGTGATTTTCATCCTCACACAAGTTGGCCATTATTGTTGCATCACTTGTTGTAGCTGGGTACGGACCAAGAACATCTATAATGTAACCGTCACTACTAACTATTAAAAATGGTTTTAAAAGGTTTTGGAACTTATGATGGCTATTTGATAGCCTCTGAAAGAAAAAAAATACTGTTTTTTTCAATAAAGATGTACGTCCCATCACATATAATTATCGCTTTTTGTCGTCATTACCATAAATACCCTTTGGTAAAAGTGAATTCCTTTGTAACATATTTTCTCTAGTTATGTTGTCCATGCCTAAATGAATATTGACAAAATATCCAGTCAAATGTTCTCTGGCTAGTGCCAGTTTCCTTTCCAGAGTTCTGCGTGACATATTAGATAGGCTCGCCAATCGTTCATTGGGCTCATCTGTACGAAGTTTGGACAAATAAATACCAAGTACGAGGACGGTTAGCCACTTGGCTCAGTGAAGAAGTTTCTTCTACAACTGCATTAAATTGCTCAATTCTAAGTCCAGTCCAAAAAATCATGTCACTCTCACTTAATGACCCTAAAAGTTCAAAATCCATCCTAGTTCCTTGGTTAAGAGCCGATATTAACATATTAGAAAAGTCTGTGATTTTTTTTTTTGTGTTTCAACTTTGACAGAATAAATAGTAAACATGGTAAATATCCCGTTACAAATGTTATTTATAGTAAAAAATGTTTTGTTTACAGTTTCGACACTATGAATTTTGATGCTTTGTCAGTATGGAAAACGTTCCAAAACACCATGTTCGCGCTCGAATTCGATGTAGCTGCCGTAATAAGAAATTAATAATACCCTAAAAGCTTGCATATGGGATAGGTTTTATCACTGTTGAGTAATTGGTCCAAAATTTCTCATGGTCCTTTCGTTCAATCTCGCTACATGTTATTTAATTACACAACTACTGTTCTAAAATCTAAATAATCGATAGTTTTTTGTATCAAAACGTCGTTTTTTTTTAATACTTCGTCATGGCTGTATAGATAGGTAACAGGCCCGAAGGCTCCTAAGAAGCCGATTCCTGCCGGCTTCCCTTTGGGAAAAAGACACTATACGTAGTGTCTAGTGTCTTCTGTAGTTAAATAGTAAATTATGTACACATCTGTGGTTATCACATCACAGTACACATTAAACAGACATTAAATACATCATAGGATTGAAAACATTACAAAAATGCCAAAATTTTTCATCTCAACAAAGAAAGCAACATGTGGCGCCAGTAAGCCGGTGCTCGGGTGTCAGAATTCAGAACTAAATTCGTATGAGCGCGGACACGTGAATTCGCGGCAATTAGCAGCGTTTTGTAGGGACTAGGTAAGCCGAAGATTTTGGAGTTACGACAGGGAAAGAAAAAGATTGTATGTAGGGGAGAACGAGATGGAATGAGTAATTGTCAATAACGTGTTTGGATACTAGATTAGTTGGTTTTTTTAAATCTTTATTTAAGGAGTTTTTTCGCCATTGTGAATATGACACTTTGTAGGTACAAAATAAAATTATCTACTTAGGATAAATTCACTATTATTACAAGCTTTTATTTAACTTCAATGTTTGCATGTTTAAGCTAAACTAGAACCACTTCCAGATGTCCGATTGAGCTGAAATTTTGCACACACCTTTGGTTCTAAGAACAATACATTCTTATGACAAACAGAACTTAATCTTGAAGTCAGGATCGTCTCTTCATGAGGGAACTCCTCAACGTTTAATAGCACAGACACGAAATTTTGCATAAGAGTTCTTATTTGATGGATGATCACGATTTGTATCTCGATCTCATCCTGCAGCCAGGATCGTCTTCTCACGAGGGAACTCCTCAACGTTTAATAGCACAGACACGAAACTTTGCATACGAGTTCATATTTGATGGATAATCACGATTTGTATCATGAACTCATCCTGCAGCTAGGATCGTCTTCTCACGAGGGAACTCCTCAACGTTTAATAGCACAGACACGAAACTTTGAATACGAGTTCATATATGATGGATGATCACGATTTGTATCACGATCTCATCCTGCAGCCAGGATCGTCTTCTCACGAGGGAACTCCTCAACGTTTAATAGCACAGACACGAAACTTTGCATACGAGTTTATATTCGATGGATAATCACGATTTGTATCATGAACTCATCCTGCAGCCTAGATCGTCTTCTCACGAGGGTACTCCTCAACGTTTAATAGCACAGACACGAAACTTTGCATACGAGATTACGAGTTCATTTTGATTTTTTTCTTCGGCTTCCCTTTACAAAATTATGACCCTTCGCCACTGATAGGTAAGTATTTGCCTTTAACGTTTCTGAACAAAACATTTGTATAATCTGTGGGGTGGGCAAACAGCCCGCCATCCGCAAATCAGTTCATGTATTTCGTAATAATATGTGCTGACTTGTGTATATTCATAATTATTAACTCGCAAGTGTGATGAAAAACATTGTATGTTTCACGGGCGGTACGGGAATTACGAACCTCGACTCAGAAAGCCCTCAGTCTTCGACTTCGGGCTTCTACTAGAGCCTCGATCGTAATTCCTTACTTACCGCCCTTAATACACAATATACTATTGCGACCGAGTGATACACTCTACTTTTCATCACCCTCTATGAGAAAATAAAAGGCCCCTCATAATTTATTGAAATACTAGCTTCTGCCCGCGGCTTCGCCCGCGTGGAGTTCGGCAATTGCCCACGTATGCGTTAACCCCCAAAATTTTGTCGAAAATAGTCATTTAAATGTTATAGATAATAATAGTTGTTGCCCGCGGCTTAGTGTAGCGCGTAAGTGTTGCGCGTAAGTGTAGGATAAATAGCTGCGTAAGTCTGCGATTTTCGAAGTAAGAAGCCAGAGAATTCATTCTGGTTAGAAAAATTTATATGATGGCGTTTTTTTTTTTAATTTTGTATTGTTAGTGACCTAAATGGGTTGAACCAGAATTTATTTTATACATCTCTTCCGAGCTACGATGCCATAGCTCAAAAGCCTCGGTCATACATCCACCTAGCGATATAGGTAATGGTGCAAATGAGCTAACTTACAATTTTTTTTAATTCAAAAATACTAAGATTAAACCTATCTATTTAATTCCCGGAAAAATATATTAGAAATGAATTATCCTAGCACCTCTTTGTAAATGACGTTTGCGGTGTTTCCTTTTGGGGCTAAAATTACCAAGTTACTCGCAGAGCTCACTCCGGAGTACGCAAAATAAAACTGCAGATGTGAGAAACAGTTCTCACAGGGGGTGATTCACAAAAACGCTAAAATACGTATTTATCTATTTCTAACTAGAAGCTTGTATATGAAATTTCAGCCTTTTAACTTTAACGGCCTGGTCACGACTTCGGTCTTAGCGGCGAGCGGGGCGGCGTCGGTAAGCAGTGCGTTTTGCACGCCACGTACCCTCAGTAGCGGTTAGTTGCAGCGGCCGCGGTGGACGTATTTAGGTAGTTAAAGCGTGCTCAAAATCATGGCGTTATCAAAATTATCCCTCCTCTGCTTTAGAAAGCAGTACATTTAAAAAAAAAGATATTTATAATATGAGAGGAGTGCACGAACTGAATAAAGATCGGTATTTAAATGGCGAATTTCGTGCCCTATACGAAGAACCTAGGTACTATATAAGTGTTATCAATTTAAACTTACCATCATATTCCGGAAAACCTTGTATAATAATTTTATATTTATGTTGGGGATGTTTTGACATCCATATTGGCGGTAATTTCGGTAATAAATGCCTCGGTATCCATTATCGCCACAAAATCGTCTAAACTTTTTTGTTTTTAGCTACGCCGCTGAGTACGTCACTCCTACACCGCTGTCCACGCCGCTCTGGAGGTCTACTCTCTTTCTCCGAAACGTAACTTCGGCAACGAACGAAAATTAAACGTAGTTACGTTTGTGACCCTACTCTATACACCGTGTAAATCACCTCATCACGAAGCCGTCAAACAAGCATTCTGTACATGAAACTAAGTAACTTTACGCAAAAATTATTGCTGGGAAACGACTTTTTTTTGGGGGGTGAAATCATGTTTTGTGGTAGAACTCAATATAACGCACTCAAAACATTGTGCTGATGGACGGATTGAATAGTACGGGGGTCGTGGAGGTGTTTAAAGTAAAAATCTTACATTAAAAACTTGTATTTAAAAAAATACTTGTCAAAAAGTTGGAACTTTGACCCCTAATATCTCCGTAACTAGAAGGTTCCCAAGTATGGCGTAGAACAAAAAAATGATCACAGTGACAGGGAGAACCAGTGCCTTTCGGCTTCGTTAAGAGGTGTTTTACACCCTTTATAATTTGCAATAACATTCAATACATTCGTTCACGTTAATTGGCTGTGAATTCGGACTTCTTGTGTGCGTCCGCAAATGATATAGAGCAGGGTCACAAACGTAACTACGTTTAATTTTCGTTCGTTGCCGAAGTTACGTTTCGGAGAAAGAGAATAGACCTCCTGTTTCGTGGCGTGGCACTCATTCACTTGTACTTTTTTCCCTGCCCCTCCCCGCACGGCGCGCCGCTGACGCGATTCGCTCGGATAAAACCGCGCGCGTTTTCGCTATGAGCGGCGTCTCGTGACGTGCTTTAAACATTTTTATAATTTGTATCGAACCGCTCGCCGCCCCGCGCTTAGCTGCCGCTCACAGCGGCAAGGTGAAACGGGCCGTATAAATAACGATTTTCCAAACAAACTTTCATCCCCTATTTAAGTCCCTTAGGGGTTGAATTTCGAAAAATCCTTCCTTATTCCTTGTTTACATTATAAAGGGAACCTCTGTTCAAAATTTCAGCTTTCTAGGTCCAAGAGTTTGGGTTGGGCGTTGATGAGTCAGTCAATCAGTCAGTCAGTCAGGACTTCTCTTTTCATTTATATAGATTATTATTTAATAAAACATAGAGTAACAACTAAACTGAAATTAAATAGTATCTAATAATAAAACGACTAAAAACTTACATTTGAAACATTTTCTAAATTATGAAAATTTATTATTCAGCTGGCGGCGCGACTTTGGGCAGTCGCACCAGCCAGTCTTTATTCAAACAATATTTGCGTTCGATTTCATTGGCGCTGAACACTAAGATGTTCCAGATTCAAAAAGTGCGCGGCAATAGTACATTGTGTATTAAGGTCGGTAAGTAATGAATCACTATCGAGGCTCTAGTAGAAGCCCGAAGTCGAAGACTGAGGGCTTTCTGAGTCGAGGTTCGTAATTCCCGTACCGCCCGTGAAACATACGATGTTTTTCATCACATTTTGCGAGTTAGTAATTATGATTTTAGACAAGTCAGCACAAATATTATTACGAAATACGTAAACTGATTTTGAAGCGGATGGCGGGCTTTTTGCCCAACACAGATTATACAAATGTTTCGTTCAGAAACGTTAAGAGCGCGCTCACATATTTTAAGCGTTTGACCAAAAATACGTACTTTTTCAAGTTCTCGATATTTGTTATTTAAAGATAATGGCATAATATTTCAATGAAAACTCATAAATCTAACTTTGATTTAGTTTGTAGATTGATTAGAATTTTGTTATATACGTAAATATTTCGAGAAATAGCAATTTCCCGACACCCATTTTCAAGCAATCGTAAAACATCAGGGTTTTCCCTGCTATTTGTGTCAAACTGGCAGCACGAAAAGATCTGAAAAAAATATATATTTACAGGTCATATAGTCTTCAAGTTCGTAGATTGATTAGAATTGAGATAAAAATTGAATCCACGCAAAAAAAAAACGATATTCAAAAGCAATACTGATCTAAAATTTATGCATTTTAAATATTGTTTAAACATAAGGTAATGACAAAATTAACAAAAAGAAAGTTCACCATACTATAATACAAGACTTTACCTTTCCTCTAAATATTTTTATTTTTACTATTTACCTTCACATTTATTTATTACAATATTCTAAAATAATGCCTTATTAGTTGATGTACGACGCGCGTACTGTCAGTGTCGCCTGAGGGCTTGTGGAGAACGGACCTGTGTCACTCGCGCTCCCGCGCGCCTTAGTGTGCGTGAGGTAATTTTGACAGAAAATCCAGGGGTCGTCAGCAGTTTAAATGTTAGTATTCTTTGTACTTATGATTCATTGTAGTCATGTTTTATGATTGAAAGATACGCTTTGTACAATCTAATTATAAAGATTAATCGTCAATAAATTACGGGAACAGAAATCTTTCTTTTAGAAATAATGGGTCGTCAGAGTAATACATACGGTTCCTACCCAAAGAAGAAGAGGAAAGCTAGTAAAAAAGAATACCTACAAAAGGCGAGAGCAGTTCTACGGTAAATGTAAAAAATACCTACCTAGTTGATCTGAGTAGTGTATGCGGTCATTATTTAAGTTATATTTTATGTTTACAGCGGATTAAAGGACCCTGTTATTAATCAGCACATTGATGGATTATCATCATCGCTTGCTCAAAATGTTGATACAAGGTAAAGTTACGTCTGTCCTGGAGGGCATTGTACTGCGCCCCTCCCTGGCGACAAACAAGGCGACCGCGGGCCCGGGGGCGGGCTCAGGCCCGAATGCGACCCCGGGCCCGAGGGTGGTCCCAGGCCCGAAGGCAGTCTCATATGCGGCTGCTACGGCTGCCAATTCTGGGCCGGGGCAGTCTGGCCAGCGTTCTGGCAGGACTAGGCCGGGCCCCGGAAAGTCGGCTCCGCCAAAACCGGCAGCGGCCCAGAAAATGGGCAAGGTGGCTCCTCAGGTGGTGGCGGTGGCCGCGACAGGGGCTCGAGCGCTGGAGATCCCCGGTGTAAATAGTGGCCCGTCCGCTGACGCTCTGGCTGAAAAGCTAAGAGCGTCCCTAGATGCGGACGAGGCCGGAGTGTCCAGGCCCGTCAGATGCGCAGACTTGCGCATGCTGGGCCTGGACGACTCTGTGACCCAAGCCTGGACGACTCTGTGACTGCACGTGGTTGCGATAGTTTCTGTCTCCATGCCGCCATGAGATCGCGCCGGAGGTCTGTCCGCTGAGCGACAATTTGCCGCGGCAGCGGAGTTTCCCCCCGGCGTAGTGCCTCCGCGCGCAATTCGTGCAGGCGCGCGAGCACTATCGCCTCCAGATCCCATGGCGGAAATCCGGCCAAGAGGCTCGCCGCCTCGCCGGAGATCGTGCGGTACCCCCGGACCAGCCTTACGGCTACCACCTTCTGGGGCGCGTTCAGGTATTGGGCGGCTCGCCGCCTCAAAGAACGCGCCCACACCGGGGCCCCGTAAAGAGCTATGGACTGCACGACCCCCGCATAGAGCCTCCGGCAGGAGGCGTTTAGACCTCCCAGGTTGGGCAAGAGCCGCTTGAATACAGACATTACCCTTTCCAGTTTTGGGGCCAAACGTCGGAAGTGCTCAACGAAGTTCCACCGGCTGTCGAGGACAAGCCCTAGGTACTTTAGCGTCGACTCGACGCCGATGGGAACCCCTCCTACCGTCAGTATGGATCCCGACGGTGGCGCATTCCGAGGCCCATGAAAGCACATGGCCTCAGACTTGTGCAATGCCACCTCGAGACCCAGTTGCCGGATTCTCGCCACGACTATCGCAACCCCGCGTGTCATAAGTTCGGCCACCGCCTCGTGCGACCTCCCCTGTGCCAGCACCAGCGTGTCGTCAGCGTAGCAAACTACACTGACACCGCTAGGGAGGTCAGCGCGCAGCACCTTGTCGTAGCCGATGTTCCACAAGGGTGGCCCCAGAACCGATCCCTGTGTAACACCGCACGACATCTCTCGCCGGTTCCACTCTCCGTTGCGACCGGGGTAGATGACGGCCCTGTCCGTCAGGTAGTCCCCGACCACACGACGAAGGTAGGTCAGCCAGCACCCGGTGATACCGGAGTGCCTCCCTAATGCAGGTCCAGGGCATGATGTTGAAGGCGACCCCACCCCGGGACACCGCATCCCCCGTCGTGAGAGCCCTCACGCGCATGATGGCGTCCACCGTCGAGCGCCCCCTGCGGAAACTAAACTGATGATCCGCAAGATACGGCCCCATCCACAAGGTGCCCGGCGAGCCGGTTAGCAATGACTCTTTCAAAGAGCTTGCCCACCTCGTCGAGCAACACAATGGGCCGGTATGCGAACGGAGAGTCCGCAGGGCGCCCCGGCTTCCGGATGAGGACCAGCTTCCCCGTCTTCCAACGAAGTGGGAACTGGCCTCTCTCCAAGCATGCGCTTAAGAGCCCGGGCCCCGAGCCCCGGTCACTTCCGGAATATCGTCATCGTCCTCGATGTGGTCCAGTTCTGGCACCGCAAGCGGCGGAGCCATAGGCGGGGGAGGATGTTCCCCTCGCAGAGGGAACAGAGCGCTCACCACGTCCTCCACGAGCTGAGGGCGGAGACTCTGCGTCAGCGGGGGGCCCAGGTGCGGAGTTTGTCCCACACCATCTTGTAAGGGCGCCCCCACGGATCTCTGTCGAGAGTCTCCAGCATCTCCTCGCAGCCCAGGTCTTTGGCCCGCTGGACAACCTCTTGGAGGGCGGTCTTCGCTGCTCTGTATCCCTCGTACAGCTCCGCTTCAATGGCTGCCGCATCCGGAGGGCGGATGCGGAGCCTGCGATGCCTGGCGTACGGGTGCCGCGCGGCGACGCACGCCTTGCGCAGAGACGTCAGCTCTCGCGACCACCAGTACACCTGACGCCGGGCGCTTCCTGGCCGAACTCGGGGCATTGCCACGTCGCAGATGTCGGACATGGCCTCCTAGAACCACCCTGCCTCGATGTTGACGTCGGCAGGCCTGTTCGGTGATATCACCCAGGCCTGCACTATCGAGGCTTCCAGGAGGAGCAGATCGATGCCCTTGAGGGAAATTGTATTATAAAATTATTACTATGTTACGTTTTTATAAAATACTATCATTTCGCCCGTGATTAGGTCCGCGAAAATTGTGATATAATATAGCCTTGTTACTCGGTAAAGATGTAGATTTTTAGTGGTGAACAAATATTTTCTCTTCATAATATAATATTAGTATAGAATCGCATTCGCATTTAAAATATAAGTTAGGATAGATATAATTATTTTACTTTTGTAGGCTACTCTTATACTATTTGTATTTCTTTATCATAATAATACGTTCCATAACTTGTATTTTTTTCTCAATTAAATTATAAGTAAACCGCAGTGAACCGTGTTACGCACCCCTGCCTCTGCACGTGTGTGTATCAAGAAGCGTGCACCACGCACACAGGCGCACTCAACGTCAGTCGTCGTTGTTTTTTGAGTTAAGAATTTTGCGAGAACGCTCTTAAGGGCAAATACTTACCTAGGTATACAGCCATGACGGAGTGTAAAAAAATACAATAATTTCGACGTTTTGATATAAAAAAAATTTTAGAACATTATTAGTATTTAAGTAACATGTAGCGAGATTGAATGAAATTCCTGTTTAGATAACATTTTAAGACAATTTTTCAATTGCGTGTAAACTCCTTGCTTGAACTTGACCTGTGTGCTCTGCAATAAATTAAAAAAAATACTTACCGCCCTAGGGTTTTATATGGGGCTTTACGGCCAAGTTACCCTGTATGTTCTGACACGGTTTACGTGCAAGTGTGATGAAATAGTAGATTGTTTGCTAAGGGAGCAAACAACTATTTTTAAGGCGAGAGTGTTTCTTTGAATCCAGAGCGGAGCGAAGGATTCTAGAGTAGAATCCCGAGCGTAGCAAAGGATTCTAAAGTAGAGTCCTGAGCGCAGCGAGGGATTCAAAGTACATCACTCGAGCTTAAAATGGTGTTGCTCCCGAGGTAAACACTACTTTTTATCACCCTCTATGAGAAAATAAGTAAGTGCAAGTTATGAATAAGAATAGTACGTTTATTTATTTCATTCTCATTACTTGAGGAATAAACACTCATTTTTTATTTAAAAAATGTTAAATCCATGAATAAATCATGAATAAACAATTGCGAACAAAGACGGAATGAATTTGGCGCGTTTTTATTTTTTCACAAACTTTTTTTTATTTCGTTCGTGCGCGGTTTAATTTTGTATGATACAGCCTGAAGCCGGGTCCAGATATATGTATCATTGGCCCGATCCGATCACCGTATCTTACAAAAACCGACTCGACATGGATCGGGTCATATCGCGTACCGTATCAGAGCGGCGTATCGAGACTGCAATTTAGTGCGTATTATCACCCGTCCACATAGGCGATCGGACGGATGGCGGATCGGGCAAGTAATACATGTCTGGACCCGGCTTTACTTGTTCATACAATATTCGTGATTGATCTCTTTGGTAATTGGAACTTTTACTAACAATATTCACATTCCAAATTCAAATCACTTTTAGTCCCTAGGGATTAAAGAGCGATTTTAGTCCTTGTTTACGAAGAACAAACTAGCTCTTTTTGAATAGATGTGATAAAAAGATAATCGCGGCGCACTTTTTGAAATAAAGAGGATTAAAAACAAACAAAAAAGTTTCTTACAGAAAACACCACCTTTGGGTGCACTTAAAGGCGAATCAATTCGTCCTTTTTGAATTGATGGGATGAAAAATTAGTTTGTCAGCGAGCTAGGGTATCTATTCATCAAGTTTATTTATTATTTATTTATTTATTTGTTTAAAACTTCGTGACAAAATACAGAACAATTATTTCACGCAAGTAAATCCTAGGACAACCTTTCAACAATGCTCTTTATGGCAATTTCTTTTTGTTTTTTTTTCGCCAATAGCCCATGAAACTTGTGCTATTCAGTTTGAACTAACTAAGTACAGGAGTTGATTTGTTTCTACCAGTTTATACAGATTTTTACGTCTCTTGTCCTTTTCGATGGTTACCTTAATATTATTCCAATTGAGATCAGTGAGCTGCTGGTCGTTCTGTTGCACGCGCGTGATGGTGTCGTCGGGGTCTGTGTCGTTGGGGGGATCCATGGGGTACACCTGCGGACATAATAACACAACTATTACCATATCAGTCATCAACATCTGCTTAGCTTTTCGCCAACTATGTTGGAGCCGGCTTCCAGTCTAACCAGATACAGCTGTATACCAGTATTTTACATCGAGCGCCTGCCTATCTGACCTCCACAACCCAGTTAGAACTGGATAATACGATACCCCTTGTTATGTCATACAGGGTGACAAAAATAACAGCGCTCTTGGGTCAATCATGTACCGAATTTATAGTAGAAGTTTTCGCGTCGATGTAGCTTACAACATTAGGTCATGTTGTATGGCGAAGAAAGGAGCGCAACTTCAATACACGTTTCATTGAGTGCGTATTTGGTAACTATTTATTTATTGTGTCTTATTTTTTGTTCGGACAATGTTTGAATCGTGAACTGTTGCGCTTAAATCTAAGAAATGTACAGCTTCACACACAAGGTAAAGGAAAGTTTCACCTTTACATTATTTATTAGTTATAAATGGTCATACAGTTCGTCTAGTCAACGATATCTCCAAAGTCGCGGGGAAACACCTCGATAAGAGAAGCACAGAATCGGGAAGTGTGGCAGAAAAAACGGGAGGCCTATACCCAGCAGAGGGTGATGATTGGTCCCGCCACATTTATGTTGCGAAGAAATGAGTATACCTTCGATTTGGTGGCCTTAGTGATGCCGTCCCAGCCGAGACCGACGGGCTGCCCCTTATTGAGCAGCGACGCGTGGTACTGATCCTGGTTCATCATCGAGTGGAAGCCGAGGATAGCTGAAAACAACACACAACCTGTTTATGAGTACTATTTTATAACCATTATTGAAGAGAAACTTCTTATGAGACTTCCAACAACCTTGCGTTAAAAGTTTAACGCTACCATGGTGGGGGAATAGAAAGAGACAGAGCGAGAGTGAATGCGTGGCACTCGAACGCATGCGTGTAGTATGCGCGGAAGAAGTGAAACTCCACGCACTATTTTATGTTATTTATTTTTCCATTAAGAATTTCTCAGTAGCAGCCACGGAGTCTGGATTTGTGCACGATTGATGGTAATAGGCTCGCCCCTATGACTTGGGACTTAAACGTAACTGGCGTAATGTGGGTGTACTATTGGGTTCACCTCTGCCTAACGCTTACAGATTACAGGCGTGATGTTATGTATTGTTTCATAACTATTTCAGAAATGAATTGAATGTTGTTGAGATTATAGTAAACCAGTGGAAATAGAGAGGTTTCTTTAAAAGAACGATCTTAATTAGTGAGCAAAGCTATATCATTTGATGCTCGTAGAAAAGTTCAAACTGTGGTAAGATTCCCATTTACCACCACAGTAATTTGAATTGTTAGTATACATAACTGCCAGGTTACTTAAATATTTATAAGTAACAGTTTCAAGCATCCATACTACAATATGATTTCCAGACAATCCAGTGATATGTAAAAAAACAAGAGACTTTTAAAGATGGCTTCAGTGATCGTAAAGTGGGTCAATAACGTGTATTGGTTAATACATTGTCAAAATATACAGGGTGTAACAGAATAAACGCAAGACCTCTTCTGTGGTGACTCAGGCCATGAAACTGAAATACTTTTGTACTGTAACTCTTGGAAGTTCGAACTTTTTTAATAGCTTTCCTATACATGTTGATCAGCTAATTGGGTCAATCCCTATAAAAAATCAAGTTTTTTTCATTTAAATTACTCGTTGAACAACAGTTGTTGAGTTTTATGGTCCGAGACACCACGAGAGGTCTTGCGTTTATTATTTCAAACGTTGTATAGATGAAGACGGCGCCAACTACACTCGTCGAAACTAGCACGCTTACATGTTGTGCCAAATGTTCCTTTACTTGCATGATTTAATACTTTATTTTGATGTATGAATTTTACGTCGACCGATATTGTTTTGGGATTGAATGAAGGATGAATGAAGGTTTAGCAGTAAAATTAGGAATCGTAATTTAGATTTATGGCCACACTTCGAAAACTAGCAATATTGAAATATTGTAATACCCTAAATATCGTAATCGCACAAAAAGTTGGACGCAGTACGTGGAACAAACCAATGATCATGAAATATCGCGATTATGATGATTGTTTGCTTCTCGTTGCTATTCTGAACAGAAGATTCTAGAATAAAATCAAATAATACTCAAATCAAATCAAATCAAAATCATTTATTTCAAGTAAGCCAATTACAGGCACTTTTGAATAGTCAAACAACAATAAAAATGAAGCTACAGTCCCAGTCACAAGACATAATAACTTGTGAAAGTACTGTAGTTGCCCATTCCAAAGCGTAGATCTCTATGGAGAAGAATGGGCAAGAAACTCCATGGACACTCTTTTAAATCAGAATCTTGTTACAAAACTTTGGTTACATCATTCATGTTGAGATGGTACATTATGTGAGAACGATGTAGCATGACGTGCACGATAAAAGTGTCCATAGTAAAATAAAAAAGACAATTAAAAAATAAAATAATTAGTTCGAAATAAGCCGTGGCAACTAAGAGATGACCAGGCACAACTGATAGCGCCCGTTCACGAACATGACGAATGGATCAGCCATCATTCAACTCAACCATTTTGAAGGGAACTAAATGACCCGACACACCCGCCACCATCAGCGTGACATTTAAGTGAGCATGACATACTCTCAACCGCCAGGGCACATTCAAGTCAATAAAAGACGCAGGTTTCCAGTAAATGATAGCTAGTACATAGTACTCACACAATATGGGCTATGCAGTTATATAATACTAAATTGAATTTATACAATGCAAGGATAGTTGTACAATCTTCAGCAGCTCCAACAATACTTTTTAATGCTATCATTTTATGCGTCCCTGTCCTTGTGGAGCAGGACCGGCATTGAGCCAAGCATTATTATCAGCGATATAATCGTCCAATTTGTAATAAGCTTGCTTACATAGTGTGCGTTTAATGCATGTTTTAAATTTCGTCTCACTCAGTTCAAGAATACTTTGTGGAATTTTATTATAGCATCTTAAACAGTACCCCATGAAAGATGAGTCTACTTTAGCGAGTCTGAAGCCTGGCTGAACTAACTGGTCCCTATTTCTAGTATTGTAATTGTGTCTGTCACCTCTTTTACTAAAAAGATGCAGATTTTTCCTTACGTACATAATGTTTTCATAAATGTATTGACAATGTACCGTCATGATTTTAATGTCCTTAAACAGTTCCCGTAGAGAATCTCGCCTACGGAGATTATAAATGGCTCTGATGGCTCTTTTTTGCAGAATAAAAATAGACTCGATGTCTGCAGCCCGTCCCCATAACAAAATGCCGTAAGACATTATACTATGAAAGTAACTAAAATAGACTAATCTTGCGGTATCTACATCGGTATATTGACGGATTTTTCTAACAGCATATGCTGCCGAACTGAGCCGCCCCGCAAGAGATGTTAAATGAGAACCCCATTGCAGCCTTGAATCAAGCGTAATCCCCAGGAAAACCGTTTTATCGACAAATTCTAGTTTCTCTTTATTCAATATTATATCACAATCACTACTTTTAACATTCGGTAATGAAAATCTTATGCATTTAGTCTTTTTTCCATTTAATACTAAATTGTTTGCTGTGAACCAATTAAGAACCTGAAGTAGGGCAAAATTAACGTCATCTAGATTTTGGGCCCGTCTATTAATCTTAAAAATTAAAGAAGTGTCATCAGCAAATAACACCATATTTTGAGGTTGGTTTTTCAATAAATAGGGTAGATCGTTAATGTATACTAGAAAGAGGAAAGGACCCAATATTGAGCCTTGTGGAACCCCCATTTTTACTTTTAAACCCTGTGAATTAACACCATTTATTTGAACTTGCTGTTTCCTGTCACTCAAATAGGATTTAACCAAACTAAGTGCAAGTTTACCAAGTCCGTAATGCTCAAGTTTCAAAAGCAATGTGTCGTGACTAACGCAATCAAATGCTTTAGAGAGGTCACAAAAAATTCCTATGGCGTCTTGGGACTCTTCCCACGCTGTAAATATGTGCTTTAATAAGGTTACACCGGCGTCTGTCGTACAACGTCCCTTGGTGAAACCATACTGTTGATCGTGAAACATTTTGTTGGTGTTAAAATGATTAAGCATTTGATTCAGCATTACCTTTTCAAACACCTTGCTAAAAACTGGCAACACGGATACAGGTCTATAATTATTTGTATCTTTACTGTCTCCGGATTTGAAAAGAGGGATAACTTTACTATATTTCATTAAATCAGGGAAAACTCCTTGGTCCACACACAAATTAAAAATTAAAGCTAGGTATGGTGCTATAGTCTCAACTATGGATGTACAAACTTTGATTGACATTCCCCATAGATCTTCGGTCAGTTTGATTTTTATTTGCCGGAAAGTTTTAATAACTGTCATAGGGTTTATGTGTTTAAATTTAAATTCAGCCGGGCAGCCAGACACGTTCGCCTTTAACAAAGCTAGTGAGACTTCGGATGAGGAATTTAGAGCCTCCGTAGTTTTAAACGGTATATCGGTAAAGAAGTTTACAAATTCTTGAGCTACTTCCTGATCAGAGCTTTTAGGACCACATTTAGTATCTAATGTATAGTTAGTGTTAAGTAATTTTTTCCTATTAGTCTCATTATTTATAATTTTCCAAACTGCCTTTATTTTATTATCTGCGTTTTTGATCTTGTTGCTAATATGCAAGGCTTTAGCAGCCTTGCATGTATTTCTAAAAATTTTCGAATAATTAGCAACATACTTGTTAAAAGTTTCAGTGTTTATGAAAGGCTTTAGGCCATACAGCTCAAATAGTCGTTCCCTACTTTTTCTTATCCCTGTAGTTGCCCAATCACTAAATATAAATTTAGGGCAGATGCTTTTCATCTTCTTTTCAAATGTTTTATTGAATTGAGTGTGAACTATTGAAAAGAAATGATCATACAACTGATTTACATTACAATCGCCCATATGATGGCTCATAATACTTAACTTGTTCTGTAGGGAATTATTATATCTATTTAATTTGCTAGTTGTTATAGGTCTAAATCTAATCTGAACTTTTTGCTCTGGTGTGTTACAACTAAAAGTTACCGATTGTCCGCTATGATCCGAAGGCAGACTACTAACTATGGCTTTATCTAAGTAATCACAATCGCAGAAAACATTATCAATACAAGTAGCAGACGATGGAGTGACTCTAGTTGGTTCTATAAAAATGTTGGCTAAATGAAATGACTTAAAGAGATTTAATAGCCTGCTGCTATTAGAATTTTCTTCCAAAATATTGATGTTAAAATCACCACAGATAATTGCAGATTTATTACTGGCTGTAAGTTTTGCCAGGACATCTTCCATTATTGATTCGAATAAAGAAAAGTTTTGATAGTTTGGGGGTCTGTACACACACACAATTACATGCCTATCTAGCTCAACACAGGACAGTTCGACGCAATGTTCAACCGAGAGACCTACTATGTCATTACGTTGCTTAAATTTAAAACAATTTTTAATTAATATTAGGGAACCTCCATGCAGCATAGATTTACGGTTAAAACAACTACCCACCGTATAGTTCTCATAATTAATGAGCATTTGGTAATCCTTTAGCCAATGTTCAGTAAAGCAAATAATGTCAAATAAAGTCCTTTCTAAAAACAATTCAATTTCTAATAATTTGGAAGAAATACCTTGAATGTTTTGGTGGAATAATTTCAAGGTATTCTGCTGAGGCCCTTTCTTATATTTAACTAATTGAGTGCAAGAAGATACCATGATGTTGTTAGGTTTAACTATATTGTTAACCGTACCTTCTGTTGTCTCACTTCCTAGTTTAAATTAATATTAGTATCCGGAGTGAGCCCCGAGACACCAGTGCCATCACCAGACAGCAAGATCCTATCACTAATCTTATAAGCTAACTGAGAATTTTCCACGGTGACACATGGATTCTCCTCAGAACAATAATTGTATAAATCTATATTAGTATAATTACTAATAGTGGCAGTGTTAATTATAGAACTAAACATCGACATACTACTTATGTCAGAGTGAATATTAAAACTTAATAGCCTAGCTATTTGATGTCTAAATCTGATAGGGAGATACACTGTATCCCGCGTCGACCTAAGTTTATCAACTGAATTATTGATGTCTAAAAACAAAAGTTTTTCACAATAGTGACTAGCCAAGAAATGTACATGCTGATTAAGTGTGTGTATATAATTGTTTTTTCGATTACATAATTTCTCAAAATATGGAAAAGCACACAATATGATTTTACTGCAATCTAACTTTAACAACTCTGCAACACAGTCAGTGATATCTTCTTTTTTTACATTACAACTATTACCAACAAAAATGGTTACAGTAGAATTTGGGTTTAAAACAGTTTTCGTGACTGATGCCATTATCTGTTTGTAGGTTGAACCTGGCATACAATAATTTTGAGTGGAATAACTCAGGTTGTTACTTATTAATTTACCTAGCCCTCTGCCTATACTATCAGAGAACATAACTGAATGACAAAACTCATGACTGTTAGGAAATACAAAACTACTGCATTCGAGACAGTAAAAAAGTGAAGACGGCGCCTCATTTCCTAAAGCTGTTCGCATGTCAGTAGAAACTTGTTTTTGTAGTGATAATTGTTTTGACAACTCTACAATACTTTGTGCCACAAGCCATCATTTCACTTTTAATATGAAGACGTAAATTATCCGATAATGCCACCAGTGAAATCTACAAATAAACTGATGCTTCTCACAAACAAAAAACACACAAAATGAAATGCATCATTCTTCCAACAAATTCCAGAAACGGTGCAATAAATTATGTAATTTTTAATATTAAAAGCTGTAAATGTTTTATAGATGTATCTTAAGACATAAAAACTCTTTGGTTCGCGTATACGAGTTGCAATGAACTCGAGACAATGCTGGCCGGTCGCCAGGGCATCACGATAGAACATATTGTCATTACAAAAGAAAATTTCCTGATTTCAGCTATCATAAATAATAAGACTTGTCGTAGATCTGTCGTAAGAGTGTCTCGTTTGACGGTAACCGTGTCAGCCGAGGTATTTAGACGGCACAGTGATTATAACAATATGTGGTACTAGGTTAGCGAGCAAATATTTCGTTTTCGTGACGCCTGCCAGAATATTGTGGCGTACTTCGTATTCGTATGCATTTTCTGTCAATATTTGAATTTATGAAAATTTACTTGTGTTTAGTATCCAAAACAATACTGCAATAGAGGTTATTTTAGACAAGTATTTTTGGATAGTATACGCTTCTTATGTAAGCCGCAATCCAGTATAATTTATAGCGGATTGGCATAGATTACGTGCCAAAGGCAAGGGATTTAGTGGTACGGCAGAAATTGGAAGAAGCCTAATGTTTGCAGTGTAGTGGAATAAGCTGGGTTGTTAAGACTTATTTAGGTAGTGGAGACGGGTTAGTAACATAATACCTATGGCTTCCTTGGCTTCTTAAAATGAAATGGTTTTTTTTATTATTTGTTATTATAGGTCTATGTATGTTTTGAATTAAGGAAAAGGTTTTGGAACTAGAGGTATTTTAAAAAAAGAACTGTCAAATAGTTTTAGTTGTCCTTTTGGACATCGAATATTCTCATGATATTGTGATAACCATATAGTCATACTGTTTAAGTATTCATGGGAGGTGTATTCAGGTGGAGCTGCTCAAATACATTACTGCATTATTTAAGCCAATTTAATAAAACGTATCATCACGCCTGCAATCCCCGAAAGCTAAGGCATCTTTTTAGTATGTCTTATTAAATTATTATTTTTTTACAATTAGACACCTACCACTGTTTGTCTCTACATCACCCAAAGGTTGACTGGTAGAAAATGCCTATGGCATTAAGTCTGCCTCTGTACATTGTACTTGAAGTGTTTAATAAATAAATAAGGCAGAGGTGTACCTATTAGTACACCCAAATTTTGTTAGGTATGTTTACATCCCATGTAATAAGAGGCGAGCCTATTTCGATCAACCGAGCACAAATTCAGACTCCTACTGAAAAATATCCTGTTGGAAGAACCAGAAAACACTGACTGACCTGGGAATCGAACCCAATACCTCATGCTCAGCAGTCATGCTTGCAACCACTACACCTATGAGACAGTCTATGTTATTTTTCTTGTTATTCACTATTGTTTCAATAGTGGGAATAGATAGACACGGTACCAGTTTAATGATGCACTTATGTAGTACTTCGACTTTAGTTCTTATTACCACAGTCTAGTAAGGAGTTAAAGAAGAGGTGCAGTGACATACCAGCGAGGTCAATGATCTCCTCCTGCGAGGCATCAGTGAGCGCCTGCTCGTACTCGTCGCCGAGGTCGATGGAGATCTGCTCGTCCGCGTCGCGCTGCTTCTCAGGCACCGGCGGCGGGATCCACTGGAAACATAGTCATGGCATGTTAGTAACATCAATCAATCAGTACCAAACTGATGAGTGTATCATAATTTGTTTTAATTTTAAAGTTTTAACAGATATTTTTGAGGTACTTAGGGGCCGTCCATTAATCACGTGATGTTTTTTTAGCATTTTTTAACCCCCTCTCCCCCTAGGTGATACGTGGTGAGGTTTAAGACTAACCCCCCGCCCCCACCCAAAATCACGTGTATTTTTAGTATCTACACAGAATCTTAAAATTTTTAGAATATTATCTTTAAATACAGGTACTTCGTTCGTTGCCTGGCAACGGCAAGTCAAGGTCACACAAGCCGCTTTTCAGTTTAGAATCGCGAGTTTGACGAAAAAATAAATAAACGTGATATCTTTTTACACCCCCCTCCCCCTTTCAAGCCTTTCGCTAAGCCCCCTCCCCCCTTTCAAGCCTCAAGTGATTAATGGACGGTACCTTATGAGTCTTTTCACTCATGCGATAGAAATGCCTGAATAACAAGTGCCAAATAGCTTTAAAATCGAAACAAAATTCTTTTTAATACGCTTATATGTCAATCAGCATCTCCTTCAACAGAGTCAATTTTTTTGGTAAAGTACCCATTTGTTAAACAGGCCCACAGTCTGCCTTATGTCCGACGAGCTGTGGGTCAAAATAACAACGAAGTGGAGCCCCAGCTAGAAGCCGACGCGGTAGACATCACAGGCGATGGCGGGACGAGCTGGACAAAACCCACGACCAAATCTCCCCTACGTCCGCCCTAAATCGAAAGATTTGGAAGTCTGGGGAGGCCTTAAAGAGGCGTTTGCCCATCAGTGGGATGACACAGAAGTGTGAAGTGTATTCGTGCAATATATGGGCTTCAACCTGATGAATCTTGCAGGCCAATATTTAAAGAACTTGGTTTATTACCGCTACCCTCTCTCTATATCTATGAAGTATGCATGTTTGTTCAGAAGTATAGATTTATTTAAAAAGGCAGAGGATTTATATCCTCGAAACCGGCGAGATCTTTACAGACTTATATTAAACGATCTACCAAGACTAGCTAAGTATAATAAAAGCTGTTTAGCCATGTGTATTCGGGTATTTAATAAAATTCCAAAGGACTTAAAAACTTTAAATCTTAGATTGTTTAAAAACAAGCTACGTACATGATTAAGCACTCATAATTTGTACTGCTTAGAAGATTTTTCTGACATGAAGATTTTACTGCTTAGAAGATTTTTCTGCGAAACTTTGTAATGTAACTTATGTTATATAAGTATTTGCATGCTGTGATACTCGTATAAGCAAAAGATGTATGCTCTAATAATGTCTGAAAACAACTTTGTACAACATTTTTTATGCAAATATAAGTACACATTGCACAGCATAAAACAACTACTGTTACAGGCAGTATTATTAGTTGTTTTTGGGGAGGCAAGACTTACTCCCAGCTCTGGTCATTCCCATATGAATAATTACCTCTGTTTCATAAGGACCATTACCAATTAAAATAAACCGGCCAAGTTCGAGTCGGACTCGCGCACGAAGGGTTCCGTAGCATTTTTTTTTTTTAAATGAGCAAAAAAAAACACTTTTTTTTTGTATGGGAGCCGCCTTAAATATTTATTTTATTCTGTTTTTAGTATTTGTTGTTATAGCATCAAGAGAAATACATAATCTGTAGTAATTTCAATTGGCTACCTATCACGGTTCATGAGATACAACCTGGTGACAGACGGACGGACGGACGGACGGACGGACGGACAGCGAAGTCTCAGTAATAGGGTACCGTTTGACCCTTTCGGTACGGAACCCTAAAAAGTGTATGTAGCAACATATTTATAACGCAGCAAATGCGCCTAGCACCATGCTAACTAATTAATTCACTAAACCTTATCAATATTTAAATAAGCCTTGAACTACGAATCCTCAACCAACGTCGACGTGCCTTCCGTCGGTCTCGTCTAGTGCAGTCTAGTAGTGATTCATAGGTAATTAATTCAATAATTATAACCTGCACTAGTTTATTTTACCTTGATTTTGAACTCCGTTTTAACGGTTTACCCCAAAACTAAAAACGTGCTACTTATTTTCTCCTAAAAAGGGTATATGGTGCAGTGGTCTTTTATTGGGAAACCCTGTTAATAAATTTATTTTGTTTTACCTTGAAAGAGTATGTAAAGTGAAAGATATTATATGCCTAGCTTCTAGTCAAAAGAAGTGGAAGGCTTAAAGGCTACTAATGTCATATAACTTTAACTTTATATTTCATAAGGTCCCTGGTCTGTCTTTTACATAGAAATCAACATAATGTTACTCTGCATTTGTCAAATTTATTGCATAAGTACCAGTATGTATGCAGTAAATGTTAGTACTTTTATGTATTACCGGTAATACATAAAAACAATCAGTCTATAATTTTTGCACTACATCCACAGCTTCTGCTACC
Organism: Cerastis leucographa; assembly: GCA_963082945.1. Lineage (NCBI taxonomy): Eukaryota > Metazoa > Arthropoda > Insecta > Lepidoptera > Noctuidae > Cerastis > Cerastis leucographa. Next base: position 17,322,832 of record OY720356.1, on the reverse strand, counting down.
TCACTGTAGGATGTGATGGGCCTAGTGCTGGTTGGTGAGAAGATTCTTGTTTCGTGTGGCGAAGACACAAATTGCACAAGGACACTGTGAACCCACCTGGGTTTAAACCTACTGCCTGCAACTCTTTAAGTCTCGTACGCAAAATACGCGCTTTAGACGTGGAGTTGCGGAAACCAGCCCGCTATACACTACAACAACTCTTTAAGTCTGGCGTCAAGCCACTAAGACAACAATGATTCGAATAGGGGACCGGACTGAGTAAAGAAAACGACATTCTATTTTGTCCGTCAGACAGGTAATACAAAAAAATTAGACACGTATTTTTTGTTTTATCAAAATATCAAAAAATTACTTAGTTAAAATTCATTAAAGTTGGAGAGTGGGGGCTTACTACGTCACAAGTAGGTATAAAACTTACCCACATGTGACGTCATGCGCCATTTCAACTCAATATACCTCCGTAATTTTATGACCACGTGAAAAAAGAAAAAATACGTGTCCAATACTTTTCAATAAACTACCCGACGGACAAAGAAAAAAAAAGTTGGATTATCCCCTATTCCTTTTCATATAATGCATGCCTATTACATACCTTCTTTCCACGAACGACACCAGCAACAAAAGGCTTGATCTCTGGCCGGTCTGGTGTCTCCAGGGCTTGTTTGTTTATGTGTTCTATCAGCTTCTTGCGGTTTAAGGGCCCCGTGGGACCCTTCTCACAATCATAGTTGTTGCGTTGGTCTGGTGGCAGGAAATTGTCCTGAAATGTGTTATAGAAGTTTAATTAGTATTGATTACTTCTTTGAGCATGATTTACTGCTTTTGTCTTGCTTATATACACAGCGACACATCAAGGTATACATTTCCAGTGTAACTTGGCCTCGCTTTGGACAGATTTCCAATACAATGAAAGATCCGCATGAACTGGTTTTGTATAGCTTGATTGGTTGCCATGCGTAAATTATAAGTTAAATAGTATGTTTTTTTGTAAAATACCATAGTTGTCATAAAAAATCATTCAGTAATAATGTAATAAATAAAGAATATTTTCACATTTTCACAAAGTTTTCAATTGAATTAGAGTTGTTTGCTTTCCTGTGTTAAACTAACAACCAAAATTTTAACAGTTGGGGTGATTACTGTATTTAAATATGTATAATAAGCAAAATTATTTTAGGTTTCTTTGTATAAAATCATTCATCATTAACATTACATCAATGCATGCAATTTACTCCAAGAATAACAATAATGATCATAGGAAAATGTTAAAAGTCAATGCTGAATTGTGAATGCAATTCTAAAGGTCTCATCATCTGCCTAGCCTTTTCCCAAACTATCTTGGGGTCGGCTTCCAGTCTAACCGGATGCAGCTGAGTACCAGTATTTTACATGAAGCGACTGCCTATCTGACCTCCACAACCCAGTAACTGGGCAATACAATACCCCTTGGTAAGACTGGATGTCAGACTTTTTGGCTTCTGACTACTCATAACGACTGTCAAAGATCTACAAGTGACAGCCGGGACCAACGGCTTAACGTGCTTTCCGAGGCACGGAGGAAACTCGGTATGTAAATATGGTCACCCATCCACGGACCAACCTCGGCAAGCACGGCTTAACCTTAAAGATCGACCCGGGCGGCTGTTATTATTTAGCCAAGAGCTCCTCCAATCCAATCCAATTCAAAAGGTCTCATTATTTTTAAAAACAAGATAAGTTTTATTATTTTCAATTATAGGATAAAACTAATCAGTAGATAATACACTGCGCCCATTATTTATAAATGAGTATTATTATTATACAAAAATGAATCATGTCCCTTATTCAACAAACAGGTAAATAGCTATTTAATTATATTTGTTTATCAATTTACTGATAGCTAGACCTGCCCTGTTTAGCTGCAATGATAACTTCTATATAATAATCTGTTTTCAATAATGCCTCTTGATATTAAAGTAAACCAATAATAATAGACTTTTGGATACCTTCTGGTTCATTTTGTTAGTATTAATGGTTATACTTGTGTGATAACCTAATTCAACATTTGATTAAACAGTGGCATGATTTTTGATATGATATTAAAATGAATGATTAAAGATTGACTATAGTAAGATTAGCTTACTTTATGCACATTGCAAAAATCTTTTTAAAAATACGGGTATTTTTAGTATTTAAACAAACATGAAAGGAGGTAATATAAACATAAGATAGCGGGTCAGAATTTTGAGGGAGAAGTAATTTCATGTTCAAAATGCTTTGATTTTCAGCCTAATTTAAATAATTTTTGATTTTATTTTAAGCAAATATGTAGGTATTGTTATAACTTAAATGATTACTTTACTGTTACATTTCTACTAATTCAAAATTTTTAAAAATTCTCGGGAAAGAAATACCCAAAAAAAGCAATACTCTCTTTCTGACTCAGCTGGATAAAAATAGACTAGCATTCAAATTAGTACCACATAGAACAAAAAATGGTTTTAAAAACAATAAAATGTTCAATGTTATAATTTACATATTCAAATACATGCAAAGAAGTCTTCAGTACACTCAAATGCAGGGAAGCAAGACAAATTGATAGCAATTTAAAATAATTAAGAGCAGGTTATAAGAATTTAATTTACACCTCAGTAGGCTAATTTGAAACATCTGCACTACTACTATTTTAAGGAAACAAGTTCTTTCAACTTCAGATGTGTTGCTAAGGAGTTTGGTCCACCTCTTCTCTCCCTAGCTTAAACGCTCAGAAGTGGTGAAATCTCAATGTTTTAGGGGACTGTTATGTGATTTTAGTATTGTGTTCAATTCTTCCAGGTATTAAAAAACTACTTCTTGACATGCCATAGAGAATAAGCAATTCAAGAGCAATAATAAAAAGTTAATATATTTAATTAATTAATGAAGACATTTAACAAAAAATATAAACAGGAACTAATCTCTCAGGACATAGTTCTCCACATAGTTGGAAACCAGCCAAACTTTAGGATGTCCATTCATAAATTGTGATAATAGAAAATATTCCACTTTAACTAGCTATGAACAAACATTTGATGCAGACACTTCTGATAAAACCTCCTCCAAGGTGAGTTGTGAGAAGTCTATGGTTCAACAATGAGGCATGTAATTTGTGTAAATGTTAGCGGTATTATCCAACATAATACTGTGGCCTTCAATTTCAATTGGCTTGGCTGATGATTTTAGCAGATTGTAAATGTGGGTAGAGAGTTATATGAGAAACATACCTACATTGTTATGAAAAATATTTGAGTAGGTTTCATTTTGCAGAAATGAGAGGCTAAATCAAGGTGTTGTGGTGCAATTTTCCAACAGTTAGTAAAGTTCATTGACTGATACAGATAAGGTTTCATTTTTCTAACAAAGCAAGCCAAAATAAATGTCACTTTTGGGCTTGGTAATAAGGATATTCTTCCAAACTAGAGCAAACAAAACAAGCAGAAACTTTGTTATCTGTACAGACTGCATAAATGAAAAGAGTTGACTCACATCTGGATCAACCTCCTTGGCCAGCATTGTAAGTTCTTCCTGCGACAGCTTGGCTAGCAGCTCGTCGACGTCCACCTCGTCGTAGGTGGACAGCTCTCGTCCGTACAGCTTCGCAGGCGTTGTCATCGTCGTGGTCTTCGTCGATGACGATTTCTAAAATCACCAAAACACTTCTATTACCAAACTATATCTCGCACTGTTTGAGGTTATTTTCCGATACAGACCACTAAATAGCGACCATGAAAAACATTATCGGCTAAGTTACATAAGGAACACAATCAAACAGAGAAATTGAAGATAAAACATCAATATTTTACAAGACACTTTCGGTTCACCACACCCACAAATTAATGAATGACGACATTTTTAACACTGCACACAGCCCATATTTTGCAATAAAGTTTATGTTATTATTGTTTTTATGATATTCGAATAAAAAATAGCATCTTCTTACATTTTAAGAGTAAATAAAACTTTTTGGTAACAATGCTAAATGCAGCCAACGTCACAAGCGCCCTCTTCCAATGACAATTTTACACTAAAAGAACTAAAGAAGTTTAAGTTAGAGCGAGATGGAAGTAAGTAACTGTTGGCACTATTCATTGAAGTTTGAAAGAGATGGAAAAAGTCAACAACAATCGTAGGGAAGCGACTCATGGAAGGAGAAAATAAAAATTATTCGATTCGATACCGGTTTCTTATCAAGGCGCTAAATACAAATAAAACAAATGATGAAGCTTCATCAATAAGAAGAAACACGAATACAATACACAATTTAAAACCTAAATATTTATCATTAAATCTGGTTTGTAACATGATTTTTGCGTAAGTTTAAGTTTGGGCCCTTTTGGGACCCAGTGACATTACATCGGGAAAATTAACCAAAAAATAGGAAGTAGATACTAAGATTGTTAAAAAAAGGTTTCATTTCACAGTCATATTGATCTGCACTGATTTATGACATCAAAGAACAATCGTGTGCAACACCACGCCAGTAGAATCCATACCCTGTAAAATCATCGTGGGTTTAGAATATCAAACTGTAACCTAAACGAGGTAGACGGCGTAGATAATGTTAGCTGCTTAAGTAAAAGAGGGAATTAATTTTTCACCACTCCCGCACGAAAGAAGTGTCCTTCCTCTACGAAAACAGTGAGGAAAGTTGGTTTTTCCTCACTGTTTGAACAGTGAGGAAAGTAATGATCCCGTTCAGAAACTAACCTTGCCTGATTTTTTTATGTTAAGTTTTAAAGATATTTAAAAAAAAAAATTTTGATTTGCTTTGTGACCATTTAATTTATTTACCAATGATGACTGAATACTTACTTGCTGGGAGTTGTGAAAAGTTTTGTATGCAACTTGTGAGCAAGTTCATTTGCTATTCGTTTTGTTGAGTCTTTCGCTTACTCAGGATTGAAATTTATAATCACTCGCTGCGCTCGTGATTCTATTTTTCAATCCTTCGTTCGCTCAAGACTCAAAATCAACACTCATAGGAAAAACGAACTTTCCTCACAATATGTTGGATAAATAACTATTGCCTATTGTTATGTAGTTCTATTTTTAAAACATATTTATCATACGTTAATGATCATCAACCCATGCGGTTCCAAGCACCAAGCTTGTATAATTGACCTTATTTTTGACGTATTTATCTTCAGTATCACTAATTCATTATATTTCATGCTGTTACCTACCTACCTACCTACCTATACCATAATGTACTTAATTTCTTGAAAAGGTACGTCATAGCGCTAGATATGCCTAGATACTTTACACGTCCCCAGTCACTGGAAACAGTTTATCATCATTACCTACATCCAGCGAACCAATTGGAGTTATACATAGATATAATAAACATTTGAGGCATAATGTATAGTCATTCGCTCGTCGCATGTAATGAGGTGACTTTTTTAAATATCTAACCAACATGCAACCGTGACACGTCTGATTGTATATCATACTCAAATGAAAGCTGTTAACAGGGGGACAAATTCGCTATTTACAGTCAACTTCGAGTGTTTATACACACACACAACACACAACTGATGCGACGAAGTTGTTTCGTGACGAGTACGCTAAATATATTCTCAACTATAATGGAATGATTACGTCACATAGTGTAGTCGCCATACCAAGCCTATCCCACTAGTTATTGAACCCGCGACCTTTGTAATTATAGCATTCATTGTGGCAACAGCATCATTATGGACGGGGTGAACTAGTTGCGAGCTGTTGTATTATTTTGATTATGCAACGTACTCAATTGGAAACTGATAAGTTTATCAAGGTGACCTTATGCAAACAACGGACTCGGCGTTCATGCCTGGCATCAATAAACGGTGCAAATTAGTTCTATCTAATTGAAAACTACGGAAACTTGGTTAGGCATTACCTGCAATATGACAAGGTATAGGCAATCCCTTAATGGGAAGACTAAATAATTAATAGCTAAATTATCAATGTGATGACTTTTCGTCACATATTCACCATGAATGTTGTCTACTTTGGTGAGTTTTATTCAATTTAGCACAAAATCCACATAATATAGTCAATCAAGATCTAAACAAAGCGTGACTTAGGTACATTTAGATAAATGTACTGTCACGAAACCGTTATTTGAAATACAATCTTGATAATTTGATATATGTGTAGTATATAGAAACAGATTTGTTTTGATAGAACCATTTTAGGGTTAAGGTCTCGAAACTCACGCTTAAAAATAGAAAGGGTATCGTTTTGTTATTCAATCACGCGTGGGTGCAAGACTAAAAATTCAACGTCACGTTGTCAAAATACCACTACAGTTTGTTATCTCGAGGTTATTCATGGTAACCATTCATTTAATTAGCTTGAAAGAATGAGGGCTTTATATAAACTAAATTGCAAGTGGAACATTAGCTCCTACGATCAGACAGCAGTATAAATGCCGAAAATTTATTATTTTACCTTAAGAGAAGTTCTTCTCAATCTTGCAAAATGTGCAAAACCAAATCCAGCAAGGTGGACCTATTAACCTATTTACCTATTTGTTTTGATCACTTGAGGCGAAAATTAAATCCAATAACCCGCTGGTTTTCTCCTCTAATTGCACGATTTATAAAGGGCATTGCAATCTATCATAATAGATGGTTCTGAAAACAACAGGCTGATTCAGTGCGTAAATTTGTTCACAAATTAACGCACTGAATGAGCAATGAGTAAGCATACAATGCAACTAGTGTTGTATGTTAGGTATATATGTTATGTACCTATACTGCAAAAACGAGAGAAAGTGGAAACGTAACGCCATTGAATACACTTTTGTTAAATTGTTGCAAAAAATGTATTTCATATTAAAATGTGTAAATCAACGTTCTAGTTAGCTAACGGCAATATGCAATTTAGAACCGTTACCTACACAGGAAGACAGACTATGTAGTGATTGATCTGAATCGATAAACGTTTGTTCCTGTTGAGCACGCGACGCTGCGACCGCTGGCGTCACGCCAGTCCGCTATAATTGGTGGTCGCAACACTAGAGACAAGCGGTATTCTTAGCTGCCCATTCGGCCACTGGCCTTCCTACTGATACAAATGTGATTTCTATGAAAAATAAATAATAATTTCAGTGCCATGTGCACTTGACCTAGTACCCGAAAGGTATGGCTCAAACACCTGCAACACTACATTGTCAAATGTTTTAAAAAATCAGGTGAACAACCTTTTTGGCCGGAAAAATATTTCAACTACGGCATTTTGGCATACTGAAAACTGATTTTGAGAATGACAACCATCGTGACACTAAGTGTAAAAATAATGGACCTGTAAAAGATAATTTTATAGAATTTAAAAGGATATTTCAAATAGAAGTTGATTAAATTACATCTTGTGATGGATTATTTGCCATTAGGTAAACCATATCCAGTATCCCCAGTAATAAGGGGTGCAAGATTTATTTTTCTCTTTGCTGGAATTATATATGGTGGAATCAAACAAAGGAGATACGAGGCTATGGAGGAAATATGGCGCGAAGAAGAAGCTAAAAAAAAGATAATTCGTGACAGAGAACAAGCTATATTGAGAGCGCAAATAGCAAAGGAGGAGAGAGAAACTGTTAAACTTTTAGAAACAGGAAAATTGTTTGATCCCCCAGAAGATTTACTTGAACCTAAAAAACCAGATCCATGTGCAAGACCCTGCGAAGAGGATGTTGATGAATAAATTAATACTTTTCAATTTAATTACAGCATATTAAAGTGAACGTAGTTTTTATTAATATTAAAAAAGTGCCTTTATAAACATACATAATTCTAAATAATAATTACTTAGCACATAATATACATACAAAGCGGAAGGGACACCGCTAAAACAGGTAACGGCGCGGCGGTACCGGCGGTACGACGACGATGGTAAAACACACCCAATTTCCACATTGAAATTTTTCGTTGGTTGTTTAAAAAATATCAGCTCTTCCATACCTTTATACCGTTTTGGCGTTGTTGTCTGCCTTCCACCCTGTACTGTACATGGTCATGTCGGACAATAAAACGAAACTTTTAACCTGTGCCTATGCAGTCTAACAGAAACACAAATAACTTTTTAACTTTCCTAGGTGGGAAAGTTTAAGAAAGAAAAGCTATTAAGTATCCAGTTTTCACCGATCCATAGCACATTCGCGCCATGGCAATTGTAACACACGTGGTGTGAAGTATATTTAACATTCACACGAGATTGCAACACTTTCTACGGATGTGGATAGAACAGTAATCGACAAGAAAACATGTTTGGCGTTTTATGAGACAAATAGTTACCCACGACACGAGTGCTCACGAAGTCGTGACGTCGAGTGACATCGATTTCGGGTGTACAGGTAACAAAAAATGTAGTAGATTAGTAATATGACGATCGACATAGCATAAAATCAGAAGGGTTAGGAAAATGTATACCTAATGGTACAGATCCCAGTACATCAAGCTACAAAAATCTGTCAAACTCTGTCAAAATCTGTCGCCATCCCAACATGATGATTGTTGTTGGAACCGAATGGGAAAGGAAAATTTTCACACTGGTGGGTATTTCTTTTCCCTTCTGCACTATTGGTCCAGTGGTATCGTAGGCATTTGTAAAATACATACATTATTTCTAATAGCTTTATCTAACTGTCAGGATCCCAGGAGGATATTCATTTCGTAAGAAAGCGGTTATTGTCTTAACTGTAGCCTAAATTATTATTTTCAACTTTGTTTACTCAAGATGCATAATACCTACCTATGTCTATTTTAATGCCTCCGTGGCGCAGCAATGTTGTTTTGTTTTCCAAACAACGTGTACGAGTGTAAGCTAAAGTTAACTCTGTTTCCGGTTACTGCAGCACGCAAATAGAGCTTTATTTACCGGTTGTTGTCGCACGTTACCGGTTCTTGTGCGTTTTAATCAATACAGACACACTCAGCCAGCAGCGAAAGTCTTTTTTTCTGAATTTTATGAATAAATTTATTATTATTAGATCGTGTTGTGTTTAATAAAGCTATCTGAGATTTGACTACCTGCAAACAACTTATATTTTCGAGCAATGTACGCTGTATGAACTTTATTCTGCGCTTGTCCCGTACAAAAATCAGAAAAGGAAAGCTTGTAAAAGAGGTCGTATTCTTTTTAATGCTAAAAGATTTGTGTAAAATACTAACAGCCGCTCGGGTCGAGCTTCAAGTTAAGCCGCGGTTTCGTAGGTTGGTCCGAGGATGGGTGACCACCTATTATCTGTATATCGAGTTTTCTCCATGTGTCGGAAAGCAGACTTTGACCTTTGACAGTCGTTACAGGTAGTCACTGGGCCGAAAGTCGTCTTACCAAGGAACGTCAGATAGGCAGTTGCTCCATGTAAACTACTGGCATTGAGCTGCATCTGGTTAGACTGGAAGCCGTCCCCAACATAAATAGTTGGGAAAAGGCTAGGCAGATGATGAGGTACTTAGGTATCCAACTGGCCCCTAAAACTTAACCCCATGCTGTTGGAGATGCCAGGAGTCTTGGACTTAGTATAATTTTATTTATTTAGGACCGGACCATGTCGTGTAATCCCAAAGACATTCAAATATTTGTAGTCCACATGTTGTGATGGGCCTTAGCTTGGTATCATAAAATGTTGAGCAGCGTTCACAGGCATCGCAAACCATTATTTATCAATATCCAAATATTGAATTTAAATTATACTTATTTTTAATTATGGTAAGTAAGTATTTAAATCCAATATCCTGACACTCACAGCATCACAATCGAACATTATGATTGCGGAATTAATAATTAATTTGTGATTCTACATGCAGTGCAGTCCATGCACGCCGTGTTTCTACCGCGAAGCGCGCCAAGACATACAAATGACTGTATAATCCTCTCCATTTTATAATTCTGGTGAAAGGACGAACTGTGTGTGTATTCTGTAGTGCATCTGTGATTTACAATGATCTGTCTATGGTCATGCATAGCGCGTGCGCGTACTGTTTACGGTTCCCCAATGCTAGGGAAAACCCTTAACGGTCAATAATATTCGATTACGAAGATTTTCTCTAAATTGTCTAGTCATAATTTTAAAGGCACCAGTGCCTACCGCTCCCGCGATTCACCACTTTCTTATCCGATCGCCGAACCTCTACCATCTCAGTTATTTATCGTTGTCTGCCAGTTCCGATTATTGTTACATAAGTAAACGAAAATTGTACAAGGTCAAACCCAAGAATAAACTTTTTGCTTCGTATAAACAAAAGTATTTTTTAAATAAGTACTATTTTTTCGGGGTCCCGTATAGCAGTACGCTTTTCATAGAGGAATAAGCTCACGCTTTCGGACTTTTGTACCCTTACCTCTTCATCAATAAAACAAGCCTAATACTAAATATGCATACACATTAGTAACTTGTTTAATTATTTTTCTTTTATCACTATGTTAGCTTTTCTTATCATCTACCTACTCACAATAATCCCAAGGATTTGTCGTGACTAATTAGTTACTGTAAACAAGACGTGTCGTTCAAAATTTAAAACTAGCACGGTATTGAAATAAGGGTCAGTGAAACGCAAGTTTTTATCATTAAAATATTACTTAACAATAAACGTCACGCTTTGATGAGTTCCGTGGCGACTGCCAACAGAAATAAAAACGGGGCCATTTTTATCTTCCCGCCATTATTGGGCCTAAGTCTGCGTTCATTCCGTCGCGTTTTTTCGATGGAAACTCAAGCGGTCGAGCTCGTTAGTTTTAAATCGCAATATCGATCGAATAGGCTGAACTCGCATGGGCACGCGATTGCATTATTTTTCCTATTACCTAACGGCAGCAATTCGTGCATGCAGTTTTTACGTAGAATTGCGCCTCAAGATAGTTAGTTATGTGACTGCTCTAATTGAAACCACTAATGAAATTTTTTAATGATTTAATGATCTCTGTAGGTAATCAATTCAGTGGTTGCGTAGAGAAACTTTTAGAAAACTGTAAGCAGCTGTTGTTATTTCATTCCCACCTTGGTCTGTTCTTTTGTCCAAAGCACGCAAGAGTCCAAAATATGAATGCGACCTAGCCCAAAGTCCAAAAGATTAAGAGGTAAGGTACATCTATGGTTTTCCACTTTTTAACTAGGTAATTTACGGTCAAGATATTTATGGTCCACCTATAACCAATGACGCCATAATGTTATACAAAATGTTTCTAAAAGAAAATCCGTTAAATATTTGACATTAAAGATTGGAATACGTTAGTAACCTACCGTTAAGTATTCCCCCTCTAGTTTCCGCCTCGTTGAGTAGCAGGAAACAGAACAAGAAATTAGTTATATCTTGATAGTTATTCTGAAGTAAGTACTTACAGTTAATATAGGTCCATATTTACTGTAAGTACTTAATTCATAATCGTTACTCAGTTATTGTGTAAATCACGCTTGTTTATATTACTAGGGACAGAGCTGTATAAAACGAGATTTTCTGGATTTTTATTAAGATGTCAGGCGAGGGACATGCTTTGATGATCGTAAGGACTGTTCCTGCTACTCAAGTCTACAGTCCCTTGAAGCTGTGCAAAAATCAAACATCAAAGTTAACGCAAAAAAAATACGACGTTATAGCCGCAAAAAACTTACATTTCGACACTCTCAAGGGCATCAAAATTTATAGGGGCAAATAATATCGAATACAAGTACATTTCTGGAAACTATACATTTGTACTATACCTAAATCATAAAAAAAGGTCGGAAAAAACTGCGACACTCGATTCCCTAACAAATTATAATGTACCAAATAAATAAAAAATAAAAAACCTACTTTGTACGGAACCTTCGGTGGGCGGGTCTGACACGCACTTTTGTCCGGTTTTTTAATACCATAATTGGTCCGCACAAATAGGGGCGGTAAACCGATGTGGTCTGATGGATGTGCACGTGATTTTGTTTTACAAATGAGCAGACGTAGCTTTAGTCGACTGTAACTACCTAAGCAGCTATAATTATGATATCGATCGACAACCAGTGTGCCAGTCTATTTGCCTTTGTTTATAACGTAAGCCCCCACCTCGGTACGTGTTTTCGGTGATGCTTTTCGGTGATTCGGTGGTGCTGACCTCTAAAAAGGATCATGACCAACGATGTATGGAAATCCGTCTTAAGTTGAAACACAATAAATCTTTATATATACTAGACTACGCTTTATAAACTTACTATTAAATAAAAGTGTTCATTTTCACACAAGTATCCGAGTTTTAAAGTAATTAAACAAATTCGGAGATAACCTAAAAATTATGTCAGTTCAGAAACACAACACAAAAACACGTGTACAGTACCTACGTTATGATTATGAAATTACTAATTATTTAGCTATTTATGAGTTTAATATCATTTTCGTGATGTTTTTATGTAAAGGCTCATATTTTCGTAACTCGTACAAATGAAGAGAACGAAACGTCCATCATGACTATACGGAAATGTACTGTACCTAGCAATCGTTAATTTACTCTTTATCTTAAAATAATAATTCCGTAAGTGAAAAGCTTGTAAAAAATAAGCAAATAATTTGTATTTTAATTTGGTTTTCATACGTGCAACTTTTCAAGACTGTTTTTGGTCAATCTCCTTTAGGAGGTTATTGTTGATGTAAAGTACGTAGGTTGGTAGAAAAGGAGTTGAACCTCATATCATGTTTGTATGATTTTTTATTTTTTTATATTTTATTATACTTCCCGTATTATTAAATCATCGTGGCAGAGTTCAACTTTCTCATAATGATTAGACCATTTATGTGACCTGGGTAGGTACTTCGCAATAAACGGTAACAGAAAGAATGAAAACACGTTTTGCAGAACATCTCGTAAATATAAAATTAGATCTTTTGGGACTCAGGTAATTGACAAGCATAAGCTCGTCCATTCGGTTAAGGTCTATTAAAAAACACTGGTTTTCAAAGACAATAAAATAGAATATGTGAATTACAATGGGAGTATAGGGTGACTGGTACTTAGTGACCAATACCTAAACATGTGATTGTACTCATAATAACAAACAACTTTTGTCTAATAAACTTTATACTCATTAAATTTTATCGCAATAACACAAAAGTGGGATGAAATTCTAGCGCGCGCTCCTGTGGCCTATCAGCTGTTAGCCGCGTGACGCTTTAAGCCTCGTATCCACTAGGCAACATTTGACGCGCGACATGTTGCTCAACATGTTTCGCAACTTGTTGAATGTTGACGCGGAACATTTGTTTAACAACGTTGTCTGTCCACACATTCTCAGTCGTCGACAACATGTCGCCAGAGGAACTTGTGTTGATTTCAGCGGCAGTGGTTATAATTTTATCGAAATCAAAAAGAAGAAAACCACGTTGGTGGGTTAGAAAATACCTACAAAATAAAGAAAATGTATTCAGTGATCTCAGTGTGGTTGATGGATCTTTTACGAATTTTACCCGAATGAACAAAACAGACTTCGAGATACTGTTACAAAATGTTGTTGTTGTTTCACCTTTTATCAAAAACAGCAAAGGTTCTTAAGCAAACCATTTACTGCTAAAAAGATCTTCACTGCCACTTCCTGTTTTTTTTGAACATTTAAATTTCTTCCTCTCGCGAGTGAATTGCGATCGAAGAGTATAAACTAGATGCATGGGATTCAATAGCGAAAACACTAGATGTGCCCCATGTGTGAATCCCATGCATCTAGTTTTTTAAATTTATTTTTATAGGGTCTGTGAGCCCATAAACATTCATAGTTTTGGTACAGTTCGATTAATTTGAGCACTCGTTCGTTACACCACACTACGGACATTGTTGTGCGTCACGTCTCCACTCGACAACAATTGATGCTCAACTAACGATGCACTTTAAACAAAAAACAAGCCGCGCGTCATGTTGCGCGGCAGCTGGCAACGTCGCGCGCTGTTGTGCAGCGTTGCCGTACATGTTGAGATTCACGTGTCGCGCGCCAAATGTTGCCTAGTGGATACGAGGCTTTACTGCCTCATTACTGTCGTAGCGTGCAACAGTGGGTAGGCAGTGCACCCGCGCGGCTCGCAAGCCCGCTCCGTAAGCTGCAGCCAGCAGCCGCTTCATTCATACGGCTGTTGAATGAGTATAAAAAAAAGTTTTTAGGGAAAGTTGTTTGTTATCATGAGTACAATCACGTGTTTAGGTATCGATCACTAATTACCAGTAACCCTATATAAAGAGTAAGGCATTTAAAACTCCCTATGTCATATAATATTTATGTAAATATAATTACTTATTAGGTTTTCCTCGTAGCTTTATACATAGGTATCCCTTTGTATCTAATAAAGCTTTTGTATACCATGAATTAAACAATGCGAAATATTTATTTCAGTATAAGTAACCGTTTTCCTCATGCAGAGACTACAGCACAGCACAGAAAGAAAGACGCAGTGACACAGTTTCATTTATTTATCAAATCCATACTAATATTATAAATGCGAAAGTCACTCTGTTTGTTTGTTTGTTACCTTTTCACGACTAAACGGCTGATCGGATCTTAATGAAATTTGGCAAAAAGATAGATTTCAACCTGGGGAAGGACATAGGCTATATATCATCACGCTACGACCAATAGGAGCGGAGCAGCAATGAAAAATGTTGCGAAAACGGGGAAAATGTGACGCAAACGAAGTTGCGCGGGACAGCAAGTAATTTATATAATTTGTGGTCAATTTGTATGAATTAGAAACTATTATACCTACTGGAATTTTTTGTGATTTTTATGAATCAAAGTCAAAGTGAAAGTCAAAGTCAAAGCATTTATTTCAATTAGACCATTACAGGCACTTTTGAAAGTAAAAAAAAAAAAACAAAATAAAACGCGAAGCTACAGTCCCAGTCACAAGGCATAATAACTTGTGAAAGTACTGTAGTTGCCCATTCCGTAGCGTAGATCTCTATGGAGAAGAATGGGCAAGAAACTCCATGGACACTCTTTTAAATCAAAATATGTTACAAAATCTTGGTTACATCATTCATGTTGTTAAGAATTAAAAATATGTGAGAACAATGTAGAAATACAGGCAAGTTAAGAGCGTCCAGAGTAAAAGATTAAATCAGTAATTAAAAAATAAAGTAATTAAAATAAACCGTGGCAGTTAATCAATCACTTAGGGTTAGTAATTATAATATCGCCACACGCAAATCATAATAATTATATCAAAATAACGAGTCACTATGTTCGTACACGCCAATCTCCGAAACTACCCAACCGATTTCAATGAAATTTTATGAGTGTGTGGGGTTGGTTCCGGCTTGAAATATTGATATTTTGGACCCGAAAGAAAGTGCCGTGCGAAGCAGGGGCGTGTCAGTGAAGGCACACCGACTCTAAAAATTAATCGATAATTAAAAAAAAACTCTGTGCTTACTTTTTGTCACGCAAACGTATTACAGTTTTGTAGGAAACAGCTGGTTTTTTTTTAAGAGCGTTAACACCTTACGGTATTTCATACAAACTTTACACTTTACTTTACTTTTTTTTTTTTTCTTTTTTTTTTTAGTCCTTATTTTCCGAAATGACAGAACCGATTTCAGTGAAACTTAATACGCTTAAGCAGGATACATAGGTCTAAAAAGTTACCAAAAACATTTTAGAAATATCTTTAAAAAAAATGGAAATTTCTGTTTCTAAAAGGTGTAAAACACCTCTTAACGAAGCTGAAAGGCACTGGTTCTCCCTGTCATTGCGATCATTTTTTTGTTCTACACCATACCTGGGAACCTTCTAGTTACGGAGATATTAGGGGTCAAACTTCCAACTTTTTGACAAGTATTTTTTTTAAATACAAGTTTTTAATGTAAAACTTTTACTTTAAACACCTCCACGACCCCCGTGCTATTCAATCCGTCCATCAGCACAATGTTTTGAGTGCGTTACATTGAGTTCTACCACAAAACATGATTTTACACCCCCCAAAAAAAAGTCGTTTCCCAGCAATAATTTTTGCGTAAAGTTACTTAGTTTTATGTACAGAATGCTTGGTTGACGGCTTCGTGATGAGGTGATTTACACGGTGTATAGATAATTTATAATCCGTCTAATTTAGCTGTAACACTATTTTTCTTACCTCTCAGTCTTCTTCTAACTTTTTAGTTCTATGTATCCTGCTTATGCATATGAAGTTTCATTAAAATCGGTACAGTCATTTCGGGAAATAAGGACTTGAAAGTTTGTATGAAATGGAGTAAGGCGTAAATGCTTTTAATAACCGACATTTTTGAAACGTTTTAGCGTCGGTGTTCGTTCCACCTTGTATATACAGGGTGTAACGGAAAGGCTATATACATCCTTAAGGGTGTGCTACAGACCATCAAACTGAATATGTTACACATCATTAAAAAAAAAAATGCAGCAAAAAAAAAAATCAGCAGCCTATACATTTGGGTCGAATAGGTATTGCAATTTTCTATGGGGCAGCAGATATTTTTTTTGCTGAAAAACATGTTTTATTATGAGAAACATGTTCAGTTTGATAGTCTGTAGCACACCCTTAAGTATGTATAATTATACCCTTTCCGTTACACCCTGTATATTTTTAATGAGCTTTAAATGTGTTGCCAGTGGTCGTTCCTCTACGTAAACAAGCAGCAGTTGCACATGTCTGGAGCAGGCTCCAGTTATTCATAATTCCCGTTAAAGAATACCTCTCTCGATATGGACCACGCTGCCATATTAGTGCACTTGCTCGACCAGTTCACTTTAGTTCGTTTTCTCTCTTTTTTTACCTGTATGTGAAAGTTCCTGTGTTTCGTGCTGTAATGTTCGGGACAGCTATTTTGTATAATTTTTATAGAATCTATTACTTTATAAGGTAGGCTGCTGGTATGAATAGACCGGGAAAATAGTGTAATTAATTTTTTTTTTCAAACTTTGCCTCACACTAGAAATTTGTCCCGTATCGTGGGTGCGTGGGTTGCCACTTGCCTGTATGGTGGCGTGCGGTAACAAACGTTTAAACTCACATACAGCCAGACCCGGAATCAGTAGGCCATACAAATATTTGTTCCGTGCGAGGATCGAATCCGCGACACGCAGCGCAGTAGTCGATTGCTCAATCACTGCGCCAACCTTGCCGTCGAAATAAACTTCATTAATTTTACAATACCTAGGTCTCAGACTATGAAACTTATAACCCTTGTTTATAAGACAGTCAGTCAGGAAATCTAGCGTTCCTTACGCTAGATTTCCTGACTGACTGTGTATGACACACTGACATTACAAATCTAATTGAGTGAGAGCAACATGGGTAGAATAGGAAGAGTTACCCTTACCACTATATACACATACTTATTATAAACAAAATTTTATGTGGCCACTCGCAGATCGCAGATCAACCAGGTTGCGACAGCTTAACCGGACTATCCAGTGGTGACGTTAAATGAATTTAAGCCCCCCAGCCAGGGCTTACAAAGTAGTTAGATTAAATGACCGCTCGCTAAGGGCACCCCCTTTGGGTTTCGGCTTGGGGGCGACATTGAGGGGGAGGGGGGCAGCAAGGGACAGGCTGGGTCATATTATTATTATTCAGGGAATTTAACGCTACATGCTCAGCGTCGCTGGCTGGCTCGTCGAGCAAGGGGAGGTGGTGATGTTACTGGGGCGTCGCGAGGGGCCTCATCGGCGAGGCCGGATCTGGATTCGGTTTTTGTTTATTCTAAGAGTGCTGGTTTCCCTACTGCTCTCTTGTAGGAGGGTAATGGGGTCGTCAGTTTCTTACAAAATTAATAGGTACCATCTGTTGCTGTTGCCCGCAACATTCCGCGTAAAATTATTATAAAACTATTACTTCCCGATTTGAATTGGATTTTGATAACAATTTCAAGTGATTTTTTTGGACCTCTTATAACATCAGCTATCTGCCAGTAAAAGTCCCGTCAAAATCGGTCCAGCTGTTTCGGATATTAGCCGGATCAAACAGCCAGACATTTGTTTTTATCGTGTATCATTATCATTGTTTTTTTTATCATTATCGTGTGTAGTTTCTCAGGCGTTTGTTTGTTTCCCAGCAGTGGGACAGAATAGGCTAAGTAAAAATATATATTTTCTTAAGCATTTAGTAAAAAGCTGTTATAATGAAATTTTAAATACAGAAATAAGACACATCTACACTCTCATTATAATATTTGCAAACCGTTGGATGTGCAACGTTTGGTGCATTCAACTGAATAAAAATTTAATTAAGCTTTGGCGGCAAGTTCTTTAATCTCCTGCTTGCAAACTTGCAATTTTTTGCATGACCAACTCCGGGTCCCGTTACTTGCAACCGATTTGTTCCACAGTATAGCATTATTTACAGCTTTTTGCGCATTGAAAAACTTGTCACAAAAAGAAATTAGTTTAACGGAAATGGTGACTGAAGTCGTTTTAATCTGATTTGATTCTTTTGCAATCCACTGTTCGAAATTGGCAGTCTTATAAACGAGTAAAACACAACGTTCATTGTCAGTCAATCTTTAAAGTTAAACCTATTCTATTTCAATTCATTAAATTATTATCCATCATACTTCACTCATCGTAAAATAATATGGGCACATAACACGATCAAAACACACTTAGTTTACGCTCTGACATTTTACAATGTAACACTTTACGGTTCTATGAGTACCTTAGCTGAATGCTAGTTGCAACAAACGTCACAATTTTATGACATCAGATAATACAGAACGTCTGTTAGAGTGGATATCGAGGCCACTGATTGCAACAGTTTGTTGTTTTCGAATTAGATGTAACTCAATGTGTTACCGATATGTGCAGAACATTTATCTGATGGATGGGAAGAACATAGCGGAAATGATAATGATAGAGTTTAGAATACTGATAAATAATAGACAGCAATGTTGTGTTTATGAATCTCCGTTGATATTTATGCTATGGTGTCACACGAATTTCAAGATTTTTTCCGCCTCTCCCCGTCCTTGCCCCCTCCCTAGTGTGACGTCACATATTTTCCAATTTTACATGTGACGTCAAGAATGTATGTATGGCCCACTATAGATACCACCTATACCTACGACATTATCTTCAAATATTTATATTTTATTCGAACTAGCTTTCAGAGTTCAGGAACACATTAACCTTTGGGCAATAAGCTTTTTATTAAAATGAAGGTCCTGAAGCTTAAAAAAATGTGTCTCGATATTTTATAAGTAAAACTAGTAAAACTACAGTACAAGAGCTATTTCAACATAGTAATCACCAGCTATTTATAACTTAACAAATATTAAACAACGCACTGTTGCGTCTTAAGTAAATATGATTTAGTTGGCATGGTGTAATAGTTTCGTGATAATAATAAAATGTATATTTCGTAATAACTATTGTTTTATAATCACAATAGGTAGACGACTAGCGTTTGTTGGCAATTAGGTTTTCATAATTAACAACTTATAAAGGGGTTATTTGAATACGACACATTGAATTCCAGTCAAATTACAAAAACACGACGATTTTAGCTTCACTCTGTAAAATTAATCAGTCGATGAATTATGAAAAAAAAAATGTTTTTAAATCCTATTCGTTATAACATTGTTTGTAAATACTTTTGCTATGTAAATAACTATATGAAATATTTTGATGTATCAAAATCTAATTCGAATCACTGCTAAAAGATTACAGCTCGCTAGACTAAGCGAGCTGTAATCTTTTGGCTCGCGATCACCATAAACTATACATATATACATCTAAATACATAAAGATAAACGGCAAGCTGCTGCTATTTCAATAAAGTCGATTTATACCACTTCCCTTATTCACTAAGATCTGTACTACTGTGGAGGATGATGAGTGTGTAGGGTGATGAGGAACTGATGCAGTCTATAAGTAATATTTTATTTAGACCATAGTAGCACGAGTAAAGACTTATAAACAAATCTACCTGAAAATCTCAACCTACACTAACAAATATTATGATTTAAAAGCGTTTCCTGATACCTAAACATTCCCAGATGTCTATTTATAAACGTTTAACAACATAATTTTAGAGTTTGGCGTCTAACCTCCGAGCTTGCGCGGTTGTTATAAAATTTAAAAGCCATTCAACTCTGACGCTCATAAAGATATTATATATAATTTTTGCATATTCGCTTAAAATTAAATCTGAAAATAGTAGAACGGCAAAATTAATTATAACAACTGTTTGTTTGACGAATATTTTACTGATTTATCAGACTAGGGGAGGTGAGCCAAACGCGCCAAAATAACTATAAATAAAGTACACACAACTGTATATATTTTTTATCGAATCACCTTATAAAAACTGTTCACTAACTACATTAACGGAGTTAATCGATAACAATGGCCTCAGTTAGAACAAGCGGCTATCGTAAATCGATCAAATGTGTCGAATCGATTCGATACATTTCACGATAGCTCTCACGGTTCATTTCGTTCTTATAACCGAACATTATTGGTAGAAATGAAAAGTTTTATCGGCTTAGCGCCGCACAGTGATCAATTTATTAAAAGTTAAGAGTCCCATAATAGTTTTTGGTCAATATGTCGGTAGTTCCAAAAACATTTTATCAAGACTTGAAGGAATGTTGTTTACGTTATACTAAAACAACAACATCGTGCAGTGAATAGTTAATGGATGTGCCATTTCAAAGTTATCTCCAAAGTAAAAATATTATAACAAGACTGATTTATAGTTGTTTTGCACTCCTATTCAAGTTAAGCTGGTTATGTTATCAGTTAAAACTGCGAATTGAAAAAAAAAATGTGCAGTATTAAGTAAGGACTGTAAGTACTTTTTTTGGTATACAAAAAAAAAAAGTAAAAAACGATCGATTTATATTATAAAATAAATATATAATTTAACTTACTGATACCTACTAACTTCTCAAAGTTTGAACTGTGTTACGTTTATAAGTACAAATTAGTACCTACACTATCATTTTGATTCAATTATATAGCAGGGTATTTTATTTAGTTCACGGTGCCTCAATAAAAAATGTTTAGTTATTCAATATTTTGTCATTAAATCGACCAGTGAAGCTGCTATCAAGTCCAATAAAGATAAACTAAGTTATGCTTTAGAGAAGTATTGGAACTGGTTCCTGGTTTTAACAAAGTACTTCAAATATTAATTACTAAGTTAAATTATATAAAACTATTTTACGATGCTATTTAAAGTTATAAATATACGTTTATTTCAGTATAAATTTAATAATTGCGTCCCCCTAACTTTTGGCAATTGATCACTGTGCGCCGTGAACAATTGCGTGAGAGACTCCTATTTTAGAAGTAGGTGAATGAAAGGTTCGACTCGCCAAGATTTTGTTGCTGTGCTTCCTTATTGAATCGTTTTATGCCGAATTATTGTAATTATAAATAATATATGTTTGCAAATATTTTCACTAACCAATAAGTCGAAGCTTTTATCCCTGCTTTTCTACTTTTCCTTTCCTTTCCAACACGTTCTTGTTTTTTCCTACTATTTTAGTTTGCATTACACTGTGCACATGATATTGTTTCGCATTTCATTGAGGTCAGCAGTATTGACCCCATAATTCCATGGGCGGTGTCTTAATTAGACAATTAACATGATTAATATGTTAAATAAGTCTCTTTTAACCTAATTCACGGGGTCATGGCATATTATACTTATAACAAGTATAATGTCTGTTTTCACTGATACTAAGAAACACAATTGAATACCCAAATTATTGTCTATATCTAAAATCTAAAATGCTGGCTAGGCGCAGAATCTAAGTTAACAACAACACGCAAGTACAAGAATATGTAGCCACTCTTTTCGGTGACGAATAAAAATATAAAAAAAAAGAGAAAAGAAACGAAAAGATTTCTAATGTTTCTACAAGGCACATTAAAAACAACATTATCTTAGATCATAAGGTTCTAGATTTAACAGTGTACCAATTTCCATCAAGAACTAAGTATAACCAATAGTAACTAAAGTACTTATCAAAAACAAGTGTTTTAGTAGTAACACAGTATCATTACCTACTCGGAAATTACTTAACTAATTAGGTACACTTACAGATGTAGGTGAAGTAATGCTTGTTAAGTCTGTAGAGGACCATGCAATCTGAACTAAATCTTCAAACACGCTTATCGCGAGGAGTGACACAGTTTCAGCCTTATTTACTTCAGTAACAGTTACTACTTAGCAACGTAAACTCAATAAAATTGTAGGTTTGAATCGAGATGTGAAAGTATGGATAGTTTTTGTAAATTCGACAAAGATCTGGCAAAAATCTCTACATAGTTACATCTTGAATTTTTTTTGTTGATCGTTTGAGTCGAGTCAAATGCTTGACTGCTTCTGACATTTGGCACTATAATGGCTATGCAATTAATTTCTCAGTGACATATTGTACCATTCTAAATATTTTTAGGAGATAGATATTCAAAGCGCACGTCATGACGTCACAAGCACGTGGCGATGACGTAAGCTAAATCTGTTTTGTTTGTGATTTCTGAAATGAAATTGGCAGGCGGCATCACACAAAATAATAAAAACAAAAAAAAAAAAACGTTAAAACCACTAAAAGAGTCAATAAAGTGAATTGGAATTTATCGAACGTTTTACTACAGTTTTATTTTTATTTCTTAATTTTATTGCTTTTCTTTTCTTTTCCAGGTTCTGTCTAAAAATATAGCGAATTCGTGAATCTAAACAATCAATAAATCATCCTTTACAACAGATTCCTAGTAGTTAATCTATTTCGAGATAGTTGGATATTTCTGTCTGCAATATAAATAATAGGATGGAGTGGACTGTGGACATTCCTTGCCTTGGTCGCGTCTCGCGTTACTGGCGAAGGTCGTATGATACGCCCACACCTGAACAATAATATTTAGACTCATTTCCTAGTCACAAATCTGGTCAGGCAGGTCTTCTAGGTGGGTTTATAACTTTATGCCGGAAACATTATTCTGTGTCCCATCACTTGGATTTAGTGCCAGAATGTAGGCAAATAAACAGCACAAGGCATGAAAAGAGGTGCGATGTTATATTTCAGAACAATAAAAAAAACGGAGCTTTGATGTATTTAATTCCAAAATATTTAACTTGGTATGAAATAATGCGTGCAGGTGGTGCGGATTAAGGTTCAGATATTTATTTAAATTGTGCCGGATTGTAGAGCTTAATGGTACATTCGGATATTGCATCATATAAGTTTGCATAGGTAATTTTCTCAACCAAAAAAAGTACCGATATCTAAATTATCTATTGAGAAAATCACAAGTTTTAAGAATTCATAACACAAACAATTTGTAGAACGCATTTAAACTCGAATTTCGTAAAGACTAATAGAACGTACGCACAAACATAAGAAATTCAAATTACGAACTATTCGATATCCGGCGGCATTACGTAGGTTTGGCCCATATATTCTCATTGACGCAATCGGGCAATCGCATCGCATCGCCCTTGGACAGCGATGCCGCTGGACCGATGCAGTATTTTACCAATTTTATGACAACCATCAGACACTTTGATCAAAAGATAACTGGGGAAAGTTGTAAGAAAACGTCGGACGAAAGAAAGTTGTCATTTTGAATTTTTTGATTGAGACTTTTTCTGCGTTCGTGGTTTGAATTCGGAAGCAAGTTTCTAGCAGTTGTTTTGTTTTTTTTTTTTTGTATTTCGAAGAAATTTAGTTTGTGTAGGTACACAAACTAAATTTCTTCGAAATACAAAAAAAAAACCTACAACCTTCAGTAACCTACAACTTTCAGTTGATCGCGAATTGTAAACACTATGTTTACCATGAGTTATATTGCCATATTTCTATTTAGGAACAAGGTGCAATTTCATACAGCATTTCACACCAATTATTTTATATTCTATTCCAAGATAAATGACAAAACTCTCCAACTCTCACTGTTACCGTTGCCAAAGAAAAGTGTGAAAAGATGACATAACTTGAGTCATAGATATTTGAAGCCAACATTTAGTGATCATTTGAATCATTAAACAGTTGGAAGTTCTGAGAAACTTGTGAAGCCGACTTTATTACTGTAACGTAAACGTATACGTTTTTATTAATGTCTCCCAATTCCAAGGTCCCAAGGAATCCTATTTTGGCCTAGTTTTCAAAGAGTAGAACGTATTCTCCACTTTCGGAACACTACCTTCAAACTAACATCAAAACGCGTTTTATAAATCATTTTAACAAAACAATGAAAGAGAGTTTTCTGTCGTTTCCTAACCTTCATTTATTTACAAAGAAGCCTTATAATGTCTCTTGTAGACAGGAAGTTATTGTTTCTAAGTCATTCTCCTTGGCACTGGTCCTCTCCTACCATAAATCTTATCTCGAATTATTTACTACATAAAATTGTCGGCATTGTTTATTTGCCAACTTAAGCACCGTACAATGTTAATTTAAATGAATTACTTCAATGAAAAGCATGCATATCTGCGCTAATAATGAAAACTTCTGCGAAACTTGGCTACTGATGGCGCGGAAGTATGACTGCGAACTTTATGTGAACAAAGTGACAGAAATCTCAAACGCATTTTCAGTTTTGCTGTGCTCTGTGATAGTCTTGAAAAAAGTATAAACTGTCCACCTCATTTGTCTATGACACACAACATGACGGTGACATTTTTTACAAAATGACAGTGTGGCTACAGAAAAGGAAGCGAGGGAATTTAAACTTATAGTGTTTTCTTTTCCGTCACTTTTTGGCAACAACCGGAAAACGCACAAAGACACGTACGTAATCCGGATAAATAACACGGACTTGGCATTTCCTGATAAATAATAATCATAATTTCTAATAAAACCCGGAGCATGTGACAATTTACTACTTATTCATATTCCCCTTCCTGCATATGATTTATGTACTAGCTTTGTTTCTCCAGCACTTTGCTCACACACCATTAGTAGAGAACTTGGCAAATTTGTACTTCTATAATTCATTAGTAATTAATTATGAGTAATGCACATTTAGTTCGTATTTATAAGGACAAGATTACAATTTAGGTGGCTGCGTGAAATAGTCAGAATCTGCTTTCTTACGGCTGACATAAAACTAGACAAGGAGTTTACAAGGAGGCTCTCATCCGAGTGTATTATTATTAATAAATAAAGGTAAAATATTTTTAAGACAAGCTTTTACTAAAATCAACCTAAAATAATAAAATAAACTTTTGAGTAAATGTAAACGAAAAAAATAGTTTTAGTGGTATAAATAGTCTTCTCAATCTATTGTTCTATCTACAGCTTTTCACGTATGTTTTTTTCCTTTTTTTCACCCTATCCTGCTTGCATTAGGTCATGACTGACATAAAAATTCGAATAGTGATTGTGCAAGCATTGATCACGAATTTCTTCACTGGCATTTTCCAGCAGCTTTTATGTTAAATAGACAAGCTCTATTGGGTATCAACCATCGTGATATTGAATAATGTAATCCTCATCGTAAAGGAGTCGACACACCAGTCGTTCTCGTGAGTCGTGACGTGACGGAAGGCATTATCTGTCACCGTTCTCAGGACTCGTGTAGAATTTATGATTATCATGTGAACTTCTTTGAGAGGTTTCCGTTCATTGTTTGGTTTGGATTTACTTTAGTAGGAGTAGGAAATGTCATGCGAGGTTGGAAGTCATGATATGTCGTGGTTCGTGGGTGCATC
The DNA here is from genome assembly GCA_963082945.1 of Cerastis leucographa. Classification (NCBI taxonomy): domain Eukaryota; kingdom Metazoa; phylum Arthropoda; class Insecta; order Lepidoptera; family Noctuidae; genus Cerastis; species Cerastis leucographa. The sequence goes on along the minus strand of OY720356.1, from coordinate 17,297,207 downwards.
TTTATTATCATTATTTTATACTTTGTTCCCACGGCTCTTCTGTGTGTAACGTTTCAGTCAAGATTTTTTATGGCATAAGATTAAAAGCTTTTTGATACTTTTACAATTCACTACCTAGGCTACAGTCTTCTTCTTGCAATTTTGTAGAGACTAACGTTTTTCGTGGCTTCGCCTGCACGGTGGTCGAAAATTATCCGACAGGAACTTACTTCGGGATGGATGGTATTCAATGTCCTAACCAATTACTGTCAGCTTACAACTTCTCTGCAGTAAAATTGTTTATGGTCTGCATCCACTTTATATGAACGTCGTTCGAAATGCAAAATTAGCCCAGGATTAGTAGTCGTGACGTGTGCTTGCTCATCCACTACAGTATGCGCAATATCGTTAGCAATCTTTGTTCTTACTGTTCTCCCAGTACATGACTGATTCATACAAGTCTGTTCTCCTTGAACTGACAACAAACCTGCCTACGTTCTTTACGAAGAGATTATTTAAAAAAATGCTGTGACACTATTTCTTCGTGACGTATCATTACAATACAAATAGATATTACGTGATACTACAAGATTCTTCTATGTGTTGATGTGATTTTGAGTAATATCATGTTGAATGTGGATTTTGTTTGGTTCGCTGTACGTCGGCATGGTCTGCAAGCGCTCTGTTCACGCGTCTATTTCGATCGTTCAATGTAAGCTGGACGTTTGACTCGGTCAAACGGGATTATTAACCCTTGCACCGCTCTATCACTAAACAAACGTAAAGTTGACCTTTATGATACATACGTTTCGCATCCGCGCTTTCTATTTACACACAACCTTGCTTTAATTTTATTTTTAAACGCATTGCTTTTATTTGATTTCCAAAAATGTACCTATCTCGGCGGGGCGAAGCAGTTGGATCTATTTTAGATTCGTCTGCACGCAATTCAACAACGTCGTTTGCTGAAATGTTTCCGTCAAACAAATTTCGTCTCTATTTTGTTACAGTTACGACGCTCTTTTGTTTGTTTTTAGTTGTATGTAAACAAAAAAGTTGTACTTTTAATTTTATATTTCACTGTTCCCTTGTTTATGTGACAAAAATGAGCAATAAAATGGTTTTATATATTCATAAATTAATTGTTTTAAACCAAACAGTGTAGAAATCTCAATCAAACCTTTCTTTTCAGTTTTTCAGCTACGATTCTTACCAGACAATATTCTGAAAAAAAGTAAAAGATTTTCTTCTAGTCTAGCGAAGATCGACAATATGTAGGCAGAACGTAATGTGGTATTGTTCGCGTTTGGCTCATTTCGAGATAGTTCAGTTTGTTCTGTCGAGCAATTAGCACTTTTCGACGGCTGTCATCAAACCCGCGTGATGTCTGAAGAAATTGTTTACATTGCCGGACGTGCATTTTGTTACGAAATTCTTCGTAATAAGTTAGAAAATACATTTTTCACTTTAGTAGCTCAAACATGTAGGTTTTGCTGCATGAAATCAGTTAGCAAAATGCGATTTTGCTCACTGAGTGAGAACAAGTAAGTTTTAATTATATTTTTCAGAAAGCCGCGATTAATTTGACTTTTAACTTTTAATATGTTCCATTTTATTGAATTGTAACTCTACCTACAATGTTAATTATTTTGTTTCACAATAAATAGTTATTTCAATCTATTCCTGTTTATTATTTTTTCTCGTAAAGTGTTCTCGCTGCTGAAGTGAAAAGTTATGTGTGTTACACGATTGCAAAGTTTTTTGCATGTCGTGCCTTTGAATCCCTCGCCACACTCAGGATTCAAAATCAGCACTCGCAGCAAGAAACGACCTTGCTCTCTTGGTTGCTGCATAAATAACTATTTCTTACTGAGTTGGCGGAAATAGGAATATCAAAGCAAGATGGATAATTTTTGCAAAAGATGATATGGTTGAGAAAGAAACGAATTGAAAGGACGATTAAAAGAGTTGCATAACATCACGCCTGTAATCCCCGTAGGGTTAGGCAGAGGCGTGCTAATAGTACACCCACATTACGCCAGCTATTTTTCAGTCCCATGTAATAGGGGCGGGCCTATTGCCGACCAACCGGGCACGTATCCAGATTCGTGGCTGCTATTGGGAAATTCCTGTTGGCAAAACCAATAGCACTTTGCTCAAACAGGTAATCGACCCCAGGTCCTCATGCTCAGCAGTCGCGCGACAGCATGACCAACGAGCCATAGGAAAAAGCCGACCTGACTGACTAATTGAACAGGATTGGTGGACTGTCATTGATAATGATGTTGGCTTTTCAAACAGAGCAAAAAGAGTCTTCTCTTCTTCATTGTACTTAATAGGGGTGAAGAGTGGGTAAAGAAAACGAAATTCTATTTTGTCCGTCAGACAGGTAATACAAAAATATTAGACATACGTATTTTTTGTTTGTATCAAAAAAATACTTAGTTAAAACTCATTAAAGTTGGAGAGTGCGGGCTCACTACGTCACAAGTAGGTCTAAAAATTACCTAAAAGTGACGTCATGCGCCATTTCAACTCAATATATCTCCGTAATTTTATCACCACGTGGAAAAAGAAAAAATACGTGTCCAATACTTTTCAATAATCTACCCGACGGACAAATAAAAAAAAATGTGAGTATCCCCTATTATGTGTGCGTAGTTTTGATGTGATGGTAGCTATTGGAAGTATTCATAATAAGCTCTTTTAGGTGCATGTTCTGTATGCCAAAATAATACAATCTAAAACAGACTTTCAAAGATCCTAAGACCAATGTACGAACTAAGATTAAATAATCCCAATATAGACCAGAAAACATCAACAGAAATACCCTTGAAACATGTTCGAATCCTTTCCAATAATAACTGAGCATCATTCACTCTGAATCGACGTAGGCCACACAAAGGACATAAGGACGCAAATGCGCACTTAATTCGTACAAACAGCTATTTATTTGGCTATTTACTTGATTTGTCTGTACAATGTTCACCTTTAAGTTTAAATTACTAGTCACTTTATTCGTTCTGCTAATTTATATTATTATACCCGTACAGAGTTCTACAAGATACGGCTGACGCTTGAATGACAACAATTCGCAGATGGGCGTTGTTTTAATTTCACAAATTGATGTTATTCTGTGTGTAATTAAAATACTTACAAGATTTCAGAAAGCCTAAAATTGTTGTTTTAGCAGAATCTTCGAGCTTAATATTGTTTTTTTTTTTTTGACTTTCAAAAGTGCCTGTAATTGTCTAATTGAATTAAATGCTTTGACTTTGACTTTGAATCATAATGGGATAAAGTGCGAATTGCGTTACTATTCGTAAAATGGTCACAAAGTGACAATTAATAATATTAATTAGGTCTGTGACCATTTGCAGAATTTCAACTAGATTCATATTATAATTCTACTAGCTGTCCCGCGCAACTTCGTCTGCGTCACATTTTCCCCGTTTTCGCAACATGTTTCATTGCTGCTCCGCTCCTATTGGTCGTAGCGTGATGATATATAGCCTATGTTACTTCTAATACCTCCAAGAATATGTATACAAAGTTTCATGATGATCAGTTGAGTAGTTTTCGCGTGAAAGCGTAACAAACAAACTTACATTCACATTTATATTATTAAGTAAGGATTATGATTCTAGCTATGAGCAGATTCGCTACGTACCCATAGATCCTTGTTCAACGAAATAAATTAATGCCTGAATAGAAGTGACGTGGGCATGAAGAGAAGCTCGTGGCTAAAAAATAGCAGCTGCTCGGATTGATCTTTGACGACACGGTTGGCGCAGTGGTTGAGATATCGACTGCTGCGCTGCGTGTCGCGAGTTCGATCCCCTCACGGAACAAATATTTGTATGGCCTACAGATAGTTGTTCCGGGTCTGGCTGTTTGTGTATGTGAGTTTAAATGTTTGTAAACGCACCCACGATACAGGAGAAATTCCTAGTGTGGGGCAAAGTTTTTTAAAAATAAATAAATAAATCTTTAGGTTAAGACGCGCACGCCTAGGTTGGTCCGTGGATGGGTGACCATCCATTGAATAACGAGTTTACTCCGTGCCTCGAAAAGCACGTTAAGCCGTTGGTCCCGGTTGTCATTTGTAGATCTTTGACAGTCGTTAGGTACAGGTAGTCTGCAGTGGCCCAAAAGTCTGACAACCAGTCTTACAACTTTACAAGGGGTTTTGTAGCCGACCTCAGCATAGTAGGTAGGGAAAAAGCTAGGCTGATAATGAGTGAAAATGTTTATGTGAAATTAAGAACCTTCTAGAGATAGGAGTTATCATTTCAAACGATGCAATGCTTTTTAAATCAACGTAGTAACAGGTTATTTAAATAGCCTAAGAATTTATGCTACGTTGCTACGAAAGCACTCTGCGAAAACAACGTAATTATACCTAAAATATTTAATGTTTTTCACAACATTAAACTTGAGTTATTATAATGTCTAATCAGTGAAATTTAGGGGCCCACGCCACAGAAATATAGTTCATTCTAAGGTCACAACCCTCCTAGGACTGTATTCTAACAGTTTTCTCATAGCGGGGTAGGTACTATGTAAGAAGTTAGTTACATGGCTCTTGCTTTAAATCTACAAATATGAGAACTTGAGAAGACGTGAGTAAATCTGTCAGTTTTGAATCAAGATTCATGTTTGATCATCTCATCTGCCTTGCGAATCAAAGACAATCCTAGAACGAAACCATAAACAAAGATATCCGCAAACACTCGAATGAACTAACAAGAACATACATCCAAGACTCAAAAGATATAAGAGTTATTTAGCTTCTGAACTCATCTCCTAAGCTTCGGAATAAGCCAGTGAGTTTGTGAGTCGCGTCATCCCTAAAACGAGCATAAACAACGCACCGAGTTCAATGACCCCACGGATACTTCACAGATTCTTATTACCAACCCCTTTCTTTACTGTTATATTTTATCGTCAGTTTACAGACGTGACTTTTCCGCATGGAAAAATCTATCTAGGTCACTTACCAAACTTTTCAACGTCACGTTTTATGGAGAATTTCTGCAAATACACCATATTGCTAGTTTGTTTACCTTTTTGTGGGTTAGCTAAACATTTAGGTATAGCGGATCAACCTCAATAAAGTCTGGGTAATCTTAATTCTGTAGTAATAGAGATTTTTAGGAAGATTGTACTTATAGTAGTCTGATGCAGATTTATGCGGGTTGCATCGCATTTTGTAACTTTCTTCTGTACTACATTTCGTATGGAACATCGCACACTAAAGACGGCTGCATCGCATTTTGTATGGAATATAGATTATCTCTCTGAGGCGAGATATGCCTGTAATGTGCGCTTAGCTTTAGACTGCAAGTCTATTAAATGGTGTTTTTTATGGGATGGGAATCCATTGTCGTAATTATTATATCAATTACACAATGGGCTTTCTCATATAATATACCTACTTTCATTGTGATCCAACAATCCTTTCTATTATGAGAAACTCATATTCTTTCTGCACTATTGATGAGACAATCTGTTTGCCTTTTATCTTCAGCGTTTAAACATGCGTGACCATAGACTACCAACCATAAATGGATGAAGATGAATGAAGTGATCGATAAACAATTTCTACACGATAACAGTAACCTGAAGTAGCCTAAGATTAATGAAACGAGAGAAAACAGGAAAGATTACGGTAATTTTTCCTGCATTTTAAACTAGGCCATGCATTCTATTTACGTAGTTAAGTCGTAACGCAACAATTTTCATGTTACAGCCTACCTGATTTACAGTTTCAGGCTCCAACATTGTCTCAAGGAAACTAATATTTCAGTATGTGGAGCACTGGATGCAATGAATCATGCCAATTGTTTACACTGTGTTTTCTAAATTAAACATTGTTAGTACGCCGTCCAAAATTAGAAAAATTTAAAACAATTTTGAGTGCGTTCTGGAATGGTAGATTTTGATAAAGGGACTTCAAAATTGCGTGTGAAGTCAATCGACCGTGGGATATTACAGTCTGAACAATGTATGGTGGATTTTCTAATAGGATTTGAAATCAGCCAGTTGTAAGTATTTTCTAATGTCATAAAGCAAATCCATATTCGTACTCGCAGACAATAGGTACAATAACTATACATCATTTTACATTGTAGCGACAAAAAGGCATGGAGCATCATAATTTCTTCATTTCTGTGAAGACACGACCATTTCCAATTACAAAACGCTCCATTGTTCCCAAACAAAAGGCCATTCACTGCTCAGGCGCATTATGTTGACGTGTATCACATTGTCTCGACAACTCAACACACGACTCTGGTTCCACGCCTCGACATTATAGTAAGTCGAGACCAAGACTCGTGTTACGACATCCAGAACTTACAATTTCTGTTGTGGTAATCCCAGAATGGGAACCATTTTATCGATGTTTTGGTAGGTCTGAATGGCACAACACTATTACGCTTGGGCAGTAAAAATGATGTTGAATAACCCTCTTCTTTTCCTATAAAATAGAGGAGCACCAACTGTATTAGCCTACGCTTGGCTAATGTCGCACGATACGACCCATTTAACTTCCTTCAGGAAAATAGACGAGAACAGGGTCCTTAGTCGCCAGAGTTTAGATAAAAAGACGTTTGCGTAACGTAAATAAATTAGTGTCAACACAAAAGGTCGGCTCCGGCCATCCTAATTAGCTGGTCACGAAACAGTTGCGTTACATGGGCCATAAACAAGAAAACATTAAAATACAGCAATAATTTCTTAGAGGCCTGCGCCAAAAAACAAGTACGTGCTGTGTTGAATAAAATAATATTTTGCGCTCTCTGAAAAATATTCGAAAAAAATATAGTGCAGTCAAGTTTCTTATCGTCAGTTAGAGCTCAATACAAGCGAATTTATGAACCTACTTTCTGGCAGAAGTTGTCATAAACCTGGAGACATCAAAAGCATCTTCATTTTATGTTCACCCTAATTTTTTGGACTGGCGTCCTACTGACGGGGACTAATAGGTATTTCGCCGAACAACGTTGTTTTTCAGTTTTCCCAGAAATAATTAATTTGCACTTAACGATGCAAAATTAAGAGTGACTCCAAATTTCTTTTTTACAGGTCGTGAAGCCAAAATGATGTAATTTTAGACTAGTGCGTCAGTTAATTTATAAGAGCGGTGACAGTTGACGGTGGAACTCGCCTTCACCTTGGCGCGGGAGCTGGTTTATATCAAGGGATTCTACATTGACAGCGCCCGTGACACCCGCGCTCTGGTCTTGTCCAAAATAAACACCTCTAACAATGATACAGGCGAGACGCAATAAAAATATACGTGTCACCGTTCGTCGTCTCTCTCAGTTGATAACAAGGTGATATTGGGATTAAAAGATGTCATACTCCAGTGACACATCACGTTTCACCTGATCCCAAATGCAAGTACTGTCCTCTTTTACTAAATACGTCAGAGTGGCAAAATATAACCGCGGCGCGGGCCTTGATCAAGGCCAATTAGACGAGGATCCTATACACTTACTGAAGGTATCTGTTTCCTCGTGGTGGTCGTGGTGATGGTCTCCGTAGTCTCCTCTACCATGGTCGTCTCGCTGTCGCCCTCGTCCTTGTCGGTCCATGGTCCAAAGAACTCCGACATGGTTGCCGTTATATTCTTCTACACCCACTGCACTGAACTCCAAAAGACCTTTGACACACATTCACTGCACTTCACAGAACGTTCACAAATAAGTGGTCGCTATCACACATTAATACAAAATTGATTTATCTTATGAGGACCGTTTTAAACTTCGATATTGTCGTGTAATTCAGGTTCGTTGGGTGGTGTGCCCATAGCTGTGATAAACTTTAATCACGGATCAATATTCGGAAAGCGTCGACAGGAGCGTTTTCTGGCGCTGCACTGCGGAGACGGCCAGAGTTGATGTTGTATAAAATCCTACTGGAAAACTGAAATAACCGGCGCGAACAAAAAGCACCAGCCAAAACATTTCACGTGCGGGCGTATTATTAGTTGGACGATCTAGCCGAAAGAGTTAAGTGTCGCGGTGGCCTTTTGCTACAATTATTCCAGATTAATATTGGCATTTTCCGTATTTATTATTTTGCAACGCGAAATACCAACTATTTAATGGAGCGCGATTGCCTCTGCACGCTTCTCAGAATTTAGTTTGACATGAACTGCCGCTTAATGTCACTTTTAAACGCTTTGTTAAGCTCGCTAACTGGTTAATTTTGAAAACAAATATCAGACTTGCAGATTTTGTCTTATTTGTCGCAATTGCATTTTATGGTGGAATTCCGATCGCGATTTCGCCACATTACGAGAATTGGCTCGACATCAGAGTTTTTATGATATCTAAATTAAAAACAAGTATTTATATCGAACCAAATGTTTGCAGTTCGTTATATTCAGCTTTTTAAAACCCCTAGAGATTTTAGGTTTTTAACTAGTGCCGCGTAACGTATTCTTTAATGGTTGACTATTTCCGACAGTACTATGTGAGGTATGTAAAAAACAAACTTTACGTTAAAATCGCAGTCGTCAGAAAATGATATTGCACATTGGCTGTTATTTCCAGTAAATATTTACACTCAATTAATTACCTTGCAAATGAAAGTTAATAAAATCTAGTGTTTGGTGGTGGGCTACATTATTGTATGTAGCCATCCAGAGCGGCATCGGCGTAGGCGCTGACAGCTCCTCCACTTAATATAAATACGCGGTTCTCCTAACAGCGCGCGATAAATCTGTAGCATGCTTCGGGGATTAACGCCCGACACGATACTTTAGCAGCTATATCGTTATCGATAAAGTCCTTTATCCAATGCGACTACATCACTAGACTAAACATGATACAACAATGTAGACCGTACCTAAATTAGAATATGGTTCAGAATCGAATGCCGTGACAAATTTATGGGTCATTCCACAAATATTCCAGGTTTTTATGCATGAACTGGTAATTGGATCGAAATCTCTTTCATGTGAGTGATTACTGGGTGATTTGCGAATTGGTTGTAACAGATGGTAACAGTTCGGAAACTTAAGACGTTAATGAGAAAATGTGAAGAATTAATCGTATTGTGGATTTTTGTGCCAAGAAACATTGCTTGTCACTTCGGAACGTGAAAAGAAATTAAATTCTGTGACCAAGGTCTAAGGACTGAAAAGACTTGTCACTATAAATTAAATTCGCATTAAAGAGTCGGAGAATGGAATCAGTTGTAAAAAAAACCATTTCCTGTGTTCAGGATTGATTGGTTATTTAAAATTTTAGTGTTTTCTAGTCTGCGATTATAATGGTTATTGGAACTTTGATTTCGTCGCCATCTTACAAGATAATATTTTTTAGAACCCTGTATTTTCCCTGTATTTTATGTTAGGAATGTGTATGGACGTAGCAATAGAAATATCGGCAGAGAAAAAAGTTTTTTATAGCGAAACTCTAAAAGATGGATTAAGATAAGAACCGGAAGTTTTAATAACGAAACATAGGCGGTTACAAATATGAAATGCATTACATAAAAACGTTTTATTGCGAATTCTTTGAATACTTGATTTTTTATGATGTTTCATTAACTTATGCAGAAGAATGTCATGGTGAAGGCAATTTATGTTTCTTTAATATAACAATAAGAAAAGCTGACTAATGGGCTTCACTATGTTCATCATCATCGTCAACTTCCTGGTTTCTGCCCATGTCCTTGGGGTCAGCGCAACGCGTTTTTGGCGCCCTATATCACCTTTACTAAAGAGTTAATGTTTGCAAAGTATCTATATACAGGGTGTAACGGAAAGGGTATATACATCCTTAAGGGTGTGCTACAGACCGTCAAACTGAACATGTTTCTCATCATAAAACATGTTTTTCAGCAAAAAAATATCTGCTGCCCCATAGAAAATTGCAATACTTATGCGACCCAAATGTATAGGCAGCTGCTATTTTTTTTTGCTGCAAAAATTTTTTTATGTTGTGAAACATGTTCAGTTTGATGGTCTGTAGCACACCCTTAAGGATGTATATACCCTTTCCGTTACACCCTGTATATATAGGGTGACTGGTAATTAGTGACCGATACTTAAACACGTGATTACACTCATGATAACAAACAACTTTCCCTAAGAAACATTTTTTTTTATACTCATTCAATTTGATCACAATAACACAACAGCCATATGAAATTCGGGGTTGCGAGCCATGCGGGTGCTCTGCCTACCCACTGTGCCACGGAGCGATAGTAATGAGACAACAGCGTAACACGGCTAACAACTGATTGGTAACAGGCGCACGCGCGCCCGAATTTCATACGGCTGTTGTGTTATTGTGATAAAAGTTAAGGGCGAAAAAAAAAAAACTTTGGGAAAGTGGTTTGTTATCATGAGTACAATCACGTGCTTAAGTCATCATCTGCCTAGCCTTTTCCCAAACTAACTTGGGGTCGGCTTCCAGTCCAACCGGATGCAGCTGAGTACCAGTATTTTACATGAAGCGACTGCCTATCTGACCTCCACAACCCAGTAACTGGGTAATACAATACCCCTTGGTAAGACTGGATGTCAGACTTTTGGCTTCTGACTACTCGTAACGACTGTCAAAGATCTACAAATGACAGCCGGGACCAACGGCTTAACGTACTTTCCGAGGCACGGAGGAAACTCGGTATGTTATTTTGAACACTCATCCACGGACCAACCTCGGCAAGCACGGCTTAACCTTAAAGATCGACCCGTGCGGCTGTTATTATTTAGCCACGAGCTCCTCTACACAATCACGTGCTTAAGTATCGGTCACTAATTAACAGTCACCCTATAGTTTTGACCTTTGTAGTATTTTTTTTTCTGCAGGTATACCTGTTTACATCTTTCTGATCCACTTACGCAGATTATTTTCACCCATTATTGGAATGATATTATATTAAAAACGTATATAAAACAAATCAATACCTACATTATAACGCTGTCTCTATACATTTATTTTCTAGGATGGTCCTGTGACATGAATACCATTCATCTCTATTATTGGCTAGTTAATTTTATGGCCTCTGATAAACGCAGGGCGCAATAAACATAATTCTTCATGACGAACGATGTTTTTCCTTTCAACAGGTAGTAAGCAGTACACACGGGGAAGCATTAAGCCTTGCATTGGCCTCGCTTTGTGAAGATTACCCCTACAATGAGAGCTCCGTATAAACTGGTGCATACTAGGTCCTACAATGGAACTATGTTGTCACACCAACAATACAATAAATGGTGCTGTTTGTCAATTGCATAAAATGATACATCCGAAACACAGTATTTGGAACAATTAACATAACTTACATACTGAGTACATTAATTACATGAGTATGGTCGGCAAAAGAACGCTACTAAGGACGACAAAATTTAAGTACTTGGAAATAATGTTTTAATCTGTACAAACATGGTTTTGGTTCTACATAGACGGTTTTCTTTTGTTTTCTTCGATGCTATAACCTACTAATATTATAAATGCGAAAGTTTGTGAGGATGGATGGATGGATGTTTGTTACTCTTTCACGCAAAAACTACTGAATAGATTTGGATGAAATTTGGTACACGGGTAGATTATAACCTGGATTAACACAGGATATTTTTTATCCCGATAGTATGTTCCCGTGGGACAATAATCAAACTCCACGCGGGCGGCGCCGCGGGCATAAGCTAGTTGGATATAAATACGTAATCTTAGGGGCTACTAGTACAAGCACTAAAAATACAGATATAATAGGTTCTCAGGTAAGGCTTATCTGAGTTCCTATATTATCTACAAGGTGTTGTTTTGCATCCTCGTCAAATTCAAGGAGGTAACTATGCTAATGATTCTCGTCCCGAATCAATAATAAAATGGTAGGTAGTTTTTTTTTTTCTTTTTTACGGAAATCGGTAAGTGTGAACCACCCGTGTTTTAAACGCGGCCCGTCTGGTTCTTGCCTTATAACCTCGCTTACACACATACAAACAATCTCAAACGTTTATTTCATAATTTCTTAGTCCCTAAACCACGTTAAGGGGATTATTCTGAAATACTGACAAACTTAAACAACCAAAAAATCAGCGTTTATTAATAATTAACTAGGTACCGTAATTTTAATTGATTATTTATGTCTTTCGTGACCACCACCTGAAATTTGACGAGGTTGCAAAACAACACCTTGTTTATTTTTTACAGGATTCTAATCGATAGTTTTAAGATAAAATGCCGAAAACTTTAATAAAAACTTTTTTTTCTGTCGTGATTAACTTTAGATTATCTGTGCAGGTTCGATGTAGTTTGCTGTCTGTACTGAACGAGCGTTTTGTTGACAAAATGCAGTACAATTAGAAACGGACAAAAGTTTACATTATTGCGTATTTATTTTAATACATAGTACTTGGTAGTACCTACACAGGAACTTCCCATTGACCAGCATGTTATTTTGACAGAATGCCAATACGGAATCACAGGAACATTAGTTTGTTTGTACGTTTCCTGAAAACTACGAGGCTAACTGTTTTTCTGTTGACACATTGTAAAGTGTCAAATGAAGGTAACTAATAAATTGTAAAAGGAATTTACAAATTGTTGTAGGAACTTATTATATTCGTGAAAGCGAAAAGGTGGTCCATAAAAAACTGCATTGAAATTTTAATTTCTAGTTAGTTATCGCTATTTTAATTATTATACTTAAGTACATCATTTACGAACTGGAATATTTTTGATAAAAAATGGGACCTTTTGTTACAAAAGGTCGCTTGTGACGCATGCGCATACAACAATGACCATTGTTTTTTGTGCCAACTTATATTTTATATTTTATAAATTCAATATCAACATATTTTATATTTTTCATTATTAGGTATTTGTAAAACATCATTGAAACATGCACTATAACGAACTTCAATCTATTAAAAACTGAACGAATTGAAAAAGTACTTAAATTCATTAAAATTTTGCGATCGTTTCTTCATGATAGACAAAAGTGGCGCAAAATGTTTATATTGCTTGAAACATGTTGCACGAACATGCAACAATAAACACTTCAAAAAAATGTTGCGCCTTGACGACCATGTTATCACCACCTTCATATAAATTTAGTGACACTTTATTACCACTGAAGGTGACAACCTCATGATGACTTACATTTTCATTCCCTAGAGGAAGTAGCTACTCACGTGTCGGTCTTGACTCCATCATGGCGACGTCAGCCAAGGCCACTTACCTGAAATTACAGACCAAATTAAATCTAATAAATGACTAGGATTGTCAAAAGAGTCATTAAAATCTCGTGACATTTCTGATTATTTGGCTCAAATCTTGGACCAATGCAAATGTTGGGATTGAGTTTGTGTGTTGGTAGGTACGTTTGGCATTGTCATCTTAATCAGCTCGTAAATGTATAAACTGGACATTAAATTCCTCATAATTAGCAAGTAAACTGTAAAGCTGTCGTGTCCCTTGATACTGGCATATAATCAGTGTGTTTCAATAAATTATAATTTCTTTTTATAGATTTAATAACGGATACTAGAACGAATCCTTTTGTATTTCACTGTGACTAACAATGAAGAGCATCAAACGGCGCGACGACGTAGAAAACTTGGCAACCAGTAATTTATTGGTAATTTTATCTCAACGAAAACAAAAGACGATCCCACCAGCAAAGAGTTTCTATTCGCTTTTCAGATTCAAGCAAAAAGAAAATGCAGAATCATAGACACCGGAAAATCTTCTCAGACACAAATAAAAGTGACAGGTGATAAAGAAAGCGCGGGAAACGGCCCTGTCATTGGGCGAGGACACTAGCGCCTCACCTGGCGTCGCCCGTGACCCGCACTAAAAATACCGGGACACATCCGTTTAAAACCCATTATATAATGACATTTACGTCACTCAAGGCTGCTTGAGTATTGCAGATTCCGCGTCTCTTTATAGCCTGACGTCACAATTTCTAAGCTTTCGTCAGCTACCTCATTGTACCAACAGGTGAATTCAGAACTGTTAACAAGAATTTCTTGGTACTTTTTTTTTAAACTGCTAATGATTGGGAGTTGTGCTAGCCGCTACGCAGACTGTAGGTACCTGCAACTTTATTGATTAAATAAAAATAATAATATTACCAATGTAAATATAGTCTCTAAATCGAATAGACAGATTACAGGCAGTTGACCAGTATTGACATCTAAAATAACGAAAACGAAACGCTAATTAATTCGTCGTCTTTACGCAGAAGAAAATTCGCCTAGTTTCTGGCCTAACCGCTACGCCGTAGGCAAAACCGTAGAAGGACCTACGGAGTCAGCTACGAAAATATTGTTACCTATGTTTTGTTTTGATGTTGCGTCTCAAGTTTCTTTTTTTTTTGTTGAGCTTAGTTTTTGTGTAAGTCTTATTAGCCTGTGGTAAGTTGGAAAACGCTGACACTGAACTGTAAATTTCGACAGTAGATATTCTACTCCATAATTGTGTGTGTCAATCATTACTGCTCACTCAAATAACACAACAAGTGACGTTCTTTGATGTCGTTGAATACTGAAAGTTCCATTAGCGAACAAAGCTCTCTTTATCCAAGCTATGCAATTCAATTTCTGTTTAGTCTGCAAGAATCCAGGACTGCAAATTAGGTCGCGTTCTTCTGTCAGTTTTTAAAGTGAAACTTTTATTACATCGTCTCAAACTTTTTCGTCTGTGTCTTGCATGTCGCGTGACGCTCGGCCGCGGAGTAACTACTCTGCGTTTTATACAGGCAGGGAGGCTTAGTTCGGCCGCATACGCCGTCTGAAAAGTTAGACAATACACTGACGTTGATACAGCACGGTTAGTCTACTTTAGTTATTTTCACAGTGTTATGACCTATGGTATTCTGCTGTGGGGCAAAGCCGCTGATATCCAAAATATATTCGTTCTTCAAAAACGAGCGGTTCGTGCAATTTACCAGCTGGGGGCACGAGTATCTCTGAGAGATTTTTTTAAAGAGATTGGTATTCTCACGGTGGCTTCACAATTCATCTTCGCTAACATTTTATATATTAGACAAAATATCCATTTGTACAGTAAAAACAGTGATATTCACAATATAAACACTCGAAATAAGCATAAACTACGTGCTCCTTTTCACCGGCTTCATAAGGTTCATAATTCATTCGTAGGGCTTGGTATAACCTTGTACAACAAGCTACCATCTTCCTTTCTAGATTTGCCATTTAATGCGTTTAAAGCTAAACTGAAATCTAACCTTTGTTCAAAGGCCTACTATTCCATTAACGACTACTTAAACGATAAGAATAGTTGGTTGAACTCAAGACAATGTTAATGTTCTTTCTCCAATTTAGCTTACTGATAACTTCATGCATAGATTTTTTTACTTTACTTGTTTTTTTTCGTCGGTATGCACGTGTAAGCGGGCACGCCCTTTATGTCTGGAGGCTTTGTTTACTCTTAAGTATATATTTTAATATTTTATTTTATTATTGGTGTGTGCTAGCTGACATGTGACATTGATTTGATGTAATGGATTCTTTGGTTCTATAAACTTGAACACTATTGTATAGAATCTAGATCTTCTAACCTAACAGACAGATGTGTTGCTGGGGAGTTTGTTCCGCCACTTCTTCTTCCCAGCTAAAACACTAGGAAGTGGCAAAGGGCGGGCGTTTTGGGGGACTGTCTTTTATAATTTTGACGTTCAAAAAGTGCTGATTATCAGCCTAATTTGAATAAATGACTTTTGATTTTGATACCCCTAATGAAATATTATTCCAAAAATTTTTATTTAAATGTCTATAGTGTGAAAAAAAGTTTTACTTTTACCGTGGTTTCATAAAACCACACAGTCCATTTTTTTTTTTAAACGTTGCCCCACACTTGGAATTTCTCCTGCACAGTGGGTGCATTTACAAACATTTAAACACAGACAGCCAGACCCGGAACAACTATCTGGCTAGGCCTTACAAATATTGATCACTATTTATTAACTGCTTTTAATTTAGCTTACTCTACATAACAGGATCTGAACGGAGTTAGTGTATCACAGCCGTATTAAGCTAAATATACAATTAAAAAAATAAGCTGTTATTCCATTTTATCATCATATTAATTCATACTTAATTTCTATCACAAGTGCGAAAGAAGACAACTCTGCTTGTTTGTTAAATTTTCATGCTATAATAGCTAGCCGGATAAAATGACGTTTTTGTCATTTTATCCGGCTAGTACTTGCCGTAACCCGAGGGATACCTAATTCCCGACAAACACGCGGGCAAAGAGCAGCGGTGGCCCAGAGAGCAGCGGTGGCCCCGACTTACGAGCAGTGAGCCGTGGGTTCGAACCCAGGCAGGCGCATTACTTTGCGTATAATTTATTTCATCACCGCTGCCCTCGAAGGAAAACATCGCGAGGGAACCGGCATGTTCCTAGAACTAAAAATCCGAAGACATGTGACATTTACCAACCCGCACTCACAGCAGTGGGAACATTATTGGCTGATGATGACGCGGGCAAAGCCTCCACCTCATGAGGCTTGTTACGTGACAATTTAATCAACTAATCGTCGCGGATGCAAGCAAGTTACAACCTCCTCTGTTTACAATAATAACGATATTCCAATGAATATGTAACAGCACTGCTCGTCGTGCGTGGCTGCATCTGCTCGAGTGGCTGTTACATATTCAGTAGATTCATCAATAGATGTATTCAGAACGGTTTTGTAGGCAACAACGGTGCAGGGTGATGCAAGACG
The DNA here is from genome assembly GCA_963082945.1 of Cerastis leucographa. Lineage (NCBI taxonomy): Eukaryota > Metazoa > Arthropoda > Insecta > Lepidoptera > Noctuidae > Cerastis > Cerastis leucographa. The sequence continues at coordinate 17,280,506 of OY720356.1, read as the reverse complement.
ACTTGTAAAGGCGTTTACTAGTCATCCACGAGTATAAAAAGGGTACAAGTTTGAAAGGAAGTAGAGCGAAAAGTTTTTATTATGAAGAGTTTTGTCGTTGAATAGTCGCTGCGATGGTGGCCACGCCAAGCGGACAAACAAGAAACAGAGTTGATAAAAAGAAAGTGTTTTCTACAGTTTGGTTGTTTTTTCAATAATCGTTTAGAATAATATGTAATTTAAATACTTGGAAACCTGAAAAAGAGTCACAGTGCTGGTTGATCCTGCATAATGATGGCACTATGAACAACTGCGGGCTCTTCCATAAATTGCAAAAAAAGAATTAAGTCATACGAACATAAATGTACGGAGCAGCAGATTTTTTTAAAAGCTATTTGTTAAAATTACCCCTGTTCATGTTGTCAGTAAATTCAATTACTTTTGAAGTGAAACTTCATAAGCGACTTCCAACAAGTTTAACGCTACCATGGAGGGGGAATATTTTCTATAACTTACTAAGAGATGGCAGTATTACAAGATTTGTGACTACGTAGTTCTACTAGGTACGCAAGATGGCGTGCAAACAGTCATGCATTCGACTCTTCGGTGTGACCAGCCTTCGCTCAATTTCCATGAGTAGAATAACCTCGATAAACTTATGTAATAAAAATAATACAACAACAAAATATTATTTAGAAGCTCAATAAAATAACGAGAGTGAATGCGTGGCACTCGAACGCATGCGTGTAGTATTACGAAGTTCCACTTCTTCCGCGCGGAGGGACATCAGTATCGCGCACTGTTTTTTTTTTTTGCTTTCGATTCCGATATAGATAGTGATGACGAATTTTGCAAGAAATCTTTTCCTGCTCTTTCATTCAACTCCAGACTGAACTAAAAGTTATTCATAATAATCATTTACCTACATTTTTAGCCTAGTTACCAGGAAGCTGCGCATGTCACCTAAACAGGTCAACACCCGACGACAAATTCGCAGAGTTGTACAACTTTTAACACAACATTACCGAAGATTTATGTATTGTTAACATTTAGTTTTAATGTTCGAGTTTTAGTAGTAATTAAGCAATTTATTGCTGATGAAATTAGAGAATATAAAGTATGTTTTATTACTTTTATCGCGCCCTTTTGACGAAAGCTATTAAATCTGTAAGTAGACTGTATATCTAGACACCGAATATATTAAGGGACGATTGAAGGTTGCTGCGGTTGCTGGTTGGTCCATGAACCAACCAATCAACTATGATCATCCATGCATCATGAATGGATGACCATCACGCAACATAATATCGAGAGCCCCTCCGTGCCTCGGCAAGCACGTTAAGCCGTTGATCCTGGATGTCTTTTTTAGATACCATAGTCGTTACAGGTAGTCAGATACCCAAATCAATTTTACCAAGAGGTTATCTACTGTGTAAGGGGCCGCCCATTAATCACGTGATGTTTCTTTTTACCATTTTTTAACCCCCCCTCCCCCTAGGTGATACGTGGTGAGGTTTAAGCAGTGAATACATGTAAATAAAACTAGCTGTCCCGCGCAACTTCGTCTGCATCACATTTTCCCCGTTTTCGCAACATTTTTCATTGCTGCTCCGCTCCTATTGGTTGTAGCGTGATGATATATAGCCTATGTCCTTCCTCAGGTTGAAATCTATCTTCCCGCTAAATTTCATTAAGATCTGATCAGCCGTTTAGTCCTGAAAAGGTAACAAACATACAAAAAGAGTGACTTTCGCATTTATAATATTAGTATGGATACTATATTATCGTGGCGAACATTTAGTGTTAACAGTTATGTATTTGATTATGAAACACGGAAATCGTTCTCAGTTCTTCATGGAGAAGTTTACAGTCAATTTGCTACTCAAATTAAAAGTAACTGCCTCATTTATTTTATTAAGGCAGTTTTTTACTGGTAAAGTTAAATCAAACAGAAGGACTTATGTCCACAGCCATCTTTTTTTCTGAAATGAAAACCGTTGGCTGATTTGTTTCTTGTGCATGATTGTTTCTTTTAGTATGGAAACTTCGCACTCAATGTATTGGCAGCGCGACATAAAGTTTTACCATGGCCTCAGTAGAAGGTAGGTATTACATGATTCTAGAATCTATGGTCTAGAATTCTAGATGGCGCTTGCACAGTGTATTTATTTTTGCATCAGTTAGTACTTGGGAACTCAATGTTCCATGATATTTGGAAAGTTGTTTACTTGTAGTTTTTCTTTCTATAAATGCAATATTACAGACGTCACCAATCTAAAATGATCTCAATATAAGTAATCAGAGATTATAAACTGCATGTTCTAACGTCACGGAAGATCAAGAGTAGGAAGTAAAGGAGTTAGTTATCATCGATATCATAAATGAGATAATTAATGTTTCCTTGTATCTCATAATTGTGTTTACAGGCAACACTGGCGGTTTTGGCAATCGTAGGAGTGAATGAATCACTGGCCGCATAGTGGGTTTATAAAAGCATGATGTGGACAAAGCTATATGATTTTTATTTTTGTTCATTTTCGATTTATGTTATAAAAATATGAACATGATATTGTTTTGCTAAAAAAAGTGAAGAGATAATAAAATTTGAATACATCAGCGGGCGTTAAAATTCGTATCATAAAGATATGGCTCAGACAAGTGCAATATTCTTCATGACTTTGGATAGGTTTTATGTTCTACAAAAGCAGTTTACTTGCCATGAATTTATAACGGCTTATGTTTAACATAACACCAGATAAAGTAAATATAACCTTAAAAACATTTTTATACTGCCTAAAATAGTAAATGATCACCAGAAATAGTAAATGATCACCAGAATTAAAAACCTGAAAATCACAGCTCCGAACTAAGGCGTAGTCGACGGAGCCCCGCTACGCGGGGCTCCTATTTCTCTCTGCAGGGTTTAAAGTAACCTAACCCAACCGAGTCGGGGTGCCCAATATCCCGAGCTCGCTTTGCTCGCACTTGCTTCCTAAGTTCTTCTTGCCACAAAATTTGGTGATCATTTACTATATTTGGTGATCATTTACTATATTTGGTCTTTGAATACAATTTTTTTGGTGTTTAGTATTTTTTTTTGGGTAACGTAGCTTAGGATCTCAAAGTATTTTTTGGTGCTCATTATATTTAATCCCCTTTATAACACATATATTTAAAACAATGGTATACCTACCTACTTATACCAAATTGTTTATTTTGGTTAATCTTTAAATTAATCGTTCTTTAAACCATCATCATTCTACTGCCCTTCTTAGTATGAATAGTCATTTAATGGTCATAACAGAGAACTGCAGCTAGGTCAATATAGTGCTTAATATTGAAGGTCCTTCAGAATAGCTGACCCAGGAAACCTGGGGATAAAATGAAAACAAAAACATTAATTATTAAAATAAATTACCATCAAATTGCCCTTGCCTCTTCATGCCTTTGATACGTATAATATGTCGCTTCGCAGCACATCGTTTATCGCTTTATTTACTTAATAAAATAAATGATATTCGTCATAACTCGAAAGCAAAAACAAACTAGACGTCAGAAATTATAAATAATATCATCATTACTGAAATAGCTTTCATCGCTTTCTCGTCAATTTTTTTAAATTGACGTGCGGTCGTGAACTCGGTTGCGAATTTTTTTAGTGGTAATTATTTACTCTTTATTACTTGATGCGTATAATAAACAAAACATACCACTGAGACAAGTATGAATTGTGTACAATAAATGTGCATTTGTGTCGTAGTATTTGCATTTTTGGCAACCAATCAAAATAACGGAAAAAACCCTAGAAAAGGGCGAATTGGACTCGCCCACTGAGGGTTCCGTACAGATTGACTTTTGTTACGCGCATCAATGAAATCATAAAAAATAAAGACTATATATTTTATGATTTAATTCTTTAAATAAAAATAGATTTCAGATTTTTCCCTGTACGTACTGTGTGTACTTGTAGTATAAAACGATATTACTTGCCAAATTCTATAGTGATCCTATAAGGGTTCCGTTTTTTCCTTTTGAGGTACGAAACCCTAAAAACATTGATAAATCATTAAATGCGTATTTTAAATTCTCGTTTATAGTTTATTAGAACTCTATAATAGGTAAAAAGGAAAACAAAATAACATAAGATCGTCGTGGGATCATTTTGTGCAGTAAAGTTCAGAAAACCAGAACATACATAAAATATAGAACGGTACAGAATGCTGCAAAGGGGAATGCCCTTGCGCACCCACTCTCTGCCAAAACGAGACACATCACCTTCCACGTCAATAACTTTTTTTCAACATTCCCAAGATTCACGCTTTCATGACTAAAATAAGATACTATAAAATTATTTCAGATTAATGAACGTTTAAGAATCTTGTTGTCAATACCTTTGGTTTGTTTTTAATTAAAGAAAAAAACACGATTTAGGTAGGTACGTACATAAAGCTCTAGCAAACTAGAGCTTTTAATGTAATGACCTACCTAGCTACTACGTCTACGTCTTTCTGTCCTACCTAAAGCTTCCGAAAGTATGTCTGATTGACGCTTTCTTATATTATAGTTCTAAGAATAGTAGATTGATGATGTTATCCCCCTCCTTATTCAGATCATTTTCTCTACAAAGACATTTACCCAATGAAAAAACCAAAGCGCCACATATTTGGCTCACTTTCAACCGCATGACTAACAACGCAAAACCTTTGTTTGCCCTAAAGGGAATATAAACCAAAATATATTTTTGTCCACGCTTCGTTGCACTGTGCTGTTGTCCGGTAAATTATATTCGGACAGCTGCAAGTGACGCGTGTCTACTCATCGATGTAGGTTAATGCAGGCAGCGACATCTATGCGACGCGGAGTGAACTAGCGTTTCCGACGGCTACCGACGCCGACGTAACAAGCGTGGCGTTTGCCGGTTTCAGCGTTCTACGTTTGCTGAAAGATTTTTCACTAGATTTTCAATTATTTTTGTTGTCCATCACATATGCAGTAAGACACAAAAGGACCGTTACAGAAGAGAACCGAATTTTCGTTTCATGTTCTGGATGGATAGGGATTGTACGTAATTAAAAAAAGATACAAACCGAGGTTCTTATCCCCTTTTAGTTACAATCAGTCGATAGTTACAATAGAGCCGTTTATGACATTTTACAGAATTATTTTTGGGACAAACGAGAACAAGGTAAATAATGAACATTCAATTCCATTGGTCATATTTTGCGTTTTGAAATAAAGTCCTTCAAGAAATATTCCAATGCAAAGCGTAGATAGCTAAAAGTATCGACAGACACCACATATAGATCCACATATGTATCGCTAAAAGCCATGTGCTGTTCCAACAAAGACTGCGATGATGGACGTCGACTAAACGTCGGCTGTTTCGAAGAAATATATGACGAAACGTATTACGTCGTTAAAACGTAATGTTTTGTAATGGAAAAGCAGGAATAAAGGTTCTTAGAGAAAGAGAAGCAAGGAATCTAAATGGCCGCACCATTTTCGCGTTGTTGCTTACTGCAATTTTCGCGTTGTACTCAGGAGAAACTTAATACATCAGAACTTCGTTCCTTACGAAGGCGATAAAGACCGAAAAAAAATGTAAACAGCATACAAAGACAAGACATACATGGTAACGACAAACATGAAAAACTATAATACGTCACAATCCTCAGCAATGTGGAATGGAGTTTTGGGAAGAAGGAAGCCGAAAATGGATATCTATAAATAAATTCCAGAGACAACTAAAAAACATTTTACTGTGTAGACTTTTAAATGTATCATTTAAAAGTCTTCGTCACCACAATTTTATAGCATAGTTAATAAATAGTCTATAAACATTCGTTGATCACGTTAAATTATTCTTAATGTACAATGACCTACTGAAGCAGTGTAGTTTTAATGTTTCCTAAGAAACTCTCCTTGTTTTGATTTAGTATCGTCATAAAGCTTTGTGCGGACTTTGTATCATTTCTTTCTTTCTTTGTTGACTCACTTTAGTGTTCTTGTAAAATGCACAATGTATCATCATAGTCCTTTCTTTGGAGTTGCCTATTCATCGTGAATCATGACGTATTGTTAAGTTGTCCGATTTTATGTATTTAGCTCAAATTGCATCGTAAGAATCTTAGTTTACAGGAAGATGTTCATTTGTTATGGTTTTCAATTTCTGTAACTCTGTTTAACAATGATTCGTGTACTCAATTCTTTATCACTTTTTTTTATCTTTTTTCTTCGTCATTAAATCGAAGAGTATCAAAGAAATCAACTGAGAATTACCACGACTGTACTTACTTACTGTAGTACATACTTCATAGGTAGGTATACTACTACTTCCGAAGAGAAATAAAAATTTTGAGCCTGTGATGCTTTGTGCGTAACATAAAGCGTGTAAAAAGACCCACATGCTGTAACATTTAAAACTTTAAAAAACGTTAAAAATCTGGAAACATATCTCTGCAACCAGATATACATATATCAGCAGGTATGGTTCTGTTAAAAACATATACCTGTAATCCTCGACTTCGTTATGCGTCGCTTGAAATTAATTACGTATTAATAAGGTCGTAAGATTGAAGATCAACTGTCTTCCATTATTAGGAAAGCAAAAGCCAAACCAAAAATAAAATCATCTTCGTCCATTATTCTATTAGTTGAACCATTGACCTCTGCACACAAAAAGTAAAAGAGGCCTTGATATTGAGCTTCTATATCAATCAGCTAGAATCTAATCCGATTTGTCAATACAAACAACTATGACTGACAACTGACTGTCAATGAGTTTGATCGACTGTTGGCCAAATAAAATAAATCATTGGGTGTAGGTACCTACTCTATCTAAATTTGTATGTCAATGTGCACCATACATATAACACAAACATTTAATTAATGCCACTGGTACTTATACTTATAGGACGGAAAATGCAATCTTCTCAACACGGAAAATGTTTTAAAAGACCAATACTGCAGCCGAGAAAACTTAACATTTATTCCGGTCATTAAAATAAGACCACAGAGTCAAGACGACGACGATTCGACGATAGCTGTGACAGCTGTTATTTTTTGCGCGGCAAAAGTTTCAATCTTGTTCTTATCAATTATAAATCTATAATGCACGGCCTCAGAAAATCGAGATAATCAATTTAACGCACAGGCTGGCAAAAAGATTGAAATCCATTTAAAAATAAGGTGTTTTGTTATGGTTCTTCGACGATACGATACGTTTACTTTGAAGAGTGAAAACTGATCCAGTTATGTTGAACTTGTGAAATATTTAGTTAAATATTAAAGTCTTTTTACTGTTTCAAAAGAAACAATTAATACGGGTTTTATAACAGTCGCGGAGCGTGCAACATGCAGGAATATAAATTTTAATAGCTAGCGCACCCTCTCATTTGTAGATAGACCTATACCTAATAGTGATATGTAGGCAACTAGGCACAATTTAAACTATGAAAAATTAAGTGAAACTTAAAAGTACTGATTATCTAATGAAACAATCTTATCCCACACGAGATTTATTAAAGTTAAGAATTAAAATAGTAAAGGTCCGATATTCAAGAGTTCACCCAAATCGAAATGAAGAAATCACAAGACTTTACGCTAAATTCGAATCGAGATCGCCCAACCGAGTCAGTTTCACGCATCGGCAATCAGCGTCTAATCGAGACAGTTAGAATTAACACTCATAGCTGTATTCTCTATGACCACAAGTGATACGGCAGTTAACAAAGCATTACAAGCTGTTTTCTTTGGCTGCCTTAATAATTCTGTACAAGTTCACTGTGCCAAGGTTCTAGGAAACAGTGCTAGCCAGGTGTTTATTTATATTATGTGCATCTTTATTTGAATAAAGAGGTTGCGTACTACCTGCAATCTCGACCCTGTGGGAATGGAATGCTGGAGTTGCTTGCTAGTCATTTGGTCACTATTCGATGTTCTTCTCATTTATTTTATATCTAGTCAACAGTCGTCACAGGTGAAACTGTCAGTCATAACGTAATAGAAAATTTTGCAAATGACATATTTTCATACGACGAATTTTTTTACCAGTTTGCCATTTTCTTTATGGTTTAAAGTGTGGCGACGCGTCTGATATGTTTATTTCGACATGTAGTGATGCAAGGATTTTTTGGCGTTGGTAGTTGATAAACATTTTATCACTGTTTTGAAAACAGGACACATTGCAAAAACATGATGGCGCCAAGGAAAATGGCGCCATCGGTTTAAATTTTAGCAACATGCCAAAAAATCCTAGTACCTCCTAGCTATACAACGGCTCCACTGCTTAATTAGGTATGTTTACAAAACGGTTGTCAGGTTGTTCATTGACATTCATGTCGTTTGCTAGAGAATCAGAAGATGCGTTGTTTCAGCCAATCAGAAACCAGCAACGTCTCTGCCTAATTTGACCTACCTGGGTACAATTCAGTTTTTTTACTCTATAAAGTTGCTATTTTTGACTTACGTAGTGTTAGAACTTCAACGACGATGTGGCGGTTTAGATTCCGTCACACAGCTAGTCGAAAGTACATAGGTATAATAGCTAGATCGTAAAAGACTAAAACTCATAAATCAAATAACAGTCCCATGCTGCTACTCAAATCCCACAATAAACCAATTAATGTATTGATCTGGAATTATCTTTCGACACGCCAACACGTTCAGCTAATAAAACTAATCTTTTAAAATCGTTTTGATATAGTATTGCGCCCGTCTCCGCCCGTTTCGCAACACGAGGCCCTGTGACGGACGGTCAGTGGGCGTTGTCTCATATTTAATCGTTAATTGGTCTCGTTGCCACATTATGCAAGTGATAGGCAAACGAAAATAGACCGAGAAAACAGAAGCGACGATGGCTATCTTATTTATAAGGTTTAGGGTCCGCCTACGAGGTAAATTGTGGAGAAGATACTAGAAGATTATAGTGGGAAAGTAATCCTACCAATATTATATTCACGAAAGTTTGTAAGTATGGATGGATGTATGTTTGTTACTCTTTCACGTAAAAACTACTGAATGGATCTGGATGAAATTTGGCACAGGGATAGATAATAGTCTGGAATAACACATAGGATACTTTTTTTTTTTTATCCCGGTAGTGTGATCCCGCGCACAGTTACCGAAAAAACGCGGGCGAAGCCGTGGGCGGAAGCTAGTTGTAACATTATGTGACGACCGTAATCCCCGAAGAGTAAGACCAAAGAGCATCTCACCGACAATTCACCAGTAACGGTCACCATGTCTTATGTAATAGGGGGCGAGCTTATTGTCATCAACCGGGCATAAATCCAGAGCTACACTGAGAAATTCCTGATGAAAATACGCAATAACTCTGCATTACTTGGGAATCAAAACCCAGCCAAGTGCGAGTCGGACTCGCGCATGAAGGGTTCCGTTCCATTATTTATAAAAACGAGCAAAAAAATCATTTTTTTGTTTTCCATACAAAAAATGTTTTTTTCCTACCTTAAATATTTATTTCATTTTGTTTTTAGTATTTGTTGTTATAGCGGCAACAGAAATACATAATCTGTACTGTCTGGACCCTTTGGGTACGAAACCCATAAAATCATGCTAAGCTCGCTTGCAAACTCATTTTCTTCAGTTGAAGAAAAATATTTGGAAAGTATTAGTATCGTATGAATAAGGTTTTAAGAAGAAACTGAAAGTCTTTAGAGATCCCTAATGCACTGTTAGTTAATAATCTATGCCAGTTCTTGAAATAAATCTTCAGAAAACCAAAGGGATCGAAAAGTTTTACAATAGTCGGCGATACTCAATGCTTTTCATAAATAGCGGTATAGATTTAGGCAGAAAGTGTTAAATGTAACAAGATAATAAAGTATATTTTACAAAAGTTTCCATATAAGTACCGTTATGGTTGCGTGAGTGTCGTGACCAACTTCGACCGAATGCTCTTTAGTTCGATGCCCGATTAGGCTTAGGATTAGGCCAATGCCCATACTTGCACTTGATATATGGTTCAGGATTAATTTGTGCTCTAACTTGATTTAAAATGATTTATGTTTTCCCATAAGAGTTCGTTGGACAAGCGATTAGTCGTTTGCCGTTAGATTGAAATATTATTAAATGATGCTTTGTTGTTTTTCTTTATAAAGAAGTTCTGAAAACTTGAGGTCATGCTTCCTACGTATAAAAATTGTAATCACAGTTAGTGAGTATTATTGAACTTGCCGGTTTCCGAATTGAGTAGGTAAATAGTTTTATTTTAATTTGAAACGAGTGCTAAAATACAATTATTCAAGTAAAGTTTCAAGACGAAAGTCTATGACCAATGTGTATTACCAATGATTACATACGGGACCGAAACGTGGTCGATCACAATCACAATGGGCCTCATCAGAAGGCTCAAAGTCACCCAAAGGGCAATGGAGAGGGCTATGCTCGGAGTTTCCTTGCGTGATCAAACCATAAATGAGGACATTCGCAAGAGAACCAAGGTTACCGACGTAGCCCGAAGAATTGCCAAACTTAAGTGGCAGTGGGCAGGGCACATTGCTCGCAGAACGGATGGGCGATGGGGCCGAAAAGTTCTGGAATGGCGACTGCGAACCGGAAGACGAAGCGTTGGAAGGCCTTCCACTAGGTGGACCGATGACCTGATGAAGATTGCGGGGATCCGCTGGATGCGAGGCGCACAGGACCGGTCAATGTGGCGTCACTTGGGGGAGGCCTATGTCCAGCAGTGGACGTCTTTCGGCTGAAATGATGATGATGAAGTAAAGTTTGACAATCAGGGTATTCTACCTAGTTAAATCAGAAAGTTCTGGGAATTATTGGCGCTCTCTCGTCTCGAAAACCATCCCGAACTTTATCCTGAAGTTGAAATATTTTACAAATAATTCTTATTTTGAAGTAACACCAATAATATTGTCGCCGAATCATTAAGAAACCAGTATCGCCTGTCGCAGTGTGATTAATAACGTTATGAGATGTGCGCCATTTTGACAACACTGCCAAACTGTAGCTAGCTAGTCAGCAATACACTAACATAGCGCTAAGAAGAAGAGAACACAATCATTCTTCTTGTTTTTGGATCATAAAACTAGTAAAACCTTTGTGGGAACTTCTTTAAATGTCTCAAGATGTTGTGCAAGAAGCAAACAATGCATCGATTTGATTGAATGTGTGAAGGAGATCTGATTTTGGAATCAATCACTCAAAAACAAATTCTCATTTCGAAAATTCAACGGTTTACTATACGTCTATCAAGTTATTTTAATATAGAATGGACCCCAGATTTGGACAAGACTTTTTATTTATTGGTTTATCTACAATAGTAGGTACCTACTTAGCCTCTATGAAAGCATAAATAAAGCGCAATAGAACGTCCTCCCATCTCTGGAATTTGATACAAAAGTACTAAACGACTTTGCCTATAATTTCCATCACAAATGCAATACCCGTATTGGGAATCGCGCCTCACGTTTATTGCGGATAAATTTAATGATTTTCCGGCGTTTCCACACTCTCCCCTAATATGTTTACGACTAGTCCAACGACCTGTGACTCACTTCAGCTCACACCTCACACCTGACACGCTAATGACGTCACAATTGGGTCACACGTACACTTTATGCGTAAAACACTCATAAGTGTTCATTAGGCGAGACCTAAATTGAAACGTGGAGGTGAATAAGGCTGTTAAAGTGTGCTTAATCTTAGTATTATGTAAATTTGTAATTGCAGGTTTTATACTTGTATTTTAATTTGTGGTTTGTTTGAAACTGTAGCCCAGCAAGCTAACCATTCTAAGAAAAATATAATTTATTGAGCCCTTATAACTTTCAGACTACATTATAGGAATGGTGGTACAAAGTAACATCGATATGGAGGTAGTAAGTAAGAGTTTATTAGGAAAACAACATATTTAAACACTATTTAAGTAATATGGGTAATTGGGCATGCACTTAGCATAGCTGGTGTGGTGATAAGAATAGTAATAAGCAGGTCGCTTATTATGAATTCACAGGATGTTCAAAGCCTGATAAGCATTGTGAACAATAATTGAAAGGAAAACGACATCAACAACTTATTAATAGACATTATCAGCAACATTTAGTTCGCTATTTATGCAGTTGGGTTTTTTCCCCTATTTTAATGGACATAAGTCCATAAGTGTGGAGACTCCGTTACCTATTTCAAAATAAATATTTCTATCACTAGGTTGATAAATAAAATAAGTTATAAATAAAACACATTTATAATATAAATGGGATTCAATTGGAGCGTTACGTTGTTTTTCCTCAGAAACTGAATAAAAAAACTATTAGTGGGCCGCAATTATTTACTCTAGATTCTGTACAATTTCATCGCGTTGAAAATTTCACTTTCACATAAAATATTTGCTAGTTTTATTTTATTTACTCAAGCGTGTTCCACTGTGCTGAAGCGGCAACTCTCCTTTCTTTCAAGAAACAGTTTTAGGAACTTTTTGTCTACAATGGTACTAAGATTAATTTAATATGAGAAAGTTAGGTCTCATAAAGTCATAAAATATATATTCCGACTCTTATTATAAATGACAGTAACTCTGCTGCGTGTCTGTTTAGTTTTCAAACCTAGCTTAGGACGTCTCCTTTTAACGTTTTTGTGTCAAAACTGCAAGCAAAAGCTATTAGATTTATTTCCTTACTTTTTATTTATTTCCTTACTTTCTGCTTATTAATGCATAACTGTAATAGTTTCATATCAGTCTTAGAAACATATTGTATGTACATTTTAGTCATAAGGAAAGAAAGTTTCAGAATATCACTTCCATCGAATAAACGGAAACCATAAAGCAGCTATCATGTTTTATGATTGTTTTAAACCACAGACAATGGAGGATGTGAGAATGAACGACGTATTTTAAGAAAAGTTGTTTGCGGTCTATGGTCCTTTCACCGTTTTACTGAGAAGCGGAAAGTAATATTCACACGATCATATGTTTTTAAGATTTATTGAGGAACAAAGGAAACAAAATAATTATTTTTCTTCCCTTTAAACTCTTCTTTCCTTGTTTTCACAAAGGCAACTTACTGCTGTACTAAGTGATAGGTTTTAGGAAAGGCGGACCGAGCTCGTATAGACGCCTTCGAGATGTGGTGCTGGAGGAAGTTACTTCAAATACAGATGCGCTTCACTTGGCCAAGAATAGACTGAGATGGCGAAACATAGTCATGGAAAAGATGTTTGCAAGGGTGGATCACGACCCTCAGTAATGAGGAACACGACTTGAGGAGGAGGAGGAGGAAGTGATAGGTATGTGTTTAGAAAGCTAGCTAGCTTTATGTTTGTTCACAATATGTGTAAGGGACAAATTGCTTTGTGTCCCTTACAACATTAATGTATAGTCTGATTGCTCTGTGCAAAATAGCATTATAGGCCACGTTGCACATAGATTGTTGTAAAGGTAGACTTTCAAATGTTTTACAGAAAGCGACATTTTTTTTTTAATATGTTTAGTACGAACCCTGAGCAACAGCCAGAGACAACACAACCCAATGGAACACTTCTGTATATTCCCCGAAACGTATGTCATCAATAGAATATCGAACTACTAGTTTAACGTAAATATTCTGAAGTCAACGTCCCAGTTTCGAAGCACAACAAAAGAAAAAAAGACTGTTTATTACTAACATTAACGTTTAAGGCTATTTTTGGACGGAATTGCCGAACTATTTATATTTGTTAACGGTTTAGATCACTTTAAAGGAAGCGAGAAAGTATTTGGGATAGCAAGGGGATAGCGTTGCTCACGTGCCAATGACCTTACAGGTTAATACTGACAATGTGTAATGAATATTTATTGACATATAAGATCTCCTGGTACTTCAAAACTCGTAACGTCATTTCGTTTATTTGAACCTGAGCTACGTAAGAATAAAGTCCAAAGCTTTCACTCGATGATATTTCTCTATGTTTGATAGACGCTTCATTAGTTCAAAGATTACGGCGACCATGTTTGGCTTTAAGTCTTTTTAGGGGAAATGAGCAATAAAGATTTAAAACCCGATATATGGATGGCTGCATATGACACACGAGCCAACGACCTCACCGTGTGAACAGAAACTTTGTAATAAATAAAGCTTGAAAGCGTTCGGGCGTGGCTCAAGATAAGTGGGAAAGTAGATACTCCCTTTGCTAAGAGTGTCGTAGCTTACAATGATGAGAAAAACCATACAAGAGATTCGCTTGTAGAAAATGAACCTATTGGTAAGGAAGGCCGGAAAAGCGATGGTGACTGTGCAAGTTTTGTGGCGCTGTTTATTGAAATGTAGCTTTTTCAAACATAAGAATCTAAATTGATACAGTCACTTCGTCAAAACAAACTGAAACATAGAAATTACGTAACATAATTATCCACCCAGAAACAGCTACCAAAGCTTCAAAACATCATGAACTTCCATCATTGCTCAAAAACTAGTAAAAATGACGTAATGAACTTTCTAAGGTCGTTAAAAAAGAATATTTAGTGTACGAAATATTCATGATTCGTACGCACAATGCATATCACCTCGACATTGGAGTAGCGACGGGCGACGCGCGTCTATTTCTGTCCTCCTCCGAGCTCGTTTTTCATCTTCGTACATTGTGAACGTATTGCAATAGACGAAATAGATAAACATCTGTTATGTTTCTGTGATTGTGTCAGCTGAAGATAGACAGAACTTGTGATTTTTAGCTGTACTCAGAACTAGCTTTTTTGTACCGGCCGGCGTATTAAATACTAATTGAAAAATCCAAAATAGATTGCATTTTTATAAAAGAAACAAGTCAATGTACTTTTCTAATTTTAACTAACTAATCGCTTGAAATAACCGAAGTGTCAGCCAAACCTGTATATGTTCGACTACTTATCGTTTTTAACCTATCACTACCTATAGACATGGATGTAGTACTGAATTGTATTGCAAAAGAAGGTCCTAGATATAGCCATCTTCACAGTAAATACTATGGTGAAGTTGGTGTGCTATTAATAATTAAATGGTTAGAAACTTTTGCCATAGATAGCAATTTCAACCTAATTTGCACGTGAGACTCATTGCGCGAAAAGTCTATGCAAATTTTTCAACTGCCTTTACCGTTTTAGGAAACGATACGAGATTAGCGGGGGCTTATCTCTTGATTACTATTGCACGAGTATTATGCGTTATCTTAGCCTATATCTGCCTGTTACCATGCCTGCTAATACTGACTGTTAATTTTAAGTTAGTTGGAGTCCGTTCCGTCCCTTAGTCATGGTTACATTAGGAAGCAATAATAAAGAAAATAAAAACATTAACAAATTCTATTAGACTAATATTTTACTACTCCATAACAGCATATGTGGGAATAAACGGATGAACGGTAGCTATTCCAACCAATTTCGTTAGGGATTCGCATTTTGAAATCCATACTAATATTATAAATGCGAAAATCACTCTGTTTGTTTGTTTGGCCACGGCTAAACGACTGATCGGATCTTAATGAAATTTGGCAAGAAGATAGATTTCAACCTGGGGAAGGACATAGGCTACATATCATCACGCTACGACCAATAAGAGCGGAGCAGCAATGAAAAATGTTGCGAAAACGGGGAAAATGTGACGCACACGAAGTTGCCCGGGACAGCTAGTATTAGCTATAAAATTTTCAATTAACTGTTCTATTTAAGTTTCCACTGCTTTATCAAGACCAAGAATGAGCTAGTCAATCACATCATCAGTGGAATATTATGTTATTGGCCTGAGTCCAATTGATGGCAGGACACGATTCAGGATGTTCTTAAATGTACTGAAATAAAGTTATTACTGAACTTGGACCGAGGACGGATCCTGGAGAATATTGCACTTACCAAGTTCAACGACCATATCCCAGTAGAGAGAGAAACAGTTCAAATAAGCTCGGAATAAAGTTAGAATGCATTTTAAAGGGAGAGAGACATTAAGTTTGAGAGGTCTAGTCAGAATTTCACATGTTTTTCACTATTCATAGACCATGATCTAAAAAATCCGTTTGAAAATGTTAAAGCCGTGGACAAGAAAATAGGCAAATCGACGTTGTTTGATCTATATAATGCGAGAAATTATTATATCAGGCCTATTTATTTATCCAAAATGTGGATCAAGCCACGAGTGAAACAAACACGTACCTAACCTACTTAGAATTGTTTATTTTGTGATTTTTTCACGGGAAAGTGTAAAACAAAAAATAATTTATAAGCAGAAAGTATTTTTTGTTGTTTTCAAACACTTTCACTTTTGTATGTCGATTGTCTATACCAAATCTAAAAACAATAGGAATATTGATGTTATTAACGTTGCGTTGATGTTTGTTGTTGCGTAGGTTGGAATATTGATTACATAGAGAAGAAGAGAAAAATGATTCGGGTTTTCATGTTTTAGTTCTGTATGGCTTGTTTGAAGAATGCTGAATTTATTTTAATTAAGTATCTTGCCAGTTTTAGCGAGTGATGGTTATTTTCATCACTCATCACCACCTCAAAACAATATTGTTGTTTTCGTCATTCAATGCCAAAATCGAAGCCTTTTTGGGCCACTTATCTTTGCAATTTCAATCATTGAGAAACGTGAAGGTATCTTCAATTTCGGTTTCGTTACACAAGTAAATAATTGTATATTTGGATGCAATATCATTGACCCCGACTTGGCATCAAATGCAAAATTCGAAAAATGACATGCTGGCCTCGGCATGATAGCTTGTCGATATTAAATTGTAATTGCACACGTCTATCGCAAATATAGATAACGCATTGTATTTATAAATAGTGTCTGAGAAAATTCGAAATAGAAACGTCCTGACTTCGCCCGACACTATGATGACATTGAATTAAGTTTTATCGGTGTCAAAGAACCTATTAACATTTTAGCGAAAATTGCGTGTCGGTGAGCTTTGTGTCTATTAATTATTTTATATCTAGGTCACAAGTCGATGATGTTGATAACGATGTTTTTGGGAAAGAGAACATAACGAATACTTGTGTATCGTGTTGAAGCGTTGAAAACGGCTTTTTTGATGTGGCTGATAACAAAATACCGCAAAAGCTTGATTTTTATGAGGTTTATGGAGCTTTGCAATACTTGGAAACCTAAAAACCGAGGTTATCTTGATAGACTTTTGAAGATCATGCTACACAATGGTAGTTTTGTACAAGACTTATAAACAAGCAAATGCAGTAGTAAAAGGTACAGTATATGATCAAAAGAGATTGCCGTTTATCTTTAGCTATCTTAGGTACTGCACGCAGCACGCAAGCGTTAAACAAATAAATGCTGAGCTAAAATTAATTACACAATCAAAAGGTTTGCAAATCTAACGCTTCAAAGCCACTGATGACCATGAGGATAACGTGTTTGTATAAATGTGTCAAGATACTCATGATCTTTTCTTTTATATCAAGTAAATTTCAGCTCTTTCAGGGTTTTTTTTTGTCATAATCGTGTGCATTTCAGATTATGAACAGCCGCGGCGACCTTAACGAAACTAGAGCAATTTATTAGAGCAAAATAATTTGACAAATTATACCCAGTTCTCTCTTAATTTTCTCGTGTAGTTGACGCCTTAATAGATTGCGAGATTTGTAAAAGTGTGTAAATTAACTTGTAATTTGGTAGTATCATGTTGTTTTGTAGTAGTATGGTATGACAAGATGTGTGCGTGCGTTAATAAATAGTCATGTGCACGCACGGATTTGATTGGTGTAGGTAGGTTGGTGATGGGCATGTTGAATATGCAATTGTAAAATACCTATATTAGCAATAATACGTCTAGATTTCGAGTTGCTCTTGGTAACAAAACAAGACGTTTCACAAGTTGCAATGTAGTTTTCGTATTTTTAGGTTAGTTTAGTGGGTATGGTATGGTAGGTATGTGGATTAATTGTGTAAAATTGTGGTTTTTTCCTATATTTTTACTGTGCCACCTTACAGTGGACTAGCTTCGAGTCCATTCAGCAGTATTTAGTGTCAAGTTAACAACAATACGCGGTGAAAACATCGCTTGGCGAGCAATGGCCGACCGAATTCGCGCGTTAATCCCCCCGCCAACGATTTGTCCGAACAGTTTTAATTATATCCGCTGCGTTCCATTTTCGCGCTTCGCGACCCAACCGTGCCGCAGTGGCTTCCGCGACTTGACGTTGACCCGATCGACGATCGCCCGTCGAATGCATGATGGACGCATGGATAAAATTAAACTCACCACGCCAATTTACGTTCAACAACCCTAACCTGCAATCAAAATGTTCTAGAGCATCCTGTAATGCACAATGACAAGCCATACATTTTGTTTTCGCAGTAAAGCATGTTTTATACCCGGTGTAATGGCGGACAAGCGTGCGCTGGAGCGCGATCAAACGAACGGGATGTTCCCTGCTCGTCAATTAAGCAAAATCGCACATTTGGCAATGTTCCCGGACAGTTGTTCCACTCTTGAGATTTTAGCGTTTGATTCGCGAACCGAGGAGCGCCCATGTCCATTTATGGCGGTATTTGCAAACTTGCACGGTTTCCGAATCTAGTGGCCTAAATCTAGCATTCGCAAAAACTAGCCGCAAGGAATTTGTGTCACGAAAGTTGTAAATCTCGTAGATTTTTATTTGGATCATTTACTAAGACATTTTTAGGATATTGTGTTGTTTGTCAAACGAACACAGACATAACATATTATTATATTCTTGTGAAGTAGCAGAACGATGATACAGATCGCGCTAGGCGTAACGAAACGGGATTTATTGCTGTTGTTAAAAAACTGTTTACTTTTAATTAGTAACAACCCGCGTATTGACTACAAGCAGATTGACTTTGACGTTTTCTCACTAATGAACAAGCGCTAAATTAAATGGATCTCTAAAAATCAAATCATTACTTTTCTAACGACTGTCATCATTTGTATATACGTAATGCAAACAGTCAATTCATTTAAGAGCAAAAATACTCTTACTGCGAACAAAAGTATAATGTAGTAAGTGCCTTAGAAATATTGGCAGTCTTTCTAAATAAAAATCATCATTAAAATTGTTATGGCAACAGTGCATGCGCCCGCACCGGTGTGGGAAATCTTCATTTTATTTCAACTACAAAAAACTTACGTTAAATCTTATGTTTTCACATGAAAATGGAATTTCGATCACAGATAATCAATGTTTGAAATATGACTTTTCACGTTCATTTTCGTTGAATTTCACAATCTTAGTATTACCTACCATACAAACTTGACTGTCGATGAAGATATTTACAACAATCATGATATAAATTGCGTTTGTGCATAAACTAACTAAACAACCTTGAAACGTAACCTACTATTTCGCATATATACTTTGTGTACGTAACCACCAATTATGTATGTTTTTGCGCATTATAACATGTCTTTTAATAAAATTGTTTACTATACGTCTATTTTTTCATCAACAGAGGAATAAATCCTTCTAATCTATGTACATTTAAGAGAAAGACATAAGTCTATGTAAAAATGTCTGTCGGCCAACTCGCATAACGCATTATTCCCTCACGAATCGAAATAGAGATGTGGAAATGAAAATATTCAGACAAAAATCCGGAAAACTGGAGAGGATTGCGATTTGTTCGAAGACCCAGACAATTTGATGACATAAATAAAATAAATAGGTGCCTTGATAGCTTAGTGGATATCGCTTGAAGATTGTGGATTTAATATAACCTCAACGATTTTTTCACATTAACACAGCCATAATGTATTCGTTAGGTTGGATCACTAAGTACCCTTTAGCGCTAGGGAATACAAAAGGCATGTCTGTCCTGTTTGCATTGATTTGTGCACCATTATGTAAGATGTCGTTCAGCCTGTGCAAACTGGCTTATCTACATATTGGCCATTTTGCACAGACGATCAAACGTGCTTAATTAATGAACAATTAAGACGTATGTTTTAGTACTTTACAATGTTATTTAGCTAGATACGAACTGCAAGTCGACTGACTCTGCGCCCACGATCAATAAACAGACTGCGTCCCCTTCATAGTGACTCATGGGGTATTTCCTTCCATTCTGTGATAGGGCTCAGTTTATAATAGCGAGGAAGCCCGTATTTAAAAAACCGGGCAAGTGCGTGTCGTACTCACACACACAAAGAGTTCCGTACCACCAAAAAATCAAATATAATATATTTTTAATATTATTAAATTATTTTTATATGTAACAAAACTAAATTTGTTTTTCATAGTATGTTTATGAAAAACAAAGTTACTGCTGCAGTTTGATGAAAAAGTCCTATATCTCAAAAACTAAACATCATATCTTATTCAAACCAATTTTCGTTGAAATTTTTTTTTACGTTCTATAATCCTAAATACTTTCAGAATTTTCATCCTCTTACTTTAGAAATTAGAGGGACACACACACATTTTACCACTTTGGAAGTGTCTCTCGCGCAAAATTTTCACTTTAGAAAAAAATGATATTAGAAACCTCAATATCATTTTTGAAGACCTATCCATAGATACCCCACAGGTATGAGTTTAATAAAAAAAAAATTAAAAAAAATTATAGATGGATAATTACAAGGCAATGCTCCTAAGTTGTTGCATGAATGTATATAAATATAACAGCGTATCACGAATGTTTTTGTTTAAATTTTGCGTTTCTTTCGGGAAAAACGCCAGGAAAAACACACGATTTGATCAATGCTTCTTCGAATTGTTTTTGTACTTTTAGGTAGGAAATATACCATGTACATATTGTGATGTTCTTTGTTCTGGAAGAAAATGTGCTGCTGTATTTTATTAGATAGTTTGTTTCAATTCTGAGTCAATTTGCTTCCATAAAACATTTTCGATGGTGATTTTACCGTGTCGTTAAATTCTCCAACATTTTTACAGGAGGAATCTTATTGTATTCAAAGTTTGCGGCATTACATTATTTTTCGACGCATGAGGCTTTGTACTTGATAAGAAATTGTACATATTAAAATTCATAGGTTTTTTTCTGTATGCTTTACTTCTTTTCTGATAACTATTTTACGAACTGGTTTGTGACGTGTTCGCCTTCTATCTCTCGTTCAATCCAAATTGTCTGTTGTCATATCAACCAATATTTATGAAACTATCATTAACACTGAAAACGGGATATGTACCACGTTTACTATTCAAAAGAAATAGTAACTTATGAGCGTTTATAAAAGTTACTAAAAACATTTTCGAAATGTCTTTTAATAAAAATGATGATAATTGGAAATTTCTGTTTCACATAATTAATAATCGGTCTAATTTAGCTGTAACATTATTTTTCAAAAATGTTTTTTTTGTAACTTTTTAGACCTATGTATACTGCTTATGCGTAGGAAGTTTCATTAAAATCTGTTCAGTCATTTCGGAAAATAACGACAAATGCCGTAAGGTGCAAACGCTCTTAACGATGGTTAATAATCCGTCTCCAGTGTTAATGATGTTAGTGTTAATGACATTGCCAGTTTAAAAGTTATGAAACTAATTGAAATAGAAACAGATTTCAAGTATGTGGCATGTTATGAACGTCGTTATATTTACTCGGTTACCCATTAGAGGGTAAAACACCAGTCATAAGCAATCATTTACCGCGACAAGTGGATAACTAGGTGATACAGTAACCACTTAGCAAGTAATGGGGCATGACGAACGAGTAAATGATTGCAGCTATAATCTAACACTGCGGGTTTCACTTAGCCAATAAGATTTGCGGCTTTTGAATTTGATATGTTATGGATTGACTGCTCAATGTTATGTTCTTTTTGGGACTGAATGATCATTTCTCTACCTCATCATCTGCCTAGCCTTTTCCCCAACTGCGTTCTACTCTAGCCGGATGCAGCTGAGTACTAGTATTTTACATAGAGCAACGGCCTATCTGACCTCCACAATCCGGTAACTGGGTAATACGATACCCCTTTGTAAGACTGGATGTCAGACTTTTCGCTTCTGACTACTCGTAACGCCTGTCAAAGTTTACAAATGACAGCCGGCACCAATGGTTACGGAAGCCAGTTAGTACACTGGGTAATACGATATCCCTTGGTAAGACTGGTAATTACTCTGTCTACGGCATAGTTTTTATAATCTTCTTGTAACGTCCCTACTGCTGGGCAATTGGGCTCCTCTATGTGCAGAAGAAGAGGTTATAAATGCTGTAATTCACCACACATTTTTGGTTCTAGGTTCAATTCTGCGGTACCTTTTTATATTATAAGTACTTCCATATATTGAGTTTCAACGTGAAAGTGATTATTAATGTTTGTCCTGTACCAGCTCTCTCTTTTAATGTTTGTTTGTGATTTTTATTATTCTGAACAAAACAAATTACACATTTCCAATAACGTAACCATCGTTTTTAGCATTGTATACTAGCTACTAAGGCCTTGTGGTTTATACGCCTTGAGTCGAGTATCTAAACACAGGCGGCTGGGCCCCAAATAATTACCCACATGTTTTCATAAACGCCCACCGTGTTCGCAGAAACGCAACTCGTCCGTGCAGCACTAATTAAACGTTACAAATTCAAAATACTCAATGTACGTGTCGCAAGTTGGTCAATTTTTAGTTTAGACTCATATTTTGATCAATTTAAATATTAGGAATCGTTTATTGGTCCACTATTATGGTTGCCTGCAGTCCTGTCACGATTATTATGCCTCGTGTCTCGATTGAGCTTTATCGTTTTTATTTTTGACAGTTCAAAAGTTCATGTAAGTGGTCTATCCATACTAATATTATAAATGCGAATGTCACTCTGTTTGTTTGTTTTTTGTTACCTTTTCACGGCTGATCGGAACTTAATGAAATTAGGCAAGAAGATAGATTTCTACCTGGGGAAGGACATAGGCTACGGCCAATAGGAGCGGACCAGCAGTGAAAAATGTTGCGAAACCGGGGAAAACGTGACGCGGACGAAGTTGCGCGGGACAGCTAGTTTGTAATAAACAATATTTATTCGTTCAAGACTTAAACCTATTTTACAATAATAAGTTTTAACCTTAAATTGGATTAAGACAAGTAAAAGGCAAGATACAAAACGTGTGCAACTGGGCTTAAACTAGGAAGATTCCTGTGCTATAAGCACCAGTTGTTTTCGTCACCACCGTGTACAAGCAGTCAATTTACAATATATGGTGCGGTGCAAGGTAATTATGACAATTTTTTATTAAATGCTTTGAATTGAGTTGAGAGTAAAGTTCATGATACAATAACCTGTCTTTTAGTGTTGTATTGTGGAACAAATAACTATAACATTACACAAACAACATACGAACATGTTGAATTCATATTTGCTTAAATTTTTGTGTGGATGATATAACCGGACTTAGTATTAACCCTTGAGGAACACCTTTTTAAAGCTTATGTAAGAAAATCGACTTACTTTTTTCTTATAAGCCAACGTAACCGATCAGTTAAATGATGAGAAAAATGGCTTTATTTATCCCTTATCCTTACCCTTACCTCATGGGTCAATGGTCAATGCTTGATTCGGTCATACTGTCCACAAAGAATGTGAAGCAAAATGTTTTATACGATTTGTTACGGATCAACATTAATTTTTAGAGCCAAAACTGCGTTTGTCGGTCTCAATGTTATTTTACATCGCAGATGTTATTCATTTCAATGTTTTTGTGGGAGGTTATTTCCATCCTTGGCTGTGTCCTATAATAATGTGTAGAACATTCTGGATACGACTATAGGCTAGCTTAAGAAGAGAAAATTCGTTCAAATGTAAGATTCAGAGGAAATAGATTCCATTCAAGCGAATACTTTCATAGAAATTCTCAAGTGGAAATGCAAGCATTAAATTCTGGAACAAAAATGGTTTTCCAGTAAATATTTCGGTAGATAACTAGTTTTTTGTTTCTACATTGCTTTGGATATCTGGAATTTCCTCTTCTGTGACGCCGGCGAATGTTTTGCGTTCTTTACAATACTGAGAAAACATAGCAGCAAATATTTTGGCATGCAGAGTGCATTAGATGTTTTACAAGCTATTACACGTTTTTCTACTTTCCTAACAAACATAGGGCGATGTGTGAAGATAAAAACGGTTTTTAAGTAGACTGATACACTAATGAGCTCATGGAATTAACAAAAACGTGTGTCTTAACTTGTGACTTGTGTAACTTGCGACTTGTGCGATCGTTTTGGGCCACAGCTGCTCATCATTCATCATTACAGTTTAATGCCTCGTCCCTTTGATGCGCTTAACATAATCGATCTTCAAGAAAAAAACAAAACCATTTGCCAAAAAGATTTATCCAAATATTTTCGATGTCTTGAGTCAGGTATGCAAGGACAGTGATGTCAAATAAACACACCCGCGATACTGCCAGACCACTGTCTTACAACCGCGCATTTAAAATTTGTTTCACACTTTAAGAAGTGGAACATCAAGGATGCTGTTCCCACTCGTGGTGTACCAAAGTTCATTTCTAAAAGTGTCCCATTAATACGTTTACGAGTGTATGCAGGAAGGTATAGGTACCTACTGTACATCGGTTTTGCACCCAAAACAACTGTAAAGACCTAAACACAAGTGGTTCGGACACACACATTAATGCTCGCATTCGTATTGTGAATAAACATCGTAATGTAGCAGATAAACTAGGATGGGAGCCAAGACGAAAATATGCCACGGCGCGTTTTTCCATTGGATTTTGCGCTTTGGAAACGAACAGTAGTCGCGACAGGACCGACAGACGTTCATTGTTACTCAGATGGAATGTGATAACAGCAAGCGGCTGCTATCTCTTATGCTGGTGTCGGATGCTGCACGTACACGTACACAGAATAATATATTAGTCACGCTTGAGATTCATTACATGTACCAGAATACATCTCTAATGACGACACTTTCTTATAAAAGAGAACGTTGCACACTGGTCGTCTTGTTGTTGTTCCAATTGCTACTCTGTTTTGGTCGATAACGTGTGAGGGTGTGGTTTTTGGTGTGAAATGAGTTATAGAAAGCGTATGTACCTATCTGTGTGTGTTGTGTGTTCATTGTGTACCGTGTCCCATGTTTGTGTATGTCTTGCAAGGTCACACGTGGAGTGCTCATGTACGAGACAGGTCGATGCACACGCGTCAAGGTGGGCACGGAAATTTTCATTCAACCGCCTGTTCTATTTACATCGCCGATTGCCACAAATATTGTAAGTGGCGCATCGCGCGCGCACTTCCTCCACACTGACGTAGGTAACATCGGACCTTCGCGTGCCATTCACTCGAACCATAACAGATACTAGGGGGTTATGTGCCGGCAGGGCCTTTTGGGCTAATGTGTTCCCGGAATACTTTTGTACATCCGGTTGTCAGTCATCGGACGTACAAAGGAGAGCAAGAGCGCGATGGCTGAGGTGTGTTGGTGGTTCGTGAATGACAAGCGACGTCCCTCGGGAGCGCCGCGCCGCGGCAGGATCTGGTGTTTACGTTGTGTTCACTGTCAAACGTGTTATCTGTTATGTGAGCAGGTGCGTGGCGCTGGCGTCGCGGCGTGCGCGCGCGCCGGCTATATTTGTGTCGCGCGGGCGTCGTTACATAAAGCTGTCGTGTGTCGATCCTCACCTCCTCTATCTTGAGGCTGGTGCGGACCACCTTGCGGGTGACCGCGCTCTCGTATGTCTCCTCGATAGTCTCCGCCATGGTTGCGAGTCGCGGACGCAGCGGGCGACGCGCGCGGTAGTTGCGCCGGTACTGAGCGGCGCGCGGTTATTTTTAGTCAGCGGCGTGGTTCGGCCGCCTCACAGTAGTCACAGTGGTGTAACTGGCACTCGGGAATCGGAATCGGGGTGGCGATGCCGATGGCGCGCTGCGCGATACTGCCGCCCTGCCCGGAGAGCGGTGGCGGCTAGGGGCGACGCCACTGACGCGGCGCACTGTTGTGACGCTGCAGACGCTCCTCACAAAGAGCCTCGATGACGCTACACTGTTTATTGTCTCATTACAACAGCTTCATAACTCTTTTCCACAAAAATCATTTGGTTTTGCTGATCATGTTCTGATCACGAGTTCCACTATCAAAATGAATATCAATTCCGGCGGCGGCGTTTGCCGGCGAACAGCCAATTTTCTGAGAATCTGTGTATTCCTTTAGATAACAGTTTATAATAAGATGTATTGGTTTATTAAAACCCAGCTGTTTTTTAGGTGGGTGTGGGTACAAACGTCGCCAACTAGCAAATAAGCTGAAGCCAGAAAATGTGTCTATTATTCCCGAAATTAGAATCACAAAACTATTAAGTATGTTGTATATGTAAAAATCTAAACTAGAATTAGATTTTTTACACTACTCTAATGTTAACTACTACGCCTATTACATTGAGAAAACATAAATAAAACTACCCTCACAAATATGAAGCTGCTAGTGCCATCCAGAGGAAAAGTATATAACTAAAAAGAAAAACTGCTACTAGATGGCGCTAAACACAAGAGTGCACGAAACATAGACAATAATGAACATGGTGTATTGCTGTGGTTTGACTCAACTTGTACGTGGGTAATAAACAAATCATTAGATCGATGCGTAAACAGGATATTAATAAGCGGTGTTTGTAGATTTCCATGCGAATCGATTTATGGAGTAACCGGCAATGCAACACACACATTCAACGTCACATGTATCGGTCTGTACTTCCCGTACGCCCCATAAAAGGGTGCTACACACGTTCGGATTGCCACAGTTGGTCGACAAAATCAAACTTATTGTTCTTTTTCTAATAACTTGTACGTGGTATAAGTTGTACTGTTAGTATCATCATCATCATCATCAGCCTATAATATTCCCACAGCTGAGACGCAGGCCTCCTCTCTATGAGAGGGAGTGGGCTGTAATCCACCACGCGGGCCCAGTGCGGGTTGGTAGATGTCACACGTCTTCTAGTTTTTAGTTCTAGGACATGTCGGTTTCCTCACGATGTTTTGCTTCACCGTTTGCAGCGGTGATGAAATAAATTACACAAAGTAATGCGTCTGCCTGGGTTCGAACCCGTGGCTTACTGGTCGTAAGTCGGGGCTGCACCACTGCTCTGTTAGTTTAAGTTATGAATAAATAAAACTTACTTTTAAAAAAAAAAACAGTGCGTGATGTCCCTCCGCGCGGAAGAAGTGGAACTTTGTAATACTACACGCACGCGTTCGAGTGCCACGCATTCACTCTCGTTATTTTATGCTTCTAAATAATATTTTGTTGTTGTATTATTTATATTACATAAGTTTATCGAGGTTATTCTATAAACTTATGTAATATAATAACTCTGACATCCAGTCTAACCAAGGGGTATCGTATTACCCAGTTACTGGGTTGTGGAGGTCAGATAGGCAGTCGCTTCATGTAAAATACTGGTACTCAGCTGCATCCGGTTAGACTGGAAGCCGACCCCAAGATGGTTTGGGGAAAGGCTAGGCAGATGATGAGTCATCATCCATAATGGCAATTTCAGTTTTTTTTCTCTAGGTTTCCACACCGTGGTGCCGAAAATAAACTTAAACATATAAATTGGGGTGTCACCTTGTTTCGCAGACAGAAATTTCACAGAATTTCGTTTCGCTGAAAATGTTTCACATAATATTTGGTCCTCGTATTTTTATTTCGAATATTTTTGTTTCAACTACTATTTACTTGAATGAAACATATTTTACAGAAACACATTTCAATGAATTTTATAATCACATTTTTTTATTTAACAAATTTATCAAACAGTAGAATTACTTTTTAACGAATATTGTTGGTTCGATGTATGTTTCCATGGTAATTTTTTTCAACGAAATTATTAACCTTAAATTAAAACATTGTCTTTACAATCTATATGTTGTACTACAAAAGTTAGTGTCAGAAACGAATGGCTGCAAACCAGACTCCACGCAGTCTTGTCTGCCCTACCCCTAGAGTGTAATTTAAGCCCGCGTAGGCGCGGAGGGATGAGGCGGCCCGCGAGCTGAGGAGCAGGTGGTCTGTAACGCCGCCGCCGCGGCTGGCTTTATTTGAAACAAAAATCGATGATTTAAATTTCGTCAAAGTAAGTATTCTGCGTATTGATTATTCTATGAAATGATAATATGAGGAAAAAAATTATGTGAAACGAAATTCGATGAAACAATTAGCGATGAAACAACGCACAACCATAAATTGGAAATGTATTTCCTTTTTTGTTTATCCCACAACAGAGCAAACACGACATACAGGGGTAGATTAATTAAATCGTTTTGTGGATTGATTATGAAATAAAAATCAATAAAAATACGTTTAAATTTTTATTTTCATTACACAAACATGCAACATATAAATTATTATATAATAAATATGTACGCCTAACGCTAATGTATAAATTTCGAGATACATCCTTTTATACATATGTATATATCACTTAACGTATATGGAGTCTCCATTTATCACAAAAACCTGGGCACTGCCCTGGAATGAGAATGTACCTCTTTGCCTCTTTGATCGTTTTTTTGAACTCTATGGCAGTTTTGAAAAATGAGGCATGGTTTATGGTCGGGAACTCCATATTGCACGTTATAATGTCACTTTTCAGCTAATACTTAAACATATTTTATTGTATTTTTGTTACGCCTGTAGCTTTGTGCTGCAACTTTATTCCACTTGGCTGAAAAATAAAAAGGAAATTGTTAGATCCAGGCGTACATAGTTATGTAGTCGTGTTTTTTATTTATTTCGTTATGATAAAAAACGAAAGTAAAGGTTAAACCATAATATAAGGCGCTGCGCAAACGTTGACGCTTTTCTGTTTTGTGTCGGATACAAGCTACCAATGAATATTTTATTTCTATACATTTAACCAATATGAAATCAGCCACTTCCTGCGCTGACGCTACAGGACACAGCAACTACGGTCTCCTGTGATGGTGTGCCATGCCGGTAACAAAGAGAGTCTACGTTTGAGTAGCCCCTAAAACTGCTTAAAATTATGTACGGTGTTATTTATAAATATTACAATATAAAATGGGTGACACAGGGAAACTGGGCAACGCACGACCATTGCCTCGTGTAATTGACGTTCAAAAAGTGCTGATCTCCAGCCTAGTTTGAATAAATGATTTTTGATTTTGAATCGTTTTAGCAATCCCTGGGAGTGACCGCAGCAACAAGTTACGCGCAAGCTCTTTGTTCAGCCGATTTAATACACAAGGTGTTGTTTTGCATCCTCGTCAAATTCAATGAGGTTACTATGCTAATGATTCTCGCTCCGAATCAATAATAAAATAGGTGTGTAATTTTTATTTTATTTTCTTATTTTTACGGAAATCGGTAAGTGTGTACCACCCGTGTTTTAAACGCGGGCCGTCTGATTCTCTCCCTATAACCGCCCTTTCACAAATACAAAGAATCTCAAACGTTTATTCGATAATTTCTTATTTCCTAAACCATGTTAAGGGGGTTATTCTGAAATACTTATCAGTATTTCAGAATAACCCCCTTAAACATAAACAACCAAAAAAATCAGGGTTTATTAATAATTAACTAGGTACCGTAATTTTAATTGATTATTTATGTCTTGGGTGACAACCTCCTGAAATTTGACGAGGATGCAAAACAACACCTTGTATATATATTTCTTATTAACCAAAAAAGAACAATTGTATTCAAACTACAATTAAACCTACAGGAACTTTTGAATTAGTCAGTCAGAAACTTTAAACTACAAGCTAATAATAATGTATGACGATTTTGATCACAATACTCACATGACACGCATGGTGTTGGTGAACCCGGATCCCTGCTTCCAGCCGGTGACGACGACCACGTTGTCTCCAGTCTTCACGAAGCCGCGCGCGCGGCCGAACTGCAGGCCGGACTGTACGCGGTTGTCTACGTCCTTCAGCCAGTCACCGGCAGCGGCCTCTGTGAGGAAACAGATTGAATGCTCAATAAAACTGAATTTATTTTTCAGTAGGTTAATTTACAAACTTTCTTATATTTGTCGGATCCGGTCATTAGTACGGACAGAAAATGAATCGAAAGCGCGCCAAAGGTGTCGTCTCGCGACCTACTTACCAGTCTACCCCTACCTAAGCGCGCTTTTACAGAGTCGTGATGTTTCTTGTGCTCGCTGCAGGACAGTGAGTGTCTGATCGCGGCGGAGTCAAGACGTTCCGAAACTGTGCTCCGATTCATGGTGCCTAGTGTTGTTGTGTAGGATAGTAATTTCAAGTAATTTGTTAGTTCGATAAAAGCAGTGTACCGTGTGTAGTGTGTGTTATCATAGAACGAAACCCACCCATGTCCTGCCCACATGATGACCGAGTCTAACGGAATAAATCAGTGGCGATTTATTACACTACGACATATTATT
Source organism: Cerastis leucographa (assembly GCA_963082945.1). Lineage (NCBI taxonomy): Eukaryota > Metazoa > Arthropoda > Insecta > Lepidoptera > Noctuidae > Cerastis > Cerastis leucographa. The sequence goes on along the minus strand of OY720356.1, from coordinate 17,250,218 downwards.
ATTCATTATTTTCTAATACTAAATATTTGCATGAACTAAATATAAACTAACTTATATGGACTGTTGTCCAAAATAAATGAATTTTAATTTAAAACCACAGGACGCTTTGGCGACAGATTACTCCTCCACATCCCTGTCATCCGGGTTTTACAAACACTTTTAGACAATGCAATGGAGAGTACAATAAATAAAAACACTGGTAATGTTAGTGTATAGAAAAAAAAATATGGAACATCAAAATTATTCTTTTTTTTTTTTTCAAAAATAGAATTCAGAGACGGTCTATGGGTTTTCGTGACGGCGATGATAGGACAGGGCGGCCGGTACTTGTGCCTTACGTGGTAAGGGTATAGTAACATGTATAGTCACGGACTTTAATTGATGAGCCACTTGCCACTGTTCGTATTTTAGCCGTGTAATGCAAATCGGGTTTATTCTGTTAGATTCGTACATAGTACGAAGTGACTACCCAAAGTCAACCAATTGCAGGTCTAGCAACCGTTACCTAGCGACAATTTGTTTTAGCGTCGCCATAGTAACGCGTGGCGTCCAATATGACAATCATGACAATTATTCAATTCACCAAAAAAGGAAATAATCCTGTCTGACATCGACATGTCAACTGTCTGAAACCTATCCAACCTTTTCAGAAATAAAGAGTATTTAATGAGCTCTTATTCAAAAGAGGTCCGTAAGAAATAGACTGGATAAAAGTATGTAACATTTTATGGATTTTTCATAGACAACTTATTAGTAATTCTTCAAATACTATGGATAAGACTATTTCCGATTTTATGTAATATGTCATCTTGTTTACGAGCATGCGGTTTGGGTTCGTGTTTAATCGTGTAATCTCGTGAATGTATAAAACTGCAAAAACGGAAAGTTTGAAAGTGGCTCATCAATTAAAGTCCGCGACTGTACATACCTTGGTACACGATGGGCAGCAGGCCGCGGTACAGATGCGCCTGGCGCGCGGTCTGCGCGTGGCGGGTGACGGCGATGATGGGACAGCGCGGTCGGTACTTGTGGTGAGAGTATAGTAACGTGTACATACCTTGGTACACGATGGGCAGCAGGCCGCGGTACAGATGCGCCTGGCGCGCGGTCTGCGCGTGGCGGGTGACGGCGATGATGGGACAGCGCGGTCGGTACTTGTGGTGAGAGTATAGTAACGTGTACATACCTTGGTACACGATGGGCAGCAGGCCGCGGTACAGATGCGCCTGGCGCGCGGTCTGCGCGTGGCGGGTGACGGCGATGATGGGACAGCGCGGTCGGTACTTGTGGTGAGAGTATAGTAACGTGTACATACCTTGGTACACGATGGGCAGCAGGCCGCGGTACAGATGCGCCTGGCGCGCGGTCTGTGCGTGGCGGGTGACGGCGATGATGGGACAGCGCGGTCGGTACTTGCTGAGCAGATGCGCGGACTTGCCGCTCGTGGTGATGACGACGATGGCAGACGCGAGGCACTTGGTGGACGCCTCGACTGCGGCGATGGCCGTGGAGTGGGACGCGTCGATTGGGGGCTTCACCTGGAATAGTAATAAAGTGTTAATAGTATTCATTTCATATAGGTGCTGCCAGTCAAACCTGCTGCGATCATAGCTTCGCGTGGCCGGTTCGCAGCTTCGTGTTGCCTTTACCATTTTGTTTGCATGATTTTCATGGCAATACTTAGCTAATTTTTTATACATGTAAAAAACCAGAATCCCATTCAGTCCGTACTCGTAAAGTTGTTGACTTGTCTTTCATCGCGTATGCCTTCACATTACTAATTAATAGGACTCTTTCGTCAATCTAAACTAACTTAAGTTCACAGCTTCGCTCCTGTTATGTTCTGAAACTAACCCAAGGGAACGTTTTATTTAGCCTATGACACTCGAGGATAATGTAGTTCTCCGTCAGTGAAAAAATTTTCAGATTTGGATAAGTAGTTCCGAAGATTACCCCCTACATACAAACAAATTTTACCACTTAATAATATTGGTTTGGATAATTTGTTTCCTCACCTTAACAAAGAGGTCATTGAACAGATAGCTGTCTTTGCCAGTTGGCAGCCTCGGTCTCCTTAAAAATATTACCCGTTTTCAGACTGTTACAGCACCTCCCCATTGTTTTCGCCGGTATCACATAACTAAATAATTTGTTTCCTCACCTCAACAACCAGATCATTGAACAGCTGTCTATGCCAGATGGCAGCTTCAGCCTCCTTGCAGATGTTAGCCATGGTGAGCACGCATTCCACAGGGTAGTCTCCCTTCGCCGTCTCTCCGGACAACATGACGCAGTCAGCGCCGTCCAGAATAGCGTTAGCGACGTCCGAGATCTCAGCCCGAGTGGCGCGGGGCTTCTTTACCATGGATTCTAACATCTGGGTGGCACAGATTACTGGTTTGCCGACCTGGACCGTGAAATAAGGAATTGGTTAATTATTATTATTAAATTATAAGAAAGGTTTGGAAGAGCTAGCAGCTGTTATTATTTAGCCATAAGCTAAATAATAAAGGTTGGTCTGTGGATGGCTGACCACCCGTTAGATAGTAACTGGGTTGAGGAGATCAGATAGGCAGTCGCTGTATGTAATTTTACATGGAACGACTGGTATTCATCAAAATGCTGCATCCGGTGGAAGCCGACTCCAATAAAGTTTGGGAAAAGGCTAAGCAATATTGAGGATGACTTCTGTAATTTTCTTCATCTGATCTAATCTAGGTACCAGAATAGTCTATGAACTATCGGGTTGAGGACATATAACAAAAGATAGCAGGATTGACTGTCCAAGTTACAGGTACTAAGATCGGTGCATACTGAAGTTATTGTCTTGAAGATTGTTTTTAATGCATCCCTGTACATAAACAAATAGTGGAGATATTGTGAACTTACCCTGTTGCAGCGAGCGATCATGGTCTTTTGTGCGAGGAACACCTTCTCTGGGGGGATCTCAATACCGAGGTCACCACGGGCGACCATGATACCGTCCGAAGCCTGAAACAAACAAAAAAGTATGACATTAAAAATGGAGAAGTAGTATAAACTGTTAAAAATAAGTCGAGAGAAATTGGGGCTCGTCAGACTTAATTTATTCACTGTGCTCGGTGTTCACAGCAGACGTCACCTCCACGTCTCTGACCTCATAAGACGGGTTTTTGATGATACTGTTTTACCGAAAACTAGCAGTCAAGTCATACGTCTCGGTTCGAACCCAAGACATGCACCTCTGATTTTTCGGAATCATGTGCGTATTGCAGAGAAGTATGGAAAAGGATGACTTGCTGCGGTAACCCGAAATAAATTGGGGTAAGGGGCAGAAGAATGACATTATTTATTATTCAATTGCTTCGGTGGAAAAAATATTGTGAGGAACCCAGCCTGCCTGAGAGATATTTCTTGAATGTAAAGCCCGAGCATTCGAGAGCAGCGGTGGCCCATTGGTGCAGCCCCGACTTACGAGCAGTAAGCCATGGGTTCGAACCCAGGCAGGCGCATTCCTTTGTGTAATTTATTTCATCACCGCTGCCCTTAAAAACGGTCAAGGAAAACATCGAGAGGAAACCGGCATGTCCTAGAACTAAAAATTAGATGACATGTGACATCTACCAACCCGCACTGGGCCCGCGTGGTGGATTACAGCCCACTCCCTCTCATAGAGCAGAGCTCTCATAGGCCTGTGTCCCAGCAGTGGAAACATTTTAGGCTGATGATGATGATTTAAAGCCAAGTCAGAGCTCCTTGGGCGGCGTAAAAAGTCTGACATCAGGTTAGACATTAACCATAAGATAAAGATAGAAAGACCGAAAACCTACTACTTACTACCTATTTGCTTTTTTGCCTATTTTATATTGCAAAAAAAAAACAATGTCTTCGACGAACGACTCACATCAACAATGATTCCTGAGCCAAGATTGATTTTACCTGTCACAAAAACTACAGTATTCTCCAAATAGGGGTGCGGACTGGGTAAAGAAAACGACATTCTATTTTGTCCGTCAGACAGGTAATACAAAAATATTAGACACGTATTTTTTGTTTTATCAAAATATCAAAAAAATACTTAGTTAAAACTCATTAAAGTTGGAGAGTGGGGGCTTACTACGTAACAAGTAGGTATAAAACTTACCTACATGTGACGTCATGCGCCATTTCAACTCAATATATCTCCGTAATTTTATGACCACGTGAAAAAAGAAAAAATACGTGTCCAATACTTTTCAATAAACTACCCGACGGACAAAGAAAAAAAAAATGGATTATTGCACTTTAATCTGCAGTCTTTAAGCTCAAAACTACATTTCACCTTCAAACTTCTTGAAAGTCATCCTTTATCACTGAATCAGCCATTTCCAGTGCATATCTAGTTATAACTGCATTCTATTAGACTAACCTACATAGTGCAAGTGGGAGTATGAATGGCGTGACATGCAAATTGCAGTCATCCGCCAATTTCATAGAGTTGTAAATCTGACCTAAAAGGCTTGTAACCTATTGAGCACGCATTATGTCATTCTTAAGGTGGATACAGACTTTGCGAGGCATGCGCCACGAACGGCGCACAACGAATGCCGCGGCCATACGTTGGCTCACCCTCGCACGTGCGTAGCACATGCCTCGCCACAAATACAAAGGTACACACCTTGCGAGGCATTCGCTGTGCGTTGTTCGCGGCGCATGCCTCGCAATGTCTGTATACGGCTTAAGATTATGTATGAGTGAGGCTAGGTCTTGCCATAAATGTCATGAAACGGCAAAGTTTTTATTAGCAAAGCACTTTTAAAAATAGTTCTTTAATTTACTGGTTGGTCGAGTGGTCGCAAGCGCGACAGCTGAGCATGAGGTCCTGTGTGTTCGATTCCGGGGTCGGTCAAAGTGATATTGGGTTTATCCATAAGGAATTTGCTCAATAGCAGCCAGGGAATCTAGATTTGTACCCGGTTGATGGAAATAGACTCGCCTCCTGTTACATGGGACGTTAAAATAACTGGCGAAATGTGGACGTAGGTTCTATTATTGGGTACAGCTCTGCTTAACCTGTCAGGGATTACAGTCGTGATGTTATGTTGTGTTCCTTAACTTAAAGTTTTGGTTGAAGCAGGCGTGGCCGTTCTTTACTTTCTAATCATTTTTTTAGGGTTCCGTACCCAAAGGGTCAAACGGGACCCTATTACTGAGACTTCGCTGTCCGTCCGTCTGTCACCAGGCTGTATCTCATGAACCGTGATAGTTATCCAGTTGAAATCTCTACAGATTATGTATTTCTGTTGCCGCTATAACAACAAATACTAAAAACAGAATAAAATAAATATTTAAAGGGGTCCCATACAAAAAAGTGATTTTTTTGCTCGTTTTTATAAACAAAGGTACGGCACCCTTAGTGCGCGAGTCCGACTCGCACTTGGCCGGTTTTTTTCTTTCCAGTAGGCGTAGTCGTTCTTTACTTTCTAACCAATCATTTTTTTTTTTTTTTTTTGCTAACCTTATGACATGAGATGTAATTACATGATTTTCTTTTCAATTAGAATGGCAATGGAGCTCTTTTAGCAACAAGCAATACATATTAACATTATCTTTAATTGCATGTAAGTACCTACTTATCTTGAACAACTGTAACATTCAATAGAAACTATTGTATGTATACATAATGTTTTACTACCACTTGGTTTAGTTGTTTACATAATTGATACAACATGTTCAGTGTTGTAAATAATAGTTTCTTCAGTCATTCTTACGAAGATACAATGTTTCATGTATATTATAATGCGGCCTGTACCACCGCTAGCTTTAAATATTTATGAAATATGAATAAACAATAAATGAATAATATTTTAATAATCATAGTTTAAAGGCATTTACAATATTATTGACTTTTTCACGGTCTTTAGGACCCCATTACTACTCATCTTCAAGTTTGCTTAAAAATCGCTTTCAGTAAACCAGTAGTTCAGTAATTATTTTTAACGGACTTCAAAAAAGTGAAGTTTATCAATCGGTTGACTTTTTTTATATTTTTAAACATGACACATTGCTTTATAATACACACCCTGCAATGCTTGCATAGTCGATTTAGGCCAGCTCCTTTCACAAAGAGGACGTCTATGGCCCAGCACGCGTAGCATGACCACTGTAGAAACGAGTTTTGTCTACGGAAGAATCGACATAATGACAGATTCATCGTCATCATCACATCAGTCAGATAGACAATGACAACGTGTCAGTTTGTCGATTCTTCCGTCGACTTAGCCCGTTTCTACGGCGGTCATGCTACGCGTGCAGGACTGGGAAAGCTTTAGGCTGTTTTATAAACAGAAGTGTACTCACGGTAATAATCTCATCAAGGTTGACCATGCCCTGGTGGTTCTCGATCTTGGAGATGATCTTGATGTTCTTGCCCTTGTCTCCGAGGATACCGCGGATCTCCGAAAGCGCGGCGCCATTGCGGATGAACGACGCGAAGATCATATCCACCTGGATCGGAAGAAATTGTGGTTATATTCGAAATTAAAATCAAAATATTTCACATAGGCCTATATGGGCACTTATAAAACGTCGGCAAAAGGTGTACGGTTCGGGTCGGTCGTTTCCTATGGAGAAGAACCGGCAAGAAACTCCATGGTTACTCTTTTGAAATCATTTGGTTTTACAATATTTGAGTGTTAGGGACCGTCCATTAATCACGTGAGGCTTGAAAGGGGGGGGAGGGGGTTTAGCGTAAAATCACGAAATATCACAAGGGGGGAGGGGGGTGTGGCAAGCAATATCACGTGTATTTCTTTTTTCGTCAAACGCGCGATTCTAAACCGAAAAGCGGCTTGTAGTGTGACCTTGACTTGCCGTTGCCAGGCAACGAACGAAGTACCTGTATTTAAAGATAATATTTTAAAAATTTTAAGATTCTGTGTACTAAAAATACACGTGATTTTGGGTGGGGGCGGGGGTTAGTCTTAAACCTCACCGCGTATCACCTAGGGGGAGGGGGGGTTAAAACATGCAAAAAAAAACATCACGTGATTAATGGACGGCCCCTTTCAGCATTAGTACTTAAGTATGGGAGGACAGCGTAGGCACGACAATAAGTCGGTTGTTATATTATATTGGTTATATCCTTACATAAAAGCCTTGTTTTCTTGTTGACCCTAAACCTTATTGTAAAAAATTGCGTGAGAAAAGAGTTTGTGGATAGTAATAAAAAATGAAATCGCCTAGTCTAGCCTAGTTTTCTGTCTTCCACAAGAAACGACACTTCATGATCACCTTGTCCCATGCCATTTTAGGTCGGGGCGCACGATATCATTTACTCCTTTTTCCTTTTATATCATTTCTCCCTTATATATCCATGTTTCCTTTGGTTACCTTTAGACTTAAATGAAATTGATAATTCAGTCTAAGAAAATTGATATGTTTTTAAATGTCTTCAATGATACATTCACACACTAAAAATGCCCGTTATTATGTATAATAGGTACTAGTGATGACATCGTTGTTGTGCGTGCTTCTTCTATTTGTTACGATATTTACGTTACGTGATAAAAATTTAGTAACTGTTCTGTTTCATTGTCATAACGTACACGTGGTGATAAAATGTACAAATGCGGACAAACACGAGTTCACTGAAGGTCTGCCACTTTTCACCCTTATTTCCTAAGTAATAAGGTTAAAAAGTGGTCGACCGTCAGGAAACTCAGTAGTTTCTACAGTCAACAACAAAAAGATAAAACTATTCATACCAAATAAATTTTATTAATCAAATCAAATCAATAAAATCAAAATATTTTTATTTCACATAGGCCTACATGGGCACTTATAAAACGTCGACAAAAAGGTGCTCGATTCGGGTTGGTCGTTTCTTATGGAGAAGAACCGACAAGAAACTCCATGCTTTCTCTTTTAAATTTTCATTGCATAACCATGTATTGTCATCCAAACAAGGATACAAAATTTCAACTCAATCGAAAACTGGGAAGTGGGTCAAATTTAACTTCTAAGGTTTTTTATGTAGTTAAGTTACAGATGAAGCTAATAAAATAATGCTTATTACAAATTCACATGAACTGGTGGACTTTTCCAACGCCTAAATTGCATCAAAATTATATCAAGAAGGCATCAGCATATACGGCATGTAACATTCGACGCACAACCGGTCGAGTTGAGAACATTTTCTAGATATTTTTCGTTATTTAATTAAAATCAGCAGTTTCAAACGTTTTGTATCATTTTGTAGGTATGGCATTTTTTATGACTCATTCTGTGTTAAGTTACGTATGTAGCTCTGTGTTGAACAGCTATATTCATTCCGTAGAAGTTTAAAAATAATCGTTTTCCCGATTAAGTTTCCGCAGCCGACCACAATAACACTTTAGACCATTATTGTATGCGGGGATTCTTATCAACAGACAAGTTATTTATTTTTTACGATGCGATATCTAAACCTCTGATAACATATATTATTATCACAACATTCACACGTGTTTTCCTTAGATACATTTTTTCAAGACCACTCATCGATCACTGACTTGTGAACGTGACGTAATTTTATACTGTCTGGTCTTTTTATCAAAGACTGTTTTTATGAGTAATTTTTTCGATTTCAGTGCAATGCACAGTTTCGACAAATAACGTCGTTTTCACGTGTGTCTTGCGTGTTCGATGACGAATTTGGTTGATAATGTGAATGATACAGCTATGGTATTAGTACTTTTTCTTGTACTTAGTGATAAAAAAAGAGTATAGAACCTTCGTTATTTGTTTTGCGGGCTTTTGTTAGGTACCTAAGTTATTCTATGACGAATTTGTTTGATGATATTATGTGAATAATACATAGGGTATTAGTACTTTTTCATGTAATAGTGATAAAAAAGAATATATAATCTTCTTTATTTGTTTTGCAGGCTTTTGTTAGGTACCTACGTTATTATTATTATGAGCCTATACAGGGTTATTTGTAAAACACCGACAACCTCTTAGGACTATGTTAATAACATCATAATCATCAACTTTTGTTCTATGACTTTTAAAAAAATCGTCTTATATTGGTTCGTCAGATTTTCATACAAAAAAAAAAAAAATTGAACGCTCTCAATGTTACGAAGTTCATGCGAAGCGAAAGAAAGCGATAGAACAATAGCGAGGGAGCATAGTCGAAACTCGAAACATTTAGAGCGTTCAATTTTAATATTTTTATTTTTGGATCCTGTGATAACGAATCCAAATCCTCCCGTTATCTCCTTCTGCGCCTGCCGCGTTTTCGTTTCTTGCTATGGTGTATCCAATAAGTGGTTCTTTTTGCCTATTGCTCCTCCGACATGCGGCAGATGTGACCAGCATAAGTCTATGTCAACCTAGCAGCTGTAAGGCCAGCGTCAGCTATATGGGTTTTGTAGCGAAGTATGGAGTTTCTGATGCGGTCCGTAAGTTTGACCTCCGGTATACTTCGCTCCATAGCTCTTTGGCAGACTCCAAGCGTGGACTTCTGGAGCTTTGTTAGCGACCATGTTTGCGCTCCATAGGTGAGGGTGGGAAGAATGCAAATATCCGTAAGCGTTCGTTTAAATGAAAGCGGGAGAGATCCCTTCATTAAATGTTTCATCGACCAGTAGCTCTTCCAGGCATTTTCGGTTCGTCGAGCAACTTCTTTATCTTGTCTTGCCTGGAAATAGACTATCTGGCCGAGGTATAATGGTATATGTATTCATGGTCATATTCAATCACCAAACACCCAATTTCTGTGTTACGCTCGGTGCATTTATGAATATTAATTCGCGAGCTTTACGAACATTCGGTCGCTAGCCGAACTTTCATAAGAATTTACATGTACGAATGTTAATCAAATCAAATTGATTCGTAAATGTAGGTTTCATTACAATGAGATGTTCTACAGAAATGGTTGGTTCGCTACAGTTTATTCGAGACCATACAAATCATAATAAAGTTAGGTAAGTATGTCAAAACAATAGTTAATAAAACAAATTCGTGATGCGAATTCTCCTTGAAACACCTGTCATATGAATGCAAGATTTTCGACTCTTTTTTTAGTACCTAATAACTTTTATTAATAATTTATTTGAAGATAGCATGAATCTCATTTTAAAACAGGATAAACCTGAACGATCTCTATAAAAAGATATCACGCATGGCAACAGAAACTGTCAGCGAACCGGTGCGTGATTCAACAGACTGTGTCTATTATTGTGTAATTTATTTTTAACTGTTGAATAAATTATAACTTTATTTTATTATAATTATAAAGAATCTTGTTTTACTTAAACATTTTAACTATTGGGTGGCAATCAGGTGCAAATCATGAGTTCACGAGTCATGGCTTCAATGTTTTAAAGAATTGGTCTACAAAACAACGTACTTATACAGGGCAGGAGGGACTTCCGACGCCCAAAACGGTTACTTTGAATTTAGCACGTGGATCTAGATACCCCAGTGTCGAAATTTTCGTCGGTTCTTTAAAAACAACAGTTCAATACATTTTGACCAAAAAATGTAAACGACAAGCTACAGGGAAGGTATTGCACTTTTTTAGGAAACCGCTGTATTATTGGTATACTCGTGTGTCATTGGGCGTCGCTGTCTCTTCCACATGAATGTGTGGAACTGTCAACATGAATGGCTATATAAAAACTCAATTTTATTAATCAAAACATTTGCACGTCATAGTATGTGGCAAACAATTCTGAACCAATTTTTTAGTTTATGTTGCCTTGCATGCACTTCTATTATTGTATGTAAACACATGTTTGGGCAAATAAATATATATTATCTAATATAAGTTTTTAAACTGACACGGTCCCTGACACTGGAAGCGGGATATGAATGGAAATGCCATTGTAATTTGAACAAATGTGTCTCATAAATCATATCAGCCCGTGCAGAGGTATCGTAGGTGCATTGCCAGAAGCACGTCTCAAAAAACTGATATTTCTGACCTTACATATAATAGGTGATATCTTTAAATAACCACCCTATCGAAAAAAGTGCGATAGTGCTGACATCAATCTATACACAAATAAATAAATTTGAAGTGTCTGTTTGTAATATTAAAATAACCGCTTTTTAATACATGCATATGAATGTATATACGTTACATATACCAAAATAACATTTTTTACAATATTTGTCTGTCTGTCTGTTTGTTCCGGCTAATCCCTGGAACGGCTGGACCGATGTTGACGGGACTTTCACTGGCAGATAGCCGATGTAATAAGGAGTAACTTAGGCTACTTCAATAAACAAAAATACAAAATCGAAAAAACATTTAAATAATTTTATTGTTAAATTCCACGTGGACGAAATCGTGGGCACAGCTAGTTAATTATAACTATCGGATGTTTGCTAGCACGCTGCTAACACGTTTCAGCGGGATGACCGTGCAAATCATGATTTCTTATTCTATAAGTACATGAGGATGTTTGTAGGTCTCGCAGTATGTTTGTAGTACAGAAGGGTAGGCACAGGAAAAAGTAATTATCCTAATAATATTATAAATGCGAAAGTTTGTGAGAATGGATCGAGGTTTGTTACTCTTTCACGCGAAAACTACTGAACGGATTTGGACGAAATTTGGGACACAAGTAGTTTATAACCTGGATTAACATATATAGGATTTTTATCCCAGTAGTCCAGTCCCGAGGAAAAATTACTGAAATACACGCGTGCAAAGCCGCGGTCATAGGCTAGTATCGTTTAATATATCGTTGACTGCCTAATTGGTCAAACGCGACTGCTGAGCCTCCTGCTGAGATCCTAGATTTGATTCCCAGTTCGGGCGTAGTGTAATTGGGTTTTTCCATCGGGATGGTTTTAGTAGCAGTCACGGAGTCCAGATTTGCAATAGGCTCCCCCTTTTACATGGGACTTAAAACCTAAGTGGCGAAATGTGGGCGTACTACACATTAGGTACACCTCTGCCTAACCCTACGGGGATTACAGTCGTGATGTTATATTATGTACTAGCTTATGCCCGCGGCGTCGTCGCCCGCGTGGAGTTCGATAATAGGGGTGCGGACTGGGTAAAGAAAACGACATTCTATTTTGTCCGTCAGACAGGTAATACAAAAATATTAGACACGTATTTTTTGTTTTATCAAAAAATTACTTAGTTAAAACTCATTAAAGTTGGAGAGTGGGGGCTTGCTACGTCACAAGTAGGTATAAAACTTACCTACATGTGACGTCATGCGCCATTTCAACTCAATATATCTCCGTAATTTTATGACCACGTGAAAAAAGAAAAAATACGTGTCCAATACTTTTCAATAAACTACCCGACAGACAAAGAAAAAAAAAATGGATTATCCCCTATTGTCCCACGGGAACATACTATCGGGATTAAAAGTATCCTATGTGTTAATCCAGGTTATAAACTACCCGTGTGCCAAATTTCATCCAAATCCATTCAGTATTTTTTGCGTGAAAGAGTAACAAACATCCATCCATCCTCACAAACTTTCGCATTTATAATATTAAGTAGGATCATTGAATATGTATTGGTTTTCTCATCAAAAATTGAGAATGGAACACGCTAGCCAAACGTGAAATTGACGTTACCGTTCCAGTTATATACTTTTCTTCGCAAAGGCTTTAAACTGTCCATACGTAATTGGTATCAATATTTCTTATCACACTGTGTAAATAAAAAAACAAAATATATTATCCTAAGACTAAATCAGTTCACGTGACCAGCGGGCGTTGACCCCGTGATCAGCTGTAGATAATGCTTCAAATTGAATGTATGATACTTTTTCATTTATTTAGGTATTCAATATTGACTATTAACCGATACCCTTCACGAAAACAAATGTGAAAGGTTACCTACACAAATATTTAAGTTTTTTTTAATGCAGAATCACATAAGACACTATTGAAATAGAGAACACTCGTATATGGGTCCTTCTCGCTCCGTCTATCGTCAACGCGAACTTGGTTGAAAATCTTGTTGTTTCATCGAACTCAATGTTTGTTTACTAACGAGTAACTGAGAACGCGATAACATTGAACGAAAAATTGTGTTATGTCATAAAACTTGTTCCAGGAAATACGTGTTTTTGAATAAACCTTACAAGTTTGTGAATACATATTTTGTCATTTAGAGAGCAGCGGTGGCCCAGCCCAAACCCAGGCAGGCGTATTACCTTGTGTAATTTATTTCATCACCGCTGCTCTGAAAACGTTGAAGGAAAATACCGAACTAAAAATTCGAAGACATGTGACATCTACCAACACGCAATGGGCCCGCGAGGTGGAATACAGCCCACTCCTTCTCATAGAGAGGAGGTCTATGTCCCAGCAGTGGGAACTTTATATAGGCTGAATATGATGATTTAGAATCTCAATGACATTTGCAAGGCTTCTACCAAGATGTTTTCTTTACTTTTACAATTATTGTGTTCATTATGAACGGCCAAAGTTCAGGTACATTTTGTGCATAACACAAGATTTTTGGAGGTTGAATTTGTTTCTCGAAATTTGCATTTTTTGAAATCAAAGTATCAAATCAAAATATAAGAAAAATACAAAATTCTAAGATAGATGTGTTACAACGGCTTAATCACGTACGTGAGCGTTAATACTTTATTCCAGTGCTGTCTGTATTCAAGTATGAACCAATATTCGTACACACGGCGACACCTCAAGCAATAAATTTCCAGTATAGCATGGCTCCGCGTAGTATAGGTTTCTCGTCAAATGACAGACACGCATAAACTGGTTTTTTATAGCTTGATTTGTCATCGTGCGCAGTTGCGTACACGGCACACGTTCTCTTATCGTTCGTCCATAACACTAGGGATACTTACGCCTTGTTCAACACCGAACATCAAGTCAGACTTGTCCTTCTCTGAGACGGCGGGCAGGTCCACGGGCAGACCGGGAAGGTTCACGCCCTTGCGGGAACCCAGCATACCTGGTAGACGAAAAACATTGGTCATACAAGGAAGTGGTATCAAGATCGGATAGGTCTGACTTCCCTGCCTGTTCTTATCGATAGGAAACAATTCAAACCATGCTGTTTTGCTTGTGACGTTTCTTTGATTATTAAAGTTTATGTGAAATCATCATCTGCCTACCCTTTTCCTATGTTGCGGTTTACATGGAGCGACTGCCTATCTGACCTCCACAACCCAGTTAGTACTGGGTAATACGATACCCCTTGGAAAAACTGGTTTCCACTTTCTGGCCACTGACTACCTGTAACAACTGCCAAAGATCTACAAATGACCGGGACCAACGGCTTAACTTGCTCTCCGAGGCACGGAGGAAATTGACGGAGCAACCTACGGAAGCGCGGCTTCACCACGTTGTAGGCATCTATTATCATATCACTAAATCATGATGAGGTCGGATAGACAGAATTCTATCATAAACATTACTGCATGCATGACCCTAACATCTGTGTAAGTTCTGTAACACCCCTCTCAGATCAGAAACAATAAGATTTATCTACGAATAGCACGTGAATCGATTTCGTTGCTATAGGTACACATATGTACCTAGACAAAGACACCAGTCCGGCTGTCTGGCAGATGCGCACTTTTATACAAGATGAATTTGTAAATATCTTACTTCATAAAAGAAATCTGTTCATAATAGTGCACTGGAATGGAAAGGATTTGACTGAATGGGAACCATTCAGACAGGGGGGATAGGGACTATTGTAACTTGAAACCCGTTTTTTGTCGGACAAGAATTTTAAACAGCTGTTCACTGAAACAAGATTGTATTTTTTATAATCTCTTGCCGTGTGAAGTATTGTTCGAGGTTAGAGGGGCTTGACGAAGGACACTTATCGCCTTAGGAGGTGCCAGCGGGCGACAGATCGGGGAGTCTATCGCTGTCGCATTGCACGGCCCTCGCGAGCGGTGGCGATGTCTCAGGTGAGCCCGGACATCGCCAAAGGAGTTGGTGCCCGGAGGCGGGCTACGCTGGGTGGGTCGCGAATGTCATGCATAGCAGTTCTCGTGGCCCATCCACCAAGGCGACAGTAGGCTCACGGTGGTGTTTTTTTGTGGGTGCAAGCCCCACATAACCAAACCGTCTCCCCGGACGGCGCGGTATGCGTTAGGCATTTTTCACCACTTAATAAATAAAAAAAAAGGACACTTATCGCCGCAGAATTGGTTTGAGACCATCAAGTATCACCAGATTGTATCGAGGCCTTTTGGCCTCGTCCTCGTCATCTTTCTGGCTATGTCCCATTTTACTTGGGGTCGTCGTTTTTCTTGTCCATTCTCTCCTGCCAACCGTCACGCAATCATTTACACCTTTTTCTATCATTCCTCACAGAATCTATCCATCAGCCTTTTGGCCTCGTAGAGAACCAATTTAGGTGTTGTTTTTAAGTGTGTTGTTGTTGTTTGTGTGTGATGTTTATTTTTACCATCTTATTTGTTGTTTTTGACGTGACAACGTCTTATAAATTGGTTTGCCGGGTGACACTTCAAGAAACTGCGTTACGCTCCGCTCACGTTATGCGCTCACAATGAAAGCGAGTGAGAGGCACGCGTCCCTTCCACTCGGGCATGGTTAGCCCGCCTAAGAGCGAGAGAGACAGACATAAAAAGTGAAAGGCACGCGCAAATAAATGTTTTAAATTGTTACTATTATTTCATCCTTCTTCCTACTATACGAATGAATATTCACATTAAAATTATTTTACCACTCAAAG
This sequence comes from Cerastis leucographa, assembly GCA_963082945.1. Taxonomy (NCBI): domain Eukaryota; kingdom Metazoa; phylum Arthropoda; class Insecta; order Lepidoptera; family Noctuidae; genus Cerastis; species Cerastis leucographa. Next base: position 17,234,551 of record OY720356.1, on the reverse strand, counting down.
TCGTTGTCACGTAAAACTTTCGCCCGTATACCGACTTTACAGGCAACCAATTTTTTTTTTATATAATTTTGTTTTATTGTTTTGTCCTGTACGAGACAGATAAATTTTCTTTCTTTATATTTAGTGCAGCGCGGTGTCAAGTCTCGTCGACAAAACCGATACGAGGCGAATAATGTCTCATTTTACATGGACATAAAGCTCTTTTTGTCTTGCTCAAATCAAATCCAAATCGATGTGTGGTCACTTACTAATAGTATGACTTGATTGGTTTAGTAACGGTGGAAAACTTTATGGATAAATCAGCCGAACGCGAAAAGAACCGACTATCGACCTAATGTGACTCACAATAAAGTCAATATACGACTTAAGCGTTTTTTGAGCCGGCTGTAAATATCGTGTTATCTATTTAGTGCATTACGAGTTACGACAGACAAAGCACGTTTCAAGAATAATCTAGACGGTGCAAAAAATAGCTAGCTGATAATTATTTTTCTTCTAAACTAAAAACGCAATAAAATCAACAAACTGCAAAAGTAAAAAAAAAAGATATAGTGCTACGAAATAGAAAAACTCAAAACTTCCGCAACCAATCAAGAAATTTGTTAAAAAACTTGAATTTCATTCACAATAGTACAGCCATGAGTATCGACACTGGAGTACGAACAGATGCTGGAGATGAAACCGTCCACGTCATCGAAAAAGATTCTGTTGCCAGGCATAGCAACACTCATGATGATACTTTCTAGAATATTCTACTATAATATGAACTTAAAAGCAGCGGTAGCCCAGTGGTAGCAGCCTCGACTTACGTGTAGTAAGCCGTGGGTTGGAACCCAGGCAGGCGCACTACTTTGTGTAATTTATTTAATCACCGCTGCCCTCAAAACGGTGACGGAAAACAACGTGAGGAAACCGGCATGTCCTAGAACTAAAAATTCGAAGACATGTGATATCTACCAACCCGCACTGGGCCCGAGTGGTGGATTACAGCCCACTACCACTCATAGAGAAGAGGCCTGTGGCCCCGCAGTGGAACATTATAGGCTGATTATGCATAATATGAACTTACCTCCATTCTCAATAGTGCAGACAAGAGTGTCACCGCTGGAGGACGCACAGATGATGGAGATGAGACCGTCATCAATGAAGATCCTGTTGCCAGGCTTGACCACGCTGGTGATGTTCTTATAGTCCACGTAGATGACGGAGGCGGATCCGCGCTCAGCGTAGCCAGGGTCGGTGGTCAGCTTGATGGTGTCACCTTTCTTGAGCTCTACTTCCGCGGAGCCACCCTGGGTATAACATTAATGGTTTTGAAGACTGTCTGAAGTGTTTAGAATCTACTGGTTCAAAAAGGCTTTTCTGTTAGACTGCAATTGTCACAGTATATGGCATAGCTCTGAGATTAAATCTTAAACGTTTTGAAGATTTTGTCAGGCTTGCCTAGCATTATGATGTTTACCTTATACTGTTAGCATCTAGCTTCGTCGATGCAGTGGTTTGGGTATTCAAAAATGTTCATATTCATTCAATGGTAATCAAATGACTGACAAACAAAAGGAGATCCCTAATCACATATAATCCAAGGCCAAGGGATTTATGAAGCTTGGTTGTTCAATACCTGGAAAGACATGGTTGATATTACTTTATACAATTCCAAGCTACTTACACCTTCCAACAATCCAGTTCTGATTTCAGGCCCCTTGGTGTCAAGAGCGATAGCTAGAGAGAAGGGGGTGCCAATCTTGGCGCTGTAGTTCTTCTCAGCAATGCGACAGTTCTTGATAGTCTCCGCATGGTATTCGTGAGAGCCGTGGGAGAAGTTCATACGGGCTACATTCATGCCGGTCTCCATCATGCGTTCGAGCATGGCTGGGTCGCGGGATACGGGACCTGGTTGGAAAGAATCATGGTAAAATGGGGAAAAGGAAACCACCAGGTTGTTTTTGGGCCGAAAATCGATACCTAATTGGCTGTCATTTGGCCTTGTTTGCTCCAACCATCAAGCGGGTATTTTTTTTTTGCTGCGGAAGCTAGTACGTATATAGGTGCACACATTGTCTACTAATCAAAATAAGCAAGATAAATCAAAAGAGATTAGAAGATCGCAACTAGTCCGGTGAACTCCGGTGTATCAAACCGGCAGGAATCCTGAGGAAGAGAGATCATTGTCGCGAACCGCAGGAATTCGGAGGATATACAGCGTTTCATTGATAAAATCTGATTACATCGGTAAGCGCGTACTGGTTACTTGAGCCTTGGAGATACCTATCAGGCAGGGCCGTCTCATCGCCTGCCAATGTTTCCTATTTTAGCGCCACAACGGCATGCCATTTTATTGACTATATTTAGAGTTCCTACTGCCTGTTGACATTTGAAGACTATAGTTTCAATCTGCTTACGTTTTTTCATCTTTGCGGAGCAAAGGAATCGCCGATGACAGGTTCATTGTCTCGTGGGATTATAAACCGAACTGCATTTAAAATATTACAATTATTTGAACACAAGTCTACATATATCCAGGTATCTGGATGTGATATTGAGCTTTTAGGCCGTAGGTACCTATACTCACCGATAGTGCAGATGATGCCGGACAGACGGACGTAGGAGGACTTGGAGTCGATGTCCAGGCTGCACATGTTCTGTAAGTGCGAAGGCGCGTTAGCAGCCCCCATCTGCATCGCAGGCTTGTCATTTGAACCCGCCTGTAAAAAACACAACACTTTAAACTATGAACTGAGGAACGGAGGAACAAGTACGGTGTCACGAATGTTCCTGCCATGAAAAGGCTAGGCTGAAAGGCTGCCTGCCAGTCATTTCAACATATGGGGTCGGCTTTCAGTCCAATCGGATGCAGCTGAAATTAATCATGACAATCATTATTTTCTACTCCAAGGTAAACCTTAAGTACCTAACACCACGTCGCCATAGACCTATTGCTTGTAAAACCCAAACTACATGCCCTTGGCTACTGTACCTGGTTTATAGTCTGAATAAATCTACGACGCTTCGCAAAAAACCGAAATCTCTTCATTTTACTGTCCTTTGTGCGTGCTCCAATACACACCTACCTACTGAGTAAAGCATTTATGTATTTATAAACCTAAATAGTTACATAGAAACGGTATTGAGTGACGCTATTTATTGAACACAAACTAAAAGATCACGATCGTCATGCAAGTGGCTTTTCTAGGCACTTGAAACTTACAAATAATGTAGGAAATGTATGCAGTTTGCAGCCGTTATGTTTCTAACTTCCGACCTATCTGCGCATAAAAGGCTGCGTAGATAGTCTTTTGTATCGATGGTACAACTTATCAATTTCATCAGCCTTACCAAAGGGTATCGTTTTACCAAGTATTAATTGAGTTATGAAGGTCAGTTAGGTAGTCGCTCCATGCAAAATACTGGTATTCAAGCTACATCCGGTCAGACTGGACGACCCCAACACGGTTGGGAAAATGCTAGGCAGATGATGATGGTACCTACGACTTACAATTTTGGCCCTTCATGATCATCACTTCAGCCGAAAGAAGTCCACTGCTGGACATACGCGTCCCCCAAGTGTCGCCACATTGACCGGTCGCGTGCGACTCGCATCTTACAACGTCTGCATTATTGCGACAGTAATGCAGTAATGTACAGTCACGTCTAATAATATGTATACACACGCAACAACTTTTAAAAGTGATTTTCTCCTACTGTGTTGATTAAGGTTTTACGTTTACACGAACATGGAATTTTGGAAGCCATACTATTACGAAATAGGTCTTATCTCAACGTAGAAACCGTAATTTCACGAGCAAGTGTTACATATTATTAGACGTGACTGTACAGGAGTTATAAGTGCTCCTGTCTGTTCCAACTCGCAAGGGACAGTGACACAGTGTGAAATATTTGGAGCTGAATGCCAACCTTCAGTAATTGGAGATGCATCAAGAGAAGAAGTAGCGCTATCGATTATCATTAACATTTAGTAATGAAAGTCATTATTAGATAACTGTCTGAAAGACGCTAACTGCTACGTAGAAAAGCAAGTACGACCTACTATACTACCTGCCTATGTCGGGAAACTCGATCGATGATTACCTACCTACATACTTCATCATATACCGCATTGACTTAATAGCCTGAGGTTTGTACGTTTATTGGCATTTTTAATTGACTAGTTAGAAGGGTATTTAAATGTTAATGACTGGCATTGCCTGATAGGGTACGACTTCGGTTACTTATGCGAATTCTACTACTCGAGTATACTGCAATGTGCTGCAGTGGGTTTAGATGGTTAACACCTTTGGTTGGTTTACCTTATGTTAGGAAATTAAATATTGAATTTTTGCGATTTTTCTGCTTAGTGAAAACGGGCCTTAAAGGGCTAATATTAGGTAGGTTCAGTAACTACGATTTTTTTAAAATACATGATCTGATTACCCATGAAAATAAATATGTTTATGAAGACATTTAGGACTGTATATGTATAGTACCTACCTATTTAATTTGCATACAAGTACAATAAAAATAAGCACTTGACAAGAAGTGACAAGCAATTAACAAGTAGTGATGCAAAGATCCACTCTGCACTAACTTGCTAGACTAATAGCATTGATATTGGTGCACAATCAGACTGGCAATGACTATGAACATGTACATTGTACATCACTCATTTTCCACTCAATCAGTATCAAGAAAATCAGCATCAGGTGCTATACCCCGTGCTGCCATCTGGCATTATGCTGAGCTGACACCCTTTTGGGATTAAAAGCTTTGTTTAGTTTTAAGGAGAATACGCTAAGGTAGCGCTCCTAAAATTATTCATTTAATTTATTTATTTTGTATTTACAGAAACTATGTTTTGGAATTCAGACTCCAAAGCATAGTTATTATGCCTTGCGACTGGGACTGTATATTGGTATATGAGTTTATGAAAACACAAGAGTGCCTGGAACTTATCTATTTGAAATAAATGCTTTGATTTTGATTTGTTGCAGTTGCAGCAAACAGCCATTACTACATACATGAACTAACGCCTTATTCTCATGGGGGTAGGCAGATACCACAGAACGCCACCTGCTCCGATCATTACATACTCATTTTGCCTCGTCTGTCATTTGCTATGCACAATGTTTCAAAATCAAGGGTTAAAATGGAACCCAGTCAATGTTCGACCTCATACATGTCACCAATAGACTACAAAATAGCTAATTTAAATCCATAACTTTTAAGTACTTTTACATACATAACAGGAAATGATTACAATAGGTTTCTTTTAGTCATAAAGCCATAATCAATTCCAGTGAACTCATGTGCATCAAACTATTGTGTTGTTAATAAGATCATGTCGCCATAGAGCATGGTTCTTATTTCAAACTGAACAATATGGCCATTAAAATATTGTGTAGTGGAACTCGAGATATTTAAAATAAAATGAATAAACTGTACAACCAGAACTCCTAGATTTAAATAAAGAAATTGGGTATGCATGTTAATATTTTTTATGATTAAAGAAATTTATTTCTCAATAAGAAATTACAAGGATTTCACTTACTTGAGAACAATTTGGAACTTAAATATATAGTATTTCACATGAACTTTGACATATAAACTAAGTATAATATCTTTTTCTTTATAACAAACAGTTAAATAAAATTTAATTTTGTATGCAAGTAACTCAAGAAACTCAAAACGTTTCTTTTTTCTTTATAATATTATAATCTCAAACAGATCACAAATGAATGGGTCGGAAATGGAAATTTAATCAATTTCAATTTATTAGAGAACTTGAAACTTGAACTTGAGGTACTTAGAACCCAATTATAATATTGCACAAAGATTAGTTATGCCTTGGTAAAAGAAAACTGAGTTTATTACTTACCATTATTTTCACATTACACCATTTTTTTTTTCTTAATTAAATACCAAATAGTAGTACCTATACAATTAGTTACAGGAAGTCAATAAAATAATTTTGCAGCTATAATTACAAATGCTTAATACTGATAATATTGATTGCTTGCTATTGTGATTACAGCTGATACCAACTAATCTTGAATGGCTTTCAAATTTCAACTGCACAAATTATGTCTATTCTATATCTGTACCCTATAAAGATGGCTATCTAAACGGAAGATTTCACAAATCGTACAGAAGACATGCAGCACACTGTACTATAGTATCTACATTAAAACTTCGATTTTCACAGAAAATGCATCCTATTCACACCTACATCAAAACTGAAGGAATATTTTAATAGAACGACAAAACCGGCGTTAAAAATGATCACCAAGGTAACCCGCACAGCCGTAACAAATCATGGGCTCACGTAATCGTAATACGGGACGAAAATAGAATAATGGCTTACAAAGGGACATTACCTCGATTTTGCCATCGTAGATAGTAGTAAAAACCATGGCGATAGTGTTTTTATGCAGAAATCTTTCACTAAACAACGCGGGAGGTCGGCCTGCCGGCTTTCGTGATCTTGAACTGCCCTTCCGAATGAAAATCGGATTCCCGCAGCGCCGCGCGAACTGAGTTGCGTACTTCGCGAGACGTGAGCGGCGCGCGCAGAACAACGGCGCGACCACCGAGGGGTGAGTAAATCCACGGAAACCAACTAGACTACCTATTATCACTGGATTTTCATCATAATTCGTTCATATAGTGAATTAGTTGGCTCAAGCTGCTACTAACTGCAGGAGCCCTTTCAGTGCAGTGAGGAACAAGATCGGTTTTCTTCTATATTTACACATTTGAAATCTTGCCAATATTGTCTCCTGGTTTAAATAGTTAGCACTAGTTTTTGGATTAACCATTGTTGTTTATTATAAATATCTAAATTATCTCAATCAAGACACGGCATTGCGCTTTCAAGTTCCTAGTTTTATTTTTACCGCATTATTTTTGACGCCTGTTGTCAAACTTGACAACTTCAACTTCCGGTTAGTATCAACTTTCATTTGTGCAATCGACATTCGCAGGGGTAAATAGCATTTTATTGGCACGGTAATTTTTACTAAATGACAGTTTTTATATTTCGTTGTATTCAGTAGTTTGGTTTTAATTATGAATTAAAAAATACATTTATTAATCAGTATATTACATTTCCAGTTATGTGTTGGCTAATATTGTTAGCAGTTATATCCAGTTAGGGAGGGAGCGGTTTTAATATAAACGGGCAGTGAGAGCTGAGAGCAACTTAACCGTTGCAGTTACACGAAAACGTTCTTACGAGCCGACTTTAACTAACAACACAAAGGTATTGAAAAAGCAGTAGTGAAAAAGAGGGGCAGATTCATACAAAAAAAATACATCCTGTTTATTTTAAGGTTCAGAAACAAAACAATAGTATGCACCAACTGGGGTAACATCTAAAATGTCACAAGCTCTTAAAAAACGACTGCTACATATGTACATAAAATATATATTTGCAAAAGCCGACGAAATGTAGGGAACCCGAACAGCTGATATTGTTTCCTTTCATAAACTCTACTAAGGCGAAGGCGCCAGGGCGTAGGTCTGTTATGTTGCATGTTTGTATTAACATTTTGTGTCTAAGAAACAAAATATACCCACTTCCTTTTAATTATGAAAAGGATTGTGTGGTTTTATGAAACAACAGTAAAAGTGAAACTTTTTTTCACACTATAGACTTTTAACTAAAAAATTTTGGGATAATATTCCATTAAGGGTATAAAACGCGGAGTAGGGATAAAGTGAAAGGCGCACTGACGAGCGCCTTTCACTTTATCCCTACTCCGCGGCCGAGCGTCACGCGGCATGCAACACACAGACGAAAAAGTATAAGACGATGTAATAAAAGTTTCACTTTAATAAATAAATATTTGTGAAATATTTGATATCGATTAGAAAAGCCTTTTTTTCTAAAATAGCCTTTTAATAAGTATAAAGAAAAAAAAGCTTAAATTTCAGTACGGTATTTAATCGGTAAAATAGGATCAATACAAATACGGTAATTGATCAATCATCTATCTCATAGTCAATAAGTAAATCTTTCTATTAGCTTTTCGGAAGCAGGTACACACCGTACTGACCGACATTTTGATGATGTTAAAAATATAATTTATAAAACAAAAATTAATTAACAACCATTACTGTCTGACAGGTACATTAACTTTGAATGCATCATCTATGTCATGTTCGTGTATTATTTATACAACAATAGTATACTTGATTTTTATTGCTCCCTAGACTGTTCCTTAAACAGAAGTAACTATAATGAATTATGGTACCTATTTGCTAACATGCTAAGGTTTTAACATATACAGTAATACATATAAACCACTATGTATAATCATATTTCGTTATGTATTCATCATACTGAAAATAAATAATTCATTAAATATAAATTTGGTAGGTTGGTAACAAAAGTTATTTTGGGACTGCTGGTACTGTAAATAGAACAGTTGAGGAAATAATAAAATATGTGCTGACATAAGATCTGCACGGTGTAAATTGTAGGCTAATCAAGTATTACTTGTATTATAGTAACATACATAACATTATGTTAGTAACCTTCGCAAAACGTAATAATGTAATTTTTAGGTTATAAATTCCACGAAAAAAGGAATTCATTGGTTATTTGAATGAGAAATCCTCATTTTTACAATATAAAACATGAATATGTAAGTCGGTTCTTAGAAATCAATGACATTTCATAACAAAAAAGCCGGGTCTGGTTTAGGAAAAAAAAAAGATATATTTTATTTATTTGGCCTGAGGTCAGTGTTGATTGCATTATCAATTAATTGTGTCAAGTGAACAACCTGTAAATTGACTTTGCTTCAAGATGCAATAGCTCTACTTCATTTCGGGTCTATGCACCGACATGGTAATAAAAAGTTAAAAAGTTGATGAAAACTTTGAAAACTAACCTAAGCTTAGATACAAAGCATAATGGAATGATAAATAGTATTTTTACTTACAAATGCCATTGTAATGATGATTTAAAAATTATAAATTCAATGAAACATGCAATTCCGTAATCACTATCACACAACTTTCCGTAGTTTGACAGCGGCTATGCAAGGACTTTTAGAGGGCAACTCAATGTCATAGACAAGTAGGTAATCAGGTAGCCATTATAACGTCATTTCATATTTCCGACGTACCGGCAAATGATGGAACGTTTTTCAAAAATCGAAACACTGTATACCTATTATTTGAAGTCCCCAAACTGAAAACGCTTGCAAGTTAAATCATATATGAATAACAAAAGTGCCTGCTTTGATTAAAATAAATAGTTACGTGCCACCAAATGTTTACAACCTATGCCACAATATCAACTGAAAGAAAAAACAATGTCTGAATGTTTCTTCAAATTCAGTCTCGTACCTAATTTCAGAAAGTTTAGTCTAAATAAAAAGTTATCATATTATGTTCCAAGTAATACTATAGAATACAATAAAATTGTTGTTGCCATGAACCTGAATTACCTACTTTTAAAGAAACTAACTATAACTTTACAAATAAAAGACACAGATTGGACCATGCCGGTTAAATCTATTTTTGTATTAATCAGAAATAAGTTCAATAGTAATAAAAAAGAAACTTACCTTAGAGAACCTACTCCTTGTTTCAACAGCCTTCATTTTTATAAATTAAATTGAAATAAATAAAACAGACACGTTAACACACTGAAATCTGTCACTAAACTGTTCCCGGTGACCCGTCAGTTTATCTTGGAAGCGATAACTCTACTTACACCCTTATCTTCATCAGCTGTCAATAAATTCAACCTTACTATTTGCTACATTTTTTATAGGTGCCCATATCTCCTTTACTAAACATTATAAAGATAACGACCATATAATATAATATTGTAGTCTTTGATAACGACTAATCCCAAGATGAGATCGTAAGCAAGGAAACAATATTGTTATAAATCGTGGGAAAAGGATTATCATCGTTTTAGAAGCAAGACGCATGCCAAAGGCCCCTCGCCTACCGGCTACTTTTTGTAGCGATTCTATCGCGAACGATGCAAACGCGCATCTGTATCGATACAAATGCGCGACAGCATCGCGGCGATATCGGCGGAACGAAGGGTGGAGAATAAAAAAAAAGCAGCTTCAAACACAACGTAACCAATGTTATCTCGACTGAGTCCATCTAGCAACTGTAGGGTTCACAGGCGGTGGTTTTACATTTCTGTGACGATGCTGAATCGCAGAGAGATACAGAATCTGGGCGAAGGAACACAGCCAGCGACAGCATCGCGGCTGTATCGATAGTCGATACACATGCGCGACAGCATCGCAACTAAAGGTCGCCGTGGGCGAGAGAACTCTAAAAGGTGTTAATTTTTTTACTTAGCATGTCATATTTTCGTGCAAGAAATTGTGATAGCATTGTAGCCTCTTCTCAACTGTACCTCTCTAAGATGCTTGAAGATACAACGCGTTCGGGGTTATTCTTCCTAGCCTGTTCTGTCCCATTCCTGGGCATAGTGCGTCCTCCTTCTAGTTCTGACGGGACCTGCCCTGTTGCTGTTTGTTCGTTTGGGGTTTTAGGTTTAGAAAATGCCTGCATCCTCCTGGTTTCCTCGACTTCATTAAAATTTAGTTTCGTCTGCACTAATCTCGCTGATGGACTCTCGTCTGGCCGAAAGTCTAGGTTTACAAGACCAGCCAACATATAAATATATATACTGTCTGTAAAGGGTTAATTTCCTCTCCACAGCGAATAAAAAAATAATAAAAAATGTCATTGAACTTATTTTTATTATCCAAATCGAATTTACAATGAAAATGAACGATAATAATAACATTTTGTTCGATAATAAAAACAAAGTCATATAGCTACTGACAAGAATTCTACCTTTTTCAAAGGTTTTTGGAATGGCATCCTAATTAACACATAAAAATTAAGTAATTTAGCTTCGGTTGAGTACTTGAAAGTCGAGCATAAAGTAGACAAGTCGATGACTGTAGCAATGAACTATTACATAAGTTATAACTATGAACATTCCAACTGTTTTATAAAAATACATTGAAACTTATGCTTAGTTTAATATAAGTTAATTTTCCACCACTACAATAGTCGACTTTCTCGATTATGACTAAATCAAAATAATATTTATATATAATTTGTATTAATTTGCAGCCATAGTCACAAGACAATCAATCATAAGAAATAATTTACTGCAGTAGTTTTTGCAATATTTTATATAATGAACATTAAGCATTTACGAAATCATTATTACATTATACAGGGCATGGGCATTCCACTGGGCATGGCAGGTGTTTAGGGGTCTGAAAGGATAGCAGATGACCCCTTCAGTCGACCAATTCAATTTGGGAAACGATGCACCAAACACCCTGTATATCCGAGAATCTTCCATATAAAAACGACTGCAGTATCAAATCGAGAACAGTCTTTACATATTTGAATATACATCGAAATAAAACTAGATACAATACATTAGCTGCCATACAAAAATACACAGTATTATAATGGTAGCAAGAGCTATCCGTAACACAATAGAACAGTATTTAATAGTTTGTAAAAAAGAAAGCAGTCGCATTTCAAAGCAAGCATTTAGGATCGTTGTAGTCTCGAAGTTTCTGTAATCCCTATGTTAAGACTACTCTGTGCGTAAGTTTCAGATGGTACAAGCAAGAAGACGGATTCAAATAAATCGTCTGTATGAACGATCCAGGTTCTGGAATATACTAGACTAAAGGAAGTCACGTCTGCCGCATGCCCAATGAGCAGTGGGCCAAAATAACCGCTTTCTGAAGCCACAACCAGAAAGCGTCGCGGCAGACCTCGTAGAAGATAGCGAGACGAGCTGGATAAGACCAGCGACCAGTGGTCCACACTGGCCTTGGATCGAACAACTGGAAGTTTTGGAGTAACTAACTACTAACAGTATCAGTAATGAAGTTGTTAATGTCTCACTTGTATACCATACTTTTCTATAAACTAATGACCATTTTACTACCACAATAAATTGACGCCTACTTTACTGAGGCACTCATAAGTAGATACTCAAAGTTTTGTGACATTATGTTTCATACCTGCGACTCGTATCTAGTCACAATTAACATCGTAAGATGTCCATTTGAACTGTATTAATGACAAGTATTGACAAAATTGTATTTGTGACGATGTTTTCGTCATTTAGGACACTTTGCAATAGTATTTATATTTACTTTGTGAATTACTAACAAAAAAAGTGCCATAAAAATATATTTTCTACTTTCGTTAACATGCTTTACTATCATAGATTACTAGATTGAGTTTATCTTTTTAACATACTCGACATGAAAACTAGAGAATCAGATTGGTCTGATTACGCTCCCTCCTCGGGTTTGTCTAAGCGGCGATAAAAAAATTGTATTCTGAACTTTGTCTTATTAGTAGTATAATAGTTTGTAAAATGACTTTTAAATAAATATGTAACGTTATAATTGACGGGCACGCAGTGAGTTTGGACCATGGATTGTTTTTGTTATAGAATAATATGATTTGAAAAAGGGAAATATAGCAACTTCTGGGCATAAAATTCTGGAACAATTATACTTTTAGGCCAATAAATAATTTCGCCAATAGCGCAGTTAAATAATATTTAAATACAGATAATATAGCATCAACGTCAAAATACAATCATTATGTATATACGTTATAAGAAGGTACATTCGAACTATTTTATTCTTACTCAAGTCCATATTGTCAGATTGTAACAAGTGAAAATATTGTGAATTTTATTTGTATATTTTACAATATATTTTGATCGATCTCTCTAACATCCTAATATAATATTTTAGCTACACTCATAATATCACGTCAGGCCGACACACACTGTCCGCGCCTACATCCTATGTCTTTTTAAGCATCTAAACAAACAAAAGGTACGGCTCACAGGACGATCGCTAAATGAACAATAAAACGTAGCAACACATTCACTGTCAGGACGCGTCTGACGACCTTCGGGCGTCCTGCAATTGAAGCGGGACGAGTAAATTAAACGGTTCTACACACCTTCCGATACAGGAAGACCGTCCTACACTTAAGTATCCGATTTAGGGACGCCGCACTATCCAAATTTTTGAATGAGATCGGAAGATGAGTGAACTTGAAACGGTAAATACGGAGCTCACATCGAGTACTACTAACGACTAGGACGTCGACACTGTGCGGGCGGCACTAGCCGACCTCGCTCTTGACGTAGAACAGAAGGTAGGGCGTGGCGGCCGAGCGCATCTCGGGCTCGGCGGATAGCAGGTCCTCGAACTCTTCGTCGGAGATGGGCTTCACGAGCTCGTCGTCGCACGCCAGCCAGGCGGGCGCGGCGCGCGCGCGCGGCACGCAGCAGTCGCGCGCGGCGCACGCGGCCGGCGCGCGCGTGCGCGAGAACAGCGCGCGCATGAAGCCGCCCGGCGCCGCCTCGCCCGCGCGCGCGCACGCCGGCGCCGGCGCGGCCGCGTCGCGCGCGTACGCCACGTAGTGCCCGCCGGTCAGTGTCTGCCCCAGGTGCATTATCACGCCCCATAGGATGTATCTGAAAATTATGTCAACATTTTAACTTATTCTCAATCTGCAACCAACCAAGATCAAAATAAGTGGAACGACAATCTTCGCAGTTGCTGAATGAGGATAACTGATAATCGAGTCGTCTAGCGTGCATGTGGAGATACCTACGTCCAGAAGGGATTATGGAGCTTAGGATGTTGATGTAATTACCGACTATGTGGTCAGATTATCGTCAAACTAGTCCTTTCCAGTTGACCATTGTTTATAATAAAAATATTAAGTATTTTAGTGTACCTATGAGTAGGCGGTTGTTCAGGCGGTCTCTTGGCACAGGGCTCGCAGAAGCACGGCATAAGCAGCGGCGTGGGCGCGTGTCTCGTGATCTTCTCCATGCCGCCGCTGAAGCGCTTCAGCTGCAGCACGAGCAAGCGCGGCAGGCGCGAGTACGCCACGGAGCGACGCGCCTCGTTGTAGCGCAGGCAACGCTCGCACCAGTACTGGAATTTATGGTTTATAATAATGTTACTTCCATACATTTTAAAAACTATTTTACTCTGGTACTGGTTTCACCCTAAATGACAGCTCTCTCGTCTAGGAATAGCAAAAGGTTAAATTAAACACTTACCAACTAAGTCTCCACTATTACTGATATTCAATAATACAGTGGCCCGGGAGATCATTTATTCAGATAAAGAAGCGTTATATGGTCTAGCTGTGTAGGTTCTACCCGATAGCTCTGGATCATGTTGTCTTGTTGAAATCAGGCAACATTATCGAATACCTAACATATTAAAAATACAAAAACTTGAAAGAGGCTAGTACCTCAAGTTTAAGCACATACCTTATTTTGATCACGTAGGTACTCTGTAGAGAGACAGGCGGCGCGAAACGGCTCTTCTTCCGTGTCGTCGTCAGTTACAGGCACACACAGTTCACACACCGCCTGCGCTTTCTCCGTCACTGCTTCGCACTCTAGACACATCGTGCGGACTACCATTGTGCCTGCAAATTGGATATCATTTGTATGTTAAGACACTCTCTTATCATCGTCTGCCGAGCCTTTACCCAACTATGTTGGGCAAGTTTTCCAGTCTGACCATTCTTTTATAAGGTCGTAAAAAACCACGAGCAAGGAAAACACTTAACACTCCTTTTGGACTTCACTGGAGTCGATTAAAAATAATATGGGTTTCAGTTGCGGTTATATTCTTTTTCACGCGACATAAATCAAGTACAATAACCAATCTGCTCGACAAAGGAAGCGTGTATGACTATAAACCACACTTTTTAATTCAATTTATGGCACTTAAAACAGTTACAGTTCATCTGGAGAAAGGTTATCACTATCAATACATTTATTTATTTATTTATTTATGCACACACAAAATACTTAAAAGAACAGTACATTAAGATAGTAGAGCACAAAGGTACTGCTTATTTCAAAAGAAATTTCTTCCAGCAGACCTGCAAGAGGAAAGTTGGATTAGAAATGTAGACACAGTGTGTAGAAAGGACGAAATAGGAAAATTTAAATTAGAGCTTAAAACTAAAGTATACCATATAGAATAAACATACATACAAATATATACACATATAAAAAAAAAGGTAAATATATACCTATAATATATATTAGAATATTATTATAGAGGAAAGGTAATGCTCTTTAACTTGCTTTTTGAAGAGAAATAAAGATTTAGAGTCTCGATTGTTAGGTGGAAGTGAGTTCCACAAACATACTGCATGAATGGAGAAGGAGTAAGAGTAGAATTCAGTTTTATGGGATGGAAAATTAAGATGGTGCCTAAGGTGGGATCTACACAGAGCATCAGGAGAACTGGTATAACAAAAACGGTCACGCAGGTAGCTGGGATAGGCTGGATTATAAAGGATGTTGTATAGGAGACATAATATTCGAGATACATGTGTCACAACAAAAGAGTTTGCACTTTACAGCTTAATTTCGAATAACAAGTCACCTTCAAAATCATCAGCGACGAAGTCCCATCCCGGCCGTGACTTCTCGTCTCTCTCAGGGTCAGCGGGCGAAGGAGGACGGTCTTCAGTGGGCGACGCTCGACTCTTGTCGCTCGCCTTCACCTCTTTGCGTTTCTTCCAGGACTTGCGCAGGTTACCCAGCGTCGGCTTACCGCCGTCACCTTCTAAACTAGGCTGGCGGCCTATGCCGTTACTAGAATAACGAAAGTTAGGTTAGGGCTTAAATAATTCTTATTGTCTGGGTGAGAAGACAATGGATGAGATGGCAATTTAGTCCCAGTACCCCAACCAGAACTGACGAGGAGGAACACCGTGTGGTGTTAGAACGCACAGTTGACGCAGCGACTGCCTACTGAGCAACAAATATTTGTATGGCCTACTAATATTACTATGGTACTTGTTCTGGGTGTGGCTGTATGTGTATGTGAGTTTAAATGTTTGTAAACGCATCCACAATACAGGAGAAATTACTAGTGTAGGACAACGTTATTTAAACAAAGACAAAAATAAAAGGCAGCTGTAGGGGTCTGACATACAGCTCGCCCCACTGTGAAGGACATCTATTGGAATTTCCAAACGTAAAAAAGGTTTTTTATTCTTGCCACAATTATTCTACAATAAGTCATTTCAGTATATCGCAGTCTGTGTCTGCTAGATACAAGTTTCGCCTCGAAGATAAGCATGGGCTGATCAAGAACCCAGAGCAACCCATGAGTATTTCTATTAGCAACTTCACGGTAGCCTTGGTGGACTTGATCCTATACTCTGCTACAATGAATATAAAGGATGTTTTGGCATCCGAGACAGGATGGCGATGCAGGCCAATAATTGCAGGTGTTCAAGTCTGAAGCTGATTCAAATGGTCCATTAAATAGAAGAGTTATATTACCTGTCACCATTCTCATGTATCTGCAGCCTATTGGCGCGCGCACTGAGCGCTCGACATGTTTCTCGGATGTTGTCCAATATACAGACGAGCAGCTCATGGGCATCTTGTTGTCTGTTACCTGTACAAATATTTAATGGAAGAAATAAAGATTATGGCATCTATGGTTTGTAATTTTATTTTCTTTGCATCAAATGCAGTCACATTCCACTTACGACGAGGTTTGCTTATAAGACCTCTAAGACTACATGTAATAAATGGATGAATATTTGCCAAAATTCTCTCAAAAAAAAGATAAAAACAAGTGTTTGATGAAGTTCATCATGCACCACTTTCTAACAGAATCATCAGCATTACTTCGGTGGTTTGTGGGGTTAACAATCCATGACTCACACACTAGCTATTTTAAGACCAATCAATACTTGCATAATCGCATAATATTTCGTCATGTAAATGGGCCTTTGTGGAGTAACAATATCTATATTTTGCCGAAAATTTTATGATGTGTAGGTAATGGTGCTATCAGATTTATAAGATATCAATGGGATGACGGCATCAATATCAGGGCCATTTTATACATTATCCAAGAATGGCAGCCTACTGATGCCTAAGAATAGCCATAACCATCTGTAGCTCTGATCCATAAAAGTAGTTTTCTTATGCATTAAAGGTTTATAATTAGAGTTAACAGTTCTACAGACCTTGACAAAAACCCTTGTAGGGTTATTCTCAGGGTCTGTAAAACTTGCTTTCAATGGCTACAAAAGGCAATAACTAAGTAACATGTATGACAATTTCGAAAGGAACTTTGTCTGTCTGTTACCTTTCACACCTTAATTGTATTTGATTTAGAAATGAAATGCATGAATCGAATGATTGAATGAAATTTTGTACACACCATGACCTGGTATAGGCCATAGGATAATTTTTATCCCTACAGTATGCTTCTGCGGGCTTTTCAGCCTGCACACGGGCGAAACTGCTGGCAAAATGGAATGAAATAGTAGGCAAGGCTCATATAATATCACTGTACCTTCAAAAGTGGAGTTGACATCTCTAAGGGCAGCTAAGAAGGCGTCGGCAGCGTAGGGCTCCGGGCTAGCGTCAGCAGAGCTGCTGTTGAGGCACTTGCTCTCTGCTGCCCGAAGGTTAAAGTATGTCTCATGTAGCTTCTCAGTTGCTATCTGAAGGGAGAAAAGGGATTGATATTTAATAATCTGTGTCAACATCTACCATCATCTTAAACTACCATTTAAAATAGGTGGAGGTCAGAGCATGATTCAATTACCTCGTCATCATCTGCCAAACCTTTTCCCAAATTATCTTGGGGTCGGCTTCCAGTCTAGCCGGATGCAGCTGAGTACCAGTATTTTACATGAAGCGACTGCCTATCTGATCTTCACAACCCAGTAACTGGGTAATACAATACCCCTTGGTAAAACTGGATGTCAGACTTTTGGCTTCTGACTACTTGTAACGACTGTCAAAGATCTACAAATGACAGCCGGGACCAACGGCTTAACATGCTTTCCGAGGCACGGTAGGTAACTCGGTATGTAATTATGGTCACCCATCCTCGGACCAACCTCGGCAAGCACGGCTTAACCTTAAAGATCGACCCGTGCGGCTGTTACTATTTAGCCACAGCTTCAATTACCTAGTAAACTTAGTTATTTTGGCTGTTGTTGATTGCAGTTAGTATCACAGAAGATCGAAGGCCAAAACTGTGCCAATAGCCATTATTACTCCTAACTAAGGAATATCTATCTTCCAAGATATAATTTAAGTACTTAGATTATAAACACGGAAAATGGGTCTTCTGTCTGAAATGGTCAAACTTCTTAATGGCAATCTATGATAATAGCAACATCATTCATCATCATCTTTTATGATTCAAAATACGCACTTCGGATGTGGAGTTGCAGCCACTAGCCCGTTACACAACACAATAACCCTAGTATTTGTCTCTTCACCTGGTCTGCAGTCTCTTCAGCTGTATTAGATTAAGATGGAAACCAATCGCCCATAACAAGTTTGAAAGGGCATATGTTGCTGTGTAGAAAATGTTACCAAATGACTTTTTTTCATTAGGTATTTAAAATTCATTTCCCAATCTGCATGGTGATTAAAATTATCTTCGCATTACAAGTAAATATTGTAATCATATGATCAATATTGACCTAAAAATTCTTTATTCACAAATTGGGTCTACCTGATTGTATTATCATTATCAATAACGTTCTTATCAGATAAATTGTGACCCTCATCTTGCTTATGATAAACGAAACAAATATATGATTAAGAAAACAGTTCTTGTTACAAGTAGAGGAAAATGATAACTATACATTACTCATACATATCAAAACTCAATGAATCCGTAAATATTGCCACTGAATAGAAACACTGTCATATTTTTTTGACAAATATTTAATACTGCTGAAATATTGTGCTGCTGTGCTTATCATTCTGACATCCATTTAGATATAAAGATATAATGGAAATGCCAAGATAAAAATTATGAGAATTCATAAAAGTAACCACTATTTAGGTTTTCAATACGCAACAAAGCAAAAAATACTAGTTGTCTATCAACGTAGAGGCTAAAGAATCATCATACCACTCATTCATACCAGTTTATTTGTGGTTGGCGCAGCATTTCTTCTACCATACTTCTCTATTATGGGCTAAAAAAGATTCATACACTAAATAAAAAGGCTACAACTATGTTGTATTGTGTACCTGTATTTTACTCTTTCCTGCACTGTTATCAGACTGTCCTAAAGACAGTAGGTCTTTACTGCTCCATGATCTGGTCCCTGATGAGGCCAACCCAGCTGCACTGCGGCCTAGAGAGGAACTCTTTAGTCGGATGCTGCCGAGCTTCTGTTCCACACTAGCTAGGTCAGACACCAGGTGGTGTAGGTTGTGGAGAAAGCGTGGTGCGTATCTGTAACAATAATGGTAGAAAATGAAGGATTTCCTTTTCGGTCTAGTGGTGATCGGTCCCAACACTTCATGCGGGAGGCAATTCTGCATGGCATGGCTGCTTGGTGATAGAGCTATTGGTGATGGTTTTGCATTTATAATTTCTCTGTAGTATTTGTGCCTAATTGATGGGAATAGGCTAGGTGTCATGGAACTCAAACATAACTGTGCATAATGTGGGAGACAGGCATCTCTGCTTAACCTTTTGGGGAAAAAAGGCTAGATATTTATGTAATGCAATAAAATAAAATAATGGGAATTAATACATGCTTTCTTGTCTATACATGTATTAATTCCCATTATTTGCTTTTTACTTTCCTTGAAAATGTAACAGATTTTTTATCTATCAACCTATTATTGAATAAAAACAATACTTCGAATATGAAATATGGCACTCATAATGCAGTTTTCACTCAATTTCTCTTTATATAATTTGCATTGCGTTTACATTAACCACTAGATAATTAATATTTACATTTTAGCATAAATGAATATTCTCACAAGACTGCATAGCAAAATAAAGCAATATAATAATTACTGAATGTGGACAAAGCAACAGGAGTATGTATGGATGGTTGCAGGTCTGTAGTTTTTATCAACCCCATGTGAAAAAGGCATGAGTTTCTAATGTGTATGTAAACATAATTACCTTAAGGTATAGAGCACACTGTTGAGGAAGCAAGTGTTCCCCAAGTTAGATAAGGTAGCAATGGGAGTCTTTCGCTGTTGTGTGCTCCCCGCATATTGAGTGTCCGTTGTATGGTGGCCATTCAACATGGCAGCGCTGGCTGAGGGAGGCTCCAAAAGTATCAGCTCAAGCTCAGATGATTTTTCTGCAATATTTAACAAATGTAAGATTCTCTGATAATGATTTGTGTTTAGATTTCTTGATAATTCCTTTATTGACTTGTACCATAGAGGATATCTGACAGCTACTGTGATAATTATCTTTCCTCGTATCAGAAGAGGTTGGATTTATGTTTTAGCTAGCACTTTGTGGATTAATGATGTTCAATTTCTTATTTTGGGTAACTTTTATGGTCAACATTAGCGTCGAAAATTGTTTATCACGGAATAAAATCAAAATAAACTATTTAATCTCACCACTGACAGAAAATAATGAAAGAGAACATATGGAAGCATAAACACTACACGACACAGTATTTTCCTCGATAGCACTGAGCACAACTACACTAAATCACCGAAGTATTGCACACCATCGGCGTCAAGTACCGGTAAGTTACACAATACCTGCTGGCTTTGCTGTCTCAGAAAGAGGCTTCAATCTCTTCGCAGCCGATAAAGTATTTGAATATACACTCTTCAGAGACCTTTTTAAAGGCTTATTCTCTTTATTACTATTAGTAGACTGCCTAAAAGGGTCTGCGTTCTCCTTTGAGTTCTCTGTCGGTTTCTTATTTTCGTTGGTCAAATATGTTGCATTATTCCTATTTAATGACAGGGAAAATCTAGACTTGTCCACTCCTTTTTTCGTTTCAGTCACAGAGTTAACTGGCATCTTCAGCATACCTGAAAATTGAGTTTCTATGTATTGTAGCAAATAAACGTAATAAACGGAGGCCACTTTACAACTTTCCCATGGCATGTCAAGGATAACGTCCAAAATCTCACTTTTTTATTTGCGTTACTTACGTAAATGTCTTCATTAGGTACATTGACTTACATTATAATGTAAGACAATGCATTTTCATTAGAAACTATTTATTTATAACTGCAAATTTGTAAGATTTAACCGCGAACAGCCCCAATGGAAGCAGACGGCCATATTGGTTTATTTGATTGATGATCGACGTCAGTCTGTCCTTCGATTTCCTAGTTCTATTTTGTTTATGGATATGACAGTTCGGTTTTCGAAGATGATATTAGGTTTATTTTGAAAAACATTAAGTTTCACTGAGAAAATTCTTGCATCGCTCTCGTCGTAAATGAAAGCAATTACAATTTTTTGTTTATATTTTTACTTTGTTTTTGGATGTCTATGCTCGTTTGGCATAGACAAAATATGTGAAGTAAATGACGTAAAGGGTGCGTTCGTATTTGATAATTTTTTAAAATCCTGCACCGTGCCAGATGAAAATAAATTTTGGACAATAAATAGAAATAACTAAACATTGAATTTAACAAACGTCCGTGAGTGTAGAAAAGATGATTATATCAGAAAACACGGATTATATCAGTTACCTGCCAAATCAGATTTCCGGATAAACGGGGTGGTACTAGGGCAAACTAGGGCTATTACCACAAAAGGACGATCATGGAGCATCCTGTCTAAATGGGAAAGGTTAGGTTAGTTTAGAACTGTGGCCCTGTGACGGGAGCGACCGGCGAGCGCTACATCCAAGTTAGCATATTTTCATATTTTTTTTTGGGTTAGGTTAGTGTATGCAGACACGATAAACTAGTAAACCAAAAGGCCTAAGAAAAACTAGCTTGGCTGAAATCAGGATTGGCCGGTAACATTGTCTTAATAGTCCATTGTTTCATGATTGTTTCTGGCTGGTTGGTTTGACAGTGCATAGAGCAAAAGGTATTCCTCTATGGATGGGCGGGAACTGAAAATTAAAAAGAACTAGTAAATTATGTATATTAGAAAACTTTGTGGCTATCTAAGTACTACCTAATAGTTAGTAATTCTGTAAGTCGTAGTTAAATAAAATTTTATCTCTTAATAAATAAGATCTAAATAAAAACAAAAAACGGATTCCTATTAGTTTTGGCACTAGCCTCGACGGAACCGAGACCTCGAGAGAGGGTCAGAAATGGAAGGGAGTAGTGGTATCTTTAGTGTGTTTAACAGCAAAGTTTAAGCAAGAAGAGCTCATGTAAGTGTAACAAAGCTACGTATTTTTTTTTTGTTGTACCAAGTGACGCCGTCTTAATTGTTTTTCCGTCGTTATTTTTTTTGACGATCCGTTGGTAACTATGTTAAACGCAACCGTAAACAGACGAATTTCTATGACAACAAAAATAACTCCTTTAGCAGCAGTCCAGCATTATTTCCACCAGTATTTCAAGCTCTTTTGTGGCAGAAACTACGGTACCTACTTATTCAATGATTAGTTGATTACCGGTAAGTATAATTTAAAAAGAAATGCATAAATAGTTGCTGCCCATGGCCAATCTACCTCGAATGTAAAAGATGAGTCAGATAACAAAAGAAGCAGTCAGTGAACTTCCAATAAAAATCATGATTAAGTACCAGCTTCATAATTTTTCGTCGGCCTTAATTGCTTTAACCCCATTTGTAAGGGATCATTATTGTGATTGTTCTCCTGAATGAAGAACAAAGCATCGCGAGCATCTTCGAAATATACGACAGCCGCGAAGGAAAGCTGGTACGCAATTAAAAAGAGATTTTCCAACCAAAAATTGAGGTTTTGTTAAATTCTTGTTTAATTTTATTGTGATGTATAGTTATTTAGAATGGACGATGAAAGACGGAAGGTACGGCGCCAAGCTTGTTTACAACGCTGATTGGCGTTACAAGTCTGCCACCTGAGATTTTTGTTCGCAATTCGCGTGGAAATCAGTGTGCATTTATTTATTTTATGGAAATGTTTTTCGTTAGGGCTGCGTCCCAAAAACATACTGAATATTCAGTTTTTTAAGTAATATCGCAAACTTACGTAATATGGTAGTTTTGAATTAATTATACATTAATTTAAAACTACCATACGTATTTGTTTAAGTATGTCTTACGTCGTCACGTCGCGTCGGCGTCGCCGCGTCGGGACAAACGCTGAGATAGAGCCTCGATGGATGGCGTAGTTCGTTCAGCGCTGTTTTTTAAATCGCGATGCTTTCATGCCCCGCCACTTAATAACCCTCGCGCGGTACTGTGACTAAACTCATACTTACCTGGCTTATGGGATACCGTGATCATGCAGGCGGTTATACCCCAAAGCGATGCCTCCACATAGCACTGCGGTTAGTTTGAGCCCTGAGATTAGGTACCTACTAGGGCTTTCAAATACCGGACTTTTACAATACCGGTATCAATACCGGTATTGGCTGTCAATACCGTGATCACGGTATTAATACCGGTATTTAACGCTACTTCAATTAGGACCTTAATAAAACATTAAAATGTGTGCTTTTATTGTCAATTCGATCCTTATTGTTCATATTTAATAAAAATACCTTTTTAATACATAGCTCTCTTAAACAGGGTTTCTGGTATCTCGACGTATTTTCCCTTTTATGACGTCCTTTGCAGGACGATAAGAAAAAACCCATATTAAATCGTTTGAAGCCAATTTAAAAATGATTTTCGGCGCGACTGTACACAAATTTAAACAATTATCATAGCTCATGCCGTAGCAGACCTTTGTTAATAATTTAAACTTAAAAAATGTCTACAACTTTGGTAAAGATCACTAATATTTAGTTTTTTTTCTGGATCTTTTGCTATTTTTTCGGGGGCGATGCCGGCGATTGAAGAGTCCGTGCTCGTTCATATGCCACGCTTCTGCACTCCATGAGCACGTGCTGTGGTGTTTCTTCCGCCTCCATTCATCCTCTGCACAAAGAGCTATCCGTCACACCTATGATAAATAGGTGTTTGTTCAGGGGACGGTGGCCGGCTATAATAAATACATATAATCTTGCAAATTTTGTCCCGTTTCTATCTATTGATTCTGCGGGCAAGTCTCTTTGATGCTTCCGGAACTGCACTCTTTGATTGCCTGTAGGTAACACTGTTTCTCCATTCCAGTTGGTGTATTTCCTCGGTTTTCTTAGTCGTTACCCAGTGAGTAACTGTGCCCTTTTATCCATTGCAGAGTTACTCTGTTTGTTTTTGCAATGTGTTGGAGTGCGCTGTGACATTCCAATACGAGGGCAGAAGCTAAAATATTGTTTTGTAGCGCTTGGAGCACAGATACACTGTCTGAGATGACTTTGATGTTAAGATCTCTGACGTCTCTGGCTGCAACTGCTTGAGCCGCTCTGGTGATTCTATTGCATTCTGCTTAGAAGATTGTGTTTAGTTTGCCCAAAGTGATATTTAAGTAATTCGAGAAGACGCCAGCTCCAGTACCACTTATGGTTTTGGAGCCGTCTGTGTATATCCTAACTTTATCGATGCCAGAGAAATCTTCAGCTTCCGCTTTGAGTCGGATATCGTATCTTCGATCGAAGACGTGGTGACATGGAGTTCTGTCCGTGGGAGCATCCAGGAGTGGTATTTCCTTTAGAATCTTTTGCAGAACTTTTGATAAGTGTGGTGTCTCTGCGTTTAGTTTCCACAAACCTTTCGATCTTAATCTTAAGGCGTCTCTTCGCCTCTTCCTGTATTCTAAGATCTAGAGACTTCAATTTTGAGAGGTACTCTAAAGCGGCCGATGGAGTGGTTCTCATACATCCTGTAGCTGCTACGGTCGCTAGGCGTTGTAGCCTCTAGAGTTTCGTTTTTACTGTGGTCAGTTGTGTTCTGGGCCACCATACAACTGATCCGTAGGTTACAGAAAATCTGATAACTGATGTGTACAGCCAAAGTGTGATCTCTGGATTGAGACCCCATTTTTTACCAACAAGTCTTCTGCACTGACCAAAAGCTATACAGGCCTTCTTTATTTTTGCATCGATGTGACTCGCCCAGTTCAATTTGTTATCAAGTATGACGCCCAAGTACTTGACTTGTGTTGATAGGGAGAGTTTGGTATTGACTAATTTTGGTAACTGTAGTTCTGGTAACTTCTTTTTGTAGGTGAAAAGGATAAGTTCTGTTTTTTTCGGATTTACTGACAGCTATGGTTTGACACACCATTCTTCTACAATCTGGACGGCAGAAGGCATTACTTTACATAACACATTCTCTGCATTCCCGTTTATCAGTATTTTAGGTCATCTGCATAACTAATAGAAGTGTATCCTCTATCGTTTAGCCTTTTTAAAAGGCTATCCACTACTATGTTCCATAAAAGAGGTGATAGGACTCCCCCCTGTGGACATCCTCTGACTATACATGAATAAAGAGAATAAGATCACATCTAATGTTTGTAATACCGTGATCACGGTATTGACGCGTCAATACCGGTATTGACAAAGGCCCATATTTAATCCGTGATCACGGTATTACGGGATCCCGGAATACCGGTATTGAAAGCCCTAGTATCTACCCTTATGTGGATAACTCGTAGGCGTAATTTTTGTAAGACTACGCAGCTACAAAAATTAAAAACATTTGAAATGACGGCAACGCCATTTCTGATTTTTTTAGTGTCCTTAAGCGGGCCATAGACGATAGGTTATGCATGACAGTTTTAATGTGCACGCAATACCTTCATGCAATACCGAGTTCCGAGAACCCATACTGAACTGCAAGCCTTTTGGTTCACTGCCTTGTTTTGCAAGCATGGTATCATCGGCAACACACGACGATGTTTGCCTTAGTGGTGGGTGCTTACTATGTTTTGCGGGAAAGTAGTAGCGTACGAAAAGTAGGCGGTATTTAACTACCACCGCGACCGGAGCATAGTGATTTCTCTAGATTTATTTATATTCCTGGCAACTTGTTTAGTTTGCCAGTCCATTAATTTCCATTATCTTGTGTTAACTGGATTAGAAATTCAAATTATTACCTACATATGTAGAAGTGAGGCGGTAGAGATACATGATACCAGTTGTAACAAACTTGCTTATTCCTTGATGAAAGGAGTAAACAGATTTATACATTAAAAAAGTAATTAGGGGAAAATGAATTTAATAAATGATGAAATGAAAAATACAATAAATTAGTACAAAAGTGAAGGGCAGGTTAACCGAGAACGTTTTAAATATCTCCGCAAATCTCTGAGCGTGATAGTAACTGAAGACAAACTTGCAGTCGTAGAAAGCTGGCTTGATTAAGATGAGCTTGACCACGACGAACTTGATGCAGGGCGATTTGGTAGGACCCACCAGCAGACACGTACCGCCCAATGCCAGGCTCGTCAGCTCGAAGAGCAGCTTCCAGCAGACAGGTAATGAGCCCCAGTGCCAGGCTCGTCAGTTCGCAAAGCAGCTTCCAGCAGACAGTTAGCAACAGCCACGGCAGCACTAAACGAAGGCCGCTCTTTGACTCCACCAGGCTGTGCTCAAAACTCAAGATATGACAGATCTTGACTCCAAACTAGACTTAGCTGTTTTCTTGATTTTAGACTATACTGATTTCTCGTGTCCAGACTGAACCGACTCTTAACTCCAGACTAGAACCAGGGCATCTGTCAGAAATCCCTTTTATACCCTGATCTTCCGTTTCTTTTCTTCCAATGTCTTTTTTCGATTCAAAACTGCTGCGCTCTAGTAAGACGCAACCTGCCAGTATTAAAAACAGCCAGTAACAATGGTCAAAAACCCTGCACATAATATTTTTAGAAATATAACTCAGAATATCTTTACACAGCAAATATTCGCAATTAACTATAAAATACAACAATTTGAACTGACGAATTGATGATAATAATTTTTAGTAATATATAATCTAAAATGAAACCTTCATAGAGAGTTTGGCTGGTAAGAATCAAAAATAAAAGTAAATGACATCTGACAAATTTGAAGTAAACATGTCACAACAAAGGATATAAAGAAAATATTTATAAAAATGAATCGATTGATAAAATGCCAATGTAAAACCAATAAAAGTATGAATATGGATGATAAGTGTGAGTATAAAGTGTCTGTAGTAGGCAGATACTATACAGTGGCCTAATTAAAATGCATGTGTGGTATTCTCTCTGTATTGCATTAGCAGGGCTTACAGTTAATTATTTAGGCCCTACATACATTAAATATTCTTTGAGAAAGACCATTGGCAATTCCGGCGACCTGTATGTCGTGAGAAGTACCTGTACGAAATTTTGAAACAATGAAGGATTCTCATCGTTCGGCTCAAGATCTAAAGTTGAAAATCCAACAACACGTTTCATTAAGGTGTCGCCAATTGTTAGTGGAAACGGTATTGAGATCTACATCTGAGTGTTGCTAAGCTGTCCGATAACCAATCTGTCTGTCAAGCAAGCATTGTGATTAGGGTTGTACGGAATACCCTCTAGGGATCGCTTAATATAGCGCAATCCGTAGTTTATCCTAGCTAACCCGTTGTTAAACATTTACCTACACGTAAATATATTTGATCGAATTTCGAAATACTTTTTTTTTATAAAATTAAAACATGGACAAAGCTACGCAAAGATTATGTGTGAACAATCTTATTACGAGAACCTACTTGATTAACTATTTTTTCACCAGTAGTTTTCCTGAAAGCTCCATTAATCAAATGATGGTGCGGCTTTCCTTACGAAATAATATTTTTAACATGTGGTCGGTAGACATATCTTGTTACGTAGGAAAACTATAAAAGATAGGTATGTTTATTTATATAGGTAAGGTAAGTTTTACCGTTAAACGTGATTTTTAACCACAACAATAAAGTCGTTTCCCAGCAATAATGTAATTTTTGGCTAGTTTCTTAGTCTCATGTACAAAATGCTTGGTGGCCGAGAAAGAAATGGACTCTTCACTACGTAGTGAAGAGTACGTAGTGAACGGAGAGATAAAGAAATGGACTCTTCCCTACGTAGTGAAGAGTCCATTTCTTTATCTCTCCGTTTAAATCTTTTGTCTCAGTTCACCAATATGTAAAACATCTCAATGTAAAACAGTGAGATGCATTCTCACTGTTTTACATTCGTTCCCATAGAAGCGAACGGATAATCTGAACCCTGTTGAATCCGTTTGAGACCGTCAATCCGCCGGCTTCAGACGGTGCGGCGACTTTATTGAGTTTCTCATTTTATTCTTGTTACCTACAGAACTTCCAAGGAGTTTTTATAAAAACCCTGCTGAGGTTCAAATAAGTACTTACATTTATAAATACCTTTTTCCCATGGCAGAAACCACAGAAGCTGCGATCCTTACATAGGTACTTCTTTTGAACCGCAACGAAAATGAAACGAAATAAGTACGAGTACTTAAACTTCTAAAAATATTGATGTTTCGTTCCCGTTGGAATAATTTTAAAAGAGCACTGTGGGACGAGCTATTCATGCCTTATAGTTGTATGCGTGAAGTTTTAAGGGCAGTATCATAATAGTTCTTGTTGTTTTATTTTTGTGGACGGGTGAGTTTAATCAACATTTAAAATTATATTTCAGTAATTTTCCCATTCTTAAAGTATCCTATGGCTTTACTGCAGTAAGTATCGCTTTATTTACAATTTTAGACCCAACCCTATTTTTCACAAGATTTTTGAAATATAAGTTAGATTTATTAAATATAACTTTAAGGTAAAAAGGTAAAAACTGATAAAAACAAATTACGTGATTATGAAGAAAAATATTGGTTACACAAATAAACACGAAAAACATCATTTTATTGGTAGAAGATTGGTAATGCATGCCAAGCTGTAAACACTTAAAAGTACATTTCCCAGACTACCCTTCAATATTAATTATACTAAATTCACAATCGCAATCTGTAGGTACTGTTCTGTTAACAAACATTTATGCCGAGTGGACGGGTACAATAATACAAATGCAAATTGCTGGCAGCGTCAATTGCGCCGGTGTCAATATTGAACAGGATGCGGACCACCCCTACCGGATCCCGTTACTAAGCACTGAGCGCAATGTTAGGACCGCTCTGAAATACCTACGCAATTTTAGAGCGGGCGTTGTTTTTGTAATGAGATTGGAATAGGTTGTAGGAACTGTTGGAATAAAATGTGTTCAATGGTTATTGAGTTTGGGTTTTGGGAGTTAGCTTTGTTGTAAGTACCTAGGTAGGTATATTAGCGATGATTGCATTTTTTTTTCTTCTATTTTAGCCAAAACTATCCCACAGCTGGGCAAAGGCCTTCCCCTAATTCCCCAGCGTACAGATCGTATCGCCACCTCTTTCTGGGCCGCCCTCGGTAGTGCCGTCCGTCTTCCAGCAGCCATAGTGTGGAGACTTTTGCCCAGCGGTCATTGTGACGTGACCCACCCAATCCCATTTAATTGCATATTAAATTGTGTAAATATTGTAGAGCTATAAGTTTTTAAACTGACATGGTCACTAACACTATTAATAACATTTACTACGGGATATTTACCATGTGTATTATTTGTTTCGAGTTCCCGATATTTCGGCGCTGTTGCAAACGCCATGATCACGGATAAACTGAAGTTACTGCGAGTGGGTGTTTATGTGCAGACAAATCGGTCTACCCTCTTCCTTGTTCGTTTTTTGTGCTTCGTACCACTACCACTGTCACTCACAACTCGATTCTGTTCCCGACACACGAAACTCACTGTGTCCACTCGCGAACTTTTTACGACCCTTTTTCGGTTTTTACACAGTTGAACCACTGGATTCCAGGCTCTCGACAGTTGAAACCCATCCTCCCGGTTGAAGTTCTTATATTTAGTTATTTCAATCGCTTCTCTTACCAGTCTGGGTGTATAGTGGCGTTCTGTCGAGATGACCTGAGGGTAATGTAACTCAATCCAGTGGTTCGAACCTGATTCGATGAGATGTTGAGCTATGGCTGATTTTTGGGTGTCATTATTTTTTACCGCCCTGATGTGCTCCGCTATTCGACAAGCTAAAATGCTGGGGATGGTGGTGAGAATCAGCGTGTAGATAACGATCCCAGACACCTGAACTCTGTAGTGACTTCACTCACCAACCGTGCATATGATTTATGTGACGAGGATCATTTACGTGCTGAGCTGACACATGTACGGAGGGTCCTACAGAGGAACGGATACACTTGGAAAACCGCACAAGGCATACGAACAACTGTTCGTAAGCACCGGAAGTGCGAGGTTGAGAGGCAGCCAGCATTTTTGCCCAGTGACAGATAAGGTTGCTAACATTCTTCGGAAATACGCCATAAAGACTGTTTTCACTCCTTTGAACAAACTGTCTCAGAAGCTGCGTTCGCCGAAGGACAACTTTCCGTTGGAAAAACCCGGTGTTTATAAAGAGGATTGCAGTTGCGGCAAGTCGTATATCGGTCAAACGAAGCGTACGGTAGCTTGTCGAATAGCGGAGCACATCAGGGCGGTAAAAAATAAATAAAAAATAAATAATATAAGAACTTCAACCGGGAGGATGGGTTTCAACTGTCGAGAGCCTGGAATCCAGTGGTACAACTGTGTAAAAACCGAAAAAGGGTCGTAAAAAGTTCGCGAGTGGACACAGTGAGTTGCGTGTGTCGGGAACAGAATCGAGTTGTGAGTGACAGTGGTAGTGGTACGGAGCACAAAAAACGAACAAGGAAGAGGGTAGACCGATTTGTCTGCACGTAAACACCCACTCGCAGTAACTTCAGTTTATCCGTGATCATGGCGTTTGCAACAGCGCCGAAATATCGGGTACTCGAAACAAATAATACACATGGTAAATATCCCGTAGTAAATGTTATTAATATTGTAGAGCTATTTCTGTTCTGGTTACACGTAATTATTAGCAGGTAGATAGGATAGGTATGTTTGAATCAGTAGTCCATTTCTTACTTCCTTCTTCTCTATTGGATGACTGAAATGTTTTCCGACCAGTACGTAGCAACCTGGATAGCTCTGCCATTGTTGCATGACGGGCATCAAAGAAGGTGGGGCATATCCTATGTCGGAGCTTCAAACTCGCATTGTTTCCGAGATGGGCCGATTATACCCCATACAGCCAGATAGGATCAATTTCATTATTTCTGTAATCTGCTGACTAAGCTGGATTCTTTTAATCGACCCGCATCACCGCATGGCTTAGGTTGGCATTGACCTTGACTCAAATGGTTGAATAAAGTAGTTAGTAATACGGGCCGTCAATTGGCGCCCAAGTGGGCCAATATTTCTGCAGGAAAACCACTCGTGTTCATGATGTTTGCTACACTTAAACATTTCTGGATTAACTTTATTGTAGTTGATTGTAGTATTTCAGAAACAGTTTTCGGTTAACGTGGGTCTGTTTCTAACCTTGTTGAACCCTTATCAGCTAACAAGTACTGAAAGATAAGCAAGGGTTAACACAACTCGTGAATTTTAATTTTCTATGTAAATACGGGATTGTAAATGACACAAAGTGCTTTAATGCTAACTAGATCTATTTAATACAGACTACATGCCCATGCATGAAAAACGTGGATTTGGCAATTTTTATATACAAATTCTAAATTGTTTTATGTATTCCAAGCTGCTTGCCACTATGGTAATGTCATGAAAATGTTCATTTCTGCTGAACTCACAAAAGATAATAATTCTAATAAAGATTGAATAGTTATAGTTGGTCATCCATAGAGAAGAGGAAAATAAGGAAGATGAATGAATTATGTGAAAGATGACATGACTAGAATGAAAGTAAACATATGAAGGCTGACAGAGATGAATGGAAGAAAAAGGGAATAGTGTATCTTCACGGTAAATCGCTAGGGGTTTTACGTAATCTCGGATAAGTCATACCTACCTAAGTACACTGCAATCACGCGATCGTAAGAAAATCTTTTGTTATTGTTTCAGGAAGCCATGGACTGACTTTGGTGATTCCATGATTTTTTTAATATGTTTTATGGCATTACTAGCTGTCCCGCGCAACTTCGTCTGCGTCACATTTTCCCCGTTTTCGCATCATTTTTCATTGTTGCTCTGCTCCTATTGGTCGTAGCGTTATGTTTTGATGATATACTCGTATAACCTATGTCCTTCCCCAGGTTGAAGTCTATCTTCTTGTCAAATTTCATTAAGATTCGATCAGCCGTTTAGTCGTGAAAAAGTAACAAACAAACATACAAACAAACAAACAGAGTGCCTTTCGCATTTATAATATTAGTATCGATTAGTATGGATGCGTGACATCAGAGAACAATTTTAGTAAAATCGCAGCTACTGAAAAATACTAAAAGTAGTCATGGAAGGAATTTTGATGAAAACTAAAACTTTATTACCTCCCTCGGCTGCTTAATTCGTTGTTGATCTAGTGGTCGTTAGCGCAACTGCTGAGCATGAAGTCCTAGGTTCGACTCCCAGGTCGGGCAAAGTCTTATTGAGTTTTTCATCAGGAGTTTCTCAGTAGCCGCTACGGAGTCTGCATTTGTGCCCGGTTGTTGGCAAAAGGCTCGCCCCCTATTACATGTGACTTTAAATACAAGGTATTGTTTTGCATCCTCGTCAAAATTCAAGAGGTTGTCACAAAAGACATAAATAATCAATTTAAATTACAATACCCAGTTAATTATAAATAAACGCTGAGTTTTTTGGTTGTTTAAGTTTGTCAGTATTTCAGAATAACCCTCTTCACGTGGTTTAGGGAATTAGAAATTATGAATAAATGTTTAGATTGTTTGTATGTGTGGAAGTGCGGTTATAGGGCGAGAATCAGACGGGCCGCGTTTAAAACACGGGTGGTTCACACTTGCCGATACCCTTAAATAAGAAAGAAAATGAAAATTACCTATCCATTTTATTATTGTTTCGGAACGAGAATCATTAGCATAGTTACCTCCTTGAATTTGACAAGAATGCAAAACAACACCTTGTATAACTGGCGATATGTGCGTACTAAGCTACTAGTTACACCTCTGCCAAACCTATCGGGGATTACAGGCGTGACTGAATATATTTTTATGGAACCTACACAATAAAGCATGTCGGCAACGTAGCTTCTGGAGATAGGCTTGGCATGTCATCGGAATGACTACCTACTGAATGTGGGCAACGTGTATAGGCAGACACGTTTATAAAATGGTCACACATTCAATGAAAACAGATAGACCTTTTTTTCAAAGCAATCTCTATCTGTCAAAATAACAATTCACTCGAACGGTTTTGTTTAAAAACAATACCCATTCGAATTTCGAAGCCAATATGAGCAAATATTGGAATTCGTTTAGAATATTTCGTTTGAAAATGGATTCTACTTTCAATAGTTTCAACAACTTTTAAAATTGTATCAGTTCCACGTGTAAACTTACTTCTAATTCAGCTTTACAGTTTTAGCTTGTTTTCATTTAAACATTTACGTGTTATAAACACTGTTTCAACCAATGAGGGATCGCAGGTTGCAAGTTCCACAAATGGAATAGTGGTAACAAATTCTAATTTCAAGAGCTTTGCTACGAATTTATTGCCATATAAATTCTACTCTTCAGACTATGTATGCAGGGAACATTATTCTGCCACACATGCAAGTGATAGCGATATACTGTGCTTGTAACAGTTGCAACTTAGACTTGAAGTCACATCTATTATAGTCTTTAATCGTCCTAATTTGTTAACTTAAACTTCATTTGTAATAGTGTTGCTTTTAAAGCTAGATGGGATTGACATCTTAAAACACATATTTTAAGGAAATAGTGGTACTGTGTCTCCTACTGTAATTAAACTCCATCATTAACCGTTTATATTAATCATTGGAACCAGAACAGTTACTAGCGCTAGTAGGTACGTACCAACTGACTACACCATTCACTTACAAGTAACATTATCCACACATCTAAACATAACATAATTAAACTGCAAATCAACAGGATGTTATTATTGTATATTTATTTACATTATTAACTAGCTGTCCCCGGCATGCGTTGCAATGCACTTTTTACCTACCCTATCTACCTACCTACCATACCCTACCTACCTTCCCTACCTACCCTACCTGCCCTACCTGCCCTACCTTCACTATCTGCCCTACCTGCCCGCCTGCTGATTTTGGTTTTAAAACCAAAATCAGCTAAATCGGCCCAGCCGTTCTCGAGTTTTAGCGAGACTAACGAACAGCAATTGATTTTTATTAAAAGAAGATATAGATATAATTAAACCGTACCATTTATTTAACTCTGTGTTTAAGCTCGAATTAGTTTAAGCATATTACATTAACTATTAACGTAAAATGCATAAACTTCTTTGCTTTGCTTTCGATCTTTACGAACTTTGTTTATTACAAGTTAGGTAGTTTATGGTGAAAGGTAAATCAAGTCCAAAATTAGGAACAACGTCGTTTTTATCATCCTGTAGCAGTGCAATGCTGGACGGCTTCCCCATCGCAGACTATGCATGTGCGTCCCAACATCACTCGTCATACTCATCATCATCTGGCTAGCCTTTTCCCAATTATGTCTGCTTCCAGTCTAACCGGACGCGACAGCCTCAAAGCCATCTGACTTCCACAACACAGTTAGTACTGACCAAAACGATACGCCTTGGTAAGACTGGTTGTCAGACATTCGGGCCACTGACTGTCAAAGATCTACAAATGATAGTCCATCCGTAAATGGTTACTCATTAGGGTAAATTATTGATAGAGAAAGGACGTCTCCATTAATTTACTACCCCGTTTTCTAAGGTATTTAATTAGACGAGGGTTACCTATAAACTTCTCGATAAGTTCAGCCTCTCCGTTCATTAAACAATGTCCATTACACTTAGCTTTAAAAATGTTGAGCTATAAATATCAGTCTTTTGAAGCTTTTAATCGACATCCACTTTGACATTGAATAATCGGATTTCCACGTGCTTTCGGAGTTGGAGTGAAATTCATGTTTTGTCTACAGAAGTATACCTTTAGGTTAAAAAATGACGGAGTTTGCTGGGGTAGGTCATTTGGTAATTGATAAGAAAGTAACCATGCGTTGACCTAATCCTAATATGACATAAATCATAATTAATTTTGATTCCGTAAAGTTCTTGGGAAACTTGAAATGAATGTTCTAACGAAAATGTTATTTCATTTGTTTTAATTTTTAACGTTTTATTAGATACTAGCTGTTGCTCCGTGACTTCGTACGCGTGAAAATTTTAGTGAGAGAAACAAAATGTCCTCTGTTCTTCTCCACGATATAATCTACCTCCTTGCCAAATTTCATTACAGTCCGATCAGCCATTAAGTCGTGAAAAGGTAACAAACAAACAGAGTTACTTTCGCATTTATATATATGTATATATTACTTTATTTATTACTTTTAGATCACTCGACCATAATTACAACACTAGCACTAGCACTTGGATACTGTTGCTGTAGTTATGCGGAAGTGATATGATAGTCTACTCAACTGTATGCCGCTTGCCAGATAACTGACACAAACAAAAACAAGTTAAATGTAAATAAAAAAATATCTTATCTTATCTTAAGGCTGCGTAGGTAGTCAGATTTTAGGTATATGGGCGGGTGAAACTCGGTATGTGATACCGCGTTGTGCAATAAACTGCTAATAAACGCTACACTAAACGTATTGAAAATATAATATGAACTATGTAGTATTAAACTGGTTTATATTCAAAGCTGTTTAACATCGTTACTTTTATGATTAAGTACGCGATATTTGGTGTTAAGATTTTCAATAACGAAGCCGAAGCTTTGGTCGGACACAAATTTTAACGCAGTCAGGTTTATTATTTCATTAAAGTAATAATATTTTCTTGTTGATCTTTGCAGTTACTGATGTAGAAAAGAGATGGAAGAAGATTCATGACTAGTTTCGAAAAAAGTTGAAAAGGAAACCTAAATCACGATCTGGTTCTGCAAGAGATGACACTTATGGGTATCGTAATGGAAACATTTTAATTTGGTGAGATTTCTTCGGATGAGTTTTTTCCAGAGAGCCAAGTTCTGCTAATTTGTCTGTGACATCTAATTCACCTAATAAAATTAGATCAATGATACAACTTCTTGATGGTGGTGATGCTGAAAGGACAATGGAAACACGCCCATCAACAGAAATCAATCTGCCATCTGAAAGTGCACCTCGAAGACGTTAACTTGCTGATCAGCGAAGTGAAATGTTTAAAATAGAAAATGAAAATCTAGATTTAATCAAAGCACAAATGCTCAACAAACAACAGGGAAGAGGAATTGAAAAAAAGATGTAAACTACTTGCTCTTCATGGCAATACTGCCAGCACATAAAAAGGTTTTTGAATCTTCAAAAACTTGTTGTTGCACGTCATAAAGTTAGTGAGATGATACTGGAAATGACAACCCAGAACGAGTACGATGAAATATGTTCGAAAATAACACGTCTGCTTTAGGAGACTAAGCTGTATCTCAGCCCCAAGAACGACAACGAACTCACGCTATAGTGGATCGTCCATCATATTAGCTTCCACCTCAAACCAACTACCAGTGGCGAATTTCTCTACACTGAACACAGGGCTCCCGTAGCGACAGATGAAACCGAAACTCTCGAGTGATCTTTAAAATAACAAGCGGTTGATGATGTGGATTAATAAATTAGAAACTTTTACTATCACTTATGGGATAACTTCCGTCATTATAGTTCCCGATATTTCGACGCTATTGCAAGCGCCACGATCGCGGTAAACGCAGGAATTTAAGGTTGTCTGCGATTCCGGGATAAAAAAAATATGTTTCAATATTTGTTGGGTGTTCTCTAATTAAACAAAAAGCTTGCCAGTATTATGTCGCTCGTTTGATATTTCTGTCTACTTTCCATTAGACTATTTGTATTTTTTACGTAAACCCAGTCCTTTTTCCCATGGGGCAGGCAAGCACAAATTACAGAACGCTAAAAATTGTTGCTTAGGTTCATGCCTGCTATATTTCCTTACTGATCCTGTTTTATTTAGGAGTTTTTATCTAGGCTGCTCATGGCTTAATAATAACAGCCGCACGGGCCGATCTTTAAGCTTAAGCCGTGCTTGCTGAGGTTGGTCAGTGGATGGGTGACCATAATTACATACCGAGTTTTCTCCGTGCCTCGGAAAGCACGTTAAGCCGTTGGTCCCGGCTGTCATTTGTTGATCTTTGACAGTTGTTAAGAGTTTTGGCTTCTGACTACTCTCTACTACCCAAAGTACCTTATAGGGATGATAAATATAGGTTGCTAAAGTGTCAACATAATAAATGCTCGCACAAATGTCGCACATGCCGTCAAACAAATTGCGGTGGCTTCACTAACACTCACGAATAATTTGTTGCAAATGTATCCTGGTATTTATTGTTTGTTGAACTCATTTCGTTTGTGGCTGTCGTTATAATGAAGGTGTCATGCAAACGTGGAGGAGCTCGTGGCTAAATAATAACAGCCGCCCGGGTCGATCTTTAAGGTCAAGCCGTGCTTGCCGAGGTTGGTCCGTGGATGGGTGACCATCATTACATACCGAGTTTCCTCCGTGCCTCGGAAAGCAAGTTAAGCCGTTGGTCCCGGCTGTCATTTGTAGATCTTTGACAGTCGTTACGAGTAGTCAGAAGCCAAAAAAAGTCTGACATCCAGTCTTACCAAGGGGTATCGTATTACCCAGTTACTGGGTTGTGGAGGTCAGTCACTTCATGTAAAATACTGGTGCTCAGCTGCATCCGGTTAGACTGGAAGCCGACCCCAAGATAGTTTGGGAAAAGGCTAGGCAGATGATGATAATAAATAGGATTGATAAAAAACAGAAAGCCCGAAAAATACTTACAGTTTCATTTATTGCTTTGTCCACATTTTTATAAAGTATGACGTTTGCTAGCAGTTACGACGCACCTCAGCTTCTGAAAAAAAACCCTTTTCATTCTTCATTAAACACTTTATAAAAATAACCCAAGAAGTTAAGAATCCTACACCATCTGAGACGATTGTTCCAGCAGACTCACGAATAAATTGACAAAGTTCGTCAAGTGTCTTGTAGTAAATATTCCATCGGCGTAAGTAAGGATTTTCACTTTTTTCTATTAGCTGCCGCTTCGGGTTTCGGGAACACTTCGGCGACAAGTTTTCCTAACTCGTTTCAAGTATCGCCAGTCAGCTTTTTTTATTTTTTTGCTGTTGCCCGCGACATTCGTTCGCGTGAAATTATATTATTATATATCATCATCATCTGCATAGCCTTTTGCCAAATATTTTGGGGAAATATTATTATAATATATATTATAATAAAAATATTACTTCTCTATTATAAAAACCCTAATATACAAATAATGCAAACCCTAATATTCTTCTAAAATAGAAGGTATATAGTTACTTCTTGGCTAGAGTATCAGTTATCTACCAAACAAGTGCCGTCAAAATCAGTCCAGCCTTTTTGAGATTAGCCGACACAAACAGACACACAAAAAAAACACTTTTGTATGTTATTAGTACTGTATATTCTTTCATATGCGTTCACTAAAAGCTGTTATTTTAAAATTCAAAACAGCATTTCAATTTGACTTAATTATATAGATTATCGTTGGGTTATTTATCTTGGGGAGGCTCGGAGAATATTTCTTTTTTGTTCTTTTTAATCATAAGGATCAAAATATGTTGACTTCCCCAGCATGGTACGCTATTCTTTAGTTACTCATCTTTCCATAAAAGTAATTCCATATTCGCTTGACACTTGGATATTGTATATCCAAAGAAATAATAAGAGTGAAATAGGTTTTCTATTTCTACGAGTACCTACTAGCCAAAATCTAACTACGTTTCGAATATTATTTGATAGGCTTGACTGAGCATAATAAACCAATATCAGAAATTCAGAATCAGATGAAAAATATTCCTTGTCTATGTTTTTGCTTTTTTTTCTGCCTCTTTATTTAATATCAAGCCTTTTGTCTTCTAAGAGTGTCTGTTGATTAGTAACTAAAATTGATGACGCCTTTCCATATTTAGGGTTATCCCAAGTCCAGCTATAAGGGTCAACCCTAAATATAGATGGGCTTCTGTATACAAGGTGTTGTTTTGCAACCTCGTCAAATTTCAGGTGGTGGTCACGAAAGACATAAATAATCTATTAAAATTACGGTACCTAGTTAATTATTAATTAACGCTGATTTTTTTTGGTTATTTAAGTTTGTCAGTATTTCAGAATAACCCCCTTAACGTGGTATAGGGACTTGGAAATTGTCGAATAAACGTTTGAGATTGTTTGTAAGTGTGTAAGCGAGGTTATAAGGCAAGAACCAGACAGGCCGCGTTTAAAACACGGATGGTTCACACTTACCGATTTCCGTAAAAATGAAAAAAAATTAAAATTACATACCCATTTTATTATTGATTCGGGACGAGAATCATTAGCATAGTTACCTCCTTGAATTTGACGAGGTTGCAAAAAAACACCTTGTATATCCATCATTATTATCTATTATGGGAAGATTGAGAGCTCAGCTTTTAACGATCTAACCTAAGTGTATCGGTAGTTATAACCCAGTCATTAGTTCGAAGAGGTCATGTCAGCAGCTTTGAGTAAAATAAATTAATTTTGTCTTTCATCTGATGACACTAGAATGTAAACTTAATTCAGCATGGCATAAACTAGAATATCATTCAATTTTAACTGATCTATTGTAAATCATTAAAAAGTTCGATGTCTTTCCTTGATTTATTTGTTTACATTTTATATATTTCTGTATAAAATGATATTAAAAAATATAATAAATTGTAGCCCACCGGCATCGGGAACAGGGTCCAAGCTTCGCCCGGTCGGGGCTCCAGAGAAAGGAGCTTTCTGAATCAAGCCCTTGATCCAGCTGCCTAACGAGAGCCGTCGAGGCTGTTGTCAATTAAGCCATTCGCTGATACGACTATCGACACAATGATTACTGAGTCCACATCACACATGTTGACAACCTAGCGAGCCAAGTCAAGATACTTGATTTGCTTCGAGCAAAGGTCGATGTACTTATGGGACCCAGTATATCGTTTAGTAAAATAAGAAGCTTTGAAGAGTCTGTACGATAAAATCGTTGGTTAAATCCTCTTTTATAGAAGGGACCTTAATCCGGTAAAAGTAGGTTTAACTACTTGGATAAATGTGTGTAAAAATATCTTAAACGAAGCCGAAAAGCGCTTGTTCTCAGTAATTCGTCATTGCTATAATTTTATTGTTCTTGCTAGACCATACCTTGGAACCTTCTAGTTACGGAGATATTGCGGGTCAAAGTTACAACTGTTTTTTTTTTTAAACACTATTATTTAATGTCATAAGACGCCTGTAATCGCCGAAAGATTAGACAGATATACCTATTTCGCCAGTTAATGTTATAACTTTACTTTTCATACCATCATGGTCCGTTTACTAGTAAATGAATCCACCAGCACTATGTTTGGATTGCGTTACATTAAGTCCAACCTTAAAAAGTGATTTCTCGCTTTCCAGCAATATTTTTTTC
This sequence comes from Cerastis leucographa, assembly GCA_963082945.1. Lineage (NCBI taxonomy): Eukaryota > Metazoa > Arthropoda > Insecta > Lepidoptera > Noctuidae > Cerastis > Cerastis leucographa. The sequence continues at coordinate 17,194,128 of OY720356.1, read as the reverse complement.
GTTCTTTGCATTTTTGCAGAGTGCTTGGTTGACGGCTTCATGAAGTCCGTTTACGCCTTGTAAAAAACCATTAGCTCAACAACTCGTTAATAACTTACCACGTCATAAATGCCATAAGAACGCCTTGTTAAAACCTCTCCTCCGTCTCCAATGAAGCTTGAATATAACAGGATATTCAATCGACATAGCTCATTAATCAGCGGTAGGTGATCATTAAGTCGATCGAGCAGAAACAATTTGTTTGAGACGTGGATGCTTCATCGTATACCGAGCGTATATTGACAGACAAGTTGGTTAAGGACACATTCATGGAATTGTTAACGCGTTGAGTAATGTTACGTTTCATTTAGAAAGTAGTCATTTTGTTCATTAGTAATATAGCATTACGCTTGTTATTGCTAAAGGCTTAGGCATATGTGATGTGTCCCTAAAAAAAGGGCGCTCACATTTCACCGCTTATGTTTTTTTTTATTCTATATAGTAGGGGGCGAGCCTATTGCTAGCAATCCGGCACAAATCCAAGCTCCGTGGCATTTGTTCAGAAGTGGTATAGAAATATACATAGATAATAATGAGAAGATGTATTTTAAATTACAATTTTTATTTGAATAGAAACGCTTATACATAAAGATATTTAAAGGAAAAAGGTAAAGGTACTCTGGGGCCGTGGGGTCCGAGTGCTCACAGCCTTTTCAAGGAAATATCTAAACGCCTAGTTGACACTTCCCGTGACCCAAGGGCTGGGTTTTACAATGGCCAGAGGCTAAGTATTGCCATACAACGTGGCAACGCCGCCAGTCTCTTGGGCACGTTACCAGTTGACAGCGTTGAGGAGGAGTTTTTTGACGCCCTTTTATAATTTGTTGTTATTTTGGTTATCTAGTTTTAAAAATAATATTAATTTGTGAAATATAATAAATATTTTAAAAAAAGGTAAAAAAAAATTTGATCTATTATTAAATCGTTTTTTTTTTAAATCTTTTATCTCAATTCTGTTTATGTTACTTTTTTCCATTATTCTCCCTCTCTTTGTACTAAAATATTCCGTGCGCCTAGATACAAAATTGATCACAAGGAAGATGTTCCGAAGTATTTACCTTACCTGCAAAACTCGCGGTAAACTCGAGTCAGCAAAAGATAAGAATATTGAACTTTCCGACTTGCGGTAAGCCAAGTACGAAACTTTGGCTTATCTGTGTAAAAAATCAGCGTCAAAAATCGGGCTGAGCATCCTCTTAGCAATTAACCTACTTGGTTTATATTCAGAATGGCTCTCTGGCACGTTATCGTCTTGTTATTTCAGGCATATGAGGACATGCGGGGGCGTGGGTGTCATCTAGGGGATTAAGTTATTACTCTATGTTCAAGTTGGCCAGTAGGTATACTTGAAAAAAAAAATACATCCGTGTTACTAAATTCGCCCCAATGAACGTAGTAGTAGGTTGCTATTAGCAATTAGGCATTGTAGCAATGGTAGTACTAATATTTTCTTTTTCAATCAAGCCCGTAGGTCTGAAGCAAACTTACAACAAGACATTTTTATTGTAGACGCTCGTAGCAAGCACACTTGTAGCAACACGTTCGTAGCTCGTAGCTAAAGTCAGCTCGTAGAAACAGACGTAGAGCTAATATCGTTGTAGGTTGTAGTCATATTTGTAGCAACCCAGTCGTACTTAGCCATTTTCTCGTAGTCAGAACGAATTTGTAGCTACACCACTTGTAGCAAAGAAGAATAATACAAATTGTTGTTCTATAAAAGTATTTTAATGATTTCGAGTTACCAACAGGAACTAGTACAGATAGAAAAGTTTCCACGCTCGCATTTATCATTGTTAACAAGTTGATTCCGCTCAGATACGGTGCCCAAGTACTAGTTTATGTGATACAAAAATGTGCTACAAATTAATATAGAAATACGGTCTCGTGAAAAAGTAGTTATCTTTGATGTATACAGATTTAATGTAAATAAAAACAGACTATAATAACTAGTTATTTCTATACGACAAACCGTGACCAGCATGGTCACGGTTTGTACCTATTTGAATACCTTAATAGGTACCTACAATTGAACTTTAACTACCCTCCGCTGAGCCGAACGATGAAAAAGTACATATATAGGTTCCCTAGTGACGTATCTACTACGTCACTAGGCTACCTAAATTTTACTTTTTCGTTTCGGCCGCTGATTTTCGTCCGATCCGGCCGAAACAGGAATTTCATTATTATTAATACTCTTGAGTGGTGTTTCTAACTATACTCTTTTTCAAGCAAATTTTGTACAGTCAGAATAAAAACCCTGAGGTAGGTTTAAATTATTCAAGTAAAAGTCAGGGAATTGTTGCAAAAAGATAAAGTTTAATATTTTACAACAATCAACTGATTATTGATATTTATCATGTTTACCATGATAAATATCAATAATCAGTCTTGTATATTAATTACCTGGGTTCTTTGGGTTTGTATCCACCGATCCCAAGATCAGATCAGATTGAATTGGAAACTAATCCCGCCGATTTGTATCCCAACCAATCTCAGGATCTCACACAAATCCTTGTAAAGAACCAATTATCCATTGTAACTAGAAAAAAAAAACAAAGTTACTGGCCGAATACCTAACCCTTCTTTTTTAGAATCGGTTTAAAGTTATGGGTACTTTCCACGGGATAACATTTTTTTTGTTAGACCCAAGGAAGTTGTTTGGCTTAGGAACTCTTTATTTCTAGGTTGAGAGTAGTTGAAATCTTATTTACAAGGTGTAGGTTAACGAACCCTTCACGAAACCGTCAACCAAGCATTCTTCAAACTAAGTAACTATACGCAAATAATATTGCTGAAAAACGACTTTTCTTTTGGGGTAAACACGTCACGTTTGACGATAGGACTCAATGTCAAGCACTCACAACATTTGTGCTGATGGATACGGGGGTCGTAGAGGTACTAAAATTAAAATGAAGCTATAACATTAAAAATTTGTACCTATTACAAAAATAAAAATAGGGAAAAGTTGGAATTTTGACCCTCAATATCTCCGCTAGAAGGTTCCCAGGTATGGGAACCTTATAGCGGAGTACCCTAAAACAAAAAAAAATGTCGCAATGACAGGGACAACAAGTCCCTTTCGGCTTTGTTAAAGGGTACTTTTACACCCGTTATGTATCTTCCAACAACACCACCAACATCCCTTGAACTCTACAACCTGTTTTTTTTATATCCCATAACTCAAGGGTTCTGTAGGTAAAAATAATACTATAACTCCTAGAATAGGTGATCCAAAAATGCATAGTTTCGGAAATATCATCAATCATAAATTACTTAGGTCAAAAATTGTCACCAGTATGACGAATCTTTAATTTTGCGAGGTTGCCAAACTTCGCAGTAGTGTAGTAAAATAGTAGTAGTTTTATTGATAAATATACGAGTAATTCTTTTTATTCGGACCAATAAATCTCATATTTAAAGCTAAGAAAATGCGAAAAAACAAAAAAAAAAAGTATGATAGAAACATAATTGATATGCCAGTTGATTCTTTGATATGGTCTCAATCATATCCTTAGTTATGGGATATAAAAAAAACAGGTTGTATAGAGCTACTGATTCATTAACATTCACAGCTGTTATTAGTTCCCTTATTATCACCGCAATCTCTTGGCTCTATAGATAACTCATTAACATTCAAAGCTGTTATTAGTCGGTATCTCTGCAGCCGCTACTCAATTGATTGGGTTGCACCCTGCGGCCTACCGCTGTAACGAGCGATAGATGGCGGGATCCTCATTTAGATAACCAGCTGGCTGCGTGAAACGGTGCACTTGTGGTAATGATACCCACCATCAAAGATAGGTAAGTACCTCGTAACGCTAAAATGTTGATTCTTATAACTTATTTTAGATGTTGGTGGTAATCTTGGAAGAAATCTACAAAAAAATAATCTACAAGATGTTATTGAAAAGTGGTCATTGATGTCATCATTATGAACATGTGTGTGAGATCAATCACAGAATAGAATAAAAGTTTGCTCACATATTTCGACAGAAAAATATGGTGTTGGAATTGCTCATAAGTACAATTCCCCTTTTCAGGTTTTCAATTACTCCAATTACCTACAATTTGCGCTGGTATTTAAATACATGCTACGCTTCATCATCATGAAATTAGCATGTCCATAAAGACTTTCTTCATGAAATTAAACTAAATGTAGGTTTCATTATTGGGAAGAGTATTTTATACTCAACCATATGGGAATTAAACACAGCCGTTGAAATGTGGGTGTACAATTAAGTACACTTCTGCCCAACCCTTCCGGTCAAACAGGCATGATACTTTGATGAGAATAACATTGACAATATGTTAGAATTAATAATAAATGAAATACAGAAAATCACTCTTCTGTCCACGACACTGCACGCCCACACCGCGAAGTGGATTGACCAGATGCGGCAAATTGAGTCCTTTGTCGTTCTCAAGCAATTTTCTTTCTGAGGTTGTTCTTAGTGTGAGAGCTGAGAGACTGTTGCTACGAGTGCTTTCCGCCGGTAATTCACATATACAACTATTCCTCGATGAGGTTAAGTAAGTCCCTATGTAAAATGAAATTCAAAATTTCTTACGTTTCTTTTGCAAATTGCGGCGCTGTTTTAACTTAAAATATGTCGATTTTCAGTCTGGATTTTTGCCCGTTTGATGGCAATAGGCTCACTCTCTATTACCTACAGGGACTTAAACATAACTGGCGAAACTGGGTTTACTATTAGGTACCTACACCTCTGCCTTGCCCCTCGGAGATTACAGGCGTGATGATTTCCAGCCAAAATACCTAATTGAGCTCTATAAATTGTATTTTCTAGGAATATTCATATTTTCAAGAAATATTTTTATTTCTTACTAGCTGTCCAGCGCAACTTCGTCTGCGTCACATTTCCCCGTTTTCGCAACATTTTTCATTGCTGCTCCGCTCCTATTGTTCGTAGGTAGTTGATGATATATAGCCTATAGCCTTCCTCGATAAATGAGCTATCTAACACTGAAAGATTTTTTCAAATCGGATCAGTAGTTCCTAAGATTAGCGCGTTCAAGCAAACAAAGAAACTCTTTAGCTTTATAGTATAGAAGATTTCAAATAATTTTCATCAAGGTAAAATTAAAATAGCGCCAATAGAAACAGTCGGTACTTCATCAAGATTATTGGCAAATAGGGATTGATAAGTGTTGATTTGGTGAAAATGTTGAGAGGTCTAATAATTAACACACAGTATAAAATATTCATTAATTTTTATTTTTCCAATTTCACATAGAGTTTCTAAACGTTCAATAAATACAAGATGTCGTTACATGTTACATAAAAAATATATTTACACAAAGTTATATTATTTACATAATTAAATAATGTACGTATACGAGTAACTTATGATAACATTAATATTACAAATAGCTTAAATTAGACTTTAAGCTACTTTAATCTTTAAGATATTAATGGTATGGTAAAATTGCATCAGGATTTAAAGTTTTTCTACAGGTATAAGCTTTTAATATAATGCCGTGAAGTTAATGGTGCCTATGCAGTCTTACGAAAGTCTTAGAACTGTGGTAGTAGTATGAGAAACCTTATGTACTACTACAAAATGGATAAAAGTTTCGAAAAAATAAATTTAATTTCGATTCGACAAGTCATTTATGTCTACCTTGTTTTGGCATTACGAGAGCGAGTGAGATAGACATACGACTTTCCGAATCGAAATCGAATCGAAGCGTTTGTGAATGAGGGGCCTGATATTAGATCGTTTCAATATCCACGGTTCGTACTGCAGTGCTCCAGTTCCAATACATTTCCTGTATTGCATAAGCTCGTATGCACACTGAGTTTTTCACTGACGTCGTCAAACGCATGTCAGCGTTTGAGAAGCGTGTTTTATTTCTTCAAACGAAATGTCAACTGCAATTAGATAGTTTTTGCATGGATGCGGAAGATAATATATTGTTTTGATTGTTGCTACAGTTTGAGGAGCTCGTGGCTAAATAATAACAGCCGCACGGGTCGATCTTTAAGGTTAAGCCGTGCTTGCCGAGGTTGCTCCGTGGATGGGTGACCATAATTACATACCGAGTTTCCACCGTGCCTCGGAAAGCACGTTAAGCCGTTCGTCCCGGCTGTCATTTGTAGATCTTTGACAGTCGTTACGAGTAGTCAGAAGCCAAAAGTCTGACATCCAGTCTTACCAAGGCGTATCGTATTACCCAGTTACTGGGTTGTGGAGTTCAGATAGGCAGTCGCTTCATGAAAAATACTGGTACTCAGCTGCATCCAGTTAGACTGGAAGCCGACCCCAAGATAGTTTGGGAAAAGGCTAGGCAGATGATGATGATTGTTGCTACAGTTTAATAAATGTTTTCTTCCACAGCGTCAGATTATTTTGAAATACATTGCTTTGTTTCAATCTCTTTGCTTTTTAAGCCCGAAGAAAAGGTTTTTATACTTACCTCCACAAAGATTTTACTTAGTTATGCAGGTTGATAGCTTAAACTTCCAAGCAAGATGATAAACCTTTCAGCTTCCTAAGTGCACTGGAAGTAAACCGACTGTACCATTTAGAAATTTTAAAAACTGTCTACTTAAATTCGAGATTCTTTGCTTCTAGCATTTAATTTTTTAAACTGACGGAGCGACGAGATAAAAGTTTTTAAAGGTTTTTTGCCGGTAAATCGTGCTGAGCTGCATAGCGGTATGACTTTGAGAGTAATCGTGGTAGTACGCTTAGTCTAAAAGCTTCTTGTGACACTATTAGTGCCCTGTGCCTCCGATGGCGATTAGCGAAAGGACGTAGCAATTATAGCAGAGTGCAATTAGACAAAAATACTCAAAAGGTGGAACGAAGTTTATAGTAGTCGGATTTTTAAAACTTTTTTTTGTACACCTCTAGAGCTCAATAAAAAGTCCCACGAAATTCCAAACACTAACTTCGTTCCACCATTTTGTCTCATTGCACTCGACTATTAATTAACCTTTTAAACGCCATTGTCACGCCAACGACACAAATATGTGACAAAAAATGTGGTGCACTATAACAAGAAATAAGCAATAAATCGTAACTTTTGTGTGTGTTTTTACTTAGTATCTTTAAAAAGTGATCTATGTCTTTAATATTAAATGTCTTATCAAGAAATAAGTTAATAATACTTTTGAAATCCCATTTTTTTATTTGTAAGTTGTTGCGATGAATTTGTGGCTTGGCGTGGAGGGCACGCGCGTGCGTTTATGCTATGGCGTTCAAAAGGTTAAAAATGAGTTGTTTGTTTTGTGAGAGTACTCGCTTTCAATATGAACAGTCGGCGATCAAGTACTCTAAAAAATATAAATTCCTTTATCTTTTCTACTGACACGAGACCTACATCTATGTAAGTTTCTTAAGCGATAAAAAGTCGGTAGGGAGTCGCTTCTTTCTCAGTGGGATGTGTGCCTTAAGCTGATAGTTTTGTCCGGTCTACACGACGAAATCTAGTAGGTTATTTAAATTCTGGATTCAGACGAAAACCCTTTTTTTAAGACAAACAGAGGCTAGTTCTGTAATAGTAATATTATGTAACATAAATTCTATTTCGTGGGAGCATGTTCTATTGATCTGCGATCGAATGTTATTTACATAGAATAACGTCCGACAACGAATTGAAAAAAAAAATGCCGTTTTGGAATTTTTGACGCTTTGAATGGATTTTTCTCACAACTGGATACATGTCTCATCCACCATATTGTTTCATTAAAAAATCCCGTATCAAGAAGTGTTATTGTTTAATACCATTGATATTACAAACATAAATATTAATTTTAAATAATGACGTAATATTATTTAGATTTAAAATCTGTACATTCAATTAATATCTACTTACACATAATATCATATTTTATTTACAATATACAAATTTTCTTTACAATTCATAAAAAAATTACCCGTCGTTCATTTTTACAACACCCTCAAGACCCTTTCATCTTTCTTAATCTTTATTTAATCAAGACAAATCAAGCTACAAAGTTGGTAACGCAATTATTCATTTTCAAATCTGACGGCCCTTTTCATATAAAATTAATAGCGTTAGCCTAGAGTGATTAGAAAATATACTCGTTGATAAAATACTTATTAAACTAATATAAATTGTGACTTTGATATAAAATGCAATCAAATGATCAAAAAGGTTGAAACATCTTCAATGGCGGGATATAAAACCTCTTTTTAATATTAACTCAACGAATTGTATAAAAACGTCTTTGTTTTAAATGAGTAAACCTATTACGACATTCATTTTGTGCAATTCGTTTGAAAATACTGAATTTAATAAGGAGCCAACGTACAACTTCAAAAATAAAGTAGAAGAACCAATCAGAACAGAGTTAAATTTTGTGATGTAGAATTCCTACTGAATTGCAGACATTGCGCCTTTTCCTTTAAGTTTTACATCGTCAATTAACATTTTTATAAATGTACAAAAGATTTACGTCGTCCCCATATTTCCTACGCAATACTCAGTTTTGACTAGTATACCATTTACCTATACATGTTTCATTAAGATAAAGTTTTACACATAATTGTACCAGCTTGGAAACGTTTATAACGTTGAAGTGTGAAGTTTCCTCACGCGGCGTATTTGGTTCAGGCGTAGAGGTCGTGCGGCGTGCGGGGCGCTCGCGGGGCGCGGCACTCGCGTCATATCCACGTGCGCTCGGTGGCGGCGTGCGGCGCGTGCGCGGGCGGCGCGTCAGGGCACGCGTCGTGCGCGCCGCCCGCGCCGCGCCGCTGTCAGGCGGTGCTCACCAGCGTCTGGTTGTAAGTGCTATGCATCGAAATTCGGATAGTGCCTGTTGAAAAAATTACGACATTCATTTGAGATTTTTCGTTTTTATTCCTCCCAGTTTTACACGGAATTTATGACAAGTGTTAGTAACAAAATGAACAGTCAACTTGTACATGATGAAGCCGCCGGAACGTGTGAAACATCATAGGAAGAAAGCTATGGGAAAGCAAATAAAGATAAAAGGGTATGACCAACCGAAAGAAAAGAGCTTAACTACTGACGATTTGAAAGCTATCACGAGTGTGTCATGTTAGATCGTTCTATTATAACATCGATAAGGTCAGATATAAAATAACTGAACTTGGCTCCTCAGTATTTCTTACTTGTGTATTTTATTTGCATGGAGCAAGTGGGGAGAGCCAGGTGGGTTTTTCATGAATTTTGTCGTCTTGAATAAACCTATGAAGAAGAAATTCTTGTCCATGAATTGTACTTTATATTAATTGAATAATAAATCGTTCTAGCTAGAGAAGAAATGGAGAAAACAAGTTTTGAGGTTAAAGGGGAGTGAAAAACTGTACCAACAAAATAATGGTTTTGATGACTAAATATACATATGAATTGTTTTCGGAAGTATTAGATCGTCATGTTTTTTGTTGTATGATGTAGTTGGTAGATAACATGAATTATGCACATGTTGTGATGTTGAATTTACAAAAGAACTTAATTCCACAAATCTAGAAAGTTGAAAAAAAAATCTTCATTACAACCAAAATTTCAATGAGAAGCATTTACAGCAAGCTATTCTCTAGAACGATAAAAGTAAAGGGCTTATTAGCTTACTGGTACCATTCTTCCTGCTAGGCGATAAAGATCGAACAGATCTGTCCAAACGTTCGGTTCCGAAGCCCCTGCGTCTGTCGAACGCTCCCCCTCCGCCAAACGCACCGCAACACCAGAAGAATTGCTTGAAACCTCTTCTAAATCTGCGTAAGAAACTTTTTTATGATACTCTGCCATCTATTAAGATTTATTTGAAAAGAAAACTAATAAAGATCTCTGTTTGAGTTAATTAACCTAACAAGAGTCAAATATAATCTCGTTTGCAGGCATCTTTATTGGCAAACTTTGACATTCGGATTGGACCCTTTTTACAAAAGTTTCGAGGGAAAAATGTTGGGTTATTTTCCGATTTACAAAAATTATTGATACCGTTGTGATTCAAATAGATGTATATTCAGACCAATGATTTCTGCAGACACAAGAAAATATAGTTAATTGAGGTTAGAATCTAACATTTATAATGGAATATCAATAAACGTTTCGTCGAATAAGTTCAACAGTTCACAAGACGTTTATTCACGGTCCAGGAAACATAATCGTTACGCAATAAAAGTTTTACAGCTCCGAAAACTTACTTGGAATTCATCCAACAGTAAATGATGGGATTGTACATGGAGTTGCTCATGGCCAGCCAGTAAATGCCCAGGTATATTTCTTGGATATGAGGGTAGTTGACGACGTCTGGGTAGTATGACGTCACCAGGAAGTACATGTGGAAGGGCAGCCAGCAGACGGCGAATATTACCACCACAACTATCATCATCTTTACGACCTGTTTAAGGAAAAAACAACTTAGTTTCGTCTCTCACAAGTATTCGTTTGAGTTTAAAATATTACTTCTTTACTTGTCAGCATACTTAATGGAGCAGCAGTGGCCTAGTGGTTGCAGCCCCGACTTTCAGTGAGCCGTGGTGGTTTGAACCCAGGCAGGCGCATTACTTTCTGTAATTTGCTTTATCACCGCAAAAAATTTGAAGACATGTGACATCTACCAACTCGCACTGGACCCGCTTGGTGAACAACAGTCAACTCCCTCGCATAGAAAGGAGGCCTGTGTCCCAGCAGTGGGAACATTATAAGTTGATTATGCAAAGGTTGGCTGAAATGCGTTTATGGAAAATTAAGAACATGGATATACGTTGCTTGATCCTCTTTGTTTTATCATCTAGTGCGTCACATAAAATGTAATTTCAAAATCCAGTCAATTACTTACAACTGTGCTTTATCTATGTTTACGGCTTTATTTACATTGAATATGTTCAATGCAAATAATGTGTAACAATATTCTGAAGCACATATTATTTTGAGATATTTGTTATAAGTTTAAGTCACGATTTAATATACGGTGCTAATTCTTACAACATGTTACCAAATTTGTCTTCGCACTAACTACGTAAACAAATATTTGATTTATAAGTTAAGGCTGGCGCATATTGCCCAGGGAAGGTCAGACAACCCGAGGGAAATCAATTTCTTTAAAAAGGATCCCGGACGAATCCGGAACCCATTATTAAGAAGGAAGACAATAGATGAAGATAGGATGTTTAATTTATTCGGGATACAATATTATAGTATGAATTTCAGTAAGTACCTACTGGGCCCTCGAAATACGGTCACCGAAACCGCTTAAAAGTTGAGAAGAGATTTTATTAAAGCGAGGATTAAATGTATTCCTCTAAGACATTTTAATAATCTTTGAAAGTTTTGAGGATTTGCTAGAATTTGAATTTGTTGATGAGTATTGAAAATCGAGGTCTATTTATAAATGCATTAACCGTTTAGAACTATTTCTTACAAATTAAATTGAAATTTGAAACACTAATTTCGTATTTAAACCTGAAATATCCTTTAGTCATATTATTTGGAGCTTGTGACATTTTCTTCAGTAAACCAAATTATTAATTTGCATGTCAAACACATGGAAATATTGTGGTAGATATGGGTCTGTATGTTAAGAGAAGATTGCTTTCATCAAATTCCCATGCATTTCCAACAAAGTTAACTTGGTTGTAAAATGAGATTCTTATATCGAAACCGAGTTTTTTCTTGGATGTTTTTGAAACAAGCGTTCAGTTAATTATTCCTGAGAAAATAAGTTTGTATAACGCAAGAAAATCCAGTTAGGATCAAAATAAGCATCTAAATTCATATGACATTAGAGCTGTTTTAGTGTAATTAAATTACCGTAGGTACCTAAGTAATTCTGATTTACTTATTAGGTACATTGATGTTTGGAACTGACTGAAATGAGATGTGCCGTGCTTAGACATTCCAAGTTATATCAAATTGGACAAAATATATAACAGTATTTATGTTACACACAGTGTAACTACAGTAATACATATATATTAGTGGAGTATGTAACATACCCATGGCATATTAACCGCTCCATCTCCGAATATTATATTCTCAAAACACAAAATTCTCAAAAACACCACAGTCGCAAATCACAACATTCTTATGATACCACAGTCAAAGTACAGTCCTCAACATTATAGCTTAGTGGTAATTACACAATCCTTCACGCAGATTGTCTTAGAAAATTTAGTTTTGGAACAAGCCTATTTCCTCACAATGTTTTCTTTTTTGAGAAAGGCGGCATTTCAATTAAAATATACACTTAGTAAAGTGCTTGCCTGAGATCGAATCCACGTCTCCTGTATTTACAAAAGTATTTATTTCTTAAATGTTCTTACCCTGCGTTTACTCTTGACGTTGTCTAGTTGCCTTTGCGTGCATTCTCCGATGGACTGCGAGCCCCATAGCTCAATGCCGACTCTGGAGTACGTGTATGTCATCGACATGATAGGCAGGAAGTAGGTTAGCACCATGAATGCTACGTTGTACCTGTAAATTGCGAATATGTCATAGAAAACATACTAGTTAGGCCATCGACGCACAAACGATTAGCACGTATTCAGTATATCATTCTGAACCGAATTGAATATTTTTTAAAGGCATTTAAAAAAAAACTGTTCCATATTTATTGTCCGTGAAGGTATTGCAATTTTGTAGGAAACGGCAGATTTTTTGTTTAAATTGCCGAAATTGCTTTCAAAGCGTATCGTGTTCAATCCCGTCAATCAGCTTTGACTGTTCCATCAATGTTACTGCTGATAGAATGGTGCTTTGTCCAGGCCCTAAAGGACAATACCTTCATATAATTCGTCCTTAGTATGTTTGACATGGTCATGCCAACCTCAGCCTAGTTCACTATAAAATAAATGCTATTATTGTGAAAATTTAACATTTTGAGAGGCACTTACCAATATTCAAGCTGAGACCTCGTGGTAATGCCGTCAGGCCATTCGCTGAAGCACACCCGCCTGTAAAACACAGCATTAAAGTTGACGACGAAAATGTTAAGCAGTAAGCCTACCATTTTACAGTGTTCCAGATTATAGTTTTTGTGAGTGCTACCATTTTAGACGGAATTCGCCAGGGAGTTTAATTGTGAAAATACTAAAAGCTGTCGAGGAACTTTTCGTACTTTCAAGTTGAGCCCTCAAAAGTTTTTACTTGTATTGAAAATTATTATTTCGGATTATGTCAAACATTTTATGATTGGCACAAAATTGAAGAGGTTTTCGAAAATTGGCTTGTTTTGTAGCACAATTGTATTTTATAAATTGATACACAGCTACTTCAGAATTTTATTGCGTATTCAAAAAGTTTGTGAGACATATTTTTGTTGAGCTTGAGTATTTTAATGTGTATTGTAATATCTTGATCTACTTGAACTTAAGTTTATTATTAGGTTTTTAGATTTTCTGTCGACATTTTTGTGGAGTGAATATTATTACTGTTTTGTTGATGGAAGGTGAAATTGACAACCCGTTTTGAGCAAGCGTGGTGGTCAATGCTCGTGCCTTCTCTGTTTCAGAAGAGACCTTTGCCCAGCAGTGGGATAGTAATAGCCCAGTACCTATAAATCATTATACAGGGTGTAACGAAAAGGGTATATACAAAATTAAGGGTGTGCTACAGACCATCAAACTGAACATGTTTTCCATCGGACAAACATCGTAATAGCGTAAAAATTATCAGCTGCCCCATTCATGTGGGTCGAATAGGGATTGAAATTTTGTATGGGCAACAGATATTTTTTTCTCTATTACGATGTTTGTCCGAAGGAGAAACATGTTCAGTTTGATGGTCTGTAGCACACCCTTAAGTATGTATATACCCTTTCCGTTACACCCTGTATAAGGTGGAGCAAAATTCCAACGGAATGGTTACCGAGAGATAGTGGAAGAAGCGTTGAAAGACTAAAAGCCGATCAAGATGGCAGAAGATCGTAAAGAGACTCGCACAGACCAAGGCTTCATGGCATAAACGGTTTGAAACCTATATCCAGCAATAGGTGGAACATGGCTGCAGGTTACAATGATGAATATAATTTTTCAAGTATTTTCCTATTTTTTTACCTTATTGTTCCATCAGGCAGATAGTCCATGTCAGTGGTGAAGTAGATCAGGTTGGGAGCACTGAGGATGGAGCTCCAAAACCAGATAGCTCCCGTGATGCCGAGGGTGGCTCGCTTACCCAGCCTCGGCTGAAGAGGACTCATGATGGCCACGTATCTATGGAAAAAGGTTTGTTTGTAAGATATTAAAGTAGACAATAACTATGGTTTTACTGACTTGACATTGGCTGAATGCACAAACCCTGCGAAGCCAAAATGGAAGAAAAAAAAATACTATGTTTTTTTTTTACAATTGTTTCTTTTGTTGGTGTAAAACCTTAACGAAGCCAAAACGCACTTTTTCTCTCCGTCATTGCTGGAAACCTTCCAGTTACGGAGATATTGGGGGTCAAAATTTTCACAAGCTATCTCACCAGTAAAAAAAAAAACAAGTTTTCATTGTTAGGACTTTGCTTTTAAAAAATCCACGATCCCCTTACTATTCAATGCGTCCATCAGCACAATGTTTTGAATGCGTTACTTTGAGTTCTACCGTTAAGAGCGTTTACGCCTTACGACATTTTAAACAAACTTTCAAGTCCATAACCGATTTTAATGACACTTCATACGCATAAGCAGGATACATAGATCAAAAAAGTTTTTTTTTTTTTCGAACAATAGTGTTACAGCTACGAGTAAATTAGACCGGATTATAAATTATCTATAGAAACAGAAATTTCCAATTATCTTTTTTTTAAAGACATTTCTAATATGTTTTTACTAACTTTTCAGACCTAGTTATTCTGCTTATGCGTATTAAGTTTCATTAAAATCGGTTCAGTCAATTCGGAAAATAAGGACTTGAAAGTTTGTATGAAATGCCGTAAGGTGTACTCTCTTAGACGTGTTTTTTCACCCCAAAAAAAAAAGTCTTTTCCCACCAATACTTTTTGCATAGAGGTACTTAGTTTGTCGCAGTCACGACGTGCAAGCAGTAATCATTTTTGATCCGTCCTGTTTGTACTTTTCATATGTTTTTTTTTTCTTGCATTGTACCTAAAGGGTGTAAAACACCTCTTAACGAAGCCGAAAGGCACTGGTTTGTCCCTGTCATTGCGATAATTTTTTTGTTCTACACCATACCTGGGAACCTTCTAGTTACGGAGATATTAGGGGTCAAAGTTCCAACTTTTTGACAAGTATTTTTTTAAATACAAGTTTTTAATGTAAGATTTTTACTTTAAACACTTCCACGACCCCCGTATTATTCAATCCGTTCATCAGCTTAATGTTTTGAGTGCGTTCCATTGATTTCTACCACAAACATGATTTTACACACCCCAAAAAAAAGTCGTTTCCCAGCAATAATTTTTGCGTAAAGTTACTTAGTTTCATGTACAGAATGCTTGGTTGACGGGTTCGTGATGAGGTGATTTACACCGTGTATATTTTTTGTTTTATTTTATTTTTGTATGCACGTCATGTCCCTGCGACAAATAAATATATTTTATTTCTTTCTTCTTTCTTTATTTACAGAATGCTTGGTTGACGGCTTCGTTCGTTTAAAACTTGTATACAGAAACTCACGGCACAAACTACAGAACGACACCAGCTAGATCCGCACTTCCTCTTGTCTCGACAACAGTGGCGGATTTACCAGCAGGCTGGAGCAGGCTGGAGCCTAGGGCGGCAGATTTATGGGGCGGCAAAGGGGACCAATATTTTTTTCCTGCCTCTTAGAAATTTTGTAAGTAGCATAGATTACCCCGCGACCCCTTTTTTTTTTTTTGCGGATGTGTAATCATCAAATGACTTCTCCCGCTCTGGGCTGAGCGGGAGGGGAGTGTCAGACTTGTACTGACTAAAACCCATCCATGTTCCTTCTCAGCCCTTTGTGTTCCAGGGCCATGGTATCTCTTTCGAACAACCTGCAGCCCTGGCAAACCCCGCGACCCGTCCTTTATTAATCGTACATAATTGAGCTTTGATTAGCTCAAAAATAAACCCCAAAAAAATATTTTACGTGCAATTTCAACGAAATTGTAAAAATAATCTAGGACATGAAAATTGTAGAGGCAAGGGCGGCAAAAACTTTCCAGCCTATACCTTGAAAATTTCTAAATCCGCCACTGCTCGTCAACAGTTTTATTTTATTTTCTCAGTAGCCAGATAGTTTTAGTCAGAGCCGTCTTTGCAGTCTGACAAAGTAAGGTAATAGACATGATAAACACAATACCCCTGTGTATGCTTAATATCTTTTTAGAGTGGGTGCTTTGTATGAAAATCTTAGCATGAAAATCTCAAGCTTCTCAAAGCAATTATTTTGAATACTTGATTCTAACGACCAGCAAGATAAAGTAAATCTTGTAAACATATAGCTGTCTTACGTGCTTCTATCGTATCATGCATGCAAATAACATCAAAATGCATTGTTTCAACTAAATTAAAACTAGAAATTCCAGGTATTTATTTACAAAGACTTATTTATCTTAATAAATGACGTAATGTTACGTTTTTTGATAGATCTGCTTTGGTAAATGAAAAATAACACATAATATGACATCACGCCTCTAATCCGCGAAGAGTTAGGCAGAGGCGTACCGAATAGGACACGCACATGTCGCCTGTTACATAAAATAGGGGGCGACCCTTTTGCAACACAATTTCCACGACTCGGAAATCGCACCCAGGCCCTCAAGCTTAGCAGTCGCCATTCTAAACTCTAGTCCAACGTTGCAGTCAATGAAAATAAGGCTATAAATAACTCCTACTTATTTAAACAGTGATGACCAAGTGACATACAAACCGACGAAAGAAGCCAGGGGGTGTGGTGACAAAGACAGGGCCGGTAAAAGCCTCAGCGATAAATGTAGGTAATGGATTTCCTATGTTAGGGCTTAGAATACAATGTATCAGCAATATTAGCTTTTTTATAATTGTCCGGAATATTTCATGTAGCCGACGTATTACGAAAAATCTAGGACTTATGAAATACTACAGCTGTCCTGCGTTATCTCCGTTTTCGCAACATTTTTCATTGCTGCTCCTATTGGTCGTAGCATGATGATATATAGCCTATGTTACTTCTAATACCTCCAAGAATATGTGTACAAAGTTTCATGATGATCAGTTGAGTAGTTTTCGCGTGAAAGCGTAACAAACAAACTTTCGCATTTATAATATTAGTAAGGATGATAGGTACCTAGATATGAAATTAAATGGAAAGTTAGAAGAATAGACTGGAAAATTAAAACTGCGTCGCTGCAGAAGTTGATGTTTAATTTTGTGTGCGTTAGATGCTATGGACACAATTTTGATTATGAGAGGAATTTTAATTTGAGTAAAGTTAACTACATGTGTGTATTTAAGATCCGACCTATCCTTGTAGGCATGATGATCTAAGTTTTGCAATTTTCTTTGTGTATGAGTAATTTCATATTTTATTTATACCTAACACTATATTTCAACTTTTCAAAACTATTATTGCTCCTAAAAAATATCTTGAAGAACAGAAACACATACATTTGGAATACCCAAGTCAGATTTTATCTTGCTACATATTTGAGATTGAACATCTTGTAACGTCACCTAATAAAAAAAATATCTTGCGAGAAATGTGACTTATTGCAAATTATTATTGTTGACAGCAAAAAAGCCCTTGTATGTTAATTCAATTTTATACTCATGAGCATCCTTACGGTGATTTTTTATGTAAATACCTATGAAATGGGTGAATTACATTCCTTTTCTTTGAAGATTTTTTGCCTTGTAGGTAAAAGGGACAAAAGAAACACACACATACATAATGATACACGAACCCTGAAAACGACATGCCACTTATATTTTTTTTGGGATATCGTTTAATAAAATAATCATTTTGTACCACACTTTTTTATACGAATGAGTATAAACATTTGAGAACGGAAACTTCATTTATTTCAATTTGTTATTAATTAGTTTGTAGTTAGTGATGGCGGAAATGGAATGATAGAATTAATTGAAATAAATATTTACTGTCGGCAGACTGAGACATTTAACAACATTCTTGCTACCTATGATATTTTTTTTCATAAAGAGTATGGTCACCGAAAAATTGTAGACCACGCATAGACATCTTAAGTACCACCCACCATCTTAAATATCTTCCCATTTACGGCAGATATTCAGAATAGATAACAATAATAAGGGTGCTCGCATACATTTTGTTAGTTAGTCATTTGTTCAATACTATCCTATGACTGAATGAGGGTTACTAATATTACAAAGTATGTTCTAATAACTTACCTGTCCACACTGATCGCCAGTAACGTAAACACAGACGCAGATATGCTGAGCACGGCTATGAACTGGCAGAACTTGCAGTAGAAGTGTCCAAACGGCCAGTCAGAGTTCAGCATATACGTGAAGTTAAACGTCACGTTGAGGGTTGAAACCATCGCGTCTGCCACTGACAGGTTAACTGTCAAAAATAAACATGGGTTCATGTTAATGCAAAAAACAAACATATACAAAAATAGATTCAAGAATGTTGTTGACAAAAACAAGATTAGTTACCCAATAACATGAGCTTAAAATCTTGCTTACATTTTACGAAGAAATTCTATAATTACCGTTGTTATATAAAATCGTAAGTAAAATCTCGTCGCTTAAGTCTTTGTTTTATTTGGGACTAAAAGCCGAGAAGGGGCTTCTGTAATTAAAAGCGATGCGCGGGAATGCAGCCTCTACATACCTATACACATTATGAAAGCGGCGCCTACATTTTGCATACAGGGTTTAAAATGAAATTGTCTTGCTGTATCTCGTTCGTGGAAATTGTGACAAATAAACCTAACCTACTCGTAAATTCCTTGCTCATTTAATTTTATTTCTTCTAAATATTGTTTGGCTTGACAATGGGCTCCTTAGCACCTCAGGTGGGTATTTCTTTCAGTAGCCTAGCCCTCTAATCTGACTTTAAACTTAATCGACTATAGTAAATAATACTGGATACACCCACTCAGATTTGAGTAGATCATCAAAATAATCATAAATCTTTATTTATCTTGACACCAAGAGTTACAGGCGCTGGAGTAGGAAGGTCCTGAGGTCTAGATCATTTATCCGGATTAAATGTAACATTTTATTTATAACGTTTTTAATATTAACTGAATAAGAAATATCTATTCACTGGCAGATTTGACTACTAAACGACTTTAATTGAAAGCCCCACTAGAAGAAGAGAGTATTTTTTGTTTTATTTTGAGGGTACATGTTTTTAGGGTTCCGTACCTCGAAAGGAAAAAACAAAACCCTTATAGGATCACTTTGTTGTCCGTCCGTCTGTCTGTCGAGACCCTTTTTCTCAGGAACGCGTGGAGGTATCAAGCTGGAATTTATATCAAATACTCAAGTCTACTGTCCCTTCGAGCTGTGAAATAATCAATCTTCTAAGCCAACGTAATCAAAAGATACAGCCGTTTATGCCGCAAATTTTCGACACTCGCAAGGGGATCAAAACCTACGGGGTACTTCCCGTGAACTCAGAATCTTGAAAGTTGGTACGAAGCAACGTCTTATAGCACGCATTTATTCTCTTCAGTAATTTTTTTTCAGTAATTGTTTGTACGGAACCCTCGGTGCGCGAGTCCGACTCGCACTTGACCGGTTTTTTTTTGTAGGTTGGTACATATTTTTTGTTTTATTTTGTGGGTATACATGTTTCGCAAAACGGATAAAGTCCAATGATGAACCGGTAATAGGAGAACGGTATCGGAATCGATAAAACAAGACTGTATTCTTTATTAAAATTTTGTATTTGATCAAGGATGTGGTACAGATGTTCAAACATATTATGTATAAACAAATCTAAAACTTTTTTAACGATACATGTATTTTTTAATTCATTTATATTATTTTATAGATTCTCGGTTAAATAAATAAGACGGTCGAACAAATGAGAAATAATATAAAAACCTCACTAGTTCGACGATAGAACTGAATCAAACTAGTGAGAACAAACTACTTACGAGATATCTTCCGTGATTATTATTTATTGTGAGCTCTAGATATAAACCATCCGAGTGTTCGAGTATCTATTAAGTTATCAACCGTGAAACCTTAAAACAGTGTGACATTAATTTATTAATGAATTCTTAAATAACATCTCAATACAATTTCGGTTAGGTACGGTTGCCAATCTCAACAGAGATCAGCGAAGTAGCACAAATGTATGCGCTGACAGGTGAACTCTATTTATATAGTCTCATAATTCTTGAACAATAGGTTTTTGTTTAAGATAAGCCCGCCACACTATTACAAAACCACTGCAACTCTTGAAAACCAAAATCAACAGTGGCGGCCACCAGAAAACCGCAGAGACATTTAAGCTCGACGAAGTTCTAGCGAAACAATTTAATTGTCTTGGATCCCGCAACGAAATTAATCAGAAAAAAATAGTGGAGGAGTAGAAAAAACATAATTTCCACTTCTCTCCATAACAGCAATATACAAAACAATACAAAGAGGCGCTTACAACTGGGATACACCCAGTTGATATCACCACGGATAAATTTTATCATTAATATGGATATGTCTTAAGTTGTGAGATATTTGATTCCAATAATAGGTATATGGCAAATACCAGTGAGGTTGTGGAGGTCGGAGAGGCAGTTGCTCCATGTAAAATAATAGTATTCGCTTGCATCCGGTAAGACTGGCAGCCGACTCCAATTTCCCAAGCAGAAAAGGCTAGGCAGATGATGAATAGGTGTGGCAGAAACGCTCACGGAAATTTGTTCTTGTTTCAACAGCAACAGGTATGATAATGCTAGACTTACCCAAGAAGTAATTAGTGACGCTTCTCATCCGTTTGTTAGCGAGGACTATCCAGATGACGACGAGGTTTCCCACCGTGGCCACAACCACCATTCCTGCGAACAGCACCGTCCATAGCACCTGTCGCCACCATGGCAGGATGAAGGACTGGTAAGCCTGGGTAAATACAATTGAATGTTAAGTTCAAATTGATTACGTGACCCACTGACACACTTTTATACTCTAGTAATACACACACAAAGACATACACACTAGGAATATCGATAGGTAATTCAGAAAACAATGCAAGTTCTTTGAAAACAATATACAAGCTGTTGTTTTGCATCCTCGTCAAATTCAAGGAGGTAACTATGCTAATGATTCTGGACCCGAATCAATAATAAAATGAGTAGTTCATTTTTTTTTTCAGATTTTCGGAAATCGGTAAGGGTCAACCCCCCATGTTTAAAACATGGCACGTCAGATCCTCGCCCTATAACCGCGCTTTCACACATTATACAAACAATCTCAAACGTTTATTCGATTTCTTATTCCCTGAACCGCGTTATTCTGCAATACTGAGAAACATAAAAAAATAGCGTTTATTAATAATTAACTAGGTACCGTAATTGAAATTGGTTATTTATGTGTTTCGTGACAACCTCCTGAATTTTGACGAGGTTGCAAAACAACATCTTGTTTAAGGATAGTTTGAAATATTTTTCCAGAAACGTACTCATACATAACATCCCTTTTTTGCCGGGGGTTAAAAATGGACATAAACTAACGAAAAGTTATGTCAACCTTATTCAAATGCCCTCAGATCCCCAGGTCATAAATGTTCAATGTTTCGAATTCACATAACTGTGACAGCAATGCTAACGTTTTTAATGATTTTATTTTCATTTCTATTTAAAAATAAATTCGTTAGGTTTCGTATTGTTTTGATTCCAGTACAGTTATTAAATTCGCTGTCTAGCTGAAGTCGCGGACGACGCTTGTATGAGATATTTGCTCGGAAACAATCAAAACAGAACAATTGGTTACGAAAAATGTTTCGAATAAAATATATTTTCTGTACGAATTGCGACTCCAGTACGTTGTTGTTACTGTATAATTTTGATCGTGTTAACGTTGAAACGAAAGAAACAGCTTTGAAATTTTTGGCATTCTTTTTTTTTTGTAAAACGTTAGAGTAGGGATATGTACTATCTAAAAATACGGCCCATTTGACAATTTTTCGGCTTGAAAAGATTTGCTATTCGATTTTTTCGCTTGAGTGTTTTATTACAGATTTTTAGATTAAAACCCAAAAAGATATACTTATATTTAAGTGTACTAATAAACAGGTACCTACCGAAGTGACTCATGTAGGTAGATAAGTTTTAAATCGATACAAATATTTCATTTGTCCACACAAATGAAATATTTGTAACGATACCGGAAAACTGTATAAGGAAACTGTCCGTTACTTTGGGATCAATCCATTCTGGGTAGTAACAAATTGAAGGGTCGTAGAAATATATTGTGCAGTGTTCACTCCATCCATATTTCTCAAACAGCTTGATTCGCTTCACTTTGACAAAACAATAGGAATCGAAACAAATCGAACTCTAACGAACTCAATCGAACGTTAGACTGAACAGGCTTCTTCTCGGTAAGCTCGCTTCATCGTCAACTTTGTCTCTGTCATCTCTGACCTAGACAAGATTCAAGAACTCAAGAGCACGCCTCCTCAAATAAAAAAAATAAGCACATGTGTAAACGTGGGATAAGACAGTCACATGTTCTGTCAGTTCTGTTCTGTAGAGAGCAGCGGTGGCCCAGTGGTGGCAGTCCCGACTTACGAGCAGTAAGCCGTGGGTTCGAACCCAGGCTGGCGCATTACTTTGTGTAATTTGTTTCATCACCGCTGCCCTCAAAAACGGTGAAGGAAAACATCGTGAGGAAACCGGCATGTCCTAGAACCAAAAATTCGAAGACATGTGACATCTACCAACCCGCACTGGGCCCGCGTGGTGGATTACAGCCCATTCCTTCTCATAGAGAGGAGGCCTGTGTCCCAGCAGTGGGAACACTATAGGCTAATGATGATGATGATGATGTTCTGTCAATTAGTTTCGTTAGTCGTATATGTCTATAACTACGACAAGTGGACTACAAACTTGACAAAAAGGTGAATACACTTGCCTGAAAAAAAATTGTTAATAATATTTTTTACGATAGCTTCATGTTTTTATACAAGATAATGTTTCAGTTCAGTACGTCGATTCTGTAAAATTCAGACGACAACTCACATCTCACATCGCTATCCACTGTCATTTCGCGTAAGGTTCAAAATGACTTTGTAGCCAAGGGAGCGTCAAAGTGACGGGGGAATTACCTTACAGAATGCCACTTCTTACGTCATCTCATTCTTTATCTGACAAAATCTCCCTGTTAATTTAGTTCAACTCGCTGACACGCTCGTAGTGGTGGCGCTAGTGTAAATTCGAATTATCAACCGGGTTTTTAGAATGCCAATCAAGAAACTCACAGCGGATTCAGATTCGATGTTCTAAGTGAGGTCTTACAGAATCACACCGCAGGCAAGTTTGTTTACAAGATTTGTTATGTGTGTGTGTGTGTTGAAAACAAGTATCACTGGCTTTGTATGGTTGTAAATACGGGGTTAGAATGGGAGTATAGAAAACGCTAAGAATAAACTAGGCCCGGTCTGAGCTTTTCTCATTCATTCAGCGCTTTTTTACACTTTCGCGCGTCAGCATAGATAAGAACCGGGAGATAAGAGTTGATTGCTCCCTTGTAAGGGATTTGGTTGTAGACACGTTGGAAACATTTTTAAGATATAGGTGTGAAACATAGAAACAACTGAACTTAGCAAATTCGCGCAATTTTTCCGAGATATTTGGCAGAAAGAACTCCACCTGCTACGATTCTTTAAAGTAAAATGAACTTAAATATCTAACTTCTGTTCTAATGTAAATAAAATTTTCACCACTCCCGCACGAAAAAAGTGTCTTTCCTCTACGAAAACAGTGAGGAAAGTTGGTTTTTCCTCACTGTTTGAACAGTGTGGAAAGTAATGATCCCGTTCAGAAACTAACCTTGCCTGATTTTTTTATGTTAAGTTTTAAAGATATTATAAAAAATAAATAATTTTGATTTGCTTTGTGACTATTTAATTTATTTACCTATGATGACTGAATACTTTCTTGCTGGGAGTGGTGAAAAGTTTTGTATGCAACATGTGAGCAAGTTCATTTGCTATTCGTTTTGTTGAGTCTTTCGCTTACTCAGGATTGAAATTTATAATCACTCGCTGCGCTCGTGATTCTATTTTTCAATTCTTCGTTCGCTCAAGACTCAAAATCAAAACTCGTAGGAAAAACGAACTTTCCTTACATGTTGGATAAATAACAATTCTCAATTTACCTCGAACTTTTGATGATCGAATTGTTACTACATTCATAGGTTATCCATATTTTCTTACCTCCGTAGCATTGTGGCTTTCGTTGACATATCTGTTGTTGACGTCATCAAAGAATGTGACGTAGAAGTTATGGTCATGGCCGGGTGCAGTGGATCTGTTGGTCGCTAGTGTGGGCACCAGCTCGTCCAGCATCGTAACATGGACCTGAGAACAACAGAAATAGGGTTTCAATTTATTTGGCGATAGAAGCAAAAAATATAGACGTCACGAGAACGTTATTTTAGTAAACATCGATGAAAGGGTTATTCATTTCTGCCTCTACATACAGCTCGCACATAAAGTTTCAGTTTTCGTTGGTAGCCATTGATAGGTAAATAGGGAAACTGGTACTTTTAAAAATAAATACTTCAACATAAATAGAATGTGATTTAGTACTAGGCAAAACAAAATATGTATGTAGATAGGCGGTGTAACTAAAATAACGTACTATTGGATAGGTACTCTCCCACAGGAGACGAATTTGTTAATAGGCTGAAAACAAGTTTATCATACAATTTAGACAGACAAAGCATAATGCAAGTACTATAACAAAACATGATCTGTTTACAAAATAAAGAGAGAGACAATATCAACAACTTTAGTTCGTTTAAATTTAAAGGGTATCTAATTTGGTTTTTAAAACGATTTTGCTTTGCTATCAAATTAAATGTAAAGAGAGATACGCAAATGAAATCTGATTAATGTTTTAAAAGTTTCACGAAATCACGACATGATCTGTATACAAATTATGGACGAAAAGACTGTGTGTCTATTTCGAGAAAGATTTATTCTAAAAGCATTGTAGAAGTATTTATTGTACTTTAAGTAAACAGCGATTACAAAATGGAGTCCAGTCGAGGTTAATACTCGTACATACAGAGTGGTGTTTTGACTGCAATATGAATTTAAATGTGGTAAGTAAGTACGTGTTGCTTTTGCACTGGTCAGAGCGGTGTTTTGTATGAAAAAAAAAAAACAAAGACAAAACTGTTATTGTACATTAACGTTAATTGTGTTTAGTTAGTGTGATTCCTCCTAAACATTTTACTGAGAAATACGTACAAAGTAAGAAGCCGGATAGTGGGCGCTATTTGTCGAATAGTCGCCGACTACTCGGCGATAACGAAAGTGGCCGGATAGTCGACTTTACCGACTAGTCGGAACATCTCTAAAAATTACTCAGCATTTTCTTCTATTTTTTTTGAAAAATCTTTTTTTTTTCTAAAGCGTTGCTCTATTCTCTGATCGAAGATACATTATAAATAGTTGAATATTTTATTTTTTGTCCTGAAATTACATATTATAACATCACGCCTGTAATCCCCAAAGGCAGATGGGTACAGTAGTACTTCTAGTAGTACAATAGTACACCCACATTTTTACTAGTTACCCCATGTAATAGGGGACGAGCCTATTGCCATTAACCCGGCAGAAATCTAGATTCCATGGCTGCTACTGAGAAATTCATAATGGAAAAACCCAAAAACACTTTGCCCGACCGGGTAATCAAACCAAGGAATGATTGTCCTGAAAATGTCCCAGTTAAAACGCGTTGACACAAAGTATAGGTTGGTTGTCACATTGAAAGGTACATAAAGCTTAATGTCCGCTTGAGAGATATGTTGGAGTAACGTCCTAACGATTGGGACCCCTGTAAATGTATAACGTCATAGTTACCTATGCGATGTAGGTGTTTGTAAAAGTTAAAGGAACTTTGTTTCGTCTTTTTAATAATAAATATAATAATGTATCCGGCCTGTGTTGGAGGTTTTGGTGAAATGAATTGTTTACTATGTTTTGTAGCTTTACATTGTATGTATACACAATTTTGAAGTAATGATAGTAGAAAATAAAATGGTTCCTTCTCCGTGTTTACATCTTTTTGGGGTTGACCGTACCACAGTTTGTCTTTGCATAAACCAAAGGTAGTTAAGTAGGTAGAGAATGCCTTTGGCATTAAGTCCGCTTTTGTACATTATATGTACTTAAACTACGTAACTACACAAAACATGATTTCTGTGTGATTTTTTACAATGCTCAACATCCTCCCCTAGGCTGTGGCTGGCATTGATTTAAGTGAGAACTGTTTCTCACATGGGCAGTTTTATGTTGCATGCTCCGGAGTGAGCAATAAATCTCTGCGACTAACTTAGTAATTTAAGCCCCAAAAGGAAACACCGCAAATATCATTTACAAAGAGGTGCTAGGATAATTCATTATTATAGTTTTCCGGGAGTTAAATAGTTTTATTTAATCTGAGTATTTCTGAATAAAAAATTGTAAGCTAGCTTACAATTTTACACCATTAACTAAATCTGGATGGATGACCGGGGCATTTGAGCTACGGCACAGTAGCTTGGAAGACATGTATAAAATAAATTCTGGTGCAAGGTCACTAACAATAAAAAAAAAACGCCATAATATACTTTTTTCTAACCAGAATGAATTCTATCGCTTCTTACTGTGAAAATCACAGACTTTTACACAACTATTTATCCTAATAATTACACTTACGCGCGAGCGAAGCCGCGGGCAACAACTATTATCAAATAACATTTAAATGACTATTTTCGACACTTGTTTGCGGGGGTGGGCAATTGCCGACCTCCACGGGGGCGAAGTCGCGGGCAGAAGCTAGTGTAACTATAATATAAATTACTTCTTAACGGATACCTTTTGACATATTATATACCTTTAACTTATATATATAT
The DNA here is from genome assembly GCA_963082945.1 of Cerastis leucographa. Taxonomy (NCBI): domain Eukaryota; kingdom Metazoa; phylum Arthropoda; class Insecta; order Lepidoptera; family Noctuidae; genus Cerastis; species Cerastis leucographa. The sequence continues at coordinate 17,167,124 of OY720356.1, read as the reverse complement.
ATATATATATATATAGTGCTATGCTCAATTTGTGTGTAAACGCATGTTTTTAACAAATAAAATAGCTTTATCTTTATTGTATTAAATATTAACAATCTATACACTACAACATTATCCGTGCTTGCTGACAAAGACGTTTAATGGATAAGTTGACAAAGGGAAGAGCCCATTATCTCAAGTGGGACTTCAGCTATCGATAGAATGTATCGAATCTATCGGGCCCTTGATACTGTCGATATAGAGCCGAATTCGGTACGATTTCGTTGAGAATTTGTGATGTTTTTTTTGCATCTAGCTTTTGTTCTTGAAACCAGGTGTAGGATAAAAACAAGAAATTTTAAAATGTTTCAATGATCGATATTGAAATGACGTTATGCAAATATTCTTTGTGCTGGATACTGTAGTTGTAAAAAATATCTGCCGCTAGCTACCATCGCAAATTTTGATGTATGTTAGTTACACGAGTTTGAGTGGGCTTTTTATTTATGCATATCTATTTGATGATGATCTAGTTTTATATATTGGCACACAACATCTGGCCTGTTGTATGAGTCCGTTTACGGTTAAAAATGGGTTAGAATTTCCTGAAAGTTTTGTTTATATTGTGCTATTCATGTATCCATCCACAGAAGAACTTTCATACTTTAGTATGTGCACTGTACCTTACTGTAATTGACCGACGATGTACTTTGAATTTTATAGTTATTTAAATGTCAAAAGAGTTTATTATTAAGCATAATCTAAGTTGTGTAACTCTCTATAAAAGTAATTATTAACTTCAGTAAACGAAATTATTTAGACAGCCTTCACTTAGCCTAAATCTGAAAGTGACAACCACACAAAAATGTTTTATTCCGTAAGATTATGTAAATTTTGTCTTCATCGTAAAACCATTGAACCAAATCGCGCTGTAGTTTGTTAATTTTCCGCTAAGTAAAGATATTATCTGTTAACAAAGATTTCTAACTAAAACAGATATCTATATCCTAAACTTGGAACCATTATTTTCCGTTTCAAAATGCGTACAGCTATATTTTCAGTATCACGCCAACGATAAATTAGAATTGTGACTGCGACCGTTTTTGTTAGGTTTACTGGTGCTCAACAATACCAATGTTTGAAATAGGTTTAAAATCAGACATATTTTACAAAGGATGATATATAACAGAACACAATATTACGCCTGTAATCCCGAAAAAGGTGAGGCAGAGGTGAACCTAAAAGTAAACCCACACATTTTGCCGGTTATACAAGGTGTTGTTTTGCATCCTCGTCAAATTTCAGGAGGTGGTCACAAAAGACAAAAATAATCAATTAAAATTACGGTACCAAGTTAAGTATTAATAAACGCAGATTTTTTTGGTTTTGTACTTTTGACAATATTTCAGAATAACCCCCTTAACATGGTTTAGGGAATAAGAAATTATCGAATAAACGTTTGAGATTGTTTGTATTTGCGTAAGCAAGGTTATAGGCAAGAACACGACGGGCAGCGTTTAAAACACGGGTGGTTCACACTTACCGATTTCCGTTTAAAGGGTGTAAAACACCTCTTAACGAAGCCGAAAGGCACTGGTTTTCCCTGTCATTGCAATCATTTTTTTGTTCTACACCATACCTGGGAACCTTCTAGTTAAGGAGATATTAGGGGTCAAAGTTCCAACTTCTTGACAAGTATTTTTTTAAATACAAGTTTTTAATGTAAGATTTTTACTTTAAACACCTCCACGACCCCCTTACTATTCAATCTGTCCATCAGCACAATGCTTTGAGTGCGTTACATGGAGTTCTACCACAAAACATGATTTTAAACCCCCCAAAAAAAAGTCGTTTCCCAGCAATAATTTTTGCGTAAAGTTACTTAGTTTCATGTACAGAATGCTTGGTTGACGGCTTCGTGATGAGGTGATTTACACCCTGTATAAGAAAGAAAAAAAAATTACCTACCCATTTTATTATTGATTCGAGACGAGAATCATTAGCATAGTTACCTTCTTGAATTTGACGAAAATGCAAACCAACACCTTGTATAAGTCCCTGTGATCGCGAGCCTATTCCCATCAACTGGGCTCAAATCCAGACCCCGTAGCTGCTACTAAGAAATTCCTGACGGAAAACCCGACATCACTTTGCCCAAACCGGGAATCGAACCTTCACGTTCAGACATGCTTGCGATCAGTAGACTAATGAGACAGTCCCGAACGTTTCCAACTAAAATAACATACTTAATTATTTTTATCACCGATCTAGCAAGCTTAACGACTTCTTTATTGTTCAAATTGCGATGCCAAATGGAAGATTATCGAAGTAAATTGTAATGTATTTCTTGCATGTAGACTTAACTTGTTTTCTTTCGAGGTGGTTGATCGATTTCCAGTTACTTTTGTATAGGTTTTTGATTGATGTGACGTGAGTAATTTGTTTCCTTAATTTAGGTTATTGTGAGTAATGCTTTAAAATCTAGATCTGATGGTACGACTTTCCTTTGACTGACGTCGAATTGAGGGGAGGGAGGGGAGTGGGAGGAGAGGGGGGAGGGGTACAACCACCCCTTAAAAGGAAAAGTTGCGACGCGCCCCCCTTTTCGAGGTTTTTAAAATTTTTAATTCTGAGGAAATGTTTGGGTAATAATCTAGTATCGTTTGGCAGGCGGAGGGGGCGGGAGGGTGTGGAGGGGTGTGCCACTTCCCCTCTGGCACCACTCCCGTGAAAAGGTAATGCAACGTTCTTGAGAAAAACCGATTAATGTAACCTAACCTCAAAACATATTGTATTCGCCTAAAAAGCGTAGTCGACGGAGCCCCGCTACGCGGGGCTCCTATTTCTGCCTGCAGGGTTTAAAGTAACCTAACACGAAGAGGATGTCGGGGTCTTAGTTCGCTCGCTCCGCTCGCTCACTAGACCCCGCCATCCCCTTCGAACCTAACCTGTCCGAGTCGGGGTGCCCTAAGTCCAGAGCTCGCTTCGCTCGCTCTTGCAACCAAATTTGGTATATTCTACATAAATACATTCAATGGCCAGAATTCTATATAATCTGTGATAGGGATTGACCTAAATATTGCAAAAATAATTAATTTTCAATATTTTTTTCTCAAAAACTGCGCGTTTCCGCATATTGAAACTTTGCGTGTGTGCTAATAATAATGTAACCTTTCTGTAAAAAAAATATCAACCTCCAACTCGACGTCAGTCAAAGGAAAACTGAGCCGATAACTTTACTTTTCTTATTTTGTTTAATTGTTATGTTGTTGTTTTGTTTAAAATTTTTGTGTAGAGTACACCACTGACTACCCTCTTTTTATTTTTAATTCCGTAATGTCCATCCAAAGGTTGTCTGGAAGATATCGCTATAAGCGATAAGACCGCCGTTGTAACCATAACATTGTAAAATTTGTAAACCCGTTTTGTTTGATTTTTGGTGTACAATAAAGTATTATTCTATTCTATTCTATTCTAAACACACGATAAAAAAATAGCCAGTCTAGACGACAAAAATTGTTGGAATGAATAGAAAATTACGTCCTATTCACTTTCTCCACTCAATTTGTTTTCAAATTTTTTCGTCGTAAAGTGTAGGACTCTGTAATTAATAGTTGCTACCGACAAAGTGAATTTAATAGGAGAATAAATATTTTTTCGGGTCCCTTTAATTAAACCTTAATTAGAAGGTAATTTTCAGTAGTTTTTTTTTAACGACTCTTTGGTAAATGAATCAAAGGTGTTGTATCACAAACGAAGGCAGTTGGAGCAAGCTGTAAAATTTACACAGAAGTTTAGTATTTTTTAGGACAAGTCGCGAAATCTGTATGCGTGAATGATTAGGTTATGAACGAGAACGAGTTTAAAGGAGTAATGAAGGATCGGAGCTGGTGCCATTCTGTGGTCTCTGTCTATCTCCGTGGGAAATGGACGTTAGTTTATATATGAAAAAAAAAAATGTAAATAAATAAATTTAAAACATGTTCATAAAATTAAAACTACTGGGTCAAACTATGTTAAATTTTTATGGGAGCAAATAGCAACCGCATCAAACTAAAGAAGAATAACGTAAATCGGATCATAAATCTCAGCGTAATCGGTGTACACACATAAAAAAAAATACTAATCGAAGTAAGAACCCTCCCTCCTCCTTCTTTTTGAAGTCGGTTAAAAACGATGACTTTTGTTTGTTTCATTTACTTGTTTCATCCACGTTTTAGTGTTTTTTTTTTTGGAATTCTGTTATTTTTTGTAAAAAAGTTTTCACAATCACTTTAATCAAACCAGTATTCCCGAAGAAATCGGTGAACATACAAGAAAAAAAATGCTAGTGGAATACATGACCTCCGCATTTTTTGGGAGTCGGTTAGAAAGGTTCTAACAAGAAAAAGTTTGATAGGACGTAGCAACATGTCGTTACGTCACTCGGTAATTTCAGCAAAGTACGAGTACATCTATCTAACTAATTAAACCTAAGTCACCCACGCGTTAATTTCGTTTTTTTTTTTTGGGATAAAACAAACGGATCGATGTGGGTAGATTATCTAATGGAGGAAATTTAAGCCGGTGATGAAATAGCAGGGCGTGCCGTGTCCGACCCGCGCTGTCACCGTATACGAACGTTGACGATTTATTTACTAGGTGACAAAAAAGTCTGTTGGTGTTTGCTATACTTGCTATGTTTATTTTACCTTGCGTAGTGACAAGTACTGAGTAGGTCATTAGTGGAATGGTCGCTAGTTTTCTGCTTAGAGATGTCCTTTTAGTGAAGTGGAACTACCTCTCAGTATACACCGTGTAAATCACCTCATCACGAAGCCGTTTACCAAGCATTCTGTACATGAAACTAAGTAACTTTACGCAAACATTATTGCTGGCAAACGACTTTTTTTTTCTGGGGGGCGTAAAATCATGTTTTGTGGTAGAACTCCATGTAACGCACTCAAAACATTGTGCTGATGGACGGATTGAATAGTACGGGGGTCGTGGGGGTGTTTAAAGTAAAAATCTTACATTAAAAACTTGTATTTAAAAAAATACTTGTCAAAAAGTTGGAACTTTGGCGTTCTCTCTCCTCTTCTTTTCTCTATCTTCATTAATACTGTTGCCAAAGTTATTGTTTCCAGCTTCCACCTCTACGCAGACGATTTGCAGCTGTATCGACACTTCTTGCTGGCTGATGCTGAATCAGCAATCAATGCCATGAACCGTGACCTGGATAGCATCGATCAATGGGCGAAGTCATATGGCTTACAGATTAACCCTACTAAGTCGCAGGCCTTGATCATAGGCAGCAGATACTATCGCGCTGCTATTGACATGTCATCTTTGACTCCACTTACTCTAGGTTGCTCGACCATTGCCTATGCTGAAACAGCTAAGGACCTTGGTGTCTTAATTGACAGCAATCTTTCTTGGCGAGCTCAGGTAAATGAGGTTAGTCGTAAGGTGCACTTTTCCTTCCACTCGCTTAAATCTTTACAGAGCTTTCTGCCTTTTAAAACCAAAATTTACTTGGCTCAAACCCTGATTCAGCCGATCATTGATTACGCTGATGCCTGCTATTTGGATGCCACCGAGGAGCTGTTGAATAAGCTTGAGCGCTTGCAAAATCTTTGTATTCGTTTTGTGTTTGGTCTTAGGAAATATGACCATGTTTCTCACTTTCGCAAGGAACTCAAGTGGCTCCCGATCCGTCTTCGCAGGAACACTCGGATATTATGTCTCTTATACAATGTTCTTTATAATCCTGCATATCCCAGCTACCTACGCGACCGTTTTACTTTTACCCGTCCTCCTGATGCTCTGTGTAGATCCCACCTTAGGCATCATCTTAATTTCCCATCTCATAAAACTGAATCATACTCCTATTCCTTCTCCGTTCACGCAGTACGACTATGGAACTCTCTTCCGCCTAACATTCGAGAATCTAAAACTTTATTTCTCTTCAAAAAGCAAGTCAAAGAACATTACCTTTCCTCTATACTGTAATATTCTGATATATATTATAGGTTTATTTTTACGTTTATTTTTATATGTGTATTTATTTGTATGTATGTTTATTTTATATAGGTATAAAGTTTTTTTTTTTTTTTTTTGCTCTAATTCATTTTTTTTTTCCTGTTCTATCTATTCTACACACTGTGTCTACATTTCTAATCCATCTTTCCACTCGCAGGTCTGCTGGAAGAAATTTCTTTAGAAATAAGCAGTACCTTTGTGCTCTTGTATCTTAATGTATTATCCTGTTAAGTGTTTTGTGTGTACATAAATAAATAAATAAATAAAATAAATAAACTTTGACCCCTAATATCTCCATAACTAAAAGGTTCCCAGGTATGGTGTAGAACAAAAAAATTATCGCAATGACAGGGAGAACCAGTGGCTTTGGGCTTCGTTAAGAGGTGTTTTACACCCTTTATAAGATGTTACAGAGACAACTGCCATTAGTTAAATAATCATAAAACTTGGGTAACAATATTTCTACTAGTTCATCACCATCTGCCTAGCCTTTTCCCAAACTATCTTTGGGGTCGGCTTCCAGTATAACCGGATACAGCTGAGCACCAGTATTTTACATGAAGCAACTGTCTATCTGACCTCCACAACCCAGTAAGCGGGTAATACAATACCCCTTGGTAAGACTGGATGTCAGAGTTTTGGCTTCTGACTATTCGTAATGACTGTCAAAGATCTATAAATGACAGCCGGGACCAACGGCTTAACGTGCTTTCCGAGGCACGGAGGAAAATCGGTAAGTAATTATGGTCCCCCATCCACGGACCAACCTTGGCAAGCACGGCTCAACCTTAAAGATCGACCCGAGCGGCTGTTATTATTTGGCCACGAGTTTTGTCCACCAATACTTCCACTAGTTGATCTTTTAAATTGAATTAGTTGATTTTCTCATCGGTAATTTAAAAAAAAACAGCTGCTCCACAAATTTTGCGTAGGTATTACAGTTTTGTAGGAAAAAGCTGTTTTTTTTTATAAATATAAGAACTTTATTTCAGATCATCAACATGTGAAATACACAGATCCATAATTGTGTTAGTAAGCACTTAAGAACCATGTTAGTAAACCTAAACAAAAAAAACTACAAAAAACAATCAGACTGACACGTGGAGTGCAATCCAGTGTCTAACAAACGGACCATCTAGCCTGTCCGCTATTACTCCTAAGATTGTGTTGGAGGTTGTCTGTATACGGTGTAACAATGAGGCCGCGCTTTTTCTCATGATGGCTTGAAAGCTATCAATCCGACATTCAAAAATATGCCCGATGCACTGCAGTATCTCGGAAGACCCAACCACATCCTAAAAATATTATTGTATTGCACTCGTAGGGCATTGAGTGCCCGCTGAGTACAGCTGATCCACAGGGTGCACGAGTAAAACGATAGACAGTATGCACGGAACATGGTGCAATTCACCTCACTCGTGCACTTTTTAAACCTGCGAGCCATCATGTTCCCACGGACAGCCAACGCCCGCTCTCAACGTAAATAACCTACAAACAATTTCTATGATTATGAAATTAATGATGCACTGAATACGTGGTAACCGTATTAGCGTCGGTGTCCTTTCTACCGTGTATAAGTAGATTTTCCTCCCTTTCATTTTCATACTTTATAACAAATAGCTACAATTTACTCTTACATCCTCCATTTAACATTTACTATCGCATATAAGGTGACACGCAGCTGCCACGTTTTTCAATTCCGATAGCTTTCCGACAAAATGATTTCCTGAAGGCCTTAGATGTCAGGATGATTTATTTTTATCTCGCCTCTTCTTGGGGAAGACTGCAATTTATTAAGTCTAGTTCTCAGACAGGCAGTTCCTTTGAAGATTGAAAGATATTGAAGATACGATTGACATTTGTGGACCGATTATGGTATGATTTCATTTTGGTATTATTAGTCTATTTTTATAGAGCAATTTTGTAGATCAGATTATGGCATGATTGGCGGTTGTATGTTACTGATGAATTTATACATGAATTGGAATGTCGAATTTTATCTATACAAATAAATAAATAATTGAATGTCTGCTTGTAATTTCAAAATAACAGCTTTTTACTGAAAGCATATAAAAGTATACAGGTTATTGATAAAACGCCAACAACCTCTTAAGAGGTCATTCTACTCATCATTATGAACAACATTCACTATGGGACCAAATCTGAAATCACGAAAAAAAAATCAGCTGTTCCGTACTTTATGTTCACATAACTCGTCAAAATGTAGGGAACAGCTGTTTTTTTTTTTTCAAGATTTCGGGTTTGGTCTCATAGTGAAAGTAGTTTATAATGTTGAGTAGAATAACCTCTTAAGAGGTTGTTGGTGTTTTATCAATAACCCTGTAGGTATACGGCTTATAACAAAAGAAGAATGGCAGGCAACTGATAGAGTAACTAAGGCTACTTTTAATTTATAAAGGGAATAGAGTACCGTTTAAAAAAATTGAAACATTTAAAATTGTTAACAAAATCTGAGGTCAAGTCATCTGAGTATTTCATATGGTTCATTTATTTATACATACCTACCTACACAAGTTTTAATTCAATTCCATATATTTGGTAATTGAATAAGGAAATGCACTCCTTTATGTCTTGTACGAAAACCACATAGCTCCATTAAACACAACTGTGCCTTTCAGAAACTGTATTTCGTACCTGAAAGAGCCATTCTCTCTGAATATTCTGGAACGTAAGATGTATTCGAATATGTCAAAAGGTGTGTACAATTAAAACTTAGATAATTAACTTTAACTTTCTTAATTTATGTTGTTGGGCTCCAAAAGTTATCAGAAAGGTCGAAAATAAAATTTCCTTTTTTGTTGACGTCGTTTTAAAGTTTTTATTATGCAAATTAACGTAGCGAACTTTTGTTGAAAGTGGCCAAATACTTAGAAACACCACTATACTGCAAAAATAGGGAATATCTAACTGCCTTGATGGTGTCGTGGTTACAAGCGTGACTACTGAGTGTGAGAATTCGATTCCCAGGTCGGAAATTTCTGATGGAAAACCCAATAACCCGCAAAGGGTTATTGGGTTTTTCCAACAGAAATTTCTCAGCAGTACCCACGGAGTTCGGGTATGTGCCCAGTTGATGGCAATAGGCTCGCCACTCACATGGGACATAAACATAACTGGCGAAATGTGTCTTTACTATTAGGTACAGTCACGTCTAATAATATGACGTATACACTTAGCAAAACTGAAAAGTGATTTGGTCGTGAAATTAAGGTTTCTACGTTGAGATAAGACCTATTTCGTAAAAGTATGGCTTTCAAAATTCCATGTTCGTGAAAACGTAAAACCTTAATCAATACAGTAGGAGAAAATCACTTTTAAAAGTTGCTGCGTGACGTGACTGTACACCTCTGCTTAACCCTTCGGAGAACACAGGCGTGATGTTATGTTTAAAATGTTATCTAACAGATAAACAATGAGCCCGCATTCCATAACGACGCTCAAACTCTCATTTCGATTCAAAACGGATAAATTTCATACTAAACCCTCTTCAAAACTAGTTATCTATTAAAATTAATGTTATTTCCATGAAACTCTAACGTGATTAATCCCAGTTTACCGTAAACAGCTGTTCAACACAATTTTGCGGTTTCACTGTGTTTTATGAGTTAATACCATTCATATTTACCTTTATTATCGCATTATTTCATGTACAAAGCGGAAGTTAATCGGAATGAATATTTTAGTGTGCCTATGAGGATTCTAGTTAATTAAGCAGGGATTCGTTTGCCAGGCTTAGTGGGCCACTAAATGTTTGAACCTGACGGATGTTTAAATAATCTCCCGTTAACTAATTCGGTGTCAACAGACTGAGTAGCTTTTCGGTTTTCGTGTTACATTTTGGTGTTACATATCATATGGTTATTTTGTGCTCGTGGCTAAAAATTAACAGATGCTCGGGGTCGATCTTTAAGGTTAAGCCGTGCTTGCCGAGGTTGGTCAGTGGATGGGTGACCATAATTACATACCGAGTATACTCCGTACCACGGAAAGCACGTTAAGCCGTTGGTCCCGGCTGTCATTTGTAGATCTTTGACAGTCGTTACGAGTAGTCAGAAGCCAAAAGTCTGACATCAAGTCACCAAGGGGTATCGTATTACACAGTTACTGGGTTGTGTAGATCAGATAGGCAATCGCTTTATTTAAAATACTGGTACTCAGCTGCATCCGGTTAGACTGGAAGCCGACCCCAAGATAGTTTGGGAAAAGGCTAGGCAGATGATGATATGGTTACTTTGTGTTTACTTTTTAATTAAAAAGGTACACGGTGTCCCATGGACACGCAATCTGTTACCATGAACGTCCATACATTTTGACCGCATAATTATGTATTGCTCTGTTGTAAGTATACATATATAAATCAGAGGTCTTTTTTTTAATATCATACGAAAACTTTCTACCATACTTATAAACTGAAACACGGCTATTAGGTGTGTGTTCTTGGTCAAAATACCTTACCTTAAGGGAGGAAAGCACTGTTTCTCCTTCTTATCTAAAGAAGGAGAAACAGTGCTTTCCTCCCTATGTAAAAACGAACTAGTGGTATATAAATAAGTAAGTATTACGTACAATTAAGCTCTTGAGAAAAACAAGAAAAGGGTACCTTAAATGTTCTCTTTACAAGTTCTCTCTAATAAATGGAACATAAGAACGGAACGGTAGAAAAAACACGACGCGTGCAGACGGAATACGGTCCGTATTCCGTACTCCGTATTTTCCTGTGTAAAGGTTAGCCAAAGGAAATTGGATGCTACGGTGGCTGCGATGAGCCCCTACATGGATGAGGTATCCATATATATGTATAAACTCAAACATTACTCATACATCGACGTGACTTCTATCGAGGATTTATTTCTAACGTAGGTATACAGATTTCTTGTTGGTTTACAAAAATAAACTGGTTGTTTCATGTTAAAAGTATTTGCTTGATAATAATCATGCACTCCTCGATACGGCCCGCATTGTGAGGAGGTTCCTGTCTCTGCAGCCCTAACCACCGGTAGCTTGGACCCTGCTCCCGACACCGGCGGAAACCAGTTTTTTTTATGTTTCTTAATGTTTTTTTTTTTTTTTAAATAAAATTTTATTTTTAAATATATATGTAAAAAATGAGATGAAAAATAAATGAAGGACATAATACTCGTAATCATGTCAACATTGAGACTGCAATAAGGGAAATATTTTTTTTCAACTACATTAAACGTGTCTGCGAACTTTCAGCTCATTCGATTGGGGATAAATGTTTTAATGTTCAGTTGCTAAATTTGATGTATACATACAAACATTTGCATGTTAAATACTATTTTAGGCCTTGTTAGGCCTTTGGTCCCGGCTGTCATTAGTAAATCATTCGTTACAGGTCAAACTTATTGCAAGGCATAAGTTGTGAAAGTACTGTAGTCAGTGGCCCGAAAGTCTGACAACCAGTCTTACCAATGGGTATCGTTTTACCCAGTAACTGGGTTGTGAGCTCAGATTGAGCAGCCGGTCCTTGTAAGATACTGGTATTCAGCTGCATCCGGTAAGACTGGAAGCCGACACCAACATAGTTGAGAAAAAGGCAGATGACGAGTGTGATTCCTCGTAAAAAAAAAAAATTGCCCACAAAAATCAGAGTTGTTCAACTAAGTTACGAATATACAGCGTTATTAAACAGTGCCGTTGGGTCTATGTATACAAGGTGTTGTTTTGCATCCTCGTCAAATTCAAGGAGCTAACTATGCTAATGATTCTCGTCTCGAATCAATAATAAAATGGGCAGTTTTTTTTCTTATTTTTGGCAATCAGTAAGTGTGAACCCCCGTATTTTAAACGCGGACCGTCTGATTCTCACCCTATAACTGCGCTTCCACATATACAAACAATCTCAAACGCTTATTCGATAAATTCTTATTATATTTATATATTATTCTCTAAACCACGATAAGGGGTTATTCTGAAATACTGACAAACTAAAACAACCAAAAAAATCTGCGTTTTTTATAATTAACTAGGTACCGTAATTTAAATTGATTATTTATGTCATTTGTGACAACCTCCTGAATTTTGACGAGGATGCAAAACAACACCTTGTATATACTCAATACATCATTAATTAGTTAAAATCCCGGTTAAATCAATATTCCTCGAAGCGATGGGTTCTTAAGTGCGTATAATTGAATAAAAACATCCGAAGCATGGCTTGAAAAGCTTGTAATTGAACAAATTGATTTTCAACCAGAGCGTTAAGTACTTTTGAGTTTGTATATAAAATGGCATATCACCGCGCCAGTAAGCCCCAAAGGGCATTACAGGTGATATGTTACATTATTTTTGTTTTAAAAAAGATTTTTTGGAAACTGGTTTTAAGCCCGATTGATGGCAAATAGACTCGCCCCCTATTACATGAGACTTAAACATAACTGACGAACGGGTGCACAATTAGGTACACCTCTACCTAACTCCTGGAGGATCCCAAGCGTGATGTTTATCTTTACACACTTACTTAGATACTTTGATTAACGTTTCTTCATCTTAAACCTAAGCCATTAGTATGAGATGTGGGTATCGCAAATTAAACTACGTGTAAAGTTTGCACATGTTTCCCTCATACTCCTCACAGCTCTTGTTAAACATTAATTAATGCTAACACTAAGTTTCTTCACACACAGATCCTATTTAGCTATCTATACTCTATACAAACCTATATATATACAAATAAATAAATACTGAAGTGTCTGTTTGTAATATTAAAATAACCGCTTTTTACTACATGCATATGAATGTATATACGGTACATGTAAACAATAACAAATTTTATAATTTTTGTCTATCTGTCAGTCTGTTTGTCTGTCTGTTTGTTCCTGCTAATCTCTGGAACGGCTGGATCGATTTTGACGAGACTTTCACTGGCAGATAGCTGATGTAATAAGGAGTAAGTAAGGCAACTTATATTTTAGAAAAAAAAATCCACACGGACCAAATCGCGGGCACAGCTAGTTATTATATATAGGAGATGGGTTAAGACTAGATTAGGGAATGTATGCTGTAACGCGAATGGATAAAACAAGGGTTAAGTCCCACCTCATCCCCTAAGCCGATTCGCGAAACAAATGACATATGTTTTAAAAAAGGTTACGCTTCACCGGTCAAGTACCCTTAAAACAAAAAGTGAAACACTTTTAGTTAAAAATAAAATCATATTTATTTTACACACGCGACTTCTAACAATCCACTAATTATGTAAACTGAGCAACAACTGAGGTTGAACTTTAAATGTCACCAGTAATCGGTGCAGGCAAAAGTTGAGCTATCGAAATTGTAATTGCAATACGTAAGTGAAGTCATCAAGTTTCATTTCAAGTCATTATTTTCATAGTTATTCTGCTAATCCGAAATATGAAACTGTAACATAACAACACGCTCGTATTCTCTAAAGAGCTAAATAATGTTGAGCTTTTAAAAAGTCAAGTTCAAATAGAGCTGGGGCCATGGAGCCCGAGTGCCCATCTTGTGTTTCGGGATATCGGTACGCGGTTGGTCGACTCTTCACGTGACCAGATGGCTACCCTTTATTCCGGCCAAAGAAACAACAGTGCCTTCCAACGTGGCAATAAGGCCAGCCTTCTGGGCACTTTTCCTGTTGACAGCGATGTCGACGAATTTTTTGACGCCCTGTAATTTTGATACATGTAGTTAGGTATATATTTTATTTCTATTGTAAGTTTGTAAATAATGTACTATCACCAAACTGCGTATCTGACCACGGTAAGGACTATCGTTACTTGCAGCGTCCGGCCGCTATAGAAGCGCTTATTAACGCTCAGCTACCAATAGCATCGCAGCATCTGTTTTTTGCCGAGTCCCGTGGTGTCGTAAATGAAAATAAAAAACTGTGGTCAAACATCTGGGATCATTAACAGAGCCTGAGATTGAGTTTAAAACAATACATATTTAAAAAACGTTCGTGTATTTTTCGGTCGGGTCTTTTTTTGTTTTACCACTATTGGTCCGCAAACTATTTGTGCGGACCAATAGTAATAAGGGTGTTAAACAGATGTCATCGTGTGCACGGTATTTTGTTTGAAAAGTGTCCATATTCTCACTTTCCCGATGGTACATATGTAATATATTAAAGACACAAAAAAAAAGTTCTAATTACCATAAGACAAGTCGCATTACAGTATTTTAATTTAAAATGTAATTTTTATTTCCCTAAATATGTCTGATTCGGCTTTTGAGAAACAAATATTTTCTGTAAAATAAAAGGTTCAACAGTAGCTAAAGATATCTTCCATGTGAAGATAAAATTTGAATATGAAGTGAGGATCATGAAATTCACCTTAACGCGGAATATGCGTGAGTCATGTCACCTACTCGTGAAGGAAAAGGGTAAGATTCCTCCCTGAGGACTCGTAAAACATGACTAAAGGGTAATACTGGGTAAAGAACAATAGTACCTCTATCTACGACGATGTTGTAATTCATGGTACCCTGGTACCCTAAATAAAATTATTCTGTAAGTAACAGCAAATGCTCCTTGAAAATGTTTTCACACCCAAAAGGCTGTGTTGTTCTCTGTTTCAGTCTACGCTCTTAAGAGTATCTTCCTAGCCTAGGGGCTTAGAACTTTCGTTGAGGAACGATTTGTTGTGTTATATTTACGTTTTCTAGGCCTGTTGTTAATTGTAGTTTTATTTTAAGAGCGATTACGCCTTACGAAATTTCATACAAGCTGGATACCTACCTACATAGGTCTAAAAAGTTACAAAAAACATTTTCGAAAAATCGTGTAACAGCTAAATTAGACCGATTATAAATTATCAATAGAAACAGAAATATCCAATTATCTATTTAATTTAGACATTTCGAAACTGTTTTTAGTAACAATTTTTGGGGTGTGTTATTTTGTTTGATATCCCTTCTTTTCGCATAATGTTCTTTGTCCTAATATACTTCGGCATAACGATTTTGGCACAATTTGTTTTGGCATAATAATATTTCGGCATTATTTTTTTAGGCATACATTTTATGTTGGCATAATCATCTTAAAGATTAATTTGTTTTGGCATAAATTTGACTCGCATAACGTTAGTAGGCCTAAAAATTAAACTAACTAGGTTAAAAATTTAATATGCTGTGCAACAAAAGTTAGTGACAGAACCGAATTGCTGCAAAACCGACTCCGCGTAGTCTTGTTTGTCCTACCCCTAGAGTGTAATTTAAAATCGCGTAGGCGCGTAGGGGCGAGGCGGCCCGCGGGCTGAGGAGCAGGCGGCTGGTGAGCGAAAGCCGTCTGCGATGATTTGCACGCGTGGGGCCGCCGAAGGCCTGCAGCGCCGGAGCCGTGACGGAAACCCTGCCTGCTGCATGATGCATGCTTGCTTGCATGCTGTATGCTTGCTTATAAAAAAGTTATGCTTTAGAACTTTATGCTTAATAAAATGCTTAGAATATTATGCTTAATCATTATTATGGTTAGAGAAATTATGCTTATAAAAATTATGAGTAAGCTGTTATGCGTAATTATATTATGCGAAAATATAATTATGCCAAACAAAATTATGCTAAGTTATATTAGGTCTTAAAATTTTATGCAAATGGATAGGGAACCATTTTGTTTCTGTGCTCACACCACAAATTTGTATTATATGTCTATACGTGAGGATTTGTCATTGGCTCTCTGGTGACTATTGTTCCCTTTTTTGTTTGTTTTTATTAGCTGTAAGTCCTCCATGTTCTAAATAAATAAATAAAACTATTTAGACATACGTATCCTGCTTATGCGTATTAAGTTTAAAATCGGTTCTGTCATTTCGGAAATAAGGACTTGAAGATTTGTATGAAGTGCCGTAAGGTGTAAGCTCTTAACGTACACTTTTTCAAAGTGTCGGGTGTGAGATACTCGTGTATCTAAAAATACAAAATAAAAGTTTTTAAACTGACATGGTCACTAACATTATTAATAACACTTACAACGGGATATACCGGGATATAACGGGAAATATCGGGAACTCTAACAAATAATACACATAGTAAATATCCCGTTGTAAGTGTTATTAATAATACAAAATAAGGTCGGGATCAGTTAAACTTTACTTTACTTAGAATAGGAATAATCCTCGGAAATAAAAGAAAAATCAGGTAATATCCGGAACTCAAAACACATGGTAAACATCGTAGATATCCCGTTTCGAGTGTTAATGATAGGACCTTATGTGTAAGTCTTATTAGATATTTAAGTCCTCTTTTCCGTATTACGAAAGGAAGGAAATGAGGACTAAGGAGTCTCATTAATTGTTTAATTTTATTTTATTTGAACAATAATTATGTGGTCAGCTCGCCCGCTCATCTGTAATTCTACGAATTAAAAAACCTTCATTTGTTATTTATTTTTGGTACTAGGTTTATAGTCATGATTCTGGTAATTGTCAAGCGTAACTCTCTTTTGAGGTTAAGTAAATAGAAGTTCCACAGTAAAGGCCGTATTTATTAAAATAAAACAAAGTTAACGAGTTTTTTCAGGACTTTGTTTTATTTTTAGTACCTTTGGACCCTTTTTGAGGTTTGTGGTCATGTTGATAATATGACTTTAAGGGACAAATAATAAAACTGGAGCATTTTATTCCTCTTCTGAGAATTCAATGAATTAAGGTGGTAGGTATAAAAGAGGCCATATTGAATTCGGACAAATTCTGCTTACTTTTATTACGCTGTAAACTTTTGTTACTAGATTTTGCAGCGTTTATTTTATTGTTTCAGCAATGTCGTCGGTTTTAACAAAGATTTTAGTAACAGAAAGCCTTAGTAGCGATTATTTTAGGGTCGTAACGTAGTACAAACATGCGTTTACTTAAGGCTATGGCACGATAGACTAGGTTAAACAAAATGTAAAAGCTTTATTTGTCAAAGAAAAATATGAGCCAACGTGAATACGAAATTAGGTACGTATTTCAACTGGGCAAAATAATCATGTACAATGTACCTAAATAATTGTTAAGAACAAATATGGGCTACAAATTTCGTAGCAACTGCTACGCCGCTGCTACGACAAACAGTCTACTACGGGTTACAAAAGTCTACGGGGTTTTGGTGATCGTGTAAATGATCCATAAAAGTTTTTGTTTCTCTTTCACGAGTTTCACGCGTCCGTAAGCTAACAAAACTTGGAATTGGTTTTATTTTTCCTTTGTATCTTCCTTTGGAACGTTTATGCTGTTTTATCATATTTATTTTATGTAAGCTAAAGGGTTTTTAATTCGTTTTCCTAAAACCTAAAACACCATTTATTTTGACACGTAAACGTAAATGTTTTAAAATTAATTGTCAGAAAAAAAAATACTGAAATTATA
Source organism: Cerastis leucographa (assembly GCA_963082945.1). NCBI lineage: Eukaryota > Metazoa > Arthropoda > Insecta > Lepidoptera > Noctuidae > Cerastis > Cerastis leucographa. Next base: position 17,149,776 of record OY720356.1, on the reverse strand, counting down.
ATAACGTGTGGCTTCCAATTTTTTATTCCATAAACAAAAAAAAATCCTATTCAACTTGATCATTTCTCAAGTTACTTGAATGACTGTTTGTATCTTTATTTTGAAGAAACAACAGCTTCCGACAGCAGCTTCCAAGAGAATTAAGTACATATTTTTAGTCGTAAGACTTTCAAAAGCCGACGTACCTAAGTCCATTTACTCTTAAGTCATCGCATCTCAGAAATAGAATAAAGAAAAATGAAGATAATAGGATTTGCTTATCAAAATCCAATTTGCCGACGGTCGATAGATTTAATTAAAAAAATATGATAAGGAAGCGAACTCTGCGTTTTTTTTTTGTAAATGAATAAGCGGAGATTATAATGGTAAGTAGATACTTTCACGTTCTAAAATATTGAAAAAGAAAACACATAATAAATATATCGTATATATAATATACATATCGTCATGTCCCTGCGACAAATAAATATATCTTCTTTCTTTCTAATAAAGTTTCTAAAACTACTATCATGATCGGAAACGAATTCATCTCAGATTACTCAAAAATAAAAAGTAATGCCTTGAAACAGGTATTATATTTTATTTTTGAGTAATCTCGCTGTTTAAGTTCCATGTATAAGTGGACTGGTCTGTTCCTTTCGCTTGCCCATTTTGTGTCTTGCCACAGATAATTAACATCGTGGCCAAATGTAAGATCTTACTAAGAGATATTAATTAAAGAGAATAGATTTACCCAAGTAATGGACTTTGCTTCACTTCTAGATCTGGATATATGCTTTAGTATACCCTATTAGGATATTAATATGTTAATCGTGCTTTTGGAGGGTATGGCATTATTAATAACTGAAATTAATGTAAATAGTTGTAGGTTGGTAACTTACAAAATTATGCTAATAAGTTAATATTAAACCTAAAGTTCCACTATCCCCAGGAAGTTATAAATGGTTATACAATATGCCAGTCTTATCTTAGGCATACTAAAGAGGACGATTAAAACTTTTGTTGTCTAATGTCTTACAGTTACTTTACCTTTGCTAATCTTTAATCCCGAGGGTCACAGAAACCATTGACAGAAGCTCCTATTAAGATGGAAGTGACAGGGCTGCCCGTGAAATTCAAATTTTCTTACGTTTTTTGCAATTTGCCGGTCAGTGTCAGTATTTAAGTTGAATAAAATATGATACGCGGCCGTAAGTAATATGGCTTTACTGAGTAATAATCATTAAAGTCATCAATACAACCCCTTTAACCCCATAGAATGACTTTTCATGAAATAGTCATTCGTTGATTTTTATGTTTGTGTGTGGTAGCTGTGAAGCTACCTTTCATAAAATAAATAAATAAATTGGGATTAAATGAACTTAAAGGGGTTTTATTGATGATTTTAATGACTACAATTATATAATACGTATGTTTCACGGCCGCGTATCATATTTTATTCAACACTAGCTGTCCCCGTTTTGGCAACATTTTTCATTGCTGCTCCGCTCCTATTGGTCGTAAATATATTTAAGCCTTCCTCGATAATTGGGCTATCTAACACTGAAATAATTTTTTAAATCGGACCAGTAGTTCCTGAGATTATTATTTATCAAACAGGCAACAAAAAGTAAATGTAAATGGGGCGACGTCCTGCGGGTCTATAGTCAAGATGGGCGTGCCCCAAGGTTCAATTCTCGGCCCTTTCCTGTTTCTTGTTTATATTAATGACCTCCCTTATATGATGGCCAAATTTTCGGATATAATTCTATTTGCTGACGACACTTCGCTAATTTTTAAAATTCATAGAAAAGATACGGACGTCTTACATGTCAACGAAAGCTTAACTATTCTCTCAAAATGGTTCGCAGCCAACAATCTTTTACTGAATACGAATAAAACAAAATGTCTTAAGTTTTCTTTACCAAATGTACCACAACGTGACCTAAATTTAAATCTTGACGGCAAAAAACTTGATGTCATAGCGGAAACTGTATTCTTGGGGATTACTATCGATTCAAAACTGCAGTGGGGCGCGCACATTAGAACTCTTTCGGGAAGGTTAAGCTCAGCTGCCTATGCAGTAAGGAAATTAAGGCAGTTAACTGATGTAGCCACAGCTAGGTTAGTATACTACGCTTATTTCCATAGTATTATGTCCTATGGCATTCTGCTGTGGGGATCGGCAGCAGACGTTGACTCAATTTTCATACTGCAAAAGAGGGCAGTCCGCGCCATCTATAAAATGGGTCCTCGCGAGTCCCTCAGAGAAAAATTTAAAGAAATCGATATACTGACTCTGCCTTCACTCTATATTTTAGAATTTATTTATATGTCCGCAAAAACCGAGGACTTTTCAAAATTAGAAGCGACTTCCATAATATAAACACGCGCAGTAAACACGAAATTGTAATACCAAAATTTAGATTAACAAAAACTAGCAAGTCATTTCTTATAAACAGTATACGCTTTTATAATAAGTTGCCGAAGTCAGTTACAGAACTGACCGATGGAAAGTTTAAAAATTATATCAAACGTGTCCTAATTAAAAAAGCATATTACAAAATTAAGGGCTACGTTGAAGATAGAGAAGTTTGGCCTGAGCCCCTACGCACATGCGGCTTCCCTGGTAGCTCATAAAACGGCACAAATGTGTGGATGTCTCTAACTATTCTCAATCTTATTTTTTTATTTTTTTATTAACTTTTTTCCATTATTTTTAATCAGATGTTTTACAATAGTTTCTTAATCATTACACCATTTTGTTTAGAATAGTTACAGCACGGATGACAACATTTGTGTCACTTGTTTAATCTAGTCTTTTTGCAATATCTACTTTTTTTTTTTGTATAGCCTCTTTTTCTTATTTACCGATTGTTTGTAAATGTATGGACATTGTAGGCCTTATAGATTCCTAGATCCTTGGTAACTTTTTATCTTGTTCTACGTTTTGTAGTAAGCAACGACTTATTGTCGGGCCTACGATGTCCACTCATACTTAAGTGCCAATGCTGTAACATAGAAAAATTGTAAAGCCAAATGATTTTAAAAGAGTAACCATGGAGTTTCTTGCCAGTTCTTCTCCATAGGAAACGACCAACCCGAACCGAGCACCTTTTTGTCGACGTTTTACAAGTGCCCATGTAGGCCTATGTGAAATAAAAATATTATGATTTGATTGATTTGATTTGATGAGATTAGCGCGTTCAAGCAAACAAACAAACAAAAGTTTTAGCTTTATAACATTAGTATAGATAAAACCTGACACTGACCGACAAATTAAAAAAAAACGTAAGAAAATTTGCATTTCGCGGGTCACCCAGTCGCTTCCACCTTAACGAAATCAGTGAACCAAGCGAAGGCGTCCTCCAGACAGCCTTATTACCAATTCAAGTGTACAAGGCAAGAACCGTAAAAATCCCGTTAAACGTGACAGTTTTTAAGTAATTCGTATACAAAAAGGCCATAAAATCGTTGAGACGGTTTGCTTCTAAATTGTTGCTATTAACACCAATAATATCTTACATGAGAAACAGTATGGTTTCAACAAAGGACGTTGTACTACGGAAGCCGGTGCGGAATGGGCAACCACGGTACTTTCACAAGTTATTATGCCTTGTGACTGGGACTGTAGCTTCGCGTTTTCTTTTTGTTTTTTTTTTTTACTTTTGATCTAATTGATATAAATGCTTTGAGATTGAGTTTAAGGTCTGTCATTCTCCTTTTCTTGGTCATTTTCCTTTTCTGTTCGGTTTATAGTCGATCATTGTTTCAGAATCATCATTTGCCTAGCCTTTTCCCAAAATTTGTTGGGGTCGGCTTCCAGTCTAACCGGATGCAGCTGAGTATCAGTTTTTTATATGAAGCGTCTGCCTATCTGACCTCCACAACTCTGGGTAATACGAAACCCCTTGGTAAGACTGGTTGTCAGACTTTCGGCTTCTGACTACTTGTAACGACTGTCAAAGATCTACAAATGACAGCCAACGGCTTAACGTCCTTTCCGAGACACGGAAGAAACGCTGTATGTAATTATGGTTACCCGTCCACGGACCAACCTCGGCAAGCACGGCTTAACCTTGAAGATCGAACCGTGCGGCTGTTATTATCTACCCACGAGCTCCTCATTGTGTCAGAATCTGTTAAATAAGTGCTCCCTAAGAAATTGTAGTAACTACCGGTACTGCGGTCCTTATTTAAAACACGATAATTTATAAAAGATATTGGCACATTATGTCAAAACGGTGAAGGAAAATGTGGCCGTCGTCATGGCGAGTATTTCCTAGAGAACAAAAATCGCACCATGTCTGCGTGGTGAGGTGTGGTCCACTCCCTTTTACAGAGAGAACCTCGTGTCCCAACAGTGGGAATGCTATAGGCTGATAACAATGAACTCTTACAAACCGTATTTTAATGATCATTCATACCATGGACATGTGTTACGTCATCATCATCATTCCTCAATTTATTTGGGGTCGGCGCAGCATGTCTTCTTCTTCCATACTTCTCCATTCCTCGTCATCTCGTCGGAAAACTCTTTTCTAGCAATATCATCCTTCACGTGGTTACGTATTAACATAACTAAACTTATTATCATTATTTTCGAGATAACTACGGTCAAAAGACCTACTGTTGAAATACCTAAATATCGTTTCACCGATTTTTGTAATAACTAATGGACGAAGTCCATACAGGAGAATTCATCTCGGTTTATTCAACTACAATAAATTAATCTACGATTTATTGAAGTGACGGACCTACTGTTGATTTATCTGTGGTCAATAATTGTAGCCAAAATCAGAAAGTTAGGAAAAAAAAACCGTTGAATTACATAATAGTATATTATTAGGTCATTAAGTTGAAGTCAAAACAGGAATGATTTAAGAAAAAAAAAAAATTGGTTGCCTGTAAAGTCGGTATACGGGCGAAAGTTTTACGTGACAACGACTTTGAGTGGTAAAATAATTTTAATGTGAATATTCATTCGTATAGTAGGAAGAAGGATGAAATAATAGTAACAATTTAAAACATTTATTTGCGCGTGCCTTTCACTTTTTATGTCTGTCTCTCTCGCTCTTAGGCGGGCTAACCATGCCCGAGTGGAAGGGACGCGTGCCTCTCACTCGCTCTCATTGTGAGCGCATAACGTGAGCGGAGCGTAACGCAGTTTCTTGAAGTGTCACCCGGCAAACCAATTTATAAGACGTTGTCACGTCAAAAGTAAGGTGTATGAAGGGCGTAAATTAATATAACTAACAAATTAAGGATTTGTTAGTTACAATAATTTTTTGAAGCTTGCAATAATTTCTTGGGTGTACTCTAAGGTTTCTCTTTAAATCTTAAGATTCAAGAGTGAGCGAAGCGAGCTCGGGACTAGCGGCACCCCGACTCGGACAGGTTAGGTTCGAAGGGGATGGCTGGGTCTAGTGAGCTAGCGCGCGATTGAACTAAGACCCCGCCATTCCCTTCGTGTTTGGTTACTTTAAACCTTGCAAACAGCAATAGGAGCCCGCGCAATGGGGCTACGTCGACTACGCCTTATTACAAAACATTGAGGCTAATGATTTATTGATTTAATTGATTGAACTGACAATACAAATTAAAGATTTGAAGCATAGGTATCTCATTCATAGTTGAAATATTCAATATCATAAAAAATATCATTAGATTAATCGTTCGTTAGTCCGATTAATTTAATTATCTAGTATAATCAAAATTCAGTAAATTAAGCAGTAGTATAGTCGACCAATATTCGTTATGAATATATGTGAATCAACCGTAATTATCTCGAACATAGTTGTTATCCGTTTAGTTATTATAATACGTAACTTTTCACACAGTCCATACACCGTTTCCGCGGTTTTCCTCTACTATTACACCCGTATCTATGTGGGATCAGGTTGTTGAGTCAAACAATTTTTGGTTTTTATGCTTGTTATAATTATTACTTCTGTACACCTTAATTTAGAGAACCCACGTCTTTTACACCTTTAAGCAGTTCTGCCATTTTATTTTTGTTCCTCTCTCTTCCTCAGCATTCACGTCATCTTGAGCATACATCACCTGTCTCACTCACGCTCATACCTCTGTCTCTTTCACACATCTCATGCATCCGTCACGTTCCATTCCTACATCTATAAACAAGTAAAACTGATTACTTGAGTAAAAGTAATAACTATAAATTTTTATTCTGCAGTTTAGTAATTGCTTAAAGTTAGAACTGTCAAAAGTTAGAATTGTTAACTTTACTTACTTTGACAGTTCTTACTTCGCTTAAATTCTTGTCTATTGATAAAAATGATTGCATAAGCAATCACTTAAACTCAAGTAATCACTTTAACATGAGTATAGAGCAAGTGATAAAATCATTTGTTAATTATGATTGTTGAATACCAGTTGAGTTGATTGCTTTTCAACTTTAATTTAATTGCACCTACAACGCCAGACATACTAATTAAATGTAGTAATATAAGTATTTATTCATCCATTACATCACCTAAATAGCTTACCAGACTCGTTAACGTTACACGATGACACAAGTTCAAGGGCCCTTTACCCTATTAAGGCTTAATTGATATATTTGAAGCGATAGGATAAAGGTTGCGGCCTAAAACATTGTCCGTCCAGTACAGCCCCAAACTATTGTGTAGCTACAATGAGTTAATTAACCAGTGAAGTTTATTAACTAGCGACGCACTGATGATAGACAAGTATAAATTGATTAATTTAGTATTGGGCTATGAAAATAATGACTGGTGAAAACTTAAGGCTCCCGCAGACAGGCGCGACAGAACGCGACGCGGCATGCGATGACAAAACCTCCGTAGAACAATTTCTATGAAAACGCAAGCTACCGTTCACACAGACGCGACGCGACGCGTTCCAGATTTTATTATCACTTTTCGAGAGCGCGACATGCCGCGCGTGCCGCGGCTACAACTCGTAGATCGATAACTCGATCCCAACGTACCGAAAAGCGATCGAAAATGCTTTTCTCGCTGTGAAATGAATGAAATCTTGAATAGATCCTCATCCCAACCTAACCTAACAGCTCGATCTACGCCTACGTTCGTACGCGTAAGCAGCAAGGTTTATTCAGAAACTATTTATTTTAAATTTGTTTAATGTATAATTACGTAACTTGAAAATCGACTTTTCTATTTGATTAATTTTGAAAGTTGAAGTAAGGCATTAAAATGATCGCCCGGTCCTGGTTCAATCCATGGTCCGGAGGGAGAGGGAATGAGAAGCCGTCGCCTCCTTCTGCGAAGCAGTCATGCTAGTAAAGGAGGTGGCGGAACGTGAGAGGGAAAGTGTGTCTCAAATCGGTTTTATAGTTTACCCACTTAGTATTATTTTCGCTTAGTCAGTATTTTTTTCGCTCGATTTAGTTTTTAATTCAGCCACTTTAAATTTTAGTTGCTAGCTTAGATTAACTATTTCCCAATGCTAGTAGATAATTTTAGGAATTTTAAACATTCATAATTTTTCACTAGCTTAGTTAATTTTTCGCAAACGTAATTTAAGCCCCCCAGATTTAGTATTTTTTATTAACAGTCGCCCATATATTATTTATTCGCTCGGTTTATTATTTCCCTAATATTTTCAATCTCTCTTTAGGCAGCTGGATCAAAGGATTCATTCAGAAAGCGGTACTTCTGGACACTATCCTTATCTATTACTTTTCGATCGCTTTTCGGCACGTTAGGATCGAGTCGATCACCGATTCTAAGCCGCGCCGCGCCGCTTCGCGCCTGTGTGCGAGGCTTCGCGACGCGGCAACACCGCTATGCCGCGTCGTGCATTAGCGTTGCGCCTGTCTGCGGACCCCTTTATTTTTGAAAGCCTGCTTAGTTATGTGGCAAACAAATATTCACTTAAAGTTTAGAAATTCACTCAATCATTGATAATTTCCAAAAAATATATTTGAAATATTATACTATAATTCAACGTCCCTCATGCGACTGACATCTTACAATAATTTCTTGAAAATAATTGGAAGTCGTCAGTTCATGGTGCGGGACTGTCCGAAAGAGATACCGCTGGAAACCTGGATACCCTGGAACACAAAGAGCTAAAAAGGAACATGGATGGGTTTTAGTCAGTACAACTCTGACACTTCCGCTTCGCCGAGAGCTAGGCCGATGTCATTTGATGATTTCCCATTGTATAATGGGAAATCATCAAATGACAGGACAGGTGTTCTTTTGCATCCTCGTCAAAATTCAGGAGGTTGTTACAAAAGACATTAAAAATCAATTTAAATTACGGTCCCAGTTAATTATTAATAAAGGCAGATTTTTTTGGTTGTTTAAGTTTGTCAGTATATCAGAATAAAAACTTAACGTGGTTAAGTTTTTATTATATTTATATATATTTAGGGAATAAGAAAATATCGAATATACGTTTGAGATAGTTATGTATGTGTGAAAGCGCGATTAAAGGACGAGGATCAGACAGGCCGCGTTTAAAACACAGGTGGTTCGCACTTAACGATTTCCTTATATCACCCATTTTATTATTGATTTGGACCGAGAATCATCAGCATACAGCAAATACCTCCTCGAATTTGACGATGTTGCAAAACAACACCATCTAGATATTCCCATTTCCCAAAACACAAACTCGTCAGTACAAACACACGTCATCATCGTACATACAAATCATTCTAAAAATAGTAAACAAGACCCTATTTGACTTTTTATTAAATAACTAGCCAGGAAATCCTTGCCTACAAAAAGATTGACAGAATAAACTTAGTTTAACTTGGCCCTTCCTTGTTTATCTTTTATAGGCCTTCCTTCCTTTATAAAACTGTGCACAGTAGTTGAGTTTACGAAGAGCTTCAGGCAATATATTTGGCCGGCCAACATGCAGGATAAAAAGGGGTGTAATATTCTTTTCTATTGGACCCGTACCAATATTAAAAGTAGTATCTATATGTATGTGACCTTTTCACGCCTAGGCTGAGGAACGGATTCCGTTGGGCACACATGGAGACTACGACCTGGATTAGGATAATTATGAAAGTGCTTTTTGTTCGTTTAAGACATTCCCATGGGATAAATTTCGAGCTGCACGTTAACTAAGCTGCGAAATGAAGATATAAATGAGTTCAGTTGGATACTTGGCTACTAACAATGATATTATGATAAAAAAAACGGCATAAACTTATATACACGTTTACCACGATTTAGAAGTCATAGTGACTTACTTGTATAGATGGTCTGTAAAAAAGTTAAATTCATTCGTATAAAAAGACACAGCCCTGCGACAAACAGACGGCGTAAGCCAAGTTATTGTGTCACTTTGGCACTATTAGGAAACAGAACCCTAAAATATACAACTAGGCTTTTATCGCGCCGAAATATTGTAATAAATGATGCAGAGCCTTTTGAGTTATGCCAAATGCCAATGTTTTGGTTCTACCGTGTATGAATATTTTTTGCATAAAATATGAGTATGTTGTGAGGGTCTGTTACGTACAATGTTCTATTTCAAGACTGTTTCTGATAGGGAAAATAATGAACCATTTTATATTATTATTACTACGTGTGCCCGCGACCTCGTCCGCGTGGAATTTGAATTTTCTAAAATAGAAGTAGCCTAAGTTACTCCTTATCACATCAGCTATCTGCCAAGGAAAGGCCCGTCAAAATCATTGCAGCCGTTCTAGAGATTAGCCGGAATAAACAGAAAGACAGACAGACAGACAAAAATTAAAAAAAAAAATGGTATATGTACCGTATATATTCATATGCATGTAGTAAAAAGCGGATATTTTAATATTACAAACAGACACTTCAATTTCATTTATTTATATAGATGCATAGAAGATACGGAATGTAGGTACCTATGTATTTCTGCATTACTTGTTGTTTTCTTATCTATAAAGGTTGTTATTTTTGGATCAGTCGCTCTATGCAAAATACTGGTACCTTTTGAGCTGCATCTGATCAGACCGGAAGCCAACGTCGGCGTAGTTTGAAAAGGATAAGCAGATTTTTATATCGGTTGGCTCAATACAAAAGGCGGCCACGTAAATAGCAGCGGCGCTTATTGGATCCTATAAGTTGCAGTAGTATGTATTTAGGACATTCCACTTTCACATTCGCAATGTGTGTCTGACGGGTCTATAATTATTCCCTATTTTGCCAAGTTGTAATTACAGTGGCCTACTTGGATACGCAATCAATTGATCGCTTTACATATAGGCCACTACAAATCATATCCACGTCCAGCTCCCATTTGTCTTGATTTGTCGTGATAATTTTCCAAATAATTAAAAAAAATAACTCCTTATTAAAATACGGAGTTATTTTTTTAATTATTTGGAAAATCTTCTTTAGTTTTTTCTTTCTTCTATTTATAATTAAATAAGTTTACAAAGCAAATCACTTTACTTTAATAAGTTTACAAAGCAAAACTTAAATTCCCAAAGAAATAAACCGCTGTTACATTTATTTCTTATTATTTACTCATCGCTGTTTGTATTTAATTTGATTAAGCTCCAGTTTCAATTATCTGAGCACGAATGCTTACCGATATTTCTATTTGTAAATATTTAGGTTCTAACCCTGAGGGCTGCTGTGTTTTTGATTAAATTTAATGCCCCGTGGTTGTTTACATGTATTTGGTTTATTTACACAAGGATAAGTGAGGTATCAATATGTTCGTACGGAATATCTCGATAAATCTTCGTCGATATCGTCTGGATATTTGAAAGCGTCACCTACAAAAGCTGTGATGCTATACACTAAGGTTTTCTACAAAATATTAGAAATATAGAAAGAAAACAAAATAGTTTCAGGGACATGCCGTGCATACAAAATTACAAAGGAAACAATAAACAAACACCGCATGACAAATATTTATAAGTACAATAGGACGGAACAAATAAAGAAAACCGGCCAAGTGCGAGTCGGACTCGCGCACGAAGGGTTCCGTACCATTATTTATAAAAAACGAGCAAAAAAAAATCATTATTTTTGTATGGGAGCCCCCTTTTTTTGTTGCGGATGGGAAATCAATAAATGACTTCTCCCGCTCTGGGCGGAGCGGGAGGGAGTGTCAGACTTGACTGACTAAAACCCACCCATGTTCCTTCTTAGCCCTTTGTGTTCCAGGGCCGCGGTATCTCTTTCGAAGAATCCGCAGCGGAGCCCCCTTACATATTTATTTCATTCTGTTTTTAGTATTTGTTGTTATAGCATCAACAGAATTACATTATATATATATAGAAATTTCAACTGGCTAACTATCACGGTTCATGTGATACAGCCTAGTGACAGACGGACGGACAGCGAAGTCACAGTAATAGGGTCCCGTTTAACCCTTTGGGTACGGAACCCTAAAAATGGACAGCTTGCGTGTCGTGACTGCGACAAGCAGATAGTATTACAGACCTATCATCCATAACCACGAGCCGAGTAGAAGATCGGGTGCTGTCACTGACAATATCCAAACGGCTATGGCATGATGCTGAACCTTGTTATGACTACCACATTGATCTAGTGTTTACAAGCTCCACTGTTGAGCATGGAGTCCGTACTTGTTCACGTTGGAACGCGCGGGCGCGGTGGCGGGTGCGGTCGCGAAGACGTGGCGGGTTCGTGTTCACATTGGCCGCCAGGCGTTTGCGCGGGTGTGACGCGTGTTGTAAGTTCATACTGGTTGAACTTACCTGACATCGCGAGTGAATCGCGCGCTCCGCCGCTAGTTCGACGTGAACACACACAAACATCTCACGCGTTTGATATTGACGCGAGCGGCGCGCGCGCGCCAGTCGCTAGCTTGCCCGCTACTTACACCGCACGTGCGTTTCGTACGTGAAGACTTGGATATTACGCCATATGTTTGATATTTCGTGACCGCGCCCTTCACCGCGCCCGCGAGTCAACGTGAACAAGTACCTAGGATAATGGCAATAGAATCGACGTCTATTACAAGAGTTAATCAGTTTAGAGTCCGGCACTGTAATTTGTACTATTGCCAACAAAGAGTTTCTCAGTAACTCAGCCCCGTATTCGCAAACGCTCGGATTCGATTTCGATTCGGAAAGTCGTATGTCTATCTCGCTTGCTTTCGTAATGCCAAAACAAGATCGACATACTACTTATCGAATCGAAATCGGATCCGTGTGTTGACCGGCAAGAAATCCATACCTGGCTAGGTATGGATTTCTTGCCGGTCGATGGCAATAGAATCGTTATTACGTGTGACGATGTGACCTAAACATAGCTACCGAATTATGGGTGTATGCACTACAAGAGAACACTTCTGCCTAACCCTTTGAGGAGTACAGACGTAATATTATATTTATGTATGTAATTATTATGCTAGGTCCCAAGCTTGAAACGAAGACACGCACCTCTGATTTATCAGATTCATGTACGGCATGTAAAGCCAAGTCAGAGACTCATAGGCGGCATGGACATTCTGACACCAGGTTTTATAGATTTAAGGTTCACTTTTGATTGTGGGACTTCTAAGTAATAAAAGAATACGTGTTTGCACTATGCTGATTTATTTTCGACTGGTTAAATGACAATTTATTGTTGATGTTATGGCGGCACACACACATGCATACATACTTCCTTCACACTGTCACACATATAATGTTCTTAAGACATACTATACTAGATACTCTCTGCGCTAAAATTGCGCAAATGTGGCTTAAAGAATGTCAATGTCATCATAAACATTTTAGTTAATTTTACTCCTGTCATTCAGCAACAAACAGCAAATGACAGACTTGGATTTTGGCCAGTTCCTAAATAAAAATCTGGTGCGGAAATATTATTTCAAAACTTTTATTTTTATTGTGACATTTATATTTTACAGCACCGTATTTTTGGAAATTTAATGTCGAACAATAAAAGAGTAACACACTTTTTATAAAGCGTTATTTTACCTACTGCGCGTGATGGCACGAAGTTAAATTCTTCTTTCTTTCATACTTTTCATTTAACTGACTTTAATTGAACTTAGTTCTGCCTTATCGAGTTGACCCGCGCAATAATGTTTAATTTCATTCTGTAAAATCAGTTTCATATACTTATGTACTACCTAAAAAGTCTAGAATTCTGTCTATATGTATAATTAGAATTTACTCTAATATACACTAAAATTGTAACATCTCTTTAAAAATATTGCTAATTCTATCATAACAATGGCGATAATACATTCTCGTACACAATATGTACCTACTAAATGGAAACTGTCTCTACTAGTTACTTAGCTCAATAATTTACACAAACTTTTAATTGCCTCTTGTGACCGCCTTCTGGGTAAATTACCATGGAAACAATAGCATGCATGATGTTTAACTGCAAATGGTATTATTATGTGCAGACATGGTCAGCGTTAGTGATGTACGATCCGAGCCGAAAATAAACAGTATCGATGCAACAGAATGCGATACTCCGATATTTTGGATCGATACAAACGAATACTATAAATGCTTGGAGCGATACAAAAGTACCGGTATCGGAATTAGTGGATCGCATATTGCCACTGTACTAAATGGCAAGATGAGTCAATTTAAAAAAAATACAAGACGTCGGTACATTACAAAATGCAAACCAATTCCTGTAAACTATCTTTCCCTGTTAGAGGATTATTAAGTACAACATCATCCAATTCCAGAGGACGATATTGATATTGATTTTTTACAATTTATATGACATGACACTGACCTTTTTATATCCATTTGTTTTTAATTCTTTTGTTTTTTTTTTTTTTAAATTTGACATTCAATTTTTATTATTGATATTCCCAGAAAATAAGAAGACATATTGTTAAAGTTTATAACACGACTTGTTTTTGTTTTTTTTTTTTTAATTTTAACGTTTCGTTAATCGATAATTTGATTTTGGTTTCGTATTACCTTTTTTTTTGTGACCTTTTGTTCTATTGTATATGAATTATTTTTAATTGAATGTGGATTAATATCGTTTTGAAAACGTTATTCTACATATACTTATGTGAACTAATGGCTACTTATTTATGTAATGTTTTCGATTGTAATGTTTTGATGGTACTGTTTTATTTTACAAAATTTCTACACAATGCATATTGTTTTGAAATAAATGACTTATGACTTATGATACGATTCGATATTTGTAGAATCGAATGGAAGCCATCGATATCCGTATCACAACTATGCGAAACGATCGATCATCGATCCAAAGTCAAAATCTGCCTAGCCTTTTCCCAAATATGCTGGGTTCAGCTTCCAGTCTGACCAGATGCAGCTGAATACCAGTAGTTTTCATGGAGCAGCTGCCTGCCTCACCTCCATAATCCAGTTAGTATCGATCCAAAGTATCGATATAAATGCAAGTATCATGCACCCCTAGTCAGCATTAACCGTCCGAACCACAATTAGAGCTGAAACAAGAATAGAGCTGTTTTGAAAGATGATATAGAAATTGTGTTATGTTTAGATAATGTTAGACTGACCTCACACACAAAAGCTATTTTCTTTTTAATTTACAACTGCCCTGTTGGTTATGTTGACTACAGTCAAAGACAATGACTTCTAAAAAGTAGTAGTACCATCTATCCAGACTTTTATCTCCAGTTTTCTACAGGTTTGAGTTCCACTTAATAAAATTGAATGCAAAATTATCGTCTTTAAATGTTGAGGTCTTTAACATAGTATAAAACAAAGTCGCTTCCTGCTGTCTGTAGATCTTTTGAACTACGCAACGGATTTTGATGCGTTTTTCACTAATAGACAGAATTATTCAAGAGGAACGTTTATACGAATAATCCCTGAAAACACATAAAAAAATCCACACGAACAAAGTCGCGAACAGCCGCTACTTTCGAATAAAATATACAAATAATCATTCTTACTTTTAAGTTTGCCGTCTGACAAGTAAACTACAGTCATCATCTGCCTAGCCTTTTCCCAAACTATCTTGGGGTCGGCTTCCAGTCTAACCAAGTACCAGTATTTTACAAGCGACTGCCTATCTGACCTCCATAACCCAGCAATTGGGTAATACGATACGCCTTGGTAAGACTGGATGTCAGACTTTTGGCTTCTTCTACTACTCGTAACGACTGTCAAAGGTCTACACATGACGGCCGGGACCAACGCGAACGTTCCGAAGGTCGGAGGAAACTCGGTATGTAATTATAGTCACCCAACCACGGACCAACTTCGGGAACCAGGGCTTAACCTTAAAGATCGACCCATGCGGCTGTTATTATTGAGACACGAGCTCTTCAAGTAAAAAAAGTAAACTAACAGTACGAACCATTTTATAAAAACGCGGAAATTAAGCCAAAACTTGACAATTGCTTGAAAATGATATAAATGAATCCTTATCGATGGAAAACATGATTGGCCAAAACCTTAGTGGTTAAACCCACAGTGTCAAGTAAGTCCTGTCTTATTCATCCTTACCTAATCTCCTAATTTTCCCTCGGGCGCGTTGCGGTCCCAAGATTGTTTAGTTTCCCGTGTAATAATACCTAATCGTAGCTAGCTCAATACTTCTGCGGGTAAACGTGATAAGAAAAGACAGAGTGAAGTCACTGATCCAGCTACTAAATCCCTAGCGGGTTGAAGGCGTATTGATTCGTGAGAAAACACTTATGAAATTGAGTTTGATGTCAGAGGATTTCAGACAGACATGTATAAGAAATACTCAAATTCCAAATATTGTCGAGAAGTTGTGTACTTACCTAATACTTTTTTAGCAACTTATGTGGTCCCCCAACAGGGCAAAGCTCTCCATGTCCTTCACTCCTATAAATAGTTAATTTATCAAAACAAATCTTTATAAAAACCTTTACTTAAGAACTATGCCCCACAAAACCGTTGTCACGGTATGTCTGTGGGAACGGAACAACCGGTACTAACGTAAATTTTATTAGTTTATATGTTTTGAATTCTTTTATTACTTCTAAAAACTTACGTATTAACAGTTTGACAAATTAACGGACTGGAATCCAAAATCCATTCAAGAACACTACATAGCGAGATACACAACCTTCAAACATAAGAAACATTATCATGAACACTAAAAACGGGATAATTACTATGTTTTGAGTTCCCGATTCCGTGTTTAGTGTTAATGATAATGTTAGTGTTGGTATTGTATTACCCAGTACTAGCTGGGTTGTGGAGGTAGGCAGTTGTTCTATGTAAAATTCTGATATTCAGCTACATATGGTTATAGACTGAAAGCCGACCCCATGTGCAACATAGTTCTCTTATCGATAAACTGAAATCTTGTTTAGTCAATAAAGATAATTAGATAATTTTTAATAAAGTATTACATAAAGTTTACATTTAGGCACAGTAGTATTTTTCTCATACAATGGTATAGATAGTACTTATAAGTAAACTATAACTAATACATATTCGAAAGTCGCAAGTGATGTTAATTCAATCCAGATGTTTGGCAGCGACCTGCCCGATCTAGGTTTATTTAAACCTGTGTTTTGGGCCATCACTTTACATAGCATAATTTAATTACGACAATAAAATTATAAAATAAAATTAATCTATTAACAAAAAAAAAATAAGTAAAAAAAGTTAAGTTTAAGTTGGGAAAAGGCTGGGCAGATGATGATGTTAGTGTTAGTATCAGTTTAAAAACTAACATTAGAAACGTCTAAGTGCATCTCGTCGTTGAAAGAAAACGCGACAGTGATTGAATAATTAATTATCTAAAGGCCTCCGCCCACTACAGCGTTCTAAGCTCGCGATAGTCACGAATGACATACACCCTACAACCGTTACGTCGTCTGCCTTGATAAATTATGTCCAGCGACACTTGTAGGTCAAACTGTATCGTGCTAATGTGAACGAGGGTTACTTTTTGATAAATCGTTTTGTATATTTTAAAATGTTCTATTATGTTTGTATAATTTATTGTGTGTAGTAAAGTTATTTTGTGTTGTCACGAGGGTAGGTTATGTTACCTTTTTTATGTTTATTTGAAAATCATTGGTATTATATTACGGTGTAGCTGTTTGTGACCATAAAGCTGACTTAAGTCAATATTATCAGATAAGTAGATAGGCAGTCGCTTCATGTAAAATATTGGTATTCAGCTACATCTGGTCAGACTGAAAGCTGACCTCAACAAAGTTGGGAAAAGGCTAGGCAGATGATGCAGGGTTGCGGGACTGTTCGAAAGAGAAACCGTGGCCCTGGAACACAAAGGGCTAAGAAGTAACATGGATGGGTTTTAGTCAGTACAAGTCTGACACTCCCTCCCGCTCCGCCTCGAGCGGGGAGAGTCATTTGATGATCTCCCATCCGTAAAAAAAAGGCAGATGATGCAGTAATAGCAATGGTAGCAATTCATGAGGCACTTGACCATTAGGTATCGTATCATATTACAAAAAAAGTAAATAATTTCATATGAAAGTTTTATTGGCGTGTCGATGAGAATATAAACTATGGTGGCCTTAAACTTGGCTAATATGCTCCACAAACGATGGGTTACTTATCAACGTGTCCTGTATGTCTTGTTGTTGCAGTAGCTAATAGATACTTATTTAGCTGGGTGCCAAATCGTATGCAAATTCTGGATCAAATAAAAATATTGCGAAAATCTTTTCCATACTTTTTGTCTCTTATTACGAATTTCTTTTTAAATTTTCTATCTCTTGTGATATCCCTATTAGCTCCAGTAACATCATTGAAGGGTGTCATAACCTGAATGACGTGTTTTCTTCACAAAAGGAGCAGTGTTACTTAGCTGGTTATCACAAGTCTTCCGCACGATCGCACAACGCTCTGTAAGTATTTTTCTCTCGAAAATATTAAAATGCGAATCACGATGATTAATTTGGAGTTGATGGTTTGAGAAACTTGAGTTTTTTTGTATTGGTTTACTAATATTCTTTTCCACAGTTTATCATTTTTTTTTTAAATGACTGCCTTGGAATGTCCTAAGAAAACCGGAATTTATTGTTCATGGTTTGAAATGGACCGCCCGCGTTAAGCTTTGGTAGGATAGTCCCTGTGCCTTCTTTGTACGAGAAGGTCTTTGTCTTACTGAGAGTATCGTAATAATATTCTTCCTGTAATGCATTTTATAGAGAAATAAGAAACAAGCATCAAACACATAACCTCCTTTTTGAAAACGGTTAAAATACGAACTTATTACAACATTTTTACGAACTGATACCTGTTAAATCCAACGAAATTCTGACAAAATGACACAATCCGGTTATATTTTAATACCTTATGCAGGATTATTAGTTAATCCCCGTACGAGGAAATTAATTAATTATACTGGAAGAGACAGCTAAACTCTTTATATGGGATAATAAACGCTCAAGTTATTTTTATTATCTAGGGTAATACTGTAATAGAGGTTTATAAAAGTAATAATGTTCAATGAAATGTAAATACGAAGCTCTATAAGAATATACTTAGGGATCACTATTAAGGGATAGTGTATTGCTGCCATTATTAAAAAGAGCATGGCTATCTAGAAAATCTAGCCATCTCCATTGTTAGTTTTAAGATATAATATAGTATGTTAGTTTAAACGAGGGACATATTCAAACCCATAATAGTACATGCTAACATGATACTAATAAAAATATAAACAAAAAAAAACACTGATAAATAACAGACAGAACCATACCAAAATTTTCGCAAATGACACGCAACGTGTATACACCCTTGCGCTAGCGACTTAATACTATCGCAGAACATGTGAGCGGGGCAATGACTCTTAGGTATAATCCATTTTCCCTTCATACTTTAACCTTACCTGGCTTAGGACAGTCCAAAACATCTAGGCACTAAACAAAACATTAAAAATTCTTCTATATACGTTATAGGTTTTTTACATATTTGGGACGAGAATCGAATACTGAATACCCTCCCTCAATATGTCTCTCGTTTAACCTAACATACTGTATTTTTTATAATGTTATAACCGGCTTAGTTGTTTTTGTCTGCTTAATACTCGGGCCCTTAGTACTGACGATCGTTACCCATTTTATGGAAAAGTTTATCTTGGTTTGGCGCCAGAAATGTCGGCTCTGGGCCATTTTTTAGGCTACCTGAGAGGATAGAAGGAAAGATTGAAGGGTCGGGTCGGTTCACTGATCGACTGTTCCTTGGGTCCTCAATGGTCTTTTCATAAAGACTCTCTCGGGGCTGTAAGCGGGTTTTCGCATGGCTAAGGAGTTAGTCTCGCCGCAATCTCATTGCGCTTTCTTAGCGAAACAAAATTCTTCGCGTACCTTTACAATGCCTGAGTATGTCCTTTCATTTAAATTTTACCTACGGATTCGCAGACCTCAACATGTCGTTTACGATTCGCATTGAATCGTCGAAATTTGTCAGTAGCACGATTACATACCGATCCCGCGATATGTCCGTTGAGACAATGACGAGAATTTTGCAAACGGAAAAAAATAAAAATCAGGCTTAAAGTGCATCGTGCCGCTAAGTATTTTTACGTGAAAATCTGAAATCTGTCTAGAATGGTCGGTATAGCCAGTAGCTGTTATTTCGCAAGGGAATTTCTGAATAAATGTAGGACAATAAAGAGTGAAAACAAAACCCTCTTTTTGGGCTCAGTCACAGTCGGCTACATAAATGAGCGTATTTATTTTTGCTTCACTATGATTTTATTCTCCCACGTAAAGATAAATACAGAAACATTCAGAATCAGATAGTAAAAAGTTAATGCGGAATTACATAGACAACGTTAAGTTTGTTTAAAAAGCTCAGAAATATCTTCTACACGAGTAGTAAAGTCGAATAAAAACAGCCAATCAGTCTACAAACGTCATTATAGTTTTTGCAATTTCTCTTGAGCACACAGCGAATAGAAAACAATACAATCTTCGCGGGAATGGTTACACTACTACTGAATCTAATTCAAGGAAACATGCTGTTTTACCAGACAGACATTGACAAATGAAGCTCCTTTTTCCTGTCTCGCAAAAATCTATTTTTACTCTGCAAAGCTTTGCTATTGCATCAGAGCAAGGAGTTGCATCGGACCGCTCGCACACATTTGGGCGCGAGCAATGCATTCATCATCTACCTAGCCTGTTCGCAACTGGCTTCGCAGTCTAACCGGATGCAGCTGAATACCATTATTTTACATGGAGCTTTACACTGAGAGACTCACCAGTCTCTCGGTGTGTGGAGGTCAGATAATCATCCGACCTCCATAACCCAGTTAGAAGTAGGTAATACGATACCCCTTTAGTTATTGAGCCACGAGCTCTTGTACTGCATTGCAAAAAATCTCCAACAACACTGTCGTACATTTATATAAAATACGCCAGTACGCTGTACTGAGGCTCGGTACGGCCAGCCTGCAACCCGCAAAATGTAGGCAAGTAATGTAGGTAATCTGTGGCGTTATCAGTTTTACAAAAGGTATAAAAAACAACAATCTTACAATTTAATTTAAATCTTTTCCGTTTAATATGCGCTAGCCCTTAGTGCTATCTTCGGTGGCAAACAAAAGTTTTTCCGCGATCTCCTCTGAGCCACTTACAGAAACTTCGGTCGGCTGCTCTTTGATGACATACTTAAGTCCACGCGCATATTGAATGGCGGTGTTAGATTCTTTTAGGAGATATCCTTTTATCCTGCCTGGCGTGGTTTTTAAAAACTTTCTTGCAAGAGACAGTTTGATTTTAGAAAGAGGAAAATAGAAGCGTCATTTTATTAATGGCCAATTGGCCATTATTATTTTTTTTCTTATATTTTAATTGTATTACCATACAATAACAAGGAAGTTGTTAGGGATTCTATGAGGCTTGACTAAGTATTAACAGACTCACGAGTGATAAGTCGTATGGATAAACTCCCTTTACTCGTCGAGAAACCTCTATGCTCCGGAAAGAACGTTAAGCCCATGGGCTCAGCTGACATTTGAAATTTATAACGGTTGTTCAGAAACCCACAAGTCTACCAGTCTTACTAAAGGGTATTTTGTTACCCTGGATCTGGGTTGTGGTAGTCAGATAAACAGAAATGCTGGTATTGAGGTGCATCCGGTTAGAAGCCGACCCTAATTCATTTGGCTAAAAGCTAAGCCGATGATGAATAACAAGGAGGTAAACATATTGGTTTCTTCCTAACTCATCAAACAAACGAACAATCGGGAATATTCGTATTCCCCGACACCCACGTAAAGCCACATTCCTACATAAGTCGGGCGACATCTCTTATTATGCGATAAGAGCTGACAGAATTCAATATCTGAACATTCCGCGAGGTAGAACATTCCTATGCACGCAATAATGCCCCTTCTGATTGCTGTATGTGATCCTTTCTAATATTTTGAATACTAGAGTGAGAGATCTGTTTGTGTGTCGCGTATGTTACGTCTATAAAGCTAAACTGCTGAACAGATTTTAGTGCAATTTGATTATTGAGTGGTTTGAAGCTTGAACGTGAGCTACCGTTCGTATGGGAATATTTTTTAAGAACTAAATATGGGGATTCGAATGGTCTTCTACTTGTTCGTGTAGTTAGCACGACATTATATTTTACTGGTCCAAAATCTCGTCACTTCTACGGCTTCGTCGGTGCAAGGCAAAGGTCGCTTTGGCTGTTAATTGGTGAAAATGTAAAATCCACGGAAGAAATCGGGGTGAAAGCTAGTCTCAAATAATCCATTTTGAGCGATACCTACGAAATAAATGTGTACGCTTGATTTTTCATGAAATAAATCGGCTTGTCTGTTTTCTGTGAAAATCGTCGTCTTCATGATTACAATTTGTCGATATTCAAATTGGGATGAGGCTCACTCAACTCGATGTTTTTTGAAATAGAAGATTGCCAATAATAAGTATCTGAAACCGATATCTCGGTTCAGTATTATAATTTTGTTAAAATATGAATATTTTACGATATTGCTAACGCTGAGATTTTGCTATTTTTTTTACATTTTAATTATCTTGTTGTTTTAATTATCTTCTCTTTTATTTAATCGAAATTCTTGAAATTCCGAATCAAACTTTTTGTTGTTATCTTTGGAGATTATTTGACATATTTTTTAGGTATAAGTTTGGGGTTTCTCATTACTTGAATTTTAATTTTGTTAAGGATTTTTTTGATCTCACAATTCCATCTTATCTTTTCTTTGTAGTACCTATTTCTTTCGTAATTACAAATTGTTTAAAGCAGATCAATTAAACGTTACTTAGTTACTACTTGTTTCTGAACTAAATAATTAAAGTTAGAAGACTTCGTAATTTGTTTATAATTTGGGGCCTATAGTAAGTGTTTAGTTTAGTAACTGTTGAGTTTAGGAACGTTAATCTTTGAAGATTACCCTATATATTTCTAGTCTACTGAACTTCTATTTATAGACTCGGCTTTAGTTTGTATGAGGTTATTAGTGCTTGCTTACTTATTTAGGTAAAAGTTGTACATACAATTCAAAGTCCTGACTGACTGACTGAGATATCAACGTACAGACTAAACCGCTGGTCCTAGAGACCTGAAATTTAGAGAGTGTGTTCTTTGTGAAGACTAAGAAAGGGTTTTTCGAAATTCCACCCCTGAAGGTATGAACGACTGTATGAAAATTAGTCATTTCTAAAGTTAGAAGCGTGAAATATCATATACAAGCTTCTGGTTAGAAATAAATAAATACATATCCGTTTTTGAGAATCCCACCCTAATAGGGAAAGTTTACATGCGGAATCCGTCATTTTTAAGGTAAGTAATAAATTAAATTACTTGATTTCTGAGAAAAATTAATCAATACTTATTTCATCGTTTTTGGAAACTCAACCCCAAACGGGAGAAAAGGGTGGAAACATTAGTATAAAAAAATGGTCTGATCAGCTTGAAATTTACTATTTGTGTTTCCGGATTGAATTGATGAACACGTATTTCAACATTTTTGAAAATTCCACCCCTCGGACTACAAAAGCGGTGGCATTTTTTTTTTTAAATATTGTTTTTGTAGTATTAGCACGGTTGGACAGATACGCAAAAAAATCTTCATATACATACATATTTCCAGGGCATCTGGGACATTAGCGCGAAGGACACTTGAAGGAACCCATTTGCGCGTCTGGACACTTTGGCTTCATGGGTTTCGTTTTAGTGGTTTTCGGGGTCGCTGATAACAAAATGAGTTCAAAATGAAAACCCAAGATGGCGCGCAGGAATACTTTTGATTCTTCCTTCATAGATGTCGTTTTTGTGATTTTTCGGGTCACTGGCAATGAAAATTAAAATCTTCCGTTCAATCAATTAAAATAAACAATGTCTCAATAGTCTCCCCTAGGCTGCGGCTGGCATTGATTTAAGTGAGACTTGTTTCTTATAGTCTTATGTTGCATGCTCCGGAGTGAGTTTTTCGAGTATCTTAGTAATTATAGCCCCAAAAGGAAACACCGCAGACATCATTTACAAAAAGGTGCTAGGATAATGCATTATTAATATAGTTTTCGGGAGTTAATAGTTTTGTTTAATTTGAGTGTTAATGCTTTAAAAAAATGGTACGCTAGCTCATTTACACCATTAATTATATCGAAAGGCGTGGATGAATGACCGGGGCATTTGAGCTATAGCATCTTAGCTTGGAAGACATGTATAAAATAAATTCTGGGTCAACACATTCGGACCTAAAAAAAAACGCCGTAATATACTTTTTTTAGCCGGAATGAATTCTGTGGCTTCTTACTTTGAAAATCACGCGGGTGAAGCTGCGGGCAGAAGCTAGTCAATTATATAAATAAAGGTAGGTAGGTATATACAACGTCATGGTCTGAACTAATTTGATTTTGGCATTGAATTTCTGTATTAGTTTACCTATATGTTATTTATTTACACGTGTCAACAGTGATGTGTATCTAACTACAAGATGTACCTCAGTTCTCCTGTATATGTAACTAATTAATTAACTACCACAGTTAGAACAACTCTATCGCATCCTTACTGGAAACCGTTTGATAACTCAAAATCAAAAATCAAAATCAAAATATTTTTATTTCACATAGGCCTACATGGGCACTTGTAAAACGTCGACAAAAAGGTGCTCGGTTCGGGTTGGTCGTTTCCTATGGAGAAGAACCGGCAAGAAACTCCATGGTTACTCTTTTAAAATAATTTGGCTTTACAATTTTTCTATGTTACAGCAGTGGCACTTAAGTATGAGTGGACATCGTAGGCCCGACAATAAGTCGTTGCTTACTACAAAACGTAGAACAAGATAAAAAGTTACCAAGGATCTAGGAATCTATAAGGCCTACAATGTCCATACATTTACAAACAATTGGTAAATAAGAAAAAGAGTCTATACAAAAAAAAAACAAAGATATTGCAAAAAGACTAGATTAAACAAGTGACACAAATGTTGTCATCCGTGCTGTAACTATTCTAAACAAAATGATGTAATGATTAAGAAACTATTGTAAAACATCTGATTAAAAATAATGGAAAAAAGTAAAAAAAAAAAAAAAAAAAGTAAATAAAAAAAAAAAAAACAAAATAAAAATAAGATTAAGAATAGTTAGAGACATCCACACATTTGTGCCGTTTTATGAGCTACCAGGGAAGCCGCATGTGCGTACGGGCTCAGGCCAAACTTCTCTATCTTCAACGTAGTCCTTAATTTTGTAATATGCTTTTTTAATTAGGACACGTTTGATATAATTTTTAAACTTTCCATCGGTCAGTTGTGTAACTGACTTCGGCAACTTATTATAAAAGCGTATACTGTTTATAAGAAATGACTTGCTAGTTTTTGTTAATCTAAATTTTGGTATTACAATTTCGTGTTTACTGCGCGTGTTTATATTATGGAAGTCGCTTCTAATTTTGAAAAGACCTCGGTTTTTGCGGACATATAAAATACATTCTAAAATATAGAGTGAAGGCAGAGTCAGTATATCGATTTCTTTAAATTTTTCTCTGAGGGACTCGCGAGGACCCATTTTATAGATGGCGCGGACTGCCCTCTTTTGCAGTATGAAAATTGATTCAACGTCTGCTGCCGATCCCCACAGCAGAATGCCATAGGACATAATACTATGGAAATAAGCGTAGTATACTAACCTAGCTGTGGCTACATCGGTTAACTGCCTTATTTTCCTAACTGCATAGGCAGCTGAGCTTAACCTTCCCGAAAGAGCTCTAATGTGCGCGCCCCACTGCAGTTTTGAATCGATAGTAATCCCCAAGAATACAGTTTCCGCTATGACATCAAGTTTTTTGCCGTCAAGATTTAAATTTAGGTCACGTTGTGGTACATTTGGTAAAGAAAACTTAAGACATTTTGTTTTATTCGTATTCAGTAAAAGATTGTTGGCTGCGAACCATTTTGAGAGAATAGTTAAGCTTTCGTTGACATGTAAGACGTCCGTATCTTTTCTATGAATTTTAAAAATTAGCGAGGTGTCATCAGCAAATAGAATTATATCCGAAAATTTGGCCATCATATAAGGGAGGTCATTAATATAAACAAGAAACAGGAAAGGACCGAGAATTGAACCTTGGGGCACGCCCATCTTGACTATAGACCCGCAGGACGTCGCCCCATTTACATTTACTTTTTGTTGCCTGTTTGATAAATAAGAAAGAACAAGATCAGCAGCTTGTCCACGAATTCCGTAGTGGTGTAATTTACAGATCAGTGTGTTATGGTCGACGCAGTCGAACGCTTTTGAGAGGTCACAGAAGATGCCAATAGCATCCTGGGACTTCTCCCAGGATTCCAAAATGTAACTGATGAGTTTTACTCCCACGTCCGTTGTCGACCTACCCTTCGTGAAACCAAACTGCTGACCATGCAGTATCCTATTAGAATTGAAGTGTGACAACATCTGGTCCAGCATGATTTTTTCATAGATTTTACTCAATGCTGGAAGCACAGATATAGGTCTATAATTAGAGGGATCACTCTTACAACCTGATTTGAAAATTGGTACTACTTTACTATGTTTCATCAAGTCAGGAAACTTGCCACTGTCCAAACATTGATTGAATATGCCTGCTAAGACAGGAGCAATTGAATCAATAATGTTTTCAAGAACCTTGACTGATATCCCCCATAAGTCTTCAGTATTTTTTATATTGAGACTTTTGAATGCGTTTTTAATTGTATCAATACATACTGGTTTAAATTTAAAGTTAGGTAAGTCCTTAGTAAAGTTCTCTTTAAGAAGGGCTTCAGCTAGTTTAGCTGAAGAGGGGAGAGATTTCGTAACCTCTAACGGGATGTTGGCAAAAAAATTGTCTAGAGTTTCAGCGACTTCTAGCTTATCACAAATGGTTTTATTATCTATTTTCAAAGTCAGTTCATTCTTATCTCGTTGTTGCGTCTTTCCTGTTTCTCTGTTAATTACCTGCCACACGGTTTTTATTTTATTCTTAGAAATACCGATTTTATTGCTTATTAATTTAGATTTTGCCTGAGCGCAGACACTTTTGAATATTTTTGAATAGTTTCTAACATAAGTGTGAAAGACTTGATCTGAGGTTAGAGATTTTTCGTGATATAAATTGTATAAAATATCTCTGCTTTTTCTTATTCCCGCAGTGGCCCATTCGCTAAATTTAGACTTTGAGTTGACTTTAACTTTTTTTATAGGACACGTTTTATTAAATTCCTGGCAAACTGTAGAAAATAAAATATCGTAGTTTATATTGGGATCTTCTAAATCAAAACTAGCGTTAGCAAGATTGCTAAGAACATTATTATTAAAAGATTTTAATTTATTTTTAGAGAGAGGTCTTATCTGAATTGATTTAACTAAGTGTAACTTTTTTTTTAACTCAAAAGATACAAGTTGACCAGTATGGTCTGACCTAACGCCACTAATTAATGAAGACTCTTTTACTGTGCAATTAGTAAATATATTATCTATGCATGTAGCTGAGGTTGTTGTTATTCTAGTTGCTTCGCTAAATAAATATTTTAAGTTGAAGGATTTAAACAATGAGACCAGCTTACATTTTTCTGGTGAATTGACTAACAGATCAATATTTAAGTCACCACAAACAAAAACTAATTTATTATCTGTTAAAAGTTTACTTAATATTTCTTCCATTGTGATTAAAAATAATGTCTAAACTAAATCAACATTTTAATGATATAATTTGCATACTAAACAATATTTTTCTCGTCGATACCGCAAAGTTTTTTTAATTAACTCACGGAAACTTTTCAGCATAAGCGAACTTAGAAATAAATCTTGTAGATTTATTTTTTCAAGAGCTCCGCGAGGGCGTGAGGCTGAGGTTTTATAATAAGTTTCAAGCCTTGGCCAGTAGCTGACTATATTGATTGAAACATACATTCATAAACTTCACGCCTTTTTCTCATGGGAATAGGCAGAAACCACAGAAAGCCACCAGCTACTATCCTTTCATACTCCTATCGCCTCGACACAGTTAAGTATCAATGAATGTTTAATTGAGAGTCCATTTAGGTGAACCGATATTTAAGTTGAGAGTGGTTCATATTTTCGCATTCAATAATACACACAACGCAGTGCCCTATAGGGTCTTCAATAATAAGGTCTTTGTAACCATGACACCTAGGTTTATACAGGAGAATCTTACTACTTTTATAAATGCGAAAGTTTGTGAGGAAGAATGTATGATGATGAGGATGGTTGTTAATCTTTCACGCAAATATTACGATGACGTAGATTCACACATAGGATAGTTTTTAACTAGGCGTTTCGAAATTTCCTTAAAAAGGCTTTTAGCACATGATGTACACAAAGTGAGAATTCATAACATTAACTGTGTATCTTTAATCCTATTATGATTCTGCAAAGGTGGGCATTTAGGGGGCTTCCTGAAGTGCAAAGGCAAAATCACAACCCAGAACTAAAATAAACAGAGGACTTTTGCCGCTGTTTATATTCCCCAGAGAACAATACAATTTTATTTTAATTTACACCCGTGTTGTGGGATCCAATTCATTGGAAATACGAAAACAATTGTCAGTGAAAGCATTGCGGACTCACTTTTATGTTCCATAGGAGTTTAAAATTCAGATTCAATAGGATGGAGTGGACAAGTTTACGACTCCAATGAAACTGGACGATGGTAGCTGCTGTCATACTTTATACACGTTTGTCGGGATATATTCACCAGCTGGGAATATTGCCAATATTGGTACGTTTGTACATGGGAACGATTTGTGGATTATGTGAGGCAGTTAACTTGAATAGAAGTGTTTTATGCAGGGGCACGATTAGCAGAGCGGACTAGGGGGGGGTCTAGGGGTAAATATAATAGGCGGTCACTGGCCCTCCAGTACCCACCAGTTGGTGGTGATTTTCGTCCACCGCTCATCTGGTACTCTTTGTAAATGTTCAGCCCATTTCCACTTCAATTTAAGTATATTTATGGTCACGTCCTTTGCCTTGGTTTTACTTCTAATTTTTGTATTCCTTAATTTGTCTTTGAGTCTATCGTCCATGTAGCTTCTTTCTATATACCTCTTTTTTTTCTAAATTTCGTTTCGTCAGGGGCCATGTTTGACAGGCATATGTGAGTGTGGGAAGTAGGTATGTTTCCATGGTTTTTGTTGTTATTTTGGTTGGCATCTTACTCTCGTGCCCAGTATTTATTCCAGGTGGATTTGATTCTTCTTTATATTTCCTTTCCTGTGCAGTTTTTAAAAGTAATTAGGTGTCCTAGGTAGATGTACTCATCAACGTATTCTAGGATGGATGAAATTCTTATTGGTGTTTTGTGAACATAAAAACAAATGTTGCCTCTTCACAATATCAAGCAAATGTTCTGGAAAGTTAGAGAGCATGGTTCTTACTTAAGTAAGCAGAAGATTTTTTAATGTTATCTGTGGTACCTTCTCGAAATTCTCTTTGCACTGTTCCCAACTATTAATAATTCATTTTGTTATAGCTCTTGCACGTTTTCTCTTCGAGAGCCTTACATTGTTTGAGTATTGTCCGATAAATATTTTAGTGGCACTCAAAATACGTTTGTCGGACGCCCGGGATGACAGATGGTAAACCGATCGAAGCTTCTAGTACACAAGGCGTTATAAATTTATTAGATGGAGGACATCGCGGCAACGTGAGCATGTCTTCTTACTCTGGCAGTGAATTTTAACGGTTGTATCTTGTGAGTCTTCCTATACTTACATCTGGGCTGTAGTCTTTTGCTTTACAATATTTTAGACAAGGGTAGATAAATGCTTCCTACTGTTTGTTTGTTCCGCCATTTTTTCCCCTTAGCAAAAACACCAGAAAGTGGCAAAGAGTGGCCATTTTTAGGATAGTATTGTGTGTTTTCGGACAGCACCACTTTTACACTCCAGAGTAGAGTCACCTATGAATCTCCAGCTGAACAGGTTTTCCTTTCCATCTCAACCTGATTCCCTTAGATGACTTTTGTTTTTGGTTTTAAATACCTTGAACTTTAGAAGGAGACTATCACTATTTTTTGAAGACCCGATGAGCCATATTTTAGCTGGATTATGTACTCCTTTTACGGTCGAATATGTTTTTATAAAGGTACACCAACTGAAGCAGGTGTATTATTGGACCGCAATTTATCGAAGAAGCTATTTAATCCCTTAGGATAAGAGGTCTCTTGCAAGGTAATAAAATATGTTGGTAGCAATATTAGAACCGTGTTTGAGAACCATCTGTGATACATACACATTATAGTTTATTTTATACATAATAACGCATATAAATGGTAGAGGTACATGTTACTCGCAATTCACCAGTTATGTTCATCGTACCATCTAATAGGTGGCGAACCTGTTATCAATGATCCGTTCGTTTCTGCGAAATCCCTAATTGAAGTAGGTACCCAATTATACTTAGCCCGGATATTAAGCAAAGCCTTACTTAAATACCAATGTAATATACATTCGAATTAACACCTTATTCTGGAAACTGTAAGTCTTTAAACAGACTCCGGAGGACCCAGTTTGGTCAAAGCTAAGAAAACCAGCTGTGGTGGAGATT
Organism: Cerastis leucographa; assembly: GCA_963082945.1. NCBI lineage: Eukaryota > Metazoa > Arthropoda > Insecta > Lepidoptera > Noctuidae > Cerastis > Cerastis leucographa. The sequence continues at coordinate 17,119,863 of OY720356.1, read as the reverse complement.
CATGGATGACTCCTCACTTAGAGCAGAAATGTGGTATTTAAATATCGTGTCCGGTGAGTCGTGTTCATTACTCGTTACAGGTACTGATGAACGCTACCATGTTGAGATGGGAGCTTCTGGTCTCGTACAGGAACTATTTAGTTTAATGCATATCTTATTTAATTGTAAGTATGTCTTTTATTAAAAATTTTAAGTTGTTTCTTTTTATATGATTTTGTTTTATTGTTTCGTCCTGTGCGAGACGAATAATTCAAATAATTTTTCATTATTTTCTACTGAAAATGCTTGTAGCCTTACTCCGGGCCGGGGCAATTAAGCTAAACCATCGTCACGAAGAAAAACACTTTAGTCATGAAATCTAACATCATCACGCTTGTAATCTCCAAAGGGTTAGGCAGAGGTATACCAATTTAGTTCACTCACATTTCGCCACTTATATTTTAAGTCCCATGTAATAGGCGGCGAGCCTATTCAAACTCAAACTCAAAGCATTTATTTCAATTAGACCATTACAGGCACTTTTGAAAGTCAAAAAACAACAAAATAAAACGCGAAGCTACAGTCCCAGTCACAAGGTATAATAGCTTAAAGTACTGTAGTTGCCCATTCCGTAGCGTAGATCTCTTTGGAGAAGAATGGGCAAGAAACTCCATGGGCACTCTTTTATATCAAAATATGTTACAAAATCTTGGTTACATCATTCATGTTAAGAATTACAAATATGTGAGAACGATGTAGAAATACGGGCAAGTTAAGAGCGTACAGAGTAAAAATTCAATCAGTAATTCAAAAATAAAGTAATTAAAATAAACCGTAGCAGCTAAGAGATGACCAGTCACAACTGACTGCGCCCGTTCACGAACATGACGCATGTATCAGCCATCATTCAACTCAACCATTTTGAAGGGAACTAAATAACCCGACACTATCGCCTTCGGACACAAATCAAGACTCCGTGGCTGCTATTGAAAGATTCTATGAAATCTATAGTTTTAATTAGAACATTCACAAGACAGTCAGACATAAAATTAATTGTTTACGTTTGCATATTAAACCCCAAAGTACCTTATAGGGATGATAAATATAGGTTGCTAAAGTGTCAACATAATAAATGCTCGCACAAATGTCGCACATGCCGTCAAACAAATTGCGGTGGCTTCACTAACACTCACGATTAATTTGTTGCAAATGTATCCTGGTATTAATTGTTTGTTGAACTCATTTCGTTTGTGGCTGTCGTTATAATGAAGGTGTCATGCAAACGTGGAGGAGCTCGTGGCTAAATAATAACAGCCGCCCGGGTCGATCTTTAAGGTCAAGCCGTGCTTGCCGAGGTTGGTCCGTGGATGGGTGACCATCACTACATACCGAGTTTCCTCCGTGCCTCGGAAAGCACGTTAAGCCGTTGGTCCCGGCTGTCATTTGTAGATCTTTGACAGTCGTTACGAGTAGTCAGAAGCCAAAAAAACTCTGACATCCAGTCTTACCAAGGGGTATCGTATTACCCAGTTACTGGATTGTGGAGGTCAGATAGGCAGTCGCTTCATGTAAAATACAGGTACTCAGCTGCATCCGGTTAGACTGGAAGCCGACCCCAAGAGAGTTTGGGAAAAGGCTAGGCAGATGATGATACAAACGTGGATGCTGAAATACTAGTATTGAGTTTACGTAATTATTTTCCGCCTGGTATTTCCTCCATTATGCCGAAAACGACCCCAACGGCTTCTAGTCTAACAGAATGCAGTTAAATACCAGTATTGTACATGTAAAGTATTGTATAATTGCTTACCCGACCTCCACAATACTGCGTAATACTATGCTTAATACTGAGACTCGTTTTCAGACTCTAGTACTTATGACAACCCGTAAGAATTGTGAAAAATCAAATGTCTGTCGGGACCATCGGTGTGTTGTAGAGGTCAGATAGGCAGTCGCTCCATAAAAAAATACAGGTATTCTTCTGCACCCGGTTAAACTGGAAGCCGACCCCAAAGTTAGGACGTGCTTTCCGAGGTAAGGAAAATAAAATTCGTTATTTGTAGACATAGGTAATACAGGATGGATGATCTATCTTTATAATACTTAATGGATGGCCATCCATCCACGGATCGACCTCGGAAAATGTAGGTTAATCTTCGATAGACACGTGCTGCACCTGATTTATTCCAGCTAATCGCTAGAATTTTCGTCGTGGCCTAAAAGTTACCATAAAGCAAATTAAAATATTGTAGAAACACTATCATCATCATCATTTCAACGTCCACTGCTGGACATAGGCCTCCCCCGAGTGTCGCCACATTGACCGGTCCCGTGCGCCTCGCATCCAGCGGATCCCCGCAACCTTAACCAGGTCATCGGTCCACCTAGTGGGCGGCCTTACAACGCAATGTCTTCCGGTTCACGATTGCCATTCCAGAACTTTTCGGCCCCATCGGCCATCCATTCTGCGAGCAATGTGCCCCGCCTACTGTCACTTAAGTTTGGCAATTCTTCGGGCTACGTCGGTAACCTTGGTTTACCGACGTTTCTTGCAGATCCCTCTCGGTTGCATCTCTTTGGGTGAATTTAAGCTTTTTGATGAGGCCCATTGTGAGCGACCACGCTTCCCATCATATATATTAATAGGCATCATTGGTTTTGCCATAACAGCCACGCTTGGTAGGCGGGTTGGCGATCGCAGTACGGTTGTTGTAAAAGCACAGAGAAAGCTGCTACCCATTCTCTGGTAAATCCCATAGTCGCCTCTTACGACACCCACGAGAAGATATGGGATGGTTCTAGATGCATGCTGCATAAATGGTGTAGATAAAGTCATACAATAATTGAATGTGCAAACATTTAACTAAATTTAATTATATTTTTAAATGTATATTAACAATACATTCCAACTTAGAGATTTCAATTTAATTCTTTTTCTTTGTGTTGATGATTTCCATATTCCAGTGGAATGAACTTTGACCAAAACTCTGCCATTTTGACAGAGCGGCAGCGTTAGGAGTGACTTCAGACGAAAGAGAAAGCAGTAAATGATGCCTTGACGTCTGACAGGGGAGAATGGAAGACAGAAACGTGTTGCGCCGATCCCAAGTAAAATTGTACAACTGGTTTCAAACAGTGTTTATAAAAGTTCTTATATGTACGTATTTTATAATTTAAAAAACGAGGCATTACAAATTTGTTTTATAAACATACATCTTGGACACAGCACTAGTTTGAACTGTTTGAAAGTCATCGTTTTATCAAGATTCAAGATTCTTTATTTGCATGAAATATGGTACTTAATGGTCTTATAAATCGATACACTATCGTGTCTACCTATACACTAAATTCTTCATAAATACTGATAGCTTATTAAATTTAGTGCTTAAGTGCACAGCTAGGCTAAGGGTTCAACATTATCTGGATACGTGCACACATCCGCTTGCGAGCGTGTTTGCCTTTCTAAGATGTGTTTACACTTACATAGTGTGAAGACAGGATCCTGCTGAACTTTGACATACTCCGTCATTATTACGTCGACCACAAAACACTGATCTGTAAATTATACCACTACGGCATTCATTAGCAAGCTGCTGATCGTGTTCTTTCCTATTCATTAAACAGGCTGCAAAAAGTCAATGTAAATGGGGCGATGTCCTACGGGTCTATAGTCAAGATGGGCGTGCCCCAAGGTTCAATTCTCGGCCCTTTCCTATTTATTGTTTATATTATTGCATATATATAATTGTTTAAGTTCTGGAATGGCGATCGCGAACCGGAAGATGAGGTGGACCGATGACCTGGTGAAGGTTGCGGGGATCTGCTGGATGCGAGTCGCATGGGATAGGGCAATGTGGCGATACTTGGGGGACGCCTATGTCCAGCAGTGGACATCTTTCGGCTGAAATGATGATGATGATTAATGATATCCTTATGTGACCAAATTTTCGGATATAATTCTATTTGCAGATGACACTTCGCAATTTTTTTAAATTGATAGAAAAGATACGGAGGTCTTATATGTGAACGAAAGTCTAACTATTATTTCGAAATTTTCGCATATTTTAATGAATACGAAAAAAACAAAACAAAAATGTACCATAACGTGACCTAAATTTAAATCTTGACGGCAAAAAACTTGAAGTTATAGCGGAAACCGAATTCTTAGGGATTACTATCGTTTCAAAACTGCAGTGGGGCGCGCACATTAGAACTCTTTCGAGAAAGTTAAGCACAGCTACCTATGCAGTTGCGAAAATAAGGTAGTTGCCTCATTTTCGCAACTGATGTAGTCACATCACACTCACTCACTCACACACACACACACACTCTTCCATAATATGCATTAAACACGAAACTGTAGTACCCAGATTCAGATTAACAAAAAACTAGCAAGTCATTTCTTATAAACAGTACCTATTCCATTTTATTATACAGTAATTATTTCCTTTTATAATATTAAGTTGTTAAAACATTTTTGCACATTTTTTTTCTCTAAACCTGGCTAAGGTAACAACCTTAGCCAGGTACAACAGTATGGAATAGCATGCTTGATGAAATTATCTTATTGGTCGTAAACAATTAGCAATTATAAAATAATTAAATTAAATGATAATGTTCGGACAAAAAACTAGTAAAAAAACCATGAATGGCCTCTGCAATAATTTGCGCTGTAATCAACGAAATAACTGATGCCTCTACAAGTTATAGCATCATTTCAACAACCATATTTAGTACGAAAATAGAATTTTTCACATTGCATGTTTTTCATATAAAGAACAATAGGTATTTTTATTACGTTGTCATAAAAATAAATAAAGGTCGTTACTGCTATAGCAGTAAGTGCAGCTTTATTCATATTTCAATTATAACCATTTGTATACTTATTTAGTCCAGTACTTATACTTCAAACTGTGTTGTGTTATTTTGATCGGCAGGATAGCACTGTAATGAATAATTAATTTTCGTTTAGCGTAGGATTCTAATAACAGTATTATAATTTAGGTAAATAGGCTATTATTTTGAACCTAAACATTATATTGTTTCATTAATAACTAATGGATAAACATTTATAGGCTATAAATTAATAAAATAGTGTTATTACTTAGTATTTAAACTCATTATGAATAGTAATTACTTAATTAAAATTGCAATAGTATTATCTATCAGCCTAATGTTCTCATTATTGGGATGGGACTAATGCCTACACTATTAGCGAAGGGCGGGCGTTTTGGGGGACTGTCTCTTGTAATTTTGACGTTCAAAAAGTGCTGTTTATCAGCCTAATTTGAATAAATGACTTTTGATTTGATTTTGATTAGTTGGAATAAACATATATAAATATAAATTAGTGGCATCCCTAAGGGCAACAATACGGCAAGCTCCTAAGGTAAGCAGACTGTTCAGTAACTCTAACAACATGAAGAGTAAGTAGGTTATAAGGGCAAGCCAAGCTTTTAGGCTTGTATGAAAGTATTACCACCAAGAATAAGAATAATCAACCACGTCTTAGCAGATCATCAAAACTGTCAAAATCAACAATCACGGTGTCAATGGCCTAACATTCCGACACGATTTCATTAGCAGACCTTCTAAATGTTAATAAAAACTTAGCGATAAAACCTTCTTGATAAAATACACTTGTAGATCTAATCTCACTCCCGATACAACCAAAGTAAATCTATTTTGTTCTCCAATACGCCTTAAAAGGAATTTGTTCGTCGAACGACTATACTCAACGTAATCCAAATTAGATTCCCTACATATTGTTTTCGATAAAGATGAATGTATTGATCCATTAAACAAGTGTTAGAATGTAATAAGCCTGCTGAACAATATTTTTAATCTGTGTAAAAATTCGATGATAAACATTGTCTAAATCTTGCCAAGCAGACAGTATTGTTTTTCGTGAAAGTTTTTACAGATGCTAGTTTTTATTATGAGTGAGATAAATAGCTTTTTCGCTTATTTTCAGTCACTTTTATTTTCTCAAATCTTCGAAACTTGCTCTTATACCCACTTTTCACTCGTCGGCACAGCATGTCTTCTTTTACAATTCATCTCTATTCCCTTCATCTCCTTTCCAGCTTAAGCTGGTCTGTCTCTACTCGTATAGCTTCACATTCATGCTCAAAACTTTCGTCACATCTTTTTAGTCACACTACTTCATTTCTACACTGTTCACATTTTATTTGTCCTTAGCCGGCCGGCTACGCTCCGCCACCAATAGTCTCCTGAGCGTGTTTTCAGATCGATGGGACTCCCCCTCTCCTGCGCCACTGGGTGAGGATCCATACCAATTGTTTTTTTAAAAATAATTTTTGTCTCCTTATTACTAACACTAGTAATTAAGTTATCTTGTTGCTACTAACACTATGGACTAATGTCTGAAATAAATAAATTGACTTTTAATTGGAATTGTATGACTATCTGTCCGTAAAATATTAAACACTGTTTTTTGACTATCCGTTCCATTTTAAAAGTAGGTAGTAGTTTAACAATACCTAAACTAGACAATTTCACAGCAAAACTGACATTGCCATGCGGGCTTTATTATATTTGGGAATCGTTATCTGAAATGGGCTAAGGCTTCGAGCCCTAGTGCTTGACATAAAATTTCAGTATTTTATGAAATATAAAGTGTTTTAGGTCAAAGTTACGATAACATAATGTTGATATGGGTTTAAGAGAGAAAGGCTGAACTTTTATTTCGTCCTTCAGTTTATACGATTTTTGAATTTAACGAATTTAGTACCTACTAAAACCCTTAAAGTTTATAGTATAGGTACTCAAGTTTTCATGACAAAGCTGTACAGCTACTTTAATTACAAATTACTTTTATATTTTTACAAGCATGGAGATGAAATTAAAAATATATTTGTGATACTTTCACGGACATACAACCCGTCACTCCCGATGCAACGAGAAGCTAAGAAACTAGCACTCTTAAAAAGTTCAGTCGCAAACCGCCGTCTTTCCAACCGGTCCGTCGAGGTCCGTCGCAACGTCCGGGACGTTGCCCTCCCCGACCCTCGCTCGAGCCAGCCCGCGATGCTGTGCCAGTAGTTCTAAATCAGCCCCTAAATAATGATATCATAAAGGTCCAGCCTGTCCCCATGCTGTCCTCGACCAGCGACGCCCCACAGGGGTTGCCCAGTTCTATGCCCTGGCTGGAGGCCTTACACTCTAGCCACCCACAGGATAGTCCGGTTAAGCAGACAACAACCTCCTAGGTTGCACTGCGAGACGCCAATAAAAAAAATGACCTACTTCCCGCCAGCTTACAAATCAAGAGTGAACTGAACAGGCAAGTTCAAGGTTCGCTCATTCCATTGCAGACCTCACCTTTCGCTTTCCATCAGGCAATGTTGATAAACGTTTTGTGAATCCTGTTGAATGCAGTTGTAGAAATACAAAACGCTTTATTGTTTATTCATCAATAAAAGTACACCTACAGCTTTTGTGTACAACATACAAGGTGTAAATGGACCAAGCCGATATGATGCACGAAGCCGTCGACCAAGCATTCTGTACATCAAACTACGTAATCCTTCGCAAAAGTTATTGCTGGGAAACGACTTTTTTCTTTGGGGTGAAAAATCACGTTTTACGGTAAAAGTCGATGTTACACGCACCAAAACATTGTGCTAATGGATGCATTGAATAGTAAAGGGGTTATGAATGTATTAAAAGGAAAGTTTTAACCTTAAATCTAGTTGTTTTTTATACTTCTGAAAAAGTTGGAACTTTTACCTCCAATATCTCCGTAACTAGAAGGAGCCCGGTATGGTCCTGAACAAAAAAAATATTACAATGACAAGGAGAACAAATGCCCTTCGTCTTCGTTATGTATTGATTTACACCCTTTATCTTAAGTATTCGGTTTACAGACTTGGACTTATGTACACAGTCGCCAATTACTGGTCTGTTACTGGTATTTTTTTGCATGCTGGTTTATTAGCATTCACAAAAATAAGTCAAACTATAAAATAAAAAAATTAAATTAAAACGAATGGCTCTAGAAATGAAATACAATAACAAACTCCTTTTTAAGAGTTTACATCAGCTTACAAAATATAAAATTATTAAAAAAACCAAAGCTATTATTATTACTAAATATGACTTAAAAAAACATTATAAAAATTTTTGATACTAAAACAAAACTCTTTTGAAACACTTAAATTCAACTCTTAAAAATGCTTTTTAGTCGGCTGTTACTTGCTCTTGCCTCAAGACTCATCCCACCATTACGTATCATTTAAGCATTTTCACCCCATGAAAATACTACCATTAGATGTAAGCATTTCATAGTTTAACTTACTCTGCGAAGGCGTGAAAATAAGGTCTGAAACTATGCCAAAACTTTCACGTTGAAACTTTCTTGAATGAGTTTCTTTTTCATTGCTCTTGCTTTTAAGTTATAATAGATTCAAAAAACGGAAGAAATCTTTATTCAACGGATTTGTTAGAATCCTTATTCTTTATTATTATTGGTTAAACTATAATTCGAATAATAACGACCCTTCGTCATGCGCAGACGCCGTGACAGATGTGTTGCGTCAGGGAATGGAGTACTATATTCCGTTCTCTGACATAACAATGTCTAGTGGAGACCGGCCATGGTTTAGTGCCGATTGTTATCGCGCTGACGCGCTCAAACATGAGGCCTACCTGGCATGGGTCGACGCTCGATCGCGCAAAGCGAGTGACGTGGGTCAGAAGAAGAAGGCCTTCAACAGGGCTGCCAAGTCCTGCAAGAAGGTGTTGCGAGGGGCTCGGTTCGACCACATTGGCCGAATAGGGGCCAAGCTTGCTTCTTACCCAACAGGTAGTAAAGCGTTCTGGTCCCTGGCCAAGTCGGTCGAGTCAAACTTCTGCCGTCCCTCACTACCACCACTGCTGAAACCCGACGGGTCGCTGGCCCACTCCGCTAAAGAGAAGGCAAATTTATTTGCCTCTCTTTTTGCGGAATCTTCACGTCTGAATCCAGGTGACGCGCGGCCCCCTCCTTTTCCTGATGGATGCGAGACGAGTATGTCGGATATTCGCATCCATCAGAACGACGTTCGCAGAGTGCTCCGCAACCTCGACGTGAACAAGGCTAGTGGCCCTGATGGTATACCAGCAATTGTCCTTAGAACCTGTGCGCCTGAATTGTCTCCGATCCTGACTCGCCTGTTCCGTCTTTCCTACGAGACTGGAAAAGTGCCGAATGCTTGGAAGCAAGCCAACGTACAGCCCGTGCCCAAGAAGGGCAGTCGAGCTGACCCGGCCAACTACAGACCCATCTCTATAACGTCCATACTCTGTAAGAGTATGGAACGTGTACTCAATTGTAAGCTCCTAGCATACCTAGAAACTAACGATATCCTTAGTGACCGCCAATACGGCTTCCGACGTAATCGGTCTACTGGGGATCTTCTAGCGTATGCCGTTCACATATGGAGTGAGGCCATCGAGAGGCACGGGGAAGCGATTGCTGTCTCCCTCGACATCTCGAAGGCTTTTGATAGGGTCTGGCATGAAAGCCTTATCGGTAAGCTTCCTTCATTCGGTCTGCCCGGTGGTCTGTGTGATTGGATTGCAGACTTCCTGAGAGATCGGTCCATTCGAGTGGTTATCGATGGCTGCTCGTCGGACCAACTGCATATTAATGCTGGGGTCCCTCAGGGGTCCGTACTCTCAGCAACATTATTCTTGCTGCACATTGACGATCTGCTAAGAACCGGCACCTTTGGGTATGCAGACGACAGCACTGTTGCTGAGAGATACTTGTCTAACGCACGGGCTACCGGGCCTCAGATCCGGTCTCTCCGTGAGGCTATGGTGGAGCGTTTGAACCTGTCCTTGCAAGCAGTCTCCGAATGGGGAGATGCCAATCTGGTCAGGTTTAATGCTACCAAAACCCAGGCGTGTCTTTTTTCCGCAAAAAAGAGCCAATTTCACCCTGCTCCAACTTTCCGAGATGTCACCGTGCCAATAGCAGACCATCTTGAGCTTCTTGGCATAACTTTAACATCAACCCTCAATTTTGGCTCATATATTGAGGCAAAGGCACAGCTGGCTGCCAAAAAGTTGGGGGTCCTTGCAAAGGTGAGAAGGTACTTCACGCCAGAACAGCTGCTCAGCTTGTATCAAGCGCAAGTTCGATCATGCATGGAGTACTGTTCTCATCTCTGGGACGGATCTGCCAAATACCAGCTTGATGCACTTGAGTCGGTTGAAAAGCGGGCCAAGAGGCTCATTGGCAATGAGGCACTGGTCAAATCTAAGCTCCAGAGCCTTGAACATCGTCGCCGAGTTGCCAGCCTATCGGTTTTTTACCGGTTACATTTCGGGGAGTGTGCGATGGAATTGCATGACCTAATTCCAGCTAGCCCGTTTCATCATCGGACTACCAGACGTACGGCGATGCGCCATCGGTACATGGTGGACATCCCACCTATACGCACTAAGCGCTTTGGGAATACTTTTATTATGCGTACCGCTAAGGAGTGGAATTCCCTGCCGGAGTCTGTGTTTCCCGATAGCTACAATCTGGGGGTCTTCAAGTCAAGAGTGAATAGGTTTCTTCTAGGCAAGCGTGCTTCACCGTCGACCACATCATCGCTTACCATCAGGTGAGATAGTGGTCAAACGCGAGCCTATTTATAATAAAAAAAAAAAAAAAAAAAAAAATTCGAATATTCATAACCATAGTGAAAGGACGTGTAGTCTTCGTAGCAAAGCCTACGAAACGTAGCAAAGCCTACGCAGCGTAGCACAGCCTACGCAGCGTAGCACAGCCTACGCAGCGTAGCACAGCCTACGCAGCGTAGCACAGCCTACGCAGCGTAGCACAGCCTACGCAGCGTAGCACAGCCTACGCAGATAGCGTAGCGTTGACTACAAAACCAAGCGTAGGTTACACACGCACACAGTAGCGCCGTTTTGATAGCTTTAATTTTTATATTAATATTTTAACTATTAGCTAAGTATTCATATTTTCTTTAGGAGAACGGTTCGGTTTGTCAGTACATTAAAATACAACTATATTGTCAAGTAAACTCGTCCACATTAATGAATAGATTGTAATACGTTAATGTGACATATTTCCCCAAGTTGCGTGTTGGTTGATGTCACGATATGCTACTGGGTTGTGTGTTAATTAAGTTTTCCGACTCGTTGGCCGAATTAAGGGACAGTTCAGAAGGCAACGGTAGAGCACAAACGTTGCGGTTGACAAATAACGGCAAGAGTTTTGTAATTTTGAACGCAACGGCAAGGCAACTGCTTTTCTCTCATTCAGAGTCACGATAGTCGTTTGTCAAACATGAAAATACTTCATATCGTTCTGTTACTGATAGCCAGTGACAGCACTATTAGTTTCGGGTCTCCGATCGGCTATCAGAAGCTTACTTTTACACTTAAACATTCGATTCTATGAACCAATTTCACTAACAAAGGCCTTTGACTTGTAAATAGAAACATGTGTTATGTGGAAATACAGGCTTTTGTTATGAAAACCGAAAGACACAATAACATTAATGAATATACAAACATTCTGGGAAATTCAAAGTTTGAAATGGAAGATTATTACAACTCTAAGAAGCTCAAAAGTCTTTTAAGATAAAGAGAGTATAAATAAACGAATACTTATTCACAGAATAGTGCTATTTTAATTGAAGTATGGCTAGATAAATTGCAACATCGATCTTTTTATACACAAGTACCAAGAAGGTTTGTAAAGGTAGTACTGGAATATTCTTTTACCGGTACTACTAATATAAAAATGACCGACTTTAGTCAATTAGCATTTAATCAAAGAACAGCTTTTATTTAGCATTCTGAGAGACAAAAATTTCGTATTGAAAAGAACTCCCTGAGCGCAAGCGTCAAAGAATGAAGACAGGCAACTAAAAAATAACCCATTAGCACGTCTTGTATAAGACTTTGATTTTATTTAGCATCTTAAATATAATTAATTATTAATGGTCAATTTTCTACAAGTTCTAGTCTAGTCAAGTGGTTAGTTTTCAGGTGAAAAGTCCGATGTTCATAAAATCAATATCAGGATATAGAAAATGGTTTGACATTGGTGTATTATTGCAGAATTCTGATAAGTTATCCATCTTACTTTACAGGCAAATCTGAATGTTTCAAAAAAACCCAAGGGTTTGTTATAAATAAAAGTTTTTTTTTTTTTACAAAAAAAAAATTATTATAGGTACGTACCTATTGTTGTGCGAATGATAAAAAAAATCTTGCAAGAGAGAAATCTTGCATTACGTTTGATCATGGTTACAATAAAAACGGGTTTCTGTTTGTATGATTTGCACGTCGGTGTTTTATAGCATGTACCAGTGGGCGTGTTTTTTTCAGGGTCTGATTAAATATATCAAACTGTACTACTTTCTTCGTGGGTCTAAATGTATTTGACAAAACATTTTTTTTCGCGATTACGATTGTAGTCCTATGGAGAAAAAGTTGTTCAGTTTGATGGTCTAAATCACACCCTAAAATATAACCGCATCTTTTTTGCACACGCAGTAGAAAGAAACGAGAAACATGAACAAACCCAAAACAAATTATTAATACAAGATGTGGCAATGACAATTTCCGATTGACCCGTACATACGCGCGAATATTTTGGTGCCTAATTAGCTCTTCCCCCTTTTTATATACGTGATCATCAAATCGCCTTTGTGTTAAGTTTAAGTGTTCACTATTTGAAGTAAATAAGTTGTAAGTTGTTCCACCTTAAAATAATATAACAACACCTTATAACAGTAGAATAACAATAATTCCCCAAAGCTAACAGAAAGGTCAAAATATGTCAAGAAGAAAGTAACGCTATTATGGAAATGGCGTTGGTTGGCATCGTGGTAATTTAATTTAAGCGAATCTGAGTGATCGAATATAAGTCGTGTCGGAAATATCAATCATTTAAAAATATTTATTTTGTTACTTTAATACGAAAATGATCAGAGAAATGTAGACTGGAAAAATATTACAAACAATCATCTATTCCAGATTCATCTCGCTAAAGGCTAAGCACTGGGTTTTGAGTGCAGAATAAACTATTAAATGATAAATGATATATATTTTGCAAATAGGTTTTTACAAACACTTTTACACGTCTTTTTTTTTTAAACTAGATGGGGCCGGTGTTTCGTACCTGACTACTCTAAGAAGAAACAGCCGAAACAAACTCAGAGGTTCTCTGTTAACTTGTTGCTCTTTTAAAGTCCAGACATTGCTCAGTTTACATGAGGACTATGCAGATTAGTGTCTGAGATGGTCTTTTGAAGAAAGAACCACACAGATTTGAGTGGACCTGTCCAGTCAGTGCAAGCATTTGTCAGTTATCGTGTAGTAGTCGACTTATAACTCAAGGAGCTCAACGAAATATTAGTCTTTTCTTTCTTGGTCTTATTTAATCTTCGCGAAAGTTTGGGTATTGTGAAGCTGTAGAAATATCCTTCTAGACAAATAAGAAGCACTGGGGAAAAACGTAGTTTGAGAAAACTTAGCAGATAAATAGCCAGGTTCCAATATTATGAATTAGAAGTATCTAATTCATGGCACTGATCACACGGAACTATAATAGGGAATAATCCATTTTTTTTTGTCCGTCAGGTAGTTTATTGAAAAGTATTGGACACTTATTTTTTCTTTTTTCACGTGGTCATAAAATTACGGAGATATATTGAGTTGAAATGGCGCATGACGTCACATGTAGGTAAGTTTTATACCTACTTGTGACGTAGTAAGCCCCCACTCTTTTAACTAAGTAATTTTTTGATATTTTGATGAAACAAAAAATACGTGTCTAATATTTTTGTATTACCTGTCTGACGGACAAAATAGAATGTCGTTTTCTTTACCCAGTCCGATCCCCTATTGTGTCGCAATAAATAAAAAAAAAATATCCTCCTTGGACTAGATCTAGCCTCCAATATGATTTAAGTATACAGTTTTGATTTTAAATGTAAGTGAGGGAATACCAAATAAACGACGGATGGACTGTGAAAGATGATATGCATGGAAATTGGAAGACTCATGAGATGATGACATTTAGAGAAGTAAGTAAGAGTAAGAGAAGAAAAAACCAGTTAGAAGGCATGTTGCTCCGACCCCAAATTAATTGGGATAAGGGCAGGGAATGATTATCGCCAGCGTAGTTACATCCTTAATTCCTGACGCGAGTAATTGACCGACATAGTGTGTTGCAGGCGTAACGGACGACGTAATTGCTTCAATAGGAGCAACAGGCAGAAGTAGTGGTGTGCGATCACTCGGCCACTTACCCTCACGCCACTAAGTAGACAGAGACAGAAGGGCAGTTCTATGGGATGAATACAATACAAGTATGTAAAGGAAGATATAGCACAGCCATTAGCTCACATTATTAACTTCTGTATTGCTGATGGCATATTTCCAAACAGCTTAAAAAAAGTTATTATTAAACCTTTACTTAAAAAAGGTGACAAAACGAATATGAAAAACTATAGACCCATTGCAAAAATTTCCGTCTTGTCCAAAATTTTTGAGAACGTTATATACAAATCCATGTACACATATTTTGAAAAATATAACTTATTTTGCAATGAACAGAAAGGTTTTCGCAAAAATATAAATATTAACTTGGCACTGTTCGATTTAATTAATAGTATTATGACATCAGTTGATAAAAATAATCCAATTTGTACTATTTTTACTGATATGACGAAAGCTTTTGATTATGTTGACCATGAGATATTGCTACAAAAGCTATATGGCTACGGCGTAAGGGGAAATATCCTAAAATTGATAAAATCATACTTAACTGATAGAGTTCAATGCACAGAGGTATCTCGATTATGTCCCAAAACCAAATTAGTAAATGTATATTACTCAAAACAAAGAGCCTTAGAATATGGCGTACCACAAGGTGGCGTGTTGGCACCACCTCTATTTCTGATTTACATCAATGATCTCCCAAAAATAATTCAACATAAGATGGTTCTTTTTGCAGACGACAGCACTGCTATAATAGAATGCAATGACATAAATAATTATGAAAATGATATTAATGAATCTTTAACTAAAATAATAAACTGGCTTAATGATAATAATTTAAAAATTAACCTAAGCAAAACCAACATCATGCAATACCATCAGCGTCGGGAAAATAATAACATTAATATCAAATATAAAGACCATAAAATTCAGGAAGTTGATAGTGCTAAATTTTTAGGAATAACGATTGACAATAAATTGACTTGGAACACTCAAACTGACATAATATGTAATCGACTAAGTAAATCTGCGTATGCACTATTCCAACTTTCAAAAAAGGTTAATATTGAGACATTGCTAGTAGCATACCATGGACTCGTAGCTACTGTTTTACGGTACGGAGTTATTTTCTGGGGGCAGTCGGCTAATAGGGAAGTTGTATTTAGGATGCAGAAACGCTGTGTGAGGTCTATGTGTGGTCTAAAAACGACAGATAGCTGTATTCCTTATTTCAAAAAACTAAAAATATTGACACTGCCAGCAATGTATATATTTGAAACAGCATTGTTTGTAAAAAAAAACCCGCATTTATTTGTAAGCCTATCGGCAGTCAGAAGAAATCCATTGCGTACTCAATATTGTAACAAATTATGTAATGTTAAATGTAAAACAGCCTTAATGCGTAAAAGCATTTTCGGTAACGCTCCAAAAATTTATAATAAAATACCGGATACCATTAAAAATATGCCATTAATAAAATTCAAAAAGGCGCTTAATAGCTTGCTTAGTGACAAATGTTACTACACACTGGAGGAATTTCTCAATGATGACTCAATGTAATTCTGTTTCTATTTTATAAGATTATTAGTATTGAATTATTTTTTTTGACATTTTTAATTATTCTGACTTAGATTTTACTTTATGTTTTTAATTTCTTGACATTTATAACTAAATAATTCCTACTTTAAATCTGACATCACTTAATTTTTTAAATAATATTATGTAATTATTATAATTTATTTTGAAATTTTAACTAAGCATGATTTTCAAACATTTTCTCCGTTTTATATTTAAAATCGTAATTTTTTGAGCTAAATGCACACCATATTTGTACGCCTCCTGGCATAACATAGCGTTCTGTTTACCAAACTCAAGATCTGTATTTCGTTACCTGTGTTAACAAATTAAACTGATTTGATT
Source organism: Cerastis leucographa (assembly GCA_963082945.1). Classification (NCBI taxonomy): domain Eukaryota; kingdom Metazoa; phylum Arthropoda; class Insecta; order Lepidoptera; family Noctuidae; genus Cerastis; species Cerastis leucographa. The sequence goes on along the minus strand of OY720356.1, from coordinate 17,103,705 downwards.
TGATTTGATTTGACCTCTCTGTGGGGTTGACGTTCGCGCAAATTCGGTAACCCGAAGATTACCAACCTCATCTCTTTTTTAGTTTAACTGTACGTACTCTCAAATGAAGAACAGTCGCAAGTGCATAAGGACTAGATGTACGTGAATGCGTGTTCATATTCGTACCTGCACTAGACATACGTGTATGCTCGAATTACTCCCGCTATGTCGATTCCCTTTACGTAGAATCGTGATTTTTGATGGTTTTGATGCATTGTCTTCGTGTATGCGTTTTCGCTCTTTGGATGGAACTGACCCTCTGTATATTGTCTGTCCTTCACGGCTTCACAGGTGTCACGGCAAATTGGATGACATAACTAGAGAATAGATTTTGATAATTATTTTTTCGGTAGAGTGAAACAGATAATTAAGAAGGCTTTTATTGAACAGAATCTGAGTATGCTGCAAGAGTTGGATTTTGATATTTCTTGAGTGTTTTAAAAATGAATTTTGAACTTACATGTTAAATCGTAGTTTATAAAGAACGGTTTTTTTGGAAGGTATTGAAAGAAAAAAAATAACGTAACATCACGTCTGTAATCCCTGAAGGGTTAGGCAGAGTTGTACCCATTACACTTAGATTTCACCAGATATGTTTTCAAGTCTCATGTTATAGCGGACCTAATACCGTCAACGAGGCACACATCCAGACTTTGTGGCTGCTACTAGGAAATTCCAGATGGAAAACCTCAATAAGACTGCCCGAACTTGGAATTGAACCCAGGACTTCATGTAGTCGCAATTGCGACCACTAGAACAACGAGGCAGAAACAAAATAAAGGGTGTAAAACACCTCTTAACGAAGCCGAAAGGCACTGGTTCTCCCTGTCATTGCGATCATTTTTTTGTTCTACACCATACCTGGGAACCTAGTTACGGAGATATTAGGGGTCAAAGTTCCAACTTTTTGACAAGTATTTTTTAAAATACAAGTTTTTAATATAAGATTTTTACTTTAAATACCTCCACGACCCCGTACTATTCAATCCGTCCATCAGCACAGTGTTTTGAGTGCGTTACATTGAGTTTTACCATAAAACATGATTTTACACCCCCCAAAAAAAAGTCGTTTCCCAGCAATAATTTTTGGGTAAAGTTACTTAGTTTCACGTACAGAATGCTTGGTTGACGGCTTCGTGATGAGGTGATTTACACGGTGTATATTAAGTATACACCGTGTAAATCCCCTAAGTTAAGTAATGATGATCACTAATTTGATTAAAACCTGCATTAAACTCAGCCTCAGTCAGTCTCCATCTTCGTTAAAATTACATTACCAAAATACAAACACTCTAACTTATACGCAGATAAAAACTCTTTGCACAAAATCTTTTCACATCACATAAGAGAAGAAAAAAATAAAGTTTGGAGTGCAAGAGCTTGTAAAGCATAAAGCTCGCAAGTACCAGGTCACCTGTTGAATGAGCACAGATAAAGGTACTCGTACGTGGCTTAAGCTTTGGTAACTGATGAAGTGGGGATGTTTTTGTATTATCGGTAAGAGTTATGGTCGAGAGGGCACTGTGTAGTTTAGTGAGTACTTTGTGAGGTTTCCATTGAGTGTGAATATTTATTACACCCAGTTAAGAAAAAAAAATGTTAAGTGACTATGTTGGAGTAAAACAACATAACATAAAATCACGCCTGTAATCCCCGAAGAGTTAGACAGAGGTGTTGCTAATAGTTTAGTACACCCACATTCAGCCAGTTCAAAGTCCCATGTAATAAGGGGTGAGCCTATTGCCGTCAACTAGGCACAAATATCCAGACTCCGTGGGGCTCCGCGCTACTGAGAAATTTTAGATGGAAATACCCCGTATAAATTTGCCCGACCCGGGTGTCGCGCACAAAGCGCAGTACGCGATTGGTCTAACAAATGAAAGTCTTTTTGAAACGTTTAAAAGTCCGAAGACCTGCCGCGGCGGTAGGTTGAATAGGTCACCTAACCTTTTCTAGTTTTTATTGAAAAAAATGCAAGCTCTAAAAATACATTAATATTGGGATGTAGATCGTAAAAAAAACTTTCAATGAAAATTGGTTTGAATAAGATTTGATATTTAGTTTTTGAGATATTATGGGACTTTTTTACCAAACTACAGCAGTGACTTTGTTTTTCATTAACTTACTATTAAAAACAAATTTAGTTTTGCGGTTGAGTGGAAGTTTACTAATGAATGACCGTTCAAAATATTGTTATTATATTGTTTGGGGCTATGGAACCCTGTGTGCGAGTAAGACTCGCACTTGGCCCGTTTTTAATCTGTGCTGCAGAAAATATTGACAAAACTTTTACATAAGTCAATTTAACTGAACACATTTTAATTATTCGTAGATGGTTTTTTTGTACGATTAATTAATTTTATAAAACTTCCCTATCATACAGGCGTATGAAGGACGCGAGGAATATACTTCTGCATCCCCGATTGAAAAGGGGGCATCCTCCGACCACACTGATGTTGTGTCTGGTAGGCTACGGCTCGCCAATTGTAGTCGGGTTTATCTATAATATTATACCTACTCCCAAGTCGCGGATAACTGAAAAAGCGCGATCTAGATTTTTTGAAGTTAGTTCTTCATTTGTTTCATAGATGGCGCTGCAATACTTTTTGTTGTAACTTCGTAACCTGGCCACAAAACGAGTGTCCATACAAAAGTGATATCAATAGCACTCCCAATGCGTATTCCATTGAGATTGACTGGCCATTCCATTCAGATTCAATTATCCAATAGTATCTGTCAATCAGACTTAGGGTTCGTCGAGTTGGTAATGAGCGCAGCAGGCCTTCGAAACGAACAAGCGTAAATTAAGTTTGCTACAAATTGATTCTTTTTCGGTTTGATTTTTTGGTCTGTCAGCTGATTTTAGCGATTTTTCTGTCCATTGAATAATTTTTTGAAAAGGGTAAATCAGCAGTTTTTTTCTTAGGGAAAAGACATTGTGGAAGGTTTATTAAAATATCACTTTAGGACGTCTGTAGAAATATTTCTGTCAGTATGAGCAGTGATGCAGGCAGCTCTTGAATATAAATTGAGTTAGTTTGAAAGTTCGACTGCTGACATTTTAAACATTGATGAAAATAAAATTAGCGCTCTTTTGTTTGACGTCACTGTGACAGACGCATCACGGATAATTTTATTCTAGGTGAAGAAGCAAATTACATATTTTGAAACATTAATGTCATCATCATCATCATCATATCAGCCGTAGGACGTCCACTGCTGGACATAGGCCTCCCCCATGGATTTCCAACAGGACCGGTTGGAAGCGGCCTGCGCCCAGCGTTAATGTGCACACGAGAATTTGTTTACTTTTAAAAACTTCCTGATCTTTCCTGAAAACATTTCCTTATGTTACAGGCGTGTTTGACAAAAACAAGCTCCCAAGCTTGTTTTTTATATAAAGTTATGAGAAAGTGTGGCAGTAAATCTGACAAATCTTTATGGGTCTATCAAAGTCAAAGTTAGTTTAGCCATTTGTAATGTTTACTGCTTTTCAAAGTATTTTACCATCAGGTATTTTGGTGGTAAAAAGTTTTTTTTTTGTAAAATCATATATGCTTGAAGCTTAAGTGTAATGTATGAAGCTTAAGTATAGAGTAAGAATAAGCTTATAATCTTCCGTTTACTCATTGTGGAATTTCAGGTCATTTTAAAAGCTTTTTTAAGCCCATTGTTCTCGAGTCCTTTCCTTACCGTAAATCAGTTAGGTTTGACAAGGAAATGCGACAAAATAGCACTTTATAACAACTAAACTGTCCTTTGGGAAATTATGACACATTTATTTATAGCAGAATTACTGTCACGGGACGAATTGTATCTAGTTCACACATTTTATGTCCTACATCCTCATTTTGTATGTTCTCTTACGTCCTTTTTTGATATTGGAGAACACAAAAAAATAAATTGGCTTTTAAGTCAGGCATTCATCATGGTGATCATCATTATTATCATTGGTAGCAGTGATAGCCTAGTGGTGTGATAGCCTAGATGGTGTGATAGCCTAGATGGTGTGATGGCCTATTTGTGTGATAGCTTAGTGGTGTGATCGTCGGACTGCCAAGTCTCGAGTTCGAACGCAAGACGCGCATCTTTGATTTTTCGGATTCATGTGCGTATATGCCAGCCTCGTCTTGGTTTTTATCTAGTGTTAATATTTGCGAATCACAAAGGAGGCCAGCATTTGTGGGTAAAAGATATGTATTACAAGTGATTAATGGTAACAGGCTGTCTGTACCTTTTTTGGCTTCGTTCTAATGTACATAGCAGTAGAACAATTACGCTCTTGTCTGATCCTGATATGATAACGTATGATGTTTGTATGATTAACACAATATATAACAGGAATAAAGAAAAAAAATTGGTTATTACGCCCTTCGTTCGGAATCATTTCGGAAGAAATCGTGAATATCTTTTTTATCCATAATTTTGTATTTCGCTGTAATCTGCAGATGGCCATAAAAGTAATTAAAAGGGAACATCAATGCCCTGGGGAGTCATATATCCAAAACGAACAATTCAAATGGTAATTCGGAACCTACGGTCTAAATATAGAAACGAAACCCTTTGGCAATAAAACACATGGTTATAAAGATACCTTTGATAATTTTATGTGATGTGGGTTTTCATGCACTGTATCCTAAAGTTAACGTTTTAAATTCTAAAAATAATGTAGATTGAATGAATGGACTCATGGTTTTTCTCACATTTATGTGCAAAATGTTCTGTCGAACTGAAATAGATAATAATGGTACTTAAAATTACAAGGGTACATGTCCCTGAGCCCTGATGGTTTTCACTTGTTATGAAGAAGGTTCGGGAAGGAATAGTTCCTCAGTCACATTATTACCATTATTACCACACACCCATGGTCATCATCAGAACATGTAAGTCAGAAAAAAAGACGCTTTCTACTCTATTCTTTTGTTTATAACAGAAGAGAAGTAGGCAGCAAACTTCTTGGATGACGAAAGTCCACAGAGAATTCTATAAGTTTAGCCTATCTGAAAACGATGCTTACCAACGGAATGCATGGCGCCTTCAAGAAAGTCGACCAAAGGCGAGAACAATGCAGATGAAGAAGAATACGGGCCAAAATATCAAACATAGAATACATAGAATATTATTGGAATACATAGAAATATACAAGTTATTATCATTTAATTCTTCTCCCAGTCGATGGCAAAACAGATTTCGACGTAGGGCCAAAACGCGACAGGTAAAAGATTCCGCATAAAGATAATAAATGTAATATTCTACCTATAAATAATAATTTATATTAAAATGAGAAAGGTAAGGACAAAGACATTATCGTTTTCATCCGTAATTAGGTGTTAATTAAACCGTAATAATAAATGATCTTCGTTATTAGTATGCTCATTTTGGTGTGTGTTAAGGCACAAGATGTTCGCTATATTTGTTACAAAGTATCGTTCGTAATTAAAAATATGATTAATTAATAAAAACAGGTTGACTGTGCTTTTGTGACCAGATGTATGATCATGGGTAAAAAACGAATATGTATGCAATACAAGAAAGGCTATAAACAAATTAAGTAAGTCTGAAAGTAAATTAAGGTTAAAAAGTAAATTCGTTGCTTAAAAAATAGCATCGAGGCAATATTGGCACGATGAATGCATTACTCAAAAAATAAATCAATTCAATAATGATTTTAAGAGAAAATCGTTTTTTATTTCCTCAAGTCTGTAAGTGCACTTGACAAAATTTTCTTCGGTATTTCTACAGGAAGGCTTTTTTATTCCGACTATTACAATGTAAAGATTTTATGCTTTTTAGGAATCGAAGAGTCAATTAACAAAATAGGTCCTTTTATTTAAGATATTGGATTCCAAGTCTCCTTGTATCCTTTTCTTTTCCACGATAAGGAAAGTTATAAATGTACAAGATATCAAAACTCCTGTCTGCAGAGGTCTACAAACAATTGAGAGGAATTGGTTAACAAACCCTTCAGTTTAATCGATATTTTGACGGCCAAAGTGAAGTAGTACATACCTCATCATCTTCCTGCCCTTGTCCCATTTTATTTGGGGTCGGCGCAACACGTCTCTTTTCTCCATACTCCTCTGTCTTCGTCATGTTATCATTTACTCCTTTTTCCTTCATATCATTTTTCACACAATCCATCCATCTTTTCTTTGGTGTTCCTCTCCCTCTCCATCCATCCACATTTATATTCATCATTCTTTTAGTCACATGTGTTCCATCCCTCCTCATCACATGTCCATCTATGGATTAAAAATAGTTCTAGTACGAGTAAATGCGTTTCTTTCTTATTTCTTGAGTCTTTTAACTCAAGGATAATAAATTGAGCGTTTGAAATAATTATGAGTAATAAGTTTTGTAGATTTAAAAGCCTCTGTAAAATTGTTAGTGTCGGCTTGACGTCTGCTCCTGTGGTTTAAGCATCTTTTTTTTTTAAAGCGTTGCCTTACAATCTATCGTGGTTACACACATTTAAACATACACAAACAGACAGACCCGAAACAACTATCTGTAGGCCATACAAACATTTGTTGCGTGCGGGAATCGAACACGCTGCATAGCAGTCAATCGCTCAGCTATTGCGCTAACCGTGCCGTCGTTTTCTCAATAAAGACACCTGATGGCGTACCATGACGTCTTAAAGCATTATTGTTCTATTCTTATTCCAGAGTGAAAAAGAGACGGAGCTATACAGGTCGTCTAGCTCCATCTCTTTCCCACTCTGGAAAAGGAATGGAACAATAATGTTTTAAGCGTCATAGTAACCCCCCCGAAAGCCACTAAGTGACACTAATGAAGGTTTCTCTCATAAACGGTTTTATATTCTCATGTCACCGTTATAAACAATAATAATAAAGAAAAATGATTGTCGATTTGTTTATTTTATTTAAGAAGTAAGGAAAATAAGATAAAACTGATAAATGGGTATCGTTTATTAGAATTTTCTCTTGTATCTTAGGTCAATATTTATGACATAGTTTGTATCCATCTCAGCTCGGAGGTGCTGTTGTTTTTCACCTTTTTGTTATATTGACTACTTTTCTAATTATAATGTGTTCGTATTAGAGAGAAATTGTGTTTACTTGCTCGTTCTTCTTATTGGGAATATGAAACTGATTAAGGATATGAGAGATTTAATACTGTATGCGTTTGTATCTTTAGATACTACAAAAAGAAAAAAAGTTTTTGTAGACTCTAAACACAACGGTTTTTTTTCTGTAGAGACTTTTCTACAGAATAAACCTTTTCTATTTTACACACTTAGCTTCAATAAAACGACACACTAAATTGAAACACTCAATAAACGGGGTTAAATCTAATTTATTTCAAGTTTAGTTAAAACGACTTGACCCAAACTGTAGCAATATTCGGCCCATTTACCCGTGTTTTGAATTACTTGGGGCCTTACAGAATGGCCCTTAACGAGAGGGCTCAAATGGCCAACCGATGACGGCGGCGACTCGCAAATCTGTTTTTGATTCCGAAATGTAATTAAGATTTCAAGGGTTAATGGGTACACAAATATAACCGAACAATTATTGATTGCTCGGTGTATTTCAATATAATTAATTGGTGAGAAGAAATTGTGAATAATGTTTTTGTTGTAGAAAGAGCGGAGCGATAATTGCATATTACACTTACGATGGCTATTACCTTTAATTTTGACAGTTCAACAATATTCATTGCGACATTTTACATTTAAACCTTATTTTTATTGTGATTAAGAAGTGTGTTACGCAAATTGAGATGCAGATTTTTTTCAATAAAATAGCTTTTGGCATCGGATGCGTTTGACGTTTATAAGATTTTATACCTTTTAAATCGTGAAAGATGCTTTACTTGGAAAACTAATGTTACGATTTTTCTTTTAAGTTTATGAAGTTCACAGTTCAGTAGTTCCATAGACCAGAATGTTCTAAAACTTTTTTTCTTATTGTTCTGCCAATCCAAATTGGTTTTTACGCCAAAGGTATCATCAAAAAAATTATGTACATTAGTACAACAATAACTTACAGGTGAATTATTTCTTGTGCATATTTAAGTATGCATATAGTCATGCATAATTAAGTTGCACAAAAAATATAATTAAACTAATCTAGTTTTAAATTACTTATCGCAAGAAAAACAATAAAGAATTCATAATATTGGAGCTGACATGAGAAACATACAATGTTTTTCTCCCAGAAAAAAATTATATGTTTCTCTTCCAGTACAAAGTACAATAATTTGTCACTAGTTTATATGTATGTACCACCTACTCAATATTAATTGGATGGGCACGTAAGTAATAAGAAAGTAAAGAACACTTGTCGTCTAGTTCTATGATGATTGTTTCTTTCTTTCGTAAATTACATACTAAGTTGTTATGTCATTATTAGAGTTGGTTCGCTACTGCGTCTGTCTAGACACGTCTATTATTTATCAAGGGCAGAAAGAAGATTGTCAAGTACATCATTTACTTGAATATCAGTTATTTTAGTACTTTAAAAAAAAGTGTAACGTTTGATGTAGAAATAATCAATGAATTCTTGTTCCGTTTATTATTTTTTATACAATTTTATTTTTTATTTTTTACATATTTCTTAAAAAAAAAAAACGTTTCCGCCGGGTTGTGTCGGGAACAGGGTCCAAGATACCGGTGGTTAGGGCTCCAGATAACTATTGATATTATTAACGTAATAAAAGGTTAAAGAAAAAGGAAAGTATAAAAACGAGTTAAAGTTGCATTATCTATAGCAAATCCTCATCAAATTAATTTTACAAGTACCAATTTATTACGATGGTACTTCATGGTTTCTGGTGTGTTTGCTAAGACATTAATTACTTTAAAGATGATGTATTATATTTGCTTGGCCTTAGGATGAGCTAGGTGAAAAGTTGTCTAGCCTTAAAAATAGTAGTAACTAGTGTCATTTTGCCAAAAGACTGGTTCTGGCACACCTTGTTATCATCAAGTCTTAACATTTTCTTTTATGTGACTATCCATCATAAAAAATCACTTAATTCTATTCGTTGCCAATTCCAATGTACCGTTTCATGTAGTTCCTTATAACTTTCTAAATTGAGCATTGTGCCTATCATTTTATATGATGAGAAATGCACTTAATATTGTAGAAATGGTAGGTAAGTACTTAATACTAAAGCGTCCTCAGGGGTGGCAAAAAACTTGAGTTGGAAATAAACTTCGCTCTCCCAACAGCCTGTTTATCTGTTCTTCAACTTTCCAAACCCGCTTTGATACTTTTTGAAAGTGTTTCTGTGTATTTTGTGCTTGGAAGTGAGGAGATGCGGTTTTGTAAGAAAACAGTCGAGTGTTTTTTATCATTTGTAGTATATAAGGTAGTATTGTGTTATATTGGAACACATGTGACTAAAAGAGTGATGAATATAATAATATAAAATGCAGATATATAATATAAAATGTGAATGGATGGAGAGGGAGAGGTGGATCAAAGTGAAGATTCAAATTCAAAATTCAAATTCATTTATTAATTTTGTGAACACAGGGTACAAAATGATGTATAAAAAAATGTTTGGTCCTATGTTCCGCCGAAAGGCATACAAAATAGTGGCGTTACTGTGTCGCTAAAGTCAATATAATCAAATTTAAATTAATTATAATAGTAGAAAATCTCATAAAATACAATGTCAGCTAATGATATTGTCAAAACTAAAATGGAACAAAACAAAATCGCACAAAAAAGAATATGTCATGTCAATGTCAAACTAACATACAATTGTCAAACTAAAATTAATTTAAACAGTACAAAAAAAAAACATGAAAAAATACAATATCAACAAAATTTAAAATCATCAAAATTAAATGAATTATAACAATTATTAAAAAAATTAAATAATTACGTCATATTCACCAAATTAGTTTGTCAAAATTAAATTATATTGGACAAAAATTTGCTAATAATTTTTTTCATGTTGGTTTCAAGATGGATGGATTGTGTGAAAAAAGATATGAAGAAAAAAGAAGTAAATGATAGCATGGCGAATGACAGAGGAGAATGGAGGAGAAAGACGTGTTGCGCCGACCCCAAATAAAATGTGACAAGGGCAGGAAGATGATGAGGTAGTACTGTGTTGTTGGTAAAAGATTGTACGTTCAAAGTTTAATGTAGTGTTTGCCAAAGTCACGAGGAAACTCTATATATATATCATTAAAATAAGCTTATAAACAATACACTGTACTAAAGATCGCGCCATTTTATCTCGATAGACTCTTAAAAATATATAATTACAGAATATTGAATCTGAATAAAAAATACTCTTTAAAACAAATGCTTGACTTTCTCTCATATTTTAGGTAATAAAAAGGGGTTCATTGCAAAGAAATAAAGAGTAAAGATCTTTATCTTTATCTGAGGTGGATGATCTCAATCTTTTTATGAGGTTCTTATAATTACAAAAAGAAGAGGATTCTAACACTGGTATTCTTTTTCATGAACTGAACTTAAGTCGGACTAAGCACGCTTACCTATCGCCGTGTTTGTTTATTAATTGACATATAAACGCCTACTTTTCATTTGTACCGGAAAAGTATTAGTTATATACATCTTTAACATTGATTAAACTGAGATATGATATCTTTAGCATTGATTGAAGCTAGATGCAACTATGGTTTTGACAAAGATGGCTAGCTAGAGGAGGAACCTTATTCGAAGATCCGCCAATTGCGACCAAGAAATTTTAGGAATACGATTTGGTGGGTGCTTTCAACTATTGTCATGGCAACAAAAGGTTTAATTTGATCAAAAGTGGATTTGGGAAGGTTCTTAGAAAATGGGTGTAAGAGGTTTAGGATATTTTCCTCACATTTTTATGGTTCCTAGGTGGTTGGCTGTCAGAGGTTAAATATTTTTGAAGGGACTGTAGTTGAGTTGAACTGAATCTGTCTATCAGATTTATCTTATCAGAACCTATTTACTGTACACGACTGAATGATAACCATCGAGAGAGCATATTCATATATCATTACTGTTACCCTTAGAAGCTGGGTGTAGTGGCATAGCTGCCTTGTGCCCCCCGGTGCGGAAGTTGGTGGTGTCACCCCATCGAAAGTTAAAGCAATCAAAATTTTATGATAAACGTCATGGATCATGTGTCCCAGCAGCGGGAACATTATAGGCTGATGATGATGATGACATTTAACTTTAAAAATCTAGACAAAGCCTATCAGAAACTGTAACATTAGTGGCTTTTAAGTGTCTCGCAATCTTTAAATCTCCAAAAGTTTTTACGAATTAAACATAGAGCTGAGCTAGTGCTTGTGGAGGAATCTCCGAAAAACACAGCTGTGCTAACTAGCTAATTTTTTTCTTAATTTTTGTATTTTGTTCTTAACTTGTCACCGGGTGCAAAAAAAGGGTGCAGTTTGTTGTTATCTATTAGTTAGGTGCATGTGGTTGTCTATTCCGCTGATAAAATCTCTTTTGTGATATTCTTCATTGAATAGTGGTGCTGTAAGTGAAATTAAGCTGTTTGAAAGTAGATAGCACACAGCTTACTGCTGTTTGCAATATTTATGAATCGGAAAACATGTTATTGCGGCTTTGAATTTTACTTAGGTACTTTTGATCTTTACTTACCAACTGAGACTTTATTTATTGAATTCTCATCCAAGAGATGTATGTGCACAATTTTATCTAGACATCATCATCATCTGCCTAGCCTTTTCCCAAACTATCTTGGGGTCGGCTTCCAGTCTAACCGGATGCAGCTGAGTACCAGTATTTTACATGAAGCGACTGCCTATCTGACCTCCACAACCCAGTAACTGGGTAATACGATAACCCTTGGTAAGACTGGTTGTCAGACTTTTGGCTTCTGACTACTCGTAACGACTGTCAAAGATCTACAAATGACAACCGGGACCTACGGCTCAACGTGCTTTCCGAGGCACGGAGGAAACTCGGTATGTAATTATGGTCACCCATCCACGGACCAACCTCGGCAAGCACGGCTTAACCTTAAAGATCGACCCGGGCGGCTGTTATTATTTAGCACAAAACAGACCTACAAAATTGTTATAAACAGATCGTAATTTTTCTGCCCATTTCCCAATTTATGTGACGTCAGCGTACCATGTCTTTTTCTTCCATAGTTACTTCTCTATTAGTCGACATCTAATAAGTCACTTCCTTTTTATTCATATCATCTTTCACACAGTCCATCTTGACTCAAACTCTGGCCTTCCCTTGAATGAATGAATTTATTAAAATTAAAAAATTTCTTAATGCTAGTCCATTCCCCACAAAACTGTTTACGCAGTTTAACTGTGAGGTCGTTGAGTCTCTCTTATTATGAAGTACATCTATAACCCAATATATACTTAACCTAAATCCACTACAAAGAATATGTTTTTTTTTTAATTTCCGTGAGAATTTTTATGTATTATCTTCTTGTCTGATGTCAGCAGGCAAAGTGTTCAATAAATAAGGAACGCGTTTTTTTTAAGTTCTGTCGCCTTATTAATTACTAACTCTGGGTACATCATATTTGCCCGCTGTCATCGACCTGGTAGTATACCTGTTAGAAACTAGTGCGTCACTATCCCGACTGCCATGGCTATTGACTAATAATACAACACTACTTACTTTTATAGCCATTTACATTCGACACATTCATCATCATCATCATCACCTTCGTGCCCTTGTCCCATGTTACTTGGGGTCGGCGCAACATTATTTTTTCTTCTATTCTTGTCCGTCAACCGTCAAGCTATCATTCACTCCTTTTTCCTCCTTCACATTTGACACATCCTTCGACCTAAAAGTGTCTTAAAACATTCCTTAACCTCCACCTTAATTGATTTCGAAGGAGCTAACTCGCGCAGACTTGTTAAACGACGTCCTAGTAGGTAACCGTTCGTGATGAAATCAATTTTGTTGCGTAAACCGAGCCTCAGCGAGACAATTTAGCCGGATAGGCGTTCAGCAAATTGATCCGAACGTAGAACAAATATGTGCTATGGGAGCTCGCACAATAAGGCCATGTGTTTTATTTGTTGCTAGAGTAATAAATAAAATTAACAATGCAAAAAATATTTCTACACAGACGTGGAAACTGGTAAATGAATATACAAAATAGATCACAAATAGGCAAAGTAGGACTTTAATCCTACAGGTTAACAATGAATTAATCACTGATCCCCAGAAGGTCGCTGATCATTTCATTGATAGTTTTTTGTTTAAATCATCATCTGGAGACGACTGACAGAGTAAAAAGTGAGTTTTCTTTGTTTGCGACAACACCGTCTGAAACCGCAAAGATTGTTAATAAGATGACCAGTAAAAAATCTTGCGGTTCTGATTACGAGTAGAGACGAAAAGTAATTCCAATATTTAAAAAACCGGGTTCCGTACCACCAAACAATAAAATAAAATATATTTTTAATATTATTATATTATTTTTATATGTAACAGCAAAACTAAATTTGTTTTTCATAGTACGTTAATGAAAAACAAAGTAACTGCTGCAGTTTGATGAAAAAGTCCTATATCTCAAAAACTAAACATCATATCTTATTCAAACCAATTTTCGCTGAAAGTTTTTTTACGTTCTATAATCCTAAATATTTTCAGAATTTTCATCCTCTTACTTTAGAAATTATTGGGGGGGGACACACATTTTACCACTTTGGAAGTGTCTCTCGCGCAAACTATTCACTTTAGAAAAAAATGATATTAGAAACCTCAATATCATTTTTGAAGACCTATTATATATATGAATACTAATAAGACAGCTTACTATAAGCACAAAACAAAGCGGACCCCCGACGCTAAGACGCTTGGATTATTTTATTTTTGGTTTTTTACAGGTTTTTTGTGTCGGGGGTTTTTTATTTTTTTTTAATTGATTGATTCGATATTTTACTTTAGCTTTCAATTGTATTTACACATTGTTTTGCATGTGACAATTTTATTGTAATATTATTATGTATCCGACGTTCAACACAATGTTTATTGTTTAAGAATAAATTAAATGAAATGAAATGGAGTATACGTGTTGTAAAAGTTTTATTTTTGTGTTAGGTTTACCTTGTCTATAGATTGTGCTAGGCTGCAAATCAATCAACTTAGAAACAATTATTTGTCTATGGCCAGAGTTGCCAATTCTAAGATAGAAATTATTAGTAGAAGAAGTCAATCATTTTAAAGTTCATATACTTGCTTGTGTGTTTTTGCTGTGTTATTTAAAAACATCAACGGATATTAATTCTAAATTAGTGTTTGTTTGAAATTCTTGCAAGTTTTATGCGCTCCACTACTAAATCTTACCGCCTTTAATAATTCCATCTCGCAATCTAATATGTTTACAGTTTTATTTCATGACCAATGTTTTTCCAATGCCACGGAATGTTTTAGAAACCGCCAGTGTGTTTACTTGGGTGTGAATTAAAAAGTAAATCGTACTGGGTTTGTAACTGGGACATGTTACAACCAGGGCTGGCCAGTTTTTTAATTACATATTTGTAATTGAAATACAAATACGTGTTTGGAATTTGTGTTTCAATTACTTCCCAAAAATACTTATGGATATTTTTCTTAATAGTACATTATGGTACTAATGTGTAATGTTGGTGATTACCGCTGAGGCGCCATTGAGACCCGAGCCGTTAGGTGAGGGTCTTAAGACAGCCGAGGACGGCAATCACCAATACACACGTGTATCATACGACGTTTTTCAACACACTTGTGAATAAAATAACAATAAATACTCATTTTATTTAGTAGATGATAGATATTTTTCCTTGGAGTTTGCAGGTAGTAAACTTTCCATAACGTTCAGGGCTTCACATATCAGGTTTATATCGGGCGGTGTACAACATGAATCATTTTCTTCGTAACTAGTACCTACTTGTAGACATTTTAATTAATAAATAACTTTAATTTCAACAGTGAAAACGAGTTGTGAAAAATGATTCGCTATGGCGGGAAAAATTAATCAGTTTTCCTATGCGCGCACATTGCGATCAGCCACAAACTAAAGGGATGAGGTTTTTTATTTATTTTCCGCGCATAGGGTTTGCGCTTATTCTGCCACGTACAAAATGGGGAATTTAAAGTTTTCTTTTATTATAGAGAAAACAAAAGTTATATTTGAGTGAAAGTTTTATTTATTAAACACGAACCAATAAAATTTTAAAAAAAAATCTATAACTCACTAGTGAGTTAAAGCAATGAAAAAGTCACAGTTTGATAATGGGTGTCATTCTGTGCCTAATTGCGGTGACCATAAAGACACTTTATGAGCAAGTGTGTTGAAAAATACATTATTGGCAAAAATTTGTAAATTTTGACAAATTTTAAACTGATACGGTCACTAGCACTATCAATAACATTTATAATGCGTTGTTTTCCCTTTTTTTCCCTTATAATGTGATCTGGTACTGAACTTCGTACCTAGTACATAATCTATAATTTAGTATTCTACCATTTGTCTAGTACCAGCACTATATTTAAAGTTTACAAGCAATATTATACATCCAAGCGTGAAGTTAAAGACGTTCTCAGGTTACCACTTACTACAGTTGATTGCAATCAAACATGTAGAATATTTGTTTTTTTTTTTTTGGAAGCCGACCCCTTTATAATTGGGAAAAGGCTAGCTGATGATGACACGTGAAAAAATATTTGATACTTTGTAATTTAATTGAAACAGTGCATTATTTTGCCCAGCCCTGATTACAACTCTTCACGATGTTTACACCGCTTGCAAACATTTGCACCGGTTGAGGAATGATGAAAGGATGGCCGTAGACAAACCGTTACTTCTGAACGTCTCGACGTCCGTCACTTGCCTTCTATCAACGGATGAATTCATTTTGTAAAGGTAAACAGCGGTGTATGTAAATAAATAGGGTCAGGGCTTTGGAACGCAGCCAGCCAGACACATGTATGAATGTCAAACTTCTTGTAGTATTTGTTCGGAAATTTGTCATTATATTGTTTTCTTCTACCTTTGAGCATCAGGAGTCTTGTCGATGCTGCAATTTTCCGCTGTCTCTCTTGGCTAGAAAACCTAGATAGAGGAATTTCGTATCAAAGAGTTTCGAATTTCTACAAAGGCTTGTCAAAATCTTTTCGGTAGCGTGTGTCGATCCGATGCATTTTTGACTTTTCATCATCATTAGCGCTGATTATACATAGCCACGATGTCTAGATACTCTGTGCCGTGATCACAAATAATGGGAAATAATACATATTTTCAGAGGAATGTGTACTTACGAAACTCGTACCAAGTAATATGGAAGCAGGGTTGAATCCGGATTACTCACCTAAAACAAAACAAAATAAAGCATTAATAAAGGAAACGTGAATAACAAAACTTATATCACACCTGTAACCCCAAATTGTGAGCAGAGGTGTATCTAATAGTACACCCATATTTTGACAGTTATGTTTGAGTCCCATGGCATAGGGGGTGATCCTATTGCCATCAACCCGGCAAAAATCCGGTCTCTGTGGCTGCTATTGAGAAATTACTGCTGGAAAACCCAATAACACTATACCCAGCCAGGGTATCGAACCCAGGACCTCATGCTGACAGCCGCGCTTTTGACCACTAGATTAACGAGGCAGTCTAATGATAAAAAGAACTATAATATTCCTGTCTCTTGACATTTTACATACACTCTCCTTTATAAGAGTTACTGGCGACCCGCCCCGGCTTCGCACGGGTGCAGTGCTGATACTAAATACACTACAGAAAAACTGAATGTTGTATATAAAAACATAGCGGCCCGCTCTGGCTTCGCACGGGTATAGACATATACCATCGCGGAGTTTTCTGTAGACCTTTTCAATGTGTACAATACTTAGTACATTATTTTGATAAATCTCGTAGGGTTCAGCCTGCGTTTGCAATGTAAGCGGAAAAAATGAAATTATTTACGACAACACATTAGAAACCCCAAAAATAACAGTATTTCTCCGCTATTCAATGGATGTTATTATACATTATAAACCTTCCTCTTCAATCACACTATCTATTAAAAAAAAACCGCATCAAAATCCGTTGCGTAGTTTTAAAGATTTAAGCATACATAGGGATATAACCAACAAACATGAAATAACTGCTAATAATATACATATCAGCGCACAAACACACACACACACACACACACACTCACATACACACATACACACACGCACGCACACACCCACTCACTCAACATTATTGAATTTTAGAGTACTTTTTATTTTATATCATTTTATTTTTATTTTTTTGTTCAAAGGTAATCCCCAATTACCTACTTATGCGTTGTTAACTACCACATCAAGAAATATGTGTTTTAACTCTAAGATATCGCAACTCTGGCCCCCAAGATACAGGCGCAGCCTAGTTTGGGTTCCTCTGTTTTTTTTTTTAACTATATTAAATATTACTTGTTACGATTACTCATAGCGCTAAGTTAGATTAAGAAAAAGTTTGTAACAATGGCTTAATAAATTTATTCTTATTCTATTCTTATTCTTATATAGATAGGGACAGAGAAAGCGACTTTGTTTTATACTATGTAGTTAGTGATTATGGATATCTTCCTTTTTCATTCAATAATGTCTTCATTTATAAACACAACGAATGAATTTCAGGTGTTTCAATCAATTATCTATCTCGTATTCAGACGAAGTTTGGAAACTACTCTAAACTAGGCCGGGAGCTTTCGAGGCCAAGTTCTGTTGCAGTTGGAACGCGGTATTTCTCTCTATTGATATTATGTGCTTAGTATTGTTCATGTATCCCTTCAATGAGTATAAAATGAACAAATGTAGGGTTTTGGTCTTTCTTTTCGGGTATGGTGTTTGACTTTAATTGTTTCGTGTCTTTGACGTTTCTTACGTAAAGAAAGACCAAAATATAAATTGTAAGTTTTGTAAATTGCTCGGTCATTTTAAATTAATGTTGTTATTTTGTGGCGAATCTCTCCCATTATTGATACATGAATATTATTATTGCCATTTAGGTGTTTTTTTTTTGTTTAATTATTATATTGACATTTACTTACTTCAAAAATACAATATTAATGGGAGTATCTGTTTAATGACTGCATGATTTTGATCAATAATTAATTAAAATAAAATATGTAACTGTCTTTTATATTTGCACGCCGAAATTAGAGGCAGAATAAGAGAACTATTTTGTACAATTTACCAACCTTCTGTACCTTATTTATGCAAACAATGATTTGAATTCTGAAAAAGCCCTCCTATACCTATAACTTTAAACATCGTGAGGAAACCAGCATGCCTGAGAGATGTTTCTCGACGGCATGTAAAGCCAACTGAGAGGCCCATGGGCGGCATAAAAACTCTAACACCAGTTTAGGCACTAAACACAGGATAAAGAAAGAAGACTTTTCACTCTTCAGGCCAACTTTACTGCTCTAGTTGTGACCGGGTATTCAAAACTAAATTCGGTATAGCAAGTCCGATCGGGGCACAGTACAGGAAATAATTTGAGTTTAATTAAAGGGTCCCATTTATCGAAATCAATGAGAACCGTTAAACAACTACTGTGTAATGAACAATAAACAGTACATTTTGATACTCGTATATAGTGAGAGCAGCGGTGGCCCAGTGGTGGCAGGCCCGAGTTACGAACAATAAACCGTGTGTTCGAACCTAGGCAGGCGCATTACTTTGTGTTATTTATTTTATCACTGCTGCCCTAAAAAACGGTGAAGGAAAACATCGTGAGGAAACCGGCATGTCCTTGAACTAAAAATTGGAAGACATGTGACATCTACCAACCCGCACTGGCTCCGCGTGGTGGATTACAACCCACTCCCTCTCATAGGGAGTAGGCCTGTCTCCCAGCAGTGGGAACAATATAGGCTGATGATGATGATGAAATGGTGATGCAATGATGCTTAAAGCACCTGTATGAAAATATATTTTGTAACAATTATTTGTGACAGCGGACGCGCTTCATTAACCGGCCTAACATTCTTTTAATAAAACTAAAAATACTATTTATTTATAGAACACTAACTGAAGTTTTAGAATTTCTATCTCATTGATTTATATCTTTAACCATTATTAATCACATTCTATTTATTTTCACAGTTAATTAATTATTATATTCAGACAACTTTTACGCAGAAAAGACTTGAAGATTATTTGCTGAGATAAGAGCCAGTTTTTGAGCAAGTGTGTCGAGAATTAATTTTCTTATTCGTGGAAGGTAGTCTGTGAGCAGAACACTTTCTTAATAAGAATTAATTAACGACAGTAATTCGCCGAACATAATTACATAATTAAAATCAAGACATTACTACTAGTCTAGCGGTTGCAAACGCGACGGCTTAGCTTGAGTTCGATTCCCAGGTCGGGTACTATAACTAACTATTTATTAATTATTGGGGGTACTATTTATTAATAATTTAACTATTTTTTGGGTCCATAAGCAATATCTGAGTAGTACCATCGAAAGGCGGGTGGACTATGGTACACCTCTGGCTAGCCCTTCGCGGAAATATATGCCTGATGGTATCTTTACGGGTTTGTTAATATACGTAGAAATTATTATTGTTTCCTCAACATTGTTATCATCATCATCTTTCTGCCCCTGTACCATTTTATTTGGGGTCGGCGCAACATGTCTCTTTCCTCCATTCTACCTGTTATTCGTCATGCTATCATTTACTCCTTATTCCTTCATATCATTTTTCACACAATCCATCCATCTTTTATTTGGTGTTCCTCTCCCTCTCTATCCATCCACATTTATATTCATCACTCTTTTAGTCACATGTGTTCCATCCCTCCTCATCACATGACCATACCAAGGCAGACGACTCCCTTTCATCTTTTCTGTAACAGGCGCCACTTTCAAACTTCCTCTTATATACTCATTTCTAACTTTATCCAATTTAGTCACTCCACACATCCATCTCAGATTCTCATCTCGGCTGCATGCAATCTTTCTTCTCTTTCTTTAACATTGTTAATTTGTTGTTAATTAAAGTTTAAACCTTGCAAACTTTCAGAACCATTTTGAAATAATACAATCTCACATGAATTGATTTTATGATAAACACGTAGAAATTATGCACTTGTAAACTTCAGAAATGAGATACGTTTGTACCGTGTGTGGGGTTGTGGCATTTTAATGGGTATGCTCGTTTTGTTTATGTTATATTTTGTGTGATGCATGGCTCTGCCACTTCCAGGGTTTTACGACAAGCTTTACATCCAAGAGACGTCAAGAGATATTAAAACAAAGGAAGTAGTATCACAAGCAAATCATAATTTTGCACATTGCCGTAACGTATTCAATTTTTTTTGTGTTTAATCAGCTTTTTTTAGCCGAAATTTGTGCGCACAATTGAACATAAACATACTACGGGATTGCAAAAATCTGTAATACTTTTATCAAGGTCTCGTCAATCTGTAATACTTTTATCGCAAATCATAATTTGGAACGTTGCCTTTAGGTATTTACATATTTATATTGAGTAAAATTTTGTACAAGCAAAGTTAAATATAAAAATACTACGGTTTTGATAAAAAATTGTAATATTTTTAACACAGTCTCATTCGGAATACAAAAAACTAAAAATAAATTCTTACAATTTAGACCAATCCAAGCGAATCCATTTTGAAAGTTAGAAAATAAAATGATTCAGAAGTAATAATGTAATCCGGAAAATACTTACTTATAAGCATTTGAAGATTTTTACAACTTTAAATTACAAATACTCCTAAGTAAAGGTATTTGAAAGGGAAATTGCTTGACAAAAATAAACTTTTTAGAAGCTATTTAAGTAGTAAATTATTCGTCGAAAGAAATTAAGCAGATGTACATTTGTTAGTGCGGTAATCAATATATCATGCAGAGATGATGAAGATGATGCTATTAATCGCTAGAAGAATTATGATGTGATGATTACTGGAAGCAATCATGCGGCTCCATACATTAACATGTTAGATACTTTAGAAGTGCGAAAGAATGAGCTTGCAAAAATATATGTAGATATATTTATTTATTTATTTATTTAAATATGTATGTACCTTTACTTGTTAAAGAATACTGTTCTATGTAATAATTTAATTATGTTGGAATGTTAGGAAACTTTCACCTCTAAATCTTGGGATTGACTGAACTTATCCCTGACTGTACTTTTCAAAAGCTATATTTTGAAGTGAAAACTTCTTAAGCGGCGTTGAGCACTTTTGTGATTGGTAAAAAATGTTAAACTCGCACCAGGTCTCGCGTCAGGACACGTGCCTGTTGGATTACATTAGGTTACGAAGGAATTTGAACTTTCTGACATCTGTCATTGAGTTTCGGTTTCCAAAACTGGATAATTCTTAAGACGGATTGACATTAGGTTACGAAGGAATTTAACAAAACCTTCGGTTTCTCCAAAGAGGTAAAATTCGTAAGACGGATTGTAATATGTAGGTACTACAATCGCCTTTTTTATGCAATTTTACTATTACTATTAATAGTTCTGAAGTGTTAAATTTTTAATGTAATATAAATTGTCATGTTTGTGTACGATAGAATACGATGAATATTGTATTTTACCACATAAATGATAGTACTTTTATACTGATAATTAAAGCAATTCGTGCAAAATTATTCCCTAACCATTCCAAATATTAAAAAATGCACAACGTTAATATTCAAGTTTTTACTTCTGGCGGCACTCCCGGAGTGCAACCCGTTTTTTTTTATAAATAGGTCATTACCTTTTCTTTCTTTGCATCGGACTTCTTTATTTATGGTATGGTGTGTTTGTGGTGTGGTGTGCCTAACCTGGTGTCAGAGTTTTTTAGGCGACCTATGGGCCTCTGACTTGTCTTTATATGCCATCGAGAAATATCCCTCAGGCATACAGGTTTGGTTTCCTCACGATGTTCTCCTTCACCGCAGCTAGTGATATTTATACAGTAACGCACCTGCATCTTAAAACTCACGAGGTGCGTGTTTTGAGTTAAACTCAAGACCTATGACTTTGTACTGGTAATAATATTAGTAAGAAAGAAAGAAAAAATATTTATTTGTCGCAGGAACATGACGTGCATACAAAATAACAATGAACACAATAAACATACAAAGCATAACAAACATTTGTAAACACAATAAACGCTATTAATATTATAAATGTGAATGTAAGTTTGTTTGTTACGCTTTCATGCGAAAACTACTCGACAGATCATCATGAAACTTTGTAAACATATTCTTGGAGGTATTAGAAGTAACATAGGCTATATATCATCACGCTACGACTAATAGGAGCGGAGCAGCAATGAAAAATCTTGCGAAAACGTGAAAAATGTGACGCAGACGAAGTTGCGCGGGACAGCTAGTATTAAATATACAACAATAAGATTAAAAAAAAGAACAAAAAAAAATGTAAAAAGTTGACAGCTTGCACGTCGTGACTGCGACAAGGTAACCACTCAGCATGATGCTCTGCTTTGGGGGCCCACAGCACAGCGCATACACAACAACGTTACATAATAAATATCAAAATTACAGTATTATTAGCCAAAAGAAGGTTAAAACGTTGTCCTTCCGAGCGCAATCTAACTGCGTACAAATTGTTGCGTAACAGCTGCAGTCGTATGTGTAGAGATGCTAAGAGACGCTACTTCCACAATTCTCTCGACAACCGCAATTCTTCTGAAGTCTGGAAGTTTTTAAAATCTGTCGGCATTGGCAAGTCTCCAGTTGTTTCTGGTAGCGACACTGACGTGTGTGCTCTTAACAATCATTTCTCACGCCCCCCTGTTACGTTGGATCCACACGTCAGGTCGATTACTTTAAATAGACTTTCCTCTTTGCCTTTGCCGCATTGTGAACCCTTTGTTTTAAGACCTGTAAGTGAGAGTGAGGTCAAAAAATCAATTTCTGCCATCTCCTCCTCTGCTGTTGGTAATGACAACCTTTGCTTAAGAATGATTTCACCTATCCTTCCCGCATTACTTCCCGTTTTAACTCACATTTTTAACTACTCCTTATTTTCTTCTACTGTACCTGAGGCCTGGAAACAAGCCCATATCATCCCCTTACCCAAAATTTCCGATCCTGTCTCTCCGACCGATTTCAGACCCATTTCCATCCTTCCATATCTCTCTAAAGTTCTTGAGCACATTGTCCATCAGCAACTCACTGCCTACCTTTCGAAGAATGTCCTGCTTAGTCCTTTTCAATCTGGCTTTCGTCCTGGTCATAGCACTGTGACGGCTCTCTTAACCTCTCCGACCTTCCGGCTCTAACGGTAAAACACCCATCCGGCCTCACAATGACGTCATCGAGCGTGTCAAGTGTCCTGCGCTCATAAAAAGCTTATCGCGCGAGTTCTATTAGCTCTTATCTCAAGCGGTAAACAGTTTCGGGTTCATGATTAACGTGACCATGTATTACAATATAAACAACTGTTTTATAACTACTTGAGAATTATAAACATCGCATAGAATTCAGAGAGCTCGCCGCAAACATACTGTTGTCGTAGTTTGTTTCTTTTTGGTAAAACTACTGAATCAATTTACACGAAACTTTAGATCTAACATAACAAATATACAAGTAATCTAATGACAGTATTTTTTAGGAGTCCTACATAAATTATTCTTGCAAGATTCCAATTCAAACGTCTTATTAGAATCGGCCATTTTCTAACTGCGCAGTTCAATGCATGAAAATACTTGAAATATCAATAAATATGAATAAATATACCTCGAATGCATGAAATTATGAATTATCACTATTTTTTCGCTTATTACTAATGTTTCCAAGACCATATTTCATTGTAAAAGAGTCAAATTCATATTTTCAATTTCGACTGACGAACTTCACAACAAAGGAATTTTTGGAGAAATTTTTGGGTCAAAAACATAATTTTTAGATATTTTTTCCAGCAAATGACTATCTAAAAAGTTACATTATACACTTATAACATACTATACATTTACTTACCAAAGTTTAACAACACAAAACACAAAAATTTCACTGCATTCCAAAACAAAACACCACCGTTCCACACTGGCCGCCATGACTCATTTTGACAGTCGACAAAGACGCGTTTCTTTATTTTTTTAATAATTTTGTGCAGTTGTTAGGTTGGTATGTTTGGTTTCATTTTAATCGAACTCTAGTTGGCCAGAGACGTAAATTTTTACAAACGAATTAGAACCTTACTGTACGTACGATAAGGGTTTAAGTTTGCTTGTACGAGGCGGTCCCTTTTGGGTTCGCCGGGGTTCAACGGAGGGTTTGGCACGATCCCCGATGGGCTCGCGCGGGCCGGAGAGGTTAAAAGTTACTGATGATATTCGCTGGGCTATGGACCACAAGTCTCTTACGTTACTTGTTCTTCTAGACTTTAGCAGTGCCTTTAACTCTGTTGATTTCGACATCCTTCTTGGGATCCTCAATTCTCTCAATTTCTCCTCTTCCACTATTAGTTGGTTTGACTCCTATCTTAAAGGCCGCTCGCAGCGTGTTCGTCTTGATGAGTCTTGTTCTGATTGGTGCCCTCTTAGCGCGGGTGTTCCTCAGGGTGGCGTTCTCTCTCCTCTTATCTTCTCTATTTTTATTAACTCGGTCACCAGAGTTATTTCTTCCTTTTTCCATCTGTATGCCGACGACTTGCAGCTTTACAATCATTTCTTAAGGGAAGATGCGGAAGCCGCTGTGTCTGCGATGAACAAGGACCTGGATTTGATTAGCGAGTGGTCGCGGTCCTTTGGACTGCAAATCAATCCTAAGAAATCTCAGGCCCTGATCATCGGGGGCAGGTATATGCGGAATAGGCTCGATGTTGCGTCGCTGTCTCCACTCAGGCTGAATGGAGTTCAGATTGACTACGCAACCAAGGCTAAAAACCTGGGGGTGACTATGGACTCCTACTTATCATGGACTTCCCATGTTTCAGAAGTTAGTCGCAAAGTGCATTACACGTTCCACTCATTAAAATGCCTCCAAAGCTTCTTGCCATTGAAAACCAAAATCTCCCTTGCGCAAACCCTCATTCAGCCCATCATTGATTATGCTGATGCCTGTTTTTTGGATGCCACCGAGGAGCTTTTAAATAAACTTGAGCGCTTGCAAAATATCTGTATTCGTTTTGTTTTTAACCTTAAGAAGTACGACCATGTTTCCAATTTTCGCAACATACTCAAGTGGCTCCCTATTCGACTTCGCAGGAACTCTCGGATATTGTGTTTGCTATTTAACATCCTTCATAACCCTAAAACGCCATCCTATTTGCGGGAACGCTTTTCCTACTCTCGTCCTTCAGATGCACCTTGCAGGTCGCATCTTAGGAAACTCCTTAAATCCCCTCCCCATTCTACCGACTTCTACTCCTACTCCTTTACTGTACACGCTGTGCGGTTGTGGAACTCACTGCCGCCTGACATAAGGGACTGCCAAACTATTGCAGTTTTCAAGAGAAGAGTGAAAGAACATTATCTTTCCATTCCGTCATAGTTGCATAGGTATTTATATTATTGTATTTATTTTAATTGTATTTATATAATAGTTATATATTTTGTTTTTGTATGTAAAAGTAAGTTAGTATATTTTTATATTGTATTTTATATTTGAAATAGTTATTTGCTTTATGTTTTATGTTTTCCATTTTCTCTTCTTCTTTTACACACTTTGTCTACATCTCTTTTTTTATTATCTCCTTTCGCAGGTATGCTGGAAGAGATTTCTTTAGAAATAAGCATTACCTTTGTACCTATTTTCTTTTCCTTTCTTCTTTTCTGTATTTAGTGTGTACATAAATTGTTAAATAAATAAAATAAATAAATAAATATTACTTGTAAATACACAATCTATTGGATATTCGAGTTGGCAACATTTCAATAAATAAAGGAAGCGTTTATTTGAGCGTTCATTATTATTCCAGTGGTTTAGTGTAAATAAATACTAAAGGAATGTGTGTGCCCTGCGATTTAACGATAAACCGATAGAGGTGTTTTTAAGAACATATCTTAAATCAATAGGCATAGGGCAGGCGAATGATAGTCAGTAAAACATAACTGTCGAACATATTTTTAAGGATTAATACTGCTCTTACAAGGGTTACAAACAACAGGATACCGTGCTACTCAATAACAACGACTGCCTATATCTGACCTCCACAGGTCAGATATAGTAGCTTCGTTTAAAATACTGGTGTTCTGCTGCATCGGGTAAGACTGGAAGCCGAATTCAACAGAGTCGAGAAAAGGAACAAAAGGCAGATGATGCTGATAGCAAAGACATTCACAGACATTGACAAGCGATATGTCAATTTGGTAAATGATTTATCAGCTGACTACTTGAGTTTTATATACAAAACTGTTTAAAAATTAAAGGGGTAAATAAAATACGGACGATTTAAGTTGTCAGTCACTTTGTTAATAAGTTTAAGTTGACAGTCACGTTTGCCCCTTCTCTAGGATTTTCTCTTGTATCGTGGGTGCGTTTACAAAAATTTAAAGTCACATACACAAACAGCCAGACCCGGAACATCTGTAGGCCATTCAAATCTTTGTACTGTGCGGGGATCTACACGCAGCGCAGCAGTCGATCGCTCAGCCACTGCCAACCGTGCCGTCATCACTTTGCTAATCAATTTAATTTTCCTGACTTTATCTCCTTAATATCGTTAAATTGTTGAATTGGAGGCAACAGAAAGTCACTAAAACAAACACATTTCCAGATTTATGATATTCACACAACATAACACCTGTAATCCTGGAAGGTTTAGGCAGAGGTGGGTTCAAATAGTACACCCACAATTAGCTAGTTATGTTTCAGTCCCATATAAGGGGGCGAGCCTATCGCCATCAAGCGGGCACAAATCCAGACTCCGTGGCTGCTACTACCTGATGGAAAAATCCAATTACACTCTGCCCGACTTCAGAATTGAACCGAGGACTTCAGGCTCAGTAGTCAGCCAACGAGCTAAACGAGGATTTATGACATTACTAGCTGTCCCGCGCAACTTCGTCTGCGTCACATTTTCCCCGTTTTCGCAATATTTTTCATTGCTGCTCAGCTCTTATTGGTCGTAGCGTGAGGATATATAGCCTATGTCCTTCCCCGGGTTGAAATCTATCTTCTTGCCAAATTTCATTAAGATCAGATCAGCCATTTAGTCGTGAAAAGGTAACAAACAAAGAAACATACAAACAAACAGAGTGACATTCACATTTATAATACTAGCTGTCCCGCGCAACTTCGTCTGCGTCAAATTTTCCCCGTTCTCGCAACATTTTTCATTGCTGATCCTCTCCTATTGGTCGTAGCGTGAGGATGTATAGCCTATGTCCTTCCCCGGGTTGAAATCTATCTTCTTGCCAAATTTTATTAAAATCCAATCAGCCGTTTAGTCGTGAAAAGGTAACTAACAAACAAATAAACATACAAACAAACAGAGTGACATTCGCATTTATAATATTAGTATGGATTAGTATGGAAGTATGGATTGGTTGAATTTTGCTATACGACAAACCAACTTTTCTGTTCCAAAAATACCCAAACGCATTCAACCGTACACTCTGCTGACTTAACTTACGAACTAATCTGAATAAAAACATGCAAAGTTGCAAAAACATGCAACATTCATCTTGTACTGGCAGGGATTTTGTCACTGTTCCGTTGAGCATGATAAATGATGCATAGGCAACCAGCTACTACTACTGGTATTTTTTTTGCTGTTTTTTTAAACCTGGAGTTAGAAATAAAAGAATAACGACTGAGAGAACAAAATCCTGTTTTTTTTTTTTGACTTGGCCACTCGCAGATCAACCTGCTAAGGTTTTTCTTGCTTAACCGGACTATCCTGTGGTGACCTCAAATGAATTTAAGGCCCCCAGCAAGGGCTTGCAAACTAGATATTTATGCTAAACTAGCTGTCCCGCGCAACTTCGTCTGCATCAAATTTTCCCCGTTTTCGCAACATTTTTCATTACTGCTCCGCTCCTATTGGTCGTAGCGTGATCATATATAGCCTATGTCCTTCCCCAGGTTGAAATCTATCTTCTTGCCAAATTTCATTAAGATCCGATCAGCCGTTTAGTCGTGAAAAGGTAACAAACAAACAAACATACAAACCAACAGAGTGACATTCGCATTTATAATATTAGTATGGAAGTATGGATGACTGCTCGCTAAGGGCACCCCCTGTGGGGTTCGGACCTCGGCTTTGGGCGTCATTGAGGGGTGGGCAGCAAGGGACAGGCTGGGTCATATTATTATGATTTGGGGAATTTAACGCTACATGCTCAGCGGCGTGGGCTGGCTCGTCGGGCAAGGGTCGGGGGTACAAAATCCTGGGTCATGGGTTCGATTTCTAGGTCGGTGTTTAAAGTGTTATTGGGTTTTTCAATCCGGAATTTCTCTGTAGCAGCCACGGAGTCTGGATCTGTGCCCAGACTTAAAACATAACTGGTGAAATGTGGGAGTACTGCAAGGTACACCTCTGCCACACTCATCGCGAATTACAGGCGTGAAATTAGGTTATGTTGGAACAAAATCTTTCTATTTCAAATTCCTAGGCGTATAATCTGGTTTTAACAGGCCTGGCCGAGTGCTTGGCTTATATCTGTTGATAAAACAAACACTGTTATGATTCGTTGGCCGAAATGACAACAGCACCATGAAAACGACATGGTTTTTGACAACAGATTAAATTGGGTTCCGGTTTCCGAAGCATAGTTTAAATCAGACAGATCCGACCACTAAGTAGTTAGGAAAATACTGGTAGATGTCAGAGTTTGACCCATAAACAGCAAGGTTCGACGGTTTCAACACCGGCACCGTTGGCGCAGTGGCTGAGTGATCGACTGCTGCGCTGCGTGTCGCGGATTCGCTCCCCGCACGGAACGAATATTTGTATGGCCTACAGATAAACCGGGTCTAGCTGTTTGTGTGTGTGAGTTTTAATGACTGTAAACGCACACACGTACATTTTTTCAAATTCCTCAGTAAATTTTCCCATACTTTCTTAAATTGAGACCAGTTGAGATTCATAAACCTTTATTACATAAAATGATACGTAGGTTTTATGAACGAAAAATATCGTTTTGTCGGTAAAATGGGCTTCCAAGCAAAAAATTTACTTCTATGTTCAAGAACTAATAATTATTTTGCATCACTAAACACAATTTGGTAGGGAGATAATTTATTTTGAAATCGCCTAACTTAGTGGGCCATTTTACTTTATGCTGTCTTCATTCATCAGTTTTTTGGGCAAAAAACCACGGTTGACCGTAATAAGTATTTTACAGCGTCTTTATTTCCAAGGTTTTATGATCTAATATTCTTTGTTCAAAGTTTTCCTCTTTTGTGGCAACTATAAACATTTATATAAATACCTGTTTAATGTTATTTTCTTATTGAGCAATCTCTTTACTTTATTTATTGTTTGAGATAAAATTTGGCGGCAATTACCTTTTGTTTTGGGCTCATAAACAATTCGGTGTTAAATTAGAACAGGCATAAAGTTAAGATTGATAATGATTAGATTTCGGAAATGTTTGTCCTCGTTTAAGGAAACCGAGCTCTCTCAAGAGGCGTATGGATCTTTGTTATAAAGATATGGACATGATAAGCTTAAGGGCCGGCGCTCACTAACGGCGCGGCGTGGCACGGCATGGCACGGCAGGTTGTGCAGTGGCATCCCGCGGCGTGCAGTGGCATCCCGCGGCGTGCAGCGGCATTCCGTGGCATCCTGCTGAAAGCCCAGCCACTCTGGCATCCATCAGTTTTGCTCCGCGCGTATTCGAAGTTGGTTATAAGTTGGTTATGTCGCATAGAGAACATTAACGCCACCCCCGGAGAATAAAATGGTAATAGCAAAATCACTACTTTTCAGGAAAAATAAAAAACTGATTTTCGACTATATCTTGCCAACTAATTTGTGTAGAGAAACGAGAAATAGGACAATGGTAGCTAATTTTTTATGCTTTATAATGCTTTTAAAGAAGTTTTACTAAGGTTATTTGAACTAAAGATATTTCGAATTTAAAAAGATACTAAAATTCTTGTACTGTTTTAGTTTATTAATATACACTTACAATTTTAATCGCGGCAATTACCAGAACCTATGAATATTGCAATATTACATTACAATAATATTCATTGAAAAATGGATGCCAGATTAATGGAAAACAAGATCATTTGCAATTTTATTCTAGTTAATTTTCAATTTGCATAATTAGGTAACAGAAACTTAAACTTTTATTCTAGGGTTTAAAATGAAACAACGTTATTCTAATAAACTATTATTTTAATTAATAAGTATAAAAAAAAAACCATAAGAAAAAAATCAGTCTTCGTGAACTTCATCGGAATCCTCATGATTAAGTTCTTCAGAGCAATTAGCAAATGTGAGGGAGTTATAAAAGGCATGGTAGTAGCTAGGGATTGCTTCTGCCCTACAGAGACTCATAAGGTCGCCGTGTAAAGCCTTACTTATTGAAAGGGGTTTGTTGTAAGCTGGTTTCAATAATTGTATCTCTGTAAGAGAGGTTGAAGCATTATGTTTACCCCGCTTGTTTCTTGGCGCAATTCTTGGAAGCGGTTCGACATTCAACCGAGAATAATCTGCATCATAATCATACTTGAAACGTAGAACTGTAGGCTGTGAATGCAAGACACTTACTTCCATTATTTTAGACCATGCTACTTTATGTCCCTCTTCATCTTTGGCCCAGTTCTTATTCTTGATTAATTCTTTTATGTCTTTAAACTCATTTTGTGTCATTTCCTTCACAGTGTACTTCTCACCATTAACTTTTGCATTCAAAATAATTGCGTAAATCTGTTCAGGTGTATAAACAACTTGATGTTTTAGCTCTCGTTCTATATTAGAGTGCATTGAGTCACCTTCGCTTTGACCATGCCCCGTTTCGAAAAATCGGTGTGTGATATTGATTTTCAGTTTCTGAGCGGCAAAAATATAGAATGCAAAAATAAATCTATTTTTATTTTGACCTTCGCAACCGTCAGAGTAAAATGAGATGTTTTTGATACCTCTTCCTGCTTCACCCATGAGAAATTGCCATAAACAGCTACCAATTTCTATTGCTCCTCTTTTTGCGATTGCGTAGTGCCAAACATAGCAGTAACCTTTCAGTCGAGTACTGTCAAATATTGTGAAGTTATACACAGGGTATTTCCTCTTATAGTGAAATATTCCCACTTGAGATTGAGGAATATTCAACACCTTCTCTAAATCAAAGATTGCAACAGTTGTATCTGAAAGGTCAGCTGATTGTTTTTCTTCGTTTTTTATTTGACGCACGCGTTCTTTATTCTTCTGGTGCTGGTTAAATTTCTCTCGCAGAGTTTCTTCTGTACGAGGATCAGCTTGTCAGTAAAGTGCACATTGACCACATTGGTCTTTTTTGGGGCGATGAAAGGAGTAATTAAATCTGGTGTTAAAAATAGTTTCGTACTGTCTTTTAGATGCCATGCGGCAAGAATAGTGCCCTTCAGTATACCAAGCCTCGTACAACCGGTACATTTTAGATATATTAAGTAATTCGGACAGATATTGTCTGGCCGATTTCTTCCGAGTATAATGACTCTCCACAGTAGGAAATAATTGAATGTGCTCTTTAATATTGTCTTCGGTTTCAAGTGACATTTTGCGAGGTCTATTATCATGACAACCTCTATTGTCACTCAAACCTTTATCAGATTTTACCTTTTCTAAGGCTGTATAAACTGTTTGATGTGATATAGATAGAGTATTAATGAAGAATGTTTTACATACTTGCACTTTTTCTGTGTCTAAATAAAAATAGTATTTAATAGTCTGAGTGCGGTTGTTCTTTCGGTTTATTGTCACTTTTTTTATGTCTTCAGCTATTATATGCTTAGCGATGAATTGCCATTGTAACTCATGATCAGCGAGTTGATAGTATTGCTGCATTATAGTTTCTCTTTGCTGTTGGTTGATCTTGTCTCCACATTTTTTTTGACACTTGCATTCAGCCTTTATCGTTTTTTTCTTAAACTCTTTCTTTGACCTGCAACCTACGTAAGCTTGTCCTGAATTCTTTAACCTTTTACTCTTATTGTCTTGTTTTTCTCTTTCATTTCGAACCCGTTTTCTTGTCAATTTTTTCGCGTTAGTAGCACACAATACCTGTTCTAAGCTTGCAGCAGCAGTTTCAGCTTGAGTTATCACTTCACCGGAACTGTCTATGTTATTTCTTTGGTAATCATCTTCATTAAAACTAATAATATTATAATTAATTGCTGAATGGTTAACCTCTACCTCTGACTGAGAAACATTTGTCAAATCGAAATCTTTTGAGCTTGATGGCACATTTTGGTAACTAACTAAGGTGCACTCAGTCAATTTACCGTTGGAAGAGTCACATGGTTGCAAAGTCTCTTCTAATTCAAAAGTAATAGAAATAAAATTTTCCTTATTTACAGTAAGTTCACTGCCCAAAGAAATATTTAAGTCTTTCTGTTCAACTTCCCCTGGGTAGATAATGCTTGCAAAACTGGAAGATGCGTCGATCATATTATTGTCTTCCTCAGCGATAGCAGAAAAGTTTAAACTACGTCTTGATATAGTTTTTCTATTAATATTTTCATTACCGAGCATTTTTTTTGTATCTGACAATGGTCTATTTTCATACACTATCAAAGGTGATGCTACAAAATCTACTTCATTAAAAATGGAAGATATGTTTGATATGCTCGATGGTGATTTTGTAATATTATTAGCAGCTGATGTTAAATAGTCCGAATCTCCTCCAAAACTTAATGAGCTTTGACTCCGCTGTCTTAGAATTTGGAGTCTCTCTGGACTTGGCAGATATTCACCGGATGAACTCGGAGAGAAGTCTTCATTCCCTTGTTTATCATTTGGATTGTAGTACGTTTTCTTTGTTAATTCTGCAGACCAGAACAAAAGAGTTTTTAATTCGAACCAGTAGTTTCTGAGATTAGCCCTTACATACAAACTTACAAACAAAAATATTACCTCTTTATAATATTATACAGGGTGTAACGGAAAGGGTATATACATACTTAAGGGTGTGCTACAGACTATCAAACTATTAATATAGAAATATAGATTAGTTTGGTGAACCTAGCTTCTTATATTTTTTGCTTTTTTATACTTACATTAAATAAAAAAGCAAAAAATATAAGAAGCTAGGTTAAGCTAGAAAAAAATGAGGTAGGTAGGTACCCATAATACGATAGCTTTTTGTTTATTTTAACATAACCATAACATGACATAACAATCACACCTGTATTCCCCGAAGGGTTAGGCAGAGGTGTGTAATACACCCACGTTTCGCCAGTTATGTTTTAAGTCCCATGTAATAGGGGGCGAGCCTATTGTCATCTACCGGGCACAAATCCAGACTCCGTGCTGCTACTGAGAAGTTCCAACTTAATGGAAAAACCCAATAACACTTTGCCCGACCCGGGAATCGAACCCAGGACCTCGAGGTTAGGACCCGCGCTTGCGGCCACTCGACCATCGAGGCAGGAGTTTATTTTTAGTATAATTATTTTAAATACAGGCAAAAATTACTACTTACCTACCTACCAAAAACATAAAATAATATTTAACACTTACCGCGTAAATTATATTCATGTTTCGTTATTTTGTCTTGATCTGTAGTACCATTTTGGGGTGGGTTGTGATCTAAAACATTTAAACGATACGATTTAATGACATTGAATTAATACCTAGATAATAACAAACAGTGATGACAAATTGACATGCATATAGATGAGTTAACGCAAAGAAACTTCATTGTAGGTAATGAGCATTAGGTAGGTTCCAAGGAAGATCAACTGTTTCACTCGAAGTAGGTACCTATTTAAAAATAAGCAAGTTGGTATCTAGGTAGGTAGGTGTGTCGAATTTGCAGCTATCAACATCGGGTCACAGATCGAGTACCTACTTACTTAAATAAGATTCTATGGCCATTCTATCTACCTATCACTAATTAAAAGACAATGATACTGTGTAAAAGGCACAGTCGGTACTCACCATCATTAGTAAGATGTTTGGAATCGTCACTTATTTTAGACACCATACTCATAATAACGTCTAAACGAGGATTCCGTTTATTCATTTTATTATTGCAATTAGGTTTACCACTTTTCACTTTAAAAAAACACTGAATTTACACAAAAATAATAGAAACAACCGCAGCTAAAAAGAAATTACGCTCACGCAATGACGGTTACAAGTGCACTAGAGAAGGTCGAGTAGGTAAACAAACATTGCCACGTGCCGAGCGCCGCACGCAATGAATTATCGTGCTATCACTCTCTAATGCACCTATGCACCTATGACCGAAAAGAATGGCAAGATGTTTCCGTGTTTACTTTTCTCAGTACTTTTTACTAAGGACATGTTAGTCACCGAGCCTAAATGTATTATTACGAGAACAAAATGGTAATAGCGTTAACAATTTATTTTATCTATTTATTTTCCGAGAATCCTATTGTAAAAGTATTTGGCATATATTTTATGAAGAAACTTTTTTACCAATACTATGATACATTATTTTTCGGGTAGAAAATTGATGATGAATATTATTGCAATATTTTATAACTTTTTAAATACAGGCAGGACATTCACGAAAAAAATTGTGTAGATGTATTAGGCACCGTAGACCTCAAATATGACATAACACTAAAACTATGGTAATGACGGTTATCATTTTGTTCTCCGGGGGTGGCGATTTGTTGTGTTTCTCCCTCCCTTGCCCCCGCGCACCGACCGGGACGCGCCCCACCAAAATGCTGCACAAGTTTCAACCTTATTTCAACTAGCTAGCAATCATAATTCCTCGACCCCAAAGTGACCCATACGTCTCGCGGGATGCAATGGCACGCCGCGGCATCCCATGGAATGAAAAAGCAAGACACGTCATGCCGTCGCATCCTGCGGCGTGTCGCGTCATGCCGCAGCATCCTGCGGCACGTCGCGGCATCGAGGTATCAAAATAAAGTAACATAAATTCTAAACTCATTGAAATAAGATTCAAAACAACTTAATTGGTATCAAAATCCTTTGCCATGACACACCGTGCCGTGCCGGCAGTGGGCGCCCGCGCCGGCCCTAAAGGATATGTCATGGCAAGAACTTAGAATTGATCACTTCTATGTTGTGTGAATATCATAAATCTGAAAAAGGTGTTTGTTTTAGTGACTTTCTGTTGCCTCCAATTCAACAATTTAACGATATTAAGGAGGTAAATTCAGGAAAATTAAATTAATTAGCAAAGTGATGACGGCACGGTTGGCGCAGTAGCTGAGCGATCGACTGCAGCGCTGCGTGTCGCGAGTTCGATTCCCGCACGGAACAAATATTTGTATGGCCTATAGATAGGGGTCGGGCTGTTTGTGTATGTGAGTTTTAATGTTTGTAAACGCACCCACGATACAGGAGAAATTCATAGTGTGGACCAACGTTTTTTGTTTAAAAAAAAAACATCACTTCATGAAATGGAACCTAACATACACGAAGCATAATAGTAGCCTACCACATCATGAAGTGATCAATTCTAAGATCTGGCCACGACATATGATAGATTGATAACCTTCTTAATCATAATGTGCAGTCCTAGTGCATAATAAAAGGTTTCAAATTGCCCGTGAATTTAAAACACAGCACTCATCTGTAGTCGTAAAATGTTGCTATAGAACAACGAGTTGACGAAATGTGCGAGTCTGCTTAGCTATCAATTTCCGTGACTATACCATATATTTTTTATTAGCGTATTAGCAGCTTCACTCGCATGGTGTTCGGTTACTGTCCTACGGAATCGTACTACCGGGATAAAAATATCCTACGTATTAATCCAGGTTATAAACTATCTGTGTGCCTAATTTCATCCCAATTCGTTCAGTGTTTTTTTCACGAAAGAGTAACAAACATTCTTTTTTTCTTTTTTAAAAAACGGTGCCCCACAACGGGATTTGTCCTCATCATGAAGTTTTCACCATTATTTCTTAAATCCTTCCTTGATTTCGTAAAAATATCATCAACTTTTTAAAAGGAGCACTCAATCCTCACGCACATCTGTATTGTGGGTGCATTTACAAACACTTAAACTCACACACAGAAACAGACAGACCCGAAACTGCTATATGTAGCCTGTAGGCCATACAAATATTTGTTCCGTGCGGGGATCGAACCCACGACACGTAGCGCAGCAGTCAATCGCTTAACCACTGCGCCAACCGTGCCGTCACATCCATCCATCCATCATCACAAACTTTCACATTTATTTAAGAAAAAAAAAAAGATGTGAGTAGTTTTCATTCATGCGACACCATCATTAGTATAGCAATTTAAAACGTCTAAATTCAACGCATCATTCATAAACAAACAAAATAATGCATCCACGAACATTTAAATAACAATTTGGCGTAACTATTTTACCCTTGACGCAAATTATGTGTAAATTGGTGCTGTTTACTGTAAACAAATTTATGGGCAGTCGTTTGAGTCAACTGTTTGTGTTCCCGTTTTGCCGGGAAATGACATAATTATTGGATAATGACAGAGTAACTAGTTGAGGTGCCCTGTGTAATTAATTGTTTTGCATCGTTTATATGTATTTAGATTTGTAAGTTTACGGTCTGCTACAGAAAGCCAGGTTATGTGGATCTCTCAAAGGACGGGAAACGGTCTTCATGTGGGCAGAACATGGGTTTCGTGCTATGAAAACACACACTAGACACGGTACTGCTTTTATCGAACTAACAAATTACTTGAAATTACAATCCAACACAATAACACTAGGCACCATGTATGAATCGGGGTGCAGTTCCGGGACGTCTTGACTCTACCGCGAACAGATACTCATTGTCCTCCTTGCAGCGAACTCGAAACATCACGACTCTGTAGAAGCGCGCTTAGTTGTGGGTAGACTGGTAAGTAGGTCGCCTGATGCCACCTTTAGCGCGCTTGCCGATTCATTTTCTGTCCGTACTAATGACCGGACCCGACATGTATAATACTCGTATAATAAACTAGCGACCGGCCCCGGCTTCGCACGGGTGCAATGCTGATAATTAGCCATTATTTGTCGTAAAAAGTAAATCAGAAAAAAATGTTATTGTGGGATATCCTTATGAGATAGACATATACCATCGCCGAGTTTTCTGTAGACCTTTTCAATGTGTACAATACTTTGTATATATTATTTTGATAAATCCCGTAGGATTCAGCCTGCTTTTAAATGTAAGCGTAAAAATTTAATTATTTACGACATCACATTAGAATCCTCAAAAGTAACAGTATTTCTCCACTATTCAATGGATGTTATTATAGATATAAACCTTCCTCTTCAAGCACTCTATCTATTAAAAAAACCGCATCAAAATCCGTTGCGTAGTTTTAAAGATTTAAGCATACATAGGGACATAGGGACAGAGAAAGCGACTTTGTTTTATAGGTACTATGTAGTGATATCAAAGCAACCCCATGTAATACTGGAAATGTATCATAATCGCGAAAAAAAAAGAAGCAATGTTCACAAGGCCTATTTCACAGTTTTATTCATAAATCAGATTTCAGACCGCTTTTGTGAGAGAAAATAAAACCATTCATTATTAAAAACCGCCACGTGTTAACCTGCGAAACAACATAAAATTTATGAAATGTAATCATTTACGTCCGTAGTACCTGCTTACGTAGGTTCACAGGTACCGACAGCGGGTATATAAATCACTCCACACCCACTCTTTAGGAAGTTATCTATTTTGAACTTTGTAAATTTTGCTAGAATACTATTTTCGTTATAAACTTGAGATTGTTTGCCCATGGACAGATAACGGTCGTAGCTTAAAACTTATGAGAACTTCAACGGTATCATGATTCTTTCAGATTTTTGGTAAAGTAGACCAGACACTGATATCAAATAGAATCCATACTATCCATACTTCCATACTAATATTATAAATGCGAAAGTCACTCTGTTTGTTTGTTTGTATGTCTGTTTGTTTGTTACCTTTTCACGACCAAACGGCTGATCGGATCTTAATAAAATTTGGCAAGAAGATAGATTTCAACCTGGAGAAGGACATAGGCTATATATCATCACGCTACGACCAATAGGAGCGGAACAGCAATGAAAAATTTTGCGAAAACGGGGAAAATGTGACGCAGACGAAGTTGCGCGGGACAGCTAGTAGTACATATATTTAAAACACTATGTACGCGACTGTACTTATAATAGATACCGTAAAATCACCATATGAGCGTATTTTTAACTGACACGTAGATATCTTTATTTCTGGGAACTTAACGAACATCTTGAAGAATATTTGGCACTAGCTCTATAATTAGTGGAATATATTATTAGTATAAAAATATAATTATCTTCGAAACGGAGTCGGTATGGACATGTGATGAGGAAGGATTGAACTCATGTGACTAAAACAGTAATGAATATAAATGTTGATGGATGGAGAGGGAGAGGTGCACTAAAGAAAAGAAGCATGGAATGTGTGAGAAGTGACATGAAGGAAAAAGGAGTAAGGCTTACTGTCCACGGACGCGTCATTTGATGAATGCATGCAACCTACAAATGACGATAGGCGTATTTTGCATATTTGCTATGTCCACGCTGCGTCATGCAATCGTCAATCACGCTACAAAACATCTCAGTTTTCTTTCAACTAGCATTGAGAAAGCATGTCTTTTTGTTGTGAAAATGTCAAGTTATGATGATGAAATGATTATAGCATACAACTTTATTAGAAGACGACGAAACAGGCGAAGAAAGTACTGGATTCATCCATACATCGAAATAAATATAAATTGTAAATTGTTTGTTGCAGCCAGAGAGTTATCAGAAGATGATTCTGTTTTTCAATCATTTTATTTTATTTATTTTTAGGAAATTCTATAATGCTAACAAAATTCACCGCCGAGCCCGCCGTTTTGTGATACAAAACAACAAGCGTGCGTCTCGCGAGTCGGTCGAGTAGTGATATGCTGCCGCGCGCACCGCATGGCGAACGCATGACGAGAGGTTGACGCGACGTTGCCGCTCCATGGACACAGTTTTGATTGTTTCTACGCAAGATGCAAGCAAACGTCTTGTAATCGTCAATTAACAAAAGCGTGCGCATGACGTGCGGTTTACGTGGACAATAGGCCTAAATGATATCGCGACGAATGACAGGGAATAATGGAAGAAAAAAACGTGATATAATTATCTTATGGCACACGATTAAAGTATAGTTTTCTATGTTTTGATATCAGGTATGCTCACACCTTTGACAAGGAAACATTAATAAAACGAAAGAAAAAAAAAAGATCTTGCAAGATGTATAAAACAATAAATTCCCAGGTGCATAAATATAATCAAATACATAAATAACACGAGCTCAATGGAACATTGCCGAAGCTAACCCGAGTGCCAGTAAACTGTTTAAAATTCTTCGGCTGCTCTCAATGTTTGTTTTAGTTCTTAAATCTTGTTCTAATTCCGACATAAGAGTTACGAATTTAAACTAGGAAGTAACTCTAACGGGCGAATTGATTATGTAACAATTACGACTGCTCTTCGAAAAGGGTAGACAGAGGTGTGTATTGCATATAAATTTCGCAAGTGCCATAAGGTTTTGATAAGTGTAATGTCCTTGTATGTACGTGTCTGTGTTTCCGGCCGCTTACAACCCTAATCTCTTCAAAGTTAGAGTGAACAGACTTCTTCTGGGTACGCACGTACCATTGTCGTCTTTGTCTCTGTCATCTCTGACCTAGACTAGAGTCAAGAGCAAAATAATGGAAAAAAAAGTTATAAGGGCGTGCCTTTTGTCTTTAACCAGACTGCTAACTGACTGGTTTTCAGTTTCTGGTGGAAAAACCAGACCTGGAAGCCGTCCCCTACTTTGAAATCACAGTAAAACACAAGTAAGTACTATTATCTCACCAGTCCTATTGATAAAATTCTGAATATCTATAGAAGGAGCAGCTTTACAACGGACTTTGTCTACAGTATTCCTGTCCGATCTGATTCTGATTCTGATTCTGATCGAGCATGCTTGATTCAAATGCATTCGTTTTCAGACGGGATTATTCTGTAGGTACCTACAGGTATATCATAAATTAGTTTAATGATTATAAAGAAAGGAATCTAATATAGTAAGTAGATGAAGTAGGTACGTGGGTAGAGTTTAAATTTGTAAAAAATAAATTGTTTTTACTTATTTGTAAAGAAAATATTGTTTCCATACACTTTATCTGTGATACTAAAGGTATACTTATTTATAAAACTAGTTGGTACTTTGTCATTAGCCGTATAGTCGTTTTCAGGCAAATTGTTTTACTTCCTCTTTCATAAATATATTTTACGCATCATAGACCACGGAAGCATTTTAATTCGTATTGAATTAATATTTTCGCTTGAACTCACTAAAATTCTAAACAAATTTGCATAGCGATTCGAAATTCAAAAGTCTCTCTTCAAAATGGCAGAGATAACGAGAATCAAAGTGATATTATTCCACGATATTAAGTAGGCGGAGTTCCAGTGAAACTCTGATTAAACAAAACATTAGCTCAGTGAAGCGGCATCGTAACATAAAAATTCATTCATAATGAAAACAGAACAACCCTTGACTTGTTGCTGACGTCAGTGTTCGCATTACCTACCTACAGTACAGAGCTACTCATTTACATAACCGATGTTGAAGATTTTTAGCATTGCTTTATCATTAAACGCGCTTTTGGACGGCCCTGGGTTTTAAGGTCCAATATTGGCCAGCATTGGGTCAGACTTCTTTATAGTTTGCTACATCGACCATCCTCGCGTCTAGCGTATAAGGAAAAGAGTAAAAAAGTTCCACATCTCCCGTTGAAAAAGGAGGATCCTCCAATCAGATGAGTGTCGTGTCTGGTTGCTACGGCAGTTGTTGGTTTTCTGTATGTTCTTAACTCGCTGAGAACTCTAATATCGCGATGCAGGATTTTGAATTTTTGTTCTCCATTTGTGTGTTAGATGTTGCTAGCGACCTATTTGCAACTTGAAAATGACCACTAAAAATCTAAGGTCAAGCTATTATAAATAAATAAATAAAAAGTTTATTTTCTCATCACAAACGTTACAGTGAACAGGAATTATTTAATACAAGACAAGGTAAACATTTGTGAGAGACTGGTGCCCAAAATAGGCATGTGATACCGACGTTACGGGTCACCAGGTCCCCCAAGACTTACAAGTATACGAACTAATTTAGTTTAAAATATTAACGACTACTCATGAGTGATGAATTTACTTAAATACTAGGTACAGAAAGTTGTAAACAAAACAAAATTGTATATAATATATAGCTATTATAAAACAAAAATGTGAAATAAGTGTGTCAGTATTGTTTATTAAATTCACAGAAACCTTCTTTAGGTTTGTGTGAATTGAATTGCATGGTGGTGAACGAGTTATTTTTAGGCTTCTTTCTTCAAAGCACCTCAAAGCTTCGTTACTTCGGCGGCTTGTGTTTTGTAGTCTTTGAATTATAAAAATGAAATTGCCGTTTGATCTCCACAAGCCCTTGGGAAATCAGGCAATTCATTCGTTATTGGCGTGTCGGGTGATTCAAGCAGATTCTTAAAATATATAAAAAAAAAATAGTTTTGTTTTAATGGTGTCAGTAGGTAAATAAAAAAAAATGTAAGAGAACACAAGCATACGAAGTTAAAAAATTGTCATGTAAATCAGAAATACACAAATATACTACTTACTTAGCTAGCACAGCTTTAAGCTTTAGCTATACGTTAAATCGGCTGTTTGATTTGCAGTGTTCGAAGAAATTCATGAAAAGAACTCCGCCTAGAAATCCATCTTTAAGGCTAAGAAATGCTTTTGTAAGATCCGGATCCGTCGAAAACGATAAATATTATCCTTCTGTTCGCGTCGTCACAATGTAGATTTTATTACGTCTCTCTTTTGATGATAAAATAACAGGGAATTGTTGGAAGATTCTTTTTCTGATAGGACTTAAACTGAGTTTAAGACTGTTGCTATATAATTAATGATTAGTTGGTGGGTAGTTGTTAATCTTCCGAAAAGTGTGTGAAACATTGCCTTTGATTTCGTTTGATTCATTTTCTTTGGCATTGGCTAACAGACATCAATAAGGTGATTTGCTTTTTTAATGTTTATCAGCATTTTATTTAATCGTTGACTCTGTAAAGTGACTTGAGTTATTGACTTTCAAAAGTTGTTGATCAAAGAAACTATTTAGTGTTTAGTTTAAAGTGTTGATATGGTGTTGACATTTTCAGTGTTGATATTAGACGACGTCACGGGCCAGCTGTCAGGAAACTCACAACTCAATGTTGTTTATGTATTATCGACCTTGTATGTAATTGATTTAGGACTATATTCAATGTCACTCGAACTGCATATGAAGGCTCTTTAGTCAACTGATCCCACTCATAGGGACCCGCGGGATCAATTGACTTATTCATTATTTTTATTATTTTTCTTTAGTAGATTGATTCCGCTGCCAAAGATGAAAAAGAAATGTCTTCGAATTTCAAATTTGAGTACAAGCATGTAGAAAAAAATATAGGATAACTAGCTGTCCCGCGCAACTTCGTCTGCGTCACATTTTCCCCGTTTTCGCAACATTTTTCATTGCTGCTCCGCTCCTATTGGTCGTAGCGTGATGATATATAGCCTATGTCCTTCCCCAGGTTGAAATCTATCTTTTTGCCAAATTTCATTAAGATCCGATAAGCCGTTTTGTCGTGAAAAGGTAACAAACAAACAAACATACAAACAAACAAACAGAGTGACATTCGCATTTATAATATTAGTATGGATGCATAGTTTACTCCGTGGCTTGCCCGTGCTACTACCAATCTTAC
This sequence comes from Cerastis leucographa, assembly GCA_963082945.1. NCBI lineage: Eukaryota > Metazoa > Arthropoda > Insecta > Lepidoptera > Noctuidae > Cerastis > Cerastis leucographa. The sequence continues at coordinate 17,060,819 of OY720356.1, read as the reverse complement.
CAGATGCGGTTGATAAAAATAAAACGTTAAAAAGAAGAATAGAAAAATAGTAAGTAGTAACAGATTAAAATAACCTGGCAAAAGTACTAGTAAAGGTAATATGTATAGTAAAAGTTCTGGCTAGGTAAGTACACGTGTGTTAATAAAATAAAACCTTTTTTTAAATCTATCTTAATTAAGTGGAGATTTAGGGATTGTATTGTCACTGAGTGATTATGTCAATCCCTATTTATATGTTTTGTTTTTAATTAAATCCAAGGAGACCCTTCTGACCGGACTAGTGCGCAGTAACTAGCCCGCTGCCGTTTATATGTCGCACTCACATATTACGCTTCGCTTACATGTGTCCCTAAAGAGTAAACCAACTGTATTCATTATTAATTAAAAACTATTACATAAACTAACAACAAATTATAAAAGGACATCAATAACTCCTCCTCAACGCTGTCAGCTGGTAATGTGCCCAAAAGACTGGCGGCATTGCCACGTTTGTATGGCAACACTCTGGCGAAGATAAAACCCAGCGTCAAATAGGCGTTTCAAAATTTCCTAAAACAGGTTGTGAACACTCCGTCCCCACGGTCCTAAGAGTTTCAAGCCCAAACTGGTTAAAAATCATGCCGCTTGTGGTTGTCTGCACCGGCAGTGGCAGCGCTAGCAAAACACAATGACACAAGAGTATCGAAACAATCGTTTTGTCCCACACTAAATTCCTACCCATCTTCCAAGCAAACAAAGACATGCGGTCCGGACAGCTGGAACGACGACGGTGACAAGAGCTTGTCTGATGATGTCGCTTTAGTTCTACTTACCTACCCAGAACTCTTAATGTACAATATACATACCATCTTAAACTTATGCTAGCCTAGTACCTTTGCTGCGTTATTTTAATTTCTAACTATTTTAAAGAAGTCCATTAATTGGCTCCAACGATCACTAAGATCGTGGCCGTAATCATATCAAGAAAACTTTTCTTCTTGACTATACAAATCACAAAATTAGTCAGTGGGATCAGTTGACCAATTCAAAAATGCACTATGTCGATTGATCCCATCCGCGGGTGATATTGTGGGTATAAGCTAGTCCAATTTACTCTTGACTTTCCATTTTTGCTATCGCAGATTGTCACTTTGCTTAGGGCCCTAAGGTCTATTTGTTTTTGTGCCAGTTACATTAATTCAATCTTTGCTTTTACAGAATTCAAATTAGTATTTATTTCATTGTTGTCAAAAGTGGTAAAGCCTACAAGGTCGAATATTTACGACACAATGCCATTAATCCCGTTACCCTCACAAGATTTAATATTAAACAAGTGCGCACGTACATACTCGTAGGTGTATTATATTCTTCCCATATAAATTCCGATGAGCTTCCATAATAAACCCACTTCAGCCGTCAGGTTTTGGCAACAATGGGCTATTGGCTTTAATAAAATAGTATTGTGGGCTTTTGTTAGTTCAAAATAGAAATTAATTTCGGATCGCAAAGAACAGATATTCAGCTTGTCAATTTATTAAAGCCTTATAATCTAAAGAGGTTCAAATTGACTAAAAATCTTTGCAGCACAATGATAAAAGTTCTATATTGTCTTAGCATCTAAAACTTTTGATGTCATTCAAGAGAATATACTTACTCGTAAAGATATTGTTGATTTTGCTTTGTTATGATACCCACATAAAACTGATACTTTTTTGACAGTAAGGTTAATTAAGGGTTAGTTTTTTTCTTAATTTTAATTTAAACTGAAAATGAAATGGTTTTTCTCTCGGAGAAAAACTTTTAGGGGAGTGTGGAACAGGGTAAAGTTCCTCGGTACTCCATCGAAAAAGAAAAGAAGAAAGAGGATCTTCCGACCAGACGGGGGTTATATCTGGTGGGCAACTGCCCAACAGTTGTTGTTGGGTATTTTTATAAATGGTGTAAAACACCTCTTAACGAAGCCGAAAGGCACTGGTTCTCCCTGTCATTGCGATATTTTGTTTGTTCTAAACCATACCTGGGAACCTTCTAGTTACGGAGATATTATGGGTTAAAGTTCCAAATTTTTGACAAGTATTTTTTTAAATACAAGTTTTTAATTTAAGATTTTTACAGTAAACACCTCCATGACCCCCATGCTATTCAATCCGTACATCAGCACAATGTTTTAAGTGCGTTACATTGAGTTCTACCACAAAACATGATTTTACACCCCCAAAAAAAAGTCGTTTCCCAGCAATATTTTTTGCGTAAAGTTACTTAGTTTCATGTACAGAATGCTAGGTTGACGGCTTCGTGATGAGGTGATTTACACGGTGTATAGTCTGAAGTCAATGCAAACTGTGCTTGCGACTTGTAGGAAATTGATGTTAGTTCTTCCACCGTGTCATAGATGGCGCTGTTGTACTTTTTGTTGTAAGTTGCTTTGTGTAGGTCGCTACAAACTTACTTACACTTACACGCTAATGTTTAATATCTTAGTACGCAGCTAAGTAGGTTTATATAAGTCTTTTTATTCGTGGATTAAATTTAGAACAATAATACATATTTTTAGAACTAGTGAAGCAAAAAGCTTTGCAAAGTATCTACTTTCATTTCGCTATAAACATTGGAATTCGGTTTAAAAATAGTGTACTGATACAATCGATGTTATAGATTAATACTATGTGTAAATAATCTGTGAAGAACGAATAGCGTGTGTACCGCGTTTACTCTCGAGTCTCAGAAAAACCACAGTTTTGTTAAGCTTTGTCTCTGCAAAACCTTATACAGCTTGTATCAGGAAGGTGTGGCTATAATTCAGGGTGTGATTCAGACCATCAAATCAAACTCAACCACTTTCAGCTTCAGAACAAATCAGCTTTTATATATTTATTTAATTTAGACATTTTTTATTATCATTTTAGATCTGTTAATAGTTAATAAATAATTTAATATTATGTGTTAATTAAAGCAAATAAAGTATGTCGTTATTTTAAAGCAAAAGTTACGTCTGTTTATAAATCGCAGAATGTAGTTTAGATTATATAGGTACCCTACCAATGAGAAACGTCTGTGCTATATTACATGACACATTTAAGACCGTTATAACAGAACAATAGGTGTCTGAACACAAATCACTCCTAAGGTAACAAAAACATAATTCAACATTAAATTATCTACCAAAATAATACCGGCAAACATCTTGAATTCTAATCTAGGACAGGGTTTACACTAAAGGGTGCTCCACATGTTGGGCTCGGCTAGATGCGGCACAGCTGGTTTTTTTTTTGTTAAATGTCATCTCGCTGGTCCTTCCTAGGTGGACCAGCCGGTTCGACAACCTCCTGGTTGTCGCCTGCTTAACCGTAACCGTAATATCCTTTGGGTGACGCCCGTAAGGCTGTGTAAGGCCTCCAGCCGGGCAAACAGCTTAAATTAGGCCACCTCGCCAAACATGATTAAGCAAAGCTAAATGTCCAAACTTTATTTGCCGATCGGCACGAGGCTAATGAAAGCTGGATGAATACCGTACATATATATGTACATAACTAGTGATTGTTTCGAGTCGGCTTCGTTGTTCAACCAACACTTCGAAATGACATGTGGAGATCCAAACTTGTGTGTGTACCCCGAAGGTAAAGGCGGCGTAAATGCGGTGAGAGCCAGCTCCTCCACGAGGTCGGGCGGTGTACGTGTTTTGGGCATCAACGGTTTTCATACAAGCCAATGCGACGTGAGATCCCCGTCCTCGTCTAATCGCGCGTACAAGCGGTGTCATGTGAACACCACCTAACAGACATGGTTCGTCCTTGCTTTTTGCCAGAGACTAAACAATTCCTAGCTTAGCCATGTGAATTGTGTTCAATTTACAAGCCTGAATATCGATTAAGGCGTGATGAAGGGTAGGTACCCTTACTTAGGTAATTGATACCTCCCTGGATACCTATTTATTTTGCCTGGATTTTGTATTTACCCAAAACCTTTTCTTAGTATCGTTCCTCTTGTTGTTTAGGTTCACACACATTGTCAGCTCTGCCTTGAGGGTTGTAAAACTTTTAAGGCTATGTGTGGATTTGAGACTTTTAAGGCTAAACTCATATGAAAAGTCAAGGCCGGAGCGAGAGCGAACTAGTTTGATTGCCATTTCGTATAATATGAAATTACAATGCAGCGAACAGTTTTGACTCAAATCTATAGGGTGAACTTGACATAGATTTTAGAAAAACGTGTATTTAACGTTACACCTTATATTTTTTTATTTTATGCATTTGATTTTATGTAATAAACACCTAAACTTGAAGAAATAAATCCTCTAAATAAGGGAAAACACCGCTTCAAAATTCGTTCTCCACAAAAAGTAAGTTTCATATAAAAGATATAGTTATTGATTTAAAATTACATAAATTTATAGGTACGTAGGTAGATGTATTCGGTCAGTTCCAGACTGGCACAAGTTCAGTCCCAGCTCAGCAGGTGAGGGTAGGCTTTATATTATTGTTAGAGAATAGTTTCTTTCATAATATCATTCACTATGTTTGGGTTATGCCCACATTGCGAACGTGACTGTTTATTGAAAAGAATTTGGGGAATCGAATAGTGGGCTTATCGACACCTGTTTGCTGTTTCGTGATGGGAGAATTCTATTTTCGTTTGTGATGTAAGTTTTTTTTTGTTGATAAGAAGCAATGTGAAACAGTTTTATTTGAGTAATCTCGTTGATCGGCTATAGTGAGTATTAATAATAGGATTATTAAATAGGCCTCATAAACATAAAGTCCTGGATTGATTCGTCCAAAGAGTTATTGGGTTTTCCATCAGGGAAAATTACAGCTCTCAAACATAAATGCTGGAATGTGATATGTAGGTACATTTTTGCTTTTCTTTTCGGCTATTACAAGAGAGGTGTTATGGTTATTTAAAGGTAGTCTTTGACTCATTGGAGTTATTCCAATATAGCGTTTTTAAGATCGAGGAAACTACAGGTTATTTATTTGACCTGTAGGATAATAAATATTATCATTTACACCGCAGACTATAAGAATTATGAAATAACTGACTTGAAAAACAATTCGTAAGTCGCAGCCAACAGATAAATTAAAAACAAAAAGATTAATCACGTCAATAGGAATCTTTTCAAACATTTGTAACCAAATATCCGTGAAAATCGTTGAGAAGCGATGACAAACAGTAGTTCCATAATGATGGAATCTAGCTAGGGTTGCCAACATTTTTTTGAAGAAATAAAGTATGTACTTCCGATTTCAGTGAGGGTAAATTAAGAGTACAGACTTTTAGAAGCAGTATATTTCTTACTTTTTTGTACTACTACTTTTTTGTACTTTTTGTGATACTAAGCCACATTTTTGTCTTTTTCTTATGAATAACGTATGAGTTCTGATTCTTCAAATTGATCATGAGCTAAGTTTTGATCAATTTTCAATGGTCCCCGTCTGTCTTTTTTCGAAATATTGCAAACATGATGGAAAAGACTGCTAAATTCTGAAGTACTCCTAGCAAGAAATAATTCAATTAAAAGTAAATAAGTAGAGTATTTTAACGTTCTCTATTGCATTTACATATTTTATAGTAAGCCTTCCAGAAATAGAGTACAATAGTCTACAAGCTATGAACGGACTCATCACGAAGCCGGCAACCAAGCAGTCTGTTCATCAAATTAAGTAACACTGCGCAAAAATGATTGCTGGCTCATTACCCAGCACTTATGAACTATACCCAATTTCTAGTGGTGTGCAAAATCATGATTCGCGGTAGCGCTTGATGTAACGCAATTAAAATATCGTGCTGATGGATGAAATTAACAGTACAGTTATTATGGAGATATTAAAAGTAAAAAAAAAAACAAACTGGAAGCATTTATTTCAGTTAGACCACAGGCAGTTTTGAAAGTCAAAAAAAAAAAACGCTACAGTCGCAGTCATAAGATCTAATAACTTGTGAAAGTACTATAGTTACCCATTCCAAAACTTAGATCTCGCGCAGAAAAATTTGGGACTTTGATTTTAAATATCTTTGTTACTCAGAACAATAACATTCAGAACATAAACTAAGTATCGGAAAGACGGAAAGAACAAAATGCCTGTCGGATTCGATTCGGGTGTTTTATATAGCAACCCTATACGTAACTGTAACTTCCAGTTTGCTAAATGAAGTGTATGTTCGTGGGTGGGGCTGATCGATGTGCCATTAATCATGTCAACGACATGAGACAAACACGCTATTGACCTTATATCCCATCACTAAGCATTTTCTTGTTGCCTGCGCAGTTTCTGAAGAGGTTATGAGATGAAAACATGAGCCTTATCTAAACCGTTTTTGATAAACATGAAACCTTTCTAGTGGTTTTTTCACCGAATTTTAATTTTAAATTCGAATGATTGGAAAACTGTAAGGACACGTTTTTGTTGCGAATCGCTTTTTTTTTAATTCAATATTTTATAAATGAAATGGTAGTTGTAAAACATTAATTTAACGTTTCCATTTAATTTCAATCTTTGTATGTTTTTTTATGCAAAATATTATAATGCTCACATGTAGTCACTTAGTCAGTTAAAAACAACTACGGTATATGAGGGTGCAGAGTAACGCGCATATTCACAGTATCGAAATTACCTACGTCATATTTTTTAAACTTTCAGACGAATAATATATTTATAAAAATAAATATTTTACGAACTTATGGATCCGAAAAATATTTTGTTTTACATAGATATAACCCTACTACCCTGCAGAGATGGTGGTGTGACGAGATAGAGAGATTTGGAAGAAAGAATTAGATGAGGCCTTTGCCTAGCAGTGGGACACTTGACAAGATAGAAAAAAAACTCGTATATGGGCACCTAAATTAAAACCTTTGAGTTCAGAAGCCAGGTGCAAGATCCCAATTATTGGTCGTTTTCTATGAAGAATAACCGTCAAAAACACATCTCCGACGTCTTCCAGGCCAACGCCATTAATATTACAATTAAAAATAAATGCAGTACTTGAAAACTTCTGAACTAAGAGACACGAGTGGCTTAATGTACTTAATGTTGACACGACTTAACGCTCCTTTAAGCGAACGTAAGCACGAAGTTTAACTTGAACTATGTTATTACGAGTTAAATGAAGCTTTTATTAAAGGTACTAACTACACTTTAAGTTTCTTTAAAAGAGAAAGCTAAAGCTTTCTTTCATCTATCGTGTGTAGTTAAAGTCGAGATATTTATTGTTAATGGGGAAGTGCCAGGGTAACCCACGTTTAACGGAAAAAACAAGTGCCTTGTGGCTTTGTTAAGGGTATTTTTTTAATCCCGTTATGTAAATGCCGCGTGTAGTCTTGTCTCTAAATTAAATTTGTATAATACCACCCGGTATTATACAAATTTTCATAGGCGGCGATGACTAGTCGCTAATAATTAACAACGAACTTAAAAGTTCATTATTCACTTTTACGTGGTCTTAGTAAGTGACCACACTGATCGACTCGGAATCGGCTTAAGCCAATCGACAGATGTCGAGTCGCGTCTTCAGAACCAGAACAAGGTTAATCGCTTTAAATTAAACACAAGATCTTTCTGAAAGGTCGTGCTTTTCTTCTGTTTACCAGCCAATATCCAACGCGAAAAAAAACAAGAGAAATATTCTACGCAATACACCGCCATTCTCATGTAATCAGCACGCACTTTGGAAACTGAGCCAGTATTGACAGACCATAACGTTATTGGCTGTATGAGCGTTATGTTTGCCATAACATGGCCGATGTGAAAAAGAATATCGTTGACGTCATGCCGCCAAACTGAAGGTCGATCACCTACCCTGGTGACGTGTGGATTTATTAAACGAGTAGGTACCTAATATCAGCTTATTTTTTCAGAGGTTATTTCGCTCGTTTGCGACAAGGATGACGTAACTGAAAAATTTAGACTTAGATGTTGTTTGTAGTTTTTTTTTTAAATATTTATTAATTTTATTTTACATATTTACATTATTTGCAAACTATATCTAAAATAATAATAAAATATGTCCAAATATCAAAATTAAGGGCGTCAAAAAATTCGTCCACATCGCTGTCAACAGGAAAAGTGCCCAGAACGCTGGCCGAATTGCCTGCCACGTTGGATGGCAATGCTGATTCTTTGGGCAAAAAAAAGGCCAGCCTTCTGGTCACGTGAAGAGTCGACCAAACGTTTAGCGATATCTCGATACACAAAGTGGGCACTCGGGCCCCATGGCCCTAGTGTTTCAACCCCAAACGGCTCAAACACTTATTTACTAATTAAGTTATTGTACTTGCGCCGCTTGAGGTTTTCAGCACCTGCAGCAGCCGCTCCAGCGCAGCTCACCGTGCTGGGAAGATGGGATGGCGCAAGGGTGTCGACGCAAGTCGCATCCCTCACCAAAGGCCTACCCAACTTCCATGGCATTATGGTCATACCATCTGGTCTCTTCCCATCGACGCGTGCCAAGCCATTGGGTTCTAAGACAGCTGGTTCTAAGACGGATGGGATCATTAATGCTAGCTTGCCGCGCTATCCGACCTGCACTCTTACTGCAGGAAAGGCCATGGTCTCCGAGGCCGTCGACGTCGACTGCTTCACCACATCGACAGCGATGTGGAGCCCCGCAAGGAGCGCCCAATCGCAGACATGTAGCGAGCCGGAATGTTGTGTCACCTAGCATTGTGCCTATGTTAGGTGACGGTAGTGCCTGAAGCCAGAGACCCGACTCCCACTCACCCACAGCCAGCAGGCGGGCACGCTCAGCAGTATTGGTAGACGTATTAATAAGGTTATTCCGTACCAACCTGCAATTTTGAATTTAAAATTAACGAAAGTAAGTAATAGATTACGTATATAAAGGCTCTTGCCCCATCGGAATCACATATGATATGTGGCACCAGATTTAATTCGATTAAGAAAACAGACGTCGGCGATCCGTCAACGCCTTATTACGCGGCACCTTCCTTCAAGTCAATATGGCTGCCCGCAACGACTTGACGTTCAGCCAGAGAGAATTGTTGACCGCTTCTCTCTCGTCTGTGCTCACAGTTTAGTTTGCAACGTGGATCATATGAAGCCTCCTTGCAGAGGCGTTGTCATATACGATAAATAAACCTTTCCGCTTTTGATAAAAATATTTGCAATATTATAATGAAAATGTTTATAGTCTAAATTAAAATGCGATTTTTTAAGCTCAATTTTAATGGCAGATGGCATGCATTAGTTAAGCAATATAGTTTGACCGAAACCGCTGTACCACACCTTAGTTACACAAATCATAAGACAGACAGACAGATTATTGATTCATATCTGCAACATATCAAGAATCATCAAAATTATGATTTAATCGCATTTCAAATAAAACTGTTATCTTTATTCAACGAATATTATTGTAACATCACTACAATCGTTTCATACATATTTTTATAGCGGCGTTTAGTCAGAAATAAAGAAACAACAACATATTTTAGATACGCATACCTATTTGTGTAAACCGATTCGAAAGAAAAATATACTGTGTATGTATTACAACGTCAAATCGTGGCCAGAAGATATTTTAGCTAAGAAAAATAATAGTGGAAAAGTTACAATGTATACGAGGAATTTGTAATGCCTATACTCCACGGTTCACTTATGGCATAAACTTAGATGAATCAACCAAATTGAATTGAGTAACTATACACATTGATAAACCCACACTTTTTTCTTATCGTGGTAGCTAGAAACTACATAGACAAAAAAAAACAACAAGTAGAAAAACATAAAAGTATACAATTAAATTTCAGCCACACCTTTTTTTTTACGGATGGGAAGTCATCACATGACCCCTCCTGCTCTGGGCGGAGCGGTAGGGAGTGTCAGACTTCTGCTGAGTAAAACCCATCCATGTTCCTTCTTAGTCATATGTGTTCCAGGGCCACGGTATCGAACAGTCCCGCAGCCCTGGCAGGCATCGGCCCCCTCGGACCCCTTCCGATTTGCTGACATCTCATTGAGGCGCGCGTGGAACACGAACGCGCCGTCGACTTTGCCTGTCGTCATAAGACGGACGGACGGTGAGCTAGCCCATTACTCACCGTCCACAGGCCCGCGATGTCAGCCACACCTTGCACTTCCGCACCTTTCAACCAAAGTGAATCAATTTAGTTTAACCGTGTGATATTGCCATAACACACCGTGTTCGAATTCAATACCGCCTTTGAATTCACAAAACGATGAAAAGCAGAGCACAGAGTTTTTTCATGGTTTCGACGTTCGAATGTTATCGGTTACAAAACAACCAGTGTACCGTTTGATGTGTTTGATTTGTAATGAACATGTTAGATTGTTAATATAATGGTTTGTGTCTATCACATCTCTTTGGGAACGCCAAGAGCGACGACATAACGTGTCAGAAACAGGGTTTATTTAACACAGTTGATTCTTGCAGTCGACACAGAACAATAAGCAGTGGTGTCTGTTTAATTTTTGTGAGCATGTTGTTTGTTTGCTGTGAGAATCACAATATTTTGGACGAAACTTCTGCAGAAACAAAAATAACCTTTAGGTAGTATGGATCTGTAAGTTTCCCACTGCAGCGAAAAGTTTCTTTTCCTGAACGACCGAAATTTGATACGACTATCCATGTTTACTAACTCAGTAATAGTAACTACGAGATCCAGGATTCCTCTCAAAGTTTTCCTTTGACGATTGGGAAAAAAATACAAAATCTGTAAATACTAAACGTTGCCCCATACTTGGAATTTATCCTGTATCGTGGGTTCGTTAACAAACATTTAAACTCACATACACAAACAGCCAGACCCGGAACAACTATCTGTAGGCCATACAAATATTTGTTCCGTGCGGGAATCGAACCCGCGACACGTAGCGCAGCAGGCGATCGCTCAACCACTGCGCCAACCGTGCCGTAATATTATAAAGAGGTAAAGTTTGTATGTATGGAGTAGGTAATCTTTGGAATAACTGATGCGATTCCGAAATTTTTTTCACTAACTAGAAGATACGTTATCCCCGAGTGTCGTATTATGTACAGTCCAAATTTAAAACGTTCCCATGGGTCAATTTCCATACATAAAGGGAGCAAAGCCGCGGGCAAAAGCTAGTAAAATATGAAAAGCCCGTTTGATATTTGTCGAGACGACACGCTCGCGGTCGTCCGACGATAAGACCCTAAAGTCTTTCTTTTAAACATATTAAACAAGAGGAATTTGATAAGCTATAAAATCTAAGAGGGCTCAAAAAGCAAGACCAGACGCGGTTTACAAAAAACACAAGAAAATTGCAAGAAAAAAATAACATCGCCAAGAAAAATATTGTCGTCTGCCCCATAAAAGAGTAATATCGTTTTATTCCCCATTTATGGCATTTATTGATGGCTAGTTAATGGGCATAATGGAAGATGATATTGTCTGTATATTTAGTACTGTTCCTGAATACTAAGTGAGAAATTAATTTTCCTTTTTGTGTCACTTTTGATCTTTGTTTGCGGAGGTAAAAGTTTCGTGTCCCTTTAAGAGTTCGTCGAGAACTTTCATGGACCTAAATCGGAATGTTTACTGTGGTTTGGAGATGCTTGATTCCGATTATATAGTCAAAACAGGTCTAGAAAGAACAATTCACATAAAAAACGTCGTTTCGCCTCATCGTCGGTACATAAAATCGACTGTTTGATGTGCTTACCTTCTAATAAATATCACTACAAATTAGTCTAGCTCAGCAGTAACACGCAAAACATATGGTTGACCTCGAAAAAAACACGAATTCTATATTCGTTAGTACAGTTCCGAAATTGCAAAAGTTCTATGAATAAATACATGCATAGTTCTATATTGCCAGTTCTCTGAATTACAGCATGTCTAAATTATTATTCTCTTAGTAAAGCGGATGTCATGTTTATGCCATTATATTTCGGCAATCGATCCGGTTTTTTTTATCAATCGTCTGCGTGTCGAAAAAAGGAGAATCGTGGCCATGGTTTAAATACCTAGATCTATGGTTGAAATAGTGTACCTATTTCGCATTTTCCACGGTTTTCATAACGTAATAAATTGTTGTAGGTCAATTCGTTTCGGCTCATGTTTTCGAGCGGCTTTTCAGTTTTAAGCGCCTTAATCCGTTTTATGGACTTCATTTCTAAATTCCAAGTATCCCGACATGATATGTATCTACATGTATATTATATATTGTCGTATACTATAACTACATAGCTATACAACAGACGCTGAGCTCGACAGAGCACGATAAGCCTTTGCCCCTTCGTACAGGCAGTCAGAAGTTTGTAATTTTGAGCACTGATTAGAATATCGATATTTCCCTCGCTAAGCTACTAGAAAACAGCAAACGCCTTCTGATATTTAGCTTCCAATCTAGTAACGGAACTAGAACGCAGTTGATTCTGCTTTAAAAAATAGCAATCTACATTATCTTCAAATTGTCAAGTGTCTTAGCATGTCCTATCTCATAACATCACGCATGTTTTCCCCGAAGGGATAAACAGAGGGCACCTAATAGTACATCCACATTTCGCCAGTTATGGTTAAACTAGCTTATGCCTGCGGCTTCGCCGGCGTGGAGTTTGGTAATTGTCCCACGGTATTGTACTACCGGGATAAAAGTATGTTATGTGTTAATCCAGGTTATAAACTATTTGTGTGCCAAATTTCCTTGAAATCCAGTCCGTATTTTTTGTGTGACAGACAGATCCATCATATCCATACATCTATCCATCCATACATCCATACATCCATCAATACATCCATCCATACTCTAACCCTCTCTCACCCAACTCTCTGAAAACTATAGTTATAATAATAATTAACAATCCTAGCACCTCTAAAATACCAGAGTTACTCGCAGAACTCACTCTGGAGCATGAAACACACACAAACACTTATGTAGAAGTTTTTTTTTAAAATCAATGCCAGCCATTTCCGTTGACCGGCCTTGGGACTTATTGGTTTATGACGAAGCACACTTTAAGAGAGCTAAAAAGCTTAAAAGAAAGCTGCTCTATCGTTTTAAGGAGTTTAGATAGCACGCTCGTATATAGCCATTCAATGGGCTTTTGTGTGATGTTACTGACATCAGGATATAATTTAGCCGTTAAATCTATAATACAATCATAATCCGGATAATTTTTTATCATTTAGAAAGTCTTTCTGAGTAATAACATTTGTCTAAAAGCACTTAGATTTAAAAATATTTACGAATTAAAAATATTAAAAAAAAAATATTTTAGAACGATTCTTAAAACCATGACATATTTTATTATAAATTACAGGTCCCATTGTCATAATAATTTTCCTTAAACTTGCGGTTTTATAATTGCCCGAATGTAGCAAGTTCTTGTATTGGGTTGTCAAGGGGCCATTGCGTGTTTTTATATTGGCCAGTGATGGAAATAAGTTGACATTGGTTTTTACGAAAAAATGGACCCGCATATTGCCAAAGAACAATATTTTTTAATATATTTTTTCGCATACTATTAGTATGAGTGATGTGTTACTAAATATTACAGAGTTTCATCTTAGTAAACCCGCTTAAGAAGTGCGTTTGTTTCTACTATATATACATAAATATATGTATAGAGAAAAAGTATTTTTGCACCGTAAAGAAAACGTATTTTTAGGGGATGTATTAAGATATTGTTTTTTAAATGTCATTATTAGCACCAAGAAGTACGTATATGAAGTTTTTTTCAGCCATATATAGATACCATGTTCGCATTAGGTTAAATATCTGTAAGGGCAAAGGAACCATGTGAATAAATAAATAAATAAATAAATGTTATCGTGGGCCAACCTATTCCCATCAACGGAGCACAAATCCAGACTCTGTAGCTGCTACTAAGAAATTCCTGAAGAAAGATATGTCATTTCATTCCTGTAAACATCCCCGCCGAATGTTTATTAAAAAAAAGTTCTACAGTTTCGTCGCAGGTATGTTCCTACTGTACAGGTAAACAGACTCACTTTTACATTAATAGTAAAGAAGATGTACCGTACTGTTATCCTCTCAGAATTTTTATTGCTTTCACGTAAGTGAATGAAATTCCTTTTTCCTCAACGCCACCGCGACATTCACCGCATTTAAATGTAAAAACCCGACAAGGGGAGACACGATTGTTATTTAAAATGGATTTCTGTACATTTATGGAAACTGAAGGGATGAAAACCTTGTTGAGAAGAATGAGACTTTTATTTTTACCTGTAATTTATGCGGATGCCATTAGGTACCAGATTTCCCTTGTCTTACTTTTGGCGGTTTACACGAAGTATTCGGGTGTTCCACTGTAGGTCAGTCAGTTCAAATGAAGTGTGAACAAGTTAAGTGCTATTAACATAGTTTTAAGTGTTATTTTACAAGTTTTGTATTTACTTAATATAATTATGTTAATTTATAAGGCATATATCGATGGGCCATTGTAGCCTGAGTTAAATGATGTTATTTTATGTTAACTTTAAATTGGAGTTTATTGAGGACCACTTACTCTTATTACCTATGATAATTCATTCACATTACAGTTTCTACAGTATTTCAAAGTGGCAGTTGGCATTGCTTTCAAGATTTCTAACAAACACAGTCATCGAAGAACCAGCGAAGTTACAAAGCATATCTTAATCCTCAGTTTTGTAAGGACTCTTGCAAAATCAAGAAAAGGCCACACAAAGTCAGCAATAGTTGGCTCGAAGCTGTGTCTATCAAGATAATCAATTTCCCTCAGACACGACTTGTATTGAATGAAAAGCAACTTGTTCCGATTTACCTTGTACGAACTTATCGTTTGTATCTGATAGTTCCAGTGAGTTTTCTGTTCGAGCTTCGAATGGCTCCTTGTAAATAAGAGTTTCTTATTCCTCTGTTCTGGTGTTTCTGTTTCTTAATTCTGTATTTTTTATAAAAGTTTAGTTTTAATGTATGCTAAACCTTTTAGGGGTCGTTGTGCTCTAATGAACACAACGACCCCTAAAAGGTAAATTGTTTATAATAATTTATAAACAACTTTTACCACAGGACCAACCCAGAATTCGGTGAGGAAACCAGCTCTCTTTTTCGTGTGGTTAGTTGCCTAAAAAATGAGCTGAATCATACATTTGTGTTAGCATAAACCATTAACATATTGGGTACAGCAAAATTTTCTTAATGTTTGTTCATAATTATGAGTTCAATTACCTCATAAGAGGTTTAGGATACCTAAACTAAAACTATGCTTGTATATAAATAAAGCGTGTAATCGAAATATTATAAAGTGTGACTAGCTAGCAAAAAAATAAGAAACACCCAACGTTATGATTTACATCTAATTTTAATAATAAGTAAGTACATTATTGAACAGCAAATAATGACACGTGCCAACGCCAACAATCTAGGTGAAATATGAATTTATTGGTAAGTCTTCAAGGAAATCATTGAATACTTCCCTGGTTTCACGTAAATTCAATCAAAGAGACTTATTCAAAATTGCCCACGTTTTATAACGAAGTAGGTAAACTTTATTTAATTAAAATAGTCAAGAAAATCGAAGCTTTTATCTGGAAAAAGACCTCGAAATTGTCGTAACTGGTACCTTATTTACACGAGTCACATTCCTCAATTCAAGGTGGCAGTGCGATTTTCATTAATACCAGTTCGGTATGTCTGTTATTGAAAGTCCTGTCGGGTCTTATCTATCGGAAACTATGCGGGAGCTAACAGCAAACATCTACAGGGTTGACTATACCTGCCTGCATTCACGATTTTGGAACTAAAGCGACGTCGACGATTCTGCGGTGTCTTTCGGTACGACGATGAATTTTAGTATTGTAATAGAGGATTAGAGTTGTGATTACAAAATAAGAATAAAAATAAATTTATTAAGCCATTGCTTTTTAATCTAACTTAGTGCTATGAACAATCGTTACAAGTTATACTTTAACATAGTTATAAAACTACTAAAACTAGACTGTGTCTGTATGTTGGGGGCCGGAGTTACGTTCACTAAAAATTAAAACACATAATTGTTCATGTGATAGTTAAGGTATTTTGTGACCAATTTTTTTTACGAAATACGTCTGTACATATTTGATTCGTCTGAAATCGGATGTTTTAAAATATGTAGGTTGTATCTATGTTATTTTTAATGCGTGATTCATGAAAAACATCCATAAATATTATCCCGTGTCTGGTATCACCAATTACATTTAGGACAGTGATGAAGAAAATAGTAGGTACTAAAGTGAATATAAATTACAATGCAGAGATTCTTCTTTAAAAAAAAAAGGTAGTTTAATATTGTTTACGTACAATAGTTAACTACTATTTTATTTTTTATATTCTATTTTATCCTGCAGAGATTATTTGCGTCAAGTTACTAGACTTGGTGGAACAACTACTAATAACACGAAGATAGTACACACTACTCACAAGTTTTAATATTAGTTCACGTAAACAAATATTAGCTAAATCGTAGTCGCAGCACGCAATACCAGTTCTTTGATACCTACTTACTTATACGTTTCAAGCAATTTAGTGACGATCTTAGTTTGAGATAGAAGGTAGGTTATCTGGAATTCTTTTGCAGTCTTCGTAATGGAAGCCTTCTGGCATGCAGTGGGTGCCAGAAAACCGCACGAAGAGAAGAGTGGAAGGTATGGGGGAGGCCTTTGCCCAGCCGTGGGACGATATAGGCTAAGAAAAGTTTTGCAGTGTATTTTACGTTGAAAAATTGCTAATTAAAAACAAGAAAAGCAGCACAACACGCACGCCTACCGCCTTCGGAGTAGCCTTTTTTTTTCTACGGATGGGACCCCTTGTCTGGGCGGAGCGGAAGGGAGTGTCAGACTTGTACTGACTAAAATCCATCCATGTTCCTTCTTAGCCCTTTGTGTTCCAGGGCCGCGGTATCTCTTTCGAACAGCCCCGCAGCCCTAGCAGGCATCGGCCCTCTCGGACCCGTGCCGATTTGCTGACATCTCCTTGAGGCGTGCGTGGAATACGAACGCGCCGTCGACACGGCCTGTCGTAAGACGGACGGACGGTGAGCTAGCCCAGTACTCACCGTCCACAGGCCCGCGCCTACGGTACGGACGCCTGGGGCGTCTCCCGCGGTGGCTGGGACGTAAGGCACATTCCCTCCGTTCCGTACGTTCCGCCACCTGCGGATTCGTCTCCTAGTTCACCGTAGTACTGTGCTCTCTCTTTTGCAGGTGCTTGACCCAGCTGTAAAAGTGTCAGTGCAACGTTTGTGCCAATTTTGATTTAACTAATTTTCGTTTTTGGCGATTTAAAGTGTATGGGTATCGGTAGGAATTAATGTTTTGTTCAAGCTGCGTTTAAATCTTACCCAACAAAGAGAATTCATCATTCATTTACCAATGTTCCAAGTACCTATCTATTCAAACTGCACCTGAATCGTCCGCTAAACGGAATTGTGCCAAAGTAGCAGATGCAACAGCAACGGCTTCTAAAGAAACTATGTTCCCTGCCTATCACGTAGCAGTAACTAAGTTAGTTAGTCGGACTCGGTTCATGGCGAACCGCTGATAGAACGGTTAGACGATGTGCGAGGTTATTTTCAGGTGTTGAAGAATAAAAGTTCTATATAAGTAGAATTTTATAAAAAAAATACTTTTTCTCTATGGAAAAATACTAACTAATGAGAGTTTACTGTCCAAATTAATTTTATTATTCTTATTCTTTATTGCACACAAAATTAAA
Organism: Cerastis leucographa; assembly: GCA_963082945.1. Classification (NCBI taxonomy): domain Eukaryota; kingdom Metazoa; phylum Arthropoda; class Insecta; order Lepidoptera; family Noctuidae; genus Cerastis; species Cerastis leucographa. The sequence goes on along the minus strand of OY720356.1, from coordinate 17,043,162 downwards.
AATAAATATACAGATTGCAATATAAAAACTTATGTACAACGGCGAGCTTAACCCAGAATTGGGTTTTCTTACAGCGAACCATTTTTCGATTGCGAGATTTGCAAAAGAGGATAAACTTAAGATAGTCCTAGGCATAATCTTTGTCTCTGAAATTTTTACATAATAAACTGGAAACCTAGAAATAAGTAAATGTAATTGAAAAAACACAAGATCCCGACTGAAAAGCAAAAACCAAGAATATTTGGAAGCAGGCGGGACCTATTTCGATGAATTTTCGCACGTTTTTTTTAAGTAATGCCATATAACAAGGGGCGAGCCCATTGCCATCAATCGGGCACAAATTCCGACTTCAGGATGCTGTCGAGAATTGAACCCAAGACCTTATGCACTGTTACGGCTCTACTCATGTTATTTCTAAAAACCAAAGTTCGTACTTGTGGTTGCAGAAAAAAAAAGTATTCCATTATGAAAAAGAATATAGGCGGGCAAAAAGATTTCCTCTTTATTCAATATAAACCGCGTTCTGGAACGTGCCCAGGTCTGAGTTACGTCTGACACTGCAATATTAAATTAAACGGGTTTCAACCACTTTCACTATTTCTTGAATATTCACACGAAAATTTTCAAGGTGATATTAATAAAATATTCATTTTTAAATTTTTTACACACTTCAGGAATTTTCTCACAATTTTGTAGTAGTACAAAATTCAATTCGTAGATTTTTTCATGAAAGCCAGCCGTAGCATCTTCAGCATGTAAAAAGTTCTGTCGTGAGGTACCTTACAGAACAGATATTTTAATCAATTAAATGTAGCAGTTTTGTATATCAGAAAGGTGTTGTTACAGTACATATGAAAAAAAAATCGGTGATAAAGAAAAAACATCAACGAACTTTTGTTCTATAAACAGAACATAAATCGAAGTCCCAAAACACTCCGTAAGTAGACAAACATTAACAAAGTTACCAAACCCGGTAAAGTCTGTAGGTAGTAGCGTTTTCAAATCATACCCCATTAACTTAGAATTCAATTGCCGACAACTTGTTACGATTATGTTCTATTTCCTGACAAACTTCTGAACACCCCCTGTTTGGTACTTCAAACTTTCACCCGTATATAGAAGAGTTTGAACAATTGAGATCGTACTCAAGAACCAAGTTTGAAAAGAAACCACACATATTCCTTGTGACTGCTCAGTTTCCTTATTTCTCCATCAAGAAATTAACTACCTAGCCGGTCCCAGCATCTTTTTAAATAACAAACTTTAATCTATTTTCACGACTTTATGTTTAACACGGAAACTCTCAATGAAACTTTATGAAAAACCCATTAAATACGACAATGTTGGTCGAAATTGTTTTGCACCTGAAGCTTTTACGTTGGGCCGATTAATACGTTTAAAAGCCAAATAACAGCCTATATTGTTCCAAGGTATTACCGATGTTATGTTTGTAGTCATAAAGCAGGATGTTGCATGACCATCGGTAGAGTGATCCATTTGTCGTAATTGATTTGGGGAACTAACAACAGTCGGGACTTATCATATCTAATTGATTCTCTTTATTGATTTTTCGTATCGTTTCATCTCGTGTGATTTAGATAAAAAACTTGCGCGTCATTCATCAATACCTTTGACTATAAAATGTTGGATGTGTTCGTTCTAAAAGCAGCGATTTTATGACTAGATTGTCGTTGTATGGGAATCTCGGTTTTGTTCCATAACAACAATAACAGAATGAGCGTTAGGTTTTAAATTCGAATGGCCAGTGTTCAGTCAAGAACCACTTTTGCATTCCTAGAGTACCTACATCAATTTCAGTAAAATTTTGGGCGTGTAACAATATCAGCTTAATTCACTCCTCAGGGATCCATGACTGATGGTGATGGTATGACCTTAATAAAATTAAGGCGAAATACCAAGGAATTCGGTTATGGCTTATGGCTGGACATAAAATCACATCCTACGATCTAAACAGTCGATTTTATTGGTTTCCAGCATATTTGAGATTCTGGAAACGATAAATTAATTTGTTATGTCGTCCCACATTGCTTAATATTCCTGAAGGTCTTAGACACGGTTCGTCTGGGGCCCAGAAGACTCACAGATTAAGGTTGGTAACGTGTTGCGAAATCTATACAAGCAAAAAAAGTAAATATCAGTGATAGCCGAGATTGATAATAGAGTGCCGATAACAAAGTAAAATAAATTGGCTTTTTATTTTAAGCGTTCATCATCATCATTAATTGTAATGATAGCCTAGTGGTGTGACTGCTAAGGTGTGGAGTTCGATCCCAAGACACGTACCTCTGATTACTCGGATTCATGTGCGTATTCTATAATTATCACTTGCTTCGGTGCAGGAAAACATCTCGAGGAAACCAGTACGCCTGATATTACTCAACGACCTTCTTTCAAGATCTTGACTCCAAAACCTCATTTTCTCATTAATGAAGTGGGCACTGTTAAAATAAGTAAGCTAAAATATTTCGTTACGTTATAAAGTTAATGTTATAATTTGTTGTCCATTAATCAAAATGCCGGTTTTTAGGGTTATTCCCTGAGGATTATGGCCAGTTTTTAGACATAATTAACTAATTAACAGTATCTAAATAAAACATAATTACGGAGAAATCAGATAAAATTAAATGTTGGGTACATTTACTGGGCTTTTCTGTTGTTAATGAGGACAAAGGTCTATTCCCAGAAGTGGGTCACGCTACGAAAAATTGTAAAGATAAATCTTATTATTTTTAAAAACAAATTAAACACATCCGTATATTCAAAGAGTGCTTTCCTTTCCAGCTCGTATGTAATCAAAAGTTACAAATTAGTTGCTTCAGCGCCAATTAATATGAGCGCCCGTACTACAAAATTAAACATAAAAGGCAACGAAGAGGATGGTTAGCCTTTGCAAGGGGCCATTAATGAGGTAGCGAGCCCTATGGATGTATGTTTGAAAAGAATTCTATTGAAATGTTGGCTCACTACATAAATATTTTCTGTCCGGTTTGCTTGCAAGATAAGTTCAAAATCATATATCATCAATAGGTAAAATACAAAGTTACGCGCCGCGGGTTTGACGTTTGTACGGCACAAATATTTTTATGGCCTACAGGTTGTTGTTCCAGGTCTGGCTGTTAGTGTTTGCAAGTTTAAATGTTTGTAAACACACCTTAAGTACAGATGAGATGAACATTCTAAATGTGGGGCAACGTTTTTTGAAAAAAGGGAAAAGTACGGAAGAAGAAAAATTAAAGCTGATTCCTGCATGTGTGATTGAAACGTAGCTAGAACCTATTAATTAATTATGCATCTTTTATTTAAGGGCATTACCAAACCCTGGTGATGAAGCCAAGTAATGGATGGAAGTGTGTCTGGTCAGTGCTGGTCAGGTACACCTAAAGATCAGCGTACACATACAGAAAATGAAAATTCACGCTCTTTCAGTATCCATGTATCATCATCATAATACCAGCCCGGAATCATCTACAGCTGGAAATAAGCTTCCCCTTTCTTCTGACACACTTACCGGTTCTGTGCGTCCCTAATCCAGGTATTCTGCATCTAAGTATAGATGCATACTATAGAATAAAGTCACTTGTCTTTAACTTTTGTCTCCTAAAGTACAATAAGGATTTTGATGAGGTTTTCATTATCATTTAGACCATTATTCCGTGCACCTGTACTTGCGCACATGTGTATGCACTAGATACTGCGGTCAGGCCGACTTCATACATCATCTGCCTAGCCTTTTCCCAAACTATCTTGGGGTCGGCTTCCAGTCTAACCGGATGCAGCTGAGTACCAGTATTTTACATGAAGCGACTGCCTATCTGACCTCCACAACCCAGTAACTGGGTAATACGATACCCCTTGGTAAGACTGGATGTCAGACTTATTGGCTTCTGACTACTCGTAACGACTGTCAAAGATCTACAAATAACAGCCGGGACCAACGGCTTAACGTGCTTTCCGAGGCACGGAGGAAACTCGGTATGTAATTATGGTCACCCATCCACGGACCAACCTTGGCAAGCATGGCTTAACCTTAAAGATCGAACCGGGCGGCTGTTAATATTTAGCCACGAGCTCCTCAGGCCGACTTCATACAACAATCAATAAATACCAACATAATATTATTGTCTAACTGTTGTCCGCGACCTTCTTTCGCGTGAAGTTATTATCAAAATATTCCTTCCCTATTTGAATCGGATTTTGTTAACAATATTTATTGTTCTTAGGTAGAAGTAACCTATTTTACTTCTTATAACACCGGCTATTTGCCAGTAAAAGGCCCGTCAAAATCTGTTCAGCCATTTCGGAGATTACCAGCAACAAAGAGAAATACGGGCAAAAAAAATATGAATACAGTAAATAGTTTTATAATATTTATGCATTTAGTAAAAAGCATTTTTTTTTAATTACAAACAGACACTTCAATTTTATTCATTTGTATAAATAAAATAAATAAATAAATTTATTAAAAAAATATAAGGTTTACATTAAATAGAAGTTTTCTTAAATCTATGTCATGATCACTAATGGTTTGTGCCTGAACTAGGTAGTCCTGTGTTTCAGGCGATTGGAGGTAATATTTATTGATTAAATAATCACATTATCATATTATTCTTATGTAAAAAGGCGTATAAAATTATAATTACTTAACTTACTAACTAATTGAAAAAACAAAATTACAATAATACGAACAGTATTTACTTTAGCACAAGTAATAACTTCTCTGTATCTTCATAGGACATAGCTTGAAGAGTTTCCTTAAGGATTTTTTTGCAGTTACTACAATTTAGGGACTACATGTTCCCATTTTCATTTAGCCTGTTATAGAGTAGCGGTCCGAGGTACATATAAAATTTTGCCGTGAAAGCATGTTTTGTACTTTTATGAGGGCAAACTATATCTTTCCTTCTCCTTTTAATAAATTCAGTGCTGTATGGAAGTGCTGCGTGTTGTTTTAGTACAGTGCTCATTATAAATAACTGTCGAACTGTTAGTACTTCACAGGATTTATACAGGAGGTTTGTGGGGAAAAGGAAAGGGCGGCAAGTAGCCACCATGAGAATAGCTTTTTGAGCTCTTTCAATGGTCAATAGCAAAGTCCTACTTGTCCCAACCCATGAAGTGATACAGTACTTCAAAATTGACTGACAAAGAGCAAAGTATACTTGCCTAATTACTTTTAGATCTGCGATAAATCGTAGCTTTTTGAATACGGAAATCAGCTTACAAATTCTATTATTCAGAGCTTCTATATGCTGTTTGAAAGAGAGGGTTTCATCTAATATAATTCCCAGGTATTTTAATGTTTCTGTCTTTTTAATATTGGGACATTTACTCTGGTTATCTCCAGGCACTGGGCAACAATGAGCATGCAGCGATAAGGGGATATTGGATAATATTTGCTTGCGCATCGAAAACTTAATGTAATTTGTCTTTTCTGCATTTAGTGTTGGTAAGTTATTTTGAAGTCATTTATTTACAATATTAAATCCGTGTTATGCAAGATTGTAGACTTCATATTCAGAGTCAGCCGAAAAAAGTAGAACAGTATCGTCAGCATAAGTTATGATAGTGCCATGGTCTAGCTTTAGATTGCAAAGGTCATTTATGTAGATCAAAAACAAGGTGGGCCCTAAAATACTTCCTTGAGGAACACCAAAACATTTGTTTTTTTGAAAAGCGATGAGAATGTTGCCAATCTTTACACATGTGGAACGATCTTCTAAATAAATTTTGAACAATTTCAGCTGGGCGTCTCTTATACCCATGATCTCAAGCTTACGCAACAGAATTAGAATGGAAACTGTGTCAAAAGCTTTAGCGAGGTCCAGGAAAATTCCTACTGTATGATTACCCTTGTCCAGATTTTGCGCTAGATAGTCAGTCAAATGGTGTACCGCATCAGCAGTTGAAACTTTGGGCCTAAATCCAAACTGCTGTTCAGATAGAATTGATTTGTCTTCCAAATATTTCAACAACCTTTTGTTTATAATTTTTTCCAATATTTTAGATATAGATGGCTGTAGTGAAATAGGTCTGTAATTTGTCACTTGCTCTTTGCTGCCTGATTTATAGACAGGGACAATTAAAGCTTTTTTGAGACACTCTGGAAAATGACCTGAAGATAAACAAAGGCGGAAAATATAAGTCAGTGGCCGTACCAAAATGTCAATTCGATATGTTATCCCATCCTACTGCACATTCTTCTTTCAAGGTCATAATTATTCTTTCCACCTCAGTCTCGTTAGTATTGAGCAGCGCAAAGGATGTTAAAGCAGTGCTGCATGTGAAAGGAGTGCTTGTTAAATGAAAAAAAAAAAAAACTGATACGTATATAAAATTCAAAGTCCTGACTGACTGACGGAGATATCAACGCACAGCCTAAACCGCTGGTCCTAGAGAATGCATGGAAACATGGAATTTCGTGGGTGTGTTCTTTGTGAGGAGTGTGTATCCACTAAGAAAGGGTTTATAGAAATTCCACCCTTAAAGTGGTAAAGTAAGGGATGAACTATTGTATGCAAACCGGTCGTTTTTAAAGTTATAAACCTGTACAAGCTTAAGCACTCGCGCGACTGGACACTGGCGCAACTCAATGGTTTCATGGTTGTCGTTTTCGTGGATTTCGGTGTCGCTGATAACGACAATGAGGTCAAAATGAAAATCCTGATGAGGTCAAAATAATATGGGGATGTAGAACGTAAAAAAAACTTTCAACGAAAATTGGTTTGAATAAGATTTGATATGTAGTTTTTGAGATATGGGACTTTTTCACTAAACTGCAGGAGTAACTTTGTTTTTCACTAACTTACTATGAAAAAAAAAAAATTGTTTTGCGGTTGAGTGAAGGTTTATTAATGAATGACCGTCCAAAACATTGTTATTATATTGTTTGGGGCTATGGAACCCTGTGTGCGAGTAAGACTCGCACTTGGCCCGTTTTTAAAACCAGAATGAATTATCTGGCTTCTTACTTTGAAAATCACAGACTTATACACAACTTTTTATCCTATACTTCCACATACGCGCGAGCAAAGCCGCGGGCAACAACAAATTATCTATAACATTTAAAATTTAAATAACTGAATGACCTTTTTCGACATTATTTTGTGAGGGGATTATTTTATTTTGGGGCTAATTTTCGCAATTGCCCACCTGGGCAATTCCCGAACTCCACGCGGGTGAAGTCGCGGGCAGAAGCTAGTACATGTCTAAACGTCATTGCCAGGTAACAGTAAGTTTAAATTGAGTTCTCAATTCGACAACCCACACTAACAGTTCTAGGTACTACATAGTAGATCATGCCTTAATTACGTACCTTTTATATATATATTTTATGTAATACCTATATAAATATATACATATCTATATAGGTATATTTATATATACCTCTATCTTATACGGTAGTTATAAGGCGGAAGATAAGCAGACTTGTCGTCATGGCGGATTTTAAGACAAGAGACAAAATAATGGTATTTGACATCACATGCTATAATTAAGATGGTTTTAAGCTAGAAGAGATAGCGACATTAGATTTTTAAGGTGTGTGTAGCGTAGAAAAGTATAACCTTAATTTATATAGGTAATTAAAGTGTTAATGCCCTGTGCGTGTATTTGTTCATTTAATTATAAGCTTACTAAATTGGATTAAAAAGTTAAAAACCTTATAAAAGCTAAATTTGGACTTAATATATGTAGACAAAATGTACAGACACTACAATTGTATTTACAACAGTACTAAGTAGGTACTAAAAGACTGTCAATTTATTGCGTGTTTTGCAAAATTAGCTATGAATAGGAAATGAATAGCTTTCTTTGGTCTTTCCTCAGCTTTTCTTATCTCACTTGAAATATACTTCACTTGGTTTTGTCCGCAGCTTCGCCCGCGTGTAGTTTGGTAATTGCCCCACGGGATCGTACTACCTGGATAGTGTAATGTGTTATTCAGGCTATAAACTATGTGTGCACAATTTCATCCAAATTAGTTCAGTAGTTTTTGCATTGTTCGCTTTTGTTTTTCCATGGATGGATGGATGGATGGTTGTTACACTTCCAACATCCATCCCGACATACTTTCACGTTTAAAATAGTTGTAAGATTATTTTGAACGAGATCTGTCAATATTAAAATGGTTGTCCAAGTCCGGAGCCGTGTCCATAATTTGTCTGTAAGTAGGCAGACAGCGTTATTATGGGTACTCCCTTTCTTCTCCTAAAATTGTTTGTCCGAAAATCATTATCCATAACACGTTTGCTATAAACTTCAGTAACCATAATGTTCAAAATCCCGAAATTTTGTTTAACATAATTATCTTGAGTTCTAAAAGCATTCTGTCATAATATCGAGTTCTATAATAATTGAATCTCCTAATTTTAAATGACCTAAAGTCATATGTCCTAAGTATTGTGTTAAATAATGTGTTTTAATCCGAATATTCATTTATAATAAATTTGTAGTCCTAAAACATTTGCAAAAAATTAGGTTTTAGTGACAGAAACGAATCGCTGTAAATCCGACTCCACGCAGTCTTGTCTGCTCTACCCCTAGAGTGTAATTTAAAATCGCGTAGGCGCGGAGGGGCGAGGCGGCCCGCGAGTTGAGGAGCAGGTGGTTGTAACAGTCGCCGCCGCGGCTGAGGCTGGCCGGCCGAGCCGGCCAGCAAGCCGAAGCTGCGGTGGTGAGCGTTAAACCCATCTGTGACGATAAATTCGCGTGGGACCGCCGGAGCCCCGCAGCGCCGGAGCCGTGACAGAAACCATGCCTGCTGCATGTTGCATGCTTGCATGCTTGCTTGCTTGCTTTCTTGCTTGCATGCTGCATGCTGCGTGCTTGCTTGCATGATGCATGCTGCGTGCCTGCTTGCATGCTGTTTGCTTGCTTGCATGTTGCATGCTTGCTTACATGCTGCATGCTTGCTTGCATGCTGCTTGCCTGCTTCCTTACAAAAACCACATGTTCACAATCAACTGCTTTATTGAGTACATGTATAATATATTTATTTATGCGTACTAAAAAAAGAATGTTATTATTATAAATAAACATTATGTAATTTGAATTTAGGACTTATAACTTTTATAGAAAAGGTTTTTATGTCTTTGTTATATTATTGATTGTAATATTTATGACAAACGGATTTAGGACATATTATATTTAGGGGTTTCAATTTTATGGCATGTGATATTATGTGATATTAAGTTCGGGTAAATTATCATTCGGACAAATGATGATTAGGACAAAAAAAGTTATGGCACTTTAAATTATGGATAAAAAAGTTAGGTGACACAATAGAGAACCGTTATTATGTCCTAGCCCCTCAAGTTTTAAAATGTTACACTGCTACAACATTGAATTCGTTTCGAATAATCTAAAGAATACTTTCAAAAAGAACTCAATGTTTGCACCCGGGATCGAACCATCGCTTCACCGAGCTGCGTCTTTCTAATACAATAAAGTTTAACAAATTAGCCGGCGAGCCCTTGATTATTGCGATAAAATTGGTAACTAGTATCGTCCGAGTCATTTTATCTTTAGGTCTCTGTCTAATCAATAATGTTAAAATTTGAGGGTATCCATTAATTTTACTTACTTACGTTTTCTTTACAAAATTAATCCTTTACCCTTTTTTTTTTTTTTTTTTTTTTTTTTCGGATGGGAAATCATCAAATGACTTCTCCCGCTCTGGGCGGAGCGGGAGGGAGTGTCAGACTTGTACTGACTAAAACCCACCCATGTTCCTTCTTCGCCCTTATTGTTCCAGGGCCGCGGTATCTCTTTCGAACAACCCGCAGCCATCCTTTACCCTCGAGTTATAACGTTAGCTTAGTCAATCTGAAACATTTATAGCGCTTCCTATTTTATGGTTTGCATGATAGCATGTCACTTGTCTAGGGACCCGTTAGTGTCAGGTAAAATATGAATATTATGATAACTGTATATTATCAAAACAAATTGTAAAATATAATATAAATCTTTGTAGTAAAATAAGATCAAAGTTTGCGTTAAATAATAGCAATAAGAAACATTTTTTTATTTATATTATTTAATACATTATTAAAGTATTTTATTTTTCTTAAATATATTACAAAAAAAACTTACTTTAATATTAAGAAATATAATTGTTATGTCAAAAAGCGAATGACACACCTAGGATTTGATCCTCCAGCCTCACGCACGTCAGGCGGTCTGAAACCTCCGGACTATTTACACATTGATTACTGTCGTGTACATGTTAAATGTATTATTGCTAGTCGTTATACCCAATAATAGAAGTATTAACGTTTTATTGAAAACATCATTATTAAAAACAGAGTTTCAAAGAAAAATACATACTTAAACTTATTTATTCACTAAAACAATAAATTCATTATAATAAAATGTTTTTGCAAAATACAAAAACCAACTAGGCCCGACACGGATATGAACGCACGTGTCTTTTAGGGGGGTAAGAACTTAATGAAGCTGTGTTTACTATAAATGGAAACTTATGATGTTCCCACAGCTGGCATCTGACTGCGCAGGGAAGCTGCAACCATCGTAAGTCAGGGTCAATTGATGTACCTATTATTATTTGACCCAACTTTTATTCGTTTCGACACAATAATTTGTCACCGAATCGCTTGCATCTTATGTTCTTCTGTACAAAATAAACGTGTTTACAAGCAAGCATTTATGAAGATTTGTCGCCCCTTACCAAGCGCGTCACGCATAATTAAGACAAACAATTAACTGCTTACCATGTTATCATACTGAAGTCAACAGATGCCATACTGCCATTCTGTTATACATATTAACATTGAAACGCCATCGCCAGAGCAGCCCTTTTTTTTATACGGTTTATTTGGTTTTTATACGGAACCAATAAGTGCTGTCATCATAATAAAACAAGGACAAGTACCCTTATTCAAAATTTTCTTCTCTTTGAAGTGGTTTTTTAAATTTTCTTCTCTTTGAAGTGGTTTTTTACAGTACATTCATTAGCTTATTAAAAAGAAGCATGACAAGTTTTTTAACATCTTACCTAATTAAGAATTTCTAAGAAGAACTTAGTAAAAACGTGAGGCCTTGAAAACTTGGACATTTATCGACAAAAATATCAAATGTATCTGTATATCTGAATCTCAAACTACTATGTTTATACGAGTATTTCATCTATTTATAATTCTCTTGTATATTTAATGATAATTTTCAGTAATCTAAAAGAACGGATCTAATATACTGGGGGAAAGGACACATACCTATTGACCGTATAAGTATTGCCCTGTTGTAAAACTTCTTATGCGACTTCCAACAAGTTTAACGCTACCATGAACGGGGAATATTTTCTAAAACTCACTAGATGGCAGTATTACAATATTTGTGACTACGTAGTTCTACGGTGGATGAATGACCATCTAAACTACCTTTATTATACTCGTATCAATGCTTATTTTGTAGACATAAACAAACAGTGGTTTTATTTCCCGAAAAAGGTCCGGTCTCCAAGGGAAAAAACAACAATTTTGTAAACACGCAAAACGTTAACCAAACAAAGATACTCGTATTCATCCAAAAATAACTTTTTTGAAGAAAATGCAGCCTGAAAGTTACTTGAATATCGGCTTATTTTACCAGTAGTTAGTTTGTACTACGATATGTAGGCGTTTCAGGAAACTGAATTGTTTACAAAACAACTAGAAAGCGTTAAAGTTGTATTCTACGTTTGTTTTACTCTGTGTTTGCGTCCTAGGCTCACCTTCGGCGCAGCACGAATGCTTAGCGAAACAACAATTCCAATATTTTTTAAATGTTATGTTGTTGTTATGGTGTTTATTTTGCAAATAGTTTTTTACAAACAGTTTTTCGCTGTTTCGTGCCTGATTACTCTAAGAAGAACCAGCCGTACGTACATAATCTTGGTCAGCACACATAAGGACTATGCAGATAAGTGTCTGAGATGGTCTTTTGAAGAAATAACCACACAGATTTGAGTCGACCTGACCGACTGGACAGGTCCACTCAAATCTGTGAAGTTCTTGCACGTGGGGTGGTTGCACTCACTAGTGCAAGCATTTGTCAGTTATCATGAAGCTCGACTGCTAACTCCGGGAGGACTTTAAACTTTATTCATACCAATGGGTGCATTGGTATTGTGCATGTCTCAAAACAAATACAAATCGGCTGTAGGATACTTGTATATTGATTAAAAAGTCAGCAAATTTACGTCGCGCGTTCATGCTTAGGTTTCTGAACAGTACTATTTACTTTCAGTGAAAAGTTTACAACCTTTCATTTCAGTTGTCCTTCAAATTAACCAGTAGGCGATTGATTTAATACTTAAAGGCGTAAGCATAATACACTTGGTTTATCACAAGCGGACTAAGAACGATGTTTACAATTTCATCGCTTGAAGCGCTTTTAAAACGATTGTTTCACGAGACGGTGTGTTTGCTTTTCGTTCGATTCTAGCAACTTTGTTTCTGGTATACTTGATAGATTGGGCTTTATCGCTGTTTTTATGTGGAAGGATCAATTACAGCGTTGTTAATTCTGTTATTTTTCTTCTTAACGATCGTCTATCGTGTTTCCAGGATGAAATTTAATCGATGTTACATTATTGTTATGGCTTTTCTAAACGGCCAGTCTAATGGGATCTAAACACACACCTTTTTGCCAAGAACGGAATTGGATTATTTTCTACGGCTCTCAATTATCCGAAAATTTACCTTTGCTTGCAGATGACACTTAAAATTCCCAAAAAAGAGATATGGTAAACATGACCCGTTTCGACTGACGCTGATCCAAACTTTTCTCAATTTTTCAGGACCCATGTCAAAAAGAAAATTTACACGAATCCATTTGGAAATTTTGTTACAAAGCGAGTTCCCGACAAAAGATTTGGGGAATGATCAAATTTTGTGGCGTATTCTCACTATATCGCGAAGTATCTTCCAAGAATTGTTGATTACCTCAAACGCCGCGCTATTGAAATGTCGAAAAGTCTATAAATATTTTCGTTTATTTGCTAAAGCTTTAAAAGTTTCGGAATGAATAACAAAGGTTTAAAATTTTGATAATTGTAAACTAGAATCAAAGGGCAAGTCTTGTGCCCAAACATTCTATACGAATGGAAAATGGTACCTATATTACGACCTATAACTATTTTCGTCAAATGACAATGCTTAACATTTTCTCTAGTACCTACGTTTATTGATAGCAAATATTTCGGCGATAAAATCATGCTTGAGGAATGGCAATTTCAATTTCTTTGACACAGGCTGTTATTGATGTAATTTCGTGTTTTATTATTTGTTCATAAGATCGAAAAGGGCGCTGAGTTTTGCTGAAGAATCTAGATTCGAGTAAGATGACAAAATTTTGAAGGGCAATTATGAATAATTGTTGTTGGATCAATTGTTTGCCGATACCGTAAGGGTTCTAAAATGTCAAACTTCGTGATAAATCACTGCAAAAACAAACTAACATAGTTTCAAGAAGTGTTGAACAGCCAGATAGGAGTTTAAGTAAAGACAAAAACAAATCTACAAATCAAAATTAGTGTCGGTAAGTATATTATTGTAAAAGTTGTTTATTTGTATTCTAGAAGGTACTAGTTACCTACTTAAGTCTGTGCAAGTTAAGGTTCAATTTAGTTTGCATGTCATATCTTATAGTAAAAAGATATAAACTAGCTGGTTTGAATAATTTAGGTATTTCAATTAAAATGTTAACAATAAATTGTAAAAGAGAACCTCGTGAAAGCAGAGAAAGATAAGCAATTCAAATATCTAGCTCACGAGGTTGTCGACATGTGGGATGTGAGTACAGCAGTATTTGTGCTGATAGTCATGTCGGCCAAAGACTTATTGCCAAACGCCTCGACCAACATCTAAGTTTTGTCATCAATACCAAAGGTGTGTGCAAAATTTCAGCTCAATCGGACATCGAGAAGTGGTTCTAATTTAGATTCCAAGAATCCAACGTAACAAACATACAAACACACATACATTGCAAGTTAAAAATTAAAGGTTAAATAATTAAAATGAAAGGTATGATACTCTGCGCAGAATTACTGTATTATGTATTTGCATGATACATGTTGCGAATTGAAAAAAATAATAACAATTTGAAATGTGTGACCCCTGCCCTCTTCAGTTCGTGGCGGTTTGTTCAATTTCGGCGCTTGGCAGAAATCTTCAGCTTGAGCCAAAACTTCAGCTCATTTTGCCCGAAAAGTCGAAGTTTCGGTTGGACGCTGCAGCGAGAATTAGCACTATATTTACTTGCTTAGTTAGTAATGAATACACAAGTTCTTCACTAGGGCCAGCACTACTTTGCACAATATCTGCTACTCTCACAATTCTTGATTATCTTAAGCTACCATCTTCAAAACCAACATGAAACTTCAGCTGATGCTTCAAAATAGTTCGTTTGCATATGTATCGTTTAGCCGGTAGTTTCGAACTAAAATCAAATATAGTACTTAGTAAAACGTTTCAGGGTGCATATACATTATATTATACGGCTTATCCTGGAGGTCGTGGCTATAATAACAGCCGGACGGGTTGACCTTTAAGGTTAAGCAGTGCTTGCCTAAGTGGGTCTGTAGATGGGTAACCAGCCATTCACAAGTGCTGATTGCTGAGCATGAGTTCTTGGGTTCGAATCCCAGGTCGGGCAAACTGTTATTGGGTTTTTCCGTCAGGAATTTCACAGTAGCAGCCACGGAGTCTGCTTTGTGCCAGGTTGATGGCAATGCCGGTGGCCCAGTGGTGGCAGCCCCGCCTTACGAGCAGTAAGCCGTGGGTTCGAACTCAGGCAGGCGCATTACATTGTGTAATTTATTTCATCATCGCTGCTCTCAAAAACGGTGAAGGACAACATGGTGAGGAAACCGGCATGTCCTAGAACTAAAAATTCGAAGACATGTGACATCTACCAACCCGCACCGGGCACGCGTGGTGGATTACAGCCCACTCCCTCTCATAGGAGAGGAGGCCTGTGTCCCAGCAGTAGGAACATTATAGGCTAATGATGATGATGATGATGACAATAAGTTCCATGAGAGTTAAAAATAACTGGTGCAATGCGGGTGTATACTATTAGGTGCATCTCTGCCTAAACCTTCGAGTATTATAGCCGTGATGTTATGATGATTAATAATTTGATATGCCCACATAAATCGGTAAAGTATAACTTTTATCAGACCTAATATTAAAATTTAAGGATCTATTTAAGATTTATTACTGCCGCATCTGTATCAAGATTCAGGCATGCGCGTAGGTACGGTATAAAATAAAAATAACATACCATTTGACCTTGCAACCTTGTAATAAGCCCATAAAATATTTATTGATGTACGTAGGTACAGAATATTTACAGAAAGGCTTAAAAAAATAAACCACTGTGGCGTAAAAAAACAAGTTTGATGGCTCATTTCGAGTTTCTAAGAGATGGTCTGGTGGACACATAATTTTTTTAATCAAATTTTTCTAAGACATAACCGACCTTCGTGTACATTAATTTGCAGATTGTTTAGTTAATACTCGAAGAAGCTTATGTTTAATTAACTAAACTTATTTACTTACATTAAAACTGTTTCGGTGTCTAGGTGCTCTAACGAGCAAAAACTCAAATTCAAAGTCGTCTAGAAAAAAAAGTCGTATTTAAGTGTTATTCTACAAGATGGTTCAGATACACAACTTGTGATTCCAGAACGGTTAGGCAGAGATGTTTAAAATCAATGTTACAAAAGCCTTTTGCCATTAACCGGGCACAAATGCAGATTCTGTGGCTACTGCTGAGAAATTTCAATAACACTTTAGGTATCGACCACTAGACCTCACCCTTAGCAGTCGCGCTTGGAACCACTATACCAACGAGGTAACCCAACCAGCCGCGTTGTTCCCATTTCTACATCTTTCAAGGAATTACAGCATCAAGACTTTATATAGGGTGACTGGTAATTAGTGACCGATACTCAAACACGTGATTGTACTTATGATAACAAACAACTTTCCCAAAGAAACATTTTTTATATACTCATTCACTTTTATCACAATAACACAACAGCCGTAAGCCGTAGCCATATAAAATTCGGGGTTGCGAGCCGTGCGGGTGCTCTGCCTACCCAATGTGGCACGATACGATAGTAATTAGACAGAACGGCGTCACGCGGCTAACAGCTGATAGGTCACAGGCGCACGCGCGCGCGAATTTCATACGGCTGTTGTGTTATTGTGATAAAAGTGAATGAGTATAAAAAAATGTTTCTTTGGAAAAGTTGTTTGTTATTATGAGTTCAATCAGGTGTTTAAGTATCGGTCACTATTTACCAGTCACCCTATATAACCCAAAAAATTATGAAAACTTTGCAAGAGTAAGTACTTAAAGAATCTACTGAAACCGTACAAATACGCCTGTAAAATATAACGACTTATACAAAACGACTTCATCTTATCGAATATCAATATCGGTGTTCATAAAATTTGAAAACCTCAGGAAAATTATTATCGGTAAGATTTTCGTAGCATCAATCTGCTGTATATTCGTCGCGGTTATGCTGAATGTTTACTGTTCATTTTCGTTCGGTATAAACTCAAAAAATTCGATCGGATTGCTTTCATTGGTCCACAAAGATGTCAAAGATTAGTCTATCCGTAAAATTGCTGAGTTAGTGATATTTATTTTCTCTATCTCTGGATATGTTGTTTGTGTGTGAAGCTACGTACCAAAATGAGATTTTTTTCAAGCGTTAACATGTTAGATTAAGTGGTAATTTTCTTACGTTTTCTTCAATTTGCAGGTCAGAGTCTCAGTGGTCAGTGTTTTATGTTGAACAAAATATGATTCGCGTCGCAAAACATATTCTAATCAACGTACAACATGCACTAGAAAATTGTAAAAAAAATATGAATAATTTAATTTCGCGGGCTACCCTTACGCTTCCACTATAACTGCTCACATTTCACCACGCTTAAAGTAAAGGAAAACATCGCGAGGAAACCAGAACTAACCACTACTAGTTCTAGAACCAAAAATTTGAAGACATGTGAAATCTATCAATGCGCACTGGGTCCATGTGTGGTGGATTTCGATCCTTCTCGTAGGGAGAGGTCCTGTTTCCCAGGACTGGGAACGTTATCGGCTACTAATGCATTAGCTAGACTATTAATTATTATTTTCAGCACGCTCGTTCAATTTTAACATCTGTGTTTGATACCCACGTTAAAACGACGACACGTCTGGCGTAGTGGCTGAGCGATCGACTGCTGCGCTGCGTGACTTGGCTTCGATCCCCACATGGAACAAATATTTGTATGGCCTACAGATAGTTGTTCCGGGTCTGGCTGTTTGTGTATGGGAGTTTAATTGTTTGTCGGGTCGGGCAAAGTTTGAAAAAAAAAACCCAGATCTATTTTGCTGCCGGAAGCGAAAGGGATGTTGTATCTAAATACTAGTGATGTACCCTTTCTGTTTAGTAAGGCTTATTTTTCTTTACATATTTGCTGCAAATAGGCGCTCTATTGACTATACTACCAATCAAATTGAATTGCCTGCAGCTTCGAATGTTAGTGTGATTTGCAATTCAATATGGGTAATGTAGCAGATAATGTTTCCATTACGCATGCTGCTTGTAGGCTGCAGTTTAAGTCCTAGCTTAATGCGGGAACACCCTAATACTCCGAAATATTTTATTCCGAATTTCAATGATCCGAATGTCAAAAGTCCGAATTTCATAATACCTAAGCATTATAATGTCTATTATTAAAAATCACGAAATTTATTTTTCCGAAAGTCGTAAATGCGATATGTTAGTTTTCCGATTTTCATAAGTTCGAAGAATCAAATGCTCGAAGGGCTGCTGCATGCCTGCTTGCATGCTTGCTTGCATGTTGCATACCTGCTTGCATGTTGCATACCTGCTTGCATGTTGCATGCCTTGTTTTACAAGGCGTTTTTATTTCGGAATTGTATTAATCGGTATTTTAACAATCGGAATTCGTATTTTTGATGTTTCGAATTATCATTAAGTCGGACTTTTTGTTATTCGATCTATTGAAAATCGGTATTTTGAGAATAGTAATTATAAACGTAAGGAATATTGAAAGGGAATTGCTCACTTTGTTAGGGTAACTTGGCTTAACGTGAACATTAGCTATAATATTTAATGACAGGGATTTTAATAGTTTATACCTCTAAGAAACTAATTATATTAATAAGGTTGCTGGAGAGTGTAAAAATAATTCATATTTAGCATGTGTAATGATAAGCCTTGTCGCTGAAATAAAGTTAGTTATAAGTATTTCATTTCCAAAAAACATGATTGGTACCTTTTCTATAATGATATTATCTTCCTTTTCATGCGGTAGAAACACATCCTGAGGTCATTTAAATGGAAAAAAATAAAAATAATATATTTTTTCAATAACTTTTATTCTGAATCATAAATTAATAAAATAATTTCTAAAAACTGGGCAGGCAGTCTAATATTATTTTGCCTGCCTATTGTTGTGCCTTGCCCAGCTTAAGTACCATATTATGGTCATAACATGAGCACAGCAACCCACCGTTCTTAGCTGTACAAGGCAATGGCAACAATATTGAGTTATTGCTTCTCTGCCTTGCAGATCATTATTAATTGATGATATATACGAAATATATTTTTCGGTTTGTATACATATGTGCCCGCTTTGAATTTTTCCTCTTAACAAAGCGTAATTGCCACTTAAAGGTAAGGCTTCAAGGAGGTTGCTGGCTCTCTAACCCGTAGCAATGTTGGGATACTCAATCGCTGCGATGAATCACAACAGGGACAAAAACAAAAAGCCTGTGTATCAGGTGCTCTAGTATAATCCGGTAAGGTTATTGTTTCTTCTGACGCTGGTACATTTGTAGATATTAAAGCAGGAAATGGTGCTCTATCAGCATGTTGCCAACATGGATGGTAGATGATGGTCAGATCTATGAACCTAAAAGAATTTCATTCATAGTCACTGGTTGGAACACAAACTGACATTTTTTTTTTCTCATATATAATGTATTACATATTTGCATTGCTTTAATAGTATTTTTTATTTAATATATTCTAAATGCAAACATAAAATACATAAAAAGGATAGTACCTGCCGTGGTCATATCCACGCCGTAATTACATTTCTTATGTGTGTTTCTCTTTCGGAATTTGTATGCAAAACATGATATGATATAATAATATGATGGTACGTAGTATTGAACATCCACAATTTACACATAATTGTTGTTGCTGACCACTACTTGTGCTTGGTTCATTTCCTTGAGCCGCTTAGTTGTTGAGAGCCGAGAGCCAACATCCAGCAAGAATGACAGACAAAGCTCTGGGCTGTAACCTACAAATAAGACATAAGCATATTTATTTTATTCATTTTGTATGGCTAATAGCAATGATTATTTTAAAAATAATAATAGAACATTAGCTTACCATTTGTGGAGCAGTCCAATATCGAATTAATGTTAGTATTTCAAGGTTCCAGAGTGCGACTTCTGCGATGCATAATATCAGTGCCGCAATTGACACATCGCATAAGTTCGTCATTCCCGCTAGGGGCAATAAGATCCTGCGCAGGAGCGTCAATGTTCATGCCAAGGTTTTCATTTCAAGCCGGTTCAATATTTAACAAAATAGCGCCAGGGTCATCGTCATGAGCAGATACAGTGTCCAAAGGTAAACCCGGGTCTTCAATTGGAGCGAGTCCATTATAACAAAAACAGAAAAGTTCGCAATGAGGCAGTCTTTGCTCGAGGCAAAGCGAATGTAATGTTTATTTTTCACTGTACGTCATTATTGACAGATTGTGTTGCAAAAAAAAAAACGATTGTACAATAATCGATTTATTATTAAAATCGAATGGAAAATGATTTAGGTCAAAAACGACTAGTGTTTAGTTAGTTTTTCAAAGTAATGAAAGAAAAATAAACACAGATGCGTTTGAAAATCAGTTGATTTGATAATACATTCTCAAGAAAATACACATTTTTGACTCAGATTAAGAAATCGATTATCTTATTGAAAGAGACAACTCACTGTTATTATTAATGTGGCAACACAAAATCAGCCTGCAACCAAAAAGATGGCGACTCTTTTGTAACTCAATCGGATTAAATACTTTTTAAACGACAAGTTTTTACATTTACTTTCCAACTATACAAAAAACAACTATTGTATACAAAAAATATTCATTTTAGATTTAATTATATTTAATCGTAAAAATACTTTTGACTGAACAACTTGTCCACGTTAAAGCCAAGAATGAACCCTTTAGGAATTAAAAAATAGGAGTAATGATGAGTCGGAGTTGTTATATTAGGAATTTTGAACTATTCGGAATTATGATAATCGGCATTTTGAAATTCGGCCTTGTGACTACCGGAATAAAGTTTTTCGTATTTATGTAGAGCACCCCTTAATGCATACAATATGTTACTAAGTAATACATAGTAATAATACCTGCCTAAAGTAATTAAATAAAGTGAATTAATAAGACCACGTCCAAACCAAAACGGTAGTCGCGAGAACAATTAATGTCAGTCGCGATTATTTCGTTTGGTGAACAGATGCAGCGCTCATCTGCATCTGCAACAGCATCACGAAACTAACGATACAAAATCGTGGTATGCAGGCGATACTAAATATATCCATAAAGCAAGCGACAGCATCGCGACCGTATTGCAGCGTTTTGCGTTTGCACACAGTGGGTCAGTAAAGACTCAAGTGCTGCTATTATGCTATATTTCAGCGCATTCCAATAAAAATGAATAAATAATAAGCGCTCAAATAGCCAAAAATTTAAAAATGGAAAGCAGAAAGAGCAGTCCTTTGCCGTGCCGTGGGACACATCAGGCTCGTAATAATAATAAGTATCTACGGCTGATCCATGTATTATTACTATTATCGCCAAATTATGAGACGCCGTCTAATCGTTTTGCAAACAGTTGGTATCAACAATATCTCTCAACACAACAGAATAGATTTGCAACATGCGGTATCAATTTCACAGATGGCAATTTAAAATTCGGCTCTAAACGACTCAACACTTTATTCAAGGTCTAACATTCGATTTTCTGCACGTTTAACATTTTTTCTTTATATCTTACGTTACTAAAGTATTGTAAATCACTCACCCTTTTAGAGTTTCTCTAAACAACGAAGTTGTTTTCGTTCACTCCGATCTGAAAAGAAAAATTGTCTGTTTTAGTTCGAAAAGTTGTTCGTGTAAACTGAAATAGCTCCCCGAGACCCTGAACAACGGAATTCGTTTAAAAAAGACATGGGTTACTAAATTGTGAAAGAGTTTATAGAAACTACATTGTTTTTTGAAAATAAATAGGATATCTTGTACATGTATACAAATTAATAAAATTGAAGAGTTTGTTTGTAATATTAAAATAATCTCTTTTTACTACATGCATATTAATGTATTTTTGGTACATATACCTACCAAAATATATTTTTTTACAATTTGTCTGTTTGTTCCGGCTAATATCTGGAACGGCTGGACTGATTTTGACGGGACTTTCACTGGTAGATATTTGATGTAATAAAGAGTACTTAGGCTACTGTTTTAAATACTGTTCTATTTTAAAATGAATTATTATTAAAATAAAAATGCACAAACGAAAAATAAACTAAATAACTTTTTTGTTAAATTCCACGCTAAAGAAGTCACACACAGCTCGCCATATATAAATACGAAAAACTTAGTTGTAGTATTATTTAATTTGTTGAATTTTCTTATACATACGAGTACTCACACGCCTGTGTTTAGACAGAAGTGTTCCCACAAAAGTTTTGCCTGTTATAAGTACCTACCTACTCAAGTACCATGCAAGAAGAGGCGACCCTATTGACATCAACCGGCCCCAAATCCCAGACTACGGTCTGCCACTAAAAAAATCCTATTAAAACTACAACTATACGAGTAAATCAATTTTGCACTTTGAACTCTATCAATGTGAACATACAGTTAAAATTCACACGTTCAACAGCGCAATTCCAATTCATCCAGCTAGAGTACCCTCCTATATTTGGTACTAACTACAAAAAAAGGCTAAGTTATGACGGTCATACCATCCATCGCTTAACCAATTAAGTGGCCGAAATTCAATTAAGCCTGAAACCCCGTATCATTGAGTGTTCGACAGTTACAGTTAATTTCGTATAGTGTGGACTGGGCCTGCAAATAAAGGAAACTAGGCACTTTATTACAGCAATGGCGTCAGTGACCGAACCAACATTGAAAGGGAATAGGCTTTGAAGGTAACTTATTGGTTGCTTCAAAGCCCAATAGGATGGGTAATTTTATGGAGGCAAGGGTTAATTCTGTTTCATATAGCTTGGAGACGCTTTGTGATAATTTTCTGTGCACGCATTCCCAGCTGCTCGATATGCGCACACCGTCCAGGCGATGAATCGGCTAATCGCCCTGATTGTGCAGTTGTGTATCTGTTGCATGAAGTATTTTTTTTATTAGGTGTCAATAGGCTCGCGCTTGACCACTATCTCACCTGATGGTAAGCGATGATGTGGTCGACGGTGAAGCACGCTTGCCTAGAAGAAACCTATTCACTCTTGACTTAAAGACCCCCAGATTGCGGATGATAAAAGATGCGGTACGCATAATAAAAGTATTCCCAAAACGCTTAGTGCGTATAGGTGGGATGTCCACCATGTACCGATGGTGCATCGCCGTACGTCTGGTAGTCCAATGATAAAACGGGCTAGCCGGAATTAGGTCATGCAATTCTATCGCACACTCCCCGAAATGTAACCGATAAAAAACTGATAGGCGGGCAACTCGGCGACGATTTTCAAGGCTCTGGAGCTTAGATTTGACCAGTGCCTCATTGCCAATGAAGTTCTTTAGTTAATGTTGTGTTGTTCGCTTGCTGCACTCTTTTGTGTCAACTTTAAGTGCAGTAAGTAACTGTTAAACAAAATAAACAAGATGCTTCCCGCGACTTCGTTCGCGTGAGATTTTGATGTGTGTATGACAAACACATCCAAGTTTTCAACAATAGAAATAATGATTCAAGAAGAAGCTTTTGAATCATTCTGTCTATTGATGAAAACTGCATCAAAATCCGTTGCGTAGTCTAAGCGTACAGACCGCGGGAAGCGACTTTATTTTATACTATGTAGAGATTTCAGCAGTAAGCGGAAAATAACTGTCACTATAATTAAGATGAAGATAAATTCGTTTCTTTTAATCCAAGTTTTTTTCGAATTACAAATAAATCAGTGAAGAAGTAACACGCAGACAATATCACATCACACCTGAATTTCCCCGAGGTACATCCACATTTCAGCACTTCAGTTCGAAAGTAGTAAAGATCTATCCTTTAATATGACTAGTGAATTATATCACATCGAAATCACGGACAGGACGTGTGTTGAGTCCGTAATAGCAATCGTTTTACGGCCCGAATATCGAATAATATTTTAGTATCGAGAAAACGGTGTCACATCTTTTATTATTTTTGGCGTTATTGTACGTCGATTATGCGATAACTTGGTTACTAACACCCTTATTATTGTTGAAAGAATTAATGATGGTTGGGCTGATTTTAAGCATAATTAATTAATGACAAGGTTATAACCATTAATATGATGATACATAACATATTCTTGGGGCCTATCCTCACTGGCACAATTTATTTTTAACGATAACAAGAAGAAACGTGACTTATTTGAGAAATACATGATTGGGTTAAATTTTTACCGAAGAAAAATCTTCTTGTAGAATTAATGGCTAGCATAAAAAACGTTTTAAAAGCATGTTAATTGCTGACAAAAGAGAGCTTTTTATTGAAACGTCCACCGTTTAAAATTAATTATGCACGATTATAAAAGTGCTTAACACTCAAAAATCATCATTCAGCATTCCAGTCACTGCATCCATTATGTGGCTATTCAATCCGATTGAACCAAATCTGGCAATAATGTTCCAGTTTTAAAGCTTTATTTTATCTTCCCCACAAACATTTCAACGTTCGCAATTCTATTTTTAAATCTTAAAACCAGAAGTAGGTAAAATTACGTCACCAAGTTTGTTTTTTTTTATCACCTCCACGGATTTAATATATTGTTGTTTAAACTGTAAAACGTTATGGCGATTTTACAGATTTTGTTGAGAAAATAAACAGAATTGGCTTAAAAATATGTGGTTGAGAAACTCGAGATTCACAAAGAAATGTGTACAAGGGCGTTTATTTACAAAGGTACCTACCTAATTATAATTTACTTTGATCTGCAAAACTGAGTGGTTTTTACTTACAATAATTGTTTATGTATATAATAGTGTTTCAGAAATAATTTAATATTTGCTATTTTTAAACTATCATAAATTTCAATAGAATACTTTGGTTAATAGTTTTGCATATTTACACATATTGTCAATGAAATATCAAAGATTTACAAAATGTTAATGGGGTGCCAATACATGGAGTTTAAAACAGTTCAGTCTGGTGGCAGGTACACTCGTGTTCCAAACTTCACCTTGAAACTTCAAATTGAAAAAAGAAAAAGATTCTACAAGCAGACCTCTGCCTAACCCTGCAATCCCCAGGGGTGATGTTATGTTATGATTCTACTGTATTTTCCTCATCAAATAGCTTGCTAGCCACTATCTTCAAACATAACCACGACAGAGTTTTATTAGACAACATTAAATTACTTTTGTGGTCATGCTTTCGCTATCATGTGTTTGCAAGTCATACAAAGGCCACCTACTCTGACACCTTTAAGTCACACAGACAGTCACATTTACGAAAAAAATCTCACATAAAACTTTGAAAGTCACATTAAATACCACATTAAAATAAGATTTCATTCATACAAACGTACATACAAAGGGTATTCAAGACCTTTATTAATATCTCTTTATTTAGGATTTTATTAAAAAGTATAAGAGAAAGACCTCGATGCTATGATGTGACCTTTTTCATTATTTGTCTCCCTGGAGTAATCCTAAACAAATGTCATACGCGAAACATAAAATTTTCACATGCATAAATACTAAGTATGAAGCCAAAGGAAAACTGAATAAAAGTGGGATAAAATAAGCCGTAGTCAAATACGTTTTAATGTTAAACCACAATGTAGGACTTTTTGGGGATTTTAGGGATTTCATCTTTGTCGGGAACGAAGATTGGCCACTTTTCTTTGAATTTGTAACACGACAAAGGTTACGATTATATTTATTTGCTTTTAGAATGTGTCTTGTTTGTGATTTTATTTGCAAGTTTAAGAAGATTTGATTTCCCGTCTCTTTTGCGGGAAATGATATCTTATATCATCGTGCATAGTAATTAATTCCTCTACAGTTTAGAACTATTAGACGTTGCAGTGTTTCCTGATATTTATAATGGGAATGCATTGAACTATATTACTAGCATATAGAACAGACACGCCGAACCAAAGGTTTGCTTCATTTTGGTAAGAGTTAGAACTAAAGTTCGCTGCAGCGCTACATCGCATAGAGGGAATAGTTTTCTCGCGACCAAAACGTCATAAGCGAGACGTAACTGCAAGTCATATATTGTATTGCAAAATGGCGGATCCCGGCAACCCGATTCTCGTGAGCATTGTTACATCGCGAAAAACTTTAAATCAGAGTTTTAAAAGTTTAAATGTCTACTTACCGATGGAATGTTAAACCATCACTTTTTTTTATCTTTAAGAATACAACCAGGCATTTTGATGTTGTTATTTATGCGATCCAAACACGACTTGTCTCTACGGGCGTTGGATACTCACTGGATAGTTGCGGTACAATGTACCGCAAAGCGTGGCGCAAAATCATGCAACGCGCTGTCTTTTCTATACGTAGTAGTAATACCTCAGTGTGGGAATGCCCAATTTTTTGAAAACTTCATCCAGTAAATAGGTTTTATGCAAAAGTAAAATCATTGTGGGTCGTTTAAGGTTCAAACTATAAATCTTATTTAACAGGTAGGTATTGCTTGTAAGGATTTTGGTAATAATTTAAAAAATAAACATACAAAGACAGATACATTGAATAAATACACAACTAACAAGGCTTAAAATTCCATACATTTTGAAGTAAAACATTTTAAACTACAAGAGACAGCCAGAAATGAATTGCGGCATGAACGTGGAACTTTAGCAGGTACTTCTACACATTCAATTAAAGCCAACAGGGTTTGAATTTTAAATAACTCTGTGAAATATTACAGGGAAGTTTTGAGTGAGTTCCAAATTGCGCTGTAACTGTAATGGAGATTATCCTGAAATTTATTTAATCTTATCCGTGCAATTTGCCTATGGATCATCTTTTGTAATTATTTGAAATGTCTAAGTGTAGGTATTACTTTGAACGCAGAGCTTCATCATTTTAGAGAATGGAATTAAAATTCCTTAAAAAATTACCTATTAAGTGAGAAAATTATTATCCATACTAATATTGTAAACGCGGAAGTAACTCTGTTTCTTTGTTTTTTGTTACCTTTTCACGACTAAACGGCTGATCGGATCGTAACGAAATTTGGCAAGGAGTTAGATTAAATCCTAAGCGACATAGGCTATCTTTTTTTTCTCACACATCAAAATTTTCTCGCGGACGAAGTCGTGGGCAACAGTTATATATAAGTGAGGAAATTGGCACGTAAATTAATAAATTACGACTTGATAATTACAAATACAGACTCGAAAAAGAGAAATACTTTGCAAGTTTTATACATACTTTCTCGTGAACTTATGATAAAACAATGTTTACAAAATTGCAAAAAATTCAAATAACTAAATTTTATACACTTTCTATCGCGCAAAGGACACTGACGAAATAAAATATAATGTGGCCACACACCTGGTTAAATTTTACATAATTAAATTTAAGTCCCTCGTTATTTTCAGGAAAAACAAATTCTGTAAGCCTTGTTTGTCGCCAAAACATGAACATGATATATTTTTGAGTTTACCTATTAAATAAAACAGAAACACTATAGTCGATATAATTTCAGTTTACTTGTTGTTTTCAAGGTGCAGCTAGCTAAGTAATAAATATTTGTGATCTCTCTCAGAACTTTGGGCATGGAGCCAAGTCAAATAAAACCACTGGAAACTTAGATTGTCATACATTCAGTTAAACCCATTTTATTTTCATGTTTAACTAATTAGAATAAACAGAACTGATTGGGTTCTTACTTCGTTTACGATATTGCTAAAATTATGTTTGCTATAGTAGACTATATGCTATAGTTTATGCTATCATCAAGGTACATCATGACTTCCAATGACTAACTATGGTAATTTAACAAAAAAAAAAAAAGTTTTTGACATGATACTTTGAGGAGCTCGTGGCTAAATAATAAAAGCCGCTCGGGTCGATCTTTAAGGTTAAGCCGTGCTTGTCGAGATTGGTCCGTGGATAGGTGACCATAATTACATACTGAGTTTCATCCGTTCCTCGGAAAGCACGCATTTGTAGATCGTTGACAGTCGTTACGAGTAGTCAGAAACCAAAAAGTCTGACTTCAATTCTTACCAAGGGGTATCGTAACCCAGTTACTGGGTTGTGGAGGTCAGATAGGCAGTCGCTTCATGTAACTTACTGGTACTCAGCTGCATCTGGTTAGAGTGGAAGCCGACCCCAAGATGTTTTAGTAGAAAAGGCTAGGCAGATGATGACACTTGCGCGATCAATTATATACCTACTAGACACCTTAAAACATCCTCACCTCATTGCCTCGTTGGTCGAGCAGTCTCAAGTGCGGCTGCTGAGCACGAGGTCCTGGGTTCGGTTCCCGGGTGGGGCAAAGGGTTATTCGGTTTTTTCCATCAGAAATGTTTCAGGAGCAGCCGCTTGCTCTGTGAGTGTGATGCATGTGATGCTAGACGTCACATGTCTTCGTATTTTTGTTTATTTCTAGCGAGATGATGAAGATGCATAATCTAGATTCTTATTTCAATCTTCTTCTTAGCGTTTCGATGACAATTCAAATTGAGGCAGCCCAAAATCTGCCGACGAGTTTGGCATGACCATATTGTCCATCAGCTTCTTTGATGCAGAGACCAGGACAGGCAGGTCACGATCTTGTTTCAATGAGCAATTTGGTTACGATTGGTGAGTCTTATTAACTACGTCACAGCTTTAGGATAAACAGCTTGTTTGTAAGCAGCTCCCATTAGTTGAGTAAATTGAAGCTATCGGATTTGTTCATGCACTGTATGGACACTGCAGCCTGACTCCTCAGGAAAATTAGGAGTGATGTAATTCAACAACATAATTTATCTTTGATTCTTTGAAAAATTACATGATTATAATTATAGGCTTTGTTCGCTAAGACATCTGTGTCTGAACTACTAGATTAGGTGTTGAAAAGATAGTTATGCTTCCATGTCTTAATAGTAAGCCGTCACTTCTCAGAATTTATTGAAAGCTGTCAGATTGAGATATAATGAATCCGGTTCGTTCGCTTCTGAGAATAAAATAAATGGTTTCATTGAAAAATTTAATTCTTTCAAGTTCAATCTACAATGTAAATACGGCGTTAAAAGCTACAAGCTTCACAACTCATTCAAGTGCGATTTATTTTGTTTCTAATTATAAGACTAGCTTATGGTTTATGGAGGGGGTACACGTATGGGTGATAGGGGTATGGAGGTAAAAATTACCCCACGAAACACACTATCGGGATAAAAAATTAAAAAGAAAGACAGGCAGCGGTACTTTCACATTTTTAATATTATGAGCAACAATGGTTTTCATGATGTTGATAGGTAAGTAGCTTGCCTTCTTACGTTTTCTCAAAGCGATATTGTTTTTACTGCCACTCCGTATAACAAATGAAGTTAGAAGAAAAACTACCTGGAACGGCAAAGAAAACAGAAAGTTGGCTATAATATTAAGAACAATGCGATTGTTGAAGTATTCCATTTATTCTGTACGGACCCAGGTACAGTCAGAATAGCAATTGAACGAAAAAAAGGCAATGTTTGTAACATTTTGTGGGCGGAAAATTGATTCACAAAACGCGTCGATGTCGGCACTCGACTCGACTCTGAATGAACGCGGTTTTATTCGATACAAAAGTACCTACTTTATAAAGAGAGCCAGTAAACCAACTAACCTTTTTTATCATACGATCACCGTGTTTGATAACGTAAATTAAACTTTTAACCGATTTCTAAAAAAGGAGAAGGTTATGTCACCAGCATCATTTTTTTCATGTATGCACAGCCGATTTCTCTGTGATTACTAGTCCGATTTACGTGATTCTGTTTTCATTTGGCCTTGTTTCTAGCTGATATATCTAGCTACTATTATGCTGAAACTAGTGGCAGAAGTACATTCAAATGTCTCGAATTTACGCGATGATGTTGATTTTGAATGCCCATTGTTACTGGTCTTGGTTATATGAAAGAATTAGGGCTGATTGACTGCTTGTCATCGTAGTCAATTTGTAATAGTCAAGTAGAGGAAATTGGCTGTCGTGGAGAAGGTCAAATGTTAATGGAACTGTAAGTACCCAATTGTGTGTTTACGCACCACATTCCGTAAAACGTAAATCATAGGAACACGTTCCTGAAATTCTTAATGTCACTTTGAAGTAGATATGATCGTCACATGCTGATGACGATGAAGAAAATGTGCAATCCTAACAGTTCTTGAAACAACAACAAAGTCGCATTTAATGGTAATACACGTACAAGCTTGAAAAAGATGCAGTTAAACATGAATAATTCAGTACCATAACAAAAGTAATTTTGAAAGCTTTTTAAGCTACTTTAGCGAAACCGTGGTTCGGACGTTGCCATACTGCGGGCGAGATTGCACTAAGAAAACTAACAAATGCATTTGTAGCATTGTTTTAAAAATTAGACTATTTAGGTCATTGTAATTCGGGAGGCGACCGCACCTCAGGAGATGCGACTTGCGTCCGTCACGTCGTCGCGAAGCAAGAGCCGCTTCGCGGTGACCCTTGGCAAGCTCAAGCAACCACTTTCATTTGTTTTTTTCGTAGTCACTGTCACAATACAAACAAGGTGTTGTTTTGCATACTCGTCAAATTCAAGGAGGAACCTATGCTAATGATTCTCGTCCCGAATCAATAATAAAATGGGTAGCAAATTTTTTTTTTTTCTTATTTACCGAAAGCGGTAAGTGTGAATCACCCGTGTTTTAAATGCGGGCCGTCTGATTCTCGCCTAATAACCTTGCTTCCACAAATACATACAATTTCAAAAGTTTATTCGATAATTTCTTATTCCCTTAACCACGTTAAGGGGGTTATTCTGAAATACTGACAAACATAAACAACCAAAAAAACTCAGCATTGATTAATAATTAACTAGGTACCGTAATTTTAATTGATTGTTTAATTTTCTCTGGGACAACCTCCAGAATTTTGACGAGGATGCAAAACAACACCTTGTATTATCGCTTAGCTTATGGTCAAGCAGTTTGGAATTGTTGCTCCTTTTTTTTTTTTTTTTGCGGATGGGAAATCGTCAAATGACTTCTCCCGTGTTCTTCTCTGGGCGGAGCGGGAGGGAGTGTCAGACTTGTACTGACTAAAACCCACCCATGTTCCTTCTAAGCCCTTTGTGTTCCAGGGCCGCGGTATCTCTTTCGAACAACCCGCAGCCCTGGCAGGGAATTGTTGCTCCTTTAGAATAGTTTAAAGAGTTTTATGTAATGAGGAGGGATGCAACGCTTGTGACTAAAAGAGTGATGGATATCATTGTCGATAGATAAAGAGAGTGAGAGAAAGGCCAAAGAAAATTTGGATGCATTGTATGAGGAATCATATGATAGAGGAAAAAGTAAATGATTCCGTAACGTTTGACAGGGGGGAATGGAAGAAGTAAACGTGTTGCGCCAACACGAAATAATACATATACATACAAATGGAACAAGAGCAGAAAGATGATGGTGGTTTGAAGAAAAAAACACTATCTGGAATGACCGACCAAGTTGAAGAAAGGACCAATTCTTACGATGAAAAAGTAAAAACTTTGCAGAATAAAAAGCTTTACTGGTTTCTCGAGTAGTACAAGTGCTTTGTGAGCAGTGAATAGTCTTTTAGTTTTGAAGAATCGCGTTGCAGTTCTGTTCTTAGTAGCAATACAGAGACGGCTTATTTCCATGCGCTCCAAATTTATTATTTTCAAACATTTTTTCCATAAATTGATTCCCAAGAGTTCCATAATTTTTCGTCCAATTACCAATACCAGAATGGGCTATTATCTCGCTTAACAAACATGGGTAGTTACAACAGATATAACATTACGTGTAAACAAAATTGACTTGTACCCACTAACGTATAAAGAATGTTTAACGGCCAAGTTACACAACATTAACTATATTTATAAAAAAATCGCAGTAAGGAACCTTAGACTTGGCACGACTTTGTCTATATTTCATTATTTTTTTTAGAGATAAACAAGTAGCTCCATCGAGACTTGGCTAGTTTTTTACAGAATGTTTTTGGTGGGATTTCACTTCTTTTTGTAGAAACGTGTAAACAACGTGTAAACAACGTGGAACGTGAAACAGTATTACTTAACGCCCAGCAGTGGGACGCCATAGGCTAGACTAAATTAGATTAGAAGATGTGTCCCACTACGCTGGATTTTTGATTTTTGATGACAGTCGATTTTTTTATGTACCAATAGTAGAAGGGGGCATTACCATATCTCTAATACAGCTGAGACAAGCTGAGGGTTCTTTATCAGATACTTCAGACCTTCGATTTTTGACATCAAATGGAGCGGCCCACCAAGTTGAATATTTTTTGTAAAGGCGGTATGTCGATCTCTAATAGTTTGGTTGGGCTCTTGTGTTTTCTAATCAGGGTCACCAGATACTCCAGATCTTAGATTTTCCTAGTTTTTATAGTTTTCCCTTTATGTGACCATTAAACCCTAACGCTGTACCAAATTTCAGCTCTCTGAGTTTATGGGAAGTACTAGTTCTATTTTAATGATCATGAAAGAGTGAGTGAGTGAGTGAGTGACATAAATGCGAAACTTTGCCTTCGCTTAACTTCGGAACTAAATGACCTACAGACTTGAAATTATTTGATTATAGCTTACTGGATGACGAAAATTTCTGCGTTCTGGTCATATCCAGAGGTTCTCAAATAGGGGCCTGAAAATGCGGCGAAATGGTTCCAGTAAAGGATGGTACGGCGGCGGGGCAGTGTTTGCTTCGCGCTCGACTTGGCGGGGGCACTGCCGTGCCCCCCGATTTTGTTGTTAATATTTTCAGTACATTATACAGTCACAAATCTACCTATTTAAAAAAAAAGCAATGCACTTTCTGTCATCACAAATTTACTTTATGTCACACAAAATGAAGTAAAATAATTAAAATTTGAAGTCTTTTTGAAATATTCTTTAGATTATTATTCGCAACGAATTCTATGTTGTAGCAGCATTAAAATTTTAAAACTTGATTGGTTAGCAGATACTGACGCGGTCTGAACCTGCGCGTTTCTCATTTGAACTTACTGTTAGGGCCTTATCATACTAGCGGATTGCGAACGTCTTCAAAGCGGAGCGGGCGCGCAACGAATACGTTACGGGCTCACAACGAACACGCCGCGCATTTGTTCGTACAAACGCCAGCCCGTCCGCCCTGCCTCACATCAGTCCGTTTTGTTACTGAGTTGTTTTGTACGTCGATAATTTGTTACAAACACGCGACAAAAACGTAAAGTATTTGCCTCGCGTCCGCGATGTCCTCGCTGCGCAGCCGCGGCGTGTTCGCGACACATTCGCTGCGCATCCGCCCCGCCCCGCAGCCGCTCCCAAACCGCTAGTATGATAAGGCCCTTAGTGTCTGTCTATTATACTGTGTGTCCTTTAATGTTTAAACGTAATTGTAAGTGATGTTGCATTGTCTGAATTGTGAACCATTCATCGAATAAAATATGTGGTAAAATGATCGTAGAAATTACCACCCTGAATTAATGAGACTAGCAGTCAAAAATTATGCGTAATCAACCAAAATCTAACCGCACCGCACTGCTGCTGGCAAAGTCATATTCAGTGAACGCTAGCAAATAATATTAATTCATTTTAGGATGTCAATTCCATTTTATCGACTTCCATACGAGCTGCATCAAAAATTCTATCACAATCTCTAACTAGTAAAACAGCATTATCTCTACAAGGTGTTGTTTTGCATCCTCGTCAAATTCAAGGAGGTAACTATGCTAATGATTCTCGTCCCGAATCAATAATAAAATGGGTAGGTAATTTTTCATTTTTGTCTTTTTTACGGAAATCGGTAAGTGTGAAATATCCTTGTTTTAAACGCGGCCCGTCTGGTTCTTGCCTTATAACCTCGCTTACACACATACAAACTATCTCAAACGTTTATTCGATAATTTCTTAGTCCCTAAACCACGTTATGGGGGTTATTCTGAAATACTGACAAACTTAAACAAC
The DNA here is from genome assembly GCA_963082945.1 of Cerastis leucographa. Classification (NCBI taxonomy): domain Eukaryota; kingdom Metazoa; phylum Arthropoda; class Insecta; order Lepidoptera; family Noctuidae; genus Cerastis; species Cerastis leucographa. The sequence goes on along the minus strand of OY720356.1, from coordinate 17,009,720 downwards.
CAAAAAAATCAGCGTTTATTAATAATTAACTAGGTACCGTAATATTAATTGATTATTTATGTCTTTCGTGACCACCTCCTGAAATTTGACGAGGTTGCAAAACAACACCTTGTATTATGACTGCTTCTTTGGTCTAGTGGTTGGAAACCCGGCATTGAACCCAGTACCTCACGCTCAACATGAGGTTCTGGGTTGCATGCCTGGGTCGAGAAAATTGTTATTGGGTTTTTCCATTAGGATTTTCTCAGTAGCAGCCATGGAGTCTGGTTTTGCGCCCGGTTGATGGCAATAGGCTCGCCCCCAATTACATAGGACTTAAACATAACGGGCGGAATATGGGTGTAGGTACTATTACAATTATGGACACCTCTGCCTAACTCATGGGGGATTACAGGCGTGATGTAATGTTATCTCTAGCATTTTTGCCTCAAACAGGCACAGATCCAAATTTTGTGACCGCCTCTGAGAAATTCCTGATTGAAAATCTCTATAATATGTTGCCCAATCTGGGAATCAAACTCGAGGCCTCATGCTCAGTATCAGACCACTTCACCAACGAGTCAGAACTTGAAACGACTACATATTTTGAACCCTCATGCTCAGTTTTAGAATGTTTGTGTAAGTGTCAAGTCACGTAAAGATACCCTAAAGATAATCAATTATACCTAAGTAGTCACAAAGTAATTGATCTAATTACTACGGCCCAGGGGACTAATTAGTATCTATTGCTTGATGTTGTGGGTGATTTGGCCTTTGGCGGGGGCCTTCATACAAAAGTTGTAGCGTTAACCCACCTTTTTTTATGGGAAATCATCAAATGACTTCTCCCGCTCTGGGCGGAGCGGAAGCGGTGTCAGACTTGCAGTATTAACCCTTGGTAAGACAGGGTAGTGATAACCATCATCATCATCTGCCTAGCCTTTTCCCACACTATCATGGCATTGGCTTCCAGTCTAACCGGATGCAGCTGAGTACCAGTATTTTACATGAAGCGGCAGCCTATCTGACCTCCAGAACCCGGTAACTGGGTTATATACGATACCCCTTAGTAAGACTGGATGTCTGATTTTTGGCTTCTGACTACTCATAACGACTGTCTAGATCTACAAATGACAGCCGGGACCAACGGCTTAACGTGCTTTCCGAGGCACGGAGGAAACTCGGTATGTAATTATGGTCACCCATGCACGGACCGAACTCGACAATCACGGCTTATCCTTAAAGATCGACCCGTGCGGCTGTTATTATTTAGCCACGAACTCCTTAGGGTAGTGATAACCATTGGTTGTCACTACATAGTATAAAACAAAGTCGCTTTCTCTGTCCCTATATCCCTATGTATGCTTAAATCTTTAAAACTACGCAACGGATTTTGATGCGGTTTTTTTTAATAGATAGAGTGATTAAAGAGAACGGTTTATATGTATAATAACATCCATTGGATAGTTGAGAAATACTGTTATTTTTGAGGTTTCTAATGTGATGTCGTAAATAACTAAATTTTTTCCGCCTGCATTTGCAATGGAACCCTACGAAATTTATCAAAAAAAAAGTGCTAAGTATTGTACACATTGAAAAGGTTTACAGAAAACTGCGTGATGGTATATGTCTTTTGTCTTAAGGATATCCCACAATAATTTTTTTTTCTCATTTAGTTTTTACACAAATAATGGCTAATTATCAGCATTGCACCCGTGCAAAGCCGGGGAGGGTCGCTAGTAAAATATAATTTCGAACCAAAAAGTATGGTCAAGGGACAACCGTTGCACCATTATATTTTATAAAAAATAAACGTCCAAAATTATATTGTGTATACTGCGACAAAAGTTTGTATTGTTTCCTGTTTGCATAATTTTTTGAGTCCAAATGATTCGATTTGCATGCCAAAATAATTCCCCATGAATATTCTATTATACAAGTTTAAGACAAAACTGTGACCTATTTTTCTTGACAGACCTTTACGAGTTTCCTCGAATGATAAATTGCGCGTTTCCATTTTTATAACTTGATTTAAATCTTTTATCCGTCTTAATGTCATAATTTTATTATTAAGTTGTATTCAAAGTAGTAAGGCTTATACTTAGTCACATCTTAGTACTAGGTGATTCTTCTTCTTCTTGATTCTTGATTGGTCTTCAAGACATATTATTATGTGCTCTTAGCATTGCAGAATAACTTAGATATCTTTATTGATAACCATCTAATCTGACAGACGTTGTGCTGTCTACTTTTTTCCGATGTTTTCCAGAAATATTTTCCAATTACACTTACTTTCGCTTATGTTTTATTTTACGTTCTCTAATAAGTTATTCAGGCCATTACTAACATTTAAAATGTTTCCAATTGCATTTTCAAATGGGTTTGCATGTTTTTTTTTCGGATTAGTAATCATCAAATGACTCCTCCCGCTCTGGGCGCATCGGAAGGGAGTGTCAGACTTGTACTGACTAAAACCCATCCATGTTCCTTCTTAGCACTTTGCGTTCCAGGGCCACGGTATTTCTTTCGAACAGTCCTGCAGCCCAGGCAGGCATCAGCCCTCTCGGACCCCTTCCGATATGCTGACATCTCCTTGAGGCGCGCGTGGAACACGAATGCGCCGTCGGCACGGCCTGTTGTCATTACACGGACGGACGGCGAGCTAGCCCATTACTCACCGTCCACAGGCCCGCGAAATAGGTATGCTCCTCATATCAAATTATTCACAAAGTTCACCTCTGTTTCATCGCATGCTCTTTTATTTGCTAACAATAATTAATTTAAACACAAATTCATCGAAGCTTTCACGCTAGTTATTGTGAGTATTGACCAACATAATAATTATGATGTCGGTATTAATCAAATTTGCTTTCATGTCAGACACAATGTGTAGCCACAGTTAAACATTTAAAGTTGCACTGGTCTGGTGTGGTCCGGTTGGATATTAAAATATTCCGGTATTTGTGGAAAGGTTCAATCGTCATTATGGGTGAACAATGTCATTCGATTGGCGATAATTAGTGATCGAAAGGGCGGAGCCAAGGTCTTTTATTGAATTAGATTAATTTGCTGAAGTGACATCGTTGCCATGAAGTTTGTATAGAAACATAATTGAATGCCAGTTGAGAAACACATGGCTTTGCATATTCAAGGTCAGCTGCTGCATTTCTAACACCATGAAATAAAAAGTTTAACTTTCTGATTGCATGGATTGTTTCTTCTTGACGTAAATCGACTTCCAGTACATCTAACCACAAGGCTATTTATTCTTACTTTATATTGTTTTTATTTCTTTCCTTAATGCGATACATAAACAATTTATTACAAACGCGGAAAGAATTGCCCCCATTAACTGTTCTCGTGATTTAAGATACACAGATTCTTGGCGGTTCTGTGTAATGTCATTTGGCAGTTAAAAGCATTTTAGAGGGCCGTAATCCAAAGTTATAACTTTAATATGAGGAAGATTTAGATGAAATGGGAAGACCGGAATAGCCCTAATGCTAGGCTATCACCGTTCACTATTATTTTGAGACGTGCTCTAGCTGCTCTAAGATTATAGAGAAGCCGATTTTAGAGTATAATGCTGAAAGCGTATTCTTCTAAAATGACAATGAATGTTAAAATAAGTCGCGCAAATCCAAACCATATTCATGCAAAAGCAAAATATATTTTTGTAATCTCGACGAAATCTAAACAATAATCACAGCAAGTAGGGTGTTAAAGTCATAACTATAAAAAGACTACTCGTACAAAAAAAAAAACAGTAAGTTTCATAGAAATGCAGAGCGCGATTTTAATTTTGCGCAAAAATCTCATAAATTTATATTTTATTGACAACTTTTAATGAATAATGTGACTGCATTCCCGCTTACACAGCGATGAAGAAAAATATTATGAGGAAGCTTGTACTTATAAGAAAAGATGTAGTCTGACATCGGCAAGAATTTTGTGTGATCAATGCAGTGGGACAGTAAAAGAGCACTTGAGAGCTGCAGTGGCCCAGTGGTGGCAGCCCCGACTTACGAGCAGTAAGCCGTGGGCTCGAACCCAGGCAAGCGCATTACTTTGTGTAATTTACTTCATCACCGGTGCTCTCAAAAACGGTGAATGAAAACATCGTGAAGAAACCGGCATGTCTTAGAACTAAAATTTCGAAGACATGTGACATCTACCAAACCGCACTGGGCCCGCGTGGTGGATAACAGCCCACTCACTCTCATAGAGAGGACGCCTGTGTCCTAGCAGTAAGAACATTATAGGCTGATGATGAACATAACACTTCATAACGTATGTAATCCCCGAAGGGTTAGGCAGAGATGTACCTAATACATTCATTTCGACAGTTATGTTTAAGTTCTATGTAATAGATGCCGAGCCTATTGCCATCAACCGGGCACAAATCCAACCTCCGTGGCTGCCAAGGAACTCATGCGCAGCAGTTGACTTTGCGACCCCTAGACCAACGAGGCAGTGAACTATCCCTATTATAACTACTCCTTAAAATAATCACATTGCTAGAAGAGCTATTTGAATCGCTTATTATCTAATAGAATAGAAATAATTTATTTGCATTGAATGCATACAGTGGCGTAGCTAGGTAGCCAAGGGCCCTGGGGCAAATAAATAAATGGGCCCCATTTTTTTTTTGTCTGGCTCTGCTATTTAAACTGGTTAGGTTTTATGAAGTAAACACATACAAATACTTTAAAAATGCTAAGCTACTTTATCATCAGCTCTGGCCTCATTAATGTTTTGTTCCTGAAGTTTCCCAAGTCATAAGAAGATTTATCGTACACATTTTCGAAAAATGTAGAGGTCTGTGGTTCCTCCAAATCCTCCGCTCTTATGTGTGCCCTGCAAACATCATCTACGTTCACATGATCGGCGGCGGAGGTATCTCCAACTGCAATAATTGTCGAATCTTCTTCAGTAGGCTTCTCAATCAACACTGCAGATACCACATTATTTAAGTCTTCATCAATAGAAATATTTTGTCAATTTTGGGCAATATTTATTTATACTATCTTCTCTTTCTTGGCGTTATTTGTGTTTAAATACACCTCTGGGTTTCTTCTTTTTGTCCATAATTTTATTTTTCTAATTTATTTATCTAATGTATTTATATTTATTTAATATTTATATTTGATTGTTTTTGGGTAGGTACTCACTGTTTACTGACGACGTTAAAAGTAAAAGGAAGGAGAATGATACGCTACAAAACGTCGTTGGGGAATCCCCGGAAAAAATTTAGCGTAGTTGTGTTGGCTATATCAAGAATCATCATCTCAATAATCCGTGCCACTAGCATGTGTATTCGCGGCACAAGACATAAATTTAAACCAATAGCCAAGTTATTCGGCTTTGATGATGGAGCAGCCCTACCTAGACAAGAATGATGTGCATGTGGCGTACGAATCAAGAAGACGTCGATTGCAATATATCGCGATGGATAAATGAGCTTGTTTTCTAAGAAAATATAGAATATAATTTCTTGTTATTACCATAATAAACTTAAGGGTTAGGTGATTAATGCACTCTACTGCAGGTGACCTGATTTTTTTTCACGATTTTTCGCGTTATACAATGAGTAGCCGAAATCTATAGATTTGACATGATTTATTGACGTAACGGACATCTGTGGTACTAAAATCAAATAAAATTGAACCCCTATATTGACCAGTACTAAAAAGTTTATTGACATTAACTTACTTACTCCTGATGCAGCATTAATTTTTTAGCTGTTCTCAAAAAAAATCTTAACTCGAATTAACAATAAAACGCACATCGATGAATAATAAAACGCACATATCGCTATCCGTCAAATTGACAACACTGTTAACCCACAGAAAGATTTTAGAGGAATTCCCTAGGCATAACTTTCGAATTTCTCTCAACTGAGTTGCCATGATAGTAGTACTTTGCAACCTGTCATATTTATATTGAAAATAAGAGAAATAAAAAGTTAAGTTCGATCGAGATTTTCTGGTAAGGATTCGAGGGCCCCCTGAGCTTGAGGGCCCCGGGGCACTGCCCCGCCTAGCCCCTTGGTAGCTACGCCACTGAATGCATATATGAGTTGTTATATACAGTAGTCATTATTTGTTCCTGGTACATTCTACTATTTGGCATGCAAAAATTTATACTTATAAACAATTATACAGCTTCAATTTAAAGACATTAACAACAATTCAACAAATTATCTTGTAACAAATAAGGTAACATAATAATAGCAGCTATATTTTATCTGTTAGGAAATCTGATACAGAATAATATCATTTTTGCGTTAATAAAGATGTAAGCTGTTTTACTTAAACAATAGCAAATCTCGTGACCTTCTGGAATCATCACTCTTGTTGTCTTGCGAAGAAGGATCATTAATATTGGGTCTGACGTTTGATGGCTCCACCATCAGTCCACTTCTTATCTTAAATAATTGTTGTTCTGTTGCATACGTGTGTGCCTGAAAACATAAACCTACCTGTACCAAGAAATTATGTACATACCTATGGTATAAGTTTTTAAACTGACATGGTCACTAACACTATTAATAACACTTGCAACGGGATATTTACCATGTGTATTATTTGTTTCGAGTTCCCGATATTTCGGCGCTGTTGCAAACGCCATGATCACGGATAAACTGAAGTTATTGCGGGTGAGTGTTTATGTGCAGACAAATCGGTCTACCCTCTTCCGTGTTCGTTTTTTGTGCTCCGTACCACTACCACTGTCACTCACAACTCGATTCTGTTCCCGACATACGAAACTCACTGTGTCCACTCGCGAACTTTTTACGACCCTTTTTCGGTTTTTACACAGTTGAACCACTGGATTCCAGGCTCTCGACAGTTGAAACCCATCCTCCCGGTTGAAGTTCTTATATTTAGTAATTTCAATTGCTTCTCTTACCAGTCTAGGTATATAGTGGCGTTCTGTCGAGATGACCTCAGGGTTATGTAACTCAATCCAGTGGTTCGATCCTGATTCAAGGAGATGTTGAGCTATGGCCGATTTTTGAGTGTCATTATTTTTCACCGCCCTGATGTGCTCCGCTATTCGACAAGCCACCGTACGCTTCGTCTGACCGATATACGACTTGCCGCAACTGCAATCCACTTTATAAACACCAGGTTTTTCTAACGGAAAGTTGTCCTTCGGCGAACGCAGCATCTGCGACAGTTTGTTTAAAGGTGTGAAGACAGTCTTTATGGCGTATTTCCGAAGAATGTTAGCAACCTTATCTGCCACTCCCCTCACGTAGGGCAAAAATGCTGGCTGCCTCTCAACCTCGCACTTCCGGTGCTTACGAACAGTTTTTCGGTTGACTTGTGCGGTTTTACAAGTATATCCGTTCCTACCTATGTACCTATTCCTACGTACCTATGGTATATTTTTTTTTAGAGATAAAAGAGCTAATAATAATAATTCCTGTAATAATAATAAACTGGCAACTCTTGCTGTCAGGTGCATGTCTTTCGTAAATTCTCCATATAATTTTTTTCAAATATCAGTTTTTTGCTACCATTTTCCATCCGTTTTTGTAATAGATATTTATCAGTTTCATTACTAATCAGAAAATCGTTTTAAACCTACATATAATATTTATTGAAACATGGATCAAAGACCAAAACTCAACAAGCAGACGGATGACAGATGTCATGGACATACAACGAAATAAATTATGGATGAATTAATGCGAATAAGAAAATGATAACAAGAGCTGCGTCACAACGAGCACGCCTTCCACCCCCGGACTCGTTGCTGAGCTCCGCCTCGCTGCCGCCGGATCCCGGATCACCTGTGTCGCCGGCGGCGGTAGTAGCGTCGAGTTCCAGCGACGAATATTTCTCCCCGCCGACGTCGCCTACACCTGTACGTCGACCGGGGCGAGGCCGGCCACCGAGAAGCTTGGGACTTAGGGGCCAACTGGCCCCGAGCGGGGTCCCCGCTGCCGGTGGTTGTGTGCAGCGCATGAGATGGACGAGGTCCATAAACGAAAACGTCATGCGCGCATATTACGGGTCTACAGAGGGGGGAACTAACCTCACTGCGTACCGTGTTAGGATGCTGTCTCTTTTTCAGGTTCTTGAACCAACCGTCAACGTTTCGGCCCAACGACTATCGGATCAGGTGCGGGTCATCCAGCGCAATCACATGTTGGACGACGCCGCACTTGATAGGCTGCGCTCAGAGGTACTGAGCAACCATATCGATTTGACTCCGGCGCAAACCGCGGTGCAAGCGTCAACTATTGACGCAATCCCACCGCGGTCCAATCTTGATGCTGTAGAGGATGAAGATAGGATTGCCACGGTAAGTAGCCAGTGCAACGAACGTTTGAGGAGCGCTCTGGAGGATGCGCTTCACGAGTATCGATCCACTCCTGCCCAACTTAGGCCTCGATTACCACGGCTTCCCATGCATAAGAAAAATAGGGCGCTGGTGTGTACCTTGGACTCGCAACTAAAAAATATATTTGAGAGTAGCGAGGACCTTGTTGATACGCACGCGATCCTGTATTGTGGGGCTGTAGCGGCTTGTCGTTTAGCAAACGTCAAATTTCCAAATTGTGACGTAGCTACTCGACCAAAACCAGCCGTACCAGCCTGGCAACGCAGGATTGAGTGCCGTATCGACGGGGCCAGGGTGCTCATCGGCAAACTATACTGCTTCAGGGAGGGTAATACACGACCACGTGTGATGCGCTTTGTGAGGCGGGCATTCTTGGGGACTGGGATCAGTCCTCAAGAATACATGTCCCGAGTCACAGAGCGCATTGACTTCCTGAAGCAGAAAGTGTATGCATGGGCGAACCGTATTCGGCGGTATAAGAAACGTGTTGATCGATACTCGCAGAATCGCATGTTCCAGAGTGATGAGAGGTGGGTATACAGAGCTTGGGAGCGACCCGAGAAAAATATGACAGACGTGTGCCGCCCAGATGATGCTGCCACGTGTTCATTCTGGCGCAGCATTTGGTCGGTGCCCGTCTGTCATACGGAGGGTGATTGGATGCGAGATGTCGAGCGAGTGTGTGAATCTATCCCAGAAATGGAACACATTTTAATAACACCGTTAGATGTTGCCAGAGCAGTTCGTCCGTTACCGAACTGGAAATCTCCGGGACCGGACGAACTGCACAATTTCTGGCTCAAATGGCTAAGTAGTTCACACACTTGCCTGGCATCTCAATTCCAGTCATGCTTAGAGTCTGGGTCGCTACCAGAGTTTCTTACAACGGGTGTTACCCACCTGCTCCATAAGTCAGGTAGTCCTACGGAACCCAAGAATTATAGACCAATCACGTGTTTGTCGACGGTCTATAAACTTCTTACATCCATTTTGAGAGAGAAAATTAGCAAACACATTGATAGTAATTCCATTATGTCGGCCTCTCAAAATGGATGTAAGAACGGGTCCCGTGGTACTAAGGAGCTTCTCCTCATCGACATGGTCATTAGCCAACAGGTTCGTCGATCCCGCAAGGATCTGTCGACATGTTGGATAGATTATAAGAAGGCCTACGACTCTGTGCCACATACATGGCTCATGAGGGTGCTGGAGTTGTACAAGATAGATGCAACTCTACGCGCCTTTCTTGAGTCGTGTATGGGGCAATGGAGGACGGTCCTTCGATATCCAGGATGTCGACAAATCCAGGGGAACGATGAGCCTGTATGGATTAAACGGGGTATATTTCAGGGCGACAGTCTGAGTCCACTTTGGTTCTGTCTAGCCCTGAATCCTCTAAGCACATTGCTGGAGGATTCAGGTCTAGGGTACCGGTTGAGGAGAGGTGGTCAGGTCATATCTCACCTTCTTTACATGGATGATTTGAAACTCTTTGCCCCTAGCAAATTGCGACTGATGGAGCTACTGAAAGTAACTGAAACTTTTAGTAGCGCCATCAGGATGGAATTTGGTGTGGACAAATGTGCAGTCATGTATGTAAAACGAGGGGAGATTATGGAATCCGAGGGACTTCAGCTCTCTGATTCCATACACCTAAGATCCCTTTCCTCATCCGAAAACTATAAGTATTTGGGTATGTCGGAAGCGTTAGGCATTAATGTAGCTGATATGAAGCAATCGTTGAGGGAGCGCTTCTTTGGTCGCCTGAAGAAGGTACTAAATAGCCTTCTTTCGGGCGGGAACAAGGTGCGCGCCTTCAACGGTTGGGTCATGCCGGTTTTAATGTACTCTTTTGGCATACTCAAATGGACTCAGACCGAACTGGACGCCCTGGATAGGAGAGTTCGTACACTGCTGACCGCAAACCGGATGCATCACCCACGATCATCGGTGATGAGACTGTACATCCCGCGGAAGTGCGGGGGTCGAGGCTTTTTAAACGCGAAGACCCTCCACAACCGCGAGGTGTGCAGCCTCAGAGAATATTTTTTAAAAGTAGAGGTGGGTATGCACCGAGATGTGGTCGCAGTGGACAAGGCACTCACCCCGCTGTCCATGGCTAAAGAGAACTGGCGCAAACCTGTAATACTGACTACCGATGACCGCAAGGGAATATGGCAAGGCAAGGTTCTTCACGGGCGCTATTACCAGGCTCTTCATGGACCTGATGTAGATTTTCTAGCGTCCGTGTCCTGGTTACGTTTCGGCGACCTCTTTGGGGAAACTGAAGGTTTTGTTTGTGCGATTATGGACGAAGTTATGCTGACGAACAACTACCGGAAACATATTATGAAGGACGGGACGGTGGACGTGTGTCGGGCATGCCACTGTCCGGGTGAGTCCATCAGACATATTATTTCTGGTTGTTCTCGTCTGGCTAACGGCGAGTACTTACACAGGCACAACCAAGTGGCCAGGATTATTCACCAGCAACTTGCCTTGAAATATAAACTTGTGGAATCTGAGGTACCGTACTACAAGTATGTGCCCGACCCAGTTCTCGAGAAAGACCATGTCACGCTGTACTGGGATCGGCCTATCATTGCTGACAGGACTATTGTTGCCAATAAGCCTGACATAGTGGTGATAGACCGATCAGCGCGCCGCGCAATGATAGTCGATGTTACCATCCCGCATGACGAAAACCTCGTGAAAGCTGAGAAAGAGAAACAGATAAAATATCTCGACTTGGCTCACGAGGTTGTCGATATGTGGGATGTGGACTCTGCTATCATTGTGCCGATTGTCGTAACGGCCAATGGCCTTATGGCCAAGAGCCTCGACGAACATCTGTCGAAGCTCTCACTTGGCAGTTGGATCAAGAGCCAGATTCAGAAGGCAGTACTCCTTGATACGGCCCGCATTGTGAGGAGGTTCCTGTCTCTGCAACCCTAACCATCGGTAGCTTGGACCCTGCTCTCGTTACCGGTGGAAACCTGTTTTTTATATTTTTAAATGTTTTTTGTTATTTTTTTGTAAGAAATATGTAAAAATATAAAAGATAAGATTATAGATGAATAAAGGAGATAATTCCTAATAAGTTTGCGGTATCTCTTACGGATTCCGTTTTCCCATACTGTACAAGTTAAAATCACTGTATGTGACACACACAGAAGTCGTGTTCCTTTTTTATATTACAACCGATATTTACAACTAACAATTTCTATGATGGTTTTCGGGAAAAGATTCTTTTAAACAACATTTACTTGCAATTGCAAAAGACCTCACGTTATTTTTTGACTCTCCAATCATAACCTCAAAAAACTTATTAAATCACAACCAATTTTATTTCCATTGGTAACTGATCGAAGAATCTAATCTTCTGTCCTCAATGGCGGTACCAGGTGCGTGACAGCCATAACTTATAATAACAGTCTCAAACACTATTAATCTATGGTCACTGTCTGTTCCAGCGATGTTTAATGGCCGACTTAGAAGATTTTCTTGAGGTTGAAACTGCCTATTTGTTTTCTGTCTCTTGTATGAAATCTAAGCAGGGTTTCCTGGAAAATTTTGCAACGTAACTTTTATTTATCATGGCTATTGTGGTACAGTTGCAGAAGAGCGCAGTGATTTATCTTTGTGGTTTTACGAGTGCTGCATGGTAACTATTTGCATGTTTGTAGGAAACTGTTTTTTTAAGACAGTGTTGGTTTATGTCGTATTTTGTAGTTATTTGCATTTAAGTACAGCATTATTATCTTGCACGTCTCAATCACTACTAATCTATGGCCATCTTGACCATAGATTAAGGACACGCTAAGAAAAAAAGAATCTATGGTCACTGTTTGTCCCAGCGATATTAAGGTGCAGCGCAGACGGCACACTTTTTGTGCGATTGAGTCTGCGGCGCACAAAAAGTCTGCATGGCGCGCAAAAAGTTGGTCGCGGATTTTTCACAGACTCAACGCACACGACGCACAAATTCGATCATTCTGTCGGCAGAGCTGTAGGGACGTAGACGCTATGGAAATCGTGCAGAGATCGCGAAGTATTATATTGTACATGAAGTACAGAAAAAGAAGAAGAAATAGAGAATTTTGGGTACATCCTATACTTTCGGAAAGATTACTGAAGAGACAGTTCCATACTAAACATTCAATTCTGAAACAACATTCGGTTTTTTTTTTCAATAAATATTATATAAATAGATCGCGTGCGTTACGTCCACCCCTAGCAAATGCAGATTGCCGACTAAAGTGTGCGCCGTCTGCGTTAGCGCGCGTTGAAGCAAACGTTCAATTTTTTTCACACACTTTTTGTGCCGAGCGGCGTGGCGCGGCGCGGCGCGGCGCGGTGCGGTCTGCCCGAATTACACGGATTTTTTGTGCGCCGGACTTTTTGCGCGTCGTGTGCGTTACTGCATATAATTGCATAGGTTCTATTTTCACAGACTAAAAAGTGCGTCACGGATAGTCTGTCGTCTGCGCTGCACCTTAATGGTCGACTAAAAAGACTTTCTTGTGGTTGGAACTTGCTATTTTTTCACTGTCTGTAGTATTCAACGTAAGCATGGTTTCCCGTTATATTTTTAAGTGTAGCTTTTATTTATTAGGGACACTGTGCTACAGTTGCACGGTTGGGAATGCGGCGATTTTTCTGTTGTGGTTGTGGTATTAAGAATGGTATTTGCATTTTAGTTGGCAACAAAGCGTGGTTAGTAATATTTTATTTGTTTTATTGTTGGTTCTGTATTGGGTTTTTATGGATAGCGTTTTAGGTAAATTAGGTAAAAGAAGTACGTATACGTAAAATAATGGTAGCAGGTGTTCTACAGACGTGACGTCTGTTTCTCAAAGGGACCTCTTACAATAGAAAACCACCTGCTACTATAATTTTACGTATACGTACTTCTTTTTTTTATATTTTGGTAACCACTTGTGTGGAGGTTTTTTGTTGTTAAAAAATAAATTACATAACATTTAGTGGAAGATTATAGAAAATTGACTGATTGATTGATCAATATTAACCCAACAATTTAGGATTGAGCATCACCAGCAACTAACATAATACTTGCGCTGAAAATATTATGTACTACGTAATGCCAACGGACCATTAAATTCTGAATAAGGTTACTGATACTATTCCACCTACTACATTTTCCAAAACGTATTTAGATAATAATTATTATGTGTGGTCTTGTGGACCAGTAATCACGGAGAAATAGGTGTACATACATGAAAAAAAATGATGCTGGTCGAATACACAACCACCTACTTTTTAAGAAGTCGGTTAACAAACACGACAAACAGTTTAACGAATCACAGGCAGACTTTTACTTTCCGGGAAGTGATAGCGTGTTTTGAAAGTTACAAGTTATATCTTGGATACCGTCACGGAAGGAAATCGTCTAATTACAAGTCACCCCACGGTGTTAGTTTTTGTCAATTAGTAAAAAGTTAAAATATATTACGTACCACTTAATCTTCAAAAGATTATAGTTGGCCAATTAACCCGTTGAACGACATCTGAATGGCTTTCAATATTACTGTTATAAATTGTGTCCATAGTTTTCGTATCTTCGTTTGTAACACAGTTAAAGTTCCCGGATTCTGTTACGCACAAAGTTGTTAACTGTGCTCGCTCGGGTCGTTTAGCGTTGACAGACCGAAAGAAACATGATTTGTCGCGTGCAAAAATAAATATAGAACTGCGCACACGCACAATCGCACATGTCATGTCACTCAAGTTCGTTACTAATAGATCGGTGTTTGTAAAAATGCGGAAATGTTAAATAGGGCTTCGTTATTTAGTGTTGTAAACTGTTTTCAAACAATTTCAAACGCCCGCAAATCTGGGATCTGAAAAGAATTCGCATAACGTTTTTAATCGGCAATATATTAATGTGCTGTCAAAAAAATAACCCACCTACTAGCAGTATATTATTGTGTAAATCAGCGTGTTTTTCATCCAGTTACATAAAAATTCAACAAAAAACCTACAGTCCTATAATGAGTGGAAACCACAGCTTCATGACTCCTGTCTTTATTATTCATTCAAAGTTCTTTTCACACTTTTCACACGGTGCAAAAAGAAAGACTCTTGACAGTGTCAACACATTAACGTTTACCAACTGAAGGTAATGACAGGTCACTTGCCCAGGGCTACCAACATAACAGAATGACAAATTGGCCTTGGTGGGAGGAAAATGTCGAGAGATCTCATAAAAAAAAAAACTCTTAATTTTACGTTCGTTTGAAAGGGACTCATTAGTCTTTTACAGATTTTATACAAAGGTAGGTTGATGAGACAATAAGGAAAGGGACGTTGAGGGTTGTGTTGATTTTTTAGACAGAGCTACTAAAAATGTTAGTGATTATTAAAGTTTCAACGTGTTTTATTACCTAAAGTGACCTTTTGCGATTTGCCTTGTATACGTACTAATTAAGAAACATACAGAAATAAATGAAATAAATAATACTTAGTTTTTAAATGAAAGTTTGTATTAAAATTGTTTAATAAATAAATGTAAAAAAAAATACCAAAACAATTTTAACTTGTACCTAAAAATAATCGTGTGTTAGATATAATGAGATTTAATTTAAGAAACTCTTATATTACGACGTTAGGTAGGCTCATTTTAAAATTTACTTACAAGGTAAATAACGAATATTATTCAAAAAATATAGGACATTGATGTGAGATGAAAAAATAATTGATGGTCTATATTCAATAGAAGAATACGAATTAGAGGTCTCCGTGAATCTATGTGTAACTATTATGTTTCCAGGGGAATGATTATTACTAAATAAATTAGTAAGTTATCTAAACTTCGCTTTATTATAATTGTACTAGAGAAGACGAAGTACTTTTAACAAGTACCTAGTTGTTATTTCAAGCAAAGAACGAAAAAAAAAAACAACTATGCAATTTCGCGTTTTTTTTTGTCATACCCCTGGTTTTTACAAAATAGAACAAATTAACACCCGCGCCGCGTTGGAATATCTTGAAAATGATAAGCTTCTAACACGTCTAAATACTAAAGAATTTAATAAAGGAGGAGAAGAAGAAATTCCGAAATTCTCGTATAAATTATCTTAGTTCATAAAATGCTCTTTACTTTCGTTCTCTATCTTATATCAAACATAATAGAAAGATCAGAAGAAAACCCTGTTCGATGTTACAAGTGTAGGGTCCCTATCCACTCAGTTCTATCTTGGACAGTTTGGTATCTTCCAATATAATATGTTAGGTAGGTATAAGGGAAAAAAAAATGACGAGCAGAGGTAAGCCGTCGCGTTGTTTCGAAACCAGGCAGCCGCATTACTTTGTGCAATTTATTTCATCACTACTGCTCTCCAAACCCCGACGACAAGCCGGTTTACTCACCGTTTCGTGAGGAAACCGGCTTGTCGTCGGGGTTTGGAGAGCAGTAGTGATGAAGGCATGTCTTAGAACAAAAATATCGAAGGCATTTGTGACATCTTCCAACCCGCACTGGGCCCGCTCCCTCTCATAGAGAGGAGGCCTGTGTCCCAGCAGTGAGAGTATTACAGGCTGATTATGCTTATGCTAAGGTCAATACCCTAGAACCTATTAATTAATCGAATATTTAACGAAAAATTTTTGTAATTAATATTTATTAAACTACTTTTATTGATGGTCAAAGTTCTCAAAGGTATTAATTTAACATAATTATATTCTGTTCCTAAAGAATTTTTCACTTCAAGTAAAAATATTTAAAGGAAATGCGACTTTCTTTAAAATATCATTATTCACTGCTCGAGTAGTGTTCCTGAAGATTTTCTTAACGATTTTCTCTGAATTATAAAACACATTCAAATTCTAAACAAGTATTTTCTGTTTAATTGCCAAATTCCATTATTATCCTAGCCTAGCCTATTCCCAAACTATGTTGGGGTCTACTACCAGTCTAACCGGATGCAGCTGAGTACCAGTATTTTACAT
Organism: Cerastis leucographa; assembly: GCA_963082945.1. NCBI lineage: Eukaryota > Metazoa > Arthropoda > Insecta > Lepidoptera > Noctuidae > Cerastis > Cerastis leucographa. The sequence goes on along the minus strand of OY720356.1, from coordinate 16,993,418 downwards.
GAAGCGACTACCTGTCTGACCTGCACAACCCAGTAACTGGATAATACTGGTAAGACTGGATGTCAGACTTTTGGCTTCTGACTACTCGTAACGACTGTCAAAGATTTACAAATGACAGCCGGGACCAACGGCTCAACGTGATTTCCGAGGCACGGAAGAGACTCGGTATGTAATTTAGGTCACCCATCCACGGACCAACCTCGGCAAGCACGGCTTATCCTTAAAGATCGACCCGTGCGGTTGTTATTATTTAGCCACAAGCACCTCCTAAATTCCACTAACGGAACGAAAATGCTCACTAATTCTGAAAAATAATTTGTTTTGGCCACATTTATTACCTTTTCGAAATATCATATTTTTAACAGAACGTTGTCAGAAAAGTAATATTAGATTATTAACCTTTTAATTCATAGAAAATATCCAATAATATTCAAGAGCAAATATCACTGGTCAAGTTTATAGGTATTTGACCTATTGGATGAACTGGCTTCACAAATATTTGCGGATGCCAAACTGACTAGAGGTAGACTGTTTCGACGGCTGGCCGGATCTGCCAGTGCAGCATTTAATATGGGATTTGATGTTTGTTCCCTGTAGATATTTGCTGGTATAAAATGACTGAGAGAAATGGCTATTTTACTGAAGGATTTTTGTACATACAAAACATAACCCCATTTTTTTCCACAGGTTAGGCAGAGGTGTACCTGTCTAATGGTGGAACGTGGGTGTACTATAATATTTACATTTTGCTAGTTATGTTTTAATTCCATGTAATAGGGGGCGAGCCTATTTGCCATTAACTGGGTACAATTTCAGATCGGGCTGCTAAGAAATTCCTAGAAACCCAGTGACACTATTACCGATCTGGGAAACTAGACTAAAAACAAAGAAACTTATATACTGATACTAGCTGTACCCAGCATGCGTTGCAATGCACTTTTTACTACCCACCTACCCTATCCGACCTACCTACCCTATCCTACCTACCCTACCCGACGCTACCTACCTACCTACTCTACCCTACCCTACCTACCTACTCTACCCTACCCTACCCTACCCTTACTACCTACCTACCCTACCTACCTACCCTACCCTACCTACCTACCCTACCCTACCCTACCTACCTACCCTACCTACCTACCCTACCCTACCTACCTACCTACCCTACCCTACCTACCTACCCTACCTACCTACCTACCCTACCTACCTACCCTACCCTACCTACCTACCCTACCCTACCTAACCTACCCTACCCTACCTACCTACCCTACCCTACCTACCTACCCTACCCTACCTACCTACCCTACCCTACCTACCTACCCTATCCTACCTACCTACCCTACCCTACCCTACCGTATCCTATGTCCTTCTCCTGGCTCTAAACTACCTCCCTGCCAATTTTCAGCTAAATCGGTTCAGCCGTTCTTGAGTTATAAGTGAAGTAACTAACACGACTTTCTTTTATATATATAGATAAGGTTAGGTATTTATAATGGGTGTAAAAAGAACCTTACGAAACTGAAAAGCACTTGTTCTCCCGGTTCACCGGGAACCTTCTAGTTACGGAGATATTAAGGCGGTTAACACACTGCCACGCACGACGCAGCGTAGCGCGTGAATGCGTGCTTTAACGTTGCTTGTAAGTATCTCCGTTTGCATAGAAAACACGCTCAGTCCAACACACAGAAAATAACAACGCGCGTTTATGCAGATGACGCGCCTACAAGCGGTGAAATATGCGCACACGTGCGTGGGTGCGGGGCGAGACGCAGGGTATGGCACACCGAGCCGCAGTGCCGTGCGTGATTTTGGATGGGCTCTGCACTGCACTATCACCACAGCGAACGTCTTTGAAATGAGTCAGGGCCGTCGTGAATCCACAAAGCGCGTGAGCGCGTAAGAAACCCGCACGATGATTTATATCTGCACTCCCGCAAGTACGCGCGTAGGTGCGTTGACACGCAGCGTGATGCGTGGCAGTGTGATAATCGCTTTAAAGTCAAACTTTTTCTCAAGTTTTAAAAAAAATGTATAATGAAGGTTATAACTTTACCTAAAATACCTCCATGAATCTCATACTCTTTAGTGTGTTTATCAGCACAATGGTTTGAGTGCGGTACAAAAGTGTTTTACTCAGCAATCATTTTTGCGTAGAGTTATTTAGTTTGATGTACATATTGGTATGTTGACGGCTTCGTGAAGGGTCTGTGCGCCTTTTATAGAAGTTTTGTTTTGGTCACCAAAAGAATTTTTCGCGATTTCGATATCGGTCCCATAGAGAAATTGGCCCAGTTTGATGGCCCAAACCCTTAATCTCCACACTTCTTATACACACTGTAGAAAATATCTGTCACTGCTGTTATATTTCATTGGTCCCTCGCACATTAATACCAAATAAAGTTCAGAAAACAACATTATCGTCAACAAAATATTATCTATACGATCGAATTACTGGCAGAAAACGGTGATTATCACAAATAGGGCGCAGGGTACTGCCAGCATATTGTAGAAATACGATGTAAATGTATTCTCAATAAAGATAATGTGATACAAATAGTTTATTCACATGCTTTATTGTACTGTTTTCCACCTCTGGAGATAAGAATTGCGACAAACGACACGCTCGTGTGTCACTTTTTTGCAACTTGCATTTGCTTTGTATGTGCAACTTACGATAAGTAGTAGAATGCTCCGAGCAATGTCTTTCATTTGTTTTGACCGATCGCTTACTATGCGGCCAGGTTCACGAATTTTGGCCGCAGAAGCTTTAACCAGGAAGAAAGTTTGGTCGCACATTTGTCCGACGAGATTTTTTGTTGCCGGTCATACGATAAGCCGTGGTCGTGGCCACGTAGTGTGCGAGGTCCCTAAAAGTGTGGCCAATCGGTCCCATACTATGTTCTAATTAACCTGTATCCGTGTGTTAATAATACAACAGACTCAAACGCGGATAATAGCTATTCTAAAACTAAATATGCCATGAAATGGCCTAATATTGCATACTAATAACTTGTTAACGTTCTATTGCCACAAAATAAATGGGTGGTTTAAATTCTGCATATCGAGTTAGGATTCAATTCTACGTTATTAACTAGTTTTTGATGACTCTGTGTAGTGGTCACTAGCTAGGAACCAATATGATTTACTGATGGAACTACGTTGTTTAAGCTGCAAATTAATTTGATTTAATAGACTGAACGATCAACTAACTTAGTCCCAAAGTAGTTAGTTGGTAAAACCGTCAATATTTTTTCTCCAAAATTTGCTATCGCAAAACGGGTGTTTTCGCGGCCGAGAGGTTTAGCAGGTATTGTTCATAGCGTTTGTTTTGTGTAACGTGGAGACGGCGTTAAAAACACTTTACTTTAAAAAGAATGGAAGACAAACATGCGACTGCGAAAAGAGTGGAAGATAATAGGTACTACACGCCCTCAACTACACTTGGTCAAAGCCGACCGACGACTGAAAAAATCTTTTTTTAAAAACCCAAAAGTATTTGGCTCTAGTTAAAGTTTTAAGCCGTGCAGTACCAATGGTCAGCATTCGTGATTTCGTTCATTAGACTAGGTATAGGTAAGGCAAGGACCTATACGCGAAAAAAGATATAGGATTGAAAGATTTGTGTGAAAAAAATACAGTAACATAGCTCTTCTTTTAGGATTTTCGACCGCATTAATTCAGAGGTACTATATCTCTTTCATAGTCCTTCGCAGACTGTTTGTCTTTTGTGGCTTATAAATAAAATAAAAAATACACGAGGGCTGTACCGCAAAATAAATCCAACTTTTGTCTAGGGGTAAAATATATATTGACATAAATAGTAGAGAGTAGGTGGCAAAAAAATCCGTCTATTTTTGGGGTTTACTAGCCAAATGCTGGAATCACAGGCCTTATGCCCATTGGCCGTACCCGGACGTTTGATTGTCTCAAGGCCTGTTTTTTTAATGGCAATTGGTAGCCAATTAAAATACTTCTTCGACAACTATTTGATCTAAAAATATTATGAAATAAAAATGAAATAAAAATGAAATAAAAATGAAATTAAAATGAAATTAAATAATGAGCAACCAGACACATAACACGTAATTTGCATGATAGTAGTATGGATAAACTCTTAGACATACCGCTAAAGGGTGTGTCAATACACCCTTTGTGTTCAATAATAAATTAAAAGGTGATTGGACGATACGCCTCTGCCATTTTATGGTCATACTTTATCACATAGAGTAGGTATATGATCGATTTAATGACATAATAAGCGACCCGCCCTTGCTTCGCACGGTTTTTATGACTTGACAAAACATCTAGATTTCTTTACTAAGTATACTGTATTTGCATTAATTTCCGAAAGCAAGTAGTTCTTTTTTTAAATTATTTTTACCATATTTTCCTTTTTAACGCAAAGGTAAAGGTAGAGAATGTGGCATTAAGTTTGCCTTGTCATTCATTTTTAATTGTGACGCTTGTAATAATACCGAAGTAATTTACGTAGTCTTATTATCTAAGTCTAGGCCTTGGGTAATTAATATAAAACGAGCTCTTAATATAGCGATTAGGTACGTTAATTAAGTAGAAGGTAATTTAGTTTCTCATTAAAGTAAAATGATTAGTTCTAGAAATACTTGGAATTTGCTATACCGCGTTGCCATACCGCGCGTATGTCAAAGTGGTCACTTTTTATATATAATATAAGTATATTTTATAGCTCATACAAGCGTAAACGCGCGCGACATTACGCGCTTTCAAAAATCTACAAGCGCATATTCCGGTGAATACGGTTTATTAAAATGACAGCTGTCACCAAAAGTGTCGACTTATCTGACTCGCGCTTTTATGAGCTTATACTCACGTCAACGCTCGTACGTACAAGTTCCATGTGTGCCATGAGGCTCGCTTATACGCACCAGAAGCACGTATAAAACTATCTTATTTGTACCGAAAATTGCTAATCTGAAACCGCCCTTAACATAAACACTTTCGTGCGACCTAAGTACAGTGAAGTGAAGGCACATCTAATGATTTAAATCTTTGAGTGAATGTAGTTTTATGAATTGGCATTTCAGGACTACAAAGCCTCCTTTGGTAGACTCCGTGCCAATCAGCCGCAAAATAAACGAGACACCCCGGATGAATTTGAAAACTTTTCCAATCAAGAAGTAAAAAACGGGTTACAGATATTGCAATTTTATCGAACCGAAGTGTGCTTTGCCATATTTTCCAGTTTTTATCGTGCCTTTTTAAAGTCTTGTTGATCAATATAAATTTAAAAGTAAAAGTCGAGTTTTAGTTATAGAGAATTGGTCGCTAAAAATATAAGAGAATAAATAAAATAGCCTACTTTCAAGTATGTTGGGGTTGGCATTCAATCTAACCGCATGTAGCTGAACACCAGAATAATAACTGCTTACGTTAACATATTTGCTATGCATAATTAAGTAGCACTGCGCAAAAATTATTGCTGGGAACAATTTTTTGGTTGAATAACATTGAGAGTTACCGTTAACTGTGATTTACGGTAGCTCTCAATGTCTCTCAAAATATTGTGCTGATGATGGAGGTATTTAAGTTAAAGTCATAACATTTAACACTTGAAATTATATGTGATGACATAAATGGATAGAATTTTGACCTTCAATATCTCCGTAACTAGAAGGTTCCCAGAAAAGGTGCAAAAAAAGAACATCATCGCCATGATGGGAAGAACAAGTGCCGCACAGCTTCGGTAAGGGTGTTTTCACACCGGATAGTATATCAATCCATCTTATTTATTTATTTATACAAGTACTCGCTGCACTTACAGTTTGCACCAAAGCGTGCAGCAAGCCAAAAATATAACATTAACTAAAGAAATTTACAGAATAATTAATTAATAAATACAGCAAAGCCTTATTGCTGCTCGTAAACACATCGAATAATTTATTTATTTATTTATTTATTAAAACTTTATGCACAAGTATAAAAACACTGTACAAAGGCGGACTTAATGCCTTAGGCATTTTCTACCAGTCTACCTTAGGGTGATGCAGAGAGAAAACATAGTAGGTGCAGCATAACAAATGGTAAGAGAACATTTACAAATAAAATATAACGATACATACATAAATACATACATATATATATATATATATACAATAAGTAAAGAGAGAGACAAACTAACAACAATTTAATTATGAGATGAATCTGCCAGCTTCTTAAGTAAGTGTTCGCGAGCTTTAACTTTAAATGTGAACCGACTGTTGGCCAACCTGATGTTCAGAGGGAGCGCATTCCAAAGAAAGACAGCCTGGACAAAGAAAGACGACTTGAGAAAACCAGAGCGGTGAGAAGGACAACGTAGAAGACGATTATAGGAGGAACGAAGATTCTTACTGTGCGCAGAGCACAAATATTGAAAATGAGTAGTCACATAAGAAGGAGAAGTAGGCTTATTAAGAAGCGAAAATAGGGTAGTCAAAGCTCTCAACGCTCTGCGCTGTCGGATGGGCAACCATTTTAAAAGTGACCGATGTGCGGAGACGTGATCATACTTACGAAGATTAAATACGAATCGAATGCAGTTATTAAGAAGTCGGTCAAGTTTATTGAGGAGATCTGCATTCAGGTCGTAGTAGCACACATCACCATAGTCAATTATGGGGAAGATTAGGGACTGTACAAGCATTACCTTTATGTGTGATGGGAGAATATTTTTTAGCCGATAGAGCGACCGCAATGTTCCGGTGACTTTCTTGCTCACAATCGCGACCTGCTTACGCCAGTCAAGGCAAGTGTCAACATGCAAACCCAGATCCTTGACGTCAGAGCTAAACGGAATAACTGTACCGTCAAAGGTAACCGGTGGCACCGTTAAGCCATTCAGCCTTCTCAGGCTATGGGGACTCCCTATAATAATAGCCTGGCACTTGGTTGGGTTAACCGCCACACCGAAACGATCAGACCCGTTTTTGACAAACCGTAAATCCCGGTTTAGCTCCTCGATTGCACCGGACAAGCTGTCAACACTAGCCTGACAGTAGAGCTGTAAGTCGTCAGCGTAAAGATGATACACACACTGAAGCTCGGTAGTGATGAGATCTATAAAAATAGAGAACAAAAGTGGAGATAAAATACCGCCTTGAGGGACGCCAGCATCAAGATCACACCAGCTGGAGCTAGCGTCACCAGCAAGAACTGACTGCTGGCGCCCCCGAAGATAGGAAGAAAACCATTCCAATACCTCCGGAGAGACCATCAGATAGGAGAGGATGGATAAAAGGACTTCGTGACTGACGGTATTGAAAGCATTGGAAAAATCAATTAACACCAAAACCGAAACTTTAGTGTCTTCCATTCCCCGCCTTATATCGTCAGTCACTTTAAGGAGGGCTGATACGGTACTATGGCCGGGCCTGAACCCGGATTGCAATGGACTGATAAGGGAGTTGTGGTGGATGAAGTGGGAAAATTGCTTGTGAACACAGGCCTCGAGTACTTTAGACAAAAAGGGAAGGATAGAAATTGGTCGAAAGTGGCTGAGAAGAGTGGGGTTAGGAATTTTAGGGAGTGGCCGAACATGGGCTTTCCGCCATAGAGAAGGGAAAACACCGGAGTAAAGGGAGAAGTTAACAATATGGGAGATTGCAGGAAGGAGCTGATCAAGAGCCGTCACAATCATGTGACGACTGATGTTATCACAGCCCACGGCTTTGGACTTAATGGACAGGATTATCTTCTTGATCTCTCCGGGATCGACTGGGGTGAAGACAAAGGGAGAAATATTGGGTCGCGTCAGACCAGCAAGATAGTCAATGGTTTGACATTTGGTTAGACTATCAAGAGTAGGGACAGTGGAGAAAGAAGAAATAATCAACCGTACCCTTCAATGTAGTGCTCTCTTCTACCTCTAGAACTTAGACCCTAATGCCTCCATCTCATGCTCATATATTATACTCATATATAACTTCACGCATAGTTTTTTTTTTAACTTTATTTTTTATTTCATTTGTCTGTATGCACGTGTAAGCGGGCACGCCCTTTATGTCTGGAGGGTTTATTTATTCTTAAGTATTTTTTTTTTAATATTTTATTTTTTAATTGGTGTGTGCTCTAGCTGACATGTGACATTAATTTGACGTAATGGATTCCTTGTTTATATAAACTTGAACACTATTGTATAGAATCTGGTTCTTCTAGCCTAACAGATAGATGTGTTGCTGGGGAGTTTGTTCCGCCACTTCTTCCCAGCTAAAACACTAGGAAGTGGCGAAGGGCGGGCGTTTTGGGGGACTGACACTTGTAATGTTGACGTTCAAAAAGAGCTGATTATCAGCCTAATTTGAAAAATGACTTTTGTTTTTGATATAGATATGAGATATAAGATATTGCTGTAGATAGGTCGCGGTTAGAAACAAGGGCCTGGCTGGCAATAAACTGGAGTAGGTAGGCGATAAAAGGCTGCTCTATTAAGAAGGGTTTTAACTGACTTTCAAAAGGAGGAGCTTCTATGTTCGACTGTATGTTTTTATTTATGTATGTTCTGTTCATCAATTTCTCCGCCAATTGTGAACCGAGTTCCGAGGTCGGAACAAAAAAGTTAAAAGTTAACTACATGTTATGAAATAAACGGCCACTGTTACCATTTACATTTGTGGTTGAAATGCTACGTAATATCGGTCTCTGGCACGCGAATCGTGTCGGTCAGCATTAAAACCTACTTTAATAATATTATTTGCGTTAAGAATCTGACGTTTTAATACCACAAATAAGTACTGACGGTGCTATTTTGAAGGTGTTATTTTAATATTAATAAGCTTTTGAATGGGCTAGAAACGCAAGAAACTCTTTAATATTTGACCTAGGTGAACGTCACGTTCTAAAACGATCGAAAACGGTCTAAAATGGTAACTTTAGCAGAATCGTAATAGGATAATAATTTATGAATCCCGTCACAAATTGTAAAATGTTGACGACTATTTATTATAATAGCTGCGTCTGTGAACATTTTAGGAATTTTAATGTGATTCATTTTTTTATCTTACAAGCTGTTACTTTCGTCAAAATAATTATAAAAATATAACTTCCCTATTTGAATCAGATTTTGTTTTCATGAAATGAAATTAATTTATTTGCCAGAATATAGGTACACAATAACTTGGTGAAATAATTCTTATATGACTCACTATATTCGACTTATCAGTCGTGCAAATGTTTCGAGTAGGTACACAATTACACATGCCTAATAAAGTTAAAAATTACATAGATGTCACCATGCACATCATAATTTACATTCTTAATAGGTATATTAGCATTAAACATACATTAATTATTACAGCTATATAAACTATTACATTAAATTAGAAAATATATCGGATTATAACAATCAAAACAGTCAATAAGTTTATTAGAATCAAAATGTCAAAGTCATAATTTAATTTAAAAAAATTGTACTTGCACATTACAATAGTTATCCAAATCATGTCGGCTTAAAATTTAAATAGTCATCAATTGAATAAAAACATCTGTCACAAAGCCAATTATATAAAGTTCTATTAATTTTGCACGGTACCCTAATATTTTTTTAAATAAAGTTAGCCTAAGTCACTCCTTTTAACATCAGCTATCTGCCAGTGAATGCCCCGTCAAAGTCGGTACAGCACTTTCAGAGATCATGATTCTGCCTAAGCGGCAATTTTAGGCCCCCAGAGCCTTGGACTATTGGCAATCGCTTTTACAGGGTATCGTATTTTTACAAAGAGTTTCAACATAATTGACATACCTAATTTAAGCTACCTCTTACGGCGCGGTCCCACTATGTCGTGGCCGACAGTTAAACGTGTCGTCCTATTTGTAAACACATCCATTTAAATACACAAGCCACGACGCTTTAAACGACACGATAATCTGTCGTCACGACATAGTGGAAACGCGCCCTTAGTTTAAGTTATCCGTGATCTCGACTCCAATAATCATCTGTAGATATTGTTATATAAGAATGTTAAATAAAAAATCGAGTGAATAAATAATATTTGGACAACTGTTAATGAGATACTTTAATACTAAACCGAGCGGCGTTCAATTATGTCTCATCATCATCATCATCATTTCAGCCGAATGACGTCCACTGCTGGACATAGGCCTTCCCCAAGTGTCGCCACATTGACCGGTCCCGAGCGACCCGCATCCAGCGGATCGCCGCAACCTTCACCAGGTCATCGGTCCACCTAGTGGGAGGCCTTCGTGGGAAGTTATGCACGTGCATACATTTCGGCGATTCATCCATACTAATATTATAAATGCAAAAGTCACTCTGTTTGTGTGTCTCTGTTCTTATTTTGTTTGACGTGGTCTCAAACATATCCTAGAGTTAAGGGATATAAAAAAAAAAAACAGGTTGTATATAGATATGACGTTCTTTCATCAATCCAGAAACACGAAGATATTTCAATCCCGGTCTGAATATCACCTTTGATTAGTGATGGACCAAGTTCATTCATTTGCGATCAAAGAGGCTGGGCCAGTGATTGCAGACATGATTACACAAGTTCTCATGAAATTACCGTCATTTTGTATAGTTGAATATCATGATAGAATTGTTTGGGCTTTGTGTTTACCGCTTCATAATTTTTCAGTTGTGTAATTGAGTTTTCTAGGTTCCAAACAATAATATGTCAAAAAATATGGATAATTTCCTGATTGATCGTACGCAAAGTTCCATCGGCCTGTCAAAATTAATTATGATGATCGATGGAAATGTTATCGTCTGTTTTTTTTTGTTCATACTTGATTGGCTTGCGTTTGGCCGCAAATCGTCTGATGAGAAGCGATGATGATTTCAATAGGGGATAATCCATTTTTTTTTTCTTTGTCTGTCAGGTAGTTTATTGAAAAGTATTGGACACGTATTTTTTCTTTTTTCACGTGGTCATAAAATTACGGAGATAATTATATTGAGTTGAAATGGCGCATGACGTCACATGTAGGTAAGTTTTATACCTACTTGTGACGTAGTAAGCCCCCACTCTCCAACTTTAATGAGTTTTAACTAAGTAATATTTTGATATTTTGATAAAAAAAAATACGTGTCTAATATTTTTGTATTACCTGTCTGACGGACAAAATAGAATGTCGTTTTCTTTACCCAGTCCAGTCCCCTATTATGTAACACTTGCTATCACAGAGCTCCAAAGGATTTTAAGATAATACTATTAATCTGTTGCTTCTATATTAATATATTCGTCTGCTAGACCACGTCAATAAAGCAAAAAACGTTATAACTTTCTTAAATTGTCATAATTAAAGCCATTGTTGCCATGCAATGTATTAAGCAATTGCCCCTTTCGCTGATCTTAGTCTATTTTACACAAAAAAAACCTACAAACATGGCAATTGCAATGTAAGCTCTCCTTTGATTATAATACACCACTATTTTATAGTGAGTACAAAAACAATTGGCCTCCATCCGTACCCGTTACTGATCATATTTGTGTAGTCAAAATTTAAAAAACATAATCCCGTCATAATTGGTAAATTATAACATAACAATCATTCAAAACAATTACTACTACAAAATACTACGCGCAGTACTTTTCCATTTCGGTCGCCATTCATAAATCCGCAAAAATGAATAGCCTGTACGATGTTTCCATAAATTGAGTGGCATTTTGGGATATAAACAAACGCTAATAACTTTTCTGTTTATGAATATTATTTAATGAGATTTTACATATATAATACCAAGACCTTCTCTAATAAGCCCTTTAAGTATTTGTACTAATTAAAAAATATTGGTGTATAAAAACGGGCCAAGTGCGAGTCTTACTCGCACACAGGGTTCCATAGCCCCAAACAATATAATGACAATGTTTTGAACGGTCATTCATTAGTAAACCTTCACTCAACCGCAAAACTAAATTTGTTTTTCATAGTAAGTTAATGAAAAACAAAGTTACTGCTGCAGTTTGGTGAAAAAGTCCCATATCTCAAAAACTACATATCAAATCTTATTCAAACTAATTTTCGTTGAAAGTTTTTTTTTACGATCTACATCCCCATATTTTTTTCAGATTTTTTCTCTTGTTACTTTAGAAATTAGAGGGGGGGGGACACTCGTTTTACCACTTTGGAAGTGTCTATCTTTCAAACAATTGTCTTTGAAAAAAAATGGTTTCAGGAACCTTTTTTTTTTTTTACGGATGGGAAATCATCAAATGACTTCTCCCGCTCTGGGCGGAGCGGGAGGGAGTGTCAGACTTGTACTGACTAAAACCCACCCATGTTCCTTCTTCGCCCTTTTTGTTCCAGGGCCGCGGTATCTCTTTCGAACAACCCGCAGCCCTGGCAGGCATCGGCCCTCTCGGGCCCCATCCGGTTTGCTGACATCTCCTTGAGGCGCGCGTGGAACACGTACGCGCCGTCGACACGGCCTGTCGTCATAAGACGGACGGACGGTGAGCTAGCCCATTACTCACCGTCCACAGGCTCGCGCCTATGGTGGCCGGGGACCACTGGTTGCCCCCCGACGCCCGGGGCGTCTCCCGCGGCGGCTGGGACGTGAGGTTCTCTCCCTCTCACGTTCCGCCACCTCCTTCGCTAGCATGACTGCTTCGCAGAAGGAGGCGACGGCTTCCCATTCCCTCTCGCTCCGGACCATGGATTGAACCAGGGCCGGTCGCGAGAGGTCACCGCCGCCAATCGCCGCTACGAGGACACGGCGGTGCTCAGCCCAAGCAGGGCAGAGCTCCACGGTGTGCTCCACCGTGTCCTCCGGCCGATTCTCACAATGGTAACACCCGGGCGTTTCCTCCCGCCCAATTCGGTGCAGGAACCTCCCGAAACAACCGTGTCCGGTGAGGACCTGCGTCAGGCGGAAGGTGAGGGCGCCGTGCCGCCTCTCTAGCCACTCCTCAAAGAGGGGACTTATCGCCACTATTGTGGCGTGCCCTGCACGTGGTTGCGATAGTCGCTGTCTCCATGCCACCATGAGATCGCGCCGGAGGTCTGTCCGCTGAGCGACAATTTGCCGCGGCAGCGGAGTTTCCCCCCGGCGTAGTGCCTCCGCGCGCCATTCATGCAGGCGCGCGGTTTCAGGAACCTCAATGTCATTTTTAAAGACCTATCTATAGACACCCCACACGTATAGGTTTGATAGTTTTTTTTTTTTTAGTTTCAATATCATGTATGGGGGATATTCTTATCTATATATTTTTTTAAATTTTGTACATAAATCCTAATGCGGTTCCCAGAATACATCTACCTACCAAGTTTCAGCTAGTGTGTAGTCCTAATAGTTTCGGAATAAAGTGGCTGTGATACGGAGGGACAGACAGACAGACAGACAGACATGACGAATCTATAAGGGTTCCGTTTTTTGCCATTCGGCTACGGAACCCTAAAAAGGTAAGCTTAACACGAAATGGTTTTTCTTACAGTAAACCTCATTGAGATCTTCTTATCAGCTGTTTGATTAAGAGTTCAGGATAAATGGTGTTTATTTTTACAATAGTCAGATCCATCTGTTTCGGTTTTTAGCTCGCCTATTTTCATTGACGTCAATTCCGATTTTGATTCCCAATAGTTGCGTTTTTTACGATTTTTGAGCATTGCAATCGTAAATTATTTTATCGTGTATATACGTTACAATCTTCTACAGACAATTCTACCTTTTTAAAATACACAGTCTTTTATAATCTAAGATGAAAATAAGTGAAAGAGTAAAAAAACTGATATTTAAAGGTAGACTTGACTTAATTTTATAAGGCAACCTATTCGCTATTTGTTCATGTATTATTGATTTCCAAAAACCATTTTTCACTCACAAATAGATTGGTAAAGATCATCTTATTCGTGATGTTGTAATTTGCATTTACTTTATGTTGATGGAATTATCCATTGCATTCAGTGCACTCGACCAGTCCCACAGCATTCTGGAGTTGAATCAAGATTATAACGTCATTTCAACAAAAACGGTTTAGTCTATCGCCTGTCACGTAAATAATCATGTTTGTGCAAAAAACGTAAATCAACAAACACGTGTCATTCTAATTTAGACGTTTATTTTTTATGCTAAATACAATTTTAGTACCTATTTTTATATAAGCCTAGTTAGTATTTATGTGTATGAGCTGTTTGGGGTTGAAAGACTGGGGCCATGGCGCCGAGTGCGCGAGAACTTAGTCTTTCAGGATATCGCGAAGCGGTTGGGCGACCATTCACATGACCCGAAGATTTTACTAACCGACTTCTAAAAACGGAGGACATAATAAATTCAATGAAACGAACAAAGTCACCGACTTCCGAATGTAAATTTTATTTTTTACGTTTTTAGAAAGTGGGTTTTTTTTTGTTTCAAAAATTGTTTTGACCAAAGAATCAGCATTGCCATTCTTGAGCAATGCTGTTTCAGGGCACATTTCGCATTGTAATTTTTTGACGGTCTGTATTTTTTTTCATAATTATGAGAAAATTATTTCAACACAGGTATGAAAATGTTTTTGATGAGATAACGATAATAGTGGTAGACAGGCATTGTGATTCCTGAGTAAAGTTACCAGAGTACTGTTTTAACATCGTTGTTGTGTTATTTCCGACTCGGTAAATTATCTCACGAACGATTTTTTTCGCCTACTTGCAAATAAATAATCCAACGCTCGATTTAAAAGCACTTAGGGTACTGTTCGTTTGGTTCTTATATTGTATACTTAAATGCGTATTTCATTCACGTTGAAAGAAAAGTTCATAACGTCCGGTCATGGACGATGCGAATTGAGATTACTTATGTCCTATACGTGATTTCCGGAGTTTGCGTCATTCTGAGGCCCGGACTTCAACAAAACGGGGATGTGTCATCTGTGGGTATGTGCGAAGCGGAGAGAAGAGGAGATGTTTAAGAGCCGGGGTGTATCTGATGGTTTTTGGGGCAATCCAATAAGAGAACAGTGTGATTAAAGTAGATTTATTGTTAGGAGAGCACGGATACATACATCTAGTTAGACGGCCATTACCAGAGAGAGATCAAGGTAACGTCAAACTCAAATGACACTTACATTGACAGTTAAGTGACAATATTGCATTCGTTTACAAACGTTCCAATACTAGGCCTTAAACTAATACAATATTAATTAACAAATACTAGGCCTCAAAAAAAAATATAATTGTATCTGAAAATGCACACAACAATCATAGGTATCGTCAATGCACAAAGTCAACATTTTAATATTTGAGACACAAACTTAAGATGTTTTTCAGCAGTTAAAGGTTTAGTTAAAACATCAGCCAACATATCATCAGTACAAAGATATTTTAAAACAATCTGTTTATTTCTTACCAAATCTTTTACAAAGTGATGTCTTATATCAATATGCTTCGACCTCGCATGAAACACAGAATTACTACAAAGTTTATGAGCTGACTGATTGTCATTTAACAACAAAACTTTACAAACAATGCCAGTACATTCAGAAATAAATGTTTTCAGAAACATAGCTTCTTTACAAGAATCTGAAATTGCCATGTACTCAGCCTCAGTACTAGAGAGTGCCACTGTACGCTGCTTACGACTTTCCCATGAAACTACTGACTTTCCTATACAAAATACATAACCAGTATAAGATCGACGATCCACTTGATTGGCCGCCCAGTCTGCATCAGTGAAACCCACTATATCTATTTCACCTTTCTGAAAAACAAGACAATAATCTAATGTTCCCTTCAAATACCTTAAAACCCTTTTTGCTGCTTTGCAGTGATTTTCACCATAACAGTTGTTGAACTGGCTAAGGTAACTGATACTGTGAGAGATATCTGGCCTGGAACACACAGATAAATACATTAAGTAACCAATAAGGCTTCTATAATCAAAGTTACATTTTGAACTGTTTTCTTTCTGTAACTTTATCCCAACCTCCATTGGAGTTTTCATTGGTTTGCAATCTGACATGTTGAATTTATCTAATATTTTCTTTATGTAAGTCGACTGATCCAAGGTGAAGTTTCCAACAGCTGTTTTTTCTATTTTCATACCTAAAATATGATGAGCTGTACCTAAATCTTCCATATCAAATTCTTCCATCAGTTTTTTCTTTATAACATTTCTTTGTTGTGATGTTTTTAATGTAAATAATATTATATCATCAACATACAGGGCAATAATCATGATATCACCATCATGATTGTATACATATACACATGGTTCTGAAGATAATCTGCTAAATTTCAATTTTGTGGTTAAAACATCATTAATTTTCTTATACCATTGTTTCGCCGACTGTTTTAAGCCATAAATTGCCTTATTTAGCTTATAAACTTTCTTCTCACATCCTTTTACCACATAACCTACAGGTTGTTCCATGTAGACTAACTCTTCTAAGTCACCATTGAGAAATGCAGTCTTGACATCAAGATGCTCAACCATCATGTCATACTGAGCAGCCAATGCCAGTAGAATTCTAATAGTTGAATATCTAACAACTGGAGAAAATGTTTCATGGTAATCTACTCCATACTTCTGTGTGTACCCTTTTGCCACTAAGCGAGCCTTATACTTGAGTAACTCTCCATTCATTCCTCTCTTTTTACTGAAGACCCACTTGCATTTTACTGGCTTGTGCCCCACAGGTATGTCAGTTAGAGTCCAGCATTCATTTTTTATGAAAGAGTTATACTCATCAGCAATAGCTTCACTCCAGTGTTTAGCCTCACTGCCTCTCAATGCCTCCTCCAGCGTAGTCGGCAGCTCCTCTAACATTATCTCTGTCATCCCAGCATACTCTTCTTCAGGAGCATCCTGATACAATGACTGTTCACTGTCCTCTGAGTCAATGCTCGACCTCCCTGGAATGTAAGTTATATCGGACGAAGAACTATCCGTAGACAAAGAACTATCCGCACTCTCTGAATCCTCCTGCACCTCCAAGTTGAACTGAGTCTGTCTGCGAGGATTTCTTGTGCCATCAGAAAGTAAACTGTCACCTATGGACGTATTTACTTGTGGAGACTGTTTGCCCTGGTCAGTCTGAGTAGGTTCAGATACTACTTTTGGTGATAATTGTACTGTAGTTGGTTGTTCAGTACTGTCTTCACTCAATAACCCAGATGTATCAAATATTTTAAAAACATCTATATTTTTATTTTCATCATGTGACACTGTTTTATTACTTAAAAACATATTTTCTACAAAATTGACATGCCTCGCCTTATGGATCTTCCTAGGATAAGATGGATCTATGAGCCTGTAGCCTTTGCTTTCTTCACAGTATCCTACAAAGATAAATCTCCTACTTCTGGGATCCAGCTTTCTGGCATTTTCATCAACTGCATATGCTATGCATCCAAAAATACGTAAATGTGTAACATTTACCTTTTTAGATGTCCACTTTTCTTCAGGTGTTGTACCCATGACTGCCTTGGTGGGGGACCGGTTCTTTAGGTAAACCGCTGTGTTAGCCGCTTCAGCCCAATACTGCTTTCCCAGTCCAGCATCTTGCAGCATACAACGGGTTTTATCCATAATTGTCCTGTTAGCCCTCTCCGCTACACCATTCTGTTCACTGCAGTGTGGGACTGTAGTTTCATGCCTAATCCCACAGGTCCTTAAGTACTCCTGAAATTTCAAATTAATGTATTCACCACCATTGTCACTTCTTAAAACTTTTATTTTCTTGTTTGAAAAATTTTCTACAAGTGATTTGAATATTTTAAATTTTTCAAACACTTCATCCTTTTTCTTTATGAAATATATAAATGTTTTTCTACTGAAGTCGTCAATGAATGTTACAAAATAACGTGATCCACTGTATGATGGCACCTGCATAGGGCCACACACATCAGTATGCACCAGCCCCAATATTTCAGAAGCCCTACTGTGACTCTTCTTAGGAAATGGCAATTTAGTTTGTTTGCCTTCTATGCAAGCTACACAAGGACTAAATAAAGAATTATCAAAATGCATACCTGTGACCAATTGATTCTTCATAGCATTCATACTCCTTGAGTTAAGGTGACCTAACCTCTTATGCCAAACCTCCTGTGTAACAGAACCCCCGGCAGACACTAAAGCAGTCATGTCTTCACCGTGCACTGGCAACTCCTCAGTTTTAACCTGTTCACAGACTAAGTTCATGGCACTCTCAGATCTTACCTTACTACTCACATTATGTACAGTGTCTAATTGATAAACACCACTATAGCATGTACCTGTAGCTATGACCTCATTACCATCCAAGATTTTACATCCTTGTTTATTAAAAATTACACTAAAACCTTTCCTATTCAGCTCACTAACTGATAATAAATTTGCAGTAAGTTTAGGAATATAATACACATTACTTATTGTCTTTAAGCCTTTCTGTAATTGTACTTGCACACTACCAAGTCCTTCAGTCCTGACTTTTTCACCATTTGCCACATTAACTTCTAGCGATTTAGTACACTGATAGTCCTGCATCTTTTCCTTGTTGTTGGTCATGTGGTTAGTTGCCCCACTATCCACGTACCAGACATCACTCTGCAGCTTCACAGATAACGCAGTTAACAATGACTTTTCTTCCTTGGGAGTCCTCTTCGGTTTACTATCAACTTTCTTTGGACAATCTTTCTTTAAATGACCACTCTTCTTG
Source organism: Cerastis leucographa (assembly GCA_963082945.1). Taxonomy (NCBI): domain Eukaryota; kingdom Metazoa; phylum Arthropoda; class Insecta; order Lepidoptera; family Noctuidae; genus Cerastis; species Cerastis leucographa. Next base: position 16,974,828 of record OY720356.1, on the reverse strand, counting down.
CAGCGAAAACACTTTAGAGGTTTCTTTGCCGCCAACGCATTGAGTTCTTGATGATCTTGACGCTTACCATCACGTCGCTGCTGCTCTAGTAAAAGCTTAGACTTTACCATTTCGCTTGTCAACTTTGTATTTGCATTCTCCAAAGCCATGATAAGGGGGTCAAAGTCCGGGGTCAAACCGCTCAACATGATTACAGCTAAAAACTCATCATCAAACGCATTCCCAATGTCTGTAAGCTGTTGCCCAAGTTCAGTTATTTTAGTTAGGTAGCTCTGCATGCTCTCCGCCTCACTTAGCCTCACACCAAACAGCGATCTTAGCAATCCAAGCCTCCTGCACAAACCTTTATCCTCGTAAGCGCGTTGCAAGCTATCCCATGCTTCATAAGCCGTCTTCGCGTTACGAATATGTGGCAACGCGGACGGACCGACCGATAAGCAAATCTTTGCCAACGCCTTTTGATTTTTCTTAGGGTCTGCGTTCCCTTTTTCGGTTTGTATGCAATCGTATAGGTCTTCGTGCATAAGGACGTTTTTCAGCATGAACTTCCACTGGTTGTAGTCTTCGATGCCTCGCAGCTTCTCAATCTGCAGTCCCATCGAAGCCATTGTAGTTGTGTCGAACGGCGTGGACGCCATGGAAAAATAACCCACGATGAAATCTTTCTTTTCGTGCGTAATTGGTTGAAATAATTACGTCGCAGTTTTCAGCAAATAGCCTGGGCCCATAACCTGATGGTTTTTGGGGCAATCCAATAAGAGAACAGTGTGATTAAAGTAGATTTATTGTTAGGAGAGCACGGATACATACATCTAGTTAGACGGCCATTACCAGAGAGAGATCAAGGTAACGTCAAACTCAAATGACACTTACATTGACAGTTAAGTGACAATATTGCATTCGTTTACAAACGTTCCAATAGTATCAACCGAAGCTGTGCGATGCTGTGAGATGCGTACTTGCTAGACCGCAACAGAGATGTGTGTACAGGCTACTCACCTCCAGTTTAGTGACTGCCGCACGCCGCTCACCGCATAACATATCTTTTTGTCTTTTCTATGCGCTTTTGCCTTCTTGACCTAAACAATTACGAGACATCTCCTCTCGTCTCTACTTAACCGTTTCCACTAAAGCTAAGACGGAGATGTGAAATGTAAATAACGAAATACTATTTATACAAGGTGTTGTTTTGCATCCTCGTTAAATTCAAAGAGGTAACTATTCTCGTCCTGAATCAATAATAAAATGGGTAAGTAATTTTTATTTTGTTTCTTATTTACGGAAATCGGTAAGTATTCAATGAACCACCCGTGTTTTAAACGCGGCCCGTCTGGTCCTCGCCCTATAACCGCGTTTTCGCACATACAAACAATCTCAAACGGTTATGCGATAATTTTTTATTCCCTAAACCAGGTTAAGGGGGTTATTCTGTTATAATGACAGACTTAAACAACCAAAAATATTTACTTTTATTAATAATTAACTAGGTACCGCAATTTAAATTGATTATTTATGTCTTTTGTAACAACTTCCTGAATTTTGACGAGGATGGAAAACAACACCTTGTATTGGTGGTTTACATCTCCGCTCCTCTCAACTCGTTTCCACTTCGGTAGAGTCAGGGACTAAGTCATTAATACTGTAAACCACTTTTTTCATTGGTATTGTCAGCAATCTCTTTCACAAGATGCTGATTCTGCTTGAGTATGGAGGTTGTGGCCAAGAGGTTTTGCTACAACTCGTGCATGATCAGCAAAGTACGACTCATCTTAAACTTCTTATTTTAGCGTATCGATGGTAATCTAAAACGACACGGTTGGCGCAGTGGTTGAGCGTTCGATTGCTGCGTTACGTGTCGCGGGTTCGATCCCCGCACGGAACAAATATTTGTATGGCCTACAGATAGTTGTTTCGGGTCTGGCTGTTTGTGTATGTGAGTTTAAATGTTTGTGAACGCACCCACGATACAGGAGAAATTCCTAGTGTGGGGCAACGTTTTTAAAAAAAAAAAAAAAACGAAGAATAAATCATTTTATCGGCCCAGAAAAGAGCCACTTGTTTGGCGCCTTCAGTAGCGTCCATCAGTTCCTGTATTGAACAAACAACATTACAGGACACGCAGGATACGATATTAAGTAGCCCATCGTTTGTTGAGCAGCACCACATTTGCACTTCAGAGCAGAGTCATCAATGAATCTCCACCTAATAAACTTATAAAACATTTGGTTTCGTTTCACGTTTATATCAAAATCTATTTTTATACGTTTTGTTTATACAACGCGTAGCCGCGGTGAGTTCCGTAAAATAATTTATTTCCAACAAGTGCGTTATAAATCATTTTTTTATTTTGATATCATAATTCTCAACGTCATCGCGGTCCGTAGTTTTACGGTGTAACGTAAAGAAACGTCGATCAGGATAATGGAGGTGTTTTGTAAAAGTCTATATGAAAAGCTTTTGCACGGAACGCGTTTAAAAAGGTTTTGTGATTTATTATGAGTGTGTCAAGTTCGGAAAAAACGTATTTATCGGCAGCAGGGTGACATTCTGTATAACCTAAGGTTATGGTAACCCTTACATGTAGCTTGTGTAGCGCTTAGAGGCTAGCGAGTCGTCTAACTAGAGAGTAGCGAAATAAAACGAACGTTCTAAAATCTTTGCAACCATCCGCACTGGGCGCTTGGCGCTGATGCTAGTAGCCTAGCATGAATCGAAGTATCGTGCAATGCAGTCGAAATTATACCTGTTATGACATGCTACCGAAAGGCCAATAAGGCTATATAATTTTACCTTTTCATCCATTTTAAAATATTACATTTACTTAAATTGTACACATAACCCTGCTAACCACAACACGCCATCTCATTATTTATCGCATCCAATGTGTGAGTATCAAAATGTAATAAAAATCTTTATTTCTTATTCAATATTGTACTTCGAAGTGGGCAGGATGTTCGATATCCGTCAATGTGCCTGCGAACAACGATATTTAAGTAAACAATGCCCGTCGAAATAAACCAGAAATTGCTTTATTTATTGTGTTAATTTTCAATTTCTACGACCTGATTGTACTCATCGTTGCAACTTTTGATTGCAATGACGAACCAATACAAATAAATCGAAATCTCTGGACATATCAAAGGTAGGTTATGTCCAGTAATTCCGATTTATTTGAGAGGCGTTTTATTTTTCCTTTACATCACATACATACTTTACATCATCATCTGGTATTCGGTATCATCATGTGGTATTTTTAGGTATTTTGTTGGGTTCCACTCTAACAAGCAGGGCCGGATTAACCATGTCGGGGCCCCTAGGCAATGCAATTTTCGGGGCCCCTTTTCAGCTGTCACCGGTGATCATGGCGCTTGTAACAACGTCAAAATATCAGTAGCTCACAATTGTTGAAAATCACGGAAAATATCCCATCATTGGTTATAAACCGTGAAAGCTTTAAGGCCGTCGTCGGATTTTGAGCCGGGGGAACGGATTTGTAAGGGGAAGTTTACTAGTTAGGGATGCAGCTAAAGTTCTTCTAAGAATGTAAAATGCAATACATAAAACTGTTAGCACCTAGGATTGGTGAGATTTTTTCATACTCGTTTATAGAAGTAGAAGTTCCTAATTTTGACGAGTTATTTCAGAAGTCTAGGAACTAAAAGAAAATGTAATCTCTTCACTCCAGACAAGCTAACTTATTTTTTTTTGTCCTTTTATTCAGAAAAACATGTTAATTAATCGCTTTAAAGAGACAAGTTTGAGATCTAAAGGACATAAGGCTCCAAGAGCGAGCGAAGCGAGCTCGAAAATTATAACACTTTACCTTGGACTGGTTAGAATTGTTGCGACATACAGGTGGGTGTCACCTTGTTTTGCAGACAGAAATTTGACATAATTTCGTTTTCCAGAAAATGTTTCACATAATATTTAGTCCCCGTATTTTTATTTCAAATATTTTTGTTTCGACTACTATTTACTTGAATGAAAAATATTTTACAGAAACACAATTCAAAGAATTTTACAATCACATTTTATTATTTGACCAACTTATCAAACAGCAGAATTATTTTCCAACGAATATTGTTTGTTCGATGTATGTTTCCATGGTATTTTATTTCAACGAAATTAATAACCTTAAATTAAAATATTGTCTTTAAAAGTCAATATGTTGTAGTACAAAAGTTTGTGACACAAACGAATGGCTGCAAAACAGACTCCACGTAGTCTTGCTTGCCCTACCCCTAGAGTGTAATTTAAGCCCGCGTAGGCGCGGAGGGATGAGGCGGCCCGCGAGTTGAGGAGCAGGTGGTTTCTAAAGATCGCCGCCGCGGCTGAGGCTGGCCGGCTTGCCGGCCAGCAAGCCGAAGCTGCGGTGGTGAGCATTAATACCATCTGCGACGATAAACTTGCGTGGGGCCGCCGGAGCCCCGAGGCGCCGGAGCCGTGACAGAAACCTTGCCTGTGCATGTTACATGCTTGCATGCATGCTGCAAGTTGCATGGTTGCTTGCATGCATGCTGCAAGTTGCATGGTTGCTTGCATGCATGCTGCAAGTTGCATGCTTGCTGCATGCTGCATGCAACAGGCATGGACACCATTAGTGAGAATAACGAGATTGTTTTCCTGCTTGACAATAATTTACTCGCATTATTTTTGTGAACCCGGTGTTGTAATTTTGTAGGAGGGTATGTATTTTTCAAAGGTTTGAATTTTAGAAACTGTCAGTCGATTAAAATGTTATTCATCGTAATAAGTTTTATGTGAAACAAACAATATGTGGATAAATAATATTTGATTTGTTATTCTATGATATGAATATTCTAACATTAAATTTTATTTGAAACAAAAATCAATGATTTAAATTTCTTCAAAGTAAGTATTCTGCGTATTGATTATTCTATGAAATGATAATATGAGAAACAATTTATGTGAAACAAAATTCGATTAAACAATTAGCGATGAAACAACGCACAACCATTGTTGCGACATACAGGTGTTATTTGGTCGATTTACAGACAAAGTCAAAATTCATTAGGAATTAGGCTGCAAGAACGAGCAAAGCAAGGTCGGAATTTTTTTCACAACTTACCTTGGACAAGTTAGGTTAGGTAGGTTCGAAGAACGAGCAAAGCGAGCTCGAAGATTTGAACACCCTGTCTAAATTGAACAGATTAGAATTGTTTCGACCAACCGGAGTTACTTAGGCGACAAAGTAAGATTCAAAAGAAAGTCGGCTACACGAGCAAGCGAACTCGAAAAATTTTACATCTTGCCTTCCATTGAATACATTCAGATATGTAATTTAAGATCAAAATGTCCACATAATCCATTTTTTGGCAAGCTTTTGTATTGTCATAATAGCCTATTAAGGTCGCAGGCCTGGGGCACCTAATTTATTTCAGCAGATCTGGTTGATCATGTGAAAATCCAGAAAAATGGAGCCTTTGTGATAAATGTTTTGTTTTTCACAGAGTTCAAAGTACGAACAGCGCGCGTTGGTTTTAAGAAAATGTGTAAGTTTGCAGCGGTACTACGAGTACTGAGGGGCCCATTACGTTGGTATTTACTCATTCTGCTACTACAAATTTGATAACACCTATTGCCATTGTGGATACAAATTTTCCAATGAAATTTTCACTTTATGAAACTTTTTCATTTTTTTGTGCACGCGCGGCACCCCTACCCGTTGTGGGGCCCCTAGGCAGTTGCCTAATTTGCCTTAGGGTTAATCCGGTCCTGCTGCAAACGAGATATAGCTGATTACCAGTATTTAACATAGAGTGACTACCTTACCTCCGCAATCCAGTAACTGGGTTATTTACATGATTCTACCCTACCAAGCGGTTGTAGGGCTTGTTATCCCAGAAGTTGCCCCAGAAGGTGTATATAGTTTGTCCTTTTATATTATTATTTATATTTTGATATATATTTATAGTATTTTGATATATTTTTATAGTATTGTATATATCCTTTGTAGTGTGTTTAAAATTCAATGTATAATAATTTATAAATATACACCTACCACTGTTTGTCTCTGCATCACCCAAAGGTTGACTGGTAGAAAATGCCTATGGCATTAAGTCCGCCTCTGTACTATGTGCTTGAAGTGTTAAATAAATAAATAAATAAGGTGGTAGCTGTAAGGCTGATCCGGGGGTACCGCACGATCTCCGGCGAGGCGGCGAGCCTCTTGGCCGGATTGCCGCCATCTGGAGGCGATAGTCCTCGCGCGCCTGCATGAATGGCGCGCGGAGGCACTACGCCGGGGGGAAACTCCGCTGCCGCGGCAAATTGTCGCTCAGCGGACAGACCTCCGGCGCTCATGGCGACATGGAGACAGCGACTGTCGCAACCACGTGCAGGGCTCGCCACAATAGTGGCGATAAGTCCCCTCTTTGAGGAGTGGCTAGAGAGGCGCCACGGCGCCCTCACCTTACACCTGACGCAGGTCCTCACCGGACACCGTTGTTTCGGGAGGTTTCTGCACCGAATCGGGCGGGATGAAACGCCCGGGTGTTACCATTGCGAGGACACGGTGGAGCACACCGTGGAGCTCTGCCCCGCTTGGGCTGAGCACCGCCGTGTCCTCGTAGCGGCGATTGGCGGTGGCGACCTCTCGCGTCCGGCCCTGGTTCAATCCATGGTCCGGAGCGAGAGGGAATGGGATGCCGTCGCCTCCTTCTGCGAAGCAGTTATGCTAGCGAAGGAGGTGGTGGAACGTGAGAGAGAGAGAACCTCACGTTCCAGCCACCGCGGGAGACGCCCCGGGCGTCGAGGGGCAACCAGTGGCCACACCCCCGGCCACCGTAGGTGCGAGCCTGTGGACGGTGAGTAATGGGCTAGCTCACCGTCCGTCCGTCTCATGACGACAGGCCGTGTCGACGGCGCGTATACATGTTCCACGCGCGCCTCAAGGAGATGTCAGCAAACCGGAAGGGGTCCGAAAGGGCCGATGCCTGGGCGGGAGAAGTCGTTTGATGATTTCCCATCCCCAAAAAAAAAAAAAGGGCTTGTTATCAAACTTTCAGACTACGCGTGATAACTGCCATAGATCTGCAAAAGACAGCCGAAACCAATGGCTAAACGAGCTTTCCGAGGCACGGAGCGAAATCAGTATGCAATGGATGGTCACCCGTCTGAATTCTGAAAACAATAATAATTATTTTAGGCAGTAGCTAGATAAAGAACGTTCATATATACTTTAGGCTGGATATCTACTTCCAATCCACCTACACTAGCTGTTTTGGTACTATCTGTGTGAACTGCTATTTACTATATCCAACTGTGAGTTTCATCTGTCACCATTGATTTATCGAGTTCTTTCGCACATATCGTTCTTTTTCGAACTCGGATTTCGAGCAATTAAATGGTAAAAGATCTAAATAATTTCGACGAAAAAAAAATGTAAAATCTAAAAAGCTTTATACAATTTATTTGATACTTGATTTGAACCTAACCTAACAATTTTTCTAACCGAACAACAAGTCTTTGCTTTATGCTTCATTAATTTTCTTTTGTGTACCTATTTTATATACAGACATTTTAACAAAAGCTGTTTCTAAAAATATTTTGTAGTGAATTATCTTTTTGCCTTCTAAGTTAAATAGTTGCTTTGCTTTTGAAACAAAGATATTTTCTAACTGTATTTTCTATTCTTATATGTTACTTGGTTTCGCTTTCTGAAACTAATTTGATTTCTTGGAGTAGTTTTATGGAGAATATGATAACTGTAAAACAAAAGTTGGAAGCAGGATTATAATTAAGCAAGAAACTCACATGTCATTTCCTAAAAGCAGTGTTTTGTTTATTATCCAAGTCATATGACTTTGTCAAAGTGCGAAGAATTTTGAGGAAGATATTTAAGTTACATTTTGCTCTAGATATTCGTACCTATAAACAATGGGCCTGGTAGTATTTTGTTGTGAAAGTGTTTTTTTGTGAACACTATAGTGAAAGTGCACGTTTGTAAATTGAGATGTAAATCAGTAGTTACGCTGCGATCTGTCACTGCGACTCGGCTTTGTCGCTGCGGTTTGTAGAGGTGGCTTTCGAGAAAAACAAACCTATTATTCTGATGACTTATGTTAAAAGTCTAAGAAAACGTAATGCAGAAAAAATGTCTTACTATTTTCACTTTTTTTCTTTATTTTCGCTAATATGTCCTTTTTGCTTCTAGCGGCAGTATAATCATTTTCTGGCACTCTTTCTATTAGGTAGGTATACAAATTGTCTCGAAATCTACCTAAGATGACTTAAACCTACATTTACTTTGGCATTGTGTTCCTAAGAAGGAAGAACCGTAGCAATAAGAATTAGGCCAATGAGATGGAAATGACAACGGACCCTCGATCTCAACGCGCCCTGACAAACGGACATTATCTGTCTGTCCAAACGGTTGGTTTTTCTTTGTTATTTTCTAAGATAAGTACTACGTTTAGGAAATTAGTTATAGAAGTGGTCCGAGACCCTACCTCGAACGGGAGAAGTAATCGTAACATAAATGACAGATTTTAGATTCGAAAATAACCAACCTATAACACTCCATAATCCATCCTTTATAATATCTCTATTCTATCCTACTACATTCTGATTTTAAATGTTTATTTCTTTATTTTTTGCTTGTGGACACCCAAGAAATATGAATCTAGTCTTAAAACTTAGGAAATAGTAAGTACGAAACGTGATTTTATCGATTTTAAACTCGTTCGAATTGGCGTTACGTATACTCCGCGCGTTCGTATTAGGCCTAGAGTAGGTGCATTAGAATATCTGGGCCTGCTGTAATGGGATTAGTTGACTTATTAGGTCAAAAGTTTATGTGAAAAAAATCCCTTTCCAAAGTCGTAAATCGACTGTCACTGAAAATATTTATGAAATGCTGACAGTCGTTATTCCCTAATAACCTCAGCATTTTTCCTTAAAACGTATTACGTCATCAACCAGGCCAGACATAAAGCAAAAAAATGGTTGTAATTCAACAATACTTGCCCTTCATAATAGGGTCATAAAATCTGCCCCAAATAGGGACAAACTTTGTCCATTATTCAATAGAACAATTTATAACAGTGTTAACGTACTCCGCTTAATATAAAGGCAAATATGTTACATGAAGACCCAGTTTTGTGGTTTCGGGGAATACTTTCCGGAATTGAAAATTTTGGGTAGGAAATTACCAGTATTACCACTATTATTATGGCTGTAGTTGTTTTGGCTATTTTTACTGCCGCTTGTCTAGAATTCTAGATGATACATAGTACATTTGTACTTTTGCTGCTAATAGTATTATAAATGTTGTATCATCATCATCATTCATCATTATTTCAGCCGAAAGACGTCCACTGCTCGGCGTAGGCCTACCCAAAGTGTCGCCACATTGACCGGTTCCGTGCGACTCGCATCCAGCGGATTCCCGCAACCTTCACCAGGTCATCGGTCCACCTAGTGGAAGGCCTTCCAACGCATCGTCTTCAGGTTCGCGGTCGCCATTCCAGAACTTTTCGGCCCCATTGGCCATCCGTTCTGCGAGCAATGTGCCCTGCCCACTGCCACTTCAGTTTGGCAATTCTTCGGGCTACGTCGGTAACCTTGGTTCTCTTGCGGATGTCTTCATTCCTGATTTGATCACGCAAGAAAACTCCGAGTATAGTCCTCACCATTGTTCTTTAGTTGACTTTGAGCCTTTGGATGAGACCCATTGTGAGCGACCAAATGTTGTATAATAATATATAAATATAAATGTGGCGCAGTGCAGAATCATTACCGTTGGAAGGAATGTAGGGCGGCCTTTGACCAGCAGTGGAACTCTAGTCTAGTGTATTTTGATCCAATAGGTACTTAAAAAAATATTCTAAAAATCCATATTTGTGAAAATAACGTACGATAAGAATTACAGTCTGTTGTTTCCAGTTGTTTGAAATCCTTATCGGAACGTAACTGGAATTTAAAAAAGTGACCTTTTAAATAAAAAGTTTGGACATAAAAGGTTGGTATTAGCATGAATCTCTCCACCCACCTCTGTTTGCGATGTATGTGTCAGCAATATTTATGTACTTCTATTTGCATATTGGACAGAGTTAAACAAAAATTCGGATAATTTTATTTTAGTATTATCATAAATTTTCTACCTCGTATTGTTCGGGTTACACTCCTTTTTTATTTGACGATTTAAAATCGTGACGTTGGGGAGAGCGGAGGGGTCTGTCAGACTTGTACTGACTAAAAACACACCGGTGTTCCCTCGCACACTTGCGTCGGGGGGCAGCGGGAACTAGTGCAACTTCCACTGCCCCGGACTAGTGACAGCCCGCTTGACCTGTGCGGGCCTCGTCCCTGGGGGGAGTGAGGTGTACACCCCCGTAACGTCTATGAGAGGTGCGCGTGGAACACAACGTGCCACCGTCACGGGTCCAGTGAGATGGGGGGCGATGGATTTCCCGAAATCCGTTGCCCCTGGACCTGTTTAGGGGGGCTGGAAGTGGGCTTTATCCACTCTCTGCCGACGCCCGGTGCGTCTGCTGCGGGATGGGAATGAGCTCGTGATGTCCCTCTCCCTTTCTGCAGCTTCCTTCAATGACATGACGGTTCTGCAGAAGGACACCACCGCATCCCAAGACTCTGTGCTGTCGACCATCATGCGAACAACGGTCGGCAGCGACAGGTATCCGCCTACCTCTGTAACGAGGGCACTGCGCGGCTCGTCCCACGCGGCACTTTCCGCCAGCGTATGCTACGCCGTAGCCTCAAGACAGTGGATGCAGTGATGGCATCCGGCTACCTGCTTATGCGACACAGGTACTTCCCGAAGCATGCCTCGAGAGCACCTGCGTCGCCAGAAACGTCAGAGAGCCGTGCTTTCTCCCGAGCCAGTCGTCTAGTACTGGCCTTACCGCCTCGATTGTGTCGAGGCCGGCGGAGGGAAGGTCAAACCTCCACCGCCATTCCACCAACATCACTTCGCTCTCATGCCAAACTCACACACACTGTTTACGCACAAAAGGCAAACTTTCCAACTTCTAGGTCACAGGCCGCCTCTCTGTGTATTTCGGGTCCACCACACTGGGTCACTTCGGGCTGGTGAATGACACATCTTCGATTGGTATTTCAATCGAAGATGTATCATAACATCACGCCTGTAATCCCCGAAGGGATAGACAGAAGCGTATCTAATAGTACACCCAAATTTCGCCAGTTATGTTTAAGTTCCATGTAATAGGGGAGTGCCTATAGCCATCAAACAGGAACAAATCCAGTCTCTACGGCTGCTACTGAAAAATTCAGGATGGAATACCCAACAAAACTGCCCGACCTGGACCTGGAAGATAATAATTATATGGTTTTCATTTTCTTTAGGATGCTTTCCATCGCCGATTTGAGAGGAGTGGTGTTAAACTAAAGTGGAAACACCGAAGGAAGTCCATCCCTGCTCTAACTTCCAACATGTGACCTAGAAGTCAGGGCAAAAGACTGGGCCAGCACGTCTCGAAACATAATGATTGTAAAAAAAGGCATAACGAAGATGAAAGGCACTTGTTCTCCTTTTTTTTTGTTTGGAAACCTTCTAGCTACGGAGATATTGAGTTCTTTTTAAAAAAACAAGTTTTAAACGTTATCGTTTCGTTTTAAATACTTCCATGACCCCGTACTTTCAATGCAGTAATCAGTACAATGTTTTGAATACGTTACATTCGAGTACTACCGCATAAAGTGATACTTCAACCTAATAAAAAATCGTTTCCCAGTATTTTTTTTTGCGTACAGTTACTTAATTTGATGTACAGACCAGTATGTTTGGTTGACGGCTTCGTGAAGGGTTTACACCTTTTATACATACATTTTATGTATCAAGATATTTATATACAGGGTTATTTGTAAAACACCGACAACCTCTTAAGAGGTCATTCTACTCATCATTATGAACAACTTTTACTATGAGAACAAATCCGATATCGTGAAAAAAATAATCTGCTGTTCCCTACATTTTGACGAGTTGTGTGAACATAAAGTACGGAACAGCTGATTTTTTTTTCGCGATTGCAGGTTTGGTCTCATAGTAAAAGTTGTTCATAATGATGAGTAGACTGACCTCTTAAGAGGTTGCCGGTGTTTTACAAATAACCCTGTATAGTCACAATTCAATTCATCATCTGCCTAGCCTTTTCCCAAACTATCTTGGGGTCGGCTTCCAGTCTAACCGGATGCAGCTGAGTACCAGTATTTTACATGAAGCGACTGCCTATCGGACCTCCACAACCCAGTAACTGGGTAATACGAAACCCCTTGGTAAGACTAGATGTCAGACTGTGCCTTCTGACTACTCGTAACGACTGTCAAAGATCTACAAATGACAGCCGGGACCAACGGCTTAACGTGCTTTCCGAGGCACGGAGGAAACTCGGTATGTAATATGATCACCCATCCACGGACCAACCTCGGCAAGCACGGCTTAACCTTAAAGATCGACCCGGGCGACTGTTATTATTTAGCCATGAGCTCCTCTTATAGTCACAATTCAATTAATAAGGAATAAACCAATCAATGTTCAGCTCAAATTAATCGTACCAACGAACGCTTGAACCGTGAACTGTGGAGTGATCTATTTCGTGCACATTTCTCATGTGGTAATAATACCATCGTTTACGCTTGGTTAAGTGCAATTAATATACAAGATCTTGAATAATACACATAAAGGGTGTAAAACACCTCTTAACGAAGCCGAAAGGCACTGGTTTTCCCTGTCATTGCAATCATTTTTTTGTTCTACACCATACCTGGGACCCTTCTAGTTACGGAGATATTAGGGGTCAAAGTTCCAACTTTTAGACAAGTATTTTTTTAAATACAAGTTTTTAATGTAAGATTTTTACTTTAAACACCTCCACGACCCCCGTACTATTCAATCCGTCTATCAGCACAATGTTTTGAGTGCGTTACATTGAGTTCTACCACAAAACATGATTTTACACCCCCCAAAAAAAAGTAGTTTCCCAGCAATAATTTTTGCGTAAAGTTACTTAGTTTCATGTACAGAATGCTTGGTTGACGGCTTCGTGATGAGGTGATTTACACGGTGTATAGGGTGACTGGTAATATTAGTGACCGATACTTATACACGCTGATAGATCACAGGCGCACGCGAATTTCATACGGCTGTTATGTTATTGTTATAAAAGCGAATGAGTGAAAAAAAATATGTTTTCTTTGGGAAAGTAGTTTGTTATCATGAGTACAATCACGTGTTTAAATATCCGTCACTAATTACCAGTCACCCTATATACACGCTGCTTTTGGAGAAGAGATCTCGGAGCTACTTGTACCAAAACACGGAATAACGAGATGAAAATAATAGTTTTGTAGCTGAAAGATTTTACATTACTTATAGCTTATAATAGGGGATCGGACTGGATAAAGAAAACGACATTCTATTTTGTCCGTCAGACAGGTAATACAAAAATATTAGACACGTATTTTTTGTTTTATCAAAATATCAAAAAATTACTTAGTTAGAACTCATTCAAGTTGGAGAGTGGGGGCTTACTACGTCAGAAGTGGGTATAAAACTAACCTACATGTGACGTCATGCGCCATTTCAACTCAATATATCTCCGTAATGTTATGACCACGTGAAAAAAGAAAAATACGTGTCCAATACTTTTCAATAATCAACCCGACAGACAAAGAAAAAAAAATAGGATTATCCCCTACGAGTGGACGAGCTTAATAAAGCAGTTGTAGCGAGTATTCGACTCTTAATAGGTTTCATTTTGCCCTCTAAGATCTTCCTCCTTCAGTCTAAGATGTCCCCTTCTTTACTCGTCAATTTCTTAGTTTCTATGTTAACTTTGGTTAATTTACTAGAGTTAACAAGAAACACTTCTGAAACAAAAACATTAAAAAAACATAAAAGCCGTTATTTTCGAAAGAGTTATTGGGAACAACGTCCCAGTACAGTTGATAACATACATGTACATACAATACAATGATAGAGATAAAACAATAATAGGGAATAAAAGCCATTTTATCTTCTTGTTTTTATATCATTATTTTTTATCAACCATTTGCGCATATGCAATTGTGATATTCTAATACCATTATTAACTAACATGCTATTATCATATCGTATCATTATTTATGACCATAATATAATAATTAGTTATGTAGCTACTTCTGAATATATAAAGTTTTACATTTAATTTTAATGTATTAGTTCACAATTCAGCCACATTAGCCACGAGTCAGTGGCCAGAAAATTTGACAAGCAGACTTACCGAGGGGTATCGTATTACCCAGTACTAACTGGGTTGTGGATGTCAGCTTCATGTAAAGTATTGGTATTCAGCTGCATCTGGTAAGACTGGAAGCCGACCCAAACATAGTTTGGAAAACGATGGGCAGATGACATGCGTAGGTACTGACTTTAAAATTGCATATAATATGTATTGAGAGTAGCAGTGGCCCAATGGTGGCAGCCCCAACTTACGATCAGTAAGCCGGGGGGTTCGAACCCAGGGATTACTTTGTGTAATTTATTTCATCACCGCTGCCTCAAAAACGGTGAAGGAAATCATCGTAAAGAAACCGGCATGTCCTAGAAATAAAAATTCGAAGACATGTGACATCTACTAACCCGCTCTAGGCCCGCGTGGTGGATAAAAGTCCACTCCCTCTCATAGAGAGGAGGCTTGTGTCCCAACAGTGGGAACATTATAGGCTGATGATGATGATGATATAATATATATTGTATACACATGGCAAGCAGCACACACGGAATAATAATTATGCAAAGTTGCCAAATGATGAGACTAAATATCTCTCTAATCAGCGAAACAGATTTAGCTTCGCTATATAAATAGGTATGGTGATATGGGTTCGCATCCGTATTGGTATTCGAAACAAAAAACACAAATAACAAAAGATAAACGAATATAAATAGTATTGCAACAATAAATATAGATATCAAAAGCGATAAGATTACGATCAGAGAGGTACTTCTTTGTGGAATAGAAGATGTTTTCAAAGGCATAATATTTTTTATAGTCAGTCTAAAGTGACAAAGAGAACAGCCAGCTATTTTTATTTTTGTGAAAATACAAGGTGTTGTTTTGCATTCTCGTCAAATTCAAGGAGGTTACTATGCTAATGATTCTTGTCCCGAATCAATAATAAAATAGGTAGGTAATTTTTATTTTTTCATTTATTTACGGGAATCGGTAAGTGTGAACCACCCTTGTTTTAAACGCGGCCCGTCTGATTCTCTCCCTATAACCGCGCTTACAAACATACAAACAATCTCAAACGTTTTTTCGATAATTTCTTATTCTCTAAACCACGTTAAGGGGGTGATTCTGAAATGTTGACAAACAGAAACAACCAAAAATATCCGCGTTTATTAATAATAAACTAGGTACTGTAATTTAAATTGATTATTTATGTCTTTCGTGACAGCCTCCTGAATTTTGACGAGGATGCAAAACAACACCTTGTATAATATTTTGATCAGTCACCTACATTCACACAAAAATAAAAATAATCTCAGATTTTTCTGCACATCTGAACAACCTGAAAAGAACTTATACCTACTGTCGGTGATTTTATTTGTTTCATTGACTTTTTTGCCATCAACTTCCGAAAGAAAAGATTTTTTTTTTTTTTTGCTCCTACGTATACGTTTTTGCATTTTACACTTTTAAAACTCGTCATGGATTCAAGCGAGGGATGAAAATGGCCAAGTATGAAAAGCGATGACAAATAAGTTTTTCTCCTTCTGACCGACAAAAAGAGGAGGAATTCTCAATTCGGTTGTTTTTTTTTTAGATAATAATTCTGTATCAGTAAATCAATTTACTAGATCTATATAGATACCAGCAAGTCAAGGCAACGCCTAGTGGTCTCTAGATTAAGCAAACATTGTACTACAACGAACATTCTTGTTTGTATACCACACAATACACAAATATATACATACTATATACACATGTTCCTTTTATACCGGATGCGTGTGTTGGCTTGCTGCATTTATCATTAAGCTATGTTTGTGTTATTTCAGCGCTGAAGCTACTTTATTATTCATACCTGGAAAAAGGTGGTACAGAATTAACGCAAGTCGAGAATGTAATTTGTCGAAAATCGGTAAATTTCTGGCATTTATAAATACAGCTCTATTTCTTCTTCCAAAACAACCGTTTTGTTTTATTACAACAGTGAAAATAACTTTGTCTGCCGGTTGCCAGGGCTGCTCTATGAATAGGTCAGCATTCATTACAACCCCTGTTTACTCTATGCCTCCAAAAGCACGTTAAGCGGTTGCTCCCGGCTGTTATTTGAAGATCTTTGACAGTCGTTACAAGTAGTCAGTCAGTCCCGAAAGTCTGACAATCAGTCTTACCAAGGCGTATCGTATTATCTGACGGCCAGTTTTACCATAGGTTAGCTGTTTGTATTACCTACCCAGTACAAACATATTTTTAAGCTGACCATCGTATGGTTTAGGACCAGGCTAGGCGAATTATTAAAGACTGCAAACCTTGGTTAGGTCCTAGGATGTGCTAAAGGGATTATTTAATTAGATCTCAAGCGGACCAAGTCGAAAGCAGTAGCTAGTTACCTGCTGATAATGAGTTTATTAAAGTTTAATTAACCTATTTTAATTTACTATCAATGAGCTTAAGTAACTAACTTCGCTTAGATAAAGACAAGAAACAGAATACTTCAATAATACATCTTTGGACTGAATTAATAGCTCAATTAAACGATAATAGATAGGTACCTAGTGCTCTAGAGATTTATTAAGAGTTAAGACAAAGCCTAGCAAAATTATAGCTTTCACTATTAATTTATAGAGTAAAGAGATAAGAGACTATTAACTAAAAAGAGTAGGGGTACATATTATCTCTTATCTTCAACAAATAATAATAAAAAAAAACACCGAAATCGTATTTTCGTTCACTAATTAAAAATAGTTTAGATATATAAACTATGGAAAAGCCAGTAAAACCACAAACTGGCTTTTCCATGATTTATAAATCCCCGTCTTTTCTATGTTTTTACAACTTTGAATATTAGGTCCACCTATAAAATCTCTGATTCTAGGTTCAACTAGTACCTTTTTGCCAATATGACCCTAAAAATTCCGTCTACATATTCAAATAAGAGGGTTAGTCTAACATAATATAACAGTTATAAACTCTACAGGTGTCCCATAAAAGGCCAGTAACATTATTTAGTAGTCATATAACGGCCTATTTGCTGAATCTATTTGTCCAGCAAAATTATAGGCCGACATTTTACTTTTATTAAGTCTATAACTTCGTTAGCCGCGTTCCAATAACCAATATTGTCCCATCTTCAAGAAAGCATATTTATTATATTACTTGTCTTTGTCGACAGCCAATTATTTGGTTAAGACTGTCTGCTACTCGACAATGACCTTGTGAAGAAGTTTTAAAGCAAGAACATTTTTGTTATACGAACCAACTTTAAGCCTTTAATACTAAAGTTGGTTCGTACTTGGAAATAAGGCACTAGTGCCTAGTTATAGTGTAAAATAATCAAATTCCGAATCATTGTCACTTGTTAATAATGATTTTGAATTTCATTGTTTGAGTTTTTGAGTGCGATAGTGTACGTACAGCCAAGGAACCTGAGACACTCACTCGCCCAGCCTCGGAGAGTATCGGCGAGAGTGTACAGACACCATTATGGCTTCGAATGTTATTATTTTCTAGTCTAGGCTTGAGCCCTGACTCATTTTGACTGATAAAATCAATTACACAGTAAAGTTATGATACAAATATATCTTTCACATCCCAATAGCAATTCGTTTCGTGGTTTAAAGTGTAGACAGTCAGAAATCGTCACACACTAAATGAAATTATGCTTTATCTTTTTGCAACTCCGCTGAAATAATTTCTAAATTGTGTGAACACTCAATTAATTGTGTGAAAGTTTTAAAAAAACACTAGTACTTTAGTTCGCATGTCAAGTAAAAGTTGGGTTTTCACGTGATAAATTGTTCAAAATTTTCTAAACTTATACCATCTGCAAAGAGTTTCCTTAAATTGTTGAAATGCAGGGAGAAATTCCGTATAATAACAACTTGTTAATCAACTAAGTCAGAGCTTACGTTTGCATATGTTTATTATTCCATTCACATAAGGCTTTATTTGAATAGAGCAAACCCTATTGTGGCGCAAACGCCAGATGTTGCACGGAAGAACATCTTTTACACCAGATTGACTGACAGTTAATTAAACATAATATCTTGCAAGATAAATATTTTATAAGGACAATTGTGGTTTATTTTATTGTAAGAGAACTATGTGAATGTAAGACCAAAGAAAATGTTAGAAAAATAAGTGAAACGGAAATTAAAGAGGGACAAATAGTGAAAAACATTTTTAATACTCGCGACCATGTGTATGAATGTGGACTTGGCGAAAGAAGTTTGTGATGATTAGGCGTTCTGTAGTAACTGCCTACCCTAATGGAAAAAAAGGTGTGAGTTTATATATATTTTTCTAGGGTACAACTTTAGAAAATCAGGACCTTTTGACAATTTTTGCGTAGCACAAACAGCCAAAAAAAGAGTCGTACAATATTTTAACAAACATCTGTTACACAAAACTCAAGCGGTCTAGCTCGATGTCTCAACGAACTTTTGTCATTACCTACCATTTAAACTAACTAAACTAACAAAAAGAACAAGTTTTTCCGCTGCTGAGTTGGTATTTGGTATTTTTAAAATAAACACTCATTCACTTTATGTTCGATTTGGTTACATAGTACTGTTTTTCTTAGTTATGCAGGATTTAAACTTGATCATAATATAAGTGTTTACCTAACGTACTTCTTTAAAAGACCATATCAAACACTTATCTGCCTAGTCTTCATGTGTGTTGACTAAAATAATATCTGAATATAAAAAAATAACAAATTTTAGCACACTATGATCTATCATATTAGTTAAAGGCTGAAAGGCAAGGCTTTGCTCTGAGGTGACGAAATTTCTAATAAAGACACCTCACGTCGTAAATAGCCGGCTTGCTTTTGTTATTATAAATTGCCTAGAACATGCCATTACCCTTGGATTGTATTGCCCCTGTTACTAAACACACAAGGCACCTATTTAGAATAATGTAATTAGGATCTTATTGATATTCAAAATTATTGTCATGTGAAATCTGTGTATTTTTCTTTTTTTCAGTTTATAATGTAATTATAAAATTAGTCTGTGGGAGTACCCATAAACTTAACGTTAATAGGAATAGTAAAAAAATTAATGCAACCTAATTAAAAGCGTAGCGTCCAAGGCAGGATAAGGAAATTGCAAGACATACAAGAGTATTTCAATCAAGGGCACTCTGCCCATGTGTCTGAAGCGAAAGCTTATGGACATGTGTATTCTCCCCATATTAACCTACGGTGCAAAAACTTGGTCTTTGACTAACATCCAAAAGTCCAAACTTAAGGTTTGCCAACGTGCTATGGAGTGCAGTATCTTAGGTGTAAAATTAACAGATCATGTTCGAAACACCACACTGCGCTCCAAAACGCAAATCATTGACGTGGCTCAAAAGGCTGCACAACTTAAATGGGACTGGGCAGGACACGTCTGTCGCATGCCGAACGATCTGTGGGCCCGCAAAGCTCAGGGTTGGTGCCCTGAAATAGTGACACGGGGCCGCGGCAGACCACAAAGGAGATGGCGGGACGAATCGAATGTTTTCCTTGAGAATTGGAAGGGAACAGCACAGAATCGTGACCGTGTTGGGAGGAATGGAGAGAGGCCTTTGCCCAGCAGTGGGACGATACAGGCTAGCTATAATAATAATACAAAATTGATGGATAAGTCGTGGGACGCGAGCATTAATAAAATAAACAGACTTACTCATGTTTCTACATTTTAAAAGACCTACGACGTGTTGTATGACTGATATGTATGGTTCACAGGTGAATAATAATCGATTCTAGAAAATAATATAAAAACCGAAAAACCTTAAAAGCCCGGGTAATATCAACAAAAAGTTTTTTGTCAAAGCTAAATACCGTGAATTACCGAAAAACCGTGTCAGATGCCCTACACGCCACTGATGAACCTACCTAATCGTGTGCTACTTTCTGAGCGCCGTATTCTTGATATGTACAAATTGCACTGTCCTCTAAGTTACCCTTTCACCTTTTATTCCTCAGTTACTTGGCGGTGTGACTATTTATTAAATTGCCTAGTAAAGTGGAAACAGTGGTTGGTATACAAACATCCCTTATACTTATATGAAAGATGGCGTCAAATGGCGAGCCGGAAGCATTCGCGCCTCGAAACCCTCAAAGGGGTTGACGCTCATACGACTCATAACTCAACTGTCAGTCCTGTCAACTCATTACTTATGATAGTGCTGACATCTGACGGGAAAAATCAGCAAGCTGCTCAACTTTGAGGAGAGGAATATGTCAGCATTTGATAGTGTACTGTGTAGCATGATATCATGACTGATGATTGGGATTCTCGGAAACCAATTATCTTTGTTGTACGCTAATGCACTTATTTGCATAGAGGTTTTAACTTCTAGCGTAACTAAGTTGTCTAACAAAAAATATCTTTCTATCCTCTTTACGATGTTTATCACTGAAAACATTTTTAAAAGGGTTTTAACAACTGTTAAGTCAAAAGTTAATTTAATCGTGTTAAAGTCCGTTTTTGACCTTAATGCGTTTTCAGCGATCGTTAAACCTGTAACATAAAGAAAGTCGTAGCACTTTAAACTCAATGTATGTAAGTTATATAAGGTCATAGGGATAAAGTATGAAATATAGTAGGTAGACAAACTGCACCTATAAAATGGCAATATTGTTAAAGAGCTGTGTAATAATGTGATGGACAAAATATATTTTCTATCTATATTTAGGTCACTAGTATTTCTCTTGTAGCTTTATTAAACGAGTGCATCTTAGTTATCGCAAAAATTCTCTGTCGAACTTCCATTTTATGGTATCTCCGCATAGCTACGCCCAATGTCCAAAAGGTAGCTGACAAAAAGGTCTGTGAAACCGCGATAGAAACACGGTCAGCGTTTGTATTCCGGATTTCAAATTTAGGAAAGGAAATAGGCGACATGTTTTTGGCTATTTCGAACTGAGAAAAATAGAAATATTGCAAATATCCACGAGTCTGTTCCAACCAAATAATTCGACAGAGAAACGTATTTTCAAATTCTTTTGAACTCCCCAATTTTTTAAATTCAGAAAGGCAATATTTTCAATTTCAACGGTAACTTTTGTCTCAAGAACGAGAAGAAAAAGCGAAAAAAATCTCAGCTACAAGACGGAATACGAGCCAAAAGCAATCACGGTCTAAATACCTCAAAGACTAGCACTCATAATCTTGCATCTGCCTCATTTTCGTCTCAACCTAGACTTGCATTTTCCTCATATCTTGCATATTACTCAGTGTCACATTTTCTTTGTTCATAAATAACACCTCACGTCTTTGCATGATACAAGTGAAAACGGGAATTAACCCTTCTATATTGTGACGTACCTATGTTAGCTTAATCCGGCTTAATCCGGATTCCAAAACTCGGTATTTTATTCGCTACGTATTAAATCCGATTGTAGAACAATGTTACGTATAAAATACGATTTTATTATTTTAAAAGATTTGTTTTAACTTTTGGATATAGCACCGACGTAGAAATAACTCGAAACTCTACACTACGCGTCTTTTTTAATCAATTAATTTAATTTAAAAAGAGTTGTATACTTCCTTTTTTCGTACATTTAAGGAGTTTCTTGAGACTTTTCACATTAATGATGGATATCATGAAAACGTTTAAACAAACTGTAAATCTTTTTTTGACATTATTACATTTATTTTAAACTTGGAAAGTTACACTGCGGCTTTTCCCATTAGTAAAATAAAAAGATAAAATTAAGTGACAATTATTTCTATAATAATAGATTATTGTATGTACGTAAATGTAAACAAGTGATACACGGGAGATTAATACTGTTAAGTACCTATCCTTTATATTTCCATAAAAAATGCTATTATATTTATGACGCTATGAAATAGGTATTGTCAAAAATGCCTAGCAGGCACAGCAAAATTATTTAAGTAGGAGTAAAATACTAAATTACTGTAATATTAATAAAATAAATAACTCTTGTTTTGCAAGAAATGGTCGTAAGAATGTAGCACAAAAATATTTTTGTATTCCAAATAATTATTATTTAATCATTATTTACTAGATAACAACTACACTCACCAGTTGTTGTCACAGCCCCAACACCAGTATTGAAGTAGAAGTAAATTTTCTGAAAATTTTCTCAAGTTCACTGTCACTTTTAAGTTTCAGCCACTACGTCTTCATATAAAACTAGTAAATTAATCATATTTATAGTAATTAAGGAGCAAAATATTTCTTAAATATCTACTGTTTTATTTAAATAACTAATGAATACCAAAAATCTATTTATTACAGCAGAAATATTAATTCAAAACACTCTGAAACTAATTTAAAAACTTTTCGCCACATGAATTTTTCCCATTGTCAATCACAATTCGTAATTTAAATTCACGTCATTATATATACCACAGATAATAAAGAGAGTTTTTTTTTTCATGAACTTTTTGTAATATTACGATAAGTGCGTTCGGCCAGGCGCGCCGTCGAGTCGTGTTCCTGAGCGCTACGTCGGAGTGACACTGCTGTGCAGACCCGGCGCTGCCCGATCGCGATTTGAGTTTCGAACGTGGCGTGGATTCGCGCAAACGTCAAAATGTAACCTTCACGACGGTTAATCTTTCGGGGTCAGATAACGAAAAATAACAACGGATTATGATAATTATTATAATGAGATATCGTAACGTATTAGGTTTCACACGTTTGGCTAAGTTTGGTAAACCTAATATGTTATGATTATTAAACGTACGTGGAACATCGTATTTTCACAGAATATTAAATTATAATTTTATGAATCACTAACGACCATAATTTTCAATTAAGCCGTCACTTTTATTAAATTCAAACACAAAAATATCAAGCCTCGATTTTTTCATAGACCTTTTGAAACTTTTTAATGTTCGTATGACTTTTATTAATAAAAAGGGAATACAAACTTAATAAAGTCAAGCTGTTACGCCCACAAGAGGAGGTTTTTTCAATACCGAGGAAGTTAAGCCTCCTACTGAGAAAGATTCAGGAATATCTACTCAATTATGATAATTTTATTGGTACCTTCGTGAAGTGTAGAGCGTATCGGGTAATAGGGATGATAGGATTTTCTTTGAAAGTTTTCGGAATTTATGGTTTTTGTTTGAGAATGTATTTTTTTAGGGATTTTTTCATATGTAAAGTTTAAATCCACTGATTTATGTATAATGACTAAACTACTTACTTCCATATGTCTAAAATATCATCAATTACAAAGCATGTAAAACTAACTACTTAATGATTGTAAAATAAATAATATTTTCTTCAAACTACGTAGTAATGTTATCATTAATCACTATACAAAACCGATCACAAAGGATGTCTTTTTTGCTTAGAACTAAAACAGTGCAGAAATGTAATGTGAAATCACACTATTGCACAGTTTTTCATTAGGTACTGCACTGTTTTTTATTTAGATATAAATTTACCATAGAGGTTTAATGTCACCCATTAAGTTTAATATAAAATGTATGCATTAGATCAAAAAGATACTGGCTGAAAATAATAATTGGCTGAATAAAACCAACTTGATGAAAAAAAAAACGAATGGCGCGTATTTTGTACCATTGTAAAACTTCGATACCTACTTCTATTTTAGCAAAAAACACTTAAAAAAAATGGAAATAGACAGCGATAGCGATATGAATTCAACTCCAGAAAGTATAAAAACAGCTGCAAATGAAGTTGGTGATAACCTTTTCCCGCAAAAGTCGTGGTATAAATATTTTCATTATCATGAGTTTTTATTTTGAGTAGGTATATTTTGTCTGTGTGCACTCGCATGCGCTCGGTGGGGCACCAACATAACACTCGTGCATTAATAACTTACTTTGCGCTCGATGCAACGATCTACTATTTTGAATATAAATAAATTATTTGTATTGTTCTTTTTTTTAGTACTTACCTAAAAAACAAATAAAAGGAATGTTTGCTCTAGATTAGGTGTAACTAAAAAAAACATGGTGTTAGATCCGCAAATAGATTTAGCAATCTGCTGTTCAATATTTAAATATGATACCATGATCACGATATCTGAATCAATTTCGGTTGCTCTGTTAAAATCCTTTTTTTACTCCTCCAATTTGTTATTTTTGTAAAATGTTGGCTGCTGCGGAATTGTGCAATGAATGGACCTGTCTGATGAACATTTTCATTCATCTTTGTGCTAGCACAAAATGCTGACAACTTTTGATGAAAACGGTGCCGCGACAAAGATTAATCTTTCAACAGTTTTGTCGATCAATCAGCGGGATTTTCAATCCGTTTTCATTCGTAGATCCGGAAAGTTGATTCCGGGAGCTGGATAATAAAGAAAAGGGCATCACGTGGTCTTTTATTTTCTTTCTTTCCTCATATTCAAGATTAGAAAAATGTAAATGTTGCTAGATAATAAAAAAAAATATTTTCTATTTGGTTTTACAAAGGACTGGATCATTTGAGAAACTTAGAAAAAAATTGTTATCATAGGTACTAATTATTATCAGGATAAGCAATAAAACTACTAATACAATATATAGGCTTTACTGTCATGTACCTAGGAAATTACTTTGAAAATTAATAAATAATTTGCAGTAAGGGATTTAATTAATTTTTAATACGCTCTCGGTTACCTAGCGAGTACACTTGTACAGATAAGATAGTGTAGCGTATGTCAACACTCGATTGCTGGTCATATTATAATATTCTCGTTACTACACACTTTCAGGGGCAGCAGACTGAAACGTTGTATTTGTGGTCTACCTACTTATATAGGGTGACTGGTAATTAGTGACTGATACTTAAACACGTGATTATACTCATGATAACAAACAACTTTCTCGAAGCCACATTTTTTATATTCATTTACTTTTATCACAATAACACACAACAGCCGTATGAAATTTGCGCGCGCGCGCCTCTAGCCTATTAGCTTGTGATAAAAGTGAATGAGTATAAAAAAATGTTTCTTTGGGAAATTTGTTTGTTATCATGAGTATAAACACGTATTTAAGGTAAGTTGTTTAAAGATAAGGGTCACTAATTATCAGTCACCCTTTAGAGAAAATTCAAAGGGACACATTGATATTTTAAAATTTCGGAGTTCAGTAATACCTACAGTCCACAAACTGCTATCTATGAAAAAATACTGCGAAGAAAAGCATTTTTTTACGAAGGTTAATTAAAATAATATAAGTTTTTAAACTGTCATGGTCACTAACACTATTAATAACATTTACTACGGGATATTTACCATGTGTATTATTTGTTTCGAGTTCCCGATATTTCGGCGCTGTTACAAACGCCATGATCACGGATAAACTGAAGTTACTGCGAGTGGGTGTTTATGTGCAGACAAATCGGTCTACCCTCTTCCTTGTTCGTTTTTTGTGCTCCGTACCACTACCACTGTAACTCGAAACAAATAATACACATGGTAAATATCCCGTAGTAAATGTTATTAATAGAATTAAAATAATGTCTAATGCCTGTCTAATGTCTAAGCTTCCACATTCAGATCAATGTAACCGGCGTATTCCTCAACCCCTATCATATAGGTTGCCCTAGTTCAGAGGTTGAGACCGCACCGATGTAATGTATAATGAAGTGTAGAAATAAATCTATTAGTTATTTCGTTTATTATTATTTATTTAAAATAAACCAATTACTGTCGCGTAGTGTTTTTTTTTTGTTTTTGAACAAAAAAAAAACAATACTTACGTGTACAAGATGTTGTTTTGCATCTGGTGGTTTAGGGAATAAGAAATTATCAAATAAACGTTTGAGATTGTTTGTATGTATGAAAGCGCGGTTATGGGGTGAGGATCAGACGGGCCGCGTTTAAAACAAGGGTGGTCGTGGTTCACGCTTACCGATTTTCTTAAAACACCTACCCGTTTTATTATTGATTCGGGACGCGAATCATTAGCATAGTTATCTCCTTGAATTTGACGAGGATGCAAAACAACACTTTGTAAATCTATCAGTATTGTTATTTATTATGAATCGACGGTCCGTAAGACCCAAGTGTTGTGTAAGAGATTACTACTACTCGTTTAAATATACCCACGAGGGCTCAGAGAATTGTCCTTATTTGTTCCATTAAGTTCATTCCACCGTTTCCTTTGTATATTACTGCCGCGGTACATTGGGCACGGCGAGGCATCCTATTTGCAATATTTTGACCCACTGCGCCATTACGGGGGAGCTGGTGGCTAAATAACAGCCACTGGGGTCGATCTTTAAGGCTAAGTCGTGCTTGCCGAGGTTGGTCCGTGGATGGATTACCATAATTACATACCGAGTTTCCTCCGTGCCTCGGAAAGCACGTTAAGCCGTTGTTCCCGGCTGTCATTTGTAGATCTTTGACAGGTCGATACGAGTAGTCAGAAGCCAAAAGTCTGACATCCAGTCTTACCAAGGAGTATCGTATTAGCCAGTTACGGGGTTGTGGAGGTCAGATAGGCAGACGCTACACTAAATTACTGGTACTTAGCTACTTTTTTATAAATATAACTCAGAATTTCTTTACACAGCAAATCTTAAAAATACAACAATTGAACTAACGAATTGATCATAATAATTTTTAGTAATATATAATCTAAATGAAACCTTCATAGAGAGTTTGGCTGGTAAGAATCAAAAATAAAAGTAAATGAAATCTGACAAATTTGAAGTAAACATGTCACAACAAAGGATATAAAGAAAATATTTATAAAAACGTAATGATTGGTAAAATGCTAATGTAAAACCAATAAAAGTATGAATATGGATGATAAGTGTGAGTATAAAGTATCTGTAGTAAGCAGATACTATACCGGTTAGACTGGAAGCCGACCCGAAGATAGTTTGGGAATAAGGGTAGGCAGATGATGACGAAACCAGTCAGTTAGACCCAAGACCACTTAAAAGTTCTAAATGAAAATTGATTGACTGATGTATTCAAATAATTTAACTTATCACTTATTTATTCAGTTAAACTGTCGCAAAACATTTAGGTGTCACTTTGCAAATGACATTGTACTCGACATTCAGATTAGTGCTTCGTTTATTTCATCATATTCAGCCTATAATGTTCGCACTGCTGGGACACAGGCCTCCGATCTATGAGAGGGAATGGGCTGTAATCCATCATTGGTTTGCATGTTTTCGATTTTTTAGTTCTAGGACATGCCGGTTTCCTCACGATGTTTTCATTCACCGTTTTGAGAGTAGCGATGATGAAATAAATTACACAAAGTAATGCGCCTGTCTGGGTCGGGGCTGCCACCACTGGGCCACCGCTTCTTCTTTAAGTGCTGCGCAAATATTTACAGTCGGAACACACAAAAAGTCGGAAGCACCACTTCTTGGATCCGGCTTAAGGTCCACACACAGTTCAAAGCACTGCATGGGATCAGCATCGGTTAAACTGGAACCAGGAGGTCTACTCTCTTTCTCCGAAACGTAACTTCGGCAACGAACGAAAATTAAACGTAGTTACGTTTGTCACCCTACTCTATATAATTTGCGGACGCACACAATAACATTCAATACATTCGTTGTCTGTGAATTCGAACTTCTTGTGTGCGTCCGCAATTATACAAGGTGTTGTTTTGCAACCTCGTCAAAATTCAAGAGGTTGTCAGAAAAGACATAAATAATCAATATAAATTACGGTTCCTGGTTAATTATTAATAAACGCTGATTTTTTTGGTTGTTTAAGTTTGTCAGTATTTCAGAATGACCCCCTTAACATGGTTTAGAGAATAAAAAATTATTAAAAAAACGTTTAAGATTGTTTGTATGTGTGGAGCCGCTGTTATAGGCGAGAATCAGACGGGCCGCGTTTAAAACACGGGTGGTTCACACTTACCGATTTCCGTAAATAAGAAAAAAAAAAAATTACCTACCCATTTTATTATTGATTCGGGACGAGAATCATTATCATAGTCACCTCCTTGAATTTGACGAGGATGCAAAACAACACCTTGTATAGAGTAGGCTCACAAACGTAACTACGTTTAATTTTCGTTCGTTGCCGAAGTTACGTTTCGGAGAAAGAGAGTAGACCTCCTGGTCTGTGCTACTACAGTGCCTACTCGTAAAGCTACATACAGGGTTGATGGAACAAGAAGAATTTTTTCGTTGGTTATTGAAAAAAAAAAAAACAGCTGTTACCTACAAAACTGATTGCAGCTGTGTAGGCAGGAATCAGCAATCAACCAACACACATAAAATGTTCCATACATTTTCTCAAAATGTAGCTGATTTTTCCAATAACCTATAATTCTAAAATTATGTGCTGAAATTGTTAGTGTTTTAGCATCGGTGTCCCTCCCACCTAGTAATTTCTCACGTTTTATGAGTGAAATAAAATAGTTTGATTTAATTTTATGAAACTCCATACTGCAACGCACATTTATAAGCATCGTAATCTTATAAAAATCTTCAGATCTCGATCTGCTGGTAAATAGGAGTCGAGGCTTTCCGAATCCCTGCTATGTCGTATCCGCAAAAGAAAAGTAAAAATCGATTATTCATGAGCGTTCCTACACACATAACTAAATCTCTCTTGGATTCCAGAAATGACAGTTATCATACTTAAAAAAATATTAAGGAGTATTTGGATAATATCAATTCGCGTTCGTGCAGAGTTATTCCAAAGGGGAAGAAAATGGTGCGTAAATATTTTGTCACTTTTCGTTTTTGGAAGAATAATGTTAATCTAAACTGTAGGTAAGCGGAAAGTTCTGAAATTATTTCTAAATAAAAAGAAGTAGAAGATTATCTTGTATTAATTCCTAGCTTATGCCCACGGCTTCACTCACATTTTGTTCGGTAATTTTACGACGAGATCATACTAACCAGACCAGACCAGACTATAATCTATCCCTGTGCCAAATTTCATCCAGATCCATTCAGTAGTTCTTGCGTGAAAGAGTAACATACATCCTTAAAAACTTTTGCATTTATATTAGTAGGATTGTATAACAGACAGGTCTTCGCAATTCCACGTCAAACATGGTGGAAGAATTGATCATTGGATCCACTGCTGCCCAAGAAAGTAAAAAAGTAAAAGTCCCTAGTAGTTAAGATTAGAATACGAACATTTTACAATAAATTTACCGAGCCCAAATATTTTTAATGAAAAAATCCAACAGCTCTGCAGACAGAGACAGGACAGAACCCGAGACAGATCTCGGGTTCTGTCCTGTCCTGGAACCTATGAAAAGTTTCATGGAAGAAAACAACATTCAGCAGTCGCCCTTGGCAACACAGGGCAAACGAGGCAGTTTTCATGAATATTTGAATTATAACAGTACAATAATAAACCAACTGTCACTAATTGGGTACTTTAGTCGTATTAACTTAAGGGCGATTATCGTTCGTATTCCTTAATTCACCTGTGCGTGGGTATGTAAGCACGTAAGTCGGTATAATCATACTAACATTAAATAAATAATATGAGTGTTTAGTTAAATATTTACTAAATGTTGACATCAATTCACATAAATAAAATTGAATAGTGTCTATTTGTTATTTCAATATGACTGCTTTTTACTGAATATATAAGTATATATAAGGTCCATACATCAATTTATTTAAATAAATATATCTTGCTTTCTGTCCATCTGTCTGTTTGTTCCGGCTAATAACCGAAACGACTGGACCGACTTGTATGGCACTCTTACTGGTAGATAGTTGAAATTTTATGCAGTAACTTATGTCTTAGGACCTCACCCCGTATAGTTATAGAGAATGTGATGTTTATTAGGAACTGCTGTACCTGTAGATTCAAGTTTTACGACCTGCCCGGTTTGATGTTAATGCAATTTTTATATTAATCAACTTAAAAATAGCTGCATTTGCATGTTACTATTTCTCTTATCTGTTACTCATTCATAACTCTTAGTTCATTTGTCTAGACGAAATTTCACAGTTATTAGGTGTGGTTTTCATGAAAATTATTAAAAACATATTTTTGAAAATTAAATAAATCACGGCTTAAAACTAAACACAACATGTTTTGAATTGTTATTTTTACTGTCGTTTGATATTGAAATTGAAGATTTATGTCAATGTTTTTTTCATTGTTTTAATTACATGTCACGTGCTTCAATAAAGTAATAATAACTTTTCAAAGTGTTTTTACAAAAATGTTTTGTGTTATAAATCTACGTCACAGTTATGGAGTCTGCATTTGTGCCCGGTTGATGACAATAGACTATTTAAATGGGACTTAAACTTCACTTAGCGACATGTGAGATTACTATTAGGCACACCTCTGCCTAAACCCTTTGCGAAACACAGGAGGCATGTTCTGTTAAAAATAAATCGACTTTTTTTATTACTTCTAGTATGAAATTTCAACGTTATAAATTGAAATGCATGCAGGTTTTAAGCTAAGCTAAATGCTATTTACGCGGTGCTGTAAAGCCAATAATTGAGGTACAAACACAATTACCCACTAGTGGAAAATTAATTACCTACTGAACGATGCTTAGAAAATATTTATTGCACTAACGGTTTGAGCGTGACTTCGTTCGAGATTCGCAATTATGGATTAGAATCTTCAGCGACGCAATTCAGTGTTAGAAATTGTTTTCCTTAAAGTAAGCTTTCGCAATTTTCCTGAAATTAATTCACAAACATACGAAGAGAAAATACTAATTTGTAAATTTTGTGACAATTTTTAAAACTATGGCAATTTATTACCAGACACAACATATTTTATTCTGCGGGTAAACCTTTCTTAGAATTATCATCATTCTCTTGACCCATCCATTTGGGGTCGGCGCAGCATGTCTTTTTCTTCAATACTTAAGGCGGAAACACACTTACGTGTCGTGACGCGCCAGAAGCATTCGGTTTCATACATCGTTGCGACACGACACGCCATGCAAATATGTCCCTAACCATATTAAATGTATGAAACCGATTTGCTTCAGGCGCGACACGACACGCCACGACACGTAAGTATGTTTCCGTCTTTATTCTTGTTAGTCTTATGTACCTTTCTTAGAATGTATAGTTACAATTTTTTTGTTAAATAGGAGGTAAATAAGTGATTAATTAGCGATGGAAGGTTTCACGCTTATTTTATTACGTACTCTGGAGTTTCGGAGCCACTTTACTTTAAATCGATTCGATAGAATGCACCATGTAGATAGGATTGGAGTTGAAAGGCATTTTTTTTAATAAAAACGGTTACTATTTTTTGTAATGAAACAATTAATGAAATGTTTAAAAAAAAGGATTGTGTGGTTTTATGAAACTACGGTAAAAGTGAACGTTGCTTAACCTTGATCACCCATCCACATACAGACCTCGATAAACGTTGCTTAACCTTGATCACCCATCCTCATACTGACCTGGGCAGTTTTTGCTTACCTTTGATCACCCATCCACATACAGACCTCGGCTAACGTTGCCTTACCTGACGAGCGCCTTTTACTTTATCCCTACTCCGCGGCCGAGCGTCACGCAACATGCAACACACAGACGAAAAAGTTTGAGACGATGTAATAAAAGTTTGGGAACTATATTTTCTATCACCAAAATTTATATTTGTCATCAAGTTGTATCACCTAATAAATAGATCTATCGCCACGAAATATTTTCGTTCTCAGATAAACAAAAATTGTTCCCAGGTATGAATTATCAAATTAATGTTAATATTTGTGTAAAATAAGAGATCGATAACCAATAAAATTATATTGCATTACATGAATATAAACTTCGTTCTTATAATAACAGTTTTGTTACTTAAATAATAGCTCTGTGCTCAGAATGGTAGATCTGCCACCAAATAAATAGATCAGTTCCTTATTTCAACTCGGACAGGTTAGGTTCGAAGGGGATGGCGGGGTCTAGTGAGCAAGCGGAGCGAGCGAACTAAGACCCCGACATCCCCTTCGTGTTAGGTTACTTTAAACCCTGCAGAGAGAAATAGGAGCCCCGCGTAGCGGGGCTCCGTCGACTACGCCTTAGTTTGGACCTGTGGTTTGGAGTTTTATGTAAACATTTTTACATTGTTTGATGATTCAATTTTCGTGACAGTTCTATTATTTTGAAACCTAATAAAATTACTTGATGATTGATATTATTTCCAAGTAATTCTTAATTAATATTTAGGTAAGCGTTTTGATATTATTTGATGATTCCATTTAGGTGACAGATCTACTATTTTGAGGACAAACCCTATTATTTAAGAAACACAAAACTAATTAAATTGGTGATAGCTTAAATGATACCCTAAAAGTTTCACTTTAAAAATTAAATTCTAAAGTAGACACGAAATGTTCTTATTCGCAGCAAATATGATTCCAATAACTAAATTATTGTTTTGAATGACTTTATTTTAACATGATTGCTGCGTATTAAATTGTATAAACATACATTATTTAAACTTATCTCACACAAAAACGGCCATTTTTTTTTGGCTTTATTTACGATACTCTCTAAAACTCATTTGGAGTTAGGCAGTCAGTTAAGTCAGGGTCACAACACAGCAATTACAGCAAATAATTTTTAGTAGAACATAATTATTGTAAAACATATTGCTGCTGCTCAAATATAAAAACCACCTTTCAATAAAGCTCAAAAAAGCTTCAATAAAATGATACAACATCAGCGTAAATACGGAAATAATTGGCCATAAAATGGCGCTTTATTTTCAGCAACATTAAAATTAAATTCACGGCATACTCTGGCGGGCGGCGAACGGTAATGAACGGCAAACTTTGCCGTTCACACGAGTACGGCAGCATTACACTATTGATATTGCCCGCATCATACTTCATTAATTCATAAACTATTTATATTACCTACCGATACCGCATACAATGTTAGGAATTCTCGCAAGTTTCATTGAAAATTAAAGTTCGATTTCCCGTAGAACGTTGTAGTGGTGATTTAAATGGTTTTGATAAATTTGGTATTTCGATTGGTCAACATTGTAAATATTTCAAAAGAAGCTCCTGGCTTTTGCCTCGTGTCGATGATTCCACGAGTAGTTTAACATAGCTGGCGAAATTTCAGTGATCTGTCTACATAAAGAGCAGGACAGGAAACAAAAATAGTTCTCCGACTGACAGTGACCTGCAAATAACAAAAGTTTAAGTTTTTTTTTAATTCGCGGACTATCCTGGCGCTCCCACCTCAATTGCCCATCATCACTAACATCTTCCTGCGCTTGTTCCATTCTACATGGGGACGGCAACACGTTTTATTTTCCCATTCTCCCCAGTAAGTCGTCTCGTTTACTCCTTTCTCTTTTGTGGCCGACTCCACACATCTGTTATCTGGTTTCCTAACCACGTGTATAGTTATAAGTTCTTAATTTAGGTATGTAAAGAGAATGTATTCATTTAATTTTTAATAAAGTTGACATTGCTGGCAGGCCGCAATGTCATCTGTCATAATCGAAACACATCGCAACGCGAAGCGCTTGCGTTCCGACTTCTCATGTTATACAGGGTGGAAATACTCAAAGGTGTGCTACAGACCATCAAATTGAACATGTTTCTCCATCGGACAAACATCGTTATAGCGAAAAAAATATCAAAATCAAAATATTTTATTTTACATAGGTCTACATGGGCACTTATAAAACGTCAACAAAAGGTGCACGGTTCGGGTTGGTCGTTTCCTATGGAGAAGAACCGGCAAGAAACTCCATGGTTACTCTTTTAAAATCATTTGGTTATACAATATTTGAAGTTACAGCGTTGGTACTTAAGTATGGGAGGACAGTGTAGGCCCGACAATAAGTCGTTGCTTACTACAGAAGGTAGTAAAAGAAAATAAAAGAAAATCAGCTGCCACATACATTTGGGTGGAATAGCTATTGAAATTTTGTATGGGGCAGCAGATAATTTTTTCGCTATTACAATGTTTGTCCGTTGGGGAAACATGTTCACTTTGATGGTCTGTAGCACATTCTTAAGTATGTATATACCCTTTTCGTTACAACCTGTATATTATTTTTCTGCTGTACCCATTTACCAGACTGTCTTTGAATCTGAAAATAAAACTTGTTTTTGGCATTGACTCTTTCTCCTTCCATACACTCCTGCGGCAACGTAAGAATTCTATAATTTCATATTCTGCATACAATCCATCCATCTTTTCTTTGGTCATAATTGCCTATAATCCTTAATAATACACACTGGGACTGACAGCAAACCTTCCAAAACATTGGTATTATTTTTTAGTATCACTTGGTAGCAGCTAAGCTACGAGAGGTTTATTTTTTACCATTTCGGTCCGCGATCTAATAAATCAAAGTTATTGGCCATCCTGGGTTTTGTCCATTAAAACCAGCCAGTAGTTTTTACGTAGACATGTAATACCTACGCTTTCAGCCTACACCGTGGGAGATGATAGAATCTAGGCAGTTTTATAAAAACCGTTTTACATTTTTTTTTCTCTTCCGACACGGCACATAGTCACATGAAACCGTAGTTGCTGTGTCCTGTAGCAGTGACCGGACACAGTTAACGTACGCAAATTTTCCTTAGGGTCTTCTTGGATTTTTATTTAGGAAAACCGATTTTCCATACAATCGTTCATCCCTTGTTTAACCCCTTTAGGGGTGGAATTTCCAAAAACCCTTTCTTAGTGAATACTCTTCATCCTTTAAATTTCAGTTTCTAGGACCAGCGGTTTAGGCTGTGCGTTAATATCTCAGTCAGTCAGGACTTTTAATTTTATACTTAAACAAGATGTTGTTTTGCATCCTCGTCAAAATTCAGCAGGTTGTCACAAAAGACACAAATAATCAATTAAAATTACGGTACCTTGTTAATTATTAATAAACGCTGATTTATTTGGTTGTTTATGTTTGTCAATATTTCAGAATAATCCACTTAACGTGGTTTAGGGAATAAGAAATTATCAATTAAACGTTTGAGATTGTTTGTATGTGTTAGGGCTCTGAAGACAGGGGGGCTGGCTGGGACTTCTTCAGTGATACTCAGACTACAGGATTTTGAACAGGAATTTATTTTCGTTTTACAATTTCGTAAAATGCACCATCACGCTCTATGAAACGGAACACACTCTCGGCGGCGGCGGGCGCGGGGATCTCGCGCGCAGCGAGCCGAGCGGCGACTTCTTCGCGAGCACCAACAGATGTCGCTTTTTCTTCACCCTCTAGCTCGATAGATGGCGCTGCATGACTTAACATACCGGCCGCCTTGGAAGATCTGTCTTCCAACTAAACAGGAGTCACGCTGGGTTCGTTTGTGGAAACCGGCATCGGCAGTGGGCAGATTTTCGAGGCAGCACGCTTGATTGTGCCTGTTGATGTTCGGATTTCTGCAACTCTCGAGACTCCGTCCTTCCCTGGAAATAGATGAACAATCCTACCCAATCTCCACTTAAATGGTGGCAGGTTGTCTTCCTTGATGACGACAAGACTGTCTTTAGCTATATCATCTTTATGGTGTGCCCACTTCGTTCTGCGTTGTAGCTCAGACACATATTCTTTGGACCACCGTTCCCAAAAATGTTGCCGCAGCTGTTCGACCCGATGGTAGCGACAGGCAGGCGTAGATGTCGTCTTGAAGTCCTCACTGGCAGGCGCAGTCAACGGCCGGCCAATAAGGAAATGAGCAGGTGTGAGTGGAAGATAGTCGTTAGGATCTGCGGACATAGGTGACATAGGACGGGAGTTCAGGACGGCCTCAACCTGGGTCAATACCGTACTAAACTCCTCGTAGGTTAGCTTGGCATTACCTACCACACGTCTCAAGTGATACTTGCACGACTTCACTGCTATCTCCCATAAACCACCAAAACTCGGACTATATGGAGGAATGAAACTAAATTTTATACTATTACTACTAGCAAAATCAATTATTTCGTTGGATTTTTCAAATATAGCTGAAAGCTCTCTTTCAGCTCCAACAAAATTCCTACCGTTATCGGAAAATACTTGACATGGCTTACCGCGTCTTGATATAAATCGTTTGAATGCCAATAAATAATCCTGAGTCGACAATGAACCAACTAATTCTAAATGCACAGCTCTGGTAGCAAAACATACGAATAAACAAATGTATCCTTTAATGAGTTGTGAACCTCTACCTTTACGATTCAATATAGACATTGGTCCAGCATAATCAACACCACATCGCATGAAAGGAAATCCTGCTTCTAAACGTTCAGCAGGGAGATCACCCATATATGGAGTTAGCGTATTTCCTTTCACGCGAGTGCAGGTTACACATTTATGAACCACTTGCCTTGCTAAATTACGTGCTCCCAGCACCCACCATCTATCACGCATGACGGACACTAGAAGCTGAGGTCCAGCATGAAGCAAACGTTTGTGTTCGTACGAACACAATAACCATGTAAACCGATGTTTACGACACAACAACACTGGATGTTTCTTGTCGTAATCAAATTTTGAATTACTAAGTCTGCCACCAACACGAATTATATTATTCTTATCTAAAAATATACCTAAACCTAATGTTTTATTACTAGACTTATTGTTCACCTGAACCTTTTCCTTAAGACTATGATATTCCTTACTGAATGATTGTGATTGAACTAAACGTGTCAACACAACTAACGAATTATTAATCTCGCTCACGGTCAATGAACCCGTTTTGCGACCTTGACCGACACGCGATGCACGTAAGTTAAATAAATACCGTAAGACATATGCGACTGTTCTTTGCAAACGATTAAAACAAGAAAACCTTTCAAAATCTACGATAATATAACTATTAGTTTCTACATTTAACAAATTTGTAGTTTTAGAACATTTTAATTCCGGTAACTTAGTCAATTCAATTTCATTCATATTTTTTGTCAACCAACAAGAAGTCGGTTCACGAAGAAAGGTCGGACCACACCACCACAAACTAGTGTTGTCTCCCTTTAACGAATCAAAGAGAACGCCTCGTGATAGGGTATCAGCAGGATTCTCCTTACCTTTAACATGCAACCAAGTAGTGTTGCTTGTTAATTCGTTTATTTGCACAACCCTATTCTGAACAAATGTCTTTAATAAATGTGGTGATGTCCGAAGCCATCCTTGAACTATAGTGGAATCAGTCCAGAAATAAACCTTATCGAATTGTAGCCTAAGAGAATTTATAATTTTATTATATAGTTTAGCTCCAACTAAAGCTCCACACAGTTCAAGCCGTGGAATACTTAACGCCTTAATTGGTGCGACTTTACTCTTAGCACATAATAATCGGCTAGTAACTTGCGACTCATCAATATTATTATGTGAACGTATGTATGCACACGCACCGTATGCAGACTGAGAAGCATCGGTAAAAATATGTAACTCTTTATGTACAGCATTAGTACACATGACACAACGCGGCACTAATATTTCGGACAAATATTGTAATGAATTAATAAAATTATACCATATACATGCAATTTCACTTGGGACTTCATCATCCCAACTTATTTTTGCAAGCCATAATTTTTGTAATAAGACCTTAGCGGTTGTAATAGCTGGCGCTAATAATCCTAGTGGGTCGTAAATCTGTGCAATGACTGACATAATTAAACGTTTAGTTATTTTCGTATTAATATAATTTTTATCTACACTAGTTGAAAAATTAAACAAATCGTTCTTGTTAGACCAACCAACACCCAGGGTTTTAGACTGACAATATTCACCTATACATAAATCTTTAGTACTTTCTGAAGTTACATCAAAATTAAAAGTCCATTTCCTTAATGGGAAACAACCGCTTTGTAGAACGGCGGACGTTTTATTGCAAATATCTAACAACATGTCGCGCTGATCATGGCCCGTCAAAAGGTCATCGACATAAAAATCGTCATTGATAACGTTAGCGATGACGTCATCCTTACATTCCTTTGCCAATTGTTTCAAGCAACGGTTGCTAAGGTACGGTGCTGATGCAGTGCCATACGTCACTGTGTTGAGACGATAAACTTGAATTGGTAGGCTGTTATCAGTTCGCCATAATATTAATTGTAAGTTACGTTGTTCAGGATGAATTAAGGTTTGTCTAAAGAACTTTTCAATATCTGCGCAAGCAACATATTGATATTGCCGGAAACGAAGCAATATTGAAAAAATATCATTTTGTAATCTAGGGCCCACGCATTGAATATCATTTAACGAATTATTATTAGAAGTAGTCGCGCTTGCATCGAAAACAACACGTAATTTGGTTGTTGCGCTACTTTCACGATATACCCCATGATGTGGTATTATGTAATTCGGCTTATTTAAATTATTAAAATCCTTAACATGCGTCATGTGACCTAATTGCTCGTACTCGAGCATAAATTCACAATACATTTTTTTATACTGTGGCAAACGATCTAGTTTCCTCTCTAAGGATAAAAAACGCTGTTTAACAGAATTATATGAGTCACCCAAACAATCAGGTGATTGTTTGCATGGCATTCTTACAGAAAACCTACCGTCCTGATCGCGTTCAGTAGTCTGCAAGAACAACTCTTCACAAAAACGATCTTCCTCAGTAATAACGGCAGGGATAAGTACTTCTTCGATTTCCCAGAACTTTCGTAATTGAGAATCAACTAGCGTCAAATTGCACTGAACTTCTGTTATGTTACTCGCTAATAAACGATTATTATTATTAAAATTATAAACTGGTCCGGATATAATCCAACCTACCATAGAATCTTGTAGGTACGGACCGGTGTGCAGTTTTATTTTATTTTCTTTTAGTAAATCCCAAAAGACGTCGGCGCCTATTAATAGATCTATGTCACTCTGTACATAAAATGTGGGATCGGCAAGTAGAATATTGCTAGGTATACGTATAGCATCACGATTAACGTGTGTCGAAGGCAACTTCAAAATGATACTAGGCAACACTAAACAATGTAAGGTTGTATTAAAATCATACACCTTAGAACGAATATTGATATCGCATTTGTGACTGGACTGTGAAACAGTTTGTCCCACGCCACAAACACGTATAGTGGACTGTATAATTGGTATGTTTAAACGTTTACATAAGCTTTGAGCTATAAAACAATTTTGACTGCCGCTGTCAAGCAGAGCGCGAACTGTGTGATATCTGTTATCACTATCAGCAATCTCAACTAACGCCGTAGAGAGCAGAACAGTCTGTAACGATTTAGCATGATCTGTGAATGTGTACCCGTTGTTGTGATTATCAATATCGTCAGCTGTTTCACGTACGCAGTGTAAAACAGAAGACTGTGGCAACGTATTATTGATAATCGAGCGTTGTGGTGACGTATTTGGAATATTTTCCACGTGAATTAATGCATTATGTTTCTTTTGACATAATTTGCACGGACCGAAATTACAATTTTCTATTGTGTGACTCGTGTTAGAACGTAAACAATTTTGACAAACACTTTTTGATTGAACGAAATTCAACCTGTCTTGTACCAACATATTTAAAAACTTAACACATGCATAAAGTGCATGTTTTCCACTACATAACGGGCATGTTATGTTGTGTTTATTTGATTTAGATTTATTAACTGATGAGACCTTGTTATTATTATTGTTCGCACTGGCATAACTAAGTGTAGTTTGAGAGTTAGACTGCCTTTTGTTGTCAGCTGATGGTCTAACCTCGTGTTTATTATTTTGTGAATGTGACTGATGATTTTTGCTATTACCTGAATTAATCATGTCTAACATGTCGGATCTGTTGTTTAAGAAAGTTAGTAAGTCTTCTAGTTTTATGTTAGACTTAGAGATTTGGTTAGAATCGATAAGTGAACTTCTGTAATTCTCCCACTCGCGTTCAGTGGCGGAATCGAGTTTACTGACAACTAAATAAATTATAAGCATGTCCTCAAGTGAAGATTCCGGTTCTTTAAGAGAATTAAGGGCTCTCAAATTACGTAAAACGCAATCTACTAACGTTCTGATCTGTGCCGAACATTCCTTGCCCAGTGAAGGTGCCGAAAACAAAGCTTTTACATGGTTGTGTATCAATAGCCTATTATTCTGATACCTTGCTTCAAGCAGGTCCCACGCGTTACAATAATTAGCTGCTGTAAACTCTAACGAACTGATAACGTGTAACGCAGATCCACTGAGAGACGACTTTAGGTATTGAAATTTCTGTATAGGATCTAAGTCGTCGCGATCATGTATCATTGAAACGTATGAATTTCTAAATTCTAACCACTTATCGAAAGAACCGTCAAAGGCAGGTAACTTTATTTGCGGTAATTTTATCGACACAGATTTACCGGAAGTGCACTGAGAATTATTTAATCCGTTTTGTTCACAGTCGCCTATCATGTGCTTTGCTGTAGCTACAATTGAATAATATTGGCACTCAAACGAATCTCTATATTCTAAATGTGACAATAATTCTTTTTCATCCACAATTCTTTCTATTTTAGATTGCACGTCGCTAAACTCGGCAAAGAAAATGGCTGCCGATTGAATACGCATTTGAATTTGCGTTTTCATTATAGAATCTAAACACGATTTATCCAACTTATTAATGTAATTTGCGAACAATGTTAATCTGCCTTTAATTATACCACGTTGTTTTTTATGATCAGCTAACTGACGATCTAAACGAGAAATAGTTTCATCATCACTCATTTTGGTAGTTTATGAAAGTAGGTACTCACAATTTTTCGTGTTCAGTCGTGTTTTCTCACCTGAAGCGGGCCCCAGTAATGCCAGTAGGTAGACCTGATATCGATCAGATCTGAAAAACGTTTAGGTACGATATTAACACAAGGCGAAGACACAGGGGAAGGAGGGAAAAGGGACTGGATAACCTGACCGTTGTTGGCTGCCTGCATGAATAGCTTCTTCAGTTAACTGTGGCTGGGCTTCCAAATCTCCTCAACGTATACTTCTGCTTCGAAGTTCCACTCGCTTCCTCAAATCCTCACTTCAACCCGGCTCGTAACACGTGCGTGGTATCTTCTATGTGGCTCGAAGGTCCAATGTTAGGGCTCTGAAGACAGGGGGGCTGGCTGGGACTTCTTCAGTGATACTCAGACTACAGGATTTTGAACAGGAATTTATTTTCGTTTTACAATTTCGTAAAATGCACCATCACGCTCTATGAAACGGAACACACTCTCGGCGGCGGCGGGCGCGGGGATCTCGCGCGCAGCGAGCCGAGCGGCGACTTCTTCGCGAGCACCAACAGATGTCGCTTTTTCTTCACCCTCTAGCTCGATAGATGGCGCTGCATGACTTAACAGTATGTATGTAAGCGAGGTCATAGGGCAAGAACCAGACGGGCCGCGTTTAAAACACGGGTGGTTCACACTTACCGATTTCCGTAAATAAGAAAAAAAAAAAATACCGACCCATTTTATTATTGATTCGGATCGAGAATCACTAGCATAGTTACCTCCTTGAATTTGACGAGGATGCAAAACAACACCTTGTAGATATTATAAGGTATTATAGAGTAAATTATTTTCAAATTATACCTAACTTTCAATGTTTCTTTCGCACAAATTCTTCAAGACTTTCTGAAAAGTTTTAGTTTTAATTATAGTCTTCGTTT
Source organism: Cerastis leucographa (assembly GCA_963082945.1). Taxonomy (NCBI): domain Eukaryota; kingdom Metazoa; phylum Arthropoda; class Insecta; order Lepidoptera; family Noctuidae; genus Cerastis; species Cerastis leucographa. The sequence goes on along the minus strand of OY720356.1, from coordinate 16,933,151 downwards.
CACAATCCTGAGCAATTTGATATGCGTTTTCAACTTTACACATTGTTTTAAAAGAATGTGTATACATGGCTATACGTGAAATGGAGAGGTAGGTACATAGCTTACCTAAATCATGTATTCACAGAAGATATAATGTATAGCCAGCTGCGTGTCGATTTTTAAAATAACTGATAAAAGCTGGGTTACTATGACGTCTTATAACACAACAGCTATACAGGTCGACTAGCATTCTTGTTTTCCCACTCTGGAATGAGAATGAAACAATTATGTTTTAAGACGTCATTTTAGGCCACCTGGACTGACATAGGTTTTCTGTAGTTCACGAGTATACTCGTATCGTACATGTAATCTAATCTATACTAATATTATAAAGCTGAAGAGTTTGTTTGTTTGTTTGCTTGAACGCGCTAATCTCGGGAACTACTGATCCGATTTGAAAAATTATTTTAGTGTTAGATAGCCTATTTATCGAGGAAGGCTATAGGCTATATATCTTTACAACCAATAGGAGCGGAGTAGCAATGAAAAATGTTGCGAAAACGGGGAAAATGTGACGCAGACGAAGTTGCGCTGGACAGCTACTTATTATCTAACTATCTATTATTATTATTATATTATATTATTATTTTATAATATATATATAAATAAAAAGAGAAGTCCTGACTGACTGATTGACTGACTCATCAACGCCCAGCCCAAACCTTTGAACCTAGAAAGCTGAAAGAGGTTCCCTTTATAATGTAGAGGTAGACAAGAAATAAGGAAGGATTTTTCGAAATTCAACCCCTAAGGGACCTAAATAGGGGAAGAAAGTTTGTATGGAAAATCGTCATTTTTAAAGTTAGAAGGCTGAAATTTCATATAAAAGCTTTTGGTTAGAAATAAATAAATACATATTTTAACGTTTTCGAGAAATTACCCCCTAACAAGGTGGATGGGGGTTCAAAGTTTTTATGCGGAATCCGTCATTTTTGAAGTAAGAAGAATGACATTAAATATTGAAGTTTCTGAGTAAAAATAAATGAACACGTATTTGGCCGTTTTTGGAAATTCGACCCCAAAAGGGAGAAAAGGGGTTGAAACATTAGTAAGACAAATATAGTTTGCCCAGCTTGAAATTTACTATTTGTGTTTCTCGATGGAATTGATAAACACTTATCAATGTTTTTGGAAAATCCACCCCTCAGACGATAACAGGGGTGGCAATTTTTTTATTTTTGTTTTGTAGTGTTAGCACTTTTGTATGGAAAAATACGCTAAAAAAACTTCATATAAGTTCACACTTCTAGGGAATCTGGGTCATTTGTGCGAAGGACACTTGCGGGACGAAAATATATTGCGCATGGATACTTGCGCGAAAGACAGTCACGCGACTGGACACTTGCGCGACTCAATGTCTTCATGGGTGTCGTTTTCGTGGTTTTAGCAGGTCGCTGGCAATGAAAATGAAAATCGGAGATGGCGCCGAGGAAAATTTCCTGTTTTTCGTTCATTGGTGTCGTTTTCGTGGTTTTCGGGGTCGCTGACCAAATCGACGCCGAGGAAAACTTTCGGTTTTTCTTTCACGGGTGTCGTTTTTGTGGATATCAGGGTAACCGATAACGAAAATGATGAACTCATTTTCTAAGTGCAAATAATAAAATTTAAAATACGCGTTGTCTGAATATCCTCCCCTAGGCTATGTCTGGCATTGATTTAAGTGAGAACTGCAAAGCGGCGGGCAACAATTATTATCTACTAGCGACCCGCCCCGGCTTCGCACGGGTGCAATGCTGATACTAAATACACTACAGAAAAACAGTGAACGTTGTATATAAAAACATAGCGGCCCGCTCTGGCTTCGCACGGGTATAAAATGTATTGTTATTATACATATAAACCTTCCTCTGTAATCACTCTATCTATTAAAAAAAAAAACCGCATCAAAATCCGTTTCGGAGTTTTAAAGATTTAACCATACACAGGGATATAGGGACAGAGAAAGCGACTTTGTTTTTTAACCCCCGACCAAAAAAGAGGGGTATTATAAGTTTGACGTGTGTATCTGTGTATCTGTGTTTATACTATGTAGTGATAACATTTAAATTACTATTTTCGACATTCTATTACTCCACGCAGAAGCTAGTCTATACTAATAATAAACCCTCCGGCCGTTTTCGAGACTGCGATTCGCAACCAGTTGCGAATTAAGAATGTTTATTCCTTGTTTGCAATCAATTGCGAATCAAAAAAACTTTTTCCTTAACCGCAACTTGGTTCCAAAGCTGAACTTTGTTTGTTCGTTTGCTTGAACGCGCTAATCTCGGGAACTACTAGTCCGATTTAAAAAATTCATTCAGTGTTAGATGGCCTATTTATTTAGGAAGGTTATAGGATATATATATATATATATATATATATATATATATATATATATATATATATATACGCTACGACCAATAGGAGCGGAGCAGCAATAAAAATTATGTGAAAACGGGGACTATGTGACGCAGACGAAGTTGCGCGGGACAGCAGGCTACTGCATATATAAACTCACGCCTTTTTCCCATTTTCTTGTTTGCATTTTCCCAGTTTTTGCTTGCGTTGCTGCCAGTAGTTGCTGTATACCTACACAGCAACTACAGAACGCCACCTGCTGCTTTACTTACATACTTCTTTTGCCTCGTCCACATTCATACATCTGGTCATACTTGCACGGCCGGTTGCGAGTACTACGCACCTGACCTTTCTTGAGAACCTCACCAATAAGATCAGTGTATGTCGCCTCTACCGGGATTGCTACTCACATCTGCTTTGTGAATACCTTCGAAACTCGTATCCTTCCACATTTAGAATTTTCCATCATCGGCAATGCTAAAGGCTTGGGAAAACCGGTACGGATAGATTATAAACTCTTCAGACACCGGTTTTTGGCAGATAATGTACTGAGCATTTGTCAAAGTCCAACCACAGCTACAATGCTAAAGGCTCGGGAAATCGGTACGGATAGATTATTAACTCTTCAAACACCGGTTTTTGACAGATAATGTAGTGAGCATCTGTCAAAGTCCAACCGCAGCCATTGCGCAATCTGCCGGTACCTCTGTCTTGGCGCTCAAGGTCATGGTTTTTAGTCCGAATCAATCATGCACCTTCATAAAAATATCCTACATTCAGACTAAATTTAGTAAAAGATTCTGGTAATAAATAAAAGACTTGGTTTCGTTTCTGTATGCGTCGTCACGCGCACCCTTGGACAACCGAGCAGCGGTGACCGATATGCGTTACTCTATATTTCCCGAATTTATCCGCCATCAGGATAAATGACATTCATTTTGCACTGATTTTTCATGTTATATTCCGAATTGATTGATTGATTTTACCTATGGTTCCGAAGACAAACAAGTTCGTCTGTTAAGAGAGAAGACGGTCACCGCCTTTCGTGGTCATCTACAGAATCATTGGCATCGTTGGTGCGTTGAAATTACAAGACGAAGCAGAAACAACTCATGATTATACCTATAGATATGGTATATATATATATATATCGTTCTCAAAATATAAATCAATTGTGTGACATAAAATGCAGAACCACTTTGATGAAAAAGTGCTTTTTTGGAATGGCTTCAAAAATTTATAATGAAATACCCGATAGTATAAGACATTGAGTATAAGACATTGCCCCTATCAAAATTTAAGACAACTCTATCCTCTTTAATAGAAAAATGTTATTATACTGTTCCAGATTTTATAAATGATAATTTTTAATATTTTTTAGTTTATGCTTCGTTTTGTATTTATTGTTTGTTTTATTAAGTATTTTAGTTTTTTAATTACATTTTTTTAAATAATTTGTATGCCTTGGTGGCAAAACATAGCGCTCAAATATGTTTACCTAACACATTTATGTAAATACCTATGTTTAACAAATAAAGATTCTGATTCTGATGGGTTCGATATATTCCCAGGTTGGGCAAAGTGTTATTGGGTTTTTCCATAAGGAATAGAAACAGCCACAGAGTCTAGATTTGAGCCCGGTTGATGGCAAAAGGCTCGCCCCTATTCCATGGGACTTTAACATAACTGCCTGCATGGGTCTTTGTCTAACCGTTCGGGGATAAGAGGCGTGATGTTATATTACTTCATCGTTCCCTATACCTTCAATAAGAAAATCGGAAATATTAATTTTTGCCTAAAATAGGGGTAAAGCAGAAATAGCGGTCCTAGTAGTGGGGCCTAACTTTCCCGGGCAAGTTCCTTGACGAAGAGCAATTTAATAGGTACTTACCTACCGTTGCATTGTTAACTTACCTATTATATGCTTGAACATAACTATCAGGAGTCGTGGAGGTCAAACATGGACCTAATAACCTTCTACCTGTATGAACACAGAAGGCAGAAGCTTTTGTTTCCTATTGTCTTGGTAAATAATAACCCCATAGTCGCCTTTAATGAGAGTCTAGGGATGCAAGCATATTGTTATCCTACCTGCCCTCATCCTAAGCGAATGAAGCTTGTAACAGGCCATATTATTATCTGTGTACTGTTTTGAAAGGGTTCCGCAGTGCTCTCTATAATTGCTGTTGGCTGGTGAATTAGATATCCGACAGTTTTTTTTTTTGCACAAAAGGCTTGCATTTGTCCTCAACTCGCTTGATTCGAAGTGATGATGCGGTAAAACTTTTAATCTCCTAAAAATACGACTTGAAATTTCACGAAATCTCCCAAATTTTTCTGGTTCATAAAGCTTCTTCGAAAAAATTAAATGATCCTTGCAATAATTCAGGAAAACAGTAGCAGGGAAGACAAAGACCGGTCACGATCAAATAAATTGTTTCAACGGCCTTTTTAATATAGGCAGACGTTTTCCCATGAATTAAAAATGGCGGAATCTAGAAAAATGAGTTGTAATTAAGTTCTGTTTTCGCGTTATTACGCTTTGACCACGGCACCTCGCTAAATTAATATGATATACTTTGTAATTAATTGAGTAAAAAACTGGCGCAGATACAAAATGGAGCAATGTTTTTATTTTGTTTTGTTATATTATTAATTATGTTAAGTTAAAAGTTAGAAAATCATTCAGTTATTATGAAACAGTAGGTACCTACTGTATCATAATTAATGAATGATTTAAGAAAGATATTTTTAGGAAAGTCAATTTAAAAAAAAAAATGACCACCCGAAAGTATTCTGCAATAAAAGTCTAATTCATTTGTCATAACTTTGAAAATACATATATCTTATTGAAAATAGCAACGGAGGAGCTGTATTTCCATATAGATTTAGCTGAAATACAAAGTAAATTACATAAAGTTTTGCGTTGCGTTGTCAAACGTTAGAAACAAAGATTCCTTTCATAGACAAAATAATGGAACATGTAAGGAGGTTGAAGATATGGTGTCTACATAATAAAATTGCTCTACATGAGTTAACAGCAATAAGGGCTCTTCAGACAAACGCTTGGTATATTTCGTTACATTCTTACTAGCTCGGAAAACTAGTCACTTTTTCATAGCTATGAAGGTACTTGTGTGAAATCTCTTGTTTTATTATTTTACATAAAGCTCTTGGTAGTAGAGTTGTACATTTCAATGTTTTTTTTTTATATAATTACTTAAATCGTAGTTTTTTTAATTGAACCCGGTGTTTTGAACCAAATCTCCAATAGTTAACTCACAGTAAACACACACACACAGACACACACACACACAGTTCAGTAGTTGAATGTGTGTGTTTTTTAACTAAAATCACACAAATTTGTGGAACAAGCTTGTACTGACTTATAGGGCTACAAATACAACAAACAAATAATACACAAACAGATCAGTTTTCACGTTACGTCACCTACCTACATATCATCCTAACTTCAAACATTTTAAAACGTCAAAATGATCATCATTTCCCCGTATCTGTCGAGAAAGCTTTGCTCTCACAAGATCTAGCCCGGGGCAATACTAGACCAAGGAACAGTGCAGCTTAGATTTCACTGATTTCGGTATACAGAACAAACGCTAGCCTCTAGACAAGGATACTCAAAGCATCTGTTTGAAAACGAGTTCAAGACGTTAAGATTTAACACCATGAGGTTTTCAGGAAAGGAGAGTAAACATTGAGGAAAATATATAATTCCAAAGCCAGTGTTTAACGTTTTGTCTTAAGTATGATAGTTTTTTTTTTACTGCAACAGATTACCAGCCATTATGGCCCTCGTCTCCAATAGCTACCCGTCCAAATTAAACCTTTATAAATTTCAATAATTATGTTTATATTAAACCGAGCAGCGTGAAATTATGTTAGCGAAAAATTAAGGTAACTAGCGATAAATTATGACTGATTAAAAAACCTAAAATGAGCAACTAAAATGAGCGCAGCGAGGCTACGTCAACTATTACAAAATTTTGATGTGTCAAATAAAATGCTGATTCCTTTAATTAAACTGTTACAGTTGGATGTTATTTTTTTTTTAAACAAATTTTTATTTATTTTTAATGATGCACTAAAAAGAAGAAGATAAATCTTAGAGTAAATTAAAACTATAGAGTAGTTTTCACAAAAGCTTGTCGCGTGAATGGTAAGGCTATAACAACTTTACGCGACAAGTTTTTGTGAAAACTAGATTTATCTTCTTCCTTTTAGTGCATCATTATAAAAACTTTAAAAAAAATTAACATCCAATAGTTTATTTAGAGGAATCAGCATTGATTTGACACAAGGTTTTTTTTTTATTTTGTTCAACTTATAATTTTATTTTAACATTCTTAGTTTTTCCGTAATCGTTTCTGACCATAACTATAAGCATATATTAAGTTGTGCCTTAAATTAATAAATAATAATAATATAATAATTAATTAATTCGATTTTTTAAGTACCCTTTTCAATATTTGTGTTCGCTCTCAATCTTCCGCTCATTTAGGATTTCAGTACGTCATAATCAGTATTTTGACAGCCTGATTTTGAACATAAAGTCGATCGTCTAAATACTACCCATTGAAATAGAACTGGGGAACCAACACAAGTGTAATATCAGTTCCCTGCAAAAAAAATAACAGCAAAAAGCGGATAATAGTTTCTTAAAGACCGCCAGTGTTTTAAAACACACCGTCACCGTTCCCCAGGCCGCCATTACCATATCATAGCAGACACATTCGCACCTTCTATCTGTAAACAGAACCACACTTACTACGCGTTGTATTATTGCTTCCGAAGCTATTTACACATCAAACAGTCGCGACGGGAAACATTCCCGGCAGCCACAGGCATAGACTAAAATATTATATTTGATACAGATGTGACAATTCGGCTAAATTGAATCTGAAATTTACGTTTAAATCGCTATAGCTCAATCGTTGACAAAATGGACAACCGGGTAGGGTAAAATCACAGATCTGGAAGATTCGTTGACACGGGCTATATAGCGGACTTTGTGACAATGTGAAATCTCTTGAACACAAAGCAACAAAGCAGAGGTGCATCTAATAGCTCACCCACATTTTAGAAGTTATGTTTAAGTACCCACACACACACACACACACGTACCTTTATATTTTTGTAGTGTTTATTTTATCTCTTATAGTTGTTTCGTAACCAAGTTCTGTTTGTGTTATTTTTCTTATTCATGTTATACAATGTTTACGCTGTCTTGATTTCCGTGCGTTTTTTCACGGGTGACCACTGAAAACCAGCGCTGTGCTGTGGGGCCCCATAGCACAGCACCATGCTGAGTGGTAACCTACTTGTCGCAGTCACGACGTGCAAGCTGTCAACTTGTTTACTCAATTTTTTTTGTTATTTTTTAATCTTATTGTTGTATATTTTATATTATTGCACTTTCAAATGTTTGTTATGCTTTGTATGTATATTGTGTTCATTGTTATTTTGTATGCACGTCATGTCCCTGCGACAAATAAATATTTTTTCTTTCTTTCTTTTTCTTTCTTTTACCACGTAATAGGGGGCCAGCCTAATGCCATCAACCGGGCACGCATTCAGACTCCGTGGCTGCTACTGAGAAACTCCTGATGAAAAAACAGCATCAGTGGTCGTACTTTTACAAATACGAACGAACCCGTGTTTCGCTTCTGTCCACACATTATTTTTTTAATCTTTACTGCAGGAAAATATCCCGGCATCGCATTATAGGACCGGATGGATATAATCACTTGCAATTCAAGATGATTATGAAGGTTTAAATGTCCGGACCGCCTGTTGGAAAAATTAAACGGTCTTTTGAGGGAGTTTTTATGTAATTGAAATGGAGAGAACTGTCGTAGGCATTCCGTTTGGAAACCACAAATCGCGCGGCGTAGTACTTTGCACTCCTCTCTTTTATATGTTTAAAAATGCGTTAATGAGTTCTTTTTTTGCTTTATGGATAAAGTTAGACTGTTTTTAAGCACATTAAGCACTCTGATAGAAGTCGATGTGACAAATCATATGGCAAGAAGCCTAATGATATGCATATAATGTTGATTATGAAACAAAATTATTTAAGGACTAGCTACCTGACAACGGCAGCTTCCCCCTCCTCCTGGCGATGCCCCCAGACCAGACCTGTGGAAGTTGTTCATATCCCTTCATCAACTAGAAGAGAGGTGATGATCTTCAAACGGCTGAGCAGATTTTCTTGAAACATAGATACGCACACTCTCGATTTAAACACCTTTCAAACGAAACCAACTTTATCGAAATCAGTTCACACGTCTAGGAGCTACGATGCCACAGACAGATACACACGTCAAACTTAAAACACTCGTCTTTTTTGGTCGGGGGTTAAAAAACAACGAGTTAATGATGATATATATTTAGTTTCACCTCTACCAAGGCGCTGTTGAAACGGCCTAAATCCGATCCCTATTTCTCCCCGAATCATTATATGAGACGATTGAGCCATAATAGACCTATTCTATTACCGGAGTGATCATTGAGACAAGTGACATCTGACCTCGATTCTCTTGTTTTATAAACACACGTACAAGACGAGATGAATTTATGGTGACTGTACACTCTCGCTGAGACACCGAGGCAGGGTGAGTGCGAGAGTGTATTTAGTAGCGCTGGTCTAGTATCTAGGCTTTCCTCGCTTGCTGTCCCGTCACGTGTCAGTTCTTTGCGAGACGTCTCGGACGAGACATAGAGAGAACTCTCGGTCGTAAGTGCACCTTTATGGTAAAAAAATGGTACTCCCTTTCTTCTCCTAAAATTGTTTGTCCGAAAATCATTATCCATAACACGTTTGCTATAAACTTCAGTAACCATAATGTTCAAAATCCCGAAATTTTGTTTAACATAATTATCTTGAGTTCTAAAAGTATTCTGTCATAATATCGAGTACTATAATAATTGAATCTCCTAATTTTACATGACCTAAAGTCATATGTCCTAAGTATTGTGTTAAATAATGTGTATTATTCCGAATATTCATTTATAATAAATTTTGTAGTCCTAAAACATTTGCTAAAAATTAGGTTTTAGAGACAGAAACGAATCGCTGTAAATCCGACTCCACGCAGTCTTGTCTGCTCTACCCCTAGAGTGTAATTTAAAATCGCGTAGGCGCGGAGGGGCGAGGCGGCCCGCGAGTTGAGGAGCAGGTGGTTGTGGTGAGCGTTAAACCCATCTGCGACGATAAATTCGCGTGGGACCGCCGGAGCCCCGCAGCGCCGGAGCCGTAACAGAAACCATGCCTGCTGCATGTTGCATGCTTGCATGATTGCTTGCTTGCTTTCTTGCTTGCATGCTGCATGCTGCGTGCTTGCTTGCATGATGAATGCTGCGTGCCTGCTTGCATGCTGTTTGCTTGCTTGCATATTGCATGCTTGCTTACATGCTGCATGCTTGCTTGCATGCTGCTTGCCTGCTTGCTTACAAAAACCACAAGTTCACAATCAACTGCTTTATTGAGTACATGTATAATATATTTATTTATGTGTATTAAAAAAAGAATAGTATTATTATAAATAAACATTATGTAATTTGAATTTAGGACTTATAACTTTTATAGAAAAGGTTTTTATGTCTTTGGTATATTATTGATTGTAATATTTATGACAAACGGATTTAGGACATATTATATTTAAGGGGTTTCAATTTTATGGCATGTGATATTATGTGATATTAAGTTCGGGTAAATTAACATTCGGACAAATGATGATTAGGACAAAAAAAGTTATGGCACTTTAAATTATGGATAAAAAAGTTAGGTGACACAATAGAGAACCAAAAAAAATGTGTCAATAACCAAATTTTCACACGGTTCAACACAAATACAGTATGGACTGATACTGTCATGTGATCTCAAAATTAAACAACAAATTACGGACATTGTGAATGGGGCCTAATGATCGGCTGTCTTTACTACTTGAACATAATAGATTCTGTAGTTATTTACGGCACCACTTGTTTATAAAATCGTAGGATTGAGACAAGCGCTTTAAGAATAAGACGTGCTGAAAAAAAAGAACAAATAAAGCTTGGCACTTAAATAGCTACTACCACAGGCTTTTATAAAAATAGCACTTTCAAGCGCGCTGAAAAAGCGGTTGTACGATTCTAACATTGTAATTTTTCGTACTTATTTTTAGGCGCCTGTTTGAGCTTCTATTGCTGTGTTTTTTTTATAATTTTCTTTGTTTTTTCCCGTATAAGTTTTCTTAAAGAAATACAATTAATACATAAAGACATATTTTATTGTTTCTGCATTAAAATCCGGCTAACTGAAAAGTTTCTTGGTGGATTTACGCGGAGATATGAGTCCAAGACGCACTGGATCTTTAGAGCGGTTCATATAAAATGGAACTAGGCCGGAAGAGCCGGGCAGATACGAAAGTTTGACCTCGGTTTCAAAACGGGGTCTTGATTCCGGTTCAAAAATGTACGAAAACTAGAGCTGAAATTCGTTGTTTTCCAGCCCAGAACGTTAAACGAGGTTCTTGGTGACTGGATTTGGAAATACAGTCACGGAGGATAGATTTTATTGCATTCAATTTTATTGAACCTGGCAACAGCGTCGCACTTTGCTTCTGGATAAACGTTTCTCAAGCAGTGGCAAGTATGTTTTTTTTTTATTTTATTTTCTGGCCCCCAAGATACAGGCGCAGCCTAGTTTGGAGACCACTGTTATCTAATTTTGTCAAAATAAATCTTGTTACCGATCCTTAATGATGTTAGACTTAGAAAATGACTGTAACTAATAGTTTAATAAATTTATTCTTATTTATTCTTATTCATTTGAGAAACCATGTCAAAAAAACCATAATAAACATAAATCCAAACTGCAGAATTAAAAGAAGCTTATTTACAATAAATGAATGATAAGAAAATTAAACATAATACTTAAAAATAAACAAGAAATTATTTCGTAAGTTCTTTCGTAAAGTTGACGATGGCTGAAACTTTTCTTACAAGTAAAATTTATTAACGCAACTGTACAAAAGAAAACCTAGATTTCCTTTTACATGTTTTCATAATAAAGCAAACACAAAAATTCTGAGACTCCTCAATGTAAGTGCCTAGTTACGCAGCGAAGATGAATGAGCCACACTTAACTTTTTCGTTCGCCAACATTTACCAGGCGCGGTCTCGTGAAGTCAAAAGATAATTATGCCAGTTCCTTCCTATACCTTTGCAATTTACGGATTTATAGTACGTCAGTAGTCGTTTGTGAGGTTTATGAGTACTAATATAAATTTGTCGCCTGAAAAGATTCCTTTGCCCACAGGCACTTAAAAAAAAATTGGCCGAAGAATAGATACACCTTCAGCTTCAGCACGGTTCCAAGCCTGTTTTACACTTGCATTGCGTAATAATCGCATACGAACACAGGTTGGGGATGTACATATTTACATGTGTTCGTCAAAGGGGTGGGCCTACCCGTCATATTAAACTATTTGACGTGAAACTTCTTATGCGACTTCCAACAAGTTTAATGCTACCATGGAGGGGAAATATTTTCTAAAACTCACTAAGAGATGGCAGTATTACAAGATTTATGAATACGTTGTTCTACTAGGTACGCAAGATGGCGTGCAAACAGTCATGCATTCGACTCTTCGGTGTGACCAGCCGTCGCTCAATTTCCATGAGTAGAATAACCTTGATATACTTATGTAATAAAAATAATACAACAAGAAAACCACAAAATATTATTTAGAAGCTCAATAAAATAACAAGAGTGAATGCGTGGCACTATAACGCATGCGTGTAGTATTACGAAGTTTCACTTCTTCCGCGCGGAGGGACTGACTCCACGCACTGTTTTTTTCCCACAGAAACTCATGCACGATTTAAAAAAAAAAATGGTTTTTATGCATGCATCGAAATAGTCTGTCTACTATTGTATGGGAATTTGTTTTTTTTTCGAATAGTATAGACAGCAAGCGTCTATACGATAGATTTCACAAAGAAAAAACTACTACTTCCCACTAAATGTTGGATAAATTTATCTTAAGGGAAGAAATTCCATCGTACTGCTAAAGGGTGTTTTAAAGCTTACATCTATAAATCAAGATTTTTATTTAAAAACATGCAACAAAGAATTACTGCAGCTAAAAATATACCTACTCCGAGTAGGTATATTTTTAGTTGCAGTAATTCTTTAATAATGGAACCGTCTTGTCCAAGAACCACTAAATACATCTTTTGCTTGTTCATGTAATGCCACTACATCTGTTGCAAAGCCACAATCTTTTAACAAACTGCTGGCTTACGCCGCACACCCGCTACAGAGGAGGTCTACTCGCTTTCTCCGAAACGTAACTTCGGCAACGAACGAAAATTAAACGTAGTTACGTTTGTGACCTTACTCTATATCATTTGCGGACGCACTCAAGAACTTCGAATTCATAGACAATTTGCGTGAACGAATGTATTGAATGTTTTGTGTAGGCTTTTTTCCATCTCTATTAGTATAAAATACGGTTTTTATTTTAACTTAAAATAAATGGGTCTTTTTTCCTTTACTCTAAAATTTAACGTATTACTTGTAGTTTATTAAGCTTTTCAAGCAATATTCATGCAGAAGTCTTAAATATATCAATAAAATTTATATTTTTGTTGACATTGATCGAGACACTACAAAAAACTTATCATAGATATTGCTATCCGACAAAATTTAAGAGTAGCATTTCATGCAAACTATGGTAAGAAATGTATGACAACCAAATATATTGGTATAATCTTTCGACTAAAAAAAATATCTTTGGCTCGGGTGTCAAATTGAAGTGACAGATGACAGATTTCTATCCAAACACAACAAACTTTTATTTGTTTTTATCAAATAACTCTACGAAAACTAGTTTAACATCAAGAAATCATGAAAAGAAGACAAAAATCCGTTACCCAATAACAGAAAACTGGACTAGATTGAACCAAAAAAACAGAAAATTAAACTTTTGTTAATAATGTCACTGATGCATCGACACCGACGCCTGCCGTTTAACAAGAGGCACACCTACCATCTCCGGGCTCGTCGCTTAGATCCGCCTCGCAGCCGCCGGGACGCGCCACATCCGTGGGCGCTGCGTCGCCGGTCGCTGCAGCTGCATCGAGCCCCAGCGACGAGTTTTTTCCCCGCCGTTGACACCACCATCGACCATCATCACCCCCACGACGACGAAGAAGAGGACGGGCACCAGCGGGCTTGGGACCTCGAGGCCAAAAAGCCCTGAACAGGGTCCCCTTTTCCGGTGGAAATGTGTTGCCCATGCAATGGATATGGTCCATAAATGAACACGTCATGCGCGCATATTATGGTGCTACTGAGGGAGAAGTACGGATGAAATTCAAATTTGACAAGCAGTCATCATCATCTTCCTGCAGTTGCTTATTCTACTAGGCTACTTACTTTACTCGGTGCAAGTGTTTTCTTCTTCCATTCTCACCTAGACGAGACGGACGTCACAGCATCATTTTGTTTATATTATTTACAAATGATTTAATTAATTAAATTAATTGAATTGAGGGAAAGTACCCGCAGGAAAGATTTTAAAAACAAAATTAATATTGTGCATCATAGTCCTCAATATCAAGCAGTGCAGATTTTTAACAGGTTGCAATTGGACTTAAAAACTATAATTTACAAAAACTCATTTAAGTCAAGACTCAAAGCATTCATATTGGAGAAATATCTGTATTCAATAGACAATGACATATCCACATTTTAAATTTTTAATTGTATTGATTTTTGAATTTGTAATGTTATTGAATATTTTATTTTTGTGTTATTTTCTCTATTTGTATAATGTACTTACCCTAAATGTGTTAGTTTTATTATTGTAATGAACATGTTTTTATTATTTTATGTGTTTATAGATTTATGATTTCAAACAATGTGAATTGTTCTTGAATAAATTGAATTGAATCATTAAGTCTTTTCTCTTATATCATTCCTCACAGAGCGCTTCCATTATTTTGTAAATAAATGACTTTACTTTAATCAGGTTGGGCAAAGTGTGATTGGGTTTTTCCATCAGGAATTACTCAGTAGCAGCCATGGAGCCTAGATTTGTACCTCAATGGCAACAAGCTTGCCCCCTTTAACATGGGACTTAAAATCATAACTGGCGAAATCTGGGTGTCCTATTAGGTACACTGCCGCCTAACCATTCGAGGATTACTGCTAGATGTTATATATTACACAAATAATCTGTCAACATAAAAGATTAGCAGTGAAGCAGTGGCATGAGTTTATGTATGTATGTGGGGAAGTGTTAGGGGTTTAAGCAAATAAAAGTGCTTTGTTAGTTTTAAAGGTTTATATATTAGCCACTTAAGATTTCCTCTATCCATCTCCTTGCCACATTATCACATCAGCTCCAATATACCAAATTATAGTATTGCCATCCAAAGTCCATCAATATACACACAAAGTTTCATTTTGATGCGACAATAAGAAAGAATATTGGATTGTAATGAAATATGAAGAGTGTAATATTCTCTTCTGGAAACTCATAAAACATCAACTAATAGTTTGAAGTGTTGTAGCTGATGAAAAGAAACGGTGCAAGAAGCTCTCAACATCACACAAGTCTTGTATTTTCACCTAAAACAAAATAAAAATAAAATATAGCAGGTGGATTTTATTTATGAACTTAAACAATTAAAATATGTGGTTTATTGAGGGCGGTTGTAACCTCCTGCAAACAACAAGACAGTCTGTTGTGCCATGACCCATCAATATTCTGCCCTATAGACCCTTGGTAACTACCTCGGGCATAAAAATTCAAAGCTTTAAAATGATAAGATAAGGATTTTCTTACAACAGTGAAATGCAGTTTTAATGAAAATAATAACATTATGATACACTTCTTACCTTAACTGTGGGCTTGATTCCATGACGCCTTGTCTTTGAAGGTAACAAAAGCACTAATATCTTGACACAGCTCTTCAAATAACTGCCGACTGAGTATAATTATCAACAAACTCCATGTCGGGAATTTTGATTATTTCTAATTGATTGCGCAAGCTGTGCCGGTTCCTCCTGCGCTCTTTACTTTCTTCACGCTGAGCAGCCTCTATTAAAAGAGATCACACAGCCTTTTGAACCAAATATCTACAAAAATCCACACCAACGAAAATCAAACGATAACACTTTTGGTATCGTCAATTTGAGGTTAAAATTCCGAAGTATCTTCTGTCAAACGTGACGTTTCTTCCACACTTGCGAGAATTAGAGTAGGTTTAGAAGATGCAAATGTCAAACAAACTTCGGCTGTCCGAAATTTCGGAACGAATAGAACCGTGGTAGGAAACGTTCGAAGTTTCGGCCGCAACTTCGTTTTGCGGAGAAAGCGAGTAGACCTCCAGAACCTTGCCCGTTTGCTATATGCAGTCGTATGTTTTCTTTCTTTAGTAACTGAATTCTTTCTCACAAACTCGAGTTTACCGAAGTGTTTTCGAAAATGTTTGAGGCCTTCCTGGTGCCTACTTTTGTAATTAGAAGCAAGTTTTTCCTTTTTTTCTGCACGAAATCTACTTGAGTTACACTGCTCGATGCAATAATTACAATCGACCACCTTTTGTTTACCTAGCTATACGATACACTAAGTGCCCCGCGAGCTCAGTGCATAACGGATAGCTACCTGGTCCATACATTTCCATCATTTTAGCGATAGCTTAGCATAAACCTTACTAAACCCTTTAAAGTTGTTTGTGTGTTTAACTTAGTAGCGTAGTGAATCTCACCAGGAACCAATTAGTGGCGTCCGCTACACACCCATTTATTTCTGTTAGCTACGCGTAGACCGGAATCAAGACTGTCATACTGTGCCTGCCAGGGCTGCGGGTTGTTCGAAAGAGATACCGTGGCCCTGGAACACAAAGGGCTAAGAAGGAACATGGATGGGTTTTAGTCAGTAAAGTCTGACACTCCCTCCCGCTCCGCCCAGAGTGGGGGGGGGGTCATTTGATGATTTCCCATCCTTAAAAAAAAAAAGACTGTCATACCGTGTCTTAAGATACGTGATTGCTTCATGATTACTGTTAATCACACGTATTGGTATCACCTCGCCTCATTTTGTGGTACTCCCTTTTTTTCTTCCATTTTCCTCTGTCAACAGTCACATTGTCATTGTCTCCTTTTTCTTTCATGTCACTGCTCACGAAAACCATCCATCGTGTCCTTGGTCTTACTCTCTCTTCTCTTGCAGTGCAGTACTTATGCGTGTACGTAAAGCCCGCTTTAGGACGCGGACACTCGCAATTTACCAGCCTCAAAATCACAGTAGTCCAAAAATTACTGAAAGAACGAAAAGCTTTCTTTCAACGGCACATGTTTTTACTATAATTTTCACTCAGGTCGGGTTCATTAAACTTTCATAGTTCTATATTGAAGTCTGTCACAAGTAACTTCACTCGCTTTATTGTCTCGACTGCCGAGTGCCGTCTCAAATATGAATTTTCTTTTAAAATACGACATAAGAAATATATATTCCCCATAACTACGAGTAAGAGGATATTGAAGAATTAATAGGACTTCATATTGTGCAGACTTTTTTGTAGTGTGTAAATAGAGGAGGTCAATGATCCCATTGAACGTGAAATAAGAAGACGATATTTTCATTGTTCCCGTAATAATTATGTTGTTGTGTTCAATAATCTTTTCTGGCTAAGGAACAATTGAGTACGTTTGTTATGATATCAGATTTTTATTTCTCTACAATGAATTTTCTTCTAAACAAATCGAAGAATCGAAGGTTAAATATTACATTGTTACCCTAGGGGTGAAAGTAACTTATTTAGTCCCGAGACGGGCGCCAATAGTTCAAGGGACTAAATAAGTCTTTAACCACTAGGTAAACACTGTGCTTTTATTACGAATACAAGGAAAGTAAAAATAAAAGCATGAATCAGCTGAAGCAAAAATGAGTAAATTTTATTTTACATAAATCAACAACTTTTCCCGCCCTTTTTGTTTTTTTTTTCTGTGGCCTGCCAGCTATTCAGCCATTGTTTTTCATTTTCATCAATGAAAAAACGGTAAATATTTTGCCCAAATCTATGTTATTTTAAAGAAATTTTTTAAACTAAATTATAATAACATATTAAAAAAATATAGATTCTAATCAATACTTAACTTTAAGTTATTTAAATTTTACATCGTGGCTGCATAGAAAGTTGGAACATGGTTGAATAGAAAAGTGAAAATGGAACTAGTATTTTTTTTATAATTTGTCATCTGTCAGTTGAAAGCCATTCTCCCTAGGGATGAAAAGTATTACTTTCAACCCACTCCTCAGGCAACTTCAGACCTACTTTCAGAGTATGAGTAATGAAAAAGATCTTTGTCGTGTTACGGTCTATCGATTTTTTATCTAACGAATGCCTACGCTATATAGATCCAGAATTAAAATCACAATGACACAACGTTGATTATCACTACGAGCTATTTCTATGAGGGTTGTTATACTGTTCGGGTCGCACTTTCAATTCTGCAGTATTTATTGAACATGAAAGCGAACCATTATATTCGATTTCATTCGGGATGCGCCGAGCGGTAACCTACATTCCACATTATTGAATATCTACTACCTCTTTGGTCTAAAGACTGCTGAGCCTGAGGTCCTGGGTTCGATTTATAGGTCGGGCAAAGTTCTATAGCGTCATTAACAGAAAAACGGGATATTTACCAAGTTAACTATTTGTTTTTATTTTTATTAATAACACTAGCTGTGCCCGCGACTTCGACTGCGTGGAATAAGAATTTTTCTTAAATAGTAGTAGCCTAAGTTACTTCTTATTACATCAGCTATCTGCCAGTGAAAGTCTCGTCAAAATCGGTCCAGCCGTTCCAGAGATTAGCCGGAACAAATAGATAGACAGACAGACAGACAAAAATTGTAAAAAAAACTTATTTTGGTATATGTACCGTATTACATTCATATGATGTAGTAAAAAGCATTTAATTAAGAAATTTTATTTTTTTGTTAAGATTAAGTTTAAATTGAAATTACATTAACATTATTATTATCCTCATTATTCATAACAGAAATCATTTATTTCAGGCTACAAGGGCCCATAGATATATGCCTTCTAAACTAACATAATTATATAAATTATCCCGTCACAGCGGTGGGAGTCCATTTCGTTGCGCGTATTCAGCACAGTGAACAGCAACAGCTTGGCGGCAGCTATGTCATCCTCGCTGAAGTTTGTTGCGCAGATCTGAATAGCGGACACCTCGTCCATCACATCCAGTTTCTGCTGCAAAAACGCCAGCAGCTCATTCACATCTAGTTTTTCATTCATAGCGGTACAATTTCGAGCGACGCGACGGCTTGCGCTGCGCTAAGCGATTTTACGAATATTGATTCGCAGGCGCGTCTGCATCGGTTCAAGCATTAATGATAGTGTTATCGATCATGTCAGTTTAAAACTTATAAAGTTCCATAGGTTTTTCCATCAAGAATTTTTCAGTAGCAGCCACGGAGTCTGGATTTATGTTTGGGATTTAAACATAACTGGTGATATTTGGGTTTTAGGAACACCTCTGTCTAACCTTTCGGAATCACAAACGAGACATCATGTTTAGAATCAACATAATATTCAATTTTACCATCCAAATTTAGCTTCGTATCTCATGAGGAGCTCGTGGCTAATAACAGCCGCATGGGTCGATCTTCAAGGTTAAGCCGTGCTTGCCGAGGTTGGTCGTGGATGGGTGACCATCATTACATACCGAGTTTCCTCCGTGCCTCAGAAAGCACGTTAAGCCGTTGGTCCCGGTTGTCATTTGTAGATCTTTGACAGTCGTTACGAGTTGTCAGAAGCCGAAAGTCTTACATCCAGTCTTAGCAAGGGCTATCGTATTACGCTGTCACTGGGTTGTGGAGGTCAGATAGGCAGTCGCTTCATGTAAAATACTGATACTCAGCTGCATCCGGTTAGACTGGAAGCCGACCCCAACAACGTTTGGGAAAAGGCTAGGCAGATGATGATCATGTTGACTCGAATGAGTGTAGTGACCCTTAGCCTCCAGACTATTTGTAGATAAACCTGACTAAAGTATAAACCTCTTTGCAAAATCCTCTTATTCACTTCTTTTGTTTTTATGCCATTGTTATGGCCATATTGTATTAAGACGGGGTAATAATAACTAAAGACAAAATCTTTTTATTAATAAACATATTGTGAAGAGCATCTTTCATCATGAGGGGTGGTTATTCGACTCCCACGCTAAAGGTATTCGATAGATGTAAACTTGGATTCTAAAAAAAAAGTATTAAATTGTCCAACTTTATTTTTCATAGCGTGTCGATGGCCAACTAAATTGTGTCGACCCAGAACAGAGCCACGAGTTTGGCGACTTTTTTAGCGTCCATCAGTTCCTGTAAAGGTCACGCAGGACTCGATATTAAGTGCACCATCGTTTGTGGAACAGCACTAAATTTACACTCCGAGGAAGACTCATCAATAAATATCCACCTGAGCAGGTTTTTGATGGTATAGAGTGGCCATACTTTACGCGCTAAATTTGTAACTGTATTGAAATAATTAAACCGGTACCTTAACAAGCATTATTCATACATTTTTCCCTAATAGTCATCGCTGATAACATTACCGTTAATCCAAGCTCACCTGAACCAAAATTTTAGCCACCATCTTACCGACTATACTTTACCACGGCATGACCTATCCTAGAGTAAGTCCTCACGCCTACGAGAGAAAAACAACAACATGCTAAAACAAAAGAACATCCTCCTATATTAGAGCCAGCACTAAACTACTCAAATTGATCCCTGTGCCACTTCGCAGTAGGTGAATTAAATAAATGTTGGCGTGCATCCAAACCGCACTAAAGCGGTCGGACGCTCGCACATCAAACGGCGCGGTGGGACTTGTGTTAACACTACCCGGTTTCCTAGCGAGTACGAACTCAGACTTGCCAGTTTCATACCAGCTAATTTTACTAGTTCACGTTTTCGTGCGAGTTTCGTGGTCCAAGGAAAAGTCGCTTTTTTGTGTGGACTTATTTACTAAAGATCCGACCATCATTCTCTTGCCTTTGTCCCAATTCATTTGGGGTCGTCCCAATATGTTTCCTTCTTCCTTACTTCTCTATTACTCGTCATCTCATCCCTCCTTTCTTGCCATATCATCCTTTACACAGTCCATCCATCGTTTTTCTGGTCTTCGTCTACTCTTATACCTAAGAAGCGTGCAAATAAATGTTCGAAGTAATAAAACAATGAAGTGTATTGAAACGATGATGACGTTTATAATGAAAGGACGCGACAATTTCAAAATGATGCATTTGAAATTGTGCCATTTTTTGTGTATACTGTGTGTGGACATTTGTATCAGTTTGTCCCCACAAAAAGCTGCTGTAAAAATACTGCAATATCTTTAAAAAAAAAAAGGTATATGGTTACAGGTCTGTCTGAGGCAAACCGTATCTGTCTGCATTCTAGACAAACTATCAGAAGTTGTTTGAAATGAATGTGGTTTTCAACCACTGTGACGTAACTGAGCGTATCACCTACTTCCTTTATTATTTGTCTTTGAAATAACTCCATAATTAAGTATTTTTAAAGAACTATTTTGTTCCTCCTAGTTTCGTTATATTAGTATGAGGTGGAAAAAAATGGGAGTGTAATATATGCCATAATAACAGATAATATATAATCACTTGAAATAACGTTCACATGATATAATTTTCATATGCTATAAAAACAAATAAACTAATTTCATGTGTTCTAATATTTCATTTCATATAAACTTCTTTTGCTCTAATAACACTTAGTATAACGTTCAGTTGACCTAATTTTCATTTGACTTAATTTTCATATTTACTTATTTTCTGCCCAAATTATGTAGTGAAAAAGTAAATATTAGAAAACATCATACTGTTATAACCTCATCTAACCCAAATGATTCACCAACAATAGAATGGATCTGGCGCTAATGGTCATGGTTCTAACCTAACCTAACCCACATGATTCACCAACTATATAGCGGCTCTAACGCAGGAATATATGAGGAATAATATACTAACTAAATATTATACTACCTGAATATTAGTTCAAATGTGCATTATAGAAAATGTTTATTAAACCATATAAAATTAGGTAAACTGAAATTATATCAATAATTCATTATATCATTTCATCGTTATACTAAAGAAAAATTATATTAAATGAAATTAGGTCATGTGATCGTTAGAACTTTTGTTATTATGTCAAATGGTACGCACCCGAAAAAAATATACCTATCCAGTCATTGAGTACAGTCTTTATTCTCTTGAACATCGAAATTTGTGCCAATATAATTATTTCTTTATAATATTATGACCCCATTTTAGGTGTCATCTACATCAATTTAATGTTAGTAAAGTGTGTACATAACGTTTGGGAACCCCCCCTTTTCGACAACTAAACAAAACATGTGCAAAGCAAGCGAAAAACGTCCTAATTTGAAACTATATTAATATTCGTACGTCTTCATAAGCCCCATTTAGCCAACCACAACACAAACCATAACTTTCAACTGTTTTTTGCATGGTACATTTAGCTACCAAAGTTACAACAAAACTTTTTTTTTATGTGGTTATTCTTTGTTTCTCTTTCTGGCACGCTTAGCTTTACTTAGTAACAAAGTCGTATGTGTTGTCCGTAATAAAATGATTTTATTTATACATTGTTTTATAAGTCTCAATTCGTGTAGCAAGAATGAAAAATAGGCCCTCAGTAAACATGCACATGCTTTAGCAGGCTATTTATATTTCTGTATGAACTTGTCACAAGAAATTCTAACCTATCAGAGTCGGGGTGCTAAAAAAATTGAGCCCGCTTCGCTTGCTCTTCCATCCTACAAGGCCTACAAGGGCCCCATTAGTCGAAAATCCCCAGGGCCTACAATAGGGATGGTGACTCATTTTTTTTTATTTGTCCATCGGGTAGATTATTAAAAAGTATTTGACACGTATTTTTTCTTTTTTCGCGTAATCCTAAAATAACGGAGATATTTTGGGTTGAAATGGCGCATGACGTCACGGCTCAGTACATTTTATACCTAGTTGTGACGTAGTGAGCCCCCACTCTCCAACTTTAATGTGTTTTAACTAAGTATTTTTTTGTTAACTTGATAAAACAAAAAATACGTATCTAATATTTTTGTATTACCTGATTGACGGACAAAATAGAATTTCGTTTTCTTTACCCAGTCATCATCCCTATTGGTTAAAGACGGCACTCCATATTACATGTGGTACTTTTTCAGTAGGTAGTTCTCCTGAGTCCTAACAGTACTTGCCAAATAAAAAGGTTACGAAGCGGGAATGAATACACGCATTTTTAGAAGGTTACGAAACGAGACTCAATGTATGAAAATCAAAATAGTTTTCAGACAGCACTTTCGTGATGGCATTTTGTTTAGTTGGCAAAATGTGAAAGTTACCTAAAGATAAGTAGCTAGTAAAGTCTACATCTATAGACAAACAAAAGAACGGAAAAAAGAAAAGTTAAAGACTTACTTACCCAAAAAGTGTCTTAATTAAAAAAAGGACTTATTAAAATTAATTTTGATGAGTATTATTATAGCAAATTAATTGTGAAAGTTTTATAAATTTTTACAAACTAAATTCTGAATTTCTAACTTTAGCAGTTCTTTCAGAAGACGCCTGAACTTTTGGACTGTTTCTATGTAATATTCATTAGAACCTAGATTTTTTTTTACAAGCATGGGCCGTTCGTTAAAATTTCCGTCATTGATAGTAGCTTAGTTTCGGTAAACAAGTACTTAGGTATGTCAAATCATACCTTAAGTATGTCAAATCAGAGGAGCTCGTGGCTAAATAATAACAGCCGCACGGGTCGATCTTTAAGGTTAAGCCGTGCTTGCCGATGTTGGTCTGTGGATAGGTGACCATAATTACATACCGAGTTTCCTCCGTGCCACGGAAAACACGTTAAGCCATTGGTCCCGGCTGTCATTTGTAGTCTTTGACAGTCGTTACGAGTAGTCAGAAGCCAAAAAGTCTGACATCCAGTCTTATCAAGGGGTATCGTATTACCTAGTTACTGGGTTGTGGAGGTCAGATGGGCAGTCGCTTCTTGTAAAATACTGGTACTCAGCTGCATCCGGTTAGACTGGAAGCCGACCCCAAGATAGTTTGGGAAAAAGGCTAGGCAGATGATGAGGTATGTCAAATCAATAAAAATGTATTGTTTTGTGAGACATAATTAAATATCTGTTTTTGTTCCATATTCCAGGACCTAGAATTTTGAATTTGTTTATATAAAAAATCAGGGTACCTAACCCAATCATAGGCAACGACACTTTCGTACAGTTTTTTTTTATAGGTACACTTTTTTGCAATCAGTTTCGATTCTTCTTGGCTATTGGTATCTAATATCAATAAATAAGTAAAGGCAAAAATGGGTATACTAAGAACGCCTCTGCTTAACCTTACAAGGAACACAGTCGTGATGATACATTATGTATAAAACCGTTTTATCGTACGTTAAAAGGTTTCATTCATAATATTGCCGAACATTTTATGATTGATGAGCAAACTTTGTTACCATATTTGCATGGTCCGAATGAAATAAACCGTACTTTAGATAAGTACGGTTTATTCCATTCGGTTTACGACAACTGTACCTACGGATAACCTTATGTTATGTGGCATAGTAAACTTTAATATTCTGAACTATCAGCTCTGAAATGAATCTAAACAGTAATGTGTAGAAACTTGAAACAATAGCGAGAAATAAGCTAACTTAGCACGAATTTCACCAGTAAAACTGAACGCGATTAGCACAAATCTCAACTGCAATCAAGAATTATCATTGATAATTAATAATATAAGAATTTCATACCCAAGATGATACATAGTTAAGTCTAAAATTTCCGGGCCAACCATATAATAATCAAGACTATATATCTTAAAAAAAGGATTGTGTGGTTTTATGAAACCACGGTAAAAGTGAAACATTTTTTTTCACACTGTAGACATTTAACATTTTTGGAATAATTTTCCATTTAGGGTATAAAACGCGGAGTAGGGATAAAATGAATTATTATTATTATACACCCTAATCCGCGGCCGAGCGTCACACGACATGCAACACACAGACGAAAAAGTTTGAGACAATGTAATAAAAGTTTCACTTTAATAATTTTATAAGTTATTAATAATAATGTAGGTACCTTTGTGTCAATACACTTTTCATGGTAGGTATATAACTTAAGAAAAGTTAAGTAATTTAAGAGCGCACGCCTTACGATATTTCATACAAACTTTCGTCCTTATTTTCCGAAATTACTGAACCGATTTTAATGACACTTCATACGCTAAATAGTCACTAAAAAACATTTTCGAGAAATTGTGTTACAGCTAAAGACCGATTATAATTAACTAGCTGTCCCGCGCAACTTTGTCTGCGTCAAATTTTCCCCGTTTTCGCAACATTTTTCATTGCTGCTCCGCACCTTTTGGTCGTAGCGTGATGATATATAGCCTATGTCCTCCCCCAGGTTGAAATCTATCTTCTTGCCAAATTTCATCAAGATCCGATCTGCAGTTTAGTCGTGAAAAGGTAACAAACAAACATACAAACAAACAAACCCCTTCGTCCACTTTGGTAACTAAAGTTACCTAACCAGTTACAAGAGAAGGTTTTTCTTTCGCTGTTTGGTAATTAGTTGTCAGAGAAGAATTATTTTTCCATATCTGTAACTTTTTGTAACCAGTTACAAGAGAAGATTTTTCTTTCGTTGTTTGGTAACTAGTGACAGAAGAATTATTTTTCCATTATTGCAATTTTTTTGTTATGAATACTGGACATTGGAGGAAATAGGACTTGACTTGACTTGGCTTGTGGACAGTCAGGAGGAGGCTTTTGGCTGCCAATATCAGGAGTTGCCGCCAGGCTCGGGGCCCTAAATTACTCCGTGTGCACCGTATTACTCGACTTCAGTTTGCTCGAAACTGTGCTCCATTGACTCTGGAGGACTGGAATAAAGTATTGTTTTCTGATGAAGCTAAATCTCTTTGTGCGGAGAGGACCGACGCCGGCTGCGAAGACTACGGGAACGCTATGCGGAAGTGTGTTACGAAGAAATCACTCCTTATAGCGGAAGCTCCCTTATGTTTTGGGCAGCAATTATTTCGACGCAGCATACGGAGTTAGTTTTCATAGAAAATGGAACATTAAATGCACACCGGTACATAATGGAAGTCTTTCTATATGCATAACCCGCATTGACTGCACTTGGGGAAGATTCCATTTTATGGACGACAATGCTCGCCCGCACCGTTCTGGCGACGTGGAAGCGTACATGCAAGAAGTTGGGATCCGTCGTTTAGATTGGCCAGCTCGAAGTTCTGACCTCAATCCAATTGAGCATATCTGGGATGTTCTAAAGAGACGGGTAATATCAGTGCAACCTGTTCCACAAAACATCAGGGAGCTAAAAAAAGTAATTGCAGAAGAGTGGGAACGTATTACTCAAAACGTTATTAAAAACATCGTGGAAAGCATGCCCAGAAGGCTTCAAGCTGTGATTTTGGCAAGCAGAGGTCACACTCGTTATTAGGTTTTTACATTTGTAACTTTATTTAATTAAAAAGAGTTAAAAAATCTTCTCGGTTTAATGCCGACCACTTCTTATTGTTTGCCGTGTACATCGGTTCTAATGAATTCATCGTTTTTTTTTTAATTGCCAAAATTCACTTCGCGCGTATTAATTTACACGATTATAAGTATACAGAGTACGTCAAACAATTAAATTTCATTTAAATAACTCAAATCGACCTTAGAACGTAAATTTCCTTAGGTGCCCGTTTTTTTTTTGCGAATGTTTGTAATTCACTCACAACTAGTTCCAAACAGCGAACGAAAAAAAATTTATCTCTTGTAACTACACACATCAAAAGTGTCTAGGGATCAACATATATTTTTGCAATAACTTTTCTCCTGATTGATATTAATTAAAATTTTCTTTAAGGATTCATCAAATAAAGTGTTTTCGTTTGTCACAGTAACGATAAACCAAGTCACCTTTGCATTAATAAAGAAATTTGCCATTTTCTAATAAAGGGATTTTTGACATTTGAACCACTAACATTAAAGTTCGAAAAAAAGACTGAAATAACAGTTTTCTTTAAAATTTTATTGGGTAACTTAAACAATTAATAATCCGTGTTTCTACCGCGAACACTAACAACACAAGAACATCGGTTTGGCATACTCAAAATGAGTTCATCCAAATCACGCTGTGGAATGGCCGCCCATGTTCGTTGCAACAACAAAAAAAGGTCTTCTTGCGACTGGATACCCTCCATATTCGGCAGAGCTCTTCTCTGTAGCATATCCCATGCATGCTCAATCGGGTTCAAGTCTGGCGACTGAGCAGGCCAGGGCAGGACATTGATGTTAGCTGCGGCCAGAGTCTGTCTTACAACTCTTGCGGTGTGCGGTCGTGCATTATCATGCATTAACTGAAATAAGGGACCGATTTGCACTTGTAGAGGAACGATGACGTCTGATACAATCGTCTCAGCATAAATTTGAGCGTTGAGGTTGCCTCTGATCCAAATCAACTCAGTTCTTCCGCCGATCCAAATACCCGCCCATACCATGATGGTTCCACCACTATAAGGATGGACTTCCTGGCAGGATTTTAATCGCTGTTGGCGTCCAGGGGTTCTCCAGTGTCGTATACGTCTTGTATCCGGTCTCATACCAAAACGAGACTCATCAGAAAAGCACACGAAACGCCATTGTTCTTCTGCCCAATTTCTGTGTTCAAGAGCCCATTGCTATCGAATCCTACGATTGTGCATTGCTATAGGTGGTACCCGTAGCGGTCTTCGGGAATGAAGGTTCACTTCATGCAAGCGGTTTCTGACTGTTTGGTCGCTAATTAAGTTCCCTGAAGAGTGATGAAGCCTCACGGCTAACATCATGGCGGTTATTGTTGGAGCTCTTCGAGTTAAGATTTGAATGTATCGGTCTTGTCTCCGTGTGGTGCAGCGATACCGTCCTCCATGGCGCTCAGCCACGGTACCAGTGCTTCGGTAACGTGTCCAAAGTCGACTGATAACACTCTGACTTGTATTCAGAGCTAAAGCCACAGTACGTTGCCGGGAACCAGCTTCTATCATTCCCACGGCTCTGAGCATTTCTTCCCTGCTTAAATGACGTCGCCTCTCCATAATAACGTTGGTTTTAATCAGTAGTAGGGAAACAGTAGCACTAATAATGTCTTCAATGCGTTGTATGTTTTTATAGGGAAAATATTGACAGCTGATTTTCATCTTTTACTCGAATTTGATTCACAGTTCCTGATTCAAATTATGAAATGCACCAAAAAGGATCCATATAAATTTATAAAATCATAAATTTATTACAAAGCCACATCTCAATCTCAAGAAATCCGCATAAAAATGCTTGATCCCTAGACACTTTTGATGTGTGTAGTTGGTTACAAAAATGGAAATAATTTGATCTACGAATATGGAAAAAATATTCTTCTTTCACAACTAGTTACCAAACAACGAAAGAAAAATCTTCTCTTGTAACTGGTTAGGTAATTTTAGTTACCAAAGTGGACGAAGGGAAACAAACAGAGTGACATTCGCATTTATAATATTAGTATGGAAGTATGGATTATCTATAGAAACAGAAATTTCCATTTATCTTTTTTTTTTTAAATACATTTCGAAAATGTTTTTTAGTAATCAAAATCAAAAAAATCAAAATCAAAATATTTTATTTTACATAGGCCTACATGGGCACTTATAAAACGTCAACAAAAAGTATTGACCTATGTATCCTGCTTATGCGTATTAAGTTTCATTAAAATTGGTTAAGTTATTTCGGAAAATAAGGAGTTGAAAGTTAGTATGAAATGCCGTAAGGTGTAAACGCTCTTAATATGTTTGATAGTTTTGTATTTCTAATTAATCGAACGTAAGAAGGCCGGAAGTTTTTGGACCTACGTGGTGTAGAGATATGAAGAACGGGATGTAAAGTTCATCCTCGCTCATAGAAATGCGAATATCCTCCGACCTGGATGGGTGTTGTGTCTGGTGGGCGACTGCCCGACAGCTCGTTTTGTTTTTGAATGGCATCTCGCAGTTCAACCTATGAGGTTGTCGTCTGCTTAGCCGGACTATCCTGTGGGTGCCTTTAGAGTAAGGCCTTCAGCCAGGGCATAAAAACTTACAAACTAAGCGACTGCACGCTAAGGGCACCCCCTGTGGGGTACGAACCTCGGCTTAGGGCGTCGCTGGTGGAGAACTGCATGGGGACAGGCTGGATCTGAATGGTATCATTATTTAGGGGCTGATTTAAAACTACTGGCACAGCATCGCGGGCTGGCTCGAGCGAGGGTCGGGGAGGGCATGGACCGGGACGTCGCGGCGGACCTCGACGGCGAGGTCGGAAAGACGGCGGTTTGAGTCGGAACTTTCCGACAGCTCGTTGTTGTCGATTTCGTATATATGTTTTCCTAAGTCACGGATAACTTTAAGTGCGATCAAAATAGGGGGATGATCACATTTTTTTTCTTTGTCCGTCGGGTAGTTTATTGAAAAGTATTGGACACATATTTTTTCTTTTTTCACGTGGTCATAAAATTACGGAGATATATTGAGTTGAAATGGCGCATGACGTCACATGTAGGTAATTTTTATACCTACTGGTGACGTAGTGAGCCCCACTCTCCAACTTTAATGAGTTTTAACTAAGTAATTTTTTGATAAAACAAAAAATACGTGTCTAATATTTTTGTATTACCTGTCTGACGAACAAAATAGAATGTCGTTTTCTTTACCCAGTCTTCACCCCTATTGCTTTCTTTCAGAATCCAAAATGTTTTCCAGAATAAGTAGCTTTTTTCGATATTTATACTTTACTTCTTTACGCACTTTCGTATTTTGTTAATTATGTCTTCCTTTAACCTTACGGGTGAATGAGCTTCTAAAAAAATATTTCATGCGACATTGACTTGGTTTACCTCCTTCCGGATTTCTATTCAACTGTCTTTGAAAGGAATCCGTCCTTCTGGCTAGGGGTCTTGCATCCTTTTCTTTTATTTACTTTCCGTTTTCCGCATTCCGGTTGCACTCCGTCATCAAAAAACAGCTTTTGATGTTTTGACCTCTAATTGTTGGATTATTTTAGGAATTACTTTATCTTTCGTGCCAGTGACACAAAGCAAAAATAGATGCTCATATTACAGTATGACCACTTTAAGTTTGCAGTTCAAGGTGGTCTTGGCTTGTCAAGAAAACATACATCGATATGTCAAACTTGGTACATTTATTTTAGTTGTGTGTTTACCCACCAGCACAAATAAATGGGTTGAAATGTAGCTAGTATTTACTCTACACAAAGTGTTGTTTTGCATCCTCGTCAAAATTCAGGAGGTTGGTCACAAAAGAAATAAATAATGAATTTAAATTACGGTACCTAGTTAATTATAAATAAACGCTGTTGTTTAAATTTTTCAGTATTTCAGAATAACCCCCTTAACGAGGTTAAGGAAATAAAAAATATCGAATAAATGTTTGAGATTGTTTGTATGTGTGAAAGCGCGGTTATAGGGCGATGATAAGACAGGCCGCGTTTAAAACACGGGTGGTTCACACTTACCGATTACCGAAAATAACAAAAAAAAATGATCCGGTTCGAGAGTCATTAGCATAGTTACCTCCTTGAGTTTGACGAAGATGCAAAACAACAGCCTGTATAGGCAGGCACTTGTTATTGAATTATACGTCGAGTTTACGTAAAACAACGTATACAAAAAGATAAGAAAGTATGTTTACTATGTGTCGGTAACTATGTTGTCGGGATTTCGCCAGGCTTTCATTTATGAAACTTTGTTCAACTTAGTACAACACATAACATTTTATACGATATTCTTGGACACATTCCATAATATATATCTTTTATTTCGTTTGTTACTAACATAGCTTATAAGTAGTGTGTATTACTAACATCATATGGATCAAGGTCTGAAAGAAAGTTTTTTTTTTTTTTTTTTATATAATATAATTAACTTCATACGATGCTCTAGTGTCTACAATAAAATAGAGAAGTGCCATAAAGCCATTATTGCTAGCACAAAACTTTACCAACTTACACGTAAGTTCGAGTCCATAAAATGCTGATGCCAAAGTATTTTAGTACTACTGCCAATAGAGTAGCAAATTGTCCACAAGTATTTACCAACTTACTTTGGCATAACATCACGCCTGTAATCCACGAAGGGTTAGGCAGCTAATACTACACTCGCGATTCATCATCAGACTATAATGTTCCCACTGCTGGGACACAGGCCTCCTCTCTATAAAAGGGAGTGGGGCGAAATCCACCACGCGGGCCCAGTGCGGGTTGGTAGATGTCACATATCTTGGAATTTTTAGTTCTTGGACATTTTTGAGGGGAGCGGTGATGAAATAAATTACACAAAGTAATGCGCCTGCCTGGGTTCGAACCCACGGCACTCGATTAGACTGGTAGAAAATGCCTAAGGCATTAAGTCCGCCTTTGTACAGTGTTTTATACTTGTGCATAAAGTTTTAATAAATAAATTATCGGGTAGTCGGGGCTGCTACCACTGGGCCACCGCTGCTCATGCGATTACAAATTACTAGCTTCTTGACACATAACGGAAACGCCGCGATAAGACACTTTAGGAGATATACACTGTAGTATACGACAGTACAATCATATATCGCATACCGCTGCAACACTGACCTAACTGGTCAATTTCTTCATAAAAATCAGGTCCGTAAGGCGACCGGCCATGCGTGTATCATCAAATTTATAAACACGGACAAAAGTTCAGAACAGTTGCTGGAATAAGTCAGGAGCGTAGTAGTTTCTACTTCCTCATGGAAAAAGTCTAAGTTTATGTACTTACAAGTTGATGCCCGCGACCTTCGTCTGCGTGAAATATTTTAAAATATTACTTCCTTAATTCCTGGATTTTCTTAACAATTACATATGGGTTTTAATATTTTTGCACGGAAACCTAATCCAATTTTTAAAATATCATTAGCACTTTATATATATGTTATAACATTAGCTATCTGCCAGTAAAAGTCTCGTCTAAATTGGTCCAGCCGTTTTGGAGATTATCCGGGCAAACAAACAGACACACAATTTTTTTTTTTTGATAGGATATTTATAAACGAAATTTCAAAATAAAAGCTTTGTACTGAATAGTACAAAGCTCTTATTTTAAATTTTCCTTTTGTGTAAATGTACATAATGTAGGCACTCAATGTTATTTGACAAGTATAATTCTTTTTCGCGGGTAGGTGTAAAAAAAAGACAGACGTATCTCCAATATTGATTTACTATTTTAATTAGAAATACACAGTTTATTCACCTATTTTTCATAAAATATCAGTGTATAATTTGTGCATAGTGAGTACTTACGTTTGTAGCTCACACATGTGACTAAATCTATAACTGTTCACCACCTGCCAGCACATCACTTCACTTTCACCGTTTTTTTACTGTCACCAATCACAAGAACACCATGTCACAGCTTGATGAAATTGCATCGGCACAGAAAAGCCTAGAGGATAGCTTTGTCCGGAAGATGAGCGAACTGGAGGCGCAAATTCAGTGTGCAGGACCAGCCAAAGATACCGTGGCGAGGGTAGCTGAGGAGTTTCGTACCTTCAGGGAGCTAATCTTCAGCATGCTAAGTCTGCTTAGGCGACAGATCAGCGAGTGTGCTAGACAAGTTGACCAATTGGAGACCAGGCATCGTCGGAAGGCGCTGATCTTTCAGGGCATAGCAGAGGTTGAAGGCGAGGTCAGTAGCACAGTGGTCCTGGACGTAATAAACAAGAAGCTGGGCCTTAAGTCAGTTACCGCTTCCTCCATAAAGGTCTGCCATAGACTAGGTGCAGCTAACAAGGATCACCACAGGCCTATTTTGGTAAAATTCCTCAGCTATGACGACAGGTCTGCGGTATGGAGAGCGAAGACAGGTCTTAAGGGTTCTTCTGTTTCCGTCAAGGAATTCTTGACCAAGACCCGACAATCCATCTTTGGGAAAGCGAGGCTTCACTTTTCTATGCGGTCATGCTGGACTCAGGACGGTGTCATCGTAATTAAAGTCCCCGATGGAAGTAAACACAAGATCACATCATTTGAAGAATTGAGTCCGCTGCTGCTAAAGTATCCCAAGGTGCAAACTTCTGGAGATAGCCTGAAAAATAAGACTCGTTAATATTTTGGTAATAAAACTCTTATATTATCTTACAAAATTCACGCAGTTAGATACCTACGTTGCGTAGGATCTAATTACCTTATGCTATATTGCTATCTTTGCTGTTTGGTAATGATAACCTATAATTACTTTTGACTCGTAATCATGTTTTTGTTACTTTGTTTTTTTTATCTTTCTTCCTAGATTGTAACATGTCTTGCGTACATTAGTTTACCCTCAACCATTTTATTTGTCATTAATTTCCTTTTAAATAACATTGCTAATCCAAATTGTCATGTATTGACTGTCAAATCTGACATGACATCAGGTTTTCAATTTCAAGGATCGGATACGTTCACGAAAGTTGAGGGCGTAAGGTGCGTTCCGAATGCCATAATATTATTTTTCTGTACTTACTACTTTCCTACTTTTGTATTTATTTTGGGTTTGTTTTTAATGTTTTTTTTTTTTCACTATTTCATTGGGTCTCATTGTCTTTGCTTGGTTGTTTACTGTGTTTTTTAATGATGATGTTAGCTGGCGGGTGGTGCAGAGATGCAACCGTTGTACTTGTTTTGCGTGTAGTTTATTTTTTATTTTTTTTAGAGTTATTTTATTTTTACTATATATTTTTTTTTTCTTATATTTAATATTTTGTTTGTATCTATGACAGCACTTTTTGATAATGAATCGTTTTTCTCAGCTAACGATTCTACTGCCACTTCTGATGATAGTTTTTGTTCCCTTACAGACACCCTTGGTGATATTTTACGTCAAAGCTTTAACCATAGTCTTGACCGACTGTTTAATGTCTGTCACATCAATGCCCAGAGCATACCCAGCCACTACAACGAGCTTTATGATACCTTCACGAACAATAACGTCCATGCCGTCCTGATTTCAGAGACCTGGCTAAAACCTGAGCTTGCATGTAACACTTACCCTCTACCAGGATTCGTTCTGCTACGGAACGATCGAATCGGTAAGAGAGGGGGTGGTGTAGCAATTTACCTTAGAGCTGATTTTTCCTTTAAAATTCTCGCTCCTTCTTCCTCTAATAATTTGGCTGAATTTCTTTTTTTAGAAGTTTGTGTCAAAGGTCCTAAAACCGTTCTTGGAGTTGTGTATTGTCCCCCGTCCCTTGATTACTTCATCGAATTAGAATCGGTCCTAGAATCATTAGGTTCGGAGTATGCACATCACATCGTCATGGGCGATTTCAACACCAATCTCCTTGCCCACAACTCCCCTCGATCCCGTAAACTCCTACATCTGATCGAGTCAGTTAGTCTCCATGTGTTGCCTCTCCAACCAACGCATCATAACACAGTCGGGGATGATACTTGGCTCGACTTGATTCTCACATCTAATCCTTCCCTAGTCCCCTCACATGGTCAACATGTCGCTCCTGGCTTTTCCCATCACGACCTTATTTTCCTGTCCTATGTCCTTAAACCTCCTAAACCCAAACCTACGTTCCAGTACAGGCGTGCCTTTGCGCGGATGAATACAGAGAAACTTATTGAGGATGCTTCCAATATTGATTGGACGCCCCTGGAGGAAGCCACAACAGTTGATGAAAAAGTAAGTAGCCTTAATTCGATTGTAATCAACTTGTATGACACCCATGCTCCTGTCAGGAAAGTCAAGCTGAAGCGCCCACCTGCACCATGGATGAATAATGGAGTTCGGATGGCAATGCGACGAAGGGATCGCGCGTTCCGGAAATACAAAAAGGATCGGTCCGAGGACAACTGGACCCTTTTCAAAACTGCTCGCAATCGTTGTAATCAGATGGTACGCAACGCTAAACGCCGCCACATTCTCGATAATATCACTTCTGCTTCTCCTGCTGATATTTGGAAGTTCCTCAGAACTCTAGGTATCGGCAAATCGCGGCATTCAGACCTTCCTAAGGCATTTGGTTTGGACGATCTAAATCGCCATTTCTGCACTGTCCCCACTCTTGATAGTCTAACCAAATGTCAAACCATTGACTATCTTGCTGGTCTGACGCGACCCAATATTTCTCCCTTTGTCTTCACCCCAGTCGATCCCGGAGAGATCAAGAAGATAATCCTGTCCATTAAGTCCAAAGCCGTGGGCTGTGATAACATCAGTCGTCACATGATTGTGACGGCTCTTGATCAGCTCCTACCTGCAATCTCCCATGTCGTTAACTTCTCCCTCTACTCCGGTGTTTTCCCTTCTCTATGGCGAAAAGCCCATGTTCGGCCACTCCCTAAAATTTCTAATCCCACTCTTCTCAGCCACTTTCGACCAATTTCCATCCTTCCCTTTTTATCTAAAGTACTCGAGGCCTGTGTTCACAAGCAATTTTCCCACTTCATCCACCACAACTCCCTTATCAGTCCATTGCAATCTGGGTTCAGGCCCGGCCATAGTACCGTAACAGCCCTCCTTAAAGTGACTGACGATATAAGGCGGGGAATGGAAGACACTAAAGTTTCGGTTTTAGTTTTAATTGATTTTTCCAATGCCTTCAATACCGTCAGTCACGAAGTCCTTTTATCCATCCTCTCCTATCTCATGGTCTCTCCCGAGGTATTGGAATGGTTTTCTTCCTATCTTCGGGGGCGCCAGCAGTCAGTTCTCGCTGGTGACTCTGGCTCCAGCTGGTGTGATCTTGATTCTGGCGTCCCTCAAGGCGGCATTTTATCTCCACTTTTGTTCTCTATTTTTATAGATCTCATAACTACCGAGCTTCAGTGTGTGTATCATCTTTATGCTGATGACTTACAGCTCTACTGTCAGGCAAGTGTTGACAGCTTGTCCAGTGCGATCGAGGAGCTAAACCGGGATTTACGCTTCGTCAAAAACTGGTCTGATCGTTTCGGGGTGGCGGTTAACCCAACCAAGTGCCAGGCTATTATTGTAGGGAGCCCTTATAGCCTGAGAAGGCTGAATGGCTTAACGGTGCCACCGGTTACCTTTGACGGCACAGTCATTCCGTTTAGCTCTGATGTCAAGGATCTGGGTTTGCATGTTGACACTTGCCTTGACTGGCGTAAGCAGGTTGCGATTGTGAGCAAGAGAGTCACCGGAACGTTGCGGTCGCTTTATCGGCTGAAAAATATTCTCCCATCACACATTAAGGTAATGCTTGTACAGTCCCTAATCTTCCCCATAATTGACTATGGTGATGTGTGCTACTACGACCTGAATGCAGATCTCCTCAATAAACTTGACCGACTTCTTAATAACTGCATTCGATTCGTATTTAATCTTCGTAAGTATGACCATGTCTCCGCACATCGGTCACTATTAAAATGGTTGCCCATACGGCAGCGCAGAGCGTTGAGAGCTTTGACTACCCTATTTTCTCTTCTTAATAAGCCTACTTCTCCTTCCTATGTGACTACTCATCTTCAATATTTATGCTCTGCGCACAGTAAAAATCTTCGTTCTTCCAATAATCGCCTTCTGCGTTGTCCTTCTCACCGCTCTGGTTTTCTCAAGTCGTCTTTCTTTGTCCAGGCTGTCTTCCTTTGGAATGCGCTCCCTCTGAACATCAGGTTGGCCAACAGTCGGTTCACATTTAAAGTTAAAGCTCGCGAACACTTACTTAAGAAGCTGGCAGATTCATCTCATAATTAAATTGTTGTTAGTTTGTCTCTCTCTTTACTTCTTGTATATATATATATATGTATGTATTTATGTATGTATCGCTATATTTTATTTTTGTAAATGTTTTCTAACCATCTGTTATACTGCACCTACTATGTTTTCTCTCTGCATCACCCTAAGGTAGACTGGTAGAAAATGCCTAGGGCATTAAGTCCGCCTTTGTACAGTGTTTTATACTTGTGCATAAAGTTTTAATAAATAATAAATAAAAAAAAAATAATTCAGAGTAGGTACAATCAGTTTTTCTCGGAAATTCTTATTGGTTCATTGAAGGATCATAAATAGTTATGGCTGGTTTTTTCTCCAACTCGCGGTCCAGTGATAATCTGAAAGATAAAGCAACAAATGTTTAAGTCAGATAACCTAACATTATCTGGCAATTTATCATTATTAGCTGTATTATTTATTTCAATAACAAAGTGCCTTCTTGTTACTCAAATACATATTTGCATAAGTAAGCTTCAGGTACCTGTAGTTGTAGATAATAAAATAAAATAAAAGATGATGTGAGCTTAGTTTTTATTGAAATGCTGAGTAGAAACATAAATTGTAACTTTATTTCATCGCATCTTTATTTTTTAAATAAAGAATATAATACTTAGGTATAGGTAGTTGAAATAAACCCACAGAAAGAACACACATTTTGATATAAGTATTATGTTTACAATTTTCAAGAATTGTATCCTACTTATACAGGAAGACTTTTTCTCCAGTGAGCATTTTTTTTCTTCAAAATAGGACACAAACGATTTTTAATAAATACGATTAAATGTCTCAGTGATTTCAAGTAGGAAAAGAATGGTTGAACAAATAATGGGAACTATAGTATGGAACCACCAGACAAGCCTAATTGTTGAAAAGTCTCCCTATATGAAAAATAATGTTTCTTTTTCTGGCTCCGGACTGAGAAGCTATTTTGTCTACAAAGTGTTATTGTGACTTAGAGGCAGATAGGTAGTCAAGGCCACCATACGTTGCCAGTAGGCAGTCTTTTGTAGTCACTAATTGGTGAAATGTGGTCAATATACTTACGAGCATCACGCGCATGTTACCAAGTATGATACAGTCATACGTCATTGCTTCAGAGACCCTTCTAGTAGTCACAAATCCAAATAAGTACACACAAGTACACACAACCAGCCTTTAATCTTCCTACTGCAGCTGGTACGAGGACACAAGCCCAGTTTTTGTGAAAGGAAGTAAGCTATTCTGGTTATGTGGTACCTGAAATAAATGCAAAATTTAAAAGCAATTTTCTCGTTGGAAGACGATAGCAACTTTTGGGTAAGACTTATATCATATTAGGATACCTAAGTTCAAAAATATGATTAATGAAAACATAAAATTACAATTGTTACATTAGTAAAAAATCAAGTCCAGTCTTGCCAAGGGATCGTGAAGGGGTCAGCTCACACCGAGACGCGACGCGACGCTGCGCACACACTTTCAAAGAGCGATTCAAAATATAACTTTATTTTCTACACGAAAAGATACATATTTCGTTGTGAGAAATCAGAATATACGCTGCGCAACGTATTCTGAATTCTGAAGGTGCGCACAGCGTCGCGTCGCGTCGCGGCTCGGTGTGAGCTGACTCTTACACAGTAGCGGGTTGTGGATATCAGAGAGGCAGTTAATTCTTGTAAGATAGTGATTTTCAGCTGCATACGGTTGGACTGGAAGGTGAGCCCCACGTGTAGTTGATATAAGGCTAGATATTGATGTAAAATTGCTAAGTGTAGGTATATATACTTATTAGCACTCGTGACTGTACATACCCAGCCAGTAATGCTAGTGTAAACATCTCGTATTACAGCCCACCCTGCCAGCGACCGTGTTTGCCAACTAGCAGTTAAATCAACACCGACCGACGCACCACCTGACTTTATTTTGTTAATTCCATCGAATCCCACACTATTGAAAGCGTTTAATAGGTACGTCAATTTAAATAAACATGTTTAGTTTGATGTCAGTAATGTACCCATCATGAGAACAGTGGTGGCCCAGTGGTTGCAGCCCCGACTCACGAGCAGTAAGCCGTGGGTTTGAACCCAGGCGATTACTTTGTTTAATTTATTACATCACCGCTGCTCTCAAAAACGGTGAAGGAAAAAATCGTGAGGAAATCGGCATGTCCTAGAACTAATACTTCGAAGACATGTGACATCTACCAACCCGCACTGGGCCCGCGTGGTAGATTACTTGCCACTCTCTCTCATAGAGAGCCTGTGTCCCAGCAGTGGGTACATTACAGGCTGAGAATGATGAATGTGCCTAAGTACTTACGTTGACGCACTGAGTGGGTTTTAGGGTGGGATGTAGAACTAAATAATAACAGCCGCTCGGGTTGATCTTTAGGTTAGGCCATGCGTGCCAAGTTTGGTCCGAGGATCATTGACCACCAACAACATACCGAGTTTCCTCCGTGTCTCTGAAAGCACGTTAAGCCGTTGGTCTCGGCTGTCATTTAAAGATCTTTGAAAGTCGTTACATGTAGTCAGTGGCCCGAAAGTCTGATAACCAGTCTTACCAAGGGGGATGCCGACCCCAACATAGTTGGGAAAAAGCTAGGCAGATGATGATGCAGAACTATTGAAATCTGACGTTTAGTTTTGCACGTGAAGTAAACGTAACGTAGGTAATCTGGAACGGTTTTGAAAATGAAAGTACATATTGTGTTGTTATTTGATTTTAAGATTGTATGTGCAACTATTGGTGATGTATACAAGGTGTTGTTTTGCAACCTCGTCAAAATTCAGGAGGTTGTCACAAAAGACATAAATAATCAATTAAAATTATGGTACCTATTTAATTATTAATAAAGGCAGATTTTTTTGGTTGTTTATGTTTGTCAGTATTTCAGAATAACCCCCATAACTTAGTTTAGGGTATAAGAAATTATCGAATAAACGTTTGAGATAGTTTGTATGTGTGTAAGCGAGGTTATAGGGCGAGAACCTGACGGTCCGCGGTTAAAACACGGGTGGTTCACACTTACCGATTTCCGTTAAAGAGAAAAAAAATAAAAATTCCCTACCCACTGTATTATTGATAAGGGACCAGAATCATAAGCATAGTTACCTCCTTGAATTTGACGAGAATGCAAAACAACACCTTGTATTGTGCTTGTCGCAGTTTAAATTAAAATGCTATCAGAGAACATTACATACAAAAATCGTTTGAATTAACGTTACGTTTACGTCGCGTGTATGTAGAAGGCCTCAGAACTTTGAAAAAAGATACACGTATATTTCTGCATGTAACAAAAATAAGGTTGAACTAACTAAGTACTTAGTCACCACTCTAGCTTTGTTGGTATAAACCAACCTGTATAATAACGAACTTTAAAACTACAATAGACCGGACGAAACTGCCGCCCTCATGAAAACGAACTAGTTTGTGTTTTGCACAAGTTTTTCGAACAAACCCACAAACCCTTAATGAGGATGACGTCAGCAGACCTAGTTTAGTTAAGTGCTTCGTTTTCAAAAGGCAGGCGAGAAATTTTATGGACACTAATTCATTTGTAGGGAAAGGGTTAAAAGTGACCATGATATGTCAGAAGCATTGAGTACTAAGTGGTCTAAAGAAGACCGATGTAGATTATACCATGAGTATTGATTGGCATTAACCCGGCGGGAGTGTGGTGACAAAATATTTCATCGAGCATGTGGCGGGGTATGACATGCCCGTAAACTAAACTGCCTGTATATGATTATAATAATCAAAATTAGTTGAAATTTTAATTTTTTTTATTAAAACACAATCCCTATACTTATAGTTATATGAAAAACTTAGTCATATTATTATATTTTAATAGTTTTTATTACCAAAGTTCAGGGACAAATTTTAAGTTTCAAATCAAAACAGTCTTCCATAAGAAGCATCAATCCTATTAAAATAAACTAATATTACTAAATTAAACAAAATAAAACTCTAAAAGACATAAAGAACAAGAGATCTTGAATAAAAAAAAATTAAAATAACTAAAGTTATCATTAAGAACTAGATTCAGAATTAGCACCGTTTTTGCAGGAAAAAATAGCGTGTTCAAGACAAATGGCCTTGCTCGATTCATCTGAAGAATTTTCTAATAGATCGTATAACATAGAACTAAGTCTATTTTCCCTATTGTTTTCACCCATATTTGTCAAAAGCCTAAAAAAGACAAGAAATAATAAAATTAAATGTAAGAATGTTATGATTAAAAGCACACGTAAACTATGTGGCGGGGTGTCACATACCCCACATATAATAGTGTGTATCTCGAACGCCGGCTGACGCCACACTTCGATCACGCCACTGTGCCTTCCTGCACAACCTCAGCTCCAGCTACGCGAAGGCGCTAACACGTAACTAACAATAATAAAAATGTACGCCAGCAAAAAGAATTGGTGGGGTATGCTACACCCCGCCACACTCCCGCCGGGTTAAGCATAATTATGGCAGGACACCATTCGAACGCCGTGTGAAAACAGCCGACAATTACTGTCTTTCGATCTTTCTAATGAATAAGATACTTCAAAATGTATAAAGCGAAAAGTTACATGTTAGTCTTAGACATTAAACAATTCCTCTGAAGACGAAGATTTATTTATCAAATCATTTCTTTTGTCATAACTACAATGTAGAGTTAGACCGTTTTGAGCGATAAGGTCTGAGCCTCCATGGCCGGTTTTACTAAGCCTGAGACACACCTAAATGATTGCCTAGATTTTCACACTCTGTTGGAATTGGAATTGAATATGTTGGTGCCGAGCAGAGCCTTGAAATCCAACAGTGCTTTTTAAGGCGCTTATACAGATTTCATCTAATGTTAGTACAGTCAGCGTCACTATGTCCTAGCCCCTCAAGTTTTAAAATATTACACTGCTACAACATTGAATTCGTTTCGAATAATCTAAAGAATAACTCAAAAAGAACTGAATGTTTCAACCCGGGATCGAACCATCGCTTCACCGAGTTACGTCTTACTAACACTAGGCTTAACAAATTAGCCAGCAAGCCCTTAACATTTGCGACGAAATTGGTAACTAGTATCGTCCGAGTCACTTTATTTTTAGGTCTCTGTCTTATCGATAGATGTTAACATTTGAGAGTATCCATTAATTTTACTTACTTACGTTTTCTTTATAAAATTAATCCTATACCCTCGAGTTATAATGATAGCTTAGTCAATCTAAAATATATATACCGCTTCCTATTTTATGGTTTGCGTGGTTTTTGCAAGGTACGAAAACCAACTGTGCCCGACACGGATTTGAACGCACATGTCTTTTAGGGGGGTAAGAACTTAATGAAGCTGTCTGTAGTGTTAGTACACATGGGCCTGAGATCTTTTTGAACGCTAAAGACGCTCTACAGGTGCTTCCCTAAATAAAATTTTAATGAAGAGCATTTTCCTATCTAAATGAGTTAAGCGTCGTAGTTTTCAAGATGACCAACTACTTAAATATTCTTGACCCTTTTCGTGAGGGCCCCTGTCAAGACTTTCCAAGCGTACGTTTAATATGGGCCCTTACGGAAAAGGACGTATTTTATCTTCAAAGAAAATGCACGCCCTTTCAGGGAAATTTGTTTATTTTGTCTTAAGGTTGTCTGACCTGAAGAATATTAAAGTCATAGCGTGATGTTTACCTGCGGTGCCAACCATGCCATCTCCATC
Source organism: Cerastis leucographa (assembly GCA_963082945.1). Classification (NCBI taxonomy): domain Eukaryota; kingdom Metazoa; phylum Arthropoda; class Insecta; order Lepidoptera; family Noctuidae; genus Cerastis; species Cerastis leucographa. The sequence goes on along the minus strand of OY720356.1, from coordinate 16,891,180 downwards.
CTTAGATTCTGGTATATCACTTTATATTTGAAAAAATGTGCTCATCATAATTTTATATGTTCGTTGGTTAGCATTTCATAGGCCGAGGTACGGCCAATATGACAAAAATAGGCCAGTTGAACATATACCACTATTTTTGTAAACCTAGGATCAATGTCGTAGTCGTCAGAATTGGTGCTGTTGTTGATCGACTACTGCGCTGCGTGTCGCGGGTTCGATCCCTACACGGAACAAATATTTGTATGGCCTACAGATAGTTGTTGCAGGTCTGGCTGTTTGTGTGTGTGACTTGGAATGTTTGTAAACGCACCCACGATTCAGGAGAAACTCCCAGTATGGGGCAAATATTTAAAAAAAAAAATGAGAAGAAGAGGGAGGCCTTTGCTGACCAGTGGGACACGACAAACGCAAGTAGAAAAAAAAAATCTAGGCGATATTGATCAAGAAGTATGGAACAAGAAGATATGCTGCGTCGACCCCAAATAAATTGGGATACGGGCAGGAGACGATGACGATGATTGATTAAATAAAAAAATAAAAATAAAAAACATAATTTAATTTCAGTTTAAAATATTTCATTATTTATTTGATTATTTAATGTGACTGTATGTGTGTTATTATTATTTAATTTAATGAGTCTATGAAACTTGAAAATAAATGAATATTATTATTATTAAATATTTCAGTTTCCAATCACACATTCAACTTGGCCATCTATAACAGTACCTTTGAACTTAATTAATAAGGGTAGCAAACACAAGTTACAATTAGTTGGCAACCAGTCAATACTAGTTGTCAACTTGGACTCTTGGCGCGTGTCATGAGAACGGTGCCGTGGTTACGGCAAACTTAGGTTCCGGTTCTATTTCAAGAAACCACTGGGCTTCACTCACTGTTAACTACCAATTAATTAGGTAACTTTGAAATATTTCAATAAAGACATTGTTGTGTAATTGCCATTGCCGATGGTAAATGAACATGGACATCATCATCATCATCATTAGCCTATAATGTTCCCACTGCTGGGACACAGGCCTCCTCTCCTATGAGAGGGAGTGGGCTGTAATCCACCACGCGGGCCCAGTGCGGGTTGGTAGATGTCACATGTCTTGGAATTTTTGGTTCTAGGACATAGTTCGAGTTTTTTTTTTTGTGAATGGCATCTCGCAGTTCAACCTATGAGGTTGTCGTCTGCTTAACCGGACTATCCTGTGGGTGCCTAGAGTGTAAGGCCTCCAGCCAGGACATAGTTGGGGAGTTTGTTTCGCCATTTTTAGTCTTGGAATAAAGCAATAGAGAGCAAGCGTTTTAGGATAATGAACATTAGCAGGCCTGTAATCCCCGAAGGGTTGAGCAGGGGTGTAGGTACCCATTAGTACACCCACATTTCGCTAGTTATGTTTAAGTTCCATATCATAGGGGGCGAGCCTATTGCCATCAACCGGGCACAGATCCAGACTTCGTGGCTGCTACTGAGAAATTTCTGATGGAAAAACGATCAAACTTATTACCAGAAAACAATAGGGGATAATGAAATTTTTTTTCTTTGTCCGTCAGGTAGTTTATTGAAAAGTATTGGACACGTATTTTTTCTTTTTTCACGTGGTCATAAAATTACGGAGATATATTGAGTTGAAATGGCGCATGACGTCACATGTAGGTAAGTTTTATACCTACTTGTGACGTAGTAAGCCCCCACTCTCCAACTTTAATGAGTTTTAACTAAGTAATTTTTTGATATTTTGATAAAACAAAAAATACGTGTCTAATATTTTTGTATTGCCTGCCTGACGGACAAATTAGAATGTCGTTTTCTTTACCCAGTCCGATCCCCTATTAATGAAACATGAAAATTCTAATAACACTTTTTCCGAGCTTCGAATCGAACCTTGGAGCTCATGTTAAAAAATGATGCTTTTCTCTGTAATTTGAATAAGTGGCTTTTGGTTTTAAACGTTAAATTAATGTTTTAACATCTTTGATAGCATCAAAACGATCCTGCGTTCCTTCAAAAAAACATAAAATTGTAACGCTGGGCGGTATACTGAATTCATAGTAATAGTTAGTCGCATAGGTGACAATAACTAAATTATGATATTATTGTTGCTTTTATTAAGAAGGTAAAATATTACGAACCAATTCTTCCTTAGCTTACTACAAAAAGTAGAACAGGATAAAGCAAAAAAAACGTGAATGTGAAATACAGATTTCTGATACCCGCGCCCGTCCCACGCCCGTCACGCGCCCGACCCGCGCCCGTCACGCGTCCGAACCCGCGCCCTGTCCCTGTGTGTTTTGCGCTTTAAATAAAAGTTTGACGTGACCAATCAAAGTCAAGACTTCTAAAATAAACTAAGTAACTTTTAAGGACATAGCACACATACCAACTCGGAAGGGGATCGTCACCGTGTCAACTCGAACCATTCAGTATTCTTTGTATAAAACTCCGTACTGCAAGTTGGTTACAAAATAATTTGTTGAGTTGTTGTGAGAGTTTATAAATTCAAGCTGTATAATTGTTTATAAGTAAAAATTTTTGCATGCACCATGGTAGAATTTACCAGGAACAAATATTTACTAATTGTAACAACTCAATGTACCATTCAATGCAAAAAAAATATTTTTATTCTATTCTATCCTATGCAACGCACACTAATCGGAATCGTAACGTAATCGTTTCGCCTTGTTTGACGGCAAGGCGAAAAGCGATGCGGTATTGATTCCTATTCCAAAGTTTATTCAAATCAATTCAATTTGTATATTGTGCTGATTTTTATTACATAGATATCAAAATAGCCAATAGGTACTTGACACAGTACATTTAGCTACTTAAAGACGATAAACGAAAAATGTATGAAAGCTTTTACCATAAAACTTTTTATGTTGCACTCTGAAATAAAAAAGATACAGAGAGTGATTTCGAACCTTCGCCAGTCACCTTGGCAGTGGCACTCGAAGATTTAATAGCAACCTCTATATAGAAGGTAGGTATAACGTATACATGTATATAGCGATTACGGTGTCAATTTTGTAGATTTCACGAAGTTCACACTCTGTATAACCTGTTTTGCTAATTAGTTCAATAAACTTTTTTTTAGATAAATTTTCGCAAATCTCTTAAATTGTTGCAGTGCAGTGTAAACAATATTTGGTTGGCCAAAAAAGGAAAATAAAAAAAGTAAATGTTTTACAGTCGTACTTAAAATGGATGAAAATAATGACCATTTATAATGGTAATTTTTCGTTCGTTTTGCAGTTAATTAACTGTTAATTTTAAGGCTGAAATAATGCACGCTAAGAATTGATTAAATTAACATACAAGATTGGTTTAAAAAAAAAACGCATTTTTTTTTGTGAATGGCATCTCGCATTTCAACCTATGAGGTTGTCGTCTGCTTAACCGGACTATCCTGTGGGTGCCTTAAAAGTAAGGCCTCCAGCCAGGGCATATAAACTTACAAACTAAGCGACTGCACGCTAAGGGCACCCCCTGTGGGGTACGAACCTCGGCTTAGGGCGTCGCTGGGTGAGGACTGCATGGGGACAGGCTGGATCTGAATGGTGTCATTATTTAGGGACTGATTTAAAACTACTGGCACAGCATCGCGGACTGGCTCGAGCGAGGGTCTCTACAAAAGTTAAAAGCCATCACCATCAGACCAGGTGGCCTACCATGACGTCTTAAAACATTATTGTTTTACTCCTTTTCCAGATCGTCTCTTTCCCACACTGGACTAAAAGTAAAACAATACTGCTCTAAGATCATGTATATGGTCATGGTACGCCAGCAGATGACAAAAAGACAGGAAGATTCTTATGATTTGCATTTGACTTATTTTTTATGTTATTTCCGTTTCGTTTATGTACTTACATTATATAAGATTACGACACGTGATAATAGACAAACAGAATCTTTCACAGCATGAAAATGACATTTTATTGATGTCTTATTCCACCATAATAACATCACAATATTTACTTTTGTAAACTGAATCGTATACCGTGTTTATTTACTAAATAATATTATTATACACGAGGTTATGCCGTAAACATGATACGTTTTATTTATATAGGCTGTGTACTTAAGTATTTGTAAGATATCTAAAGATTGATTCTAGCTTTAGTATTTGTATTGAAACGTCTACTTATTTACCTAACTCAACTCGTGTATAATCCTATATATTATGGCCGTATTTTCTAAGAAAAATGTACGGGTATAAAATATGTGTTTTTATGCGTGAAGTCTTCCGTAAACATGCATTTATCGATTGTTAGAAATGTGCCATAACAGATTGCTATAAAGATTTTTGAAGATGATATAATGTTACAACTTTTTACGTGAATTTATCACCCTTTACATAACTAAATTATGACGTTTGTCTGTCTGTCTATCCGTTATTGCACTTATAGCTCGAGAACCACTCATCTACGTGATGTTTGTTTTGACTCATATTTTTGTTGGCTAAAGCGGCGGTGAAGAGAAACATCGTGAGGGAAGCGGCATGTCCTGGAACCAACAAATCGAAATATCCTCCAACCCCCGTTAGGACCGCGTGGTGGATAGCTAACTCACTCTCACGGATAGAGGTTCGGTGGCCCAACCAGTCTTACCAAGGGTATCTTACATAGAAATATAAAAATCAGGTATCGTATTACCTTGCACTAACTGGGTTGTGGAGGTTAGATAGGCAGTCGTTCCATGTAAAATACTGATATTCAGCTGTATCCGGTTAGACTGGAAGCCGATCTCGATACAGTTGGGAAAAGACCAGGCAGATGATGAAGTTTTTGGCTAGTGAAGCGGAGACGGGGGTACAGCTAGTATAGACTTAATGCATGCATAACTGCATTAGAATTGAACGGACCATTAGTAATATAAGTTTTTTAACTGACATGGTCTAGTGACCATGTCAGTTAATAATAGTGTTGATTTAATAATAGTGTTAGTACACTATTAATAACACTGCAACGGGATATTTACCATGTGTATTATTTGATCATGAGTTTATGGTTACTGACCCATGGAACACCTATATCCGTGATCATGGCGTTTGCAACAGCGCGGCGCCGAAATATAGGGAACTCGAAACAAATAATACACATGGTAAATATCCCGTTGCAGGTGTTATTAATAGGACCATTAGTAGTAAACTTCACACTGATTAGTTCATCAAGGTGTCATAGACCATTTACTGTTAATTGTAGCGTCACAAGTAGGCTCATTAACCATTTCACTTTATACATACGAGTACATACTGAAATTACTGCATAGTAACGGTCATTTAGTTTTAACTATGTATACCACCACTAGGTACGTGTCAAGGAGACTGCGTTAATTTTATTATATCCACTTATCATGTACTGAACTTTTCTTAAGACGTATACGTCAATTATTTTCACGAAAAAACCCTTTGCAAAGGTACAATTCCTATGATAGCACCTAATCAGTTCAGTAAAAAACTAACAATCAAATACTTATAAGTATTGAATAATTATAATAATGATGAGCCACAATTTTACAAACCATATGTGTACGAACCATATTTAAACGGCAGAATATTATAATCGTAATACATACTCACATAACAGCTTTGTACAATATTCTGACAAATAAATGCATTATATTCTATTCTATTCTATAAATAAATGTGTACATTTTCCTCAAACCTTATTTAAAACTATTTAAAATTATTGTCGCTATCTGGGATTTTGCGACAAATGCAACTCTAAGTAAGAAGATTACCTATTGGTTCTAAAATAGATTTGTGGAGAGTAACTAAGAGTTGCTACTATAAGTTAAATCTTCACAAATCTATTTTAAAACCAATCATCTAACCATCTGCTCAGTGAACCGATAATATTCTCCTCGTTCAAAATCCCAAGCCATGAATTACATTAAATTATTATCTTCGGTTTACCGTGAGCAGCTGAGACGTAGACACAGACTAAATAAATTGAAACTAACCCTATCTGATAATTTGTCCAGTGGTCTTCGGACTAGGCGACTACTCGAGTTAATGTACCTCTCATTAATAAACTTAAGTGCAGTGTCATGTATAGTGTGGTGCAGGGATTCGGCAAATAATATATCGATCTTATTCTTCATCGCGTCGAAGATTCCCTTTTTAGGGTTCCGTAGCCGAATGGCAAAAAACGGAACCCTTATAGATTCGTCATGTCTGTCTGTCTGTCCATCCGTATGTCACAGCCACTTTATTCCGAAACTATTTGGACTACACAGCTGACACTTGGTAGATAGCTGTATTATGTAAACTGCTTTACGATAAGAAAAAATAAGAAAAATAAAAGATTAAGGGGGTTCCCCATACATGGAACTGAAACTTAAAGAAACTTTTTTCATCGAACCATACGTGCGGGGTGTTTATAGATAGGTTTTTAAAAATGACATTGAGGATTCTAAGACCATTTTTTTTTTAAGTCAAACGTTTGAAAGATAGACACTTTCAAAGTGGTAAGACGTGTGCCCCCCCTCTAATTTTTAAAGTAAGAGGAGAAAAATTCTGAAAAAATATTGGGATGTAGAACGTAAAAAAAACTTTCAATGAAAATTGGTTTGAATAAGATTTGATATTTAGTTTTTGAGATTATGGGTCTTTTCCACCAAACTGCAGCAGTAACTTTGTTTTTTATTAACTTATGAAAAACAAATTTAGGTTTGCGGTTGAGTGGAAGTTTACCAATGAATGACCGTTCAAAATATTGTTATTATATGGTTTGGGGCTATGGAACCCTATGTGCGAGTCCGACTCGCACTTGGCCAGTTTTTATAATCAAATTAGTTTTGACCAGCACTTTACCACCTCAGCCTAGGTAGTGACTTCGGACTGGTCACTCAATGTGCAGTTGGAATTACACATAGAGCAGGACTAGAGGGAGTCATACTTTGTGTTGAGGCACTGCAATCACACCATGCTTCATCAGAATACCCCCACTGGACCAAGTTTTATCGGCGCAATCAGTTATCGATTTCTGGGCAGATGATACTTTTCTTTTAATGCTGGTATTACTAGTAAGAAATTTTATCAATTAAAGTATTTTTTATTAAATTATCTACATTTTGTACCTACTAAAGATAACGGGCTAGTTGCGGATCGGGAACAAACACCATGCTCAGACTAATGCTTTTGTATAGTGAAAGTGTGAATGACATTAAGAGTCAAATCCATGTGAGTATAGTCAGTTTACAAGTAGATAGATGTTGTTCTAAGGGACTAGTACATTAAATGTATAGACAGGTAGGTATATGTTTGACCTGAGTCGATACCTCGATGTCGATACTAAAAACAAAGCGACGGTGTATCGATACTTGTGACTAGTTAGTACATCTCTAGTGCGGTCTTAACTTGGATTTTATGTCTTTTCTTTATTAATTACTCGAGTGTTATTAATCCCAGCTGTAGAGTACATTTTTATCTGCTTTACACTATGTGGGAAGTATTTTATTTTCAGCTCGTTTTTATTCTTTGTGCTTTTCCTTTATCAAGTTTGCTAAATGAAAAGATGCGGGAAAAGTTTGGTAATAAGTTACACTTTATTTTTAGTCCGTTTAACGTTATTGCTACAATATTTTCTTTGAAACTGAACTTTCCCTGGAGCTTTAGCAAAGGTTTAACATATAAAGATTCTGTATAGTTTCAGCTATACACACGTATTTTTTATTTTGGTGTAGCTGCAGTAGGTAATGAGAGCTTAAAAATAAATACTTTAATCATAAACAACAGAGTATTAAAAAAACCTACAACATCTGTAGAACCAAAGATACACGTTTTAATTTAAATTAATAAAAAACATTTAGAAGGTTAGGTTTTTAAGTAAATTAAAAAATATTGACAATTATGACCTATTTCATTAAAGAACAAACAACAAAATTATCCAAGAACATAATTATCCTCTACCCACTTTATAAATTCAGTCAATACCGAATAATTATAACTTATTAAGTTGGCTATCTGTAGTTTCTGAAAGCTTTTTTTATTTTACCCTCCTTCCCCACCATGTATGCTTAGCTCTACACAGATAATGATATCGTAGATTAAAGCCATCGCCTTCAAAACTAACACCATTTCCTACAATCTCATTACTTTGCGTCATAATTATAGCTCAAAGGAAAAGCAACATTACTCAAGTTACACTAGAGCTAAGAAAGATACCTATATTATAATATTACATATAACTGTCAGTTCTGTAACGGTGTATTCACACAACAGTTATTATTCGACTAAGAAATATTTTAAAAGGGAGTGCCTCTGCCTTTATAAATATAAATACTGGAAGTAAAATATTGGAACATTGAATGATTTATGTTCCAATATTTTATTGAATCTGTTGTGTTTTTATATTGTTAAACTGTCAGAATTTATTTTATTGTGCATGCTGTGGTTTCTTGTAATTGAAGGTGTACAGCTGTGTATGCAATGTTTTGTGTACATAATTATATCCTTTGTTGGAGATACATTTTGGCAAAAAGGAAAAAGAAAGTTACTTTTAACGCATATCCAATTTGCTGCCATCAGGGCTTTGGCCACATTGCCTAAACTTCCTCCACACTCTGCGGTAGGACGAGGTATGACTGCACCTTAAGACCAGTGAGTGACGAGGCAAAGAGCTGCATTACTAAAGACATACGCATACTTAACGTCTCTTTAGATTTAATTAAAGTTACGTCTTCCACACAAACTCGTTGAGAGCATGTGGAGAGGATCCGAGTACGTTGTGTTCTAACAGTTGTGGGGAAGGAAGCTCCTTGTCTATGACATTCGTACAAAGAAGGAGTTAACGGGTAAAGACGAAGATCCGGTTTCAATTTTGGTTATAGTGTCTTTGGTTAATAAGGGGACAAATATGTACATTTATAGTCCTAAACGACCTCCAAGGCCAGGACATCCCGGTCGCAGCCGTCCACCGCCTTCATAAGGCGAGAGGTGGAGACCAGTACGATATGGTACTGGTCATCTGTGACCCAGTAGAAGGACACCACCCGATCTTCAAAGTGAAGTCGGTATGCTCCCTCACAGGCATCTCAATAGAGAAGCCTTACCGCTCAACCGTAGTAGGGCAGTGCCACCGCTGCCAGCTGTACGGACACAGCCAAGCCAACTGCCATGCGCCGCACAGATGCGTAAAGTGTCTAGGCGACCATGGTACGGCAGACTGCCCCCGTCCCAAAGACAAATCGCTATGCACGGAGCCACCGAGCTGTGTGCTTTGCGGCCAGTCGGGCCACCCGGCTAACTACCGCGGCTGCCCGAAAGCCCCCAAAGGCTCCTCCTCTAAACTGGCGAAGCGTGCAAACGCCCGCCAGCAGAGAGAAAGCCCATCGGTGAGGCTACCAACTGCACAGACGCCGGAGAGACTCAGCCCTCAGAGGCCCTCTCCCTGGACCTCGCTGAACCACCAGAGAGCCTTCCCGGCACTCGGCAAAGCAAAGTCCAGCCCCATTCCCGGGCTATTAGATGCCCTTGTCCCCACTCCCGTGGCCCAAGCGAGCGCACCGGCGCCCGCTCGTCCCACGCCTCCCGGCCCCGCGGCCGCGGTCTCCTTTCCTAACGTAACTTTAGAAACGTTAGCAAAGTTAGTCACCCCCGAAGCAGACCGCATGGCGGCAGATCTCAGGGAGGCTAACACTGACGGTGATAAGCTTAAAATTATCCTCAAGTCCCTAATCAAGTTAGGCGAAGCCTTCAGCGGCATTAATCTTTAATTTCAATGGATAATACGAGATTAACGTGTACCAAACCCCGATCCCTTAAATTAGGGTACTTTAATGCCAATGGCATTAGAGGCCAGCGTGATGAAATCGCCACCTTCCTCCGTGACCATCAAATTGATATCCTCCTCATACAGGAGACCTTCCTCAAGCCCAGTCACCGCGATCCGAGAATTGCCAACTATCGCATAGTTCGCAACGATCGGTCACGTTGCCACGACCCCGACCAACGTCCGGACGTTCTCGACATAGCGCTACTCAAGAATGTCAACCTTAAGTTGCATTCCATCGAGACTTTACATGAGCTTAACTCAGACCATCGACCAGTGCTCATGCACTTAGTTCCCCGCTCGGGTCCCTCTGACCCCAGCCAGCCCCCGCCGACCCAAGTGATAACCGACTGGAGGAAAGTCAGCGAAAAGCTGAAATCCACCACGTCACCTCACCTGGAGGCCATCCCCGACCACATTGTCTCAGTCGCAGACACGACGGCCGCCATCAACTCGTTTACAGAACACGTGCAATCCGTACTAAAGGATTGCTCACGGGAAGTTCCAGCAATGAGCGATCAACGCTGGATTCTACCCGCTGACGTACGTGAACTGATAACCGAGAAGAACGCGGCCATCCGTGCCTACAGCAACTTTCCCTGCGACGCGAACAAAGCTCACATGTGTTATTTACAGCGTGCTGTAAAGAAGCGCACTAGTGAGCATCGTTCAGATCAATGGGACAAGACGCTTAGCGAGCTCGAGCCTACCCACCTAGCCTTCTGGCAGCTCCAACGCAAGTTGCGCTCCACCGAAGAGGCTTCGATGCCTCCCCTCACCCGACCCGATAAGAGCGTCGCATTCGACGACTCTGAGAAGGCCGAATGCCTAGCCGACAGCCTGGAGTCCCAGTGCTCTCCCAGCTCTCAACCAGTAGACAAGCGACATCTCGATGAGGTGAACGCATTCGTCGAACGTAAAGCCGCCCTCCCTCCCGTAGAAGACCCTGATGATCCTCTGCCTTCGGTCACAGCTGACGAAGTGCAAGACATCATTAATAAGCTTCAACCGCGGAAAGCACCCGGCTCCGACGGAATCACCAATAGGGTGTTAAAACTCCACCCCGCTCAGCTCGTCGTGTTAATGGCGGCCATCTTCAATGGCGCCCTGAGCAACAACGCCTTTCCCCAAATATGGAAAGAGGCCACTGTCATCGGTTTCGCCAAGCCAGGTAAACCCAAGTCTGAGCCCTCAAGCTACAGACCTATCAGTCTCCTGAACGCACTCGGCAAAATCTACGAGAGACTTATTTATAAGCGACTCAAAGACTTCGCCGAGGCTAAGAGTCTCATCCCCAACGAGCAGTTCGGCTTCAGGACCGGACACTCCTGCATTCAACAGGCCCATCGCATCGTAGAACACTTGAGCGCTGGCTTCCAGCGTGGAGCGATGACGGGTGTGTTGTACTTCGATATAGCAAAGGCTTTCGACAAAGTCTGGCACAACGGCTTATTATATAAGCTGTACAAACTGGGAGTGCCGGACCGTCTCGTGCTCATCTTACGAGACTTTCTGTCGGATCGCACCTTCCGCTATCGCATCGGGAAGGCACTGTCTTCCCCCCACCCCATTAGAGCCGGAGTCCCTCAGGGCTCCGTCGTCTGTCCCCTTATCTTTACTCTCTTCACCAGTGACATCCCCAAGAGCAAGAAGGCTCAGTTAGCCCTGTTCGCGGACGACACGGCCATTTATTACACTGGCCGCAGTCACGACGCTATCTATAGCACCCTCCAAACCTCAGCCAACGTCTTAGGCGCTTGGTTCCGGAAATGGAGAATCGAGGTGAACCCCGACAAGAGCCAGGCAGTTCTTTTCTCTAAACAGCGTAAAATTAAGCCACCCGCGCTCAGCCCGATCACTATGTACGGTAAGCCTATCCCTTGGGAGAAGCAAGCCAAGTACTTAGGAGTCATACTTGACAACCACTTGTCTTTCGCGGCGCACATCAAAGCAGCTCGCGACCGAGCTGCGTTTGCTATGGGTAGGCTTCATTTCATGATTTCGGCAAAAAGCAAGTTGTCACTCAAGTGCAAGTTGCGCCTTTATACCGCGGTGATCCGCCCCATTATGACGTACGCTTGCGTCGTGTACGCTCACACCAAGCCTAAGTACATCCATAGGATGCAAGTTTTACAGAACCGGTTCTTACGTAGAGTCACGGGAGCCCCTTTTTATGTCCGTAATGACCGTCTACACGTAGACCTTAGAATGCCCACCGTCCTTCAGTTTATGAAACGTCTTTCGAAGCGTTTCTTCGATAACGCCATTAAACACCGTAATCCCCTGATCGCAGCGGCCGCCCGTTACGAACCCTCGCGCATTAGTACAGTACGCCGTCCTAGGCATACCCTTGTCACTCCAGATGATGCTATCACTCTCCTCCAGGAGAGTAGCAAAGAGACTAGCACTCTTAAAAAGTTCCGACTCAAACCGCCGTCTTTCCGACCTCGCCGTCGAGCTCCGTCGCGACGTCCCGGTCCATGCCCTCCCCGACCCTCGCTCGAGCCAGCCCGCGATGCTGTGCCAGTAGTTTTAAATCAGCCCCTAAATAATGATACCATTCAGATCCAGCCTGTCCCCATGCAGTCTTCCCCCAGCGACGTCCTAAGCCGAGGTTCGTACCCCACAGGGGGTGCCCTTAGCGTGCAGTCGCTTAGTTTGTAAGTTTTTATGCCCTGGCTGGAGGCCTTACTCTACAGGCACCCACAGGATAGTCCGGTTAAGCAGACGACAACCTCATAGGTTGAACTGCGAGATGCCATTCAAAAAAAAAAAAAAAAATTCATTTATAGAATAACTAAAACTAAATATTTACAACAAAAAAAAGGCCAGTATACAAGGTGTTGTTTTGCATCCTCGTCAAAATTCAAAAGGTTGTCACAACTAGTTAATTATTAATAAACGCTGATTTTTTTGGTTGTTTATGTTCGTCAGTTTTTCTGAATAAACCCCGTAACGTTGTTTAGGGAATAAGAAATTATCGAAAAAACGTTTGAGATTGTTTGTATGTGTGAAAGCGCGGTTATAGGGCGAGAATCAGACTGGGGATGTGTTTAAAATAAGGGTGGTTCACACTTACCGATTTCTGTAAATAATAATAAAAATAAAAAATCGCCACGTTGAATGGCAATGCTAATTCTTTGCTAGTCCTATAGGTATATTTGACTGGCTTTTCATCGAAACGTTGTAAAATCTGGTCAAGGTACTTGGAATACCTGTGGATCGCACTAAAGTAAAGATAGTTGAAGGGGAACGACATTAAGACTACTTAAAAAACGGAACAGAAAAGTTGATTTAATAAGCTGAAGAAAATGTTTTTTATTTGGGGATGGCAGTTCGCTCCTGGACAAGCAATTCGGAGATCTGTCAATAGAAATTAAACTGTACCCACTTCTACATAAGGGTTTTTTTAAAGCAATAAATTCTATTAGCAATGCCTTCCACAAATCTTGTAGGAAATGATTCGTTTCACAATCCTAAGAACCACAACACGATAACGTTGTAAATATTGGAAGTAATAGAAATCCATAAAACGTATTAGACAAGAATTGCGTGAGGCCTAGAATACTAAACCATTTTTTCTACTATTTACTGCCGTAATATTTTTTTTCTTCCAACTACGCAGTAACGGTATCATTATTCAATACAAAACTGATCACAAAGGATGTCTTTTTTGCTTAGAACCAAAACAGTGCAGAAATGTTGTCATTACTGCACTGTTTTTTATGTTTTGTCTATATATAATTATAAAAATGAATTCCCTTGGTCGCGTCACGCGTGAACGGCTGGACGGATTTCGCAATTTTTTTTGTTGTGTTTGTTATTGTCAGGAGAAGGTTCTTAGGTAGGTAGTAGATGGGTAGTAGGCAGGTCGTAGGCAGATCGTAAGCAGGTCGTAGGCAGGTCGTAGGCAGGTCGTAAGCAGGTCGTAGGCAGGTCTTAGGCAGGTCTTAGGCAGGTCGTAGGCAGGTGGTAGGCAGGTAGTGGTAGGTCGTAGGCAGGCGGTAGGCAGGTGGTAGGCAGCTTTTAGGCAGGTGGTAGGCAGGTGTTAAGCAGGTGAAATGCAGGTGGTAGGCAGGTAGTAGGCAGATCGTAGGCAGTTCATAGGCAGATCGTAGGCAGGTGGTAGGCAGGTGGTTGTAGGTCGTAGGCAGGTCGTAGGCAGGTCGAATGCAGGTGGTAGGCAGGTTGTAGGCAGGTCATAGGCAGGACGTAGGCAGGTCGTAGGCATGTGGTGGTAGGTCGTAGGCAGGTGGTAGACAAGTGGTAGTAGGTAGGTAGGTAGTAGGTAGGTAGTATATTTCGTCATGGTATGACGGTAGTTGAAAGAAAAGTAGATTACGCACCTCGCTAAAGTGAGTTATTAATGCACTCGTGTTAATTTAGTGCCCTCGCATGCGCTCGGGCACCAACATAACACTCGTGCATTAATAACTCACTTTGCGCTCGATGCAACAATCTACTAATTTTGAATTATTCTGCGATAAGTTTTATTGATCACGTAGAAATTTTGTGCTTGTTAATCATGATTTTTGTTACCTATTTTTTTTTAAAGAATAGAATCGTATAAATGTATTGTACATCAAAATTGAAACACAACTGTTTTAAAATATTGTTAATTCTATGTTTACAATAATTATGATTGGTTGTGGTTTTATGGTTTTGGTGCTATGGTTGGTTGGGTAGTTTGGTTATGGTTGATATAGTTACATAGTTAGTTGGTTTATACGAGTAAGAATTTCTCTTTCTCTCGCTCTTTATCTTTCTTTAGATAGGAGGTAGAGTTGTCGTGCTTTCAAAATCTATAACTTGTAGTGAAATCAGTAAATTATTTAGCTGATAAGTCACAACGCTACAAAACAGGGCAAAAACAAGTTAATTAAAACAACTAGAACATACCATATCAAAGTTTTCCAATCCTAACCAACAGGGAAATAAAAGAACACAATCAGTTTTACTATTCGTGTCGAACATAACTGCATACAAATGTACCTACTTTACGGAGAACACAAAATCGATGGGGACGTTGTATAATGCAGGAACACTATCTTTGCAATATGGACGAACATTCGCATTTTATTGGGTCGTCAGTGAAATGTCCTCGGTGCAGTGGTGATGTAAAAATGTTCGCGGATGATATCGACGGCGACGGTTGATAGCAGCAGCAGTCGTGTGATGAAAAGAAGTTTATTTGCATTTTGGATTAGATTTTGTTATTTTCTGAGAATGAAGTTTTTTTTCTACAAACCAAAGACAGGAGCTAACTAGTTAGTTAAGCTAGTTAGCTTCTGGGCCAGACAAGAGGTAAGCGTTCTCAAAGCGTTTCGTTTTTCTAAAATGACAGGATTTTCATTTCAGACTTCTCAAACATCGTTACCGCTATCACTTGCACGTGTAGAATCGACAAAATGACACATTTTCATTGTCTATCTGTCATTTCGTCGATTCTTCCGTAAACGAAACACGTTTTTACAATGGTCATGCTACGCGTGTTGGTCTAGACCCTCCGATCAAAACAGTTTTGTCTGCAATGTATTTAGGCCAACCATGCCTTTAATTTCATTTATGCATTTTTTAAGACTACAATTTCACATTTTTATGATGGACCAATTTCCTGAAAATCTGTTTTAGCATTCGGTAAACTGACGCAATCGAGCATCACTGGAACCAGGCCGCGGTATCTTATGAAATAGCCGGTCCGATTTCAATGATATAAATTGGCCTGACATTATTTGGCCCATGATAAACGGCGGAGATAAAGATGACACGGGCCGGGTCCTGTGGCCTCCCCAGACCACATTTATTAACTGTCAGATATCGGATGTACATTGGAGGACATTTTTTTTTGTGTTTTTTGAGGTGTGGCTGAAATATATTGCAAGTTTTTTGGCTATCGACGATTTTTACTATACTATACCTATTTAAGATTTGTGGAAAGTGAGATGAAAATCAAGTTTGGGTATGCTTTTTTCTTTAGATATTCACCACCAACGTATCTATATTCGTGATTGATGTGGTATTCAGTTTATGGTAGATTGAAGGTGTTGCTCCGTGTTAAATACATCAGTTAGTTAAATAAGCGACATAAAAACAGTTGGTAAAAGGCTAGGCAAATAATGACGATGATATAGATTGATACATGTAAAAATATATACCATATTAAATTCTCATTCTTTTGTGTTAATTAGCAGCGGGTTCATATGCAAAATAACCTAAAGTCCATCCATAAAGTCATTTTTTTTTTAACACAGAGTACTAGAAACAATTTTAACGTAGACGAATCTTCATAACCGTGCCAAACGGACCTACCACCTACTACTACAACAGTTACAGAACGTCATAGATTTAAACTAATAGATTCCTCCAACTACAATATCATTAACTACAATATCATCTATTATAAATATATATACATATATATATATATATATAATATAAATGATAGATTATAACCTGGATTAACACATAGCATAATTTTTATCCCGATAGTACAATCCCATGGGGCAGTGATCGAACTCCATGCGTGCGAAACCGCGGGCATAGGCTATCAATTAATCATTGAATCAACCTCAAAGCTCCAATCGATAATCTAAGAGAAAATCGTTTTTACATTTAGGAAAGTTTAAACATATTGGTCCTCGTACCTATATGGTGACTTCTAACGATTTGAATCGTTGACTTTTCTGGTGTCGGAAACGTTTGTCTTGTTCCGACTTTTTGTTCGTTCCGGAAACTTGATGGAGGCTTCAATCGGAAGCACTTAGGCAACTCGTTAAGCCGATGAGGCCTTCAATAAACTAGGTAAACTAAACTTATCCTATACCAACATTTAGATGTTTGTTTACACAATAGTTAGCTTTAGGAAACCTGTTTAAGTATCTAACGGGAATATTTGGAAAGGTTTACGTAAAGTACTTCGTTTAATGTGTTTTCTTGAAGTTTTGATTATGTTAGTGTTTAGATAGATGGCCTAAGTAAACGTGAATTAAGAGATGAGGCTGTCAGGTCTATATAATATTCTAGCTTTTGCCAGCAACTATGCTCGCGCGACGAAAATTAAAGGTACCAGAAAATCTGGTTACACTGAAAGGCCGAGCTCAACATAGTTGAGAAAAGGCTAGGCAGATTATGATGTATGGATCTAATCCTACTTCCTACTAATAGGTATTATAAACGCGAAAGTTTGTAAGGATAGATGGATGGATGGATGTTTGTTATTTACTTATTTATTTATTTAACACTTCAAGTACAATGTACAGAGGCGGACTTAATGCCATAGGCATTTTCAACCAGTCAACCTTTGGGTGATGCAGAGACAAACAGTGGTAGGTGTCTGTTCTGCAAGAAAATATAATTTAATAAGACATACTAAAAAGATATATAAAATACTATAAATTTATATAAAAATACTATAAATGTATATTAATATATAAATTATGAAATAAAAGGACAAACAATGAGGAAAATATCAACGTTGTGACGATACTGCTAGCCTTCCGAATGTGCTCGCGAACTTTTATTTTAAAAGATAGACGATTTGTTACCATCCTGATTTCCTGGGGAAGCGCGTTCCACAGAGTAATAGACTGGACGAAGAATGATCGGTGAATGAAGTCTGTGCGGTGAGAGGGACATCGAAGAACACGGTTTTGCGAAGAGCGCAGACTCCTGTTGTGGTTGGAACACAAGTATTGAAAGTGGGGAGCAAGGTAACTAGGGGAAGTGGGATTAAAAAGAAAAGAAAACAAGGTGGTTAACGCTCTTTGCTCCCTACGCTGACGTATGGGCAACCACTTAAGAAGAGACCGCTGCTCAGAGACATAATCGTATTTACGCAAGTTGAAAACAAATCGAATGCAGTTATTTAGGTAGAAGACGGTCAAGTTTATCGAGGAGATCTGCATTCAAGTCAAAGTAGCACACATCACCATAATCGATGATAGGAAAAATTAGAGACTGTACAAGCATTGTTTTCGTAGTTGTTACTCTTTCACGTAAAAACTACTGAATTGATCTGGATGATGAAATTTGGCACAGGGATAGATAAATAGTCTGGAATAGCATATAGGATACTTTTTATCTCGGTAGTGTGATCCCGCGGGACAATTACCGAAAAAACACGGGCGAAGCCGTGGGCAGAAGCTTGTGCGACACGTTTCCCGATGCTCTCTGCAACCATAGCAGGAAAATATCCACTTTTTTTTTGAAAATCTCTGATCTGAAAACAATTACTGGTGAAGAAAGCCATTTTTCAAGTTTTTCTACAAATCGGACCACGCCTTTTTATCATTTAACCTAAGCAATATTCTTTTGTTATCGTATACATTAAGAGACAATCCATGTAATCCACAGGACATTGTTGAAATACAGGTTAGTATTTCAACAATGTCCTGTAGAAAACTACTATTTGTACAATGCAATTAAACTTGGATTGAAAATGCAAACAAGGAAAATTTATTAATTAAAAAATGGAGACCGCTTGGCGATGTGAGCTTGTTCTGTTATTCAAACAAAACGGTTTCGGATACACCGGTACTAGTACGTTTTTATTTATTTTTAATTTTGCCTCGTACTAGGAATTTCCCGAAATCTAAAAGAATGTGAAAAGCGTACCTACTGTTGGATTTCTAGCACTGAGCAATAAAATTTAGAAAATAATGCAATATTATAAAGAGCTGAAGTTTTGATGTAGGCGGAAGTCTTCTGAACTACTGATCCTGGGTGGATGCTACAACTGCTATAATAGCAGTTGTATTTCCATTGTGAGAAAGAGTCAGAGCTATAGAGGACGTCTAGCGCCATCTCTTTCTCGCACTGGAATAAGATTAAAACGATACTGCTTTAAGACGCCATGGTAGGCCACCTATTCATTTTTTTTTTTTCAAAATGGGAAGTTGCTTTATCCCCGATATCATAGGCTATATTAAAAACATTTCGGAGGGACACTTTTCGACCATAAAGAGACCTACCATTCAATTAAACTGAGAGCCGGTGTTGGGAAAAAGCTAGGCAGATGAGATGAAATGAGTTTCCGGCCGCGGACAAAAGCTGGTAGTTACTAATATTTAAGTGTCGCTCAATGTAAGTGAAAGCGCAGTTGATGCCAACAGACTCGCTCCCTATTACATGCGACGTAAAAACATAACTGGCAAAATGTGGGTGCACTATTTGGTACTCCTCTGCCTAACCTCGGATATAACAGGCGTGATTTTATGTGATGCTATGAACATCGCCAACTTTTGCTAACTTTAACTTTCAAAATCAAATAATTGACCTTCATAACCAAGATCTTCAATTACTCCTAGATAAAATGTTTTGTGAAGAAACTACGCAGGATTCAGATATACCAAACCTATCATTTTCAGACCTCAATTGGTTACCGAATGTCTGCGCCTAACCTGTGAGAGTAAGTAGGGTTAGCAACATCAATTGAAAAAAAAAATTGGATGACACGAACATTAATTCCAAAATGTTGTATTATAGGCAATGAACGTAAATTCCAAGCCCACTAAGGAAGCAACACAAAAAACTACATTTGGAAAGATTTTTTTGAAGCCTTGTATGTCCCATAGCTGGGCAAAGACCTCCCATATTCTTCCAGGTACTACTCTCCTGCGCAACCTCGAAACAGCCTTTGGTTCAAAATCAAAAATCAAAATCAAAAGTCATTTATTCAAACTAGGCTGATAATCAGCACTTTTTGAACGTCAAAATTACAAGAGACAGTCCCCCAAAACGCTTCGCCACTTCCTAGTGTTTTAGCTGGGAAGAAGAAGTGGCGGAACAAACTCCCCAGCAACACATCTGTCTGTTAGGTTAGAAGAACCAGATTCTATACAAAAGTGTTCAAGTTTATATAAACAAGGAATCCATTATATCAAATTAATGTCACATGTCAGCTAGCACACACCAATAATAAAATAAAATATTAAAAAATATACTCAAGAATAAATAAAGCCTCCGGACATAAAGGGCGTGCCCGCTTACACGTGCATACAGACGAATAAAATAGAAATAAAGTAAAATAAAATGAAGAAATTAAATAAAAAATAAAGTTAAAAAAAAACTACGCGTGTGGTTATATAATACCAGTAAGCAAATTTGGAGAAAGAAAGAACATAAACATTGTCTTGAGCTCAACCCAGCGACCAACTATTCTTATCGTTTAAGTAGTCGTTAATGGAATAGTAGGCCTTTGAACAAAGGTTAGATTTCACTTTAGCTTTAAACACATTAAATGGCAAGTCTAAAAAGGAAGATGGTAGCTTGTTGTAAAATGTTATACCAAGCCCTACGAATGAATTATGAACCTTATGAAGCCGGTGAAAGGGAGCACGTAGTTTATGCTTATTTCGAGTGTTTATGTTTTGAATATCACTGTTTTTACAGTACAAATGGATATTTTGTCTAATATATGAAATGTTAGCTAAAATGAATTGTGAAGCCACCGTGAGAATACCAATCTCTTTAAAAAAATCTCTCAGAGTTACTCGTGCACCCAGCTGGTAAATTGCACGAACCGCTCGTTTTTGAAGAACGAATATATTTTGGATATCAGCGGCTTTGCCCCACAGCAGAATACCATAGGTCATAACACTGTGAAAATAACTAAAATAGACTAACCGTGCTGTATCAACGTCAGTATATTGTCTAACTTTTCTGACGGCGCATGCGGCCGAACTAAGTCTCCCCGCTAGGCTTGATATGTGAGGACCCCATTGTAATTTTGAATCTATTGTTATACCCAGAAACACAGCTGACTCAACCGTTTTAAGCTCGTCATTGCCGAGAATAATGTTGGGACCTAGATTTTTAACATTAGGTAAGGCGAATCTAATACTTTTAGTTTTCTTGGCATTAAGAACAAGGTTATTTGTTGTGAACCAATCCGTGACCATTGATAGAGCGCTGTTTACTTCTTCAAAATCGTGTCTATTCCTATCTACTTTAAAGATAAGAGAGGTATCATCTGCAAATAGTACAACGTCACAAATACCCTTCAATTAAAGTTCATTCAGAAAGATAAAACAAAAAAAATTGGTTGTCTGTAAAGTTAGTTTTCGGACGATAGTTTAACGTGACAACGTCATAACAAAACATTGATGAAATGATTGCATACTTTTATGTATATTTTTTTTTTTTTTTGAATTATCACTATTTTCTATGGATATGCGCAAAAATGACTGAAATGAAATTTACAATTTAATTGATAAATTTACTTTTATTTGCACTCATTAATAGGTATACGGTTCCATTGTCATCTTATTTCAAATATGTCTATTAATTTGACGAACAGATTATTTAAACTATAACTTTTATGCATGTTTGCTAATGCGGCGCAAGCGTACAATGAGCGTAACAGGACAACGAGTCATCCTTTTTTGTGCATGCAGCCGGCGTTCATCGATTTATACGTTGTCACGTCAAAAAAAGACTTCATTTACCTAAACTTCCAGTATCGTAAGTTTAATTAATATACCACAATACTTTTTAGCTCCAACATCTCGTCACATTTTTATTTTAATCATCAAATTGCATGTTCAACATCCATCTTCATCGCCAGTATACGTTGTTTTACTATCCCTACGTCCCCGGCGGAATCGCAATCTCATTTCCTTGTCGTTTTAAAGCTCGCTTGGTCGCTAAAAACATTTATCTGGTGCATTTCACCGGGACTCAATTTGCTAGTATTTCAGTTCGTGATTTCGTTGTGTGTTGTCTGTTATATGACCCGTATGGTGGTTTTGAAGTGCGAGTGTTTTAAGGTTTTAGTAGTATAATAGGTTTAAAAATACCCTGAACGAAGCCAAAAGGCACTTGTTCTCCCCGCATTGCATCATTTTTGAAGTGTGACTTCATAAGCGACTTCCAACAAGTTTGCGTTAAACGTTTAACGCTACCATGGAGGGGGAATAGAAAGAGACAGAGTGAGAGTGAATGCGTGGCACTCGAACGCATGTGTGTAGTATTACGAAGTTTCACTTCTTCCGCGCGGAGGGACTCCACGCACATTTTTTTTTGTTCTAGACCAAAAATCAGGAGGAGGAGGTTCCTGGAAACCATCTAGTTAAGGGGTTTGAGTGGGCAAAGTTCCATCGAATATATGTTATAATTTTACTTTGAATACCTCCCCGTAACATTCAGTGCATTAATGACACAATTTTATATTGTTTCGTTCCGTAAAACGTCATTATTCAACTATTTTTTTTTTGCGTAGAGTTTTGTATCAACTTTGTTTTTCCTTTGCATAGATTTTGGTGCAAAGATTGGCATTGTATTCAAGGCAGAATTGTCAGACGGCCGGATAGGCTTTATAGAGCTGAAAGTTCACATTACATATACGTACTAATGACTAGTATTAGTGATTTTTTAAGAGGTCTGCTATGATCATAAGTTGTTTTGAGAGCTACGACTTGTTAATATGTAGTGTTTCATATTTTTGTAACGACATATTTTTTGCTGCTCGATTCCTAGCTGAGCCTACCTAAGGACCACGTGGAAGGGCCTATATCGGCAAACCACAGACTTTTGTCGACAAAGGACAAGGAGGTCTTTAACCCACAGTGGAACAATACAGGCTAGTTAGACGTTACTTGGTAAAGAAGAGAATACGAAATTACGCTAACGAAAACTACCCAAAATAAACCGTACCTTTTTATGAGGAAAAAATCTTCAGTAATTTCTAAGGAATTCAAAACAGGGGTCATTCTCCTTTCTCCTTTTGATGAATAGACCCCTGAATAAACAAATACATATTAACGTCAGACGGGCGCTTCACAAATAATTGACGTTTCTTGTTTTTTTCGTTCATATTCCAGGCCAGAGGGTTATTACTTGGATTTACATTTTTATTACCTGCTTGCCTTGTTTTACCCCTATGCTCCAGATGGGTTACGTTATCGAAAAAAAAAAAAATTACTGTCATCAAAAATAATAACATGTTTTTTTGGTACTAAATAGGCTTACGTTTGGCCGCAACTCGTCTGATGTGCGGCGATTACGGGGCCTAGGGTGGAGCACTCTTGCCTAGAAGAAACCGATTTGCCCGAACTTTTAAGATATCTAGAAAAATCTAACACGGTACGTTAAGACCCAGATCCCAGTTGCCATTTGGATATATTTTACAATTGTGATCGGTTGTCAGAAACCTAAAAATCGAGATATCGTATCGCCTAAAAAGTAACAGTTTCTCTTACATCTCATACCCATCGTGCTGCAGTTTCGCTGGCTAATTAAATTTAATCTAATTAATTTTATAAAAAAACGATTACTTTAATCCTATTTTCCTTATCACACGAAATTGGTTAAACTGCTTTCTAAAACTAAGCCTAACAGAATTGCAGGGAAACTTTAAATTGTCTTTATTAAATTAAAACTGTATTTACATAACAATGTCTACAAGGACCCCTTTTATTAAATAGGCGTCCCTGATGTATTTAATCACTAAACCCTTGACCACAATCTACACGGTCAAGCGACACAGCTCTTGTGACAGCGGATGCGAAAAAAACCGTCACGCGACTTGCTGAGCGACGATTCGTATGAACGTTAATGCTATTAACTAGTCTTTGGTATTAATCCTACGATGGAGAGATATGACGAACATTGTGATTCGCGAGTGAATCGCTTACAGCGCGGTGGTCATGGTTCGCGTAGCAAATGACTAAGAAAGCACGGAGACAGATTTGTCTGCTCCTAATTATTTATTTACTATGCACCCGCATTCACCAGTCATCCCGCGATCACAGCGCTTGCAACAGCGTCGAAATATTGGGAGCTCAAAATAATTGAAAATCACTGAAGATATTCGTAGCCGCGCGCCTATCGCTTGATTTCACGCGATCACGGCGCATGTCGCATCGTACAAGGTTATGAACGGAGTTGAGCCTTGCAGCTTCAATTCACTTCAACTCGTGTCATTTTGATGACCGTTCATGTATATTCAAATAGGAGAAGGCTTCTATTCTATTTCTGATTTATATTTGAATGGAAAGTTAAAGCATTAAAAATGCGCAAGTATGATTGGATTTATACTTCAAAACTTCTAAAATTCAGAACTTATTTTAATAACGTTAACAAATGACGTTCGTAATCTACATTGTAGGGGGATATTTTAATGTCATTTGCACAAAGACTAAAGGTCGACGATTAATAAAGGCTGCGCGTCATCAGCATTATCTCAACTCGACCCTTTTGGGATTCTTTTTTACAAAACTCCTTACTGCAACGTACCTACCCACACTTATAAGCACCCTAAAGTTCCGTTTCCACCAAGCAGGAAGATCCTCGCGCCCTTTTTTGATGCCACAGTGGCCCGAAAGTCCGACATCCAGTCTTACCTACGGGGTATCATATATAATTGTCTAGTACTAACTGGGTTGTGGAAGTCTGATAGACAGTTGCTCGAGGTAAAATACTGGTATTCAGCCGTATCCGGTTAGACTGGAAGCCAACCCCTTTCCCATAATTGGGAAAATGCTAGGCAGATGATGATCAGTATTGTCTTTAAGTAGGTATCTAGCAAGGCCTGATATCTGAGAAAATTCTTTTTGTGTATTTCCACCCGCGCAGAGCTCGATCGCCCTGTTACTTAGTCTTAGTAATGTGTAAAAAACACGAACCTTCCAGAACAAATTACTCAAATTATGGTGAAACTGTTAAGTAATTGTTTTGTTTAGGATATAAGTGGTCACACAGATACATCTTATCTAGCTATGTATTTATTAATAAAACAATTGCTGTTCGTTTGTCTCGCTAAAACTCGAAAACGGCTGGGCCGATTTAGCTGATTTTGGTTTTGAAATGTTTGTCGTTTAAAAGGTGAGAAAGGTAGGGTAGGTAGGTAGGTGGGTAAAGTAGGATAGGGTATCAGTATTTCCCGAGATTACTTTTGACGATGAATTTATTATTAATTCATTTCTATCTTCGTGAGCGCTGTTGAATTTAATCTCTTACTCTCTAACAAAGATGGATAGTGCAGTAACTAGTACATCCCTCCCACTTTTATGAAAATTATAAACTTGTTGATTTCCCAGAAGATTGCAAAATGCAGCCACCGGGAAACTTTTCCAACTGGGTTCGTAACTTTTTTCAGGATGTTAGTATTTTTCGTGAAAAAAGTCTATCTCGCAATTTCGGTTTTTCAATATATTTGACTGGCCATTCCTTAGAGAAAGAAAATACTCGCAAGAAACTAAGTGAAAAGAGTAATTTGTGAACAGTTTATGTTGCTGTGTTAGTATCATCATCATTCTCTTGCCCTTATCCCAATTTATTTGGGGTCGGTGCAGCATGTCTTCTTCTTCCATCATCATCATCATCAGCCTATAATGTTCCCACTGCTGGGAAACAAGCCTGCTCTCTATGAGAGGGAGTGGGCTGTAATCCACCACGCGGGCCTAGTGCGGGTTGGTAGATGTCACATATCTTCGAAGTTTTAGTTCTAGGACATGCCGGTTTCCTCACGATGTTTTCCTTCACCGTTTTTGAGGGCAGTGGTGATGAAATAAATAATACACGAAGCAATGCGCCTGTCTGGGTTCGAACCCACGACATACTGCTCGTAAGTCGGGGCTGCCACCACTGGGCCACCGCTACTCTCATACTTCTCTACTACTCGTCATCTCAGCAGTGATCACCTTACTTTCTATCCATATCATCCATGGCTACGGTGCACACACTTCGGTGATCGAAAACTTTATTGTCTGTTTAATATTACCACTAATATTAAACAGACAATAAAGTTTTCGATCCTCTAAGTCAGGCTGCACTGTAAGTTAACTGTGGAGCATAGACAATAAAAAAAATAACCATTGCACATAGAGTGTGATGATTGTCATAAATATGATAGTACAGTCACGAGTAAAACTATGTTTAAACTTAGCGCAATGTCAAAGCGATTTTGTATTTTTTTAAAAACAGTAGAAACGGCAAGGTTTGTGCAGTAGTTGAGTGATCGGCTGCTGCGCTGCGTGTCGCGGGTTCGACCCCGCACGAAACAAATATTTGTATGGCCTACAGATAGTCCGTCTGGCTGCTGTTGTGTATGTGAGTTTTAATGTTTGTAAATGCACCCACGGTACAGGAAAAATTCCTAGTGTGGGGCAACGTATTTAAAAAAGAAAAAAAAAACAAATTATATTTGATTCTAATTCGAATCGACACGACCATTGTGCTCGAAGCAAAAGCATACATGAAAAAATGATTTTACGATTTCAATCAACACGTATAAGAAAATTGCTCTTCAATTTGGCGTAAAGTGTTCAATCATTTTACACACGACTGTACATAAGCATAACTTCTGTCAGAAATTGTTTCTAGAAATATTCGTTTCGAGGTAAAACCAAAACTTCTGAAATAATTTTATTCAGAAACAAAAAATTATTTTGACAGAGAATTTCTGATATTGATTTGTTTTAGGAATGAATGAAATTAAATGAAAGATTATTTTTTTTCTGTTAAAGCAAGATTATTTCAGTCAGATTTAATACGAAGTAGTGTAATACTCTCGTTTTCATTATTTTACATCTTTTAGAAGAAATATAACAAATTGTGAACGGGCCCTGTCTGGGGTAGTTGAAATGGTCCTAGAGTTAAGTCACATCCGGGATATATGCGCATTTTTTTACTACGATTTCGGCAGTAACCGCTGTCATCAGATTTAAGGTAAAGGACAACTTTTCAACCTATTTTATGTAAAACTCTAGAACCATTCTCTTTTTTGTGACGCCATTAAAGTTCGCATTGATGGGGGGTATTAGCAATACAATGCACCTTTACAAAACACCCATTTTTATTTTCCTGGAAAACGTGTTCAAAGCGCAGTGTTATAACTTCCAATAACACCAAGCCAATGAGGATCCAAGAACTGCTTATTATAACCATTTACTTTCATGATGCCACAAAAACGCAAGGTTTTTTTGCAAAAACGGCTGTATTCGTAGAGTGCAAAGCGTTGATATTCTCGTATATATTATACGACTTCATTTCTTTTACGAGGTTTTTCTATGTGTAGCATAAATATGTGTCAGTTTTCCTTTTTATTGCAAAGTTATAAGATTTTTAACATTTTTTACTAGCAAATTTGATGAAACATGAAACTTGTATGTGTTTTACGCCTCGTCTTCCGTAGATCTTGGAAAATACCTCATAATTTTAGCTTTTTACTGAATTTTCAGATTTCAATTGGTAGGTTTTCGTGGTCTCAATCGTTTTGGATATTTTTACCTAGATTGAATCTCTGTGGAACTTAGTGCATTTCTTTTGGTCTTGCTGAGGTGGTCTCTCGATGGTTTTAATTGTATGTCCAATGTTTTTTTATTTACTTCTTTTGGAGTTTTATCCAGCACTTTTTATTGCTTCAGATGCTTCACTGCTTCAGATAACCCTGTTCTCTGAGGCACGTCTTTAGTCATGTCGATGAACAATGTTGATATTGGTGACACAATACCAGTCTGAGTTGCATTAACTCATGCGAAGCAAAGTTGAAAGTAATAAATGAAAGTAGTACATGAAGTATTTTTATTACTGCTTGGTGAAGTACACACGGCGAAACATCAAGCTATACATTTCCAGTATAACATAGGCTTGCTTTGTATAGATTTCGAACACAATAAGAGATCTACATAAACTGGTTTTGTGTAAATTGATTGGTCGCCATGACTATTTTGGAAATTACGAAACTTGTGAATAGTTCTAAGTTGTAAATAATTTGGAGTTGATTTGTTAAGTTATGTGGTCAATTACTTGGTCAACCGAAGGTGATCGATAAACTTATTGAAATAATTTAAGAATACCTAGATCTTAGATCAAACACTGAAAATTTCGGGTCTCGCAAAGGTGGTTTCGGTACTTTTTGATAAGAAATTCTTAGCAGCAAATCTCACAAAGAACTGAATAACGACACTGGTCCGATGTAGAACGTGTCAGGTCAGCGGACAAAAGGAAAATACTTACTAAAGGCGCTTTTGTGAAGGTATTTTGTTTATTAGTCGAAATGGGAAAATCACCAAGCGGGATATAGCCAGCAAAAAGAAGTATAAAGGAAAACAAGTCAGTGAAATAAATAATTGTCACCGACTTCCGAAAGTAAAGACATTTTCCACTTATTAGTGTTTTCTTTTTGGAAGCCGGTATTTTTTCTGCAAAACAGTATTTTTTATGAAAGCAGCCAGATGAACTAGCTCAGCATACTACTAGCTCTCATTACTATGTCTTCAAAGCTCATTCATCTTTCTCTCGTTTACAGACAAAGGGAAGCAGAGTACTGAATTAGTGATGACGGGAACAATACAAGTCTCATGTGACAGCTTGCACCTCGTTATCATGTACTACTAGCATGCTCACTGACGTTCGACCACGTTTCACCCTTATACCTTGAGTAGTAAGGTTGAAAAGTGGTTGACCGTCAGTGAACTCGGTAGTACCTACGTTGTGTGTTTAGCCGGAACGGATGTTATACATTTTAGGTAGGGAAATGGTTATTGATAGCTTATGTAGCAACCGCAGGCTATAATACCCGGCTATAAGATTGTTACTTATTTGGTATAAAAATAGTAACACACATTTTGGTAGTGCTTTTACGTACCTACCTAAACATTTTCGTGTCTGTTAGCTGGATGGATGACGTAGGCAGTGCTAGAAATCCAGAAATTCGTTTGTAAAATTTCCATTCTAAAAAAGAAGCCCAGTTAAATAAGTTAAATTAAATAAATTATGGTGAAGATTTACCAGCAGTATTATCTTTCTAATCTTTGATAATACTGTGTGCAAAGTCAATTACGATAACTCTTGCGAAACTAAGACTTAAAAACAGGACTTTCAAAGGTCCTGAGTTGAATTTTTGCGCCAATTTCTGTAATCACAAGCTTCTTTTTTAGGGTTCCGTAGTCAACAAGGAACCCTTATAGTTTCGGTATGTCCGTCTGTCTGTCCGCGGTTTAGCTCAAAAACTATAGGTACTAGAAAGTTGTAATTTGGCATGAGTATACACGCTAATGTCGCCAGA
Organism: Cerastis leucographa; assembly: GCA_963082945.1. Classification (NCBI taxonomy): domain Eukaryota; kingdom Metazoa; phylum Arthropoda; class Insecta; order Lepidoptera; family Noctuidae; genus Cerastis; species Cerastis leucographa. The sequence continues at coordinate 16,862,397 of OY720356.1, read as the reverse complement.
AAAGTGGTAAAATAAAATTTAGAAAAAAAAACATTATTTAGGATACCTCCCCTACATCCATACTAATATTATAAATGCGAATGTCACACTGTTTGTTTGTTTGTATGTTTGTTTGTTTGTTACCTTTTCACGACTAAACGGCTGATCGGATCTTAACGAAATTTGGCAAGAAGATAGATTTCATCCTGGGGACGGACATAGGCTATATATTATCACGCTACGACCAATAGGAGCGGAGCAGCAATGAAAAATGTTGCGAAAACGGGGAAAATGTGACGCAAACGAAGTTGCGCGGGACAGCTAGTAATAATATAAAGAAGGGATGATAATTTCTATTTTCGTCCTTCCCATAGTGTGGGATATCGTTGAATAGGTCTTTTAAAAATATTAGGGGTTTGGGAAGATCGTTTTTTGATTAAGCAAAACCGTTCGTGACTTATCAAGCTTTAAAGTACCAATTTTCGTTGGTGTCAAGTGTCCCCCCCCTCTACCAGCTAAACGGTTGTAGTTAGAAATTCAAATGTTACGGCAGAGTACCTATATATAACGAAGTTTAAACGAAAACTATTACACTTAAGTGGGCTTTACAAGTTTACGAGTAATAGTCGACCAATTATAATTGACTCAAAAATTTCGAACAAGTCCATAGAAATGTCGATAGCTGGCGTTAAGCGTCAGTTGTACTCAAAACGAGTCTCATTTGCAGATCATATATGGTGGTTTTTATAAATATTGGTACGGAACTCTTCGTGCGCGAGTCCGACTCGCACTTGGCTGGTTTTTACTTTTTTTTATTTAAACTTCATGTACAGTAGTGGAACATAGGCGGACAAGACATTCTCCACCAGTCAACTTTTGGGTAAAATACGACAACATTGTGATAGGGTACAAAAAAAAAAAGAAATTACTATAAGTTTACGAAATTTATTGTAAGTTTACGAAAATTTATATACTTACATAGATACTAATACACATATACAAATAAAATAGACTAAAAAATGTTATAACTGGAAATGATGCGACGGGACTATCTTCAGGTAAAACCGTGCTTGCCTAGGTTCGTCTTTGGATGGGTTCCCTCCCATTACATACCGACTTTCCTGCACGAAATCGAATCACGTTAAGCTGTTCTGTTATTTGTTAATCTTTGACAATCGTAACAGGTAATCAATGTCCTAAAAGTCTGACAACCAGTCTTTCTAAGGCTTTTGTATTAGTTAGCACTAACTGGGTTGTGGAGGTCAGATAGGCAGTCATTCCATGTAAAATACTGGTATTCAGCTGCATCCGGTTAGACTGGGGCTGATCCCAAAATAATTGGGAAAAGGCTAGGCAGATCATGACTGGCTTACACAAAATTTACCACAGAAATATTTCACAAGTTTTAACATAAACTTATTCTCATATTACAGCTGGTAAAGTTTGACGTACGAAGCTAGTTAATTATAATGGTATAAGCACTTAACGTTATTAATGCTAACTTCGTGACGCACGTCAACTTTTGACTGCTGCTGGTTAATTTTTACAATGGTATCCATTTACATTTGTTTGAATTTCTTTAGACTACTAGCTTTGGCTCGCGGCTTCGCTCATATCCAAGGTGTTATTTTGCATCCTCGTCAAAATTCAGGATGTTGTCACAAAATATAAATAATCGATATGAATTACGGTACCTAGTTAATTATTGACAGACACTGCTTTTTTTGGTGTTTAAATTTGTTAGTATATCGGAATTCCTTTACGTGGTTTAGAGACTAAGAAATTATAAAATAAACGTTTGAGATTGTTTGTATGTGTGAATATGCGGTTCTAGGGCGAGGATCAGACGGGCCATGTTAAAAACATGGGCGGTTCACCCATATCGATTTCCGTAAATAAGAAAAAAAAATACCTACCCATTTTATTTTATTGATTAGGGTCGACAATCATTAGCATAGTTACCTCCTTGAATTTGAAGAGGATACAAAACTACACCTTGTATAAACCTTTAATTAATCTAATCAATTGCAAAAATACACAGCATAAAGAAAATTACTAAAGCAACATTTACCATCTAATAAAGTTTTTTTTTCCATTTTCCTAACATCTTTTTCAACAAAATTCTTGTTATGTTTCGCCCAAGTCCTTCCTGGAGCTACTTGTTTGATTATTTCGATCCCCACATAACGTTTTCAGTTTATACATAATTCATGGTTGCTTGGGACTCGATATTGAGACTCCACGTTTACTATCCATCGATCTTTTTAATGAAAATTTATACGAGGAAATGTCACCAGCAGGATATATTACACAATCGTTATTAGAGAGAAAGTGGTGTAGAAGAATGGTGGGGTTAATTTTATGCAGTTCTTACAGCAGACTGCCTCGTTGTTCTAGTGGTACCAATAGCGACTGCTGAGTATAAGGTCCAGGGTGCGATTCCCTGGTTAGACAATTTATTATTTGTTTTACATCGGGAACTTGTCAGTAGCAGCCACGCAATCTAGATTTCGCCCCCTATTCCATGGGACTTAAACATAACTGACGGAATGTGGGTGTACTATAAGGTACACCTCTACCTAACCCTTCGGGGGTTACAGGCGTGATGTTATATTATGTACTTTGGAAGATTGGTGGGGTTAATTTTTAGCTAATTTGCAGTTCTAACAGCGTTGGAAGGCAAATGCGGGCACTAAGACGGGGCCTCCTAGCGCAGGTATATAATTTACTTAAAAGGAGGTCCCTATGTAAGATTTACTGTAAAAGTTGTAAAAGTTTCTGCAATAAACCTTTTTTTTTTAAACCTGGTGACTTGATTGCCTGAATATTATGTCAGTGTTTGTAATTAAATTCACCAACTCAGCTTAGCGTTGAAAAGTCGCTAAGTGTAGGTGAGTTATTATTTCCATGTTACGTGTCAGTGCCAAAATTATTTGGAGACACGGGTTTAAAAAAAAGAATGCAGATGATTATGCAGATTCCCTATACTAAGTAAATCATTGGCCACAATCACTATTAAAAGCAATGAATTGTATTAGATTGCGTACTTGCTTTATATATTGGTGGATTTATTTAACTGAGTAGTTAATTGAAAATAGGATGCTATATGCATAAATAATCATATCTACATATAATCCTAACCACACAACAAATATATTTGGAATTATCGAATTTTTGAACTAATATCAATAGATATATTATGAGAACGGTTTTAGATAATATAACATCAATTTCTGACATTCTCAATTTTTCAAAAGCCGACATATAATAATTCCCATTTTCTGCCAAAGTTCTCAAAATTTTCCACAAGTTCTTTAAATAATTAGGTACCTACCTACCATTCTTTATAACGTTAATTCAAACTTAGTCAATGTCAGACAATTATTCACAGAATGTCGTTATTAGGACCTTTGACATCAAAGGAACCGTAAAACTTAAGAACCTATTAAATGCACCCGGCATGGTTGATATCATCTGAAAATATTTCACAACATTTTGAATCTTGTTCTTATATCAATAGGGTCAGAAATGGTATACACATTTGCTAATAGCTAGAATAATTGGCCTACCCTCAAAGTGAGGTTTCTGTAGTATTTTGTTATAGCAAATACGGGTGAAATGTTAACGATTATTTGGGAATTGGAAGTGCTACATAAAGTGCTAACTTATAGTTTGCCTGCTAGGCTGGCCGAATGACTAGGAGAGCATATTCGTTGAGATAATGCGTTTATGCCAAATTAGCCCACCTGCTGCTTGCTCCCATGCTCGAGTACCTATAACAATACTGGAATATATAGTAGATCCTCACTTGTCCCATCAGAATACTAGCGCTGCGGTTCGCCCTGTCAATCTAATAAAAACCTATTTTATTTTTGCTTTGATACTTCAAAAATAATATTCGAAATGTGGGTACCTATTACCTATGCCTCTGCCTAAGCCCTCGGGGATTACATGTTATATGTTTGATTTTATTGCTTCAAATAACAAGAAAATACCGAAATTATCTAGCTCTTTACGTAATCCCTACTTACATAAATAATATGACGAGAAAAGCACTCAATTTATCATTTGTATAATGCGTTATGCTAATAGTAATACCGTTTCAAAATGCTAGTAAAAATAATATAGCTATTTATTCAGACTTAACAACATGTTCCTTACAAAATTAAACTTATTCTGATATTTGAAGTTTCTTTATTTTCTGCTGATCTGTCTGCTCGGCAAAGGCCTCCTCCAACCTTTCCCTTTCTGACCTTTCTTGGGCCACTCTGTTCCACATCACTGCTGCCACCCGTCTGATGTCATCATCCCGCCTTTTTTGTGGTCTACCTTTCTTTCTTTTACCTTCTCTGGGGTCATCATCATCATCATCATTAGCCTATTATGTTCCCACTGCTGGGACACAGGCCTCCTTTCTATGAGAGGGAGTGGGCTGTAATCCACCACGCGGGCCCAGTGCGGGTTGGTAGATGTCACAAGTCTTCGTATTTTTAGTTCTAGGACATGCCGGTTTCCTCACGATGTTTTCCTTCACCGTTTTTGAGGGCAGCGGTAGTGAAATAAATTACACAAAGTAATGCGCCTGCCTGGGTTCGAACCCACGGCTTACTGCTCGTAAGTCGGGGCTACCACCACTGGGACACCGCTGCTCTCTCTGGGGTACCATCTTGTAACTTTCTTACTCCATTTATCGTGACATCTGATCATATGCCCTGTCCATCTATTTTTCTCTATTTAAGTCTTTTTTTTTGGCACAATTTTTCAATTCGTCCGATTTCTTTATATGCAACAGACTCCTTTCCATTGCGAACTTGGCATGTTGCGAGTAGAAAGCAAAATGCTAGTACTATAAATTTAAGTATTACGTGCTCTGGGTTAAAAATATGCTTAAAGTAAGTAGGTATTCTGAAAGGAAAAAGAAATACACGTAAGTTTTTTTCTCTTTTTTCCGAAAGGGTCAGCAAATAATGTACAGTGGAATTTCATCAGCAGGATATTTACAGGTAAATACTTTCAATGTTTTCTTTAAACCTAGTGTTTTGACATTTTGCTGCCTTTCAGTAGAACGTCCTAAGAAACACTTACTGCTTTAAAAACAACTGAGCATAACGAAACAAGTTCTGTTTTTGTTCAATTTCCTACCTAAATTGTAAGATTCTTGCGTCTCAAATACGTAATTCGTAATTGAAACATACATCATTGTCTTACACATTTTTATACACTCCATAATTTTGTGTTAGTATGTACCTGAAATTTTATGGAGTTCCCAAGAGAAAAGTGTAATACATGATAATGTACTCAGAACCTTGAATTGTTTTACGTAAGAAAAATAAAACGGTGAAGAGTACCTATCTGAACCTTGCACTAACTGGAGAATGCTCTGCATATAAACTGAAACTCAGAATGATATCCAATATAAATACCATGCTTCTAAAATAATGTAATAATCACAAATAAAAAGGTGTATTTGTATGTGGGTCAATACAAGGAGGTAACTATGCTAATGATTCTCGGCCCGAATCAATAATAAAATAAGAAAAGGAAATCGGTAATTGTGACCAACCCGTGTTTTGACGCGGCCCATCTGATTCTCGCCGTTTAACCGCGCTTTCACACATAAAAAAAATCTCAAACGTTTATTCGATGATTTCTTATTCCATAAACCACGGAATAAACAACCAAAAAAATCACCGTTTATTGATAATTAACTAGGTTCCGTAATTTTATTTATACACCGTGTAAATCACCTCATCACGAAGCCGTCAACCAAGCATTCTGTACATGAAACTAAGTAACTTTACGCAAAAATTATTTGTGGGAAATGATTTTTTTTGGGGGAGTGTAAAATCATGTTTTGTGGTAGAACTCAATGTAACGCACTCAAAACATTGTGCTGATGGACGGATTGAATAGTACGGGGGTCGTGGAGGTGTTTAAAGTGAAAATCTTACATTAAAAACTTGTATTTAAAAAAAAACTTGTCAAAAAGTTGGAACTTTGACCCCTAATATCTCCGTAACTAGAAGGTTCCCAGGTATGGTGTAGAACAAAAAAATGATCGCAATGACAGGGAGAACCAGTGCCTTTCGGCTTCGTTAAGAGGTGTTTTACACCCTTTATATAAGTATTTAGTGACAACTTTCTGAATTTTGACGAGGATGCAAAACAACACTTTGTATAAAGGAGTGATCTAACTTAACTTCTTTTCTTTGACTCCCTCGTTGGTTAAGTGGTTTCAAGCTTGCTATGCTTGAGGTCCTGGGTTAAATTCCCGGGTTGGGCAATGGGTTTTTCGATCAAGAATTTCTCATTCTCCAGGATTTGTGCCCGGTTGATAGCAATAGGCACGCCCCTATTACAGGAGACTTAGGCAAAACTTTTTTTTTTAAGAAAAAACTCTGTCCCACACTATGAATTTCTCTTGTATCGTGGTGGGTGCGTTCACAAACATTTAAAGTCACATACAAACAGCCAGACCCAAAAAACCTACTTGTAGGCTGTACAAATAATTGTTACGTGCGGGGATCGAACCCGCGACACGCTGCGCAGCAGTCGATCGCTCAGCCACTGCGCCAACCGTGCCGATAACTGTTAAAATGTGGGTGTACTATTAGATACACCTCTACCTCTCTGCGTCCCTTTGGGGATTACAGTCGTGATGTAATGTTATTTTACGATCTAAGTTCTCGTAGTTATTATCACCAGCCTAGAATTTTCCTTACTATATTAGGATCGACTTCCAGCCACTGGATGCAGTTAAATAAGAGTATTTTATTTATTTAAACTTCATGTACAATAGTGGTAAATAGGCGGACTTAATGCCAAAAGGCATTCTCTACCAGTCAACCATAGGGTAAAATACGACAACATTGTGACTGCGTACAAAAAAATATTTAACTTCTAGTTTTCGAAAATTCATACACTTACAAAGATACTAATTAACAAATTTTTATGATTTAATTTTACAAAAAACGTCTATGTCCTCCACATCCCAGTAACTTGGTAATCTAACTAGCGAGCACGAGCCACCAGAACTAATACACTTAGTTTTACAGGCGCACATATATAAAACCGCCACAAAACGTACAGGAATCACAATAAACGTGCAACGACGTATTGAAACTGCAAACATTAACATAAACGTGAATTTAGTTAACAGTACGTCGCCTTGCGGACTCATAAAACGTTCTAATAGAGCTTTCGAAACTGTTATCTCCAAATTCCAACGAGATGGCGGAAATTCGTTTTCCTTTAAGACTGAACGAATCAACGTTACAGCTTGTAAACGTTAAGGCACCGCAATAATTTATAGATTATTATTAAATTCCCGGAAATTTGTGATGGCACTGTTTCGAACTGAAACATCTACTCGTAAATTGATTTGTCAAGTCACTGCTATTTATGGTGTACTAGGTTTTGCCCGTGGCTTCGCTCGCGTGGAGGTCAGGAATTATACCACGAGAACGCACTTCTAGGATAAAAAGTAGCCTATGTCCTAACCAAGATCATGTATCCGAATGCCAATTACATCAAGATCGTTCAGTCGTTACAGGGTGTAAAATTAACAAACGGACAGACAGACAAACAGATTTACTTTTGCATTAAGAATATGAAGGCCCATAGATTTAGAATAGGTAAACTAATACATGCAAAAACCTTAAATCAAATCCTTAATGTATATGCTATCTTACTATAAAGTTTTATCCGAATCTGTCCAGTACCTACGTTTCAGCGCGAAGGATAACAAAGATACACACAGAAATACAAACATTCGCAAACAATAATATTGGTGTAGTTTATTACATTCCAGGGAAATTGTTACAGCTCTGTTTTTAAAGCATCTAGTCGTAAATCGTATTATCAATTCACAGCTATTTTATTTCAATTTGTGGAGATGTCTTTCAATTTCGTGCTTAGTGGTGTTGATTTCTGGATAGGGAGTTTGGATAATTGAAAATGATGATGACGGTTTTAATCAGATCGAGCTAAGATCGTTTGGCTTTAGAATAAAATGTTCTAATTCAAAATGTTTTAGTTCATATAAACCTTTACGAGCACTTATGAGACTTCAGAAGCTGGGTCCGCGATTCTTATTGAACGTTTGTAATACTGTAGATCCGTAAAGAAACTCCACGTTTGTAGAAATAATTAGCTTGTAGAAACTAAAGCACTACAAAAACTACTACAGCAACATCGAACCAAACGTAATATAGCGCCATCAAAAAAATTAAGAGCTAACATCAAATTCCTCCATTCCAGAACAACTCGTGCAGTTAAAGTTATCCGCGATTTCAGAGTACCTCCTCACTGAACTGGGTTCTTACATTCGTAACCAATATAACCATGCCATTACTCACCTAGACAGCACGATTAACTATGGTTGTTGTTATTACTTGTTGTCAGGCCTACACTGTCCTCTTGCATGAAGAAAAACATATGAAAACATTGTGAAAGCTTTTTGGAGTATGAAGAACATGGTGAAAATTACTTCATCACCATTGAAAAGGATCCTCCGACCATACCGTGGTCTCTAGTGGGCTACCTGCACGACCATTGGCATCGGATTTTTCTATACAGGATTATTTGTAAAACACCGACAACCTCTCAGGACTATGTTACTAACATCATCATCAGCAACTTTTGTTCTATGACTTTTAAAAATTCGTCATATTTTAGTTCATTAGATTTTCATACAAAAATAAAAATATTTGAATTGAACGCTCTAAATGCTACGAAGTCTATGCTCCCGCTATTGTACTATTGCTTTCTTTTACTTCGCATAAACTTCGTAACTTTTAGAGCGTTCAATTTAAATATTTTTATTGAAGTGAAACTTCTTATGAGACCAACAAGGTTGCGTTAAACGTTTAACGGTATCATGGAGGGGGAATAGAAAGAGACAGAGCGAGAGTGAATGTGTGGCACCCGAACGCATGCGTGTAGTATTACGAAGATTCACTTCCTCCGCGCGGTGGGACTCTACGCACTATTTTTTTGTATGAAAATCTGATGAACTAAAATATGATGATTTTTTTAAAGTCATAGAACAAAAGTTGTTGATTATGATTATTAACATAGTCCTGAGAGGTTGTCGGTGTTTTACAAATAACCTTGTATAGAAAAATCCGATGCCAATGGTCGTGCAAGTAGCCCACTACAGACCACACCCGTATAGTCGGAGGATCCTTTTCTATCGTGATGAAGAACTTTTCACCATACTCCCAAAAGCTATCACAATGTTTTCATATATATATTTTTCTTCATGCAAGTAGGACGTGTGTAGGCCTGACAACAAGTAACAACAACAACCATACTTAATCGTGATATCGAAGTGAGTGAAATGGTTATAAATATGTAAATACCCAGTTGAGTGAGGAAATAAAGAGTGCTTTGGAGGTTGTGATTTGACGAACGTGACCTTAGACACATACCTCGTTTGCCCATGCATAACAAAAATAGGTTACTGGTGGTTGTTCTGGAACTTAATAAAGTTAAATAAATTGAAACACAATAAACATTCATGCTTGAAACGATGCCGCATGTTTTCTCATGTGTGAATCATAATTACATAATTACATTGAAATGCGGAAAAGCAGAAAACACACAAACTGCTATCCCGTAATTACTTTACATCTCCATAACAGTGGCTGAGAGTTCAAAGGAAACAAAGAACTGTAATTGTTTGTGTTTACTATTTCAACCCTCTTTTTAAAAGCTTTTATTTAACTTGCAATGTATGTATGTATGTTTGTTACGGTGAAATCTTGGAAGCTAAATTAGAACCACTTCCCGATTTCCGATAAAGCTGAAATTTTGCACACACCTTTGTTTCTGGTGACAATACATTTTTATGACAGACTTAACTTAATCCTGCAACCAGGATCGTCTCCTCACGAGAGAACTCCTCAACGTTTAATAGCACAGACATGAAACTTTGCATGCACGTTTATATTTGATGGATGAACATAAATTCTATCATGATCTCGTCCTGCAGCCAGGATCGTCTTCTCACGAGGGAACTCCTCAACGGTTAATAGCACAGACACGAAAATTTGTATGCACGTTCAAATTTGATGGATAACATGAATTCTATCATGATCTCATACCAGCCAGGATCTTTTTCTCAAGTGGGAACTCCTCAACGGTAAATAAATAACATGAAATGAAAAAAGTGTTGAGATTGTGATAATGATGTGTGGTCAGAAAAGATTACGGCAAAACTAAAAATGTTAAAATATAATTAAGTTTCAAAACCTTTTTAAAAAAAGCTTTTATTTAAATGCTCTAAAAAGAAGAAAATAAAATTTTCTTTTAAAATTTTAACTATCAACTTATAACCTCATTATACACAATTTATATGATCATAAAAGCTTGTCGCGAGGTTTGCGTAAGTACCTATAAGTAAATAATTAAACTAAAATTAAAAAAAAAAAAACTTATTAGATTAAGTTACTCAATTAAATAGGTGCTAGTTCGTTTACACAAGTAAACCTCGCGACAAGCTTTTAACATCATATAAATTGTGTATAATGAGGTTATAAGTTGATAGTTAAAATTTTAAAAGATTTTTTTTTACTATTCCTAGAATTGGACTGTGTCTTGGTACGATTCCCCAGGCGGGCAAATGAAATGAAATGAGTAAGTGATTGTTATTGGCTTTTTCCATCAGGATTTATTCAGTTGCAGCCTAAATCTAGTTGTATGCTCAGTTGATGGCAATAGGCTCGCTCTCTGGTGGTTTGGTGAAATGAGAGTGGTCTATAAATACGCCTTGTCCTAACTCTTCGGGGATCAGACGTCACGCTATGTTAATAAATATTAAAAAACCGACAAAAAGCTTCATAAAACTTCAAACACTCTTCAACTTGAAAGTTAACGTCGAATCCAAACTTGAAGGGTGTTCCATAAGCATCAAAACAATAGAAAACTTTATAAACTGCCAATCACGTGAAACTTCGATTCCCCAAGTATTTGATGTAGAGGCAGAGGTTTTGCTTAAAGTGAAGTATGTCAGAACTGCCAAAATTACCATAAACTTCGATAAAATGGGAGAATATGACGTGAATGTTGGACGTTTAAAATGTGTTTCTACTCGTAAATGTTTATAAACCGCTGGCCACGGCCTACTAGCTTAATGACCAAAATAACCCCAAATTGTGAAAATTGTAGGGTTGGCGTTTTATTTTCGCAAAAAAGTAGAAATGTTTACGGTGACTTAAGAATATGATTGCTACTGGCGTTTGAAAGTTAACTTTAAAACTTGGGTTTTATATTTCAATTAAATGAAGAGTAGGTATATAGAAGGAAAAAAAAAATCTTATAAATAAATAATAATCAAATTTTTGTGTTTGTTAGTTCTTGTCATCGTACCATCAACAGTGCACACACTTTTAATTTTTACTGATGAGACATCTTCAAATGACACCTCCCGCTTTGAGCGGTGCGGAAGGGAGTGTCAGACTTGTACTGACTAAAACCCCTCAATGATCATTCTTAGCCCTTTGTGTTCCAGGGCCACGGTATCTCTTTCGAACAGTCCCGCTACCCTGGCAGGCATCAACCCTCTTGGACCCCTTCCGATTTGCTGACATCTCCTTGCGCCGTCGGCACGGCCTGTCGTCATAAGACGGACGGACGGTGAGCCAGCCCATTACTCACCGTCCACAAGCCCGCGACAACGGTGGCCGAATAGTATGCACCCTAACATAATCTTTTTGATCCTGCAAGTGAGATAAGAAGCGGGGGCAAAATTTGAATTTTAGCTGTCATCACGTGCGCCCTTAAACTACACGCGTGCAACAGCGACTGCGAAGAAAAGAAATGTAGCAATATTAGATTAACCACCGTGTTGGCCATGTGTCAATCCGAAATGCCATGTTGGATGTTCCATCTGCTCGTTCAGTTTCTCATTCTAACTCTCATTTGGTTTGCGTCCTAGCAATGCTGAATGCTCTACTGTCATCGGTAGTCGTATGGATGTTTGATTTTCAGCGAGAGGATGGAAGAACGACTGTTTTTGTTATTTTTAAGTTTTTATTTAATATTTCGTATCATTTCTTATTGACTGTGAGTGTGCAATAGCTTGGATATACGTATGTTTTTTTTCACATGTTTTCTAATAGTACTCATGAGAAAGAAACAAGTTAGAAGACAAGCACGACAAAATACGCGCGTGGACTCGTACAGCAAATCGCACCACCTTAGGTCTACGGGGCGTTAGACGTTTAAAAGTTATTTCTATACTTGTAAAAATTTACTGAAGCTGCAATCCATCAACCGGAAGGACGATATTTATAATAAAACATCGTCCATCAGCTTGTCATTCAAAGATGAAACCAATAAAGTCTGGTTTAAGGTTGTTTGTTGTTTATTTAATCTGTTCCGTTTAACTGACGGAAAAGTTATACTTCGATTATACTTAAGCAAATGTGTAATTAATGTATAATGGTACGTTTTTAGGGTTCCAAAAGGTTGAGGTATCAAAAGGAAAAAATGAAACTCTTATAGGATCACTCTGTTGTCCGTCTGTCTGTCTGTTAAGACCCTTTATATCTGGAACCCTGGAGATATTCAGTTGAAATTAAAACTATAAACTCAGGTCTCTTGAAGGGTACTCCCTTTCTTCTCCTAAAATCGTTTGTCCGAAAATCATTATCCATAACACGTTTGCTATAAACTTCAGTAACCATAATGTTCAAAATCCCGAAATTTTCTTTAACATAATTATCTTTAGTTCTAAAAGTATTCTGTCATAATATCAAGTACTATAATTATTGAATCTCCTAATTTTACAAGACCGAAAGTCATATGTCCTAAGTATTGTGTTAAATAATGTGTATTATTCCGAATGTTCATTTATAATATTTTTTTTAGTCCTAAAACATATGCTAAAAATTAGGTTTTAGTGACAGTAACGAATCGCTGTAAATCCGACTCCACGCAGTCTTGTCTGCCCTACCCCTAGAGTGTAATTTAAAATCGCGTAGGCGCGGAGGGGCTAGGCGGCCCGCGAGTTGAGGAGCAGGTGGTGAGCGTTAAACCCATCTGTGACGATAAACTCGCGAGGGACCGCCGGAGCGTCGCAGCGCCGGAGCCGTGACAGAAACCATGCCTGGTGCATGTTGCATGCTTGCATGATTGCTTGCATGCTGCATGCTACGTGCATGCTTGCATGCTGCTTGCTGCGTGCCTGCTTGCATGCTGCATGCTTGCTTGCATGCTGCATGCTTGTTTGCTTGCTTTACAAAAACCACATGTTCACAATCAACTGCTTTATTGAGTTATAAAATATTTATTTATGTATAAAATATTTATTTATGTATAAAAAATAAAAAAAAATATTCTAAGAATATTATTATTATAAATAAACATTATGTAATTTGAATTTAGGACTTATAACTTTTATAGAAAACATTTTTATGTCTTTTGTATATTATTGATTGTAATATTTATGACAAACGGATTTAGGACATATTATATTTAGGGATTTCAATTTTATGTCATGTGATATTATGTGATGTTAAGTTTGGGTGAATTATCATTCGGACAAATGATGATTAGGACACAAAAAATTATGGCACCTTTAATTATGGATAAAAAAGTTAGGTGACACAATAGAGAACCCTCTTGAAGCTGTGAAAAAATCGAACTTCTAAGTTATCGTAAAAAATGATACGGCCGTTTATGACGCAAAAAACGTGTATTTCGACACTCTCAAGGGAATCAAAATGTTACTTACGTTAACGGTACTTCTCGTGGACCTAGAACTATGAAAAGACATTGTTAAAAAAGGCCTATGGACCCACATGTGTGCAAACTACAGTCATTACATATTCTTTTTCTGCTTTTAAAATCAATTTTTACCATCGAACGGACACTTAGATGCATTAAAAAAAAGCGTGGTAGGTATCACGACTGCATTCTCAATCTTATCCCGCAGCGCCATATTTGTTTATCAAATCAGCAGTGCAGCGCTTGATTTATGTGTTACCAGGGTTACACTTTTTACTGGAATCAGATCTAAGCAGCGCTAAAGCAGCTAAAAGCACTGAGCGAAGGAAGTTATGACGAAAGATGTTTAAGTTTTCACATTGTTGACACTAGCTTGAGAGTTGTCAGTTAATGAATAGACATACCTATGCGTTTAACGTTTGTGAACGTAGCGTATAAAGAAATAATATAAAAAATTGTGCGGCCTCTACGCACAATTTTTTCTCTCCGCGCGGAAGAAGTGAAACTTCATAATACTACACGCATGTGTTCAAGTGCCACGCATTCACTTTCGCTCTGTCTCTTTCTATCCCCCCTCCGTAGTAGCGTTAAACGTTAAACTTGTTGGAAGTCGCATAAGAAGTTTCACTTAAAAAAAAAATACTATAGGTATACTTATATTAATTTTTTCGTCGTCATGTTCTTTCTTTCTATATCTCTATGCGCTGTTTGTACATCACATTTCGCTGCACCTTCTAACCACCACACGTGCATCACATGCTACGGTTGCTAATCTGTTTTATTTGCACATTTTTCTTAATAACGATATCCATAGATCACATAGTAACAGACATCAATCAAAGTTTACAGGACCATTTTAGAGTTAACAACCAACGTACGCCAACCATTAAGAAAAAGGTGAAACACAGAACCTATCATACCGATACAATCAAACTATCATCTATCTATTTGGGTGGAATAATTGGATGTCTATCAATGTGGAAATACAATGCATGGTGTGTATATGTACGTACGTATAGTCAGGGAAATCAAATTGATAAATACAGAGTGTATTTTATTTCGTTTTGGATTTATTCACTGATGTCTTTATTTTGTGCTTTCTGTGTTTAATTTATAATTCTTTTAAATAGTTTTGAGTAATTCTTAAATCGCGTTTTATTCTGTTGAGTTGGTTTTATTCGATACTGCCACAATAATTGACGTATCTTCTCACTGCATGTTTTTATACCGCGCGATACCCATTTTTGTTTATTGTGGACATTAACTGAAATAATATGTTCGGGGAAACACTGATCGTATAACAACATGAAAATATCTACGAACTCTTTATATGCTACATTTGGGTCCTTGGTTGCATAGACGTCTGAAAAAGTTAAGGTTTGCAGATAGCCTTTAAACTTATTGATGTTTTCGTTATTGTAGTTACGTCTTCTCTTAGACCACCGTTTAAAAGTACATACATTATTAGTTGGACATTTCAATAACTGTGCAGTATGGTCAGACAACGCTAACTCCAATACTGTGGCTTTACAGGACTTTTTAAAATTATGCGCAAAATTGTCTATGCATGTTTGGCTCCTAAGACGCGTCGGTTGATGAAGAGATAGTTTTAAGTCAAAGCTCAATAACATATTTTCAAATTCTGTAGATTGCCTATTTCTCTTAAGAATATCTACATTAAAATCACCTACTAAGACAATATTTTTGTAATTTTTTTTCACTAAAGTACGTAATATTATTTCTAATTTATTTATAAATTCGTTGAATTTTTTGGCATTAGGTAGGTACTCTATAAATACAAACACAAACAATCCTATGAGTAACAAGTTCAGTGGCACAGCATTCAAATATACCCGTTAATGTCATTTATAACACATTTGCTCGTAAAGGGTCTCTTATTTCACCAATTTCAGTATCGTAATGTATCTCATTACGCACTAGTGCGGTAATGTAATGTAAAACGCACGGTTTATCAAAATGCTCTGTCTAAAACGAACGGTACTTTTTTAAATCTTAGCAAAGAGTTTTTATGTCAGAAAAGTGGTCAACATTTTATGAATAAAATTAACTTGTAACAAAATACAGAAATAATAATTTACTTTATAAACAATACTGGCTGTTTTTGTACATTTAAGGCAAATGTAAAAAAAAAAACATAATTTGTGAACAAGTAAAAATTATTCCTCGCGCTTTTTCTTTCCGCTGTATTGTTTTTATTTAAAAATGTTGTCCGTGTTTTATTTATTTCCTCGCAAATATGTTATAAAACGTAGTATGACATACGTGCGCTTTGATAATTACAGCCTCTGCTTTCTTGTAGCCCTCGACTACGGCTCGGGCTAGCAATATCGCCTCGTCTGTAATTTTCAACTTACCGCACTTATATCATAATGTACTATTTTGCTATTTTTGGCAATAGCGTGGCGTGTGTAATCAACTGTTTACCTTAACTCAATGTGAGACAATTTTTTCCATTCCCTGAAAACCTCTTCTCATGTGTGGCGCTCCAACGTGTTTTTCGTGTGACAAGTAGTGCATAGGGAACATTTTGCAGTGATGAACCGGAATGCCAGTAACAAGGAGCAGAGCGGCTAGTTTGAGTCGGATAGATGATGCACACGATGCATTACCCGTCCTTTCGCGACCAAACACGCTGCTCGCGGCGTCCGCCAGCCAAAATTGCGGCGACGCGATCTCTTCGCCACGTGCCGACGCAAACGCTACGTTCTCTAATAAAAACGTGGCGATGATTATAGCTTCTCTCCAACGTGCAACGCGCTCAAACAGAAGTATTCAGGGAGTTGCTCACCTCGGTGTCGCGGGCGAATGTATCAACCCCGGAATCACTCGCACTATTAGGAAAGAACACCCTAGCCTGCGGAAAAGCAACCTTCTCCGGCGGACCGAACAAGTCGGTGAAAGCAGTCATAGACGCTATAGAGGTATATAGCGACTGCGCGCAAGTAACGGACTCAAATATCCTACGCGGCTCAGCCTACCTATTCAAGGACGAAGCGGCCAACATGATGGCAATACATAAAACACTCCGTGTCATTATGGCGGGAAGCAAAAGATAACCTGATAAGTGCTTATAGTGACCGCCGGCCGCTTAATCGGATATACATTGAAATATTTGCTACACCGAGAGACAAAGAAAACACCGACATTCTCGTGGCTTGCATGCTTGCCTCAGGAAGACCTCCACAGCCGAATAAGGAAGAAGCTACGTAGAGAAGAGTGTCAGAACTTCACCAATCTACTCTGCCACGCACGGAAAAAAGAAGATTTGCGCTGATGAGGAAAACAACATGACACACACGGCCATGAGTGAGCAGTGAACACAACTGCCGTCAACATCAACGCCGTCTACACAATCCGCCGCCGTGATAACAACCTCACGCACAACAACAGCGCGCACGCCTGTAAACTGTTTATCTAAACTCAATCTGAGACCATTGTTTCCGTTCCCTGAAAACCTCATCTCATGAGTGACTATTTAAACCAATTGACTAACTACACTGCTGGTAGTTAGTCAATTGGTTTAACAATTAAATGAGCTGTGAGTTTAATTCTTCTTTACAATAATTCGAATGGTTCCCTGAAAGATATTTGATGTTCGTCATAACCACTGCCAAATCTTTTACACAAAGCACCCTTATTCGTATGAGAGTCCTAATGCTAACCACTAACAAGTATATACTAATGACCCAATTGTTTTATTTATACAGGTCGGCGAAATCTGGTTTGTCAAAAATAAGTATATTTACATGGGTGCCTCTTTTGTAAAAAGGTTCGTGAGTTGGAAAGGCTCGCCTGTATCAAAACAGTGAAAGAAAACAACGCGAGGAAACCGGAATGTCCTGGATCCAAATTGTCAAAGTTCCGACCAGGATCAGGCCCGCACCGTGTACAAATAGATAGCTATTAAATAAGTTAGGTAGCAATCAGTGGCCTGAAAGTCTGACAACGAATCTCACCAAGGGATATCTATAGTATAACCCAGTACTAACTGGGTCGTGGTAGTAAAATATACTAGTATTCAGCTGTACACGGCTAGTCTGGAAGCCGACCCCAACGTAGTTGGGGAATGGCTAAGCAGATGATGACAATGGTTACTCATGGTGATAGGCCTGCTGTGTTCTTCAAGGAACGGTATCCCCCTCCTTGCGTCGTATTCCTCAATGCTGAGGGTCGTGACCTCCCTTCAGAATCACCTTCTCGCGGATGATCTTTCTCCAGCTGTTTCTGTCTCTGGCTGTGTGAAGGGCGCTGTGGACTGTGGAGTCAAGGGCGGTACGGATCTGGTCAGACCATCGAATTGGGCTGCGTCCACGAGGTCTTTTTCCATCCACCTTGCCGGTCACCATTAGTTTTTCCAGGTTACCGTCGTCCTTCCTCGCAATGTGACCGAAGTATTCCAGGACGGAAGGAACGGTATATAGGTTACCCAAATGTACCACTTGTTGTTTACAATTATTTTGGAAAGTAGAAGACATCCTCTAGTCGCGAAGGTTATCAACTGCGTCACGCCTGCTCTATTATCATAAACAGGTCGTTACACAGTCCATTCGGCAACCGTGGAAGCAAACTGAATTGTTTACGCCGGAACAATGAGGTTGTATCACAGCTTCGAGGAGTTACTTTGACACTGATGCTTTTAGAGAGCTCTTGTACTATATATTTTTATCTCAAAGACAAGTGACGACAAAGGAAACAACTCAGGATCGAACACAGGTTGCTTTTGGTAAGACTGTAAAGTTTAACAATCACCATAATAGGCGAAACGAACATAGATGCACAAACTTTTGCCACGTATTCTGCCTAGCCATAAACGTTGACTGGAACTGATGTCTGACACCTGGCAGACATGTTGCCCGAAGTCATGTCGGGATGGGCGATCAGTGACACCATAAAATAGATAGTGACAGCTGCTTTAGTAATTCTCTAATTGACAGGTGGCCTTAAAGGTTTACCGATGGCATGAGGCTGACAAGAAGCCATTGGTCTGAGGTAGGTGTGATTTTCAATAAACTCCAAACGTTTACTTTGCACTCTGAAACGCCACTTGCATTCATAAGTTTTTATTAATTTACTACATTGTTATGTGTTCAATATCCAAAAAACACTATCAAGCGACTATAATGAATTTATGGAGCCTACGTATACGTGAGTAACGTCATTTTGTTTTTTTTTCTTGGTGTGGTTCCCGTACTAACAAATCATTGAAAAAAAGCAAGCTTGATGCTCTATTTGGGCTAATTAGTCAGGAGTGAGTTGCGGGGACCCATGGATTAATAAAGTTTGGTTCCCTATCCATTTGCATACAATTTTAAGACCTAATATAACTTAGCATAATATTGTTTGGTATAATTATATTTTCGCATAATATAATTACGCATAACAGCTTACGCATAATTTTTTAAGCATAATTTCTGTAACTATAATAATGATTAAGCATAATATTCTAAAGCATAAATTTATTAAGCATAAAGTTCTAAAGCATAACTTTTTTAAGCTTATTATTCTAAAGCATAACTTTTTTAAGCATAATATCCTAAAGCATACATTTATTTACGCATAATGATATTAAAACATATTTTTACAGGTATTTGGGTTTTTTTTTCGCTGTAGGAAGCATGAAGCAAGCAAGCATACAGCATGCAAGCAAGCATGCAGGAAACAAGCAAGCATGCAGGAAACAAGCAAGCTTGCAGCATGCAAGCAAGCATGCAGCATGCAGCATTCAAGCGAGCATGCAGGGTTTCTGTCACGGCTCCGAGCTCCGGCGCTGCGGGCCTCCGGCGGCCCCACGCGTGCTAATCGTCGCAGACGGCTTTCGCTCACCACCGCAGCTTCAGCTTGTTGGTCGGCTTCGCCGGCCAGCCTCAGCCGCGGTGGCTCGCTCGCAGCCGCCTGCTCCTCAGCCCGCGGCCCGCCTCGCCCCTACGCGCCTACGCGATTTTAAATTACACTCTAGGGGTAGGACAAACAAGACCACGTGGAGTCGGTTTTACAGCAATTCGGTTCTGTCACTAACTTTTGTTGCACAGCATATATAAATTATACATTATTAAGGACCACTGTTTCAATCAATTAACTTCTATCTGAGGAATAACTGCCATATTTATTTCTCATAATAGAAGTTAACTGATTGACATATTTTTTTATACAAAAACTGTCAAAACATCTAATATATTCATCAGATAAAAGTTATCTCGCGATTGAAAAATCGTTTAAGTTACATAATGTTATGTATCATTTGCATGAAAATTGTTTTTATTCATATTAATTGTATGCCTAAATATTATTATGCTAATAGTCATTATGCCTACTAACGTTATGCGAATCAAATTTATGCCAAAACAAATTAGTCATTAAGATAATTATGCCAACATAAAATGTATGCCTAAAAAAATTATGCCGAAGTATTGTTATGCCAAAACAAATTGTGCCAAAATCGTTATGCCGAAGTATATTAGGACAAAGAACATTATGCGAAAAGAAGGGATCCCATAAAGTTTACGTCCTTCATGTTTGTTAGTGGTTCACTTGTTTACTTATTGACCAGGCACACATCACATTTAGCCATTTCCGCACCAAAAGTCTGAAATGTTTAATCCGACGCAAAAGTTTATTGGATTCGAATAAAATGTTAGCGTGTTGCTGTCCAAAATGCGCTTTGAAACCAAAAAGTTTTGCCCAAAAAGGCTGAATGTCAAGCAAACACTCCAGTGTTGACTGATGGAATTTACAACTAGGCTTTTTGAAACGGTTTTGGAACGACGAAAATGTTTTATAATATTTACATAAATAGGTTACCTGCTTACTCAGAGTATACAGATTCATTTACAAGTAATTAACGACATTACAAAAATGGTTTTTGCGCTACCTATTTGGCTCCCAATTTCGTTTTAAAATCGCCTTCAAGTAAGTTCGAGGAAAAGTAACATAACAAGATAAATAACATACCATAATGTCTGAAACTCCGAAAAATTTGGCATAGGTGGACCTATGCCTATATTTCCGCCAATAGGAATAGCAATTTATGTTCTAGCATTTGCAATTCATATTTTTGAGACCACGTTATATTAAAAAGAAAACTTAACAGAAATCCCCTTTGCCAAATAAACTTTATAAAACTGTAACAAAGACGAAACATAAATAATAAACAAAACAACACCAACTTGAAAGAAAATTAGCGCTTTAACCGGAAATTTACGATTTCTACAGTAACAAGCTCGCCTAGTGAAGGGAAAACTTGTAAACTTTACCGATTTATACGAGCTAGGTGACACGATCCACCTAATATTCCCGTCGCTATATATTTCCGTCGCTTCCGCGGGCAAGTGCCACATGAACGCACAGTGACGTAGTGTGCAAGGAAGTGCTACTAACACATGTAGTTTTAAGGTTTTATTTACTAACACAAATTGTATTTTATCATATGTATGTTAGACTGTAAGGTATATATCTATGGGCCAAAGTTGCCTGAAAATAAATAAATATTATTATTATTATTATTATTTGTTTTTATACTTTAACGTATCTCGGCTTTTTGCCGGATTTTAAGAGTAGTACGGGCCGAAGCCAAGTACTACCCTGGGAAAGTGGATATATGATGAGATGATGATGTGATTGAATTTTGCGATGATGAGTACCTGTGCCTATTAAACTGTGTGTGTGCGGTGACTCGGGGTTGTGTGTCTGTGTGTGCGATGACTCGAGGTTGTGTGTGTGTGGTGACTACAGATTGATTTTCATTTTGCAAAAATTTTCTGACAATCCTGCATGTATTCAGGATTGCGGCTTTCTGAAGACTTTGGTATGTGTATGGTGGTAAGTCAAGTGTTCTTAAAGACTGGTGGAGTTGTTTAGGAATAACTCCTGTTGTTGATAAAACAATAGGGACTATAGCAACATTGCTAAGACACCACATTCGGGTAATTTCTATTTTTAGATCTGTATACTTTGAGAGTTTTTCTGCTATTGTATTTTGTAGATTGTGTGTGTTTGGTACGGCGATGTCTATGATTTGCGCGGTTTTGTTACGTTTGTCTAATAACGTGATGTCTGGTCTATTGTAGTGTATTGTTTTATCTGTGAAGATTCCTCGGTCGAAGTACAATTTGTGAGTGGCGTTTTCAAGAACAATTTCGGGCTGGTATTTATAATATGGTACAGGTGGGGTGGAAATTAAGTTGTATTTGATTGCTAATTTTTGATGTATTATGTTCGCTATTTGATCATGCCTGTGTTTATAATCAGTCTGGACAACTGCTTTACACGCACCTGTGATGTGCTGAATGGTCTCGGAAGAACTATTGCATCGCCTACATATATCTATTGTTTGAGGAACTTTCATTATGTGCTTCTGATAATTGCGGGTTTCTATGACCTGGTCTTGAATTGCTATCATAAACCCTTCAGTCTCAGGGAACAGTTCTCCACGCCTCAGCCATTCGTTCGACGCCAACTTGTCGACGTTAGGTAGGTTAAGATCGTGTCGGTGTCTCCCATGCAGTGACTTTTGGGTCCATTCCGCGATTTTAGTCTGTCGGTCAGTCTGTTGTTCATTATTCTGTGTTGTCTTGTCATACATATTCAAAGGGGTAAGTTTTTTATCATTATACGCTATTGCTTTGTGTAGGGTTGAAGTGGAACTTTTATTTTCAAAATATGTTCTTAATGTTGTAATTTGCTTGTTATGTAGGTTGGTGATATCTATTATTCCTCTGCCACCTTCGTTCCTGGGCAGTGTAAGCCTTTGTACACATGACCTAGGATGATGTCTCCTGTGTTTAGTGAGGGTGGTATTCACGATCCTTTGTAAGTTTTTGAGGTCGGTCTTGTTCCATTTGATGATGCCAAAAGAGTAGGTAAGAATAGGGATGGCATATGTGTTAATAGCTTTGATTGTGTTTTTAGCGTTAATCTGAGTATTAAATATTGTTTTTAACCTATGTTTAAATTGCTTTGTAAGTGTCTTTTTTATTTCCTTATGCATAATCTGTTTAGCTTGTATATACCCTAGATATTTGTACGTTCCGGTTTCGTCTAATGAATCTATTGTCGCGCCTGTCTGCATTTGGTATGAATGTGTGTATGTTTTTCCTGCTTTTACTGAATTAATTTTACATTTGTCAATCCCAAACTCCATAGCTATGTCGTTTGAGAACTTTTCAGTTACATCAGCTAGTTCGTATAAATCATCAGGGGAAGTTGCATACAACTTGATATCATCCATATAAAGGAGATGGTTTATTTTACAAAATTGTTGCTCAGTCAGTGTGTCAGTCATTGTGTCATTGAATCGGAGTTGGTAACCGGGTTTCAGGGCATTTAGTTTGTTAGAAAGAGGGTTTAATGCTAGACAGAACCATAGTGGGCTGAGTGAGTCTCCTTGGAATATTCCTCGCTGGATCTTAATAAGTTCTGTTTCCACTATTTCTGTTGATGTGTTCAGTTGTAAACGTGTCTTCCATTTTTCTATAATATTACCTAAAAAAAAGATGAGTTGTGGGTGTATTTTATATATTTTTAAGACTTCCAGTAACCATGAGTGAGGTACTGAATCGTATGCTTTCCTATAATCTATATACATAGTGTGTAAATCTGTTTTGGTACGTTGAACCTGTTTATGTATAACTGCGTCTATTGTTAACTGTTCCTTACACCCTTGGCTTAACTTCTTACACCCTTTCTGTTCTTCTGTTAATATTTTTTGAGTTTCTAGATGTTTATAAATCATATTAGTAATGCATGATGTCATTATTTTATATATAGTTTGCAAACAAGTAATCGGCCTATATTTTGCTGGGTTCGATGTATCGCTAGGGTCTTTTGGTAGCATATAAGTCTTACCTTCGGTTATATAAGAGGGGATCGTTGTAGGGTCTTTTATAAACTCGTCCACATGATTATAGAGGTGTGGATGTGTATGTGTAAATTTTTTGTACCAGTAGTTGTGTATGTGATCTGAACCAGGCGCTTTCCAATTGTGTATTTTATTGAGGACGTCGTGAAAGGTTCCTACCTCAATTTGATTAAAAATCATCGCTTCAATGTTTGCATGGATTACCTCCTCTTCTTTAATCCATTCTGCTTCGGCGTTATGGCAGACAGGATTTTCCCAAATCCCAGCCCAAAATTGCTGTAACTCTTCAGTGGTTGGAAAAGCTGTTTGTGTATTATTATTATTAGATGTTGTCTGATTGGTTGTTGATTTCTTTAGTGATCGGTAAAATAGTTTTTCGTTATTCCTGAATTGGTTGTTTTGTGTTTTACGAAGTGTGCATTTAGTGTATCGATTAAGTCTACTTTTTATTACTGTAAGTTTCTGTTTAAGAGTATCTAGATAATGTTCAAGTTGTGTGTTAGGTTGTTCGTATGTTGTATGTGTTCTGTAGTCTTTTAAAATGGCCTCCACTGCCTTAATTAGTTTTCTGCTTCTATGGCCCTGCATATAGTGAGTTAATCTTCCAATTTTAGCCCGTATAATCTCTATTTTGTGTTCTAGCCTCTTCTGCCATTTAGGTATGTGAACTTGATAGAGTCTACTTCTAACTTCAGGAGGTGTGAGTGTAATTTTACTACCGTTGGCCTTAGCGGCTGTCCACGCAGCGCAGTATATGATTGTCTGGAGGGTATTAAAATCTGTATCGCTAGTAACATGTTCGGGCAAAATTATTTTGTTGATATAATTAACTACATTTGCTAACCTTTTTGATGTTCGTTGCTTGGGTATATAATTCCTCTCCGTAGGATGAGTATCTTTGTAGCATTGTAGTGTTTGCAAGAATATTTCATCTATGTCAGGATTTCTTTCTAGGCATGTGTTTTCCGTGTTAAGATGTAAAGGGTGGTTTGTACCTAAGTTATTGACGTTATCATCATCTGTTCCTTCTATATGCTCTGTTTGTGATGGCTCTATATTTCGTATCTCTATATTTAGTGTATCTGTATTTGTGATTGTGTGTAAATGTACATTTCCTACCTCTGTGTTTGACCTGCAACTATCAGCTTGCCTTTGGAAAGACTCTGTTTCAACTAATTCCCTCTCTATTATAGATTTTAATATATTTAACCGTGCTTCTGGAATCATACTATTATTTACTATTACTCTTTTTTGGTCCGATATTCGCTGTTCTGATATATGTGATAAATGGGGGTAACATTCTATGAAATTCTCTTTCAAATTTTTTCGCCATACCGTCATATCTGTCTCCATCTTTGTTACTCTAAAATAACATTTCATGAGTGTTTCGTTAAGTTCGTTGGACCATTTCATCCTTCGTTTAGGTTCTGATTGTGATTGCTGTTGTGTGTCTGTTTGAGATGAAATAAAATCCGGTGGTGACTGTAATTGTAAGTCATTGTTGTGCGTTTGTAAATGGTTGCTTACTTCAAGCCTAATTGTATCGAGTGTGGTGGAAGGTAATAACTTCTTGGAAACTATTGCTCTTCTTTGATCTCCAATTCGTTGCTTGGAGACTATCATGTTTGGGAATTTTTCTGTGAATTGATGATGCAATGATGATAAGTATGCTTTCGTATCAGATTCTAAGTTTGTGATGATAAGGTAGTTACGCCAAATGAATTCATTCATTTCTTTACTCCATTTTTTTCGCGTAGTAGTTGAGACAGCAGTGGGTGAAGGATTATTGGCCAAATTAGCCTCCGACACATCATCTACTGCCATTGGTGATAATATTGATGATGATCTTGATGAACGTGATAAATATGAAGGTGGTGATGATGCAATTGATGAAAAGATGGACCTCGGTGAGGACGATGAAGAAACCGATGATGTTTCATCATCTACAGAAGGCATATTTGCCTGACTACTTTTTTTTGTTTTCGACCTTGTTAACATACTATTCCCACGAGTAGCTAGGGACTAACAAAGTCGACCACAGCAGAGCCCTGCGTTCACTGCGGTAAGGGTGAATAAAACTGGAGGTCCCCTATTATCCAGAGTTGGCACACTAGCGACTAGCCTCTCCCCTAGCCATGCAGCCCTCGGCGTGTGCAACCTTGGCTTGGATTGTATCTCTTTTAGTCTGGCCCCTCACCCTAAACCTATCTCAGCAAAGTAAACTCTACCAGAACAGCCCTAGGGCTCATTGGAGCGCGCAAGCCCCACCACGACGTCAACGTAGAGATACTACGGTGGGGTTATTATTATTATTATTAATAGTGGATCATTAACAACTTTAGTTCGTTATTAGTTATTTTGATATTTTCAGCGTTGCTATGAAATATAGCCCTTAATTTTAAGGCGCTTTAATATTCTGGAAAGCACGTGTCCGTTAAGGTTTACTTTGTTACTATCAGATCTTTGACTTTGAACTTCCATTCATGCGTTATTGAGATTTTCCATTAGGAATATCTCAGTAGAAGCCACGGCGTTAATTAAAATTTTCTCAGAAAACATTTTACAGTGATATTAATTAATTTAATTAACAGTACCTCCCATACGGAGGTACCGTTTATTTGTGGAAGTTGTTTTATACCTCGCCCTTTTACATAGGACCTAAACATAACTGCCGGGGATTACAGGCTAGGTACTGTGACTTTTATACCGGCAGAAAATCACTTATCAATAATAGTTTAAGGCTTATGTTTAACATAACACCAGATAAAGTAAATATAACCTTAAAAAACATTTTTATACTGCCTAAAATAGTAAATGATCACCAGAAATAGTAAATGATCACCAGAATTAAAAACCTGAAAATCACAGCTCCGAAATAAGGCGTAGTCGACGGAGCCCCGCTACGCGGGGCTCCTATTTCTCTCTGCAGGGTTTAAAGTAACCTAACACGAAGGGGTGCCCAATATCCCGAGCTCGCTTTGCTCGCACTTGCTTCCTAAGTTCTTCTTGCCATAAAATTGGTGATCATTTCCTATATTTGGTGATCATTTACTATATTTGGTCTTTGAATACAATTTTTTTGGTGTTTAGTATTTTTTTTTGGGTAACGTAGCTTAGGATCTCAAAGTATTTTTTGGTGCTCATTATATTTAATCCCATAGTTTAACCATAGCATTGAAGGGATCGCGCGTTAGCTGGATCCGGAATTGGGGTTATCCAAAGTTACAGCAAATCTAACTTGTAAAAAATTTGATAAAAACAAGAAGTTTTATACCGCGCCAAAACCTTATAACAGGGTTATTGTGGTCACCATCAACCTAAAAAAAATAGTCAGCTGCTTATAAGTACGAGGAATATACCATCAGCGTAAGCGAAATTAAAATTTTCGGTGGCATATTGCTTGGTTTAAACTCAAAAACGCAATTATTTATGAAGAAAAATTAAACTACAGTTTTGTATTTACGAAAAAGCATTTGCCTCAACCAGGAATCGAACCCGATCGCTTTTGTAAAAAAGTCCAGTATTATTTCATGCGGTGCAAAATTGCTCTCAAAAATCGTGCTGCCTCCCGTAATTCGTTTCTCTCAAAATAAAGGAAATTATTACTTTTTTTTTTATTTTTAACTTCAATTAATCTGGTTATTATACCAAAGTGGGCAAAGTACATACTCCATGTTTTTATCGTATAATTATTTTCTTTTGAAGTAACACAATAACTGTGGGTAACAAAGCCAAATTGGTTTTTGGATTGTCTATTTTCATTTTCACGGTTTCTGGGCAATTGTACCCTGAAAAACACCCTGATAGTATTAGAGGATAAAGATCTTGTCAGCGGTTTAGTAGAAGTTTTCGGGTATATTGACAAGAAAATCTTAGTCTTTGGGTATGTCAGTTCTTGCGAAAAGTAGTTTAGTAGCCTAAGCTCGTTATTTTTGCTACGCTAAACTACAAAAGAGGTTCTGAACTGTTCTGACAGTAAGATATAATAGTACAGTAGGTATAATAGAGGATCAATCGATCTTTGCCGACACTCAGTAAGAGGATTTGTGTGTCCAATTTCCATTATTCAAGCCTTTCAAAATCATAACATTTTATTTCACATAGACTTACATAGGCACTTATAAGACGTCGACAAAAAGTGCACGGTTTCGCTTTGGTCGTTTCCTATGGAGAAAAACCGGCAAGAAACACTATATTTGTATGTTACACAGCGTGCAGAGGACAGCGTAGACCCGACAATAAGTCGTTGTTTACTACAAAACGTAGAACAAGATAAAAAGATAACAAGCGTCTAGGAAGGCCTACATTGTCCACACATTCACAAACAATCGGTAAATAAAAATAATCTACAAAAATCAAAATAAAATATTATAAAAAGACTAAAATAAACAATTGACATTAACGTTCTCATCAGTGCTGTAACTATTCTGAACAATGAATGAACGTTGCAATTATTTGAAAACTATTGTAAAACATCTTAATAAAAATAATGGAAAAAATAAGAGATATCTATCTATACTGGGGTCTATTGAGAACATTATTATTAAAATATTATAATTTATTTATACAAAGAGTTCTTAATTGTATTGTTTTAACAAAGTTTAACTTTTTCTCTAACTAAAAAGATACAAGTTGACCAGTATGGTCTGACCTAACACAACTAATTAATAACGACTCTTTTACTTTGCAATTAGTAAATACAATATATATACATGAGGCTGAGTAACTTTATGCATAGAACTTGCAACGGGTAAGATTCAAGTAAAATACGGCAGACGAGGCGGGCAACAGTTTTATTGTTTCTGTTCCAGTGTTACTCCAATAAATACTGTTTCTTTCTTTGTTTCAACCATGACGTATTTTTTCTACCATGTAACTATTTTATGTCCCTAATAAAAAATAAAAAATGACGAAATTATAATGGCTCTGTTTTTGCCATTAACCTAAAAAGGTGCCTAATGCAATGAACACCTGCATTTTAAACCTTGATTTTTCTGCAGCTTTTCATTTGGCCTACATTGTTGCTACGTGGATACGCTGTAATACCTACGTTTTTAATGTGAAATTTCTTCTTTCCAATCAAATTATACATTTCGTGCCGATTGGCACGTACCGTACCTCTTACAGTGGCGCCAATTGTACTGTAATCACAAAGTAGTTCGCTGATATTCGATGGAGACTTCGCTTTACATTTATCGCTTGAATGTAATTATCTTATGTTTGCAGTGTTCTGAAAATCGCAGGTGTTTCATTAAAATAGCTTCCTGTTAGGGAGTAGTGAGACAGTGTCACTCAAATTAAGGCCCAGTTCACAGTCTTAGGCGATGCGACTTGTAATACGTCTTGCCACTTATCTTGTGTCACGCTCGCAGTTGCGCACATTTTTGGGTTCTTTGTGATCTTTAGTACCGTTGCTGCATTAGGTGAATCACGAGTTAGACTAACACGTGGCTTACACAGTAACTATACACTATTATGTAAGTATGTCAAGCTAAGTTATACAAAATTCCTGAATGCCACTACAACCAATATTTCGACTGCTTCACCCCGGAAAATACATTTTATTTCTTATTTATTTAAAAGTAAGTAAGCAATACAACTCTGTGAACTTAAAATGGGTGCCCCGGCAGCCTGTTGACAAAGTGGCGCGTTAAAAGCTATTCCTTTCTCGAGTCTAGACTCAACAGGAGTCCGAAGGCTTAGTACTTGTGTCCAGCTCAGAATTGAAAGTACATAAGTTGTACAGTCGCTAAGAGAAGTACTTATAGAGGGAGATCGCTTACCAACATTTTATAAAAGCTGAAACGCTGTTTGTGAAATTACCCTATTATGGGGAAGAACAATTGGATATTATAGAAACGTAAGTTCAATTACCATTTATTATACTTTCAAGATGTCTGGCGGGTGGAGGAGGTGAATCATCATACCAGCCTTTATGTAATATTAAACATTATTTCAAACATATCGTGAATTGTTCCTGAATAAATTGAATTGAATTGACCGACTTTTCTCAATATCCAATTGTTCTTATCTGTAATAGTAAGTACACCTTTTCTTGACGTTTTATAAGTGCCCATGTAGGCCTATGTAAAATAAAATATTTTGATTTGATTTGATTTGATTAAGGAAGACCCACAGCTAAAGTTTTATCTTTTATAAAATGACGGTCATGGGATGATGGCCCACTAAAACTGAAGTAAAATAAAAGATGGTAGGTATGCATGAAAAGGTCACAAAGCCTGAATTGATTTAAAAAAAAATCGAATAATGTGCCTTTTAACAGCAGACCCCAATGGACGCAGTATGAATCATAATGTAAAAGTCAAGAAGTTTTGTAATTCATGTTTTGTCTAAAAAATCATAAAGTAAATATAACATAACGTCCGTTTTTCTCGAAAGGTTAGGCAGAGGTATACCCAAGACCACCACATTTGGCCAGTTATGTCCATTAAACAACATTAACACGAGAGAACCTTTTACCGGAAAAAAAAACCATTATCCTCATGAGAACTAAAAACTACAGTAGGTACATAATTCCGATAAATTTAAGTTATTTGAAATTCCTTTACATAGTTCGTGAGCTCTTGTTTGCTGATTCAGACTCGTTAGCAAAACAAAGTAAAAACGATATTGTGCAGTTATTGGAAAACAATTCAACTACTCGATAGGTGTTCCAAGATAATTGGAATGAAAAATAGGCCAGTGCTTAGGTGAATTTCATAGACAAACTTTTTAACTGAATATAGGAATCGCTTATACACTTAATTTTTAAAAAGAAAGCTTCATAAATTCAACGTGCCCCTGAGAAGAAATGGTGAACCCCGAAGTGCATCCCCCATTTCTTCTCAGGGTCTGTTTAAAAACCATTTAAGAAACAAAAACTAAAACTTGACTACTGAAAAATCACGCTCTAAAAAATACGATACAAGAAAATATTCTAGAATAGCAGTGGTCTTATGCTACCTACATCATAAACTTTAGGGCAAAGTTGAAATGTGCATATGTGCATATTTTGGGGCCTCCTAGCACAGGTATCTAATTTACTTAAAAAGAAGTCCCTATGTGAGATTTACTGTAAAAGTTGTACAAATTTCTGCAATAAACTTTTTTTTTATGCACTTAATTTTTTTTTGTTCATTTTATCTTCGCAATATGCTATTTTATGTGACGTTACGTAGCCTATAACCAGCGGACAATCAAGACGCTGCCAACGATACCTCATTTGTCAAGTTATGAGGGAACAGATGAACATACATACATACTTACATAGTAAGGCTAGGCAGATGATGTCATCTGCCTAGCCTTTTCCCAAACTATCTTGGGGTCTGCTTCCAGTCTAACCAGCAGCAGCTGAGTACCAGTATTTTACATGAAGCGACTGCCTATCTGACCTCCACAACCCAGCAACTCGGTAATACGATACCCCTACGTAAGACTGGATGTCATACTTTTGGCTTCTGACTACTCGTAATGACTGTCAAAGATCTACAAATGACAGCCGGGACCAATGTTTATCGTATACATACCTACATACATACCGGTAAAATCATAACCCACCTTTTTGCTTCGTCGGTCGGGTGAAAAATAATAATTTTGCGGCTCGCGAATTCCCTTTGGAAAATTTGTTTTTCGTTCATGAAAAACTTGGAATTCAACAACAACATTCAATTGCACCCGGCTATTGGCTGGCTTGAAATAATCATTATTTATTAAACCTAATGGAAAGCTAATATTCGTAAATACACCGTGAATATAATTTTCCCAGGGATAGAATCACCTGGTGTAAGCCAACAAAATAGAAAGCAGGCTTGTTTGGTAGGCTATTGAGGGCACTATATTTAGGCTCACAATGCGAGCTAAACGCGTGCTATTCGCTGGCAGCACGGAATAATGCTACGGGATCGCTTTGTTGTTATGCTAAGTGCACATTTACGCAGACGCGGCGCGTTGCGCGGGGCGGTGCGCGGCGCGGCCCGCTTTAAATTCAAATATATGGCGATGTATGAGAGCGTTTACGGAGAAGCGGTCTGACGCCCGTTTGTTTGAGATATAGGCGGCCGACGCGGCGTTATGTCAAACGGACAATACAAGCAAACGGCAGTGCCCGGGTTCGATTCCCATACGGAACGAATTTACAATGTCGTAGTTTTATCCTAAAATAATAATTTTGTTTTTATTTTAAATTTTGTAGTGTTTTTTTTTTCGTATATTGTTCAGTTTTTACTAGCTTTTATTTAACTTGCAATGATTTGTATGTTTGTTCGGGTAGAATCTTGGAAGCTAAATTAGAACCACTTCCCGATGTCCGATTGAGCTGAAATTTTGCACACACCTTTGGTTGTAAGAACAGAATATTAATTTAACAGACATAACTTAATCCTGCAACCTGGATCGTCTCCTCACGAGAGAACTCCTCAACGGTTAATAGCACAGACACGAAACTTTGCATTCGATTTCATATTTGATGAATAATTACGATTTGTATCATGAACTTATCCTGCAGCCAGGATCGTCTTCTCACTTGGGAATTCCTCAACGGTTAATAGCACAGACATGAAACTTTGGATAATTATATACGCGTTCACTTTTAAAAACTAAATGCGACAAGTTTTTGTGAAAATTATACTTTATCGCTTTCATTTACTCAAAGATTTATTTTCTTCTTTTCAGTGCATCTTTATAAAAGCTTGTTTTAAAAAGCTTTTTTAGTTTTTTTTTTTGTTTATATTTCTTGGGCATTTAATCGTTACAATAGTTATATTTTATCGTTATAATGTATAAATAAGTTACGAAAAAAGATCAAGTTGGGTCCTTCAAAAATTGTTGGTATTTTTAAGATAAGTGCCATTTTGGGGTTTTCGAGTTCGCTGATAATCAAAATTAAAATTAAAAAATGCGATGAGGAAAAACAGCTTCCCCTTACAAAATTTTG
Source organism: Cerastis leucographa (assembly GCA_963082945.1). NCBI lineage: Eukaryota > Metazoa > Arthropoda > Insecta > Lepidoptera > Noctuidae > Cerastis > Cerastis leucographa. The sequence continues at coordinate 16,829,881 of OY720356.1, read as the reverse complement.
ACCCTTCGCCACTCGCAGTATGATGATGTTCAGCGGATAGCCTTGGTTGTATGCACCTGTCTTAAAAAATAATACATTCTAACAGGAGTAAGATCATAATCTTTAGGGCAAAGTGGCTTACGACCACAGCTATCCTTTGATATCACTACGAATATTTATTTATCTAATGTATCTATACATTAGAATATATAACGTATAAGTTGTTTATTTAATAGACGATAAGTATTGAATGGTTTGTTGGTACATAGCAATTTCAGTCGATGATTAAATTTCAGTTGATTTTTCGGTATTTGGGATTTTGTCGCATCAAATCATATTGAGTATAAGACTTACCCAACCCCAACCCTTTGGAAAAACCAGAGTTCTTTGCTTGTAAACCAGCTCATATTCGATTCATAAAATGATTTTTGTTACTAAATAATCATATTGTTAAATAAATGATTAATTAGTGACTCATCATCATCAGCCTAACCTTTTCACAACTATGTTGGGGTCGGCTTCCAGATGCAGCTGAATACCAGTATTTTACATGGAGCGACTGCCTATCTGATCATTAAAGAGTAAGCGACCCAAAATCATTAAATATCGTGATGAGTTGTGCAAGTGCTCCGCAGCCTGAATAACAAGACAGGCCTGAAATGCTACGTAATTTAGTTATATTGGATTGTAAATTAAGATGAAATAATCATTCATCTTATAATAACAATCATAAATTGTCCAATTTACGAAAAAAAATAAACACCAATTTTTTTTTTTTTTAAATAAAAATAAAATGATTATTTTTGGATAAAACTATGATATTGTTAATTTGTTCAGTATGGGAATCGAACCCGGGCACTGCCGTATGCTGGAAACTTGTCCGTGTGACATAACGCCGCGTCGACCGCTTGCAGCCCAACGTGGAACCATTTCCTTGTATTTGAGCGTTTGACATAACGCCGCGGCGGACGCCGCGTGGAACGCTTGTAGCCCAACGTGGGACCATATTCTTCAACTGTTTGAAAACTGTCAATTTTCATATCATGCATTAGAATAGAACGTCTATTTCGAATCAGGTGTCAATGAAGTACATAGTCTAGTGGTACTGTGATCGTACTGTGAATCAATAGTCGCAGGATCAAATCCTAACAAGTAAGGATTTTCTTTTTGTGTTTTTTTTTTTTGTTAATGATGTTTAAATATTACTTTTTAAAACTAGGACACTGTTTTATTTTAATGCATTATATAGGATTTTCAAATCATTATAAAATATTTATTTTAAAAATATATACTTACTTTTAGTTTTTGAACCATTCAAAAAACAGATAATCGTAAATAACAAATAAAAATCGAACAAAATTTACGAAAAAAAAAACACAAATAAAAATAAGACAAAAACAAAATGATTATTTTTGGAAAAAACTACGACATTGTAAATTTGTTTCATATGGGAATCGAACCCAGGCACTGCCGTATGCTTGTATTGTCCGAGTGACATAACGCCGCGTCAACCGCTTGCAGCCCAACGTGGGACCACTTCTTTCAAGTATTTGAGCGTTTGACATAACGCCGCGGCGGACGCGGCGTCGCACGCTTGTAGCCCAACGTGGGACCATTTTCTTCAATTCGGTATGTAAACAATTTTTCAGGTATTTTTTTTATATTTTTTATTTATAGATTTAGTTATTTTAAGCAACTAATTTCAATATTTCGTTAATCTAAGCAGTAGTTATTTTTTAATATTTTTTTAAAGTTTTGTTCGTGCTGACGTCATAAAGTAGGCTGAGTGGCTTTGGATCTTTGCCACGTTTAATACTTATTTTAAAATTAAAATTAAAATAGTATTTTTTTATTCCATACAGAAAAAAAGTCAAACTGTCAAATTTGGCAGTTACGTTGAATATTTATTTTCTGAATTTTTCTGGTTGTTTTGTTTGGTATTTTTGTTTAATTTGATCATATTTATAGAGATTTTTATTTTTACACTTTACGTACCATATTGTAAAGATGAAGCTTATTATTAAATATGAATCGATCAAAGACTACTTGTGCTAAATGCTTTAAACCGTCATGTAAAAACAGCACAACAAATAGCCGACACAAATTGTTTGTCTGGTGCGAGGAAGTAAATCCAAGTATTTATGCCTCGATGAAGCCAACAAAAGAAGAATTTATCCAAACAAAAATTGTGGCAAGTTTAAGAGTCCACATAGAAAGAGTTATAAGAAGGGTTCGGAAGTTTCGATTTCTTTGCCACAAACATGTTGGTTATCTCGATCAAATAGTGTCGATTGCGTGTGGTTTAATTAATTTACTAAATGAAATAATAAAGAGTGATCAAAACAAATAGTTTTATTTTATGTTCTAGCACTAATAATATATCCAGTACTGAGTAATCTTTTTATTTTCTTCATATTTTGGGTCAGATACACAAAATACCGTTTTTTTTTATTTGCTGCATGCATTTGGGTTTGCATTTGAGCAACATATTTATTTTGAATTAGGTAACTTATCAGGAAATCAAGGCATAGTACGCTCAACGAAAGTAACGAGTAGGGATGTATTTACGCAACCAGGTTTTGAAACCAGGGCTTTGCTTCCAACCAGGGCGCCCCGGTACGAGTAAGAAATACTTGCAAGTATTAAAGTTTTAGCAAGGCGCGGTCGTGCGGGCAAGTTAGAAGAAACCAGACTTTAAAGGTACTTGTATAGGAAATTAACCCTTGTCTTATAAATAAGGAGCACAATCGTATCTGCGAAAAAAAATAGTTTGATGTTAAAAGTATTTTTTTCGCAAATACGATAATGATCCTTATTTGTAAGATGACATGGATTGTTATCCTATGCAAGTATTTTAAAACCTGGATGTACAGGGCGCATAGCGGGTGGCGCGAGTGTCGCGGCGCAGGCGGCTCAAGGCTTGCGCCGCAGGGCGGTCGCGGTCGGCATTTTTTTTTTTTTTTTGAATGGCATCTCGCAGTTCAACCTATGAGGTTGTCGTCTGCTTAACCGGACTATCCTGTGGGTGCCTTTAGAGTAAGGCCTCCAGCCAGGGCATAAAAACTTACAAACTAAGCGACTGCACGCTAAGGGCACCCCCTGTGGGGTACGAACCTCGGCTTAGGGCGTCGCTGGGGGAAGACTGCATGGGGACAGGCTGGATCTGAATGGTATCATTATTTAGGGGCTGATTTAAAACTACTGGCACAGCATCGCGGGCTGGCTCGAGCGAGGGTCGGGGAGGGCATGGACCGGGACGTCGCGACGGACCTCGACGGCGAGGTCGGAAAGACGGCGGTTTGAGTCGGAACTTTTTAAGAGTGCTAGTCTCTTTGCTACTCTCCTGGAGGAGGGTGATAGCATCATCTGGAGTGACAAGGGTATGCCTAGGACGGCGTACTGTACTAATGCGCGAGGGTTCGTAACGAGCGGCCGCTGCGATCAGGGGATTACGGTGTTTAATGGCGTTATCGAAGAAACGCTTCGAAAGACGTTTCATAAACTGAAGGACGGTGGGCATTCTAAGGTCTATGTGTAGACGGTCATTACGGACATAAAAAGGGGCTCCCGTGACTCTACGTAAGAACCGGTTCTGTAAAACTTGCATCCTATGGATGTACTTAGGCTTGGTGTGAGCGTACACGACGCAAGCGTACGTCATAATGGGGCGGATCACCGCGGTATAAAGGCGCAACTTGCACTTGAGTGACAACTTGCTTTTTGCCGAAATCATGAAATGAAGCCTACCCATAGCAAACGCAGCTCGGTCGCGAGCTGCTTTGATGTGCGCCGCGAAAGACAAGTGGTTGTCAAGTATGACTCCTAAGTACTTGGCTTGCTTCTCCCAAGGGATGGGCTTACCGTACATAGTGATCGGGCTGAGCGCGGGTGGCTTAATTTTACGCTGTTTAGAGAAAAGAACAGCCTGGCTCTTGTCGGGGTTCACCTCGATTCTCCATTTCCGGAACCAAGCGCCTAAGACGTTGGCTGAGGTTTGGAGGGTGCTATAGATAGCGTCGTGACTGCGGCCAGTGTAATAAATGGCCGTGTCGTCCGCGAACAGGGCTAACTGAGCCTTCTTGCTCTTGGGGATGTCACTGGTGAACAGAGTAAAGATAAGGGGAGAGACGACGGAGCCCTGAGGGACTCCGGCTCTAATGGGGTGGGGGGAAGACAGTGCCTTCCCGATGCGATAGCGGAAGGTGCGATCCGACAGAAAGTCTCGTAAGATGAGCACGAGACGGTCCGGCACTCCCAGTTTGTACAGCTTATATAATAAGCCGTTGTGCCAGACTTTGTCGAAAGCCTTTGCTATGTCGAAGTACAACACACCCGTCATCGCTCCACGCTGGAAGCCAGCGCTCAAGTGCTCTACGATGCGATGGGCCTGTTGAATGCAGGAGTGTCCGGTCCTGAAGCCGAACTGCTCGTTACGGATGAGACTCTTAGCCTCGGCGAAGTCTTTGAGTCGCTTATAAATAAGTCTCTCGTAGATTTTGCCGAGTGCGTTCAGGAGACTGATAGGTCTGTAGCTTGAGGGCTCAGACTTGGGTTTGCCTGGCTTGGCGAAACCGATGACAGTGGCCTCTTTCCATATTTGGGGAAAGGCGTTGTTGCTCAGGGCGCCATTGAAGATGGCCGCCATTAACACGACGAGCTGAGCGGGGAGGAGTTTTAACATCCTATTGGTGATTCCGTCGGAGCCGGGTGCTTTCCGCGGTTGAAGCTTATTAATGATGTCTTGCACTTCGTCAGCTGTGACCGAAGGCAAAGGATCATCGGGGTCTTCTACGGGAGGGAGGGCGGCTTTACGTTCGACGAATGCGTTCACCTCATCGAGATGTCGCTTGTCTACTGGTTGAGAGCTGGGGGAGCACTGGGACTCCAGGCTGTCGGCTAGGCATTCGGCCTTCTCAGAGTCGTCGAATGCGACGCTCTTATCGGGTCGGGTGAGGGGAGGCATCGAAGCCTCTTCGGTGGAGCGCAACTTGCGTTGGAGCTGCCAGAAGGCTAGGTGGGTAGGCTCGAGCTCGCTAAGCGTCTTGTCCCATTGATCTGAACGATGCTCACTAGTGCGCTTCTTTACAGCACGCTGTAAATAACGCATGTGAGCTTTGTTCGCGTCGCAGGGAAAGTTGCTGTAGGCACGGATGGCCGCGTTCTTCTCGGTTATCAGTTCACGTACGTCAGCGGGTAGAATCCAGCGTTGATCGCTCATTGCTGGAACTTCCCGTGAGCAATCCTTTAGTACGGATTGCACGTGTTCTGTAAACGAGTTGATGGCGGCCGTCGTGTCTGCGACTGAGACAATGTGGTCGGGGATGGCCTCCAGGTGAGGCGACGTGGTGGATTTCAGCTTTTCGCTGACTTTCCTCCAGTCGGTTATCACTTGGGTCGGCGGGGGCTGGCTGGGGTCAGAGGGACCCGAGCGGGGAACTAAGTGCATGAGCACTGGTCGATGGTCTGAGTTAAGCTCATGTAAAGTCTCGATGGAATGCAACTTAAGGTTGACATTCTTGAGTAGCGCTATGTCGAGAACGTCCGGACGTTGGTCGGGGTCGTGGGGATAGTGAGTGTGCTCCATAGGAGCGATGGGATCGAAGTTGAGGGACTCACCCAGGTTATACACGTGACATCCTCTGGCAGAGGTCGTCGTGCTGTTCCAGGCGGGGTGTTTGGCGTTGAGGTCGCCCGCTATGATAACGGAGTCACTCAAGCCGAAGAGGACGGCAAGGTCTTTGGTGAACAGAGTGTGCTCCTCGGACGTGCCGCCGGGAGGGATGTACGCGGAGGCGATAGTGATCGATTGATGACCGGTCATGCCTAGCCGACAAACTGAAGTCTCGAGCAGAGACTCCATGGGAGGGGGATCTAAGGGGATGCAGTGCAGTTCCTTTCTATAATAGATTAGAGTACCGCCCTTGTGGCAACGTGACCGATCGTTGCGAACTATGCGATAGTTGGCAATTCTCGGATCGCGGTGACTGGGCTTGAGGAAGGTCTCCTGTATGAGGAGGATATCAATTTGATGGTCACGGAGGAAGGTGGCGATTTCATCACGCTGGCCTCTAATGCCATTGGCATTAAAGTACCCTAATTTAAGGGATCGGGGTTTGGTACACGTTAATCTCGTATTATCCATTGAAATTAAAGATTAATGCCGCTGAAGGCTTCGCCTAACTTGATTAGGGACTTGATGATAATTTTAAGCTTATCACCGTCAGTGTTAGCCTCCCTGAGATCTGCCGCCATGCGGTCTGCTTCGGGGGTGACTAACTTTGCTAACGTTTCTAAAGTTACGTTAGGAGAGGAGACCGCGGCCGCGGGGCCGGGAGGCGCGGGACGAGCGGGCGCCGGTGCGCTCGCTTGGGCCACGGGAGTGGGGACAGGGGCATCTAATAGCCCGGGAATGGGGCTGGACTTTGCTTTGCCGAGTGCCGGGAAGGCTCTCTGGTGGTTCAGCGAGGTCCAGGGAGAGGGCCTCTGAGGGCTGAGTCTCTCCGGCATCTGTGCAGTTGGTAGCCTCACCGATGGGCTTTCTCTCTGCTGGCGGGCGTTTGCACGCTTCGCCAGTTTAGAGGAGGAGCCTTTGGGGGCTTTCGGGCAGCCGCGGTAGTTAGCCGGGTGGCCCGACTGGCCGCAAAGCACACAGCTCGGTGGCTCCGTGCATAGCGATTTGTCTTTGGGACGGGGGCAGTCTGCCGTACCATGGTCGCCTAAACACTTGACGCATCTGTGCGGCGCATGGCAGTTGGCTTGGCTGTGTCCGTACAGCTGGCAGCGGTGGCACTGCCCTACTACGGTTGAGCGGTAAGGCTTCTCTATTGAGATGCCTGTGAGGGAGCATACCGACTTCACTTTGAAGATCGGGTGGTGTCCTTCTACTGGGTCACAGATGACCAGTACCATATCGTACTGGTCTCCACCTCTCGCCTTATGAAGGCGGTGGACGGCTGCGACCGGGATGTCCTGGCCTTGGAGGTCGTTTAGGATGTCCTCCGTGGGGATTTCCTTCGGGATCCGCCTGATCACCACGCGGGTGGGCTTCTCCTCTGGAAGGGAGTATTTATGGAAGGCTATGTGCCTTCCGATCAGCTGACGGGTTAGTTCCCTGAAGTCGGTGGTCGTAGGGACTACCACTTTGATACCCTGCTGGGTGCTTTTTGCGCTAGTGTATTGAATTCGGCGCTCAACACACATTTTGGACACGTCTGTCCATTTCCCTTTGTCCTGAATGAACAACGGGGGAGGGGGCTTCAGCTTCTTTGAAGAAGTGGCTGAAGAGTTAGCCTTAGGGCTGGATGGTCTGCTGGTATGAGTAGCGGCGGACTTTGGTGCGGGAACCGGGGAGGTGGGACGGGAGGCCTCGGGAGAGGGGATGAGAGGGAGCGCGACTAATTTTTTGGCCATGGTGGCCTGAGAGTTTTTGCCCTTTTTCCTCTTGCCCTTTCCGACGACTTGATAGTCGTCTTCAGAGGACGAGGAAGCAGAGCAGGAATCTATAACCGATTCCGAGTCGGAGACTGGCACAGTTGTGTCCATTTTCTCCGAAATGGGAACAATGGACGCAGGTGCGGACTGATCCATTGTTTGCTTAACAATGGGTCCGGGGTTAGCCGGAATCGCGGCGGTGACGGCTGGCGGTGAGCCTTTGTCCATGTTCTCAGAAACGGGAACAATGGACGCAGGTGTGGACTGGACCTTTGTTTGCGAAACAATGGGTTTCACTACAATGGGTCTTGGAGTAGCCTTAATCGCGGCGGCGACGGCTGGCGGTAAGCCTCTGTCGGCAGGCGGCGGTGATAAGGGGCTCTCGAGCGCGTCACTGAAGTCAGTGACGGTATCGGTGGTTTGCTGAATGGCAGCAATTTCTGACCCATATTTCTGTAAATATGGGTCGGTCGTGAAGACGCGCAAGAAAAAGCGCAAAAGCGCTTTTTCTGTGTCGTCGAGGGACGACATTTAGCCGATAAAATGTCGTCCCTTATTTGAGTGAAGCTCAGCGCGCCTAACAACCTAATTCCTTGACCAATTACTTAGGGAATTTACTGTGTATCAGTGACTCACCCGCTTCAACCTTCCCGCAGGCACAGTCCGAGAGTCCTGGCTTGGTAGCAACTCCAACTCCAGTCCAGGGAACTTTGCTTTCAGGAACTTGTTCAAACGGGAAACACTAGCACAGTATATCGGCGGCGCATGCGAACGCGACGGGGCCCAATTTTTCACCTAGACCCTGAAGGGGTTAGGCGGGCGGATTGGGTCACCACCCTCTCTCGGTTTCGTTGGCACCGTTAGGTTTCCCACCAAGAACCTCGAAACTGAGGACTTTTCCCTGATGGGGCAAAGGAAGTTAAATCGGAATAATATCCGAAGCAAATGAGCAAGTGCTGTCTTAATAAAAAGACAGCAATTGTTCGGGGGTGTAGTCGAGGGACTACTGATGACGTCACGACACTGGGAAGCGACGAACCGATGACACACACTGATAGCGAGCGGGAATGCGAGCAGGTAGCGGCACGTCCGTACGCGGCGGCGGTCAGGCGGCGAGTGAACGCGGTCGGCATGGGTAGCGCAGCCATTTTGTAGACTTGTTCGCGCCATTTTTCCATACTGATATAGAAAAAATAAGCTATATAATAGCGTGAAGGAAAGTATAGTATTACTAAGCAACGTTTAAAATCAAGTAAATATTTTGTTTTGGTTTTGATTTTGTCAGTTGTTGTTGAACTGACCGTGACGTAATTAATTTTAAAGAAGTTATTTCGCGAGTACCTATTAAACAATTAGAAAAAGTGTGTAAATAAATACATTTTTTTTGTATTTTTGTTTTTTTTTTAAATAGCGAGGAAATAAAACTCTAAATAATAATATAGTCGCCATTCTATAAACATGCCTAAGCAGACAGTCTAAATATTATTCTGGCACGGTAGGATAGGAACTAGACCGAACTCTACCAAATACTTTCAAGTTTTTAAAACCTGGTTTTCGATCCTGTTTTTTTTGCACACTCGTACTATCTCATGCCTAGTAACGAGAATCAATTCAACTTGACGTTGACATTGACGTTTGACACATAGAAAACAACTTAATTATTTCATTACAAGAGGCACTGAAAGTTTCTTATACAGACTACTTTATGACGTCATTTAGAGGTCAAGTAAAAGTCAAGTGATTTTAAGTATTTTTGTGAAAATAAATATGATCTTGCAGTTTTAAGACCTAAAAATAGAAAAATAAGGCTTACAAACCTAAAATCTCGAAATGGTTTTGAAATCGGCATAGGTTAATTTTTACTTTACATACCGAATTGTTTGAAAACTGACAACCGTCAATTATCATGTATTAGAATAGAACGTCTATTTTACACAAGTGTCAGTGAAGTAATTGGCCTTGTGGTATTGCGGCCGGACTGGGAATAAGATGATACAGGATCAAATACAGGATCAAATCACAGATGTTTAAAAAATTGTTTTGGTGTTTTTTCTTTTTGTTTTTTTTTTTTATGCTGTAAAATATTACTTTTTGTAACTAGGTGTACTGTTTTATTTATATGCATCTGTATGATTTTCAAATCATTATAAAATATGTTGTTTAATAATATATAGTTTTAGTTTGTGAACCATTCAAAGAACAGTTAGGTAATCGTGAATAACAAATAAAAAAAGAACCAAATTTACGAAAAAAAAACACTAAGAAAATTAAAATAAATACAAAATGAGTATTTTTGGATAAAAGTACGACATTGTCAATTTGTTTCGTATGGGAATCGAACCTGGGCACTGCTTTAGGCTTGTTTGTCAGTATGACATAACAAATCAAATGGTCCCACGTTGGGCTTCAAGCGTTCGACGCGTCTCCGTAAACGGCAAAAACGCTAGACGCGCCGCGCGACGCCTATTGCACCGCCCCGCGTCACGCGCCGCGCCTGCGTAAATGAGCCCTAACAGCGTTGCACGTTGTTTACATCATTTTGTAGTTCAGCTGTTATACAGTATGTTAGTTTAAACGAGGGACATATTCAAACCCATAATAGTACATGCTAACATGATACTAATAAAAATATAAACAAAAAAAAAACACTGATAAATAACAGACAGAACCATACCAAAATTTCGATTTCAAATTCGCAAATGTCACGCAATGGGTATACACCCTTGCGCTAGCGACTTAATACTATCGCAGAACATGTGAGCGGGTCAATGACTCTTAGGTATATTTCATTTTCCCTTCATACTTTAAACTTACCTGGCTTAGGACAGTCCAAAATATCTAGGCACTAAACACAGCATTAAAAATTCTTCTATATACGTTATAGGTTTTTTACATATTTGGGACGAGAATCGAATACTGAATACCCTCCCTCAATATGTCCCTCGTTTAACCTAACATACTGTATAGGTACTTATATCACTGCTTGAGGAACGTATTTATTTGGAGTAATTATGTGCTGATGTTTTTTTTATTGTGAAGTAAGCAAGGAAACATTGTTTAAAAATATTGAATATGTATAAAAGTATAAAGATAAAATGGTAAATTATAAACAAAAGACAGAATTCTACGTGGTGATAATTAAGAAAAGATACGTCACTTTGTTTGAAATGAGACATTATGTATATCATCGATTTAGAGCTAAAGTAATGACAGTAGATTTATAACCACGGACAATTGAAATTGGTAGTCAAACTTCGTCCAATTATGTTCCCTGGGTACACAATATTGAAATCGCTATATCGTACAACACCACTTACATCGACTGTACATGTAAATGCGCCATTTAAATTCATTCTACTCTCGACCTCTCCAAATCCTGTCTCGTTCACGTTCACACATTCAATTCGTTCAACGGTCCTCATCAGCTCATTCATATTGTATCACTTGGACATGTTAGAAAATGTCAGGCGATTTAACTGTGTAAGCTCTTGAAAGAAGATGTGTACTCTAAATCACGAACTAACGTTTCAGTCTTGTTTGAGATCAATGGTTTATAAATAGAAAGATTCTGAAATAATATTTCTAATAAAATGTAGTGGTAGATACACTCTAGTCGAGACACTTCTAGGCAGAACGAAAGCGAGAGTGTGTTTATGTTATGTAATGCAAGAAGAAGGAGTAACCCTATAGCTGCTAACCTACCGGCTGGGTAAATTTTTTACTACTCGGGTAAAACTAGGTTAAAATTAATTTAATTTTGAGGTCTAAAAGTCTTCTTTTTACTAGTGATTCGATTTAACCATTTGGATGTAGTCGATTTTGGTCACAGTTCTAACTTAATCTAACCCGTATAAGATTATTTTCGTCGGTGTCCTCTTATAGTAATAAAAATGATACATCAAAGTTTGACCAACTGCTACAGGCCGCATGTAGGTATAACCGGTATAACGAAGGTTACCGTACTGTGGCTTTTAGCCGATACATAGTTACTTTTCAAACTTTTTCCAAAAGATTAGGTAATACTAAGTATACCCGGGTAAACCTAGGTTTACTTCTTCTACTAGCTTTACCCGTAACATAAATAGTAACGCTCGTCTGGCCTCCGTGTTTCTCGATTGCTTTTCGTCGCGTTTCGGTGGCATGCGAGACGACTCGGGAGAGACATAGAGAGTGCTCCTATATTTATTTATTTACGAGAAGGATTTTTTGATAATGATTATTGAACGAATGCAGTTTAACAAGTTGATTTATGTGTCTTATGTCAGGTTTCACTAAAACAAGGCGATACCTAAATGAAAGCCTTAATAAAAGCGCCCTGTTGAAGTTAACTGTGTTAATCAAAAAGCGTACTGAAAACGAACGTTTTCTAAAATGGCTTAGTTCAGTTGTAGGTATCTCCCCTCCAACTTGTTACCCGTACTTAATTCAATTAATTTGCGACCAGATTTTGAGGCAGTATTTTGTGCAGATTTTCACCAATCTCCTATATTCCGCTTATTAATATAGGTACCTCCTTTCTGAAGTTTCGTCACACAGCAAGACTGTTATGAATATCTTGCCTAAAGTTAATGACGGCTTCTTGCTCAAGATTCAGGCAAGAAACCGGTTATACGAAAAGTTCTAGAAACATTTTGATGTCATTTTAATGATTTTTCACATTTTTGTTTCTTCTTGCATATTTTTTTTAATACTTATTCAAAGAAAAAGATAACTTCTCCATTGACCCGAGGACCTAGTTCTTGCATGTAGACCAACAAGGCATTATGGGTAAGGTGTAAAATGTTTTTAAAACCAGTTGTATGTTTTATTTAACAATGTGTTTATACTAGACACCAGGGATTATTTCGGGACTTTATAAAGGGCGTTTTCATGTTTGTACTCATGTTCTGTGTAACACATATTTAAATGACAGAGTAACCCCGCATTGACCCGTAGAGGGAGACAGAGGTATCTCAGGTCACTGCCATACATTACCTACCGTGTTTTTTTGGCATACTTTTAGAAGACGTATCTACAACAGTTTTTATGATAATCATTTTATTAAATGATGTATAATTTAAATAAAGTTAATAAAATTGTATTGTATGATAAATCATTAAGAAATGATTGAAGTAACATCACTGTTTTTGGTTATGTTATTATTCTTATAACCCACTAGTTATTTTTTGGTAAATCGGACTTCAATGGACCCGGGAATCAAACCCAGGACCTTATGTTGCGAGCATAAGAAACGTAAGACTATGAAGGCTATTGGGTTTTTCCTTCAGAAATTTGTCAGTACCACCCTATTTTTTATTTAACGGATGGGAAATCATCAAATGAGGGGTCATTTATCTGCTGCGGGTTGTTCGAAAGAGATACCGCGGCCCATTTGTGTAGAAATTTTTAAAACAGGTGACCTTTATTTTTAAGAATGGGAAATCATTAAATCACTCCACCCGCTCTGGGCGGAGTGAAAGGCAGTGTCAGACTTGTACTGACTAAAACCCATCCATGTTCCTTCTTAGCCCTTTGTGTTCCAGGGCCACGGTATCTCTTTTGAACAGTCCCGCAGCCCTTGCAGGGATCGGCTCTCTCAGACCCCTTTCGATTTGCTGACATCTCCTTGAGGCGCGCGTGGAACACGAACGCGCCGTCGGCACGGCCTGTCGTCATAAGACGGACGGACGGTGAGCTAGCCCATTACTCACCGTCCACAGGCCGTCTGGGCGTCTCCCGCGGCGGCTGGAACGTGAGGCTCTCTCCCTCTCATGTTCTGCCACTTCCTTCGCTAGGATGACGGTTTCGCAGAAGGAGGCGACGGCTTCCCATTCCCTCTCGCTCTGGACCATGGATTGAATCAGGGCCGGACGTGAAAGGTTGCCGCCGCCAATCGCCGCTACGAGGACACGGCGGTGCTCAGACCAAGCGGAGCAGACCTCCACGGTGTGCTCCACCGTGTCCTCCGGGTGATCCTCGCAGTGGTGACAACCCGCCTGATTCGGTGCAAGAACCTCCCGAAATAATCATGTCCGGTGATGACCTGCATCAGGCGGAAGGTGAGGGTGCCGTGGCGCCTCTCCAGCCAGTCAGTACCAGCCTGGTGTCTCGATTTGCGCCCATTTAATGACACGAGCCATTTGTCTATATTTTATGGACCCAAAACGTAACTGACAGAATGTGGGTTTGCTATTAGGTTACATACATTAATGCTTAAGCCTTCGGGGATTACATGCTTGATGCTGTGTTAGGTACGTTTCCCTATAAAACCGAAAAATCCATCTCACTAATACCCAACAATATCCTTTCAAACCACCCTTCAGTATAAATGAGTTCAGCTATTAGAATTAAGGGTCGTTTCACCAATTTACGAGTGCATGTCGAAGCTCAGTATGGTCGAGTGTGTCGCTGGTCTTTTTTAATAGCCTTGTAAACTTGTTTATTTATGATGCCTATTAGCACCTCACCTTATGAGGGCAGAATGATGGACTTTGAGGAGTGAGAAATGGGGTGTGTTAAGTAGTAATAATTGAAAAGTGTATGCTTAAGAGGGGACTCTAGTCAGTAATTGAAAGTATTTGATTTGATTTGAAAAAACTATTGCCGTCGCGCTGCGCTCGACCAAACCCCCGTAAGGTGCGAAAGGGACATCTGCAGCTCAGGCTGATTTTACCTACAAAAATGTTTACCAAAAGACGGTTTGTATCCCGCTGTTTTCTTCTTCAAAATTAAACTGATCTAAATAATTCTTATATCAAAATTAAGAAGAAAGGTATTCTATGCTTTCATTATTTTTTATTTTTTGTTAAAAACTTATATAATTTGTCTGATTGTCGTCTGAACATGGCGGTAAAAAAGGTTTTTTTTTCGGGTTTTTAGATTGTCATAATTCTTTTAGTGATTATGTTTAAAAAAAAGGAAATGTTATGGGCATGTATTAATAAGACTTAGATTTTTTTGGAAAAAAAATCATTGCTCTAGACGCACCCACGAAGATAACAGCGGAACATGTTTGTATGGAGAACTACCGACTTGAGTCCCCTCTTAAATGGTTGGTTGATGTTTAGAGGATGAATGAAAGAGAGAAAAGGGAGAATTCCCTGATGGAAAAACCCTATAACACTTACATCCATATTCTAAGAACCTTCCCAAATCTATTTTTGAACTAACTCCACCCTTAGTTGACATGTCTACAGTTGAAAAAACCCACCAAATCGTACTCCTAAAATTTTTTGCCCGCAATTAGTGGATCTTCGAATAAGTTACTTCCTCTAGCTAGCTATCTTTGTCAAACCCATAGTTGCATTTTGCTTTAATCAATGCTTAAAACGTCATATGTCACTTTAATCAACATTAAAAATGTAATTAATTAATAGTTTTCCGGTACTTCAAATTTAACAGATGAAAAGTAGGTGTTTATATGTCAATTTATAAATAGGCACGAATGTAGGCGTTGTCAGTCCGACTTTAGTTCGGTTCATGACTAAGAATACCAGTGTAAGCCTGTCCCGGGCATCGAATCCAGGACCTTATACTTATCAGGTAATAAAACTAATTTCATGTAAAGCACATCCTTTACAGTCAACCCCATTTATAAAAGATCTAGGACATCAATCAACCTAGGACGCTATTTGACGTAGACTTGAATGTCCGAGTGATGTACAGTCGCGGACTTTAATTGATGAGCCACTTGCCACTGCTCGTATTTTAGCCGTGTAATGACGACGGCACGGTTGGCGCAGTGGTTGAGCGATCGACTGCTGCGCTGCGTGTCGCGGGTTCGATCCCCGCACGGAACAAATATTTGTATAGAAAAGAAAGAAAAGAAAGAAAATAAGTTTATTTGGCTCATGCCACAAGTACACACAACATTAAACAAAAATTAACCAGAACTTCATAAATTTAAACAAAAGTAAAAAGGGGAAATTATTGTGTATCGAACTAATAACAATAAAAAAAAACAACAGTAAAGAAAAATAATTATTGTGTGCCTCACGGCAGCGCCAAATAGGGCCAGTTCAGCAAAATGCCAGGCAGCTAGGCTGCCTGACGCTGGTTTTCAACTGGACCTGCGAATGTGATGTGACGGACGTAAAACAGTTTTATATGTTGTGTCAGAGTGTATGTGTGTGTGAGACGGGTGCTTATATAAAATAAGATTGTGTACAGCAATAATAATAACAAATAAAAAATAAAACTACGCAATAATAATACAAAGTAAAGTGCCGAGTAAAATAAGAAGGTAAACAAATGGGATGAACGCATGATGATGTATGGCCTACAGATAGTTGTTCCGGGTCTGGCTGTTTGTGTATGTGAGTTTAAATGTTTGTAAACGCACCCACGATACAGGAGAAATTCCTAGTGTGGAGCAACGTTTTTTTTTAAATAAAAAAAAAATAAAAATGCAAATCGGGTTTAGTCGGTTATATTCGTACATAATACAGAGTGACTACCAAAAGTCAACCAATTGCAGGTCTAGCACCGAAACCTAGCTACAATTTGTTTTAGCGTAGCCATAGTAAACGCCTAGCGTACGGAGAAATTATGATTGGTAATTTTGACATCGGAAACACTCGAACCCACGATTTTATTCAAACATGTGGCGTCCAAGATGACGTTCATGACAATTATTCGATTCACCAAAATTCAAAATAATCTTCTCTGAAATTGACATTTCAACTGGCTGAAAACCATTCCAAGGTTTTAATAAATAAAGAGTATTTAGTGAGCTTTAATTCAAAGGAGGTCGGTAAGAAACAGATTGGATAAACGTATGTATCATTTTATGGATTTTTCATTGACAATTCACAACAGTCATTCTTCAACCTCTATTGATAAGACTATTTCCGATTATTAGTAATATGTCATCTTTCTTACGAGCATACGGTTTGAGTTCGGGTTTAATCGCTTAATTTCGTGAATGGATAAAACTGCAAAATTAGAAAGTTTCAAAGTGGCTCATCAATTAAAGTCCGTTACTGTACCTACGTGATTCCATCAGCGAATAAAATTTGTTTTCTTACAGCTAAAGGCCTTTGTAGAAGAGAGACTTTTGTCGGCTGAGGACAAAAATCAACGAAATGTAACTGGTGAGATGTTGGGTATGCTCTTCTCATCTCTATTCATTTAAGCGTGATGTTATGTTATTTAAGAGCGTTTACACCGTAAGGCATGTCATACACACTTGTCCTTATTTTCCGAAATGGCTTAATGAAACTTAATACGCATAAGCAGGATACATACAAAAAGTTCCTTATTAATATTTTCGAAAATCTTCTTCTTCAAAAATGGTTCTATAATTTTAATTGGTTTAATCCATAATCCGTCTAATTTAGCTGCACTTAACACTATTTTTTTAAGTTTTTATTAACTTATTAGACTTAGGTATCCTGCTTATGCGTATGAAGTTTCATTAAAATCGGTTCAGTTATTTCGGAAAATAAGGACTTGAAATTTCATACAAACTCTTAAGCATGAGCAAAATGTACGCATAACGCAACAAATCAGCACTTGTCAAATCCCAATTCTCAAGACATATAAAGTAAAAAGGATTAGAAAGGTCCCTCGTCAGTCATCATCTGCCAAGTCTTTTTGTCAACTATGTTGGGGTTGGCTCTTACCGGATGCAGCTGAATACTAGTATTTTACATGGAGCGCCGGCTAATCTGACCTGTGCCAACCTTCCTTTATGAAATCAACTACATCATCACGGAAAGTACCGCGGGTAAAATATGATAAGCATGCTTCCCGCCACATTTTTTTTACCATTTATTATCCTACAAACATAAAAAATAACTATTTTCGTGGATATATAAGTGTAGCTGATACCTAAACATAATGAAAGACTGCATTGTAAGCGAACCTCACGAAAAATTAATACTACATCAACAAACAACCACGAAAGAAAGAACGCCGCATCAGGCCGTAGCACGTTGCATTTCATTACAAAAAAGCATGGTTGGCCCGCCTATATCTTGTGATGATTCATACAGAATGTATGAACTATTTTTGAGTGTCGGTGCTGCCTGCCCTAAACTGTGTCAGTCTTAATAGAGCACTAAATTATAAGTCAGATTAGAGTTGATAATAATATGTTAATAATAAAAAGAAAACTTGAAATGAAAATTTTGCTTCCCGATTTATTAGGAACGCTTTTTAATTGCTACCTTAGCATTCTCATGTCAAAAAGGTAATAACATAGTACTAGCATAACATAGTATTTTAGTTACCTTATGTAGTTTATTTAAGATGATATCAGACGTTTCAATCAAGTGAATGATTTACTCGGGTCAAACGATCACTTCAATCACTGTTCATTTTTTGTTTCATTTTTCGTTGAATGAACGTTCATCTGATTATTTAATTTTAATGTTTCAATCATTCGGTATGCGAGTGAAACATGCTGAGTGCCGAAAACCACCATTTTTGGATCATTTGGATCCACTGAAATGATTCAACGATTATTACGTTGATGATTGCGATATTTTATAATTTACTTTAAATTCAAGTGACGTTTCACTTCGACTAAAATACTAATTGTCGATTTCTGAATTGAGGAATCGAGGTTTAGCACTTGTCAAGGTCTATTTAAGTTCTAAATTAATTGCAGTTGATCCATTACATTGAACTTGATTTGTTTACTAATCAGAAACTGCGTATTAAAGACATTGATCAAGTGAAGCGTCTAATATCGGCATTGCAGGGGTAAATTCATCAAACTCGTGTGTAATTAAGAACCTATAAACTTCACTAGAATTTAATGCGAATTAAGAAATTGCTTGCCTAGATTTTACTGATTTATTGAGTTAATAGATTAAATTTCGATATCAGACGAAATCGGTCAAAGCATTGATTGATCGCTATAGTTAAGTTTAAACGTTTCGGATTATACGTTTTTAGAGATGACTTAATGTTTTTTATTTTAGATAAAACATCGTGAGAATTTATTTAGTTTAGGTTTGAATACATTTTGGTACCTGCTTTCGGCAGTTTATTAGAAATAATTAGTATTTATTTCAACTCTCATTAATTTGTAGTAAAACAAATAATTTCCACATTAACCACACATTTCCACATAAATGAAATAAAATATTATAATCTCGTATTATGCATAATAATTTTCACATCACGGTATTATTCGAGTCTTAATTGGAACCACAAGTAGTAATTTCATGAAAACGAGTAAAAAAATATGAGCGTAATGTTGTTCGGTTTCATTAAAAGTACATTTAATATTATCAAAGGAGCTATAAATTATGCAGTACTATGACTAGGCTTTGGAATTTCTCTTAATGCACCTTTAATTATGCTAGTCTTCAGCCACTCTCGCCAATATATTTAAATCTTTGCAGTAAATGAACATAAACATTTTTACTAGTGACTTACGTTTGGTGAGGATAATTACGGGTCGTGCAATAACTTTTGTTTACTGATAATGACTTCATGGAACATAGAACGATAGCTATATTTATAACTGTCAGGACATAATACTTGTAAGTTTGAGCGACACAATACTATTAAAATGTCTCATTTAACGTAACCCATACGTGATAGTTTTTTGACGCAGTACGACGAAAGTAACTTTAGTGGTTGAATCACTAATTATTTGTGAAATCCAACTCTACAAAGGAACTCAGAAAAGACAAGCTTTGATTTTTCTAACAGAATTTAACAAAATCATTTTAGCAAAATTAAAATAAATAATGTAATAACAAAACAGTATTCAAAAGAAGGTTGAAACTTGAAAGGTTTTGTGGGGCATAGTTTTTAAATGAAAGTTTGTATTAAAATAGTTTAATAAATAAATAATAAGGTAGTGTAGATGGTCTTAGGATAACCACATAACAATTGAAATCTTTGATCAATTGTTTTTATCCATAAAAACAGAAAGGGTTGTATCTTCCGCATTAATCTAAGCCCTATTTACGCCCTTTCAACCGACTCAGTCACGGTCTATCGACCTTCAATAGCCTGCCCTCACTCTTAGGCCTCCAGACAGCGGAATAAGTACACAATTATCTAACATGACCCCACTTAGTAGGACAAAAAATTTGGATAAACTTGAAAAACCATTTGTAAGGGGAAAGGTACCGAATTACTACACGATTTTTTTGACTTTCAGTATAAAAGGCATTTAGGGATGCCACTTGTTGACCTAATAAAATATTTTTATGATAAATCCAAGTGACTTTAGTTTTTATCGAGATATTAGCGTAAAATATCCTTTTATGGCACTTTTTACCGAGTCCCCATTTTCGATGAGACTAACTATTTAGGGTCTCGATGGAAAGGATGTGCGACAGATAGGAAAAAGATAGACGCTCTGGAGATGTGGTGCTGGAGAACTTCACATCAGGCAACGTCTCTCCACAATAGTACAGTCCCGAATACTCACTTTCTTCGGACACGTTTCAAGGCGAGACAGTCAGTCCATAGAGCGGTAAGTCGTCCAAGGAAAAGTGGAGGGCACTAGACCGCATGGAAGGTCTCCCATGCGTTGGACCGACCAGATCAAGTCTGCTGTGGGCGGTCCCATGCACGAATGTACCCGGATGACTTCTGATCGGGCGAGGTGGCGGGACATCGTGAGGCGTATTACATCTGCCGAAAATAGTTGCAACACTTTATGACGACCACGACGCTCTGTCAAGAGCGTAACGACTAAGAAGAAGAAGATTTAAAAGCTTAAATTTAATTTAATTTAATATAACCCACTCGCAACGTAACTTGTTAGTATGGGCCTATAAAACGGATTTCCATTTCACTATCAACCATTTCAGGATTATTTGTCAGCTGAGGAAAATGTGTTTGTACCGACGGAACTATATAACACGAGATTGCCAATCAAAATAATAGACCAATAAAAAGTATTAGTACTTATTTCCTTAGTAGCCATAAAGCCGATATCAGACGCTTCAGTCGAGTGAACTATTCACAAAAAAACAACGACTAAACAACATAGGAATGAACGTTCATCCGTTTCTTTTATTTTGTTTTTCAATCATTCGGTAAGCGAGTGAAAGATACTGAGAACGGAAATCCAACATCGTTGCTTCAGTACAATAATAAACTAATTTTTCATTTTTGATTCCATTTGAGTGAAAGGTGCCAAAATTAACGAAAAGTGAAGCGTCTGATATTGGTTTCAAAAGGCTAGGACACGTCCTCGTTCGTAGTAATAACTCCGTGTTAAGTTAGTGCGTAGTTAACGCGTAGTAAACCGTTTACGACTTTCTCAATGTACTCCTTAGCGGTAAAGGTAAGATTGTAGTAATTTCTCACGGGAGAGCCTTAAGGCTAATTTCAGAAGTACAATGCATTTGTTACTGTTCAAAGTTATCATATAAACGTAAAATATGGAAAAAACTTTTTAAAGAGTGACTGCTAATTGGAAGCATTTCCTTGAAATGGGCGGTACAAGTCCCTATTTGCAACAACGTTGTTTCGAAGAGATCTATCAGAAAAAATAATGGAGATTTTTCTGATAGATCTTGAACGAATGAATCTATTGAAAACCAATTTACATATGTATTTTCATTGTAATTTGTAATTAAATTCACATCGTTATGACAAAGGAAATTTAGACTGGCTATTGTCACTTACCTCTTTGGGAAACACAGTATCATCATCATCATCATTTCAGCCGAAAGACGTCCACTGCTGGACATAGGCCTCCCCCAAGTGTCGCCACATTGACCGGTCCCGTGCGATGCGCATCCAGCGGATCCCCGCAACCTTCACCAGGTCATCGGTCCACCTAGTGGGAGGCCTTCCAACGCATCGTCTCCCGGTTCGCGGTCGCCATTCCAGAACTTTTCGGCCCCATCGGCCATCTGTTCTGCGAGCAATGTGCCCTGCCCACTGCCACTTAATTTTAAACACAGTATAGATTTAATCTCCTTGTCTATTTAATTTTCTACTTAATAAAATTTTCAGACTTTGATTTTTGACTGACAACGCTCAGTGTAAACTGCAGGGTCCAATAGTATGTGCACATAAGTTTGTTTTATAATGTAGGTGTACCCCAACGAAGTTGGAATCGGCTTCCAGTCTAACCGGATGCAGCTGAGTACCGGTTTTTAGCATGGAGCAACTGCTGAATTTAGTACTGGGTATTACGATAAGTACTCCGTGATAAATATGGTTGTCAGACTTTCGGGCCACTGACTACCTGTAACGACTGTCAAAGATCTACACATGAAAGCCGGGACCAACGACTTAACGTGTTTTCCAAGGCATGGAGGAAACTCGGTATGTAATAGGTGGTCACCCATCCACAGACCAACCTAGGCAAGTGCAGCTCAAACTGAAGATCGACCCGAGCGGCTTTTATTATTTAGCCACGAGCTCCTCAAAAAAATTGCTCGTTAAAATATCATGAATGAAAAGTGTTAAAATTTAATGTACGAGTAAGTTTGTAATACTTGAAATCCCGTCAGGCGCGTCTTAAAAATAAACTTTACGCCATATTTAATACCTTTGTCAACCCTATGTATATCGTCCAAAGCTTCCAAATGTTCCGCTCGTGATTTAGGCCCATTTAACGGCAATGGATGGCTCACCTTTTGGGACGTCTTTTACAAGACAAACGTTATCTACTGTAATATGATAATTCGTCACAACTTTTTCTTTTTCGTCGCGTGATATCTGCTGTTTCATATTTGATGACGTCATAGGTCTTATCATTTAGGTATAAGCTTTGGCTTTACATTCAATGTTCAGGGAGTTGCCAATATGTCTTATAGATAGTAATTTAGCAAAGAGTTGACTGCACATATTAACTTAACGCTAGGAAAGTCGATGGGTTATTAAATTATCTATGCACTTGTATTAAAAGTGTACACGGTGTAAATCACCTTATCACGAAGCCGTCAAGCAAGCATTCGGTACATGAAACTAAGTAACTTTACGCAAAAAATATTGCTGGGAAACGACTTTTTTTTGGGAGGTGTAAAATAATTTTTTGTAGTAGAACTCAATGTAACGCACTCAAATCATTGTGCTGATGGACGGATTAAATAGTACAGGGGTTGTGGAGGTGTTTAAAGTAAAAATCTTACATTAAAAACTTGTATTTAAAAAAATACTTGTCAAAAAGTTGGAACTTTGACCCCTAATATCTCCGTAACTAGAAGGTTCCCAGGTATGGTGTAGAACAAAAAAATGATCGCAATGACAGGGAGAACCAGTGCCTTTCGGCTTCGTTAAGAGGTGTTTTACACCCTTTATTTATTATATTTTACAAATTAATAATATTTTTAAAACTAGATAACTAAAATAACAACAAATTATAAAAGGGCGTCAAAAAACTCCTCCTCAACGCTGTCAACTGGTAACGTGCCCAAGAGACTGGCAGCGTTGCCACGTTGTATGGCAATACTTAGCCTCTGGCCAAAGTAAAACCCAGCCATTGGGTCACGGGAAGTGTCAACTAGGCGTTTAGATATTTCCTTGAAAAGGCTGTGAGCACTCGGACCCCACGGCCCCAGAGTTTCAACCCCAAACGGCTCAAAAATATAGTTACCACAAAGGTTACTATATTTACGCCGCTTGAGGTTCTCCGTAGCCGCAGCGGCAGCGCCTGTACAGCACGATGAGCTTGGAAGATGTGATGGCGCAAGAGTATCGACGCAAGTTGCGTCCCACACTAAAGGCCTACCCATCTTCATAGGAAACAAAGACATGCCGTCCGGTCTTTTGCCATCGTCGCGTGCCAAGCCATTGGGTTCTAAGATAGCTGGAACGCCGACGGTAACAAGAGCTCGACGGATGATGTCATTTATGTTCGCGTGCCGCGCAAAACGTCCCGCACTTCGGTTGCATGACAGGCCGTGGTGTCCGAGGCTGTTGACAGCTTCACCACAGTGACAGCGATGAGGAGAGCAGCAGCACTTGTATTTGACATCGACGCACAAACAATTCCCACGTACCCATCAACACAAGAACCTCCCCATAAAGAAAATATTCACAGCTGTGTGGAACGTTATTCACCGGTGTGTGGAATTTTTCATTTGTAATTTTAAATAAAAACATGTTTTATTTTAAATTACCGATGAAAAATTATTTATTTCGTGATGATGTACTGTATAGGTACATCAACCACCCAGGTACAAAATAAGGAAGGAAATAATGTTCAATAAAAAAAATAGAACTATCATTGTGTGCTGATAAACAGCAGTTGACCGAAGATAATTAATGTTGGACATTCTGCGAAATGGTCATTTTTGCGAATTGGACATTCTGCACCTTAACGCAATAAACGTTTTAGTATTCGAATCTTCTTGCAGAATAATCTGATTCACCATTTGTACACGATTACATGTACATTTGTATTAAGGCTCGACCTGCCTCAGGTTTTCTGTTTCTAAAAACCCGCTTTGACATAATTAAGCTTTCGCCGCGTTGGAAGTTTAAGTGCTGTCTTGGTGGATATCATTCATACCTATTATTTTTTAATGTGGCTGGTATTTTTTCAATCAAAACATCTTTTATTATTTTCTGACTGCACTAATATATCCTCCTGATTGAAGTTAGGTCACGGCGTACGCAGGAAATGATATAGCTACAAGTGTGTGCGCAAACACAGGTGCACTCTCTGTTCATTTAATCCCATAGATCAATGAGACTGCAATCTGGGGTCATATAACCAACTTCCAAACTCCGGGTTACTACTGACACGAAGTAAAACTTGTATATCTTCTTTTCTTTCAACAAGAAAGAGAGTGAGTGAGTGAGTGAGTGAGTGAGTGAGTGAGTGTGTGTGTCACTATAAACATTTTTTTTTTATAATTAAAAAAAAGACCTTGCACCTCACTAGGAATTTCAACTGTACCGTGGTTGCGTTTACAACCATTTTAACTCAAATACACAAACAGCCAGACCCGGAACAGCTAATTGTAGTCCATACAGCTATTTGTTCCGTGCGGGGATCGAACCCGCGACAAGCAGCGCAGCAGTTTGTTCTTTTTCATTGTACCCCTTGTCGTTATCATCTGTACTAGGTTTGTCCCAAAAATGTAGGAAGTGATAGGCTTTCAGTCTAACCGGATAGCTGAAAAAAGAACATAGGGTAATGAAAAACGAATCACTGTAATTAAATTATGTAACTATAACTGTTATGAAGCTTCTCTCTTTGTTGACATTCAAAAGTGCCTGTAATGGTCTATTTAAAAATAAATAAGATGAGTTTGAAAATACCATAAGTACCTACCTACGCATGTTAATCTTTTCGCAGTAAAATCCAGAATAATATCAATGACGCAAAAGCTTGCCAATCATATTACGTTTTCATCTCGACTTTCTGCTGAGCTAACAAAAAGTTAAAACCTTTTTGGTAACGCTAACGACTACAATATGTGCGAGTATTAATATTAGATAGAAGGCCGACGTTTTACACCTATAGCTATATTTTATGCCTTTTTCTCCATATTTTGACCCTTATTATGGTTTCATTGCAAATTTTTGTTTTGCTGATGATTGGTTTAAAGCATGTTACACACGGAAGTACTAGTTGCTCTTTAAAATGTCGACGGAAGATGAAAAGGTGAAAAATCTTATGGAACATTGTGGATTCTAATATCAAGAAAGAAACATATTATTGGACTCACACAGGACAAACATTAAAAAAAAAATGAAAAAGAACTTAATAATGAAAAATAAAAAAAACAAAACAGTCAAAAACAAAAAAAAAAACTAGGTAAACTAAACTAAACTAGGCACTGCTGCATTTGCATCGTTCGTATGACCGCCCAAATTGCGCTCAATGTCACATACCTACGATGTTTCAAGTTGCCACCGTCACAAGTCGCGGACGGTCTTCGATATATTCTTTTGTTGACATCATTCGTCGGTAGACGCGCTCTATAGCTAGTTTATACTGCCACGGCCAATTTAACTAATCCATAAAACTTATACGTAGAAGGTACCTCTACATAATTGTTATTTTTTTTAATGTAACAAAGGCTTTTCGTGCATATTATGATTATGTATACATAAATAATAACTCATGTTAGCCGTACATTGTGGGCAACCAAATGGTGTACATAATAACAGTAACACCCCAATGGCATGATATTTAATTGATTCAATTGCATGGCATTAATATTAATTTCAAACAAAATATTGAGCTCATTAAGGAAAGTAAAAATAATTATGCAAATGTAACTGTTCCTTACAGTAATAAATAAGCCACTATATTTAATTAGTGTCAATACTTTATTGGACCCACCGCAATATATTTTTGAGGATTTATGAGTTAATTAAATAGCGGATCAATGCACGTTTATTTCCTTACCTACATACAGTAATTAAATAGCTAGGACCTACTGTTATGTTTCGAATAAAAACATACAATAACGTAACAGTGATACAGAAAATAATACCTCGGTGGTGGAGAGTCCGCAAGCGCGACTGTTAAACATGAGGTCCTGGCTTCGAGTCCCGAATCAGGCAAAGTGTTATTGTTTTTTTTTATCAGGAATTTATCTTAGTAGCAACCACAGAGTCTGAATTTGTGCCAGGTTGATGGCAATAGGCTCGCCCCAATTACATAGGAATTAAATATAACTGGCGACGGGGATTACAGGCGTGATGTTATGATACATTATCTTTTTTATTATTTATAAATTAAGTTTGTGTTCGTGGATTCACCCGCTTGGGCTTTGCTAGAATATTTTGGCGATATTTGCTATGAATGTGGGTGTAGTATAGATTATTTTGCGTAAACTTTCGATTACAGACGTGATCTTAGGATAATTATGTTGTTAGACAAAATTTCTCTTTTACATAATTATTTTTTATTTATTTATTTAAACTTCACGTACATTGGTGGTACATAGGCAGACTTAATGCCACAAGACATTCTCTAACAGTCAAATTTGGGTTGGTTTTTACTTTAAGAAAGGTATATAATACCTATTTGCATATAACCCATTTTAAATTCTTGTCAAATATTTGGTCCCTCGAGCCGGATTGAAATAACGATTCATTAAAAAAGAATTAAGGCCTGAAAAATAATTCAAAAAATTTCTGACTAATGAAAAGTTTAATAACGGCTCCAAGTACCTTGTCAGCTTTTATAAAGATCGGAGATTTTCTCAGTACTAATAAGAATTAATTACAATCTAGAAAGAAGATAGGAAAACAATTAAAAGATTCGTAAAAGTTTTTAATCAGAAAACAAATTTTAGGTGGGGCCGTACCTAAGTTGGAGTTGTTGAAGAAGCGAGGAATAATACAACTAAGTAATTGCTCTCTCCAATACTTATTGTTTAAATTAAATGAGTTTGTTCCGTTTCTAATAAACGGTGTTTACACACTGAACTTGCAGGAAATTTTAATAATTGTAAAAGAGTTATATATTCTAACGATGGGTCCTATTTATTCTAATATAGCTTCTGCACGCGACTTTACCTGCGTATTTCCAAGTTTCTCGATTAACCATAAAATAACATAGTAGGTATTCTATTGCACCAGAACTCGAATGAGTAGTTTCAAAAATTCTGCTACATCCAAACTTACAAAATTTACACTTTTATAGTACTCGTATTGAAGAAGCTTTAAAAAAAAAACGAACTAACAAGGCAAGTTAAGTAAAAGCTTATAAAAACATAAAGTTTCAATTTATAACTCCATCAAAGCGGTTCAACGGACTAGAATCAAATAAGGTAAAATAAAAATCATGCAGATTCACTCATTCAATAATTAAAACCCACAACATTTCTGTGGTCAACATATAATGAGCATATATGCAAATGTACGCTGAAAAACACGCAAACTAAAGCGCTTTATACATCAGCTGCTGAAATAAGACAAACAGTTAGGCGTACATTTTAACACTAATGACCGCATTTTAATTCTACTTTTGTACTTATACAAAGTGTTATTTTGCATCCTTGACAAATTTCAAGAGGATGTCACAAAATACATAAATAATTAATTACAATAACGGTACCTAGGTAATTATTGATAAACGTTTGAGATTGTTTGTATGTATGAAAACACGGTTATAGGGCGAGGATAAGACGGGCCGCGACCGATTCTAGTCAATAAGAAAAAAAAAGTTACGTACCCAATTTATTATTGCTTCAGGACGAGAATCATTAGCATAGTTACCTCCTTGAATTTGACGAGAATGCAAAACAACACCTTGTATATGGGTGGAATAAAATAATGCAGTGGCTACTAGTGGATTGGTGTCAGGTGAAACTCAGACTGAATTTCCATTATAAAGGAGAATCTTAATTAAAAAAGAGACGTTCTTAGTATAAGAATTTATTCTTTAATAAAGCATTGCCTCTGATAAACTGATTTATTTATCTTTGAATCATACGATAGTTAGGGACGATACAATTATTTTTGATTTGGTAAAATTTTACTTCTAGGTGCCTGATAACGACTGGTTTGAAAAGCAGTTATCGTTCGAAATATAACTGTCATTTTACCTAATTGGTATAGATGCTAGGTATTGGAAATATAGATACAATGAGTTTGTGTAGAGATTTTATAATTATAGGATGTTTTTGAAAATCCAGTCATTTCTGTTGATTGACTCTTTTCAGAAAGGGCGTAATTTAAGCAAAGTCTACGAGATAAAAGTTTTTTTTATTTACTCTGAAAAATATTCGGAAATCATCATAGATAATTAAGAGTAAAGAAAAGCCCTTTCTCGCAGTCATTACAAATGGCAAGGTTAAGTTATAAATTATCATAGGGATAAGAATCTATAATACTCCGTAACTTAACTACAACAAAAGAAATAGTTAAAACCAAGCGTTAAAACTGGCAAGTAGTTATCTTAACGTGGCAACATAACACGAGCTATAAAAGCAAAAATAAAACCTTGACTGTCCAGAAATCAGAAATAGGCCAATGTTCCACTTATCGCTTAGCCTCGAGTTAAACATAATTAAGACCTCGGAAAAAGGAAAATAAATGTAAAATGTATGATATGTATTTATTTGTCTTGCAAAGGACAAAACAAATGGTTATATCAACAATAAATAATAACAAAATTAAAATATTAACAAAATTATTTTTAGAAGTAAGTAAAGGAAAAAAACTAAGACAATCTAATTAAGTCCTGTACGAGGCCAAAAGGTCTATCTCAACATCGTGCTGTAACATTAAAACCAAGATACCGCGACGCACGGACACTCGGGCAAAGGTAACATGTGACAAAAGCGCGTATCGTCGACACAAGTCGGCGACGCAAGTTGTATCGCTATGGGGAGTAAACATACGCTGATGTCTCGTTTTACGAGAAGGAAAGCGTGGTCAGGTTATACTGGATACGTGTCGCCGTGTGTACAGACGAACAGAAAATTACCTAAAAGGGACGTCGATAAAAACACCCTACGTGGCATTTATTTGTTAACTAGCTGTTGTCTGCGATATCTCTCTTACGATAAGGAAACCAATTTAGTGTTATTCAGGATGGGAGGGACACCGACGCACAAGCGGTTACCACGTGTTCAATACATTATTCTGAACTATACATATTTTTGCCTCGGTAAATTAAAACAAAATAGATGTTCGTAATGCTAAGATGAGATAGATGGATTCACGGCGTGGTAGGTACTCGCTTTACGCGTGTGTGTTGTTTCCGTTCAAATTTCGAATGTCAGTATATTGTCCGATATGCTTCTGATTGGAACAAAACAATATTGTTATGACATTTTCATTTATTTTTCGATATGCAGTATTTTGGCAAAGAAATTAACAACGTAATTTTATGCAATAGGTTGGTGTCAGTGAACTAACTGACCTCACCTAGACATAGTTTTTTTTATGAAGTTTCTTCTATTAGCCTAACAGAGATATCACACGTTATCTATCTTAAATATCTTCGATTTTACTTTTTTTTTACCAGAATTTCGCATATTGCCTAAATTTCTGTATCTAGATCCTAGTAAACTAATAAACAGCTTATAAATATACGAAAAAGTTTTTTGTTGGATCAAAGTAACGAAACTCTAAAACTATTAATATTTCAGCTTCAGTGAAGATCGGAACGGTCTATTTTCTGCCAGGAATTTATATTACAATATTCTGTCTGTGTGACCTTACATCCTTCGCAAATTAAGGGATATTTTGCTGTAAACTATTTCAGCCAAAGGTTTAACGGCGACCCAAAAATAGATCAATGGTTCCGTCCTTAAGTGCCCTTAGTCGACATTTTCGCTCTTTTATACTTTTTTATGTATGTAGTTAAGATTGCATACCCTTTCGTATGAACGACTTATAGGCCTTTAAATTTCCGGTGTGGCTACCGCGTTCTGGATGAGGCCTAGCGTATTAAACCCAAACAAGATGGACCGACCATCAGATGAAGGTCACAGGATTCCGTTACAAGCGGCAGCGCAGGACTGGCCATTGTGATGAACCTGTAGCTCCACGCTCTAGTGACTCCCAGCTTGCAACAGTGGCTGGGGGGAAAACAATAGGGGATGATCACTTTTTTTTTCTTTGTCTATCGGTTAGATTATTGAAAAGTATTGGACACGTATTTTTTCTTTTTTCACGTGGTCATAAAATTACGGAAATATATTGAGTTGAAATGGCGTATAACGTCACATGTAGGTAATTTTTACACCTACTTGTGACGTAGTGAGCCCCCACTCTCCAACTTGAATGAGTTTTAACTAAGTATTTTTTTGATATTTTGATAAAACAAAAAATACGTGTCTAATATTTTTGTTTTACCTATCTGACGGACAAAATAGAATGTCGTTTTCTTTACCCAGTCTTGACACCTATTGAAAGAAGAAGATTGGGGAATGCTAAGACTCACGGCGACCCACGCGGTATTTACGTGAAGGTTTACCCCTATATTAATAGAAACTAATTTAATATTCTTAAGGTGGAAGCGCCAGGTTAGCGCGTTAAAATTGTAATTTTCTTCCGCTCTTTGCAATTTGCCAGTTTGGTCTTTGTCAGGTTGCGTGTTGAATAAAATATTATTCGCGAACATTACATTAGTGTTTTTATAGAAATATAAGAGGGTTGCATTGATAATTTTAATGATTATAACTCTGCAAAGCCATATTAGTTTCGGCCGCGAATCAAATTTAGCAGTGAAGAGAAAATGAAGTTAATGATGGCACAATATAGCATCAAAAGAGTATGCATAAAACTTTTTGCAACAAACTAATTCACAAACTTCCGTATCCCGCCTTTAACATGTAAAAGCTTCCAATAATTTGAATTTAAAATTTCATCCTCTTTGAACTTTCAAAGTTCCGAGAACCAGTCACTGCAGCAAAATAAAGTTTGTGTTGACCTTTTTTGGTTACACTTCCTATATTGCGTTTGTGTTTCTTAAAAGTTGCTGGTTGTAGTTTTTCTCTATGTAGGGTTGGTCAACCAGGTAATATTGGCATGTGTTTGGATAAGAGTTAATTTCTTAAAATATAAAAATGATACGTTTTTTTTCGTGATGTTCAGATCCAAAACTCGTGTTAAATTTTTGAAGCCATGTATGTTTTTTTGTTCTAGCCTGCTCTTTCCCACACCACTTTTGAACAAAGGCCTTCCTCTTCTCCATTTCTCGCGAAAACGCACGTCCTCCTTCCAGTTTTGACGGATCTTGTCCATCGACATAAGTTACAATGAGTTTTTATTAAGAAGGATAATATTATTCTAAACCCTGAAAATATCTATTCCTTGATCTAACCATACTCAAATTTATAATTGAATAAATTAAAATGAATAAGTACGTGTATATTTTAATTTTGATTAAACAAAAAGTTTATCAACAAAGCTTAGTTACATTGGTATCTCGATATGTAGATACATATAGTCTACTTAAATAACTTGTTTAGATAGTTAAAAATAAATCTTCATGACAAACACACACGGCCATAAGGCCAAAAACGTGCTAAACTAAACACAACCTTATTGCTACATACTCCTCTATTCTTTTAACTGCTGAACACATTTATGAACACGACAAATAAAAACGAATGACGAACCTATTCATAACCAAACAGAACCTCTCTGACAAAGGCAAAGCTTTCACACGGTATTGGTGAACTTTAGACGAACTCAGCTCACCCCTGAATATAATCTGTAGTCTTTTCAAATCACATCTGAATATGTTTTCGCGCCAAATCCACGGCTTAACGCTTTACATAAATTTTGAATTTGAAAAATCAGCTTAGTAGACATTTTTTGGCGAGTAATCTAGAAAATTTAAAAGGGAGATATTTTTTTTGAATTGACTGAGTTTTTAGTCTCAATTTGTTTAAATGAAATGGTAATGGAATGTCTGCTCCACGATTCTCCGCCATTTTGTTTCCCAAGACTTTGTGCCCGTCACAGCAAATTAGTAGTTTTTTTTAACACTGTTTCACTTTTCAGTGCATACATTAATTAACTTTATACTATTAAAAACAAAATGCAATCTAGATTGCTGCGATCTTTTTAAAGATTTACATAACAAGGCTTACCTTGTTATGTAAATCTTTAAAAAGATCGCATAAAATGAGCAAGTTGATTTGCTCCCGGGAGTAATAAAATTAAACAAGAAAATAATAAATAAATAGGTATCTCGTTAGCTATTAATATTCCAGTTTTGTTTATTAATCCGGAAGCTTCGGTATTAGAAATTTATCTGGAAAACTTGCACTTACATTAGGTGCAAGTTTTCCTGATAAATTGCTTTCAAGCAAAACATACTGAAATTGTAGATGACGTACCTACACTTTCCTACAATTTGTAGAATTCGTACGTGAATGCCCGGTTTTGGAGTTTCATAATCGGAGTTTATTCTCTCGACAGTGCTCTTATGCTCAATTATTTGAAACTATGTATCTCAGAATTCTCAGATAGGAAAGAAATTCGCTTAAATAATTTGTATCGGTAAGTAGAAAATAGTTTGTATAAAGATCTCACATAAAATAGTCTATTTTTTAAAAATCTATGGTTACGAGCTGGATGATGGGTAAAACTAAAAAAACCAGCCAAGTGCGAGCCCTCGCGCACGAAGGGTTCCGTACCATTATTTATAAAAACGAGCCAAAAAAACACTTTTTTGTATGAGAGCCCCCTTAAATATTTATTTTATTCAATTTTTAGTATTTGTTGTTATAGCGAAGGGTTGGGAATTCCCGACAATTTCAAAGTCCCGGGAATCCCCGGGACTTCGAGACTTTCACGAAAAATAATTTCTTTAAGCCTTTTTTGAAGAATTTTAAAACGGATTTGAAACGTAATAAAAAGGCAGTTATTTAAAACTCAAAATTTATTAAAGAGAAAATTAAATCTTTATAAATTTAACGTTAATTTAGTCTTAATAATTGCTTTGTTTATTTCTTTTAACCACACACAGATTCACTTTTGAGCAGTTAAATCTTAGAGTTGTAAAACGAACTTAGTTAAAATGTCGTAAGCTAAAATGTGTAGTATGATTTTATTATCTAGTAATTCTAGTATCCAATCATTGGTCATAATCACAACATTGTTAATTCAAATAATCACAGCTGTGTTTCATTAATAAATAATCCAAATATAAATAATAAAACAGACTTTTAGATCAGTCTTTTAAATAATCAACTAACACATTAATTAGACTTCTTTGCTAATATAATAAAATAGGCTTTTTAAAAAATCAGAGTGTCAACAGCTTTGTTCGACAATCTGTATCTGATTTTTGTAATAATGCCACCGGACAAGGAGAAAACTCTCTCGTTTTCAACAGATGTCGGTTTAATTATGTTTAAGGCTTCATACAGCAGTTCCTAACTTTTTGTACGTTTTCCAGTTGCTTCAAACAACTGAAACTCCATTTTTAATGGGTTGCTTTTGTTTTGTAGTTTTTTTTTTATTGCATGTTTCATTTGATTTACAAAATACTCGTCAGGCTAGTAGACAAGTAATTATTCATTAAACTAACAGATGGTGTTAGGCTCCTTCAATTATTTGAAAATAAAAATTATTACATAACAATTTTTACAATCTGGTCTCGTCTCGAGTCTCGACCCGAAAGTCCTAACTCGACTCGAGACACCTAAAATTACGAAAACTCCCGGGACTACGAGACACGAGACGTCCCGGGACCCAAACCCTATTATAGCGGCAACAGAAATACACAATCTGTAGAAATTTGAACTGGCAAACTATCACGGTTCATGAGATACAGCCTGGTGACAGGCGGACAGACAGACGGACGGACAGCGAAGTCTCAGTAATAGGGTCCCGTTTGACCCTTTGGGTACGGAACCCTAAAAACTACTGATTACTAGACTGCCTTATTAGTCGAGTGGTTGCAAGCCCGACTGCTGAGCATGAGGTACTGGGTTCGATTCCCACGTCGGAAAAAGTGTTATTGGGTTTTCCATCAGAGATTTTCTCAGTAACAGCCAGAGTCTGGATTTTTGCGAAATGGCGAAATGTAGGTGTACTAAAAATGGGTACACCTCTGCCTACCCTTCAGGGAGTAAAGCCTATAGATATTATGTTACGCAGGTCAAAAGTCTTTTCTCATACAGAGACCTAGCATACTCACTATACAGGTTGTAACGGAAAGGGTATATACATCCTTAAGGGTGTGCTACAGACCATCAACTGAACATGTTTTTCAACATAAAAAAAATGCAGTTAACAAAAATATCAGCTGCCTATACATTTGGGTCGAATAGGTATTGTAATTTTCTATGGGGCAGCAGCTATTTTTTTTGCTGAAAAACATGTTTTATGATGAGAAACATGTTCAGTTTGATGGTCTGTAGCACACCCTTAAGGATGTATATACCCTTTCCGTTACATCCTGTATACACGGTGTAAATCACCTCATCACGAAGCCGTCAACCAAGCATTCTGTACATGAAACTAAGTAACTTTACGCAAAAATTATTGCTGGGAAACGACTTTTTTTTGGGGGGTGTAAAATCATGTTTAGTGGTAGAACTCAATGTAACCCACTCAAAACATTGTGCTGATGGACGGATTGAATAGTACGGGGGTCGTGGAGGTGTTTAAAGTAAAAATCTTACATTAAAAACTTGTATTTAAAAAAATACTTGTCAAAAAGTTGGAACTTTAACCTCTGATATCTCCGTAGGTTCCTAGGTATGGTGTAGAACAAAATAATGATCGCAATGACAGGGAGAACCAGTGCCTTTCGGCTTCGTTAAGAGGTGTTTTACACCCTTTATATGTTTTTATAATAAGTTACTTTCATAATTAATTTGTTGGTTGTCACAATAAATTATATAGAAAATATGATATTAATAAATAATTAATGTTATATTAGTCTGGTGGTGTCACATGGCTGATGTGTCACAACCACAAAATGCATGAAATATGGCTAGGATAAACATTTTATTCTATTCAACTTATTTTAAGTTTTTATTAAAAATGGTTAAAGATAAAAATTAACAAAGAGGATGTCATGGCTAAATAATAACAGCCGCATGGATTGATATTCAAGATAAAGCCGTGGTGGCCAAGGTCGGTCCATGAATGGGTCACCATCTATTACATTTTGAGTTACCTCCATGCCTTGGAAAGTACGTAAAGCCGCTGGTCCCGGCTGTCATTTGTAGATCATTGACAGTCGTTACAGGCGACTACCAGTCTTACCATTGTATTACCCAGTACTAACTGGCTTGTGTAGGTCAAATAAAATAATGAATGAATGCTTCCTAGTATAATAAATGCGGAAAAGCTCGGTTTCATCATCATTTCAGCCGAAAGACGTCCACTGGTGAACATAGGCCTCCCCCAAGTGTCACCACATTGACCGGTCCCGTGCGACTCGCATTCAGCGGATCCCCGCAACCTTCACCAGGTCACCGGTCCACCTAGTGGTAGGCCTTCCAACGCATCGTCTTCTGGTGTCTTTCATAGCTTATCAGATGGACATACGCATAGACCGTCACCTGGGTTAGAAAATGTTTGTCCCGGTATACGCTCCCGTGGGATCATTTTCGTCCTACACGAGCGCGAAGCCAGGGAAGAAGCTAGTAATAGTACAAGTGTCAGTTCAAAGAATTTAGAGACAACCAAATTACGTGCAAGCCGCAGCTGCTTAGCGTGACGGAGACGTAGCGGAAAACGTACCGGCTTGCGGCTTGCCGAACAAGCTAGGAAAGCTTCAGACAACTGGTTCAAGCTGTCTCAGAGTAGCCAAGGATTTCACACTCACTGAATGTCTGATATCTTTCGTTCATGAGCTACACGCTCAAGAATTGCGACGGTTAAAGCGGAATAAGTTGACGAAAGAAATTGACTAGTTAGATGGCCTAGACTTTTTTTGTGTATAAAACTTTGCCCGATTCTAGGAATTTTGCCTGGAGGTCATACAAATATTTTTTTTCGTGCGGAGATTGAAGCCGCGAAACGTAGCCGCAGCCATTCGCTCAGCCCTGCGCCGACCGATAGAATTTGAGTTTGTCCAGAACGGTAGACCAGCCTTAGACCAGGTCATGAACTTTTGTTCAGTCACTTTAAAATAATATTTTTACTGTACTAAAATTTTATCCGTAATTGGCTTGACATTGTTTTCGCACGAAATATTGATATTTTGTGCGAAAACAATGCTCAATTTGTCAATTCGTGAAAATATCAAATAATAACTAAAGTCACTACGTTGTTTCTGATTTATATTTTAGTTGCTCCCCAAAAAACTGATTTAATAAAGTTCTTGTCTTGCCCTGAAAATTATTATTTTACCTCTTTGCTTTATTGAAAACTTAATATTTTATTTAGATAAAGAAAAGAAAGAAAACATATTTATTTGACATATGCCAAACAACAAAGTGCACACAAATAAAGTCGAAAATAAATATACTCATGCCTTTTTCCATTGACAAAATCAAAATCAAAAGTCATTTATTCAAACTAGGCTGATAATCAGCACTTTTTGAACGTCAAAATTACAAGAGACAGTCCCCCAAAACGCCCGCCCTTCGCCACTTCCTAGTGTTTTAGCTGGGAAGAAGAAGTGGCGGAACAAACTCCCCAGCAACACGTCTGTCTCTTAGGTTAGAAGAACCAGATACTATACAATAGTGTTCAAGTTTAATTAATAAACAAGGAATCCATTACACCAAATTAATGTCACATGTCAGCTAGCACACACCAATAATAAAATAAAATATTAAAAAATATACTCAAGAATAAATAAAGCCTCCAGACATAAAGGGCGTGCCCGCTTACACGTGCATACAGACTAATAAAATAAAAATAAAATGTATAATGAAAAAAATAAGGTAAAAAAAAAACTATGCGTGAGGTTATATAATATCACTAAGCTAATTTGGAGTAAGAAAGAACATAAACATTGTCTTGGGTTCAACCCAGCGACCAACTATTCTTATCGTTTAAGTAGTCGTTAATGGAATAGTAGGCCTTTGAACAAAGGTTAGATTTCACTTTAGCTTTAAACACATTAAATGGCAAGTCTAGAAAGGAAGATGGTAGCTTGTTGTAAAATCACCTAGACCGTGGACCTTGACGAACTGAGCAAGTACTTCAGTACCCTGGTCAAAGCTAATCGAATAAAACGGGTTGCACGACATTGGATAATCAGATATTCGTCAAATCGGCAATTAGTCATATTTGATATTGGTCAAAGCTGTAATTCGTCAAATCGTCTTTTTGTCCAATTACGAAATTTCCATGGTCAAGTCATTTAAGTACAATCAACTATAAAAATAAAAGTACCCCATGATTTTACAATTCATATTTATTTATATATAATTCATACCCAACACAACTGTTTTAAAAACTTTAACGCATGTAATTTCCCATGAATTTTTCATTTAATTTTTTCTATTATTTTTTCTATTTTGGCATATTTTATGATGTTAGATGAAGCCTCGACTGCGTAGGTGGTACGATGGCGTTCATTTGCACAACACCACATGTCCTGAGAAATCCTTTTTTTGTCATTGCTCAGTAACAATCAAAACAAATTAAACCTCAGAATACTCAATTACTATTTAATACATTTTAATGATGTAATAGAAACCTACAGCAGGCGACTTTTTCCGACAAGTAAGTTATGTGAATTCAAAACGCATGTTTTCATCGACTGTACATGGACTTGACCAGTAGCGTATTTGGCAAATTTCGTAATTGGACGAAAAGACGATTTGACGAATTACAGCTTTGACCAATATCAAATTTGACGAATTGCCGATTTGACGAATATCTGATTTGACCAATGTCGTGCAACCCAATAAAACTAGGTGGTCTAAGTAACAAGAGTCTGACAGACCTCTTTGCCTACCCCAGGGCGAAGGACATCCATGTGGATTTTCACACATGAAAAGAAGAAGCGGGTGTTGACGCTTGCAGAAGCGTCCACACCTACGATCCTTACAAAGCTCCTTTTGTTCCGGTAATTAATTAGGTATACCTCAGACATAATGTAAAATGAAAACGCATATACCACTACCAAGCAATATTACCCTCTAAGCTGAATCCTGACTAGTTTAATACCGCTGCAATTACAGCCAGCTACAAAGTTGGACTGAAATCCCCTATTGTGTGACGTCAGAAGCAGAACTTTGCTTGGAGACTAATAGCTATAAATACTTAGGAAGGAGGAGCCCTTAGCGGGGTATTATTGTTGCCATTGAAAAGGCTTTAGAACGGTACTGATATTTTACTGGAGGAAAGGTTTTATTCTATATTTTTCTTACTTTCATATTTAAAAAAAACTATTTTTTTGTCACTGATTTCTGAAGCTAAAGTTATTTCCCACTTTTCTGTGCTTTTGAAGTCGGTTTTTTTATATCTATACTAATATTATAAAGCTGAAGAGTTTGTTTGTTTGAACGCGCTAATCTCGGGAACTACTGGTCCGATTTGAAAAATCCTTTTTTTTATATATATCATCACGCTACGAATAGGAGCGGAGCAGCAATGAAAAATGTTGCGAAAACAGAGAAAATGTGATGCAGACAAAGTTGCGCGGGACAGCTAGTACTCCTATAAAATTCGAGGGTTGCTCTCGATTACCCTGGGATCTCAGTATCAGATTCTGACTTGGTGACAATGGGACCACCTTTGGAGTATTGGCTTTTGAATAAATAAAAAAAATGAAAATCCATCCATATTTGGCGGAGAAATCGGTAAACATACGAAAAAAAATACAAACATCCGCATTGATAACCTCCTCCTTTTGTAAGTCGGTTAAAAAAAAATGCAGGGTAATGCAGCCAATTACGGTCCTTTCTTTTAAATGGTTCGTAAGAGTTTATATCCACTCGAAGTAAAATAACTAGAAGAACGATTGTTACATTATCCGCTCTTCAAATATTTTAAAACCAACTCTCTGTTGTTATTCAAGTTTTAATGGCTGAACATAACAAAACATCACGCCTGTAATCCCAGGACGTTAAGGCAGAGGTATACCAAATCCAATAACACCCTCGTTTAGCCATTTATGATAAACATGTCACATGTGAGGGGGCGAGCCTATTACTCTGGACGCAAATCCAGACTCCGTGACAAAAAAACAACCTTAAAACAGGGCTGCTTGGTTATAAATTACAATGGGTACATAGGTAGACAACGGTTTGTGTCTATTGGCCAAAATTGATACTTTTACGGAGGATAATATCGGACCTCCATGAGAGAGCTAGCTGCAGGTAAAAACTAGTAGGTATCAAATATACTAATGTAAAAGTCTGCTTGGAGAATATTTCGTGGAAATTTTTGGGTATAATAACATTTTCTGCTGGAAGCTAGAATGGCAGTTCGTGTAAAATTATTAAAACCAACCCAATTTGTTTAGAAAGGAAACCGACCCCTGCCTTTTCGAATAAATAGCCCTAGGTTAAACTTGTATTTGAAATATATACAGCGGTATGTACCAGGTACCTATTACATCTACATTTCCACGTGTATCGTAATACCTTTTCTGAGAATTTTGTTTTTGGTAACTTGTAAGTATTTTGCCAAGGTCTAGTGATATACTCGTAAATACTTGTATGAATTCAAAGCGAATAGATAGAGGCAATTTTTTCCAAAGTGTGCCGTATTTCTATAAGGACTTTAAGCGATGATTGTTGTTCCGGTAGCTTATTTATTAATTTATGTAGAATTGACCGCGACTTTAGTTCGCGAAATTATTATTTATAAAAATATGATAATACAGTTACTGTACGTTCCCTATTTGAACCGGATTTTATTAACAATTTCATGGGTTTTATTTTGCACTGAACCTTTATCCTTTTTCTAAACTCAAAATCGGTCTATCCGTTTTGAAGATTAGCCGGAACAACAGACAGACAGACATCGTTTTTTTTTTTCATGATTCGAGGGAACAGGCATTTCAATTTTATTAATGGTATTATTTTTTATATATTTGTATAGATTAAACTAAATAAGTAAAAAATTTGGAAACTTCTTCATTACGTTTCATGTCTGTCTCATTCATTTTCTAATGTTCCATCACCGTCATTGTTGAAATAATCTCACTTTATCCAGGCAGTCAGATATTCCGAAAAATTAAGATAGAAAGAAAGTAAACTACCCTCAACATAGCTAAGAACAATCTACAAGGAAAACGAAAGCTGAGAAGGTACTTAAAAACCCATTTTCAACGGAAGAGTGGAGACACAAAACTAACTTTTATCCAAAGTTATCTAAGTTAACTTGTTCAACTTTATTCCCTGTAAGGATTAAACAGTTATTTCTATCTTACACAAGAAAATGGGAGATTTTATACAAAATATACTATTACAGCAATTACCTTCGCTTGTATAAATCTGTTGACTTTTCCCTTTTGTTTTCCTTGTTAAGTAACACCATGAATATTCTATGATTGACGTAACTTCTAGGAACGGTGTGTTTTGTGTTTGCACGGTGTGTCTATTACAGAATTTGCTTACAGTTCATATTTATTTATTTATTTGAAAAGACATGTACAATATAACAGAAAATCCAAGTAATTGTACAGTGAAAAGAAACATATTTAGAATAAAGTATGATAAAACATTTAAAATAAAGTACATACTTAAAATTACAAAAAAAAAGGCATCTTTATTTATTTATTTATTTATTTATCTTTCATGCATCCTCCTAATTAATGAATCAATATTAAATGTACAGTAAAAAGAAATATAAATAAAGTATGATAAACATAATAAAAAAGTACTTAAAATTAAAACAACAAAAAAGTCATCTTTCATGCATCATCCCACAGAATAAGCACAAAAAAAAAAAAACATCTTTCGTTCATCTTCTCACAGAAACTCAAACATCCACGACATACGTCTACCCAGCTCGAGGCAAATAAATCACACTCCGGTGTCGATGTCAGAAAAGCGTTCAGAATATGTAACTTTGAAAAGGAGAGAGAATAGTTATTTGTGCAACAAGAGAGCAAAGTTGTTTTTTGCTGCGAGTGCTGATTTTGAATCCTGAGCAAGCGAAGGATTCAACGATTGAATCACGAGCGTAGCGAGTGATTCTAAAGCTGAATCCTTCGCTTGCTCAGGATTCAAAGACACGAGATGCAAAAAACTTTGCTCTCGTGTAACACACATAACTTTTCACTTCAGCAGCGAGAACACTTTACGAGATAAAATAATAAACAGGAATTGATTGAAATAACTATTTATTGTGAATCAAAATAATTAACATTATAGATGATCACCTCGTCTGTGATAAATCTAAAAAATAAGATAGCAACACCGTCTCCGAAAAACTGCTTGCGCCCTTTGTAAGTCTCGTTGAAGACATGGTATGCTTTCAGATATTTCTTGCGAGACTTCTCAGGTAGGAAACTTAATTCTGCATTAATAACTGTCTTGTTGTTTTAACTCTTCCGGTGTTACAATACTGTTCTCGTCGCTAGTTTCACTCATATTTTACGATTATTTTAATATTTTTAACTTATTCAACTCTTTACGCCAGCCACGATTTTTTTTCCCGCTCTTTCATTTAAATTAAGGCGTGTTCGGAAATAGCACCCATGATATTTTATTATTCAAAATACATTACGTAACATTATTGAAACTAGAAATAAATATTTATAGATTAAATATCAGTTTTATTTGCAGTTAATACTTATTTTCGTTTAAATACAACAATAAGTTAAAAATTCAATAAATTACATTAAAAGACATTTTTTCAAAATCTCTTTAGTTAGTACGAAATTCCGAACGTGTTCGAATTAAAAAACGGAACTTCGAAAGGGCTGGTCTTTGTCTCTCTCTCTTTTTAATGGGCGGGAAAGAGATAGAGTGTGAATGTTTCGAATTGTATGATTAACCCAAGGCTGAATAAGAAATTCGGGGCTTTCTGAAAAAAATAATTAAAAAGTTACTTTGTCTCACTCAGTGAGCAAAATCGCATTTTGCTCACTGATTTCAGGCAGCAAAACCTACATGTTTGAGCTACTGAAGTGAAAAATCTATTATATTATTATTCATTTATTTCAAGTAACAAGACTCATAGACTCGTGTTAGTAACAATGAACTTACAAACTATGTTAGTAATACACTTACAAAAAAAGAACAAAATCAGATTCAGATTCAGAACTATTATGATATTTTAGCCCAAAATACATAATCTTTTTGCGATTTAAATAAAAATATATAAATTTCTTACCACTAGTATATAAAGAGAAGTATAATGTAATTTATTTACATATGCAAAAAAAAAAGATCTCAGAATTACATTCACGATGACTTAACCCGATTGCTACGAACGTGTAGCC
Organism: Cerastis leucographa; assembly: GCA_963082945.1. Lineage (NCBI taxonomy): Eukaryota > Metazoa > Arthropoda > Insecta > Lepidoptera > Noctuidae > Cerastis > Cerastis leucographa. The sequence goes on along the minus strand of OY720356.1, from coordinate 16,787,814 downwards.
TTCGTAACGAATGCTACGACGCGCCACCGCCCGTAGCAATCAAAATTATCGAAACTTTTGCTAAACAATAATATTTGACAGACAACTTCTACGTTTGCGTGATCTCTACACATAATTAACACAAAGATACCACCCGTTTTAGCTTCCGTCGTATGTTTAGAGATAACAAGCCTAAAGAGATCCAACCGTTTAATATACATACATCATTTAGCCCTGTGGGGTTAACACGAACTCGCGGAGTTAACGCACCGTAATCATGAACTAGTAGAAAATTAAATTAATGTCGTTTGACACAAAATAATTCCTTAATTTTAAAACTGTTGATGATAACTACCGATGAAAAATTTCGATGTGGGAGGTGTTTGGATTTATGTACCTACTGATTACGTGGTCGTTTGCGCGATGGTGTCTTCCACCATGTATACTCGTTTCATGGCTTACACGCGTGTCTAAACTGTCTGCAAATATGGGAAGAAGGGATGAGTTTATTATGTTACAATGAATTGTGCATATCGCAAAAAAAATAACCAAACCGCTAATAGTCAATTGCATTTTCGCTTCCAAATTCGTTCGAAATTACTTTACGTTTATTGAATTACTACTATGTATTTATCCCGCGCAACTTCGTCTACGTCACTTTTTCCCCGTTTTCGAAACATTTTTATTGCTGCTCCGCTCTTATTGGTCGTAGCATGATGATATATATTTTTGAAAGAATTTTTCAAATCGGACTAGTAGTTCTTGAGATTAGCGCGTTCAAGCAAACAAACAAACTCTTCAGCTTTAATATTAATTTTATTTGGATCTCCAATACACACACAGCAGCATATACAGATACAATACGTCGCATCTCCACGCTAGGGCCTCTGTACTGCTTAACTATTATACTATCTGCGGCCCAGTAGACCATAAACATACTTCATTACACATGCCCACTAATTAGTAGGTATATTTAGTGAAGATCCCCTAATGAGTCGAGCCTTTGTCTCATCAACTTAAGTTGCTGTTGAAATATTTAGCGTGGCTATGCTGTGTTAATAATATTGTCAGTGTTGTGAAGTTTTCTAAGTTTGGTGAGGTGGGTCTTTGCTTAGTGAAGTTGTAGCAAGGTGTAAGTACTAAAATCTTGTTCTTTGTTCGCATTGCTTTAATCTTGACAAAGTTTTTGGTCGCACACATCTTTTTCATCATTAGGTCCAAGGCGTGCAGAAGCCTTTACCTGAAATATAGACACGTTCATCAAAACAAAGATTTCTCACTTTTTTTTAAAAGAGAATAATAAATGAAAAAATAACTAGGCCACCTTACATGACGCATAATGGATTTTTCTGTTTCATGTTTCTGTTTGTGTGTTTTATTTACACAAAAACAGAAAAAGGATATGCGCGCTTTTGCGTGCTTTGCTTTTGTATATTTTTGCACGGCGATTTATTTTTCGTATTTTACTTAAGTGGAATAAAAAAGTAAAACTCAAATACGAAACAAAATGCACCTTCATTTTTATGCTTTCAACTATCATCGATAGATAAGACCAATTAGAACTTATAGGTAACGCCACATGAATATTTAAAGTAGTTGTCTTTCGGGCTAAGTTCAATTTTTCACCCCGTCCAAGTAAGAAGTATATTCTCGTAACGATTCACAAAATAAAATAAGTCCAAGTTCAGTGCATACTAAAAATAACCTCTTATACTCTAACCTTGACTATATCTTTACAACAACGCAAACACAACATAAATTCCTTGTCTACGCTAAAAGCATAGTGAAAAAGGCATTGAATGACATGTTTATTTTCATTTACACACTTTAATATATTTGCCCAACATTTATATCAACCGATAAAAGGCGAGAATGTTTTCTGGCTCTCCGCCTATGTCAATAAGTAGACGTTTAATATTGAATCGATAAGGCAAGGAGCCAAATCAAGATTTGATAACACGGTGTGTAATATGATTATGGGTTATGGGTTCTGGAGATAGCCTTTGCCTGTTGTCAATTAATTTATTGGTCGCTTTTATTTTTATAGTCATATTAATTTATTGATTCGTTGCTTATGTTTTATTTTCAGCTGTGGTCAGCAGACACTGTACTGACAGATACTTTTAGCATCGTTCTCGCATATTTGTAATTCTTAACATGAATGATGTTACCAAGATTTTGTAACATATTTTGATTTAAAATGTGACCATGGAGTTTCTTGCCCATTCTTCTCCATAGAGATCTACACTACGGAATGGGCAACTACAGTACTTTCACAAGTTGTTATGCCTTGTGAAGTTGTGACTGGGACTGTAGCTTCCCGTTTTTTTTTTTGTTTTTTGACTTTCAAAAGTGCCTGTAATTGAAGGAAAAGCTTCGAAATTGAGTTTTAGTTTGAAAGCGGAGTTTGCAGTGATAACGCGACTGTTTTCTTTTAATTTGAAACTGGACGCGTTTGAATGCGCTAAGTGACATTGATAACGTTGGCGATTATTTTATTACTTACGAGCTGCGCCCCGCGGTTTCATCGGCACAGACCGCATAAAAAGCCTTTGTGTTAATCCACGGCATAAGCTATCTACCATACCAAATTTCATCCAAAGCCGTTTAGCCATTGAGACGTGAAAGAGTGACAAACACAAACACACACTCACTAACAGTCGCCTTTATAATATTAGTGTGATTGTCTTATATTTTTTGTTATTTTAAAGATAATAATCAAAGAAAATATTTATCTCGACTATTTCTTTAAATCTTGATTATTTCAAAGTCTGGTCTGAAATAATCCGATGTCTGGAGTCGCACCCATAATTTGTTCATACCCTTTTGACCGGACCTTTGGTTATGCCAAACGTAGTCAATAAAAAAAAAACAATTGGCAAAAAATATGAATATGCAGAATATACAGCCTGTTACATTTAGAAATTTATTATTCGATAGTTTGGATCGATGACAAATGTCATACCTTTCTGCACGTTGATTAAAAAGTTATAGTTAGCCAGGATTTTTTCAAGGTAAAAATAGCAGTGTGAGCACACTGTCAAAAGTAGCAGTGTGAGCACACTCTCTGATTTATATGTATTAATAATCACACAACCTTCTCAAAATAAAAAAAATATTTGCAGGAAACAGAACTTCATCTAAGCACCTAGACACGTGTATTGTTGAATCAACGTGTAGGATTTCAAGAGGACCCAAGAGTGTCCTGATATAGGAGTTACAAGAACATTATAAACAACGAACCCTCTTAAGGGCTCAATCTATTGTTTACTTACGTTTAAGTCTGTATTTGTCTTGTTGTTATTAAATCGACTAGATCTTTTTATCCTTCTTTTCAAAGGGACTCGAGTGAACTTATACTTAATAAAATATTGTTTACCTAGTAAATGTTTGCTAGAAAGGTTTTTGTAATTTGGAATATATCTTAAATACTGGTAAAGTCCTACTTGGATGGCCTTGTTGATCAGGGCTCTTTATTCAACTGATCCCGCTCATTTGGATCCCGCGGGATCAATTGACTGATTCATATTTTTTTTCTTTAGTCGATTGATCCCGCTGTCAAAAATGAAAAAAAAATGTCTTTGAATTTCAAATTTGAGTACAAATGTGTAGAAAAATGGTAGGATAATGCATAATTTACTCCGTGACTTGCCCGTGCTACTACTAATCTTACTACAGGTTGAAAGTAGTAACACGAGCAATTATCAATTTTTGTGTTACTACATCCGCATGTTGTAACACAAAGATTGATAATTTCTCGTGTAAACAGTAAAAAAAGCATTACAATTCGCGATAATAAAAAAAGACATGTCAAAAATAGTGAAAACTTAAAATAACCTAGCAAAAGTACGAAGCTAGCATAAGTTTAAGGTAGTATGTATATCTGAGCACCGCCGCGCCGTGTCCTCGTAGCGGCGTCCTAAAAAAATAAACAACAAATGGTTTTACATAAAACATTAGTAATCCAAGGCCAATTTTAAATGAAGTACATTATTTTCTAGATTTACGGACAATAAAAATAAATCATAAGACAAAAGCCCTGAAAGATAATCTAGACTTAAACAGGATCGAAAATAATTAACTGATTTAGTACAATAGGTACAGAATAATCAACTCTCAAATCTAAAGCCATTAATCTGGTGGCAATTAAGTATTTAATTATTAAAATAGAAGCCACAGTAATGAAATGATTAGGTGATATAAGCGGGCTAGCTATTATCATTTAATTTTCATCTTTATGAAAACTGGCTTAAGCCTTAAAACTTATAAGATTTTACTGTCAAAGACAAGGGATAATCCATTTTTTTTTCTTTGTCCGTCGGGTAGTTTTTTGACAAGTATTGGACACGTATTTTTTCTTTTTTCACGTGGTCATAAAATTATGGAGATATATTGAGTTAAGATGGCACATGACGTCACATGTAGGTAAGTTTTATACCTACTTGTGACGTAGTAAGCCCCCACTCTCCAACTTTAATGAGTTTTAACTAAGTATTTTTTTGATAAAACAAAATATACGTGTCTAATATTTTTGTATTACCTGTTTGACGGACAAAATAGAATGTCGTTTTCGTTATGATTTCTTGAGCTGTAAGAAAATGTTAACTTAAAAATGACAATGCCAGATCCTGCCCTAACTTTCATTAGCCTACAAGAAATGTAAATTAATCAAAATTATGCAATGAAAATAAGACCCTTGGTTATTAAACTGTTATTCTATTACACTTGCGGATAAAAAGTTAAAAATAAAAGGAATTTAAAAAACCGAAGTCCTATTTCCTGTTTTTATCGCGACCATCTGAGTTACTTAGTACGCATAATACACGCAGAACAAGACGAGTTATTTAGTAAAAAAAATACATCTACGTACGTATTACGTACGGATTTTAATATGTATTCGGAATAAATACACATTACTTAATAAAAGTAATGTTTTTTTAACATAAATTTTTATGAATGTATACTCTAATAATTATTTCGCAATTGAGCGATAGTGATTAGGTGATTAAGGGTAACGGACCGTCATTGACGCGCTAATTGTCATGTCAAAAAGTCATTCATTGACATTCAATGTAATTTCAATGTAATAATTGTTCTTAATTTTAAACAGAAACCGCAAGTTCTAAAGGCATTTAAACATGTTATTACTTATCACTAATAAAGCAGCAATAGAATGCTACATTTGGCATGCCTGTAGACCAACTTTTATTTGATAGGTCAAAGCTCTATAGAGGTTCTGGCATTGTCCTTTAATAAAATTTTAGTTTCTTTCGCATTCCTGAAATATTTCGTAGTATTTCTAAGGACTGTTAAGCCAAAATTTTGTCGAGAAAGTGACTAGTTTTTCTAACGAAGATGGATTGCATCTCAATTTATATAATTAGGTATAAAATAATTCTCTTAGTTCCGAACTGTTTCAGTTCTTTGAATTTTTGTTTGTTTGTTTAGGATCTTTAAAATCTCGATATTTTGTTGTTACTATGAGTGGCATAGCAAAATAATAAGTTGTGATGAATAGTCAGGTATAAAATATTGAAAAAAAAGAGCATTTAAGTATGTTTTTTGACTACTGAAGTACACAAGTAAATAAAACAACATTCCAACATTCAATATTGGTTGTAAAAGCAACCGTTGTAATTAATTAATTAAAATAAATAAAATAAATAAATAAAATATTCATTTATTAAAATAGCAGTCACATAAAACGTATTTCTGGTAAAATGTATTTCATTGGTTGAAAAATAATAACTTTAGCATACTCGTATAGGACAATCAATTGAATTTCACCTCACGTCATTTAATAGACCTTGATGTGGAATGACAAGGCTTTCAAAATGGAATCTACGGCCCAAAGTAATTGAGTATAAACTCACGTTTCACATTTAGAAGCTTCTAAATGCAGCACAACGAAGCAAGGCATAACATTCTTAAGTATTTCTGTTTTAAGAATTTCATTTCTATTTCAAGAAGCGCTTCTAAATCTATATAAAAATCAATGCCACTTTTCGTTGTAATTTTATAACTCAAGAACGGCCGGGCCGATTTAGCTGATTTTGGTTTTAAAATGTTTGGCGTAGTCCAGGGAAGGTTTAAGGTAGGGTAGAGTAGGGTAGGTATGGTAGGTAGGGTATGTAGGTAGGTAGGGTAGGGTAGGTAGGTAGGTAGGTAGGGTAGGGTTGGGTAGGTAGGTAGGGTAGGGTATGGTAGGTAGGTAGATAGGGTAAGTAAAAAGTGCATTGCAACGCATGCCGGGGACAGCTAGTGTATTATAACTGGCGACATGTGAGCGTAATAATATGGGTACACCTGTGTCCTTTCGGCAAATGCGGCGAAGGCGGTGTGAAGATGTTATATAACAGATTTTCTACAAAATACGCCAAACATTACCAATTGAGGAGTTCAGTCTCCTCTATCTTCATTCTTTTCAGTTGACCTAGATGGCATACATAAAAGATTGGTGTGTGTAAAACCTACATCTAACATATGAAGAAATAGAAAACATTCTGAGCAGGGTAGGCTAACATGCTAGATAATTATGCATACACACACGCACGCACGCACAAACACATATACACACACGCACACAAATACACACGCATGCACAAAACACACACCTATGCATTGTAACAAACTTGCTTATTCCTTGATGAAAGGAGTAAACAGATTTATACATTAAAAAAGTAATTAGGGGAAAATGAATTTAATAAATGATGAAATGAAAAATACAATAAATTAGTACAAAAGTGAAGGGCAGGTTAACCGAGAACGTTTTAAATATCTCCGCAAATCTCTGAGCGTGATAGTAACTGAAGACAAACTTGCAGTCGTAGAAAGCTGGCTTGATTAAGATGAGCTTGACCACGACGAACTTGATGCAGGGCGATTTGGTAGGACCCACCAGCAGACACGTACCGCCCAATGCCAGGCTCGTCAGCTCGAAGAGCAGCTTCCAGCAGACAGGTAATGAGCCCCAGTGCCAGGCTCGTCAGTTCGCAAAGCAGCTTCCAGCAGACAGTTAGCAACAGCCACGGCAGCACTAAACGAAGGCCGCTCTTTGACTCCACCAGACTGTGCTCAAAACTCAAGATATGACAGATCTTGACTCCAAACTAGACTTAGCTGTTTTCTTGATTTTAGACTATACTGATTTCTCGTGTCCAGACTGAATCGACTCTTAACTCCAGACTAGAACCAGGGCATCTGTCAGAAATCCCTTTTATACCCTGATCTTCCGTTTCTTTTCTTCCAATGTCTTTTTTCGATTCAAAACTGCTGCGCTCTAGTAAGACGCAACCTGCCAGTATTAAAAACAGCCAGTAACAATGGTCAAAAACCCTGCACATAATATTTTTAGAAATATAACTCAGAATATCTTTACACAGCAAATATTCGCTATTAAATATAAAATACAATAATTGAACTCACGAATTGATGATAATAATTTTTAGTAATTTATATAATCTAAGTGAAACCTTCATAGAGAGTTTGGCTGGTAACAATCACAAATAAAAGTAAATGACATCTGACAAATTTGAAGTAAACATGTCACAACAAAGGATTAGAAAATATTTATAAAAATGAAATAAAAATATGAATATGGATGATTAAGTGTGAGTATAAAGTATCTGTAGTAAGCAGATACTATATTTCCCCAACGACCCCGAGAAAATTTTTGGCCTAGAACAAAAATTTTGGTAAGGTTAAAGTATTACAGCATTCACAAAACTTTCATAACTCATTCAAACATACCGACATCTTACGAAGTTAGGCCAGGTAGGATTCACATTCAATGATCACTACTCCACCTGATAAATCAATAACAGTAGGCTTATTTTTGGAGTTGTAATCCGCTCGCGTCTAAAACCCATAATAAGATGAAAAATAATAATAAGGGATCCACCCCAATCAACTTTTAGAGTTGAAGATTAGCGAAGGCTTATTTTAAGGAAGTCGCAACCCGCTTCAGTCAACTTTTAGAGTTGAAGATTAGCGAAGGCTTATTTTAAGGAAGTCGCAACCCGCTTCAATCAACTTTTAGAGTTGAAGATTAGCGAAGGCTTATTTTAAGGAAGTCGCAACCCGCTTCAGAGTCAACTTTTAGAGTTGATAAGAAAATAGTTATACCAACTTATAGTATAGTTAGGTATAATAGAAGGTTAGATAACTTGTACCTAAAAGCACTTCAAAGAGTTATCTGACAAGAACAGATATAGAAGAAGATTAAAAAAATAATCATTTACTGGTTTAAGAACCAATGATAGAACAAAGAAAATAAAACCTATAGAGTTTAAATAGACCGAATAAAACTCTACAGTTAGAAGAAGGGGAGAGGAAAGAAATGAGTCATGAGTAAGTATACGATAAAAAGTTAAAAATAAAGTGTATAAAATTAAAAGGGAGAGAGAGTCAGGAGAGTCTGAGTTAGTATTAAGAAGGATTCTCAAATAGCCTACTTGAAATATTCAAGAGCGTTGAAGGACTGTCATGTGTGACAGTTTATACTTTTGCGCTGAAACAGCGCCAATAATAGTTCGAGCCCACGACACTAAACCTATTTTGATGAGATTCGTAGATGATATAGATAAATATATGATTTAAGTGTTTAAGAGTAAGTATAAGTAGATTTAGTGATGTAATATGATGAAAAATATGATGAAAATAGTTACCAAATATAATCTCTTGTGGAAGTTGTTTTAGAATTTAGGGAATATGTTTAAGATCAAGACTTGATTTTGCGTTAGGCGCCAAAATGTAACAAACTTGCTTATTCCTTGATGAAAGGAGTAAACAGATTTATACATTAAAAAAGTAATTAGGGGAAAATGAATTTAATAAATGATGAAATGAAAAATACAATAAATTAGTACAAAAGTGAAGGGCAGGTTAACCGAGAACGTTTTAAATATCTCCGCAAATCTCTGAGCGTGATAGTAACTGAAGACAAACTTGCAGTCGTAGAAAGCTGGCTTGATTAAGATGAGCTTGACCACGACGAACTTGATGCAGGGCGATTTGGTAGGACCCACCAGCAGACACGTACCGCCCAATGCCAGGCTCGTCAGCTCGAAGAGCAGCTTCCAGCAGACAGGTAATGAGCCCCAGTGCCAGGCTCGTCAGTTCGCAAAGCAGCTTCCAGCAGACAGTTAGCAACAGCCACGGCAGCACTAAACGAAGGCCGCTCTTTGACTCCACCAGACTGTGCTCAAAACTCAAGATATGACAGATCTTGACTCCAAACTAGACTTAGCTGTTTTCTTGATTTTAGACTATACTGATTTCTCGTGTCCAGACTGAATCGACTCTTAACTCCAGACTAGAACCAGGGCATCTGTCAGAAATCCCTTTTATACCCTGATCTTCCGTTTCTTTTCTTCCAATGTCTTTTTTCGATTCAAAACTGCTGCGCTCTAGTAAGACGCAACCTGCCAGTATTAAAAACAGCCAGTAACAATGGTCAAAAACCCTGCACATAATATTTTTAGAAATATAACTCAGAATATCTTTACACAGCAAATATTCGCTATTAAATATAAAATACAATAATTGAACTCACGAATTGATGATAATAATTTTTAGTAATTTATATAATCTAAGTGAAACCTTCATAGAGAGTTTGGCTGGTAACAATCACAAATAAAAGTAAATGACATCTGACAAATTTGAAGTAAACATGTCACAACAAAGGATTAGAAAATATTTATAAAAATGAAATAAAAATATGAATATGGATGATTAAGTGTGAGTATAAAGTATCTGTAGTAAGCAGATACTATAGCATATACAAAAACGTGCGCTCCTCACACATTGACAGCTGATTAATTAACTATCATTTAATTTCATTTCTTTTTTTATTTTATTCCGTCCCTGACTTCACTTTCATCATTGTTAAGAAACCATTAGGGAAGAGCGAGACAGCCCCAACACAAGTACTATTGTAACTTACTGGGGCTGTCTCAGTTTATGTAAAACACAATGTTTGAAAAGAAATAAAAGAAAGAAATAAATACACGGTGTAAATCACCTCATCAGGAAGCCGTCAACCAAGCATTATATACATGAAACTAAGTAACTTTACGCAAAAATTATTGCTGGGAAACGACTTTTTTTTGGGGGGTGTAAAATCATGTTTTGTGGTAGAACTCAATGTAACGCACTCAAAACATTGTGTTGATGAAGGGATTGAATAGTACGGGGGTCGTGGAGGTGTTTAAAGTAAAAATCTTACATTAAAAACTTATATTTAAAAAAATACTTGTCAAAAAGTTGGAACTTTGACCCCTAATATCTCCGTAACTAGAAGGTTCCCAGGTATGGTGTAGAACAAAAAAAATATCGCAATGACAGGGAGAACCAGTGCCTTTCGGCTTCGTTAAGAGGTGTTTTACACCCTTTATTTTTCTATTGGTATTGTAAAAAACAAACAAACTGAAACACGAAAAATCAACGCTACAAAACAAGAATTAACCCCACCACGTCAACATACACACAACCCTCAAAATCTCAACCCAACATAATTCAACCCTCATTAGCAGAACCTAACAATAACTCACATATACATTGTTTTCATCAAGAGATCCTCATTAATCTGTCCTGCGACATAGCATGTCTAACGTGACAAATTTGATTATCGCCCCGACTTAATGAGGGCGTGGGAGGCGCAAAGTGCTTTGGACAAGTCCCTGGACGTTCCAAAACGGTGCCAGTTTTGTTCCGGGCGATGTGCTGCAAATTATTTAAAATTTTCTCCCAGATTGAGGCAACTTCATGAAGTTGATGTTATGTTCAACCACAGGAGACCGTTTTGGAGAGAATGAAAAGCTTTGTCGGGAAATAATTTAAGTTTTTTAATAGAGGAGTGCTGTTTTAAAATATATACACTGAAATGTTTAGTATTAAAATTAAAACGCTTAAAAAAAAATCTTTATAAAAGTAATTTTAAACATCGCAGATTTGCTGAAATAGGAGTATTTTTGAACTCGCTATCTTTTCTTCTTTGTTATTATTTTCCTTTTTATTGTTCGTTTTTACAAATGAAGTATTTTCTTCTAATTTGTTTATTTAATCTGTGTGTTTGTTACGTTCTTATTTAATACTTTTTCAAGTACACTTGCTTACATCTTAGAAGAAGCCGTAAAGTTCTTTTTATGTCGAAAAAATTAAGTACTTTTATTCTCGCGGGACTTTTTGTATTTTATTAAATTCGAGGCCTGCTTCGCCACAGAATAACTTAAGTACCAAAACTCAAAAAAGAAACATACCATAACATGACGCCTTTAATCCCCAATAGGAATAGGCAGGGTGTCACCTTGTTTCGCAGACAGAAATTTCACAGAATATCGTTTCCCAGAAAATGTTTCACATAATATTTAGTCCCTGTTTTTTTATTTCGAATATTTTTGTTTGAACTACTATTTACTTGAATGAAACATATTTTACAGAAACACAATTCAAATAATTTTACACTCACATTTTTTTATTGGACAAACTTATTAAACTGCAGAATTATTTTTCAACGAATATTGTTTGTTCGATGTATGTTTCCATGGTATTGTCTTTCAACGAGATTATTAACCTTAAATTAAAATATTGTCTTTAACCTCTCCAACCTTGCGGCTAAACGGTAAAACACCCAGCCGGCCTCACAATGACGTCATCGAGCGTGTCAAGTGTCCTGCGCTCATAAAAAGCTTATCGCGCGAGTTCTATTAGCTCTTATCTCAAGCGGTAAACAGTTTCGGGTTCTTGATTAACGAGACCATGTATTACAATATAAACAACTGTTTTATAACTACTTGAGAATTATAAACATCGCATAGAATTCAGAGAGCTCGCCGCAAACATACTGTTGTCGTAGTTTGTTTTTTTTTGGTAAAACTACTGAATCAATTTACACGAAACTTTAGATCTAACATAACAAATATACAAGTAATCTAATGACAGTGTTTTTTAGGAGTCCTACATAAATTATTCTTGCAAGATTCCAATTCAAACGTCTTATTAGAATCGGCCATTTTCTAACTGCGCAGTTCAATGCATGAAAATACTTGAAATATCAATAAATATGCCTCGAATGCATGAAATTATGAATTATCACTATTTTTTTGCTTATTACTAATGTTTCCAAGACCATATTTCATTGTAAAAGAGTCTAATTCATATTTTCAATTTCGACTGACGAACTTCACAACAAAGGAATTTTTGGAGAAATTTTTGGGTCAAAAACATAATTTTTAGATATTTTTTCCAGCAAATGACTATCTAAAAAGTTACATTATACATTTATAACATACTATACATTTACTTACCAAAGTTTAACAACACAAAACACAAAAATTTCACTGCATTCCAAAACAAAACACCACCGTTCCACACTGGCCGCCATGACTCATTTTGACAGTCGACAAAGACGCGTTTCTTTATTTTTTTAATAATTTTGTGCAGTTGTTAGGTTGGTATGTTTGGTTTCATTTTAATCGAACTCTAGTTGGCCAGAGACGTAAATTTTTACAAACGAATTAGACCCTTACTGTACGTACGATAAGGGTTTAAGTTTGCTTGTACGAGGCGTTCCCATATGGGAACCTCGGGGCTCAACCGAATTGTTCGGCGTTCCCATATGGGAACCACGGGGCTGGAGAGGTTAAAAGTCAATATGTTGTACTACAAAAGTTGGTGACAGAAACGAATGGCTGCAAAACAGACTCCACGTAGTCTTGTTTGCCCTACCCCTAGAGTGTAATTTAAGCCCGCGTAGGCGCGGAGGGTCGAGGCGGCCCGCGAGCTGAGGAGCAGGGGTGGTTTGAAGGCCCGCCGCCGCGGTTGAGGCTGCCGAAAGCCGAAGCCGAAGCTGCGGTGGTGAGCGTTAATACCATCTGTGACGTTAAACTCGCGTGGGGCCGCCGGAGCCCCGCAGCGCCGGAGCCGTGACAAAAACTTAAAGTGGTTTGAATTTTAGAAACTGTCAGTCGATAAAATGTTATTCTTTGTAATAAGTTTTATGTGAAACAAACAATATGTGGATAAAGAATATTTGATTTGTTATTCTGTGATATGAATATTCTAACATTAAACTTTATTTGAAACAAAAATCAATTATTTAAATTTCTTCAAAGTAAGTATACTGCGTATTGATTATTCTATGAAATGATAATATAAGAAACAATTTATGTGAAACAAAATTCGATAAAACAATTAGCGTTGAAACAACGCACAACCAATAGGCAGACTTACCCTGTAATACCCTCATATTTTGCAGTTGCATTGAAGTCCCATGTAAAGTAATTGCCAAGAATAACATGGACGAAATAAATGAATCTCAATCTTTAAAAAAAAAAGATGATAGAACTGTCTATGTATTCCTTTTTTCTAAGATTTTGCATATCTGGACACCAGCCCTTAGAGAAACCAAATTAACATTTTTTTTTTTTGTTAATTTGGCTTGTCTGTTGTGTTGTACACAACCAGGGTAGGGTAACTGATAATTTTTCACGAACATGATGTTGGTTCCATGGAGAAAGTTGTTCAGTTTCAAGGTTTCACCAAATGTCATGTAACACCTCGTTGTTAAATCTGCTGTTGACTGCGTCGTTGGTCCAGTGGTTTCAAGCTCGACTGCTGACCATGAAGTCCTGGGTTCGATTCCCGGGTGGAGAATAGTGTTATTGGATTTTTCAGGATTTTTTCAGTAGCAGCAGCGGAGTCTGGATTTGTGCCCGGTTGATGGCAATAGGCTCGCCTCATATTGGGACGTAAGCATGACTGGCAAAATGTGTGTGTACTATTAGGTACACAGTTATCTTCCTAACTATTCGTGGATAACAAGCTTAATGTTATGTTTTGTCTGTAACACGTTCTATAATTTAACATTTCTTCGAATATACCTCATAATATATCATTAAAGAAGTGATGAGGTAAGATGCTCAGACATTCTCCGGTCGAATAGTTTCCACGTGCTGCTCCCGAGCCAAGTTTCCAATGAAATTGTCAAACACACTCCAAACTTTCGAGTATACACACTGCTTGGAAGGAATATTGGCAGTACTTACGTCTTTATTTTCAGAACTTGTAAAGTAATATTAATGTTCAAGTATTTCTATTGAATATTGGAAACTCGTGCAGCTTTCGTTGCCCGGGCGTCTAGAACAAAATACTAAGTGCATGGTTAAATATTGTATCAACCTAACCATGTATCCACTAACTAAAAAAAAGTTGTATTCGAGGAGATCCATTTTCCCACCCCACAAACATAGTAAAAAAAGTTTGTAAAAAAAGACTCTTCACGGAGCCGTCAACAAAGCATAATGTCCATCAAACTAAGTGACCCTATTTTTTTATTTTTGTTTAAACTTTGCCCCACACTAGGAATTTCTCCTGTATCGTATGGTGCTATGCAAAATTATTGATGGGAAACGGAAACTCTTTTTTGGGGGACCAACCACATTGTACGTAAGGAATCAAGTTAACGCACTTAAAACATTGTGCTGACGTAGTTTTAAAAAAAAAGGTAATTTAACAAAGCATATTCGAATACACACTGGTGATAAACCTTACAAGTGTGGATACATTGGATTGTGCGGGGGTCATACAGGTATTTAAAGTAAAACTAGATCAATAAAACTATTCTAAAAACTACTTGAGAAATATTTGGGACTTTGACTCCCAATATCTCCGTAACTATAGGTTTCCCAGATAAGGTCCAGAAAGGATGAAAACAAAAACACGAGGAGAACAAGACAGTGCTTTTCAGCTTTGTTAATGTTATTTTTACACCGATTTTATATTATGCAATCCCAATAACGAAAACGAGTGAGGGCAGCTGCCTTGAGGAAATCCGCCGTCGTACTGGTATAGCTAAAAGTGCAATGACCAACCTGGAGAAAATTTGAAGGAACCGTGGCATCCGTCGGAATACCAAAATACGATTGGCCCGTGCACTTGTGTTCTCAATCTTTTTGTATGGCGCTGAAACGTGGTGCATTAAAAGTCGGGAAAGCAGTAAGATCGATGCCTTCGAGATGTGGTGTTGGCGGAAACTGCTGCGTATACCATGGACCGCGATGAGAACCAATGAATCCATACTAGAGGAGCTCAACATCACCAAACGGCTTTCCACAATCTGCCTGGAGCGTACCCTCAGCTTTTTTGGACATATTATGCGTTCACCTAGGCATTGTCTGGAAAGGCTTATAATACTGGGCCGGGTAGAAGGTAAACGTGCGCAAGGCAGGGCACCGGCAAGATGGGCGGACGCTATTAAGAAGGCTGCTGGAGACAGCATGTACCGCGCGGTTCACACTGCAGGAGACCGCATGACTTGGAAATGTATCATAATATGTGGTCGCGATCCTCAGCAGTGAGGGAACGATGAAGAAGAGAAGAATCCCAATAACATTACTCGCATACGGGTCGAAATGACAACGTATTTTTTCTAATCTCGGTTAAAAAATGTAGTTTCAAAGTATGACATAATTATGCAAGAATGTTTAAAACTCTCTGAGTATTATAATGAAGGAGACTGCGGTCATTGTCGTTTTTTGTTTGACTTCACTTCTGAATAATAATGAGCAGAGGCTATTAGAGATGAACCTTATAATTGATTTAAGGAAATTTTGCATAAGACTCTTTGGAAGAAACGAACGCATACTCTGAACGGAAAGTCCTTGCTAGGACATAGCTACGACCTTTTAGTGTCCAGGAAAGGCAAGCAGCAGTATGTATAGCTTGATTTGTAACTGCATTGACCCACTTGGAGGAGCTCGTGGCTAAATAATGACAGCCGCACGGGTCGGTCTTTAATGTCAAGTCGTGCTTGCCGAGCTGGGTCCGTGGATGGATGACCATAATTACATATAGAGTTTCTTCCGTGCCTCGGAAAGCACGTTAAGCCTTTGGTCCCGGCTGTCCTTTGAAGATCTTTGACAGTAGTTACGAGTAGTCAGAAGCAAAAAGTCTGAGATCCAGTCTTACCAAGGGGTATCGTATTACCTAGTTACTGGGTTGTGGAGGTCAGATAGGCAATCGCTTCATGTTAAGTACTGGTACTCAGCTGCATCCGGTTAGACTGGAAGCTGACCCCAATATAGTTTGGGAAAAGGCTAGGCAGATGATGATTGACCTACTTGTAATGTACAGAGTGGAATCCCCACCGATGCACAATCGGTTACCACGTTTTCAGTAGGCACATCATTCAAAATAACTCCACATAGAAGTGTTTCATCAGTAGGGGTCGGGGTGTCAAAATGTATGCAACAGCTGTTTTTAGGATTTCGTACCCAAGGTCAAAGGGGACCCTATTACTGAGACTTTGCTGTCCGTCCGTCCTTTCTTCCATCCGTTCGTAAGTCCGTAAGTCCATCCGTCCCTCTGTCACCAGTCATGGACCGTGATAGTTAACCAGTTGAAATTTCGACTAATTCTGTATTTCTGTTGCCGCTATACTAATACTAAAAATAAAATAAATATTTAATTTTACTTATACAAAAAAGTGATTTTTTTGCTCGTTTTTATAAATAATGGTAGGGAACCTTCCTGCGCGAATCCAACTTGCACTTGGCTGTTTTTTTTTTTAATTATCAATGAGACATTTCTTTGTGGTTACATCATTTCTGCGTCGGTGGCTCTTCCACCCTGTATAATTAAATACATAAGGTAAACGGAGTATTCACGTCAAAACGTCAAAATTGTCAGCGTATTTAAAATAGTTTGGATGATGTTGGACTATAACTTGCATTGTAATTAAAAATAAATCGGATTGCCGGTCATGATTGATGAGGATTCCAATGTCAATTATTGCCAATTCATTACCGATAGATAAATAAAATCTAACAACATCGGAACTTTTATAGAAGCCAATATTGCACTTGGGTAACCGGGAAAGTTTTACCCAAATAAGATCTTAAGTATGTTTTCAATTTGTGAGTCTTAAGGGATACACTTCTGAAGGATACCCTAACGACTATGATTAGGGAAAGGTTACCCACTCAAGAAAATAAACTTCCTTCAATTACTGACCGCGGCTTCGACTTCTTTACGAAGTTTGGTGAGGTCACAACTGGAAGTTTAGTGACGTCACAACTTAAAGTCTGGTGTCGCAGATTGTTGTGTAATTTATGTTGATGTATTCCTGGCCTATGTTAATTTGGGGAAACTTTTTCGGGTCTAAAGGACAGCGATATAATATGAAGTAGGTATGGCACAGGAAAACGTTGGAAGTAATGATGAGTAGATATAGTCAACCTTGTTTTATCACTCTAAGGTTGCATGTCATTTGCGTGTCACACGACATAACACTTCAAGGTCACGGTTTACGTCAAGACCATACTAAGTTAACAAACAAATTATCATTACACATCAAATAAGTGATAAAACAGCTATCATAACTAGATCTATTTACAAACAAAAACGCGAAATTGAAAAATTCTCCTTGCCTCTGCCCTTTTACCTATTTATTATTTGACGTCAGCACAGCGTGTCTTCTTCTTCCATCCTTCTCTATTACCTGCCATCGCACCAGACACCTCCTCATAATTTCTAGAAAATACTTGACTCTGAACCAATTAAGTAAAACCGATGTATATGAACCTCTCAAACAAATTGGCTTAAAATCGATGTCGATATTTAGCGCTGACCGCTTTGCGAACACTTTACGAGACTGAAGTCTAGATTACTTCATGAAATATTATGTTCATATAAAAATAGAAAATTCCGCCGTCCGGTCCATGAGTGGTCGAAAGTTAACTGTAACTTTCTTCAGGCATATTATCAAATAATACCTATTACGTCGTACTTTTGAAGAAACTTGGTGATGTATTTTCTCTTCCTAGTTTATTAGCATCAAAATAAAATACGACTTCTAATATTATTTGTATATTTTTAATACGGTATATTAAAAATAAACAAATAATATTAGAAGTCGTTTAGTAGAAAAGCAGAATAATTTTTCACTTATTTTATTTTTCAAATCATATTCCAATATGAAAAAAAAATACATTATTGATCACAATTATTTTACAAAATTACACATACATTTAAATAAATTTCCAATAAGTCACACAGTGAATAAACATAAAAATAATGACATATATTTTTTTTTTTAATTATTCAGCGGCATCCAGTAAGACTGGAAGTCGACCCCAATAAAGTTAGGAAAAACTAAGCAGATGATGATACAAGTCCAAAATTCATTTTTTAAAACTATTTAAATAAAAACCGGCCAAGTGCAAGTCTACTCGCGCACGAAGGGTTTCGTACTAGTATTTATAAAAACGAGCAAAAAGATCACTTTTTTGTATGGGTGCCCCCTTTAATATTTATTTTATTCTGTTTTTAGTATTTGTTGTTATAGCATCAACCGAAATACATTATCTGTAGAAATTTCAACTGGCTAATTATCACGGTTCATGAGATACAGCCTGGTGACAGACGGACGGTCCCGTTTGACCCTTTGGGTACGGAACCCTAAAAAAATGAATAAATAATACTTTCACCGTCAGCTGGCACTCCCGTAGACTTTGTGGCAATACCTACACATCGGACTGCTCCAATCGTCATCGATCCTCAGCAGTTTGTTGGTCGCCTCTAATGAACCCGATAAAACAGTTGTAAGCTTCTCAATAAACAAAAACATCGTAATAAAACCTTAAAAAAACACCCAACACGAATATTTTCACTCATCTGAAAACGACTGGAAAATATGGGTTCTCGTTTTCGGCGTAAGCTGTAGTCGTTTGTGAAAACGACATACTTAAATGTCAATGGTTGGTGATAAACTAGCAATCTGTCGTTATTTGCACTGAAGTGGACACCAATCATGACAACTGAGAAGGGCATGGTAAGCGGGTTACAGGTTAAAAAGGAGAAATAATAGGTTAACCCTTATCCCCTTTTTTTTTCCTCGTGTCGTTCGTCCGACATCATGAAATTATGTTGACCCCTTTGGTCTAGTGGTTGCAAGCGCGACTGCTGAGCATGAGGTCTTGGGTTTGATTCTCAGGGTGGGCAAAGTGTTATTGGGTTTTTCCATCAGGAATTTCTCAGTAGTGGCCACGGAGTCTAGATTGGTAGCAACACGGGTAGTTCACACTTACCGATTTCCGGAAATAAAAAAAAATAAAAATTACCTACCTATTTTATCATTGATTCGGGTCGAGAATCATTAGCATAGTTACCTCCTTGAATTTGACGAGGATGCAAAACAACACCTTGTATATGAATATGAACAAGTGTCCCACAGCGTTAATTAAATTGAAGCTGAAGTAATGTTAAATGTTCGAAAATTAAGAATTCCGGTTTGCTGATTGAAAATACACACAATATCAAACAATTATCATTCTTTTGCTCTTATCCAAATTTATTTATATCAAACAATGTAGGCTTTCAATTTATATACTACCTAATGTCTGTCACTATTCCACAATATTGAACAGGAAGACCATAATATTTTTACGTCCCCAAAACCTCAAGCTTCATCTACATTTATATCTAAACATATTTGTCAAATTGTCGCATGTCTTTTACTATATTTTCAATATAACAATGTAGGTACAAAGTTTCAGTATTTGCGACAAGTGAGAAATGAATCCTGAATTTTTGGCACAAAACCAAAATTGGTGAATGGCAGGTACCTTCTCAAGCATAAAATTAAATGTCTTTGTTTTTACCGGACTGCGCGACAGCCAATGCCAAACGGGGTTATGATTTTCACGCGTTGCTTTGCATGTGGATTTTAATAAATGAGGTAGGAAACGGGATACGATAGACTCCCACGTATGTTTTTGGTCAGTCAGATAGCAAATTGAAACCCTGGACTGCTTGACATGATTTCAAGTTCAAAAGTTTTATGCACTTTATTTTTTCAATGTAATCTTGTTTCCATCTTTTTAGTTCGCTTTTAATGTAATCTTTTTGTTTTTTTTTTATTTGTTGTTAATTTTTGTCGTTGATTTATTATTTTTGAAGGCATCGACTGAAAACAGCGAACAATCTTGTCAACCAAAATTAAAATAAACAAAAACCAACATCACACACTGTTGGTCAAAGTAAATAGACATGTTAAGAATAAAAACATGTATTTAATGCGGGCACAACAAACAAACTGTTAATTATGTGTAAACCGAAAAAGTAGGTGTCGTTTTCACAAAATACTAATTTCAACAAAATAACTTTAAAACAAAAAAAAAATGAGAACTAAACTGTACAAACAGGTTTCAGTTTTTAGTTATTTTAATATATGAGGGAGGTATAAATACTTCCACACTCTAGGAATCACTGACACTCCCCTGTGCAGGGCATGCATGGATGCGGAGGAAACGGTGACGCATGTGCTGCTTGAGTGCACCGGTGTCACCAAGATTTACCTTATTATTACCTTATGATTTACCTTATTATTATTAGACCGGGAAGTTTAATCTGCTTCTGGAGGGAGGTGGGCTGGTTGGAGTAACGGCCACTATGGCTCACGCACAATGGTCCACTTAAGGGACTAAGTGCGGAAACCAAAAACCCATGAAGAAGAAGAACATCTGAGGGAGGTTGACCGCAGTGAAGATGGTGTGATAGATATTGCTCAAAACAAAGAGGTTTGGAGGGGAAAGGGGAGGTCTTTGCCCAGCAGTGGTTAAACCCCGCAAACATGATCAGATCGTCATTATGGCCAGATAATGATCAAAACAAAGAGGTTTGGAGGGAGAAACGGGAAGCATTTACCCAGGTAAAGGCTACCCGTTTCTCCTTTACCGTGTCGCACTGCTGCCAGTGGGACACGGGAAAGGCGATAAAAAAAAAAACAAAAGACAAACTTTATTCGAATTCAGTTACATACTACTGCTATCTTCGGGCTCCGCCCACGTGGAGTTCGGTTATTCTCTTACGGAATTGTATTACAAAAGTATCCTATTTGTTCATCCAGGTTATAAACTCTGTCTGCAAAATTTCATGTACCTACATCATTAAAAAAAAGCATACAAACTTTCGCTTTTATAATACATATTTTTAGGATTCTTCTAGATAGTAGGTATCTATATATCCACGTTTACATAGGGTATGTTTTGGTAGCACTTTGCAAAAATCATGACACACACACATAACACAGGGTTTCTTTCTCTCAGATTGTTTTAACTTTTCTCTATAAACTGTATTCTAAATTGTTTGTGTAGAAAAGCAAATCAATTTCCACCCACTTCCATTTTTAATATTAGCAAGCAATTTTTCGTAATACGATGTAACCTTGACTAACTTTCAGCACATATTAAAGATTGTTCTTTAAAAAGCACTTTAGCAACAGTTGGCGTCTATCAAAATGATAAATAGTGTACAATCACGAGCACTAATATACACGTAAAAACTTTTAGGTTGTGCTTAGTTAATAAAAGCCGCTCGGGTCGAACTTTAGGTTAAGCCGAGCTTGCCTAGGTTGGTCCGTGGATGGGTGACCACCCATTATATACCGAGTTTTCCGCGTGCCTTGGAAAGCACGTTAACTCGTTAGACTGTCAGATGTAGTACTTTGACTGTCGTTATAGCGTTACAGGCAGTGGTTTTACCTATTACCCAGTACTAACTGAGGTCAGATAGGCAGTCGCTCCATGTAAAATACTGGTATTCAGCCGCATCCGGTTAGCGGTTAGACTGAAAGTTAACCCCAAAATAGCTGGGTAAAGACTAGGCAGATGATGACTTTTAAAAGGGATTTACTTCAACAGTATAGGTTAATGGTTGTTATTTTATCATCATCATCATCATCAGCCTATATAGTTCCCACTGCTGGGACGCAGGCCTCCTCTCTATGACAGGGAATGGGCTGTAATCCACCACGCGGGCACAGTGCGGGTTGGTAGATGTCACATGTCTTCGAATTTTTTAGTTCTAGGACATGCCGGTTTCCTCACGATGTTTTCCTTCACCGTTTTGAGAGCAGCGGTGATGAAATAAAGTACACAAAGTAATGCGCCTGTTTGGGTTCGAACCTACGACTTACTGCTCGTAAGTCGGGGCTGCTACCACTGGGCCACCGCTGCACAATTACAAAAATAAAAACAGTATTTTTGAACATAAACTCTTTTAACATAGCTCTGAACTAAAAGTTCCAATCAATATTAAAATCAGTTTGTAAGTTTTCTAATAGTAGGTATATGCAACGGTTAAAGATGGATGTGAAAAATAAACTAAAGATTACAGATTACGGATGTCCACATAAGCCTCAAATCGCCAATACCGTGTCTTCAAGTTGCCGTGAACTTTCTTAATTTTTAGCCAGGGTGCGTCTACACTTAAGCTTAGCGGCTAACCTTGAGTTTATTTTCACACCCATCTTTAGTTGAACATTATATTCATATGTATATTAGTTGCTCATGACTGTACCTACTATTACAAAGGCACAAACAGCCGGGATCGATAAGCTCACATACTAACGCGTTCCATCTGCGTTGTTCTGAATTTCACATCTGAAATTGGCCGATTTAATGATTACCGGGCAATCCCTTTGTGTATGCGTTCGTGTAGATCAAACAGCCGCTTCGTATCTGCGGCCTTCCGTAAATTGTATAGCATTGTATACTGGTTGGACTTTATACGCAGTTCTTAAAAGTGAATTTCAATTCGCACAAATCTAAACCGAGTTCAAGAGCTGTCACTGTCATCTTTGCTCCGGAAAATTGTCTCTGCTCTTGAGCGGTTTACATATTCTGATTGCTTATAGTTTCATTGGTGAAACTCACTCTTAATATTTGGCATGTATTTCTAGGTAACTATTAATAGTTTAAAGGTTAAGGCGCCATCGCTTTCAAAGCGTTAAATATTTCTACAATAACTACTAAAGGCTCGTTTACCGAGACGCGGTGCGGCGCGATGAGCGGCTCGATACGCAATAAGTTCAACCATATTGCGATGTATGAGAGCGTTCACGGAGAATCGATTTTACGCGCGTCTGCTTGAAATGCAGCGTTACTTCCGGCGGCGCCCGCAGATGACATCACCGCGGCGCACGTAGTGTTGCGGCCAGCAGTTCGTTTGATAATTTGTTTACCGAGAAGTGGCGTGTAAACGTAGCGGTACCCGCGACGGAGCACGCTTTGTACGCACCACTTTACGCCCCGTGTCTCCGTAAACACCATAGGACTGGGTTCAAAGTACGCCGAATTGCTCCGAGAAAAGAACACAACCTTGCATAGTTGTCGTGGCAGATTGAAAAATGTAAATAAGTCCAATTTTTATAAACCAAGCATCTTCCAAAATATCTTTAGTATTAGGTAACATTTACTTCTACAAAGTTATTACACTCTATGTTATACAGTTAAACCCAACCATACAGTTTATTATACACAATTATCATGTACATTGTACCCTAGGTATCTAGTATGCTGAAATTTTACTTATCAAGTAAAGTAGTTTTAATTGAAATGAAGGAGCAAGAACTAAGAAAGTTTAAGTTTAATTTTGCGGACGATCGGGCGACTGGCGAAATAGTGTGACTAAAAGTAGTCAACTGAAACCAAAGTTGCTTAGTTCTGAAGTTCTTAGGGAACATTGGTACTGCAATGTTCTGTGGAGATTGGAGTATTTCTTCTATTATATTTGCTTTGCCTGAGGAACCATGAATTTTGAGAGGTGGAATGGTTCTTTATACTAGTTCAGGGTTTGTTTTCCTCCGAAAATATCTTGTTATCTCCGTAACTGTAATTTCAGATAGGTCAGTCAGTAGATATAAAACCAGTTAAAGTTTACCTAGTATTCTGTTGAAACTCTGTGCCAAAATGGTTCTGTCCAAAGTGTTACTACTGTTAGAAGGCCAAAGTTAATTGTATGGCAAGATTTTCATCGATGTTAACGTCTTAAACCGTGTCTTTTTTGTCTAGTCTGCTGTGTTCCACTCCTGGACAAAGGTTTTCCCCACTTCTTCCACTTTCGCGGGTCCTTCCAGTTCTGACAGAACTGATCCAGGTCTTCCCGAAATCTCCTTCAACCCCGTCTCACTGTCTCAGGGCACCAGTTTTGAGTTATTTTGAAACCGTGTCTTACCTATAAAAATATTTGTGGCAAATAATACATAACATGAATGATAGTGATTCTAAACGGCCGGACATCTAGGACTGTGCCAATGTGTCCAACTAATTATTTTATTTTTTAATTGTCTTTTTTGTTTTTACTATGGCCACTTTTAACGTGCACGTCTTGCTACATCATTCTCACATAACGTTCCATCTCAACATTAATGATGTAACCAAGGTTTTTGTAACAATATTCTGATTTAAAAGAGTGTCCATGGAGTTTCTTGCCAATTCTTCTCCATAGAGATCTACGCTTTGGAATGGGCAACTACAGTAGTTTCAAAAGTTATTATGCCTTGTGACTGGGACTGTAGCTTTATTGTTGTTCGACTATTCAAAAGTGCCTGTAACTGGCCTACTTGAAATAAATGATTTTGATTTGATTGATTGATTTGATTTGTGTAACGCAGAATCTAGCTGACCATCCCTTTCTCTGAATGAATAGCCATTGATGATTGAGAAGCAACTCCGATTCAGTGTTGCACAAATAAACAATGATAGGTGAAAATGGCTCTACATCGATGAGACGAAGCATTCAACATGCCAAGCATACGGAGTGACAAATTACCTAACAAATTTTATTGAAAAACTAGCTGCTGTCCACGACTTCATTCGCGTGAAAATTTTGGTGGGTTTTAGGGGTATAAAAAATTGATGTTAACCGATTCTCAGACCTACCCGCTAAGCACACAACATTTTATACAAATCGGTTGGTAACAAACACCGCGACCCGAGAGTTTTATAAATTTGAAGATAGTAATCGTCAATCAGACGAAACTTCATTATTTTCTATTTAATTAAGATCATTTCATTTTTATTTGTGCATGCCATCTTTTATTTTTTACTGATATTACTTTGATCTAAGCCTTGTCATATTGATTTGAAATGTCGATTTTGCGTTTTTTTTTACAGGTATGACGACGAAGATTTTTCTCTTCTATTATTCTGTTCTTACATTGAACACTTACGCATTAATTAGCCAAGTTTACTCCACCATCTTCACAATAAAATGTTAATAACATTTACAATCAGTTCATGAACCAAGTTTTATGAGCCATTAAAGATGGCTGTGGGGATTAACTAGAGTAATTTAGCACACCCAGTCATCAACGGTCTGTGGGTAACTAATAAAGCGCTGGAGTGCGGTAATGACAAATTCCTGTGGGATAGCTACAGTATTAAGGAAAATGAACTCGTTAATGTAGGCTAAGAAAGGATAATTTATAAGGAAATGTATAAAATCTGCCTCGTTGGTCCAGTGGACGCAAGCATGAGGCTACTGAGCATCAGTAATTCTTCAGTAGCAGAGACGGAGGCTGGAGGAGCTCGTGGCTAAATAATAACAGCAGCACAGGGCGATCTTTAAGGTTAAGCCGTGCTTGCTGAGGTTGGTCCGTGGATGGGTGACCATAATTACAACAGCTTAACGTGTTTTCCGAGACACGGAATTACCTCCGTGTCTCGGAAAGCACATTAAGTCGTTGGTCCTGGCTATCATTTGTAGATATTTGACAGTCGTTACGAGTAGTCAGAACCCAAAAGTCTGACATCCAGTCTTACCAAGGGGTATCGTATTACCTAGTTGCTGGGTTGTGGATGTCAGATAGGTAGTCGCTTCATGTAAAATACTGGTACTCAGCTGCTTCCGGTTAGACTGGAAGTCGACCCCAAGATAGTTTGGGAAAAGGCAGATGATGAAGCAAATATTATGAGTATGACTTATGTATAATATACTACTAAAACTATATAATAACTCTACTCACCTCTAGATAGAAAATAAGTATTAAAGAGCAAAGTACATTTGCACTAATACCTTCATTAGTTCCCCGCCGTACTAAGAAAGAAACAAACCACAATAAGAAGACATAATTTTAGCCAATATATCGCGAGTTTCAAAGCCACCTAGAAGCTTCTGTGACACCGTGATTAATTCCATCGACACAACAAATTTTAATTGACCCCTAAACTTAAACTACACTCGCAATTATTAGGGGCTTGTGTAGCTCTTCTTAGTCTGGTCGTTCGGTACAGTCGTACACATCAATCAGTTGGGTGAATCACGCCTTGCCACCGGTTTCGTGAAACAATGGTTTATAAATGAACAGTTTATTGTACGTTTTGGGATTTATTGTTGGGGAAGGACAGTGGTGCAACCCTAATTAATTATGATCAATTTTCATACAATTGGAATTTGTAAGTACCTGTCGCTTTGTTTGAAAATTATAGTATTTGACTTTGAATTAGACAGACGACGTAAAAACCAAATTCAAGTTATGGTGATTCTCACACGACATCGCTTGTTCGCGCGGTCGGGCGAGGCGACGAAGCCAATATCATAGCAGTGCGCTGCGCGGAAAGGCGGAGTACGTGTGCTAGGCATCAATGGATTTCATAAGCTATTGCGCCGTAAGATCCGCTTAATCACCAGACCACGTTGACTAGCGGTGTCGTGTGAGAAATCGCCTAGAATAAAATCCAAGCATAAAATATATACCAATATGGCGTCAGTAACGTTCCAACTTACTTATAATGATTATAAAATTCACAATCATATGAGCTTAGCCGCGGGTACAGTCTTAAAATAAAATGCTGAAGCATTCCACATTTCTATTCTATACAGCTTCTATAGCTTCTCAAATCTCGGAAAATAAATGTACCTAACCCAACACAAAAAAGGACATAATTAAATTTAACTCTTAACAGCCTTTTAGCTTTACAGTGAAAGCAATAAAATTACCAGACCATGTTGCCCTAATAAGAGCTAGACCCAAAAAAAAAGGAAACAACAATAACCTTAGCGGTACCAAAACGAATCAATCAATTAAACATAAGACTCATACATGTCAGGAAAAATTCCAGCCATTTTTCATACCAATAGCAATCAACGAGAAATGTTTCCAGTTCGAGCTTTATTTCAATATTCCGATCACTCGTTCTATGACCCTCAACTGATACCTGATTAATTTTAAATTCAACAGCGCTTTGTAAGGAAAAGTTTGTAATTAAAGTCGCTTCGGATATCTTGAGGATCTAACTTCTTGTGATAGTTTCCTTTTAAACTTTATACTGTTCCTGACAGATATAGAATTTGCCTATAATAAATGTGGAATATGATGCGAATAGGCCTAAGGATTTTATTTTGTGAAAAAACGATTGCCTGGATTTTATAATTATCAAATAGTAGTCATCATATTCCTACCCTTGTTTAACGACACGGTTGGCGCTGTGGTTGAGCGATCGACTGGTGCGCTGCGTGTCGCGGGTTGGATCCCCGCATGGAACAAATATTTGTATGACTTACAAATAGTTGTTCCGGGTCTAGCTGTTGTATGTGAGTTTAAATGTTTGTAGATGCCTACACGATATAGGAGAAATTACGAGTGTAAGGCAAAGTTTAAAAAAAAAAAAAACGTTATTTGGTGTCGGTGGATCTCGTTTTTAGACTTCCGTACCCAAAGGGAAAAACGGGACCCTATTACTTGGACTTCGCTGTCCGTCCGTCTGTCACCAGGCTGTATCCCATGAACAGTGATAGTTAGCCAGTTGAAGATACGCTCGCTCGGCTCGCGCGTTTATGATCACAGTTCTAACCGGAAATCGGGTTTGGCCGGTAACACCGCTTTAGGGGTATGACGAACAGGGTGTAAAGCACCTAAATACTCCATTTAAAAGGGAGGATCCTCCGACCAGACAGGTGTTATGTCTGGTGGGCAACTGCCCGACAGTTGTTGTCGGGTTTCTCTATATACTCATAAGTCGATGTAAACTCTGCTTGCGCGATGTAGGAAATTGATGTTAGTTCTTCCGTTGTGTCATAGATGGCGCTGTAGTACTTTTTGTAGTAAGTTGCTATTCAACGTCGCTACACCGATATAGAAACAAAATACTAAAAACAGAATAGAATAAATATTTAAGGGGGCTCCCATACGTTTTTATAAATAATGGTACGGAACCCTTCGTGCAAGTGTGAGTGCGACTCGCACTTAGCTGTTTTTTTTTATTTCATTCTCCCCTGTCATTCGTCAGACTATCATTTACTCTTTTTTCCTTAATATAATTTCGCACACCATCCATCCATCAATTCTTTGGTCTTCCTCGCCTTCTCCATCCATCAAAATCTGGTGAGAAACAGCCAAAGTGTTGACCTCGTAAATAGGATGCAAAAAATATATCGCTTTTATAACACCAAGATTTCCTTTTTTATCACTATGACAACGAAGTAAGATGGGACCAGTCTTGGTTCGAACTCACGACCTTTCTGTTCATAGTATCCTTACCCTTGTCTACAGTTCCCTGACCCTTGTCATATTACGATTATTTATCTGTTCCCCACATAGTTTTTCTGTAGTGTTACGATAAAAGTATTTAACCCACGTTAGGGACAGACAAAATCAATTTACAGCTACGCTTTTTTGTAATAATGATTATGAAAATATGTTTATTGCGAAAAAAACGTACATGAGTTTCTTCCAAAAAACTAGGTTTCTTAAAAAAGTAGTAAGGTGTTAACAGACCTTTCTGAAGCCAACCAAGCATTCTGTACATCGAACTAAATAATTCTACGCAAAAAAATAGTACCTACCTACTGGGAAACAACTTTTTTTATTTGGAGTGAAAAATCACGTTTTACGGTAGAAGTCAATGTAACTCACCAAAACATTGTGCTGTTCGATGCATTGAACAGTACGTCGCCATCGTCGGCCGTGGAGGTATTTAAAGCTATAAGATAGAAAACACTTGTGACAAAGTTGGATTTTTGACACCCACTATCTCCGTAACTCGATGGTTCGCTGGTATGATTCGCAATGAAGGGGAGAACCTTAAAGAAAGTGCTTTTCGACTTCGTTATGGGTACTTTACACCCATTACAGGTAGTTGTAGACATAGCTCACCTCACGATCTCTCTCTTTCTGGTTCTGTTTGATGACAGCCTAGCGCATTGATTAACTGCACCTAGGTAGGCCCATACTAAAGAATAATGTAGTCCCTCATCTAAAAAGCTTTTACCTTTTAAGCCTATTTTCTGATTCAATGTCAAACAGCCTAACGCACCTTATTCATTTGACATGTCTATTTATTCAAAACTATTTAATTTATCGTGAAAAGTTCTCGAGTTTCGCACACACCATCCATCTTGGGCATTATGTCGGTTTTATTTCGCCATGGTAGGCTCAAGACTAATGGTTTTCGCGATTTAATGCCTACATTGAATCAGTTAATATTATTTTGTTGACAATAAATATTGTTTAGACTGATCACCATGACACGACCACCAAAGTTTTAGTAAGGCTTTCAGTAGTTAATGTTTGTAAATATTCTCTGGGTGCAAGCTCTGGCTGAGGAGCTTCTATTCCAATTTTCCATCTCAAGAAGTTCGCAGTCACTCGAATGCTTCTGTATAAAGACAGAATCTTCTGTATAAGATATAGTTTGAAAGGATTCGGAGATACTTAATAATTATATCAAACATAAAGTGCACTCTAAGCGTTATTTCTCTCATTGCTATTTATTTCAGTAAACGTATTTCAGTCGTCTAATTGAAATCCTCTCTGCCATTTTTGTAAAACAAGAGATGAATAAGTTAGAACCTTTATACGGTGGAAGCGTTAGGTGAGCCCGCGAATTTTTTTCATCCATCAATGATTATTTAAAAAAAAAAGGGATTAGATGAGGTTAGATGGTTGTATTGATGAATGTCATTATTATAATTCTGTAACTACATACGTGTTACGGTCGAGAATCATATTAAATTTGTTTAATACATAGCCTGAACTTGACAAGAAAAACAACAAAAAAATAATAATTTCGCGAGCTACCTTGACGCATCCATCTTAGCTAATCAACTTTTCCAACAACAAGCATTGTGTATCGACAACCTAACTTAAATTGACTACCGAACTCCTAAAAAAATAACTAACAAGTAACTTGAATCTAATTTATTTAGAGCTTAGAGACATATACAAATCGTAGTTTTTCGTCGGCTGTAAATTACGCCATTTAGTTCATCCGTGATGTAGCTGCGTTACACCGGCTTGTAACAGGAGAACAGCTGAGACTCTAAGAATATTGTACTTTGCATTATAAATGTAAAAGAATCAATCATCCAATGTCTGGGAAAACAGCAGGATATTGATAGAATTTCATGGATTTATCAGCAAGTTTAGCAAAGTAAACAAATTTGTTTATATAAATCAGGTAAGTACTTTTAACTCTTCCGTTTAGGAAAAGGAATATGTTGAATTATAAAACGTTTTTATATGAGCCTAAATACATGTAAATTAAAGGTAACATTTTAAAATTAATCTTATTTTTATTTTACTATTTAATCAATGCGGAAGTTTGTGAGGATTGATGGATGGATGGATGACAGCTGGCACACAAATACATTTTAAGCAAAAGCGTTGGCACAACCTAGTACTACTATTTAAGGTGTGACATAATAAACGTACAACCTTTTGTTTGTTGTCTCTAACATGAAACTGAACAACTTTTGTTTCACGTCGTTGGCAAGTAAGCTAGAACTCCATTATAAATTCGGCCATAAACTGCCCCAATTTGTAACATGACGGTGTGACATGAGGCCGTGCCTTTAAATGAGCCACTTTTTCACACAGTCCATGTAGTGTCGAACACAATATTTCACCTGTCAATATATTTGTCGGTTCGAACGTGTATTTCGGAATTTTTAACACGTGACTATTAATTTAAGCGAATGATGGCCGCCATTTTGATTTTGATTACCGTTTCCCGCCTTTTCACAATTTGTTCATCATTTCGTTAGCGATTGCAGCACTTTATCAAATACGATTTTATTTGACGAAGAATTTTCTGTGGATACTTCTGAGTTGAGTGAAATGCGTCTAGTTTCGTTATCTTATAAAGATTTCTAAGTGAATCACTCATTCGGGAGCTTTTTGTCCCAATAAAATCTTTAAATCAACTTTATTTATTACATTTATATCAAATAACACAGACGCTAAGAAAACATTATTTGCTAGTCAAGTAAAATACGAAGGTACTGTTTATTTCTAAAGAAATCGGTCTCACGGGACCTGAAAAGTAAATATATCCTACAAACCTGACTAAAAACTACTCTTAGCTAGTAGTTATTTTTGTAGTTTTCAACCCAGATTTCAAAAGAAGAAAACAAGTTAAAAATTTACCTAAAAATCAAGTTTACAGCAGAAAATGAAAACCCTATCCATGTGCTATAGAAGACATTGCCTATTCATGCTAAAATTTAGTTATGCTACCTTCAATGTGGGAACACATTTATCGAGTTAAGAGAATTTGATTGTTCTGAAAGCTCTTTGATGTAACGACGCGACACGAAGGAGCATTGTATTGTAGAATTATGCACCCTCCACTTTTGAGGATCATATAATGTGAACGAATCCAAAATATATGAGGAAAACATACAAGTTTTTATCAGTATAAAACTTAACAAAATGTGTCTCTTTTTCCTGGAGGACCTCATAGCTAAATAAAAACAGCCGTACAGATCGATCTTTAAAATTCAAATTCAAATTCATTTATTAATTTTGTGAACACAGGGTACAAATTGATGTTGTATAAAAAATGTTTGGTCCATCCTATGTTCCGCCGAAAGGCATACAAAATAGTGGCGTTACTGTGTGGCTAAAGTCAATATAATCAAATTTAAATTAATTATAATAGTAGAAAATCTTATAAAATACAATGTCAGCTAATGATATTGTCAAAACTAAAATGGAACAAAACAAAATCGCACAAAAAAAGAAAATACAATGT
This sequence comes from Cerastis leucographa, assembly GCA_963082945.1. NCBI lineage: Eukaryota > Metazoa > Arthropoda > Insecta > Lepidoptera > Noctuidae > Cerastis > Cerastis leucographa. The sequence goes on along the minus strand of OY720356.1, from coordinate 16,756,024 downwards.
CAATATTACAATTGTCAAACTAAAATTAATTTAAACAGTACAAAAAAAAAAATACAATATCAACAAATTTTAAAATCATCAAAATTAAATGAATTATAACAATTATTAAAACATAAATTAGTTATATCCGTATCTTTACGGTTAACCCGAGGATGGGTGACCATCCATTACATGCCAAATATCCTCCGTGCCTTGGAAAGCACGTTTCGCCGTTGGTCCCGGCCGTCAGTTATAGACCTCTGTGTGTCATTACAAATGGTTTGAAGAAAAACATCGTTACAGGTCGTCCGAAAGTCTGACAAACAGTCTTACCAAAGAGTATTGTATTACCCAGTACTAACTGGGCTGTGAAGATTAAATAGATACTTGCACCAAGTAAAATACTGAATGCCGACTGATGAGTCTCCTTTTACAGGCTGAAAAAGCTAGACTTCGATGATATTCATTTCCTTAACGTTTGTAATGTTTTGTTTTACAATACATGTATTTACAGTAAGGACCACAGCGTTGTCTCTGTACTGCAGATAATGAAATACCTAACGAATAACAAAACCCAGCAATTTTTTCACAAAACTCCCATTCCACGTTAATTCTAATTAAAAACAAGGAACATTGACATCGCACACAGTCCAGTTAATCTATTTTACTGGCAACCCCATTTAATCCGGGCAACACTCACACTTGTGTTGCCAAATTGAATATTCATATCATTTAGAATTTGTTTCAAAAGGAAATTGAATTAAAGTGGCATATGATTTTAATTTTATTTTGTTTGTGTTTTGTTACCCGTTGACTAGTTTGAAAATTTTGCTTCTAATAATCTGCTACTTTATACAAAACTTTAAGGGTCAGCTCACACCGAGACGTGACGCTGCGCGCACATTTTAAAGAGCGATTCAAAATTTAACTTTATTTTCTACACGAAAAGATACACATTTCCTTGTGAGAATACGTTGCGCCACGCAGCCCTGCGCCGTGTGACGCCTGTAAAGAAATCTGTATCCTTTCGTGTAGAAAATAAAGTTATATTTTGAATCGCTCTTTAAAAGTGTGCGCACAGCATCGCGTCGCTTCGCGTCTCGGTGTGAACTGACCCTATAGCGACTTTTGGAAAGGTTTTGAGTTCGTTTTGTATAATTTTATGCTACTAAAACTGGCTTAGATTTTAATTTGTATAGGTCGGATGGGCACTTTCTCCATTACTAGTATTCACTGTATATAATGTACCCGACATTGGAAATCGACCCGAACACAGGACAGCACACCGAGAGGTTAGGCAAAATATAAAATCATCAACCCTATAACTAATTCCTCTAAGGGTCAAACGATTTTGGTCAATTGAATCTTCAATAATTCCTTATAAATCAAAGAAACTTTTAACAAAGGTCGGCACCATTAAGGTTACCCAATCAATACCCGATCCTCATTGACACAATGTTTTTAAGGCGACGATTTGTGGAAGGACATCCGTTTCGGTTTTTATTCGTGGACCCTTCGATTTCAATGTAGCTATAGGATTTGAGTAGAACGTTTTACAAGTCAGTACAGTTACAGTTCGGTGGGAATAAAAATGATAGTTAATAAAAAAGTTACGTGTCTCAAAATGAGAAAAGAAATTCAGGGCGTCAAAAATTCACACACATCGCTGTCAATACGAAAAGTGCCTAAAACCTGCCAACCTGCTGCCAACTTTTTAGGATTCGTTGGGCAAAAAAAGGCGAGCTCTCTGTTCACGTGAACTAGTCAACAAACGGTTTGGTGATATTCTGAAATACAAGGTGGGTACTTGGACACCATGGCCCTAGTGTTTCAACCCTCCATAAATGCCTCAAACATATAACTACCAAATAATTGTCTTGACGGCACAGTTGGCGCAGTGGTTGAGCGATCGACTGCTGCGCTGCGTGTGGCGGGTTCGATCCCCGCACGGTACAATAATTGTATGGCCTACAGATAGTTGTTTTGGGTCTTGCTGTTTGTTTATGTGAATTTAAATGTTTGTAAACGCACCCACGATACAGAAAGAAATTCCTAGTGTGGGGCAAAGTTTAAAAAAAAAAAAAACCGTTTTTAAATTTGCACGGAACAGAAAAAAACAGTATGCGACAACTGCAATTATTGTTCAGCCGCATGCTTAAATACGACTACACGTTTCTGAAACACACTGAGTTACTCACTGCCTCTGAATTCAACATGAAGCTGAATCAATACTTCCGTACCTTCAATATGAGTTGAATGAATATTGATCTGATTCGACATTGCAGAAGAATGTCGTCTTTAGAATAACTTCCGCGTCCAACTTTTCTCTTTAAACCTTTCAATAACTTTAAGCAATCGATACGCTGGAGCGTAGTTTTGAGAGCTTGGCTCTTAGTTACTTTGATGACGTCAGGGGTACTCAATTTACACGAATTCAGGATTTTTTTTACACTAAAAGTTGTACAAAATAAATATGGGTAGGGACAATGACTTCTTCAGAGGATTAGGGTAAATAAAATCATCCATCTCTGGATGAAGGCCGAGGCCTCCTCCATCTGTTGCCATTTATATCACTATCTTGAGCTGTTTTAGTCCACTCTATCAATGCCAGTGCAATGATATCGTCTCGCTATCGTTGCAATGGTCTTCCGCGGCGTCTGTTTCCGTTTTGTGGATACCAGCAGAGCAGGACGCGCTCGCTCCACCTGTTGTCTGTTCTCGCGATGTGGCCTGCCCAATTTCACTTAATATTCCTTTTTTCTTTTTCCTGTTGTAGTTGGACTTTCCATCAGATCTTTCCCTATTTCAAAATAATTTCTCAAAATTCTTCTTGTATGATATTGGTCCCATTTAGATTATTTTTGGTTTTTGTTCTATAAGCCCAAGACTTGTTCTTAGAATAAATTATCCTAACTAATATTATAAATGCGAAAGTAAGATTGTTTGTTACGCTTTCACGCGAAAACTACTCAACCGATCATCATGAATCTTTGTACACATATTCTTGGAGGTAACATAGGCATATAGCCTATGTTACTTCTAATAGGTTAGGTTTTTTTTATTGCTTTTTTATCATCACGATACGACCAATAGGAGCGGAGCAGCAATGAAAAATGTTGCGAAAACGGGGAAAATGTGACGCAGACGAAGTTGCGCGGGACAGCTATATAGTTGTTTCATAAATAAGATATTATATAAGTATTTTATAAGTGTTTTTAGTATAGACTCTTTTTTTTTACCGATTATTATTTGTGAATGTGTGGACATTGTAGGCTTTATATATTCCTCGATCCTTGGTAACTTTTTATTTTGTTCTACGTTTTGTAGTAAGCAATGACTTATTGTCGGGCCTACGATATCCTCCCATACTTATGTACTAACGCTGTAACATAAAAATATTGTAAAACCAAATGATTTTAAAAGAGTAACCATGGAGTTTCTTGCCGGTTCTTCTCCATAGGAAACGACCAACCCGAACCGTGCACATTTTTTTGTTAACGTTTTACAAGTGCCCATGTAGGCCATGTGAATTAAATATATTTTGTTTTTTTGATACAGAATATATTAAGATGGATGGATGGTGAGAGGAATGATATGAAAGAGATAAGAGTAAATGATGCCGTGACGTCTAAAAGGAGAGAATGGAAGAAGAAAACGTGTTGCACTGATCCCAAGTAGAATGAGACAAGGGCAGAAAGATGATATAAGTATACAGAAGTTGTTAGCGACCTTTATTAATAAACTAGCTGTTCCGCGCAACTTCATCGGCGTCACATTTTCCCCGTTTTCGAAACATTGTTCACTGCTGCTCCACCCCTGTTGGTCGTAGCGTAATTATGTATAGCCTATAGCCTACCTCGATAAATGGGCTATCTAACACTGAAGGAATTTTTCAAATCAAACCAGTAGTTCCTGATATTTGCGCGTTAAAGCAAACAAACTCTTCAGCTTTATAATATAGTTAAATATTCAAACAAAACATGAAACAAGGTACACTAATCGGATTACGTTTCACAATGGACACGACACACAACACGCCTATTAACAGAAATGGCCTAATGAATTTCGTCACACCCAAGCGCAGCTTTATTAATTAGGACACCCGAGCTCACACGGTATCAGGCACGATATTGATAATCTGTTTTTGCCACAAGCCAAAAATGGTCAGCTATTAAGAGCTTGTAATAGCCACATTGAATTTCACGTTGATTTGTGGTCATGCTGATGGTTTTGGTAAACCTAATTATTGCAGCTAAAATTATTTAATTTATATCTATTTTCTATACAAGGTGTTGTTTTACATCCTCGTCAAATTGACGAGGATGTAAAGCAACACCTTGTATTTATTGGGTGTAACGGAAAGCGTATATAGGTACATACTTAAGTGTGTGCCAATCAATGTCAAGTGATTATCATGCATTACACTTGCAGCAGCAGTCGATATGAATTAGTTTATTAGAATTTCAGTACCTCTAGGTAATGTCGGTTGTTGCAGATCACTATCACTTTACTCGAGTACCTACTACTCTAAAGGCACATTCACACATTGCATGACATGCTGCCAATCCGCACTTCCCAAGGCTGCAAGGAATGCATCAAGGACGAATGCACGTTTGGGTACATTGTTACATGCCCTCAAAGCCGCCGCGCTTTGCCACCCAACAAACGGCATCAAGCGGCAATGTTGCCATCTTCAGAAGCTCTTTCAGAGTAACGTAGAAACTAGTTTCATCGCTGCGGTTTGCTGCTGGAGTCGCATTTGGAACCTTTAGGTCACATACGGAACTGTAGCTTCAATAAATATAATAAATTTAATTAAAAAAAAAAAAAAAATTGATAGAAGAAAGCAAGGTTCAACTTCGTAATAAAACATTACAGTTATAGCTAATAGGAGCAGACCGGCAGACAAGTTAATAAGCAGTCACAAAGGGCTCATTTAATACAACATGCAATGCACGAGACATTTCATTTGCGAATCGTTGCTGGTTCATGGCGGCTGTCCAAAAGTCATTAAGACCCGTATTATCCGTTTTGTTTGACTTATGCATAGTAGTCGTTTAACTAATCTCCTATTTCAAGGTTTTATTAGGACCGATTGGCCGAGTATGAACGAGAATGATGTAAAGTAAATTGCCCCATTCTCTTGGTAATACGAGTGTTTATAATGATGTATTTCATTATTTTAAGGCTATTATTAAGTTTAATTTATTTTTGAAAACGCCCTATTTACATCCTGTTCTTTTCTGGTTGACAAGAACAGCAGATATTAAAATACAAAATTTTATGAAATAAGCAGTACCTTTGTGCTCTGTTATTATTATTTATTTATTTATTAAACAATTTTTATACAAACTTTCATTTAAAAACTAAGCCCCACAAAACTGTTTTCACAGTTTGTCTGTAGGAACGGAACGATATTCAAATCAAATCAAATCAAATCATTTATTTCTTTGCAAACATGGGTATTAGGTACATAGATGTTCGATTATAATAGGGTTCTCCATATTTTACCGTCACATAGGCATGCAAATATTATGTTTGCAATTTAAGTTTTTTTTTAATTTTGTTTGTGGCATGTCAATCAATTAAAATTAAAATTTCATTTATAAAATAAAAAACCATTGGAATTACAATAAAAAAAAAATTATCATTTGAATTACAATAACAAATTACACCCTGGTCAAAGTTATAAAAAAATAAAATAAAATACTATAAATAATGTCAGACGAAATAAAATGATGCCATCAACTAGAATAACAGTATGTCATTTAGAGTAAGAATAGCTATATTATAAATCAGCCAATAACAGTAGGCTTATAGCGTAACAGTAAGTATAATCAATCAGTCAGTGAATCATCATTAAGAAAGTCGTCAATTATGTAATAGCTTTTCGTAATTAAAATGTCAGTTAGCGCCCTTTTAAATTTAAATAAAGTTAGTTTTTTTACAGCATTAGGTACTCTATTATATATGCGTGGAGCAATACCAAAAAAACTTTTTTGCATTAGTGCGGTTTTACTTTGATTTTGGTTGGTTTTTTTTTGACATAATTACCAGTTCCCTATCAGTAGACTGTCCCCAGAAAATAACGCCATACCGCAATAGAGAGTACACTGTCAAAAGAGCCTGACTGTTAACTTTCTTTGAAAGTTGAGATAGAGCATATGCAGATTTGCTCAGTTTTTTACATAATTCTTCAACATGAGGTTTCCATGTAAGTTGGTTGTCAATTATTATGCCTAAAAACTTAGCTTTATTAGCTTCTTCAATGTCACAGCCATTGTAGGAAATTTTAATGTCCGGGTTTTTACATCGTTGATAAAAATGCATGACTTTAGTTTTAGTCAGGTTTATAATCAAATTATTATTATTCAACCAATTTATTATGTCGGTTATGCAAGTATTTATATCATTCTTGTAGTTATTTGGATCACTACATTTAATTATAGCTGTACTATCATCTGCAAAAAGAACCATTTGGTTGGTTGTTGCTTTCGGGAGATCATTTATATATATCAAGAAAAGCGGCGGCCCCAGTACGCTACCCTTTGGGACGCCATATTTTACGTGTCTTGGTTTCGATACATATATGGTTTCTAATTTTGTTTTTGGACATACCCTAGAAATTTCTGTGCAATGAACCCTATTACTTAGGTATGATTCAATTAACTTTAATATATTCCCTCTTATACCATAGCTATGTAATTTGTGCAACAGAATATTATGGTCTACACAATCGAAAGCCTTGGTCATGTCAGTGTAGATTGCACAGACTGGATTTCTCCCATCTACAGATGACATGACATTAGCTAACAAGTCAAAAAGTGCCATATTAATGGTAGTGTTCTTACGAAAACCCTTTTGTTCTTTGCAAAATAGTTTGTACTTTTCGAAATAGGTATATAAAGAGTTATAGATGACTTTCTCAATAATTTTTGAAATAGTTGGAATTTTTGCAATAGGTCTGTAATTTTTTAAATCAGTTTTGTCATCTTTTTTATAAAGAGGTTTTATAATATTTTTCTTGAGCTTGTCCGGAAATATGCCATCAGCTATGCACAAGTTTATTATATGAGCTAACGGAGGTGCTATCAGCTCTTTAGTAAATTTCAAAACTTTTGTGGAAACTCCATCGTATCCAACAGTATTTGTGTTTTTAAGCTTGAAAATTATTTCTATTATGTCGTCAACTGTTACGGGTTGCATGAATAGTGAATTTAATGTGTTATTAATTAAATATGTATTATTCGATATTTTGATGTCAGGTTTAATATTATTCTCAATTGTATTAATAAAATAATCGTTAAACTCGTTTGCAATGTCCATGGGGTCTGTAAATGTCAAATTGTCTCTATTCACGCACGCTATAGGCTCGAGCGGCAAACTAAATTTGGATCTATTTATTATTTGCCAGGTAGATTTTGATTTATTTTGGGCGGTGTTTATAAAATGATTATTTTGTGCTTTTTGTGTTAAGTTTATAATTTTTTTATACAGTTTGGTGTAGTTTTTAAGGACTAATTAATTTTTTGAGTTTGGTTTTAATCGATACGCCGAAAGTAACTGCCTTTGCTTGTTACTACATATTTTTATTCCGTGAGAAATCCATTTAGATTTTTTGCTAGTTGGAATGGTGACAATTTTCTCGGGAAAACATAATCTGTATATAAGGGAGAAATCATCCATGAAAATGTCAAAAGCTTCGTTCGCATCCTTAGCATTATATACTAGCGTAAATGATAGAGAGCTGAGATGTCTTTTGAAGGTAATTAAATTTTCCAAGCATAAATCCTGTTTTTTTGTTTTCCAGTATTTTAGTTTGCAAGTTTTGTTTATTGGTACTTTGAGTATTTGATATGTATGGTCAGAAAGTACCAAATCTATAACCTCAGCTTTACATTCTTTCCGATAATTGTGTGCAAAATTGTCTATACAGGTTTGACATTTTAACCTAGTGGGAGTATAAAGCGCTAGTTTTAAATTGTACTTCATAAGAAAATATTCTAGTTCTAATGTTGCGTTGTTTCTTTTCAAAACATTAATATTAAAATCTCCACACAAGACGACCTTCTTATTTTGATATTAAAAAATAAAATAAAAATAAACAATGTTAAACTAATATTAATCAATTATAGTTATCCTTATGTATTTGTCCTTAAGTAATTTTGTGTGCACATAAATAAATAAACAACAGCAACAACCACCACCGATTTCAACTATTGCTAAGAACCATCCAGATGAAATAATACGTATAAAAATATAATCAAAATCGGTCACGCCGTTTAGATAAAGGAGAATACGACTAGTTCGAATTCTCCTCTATCTAAACGGCTGCCCAAAATGAATGAGAAAAAGTGTCATAGAATATTAGCCTATTTCTTAACGCACACATGACGTAACGTACAATAAATATCGTCACCATTAAATTTCGTCATTCAAATATTAAGTAAAGGGATGCTCCATTTTTCTAGTGCCAGCAAGAAAAAACGAAATACAAACCGTACACAAAAATTGGCACCACATGTCTTACAACTGCTACAGTGATCCTTTGTTACCCTTATTTAGGCCACCAAGCGATCCTATTCCGTTTGGAAGACACCTGTCTCACTTTATGAAGCTGGCAACCAATCCTTCACTCGCACGAAAAAAAAAAAAGAGTTTCCTTTAGGCCGACGCCACACAGTTCGAAGCTTCGCACGTTCTGTGATTGGTCAGTAGCGAAATTCTAACCGTGCAGTGTGGCTATCTGAACTGGCTGCTGGTATGGTCACAAAATATCATGCCTGTACCCCCGGAGGATTAAGCAGCGATGTACCACATACACTTGCATAGGCAGAGACTACGGAATAGTCGCGGCAGTGAGGAGATCGATGACAAAAAGTTCAAATCAACATATTTAGTCCAAAACTCAGTCAAGCGAACTCCGCTCACTTATGCAGTAAATAGATCATCAAGCAGGTGATAGAAGAAACGGTGCAAGGTGGGGGACATCATCTGAGGGGAGACGCCGCATACGAAAGTAGCGCACATTCGTATGCGGCGTCTCCCCACAGTGAAAGTCAAAGCCGTCAGTTTATATCCGTCATTTGGGTTGTGGTGCGAGTAAACGGCGACGACACGAGGTCATACAACGCGGTATGTGCATCAATGTGGCTATTGCATGGCTAAATTCATGCATTGGATTAGTGACCGACCAAAACTGGTTTTTACGACCGAAACCGAAACCGAATTTCGGCAACGGTCTCAGTTTCGGCCGAAACCGAAACCGAAACATCCCTACAAGGATCATGTTTTGAGGCCAAAATGAAGAAAACGTTATTATAATCAGTCAGTCGTTATTTTTTTATCTCACACACATAGTATTTTTTTATTACATGGCTATGCAGTCATCGGCATAGCTACTTAATATTTAAGTACCATGTAAACAAAAAACAAAACAAAATAAATCTCTTTGATCTTGACTCAACGTACCAAACATGACCGATCACAGCGCGAGAACTCCCGAATGCAGGAGGTCTACTCTCTTTCTCCGAAACGTAACTTCGGCAACGAACGAAAATTAAACTTGGTTACGTTTGTGACCCTACTCATCATTTGCGGACGCACACAATAACATTCAATACATTCGTTCACGTTAATTATCCGTGAATTCGTTTCGGAGAAAGAGAGTAGACCGCCAGTTTCGGTTTCGGTCGTAGTTTCGGCAGATTTGCCGCCGAAACCGAAACTCGTTTTTTTGCCGAAACCGAACATTCGGTCGGACACTACATTGGATTCGCTGAAGCATGCTCATTAACACGTATCAATCTGTGACTGGCCTTACAGTGATCTGGGGTGCCTTTAATAAATCCATTCTAGTAAGAATGTGAGAAACAGAGATTTGTCACCTTTTACTGATAAATTACTCGTTTAGACCCTTTCGTGCGATCCGTCTCGAGAATTGTCTGCCCAACATTTTGTAAGGGTTGAGGAAAACGTCTGGATGCGGGTTAGTTGAATTGGTTTGGTATTTCTTTTATCAGGGATAAAAGAAAGAAAAATACGAAAGGCAACTTTACCGTTAAGATACTAAACATAAGCTAAATATTTTTTTTGCAAATATACGCACCTAATTTTTCTGAAGAGCATCACCAAGAAGATCAGTGTAGTCTGAAACTTGCCTGATTTGTGTCAACTAAAACTAACCATTAACCCTCTGTTTAATATTAATGCATAGTAACTGCTACTTGTAGATCTTTGACACACACACACACAGTTCTGACTGTCAATATTGTAGATCTTTGAAAGTCCTTACAGGCCAAAATTCTGACAACCAGTCTTACCAAAGGGTATCGTATTATCCAGTACTAACTGCGTTGTGTAGGTCAGATAGGCAGTCACTTCACGGAAAATACTGGTATTTATCTGCATCCGGTTAGACTTGGGATCGATATAGGCAGATGATGAGCTGTTAACGTGACAAGGAAACTCAATGTAACCAGCAGGATAATAATATCATTATCTGGCCCTTCACGGAGTCGGGTGATTCGCCTTAATTAGGTCAATCAAAATGCGCAGGCGTCACATGTTTCAGCCGTTGTCGTCGACGCTCTGCAATTGAATGTGAAATGCGCTTAACAACTTGTTTTAAATAAATAATTTAAATATTAATATATTTAAATTATTTATTTAAAACAAGTTGTTAAAAAAACACTTATGAAATACTTATAAAATATCTTATTTATGAAACAACCAGCTGTCCCGCGCAACTTCGTCTGCGTCACATTTTTCCCGTTTTCGCAACATTTTTCATTGCTACTCCGCTCCTATTGGTCGTAGCGTGATGATAAAAAAAGCAATAAAAAAAACCTATAGCTTTCTTCGATAAATGGGCTATCTACCAGTGAAAGAAATTTTCAGTGGTAGATAGCCATATCGGACCAGTAGTTCCTGAGATTAGCGCGTTCAAGCAAACAAACAAACTCTTCAGCTTTATTATTAGTATTAGATCTACATACCATGAAGTGGGACCCCGGTGATCTGCTATACAGGTTTTCCTAGTGCAGTCCAGAGAGACCAATCTCTCACAAACTTTTCTAGGTACCGTATTTAAGCGAGATAAAATAATTTTATTTTGTGAAGTGGGAATAAATAAATAAACAACGCGTGAAGCTTGTGGCCAAGAACTCAAGGTTCTTCTGAATATGTTCTTGAATGTATTTTATACTCATAGCAGAATATTTCTTTTTTTCCTAGCCCGTTCTGTCCTAATACTTCTGAGCAAAGGCCTCCCTCTACTCTTCCCACATTTCACAAACAGGAGCGTCTTCCTTCCAGTTCTGACAGAATTTATCAAGTTCGGCCCACCATCTCCTTTGTGGCCTCCTGTGACCCCGCCTCCCTGTTTTAAGGCACCAGTTTTACGCTATTTTGGCCCACAGTTTGTCCAGTATCAGACAGTAGCAGACATGTCCTTCCCACTCCAATTTCAGTTGAGCAGCCTTTTTAGCCACGTCAACTGAAATTTGCTTTGGAGCGCAGTATACCGTAAGCAAATGATTTACAGGCTGATATTATTACGTCACAATTCTTTATTGTCTATAAAGGTACTCCCTCACTGGAGCATGTAATGTAATTTAACAATCCGAGATTCGATCTTGTACAGAAACAAGTGACTGTTACAAACTGCTCGGGTCTCCTCCCTCACTGGTGTAAGGCCCGGCCTCCATCAAAGCGAAGACGAGCGGAGCGGAGCGAAGATGTGCAAGATTCGGCCAATTACAAGAGAAATGACAGACGCGATGTAGATTTCAACCAATTTGATTGGTCGGTTTCCACACATCTCCTCTCCGCTCCGCTCTTCCCTGCTTTGGTGGAGTCCGGGCCTAAGGCTCGGGCTCCACCAAAGCGAGAGGAGATGTCTGATGCGGATACGAGAGAAAATGCGTAAAAGCTAGGGTGTATCCACTAAAGCTGTGCGGAGATGCGCAAAGGGGCACGCCGCTCACAGCACACCGCTTACCACAAGCCGCCCACGTCACTGCTCATCTCCGCTGGCCTGGACAGTTACGATACATCTCCTCTCTTCTCTGGTCAACCGTTTCACTAAAGCTAAGTGGAGACGAGACACTTCTCGTCTAAATAACAAAATTCTATTGCTTGTTTACAACACATCTTTACTCCTCTAGTTTCGTCTTCGCTTCGGTGGAATCCGGCCCTAATGCTTGAATCTGAACTGTTATATTACAAGCGAATGCCTTCAGCGAGAGAACGGCTTAAAAATAAGTATATCTCACTTCACGCAATATAAGTCTCATCTTGATTTGAAAATAAATATGAGCACCAACGTTCCTGGAAAATAATTTTCTGTTGACGAGCTTTCGTGTGTAGTACACTTCACACGTTTCGAGTTGTCAAAGGGCCCTATATTACTTTTTCATCCTTTTGATATTCAATTTGAAAATAATATTACCCTCCTAGTATTTTCATTTTTGTATTTCACTCTTAACCAAAGTCGCATGAACACTTGCGCACGGATAAGGAATTGTGTTAATGCCTAAATATGATTCATCATCTGCTCAGCCTTTTCCCAAACTATCTTGGGGTCTGTTTCCAGTCAAAGTCAAAGCATTTATTTCAATTAGACCATTACAGGCACTTTTGAAAGTAAAAAAAAAAATATATAAAACGCGAAGCTGCAGTCCCAGTCACAAGGCATAATAACTTGTGAAAGTACTTTAGTTGCCCATTCCGTAGCGTAGATCTCTATGGAGAAGAACGGGCAAGAAACTCCATGGACACTCTTTTAAATCAAAATATGTTACAAAATCTTGGTAACATCATTCATATTAAGAATTACAAATATGTGAGAACAATGTAGATATAGGTACGGGCAAGTTAAGAGCGTCCAGAGTAAAAGATTAAATCAGTAATTAAAAAATAAAGTAATTAAAATAAACCGTGGCAGCTAAGAGATGACCAGTCACAACTGACAGTCTAACGGATGCAGCTGAGTACCAGTATTTTACATGAAGCGACTGCCTATCTGACCTCCACAACCCAGTAACTGGGTAATACGATACCCTTTGGTAAGACTGGATGCCAACTTTTCGGCTTCTAACTACTCGTAACGACTGTCAAAGATCTACAAATGACAGCCAGGACCAACGGCTTAGCGTGCTTTTCGAGGCACAGCCGAATGCCAAAATATGATTGTACTCTTAGAATCTCAGCGCTCAGCCAAGTGTTGAAAATCATCAAGCCTTTAATTCCCGAAAGGTGAGACAAAGGTGTACCCAATAGTACACCCACATATAATCGCCAGTTATGTTTCCCATGAGATAGGGGAGCAAGCCAATTGCCATCAGCCGGGCTCAGACCCAGACCCCATTGTTGTTGCTACAGAGAAGTACGTAATGCAAAATCCAAATAACACTGCCTGACCTGGAAATCGAACCCAATACCTCATAATCAGCATCCCCGTATTGCTATTCAAATCCAAATCACGTGTTTATCAAGATCACCTGAAGAGAAAAAAAAAAGTAAAAACGTTCCTAACTTCGCTCATAAAGGACGTTCCGTTTGACACATTCCGATCACGTACTCCATCGATTACTGTTATGGAAGCTAAATATGATTAGTGATATTGTCGTTATTAGTGTTATATCATGGATTCGTTTACGAGGAAATCGTGTGTGTGCACATGTTACCAGACAAATATATCAAGTAAGAAAACCTTTCAGAGGCTTCAAATTTCCTTCATTATTTTTTTTACTGAAATCTTATGTAACACTTAAATACCTTTTTTTCGGATGGGCAATCATCAACACTTAAATACCTTAACCGATATATAAAACAGAAATACGTTGCCCTGTTTTCATTATGATTACTGTATTTAAAAAAAAAAACTCTAAATTGAAAACATGATATTGGAAATAAATACACAGATACACACGTCAAACTTATAACACCCCTCTTTTTCGGTCGGGGGTTAAAAATGGCTCAAAAACAGCCCTCATTTTAATAATGTCCTTTTTATGCAACACAAAGCACATGAGTGTTGTTTAGAGCAGAAACAGGGATGGCTTAGTTTTACAATTTTTCTCAGTTCATATTTGTTACTAGCTGTCTAGCGCAACTTCGTCTGCGTCACATTTTCCCCGTTTTAGCAACATTTTTCATTGCTGCTCCGTTCCTATTGGTTGTACCGTGATAATATATAACTTCCAGCCTTCCTCGATAAATGGGCTAACTAACACTGAAATAATTTTTCAAATCGGATCTACAGTTCCTGAGATTAGCGCGTTCAAGCAAACAAACAAACAAACTCTTCAGCTTTATAATATTATATAGTACCTATAGATATCAACATAATATGAGTGATAAATATCTTTAATGGACCTTATTATAATTTTCTATTTAACTTTAAAACTTGGCACGAGGGTTAATCTCTAATTTGTCTGAATACCCTATAGCGCATAGGGGTAGGAACAGTATAAAGGGTGTAAAACACCTCTTAACGAAGCCGAAAGCCACTGGTTCTCCCTGTCATTGCGATATTTTTTTTTGTTCTACACCATACCTAGGAACCTTCTACTTACAGAGACATTAGGGGTCAAAGTTCCAACTTTTTGACAAGTATTTTTTTTTTAAATACAAGTTTTTAATGTAACATTTTTACTTTAAATAACTCCACGACCCCCGTACTATTCAATCCGTCCATCAGCACAATGTGTTGAGAGCGTTACATTGAGTTCTACCACAAAACATGATTTTACACCCCCCAAAAAAAAGTCGTTTCCCAGCAATAATTTTTGCGTAAAGTTAATTAGTTTCATGTACAGAATGCTTGGTTGACGGCTTCGTGATGAGGTGATTTACACGGTGTATGAACGCGAAACGAATCACATTCGTAAAGTTAAATTCACTTTAAACCTTAAATTGGTTTCCAGCCACGCTCGAGCACCAAAAACCACAGCTAAGTATATGAATCCGGCAGCAATCTAAAATGTTTAGTTTAGCATCGCTGCATGCTTCCTCCAGCCAGCTATTCGTTGGCTTAAACATTTTGTGGCTTCACAAAACGAAGTATTTTGAAGCATTGAAGGGTTATTTTAGGGGTTAAAAGCCGAAGTTCCTTCAAAATGAGCACTTGGAAACAAGTCACGCAATCTCTGAAGGGTACAATAGGGGTTAACATTCTTACGCCCACAGCATCTAGGCTTGAATATAATGATCGTTAGACGTCAGACAAAAATTGAGCTAGAAAATCCTACCTACAGGGTTTTTTTTTATGACGTTGCCCCGCACTAGCAATTTTTCATGTATAGGGGGGGCGTTTACAAACAGCCAGACCTGGAATAACTATTTGTAGGCCCTTCAAATATTTGTTCCGTGCGGGGATCGAACCCGCGACACGCAGCGCAGCATTCGATTGCTCAACCACTGCGCCAACCGTGCCGACAAAACTACTTGATTTTAAGCGTTATCTATTTTTGCTTGTCTGAGAAAATGAGGGTAATATTTTAAACTACAGTACTGAATAAGTATTTCTCAACATTTTGAAACAAATCTTACCAATATTTTGCTGGGTTGAACGCCCTAATCTTAGGAACTACCGTTCGGATTGAAAAGTCTTAAGGCGGAAACATATTACTTACGTGTCGTGGCGTGTCGTGACGCGCCAGAAGCAAATCGGTTTCATACATTTAATATGCTTGACACGCCATGCAAATATGTCCCTATTTGCATGGCGTGTCGTGTCGTTACGATGTATGAAACCGAATGCTTCTGGCGCGTCACGACACGTAAGTGTGTTTCGGCCTTTAATGTTGGACAGCCTGTTTATCGAGGAAGACTATAGGCTAAAAACACGTAAAATCACGCTACGACTATCAATGACAAACGGAGTGGAGCATCAATGAAAAATGATACAAAAACGGGGAAAACCCCCGCTTGGCTTATGTGTCGCAGGCAAAGTTAGCTAATAGTTAATGGATTTTTCAGTGTAGCGGTAGTACGAAGGAATATAGTGGTCAAGGTTATCCCACAAAATTGGGATTTTTTTTCTATCAAGAAGTCAGCTTCCAGTCTAACCGGAGGCAGCTGAATACCAGTATTTTACATGGAGTGACTGCCTATGTGATCTCCACAAACCAGTTAGTACTGGGTAATACGGTACCCCTTGGTTCGACTGGTTCTTAGACTTTCGGGCTACTGACTACCAGTAACGACTGTAAAAGATCTACAAATGACAGCCGAGACAACGGCTTAACGTGCTTTCCGACGTTTTCATTGAAGTCTATCAATATAAAAAAAAAAGATAACCCTAAAAAAATATTTAAAAGGTTTCTATCAGTTACTTACACGTAAAAAAAGTGCTTGATCGATACTAGACGTACAAAAAACGACCCAGCCGAAACTAGTTTCGAAACCTTGGTTTCGTAGGCGGCCGAGTGTGGTCACCCATCCAGGGACCACCCTAGGCAAGCGCGGCATAACCTAAAGATCTAGCCAAGTGGCTTTAGCCACGAGCTTGATCAAGAAGGATCAAAGAAATAATAAATCCGTTAATTCTATTTGGAACAATAACATCCTGAAAACATTTTATCTGAAACAGCTAGAAACAATAGTTCTGAATGAATATACACCCGCATTTCTGTTGTGTGAAACAACTTTACAGCGCTAAGCTATGTCGGTGTATTGTTTTCATACTAATATGGAATTCTGAAAGCTGTACAAGGAAATCAACTCTTGTTTTAACAGAATTGTGCACTTGAGGTGAAGTAGAAGAAAAGTGGTGTATAAGTGGAAATAGTAGTGACTAACTGAGATATAGATAACTAGCTTATTTCCACAGCTTTGCCCGCGTGGAATTAGATAATTGTCCCACGAGATCGTACTACCGGGATAAAAGTAAAATTTGTGTTATTCCAGGTTATTAAATATCCGTGGCGAAAATTTTATACAAATTTATTCAGTATTTTTGCGGGACAGTGTAAAAGTGAAAAATATGCATCCATCTTCACTTGATTTCCCATATGTCACAGCATCACAGCACACATGTGTCTTTGTAAAGTAATGCTATGCTTATGCATGCGAAAAGAAGAGCAAAGAGCATCCAAGAAAGAACTATAATATATATTTTTACAAAAAGACCGGGAATGATTAGTTCACTAAGATATTTATTTTTTCTTTATTATTCTTAATATTTAAAATACAAGTTATTTTTTACAGTTTTTACTCGCCAAACTTTGCAGTTTGATGGCGAGAAGCGCTCGCTTAAATTAAAATACCTGGTGTCAGACAACAACACATTTGTGCCAGTAGAAATAATTATTGTCTAGCTAGGAAAAAAGGTTTTACCCTCAGACAAACACGCCAATTATCCGACACTTGGAATGTAAACATAATACATAACTTACTGCCAACTTAATTTTATGCTACATCTCTTTCTCTCGTCTCGTTAATTTATTGCTCGACAACGGCAGACCGACACCGATATACAACAGACAATGAATTCCAAACCAGAGTGACTAGCTGGAGCTGGCCACTCCGGCCTAGAACTCACTGCCTATCACAGCTCGATGACGTGACCGCGTTCTCCAGAAATAAATTCTTTAGTTTTGATTTTAACACACCAGTGCTTAAGTTACAGTTATTTCTTAGTAATTCTATTTTATTGAATACTTTTGGGACCATATATTTAGACGTTCTTTTTCCGTAATAGTTTTTTTTTTTTTGGTTGTATTAGCCTTCTCTCTCACACACTCCTTGTGTTATACTTATTTTTATAAAATACTTTGAAGTTATCACTATAATAGTGTTCTAACCCTATCAAATAGTCAACTTTCAAATCTACTGGCAAGATTTTACCAATAGAGAATAATGTGTCGTACTCTTTGTTACACTTTATCTTAACCTGTTTGCTAAATAGGAACTTGATCAGTCTTATCTGTAAATTCTTTATTTCTTGTAAATATGTTTTAAAAGTACGTCCATACACGTATTAGCTGACTGATAAAATTATTTACTGCCGTTTATTTATCTAGTTACATACTAATTACATTTTTAAATATGTTGACAAAATTATATTAAAAAAAAAATATAAAAAATCTCATTTATTCATCTATATATATATTATTTACATTTTAAAATATTTTTACAAAATTATATTTTAAAAAATATTAGAAAATATGAAAAATTGTAGCCCACAGCTGGCATCGTATTACTTTAACTACTCATAGTCGTTTTAAAATGTAAATAATATGTACATAGATGAATAAATGAGTTTTTTTTTTTTTTTTTTATAATATCTAATTTAAATAAACTAGATCACAGTACATCAGTAGATACAGTAAATCACAGTAAATATTTTAGAAAACACTTACGTTTTTAATTTTATAAGTACTTATGATAAAATTATACTTTTTATTAATAGACTTGCGTTTGGCCGTAACTCGCCTGATGTAAAGTGATGATGTGGCTTTGGGTGGAGCCCTAATGTTGCTTTTATTATTTTTCTACATTCTATTATAGCCGTGACTTCAAATCGATTTGGAATTGGATATTCATAAGACCAACCATAACCTATAAGAACTCACAAAAAAGGTTGGAGATTAGTTACCTACTTGTGCAGTACCTATAAAGAATAATTAAAAAAATATTTACCTAAATAAGCATATTTTTATCCCGTATAAAAGCAACAAGAACTCAACCTAATTAAGTAGGCTTTTGGCACTAATGACGAACAGTCAGACGGAATTCTAGGCGTTTGTACACACTTTGCAGAGATAATTTGTACGCACTCTCTGCCAAATGTAAGAAAATCAGGCTAATGGAGGTGCTGATAACATTATAAACTAATCATACTGATTATTGACCTAGAAGGTAACTCTGCTTAGTGATTTTACTTTTACTAACTAAATGATGTAGATGTCATGTGTAAGATTTTGTATGTATTGATTTTTTCTAAGGTGGTCTGGTAGACAATGCCCATTAAGGCATTAAGCCCGCGTTTATACAGTTTTTAACTTGTGCATTAAGTTTTAATGTTTTTTTTTTTTTACACAAGGCAGCAATGCTGCGATCCGTTATTTTATTTTCGGTATTTTTGTCGCGACCCACCAGTTGGGAAACACTGGTCTATAGTCGATTCTTTAGTCACAGCATATCATGGTTTGGTGAGTTCAGTATTGAGGTATGGTGTCATTTTCTGGGGTAACTCAACCAACAGAGAATTAGTTTTAAAGCACAAAAAAGGTGCATTAGGTCAATGTTCAGACTCCACAATTTAGATTCATGTATCAAATTATTCTATTTTTTTGTTCTCTTTTTTTTTTCTATTTTTAATTAGTGTTAATTAACATTTTTGTGCTTATATATTTTTGAGGTAAGTAGCTGTATTTGTTAAGACTAATCCAGACCTGTTAACCAGATTATCATGTTATAACACACGAACGCGACAACAAACTGATGACAATAAAATCCTGCTTATGCGTATAAAGTTTCATTGAAATCGGTTCAGTCATTTCGGAAAATAAGGACTTGAAAGTTTGTATAAATGCCGTAAGGCGTAAACGCTCTAAAACGTCCCCTTTGACCAAATATTGAAACGACTTCATCAATTAACCGACAAGAATTAATCACTGTTTTCCTGTTCGCTAGAAAACGTAATTAAGATTGATGTAGTTATAGACGTCTTTCTTTGACTCGTGGAATGGCATCCACGGATTTATTGCCACTTGTCAGGTTGCCAAATTGAGTGGCAACATGCTCGTGTAAGTTTTAATTATATCCTGATATTTCCTTTTACCAAGAAAAAATATATTTGAAGCAGCAGATACTCACTCGTATCTATAAACAAATCAAACTTGAGTAAAAGTAATTACTTAAATGATGAGATTTTTATCGGAACGAGAATTGCCCTTCATGTCCCCTATTCACAAACGCTCGTATTCCATTTCGATTCGGAAAGTCGTAAGTCTATTTCGCTCGCTTTCGTAGTGCCAAAACAAGATAGACATACGACTTGTCGAATCAAAATCGAATCCGAGCGTTTGTGAATAGGGGGCCTGGTTCACGTAACACGAACTGAAGACCTCACGTGAAAGTGATATGTGTTGAAAGTTGTAACTGTTCACATCGATTGTTCGATTTTCCAACTCCAAATCATTGCGGCCTTTCTCCAAATACTACCCACTATCCAATACGTCAATAGTCGGAACATTCCGGAATGTCATCGAATAATTGACTACTACTGCTACTGCGTCATGTATTTTCGGCGGTCATGCGTCACGGCAGTCAATAGAAAACGCATTGAGTGACTCAATGCGTTTGTTGTAATCCTTTGAATTCCGAACAAGAATATTCAAACGAACCGTTTACAAGCATTTGAATTATATTTGTGGCGGTGTCTTTATTAGAATCTATTCGATTAAAATGTTATAATCCTCGCTAATACATCAGTTCACAGTTATGTAGTGACTTGTCACTAATTTAATTAAAACATGGGCAACAGCAGTTTCTCGGTCTGCGCATAGTCAAGAAGATACAAAAGATTCTGTAATTTATTGTTCGCGTCGTGTTTGTTGAGTCTAGTTATAGATGAGGTTCTATTTATGTTTTTATATATTATTGAGCTCAACACATACAAATGTCTTCTAGCAAAGGCGGTTGTATCCGACACTCTCGGGCAATTTGTATTGTTTCCCCGTTTATTTGGATCTAGTGGTGGTATTTGCTGATGCTTCCAGAGTGTGGCTCTGAGCACAAAGAGCTGTCTCACCGTTAGAATTCTATATTCGGCGTATAGCTGAGGTGTGGGATACCGGAAAGGTTTATTTAACATTACTTTAAGGACAGCCCTTTGTGCCCGTTCCACCTCTAGGAACTTTGTTTTGGCGGTGCCACCCCATGCCAGAATGCAATAGTTGGCGATGGACTGACAGAGGGCATTGTATACCATTTTAAGGATCTCAGTATCTGCGGAGTGCCTTAGCGATTTGACAACATGAATGGTTTTCCTAATTATGCAGGCGGTATTTCCTACCTGACTATACCATTTTAGTCCATCATCAACTATCACACCCAGATACTTGACAGATGTAGCTTTGGGCAGTGATGAGCAAGTGCAGGTTGTGGGATCCAGACACGTATGGGCTATGATAGTATAAAGGGTATAAAACAATTCTTAACGAAGCCGAAAGGCACTGGTTCTCCCTGTAATTGCAATCATTTTTTTGTTCTATACCATACCTGGGAACCTTCTAGTTACGGAGATATTAGAGGTCAAAGTTCCAACTTATTGACAAGTATTTTTTTAAATACAAGTTTTTAATGTAAGATTTTTACTTTAAACACCTCCACGAGTCACGACCCCCGTACTATTCAATCCGTCCACCAGCACAATGTTTTGAGTGCGTTACATTGAGTTCTACCACAAAACATGATTTTACACCCCCCAAAAAAAAGTCGTTTCCCAGCAATAATTTTTGCGTAAAGTTACTTAGTTTCATGTTTGAATAATTGGTTGATGGCTTCGTGATGAGGTGATTTACACCTTTTTGAGGTGTATGTGTTGGGGGGTTTCGTTTTCGTATTTATTGAGAAAGGAATATAGTTTGTCTTTTTTGTTTCTATCTAACCACTCTTTCACTATTTGTAGGGATGTTTCTGCGTTTATTTTTACTTCGGACCTGTTTTTACTATGTACCACAATGGCGGTGTCATCGGCATATGTAAATATATTAGCAGTTGGTAGAAAGAAAGTTTTTTTTACGTTCTACATCCCCATATTTTTTTCAGAATTTTTCTCCTCTTACTTTAGAAATTAGAGGGGACACACGTTTTACCACTTTGGAAGTGTCTATCTTTCAAAAGATTGACTATGAAAAAAAAATTGTTTTAGGAACCTCAATATCATTTTTAAAGACCTATCTATAGACACGTATAGGTTTGATGGTTTTTTTTTTTAGTTTCAGTTCCGTGTATCCTCAATCTATATTTTTTTATTACTTTTGTACAAAAATCGTAAAGAAGTTCACAGAATACATCTACCTACCAAGTTTCAGCTGCGTAGTCCTAATAGTTTCGGAATAAAGTGGCTGTGACATACGGACGGACAGACAGACAGACAGACATGACGAATCTATAAGGGTTCCGTTTTTTGCCATTCGGCTACGGAACCCTAAAAACGTGGTGAGTATGTCATTGTGTTTTGGTATATGTGATGTATTCAAGAAAAGCAGTGTTTTTTAATAATAATCATCTAGGTACCGTAATTTAAATTGATTATTTATGTATTTTGTATCAACATCCTGAATTTTGACGAGGATGCAAAACAACACCTTGTATAATAAGAACGTAATAATATTAACTTAGCTGAACATACCACCCGCTATTTATCTTTATCACGCCACGGGATTGGCAGTGTTCACTAAAACCTGGTATTATTTATTATGCTTCCAGAATGACGTAGTTATCCGGTGGAGTTGCGGTTAACCGAGAAGCTGCATGCACCGTATTATTTTACACCGTGTGAATTTTAATAACTGAGTTAGTCGAAGCAGAGAGCAGCTTATAGCAGCAGCATTTATTTTAAAATTATTTTATCTTGTTTCGTATTAAAATTACTCTGTGTCATTGAGTTTTTACATCAGGTATGGTTGGTAGCTACGGAGTAGTGTTTTTTAGTTCCTAATAATTGAAAGCGAAATTGTTATCGTCTCGAACGTGTTTGGAGTAAACCTTCCAATAAACTAATGCAAACAAAAGCATCACGTTATCAGTGCAATGCTAAAGTACCTAGAGTTTTCAAAAAAATCTCAATTCAAATACTTTTATGACAAACTACTTCAAAACTAGATACCCATTCAATGCTTTCCTATCATGTATATACCGACCATGGTAAACCTCTACATTTCGTAAGATTTCTTTAAAAGGAAATTGAAAGTTTTCTTGCATTCTCTTTCTATTTGAATGTCCCTGCCTCAGGAAATTGGATAATGTTATGCAGAGCTATCTTAGGTTTGGACAAAATGTTGAAGAAGTTTGCAAATATTTTCAGCTTAGCCCGCATTTGGAATGGTGCCAGACAAACCAGAAACAGGATAGGAAGAAAGATAATTTGACAAGGCTACCATCCTTTCTTACTTCCTGGAAATGTGGGAACGTCTTAAGTAGGTACACGTAAGCTTCCTTTGAGGTTTGTAAGCTTTGTGCTTACTGTATTAACCTTGAATTATTTATGGTGGCTTTTGTTATCCAGATGTTTGTTTACTGTTTATACCATAGTAAAACAAAGATTGTTTCCACTGTTTGGACCATTCTGGTAAAAAATATGTCTCCCAGAAGAATCTCTTAGTTTTAAATAGTGCCTCAAATCCGCATTTTTTGAAGCGCCCAGAAATTCTAGAGATATTCACACAATAGAGATTCTGTATGGAGGAGCTCGTGGCTAAATAATATCCGCCGCACGGGTCGAACTTTAAGGTTAAGCCATGTTTGCCGAGTTTGGTCCGTGGATGGGTGACAATAATTACATACCGAGTGTCCTACGCGCCTCAGAAAGTACGTTAAGCCGTTGGTCCCGGCTGTCATTTGTAGATCTTTGAAAGTCGCTATGAGTATTCAGAAGCCAAAAGTCTGACATCCACGACGGGGTATCGTATTACCCAGTTACTGGGTTGTGGAGGTCAGATAGGCAGTCGCTTAATGTAAAATACTGGTACTCAGCTGCATCCGGTTAGACTGGAAGCCGAACCCAGATAGTTTGAGAAAAGGCTAGGCAGATGATGAGAGATTCTGTATGGATTATTATTCTTCTTCTTCTTTGACTCTCCTGAAACGTCAAAGATATTACCGATTACCGCTGCCTTGTTGGTGTAGTGGTCAAGGGTGACTGCTGAGCATGAGGTCCTGGGTTCAAATCCCGGGCCGGGAAAAGTGTTACTTGGTTATTGTCCATCAGGAATTTCTCAGTTGTAGCCACGGAGTCTAGATTTGTGTCCTGTTGGTGGCAATAGGCTCGCCCTCTATTACATGGGATTTATCGTAACTGCACCCAAATCTAAAGTATAGTAAAATTTATTTGCTGTGATTGTAGGTTACATAGAATAAAGTGTAACATTAAAATGGTTGAGCTTTAATGCTTTATACAATCTACCTTATACAGTATGTTAGTTTAAATGAGGGACATATTCAAACCCATAATAGTACATGCTAACATGATACTAATAAAAATATAAACAAAAAAAAAAACACTGATAAATAACAGACAGAACCATACCAAAATTTTCGCAAATGTCACGCAACGTGTATACACCCTCGCGCTAGCGACTTAATAGTATCGCAGAACATGTGAGCGGGTCAATGACTCTTAGGTATAATCCATTTTCCCTTCATACTTTAAACTTACCTGGCTTAGGACAGTCCAAAATATCTAGGCACTAAACAAAACATTAAAAATTCTTCTATATACGTTTTTTTACATATTTGGGACGAGAATCGAATACTGAATACCCTCCCTCAATATGTCCCTCGTTTCACCTAACATACTGTATTGGGCATGCAAACATAATGAATTTGAAAATTAAAAAAAAATCACAACTGTAGTCGGCCATAACTTTAAACCTACTTTATACAATAGGGGATCGGACTGGGTAAAGAAAACGACATTCTATTTTGTCCGTCAGACAGGTATAATACAAAAATATTAGACACGTATTTTTGGTTTTATCAAAATATCATAAAATTATTTAGTTAGAACTCATTAAAGTTGGAGAGTGGGGGCTTACTACGTCTCAAGTAGGTATAAAACTTACCTACATTTGTGACGTCATGCGCCATTTCAACTCAATATATCTCCGTAATTTTATGACCACGTGAAAAAAGAAAAAATACGTGTCCAATACTTTTCAATAAACTACCCGACGGACAAAGAAAAAAAAAATTGGATTATCCCCTATTGCAATAAAATTAGATAAAATAAAACAACGTGATCAGTAGATTTCAATATTATAATTAAATTATATAAAACCCTGGCCACATGGGACGCAAGATGCACTGCGCGCTAAAATCACGCGACTATTCGGCTGTTTGACTGTTTGAACACCTTCATAAAAGTTATTTGACACAATTTCGGCCCGCATCCCGCGCTTAATCCGCGCCATTTTGACAAAAGCTTAGTATGGAGAAAACGAGAACCAGGAATGAAATAAAAACAAAGCTTATATAGATAGCTTTCTAGATAACTAGCACCCGACACATCGAGTGTTTTTATTTCATCAATTCAAATGTGAGTCTGAACCCAATACGTTTTGCAACTTGATAGAATCACACCAAAAGATTTAATTTAATAGAATATTCATCAAGTCAGTTTTGTGTTGGTACAGGAAAACGTTCAACTAACATCACGCCTGTAATCCCTGAAGGGTAAGGCACAGATGTAGGTACCTAAGGCGCTGGACACACAGAAAAGACGTAAGACGCAGACGGGGCGCGGACATTTGTCTCTTCCACGTCCCTTTCATATAAAATGTATAGAAGCGTCGTGACGCAAAACATACAGAATAGACGGGGCGCGGGCGCAACGCTTTTACGTCTGCGCCTTTTGTTCAAAACACACAGGAGAGACGGGGCACGGACGCGGCGGGGGCGAAGACGGGGCGCGGGGTGGCATGCCCGCCGGGAGGGGCTCGCTCGCGTCGCACAGTCACGTGTACCGTCTTGACGTTGAATGGTTGCGTCATGTTTTGAGTTGTTATAATTTTTTTCATAAAAATGCGTGACGACCTAGCTTTTAATATTCAGTTTTGTGAATTAATTGAGAATCATTCTGTTATTTATGATTATAATAGGTCTGACTATTGTAACAGAAATGTTCAAGACCAAGCTTGGGAATCGATTGCCAGGACAATAAACGAAAACGGTAAGTAGTACCTATTCTTTATTTAAAAAACATCAACTTATCCTCGTGCGTACCTACATCTGTTCTTTACGTAGTACATTAGAAATAAAAAAATGTGTACTCTTTGTTTTAATGGTAAAACAGAAATATTTTAATGTAATATTAATGTAATATTTTCTTAATTCCTCTGCGTGTTGTGTGTATGCGTTGTTTGAGTGTGTGTGTGTGCGAGGGTGCGGCGTGCGTGCGTGCGCGCGCGTGTGTGTGTGTGTGTGTGTGTGATGGTGTGTGTGTGTGTTTATACATTGTGCCTATTTTGGTACGGAATAGGTGCCCGATTTACAAAATAGTTGGTGAGGTATTCCCTGACACCATCTGCAGTTTCTCTGTATAGTGAATCAATTCTTGTTCCAACCAACGTATTTTGGATGTATGGCGCTGTAAATTTTCCATCGCATCTTCGAATAACATTGTGCAATATACACATTGCTTGTATAATTACATCAGCTTTAGCAGGTTCACAGCACATGGGCATGCTCAGTCCTTGAAATTTAGTCCTTGCCATTCCAAAGGCACATTCTACTGATTTCCGTCCTCTGCTTAGTCTGTTATTGAATATTCTTCTATCATTTGTCAATTGATTCCGCGAATAAGGTTTCATTACGTTTTTTTTCAGAGAGAAAGCTTCATCTGCCACAAAATAATATGGCATAGGTTGTACTTCTCCGGGCAATGGACTATGGTCCGGTAAATTAAGGTCTTCACGCTGCATTGCTTGTCCGAGAGCACTGGCTTGAAATGCACGCCCGTCACTATTTCTCCCGTATTCCCCAACATCTATCGTTACGAATAACCCGTCAGCGTCTACCAATGCTAATAACACAATCGAAAAGTATCCTTTGTAATTTATGTACGCTGATCCCGTGTTAGATGGAGCTTTTATTCTAATATGTTTGCCATCCAGACTTCCCACACAATTCGGTAAATTCCAAAGAGTATGGAAACGCGCAGCTATCTCTAGCCATTTTTCTACATTGGGTGTAGGCATATATTCGGGTTGTAATGTTTGCCATAGAACTTGACAGGTATTATGTACTATTTCTCGAATTGTAGATTTTCCTCGTAGAAAGTAAACTGACAGTGATTTAAATGAACACCCATCTGCGAAATACCTGTAAATAAATATACAAATATAAATTAGGTATACATATTACTATACTGTGCACCGTGATTTTTTATTCGCGGAGGCTATTGAGCCAGAAAGTAAAATTCTTAATTCTTTACATAAGTAGGTACTCGTATTACTGATATAGGCTCTATAGTCTCTGCGAATAAAAACTCACAATAAGTAATTCACTTCATTATATTTATTCGATGATTTGATTGTTTCAGTACAAGCTTGCAAAGATCGTTGGAAAAACATAAGGAACAGATATGCAAAATACAAAAAACTTCTATCACTTCCATCTGGCTCTGCAGCCAAGAAGGTAAAAGAATATTACCTTGCCCAGCACTTGCATTTTTTGGATAAATATTTGAAATCAAGACCTTCCAAATCTAATCTAGAACCACAATGCAGGTCAGATACTCATACGGACGAAAGTGAACTTGATGAGGAGGAGTCAATGTCGCCGTTTCGGCCTCCGTCCCATTCACCCTCTCCACAGGCTCAAAATCATCCTTCGCCGTTATCATCGGACTCAAGTAAAAAAAGTAAAATGCCTACTTTGAAAGACGTCAATCAATCTGCTTTTGATTACTTTAACAGAAAACGACAAAATAGCGAGAAACAAATGCAACCTCTTGATACAGATCTTGCCTTCCTTCAAAGCATGTTGTCTGATATGAAGGCCATGAATCTTGTTCAAAAACGAAGGTTCAAGATGGGAGTAATGCAGTTGGCGGCGCAAATCTTAGATGGAAACGAGGCAGCATCGACATCAGAACCAGCATATTCTACCCGCATTTCTCAAAACAACATAGCCACGGTGTCTTCTATACAACAGCCGTTTCATAATGTTGCACCTCCATCGACAATAGAGCAAAATCAAAATGTTGCACCTCCATCAACAATAGAGCAAAATCAAAATGTTGCACCTCCATCAACAATAGAGCAAAATCAGAATGTTGCATCTCCATCAATATCTGTGCAGGATGAGAATACCCCAACGTTTTTCACTCTATCACCCTATTCAACAATTAGTTCAGTTTCGGCTGCACACGTCACCAATACATCTTTTTTGAATGAAGAATTACCTCTGAACTACACGTACAATTTTTCTACACCAAAGTAATCCATCGGATTACTTTAGTGTAGAAAAATTATACACATCAACATCGGTTTGAGCGTGCACATATTTCAAAAGTTAATTAAACCTTATTATGTAACACAATTTTCTGTTAGTATTAAAGTAATTAAAAAAGATAATGTATTTCACTTACCTTAACGTTATAAGTAATCTTTCTTCAGCACTAATAGATACTCTCCAATTTGTGTGCTTTCTCTGTAAAGCATTTCTCACTTTGGACATGATAATATTAAAACACTGTGGAGTCATTTTATACACTGTGACAAAACGATCTGGGTAATTGTGTAGGTCCTCCATTATTTTAAAAAATCGATTGTCTTCATTGCTTAGCCATACCGGATGTACCCAGTAACGTCTAACCCTCTGTATATTAGCGAGATTTACCAGTGCTAGTACATCTTCATCTTCAGAAGAAGACATGTCGACGTGACAAAATCAGACTGTTGAATGCCGAAAATAGTCCTGACTGCGCGACTGCGTCGCGTCCGCGCCCCGTCTCTTCTATATAACTTCAAAAGTCGCGTCCGTGTCTCGTCTCCGCCCTGTCCGCGACGCGTCCTCGTCTTACGTCTCTTCTGTCTGGCCTGCGCCTAATACTTAGTACAACCACATTGCTCCAGCACGCGTAGCATGAACACTGTAGAAACGAGTTTTGACATACATAAAGACATAATGACAGATAGACAATGAAAATATGTCATTTTGTCGATTCTTCCGTGGACAAAACTCGTTTCATAGTGGTCATGCTACGCGTGCAGTTATATTTAAGTCTCATGTCACTTGCGACGAGCCAATTGCGTAACAAGACACAAATCTAGACTCGGCTGCGTTCAGTAGCAGCCATGGTATTTCTGATGGAAAAACCCAATACAACATTTTGCTCGACCTGGGAATCGGATCAGCAAGCAATCCTGCTTGCCAACACTGAACCAACGACTAAGTTTCAATTAATGTCTGTCTTAATAAGCCTATAACGTACCTACACGACACTCTTAGACAGCGCTCTCGAAGTTAGCCATAATCTACCACGCGACCCAGTGCAGGTTGGTGAATGTCTTCGAATTTTTGACACCCGGTCTTGCTGATTTTTTCCTTATCCGTTGCGAGAGAAGTGGTGATCAAATATATTATTAGAATAATCCAAAAAAGTGTAAGCCTGGATTCCCCCGAGTACGTGTAGGAACACGTAAGTCTGGGTAGTTAAGTACTAGAACACAACTAATCTGTTTTATAATGTCACAGTTGTAGTCCAATCTACATAAAGAGTGTAAAACACCTCTTAACGAAGCCGAAAGGCACTGTTTCTCCCTGTCATTGCGATCATTTTTTTGTTCTACACCATACCTGGGAACCTTCTAGTTACGGAGATATTAGGGGTCAAAGTTCCAACTTTTTGAAAAGTATTTTTTTAAATACAAGTTTATAATGTAAGATTTTTACTTTAAACACCTCCACGACCCCCTTACTATTCAATCCGTCCATCAGCACAATGTTTTGAGTGCGTTACATTGAGTTCTACCACAAAACATGATTTTACACCCCCCAAAAATAGTCGTTTCCCAGCAATAATTTTTGCGTAAAGTTACTTAGTTTCATGTACAGAATGCTTGGTTGACGGCTTCGTGATGAGGTGATTTACACCCTGTATATTTAAATATTTGTATGGCCTACAGATAGTTGTTCCGGGTCTTGCTGTTTGTGTATGTGAGTTTAAATGTTTGTAAACGCACCCACGATACAGGAGAAATTCCTAGTGTGGGGAAACGTTTTTCATCAAAACAAAAAAAAAAACATCAAATGAATGCGCGACACACGACGGGGCTTGTACTCGACTGTACTTAATTCCTAAATGAATATAGGGTGTCAGCAAAACCTTGAGACAAGAAGTTGACCTTGTTTCATAAAATTCAGTGTACTGACACACAAAGTTGTATGTTTTAATGAGTGTGTGCCTAAGAAGCTCCTGAGAGTCCTAACATTGTTGATGTTTTACTCCAGTTTCTCTGGTTTCGTCAAAATTATACATACTTAGACAATGTAATGAGCACAATTTGTTGTCAACACACGAAAGCTCTATTTTCAAGAGAATTGGAGGAAAATTTTACACCATTAACTTGGGTTTTAAGGTACAAGAAGAAGGTATCTTTAAATAACTAAACACATTAAAAATAAAAAGAATCAAAATAACCTAAACTTACAAACAACCTAAAACCATCAAAAAACTCCTCCTCAACGCTGTCAACCGTTAATGTGCCCAAGAGCCTAGTGGCATTGCCACGTTTTACGCTTAACCTTTGCCCAAGGTAAAACCCAGCCTTTGGGTCACGGGAACCGTCAACTAAACGTATTACTAACACTATTAAATAAAACTCTCTAATTATTATTACGACAAACACCGAAACCCCTGATTTTCTATTCATTGGCTTAAAATATACTAAAATGTTGATTTTAGTATCTTTTAAGCCAATCTAGAAGTTTCTCAGAAGCCACAAAATGTTACCTGTAATCAGTAGGCCTCAACGCTGTAAACAAAATAATTACAAGCAAGTGAAAACCGCGAATGAACTACCGAATCAGGTTAATTAGTACTTTAATGGTCTCCGAATCTCGATTTGACGCCGACAATGTGATTTGTAAAACCGCTTTTAATTTAATTTAGAAAACTATTTTATCTCATTCTAAAGAACATTTTGTTTGTCTACTTAAATTAATGGAAAATACTTGAAAATAGTATTAACGAGACTAAACCACATTACTTAATTTACTTGTAACGACTTTCATATTACGTGTTGCTGAAGAAAAGGTTCATTTAAATTTTCTAATTAAAAATCCCTTTTGACGACTTTCAGATAATTTTCAGTCTTCACAAAGCTAAGTATCTGCCGAATTTTCAGAGGCTGTTTTGTATAGGTTTCTACAATAAAAACAGTGTGCTGCTATATACAAGGTGTTGTTTTCAGCAGCATATTTTTTCTTGTTTCTTTTTATATTTTTTCTCATCAAAATTCAGAGGATTGAACACAAAAGAAATAAATAATTTATTAAAATTACGGTACCCAGTCAATAATTAATAAACGCTGTTTTTTTATTGTCTATATTTGTCAGTATTTCAGAATAACCCCCATAACGTGCTTTAGGGAAAAATAAATTTATCGAATAAACGTTTGAGATTGTTTGTATGTGTGGAAGTGTGGTTATAGGGCGAGAATCAGACGGCCCGCGTTTAAAACACGGGTGGTTCACACTTACCGATTTCCGTAAATAATAATAAAAATAAAAATTATCTACCAATTTTACTATTGATTCGGGACGAGAATAGCATAGTTACTTCCTTGAATTTGACGAGGATGCAAAACAACAGCTGGTATACATACATAAACTCGCGCTTTTTTCCATAGGGGTAGGCAGAAACTCCATCTGCGTTCATACACCTGGTCATACACGCATGCTGGTTGCATGGACTACGCACCTGACAATACACTATAGCATCGTTAAAATATTTCTGACAACATATCTTAGATTATTAGAATGAAAAATACAAAACAAACATTTAGCCCACCTGTATACCTTTTGAAGTTGCGCTTAAAGCGTTTTATTCTCTAAAATTTAGCTTATACTACTAAAAATGGCTTATCATGAGCCAAATGTATGAACCGCCAACTACACAAAGAAAATTCCATTAGTACTTCACTTCCCTTGTAATTTTGTACACTCGCTTCAAAGTAGACTGTACCTTGAGCTAGTTATATTTTTTATTTAAGGGGAATGTGTTAACGTAGCCCTCGAATTTATAAAAACAAGCCCTTCACACTATTCTTAAACTGCAAATCCTGAAAAACCAGAATCAACAGTGGCGACGTTCAGAAATGTGCCGAAACAAGTAAGCTCGCTGCTCGATGGGTCCCGCATAAATGAGTCCGTTGTAATGCAGGTAATTGGGATGTTACACACAGAAATCACAATTAAACAAGAAACAGTACCAATACAAGAATTATTTACAGAGTAATAAAAGCTTTTATTAAAATCAAAATAAGTAAATTATTTTATTTGTGGTCCCAAAATACTGCTCAAAAATAATTATTGCAACTATAGGGGAATCCGGGCCCGCCGTCCCGGTCCTGAAAGTTCCACGACCCATTTAACAAGATTGAAAGCGTATACAAAGTTTTTTGCCCGTGCTATTTATTAATCGTTTAGAAGTTCTTTCATGAGGAGGCGATCCTAGCTGCAGTTTCGAGTCATGTCTAACAAAAAATGTATAATCACCAGAACCAAAGGATTGTAAAAATTTTTGCTCAATCGGTTTTGGGGAACCGGTTTGAAATTGCAAGATTTGACCAATAGATACAAACTAACCAACCAACTATGTAACCATCATCATCAGCATATAATGTTCCCACTGCTGGGACACAGGCCTCCTCTCTATGAGAGGGAGTGGGCTGTAATTCACCACGCGGGCCCAGTGCGGGTTGGTAGATGTCACATGTCTACGATTTTTTAGTTGTAGGACATGCTGGTTTCCTCACGGTGTTTTCCTTCACCGTTTTTGAGGGCAGCGGTGATGAAATAAATTACACAAAGTAATGCGCCTGCCTGGGTTTGTTAAACCCACGGCTTACTGCTCCTAAGTCGGGGCTGCCACCCCTAGGCCACCGCCGCTCTCCATGTAACTAACAAAGTAAGTTGAATAAAAAATTTACACACAATTCTGTATGTTATAAATTATAATATTTTTATGCAATAGTGATACATTCTACCAATTTTAAACTTGTTTTTTTCGTGGTCGACCATATACAAAGCATCCCCTTAACCAAGAGCAAACATTTTGAGTGTTACCTTACACGTTCATCATAAGAGCGTAATAACCTTTGTGCCTCTTTGTGAGACTTTGTTCAGTTTTGGTAAAAGAGGCTTCATTTATTTAGTACTTTAACAATTAAACTAATTACTTTTGTACGTGAATACCGCGTTTAATTTTGGCAAATATATTTTTTTTGTACTTATGAAAACTTCAGAGTCACCAACTTTGAAGTTTTACTTAGATGAAAGAAAATGTTTTAAAGAAGGACATAAATAATAATACCTACTACTTATTAAAAACATCATCTGCCTAGCCTTTTCCCAAACTATCTTGGGATCGGCTTCCAGTCTAACCGGATGCAGCTGAGTACCAGTATTTTATTTATTTATTTATTTATTCAGTAACAATCTACATTGCGTTCGAATATAATCTACATGAAACAGTTATATGAAGTGACTGCCTATCGTACCTCCACATCCCAGTAACTGGGTAATACGATACCCCTCGGTAAGACTGGATGTCAGACTTTTGGGTTCTGATTACTTGTAACGACTGTCAAAGATCTGCAAATGACGATGAATGGCTTAACGTTCTTTCAGAGGCACGGAAGAAACTCGGTATGTATGGATGGTCACCCATCCACAGACCAACCTAGGCAAGCACGGCTTTACCTAAAGATCGACCAAAGCGGCTGTTATTATTTAGCCAGGAGCTCCTCCACATTCATTATGAAATGCATATTGCAGTATCGTACTAGGAATCACTCTCGTAGTCAAGTTAAGTCACCTGAAAGTCCCGCACTACGCACATGCTAGTTTGTTTCAAACAAGAAATAAACGAACTTTTCATACAAACATTCAGATGACATGCCAGACCTATCGCTTAGTGGAGCCATTCATTGTCGCAACCTGCTCGGAAAAACGAATATTTTTTAAAAAGTTCGGCAAAAAAAACTTCGCCGTTTTACGAAGCATAGACAAAATTTATTTACTTTCTGTGCCAGGCCATTACACTGCTTGATGGGGCGACGCGGCGTGAGTTTGAACAGATATCTGGGACCTTAAAAAATAATTAAACTCACAAGTCACGTCTAGGCCAAAAAGATTTCAACTGAGGTAGGTACTTATGTAAATTGAAGTGTTGGTCATGAAACTTAGACGTCTTCAAATAATCTTGACTCGAAAATCGAATAACATTTTTGTTATAATTTCGACATGGTGCGTAAAGTTCGTTTTATATAACGTGCGTACAGGCTATTAGAAAAATGTCAAGAAAAATTGTGATCCCATATTTCAGTAATAGCAATAGTAGATTGTTGCATCAAGCGCTAAGTGAGTTATTAATGCACGAGTGTTATGTTGGTGCCCGAGCACAGGCGAGGGCACTAAATTAACACGAGTGCATTAATAACTCACTTTAGCGAGGTGCGTAATCTACTTTTCTTTCAACTACCGTCATACCGTGACAAAAAATACTACCTACCTACTACCTACCTACCTACCACCACCTGCCTACGACCTGCCTACGACCTACCACCACCTGCCTAAGACCTGCCTACGACCTGCCTATCACCTGCTTACGATCTGCCTACGACCTGCCTACCACCTGCCTACGACCTGCCTTTTACCCACCCACTACCTACCTAAGAACCTTCTCCGGACAATAACAAACACAACAAAAAAAAAAATTGCGAAATCCGTCCAGCCGTTCACGCGTGATGTGACCAAGGAAAATAGAGATTCATTTTATATACAGGGTGTAACGGAAAGGGTATATACATCCTTAAGGATGTGCTTAAAATGTCATTTAGACTTAATGTTCAAACTTTAAGCTTAACTTCAATTGGCAAACGAACTATATCTTAATTAATACGAATTTATGACTTTCTAATACATTAGAAGATAGACTTCGTTCAATAAAAAGTAATTTTTTCATGGCCTTTTCAAAATTCTAACAGCAAAATATAAATTACAAGTTGGCCATTAATACTTAAGCTGAAATAATTATCTGTGACACTATCTTTAGGAAAACAATACCAGTATTTGAATAAACTTTTTAGGAAAATGATTTTTATATAGTGTAGAATATTTATTATAATTTTTGAAATGTACTTTTGGTGTCAACCATTTTTTTGGGTGTCATCTCATTAATTCTCATGTACCTCTTGGCCAGAAACTACACACTCAAGCGACACGACCGTCTTGTCTAGTGACAGGACGAAAAACGTTTTTCATTTGTTTTTTAGTCAGCGTGACGCGAATTGAGGACCGATGGTACCCATCATCTGTCTAGCCTTTTCACCGCCCAAGGCTGTCAACTTGTCGAACTTTTATCTTTCCTGGAAATGTAAATATTTCGTAATGTGAAGATTTATTCCGTTAGACTCATGTGAGCAGAACACGGGTTTAACGCAATGAAAACACACATTACACACGGTACACTGCTTTTATCGTGTGTTGTAACAAATTATTTGAAATTACAATGCAACACAGTAACACTCGGCACGATGAATCGGGTACAGTTCCGGGACGTCTTGACTCCGCTGCGATCAGACACTCATTGTCGTCCTTGCTGCGAGCTCGAAACATCACGACTCTGTAGAAGCGCGCTTTTGCTGTGGGTACTGGTAAGTAGGTCGCATGGTGCCACCTTTGGCGCGCTTGCCGATTCATTTCCTGTCCATACTAATGACCGGATCCGACAAATATATTTTTTTGTATTGACCATTTCCCTAATTCAGCTTTAAAACACTAGTGTTTATGCCGTCCTCTTGTTCCAAAATTGTATCCATTTGTTTCTCGGTATTGCTTGCCGTAAAATTTTATTTATATAAGAGTAAAAAGTAAAAGTTTATTTATTTATATTATATTTGTTCAACTTCTACATAAGTATTCTGTATAAGTTTATTTCTGACTGAAGAAAGTAAAACGTGACCGAATTAGTATGCTAGACATAACTCTACAAATATTCATGAAAATAGCATTATTTTAAAACAAAAAAAAAACAGTTGGAATGCAGTCCTCTATAATTTTTTTGGTTAGGAGTTCATAAATTTTGAAGATATGTTAGAATTAATGATCATTCATATTTCGCAGAATAAATATTTTCTGTCTTCTTTAGTACGTGCTAAGACTTAATTTGAGAAGCTCTCAAACATTTTCTTATGTTTTTTAATTCAACAAAGAAAAGATAAAAAAAAGAATTTATAACGCTTTTTTGGACGGAGCGCGCTGTTGCAAGTCATTTTGCGGATACGCTAACGTTTTTTACTCTACTACTGGACTCCTTTTAATATGCAACTTGAGTACCAATATATTAGATTTATTAGATATATAATTATGTTATAGTGTTATAAAACTTCAGTCCAATTAATAATTGTCTAAGCAGAAAGGGTGATAATTTAGATATTGCTTTACCAGAATTGCGTAATCGTATCCAGAATTTTATTGTGCAATTGAATTCAGAATTATGTAATTATATTCAAAATTAAGTAGATAACCTTCAAAACATGAGAGAGACTTATGGTCGGGTCTACGCCTTTTAGTATGTATATATAGGAACATTCAAATACTAAAGGCGGAAACATACTTACGTGTCGTGGTGTGTCGTGACGCGCCAGAAGCAAATGGATTTCATTCATTTAATATGGTTAGGGACATATTTGCATGGCGTGTCGTGTCGCAACGATGTATGAAACCGAATGCTTCTGGCGCGTCACGACACGCCACGACACGTAAGTGTGTTTTCGCCTTAACGCTGTTCAAAAAAAATCAAAATCAAAAATCAAAATATTTTTATTTCACATAGGCCTACATGGGCACTTGTAAAACGTCGACAAAAAGGTGCTCGGTTCGGGTTGGTCGTTTCCTATGGAGAAGAACCGGCAAGAAACTCCATGGTTACTCTTTTAAAATAATTTGGCTTTACAATTTTTCTATGTTACAGCAGTGGCACTTAAGTATGAGTGGACATCGTAGGCCCGACAATAAGTCGTTGCTTACTACAAAACGTAGAACAAGATAAAAAGTTACCAAGGATCTAGGAATCTATAAGGCCTACAATGTCCATACATTTACAAACAATCGGTAAATAAGAAAAAGAGTCTATACAAAAAAAAAAAAAGATATTGCAAAAAGATTAGATTAAACAAGTGACACAAATGTTGTCATCCGTGCTGTAACTATTCTAAACAAAATGGTGTAATGATTAAGAAACTATTGTAAAACATCTGATTAAAAATAATGGAAAAAAGTAAAAAAAAAAAAAAAAAAACAAAATAAAAATAAGATTGAGAATAGTTAGAGACATCCACACATTTGTACCGTTTTATGAGCTACCAGGGAAGCCGCATGTGCGTAGGGGCTCAGGCCAAACTTCTCTATCTTCAACGTAGTCCTTAATTTTGTAATATGCTTTTTGAATTAGGACACGTTTGATATAATTTTTAAACTTTCCATCGGTCAGTTCTGTAACTGACTTCGGCAACTTATTATAAAAGCGTATACTGTTTATAAGAAATGACTTGCTAGTTTTTGT
Organism: Cerastis leucographa; assembly: GCA_963082945.1. Lineage (NCBI taxonomy): Eukaryota > Metazoa > Arthropoda > Insecta > Lepidoptera > Noctuidae > Cerastis > Cerastis leucographa. The sequence continues at coordinate 16,718,514 of OY720356.1, read as the reverse complement.
TAATCTAAATTTTGGTATTACAATTTCGTGTTTACTGCGCGTGTTTATATAATGGAAGTCGCTTCTAATTTTGAAAAGTCCTCGGTTTTTGCGGACATATAAAATACATTCTAAAATATAGAGTGAAGGCAGAGTCAGTATATCGATTTCTTTAAATTTTTCTCTGAGGGACTCGCGAGGACCCATTTTATAGATGGCGCGGACTGCCCTCTTTTGCAGTATGAAAATTGATTCAACGTCTGCTGCCGATCCCCACAGCAGAATGCCATAGGACATAATACTATGGAAATAAGCGTAGTATACTAACCTAGCTGTGGCTACATCGGTTAACTGCCTTATTTTCCTAACTGCATAGGCAGCTGAGCTTAACCTTCCCGAAAGAGCTCTAATGTGCGCGCCCCACTGCAGTTTTGAATCGATAGTAATCCCCAAGAATACAGTTTCCGCTATGACATCAAGTTTTTTGCCGTCAAGATTTAAATTTAGGTCACGTTGTGGTACATTTGGTAAAGAAAACTTAAGACATTTTGTTTTATTCGTATTCAGTAAAAGATTGTTGGCTGCGAACCATTTTGAGAGAATAGTTAAGCTTTCGTTGACATGTAAGACGTCCGTATCTTTTCTATGAATTTTAAAAATTAGCGAGGTGTCATCAGCAAATAGAATTATATCCGAAAATTTGGCCATCATATAAGGGAGGTCATTAATATAAACAAGAAACAGGAAAGGACCGAGAATTGAACCTTGGGGCACGCCCATCTTGACTATAGACCCGCAGGACGTCGCCCCATTTACATTTACTTTTTGTTGCCTGTTTGATAAATAAGAAAGAACAAGATCAGCAGCTTGTCCACGAATTCCGTAGTGGTGTAATTTACAGATCAGTGTGTTATGGTCGACGCAGTCGAACGCTTTTGAGAGGTCACAGAAGATGCCAATAGCATCCTGGGACTTCTCCCAGGATTCCAAAATGTAACTGATGAGTTTTACTCCCGCGTCCGTTATCGACCTACCCTTCGTGAAACCAAACTGCTGACCATGCAGTATCCTATTAGAATTGAAGTGTGACAACATCTGGTCCAGCATGATTTTTTCATAGATTTTACTCAATGCTGGAAGCACAGATATAGGTCTATAATTAGAGGGATCACTCTTACAACCTGATTTGAAAATTGGTACTACTTTACTATGTTTCATCAAGTCAGGAAACTTGCCACTGTCCAAACATTGATTGAATATGCCTGCTAAGACAGGAGCAATTGAATCAATAATGTTTTCAAGAACCTTGACTGATATCCCCCATAAGTCTTCAGTATTTTTTATATTGAGACTTTTGAATGCGTTTTTAATTGTATCAATACATACTGGTTTAAATTTAAAGTTAGGTAAGTCCTTAGTAAAGTTCTCTTTAAGAAGGGCTTCAGCTAGTTTAGCTGAAGAGGGGAGAGATTTCGTAACCTCTAACGGAATGTTGGCAAAAAAATTGTCTAGAGTTTCAGCGACTTCTAGCTTATCACAAATGGTTTTATTATCTATTTTCAAAGTCAGTTCATTCTTATCTCGTTGTTGCGTCTTTCCTGTTTCTCTGTTAATTACCTGCCACACGGTTTTTATTTTATTCTTAGAAATACCGATTTTATTGCTTATTAATTTAGATTTTGCCTGAGCGCAGACACTTTTGAATATTTTTGAATAGTTTCTAACATAAGTGTGAAAGACTTGATCTGAGGTTAGAGATTTTTCGTGATATAAATTGTATAAAATATCTCTGCTTTTTCTTATTCCCGCAGTGGCCCATTCGCTAAATTTAGACTTTGAGTTGACTTTAACTTTTTTTATAGGACACGTTTTATTAAATTCCTGGCAAACTGTAGAAAATAAAATATCGTAGTTTATATTGGGATCTTCTAAATCAAAACTAGCGTTAGCAAGATTGCTAAGAACATTATTATTAAAAGATTTTAATTTATTTTTAGAGAGAGGTCTTATCTGAATTGATTTAACTAAGTGTAACTTTTTTATTAACTCAAAAGATACAAGTTGACCAGTATGGTCTGACCTAACGCCACTAATTAATGAAGACTCTTTTACTGTGCAATTAGTAAATATATTATCTATGCATGTAGCTGAGGTTGTTGTTATTCTAGTTGCTTCGCTAAATAAATATTTTAAGTTGAAGGATTTAAACAATGAGACCAGCTTACATTTTTCTGGTGAATTGACTAACAGATCAATATTTAAGTCACCACAAACAAAAACTAATTTATTATCTGTGAAAAGTTTACTTAATATTTCTTCCATTGTGATTAAAAATAATGTCAAGTTTGATGCTGGTGGTCTATACACACATAAGACAGTATGACCCTCAACCTCCGCACATGCTACCTCACATAAGCGATCAACAGAGTAAGCAGTGATATCCTTCCTCTCCTTATATCTGAGACAGCTATTACAAAGTATCAGGGTACCACCACCCACTGATGATCTGTTGTTCGCACTGGCAACTGAAAAATTATTTACATTAAACAGCATCCTATCTGGTTTTAACCAAGTTTCACTAAAACATAAAATATCCATGTGGTATTTATCTACTAACATTTCCACGTCTAAAATTTTGCCGGAGAAGCGATTTATATTCTGGTGATAGAGTAAAATATTGTTACCAGGCTTCTCTTTTGTCGGCTCTAATAGTTTAAAGAATGTATAACAGTATTATTGGAGACACAAGATAATACTGTTTCATCACTTAACCTAGTCTCAGTTAAATCATCAATAACTGCGTGTATAAAAAATGCTAAAAGTGAAGCCAAAAAATGTCGACTTTTTTTGGCAAGAAACATAATTATGCTCCCGAATCAAAACAAAATCTCTAACAAAATTGTTAGTATCAAAAAACAATAGACGGTCACTATGACGACACGATAAAATATGCATCAAGTTATTTAGAGAAGAAATATAATCATTTTCCTGATCAAGTAAATTGTCCGAGTATGGCAATGCACATAAAATTAATTTGCCTAATCTTAACTTAAGTAAAGTGTCGATACCATTAACTATGTCCCTTTTTGAGATACTCAGACTATTTCCAATTAAAAGTACAACTATGGTCTGCTCATTCAATTGAGTGTGTTGAATTTTATTAATGAGCTCATTAAAATGTAGATTATGGTGACAATGGTTCACTACTGTGTGTTTAGACCGGTTATTTAATAAAGATCCAAAACCTGTTCCTATTCTATCAGAATACACTAAGATATTACTTTGGATGGGGTTCACAGTTGCTGGAGTATGATTTAATATGGGTACAGCGATAGGAGCAACATGCTGTGACATGAGAGGTGGCGGAGGGGCAGCACAACTGCAGGTGAGATTATTAGTCAGTGACTCATACCTTTCTGCGTTATACTTCACCAGGTCCACCAGCTCACATGCCTCCTGCATACGCTCACTCAACATCTGTTGGCTACACTCATATTTATAGAAAATTTCCTTAAGTGTATTTTCCCTACTCAGTAATTCCCTTTGTAGGTTCTGTATGTCAACATCATACATTTGTTTGCTGGTTTCTAAGCTACTGTTACATATATTTAATTGTTTTTCTAAATTTCTAGATTCTCTTCTGAGTTTAACATTATATTTATACACACTTTGAGTTTTTAAAAGTTTCTTATACTTCTTTATACTTTTGTTGATTTTAATATACTTCTTAATTTTAATATGACTACTTAGAATTGGACATTTAGTTAAGGTATCGTCCCCCGTTAGGTCTATAGTGATGGTGGGCTGCTCACACTCCAGTCCGGATACACTATCCATCAGCTCATCGTACAGGTTGTTGGTGTTACAAACCTCTTCACTGGTTCTCTGAGAGTTAATGGAGGTAATGGTGTTGTGTGCCTCGCTCAGTTTTACTTCCAGTTCAGAAATTTGTTTCAGCGCCTGGTCATGAGTGTCATGGCATTGCTGAAAATCTGACACTAGTCGACGAAGATGGTGATGCTGGTCCAGTATATCAACGTGCTGGGTGTGAAGTTCTGCAAGCTGGCTCTTTAGTTGTGTGTTTTTGGTCACTATCAATTCAATCTCAACTTCACTTTCTTCTCGTTCCCGCAGCAGCTTGCTGCACTCATTTCTACATAAATCCAGCTCTCTCAGCGCTGCTTTCAGTTTGTCGCTCATGTCACGAACAGTAGCTCCACGGGTCATCATGTTGACTGATTACCTCAAGCGACACCTGAAATGTGACAGGACACAGCTGAGTATGTGAAGAGAATATTATGTTAGAAGAAAACTTGAGAAAGTTATAGTTATTTAAATGTTGAATAAATGTAATTATTGAATAATTTTTATATGAATTATGATTATTTCTAATTTTAATTTGTTGACTTTGCCTTTTAAATGTAATTGATAGGTAATGAAAGTATGTTTTGTCTTTTTATTTTTCTAATATGTTTTATTTTTTTTTATTTAATGTACCTATTCTATGATCCAAATTGTTGATTGAAATAAAGAAATTATTATTATTATTATTATAAAGTTAGAATGCAAAGGAAGAATTAAACAAAAAACAAAAATAAAAGGATGAAGTTATAGATTATGAGAAAATGAAGGTATATGAAAAAACAAAACTAAAATTATAGAAAAGCTATTGGATTTAATATACTCAGACTTTTTACAGTTGAAACTGTAAATAATAACTATTTTAATATTTATACTGATTGCTAGACTAGTTAATTTTTCTACAAGGAATGGTAAAGAACATGAGTTTAAATGGGAACCAAGTCTATTTGCCTATTTTACATAATTATGAACTAAGTGGTTTACTTATAATATTTACAGCATATTATAGACAAATATTTTGTGTGTAGTAGGGTTTGTAGTGATATTTCATGTCTGGGGCAGGTGTTTGCGTCCTCAATTTTACTTCCACAAATTGTCAAGCAAAATGAGACATGAACGTAGCCGATGTGTACTGGACGTCGCTCAGAGCCCTGAGCAGTGTTTGAGTGATGTATAGTGTGTAAATAAGACAACATTAATAAGTAAATTAGAACAAAATACTCTCCCGGTTCGAAGAATTCAAATCCACAGTCCAAACGTTGACAGCCGGTAGATGACTTAGCGAAATATCGATTGATATGAGTTATCACAATTTAAACAGGTCACAAACACTACGTGTGTCACTTTATACATTGATTCTAATATAAACAAAAGATTTAACACAAACTAAACACAATAAAACAATATTTTTAAAATAAATTAGCTACGAGGTCGTTTTTTTGCTGTAACATTGTATAACCATATAATTTTAAAGAGTACCTAACCATGAAGTTTTTTACTGGTTTATCTCCATAGGAAACGACCAACCAAAACCGTGCACTTTTTTCGGCGTTTTATAAGTACCATTTTTTTCTGCCAACTCTACTTTTCTATTCCCTACCACAGCAACCTCTGAAAGTCAAAACCAACAGTGGTAACCAACATAAAAGCACCGAGGGAATGAGTGAATGTGTGTGGTGTGAATGAGGGAATGAGTGAATGAGTGTGGTCCGCGGCTTAAACCGGACGCGCCTACACCGGAATACGCGGTAAATTTTTATTTGAATTTCGCCAGTTATGTTCTGCTAATACAAGCTATCTAAAAGCCCGTAGTAAACAGCACATTCTCAAATTCGTAACCAAGGGTGAATTGCGGCAAGGTCAACGGCCTGACAGGCACCATTGCGCACCAATACAACAATTAATTATGGATTCACAAACACAGGAGTCAGTTTGCGGTAAGCGGGATTGGTTGTACCACACTGAGCTAGGGGGGCACGCTGAATTACTCGCATGCAAATCAGCAATAGACCGAGAACGCTTGCAAATTGGTATTAATCGATTCACTCTCATTCAGCTTAAAGACTGTTTGGATTGGTCTGTTTAGTATAAATTAAAGGTGAAAGCGCCATGATAGGCCGCAAATTCAAATTTTCTTAGGTTTTTTGCAACTTGCCGGTCAGTTTCGGTTTGTATGTTAATTTAAATATGATTCACGACCGTAAAAAATATTGCTTTTTTATTTACTATGGCATTGTTTGACTTTATAAACTGAGGCGAACTAAAACAACGTCCACGTAAATGTCAACGTCCATGTAATCCCTTTATCCCAAAAACAAGTTCCTTTATGGGTATGATTTTCGTCATACACACAAGCAAAGCCACGAAGAGAACCTAGTTAATAAGCAATAAAAAAATTCTCAGCAAAAACTTCTAAGGATTTTCATCTCCCGAAGATTGCATGTATTCAGTAATCGTGTGTTGTTGACTCGCATGTACAAGACGCTGCAGTGAGCTATGCCAACAGTTACGTCGAGCTCCGCCGCTCTCTCGGGCGAAATGTTATAATAAGCGATACACCTTGTTACATGCACGAGTATGCAAGCTTACAAAGCCTTGTAGAAGTACGTGGAAGAAAATAGGTAGTAATATTGTGAAAACTATATCTTTAATGTCGCAATCATACGTTTGTTTCAGTGCTTTCACACAAAAAAATAAAATTGAAGTGTCTGTTTGTAATTTCAAAATAACAGCTCTATATTAAATGCATATGAAAGTACAAATCAAATCAAATCAAATCAACTCGTATAGGTACTCGTATAGGTATTTGGTACTTATAAGAAAAACAGCTTTTTTTCAATTTTGTCCGTCTGGCTGTCTGTCTGTTTGTTCCGGCTATTCTCCGAATGTGCTGGACCGATTTTGACGTGACTTTTACTGCAGACAGGTGATTTATTAAATTTTAGGAAACTAATTAGTGTTCCGTGCAAAAAATTAAACCCTTGAAATTGGTAACAAAATTGTATTCAAATAGGGAAGTTATATTTTCATAATAATTTCCTTGCGGGCAACAACAATTAGGTAATTATTGTTGCCCGCAATTAATATTTATTGTGGAAAACGTATACGTCTTACCCTTTTTAACTAAATCATAAGTTTTGTGACAGTGCTTATACTCAGAATAGTCGAATAGGAAATACTAACCCCGTCTAGTTTATAATTAATAAGAGTAGTTACGAAAAGTCGTTTCGCAGCAATCATTTTTACTTAGAATTACTTAGTTTGGTGTACAGAATGCTTGGTTAATGGCTTCGTGAAGGGGCCCTTAAGAGTCAGCTCACACCGAAACGCGACGCGACGCGACGCTGCGCGGACCTTGAGAATTCAGACTACGTTGCGCAACGTATTCTGAATTCTCACAACGAAATGTGTATCTTTCCGTGTAGTAAATAAAGTTATATTTTGAATCGCTCTTTTAAAGTGTGCGCGCAGCGTCGCGTCGCGTCGCGTCTCGGTGTGAGCTGACCCTTACACCTTGTATATATTTGTGCCCTGTTGATGACAAATAGGATCGCCCGTAAATGTTTGCTAGATCGTTGAACTTAAGACATTAGCATAGCAGTAAACGATAAGCCACCGTATATGTCAGCCCCTTGATTGGTAACTAAGAATACATACATATATCTACGTATAGTCGACCCCTTAATAACTTAATCACCCTGGCACCCTAGGGTTGAATGTCATTGTCACTTGAACGTCATATAATGGCAACGTTTATTTGTCTAATTGCTGCTGCCCGCGATTTTGTTCGCGTGGAAATTTTGATGTGTTTTTAAGGGATTGTCATCCTCTTGAAACATTTTGTCTGTGTATGGAAGCCGCATCAAAATCAGTTGCGCAGTTTAAAAGACCTAAGCGTATAGACGGCGGGAAGTGACTTTGTATTATACTATCTATACTAATATTATAAAGCTGAAGAGTTTGTTTGTTTGATTGCTTGACCCCGCTAATCTCAGGAACTACTGGTCCGATTTGAAAAATTATTTCAGTGTTAGATAGCCCATTTATCGAGGAAGGCTATAGGCTATATACCATCTACGAACAATATGAGCGGAGCAGCAACGAAAAATGTTGACGCAGACGCAGTTGCGCAGGACCGTTAGTGTTTATAGATGAGATGGGGCAGTTTCGAACTTAGTGAAATTTTATTTACCTACGTTAAAAAATACAGGAACTTTACATACACTCTTGCTGTTTGTCTCATCACGTTTCGTAAGTAACATTTGCTGATTATTAAATTCACCTAGAATCAACATTCGAATACGGCCGATGAAACTTGAAAACAGACATAAAGTTATATTGAAGGGCGCTTTTCGTGGAGACCCTCCGCGCGGAAGAAGTGAAACTTCGTAATACTACGCACGCTTGCGTTCGAGTGCCACGCATTCACTCTCGTTATTTTATTGAGCTTCTAAATAATATTTTGCTGTATTATTTTTATTAGATAATTATAACGTAAGTTTATCGAGAAAATTCTACTCGTGTAAATTGAGCGAAGGCTGGTCACACCGAAAAGCGAATGCATGACTGTTTGCACGCCATCTTGCGTACCTAGTAGAACTACGTAGTCACAAATCTTGTAACACTGCCATCTCTTAGTTAGTTTTAGAAAATATTCCCCTTCCATGGTAGAGTTAAACTTGTTGGAAGTCACATAAGAAGTTTCACTTCAATAATCATTATCAACTACCAAAAAACCTAAAAAAAAAAGCGAGGGCTGGCCTGGCGTATTATCATGCGAATTTCACCTTAATTTTACCGGAAGAATATTAAACTGACACATCCTAATGAAATCTCGATCTTCTGTCAAGTTGTACAAACCTGGGGAAGCAGAGGTTGTCTATAGAGCAGTTCAAGCTAGCGCTGCTTGTCAAGCAAAAATTAAATTATATGTCGAACTTAGTACAATTGGTTTAGTTCTGTATTTTTCCAGTTTGCACAGATAAGTTGGTTGAAGTGTACTTAATATTATGAAGAGGTAAAGTTTTTAAGTTTGGATATAGCACGTAATCTCAGAAACAGTCAAGTGATTTAAAAAACTGATGGAAAAGCTATTGCCGAGTGCCATAGAATGTGTTTTTCATGCTGGAAGTTGCAGGTAAAAACTAGTGAATAATAAAGGCACTGTCAAACTATTATTAAGCACATCATAATGACGCAATTCAGTGATAACAATAGGAAAACTGGCGGCAATGGTGACAATTGACGTTCAAGGGGAAAAAGATTAATCAACGCGTATGTGACCCTGGGAGAATTATTAGGTCAGAGGCATTAGGGTAATTGGTGTGTATACCTACAAAATGTACTGTGGTTATCTAATATTCAGCTTTGTCCCGTTTGTGACTTACTTATTTATTATTAGGCTTCTCAACAATGAGTAGGTACACTTTTACATGATCAACTTAGTCTAAGCGGCTCATCACTTAAAGAAAAGCACCGCATGCACTACAATATGCGCAGATGAACCCAAGAAGATTGTAATAATAATTGCACAATTAATAACAAACCGGCCAAGTGCGCGTCGGACTCGCGCACAAAACCACTTTTTTGTATGGGAGCCCCCTTAAATATTTATTTTAATCTATTTTTAGTATTTGTTGTCAACGAGTTTCTGCATGTCATAGAGTTTCAGTCGTTTAGAATAACTGGTAGTTGCTAACGTGGTAGATAAGTCATTTGGGTGATTTTCTAACCGTGATTTATATTTGTTCCCTGTAAGTTTTAACTCCTCCTTAACAGATCTTCCTCATGACCTCATGGATCTCTGTGTTGGTGGATACAGGTATTTGAAACAATATTGGTTTAAAAAAACGAGAACAAAAGAATCTTAAATGAACAGAAACCGTTTCCGGGGTTTACAAAGTTTCCAGGAATGGCCTCGTAGAAAAAAAGTCATCGCGTGAACGACAAACGCCTCGATTATTAGTGTCTTATCGCACCCGTGAGAACTTTCGAACAAATTTTGATATTATTTCCTGTTTCCAGCCACAAAACATGACGTTTCCCTAGATACCGTATACCTAAATTGTTAAAAAAACAACATTGTCACAATCTATAGCAACACTTGCTTTAAAACAGAATAAAATGAGCCTTACAATGTATGTTTTAAACACATCGTCGCTCGGTCAACTGAATTTTATAACCTAAGGTCCGTATACTTGGATTCTACGATATAGAAATATATGGACAATGTCGTCAAGTATAAACTGAAATGCAAATGCACTAGCTGTTTGAAATATCGTAAAATTGTTCTCAATACATTTATATAGGTTGTGTTGTATAAAAAGGAGATCTTGATGACTTTTTTTGAAATTCATACCCCAAACTTTAGTAACGACATTTTCAGCAAGCTTTGTCCCACTGCTGGGCAAACGCTTTTCAATTTTCCTTAACATTTCCCTTCTCCGACCAATCCGTCAAGAATGTGTCCAGATCGTCACGCCAGCGCGGCATCGTATCTTCGGCCCACCCCAAACTACCAAGAAGTAAAAAAATATTGATAAGTTGTGTAAGTTCTTAAAGATTATTGGAAAATGAATTGCTTGTTGCTACAAAATCAGCTGATAATGTTCACAACGCTGGCAGACACACTATTATTCCCCACGCAGTCTCAGTACAGATCGGTTCATAAGCATTATTAGCATTATTACTAGTGCCTTTCATACATCACGCCCGTTGTCCTCAAAAGGTTAAGCAGAGGAATACCGAATAGAAACCCCACATTTCGCTAATTTAAGTCTTAGTAACAGGGGGCAAGCCTATTGTGAACAATTGGGCCCAGATTTCGTGGCTATATTTAACTAATTCCCGGTGAAACAACCCAATAACACTATAGGTATAACCCTACCTGAGAACCGACCCAGGCTGTAAGGAAACCCCTATTCTGGGTTAAGCTCGCCTTTGTATTCATCAAACGCCGCTCCACTCCACTCAGCTCCACTTCTGTAGAAACGCGCCCTAATATTATATATATTCCAATAATAATAATAATAATAATAAATTTAATTTATTTCTCTCTTCATCATAAACAGTAGGTACAGAGTCAAAATTATCACTACATAGAGACTGGTGTCTGTTTTAGGTAAAACCTGTATTACAGATCACCAGGCGACCCTCCGTCGGACATTTATCTTATGACATATTGTTATACTGCAATAAGTAACATACGCTATGAAGAGCGCAATTAAATGAAATTTACAAATAAATTAAATAGTAATTTAAAATAACAATTAGTTTGAATCAAATTGTAAATTAAATGGACAATAAATCAAATTAACAAATAAATTAACCTATCAATATATAATTCAAGATCAACAAACAAATTGAATTAACCAATAAAATAAAATTAACGACAAATTAGATTAAAATACAATAAGAAGAAACATTTCAGATGACAAGAGCACAATTCAATGAAATTAACAAATCATTTAAATCGAATTGTAGATTAAAATAACAAATAAATAAAATAAATTTTCTAGATTAAAATAAGTATTTAGTAGTTTTCAAAATAATATATCAAGCTCAACAAATTAGTAAAATTAAATTAGGAAAATGAGTTAAATTTAAACAAAATTAAATTAACAAACAAGTAAAATCAACTAACATTATTTTAGTGGTACAATAAAAATAAACATTTTAGATGACAAAAGTGGGGAATTTTGACTTGGCGTGTGTGTGTCAGTGAGAGTGAAAGTGAAATTATTCTTCACACCACACTCAAATAGTGTGAGGAATAGCTTGTGTGTTTAAGTTTATTCCTCTATGCATCACTTCAAGGGTTTCAGTAATCTTTCCGTTGCATTGTAATCAATGCCTTGAAGCCACATGCTTACTTTCTTTTTGCACTCTACCCTAGAAAGGGAATAAATGTACAATGTTTTGTTCATATTATTATATAAATACGAACCCAAAAAACCATAGAAATTATGTGCCATACTGGTCTTATAGCTCGTTGTCGCACAAACAGTGTTATTTCTTCTCTTCCCTGCGTATGCCTTAGGTTCGTAAGGAAGTTCAGCATGCTTCTTAGTCACTGTCACTAAAATAAAAAGTTGTCGAACTGTCAGTACCTTACAGCGTTGATATAATTCTACTGTAGGATACCGCATGGGAAGAAAAGAACTTACTTTTAAAATGGCTCTCTGGGCTCTCTCCAACTTTAACAGGTGCGATTTAGCACCCCCTCCCCAGGAAGTTATACAATAGGACAGCAAAGACTGACACAATGCAAGATAAACTGTTTTGATTATGGATGTATCCGCAATGTGTCGAAGAGATTTAAATATATAAATAAGCTTCCGAATCCTGGGAACCAAGGCGTCAATGTAGTGTTGGAAATTCAGTCGGTCGTCAATTACAACACCCAGATATTTAATAGTGTTCGTTTTTGACAAACGTGGACACTTACATGAACTGTTGAATGGATGACCACAATTGTGTGAGATAATTTCGAGGTTAGGGACGTCTTGTTTCCTGATTGTGTAGGTCATGAGCTTTGTTTTGTCTACATTAAGGGTAAGGATGTTGTCATTAAGCCACTTGGAAACTTTATTAAAGCCATTTTGGGCGTGGGTATATACTTCTTCCCAAGTGTCGCCATAGAATACCAATGCAGTATCATCGGCGAATGTAATAATTTTCCCATTGGTCAGGTCTGTGTTACATAAGTTATTTATGTACACTAAGAACAAGGTTGGGCCGAGGATACTGCCTTGTGGGACGCCATATTCAATCGGTAGCTCATCACTTACGCACCCATCCACCTTCACTACCTGTGTTCTCCCGTTTAAATAACTCGCAAACAAATCCAGTGGTACACCCCTAATACCCATGTGCTCTAGTTTGCTTATCAAAATGGGAATAGACACTGTGTCAAACGCTTTGGCTAAGTCTAGGTAGATGGCCAGTGTTTTTTTCTTAGTATCTAGCTTAGAGATAATAAAATCCGTGACAGTAAGGTAAATTTAAAAAAAATACGTTCTTATAGAGAACTAAGACTGATTTAAATTAAGTTTAATTGTATTTTTAGCTGTATTACCAATCTGTTAAGTCAGTTATAGTGTAAAAGGTAATTGATACCTCATTAAATAAGACTAATAAAAGTATTCATGTAAGCAAAAGTACAAAATATTTTACCGAACTCTGTTATTGATTGAATAATTAATAAAAAATAAATGTAAAATTTCAATAACTTAGTTTAATTTATTTAAACCTTTAATTATAAAGTATGTAGTAATGGCATCAAATATAAATTTGTATTTAACAACACACTGACAAGCTTGCACTAAATGTCTGCAACTTTATACATATTGTTGACCTTGATAAGTTCCCTGCAATTGCTTTTGCAAATGCATGTCTTTAGGCAATCCATTGTTTATTCTCACATTTAAAATTTCAAATAAAGCGTTTAATGCAGCATGAGAAATATTGAAGTCTAAAGCCCAGTTTTTAATCGAATAGTTTTTATCCGAAAGTTCTTCCTGATTATCGCTTTCAAAATCGCTCAAAGATCTGGTGCTTTCGTAGTCCTCTTCCATTTAAAAACCTCTTCCATCTAAAGTAGTACTACAATCATCTTGTCCGAAACCCTCGCTAGAATTTGCGATACGGTCTTCACCAATAAATTAAAAAGATCGGTGCTCCCTTTTTTGTTTCATTAGATGTTTTCAAACTTTTCTTTCATAAGATACACTTTTTTTAAAACCGTTTCCACTTATTTAAATCCATTTTCAATATTTGTAGACAAAAACAGTTGTAATCAAAATGGGTATTGTCAAATCCTACAACAGAATTTACAAAACTATACACGGTGTAAATCACCTCATCACGAAGCCGTCAACCAAGCATTCTGTACATGAAACTAAGTAACTTTATGCAAAAATTATTGCTGGGAAACGACTTTTTTTTGGGGGGTGTAAAATCATGTTTTGTGGTAGAACTCAATGTAACGCATTCAAAACATTGTGCTGATGGACGGATTGAATAGTACGGGGGTCGTGGAGATGTTTAAAGTAAAAATCTTACATTAAAAACTCGTATTTGAAAAAATACTTGCCAAAAAGTTGGAACTTTGACCCCTAATATCTCCGAAACTAGAAGGTTCCCAGGTATGGTGTAGAACAAAAAAATGATCGCAATGACAGGGAGAACCAGTGCCTTTCGGCTTCGTTAAGAGGTGTTTTACACCCTTTATAAAGAGTGTTTTCGCCTGTACTGTTCGTTACAAGCAAAGTGGCTTCAGTAGAGTTTTAACCAGGATTGTTTGAGATTACTTTGACACAAATATGTCTAGGTCTAAAACGGCATACAATAAATCGATATAGAGAACATTTTATCCTACCGATTTATTTCAGGCCAGTTACAGGCACTTTTGAATAGTCGGGCAGTCACAAGACATAGTAACTGTGAAAGTACTTAGTTGCCCATCTCAGAGCATAGATCTCTATGGAGAAGAATGGGCAAGAAACTCCATACTCTCTCTCAACTCCACTCTATGGACAATCTTTTAAATCAGAATCTTGTTACAAAAACCTTGATTACATCATTCATGTTGAGATAGTACATTATGTGAGAACGATGTAGCAAGACGTGCACGTTAAAAGTGTCCATAGTAAAAACGAAAAAAAAAACAGATTGTGATAAATCTGTAAAACCAAAACTTGTGTATTAACTTCGGTGAAATCCTTGATAAGAATTAAATGCGCTCTAAACATCTAATTTCGACAAAGAGATCCGATTATTGATCTCTATCATTCAAAGTATTATGATATCCTTGCGAAGAGGGTCGTTACGGAAGGCGAAAACGGTTGCTTTGTAATCCATCAAAACTTTCATCTTCCCACTAATAACTCAACTGATGAAATTTTGCAGGTCGGTCTCGCTGAAGGTTGTATAATGAAAGGCATAGGTAATAAGTTAACTATCTATTTATTAAATTATAATTTGTTTACATTGTTAGTCATAACTATCAGTCTATCTTTGATCTATTAGTAAATTATTTGCGATTTTCGGCAGCATCATATGTCATTAGCACTGTACTGACATTTGCAGCACACAGGGATACCTCCCTTAGCCCTAGCGATCTCCATCTTGGGTTTGTTGGTCTCATAATCTAACTCATCACTCAGCACGAAGAAATCGAAGTCCATCGTTGTACTAACACATTCCATTTTGAAATTCTCCAAAACACGACTGGATTTTAAAAAGTGTGGCGTGTCTCGATCGATTATTCCCTCGTTTCTGAAATTAAACATAAAAATTTAACGATTTATGTCTGAAGATAATAAATAACTGCTTATTCAAGTGCCTTTAATTTCGATGACTAACACTTGTCACGCAAAAAACCAACTGTTACTGATCATATTTCTTATTCGTGGTCTTAAAAAGCTATTCAGCTGGGATTCAGCGGTTAGAGTGGAAGCCGTCCCCCCAAGATGGTTTGGGTAAGGGCTAGACTGATGTTGATGATGGTCTTAGAAAGCTATTATAACGAATCAATTTAAAACTGTGCCGTATTAACGAGTATACATATATGTAAGTAGTTGTTAAATAATGAATACTTACAGGCACATGCTCACAGTGTAGATCTGCAGGAACTTCTCTTTAGACTGCACAACCGCTCGCACTCGGTCGTTTTTATCAATGATGTAGTAGATAGGGTTTTCCTGAAGACAAAAACAAAGATTTTGTAGTTACCAGTTACGCCCTGTTAACGACATAAGGGCCGCGACACGCGCTTGTTTTACTTGCTTCCTTCGCGTCATTTTAATCTGATTTTTTTTCTGTGGAAGTATCTTCCTACGGGTAAGAACGATTGGCTATTATGGAAAGTCGGTTGTATTGGTATTGGCAGGTAGCAGGTACCAAACCTGTGCTGAATAGCTCCTAACTTACGTCATATTATACAGCGTGATTTTTTGATATTACATAAAGTATAGTGTGATGATTCACATCCTTCACTGCCAGACACTTATTGTGGTGGAAAGCCTCTGCCAGACATCTTTAAAGTATAAATTAAATCTTAAATGAATGCAGTTAGAATAGTTGGTGTTTGGAACTTGAAGTATTACGAATCTATGTTTTTGTCACTTAGAAGTTAAGTAAGCAGGACTTTTGTGTTTGTGTGTAATGGTACAGATTATATTTCATTGTACAGGTAAAGATTGTGCTGAAATAAGTTGTCTTCATTGTTCTACTTACAGTGTAGTTGGAAGGACAGTCGGGCTCATCATCTCCTCCTTGGCGGTCACCAATGCTGGTTCGATCAGGGTGGTCCACAATCTATAATAATAATCAATAAGCATTTTAAAACAACTGGCTTTTTTCGTAAATGTACTTTTTCCATTAAAAAAGGTTCTACGTTATTAATGGAATAAAAAAACATTATTGATTTCAAAGCAAAAAAACAGAATAGTCATAAATATTAGATTTTTTGCTAATGTTTTTCCTTACCAATGTACGCATGTCTTCGAGAAGTTCTTCAATCTTTTCGTCAGGGTAATCGTCACCCTTTTCGAAACAGAATGACTTCCCATTGCAGCCCACCGGCATCTCAACTATAATGAAAAAAAAAAACATTATAGATATACCGATAGTGTTGCTGATTATTTCTTCTTGGATCACTTAAGGTACTCCAATATTTTTGGTGCTATTTGTCCTCATTCCAGTCGCCCGTTTATCGAGGTGTATTTTTAACATACTCGTAAGTTGCGTGTGAATTCCAAATAGTCATGTCTTGATGACATTAATGACTGTCACGAGAAGCTTGTATGTGGTTCTAAGAGTTTAAACTAGAGCTAGACCGGATAGAGCAACACAATACCAAGTAAAAAGATTGCCAAGTAAAAATAGAACTTATTATAATATAAAACAGCGAACGTTCTTAAGATCTTTATTATAAATACCAATAAGGCTGAGGCAGTCACAACGGATCAACGCATTGTATGCCACACAACTTCGTAACGCAACAGGGCGACTCACGCCATCGTAGAAAGGTACAAAATAAAGTTTAGAACTTACATTCGTTGATGATCATATCGTTGGGGTCGAACAATAAAGCACCATCCCCAGGAAGTATGAGTGGTGTTGCTGCCACTGAATTTGAGCCCATGTAGAGAGCGACCTGAAAATTTAAAACCATTTTGAAAAAACTTGGGACTTGGTATTTGTAGGTATATGTTGCAGTCAAAACTGTTAATTAGTCAAAACTACTTTTGACCGGTTGAAACTATTTTTAATATAACTAACATTTACTTAAAAACTCTAGGATGTCAGGATTTTTTTTGACCCTTTGAAAAACATCGTGTTGTAGTAATTATAGGTAATTAACTTAGTCGTCCTCAAACAAAATATTTTTAATAGAGTAATCGCCATTTAACTTAATAAGGGATTTGACTGACACCTAACTTTTTATGAGTGAGTTTGCAACGTTATCATTCGGATCAACAAGACCAAACTAACTATGCTAGCCAAAATTATTTATGAGGATCATAAAATATTAAAAGTGTAAAATTAGACTTACCAGAAATGCAAACACGAACGAGAAACACATTTTTGCCATTTTTGAAATTGCACGCAGAAACTTGATATAAACAAATTCCGAAAAGTTTCTTGTCAACGGTGCTCTCCGTTTGATGGAAAATGTATGAATGATGTTGATGTTCAGATGAATCCTGTTATATACGATAGCACAAAAGGAAAACAGTTGGTTAAATCAAGCATGGCCAACTAGTAATTTGAAAAGTTGAAACTTATCCTTGTGGAGAGTAAAAGTTTCCCGAGTACTTGGTATTTTGAAAAAGCAAAGCACGTTAAGCCGTTGGTCCTGCGCCTCCTCTCCGGTCGTGTCGGATTGCCGTCTCACCGGACTATGAGAGTGAGGGAGCACCTGTGCTCCTGCGTATACACTTATACACTATAATATCTCTCGCGCCGATGGCTTATCACCACCAAGATTGGCCACCGTGACCGAAAACGATCAGGAGGACTATATGAAAACTTTTATCTGACCCGTTAGTTTCGCAAACATAACTGTTTAGCTTAAGGTCCCGGGTTCGATTCCCGAGTTAGTCCGCCATGACCGAAAGCGGTCGGCGGGGCACTAGTATTTTTCGAATGCTGATTCATGTCATATATGTCTTACCCGCGGCTTCGCTCATGTAAGCCTGTGACACTCGAGGAGTACATAACTTCCCATGAATAAAATATGGATCAGTGTTTGTAATAAAAATAATATGAGGAGGACTACCATACGGTAGCGTAAGAAGAAAATAAATTCTTCTTTTGAAACTAGCGTTTTTGAAAAATTCTTTGTTGGCAACTGGTTGCGTATTAGGAAAAAAAAATCTTCCACCGCAACTAGTTGCCAAGAAAGAATAAAAATTTCTTTTCCACAACTGGTTGCGAAACTCAGTTGCCATGGCGGCCGAAAGGCTATCATCGATCAGTAGTTCCGAAGATTATCGCCTACTGACTGTCTGCTACTGAGAAATTAAATATCTAAAAACTCAGCTTCACTTTGCCATACCCGGGAACCGTACCCAGGACCCCACGTTCAATAGTCGCTCTTACGACCCTGAGACCAAAGATTAAATGCACCGACTCAAATTACATCCGGATAAGGGCAGAAGCAAGAATCTGCTCCCGAATTTGTACTGAATACGTAGTAGCTGTTGGTGCAGCGGTGGCCCAGTGGTGGAAGCTCCGACTTACGAGCACTAAGCCGTGGCTTCGAACCTAGGCAAGCGCATTACTTTGTGTAATTAATTTCATCATTGCTGCTCTCAAAACGGTGAAGGAAAACAAGTTTGTCAGCATTTTAGAATAACCCCCTTAACGTGGTTTAGGGAATAAGAAAGTATGGAATAAACTTTTGTGATTATTTTGTATGTATGAAAGCGCGGTTATAGGGCGAGGATCAGACGGACCGCGTTTAAAACACAGGTATTTCACACTTACCGATTTTCGTAAACAAGAAAAAAATACCTACCCATTTTATTATTGATCGGTCGGGTCAATAATAAAATGGGTCGAGAATCATAGGATTGTTACCTCCTTGAATTTGACGAGGATGCAAAACAACACCTTGTATATTTGCTTTACGGGGATCCCCAGGTTAACATTTGTATACCTACTGGAGCTTACGCAATGTTTAGACCACTGGACTCATCAGCTTTTGTGCTTCTTGTGAAATTATTAATACTTAAGGAACAAAATGGCGTGAATGTGTAATGGTGTATGTTTACCCATATTCATTTCGAAAAAAAAAATTGTTTTATTATCGATTCTTGTACCATATCACAAATGTTGTTGTTTTTAGGGTTCCGTACCTCGAAAGGAAAAAACGGAACCCTTATAGGATCACTTTGTTGTCCGTCTGTCTGTCTGTCAAGACCCTTTTTCTCAAGAACGCATTGTGGTATCTAGCTGGAATTTATATCAAATACTAAGGTCTACTGTTTCTTGCAGCTGTGAAAAAATCAAACTTCTAAGCCAACGCAATCAAAAGATACAGCCGTTTATGCCGCAAATTTCCGCAAACTTTCGACACTCGCAAGGGAATCAAAACCTACAGGGTACTTCCCGTGAACTCAGAATCTTGAAAGTTGGTACGAAGCAACGTCTTATAGCACAGATAAAGTAAAAATTGCGAAAACCGTAAATTTTTACTTACATCATATTATAAAAATTATTTTAATAATTTTAAACTTACTACCCCTTTCCTCATGAACGCGTAGAGGTATTCAATTGAAATTCATATTAAATACTTAGGTCTATAATACCTTTAGGCTGTAACAAAATCAAACTTCTATGTCAACGCAATCAAAAGAAACAGCAATTTAAGCCGCAAACTCGCAACTACTTGCAAGGTAATCAAAACCTAAAGGGTACTTCCAGTCGACCTAGAATCTTGAAATTTGGCATGAAGCAATTTTTTATAGCACATATAAAGGAAAAATTACGAACACCTTAAATTTTTAGTTAGATCAAATATTTTTATTCATTCTCTTCAGTAATTTTGGTTTGTACGGAACCCTCGGTGCGCGACCGACTCGCACATGGCCGTTTTTTTTTTTTCCCAGAGCTTGACTGGTTGAGACTGCTTTGTGGTATTATGTCCGCCTATGTAACACTTGTTCACTGCAAATTCATGAACAATGGTGACCACAAAGTAGACCGTTGCAATGGTGAATATAGCCAGCAGCGCGAACATCACCATATTCATCCGCTCCAAATGATGACCAACATCCTTCAACGTGGCCTGGTTGCTGCCCGCTGCGTTTTGTGTGATGAATACCTCATCTTTTTCCACCTTTGAGTTGCACATGTTTTGGAAGCTCCAATTCTTAATATGTTCTTGAATCAACTTGATTTAATTAGCCGAATTTCGAGGCAATGGGTAGTAGGTGGCGATTATACTAAAACTCAAGGATATCCTGGAAGAGTCGCCATGAGATGATTGGAGTCGTAGGAGATAGAGAATAAGAAGTCAGTATGGCTGCCAATAGTATAATGAATTAGTTTTACAAAGAAACAAGTGTAACGAGTTAAAAGCTAGGTAAGCATTACATGTGATACCTAATATAAAGTAGCGTATATATGTCGCTGTTAATCTAAAGGAAGGTATACACTTCAGTACACAGGCTGGAATTTCTCTCACCCCTTGTGGGGGACACCCTATGATCCCCGATACATAGACGTACATTACACAACAAAAACATTACGCAATATAATATTAATTGTACTACGATATTTCCTCTTACCTCATAGCATATTATTACGGTTATTATTCGACCTTATCAACTGATGTCACTTAGTCCTCGTCATAGGAAATACCTGACGTATTTTCTGTTAAATTTTAGACGTTTTAATTGTTATTTATTGAGTTCTCATTTCATAATTATTACGTCTTACGTTCTATGAATCGGCCTGACCAAGTCTGTCGGATACAGTATTTGTATGATCGCATGAGGACAAAAATACTAGATCTTCTGAATACTGCATTAACTGCCTAGCCTTTTCCCAACTAGATAATTATGACAAAACCAACATTTTACATAGAGGTACTGTTCTCCCTATCTGACCTCCACAACCCAGTTAGTACTGGGTAACACGATACTCTTTTGGTAGGACTTGTCAGACTTTCGGGAGGCAAGGAGGAACCTCCGTAAGTAAGGGATGGCCACCTATCTACGGACCGACGAAGGCAATCGCGGCAAACCTTTAAGATCGCCCCGTGCGGCTGTTATTATTTAGCCACGAGCACCTACGAACAAAACCCATTCCTTGTAAGCCATAGATAAATAAAAGCGTATCTGAAGTCTATAAACGATGACACTGATTTGCTTTTACTAACAACAACGCCCTCCCTCATACAATGCCAATTGCTACGCGACTAGCGTAAAGATTCACGCGCCGTAAGTCGTGGTAACTCGTGGCAAGCCCTAAGGCTACGAATGCACTGACCGGTGGCTTGTTCAGAGCCTAGAGTTACGTCACGTACGCGCCAGGGGGTCTACTCTAAGCGTGAAATTCGTAGTTTCGGCCGAAGTTACGGTTGTTTCCTACTCCTTATCACTTACGGACATAAGATTCGTTAGGGGCCCGAACTAAAAATGAATGGCAATACGATTGGACAGTTGTCCGTACTCCCGATGTGTTTTCAAAACTCATGAATCTGAAAATATTAGGGAGTAGGGTTTATTTCGAAGTATAAAGCTAGTTACGGACGGACCCGTATTTTCGTTGACGGACTTAGAGAATAGGCCCCCAGGCACGCCCCGTGCTGCTGGTTTCGAAGATCGAACCTTCGCTTCACTTCGCTACTCGCTGTCACGGACCTGTCAGTGCGTACATAACCTAAGCAAGTTGTTTCATTTGTTTAATGGTGACACAGTAAATCCTAAAAACGTCTATTATAGTATAGTGCAAGTAAGTTCATCAAATTATAAATACCGGTAAGAAAGGATTTTAAGAAACTTCACCCTTCTTTTGTGGCTGTTATGGCATAAGACATTCTAACATCAAGTCGTTTAAATCTTCATGTTTCGCCCCTCGACGGGTCACCTTTAGGAGATCACATCACATCCCAGAACATCGGCAAGAGGGTGTGAACGTAAAGCCACACCATAAGGTATCAATTCCATTCCATCAATTCATTTGGTCTGTAACCAAAACAGTTTTTTTTAAATAACATGCACAGAATCTGTATTTGTGCACGTTTGATGGTAAAAGGCTCGCGGCCTATGAAATGGGAATTAAGTACACCCACGTTTCGCCAGTTATGTTTAAACAGTATATCTCAGCCTTAGAGAAAACACTAGAAGAAAAATTATGAAAAACAATATTGCACCTAAACTTAATATTACTAAACATTGCTCTAAATACCAAGCAGTAGAATTATTTAATAGGTTGCCCACTGACTTAAGATCATTGATTTACAAAGCTAAACTTAAAGCATTCCTATTAAATAGGTAAATACTTTTATGTTTTCTATATCTGAAATTGTGACAGATGATGGTAAATAGTTTTTATATTTAGTAAATTACTTTTTTGTACAGTCAGTGAGCAGCATTACCTGGCCCATTTGCCTCTTTTTGGCTTTGTGAGATGGGTCTGGTAATGGTGTGGGACACTGTACCTACCTTTTACTTATGACATTAAATATATTCAAGACATTATTAGTTTTTTCATCCCATCTATTCGAAAAGGACGAATTGGTTCGCCTTTAAGTGCACCCAAAGGTGGTGTTTTCTATAAGAAACTTTTAGCGGGCAGTAATCAGTTTTTAATCCTCTTTATTTCAAAAAGTGCGCCGCAATTAACTTTGCCGCGTACTTTTTGAATCTGGAACATCTTAGTGTTCAGCGCCAAAGAAATCGACATTGTTTGAATAAAGACTGGCTGGTACGACGGCCCATAGTCGCGCCGCCAGCTGAATAATAAATTTTCATAATTGCGAAAATGTCTCAAATGTAAATATAAGATTTTAGTCGTTCTATTGTTAGTTATTATTAATTTCAATTTAGTTGTTACTCTTATGTTTTATAAAATCATAATACATATTTCAATAAAATATGAGGGGCCTTTTGTTTGCTCATAGTGGGTGATGAAAAGTAGAGTGTATCACTCGGGAAAAAATATATATTTGGCTCGGGCGACGTACTTTGAATCCCTCGCTACGTTCAGGATTCTACAAAAGAATCCCTTGCAACGCTCGGGATTCTACTCTAGAATCCCTCACTTCGCTTTGGATTCAAAAAAGCGCCCTCGACGTAAAAATATTATTTTGCTCCCTTATGATACAATCTACTATTTTTTTGCATTTGAGATAACAGATTTATAATAATTTGACAGAATAATATTTACAATAATTTTTATATTAACTATTTACGTTCTATTGACATAATATTTATCACATGTAATTGATTTTATTTTTTGTGGATTTTACTGTTTGTTATTCATAATTTATTATTTATAGCTGTAATTAATTAATGTACAACATAATTCAAACATAATGCAAACTGGTATATGAGTAAAAAAATAAATAAACCCCTCCGGCGATTCCAGCCGTAATTTTACCTACCTATTCGCTCACTGACGGGATTTTCCCGATTTATGCAATCGGGATGTTCAATTCCCTGCGTCGTAAAGTCGGCTGCATATGTACAAATATACAAGTATGTAGTGATTAGTACAACCACAGTGGACTTTGGATTATTCCAATCTGCAGTGGCTAGTGGGACAAAGGGAAAAGGTAAACTCTTACGTTCCGATGACGAAATTAATTACACAAAGTAATGTGCCTGCCTGGGTTCGAAACCAAGGCTTAGTGCTCGTAAGTCGGAGCTTCCACCACTGGGCCACCGCTGCACCAACAGCTACCACGCATTCAGTACAAATTCGGGAGCAGATTCTTGCTTCTGCCTTTATCCGGATGTAATATGAGTCGGTGCAGCATGTAATGTTTGGTCTCAGGGTCGTAACGACTATTGAACGTGGGTTCCTGGGTACGGTTCCCGGGTATGGCAAAGTGAAGCTGGGTTTTTCGATCATTAATTTCTCAGTAGCAGCCCGGTTATTAGAAAATGGCGTTCTAATTCTCGTTGGTTCTTACCCTGATCTGATCCTCTCTGTTTGTGTCGGATAACCTTGTAAGTATGGATGAAGGCGATAATCTTCGGAATTACTGATCGATGATAGATTTTATTCATGGGAAGTTATATACTCCTCGAGTGTCACAGGCTTTGGCCAGGCGCGAGGCAAAAGCAAGTATGACATAAATCAGCATTCGAAAAATACTAGTCCCCTGCCGACCGCTTTCGGTCATGGCGGACTCGGAAATCGAACCCAGAACCTTAAGCTAAACAGTTCTGTTTGCGAAACTAACGGGTCAGATAAAAGTTTTCAATAATATAGTCCTCCTGATCGTTTTCGGTCACGGTGGCCAATCTTGGTGGAGATAAGCCATCGGCGCGAGAGATATTATAGTGTATAAGTGTATACGCAGGAGCACAGGTGCTCCCTCACTCTCATAGTCCGGTGAGACGGCAATCCGACACGACCGGAGAGGAGGCGCAGGACCAACGGCTTAACGTGCTTTGCTTTTTCAAAATACCAAGTACTCGAGAAACTTTTACTCTCCACAAGGATAAGTTTCAACTTTTTAAATTACTAGTTGCCATGCTTGATTTAACCAACTGTTTTCCTTTTGTGCTATCGTATATAACAGGATTCATCTGAACATCAACATCATTCATACATTTTCCATGAAACGGAGAGCACCGTTGACAAGAAACTTTTCGGAATTTGTTTATATCAAGTTTCTGCTTGCATTTTCGAAAATGGCAAAAATGTGTCTCTCGTTCGTGTTTGCATTTCTGGTAAGTCTAATTTTACAGTTTTAATATTTTATGATCATCATAAAGAATGTTGGCTAGCAATAAGTAGGTTATTTAGTAGTTTTTTTTTATTTTAAAATATTTGAGAAACAATAAATATTAAAGCTAAGTTAATAAATATTCACAGGCATGCGAGGTTAAGATTTACCATACATGGAGTCATACGATGTGACTTCAAACTTGGCTCTGCTACCAAAAAATTCTCACCAGAAAAACCCAAGAACGCTTTGGTCTTGTTAACCCGAATGATAACGTTGCAAACTCACTCATAAAAAGTAAGGTGTCAGTCAAACCCCTAAGTTAAATGGCGTTTTCTCTATTAAAAATATTTTTTTTGAGGACGACTCAGTTATTATCCTAGAATTAGTACCTACTGCACGATGTTTTTCAAAGGGTCACAAAAAAACCTGACAACCTAGAGTTTTTAAGTAAATTTTAGTTATATTAAAAATAGTTTCAACCGGTCAAAAGTAGTTTTGACTAATTAACAGTTTTTGACTGCAACATATACAAATACCAAGTCCCAAGTTTTTTCAAAATGGTTTTAAATTTTCAGGTCGCTCTCTACATGGGCTCAAATTCAGTGGCAGCATCACCAAAATTCTTTCCCGGGGATGGTGATTTATTGTTCGACCCCAACAAAATGACCAACAACGAATGTAAGTTCCAAACTTTATTTTGTACCTTTCTACGATGGCGTGAGTCGCCATCTTGCGTTACGACGTTGTGTGGCATACAATGCGTTGATCCGTTGTGACTGCCTCAGCCTTATTGGTATTTATTATACAGTTTTTTTTTTTTTTTTTTTTTTTTAACTTTTATTTTCTCTTCCACAAAGGCAACAATATGAAGACACATTACATCTAATAAATCCTTTGTGGGAGACTGGTATCTGCACTAGGAAAAACCTGTCACACAGATTACCAGCCCCCCCCCCCCCCCAAAAACTCAGCTCTTAAGGAAGTTCGCTTTTTTATATTATAATAAGTTCTATTTTTACTTGACAATTACTAGTATTGTGTTGCTCTATCCCGTCTATTCCGTCTGTCGTTTTTTAAACAATTTAGAGTCAATATAAGTTTTTAAACTGACCTGACCTATCCATAACATTTGTAACGGGATATCTACAATGTTTACAATTAAGAGTCATTAAAATTACAATCAAATTAATTATAGAAAAAAAAATATAATAAAATTAAAATTATTAAAAAAATAAAATTTTCAAATAATATTTCTAAATCGATTTTTATGAAACATTGGTTTTTTCATTATAGTTGAGATGCCGGCGGGCTGCAATGGGAAGTCATTCTGTTTCGAAAAAGGTGACGATTACCCTGACGAAAAGATTGAAGAACTTCTCGAAGACATGCGTACATTGGTAAGAAAAAACATAATCATAATATCTAATATTTATGACTATACTGTTTTTTGCTTTGAAATCCATGTTTTTTTTTATTGCGTTAATAACGTAGAACCCTTTTTATGGAAACAGTACATTTACGAAAAAAGCCAGTTGTTTTAAAATGCTTATTGATTATTATTACAGATTGTGGACCACCCTGATCGAACCAGCATTGGTGACCGACAAGGAGGAGGTGATGAGCCCGACTGTCCTTCCAACTACACTGTAAGTAGAACAATGAAGACACAACTTATTTCAGCACAATGTTTACCTGTACAATGAAATATAATCTATACCATTACATACAAACACAAAAGTCCTGCTTACTTAACTTCTAAGTGACAAAAACATAGATTCGTAATAGGTACTTCAAGTTCCAAACACCAACTATTCTAACTGCATTAATTTAAGATTTAATTTATACTTTGAAGATGTCTGGCTGGGGCTTTTCCACCACAATAAGTGTCTGGCAGAGAAGCATGTGAATCATCACACTGTACTTTATTTAATATAAAAAAATCACGCTGTATAATATGACGTAATTTAGGAGCTATTCAGAACAGGTTTGTTACCTGATACCTGCCAATACCAATACAACCGACTTTCCATAATAGCCAATCGTTCGGTCGGAAAGGTCCTTCCACAGAAAAAAAAATTTATTAAAATGAAATATGTCTAGCGGTCACTCCCGTTACAAGTAACTGCGATGCGTCCTGCGACGCGACGCGAAGGAAGCAAGTAAAACAAGCGCGTGTCGCGGCCCTTATGTCGTTAACAGGGCGTAACTGGTAACTACAAAATCTTTGTTTTTGTCTTCAGGAAAACCCTATCTACTACATCATTGATGAAAACGACCGAGTGCGAGCGGTTGTGCAGTCTAAAGAGAAGTTCCTGCAGATCTACACTGTGAGCATGTGCCTGTAAGTATTCATTATTTAACAACTATTTACATATATGTATACTCGTTAATAGGGTAAAGTTTAAGATTGTTTTGTTTTAATCGCTTTTTAAGACCACCATCATCATCTGCCTAGCCTTTTTACAAACCTTCTTGGGGTCGGCTTCCACTCTAACCGGATGCAGCTGAAACGCTTTTCAAGAATAAAAGTAATATGATCAGTAACAGTTCTTTGCGTGACAAGTGTCACTCATCATTATTAAAGGCACTTGAACAAACAGTTAAGACATAAATCGTTGAAGTTTTATTGTTTAATTTCAGAATCGAGGGAAAAATCGATCGAGACACGCCACACTTTTTAAAATCCAGTCGTATTTTGGAGAATTTCAAAATGGAATGTGTTAGTACAACGATGGACTTCGATTTCTTCGTACTGAGTGATGAGATGGATTATTATACCAACAAACCCAAGATGGAGATCGCTAGGGCTAAGGGAGGTATCCCTGTGTGCTGCAAATGTCAGTACAGTGCTAATGACAAATGATGCTGCCGAAAATCGCAAATAATTTACTGATAGAGCCAAGATAGACTGATAATTATGACCAACAATGTAAATAAATTATAATTAATAATAAATAGATAGTTAACTTATTACCCATGCCTTCCATTAAACAACCTTCAGCGAGACCGACCTGCAAAATTTCATCAAATGAGTCATTAAAAAAAAGATGAAGTGAATTTTTATGGTTCAATATGCTGTCCATGATGAAAGTTTTGATTGATTACAAAGCAAACCTTTACGCCTTCCGTAACGATATCGACGTTACGGATTATCAGAAGGATATCATAATATTTTGAATGATGTAGATCGATAATCGGATCTCTTTGTCGAAATTTTTAATGGGGGATTTCACCAAAGTTTGTTTTTGTTTTGTTTGTTTTGCACAAGTTGTCATTTTACAGATTTATCACAATCTGTAAAACCATAAAACAATTGTGTTATCAAATAGATCAAATGAATTACAAATCCATACTTCCATACTTCATCTGTAATTTCCACGCAAGCGCAGTCACGAGCAGCAGCTAGTATTCTGTAAATACCTTATTACTACTCACAAGTTCAGAACTTAACTCAACAACAGGTCATCTTGTAATTTCCAAGTTGCTGTCTCTGTGGACTTTAACATACCTAACTATTATGTACACTATTATGTATTGTTTTTTTTTGTATTTTGTTTTTTTTTTTATTATTGTATGTATCTATACAATAAATAATAATATATATGACAGCGGTGGCCCAGTGGTGGCAGCCTCGACTTACGAGCAGTAAGTCGTAGGTTCGAACCGGGATCCCTTCTTTTCGCATAATGTTCTTTGTCCTAATATACTTCGGCATAACGATTTTGGCACAATTTGTTTTGGCATAATAATACTTCGGCATAATATTTTTAGGCATACATTTTATGTTGGCATAATCATCTTAAAGACTAATTTGTTTTGGCATAAATTTTATTCGCATAACGTTATTAGGCCTAATAAATATTATTATGCTAATAGTCTAGCATAATAATATTTAAGCATACAAATTTCATGCAAATTATTTATTATACATAACATTATGTAACTTAAACGATTTTTCAATCGCGAGATAACTTTTATCTGAAGAATATATTAGATGTTTTGACAGTTTTTGTATAAAAAAATATGTCAATCAGTTAACTTCTATTATGAGAAATAAATATGGCGGTTATTCATCGGATAGAAGTTAATTGATTGAAACAGTGGTCCTTAATTATGTATAATTTATATATGCTGTGCAACAAAAGTTAGTGACAGAACCGAATTGCTGCAAAACCGACTCCACGTGGTCTTGTTTGTCCTACCCCTAGAGTGTAATTTAAAATCGCGTAGGCGCGTAGGGGCGAGGCGGGCCGCGGGCTGAGGAGCAGGCGGCTGCGAGCGAGCCACCGCAGCTTCGGCTTGTTGGCCGGCTTCGCCGGCCAGCCTCAGCCGCGGCGGTGAGCGATAGCCGTCTGCGACGATTAGCACGCGTGGGGCCGCCAGAGGCCCGCAGCGCCCGCAGTGACAGAAACCCTGCCTGCTGCATGTTGCATGCTCGCTTGAATGCTGCATGCTGCATGCTTGCTTGCATGCTGCATGCTTGCTTGCATGCTGTATGCTTGCTTGCATGCTGTATGCTTGCTTCCATGCTGTATGCTTGCTTGCATGCTGTATGCTTGCTTGCATGCTGTATGCTTGCTTGCTTCATGCTTCCTACAGCGAAAAAAAAACCCTAATACCTATAAAAATATGTTTTAATATCATTATTCGTAAATAAATATAAATTTATGCTTTAGGATATTATGCTAAAAAAAGTTATGCTTTAGAACTTTATGCTTAATAAAATTATGCTTTAGAATATTATGCTTAATCATTATTATGGTTACAGAAATTATGCTTAAAAAATTATGCGTAAGCTGTTATGCGTAATTATATTATGCGAAAATATAATTATGCCAAACAATACTATGCTAAGTTATATTAGGTCTTAAAATTTTATGCAAATGGATAGGGCACCGTTCGAACCCAGGCAGGCGCATTACTTTGTCCAATTTATTTTATCACCGCTGCTATCAAAACGGTAAAGGAAAACATAGTGAGAACTAGAACTAAAAATTCGAGGACATGTGACATCTACCAACCCGTACTGGGCCAGCATGGTGGATTAACCACCACCCACTCCCTCTTATTGAGAAGAAGCCTGTGTCTCATCAGTCGGAACATTATAGGCTGATGATGTATCTATATCCAACATGTAACGTAATTAACGCACACCCTCAAACACCCCAATTAGAACATTATATTATAATCATAATACATACACTGACATTTTAATTTAACATGTAAATGCATTGTTATTTATTAAATTCATACTACTACGCACGCAACGCACACATTCGCACAAGCAGTTATCGCACCGCTCGACACAACATAAGGAAACTACGTCCATTTCAATTTGAGCTGAGTTCAGCAGCATATGCTGTCAGAAAAATACGTCAATTTACTGATGTAGATACCGCGAGGCTAGTGTATTTTAGTTATTTTCATTGTATTATGTCATACGGTATTTTACTATGGGGACGGGCTGCAGACATCGAGTCTATATTTATTCTGCAGAAAAGAGCCATCAGAGCCATATATAATCTACGTAGGCGCGATTCTCTAAGAGAACTGTTTAAGGAAATTAACATCATGACGGTACCTTGTCAATACATCTATGAAAACATCATGTACGTTAGGAAAAATCTGCATTTATTTAGTAAAAGAGGTGACCGGCACCACTATTATACTAGAAACAGGGACCAACTAGTTCAGCCAGGTTTCAGGTTAGCTAAAGTAGACTCATCTTTCATGGGGTACTGTTTAAAATGTTACAGTAAAATACCTCCCCACATTCTACAACTTAATGAAACGAAATTTAAATCTTGCATAAAACGCACACTATGTAGGCAAGCATATTATAAGTTGGGGGATTACATTGATGATAAAAATGCTTGGCTCAATGCTGGTCCTGCTCCACAATATCCATAGAGGCAATCTGGATCATCAGAATTACCAAGTGAAGTTATTGTGAAAGCTGCAGAAGATTGTAAAAATATATTAACATTGTATAGATTCAATCTCTTAGTATAATATAATTGCTTAGCACATGTGTGAGTACTATGTACTGTATAGCCACTATTTAATGAGTACCTACATCTTTTATTGACGCGAAATTACCCTGGTGGTTGAGTTAATGTCATGCTCACTTAAATGTCACGCTGATAGTGGCGGATGTGTCGGGTCGTTTAGTTCCCTTCAAAATGGTTGAGTTGAATGATGGCTGATACATGCGTCATGTTCGTGAACGGGCGCTGTCAGTTGTGACTGGTCATCTCTTAGCTGCCACGGTTTATTTTAATTAAGTATTTTATATTTTTTTTATTACTGATTTAATCTTTTAATACTCTGGACGCTCTTAACCTGGCCGTATTTCTACATCGTTCTCACATATTTGTAATTCTTAACATGAATGATGTAACCAAGATTTTGTAACATATTTTGATTTAAAAGAGTGTCCATGGAGTTTCTTGCCCGTTCTTCTCCATAGAGATCTACGCTACGGAATGGGCAACTACAGTACTTTCACAAGTTATTATGCCTTGTGACTGGGACTGTAGCTTCGCGTTTTATTTTGTTTTTCGACTTTCAAAAGTGCCTGTAATGGTCTAATTGAAATAAATGCTTTGACTTTGATTTGTTTTGACTGTACAGGGTTAATATGACAATAATTTCCGTAGTTTTAATTATTTTTGGGATAAAAATTACCTATATTTAAAATGATAGAAATCGACTCAGTAAACGATTCTGAAAGAACTATTTTCAGGATGTGCGTTAATTAAGTTACATGTTGTATATAAAATTCAAAGTGCTGACTGAATGAGATATCAACGCACAGCCTAAACCGCTGGTCCTAGAGACATGATGAGGTTGTGTTCTTTGTGAAGAGTAGGTTTCCGCTAAGAAGAGTATTCGAAATTCCACCTCTAAAGGGGTAAAATAAGGGATGAACGATTACATGGAATCCGGTCATATTTAAAGTTTATTTGTAACCAGAAGCTTGTTTCTGGCTTGCTTCTGATTATCAATAAAATTTAAAACCTTGTACTAATAATGTTGTTACAAAGTTTAATTACTTTACTGTCTATTGTCAACTCCAGCAATTTAACAGAATTAGTAACAAATATGACAGCATTTAGGATCTGGTGTTATCAACTTGTGACTTAAAAAACTTTAGTGTATCAGCTTGTTTTGACCCTCTGGTTCCAA
Organism: Cerastis leucographa; assembly: GCA_963082945.1. Lineage (NCBI taxonomy): Eukaryota > Metazoa > Arthropoda > Insecta > Lepidoptera > Noctuidae > Cerastis > Cerastis leucographa. The sequence continues at coordinate 16,686,569 of OY720356.1, read as the reverse complement.
TGGATGCGTATCATCCAGCCTTGGAGATACCTATTATATTACTTTTCCCAGAAGGGCAGCTATCAAGGGCCGACCATCTATAATACGCAACCGTCAAAGCTCTGACTGGAATTTTTGTTTTTTTGCTAATATAGACTGGACTGACTTACTGCAACAGCAGGATGTTAATATAGCAGTAGACACATTATATAAAAACCTATTCAGCGTATTCAATGACAATGTACCGCGAAAGACGATTACAGGTTTCAATTCTAAATATGTGGATTATTTAAAAATGAGATATTTAGAGTTAAAAAAAAAGGAAAATGGCCTTCAAATCAACAGAGAACTATCTAGATACTATAGAACTAAAGTTAAGGATCTCACTCAAATTGATTTTAAAATATAATAATGCAATGGAGCAGACTATAAGTCATTCATGACCCTTCAAAGTTTTGAAAATATGTAAAAGATTAAAGGAAAAATAAAATACTAAAATAATGAGTTTTCGTTCACGTTTATGAGGACAAGGTTGTGGAAGGCCATCGAGAAATTAATGCGTTTGCGGATTATTTCAGTTCCTTTTTTCATAGCGACTCTCCAAAGTTGGATCCTGAGGCAGCTGAGCGCGATGCAACTGACAGAGGCTGTTTGCCTATGATCAGTATAGACCATATTAATGCATCAGAATGCGTCGAGGAGTCCGTCGGCTTAAAATTTCGTCTGCTTATGGACCTGACGCAATACCCCCTTCACTTTGAAGGACTGTCTTTCCGTATTTGAGGAGCCTCCCTTGTTTATACTTAATCAGTCATTGCAGCACAGTGTATACCCCACTGTTTGGAAAGTGTTTAGGGTCACGCCAGTCCCAAAAAATGGATCAGCAATTGACATTACGAACTTCAAACCTATTGCTGTGATGCCAGTCTTCGTTAAAATTTTCGAATCCGTTATAAATAATTCGATCTCCAAACAAGTCAATGGTTTAATAGATGATTTCCAGCATTGATTTCGTCATGCACGTTCCACTTTAACTAACCATATATCTTTTGCTGACTACTTGAAGACCTAAATGATAGCTGGCAGTCAGGTTGATACAGCATATTTTGAATTTAGAAAGGCATTCTATTTAGTCGACAATGATATTATTCTTCTGATGAAGTTTGCATCTCTCGGATTTGGTCCCAAAACTTCTCCGATTTCTAGCTGACTATTTCAGAGATCGGCGACGGATTGTGAAACTGAATGGTTATCAATCACTGGAATATTTTACTCGATCGGGTGTCAGCCAGGGCAGTACTCTGAGACCTCCCCTATTTCTAATCATGGTAATTGATCTAGCAGCAGTTTGATCTTCAGCACAATAGCTTATGTTTTCAGATGATTATAAGCTGTTTTTGACGGTCACTGGAGCGGAGGATTGTTTGGCATTCCAGCGGGACATTGATGCCGTTATAGATTGGAGTGTGAGGAATAAGCTTCCGCTTAACATGTTAAAGTGTAAAGTCACATCACACTAGGTTTCGCAAGCCAATTACTTTTGCCTGCAAGCTGGCTAATGACTGTGTCTCAACAATACGTGACCTGGGACTAACCTTAAACAGTTGTTTTAATTTCCACAAACACATAAAAAAGTGTGCTAAGATGCTTATTGCATTGGGTTTCGTCATCAGAACTTCATCCCAATTTTAAAAAATGTCAAGGTTGTGAAGCTGCTGTATGATGCATATGCATACGTGCGCAGTAAATTGGAGTATGTATAATACAACTGTCTGAAAAATTATAAATTATAGATATAGTTAAAAAAAAAAACATAGGAAATTTTGCCGTTACTTAAATAAACTAACTTCCTGATACTAACTATTTTTATATCCATCTCTATTTGTGTCAGGTATGAGCGGACTGGATACTTTGCAGCTCAGGAGCAAATTAATGATAATCATGCATTACTAGTATATGCTAATTAACAGTAGTAATATAGATAATCCATCGATAAGAGAGCATATCCATCTGTATGTTCCGCAGCAATACATGCATGTCATAAGACGGCGTCGGCACAAACTTCTTGCATGCCCATCGGCACGGCGCAACCATCAAGCCAATAACAGCCCAAGCTCGAAATTAATTGGTCTAATTAATTGATACCTTGATAGCAGTCCTTATACCGAGATATTTGTGGATACTGTTAGCACTTTAGGGAAAGATGTATTGTAATTTTTTATAAATAACAATAATTTATTTGTAACTTTCCTTCTTTTACTTTAATCATGACTGTGACATTTATAGGACATACATTATATTATTGTATTTTTCTGTATCCATTTAATTTTAACTTAAGATCATTTTATTTTGCTTTCTGAATTATTGTGATTTAGATGCTATTTGACATTGTAATTTGATGTTTGTTAGCATTTAACGGTTTGGTAAAAAACTGTTAGCTTATAATGTATTTCTGAATAAATAAATAAATACCTATATGCCCATTTCGGATCGGACAAGTTTTTTTTTTAACATATTGTATAGCCTAAAAGAAAAACTGCATCACCTCTTACACCATCTTCCTGCGGGCCCTTGTCGCATGTTATTTGGGATCGGCGCAACATGTTTTTTGAAGTGAAACTTCTTATGTGACTTCCAACAAGTTTAACGCTACCATGGAGGGGGAATATTTTCTAAAACTCACTAAGAGATGGCAGTATTACAAGATCTGTGACTACGTAGTTCTACTAGGTACGCAAGATGGCGTGCAAACAGTCATGCATTCGACTCCTCGGTGTGACCAGCCTTCGCTCAATTTCCATGAGTAGAATAACCTCGATAAACTTATATAATAAAAATAATACAAAAAGAAATCAACAAAATATTTTTTAGAAGCTCAATAAAATAACGAGAGTGAATGCGTGGCACTCGAATGCATGCGTGTAGTATTACGAAGTTTCACTTCTTCCGCGCGGAGGGACTCCACGCACTATTTTTTCTTATATTCTCCTCTGTTCACCACCACGCTATCCTCCAAGACTCCATAAAGACTCCTCACCTTAATACATAAGAATAACATATTTGTAAATATATTGTGTAAACAATGCAATGTTTACGCCGGCGAAAACGGGGGCGGAAGCTTGGCTTTTATAAATCCAAATTCTTGGTATTGGTTTTAATTTATCAGATGTAATTAACAAGTTTATAGGTTAGTATTAGTACTCCCATTTAAATATTTTAGAAATAAATTGCATAAATGGTTGACAGAAACATGTTTTACAGTTAACAAGATTTTCTGCAACATAATATTATATATGTATATTCTACGTGCAAAATGTGTCAAGAATTTTTTAAATTATTTAAAAACTATTTTACTTTAAGGGAATATTTCAATTAGATATGCATTATATAATATTGTTAAATTATTTTTGCATACCCTAAACAGTCATAATATGATTTTTGCCTAAACCACTAATTTTACAACTACAAAATAAATCGAAATAAATCGTGAAACAATTGACATCTGTTTAAAAAAAAATTACGCTTGACTTCGATTCGGTTTTCTGTCACAATTTTCAACCACGTATTTAGTGCATCATTCGGCCCTACACTTTTGTAGGCATTAACTGTTGTTTTTTTATATTACCGATGAAAACTTGGGTTCAAAATGATGTAATGACCTGGTAACCGTTTGTGTGACGCGCGTCGGTGTATTCCACCTTGTAGAACTAAACTTTTTATGAAGCTGCACGGTGTTAACAGACCCACCCTTCACGAAGCCGTCAACCAAGCATTATGTACACATGTATGTGTAAGCATTATGTATCAAACTAATGTAAGGGGATACATCACATTTTACGGTAAAACTCAATGTAACGCACTTCAAACATTTGTGCTGGTGGATGCATTGGATAGTAAACAGGTCATGGAAGTATTTAAAGTAAGTACGAGTTATATCATCCTCGAGCTTCTATTTTAAACGTTCACGAGCGAAGCCGCAGACAAAAGCTAGTATAACAAAAAACAGCCTTTGAAAAATAATAGACCCCGCAGACCGTTTTCGGTCATGGCGCCTAATCTCGTCAGAGGCTAGCTAGCTAATAGTTAGGTTTGCGACACCAAAGGGGTAGATTAAAAGTTTTCAAAGTACCATATACTCGAGAAACATTTAGCTGTCACAAGGATAAGTTTGGACTTTTTAAATTGCAATTCTGCAATTATGACGTTACGTAGGTATTCACGTAAATATACATCATAAATCGATACCTGAATTTCTGACGTAATATCAAATAAATAATTATTGCGATAGCAAAGAGGAAAACAATAAGTGTGTTTTTGTAACCTTATTGGTTGTTATGCGTGATTTAACTGTTTTCCTTATATGCCAACGTATATAACAGGATGAATTTGTACGTCCACATCATTCATCAATTGTCCATCATAACGGAGAGCACCGTTGGCAAGAAACTTTTCGGAATTTGTTTATATCAAGTTTCTGTTTGTTAACATTTTGCTAAATTAGTCAGTGATAGTTATTTGTAAAAATGGCAAAACTGTGTTTCGCTTTCGTGTGTGCTCTTCAGGTAAGTCTAATTTTACATTTTTAATATTGCATGATCACCATAACAACTGCAAGCAAGCGTGGTTAAAATTATTTCATTACTTTTGTAATTGTGTATTAGTCATACGATATGACTTCAAACTTGGCTCTGCTACCGAGAAATTCTCACTAGAAAAACCCAAAAACGCTTTGTTTCATCACTTAGGTGGCAGTGAAAACCCCTTAAATGGCGTTTTCTTTATTAAAATTATTTTGTTTGAGAACGCCTCAGTTAATTACCTAGAATTACTAATACACGATGTTTTTAAAAAAAAAACCTAACCAACTTAATGAGTATTGAAGTAAATGTTAGTTTTACTTAAAATAGTTTTAAAAAATAGATTTTCAATTTCCAGGTCGCTCTCCACATGGGTTCAAAATCAGTGGAAGCAACACCACTTATCATGCCTGGGGACGGTGTTTTATTGTTCGACCCCAACGATATAACCAACAACGAATGTGAGTTCTAAGTTTTATTTTGTACCTTTCAACGTTATAGAGTGAGGCATCATTGCGATGCCGTGAGTCGCTCTCTTGAGTTACGACGTCGTGTGGCATACAATCGGTTGATCCGTTGTGACGACACATCGCAACGTACTAATGAGGCCATAATATAGATCTTTAGGAAGTTCGCTTTTTTGAAGTAAAACGACGACTTCTTATGCGACTTCAAACAAGTTTGCGTTAAACATTTAACGCTACCATGGGGGGGAATAGAAAGAGACAGAGCGAGAGTGAATGCGTGGCACTCGAACGCATGCGTGTTGTATGAAGTTTCACTTCTTCCGCGCGGACGGACTCCACGCACTAATTTTTATATGATAATAAGATCCATTGTTACCTGGCAATTACTAGGTAGTATTGTGTTGCTCTGTCCCTTCTACCTCTAGTGTTAATTTTCAGAATCACATCATAGCTTCTCGTGACAGTCATTAATGTCATCAAGACATCACTGATTGGAATGCACGCAACTATCGAGTATATTAATAATACACCTCGATTATTGGGCGACTGGAATGACGACAAATAGCTCCAGAAATATTGAAGTACCTTAGGTGATTCAAGAAGAAATAAATACATTACTCTTCTATTTTTCTAAGTTTGTTATAAATGAACATCCTTTGTTCTTTTTTAACCAATTCAGAGTCATTTTCATCTCAGAATGAACAACTTACTAAACGATTTGTAAGTTTCCAAACTGATTTTTATGAAACATTGCTTTTTTCATTATAGTTGAGATGCCGGCGGGCTGCATTGGGAAGTCGTTCTGCTTCGAAAAGGGTGAAGATTACCCTGAAGAAAAGATTGAAGCACTTGTCGAAGACATGCGTACATTGGTAAGGAAAAACATTATCATAATATCTAATATATCTGACTATACTGTTTTTTGCTTTGAAATTTTTTTTTTTTACTGCATTAATAACGTAGAACCCTTTTTATGGAAAAATTATAATTAAAATAAACATTTACGAAAAAAGCCAGTTGTTTTAAAATGCTCATTGATTATTATTACAGACTGTGGACAACCCTGATCGAACCAGCATTGGTGACCGACAAGGAGGAGATGATGAGCCCGACTGTCCTTCCAACTACACTGTAAGTAGAACAATGAAGACACCAACTTATTTCAGCACAATCTTTATCTGTACAATGAAATATAATCTATACTATTACATACAAACACGAAAGTCCTGTTTTTACTTCTAAGGGACAAAAAGACCAACAACTTTAACTACATTCACTTACAATTTAATTTATACTTCAAAGGTGTCTAGCGGGGTGTTACCACCACACAAAGTGTCTGGCAGTGAAGGATGTCAAATCATCCAACTATCCTTTAAGTAATTAAAAAAAATCACACTTTATAGTATGAAGTAAGTTAGGAGGTATCCAGCGCAGATTTTTTACCTGATACCTACCAGAACTACCACGACTGACTTTCCATACAAAGTCAATAGTTCTTACCTGTAGTCAGGTACTTCCACAGAATCAGCTTAAAATGACGTAGGTCTGGCGGTCACAGGATCTCCTTCTCCAAGCTGCTGCGATGAGTCCTGCGACGCGACGCAAAGGAAGCAAGTCAAACAAGCATGTGTCACGGCCTTTATGTCGTAAACTGGGTGGAACTGGTAACTACAAAATCTTTGTTTTTGTCTTCAGGAAAACCCTATCTACTACATCATTGATGAAAACGACCGAGTGCGAGCGGTTGTGCAGTCTAAAGAGAAGTTCCTGCAGATCTACACTGTGAGCATGTGCCTGTAAGTATTCATTTATTTGACAACTGTACAAATTTTTGTATCTTTTCCAATATATGGTATAGTTGAATTGATTCGTTTAATAGCTTTCTAAGAACGCGAATATTAAATCATGAAAAGTAACAGTTCTTTGCCTGACAAGTGCTGCCCCATCGAATTAAATGTACTTGAAGAACGAGTGGATCTCAAATATCAGATATAATAATCGGTTTTTATCACCCAAGTCATAAATCGTTGAAGTTTTTGTTGTTTAATTTCAGAAACGAAGGGAAAATCGAACGAGACACGCCACACTTTTTAAAATCCAGTCGTATTCTGGAGACTTTCAAAATGGAATGTGTTAGTACAAAGATGGACTTCGATTTCTTCGTACTGAGTGATGAGATGGATTATGATACCAACAAACCCAAGATGGAGATCGCTCGGGCTAAGGGAGGTATCCCTGTGTGCTGCAAATGTCGGTACAGTGCTAATGACAAATGAAGCTGCTGAAAATCGCGAATAATTTACTGACAGAACCAAAAAGATAGACTGATAATTATCTAACAATGTAAAAAATATATAATTTATCTACTTCGGTTTCGTTATATTCGAATTACGAAATTGACAGCGGTTTCATTATGATACCCATAACGTCAAAAGTTGCAATAAGCGAATCGTCATAAATTATTCTAAAACACAAGCAAAGACATTCTGAACATACAGCCTCGTACCTATAATATTACTTCGAAATCGAGACAATGTAAATGATGTTTTTAAAAATGGAACAAGTTTAGAACAAAAGTATCGTATACTATTTGGCTGTTGCGGCTACAAGATCTTTGCCTTATACTTATTAAAGACTAAATAAAAAAGAAGTGGACGCGGGAAAAAAATCTGAGTGAAATTTTATTCCAAATTTTATTAAAAATGTCTTCAACATCAAGTGATATGGAAAATACTCCACCAGATATAACAAATAGAGCAGTTGGGGCTTCAAATAATTTACTACCAGAAATCAAGACATATATATGAGAAATGTTATGAGACAATAGTCAGTGTGTAGTTAAGTTTCTATTAAAAATACTTTTTTGTCTATATCTGTGTTTCATTCCTTCCTTCGTAGATAAAATCTTGTATGCAACTGTACGTTATTGGTATTTTAATAACTCGTTCCCACCTATTTCAGTACGCGCTACGCTTGTACCGAAAAATGGCACTCGTACTAAAAGACCGTCCTTAATGTAACAGTTGCTTAAATAGCTATTATTAAATAGATAGTTAACTCATTACCTGTGCCTTTCATTAAACAACCTTCAGGGGATTAGTGGGAAGATGAAATGGTTTCTTATGGCCTAAGATGAATGTTTCGATGGATTATAAAGCAGCCCTTATCCTAAAGATCGGAAGGATTTCATAACACTTTGAATGATAGGGATCGATAATCGTTTTTTTTTCTAAATTAGTTTTAGAGCGCTTTTAACTCTTATGGAGGATTTCACGGAAGTTAATACACAAGTTTTACAGATTTATCACAATTCTATAAAACAATTAGTTTATTTTACAAATACTAGTATTTATAAAATAAAATAAGCCGCGCGTACGAGCGGCGCTCATCGCATCTCCGCGCGGTGAACTGCCACAAAATCATCGCCACCGATTCTTATGAGATTTACTTTATCGTCGAAAATAATTTAAGTTCCCATAACTGAAAGAATTTTAGGAATCTAATATAACTTATGATAACACCAGACATCCAAACATACAACTTGTATCTCTTTACAATATTAGAACAAATCTAGTACTAGGAAAACATCAGTGAGACATGTAAAAGTTTCTTTTAGCGTTTCAATAAATTATGACGGTGGTTTACCAACTTATTCGAAAATTAACATGGAGGAGAGCAGATCGTGGTTAAATAACCTACACGCCACTTAAATAAGCCACACGGAACGATCAAGGGTATAACCAACGCTTGGCGAAGACAAGCAATCGATGGGTACCCGTTCATTATGTTCTAAGCGTGTCAATGACAATTTAAATAGAGACGAGTTTGGCACTTTCAGTAGCGTCGATCAGCTCCTGTGAAGTGCAAGCAACAGGACTGGCAGGGCACGATAAGAAGTGTCCCTTCGTTTGTGGGGCAACACCACATTTACATTTCAGGGCAGAGTCATCTATGAATCTCCACCTGAACAGGTTTTCCTTGGTTCGGTCAACCTGTGTCCGGAGTCTGTTTTAAGACTTCCTGGTCAGCCATGGCAACTCGTGTCCAGGTGGGAAATTTTCAGCAGGTGGCACAAACAGTTGGATAGGGAAACACTTTCTCGCCACAGCTTGTGTCCTTCTGTAGTGCGTTAGCAAGTTCATCAGTCAGTTCAGGTCAGTTAGCCTGAAGCCTACCATAAAAACCTGAATTCGACTTCAACATTGGAAAAAATCGCCATGCAATATAACGGTTTTACATAAAAATAAAACCGATATTATGTGCCGAGAGGGAAAACATACAGCATTGTTTATGAAGAAGCAGTGTATACTTAGCCTTTTTTGTACGGTCAATCGAGTAACTATCACCGGTGTTGTATTTAATCTGTACCAGCTAGGACGTGGGCTGTCACTTTTCGAATTTCATAGTCTTCACCAGGAAGAACTTCCTGCAATGCTGTATGTTTTCCCTCTCGGCACATAATATCGGTTTCATTTTTATGTAAAACCGTTATATTGATGTGCCTCCGGAAAACATACAGCATTGTTTATGAAGACGTGTTTGTTATCTGCTGGTGAAATATTATAGATAAAACACAACGCTATGATGATAATATCAAAGGTTTATTCTGAGCATTAAATAGTAACAGTAATAAATATATTAAAAAAAAAAATAAGGTGAAACATAACAAAATCTGATCTTTACAGATAAAAGTAACACAGTAATCACGGTTTAAATGTTTTAAGAATAAATCAAATTCTTGTTAAATATGTAAAAGTAAAAACGACAGTTCTATTTCGCGACAGTAATGATTAAAGAAGATATTAGATGATTTCCAATTACCCCGTGATAATAAATCATCAATTGGTTGATTATCCGACCAATTAGCTACGTCAATAGTAGCTTCCTTAAGCTACTATTGACGTACATCTTCCCCGAGATGCATAAATGCCACTATCTCTAAGAACTGTGAGTACTCAGTTCCCAACCAATAACAGTGCGTGAAGCAGCTTTCGTGTTATTAAATATGGTGATACAAAGATTGTTTAGGTTGGTAACTTCAGATCTCTTTGTTTCAGTTTTTTCTACTGGAAGCCCAACTAAATTGACTGGACATATGTATCACTATGCTGGGATAGTTTCCATGCGAACTGACGATAATAATGTGTATTGGTTTTCGACCCAAATGCAGATATTAAATAGATATTGTCACCGTCATCCAAAAAACTTTCATTTGAAATTTTCAGCAAGGTTAGATCGTGAACCATACGGCCTGATGCCATTAATAAAACTGTGGCTGTTCGATGTGATAAATCGAAGTGTCTTTAGGTGCATTTGATGAAAGCCAATTTAGTATGATACGTGGATCCCACGTTAACGAAGGCCTTATATCTTTTGGTTTAGCTACTACTTTTGCCTTTGGGGTTGGTTTTATAATAAAATTAGAAAAAGTTTGTTGTTTAAAATGGGGGCCGCAAAAAGTTAAGACTGCCATTTTGTGGACAAGGGTAGTACTATAGGACAAATTTTCTTAAAGAAAAAATGTTATTTTAGAAAGAGAAACATAAAAAAAAAAAAAATTTGGATGTCATGTTTTGGACATTTTGGGTTAACTTGAGAGTTGGAGCACCATTTCAACCACCACCTAAGTGCCGGTAAATAGGTTGACAAAGTTGAGCGTCGCCAACTCTTCATGTAGATCTATTTCCTGTGTGGATTAATCTTTTATTTGGGCACCCCACCCCCAATTTTCCAATCAAAGTCAATGTCTGTACCTGTGGGGTAGGTCTCCCACAGGTTAAGAAATTCATGTGGGTGATCCAGAGCTCTGGATTTCAAATCTTGAATTCAGAAGGCTCGAGGCCATTCTGGAGCCACTACTAAGCAAATTCCTGTTGCGTTGTTCAGTTGTGCCAGAACTCTGGGCAGCAAGCTGGGAGGGGGAAAAACTGACGCTAGCCCATGGTTCCATGGTCTCCTGAAGGCATCTTTATAACTTGCTGATCGATCTCTGCAATCTAGAGATGCGTAGTTTTTCACTACCGCAGTTTCTCGTATCGCAAACAAGAAGATTTTTGGACGCCCTCACTTCTTAAGACTTCCCTGTTGCTCGAGATAGAAGATGCCATTCCGCGAGTTGTTTTCCTCGTGATAGCCTATCAGCTATTATATTGTATCTCCCCGGTAGATAATAGGCTGATAGGGTTAAGTTGAACTTGTCCGTAAGATGTAAAAGTAACGCAACGATCTGGTACCTCCCTCCTTTCTAATATATGCAATCAAGGGGTGATTGTCTGATTGGACCAGCACGTGTGAGTTCTGCAACGTCTTCGCATTCATTTTGATTACCGCTATTACTCCATATAGCTCTTTTTTGTTGCAGTACCATCTTTTTTGGTGAGTTGCCCATGCACCTGACATTAGATTTCCGTGTATGTGGGCACCCCAACCCCAATCCAAAGCGTCCGACGCAAGGAAATGGGTAGCAGGCTTTTTGTGTATGCTCAATATGTGACTTGTAGCTCCGCGCCACCACATTATCTCTTGATACACAGCTTGAGGCAACAGCTATTTTTGACGGGGTCGTGTTTTGTTGAAGTGTCGTAAGAAGATTTGTATTTTTCGACAGTGTAGTCTTCCCCAGGGTATGACAAAGTTGGCGAAATTTAACTGAGCCAGCAAACTCTGCAGCTCCCGGAAATTAATGCGAGTTTTAACTTCTGCAATAACCGATCCAACGGTAGTTTATGCTTTTTCTCCTTTTTATAGGTAAGGACATCGTATTTTCAGCTGTTTGCCAACGTATACCCAGGTTTTTATACTGATTTGCCAGCCCAGGTGTTCCAAGTGTCTCACGGCTTCCGCAGCCTGAAGACATAACTTGGATTGGTCTTGGTTGACCAAAAGGAAGTCGTCTAGGTAGACTAGCACTCGACATCCCTTCGCTTGCAAGGTCTCCGCGACCGAGCAAGTTACGGAAGTAAATAGGTTAGGCGCTGAAGCCAGCCCGAACGGTAGGCATGTCATCTCGTATAACAGGTCTTTGTAGCTGATTCTCAAGAAAGGCCGGTGGGATTTTGCTGCCCCTAAGTGAAAAAAAAAAACCTGAGACATAATTATCTATTTTTATCATCCAGTCTCCAGATTGGAGAAAATCTGGGATTGAGGCATGAGAAATAAAATGAAAACGTTTCGTTTTGACAAACTTGTTCAATTTTTGAAGATCGAAAGTTGGTTGCATCAATCCGTGGCTTTTCTTCCGCAGAAAAAACTCGGAGATAAAACTGGGCGTTTTCTTGGAGACTAGTCACAAATCATCTTGCTCCGATAGATCTTTAATAATCTGAGACATTGCAGGGGATTGTTTGGTTGCATATTGCGTCATGATCCTTCTTGTTTGCATTAACAGAAGAGGTTTTTTGTAAAAAGGGATATGCGGAACCTCGAGACTGCTGACAGTATGAATTAGTTTGCACCATGTGCTTGCCAATGGTTTTTTTGAACAGAGTTAAATAAACTCCCCTGAAAAGTGTATAGTCATTCTGTGTGTAGTCATCTTTTTTTTTTTTTTATCTTTGTTTCAAAATGAATAATTTTTAGTTTATTTGTAACCGTCACTTTTCCCCTTTGTATGTTCGTCGTTTTTTTATAGGTATCACGAAAACTATTATTCTGTGCCTGAGGTTTGTATTTGAAGGTGGACGGTGTTGGTCCCTTACATTTTGATTTGAGTTTTTCCTTAGTTTTGTGGGCCTGTGGTGGCTATAATCAGAAATGAGGTTCTCCGAGGGACTGGATAAGAGACACAAGTTTTGTCTTGTCAAATAAAAATTATTTACTAATAGGTATATTACTAAAATTCAATAAGCGCAGCTTGAATACTTTTATCCGGAATCTCCGAAATTATTCCTTTACGTCTAGTTTCAATACAGCTCGGCTTCGGCTCTTTTACCGCAAATTATTTGTAAGGTTTGTTCAGACAAATTATAAGACGACGACTAATTAACAAATGTTTAAAAAACATTAAAAAAGGTTATTGGGTTTTAACTTCGTAGGGTTATTGTGAGCCCAAAGATTGATAGCATGTAAAACAGATTGTAAAAGCTCCCTTTGCAAAAGCCCGGAAACGCAAGCATTTCTGCCAATGCCTTCTTATAACGGATATGTTGCCACGTCGGAGTGTTGAAATGTTGAAAACGCATTAACTGGCGTAAACGTTTTTCATTAGCTAAGTAATTTAAAAATCTTTCTCTCATCAAAACTAGTTTTACAGGCTCGCAAATCTAACGACCTGCGTGTTTTTGTTGAAGGATTTGTCACAAAATCATTGCTGAACATATCGGCTTGTTCTATCGAGTCCCTTGTGTTCACGTTCGTATTCCGCACGTAGTGTTGGTGCATTATAAAGTTGGTAAGAAAACTGACCTGGTTGAATAACGCGTCGATCCGAGGATCGACCGTTACCTGTGATACCCGCTTTCGTTTCTTGTGAGGTGGTTCCTATCGTACAGCTTCGCTGTCCGATGAACTGCTAGCGCACGAAGAATCCTCCTTTTCTTGGTCCCTCTCGGAAGCCGTCGAGTTTGAAGCGATCGAAGATTGACCTCGGCGGTGGCCTGTTCGGGTTCGTCACTCGGCGCGGGATTCATTATTTTTGTAAAAGGTTATGGGATTTACAGAATATTTGTGGATTTCGACCGAACGCGGCGAAAGTACACAACGCTATGTAATTCGAAAAGTGACAGCCCACGTCCTAGCTGGTACAGATTAAATACAACACCGGTGATAGTTACTCGATTGACCGTACAAAAAAGGCTAAGTATACACTGCTTCTTCATAAACAATGCTGTATGTTTTCCGGAGGCACATCAATATTTACCATAAGAAAAAATCCTAAAAATTTTCAGTCAAGGAAATCGTAGCAGCTTATCACGTAGCAAAGCGACAGCTACGCCGTAACTGTGCTACGTGAAGCCGGCGATCGACGCAGCACAATGAAGCTGCGGTAATGGCGGAAATTGTAAGAAATACTTAGTTAGCACTCTACACCTTTCACTGTCATTTTATACTTGGCTTCCTATTTTATGGTTTGCGTGATAGGATGTCACTTGTCTAGGGACCCGTTTGTGTCAGGTAAAATATGAATATTATTATAACTGTATATTATCGAAACAAATTGTAAAATATAATATAAATCTTTGTAGTAAAATAAGATCAAAGTTTGTGTTAAATAATAGCAAAAATATTTTTTTTTTTATTATTTCTATTATTTAAAACATTATTAAAGTATTTATTATTATTTAAATAGAAACATTCTTTAAAATTTAAAAATATAATTCATGACAAAAAGCGAATGTCACACCTAAGATTTTATTCTCCAACCTTATGCACGTTAAGTGGTCTTGAAACCTCCGGACTATTTCTGCATCAATTATTTTTGTGTAAATGTTAACCGTATTATTGCTAGTCGTTATACCCAATAATATAAGTATTAACGTTTTATTAAAAAAAAAAACATTATTAAAAACAGAGTTTCAAAGAAAAAAATACATACTTAAACTTATTTTTTCACTAAAACAATAAATTCATTATAATAAAATGTTTTTGCAAAATACAAAAACCAACTGGGCCCGACACGGATTTGAACGCACATGTCTTTTATTGGAGCTGTGTACAAAGCAAGAAAAAAATTATATGAAAAGAACAAACAGGACGGATCAAAAATGATTACAGCTTGCACGTCGTGACTGCGACAAGCAGGTTACCACTCAGCATGATGCTGTGCCATGGGAGGCCACAACACAGCGCTGGTTTTCAGTGGTCACCTGTGAAATTTTAATAACGTACGGAAGTCAAAACAGCGTAAATATTATCAAATATTTATGCTGTTTAACATAAATAAGAAAATAAAATAAACAGTACTAGGATTATAAAATATTAGACTGCTGAACATGAGATTCTGGGTTCAATTCCCAGGTCGAGCAAAGTGTTTTAACTGGCGAAATATGGATGTACTATTAAGTCCACCTCTTTCGAACCCTTCGGGAATAACAGGCGATTTAGGAATCATCTTCATATTTATCTTTAAAACAATACGGTTGAAATTAGAATAAGAAAAGTCAAGGGCCAGCTAGACAGTCCGTCAAAGTGATTCGACGTGTAAAATTAAATTCCAAAGCAAATACTTATTCAATTTAAAGATCTTAACGCCTTTTATTTATATTTCAACATACATAGTCACACAAAACACGGCCGATCCCCAAAGAACCCATGAATTTGTTACAAATTGAAACCTAACTGGAGACCGTTTATGTACAGAAACTAAAAAGGAAACGGACCTAAAGTGAAGTGATAAATTAGAAGGTCCAAATGTCTGCCATTCGTCAGAAGGCAAGGGACCAATACGTAAAGAAACGCAATGTTTCAGCCGAGTGCCTCCAAAGATAAAGTAAAAAGATTTATAGTTACTGTTTTTTTAGAATCAGCCCACGAAATCGTTCGGACTGTGAAGTAAAGCAAAATTTTTCCAAAAAATGTTGTCAAAAATGGTCACCCATCCAGATGGGTGACCATTTTTGTAGAGGAACATAATACATACAAGGTGTTGTTTTGCATCCTCGTCAAATTCAAGGAGTTTACTATGCTAATGATTCTCGTTCCGAATCAATAATAAAATGGGTATGTTATTTTTATTTTCTTTCTTATTTATGGAAATCGGTAACTGTGAACCGCCCGTGATTTAAACGCGGGCTGATTCTCGCCCTATAACCGCGCTTTCACAAATACAAACAATTTCAAACGTTTATTCGATAATTTCTTATTTCAACCACGTTAAGGGGGTTATTCAGAAATACTGACAAACATAAACAACCAAAAAAATCAGGGTTTATTAATAATTATCTAGGTACTTACCGTAATTTTAATTGATTATTTATGTCTTGTGTGACAACCTCCTGAATTTTGACGAGGATGCAAAACAACACCTTGTATAGGGTGACTGGTAATTATTGACCGATACTTTAACACGTGATGATAACAAACAACCTTCCCGAAGAATAATTTTTAGGGTTCCGTACCTCAAAAGAAAAAAACGGAACCCTTATAGGATCACTTTTTATAAAGCTTGATGTGTCGCCCTGTGTACTGGACTTTAAAGGTTGGAAAGGCTTTTCCAACCTTTTAAGTCACGAAAAAGACTGAAGATCGAAACACGGTCAAACATCGGTTCGGGGCAAAAGCCCGAAATAGAATTATTTCGATATCGGTATTTTCCCATTAATTGGATTATCGAGGTCAGATATGAATATTCAGACGCTTTGGGTTCAAGTAGAATCCGACCCCAACGTTGTATGGAAGCTAGACAGACGATATAAGGGTTCCGTATGCTAGAAAATGTTCATCGGAATTCAGATATTTTAATTAATCATCTTCATTGCCCTGGGCACATCCCAATTTATTGGTGGCCGGAAAATCAAAGCATTTATTTCAACTAAATATTAGAATTGTCGAGGATTCGCTCGGAGGAGCTCGTGACCAAATAATAAGGGTCGAACTTTAAGGTTAAGTCGTGCTTGCCGAGGTTAGTTCGTGGATGGGTGACCATAATTACATACCGAGTTTCCTCCGTGCCTCGGAAAGCACGTTAAGCCGTTGGTCCCGGCTGTCATTTGTAGATCTTTGACAGTCGTTACGAGTAGTCAGAAGCCAAAAGTCTGACATCCAGTCTTACCAAGGGGTATCGTATTACCCAGTTACTGGGTTGTGGAGGTCAGATAGGCAGTCGCTTCATGTAAAATACTCAGCTGCCGGTTAGACTGGAAGCCGACCCCAACAAAGATTGGTAAAAAGGCTAGGCAGATGAAGATCATTCCTCACACCGCATCCACCTATCTTTTCTTTGGCCTTCCTCTCTCTCTCTCTCTCCATACATACAAAACTGCAATTCCTACACGGGCAAAATGAATGCACCAGCAATTTTTTTTTTTTTTTTTTAATTGGAAGCAATGGAAATTTTCTTTGTGGACTATTGTGTGTTTACAATGATGCACTGTTCCATCCAACATAAGTGTAGTTCCCCAAAAATTTAAACACCTACTATTACAAATAGGATCTTTAAGGCAAACGAAATCAACGAAAAAAGAATAGAACTAGTTATTTTTTCTTGCCAAACTTAAAGCTCGTTAACATATTCTAGATTGTGAACAAAACCTGATATTAAACAATCAACTTTTCAGTACAATTTTACGTTTAATATCAATTAACTGACAACCTCTCATTAATATAATTATCTACATACAAGCTCCAATATTATATTATTCATCGTTTTTCAAGCACCCTTTGATTTCAAGTTACTTAAAGAGGGAATAGGGTGACGACGCAGAAATAATTGTGTGAGCAACCGCCTTTACAATCTTGTTCGTACATTATTAAGAGCGTTTACACCTTTCGTCATTTTATACAAACTTTCAAGTAGTTATTTTCCGAAATGACTGAACTGATTTTTATAAAACTTCGTACACATAAGCAGGATACACAGATCTAAAAAGTTACTTAAATATATTTTCGAAAAATAGTGTTACAGTTAAATTAGACCGATTATAAATTTTCTATAGAAACAGAAAATTCCAATTATCTCTTTTTTTAAAACACATTTTGAAAATATTTTTTAGTAACTTTTTAGACCTATGTATTCTGCTTATGCTTATAAAGTTTCATTTAAATCGGTTCAGTAATTTCGGAAAATAACGACTTGAATTGTATGAAAAGCGGTAAGGTATAAACGCTCTTAAACTAGACTGGGTACACACGGTTTGGAAGAAGTAAACGAATTTCGGCTTCCCGATCCGTCTTTAAAGACGGAAACGTTCCACGATGGCACTTCTCTCGGTTTCATACATTATAGGGCGTGTACCTACTCGCTACCAGGGACTCAAACTGTAACCGTAATAAGTGTTTATAACACTGTTTTTTAAAACAGTTATAACAGAAAAACACGTTTAAATGTAACAGATACAATAATGTGTTACCGAATCAAACTATAACCTTTTATATGTGTTAATAAGTTATTATATACACTTATCAATACTTTTATATCTGTTACAGATATATTACGGTTGAAAACATATTTAAAAGTGTTACATATTTCATTCTGTTACCAATTCAACGTGTAACACTTTATAATTCTGTAACGTTTATGAAGGTGTTTTTAAGTCCCTTCTTGCTACTGTAGTTCTATACAAATATAAAGGTGAAAGTGTCTGTTTGTAATATAATATAATCGCTCTTTAAAAGTGTGCGCGCAGCGTCGCGTCGCGTCGCGTCTCGGTGTGAGCTGACGAGCTGACGAGTCTCTGAGATTCAAATATCATTCAATTTCATTTTCATTGAACACACACTAGCCGAATAAAAAAACAAGATGGCTGCCATTCGCAGTGTGTGATTTAAAAAAAAAAAGTATATTTGTCGATAGAAAGGAGTATATTATAAAAAGTTTAAGTATCTGTAACAGTTAACTAAACACACTGTATATCAACGGTTTTCACAGGCCGTTTTTAAGTATTTATATCCCTTGAACTCAAGAGTGGGTCACGTTTATCTGAAAGACGTTTGCCCAAATGCTGTGTACCTACCACCAAAAAAAGGAAAGGTTAGGTAGGTATGTCATATTGCGTAACATATAGATCATAAAACAAACTCGCAATTTATTGAAACTCACTTTTATTAATGAAATATACAAAAATAACTTTATGCAGACAGACATTGCAACTACAATCAAATACAAGCAAATATTAAAAACTTAATGACAGCTAGTAAGAAATAAAAAATGTGTGTAACTCATGGTTTTTCACGTCCACTATACTGAATTGGTTTTTAATTTTAAATTGGATACTTGCATATCAAAGAAAAACCTTAAAGTTCGATCTTACCAAATATGTACTTAGTTAGTAACAATAGGAGTGAAGACTGGGTAAAGAAAACGAAATTCTATTTTGTCCGTCAAACAGGTAATACAAAAATATTAGTCATGTATTTTTTGTTTTATCAAAATATCAAAAAAATACTTAGTTAAAACTCATTAAAGTTGGAGAGTGGGAGCTCACTACGTCACATGTAGGTATAAAAATTACCTACACGTGACGTCATGCGCCATTTCAACTCAATATATCTTCGTAATTTTATGACCACGTGAAAAAAGAAAAAATACGTGTCCAATACTTTTCAATAAGCTACCCGACAGACAAAGAAAAAAAAAAATTTATCATCCCCTATTCCACGACTTGGATTATTTTCAGTAAGAGCTTATTTCCCACTTTTGACTAGTCTGATGTTGTCCTATACATAAGTTAATCACGCTAAGGTTGATTTAATCAAATGTATTTTATAAACTAAATATCTTATAAAAGGAAAATATGTTTTTTTCATATCATCATTACCTTCTTAGTTTCCGCAAATTTCTAACGTTATTCTTTAGAACTGTAATGTATACTGCAACATACTGGGATGCCCCCCTTAGCTCTGGCGATCTCCATCTTGGGTTGGTTAGTGTTAAGATCCATCTCATCACTGAGCACGAAGAAGTCGTAGTCAAACGTACTACTGACACATTCCAGTTCGTACATCTGCATAATTCTACTGTGCGATAAAAAGTGTGGCGTGTCCCGTGTGAGCCGCCCCTCGTTTCTGAAATCAAAGAGTCATTCATCATCATCATCAGTTGCCTTTATCCCTATTTATACGGAGTCGGCCCAGCATTAGACTGACAGTAAGAACTCCTTTAACAATTACCTAAGTCTTGAGATGAAAAAAAAAAATGTGATCCACTCGTCTGTCAAGGGCCTTTGATTTTGATAGTAGCTTCACTTGTGAGGTGAAGAACTGTTACTTTCCTTGTTTTCGTCGTAACCATAGTAAGCTAAACGTATTAATTAAAACAATAAAGTAAAAGTTTTTCCATTTATACAGTAAATGAATTAATGAGTAAGGCGTTATTAACAAAATTACATTGTTAACACTTGAACAAACTCAAACTCAAAGCATTTATTTCAATTAGATAATTACAGACAATAACAACATATTAATAACTTGTGAAAGTACTGTAGTCGCCTATTCGAAAGCGTATCGTAGATCTGTATGGAGAAGAATGGGCAAGAAACTCCATGGATTACATCATTCATGTTGAGATCAAACAAATACGTGAGGACGATGTAGAAATACGTGCAAGTTAAGAGCGTCCAGAGTAAAAGATAAAATTAATAATTCAAAAATAAAATAATTAAAATAAACCGTGGCAGATAAGAGAGAACCAGTCATGCGCCGAGAATTAGTTAAATAATGAGTACTTACAAGCAATACCTAACAGTATAGAGTTGCAGGAACTTATTTGGAGCCTGCACAACTACTCGCACTCGATCGTTGTCATCAAGGATATAATAGATAGGGCTTTCCTGAAAACAAAAACAAAGACTTTGTAAAATAATATAAAAATAGGAAAACATGGTGGACGCTTAGCTTCGAAAAAATACACAAATTACTTTGTTTTAACTTTATATTACAAAAATTAACCAGTGTATTGTTTCCCATAGGGGGTTTAAAAGATCATAAAAATTACTAGTGCTTCAGACAAAAATAGATGCTATCAAAAGAAGATTTTGTCTCAAAATTGAAAAGACTGCTTTATGGAATTCTTCTTTGCTGGAATAAACATTGCTATTATAGTTGTACTTACAGTAGAGTTGGAACGGCAGTCGGGCTTATCATTATCCTGGCCTGCCACTTGACTGCTCTGTAATGATAAATAAATAATTAATCAATGCAGACATTGATTGTGCTCTTTCTACATACTACTCGTATAGCTAAGTTACGCAGAAAGCATGTGGGGGCACGGTGTAGATACCAAACATCTATATATAGCTTGTAGTTGCTACGACGAATATTGAAAACAAAACGTAGCTGCTGCATACCTTACTTTGTGGGGGTCTTATTTATACAGGGTTTAACAAAATAAACGCAAGATCTTTCGTGTGGTGTCTCAGACCATGAAACTGGTAATATTTTTGCTCTATGAATTTTGGGCATTTATAATCTTTTTTAGTGTTACCACACATGTTGATCAGCTGATTGCAACTAACCTTTGTAAGCGGTTTCGCTCGCATGAAATTAGGAATATGTTCAAACGGGATAAATAGTATCAGGGGTCTTAGAAAAACGATGAAAGGTAAAAAACCAACAACTCGAAGGGTTCCATAAAAAAAATTGTTTCGTTTTGTCGTGGCATCCATATCTTCCATGCCATTTGTAACAGAGTATGGCAGACAGGAACTTGGCCGTCTGAATGGACTCATACAGTCTTCGCCCCCTTACATAAAAAAGGCTCCACAAAGAAGTGTAACAACTATCGCCTTATTGCACTGATATCCCACGCCAGCAAAATTTTGTTACATATTCTAAACGAGCGACTGAAGGCTTATTTGTCCAAAGAAATCGCACCAGAACAGGCCGGATTTGTGAAGGGGAAGGGTACACGGGAACAGATTCTTGTTGTTCGCCAGATTATTGAGAAATCTCGTGAATTCAACAAGCCAACATACATCTGCTTTGTTGATTTTTCCAAAGCATTTGACTCGGTAAAATGGCCAGTATTGTGGAAAACTTTACTTGACATGGGCACGCCAAAACACCTAGTTCACCTTCTGAGAAGGTTGTACGAAGAAAGCACAGCCTCAGTACGAACAGATGACATTCTGTCCGTAACTTCCACCCCAGTGCAGGTGTCCGCCAAGGATGTATTATATCGCCACTCTTATTTAATATCTACACAGAGCTTATAATGCGCATAACTTTGGAAGATTGGACGGATGGGGTTACAGTTGGTGGCTACAATATTACGAATTTGCGCTACGCAGATGACACCACTCTTTTTGCATCTGATGCTCGCCATATGGAAGATTTACTACGCAAAATGGAACAAGTGAGCCTTGAATTTGGATTAAAGATTAATCGCAGTAAGACCAAGGTGATGATTGTAGACCGTGCCAACAATAATTCGCCAGCAGTTACTCAGATCGCGAACTGCAACGTAGTCCAAACCTACGTATATCTTGGAGCTTTAATCTCGAATAACGGTGGCTGTATTGACGAGATAAGGAGACGTATGGCGATCACGAGAACTGCAATGGACAAAATGAAAAAAATATGGAGGAACAGAGACATCACCAAAGCCACGAAGACCAGGCTCGTGCGCACGTTAATTTTACCCATATTTCTGTACGCTGCAGAAACGTGGACGTTGCGGGAGGTGGAAAGGAAAAAGATAGACGAGTTCCGCACAAATGTCTCGATACTCCAAGAACTTCACATCAGGCAGCGTCTCTCCACAATAGTACAGTCCCGAATACTCACTTTCTTCGGACACGTTTCAAGGCGAGACAGTCAGTCTATAGAGCGGTTAGTCGTCCAAGGAAAAGTGGAGGGCAGTAGACCGCGTGGAAGGTCTCCCATGCGTTGGACCGACCAGATCAAGTCTGCTGTGGGCGGTCCCGTGCATGAATGTACCCGGATGACTTCTGATCGGGCGAGGTGGAGGGACATCGTGAGGCGTATTACATCTGCCGCAAGTAGTAGCAACACTTCATGACGACCACGACCGCTCTGTCAAGAGCGTAACGACTAAGAAGGAAGGCAGGGTGTGCTACAGACCATCAAACTGAACATGTTCCTCAACATATTTTTTTTTTTAAATATCAGCTGCCTATACATTTGGGTCGAATAGGTATCGTAATTTTCTATGGGGCAGCAGATATTTTGTTTGCTGAAAAACATGATATATGATGAGAAACATGTTCAGTTTGATGGTCTGTAGCACACCCTTAAGGATGTATATACCCTTTCCGTTACACCCTGTATATACATACTCCATAGAGTGCTTGATTTCTTGGTCTCGGATAATTCAATAAAATATGCCAGCAAAACGTTTTCTGAGAAAGTTTTGGCTCCTTTAGCTAGTGTGCATTATTAACAATTTCAGCCAATTCTGTAGGCGTCAAATAAACTTCCTCGTTGCTAGAATCACTCATTTTAGATTTTTCACTTGTATTCAAGTTACTTGTTTTTAACCTAAGGTTTTAACAGTATGACGTGAGAAGAAAATGGCGCGCGCAATCAAACTATAAAAATGGACACCAAGAAGGTTACGAGTCTCAGTTTTTTACAAATTAAAAAAGGTTGTATGATAAATTCGGCACCATGGAGGTAGAAGTAAATAGGTTTAATGATGTTTTGAATTCACAAACTTAGCGGCTTTTGCACGGCTTTTTCAGATATCGAAGAGCAAAAATACTCTTTCCGAGATGGGGGGATGAAAAATAAGTTTATTCTAAGTAGCACCTACATTATTAATGTATGAATCATTCAATTATACAATAGATTTCCTGAAAGGATACCGTCCGAGCAACATTAGAGAGAGAGAACATTATGCAAATCCAAAGCTGGACCAAAGTCTAAGACACTCTTACAAAAATGTGATAGCATAACATCATGTATTCCAAATTGGCTTTTTATAGGCGGAAGTGTACCAGTACACCCACGTTTCGCTAGTAATGTTTAAATCCCATGTAATGTTGGTTATCACCATCAACCGGGCACAAATACGAGACTCCGTGGCTGCTACTGAGAAATTCTTAATATCACTTAACACCTGATATCGACGTGGAATCGTATCCAGAACCTCATGCACAGTAGTCGTACATGCGACCAATAGACCAATGATTAGTAACTTTGGTACATTGTGAAATATATGAATAACAACGTTATCTTGCAGAGCAGCGGTGGCAGCGGTGCCAGTGCAGCCCCGACTTACGATCAGTAAGTCGTGTGTCGAACCAAGACAGGCGCATTACTTTGTTTAATTTATATCATCACCGCTGCTCTCAAAAACAAGGAAGGAAAACATCCTGAGGAAACCGACATGTCTTAGAACTAAAATTCGAAGACATGTGACATCTACCAACCCGCACTGGGCCCGCGTGGTGGATTACAGCCCACTCCCTCTCATAGAGAGGAGGCCTGTGTCCCAGGAGTGAGAACGTTATAGGCTGATGATGATGATGAACGTTATCTTGACAATACTACGTCAACAACAAACCTTTCAGCACCAGAAATGAATTAAAGGACGTTAAAAAATCCGTCCGCATCTCTGTCATAGGATAAAGTGCCTAGAAGGGTAACATTGGGGGTGGTAGCATTGCCACGAGAGGATACTGCGGATTCTTTGGCAGAAAATAGACCAGCCTCTGGTTACGGAAAGAGTCGACCAACCGCTTGGCGATGTCCCGAAAGATTTGGGGGACACTAGGACCCCATGGGCCTTACATATGCAGCAACCGCCGCATTACACCGTGCTATGCTCATATCGTCTGGTCTCTTCCCGTTGTCCTGTACCAAACCAATGGGTTCTTACTCGTAAACATATGGCCGGCGGTGGCACGAGCACGACGGATCAATAAAAAAAAACAATACTGTCGAGCCGTGCTATCCGACCTGCACTCTTACTGCACGAAAGGCCATGGTGTCCAAAGCATTCGACTGCTTAGCCACATTGACAGCGACAAAGAACCCCAACTTTGCAATAAAATCTGTTTAAAGAAATACTTTTGCTTACCGATTCACGCTTTTTGCGGTCACCAATGATAGTTTCTGCTTTAGGGTCGTCCACTTTCTGCAACATAACATGACATAATCAATTGAAAAGAGCAGATGTATTAACTTTTTTGTTAAAAGTAGATTCTATTCACACACAGGGAAAGGTTTTAAGATTTTTCTACGAAATCTGACCTGCCTTAACTTCGCCATTTTATTTCAACATTTAAAGTTGCACTGATGATGCGAAGATCGTCAGTTTCGTAAAATAATATCACGGACACGATTTTGTCTCATACGATACTTGTTTGAATTGATACCATCTATTGATCTGGCTCTATTTGACAGCTTTTTCAAAAATAAAATAAAATGGCGTAAAGAGAAGTTGGTCAAAATATTCAAACCCCTTAATCATCCGTTTTTTAGTTTTAACGGTTGACTATTTTGCCACAAATGTCTGATTATGAATTACTTTTTTCCTTACCAATTCACGCATGTCTGCGAGAAGCTGTTCAATCTTTTCATCGGGGTATTTATCACCTTTTTCGAAACAGAATGCCTTCCCCACACAGGCTTCTGGCATCTCATCTATAATCATAATACAATACTTAAAAAAAAACTATTTATGATCTATAACGATTCACATGTGGGTCATTCTGAGAAGGCAAAAACATTGTTGTCTTAAAAAAAAAAACATAATTATGTAGCTTAATGGTAGTCGTTAACTATACTTACATACATTACCTAAATCAATTCTTTTTTTTTTTAAATCTCATTGCTACAAGTTCTGTGAAAGATTCTCATCATCTGCCTAGCCTTTTGCCAACTATGTTGAGGTTCGCTTCCAGTCTAACCGGATGCAGCTGAATACCAATATTTTACACTAAACGACTGTTAATCTGACCTCCACAGCCCACTTATTACTGGATAATACAAAATGACGAAAATACAGTTTACAGATTCTTTGTCTATTTGTCTGCTCTTTGAATGTAAATTGGTCTTTGTTAAAGAATATACTACTGGATAGACTATGTTCATAAACATTACATGTATAACATCACGCCTGGTTTCCCCGAAGGGAGACGGCAGAGGGACGTATAGGTACTACACATTTCACCATATATCTTTGAACTTCCATGCAATAGGAGGAGAGCCTAATGCAGTGGGCTCAAATCCAGACACCGGCCTGCTATTGAGAAATACCGGATGGACCACCAAACCGCTTTGCCTGAACTAGGAAACGTACTCATGACCAGCGCATGGGGGATGGGCATTAATGCATTATATCGGTATTCTTCTATTTACCGTGGGATTTTATAAAGACGAGAGAGAAATTTAAGACCGACTATTTTAGTCAAAATACCAGAGCGGTTCAACGACTGCAACCTAAGTAAACTATATTATATTATTGGTTCTATTTATCCTCATTTTAGTCACATACATATACTTACAGAATATTTAAGAACAGTTTTAACATAAATTGCGCGTGAATTCCATTTAGATGCCTTCATGGCATTAAATGACGGTCATGATTCTCGATAAGAAGGTTCATCATACTATGAGACAATATTAATTGTGCACATAAAATTAGAGCTTATAGAATGTCGCATACATTCTACAAGGCGATTCTAAGCACGTATACATAAAGGAACCAGGTAACCAGCGGCGACCTACCAGCGCTTATTGGTACTGGTCAGTGCGGGTAGCCGCTACATAAAAGAAACGGGTAGAAGCAGGAGCTGACAGTTTGTAAATACAGCAACAAATGACGGTCTACCTGCGCTGATCGGAGCAGGTCGGAACTTGTCGGCGACGTTCGGAGCTTGTCGGCGCTGGTTTGTAACACAGTATACAAGGTGTTGTTTTGCATTCTCGTCAAAATTCAGGAGGTTGTCACAAAATACATAACTAATCAATTAAAATTACGGTACCTAGTAAATAATTAATAGGTAACTGCTGATTTTTTTGGTTGTTTATGTTTGTCAATATTTTAGAATAACCCCCATATCGTGGTTTAGGGAATAATAAATTATCGAATAAACGTTTGAGTTTGTTTGTATGTGTGGATTACGGTGTTATAGCGCGGTTATAGGGCGAGATTCAGACGGCCCGCGTTTAAAACACGGGTGGTTCACACTTACCAATTTCCGCAAAAAAAGAAAAAAAAAAAAAAACCATACCAATTTTATTATTGATTCGGGACGAGAATCATTAGTATAGTTCTTTACCTCCTTAAATTGGAGAAGTATGCAAAACAACACCTTGTAGAGACTGGGGAGTAGCACCGACAAGCGTTGGCAGATCGACGCCAGTAACCCGCTTTCTACGTGGATACACACTAACACGACACTGCTGGTGTGCGAGGTCGGGCGAGGAAGCGGATCTGACGCTTTTATGAAATCTGTTGATGTCTAACACACGTACAAGGCCGGACCTCGGGAACAAGCGGGCGGCGCCCACCGCTCCAATCCGCACCGATCCTCAATATCTAGACATAGTTTATAATTCATGAAACTTAAACAAATAGAAGTAATTAAATATTGATAGAACTTACAGTCTTCGATTAGATCGCTGGCGTCGAAAAGGAAATTTTCCTCCGCGTTAAAAAATTGTAATGCTTTCACTGAATTTGAGCCCAAGTGGAGAGCGACCTAAACATAAAAATGCATTTGAAAAAGTTTATCACACCCGTAATTTTATTGTAGATTCGATTTCGCCCTCGGCTTCTCCGGAGTATATACACTATATGTACCAGGTTACCACGTATTCAGTAAATCATACAGAACCCCGCACATAGATTATTTTTCATAGATTTTTATAAAAATCGGCTGTTTCAAACATTTTTGTAGGGAACAGCTGTTTTTAGGGTTCCATACCCAAAGGGTCAAACGGGACCCTATTACTATGACTTCGCTGTATAGTAGTAACAGTTAGCCAGTAGAAATTTCTACTGATTATGTATTTCTGTTGCAGCTATAATAACAAAATACTAAAAACAGAATAAAATAAATATTTAAGGGGGCTCCCATACAAAAAGTGTTTTTCTTTATCGTTTTTATAAATAACTAGCTGTCCCGCGCAACTTCGTCTGCGTCAAATTTTCCCCGTTTTCGCAACATTTTTCATTGCTGCTCCGCTCCTATTGGTCGTAGCGTAATGATATATAGCCTATGTCCTTTCCCAGGGTGAAATCTATCTTCTTACCAAATTTCATTAAGATCCAATCAGCCATTTAGTCGTGAAAAGGTAACAAACAAACAAACAAACATACAAACAAACAGAGTGACATTCGCATTTATAATATTAGTATGGAAGTATGGATGGTAGGGAACCCTTCGTGCGCGAGTCCAACTCTCACTTAGTCGGTTTTTTTTAATAACCGATGAAAAATCACGTATCGTGATGACCGTTTGTGCGTACATGTCTCGTCCACCCTCTATTGTCGTTTTTTTTTCACGCGATATGTTTAATAAATGATTGCTAAGGTGTAAATCTGATGTACCAATAAGCTCTAATACTAAGTTTTATCAAGATCTGTTCAGTTGTATTTGCATGTGGTTTTACGAACATCCATCCATACCGCCTATGTACCTACCACCAAAGTACGTGAAGTTTATATAAATAAATACATCCTCAATTCCTCACGAGCTTTCGTTTTTATAATAGGACTAGGAAGTAAACAGACATCTTGTGCATCTTATACTTTTCATGATTCGTGAGAAGCAAAGTCAAAAGTAAGTACGTTCTCAATATTTAAACCAATCTGATTTTATTTCTTGCTTGCGATGTTACCATTCGGCTTGGACAAAGCTGAACTGCTGAACGTTTCGACTGTCAGTATGTGAACCACTGCTGTATGGTTCACGTACAGACTAATCATAGGATATTATTTTAATTTTGTGTAATGTATAATTTAATGCCGGTGCAAATTTGTAATTCTATTATTGTAATTTTATTTTTGTTATCTGATTCTTGTAATTTTATTTTTGTAATTTTTTTAATGAATTTATTGTATAATTTATGTTTAATTTTATGCCAATGTAGTTTTATGTATATGGGTTATGTTTGCCTGAAATAAATGAATATAAATAAATAAAAAAATAAAAATAAAAGTTTTCTTGGGTTTTTCTAGCAGAGCGAAATTTGGAGCCAATACCGAATGTCTCATGCGTGATAGACCACTTTGATAAAAGTGGGGAAACTTTGTCAATCTTTAACAATTGTTAGGAAAAGTTGTGATTGAGTAAATAAATGTGGTATTTTTGGTTTTAAGCTGATACAATGTAGAATAATTTCAAGTAATAAAAAAAAGTTAGGTAATAGGGGCTTTTAATGAGAAAATTCACAATTATTGTAAAAAAAAAATGAAACAGTACCAGGATTTGTTAAAATCTCCTAATTCTTAATTGAGCGTTTTTTTTTTTCTTTATTTTGTAATGACGCCCTGTTATTTCCGAATCATTACGGAGTTGTTTTATTGTGTTAGATGGTTTAGTGTAAAAGTTATACGATTTTTATTTACACAGGGGCAAAGCAGTGAACAAGAATATAAAAAATGGTATATTATATTTTTTTACGTACTTTTCCTTCGATGAAAATAAGTACAGTTTCCCTCATTTCGAGATGTGCACATTATGACACACTGTATATCTGACTTAAACCTACCTAGGCATTGATGGATTTCTTCTAGTTTTTTCTTATTAAAACGTCAATAACCTAAAATGAGACTCACCAGAAATGAAAACACGATCGGAAAACACATTTTTGCCATTTTTTTTAAGAACAATTATTTAGTAAAATTGTAACAAACAAGAATATAAAAAAAAAACTGTGCTCTCTGAACAGAACTAATTATGAATGATAATAATATTGAAGTGCATCCTGTAGTATTTATAGTGGGGCGATATTAAGGAAAACCGTTATTGTAGTTACACGAAACAAAAAAAGGTGATAAGGTTCTCACAAAAACGTTGGTTCGTAAAGGAAAATACTAATGGTTTCGATTTTATTACAATTTTTTTTTTCAAATTGTTTAAGTACCTATGTTTTTTTCATATTCACGCTAGCATTTCATTTTGCTCCTTTTTTATTTTCAAATTATTCCTCACACAATTACTCCTTTCTGGACAAAGTAATTAACTTTACTACTATTACTACTACTATTAATTAACTCTACTACTGTTCGTACTGTAATTTCGAATGTCAGTTTAGTGTCTCGATTACACATTTAGTCAAAAATGAAAAGGTATTAAACCTTTTTTTTTGTGCATATTGCATACCGTTGGAATGAAGACAGACTAGAGAACTTTTTAAAAGAATTCACAGGGCCGGATCGCTTTTAGTTTTTTTTTATAGTCATTTAAAGTTGAGTTTTAAGTTTGTTTTTCTTTTACAAAAACTTTACGAGCTAAAAAAAGAAAGTAATTGTTACTAGCAAGCAGTTTTGAATTTGATAGAATCATACAACAGTACACATCAAAATTAAATCGAAATTTTAAGTTTAAACAAATTTTTTATTTGACACTAAATGCTGAATTTTGGAATTTTTCAAAATTTCAAAATTCAGCATTAAATTAAAAAGTTGTTATAAAAAAACCGGTGTGGCAAGGAATGAGTTATAGGGCGTGAAGAGATAGCCAATGAACTCTCCTTTCAGCCTATTCGATTTGGCAAACGATGCACCAAACATAACAGTAACAGTATAGCCTCCTTCCTTTCTACACTACTAAACCGCACCACTGGTGGTGTCGCGGGTATTTTTTTTCCCCTCTACACTACTGGGGGTCTACTCTCTAAGCACGAAATCTTTAGTTTCGGCCGAAGTTACGGTAGTTTCCTACTCTGTATCACTTACGGACA
The DNA here is from genome assembly GCA_963082945.1 of Cerastis leucographa. NCBI lineage: Eukaryota > Metazoa > Arthropoda > Insecta > Lepidoptera > Noctuidae > Cerastis > Cerastis leucographa. The sequence continues at coordinate 16,656,076 of OY720356.1, read as the reverse complement.
TGAGATTCGTTAGGCGCCCGAACTAAAAATGAATGACAACACGATTGGACAGTTGTCCTTACTCCCGATGTGTTTTCAAAACTCATGAATTCGACAATATTAGGGAGTAGGGTACATTTCGAAGTTAAAAGCTAGTTACGGACGGACCCGTATTTTCGTTGACGAACTTAGAGAGTAGACCCCCTGGTCCAGTGGTACCGTGGGTAATTTGTAAAATACATACATATGCGTTCCCTACTACACTACCAAATTTATTTTCGCTACTAGATACAGGTAAGTAAAACACAATTCCTATCCTACATCGGTTTATTTAAAACCTATCCAACGTCAAAATTTAACACGTACATAACACAAAACTTCATCATCATCATTTCAGCCGAAAGACATCCATGGGCCTCCCCCAAGTGTCGCCACATAAACCGGTCCCGTGCGACTCGCATCCAGCGAATCCCCACAACCTTCACCAAGTCATCGGTCCACCTACTGGGTGGCCTTCCAAAGCACGTCTTCCAGTTCGCAGTCGCCACTCCAGAACACTCGTTTTCGGCCCCATCGGCCATCCGTTCTGCGAGCAATTTGCCCTGCCCACTGCAGTGTTAAGTTTGGCTTAAGTTTAGCAATTCTTCGGGCTACATCGGTAACTCTGGTTCTCTTGCGGATGTCCTTATTTCTGATTTAATCACGCAATTAAGTAATTTTCGTTGTAAGTATTTTTATAAATCAAGAACGGCTGAGCCGATTTAGCTGATTTTGTTTTTAAAATGTTTGTCGTAGTCCAGGGAAGGGTAGGTAGGGTAGGTAGGGTAGGTAGGGTAGGTAGGGTAGGTAGGGTAGGTAGGGTAGGTAGGGTAGGTAGGGTAGGTAGGGTAGGTAGGGTAGGTAGGGTAGGTAGGGTAGGTAGGGTAGGTAGGGTAGGTAGGGTAGGTAGGGTAGGTAGGGTAGGTAGGGTAGGTAGGGTAGGTAGGGTAGGTAGGGTAGGTAGGGTAGGTAGGGTAGGTAGGGTAGGTAGGGTAGGTAGGGTAGGTAGGGTAGGTAGGGTAGGTAGGGTAGGTAGGGTAGGTAGGGTAGGTAGGGTAGGTAGGGTAGGTAGGGTAGGTAGGGTAGGTAGGGTAGGTAGGGTAGGTAGGGTAGGTAGGGTAGGTAGGGTAGGTAGGGTAGGTAGGGTAGGTAGGGTAGGTAGGGTAGGTAGGGTAGGTAGGGTAGGTAGGGTAGGTAGGGTAGGTAGGGTAGGTAGGGTAGGTAGGGTAGGTAGGGTAGGTAGGGTAGGTAGGGTAGGTAGGGTAGGTAGGGTAGGTAGGGTAGGTAGGGTAGGTAGGGTAGGTAGGGTAGGTAGGGTAGGTAGGGTAGGTAGGGTAGGTAGGGTAGGTAGGGTAGGTAGGGTAGGTAGGGTAGGTAGGGTAGGTAGGGTAGGTAGGGTAGGTAGGGTAGGTAGGGTAGGTAGGGTAGGTAGGGTAGGTAGGGTAGGTAGGGTAGGTAGGGTAGGTAGGGTAGGTAGGGTAGGTAGGGTAGGTAGGGTAGGTAGGGTAGGTAGGGTAGGTAGGGTAGGTAGGGTAGGTAGGGTAGGTAGGGTAGGTAGGGTAGGTAGGGTAGGTAGGGTAGGTAGGGTAGGTAGGGTAGGTAGGGTAGGTAGGGTAGGTAGGGTAGGTAGGGTAGGTAGGGTAGGTAGGGTAGGTAGGGTAGGTAGGGTAGGTAGGGTAGGTAGGGTAGGTAGGGTAGGTAGGGTAGGTAGGGTAGGTAGGGTAGGTAGGGTAGGTAGGGTAGGTAGGGTAGGTAGGGTAGGTAGGGTAGGTAGGGTAGGTAGGGTAGGTAGGGTAGGTAGGGTAGGTAGGGTAGGTAGGGTAGGTAGGGTAGGTAGGGTAGGTAGGGTAGGTAGGGTAGGTAGGGTAGGTAGGGTAGGTAGGGTAGGTAGGGTAGGTAGGGTAGGTAGGGTAGGTAGGGTAGGTAGGGTCGGTAGGGTGGGTAGGGTAGGTAGGGTAGGTAGGGTGGGTAGGGTAGGTAGGGTAGGTAGGGTAGGTAGGGTAGGTAGGGTAGGTAGGGTAGGTAGGGTAGGTAGGGTAGGTAGGGTAGGTAGGGTAGGTAGGGTAGGTAGGGTAGGTAGGGTAGGTAGGGTAGGTAGGGTAGGTAGGGTAGGTAGGGTAGGTAGGGTAGGTAGGGTAGGTAGGGTAGGTAGGGTAGGTAGGGTAGGTAGGGTAGGTAGGGTAGGTAGGGTAGGTAGGGTAGGTAGGGTAGGTAGGGTAGGTAGGGTAGGTAGGGTAGGTAGGGTAGGTAGGGTAGGTAGGGTAGGTAGGGTAGGTAGGGTAGGTAGGGTAGGTAGGGTAGGTAGGGTAGGTAGGGTAGGTAGGGTAGGTAGGGTAGGTAGGGTAGGTAGGGTAGGTAGGGTAGGTAGGGTAGGTAGGGTAGGTAGGGTAGGTAGGGTAGGTAGGGTAGGTAGGGTAGGTAGGGTAGGTAGGGTAGGTAGGGTAGGTAGGGTAGGTAGGGTAGGTAGGGTAGGTAGGGTAGGTAGGGTAGGTAGGGTAGGTAGGGTAGGTAGGGTAGGTAGGGTAGGTAGGGTAGGTAGGGTAGGTAGGGTAGGTAGGGTAGGTAGGGTAGGTAGGGTAGGTAGGGTAGGTAGGGTAGGTAGGGGAGGCAGGGTAGGTAGGGTAGGCAGGGTAGGTAGGGTAGGTAGGTTTTGTAGAAAGTTCCTTTTGTATCGATACAGTTCCAAGTTCAAATGTTTTTTTCTTTTGACTCTACTCGATATTTCGGTGTAGGTTTTTTTCATTAATGATTAATTCTAAGAAAACATAAATGTTTCACATCTGCCAGGCATCTCGTGACGGCCAATTTTGTTTTTATACGATTAATTTGAATTATTTCGTTATTATGTGCCTGATTATTAAGTGCCATATAAAACCTAAATACCTACTATAAGGTAAAAATGGGATTGAAGTTTGTTCAAATGTTGATAACAGCATAATTTTTTCATCATTGTTTCAACTTATGTTTTCCTGTTAATTAATTTGATAAGTTAGTTACACTCATTAAAAATAACATGTTTTAATTATATTTTTGGTTATCTTATTTTATAGCTCAAAAAGGATATACAGATCATACATTCGTTTTAATATGTGCTTATTCCGATAAGTAGCATTTTGACAAGTAGCATTTATACTGTTAATTCAGAGTTATCGTGGGTATACCAGACACTACATGTCATCATCTGCCTAGCCTATTCCCAACTACGAGTACGTTGGGGTCGGCTTCCAGTCTAACCGGATGCAGCTGAATACCAGTATTTTACGTGGAGCGCCTATCTGACCTCCAAAACCGAGTTAGTATCGGGTAATATGATACCCACGGAACGACTAGTTGTCAGACTTTTGGGCAACTGACTACCTAGCCGTAATGACTGTCAAGTCAAAGATTTACAAATGACAGCTGGGACTAACCACTTAACGTTTTTTCCGAGGCACGGAGGAAACTCAGTATGTAATTCCACGAACACCACTGATATCGCATGCAATACTACAACACAAAACATTAGTTCCGCTATCTCGATCACCTCAGAAAGCCTTCTGCAATAAAATACGTAGCTCCGACGCATTACCCATAGACCCAAATATCCAGTATCATCGATGCACCGCAATGTACTATTTAATGTGCAATTAACGTCAAACAATAATTACAGTCGCTGTCATCTTTATTGGCGAACACATAACATGACGCCTGTAATCCCTGAAGGCAGTAGGCGAAGGCAGTGGCGTATCTGTCACAGTCAAAACTACTTTTGACCGGTTAAAACTATTTTAACAATAACCAACATTTACTTAGAAACTCATTGGGTTGTTATGAATTTTAATTTGTGACCCTTTGAAAATCATCGTGTTGTAGTGATTCTACATAACCGCACGATCTAAAAAAAATCATTCTTTATAGAGAAAACGCAATTTGACTTATCAAGCAGGCAGATGATGATGTCAACTTGTAACCTGTCATCGTTTGTAGCAATCGTTTGAAGATTCAGGGGTTTTGACTGCCACCGGTCAAAAGTGGTTTTGTCCGATTAACAGTTTTGATTGTACCTAAGAGTCAGCTCACACCGAGACGCGACGCGACGCGACGCTGCGCGCACACTTTAAAAGAGCGATTCAAAATATAACTTAAAATTCTACACAAAAAGATACGTTGTGAGAATTCAGAATACGTTGCGCAACGTATTCTGAATTCTCAAGGTGCGCGCAGCGTCGCGTCGCGCGGGTAATACGTGACCCTTATAGTACACTCACTTCTCACCAGTTATATTTAAGTCCCATGTAATAAAGGGCTAGCCTATTACCATTAACAGCTGCGCACACATGTAAATTCCGTAGCTGTTACCAAGAAATGTTGATTAAAAACCTCAATAACACTTTGCCCGACATGATAATCGAACCCGAGACCTAATGCTCAGCAGCCCATGCGACCAACGAAACAAGCGATGAAAGATTATTTGAAGTGAGAGACTTTGCTTAATGAATTCAAAGTTTGAGGAGAACAGGATATTTAATTGCATGAATTTTGATGTCACTTTTGTTAATTCAATTTTAGAGAAACATACAAGAGCAAGAGCTTGCGTAAGGCTTAGGCGCGAGCCTGTGGACGGTGAGTAATGGGCTAGCTCACCGTCCGTCCGTCTCATGACGACAGGCCGTGTCGACGGCGCGTACGTGGTCCACGCGCGCCTCAAGGAGATGTCAGCAAACCGGAAGGGGTCCGAAAGGGCCGATGCCTGCCAGGGCTGCGGGTTGTTCGAAAGAGATACCGCGGCCCTGGAACAAAAAGGGCTAAGAAGGAACATGGGTGGGTTTTAGTCAATCAAGTCTGACACTCCCTCCCGCCCCGCCCAGAGCGGGAGAAGTAATTTGATGATTTCCCAACCGCAAAAAAAAAAAAAAGGCTTAGGCGCGTAGATACCGCGGCCCTGAGACACAAAGAGGTAAGAAGGAACATGGATTGGTTTTAGTCAGTACAGGTTTGACACCCTTCCGCTCCGCACAGAGCGAGAGGGTCATTTGACGATTTCCTATCCGAATAAAAAAAGAGTAAGGTGCGTGACAGCAATATTTTGTGATGTTTTATTTATAAATAGCAGAGATTGTCTATACATCACGGAAGTGGTTAATATCTCCTACCTCTAAAATCTTTGTTTTAGAACTGTATGTGTTGAACATCTGTGTGTTATTCATCATCATTTCAGTCGAAAGACGTCCACTGCCAGACATAGGCCTCCCCAAGTGTCACCAGATTGACCGGTCCCATGCGACTCCTAAGTGAAAACAAAAAAAACTTGGGAACCTTTCTAATGCTTTTTCTTAATGTTTTTCAACACCTAATCCAGTCTTGTTATTGCAATTCGATCAAGATTCTGTGACGATAAAAATGTTGGGTGTTAAAAAACCATTCTGTATAGCGCATTTTTTTTTTCATGCTGTTTTGTGGCTTGAGTGTCATTGACAGGACAACGCTGCTAATTAACATTTTTGAAGATGTCATGAAAATAAAAACGGCAGCGGAAGTTCCGATTAAAGCCACGTGCCAAAATATCCATTTACAATTATATGTAGATACTAATTAATCTCTATTACAAAGGCAACGCTGATAAGTGACAACGCTCTAGTTGCCAAAAGGAACCAATTAATTGCTTATAGTCAAGCGTATTCACATAAAAGCGATGTAATCTGTCATCATCCCTTATTTAATTCTAAACCCAATTAGTGATAACCCGGATTCAATTGAATGAACTATTCAGTTTCCGGATCAGGGATCAAATCAAATATGTCCTACCACGATTTTGACATGGGTCATGGAATATCGAACTCCAGGTAAAAAAGGCTGAAAATTTGTAATCAAAAGTCTGGTAGGCTACCGTTAAAACAGTGGCCAATAAGGAAAAATACTTTCGAATACTCAACATTCTAAGTCCTCGTGCAATAAAATAACACTGAAACAAATACCTATTTACAATCCTGAATCTTTAAACGATTGCTACAAACAATGACAAGTTACAAGTTGACATCCTCATCTGCCTACCTCTTTCCCAAATATGTTGGGATCGAATTCCAATCTCTCTTTATACCTACTGGTATTAAGCTCTTCAAAGGAATCAGCTTAATACCAGTATTTTACATGGAGTAGCTGCCTATCTGAGCTCCCTAACCCAGTTACTGGGTAATACCACCCCTTGGAAAGAATAGTACCCTTAACAAGAACCCAGTGACTAGGTAATACGAGACCCCTTCGAAAGAATGGGACAGTTAACAAGTTCTCATGATGCAATAGCTGCATTCTAATAGGTACTTGGACAAGCGACAAGTCCACGTTTGAAAAATGGAATTGAAAACTCAAAAGCTACAAAGGGAACAACTGGACGTCTCGAATTAACTCTAATTCCTTTGATAAAAGAAAGTCACATCGGGCACAATATGTGAGAACTTCAAATTGCCGAGCCAATACTTTTCAAGACTACTTTACTATTTTTCTGCAGTACTGGAGTGAAATTGGTATCATCTGTAGCTCTAGCTTTTATCTGATAGTACTGGCACTTCAGCAGGAGTACAAAATTTTTAAATCTGTCTTTATGCCATGTTACTTGGGGTGAGCGCATCTCGTTTTTTTCTTCCATTTTGCCCTGTCTATCCTAACGCTATCATTTAATTCATTTGCTTTTATATCATTGCTCTCGCAATTCATACATATTTTAATTAGTCTTCGTCTCCGTCCATCCATCTCAATTTGTATTCGTCACTTCCATCAAACGTGATTAATCCCTCTTCATCGCATACCAAGACAAAAGATTATATTTCAATTTTTCTATAACTGGCTCAACTATTGTTTAATCCTAATTATAATGCGAAAGTAAGTTTGTTTGTTACCTTTTCACGCCTAAACAATTGCACCGATCATCCTGACATTTTGCATATACGTTGTTAGGTGTACAAAAACCGAGATAGGGTACCTTTCATCCTGAAAAAAAGTATTGTTCCCGAGGAAAACAACAATAACGTTCTTATGGTTATAGAATGCGCCACGTTTCCGAGCAAGTTATTGTCAAATTTAAGTTGTCTATAATTCATTTTAGGAAGAAGAATAGAATAAAGAGGATTATTTCGAGGATACCAGTTGAAGTTTAACTTCTGACTTAACATTCCTGTTTGCAGTATGCACCCTGTTCGGACGTAAATAATATGTACGTAGTGCCTAGGTATTGTGTCGCGCGCAATCAGGGCCCATTGTGATAGAATTGATTCTTGTCGGTGCAGCAGGTTTGATTTCAGTTATCTGAAGCCCATATGTGTTGATAGTAACGGCATTATTGAAACAGGTATGGAGCTTCAATTAGTTTTGATTTTTTATTTCAAGTCAGGTTAAAACGGCAGCAGGTGGCGATGTCTTCAGGGGAGACCCCTTCCCTCCAGCTCTCCCCAAAGATGTGCCCTAACAGGTATTAGAAAGCGGTGCCTCCTCGGGTGGTGACCACCGGGGTGGTTTTAATTGAGGTAAAAATCCCCGATCTCTCTTTGCCCGAGATCTCTTATCCCCAAAGACCGGTCTTTTTTGAACGTTTCTCCCAAAAAAAAAGCGGGGGTAATATCTCCATCTACATGGGTAATAATTTTTTGGTAGAATTAAATAAAAAACAATCATGTAACTGACACCTGTAATAAAAATTAATGGGTTTGTCGCTGCGGTTCTGCGGTCACGGATGTCTTCAGTATTAGCTACATTATTTTCCACACTATCAAAATAATGTAGGTAAATAGAAAATACTCAATATATTATGGTACAAAATTTGTATAAAATATTTTCTTGAATATGTATAATAATATACCTATAGTGTGTCCTGAGGTGGTACAATCATGCATAATTTAAAAAAGTAAGAAACTATTTACAAAAATATACCAGGCTCTGCTCTTGTAAACAGATTTACAAAAAAATGTTTGTTTGTTTGTTAAATATTTGTCGTCTCTGATTAATCCTGCTTTAAAATAGCACCCTTTGCGCCTGTTTGAATAGCAAGTGTGGAAAATGAGTCCCTTCGTGTACTGGACCGCAAAGTCCTGTGCGGCTAAACTTTCACGGCGACTGACGTATGATACGGGTAGTCTAATTTTGTGAATAAGGGTGGGTTACACGAATCAACTTTGCTGCAATTCAGTCTAAGACTGTGAAGCGCGTTTCAGAAAAGTGTAGCAATATTAAAGGGTAGGGTACAAAACTTCAAACTGAACAACTCCCCACTGAACCAACGTCGTAATCGTAAAAATATAATCGGCGGCATCCTACAAAACTTCAATACCTACTCGACCCACGTAACCAGCTAGTATTTTTTTTTTTCGATTACACATCTTCACCTTGCTTTGCCGAACTATCTTCGATAAAAGCAATAAAAGATTCTAATATATATTCTTAAAAGCTATTTTTGTTTAGGCAATATTTGTGCGCCTTGCAATGCCCATGATGACTCATGTTTATAACACCATGAACCCACTAACTCTAAACCCTATGCCACGAATTTGGATTGGATGAGGGACGCAAAGAACCGAAAAGTATGGCAGAAGAAAGGGGAGGGCTATACCCAGCAGTGGTGATTCTGGGCTGATGTGATGATTACACGATGCAATAACACGCAGCTCCATGCCGCCATGTGTAACAAGTCTTAGATCTACGAAGGCCAATCTGTCGGTTATAAGGCCTGATACTAAACCAGGGGAATAAAAGTGACAATGCAGGTGGTCAACATAACCCCAAGACCTATAAAAGTTAACCTTGAAGTTCGGGTCAGGATAACAATAAAAAAGAGTGAGGTTTACATAGGTCAGTTCCTTATGTTCTCTTTTTCGGTATGTCGATGCCAGGCTTTGTCAACCCACAATGAAGCATCATATACTGAGTAAAATATCCAATGAATGTAGATACTTTATAAACGTTGTACTTTGTGAATATACTCGCTTTCCAACGCTCTGCAAGAAACAAAAACGTTTCCAGACGAACACGACAATAAACACGGCTATATATGACTTGACATGACTTTTTTATGAAAATTATGACGAATAATTGATAATAAGATTGCTGTGTGTGCTGCGTACTGTGATATGACAAGCATTTGATTGCAGTGACCGTACTTTCTTAAGAAACAAACTTCACTCCCTAAGATATAAGTGATAACGTTCTGGATTTATTAAATTACCTTTTAAAAAGAAAACAATTCACCGCGATGACAACTTAAACTTATAGACTAAAGAAGAAGTTACATACATGTCTAAAGTACGGACAGTATACTTTGGTGTACCACAGGGCAGTGTATTGGCCCAAAGCTATAGACTTCCCAATTACACTCTTTGCTGACGATAGTACAATAATAACAGCTCGTGATAAACCTGAATTATATGAAGCTGATGTCAATAACGTGGTAACTGCAATAATATCTTGGCTTAATAATAATAATAATCTAAGAATTAATTTTGGCAAATAAACACAAATAATGAACTTTGGTTTTAAAAAAAGCCAGCTCGAAAATGGATTTCCACTACCAGAATAACAAAATTCACGATGTAGATAACGCAAAATTTCTAGGTTTGTTAATTAACAGGCAGCTCAATTGGCAGGATCACATTGAAGCGCTGTGTAAGAAAATGAGTAGTTCATCCTATACCTTGTATAAATTTGCCTTAACAGTTAACAGCACTACTTACAGCATAACTTGATATTGTAGCATCTGCATTAAACCATGTCATGATATTCTAGGGTAACTCCACCAATAGAGAACTCGCTTTTAAAGCGGAAAAGCGATCCATCAGAGCCATGTTCAGATTGCAAGTAACGGACAGTAGTGTATCAATTTTAATCGAATATTTTTGTCTTTTAATAATTTTATTTATGCACCTATTTGCGCGCCCCACGTGGCAGAATGTGATGAGACCATTATTTTATTTAAGACCATGTAATGTGTAGTACATTCGTTAAAATAATAAAGCCTTTTCAGTTCAAAAATGTTAAAAAAGTAGGTCCTTTTGGTGTTTGAGTCCGATAGTGAGTGTTGAAATACCTACCTACTTTTGCAAGGGTTTTTGAGAAAACGTTCCAATTATATATATTTTTAAATTAGGTGATGTTAAATACCTCACATATACCGCTCCGTCCGTGTAAACGGTTTGGTTATGCGGCGCTTGCACTCACTAAGAAGAGATTCAAATCGAAAGAGACGAGACACTTGAAACACAAGTGGATAATAACAGGAGATTTCCACAACGTGATAGAAAGTCCAAAAGTTACGATGACTTTCATTTGTATAATGCCACGGAAGGACATAGTGATGATCCAATCACTGTCGAAGAAGCTCTCAGCAGACATGATAGAGACAAATGGCAGGAAGTCAAGCTGGATAAGTCCCATGTTAATTTTAATGTGGTTGATTCCAAATGGATATTTAAAATTAAAAAGGAACAAGGGGGGAAACAGGAGATACAAAGCTAGACTAGTAGCTCGTGGTTTTACACAGAAATTTGGACAAGACTACACGGAGACTTTCTCGCCTGTGATTCGGCACAGCACATTGAGACTATTATTCGCTATTGCTGTTGAGAATGACCTTTCTATTGATCAGATGGATGTGGTTACAGCATTTTTTAATGGAGATTTGAAAGAAAGAGTTTGTTTGAATCAACCTAAACTTTGTGAAGAAAAAGGCAAAGAAGACTACGTATGTCTGTTGAAGAAAGCCCTGTATGGACTTAAACAGGCACCCAGAGCATGGAATAAGAAACTACATGATGCTTTCATTGAGATGAAGTTCAAGAGATCTGAAAATGAACCATGTGTTTACTTCAGAAAAAGAGGAAATAACATTGTCTACATTTCAGTGTATGTGGATGATATCTTGATATTTTACGACAGTGAAATTGAGAAAGAAAAAGTCAAGAACGAATTGAAAAACAAGTTCGAAATGAAGGATTTGGGAAAAGTAAATAACTTTCTAGGAAGTTTTATGTAATTTAAAACATGGTAGTAAGATTACTGTTGATCAGGGTGAATACAAATACAGAACATTCTGAAAGAGTTCGGAAAGTACGACTGTAAACCAGTGAAGACACCATTAGAGACTGGTAGAAAACTGGACAGACCCATGGAAGAGAATTTCATCCCATCTAAAGATATTCCCTATCAGAGGCTTATTGGTTCACTGATGTATCTAGCTATTTGCTCGAGACCTGATATAAGTTATGCCGTTGACTATCTTAGCCAGTTCAATAGTTGTTATACAAGTGAACATTGGAGTGTAGCAAAGAGATTATTGAGATACCTGAAGGGTACAATCAACTATAAACTTAATTTTGAGAAGACAGGGAAACGTCTAGTTGGATACGTAGACGCTGACCATGCCGGAGATATCAGTGATAGGAAATCTTTTTCTGGCTACGTATTCATATAAGGAGGAGCTCCTGTATCATGGGAAAGCAAGAAGCAACGTACAGTAGCCCTCTCTAGTGTAGAGGCTGAATATATAGCCATGTCTGAAGCATGCAGAGAGTCAACGTTCCTCAAGCGGCTTATAGAAGAGCTTACCGGAAAGGAACGCCAAGCTATCATGCTATATTCAGATAGTCAGTCAGCTATTCAGATAGCGAAGAATCCAGTTCATCATCAACGGACTAAACACATCGATGTGAGATGTCACTACATACGAGATGCATTGAATGATAACATTGTGAAGGTGGAGTACCTGCAGACTGAGGCAATGACTGCAGATATTTTCAAAAAGTCCTTGCCACGATGTAAGAATGAGTTTTGTAAAAACACCGCCGTGAGCCTACTGTCGCCTTGGTGGATGAACCGCGAGAACTGCTACGCATGACGTTCGCGACCCATCCAGTGCAGCCCGTCTCCGGGCACCAAACTCTTTTAGCGATGTCCGGACTCACCAGAGACATCGCCTCCTCTCGTGAGGCCCGTGCAATACGACGACGATAGACTCCCCGATCTATCGCCCACTGGCACCTGTTCAAGAGAAAAATAGATAAAGCTATAAAGCTAACGTAACTAGGTACCGTAAATTTAGTTGATTAGTTATGTTTTTGTGACATCCTCTTGAATTTTGACGAGGATGCAAAACAACACCTTGTACAGTGCAACAAGGATATGATACTCTGAATGACATTTGCAGTGCGCGCTGTTGGTAAACATTTTAAAAATCGATTCGTGAGCATTGCATTGCAAAAAACAAGAGCATCGCTAATTTCGACTTTGACCACTCGCCAAAAGATACTTGACAACAAACAGCCATCTATTCATTATGACGTCAGTTCATTATCTTTCAGGTCTGACGTAACTTGGTAATAATCCAAGGCTTCCCGAATATTCGTTATCAACAGCTGATCGAGTTTCGGCGTAGGCGGGATGCGTGGGACGAAGTTAGCAGGTAGGCAAGGGAACTTTTTCTCAACTGTTTGACAACTTTTCCATGTTACAGACCGCGGAGTTTTCAGTACCTACTGGTATTTATTTTTTTATTTATTGGGAAGTGAGTCCTCTTTCGACATAAATTAATGGTGTTACTGCTTATTAATTTGGTAATTGTTAACCAATCATTGATAAAAAATTGCCAAATGAAAAAATATAAGAGGTAAATACAGCTATAAGAAAGTGTTTCCCTACCCAACCCATGTTTGTGTCATTTCCTGAAAATCTCCTAGACACGAGTTTTCATGTCTGATCTGGAAGTCTTTAAACAGACTGACTAATTTCTGGACGCTACTGAAAGTGCCAAACTCGTTCCCAAATGATGGGCGTAATTTAGATTGCTATCGACAAGTTAAAAAGAAGATTACATCCATTATTATTTTTATACTGCAGTCAAAGCTTTTAATAAAAGGTAGGTACTACAACGGCGGACATAAGAGGGGACTCTAGTCCTAAGTAATTTAAAGAATAGGTATTTGAAGAAAGTATTGCCGTCGCGCTGCGCCCGACCAAGCCCCCGTAAAGTGCGAAAAAGCAACTGCAGCTCAGGCTGATTTTACCTATTTTGTATTCCGCTGTTTTCTTCTTCTAAACTAAGCTGATCTAAATAAGTCTTATATCAAAATTTAGATGAAAACTATACCTATCTATGCTTCTATTATTTTCTTTTTTGTTAAAAAACGTATCTAATTTGTGAAAAACATGGCAGTAAAAACTTTTTTTCTGGTTTTTGGATTGTCATAATTCTTTTAGTGATTATGTTTTGAAAAAAAAGGAATTGATAGGGGCATGTATTAATAAGACCTAGATTTTTTGGAAAAAAAACATTGCTCTAGAGCAATGTTTTTTTTTTGTTAATGAGTCTAGACGCATTATCCACGAAGAAAACAGCGGAATACGTTTGTATGGAGAAAGGCCCACTAGAGATCTCTCTTTAATGCTTACAGTACGACCACTTTAAGTGTGCAGTTCTAGGTGGTGTTGCTTGTCAAGAAAGATGCATCGATATGTCTCACACCTTGTTGGAACATTTATTTTAGTTGTATGTTTTCCCGCCTGAACAAATAAGTTGGTTGAAGTGTAGGTAATACCTAACAGTCAATAAAGTAGAGAGATAATAAAGGGAGGTACACAATTTGCTAGAGGAAAAATATAAGTTATATTAACGAGGTAGGTACACAAATAAATAAATTGGTTATATTATTTACTATTCGGAGTCAGTATTTAACTATAATAACCACGATTAAATTAACGGAAAACCTATTTTAATTAAGTATTGAATAGGTGTTTACTTAGGTTACTTACCTGCGTAATTAGTACGTGTACCGTATGTTTGCTGTGAACCAATTCTTAGATAATATTCTAGAAATTTTAGGCTTAGATTCTACCAACACAATTTATAAAAAAAATGTTTCACTTATACGGCTGGCCTATTTATCGGCCAAAAAATCAGTATTGCCAGCCTTCTGGGCACTTTTGCAGTTGCCAACGAACTTTATGACGCTCTTTAATTATTTTCCGTTTTTGATACATGGACGTATTTTTACTATTATTTTATGTTTGTATAATAAACATATATATGAGAAAATTAATAAAAATACCTACTTAAATACTTATGTCAGTTATTTTTACCATCCTTCATTAATTTCGAGAATAATGCACAAATCAGAAAAAAAATCAGGACAATATCTTTTAACATCTTATAACCAACACAAACATCTTCCACCTGCGTCACAATTTACGTCAAAATATATGTTTGCCATAGTCTAAAAGACCGTGCGTTCACCATTATCCATAAACGGTTCTGCTGAGATAACCAGCCAGGATCATTATTTCTCGTTACGTTGCGCATTTCTTGTTTGCAAGCTTATTGAACAACGGTATAGGCATCTTATTCGCTTTCTTGCGCCCGTAAATCGACGCCCACGGAATAGATCTGAAAAACATTGTCTACGGGAAAATCCGGTTTTAGTAGAAATCCAATACTGGTGAATAGGGCTTTAGATATATTTATTTATTAGACAGTAGTTATAGTACAAACTTTATTCTCGAAAAAGGAATTTATGAAATTATTTTCGTAGTTTAGTTGTTATGTGCCTGCTATTTTACGGGCCCTTTAAACCTTTAAAACTTGAACACAATCATAGGAAATCCATGACAGTGCATGCTATGCCAAATTTTGCGTTATTTCTGCAAAAAAAGATCCAGGCTTGGATGGTGGAGTCAACATCCGTGAATGCCCCATGGAGGTTTGGTTTCATGGCATGCTAATTTTCGCATTCTCTGCATGTAAACATTTTTGCGGGCGGTTAGTCAGTGCTGCATTCCGGATCAAAGCCAATACGGCAAATTTAGCCAACAACGTTAGAAGCTTTTAAAATAATGCTCTTGATTTAACTATGAGTCCCCAACCATACTCAACAGCAGATATCTTGAACAATTCATAGACAACCGCATTCAAGATCGATCCCGAAAAACAAACATTTCTAAAGCACAAGAAGTAGGTAACAGCACAAACAGCCAACAGTTCACTTGTCAAACCTGCCAGATACACTAAAGTTATGTTTAAATTAACTAAACCCTAGATACAGTTTATTAAACATCTGCAGCTGAAGCAAAGTGGAGTGTCAGAAACCACTTAAACATAACAATGTAAGCAATATATCCCTACTTCCCGTGACGTGCGCCGCCATTAGCATGTTTGTTCTGTATAATAACTCTGACATTACCGAAATGGCTTTTTGCGTCAACTGACAGCTAGGTCGCAGTTCAAGCGGAACAATAAGGGCACAGGGATAAGTAGCTTGACATATTGCTTTGCCTTCGAATCAATAGACAGATTTTTTTTCTTTAATAAAATTGATCACCAGTTCTTCCTCGCTGTCATATAAAAATGTTTCTGTTTTTTATTTTTAAATTTAGAATGTCTTTGGCCACAGTTACTCGAATATCCAGACTAATTATTTAAAATGTGAAAGTAACTGTCTGAATATTTTTTTTTCTTTTAACACGCTTTCATTAACTCCACCTGTAACTATGTTAAAAATCCTAGAAGTTAAATTTGATCCACTTCCTGGTTAACGGTTGAGCTGAAATTTTGCATACATGTTTGGTTGGGATGGTAATGCATAATAAGCAAAGCGGCGCGTCATTCTAAATCCAAAATGGTGGACTCCCTAAAATGGCGGACTAGGTAGTTATTTCTTATGCATCCCCATGATATGCGAAAAAAATAACGTCACCCTTAAACCGTGTTTTTTAAACTATAATATTGTATTACGCCTTACCAGAAGAAAGGATTTCGATGAAATATGGCTCACACAATAGTTTGTTAACCAAGTATCTGGCTTTAATGTGAATTTATATTTAACCTGTTAATATTACAATAACATTCGTCGCTTGAACTGAACTTATTAAGTCCTATTAATCTAGATTGAGCCCAAAGTAAAAGGATTTTCACAGCTTTCCGCCTACATTCTTAATTATTGATGGTTATTAATAACCAGTTACGTATATTTCCGTCGTGAAAATGTTGCCAGAATTCAATGGATATTAAATTATATGCATTACAAAGCAACTGTTTTGACAAAGCTTAGGAGAAGCCTATGGCCATCAAAGGAGGCTTTTTCAATCTCCTTGCAATAGAAAACATAAAAATAAAAAAGGCTTGGGCAGAGGTGTTCCGAATAGCGCACTCACATTTATGTTTAAGCCCAATGTTATAGGGGGGAGCCTATTGCCAACGACGGAGCACAATTCCAGACTTCGTAGGTGCCACTGATGTCTGGAAAATTCATTGCACAGAAACTAATGACGGAAGCTAAAAAACATTGTTGTTCTATTCGGTTTTAAAGCCTCCAATTTTCACGACACTAAACAATAGGGGATGATCACATTTTTTTTTCTTTGTCCGTCGGGTAGTTTATTGAAAAGTATTGAACACGTATTCTTTCTTTTTTCACATGGTCATAAAATTACGGAGATATATTGAGTTGAAATGGCGCGTGACGTCATATGTAGGTAAGTTTTATACTTACTTGTGACGTAGTGAGCCCTCACTCTCCAACTTTAATGAGTTTTAACTAAGTAATTTTTTGATATTTTGATATAACAAAAAATACATATCTAATATTTTTGTATTACCTGTCTGACGGACAAAATAGAATGTCGTTTTCTTTACCCAGTACGCACGTCCCCTATTGTTAACCCACCTACATGGTCCACTTCACAATTGGTATGATCATACACGTTTTCAATATGAACTACGCCCGGTGTTTCGTACTCGGTATTGAAAACAATCTGCGACGGCGTTCTATTCAAAATCACATAAATATCTGCAACCCACGCATCGCTCCCGCTTTTTCATTGCCACTTGGTTCTATGAATATGATTTACTATAATATGTTTCAGTATAATCTGTTAAAACCTGAACTAAGGTTGGTATTACACTTATCAAATATCTTTGTAAAATGTACACGAACAGCGAACGACAACAACGATAACAACGAGGAGCTCGTGGCTAAATATTAACAGCCGCATGGGTCGATCTTCAAGGTTAAGCCGTGCTTGCCCAGGTTGGACGTGGATGGGTGACCATCATTACATACCGAGTTTCCTCCGTGCCTCGGAAAGCACGTTAAGCTGTTGGTCCCGGCTGTCATTTGAAGATCTTTGACAGCCGTTTCGAGTAGTCAGAAGCCGAAAGTCTGACATCCAGTCTTACCAAGGGGTATCATATTACCCATTCACTGGGTTGTGGAGGTCAGATAGGCAGTCGCTTTATGTAAAATACTGGTACTCCGCTGCATCTGGTTAGACTGGAAGCCGACCCCAAGATAGTTTGGGAAAAAGGCTAGGCAGATGAGATGTACACGAACAGCGAACAAACACATGTAACCAACAGCTTTGACCATTTTTGCTGTCACCGTGGTCTGTACATTGGACAAAGATATTTGATAATAAATTAATGTAATACCACCCATATGTAGGTGTGTATAGGTAGTCTAGAGATAATCATACAGTTATGAAACTACACGTATTTACTCGGTCCTTTGCTATTTACTACTGTAATTGGCCTCTCCTTTTATGCAAAGAATACTTCATTCGAATTGATTGATTGAATTGAATTGAATTGATTCGAAAAAAACTGTTTTGTAAAAAAGTTTTTATTTTAGCCTTTTCAGTTGTGGTATCTCACTTAAATCCTAGTTAAGTATCATTTTTACCTTGTAACTAGACACCAGCACATCGTCCATATCATACGACAAAGGACAAAATGCACAATAAATATGGACGACTCAAAAAGTACCTAGGCAAAGATAATAAAATTCAGATGGGCCCACCGGGCAAGCTTTGTCTACCAAATGAATGAAGAAAAATCTAAATCGGTCCAGTAATCACGGAGAAATAGGTGTATATACGTGAAAAATTTACATATAAAAAATAATTATAAAATGAAAACTACATGTCCAAACTATATAAAAATTTTATGGGACCAAATGGCAACTATTCCGTATCAAATAAAGAAGAATCACGGCAAATCGGATCATAATTCTCAGCGTAATCGGTGTACATACATTAAAAAAAAATACTAATCGAATTGATAACCTCCTCTCTAAAGAAGTCGGTTAAAAAAAGAAAAAGTTTTAATTTTTTTTCTTTTTAATTGTTAGTGGTACACCTGGAAAGTGCATACCGTTGCAATTCCAACAAGCCCAAACACAGCTAGGATACATTGCCTTATTGTGGAGTTCCGAAGCCTGTCTCTTGGATTCATCATCAGATCTGATGGTAGAATGGTTCTTAATGAACCCAAAAGCTTCACTTGTTGCAGAAAATACCAAAATCGCTGTACGTTTTCCTATAAAATTTGAAGAGTTCCCTCGATTTCGCTCGCAAGATTCCATCATCAGATCCCGACTTGGTGACTATGGGACTATTTGAAATGTATACCCTTTCCAACAAACGAAGAATTTTCAAATCGGTTGACAAGCGACGGAGTTATGCCCGAACAAACATAAAAGAAAACAAACATCCGAATTGAGAACCTCCTCCTTCTTTAGAAGTCGGTTAAGAACAGTTGATAATATTATGTAATACTAGCTTATGCCCGCGGCGTCGCCCGCGTGGAGTTCGATTAATTGTCCCACGGGAACATACTATCGGGATAAAAAGTATCCTATATTGTGTTAATGCAGGTTATAATCTACCCGTGTGCCAAATTTCATCCAAATCCATTCAGTAGTTTTTGCGCGAAAGAGTAACAAACATCCATCCATCCTCACAAACTTTCGCATTTATAATATTAGTAGGATAGTAGGATTAGTAGAATAAGAATGTATATCTAGAAAGGCACCTACTTACAAATACTAAATACCTTTTTGCACGTGGTACTCAGGTAAAGGAACCTTCTACTACTTTGAGTATAATGCAGTTGATGTCTAGACTTCTATTTTAGGTAAAAGGATTCATATGTACATACTGTAAAGTACGAAGCGGTGCAACAATCCAATATTCTTTAAAAACTCAGAAAATATATTTTCTTCTAGAATTCACATGAAATTTTGCTAAAAAAAGGACTCACATTATTCAATAAACTGGCCGTTTGCTTAAAAAAAAAAACCATGTGAGGCCGTACAATTTTATTTTTATTAACAATATATTTTTTTCAATTTTAAATGGCTCCCATTTCTTTTTTTGTACAAATTGGCCAGTTATAGGCATGGCATTTTTTTAATGTATTTTTTTAAAGTCCTTAAATATTGAGGTTATATTTCTTTTTGGTTAAATTAATTAGTAACTAGCTGTCCCGCGCAACTTCGTCTGCGTCAATTTTTCCCCGTTTTCGCAACATTTTTCATTGCTGCTCCGCTCCTATTGGTCGTAGCGTGATGATATATAGCCTTTGTCCTTCCCAAGGTTGTAATCTATCTTCTTGCCAAATTTCATTACGATCCGATCAGCCGTTTAGTCGTGAAAAAGTAACAAACAAACAAACAGAGTGACATTCGCATTTATAATATTAAGTATGGATAACAATTTACCAGTATCAATATCAACATAGATACGTAATAGTACATTTTGATACAAGTGCGGAAAGTTTGTTATTGCGTACGAGGCCGAATAAACACCCGAGCCGTAAGGCGAGGGTGTTATGGGGCCGAGAAACGCAATAACAAATTCCCACGTATATCAAACGACGTTTTTCAATACACTTTCGAAGAAATAAAATAATAAAACGATACGTATTTTTACCTTTTTAGTAACTTTCCACTGAAGAAAACTTTGCAAAGCTGCCATATATTTCACCTTAGATTTAGATGACAACAGGCAATCGCAAGCATTTTATGCCTCAATCACAATATCCGGCGGAGTACCATCTAAAGAATTCTCTTCAAAACTTAAATTCGACATTTTTTCACAAATAACTCAAATTATTAAGACTAACTTTGCTTTTTTTCCCGCGCTTTATTTTTTTTTTTTTCCATTTTGGCTTCGCACGGTTTGTGCATTCAGCCAATGTCACGTCAGGGTTTTATATTTTATAAAAATCAAAGGTAGGGAAACCAAAATATAAAAATATTAATATGAACGGAATTTAGGAAAGGATATATAGGATCAGTTTATTTTAATGGTGATGATAACATGTAAATAATGAGCAAATTACAATGGCGAAAATTACAGCTTCATATTATTTAAGGTGATGAATGAGACTATACATTTATACACAGGAAAGCTATTTGTACAAAGTAAGGAAAGTATTGAGGTAGGAAAAGGAATACGAAGGGACAAGAGGTTACAGAGAAAGGAAGAACGATCATGTAAAGGACAGGAGAAAAATATGTGATTTAGGTCACCAACGTCTGTGCCACACGAGCAATTGGGGTCGTCGATGATATGAAGTTTGGCAAGATGGACTGGAGAGCAAACATGGCCCAGTCTCAACCGTATTAAAATGGAGGTCTCCGCCTTATTAAACCTTGCCTTGCCAAACCATGGCTTTTCCGGAATCTCGGGTTGAATAAAAGAAAAGTAACGGCCCTTGGATTTGCTGCTGATATCCCAAGCTACCTTCCAAGTATCACGAAGAAAATTCTTTGGCAACGTCTCGAGGTCATAGCTAAAGTTCTTTTAAGGAACTAAGTCCCCACATTGCACCGCATCACCAGCGAGTGCATCAGCTACAACATTGCCATGGATTCCTGAATGGCCCGGAATCCAGGCAAATTGCAGTGTGTTACCCTCAGAGATGGTTCTGGACGCTAATTCTCTTATTGCATAAATTAGAGGAGACTGCACTTTATGTTCGAAAGGATATTTACTTATGGCTAGAAGAGCACTCTGTGAATCGGTAAAAATTAAACATTTTTTTAGTTTAAAAACACGTGCATATTCTAAAGCTTTTAGAATACCAAAACATTCACCCGTGAAAACAGAAGTCTCCGGAGGTAGTTTAATTTTTTGAACGATGTTGTATTGAGTATGGTAGGTACCAATCCCAACACAACCCGTCGGGGAACGCTTGGCAGCATCCGTAAAAATATGGTGGAAGTCCGAATGATCAATCAGAAATATATTAAAACTTAAATGACAATCGGGCTCTGATTTATTTACACAATTATATTCAATATTGGGATTGAACAGTAAACTCTCATAACTATTGTTAAATAGGGGCAATTTATTTGAACGGTGAATAGGCGAAGAAAGCGAGAGGAATTTTTTATAGCTTTCAACCAAACAAGGAGCGCGTTTATGGGACCAGTAAACTGAAGATTCAATTTGTAACATTAAAGATTCCAGTTTAGGGATGAGAGGGTGATTTGAGAACTGAAGAATCCGGAATAAATATTTGTCAGACAGGAATTGTCTTCTAAGGCTTAAAGGAGCTTCCCCGCATTCGATTTGCAGTGCATTGATAGGACTAGATTTCATGGCACCCGAAATAATGCGTAATGCTTTTGACTGGATCAGATCCAATTTTTTGAAAGCCATAACACTACCAGGTTCTAAAACGAATAATCCATAGTCCAGAGTGCTTCTGATGATTGCGTTGTAAATAAGTTTCAATGAAAAGGGATGTGCACCCCACCACACACCTGAGAGGCATCTGAGCATGTTTAAGTGATTTTCACATTTATTAACAATATAGTCGCAATGAGGAACACAGCTTAATTTAGAGTCAAATATTACACCTAGATATTTGAATTTATCTTTAACTGGAATAAGTGATCCCTTGTAGAATATGTTAACTAAGGGAATATTTCTCTTTCGGGTGAATAAAACTGCCGCGCTTTTAGACGTGGATATATCCAAACCGTTAAGATGTAACCATGACTCCAAATTAGATAAAGCGGAATTGATAGCCTGGCTAGCCTGTTCGATGGATTGGCTTGAAGAATATAGCAACAAATCGTCGGCATATTGAAGAACCCTAACATGGTCAGATAAGGACAAGTCTAAATCAAAAGTGTAAATATTGTATAGAAGGGGACTGAGCACAGAACCCTGTGGTAGGCCCTTCCACACAAGGTAAGATACCTCTTGATCACCAATTGGCATACTAATAGAGCGTTCAGTCAGGATATTAATAATAAAATTGGTCAAATTCAATGGAACCCCTAGGGCTCTTAATTTATTTTGTAAAACTGATAATATAACATTATCATAAGCTGAATTAATGTCAAGGAAAACCGCGACAGTAGATTGATTATTAGAAAAAGAAATCCGAATATCCGATGTTAAAATGCCTAAACAGTCACTGGTACTCCTACCTTTTCTAAAGCCATATTGTGATTCTGCCAAAAGGCCCTTACTTTCAACAAACCATTCTAGACGATTTTTAATTAAGTGTTCAGCTAATTTCATCAGAACTGAAGACAAAACTATGGGACGGTATGAAGAAGCGTCAGATGGGATTCTATTTGGTTTAAGGAATGGCAACACCATTTGACGTTTCCATTCAACAGGGATGTTTCCAGTGGTCATAATAGAATTGATAAGGTGTAAATAATAACCGAGGACGTCTTCATTTAAATTAGCCAAAAAGTAATATGGGATGCCATCACTGCCTGGTGCAGAATCCTTAGTTTTATGAATAACACCTTTTAATTCAGTAAGAGTAAATGGGCCATCTAGAGTCGTATGGGTGTCTTGGTTATGTGATCCGTTGGTTATTGACAATATTGGTAAGGGCAGGTTAGGGTTAACAGCCTCAGGGACCCAAGGCGGCGCTAAATTATCTAAAAATTCGCTGGCTAAAGAATTAGGTATAGGGGAAGGGTTCTTATAAATTGATCTAAATCTACGGATATTACACCAGACAATCGTTGGGTGAGTGTTCGGTGAAATTGATAAGCAGAAGTTACGCCAAGATTCAAATTTTTTCTTCTTAAAAAGTTTATAAGTTTCGTTAATTAGGTTAGTAACAGTTTTAAAATTAATATCAGACATTTCAAGGTTATAATTGTATTCCGCCTCTTTACGTTTGTTAACTATTTCTGTACACTCAGAATCCCATGGAGGCGAGGGAATTGTACTATTATTGTTATTTTTTACAGGAAAAACTACATCTGCAGTTTCAATTAACAATAGTGCTAAAGCTTCAGCACAGCTGTTTTCATTGCCATCAGAAATTACAGGCAAGGAGGAAAGCTTACTGTCAACAAGGCTTCTAAATTTGTCCCAGTCACTACTATTTCTACTTGGTAATTTATGTTTTAAGTTAGATCTCCTTGATGATGCCTTTGATTTGGAAAGAGGGTAAGAAATAACTATTGGGAAATGGTCACTACCATAAGTAGAGGTTAGAGTATGCCAAGTTAATGAAGAGGCTAAGTTTGGAGAACAGATAGAAAGGTCAATTGCACTTTGGTTTTGGTTGGGATCTGAACGGCGAGTAGCAGCTCCTGAGTTCAAGATGCATAAGTTATGAGAGTCTATTATATCTAGTAAATCTTCACCATGACAATTAGAAACAGAACAACCCCATGATTGATGATGGCAATTAAAGTCCCCCAATATTAAGAAAGGCTTTGGAAGAAAAGAAAAGAGATTATTCATCTCTTGAAGAATAGAAGAAGAAGGGTGAGGAATGTAAATAGAAACAAAACAAGTTTGGTGCACCTTAATAGCTACAATAGAAATTTCCTCACTATGAGGAGGTAATGAAACAATAGAGAAAGGAAAAGAGTTCTTGATAAGTATAGGTACACCACCATACCCATCAGATCTATCCTTCCTAATGGTTATATAACCATTAATTTTAAAAATATGATTTGGTTTGAGCCAGGTCTCTGCTAAAGCAAAGACAAATGGCTTATATTTATTTAAAAGGTATATAACATCACTCTTTTTGTTTACTAGACTGCGGCAGTTCCACTGGATTATATTGGATGTGTTGTCCATTATGAATGGATTGAGGTATATTGAAAGTTGAGGCAACGTTGGACGGTGAGATGTTGAACTGAGAAAGAAGATTGTGTAATGCAGAGAGAAAATCATTTATAGAAAAGTTTACATCATTTTTATCATTATTTTGATTATTAGTAAAGGCACAACCATTAGATGGCTGGGGAATTTTAAAATCATTAATAATATCATTGTGGGCCTCTTTATTATAGCCTTGTATAGATTTGGGTGGGGAACGTGGTTTCAGGAAGACAGTCTTTTTATAACTAGTTGAAGCCTGCATTCTATTAGGTGAAGAGATTGATGGAGTATCTGCAAAGTTTTTAGAAGGAGAAGATAAAAGTGTGTCAGCATATGATTTAGTAACTGGGGGATATACTTTAGTTGCTTCAGCATAAGAAACTGAGCTATGTGCCATGTATGATTTAATCTGTTTTTGTCTAGAGAATTCAGGACAAGATTTATTAATAGCATAGTGAAAGCCAGAGCACAGACAGCAAGATGCATTTTCTACATCCCTTTCACAGCTATCTCCAGTATGGCCTTGACCACATTTATAGCAGCGAGGTTTAGATCTGCACTGAATTTTAGTGTGCCCAAAACGACAGCAATTGAAACATTGTATGGTAGGGAAAATATATAACTCTACAGGTAATGCATTATAGCACATAAAAATTCTTTTTGGTAAGACCTGCCCATCAAATGTAACAACTATGGATTGGGATGGTTTCCAAATGGTTGAACCATCAACAATGGTTTTAAAATTAAGACGTCTCACTTTCAAAATTGGACCGCAACCAATCGGTACTGTTATATTATCTATAACTTCCTCCGGAGACCATTCTGCAGGAACACCACGTACTAAACCCATCCTAGTAACGTTAAAAGTAGGTATAAAAGCTTTAAAATTGTATTTTTCTAAACTATTATGTGCAATAAAGGAATTTGCGTCCAGAAAACTAGAAAAAGATAACGAAATCCTATTGCGCCCGATTTTTTTGACGCTACCATTAATAATATTTTGGAAGGCGTTGTGTTTTAAAAACTTCCCAAATGTGATTGGGTGCAATGTCGTACCATCATCTGGTGAAGATACAATTTTTTGTACGTGTATTACAAAAGGCGCGCTGTCTGTTTTGTCGTAGGCTTTTCTACCAATCTGAGTGGGAATGACATTGGAAGGAGCGGGTATATCATTAGGCAATACATTATCAGGATGGATAGGTGTAGATTCCACAACTTGAGTTGAGTGTGAATCCACACAACCACAACCCGAGGACTCGGAACCGCCATGTTGTTTACGGGTACGACGACGTTTATTGCAGTGCTTACAGACATGCATGCGACTTCTTTTTAAATTTCGAGCAGAAGACGACCCATCAGTGTCCATACCCGATTCATTATTGGATTGAACTGTGACAAAAACGCCTGCCGGGGGAACAAAGTCCCCCGGGTCGGGCGGATCTTTCATCCTTAAACCCTAAAAACTAGAATTGAAGAGACTTACCACTACCGAAGAATGTACAAAACTAAATATTAACTCTAACTACTACTACTACTACTACCACTAATCTTATATATATGTGAGAACTTTTTCCAAATAAATATTATTAAAATCCAAAAAATACGCGACCGCCAAGTTGAAAGTTTCCCGCGCTTTTTCTTCCCGCGCTTTATGTTCGCAGGCTAAAGGAGAAGCAAAGGTATGAAGCCGCTAAACTGCCTCACAGAAAAATTATAAAATTCAAATATATTTTTCACCACTCCCGCACGAAAGAAGTGTCTTTCCTCTACGAAAACAGTGAGGAAAATTGGTTTTTCCTCACTGTTTGAACAGTGAGGAAAGTAATGATCCCGTTCAGAAATTAACTTTGCTTGATATTTTTATATTAAGTTTTAAAGATATTTTCAAAAATAAATAATTTTATGCTTAGCATAGAAATATTTATAAGTTAAGATTAATGTTTTTTATAAAAATTATCAAATTATTGTAAGTGTATAAGTTCAGAAACATTAAAAAAGTTTGATAAAATATTGAAATTTAGGATTATAATTTTTGAACGCACTCAAAGAAAGAAGCCTGTGAAAGAAGGACATTAGAAGCAAAAATTCGAAAAAATAATTATTTTGATTTGCTTTGTGACTATTTAATTTATTTATCTATGATGACTGAATACTTTCTTGCTGGGAGTGGTGAAAACTTTTGTATGCAACATGTGAGCAAGTTCATTTGCTATTCGTTTTGTTGAGTCTTTCGCTTACTCAGGATTGAAATTTATAATCACTCGCTGCGCTCGTGATTCTATTTTTCAATCCTTCGTTACTCAAGACTCAAAATCAAAACTCATAGGAAAAACGAACTTTCCTCACATGTTGGATAAATAACTATTTCACCACTCCCGCACGAAAGAAGTGTCTTTCCTCTACGAAAACAGTGAGGAAAATTGGTTTTTCCTCACTGTTTGCACAGTGAGGAAAGTAATGATCCCGTTCAGAAATTAACTTTGCTTGATTTTTTTATGTTAAGTTTTAAAGATATTTTAAAAAATAAATAATTTTATGCTTAGAATAGAAATATTTATAAGTTAGGATTAATGTTTTTTTTATAAAATTTATCAAATTATTGTAAGTGTATAAGTTCAGAAACATTAAAAAAGTTTGATAAAATATTGAAAAAAATACATCGTCAAATTAAGGATTATAATTTTTAAACGCACTCAAAGAAAGAAGCCTGTGAAAGATGGACATTGGAAGCAATAGTTCGAAAAAAGAATTATTTTGATTTGCTTTGTGACTATTAAATTTATTTACCTATGATGACTGAATACTTTCTTGCTGGGAGTGGTGAAAACTTTTGTATGCAACATGTGAGCAAGTTCATTTGCTATTCGTTTTGTTGAGTCTTTCGCTTACTCAGGATTGAAATTTATAATCACTCGCTGCGCTCGTGATTCTATTTTTCAATCCTTCGTTACTCAAGACTCAAAATCAAAACTCATAGGAAAAACGAACTTTCCTCACATGTTGGATAAATAACTATTAATTAAGAACACAAATAAAATGTTAACTAGTTCATAAAACTAATATTTGTTTAAAATAATCATGTTTATTAGTGGTATTCTTTTTATAAACACAATTTAAATATTCAAAAAATATTTACGCTGTAAAGACGCAAATCAAAATGACGAGATAAAAAAAAAAAAAACACGCTTGCTCTATAATAGTCAGTGGTGTTTTTTTTTCATTTCTTATATTTTAATCGAATTACCGCACGCGTGCTGTAATCTTATTACCGCACGCGTGCGAAATATGTTGCATGTCGAACCTAATCGTAGTGCAATAAGAGCTAGTTTTCGAGGAAGTGTATTGAAAAATAATTAATTCTGCAAAGCTAGACAATCCGTTAATTCAACTCATATAATCCGTATGGCACAATCATGAGTAACCATGCGTAACTAAAGTAGAAGAATAAACATTTTTAAAAGCTTTTATTTTAAAAGCTTTTATTTAACTTGCTATGTATGTATGTATGTATGTTTGTTACGGTGGAATCTTGGAAGCTAAATTAGAACCTCTTTTCGATGTCCGATTGAGCTGAAATTTTGCAAACACCTTTGGTTCTGATGACAATACATTTTTACGACAGACATAACTTAATCCTGCAGCCAGGATCGTCTCCTCACGAGAGAACTCCTCAACGTTTAATAGCACATACACGAAACTTTGCATACGAGTTCATATTTGATAGATAATCACGATTTGTATCATGAACTTATCCTGCAGCCAGGATCGTCTTGTCACGAGGGAACTCCTCAACGGTTAATAGCACAGACACGAAAAATTTTATGCACGTCCATATTTGATGGATAAACATGAATTCTATTATAATCTCATCCCGCAGCCAGGATCGTCTTCTTACGAGGGAACTGCTCAACGTTTAATAGCGCAGACACGAAACTATGCGTACGAGTTCATATTTGATGGATAATCACAATTTGTATCATGAACTTATCCTGCAGCCAGGATTGTCTTCTCACTAGGAAACTCCTCAACGGTTAATAGCACAGACACGAAAATTTGTATGCACGTTCAAATTTGATGGATAAACGTGAATTCTATCATGATCTCATCCTGCAGCCAGGATCGTCTTCTCACGAGGGAACTCCTCAACGGTTAATAGCACAGTAGTAATAAACTTAGCAGATTAAGTTACTCAGATAAATAGTTACTAGTTTATTTACACAAGTAAACCTCGCGACAAGCTTTTATGATCATATAAATTGTGTATAATGAGGTTATAAGTTGATAGTTAAAATTTTAAAAGAAAAAGTTATTTTCTTCTTTTTGAGCATTTAAATAAAAGCTTTTTTTAAAAAGGTTTTTTATAAGAGAAGCTCTATTAAAAAAATCTTGATGGAGACAAAACTGTTAAATACCTACACATAGGATTACAAAAACTAGATTTGGATAAAATTACTTTTATAAGTAATTGAATACTTAAAAAAAAAAGTAGACACTGTTTGAAAAGGATAACGTGCTTTGAGAAAATAATGAAATGGACACGTAAGTAGATTAAGAGAAAAAGCAGATTTAGGCTTTTTCCATCACCCATATATACAATATAACATTCCGAGTTTCTTCCGTAAAACTCATTAAAGTTGGAGAGTGGGGGCTCACTACGTCACAAGTAGGTATAAAAATTACCTACACGTGAAGTCATGCGCCATTTCAACTCAATATATCTCCGTTATTCTATGACCACGTGAAAAAAGAAAAAATACGTGTCCAATACTTTTCAATAATCTACCCGACAGACAAAGAAAAAAAAATAGTGATCATCCCCTATTGTCACTAATAAACTTTCGAATTTCATATCCTTAGATTTAAATGGGATCGAAAAGGTTATCTTAAAGGATATATACCTAAACTATTTCAAAATGAAATAGACAATACAAATTGGTGGGGGGTAAATTAGTTCCTGGAATGGGTCCTGATAATCTCGGCCACCACAAGGCCATGGTTTTATCAACAATCAAATGGTCTGCTATGATGATTTAGCGGAAACAATCTACAATAGTAAAGATGGTGCTATTATACTATTATATTACACGCACGCA
The DNA here is from genome assembly GCA_963082945.1 of Cerastis leucographa. Taxonomy (NCBI): domain Eukaryota; kingdom Metazoa; phylum Arthropoda; class Insecta; order Lepidoptera; family Noctuidae; genus Cerastis; species Cerastis leucographa. Next base: position 16,627,079 of record OY720356.1, on the reverse strand, counting down.
CACAGGCACATACCATACCTTTTAATGTAAATTAATTCGAGTCACTCTCTTCTTAATATTTTAATACTTTTCTGTGTACTTCGTAATTGGCGTAATGTTTAGTGTATTGATTGTTATGTTTATGTACTGTCAGCTGTAAAGTTACCTTTCATAAAATAAATAAATAAATTATTTTATGCTCTTTATCCTACGGTCTTTTATATTTAGAAAATAAAGATGTTACTCCCACCGATATCTAATCAGTGAATCAATCAATCTACTATAGCATGAATAAGTACTGTTACACTTTTTCTAGTTTGCCTTGTAATAAAATGTTTAAAAGGAGAAAAATGTTTTTTAATTTTCTGTTTTCATGGTCACCCTACACAATTTTGTCGCTGAAAAATCTATTACAGATGATTATTGTTAAAATTAAGCGTACACAAGAAAATAAAACGTGTTTAACTTTAGTGACATAATTTTCACAATTTCTGATGTAGCCGCCGTTTCAATAAAAGTTCGGGTTAAATAACTAAATGCTACAACATGGAACACTCAAACGGGACGTTGAAAAGAAACTATTTTTTTATTTACTCTCTAACTATTATGTTTTATGTCGAAGTTGTAGTTTCATAAATAGGCTCTGAATTATACTCGTAAAAAAGAGTGAAGATATTAAGAATTTATTTAGCCAAAGTAGGAGAATTTTGGAACACTCCGTCTGCACCGTAAGAGGATTGAGTGTTCAAAATAAACCTTTATAAAATCCAGATAAATTGTTATAATCACTTGAATATATGTGAATGGTTTTCTCAAATGCAACACAAATATCCCACATAAAAAGGTTACACATAAAGGGTGTAAAACACCTCTTAACGAAGCCGAAAGGCACTGGTTTTCCCTGTCATTGCGATCATTTTTTTGTTCTACACCATACCTGGGAACCTTCTAGTTACGGAGATATTAGGGGTCAAAGTTCCAACTTTTTGACAAGTATTTTTTTAAATACAAGTTTTTAATTTAAGATTTTTAATTTAAACACCTCCACGACCCCCGTACTATTCAATCCGTCCATCAGCACAATGTTTTGAGTGCGTTACATTGAGTTCCACCACAAAACATGATTGACACCCCCCAAAAAAAAAGTCGTTTCCCAGCAATAATTTTTGCGTAAAGTTACATAGTTTCATGTACAGAATGCTTGGTTAACGGCTTCGTGATGAGGTGATTTACACGGTGTATATCTAGTATATTTTGAGAGACTCAAGTTACAGTATTTTCTCAGGTGAGCAGATTGAGTGTTCTAGTTAATTGACTACGACTTTCTCACCATTGACGTCACAATTTTTTTTGTCTTCGTCATTAAGTGGTCACAATTATTTCTTAAATTGTTCCTTGATTTCATAAAATTCATCATCAAGCTTTTAAAAAGGAGCACTCAATCCACACGCACACAAAATCAACTGCATTCATCCAGCGCTTGGATTTAAAAACAACAATAAACCATGGTTTATTTGCTTACAAAGTAAGGTTACAAGAAAGAAAACTCCCCATTGGGACATGGCGTCGCGTCGCTCATGCAAAATGTATTGTGTTGTGTTCCCTTTTAAATCTGGTAAAACAATCGAGCGAAGTGAGCGCTTTAAAGTTTTATAGCGTGCGATTCGCAGCTAAACAGTTATACTTACACTTATTTCATAGATAAAAGTCGTAGATAATAACACTACAAAAAAAAAAAACATGTACAGCGCGCTAACGTAAATTGTGATTTAAAACACAATAATTACTATTTCTAATTTCGCTTTCCATTTACGACGTTCCCGTCAAAAGGCACCATCATAAATTATTAAATTAACATTCAATATTTCAACTAGGAACAAATGGTTGAAATTGGCCCGAACACACACAAGCAAAAAGGTTTACAAGAATTCTAAGTATGCTTCTGGTAACAGGTTAATCGAAAGTCCAGTACATGACAAAAAGTGCAGTTGACAACCCTAACCACCACCCACGTTTTATTTCACAAAAAATGACTCAGTGTTTCATCATCATTATCATCATCATCATCAGAAGAATTGGCAGCCGTGTTCCACCCACTTTTTGTGCACTTCTTCTCTGGTTTCTGAATGTCATGTTGATTTACTGGTTATTCTAAAACTGTGACACCGAGGCACCGAATAATCCCACATAATGCAGCCCCACACACTCTAGAGACGTATCCACAACTATCCACGTTTTATATCCCTTCTGTAAAATATTAAACGCCTTCGGGACCCCAAGAGAAATTTGTTATCACTATGAATTACACTTCTGGGGTGTAAGCGCCGACTAAGTATTCCCCTAGGAAAGTTAGTGAAATAGACCGTACCTTATTTCGTGGTAAATTTACCGAAACTAAAGTTTATTAACACATCTGTACAACTTAAAAAAAGTTTTTGATGCAAGAGCTAACGACTTCAATGTTTATTTTTAACCGACTTCAAAAAGGAGGTTATCAAGTTGACCAATTTTTTTTGTGTGTATGTTCAGTCTTTTTTTCGCCAATTGTAAACCGATATCGATGATTCTTTTTTTGATTGATAGAGTATTATTCCGCGGTGGTCTCGTTTAAATTTTGTGAAGATGATGATGATTTTCGGAGATATACAACGGAACTCTTCAATAATAGACGCCAAATCTGGCGTGATTGCTGCAATCGCTTGGATATTTTTTGTTTACACAATTTTATAACGTAAAATTACGCCTGTATGTTTTGAAGTGGTGCGCAGACATGTACAGTAAGCCACATTTCGCCCGTTTGCATTTGTTGACAATTTTTGATTATATATTTTTTTTTGGTTTTGAAGAAGATTCTTTTGCCGTGGTCTCGTTTCATTTGCAGCCTCTTTGCTCTGCGATCCACCGAGTCAAGCACGGCAAGCTGGTATTTACCTGAGCCATCCCAAAAGTGGCTGCAAAACTCCATGCAGAATCGGACTTGTGCTTTATACACCGTGTAAATCGCCTCATCACGAAGCCGTCAACCAAGCATTCTGTACATGAAACTAAGTAACTTTACGCAAAAATTATTGCTGGGAAACGACTTTTTTGGGGGATGTAAAATCATGTTTTGTGGTAGAACTCAATGTAACGCACTCAAAACATTGTGCTAATAGACGGATTGAATAGTAGGGGGGTCGTGGAGGTGTTAAAGTAAAAATCATACATTAAAAACTTGTATTTAAAAAAATACTTGTCAAAAAGTTGGAACTTTGACCCCTAATATCTCCGTAACTAGAAGGTTTCCAGGTATGGTGTAGAACAAAAAAATGGGACAGGGAGAACCAGTGCCTTTCGGCTTCGTTAAGAGGTGTTTTACACCCTTTATAGTGTTAAAAGCGCTGTCCAGGCCTGAAGTGTCGCTTCACTCTATTTTGGATGCCCAGCTTTTTGGCCGCAGTTTGGACTTTGTCCTCAATGGTGGCGCAGAAGTTGAGACTATTTCTCTTAAAGATATTCTTAACTGACAGAAATGATTTAACCAAGATAATTTGCGGAATCAGCATCGTACCTTCTACCTTGATCAAGAAGCATTAAAATACACATTTTCAACAAAAAAATAGTTATAACAAAACAAAATATATTTTTTGGAGTCTGTGCCAGCCAAAGCTAGAAAACTTAATCTATATATATAAAAGAAAGTCGTGTTAGTTACTTCACTTATAACTCAAGAACGGCTGAACCGATTTAGCTGAAAATTGGTGGGGAGGTAGCTTAGAACCAGGAGACGGACATAGGATACGGTAGGGTAGGGTAGGTAGTTAGGGTAGGGTAGGTAGGTAGGGTAGGGTAGGTAGGTAGGGTAGGGTAGGTAGGTAGGGTAGGGTAGGTAGGTAGGGTAGGGTAGGTAGGTAGGGTAGGGTAGGTAGGTAGGGTAGGGTAGGTAGGTAGGTAGGGTAGGGTAGGTAGGTAGGGTAAGGTAGGTAGGTAGGTAGGGTAGGGTAGGTAGGTAGGGTAGGGTAGGTAGGTAGGGTAGGGTAGGGTAGGTAGGTAGGGTAGGTAGGTAGGGTAGGGTAGGTAGTAAGGGTAGGGTAGGGTAGGTAGGTAGGGTAGGGTAGGTAGGTAGGGTAGGGTAGGTAGGTAGGGTAGGGTAGGTAGGTAGGGTAGGGTAGGTAGGTAGGGTAGGTAGGTAGGGTAGGGTAGGTAGGTAGGGTAAGGTAGGTAGGTAGGTAGGGTAGGGTAGGTAGGTAGGGTAGGGTAGGTAGGTAGGGTAGGGTAGGGTAGGTAGGTAGGGTAGGGTAGGTAGGTAGGGTAGGGTAGGTAGTAAGGGTAGGGTAGGGTAGGGTAGAGTAGGTAGGTAGGGTAGGGTAGAGTAGGTAGGTAGGTAGGTAGCGTAGGGTAGGGTAGGTAGGATAGGGTAGGTAGGTCGGATAGGGTAGGTGGGTAGTAAAAAGTGCATTGCAACGCATGCTGGGTACAGCTAGTTAGATATGAATACAGGTCAGCGGAAATTACTTGAAAAATGTTTAAATTTAAGAATTTGCAGTTATTGAACTTAGCAATTAGTACAACCCGACCCTACAATAATTGTAAAGACAATTCACTGATAAAACAAAATAAAATATAACTAAAAGGTAAACTCTGTCACCAAAACCGCTGGCACCGACTCCAAAAAATAATATTTATGCAATTTCTATATCATAACTTTTTAGTGTAGATAAAATGTAAGTTTTTGAAGGCGGTTTTGTTTTTTTTATTATTTTTTATATTTTTCTAACTATGTTCACGTCATAATACCTAGATCCTTGAGTAAAGATTCCTTTAGAAACATTTCTCTACTAGAAGAAAATACTAAATAAAGCCGCTAGAGCCTATTTTCTCGATGACCTACTTGTTAATATAAGGATTTCAACACGACAGTTGAAATAAGTAGGTATGCTACAATATTTTAGAGGCATTCGTTTAGGTATCGCTTAGTGTTAACGAAAACGACCAATAAATAAGTAAGTAAAATGGAAGGCAAACCTTGGAAATCAGGCAAAACGAGACTAAAATATTAAGTCTAAATCGGCTCAAATATCAGCCTATTTAGTATTTCGTACTTATCGTATTTTATCTCCTGAAGAATAAAGGCTGTTAAAATGTCCAAACCGACCGAAGATAAGTAACAAATGGACTTTAGTTTGGCTGGGGTACCTACCTAGATTGTAAATTAGATGTTCAGTTCAACTGTCGAAAAGCTGAACAGGGGGGTTGAACGACATTGGTCAACTCAGATATTCGTCAAATCGGGGGTTGAACAGGGGCCCACAACAACCCTTATTTTAATCATAATTCGGTGTTGGAAAGTGAGAGCTATCGTCAAATTCAAGGAGGCAACTATGCTAATGATTCTCGTTCCGAATCAATAATAAAATGGGATGTAGCTCCATGGCTATCCCACACTGAACTAAGATAAAAATGGTGGTGGTAGGCCCCCAAGGTTAGAAAGAAAAGAAGAAAGAAAGATAATACTTTATTTAGCACTAGAAGTAAACTGTCTGCCAGACGAACCCACATTTACATAATAAAGAAACAGTACCTCTTGTAAAACCGCTAGATATTGCCAACTTTGGCAAATAATTTCACGTTCTGCTCTCTTAGTTGAATGATTATTGAGAATCTTCGTGCAAGCGAGATAAATGTTGTAACAACCTTGTGTTGCTACCAACCTATTTTTTTAAATTATCCTTTGAGTCGGGCAATCAAACTACATATTGGTTATCCATATTATGAAAATATCTTGAAAAGTCTGAACATCACAAACGATGTAATTAAGTACCTAATGAGTGTGACCTGTGCTCATTGTAATATGCAGGTTCCTACATAAACACATTAACAAGTAGGTAGGTAAGTAGGTAATAGGGGATCGGACTGGGTAAAGAAAACGACATTCTATTTTTCACTTCAGTAGCTCAAATATGTAGGTTTTAATGCGATTTTGCTCACTGAGTGAGACAAAGCAACTTTTTAATTATTTTTTTCAGAAAGCCCTGAATTTCTTATTCAGCCTTGGGTTAATCATACAATTCGAAACATTCACACTCTATCTCTTTCCCGCCCATTAGAAAGAGAGAGAGACAAAGACCAGCCCTTTCGAAGTTCCGTTTTTGAATTCGAACACGTTCGGAATTTCGTACTAACTAAAGAGATTTTGAAAAAATGTCTTATAATGTAATTTATTGAATTTTTAAATTATTGTTGTATTTAAACGAAAATAAGTATTTACTGCAAATAAAACTGATATTTAACCTGTAAATATTTATTTCTAGTTTCAATAATGTTACTTAATATATTTTGAACAATAAAATATCATGGTTGTTATTTCCGAACACGCCTTAATTTAAATAAAAGAGCGGGATTAAAATTTCGTGGCTGACGTAAAGAGTTGAATATGTTAAAAATATTAAAATAATCGTAAAATATTAGTGAAACTAGCGACGAGAACAGTATTTTAACACCGGAAGAGTTAATACAACAAGTTATTAATGCGGAATTAAGTTTCCTACCTGAGAAGTCTTGCAAGAAATATCTGAAAGCATACCATGTCTTCAACGATTGGAGACTTACAAAGGGCGCAAGCAGTTTTTCGGAGACGGTGTAGCTATCTTATTTTTTAGATTTATCACAGACGAGGCGATCATCATCTACAATGTTAATTATTTTGATTCACAATAAATAGTTATTTCAATCTATTCCTGATTATTATTTAATCTCCTAAAGTGTTCTCGCTGCTGAAGTGAAAAGTTATGTGTGTTACGGGAGAGCAAAGTTTTTTGCATCTCGTGCCTTTGAATCCCTCGCCACGCTCAGGATTCAAGCTTTAGAATCACTCGCTACGCTCGTGATTCAATCGTTGAATCCCTCGCTTGCTCAGGATTCAAAATCAGCACTCGCAGCAAAAAACGACTTTGCTCTCTTGTTGCACAAATAACTATTTCACTTCAGTAGCTCAAACATGTAGGTTTTGCTGCCTGAAATCAGTGAGCAAAATGCGATTTTGCTCACTGGGTGAGACAAAGTAACTTTTTAATTATTTTTTTTAGAAAGCACCGAATATCTTATTCAGCCTTGGGTTAATCATACAATTTGAAACATTTGCACTCTATCTCTTTCCCACCTATTAGAAAGAGAGAGAGACAAAGACCAGCCCTTTCGAAGTTCCGTTTTTGAATTCGAACACGTTCGGAATTTCGTACTAACTAAAGAGATTTTGCAAAAATGTCTTTTAATGTAATTTATTGAATTTTTAACTTATTTTTGTATTTAAACGAAAATAAGTATTTACATAAAATATCAGTTTTATTTGCAGTAAATACTGCAAATAAAACTGATATTTAACCTGTAAATATTTATTTCTAGTTTCAATAATGTTGCGTAATATATTTTGAATTATAAAATATCATGGCTGCTATTTCCGAACACGCCTTAATTAAATAAAAGAGCGGGAATAAAATTTCGTGGCTGGCGTAAAGAGTTGAATAAGATAAAATAATATTTAAATAATCGTAAAATATGAGTGAAACTAGCGACGAGGACAGTATTTTAACACCGGAAGAGTTAAAACAACAAGTCATTAATGCAGAATTAAGTTTTCTACCTGAGAAGTCTCGCAACAAATATCTAAAAGCATACTATGTCTTCAACGATTGGAGACTTACAAAGGGCGCAAGCAGTTTTTCGGAGACGGTGTTGCTGTCTTATTTTTTAGATTTATCACAGACGAGGCGATCTTCTACAATGTGGAGTATTTATTCAATGTTGAAAGCTACTTTAAAAACAAAACATAACGTGCACATTGAAACATACGCAAAACTCGTATCTTTTCTAAAAAGAATGTCAGTTGGGCATAAGGCTAAAAAATCCAAAATTTTCACGGCCCTTAACATAGAAAAATTTCTTAATGAAGCTCCAGACGACAATTTTCTTGCCGCTAAAGTAAGTGGTACCTATGAATCTATGTTGTTAGTTATTAAAATTAGTGTGTGTACTGTTATGTATAAATGTACTTATTGCCTGCTACTAATTTTTAGAGGCGCAATAAATCCTAGTCTGGCTTAGCAATGCTGTTGAAATATTTATTACGATATGTAAAAGTAAATATTAAATTACAGCATGTAACTGTTAAATTATGCATATTAATTATGTAATATTTTCATTACAGGTTGTACTGATCATAGGAATTAGTGGAGCGTGTCGCAATAACGAGCTATTACAGCTAACAGTTAATGATATCGAAAAGCATTCAGATAAATTACTGTTAGTAAAATTGAAAAATACGAAGACCAACCTTGACAGGTCTTTTGTCGTACGCGAAGAATATGCAACTATTGTAGAAAAATACCAAAATTTACGTCCAGCCAATATAAAAACCGAACGATTTTTCATACAATACCATAATAATAAATGCTCAAGACAGCCAATGGGAGTAAATAAAATAGGTGCTACACCGCGAGAAATTGCCACCTTCTTAAAACTGGAAGAGCCTCAGCTATATACGGGTCACTGCTTTCGGAGAACTTCGGCAACGCTCTTGGCTGATTCCGGAGCCGATCTCACCACTTTAAAACGTCACGGCGGGTGGAAGTCCAATACGGTTGCAGAAGGCTATATTGAAGACTCAATAGAAAATAAGTCGAAAATCTGTAAGCGTATAGTGGAAACAATAAGTCTGAATTCGACCTCGGATCCTTGGTCTCACCCACGCCCATCCACTTCCAACGACGCACAGAGTAATTATGCAGAAAGCCGATCAAAGTCATCACCAACGTTCACCGTTGTTCATTCTCAATCCGCCACCGAAACCGAAACCTTAACCCCAGATAATCAAACTCAAGTCAATGCAACTATAACGTTGCCAAATAAATCTGTTACTTTTAATTTGCAGAATTGCAATAATTTTATTTTTAACTTTTAAAATGTTCCTTTTTATTGAATTAGTACCTCTACCTACAATGTTAATTATTTTGATTTACATAATACTTTATTTCAATCTATTCCTGTTTATTATTTTATCTCCTAAAGTGTTCTCGCTACTGAAGTGAAAAGTTATGTGTGTTACACAAGAGCAAAGTTTTTTGCATCTCATGCTTTTGAATCCCTCGCCACACTCAGGATTCAACTTTAGAATCACTCGCTACGCTCGTGATTCAATCGTTGAAGTCCTTCGCTTGCTCAGGATTCAAAATCAGCACTCGCAGCAAAAAACGACTTTGCTCTCTTGTTGCACAAATAACTATTGTCCGTCAGACAGGTAATACAAAAATATTAGACACGTATTTTTCGTTTTATCAAAATATCAAAAAAATACTTAGTTAGAACTCATTAAAGTTGGAAAGTGGGGGCTTACTACGTCACAAGTAGGTATAAAACTTACCTACATGTGACGTCATGCGACATTTCAACTGAATATATCTCCGTAATTTTATGACCACGTGAAAAAAGAAAAAATACGTGTCCAATACTTTTCAATAAACTAGTACCCGACGGACAAAGAAAAAAAATAGGATTATCCCCTATTCTATCAACAAGGATACTTCGACAATAAAGTATTCCTAAATAAGTGCTGCCTGGGTCATAATGTCCGGCGCGCCGCCCTAGTTGGAAGTGTTGGAACTAACCGCCATCGCCATCTTGAATTTTCCATATACAATGTAATAGTATATTGTGTATTAAGGGCGGTAAGTAAGGAATTACGATCGAGGCTCTAGTAGAAGCCCGAAGTCGACGACTGAGGGCTTTCTGAGTCGAGGTTCGTAATTCCCGTACCGCCCGTGAAACATACAATGTTTTTCATCACATTTGCGAGTTAATAATTATGAATATACACAAGTCAGCACATATTATTAAGAAATACGTAAACTGATTTGCGGGTGGCGGGCTGTTTGCCCACACCACAGATTATACAAATGTATTGTTCAGAAACGTTAAAGGCAAATACTTACCTAGGTATACAGCCATGACAGAGTATAAAAAAAAAAAACGACGTTTTGATACAAAAAACTATCGATTATTTGGATATTAAAACATTAGTTGATTAATTAAGTAACATGTAGCGAGATTAAATGAAATACCTGTTTAAATAACATTTTAAGACAATTTTTCAATTGCGTGTAAACTCCTTGCTTGAATTTGCATGACCTGTGCTGTCATGCTGTGCTGTAAATTAAAAAAAAATTACTTACCGCCCTAGGGTTTTATATGGGGCATTACAGCCAAGTTCACCTGTATGTTATGACACTGTTTACGTGCAAGTGTGATGAAAATTAAAAAAAAAAATACTTACCGCCCTAGGGTTTTATATGGGGCATTACGGCCAAGTTAACCTGTATGTTAAGACACTGTTTACGTGCAAGTGTGATGAAAAAAAATCTACACTTCGGGACTTCTGTCAATGTCATGCAGCACTATGAACACTTTATTGTCCAAGTGTCTCTGTTGCAGTAATAATTTCGGTTTTGGTAAGCGTAGCTACCATGGGTGAAGACGGACTGTGGAAGATAATTTTGTTTGGTTATAACAATGAACTCTTCTACGAGTACCTGCTTGCACTATCTGTATACCCTGCACCCATAACCCCTTTGGTGTCTAGATAGGTATTCTGTGTCGTATTCACTGACCTTTAATGAAAATAACAGTGAAAGATTTAATTGATAATTCTCTGGAAACCAATGCATGAAACCTTTGGAACGCATTATAACAACCTGAACCCATAGACATATTAATCATATGGACTTGGCATACCTACAAGAAAAACGTGCATACCTACACTTTAGTGAGCTGATAAAATGGCGGCTAATAGGGCAGCCCTTATCGATATTTCTATATAATAACATCGATAAAAGATTGTGAGAATGTTTTCATAATGTTACGGTACAATATCTACGGGTGAAAATACCCCAAGTTTTCTAACATAATAATATGCCTTTCATTTGTTGTTGTTTGAGAAATTTCGTCCTTCTTTCACGGTTAAACCGTAGAACTTATTTTGATGTTTCCTATTAAGACAGGTTGAAACTTGGAGGACAGATATATTATGCTGATTTTATCGACCTAGTATTCTGTAACTGATTTCACTCTATTGTATAATTTAAGCAACAAGTTTATCTAGTTGCCGGCCCGTTGAGAACCTCCTCCTTTTTTGAAGTCGGTTTTTTAATTTTATGCTCTTAGAATTTATTCTTTTAGCTATTACAAGAAATGAAAAGCAGTAAGTACAAGTCGTGCCATTAAAGATGAGATTTGACCGCGCCTCCCGCCGCTCTTTCGCGGGTATCCATGAGGATCACCTCAGCGGTATCTGTCAAGATACCGCTAAAACCACGTGGTGCGTCAAGTCTCAACTTTAATGGCACGACTTGTACTACCCGTGCGCGATAAGTTGAGACCTGTAACAGTGGCGTGTTTGTACCGCCACGGTACAATACGGGCGCCATCGGGAAGTGCGGGGGAAGCGGGCGGGGGGAGTCAGGTCTCAACTTATCGCGCACGGGTTAAATACCTACTTACATCGAATAATTTTTTAATCGACCTTTTTGCTTGACTTGCTGTCCCCACGGTTTCTTTATACTGTTATCGGGGGATGCGCCAAGGTAGGCCGCGAAATTCAAATTTTCTTACGTTTTTTTGCAATTTGTAGGTCAGTGTCAGGTTGTATCTTGATAAAAATATGATTGTTACTTTATTGAGTGTTCAGTTGAAAGACGATTCTTCAAAGTGAAGAGAACAAATAATTATTGTTTTTGTTGGAATTTTTATATTTTCCACACCGATTGTTTATAGCCTTCAAAGTAAAACATAAAACGAATAAAGAACCATAAATTGCATTATCGATAAATATAAAAATGTCTGAATGCACTACTCTATCCCTTCAATAACAAGAAAATGATTTCATGTAGTAAAACTGTTGAAAATAGAGGCAAAAGGGAAAATATGAATGCTTTACTGTTGAAACTCTTCAATAAATGCAGAATACTTTGTTTATCATCTTGAATTCACAAATTTTAACCAGAGCTAAAGAGCATTTGACAGTTGACGTACCAAACTTAGGTATCAAACAGCGAGCGGATAAAATGGCGACCCGGCCGCAAATAGGTATTTCAATGACTTAGAAATGTAGGGTTGCCATTATAGTAACTGTCAAAAACACTATTATCCTTTTTCACTTAGGCAAAATTATGAAAGTTAAAAAGAGATAGCAGTATTTTTCTGATTTTGGCGTCGATATGCCTCGTATTTGTATAACTGTTTTTTCTATAGTCAAACATTTCAAGTCCATATAATTTATATGTCTATGCCTGAACCCTGTTCCAAAACTTAAGCATTGCTTGACGTAGCATATGTTTTCTCTTTCACATCAATACAAAAACAATATTGCTATCCTGCTGTCACATTGCATGAATTCAGTTTTTTTATCTGTATCAATTTGATATTTGTGTTGTCATTAGCATTTGTCAGAATTGTCAGTTTGTCACTGTTTTCTTGTCTATAAATTTTAAATGATTTGCTAATAAATACCTCAATAGTTACTCTATACGTGAAATCGCATTGAAAACTAAAATGTCAGCACAAAACTCGCCGGTCAAAGCGTCAAGATCGCCAAGCGTTATTGAAACAGCGGCAGACTTTGATAGCCAGGTATTGTGATGATACTACGCCTACTTTTCTCTATTATTACTGCAAATTCTATATATCCTTGCATTTTTTCCAGGATACGCTGTTGAAACACGTTGATATATCGATAGTGGAGTCAGAAAAGCGCGCTAATGGAACTTTGCACGTCCGTGATCATTACACCGTATATCTAATCGATCTGAAGTAAGTGGTTATATTCTATTGTATTCTTGGCAAATTAGCTATCCATTATGCGCCAATTAGCCTCATTACTGGTGCCCACACCGCATCCAAACGAGGCAAGAAGCTGTGATTAAAATGTCAGTGATAATTAGGTCATATCCTTTTCAAGTAACATGGTCACTTGCTTTCTATTTTTTCTGTTTTTTATGATATTTGTCATGCAAAACCTGATAGCACACACCACAAAATAATTTATCCGTGCAGTGGGGAAACCTCCCATCAATATGTATGAATAATATTATCAAAACCCTGTTGATAATACACCTTGCAAGATTGCTACTCGAAAAGTAATTTCACTTAAACAAAAATCGAAATTGGTAGATTACATCAGAGCAATGAAACAAAAAGCGTTTAATTACACCGAAATATGCACTGGAATTCAATAATTTAAAAATTGCTATATGACTTTTTTTTACAATTCATTAAAATTATTCAATTATTTGCCCTTTATTTATTTTCTTACATATTGCTTACATTTTTAAATATTCTATAAAAAATCAATTATTATTGATTAAATTCATTATTATTTCAGAGTTACAGATCCAGATTACAGGCTGGTGCAGTCAAAGATCAGTACAATATGGAGACGGTACACAGAATTTGAGCAGATTCACGACTACCTCCTCGTAACATACCCACATGTTATCATACCACCACTACCTGAGAAAAGAGTGAGTTTTTTTTTTTAATAACCATAAACATAATCATTGTTTTATTTTCCCGCTTTCGGGCACACGCATCCTCTCTGTGTGAGCGAGTGGGCTGTTACCCACCAAATGGGTGTGCGGGTCGGTTTAAAATGCATTAGTAACTTAATAATGCCATACAGTACCCTTGGGCCATAGGCACCCTTCCAATTTGCTGACTGGCCAATATTTTTACGGTATGCTCAGCTATTACATTTCTTGCTATTACATTTCTTGTATAGTTGGCTTATTTAAAACAGAGGACAAAGTTCATTAACAGATGAACTAAAAATAAAACTTTGTGTCATGCATTTGTCAACTTTTCTGAGTAAATTATTGCATAGGCATTTTCCTATGAAATTAATTATTCAGTTTGCTGTTTTAGTTACAAATCTGTATTCCTGTAGACTAAAGGATAATTAATTTTCACAATTTGAGACTAGATAGTTAACAACATTTTATTTATTCTTATAAATTTGATGAGCATGTTGATAGTGAAATATGTAGAAAGCTAGAAAGTAAATATTCATTGGAAAGTTAAATATAAATAAATGCCTCTTGTTCATAAAAACAATACTAGTATTTGTGTACATTGCTTGTATTTCAAAAGTTAATTTGTAAACATTGATAAAATAATTATTATGAAACTTCTTATCAAGTTGATGTAGTAAAGACTTATCAGGTGTTATAACATAGAAAAGTCACGAATTGTTACAAATGAAAATTTTGCTATTAAAAATCAATATCAATTGTATTTTATTGTAATAACCCACTACCCACACAGTGCTGTCTCTTCATATATCTTCATACTAGCTGACCAGTGCAACTTGGTCTATATCATATTTTCCCCATTTTTGCAACATTTTTCATTATGCTCTGATCCTATAAGTAGTAGCTTGATGTTATATGTAGCCTTAAGCCTCCCTTAATAAATGAGCTATCCAATACTTAAATATTTTTTTAATTTGAACCAGTGGTTCCTAAGATTAAGGTGTTCAACCAAACAAACAAATTCTTCAGCTTTATAATATTAGTATAAATTGGGCACTGGCAACAGGCGCCGCTGGGTGGCTAAGGCACTCATATGTAATGCTCTTGCATATAGAAAACATTACATCAGAAGACACCAAAAAAAAAACATTTAATTTCTTCTGATGTAATGGCTGAATACGGAATTGAGGCTGAATACAGTTAAGCCATAAAAGGCCTCTGAGAGATGGTTTTTTCACCTTGCATGTCTTCCAAAAGTTCTGAACATCTGGAAACATCTGGAAGGCATGCAAGGACAAAAACTAGCATTCCGAAAAATCTCAAAGATGCAAAAATAATAATCATATTACACACAGCAATCCAAAAGGTTTTTCTCATACACCTCAGGATTGAGCATTCATCACTGTACTTTCCCATTGCACATTCCTGACATATCAGATTTGCAAAGAACTCCTTTTTCAGGTCCTATATGCTTGGAGGAAGTCAGACACCACAGACCCAGAGTTTGTGGAAAGAAGACGTGCGGGGCTGGAGAACTTCCTGCTGAGAGTAGCGTCACATCCTCGGCTCTGCTTCGATGACCAGTTCATCAACTTCCTGCAACAGGAGCACGGATGGCGGGAAACTATAACTGATAGCGGTGAGTAAGTTTAAAAAAAAAAAAAACTACCCAGCAATAGCATAATTTTATTCTGCCTCTTTTACATAAAGAATTATGTTTATGTTAATAACCTTATGCTAATGATTGCAGGGTATATCCTACAGGCTGAAAACAAGATCAAATCATTGTCAGTATCAATCAGACTAAAAAAGCCAGATCCAGAAATTGAAAGTGTAAAAAATTATGGGAAACAACTAGAAACTAATTTAGGAAACTTTCTTTATACTAGGTGAGTTTAAAAATTAATATTATTTATGCATTATTATTTCAATTCCACTTGAGTCTTCGTCTTTATAATAATATATAGTTTTATATCGTCTTTAAAATAGAAAACCATTTTTGTAATGCTGGGTGTAAAAAGTATCATTGCGATATTTTTTCTGTTGCGGACCATACTTGAGAACCTTCAAGTTACGGATTTAATGGAGGTCAAAGTTCCACCAGACCTACAAGTATTTTTTAAATATTATTACTTTAATTTAAATACCTCTGACAAGGGTCAAAGGTGTTTAAATTAAAGTAATACTATATATTCAATGCATCCATCAGCACAATCATCAACAGCCTATAATGTTCCCACTGCTGGGACACAAGCCTCCTCTCTATGAGAGGGTGTGGGCTGTAATCCACCACGCGTGCCCAGTGCGTGTTGATAGATGTCACATGTCATCAAAGTTTTAGTTCTAGGTCATGCCGTTTTCCTTCACCGTTTTGAAAGCAGTGGTGATCAAAAAAATTTTACAAAGTTTTGCGCAGGCCTTGGTTGGAACCCACGGCTTACTGCTCGTAAGTCGGGGCTGCCACCACTGGGCCACCGCTACTCTTATCAGCACAATGTTTTGAGTGAACTGCATTGAGTCCTAGCGCAAAACGTGATTTTTACCTAAAAAAAAAACGTTTCCTCGCAATATTTTTTTGTAGATTTACCTACTTAGTTTGATGTTTAGAATGCTTGGTTGACGGCTTCGGAGATCTGTTTACACCTTGCATATCCAATAATAACTCCATGACTCAATTTTAAAATTCCACTCATTTTCTTTGTGTATTTGACAATTGATAAGACAATAGTTTTCCAAGTGGATTGTTCTGCTGAATTTGAAAACTGTGACTAAAAGATACTCTTCATAGACGGAAATTCTAAAAATACTAGTACAATACTGTGTGTCATGTGACGTCAATTGTTTTATGGAATAGATTTTAATGCACACACATCTTTGAGTTTCATGCTCAGTATTTTTGTTTTTGCGATTAGTGATATCATACACATACGCTCACATCTTTTCCCATAGGAATAAGTAGAAACAACCTAACGCCAAAGTGATAACGGCATAGCCCGCGAAATTCAAATTTTCTTACGTTTTTTGCTATTTGCAGGTCAGCGTCGGGTGTTATGTTGACTAAAACATGATTCGCGGAAGTAAGAAATGTGGCATTACTGAGTTATAATCATAAAAATCACCAATACAATTACCCCATTTAATGACTTGTTTATGAAATTGTCATTAATGGGATTAAATGAACTTATGAGGGATCATCATCATCATCATCATCATCATCATCATATCAGCCGTAGGACGTCCACTGCTGGACATAGGCCTCCCCCATGGATTTCCAACAGGACCGGTTGGAAGCGGCCTGCGCCCAGCGTCTTCCGGCTACCTTGACTAGGTCGTCGGTCCACCTAGCCGGTGGACGTCCTACGCTGCGCTTGCTGGTCCGCGGTCTCCACTCCAGGACCTTCCGGCCCCATCGGCCATCGGTACTGCGCACTATGTGGCCAGCCCACTGCCATTTTAACTTGCCAATCCGCTGGACTATGTCGGTTGCTCTCGTTCGTCTACGGACCTCCTCATTTCTGATTCGATCTCGTAGAGAAATCCCAAGCATAGCATATGCGGAATATATTGATGATTTTTATAATTATAATTCTGTATAGACACGTGTTACTGTCGCGATCATTTATTTTTTATTTTTGACACTGATCTGCAAATTGTAAAATACCTAAGAGAATTTGAATTTCGCGGTCTATCCTGTCTTCCACCTTAAGTGTCATATGTTTCTCCCTTCCCCATAACTTTATCAATATCAAAATATTATTATTTTCATGTATTAATGTTTCCAGATCAAAAATAATAGAAAAGAATTACGCACTATGCAAACTGCACGCGAACTACGGCAAATTGTTCAGTGAGTGGAGCGTTATCGAGAAAGAGATGGGTGATGGACTGCAGAAGGCAGGGCATTACTTCGGTATGTTAGTGGCTATCTTACTTTGATTATAACCTTAGGTTATTTGTTTATTCGTTTTGGCGGATATTGCTTCTTGTAAAGACTTTCCAAATATGGGCTCAACTATCATTCTCCTATCTACTTCTCATCGGCAATAAAAAAAAAACTGCTGTTCCCTACAAAAGTGCAACACCTACACGGCCAAAATGTCTGAAACTGCTGTTTTTTTTTTTAATGGCCGCTGAAAACATGTTTTGTGGAGGAGCTCGGAAACATGCGTGTATTGAATACGTGCTAATAGTTTCTGCGTCGTTGTCCGTTCCACTCTCTATGATTATTCAATCTTGTCATATTAGTTTGCTTAAAAAATGGTTCTAGAAGACATCCATTTGAATCATCATCTTCGTAAAATAAAACAGTCTTACTTGAGTTTTTATATTAACTTTCCAATTTTATTTCCGCAGACTCAATAGCAGACAGCATAGACTCAGTAGCGGAAGATGAAGAGCAGCTAGCAGACCAATTAAAAGAGTACCTATTCTATGCGAGCGCGTTGCAACAACTGTGCAGCAACCATGAGACGTTGCAGCGGACGTTAGAAAACGCGCAAGACACGCTCACGAACAGGTAAGCAGCCTTTTACAGTAGCAGTCTTACTAGCGCGTTGCAGCAACCACGAGACTTTGCAGCGAACGTCAGAGAACGCACAAGATACGCTCACGATCTGATAAGTAGACTGTTGCAGTAGCAGTCTAACGAGCGCGGCCTGCATGCGGGCGCAAAGACGCATGACAATGAAAAGGCCCTAACACTATCATTAACACTGGAAAATAACTCAAAACAAATAATAAAACGGAACAAACAAGAAAGTGGAGTTAGTTCCAATTCTGGGCACCCACCACAGATTATTTTGTTTTGGTTGATGCCAACCCACCACCTATACTGATCTTAATTTTAAATCTCTATCCTCTCCCCCTAGGGTATCAGAGCGCAGTCGCGCAGCCGCGGGCAAGTCGGGCATCATGTCGCGTCTGTTCGGCACGACGGACCCCGACATCGTGCGCGATCAGACCACGCGAGCGCTCGACGGCAAGATAGTCTCCGATAAGGACGCTATTGAGAAGGCAAAGATGGATTTAGAGTAAGTTCTTACCAGAAAAATGAGGGTTTTAAGAAACTGTGATAAAATGGGTGCTTAGTTGTGCTTGTAACATTTTCACCACTCTTACAAATCGATATTATTTAATTAAGAGCGTTTACACCTTACGTCATTAAGAGCGATACGAAATTAAGAGCGTTTACACCTTACGTCATTAAGAGCGATACGAAATTAAGAGCGTTTACACCTTACGTCATTAAGAGCGTTTACACCTTACGTCATTAAGAGCGATACGAAATTAAGAGCGTTTACACCTTACGTCATTAAGAGCGATACGAAATTAAGAGCGTTTACACCTTACGTCATTAAGAGCGATACGAAATTAAGAGCGTTTACACCTTACGTCATTAAGAGCGTTTACACCTTACGTCATTAAGAGCGATACGAAATTAAGAGCGTTTACACCTTACGTCATTAAGAGCGATACGAAATTAAGAGCGTTTACACCTTACGTCATTAAGAGCGTTTACACCTTACGTCATTAAGAGCGATACGAAATTAAGAGCGTTTACACCTTACGTCATTAAGAGCGATACGAAATTAAGAGCGTTTACACCTTACGTCATTAAGAGCGATACGAAATTAAGAGCGTTTACACCTTACGTCATTAAGAGCGTTTACACCTTACGTCATTAAGAGCGATACGAAATTAAGAGCGTTTACACCTTACGTCATTAAGAGCGATACGAAATTAAGAGCGTTTACACCTTACGTCATTAAGAGCGATACGAAATTAAGAGCGTTTACACCTTACGTCATTAAGAGCGTTTACACCTTACGTCATTAAGAGCGATACGAAATTAAGAGCGTTTACACCTTACGTCATTAAGAGCGATACGAAATTAAGAGCGTTTACACCTTACGTCATTAAGAGCGTTTACACCTTACGTCATTAAGAGCGATACGAAATTAAGAGCGTTTACACCTTACGTCATTAAGAGCGATACGAAATTAAGAGCGTTTACACCTTACGTCATTAAGAGCGTTTACACCTTACGTCATTAAGAGCGATACGAAATTAAGAGCGTTTACACCTTACGTCATTAAGAGCGATACGAAATTAAGAGCGTTTACACCTTACGTCATTAAGAGCGATACGAAATTAAGAGCGTTTACACCTTACGTCATTTCATACAAACTTTCAACTCCTTATTTTCCGAAATGACTAAACCGATTATAATCAAACTTCATAGGCATAAGTAGGATATATAGGTCCAAAAAGTTATTAAAAAACATTTTCTCACTTTCTTCTCTCACTAGCAGCCAAGGAGTCTGGATTTGTGCCCGGTTGATGGCAATAGGGCCGGGGCTCCTATTACATCCATACTAATATTATAAATGCGAAAGTCACTCTGTTTGTTTGTTTGTATGTTTGTTTGTTTGTTACCTTTTCACGACTAAACGGCTCATCGGATCTTAATGAAATTTGGCAAGAAGATAGATTTCATCCTGGGGAAGGACATAGGCTATATATCATCACGCTACGACCAATAGGAGCGGAGCAGCAATGAAAAATGTTGCGAAAACGGGGAAAATGTGACGCAGACGAAGTTGCGCGGGACAGCTAGTTAAACATAACTGGTGAAATATGGGTGTATTATTATTAGGTACACCTCTGCTTAACCTTTGGAGATTACAGGCGTTATGTTATGTTTCTCTTCGTTGCAGAGAATTCACGAAGAAGGCGCAGGTGGAGATAGAATTTTTCCAAAAACAAAAAGACAAGGATCTCCACGAGTCGCTCGTTAGCTTTATTACTTTGCAGGTGAAGGCGGCGAAAAAGGTTAGTTCACTTTCTATACTAGTTACTTAGTTACTAGTTACGAAAAAGTACTTTAGCTTTTAATAACCGGCCGCGCACTGAGGGTTCCGTACTTTTAAAACCGTAATTATTAAAAATATTTTTTTGAGGTATATGATGTAACTAAAAATTTACGTATATCGCAATTTTTCCTTAATCTGTGCTATAAGACGTTGCTTCGTACCAAATTTCAAGATTCTGAGGTCATGGGAAGTACCCTGTAGGTTTTGATTCCCTTGCGAGTGTCGAAAATTTGCGGCATCAACGGCTGTATCTTTTGAATGCGTTGGCTTAGAAGTTTGATTTTTTCACAGCTACTAGGGACAGTAGACCTGAGTATTTGATATAAAGTCCTCCTTACCTCCACGCGTTCCTGAGAAAAAGGGTCTTGACAGACAGACGGACGGATGGACAACAAAGTGATCCTATAAGGGTTCCGTTTTTTCCTTTCGAGGTACGGAACCCTAAAAAGGATTAAGCACCATGATCTTCTTACCCTAGTTGGGACTAGGGTAAGAAGATGTTGCTTGGTTGCACGATGCTTGTTGCCCAAAATAAAATAAAAGCTCAGGAAAATAGCAAATAGAAATATAAAAGTTCATGAAACACATGATTCTCTTGACGAAATTTAGAATAGGGAAGTATAATGATGTCACTGCTAGTTTTTTTTGTGATTAGACTTATAGATACGTACATCATGCTTCACCAAGTATCCAAATTTTGTTTCGCATAGTTTTGTTTCTCATTTTTCTATGAACATTCCAGTTATTTTTTTTGTAACATTACAAATCTCTTATCTTTATAATATTATAATATATCACACTATTGGTGAACGGATTTGTATGAAATTTGGTATGTAGATAGCTTATAGCCTGTATTAACACATAGGCTACTTTTTATCCCGGTCGGCGCGGGTGAAACCGCGGGGCGCAGCTAGTATATATTATAAATGCGAAATTAAGTTTGTAACCTCTTCACGCCTAAACCCAATCATCCTGAAATTTTGACAGATGTCCAACAACAAATAATTAGGTATATCCGTTTCTGTACACCTGGCAAAATTTCAGGATGATACCGAAAAAAATAACAATAACGTCCTAATCATAACAGAGAGCGCCACGTGTCTGAGACAGTTATTTTCAAATTCTAAATTTACGCGAGCGAAGACCCAGGCAAAAGTTATAAATAAGATTATTATCAAATCTTACTACCTGTTACTAATAAACCGTTTTGTATCTCAGAATCTACAAGCATGGACGCAGATTAAAGAATGTCTCCAAAACATGCCGTAAGCCCCACCAAGGAGTTTTTATACCAAATGTACCTACGTGCTGTATGTAACGTTAGTCTTACTACTTTTCTATCTCACTTTATAAGTAGAACTTGTGTCGTTACAAGACTGAGTAAGTATTTTATTTGAATTTAGAAATTAGTTTTCGAATAAAAAATTTCAAATTCCATTGAGAAAATAGAACCTTTTTACAAAAAATGGTAATGGTCACTCAAAAATCACATAACACTAAAGACGGAAACATACTTACGTGTCGTGGCGTGTCGTGACGCGCCAGAAGCATTCGGTTTCATACATCGTTGCGACACGACACGCCATGCAAATATGTCCCTAACCATATTAAATGTATGAAACCGATTTGCTTCTGGCGTAAGTGTGTTTCCGTCTTTACATGGATATTTGAATAAGTGGCTATGAAATTTAATTTCCGGGTTTTCATTCAGTCCTTCTTTTGTGGCGCCTTACCCAAAGAAACTAGGATTAGTTTTTATGCATATAATCTTACCTCAAAAAAATTGAGCGTTATTTGTAATAATTTGATGAATGCATGTTAAAAATAAAATATAATGAAATAGTTTTTTACATGTTAGGAAGGTACTGGCAGCTTTAATAAGGAAATTAAAAAGGTATAAACTTACTCAGTTTTGGAAAGACTTCTGTATGTTTTATCTCTTGATAATTTTGTGGTTTATACTCATTTGTGAAAGAAAAATCGATGTTAAAAATATAACCTATAGTATTTTTTTACTCTGTGTCTTAGAATCGTGACTGCAATCATTATTATTAATCAAATCACATAATTATTTTATAATTACATCGAAATTTTTATTTAATTTTGTAATTTACTTATTTTGAAATTTCAGTCAATATATTAAAATTGTATGATAATTGTTATATTCCAATTTATAATTATATTTTGAAAAAAAAATATGGGTGGTAAAAGACTCTCAACGACGCCAAAGGACACTTGTTCTCTCCGGCATTGCGATCATTCTTTTGGGAACCTTCTAGTAACGGAGATAATTAACGTCAAAGTTCCAGAGTTTTTCCACAAGTTTATAACATAAAATGCAATGTTTTAATCTTATAAATCCAGTACTATTAATATTAAATACGTCCATCAACACAGCACAATGTTTTGAGTGTGTCTTACCAAACCAATCGATCGGTCGACGTTTGATCTATTGGTGTGGTAACTTTGGCTGATCGACGGATACCGGGCGATAAACAATTGATCGACCGCCGAATGATGCCATCGATCGACATTGGTCGACGTTGATCGATCGAATGGTGTTGTAGAAACTATCGATTGACGTCGACCAATTCATTCTACCATCGATCGACGATCGATCGAATGGTTTGGTAACGTGAACCGTGATTTTTCACCCCCAAAATGTCGTTCCCTAGTTTGATGCACGGAATGCTTGGTTAATGGCCTCGTGAAAGTTCCGTTAACACCTGTATTAATATATTGTACCCATTCCATATCAGTAAATATATTGCGTATATTCATGTAAAAAAAACTTTGATGAGTATTTATCTGTTCTATTGATCGCAATAATTGTTTCCTCATAACATTAATAATATATTTAACACCTAAATGTTCAAATAAGGTATATTGAGTTCTAGGGGCCAATGAGATTCGTGCAAGAGATAATGCATTTGAACTGAAAGACCCAACTTTTCCGAGACTGTCCGCACCGCGAATCGAAAGCAAAAAAAAAAAACAAAGTAAGGAAGCTTACAAACACACGAGCGCTTTTTGAAAATCGAACAGAAAGCAACCTCAATGCGTTAAAAAATGAAACTGTTGGATTTTCGGCACTCAGTGCTTTACCGAACGTTGCAAATCCAATGCGCGGTAAAAAATACCCATGTGTGTGTAAGCTAAAGATACTTTGCTTTTGAAGAACGAATCGGAAGTGTCCAAAAACATTTTAATATGCCTTTTACCTAAGTGTTAGACAAATATCTAGATCTATGTACATAACCGTATTAAGTAAAAAATATATAATAAATCCAGTAAATTTCTTGCTATTTACTCACTGTCCATATGAAACAAACCCAAAGATAATAACAAAATAAATATATACATGTAGTTCTTTGGTAATTAATAATAATGCGCAATTCCTTAATATCAGGTATCACCTTATTACCTCGATAAATTATCTAAAGCCGGTTTTCATACTTAATATTATTAATTTCTATTTAACCGTTTCCACCGATAATGCATGTCCCAGTTAATGTTAGATTGGTACAAAAAACATAAAAAAAATCTACGAAATGTAAATAATCGGGTCCTTTTTAAATAACTCTGAACAATCATGCAATCTTTTGCATTTCTTAGAAAATTTCGTAAAAAATAAAATATAAGTTTCAAACTTAACATACCTATTCTTCTGATTACCGAAAACCAAAGGTGTATAATTTTCTTAAAAATGTATACTTATTATTTTATAAACTAAGTACTATCTGAAAGTCAAAAAAAAAAAAAAAAAAAAAAACTTGAGAGGTGTCAAGGGACACCCGGATAGAACGAAGTTCCTTTAGTTAGATTAATGAGTGAAGGAATTGTATTTTTTTTAAAGTTATATTTTTTTTTTATTATTATTAACAAATATAATGTAATATAAACTAAATCAATTTTCATTTTAAATTGGCTCAATTTTAGTATTGGCTTGCTTTCTATGAGAGAGAGAGAGAGACAGACAGAGAAACACGCGCACGCCGCACGGCTTACAACTATAGCAAAAAGTGTCGTTACAACTTTTGGTCTTAATTTTTTCTGTCTAGCCCCTTTCGCAACGCGCGATAAGGAACTTCGTTCAAAAAGTAACTTTCGATTTGATTTGAATGAAAAGTTTTTTCAATTCAGTTTAATATTTACCTAATTATTTTATAGCAAAGTGACCTGCAAAAAATATTGCTTGCAATTAAGTAGATAGGTAGGTACTTAACTTTCTATGGTTTCGTAAACGATTTTTCGAAACACCGGTGATATCGAGGTAATAAATGTGGTACTTAGGATGATAAAATAATATGTAATGCAATGTCACATTTCACAGAAAATTGGTTTGAAATATTTTTACATGTTTCTTTGCGTATTCTTTTGTGAATTATAAATTGTCGTCTATCTCAAACATTAATACTCACCTGTGATTGTATAACGGAATCAGATTTAATTTGTATAAAGTATAGTGTATTTTTCTTTACTAGTCCAATTTGCTAAACAAATGTGGCCGTTAAAGTTAAGATGGGTAATATGAAGCAGATATTGATGTTATTCATGCTCTAGTATTTCTTATATTAATCGAAATCTTTATTCCTATCTTTAATACCGGTTCTCACAAACTCAAGGCAACGCCTAAATTTTTTACCGCGTTTTGTTTATCATATCAGACCTGCAAGGAACATTGTATGTACATATATTGTAAAACTTTCTTATATTATTCTTATACTGCGTTGACTATGTTTAATTTATGTTGATTATTTTTGAAGTACCTATCGATAAATCAGTTTTTAATAAACTTAAACACTTTTTATATGATCTATGTCTTTGATTTGTTTTTTTTTTTTTTTTGTGACAACCAATAGTGATGGATGGAACAAACTTATTATCTCTGATTGCAATCAGTTTTACAAGCATAAAACATTAGCTTTATAACGACCCAAAACCTCTTAAATTAAATTTAAATAATGCTTCGCATTGAATTAAAAAAAAAAAACATTTATAACGAATTGTGTTCGTCGTTCATACAACACCAAAATGAAGGAATATCTACATTCTTACATCATGCTAGCAGGGGCATTAAATTCTAATATCGCATTGAAAAAGAAAATAAAATAACTACTAATATACACTCCAAGGTTTAAATTGTAATTTAAGTTCCCTCACCGGAAGGGGCTGTTTTCACCAAGCGGAAAAATCCTCGCGCCCTTTTTGATGTCACTGAATAATATTGCTTTTAGGTATAAAACTCGACGCAGACAAAGTGTCTGTTCGCCTGTGCTTGGGGAAACGCGGGCGCCCAATTTTATACTTTTTTACGGATGGGAAATCATCAAATAACCTCACTCTGGGCGGAGCGGAAGGGAATTTTATACTTTAAAGCCTTTTTTTTGTTTTGACGTGGCCACTAGCATTTCTACTTGATAAAAAAAAAACCTTTATTTCAATTACAACAGGGCATTTTATTATTATTGGAGATCACCTTTTAAGCAAGGAATTGCTTGTATTAGGAGACTCCGCACTGCCACTTGTCATTTTTATGCAATTGAAATGTAAGTAGACAATGTAAACATGAGAGACGAAACAAAAATATCAAATTTAATAAAAGACAATAAAATAAAAAGGTAACTTCAAAATTAGATAAACAGCTCTGCAAATAAATAGATGAGCGTTATGTAGAAAAAGGCCCGATCGCGCATGTACGCGTGGAATGTGTATTATGAGTGAGTGTGTGAGTGAGTGTGGGTGTGGGTGTGAGAGTGACGAGGCATAGGTTGTCTTTTTGTCGGTCGGTTAGCCCTGCGACAATGTCTTGGGATCGAAAGAAGCTAAAATAGGTCTTCATTCACTAAGCTTGCGCACAACAACCCAAATGTAACTAAATTGGCTATTTAAAAGTAGATATTATAGACTCAACATCGTCGTAGGTTTTAGTTTTAAGCCAATCGGTTACAACTTTACAGTCCCGAAGCTTCATGGAATATATTCGTAATTCTTTATTTAGCAATTTGTATAGATAAGCCGATTGCCTTGGGTATTGCCTTTTAGCGAAAGCAGATCTAACCTTAACCGTTGGAGCGACTAAGTAGCTCCTTCTACTTTTTGACTAAGAGGGATCATACGGGAGGGATGTGTGTTTTTTAGCGTAAGTTGAAGCAAATAAAGCTTTCTTACCGACAAAAGGTCAGATAATAGGTAGAGCCTGTGTGTGGGGTACCTATAGGGTTTAAAGAACATGACCTTATGTAAGGATCTCTGCGCTCTAAAGTTCCAAAAAATTTTGTTTTGTAGTCCCACCCCAGCAAGACAGACAGTACATGAGGATAGATTGGGCCAGTGAATTGTATACTTGCTTCAGAAATTGCTTAGAAGCAACATGTCGCAGTGTTTTAAACGTCCAGATAAGTTTCCTAACTCTTTTCATGATAAGTTCAGTGTGCATGTGCCAGGACAGGCGCTGGTCAATCAAAACCCCTAGATATTTGGTATGCTTATATATTTGGTATAGGACTTGGGGGATTGGGACAGTTATGGATATTTATTTGGAAATTTTGAGATGGTTGCGAGTTGTTATATTTAGTAAAGCAGATGTAGTTGGACTTGGAGGCATTCAGTGTGAGGAGACTGTGGTTTAGCCAGGCTGCTATCTTCGCAAGGCCACGCTCGGCCAAGCTACGAACACTATCCCGTCTTTGCAGTGAAGACAATGGCAGTATCGTCGGCGTATGAGAAGATGAGCCCACCATCAATCTTCATGTTGCAGAGATTGTTAATGTAGATGAGGAATAAGGTCGGCCCAAGAACACTGCCCTGGGAGACTCCGAAATTGACGGTTGACTCGGAACTGGTGTACATCGCAATTTTAACCATTTGTTTGCGATTGTTTAGGTAGGATTTAAGGAGATCAAGAGCAGGGCGTTTAAGCCTCTGTAAAAGTAAGGGGAGAGACACCGTGTCAAAGGCCTTTTTGAGGTCAAGAAAATCAGTTAGACACTTGGCTCCAGCATCTACCAGAGCAGAAGTTAGTGACAGAACTATTGTGGGTTATGTCTTAATAAAAGAATAATGGTTGGTAAAGATATATTAAGAACACCATGAAAGCGTGGTTACAAGCAATGAGAAGTAAGAAAAAGGGCGGGCTGTCAACGTCAACTATTGACAGCTCTAATAATTGTTTATGATGCGTTCCAATATTATTGTCTATTCTTAATTCGTAACACCCTTCCTCAATAAAATTGGTACGCATTCTTTACAATTGCAATACATATATTTATTTATATCTTCTATTGTAGCTATCTCAGGAAATTACACACCTAAACATATAAACTAAACTAATACTATTTAATTAACCATGAATTCAATTATTTAACATATTACACAACTTGTTAAATACTTCTTTATTTAAACCTTTAGTAAACATATCCGCTATTTGTTTTCCTGTTGCTACATATCTTAACTCTACAATATTATTTTCTACCTTATCTCTAACAAAATGATATTTCAAGTCAATATGTTTTAATCTTTGATGTTTTTCAGGGTTTTTTGCAACATGAACAGCTGACTGATTATCAATATAAATAATAAACTTATCACAACCTACACCAATTTCATTTACTAAATTGTAAATCCAACAACCTTCAGCTACCCCCTTTGCTAATGCCACATACTCTGACTCAGTTGATGATAGAGCAGTACACTGTTGCTTTGAACTGCACCAAGATACTGTGCAACCAAAGAGCTTCATGATGTACCCTGAAGTAGACTTTCTTTCCAGTTTATCTCCAGCCCAATCTGCATCTGTATATCCTACTAATACATCCTTAGAATTTCTTCTGTAAATTAATTTGTAGTCTAACGTTCCTTTGATGTATCTCAGTATTCTTTTTAACGCCTTCCATAAGTTTTCATCTGCATAAACTTGATATCTACTCAGATAACTAACAGCAAAACAGATGTCTGGCCTTGTGCCCAACATAGCATACATAAGGCTTCCGACTATCTGTCTGCATCTTTTCACCATATCATTGTCTTTGGCTGGTTCTGTTGAAAGTATCAATCCTGTCTCTATAGGTGTCGTCGCCCGGTTACATTCTTCCATTCCATATTTTTTAAGTATGTCTTCTAAATACTGTTTCTGATCTAGTTCAATTCTGTCTTCTTCTTCTGTTATTTTGATCCCTAAGTATTTCATGTTCTTATTACCCATGTCAGTCATTTCAAAGTTTCTTCTTAGTGATTGTTTCAGTTTTTCAACTTCTTCCTGTTTCTCTGCTATAATTATTAAATCATCGACATATAAGAGTATATAGAACCTTTTATTTGCTTTGTAGTACATGCAGTAGTCAGACTTGCTTCGAATAAACCCTTCCTCTTTCATATAATTATTGAATCTGTCATTCCAGTTCCTTGGTGACTTCTTTAAACCGTAAAGTGATTTCTGTAATTTTAATACTTTTCCATCATATTTCTCAATTCCATTTGGTATCTTTATGTATACTTCTTCTTCTATAATCCCATGAAGGAATGCACTCTTCACATCCATCTGTGTCATTTTCAAGTTGTACTTACAGGCTATGGATAAAAGGATTCTCAAAGTTGGCAATTTCGCCACTGGTGTGTATATCTCTGAGTGGTCAAAATCATCTTCCTGTTGAAAACCCCTTGCGACTAGTCTTGCCTTATAGATATCCTTATTCTTCTCTCCTTTCTTTATTTTAAGAACCCATCTTGTATCTATCACTTTCTTTCCTTTCAGTGGGTCTTCTATTATCCACGTGTTGTTTTTCTCTAGTGCTGTCAGTTCTCTTTCTATAGCTTCTTTCCACTTATGTGAGTCTTCTCCTTTTATCGCTTGGTCATAAGTTAGTTGTTCTTGTGTGCATGCTTTGAAACCTGTATAATAATCTTCATACTTCTGTGGCTTCTTGATCTCCCTTGTTCTAGTCTTCTGTGGTTTCTCCACTGGCAACTCTCTAAAAGAACTTTCATCTTCTGTTTCTTCACATGATTCATAGTACTCTTCTCTTCTGTGTCCACTTCTTTCTTCTTCTTCAAGTATATTACCCTCTTGCTGTATATTAGTCTCTTTTCTGTTGATTTCTTCTTTTTCATCTGACTTCTGTAAGTCTCTTTCTGTTCTTCTGTCTTCAGTTGTTGTATCATTCCAAGTTTTTATTTTCTCTTCTTGTCTTCCGTCTTTTTCCTGCTCTCTTTGTTTATTGCCAATGCTATTTGTGTCATCTTCACAATCAATGTGAACTATTCTGCTTTTCCATTTGTCTTCTGTCTTTTCTTGGATAAATACCACATCTCTATATGTGTTGACTTCTTTGTTTTGAAAACATACTCTGTAGCCTTTGCAATTTATACCATATCCAACAAATATTCCCTTCTTGCTCTTTGCATCCCACTTGAGTCTTCTTTGCTTTGGTATGTGTACATAAACATCTGTTCCAAATATTTTCAACTCTTCTATATTAAAACTTCTTTTATATAATAATTCAAATGGTGTCTTGCCATGAACTGGTGATTTACCTGTTCTGTTTAATGTATAAACTGCTGTGCTAGTGGCTTCTGCCCATAGTTCCTTCTGTAACTTCTTTGCGTTAAGCAAGGTCCTGGCTGCTTCTACTATTGTTCTCATCTCTCGTTCAGCTCGACCATTCTGTTCTGGTGTGTAAGCAACTGTGGTCTGGTGAGTAATCCCCTTTACTTTCAATATTTGATTTACTTCTTTGTTTACAAACTCTCCTCCATTATCTGATCTCATTTTCTGAATGTTGTACCCACATTCATTTTTAAATGTTATAATAAAATTTGGAATACTATCTTTTGTCTCATATTTATTTTTTAGAAAATAAACAAACCTGTAACCTGTAAAGTCATCTTTGAATAACAAAAAATATTTAGATCCACCTATAGAAGCTTTTTCCATTGGACCACATAAATCCATATGAATCAATTCTCCAGGTACACTAGCTCTATTATCACTACTCTTGAAAGGTACTCTACTCTGCTTACCCTCCAAACATGCTGTGCATTGATCAGTCAACCCTTCATGTTTTACATTATTTTTGGTTAAAATCTCCTTGACGTAACCCATATTTTGGTGGGCAAGTCGTTCATGCCATTCTGCAATTGATGTTAAAGCTACTTCTGTATGAAATTTAAAATTCATGTAATACAATTTACCTACTCTGTTTGCTGTACACATAACCTCTCTATTTTTAGTAAATTCACATCCTTCTTTTGTTGAAGTCATGGTATAACCTTTATCTAAGCAACAAGATACAGAAAATAAATTCACTGTTAAATCTGGTACAAATAAAACATCCAACATCATATAAGGTGCATACTCTTTGCCATTGTATCCATGAAAATTAACTTTGCCTATTCCCTGTACTTTTAGTTTATTACCGTCTCCTAATATTACAAATCTGTTCTCTAATATAGCTGTATAGTCTGTAAATAACTCTCTTTTGAAACACATATGTTCACTTGCCCCTGTATCCAAAACCCAATCTTTGTTTTGAATTAAATTGTTATTATTCAGGATAAAAGCATTGTGGTTACCTTTATTTTGTCCTTGCCTGTTTCTGCAGTCCTTGTATAAATGACCCATTTTTCCACAAAAGTTACACTTACGCACTTTGCAGTCTTTCTTTAAGTGTCCAGTTTTACCACATATAAAACACTTTAGTTCAGTTTTATTTACTTGTAATTTTCTGTTGTTGTTTCTTTTTGCCATAAGGGCTGATGAAGATGGAGTTTCCTTTCCTAGACGCTCCTCTTCCACAAGTAATCTTGCTGTCAAATTCTTCATATTCTGTTCACTTTCAGGTACTGATTCCCATGCCGAGATGAAGTGTCGGTATTTATCGGGTAGACTCATGACAATCTTTGTGACTACCATCTTCTCAGAGAGATCCTCTCCGTTGTTTTTTAACTGATTGA
The DNA here is from genome assembly GCA_963082945.1 of Cerastis leucographa. Taxonomy (NCBI): domain Eukaryota; kingdom Metazoa; phylum Arthropoda; class Insecta; order Lepidoptera; family Noctuidae; genus Cerastis; species Cerastis leucographa. The sequence continues at coordinate 16,595,728 of OY720356.1, read as the reverse complement.
CAAGTTCCTCGACTTTGGATATGAATGCTGCCATTGGTTCCTCGAACTCCATGCTGTAAAACTTCTGTTGAATAAGGTGTACTCCGACCTTAGATTTTGCTTCATAAATTGTGTTCAATTTCTCCCACATTTGACAAGCAGATGTGCATGCCAATAAATATGAAAGTATCTTCTCTTCTATTCTTGTAACTATTATTTCTTGCGCTTTTCTGTCCATTGCTTTGTCTTCAGTGGACGACGGCTCTTTGAGTAACACGTCATACCACCCCTTGGACCTTAGTACAATCATGATTTGGAACCTCCATAGTGCCCAATTGTTGTCGTTTAAAACTAACGCGCCGTCTTTTCTTTCCATCTTCTATAGCCTACTTTTTATATCTTCTGTGTTATTCCCGTCTGTAATGACCCGGAAACGGTCGACTTCTGTTCTGGAGTACTTGCTCGATGCCGGTAATCTTAATAGGTACGCGGAGCTTTCTTCTGTCGTCTTTCTTCGTTCATCTGTTGGTGTCTTACTTCTGTGTGATGTCCATGTCTGGGCCCATAACCTATTGTGGGTTATGTCTTAATAAAAGAATAATGGTTGGTAAAGATATATTAAGAACACCATGAAAGCGTGGTTACAAGCAATGAGAACGAGAAGTAAGAAAAAGGGCGGGCTGTCAACGTCAACTATTGACAGCTCTAATAATTGTTTATGATGCGTTCCAATATTATTGTCTATTCTTAATTCGTAACAAGAACTGCATCCCCAGTAGACTTTCCCTGTCTAAACACAAACTGGGAAGGCGACAGTGTTTTATATTTAGATAGGAATTTAATTAGGTGTGAGTTAATAAGTCTCTCAAGGATTTTTGAAATGGATGGTAGGAGCGTCCATACCTTGATAAGGTTTCAATACTGCACAACCAGACTATCCTGTGGTGACCTCAAAAGAATCCAAGGCCCCAGCCAGGTTTCCAAATAAATTACAAAGTTAAATGACCGCTCGCTAAGAGCACGCCCTGTAGGGTTCGGTCTTCGGCTTAGGGCGTCATTGAGGGGAACGAAGCTAGGAACGAGCTGGGTAGTAATAATATTTTAAGAGAAAATTACTACTGGCTCAGCAGCGCGGGCTGACTCATTGAGGATCAAGGGAGTTCAAGGGTCGCATGGTGATTTTTCCGCGTGGTAACGCAACCGACTGAATGAGCGAGACGATACTATTGAATTACTGTCATTGCAATCGTAACAGGAACATAATCATAATCGAATCGGCCGATTGAAATCATTGCCGTCTATAAAGACTAATGTGACGCCAAAATAAGAAATAAGACAGTAATTTAATCTGATTTGAAAGTTACAGAGTCAGACTACAAAGCATAGTGAACCATGTTTGATCACTGATTGTTCAAACACTGCCGCCCTTCATACGTTCTTGAACAACTTACAACTGCCCAAGGCCAAAGAAAGCAAACAATTTTATTTCCTTTTAACAGCCTGATCGATATACGTTATAATTTGCAGTTCCCACGAAGCTAGACAAAGGAAGACCCTGATAAAATATGAATGTTATGCGGTAGTAGTACGGAAAAAATGTTAGAACATTTTTCTACAATACTAGCTTTTGTTTGCGGATCCGCTCGCGTTGATGTCGGGCTCTACGAGGACGTAGTGCCTACGTCCTGAAGACCTAACCTATGTCGTAAAAGATAGATAAAGAAGCGTTGAATGGAGCCTCTCAAATTTAAAAGAAATGAATTATGCCAGAGAGGCCTCAGCTCAACATAAAGCAAATGGCTATCCTAGGTAGGTAGGTACTGCCTGACGCTTGATTTTCGGCTGTCCACGACTCTTCCTGTGTGCTAAATTTCCCAGGAAACCATTGCGCCAAAACGTTGCAGACAGACAGAGTTACTTTGGTATTTATTTTATTATTAGTAAGGCACCATAAGGCATGGCACAGTTAAACGGTCTGTGAGTTTTCACACGGATAATTACCGGCCAGCGATGGTTAGCTTATTGATTTATCGATTCCATGGGCTCGTAACATTTTATGTATATTTGAAGGTATTATTTAGGACTTTTCTAGAGGTGCCTTTATAGAGGGAAACAGGTAACTAACTGAAGGTATTGTCAGAAAAAGGAGTGGAGTGGACAGGCATCGACACCCGCTATGCGTCTGAAAGGTCTTGGTATAAGTCAAATTATGGAAATCTCTGCCAGTGTCTTTTTAACCGACTTCTAAAAAAGGAGGAGGTTCTCAATTCGGATGTTTGTATTTTTTTTTGTTTGTTCGCGCTTAACTCCGTCGCTTGCCAACCGATTTGAAAAAATCTTTTTTTGTTGGAAAGGGTATACTTCCCAAATGGTGTAGGTTAGATAAGGTTTATTAATATAGGTAGGTTATAGTATTATTTTTAACTTTTTAATGCTTTTAGGGTTTTTTTGAAGTCTTTTTTTATTTTGTCGTTGCCACTCGCAATTCTACCCTAGAAGGTTGCGTGACTGCTCATGCGGACTATCCTGTGGTGACCTCAATAAGGCTCCCAGCCAAGACTTACAACAGTTAGAAGTTAAATGACCGCTCGCTAAGGCAGGAATCGACTTCGGACCTCGGTTTAGGGCGTCATTCAGGAGGGGGACAGGCTGGGACATAATATGATGATTTGGAAAATTTATAGCTACAAGGTCCAGCGTCGCGGACTGGCTTGTTGAGCAAGGGTCGGGCGGTTCTGCCAGTGTCTGTATTCCCTTCCTCTTAAAACCCGTTAACCTGATGGCCGGACTCGGTGTAATTCAGACAAAACATCGTCAGTGATAAATTTATTGTAACTACCATGTCATGCATAGTTTACAAGTAAACCAGACCACATATGTGATAAATGAATTATACCTAGTCATTCTCGATTTTCCTCAAACGTCAGCCATGCAAAACGTAGGTAACTGCGTATTAACTGCAGTGCACGGTCAAGGATTCTGTGACGAAGGTTTTTTATTGAAGAGCAATAAAATTACTGACAGTTGGTTTGTTTCTCAAGATCTGAGGTAGGTGTAACCGAGAGGGCCTAGATTAAGTGATATTAGTAAAAGATAGCGATAAAGGAAAATAGCATTAATTGACATAGTAACGAAAATCTTATTTAAATCCTGTTAAATTGAAAGGAACTTGAAGTAATTACCACTTGTCTATGTCTAGGGTAGACTCGGAGTTATGCAGTGGAATGACCTGTGTGGTCCAAAAACCACGTGGTCATAAAATTACGGAGATATATTGAGTTGAAATGGCGCATGACGTCACATTTAGGTAAATTTTATACCTACTTGTGACGTAGTAAGCCCCCCACTCTCCAACTTTAATGAGTTTTAACTAAGTAATTTTTTGATATTTTGATAAAACAAAAAATACGTGTCTAATATTTTTGTATTACCTGTCTGACGGACAAAATAGAAGACCTTTTCCTAGTCGATCATCACACGTAATCTTACCAAGATATCCACTAGTGTAACTACTGCCAAAATTAAAGGTTTAATTAGGTTTTTAGATAGTTTTATCTAAGTAATTAGGTATCTACCTACCAACTTGTTTTAAAGAATCAAAAATTATTCTGAACAACCGTTTTTAGAATTATGCAACTCCTTGACACACATTGGGATCAAAATACCTACTTACAAATAACGAAATAGCCGGCTGTTACTGCCTGTTACCCACTTATCAATTTAGTGATAATTTCAAGGATTTGATAAAGATAACTATGGCTCCTATTATATTATCATTACGTACTTAGTAAATAGTAACAATTTTATTTTTTTAAGTACACACGGAGAGACATCTAGGTATTTGTCTTTGCAAGGTGAGTAGATGTCGTTGTACGATACTGTGTTACTGAGTATCTATTGTGAAACTTGATGATAGCAGGGGAGATTAAATAACATTGTTCTATTGCGATAGATGAACACAAACGCGTCCGCTATGTTATTTCGAACGCCGCTGCTGCGACACATGCTGTTGCGAATTATTTTTCCACTGCCTCACAGGTTCGAAAACTCATGGACTCGAATGAACTAGTCGCGAAAGACGCTGTTTCGAAAAACATTTTCACTGTCTCATACGCTCGAATGCTTTTGATTTCGATTTAGATTTTTTCTTAATTTTTTTTTTTGGTCACGCCTGAATTTATAAGAGCTTTAGCGTTAAGTACTCGTATATATACTAACTAATACTAACACATGTGCAATTGATTAATTTCTGAAAAATACAACTAATAATTAATACCACTTAGGTACCTAGACATTTTTTTATAAAAATCAGTCTTAGATTTTGTGTTAAGTTCGCAGTTACTCATAGAAAAAAATGTACAGTTGAGGTTCTAATATTTTTGATGGTTACTTTGTTAATAATCATATTAAATGATTATGTTGTCACCGAATTTGTTGATTTTATTTAGTTACTGGTTAAATATTTTTCTGTACACTTTATGACTAAATAAATCGAAATCACAAGCATTCGAGCGTATGAGGCAGTGAAAATGTTTTTCGAAACAGCGTCTTTCGCGACTAGTTCATTCGAGTCCATGAGCTTTCGACCCTGTGAGGCAGTGGAAAAATAATTCGCAACAGCGTGTGTCGCAACAGCGGCGTTCGAAACAACATAGGGGACCCAACACAAACAGCTGCAAGAACTTTGTTGCTCCATACTTAGGTACATTGTTAATTTAGGTACCTAAGTACTTTCAATATGCTGAATCTGTATCTGCATTTTGAACCGGTTCAGTACAGCGGTGGCCCTGTGGTTTCAGCCCCGACTTACGAGTAGTAAGCTGTGGGTTCGAATCCAGGCAGGCGCATTACTTTGTGTAATTTATTTCATCACCTTCAATATTTAGAGAGCAGCCTCATTGTGAAGAAAAACATCGTGAGGAAGCGGCATGTCCTATAACTATGAATTCAAAGACATGTAACATCTAACAACCCGCACTGGGCACGCGCGGTAGATTCCAGCCCACTCCCTCTCTTAGAGAGGAGGCCTGAGCTGTTTCCCAGCAGTGGGATTATTACATGCTGATTATGATTCCCGAATCATAAATGAAATGAAACGGAGGAGATTCAAGGTAGCGCGAAAAATGATAGTGGGCAGGGGACTCGCTTTTAGAATGATTTGCCGAAAGGGTCGAAAGTTTCTGGAGTGCCGACCTCATACCGGAAAGCGCAGGGTTAGATGGTTTCCCACTGGGAGGACCGATGAACTTGTGAAAGCAACGAGTATCGTCGTATTGCGACTGAAAAAACATTATTTCAGACCTTGATCCATTTGATGTCAATAATACCTACACACTACTTAAAAGCTATGTAAGTAACAAACGAAATAAAAGATTTTAATTCATATATATCTGCTGCACTAACCTGATGCACCGGGTACATATGTGCCATAATGGTGCAGCAAGGCATAGTATAGCATAATACTAGTACAAATCTAGGAAAATAGCGCGCAACGATGTTACTAGACCTATTCAAAATGTCTCGACTGTTGCAATTAATGCCCACACAATTCAAGGAATGTCCGGCCGGCTCTTGCAACTAATTTCAAAACCCGGCCTAAAGCTGCATGCTATGAGAATTTATCTATTAATAGGGACCAGATTCCGGTAGAAATACCTATGTTCGGTTTCGTTTTGCATCGTTTTTCATTCTATTGCTGTCAGCTCTTGAGATGCTTAGAATATTTCTGCGTCTATTTAAAGCGATTTTCACCAACGTAGCTAACTGTACGCGTACGACTCCACTACTGAATGTCGAAGTTTGAAATGTCGACGTATATTAGTTCTAAAGTACAGGATCTCGATGTACGCCAGTTCGAAAGTTCACTAGAGCGAAGTATGCAAGGCCGACGTATCGTTAGTTAGAAACCCTAAAAGCATAGTCGACGTAGCCACGCTACGCGGGGCTCCTATTTCTGTCTGCAGGGTTTACAGTAACCTAACATTAAAATAAATCAAAATTATTTATTTGAAGTAGGCCAGTCAAAGGCACTTTTGAATAGTCGAACAACAATAATAAAGCCCGCCAAGTGCAAGTCGGACTCGCGCACGAAGGGTTCTGTAACATTATTTACAAAAACGAGCAAAAAAATCACTTTTTTGATGGAAGCCCCCTTAAATATTTATTATATTCTATTTTTAGTATTTGTTATTGCAACAGAAATACATAATCTGTAGAAATTTCAACCGACTAACTATCACGGTTCATGAGATACGATTATAGCCTGGTGACAGACGGACAGCGAAGTCGGGTCCCGTTTGACCCTTTGGGTACGGAACCCTAAAAATAAAGCCACTAGATGTGCCATTAGTTTCAATGATGAAATGCGCCTTTAGTCAAAAAGCAAGAAACTCAGATCCCTGGTGGTTATTTCGCTAGGTGATATGACCACCTTAACTAAAATATAATATTTGTCAACAATGAAGCTTACTTATGGCAGACGGGTAGGTACCTACCTAAATATACCTAGGTAGATAATGTGTCACAATGTGTGACAACCTTCCCTTGGGCATTGCCAGATTGTGGGTTGCTCCACATAGATACCTATATTGGTATACAAGATGTAACAGAATCCAATACACCAGCCCCCGTATTCACATACGCTCGGATTCGATTTCGATTCGATAAGTCGTGTGTCTATCTTGTTTTGGCATTACGAAAGCGAGCTAGATAGACATACGACTTTCCGAATCGAAAACGAATCCGAGCGTTTGTGAATAGGGGGCCAGGTGGTGATTAAGTCCATCAAATTGAAATTATTGCGTAGAAATCGAATTGCGAACTTTGGACTTTTTATATTACTGCATCAGCCGATGCGATATTCTTTAAGGGAAGTCCAACTTTTTTGACCCATATTTCTTAGAGAAAGTTGGCCATTGCTATGGTCTGCACCGCTTACTCTGTTTCACCCAGAGTATATGTTAAATAAACGGTGGTTTCGATACGCAGCTTGTGCCCATGACTAAGGAGATAAACTACTTACATAGAAAGTATCTATTCTCATGAGAGTAGATTAGCCTACAATTGCTACATATTTGCATAATTAACACTCGCCTATTGCGTGTTTTAGGATGTTATTTTGACTTTGTAGGAGTTCATTTATTATCCATACTCCATACTAATATTATAAATGCGAAAGTCACTCTGTTTGTTTGTATGTTTGTTTGTTTGTTACCTTTTCACGACTAAACGGCTGATCGGATCTTAATGAAATTTGGCAAGAAGATAGATTTCAACCTGGGGAAGAGAATTGTGTTTCAACTTAAGACGGATTTCTATACATCGTTGGTCATGATCCTTTAGAATGTGGCGCCCTCTGTTGGGATTAGATCGTTATTTTTATTTTCATCGGGATTCCGTGGTAAGACTGATTGTCAGAAAGTCGGGACTACCAGTAACGACTGTTAAAGATCTACAATTTGACAGCCGGGAGCAACGGCTTCACGTGTTTTCCGAGGCACGGAGGAAACTCGGTATTAACTGGTGGTCACCCCCCCATTCATGGATCAACCATAGAGTGAATCAGTTGCTTCTAGGCAAGCGTGCTCCATCCTAGGCATCATCATCATCGCTTCATATCAGGCGAGTTGCGGCCATAAGCAAGCCTATTTAATATGAAACATTAAAAAAAAACCTAAGCAAACGCGGCTTAACCGTGAAGATCGAACCGTGCGGCTGTAATTATATTACCACGAGCTCCTCTCGCTCAGTGCCCTCATTGTGTGTTCAGCCATTTTCTTTTTTACCTAGATACCTACCATGTTTTAGTGAAAAACTGATTTAAGTACTTTGAAGTCTAAGTAGGCACTTAGACTTCAAAGTACTTAACACTTACACACACTAGAATCACTATAGGTACCTACCTACCTTAACAGGAAACATTCTTTGGCCCCATAGTGACAAAATTTCCGAATTTCCCTTAACTGTTTTCGCAAATACAACGTGTCGTTATTTCGAGAACTTTATGAGATGTTTTAGCGTCGGAATAAGAGCAACAACTCTTATCGGGCGTTGACCCTGCGAACTGACTTCCAGTTCAGATAAGTCAAGAGGTCTAGACTTTACCAACTGTAAGGAGGACAGTAAACAGCTTTGTGTTATAAAATAATAAGCGCTTTTGTTTCCTAAAGTGATCTTAATATAGTCTGTTTACTTCGTTTTAGATTCGATATTTTGGAGAGTTTACGATCTGAAATCGGGCAATGGGTAGAATGTAGATAGAAGGTATTCCTTCCAAAAATATAACATAGAAATGAACTGCAACCATTGCAGCACATTATTTTGCTTTTCGGGGTCTGCCATAATTGTATTGCTCCTAAATTCATTGTAATTCGAAACCATGCCCTGATAACTGGTGACATAACAACAGGACTCAGGTTGCGACAGTTTTCCTGTTTTGTCTTGCTATAAAATACGAAAAGTTGTAAAAGAATACTGCCGTTTTTGTTTTTCCAGTTTTGAATAACCTTTTCTAAAGAATTTACGTAGCAGTCGCCTTTTGCGAAGCCATAAAAATCGGCTTTAGTGCTGCCTGCAGTGCTATTTAGCGAACGAATCTACGGTTATTTTTATTAAAAAGAGAATGAGAAAATAAATAGGAGCTGGTAGAACTTAGACGGCTTACTTATGCGGTGTTATCTTGTATGTTTATTCGCAAGAAAATTAAACTGTAGAACCCCAAGACATAGTGACATTTTATCAGCAAAAACAATATGGAGAAGTAGGAAACGAAACGCTTCGAAACCCGTGGGTGGACACAAGGACGTCACAACAGTTCTCTTTACAGGCGCTCAGAAATCTTACCCTGGGCTTACATCATCAACATCATAATAATTCTCAGCCCGGAAACAACACTGTAGGTATAGGCTTCCTATTTTTTCTGCCGCATTTCCCTGTTCCGGGTGATTCCCGCGACTTTGACGATATCCAACGAACATTGGCCACCACTCGTTAAAGCCTTGCTCCATCGGCCGTGTTACCCAAAATGCCGTTGATAAAATGGTCGATCCATGTAAAATACTGATATTCAGCTATATCCGGTAAGACTGGAAACCGACTCCAACCCCAACAACTGATTAGCAAACATCCTGGCGGACGATGATGATTCAGGCAAGGATTTTTTTTTCTGTTAAAAAAACTTTTTATTCTATAGCTTCATATCAAAGTTGACCACGTCTGCTTGCATCAATTATTCGTGAGGCTTCGTCCGCAAAGAATCGATAGTGAAATGGGTCGCTGTCATAAACACAGCCGTTTCTTGTGGCTCTTTACTCACGTGCCTATTATATCGTCACTACATAAATCCTTTTCAATAAGAGCATAACATTTCCAAATACGCACTAGGAATACGCGCGAAAATTTTGAAAACCGAATAACAAAAACAAAGGACAGTCAAAATAGCGCCTTTCCACAAACTTTGCCTATAAATAATATATCTCTTTGACAAAATGAAGCACCAGCAAGTCAGTGTAGATTACTGGGCGATGATAAAGTCCATGCTCATATATGGGGTCTTAACTGTGATGGGATGGATAATGCTGAGGCTGTTCAATGCTGTGTTCTCGTTGCCAAGGAGGTTGAGGACGCAGCAGGAGAATATTCAGGCTACCTTGGAGGAGTTTCAGGTTAGTAAGCTTTTAATGATATCACAGTGAAATAAATTATTTTACCAAAGAGGCTGGCTGTTCATTATAAAGCCTTTCATGTAGCGCGGTAATCATAGCGTGTTTTTTTTTTCTTTTAAAAAGGGTCTTTTTCTGTTTTCAGCATTAACTGAACTGCTTTATTTCCTAAAAATCATTTCTGTTATTTGACTTTCAAAATTCACATAATTCACTAATTATAACAGACTCATTATTGTGGAAGATAATAGGAGTCATCTCAGAATGTCATGTCTGGATCTCATTTAGGAGTACCTAATTCTTTATCCTATTGTTTCTGCCAACGATAGGTGGCAAAAGCATTTATAGTATTCCATGTTTCCACAACGATTTCCACAGAAACTGAAATAAGTTTTTCGGTATTCAATACATTTTACTTTTCCGTTGTCATTTTCGCTGAATGTCATATTATCTACACTCTCTGGTCACCAGAATCCTTGAACCATATCTCCAATATTCAACGCAGTTCTTAACATATTACAATAATTATTCTACCTATCGTCGTTGAAGTTCTAACACCACGTAAGTCGTTTTTTGATGGTTTTGATATTTTGGTTTTTGATGCTGTTTGCTACAGAATCGGAAGACGCGTTGTTTCAGTCGAAGTCAAAATTATTAATTTGCAGTAAATGTGGCACAAAAGATGGAAAAAAAAGCAATGACACATTTCGCCAAAAAGATGGCATGCAAACATTAATGAATAAGATGCTAATTTTAACACGTGACTGCATTTAAGTGAACACATACATTAAATTAGGTAATCAAGTATGTTATAATAGACTCAACACAAAACCAAAACTTCAAACAAAGCAATAGTTAACATCATCATATCAGCCGTAGGACGTCCACTGCTGGACATAGGCCTCCCCCATGGATTTTCAACAGGACCGGTTGGAAGCGGCCTGCGCCCAGCGTCTTCCGGCTACCTTGACTAGGTCGTCGGTACACCTAGCCGGTGGACGTCCTACGCTACGCTTGCCGGTCCGCGGTAACATAATAATAAAATATTTTTAAATAAACAGATATCTTAATCCCATAAAATGTAAAAGCAATAGTTAACTTAATAATAATAAAATATGTTTAATGATACAGACATCACAACCATACATTAATTTAGGTAATTCTCTATAATGTATTCCGGTAATGGTATGATTGTAAATTGGATTTTTTGAAAAATTCAGCTATGAAGTGAACACAAATCATACAAGGGTATTGTGCCATGCCTTGGTATAAGTATGCAGTCGCTCTCCTGTGAAGTTGCTATTTTTGACTTGTGGTGTTAGAACTTCAACGACGCTATGTTTATTCATTTACAACCTTATCTCTATCGTTACTAAACACACTTTCTAACCTCATTAATTACACAATAATATTTGTTTCCACACTCCTAATATTTGTCCTTATATTATCACTCTGCTATGGCTAATATTCAGTTAAACAAATATTGATAGAAGTAATTATTTCTCGTGAAATCCTTTACTTGTTTGGTCCTTCTTCCTTCGCCCATGGGTGCCCTGAAGTAAGGCTTAATTAATTGAATAAAATAGTGTTATTGACTACTACAATTGATTAATTCAAGATTCCGATTGTTGATGGTTTTAATCTAAATAATCGTGGCCCTTGAAGACAAAGGGCTAAGAAGAAACATGAATGGTTTTTAGTCAGTACAAGTCTGACACTCCCTTTCGCTTCGCCCAGAGCGGGAGGAGTCATTTGATAATTTCCGATCCATAGAAAAAGGACCATAGGGGTAGTTTATTAGTTTAAAAATCATAAAACCCCACGACGACACGGCACGGTTGGCGCAGTGGTTGAGCGATCGACTGCTGCGCTGCGTGTCGCGGGTTCGATCCCCGCACGGAACAAATATTTATATGGCCTACAGATAGTTGTTCCGGGTCTGGGTGTTTGTGTATGTGAGTTTAAATGTTTGTAAACGCATCCACGACACAGGAGAACTTCCTAGTGTGGGGCAACGTTTTTTAAAATAAAAATAAATAAATAAAAGAAGCACTCGTTTATTTTGTAAAGATGAACGGTTTTGGGTGTAGTATGGTCTGTTTATGTTTATTTCTTAACACTCTCTTCTCCTTTTTTGTGTAGATGTTTTTTTTTTTAATAAATTGGGCCTAGTACATGACCACGCCAATTTATAGGCGTCAGTGGCCTATAATATATCCAAATGACGTAATATTATTACACAGACACTTCTGTTCTTCAGTTCAGATGTAATCCATTACTTTATCGTAAGCCTGTGGTCCTGCGGTGGTCCTCTCATCTATTTAATTTGATAGAAACTTATTACGAATTCCAACAATTCACAGAGGCGGTACCCAGGCCTAAACGTAACAGAAGATGACTTAAAAAATGCTGAAAAAGAACTTGAAGAATGGAACAAAGAAATGGATGAAAAGCTTAAGAATGATGATGAAACACTTAATAAGAATTACGATGAAACGCTTGTTAAGAAAGTTATAGAAGAATCAATTAATGAAAACGAGACGGTGACTAAAGAAATATCGGAAACACCACCTGCTGTTGAAGACAAGAAAACGATTTAATATAAATATATAAACTGAGGAGGTACCTACGTTTTCTTTTCAGGGTTATGTGAAATCGATATTTTACGATGCTTTTGTAGTGAACAGATAATTATTTTGTTATAATTTTAAAATGGATGTTAGTCAATATTTTTTTAAGTACCTACCTAAGTAGAAAAAACTTTAGAGGCATTGTGAATTGATTGTCGCAGACATTGTTATAGGGAAACCTTTAATGAAAGCCGAATCCGTCCGAAGTCCGTTATCACTTAACCTAAGCAATACCAAAATGAACGCTTAAATATTATAGCCATGCTGGAATTTCAAGTTTCGACTGTGACCCGAGCGTAGAAAATGTGACTATGGGTTTTATTTAAGCATTTATCTCTGGGTCTTGCTACAACTTATAATATGCACCTCTTAAAACTTACATAACAATATTATTTTCTATTACAAAAAGGAGTCTAATGTTTGTTTTATTTTACTTATATTTAAGTAATCAAGTAAGTAAAGTAGTAAGTAAGTATTTTTTATGAAGTATGCAGTAGGTAAGTAAATATTTCGTTTTGACCAACACGTCTTTGAGTCCAGCATAGAAAATAAACTAACCGCGAGTTTCCTTTATTGGACTACTCAATAGAGGATAAAAAAGTTGTAAAAATGTAATCATGCAGGTAAATGTCATCATCATTATAATGATGTTTCTTATCAGCAAATAAACCATAATTAGTACATGCTTGCTGACTATAGCATCAATGACTAATACCTAAAATTAAGCGACGAATGTGTTTCACATTTGTCTGACTGAGTGAATCATGATCACCGAAAGAAGTTAAATATATTACGCAACTAATTGCTTCTTAGCTTATAATAATTTACGCACAGACAGACGTTGGTGAGTACCTACCTACATAATATCATGCCCGTGGAGGTCGGATAGGCTGGCGCTCCATGTTAAATATTGATACTCAGCTGCATCTGATTAGACTGGAGGCCGACCCTACCATCATCAGCCTAGCCGTTTCCCAAACTATCTTGGGAAACTTCCAGTCTTATAATAGGTATTTTACATGGAGCGACTGCCTATCTGACCTCCACCACCCAGTAACTGGGTAATACGATACCCTTTAGTAAGACTGGATGTCAGACTTTTGGCTTCCGATTACTCGTAACGACTGTCAAAGATCTACAAATGACAGCCGGGACCAACGGCTTAACGTGATTTCCGATGCACGGAGGAAACTTGGTATGTAATTATGGTCACCCATCCACGGACAAACCTCGGCAAACACTGCTTAACCTTAACCTTTTGAAGGCCAAAGCATAAACGCAAGCGCGTGCCCTCCGTGCCAAGCCACAAATCTACCGCAAATACTTACAAATAAAAACAGGAATTCAAAAGTATTGTTAACTTATTATATGAATCACATTTTAAAGATAAGTATATAAATAAACACACAAAAGTGATGATTTAAATTGCTTTTTTCGTTTCGTGCACCACATTTCTTGTCACATATTTGTGTCGTTGGCGTATATGTGACAATGGCGTTCAAAAGGCGTAGTCAGTCGAGGACGTTCTTCGTAAGGCTAGGTAGGAAGGGAACTAACCTTAACTAGAAATATACACCTACAGCGTTTTTAAATTCAATTTCCACCATTATTCTAACGTACTGTGGTACACGAATACATGGTTACCTACCGTATATACCTATGTATTTTTGTTTACACAACACAACCTACAAATTGCTTCGGAATTCACTCATGTACGCAGTAAGCTGCAGATTTGCAGCAGGGTTCACGGTTGAATTCGCACAGCGGTTCACAGTCCACTGGGCTTGTTTTTTTTTTGTCCTTTTCTAGCACGATATCGTCACTTTTTGATTCACTAGACGATAGCCCAGGGGGGGTACTATGACGCTTAAAACATTATTGTTCCATTTCTATTCCAGAGTGGGAAGAGATGGAGCTAGACGACCTGTATAGCTCCGTCTCTTTTTCACTCAGGAATGAGAATGGAACAATAATGTTTTAAGACGCCATGGTACGCCACCAGGAGTAGTTTTAGGTGTTACGCAATTGCCCATAATTTCGAGTTCGGTCACTTACGTACTGCCTGCGATCTGCACTTCCTATACAGTATGTGGTCACGGTTATTTAATTATAATTAGTGAGTGCATGAGTATTTTAACGCTTATGTGATTATTGCGCTGTAAACTGTGATGAAGTCAGGCTACATTTTTATGTTGTATAGAGAAAATAAGCTGTAATACTTAAAAAATACTCATTAATTTTCTAAAGTAATAAATTGCTGTCACTCTAGAATAAACACATCCACTATAAGGTCAAAATAAAATCACTTTAAATCAGTGTTTTTTTTCTATTTGGATATCTTTGGTAATACCTACTGAATGCTGTGTTAAAATTTGTCCATCTATTTAATTGGGACTTTATTACTATTATATTATTATTATATTATATTATTATATATTATTGGCACCAAGTTAAATCGCACAATTCACAAATAGTAGTTTATTAGAACTGATGTACCCAAGGAGAACCATTGATCCTCATAATAAGTCCATTATTATGAAAGTCAATGCTCTAAACGAATTTTGTTTATAAGCCTCCAGAGACATTTTCAGCAGTTTACCTAGGTAGATGTCGACTCTGCTATCTTCAAGATGTTATCGGCTATTACTTACTCATATTCTATTTCTATTTTTTTTAAGACTTTTCTGTAGGGTTGAATATCATCTATCAGCACAGAATCGCAATTCTGTGCGACAAACAGAGCGTGCTGCCGAGCCCATGTTTGATGCTGCGTGCGATAGCACCCTCGCTCCCTCACTACATCTCGTCAACATTAGCATCATATCAGCCCGGATAGGTCCCCCGCTGGATCTAGGCCTCCCCTTTTGCTTGCCACACTTTTCGGTCTGTGTCCCTTATCCAGCCCCCGTATTCACAAACGCTCGGATTCGATTTTGATTCGGAAAGTCGTTTGTCTTTCTCGCACGCTTTCTTAATGCCAAAACAAGATAAACATACGACTTCATCACCTTCCTGCCACTGTCCCATTTCATTTGGGGTCGGCGCAACACGTCTCTTTTCTCCATACTCCTCTGTCATTCGTCATGTTATCATTTACTCCTTTTTCCTTCATATCATTTTTCACACATTCCATCCATCTTTTCTTTGGTCTTCCTCTCCCTCTCCATCCATCCACATTTATATTCATCACTCTTTTAGTCACATTTGTGTTCCATCCCTCCTCATCACATGTCCTTATCAAGACAGACGACTCCCTTTCATCTTTTCTGTAATAGGTGCCACTTTCAAACTTCGTCTTATATGCTCATTTCTAACTTTATCCATTTTAGTCACTCCACACATCCATCTCAACATTCTCATCTCTGCTGCATGCAATCTTCTTTCATCCGTCTTTTTCACTGCACAGCATTCCGATCCATACAGTACGACAGGTCGTATCACGGACTTGTTTATTTCCCCTTTAACTTACATATACACGGTGTAAATCACCTCATCACGAAGCCGTCAACCAAGCATTCTGTACATGAAACTAAGTAACTTTACGCAAAAATTATTGCTGGGAAACGACTTTTTTTTGGGTGGTGTAAAATCATGTTTTGTGGTAGAACTCAATGTAACGCACTCAAAACATTGTGCTGATGGACGGATTGAATAGTACGGGGGTCGTGGAGGTGTTTAAAGTAAAAATCATATGTTAAAAACTTGTATTTAAAAAAATACTCGTCAAAAAAGTGGAACTTTGACCCCTAATATCTCCGTAACTAGAAGGTTCCCAGGTATGGTGTAGAACAAAAAAATGATCGCAATGACAGGGAGAACCAGTGCCTTTCGGCTTCGTTAAGAGGTGTTTTACACCCTTTATTTATTTATTTATTTATTTATTAAAACTTTATGCACAAGTATAAAACACTGTACAAAGGCGGACTTAATGCCTTAGGCATTTTCTACCAGTCTACCTTAGGGTGATGCAGAGAGAAAACATAGTAGGTGCAGTATAACAGATGTTTAGAAAACATTTACAAAAATAAAATATAGCGATACATACATAAATACATACATATATATATATATACAAGAAGTAAAGAGAGAGACAAACTAACAACAATTTAATTATGAGATGAATCTACCAGCTTCTTAAGTAAGTGTTCGCGAGCTTTAACTTTAAATGTGAACCGACTGTTGGCCAACCTGATGTTCAGAGGGAGCATTTCAAAGGAAGACAGCCTGGACAAAGAAAGACGACTTGAGAAAACCAGAGCGGTGAGAAGGACAACGCAGAAGGCGATTATTGGAAGAACGAAGATTTTTACTGTGCGCAGAGCATAAATATTGAAGATGAGTAGTCACATAGGAAGGAGAAGTAGGCTTATTAAGAAGAGAAAATAGGGTAGTCAAAGCTCTCAACGCTCTGCGCTGTCGTATGGGCAACCATTTTAATAGTGACCGATGTGCGGAGACATGGTCATACTTACGAAGATTAAATACGAATCGAATGCAGTTATTAAGAAGTCGGTCAAGTTTATTGAGGAGATCTGCATTCAGGTCGTAGTAGCACACATCACCATAGTCAATTATGGGGAAGATTAGGGACTGTACAAGCATTACCTTAATGTGTGATGGGAGAATATTTTATATATATACATAAACATACGACTTATTGAATCGAAATCGAATCCGAGTGTTTGTGAATAGGGGGCCAGGTTTCCCGCGACTGTGACTATATCGTCGACATAACGAGCTTTAGGACGGCCCTGGTTTTTTCTATAACCTTGGCCACCACTCGATCAAAGTGTTCCATCAGCCATCTCCGCGACTAGCCAGATGTCCTGCCCAGGTCCACTTGAGACACACCGCCCGGTCCCTGACGTCGTAGATTTTCGTCCGACGGTGGACTCGAACTAAGAAGGTTGTGCCACATCTCTAAGAACGAGAATAGATACGTTAGGAGAAAGTATCGTGGTAAATATGGTATTAAAGAAAGTATCGTTTAGTAGTAAAAATTGCATGCAGTGTCAGTCAACACATGTCTCTACAGATGTATCAGTATCCTCGGTATCAATGTAGATTAAATAAACACAGTTCACATGTTAACTGTTTGTTTTTCAATGTCAGCTGTAGGTCAGTTGCTGCTAGTCTTAAAAAAAAAGGAACCATGATCTTACTCATCGCTGCGAGCAAGTAGCAACAAGTTTGTCTCTGGAACTTGCAGTTTTTTATTGGTCTCTTTTTTTATCTAAATGAATCACTGATTTCGGCCGTTTGTTATTATCATAATACATTCAAGGCGTAAACAGACCCTCACGAAGCCGTCAACCAAGCATTCTATACATCAAAGTAACCCTACGCTAAAATTTATACTTTGAGTCGATTTTTTGGGGGATTTTTTACGGTAAAACTCAATGTAAAGCACTCAAAACATTGTGCTGATGGATGCATTGAATAGTAAACGGGTCATGGAGGTATTTATAGTACGTACAGTTATAAAATTGAAAACCAGTATTTCAAAAAAAAAACTAGTGAAAAACATGGAACATTTTCATCCAATATCTCAGTAACAAGAAGGTTCCCAGGTAAGGTCCAGAACAAAAAAAAAAGGCTCGCAATGATGGGGAGGCCTTTCGAGTTCGTTAAGGGTATATTTACACCCTTTACAGTGATAAATTTGTTGCGATACAAATAAACTAGTACCTAGTAGTTATCAAATCTAATCCCTGTTTATCGATATTGTCGGTAGGTACCGAATGCAATGGTGGTCCCTTGGCGAAAGTTATTCAATTTGATGATCTAAATCACACCCTGACATATACCTAGCTCAACTTTATGGTACACGATGAAAAATCATTCTGGCATTTGGCCGAAAAATAGGCTCAGAAAAAAAACAACCCTAGGTTCTATTTTTAAACTCCCTCAGCTGCCCGCGCAATCAATACTCGACTGGAGCACTCACAGTCACTAGATTACAATAGACTCGTTCAGGCGTTCACCCCATGAAATTGAAGTTCAAGAGCCCACCGATAGATGGCCCTAAACTAAACAAAACGAAAGCTCGCGAAACCGGCCCACCGAGGCGTGGTTCGAAGAGCTTTCACCCTAGCTAAAAACTTTATTGATCGCGAGCTAGAGTACCAATGCAACAGTAAATACACAGCCGTATTCGGCGTGTTTATTGTTATCATTTGAGTCGTCGATATGAGGAATATGTCCTCGATGTATAGATAAGTTATCAAGAGCCGGTGGAGTAGTAAACAGTGGGTGTAAATCAGTCTGTTGCATGGTGCTCGCTCCGCCAGGCGCGTCGATTGCTCAATTAACTGTATTATGATTAGTGATGTGTTGTGAACTGAGGTGGTGATCAAGTGCTCATCATGACAAGGTCCAGCTACCAGCCCCTGGTTCCCAGGTCTTCCAATAACTCCTTGGATACCAGAGACATTGGGTAAGTTTTTAACTTGTTTTTATTTTATGAATATTTTTTATGCCTGAGTATTTTTCATTCCAGTCTACATAATTAAAATAAAACTATTTTTAAATTAATTATTATGATTATAATTAATTAGATTGGTATTTATTTCATTGTTCCGCGTTTAAAGATAAGGTCGGGTTACCTGCATACTGTGTGTATTCAAATTATTATGGTAGGGATATTTCAACGAGTTCCATATCAGGTTTTGCAGGGCCTGACTTCTCACTGTTCAGGAATGTGTCCACTTTTTTACGACAATAATTTAGGTACCTACTCTTATTATCGTCCGCCCACTTGGCAACTTGAGACCGAAATTATAAACTGGATTTTTGGGCTATTTACATGATTATATCTGTAGGCACCGACAACTGTACATAATTCCTTTAATAGGCGTGCCATGCTAGGCAATTTAAATTATTTATGTGCCAAATTATCTTCGCTTCTCAACTCCGTTTTTTGTGCTCTCTTTAGACTCGGTAATAAGCTTACGTGAAGAGTACCATAGTGTTTAAGTCAGGGGCACTCACCTTTGTTATTTTTTATGGTAGGTAAACAACCAAATCTCGGAACTACGCCTTTGTGGGGTTTATGCTATAAAAAAGAAAGAACTCCCTCACCGGTAACCACTGCTAAAAGAGAGCGTATCGGAATTTGGTATACAAAGCTAGAGAAAGGGATACCCTAATCAGCCTATTACTTCCCACTGCTGGGACACAGGCCAAATTTCACCAAATTTGCACTCGAGGAAACCTACGGGTCATTCTTTTTTTATAAAAAAAAAACGTTGCCCCACACTAGGAATTTTTCTTTGGATTTGGATTGTGTGTGCGTTTACAAACACTTAAACTCACATACACAAACAAACCCCAGAACATGAATGGTGCAAATAATAAGGAATATCTTTAAAATATCAGTTACCTAGTCTCTCATTAAGGCGGAAACACACTTTCGTGTCGTGGCGTGTCGTGACGCGCCAGAAGCATTCGGTTTCATACATCGTTGCGACACGAAATGCCATGCAAATATGTCCCTAACCATATTAAATGTATGAAACCGATTTGCTTCTGGCGCGTCACGACACGCCACGACACGTAAGTATGTTTCCGCCTTTACTCACCATCACCATGACTATTGAGTTAGAAAACTGTTCTTCGTACAGATTCGTATCTAAGAAAAAGATATGACGCCACTATTATAAGGAAACTTCATAAAATACCTATGTCCTTACATTACTTACCAATAGTTAACAGGTAGGCAATCTTAACGGAAAATATTATCTTCTACTACTTCTACAGTCACTTGTTTATTTTGATTTTGTAAGAATGCGTGGTCTCATATCTTATCATTTCTATTTACATATCAGTTCTATACGTATAAATAAATACATATTATGCGTTACACCTTCAACGTTATGCACTTCCCTATTTCTTTGTTATCTTCTAACAAAAGAAATACTTGCATTTTCCTATCGCTACTTATTCTCCGTTGTTAGCTGATGTCACGGTATTATTCACCCCTTTTATATCCACATAGCTTCTTCTTCTTCCTAACGTGTCTCCGGAAATTAAAATTGAGTCAGCCCAAAACTTAGCGACGCGTTTGGCACTTTCAGTAGCGTCCATCAGCTCCTGTGATGTGCAAGCAACAGGACAGGCAGGACACGGTCACATCCACATCATCCCTGATCCATCAGTATTCTTAAATTCCAGTTGAAGGAACCTGCATCTTTTCTTAAGTCGGTTTCTCATTGCTGAAGATCTTTATCACCCTGCGTCTACGGCGCAATGCTTCTTAGAATCTGTCCTCATCTATTGCTGTCCCAAGCCGTATCCCCTCATCCCAACTTCATAGAAATGAAATGGGCCCTCCCATTTTTCTCCTATAGGTATTCCTTAAACTTATTTACTTGTTGACACCGAAGATAATAAACCTTATGAGCACTTTCCTTTACGTCGCTTTTATTAGAATCGTCCTATCCGTATTTAAATGAGGAATGACTTGTTTGCCCGGACATTTGGGCAAAATATTTGTGACCTTCAAGAAGTCCTAAGGTTACTTGGCAAAGGAGCAGAAAACTTATTGTTGGAAATAAAGCTGGCATGGCAACAGACCAGAATAGCTTGGAACGAAGAAAGTTTAGGGGAAACGAATTGGCAAAGTTTGTGTCATCTTATGAAAGGTGATAAGGTAGTAAGCTCTCCACGAGTAGGTCTGTTGAATAATAAGTTGGTACACACGACGACCAATCAAGCTATACAAAACAGGCTTATGCGGATCTATCATTGTACAGGAAATCTTTACCAAGCGAGGCCATTTTATGCTGGAAATGATGAAATTAGTGTGTGGACGTGGGTACTTGGTAATAAGAATTTAGTTCTGAGACATGCCGGTTTCTTCGCGATGTTTTTTCTCGCTGTTTGAGAGCAGCTGGACCTGGACTGGAGCTACATACATCTTGGCGATCCGAAAGTTACGGCTTGCTTCTGCACATTTAGATGACAGTTTAAATGCCTGATTGGTGCACAACATAAAGTTTTCAAATTAAGGGATCGTAATCGCCAGCGTGAGTAATATTGGAAAAGTCTTAGTTTTTTTTTAATTGTGCAGACGAAGAAAATAGGCTCACAAACCAAAACTGTACATTTTCAACTTCAATTCAATCAAAAATCGTCACGCATTTTATTTTTTCACGTCACAAAGAACAAGAAATCTTATTTGAATTATTCAGAAAACGTCTATCGTTCGTAATGAGAAAAACAACCGCTACTACCTTGAAACGTCTGGAACCGTATACGTTTCCATTCAATACAATTTTCATTCGATAACTGTCAAAATTAATACGCCATATTTAAAATGAAACAAATGAATGGCAAAGAAAGAACAGACAAAAGACGGTAGAAGTGAGACGTGAGTGACGTCATAGATATTAAAAAGCATTATAGGTTTTATCTCACTAATAAATCTTTATAATTATGTAAGTACTTAGGTATAAAACCAGGTAGATAGATCTTGTCACGATTTGTTTACTGGTAACATGATGCGTGTGTGAGTAATGCACGTTTGATTGGTGATCTGACGAGGGTCGTCAAATGGAATCAAAGGGCAGTCACATCAATCAAGGTAGTATGTACTTATATTGTTTTACTTTAGGTAGGTATACCATATAGCTTGATGTATACAAGGTGTTGTTTTACATCCTTTTCAAATTCAAGGAGGTGACTATGCTAATGATTCTGGCCTCGAATGAATAATAAAATAGGTAGGTTTTTTTTCTTATTTACGTAAATCGGAAAGTGTGAACCACCCGTGATTTAAACGCGGCCCGTCTGATCCTCGCCCTATAACCGCGCTTTCGCACATAGGTACAAACAATCTCAAAAGTTTATTCGATAATTTATTATTCCCTAAAGCATGTTAAGGGGGTTATTCTGAAATACTAACAAACTTAAACAACCAAAAAAAAATCACAGTTTATTAATAATCAACTAGGTACCGTAATTTCAATTGATTTATTTATGTCTTTTGTGAAAACCTCCTGAATTTTGACGAGAATGCAAAACAACACTTTGTACACACAAACCCATGTAGAGAGGACGAGGCACAAAGACTATGTAAGGATCGTAGCAAGCGGCGTTCTGAGGTTTCTGCCTACCCCCACGGGAAAGAGGCATGCGAGTTTATGTATGCGTATGTATGTAGAGTATGAAGGTTTTATTGAAGTCAAACTTCTTATGCGACTTCCAACAAGGTTGCACTATATGCACTGATATCAAGAAGTAGTCTTTTTAACCACAAGGCTTCTTTAATGGCAGAACATACAGCCATGAATTCTGCCTTTGTAGTAGATAGTGCGATGCTTTGTTGACGTTGACTTGCCCATGTGACAGCTGCACAATTTTTTATGAAAACATACCCAGAAGTAGATCTCCTAGAATCACTGTCTGTGGCATAGTCTGAATCACTACAGCCTTCCAATATATTATTATTTGTTGAAGAATAATAAATACCATATTTATATTTTAAGCATTTTTTTATTAAGACAAAATTAAGTTGAAAGA
Organism: Cerastis leucographa; assembly: GCA_963082945.1. Lineage (NCBI taxonomy): Eukaryota > Metazoa > Arthropoda > Insecta > Lepidoptera > Noctuidae > Cerastis > Cerastis leucographa. Next base: position 16,572,939 of record OY720356.1, on the reverse strand, counting down.
ACCTTTGTTTAACCTAATCAGTCACACCTTTTAATTGGACTTTGTTAAGCTTCGATTAGATAAAAAGAAACTGAACACTATCTTTCAGCAATCAATTGTCAATATGGAATAAAAATCACGATTACTGTCAGTACTGTCACTATAAAAATGATTGATCTAGCAACGGTATTGACTTGAGGCTCAAACTCAGAGCATTTATTTCAATTACACCGCTAAAGGCACATTTGAATGTCAAAGAAACAAAAAAGCGACAGTTCCAGTAACAAGGCTTTATAACTTCTGAAAGTACTGTAGTTGCCAATTCCAAAGTGTAGATAACTATGGAGAAGAATGGGCAAGAAACTACATGGACACTCTTTTGTATCACATCACACATCTTTCATGTTGAGAGTATACATATCTATATCTGAGAACGATGTAGAAAGACGTGCAAGTCAAAATACAGGGTGTAAATCACCTCATCACGAAGCCGTCCACCATGCATTCTGTACATGAAACTAAGTAACTTTACGCAAAAATTATTGCTGGGAAACGACTTTTTTTTGGGGTGTGTAAAATCATGTTTTGTGGTAGAACTCAATGTAACGCACTCAAAACATTGTGCTGATGGACGGATTGAATAGTACGGGGGTCGTGGAGGTGTTTAAAGTAAAAATCTTACATTAAAATCTCGTATTTAAAAAAATACTTGTCACACCCTTTATAAAGGGTGTAAAACACCTCTTAACGAAGCCGAAAGGCACTGGTTCTCCCTGTCATTGCGATCATTTTTTTGTTCTACACCATACCTGGGAACCTTCTTGTTACGGAGATATTAGGGGTCAAAGTTCCAACTTTTTGACAAGTATTTTTTTAAATACAAGTTTTTAATGTAAGATTTTTATTTTAAACACCTCCACGACCCCCGTACTATTCAATCCGTCCATCAGCACAATGTTTTGAGCGCGTTACATTGAGTTCTACCACAAAACATGATTATACACCCCCCAAAAAAAAGTTGTTTCCCAGCAATAATTTTTGCGTTAAGTTACTTAGTTTCATGTACAGAATGCTTGGTTGACGGCTTCGTGATGAGGTGATTTACACGGTGTATAATCAACTATTCAAAAATAAAATAAACTGTGGCAGCTAAGAGATGACCAGTCCCTACTGACATCATGGCTCATGTCATCATGAACTTCATTTCGTAAACTTAGCTGAGAAGACATTTTTCCTACAATAAAGTCTAAGAAAACTGATCAGTTTTACGACTGGCCCTTGGGTACAGTATCAGTATCAGAATGTTGGACAGGCACAATGTTTTAGTATAAGTACTATAGGTTTTCAGCTTTCAGCGTTATTTTCGTTGAAGAAAATTACCAGGGATAGAAGAGATCAATTCAAAAAAAAAAACTTGAACAATCTTTAAATGAGTAGCGAATAAAGATTCTAAAATAAAGCAATTGAATGAATAACCCTACATTGATTAATTCATGCCAATCTAAATAAAACCTACGTGAAGATTCTTTTGTGGTTTTTCTTCTTTCTTTATTTCGTAACCTGGTGTCAAAGTTTTAATGCCGCCCATGGGCCACTGACTTGGCTTACCATACCGTCGAGAAATATCTCTCAGACACGCTGGTTTCCTCACGATGTTATATATCAATCACTGAAGCAAGTGATAATTATACAATACGCACATGAATCTGAAAAATCAGAGGTGCATATCTTGGGCTCGAACTTGAGACGCACCACTAGGCTATATTTTATTTTATGGTGGGTCCATATATTTTCCAATTTCCACTTAAAAATTAACTTTCAAGGATTAAAAATAGATATCTGCATTCTACATACAGATATTTTATTTAACCCTCATTTGTATCACGACATCAGTATCATCAATTTCGCAGCATCGATAATTACACCATGTCTAGCAGTGGCCCAGCATTGATTAGGTACCTTTCACACGGTGGTGCCAACGTGACGGTTACAATTAGCAGCCGTTTAGATTACAAGCAAGTTAATTAGTTTATCGATAATTGATAGAATACAATGTATGGGAGATTATTCTATTTATAGTTGGTGAGAATGGGTAGATTATGTTTTCTCTGACATAGTAACTGTTAGAGAAATCGCAAGTTAAATATGTATAAAATGGCTGTAAGTTCTGGAGTGGACCATTTGACCACTTCTATTGCCCAAATTCAAATCTACTAAAACAAAATGCGTTAAGGTTTTGTTTATGGGATACTAGCTGTCCCGCGCAACTTCGTCTGCGTCACATTATCCCCGTTTTCGCAACATTATTCATTGCTGCTCCGCTCCTATAGGTCGTAGCGTGATGATATATAGCCTATGTCCTTCCCCAGGTTCAAATCTATTTCTTGCCAAATTTCATTAAGATCCGATCCGCCGTTTAGTCGTGAAAGAGTAACAAGCAAACAAACATACCAACAAACAGAGTGACATTCGCATTTATAATATTAGTATGGAAGTATGGATATTAGTATGGATAATAAACTCCACCAGTAAAGTTTATGTAATGCTGTCGACCAATCTCTCATAATGAAACCAATGCATGTAGCCTGATTACGCTAGGTAAGCACACAAATTTTTGCATGCACCAGAAATATCTGTAACATCTATATTTATGGTGACTGGTAATTAGTGACCAATACTTAAACACGTCATTGTACTCATGATAACAAACCACATTCCCAAAGCACATTTTTTTTAAACTAATGCAGTTTGATCACAATCACACAATAGCCATATGAAATGGGAGGTTGCGAGCTATGCGGGTGCTCTGTCTACCCACTGTGGCCCGGAACAATAGTAATAAGACAACAGCGTAACACGGCTAACAACTGATAGGTAACAGGCGCACGCGCGCGCGAATTTCATACGGCTGTTGTGTTATTGTGTTAAAAGTGAACAAGTGAAGTGAAGTGAAGAAAGTTGTTTGTTATCATGAGTACAATCACGTGTTTAAGTATCGGTCACCAGTCATCCTATACTATAAATAGCATCATAACATCACACCTGTAATCACCGAAGGGAAGTCAGAGGTGTACCCAACTATGCAACCACTCTATCTATACTTTTAGTGCATTTAATGCCACCATATAATTAACTTCTAGTATGTCGTGACACACTGTTATCGAACTGCTGCGAAACGGTTAGACCGTTTTTTATTGTTTTTGTTTGTGTATATTTGGTAGGTTTTAGAATGGGTCGTAAGCTATTTTTTTCTCACACATCCACTTCAAAATTTCCACGGGTAACAGCTTGTAAACTATAATATTGTGTAAAGATACTAAGGTTTATACTTACTTGACTAGGTGCCATGGTACCGTGCAAACTTGTTGCAAATAGTGCATAAAAAAATCCTATGAGCCATTGTCATAATTTTATTCGCTCTTTGACTCGACACATGTCTTGTCATAACGCAAATAATTATGTATGCCACGTGTCTGTAGATCTATACATTGATGTACATCTTTACAAACATAGTACAAATAAAGTCGCTTCCCGTCGTCTGTACGCTTAAATCTTTTAAATGTATAATTTATCCGTGAAAAACACATCAAAATTTCCACGCGAATGAAGTCGCGGACAGCAGCTAGTTTGCATATATTTAGTATGCTGTACACAAATAGGTATGCTTTTTAATAATTAACATAGTATATTTTTATCACCGATAATACGTTAGTGATAACAAAGCAGCTGTGTGCAATTTTTAATTAAATTATTTTTAATTAAAATGCGTCGTTTCTGTTATGCTATCATAGATTGTGTTTTATGTTTGTATGTCCTATTAACATTAAAATCATGTACATACAAATTGTTGACATTATGTATATCTGGTTTATTCGTTGTATAGATTGATTATTAGTATTACTAAAGGCTTAGAAACGTTTTAAATCTAAGTATTCGCAATTTCAGCCCAGCGACCATCAATATTGAAACACACATACAGATATATCTTTGACAGATTGAGTTCCTTTAATAATGTACTGGACTGTCAGTCAGATCGATATGTAGTTACATTTGAGTTTCATTAATATTAACCCTCCTACCCCCCTTTTCCTAATTAGTTTTGGGTCGACGCAGCATAGACCTTTAATCTTCTCCTTCCATTTACTCCTGTCACTTCTTTTTTTGCCATAATTCGCAAAAAATTCTACCCCTCGCATAAAATTACACCTTTGGCATCTTCATTAAGAGGAAAATCCTCCCAACTGCATAAAATTCCTCTCAGAAATGCAGAATAAAAGCATACTTCGCAATAAAACTAAAGTTAAAGTAATCAACGAAACTCTACTGAACGTTTTAGGGTTCCGTACGCAAAGGGTCAAACGGGTCCCAATTACTGAGACTTCCGTCTGTCACCAGGCTGTATCTCATGAACCGTGATAGTTAGCCAGTTGAAATTTCTACAGATTATGTATTTCTGTCGATGCTATAACAACAAATACTAAAAACAGAATAAAATAAAAATATTTAAGGAGGCTCCCATACAAAAATGAATTTTTTGCTCGTTTTTATAAATAATGGTACAGAACCCTTCGTGCGCGAGTCCGACTCGCACTTGGCCGGTTTTTAGTACATTTTTCTTTTGAAACCGAAGCTAGAGCGTTTCAGTTTCAGCGTGCATTTTTAATGAACTCTTTTCATGAAAATATTGAAGCTTTGAACGCACTAATTTGTGTTTAATCCTGACTGAACTCGACCACTGCCACTGGTTGGCTGTAAAACACATTTTTTCCTATTTTTTTAGGTACTAAGTAGAACTGAAACTGTTCCTAGGTTGTTTCTCAGTACGAAAATGGATTTGGATGCTCACCTCTGTCTACCCCTTTGTAATCACAGGCGTAGTATTATGTTGTGTAGTATCTCTTTCAAAGAACTGGCTAACTTTGTTAAAATATTCAATTCCTACAGGAAAATTCTCTTTGTTATAACTTCTAACTATAAGAACTCCTTTGTTTTGACTAAATTCGAAAGTTTAATTACTCCATTGTCTTATGAATATGAACTGTTACGTACTACATTAGTATACTTTGTCATGCAAAAATGAACTTAGAAGTTTTCCTCGAAATAACTAGTACCTATTGATCTGGCAGTTTACGTAAGTTGAATATCAGTTACGTACGAATTAATTAAGTTTGATTTATTTGAGGAAGCCCGATAAATGATTTGTGATATTTATTGACGCGATTTATTTCGAAGTAAACGGTCAAATTGTTAGAGTAATTTTGTTAGCTGATTTGAACCTTGATTTATTCGACTAACTTCTCATATAGAATTGGTTCTTTAAAAGCAGGAACTATTTTAAGCTATTCTAGAAACTGCCAGGTTTCCTAGGTTCATAAATCACATCACGACTGTACCCTGAAGCGATAGGCAGAGCTGTAACACCCACATTTCGCCAGTTATGTCCCAAGACCCATATAATAGGGAATGTATTCCTAAATTACATATCGATTAATATCTCATACCTACTATCAGCAGTTCTTTTGATACATATGCTTATTTGCAAACCGATCTATCGATCGCGACCAATTTAAAATACCAGCTGTAAATTCCTAAAAAATATTGGCCTAGGTAATGGTTTTGGCAGCAAGCCGTACCAACATACACGTTTTGCAAGGTTATATTTAGTAGCCCGGCTTTCGATCAGTCTCTCCTGTTCACTGAACTTTCCATTTGCCGCCACATCACGGAAGCATGTCCGGATGAGCTGGAACAAGCTAATGCTAAATGTTATCCCGGTGCTGCTGAAATTCGCTGTATTTCTGTTGGAAGCGAGTTGATTTACTAGGCTTTTATACCAAGTAAAGTCAGGGAAAACAATTGACTACCAACCCATATAGTCCGTATTTTCAAATCACAATAACTGTGTTTATTTGACCTTTTTTATACATGAAACTGCCCGCGACTTCGTTCGCGTGAATTTTTTTTTGTGTTTTTCAGTGATAAATTATACATATAAACCGTCCTCCTGAATCATTCTGTCCATATAAGCGTACAGACGGTGGGAAGCGACTTTGTTTTATACTTTGTAAATATGGTTCTATGGCAATTTGACATAAGGTGTCAATTTTGCTAACAATTAATTTATTTTAAGACACACACACACACACACACATACAGTCGTATACCATATACTCGTATGATGAATGATTGTTGCCGCGTTCCAAAGTATCGCATTTGCGTTGTTTAGTATGATTTTGCGTTTAAGCCTGGATTGGATAATTTAATGGTCTTATTATGCGTTGACACTTGATTAAACATGTGCAACATTGTAAAATCTGAAACGCATTTTCGTTGACTCACTTTAAACATTGCGTTTTGCTCGGCTCCTCACACCCTTTGGAAAGGAAAATATGGATGGCCACGTGTTGCTATATGTGATAATGACGTGGTAGAATTTATTGTGTCGTCTTCCATGGATGCAACAGGCTAATCAGAGCTGACTGACTCAATAGGGGTGAAGACTGGGTAAAGAAAACGACATTCTATTTCGTCCGTCCGACAGGTAATACAAAAATATTAGACACGTATTTTTTGTTTTATCAAAAAATTACTTAGTTAAAAGTGTTAAAACTCATTAAAGTTGGAGAGTGGGGGCTCCCTACGTCACAAGTAGGTATAAAAGTTACCTACATGTGACGTCATGCGCCATTTCAACTCAATATATCTCCGTAATTTTATGACCACGTGAAAAAATAAAAAATACGTGTCCAATACTTTTCAATAATCTACCCGACAGACACAGTAAAAAAATGTGATCATCCCCTATTGTAGCTTTATACAAGGTGGAATCCCACACTGACGCTAAGTATGGACCAGCTGATATAATGAAAAATTTCTATGTGGGCCCTCCTACATAGAATTTCCGTAGTGGGAGGGGGTTTCAGAATGATGAACTGAATACGACGTGGAAACCGTTTTAGAGTCGGTGCCCGTTCCACCTTGTATAACCAGCTGAGAATATTTCGTCGCAAGTACCTACACAAAAATCAAAATATAATAAATATCTTCAAAGAAATAACTAATAAGGCTATGGGCACTTTCTGAAGCGTACAAAAAAACACCGGCCAAGTGCGAGTCGGACTCGCACAAGAAGGGTTCCGTACAAACCGGTAGGAAATTCGGTTTTGAAAATTATGTAAAATATTTAATTATATGAGGTAAGTAAAAATTTACGGTTTTCGCAATTTTTCCTTTATCTGTGCTATAAGACGTTGCTTCGTACCAAATTTCAAGATTCACGATTCTGAGTTCACGGGAAGTACCCTGTAGGTTTTGATTCCCTTACGAGTGTCGTAAATTTGCGGAATAAACGGCTGTATCTTTGGATTGCGCTTGCTTAGAAGTTTGATTTTTTTCACAGCTCTAAGGGACAGTAGAGTTAAGTATTTGGTATAAATTCCAGCTAGATACCTCCACACGTTCTCGAGAAAAAGGGTCTTGACAGACAGACAGACAGACGGACGGACAACAAAGTGATCCTATAAGGGTTCCGTTTTTTCCTTTCGAGGTACGGAACCCTAAAAACGAGCAAGAAAAACACTTCTTTCACCCTTAAATATTTATTATATTCTGTTTTTAGTATTTGTTGTCGTAGCGGCAACAGAAATACATAATCTGTAGAAAAGGTCCCGTTTGACTCTTGGGTACGGAACCCTAAAAAAAGTTGAAACAGTTTTCGTCCGAGTGGAAATTGTTTCAACCAATTATTTTAATCCCTCTTTTCATTCGTATTTAAAGAAGAACAGCTTATAGTTAAATCACTTAACGACTTTAGTGGAAAAATACAGAAGCACACAAACAGAGTAATAATAGTTTCATAATTAACATTCAGTACTTGTTTACACATTTATCACTTAACACAAGATGATAAGAGATAAGAATGCATGCTGCAAGTACCAGAGAACTCTCCCGAACATTTGCAACGGAACACAACGGAAGTTTCTGTATTTGAGATAAATATTTGAAGACTGTATCTTGTGCTATCAACATATTATCAAAATCGGCGAGACTTTTGTTATGTCTGTCTAGCTAGGAGAATGTTTTGATTTTAGGTGAGTTTAGGTGCATCTACACTCGTCTCTTTAGAGTCAGCTCACACCGAGACGCGACGCGACGCGACGCTGCGTTGTTTTATATGTCATAATACGTTGCGCAACGTATTCTGAATTCTCACAACGAAATGTGTAGAAAATAAAGTTATATTTTGAATCGCTCTTTAAAAGTGTGCGCGCAGCGTCGCGTCGCGTCGCGTCTCGGTGTGAGCTGACCCTTATTCTGGGATTATGAATCTATGGTTTAAATGGGCAACTACAGTACTTTCACAAGTCAAAACATTGTGATTGGGTCTCTAGCTTCGCTTTTTTTGTTGTTTTTTTTTTAATATTAAATGTGCCTGTAATGGTCTAGTATTGAACTTTTGAGTTTAACTTGAAAGATATTATAGTTGATGGATAATTAGGGCGAGAAAAGATAAAGACTAAGTGTTGCACCATCTGCCAGCATTGAATCTCATTTTTCCATGATCCTATATCCTTTTCTATTGATCAGAACCGACATTTGCTAGAGCAAGAATCAGCTGCCCTACCATGACCTCTTAAAGCAGTATTGTTTACTCTTATTCCAGTGTGGGAAAGAAATGGAGCTATACAGGATATCTAGCGCCATCTCTTTCCCACACTGGAAAAGAAGTAAAACAATAATGTTTTAAGATGTCATGGTACCTACGCCACCAGAACGGGAATGCGGCAACATCGACGATGCGGTTGGCTGCACGATCTATGTATACTTTTCTCAATGAATACGGCTTATCGCGGGCTATATATATGTATATGAGTAAATGCTCCTGATAAGATGTTACAAAAAAAATAAGATGCAACTAAGCGTGAGTTTCACAAAAATGCTCGAGTAGAAAAGTACGGTGGATAGCATAATCTAACTGAATAGGTGTGTCGGTCCTTTGATATTGGTTACTCGCTCTTGACCGCGACTTCGTCGACGTGGTGAATGGATTTTTTTCCACAGAAACCTGGATTAGGACATAGGATACGGGATTAAGTCTGAGATACGTGTTTAACCTCCCTCTCATAGAAAGGAGGCCTGTGTCTCAGCAGTGGGAACACTATAAGCTGATGATGATGACGTGTTTAATACGGCAGATGTGACTTGTCATGATCATGTGATGATGGTGATCGAATCCCAATGCACCATGACAGGGTCATCTGGTGGCCTACCATGTCGTCTTATAGCAGTTTGGTTTAATCTTATTCCAGTGTGGGAAAGAGACAGAGCTATAGAGGACGTCAAGCGCCATCTCTTTCCCACTCTGGAATAAGATTAAAACATCAAGTCTTAGAAACTCCCTGTCATGGTGCATTGGAGTTCGATCAGCAGCACGCAAACGCAGACGGGCACAGTTAAGTACTTTCGCATTAATTATTCTCATTTATTTATTTCTGTACATAATATTATTTACATTTTTAAATATTTCTGTATAAAATAATATTTAAAAAAAAAACATTTATAAATATAAAGGCTAATGTCCGCCACATCGGAATTACTTATGATATGTGGCACCAGATTTAATTAGATTAAGAAAAACAGACGTCGGCGATCCGTCAACGTCTTGTTACCAGCACCTTCCTTGACAACCTCACAAGTCAATATGGATGCCCGCAACAACTTGACGTTCCGCCAGAGAGAATTGTAGACCGCTTCTCTCTCGTCTGTGGTCACAGTTTTGTTTCAACGTGAATCATATGAAGCCTTTTTGCAAAGGCGCCGACAAATATAAAAATAGTAGCCCACCGGTATCGAGAACAGGGTCCAAAAAAAAAATTGGACCTTTTGATGAGTCCGCGTATCACTGGTCACTTTCCTTTACCTACTCGTCAGTTTATTTAATTCGGTTTCGTTGATTGGACAGTTTTGTGAATTAGATACCAGCGGCCCGAAAATAATCAGTTAATACCTTTCATATTTATTTGAGCGCTGTTTCTGTATCAATATAATCAATAGATAAACTATTCTTATCTCGATGGTAACAGGTTTCGGCACGTTTCAATGACGAACCTGTTTATTAGGTCACGTGTCACAAATTCCCGAAACCGTGGGGTATTCAGCTACGATAATATTCATTATTATCCGGCCCTTTAGTAGTAGTTCAGGACAGTCACTTTTAGGCAGGGACTGAATTACCCATAAATAAAGGTACCTTTAAATTTCAGTATATGACGTCATAAAATGAGAACGTCAAACAAGGGTTGTGGACGCGCGGTTATAGGGCGAGAGTCAGACGGCCCGCGTATAAAACACGGATGGTTCACACTTACCGATAACCGTAAATAAGAAAAAAAAATGACATACTTTCTCATTTTATTATTGATTCGGGACGAGAATCATTAGCATAGTTACCTCCTTGAATTTGACGAGGATGCAAAACAACACCTTGTATAAACCGGTATCGGTATATTTTGGAGGTATCTTAAACGTTTACCGTAACCTCTTTTGGTCCCTGCTTTTAGTGAAGATACCGTTATCATAAGGAATATCGGCTCTATTCTATCTTTCTTTGTTTTTATGCTACTTTCTTTCTTTACTAGACTGCCTCGTATAGTCTATTGGTCCCAAGCACGACTGCTGATCACGAAGTCCTGGATCGATTCCAAGGTCGAGGAAAATGTTATTGGGGTTTTCCTTCAGCAATTTCTCAGTAGCGGCCGCGAAGTCTGGATATGTGATCGGTTGATGGCAATAGGCTCACCCCCTATTACATGAGACTTAAACATAACTGGCGAAATTTGGGTGTATCTACCTAATATTAGGTACACCTCTGTCTAACTTTTCGGGGATTAAATGCGTGACGTTATGTTATGTTCTTTCCCTACAAAATGACTATGGTACTGCATTTTTCGTGTTTGAGTGTCAATGACAGGAAGACGCTGTTGATGAACTATTTGTGAATCCATCGTGTGCCATCTTGTTTTTCCATAGATATTGTCTATGGAAAAACAAGATGGCACCGTTAGCTCCGTAGAAAAAAAAACTGTACTTTAAACTACTGTTTAAAGTACAGTTTTTTTTTCTCGTGGCCTCGTGGACGCTAGGCTATTTGAATCAGACATTAAAACTAAAGAAAACTAGGGCGACAGAACAACTTAAAAGTTCCAAACTTCGTACTTAAATTGTCAACTAACAAAAGTAAAATTAGCCTGTTTTTAAAAAGTAGTATAAATTATCAACATGACCAAATTATGACGGCACGGCCAAAAACTCCTATGCTTTCAAACAATCATTTTGTCAATAGCCACTGACCTTAATGACATCTGAAAGTTCTGTTTTCAGGGCGGGTCAATAAATTTTGTGACTTTGGGAACGTACCTACGTCAAGTACTCGCAAAGTTACGAACAATTGAGGGTGGAGAACAACTAAGTTCGATCTTATCGGCTTGAATTGTTCAGAACTTAGTTTACCCCATTTTCTGTAAGAGGGGCTGAGTGAATAAATAGGTCTTCTATTTGACAAGCTATGTTAGCGGGTAATTTATTTAAGTCATTGCTTGAGATTTTTGTGAATTGGCATCAAGTCGTGTACAGAAGGGTGGATTCTTGTTTTTTCTTAAACGTATGTACAGTCGGCATCAGAAGTCGGTTAACATATTGTGTCAATATTACACCAAGTTTTGTGCTGATCAGTGTGATCTGATGCAATATTGTTTTGCGTGTTTGTGTAACCATTGATGAAAATATTGCTATGTATTTTACTCCAGTCTGTTAATATGGATCGTTCTAAAACTAAGACGTCTTATAATTTTCGATATGTATAGTGTCGTTACTGACCGTGCTAACTTTGCCTTTTGTCTCATCATCGTTATCATTCACCTGTCGTTATCCTAATTTATTTGGGGTCGGCGCAGCATGTCTTCTTCTTCCATACTTCTCTATTACTTGTCCTCTCATCACCTCCTTCACACACGGCATTTTTATATTTTGAGAAGCAAATGTAATTAGTTTTGCTCGTGTTTAACGTAAGAAGATTTGTTTTTAGCTATGAAGCCACTTGTAATATACCTTTTGCTATGTCTTATCCAAGTACCGATTGCACAGTATTTCCCAATATTACCAGACAAGTGACAATCTGAAAGATAAGAGACACTACAATGAACATGCTTCGATAATTAGGAACTTAATTATTATTTTAAATTACGCTGCAATCTGGCACCATAGATACTTACGCGCGATTTTTTTTAAAAAAACGACACTATTTGTAGAGTACATGAAATGAAAACTTATCAAGAAGAAAATGACTTCTTTCAAAATCCCTACTCACAACAAACAACACTCACATACCTCTGCAATCAAGTCTGGGCCATATAAACTCCCCATTTTACGACAAAATCTCATCGTTTCTGTCGCAACTCATTCCACTACTATAGCCCTGCTGACGTGAAGATTATCATGTGACCCAGATTAGGGCGAGAGGTTGGCAGGAGCTGCTCTGTGTCAAAGGTTCCATGACCTCGTGTGGTACAGGCATCTATGTATTTTTGGATTATAGTTGAAGTATCTGAAGAAAAATAAGAAACAGATAGGTAAAGCATTATTACAATAGCCGAAACAAATTATGAATCCAACCAAAAGGTATAAAACAGTGGAGGTGACCTTGCAGTACCTAAGAAGGTCGTTTGAAAAAAAAGAGTTTTATTTTTCATTATTATGAACGGTAAGGCAAATCTAACAATTGATTTATATTTTAGATACCCATTAGAGAGTGACCATTAGCGATTACTTGATGATGATGAAACAGGATTTATCATCAAGAAACCTTCTCAGTTCCAAAATCCAAGGGCCAAAGTTGTACCCTAGTTAATTCAATCAAATCGTACAAGACTTCACCCTTTTACTGGAGTAATTTATTTTTTATTATTAATCAAAGAAACACTTTTATACTTATTGACAAATCGTAAACATACCACACAAACCATCGTGGGTTTAACAGTGGTATGCCAGACCCGGCAACTCGGTGCCACAACATATTTATTCAATACATACTTAGGTATAGGAAATATATAATATAGGTACTAAATATACACTTTCTATATTTTTCTATATTTCATGTATGGGTAGGATCATCTGTGTTCTAAAAAAGTATCCCTACGGATATTTGTACTGTGTGGTGTGTTTATAGGGTGACTGGTAATTAGTGACCCATACTTCAACACGTGATTGTACTCATGATAACAAACAACTATCCCAAAGAAACTTTTTTTATATACTCATTCACTTTTAACACAATAACAATGAAATTCAGGGTTCCGAGCCGCCTACCCACTATGGCACGGTACGATATAAATGAGACAGAACTGCGTCACGCGGCCATCAGCTGATAGGTTACAGGAGCACGCGCGCGCGAATTTCATATGGCTGTTGTGTTATTGTGATAAAAGTAAATGAGTATAAAAAAATGTTTCTTAGGGAAAGTTGTTTGTTATCATGAGTACAATCATGTGTTTAAGTATTCATCACTAATTCCCCCTACATAATACCTACCTAGTATTAATAAAGTCAGCGTTATTATGATCGTCATAAAACCAAACTCTGCATGGTATGGCAACACCATAATACGATCAGTAAACCACAACAACGCGTTAGAAAACTTTATAACAAACACCGTGTTTATGAGCGTCGTTAACCTCTTTTCTACGTTAAAGCTTGCGTAATTTAAGGTAAAAATTACGCTCAGTACTAACACGCGGTTCCTGAATTTGGAAACTGATGGTTTTATTTTATACAGCAAATCGTAGTTTAGTTAGTAGGTAATGTTTATTTTAAAAATTACATCCCGCTAAGGTAGCCCGCGGAATACAATTTTTATTATGATTTTAGCAATTTTACAGCTAACTAAGAGCTTGTGGCTAAATAATAACAGCCACACGGGTCGATCTTTAAGGTTAAGCCGTGCCTGCCGAGGTTGGCCCGTGGATGGGTGACCATAATTACATACCGAGTTTCCTCCGTGCCTCGAAAAGCACATTAAGCCGTTGGTCCCGGTTGTCATTTGTAGATCTTTGACAGTCGTTACGAGTAGTCAGTAGCTAAAAGTCCGACATCCAGTCTTACCAAGGGGTATCGTATTACCCAGTTCCTGAGTTGTGGAGGTCAGATAGGCCGTCGCTTCATGTAAAATACTGGTACCCAGCTGCATCCAGTTAGACTGGAAGCCGACCCCAAAATAGTTTGGGAAAAAGCTAGGCAGATAATGACAGATAATTTTGTATGATAAGGTTTATGTCAAAATACAGCCTTTCACAACCTGCAAATTGCATAAACGTAAGAAAACAGGAATATCCGCGTGCTACCCCTGGACCTCCCTTCTAACTGCGCTACGCGACGCTATTCTTCGCTTTAAGCTATGGTACGCTATAATATCCTTCAAGTTACTTGCAAAGATACACGATAATCCTCATCAGAGCAAATGATTGGATATTGGATAAGATCCAGGGATATGTTGAAACTCCTTTTTTATCTCTTACAATTCGTTCAAGTTCGACTTAGTAGTTGTTCATCATAAAACCCGCTGTCGCACAAAACCCAGTGCCTCTGAACGCCTTCCAGCCATATTTTATTCAGTCCTTAATCCGTTCATGAACCTTTTACTACAAAAACTTTTTAGATTAAGTTATAAAACTGGGAGAATTGGCCTAAAGTTAAATATACATAAAAATATATATCCTAATTACTTGGTTCTAATAAAATATACTGGAGTCTACTATTCCACATTCCTTTTCCATTAATTGTTATTTGTGGTGATAGGAAAAGCTCGGCAGCTTCTGCCTAAAGGTAATTAGGTCACCTGCTATTCCACACATTAGATCCTTACCAATATGTAGTTACCCGAATTTGGACCACCTTTTATACGTTACGACATAAACAATTCCATGTCAATCTAGCAAGAATTTATGAAAGACTAGCTGACTCGCGCAACTTCTTCTGCGTCACATAAGAGAGAGGCAAAAACGTGGAAAATATATTTTCCACGTTTTTGCAATATTTTTTATTGATGCTCCGCTCCTATTGGTCGTAGGGTGATGTTATACAGCCTATAGCATACCTTGATAAATGATTTTTTTTTTAAATCGAACCTGTGAAACAACAGTTCCTGAGATTAATTAGCGTCTTCAAACAAAAAAACTCTCCAGCTTTATAATATTCGTATAGACTAACATGTATGTAAAGTATGACAATACCTAAGGCTCTCATAAGCTTAAAATATCCAGAAATCTGCTTATCGACATGAAAGTTGATTGCAGGAAAGTAGGTTACAACTTAGGCGAAGACTGTAGTAGCACACAGCTGGTGGGCACTGGGCCAGCGAGCACTTCAATACATATTGCACACTCAGTCTGCGTCAGTACTAGTGGGATTGCTGTTTTCAATAAAATCTTGAGAGAGAATGCATTGGAAACGTGTCTTATTTACGTCAATTTTGAATGTAAACAGTCTAGTCACTCGTTTAAATGAATTATTTACCTGAGATTAGTTGCTAAGCAACGTAACCTACTTATTTCATCATTTTAAGTACGGTCGGCTAAGAAAGTGCTCTATCAGCAACACTTTTGGTAGGTACTAATTAGTACTAAATATTACTTAGAGCCTATAAAAACGTGGCTGTAGCGGCATTACAAACAGTAATACAGCAACTTAGTAAGAAAAAACTGCAGCGCCATCTATGACGCAAATGAAGAACTCGTATCAAAATTCTGAATCGCGCTATTAAAAGTGCGCGAATTTCGGGCAGTAGACCACGAGACAACGCCAGTCCGGTCGGAGGATCCTCCCTTTTCTCATCATCTGCCTAGCCTTTTCCCAAACTATCTTGGGGTCGGCTTTCAGTCTAACCGGTTGCAGCTGACTACCAGTATTTTCCATGAAGCTACTGCCTCTCTGACCTCCACGATCCAGTAACTGGGTAATACGATACGCCTTGGTAAGACTGGATGTCAGACTTTTGGCTTCTGACTATTCGTAACGACTGTCAAAGATCTACAAATGACAGCTGGGACCAACGGTTTAAGGTGCTTTCCGAGGCACGGAGGAAACTCGGTATGTATGGGTGGTCACCCATCCACGGACCAACCTCGGCAAGCACGGCTTAACCTTAAAGATCTACCCGGGCGGCTGTTATTAATTAGCCACGAGCTCCTATAGAAAAGGGGTGAGGATCCTCCCTTTTCTATAGGGGATATAACACAATACCCCAATAATAACGCAATCACCGTCGAACACCAGCCATCTGGTCTATAGTAGAAATGTATACCTACTTACAATACCTCATAGGTCACTTAGATCACGTACACCGAGGACGTGTGCTACGTTTCATTGGATGGCGCCTGTAACCTACAAAGAAAGCAGAAAAGTCTCGGGTGGCTATTTCTCTGAGCTACAGAAAAATAGGTTGGAGGTACATTGTCGAAAAACTTCTTTCGTAATGAGTCTAAGTAAGTACTAAGCCAGTCTTAGGACGATGAAACTATACAGCTGGTGTCATTGGATTCGGACCTATAAAATCTAATTGATTTTATTACCACTGCTTTCAAAACGGAGAAAGAAATCAACGTGACCGGCACGTTCTAGAACAGAGCCAACCACTCACAAACAAGACGCCTGAGTCCCAGCTGTGGTCACATTATAGACATCATCATCTGCCCAGCCTTTTCCCAAAATTTATTGGGGTCGGCTTCCCGTATACTGCCTATTTGACCTCCGCAACTTAATTAGTACTGGGTAATACGATACCCCTTTAATAAGTCTGGTTGTCAGATGTCCGGGTCACTGACTACCTGTACCGACTGTCAAAGATCTACAAATGACAGCCGGGATCAACGGCTTAACTCGCCATGTAATGGATGGATGTTCATCCTTCCACAGACCGTCCTTGGCAAACGCGGCTTAACCTAGAAGATTGACCCGTGCGGCTGTTATTAATTAGCCACGAGCGTCGAGCACCTCTGGTAACATTGCATAATACTATTTTTCCAGCCGAGACTTACCAATCATCAAAATATTTAACTCAGAACTGTTGTTTACACTAGTAAACCCATAATTCTTACGTCGTACGTAAGTAAGATAAGTATTTCAGGGTATATTGCGTCTGTGAGCTAAATAAAGATAAACTATGATGAACTCTGGGCCCTAGGGGCCCGCACGCAAATACATAATATAGTGTGAATAACATTTGGCTAAAATAGTAGTAGATAGGCGGTATACTTGGGAACTTGTACTTGTAGATAAAAAAGGATTGGCCTCATTTTTATCAGGATACATTCTGTTTTGTTAGTAGTTCGTACAATGTACGGCCAAGACCGTGCACAAAAAAATCCTTCGCTGAAATTATTTCCAAAGACCACGATTTGTTGGCTTAACAAATCCTTTCACCGCCAGACTATTTCAGGGGTCCGTTCAACACATCTTATTTCATCATCATGCTCTTATCCTAATTAATTTGGGGTCGGCGCAGCCTGTCTTCTTCTTCCATACTTCTGTATTACTCGTCATCTCATCAGACACCACCTTTCTTCCCATATCATCCTTCACACAGTACATCCATCGTTTTATCATTCCTTTCAGTATCGCTTTCTATCTATTGGCCGAAAATATAGGTGCTGGGGGCATTTCAATAGGTACTAATATAATCATTACATTACAATGGAAATTTCCATTAGTATAAATCTGAATCAATGCTGAAAGGAAACTCTAAATCTACATAAACATATAAAAATACGCAGCAGCGATGGACGTTTCCCCGAAACAGAAGACACAAATTACATTCATTCAACATTTTACATTTATCTTGAGATTGTTATTGCAATAAACAATAGAATTTCTTGTTGAAATATTCGTGAGTTTATGTATCAACATAATAAGAATGTTTGTGGTGTGCCACTTGCTGGATTTCATTGATAGTGTTTTTAGAAACCACAGAGTAGGTACGTACTACCGCCGCCGCCGTTACTGACGGTTGGCAACTTCTCAACCTTATTACTTAGGGCATTAGGGTGAAAAGTGGTCGACCGTCAGTGAACTTAGTAGTACGCACGATGACCAATCAAGCTGTACAAACCAGTTTATACGGATCTCTCATTTTACGGAAAACCCTTACAAAGCTAGGCCACGTTATACCTACTGAAAATATATGGCTTGGTGACATGGTGTCGCCCTACACAATCACTATGTTAAAACTGTTTATAAGTTGTACTTTCAGTTCATTAAATGATTCTAGGTATGAATCAACTAAAAACTTAATAACTTTAGCGACTATTTAATAACTTACCTATTAAAAAATCTTGAACGGATATAATTTTCCGTGAAAACTTAACAGTTTCAGTGAACAGTTAAGTTTCAGTTTGTTAAATGTTAATTTTCCGTCATTTTCCTCTTTTAGCTTTTGTTACATAATACCAGACTGAACAGCAAGGCTGGGAGCTTAAAATGACTGAAGTAAACAATTAATGAGCATTTTTTAAAGTCCTTTTGAAATGTTTGCAAACTGGCATGGGAAACAAGAATGGACTGTTCCATTAAATTTTCGTCGAGCCATCTCATTATAAAATTTTTAGTTTCGTGAACTTTTCTTTGTTGCCATTATTTATTTTATTTATTATAGTTAATTAAAACAGTATAACACCTATTACAATAATTAACATAGAAATAGAAAACAAAAGTAATACATCTAGTTGACAACATTGTGACAACATGGTTTAATTAAATTAAAATTAAAACTAACACGGAACAGTGGACACTTATGCATACTTTACTGACAGTACGCCAGACATAATATACGCATTAATTTACTCCATTCACCCGCAAACAAATCGCACTCAGGGTTGGCAGTCAGAAGGGCGTTATGTTTATGAAAAGTGCATCTAAACTATAAGTTCTCCAAAATTCAATGCTACTAACTAACAAACAAGGGACGTTTTTGAAAAACACAGTTTTTCTTCATTTGAACGCTATGTTGATTAGTCCATTCATCATAATGTGTATTATTTTTTTACACATTTGTCGTCAAATCTTCACGCTCGTTTACTTTGTTCCGACAAAGCTAATGAACTATGAACAAACCACAACATCCAAGCATTTAAGACTAAGATCTATAAATGTTATTTATGACGTGCTGTAATTGAAAAAAACATTTTTCTTTTTTTTGTCTTTCAAAAGTGCCTGTCATGGTCTAATTCCAATAAATGCTTTGTGTTTGAGTTTGATTGGATATACCCGTTTTTACTAACTTACAAAATATTCAATTCTCAAGCGTAACTGAGCGTCACTCGTTCGTTGTGTCGAGAGTTCCGTACCTATACTTACCTACATGTTATGTTTGTGTGTTGTAAGTCTCACCTAGATTATGTGTATGTATGCCTGTTGGCATTAGAAATGTGCCCGTGATCCCATCTCTATCTTGCAGCTTGACAGTTGTACGGCAGTGACTAGAATAACGCTAAGTCAAAATTCGTGCTAAGTAACGTTTATGGATCTCGGTCTATGTCTCCGCACAACACAGTCTTGGCAGAATTTTAAGAATATGTCAAATTCGATTATACAGTCTCCACGACTTCTGATCTCATAAGTGTACAATGAATATTGATAGATCGCTTTATGTTGCTGGCCAATAAACTAAGATTGGAGTCCTTGATTGAGCAAAGCATATTTAAATAAAGTTTAGTATTAAAGTATAAGCTGTACCTACTCGAGCTGAGTTTGTCCTTCACGGCAGTCGGAAAAATGCAAAAATTAATTCTTGTTTGTTATCATGAGCACAATCACGTGTTGTAAGTATCGGTCACTATTTACCAGTCACCCAATATACCTATAGGCTCTATACGTATTTCAGTAAGACATGCTACAATAACTTTTCTTCACAAAATCTATACTTTAATATTATAAAGCTGAAGAGTTTGTTTGTTTGCTTGAACGCGCTAATCTCAGGAACTAATGGTCCGATTTGAAAAAATATTTCAGTGTTAGATAGCCCATTTATCGGGGAAGGCTATAGGCTACATTTCATCTCGCTACGTCTTATAGGAGCAGAGCAGCAATAAAAACTTTGTGTAAACGCGGAAAACGTGACGCAGACGAAGTTGCGCGAGACAGCTAGTCAAAAATAAAAACATAATTCAACAATAAACACCCTTATCCTGCCCAAGGAGTGTCGATAGTGTTCCTAAAATAGCCTGGTGCAGCTGTTTATCAGTCAGAGTAGTGTGACTGACTTGTTTACGAGATGCTGTACGTGCTATCATCTCGCCTCGGTTGTAAAGCGCAGCGCATGGAGATATTTTATGGCGTTTTGTATGTTGTTGTTTTTGCAGATAAGTTGTGCACGGTGATAGTTATGCGGAACGGAGGAAAACAAGAATCAGAGCTCAGCAAAATATTATGAGCACGAGTAAAAGAAAAAAACCGGCCTAGTGTGAGTCGGAGTAACGCACGAAGGTTTCCGTACCATTATTTACAAAAACGAGCAAAAAAAATCACTATTTTGATTAGAGCCCCTTAAATTTTTATTTTATTTTGTTTTTAGTATTTGTTATTATAGCGGCAACAGAAATACATAATCTGTAGAAATTTCAACTGGCTAACTATCAAGGTTCATGAGATACAGCCTGGTGACAGATGGACGGACAGACAGCGAAGTCTCAGTAATAGGGTCCCGTTTGACCCTTTGGGTACGGAACCCTAAAAATCACTCTCTTAGGGACATTTTAGGGTACCTAAAAAAGGTAGACGCGATGGCTAACTAAAATGAACTTAGAACATAGGGTAAATTAAACAGCCAGGCTAAATAAAACTGGTTTAACAGCTGTCTAACGTCCGCAATCTAATCTTTCAAATAATTTTCTTAGTAGTTGAACATCACATTCTTTACAACAAGGGGTCTTCTCTCGATTCTCTAAGCACGAAATCCGTAGTTTCGGCCGAAATTACGGTCGTTTCCTACTTCGTATCACTTACGGACATAAGATTCGTTGGGGGCCGAAACTAAAAATAAATGACAACACAATTGGACAGTTCGTTCATATTCACGCTGTCAGACGCGAAACTCCGGAATCTGAAAATATTAGGGAGTAAGGTTCATTGCGAACTATAAAGCTTAATACGGACGGACCCCCCAATAATTATAATATACACAGTGGTCAAGCGAATCTAATCTCAACGCTCACGATAATAAGGAAAAACAAAATAATATACAATAGACACACTGTGTTGTTACAAAAACTAGGAAGTTATCTAATAAGCTGTCACTACTTACAATAATCTCCACACTTTATGGCTTCTATAAACCTCTGGCACTTTATCGGGGATCACAATACACAACAAAAAATATATCCTTATTGTCACCGAATAGTACCAACTATAACAAAGCGTTCATTAGTTAGGATTCCTCTCACACAGTAAAATAATAAGGTCAAATATCAGACAAATAAATCCTACCAAAAATATCTAGCTAGCAAGGAGTTCTGTCTTTAATTACTCTCAAGGGAATCCTTCGTGCCGTCATTACCATTTTAATGAAACGCTGCGAGCGTACGATGTGATGGCGGCTCGTCACTCACGCTCGTCTCGGTGTTAATGCGGCCGGGCTGTTAATTTCAGGGGTTTGGCGGGCTGCCAATACTTCGTTATGACTATTGTCAGTTTCGTTGTCAAAAACTCGTAAAATGAAATTGTGGGGATGTTCTTGTGGATATTTTCATGGCATTTTAATATTCGGGCGTAAAAACGGTCAAAGTTCGATACGTTTTGCGCAGATAAAATAAAAATGGAATAGCAACAGTTTCTAGTAAAACTAAATTATAGAATATCATATACCTATACCCATGTTTGACAGTCTTTGTAGTCAGTGGCCTGTAAAACCAGTCTTACCAAGGAGTATCGTATTACCCAGTACTAACTTGGTTGTGGAGGTCAGATAGCAGTAGCTCCATGTAAAATACTGGTATTCAGATGCATTAAATCAGACTGGAAGCAGACCCCAACATAGTTGACAAAAAGCTAAGCAGATAATGATAACATAACCATGTAAAAAATATATAGGTAGGTAAGTATTTGATAAGAAAACCAGAAGATCCAGCCCTAAACAATTCTGGTTCGCGGTGAATTTGTCTTCTCCGCATATACGGATTGTCTGCAAAGAACTAGAATGATACTTCTAGTTCTTTGCGAAGAGGGAAGAAGCTATGCTTCGTTGTTGACTGATAACAGATAGACACTAACACTCTGGTTATATAAGATCTTGCTGATAACCGGGGATAGCGATCTATCCGTAACCGGAGATAGGATATTGAAAACTGCCGCAAGATGACTCCTACAAGGTAATATAGACAAGGTAATGAATGATCATATTGTTTATTGCGACCCTCAAAACAATAGGGCAAGGGCAAGTACACAGGTACCTAATTACGTTTCTTTTTTTTAAAACATTGTTTATTCTTCTTCCTTCAGAGAATCATCATGGTCATTTGATCTTTACATGGTATACAAGGTGTTGTTTTGCATCCTCGTCAAATTTCAGGAGGTGGTCACAAAAGACATACATATTCAATTAAAATGACGGTACCTAGTTGATTATGGGATTAAATATAATGAGCACCAAAAAATACTTTGAGATCCTAAGTTACGTTACCCAAAAAAAAAATACTAAAAACCAAAAAAATTGTATTCAAAGACCAAATATAGTAAATGATCACCAAATATAGTAAATGATCACCAAATTTTGTGGCAAGAAGAACTTAGGAAGCAAGTGCGAGCAAAGCGAGCTCGGGATATTGGGCACCCCGACTCGGACAGGTTAGGTTCGAAGGGGATGGCGGGTTCTAGTGAGCGAGCGGAGCGAGCGAACTAAGACCCCGACATCCCCTTCGTGTTAGGTTACTTTAAACCCTGCAGAGAGAAATAGGAGCCCCGCGTAGCGGGGCTCCTTCGACTACGCCTTAGTTCGGAGCTGTGATTTTCAGGTTTTTAATTCTGGTGATCATTTACTATTTTAAGCAGTATAAAAATTTAAGGTTATATTTACTTTATCTGGTGTTATGTTAAACATAAGCCGTTGATTATTAATAAACGCTGATTTTTTTGGTTGTTTAAGTTTGTCAATATTTCAGAATAACCCCCTTAACGTGGTTTAGGGGATAAGAAATCATCAATTAAACGTTTGAGATTGTTTGTATGTGTGTAAGCGAGGTAATAGGGCAAGAACCAGACGAGCCGCGTTTAAAACACGGGTGGTTCACATTTACCGATTTCCGTAAATAAGAAAAAAAAAAAAATTGCATACCCATTTTATTATCGATTCGCGACGAGAATCATTAGCATAGTTACCTAATTGAATTTGACGAGGATGCAAAACAACATCTTGTATAACAAAATTGCTTCCTGCCGTCTGTACTCTTAGATCTTTTAAACTACGCAACAGATTTTGATGCGATTTTTATCAATAGACAGAATGATTCAAGAGGAAAGTTTACATTAACCCCTGAAAAACACATCAAAATTTCCACTCGAACGAAGTCGCAGGCAGCAACTAGTGAAGACTAAAAAACGTTTTAGAAATACTCTCTACAAAAAATAAAAGCTACTACTCCACAGCTGAGTTTATGGAGGACAAGACATTTTGATTATGATTATTTTTATTTATTTGTCTTTACTTTAATAATTGTGTGTGTTAGTACGTAAGGAAATGTGTATTAATAATATGTAATTGTGTTATTTAATTTAAAATTTTGTGTCTATTGTTTTGACATACCTAACTCTATTATGATTCGTATGCTCTCGGGTAAAATGTAGCGAACTAGCCATTTCTGTATAACATCTTATTGTAATGAAACCTACATTTACGAATAAATTTGATTTGATTTGATTTGATTTGAAAAACAAACGTTATTTAGCAAAGCTTAGAAAGGTAGAACTGGAACTGAAAATGTAGAACCAACTTGTTGCTTGTACCTCATGATTTATGTATACCGTATCGGTACTTGGACTTAGCTTTAAAAGCACGTAGGTATATTTCATTTCCCTGAGTACACAACTGTAACTTCAAAGACACTTCTTAACACGACGCCAAATAAAACGAATAAAATATAAAATGTTTACTTATAAAACTGTCTTCAAAATATTTGCTGAAATAATAATATTTGCATTTTTACAAATTAAGTTGTACTTAATAACATGATCTTTTAAATGTCACAACTGCTGAAAATTATTTTCAGATGAAAGCTCTCTTGATCTTTTTAATAAATACTTTTTATATAAAAAGCTTTCAAGATATTTAGGTCCATATAATTAGTAATACAGACTATCTGATCAATAGCTGAACTAAGGTATTTCCTTGTCACCTCTAGGTACGTAATTGTAGTGAACCTTAGATTTTCACCAATTATAGAAGACATTCACAAAATCATCTGCATAGTCTTTTCCCAAACTGTCTTGGGGTCGACTTCCAGTCTAACCGGATGCAGCTGAGTACCAGTATTTTACATGAAACTACTGCCTATCTGACCTCCACAACCTAGTAACTGGGTAATACGATACCTCTTGGTAACACTGGATGTCAGACTTTTGGCTTCTGACTACTCGTAACGACTGTCATAGATCTACAAATAACAGCCGTGACCAACGTTTTAACGTTCTTTCCGAGGCACGAAGGAAACTCGGTATGTAATTATGGTCACCCATCCACGGACCAACCTCGGAAAGCACGGCTTAACTCCACGAGCTCCTCGAAAAGCAATCACAAAAATAGTAATTAATTTGGAATTTGACTGCAATTCTTCTTTTCTTCATTCTTCTGGTGGTGACCAGATCCTCGACGATAGCTGAAAGATCATAGTGGCATAAAAAATCATACAGTTATTAGCTGTGCACCCAAATGGAAAAATACGGTCTTCTGTGCTAATCGTCCAACCATCCACCCTCGTTATACAAGAAGGAACTCTAGTGCACGGCGGTTATGTGACAATAATAATGTCATATTATTACCTACTTAACAGTGACTCCACCACATACAATGTAATTTAACGAGATAGCTCACAACGTGCAATTTCCTGCTTCAACTTATGCGACACCGGTTTAGCTATAAATTAATACTCTGATAGAGATACCGGTATAGAGATATCATCATGAGCTATTTTATTGCCACGAGCTATCTTTGTAAGTGTCCGTATAGACAGGGAAATACTGGATTTATTACTTGTACCTGAGTTAATCGCTTCTTGGACCTGTACTAGATTTAAAAAAGACAATATTACAGTAAGGTATAAATTATAAAGAATAGATCCAGAAGTAGCATTTGACAAGGCATTAGATGATGATGATGAATTGGTCCTCAAGATAAATAATGCATATTTTCTTTTGATCGTCTCTCTCTATATTTTATTTAAAATGACGTGTATGCCTTAACAGAAAAACATAGCGCTCAAATATGCTAACCTAACACCTTTATGTTCCTTTCTTTAGCAAAGTACTCTCGCCATCTTAAAAATGGAATACTCAATTCTAGAAAATACCAATAACATGGCATGCATCTTTAACTACTGCAATAAACACTACCTGCACTACATTATTATATTACTGCAATCCTGCCACTATAAGCTCAAGGTCTCATCCGCCTGGCACTCAATGACACGAACAGAAATAAAGCAAACAAATCTTTCGCTATTACCGACTTCCATCTCTAGATGACTCACTAGTGCGCTGGGGGGCCTCAGTCCAGGGGGCCTAAAATGGCCGCTTTTGCAGAATCAATCTGCAAAGTTCGAGTGAATCAGTTTCTTCTAGGCAAGCATGTTCCACGCTAGGCCGCATCGTCGCTTCACAGCAGGCGAGTCGCGGCCAAACGCAAGCCAACCTATACATCTATAAACAAATAAATAAATTTGAAGTGTCTGTTTGTAATATTAATAAAAGAACCGCCTTTTACTACATGCAAATGAATGTCTTTACGGTACATACCAAACTAACATTTTTTACATTCACACATTCCCGATTTTAACGGGACTTTCACTGACAGATAGCTGATGTAATAAGGAGTAACATAGGCTATTTCTTAAACACGCGGACGAAGTCGCGGGCACAGCTATTAATATGAATGAGAAATAAATTAAAATTCTAAAAATGGTCACAGACGTGGTTAATATTATGAATTGTCAATTTATGACCATTGTACGAGTAGTGAAGTAATATATATTATTTTTATCCTATTATGGTTCTGCTAAAGTAGCCATTTTAGGCCCCCTGACAGCAAGCGGATTATATGCCCCAAGGCCGCACTATTTGTACCACAGGATGCTACAATCGTCTACTTACATAAATACAATGGGATGAGGGTCGTCAAGGATGTGTCAAATTGTCACCAGTAACTCTTATAGTAAAGTGTAAATGGTCTGATAACAGGTTTGACCCAATAATCATCAAGACTGGTTTTCTACGAACGTACTACAACATCCTGAATTCCTGATGGTATATGTGCTATTGCGACTGCTCCATATGAGGTTTTGGGTACGATTCCTACGGACCTCTCTCGGACTAAGTTTTAGATTGATGTTTCCATCTGGAATTTCGCAGAAGAAATAAAGAAAGAAAACATAATTATTTGGCACATGCCACAAGTGCACACAACAAAATAAATAAAAAAAACCGGTCAAGTACGAGTTAGACTCGCGCACAAAGGGTTCCGTATTATTTATAAAAACGAACAAAAATCACTTTTTTGTATGGGAGCCCCCCTTAAATATTTACTTTATTCTGTTTTTTAGTATTTGTTGTTATAGCATCAACAGAAATACATAATCTGTAGAAATTCCAACTGGCTACCTATCACGGTTCATGAGATACAGCCTGGTGACAGACGGACGGACGGACGGACGGACGGACAGCGAAGTCTCAGTAATATGGTCCCGTTTGACCCTTTGGGTACGGAACCCTAAAAAAACAACAGAAGCAGCCCGGAGTCTGGTTTTGAACATGGTTGATGGCATCAGCGTCCTACATGGTTCGTAAAATATGATTTGCGCTATAGGTACACCTCTGCCTAACCCTTCAGGGATACAAGTGTGATGTTATACAATGTAAAATCTACCTACAGGTGAAAGACCTGTCTTTTCAGGTTCTCACATCGTCTATCTCAATTTATTAAATGTAATTCCAATTCCAGGCTATCATTTAAGTTTTATCAAACGGAAAATCCTAATTACGCTTTTTGTCCGATTTAGTCCCGACTATGTAATTACACCAGTTTCCCAAAGCCCACAAGTATGTGCCCTATACCCAAGGAGATTTTTTTTAGATGTACCAATATACATAGATACCTAAAACTTTATACGATTTCCTTTTTTCTTAGAAGTGGCAAAAAGTTAAACTCCTGACACGTTTAAGCGTAGCTCTCCAAAAGCAAAACCATGAATACGGGTGCGAGCCCATTGCCATCAACCGGGCACACAAAACCAGACTTCGTGGCTGCTACTGAGAAATTCTGGATGGCAGTCGCGCTAGACGAACGAGGCAGTCCGTTCAATAAACTGAACAAACAATTTCATCCAAATTATTTATTTTCACATTTTCATTGAAACTAACAAACACACACTCAAACAGCCTTTGAACTTAAAATGAGTCTTGATGCAAGAAAGCCACAACTAGGTTGTGTCAACAGCAACCTGGATGCTGGCTCAAAACTAGGTCGGGTTTAAATTGTTAATGAGGTGGCTTGCACTCACAAATTGCAGTTGATAATGGAGAAGGTCAAAGGTAAGATTGGTTTCAAGCGATTATAATGCAAAATATAAATATAACTATCCTGGATTTTTAAGTAGGTTTAGCTAGGTCGTCTTTCTTAGCCTGAAGGAGGGCTGGAATTGTGCTCGATGAGTAAATAGGCTGGGACACTGTAAGAATAGATAATCTATCGATTCGACTTAAAGCTTTTCCTTCTTCTTCTTCCGTAGGTAGATACCTTAGAAGGAATCTTCCTATTTGTAGAAACAGCTGGAGCTCTCCATATGCATTACTGTCATACAAAAAAAAAACTGATGTTTTACAACAATCCACAAGACCACAAACAAACAAAACTACCTTAACTGTGAGCATAGCAATGTGTTGTTCGTTAAATTATAAACATCTCATTTAGATCTCTCTTCGTTCCAGGGAATAAACATCAAGCCACCTTACCAAACAAACTAATCCATTAATTTATCCAAACAAGGAACGCTAACAGACATAGTTTAATTAATGGACGACTATTCGCCACGTTTCTGTCATTCCCCTGGCCAACGTCGACCTAAATAACTATTAGTGACACACAGCGACAATTCAAAGTATGCATTTCCAAAACAACGTGGCCTCGCTTTGTTTAGATTCCTGTACAATGACAGATCCGTATAAACTGGTTTTGTATGGCTTGATTGGTCGCCGTGCTTACCAGGATAACTTGCCAGGGGGAGAAATTGGCCGGGTTCTATGTTCTACTTAATGGTTTTGCTCAAATTACGTTCGTTTCAATAGTTACGAGGTCACGCCAGGGGAATAATTATGACTGGGGACTGATAACAGGATAGAGGATGATCGATACGTATCTTAAATTCAAGGGAATCTCTTCTGTTTACGAGATCTACTTTGTTTTTTCGAGTCGGTTTGTGCCTATGAAACCTTTGTTGAAAGAACCTTTTTTTTTCGTCAGCATGTATTGTACTCTTCTCTCCGTGCGGTTTTCTCCAGCAAATCTTTCACAAACGCTTCTATGCCGTCATGCCAGCATTTTCTATGCCTCCCACGGTTACGACGCCCGTCTTCTGACGGCACCAGCTGCGTGACGACTCTAGTGACGACGATAGTACCTACCTTATTAGCCAACAAAATTAATAGAACGTAGGAACTACATAGTTCATTAGTTCATCAGCAAACAAACGCTCAATGTAAACTTACAAGAGAAAATAATGAGGAATGTATCAGCTGCCTTTAGTACCATAACCTATAATTCATTGTCCACAACCTTGTCATTGTCATTAAAATTGTGTCCATATTACATTTTGAAATAGAGGCAAAATTAATTGGCTAGCAAAACTATGCCGTTGACGTGAAAGGTGAAGTGTGATGAAACAAAAACTATGTGTGTTGGTACACGATGCTCTTATAATAATATTAATTTAATTCAGGTGACTGAATAAAACAGAACGGAGTTTTGATTTTGAAAAAACATGTTTTAACGACGATAGTGGTGATCATTAGACGAACCGAGCGATAAGATAAAAAAAAGCTTTTTTAGATAATTATTTTCAGTAACGTTATCTCTTTAGGGTCGTGGTTGGTCAGGGATTATCGACTCAACTCAACATTAAATTAACATAATTTTCTATAACAAAGAGACAAATTGTTGTGATAACAACATCCTCTGCTTGGCTCATAGCAATCATAATCCTATTCTACACTTTCTACCGCCCGCCGCGTCGTAAGCAAAATAGGTTTGTAAGTTTTTTGTATAAAACCTACTCTGTAAAAACACCCACTATCGGTTCACATATTCGATAATTCCTTCCTGCCTAGAGACCTATCCGCAACGCTCCATATAAACAGATGAAAACACAAGATGCAAACCAAAAACTTAATGTGGTTTAGTAGATGTTTACCTTTAGTATTTAGTACGTGCTCGCCGCAACAGATGGCGCTACTAGGATGAAGTATTAGAGATAGTTTATTACGTGTAGTCGTTGTCGGTATTAAGGTCCTAGGTATACCCTGGATTAAAACCGTCGTGGATTTCTGAAATATCTTTACAATATTTGTCTAGTCAGGCTTCACTTACCTATTGTAATAAGAGTATAGTATAGCAAATACTGAAAGCTGTCGTACAAATAGATGCAGTTTGGATGACTAGTTGTGGCGAGTGGTCTATTTTACATGCTAAATGCAGTAATGACTCAAGTGGATTACTATTAGAAGATGTCTCATGTCTCGCCTGTGATCCTAGGGATAAGTGGACTAGACTTAAGTAGTCAGTGACATAATAATAGGTAGATACATAGGTGAACATAACCTACATAAAATATAAAACGAATACCATATCTTTTGAACAGTGTGCCGGCAAACATAGGAGTGAAGCTAATGAAAATAGTTTTAAAAATAAATTTAAAAAATATTATTTAGAAAATTGTTATGGTGTCTTAAGCGTATTATTACATTATATAGCTTTATTATTCTTAGTATTAATACGATATTTTAGAATGAGTGTATAGAGACTCACCGACCCCACAGTCAAACCATTACTACGATTTTGTGGGGCTTAGTTTATATTTTTTCATATCTTGTATCAATATAAATAAATACACCAAGCAAAAAGCTCATGATTCTATGTGGGTCATGAAATGTCGTTTATCGGAAAACAACTAACTTTTGTGAGAATTTACAGAAGCAACGATTTCATCAAACTAGAATTCTAACATAGAAACTTATTCTTAGAACGGCGTCATAACTTATCCAATCAAGCGGTCAATGCTATTTCTACTTTGGATGTTGTCGTAGGCCAATGCATAATAACTGGACTATCTCCTTCAATAATAACTAATTAATTATCGCGCGGTGGCCAAATGGGAGAGCAGCGGTGGCCCGTAAATTGGGAAACACAAGACAAGAATCTCAAAACAAAACCAAAATGCTTAACTGAACTGAAAACCTAGTTGTAGCCGATGATAAATAGGATACACCTAGGTTTAACCACCGATGTGCGGCTGCACCTAGTTCTAGCCGCTATGATGAAGGCTAAACCTAGTTCTAACCGAAGATAAGTAGGATACATCTAAGTTTAACCGCATGTGGTCGGCTGCACCTAGTTGTAGCCGGCTAAAACTAGGTATAGCCGCACTTCGGCTATTAGCCGTAACATATATATCCTTTCCGTTAGACCCTGTATGTTTTTTGATAAAAAAAATAACAAAAATACTTAATATCGAAACCACATTAACCAGAATGACCATTACAATAAAAAGGCTCGTTTAATGTCGAAGCTAAATTAACAAAAAAAGACCTTACCCAAAATTATCTTCTCTATAAAAAACTTTCTGGTCATTAAGTTGCAAGCACAAGATATTCATCAGAATGAATACATTACCCGTTATTGCAGACGGGTGAATGGAAGTTATGGTGTAACACAGGCCACAGCCGTACCATGCAAATGGTATGAATAGTAATCGAGCTGTCAGAGCATATTGGATGGAGTTATGATAGGAATCCTGTTAAATTTCTGATAGCCGACAGACAATTTATCTTGGCCGGGCTTACGAGCGATATTGTTTTGAATTTTATCCCAAACTCGGAATTGGTTTTGAATACTTACATAAAATATTGTATACAAGGTGTTGTTTTGCAACCTCGTCAAAATTCAAGAGGTTGTCCCAAAATACATAAATTAATAATTAATTAAAATTACGGTACCCAGTTAATTATTAATAAACGCTGTTTTTTTGGTTGTTTAAGTTTGTCAGTATTTCCGAATAACCCTATCATGGTTTAGGGAATAAGAAATCATCGAAAAAACGTTTGAGATTGTTTGTATGTGTGGAAGCGCGGTTATAGGGCGAGAATCAGACGGGCCGCGTTTAAAACACGGGTGGTTGATACTTACGGATTTCCGTAAAAAAGAAATAAAATAAAAATTTCCTACCCATTTTATTATTGATTTGGGACAAGAATCATTAGCATAGTAACCTCCTTGAATTTGATGAGGATGCAAAACAATATCTTGTATGTGCGTTTATTCAACTATATAAAAGGTACTTTGTTGTAGATAAAGTTGAAAGTTGGATTTGTACTTCAGTAAAACCTGGCTTTGTGCCCGGTTGATGGCGATAGGCTCACCCCCTACTTGCGTAATGATGATGTTATTGTTATGCTATTAGGTTTACCTGTACCTAACCCCTAGGATACATTTGAGTATCACTGTAGAATAACGGGTCTCACCTTGTTTCACAGACAGAAATTTCACAGAATTTCGTTTCGCAGAAAATGTTTCACATATTTGGTCCTTAATTTTTTATTCTGAATATTTTTGTTTCAACTACTGTTTACTCGAATGAAACATATGTTAGAGAAACACAATTCAATGAATTTTACAATCACATTTTTATATTTAACAAACTTATCAAACAGTAGAATTATTTTTTAACGAATATTGTTTGTTCGATGTATTTCCATTGTATTTTATTTCAACGAAATAATAAATCTGAAATTAAAATATTGTCTTTAAAAGTCCATATTATGTTGTGCTACAAAATTTAGTGACAGAAACAAATCGCTGCAAAACCGACTCCACGTGGTCTACCCCTACGGTTACGTAGGGTCCGTGGCTGGCGGGTACCACGTGGTGTTGTTTTGTTAGGGGTAGCCCTAGAGTGTAGCTAGCCGGCTCGCGAACTGAGGAGCAGGTGGTTTCTAACGCTCGCCGCAGCGGCTGAAGTTGCGGTGGTGAGCGTTAATACCATCTGCGACGATAAGCTTGCCTGGGACCACCGGCGCCGGATCCCCGCGGCCCCGCAGCGCTGGAGCTGTGAGACAAACCATGCCTATTGCATGTTGCATGCTCGCTTGCATGCTGCATGCTTGCTTGCACGCTGCATGTTGCATGCTCGCGTGCATGCTACATGCTTGCTTGCACGCTGCATGTTGCATGCTTGCTTGGATGCTGCATGCAACATGCAACAGACATGGGCACTATTAGTGAGAATAATAAGATTGTTTTCCTGTTTGAGAAGAATTTACCCTCATTATTTTTGTAACCGGGGTATTGTAATTTTATAGGAAGGTAAGAATTTTTAAAAGGTATGAGTTTTAGAAACTGTCAAACGATGAAATGTTATTCTCGGTAATAAGTTTCATTTGAAACAAACAATATGTGGAGAAGGAATATTTGATTTGTTATTCTATGATATGAATATTCTAACATTAAACTTTATTTAAAATAAAAATCTATGATATAAATTTCTCAAAGTAAGCATTCTGCGTATTGATTATTATAACGAAATTCAATGAAATTAGCTATGAAACAACGCATAATCCGAATAATGCCTGAAGTAAGATGCCTGTTTTCAGTTATTCCAGAGTACTCCTATATGAGGTGACATTCCAACAGTATAATAATTGGCATACACTAGTCATGCGACTCCAATTTCATTTGTGCATGCTAAATTCATCATTTTACCGTAACCACTTTTAATGTACAAACATACAGCGGTAGTTAATCGATTTAGGTTGTTAACTGGCTTTGGATGGTTTAAGTTAGGTACTAGAAACGGCAATGAAAAGTAAAATAACTAAATTATCTATTTCTCCAATAAACACATTTAATTTTTTTACCGAGCTTGATATAAATTTGTGGTTCAGAGTAGACAAAGCTTTGACTTCTAAACTAGATCCCCGAAGCCAGTGTCCCTTTGATTGAAATTATCAGTGCATTATAAGCCACTCAGGCCCTATCTTGTACCACAGTACTCAAAGTACTGTGGTACTAGATAGCACAACTCAAATCAATCACTAATCAGTCTTTTTATTTGCGTCCCCTATAGACGTACGGTCCCAAAGTGACCGATGACTGGCATTTCTTTTCTTCTTTCAAACACCACTGTCTGGATGTTATAATAAAAGTCCATTTTCATAAGGCCATGCCTAAGTAATATTGTTTTATAAAAGCTTGGAAGGTTGTTACATTAGAGTAGGTTCAATAGTTTCGTCTTATAATACTTAATAGTTTGGTTGACGAGTATAGGTGATGGTGTCGAAAGAAAAACTTTATAAAAAACAGGTAAACTGGTGCTTTAGGAGTACCAAACTCTAACTCAAAGCATTTATTTCAATTAGACTATTACAGGCACTTTTGAAAGTAAAAAAAAAACAAAATGAAACGCGAAGCTACAGTCCCAGTCACAAGGCATAATAACTTATGAAAGTACTGTAGTTGCCCATTCCAAAGCGTAGATCTCTATGGAGAAGAATGGGCAAGAAACTCCATGGATACTCATACCACCTACATAACATCATCATCACGCATATAATTGCCGCCGCGTTAGGCAGAGCTGTACCTAATAGTAGACCCACATTTAGCCAGATATGTTTAAGTCACGCCTATTACATGGAGGCGTGGTGAGCCTATTGCCATCAACCGGGCACAAATCGAGACTCCGTGGCTGCTACTGAGAAATTCCTGATAGAAAAACCCAATAACCATTTGCCCGACCCGCGAATCGAACGTCGGACCTCATGCTCAACAGTCTAGATTGCGACCTTTATAGACAAACGAGGCAGTCGTACCAAGGCGCAATTTATCAAATCAAACCTACTTCTGGACAATGCTGCACAATGACCACTGTTCCCTTTCCAAATTATGATTACAATAGTGATTAATAACATAATTTTATGATTTATGAGTACTTATTAATATTCCAACTATCACAATTTGTACATTACGTTATAGTAACCACGTTACGAGTGCACGTGGTCTGGAGCTGGAGTACTGCCTAACCACTTACTGCGGTTATCGCTGACTATTGAGAACGTGAGTGAATCGTGCATATTTACTCATTCGAATAGATCTCGTACTGCTCTTAAAAATTAGAATAAAAGTCTTGTGTTATTTTCCTCAAAGAAAATTTTCCGATTCAGATTTAGGTCGTAACTTGGTAAATAATGGTCGAGTTTATAGGTCACCTGAAAACTGACTCTAAAAGCTATTTTAATATCGCGAAAAAAATATTTAACCACTGTTGATTATCTGCCTGCCAACTTTAAAGTACGCCAGCTAAGATATTAAGTTAAGATATTAATATGCATAATTAATATAACTGGCATTTTTTACGGTTCTGTATTTCGAATCTTTACTTGCTTTGCCCTGTAGACCGAGCAAGAAACGTTGGGGCCCTACTATAACGTCTTAAAACAGTATTATTTAATGTAACTCTAGTTTGGAAAGAGACGGAGCTATATAGAACACCAAGCGCCATCTCTTTCCTACTCTGGAATAACATTAAACAATACTGCTTTAAATTGTCAAAAAGTGGAAAGCGCCAGCGTAGCCCGCCAAAATTCAAATTTTCTTTAGTTTTTTGCTATTTGCAGGACAGTTTCGGGCTATGTGTTAAACAAAATATGATTTGCAACTCTAACACAAGTATAGTTAATTATAATCATTTAAATCATCAATACAACCCTCTAAGTCAGTTTAATCCCTACACTGATCTGCAAATTGCATAAAACGTAGGAAAGTTTGCATTTCGCGGCCTACCCTTTTTTTTACGGATAGAAAATCATCAATTGACACGCGCTCTGGGTGGAGCGGAAGGGAGTGTCCGACTTGTACTGACTAAAACCCATCCATGTTCACTCTTAGCCCTTTGTGCTCCAGATCCGCGGTATCTCTTTCGAACAATCCCGCAGCTCTGGGTTAAATCAAACAATCTGTCGGTTGAATTTAAAAAAGAACCTTATAAGATCAGAAATCTGAGTACTGACCGTGCATAATACTACAAGGTCCAGTCACGTGTAGTCGCTATTTATGCTAGCGTGACACTTACTACGATAAAACGTGAAGTAACTTTAGAGCTTGTTTGCACTGCACAACCAATTAGTGGTTTGTCGATTTGTCGAGTCTGCGGAATTAAAGTTATTCTGGTGCTGAATTGGGTGTTACACGGGTTTGAATTGAGCCAGCTGAAAACTGCGGTTAGCTACGGCTAATTTTAGGTTGCATTTATTGGGTTTGTTTAGTAATGGTTACCTATTTGCGATTGTTTATAAAATCTTGTCTTAGGATTCGAAGTTCCTTTTGCAGACTTTTAAATAAGAGTAGCTGGCCACCGACTGGAGTCAAACATTGAAAAGAAGTCGAAGAATGAAAGGAGTAGGTACCCAATCAGTTTAGGTTTTCTACAACTGCGTATATTCTGCTCAGTTTTCAAGATGCACTTACCCATACTACCAGCAAAAGCCATGAAAAATGCGATATGTGGTAAAAAAAAAAAAAATCCTTCAAAAGTTAAGGATTTTCCGCCTTAAAAACTACCCTACTCTAGCAATCTCTTTATGTTACCACCAAAAAGAAATTTAAAAAAATATTTGCAGTAGCTTTAAACCTCAACAATAAGTTGAGATAATCGTTTATCCGAACGAACGAACATAATTTTAAGTTACACCGCAGTGTGACCTGACCTTTGTCCGAAGTGTATCGTATTGGCTGGCTTGCCAAATGGCGGGCGAGGCACTGACCACTCTTGTATGCAGCCAAACCACGATACCACTCTACTATTAAATAATGCAATACCACTTAGATATTGGTTATGTCGGTTCTATAATCCCTACCGATATTGTTTTGTTTACAGTGGTTGTTTACTTTATCAGTAACCTAATATTATCTTACTAATATTATAATGTGAAAGTTTTTATGTTTGTTTCCCAATCACGCAAAAATGGCAGAACGGATTCGGATGGAACACACACAGATAGTTTAATAAAGAACACATAGGGCACCTAGTTTTTCTCTCGGTAATTGACTTGGCCCGATTCTGAAGACCACACGGTATAAAAGTTTCATCAAAATCCATTCAGTACTTTTGGCGTTAAAGAGTATCAAACTATTCACGAAAGTTTGTGAGGATATATCCTTATATCCTCACAAACTTTCGTGTTTAGAATAAAACTAAGATATAGAATATGGTCTAGTCTATGCTCCCTCAAATAAATGAAAAACGACTGTTCTAATTATGAAATCTTTTTTTTGTTCACAGGTACGTTTTTAAATTCCTGGCTGATTTACATTGGCCTAAGATAAGTATTGAGTTTAGATCAAGTACAGTCCTATCACGATGGACTTTTACCTCTGGCAAGCAATACCACAGCAACACAAACACTACTGTGACGAGAAATTATATAGTTTATAGATTTCACTCTAGTTTTGACAAACTCGTCAGTGGCAGCAGATGAACAGCATCAATACTGAACGAGAATTCATAGTGCCAGCAATGCCCAAATTTGTGTGTCCAAATTTCAGTTAGGTATGTTTTCTTTGGAGAGCAGCGGTGGCCCAGTGGTGGCAGCCCCGACTTACAAGCAGTAAGTCGTAGGTTCGAACCCAGGCAGGCGCATTACTTTGTGTAATTTATTTCATCACCGCTGCTCTCAAAACGGTGAAGGAAAACATTGTGAGGAAACCGGCATGTCCTAGAACTACAAATTCGAAGACATTTTGACATCTACCAACCCGCACTGGGCCCGCGTGGAGGATTAAAGCCCACTCCCTCTTATTGAGGAGGCCTGTGTCCCAGCAGTGGGAACATTATAGGCGGATGATGATGATGTTTTCTTTGTGAAATAGGTACCACAGTAATGACATCATTATCATGTTGCTGCCCTTGTTCCATTGTACTTGGGATCGGCGCAACACGTTATTTTCTTCCATTCTCCCCTTTCAAACGTGATCATTGCATCATTTACTCCTGTCTCTTTCATAATTCACAATACAAGGTGTTGTTTTGCTTCCTCGTCAAAATTCAGGATGTTGTCACAAAAGACATAACTAATCAATATAAATTACGGTACCTAGTAATTATTAAAAAACACCGCTCTCTTTGAAATTATCGAATAAACGTTGAGATTTTTTGTAGGTGTGTAAGCGAGGTTATAAGGCGAGGATCAAACTGGCCGCGTTTTAAACACTGGTGGTTCACACTTACCGATTTCCGTAAATGAGAAAAAATTCCTACCCATTTTATTAATTTGAATCATTAGCATAGCTACCTCCTTGAATTTGGTGAGAATGCAAAACAACATCTTGTATATTCATCATCACAATAGATCAATCAATATTCCCCTACTTTAGAAATTCAGATAATGTAAATCAGCCGTAATATATTGTAATTAGTGGCTTAAACATAGTATCCGATTGGTAGGTCGCCAAACTGTGCTTTTGATTGGTTTCCAAAAATAACACTATACTTTATATTGATTGACATGACAAAATTAACGTAGCGGGCAATTTATTTATCGATAACGTCGAATACCAAGTTTAAAACTCCCTCCCACACGAACTTAATTTATTATGAGTTCAAAAATATTTCAGGATTGACGTCAAACTAGATAATGACATTATGACCTTTTAATTTAAAGTCAGTGCCACGATTAGAGGATATCGTTTTAAAAACTATCAAAGTATGGTCCGATTTATATCGATGGAGTATTAAACTAGATTAGGGTAATCACAGTATAGTTGATAATTGTTTTACAATTAGGCTATATCATTTAGGCTAGCTAGGTTTTAGGTTGCTATTGAAAAATTAAGAAGGTTCAAAAGAAAGAATCCGCATACCTACGTGTCATATCGTATCTTATTAAATACGGCGTCCATTTTGTTTCTTTCTACCATTATAAAGGTAAACAAGCTAAAGTGTACTGACGAAAATAGAAGTTCAAACGTCTAAATATAAGCTTATGCTTTCCTTCGATAATTCTCTTTAGTTGTAGTAAAATATTCATGAACTAGAAATAAAAGGATCTATGTTGTTATTAGGTAGGTAATATGAACAAACAACTCTGGAAAAACATTATGAAACTATATTTTTAAGTATACCAAAATAAAAACTGTAATATTTAGGCTACACAGTAGCAAAAATCATTTCTACTATTACTCGTACGGATTCAAGATGTATTTAAAGTGCGGATAGACCACCAGATTTCTCTGGCCTTTGTGCAAGACCCTTTTCTTTCATGACAAGGTTCACAAGTGTTTTTGGCCACCGTTGTTTGTGGCGCTCGCTGGATTGGAGTTCCTCTCTGGCTGTGACAGTTTTCTCAGAAGAAGCATCATTAGCATACAAAGATTCGTAAGTTTCCAGCAATTTTGGGAATTCCGGATCCAAGCCAGGCACGTAAAGAGAAGGGCAGTGGCACTGACCAGATCTTTCCACAAACTGGTCGTTATTTTCTAGTATCGGCTCAATCTCACACAACTCAATGTCTCTTTTGTCTTTGGAAAAACTGCTCCAGTTGGCTTTAGAAAAATTAAAGCGACGACTGAAAGGAACCTCCAGAGAATAAAAAGCCTACTTTGTGTAAAATAATCTTCAGTCACTACCAATATCTTTTTCAATACTGGAAACCCCATAAAACAGAATTATTAAGATAAACGAGCGGTATGCCTAATTTAATACACTTTATACACTTGTACACTTTATACATTAGTAAGCATTTTATAAACAAACTGATCGATTCGGCCTAAAACACTGACTCATTGAACAGCAAATTCAAGGAAGTCTTATTTTTACCGGAAACTTGGTTTACCGATCTGACGATTCCTGAATTTCGTGAATACGACTTCTTAATAAAAATGTTGAAATGAAACTCGTTTTCCTTTAACCTTATTTCTGAATATGTTTTTAAATTCGTAATTCGCGAATTTACATCGTATTTATGTAGGAGTTAAGGAATATTATCCCGAAATTGGAATAGCATTGGATAATTGGCCATTGTTCGACTGACTGATCATTTTATAGGTAACCTATTGGTGGCACCTATTACCATCTATGTACTCACATCTAATCTATACAAATATTATAAAGCTGAAGAGTTTGTTTGTTTGCTTGAACGCGTTAATCTCAGGAAGTACTGGTCCGATATGTAAAATTGGTTCGATAGCCCATTTATCGAGGAAGACTATATATTATCACGCTACGACCAATAGGAGCGGAGCAGCAATAAAAAATGTTGAAAAAACGGGGAAAATATGACGCCGACGAAGTTGCGTGGGACAGCTAGTATTAAATAGTGGATGGTATTTAAAAGTACTTCAATTTATTCCCATTTCGTTTACCTAATTTTGCCTGTGTTCCACCAAATATACTGAATGTGCACCAAAATATGTTCATTAAAATATGTCATAACGAGCATCTATTTAACAACTGTTGCAAATTTGTAAAAATAGTCATACACCTAATTTTAAAAACAAGCATTTATTTTTTTAGTTTTACGACGTAGCCGTAGCCCCGCTACGCGGGGCTCCTATTTCTGTCTACAGGGTTTAAAGTAACCTAACACGAAGGGGATGTCGGGGTCTTAGGTCGCTCGCTCCGCTCGCTCACTAGACCCCGCCATCCCCTTCGAACCTAACCTGTCCAAGTCGGGGTGCCCCAAGAAGTCAGGAATATTTGGTGCACGATCAGTATTTTTCGGGGAAGAATAAAATAGTTATTGTTACAATAGAATATTTGCAGCGCACTACAATAAAAAAAGTGTTATATCTTGGTGTTAATTTGGAATTTGTTTGATTTAACATATTTTGTTGGCCGAGTAGTTTAATTATAGTAGAACAATTAAACGGTTTTAAGATCAATATTTTATAAATGCATACATAGATGTACCTTTAGATTTTTGGTGAACACAAAAATATTATCCTTAAATAATTATTTATAGGTTGCACATACAAAACCAGTTTATACGGATCTCTAATTGTACAGGAAATCTATACAAAGCGGGGCCATGTTATACTGGAAATGTACAACTTGTGTCACCGTGTGTACAAAGGAACTGATAAGGCTGCGTGAGAAACCAATGCCAAATAAATTTGTGTTGGTATACGTTTGTGGTTTTAATAAACTCGATTAGGCACACACGATTAGGTACTATGTTCATCATTATGAGTATTGCTTACACATTTCATCATTTTATTCAGTAAATTGCTGAATAAAAAAAACATGAGTAGGTAGCTTGACGACATAGTATTAAAATTATTAATAACTTTGTCGCACATTGTTATGAGATCAAAGATTCAGGAAATGTTAGATGTTTACTGCATCCTAAACACATTGTATGACTCAATAAAAATACTAATTTAAATAAATGAAAATGAGAATATTGTATGGTTAATTTCGTGTTACCGCGTGGTTTCAAATATCTATCTACTCATATATCCTTCGTTTGCAATTTGTCTTTCAACTATACAGGGTGACAGGTAATCAGTGACCGATACATAAACACGTGATTATACTGGTGATAACAAACAGCTTCCCCAAAGATACATTTTTTTTGACTCATTCACTTTTTGCACAATAATACAACAGCCGTATGAAATTCACGCGCGCGCGCCTGTGACCTATCAGCTTGTGATAAAAGTAAATAAGTCAAAAGAAATGTTTCTTCGGCAAAGTTGTTTGTTATGTTACCATGAGTATAGGCGCAAAATGTCTCTTTCACAAAATGTCTACTGGTAGTAAAATGTCTCTTTCTCATAATTTCGCTCTCTTATAATGTCGCTTTCGCATAATGACTCCTTCTCAAAAGGTCGCTTTCTCACAATGCCTCTTTCGCAGAATGTGTCTTTCGCAAAATGTCGCGTTAAAAACATAGAAAAAAAATTAGCATGGTTTAAAAAAAGGGTGCGGACACTAATTACCAGTCAGCCATATGTAAAAGCGCTAACTAAACTTTTCATGTGGCTACACGAATAAAAGTTCAGTTTACTTCAAATTGTTGCCTTTTGAATTTATTCTTTTCCCTCTAGCTGGCACGACTGATACTGACACTATTAGCCTGGGTCATCCCCCTGCTGAGCAAAGGCCACTCCCAATGACTTTCACTTCAGATTAGCGGCTATTTGAGAAACTAATACTAACTACACAGTAATCTGTGTTTTGGGGCGGCGCAGTGTGGTGTTGCGTACACGGTCACGACATTTTTTTTTTAAATATATTATTAGTCAATGCAAGTTAATTTTCATTGGCTTATAGTTTAAATTTATCTCAGTGGAAAAGCGATAGTTTTGAAAACGGATTTAAATATAATGGCACACCCACGTCCTACAGGTAGCTATGAGTTTGTAAAAATGCAAACAAAGTGGTATAGCCCCTATAGTAAAGTAGTAGAGATTTCCCCGAAGTTCCCAACAGCGATTTTCTTGCAAAGCCAGAAAGTTTACGAGTGTGTGGCTTCACTTGAACCGAGGCCGACTTACGACCTCGTTGAACGGCTGAAGAGCTCATGAATAAAGTCTTGAGTCCGAAATACGAGCGTGAAAAGCCGAGTAGAATCCTTCAACGTGAACTGTCACGTTGCATGAACTTATACAGGGTCATATAAATTTGATAGCGCAACTTCACAGATATATTGTGTATCGATGGCCTAAGACGATAAAATATATGACGGCGCTTTTGCAAAAAGGCTTCATATGATTCACATTGCAAACTAAACTGTTACCACAGACGAGAGAGAAGCGGTCTACAATTCTCTCGGGCGGAACGTCAAGTCGTTGTTGTGGGTAGCCATATTGACTTGGGTGGTTGTCAAGGAAGGTGCCGGTAACAAGGCGTTGACGGATCGCCGACGTCTGTTTTCTTAATCTTATTAAATCTGGTGCCACATATCATAATGTGATTCCGATGAGGCGGATAAGAGCCATTATTATATATTGCTAACTAACCACAACCTTAAGTAGCATAACATAACGCCTGTAATCCCCAAAAAGTTAGGCAGACGTGTACCTAATAGTATACCTACACCAACATTTTGCCAGTTATGTTTAAATCCCATGTAATAGGGGGCGAGCCTGTTGCCATCAGGCAGGCACAAATCCAGGTTCCGTGGCGAAATTCCTGATGGAAAAATCAATAACGCTTTGCACGACCTGGGAATCCAAACCAAGACATCATACTCAGCAGTCGCATTTGCGACCACTACACCAGCGAGGCAGTCTTTAAACTGCTAACGATAGCCTTATTTTTAAGTAAGTTCATCTGATGGCCGTTGAACCATTGACTCTTGAAGTTATTTTTAATGATGAAGTATCGACACCGCGTCTGTGATGTTTGAACATTTAATTTAACCTTCTATAAAAATCCCCTAACTTTTGTCATTTAATAAACTTTTAATGAGCGATAAAATTTAAAGTCATCATAATGTACTTAGATTCATATTCTACAATACTGGACAAGAAGATTTTGCAATGGCAATGTATTTCTAGCATTTAGGGCAACACTGATAAATCATAAACTAGACACATGTTTACGGCACCCACGTAGAAGAAAATTGATTTATTCCTTGCCGGGTAAACACGTCGCTATATTCAAGCAAAGATGGGATAACTCTCCTCTCTAGTAGTAGCATAAAAAAGCACTATTATCATCATCATCAATCTCCTGAATTTTGCCCAATTAATTTGGGGTCAGGGCGCAGTCTTCTTCTTCCATACTTCTCTATTACTCGTAATGCTTAATGAAAAAACTAAAACAAGGTAAATTATAAGAAAAGCGTTCAAATCTATAGACTAAGTTTCTAAGAACGTCTGGGATGATAATTAATACATTTCTCATTATCAGCACATTTCGTTTGGCTCTCAACCAAAAGTCAGAGAGAGAAACAGCTCAACAGCTCTGATTCACAACGCCGCCATTGAAAGGAAGCGTGCGTCGTCGCCGAAGTCCGAACGCGTTTCAAATGTTAATCATGTTCTTTGTTCAAAATATGTGCAATGTTATGAAACTTTACGAACTTTTTGGAAAATACTTTTTTTTTGGCATAGGCGTGAATGTGTTATCTTTATCAGCAGTTTATGATCATCTCTTATCTCTTCTTTTCGAAGAGTCATATCTACTCATAATACAAACACACATAGTAAAAGTGTTATTGGTTTACGTTTAAATGACAAATGACTAAGAAGTGATTATAGTAATTATGTCACTATATGTAATTCTCCTAGTACGAATACCAATAGACTATACCTAAATGAGCATAGGTACAAACTGTACGGATGTGTTGTAGCGGATGTCATCAAACATCGTTATTATAATGCGCCGGCGCGGCGCCGACGACATCTTCTCTCTAGTCTTTGATCGTAGCCTCGTAGTACATTCTATTAACCATAATGTAAATAAACGCACTTTGAGCATGCGTGCCAAAACGTGCGTACAATATAAATAGTTTAATACTTACTACAAAAATAAACGAGGAAGCAGGTAGGTAATGCCCGCTACAAAGTAACAAGTGACAATTTTATATTATTATTATGTACGTGTATGACCAATTTAAGAGTTTTAACGTGATTTTATATTATAACTAGCCTATGCCCGCGGGTTCGGTAATAGTCCGACAGGATCGTACTAACGTAATAAAAAGTATACTAAGTGTTAATCCAGGTTATCAACCACCCTTGAGCCGAATTTCATCTAAATCAGTTCATTCGTTTTAGTGTGAAAAAGTAACAAACATCCTCCCATCCATCCATCCTCACAAATTTTCTCATTTATAATATTACTAGCTTCTGCCCAC
The DNA here is from genome assembly GCA_963082945.1 of Cerastis leucographa. NCBI lineage: Eukaryota > Metazoa > Arthropoda > Insecta > Lepidoptera > Noctuidae > Cerastis > Cerastis leucographa. Next base: position 16,528,596 of record OY720356.1, on the reverse strand, counting down.
GGCTTCGTCCGCGTTTTTTCGGTAATTGACCCGCGGGATTACACTACCGGGATAAAAAGTATCCTATGTGCTATTCCAGACTATTATCTATCCCTGTGCCATATTTCATCCAGATCCATTCAGTAGTTTTTACGTGAAAGAGTAACAAACATCCATCCATCCATACTTACAAACTTTTCGCGTTTATAGTAGTAGGATAATAAGTATCCTATAAGTATTCTGCTAAAGCGGGCATTTTAGGCCCCCACTGTTATTAAGCATTCGTCGTTTAGGGTTTGTGAAAAGCGTTCAGTATTAACGAATCACTTCATTTTGCTACGCAGCTCGCAGTAGTTATTGTGAATTTTTATATTATTACTAGCTCGCGACTTCGTCCGCGTGGAATTAGATTTTTTCTAAAACAGTAGTAGCCTAAGTTACTCCTCATTACATCAGCTGTCTGCCAGTGAAAGTACTGTCAAAATCGGTCCAGCCGTTCCACAAATTAGCCGGAACAAACAGACAGAACGACAGACAAAAATTGTAAAAAAAAAAAATTGGTATATGTACCGTATATAATACTCGTGTTAGATTTTAAGTACTGTGCTAGGTTTTAAGTTTTATAATCTGTATCCAGTCTTATTTACTAATAATTTAGTAGTAATTGTGTATGGCACTATCGAGTAATATTTATACTTTTTATAATCGGTTATTTCGAATTAATAATGAAGTGTAATATTCGATACTTCCGTTAATAATGAAACTAGACTTAAAACGATGGTTGTTGTTTGGTACTCTAAAGTGGGAGGGGGGTAGCTTTGATAAAATGGTCGACGTCGAATATTTTGGGCAGTCTCAGTGTGACCATCGAGGTGAATAATCAGCTACCCCTACGACTACGAATTTATGTGTTATTTGATAAAAAGTAAAAGTGTTGTGCTGAAGTTAAATCTTTTATTTGGAGAATCTACCCTGGTTCCTGATATCAGAAGTAAGGATCAAGTCTACGCCACACAAAAGGTATGTGTGTTAATATGTGTCATGGTGCTATTTTTTTTTTAAGTGTTTAATACGTTTAAAAATTAAACAAGAATAATTTCCGATGTAATTGTGTTGAAACACGTTAAGTGTAATTTTTGTTGTTTGCTGTTGCATAAAACTGTTCTTTTTTCTTTTCTTTTTCTCGCTCTTTCTCTTTCTTGGCTTATTCTTAACCGTTTAATAGATTTCCTTATATACATAATATAAGAATCAAACTAATAAGCTCATAAAATGAAGTATTAAGTTTTTTTTTTTCTTCCTCTACGTTTTTTTAACATTCATTTTACAACAGTGACATTCTACGTAACGGTTATTATTTAAATTCAAAAGCCACAAGGCAGAGTTAATGTACGTGTTAAACCTAAGCTACTAGTTATCTATAGTAAGCAAAATAAATACTTGAATACTTGAAATATTACTTTTCCGCATAATATATTTTTTTTAAACAGTTTATGTCCAAAAAAATAAAAATGTTTTCAGGTGACCTAAAATGGAAGCCAATAAACAAAGTGATACAGCGACGCAACGACGCAGCCGGGTTGTTAGAACTCCACCGCCGAGAGAAGATGAAGAGGTCAGCGCTCGCAGTTCTCGCAGCCACAACCGGTGCAGTGCACGCAGAAGCAGAGAGAAGCGGAGCCGATCGCGACGCAGCCGCGGTCGTCCCAGCCGAACGAGCACCAGGAGCCGCAGCCCTATTTTGCGACCATCTCGTCCAACATCCACAAGGTATGATGACGATCACCCCAAGGCGATGAGTAGATCACCACCGCGGGTTTCGGCCAAGAGAAGTGTCTTATCTCCTGGTCAACGTAATAGCTCTGTACACCGTTTTGAGCCATACCATCAAGCGGGATCTTCGCAACAAAACCAACGTTCACCACGCCAAAACAACAACGAACAATTCAAACCTAATTTTAATAGCCCTAATGGAATTTCTAATATGAATTTAAATGATTTTATGAGTCTCATGAGTAACTTTGTTAGATTAGAAAAGAGTCAAAAATTACATTATGATAAAAATATGATTCCCGAATTCGACCCTACTATAAAAAACCATAGGATCGAGACGTGGATTTCAAAGGTCAATGAGTGCTCGCAAATATATGGTTGGACTGATCAGCAAACCTCACACTTTGCTTTACCGCGTTTAGTAGGACACGCAAAAAAATGGTATGAGGGACTGCCTTCAATTAATAAGACCTGGTTAGAGTGGCAGCAATACCTTAAAAAGGCCTTTCCGTCTGAATCAAATTATGGGGTTTTGTTATCTGACATGTTGGAAAGACGTTATAAACCCGGTGAATCACTAGATGAATATTATTATGACAAAATGGTTCTTCTTAGTGCATGCGACATATCAGATAAGAAAGCGGTTGATTGTATCATACATGGGTTGGACGATAAAACTATTAGGGCAAGTGCATCGTCAGCTCGGTTTGCCCAGCCTGAAGATTTATTAGGATTCCTTAAAGATATGTGTAGGGAAAATAATGAATTTATTAAAAACGCAAAATCTAAGATGACTTCTCAATCTAATAGTAATATAACTTGTACATTATGCAAAAAGACTGGGCATTACTCTAAGCAATGTAGGGCTAATATATGTTACAACTGCAAACAATTTGGCCATAGAGTGTCTGGGTGTCAACAACCATTGTTAAAGTGCGAAACATGTCAAAAAGTTGGACATAAAAGTGAGGACTGTTATCTTAAAAATAAGACTAAAAATAAACCAAACACTGAAAAACGAGTGATGGTGGTTGACACTACTAACAAACATATTAACAAGAGTAAATACTATAAAAAATGTTTTATAAACGGGAATGAAAAAGAAGTGTCGTGCTTTATTGATTTTGGTAGTGATTGTTCTCTCGTAAGTAGTGATTTAGTAAAAGACTATGGGCTCACATATAAAGAAGGCAATGTTCCAGTCATTAAGGGTGTAGGGGAATCTAAGCTTATTCCGATAGGTAAAACAAGTTTTACATTAAGTATAGGATCTGTTGAAGGTCATATTGAAGCTTATATTGTTCAACCTGAACATTTACATATACCAATTCTTGTAGGTCAAAACTACACGGAACAGCCACATATTCTAGTAATTAAAACTAATAATACTCTTGAGATATTAAATCGTAGCGTTAATTCAGAGTTACCTGATATTGAACATGAACGTAGCTGTGTAGTCAATCTATTCATTAGTGAAAATACAGTAGTAGACAAATCCAGTGCCATTAAATGCTATACCAATGACATTATCAATGGTACTATTTATATTTCGGGTAGCTACCGCTTTTATACGGGTTGTGAATTTTGGGTTCAGGAAGGCATTTACAGTGTTACAGATAGCAAAACGTCCATATTAGTAATCACCCCACTTAATAATTTGACCTTCAAAAAGAATTCACTTTTAATCCGTGCAGAAGTTGTGAACGATTGCTTGAGTAAATCAAAAGGCACTGCAAAGCATTCTTGTTTTCAACTACAAAGCCATTACGAACCAATTGCTCGAACAGATATTAATATTAATCCTGAACTGTCGTTAGTGGAACAAGACAAAGCTTACAAGCTTATTACAGAATATAGATCCACGTTTGCTCAAAATCTTTCAGAGTTAGGCTGTACTAGTTTAACAGAAATGGAAATTCAATTAAAAGATACAAATCCCGTCGTTTATAAACCCTACAGGTTAAGTTACCCAGAACGTCAAAGTGTGCAATCTATGGTTAGTGAACTAATAGAGAATGATATTGTTGAAGAATCTGTGTCTTCTTATGCGAGTCCAATCTTGCTAGTAGCGAAGAAAAACGGCGGAAAAAGATTGTGTGTAGATTACCGTTCACTTAACAGTCGAACAATAAAGGATCATTTTCCTTTACCACGAATTGAGGATCAAATAGATCAATTAAGTGGTAGTAAATACTTTACCAGCCTCGATTTAACTAGTGGATATTACCAGATTCCAATAAAACCTGACTGTCGACATTTAACTGCATTTGTAACGCCCGACGGTTTGTACCAGTTCAAACGAATGCCTTTTGGTTTGGTCAACGCGCCATCTATATTCCAAAGGACTATAACTAAAGCTTTGTCCGCTAAAATTCCGAAAGTAAATGATGATGTAGGTGAGCAACAAGCTAAACAAGCTCTGGCTTATATGGATGATTTAATCATAACTTCAAAAACTGTTCAGGAAGGTTTAGATAAATTAGAAAACACTTTTAAGTTGCTGAATAATGCTAAATTAACTCTTAACGTTCAAAAATGTTACTTCTTTCAAACGGCTATAGACTATTTGGGGTATGAAATTAGTTATGAAGGTATTAGGCCAGGTAAAACCAAAATTGAAGCTGTAGAAAATTTCCCCGAACCTAAAAACGTGCATGAAATACGACAATTTATAGGACTGGCAAGTTATTTTCGAAAATTTATAAAAGATTTTTCTCTTATAGCACGTCCTTTGACTGAGTTAACAAGAAAGATGGTAGGTTGGCGTTGGGGGGTCGATGAACAGCAGGCATTCGAAACTTTAAAATGTAAACTGATACAACGTCCAGTTTTAGCTTTATATAATCCACATTTTAAAACTGAGCTACATACCGACGCTAGCAAGATTGGGTTAGCAGGGATATTATTACAGAAAGAACATGACAGTGCACCTTTAAAGCCCATTGCTTTTTACAGTAGAAAAACTACACTTGACGAACAGAAGTTCCACGCGTACGATCTTGAGACTTTGGCGGTTGTTACTTCGTTAAACAGATTTCGTGTTTACCTTCTAGGCCTAGAATTTACAATAGTAACGGATTGCAATGCACTCCGAGCAACCTTTTCAAAGAAAGATATTTTGCCGCGAATTGCACGTTGGTGGTTAGCGTTACAAGAATACGATTGTAACGTTATTTATCGTCCCAATCATAGTATGACCCACGTAGATGCGCTTAGCCGCAACCCGATAGAATCAAAAAGATCATTAGTAGAACCAGAATTGCCGATGGTACTTAATTTAACTAAAGAGGATTGGCTTATAAGTTTGCAGCAAATTGATCCTAAATTGATACATATTAGAAAAGTTTTAGAGGACCCAGAATACAACGAGATAGTAGATATTAAACAAAACTTCATCATAAAAGACAATAGGATATACCGGAAAGTAGGAGACGAATTAAAATGGGCTGTGCCAAAGGGGGTTAGGTGGCAAATATGTCAGCAAAACCATGACGAAATTGGTCATTTTTCATTGGATAAAACTCTGTCAAAAATTAAAAAAGACTTTTGGTTTCCAAGAATGAAAAAGTTTGTCTCTAAATACGTAAAAGCTTGCGTACACTGTGCTTATGGGAAAGATACATCTGGCAAAAAGGAAGGATACCTTCATCCTATTCCTAAAATTGATATTCCTTTTCATACGTGTCATATTGACCATCTAGGCCCATTTGTACGAAGTAGTAAAGGTAACATGTACATCCTGTTGATTGTTGATGGTTTTACAAAATTCTGCATATTGAAACCTTTGCGAAACTTGAAGTCTTCCCTCAGTATTCGTGCTCTAGGAGATGTATTTAGTACCTTTGGTTATCCGGTCAGATTAATTTCTGACAGAGGCTCGTGTTTTACCTCTAAACAGTTTGAAAATTTTTGTAGTGACTCAAAAATTAAACACATTTTAAATGCAGTAGCATCACCTAGGGCCAACGGGCAAGTAGAGCGGTATAACCGCACAGTGTTAGGAGCTCTTAGTTCATATGTAGATAAAGTAGGTGAGAAAAAATGGGATCAAGAGCTAGGAAGAATCCAATGGGGTTTGAACAATACCTTAAACAAGGGCACGGGCAAAACTCCTTCCGAGGCTTTATTCGGGCGTAACCTAAGTTTTGCCGGAGAAAATACCTTTAGTGAGATATTTAATAAAACGCGAACACAGCAACCGGATATAGAGGAACTAAGGATTGATATTAGCAAACACATAGAAAATGATCAAATAAAACAAAAAGAAAGATTTGATCGGCATAGAAAAGATCCAAAGAATTATAGCATTGGAGATTTAGTAAAAGTCAAGAAGCAAAATAATTCAAATGAAGGCCAAAGTAAAAAGTTACTTCCGGTGTTTTCTGGTCCTTATAAAATAACGAAAATCCTTGACAATGATAGGTATGAGGTTTCTTCAATCCCAGGTTCGAATGTAGGTAAACGAAAGTATTGCAATGTATGGGCGGTAGATCAGATCCAGCCTTGGATAAGCATATGTAGTGACTCTATCGCAAGTAGTTCTGAAAGTGAGGTAGAGAATTAGTGCAGGAATAAGAGATGTTATGTGTATTGGCATAACGATGATTAAGGTATTGACAAAAAAAAAAAATGAAAATACTTACAAAAATGAATTGTTCCACACTGCTTTCATTGATGTAATTATTTCTATAATTGTAAAGAGTATTAAAAAGAGAAAATATCTGACGTCGTTCCAGATATTTTACTGAATATATGAGTGAAAAAATGAGAGAAGAACACCTGACGTAGTTCCGGGTGTCTTGAGTGTAAATAGCGTATACACGAAGAGGTTTCATTACCTGATGTAGTTCCAGGAATGCCTCGAGTTACCATAATATATATTTAAAGATATTAAATTTAGCTTACCTTTCTACAATAGGTAGTAGATTTTAAGTAGACAACATATAAGTTTATTTAAAAAAAAAAAAAAAAAAGTGTGTTGAACCTGCGTATACAATTTCATTTATATAAAATTTAATAAAGAATATCAATACTTTCTACTAAATTGTTACAATTAATTTGTTGATTATTCAATGTTTATAATTTACAGGCTTCTTTAAGTAGAAATTATTGATTTACAGTACACTATAATTTTATTGTTACATTTTTTTTTTGTTGGAGTGATTTTAAAAATTATTGTTGTTTACCTCATTATGTTAACACAGTCAAGGGCTGGTCAACTTATCCAAATTGAAAAGGGCCATAAACTTATTATCTTACCTAATTAAATTCTAAACACTAAATCCTCCTATAGAAGGCAGAGAGAGAAAACATCCTATAGAAATTAATAAATTTTGGGAAAATTTGACGTTTTGTGATAGGTCGATAAGCTATTGACTGTACAGTGTATACATGGACCTGTCAACATCGTTTGAGGACAAACGTCTTCTCAGGAAGGCCGACTGTTAGATTTTAAGTACTGTGCTAGGTTTTAAGTTTTATAATCTGTATCCAGTCTTATTTACTAATAATTTAGTAGTAATTGTGTATGGCACTATCGAGTAATATTTATACTTTTTATAATCGGTTATTTCGAATTAATAATGAAGTGTAATATTCGATACTTCCGTTAATAATGAAACTAGACTTAAAACGATGGTTGTTGTTTGGTACTCTAAAGTGGGAGGGGGGTAGCTTTGATAAAATGGTCGACGTCGAATATTTTGGGCAGTCTCAGTGTGACCATCGAGGTGAATAATCAGCTACCCCTACGACTACGAATTTATGTGTTATTTGATAAAAAGTAAAAGTGTTGTGCTGAAGTTAAATCTTTTATTTGGAGAATCTACCCTGGTTCCTGATACTCGCATGTAGTAAAAAGCGGTTTTTTATTATTTTTTTATTTATTCATTAAAAGCTTTTATTTTTTATTTTATTAAAAGCTTTTATTTATTATTTTTTTAAAAGCTTTTATTTAACTTTTATTTTTTAACTTGCAATGTATGTATGTATGTTTGTTACGGTGGAATCTTGGAAGCTAAATTAGAACTACTTCCCGATTTTCGATTGAGCTGAAATTTTTTACACACCTTTGGTTCTGGCGACAATACATTTTTATGACAGACATAACTTAATACTGCAGCCAGGATCGTCTCCTCACGAGAGAACTCCTCAACGTTTAATAGCACAGACACGAAACTTTGCATGCACGTTCATATTTGATGGATAAACATGAATTCTATCATGATCTCATCCTGCAGCCAGGATCGTCTTCTCACGAGGGAACTCCTCAACAGTTGTTAGTACAGACACGAAAATTTGTATGCACGTTCAAATTTGATGGATGAACATGAATTCTATCATGATCTCATACTGCAGCCAGGATCGTCTTCTCACGAGGGAATTCTTAAAAGGTTAATAGCTCAGACACAAAAATTTGTATGCACGTTCATATTATTCGATGTATGAACATGAATTCTATCATGATCTCATCCTGCAGCCAGGATCGTCTTCTCACGAGGGAATTCTTCAACGGTTAATAGCACAGACACAAAAATTTGTATGCACGTTCATGTTTGATGGATGAACATGAATTCTATCATGATCTCATCCTGCAGCCAGGATCGTCTTCTCACGAGGGAATTCTTCAACGGTTAATAGCACAGACACGAAAACTTGTATACACGTTCATATTTCATAGATAAACATGAATTCTATTATGATCTCATCCTGCAGCCAGGATCGCCTTCTCACGAGGGAACTGCTAAACGTTTAATAGCACAGACACGAAACTTTGCGTACGAGTTCATATTTGATGGATAATCGCGATTTGTATTGTGAACTTATCCTGCAGCCAGGATCATCTTCTCACGAGGGAACTCCTCAACGGTTAATAAAAAGCATTAAATGAAAAAAGTGTTGAGATTGGGGTAATGATGTGTCGTCAGAAAAGATTACGGCGAAACTAAAAATGTTAAAATAAAATGAAGTTAAAAAACCTTTAAAAAAAAAGCTTTTATTTAAATGCTTAATTGAGTAACTTAATCTGCTAGGTTTTTTTTTTAAATTCCAATTTAATTATTTACTTTAGGTACTTACGCAAACCTCGCCACAAGCTTTTATGATCATATAAATTGTGTATAATGAGGTTATAAGTTGATAGTTAAAATTTTAAAAGAAAATTTTATTTTCTTCTTTTTAGAGCATTTAAATAAAAGCTTTTTATAAAAAGGTTTTTTAACTTATTTTTTTAATATTACAAACAGACACTTCAATTTTATTTATTTGTATAGATATAGATGTATAATATGTTAATATAGATGTAAGTGTGTATCTAGGAAAACTCATCGAGTTTTACGATTACGAATCGTTCTTCCATTAAATCAAAGTAGATAAGAAACAGATTGTCTTCATATTCTGGAAATCTAAAATTATCAGAATTCATTTCGCTCTTCATTTCCTTTTAGTATTACTCAATATGAGAATAGGTTAATAAAAAAAACTATGTAGGTGTATGGAATAACTGAAACCGAACCGAGGTTTTGAGTATGAATGTGGATGGGTATAAGAGTAGAGGAATATCAAAGAAACGATGGATGGACTGTGTTAAGGATGATATGAGGAGGTGCCTCACGAGATGACAAGTGATAGGAAAGTATGGAAGAGCTGGCTTACCATTAGCAATAGCAGTATTGTTTTACTCTTATTCTATTGTGGGAAAGAGATGTAGCTATGTACGATGTCTAGCGCCATCTCTTTCCCACACTGGAAAAGCAGCAAAACAATAATGTTTTAAGACGTCATGGCAGGCCACTTGGGCCTATTTGGTGCAGCCTTGAGTCACACAATATTTATTGATTAGTTTTAAGTTTTTTCTTTATATATACGTCTTTATTTATAACTAGCTGTCCCGCGCAACTTCGTCTGCGTCACATTTTCCCCGTTTTTACAATTCTTTTATTGCTGCTCCGCTCCTATTAGTCGTAGCGTGATGATATATAGCCTATGTCCTTCCCCAGGTTAAAATCTATCTTCTGGCCAAATTTCATTAAGATCCGATCAGCCGTTTAGTCGTGAAAAGGTAACAAACATACAAACAAACAAACAGTGACTTTCGCATTTATAATATTAGTATGGATATATATCCGTTTATTATTTATATTGTGTGTAGTGGCATGTACCAATAAACTATTTTTCTTTCTTTCTTTTATAAAGTTACTAGCTGTCGCGCGCAACTTCGTCTGCGTCACACTTTCCCTGTTTTCGCAACATTTTTCATTGCTGCTCCGCTCCTATTGGTCGTAGCGTGATGATATATAGCCTATGTCCTTGCCCAGGTTGAATTCTATCTTCTTGCCAAATTTCATTAAGATCCGATAAGCCGTTTAGTCGTGAAAAGGTAACAAACTAACAAACATACCAACAAACGAACAGAGTGACATTCGCATTTATAATATTTAGTATGGAAGTATGGATTAGTTACTTATAATTTTATAAAAGCAGTCATTCCTTGCTTGTATACTAATAGGTTCTAAAGTTACTCCTAAGCTGTCTGATCGCGAGGGAATGAATCCTATCCAATGGAGGATGACGTAGAAAATTAGATTAGAAGGAATTAGAATTAAGTGAGTTTTTTGCTGTTGGATAAGGTCACTTTTAGAGTTTGTTTTGTAATGTTGTTTAATTTAAGTAAAGATGAAACGTTTAATGTACCGAAGAAGTTAGGTAAGAGAAGACTCATTTAAGGGATTCTTACCTAAAGAAGTAGGAAGCATAATCAGCATAGTTTTATCAGCGTAGTGCGATGTGAGAAGCAGTAGGATTCTGAAAAGCTGAAATACATAGATGTAACTTTTCATTCAAATATTTGAGAATGACTTTTCATTTATTATATAAGTTTTTGAACCGACATATGGTCACTAACACTATCAATAACACTTGTAACGGGATATTTACCGTGTTTATTATTTGAAACATGGTAAATATCCCGTTACAATTGTTTTTATTTATTGTCTTAACATATAATCACGCCTGAAATCCCCGAAGGGTTAGGCGAAAGTGTACGTTGTAGTACAATAACATTACGACAGTCCCATTCCCATGTAATAGGGACCGAGCTATTACCATCAACTGGGTACAATTTCAGACTCCGGGCTTACTATTGAGAAACTGTACAACCAGGCAATCAAGCCCACGGCCATAACCTCATGCTTCAGGCACTGGCGAAAACTAAAACAACGAAGCAGTCAGTCACTTATTCTCATTGCCCTCAAAATCGTATGTAAAACTCTTTCACTTTCCTGCAAAAGTCGTCTCTTGTCACATACTCTCTAGTTTCACATAAAAGTAGGTAACAGGGCGGTTATACAACCTGTTTTTTTTTTATATCCCATAACTCTAGGATATGATTGCTAGACCAAATCAAAGAATCAACTGGCATATGAATTATGTTTCAATCATACTTTTTTTTTAAAGTGAAACTTTTATTACATCGTCTCGAACTTTTTCGTCTGTGTGTTGCATGTCGCGTGACGCTCGGCCGCGTTTTCTTTTCCGCATTTTCTTAGCTTTAAATATGAATTATTGGTTTGAATAATAATTAAATAAATTAAATACTCGTATTTATCAATGAAACTACTACTATTTTACTACACTACTGCGAAGTTTGGCAACCTCGCAAAAGTTAAGATTCGTCATTCTGGTGACAATTTTTGACATAAGTAAATTATGATTGATGATATCTCCGAAGCTATGCATTTTTGGACCACCTATTCTAGGAGTTTTAGTATTATTTTTACCTACAGAATATAACCCTAGAGTTATGGGATATAAAAAAAAACAGGTTGTATATCAGTGTGAGAAGGAGACCATGCATGCATGAGCCATGGAGGACGTAAACCTTTATAGCTTTGCCGAGACCTTCCAAATAGCGTATTCTGCATTCCACATCCATCCTCTGAGTTTTCAAGTGTCGGGAGGGATGTGGAGATTAGACACTTTTATTCGACAAACGTCGTTGAAATGGAATGTGAAATGGTTTATTTACATAATAGGTGCCATTTTATGTGGCTTTGTTTGGTTTTTCTATTGTTATGTTTGAAGAGGACGGTGAACGTGATGTTACGATTGTTTTATTAGCTTTTGCATATAGCACCGATCTGTATGAATGCTGATAAGTTTTTGAAGAGCGTTGAGGATTACTTAATTTTAGGGTAAAATAAGAAATATTTGTTTGTTAAAGGTAAAAATATAGGCACTGTTCGACGTAAGCCTAGATGAATATAGAACGTCGCATTTTGTGAAGATCACGATGTCCGCCAAATTGCTGGACAAGAGTGCCTTTTCAAATCTCTACTGGAAATCACACAGCGAACCAAATAACGTGACACAGAAGTGTATTACAATAGGGGTGCGGACTGGGTAAAGAAAACGACATTCTATTTTGTCCGTCAGACAGGTAATACAAAAATATTAGACACGTATTTTTTGTTTTATCAAAATATCAAAAAATTACTTAGTTAAAACTCATTAAAGTTGGAGAGTGGGGGCTCACTACGTCACAAGTAGGTATAAAACTTATCTACATGTGACGTCATGCGCCATTTCAACTCAATATAATATCTCCGTAATTTTATGACCACGTGAAAAAAGAAAAAATACGTGTCCAATACTTTTCAATAAACTACCCGACAGACAAAGAAAAAAAAATGTGATCATCCCCAATTGTAACAAAAAATTTCCGGATACTTTCACTTACGGGATATTTTCAGTGATTATTCATTGTTTGAGTTCCCGATATTTCGATGCTGTTGCAAGCGCCATGGCGTGCAACAGCGTCTACGTCGGCCGTATAAGTTTAGTTAAAAACCATGAAAGTTCAAAACAGAATTTTAAAATACTGGTATTCAGCTGCACGCGGTTAGACTGGAAGCCGACCCCAACATGTTTGGGAAAAAGCTAGCCAGATGACCATTCTGAAATTGATAGGGACTCATATCTTAACCCTGTTTGTCTGTCTGTTACCTTTTCAAATGTTAACGGCTGGCTTTGGATAAAACTTGGCATATTGATAGACCATGACCAGGATAATATAGATTTTTTATCCCGGTCGGTAGTAAGTCCTTATGGTATAATTTCCGACACAAAGGCGAACGAGGCCGCGGGCAAAAATAAGTTTTACCATAAAGTTCATAAAGCTCAAACGAAACTTAAGATCTAAAGCTAAACGTTTTTACATACAAAAACTTACCGTACTGCATAAAATTAATCTTCGTTCTTTTTTTTTTTTTTCACTGTTTTGATGTTTATTAATTCATTGTCAGTGAATACGTTTGTTTGAGTCAGATTCGTCACCAGATAAGATTTCTGGAATACTGACGGTGCTCTACAAAAATAGTCTGTGACAAGAATTAGAGCGATTTGGGATTCCATTCCAATGAAATATTTCATAAGTGGTATTTTGGAGAAATCAAGTCATTCGGAAAATTTTGTTTTAAACATTCACGGTTTTTATCTAAACTTATACCTACGGGCGACGTAGACGAATTCGAGATTTTGTTTCCTTTCCCCGAAAAGCTGGTCAATATCAATCAATAAATCTTTACTCATATCAGCGCAAGAAATGTTTACTAATACAAAGCAAATGAGATAAACAGCCACGTGGGTATCGTATAACTGTTACCTACATAGCAAAACGAAAGGAGGTCAAATTGTCTTTGTTTCTTACGTTTTCCGTTTATTTATATATCTTCATTGATACTTAACACTGGCAACGTGGCAGTTACGAAACAAATGAAATAAAACTGTCCGTATTCAGTATCCTCTAGTTTAAAAATAGAACGTTCCTGCGACACGTCTCGAGGTCGTTCAACTTTAAAAATATCGTAAGAATTTTATGCAGTACGTTAAGTTTTAGTTAAAAACTTACCGTACTGCATAACATTCTTAGCTTTAGAAATTATTAAATTTCGTTCGACCTTTCTGAACTTTATGGTAAAACTTATTTTTGCCCGCGGCCTCGTTCGCGTTTGTTTCGAAAATTATACCTTAAAGACGTACTACCGACCTGGAAAAAAATCCATATTATTCTGGTCATGGTCTATCAATATGCCAAGTTTTAAAGCCAGCCGTTAAGATTTGAAAAGGTAACAGACAGGGTTAAGATATGAGTATCAATTTCAGAATCATCATCTGCCTAGCTTTTTCCCAACCATGTTAAGGCCGGCTTCCAGTCTAACCGGGTGCAGCTGAATACCAGTATTTTACATGGAGCGACTGCCTATCTGACCTCCACAATCCAGTTAGTACTGGGTAATGCGCTAACCCTTGGTACGACTGGTTGTCAGAATTTCGGACCCCTGCACTGGCTACTTGTAACGACTGTCAGTATTACTGTCAGAATATTACCTACATAATATAGAGTTTGACAATAGGGGATAATCCATTTTTTTTTTCTTTGTCCGTCGGGTAGTTTATTGAAAAGTATTGGACACGTATTTTTTCTTTTTTCACGTGGTCATAAAATTACGGAGATATATTGAGTTGAAATGGCGCATGACGTCACATGTAGGTAAGTTTTATACCTATTTGTGACGTAGTAAGCCCCCACTCTCCAACTTTAATGAGTTTTAACTAAGTAATTTTTTGATATTTTGATAAAACAAAAAATACGTGTCTAATATTTTTGTATTACCTGTCTGACGGACAAAATAGAATGTCGTTTTGTTTACCCAGTCCGGTCCCCTATTCATTAAGGCAATTACATATTTCGTGTCTCTTTCACTAAGTATCGCCTTTTCAGTTCCAAAAAAGATATTGTAGCACATCCTTAAAATCGAGTTCCCAATCATAAAAACCCAATAAGAGTCTGAATTGTACTCATTAATGAACGAAATTCAATCATCGATTTTCAATACTATCGGGTTCGAATCGAGTAGTTAAGAGTTCACAACAAAATGTGAGATGACACGGTCACCCATCCAATTTCCAGCCACCCATCCAGTAACCAAACGCCATCGACTAGCCGACATAACGACCCACTTACTCTTAACTAAAGATTATTAACTCAAACTCAAAGCATTTATTCCAAATAGACCAGCCACACTTTTAATATAAACAGCTGTATTTTTAGAACGTAGTAGTTTTTGAAGTGGATGTATCATACATACAAGTCATACAACATATTATCACTCTTGTTTTCCCCGAAAGGATCAGCCAGGCGGTGAATACTAAGCGCATATTTCGCTACTTGATTATTTTAAGTTGCATCGAATACAGGTGAGTCAATTTCCATCAACAAAGTTCAAATCAAGAGAGCCAAATTCTTATTGGCAGGACATAATTCCACTTTGTCTGACCTGAGAATCAAACCCAGGACTAACAATGACAATCATTAAACAAGTAGACGAATACTTCAGAATAAACTTATAAAATAAAAGAATTCTACAAAAGAAAAAGAAAAACAAATATAAAATGATTTAAAAAAGTAAAACAACAAAGAAAAGGCACCTTGAGCTGTTTTATTTCATCAAAGAAAAAACAAAGGAACCATTCATAGGATTGTAAAGAATATTCCTGAGGGTCAGATCAGCCTAAGTTAAAACTTTGACACCAACCAAACTGAAGTGACCTCACAGAAGCCTTTATAGGCTCTGAAACTGGAACAAAGCTCGTTCAATTTCGGCGCTTGCTAGAAAACTCGGAAAACGGGCTAATTATTTTCAACACATCTGTCAATAAGTCGATATTATTTTGACCGTCATAATATAATCTCGAATTGGACTGGTAAGTGTTGCTTACCTTGATTAGTAACCGCGCTAACTATGACGCATAAACACAAATGAGTCATCAAAATAATGATAATGACTATCTTAACAATCTTCTATTTCTATCATAGCTAGTTTAGTATTGAACGTTTCATGTGAAATTATAATGTTCTTGAGTCAGAGGCATCCTACGCTATATCTCATAATATAAACTGATTCATTTCACAGAATAACAGTTTAAAATAAATATCGGTTTAGTTTTAGAGTTGTATCGTCATTTTATGACGATATATTGAAACAGTATTCATAAGTTATTTCTTATATTATACCATAATCTCTAATTGCTGATACTACCTCCGAACTCATATTCGGATTCATATTTGGTACATCAATAGGCCTCGGTATTTAGTCTGAACGGCCCAAATCGAATAGACCGCGGGCCATTCTCGGATCTTAAATTGTCTACGTTCCAAAGGACCAGTGATATAAACATAAACACATACATATTTACATTCGAGTGCAAAAATTAAAAAGTTGAAATAAAAGATTAAATATTTTTCTTAGATTTGTATTATAAGATCTCCTTTAATTCGTTTGGGGACCCGTGCTCTACCTCAGTGTTCCGCAAACTTTTTGTGTTCAATGTACCTACATCTAGGAAATCGGAAAACCATAAATGGAAAAAATCAATTTTTACTTAATATTAATCAACAAACCAATTTTTATAGTGCATTGAAACATGAGCTTGTTTAATTCAGCATAGGCGGTCAAAATTTGGAGTTTTCTTTGACAGGGCTGCTCTCATCTCTTTGTCGATCGTCCTGAGGCGTTCCTTTTTTTAGTTTTTATTGTGGTAAGAGTTGAAAATTCTAATTCACATAAATATATTGTTGCAAATGGCAAGAGAACTATAATAGCATGCTTTCGAGCATGCTACTGCAGACTAAATACCCATATGTAGGGTATGTACACAATTTCATTTAGCAAACTGTAGTATTGCGTGTTATTTGTATTTGTATCGTATACAATGTGAATTATTGTGACTTCCTGTTAGGCAAGAAAAGGTCTGAACCTAAAAACATGTTTTCTCGGTCGTATCAGTGAAATCCATCACGCAAAAACTGTTTCTATATCCCAAACAACAATCTTAAGAAAAGTCAGTATACAAGCAATATGAAAAACTAAAAAAACAAACATGTACCTAATAAAAAGTGTGCAAAATAACCAACCAAATTAACAGCTTTTACACCCGACCCTTTTTCATACGAAATTGTAAACACGTTTCTCGTAAAACGTGTATGTAAAGTATTAAGAAAAACATGGCCGCTTCAGATACGAGAAAACGTGAGTTTATTCGCGTCCCGTGTCCCCAAACGTTTCCTTCTCGTTTTATGTAACCGATACGAACGAACCCGGCAGTCGGCCCTTGTTACTAAGCTTGCGTAATGCTAATGTATTTTTTTTTTTTTTTTTTATAAGATAATTTTTATTTGTCCAAAACATGAGTATACACACACATAGCATGCAAGATGTTACATTAACTTATAATTATTACAGTCATGTTTTGCCTTAACGGCGTACAAATATAAGATGTCGGACGCTACCCAGCATCAATTGATTTTAAATTCGTCCATTAAACACAGCATGTATAGCAGCAATTAACAATCCAATTTAGAGTATACTTAAAACTAAATGGTACAACAAAATACAATCAAATAGTGTCATAATCCCATCATAGCAAATATTACAAAAAAATAAAAAATATAAATAAAGAAAATACCAATGTTAAAGCAATTAATCATAAAATTAGGATGTCAATATACAAGTCAAATTAATTTGTTGGTTAGAAATTCGTCAGTGCTGTAATAGACTTTCTCTAACAGAAGGTTTTTTAATCTATTTCTTAAGTTGTCAGTAGTTAATTCCCTCCAATGCTTTGGCAACTTATTATAAAGAATTGGCGCCATACAGAATACTGTGTTCTGTTACTTAAATAAGATTTAATCAGGTTTGAGACATTACCTCTAATGCCATATGCTTCCAATTTCTCAATAAGTACGTCGTGCCGGACATGATCGAAAGCCTGTGTCATGTCACAGAAAATCGTACATACAGGTATATTTGAATCTACTTTTTGCATGACATCATGTAAATAATCGTAAATTGCCAAGTTTATTGTTCTACCATTTCTGAACCCTTTCTGTTCATTAGTGAGAATATTTTCTCTTTCGAGATACGTATATAGCTGTTTATATAAATACTTTTCAAAAATTTTAGAGATTATACTAATAAGGGATACTGGCCTATAAAATTGCATTAACTCTTTATTTTCCTTTTTAAATAGCGGCTTAATGATAGATATTTTTAGAGCATCGGGAAAAATACCTGTTTCGATGCACAGATTAATTATAAAGCTTAGATGCGGTGCTATTTCTCCTGCTACAGATTTTATAACTTTTGTTGACAGGCCATCGTATCCTACGCTATTTGTATTTTTCAATTGTTTTATAATTTTAAACACTTCGATTGGCACACATGGGGCGAGAAAAAAGGAATCTTTTCTTTTTGGTATCAGCGATGCAGCATTTTTGCCAGATCCTGCTATAGGGTTAATTTTGTCAATGAAGTAATTATTAAAAGCTTCTGCAATAAATAGCCTTTGGATCAGTAATGACGTCATTTTTTACACAAATTTTGTCAATACAGTTTTTCGGAATGTTGAATTTTGAGTTATTTATAATCTTCCAAGTAGCTTTAGATTTGTTATCTGACGTATTTATTGCATAGTTATTCTGTGCCTTTTGAGTGAATTTTACATTTTTTTTAAATACTTTTGAATAACAGGTTAGTTTTCTTTTATTAATCTGATTTGGTTTAAGTCTATATTGCCATAAAAGTTGTCTTTTCTTATTGCTACATAGTTTTAAACCACGTGAAACCCATTTTGGTTTTTTCATCGTGCTGATTCTGACATTAATTTCGGGAAAGCACAGTTTATAGAATAACGAAAATATGTCAAAAAAGGATTTGTACGCTACATTAGGATCATTGGTTTTGTAAATGTCAGAAAATGATAATTTAGCTAAGCAATTTTTAAATTTTGTCATATTTTCATTACAGTAGTCGCGTCTTCTCACCTGCCAATATTTAATATTACATTTTTTTTGTACTGGAAATGAGATGAGTTGTGCCGTATGGTCCGATAGAGCAAGTTCTAGGACATCTACCTTACATACTTTGCGAAAGTTATGAGCAATATTATCAATACAAGTTTTGCTCTTTAGGCGTGTAGGCTGATACAAGGCTAATTTTAAATTGTAATTCAGTAATAGGCATTCAAATTCAATTGTATGAACGTTCTTTTTTAAGATGTCTATGTTGAAATCTCCTGCAATTACAATATTATGATGGCATTTCTTAGTTAACTCTTGCAGGAGGAATTGTAATTTGTCCATACATACGTTGAAGTTTGTTAACTTAGGAACCCTATACACACATGCCAGGACAATGTTATAATTAGGTAACACTATCGCGCAACATTCAAATACTCCTGGTTCTGATATGTTGGATATCTTCTTTAATTCGATGAAATGGTGTCCGTTCTTTACCAAGATGCATGTTCCACCTCTCTTGCTTTCTTTTCTGCAATACACGAAACCCGGTATTACTACCGGGTTTCCGAGATTTCGATCTTTGAAGCTGTGACTGAAGAACAGCCTATGTGAGTACTGAAGAGTTTGACTAAGCTATCTTACCAGTAAGCCTAAACAAATGACTATCGCTTTTAAAATTTTTCGTATCAAAACGACGTCTTTTAAAGTCAAAACTGCATTCAGTTGACATAAGATACCGAATAGCTATCAAAGTGTAAATTTAGGATATTTATAGTTTTTTTTCATATTCCAGACTAAATGTCCAATGTTATATTTGTTGTATTGAACAAATTAAGATTACCTACATAACAGCAGTACATTTGAATAAAGAAAGAACTGAAAACAGAAAAAGCTTTAAAGAATGCCAGAGGAGTGTCTCAACGACAAATATTCACAAATACAATGCACATATTGTATCTGTACGGCCGACGTCAAACGCATTCTGTGTAGGTGTCAATTCACGTGAACATAGCAAAGAATTTGCAGCTTTTTCGAATGCTGGAGTATACTAGCCGGCTACTGCCAGAAATGCTCAAAAATACCAGCTAAAACCAACTTCTATTTAAATTATGTTCGATTAAATCAGTTAACCTGAACTTTCATTATGTAATTTCCGGATAACTTATTATTACATAATGTAAATGCGAAAGCAACTGCCTGTCTGTTAAATTTTACGGCTTATGGCTGAATAAATTTCTACAAAACTCGTCAAATGGTCGTTGGGTAAAACCACCTTTTATCCCTGAAGTTAGTTCCCGTGGGATAATACCGACATTCATATGTGGGTAAAGCCGCGAGCTGAGACTAGTATAACAGTCACTATATAGATATTACGTCCCCAGTAAAGCTTCCTCATTGTGCTGTAGGAACTTTCTGAATAATACTCTCGAGATGCTCTAAAGTGCTCCTTGTGTCCGGAGGCTGTCAAGCCCCACTTGACGATAAACCCGCCTTTACCGCTGGTTGTTCACAAATCGTTGATATCTTCGACATCTTCAAGACTTCAACATTTCCAAATCGACACTTAAAATCGTTGACAAGTAAAATCTTAATGGGGATAAACTTTTTGATCAAGTGATAAAAAGAGGATGAAGAATGTTTTGTAGAAGTACTGGCGTAAATAAAACTTATCCAGCTTTGAAAAGAGACTTTCAAGCTCGAAGCTCTACAAAGCTGAATTTTTTGTAAAGATATAAAGGCCAGCCAGCCAGGTAAAGTTCCTAGTATAAGTATTCTAAGAAGAACATTATCCAAAAACGTAGCTTTGGTATCCTATTTTAGGATTTTATTTACTTTAATTTAGGATTACAGTCCATGCAACGTTGTGCCTATACAGAATAATATAAAACCGGCGCTTGAATGCGGGCTGGCGCATTGAAACAAGGATATTATGGGAGGTCTAAAAATTATATGCACAGGACCCATAAAACGCTTAGATAGCTACCTAAATGACCAAGGACGGACAGGACTGAGGGACAAGGGAAACTCATAAGGCGCTCTTTAATAATACGTTAAAGCTTCCTTCGGGCGAATTTCAGCTTAGTAGAGTGGAGTTTTAGTTTTTATTTTATGGAGTTTAAGAAATTATATCTCAAACTCGTTTTTGCCCTCGGCTTCGGTCGCTTGTTGGTGGGAAACTTATTCCACGACGACGTACTTTCGAAAGAATATTTAGATATTAAAAGGTTTTTTGAATCGGGCTTTTATAATATTAATACGGACTTTGTGCAGCCAAGATTTGTAGAGCAAAGAAGCAAATATCCCAAGCTGAATGCAATTTCTTTCAGCTACATCTCTTGCTATGAATCCAACTGCACTTCAATGTAACCATACACATTTTGACGTTGAACCCGTTGCGACACTCTGTAAGTTCATACGACGAAGCTAATTTAAGTCACATGTGAAGTCTACTTCTGACCTAAATCCACTAGTAGCTAAAATTTCTCGACAAAAACTCCAGTCAATGACACTTCCAATCAATTTATAAGACAAGATCCTTCTTTTGACGACAATTCAAATAGCTTGTTTGATTCGCTTGACAGATTTTCTGTAGAGCTTTTCTACTTATTAAAGTCGTTGCCCCAGGTAGTAAATCTGTTTAACATCATAAATCTACTTCGCTATCTTCTTGTTAAATTGCTTTCGGCCTCTAGACATGGCTTTTTGTGACAAAATTTTGTCAATTACCAGTTACCATCGTTACAGGAAAATTGGAGGTAACTCACCTACATAATATTATACTTATTTTATAAGTAGTATTTTTTGACAACTATCACACCTAAGCTATACGGGGTGTAAAGGACACCGATGTACCACGTACTTATTACATCCAAACCGCCCACGTAGAAATTTTTCGTCAGTAATTTAAAAAAAAAATCTGTTGTTTCCTGCAAAAGTACAATACCTGTCAAAATGTATGGAAAATATATATGGATGCGTCGGTGTCCCTTCCACCCCGTATTCTTTGGTTCGGAAATACATCGATTCGTAATTATTGAGGCGATTCTCTATTCCGTTTTTATTTAATGGCAAAGCTTTTTCAATATCCTTACAAACGAGTGCACATCTTGAACTTGAGATTTGTCAAAGTAAAGCCAAAGTAAATCAATAAAATCACCGTTAGAATTGACAAACTAAAAAAAATCATGAAAGGAAACATCTTCAGGCTCGAAATGTTCAAATTTAAAAACGACATAGCACGTTCCATGTGAATGCGATCACATCAAAATCCACTTTCGAATATCGTGCACCGAATCGAAACTCAATACGTTGTGTCCATTGCCGGCGGCGCTCACCAAACATTCGTCGAATGGATTTTCACAGATTTTCCTACATTTTCGAGGCCTTTCGAGGATTTTCGTAGGTACATGTTCCCGTCCTGCCCCGAGGCGTCGACGATCCGGGAAATTGCTCGACTCTCTAAAAACCCTCATATTTTTTATTTTATTCGGAAAAGCGACAAATTCGTTAACTTCATCCCGCCATTTTGTGGATCGCGATGTTCGTGACAGCGCTGTTTCCGTTACCAACAATATGAATTCCTTATACTTATAACAAAAAACGTCTGTCTGCCTACTATATGTACTACTTCTTTTCTTTCGCCTTTTTGTCTGACAGTTAATGATATAATGATATTTCACACTTACTGTACAATAAGTATGAATAGTCCTGTTTTTATTTCTAAAATCTAGGTAACACAGTTTCAATTTAACCACAAGTGTAAAGTTACCTGTTCTCATTAATCAATTAACACTTGATCAACCCGGTTTTTCACTCAAACATACTAATTAAATCAAGACTGGTTTTCCGATAATTTTCATCATATAACAGCACACACAAAGAGGTACTTAATATTAAAACTGGATACGTAAACAACATGTTTGTGTATTTTGTATTTCTTTAACAGAGTGTAAAGTTCCACATCCCCCGTAGAAAAGGGAGGATTCTCCGCCCAGACCAAGTGTTATGTCTGGTGGGCAACTGCCCGACAGTTGTTGTCAGGTTTACCTATATTAGTCGATGTAAACTTTGCTTGCGAGTTTCAGACCATATTAGTTCTTTTGTTTTCTCATAGATGGCGCAGTAGTAATTTTTGTTGTAAGTTGCGTTTTGTAGGTCGTTTTAGTTTCAAACATAAATGGTCGTCTACGTGGGAAGTTATTACTTTTTGGAAAACTATTGGGATCCTCGTTGTTGTCAGCACTTGATTCTAGACGCCCCAGTATAGTTTTTTTTTTAAATCTGATGTTTTATACAGAAGAGCTCCTACATGTATTTATTTTGTTTCATTAACTTTAGTTTTAGTTTGATTTTGTTAAGTAATAATCACCGTGTAAAACCTTTTGGATATAAAGAATACGTAGATGCGATACTCAAGTCCTACATGTCGACAACCTCGCGAGCCAGATCTAGATATTTAAATTCTTATCTTTCTCTGCTTTCACGAGGTTCTCGTCATGCGGGACCGTAAACCAACAATCATTGCGCGACGCTCCAATCGATAAATCAACACAGTGTCAGGCTTATTGGCAACAGTAGTCCTGTCAGCGGCGATAGGTCGATCCCAATACAACGTGATATTACCATCATCGAGAACTGGGTCGGGCGCATACTTATAGTATGGTACTTGTGATTCCACAAGGTTGTATTTCAAAGCAAGTTGCTGGTGGATAATCCTGGCAACGAGGTTGTGTCTATGCAAGTTCTCTCCGTTAGCCAGACGAGAACACCCAGAACTAATATGTCGGATCGATTCTCCCGAACGGTGTCATGCCCGATATATGTCGACCGTGCCATTCTTTACAATGTATTTCCGGTAGTTATTCGTCATCTTAACTTCGTCCATTATTGGACAGACAAAACCTTCGGTTTCCCCGAAGAGGTCACCGAAACGCAGCCAGGATACGGACGCTAAGAAGTAAAAGTGTCGGTGATGCTCCTTGCTCTGCCATGCCTCCCTGCGAGCATTAGTGTCTAATACTACAAGCTTGCGCTAGTTCTCGTTAGCCAAGAAGAGCCCAACGCAACTGCAGCGACCGGCGACGCAGCACTCACACATGAGGCGCGTCGGCTGCGAGGTGGAGCTCAGCGACGAGCTCGGAAATGGTGGGTGTGCCTCGTTTAGTCGGGCTCGTCGTCTCGTCAGCATTGGTGACCTAAATGACTTTTCATTTTCATTTTTTCGTAGGTATATTTAATTTTTGTTGAATCACATCCGGTTTTGAGTCAACCCAGTTTTCAGCCGGTTTCATTATTTTGTTGATTTAATCGGTTTTCTGCGTTATTTTAAATTAATTAAAGTAAAGGTGTGAAAAAATTTATTCCGGCCGTTTGTTTGACACTCGATCCACAGATCACGATATTATTATGTAAGAAAACAGCAATTCGTTTAAAACCAAACCAAATTATTGTCTGTCTTGGATCTTAATTCATGCAACAATTCAGGCAACAATTTGTGCGTCAATGTCCCTTTAAAGTAAATAAACGATTAATTAAAAACGGAATCTTTTGAATTTTGATCACATAAACCTGATGTTTGTATAGGTGTTTGAATAGGTTATTGTAGAATCGAGTTAGTATCGATTCCATTCCAAATTGAAATGGGCAAGTTATCGGATGATGTTGACTGTGTAGCTGTGTACAGTTTCATCAATAATTTGTAAACTCAATATCGATATTGAACTTACACACATACGAATCTATTGTATTGTGTTACATTGTTTGCAAACTGAAAATGATATAACGATTTGAAACATTTGATACCGTCAACCAGGTGGTCTCTTCTTTTTTATCAATGAATGATCAATATTCGTCTCTTTTTTGATATTCTACTGTATCACGTTTCTTTAGGCTAAATATAATAACACGCCAGTTATTCTAAAAGTGTTAAGCAGAGGTGTACCTATTAGGTCACCCACATTTCGCCAGTTATGTTTAAGTCCCATGTAACAGGGGGCGAGCCTATTGACATCAACCCGGCACAATTCCAGACTTGGTGGCTGCTACTAAGAAATTCCCATTAACAATTTGCCCGAACTGGAAATCCATTCCAGGATCTCATGCTCCACAGCTGCGCTTGTGAACAATAGACCAGTGAGGCAGACAGATCTTTAGGTTACCATGCTTGTTATTTCAATCATCTACTGTTCTAAGTCTAAGTCATACGTCATACATTTTTAAATTTAGAAACGTAAATTCCACTATGAGGACAAAGCGAGAGAGATCTTCATCATCGAAATGAAATCTTTGTTCACTCATTCAGCAGATTTTACAGCATATTTCAAGATAAGGTGCCCCCCAAACTTCCACAGTTAAGATAAGCTAAAGAATATGAATTAAGGGACATTCCTCATTTTCCAAGGTCTACACAGTCTGTTATTTTCAAGGACAGCTAAATTAACAGCTATGTGCTAAAAAAAGACTTCTGAGGAGCACACCGCTAAGCACTGGAGCTGTGGAGGCGATTATTATGAGCGATAATAATACAATTTATCACTGTTTATCTTGGCGCAGAATCTTTCAAGTTTACCACGGAAAATGAGGTTGTATGCTTAAGGTAACCTTAGAACTAGTCATCATCTGCCTAGCCTATTCCCAAACTTTGTTGGGATCGGCTTCCAGTCTAACCGGATGCAGCTGAGTATCAGTATTTTACATGAAGCGAGTAACTGTGTAACGAAACACCTTGGTAAGACTGGATGTCAGACTTTCGGCTTCTGACTACTTGTAACGACTGTCAAAGATCTACAAATGACAGCCGGAACCAACGACTTAACGTGCATTCCGTTCCGAGGCACGGAGGAAACTCGGTATGTAAGTATGGTCGCCCATCCACGGACCGACCTCTGCAAGCACGGCTTAACCTTGAAGATCGACCCGTGCGGCTTTTATTATTTAGCCACGAGCTTCTCGACCTTAGAAATAGTATACACCAATTATTAGATAAGTATTTTATATTGCGAATTCACAGCTTGAAAATCTTGTTAAAATGTCTTTCGAGCTAAATACCAGACCAATTGTCTAAAGATAGCGAGAACAATGAAAACAAAGTAAAAGGCCAGCTAACCATACTTAGTAATTTTATGTCAAAAATGGAAGATGCCTTCGGCTCATATAAAAAACAACAAAGCACAGACTAATTATATCACCGCCCATGACGTCTGAAGTTCTGAACACATTGCTTTTTACCACCGTTGTTTTCCGCAAAAAAAAAGATACACAAAAGACGGTTTATTTACAAGATACACGATTTACATTTTGTTGCGTTGCGAAGTAATATGGACATGTGGTAGCACTCACGCAGTGCAAGAAACACTTATTTGTTAAGACAAAGGAACACATGGCAACAGCCTGTCATTCGAGTCTCGTGTCATAAGTTACGACCTCTCTTTCTTCTGTATTTGTAAACCATCGCGTGAGGCATACACAGATAAAGATAATAAAGCTACTGCATTTTTTTTTACGCTTCCTAAACATTGTTGACAGAGTCGAACGTTTGTTTTACGTCATGGCCTCTTTTTTGCCGATTAGCTAGATTATTGGCATAGTAATTTGGTTTCCGTGCCTGCGAAAAAAGGGCCATCGAATGCTTATCTGTGCACGCAAATCAGGTTCATGGAGAGAATGAGGTTGCAATGTCAACAAAAGCAAGCTTCTTTTCCATAGTATTAAACTTCTGAAGCTATTGTATGAAAAATATTATATTCAAAGTAATTTGGGGACTGGAGGTCTAACTTTCCAACCTAGGTGAATCGGAGATAGCCCCGATTAAATGGGTAGGTACAAAGACTTTCACAAGAAACTGTCCCGGTCTACATAGTGGAATAAACCGTACTCCCATGTCCCAAAAAAACATATTTTGGATTCTAAAATAGCTCTGCGGGTTACACCCAAAAGATACAAGTTGAAGACATAAATAAAGAGTCATGAAAATATTGCCTATCTATGAGCCGGAACAAGAGTCATACAACACCAAGATGATCAAAAAACTGATGTAAATACCAAAACTTGTAAACTCACAGATAATTATACAGTTGTGTTAGCAACGACCACCAATCAACAAAAAGTTGCACTCCTAATTATATACCCATGATTATAAAAACATTGACGTACATAATTATTATTCACTAAAATGGTGAATTATTCATACATAGTAATTTATCCACAATTGTCAGTACAACGTCAAAGTTCAATCGTAATATCAATTTGCTAGGGAATTTAACATATAAAGATTTAACATATAGAGTTTAATAATCACGGGAGTCAAAGAGTTTAAACGCTAATTAGACTGAATATTCCGTGTTTGTTTACTAAATTAGGATGATATATGAGTTCGAAGATATTTTTTGTTAAATTAGGTTTACAGGCTCATATTTTGTCTTCCCATGCTAACTCTCAACCCTGAATTAAAAATATGCCAATGATTAATTTCTGGGCTAACAACCTCACCGTGACCTGGTATGTTAAATACTGCTAATGAACTTCACCGATAGTTCATAATATATAGGTACGAAGTCACTTAAGTAGGGTATTTAAAATTTATGTTAAACGTTGCAACTTGGTATGATCTTACATAGAACAAAAAATTTGGAGTTGATGAAAGAGCTCCAATCTGAGGAGCTTTACCAGAGAGACCATTGGTATTTTTTTACTCGAAGATAGAATCTTGAATAAAAACAAAGGAGATTGTTGAACTCTTTGTTGAAGAACCTTAACTACTTAAAGCAGTTAGTGATTTCCTATAATATGGCTCGACGATAAGGTAAAGAGGTGTTCAAATTCACACTAGGTCGTGTTGCCGACTGTTTTCTCCAATATACAAACTAACCGAAAGATCCTATAAATAAATAAATAAAATAAAATAATCTTTACTTCGGATAAGCAACATCCATATGGGTTAGTATACAAAAAGATAACTTATACCTATGTTAGTAAACTTATATATCTATTTAGTAACCAGGTTGTTGTTCATCAAATGCATCTTTGAACACTATCACTTAACAAAGGAGAATCGTACCTGCCTGCTACGGTCTTCAGAATGGAGTTGGAGCTGCTCCGCACTCTGCAGAGCAAAGAGGCAGATTTATGTCTGACGATGGCGTAGAAGCCATCGACGTGTGCTTTCGCAAACATTCCTGATGCACTGCAGAAACGGGGGAGCCCCATCAACGTCCCGACCCGCAGGGCGCTGATAGCCCGCTGAGTATAGTTGGTCCAGAGGCTGCAAGTATAAAACACTTGGCAATAAGCTTTAAAAAGCATTATTTTTACTGCCCTGCTACAGCGTGCAAACCTGCGAGCCAACAAGACAACATAAAATCTATGGCTGCATAGATTTTTATATCTGATGTAGACAATAGAAAACAAAATAATCGAAATAGCTCATAATCGAATCATGTTAACATGAACATCTCACCTTCCATACTTGATAAAATTGTGGAAAGATGATGGTAACACAAATGTTTAGGATGTGTTCAATCAATCTGTCAACTCTATCACGATAGACTGGAGGCATGTTGTTGTGTACGCGTAAAGTATTGTAAGCTATCATCACCATGTTTTGCACTTCGTCTCATGAGAAAGACAAGCAGTATACAATACTGTGGTACACACAGGATTTATAAGTTTGTATAGGATTACACTGAATTTGCTTTTACCCTCCAGAGACAGTTTGGTTTTACGGTCATTAGATATTACACCATTAGTATCTTCCATAAACGAAGGATTCGGTTTCTTTGAGAATTCAATTTTTTTTTTCATTACATTTTTTTTTATGAGATCTTATTAAGATAATTTTATGTTGATGTGTTAAATTTTTTGTAGTTAGTATTCATTATCATAATAGAAATTATAAATGAGCCCGTGATCTAACATTCTAAAATGGAAAATCTCGCTAGAAAAGACAAAGTTTTGTTAAACGACTCAACACCGAACCTAAAAATTATTTAATATTATTATGTAAAATCGAAGCCTATCAATGAGACCATCTACTAGGTGGAACCATAGTAGTGGAGACATCCCGTTTTGTAGACAAAGCAAAATACATAGAATCGTGTTTATTACATGCATAGTATTTACGTAAATTTACTCTCTTTCTACCGTGGTACGAGTGGTATCATCGCCTTCGTTAATCCATGTTACCGTTTGAGTCAGCATCTCAACAGGAGGGATTGTTCATATGTATGAGAATTGTGTTATGTCTTTAAGGTCAATAATTAGTGTAAGTCCGATGGTCTGTCGATACTCGATGTTAAGGTTGAAACAGCTGTACAGCTGCAACGGCTCGGCCTACCGCTAAGCATGAAGTACCACCACCAATGGACAAGTCGCTAGAACCGGTTCAATGGTTTCAATAGATCAACTTTCCTTTTTATTTGAACTCACTTCCACGTTAAGAGTCAGAGCATTCATTATGATAATCAACTTATCTTTATTCTGTTTTGTTTACAGGTAAATATTCCGCGTTTCTGCTCCAACTTGTGATATTCTGGTAACTAGAACAACACCTTTCAAAACAAAAATATTTATACTGGAACATGGTTTGTGGTTATGAGCTTTACGTCTAAAATTGTAGTCGTTGCAGGAAAAAATGAGATTTAGGTAGTTTATATCAAACAAGTTGTTGACACCACGTTTGCTCACGGCCTTAGCAAAATCAATGAGGGCGGCGGCTTACTCTGTGTCACATTATTAAATCATGAAACAGCAGCGAGACTGGCCGCATTTCAGTTCGCAGCCTGCAGCATCCAACACGGGGAAATGCACCTACTTTCTTTCTACTGCAACCAGCGGGCTTTGGCTACAATCACCCGTTCTGTGCCCGGTCAAAACAACACATGTTTTTTTAGTTAAATCTTCTTCATCATCTCTGTCCCTATCGTTATAGAGTTCATATTGGCTTGCTTGGTTTCTATTTAAGCCATATACACATTGCGCACAATCCCGTTTATTTTCTGTAGCGAGATGGGTGTACTCGTCGAGCTCGGTTAGTCGACCGTAAGCCACGGCGCGGTCGGGCCGTGTTCGCGGGTGCTCCGTTTATTAAACTGACGATATTAGTGAGATCTGTTTTTTTGGAACATGTGCTGTGTTTGATAAAGAAGATGACCGGTGAAATTTGCTGCAGCCAAAAATGGTATGCGTTGATTTGTGCGCGTAGCTGAAAGGAGAGATGCACTTGCGTGCGCTACTCTCTCTCGAACGGACTACTACCGGCATGAAGGGCCAACCGGTTTGGTGAGATCTCCTCCCGATCCACACTCATGTAGAATAGAAAGCCCTTAGCTTAGAACATTATGTTGTACATGTCCATCGTTCGAAGTTTTAGTAATGCTTTATATTTAGTTTTGCTTACCTCCGGATTTTAAGGAAGCTGTATCATAACATGTATGTGGATCACGTCGTCAAAGATTTTGTTTGTGTGTTTCGGCTCATCTCTCTTATTGGTCACGCAACGTTTATGTGAAGCTTTTTATTTCTTAGCAACATTACATAATAATTGCAGACTCGTTGATGTCAATAGCTGGGAGTTTCATTAGTAGCTGAACATAATGTGCGCTTAACAATGAGGCACGCAATGAATACGATTACGATTACAAAGGCGAGTGCCCGAATTAATAGAAGGCGGTTTTTATACAATTGGTTTTAAGAGATTATTAAAATTCTTGTCTTATTTCGATTCGAGCATTGGTATGACATCCTTTGTTTTAGCGGTCGAAACTATCCGTGTTGGGTATAATCGAATTATACGGTCACTCTCTTTGATTACTTTGAAATTATTCGTCTTTGATGTGGCATTATAAATTATTTTGCGATGTCCATTAGGTATAATTAATGCGCTTCCGCACCCCAGTTTACTGCTTAAATTACTTCTGGATGCAAAAGTAGGTGCAGGTTGTTATGAATTAATTTGCAGTTATTATCTTTTCACGCATCTAAACCTACCTCGTTATCAATTACCCTAATGATAATGTTATTATGTTAAATTACTTCGTTTGCAATAATTTCAAGAATGTATGTTTTCAAACCTAGTGTGTGTTACTTCGTAACGAGAAGTAAATGACGGTAAATTGTTTACCTATTACATAGAGATAACTCTGTGGATTATGTTTCTTTACTTAAACAAACCTGACTTCCATATCTTAACTAGTGTTTGTTTTTAATTAACTGGGTAATTTGGTAGGAAATTCACGCGACAAAGCTTTTCGCGATATGAGAAATAGATAAGGAGATGAACAAATCCTTACTCTGCTCTCTTACAAAACAGGATAAAATCTTTTAGTCGATCAATTCGAATCCAACTCTCGATTCAAATTGGCTCTGACTGAATTTAGTTGAAGCGGACAAATCTAACTGATCTGGATTTTCTCAAAGTAATTCAATTATAATTTTTGTCTTCGAAGTTTAAGAGCGATTTCAAACTAAATAACAACTGACAGCTTTCTGGCTCTTCCTATCCCATTTTGCCAGATGTTAAAATGTCTGTCCCTTGAAAAAGATATTTAATAGAAGATAGCTTAATTTGAAAGTAAACAATGATTGCTGTGTTATATATAGCCAGGTCATTGTCCAGCTTCACGTGCTATAAACCAATATCTCAGCCGACTTTCTCAATTGTCATATTACCAAAACACTAACTTACTCATTACGGTTAAACCAGAATATGTGATTAAAATACTTGCTGACATGTACTTCACAAACTTCGTAATGGAAAAGTATTTACAAGGTTGCATTCTAAGGACAACTTTCTTATGAACACTTGGATTCGTCTGAAGCCTTTGATTGCTTTGCACTGCCAATATTGTCACCACAGTTCTAAGCTCTCGTATTTATTGCAAACATGAAATGTCTCGTCAAACTGAGGGAAATATTGTTTGGGAAGCCCGAGTGTAACATTTTGATATACTTACTCAGTTTTATTATGTTATAAAATTCTGTGTTCTAAAGTAAAGCGAATTGTAATATTATAGTAAAAGGCTATAAAAATAAATATAACAGTTGTTACCACAACTAAAATATCACTCGTAATACCTCAAATGTTGCATAGAAATGGAGCATATCATAGTCAAACCAATTCTGAGGAGTAACACAAACCCGGCCCGACAATAGATCCTTGGGGAACCCTTTACATCAAAATCAACACGTGTCACACTAGATACACATCTTAGAACAAGCTTCTCAATCACAATTCTACGAA
The DNA here is from genome assembly GCA_963082945.1 of Cerastis leucographa. Lineage (NCBI taxonomy): Eukaryota > Metazoa > Arthropoda > Insecta > Lepidoptera > Noctuidae > Cerastis > Cerastis leucographa. Next base: position 16,496,755 of record OY720356.1, on the reverse strand, counting down.
ATCAGCATCTGAAAGGTAAACAGAGCCCACAACAAGCACGTGCCGCAGACATGTGCCATCTGCAGATCTATCTAGAGACCTTGTGGTGCTGTGGTCACGACTCACGGGTACTTCTATACAATCTGGTCACGTGACATTGACGACTATCACGTTGCCATACAAATCAAATTGAAACAATAAACGCAACATAATCCACAGTTGCTACAATACAATAAATCGATGCAAATCTCGAGAAAGTAAAGTGCCGTGTAAACTATATTTAGTTTATCATTGTTTTTCCTTATGCAGTGGTATGGTGATGTGGTGTCGGTCAAGCTTGTTTAATATTCGTAACATGTGTTTTTTTCATCTTATTCCTGTCGGCAAAGATGGCGACTTCACGGGACGTCCCTTTAAATTCATAAGTCATGCATGTCATTTAGCAGAAACTTTGAAAACTCTTCACGGAAGCTCGAGAGATTAATAATTCTTGAAAATTGAGGATACAAAACAGCCCAAGTACCGCTTAAAAGCCAGTTAAACAGCAGTTTCTCGCGAAAACATTGTTTGAAAGCTGACGTAACAACGCTCGAGCGCAAACCGCAGTAGTTATCAAAAATAAAGCGTTTATCCGTCAGCTGTTCTGCTGTTGTTGCAAATAAATCCGTCGGTCATTTGTAAGTTCGTTTGTACTCAACTTGTACTGTTGCCAACATCTCTTACTTTCGTTGTATCTACGTCAAAATTGTATTAAGAATTTCGTACTTATTTCGCATAGTGTAGTAAAATGTTTTGCCTATAAAAGCATGGAATTAAAAGATTGTTATAGCAGGTTAACGGATGGGCTTGCACGCCTTCGTTATTAATAATTAGAGCTGAACCTGGTTCAGTCCTGAAATATTTTCATTTTCATCTTTAAATACATCCTAAAGAAAAACATTGTCGCTAAAAGGTTCTCATGTTATCGCTATCCGAATCCTCTTAGATACCATTTTCTGTTCTTCTTTTGCCAAAAAGATTATTTTCTCCCGAACTAAAAACTTAAAGATCCTGAGTTTAGATTGCAAAGAATAGGAGGGGATCGGTTTAAATACTTTTTTTTGATTTAGCCTTTTTAATCCCTATTGTGCTCGTAACAAAGTGCATGTTACCCGATCCCTTGATCCCGATCCATTATCGACATTCCTTACGATTTGAATGGCATGCATAAGATATATGGCCGTGAACCGTGTGTTAACCTATGCGTCCTACAGGATACTATAAAAGAAGAACAAAATAGGAATTAGGAGGGATCCCAAATTGGATTGCCGCTCTCACAGACAAAAAGATTTTTCGGTGATAAGATTTACCCTATTAATATTTGTCTGGCAGTGTAGACTAACCACAGAGAATACAAGCGGAATAAATAAGACAACGTGCTTAATTTAAACTCTGCAATTTAAATAAAATATCCTTTGAATGGAGGAAAAACTTCATTCATTACCGTCAAATGGAATGTAATTTAGAATCCCCTTTGGAGAGAACGTAATTGTCATTTGTCATCATCACTGGTACAGGAAGGGGGGCATTGTAGCGAACCCTTTCTTAGCAAGTCTCATTAAAATTGTCAACGAGCACTGCCCATTGTTCCCCACATCGTGCTTGTGACATTCTACTGTTACGCAAGGGACAATTTAAAGTGTCGCAAGCTGAAGACGACACGTTAAACTATGTAAAACAATGTTTTGGGATTAATAGTAGCATCACACAGTCTTTAGGAATCTTCTCGGGATTCTTGGCGTTTTTTTTACCTCAGGGTGGGACCGTTATGTTACTGCTATATTTGACTATTTCTCTCTTTGAAACAAAAAACACTGGCCAAAAACAACTTCATAAAAACAAATAGTGGAAAAAGCCCCAGGCCAGTTATACCACCAATTCATCACAAAGGCAAAAGTTGAGCCCGAACGGAACTGTCAACAAGGCTTTGTTGCCAAAACGGAATATAAATACAAATAACTATTGCTATAAATATACATATGTAAACGATGTTTAGGGAGGCTCGGGAAGTCGTATCTATGTTATTGAATAGATGACAACACTGACTGCAGAGGGAGAGCCTAATTGACTTAAAGTTACAGCGGTGGTGTAAGCACTTCGAAAATAGAGTAGAATGAATGGTGATGACGTAGGCTAGCTGGAAATGTTGTAGGCTTTGCTACAGGTATAGTAAGAATCTTACTTGGTATAAACATAAATAATGAAAAGCAATAAGTGAGTGATACAGAGAAAAATGATAATGACTATGAATATAAGCAGTAGATGGTTGAGATTGAAGATAACAAAATAGGACATTTCAAGCATATTTACCTTGTTTTTTTCGTCACACATCATAAAGATAAAGAAAACAAGAAATAAAACAGGAAAGTATCAACAAAATAACTCGTTAAAGACTCCACCCTCAAAAGCTCTGCGAATAAATCCGTATTTTTCCCCTATCTCTCCCTGCCAACAAGGCAATAACCGCGAACATCTTACAAATAATATTTCCCGCCATAACGACCTTTTATAACAGAAAGTATCCTAATGCCTTTAGGTCGTGACCTCTATAGGCCTTTGATGGTTGCTATGGCGAACAAAGCGAGATAAAAAAAATCACTGAGGAGGTTGAAGTTTACTCTTATCACATTGTGAACCAATCTTAATCTGCGGCCGAGATGGTACTTTGATAAGTCCCGAGTCTGACAAAATGGCCAATAAAACCTTCTATAGAAATAATAACAGAATTTTCTTATTTTTGCGAAACAATGAAAGGTGCAATGACCGAGTTATGGCACTAAAACAAAAGCAGAGTTTCATATCGACGATAAATCTATTCCAGCGACGATTTTTTGCAAAAAGAACCATGGAATATAAAGGTCATTTGAGGGTCTCTAAGTTAAAAGTTTAAAAGCATGGTTTTAAAAGGACAATTGAGTACATTTGGTGCATCAAAATAAGGATATTGCCATGTCTTGAAATAAATTACCCTTGATCAAATAAAATATGGACACACTAGCATCTGTCTTGGCTTTTTTCCAACCATTTTGGAGTCTTCTTCCAGTCTTACCGGATTTTATTTAAGTAGTGCATGATTAGTAGTAGGTACCTAGTTATAATATAATAAATATATTACCTAGTTATATTATACATATTTTTAGACAGCATATTTTGAATTTTTTCAGCATCACTTATTGGCCACCCTCCTTTCCTTCCGCTTACTTATTGTATTATCTGTCAGGAAAAGTCGGTCGTCACATTTTTGCCGTAATATAAAAGTAGACACATCTAATTGTATCGTTGCATTGTCTGTGCACTGTTCGAGTTCTCTCGCTTTAATAACAGCTTCTTCACAGTTACTAATTTTTCAATCATCCTAATCAGAAATCATGACAAGTAAACAAGTCTCATTATTACAGACAACCCACTCTGTGATTATTACGCTGATTTCTCTCAATTCTCTCGTATCAACCTAATTTACTGAAGTATGTCAACTCAAGTGTTGACTTAGGTACAACTAGTACAAATTCTAGCCTTGAACTAACTCGTACTATATCAATTTATCATCCCTTGATTCTTTTGCTATTTGCTTGAGGTCAGCTAATCATATCATGTTCTTTCTTAAACCACTAGCTATCATCTAGTATTTACAACTCTTCTGGCGATACTATCTTTATAACAATCCGTCCATCATATTACCAGTTATCTTCTGATTTTAAAGCGTTCAAATATATCCTTCCAACATTTCCGCCATTCCATCTCCATATAGCATATCAACGGTAACCTTACTAGTATTACTAATTCACCCTGAACTATTCGTTCTAAATAAAACAAACAATTGACTATTGATTAATGATATAAATAGTCCCAGGTAACAATTTATAGCTCCTCAAGTTTTGTAATCCAAACTAGGGGTCAACGCCACGTTACTAGGTCGTGACCGCTTTCCTTGACATATGTATATTTCCATATACTAATGTACAAGTTCACACATATAGACCATTTTCCCGGGAATTTTTAATAACTATATAGCTACTATTATTCCTGGTAATAAATACATTTTAATAATTACCCATAATGCAGCTGACATTTTTGGTTTTTCTACGTTTCGGTAATGGGAAAATATTACTATGAAATGAGGTAGTGACACTAAGGTGAATGATCATTACACTTTACAGATAGAAAGTATAGTACCTAGTATGTAGTAGTATACGGAAAAGCAACATCAAATGTCGATATTTTCAAGTGGTTTTTGTTAACAGTAGGTTAAGTACGTAATTATGTATTTTTGCAAAACCAAATATTAGATTGTAGAAAATGGAAAACCAGCAATGACGTTCTTAAAATTTCAGATGTAATGTTCCCAAAACAGATACTGATGATTAATGTCAAATACCATTTGGACGAGAATTCTTAACAAATAAACTCCGGTATGTAGAGCAAACGATGTGCAGCACTTTATCTTAAAAGCTATACAGCATTTCAGAAGACAAGAGAAATGAGAACGTCTTGATTGATACATACCAAACGTATTTTTTTTTCTATTGTAAAAAACTGTGTTGTAATTGTAATATATTTTTGTGCATAGATACTGAGTATATACTTTGCCCTGAAGTTAGAAAATACAGGCTACATGCCCATATAGGCATGTAGCCTGTATTTTTTATTATTATCCTATATAATTGCAATTAATAAATAAATATACAGAAAATGTCCTTGAAAGTAATTGTACCCCAAATAATAAATAAATAACGCATAAAATATTCATTAAATTATTCGGTTGTACGAACAGAGGCTGAATGAAATGAACGAGATAATCAGAATAAACGGCGCGCCGAAAAAACATCACTAAGCCTTTGTCACTGGTAGGATTATTATTGTAACTTTTCTATTAGTAATAATAGTGTTAATAACCTCTTTTTCGGAGCACCAAGACTCGGATACAAAAATAATACCGAAACCCATAAAGGATCCACCAAGACACACATGAAAGATTTAAACCGATGAAAGCATTTTTCGGATCCAATGTCTGAGAATTCGAATAATCGCAAATTAAAAAACGATTATTATTCCAAGAAAGTCTCAGTTTGGTATTCAAAATAAATTAAATCAATGCTTTCATAAAGGTATGCAAGTGCTTAAATAATATTTAAGGCTGCATCAAAAATAAAAGAAATGAAATCGAATTTCACGCTGCGGGATCAAAATTCTGATATTCTTGTAAGCTTTCGGGCGGCTTAGTAGGTGTTTCGGCCGCTGAGTTTCGTCTGATCCGGTCGAAACAGGAATTTCATAGTCCTTTTTAAAACTTCTTAAATAAGTATTACTTGATTCTAATTTAAACAAACATTGATCTATGCGCTTAAAACCTGTTTATTTAGCTATTTATTTTAGAGGCTAGAGGATTTCATCTTTAGCCTTCCTTTGCGTTTAAAGTAAACAGTACTAGGTACTCTACCTAGTAGATATGTACCTACCTAACTAGCCACACCGATGAGGTGCTCGGTTGAGAGACTTTGCTGAACAAATATTTTGACATACTATTCGAATTCGTACTCGCGCATATCATAGGTCAGTTCAGAAATTACGTCGTAGTTCACTGTCAAACGGGTTTAAATTTAGATTCCATTGAAGTATAGCAGGCTGTACATAGATAGATAGTTTGGCGCCTGGTTTAAAGCGGAACTAGCACGTTCATGTTGATTTTTCAAAATAGATTCAAAAATGCTCAGCTCCCTGGACAATTATTCTACCTCCAAAAGCTTCTTGTAGCATTTTATTTTAAAACCAGAACAGATTACAGAAAAACGTGGTAACTTTTATCGATGTGCCTATGTATATACATAATGTAATAGCTATAGTCTGTTACTCTGTTATAAACCGTATGTGCGTAATCACTAATCATAGATAATTACGCGTGTAGTGTACTTTATTGTATTTAATTACTAAAGCGATCAATGTACCAAGTTAACATACTAATTACAAGATAATTTTTAATTCAAAGAAATTATCTACTAGTAGACAACTAAAACCTACTACAATTATGTATTTGGATAATCCTGCATTATCTGTACTTATTTTACCTTTGTTATAAACCTTATGACAACTAAAAGAGAGTTCACTATACTACAAAATCAGAAGTAAAAAAGACAGCATCTCGTACACTCTTAATTAACATCATAGTCCCTCTTTTAATTAACATTTATTTTTCTATTTCTAACCACCTGTCCTCATAAAATACACTCAACGCAACATTTATTTCTGTGCCTAAGAAATTAATCATTCTTTTATGTTGCCTATTCGCAAATATAACCGTTATTTCACATCAGTTTACCGTTACCCGAGACTACATACTTACGCACAATGAACGTCGCGTATGACCCTAAAAAATTATTAGAGTAATTACGATCCATACAACTAGGCTATCAATTCTAACTGTACTCACGGAATCTGAGGCTAATATTCATCAATTAGAGTAGGACGGTGAACCAACCTTAGACACAATTTTAGAATTTAGGCTAATAAGATCTAATGAAAAATTTGTTATTCTGACCTACCTTCACTGACAATTTTGGTGAAATACACTTCCTACAAGCGTGGGAAAATAATGAACGAATGAATCTATTGTCAACTGTCAACTTCCTTCCCGCGCAAACGTCGCGCGAAATCTTGGAATTCGTAAATCTAAGCGAAAGTGTATCTATGGTAAATGTGGGCCGTGGGCGTTGGTCATGGCCACAAATACATGTCAAACATTTTGTAGAAAAACAAAGTAATGGATATTTCCTTCACGTCCGTTGACACTGAGCAGACTTTGAATTTATTGGATAGGCATCCGAAATTTATCGAGTGTCGAATTCGAGATTTGAGGCCGATTTGTCGGTAATTGGAGGTGAGTAATGGCCTTCACGTCATAGAGAAGACAGAGGCTTTAAAAATGAAAGTCATAACAAAGAGTTTCTTCTGTTCTGTTTATGCTAATTATCGTAAAAAGAAAACCATACGATGTTTTACAAAGAAAATAATAAAAGTCAGCCAGCTAACTACGTGTTGGTATAACGGTATACGTCTCCATGATTCATTTGAATGTTGTCTAACTAAACTTCACATAAACGATAAAATCGCTTGGGCTTCAATTTACAGTCCATTACTGTTTACAAATCTATCATCGGATTTCATATCGATGTGAAACCTTAATGGTGCATAAAACGTATTTATTATCTGAGGACTGTGACTGAACGGTCGGACCCTAGTTTTCTTGCCAGCCAGTGTACCATAGTTAATGTGGCCTATAAACGCCACTGCCTCAACCGAATTACCGTTAGAGGTGTAAAAAATCGCACTGAGTCGAAAACCGAATCACTGATTGAGATTTCTGGGTCATTTTACTTCTTAGTTTGACGTGTTGCTTGAAAATTTGAAGTATTCGAGTCGACAAGCCAATTAACTGATGAAAGATTGAAAAAAAAAAGAGTTCAGCTCTATTTGATTTGTGAAAATATATCATACCTATCTGTTTCACCAAGTTTTCTGCCATTGGTACGCAAAACACAGAAGCTGTATATATGTATTTCACACAAAAATAATTGGAACGTGTTCACAGATGTTCCCTGTTATATTTAAAGTATCCTCACGACCGTACGTGGTTCCTTCCAATGAATACAAAACAATACAAATGGAGGATACCCGAAGTAAATAAATTATGTATGTTTGTACAACACCTGCTGACATTGCTACATTACTTACAGACCCAATGGAAATTCAATTTATTTGGCCACCTGCTCTCCTGTCTCTGAAGCCACAAGTATTTCGCAACAGGACCAAAAAAATAACAGTTACCTATTTGTAACAGTTAAAGAACCATTTGGAACATATATTTTACTAGCTTTTGCTCGCGGCTTCGCTCGCGTAAATTTAGAATTTGACAATAACTTCGGTTGTTTTCGGGATGATACCCTATGTCCGTTTCTGTACTTACATCTGACAACGTATATTGAAAATTTCGGGATGATCGGTTTCCTGGTTTAGGCGTGAAGAGGTAACACACAAACAAACTTACTTTCGCTTTTATAATATTAGTATAGTTAGGATTAAGATGTTGTGTGGTTACTTATGTTTCGCAAAACTTGATTTTCTTTGCTGTCTATTTTAAAAAGAATGGTTCTTTGACGCGACGAGTGATTAGTAATTGATTTATTCAAATCAAACGTATTATCAGGCACTATCGATTGTCATTATGTAGATAGGTATCGCTTGCAAATTGATTAATTAATAAGTTTCAAATTTATTTCGAACATTGACCTTTTTATTACTGTTTTATTACTTATTCTAAACTTTTTGTTGTTACAAAACAAAAAGTCTAGAATAAGTAATAAAAACTTTGAATAAATTGAAAATGTTTAACTATTTACCATTGGAACAAAAAGTTACATGCAATAATATAAATTGTTTATAAAAGTCAAACAAAAAAATCTATCATAAAAAACATACCAAAAGAGTCTTCCAAATCCAATAAACCTCATATAAATTCATTTGTCGAAAAAACTGGTTTATTTAATGAAATAGGCACTAAAACTTGCATCGTCTCAGACTATTCATCCATCGCCCGAGGTCAATGAACCATTTTTTGCCGCGTCAAATCACGTTTTTCGTTCTCTTAGTTGGCAAAAGCTTCACAGCCAGAAAAGATACGTTGTAGACACGCCTCACTTAAAAGAATTGGAAGATAAATTATACAAAATGTTATAATGATGACTTATTAGTTGTTTCGAAAGTAATTTATTTGCGTTCAATGCCCTCGATTGCACGGAAGTTATATTATTATCAGACAGAAAGGTCAGTGAATGCGGTCAAACTTTTGTAATAGACATGGAACTTTGGTAAAGCGAATTATGTACATATAGATAAAACACTTGCACATAATTATTATACTGATTTCTAATTTTGTTTTGTCTTAATGCATCATCAAACATGCAATATCTTTCCAACCAACTTTTACCACAAAAATTTTCTTGTAAAGTTTAGAAAGTAATAAAGCGTATATAAAGCATGAAGCAACTTTGCACTCCCACAATAAGCTTGAGCAATATATTATGTACTAGTAAGAAGAAGAACTGCTGTCAGACACGCCACCATCGCCATTACTCCTGACAAACAAGTTTCTTCCATCTCATTATCTTCACAATCCAATAGATAACATCTAAGTATTTGTTTATTTGAAGTAAATATCTAAATAAGTACTTATGATTGTACGACTATTAATCAATTTCGTTGAAGATATAATCAAAGAGCTAATCAGTTGGCAAAGTGGTATGACAATTAAAGCGAAACGTAACTATAACCACATTTGTTTAAAAAATGGTCCATATCTAAGTATGTAAAATGATTTTTTAAGAATTCAACAGTAAATTAAACAGCTGCTTCAGCAATTAACAATTCAAGAAAAGGAAATAAAATATTTTGATGGAGGATGAAGACAGACAAATCTTTAAACCGTATCTGAAATAATCTGAATTTACGAAACAAGATATTTTTATTGATTTTGTTATTGTAGTATAAAGTAATGAAAAGTATTGTCCCATTCTATGTGGCTACTGAACTAGTTCACACGATAACATGTATTTAAAACTAAAGTTTACGTCGTACAGTAGATACAAAGCCAAAGTTCAGTACAAGTAGAACATGACTTATTCTTGGGCGGAGTCCCCCACAGCCTATAAACGCTTTATTTAGAAAGAACTTTTAATAGTCCGCTTAGTTTAATTGATGTCAAATATTAATAGACGTTGCTTTGTTAAACATCCTTTGTCAAATACAACATTTATTCACTCGAAAACATCGTTATAAAACAAAAACTAACTAATAAAGGTTTACATAAGGAAGTAGACCGTTAGACTTAACCAGCCACGTTGGCCGTGAAACAACAACCACCCGAGAATGGTTTGAACGATAAGAAAGGGCTAGACCGCTTATCTAGTACTTGATTTATTATATCTGCCAACCGCAAATGGAAATACAGGCACGATGGAACTTACTTCTCCTAAACGAATGCTGAACCGGAACGACAGTGAATCACCTTACCAATAATATATTGCCGAGAAGCGAATATGTTTACACATGTTATAAATTATTGAAACACATTGGAGTAAAACATCAGTACATGTTTAAGGTAAAAGTTGTAAACACCGAAATGAAAACAATGTTATTTTCAGGACGCTCAACCTTAAACTCAATTCTAGAGACTTCTACGAAGATCTTGAAACATGTTTTCACTTCCATCGATCATTTTAAACCTGACGTGTTTGGTTTCTTACGTAATTTGGTGATTAAGAGTATGCGTGTGAGAAAATCGCCGGGAAAACGTTAAACGAGAATCGCGTGTTCGTGTTTAAACCGAGCGCGGTGAAATCTGCCCTTTGCGGTGTTAAGCATCGCGATGCGGAATGTAGTACCACAGATCCAATTTGCATAAAACAAAAAAATGATAATTAAATGCAAATGATTTTCTTTCAGGTTTTATTGTTCATTTTCTTTGGGATCGTTTTCTGGTGTGGTGATTGCGGCTTACTCTTTGTCTGGTCTTTCTTTTTATGTACAACTTTATTCTCCACAAAATTATTGGAACGATAGATCAAGTTATCATCAATAATTATGTCCCTATCATTGGAATTGTATTTTAGATAAAAGTTCATTTGCATTATAAGCTTTGATTTGAATAAAGATATCTGTTAAAACTCGTATAATCACAATGAGAAGTATTAGTACAAGAAACACATATGTAAAAGTACATACACCCACCTATTTCGTATGCATACCTAGAATTCTCAAAGAGTACATATCAATTGAAGTTTGAACTCCCAAATATTTATATCTACATCTCGATTCGTTTCCGCCAAAGATATTAGAACCGCAGCAGTAATCAAATCATCAAAGTAATAAAGGTTTATTAACTGATAAACATCCGTTTCCTCTAATGGATCTAGGCCAAATATTCATCATATGGGGTCACATTAGACATTTTCTGCACCTGAAGCCTAATTTCATCAATGAAACTGAACACGATCAGCAAATCTAAACCAGTTCAAAAGCTGTTCGGGTCAATATTCCATAGCAATGGTGACACTGACCACTCCTGAAGGCAGTTTAAATGCGTTGGTCACATTTTGTATTATTGGTGCAATTCGCCCTAAAACGCACCCTAAACTAGGTTTCCATATTGTTCTGAAAAATTTCAATGCTCTCAGTAAAAGATTTTTCCGTGATAAAAATACCCCCTGCAATCTTAGTAACGTCAGTAATAAAAGAAATAAAACAAGAAAACATTGAGTGTTATGTTCGACCTATTTTATATTACTGTTACATTAACACCATTCGCTTTTAGCCTAGATATTATTACCTTGTGTGTATCTGGATGCATTTTATTAGTCTTCATTTACCTACCTGAAAGAGACGAACCTCAAGAATTTATATTCCTTTTCTTGTATCTTGCAGGGAAAATGAGACACGTGCTAGCAAAAACTATGTCAAACTTTTCCCTCAGTACATTTATATTTGTTTAAAGTTACTACCACGTGCAGCCGTAACAACTAATGCGGCTGCAAAGTAACTTATTTTAATGTAACTATTTACATGAAAGAAACAAACATCCAAAGCGCATGTAAAAGAGTTTGACACAAGTCTCCGTGTTCAGTTATAACTTGAGGCAAAGGCAACGTCGCCGACTGCCACGAAACCGACCTTCACAACGAGGGTCATGGCTTTCACGCAACTCGACTAATTTCAGAAGAACCACCTTTTCACGCTGTTCCTTTAGCACGCTACGACTTCACAGTTCACCGTATTATGTCTGCAAAACACGAAATAAATCGCGGATTTATACTACGGGAACTCGATGCTAGTTTGATATCTTTGAAGATAAAACAAATGTTTATATCACGCTCAGCAGATGTGGCCTTTTCGACACCAGAATAAAATACGCAATCGCAGTAACCAGGTTATAGCTCCGGTCAACCTATTTTTATGCAAGAGAGTCATTTGTTCTTCTATTGGTTTACGTTTTCTGGCAATGTGTTAATAAAATGTGTATTTTATGTAAAGGCATCTAATAAAAAGGCAGCTGTTATAGCTCTATATCTCGCTATTTGTATCATCAGAGCGCTGAAGAAGTGTTACATTTTTTTTGCCAAAATAGTAGTTACTTACTAGTTGCGCTACTTATTATTTCAGTGTACTTATTTCAACCGTTACTCAAACACTTGTTTGAATACTTTTATTGCAAACACAACGACAACTGAACTAACTCAACAGTATTACTCAATTAACCTTACTGACACTTATCACGCAAAACACCTGAATTCATAAAAACTTCTATCATTTTGAACCAACAAAGCTATGTAAAAGAGAAAAATAATTTTACAAAGACAACTAGAAATCTGTTTCAGACGTCGAAGGAGCACCTTTGTAGGCGAAGTAAAAAATAACATTTAAATTGTACTCATAATCAGTCTGTAATGATCCCAAGGCATCGGACACAAGCCTCTCTATCAGAGGGTGCGGGCCGACATCCAGCAACATGCAGTGTGTACAGGTGGATGTTACATGTCTTTGAATGCTCGGTTCTATGTCATTCCAGTTTCCTCACGATGTTTTCCTGCACCGTTTTGAGAGCCGTCTTGGAGAGGAAATAAACTACACAAAGTAATGCGCCCGCCTGCGAGAAATGTAAGGATTGGAGTGGAGCCTTTCGCTCAGGAGTGGGACAGAGCAGTGTAGAAAAAATATACAGCCTGCCTGGGTTTGAACTTCGGACCCCCAACCTAACTCGTACGTCAGAGCCATAAAACCTGGGGCACCCCTGGCTTCCCTGAAAATTCTACTCGATTTTCGTAAACTTATAGTAATCGGCTGACTAGTAATTCTTACGGCAAGTTCGTTCTTAATAAGTCGTTAACACGACAGCCATGGCCCTGAACGATATTGCTGAACGCGTAAGCTTGAAGCTTTCTTACTTAATAGTAAAGTTAATTTATTAATCGCCCTATGTAGCGTGATAAAGCAGTTTCGAGACAGGAAGATAAACGATTATCTTGTTCGTCACAATTATCTGATTGACCTCATGGCGTTTTGTGTTTTTCTATAAAGTATAGCGATCAAATTCCAAACCACCACCAACACCACCTTTTTTTTGGCCGGCCTATCCCACAGCTGGCCAAAGGCCTTCCCCAATCCCTTCTAGGAGCTCGTTTCCCGAACCAACTCGGACCATCACGGATTAAATTCTCTAAATGATGTTGAATCATCAAAATCTGTTACGTAGTTTATATCACAGGTAGACAAGAAAATATATATAGATAAAGAACACTAGACAATCTTAATATATATATATATATATATTAAGATTGTCTAGTGTTCTTTCTTTCAAGTTTGTAATAGTTTTTTTATTAATGTTTCTGTTACATGTAAATGGCTTTGGTAATGTCTCGTGATTATTTTTTCCGCCCGCATAGCTTTTTTTTAAATATATTTCTTTGATCAGATATCGTAAGATTTATGTGGGAGTGGTTATGAATGTGTGAATTAATAAAGTAGTCAAGATATTATAAAGCGTAGCTAGTGAAATGATAAGTAGGTTTATGAACGGATTAATCATAAATTTGGCATAAATACTTTTCGTACTGTCTTTTTTTTTTCTCTCTGTTAGCCAAATTCCCGACTGCGTTAAAAGAAATGCTTACTCACCAATCAAAATCATTTGAAGAATTGCGCAGACAGACAGGATATGAAGGTTAATCAGGTTATCAAGACCATCTGCCAATTAAGTTCTCAATTTAAGTTAGATTCATTGAATTGAGGATTAATTTCATATATACATTCATTTGGTAATCTATGTCTGTATGTACTATGAATATAGCGTTCTAGCTTAGATAGTCTATTGAATAGATAACTTTATACTTATCTAAAGTATAACTTCGGGTGAATTTTACCATTGATACTGAACACAATCGGCACATCTGAACCACGGTCAAGAGATTCTGATTTCACAACAATTATGACAGCTCTTGGAAGCAGTTCAAATGCGCCGATCGGTTTCAGTTTCTTCGGTGAAACTCGCCCTTTATCCTTCTGCACTAGATTGTAGAAGGATCAAGGGCGAGTACCCTCAACTTGGTGAGCTTCAACGGCAAAGCCTATTGATTTTTCAAGATTTGCATACACCTGCATCCAAACATTGCCTTAATCTATTTATAAAACCACTGACGTCACTTGAATCTAAATAAAGTTAACAGTTGAAAACTGAGCAGTGGCTGCAGTTTCGTGGTTTGCCCTACATTTTAATTTTAAATAGACTGCCCTACATTTCGACCCTGAGAGACGCTACACTTATTTATAATTTTATTAGGACACGCAGTTATATAAATAATATTTTGGTGTCAGTGCAAGCGTCGTTTATCATTTTGTGATGATGTTGGCTGCATCGTGATTGGATGACGACATAGAGATGCGTAGGCTTCATTTCTATTCTGTGCCCTATCGTTCTATGAAGTAAGGCTTGGCAAAGAAAATCCTGTTGATCTAAGTAGAGACGCCAGCAGTGGCCAGCACATCATTCTACCCGAAACAGTCAAATTGTCCCAAACAACCTTGAACCTAATGATTTAACGATAAAGTTTAAAATCTATTGAAGAATACACATTACTGTAGCACGATGTTCTGGCATCAGATTCTGTTCTATTCAGAAACATAACGCTGTAAATGATGTTATTTTCAGGCTACATAAAATTCAAATTCATTTATTTTGTGAACATAAGTAAAAAGTAGTTGGTGAAATATATAAAAGCTTCCAAGGGATCTCTTACCAAGTATTTATGTAACGAAAGGTTCGTTATATAAATACGTGGTATCTATAAAAGTGTGTATAAAAGTGGGTATCTATAAAAGTAGTCGACTGGGCTAGTTTTCAGGTTAATGTCTGATAACAATATTTGTACGCAAACCACAGACCACAGTCTAATTTCTTATTTAATTAAATAAATACCGCCGTCATAATTTTCTCGGATAAAAAAAAAACATGACTAAGTATAGCTTCTTAAAATTTTACATAAAATACACTCACTTGCAATCAATCATCGCATTCTCTTGTCTGTTGTTATCATAAACTAATATTGTTATGCATACTTCAGTTAACTGATTTTAAAAGTATCACGCGGGGAAAATGAGGCCCGGGTGGTCAGTATTACCATTTCATTTTGACATGATTAAAGTACACAGTCAGACAGACAGATTTTTATTCATGATAACGAATAACATGGGGTATCTTTCTGAAACATCGGGCACAATACTGACACGCCAAAAAAAACATGTGATTTGAACAGGTTTTTTCTGAATCGAAATTCAGCAGTAATTTCTCCTTTAATTCATGCCGACTAGTGTTAATAAAAAGCTTGCTAATTGGCTTGGCCTTAGGTTTAGGTAACACGACCGCGTGTTAATTACGTTATAAAAAACACCAACGAACATACTCTATACTAACAACCTCCTCAGAAACAATATTTTCTAACTGGCAACATTAATCATGTGGTCACGCGTATAGGCGTACTTGCGACCTCGGCCGTAACCCTGCAGGGCTTCAGTGCCTTCAGTAAGCCCCAGAATGAACTACCACAATACATAAACAGTATTAAACATGCTTAACGAGTTAAGAGGATTTACTATTGACGTATTTGCCGGCTCATTTGAATGCGGTGACATGTTCGCAAAAAAATTTAAATGTGTACACTTAGATGAGCGTAAATGTCTGAGTGATGTTCCGAATTGGAAAAGGCATCGTAAGAAATTTAATTAGTTACGCTGTCGTTCAAAATATAACTGTCAAGGGTTTCTGAAGGTTTTTCAAAGTTGGCAGCAAGAAAACAAAATAATCTGTTGATATTTATCTGTTGAATTTCAAGATATTTTTTCTACTTATAGATATTTTAAAGAGACAGTGAAATGAGTTTGCATTTTGTTTTCCAAATTCGAAAAACCATAGTTCAGTTTTTTGTTTGCTTTCATGACGCAGTATGTAATAATGTTGCCATTACAAATAATTGACAATGGTCGTCAGCGCGAATCATCTGACTCGACCACCGTTTCATGAACCGGAAGGTGTGATTAGCGCTTTATATTACTGAATAAATGCTGTAGGTAAGTAGATGGTATCATCTATGAGGTCGGGAGTGGGTAGTCCGACTGTCTATGGAATATTCCATGGAACGGTCAATTAATCCTCTAGGTTGACAATGACAATAGCAGGATCAAATATCATGGAAAAATGTGATGTAGCTTGAGTCAGACAAAAATTCTGTTAGCGGTGTTTATAACTTTGCTACTTTATACCCATTTCAATTTCATACGCTAACACATCACTCTGAAATAAAATTTTGTTTATTTTTTCGGCAAACTTTTCGCAAATTGGCCTAATATCGATAAAAAAACTTCTGAATTTATACTTATTACTTCCAGTTTCCGTTGCCAAGGTTTGCCAACGTGCTTATATTTTTATTTATATTGTGTCACCTCCACAAAGACAGCATCTTGACGAAACTTCACGACAGTAACAAAAGAAGTACGAGTGCCTATGTATAGTCGGGACGTAAACGTAGAGTAGGTCTATAAATAGAGCACAACACAGGTGACATTGAGCAACCCTTTTCAAATTAACAATAGTACAAGATGTCTATTCCTGTTAATGTTAAGTATTAATTGACAGTATATTGGCCATTGACGTAAATAGACGAAGTGTAAACGTCTATTTACTTATGAAATATGGTGTGATAAAGGTGACTCTTAGACTTCTAGAGAAAACATGCTGAGAATGAATGGCAAAACAAGTGTTTTTCAGTAGTTTAGACAGTAATTAAATACACCTTTATGGCACAATTTAGAATTTACAGATATTGGTAAACGTTTCAATATAGGTAATTATATTTACCCAAAATCGCCACCATATCTAAATACACAAGCAAATTCTTGAACCGTAACAAATTAATAATTAATTGAGAGTCTACAAAAACGGCAAAAGATTTTTCATCCAAAATTTTTCTCTACGATTCAACCAGTTAAGGTCGGCGCCTCGGTATATGTATATTGACCTGATATTCTATCCAGCCAGGCCTACCGATAAAGCTTAGCAAATATTAGCCCCGGATTGATTTACCGTTAACTTTAGAAGGTTTTCGCCACACACAATACTTGAATACTATCTATAATAAAATGCCAACGGTAACCTCCTTTGCTATCTAGTCCCAGGAGAGACCTTCGAAGCATGGCCATTAGTCCGAATTCTTCCGGAATTTTAGCTCAGTCTCCGGAATGCGTAATGATGTATGGAATCCTAAAACGTCCGGAATTCCCAAAAATCAGAAGAATAAAACAGAGTAAAACGTAGAAAAGTACGGAATTTTCTTCGGAAAACTTTATGACAGATATGACCCAAGAACTTCGGGCCTTTAAAACAGGCTTAACGTAGGATTAATACAATCAATTTTATCACAACCAACTTCAGAAGGTGCCAAAAAGTTATGACATTTAATAACAGTCCTTCATCGGTGACTTCTATCTTTACCCCAAATGTTTATAATTGTTTAACTGGTTAGTATAGTTTGTGTTATTTATAAGGTTTAATGTAAGTAACAATAGTAACAGGTACGATGGGGTTGACATATCTGTTTAGATAAAAACCCCAAAACAAATAAAGGGGAAAAAAGGGCATTTGTATTAGCGATAATTCAGTTCAATTCTTTATTGCAAACATGTGTTTAACAACATATTACTTAAATAATAATAAAGTTCACATGGACCCTGTCGGGCACAACAATTTTTAGCCGGTAGCTTGGACCCTGTTCCTGAGACCGGTAGGCCACAATTTTTTTTTTTTTTTTTTTAATATTTTTATAAGGAATATTTAAAAATCTAGCAAATTAGTTTATGGAAATGAATAAAAGAAAAATAGAATGAGGGTTATGTGTTATTCTCACAGTATTTTTAGTTGTGTTCAGGAATGGATCTGAGATATGATCAATAAAGAAATCTTTGAATGGTTTTTGTTATTGGTTCACTTATAGATTTTGTACTTATCTATCGATTAACATTTTTTCTGTTTATCTATTTATTCGCCAGGCTGTTTTAGACTTATTTTTGTAATTTAAATTATAAAGTTGTTCTGTGCTTTTTGGGTCAGTTTGTCAATTTTTGTGTCATTTCTGTCGTTGTACAATACGTAGGTACTCTTTAAAAGTGATTGCTTTTTGTCTAAGCCCACTTGATAAGGAAAGTGTGCTGAAAACATTCTCTCCAATGTTTTATTCGGCCAAAAATATTTGACGAGTTCCATACAGTTTGTCGTCAAAGCCAAGCTAGATAAAAAACAAAAGTGTCAGTGAGTCCCTTTCGGCGTAATCATGTGTGACAGCAGTGACAGCCTCTCGATAATCGAATCGCGCCATAAATGTTTCCTTTTAGTGGGAAACACTAAAAGCGAGAAAATAAACAAACTCAATATATTACACTATACCAATAAGAAATTTACGACACACACTCAGCTACTTATATCAGATTTTTCCGATAAAATCTCTCGATATAATTTGACTAGATACCACACGGCCATCTCGATTTTCGAATGATTGAAATTAATCGAATCATTCGATTCTGGCGTGCTTCATGACAATACAGCTTTACGTCTTACTGCCAGTAATTGGATCGTAAATTACCTATCTAATGGACAAAATGCGGTGCTATTAGATAAACTCCCAGCACGTGAGCTCTATATTTAATCCAATTTAGAATTGTTTATTTCAGGATTACTGAAACTAATGTTATTACGAGTCATATAACGTAACTCATACCGAACTAGCTGCGACTAAAAGCTAATTTAGGTAACTCAACACGTGAACTAAAACCTGAGGTTTGACATCATAGCATGAGAGAATTAGTTTGTGTGTATTCTAACAATTTATAACTGGACGCTAAATAATTCTAAACTGCAAATCACAATCTGATCACGTGCTTCACGCTGCAATCCAAATGTTTACGTTAAAATAAACATTACGTCTAATATAGGTAAACTACACTATCGATAACGCTACGTCATGTGAATTGTAAGGACTCAATCAATTATTTTACATTCAAATCAATTTCGATCGGTGAAAATTAACTCGCACTCTGAGCAATTTCTTCTTTTTAATAACCATATGTCATGGCAATTTATTTATTAGACGGCATATATTTTTTATTAGACGGCACGGTTGGCGCAGTGGTTGAGCGATCGACTGCTGCGCTACGTGTCGCGGGTTCGATCCCCGCACGGAACAAATGTTTGTATGGCCTACAGATAGTTGTTCCGGGTCTGGCTGTTTGTGTATGTGAGTTTAAATGTTTGTAAACGCACCCACGATACAGGAGAAATTCCTAGTGTGGGGCAACGTTTTTAAAAAAGAAAAAAAAAATGTTTGGCCACAACTCGGCTTACCCGAAGCCTGACGAAACAATGACCTGTGCCTAAAACATTTGAATTTATGAGCAATCGAAACCCAGAGTCCATCTATTAGATACTCCTCTTAGACCCTTGTAACTGGAATTCGGGACTCGTAAGATTTATATTAGGAACCGATGACGTAGCATACTAAAGATTTTTATTTTCCTACACTAGCAATGGCTCTAAAGACGTAACGTTTCAACAAAGAATTTTCTTCCATTCTTCGGAGAAGAGTGAAGGAATGTAACAGTGTTCTTTTAGAACGTTTACTTTCTAGTAAAAAAGAAATAAAGGTGGAAAGGTCCTACCGTTTCGCTGCTCACTACTTATCGTAACGAGTTTTGTAGCTCCTCGAATGTATTCCATGTCCCACAACGTGAGAAAAACTTTAACAGTTGGATAACGTGTCTGCTGTGTTGTTATACCTGTTCTGCAGGAACGAATGAGGACGCCATTTTATTTATTTTTGTTCTATATTCAAAATATCTGTACTTTAAACAGTAACTTATGTAGCTGCACCTAAATTTATATAAGTAGAGGACGCCAAGTTTCAATATATTTAATAAGATTTTAAGACTAAGAATACATCATAATGCAGATATTTTATCTGATCATAACAGATACAGTTTATCAACAAATCTCTTTTAAATCTTTTCGTATACTTCTTACATATAACGGCAGTTAACGGTTCTGTAAATAGGCAACAGTTTTTCTTATACCTCTATTTTTCTATGTACTCTACCATACCTATTCGTATTCTACCTTACCTTTTCTTATCTTTAATTCTATTATCGGCGTTTCTTTGTTCGCTTAGTTCTTTCACAATAGGTCTCGAAATCAAGGTTCGGGAAAGGGGGCTTTTATGTAAAGATATTCAGGCACTGACGGCTGTTTCTTTTGCGATTACTCTATTTGATTAAATAGGACATTAATTAGGCCTTTACGTATTGTGAATAAAACTGGACGAACCTCTCGTTTATAATCTATAATTTTGTAGACATTTTGGCGACCTTGTAAGATATATTTTGTGAAACTCGAGTTGCATAAATCATGAAAATTTAAAGTTGTATCCGCTTTAAAACACGCTTTGATTCAGGGGTATTTTCTCATAATCCTGAGTATTATTACAACCCTGTATGTATGTAGTAGGTTATCATTTTCTTTACCTTTAATCTCAACCAAACACACAAGATATCCCTACGACTAACAAATTGGTCTCGCGGGATCCTAAAAAGACGTTACTCGTCACTCAAAATTTCTCAAGCATGTATTTTCAGAAAATTGGGAAATGTAGGTAGGTACTCTACTACCCCAATTAAAAGATTATTACTCGCATCCCCGCACAAAGGCTCTACGATGTGACATGACGTGCTTTACTGGACTGTACGAAAGTACATGGAACTTTTGGCGCGTGGCCAAAATCAGAACTAACTCCGCCCTATTGTTTTTTTTTTCAATACAAGTTCACAAATATTTACCAACAACGCTCTTCTCAGTGTCACTCAAGCGCCAAAAGAATCATGCAAGTCGGTTCTCTGATTCTTAACAATAGGTACATTGAGATAACTGATTGGCCACCAGCCAATCACTAGGTCGGAAAAATGGTTTAATCACACGAATCGGAACATCAGCGTCAATCAAGACACGGTTATCAGTAAATAATGTGAAAGGCATGTACTATGACGTCATACGTAAACTATATATGTTCCGCACATTACATTGCTTCTTCTGTTTATTGTTGTGTACATTGGAAAATAACAAATTCTTTAATATTCTTTGGAAGTTAGGTAACCATTGATTCGATTCAGCTGAACAAATGACTGCAAGTCTGTTTCTTACAAATAGATATATTTTTGAACTAAGTACAAGACAATTTCATATAAGTCTGTTAATTACAAACTTATGTTTGCTATCGCCTCTAAAAGAACACAGGTGTCGTGTAGAGTAGGACGGAATTTCTAATTACTGAGACTATTATTCCACGAAAAGCTAAACAATAATTTTAGTAAAACAAAAAGTTAAGTTACGGCATTCCTTGCGACCACCATTAAAGCCATAACTTAGGTAATGCTAAGTACTTGTGCACGATTATGAATATTCTATCCACCTGTCCATCTACTGTCCTATAAACTTTCATTGTAACAACCCTTATTATTTATAACATTTCAATTTAAAAAATACCTTTCATTTTGCCTATTTATGTACCCTTGACATTACAATTCACGTAAACTCATAAATTAACTCCGTTTACATTTGAAAAGAATTTTCCGACTATAAATACGCGCCATTTTGATTGCGACCGATAAATTAACTTCAGCGGCAAATGGTTAATTATAATTCGTGTTTATGATACGATTTTTCATTTTACTGTTATTTTGTCTAGTTGCTATTCTTACGCCTATCGAAATGTGTTTTTCATTTAAGATGAATTTTATGCGTAAAAAGCTTTAATGTTATGCTAATTATTTAGTTTTAATTCCGCGAACAAGATCCAGGCTTGGATGCAGGATGCGGCACCGCCATCCTGCCCGCAAAGGTATGCACATGCAGGCAAAGTAATATACTTAATTAATATGCCGTGTACCTAAACATATTCTGTTGGGTTTGTGTCTTTGGCATGCTAATTAATTATACAGTGTGCTGCATCCTGCATCCAGTTCTAGCCTAGTTATTTTTACGGAATTAAAACAAAATATTTTCGATTCGATTTCCGCAAAGTAACGCCTGATTCAATAACTTATGAATATGATCAAAGCTTGTTGTAGTTAGCTTCTCTCCTCTCAGTAGCGGTCTCTTACTAGGCTGAAATCATCAGCCTATATCGTTCCCAGTACTAGGAGCCTGGGGGCACCGGCCTCTACTTTGTCGGAGGAAGGAGTCCCAAGTAGACCATAATGTAGTATGGATTGGTGGATGTCACACATCTCCGATTCTTTAGTTCTAAGACTTGCTAGTTGTGTCGACGGAAGAATCGTCAAAATGACAGATAGACAATGACAATCTGTCATTTTGTCGATTCTTCCGTCGACGTAACTCGTTTCCACAGTGTCATGCTTCGCGTGCTGAGGCACCGTCCCGTAGGCACCGTCTAGCCTTTGTTTACTCCATATCCTGTATCATAGTATTTATATTTATAAGGTGCTGTGGTGTTGCACAAATAGGGTTACCATTTACAATCCGACCGGATTTATCGGTCTTTTTGGCTCTCCTTTTGACCTTAGTCCAGCTTTGTCAAAGAAGGGCGTGCAATTTTTGGGACTTTCTTATTTAACTTTGACTTTCAAAAAGTGCTGATTTTCCGCCTAATTTGAATAAATGACTTTTGATTTTTATTTTTGTCATTTAGAAAACCAAACAAAAAGTTAAACACTACCAAATAAGATTAAAAGACAAATGTTTGTTTTTTTTTTCAAATATGTAACCCTCTTTTTATATCAGCTGCTGCTGCTGCCCCTAGCTGCTGTGGTGTAGCACAGTAACCAAGCGCGGGCGCCACCGCGCCGCTGGGAACGGGATAGGGACGTTGAACCCAGTCTGGTTTCCACTCCGTCGCTTTCGCACGTCGGCAGTGTTGCCACTATTCATTCACCTGTCGCACTCGATTATCATCTCGGTGTTACACGTAACATCGAGTTGTCGGAACGTAATTCACACCTGATGGAACTTTAATGAGGCGAGATTTGAAAAAATATCATCCGAGCTGAGATGAATATGTAAAAAGTTTAGGTAATAGAAGTTCTGCACCTGGACGTATATAAAAAAATATACAAACGTACCGATGTTCTACGTTACGTAACTTTTACAAATACATTTTACAATACGTACTTATTTATGTTAGTAGCTGTATACAGGCCACCAGCAATGCCCTTTATACATACATAAGAATTCGTCTTACATTTTAATGCTAATAACTTTTGAGATGTTGAGTGCCATAGTTATGAAAAGCTAATTAGTTACACATTTAAATGTTATTGCAATTCAATAGAACATACAGCTACTCGGTAACTGTAACTTTACCTTTAAAATGGCTTAGCAGCTCGATAATTTATCCATTAGTCGAAATACCATAGCACTAACAGGTACCAAGACCGTCTGTCTGGCTGCTAGTTGTCAGTGTTGCCCCTATAAATAAATGCCAAGATGGCCGCCTTCTAACCTCAAATAATAAACTAAACAGTAGCATTATCTCAACAAAAGATAAGACAGTTAACATTAAACAAGTTAAAAATTAGCTAATCCCCCAAAATACTACGACTATTGTTATGAGACAATGCCTTGTATAATATAAAATCTTGTGATTAGAAGATAACTAAACATAACATGACACGACTTTCATGCGTCCTATTACTTTATATAGTTTTCCTACGAAAACGTGTTATGGACGTTGGGTAAACGTTAACAACGTATTAAAACTTTCTCGGTACATTTCCAGAGGACAGTAAAAGTTGTAGTTACTAAACTTCAGATATTATTGCAAACAAATAATCCCGAGTAACAGTTGCAGTTTCGTTGAATGTCCTCCAAATGACTTATCAAAACACTTAGTGCTTTGAAACTTCATGAAACAGTTTAAGTGCTTTCGTAATTATTTTGACAGCTGTTGTATGATAAAGCTCGATTCAAACCTAAAGGCGATAGCAGACTAAGCAAGTCCAACAACATTAAACTAGAATACAGATGGGTACTTAGCACGTTCCCTCTCAGACCAAAAGCCATTAACGTAACGATTATCACGTACATGGGTGCCCCATCCTGTTCATGCTCTCGGGCGTTAAATATTTACCGCACAACAAAACGAAGAAACCTTTGAAGAACCCGATTGGTGACCGCATCCGGAGAATTATCACTAATCACGTACTCAGACTAAACACTCCGTCACGTTCTTAGCAACATTTTAAATATCTATTCACACCAGACCAATCTCACTACGAAGTAATTGTTTTGCGTGCAATTACACTAAAAGTAAGCTGACTTTGAATTCTTTGGCAATTTTTCAGAAGTATCGGCGGTCCGACCGCCGATACTTCAGTGTCCTTAAAAATAAAGAAAACACTCAGGAGCTGTTTCATTCAGGGCTCTTGTGCAACAATCAACATTTTTTTACATAATTCTGAGTTTATACTTAAACCCCATATGGGACCCCCGAAATTTCAATAAATTCTGTTCTTGTTGTGTTTTAAGTCCGTCCGACCGCGTCTTTACTCAGACCCATCGATCGGTGGGCGTGACCACTTCTCATTAGCATTCAGATAACGCAGAAAGTTCCGCTCGGAAAGGAAATCTGTACTCTCTATAGTACAGTAGTATTGTGTACATCCGCTTCAAGTGAATCGTGTTTAATTGCTTCGCTTCCTCATCGTTTGTGACTAGGTAGTTCAAAGACCGTTACTTGGACCTGAAGTTTTTGTTTAAATGTTTTTTTATTCGTTTTTATTGTTTTCTATTACCACGATTTTATTCTTCCAGCCTCATTTTGTTTCGAGCAGATTTTTAGAACTCTATCCAAAAATAAGATTTATCATTAAATAAAAAACGTACTAACTTATGAATAAATCTTATTTTTAAGAAGCTTGTTATAATGTCCAGCTACAAAAAAAAAGGACCGGAATAAAATCTGTAACATTATCCGACCTGAGATTTATAATTAAGTCCTCGAACTTCACTTCAACCGATGCCAACCGCTTGACGAAAGAAGCAGATAATAAAACGTTTATGTATCCATTTTTTCCAGATTCTCAGAAACCAATAACAGTTTGCTTTACTGCCAACTTTTACAACTTAAAAACAAGATATTATTTATGTTTCATCCATCAATGTTTAATCTAGTAAAATCAGAAAGTCGATACGTTGAACGAAGACCAAACACGTTAAACAAACTCCACAGTTTTATCACCGTCATATAAGCCCGGAGTCACCCACTGATAGGCATAATAGCCTCCCCTTTTTTCTGCCGCACTTCCCAGTTCTGTGCGTCCCTTATTTTGCTAACACAGATTGAATGTGCTTTAAATTATCTCAACCCCCAGTCCAGTCCCCTATTTTCTCTTTTTAAGCAAATGCCCCCCGTCTTAATTCTTTCTTTTCTGTCTGGGTAAAATACGGGCAACCATAGCTAACCGCTGCCGCCACATACAATTTATTTTACTCCTTTCAGTCTGACGCAAAGAGGGGCCAATCCGCTCGCTAGTCTAGCACGTCTGTTCGTGCCGTCAGATACATAAACACAGTATATAACATACCTGTTTACATCAGTACAGATTTAATGCAAGCGAAATACGTAAGAAGCATCACAATATCAGACTATGCTATCATTTGTTGATATACTTACCTAATAATTTCTGGCTATGAAATGGCGTAGGTACTTGAAAATAATGTTTTGGTATGGTCGAAACTACTTAAATGTTTTAAGAGAAGCTCTGGATACACATGATGAAAGTATTTATACATACAGAAGCTATACATATTTGATTGCGTGGCTATGATAGCAAGGACCCAAGAAGTTTCAAAGACAATGTTTTGAAATTCTAACTTTCAAGTTATCCCAATAAAGGATCTAAGGAGCCATAAACATAAATAGTCCCTGACGTGGGATCAAATTGTTCCCATAACATTCCACAACTTCCCTAAACTTCCCATAATTGTTATTTGTTCCATATTTTCCCATTCTTTGAGACGAATTCCTGCGTTGTTATTCTATTGTGGCATTCCCGCACCAATTGTAATGCCTTTTCTAATCTAATTTTGGCTTCCGACGGACTCGTATGAGGCCATTGTGTATTTAAGGCGGCACTTCTTTCTGTCCTAAGTTTCAGGATTGGAGCATAAAACGAGCTTAGCCTCAAACCGTTTTCTTCCTACTTAAGCTCCAGTCGACCTCTTTGTTGTTCCTCATTTTGTTTCAGAAAATTGTGCTTTTTTTTGTTTCTCTGTTATTCTGAGAAATAACCTTGAGGTGTCGCTTTAATATAAAACGACTTTAAGGCTTCGTGGAACAGGATCTTTTTTATTTCCTTTGGAGAATTTCGTGTTTTACGTATAGCTTTGTTTTGACGTGACAGCACTTTGTATATGAACACGCGTGGGTACGGAATTGCGTCTCTATGAACATGATTTGATCCCTGCGTGTCGAGTAGATCGGAAGCGTCGAATAAACAGTACATGCTATCATCCGCTTCGGCAGACAGCTTTGTACGATTCGTCCGATTGAATGAATTTGTATTTGATGAAACCTTGTTGCTATTGAGCTGGTGGGTTTTCATAATGACAGTCAAATAATAATAAAGGGTGTAAATAGACGCTTAACGAAGCCGAAAGGCACTTGTTCTCCCCGTCATTATGATCAATTTTTGGTTCTGGATCATACCAGGGAACCTTCTAGTTATTGAGATATTGGACGTTAAAATTGTGACTCGTTTACTATTCAATACATCCATCAGCACAAAAACCGTAACCGTAAAATGTTATTTCTCTCCCCAAAAAAAACTCTTTTCCCAGCAATATTTTTTGCGTAGGGTTACTTAGTTTGCTGTACAGGATGCTCGGTTGACGGCTTCGTGAATGGTCTATTAACATCTTGTATGATACGGAACTTTTTGCAAGTAGAATTCGTAAGATCACACTCGCAAATACTGGCCATAAAATAATGACAAGTCATTTGTTTAGATTATGAAACACGTGTTTAGTACAGAAATGAGATACTCCAATCGTACGGCCTTTTACAAAGCAATAAATCATAATGATATCATTTCAGTTGATGCCAATTACCGACCTACTAATCGCTATGAAATCCATGCGTAGTTTTCATTGCTTTGTAAAATAAACAAGAATTTAAACTTCCGTAAACGCTATAATTTATTACCGACGTGGTTTTGTTCAATTCCAAATCGCTCGCTCCGAGTTTTACTACGAGATTTGTTTCAATAAAAAGAGTCGGACGTAAAGTTTTATTTCAGGAAAATTGTTTCACAGAAGACACTTTTAAACCCATCGCTACGTGTGCGTCTATGTGAGTAAAAATAAACTAACCATAGTCAAATATTCATTAGAACTCTCCCGGTTTGAGTGAACTAAGTGCGTCACACCACTCGCGACGAGATTCATCGTTTTTATTTGTAATCTGTTTGTGGATATGGATATATTTTTCATTAAAAGGAAAGCTGTGACGCTGTTTTCAATTGTAAGTGTGTGTGCAAATCTTATGTAAAGTTTCGCAAAATTTGCACGCAGTCAACGAACTAACGGCCGATTTGTCCTCTTGTGTATAAAAACATAATGATATAGGTAATGTTGCCTTGTGATTATGTTTTTATTAGCCATCAACTAGCACAATAGGCAAGATATTATTCCTATTCATAAAATCCATTTAATCGCCTTATTTTCTGTTTTATTATAATCTACTATCGTGCAATTTGCGTTGAAAAACGGACGTCGAAATTCCAAATTCAAATCGGACGTCTGCAGCGGAAATGTCAATAAGTTTTTTTACGAAGCAAAACTCCTTTCTCATTGGTGTTTATAGGTCGTATACCTACAGGATACGTTCGTTCGTCACGTCCTGCATTGCTTGATTGTGTGGGGGGACGGCGACTATTTTTGTCAGACTACAGCTAATGACGGCAAATTGCCCCCTGCGTCTACCAGAATAAACTAACCGAAATAAACTTTGCGTGTAACCACACGAAGTAGTAGACAGTTCATTTACAGTTTAAAATATCTTTATTTAATCTAAATCGAGTAATCTATGAATAGCTGCTGAAACTGCTGATTGCAACGGTTTTTTTTAGTCGGAACATGTCGATTCTTTTTCGCATCCCACCTGTGAGGTTATTTGAAGAATACAGAGATAAATGTTTTTAAATTATAACTTACCTTTCATCAAAAATAACTTCAAAGAATATAAAAATAACCTTGTGCGTAAAAACGTCGATAAAAATAGAAATTATTCAAATGCCGCCGCTGCAACACGTTATATCGCCCAACGTGTACACAATCCATCATAATAATAGAAAACCGTAACTTTGTCCACGGCCAGTGGATCGGAAACCACGGTTAATTGACGCAGCCGAACCGGAACTACTGTTAAGTTCCCGCCATTATTCTCTTGTCATGTTACTATCATGGCCGCCATTTGATTTTTACAAAAGGAACGCTGGAATTTGGACATTGCAGTGGAAACTTTTATTTTATCTTTACAACTAGTTAACAAAGTTATTGATTAAGCTATGTTTCAAACATGCGGAATGTCAATCATTATTTCACTCATGAAGTAATAAATAATTAAGATTAAACATATGCCGGTTAAACTGGTAATGGAATGTTTTAGTACAAAATTAATTCGCCTCGTTCCAACGTCATGTCACAAGTCAAATAACACAAGCCAAAGTCCCCTAGATGACGTAAAAAAAATGAAAAACATCCCCATTTGCTCCCCAAATCCTTTTTGTGGTGTCAACAGTAAATCACAATTTATTATGTGTGTATATTTAGGTTAGGGACGTGCTACCAGATATTAGGACAGCTTTACGTCTTAGGGTTGCAAAGTCAAAAGGTCGCTGTGGAAAACTTGGCAGTTTTTCACTAAATAACTGCGTCAAGAACTGAAAATAGCGAGTTCCAGTCAATGGCATAGGACCAGACACATTATTCAAAAAATTATAAATTTTTATTTATTCGTTTATTTTAGAATAAGAGTCGCATTTTAATCTGACTGGGGACGGAAGTGACGACCGGTGGATATAACATAATTTAGCGTCCTACACGAGTATTGTTCTCCAAATTGGTAGGGAGCGAAGGTACATATGTATGTATATGTACCAAGGCTACAACCTAATATTGCTACAGACGACAAAGAATTACAAAGGGAACAATACTTTTGTCTGTGCGTCCCATTGCTAACGTACACTTTGTCCGTGTTTTTTGTATTATTTCTTCTGGCAACTCTCGCAACCACACCTCAAATCCGAGTTTCAGTGGCGTTCTCTGATTGGTTAATTGAGTTGTCGGTAGATCAATATTGGTTTGATAAGGACTGCTGTTCAATTTCCAACGAACAAAATTAACTTTATCGTTGGTAGAATCATTCCGTACCAAATTCATACTTTTTTTTTCATGAACTCATCCAAACCATACTAATCTAGGCACGAATAGCTTCAACACTGGCATAAAAATGAGCAATACTATAAATTGAATGCTTCCTATAACATGTTGAACTATTGTATGCAAAACAGTCATTCAATGATATCCAATTATTGACGTCTGCATCCATTTAGAAAGTAAGAATTAATCTTTATGATAAACAGGAACCATAGAGTCAGCCCAGACAATGCATACTCCCGTGATTTTTATATAGAATGGGTTAGGTTAGGTTAGCTACCGCAGAGAGCGATGGCCGTCAGGGTCAAACGGGGATATCGCACGATCTCCTAGGAGGTGGTTTGTGTACTGGCCGGGTCCCCACCGTGAGACCTGGAGGCGAAAACTCTCGTGACACTAGATCAGTGGCGCGAGGACGCCAAGGATACCCCCGGCTAAAGGCTGGTGCAGCGACAATTAACGCTGCACCGGTCTCAGTGGCGACATGTCATGGTGGTGGAATGGTGGAGAAGGCTTGACCTTCCCTCCGCTGGCCTCGAAACAGTCGAAGTGATCCGGCCAGTAGTCAACGACTGGCTCGGGAGGAAGCACGGCCCCCTGACGTTTCGGGCGACGCAGGTGCTCTCGGGGCACGGCTGCTTCGGGACCTGTGTCGCATAAGCAGCGAGCCGGATGCTTGGTGCTATCACTGTGTCCACTGTCTGGATGATACGGCGCGGCATACGCTGGCGGAATGTGCTGCGTGCGACAAGCCGCGCCGTGCCTCGTTACAGAGGTAGGAGGAGACCTGTCGCTTCCGACCGTTGTTCGCACAATGGTCGGCAGCACAGAGTCTTGGGACGCGGTGGTGTCCTTCTGCCAAATCGTCATGTCGCAGAAGAAAGGTGCAGAGAGGGAGAGAGAGATCACGAACCCCTTCCCTTCCCGCAGCAGACGCACCGGATGGTCGGCAGGAGGCGGATAACGCCCTCTTTCGCCCCCCCCCCCCCTAAAAAGGTCCAGTATGGGGGGCGATGGATTCGGGATCATCCGTCACCCCCCATCTCATTGGAACCGAGACGGCGGTGCGTTGTGTTCCACACGCGCCTCTGATAGACGTAACGGGGTGAGTTCACCTCACTCCCCACAGGCCCGGCTCTAGTCTGGGGCAGCGGAAGTCGCATTAGATCCCACTGCCCCCCGACGCGACGCAAGAGTGCGAGGGAAAACCGGGATGGTTTTAGTCAGTACGAGTCTGACAGACGGAGGGGTCCTCTTCCTAGGGCGGAGGACATCCATCGAGGATTTCCACATAGATAAAATAAATTAAAATAGGTTAGCTGGGCTGTTTCCGCACTTAGCCTCTTTATCTGAAAATCCTCTTGTTACTCTCCAACAATACCAGGTCCTCCCAGAAAGCTAGCAGCCTTTTCAACCTGCTGCAGTCTTCCGGGAGCGATGCAGGCGATTGAAGAGTCCGTGCCCGTTGATCTGCCACGCTTCTGCACTCCATGAGCACGTGCTGTAGTGATTCTTTCGACTCCATGCATCCTCTGCACAGAGGGTTGTTGTGTTGTTGTTTTATATTGGTTATAATAGGTATTAATTGATTAGTTATATACTTCTCTTCTTCCAAACCTTGAATGGAAGTATTCCTCCTTTTAATAATACCAAATACACGAAATATTGTGTATTTGGTGTTATTAAAAGGAGGAATACTTCATAATCGTCCATAATAATGGACGATATAAATGATACCATTGTGGTAGACAAAATACAAAAAATAGAAATTTCTACTCCAATTAAGTGTAATCAACGCAAGCTACTAGTTATATCAAAGGTAATTGAGCGTCGCTTTGTTTTGAAATATTATAAATAGTCTCTATTTTTACGTATACCAATTGAGAACTACGATGAGTTATGTTTTGTAGATTTTTATGAGGATACCTAAGACATCAGCTATAAAAATTATACATAATCAAAATATCGTGTTCAAAATATTTAATAAGAGAGATAAAGTGAAGTGTGGACTATCAATTCAAATTTCTACCTATTAAATACTCAAACTCACCGTCTGACATTAAATTTCCACGCAACAGTCAATCAATAAAACACGTTTGATGACGTCCCCTTCGAAAGCAAACATAAGCGAACCGAAATTATCGTTTGCACTCAACAGAATTACTTCAGTAAATATCAATTCCTTGGAAAATGGTACTAAACTTTAAACAGTGACACATACAGACCGTTATATTGGCCAATAGTCATATAACACGAATTATTTTACACGAGTTCAGTGCCAAACTCGCATCACGTTAATAGAACTCTCCACGTTGAGGGCCACGTGTCTCCAGAATTATTAATGGAACACTTTTTATGCTAAAAGTGTATTATTTATCACCTGTTCGTGGCGTTCAGATGCAGATGTGTCTAGCTGTAGAAGCGGCTAGCAATAGACATAAAAACCAGGAGAAACAGGATAAAACACAGCTAAATGTTTTCATTTCTGGAGGAAATATTGAAAACGGAGCTAAAGATAATCAAACAATGGAGAAAAACCTAAATCGTCTACGTAAGCTGTACGTCATGACACACGCTAGAGTAATTTTACGCTTGCTTGAAGGTTGCTTGCATCTCACGTTAAAACAAATGAAGCTGTCACCACAGCAGTAATAGGATTACACAGTATAGGAAGAGAAACAATTGAATCAGTCACTCGGATCAAAACAAAACAAGCGCAAGGTAACAACCAGTGACACATTCGATGATCCACCTCGCTAACAATGTCCAAACAACATAACAAATATGTATCAAGTTTGCATAAAAAATGGTGAGAGCAATTTCTAAAACGTATATTAATTTCATGTAATAATATCATTTATAACACATTTGCTCGTAAAGGGTCTCTTATTTCACCAATTACAGTATCGTAATGAGATCATTACGCACTAGTGCGGTAATGTAAAGTAAAACGCACGGTTTATCAAAATGCTCCGTCTAAAACAAACGGTACTTTTTTTAATCTTAGCAAAGAGTTTTTATGTCAGAAAAGTGGTCAACATTTTATGAATAAAATTAACTTGGGAGATAAAATATAATAAAAGAAACATTTAATTCTTTAATTTAATCAATTTTGACCATAAATTACCACCACTTATCACCACATATCCACTTATCTGTAACAAAACACAAAATTATTAATTTACTTTATTAGTAATACTGGCTGTTTTTGTGCCTTTGCCTTAAAAAAAAGCGCTGATGCGCGCACATTGCTAATTTCATAATTTGTGAAGTAAAAATTATTCCGCGCGCTTTTTCTTTTCGCTGTATTGTTTTTATTTGAAAAAGTCGTCCGAGTTTTATTTATTTCCTCGCAAATATGTTATAAAACGTCGTATGACATACGTGCGCTTTGATAATTACAGCCTCTGCTTTCTTGTAGCCCTCGCCTACGGCTCGGGCTAGCAATATTGCCTCGGCTGTTTTCAACTTACCGCACTTATATCATAATGTACTATTAAAGACGGAAAGGGTACTTAAAACACCATTACGGAGAACGATGATAATAGTGTTTATGACACCAGTTGTCTTCGCAGCAAGTATAATATTCTTGAAAGATAACTTTACAAATTTTAGACTTAGGAATGATTGGGAGCGGTTTTTTATTACTGAACTAAATCGTACAATATTTATGCCTAAGTAGTTGGATTTAAAAGATTTATTAAGATCTTAAAATATTACACAGCGATCAATCAAACAAAATGAAAACTAAAAGGTTGTTATCTTGACATCCGAGTTTTCATCAATAGACGTTTGTAGTCAAATGAGTTTGAATACTCATATTTCAGCAATGCTCTTGTATGTAGATTTAATTTTTACCACCTTGAGACTCATCTCAGACATTTCATTTCAAAACATTGCTCAAATCTGCCAGAGAATTTTCTGCAAAGCCAATGATTAATGTTTCATGTTGGTAACCTCAAAACTTAATGTTTCGGGTGCCGAGGTTAGGCCCGAGCTAAACTGCGCTCATTTCTCAACATTAATAATCTGACACCATCCCTGGCTTAGGTGGTTTTGGGCAAGGAGAAACTAATATTGGTGAAAATGATTACGTAGACTGTATCAATCAGAATGAAACCAGTTTGCCAACGTTATGTTGTTAACATAATTTGAATAGTTGTCCAATAAATCAGAATCTCATTGCAATAGGAAAGATTTATTGAGGTGTAATGCAAAGTACAGTAAGCCTACCAATATTTAGAAAGAAGTTAAAATTATTAAGTAACAACTGCTAGATTCTTAAAATATCATCCAAAAATTTGGCTTCATTCTGAGATTCTGACACAAGGTAGTCTAAATACACAGTTAGTCAGTCAGTAGACAATTTGCGAAGGTGATGATATGAATTGCGCTGTAAAGCGCTCCAGCTCTTGTTCAATAGACGTTCAAATCCCTGGCCGCTTTCTGTTGTTTCGACTTTAATGAGTTTTTACAAGTTTTTTTTTTATTAACGTCTTCATTGCATCTGGCCATGGTTTACGATTCGCTCAGCCTCGTAAAAACGAAACGCTGATAGATTAGCGGTTTAAATGTTTTTTGTCGTATTTAAAATACCGTTAGTTCTTTTTGTTTTAACGTTTATGTCATTCAAATAGCATTGAACTGTGTAATCTCCGGATATTTTTGTAAATTAAGTAACTAAATGATGAGGCAAAATTGTCTTGAAGCTATAAAGCTACCGTAGAAAAAGCTTCCACAAAATTAAAACTGAAATTGTAAGAATCTTTTACTTTCATGAAGTTGTAATCGACATCATGTTCTTTTTACTATACAAAATTATTCATAGTCAATCAAAATTCCAACCAAAAGTTCAATCTTTCGTCATATAAGTATATTATGAACCTCCCACGCGTATTGAAATTCCACATATTCGGTAAACTCGCACTAGCTCGCATTTATTCAGTACGTAAATTGTTTTCACAGCAATGAAGCTTTTCATTGACTTTCTTTCAGGAAATGTTAACATGCGTAAATCAATACGGCGAATGCTAAAACAAAGCAGAGCCGAAAGTACAATGAGCAATGAAAGTGGCAATTATCACGAGACGGTAACAAAAATAGCTTGGTCCCTGGTTGAACCCTCAAGGTTGAGACAAGACTAGATACTTCCAACAGCGCCAACAGAGTATTTGCTCTTGCTAAATAATAATTAGAGGCGGCGAAATGTTTTGTCTCTATTGTTTTCGCTAGATAAATAGAACAAGCAAATAAAGGGAACTCGTTTATGTTGACGATTAATTATCCCGGTTTAAATTGTTCAGAATTAAATGTGAGTGTTTGAATTGAAATAATTAGGTTTTCTGCAAGTCGAAAGCCTTTTCATTAAAAACATATAGATAGCAAAAGCACTTGATCACACAGCAATGTATAAACTTATCGTTCACTTTGTTTTGTTTTTTACCGTTTGTGTTTTGTCATGCATATACACCAGAGCACAAATTTAAAAACCGAACGTCATTTTAACATATTTTTCTTTGTTGACAGGACTACGTCACCTCCCGGGGAGCCGTTGGTGCGGGCCCCGGTGGGCAAGCCAAGATGTCCGCCAGCCATATCGCGTCTCCGCGTGGAGAAGGTGGAAGGTGGCCTGGCGGTCGCTGGCGTCGTGGTCGCAGCCAACTGCCAGATAGTACTGCCCATATTTGGATTCCTGTTTATGCTCGTCGGATGTGTGTTAACCGGTAAGTGTTTCAACGTTTTTCAACAAGCAGGCGGTCAATCAGTTGATAGTTACTCTAGCACCCATGGATCTGAAATACAGCCCAGTCATTCTTAAAACCATGTTGAAAAGTCTTCTCATACCCAATTCCACTAACACCTAAAGCAAAGCTTCTAAACGGTTTGGTGGTGCAGTTAAAGTGCAGCTCTTTTTTGTGGCATAGATGTTACAAACATCACTCCATCCATAGATCTGTCGTTTTACTTCGCTTGACTCTTTTTTCCTCCTAGCCAGATAGAATAGCCAGAATTGCCAAAAATAGACCTTTAGTTCAAGCGAAAAGCGAAAACTTAGATACTAACTGGTTCACATCAAAACAAAATTTTTAGGAAGCAATCATTCTTGTATGCTGAACTGTTTATTTTCGTTTAATACATAATATTATTAAATAATAATTCATAATGAACCTGAACTTGAGAAACCAATAACGCAATGCAGCTCGATCATCAATTTAATCCGAGGAAATTGCTTTATGCTTTTACCTAGACGTTGAACAGATACGAAAACAAAAATCTTTCAAACTCAATATTATAAATTTTCTGATTTCCGTCTTTTCAGGGTTGTAGCCACAAGCCAGATTAAATAAAAATATCTTTTATTTGATTTCATAACGATATTGAAAACTGCATCTGCGCCTATGCTTATTTGATCTATCAAACTATAACTATACAATACCTAACGAACCAGAAAACCTATTAAAACTGAAAATAGATGTCTATAATGTACCTACTCCCACGCCCATTCCGAGTACCTACCTAGCTATACCAATAATGAATCAATAAAGGTTAACAGGGACTGCCGGAACCCCCACTCTAAAAGCCGCGGAACGTTATTGACATAACTTCCCAGCATTTCAGCACATTTCCGAAATTTTTCGCAACATAATTGCGTCGAATCTGGACAAACATGACGTGTTTCACATCAATACGGTGTGAGAATGTTATGATACGAGCATAAACACTATCGCATCCCGTATATTTTTCACGTGAGCTAGCATCCTCACGGATATCACCGAGTAGGCGAGTACAACTGATATTTATTTCTTAGGAATTGTGTTATTAACATAATGTTAGCTTGGGGCATCTTCGTGAGACTTTGCACTTTCAAAATTACATATTATATCAAGGTACATAAGTCATTACAATACGTAACCAAAATCGTCACGAACACGGTCGACGAGTACTCGAGTAGGTAATGTGCAACTTCCAGAATATCTTTTCGCATCGCAGTGACGAGAGACGAAAGTGTCAATTATGACGTGTTGGTAGCATAAGTTCTTTGGATTATTGCGTTCAAAACGGACAATTTTAAGACTGATTTAGTGCGGTACCTAGGTCCCTATAATATCTATGGTAGAGTAAGTTCTTTGGATTATTGCGTTCAAAACGGACAATTTTAAGACTGATTTAGTGCGGTATCTAGGTCCCTGTCCTACTAATATTATAAATGTGAAAGTTTGTGAGGATGGATGGATAGATGGATGGATGGATGTTTGTTACTCTTTCACGCAAAAACTTCTGAATGGATTTGGATGAAATTTGGCACACGGGTAGTTTATAGCCTGGATTAATACATAGGATACTTTTTATCCCGATAGTATGTTCTCGTGGGACAATTATAGACCTCCACGCGGGCGACGCCGCGGGCATAAGCTAGTAATATCTATATAACCCTAAGTGTAAATATACTAAAAGCTTTTAAGCCGCCGCCGCCGCCGGGCCCGCTTTGGTGTTCAAATATTATCCCACAGCCACACATCAATGAATTTCAGTAAAACATGGTCCCGCTTCGCAAAGAGTTCCCGTACAATAAGAGATATAGAATACAATATAGGTACTTTATTGCACACGAAAATTGAAACACAACTCTTTCAAAATATTGTTATCTCTATGGTTAAAATGGCGGTCTTAGACAGCTGTACAAAATGGTTTTGTATGGCTTGATTGATCTCCGTAGAAGGCCGAAAACTGGATGTTATGATGACAGATAGTTGATCTTCTGCCCAATCGGTTAACAATGCTAAATGAACGACTTATTAGTATAGCACTAAGTAAAATAATTCATAGGTAATGTAAAATGGCTTTTGTATTACAGCGGCATCGTATCGCGGCTGCGGTGAGAACGAAGAGCCTGACCACTACGCGGCTCGCATCGCTTTCACAGGCAACTCGCGAGTGCTTGGCCCAGTGTGCATCGTCGCTGGAGCTCTTATGACTATTGCTGGTATGTATTAGCTTTATAAGGCTTTTATTTATTTTAAATGATTTGACTGCTTCGTTGGACTAGTGGTGTCAACCGAGACTGCTTACTTTTTTTACAAAAGTTACTGCATCATGCAGTACCATAGTGATCATTTGGCCTCGTACAGGACCAGTTCAATTTGCCTTATTATCTTTTCCTTTTTTACATAATTTTAGTTTTTTTTTTTACCATTTTTTTGTCTTGTGCGAGACTAATAATAGTACATTACGATATAAGTGCGGTAAGTTGAAAATCACAGCCGAGGAGATATTGCTAGCCCGAGCCGTAGGCGAGGGCTACAAGAAAGCAGAGGCTGTAATTCAAAGCGCACGTAATATGTCATACGACGTTTTATAACATATTTGCGAGGAAATAAATAAAACTCGGACTACATTTTCAAATAAAACAATACAGCTAACAGAAAAAGCGCGCGGAATAATTTTTACTTGTTCACAAATTATGAAATAAGAGGTGCGCGCATCAGCGCTTTTTTTTTTAAGGCAAAGGCACAAAAACAGCCAGTATTACTAATAAAGTAAATTAATATTTTTGTGTTTTGTTACAGATAAATGGTTATAATTTATGGTCAAAATTGATTAAATTAAAGAATTAAATGTTTATTTATTATATTTTATCTCCCAAGTTAATTTTATTCATAAAATATTGACCACTTTTCTGACATAAAAACTCTTTGCTAAGATTAAAAAAAGTACCGTTCGTTTTAGACGGAGCATTTTGATAAACCGTGCGTTTTACCTTACATTACCGCACTAGTGCGTAATGAGATACATTACGATACTGAAATTGGTGAAATAAGAGACCCTTTACGAGCAAATGTGTTATAAATACTTTTTCTTTGTTTCTTTCTTTCTGACCATGAGGTCCTGGGCTCGAGACCCAGGTCGGGCAGTGTAATTGGGTTTTTCCATCAGGAATTTCTAAGTAGCAGCCACGGAGTCTGAATTAGTACCCACTAGATGTCTATAGGCTCGCCCCCTGTTACAGGGGACTTAAACATAATTGGCGAAATGTGGGTTTACTAATGGGTACACCTCTGTCTAACCCTTCAGGGATTACAGGCGTGATGTTATGTATGTATTTATCATTTTAGTCAGACGCTACTATTGGCCAGCAAGTACTTACCAAAACATATTTTGTATTATGTCTTTTTATTTTGTAAACACATACCATAGGTACTTTGTACCTGTTTTTTACTGCTAACAAAAACATAGCATGATGAGTGATGACCTAAACTTACTAAAATTTGATTTTTCATAGAAACCTAATGTTTTGGTGAATCATTTAATTCACTCAGCTTAAGTGTGCTGCTGATCGCCTCGTCGATGCTGCCGCGTGCTATAGCATTCCCACTCTGTTTCTCTCTCTAGCAAATAACGATTCTGAGCGACAGAAAAGGATAGGCGCTTGGAAAAGCCCGATTGAGTGCTATCAGATGAGGTTAAACCTTAATAACGCATCAAGGGTATCATGACTTTGATTAGAGTGGCTCGCGGGGCGAGAGATCGTTAAGCTCTAATCAATCATGTGGCACATGACCCTGTTCAATGTATTTATTTATGGCTAGATTACAAAGGTAGACTCTTTTGCCAGGCTTCTTTTCTTCAGTTCATTCGTCTTATTCAAGGTTAAGATAAAATAACTAGTGGAACTTCGCAGACATGATGGGTAAATATTAGTATCTATCTAAACCGGAGAAAACTAGTGATTTTGATGCTTTTTTTTTAATGATCATATATTAATGATGATTTTTAATGATTTTTTAATGATGCTTATGTAATCTTTAAATGATTTCTTTATTGTTTTTACTATTTTAATTCTTGTATATGAGTTAGTATGTTAGAATTTATTTATTTATTTTATTTAAAACAAAAATAAATTGATTTGTTGGTTATTTTTTGGGTTCAATGACCGCAGGTAACGTTTTAAAGTTTTAAACACAAAACATAACGCCTGTAATCCCCGAAAGGTTAGGCAGAGGCCTAATACTACACCCACATTTCGCCGAATAAGCTCGGTGCGAGCATATGCCATCAACTGGGCACAAATCCAGGCTCCGTGGCTGCCATTGAGAAAATCCTGATGAAAAAATCCAATAACACTTTGCACGTCCTGAGAATGTCCTCTGAAAACCCTGGATCTCATGCTCAGCAGAAGCGCTTGCGATCGCCACCAACGCGGCAGTCAACACTGTCAGAGACGGAGCTATACAGGTCGTCTAGCTCCATCTCTTTCCCACTCTGGAATAGGAATGGAACAAAAATATGTTAAGCGTCATAGTAACCCCCCAGGTATCGATCGATACCCATAAAATATGCAGAATATCGCTAGCTCATTTAACTTGAACTTGTACAACTCCAGCATCTTCACGAGCGTATCCGTCAAATAAGGAACAACGAGAGTGAAACCAAATTAGAGATTCGTGCAGGAAACACTTACAGCTTGACTTGTAAGAGTTAATTAACGGAAGCCAGTGATTATGGAAATCATGGGCGACAGAGTCGTCTTGATTATACGCTACAGCTATAGTTAGACTTGACGTCATACATGACTTCAGACCGTTTCAGATAGCCAGAGTAACTGGCTGAAAATGTTACTGATTGTGCTTGCGTCACAGATAATTTGTTTTACTACTAATAGGTAAAAGCCGGGACTAAATGATCATAAAATGGTAGAATCAACACAATCAAATAATTTCAAACATAACATTAAACTTGTCTTTTCCAAAGGAGCAGGCAGGATAGGAGGGTTGCGAGTCTAATGCCTAATAGTAATAACCAACCCATACTTATCGAAAACTCTCTTTAAGTCTGAGATCTTTGTACGTTAGCTGGAGCAGTGTTCCGCAAAGTGTGTGCCGCGGCACACTGGTGTACCGTGGTCATTAGTTGGTGTGCGTCAGAAAAATAAGGTTATCTCTTAAAGTTAAAAGGCAGACGGGAGAAAAAAATACCTAATTAAACAGCCGCAAAACACGCGATATATTTTTCTTTTATGGTGTACCTTCAAAATTTTCCGATTTCTTATGTACTCGAGCACAAAAGTTTGCGGAACACTGTAGAGCACGTAATTTGCCTAAGAGTGGTTTCACACTAGCGTATTTTGTAGCCGGTAGCGCGTAAAAGATCGTATTGGCTTACGCGCTTATACCAACGCTACTTTTTGCATTTCAAAAAACCGCTATACCGTGTGGTCGCGTGGGATGTGCATGGCGTGTGCGGAGGTGGATCTCGCGGCTCACGCTTATACGAGCTTAAAAGCGCGTCAACGGTCGTGCGAGTTTTGTGTGAGAAAAAAGTGCGAGAATACGCGCGAATGTGCGCTTCCAAAAACGAGCTTATATAGTAACTGTCGTACATCTGTCAAACTACAAGTGCAAGAATAATGTGCTTCGTAACGTTATTAACATCTCTGCCTCAGTCTTTAACAGAGTAACCTTTATTTTTAACCAAGGACCGCGGCTATTAAAGCCAAAGTGCTCTCAAAGACGAGGTCACTATGAACGTAAAGGGTGACACATCAGATATTGATCGCATTAAGCCCTGTCTGAACTCAGACGATAATTAGCATTCATTCGAGATTTACAAACACATTATTATAATTAAAGCAATGATTATAATGTGTAAATGTTTTAAAGCCATGTGCTAACATTCTGTCAA
The DNA here is from genome assembly GCA_963082945.1 of Cerastis leucographa. Classification (NCBI taxonomy): domain Eukaryota; kingdom Metazoa; phylum Arthropoda; class Insecta; order Lepidoptera; family Noctuidae; genus Cerastis; species Cerastis leucographa. Next base: position 16,455,477 of record OY720356.1, on the reverse strand, counting down.
TGTTTACTGTACATTTGTAATTGTAATTAGCTTGTTCGGGCATGATTTGAATGCTTTAGCAGGATTGCCTCATGAGATTAGATCTATCAATGGCAGAAACATTAATGTGTCTTCCCTTCTGCTATCGTATCGGCACATTTACGAAAATAATATACTGTGCACGGTTAATGGAAATAGGCTCCAACATCATAACTGACGAAAAGTGGATGATGTATTTTGTAGAGGTCTACCAAACCCCACGGAGATAAACATGCGTGATAATGATTAAAAAAATTAAATGCGTAGGCACAATCATGCTATGTTTTGCGGGGCTGAACTGTTCTGGGTGAACTTAAATAGATCATAACCGCTAATTATTAAGGATCTTTTACTGTCAAATATCCTCGACATAAAGACGTAAACGGCTGAAAAAAAAACTAAAACTCACTAAAACAACAACTCAAAAATAAAATTTAAAAAAACTCTCCTAGAGACTTCCAACAGCAGCACATAAAACAAACCTTATTTGACCTCCCTACGTATTGGCGCCATAATACTCGCTAACAACAGCTAAATAAAAGGAATGTATTGTCTATTCCAGGTATCGTGTTATGCATGCTAATGCGGGCAGCTCAACGCCGGCAACGAAGGCTGGCGTTCCACTGTCCCATTCACGGAGACTTCTACCCACTTAGCCCCCAGAATAGCAGAAAATATTCTCGTAAGTACTTAAGCTAGCTTTGAATATGCGATACCTTATTAGCATATTGTTTGTTTTAGATTTCAGTTACTATTTTGAGTTTACCTACTTAAGTGTTTGGAATGAAGATATGTATGAATTCGTTTGTTAGTGAGCTGTTTAGAATCATAAATCAACATTTTATCTAATGCTGAGACAATATGAACTTTACCTAATAGCTGAAATCTGGTCAGTAGGACACATGTACACATACTTTAATTGATCCCGAGAACCTGTCTAAAAAATAAGAGTATTTTCGTTATTTTATGATAGAAATAGATTAAAAAAAATGAGTAGGGACATAAGAGGACGTCTGAAAGTGGCGCCGGTGATTGAAAAGATGTGTGGTAATCGTGGTATGGGCATGTGATGCGGAGGAATGAGGAAAATTTAGTGAGGAAAGTTTTGAGTATGAATGTGGATGGTTATTAGAGTAGAGGAAGACCAAAGAAACGATGGATGGACTGTGTGAAGGATATGGCAAGAAAGGAGGTATCTCATGAGATGACAAGCAATAGAGAAGTATGGAAGAAGAAGACATGTTGCGCCGACCCCAAATAAATTGGTAAAAGGGCAAGAGAATGATGAATGATGAAACTAGGGAAAACTAGGAAGAATTTCACCAAGTAAACGCAATCGATTTTTCTAATTTTATTACTTCATCTTGTATCCTACACACAAGTATTTTAAATTCCAAAAGAATATTATCATCAAGGATACAATTTAATGTTTTGTAAAATTTGTAACTAGGTCTAAAAGTCTGATGATATTCGCGTTCAATTTTATTTGTGAACTTCGCTCTAAGGACATGGTTTCCGCCAATAGGAATACGAACAGAGCGAAAACGAGGCTTGAGGGAATTGACCAATTAAATCGGTGTAATCCACATCGCGTGTCTTGTCTTTCCTGCTATTGGTCGAATCTTTCACGTCTCCGCAACACACTGCTCGTCTCCGTGGAAACCAGTCCTAAGCTTTTTTTTTTGAATATAGGGTTTTTGTTAAAAGTATTAGTGTATGCTAAGGAGTAGGGGTGGGTGTTACAGGCACTCCGTCAGGCTTGTGGCGCTGGATGCGCAGCTGGTTGGGGATGGTGGAGGAAGGCGAGGCGGCTCGCTGTCCTCGCTCCACGGAACCTGCCTCGCCGGCACGCGCCGACGCTCCGTGTCCGCCACCTTTACCTTTCTTGGTGCCATCGGATTCCGTCGTGTAAGTAGGAAACCTATTTACTTTTTCCCTCTCCTTATCATTATTATTCAATGCTTTACATAATTATGTACATACGCCTTCCATATTCACCGATACTTTTAATTAACTTAATTGACTACCTTCTCATGATCATTCGTCATCGTCATTCACCATTTGTACGTATGGCGTATACGTACAAATGGTGAATGACGATGACGAATGTAGCGGTAGTACAAAATATAATACAGCGCCATCTATGTCACAAATTTAGAACTAACATCAAAATCCTAAATTGCGAAGTTAAAGTCATTCGCTAGTTAAGACCAAAGAAAAACCCGACAGCAGCTGTCTGGCAGTAGGTAGCCCACCAGACACAACACCCATCTGGTCGGAAGATATACTCCCTTTTCTTAGGGGGTTGAAGAACTTTACGCCCTGTTCTTCATACCCCTGAACGAGCATAACTAGCAATGATGTGCTTCCCGTATTCGGATTTCGTCAACCTCATTTGGCACATGCCAGTAAGGTGGTCCAGGTGGACTTATACCCATTTCTCTGAATAAGAGTACAGACCGACTGCTCTACCACTGGTGATACTGCCAGGCTACCCTTAATCTGCCAGGGCTGCGGGTTGTTCGAAAGAGATACCGCGGCCCTGGAACACAAAGGGCTAAGAAGGAACATGGGTGGGTTTTAGTCAGTGAAGTATGACACTCCCTCCCGCTCCGCCCAGAGCGGGAGAAGTCATTTGATGAAATCCCATCCGCAAAAAAAAAAAAAAAGGCTACCGCTAATTACTGATATAATGTATAGAGTTTTAATTAGACGACATAATATTTCTTTGTCGTGTGGTAACTGCCTAACCTGGTGTCAGAGTTTTTATGCCACCAAAGGGCTTCTGACTTGGCTTTACACGCCGTCGAGAAATATCTGTCAGGCATGCTGGTTTGGTTTCCTCACGATATCTTCCTTCACTGAAGCAAGTAATAATTACACAATACGCACATGTATCCGAAAAATCCGACGTGAGTGTTGGGTTCGAACTTGGGATCTATGATTTGGCAGTCCGACGGTCACACCACAAAGCTTTTTGTGTACGTAGCACCTATCGATTTTTTATAAATGATTTCCATCATTACAGAGGCATGGCGTCAGTGCTTGGAGCTCCTCTCAGTCCTGAACAGACGTTCGGCTCCATCAAGTCCCTCGCAATATCGCGGGAGGTCGCTAGCTTCCCTCTATCGCGCTCGCCGACACCGCCACCATTGAGGTAAATATTTTGTATTCACTATTATGTTCACCATTTGGATTTCTAAATCACGATTTAGCGAAATCCAATTTTAGATTTTGAGCTTATCAGGGTTTGGGTCCTATTTGATATGAAGAATTGTACTTAAAGTTATGCAAATGTGGTAGCAAATAATATTGACACCCATATTGGTACCAAAATTTTTCTAACATATTTTTTGCCCATTTACAGTTGTCCACCATTCAAAGAGGAGCCGAAATGTCTGGACGACATACCGAACGCAGTGATCATACGTCCAGACTTCGACTGCGGCTCACCGACGTGCAACTACCGCGTAGTGGAGTGCAAGCTCACCACGACGGAGGAGGTACACCCTGCCCCACACCACACTAGTGTACATAGCGCCAGCAAACACATGAGACCCAACACAGTCTCTATAACGATACCCGACGAGGGGAAAGGTTAACGACACGTTATAGATTAGACAATTTTTTTAATATATTAAGATTGTTCAAAGTGAGCTGGAATGCGCTATCAGAATATTTGGCGTAAGGTTGGCAACGACCAAATTGGGCGTATGTGTGTGTAATACTAGTTTTATGCTCACTGTTGTTAGTCGTGAGCCCTCGGACAGCCACGATACGCCTAGTGTGGCCGCACCCTGTTAAAAAACGATGTACATATAAATAATTTTATTTTAAGGACCACAATATTATTGTTTCTTAACTTTCGTCTGCTCAAACGATCACGAATTGTCTTCCGCTACTGCTCACTTGATTGGACACCTCGAAATTGATCACAGTAATTCTTGATTGCCACAAAAACTTGCTGCATTTAGGTACGTTTGTGCATAATTTTCATTTATTACCTGTCACAACACAAAAAGGGTGTGATGGTCAACTCTGGGTCGTGTATGTACCGTTTACAAAGGACCATGTTTTCCCAAATATACAGTCAAATATAAGACTACGAGTTGGATGTTTTACCCTAGTTTATTAATATCACTATCTATCTCAATTAGCAATATATTTCGCCAAATATCATACATAAGAGTAAAGAGAGATTGGATAGAGAATGTCTATGTCAAATGTTTATAAATGGTGAATGTTTAAATGTTATTTTATTATTTGCTTCCATTTATTTTGAACTGAGCAGAGCATTTCGTTCATTTTATGCATGTTAGGTTTAATTGGCCTTATTTATGTGATACTGAGCTTTGTCGGAAGAAAAACACAAAGGGAATCATCGATGAGTCAACTATTTATTGAATCAATATTTAGTCATGTCTTTGTGACCATCAGGACGAAATATATTCCATTATCTAAAGTCTTACGTGCGTTATCAATTCCATTGTATTTCAATAGGCATGTTGAAAAAATACACCTACCTAATTTATCTTCTCACGGTCCAAGTTCTAAAGTATCACGTAAATAAGGCAGTCTAATGATTATTACAATGCTCATTGTATCGGCATTCTAGTCGTATAGTTCTATCTTATATTTTGTTGGTGTAATTAATATACCATACTCATATATATATGTACGCGGTAGAAGAAATGTATTGGCTCAGTAGGATTACGGTTCCATAAATTAAATAATATTTGTAGAAAATTGTCCATTACATTCATTTACACGTAATATTAGTGTAAGTATACTATGTAAGAGTACATACAAAACACGTGCCCTAGATTATAGTTCCGATTGTGATATTTTTTTATTTTTTTTCATTCATTGACTTGTATAATCGTAACTGTGTTGCCATCGCAGAAAACAAAAGAAACGAATGCAAAGAAGGAAGAGTTTTAATGTTTCCTGCGGCTATCATGATTAATATAATTTGAAATCATTTTGTACATAAAGTATATACTTAGGTTCCTCCCTATTTTGTTAAATCATAAATCATTGTTTTGGTGTATGAGCCAAAAGGAAGATGCCAAAATAAAGTCCGTCGTGTCCATGTGACTCGTATGATCGTTTGTTTTCACACTAAATTAATTAATTGTGCTCAGAAAAGACAATTGTATAGGAAACAAGGATGTAGGTAAAACGTAGTCCACGTATAATTTAGTAACTATTGGTACGTAGGTACTTTATCAAGTTATAAGTTTGTGATGAGGCATTTATTGGCCAACAAGTTATTCGAAATTATATGGAATGTAATTTTTTATAATCCGTAGGTAAGTGCCACGCCTAAATAATCTATTATAATATTGTATTGTATACTTAAAATAAGCTTATTTAATATTGTTATAAATGTAAGGATTGAAAAGTGAAAATACAAACTTGAGTTAAAAACAAAGCCTTTTCTTTGAACTTTATTAAGATACTTACTTATATTCCCTAACCATCATCAGCCTAGCTTTTTCCGAACTATGTTGGGGTCGGCTTCCTGTCTAACCGGAAGCAGCTGAATACCAGGATTTTACATGGAGCTACTGCCTATCTGACCTCTACCATCCAGTTAGTACTGGGTAAGACGATACCCCTTGGTAAGACTGGTTTTCAGACTTTCGGGCCACTGACTTCCTGTAACAACTATCAAAGATCTACAAATGACAGCCGGAACCAACGGTTTAACTGCGGGCGAGGCACGGAGGAAGCTCGATATATAATGGGTGGTCACCCATCCATGGACCAACCTAGGTAAGAAGCAATTAAGCACGTCTTAACCTGAAGATCGGCAGTTGTAATTTAGCCACATGTCCTCCACAATCCCTAACCCCTTTAAAAAAATAATATCTTATGAATATAATTTGTTTTTTGTTGAAGAACTAAACAGCATGCGTTGCAATGTGTTCCTACCCACCTACCTATCTACCACCTACCAACCTTCTAACTACCTACCTATGAACCTTCTACAACGTATTAGAAAACATTAAAAAAGAAGATGAATTAAATCGGTAAAGTCGTTCTCAAGTTATGGCGTGGCCACGGGAAATAAGGATTCATTTTAGGGTTCCGTACCCAAAGAGTCAAACAGGACCCTATTACTGAGACTTCGCTGTCCGTCCACCCGTCCGTCCACCAGGCTGTATCTCATGAACCGTGATAAGTTAGCCAGTTGAAACTTCTACAGATTATGTATTTCTGTTGCCGCTATAACAACAAATACTAACAACAGAATAAGTAAAATAAATATTTAAGGGCCCGCCCCCCCCCCCACGGGGAGGGCGTGAGGTCCGCTGTGCGGGTCATCGTCGGCGGAGGACTGGAAGTAAAGGCTGTGCCGGTTTCCCAGTCCCCCGCCACTAGGACGAAGCGGGAATGCCGCTGGGTCGTTTTAGTGGGTATACCGGGTCAGACCGGGGAGTCCCACATAGCCCGCCCATCCCCCGATGGACGGGTATGCGTAATGCATTTTTTCCCAGCGACAAAAAAAAAAAAAAAAAAAAAAAAAAAAAAAAAAAAAAAAAAAAAAAAGGTTAGGTTGGGGGACCACCCCACAGTGCTTGCGTCCACGTCGCGTCCCCTGGAAACGACCCAGTTTGACCACCGTAACGGAGTGGCAGACTGGGCTCGGCCAAAGTGCACTGTGATTATCGTAGCTCATTTTGCCTTGCGAGTACGAACCTGCGGAGGCTATGCCTAAACCCACGCGGGATGCCTGCGGGCGATATTTTAAACCCAAAGGCCCTTCTCAGGGCCAACCCAAAGGCCCTTCTCAGGGCCAACCCAAAGGCCCTTCTCAGGGCCAACCCAAAGGCCCTTCTCAGGGCCAAACCGACGCTTCGGCGTCAGAGGCTAGCCGCGCGCCGTCTGCGGCTAGCTTCGGAAGAACGGACTTGTCGGATTTGTCTGACTCCGACGATGAGTCAATGGTTGGCGTCTCGGATGCAGGCGAGTCGCAGTCGCGAAAGCGGGCCTTCCTGCGGGATGGGTCCGAGGGCTCCTCGGCGTCAGGGTCGACGAGGCTTTCAAAGTTTAAAAAGCCGACGACGGCCGCGGACACCCACGTCGTTGGGCTCGCGGACGCCCAACGTAAGTTGGATCTTGCGCAGCGGGCGCAGCTCCAGCAGGATCTTGAGGAGCGGGTTGCCGCGAGGGAGAGGCGGGCGCACGTCACCCGAGCAAAGTCCGGGTACGGTGCGTCCCGTGTGCTCTACGCGGACCACTCCCTGCTGGAGCTGGAACAAATGGCGGAGGAGGACGAGGAGGAAATTTTGGAGGTTGCCTCAAAGTCCTCAAATTTGAAGGGGACCTTCCAAAAGGCCCTCAAATGTCGGGCCGCAAGCTTGCGCGGTGTGGTCAAGGAGCTGGTCCAGCGGAAGGCCACTGACGAGACACGGCAACTGCAGGCGAGGGTGGATCGCCTGCAGGTGGAAGTCAGTGAGCTTCATCGCAAGCTGGCTGAAGCCACGGCCCGGCCGCCGCAGGCCCCCGCCGAGACGACGAAGACGTCATCGATGCCTTCGCCGTCGAAGTCTAAGAAGACGAGTCCTGCGGCAGAGGGCCCCTCCTCCAACTCCAACCTTGAGGACATAATCCGCAAGGTGGTAATGGAGGAGCGGGCCTTCACGCGAGCCTGCCTGGCAGGAATAGAGGACCGGCTCCTGCCAGAAAAGCGCCTCCGACCGCCGCTTGCGGCGGATAAGGGGCGCTCCGAGCCGGGGCCGTCTTCCTTACCCCAGGTCCAGGAGGACGCCCTTCTCCCCTTGACTACCTCGTCCAATGAGGGGACGGAGGTGGTCGGGAGGGGGAAGGGCAAAGCCAAAAAGTCGGCGGCTGCCACCCCAGCCGTCCCCGCTCCCAACCGCTCGCAGACGACTGGCAGAGGGGGGGGGAAGCGGGGAGGTAGCGGTAGAGCGAGGGGAAAGGGGCAGCAGGTCTCCCCAAAGGCCGCGGCCGTCGTGGTGGCCCTCACCGCGGAGGCAGCGGAGCAGGACGCCCTTCTCCCCTCGACCACCCCGTCCAATGAGTGGACGGAAGTGGTCGGGAGACGGAAGGGCAAAGCCAAAAAGTCGGCGGCTGCCGCCCCAGCCGTCCCCGCTCCCAGCCGGTCGCAGACGACCGGCAGAGGGGGGGGAAGCGGGGAGGTAGAGGTAGAGCGAGGGGAAAGGGGCAGCTAGTCTCCCCAAAAACCGCGGCCGTCGTGGTGACCCTCACCGCGGAGGCAGCGGAGCGAGGGGAGACGTACGCGTCCATTTTGGTGCGGGCGCGTAGCAATGCCGATCCCACTCAACTGGGGATCGGCAGTGTGTCTTGCCGGCGGACCCAAGCCGGGGCTCGATTATTCGAGTTCCCGGGGGCAGAGGGGGGAGCCCGCGCGGACCTCTTTGCAGCTAAGCTGCAGGAGGTCATCTCGGACTCCGCCAAGGTGGCCCGACCGGTAAAGTTGGTGACACTCGAGGTGACGGATCTCGACGATTCCGTCACCAAGGAGGAGGTGGTGGAGGCGGTCGCAGCGTTAGGGGGCTGCGACGTCGCGGCGGTCCAGAGTCGGGACATAAGGCCCGGCCGCGGTGGCATGGGCACCGTCCGCCTTGAGTGCCCGATTCCCGCTGCCAGAGCCGTCCTGGCGAAGGGCCGGCTGACGGTCGGCTTCAGCTCGGGTGCGGTCAGGGCACTCGAGGACCAGCCGCTGAGGTGTTTCCGGTGCTTCGGCATCGGCCACACCCGGGCTCTGTGTCCGTCCGCGGTAGACAGGGCAGACACCTGCTACCGCTGTGGCATGGGGGGCCACCAAACCGCCTCCTGTGAGGTCGCCACGCCGCACTGCTCGGTCTGTGCTGCCAGTGGCTGCCAAGCGGACCACGTGATGAAGGGGAGGAACTGCAATCCTCCCCCTAAGCGTGGCAAAGTACAGGCGCCAACCGGGCCTGTTGCGGCTGCCGGTACCGCCGTTCCTGCGGCGGCTGCGGAGGAGGGTGCGATGTCCGACTGATGGATATAGTCGAACATCGCATCCTTCAGACTAACGCCAACCACTGCAGGGCAGCCCAAGATCTGCTGATGCAGACAATGGCTGAGTGGTTGGTGGACTTGGCGGTGGTCGCCGAGCCTTACTCGGTCCCTGGCCGTTGGCTGGGTGACCGGGATGGCCTGGTGGCGTTGGTGGCGCGGTCTTCCACGGACTCCCCTCCCCTCTCGCTCTTAGAGAGGGGACCGGGATACGTGGCCGCCGCGTGGGGGGGCATGGCCCTGGTCGGGGTCTATTTCTCCCCAAACCGCCCTCTCTCGGACTTTGAGGATTTCCTGGAGGTCCTCACTGCAGTCGTAGGGAGGGCGGCGCCTCGCCAGGTCGTGGTGTTGGGCGACCTGAACGCCAAGTCGGCGGCCTGGGGCAACCCGGCCGCCGGGTGCAACGTCCGGGGACGCGCCGTTGAGTTCTGGGCGGCCTCAAGCGGTATGTCCCTTCTCAACAGGGGGACGGTCCACACGTGTGTGCGGCAACAGGGTGGGTCGGTGGTGGACGTCACGTTCGCCACCCCCGCGCTGGCCGCCCGCGTCGTGAACTGGCGGGTTGAGATGGTGGAGACCTTGTCGGACCACCGATACGTGCGGTTCGACATCTCCACCCAGGGGGGGGGGATGGCCCGCGCTGGGCAATCTCCCTTCCCGCGGTGGGCACTCACCCGCCTGGACCGGGAGGCAGCCAGGGAGGCGGCTTTCCTGCAGGACTGGCTGTCGCCCCCTGTTGAGGTCCTGGACGTGGACGCCGCAGCGGTTCGGATCAGAGGGGCCCTGACCGAGGTGTGCAATTCCAGCATGCCTCGGTCTCGCCGTCCGCCTCCCCGTCGCGCCGTTTATTGGTGGACGGAGGAGCTGGAGGGGCTTCGGACCGCCTGCGTGGCGGCCAGAAGGGCCTACACGCGCAGCCGGCGGCGCAGCGTCCTAAACCGAGTCCGGGCAGAAGAGGACCGCCTATACGCCTCCTACCGAGAGGCGACGACGGTCCTCAAGTCTGCAATGGGCGCTGCGAGAGACTCGGCGAGGGCCGAGATGCTGGAGGGTCTCGACAGGGATCCCTATGGGAGGCCATACAAGGCGGCGCGGAACCAGCTCCGCCCCTATGGTCCCCCACTGTCGGAGACCCTCGAGCCAGCACTGTTGGATGGGGTGGTCCGGTCCCTGTTTCCGCGCAGGACCGACTTCGCCCCACCAACAATGGATCCCCCGCAAGGGGCGGCTTCGCCGGAGGAGGAGGTCCCCCCGGTGACGGCGGCGGAGATCTACGCGGGGGTACTCAGCCTCCGCGCCAAGAAGACGGCCCCCGGGCCGGACGGCGTCCCCGCACGGGTGGTGGCAATAGCTGCCTCCGAGATGGAGGACAGGTTTCGGGACCTTTTCAGCGCGTGCTTTTCGGCTGGGAAGTTCCCGAAACTGTGGAAGGAGGGGCAGCTTTGCCTCCTCCGAAAGGCGGGACGCCCGGTGGACTCCCCCTCGGCATACCGGCCCGTCGTGTTGCTCGATGAGGTCGGTAAATTGTTCGAGGGGATAGTCGCCTCCCGGCTCGGGCGCCATTTGCGGGATGTGGGGCCGGATCTGTCGGACGCCCAATTCGGTTTCCGTCGTGGGCGTTCGACGATCGACGCGCTGGCCCTACTCAAGGGCCAGGTGAAGGAGGCAGTCGAGGCGGGGGACGGAGTGCTGGCGGTGTCATTCGACATTGCCAATGCCTTCAACTCCGTGCCCCACTCGACGATATTGGAGGCGCTCCGGTATCACGGAGTGCCCCAATATCTGCGGAGCCTCCTGGCCAGCTACTTGGAGGACCGAGAGGTCCTCCTCGTAGACAAGACGGCCACAGTGAGGCGGTACGGCGCAGAGTCCGGTGTTCCACAGGGGTCGGTGCTTGGGCCCCCGCTGTGGAACATCGGGTTCGATTGGCTGCTGCGGGGAGCCCTCCTCCCGGGCACGAGTGTCATCTGCTACGCGGATGACACTCTGCTCACTGCACGGGGGAGGAGATTCGCGGACGCGGCCTGTCTGGCCTCGGCTGGCGGATCCTTGGTTGCAGAGAGGATCCGCCGCCTGGGATTGAAGGTGGCGCTGCACAAGACCGAGGCCGTGTTCTTTCGCGGGCCTCGGCAGCGCTGCCCACCCAACGCCCACATCGTCGTGGAGGGCGTCCGTATAGAGGTCCAGCCCCGGATGAAATATCTGGGCCTGGTGCTGGACGACAGGTGGCGCTTCGGCCCGCATTTCAGCGGGCTGTCGACGCGCCTGTTGAAGGCCGCGGACGCCCTCTCGTGGCTCCTCCCGAACCTGGGGGGGCCCAAGGCGAAATGCCGGCGCCTCTATGCCGGCATCTTGCGGAGCATGGCCCTGTACGGGGCCCCCATTTGGGCGGACTCCCTCCACAGGAGGGAGAACGCGACCGCCATCCGCAAGCCCCAAAGGGCCATTGCACTGCGGGTGGCGAGGGCCTACCGGTCGGTGGGTTTCTCGGCGGCGTGCGCTCTGGCCGGCACCCCTCCTTGGGAGTTGGAGGCTTGGGTGCTGGCCAGGGTGTATGAGTGGACGGCGCATCGCAGGGCGCTCGGGGAGCGCCCCGTCGCCGAAGAGCGGGAGGCCGTGCGGCGGGAGGCGAGGGACGCCATCGTCCTCCATTGGACGGAGGACCTCGCCACCGCCACCTTTGGCCGCCGGACGTTGGACGCGCTCGGTCCGGTCCTCCGGGCCTGGCTCGAGCGGCCCCATGGTTTCCTCTCGTTCCGTCTGGTGCAGGTGTTGTCCGGGCATGGCTGCTTCGGAACGTACCTGCACCGGATCGGGAGGGAGGAAGCCCCGGCGTGCCACGACTGCGGCGCGGCGGAGGACACGGCGCAGCACACCCTCGAAGTGTGCCCAGCTTGGTCCGAGCCGCGCCGCAGTCTGATCGCGGAGATCGGACAGGACCTCTCGCTTCCCGGTGTGGTCAACGCCATGCTGGGGAGCGAGGGGGCCTGGTCAGCGGTCGCCTCCTTTTGCGAGGACGTAGTCTCGCAAAAGGAGGCGGCGGAGCGCGCGCGGGAGGAAGACCCTCTCGCAGCGCCGCTCCGCAGAAGAAGAAGAGGTCGGAGAAGACGCGGTCTTCTCCCTCTTCATGGTGGCGACGGGCGGGCGGCAGGCGCGGGGGCGCCTTCGCCCGCATTGCACCCGTCACCACCTTCGTCTGTCATTCCCGGGCCCGCCCCCCCCCCCACGGGGAGGGCGTGAGGTCCGCTGTGCGGGTCATCGTCGGCGGAGGACTGGAAGTAAAGGCTGTGCCGGTTTCCCAGTCCCCCGCCACTAGGACGAAGCGGGAATGCCGCTGGGTCGTTTTAGTGGGTATACCGGGTCAGACCGGGGAGTCCCACATAGCCCGCCCATCCCCCGATGGACGGGTATGCGTAATGCATTTTTTCCCAGCGACAAAAAAAAAAAAAAAAAAAAAAAAAAAAAAAAGGTTAGGTTAGGTTCGACTCGCACTTGGCTGGTTTTTTTTATATACAGGGTGTAACGGAAAGGGTACCTATATACATACTTAAGGCTGTGCTACAGACCATCAAACTGAACATGTTTATCATCATAAAACATTTTTTTCAGTGAAAAAATTATGTGCTGCCCCATACAAAGTTGCAATAGGTACATATTCGACCCAAATATATGGAGCAGCTGATATTTTATTCGCTATTACGATGTTTTTCCGATGGAGAAACATGTTCAGTTTGATGGTTTGTAGCACACCTTAAGTATGTATACAAGGTGTTGTTTTGCAACCTCGTCAAATTTCAGGAGGTGGTCACGAAAGACATAAATAATCAATTAAAATTACGGTACCTTGTTAATTATAAATAAACGATGATTCTTTTGGTTGTTTAAGTTTGTCAGTATTTCAGAATAACCCCCTTAACGTGGTTTAGGGACTAAGAAATTATCGAATAAACATTTGAGATAGTTTGTATGTGTGTAAGTGAGGTTATAAGGCAAGAACCAGACGGGCCGCGTTTAAAACAAGGGTGGTTCACACTTACCGATTTCCGTAAAAAAGAAAAATTACCTACCCATTTTGTTATTGATTCGGGACGAGAATCATTAGCATAGTTACCTCATTGAATTTGACGAGGATGCAAAACAACACCTTGTATAACCTTTCCGTTACACCCTGTATAAAGATTCTTTAACAGCTTTTGCCTTACGACATTTCATACAAACTTTCAAGTCCTTATTTTCCGAAATGATTGAACCGATTTTAATGAAACTTCATAGTTCATACGAATAAGCAAGATATTACATACATTTTCAAAAAATAGTGTTACAGCAAAAATAGACCGATTATAAATTATCTATAGAAAACAGAAATTCCCAATAACCTTTTTTTTATTAAAGATATTTCGAAAATGTTTTAAGTAGTAACTTTTTAGACCTATGTATCCTGCTTATGCGTTTTAGTTTCATTAAGTATCTACCTAGTACGAAATACCTATGAAATAACTTTACCTAACAAGTCGAAGTCATTTTTGAAAATAAGTAAGTATATTATTAGAGTAGCGGTGGCCCAATGGTGGCAGCCCCGACTTACGAGCAGTAAGCCGTGGGTTCAAACCCAAGCAGCCGCATTACTCTGTGTAATTTATTTGATCACCGCTGCTCTCAAAGCAGTGAAGGAAAACATCGTGAGGAAACCGGCATGTCCTAAAACTAAAAAATCGAAGACATGACATCTACCAACCCCCATGGGCGCGCGTGGTGGATACAGGCCACTCCCTCTCATAAAGAGGAAGCCTGTGTTCCAGCAGTGGGAACATTATGGGCTGAATATGATGATGAAGTATATTATTTTGCTGCACAAGCAATCCATAACACTGTTCTTTTATAAAGGGACAAAAATGCACAAAAGAAATAATACCTTAGATTTCTATTATTTGGAATAAAAACCCAATACAATGCGCCCCTTCGCTGGGTAACATGTAAGGGTTATGACAATAGAAACACTTGCAGTAAGTAGGGTATGCAGGTATCTATTATCTACGTCCTACAACCCCAAACAAGCACCTTGTTGTTACCTGTTCCCTGTCCCTGTCTCGTTAATCCACTTGGAATTCGGAAACAGGTGGAGACTTCAATAATAAGATCAAAATTAAAGTCAACCATGGGAAATCGTGCCCCTTGGTTTTGGCTGCACCTACCTACACAGTTCCTGTCGCACCGTGGGTGTAAGTTACTAAGCAAAATTGTACAGTTAGAGCAGATATTACAAACAGTCGGACACAATAAAATAAAAAATCTGCATTGGGGATGCCTTTTTTTTACAGATGGGAAATCATCAAATGACCCCCTCCCGCTCTGGGCGGAGCGGAAGGAAGTGTCTGACTAAAACCCATCCATGTTCCTTCTTAGCCCTTTGTGTTCCAGGGCCACGGTATCTCTTTCGAACAGTTCCGCAGCCCTGGCAGGCTACTCCAGCCTGGAGGCGTGAACATATAATTTGACATAAAAAACCGGACGGAAACGCCCAAACGTGTAGGTGTTGCCATATTGAAAATTTTATTGTTTCATTATATTTTCTTTATCAACGAAACTGTAATCGTGGTATTTAGGTAATCATTAATTGATTTTTTCATAATTAGAATCACGAGTTATCTAAAGCTCATAAAGTTCATTTGGAACAGGGAAGATAAGATCGGCAAAGTATATAACAATAGAAATGAGCAGCTTACTTGTTACTATCACGGACGTAACGCAGCTCGGGTACCCTATATATCTACTATCTAAATACAAAAATAAGTTTACATGAAAATAATTTTTCGTACTGGCATGTTTAGTTTTCTTTGTACGCAAGTCGAGCAGCGCCAGCGAGTTGAAATGTCGGCCATCTTGAATCTCATTTCTTAATGGCATGTGTCTTTCCAAATATCAAGTGATAGCAAATATAGCAATCGGAGAAATAGTTAAAACTTACCATAAAAAATTGCATATTTATAAACTAAAAATTGATAAAACCAACTGTTTTTTAACACTTCAAAAAATTAAAAAGATCACCAATAAACAAATCAGCTGTTATCCGTCAATCGATGTCAACAAAATTACATAATTTTGTTTAGAAAAACAGTGCAGCCTCCGTTTTTTTTGTGTCATTTTGAAATAATCAAACATGAAAATTGGATCTATGTTTCAATGGGCAAATTGATAAAGTAATGTGTAACCAGCGGCTTATAAGTTTGGCGACTGTGATTTTTTGTATAATGTAGTCGCTGAAATATTTTAGTTATGGATCACAACAATATTATTGAGTGCGGTGGATTTTATTTTATACACAATTTTGACTCTGGAAATCTCGGACATGTAGAACGAGTACCCACGGAGCTAATAGGTAAGCTCATTCTTTTGATAAATAACGCGATATCGCGAAGTCCAAAGACCTGCAATAAGTTCGGGAGTAGTTGCCAATTTTATGCCCTTTTCACGGACTTTTTGTTATTGTTGAATGCTCGAAATAGATTTGAGGACATTTCAATGCATTTCAAGTGCCCTGGTGCAGCAACTCATTCAATATTGACTTGACACAGATAAGATGCAATGACAGCACAGCAAAGTCAGCAAAGAAAGTTAATTTAATCAAATGGAATTTTCCAGTAAACTTGTTCTTTATTAGCGCTCCATTACAAACCATCTGGTCTTAAGTGTTTTGTAAATTACACCCATTCATCTCTGTAAAATATTTGTTTTTTTTTTAAACAACAATTATAAATAATTAGAAAAATAAGATAGTTCAACACCTTTCACTTATTTAATCCATGCTGTTGTAATAGTTTATAACTATGCTAAGCGAATCTTCAAGCTTTTTCTATGTGACTTCCAAAAAAAACAACCTTTTCAGCTTCAAACTAAACTGAATCATAGGCATAGCATCCTCATAATAATTGCTTTCTAAATTCTATCACTTTTTATTATTATTAACAAGATTTCTTTGTGTCAGCTCCATCTGTAAACCCGAAGTCGAGTTCACCTGAAACTCCGGACTATGAATTCAACTTGTGGACTCGGCCTGACTGTGCGGGCACAGAGTTTGAAAATGGGAACCGCACCTGGTTCTATTTCGGTGTGCAGGCCAGTGAATCTGGCGTACTGGTAATTATTTAATAATTGTTATTATGCTGTTTTCAAATTTATTGACTATAAAATTAATAACTGTTATTCTAAAACCCAAGAAAATAATAAATGACTGAAGTAATTTTTGAAAGTTATTTTTACTCAATTTATTTATTAGAAAAAACAGGAAATCTTTGCTCATTGTTATTCAGGAACGCATCAAGTTAGTACTCAATGGGCAATGAAATTATCATAGGAACTTCATATTTCTGTTTCATGTTATGAAATATTATACCTTGATTTTACATGATTTAAAATGGCCTGTATCATTACCTTTTGAAATGGTTGGTTCAAGAATGGTTCTGACTTTGGAGCAGATTTTTTGATGCTCAACTTAAGAGTGTTTACGCCTTTCAGCATTTCATACAAACTTTCAAGTCCTTATTTTCAGAAATTATTGAACGAATTTTAATGAAACTTCATGTGCATAGGCAGCATACATAGGTCTAAAAAGTTACTAAAAAACATTAACGAAATGTCTTTTTAAAAAAACATAATTGGAAATTTCTGTTTCTATAGATAATTTATAATCGGCGTAATTGAGCTGTAACACTATTTTTCGAAAATGTTTTTAGTAAGTTTTTAGACCTATGTATCATGCTCATGCGTATGAAGTTTCATTAAAATATTTTCAGAATCAAAAAGCAGCATTTGGCTTGAGTACCCTCGTTCATTTGGCGTGATTCTGCCTGCCATTTTGTCATCAATGATCTATCTATTTATAATTTAAATTATGTTAACAGGTACGGTTGAATCTCATAAACCTGAACAAGCAAGGCAAGATGTACAACCAAGGCATGGCACCAGTGACGCGGACGCTGCCGGGCAAGCCTCAGTGGGAGAGGATCAGGGATCGTCCTGTACACTCGGTATGTACGCAAGAAAAACAATATTTTAATGGCCCCCAACACCATCAAATTAAACTATTTTCTTCTAATATGTTTCAATAATTGCGAAGTGAGAAACGCAAGCTGAATTAGTTCAAAGATTAGTAGTCAGCAAGGTTGATATTAACGCTGATAGTGCACAGCACAGCATCAGATCTGATGAAGCACTCTCATGGTCAGAACTAAAGATGAAATCGAAAAACTCAATGATATGATAGTTTATATTTATTACAACAAATCTTTGGCGCGTATATAATAATATATAGCAATCCTTCTATCGGAGTTACAGCCATGGTTATAAGCGCTATTCCGTGCTGCACGCTGACGCTAGTCAGATTGATAGAAGTACAATTCCGACCCACGAAATTAAACGGTTAAATTGCTGTAGTTTGCGTAGACTTGTGGCTTAATAATAACAGACGCTCTGGTCGATCTTCAGGTTAGGCCGTTCTTGCCTAGGTCGGTCCGTGGATGGGTGACCATCACTAAATACCGAGTTTCCTCCGTGCTTTGAAAGGCACGCTAAGCAATGGCTGACCAACGGCTCTCGGCTGTCATTTGTAGATCTCTGACAGTCGTTACAGGTAGTCAGAAGCCCGAAAGTCTGACAACCAGTCTTACTTAGGAGTATCATATTACCCAGTACTAGCTGCGTTGTGGAGGTCAGATAGGCAGTCGCTGCACCTATAATACTGATATTCAGCTGCATCCGGTTAGACTGGCAGCCGACCCTATACATAGTTGGGAAAAGGCTAGGTAATTGATGTGGCTGCTGTTCGCAGTTGCGTGACTTTCGTAATTATACCTTCACTTGAGGACAAGCATACTTATCAAACTACTGTTTCAGACGGACGACAACACCTTCACACTGAGCTTCAAGTACCGAACGCCAGAGAACCTGAAAGCGACCACATTTTTCGCGTTCACCTACCCGTTCTCCTTTGCTGAGTTGCAGATCGCTCTCAACTCCATCGACCTGAAGATGCTGCCGCTACCTCTGCCGCAGTCTATGGACGATATCTATTATACGAGGGAATGTCTTATTTATTCTCTGGAAAGTAAGATTTAGTTTTGTTTCACTTTCTTCAGTGTTGTCAGTCGGCCTAGTTAGTAGGATAATCTATTTCACATATATTTTACCTCTTGACTTTGTAATACTGTCGGACATCACAATGATCTTTATTTTCTGGTAACCACTACGGTTGCAGTTGGGCTGCTGCCAGTAATAAGTGTAAAAATTACAGGCATCGTTATTCTAGTTACAATAAGGTTCAGTTTGTGGTTGCTATCATAGGTAAACTAAGTCTGAATTAACTATAGTTTGTGACTTACAGTTACCACAAATTTATTTTTTTAACCTTATTGTGTTATACTTAAATACTTTTTTTGGTAAATACAGGAAGACGTGTGGATCTATTGACCATAACGTCGCACCATGGGCTGACAACAGAGAGAGAGACAAGGCTTAAAAACTTGTTCCCAGACAATCAGGAGAGGCCATTCAAGTTCGCGAATAAAAAAGTAAGTCATCTCTTTTATTGCTGTATTGCCTACTTTCTCATTGCAATATGAAACGAAGGTCTCATCTCATGAGAAGGCTGTGCATTGTTGATGACCAAACTCGCTCAAGTCTGATTGTAGATTTTAGACTTCATCTTTCATATCTTGCGAAAGTTCGACGACCAGTCTTGTGCTTGTGGAGGTCAGATAGGCAGTGGCGCCATGTAAAATACTGGTATTCAGCTGCATCTGGTTAGACTGGAAGCCGACCCAACATAGGAAAAGGTTAGGCAGATGAATAATCTTTATCAGTCCATTGCAATCCGAGTTCAGGCCCCGCCACAGTACCGTATCAGCCCTCCTTAAAGTGACTGACGATACAAGAATGGACGACACTAAAGTTTTGGTTTTTCCAATGCTTTCAACATCGTCAGTCACGAAGTCCTTTTATCCATTCTCTCCTATGTCTGGTCTCTCCCGAGGTATTGGAATGGTTTTCTTCCTATCGTCGGGGGCGTCAGCAGTCAGTTTTTGCTGGTGACTCTAACTACAGTTGGTTTGATATTAATGCTGGCGTCCCTCAAGGCGTATTTTATCTCCACTTTTGTTCTCTATTTTTATAGATGTCATAACTACCGAGGTTCAGTGTGTATATCATCTTTACGCTGACGACTTTCAGCTCTACTGTCAGGTGTAGACAGCTTGTCCGGTGCGATCGAGGATCTAAACCGCGATTTACGTTTTTTTAAAAACTGGTCTGATCGTTTCGGGGAGGTGGTTAACCCAACAAAGTGCCAGGCTATTATTGTTGGGAGCTCCCATAGCCTGATAAGGCTGAATGGCTTAACAGTGCCACCGGATACCTTTGCCGGTACAGTCATTCCGTTTAGCTCAAGGATATGGGTTTGCATTTTGACAAGTGTCAAAATCAAAGCCAGTCAAGGTAAGTACCTTGACTGGCTTTGATTGTTTTTAATTGACTGATGTATGCTACTACAGCCTGAATGCTTCTATCTTCGTAAGTATCACCATGTCTTCGCACATAGGTAATTTTTTTTTGTACGCTTTCCGCACAGCAAGAATCTTTGTTCTTCCAAGAATCGTCTTCTACGTTGCTCTTCTCATCGCTCTGGTTTTCTCAAGTCGTCTTTCTTTGTCCAGGCTGTCTTCCTTTGGAATGCGCTCCCTCTGAACATCATGTTGACCAACAGTCGGTTTACATTTAAAGCTCGTGAAGTTACTTAAGAAGCAATTTATTATTCATCTCATAATTAAATTGTTGTAAAGGTTTTCTTGACCATTTGTTATGCTGCACCTACTATGTTTTCTCTCTGCATCACCCTAAGGTAGACTGGAAGAAAATGTCAAAGGCATTAACTCCGCCTTTGTACAGTGTTTTTATACTTATGCATAAAGTTTTAATAAATAAAATAAATGATTAACAAATGGCATGTGGTTTGATCTGAGACAGGTCCCTTCTCTAACATTCCATCCAGTTTTTTAATCGATATAAGAAAACCAACTGTTCATAGGATACAAAGAAAAAAATGTTGCAAAGACAATACCGACATAACTTACCGAGGAAAATAATTATCATAAAGCAATTTTGAATCCCTAAAAATATTGTTGCGGCATTATTATGAGACTAAAAAAAAGTCTAATAAAATGAGAATAAAGTAGTTATTGAATTCTTATTTATAGCTGAAACAATTGCACGCCATATTGACTTATTCTGGAAATTCACAGGTTTAAAAACCCTATTTTCCTGTTTCGTTCTTGGATTTACATAAAAAAGGCATCACGCCTTTGAAAAGGAACGCGAGCAATTAAGACACCCTTTACTTATTATATTTTAAAGTGTGTGTCTCCGCTCACTGGCGAACGCTCGACAGAAAAACGCAAGCTGTGGCGAGAAATGGTTTCCCTACCCAACTCATTTGTGCAACCTGCTGAAAATCTTTCACCTGGACACG
The DNA here is from genome assembly GCA_963082945.1 of Cerastis leucographa. Lineage (NCBI taxonomy): Eukaryota > Metazoa > Arthropoda > Insecta > Lepidoptera > Noctuidae > Cerastis > Cerastis leucographa. The sequence goes on along the minus strand of OY720356.1, from coordinate 16,434,911 downwards.
AGTTGCCATGGGTGACCTGAAAGTCTTTGAATAGACTCCACTCTCCACACACAGGTTGGCCGAAGCAAAGAAAATTTGTTCAGATGGAGATTCATAGATGCCTCTGCTCTGGAGTGTAAATGTGGTGTTGCCCCACAAACGATGGGACACTTGATATCGTGGCCTACCTGTCCTGTTGCTTGCACATTACAGGAGCTGAAGGACTCTACTGAAAATGCCAAAAACGTCGCCAAATTTTGGGCTGACTCAATTTAATTTGTCATCGACACGCTAAGAACAAGAAGAAGAGTAGCAATTTATTGAGTTTGGGTGGCAAACGGCTTGCGAAGTATTATGATATAAGAATAGTATTTTCTCACAATCATTAGGTGGTCATTGTAAACAGTTGTTGGATGTTATGAATATGTTATGCTGATGTTTGTCAACCTGGCTTATTTTGATATGACAACGTACATACACTCGCAATTGAATTTATGATAGCCCGAATGATAAATATCTATGACTATTTGTCAAAAGTGGTAGGTAACTAGGAAGCTATAATTACTGCAACGATAGTTTGAAATAGGCATATACAGGGTGTTTGGTGCATCGTTTGCCAAATCGAATAGGCCGAAAGGAGAGGTCATTTGCTAACTCTTCACGCCCTATAACTCATTCCTTGCCTCACTGGGTTTTTTATAACAACTTTTTAATTTAAATTTTGAAAAATTCCAAAATTCAACATTATAGGTCAAATAAAAAAATAAAAATATTGTTTAGACTTAAAATTTCGATTTAATTTTGATGTGTACTCTTGTATGATTCTATCAAATTCAAAGTTACTTGCTAGTTACAATTAGTTTATTTTTTAATAGCTCGTAAAGTTTTTGTAAAAGAAAATTAAACTTAAAACTCAACTTTAAATAGCTAGAAAAAAAAAAACTAAAAGCGATCGGGATCTTCAAATACCTTTAAAAAGTTCTCTAGTCTGTCCCCTTTCCAACGGTATGCAATATGTCCAAAAAAACGTTTAATATCTTTTAATTTTTAACTAAATGTGTAATCGAGACACTAGGCTACTACACTAAGAAAGAGATAGGACACTACACACTAGTGACATAACAGTATCTATCTACTTACTTGAGGCATGTTATTTATGCTAAAACTACTGTTCTTACTGTAATTTCGAATATCAGCCTAGTGTCTCGATTACACATTTAGTTAAAAATTAAAAGATATTAAACGTTTTTTTGGGCATATTGCATACCGTTGGAAAGGGGATAGACTAGAGAACTTTTTAAAGGTATTCGAAGATCCCGATCGCTTTTAGTTTTTTTTTGTATAGCCATTTAAAGTTGAGCTTTAAGTTCATTTTTCTTTTACAAAAACTTTACGAGCTATTAAAAAAGAAAGTAATTGTTCCTAGCAAGTAATTTTTTATTTGATAGAATCATACAACAGTAGACATCAAAATTAAATCGAAATTTTAAGCTTAAACAAATTTTTTATTTGACCTAAAATGTTGAATTTTGGAATTTTTAAAAATTTAAATTAAAAAGTTCTTATAAAAAAACTGGTGTGGCAAGGAATGAGTTAAAGGGCGTAAAGAGATAGCAAATGACCTCTCCTATCCGCCTATTCGATTTGGCAAACGATGCAACAAACACCCTGTATAACACCTGAGACCGATTTCAGTGCTGCTGCAATTGGTGCTTGGTGTGCCGCAATTTCAACCTTATAACGAACTTTTTAACGTTGATTTTTAACCGGCATCGATTAATCAGCTTACTTACCACACCATAGCCATACAAACAAGACATACCTAACAGAACAATTTCCAACAGGTGATCTTCATATCAGCCAGAGTACATCCGGGGGAGACACCATCGAGCTTTGTCTTCAACGGGTTTCTTAACCTTCTGCTAACACGGCATGATCCCATAGCGATACAACTCAGAAGGCTGTATGTGTTCAAGATGGTACCATTCCTTAACCCTGACGGAGTTGCCCGGGGCCACTATAGGACGGACACGAGGGGGGTTAACTTGAACAGGGTATATTTGAACCCCTCGTTACATCTGCATCCTACTGTGTATGCTTCTAGGGCGTTGATTAGGTGAGTAATGTCGGCTTGTAGTTTTAAAACGCAACCATATTATCAGAAGTCATTTTTTGAAGTGTACATAATATATTCAAGAACTCGGGACTTATTACGAAAATTGTGATATAATATAGCCTATGTTACTCGGTAAAGATATAGCTTTATAATGGTGAAAGAATTTTTAAAATCGGTCGAGTAGTTTTTGGGTTAAACCGTAACAAACAAACAATGAAATCTTTCCTCTTTATAATATTATTATTAAGTAAGATAATCCTAGAGTAAAGTAAGATATTATACATGTTTTAAATTAAAGTTTAGTAAAACATTAGCTGTCAATAACTATGTCTTTGACCAGTATAACTCATCCATTAAGTTATAAACAAGTTTTCTTAATATAAGATTTATTAACATTATTACAGCTGATAAATAACAATGATTTATTCTTGTTTAGGTACTACCACTATGGCTGTGAGAAGGAAGACGTTTTTGATGACACGAAGAGTTTTACTTCGCACAGTATACAGAACATTAGCGAGAGTGCTGAGGTACACAATATTTCTTCTTATCTTTATTAAAACAACCTCATGTATAGTTTTGCCGAATACTACATGAATTTAATATTTAGATCCAAAACTCCAGGCATAGAGACCAGGTTTCCTACCATGACGTCTTAAAGCAGTATTGTTTTTAAATTTTATTTCATAAGGGGGGAAAGAGAGGGCGCTAGACATTCTCTATAGCTGTGTCTCTTTCCACAATAGAGTGATATCAAAACAATACTAGTTTAAGACGTCATGGTAACCCCCCTAAGTTGGCTGACTAGTTACTTTTTATGCATTTGCATCATACGGAATCTGAGAAAAATACGAGAAAGAAAATGTCGTCACTCCAAAGCGAGTTTTTTTTAGGTTTTTTGAACCATAATAATATTTACCTTCAACATACGACGAAGCGGATGAAAAAACTAAAGCGGTTAACATTATATTACTTCTTTTCAACATTATCTAAACTCATATCTCCGTCCCTTTCCCACAGCTTCTAGAAATAAAAACAAAAGCATTGAAGAAAGGTGCGGCCACGTCGTACAAGGGAGGCGATTACTACAAGCGAGACAAGTCAGTCAAACCGATGACCAGTAACAAGTCGTCCACCACCATTAAGGGGACTTCCACGTCAACGGACAACTCCAAGAAGGAATTCAAGTCGCTCAGTGGTGAGGCTGCGCACTTGGCTGAGCAAGTTAGTATGGAAATATTTGTGTAATTCGTCTCATTGAAATTTGAATCATATGTCTATGGTTTTAAAGGTTACATGACGTGCTTGTGATTCGCAACAACTGGTGACGTACCGTGACGTCTTAAAACATTATTGTTCCATTCTTATCCCACTCTGGAATAGGAATGGAACAATAATGTTTTAAGCGTCATAGTACCCCCCCCCCCCTCTGAACTGTCATGCAGTGCCAACGATATAAGAATTTATTTTCTTCAGTAAATTATTAAAAAAAAAAACAGCATGTATTATAAAGGTATCGACTATAAAGATTGGAAGGGTCACCAACGATAAACCGGTAACCACATAATATTCAGTACCTACATCATTCTGAACCCGAATTTTTCTTCAGTTATTAAGAAAATTAACTGCTGCTTTATACATGTCGACCGTGTAGGTATTGCAGTTTTGTAGGGAACAGCTGGTTTAACCGATAATCAACTGGATATTGAAAACTACTTTAGTTATTTAGGTCGTTATTAATCATGACATTTTAAACAGCTATGACAAGTCAAGTTTTATCAAGTCTCTGATATTCTTCATGAAAATCTTTCGTTTTAAAGAGTTGTGCTTATGTAAATAATCGTTCGCCCAAAAGTTCGCCCGTAAAATCCAACTGACATTTTGCTCGCGTGAGCAATGCTAACAAATCGCAATTAATTTGACAATATTATAGCCTACTTAGTTGTGTATTTAAAAATCACTAAATTCTTATGATACCCGAATGAACAATGGCACTCGCATATTATTTAAAAACAGAAATTGTTTTAAAAATTGGCTGAAATGCTGTTGACAATAAATAGTACATTGACTGCTTAACTTTTTGCCAAAGAAATGTGTATTCGTGAGCCGAGCAACTATTTCAAATCTATATATATAAAAGAAAGTCGTGTTAGTTACTTCACTTATAACTCAAGAACGGCTGAACCGATTTAGCTGAAAATTGGCAGGGAGGTAGTTTAGAGCCAGGAGAAGGACATAGGATACGGTAGGGTAGGGTAGGGTAGGTAGGTAGGATAGGGTAGGTAGGTAGGGTAGGGTAGGTAGGTAGGGTAGGGTAGGTAGGTAGGGTAGGGTAGGTAGGTAGGGTAGGGTAGGTTAGGTAGGGTAGGGTAGGTAGGTAGGGTAGGGTAGGTAGGTAGGGTAGGTAGGTAGGTAGGGTAGGTAGGTAGGGTAGGTAGGTAGGTAGGGTAGGGTAGGTAGGTAGGGTAGGGTAGGTAGGTAGGGTAGGTAGGTAGGGTAGGGTAGGGTAGGTAGGTAGGGTAGGGTAGGTAGGTAGGGTAGGTAGGTAGTAAGGGTAGGGTAGGGTAGGGTAGAGTAGGTAGGTAGGGTAGGGTAGAGTAGGTAGGTAGGTAGCGTCGGGTAGGGTAGGTAGGATAGGGTAGGTAGGTCGGATAGGGTAGGTGGGTAGTAAAAAGTGCATTGCAACGCATGCTGGGTACAGCTAGTATCTATATATATAAAAGAAAGTCGTGTTAGTTACTTCACTTATAACTCAAGAACGGCTGAACCGATTTAGCTGAAAATTGGCAGGGAGGTAGCTTAGAACCAGGAGACGGACATAGGATACGGTAGGGTAGGGTAGGTAGGTAGGGTAGGGTAGGTAGGTAGGGTAGGGTAGGGTAGGTAGGTAGGGTAGGGTAGGTAGGTAGGGTAGGGTAGGTAGGTAGGGTAGGGTAGGTAGGTAGGGTAGGGTAGGGTAGGTAGGTAGGGTAGGGTAGGTAGGGTAGGGTAGGTAGGTAGGTAGGGTAGGGTAGGTAGGTAGGGTAGGGTAGGTAGGTAGGGTAGGGTAGGGTAGGTAGGTAGGGTAGGGTAGGTAGGTAGGGTAGGGTAGGTAGTAAGGGTAGGGTAGGGTAGGGTAGAGTAGGTAGGTAGGGTAGGGTAGAGTAGGTAGGTAGGTAGGGTAGGGTAGGTAGGTAGGGTAGGGTAGGTAGGTAGGGTAGGGTAGGTAGTAAGGGTAGGGTAGGGTAGGGTAGAGTAGGTAGGTAGGGTAGGGTAGAGTAGGTAGGTAGGTAGCGTAGGGTAGGGTAGGTAGGATAGGGTAGGTAGGTCGGATAGGGTAGGTGGGTAGTAAAAAGTGCATTGCAACGCATGCTGGGTACAGCTAGTTTGATATAAAATAATGTCTTGAATACGATTTCAGCCGGGGTAACAATTATTACGGCGTATATTAAATGTCTGTTTGAAATTTCAAAGTATCAGCTTTTTACTAAATGCATATGCAAGTATACTTACAGGGAGGAGCTCGTGGCTAAATAATAACAGCCGCACGGGTCGATCTTTAAGGTTAAGCAGTGCTTGCCAAGGTTGGTCCGTGGATGGGTGACCATAATTACATACCGAGTTTCCACCATGCCTCGGAAAGCATGTTAAGCCGTGGGTACCGGCTATCATTTGTAGATCTTTAACAGTTGTTATGAGTAGTCAGAAGCCACAAGTCTGACGGCCAGTCTTACTAAGGGGTATCTTATTACCCAGTTGCTGGGTCGTGGAAGTCAGATAGGCACTCGCTTCATGTAAAATACTGGTTCTCAGCTGCATCCGGTTAGACTGGAAGCCGACCCCAAGATAGTTTGGGAAAAGGCTAGGCAGATGATGGAAGTATACTTACAGGGTGGATTTTTCAAGTGGGCGTGGATGGCCATATCCGAAACTATGAGGAATAGCGAAAAACACTACAAGGACTCTCGAGCCCGATTTTGATGAAAACTAAAAGTCTCATAATCATTGGATTTTTGAAGAATCAATATTTTCAGACAGGAATCGAAACCGTTGATTTTGAAAAAAAAAACACAACTTGTATTATTACACCATTCGATAGTTTCGCTGCTAAGAATCAAACTATATGAATTTGATCCTTAGCAGCGAGTGTTTTTCGCTATTCCTCCACTTTCGCCATTCTGATTTCACACGAAAAAATCATTCTGTATACTAATATTAAACGTGAGGATTACCGATGATTAATTTCAGCACGTTCTGACATTTATCTTAATCCTACTCTACTTATAATTAATTTTGCGTCAAGCGATCCGTGAAAAGTGCATGAATTAATAAGTCATAAGCTTATCGACTCAAATTGGAATAAAGTTAACGAAGCGGCGCTAAAGCGGATTATGATGAGAGCTTTCATATCCTCTCATTATTAATTAAAACACGATCTGATTAACCTTTTGACGTAAGAATTAACCTTTACGTAGTCTTATAGTGAAACAACAAAATAATTGATCAGATTAAAATTGATACCCCTACATTTTGCCAGTTGTGTTTTAAGTCCCATATTATAAGCCAAATGACTTCTGTTGCTGACTATACCTATCAAGTATGTACCTATACTTGAACATAATTTGTTTCCAATATTTCCTAATCACTATTATTTAGCATAAGTTGTTGACTAAAGTAAATCATAAAACAACTTGTCATAATTAAACTACAAAAGACGCTGAACTCAGTTAAATCATAAATTGCTATACATTTACCGACAAAATTGTATGATCTGTACTAAATACAAAAGTCGCTGATCATAGCTACGTTCCTACATTTCCCGTTCGTTGAACCCGTGTACTACAAGGCACTATCCGGCGAAGCGCAGCGCACCGCCTTTTTCATAATCAAAACATTGCCGAATAAACACAGCTACTAGTTCAGAATATCAATTAAATAAAATTTAAGAATCAGAATCATTTATTTGTTAAACATAGGTATACACATTAAGGATCTTATAGATAGTAAAAGCTCTTGCTATGTTTTGTCGTTGTAGACATACAAAATTAAATAAATAAAATGTTTTTTTTTTTTACTTTTTGCTCCACACTAAGAATTTCTCCTGTATCGTCTCTCAACATCGTATGGCATTTACGATTGAGGAGAAAGGTGCAATAATATGCAAATTATAAAATGGAGAATCAAGCTCATCTCTCGCGAAGGAGTTTGGCGTGGGTCATTCTACAATCTCAATGATTTTGAAAAACAAGAAGCGGATTAAGCAATAAAATTGTTCAATTCAAATGTATTGGACCCGAAGAGGCTTCTTAAAATAAGTATTTACCCAAAAAAAAAAAAGTTGTTTTTTTTTTCACAAAAATGCTTTATATGAGGTCCGCTTAGTATGACCTGTTTGTCAATTCCCTTCGATGTTATTATAAACGGATTCCACTGTAATCACTCGATCAATAATGCCTTTTAACGCACATATTGGTGAACATTAATGCCATAGGATTGTTTTGTTAAAAGAACAAGGTTATACAATTACGGAAATCGGAAGTCTGTTATAGGGTCCCGTTTGACCCTTTGGGTACGGAACCCTAAAAACTCTCGCGCATAACATATTTAGCGACTTACGGCAAAATGATAGTTGGCGACTTACGGCATAGATAGTAATCGACTAACGCTGTAATGATGTTTAGCGACTTATAATAATGCTTAGCATTTTTGTAGCATTGAAATGATAACCTTATTGTGTACTCTATTCTGGTAAGTGATTTCTGGTCCGTTTTAGTGTTCAGGTGTTTTGAAAATTAGTATCTGTTCATGGACTTTTGTTGCTGACTGTACACCTGACACCTCACACTAGCCCTTCGGGTATTACAGGCATTGTTATGTTATTCAAATTGATTAAAAGGTTCTTTGCTGGAAGCTTAGCAGCGAGGAAGCGCGGAGTATTTGTCGCTTTTCAAAATCCTACACACTTCTTTTGATAACGGCTGTTTGTTATTTTCGCGCCGCTTCGCGTTCTTGCCCAGGTCGTCCACGTAAGACGCTGCGTAATGGACCGCGATATAAATACAAATTGTTAACGAAACCTTATTTCCCTCAGGTATACGACATGAAAATCCAAGAGCAGCCATCACAGACGAGCAACTCATCCAAGCCTTCAAACGAAGACACCGTCTCCATACTAAACGACAACACGTTACGCACCTGTTTGGGCTCCCCGGTACACTTGAGCCCCAGTGACGAGCTCAACTTTCAGACTCCCAATCCGCTAAGACCGCTACGGGATACGCTGAAGAACAGTATCAGTCTACTTATGGAGTCTTCTTCGAGTGTTACAGGGTAAATATGAAAGAAAAATCCTAGAAAACCAGCGGTCTGGCCAGAATGGATGCCATTTACCAATATTTATAGTTGTGAGTGAAGCTACTTGTGTTCTCGGTGCGTTGACGTTCTTGGAAAAAGTGTGGTCTGGCAATCCATCGCCACTTATTTTGACGTTGAGCTTGGTGTTACGTGTCTTCAACATTCAGCATCATTCCTTCCCGCCTCGTCTTTTTGTATGACGCAACGCACCGTGTGACTTATAACGTAAGGGTTGACTCAGACTTATTGACGCGAAATCGAGTCTAAGGTTATGTCTTCATGCAATTAGCCATGCAATATAAGCGAAAACAAACATAAGTCGTCTCATATCGGCTCGGACGAGGCGACTCTTCAACGCGTCGGTCTTTTCGCCTTTATTGCTTCGACATAAAAGATATTTTTGACCAGCATAAACTGATTACGCGTCGAAACGTGTGGCCATTCCGTTTTCATTCGTTCATTTCGTTGCTTTTCCGCGCCGTTCACAATGCAAAGACGGCCCGAACCGGAAAATAAATACTTTAAATAAAACCTAATCGTTCACAGAGACAGCGTATCAGCCCGGGACTCTCGCATGTCTAACTTAAAGATAGGCTGGTGTCAGGACTGCCGAGTGGCCGTATCCAAGTTAGAAGTCGCCATGCCCGGCATCACTGACATGGTGCCCGGGTATAATGTGTCTGTGGTATGTATTGCAACAACTGTGTTGCTGGGGAGTTTGTTCTGCAAAAATAATGACTTTTTTTTTTCTTTGTCTATCAGCTTTTTTAGCGATTACTAGAAAGTATTCGACAAGTTTTTTTTTCTTTTTTCTCATAATTAAAATATTACGGAGATATATTCAGTAGTAATGTCGCATGACGTCACGGTTGAGTAAATTTTATACCTAGTTGTGACGTTGTGAGCCCCCACTGTCCAACTTTAATGTATAGTTAAAAAAATCTCAGTTATATTAAGTAATTTTTTGTTAAATTGATAAAAATACGAGTAGAATTTCGTTTTCCCTACCCAGTCATCATCCCTATTAGACTCGAGTCTAGAGAAAAGTGAGTATGTAAAACATAAGGACCGAATTCCACCAGTGGATTTTCGTTAAGAATAGCTCAGAGATTATATAGATCTTGCCAGTAAAATTTTTGGTGTCTCAGGCATTTTGCATACGCAACTACTTACAGCGTCTGCACTAAATCACAGATAGGCAGTCGCTCCATGTAAAATACTGGTATTCAGCTGAATCCGGTTGGACTAAAAGCTAACCCCAAAATGGTTGCCAAAATGCTTGGCAGGCAGCATTATCATTAGTCTGAAGAGTTCTTAAGTCAACCGACAGTCAGTAAGCATACAAGCAATATTAAAATAGTGACTAGTATCCTCATAACCCCTGCATCCTATCCAACCTTCCTTTTCCCTCCCAGAATCGTCCAGAACAAGTAACTTACCACACCTCCATAGACGAATACAGAGTACACCAGATTGCACAGACCACCGAGCAATTGAAGAAGGTAATTTGGACTCTGTTATCGTATTTTTAAGAATTTAAATGAGATAGCATTTAGGTCTTTGACCAGCAATGGGATGAGACAGGCTAACAATAAAAGCTCGTACCCCACTTGACACAAAAAACGGCCCTCGTTATTGCGCAAATGCATAATGATACTGCATGGCTAAAAGAAATATCTCTAAGCATTTCCTTTCGGGATTCCATTGCCAATGGCAAAAACACCAAACAGCTGAAATTTGGAGAGCAGGTGTCTTTTATGAACCGCGACACAAAAGTGATGTGAAAAATAAGAAACCCTTCCAAAGGGGAACTTTCGACATTATTCTTATTGTTTATCAGCAGAACCAGGATCCCGAACCTGAGGTGAATAGTGATAACATCCACTTCTGCACCAACTGCTTCAAGAGATACGTGATCTCAGAGGGCAACCAAGAAATTGTAAGTTTTTATGTTACAAATAAAAAATAATTAAATCTGGTTACTCCAGGTGGCAATACGTCTTAAAACATTATTTTTCCATTTTTATTCCAGAGTGAAAAAGAGACGGAGCTATACAGGTCGTCTAGCTCCATCTCTTTCCCATTCTGGAATAGGAATGGAACAATAATGTTTTAAGCGTCATAGTAACCCCCCCTGGTCCTACTAATATTATAAACGTGAAAATTTGTAAGTATGGATGGATGGATGTTTGTTACAGTCTAGTTCCCTACAGTAAAATATTATTCTAATAGTTTTGTTCAATATAGTCTCCCTTTATTCAAATCCATTTTTGTTTGGATATCCTTACTTTTATATTTGAATCTGGAAACTATTCCAATCTCTTTCTAGAATCTGTTTGTGTTATGTGAATCCATTTTTGTTTGGATATCCTTACTTTTATATTTGAATCTGGAAACTATTCCAACCCCTTTCTAAAGTCCGTTTGTATTGTGTGTTAAACAGAAGGTATGCTCGGTGGTGTCGACGCAGAGCGTGGCCGTGTCGGCCGACAGCGCCGAGGTGCGCGAGTCGGACTCAAGCTCCACGCCGGCCGCCAGCCAGGGCGAGGTGCCAGCGGCTCTCGTGAGTATCTGACACATACTGTCACATTGTTGAATATTTGTGAATGCATTGAACGCAACCTCTATTAGTACACATTTTTGTCACAGAGGGCTCTATTCTGTCACTCTCTCGTAACGCTAATCTTGTAACTGATTCACAATATACTTTTATAATCAACATTCTTCTCTTTTCTTTAATTGCACCATCAATAATCCTTTAGTTATCACTGAAACCTTCTGTGGCACCTGCCCCTTGACGAGGAAGCAACTAAGTGTCGAATAATATCATGCTTAGGCGGCGCTGCATCAACGCTGCGTCGTATTACTTTTATTTTTAGTGACATGCCAAATTTTGCGTTGCGTCGTCGCACGTTTCGAAGGACGAAAGACGAAGCACGGGGGGGGGGATACGGTGTACTGTCGGAGCTCCGGTGTAACGACAAACAGTGTTCCACTGCTAAAGGTGTTAAACTAGTGCGCCGCGTCGCCCTCTTGCGTTACGACGTCGTGCGGCGTCGCAACGCAGGTGTGGCATAAAATGCGTTGATCCATTGCGACGACGTAACGCACTATTGAGGCCTCATCCTGAGCGTATAGCTCGTACGGTCAGTGCCCTGCATTACCTGACCCTACTTACAAAGCAAAAAACAGGAAGATGAGACAGGTAAAGTGGGGAACTGACTGCGAAAAATAAATGAAAAAATGGAAGTTTAAATGGTCATCGGACCCTTTGACTGGTTAGTTGGCCGAAGTCAAAATCACGCTTATTTTTACTTAGATGCTACATATTCTTATCCCCAGACCATCCGCCCACCAAAAGCAGAGAAGCCCAAATCAGCGCCTCCTAAGGCAGGCAAGAAAAAGGCCGCACCGGTGCCTAGCAACAATACCACCAACAACTTGCCCGCAAAGGTCTCGACAGCACTGGGCCCGCCAAAGGAGGTCGAGTCCGGCCTGTACTTGTATATAGACCTGCATGGACATGCTTCGAAGAAAGGTAAGGATGTACTGCGGCTTCTTTGTACAACAATGTTGTTCAAATGCACCAAGTCAAGTCAAAATTAGCGTGCTCGACCGATACACATAAATAGGCCGCATCACCGCTTCACATCATGCGACTTGCGCCCAAACGCTAAACAGTATTTAAAAAATAATTCAGTCTACTTTAGACTCAATATTAGAAAAAAAAAGGATTGTGTGGTTTTATGAAACCACGGTAAAAGTAAAACTTTTTTTCCCACTAGACATTTAACTAAAAATTTTTGGGAGCGCCTTTCACTTTATCCCTACTCCGCGGCCGACCGTCACGCGACATGCAACACACAGACGAAAAAGTTTTAGACGATGTAATAAAAGTTTCACTTTAAAACCGTTATTATCGTCCAGTTTTAACAGGGTCTTAATAAACTGGTCACTGTTTAACACGCACTCAGCATATGGGTCGAACATTTCTTTCGTGTGTCGTTCGGAGTTGTTGGATCTCCCTTTCATATTTTTTTAAAGCTCCTCCAAACTGATCATCGACCGTTTCCGCAGGTATATTCATGTACGGCAACCACTTTGACGAGCTAGAGAGCTGCGTCGAGTGCATGCTGCTGCCTCGCATCATGTCCATGAACAATCTGCACTTCCACTTCTCCTCCTGCAACTTTACCGAACGGAATATGTATCTCAAGTGAGTAGTTTGTTATTATGGTATGGTACCTGGCCAAACTTAGTACCGGTTGTTATTATTATGGTATGGTACCTGGCCAAACTTAGTACCGGTTGTTATTATTATGGTATGGTACCTGGCCAAACTTAGTACCGGTTGTTATTATTAAGCCTCGAGCCTTACAACCGCTCGGGTCGATCTTCATATTAAGCCAGGTTGGTCCGTGGACCCATTACATACCGAGTTTCCTTCGTGCCTCGGAAAGCACGCTAAGCCGTTGGTCCCGGCTGTCATTTGTAGGTCTTTGACAGTCGTTACAGGTAGTCAGTGGCCCGAAAGTCTGACAACCAGTCTTATCAAGGGGTACCGTATTGCCCAGTACTAAGTAGGTTGTGGAGGTCAGATTGGCAGTCGCTCCATGTAAAATACTGGTATTTAGCTTCATCCGGTTAGTCTGGAAGACAACCTAAACATAGTTGTGAAAAGGCTAGGCAGATGATGATGGTATGGTACCTGACCAATCTTCGCCCAGGGGTTCTTAGTTTAATAATACAAGCCGTACGGGTCGATCCTTAAGGCTAAGTAAAGCTTGTATGTCGACGCGTGGATTCATACATACCGATGGCCTTCCGTGCCCCGGAAACTACGTTAAGCCATTGGTACTGGCTGTTTTTATTGTCAGAAGCTCGAAAGTCCGATAACCAGTCTTACCTAGGAAGTTGGGGTTAAATGGGCGGTCGCTTCATCTAAAAAAAATAGTGCATGGAGTTGCTCCGCGCGGAAGAAATGAAACTTCGTAATACTACACGCATGCGTTTGAGTTCCACGCATTCACTCTCGTTATTTTATTGAGTTTCTAAATAATATGTTGTTGTTTTATTTTTATTACATAAGTTTATCGAGGTTATTCTACTCACGGAAATTGGGCGAAGGCTGGTCACACCGAAGAGTCGAATGCATGACTGTTTGCACGCCATCTTGCGTACCTAGTAGAACTACGTAGTCACAAATCTTGTAACACTGCCATCTCTTAGTGAGTTTTAGAAAATATTCCCCCTCTATGGTAGCGTTAAACTTGTTGGAAGTCGCATAAGAATTTTCACTTTAAAAAACTGATATACGGTTGCATCCGGACAATCTGGGAGTAGCTGCAATCGTTGAGAATATGGTGACAGTGAGTATAACCGTGTGGGGTGTCGCAGGGACCGGCGGGACGGCATGTCGCGCGAGGGCTCGGGGCGCGTGGCGGTGTACAAGGCGACGGGGCTGGTGCGCTCGTACACGCTGGAGTGCAACTACAACACGGGCCGCCTCGTCAACGTGCTGCCGCCCGGCGCGCGCGACCCGCCCGCCGCGCCCGCGCCGCCCGCGCCGCCGCCTCCCAAGTACACGCCGCACATCTTCGAAGAGGTAAACCCCTTCCAGGTTCGTGCGCCGCACGTCATCTAGGTAGATGTTGCGAAGCGTTGTGTCCTCGACACTGGGAGACGACGACACTTATGTTCCAAAATCATGTTTTCGGGCGATAGACAAAATTTTCAATGGGTATGGTAACTGTGAAACTAATGGCGCTAGTATAGCTAGTTCCGAGCATTATCATTGGTTGAAAACCTGTCAATGTCATTTTATATTTCAAAATAGCTTGACCTCATTGATCTAATTTGCATTTAGCTATGGTACTGCCATCTACAAAGAGCCACACCTTCCACATTGAAAGAGTTTGATTGATATCCGTGACTGAACTCCGTTTCAGAATACGGATCTTAATCATGAATCTTTACGTGTATCGTTTTTTTTTTCTTGCAACAGCAAAGGCTACCACACACTTGGTAGAAAACAACTTATTTTTGACTGCCAAAAAATACACATTGCGTTAGTAGAAATGAAGACAAAAATAAATTCAATAGACGTAGATAATTTCAGCCCTCGAGACGAATAAAGCGCCTGCATTTTTGTCTTAATTTCGATGCTCATAATAAAATATAGTTTTGGCAATAAAAACCGCATTACGCTACCCCAAGTGTGCGACGGCCCTTACGTTTACCTTTCCCCTCCTTTACTTGACTTACCTGGCTCGCTCGCAGTGTCGATTTATTGTACCTTTATTGTATCACCGTTAGTGAACTTGTAACTTGTAGAAACACACAGACAGAACCAACTTAACCCCGTATTAATAAACCAGCCAACCCCTGAGAACTAACTAACTTACTAATATCGAAAGCAAAATATACTATTTTCTTTTACAAAAAGTTTGTCCTGCAGTGGAAGCAGTTTATAATAATGCGTAGTCAGATAATAGAAGTAGGCACATCACTAAATAACAATAAGACAAGGACACTCTTCGTCAATAAGACGAATATTTTTGTCCATCTTTTTCGCGTATGAATTTTTTTGTGAGGCCCTTGTCGATCACGAACAACGAGTCCCAAGTATCACCCGACTTTTGATGGTACCAAAATTCAGAATAAGACTTTATTATCCTACTTCCTACTAAAATTATAAATGCGAAAGTTTGTAAGAATGTTTGTTACTCTTTCACGTAAAAACTACTGAATGGTTTTTGACGAAACTAGCTTACACATCAGAATAACACATAGGCTATAGTAGGGTAGGGTAGGTAGAAAAAAGTACATTGTAACGCCGGATACAGATAGTCCGACATAATCTTCTTTAGGTCATATGGTAAATATCCCAATGTCAGTGTTAATGAAAGTGTTAGGTGAGCAAGTCAGTTTAAAAACTTCTCTTCATCATCTTCTTTATATTCGCTGTCTATCTACATAACAAAAGAACCCGAACCCCCTGAAAATATACCAAAAAATTCAAAACATCTGGAATAAAACTGCATAATAAATAACAATGCAAAACAGCATATTTTTACGGTTTATTAATACGGTCCTTAGAGTGTTAAAACGTTTCAGGTAAGACAATGTCGCGCAAAGAATCTGGAGGTTTTCGAAGAGATACACCCCGGCGAGGTTTGTCCTAAACCTTGTTTACGCTATCATATTACATTATATGTACAAAATAATATATTATTTTAGTTTTTCCATAGGTACAGCAAACAGTTACATTATAAGAACTTAAAACTTTTTTAACAAAATCATACAAGCTAGAAGGAACACCGACGCGAAAACGGTTACTGCATATTCAGTAAATCATTCTGAGCCCTATAAGCTACCAAAATTCCATGTTCGTGAAAACGTAAAATCTTAATCAATACAGTAGGAGAAAATCACTTAAAAGTTGCTGTGTGTATACATATTATTAGACGTGACTGTACAATGAAAGAAAGAAATAAAATACGTTTATTTGGCACATGCCACAAGTGCAATGCCTACACGGTCAAAATGTATGGAAAAACTGTTTTTCTTTTTAAAAACCTTTGAAAAATTTCGATAGGGCGTTCAGCATGAAGTACTGAACACGCGGTAACCGTATTAGCATTGATGTCCCTTCCACTCGGTATATCTACATCATTTTCAATATAAATTGTAATATATTCTCTCGTATGTATTAGCTTTATGTAGTTTAAACATTGCTTTGGTACATACATGCTTTGTAAGATATACCTCTTCAAAAATCTCCAGATTTTACATGAACACATGCTGCTTAACTAGCACTGATTTATTTTGAATTCTTCAAAATACCTTGAGAAATTCTAAGGTGACTGACATGACATGACATGAGAGCAGCGGTGGCCTAGTGGTGGCAGCCCCAACTTACGAGCAGTAAACCGAGGGTTCGAACCCAGGCAGGCGCATTACTTTGTGTAATTTATTTCATTACCGCTGCCCTCAAAAACGGTAAAGAAAACACCGTGAGGAAACCGGCATGTCCTAGAACTAAAAATTCGAAGACATGTGACATCTACCAACCCGCACTGGGTCCGCGTGGTGGATTACAGCTCACTCCCTCTAATAGAGAGGAAGCCTGTGTCCCAGCGGTGGGAACATTACAGGCATGACTACAAACTATGTAAGTACACACACATAACATTACGCCGGAAATCTCTGAAGGTTGAGGCAAAGGTAGGGTACACCTCTATTGTAATAGATATCTAGTGTAAATACCTACTTTGCAAACTACTATGCTATCCCAAGTCCATGATATTCTTTTTTGCTTTTTATAATACAAAATAACTATGCTTACAAATGATGGATCATTTGTATAAGTTTTTACTGATTATAAAAGCAGCCCATTATTTTTCTAAATAACCTTTGTTGTTGTTGACACTTTCGGTGCTAAGCATCCAGCATATATGTCGAACAATAATTCGTTCGTGTGCGCACAACACGCCTGCTAGTCGTCATTTTACTTTATAGCTAATAGATGACTTGTGAATTTTGAACATACAAGTAAAAATGAATTATTTGAACTTGGCAGCGAAAGTGTTAACCATGTCCTGAGAGTTGATCAAACTTTAGACACCTAAAAAAATCTTCAAAAGATTCAACTCAGTTGGCACGTATACAGCAAGTTTCCCATGTACAGGTGGGTCGTTCCCTGGGTGCGTCTATCCTGGACCTGACCGGACAGCATCCCAACTCGCGCATCCCGTGCTCCGAGCACCGCAACCTGTCGGCAGTGCGCGAGTGGTTGCGGGCTCACACGCGCACTATGCGCCCACAGGTATGTAGCCTAAGCTTTTGGGAAAACAACTTTAATGCACACGTATAACGTTCAATTTTCACTACAACTTCGATCGTTTTTATGACTTTTACAATAGTACTGTAGTGCAGGATAAATATTGGGTCTGACATGTCATTACATGCCAATACATACACGTCATTTTGGAAATTACACAGTCATTCATTTGTTTGTGATACTTTTTAAATTGTTGGTGTTTAGGACCAAATTACTTTTGTCGATTGTATTTGTTTTGCTGCGCTATGTATGTTTGTTTCCAATGTTTGCCGATACTCAATACTTATACTACAGAGCTGCACTAGTTCATCATTCTAAAATCAATTTACGTATTTAACACTTAATATACTTTTGGAGAGCGGCGGTGGCCCAGTGGTGGCAGCCCCGACTTACGAGCAGTAAGCCGGGGGTTCGAACCCAGGCAGGCGCGTTACTTTGTGTAAATTATTTCATCACCGCTGCTCTTAAAAACGGTGAAGGAAAAACATCGTGAGGAAACCGGCATGTCCTAGAACCAAAAATTCGAAGACCTGTGACATCTACCAACCCGCACTGGGCCCGCGTGGTGGATTACAGCCCACTCCCTCTCATAGGAGAGGAGGCCTGTGTCCCAGCAGTGGGAACATTATAGGCTAATGATGATGATGATGATGATACTTTTGGAAAAATAAAGATCGGGAATTTAATCTATTTTGGGTTAAATATTTGTATCCTGACTCCAGAAACAGTTGCCGTCTCGACATGCTATATTGTAACGATCAATCAGAAACCTATCTAACACAATACCATAAATATCTGTACACATTCTACTTACTCTGCACGCTTCTATACTTTATACACTTTTCTCTGTTGGTAACACACGTCTTTAATTTTCAGTGTTAAACTACTAAACAACAAGCGTTTAATACTAGTCGTGGTAAGAATATAATTGTGGGAGTGGAAGTGTGTCGTTCGATCTCATCATTTAACAATCACTGAAGTTTTTAAATACTAAAGTTACGGAGTGGAGTTTTGTAGAAATCTTTGTTATCATCAGCCATTTGAGAATCATAATTGCCACTTGATCTGTAAATGCTTGCGTTTCTTTCTAGCTGGCGATGTATCGTCTGCGGCCGAAGACATCGTCCCCGACGCGCGTGCAGCCGTACAACCGCAACACGAAGGTGATCCGCGTCACCGAGGAGCGCAAGGAGAACACGTACGTGGGCGCCAAGGCCGCCAGCGAGCGCAAGCGCAGCCCGCCCGTGCTCGCGCCGCGCTCCGGACACGACATGATCAACCTCAACATGAAGTTCGGCAAGAAGAACGAGCCCGTCAAGACCGCGTCCCGCACCAGGTACCTCAGCGAGAACGAGCCCAAACCCAAGACGTTAGCGGCCAAGCGGAGGAACATTCTAGCGATACGCAAACCAAATTCTAGCAAGACGCAGGTGGCGGGTGGCGTCGTCAAGGCGAAGGTGAGTCGACGCTCCGCCGACGACGCGGAGTCGTCGCGCGCCTCCGTCGTGTCCGCCAAGCTCAGCAAGCGATGCTTCGCGCGCACGCTCCGCGCCTGCGCCGCGCGGCCGCGCTGTCGCGCGCTGGCGGGCTCCTCGTCCGACGAGCTGCTGGGCGGCGCCTGGGACGACGTGGCGGCCGGCGCGGCGCACGACCTGGCGGCCGGCAAGCGCCGCTCCTTCGCCGCGCATAAGCCGCCGCACCTCAAGAAGATCCGCCTCAAGACCGCCTTGTAGCGCGCCGCCCGCCCCGCAAGCGCCGCCCGCCCGCACGCGCCAGTCGCATCGACCAGTCGAGACTGACGGGTTTTCTATATCGTGGCAGGCGGCCGACGCATCCGGTAGCTAGACCACTGCCATTCGCTAGTTCTTAACCGAATGTCGAACGTTGGCAACACTGTGTGGGGCATCAGACGCCAGTAGGTAACTTATGCCATTAAAATGATGTGTGATGTTAACTCCTTGCTCTCGACCTAGCTAGTAGGGTATTGTCTCGTTTTAATATTTAGGATAATATCGGGCTTGACTGCGACTTGCCACGTACGAGTTAGACAGTTGTTATATAACACTTATATTTTATAATTTATTGTTGTTAGAAATATTTTAATGGCATGAGATATAAACTAATGTGAACTATTGGTGTAATTTAAATTTTCGTTGCTAATAATGATAACTTCTTGTAACTCGTGATTATGTTGACTGAATGAACAAAATTTTTGTGTTCTATAGCATAATGTTTTACAGTTATGTCAATTTTTATCGGTTAAAATAGGTAAAATTGGAAGTCTGTATATTGTTTTAATTTGTGGGTAGAAATTTTTATTTATCAAAAACATAGATTTTACAGTAAGATTTTACAAAGACAAAAAAAAACACATTGTTTGCGGTGAGTTATAAATAAAGAACATCCCAACTGTAAATGAGTTGAATACTCATTGAGCAGTTTTTTCAAGATGTGCTAACACACTATAATGTACTATTGATCTCATTTATGAAAATCAGCAGGAAGCTGATTTCAAAGAGTGCTCATATCTATTCAATCACAAATATTTCTGTGCCCTTGGCATGTTTCAGAAAAGGTTAAAAAAAATCGATAAAACAAAATGGAAACAGAACTAAAGACAGCAGAATTAAAGTGTTGGTGTGATATTTAACAGCTACTTGAATTTATAAAGGGTTTTTTTTAGAATAACGTATGTACTACTAACACGTTAAACATGTCTTCAAGAATAGTAAAAGGGTGGAGTAGCCCCCCAGGGCCGGTCCGCAACAACTTAGTGCAATAATTTTATATGATATATTATCTCTACCAGCGCGCGTAGCATGACCGCCGTAGAAACGGGCTATGTCGACGAAAGAATCAACAAACTGACACATTCGTCATTGTCTATCTATGTCGATTCTTCCGTAGACAAAATTCATTTCTACAGTGGTCATGAACGCGTGCAGTTTATAAAAACTTAACACACTTCAAAATTTATAAGTTCTTATGTGTATAAAGTGTTTACGGTAGAAATGCGTAGTGTGTATATTTTAAAACAGTAACTGTTTATTTATCTGAAATATTAATATATGGTTAAATAACATACAATGTTCTCACACTCATTTTGTTTTTGTTACCTATGTACCTTTCCCTGCTTCTGTTTTGGACACGAACGGGTCGGTACAATAGGGATGATCACATTTTTTTTTCTTTGTCCGTCGTCGGGTAGATTATTGAAAAGTATTGGACACGTATTTTTTCTTTTTTCACGTAGTCGTAAAATTACAGACATATATTGAGTTTAAATGGCGCATGACGTCACATGTAGGTAATTTTTATACCTACTTGTGACGTAGTTAGCCCCCACTCCCCAACTTTAATGAGTTTTAACTAAGTAATTTTTTGATATTTTGATAAAAAAAAAAATACGTGTCTAACATTTTTGTATTACCTGTCTGACGCACAAAATAGAATTTCGTTTTCTTTACCCAGTGTTCACCCCTATTCTAGCACAAAGCTATATGAATAAAATTCAATTGCCACATGTACCTACGTATGACGAAACATCTCTTGGCTTTACTATTGTGTTATTTGAGTAGTATTAACACGTTAGTCCGATAAGCGGTCCAGCAGCTTTACCCAGACCATTCGTCTCCAACACCAGATCTCCAGGGCGCCGATCTTGCGTCGGTCCTGCATTCGCATTGTCCAAGTATCCGCTCTATAGCTACTTACTTTTAGTTAGAATAGTTCCTTATTTGCACAGTAAGTAGGTACCAGCGGGAGGTCTCCACAGTTGTCCAAATTTGGACAGTCTATCGAGTTATGGCGCAACGTCGTCTAATATCTCTCCGCAATTGGTAGATCCCAGATAGATGTAGCTGTTGACGACTTTACAGTTAGCAACTGGCGTGATATCCGGGTTGTTTTCGTGAGACTTATGTACTATCATCAATTCATCATCTTGGGTTCTTAGCGGTTCAGGGCGAGTCTAAACTTTTGACTAAGTAGTGGTTACAAGAATACGCAACGAATGCTGATATCCTCCTTAGATGACGCCAGGAGAGTCATAGCATATAAGTTGGATATCATCCTACCTCCGACTGATACACCTTTATCCTAGTTATCCAAAATAATCCGCATTATGTATTCATCGTTAGTGGCGGCGTAGCAAGGGGCAGGGGCGGCGGCGGGGGTACCACGACCAGTATAATACAAAAATAAACCAACAAAAAAACATTTTCTCGTGTTACATGTTTTGGAACGGTACAGACGACTTTTTCTTTTTATTCCGCCTCCGATACATACGCAGTAAATTATCGACGCCAGTCTCCCATAGCTTTAATGATCTCTATTGGTATTTCGTCGGCTCCCACTGCTTTACCGTATTTGACATGATTAATAGCGGCCACAATTCCAATGTTTAGCTATCGACCCAAAGCATCAAAGGGGTTTCCCCTTCGCGGCACTTCACATTGAAATCCGTTTCCTGTTACGACTAGCTTAGCTAAGCAGCTGCCCTGTGCCTGGTTTGCGCTGGAGTTATAGTGACGAAAATAAAGATCATCAGGATTTTGACAGACTTGCCAGGAGCAGCAAACCAAAAGCAACCTTAATTTATGAGAATAAAGATCACAATGAATTTGACACTGATACAGATGTCAGAGGTAAAGTACCGGAATGAAAGTCTTTTCTTAGACTAGTTTGATATCGTCACTCGAAGCGAAGCAGTGGAGTGACGTCACAAGTTACGAGTTCAGAATGATTAGTAGCTGTGCTAGTGTGCGGCTGTTTTCAGGTTCCTGTGACTAAGGGACCTTGCTCACTACACGACCACGAATTTCGGCCGCAGAAGCTTCGACCAGGAAGAAAGTTTGGGCGTCCGACTAGTTAGGATTCCGTACCCAAAGCGAAGAATAGGGTCTCAGTAAAGGGTCCCGTTTGAACGGGACCCTATTACTGAGACTTCGCTGTCCGTCCGTCTGTCAGTAAGCTGTATCTCATGAACTGTGATAGTTAGCCAGTTGAAATTTCTACAGATAATTTATTTCTGTTGCCGCTATAACAACAAATACTAAAAATATAAAATAAATATTCAAGAGGCTGGCATACAAAAAGTGATTTTTCTGATCGTTTTTATAAATAATGGTACGGAACCCTTCGTGCGCGAGTCCGACTCGCAATTGGCCAGTTTTTTTTATTTATTTAGCTTTTCTGGGTAAAACGGCTAAATCGGTTGAGTCTTAAAAAGACTCGTCGCTTGTGCAATTATGAATCCTCAGATTCTTCGGTTACCCATAACAAAGATTCCATGGAGTGTTTTCAGGGTACAGGCGAAAGCACGAGACCACGTGGTCGATCACCAATCAGACGGACAAACTCCATCAAATCTGTCACCAAGTTCTCTGTGGCAGAATGTGCTGGCCATGCGGCCAAATAGAGGGTCTAGCGGTGGAAAAGGATCGCGAAGGCAGAGACCGCAGTTGTGGGCGACTGCCTATGACCAGTCTGTCAAGGTGGCTACGTATGACTTTACGTTGGGTAAAGATAAAATGTCTTGCCACGCCGTCACCGCCCACCGGTGTGCGCTGGTGATAAGTTGGTTGGAGTGTAGCCTTAGGGGCGCTATGGCGCGAGGACTTAAATAATATTTTCAATTTTTTTTTTCTCAAATTATTTTGGTTTTTTACACCATCTCATAGTTTTCTACTAGAGCAACAGTTTCTTTCCAGAAAAGATTTTCATCTGAGCTACCACTTTGGAAATATAGAACGTTTTGTAAAAACAAGAAAAAAAAAATAAGCTCCTAACTCGGAAACGGTGCGTCGGAGGGCCATGCCTCTCAGAACCTAAATTGTTACTATGGGCAAGAGTAATAAGGTTCTGCAAGAAAAACGGACGAAATCTGTTAGTTTTTTTTTTCCGAAAATTTGTCGAAGTCTTTGCCCCTAACGATACTCAAGCTGAAAGATCGACAGAATATTTTTTAATTTTTTTCTTTTTTTTTAATATTTCTCGGATTTTTTTACACCATCTCATAGTTCTCTACTAGAGCAACAGCTTCTTTCCAGAAAAGATTTTCATCTGAGCTAGTAGCTACCACTTTGGAAATATAGATAGTTTTATAAAAATTAAATAAAATTCGGAGGCCCATAATTCGGAAACGGTGTGTCTTGGGTCCATACTTCTCAGAGCCTAAATGGTTTTTATGGTTAAGGTTAACCCGAAACTGGCATTTTTTTTTTGAAAATCCAGTCCCAAAAAATTTTTTAAACGAATTTTTTTTTTTTTCTTTGCTGTTCATAGTGCCCCTATATTTATAGCGTTGTGTACCCGCAAAGATATCCATAGGTTAGAACTGTGACCAACTACGCGCGAGCCGAGCGAACGAAGCGAGCGGTGCCGCGGCAGCGGCCGGCGAGCGCTACCTCGAAATTGGTCGCGAAACTTTTCTATGTATTTTTTTCATAGTGCCGCTAAGGCTACTCTGACCGATAAGTTTACTTAGGTACTATTACGTTTACGGGTTGTTAGTGTGATAACTGAAAGAGTTGTAATTTTATGTGACAACTGTATGTCAGTCTCACTTCCAAAGTTCCAAGCTACTTGCTTTATTTCGACAGCGCATCGGTATTGCGCCCAAGCTCAAGGGTATGGCCATATTGGTATCAGATTATTAGAATTAGGATACTTACCGTAGTTTCTGCCTACACTCATGCGAAAAAGACATGAGATGTATCTATGTTTACTGACTTTTTATAAGAATTCACAAATTTTTTAGTTCTTGTTGGTGGTAAATATTGTGTACGGTTTAGATTAGTTGCTGAACTGTACACTATAACTGTTTTATGTGTTAAGTAGCGAGTGTGTCCAACACGTAAAACACTTCTCTTATTTCACCAAAACTTTATTAAGTACTAGTGTCGTACACCGTAAAGGTTGGTGATTCCTACATGTATGTCTGGTTCGCGCGTTGGTCAGTTGCACCGTAATATTTGTGTTGTGACAAGTGAACCTTTTGATTCGCCTTGTCAGCTAGACGGTAAGTTCAATGTACGTAGACCGTACATACTGCTTCATGGTTGTTATAGACAAGGTAAGGTTTTAGCAACCAACGATGTTTTGTTTGACAATGTAAATAAAGGGTGTAAAACACCTCTTAACGAAGCCGAAAGGCACTGGTTCTCCCTGTCATTGCGATCATTTTTTTGTTCTACACCATACCTGGGAACCTTTTAGTTACGGAGATATTAGGGGTCAAAGTTCCAACTTTTTGACAAGTATTTTTTTAAATACAACTTTTTAATGTAAGATTTTACTTTTTACTTTAAACACCTCCACGACCCCCGTACTATTCAATCCATCCATCAGCAGAATGTTTTGAGTGTGTTACATTGAGTTCTACCACAAAACATGATTTTACACCCCCCAAAACAAAGTCGTTTCCTAGCAATATTTTTTGCGTAAAGTTACTTAGTTTCATGTACAGAATGCTTGGTTGACGGCTTCGTGATGAGGTGATTTACACGGTGTATATTGCAAATAGCATGAAAAAAAAAAGTTAAATCTTGTTTATCTACTGTGCAAAATGCTTCTCCAACTCATTGTTATTGTACTAACACTAGGTATAAGGTATGTTACTAACACTGGATTTCTGTTATCATAATATTGAAAATAAATAAATAAAAGGTAAAACTGAGCATGTAATGTTAAGAACACTAGAGATGCATGAATGTGGATTTTAAGAGTAACCTACATTCTTGCAGTGTTATATACGTTTTTAAAACACTAAATAAGAAGCTAGTTTTTAGGAAATTACATATTACTTGGTTTCTTCCTTTACAAAGTGATGTTAAATTCTACTACGATTTGGTATACAGCAATGCTACTTAACAAAACCAGAATAAAACACAAAAATACTGCAAACTTATTTATTTAAAGTCCACAGTATGCTTAAACTAACAGATTACAACCTGCGACCTCTTCGGCCACCCTTCCTGCGAGTAGAGTCTGAGGGCACGGGGGTAACATCCTCAATGCGGCCAATCTTCATGCTGGAACGAGCGAGAGCACGGAGTGCGGACTGAGCACCGGGTCCAGGAGTCTTGGTCTTGTTGCCTCCGGTGGCACGCAGCTTGATGTGCAGGGCAGTGATGCCAAGAGTCTTGCACTTCTCAGCAACATCCTGGAAAATGGATTAGAAAAGAAATTAGGGAAATTATAATTTGTAATCAATGCAATGGGCCGATAGGGTAATATAAGAGCTTTTCATCATGTTTAACCAAAAAAAATAGTTGTTTATATTGTTTTGCGAAAATAATACAACTCCAAATACCAGGCAGTCAGACAATTCAAGAAATTCGGGATAAATATACAGTATTATTTAGTATTGTAGTAATAGTGTTATTCTATAATAATTTCTATATTCTGACAACAGAATAATTTAAGAAATTGTTAGAGTGAGTCCAAAGTTATATGAAGCGACTAAGGCTCGCCTTTTGAAATAAGGTATTAGCCTTTGGCCACTCATAGACTTCAAGTAGGAATAAGCTAGTTTGACTGATTTTCATCAGCCAAAATACACACCTAACCTCAAAATGTACGGTCTCAACTTAATGCTGTTATCATGAAGTAAGGGTAGTAAACAAACCTGAGCGGCCAACATAGCGGCATAGGGTGAGGCCTCGTCACGGTCAGCCTTCACCTTCATGCCACCGGTGACACGGGCGATGGTTTCCCGGCCAGACAAGTCAGTAACGTGTACGAATGTGTCGTTGAAAGAGGCAAAAATGTGAGCTACGCCGAACACTGTCTCGCCCACCAAGTGCTGCGGTCCCAGGGTAACCTGGACCTCCTCTTTCGCTACTTTGTTTTTCCTTGGTGCCATGGCTCAGCCTGAAAATAACAACACTGTCTTCAGAACCACTTTTGTAACCTTACAAAATCTGAGTAATCCACACACTGTTAACCGCGTAAGGAAAACTAGATAATATATGAGTGATTTAACTATTCATAACAGGGATTATTTCTCTGTAAAACGTTAAAATTAAAGCATTTTTTAATAAAACTCGAATATACCTTTAGCTTTGAAAGCTGTCAAAAACTAGAAAGAAATCCGGATGTGAATGTTGCCACGATTTTAATATGAAAACTGCACTATTCACGTAACATAAATAAAAGCCCTGCCAAATTAAAATTACATCAGTATGATACGAAAATACGGTATCGATTTAGAAATTTGAGGAATTATTGAACTTTTTCTTTTATTTTACGGGAAAATCATTTAGTGGTTATTAATCCTATTACAAAATTACCACAACACTTTACAGTTTTTATGTGGCAACAAGCTTATTGATGTGTTCAAAATAATATAATAAAACAAAAAAAAACAAAATAACCTTAATAAAATGAAATTAGTCTTACTTAAACTTAAAAGCAGTAAATAAAAATGGTCTAGTGGTTCTATCTAAAGTTAAATCAAGATAGTTAATTCACATCTGTTGTAGACCCGTTTCTTATCAGGGCAGGGTAAAAATATTGTTGAGTTACCGAACTATTCAAGTATTTTGTTAATGCTTATTAAAAGTTTCGAAGACAAAGTTATGATCATAATACGATTGATAGTCATTGAATAAAAATCTAAATAAAAGAGTTGTAAATTAATGAATGCATGATCACACCCTTATAGCAATGTGACAACATCCGGAAATAGAGTACGTCATTGCCAACAGATTCATATTTCATCGCATATTCCTTGCTGAGAAAAATCGTCGGTTTTAGCGACGTAACATATTGCAAATAAGTGTGAAATATTGTGATAAACTTCCTTTTAGCATTAGTTAAACTAGTTCAATTTTAAAAAGTGAGTATTTCTCTTGCGTTTTTGTGTAATTCAAGTTCGAAGTTTCAAGTACGCGAATGACGTTCTGTCATTCGTGTTACTCAATTCAATATTGTATTCTTACTAAGTTTTCGATGTCTCAACGAGTTTGACGGGATGTGTGATGTGCGGTGGTATTGCTCAGTGATATTCCACTGCTGGCTACTACGACGTAATTGATAACAATTAGATTTGCAAGTCATTACTCATCCCATACGTTGATACGTTCTTCTTTGTGGTGAAGGCGGAGATGTCCTGAAATAATATCATTTTCATACCTTCCAGATTCAAAATGTTTATCTTGGATTGGTTCACTGGCGTTCTTGGGTTCCTTGGTGAGTACTAATAAGAATTAGACTTTTGTAGTGTTTTCATAAAGCCATAAACCAGGATTCTAACAAACTGATATAAATATTAAGCCTTTCTGAAACTGCAGACTGGAAAAGAAACTTATAAGATGATGAATAATATTAGGAAAACAATGCTACTTATAAAACTTCCTCAATGTTTGTGCTACATAATTGTTATTGGAAAACAAAAATGACCTTACGTTCCTCAGTCAAAGATCTATAAATGAGATCATTACTAGCTTGATAAAAAAGAAGTAAACATTACAAATGCTAGGGACACATTATTATGCTCAACAATAAACACCTAATGTTTGATTACTGTCTTGCCAAATGTGAGTGTAACTATCTGAACATACATTGTTTATAATAACATTTTTTTTCTATTTATATATGTCATTATTTTAGTTCAATCACACCTAACCTCATAGATAACTGCAAAAATTGTAAATAATTCATAGACAATTGAACAACAAACAAAGCCTCTATTACTAAGTGATGAAAACTCGAAGGTCGCCAGCAGTGAGCTTGACACGCTGACCTACAAACAATCCTTAGCCTTTTTAAGCCGACATTTTGTTTCCTGAACCAAAATATATGGCATCTTTATTTATGAAGCGGCAATAAATTGTTCTATTATGTAATGATAAATTACAGTAACTTCATAAAGAACAATGATGCCAAATAAATAATTATTGCATTTACATAACCAAGAAAGAGTTATTAAGTAATAAGTATGAATTAACCAATGAGGTTTGTTGTCCAACAGGTTTATGGAAGAAGTCAGGCAAGCTACTGTTCCTGGGTTTGGACAATGCTGGCAAGACCACACTACTGCATATGCTGAAGGATGACAGATTGGCCCAGCATGTACCCACATTGCATCCCAGTAAGTATGATAAAGCCTACTGTTGCACTAACCCTACTCACAGTTAATAGAATAGAATATTCTTTATTATCTACATCATACAAGTAACATTCATTACAGAAAACAATTTGCATAGGGATTAGTGGTATTGATTATATACAAGGTGTTGTTTTGCATCCTCATCAAATTCAAGGAGGTAACTATGCTAATGATTTCAACCCGAATCAATAATAAAATGGGTATCGGGCCATCAAAATAAAAAAGTGGGTCGCAGCATTTCTCCCTTTTAAAAAAAAATATGAATTTACTAAATAAAACTTAATGCACTAGTAAAAAACTGAAGGCAATACCAATCTATTTTATTATACTTAATGTAATCAGCGGGGGAAAAAGTTTATTGAGTAGGTCACTAAGGACCAGTGTGACATTTACTGGGTCTAGGCAGAATAATGTTTGGGAAACAATGACGTACATCATTCTAAACACTACTGAACACAACTGAATATGTGGCAACCGTTTTAGTGTCAGTGCCCATGCCACACTGTATAATCAACTTGGTGTTGTGTACAGATAAGCTTCTGTAATAAATATGCTGACAAGTCATGAATACTCATAAGACTATACAAAAGTATTGTTTTCACTGTTTTTTATTTACTAGTGAAACAACAGCGATACCATGCATCTAAAAAGCTCTCAATTGCTGTCTGCAGGTTTTAATGTGCTCGTTACATTCAGTTGCATGGCTATTGACCTGGTCAATGCATAATATTATAGGATATTATTATAAACCTGATGCAGTTTACTCCTTGATTTAAAACCTTTAAAGGTTTTATCAGCCCTGCTAATTGTCAAATATTTGCTGGTATTTTTACATCTGTTACTATTAAAGTTTCTAGCCTAGTACTTAAAATGCGGAAGGTAGATTGCAAAATAAAACTGGCTATCGGACCTTGTGCATTAATTCATTCTAATTTTATCATTGAAGATCATTCCATCTTCATTTTCCTTGATATTTTATTGTTTTAAAAAGTTTTACCTCAGATAATTATTACATAATGGCACTCATAATTAATGAATGAGCAAATGAAACACAATAAAAGTTTGTTTTTAACTTTTAATATCTTAATTTTGTAAAAGTTTCACTTTCAGTTTTCCATATAAAATGAATGTAAATGGAGTCTGACAAAAATACTGTTTACATCTAGCTAAAATAATAATGTTTTTATTTAATACAAAACTCGTTTTAATCTGCCAGAAAAGAGGTCTCCACTTTTAATAATGAAGGTGCTCTCAAGGTCACTAAGCAGTCTAATTTCCTGTTTGAATCAATTATTTTTACAAATATTAAAGGCAGCATCGTCATGCTGAATGGCATAATTATGACGATGTTTAAAATAAGTACCTATTACGTAAATTGTAAGTATGTGTTGATATAATGTTCATTAACTTTAACTAAATAACCCGACCCTCGTCCGCGAGAAAATATTATAAAAATATTACTATAATATGTGATCTTATTATACAATTTTAATCGGATTTTATTAACAATTTCAAGAGTTTTTTTTGTACAGAATCCCAAATTCTTTATGAAATAAAGGTAGTCTAAGTTACTTCTTATATTATCGGCTATCTGCCGGTAAAAGTCACGTCAAAATCGGGCCAGATATCGAAAAAACCGACACTTGTTTTTTCATATTTTTTTTTGGTGTTAAGTATCGTATAACATGTATACTTTCATATATATGCATTCAGTAAAAAGCTGTTTTCTATTAATTACAAACATACAATTAAATTTTATTTATTTATACATATACTTGACATTGCCCTGAAAAAAATATTTGGACCTTTAATTTCGTATCACACTTAGTTTATATCGATATCCTGGTTATGACATAATATGCATCCTACTTGATAAACAAAAATAAATAATTATATCGTTTATGAGTGTCTGCTAGCTATCATATCATGGAAAATGATTGGTACTTAAATTACTTACTTGTAATATTAATGTATACAAAGAGTATAAGGTACAAGCAAATATCATAATGCACTGTCTTGGTATGAGTGCACTGTAATGTAAGTAGGCCACATAAAATATTACTGTTGCATGCCAATAAAAGTGTAACTCTTTGTGATATCAGGCTTCGAACTTCACGACTTTATTCACTACCACAACGAAAAGACAAAATTGATTATTTTTTGTGCAAATTATTAGGTATCTTGAATCTTCTAGATAGCTCCATAGTGGAACCAATCCTTCTAGAAACACCCAGACAGGTCCAGAACTTTCTAGACATTTCCATCGTGGAACATTCTAGGATTATTCTCGAATCTTCTAGACATCCTTGATCATTCTACACTCGAACGCAATCCTAGAATTTTCTCGTAAAGCGGACGACGTAACAATATAATTAATGTGTCTAAACTAATATTATAAAAAGGGAAAATTTGATTGTTTTTTTGTTACGATTTAACTCAAAAACTACTAGATTTAAAATTCATTCATCATTATATAGCTATATCTTTACCGAGTGACATAGACTATATTATATCACAATTTTGGCTGACGAAGTCGTGGGCGAAGTGCTAGTCTCAAAAAAAGGCAATATCCTCACTAACATACAATTCTTTCCACAGCGTCGGAAGAGCTGTCAATAGGCAGTATGCGTTTCACGACGTTCGATCTCGGCGGGCATCAACAGGCGCGGCGAGTATGGCGCGACTACTTCCCAGCAGTAGATGCCATCGTGTTCCTGGTCGACGCCTGTGACCGCGCGCGCCTGCCCGAGTCCAAGGCCGAGCTGGACTCACTCCTAACTGATGAGACCCTCAGTAACTGCCCCGTGCTCATTCTCGGCAACAAGATCGACAAACCCGGCGCTGCCAGTGAAGATGAGCTCCGTCAGTTCTTCAACTTGTACCAACAGACTACTGGAAAGGTTAGCCTTCTTTGATACAGTTCTACAGCTTGACGTCCATATAAAAGCTATTGATCTATTTTGCCAAATTCTTCCATAGTGAAGAGTTCAGGAACGCAATATTTAACACAGGTTAAAATACCTGAAGAACTGGCATTTAGATCTCCAAAAGTACCCAAGTGCTTTATTATCTTACAAACAAAGGATTAAAGCAAACCATGTGAAAAATAATTAAATGCTAAGTTATTCATTACTTAACACTATCATCCTGTTTAAAATTAAAATGCGACCGACTGACCCAATTTACAATATTCTTATCACTGGAGTTTTTTTTGCGATTTTTATGCGGCACACGCCAAATAGTCAATACTACAGTTAAGTTTATTTTAAACGGCGAAGGACCTAGAACGCTTATACAGCCTGAATCAGAAAGATGTGGTCATATTTGAGGACGTGATTCAGACCATCAAACTGAATAACTTTCTCAATGGGACTCCTTCGAAATCACGAAAAAGCAACAGCTGTCCAGTAAAAAAATTCAACACTTAATCAACCCAAATATATAGGACAGTAGATGATCTCACCTTTGTGGTACACGCTGTATATTGCAATCTTACCTGTGGTAGGATGTAACTATCTAAATCTTGTCGCAAGTAAATCTAATGCTGCAACATTCTAATTTTAACATAGAAAGATAAAACATTTCTGTATCAGTCAGTTTTCACATGTAACGCAATGATACAATCTTTCCTACCACAAACACAGAACTCTGTAGACCTTGTACTCACGCATTATCTACTATTTATTTGTTAGTAACTTTATCGCATCGTATATGCAGGAGCATACTCACTTTTTATTATCAAAGACTAGGTTTTTTAGGGTTCCGTACCCAAAGGAACAAAGGGACCCTATTACTGAGACTTTCGTCTTTCACCAGGCTGTATCTCATGAACCGTGATAGTCAGCCAGTTGAAATTTCTACAGATTATGTATTTCTGTTGTTGTTGATGCTATAACAACAAATACTAAAACCAGAATAAAATAATTATTTAAGGGGGGCTCCCATACAAATAATTGATTTTTTTGCTCGTATTTATTAATAATGGTACGGAACCCTTCGTGCGCGAGTCCGACTCGCACTTGGCCGTTTATTTAATATGTTTTTGGTATGTTTACTTGCGATTATAGCTTTACTGGTTCCTAACATTTTAATTTGTGTGTCTAATGTAATTGAGTGAGCACAAAAATTTATAAAGCAATATAATAAAATTTTGAATATAAAATAAATATTTCTATCAGTATCGTGGATAATCGAAAAACATAAGTGCCTTTGTAAAGGCTTTATCATAATCATAAAAATCAATGCATTTTTTATGTATTTTAATTTTTCAGTAAAATGATAAGCATCACAGAACAGACTTGTTCGAAATACCTATATAACTCGAGCCTACTTTTAATGATATTAGCATAATTGCAATATCTACCAGATACTCGTACCCTTTCGGTTGGTATGCAGTCTTGTCAAGGTTTATCTATTTACGTGAATGTTTATAAACTCGACTTATTGCCGGATATGTCTAGACGCGATAGAACATTGATATATAAATATGTGTTGGACTCATATTTCCCCCGAAATAATGTACATTGTACATGACTACCTAACAACCATCTTAGTGATATGGCTTCAAGTGCGATTCAAATAACAAAATACATGAATACTTGCTAAGGTTCTTAAGATAGTAGAACTGTAGTGCTTGAAAACCTCTTTAGGTAGGGAAATAGGACATAAAAACTATAGGGATATTAGTAATCAGAAATCACTGTTTTGACTAGTCCAAAATCCACCGAGTATCAGTTAATTGTTGGTTATTAACATGATTATAATGTATTATTCCAGGGCAAGGTATCCAGATCAGAGCTGCCCGGGCGGCCCCTCGAGCTGTTCATGTGCTCGGTGCTGAAGCGCCAGGGCTACGGCGAGGGCTTCCGCTGGCTGGCGCAGTACATCGACTGAGCGCGTCCTCTCGCTCGCCGCCCCGAGGCTCGCTTCCACTCGCGTATGCTTCTCATATAAATGTCAAAACGTAGCCGCCCAAACGCAATAATATACTCTGTGCCTGTCTATCATTTTAACTTTAAATTATCACGTATTTTTAAACAAATTGAAGATGAACTGGACTTGATTCTTCTGTACATATTATGATGACTGATGCTTTTCTGAACATGGCACTATTGACCAAACTTTGGTCTCTGAACTGCCAGTAAGTAACACGTTACGGCGATTCTGTTTCATATTCATGGCGAGTGTATGGCTAGAGAACAATAAGCGGCTACGTTTCTCAGATGTATATATGCTCGAAACGCGCCCGTTTGTAAGCAGCCTAAATATCGCTCACTAGTAATGCTTTATATGTTTGTAACATCTCGATATTGAGACTAGAGATATACTAAACAAATCCATTTGTTATTTTAGGGATCAACTTTCAATAAAATAATATTTATAACACTGCCTCTTTTTCCTAGGTTAAGTGACTAATTCGGCAGTGCCCTGAGTTGGGATCAATCCTCTGTATGTTATACAAAGAGGTTTTAAATGCCACTTCTATTAAGGAAGCAAATATTGAAGTACTTAGTTACTAGCAATACTAGTGTTAAAGTACAAAATGTAAGTGCAGGCGAGACGGTGGC
Source organism: Cerastis leucographa (assembly GCA_963082945.1). NCBI lineage: Eukaryota > Metazoa > Arthropoda > Insecta > Lepidoptera > Noctuidae > Cerastis > Cerastis leucographa. The sequence continues at coordinate 16,400,961 of OY720356.1, read as the reverse complement.
GCCAGCATTACTAGTCAGCGATGTGTATGTGATGCGGTCCTACAATATGTCAGCTACGAATAGCTGCTAGCTGTATTGTTCAGTGATTTTTGTTTTTGGCTGTAAACTACTGAAACAACAATTATAATTTTACGTAAGTCTAACGATTGCGTCAGGGGTTTCTTCAAAGTTCTTTAGGTTTGTGAAACCATATAAATTTGTGTCTATATAAATAAGGTAATGGTGCAAAGCATGGTAATTTTGGTATTATGTATGATTTCATCGCCAAATATCTTCATTTCTTGAGACAGAGCCGCACTAATCTGTACAAGCGACTTTGTCGTCTCTTATGTCCTGCAATCTAGTTATATGCGATACAGACAGTCTCCGTCTCATGTTCGAGTCGAGTGTCAGATACAATTTTAATTCAAATTATAATATTTATTTTCTTATTCTCATTCCAACTTGAGTGATAATTTTGACACGATTATGTATTCATCAAGTAAAGCTCAGTGTGTTGTATGTGTTAAAAGTGACGTATGTTATATTTTTGTAAATTATTTCAATCATTTGAATTTTCGGAATGTTTAACTTTAAATAGACAATTTTAAAGAAACGGCTAGTCTACATTAGCTAGTTAATGGTATCTGAGACATTAAATGAACTTTAATACTTACTCAGTTAAGATTTATATTATACAAATATCTTCCACTAATGCTAATTGACGGTGCAGTAAAATGGAATCCATAACAGTATTTGATCATTTCAGTTTGTTTTCAAGCACTCATTTTGATCATTATCAAGCAAGAGATTTTGTGTTCATGTGTTTAGTGAATTAACGTGAAGATCGAGACATGCTTGTCGCCTGTCGTTTCGCTAGACGAGCCGTTTCCAATCATAACCTTGTTGCGATCAACGTGTGCTGGGTCTCCAGCTTTACTTAGACAATGTTCTTTGGTATATCATTTGCAGTTTAAGTAAAAAAAAAAGTTTGTAATAAAATTTATATGAAATAATAGGATGTTTTATTTCATTTGTACATAAAGTTCCCTTTCTTGTAACCTAGGTCACATAGTCAAAGTCAAACCATTATATTTCAATGAGGCCACCACACAAAGGCACTTTGGAATGTCAAAGTTTACACGAAAATAGTAAATTGATTGTCTAGTTGTGAAGAATGGGCAAGAAATTCCAACAATACTATTTTATCCGCAGCTCTGTACTGTACTAACACTAAGTTGGACTACGTGAACCGTCCTTAGCAGTAAAAGAGCATTAACTGCTACAAAATGAAGACTCGTTGTCAAAGTCAAACTAAGCATTACGTTTGATTTACTTTACAATTGGTGGCCATGACCGCTACGACTTTATAAGCTTATATTTTGCTGACCTTAATCCTCTTTACATGTCACAGATATTGGAAATACATGTGTTTTACGACCGCAAATCATATTTTACTAGACACTGACCGGCAAACTGCAAAAAACCTAAGAAAATTCGATTTCGCGGGCTTTGTCGCTTCCACCTTAGGGCATTATAATTGATATAATAGAGATAATACCTATATAAGAACAGTAAGTAGTTGAGAGCTATATTTTCGGCCTATAACGGGAAGAAGATACCATTTTGTGAAATGTATTGAAAAAAATATGAGCACGTGCTAACCCGACACACGCACTGTACAGTCGCGTGAACGAGTTTCAATGTTACCACTAGATGGCGTTGAACTTTTACGTCACGTTTCTGAATCGCGGTGTTAAGATTCTCCGCCGTTGAACGACTACCGCGCTGTACCGTAGTGAATTCATACTTACCTGGCATAGGGGAAACCGTGATCAAATAGGCGGTTCCCCCAGGGCGAGGCCTTTCCATTGCACTGCGGTTGGGTTGACCCCTGCGATTATCCCTAATGTGGATAACTCGGATGCGTAATTTTTGGTAGTGGGGACTGCGTACGCGCCGTCCCCTCAGAAGGGTATATACACTCATTGCTGCCCGAATCCATCCAAATTAGGGTCGATGCATGTTTTCTTTTCGCAAGCTTTTATTTTATATTTGTCCCCTTGTCAGTTGTCTGTTTGTAATGAATCTTGCATGTTTTTGACACACGACATAATATGTAATGAAATGATCCAACCCCATCGAGTTTGGATTCGTCTTGAGTTATTTGTCTCTAGATAGATGGTATCCAGCGTCTGATGATGGAGGAGCTAGAAGGTGGCCATAGGAAATCTGTAATAAAACGACACAATACCATCGAGTTTGGCTCGTTTTATCCGTCTCGACGAGTACTTTGGTCCTAGATAATATATGCATATGCAACCCCATCAGATTTCGGAAAATAAGTTCGTAACATTTGTTATGAATGTGAATTCTATTTGATTCGATGGATTACCCAATGCCAAGGTGAGCACGTGCCGAGGGCTGAGTGGTATGAGGGTAAATAAACATATTATTGTAATATCGCTAACGTTGCGCCCCAGGGTACTAGTAGGACGAATCTCTGGGGGGACTTATACAAGAAAGAGCGTACAAAGCGAGCTCGAATTTTTTTTGCACTCCGCCTCTTATAATGACATACATAAAAAATAGGTGTTTTTTTAGAGGCAATCTTCTCTTCAAAATGCATCACAGAAAAATGTGATCAGTAAATGTTGACTATCCCTCGTGGAATAAGTTACATTTTCGTTTCTTTGACAACCAAGTCACTTATTACAGGAACAGGGGCCCTCGGGACTTGCTCTGAGTGCCCAATGAAAAATTGAGAATGATGACCCGGACTAGTCGGACTAGGTACGTCTTTTTTTTATTTGTTTATTGATGAAACAGTGTGGCGATTTAGCTACCTTCATTCTTCTAGGAAGTACAATACATATTAAACGACTTTCCTAAAGGAAGTTTTGGGATTTTGAATACATTCATAAGTGAGTCTGACTTATGGTGAAAGCGAAAACCTCCTGAATGTGCGTAGAGTTAGCACTCATCCTCCTACACACACTCCACTTTATAATATTCTTTATTTTTTATGTGTATTTTAAATCCAAAGGGTGCCGTTGTACCCTCTATCCTCTCCCCACTCTCGGCGCCTATGTCTAAGAGGATGCATCGGTGAGTAGACATGAGGAGTCAAAACAAAAAAACTGTTTTATACTAATTAAAATTTTAATTATAGGAAAATAATGCAATAAAAATACTAATGTATAGAATATTACTAAAGTACATAATTTTACAACTTTCAAAATGGTCTCTCATGAAAATAATAATTTGAGTCAAACTATGGTGCAAAATGTATGGGAATGCTTTAAATAAAATCGATGGAAATATTTAATGAGGTGTATAAAGGATTACAAAATAATGCATAAAACATACATATTCCATGATTACATTAAAACTGTTCATCACTGTTTCGCTTCGCTTCTGTCATATTTACATTCTGTACTCAAGACATGATATTGCACGTTTAACACTTAAAATTACTTTGCATGAATTCATAACATGGGTAGACGGCAACCTGTATTACAATAATTCCTTGCGCTAGCTACATACACTTATTTAATATTTTCTCTATAACCAGATCTTACAAGCGTCTCGAACGCACTCCATTGATTACACAACGCGTAGCGGTAACGCAACAAGCTAGCCTAACAGGTTATAATGGCCACTACACAGTGTGAAGTTCACGCGAAATTATGTGAGGTAATATCACATTTGGGACTATGTATTAAATTTATTACATAAATAATTACACTAACTACTATGTGCACGTTGTTTTATTCACACCATTTAAATGAGACGGTGGAATTATGTATAAACCTTTACTTTGAGTAAATATTCGTAAAATAATTTCATCACTAACTGTCATGACTTCTCTCCAAAATATATATCAACCTATTCTTTTCTAATACTTTCCCAGCTGAATATGTGTATGTTATAAACCATGTGAATAAAAGTACGCACGCGGACATTCACACATTCATTCACTCAGCCAACAGGTATACATTCACGTCCACCGTCGGAAGGCGCGCTGCGGTATCGTAGATCTAGGCTACGACGTTAAACAACAACGGGTCAGGCACATCGTGGCGTCTCGTGCCGCTCCATTAGAAATTATTATAAACTACCCTGTTCCATGAAACGCGTGTCGCCTAACACTGGGCCCTACATAATTTCTAATAAAGAGGATATTTACATCGCTAAATAAATTGTGCTTTATGCATACTAAATGCAGACTCGTCTATTTGGTAACTTAACCTAACTATTAGTCACTGCTGAGATTTTCAAGTATACATTCGGTACACGCAAATATTAATAACTGTGACGACTTAGGTGCGATACTTCGGAAATAAATGTTCACTAATAAAAGTCATTTAAAACGGCGACACAAAACATCCATAAAATACGTTTAACATAATAAAATTATACTTAGCCTACACTCTACTCTCGTAAAACGTTCACGTCTAAAACATTTAAATTCAATAACAACTTCTATATCGATTTAATATTATTTACAAAAAAAAAAGGTTCCAATTGATTACCGCGGCAGTCAAATATAGTTATAAAATTCAAGATTTACTGGTAAAACTCTGTTGATATTGTCTTATTAGATGATCACACGTCAGCTTTATCAGAGTGAAATCTTAAATAAGTCTAATATGATTCATTTACTTACATGTAGTACAATCACTTTGGTACATAAAACTAGTTTTCATAGCCTTTCCTACGCTAAAAGTCTAAACCGAGTGCGGTTGTATATGCATGTATAGAGGTGAATGATATACGTCTACACCTGAATATACAACTGCAGTGAAGGTGGTGTGTCGCATACTGGCTCTTCTTGTGCCCTTCGTTCAGTCTCCGGTGGCAAGTCGTCAAAGCTCGAGTGTTGTGTTCAGTTCATCCATTTGCGACAGTTGGGCGCGCCGCACATGCACATTATTTTATGAGCGTCGTCCTCAATGTCGAATTTGTAATCGTATGCCAACTGCAAATACAATACACAAGATTAGCAACTTATGCCTTAAGAAAAACATATTACTCCATATTAATGTTTTTGGTTTTCAGTCATAAAGGATAAGTTAGTTAAATTTTTGATAAGACAATACGGCAATAAATCGTGTTCTAGTTCAGTGAAGTATCTACATAGTTCTCATCAAGTAGCAATAAAAAAAAAAAAAACATTCATTCATTCACTCACTCGCTTACGATATGTATAGATCAAAGTGCTGGGAGTAGCAATACAGAGTTGAAATATGAGATTTTGCTTCAGAGTTCCTATTATTAAGTAGCTAACTTTTGCCCGCAGTTTCGCAGTCATTTATCCTGCGATAGTCGGGGATAATGAAAATTCGGAATCGGATCAATAGTTCCGAAGATTACCCCCTACATCAAAAGTTACAAATTAACTGTTTATCTTTTCTTAGTGTTGACAAAGATGAGTAAAAAAGATTTTTGAAAATTTCTTTCAAGTGGTTTAGTAGGGTTGTTTACCTCTTCCCCGCGCGCGATCCGTCGTTTGGCGAAGATGATGATCCTGATATGTCGGTCCACCTCGACGGTCTCGGCGACGCAGTTGGGCTGGCACGAGTGGTTGATGTAGCGCGCCAGCCCGCCCGACAGCGTCGCGTCCACCACGCGCCGCTCGTCCAGCCGGAACATGTAGATGCCGCGGTTCTGCAAATATTTCATTATTTTCTTAACAATTTGTGAACACATACTAAATCAAAAAAGAACAAACGATGTAGAATCTTGATGGAATTGCAAGCGTTCATCATCATCAGTCTAGCCTTTCCCTATGTTGGGGTCGGCTTCCAGTCTAACCGGATGCAGCTGAATACCAGCATGGATGTCGCAAATGTGACATATTATGGATGTCCGCTTGGACGGTGGAGGGTTACGTAATTTTAAATTAGAAGCTTTGTATCTGTGTTATCTAAAAAATCCAGCAATATAGTTATTGTTAGACTACAATGCGGTAACAATGCCTTACCTTAGCCTCATACTGTTTCTCTCGTATTTCCGATAGTTCGGAGCGAATGATCTCTCCGATGTACTCTATAACCATGGTGTGCTTTTCCAAATCCTTGGCTGCATAAAGACCTAACCCCTGGATTTTAGACCTATAAATAATTAAGATTGGTTAATATGTTATTTAGGTTAGTGGTGCCCTGTGTTGCTGTAATCTTTTCATTTTTTAAGATGCAAATTCAATCCTTATAGCCAGTAAAGTTGCAGGCTGTTGGTATTGACATGCTTTATTCAACAGCTATCAAAGTATACATAACAAAATATTGTACTAATGTTTTTTTTTTTTTTCATAAATACCATGTAAGTATGGGCTTCTTCCGTTCAAGACAAAACCACTTAAGGGGTCGTCCTTTCATAACGTGGGGTTCAAAGAGGGGGAGGGGGCCACGAAAAAAACATGATAAGTCACGATGTCGGTGATGGCAATCACGGGTATTTTTTCCCGCGATAAAAAAGGAAATGGGTAACGTACAAAACATATTTTATCATTTTTTTTTTCAAATAAAGTTTCTAAAAATAACTAAGATAGAAATAATATACGTGATGCTGGGAGAGGGGAGGGGGGTAGCCTAAAACCTCACGACGTATCACCAAGGGTTATAAAAGTGGCCTAAAAATCTCACGTCATTAAAGGATGACCCCTAATAAGTTCCAAGTGTCCGTAAAACATAAGCATTATCTACTGTTTAATAAGATATTGTTGTTCCACCAATCACCAACTACCTACTTTTCACATATCCATCTAAACTTCACAAGATCTCACAAAACTCGGAAATATTTCGACAAAAGCAGTCTTGCTTTTTGCAGGCAAATCAAAGCGCGATATAAACCACACTATAAGTTTCTTTCCTCGTCTCTCGTTCTTACCGTATATAGTTTTGAAATGGATTGATACTTATAACTGTAATATTTGGTACTGCTCATTCGCTATGGTTCCTAGATACGATGACGTCATTGATTGGGTTCTGTCGCCTCTTGTCTTTTAATATGGCGGAGGTGACGGGTAGACTTTGAGTCCTGTTCTACGGGTTCCGCCTGTGATGACTGCTCAACTTGCTGGCTGAGATTGATTATAATTTATTTACATTTTATAAGGTCCTAGCTTTTCATGCAATGAATGTTTGTTTTGAAAATCGGACTGCATGTATGCCCTACGGTTTTTCTAGTTTGTTTGGATATTGGGGGAATACTTATAAGGGATAGGTATTACATAAAGCTTAATTTTCGTTTATTTAAAGATCTTAAAGGTTCATAGTTCTCTTCATTATAAACCACTTTTACTAGAAATTGAGAAAGCTATTTATTTCTAAATTTCTTGGGACAGCTAATTAGCAGTCCCAATAAACGTCAAAAGGAGCAGCAGTTTCTTTTTTTCCAATATTGAAATCTTACAGTGAAAGTTATTTAGTAGGAGTACCTTAAAAAATGTAGGTGCACAAAAATGAAAATTGTATAAATGAGGACGGATTCGGATCGAAGGTAACTCACCTGGCGAGGTAGACGTTGTTCCGCCACTCGCTCTTCATCTTCTTGTACTGCGAGCTCTTGGTGTGCACGAACTGCTTGGAGTAGGGGCAGGCGGGGTGGTCGGCGGCGGGCGGCGGCGCGGGCGCGGCGGGCTGCAGCGAGCGCGTGCACGAGCGCCGCCACGACGCGCGCGCGCGCGGCTCGCTGCGCGCGCAGCCCGACGGGTTCACGGCCAGCCCGCCCTCCAGCAGCGCCGACCGACCGAACTTGAAGCGGTAGTCTGTCAGCGTCTCTACGCCTGGACGCGACAAGTAAACATGTTTACAACTAAATTGCAGACTAGATAATTCAGCAACAACTTTTAAATGCATAATTATCCCACATTATGCCTATAATAAACTAAATGCTGCTAGAAGACCAGCTTCCTCTTTGTGACAGGGATTGGGCCGTTATCCACCACGTAGACCCAATGCGGGTTGGTGGATAGCACAACTATTCGAATATAGAACAGCCGGTTTCTTAACAATATTTTCGTTCACTGACATGATAGCAGCGATGATGAAATAAAGTTTATCTACTTCGGTTTCGTTATATTCGAAATACAAAATTGACAGCGGTTTCATTATGATACCCATAACGACATCGGTTTGCATTATACGAATCGTCATAAATTCTAAAACACAAGCAAAGACATTCTGAACATACAGCCAGGTACCTATAATATAACTTCGAAATCGAGACAATGTAAATGATGTTTATAAAAATGGAACAAGTTTAGAACAAAAGTATCGTATATTATTTGGCTGTTGCGGCTACAAGATCTTTGCCTTATACCTACCTAATAAAGACTACATATGTATAAATAAAAAATAGTCAGAGTGTAGTTAAGTTTGTATTAAAAATACTTATTTGTCTATATCTGTGTTTTATTCCTTCCTTCGTAGATAAAATGTTGTATGCAACTGTACGTTATTGGTCTTTTAATAACTCGTGCCCACCTATTTCAGTACGCGCTACGCTTGTACCGAAAAATGCCACTCGTATTACCGACCGTCCATAACGTAACAGTTGCATAAATAGCTATTATCTACTTCGGTTTCGTTATATTCGAATTACGAAATTGACAGCGGTTTCATTATGATACCCATAACGACACAAGTTGCATTATGCGAATCGTCATAAATTATTCTAAAACACAAGCAAAGACATTCTGAACATACAGCCTCGTACCTATAATATTACTTCGAAATCGAGACAATGTAAATGATGTTTTTAAAAATGGTTAGAAGTTAAAAACAAGTTTAGAACAAAAGTATCGTATACTCTTTGGCTGTTGCGGCTACAAGATCTTTGCCTTATACTTATTAAAGACTAAATAAAAAAGAAGTGGACGCGGGAAAAAAAATCTGAGTGAAATTTTATTCCAAATTTTATTAAAAATGTCTTCAACATCAAGTGATATGGAAAATACTCCACCAGATATAACAAATAGAGCAGTTGGGGCTTCAAATAATTTACTACCAGAAATCAAGACATGTATATGAGAAATGTTATGAAGACAATAGTCAGTGTGTAGTTAAGTTTCTATTAAAAATACTTATTTGTCTATATCTGTGTTTTATTCCTTCCTTCGTAGATAAAATCTAGTATGCAACTGTACATTATTGTTCTTTTAATAACTCGTGCCCACCTATTTCAGTACGCGCTACGCTTGTACCGAAAAATGGCACTCGTATTACCGACCGTCCATAACGTAACAGTTGCATAAATAGCTATTCTGTTTGGGTTCTCTCTCTATCTACGATCTAAGTCGTCGGTACAAAGTCGCCGTTTCAACTGGGTACTTATTTCAAATAAAAAATAGGAAATTAAATAATTGAGCATTGGCTAAATAATGATCATTAAATCAATAGACTGACCAGGTAAACTCTCTAGTACTCTGACTACGGCGGGCTCGGTCAACCCGAACAGATCTTCTCCCGTCACGTAATTGGGCCACAGCTTGAGAACTCCGTCTTCACTTCGTCCTTCACGCAATGCTGCCACTGCGTCTAATACCTACAGAAAGAGGTTTATAAATATGTACATTCAAATGATCTGGTAACCATTACATAATTGTCTTAAAAAACAATGGAAAGATACAAAATTATCACTAGGTTATTAATATTAATTAACTAACATCTGATATATTTATTGAGTGTGTAGGTTGAGAATTTCTCCCTGTGCACCAAAAAGCAATAACTCAACAACTTTTAGTACAGTACAAAAATTAGATAATTATGCATATTTTCTCTTGCTGTTTTTTATAATAAAAGAGAAAAAAATGAAAGAGAAAACAGGATTTTCGCTTTAGGGGTCCGTACCTCAAAAAGAAAAAACGGAATCCTTATAGCATCACTATGTTGTCCATCTGTATGTCCGTCTGACATTTACTTTTTATCTCGGGAACGCGTGGAGGTATCGATTTAATTAAAACCATATACAAGTAATAAACCAACCCTTCACGAAGCCACTTATAGTCACTTAGTTTGACTAAGTGACTAGGGTACATGCCGTTGACCAAGAACTATGAAATTGGGCAAGAAATATCGGTTTATACTACAAGTACTTACAGGGAAAAATCTAAAAACTAACCATTTGTAATCATTAAAACAAAACATAAAAAATAAACAATATTTAACATACAGAGTGTAACAGAAAGGGTACGGAACGGAAAGCCTAGGAAACCTATTCGACCCAAATATATGGGGCGCCATACATTTGGGTCGCATAGGTATTGAAATTTTGTATGGGGCAACAGATAATTTTTTCGCTTTTACGATGTTTGTCCGATGGAGAAACATGTTCAGTTTGATAGTCTGCAGCACACCCTTAAGTATGTATATACCCTTTCCGTTACACCCTGTTTATAATTAAATATTGTTTATTTTTATGATTTAAAACGCGCATAACAAAAGTGAATTTGTACGGAACCCTCGGTGGGCGAGTCCAACTCGCACTTGTCCGGTTTATTTTTATTTTTGATATTACTTTTACGAGCCCAGGTTAGCTAGAGCTTGCTAGCAGGATGAGATTGAGGTCAACTTAATTCTGAAGTCTGATTAGCTAAGGAAAGTGTCTGTGATGTAGTGTGGTGTATACATACGTTAGCCCAGGCGGCGCACGGCGTGGGCGCGGCGCACTCGTCGCGCGGCTCGTCCTGCGCGCGCACGTGTCTGTGATGTAGTGTGGTGTATACATACGTTAGCCCAGGCGGCGCGCGGCGTGGGCGCGGCGCACTCGTCGCGCGGCTCGTCCTGCGCGCGCACGTGTCTGTGATGTAGTGTGGTGTATACATACGTTAGCCCAGGCGGCGCGCGGCGTGGGCGCGGCGCACTCGTCGCGCGGCTCGTCCTGCGCGCGCACGTGTCTGTGATGTAGTGTGGTGTATACATACGTTAGCCCAGGCGGCGCGCGGCGTGGGCGCGGCGCACTCGTCGCGCGGCTCGTCCTGCGCGCGCACGTGTCTGTGATGTAGTGTGGTGTATACATACGTTAGCCCAGGCGGCGCGCGGCGTGGGCGCGGCGCACTCGTCGCGCGGCTCGTCCTGCGCGCGCACGTGTCTGTGATGTAGTGTGGTGTATACATACGTTAGCCCAGGCGGCGCGCGGCGTGGGCGCGGCGCACTCGTCGCGCGGCTCGTCCTGCGCGCGCACGTGTCTGTGATGTAGTGTGGTGTATACATACGTTAGCCCAGGCGGCGCGCGGCGTGGGCGCGGCGCACTCGTCGCGCGGCTCGTCCTGCGCGCGCACGTGTCTGTGATGTAGTGTGGTGTATACATACGTTAGCCCAGGCAGCGCGCGGCGTGGGCGCGGCGCACTCGTCGCGCGGCTCGTCCTGCGCGCGCACGTGGAAGCGCGGCCGTCCCGCCTCCTCCGTGATCCAGCACAGGTAGCGACAGCGGCAGTTGGCGCGGGACATCGACCAGTAGAACCGCACCTGCAAGTACACAACATTGATGAGTGACCAGGCAACGCCCTGGATGTGTGCATCAAGGAAGATTTAAAATAAAAGATGGTGTTATGCCGCGTACAGACTGGTGAAACGTATCATGAAATGTAACATGCAATGAAAGAATTTGCCGTCCACATTGTCGCAATGTAACAGAATTCCCATAGTGTGGACGGCTTGCGCGCACGAACCGTGCTCAATACGCGCACGAACAGAGCATAGCTCGCATAGAGCTCGGATCGTGCGCGCCCTGCGTCCACACTTATGAAATGCTCCTTTCATGTTACATTGCATGCTACGTTTCGCAAATCTGTACGCGGCTTTAGAATGTCAACTTCAAACGCTGTTTTTAAGAACTCAATAAAATATTCTTTGAAATTTCAGATCTTCTTTCATTTCAATTGGGCTCAGTCACCAGCCACGTCAATAACAGCGTCAGTGGCATTCATACGCTCCACAAAATTGTAGTACTGACGAGACTCCAGAATGTGGATCATATTCTGGTCCAGACCTTGTGGACAGTATTGAAAGTAACGGTGAGTGAATGTACTCTTAATCTAAAGAAAAATAAAGTTTCTTACACCTTATTTTTCTTTAGATTAACAGTACATACAAAGAACAATTCCACAACATACTTGTACACATTCAAAAAAGAAACATAATACTTACAATTTTATAACCAATAGGATAGATATAGTTCGGTGTGTGGAAGGCCGCTAGCTGATGCGGCAGCAGATGTCCGGGGCTAAGGAATATGAGTCCGCCCACTCGTATCAGATGATTGGTGTCAGAGTGTAGCATCACTGAAGCGACCTGACGCTGTTCGTCGCGAGATATGTACACGCGCCTCTGCACGCTGAGGGTTGTTAGCTCGTTGTCTTTTTCATTCTGTATTGGAGTTATGAAATGTTATAGTGCGATGATTTAGAGAATAAAATTTAGTTTTAAGTAAGAAAGTAAACAAACGAAGTTTATCCTTATTTCGATAATTACCGTTTTGGTCAATTAAGTTATTAGAAAGTCTCGATATATTTGAATGATAATAATTTTTGTTCATGATTAATAATGATTATTATGACTCAAGAATATTGATATTCAATAGTTTGTATAGACTTAGCCTATAAACGAGGGGTTTAATTATCTGCCAAATATGAAAACATAATATTAAAAAGAAACACTCACCTTGGGCGCATGAGAAGCGCAGAACGCAGTCTTATTCTTATAGAAGACACAATTGTCCTTGACCGCGCACCCCAGATGGTACACACTTCCACAGCGCACCTTGAAGCAGCGCACAGTAGCCCCGAGACGTCGGCACACGGCACACGTCGCGTTAGAACCGGCTGCTAGCGCCGTCTCCACGTTCATCAGCGCTCCGCTCACAGTCTCATACACACCTTCCGACCATAGAGCACAATTCAAGTGCACCCACCTATTTACATCACAGTTTAACAGTCTTGATACTCCATCAGCTACACCATCGCCTTGTATACCGCATAGTTCGCATCTCCTTGCGTCTTCATTTGTTACTGGCATGATAGCAACGCCAGTACGGAATACTAGCTCAGTTAATTCCCTGTCTGTCGGTCGTTTGTATTTAACTGGTGGTCCAATGCAGCCGGGTGACCATGCCTTATAACGTATGCCTCTGTACTTTTCCCTCTCAGCTGTACTCTGGTTGCTCTTGTCGTCTTGCTCACTCTTTAGGTCTTCATCTAATGCGCTGACATCATCGCCAACTTCCTTCATCAATTCGTCGTTATCTAGAGAATCCATGAATGATAAGTCCATTTTCTCGTCTTTTATGTCTGGTTTTATGTCTAAATCGTCAGTCTCCATGCTTTCGGTGGATGCTGTATCGAAATCATCTCGTTCTTTGGACATATTGGTATCAGCATCAGACTTGCTATCTTCTTTGACTGCAGTCTTCGTCTTTCCGTCTAGGATGATGTTGGTTGGGCGCCACGCGAAGCTTTCGTAACACTGTGTACTACAGAAGTATAGTTCTGAGTCACTGTCGCATAGGATTTCTTCCGCGTTACCTTTGTTGGCGGATAGTAGTGGGAACTCTGACGCTTTAGCCCTTACAACAGAATCTAAGATAACAACGTCACAATGTCGACAGAACTTAGCCGCTCCGTTCAGTATACTTTGGATATCAATAGGCGTTCCTTCTTTCCCGTCTTTACCTTTGGACCTGTAAAGGCCAAGTTTATGAGAAGGCGGTGTTGCCGTTCTTTCTATGATTTGATACGACGTCGGTGGCGGTATGTGTAGAATTCCGGCGAGCTCTTTGAGTACGCCGAGAATATCTTCCGCGGCACCAGATGTAAGGGTGAGCGTGACTGTGACATTTTCATTATTGTCTGTACTTCCCGGCGAATCCCCACCTTTAACCTTACCAGAATCTGTATCAAGCGTCTTCAATGCTTTCTGGTTGTCTTCGTCATCCTTCGACTGGTATAGCGATACCGGCTTCACTCTTATCGGCACTGGTGCTATGATGGGGATCACCGGTGATATCCTACCAGATGCAGAGTCGCTATCCTCGTCTTCCTCTTCATCGTCAATGAGTTTAAGGCCAGGGAATCTGTTAGGAGGTTCTGTTTCGAGACACTCAGGACTTGAGCAGCTAACAATGCTGTCAGGCGTATCTGTGTCTCTCTCTTTACAAATGAAATCCAGTTTCTTATCTTCTGGATCATCGTCAAACAGAATGGGCTGAAATTCTTGGTCATAGAACCCTCTTTGAGTCGATGCTGGTGGTTTCTCAGGCAATGGTTCCTCTTCTCCAAATGGTTTTGTGTTGTAATAGTCCCCAACGTTGGGAATTTTCGCATTACCAAAGTCGCCAGCCAAATCGCCTTTTAGCACATCGTAGTCTTTACTTTTTAATTTTGTCAAGTCGCCTGAGCCGAATAAGGGACAAACGGCGAAGTTTGTAGTCAAAGCAGGTTCTTGTATTTGCATGGCTGGCAGTAGCCGTAGCTGAGCCATGAGGTTGTCTATAAACGTATCGTAGTCTTCTTCATACCGAGAACCTTTACGTGGTCTCTTCTTAGCATTAGCCGCATTTAGATTATTTTCAGCGGCCGCTTTCATGTTCATTTGCAACTGTTTTCGCTTCTTCTGTTGATATTCACGTCGCTTTCGTTTCTTAGCTTCCGAAGGAGTTTCCGGAGCATTCGCTTCGGATGACGTGTCCATGTTGACGTTCTCAGGGAATTCTTCTTTCATTGGCTGGTCAAGTTTACCCTGATCAGATGCGGTTGACACTCCAGATGTTGCAGACTGTTGAGAACTCTCATCAAGCAGTTCTTTTTTAACATCCATAGGAGTAAACGGTCTGTGCACAGGACTTTGTTGCGGAGGAGCGATCTCTTTTTTAATAGCTTGTTGTAGCTGCTGATTTTCAATATTCATTGGATACATTTGCATCGATTTCATAGTGGGTGAACTTTCTGGGATCGGGGTGGTGTCTTCTTTGTGCGACATCTTGATGGGCGGCTTGCGGACATCCATCAGGGACTGTGTCGACGTTTGTGTAAGAGAAGATATCGTGGAGGAGGGGATACTTTGTATGGGACGTGTATTGAACGGCGAGTTCACTACGTTACTGGTCATAATGTTATGTCGTGGCGAATTCTTTGGTATTTCTACTTCTTGCGCTAAAGATAGTGTCGGGGGTGGTATTGAAGGTCTGGCTAGCTGAGCTTCTAGAGATGGTATAGTACCCAGTGCTGGCGCGGTTCTTTGTAAGTTCATCGGCCGTTGAGGCACGACTGTAGCTGCCGTCGTTGTAGTTTGCAGCAGTTGCTTTAACAACACATTCTGGGACTCATCATTTTTATTCGTATTAGCTGTTGTCTGCTGTATACAACTAGTATGCTTGTTACCCGAATCAGTGGTGGTTGTCGATGTATTCGGTTCATCTGTCTCCATAGGCTCTGACTTCACTACGACGGCTTCCACGCTATGTCGTTTCGTAGGTTGTATGTGACCAACGATAACTTCACTCTTTGGCTCATCGGTAGATTTCGACCTCTTTAGAGGCGATGTCAGTTGCGTATGAAGGAGTTTCGATGACGTGATAAAATTCATGGAGCCAGGTGGGGCAGGTTTAGCTTGAATCTGATTGATCCCTGAACCAACAATGCTGTGCGTGCGAACAGTTACGTTCGGCGCGGGTTCCTTATTCCCCATCAGTGGTCTGGAAGTCATGACTAGCGCCGGCGGCTGACTAGTACTAATACTTTGCTGGTTGAATGGTAAATTACTTGCGTTTATTTGCCTAGTAGGCTGTAACAACGTATGACCTAGAATACTAGTAGGAAGCGACTGATTCTTCTGGAATCCACTTATGCTGGTCGTCATGGTGTTACTAGAGTGCATCATAGTCGAAGGGATGGTCGAACTGTGTATTTTAGACAGAGCTGGCATTTGAATGATTTGAGAAGCAACTGAGGTTGGCCCTGAATCGTCCATAGAAGAGAATGACTGGTTTGAGATCAAAGGTGCGGGCGATTTCATTAACGAGTTTTGTAAACTAACTGGGGAGTTTATGGGTGAGATTGTAGGAGACTTTCTCATTTGTCCCATTGATGAAAGTGTGTTTACTCTTGAGCCAATTGCTTGGGCTGCACTCATAGGCATGCTATCAGAGCTCGGGATAGTCGCGGCTGGCTTTTCAATTCTCTGTATTGGCGACGGTCTCGACACTGCCACCTCAACTTTCGAAGAAGGCAATAAATTCTCAAAATTAACTTGTGTAGGCGTTGTGGCATCACTGTTCTTCCTCATCACAGGCTGTGTGTCCAGTTTTGCCGTGTTAGGATTAAGTGACGACATAATGGTTCGTAGCTGCTGAGAAACGTTTGCCATGTTTGACGTCAGTTCTGCTGGCTGTGAGAGTGGTGACAGCTGAGGTACAGTTGCTGTCTGTAATGCTAGTCTTTCCGGTTCCCTCTTAGCAAAAGCAGACTGTTCATGTGTCTCTTTTGGTTCCGGTTTCGGAAGATTAACATTTGGGTTCTGAATATTCTGATTACCAGGTTTGGGGTTAGGCTGTTTCATGCCGTATGTTTTGGCATCATCGCCGATATTCTCTAGTATACAGAGCATGTCTTCAAAAGTTTCTACATGCTTTGTGTTTTCTGCAGTTTCGTGGTGTTCTTGCATCGTTATGTCATTCAAGTACCGTTCCTGTGACGGTGTTGGTGAAGGTATCGATATTTGCACGGAATCCTGTGCCATGTCTGAAGTTATCTGCATGTTAGAATCTATGACCATTTCTTTAGTTTGATTGGCTATTGCTTTTATTGTTTTTACAACATTTTCTTCTGGCTTCTTTTCGGTCATAGGAGGTGGTGGCGGCGGCTCAGATATACTCTTATTGTACGCCAGCAGTAAGTTACTTGGTATATTATCTTCTGGTTTGTCGTCATCATCTCCTTCCATTATATTATCTGGGATTTTCTCTGGAATGGGATCCGGACTCTTTATGTCCGCCTTTCCTAAGAGTAAAGGCGTTCGATCGCTCAGACACAATGTGTGAGGCAGTTCCGTCTGCTGACTGATTTCCGACTCTATGTCAATGTCTTTAGAGGGTTCTTTGAACATCCCTGGTCTTTGGTCCATCTGTGAAGATCCTTGAGAACTCTTTGAAGATAATTGTTGAGAGCTCATTGAGGATAACTGTTGAGAATTCATCGACGATAATTGTTGAGAACTCATCGACGATATCTGTTGGGAACTCATCGACGATAGATGTTGAGAACTCAACGACAATAATTGTTGAGAACTCAATGATGACAATTGTTGAGAGCTCAACGATGATAACTGTTGAGAACTTAACGACGATAATTGCTGAGAACTCAACGACGATAATTGTTGAGAACTCAACGACGATAGTTGCTGAGTGCTCATAGACAATTGTTGAGAAGTCGAAGACATTGGATTTGTGTTGATTTCCTTTTCCTGATTTTCGGACGAAACAGTACTATCAGGTGACGCAGCATCGTCCTGGAATATCTTTGCAGGGAGCGTTGCGTCATGCGTTACAGACAAACTAGACAGTTTCGAGTTCGACAAAGCGAGCATCATCGGTTTCTCTATGGTTTTCACAATTTTTTGTTTAACCTGGTGCTGTGTCAAAATAGATACAGGTACGCGTGGCGGGTTAATGTTAGCGACCTTCGGTACATTCGACGATATGACGCTTATGACCGAGCTGATTGGCTTAGACAGCGGCGGTGTCGACATATTGATCGTCAAGGGTGGGTTTGTCAAGTTTAATGGCACCTTCTTAATGTGCGATTTCCCTACTCCGCCTACATGACTAGCGACGCTCGAGATGGGTACGGAGAGATTCTTTAGCACAGGAACTGAGATAGTTTGGTTAGCTATTGAAACGGAGGCGACAGTTGCTTGTGATACTTCATCAAGGATTTTGGTGTTAGTGTGTGGGGAGAGCATAGTTGCACTGAGTAGAGGTAGACGCGCCCGTGCGTTGGCGCCTGGATTGAGGATTTTATACTGTTGCACACTAGCCGGCTGCTTCCCAGTAGACAAGCTAATAACAGCCACAGTCTTCGTAGTAGTCTCAGTACGTGTAGGGGCACGCTCTGTCGGCTCTTCTTCAACCTCATCGTCAGGTTTCCCGCTGTCTATAAGCTCTTCGAAATCTTCCTCAGTAGCGATGCGTTCTTCGGGAGATATCGCGTCAGGTTCAACCAGTACTATGTCATCATCGTCTAGATGTTCCACTAACTCTTCTACGTCATCATCATCATCGGAACGCGTCAGTGAGGAACGAGGTTCATCACTTCTAGAGCTGCGTTGTCCGTAGTCTAGAGCATCGGGTGTGTATACTACGTAACTACGCGCGTCGGACGCGCTGGGCGAGTTGTGCGGATCGATGATCTCTTCAGCATGATGGGACGGGGTATTGAGGAGACGCGGGCGAGGCGGCGTGCGTCTTTTCAGGATGGATACTTTCGTAAGATGTGCGGGGCGACGTCTGTCGTCGTCTCGGGGCGGCCAGCCGGGCGCGCCGCCGAACAGGCCGGGCTTGAAGTAGCGGTAGCCGGGCGGCAGCGGGGCCGGCCCGTGCGGCCCGTGCATGCCGCCGCCGTGCTCGTGCGGCGCGTGCGGCCCGTGCATGCCGCCGCCGTGCTCGTGCAGGCCGGGCGCGGGCGACGCGGCCGGCGACGGCGTGGGCGTGCGCGCCACGTGCGGCGAGCGCACGGACGGGGACGCGGGCGCGCCGCCCATCGGACTGTACTGCTGCCGTTGTAGCATTTGTTGACGCTATACAAACATAAATAGGAGAAAATGAATACATGAATACGAATAAGATTTAAATCAAATCAAAAGTAATTTACCACTACGAACATCAAAAATTACATAAGGCAGTTCCTCAAAAAATCCACCCTTCGGCATTTCCTAATATTTTATCTGGGGAGAAACAGTGACCTAGCAACACACATTTCCCCTGTTCAGTTGGAAGAATCTTATTTGGTTTAATATCTCGTATCCATTCCGGTCAAAGCGTTAATTTACTTACAGCCATCTCATTAGCAGGGTTTCCAGGTGATGGTAGAGGCTGTGGACTTCCAAGTGGTGAAGTTTGTTGGCGACCTCCGAAAGGACCTCCCACTCTTATTCCTTGTTGATGGTGTGGTGGTCTAGCGAATCTCGTTGGCAATGGAGAGCAACCAGGTGCAGGCCGAGAAAACCTTCCTGTAGCATAGTCAACCTAAATCAAAGCAAAAAAATATGAATTTAGACGGCTGATACGTTTTAAAACAAAACAGAAAATTATTTGGTATCCAGTCGTTCTTACGTTTTGCATTTGCGGCGAATGCGACGCCACTGGACTTTGAATTTGAGATTGTTGATATATCTAAAAAGAAAATACACCATTCAATGTCTATTCCAATACATTAAATTAAATTTAACAAAAATAAGGCCATTGTACCTGAGGACTTCGGCTGGGTGTTGGCAATTGAGGACTGGTCCTCTGAGCCTGAAGTTGTTGCAAGAAGTGTTGCGGCGACATCGAAGTCTGCATAGGGGATTGTTGCGTATGCATCGGAGACTGTTGCATATGCATCGGTGACTGCTGAGAATGCATCGGCGATTGCTGGGGCATCGGCGAATGCTGAGACATTTGCGTTTGTTGCGCGTGGAGAGGCGACTGTTGATGCATCGGTGACTGTTGAGGATGCATCGGGGATTGATGCATTGGAGACTGCTGTGGATGCATCGGCGATTGATGCATCGGTGACTGCTGATGCATAGGCGATTGCTGCGGCATGTTCGTTTGCTGCACATGCATCGGCGACTGCTGAGAGTGCAACGGTGACTGTTGCGTATGATGAGGCGACTGTGTCGACGGGTGCAGGGGAGATTGAGACGTATGATGTAGGGGAGACTGTTGAGAATGCAGCGGCGACTGCATCGGCGATGTCAGGTGATGCAGCGGCGATTGCGGCGCCAAGGAATGTAGCGGGGATTGGGAATGTGGTGACTGCACGTGTAATGGTGACATCGCCGGTCGAGCTCCAGGTGTCCGCGGCGTTTGCGGTCCTTGCTGCATAGAGGTTCTAACTCCACCCATCTGTTGCTGCCCAAATTGCACCATTCCGCCTACAGACTGCGGTCTTTCCTGAACCCCTGACAGTTGTCTAACTAGTTGCTGCTGTGGAGGACCAGACTGCTCTATGACGAGGGTACGACCTCCTTGAAGCAGTCTTCCTTGGGTATTTAGCGGCGACGTCACCAGGCCTATCCTCTGTTGAGATATTGGCTGACCATCCGCACCTATCACTGTCTGTTGTGTTCGAATGAGTGTTTGTTGCTGCTGTATCGTAGTGCCTTGTAACCCCAGTTGCATCGGTCGGTTGATCGTAGCCTGTTGTTGCACCTGTTGTCCTTGATTCATATTCTGATTCTGAGCAAATACTGTTTGATTTGACGGGATCTGTTGTTGGTTAATGACAGTTTGTTGCGCCAACTGCGGATTTTGTTGGCGCTGTTTTGTCTCGTATTCCTGGTAGATAATAAAAACAATTAACGAAACATGAAATAGTACGTGTAGCGTTATAGTTATGATGTGGTGTTGTAGACTACCTGTATCAGCATGCTGTGTTGCCTCGCTTGTTTGCGCGCCGCCTCGAGATGTTTCTGCAGCGCCTGCTGCTCGGTGGACACACGCTGCAGCTCAGCGGCGTCGTTGGGCAGCAGCTCGTTGCCCGACTTGCGCAACTGACGCTGCTTGCTGTTCAGCGACTGCAAATCGAAAAGCTTCAAGTGTAACATCGGGCCGATACGGATCGTTAAAACCCCCGAGTTAGTGACAGGTTCGTTCGGTTACCACTCGGCCGGAGTCGCCACCTGTAAAGTTCTACGCGGCCGGGAGGACGGCTCGCCACTACTAAGCTCACGAACACGAAAGCGCACTACTGCGGCTCACCTTGCGGATCTTCCTCAGCTTCTGAACCTCGACCTCGTAGTAGCGCTGCTGGTCGGCGGCGAAGGCGTTGTACTGCTTGAGCCACTGCTCG
The DNA here is from genome assembly GCA_963082945.1 of Cerastis leucographa. NCBI lineage: Eukaryota > Metazoa > Arthropoda > Insecta > Lepidoptera > Noctuidae > Cerastis > Cerastis leucographa. The sequence continues at coordinate 16,379,933 of OY720356.1, read as the reverse complement.
TAGAGCGCGCGCGCGTGCGGGTCGGGGTCGCGCTCGGCGGGCGCGGGCGGCGCGGCGGGCGCGCTGCCGCCGTACAGCGCGATGGCGGGCGCGGGCGGCGCGGGCGGCGCGGGGGGCGGCGCCGCGCCGGGCGCCCACTCGCCGCCCTCGCGCTCCTGCTCGCGCTTCTCCTGCTCCAGGAGCTCCTCGAGAAGCAACGGTTGCTCCTGGTTTACGTTCTGACGGTTAAAGTAAGCCTGTTGACGACGCCCGGCCTGCGCCGTCGCCGCTACCGTTAGCCTCGTCACCGGTCGCAATGCTAGTTTCCTAGGGTTCCTAGTTTTGTCACCTAGCGTCACGTTTTGTGAATCGAGCTCGGTGCGTACGATGCGGCATTCAATACTAATATCGATGCATACATTAATGGTTTGTGGCCGGTTTAAATGTTTAACTTTACCCGTCTCATCTTGAGTGTTGAGCCGAATGAAACAATCATTTAAAAGCAAATAAGTTATTGTCCTATAATGTAAGATTAAAAAAGTACAAATTCTTGGAGACCTTTGATTACAAGAATAAAAAATCTACGCAATTTTCAGTCGGCTCGACGAGTGCAATCTAATAAATTTTGAAAAAAATCAACTACTTTTACTTGTGAAAAATAACATCATAACAGTTTAAACTAGTAGATGTGACTTAAGTGGTAGATCAACTAATAGTTCAGTGCGCATACTCTATCGATAGACTGTTAAAAAGTAACAAGTGTGAGATTATAACGCAGTGCTATAATAATCTAAGTACACTTATAAATTGTACTTTTATAATGGCAACAATCTAATTAACAGAAGTTTACTATTCAATACTAAAAGTCATCTAGAAGTTCTGTGTATGTGTATTTTACATGAATGTTTTATAATGTGAAATATTGCTACAAGTGATTCTTACTGATGTTTTACTAAGTCCTTCGAATGCTATATGTATGGCCTGACTAATAAATGTACATAAAATAACATCACGCCATGTAATCCCTGAAGGGTTAGGCAGAGGAGTACCTAACACGTACAACGACATTTCGTCAGTTATGTTTAAACCAAATGTAATAGGGGGTGAGCCTATTGCCAGCAACCGGGCACAAATCCAGACTATGTGGCTGCTACTGAGAAAATTCTGATGGAAAAACCCAATAACACTTCGCCAGACCCGGGAATCGAACCCAGAACCTTATGCTGAGCAGTCGCACCACTACACCAATGAGGAATAATTTATATATTTTAATTTAATTTTACAAACAGTTTGAACATAACGGGCTGACTGCAAGAAAATTACAATACCATCCCATACTGTGACCAGTAATATCTGGGGCCAGAACCAAATTATACAGTATCTTAGGTTAAACGAGGGAGAGACATATTGAGGGAGGGTATTCAGTATTCGATTCTCGTCCCAAATATGTAAAAAACCTATAACGTATATAGAAGAATTTTTAATGTTTTGTTTAGTGCCTAGATATTTTGGGCTGTCCTAAGCCAGGTAAGTTTAAAATATGAAGGGAAAATGGATTATACCTAAGAGTCATTGACCAGCTCACATGTTCTGCGTTAGTTTTAAGTCGCTAGCGCAAGGGTGTATACACGTTGCGTGACATTTGCGAAAATTTTGGTATGGTTCTGTCTGTTATTTATCAGTGTTTTTTTTGTTTATATTTTTATTAGTATCATGTTAGCATGTACTATTATGGGTTTGAATATGTCCCTCGTTTAAACTAACATACTGTATTAGAACTGTCTATTCTTTAGTATCACAGCTTAGTCGGAGGTCCAAGTTTACTGATTAACGTCTTGTTTGGATATTGCATACATTTGTCTTCATCATGCATATATTATGAGCTTTCATGCTCACTCTTTATTTCATCTTAGACCTCTCCTTTCTAAATACGTTCATGCTTTTTTTGCCAAATTTGCTTCTACCTACCTTACTCAATAGCATCATGACTCACTACTCAAAGCTTACGGCCCACAACCAAATTGATATCGAATTTCCACCACCGCTATATCATTAAAACAAGATGAGACAGGTAATCCAATCCTAACTTCGACACTGTATTTTACAAAATTAAAAGAAAAAAAGATATTTAATCAAACATTTTATTTATTTGTAGTGCTAGTTTGTTTAGAACGTTAGTGTTTTTGTGTTAGGAAGGATGCTGAAAAGGTACAAAGGTTAGTAGTCAGTACGCATGCGTGCCGCGAGCAAGCAAAGTAAAAAGCGTTAAAACAGACACAAAAAGGTGGTTAGCGGTGACAAGGCCCTCTGATCCGACTCGGACCCTCTAGAGACTATGGAAAGGAAATCTAAGGACGTAAAGGAAGAGGAGACTACAAAGTTGAATACATTTACAGATTTATTTATTGACTTTTATCAAGAGGTATCTACTTTTTCACTTATTTTAGAAAACGAATTTTCCAAGATTGAAATTTTTCGTTAACAAAGAAAACAAACAAGTGTGTTAGATAACAATAAAGAACAAGACCAATATAGGAAGTCGACATTCTGTATAGTATTTAATCTGTGGTTGAGGTACCAACAAGAGTAGAGCTTTTTTGCTAAGTCACATACTACTATAGACAGTACATGTGTAAACATCAGTGAGTTGTATGTACACACGAGCACTATTAAGTAGTTACCCCCCGGCCTACTCGACCGGAGTGTTGAGGGGTTAGCACCTACTAACGCTTTCTGTACGTATTCTTATTTACCACTAACAACTCTGCTAAAATTGCACCATGGCCATTGTTTTGGCTTGATGAAATTTGCGTCATAAGTAAGTGTTTTTTTTTTATAGCTAGCTAGTTTGGTACGCTATATAAAGGGTTTATGCAAATGGTACAAAATATGTTTGTTCGGACATATGATACACACACGTGACTCAACAAAAAAAAACCCTGACTTGTCGTTATATAAAGGAGTGAAGGAGGTTTATCTCGGGCTGCGCCTACGTGCGGGTGTGAGGGTGTGGGTGTGGGATGGGCCTGACCTGCAGCAGCAGCGGGCGGCGGTGCAGCCAGTCGCCCCAGTCGGGCGCCTCATAGGGCGCGCGCCAACAACCATCAACCACCGACATGCAATAAACACCGCCTGTACTCAACGTACACACAGCCTACGCGACACGGCCGAGCGCAACTCATACGACACATGATTTATAGAGAGGACCAATTTTGAAACTTATTCTGATCTTCGTAAGGACGACATTGTTATAAAGGGAAACATTTGACTCGGTTTGTTTGAAATTTCTGAATACTTGGACCTTTATTATGTTAGTAGGAAGTATTAACGCCAATGTTTGCATGGTCGTATGAATTGTAAGCGATTGCATACCCATGCAATATTAGTCTTCTAAGATTGTAACGAATGAAAACAAGCGACGACTTTCATTTTAGCGTATATTTACAATCGAATAGAATCCGCCACCAATGCATAGACAAATTAATATTGCTTGGATATGATTGCGCTCGTTCAACTTCACATTGTCTGCGATGCGATCAAATATCGAAGCGACTGATGAATATTGTTACTAGGGCACATTTATTGCAACTCTTGTGAGACAGTCCAGTGACAATCGACAGTGACTCGTAAATGTGAACCCAAGCTTACTGCATACATTTAAAGCCAATGAATTTACTTCGACACCGTCGCCGTGTCGAAACAAATTCATACAAAAAAACACGTAGATAAAAAATATTACTGCATGCACGACAATGTATCCAAAAATCCTCCAAGACTATCAAAATACTTAATATTAGTAAGATTACTTAATCGTAAGTTTTTATTTAGTTTTGTAAGTTCTTATTAATCGAATCATAGATCTGGCAAGAAAATCATTATTAGGCGATTTTTGACGTGACACGTAAGTGAGATAACTGACAGGGGTTGGTTATCATTATGTTTGTTTCTTGAGCAAGTATTGAAAAAACCAGTTAATATGAAACGAGTAAAAATTTGATTTTATGTTTCCTTGACATTTAAATTTATTTCAAGAACAGTTACATCTACATCAATCAATAAAAGTTGCGCTGTTATTTGACTAAAGAGATATTTTTTCAAAATGAGTATGCATGTTTAATAGAGTATTTTATTGCATGTAGTGTCACGTCAAGAACCGGTGTGTCCGTGTGAACACAGGTGTAGTGGGGCCTACCTGTGGGTAGGGCGGCGGCGGCGGCTGCGGCGTGCGCAGCGTGCCCGGGTACGGCGGCGGCGGCGCCGGGCCCGCCGGCTGCCCCACCTGCTGCCCCGCCGGCTGTCCCACCTGCTGCCCCACCTGCTGCCCCACCTGCTGCCCCACCTGCCCGCCTGCTACTGTTGCTGCAAGAAAAACTTACACGTCATACACGTCGACATATAGGACCGATGTTTTCACCACTGCGTGGCTGTCTCATCATCGTTTTTCGGTTGAACATACGTTAAGGAAGCTATTAATTTCGAATTTGCATGATTTGGATACGGGCATCAAATTTTTGACATAACTTTAAATAAGATTATTTAAACATTAAAAGCAAAAATAATAATTATCCGCTAGAATTCTTGTTGCACTGGATGAACACATGGGATCCGCAAAAATAGGATGTATAGCAGAAGTTTCAAAAGACATGTCTTATGCCGGCCGCGAACGTTCACCTGCGCCGCTCACGTATAGTACTGACCAGCATAAGGCAGATGCGCGAGCGCCACAGTGCGGTCGGCGCGCACGACGCCCACCGAGCCGTCGGCCGCCACGAGGCGCGTGCCGGCCGCGATGCTCCGGCCGGCCGCGAACGCCGCGTTCACTTGTGCCGTCATGGCACTCACGATGCTGGCAGCGCTGGCCGGGATACCCGCGCCAACGGGGTTCACGCCACCCGCGTTACCCTGGAAACAAAGCAAAATATGAATGGCAATATCAAGCAGCTAGTTGGCCCTCGACTTGCACAGAAAATACACTCGGGAAAGGAATAAGCTCTCATATTGCACTTGTAGTGCCGCTTCACGCTTTTGTTGAATTACATGACACGCTGCGCATGTTAAGAAACTGTCAGCAATATTAGCTGTATTCCTATTCAAATCCAGATTGGAGAATAATTCCATGATAAATCGAAGATTTTTGAGGTGTTCCTGTGTGAACCGGGATTATTCAAGAAACCAGTGAACCTGAACTGGTAAATTACAGGCAAATACTCATGGTGAGGGGAGACAAAATTATTTTTGTCAAGACATGTATGCGACACTGTAGAGGATTATGAGCCTTATATTAACAGGACATACCTGAGCGTAGTGCACATGCTGTGCTGCCGTAAACTGTACTTGTGGTCTCTGCACGACTTGCTGACTCATCACTTGCTGTCCAGGTTGGAACTGTTGTGGACGATGTTGCTATAAAACAAAACCAATATTTGTCTAAGAATTAATGTGATAATAAAAAGTCAAATTCAAACAGCTGGCTAAACTCCACAGACGTGACGGGTATATCTAATAAAAAACGAACTTTTTAAACACTATCATGTTTTGTCGTGAAAAGAAAAGATAGAAAAAGTATTTATTTGTCTCGTGACTAGAGTAGTATCATCAACATCTAACGTTCATAAATTGTGCTAACGTTCCGGCACTTCCGGCAACTAAATTAATTTATTCAAAATTTGGGTTTTGTCTAATAATTCAAAATTTCAAACCTGCAGCCATATTGGTCAAGCTTGGCAAAACAACGATCGCCAAACATTTGAGGACATTAAAATGACAATGCTTCTGAATATATTAAATACCTGATGATGTAACTGTAGGCGTTGCGGTGCGTTTGTAAACATTTGCGTGAACACAGGCCTTTGCGGTTTGTCCTCGTTTTCTAGTTTCACTTCCGATTTGATGGCTTGCATTGCATTCTGTATAAAGAAGAAGACAGATCAAGCGTTTAATACAACGTCAAACAGAATTCCAATACCCTTCTTTTGGGTTTCGAAGCACTCTAAACAAAAAGGTAAATAATTATTTATCTTTTCCAATAGTCATAATAACTAAGTGGAACATAATATAGTTGTAATGTAATTTTTTAATGTAGTGAAAGAATTAGAATTAGAATAAAATAAAATTACATATTTTATTTTATTCTAATTCTGATTTGCTGTAATAATAATTGTTGTGCATGGGTATGTATGCCTGAAATAAATAGTAAATAAATAAATAATTGCTATTGACAAAACAAGACAACATCGACACAACAAGACAATACTGTGATAGGGCAAACTTATTTCTGAAAGAGAAGTATAAAGGTCGGAGCATAATATTGAGGTGGATGTGTGGTTTGACAAGAACAGAAACACAGTAAGCTTTCAAACTTCCTCTAATAGCCTAATATACTCATAAGAGGAAGGATGGGGGAGGAAGGGTATATTAGAGGAAGTTTGAAAGTTGCGCCAGTGACAGAAAAGTTGAAAGGCAATCAACTGAGTTGAGAGTCATGGCAGGCAGTGAATAAGAGGGACGAATCGCATGTGACTAAAAGTGTTTGATGGATGGAGAGGCAGAAGAAGGCCAAAGAAACGATGGACGGATTGTGTGACGAATGGTATGAGAGAAATAGGAGTGAATGATAACGTGACGGTTGACAGAGGAGAAGTAACGAAAAAAAACGTGAAGATGATGATGTATAAAGGCCGGATCAAACCAAATGCGCGTAGGTGGCGTTTGCAACATACATAAGTAATGTATGAAATTCTATGGAAGATGTCAAATCGATTGCCACGCTTACACATTTCTTCTGCTCCGGCCTTAAAAGCAAAAGGTTAATAAAAAATTAAATTAGAATAAAAACAACAAAAAAATTGGACCATTACATAAATACTAGCCTGTAGCGCCATCTGCTGGTTCTGCGTAATAACCCTCTGCACAGGATCGTTGTACATCGGCTGCGGCGCAGGCGTCGCCGGCGCTTCCAGCTTCACTTCCGGCTTTATATCCTCGATCTCTGACTTCACTTCTATGTTTCTTCTATCTTCTATGTTTTTAACGGCCTTTTGTAAATCATTGTACATTTTGTTGTCTTGTGCCTGCTCGTGTTCATCTCTGAAAAGATAGGATGAGGATAATAAATTGATAAATCTAGTCTTACAACTCCCACTGTCTATAAGAAGGGCAACAAGAAGGCAATGTCGCCATCAATAAAGAGTTTTCAAAGATTTACATAGAAAACAGTCGTGTTGCTTCGGTCTCCCATTGTGGTGGCTTTCAGAACTGTACCTTGATTCTTGAACTGAGACATTGGCAGAGAAAATATGCCTGTCTACCATGTATTCACTGGTGACTAGTCTCCGGCACAGTTTCATTACAAACTAATGTGTTCAATGCGCTCTTAATAATGTAATGGGTTTTAGCTTTAATGTATTAAAGTTTAGAGGTATGAAGAACAGGGTGTTAAGTTCTTCATACCCATAGAAATGGGAGGATCCTCCGATTACTCGGGTGTTATGTCTGGCACGACAGTTGCAGTCGGGTTTTCCGATATAGTCTTTAGTCGAGGATAACTTTGCTTGCGAGATGCCGAACATGTTAGTTCTTCCGTTGTGTCATAGATACTGTAGTACTTTTTTTTTCCAAGTAGCTGAAGTACTTAATGCCGCTACAAAAGAAAAAAATATAATAAAGAGACTCACTCTGGCTCTCTCTTGGCATGTCTCTCAGACAGGCCGTCATCGGCCAAGTCCAAGCCGTCCAGGATATGCTCCGCGTCATTCAGCGCAGCAAGTTCTGGGTCAGCATACTCCAGGATATTGAACTGTTCGCCTATCTCTGCTGTTAACGTCTCGAATAACACTTCGTCGTCCTCGCCACCCAGTCCAGTCAAGATATCTCCCACCTGTAAATGTTTTTGAGGTTAACAATTCGTATCAGATTTACAGACTTACTGGTTACTCAAATGGAAGGGTGCCTGCAATAGCTGTGCGGTGCGGAATGGGTGTTGACTGACGCCCGTCAGTAAGCGAATGACTAGCTAATAATAAAATAATGGCCACATCTCTTTTTTTTCAGGCACCTTCTTAGTTTAGCAGTATACGTACAAAAATAATAAACAGTAACGCAGTACTATTGCAGCCAATAAACAGTAACGCAGTATTATTGCAGCCAATCAACTTACAAAATCGAATGCCAACCAAAATATTGTTTTTGAACTTTATATTTAATACACAATAAGATTTTAGTAAGTGAAAGAACGACCTGTAAAGCAGGTAGATACGCGCTGCATAATTAAATGACAAGAATGTACACTAAGATATGTCACCTCTCCAATGTTGGATCCATCTTGTTCAAGTTTGTCCATGTCTCCCATATCCATCTCATCAGTGCCTTGTTCTTGATTTGATTCTTGTTTGTTTTCATTACTGGGAGCTGAAAAGGAAGATCACCTTAGTAATATTCATAGTTACAAATCTTTTATCTTTATACATGATGTATTATACACCGTGTATACGGCATCAACATGCCTGTTACCATAAATTCAGCATTCTAGACTCGTTGAGTTGTTATTGAGCTTTCAATGTTTAATATGAAACTGAGCAGAACCTGGGCAGTCACAATTTAAGAGCGTTTATTCCTTACCGCTTTTCATACGAACTTTCAAGTAGTTTTTTTCCGAAATGACTGAACCGATTTAAATGAAACTTTATACGCATAAGCAGGATACATAGGTCTAAAAAGTTACTAAAAAATATTTTCAATATGTGTTTTAAAATAAGAGATAATTGGAATTTTCTGTTTCTATAGAAAATTTAAATTTGGTCTAATTTAACTTTAACACTATTTTTCGAAAATGTTTTTTAGTAACTTTTTAGATCTGTGTATCCTGCTTATGTGTACGAAGTTTCATCAAAATCAGTTAAGTCGTTTCGGAAAATAACGACTTGAAAGTTTGTATGAAATGTCGTAAGGCGTAAACGCTCTTAAGAAACCCATTTTTAATATACAACAGAAAAATCAACCCTGGTATGTTGAGCCAGAATCTTGTACTGAATCCTTACAACCTGTTTAATAATAAAATGTAGGTAACCAAATATTTAAATCGATGCCAATTAATTTGAACGTAAAGTTACGGGCAAAGATTTAAAATAATAATAATTACCAAATAATGTACTCCATCATTAAAACAACTTGATAATGCCTTAAATCAACTTGCAGAACGTTTGTGGAGATTAAAATTATATTAATAACAAGACAAAACAGTTTCATTTTACCATTATTTTGGATATTTTGCTTCTGCTCTACCATTTGTTGCGCGGCGGAATTTTGTACATTTTGTTGATGAAGTTGACTGTTGTCCGCATTTACCATACGCTGTTGCATTATCACTGAAAAAAAAAACATTAGATTATAAAAGGTGGTGCGGTTTCGGCATGAAAAAGGAGGAAAAAATTGCCTGTGATATATTTAGACAAGCTTTATATAAAAGAACTGACTTAAACATGTTGAGATCTTTACATCAGAAAAATAAGGTTTGTGAATGTTTCGCCAGTGCGTTCCAGGCACCCGTTTGTAAGTTACAGGTCATAACATCCTTTGTATAGATAGATAGAACACTCTTAATTATGAAGAGTAGAAAATGTTGATATTTCCATACGACCTTTGGATAATTTGACTTACGGATTCCATAAAAATGTGGTTTGAGCAAGTACTTACGGTGATGGTCAGGGCGGTTAGCGTGCATGAGAGGCGCTCGCGGACGCAGTGTGACTGGTAGCGGCTGGCGGAACGGCTGGCCTTCACCCACGGGCGACGGGGATGATGCCTCGTTATGTTCTACAGTAAAACACATTCGAGTTCAGGATACTTTTCATACATATTATAACTAAATAAGTAACAATACATTTAGGCTTCAACTATAAGCCGTTGCCAAGCGCCATACCGCTCCAAATATGTAAGCATGTGTGCGAAGGCTGAACTTTTATTTTGCACTCTGTCATGGATACCGCCTTACACAAAACGCCATTAGCCTGCGCTCTTAATCAAAACTAGAATCCTATTTCTCAAAACAATTTCCGAAAAGTTTAATTACAACTACGATACCTTCTGTATGTCACTGAAGTGCCAAAAGATACTTATCGATCATGTGTCTGGCGCCAGCAGTAAACAGATCAAAAGAAAACAATAAATAAACTCACGTCCCGGCCACATCTTCTCTGGATGTCTCTGCAGCAAGTCTCTAAGCTGCCTATTGATGTCATCATTGTTTCCGTAGTGCAGCGGGAAGCGTTGCGCGGGGAAGGTGCTGCGAGGGGCCTCTGCGGGGGGCGCGGGAGAGGGCGGCGGGGCCCCAGGCATAGGGGGCCCGGCCAGAGGGGGCCCGGGTATGGGCCCTCCGGCCCCCGCACCCGGCGGGGAGCTGCCGTCCGGCGCGCGTAACCGCTGCATGGCTGCTATTGGGTCGGATTTACGAGCAGGTTATCGAGTGTATAGTAGACACTATCAGCGATTTATGGGATGTAACTATGATAGTTTTGAAAAAAAGGCAACACTACTGATTTCCAAGAGTCACCTACCACTTGGCACATAAGACTTAGGCTTATCTGTAATTTACTAATTAACGTAATAATGATTGAATTACTTATTTCACAAAATAAATTATGAATGTTACAGTTCCAAGAAACAATCAGGCATAATTAATTACGCCAGACGGTAACAAAGGCTTGATAAAAGAACCATAAGACATTACTAATTTTAAATAACTATTATTAAGCTTGTTACTGATCTACCAGCAAAAGTATGCGCTTCGTTCTAATTCGGGATTCGGGAATAAAAATATTACCGAAACGCTTAGTTTTTCTATTTACTATTCCTAGGAATCCATGTAGCCGAATCGAAGCCATAGGAAATCCCCTAATCGATGTAAGCTGACGTCATACGTCATGACGACAAACGCGACAGGTTTTATTGTTTTACTTCCAAACAAGCCATTATCTACAGTGGCGACCACCGGAAATGCGCTGAGGCAACGAAACTATTGAAGTGTCATCGATCCCGTAACTTTTATCAGAAAAAATAGCGAAAGAGTAAAAAAAAACTTTACTAACGTAATGTGCAGGTACCTTGCATCCTCTGATCATGTATAATCTGCTGCTGCTGCTGCGTCTGCTGCTGGCGCTGCTGCTGCAGATGCTTCCAGGCGCGCTCCTGCTCCGCCTCGCGCGCGCTGCGCTGTTGATTGCACGCCCGCTCTTGCTCCTACGTCACACATACACAAGTTAACACGACACCACACGTAAGCACACGGCGATCAATTGTCATTGTATATGGACAAAATTTAACGGACGTATTCAAAATTAAACGCCCGATTTAAATAAAGCTTTTTTTTTCACATAAAAATATCTGATCTAAGCATTGTCTTTCCAGCCGAGGCTTCCATCAATAAGAATTTTCGCAGAACAGGACGATGAAATCGTAGTGCACAAGACGCATAGCAGCGAAATTGTTTATCGATATAAATCCAACTGAAGAATAATCTTAGAGCAGATACATTTATGTCTTCTGCACATACGTCTCTCAGTGCGATAAGTTTATTATATATTTGAATGAAACAACGCACGCAGTCCAAATCCACATGAAACGCATCATCCAATTCCTTCTGCATGGCACCATCGCGCCAGACTGCGTTCGGTGCGTGAAGCTCCTAAGACACAATACTAAATATTAATTTTAATACTTCAATACCAAGTCGCCTCACCACTAAGATAAGATTAATTATTGCAACCTATACAATGACAATCAGTTCCGTGTACTTGTTGTCTATTAATTGTAACATGCTGTAACTACGCAGGCAATTTTATTGAACGCTAAGTATCTTATGACCATTTACATTGTTTGAAAGATGAAGTCAATGTTTTTAATGAATATTTAGATTCTATTTACATTATTATGGGTCTTTTTATACTACTGCTATTTATTTTATACAAATCTGAATGTTTTATCACTAAGGCTCTTCATATTAGCACATAAACTTCTATAGCTGAACATGGGCCTAAATTGATTGCTACTATACATAGTTTTGACATAACTATTCACTCAATCAATTAAAATCAAAACTACTTCTAATAAAATTGCAACTTATTTAATTATTTTTATCTTTTTAACATGTCTATTAGTATATAATGCTTCAAATTACAGAATATTCATGCTTATGTGTTAATAAAAATACCGAACTATGAGATGCATAGTATACATTAAGTTTAAATAAGTGTAGTTTATCTTTAATAAATACTCGCAATGATATAAGCTTTGTAAACTTAATGGATACTAATGTATGATCCCACAATTATATGTTACTTCATGTTAATATTTTTACTATACACAATACCAAAAATATAATACTGATACCTAATAATAACTATGATTTATACGTTATGTATTATAACAGCTTTATCTGTAAAATAAAACCTAATCCTAATAGATTATTTGCTTTGTATAGAGTTGGATAGTAACAACTTAACATCTATACCTGTGAACTTACAAACTACATCACAAAGCTTTATACAAGAGCGTAACGACGCAAATAAACTGTGAACTACATCGAACTGTGTTAGAATTGTTAGCACACCACAACCAGCCACCAACAGCGTCCAATGTTAAAGCCAACACTACCAAGGCAAAGCAAAAATAATAAAATCAAATCAACATTACGGAAACAGGGGACACGAGTCCGGGAGGCTTTCGGGAATCGATGGAAGGGTAATGGTCTCGAATAAAAAAAAGCTTAAAGAAAATTAACAAAATAATCACACAGCGTCCAACGCCAATTAACAGACAAGATTATTGTTGGGTGATGACTGAATTTAAATAAAATCGGAGGGAGTGCTCGGGATCGCGTGGTGCGACGTCGCGCGATCACCCAACAAAACGAAACGTGTCTCGCATATACACGCCACACGGTAAGTGTTCGTGTGTCAAGTTATGTTGCGTGTAACAGATTTATCGAACAGGCGAGTGTATTAGATACTTCCATACTCGCAAAGACAGTATAAAAGTATGATGTTTTGCATTTTCAATGAGGACTATAGTTGCAAATAATTGCAATGTAACGTGTGTTGCGGAAATTAGAAGTGAAGCCTGTGTAGTATAGGTGTATGTGTGTGGTGTGGTGTGTAGTGTATATGCGAGCGTCGCGTGTCGCGGTACCGTGTGTCGCGGCTTGTGCGCGAGGCGCGGCAGCGTGCGCATGATCTCGGAGGGAGTGAGCACGCGGATGTGCGCGTCGGCCTCCAGGAGCCCGCCCGCCGTCACCGTGACGTTGGGCGCGCGCACCGCGCTGGCGGGCGCCGGCGCGCTGGCGGGCGCGGGGCTGGCCGCGCCGCTCGGCGCTGCAGCGCTGTCCGGCTCGCTGGCGCCGCTACTCGAGCTCTGTCGCGCCCCATTTCACTTCTTAGTAACAATTCGAGTGTCCCGGGCGAGATCTCGTGGTCGCACGCTCCCGTCGAGTCGCTCCCGGGGCTTAAGGCATCCGACCGCGTCGGTCGAAGCTCGCTCAGGCGCGCAATAGATCGATAGGGTCGGTCGGAAGGAGTTCGATAGTGTATCTGGCTACGCGGTGGGTTCGGGAATCTCTAACCTACCCTCATGAGTGAAATGATTATGATATTGAGGTGTACTAGCAACGGTAAACAATGATCATCGTGGAGGCCCTGAACCGACGTGGCAAATATTATAATGTGTTTTATTAATGCGTGCACGATAACATCCTGGCTCGTACGACAATATAATGTATGGATGAATAAAACAGTGCTAATCGAACCCGTATGCGTATCCCATGAAGTATATAATAGAATGCAAGTATCAATAAGTACTATAGAGCAATTATTTCGAATACAGAGACCATAAAGTATCTACCCCAAATTCGTTAACACAAGGTGTTTGCTCAAAGGGAGTGGTGTCTTAACTATAGTGGCAAGTACTGTAGATCCTCTCACTTCGATGTTCAACTGCTAATGATTATACAAAACATAGAACTACTATGGAGTGCTAGGTGTATCCTACAGTCGCGGTATGTATGTACAATTGTGCTAGCGTTGAGTCAGGCGACAGAATCTACAGCAACCGTGGTATTAACAACAGATAACACTTCCTAGGACGACCGTGAGCGAGACAAACCATAGACGGACACTTTACTAGACAATTACACTAGGACAATGATACGTTTTTCAACGCACAGTGAAATACTTGAGGTTCTAGTAGGGCCATACTAAAGGTTGGTTCAGTATGGCCGTTCTAGCAACCCGTGTGGTTGACACACAGTATAAACACGGTGGTAAGTGAGTTGGGTTAGCACACACCACAGCTAGTGACACACAAGCGGACATACCTGCTGAGCCTTCTTCATGCGGATGGCGCTGCGGTTGTCCCTGGCCCGCTGTAAGTACGGCGCTTTTTGGTCGGACGGTAAGGCGCGCCATTTCTTCAGTATTTGTTTGCAGCGGTCCACCCAGTTGGGGAACTCTGTTTTCCATTCCGGATGGTTCGTGTTAGCGTATAGGACGGCCGATATCGTCGCCGCTGAACCTAGACCTATAGGACGCACGGTACAATGTTACAGATCTAATTAGCGTATTTTTCTACAGTTGCAGTTTTTTTGGCGAACTTAAATGACTATATTAATATAATCAGATTTGCTGTTTTGTAAATGCTCGTTATAATAGCTGCCAAAGCTTTTTGTCAAGCCCCATATTCATGGTACGACTAATTTGGAAAAATATGTAACTTTTGTCTACCGTGAGTAAGTTACTAGATCATGTAGCAAAAAGTCGCTGAAACAATGTACTGTAACTTTGTATCCCATAAATACGGAGCTTTAGCAAATACTTGTTAGGTGCACGACGACCAATCAAGCTATGCAATTCACTTTATGCGGAACTCTTATTGCATTGAACACAAAACGTGGCCATGTTTAGGTTGATTTGTCGGCGTGTGTAGGTAAAGTGATTGTTGTGCAGTACGTACTCTCATCCGCGCGCATCTTGTCAGCGCTGCGCTGGTTATACGAAGGCGGCGGCGCCTGCGCGTCGGACCACGCCGCGCCGCTCTCGGAGAACAGCGGACTCATCGCACTGTTGCTGCTGTACCAACAATATAATCATCATTCTTCATATTTTGAAAATCGCAAATCATGTTTACAATGACCACTTTAGCTTTGTAACTAGACTCCATCATCTGCCTAGCCTTTTCCCAAACTATGTTGGAGTCTGCTTCCAGTCTAACCGGATGCAGTTGAGTACCAGTATTTTACATGAAGCGCCTGCCTATCTGACCTCCACAACCCAGTAACTGAGTAATACGATACCCCTTTTGTAAGACTGGATGTCAGACTTTTGGCTTCTGACTACTCGTAACGACTGTCAAAGATCTACAAATGACAGCCGGGACTAATGGCTTAACGTACTTTCTGAGGCACGGAGGAAACTCGCTATGTGCTTTGTAACTAAACTGATATCGAGTATATTTTTTGGCAAAGTGAATACAGCTAGATGACACGAAGGGCTTAAAAAGACGACCAATACAGACTGGAAGCGAACAAAACGTAAACTAACCTGCTGCCGCCAAACTCAGGATAAGGCGAGGTATATTCCATGGGGCTTTGAAGTTGCTGCCGTTGTTGCGAGTAGGGCGTGCTAGCCATTGAGTTCACATACGATACTGACGACTCTTGCGATTCCTGGACATAACATCGTATATTAAAAGGGTTTTCGCATGTTATATGATCATATGGATGATACTCTTGCGATTCCTGGACATAACATCGTATATTAAAAGGGTTTTTGCATGTTATATGATCATATGGATGATACTCTTGCGATTCCTGGACATAACATCGTATATTAAAAGGGTTTTCGCATGTTATATGATCATATGGATGATACTCTTGCGATTCCTGGACATAACATAGTATATTAAAAGGGTTTTCGCATGTTATATGATCATATGGATGATACTCTTGCGATTCCTGGACATAACATCGTATTTTAAAAGGGTTTTCGCATGTTATATGATCATATGGATGATACTCTTGCGATTCCTGGACATAACATCGTATATTAAAAGGGTTTTCGCATGTTATATGATCATATGGATGATATCATTTTATTTATTTAACACTTCAAGCACATAGTACAGAGGCGGACTTAATGCCATAGACATTTTCTACCAGTCAACCTTTGGGTGATGCAGAGACAAACAGTGGTAGGTCATCATTCGGTCTATACACCATTCGTACTAAAGAGAGTAGTACTAGTATATTTAGTATAAACTATGATACAAAACAGACAATTAAAAGAGAAGAAATAATTCAATAAGCCCCAAAAGAAACAATGTTTATTCTCGGGATCACCATGGACCTTTCTTAAACTTTGTCATTAACACCTTGCTGGCTAGGCTTATATAGGGTGACTGGTAATTAGTGACCGATACTTAAACACATAATTATAATCATGATAACAAACAACTTTCCCAAAGAAACATATTTTTATACTCATTCACTTCGATCACCAGCTGATAGGCCAGAGGCGCGCGCGCGCGAATTTCATACGGCTGTTGTATTATTGTGATAAAAGTGAATGAGTATAAAAAATGTTTCTTCGTGAAAGTTGTTTGTTATCATGACTATGATTACGTACTTAAGTATCGGTCTCCAATTATCACCCTACATATTTGAGAGCTACAACTAAGAAAAACTTCAAGGTTAATTTAATGAATAGAATCTTTTCACACTAAAACATGTTTCAAACCTGCGAATCATCAGTGAGAACTCCCTTGAATATTTCGTCGACATCGTTGCTGTCCATGTCAGGTAGACCGTCACGTACCATCGCGTCTAGATTCACGCCCAGCAGGGACAGGTCGTCTTTAGGAGATATCGTTGATGCTTGCGATGAACCACCCGTTTCTACAAGGAATTATGCAATGTAGCTGATTTTTATCTTTATCAAATATACAGGGGTGGGTGATATGGATCAACGGAAGCCGATGCGAAAGAAAAACTGAAACGTTTATTTAAAAATCATCATTATCAGACCACATGGTGCCATATAAAGATCAAATGTTAAATTGCTAGCTTTTAACATACGGTTTTGCGAAAGCAAAAAACAGGGCGATCCGATGCTTCGTTGCTGCATAAAAGAGGAACCATGGAATCGAAAATTCACTCTTGCATTTGTGAAAGCATTTAAGAGTCAGCTCACACCGAGACGCGACGCGACGCTGCGCGCACTTGTGAGAATTCAGAATACGTTCCGCAACGTATTCTGAATTCTCACAAGTGCGCGTGTGTTATATTCTCACAACGAAATGTATATCTTTTCGTGTAGAAAATAAAGTTATATTTTGAATCGCTCTTTAAAAGTGTGCTCGTAGCATCGCGTCGCGTCGCGTCTCGGTGTGAGCTGACCCTAAACGGCTGCTCAAAAAAAATCGATAAGTACGACTGACGTAATTAATGGACGGCCCCTAGGAGTAGAATTTTTACACTCACCGCTACTAATAGGCTCAGTCTTCGTACTATGCACGGTTGGTATACTCTCAGTCGCGACCGTGGCCGGTTGTTCAGCCTCCGCGGGCTGCGGACCTAGTATCGCATTCTTCAACGCCGTTGAGTCTTCAGTATGTTTCAACTGTCCATCGTCTATCTCCGTCTTGATCTTCACGGTACCGTCGGCGTTGGCGGTGGCAGAGTCGTCCTTCTCGTCTTTCGGTTTTAGGGAGTTAAGGATGTCTACTTCGTCCTATGGTGAAATAAGGTTAGGTTAGAAAAGGTTTTCACAAGCTTATTTTTGGCCGTTTTGAAGACATTACCATATTAGGAGTTTGATGCAACTTTCCATTTGAGAAGTTTTTATCCTCCAAATAAGACAAATTAATCACTGTTTCACAAAGTGCCATGTTGCAAAAAATTGGAAAAGAATAATAAAACGTATTTCAGGAAAGATAGAGAAAATATAATTCAATGTTACAACGTACATAAAGACTTTACAAGATATTTGAAGCTCTGGCTCTGAAGGCTGAAGTTTCATGGCCCGTTTCATTAACAACCAATAAGTTTCAGTTATCTTCTTGGCAAATAATGTCATAGAAACCCATTCCCATTTTCCTATCCATCTAGCAGATCAAAATAGAAATAGATCCTTGAGTATTTTCAAAAAAAAGTTTAACATTATCTTCTCACCGTATTTAGCGATATAATGACAGACGCATCATGATCGTTGAAGCGAGTTAAGGCAGCGAGCACATCCTCTCCATCACTGTCCGAGTTATCGAGCTCCCACTTGAAGTCTCGCAGCTCGCGGTACCCTTCCGGTGTCGCGGGCCGTAGCGTACCGCCTGGACTTTCTGCGGGATTTGCTGGAGAGAAAAAACCAAGCTATCACTAATTTGTATTGGTAAGCCAAGTCGGAGGCCCATGGACGGCATAAAAACTCAACACCAGGTGGCGTACCATGACGTCTTAAAACATTATTGTTCCATTCTTATTCCAGAGTGAAAAAGAGACGGAGCTATACAGGTCGTCTAGCTCCATCTCTTTCCCACTCTGGAATAGGAATGGAACAATAATGTTTTAAGTTTCATAGTAACACCCCAGGTTAGTCACTAACCACACGATAAAGAAAGAAAGATTGGTAAGGTTACATTGTTTTACGGTGTCGTGTGTCCAGTGGTCACAAGCGCGACTGCTGAGCATGAGGTCCGATTCATGGGTCGGCCAAAGTGTTTTTGGGTTTTTCCACCAAAAATTTATCATTAGAAGTTTGGATTTGTGCCCGGTTGATGGCAATAGGCTCGCCCCATTACATCAGACTTAAAAATAACTGGCGAATTGTCGTTGTACTATTAGACTGCCTAAACCTTCGAGGATTACAGGCATGACATTATAAACAACAACAATGCTAAAAATATTTTTTTAACAAAAATGGACCCCCAGGAGTTTCTGCCTGACCTGGCTTTGTGAACAAAAATATAACTGGAACAATTTCTCATCACTTTCTTGATGATGTTCTTACCAGTAGAAGTGACAGCCGCTTTGGTCGGCTCCAGTAGATCTTTGCCGAAGAAGGCTTCTTGCATGTATGACGGGAACTGCTCCATCAGCTTCGATCGTGGTTTCCTACGCGGCTTGCGTTTGTTACTTGGTGATTCTGTGTATGAGATCAAATGAAAAGAAAACTTTTTACAAACTTTTTGTTGCAGCATAATTGAATTTAACAAACCATTTTGACAAAGTATTCTTTCAGTTTAGACAAAATGTTTTGTTATAAAGTTTGGAGGTGTAGGATAGTATGCTTAATTTTAAATAAATTAAATAATTATTATTAAATAAATAGAGATCTTAGAGAGACAGATGTTATTTTTTAATAAATAGTTTTTCTTTCTTTTTTATTAAAAAGAAAAACTATTTATAAAAAAAAAAAGTATTTTTAAATGCAGCTACTTATAAGCACATCCTCTCCAACAGACAAGGTTTTTTTTTTACATAGGAAAGTAACTTCGATTTCTCATAATATTTTGGGTGATTTCATAATTATTATATCGTTATCGAAAAAAAAAAATACCCAAATCAAACCACATCTCACCTCCAGAAGCCTGTGTTCCATCTCCCTCCTTCTCTTCATCAGCTTGCGCCTTAGCCGTCGTCTGTCTCTGTCTAACAACGAAGCCGCCAATTCCGAGCTTGTTCAAGTTCCTCTGTCTCTTTCTCCGCAGGACCGTGAGGCCTGAGTCTGTAGTGTATATGGTGAAACCTTCAGGGGGCGGGCCGTCGTTCGCGACGTTCCATAGAATGCCTTCCTTGAAATTCGTGTTGGGTACACCTGTTTGATGAAAGGTTAACAGTCAAGCTACGTTTTCACCAGTTTGTTAGATGTTTTTCTTTTTGTTTTGAGCCAATTTTAGTATGTGTTCTACAAGTTATAAAGTTGACGTCACTTGATTGTTAAAATTGATTAAAGTTCGCGATCAATCATTGCATTGTAAACAATGGCGACTTTTACAACGTTCGCGGTAAATCTGATAATTACTTACGCGAATGATTTTTTAGTTGTTCGAGTATTTGGTGAAAACGCCCCTTAATTTCTCTTTCGAGGATATAGTGTGTCTTTCTCATATAATCAAGATTTTTCAAATTTATTTTGAAAAATAAATCCGGGATGCTCACAGTAATTGACGAAGGCTTTATAAAATGGATTGACTCTTACAAACTTACGCTAACTTGGATTCTCTTCAAATAACTTCCTAATAGTAGAAGTGGCGAAAGAACTCACCAGGTTCTTCCTTAACTTCGGCCGTGCTGTCTGGCTTGGAGTCGTCGCCCATCTCGACGTCAGCATTCTGAACCACTGTTTCAATAGATGCCATTATTTCTAATCCACAATGCCAGCGTCGAACATACAAAAACTCATGTTAGATACACATCTTACATGTACTAAGTAAATATTTAAATAATAATTTACATAATATATCTACATACAGCAATCATAAGATATAAGGCATATATGTAATATAGAAAGAAAAATAGATCCCAAAATACAAATTTCATACAAATGAAGCAAAAATACTGGCTGGCATTGCGGAATAGAGCATAAAGGTTGTATAAAAAGCATATCATAATATATCAAACCAAAATAACTACTATAAATAAAACATGCAAAGCTCACACGAACACAAACAACACTGGTGCATAATCACCTGCGTCTTTCTCTGTGTTCTCATTCTTGAAACGTCTCTTGCGTCTTGTGTGGGTGATACCCATCTCAGCTTCGAGTTGTTTCATGTGGTGTGCGCCGCGCTGCGAGAGGCACACGTCGTCCACGTAGTACTCGCCGGCCAGCCCGAGCGACTGCGGCGTCGGGCGCGGCATGGGACGTGCGACCACTGCGGCCGCTGCCGCCACACTGGCGGTCGTGGTGCCGGCTTCGATGGCGCGAGCTAGGTGTGGAGGTGGCAGTTCTCTCCCTCGACAGAGTACGCATTTGTACCTGGGGATGGAAAGGAACAATTTTGTGTTCAGGGTAAGAGTTCGAATCTCTTTCCCATACTAATATGGGACATTGTTCTGAGGTCTTCATAAATATGAAGTAAATACTCAGAATGCACGTATCTGAATGGCAGGAACTGTGTGTGGAAATCAGATAGGCAGCCGCTTGATGTAATTACTATCATCAACGCACTGTCTGATGAGCTTGCCGTCTGAGTAGGGTTCCGACTATGGAGCACATTGTAGAGGGAAAAAGATCTAAGCTTGTATAACACTTACCCCGCTCTACAGCATACTTCGGCGTCGTTCTCGCTGCGTATAGAGTCACAGGACGCGTGCAGCCAGCGCCGGCAGCCCTCGCACTGTATGATGAGCTCGCCGTCCGAGTAGGGCTCCGAACATACGCAGCACATCACTAGTGACGCGCATGGAGCACATTCTACACGATAAAAAAATAATAAGAAGAAGTCAGTCTTAGGCTCGTGGCTTATTGATGTTTTGGGGGACTGTCTCTTGTAATTTTGACGTTCAAAAAGTGCTGATTATCAGCCTAGTTTGAATAAATGACTTTTGATTTTATTTGATAACAGCCACATGGGTCGACCTTCAAAGTTAAGCAACTAGATAGGTGACTATCCATTCGACCTCCGAGCCCAAAAAGCACGTCAAGCCATTGGTACCGGCTATCATTCTTAGATACTTTGACAGTTTGTTACGGGTAGTAGTAGTGAGAAAAAAAGTTAGACAGTCTTGCAAAGGCGTATGAATATAGCAGCCTTTTAATGTCCCACTGTAGAAGTCACCGAAGTGCATAACTTTTCTGGTTCAAGTGTACCTGTATAGTTGTCGCACCAGGCGAGCGTCTGCCGCGTCCCGCACACGAGACAGCGCCTGCAGCGCTCACAGCGCCACGGCCCGCGCGGCACGTCGGCGAGCGGCGGGCGCGCGCAGTACGTGTGCCACGTGGTGTCGCAGTCGTCACAGAGCAGCAGCAGAGTCTCGTCGCCGCGCGCGCCGCATCCCTCGCATACCGTGCAGTCCAGGCAGCGCCAGCCTTGCGTTACTATTACTTGGGATACCTGTTTGCAAAGGTTGTAAATTGTTTTAAACCACCTTTTGTCTCAGTCAAGACAATTTTGCATTGCAAGCTTGGCAGTTTTAAACATGGGGACTTATAGGACTGGCATGTACATGATTGTAGTTTGTAGTATGAATATGTGTATAGAAATTGAGGGTACTTGTTTCTCTTGTTGACATATAAGATAAACTAAGTTGGGGGGTAGGTTTGAATCTACACATTGTGTCAGGCTACCTAGCTGAATAAACATGCGGTTACTTAATTTCGTGTTTTAATGATATTTCTGGACATAATAAGGACAAAGAGCAAAACATGAAATTCTGGCTCGCTCGTGGAAAGTGTTGAGGTTACCCAACAAATAGTACCCAACTGAAACCCCAGAATCATTAATATTATTCATCCTTAAGATTCATAAGAAAGAATCAGCTAGACAATAATTGAACGAAGCTATAATTGACTCAAAACTTTGACGTCAATCATGATTGAAAACTTAAATAATGCATTATTCATTCGTAAGCTGTAACTGAAAATCAGCGTCAGATAGTGTCGCCTAAAAAAGTCCTATAAGAGTCCTATAAAAAAGGAAACAGATGATGAATTACAACTCCAAGACTAGAGAACAAAATTCTCTACAAGCTCTTGAATGTTACATGAGAGCTCGAGTCTCTTTGTGCACTCAAGTCGTTTTTTGTGCGGCCAGTCACACTCAACTCGCTAACATTCTCGTGACGTATTGCGCCAGACTAGCGACGACTATGATTAAAAAATTAAAAAAGAACACAGTTTTTAAATGGCTTTGAGTTTTCACTTCTGTCGGTAATCCTTATGACTACCTCTGTTTTTTTTTATGCCTTAGTTACATCCTAGCAAGTCTCTTCTTCATGCTTGAGTTTTTCTTGAGGACTCGAATTCATTTCAAGATTCGAGTCCTTTGTGAGACGCAAGTAGCTATTAAATGACACGGGCTCGGCTTGACTCTAGACTCCGAGCCCTTTCAGCACACTGAGTCTTGCATTATTGAGTTGAGTCTTTAAAAGTGCGACTCGAGGACTCGAGTCCTTTGCAATACTAGCGTCAGATGAGTACATAGTCTTCGGTCGTTATGCTGAGCTTAGGACCTTTTGGCATTTGTGTTTTTTTTTACATTATTTTATTTTTTACCGGTTTTATTTATCATTGCCAATAATCCCTTTTTCTTGTTTCTGAAGACGTCTGATTCACGACGATAAACCACTCACCTTAATATTAACACAATAAGGGTGATACGTCTGCCCGCATTGCGCGCACGCAATGAGACACCCTTCAGAGTCGGTCCCGATAGCGCCGCACATCACACACAGATCTTGTGTTAGTACGAATTTGTCTTTACTCGAACATAGAACTAATTTATTTTCCACACCTGAAAGAACAGATATCATAATTATATTTTCCGACAGCGTTACTAGTTAAAAGGCTGTTCATTTAGCATATTTTAAGAGGTGTATTTACTAGTAATACTGAAAGTTTTACAGTACTACGATTTACGTAATACGGTTCGGCAATCTACGTCTTTTGAGAGCCAAAGGCGAGATGAATATATTTATGAATAGTTGCTTTTGCTCTCGATTTGGATATATGTAGATTTTTTAGGAAAAGTAGAAGAGTGTGACGCGTGGAATCACCCCCTTGAAAATTTCATATAACTAAATGACCAGCTTAGAAAAAGATCTTTAAAAAAATGATTTTACCCGGATCGTCTTCAGGAGCCTTATTATCAGGTGCCTGTGGTCTTTGCAGTCCTAATCCTGGTACACCAAAAACTCCCCTCATCTTTGGTTTAGATCCTCTCTTCCGCCCAAAGTCTAGAACATTCCTCTGTCTCTTCTGGAAGCCCAGTTTGCCAGCTGGAGGGAACCCGCCCTTTAGCTTGTATCCACCTATCTTCTTTTTCGCTACTTTCGCTGAGACTGTGAAGGGTTTACCCTTGCCAAGACCAACATCGGGCTAAAAGAAAAAAGAAGATACAGAGAGATTAAATTGAGTACTTGCGACTATAAAGGGTAAATTAAATTTGTTAGCGAAACTATACAGACGTGATGCGTATTCATAATTAATTTTAGGAAAATATTGAATCTAAGGACTCTAGGTAGGCAGATATTGGCCTCTTACAAAACATATGGGGCATCCTTGAAAGCTCAAGTAAAAAGTTGTTTTAATCTTAATGCAAAGGCGACTGAAAAGAAAGCTAGCAAGAAATTACCTTAGGTTCTATAGCAAGAGGATCCTGTTCTTGCTGCGAATTTTCATCACCGAACGACGAGTCTTGGGATGTTGACGCAACTGTGTCTTCGTCGAAAGCTGTTAAAACAGAAATGGGTATTTTAATAAGTCATTTCTAGTTGCAGCAAACAGCAAGCACACATCGTGTGACTTCTTTGCCATTGACATAGGATTTAAATTACAATGATTGACGGTCACTAGTGCGTCAAATGCAACAACTGTAGGGGTTGTTTTGTTGAATACTTACATGTAGATTTAGAGCCAGTCATCTGCATCTGTGCCTTACATATGGGACAGCTGTACTCATATGATGGATTCAGTTCTTTCTTCTGTCTGTATTGCTGAGGTTCCGCGTCAGGATCGCACATTCCATGCACGTATCTATTCCAAAAAAAAAAACATTGTTACCATATTTAGGGTTGTGTTTAAATACAAGCAGAATGTCTAAGACATCTATTTAACGCCAGAAAAATAAAATAATCTTGTTCGTCAGTTTATGTCAGAATAAAGTGTGTAAATTACTTGCTCCTTTGCTTGTTCTATAATATGAGCAAAAATGAAATATAATGTTTATTTCACATAGACTTACATGGGCACTTATAAAATGTTCAGAAGCTACGTGGTTCGAATTGGTCACACTGATACCGATACTGTTAGTCTGCGTCATCCCACTGGTGGCAAAGGCCTCTCCCCATGACTTCCAATTTTTTCGATCCAGGGTCAATGCGGACCACTGGCCGCTGGTCTCGTCGAGCCGTCCCGTGATCTTTGGTCGTCTTGTATGGAAAATAACCAGCAAGAAAGTCTGCTGTTACCTTAAGCTCTATGCTAAAAGTGACTGACCTCTTGCAGAGTATACATCGTATCATATCCCTGTAGGCGGCGGCGCGGTAGGCTCTCCGGCACAGCGGGCAGCACGAGCCCTTGTTGCGCTGCTGGTAGCACGAGTCGCACACCGTGTAGTGCGCGTGCCAGCGCGACGACGGACCCGCGCCCGGCGACCGGGAGCCGCAGTCCGAGCAGACGCGGCAGCACTGGTAGGGAACAACACAATTATATTGGAGAAGCTGTCAGGAACCCTAACACAACGATTTAAAGCAGTATTGTTTTAATGTCCAGTGTGGGAAAGAGATGCTATAGACGACGTCTGGAGCCATCTCTTTCCTAGTAGGCCACCAGGACATTAGACATAAAAACATATTTTTACAAGAAAGATAACATTCATTCCAGACCTATTACATGGGACTTATCCTTACTAATATTATAAATGCGAAAGTCACTCTGTTTGTTTGTATGTTTGTTTGTTTGTTACCTTTTCACGACTAAACGGCTGATCGGATCTTAATAGACTTTGGCAAGAAGATAGATTTCAACCTGGGGAAGGACATAAGCTACATATCATCACGCTACGACCAATAGGAGCGGAGCAGCAATGAAAAATGTTGCGAAAACGGGGAAAATGTAACGCAACGAAGTTGCGCGGGACAGCTAGTACAGTATATCTGGCGAAATGTGGGTGTAACTAGTATTAGGTACACCTCTGCGTGGCTCTTTGGGGATTACAGGCGTGATATTACGTATGACTTGAACTGTAGAAGTATAAGAAACAGGATGGCAAGTTCCTCATTCTGCACAGCAAATGAAGGATCTAACAACCAGAGTGGTGTTGTCGGGTTACTAGCGCGGATAGCTCTGATAGCAATGTAGGATTTTGCAAGATGTCAGAAATGAAGGGTGGTTCGTATTGGTGTTGCAGATGGCGCCACACTGCTTCATTCTTCGTGGATTAACTCACCTTACACTTCCAGCCATACTTGGGCACGGTAGCCATGACAGGGCGCAGGCAGGTGGCGTGGTACACCTTGTCGCAGTGCTCGCAGGTCACGGCGCGAGCGTCGTGTCCCATGGGCGGCAGGCCCGTCGCGCCGGTCTCGCCGCGACACACCTGGCATGTTCGGCAGGAACGACATGACCAGCCAGAGCGAACACCTGGGGAAATAGATATAGCGGTTAGGCTTCTTTCAGAACGTGTCGTTAAAGACGTAACATACTTTCTCAATGTTGCGAGTGCACGCGCTTTGGTTCGTATCGATGGTTCGTACATGATTGATTGCACAAACTCGCGACCGCGGCCATAGTAATACTAAACAGAAGCCATTTCAAGCCCAAAAAAAGCTTATGGAAGCTATGATTGCTAGAATGTTGTATTTTTCTCAGATGGGTATACATAGTAGGTTTTCAGGATAATTGTACATGACGACAGATAGAATTACAAATTTTGTCAAAAATTGTGACTATAATAAACTTCCACCCCAAATTACGCATGAATGTTACACAAACAAAATAAGTAGGTACAGTCAGCCTAAAAACGAAGTCGCCCAAAAGAATTTATTTAATTGTCTTCAATTTGTTTTCCATAATATTGTAACAATATTTAGTTACTTACAATGAAGTATATGCAGTGTGTAATACATTTTTTTTGTTAATATATTTACAAATTTATACATTATTATTACACAAATATTGCCAACAATCAAATGATCTAGTCAATGCAAAATAATAAACATCTTTTTGAGTGTGACCAGAATTTTTGGTCTGAAATGCTACATTTGCGATACATTATCAATATTACAGTACCCTAACCTGTTTAGAGTCCAAATACTTGATGTTAGAACGGTACGTACCTGGTAACTGCGCGAGACCAACACACGTCCCATGGTAATGCGCGCCGCAAGTGACGCACGTCATCAGGTTAGCGATATCGCCGATTGTTCTACATGTTCTACAGTCTATGTCTGCGGTACCTGCGAATTAATACACTTGAAATAACTTCTTAGAACAATACTCCTAGTATATACTCGCCAAGTTTTGGACTGACTCAATTTGAATTGTCATCGACACACTAAGAAGAAGATATATGCTCCTTTCAGTTATTTTAATTTTGGAAATGTAAATAAATTGGAATCAAGGACTAATTAATTAGGTTAATGGTTAGCTGGTTAGACCTAGGAGAGATCAAAAAGCTTGCGGAGAGAAAGGGAAGAGGATAGAAACTATAAATTTCTAACTGATGATAAACTTACACATAAGAGGCACTTGATAAAGATGGTCCTTGCAAAAGGAGGATTTAGTCTGGAAATCCACAAATCCGCCCATAGCAAGTACACATGGCAGATGAAAATATTTGCTGCAGCTCATCTGTAACAAAAAGCAATATATTATGATAAGTAAAGCTACAGTTCCTTTTATAAAATCCATGTTTTAGATATTACACTGTATTGCACATATTTATTTAAAACTCACTTTACAAGGTATGCTTGCACCATGTCTGCTACAAAAGGCACATTTCCTCATCAGAGCGGTTGACACAATCCCTTTGACTCTTGCTTCTTCCAATTGGTCTTTATCCTCTTCAGAATTTGAGGTTGCGAACACATGATCCTGAAAAGGCGGGCTGAACTCAAGGCAGCACCGATGGACATACAGTGCTCCAGATGATACCACCCCTGATAATTCTATTACATCAGCATGGCCAATGATTGATAACTCATCTGTGTGTTCCATATTGTATAGAGGAGTTCTGTAAAAAGAAAAAATATATGAAAAAATTCTAGAAAGTGTTATGAATGATGTCATCTATGTCTATTCGAGAAATGAGGACAGTTGTTTAGTAATTCAATACCTTATCATTACCTACTTCCTGGTTTGTGCTATCAACTATAATTGAAAGACGTCTCTTGACGATGACTAAGACAATTATGTAAGAAAGGAAATCACAAAAAAACAACAGAAAAGCTTTCATTTACTTGCACTTGTTGAAAGCCTTTTGACGCCTGCTTAGAGGTAATGCTAGAGGGTGTTGGTTGGGGTCCACCAGTTCAGGCGGCGGGGACACCAGCCCTGGGGTCACCGGTGTGCTGGGGGTACTCGACGGCGTCGTGGCGTTAGTGGGCGTGGCCCCACCAGAGTTGCATATCGCTGGAGTGCCATCCCCTTCGCCTAGCTTGCACGCTATCTGCCGCATCTCTCCTTGCCCTAACTGACTGCGTTCGCTTAGGTTGCAGAGGGCGCATAGTTTCCCAGGCCTAGATAAGTATAAATTTAAGGATAAATTAGTTATCATAGCATGTTGTCATGGAATACATTAAGCTTTATTGATGTTAGGCAAACAAAGAATTGGATTTCCAACTTGAATAATTAGATTTTTACCATTTCTCCGGCATATAAGGTGGTTCTTCTGGTATGGGTGGAATAGAGAAATCGTCATCATCCATCATATCTTCGAGGGAATCATCTCGACTTCCGCGGTGCCTCTTAGCGCCCCTGAGAGATCCTGCATTACCTCCTCTGTACCTGTTAAAAAAGTTTGAAGAGCTTTAAAGAAGAAACGAAAAGGCTGTGACGTGAAACCGAAGTTTTGGCCGAATCCGAAGGTTTCTAGCAAGCCCCGAAATTTGGACGAACTGTTACGTTTCGCGATGGAAGAAGTGACGCGTGTGAAGCAGAAGCGAAACGTTTCGAAGTGTTATTAATTGACAAGTATTAGACTATTGTAATAATTTCGTGAAGTTGTTAATATACAGTCAACAATAAACTTAAAAAAAATAATGAACTGAACTTCTCAGGGTTATTCTTCATCCGAAGGTTGTAGCGATGGCCAATTAATGGGCTTCGTCTACAACTAGCTTCGGCCAGAATCATCCTTTGGTTGGATACTACAAATAAAGTAAACTAATTACATCTCTGCTTGAGGCTAGAATTGAGTCTCAATTCAGCTGAATTTAGATTGATTTTCGTTCTGGAATAACAATACTCAAGTACTGATTCTATACTTAAGCTGTGATCGACCTATTGAAGCAAAAACTTGAGGATCATTCTGTAATATGGACCTTAGAGATGCTAAATAAATCTTTTGGAGGTGTATAAAACCCTCTTGTTTGCAATACATTGCTCATAGATAAACTAATAGGAAATAAGCTATGTAAAGGGCTAGATTAGATAAAATGGTTCAAAGTTCTAGTATTTTGAACATGTTCAGTTTATATTCAGGGTGTTACATCATTTCATGAATTAATTTGTTTTACTTAAAGTTAGTCTTTATTAAAGATTTATTAATCTTAATATATCACTGTTTTTATATTAACGTAGCTAGAAACTTAGTTAGTTCACTTTGAAAATACCTAAAAGCATGATTTTCTACAATAGAGTTTTGAAAAGATTGTTTATTTGTCTACTATTGCACATTTATCTAAAACATACAAAAAATATCATAGTCTTTATATTACCTTCTAACTATCTTGCCCTCTCGAACCAACTTAGGACCTTCCTTCCTCGGTCGACCTGGTCCCCGACGGCCAGAGGTGAAGAATGGCCGTGTATAGGTTTGATGATGGAAGAAGGCAGGTTGTGACACCCCACCGTGGGGAGAAGCTGGTTCCTCGCCCCTGGGTGATGATGCACATGATGTTGGGGTTGATCCAGGTCCTGTGTAGAAATCTAAAACATTTTTTGTACATTATTTTTAGAACATAATAGATGACATTTAATTTATTTTTTATCTAACCTTGGTGTCGTTTTACATAAAATAAATTCCATTATATTTGTATTTACTATGTAACACGCAAAATTCAAACAAAAAAAAAAACACGATTCCCACTCAACATTAACATGAATTAATTACATTTTTGCTTTAGCCAAAGTATTTAGAACTCTTACAAGTAGATTAGATAGAATATAATTATCCCAACGAGCTTGTAGACAAAACAAGGGAAGGACTAAGGTTCACAGGGCTAAATTTTAATAAATAAACATTTAGAAAGTTAAATTTTTAGCAAAGCATGCATATATATTTGTGTATGTTCTCGATACCAATATAAAGCAAATTTTTACAAATGAGTTAATTAATATAAAGCTATTCTTACCTGACGACGGCGGGGCTTCGCCTTCCTCTTCAGATCCATCGTCAGCTAACAAATCAACGTCCAAAACGTTATCGTCCTGTACGTCCATCTAAAATGTGGAAATATAGAATTACAGACGCTATACACTCCACTTTATGTAAATGTTTTGTGGTTATGACGAAATTATTTACAACTAGCATCGAAACGAAGTAATGAGACCGCCATAATGAACGAGAACGACAAGTGTATGCCAAAGTAAACTTCCAAACTTACCGCAACACGCTGCGATGGACACAAAACTTGTCAAATTTAGGAAAAAAAAATTAAATACGGTAATAAAATCATTTTTCTATTTAAAATTACATTGAAAACACAAAAACAGAAAAATTATACGACTCGCGAAATGCGAACGAAACGAAGCGCATAATAGTGATGTTACCCCAACCGTGGCAACCGTATATTTTCAAAATTTCAAGTGAAAGTGAATCGATGTTTCGAATTTTACATTTTATGAATCGATTTACAACGAGAATCTAATGACGGCTCCACACACATGGTTATCGGTTATCAATCATCTACATTTCCAGAACAAAAACCGTCACGAATTAAATCAGTAAAGTTGCGTAGGGAGTTTCACTTGGCTAGTGGTGGATAACATTCTTGACAAAACCAAAAAATGCTTGCAAATCCACATTGTTTGGTTTTGTCAAGAATATTATCGCCAGATCCTCTAACTGCAACTAAAACCCCCGTTACCCCCGACCAAAAAGAGGGGTGTTAGAAGTGTCATAAGTGTGTAGCTGTGTGTCTATCTGTGGCATCATAGTTCCTAAACGGATGAACCGATTTTGATAAAGTCTGTTTCGTTTGAAAGGTGTCTTAATCCAGAGTGTTCTTAGCAATATTTCAAGAAAATCTGCTCAGCCGTTTGAAGATCATAGCCTCTTTTACCATTTTTAGTTTATGAGGGAATCTATAAAACTTACATTCGATCGATCTATCGGTCGATTCGTGGAAATCTTGTCACTTGTCACTATGGCATCGCCAGAAGAGAGGGCGGCCTCTCTTCCCCCATCACGCCCTAATGGCTATTTTTTTTTTTAAATTCAGGTCCCCCGTTTTTTTTATTAATTGACAAGAAGAGGCGCAACACCGAAAAATATGGAAGGAATGAGGGGAGGTCTATGCCCAGGAGTGGGACAGTCAAGACATCAAAAAAATAATTTAATCATTTTAGAATGAAATAAAAAAAGAAACCTCCCGACACAAAAAACTTCTGAAAAAGTCAAAAAAATCAAGCGTCGTTGCATCGGGGGTCAGCTTTGATTTTGAAAATCGTTCTGGGGACGATTTTCTATCAATCTATACATTAATTATTATTAATTAATTATTAATAAATAAAATTGAAGTGTCTGTTTGTAACATTTAATAACCACTTTTTACTACACGCATATTTACACGTATATACGGTACATACATATACCAATACGGTATACATATACCAATTTTTTTTTTTTTTCATTTTTGTCCGTCTGGCTGTTTGTTCCGGCTAATCTCGGAGGTCTACTCGCTTTCTCCGCAAAACGAAGTTGCGGCCGAAACTTCGAACGTTTCCTACCACGGTTCTATTCGTTCCGAAATTTCGGACAGCCGAAGTTTGTTTGACATTTGCATCTTCTAAACCTACTCTAATTCTCGAAAGTGTGGAAGAAACGTCACGTTTGACAGAAGATACTTCGGAATTTTAACCTCAAATTGACGATACCAAAAGTGTTATCGTTTGATTTTCGTTGGTGTGGATTTTTGTAGATATTTGGTTCAAAAGGCTGTGTGATCTCTTTTAATAGAGGCTGCTCAGCGTGAAGAAAGTAAAGAGCGCAGGAGGAACCGGCACAGCTTGCGCAATCAATTAGAAATAAGCAAAATTCTCGACATGGAGTTTGTTGATAATTATACTCAGTCGGCAGTTATTTGAAGAGCTGTGTCAAGATATTAGTGCTTTTGTTACCTTCAAAGACAAGGCGTCATGGAATCAAGCCCACAGTTAAGGTAAGAAGTGTATCATAATGTTATTATTTTCATTAAAACTGCATTTCACTGTTGTAAGAAAATCCTTATCTTATCATTTTAAAGCTTTGAATATTTGCCCGAGGTAGTTACCAAGGGTCTATAGGGCAGAATATTGATGGGTCATGGCACAACAGACTGTCTTGTTGTTTGCAGGAGGTTACAACCGCCCTCAATAAACCACATATTTTAATTGTTTAAGTTCATAAATAAAATCCACCTGCTATATTTTATTTTTATTTTGTTTTAGGTGAAAATACAAGACTTGTGTGATGTTGAGAGCTTCTTGCACCGTTTCTTTTCATCAGCTACAACACTTCAAACTATTGGTTGATGTTTTATGAGTTTCCAGAAGAGAATATTATACTCTTCATATTTCATTACAATCCAATATTCTTTCTTATTGTCGCATCAAAATGAAACTTTGTGTGTATATTGATGGATTTTGGATGGCAATACTATAATTTGGTATATTGGAGCTGATGTGATAATGTGGCAAGGAGATGGATAGAGGAAATCTTAAGTGGCTAATATATAAACCTCTAAAACTTACAAAGCACTTTTATTTGCTTACACCCCTAACACTTCCCCACATACATACATAAACTCATGCCACTGCTTCACTGCTAATCTTTTATGTTGACAGATTATTTGTGTAATATATAACATCTAGCAGTAATCCTCAAATGGTTAGGCAGCGGTGTACCTAATAGGACACCCAGATTTCGCCAGTTATGATTTTAAG
The DNA here is from genome assembly GCA_963082945.1 of Cerastis leucographa. NCBI lineage: Eukaryota > Metazoa > Arthropoda > Insecta > Lepidoptera > Noctuidae > Cerastis > Cerastis leucographa. Next base: position 16,346,895 of record OY720356.1, on the reverse strand, counting down.
TCCCATGTTATGTTGTGAGGAATTTAAATCCGTGAAATTAAAACCATATATTTCTCATTTTTGACAGCTAATATAATTCTATTATTTTAAGTGCTTCTTTTTCTTTATATTTTGACAATACAAAAACCATAGAGAATAATCAACCTCTAACATCCTCCCTTTTGTACAGTCTATTATAAAAAAAAATACTAATTTAACAAACAATGTAAACCAATTCGGTTCAATATTGTTATCATAGATGGCCTGCTAAGAGCCTTTGTTAAGAAATCAGCACTTTGAAGTTGTGTACCAACGTGCTGAACCTTAAGTCTTCCATCTGCAACTAGTTCTCTCACATAGAAGTGTCTGATTGCAATGTGCTTTGTTCTTCTATGCAGTTCAGGATTTTGAGCCAACTTCACAGCGGCGTCATTGTCAATTTGCAGTATGGGAACATCCTTCAGAGCAGAAATTTCATCAAATAGTCTTTGCAGCCATACTATTTCTCGTGCTGTTTCGCTGGCTGCAACTATTTCAGCTTCAGTCGAGGAAATAGCAACCGATGACTGTTTACGACTTGCCCAGGAGATAGGTCCGCCAGCGTATAAACAAAGGATGCCACTAGTCGAGCGACCGTCCTTGACGTCTCCTGCATGATCGGAGTCACTAAAACTTTCTAATATTCCGGACTTGCAATCCTTTTTGTACGTTATTCCATAGCTTGATGTCCCTTGTAGATAGCGCATTATTCGCTTTACCTTTAATACATCTTCTTTTGAAGGATTTTCTAGGCTTCTGGAAACGACACCAACAGCGTAGGCAATATCAGGTCGTGTTCCTACCATGAGGTACGCTAAGGCACCAACAGCTTGCCTATAAGGGTATGACTTCTCGTCTATGCCCTCTCTTTCAGACTGTCGTAGTTCCGAATCTCTGATAATAGGTGTAGTTACTGATTTACAGCTGTTCATCCCAAACCTAGCTAAAACCTTTTCAGTGTAATGTTTCTGCGTTATACTTATGGAGCCATCATCTTTGTATAGTAGTTGCAAACCTAGATAGTAGTCTGCAGGCTTTACGGTTATCTTAAACCTTCGTTTAAGTTCTGCCATAAACTTATCTGCATCCTTCTGCTTTGTTGCAGCTACGAGTCCGTCATCGACATATAATGCCAAAATGATTTTATTTTGCAATCGCTTTCGAATAAATAAGCAAGGATCACTTTGACTTTGTTGAAAGCCTATGGTCTTCAAGTAATCCACGATGCACTTATTCCAACATCTTGGTGCTTGCTTAAGTCCGTATAGACTTCTCTTTAACTTGCAAACTCGTTTAGTTCCGTCATTTATACCTTCTGGCTGTTTCATGTATATCTCTTCATCGATAGACCCATTTAGAAAAGCAGTTGTGACATCAAATTGAGTAAGAGATAAACCTTCGTTTGCAGCAACACTTATGATCGATCTGATTGTCGTCATTTTTGCAACAGGACTAAACGTTTCGTCAAAGTCAACTCCGGGTTGTTGGGAAAAACCTCGAGCAACAAGCCTTGCTTTGTATTTGTCGATTGTACCATCAGCGTTCGTTTTGATTTTATAGATCCATTTGCACGAGATAGCTTTGCGATCCTTGGGTAGATCAACTAGAGACCAGGTTTTATTTTCTTCTAAGGACTTAATTTCACTTTTCATTGCTTTAAACCAATGCTCCTTGTCTTGACTCTGTAGTACGTCAGTATATGTTGTAGGTTCATCATTTTCAGTCTTATCATCTACTGATATCATTACGTAGTCACCAAGTCTTGCAGGAGGTCTTAGCTTTGATCTGTCTCGAAGAGTTATTCGTCCTTCATTCTCTATTTCTCTATCTGGCAAAATCTCATCGTTTATCGCTTCCAAGCGTTCTGGTAATGTTTGCTCTGATAAATCGTTGTCCACATCATCAGTTTCATCATGCTCATCTTGAGTTTCCGAAGATAATTCTGGGATTCCGTTATTTATCTCTGTGTTAGGTGTATCTTCAAACGATTCAGGAGGTATACACTCTTGAAATGTATCTGTACTTTCATTTGCTTCCTCCCTTACATCATGAATCGTTCTATTATTCTCCTCCCTTGCAGAAAGATTCGTTGGTAATCGTAGACTTATTTCCATCTCAGAGTTTTCCTCAGCAGATTTAGATCCAATATTCAATTTCATGTCAGATCTGCAGACTGCTGACTCTTGAAATACTACGTCTCTTGATCGTACCAGTGAATTTCCATCCAGAAGACGATACCCGTCATCATTATCATAACCGATCAATAAACATTTTTTTGCTTTCTTGTCCAATTTCGTACGCTTTTGCTTGGGTACATGGGCATAACAAGGACTTCCAATGATTCTTAAATGACTTATCTTTGGTTTCTTGTTAAACCATAATTCGTATGGTGATTTACCATCAATAGGAGTGTGTCCTGTACGATTTAGCACATACGCTGCGGTATTTATAAGTTCTGCCCAACAGGCAATAGGCAACTCTTCGTGCGCGTACATCATGGCACGAGCGGCTTCGACAAGCGTTCTATTCTCCCTTTCACTACAACCATTTTGCTGTGGCGTATATGGCATAACCAATCTATGCTTGATGCCATATCTTTGTAGTATTGTTCGAGTTTTCTCGTTGTCAAACTCTCCACCATTGTCGCTTAATAGTTCTTTTACTACATGACCAGCTACTTTGCTTTCTTCTAGCATCAGTTGAAGCTTTAAATGGACTTCAGACTTCTGTTTCATGAAGTATACATAACGGTATTTGCTGAAATCGTCTTTAAATAGAACGAAATATTGATATCTTTTGTATGAAAATGGAAAAGGTCCACACACGTCTGAATGTATCATCTCGCCAGGTATCTTTGCTCTGTCTCTGGTTCCAAAAGGTCGCCTTTTCATTTTTCCAAAGCTACAACCTTCGCAACATTCATGTGTATTATTCGGTACCTTAATCTTCAGTTCCCTTTCAATTAACTTCTTCACATGCGTTTTGCTTTGATGTACAAGTCTTTCATGATAAATCTGTAATACATCTTGGCGTATCAGTGCATTAATTTCGACTAGAATTGGTGGCATTACATTCTTCACATTAAGTTTAAACAGCCCTCCTCTTTTCTTTCGAATGCCTGTAACTTTGACTTGACCTTTAGATTTCAATCTACAGAACTCGGGTTCAGATTCAAATAAACTTTGCGGTAATCTATCTTGCGCTGCTAATAATGAGAATAAATTTTTCTGCAGTGTTGGCACACACCACACATCGCATAAGGTTATCATTTCTTTATGATCGCCAACCGTAGCTTCAAGTTTTATGTCACCTTTACCAGTGGCATCTACTTTCTCGCCATTCGCTGTCATTACCGTATGCTGTGAACCAAAAACTTCAAACGTATGGAATAAATCTCTCCTGAATGTGACGTGGCTTGTAGCTCCACTGTCCAGATACCAATTATCTTTGTCAGGGTATAAGCATCTGTCAACGTTCATTAGGACTGTACTATTCACATTATTTGTATTTGTGTTTGGCTTGGGAGGTCGACCATCACTCAACCACTTAGAGCATTTTCTTACCTTGTGTCCATCTTGACCACAGTAATTGCACTTTATCTTTTTATTGTAAGCCTTGTTTACTTTCTTCTGAAAAGCTTTAACTGTAAGAGCTTGGTTACTCACACTTGTAGACATAGAAGCCTGTGTATCTATGTTTCTTTCAAAGGCACAGAGTTGTGAGGTTAGTCTCTCTATAGTCCTCTCCTTTTTACTCATAAGTAGCCAACTAGATTTGAAAGTAAGGTATTCCTCTGGTAAAGTATCTAAAATCTTACATATCAATAGTACCTCTGGTAACTCATTGTTTCCTTCAAGCTTCGTAATTTCTTTGTTTAGTTTGAACCAAATATTCTTCAGCTTTGAAAGATGTATAGCCATATTGTCATCCAGTTGCTTCTTGTACTCAAAGAACTTTAGGCAATTGTCATATACTAAATCGTCACCATCTCCATCAAACAACCTTTTTAGTTCATCCCATACTTCTTTAGAAGACTCGAAACGCATTATTCTTTGAACAATTTCATCTTTCATATTGCTCGTAAGAATTATAAGAACCGTACTATCTAGTTCTTGAAACTTTTCTGAAGCAGTTTTGTCATCTGTACATAAAGCTTTTTCATATCTACCTTCTAATAGATCTAGGGCTTTTGGGATTCCCTTCAGTAACATAGATATTTTATACTTCCATATCAACCAGTTGGTGCCATCTAGGTTCCCAATGTTAAATCTCGTGATATCTGGTTTGGTTGCCATATTCACTAATAAACACTGTTATCGTATTTTGTAATATCGATTTTAAAAAGAACCACGCTCTGCTACCATGTTGTGAGGAATTTAAATCCGTGAAATTAAAACCATATATTTCTCATTTTTGACAGCTAATATAATTCTATTATTTTAAGTGCTTCTTTTTCTTTATATTTTGACAATACAAAAACCATAGAGAATAATCAACCTCTAACATGTTAAAGGGGGCAAGCTTGTTGCCATCGAGGTACAAATCTAGACTCCATGGCTGCTACTGAGTAATTCCTGATGGAAAAACCCAATCACACTTTGCCCAACCTGATTAAAGTAAAGTCATTTATTTACAAAATAATGGAAGCGCTGTGTGAGGAATGATATAAGAGAAAAGACTTAATGATTCAATTCAATTTATTCAAGAACAATTCACATTGTTTGAAATCAGAAATCTATAAACACATAAAATAATAAAAACATGTTCATTAAAATAAAAATAACACATTTAGGGTAAGTTCATTATACAAATAGTTCAATAATTGAATACAGATATTTCTCCAATAGGAATGCTTTGAGTCTTGACTTAAATGAGCTTTTGTAAATTACAGTTTTTAAGTTCAATGGCAACCTGTTAAATCCGCACTGCTTGATATTGAGGACTATGATGCACAATATTAAGTTAGGGTATTATTTTGTTTTTAAAATCTTTCCTGCGGGTACTTTCCCTCAATTCAATTAATTAAATAATATAAACAAAATGATGCTGTGACATCCGTCTCGTCTAGGTGAGAATGGAAGAAGAAAACATTTGCACCAAGTAAAGTAAGTAGCCTAGTAGAATAAGCAACTGCAGGAAGATGATGATGACTGCTTGTCAAATTTGAATTTCATCAGTACTTCTCCCTCAGTAGCACCATAATATGCGCGCATGACGTGTTCATTTATGGACCATATCCATTGCATGGGCAACACATTTCCACCGGTAGCGGGGACCCTGTTCAGGGCTTTTTGGCCTCGAGGTCCCAAGCCCGCTGGTGCCCGTCCTCTTCTTCGTCGTCGTGGGGGTGATGATGGTCGATGGTGGTGTCGACGGCGGGGAGAAAAACTCGTCGCTGGGGCTCGATGCAGCTGCAGCGACCGGCGACGCAGCGCCCACGGATGTGGCGCGTCCCGGCGGCTGCCAGGCGGAGCTAAGCGACGAGCCCGGAGATGGTAGGTGTGCCTCTTGTTAAAACGGCGGGCGTCGGTGTCGATGCATCAGTGACATTATTAACTAAGGTTTAATTTTCTGCTTTTTTGGTTCAATCTAGTCCAGTTTTCTGTTATTGGTTTACGGATTTTTTTTCTTTTCATGATTTCTTGATGTTAAACTAGTTTTCGTGGAGTTATTTTGTAAAACAAATAAAAATTTGTTGTGTTTGTTTGGATAGAAATCTGTCATCTGTCACTTCATTTTGATACCCGAGCCATAGATATTTTTTTTTAGTCGAAAGATTATACGAATATTTTTGGTGGTCATACATTTCTTACCATAGTTTGCATGAAATGGCACTCTTAAATTTTGTTGGATAGCAATGTCTATGATAAGTTTTTTATAGGGTCTCGGTCAATGTCACCAAAAATATAAATTTTATTGATATATTTAAGTCTTCTGCATGAATATTGCTTGAAATGCTTAATAAACTACAAGTCAAACGTTAAATTTTAAAGTAAAGGAAAAAAGACTCATTTATTTTAAGTTAAAATAAAAACCGTATTTTATACTAATAGACATTGAAAAAAGCCTACACTAATCATTCAAATACATTCGTTCACGCAAATTGTTTATGAATTCGAAGTTCTTGTGTGCGTCCGCAAATGATATAGAGTAGGGTCACAAACGTAACTACGTTTAATTTTCGTTCGTTGCCGAAGTAACGTTTCGGAGAAAGCGAGTGCTGGACCGATTTTGACGGGTCTTTCACTGGCAGATAGCGGATGTAATAATAAGTAACTAAGGCTATGTTAGAAAAATTCGAACTCCACGCGGACGAAGTTGCGGGCGCAGCTAGTCCTACTTAAAGCTTGATTCAACTAACCAAATGGCTATAAATCGATGCTTATGTTCTTGAGTATCATTCTATAACACCAGGGTATTGTTTGCTTTGGGTCAGAGCAACAATGTGAGAACTTATGCTAAGCGAAGTTTAAATATAAATTAAAAAAATAAGAACATTTATTTTTGTAAAATGGAACGTAGAGCACACTTGCTTACGTGTTTTTATTTTCATTGATGTATGATTATTATTTTCACGAGATAAGATTATGTGAATGTATGTGTGTAAATCACTGACACAGACACACACTGACACTAGAGTTGGTTGACTTGTTTGTTAGTGGGTGTCCACAACGATACGTGTCAGATAAGTCATTAAATCTTAACATTGCATTTAATACACGATTAATTACAAATAAAAAACCATGAAGTCCAACTTGGTTTCGATAATAGTCTTGTTAATATTTAGCATTTCATGCGAATCTTCGATATTCGAAAGTGATTCTTGTTATTCTTTTGGAAGCGGCAATGTTTTTCCCGGCGGTGCTAGAAAGATTGATCACAAATTACAATTTACTAAGGCAATGAGTGAGTATTAGTTAAAGTTAACAGTACACAAAGTAATGCTTAATGTAATAATGGCATGAAACTGCTTAACTTTTCGTTGTTTTCTTACAATTTCTAGTCTCAAAACCGGCGCCGGAATGGGAAGCCACTGCAGTTGTTAATGGGGAAATTACTCAACTTTCATTATCTAGCTTCAAAGGGAAATACTTGGTGTTCTTTTTTTACCCATTGGATTTGTAAGTAAACCTCTCAGACTTTCGCTTTTGAAATCTAATCCTAAATCTTGTAATGTTAGATGACCAACACTATAGTGTTTGACTAAACAAAACTCAAATTTAATCTAATAAATGACACTCAATACATTGATTTATTGTGATTAATGTCAATTTTATTGTACCGATTGCCATACATTTCTGACCTAATAAATATTTAAACACAGTCAGAACCGTCCACATCTAGATGCAATGCAAAATTAATTAACATTTTTTTTTGTTTCAGTACTTTTGTTTGCCCTACAGAAATCTTGGCATTCTCTGAAAGAGTTGAAGAATTTAGAAAGATTAACACAGAAGTTGTAGCATGCTCGGTTGACTCTCATTTCACACATCTTGCCTGGATAAATACCCCACGCAAGGAAGGAGGCCTTGGAAAAATTAATATTCCACTATTGAGTGATTTAACTCACTCCATTGCCAAAGACTATGGCGTATATCTAGAAGATGTTGGTCATACTTTAAGAGGACTGTTCATTATTGATGAAAAAGGCATTTTGAGGCAGATCACGATGAATGATTTGCCTGTAGGACGATCAGTCGATGAAACTTTAAGGCTAGTGCAGGCATTCCAATACACAGATAAGCACGGCGAAGTATGCCCAGCTGGCTGGAAACCAGGCCAAGATACGGTATGTATCAAACAAATAAATTGATAATAACAGATAATGTTTCAATTAAAAAAAAATAATCTATACTTACCAAGTATTTCCAGATAAGGTTTTAATGTATAATATTTTTTATCAATTGCAGATAATACCGAACCCAGATGAAAAGAAAAAATATTTCGAAAAAGTGGCAAAAAATTAAAGGTGTATGTTGAGTATTTTGCTAGGATAGATCAGAGCATATGTTGACACACATTGCATTGTTAATGTTCACAAACTTTTTTTTTAAACTTCAACAGCTGTAAAACTTATATCACAAATTCAGGTATTACTTGAAAAAGGTTAATAGAAATGTATTGCTTGTAATATATAAACAAGTTCAAATTAATTTATACTTAATTAACGAAATTAGCCGAATAATTATTGTCAACTATCAAGTAATTTGATTGACTGTTATTTCAGATAGAATCACGGCAGCAAACATGACGTGTTTGTTAATTTTCTTGTTTCCATAAAATCCACTAAAAAGAGTTATAGTTGAATTTTCTTGCTCTTTTGCCACTAAACAAAAAAATGCTATTTGGTACCGTATAAACTCAGCCTTAACAATTTACTCAGAACAAAATTATGAATGTGCCTTAAATATACAAAAAGGCTAAATTTAATTCAAAGTGATTGTTTATTAAACAAAACAAAAAATACTCTTGAACAATTGTATTCACATTTGTTACTGAAATTAAAAACCTGTGTTATCAGTACTATAGATAGATTCTTATAAATATGTATATGTCACCGAGATTGTAAACTGTCGATCCGTCGATTGTGAACCGTAACTTACTGCTTACTATTTAACACATTATTTTGCGGTAGATTATAATCTATCGAAGTGAAACCGTCAAATTGTGAAATGGCATGCGACGGAACGCAAATCGCGCGCTGATTGGTTGAACGTCATGTGCACAGAGTACTTTTATATATATGGGTCATGTGCCCCGCGTGGCTATATTAAACCAGACATTAAAATTTTACGGTAAAATAATGAAAAATGAAATCAGTAATTTTTATATCGGTCATCACACTCATCACATCAATATGGTTTATCATCACAGTAAGAAGACTGAATGACATGAAATTTTAGATGACTTGGTTTGATAATTTATATTGTAGGCGTATAAAATAGGTAGGTAGGTACTTACAAATCAATAACAGAATTATGTGGGATAGATTATTTTTGTAAAACTTAAATTTAAAAACAGACTTTCTTAATAAATTAATGAGAATATGATTTTTTAATTCCTTTCCCTCCCTACCCTATCTACAGCCCACAGGGCAGAAAAAAATAATAATAGATAGGTACAGCAGATAGTATCGAAATACAAGTAATGATTATTATATACAAATAATTTTAGAAAAACAAACAGAACTACTCCCTCGTTGGTCTATAGTGGTCGCAAGCACGACAGTTGTAATATGAGCATGAGGTCTTGGGTTCGATTCCCAGGTCGAGCAAAGTGTTATTGGGTTTTTCTATCACTACCAGCCACCACTCTGCCAGCCAGAGTCTGGATTTGTGCCCGATAGATGGCTATAGGCTCGTGCTCTATTACAATGGGACTTCTAGCGAAATTTGCGTGTACTACTAGGTACTCTGCCTAACCCTTTGTGTATTACAGCGCGACGTTGTGTTTATGTACTTCAGGAAAATATAAAATAGAGCATGAAACGAATTGAAAATGGTGACACTAATAAATAATGGCCTCCCACCAACACATATTTATTTTAGTGTGCGCAGTGGCGAATTTACAAATCAAGGTATAGGAAAGTTTTAGCGCTTGCCTCTACAATTTACATGTCCTAGATTATTTTTACAATCCAACAATTTCGTTGAAAAAGTTTGCTACACCTAATGTACCTACAATGACAAGTGAGAGGGGAAACTCATCCACAAAATTTGTTGCAGACTTCTATCTGTAAAACATCAGAAAACGGCGAGTTAGAAAAAAAAAAGAAGAAATTCGGTACCCATATTCGCTAATTTGCCGCCCCAAAAATCTACCACCCTAGGCTCCAGCCTACTCAGCCTGCTGGTAAATCCGCCACTGAGTGTACGAGTGAAGTACTTCTACGGGCCGCCATTTTTAAAATAATTATGTTGGTACATACCTACAAATTAAAATGAGGAAAAATGTCGCATCAGAGTTAGGCTAAATTGGGTTCCAAACAACTGGAAATACTGGAATCGGCGACGCGTCAGGGCCAGGAGATGGTGTGATGACTTAGACTCTTTAGAGAGCGAAGAATAGAAAAAGGAATGGCCCTACAGTGAGACACTACAGTCTCATAAAAATACGTACCTAATAATTCCAAAACTGCTTTCACTTCACTGTCCGTGTTTTGAGGATTACTATCTTCGATGTACCAGCAGTAATAGCATTACAGGCTGGTCAATGTGATGTACATTGACCGGCCAAAATAAGTACGTTCTTAACTTGATTGAATTACAGAAAACGAATCATTAATGTTAATTTCTGGTTTCTTCCGTTGAGAACGAAAAAACTTCTACCATAACAACAGCTGCGGAGTCCATGTTCAGATTATGGGCAAGCATCGTGGTAAACACTCCTTAGATTAGGTACTCACATTTTCCACGTTTCCCCCTCGAGTGCCTTATTCAAAGATGTCATACTTACCGTTGCAGGCGAGCTTAGTGCATTAGCGTGCTTTCCGAGGCACGGAGGAAACTCGGTATGTAATTATGGTCACCCATCCACGGACCAATCTAGGCAAGCACGGTTTCACGGATCGATCCGGATGGCTGTATTTATTTTGCCACGAGCTCCTCTACAGGTTGTTTGACTGTAACCCAATTATTACATAAAACGGGCAAGACACAAAATGATTCGTAATATTCAAAATTTTGGTATAATTCTTATTTCTATATTCTGTAACAAACTTGCTTATTCCTTGATGAAAGGAGTAAACAGATTTATACATTAAAAAAGTAATTAGGGGAAAATGAATTTAATAAATGATGAAATGAAAAATACAATAAATTAGTACAAAAGTGAAGGGCAGGTTAACCGAGAACGTTTTAAATATCTCCGCAAATCTCTGAGCGTGATAGTAACTGAAGACAAACTTGCAGTCGTAGAAAGCTGGCTTGATTAAGATGAGCTTGACCACGACGAACTTGATGCAGGGCGATTTGGTAGGACCCACCAGCAGACACGTACCGCCCAATGCCAGGCTCGTCAGCTCGAAGAGCAGCTTCCAGCAGACAGGTAATGAGCCCCAGTGCCAGGCTCGTCAGTTCGCAAAGCAGCTTCCAGCAGACAGTTAGCAACAGCCACGGCAGCACTAAACGAAGGCCGCTCTTTGACTCCACCAGGCTGTGCTCAAAACTCAAGATATGACAGATCTTGACTCCAAACTAGACTTAGCTGTTTTCTTGATTTTAGACTATACTGATTTCTCGTGTCCAGACTGAACCGACTCTTAACTCCAGACTAGAACCAGGGCATCCGTCAGAAATCCCTTTTATACCCTGATCTTCCGTTTCTTTTCTTCCAATTTTCTTTTTCAGATTCAAAACTGCTGCGCTCTAGTAAGACGCAACCTGCCAGTATTAAAAACAGCCAGTAACAATGGTCAAAAACCCTGCACATAATATTTTTAGAAATATAACTCAGAATATCTTTACACAGCAAATATTCGCAATTAATTATAAAATACAACAATTGAACTAACGAATTGATGATAATAATTTTTAGTAATATATAATCTAAATGAAACCTTCATAGAGAGTTTGGCTGGTAAGAATCAAAAATAAAAGTAAATGACATCTGACAAATTTGAAGTAAACATGTCACAACAAAGGATATAAAGAAAATATTTATAAAAACGAAATGATTGGTAATATGCTAATGTAAAACCAATAAAAGTATGAATATGGATGATAAGTGTGAGTATAGAGTGTCTGTAGTAGGCAGATACTATATTTCCCCAACGACCCCGAGAAAATTTTTGGCCTAGAACAAAAATTTTGGTAATTTTGAAAGTTTTGTGAATGTTGTAATACTTTAAAGTATTACAACATTCACAAAACTTTCATAACTCATTCAAACATACCGACATCTTACGAAGTTAGGCCAGGTAGGATTCACATTCAATGATCACTACTCCACCTGATAAATCAATAACAGTAGGCTTATTTTTGGAGTTGTAATCCGCTCGCGTCTAAAACCCATAATAAGATGAAAAATAATAATAAGGGATCCACCCCAATCAACTTTTAGAGTTGAAGATTAGCGAAGGCTTATTTTAAGGAAGTCGCAACCCGCTTCAGTCAACTTTTAGAGTTGAAGATTAGCGAAGGCTTATTTTAAGGAAGTCGCAACCCGCTTCAATCAACTTTTAGAGTTGAAGATTAGCGAAGGCTTATTTTAAGGAAGTCGCAACCCGCTTCAATCAACATTTAGAGTTGAAGATTAAAAAAAATAGTTATACCAACTTATAGTATAGTTAGGTATAATAGAAGGTTAGATAACTTGTACCTAAAAGCACTTCAAAGAGTTATCTGATAAGAACAGATATAGAAGAAGATTAAAAATAATCTTTTAATGGTTTAAGAACCAATGAATGAACAAAGAAAATAAAAACTTAAGAGTTTAAATAGACCGAATAAAACTCTACAGTTAGAAGAAGGGAAGAGGAAGATGAGTCATGAGTAAGTATAAGATAAAAAAGTTAAAAATAAAGTAGATAAAATTAAAAGGGAGAGAGAGTCAGGAGAGTCTGAGTTAGTATTAAGAAGGATTCTCAAATAGCCTACTTGAAATATTCAAGAGCGTTGAAGGACTGTCATGTGTGACAGTTTATACTTTTGCGCTGAAACAGCGCCAATAATAGTTCGAGCCCACGACACTAAACCTATTTTGATGAGATTCGTAGATGATATAGATAAATATATGATTTAAGTGTTTAAGAGTAAGTATAAGTAGATTTAGTGATGTAATATGATGAAAAATATGATGAAAATAGTTACCAAATATAATCTCTTGTGGAAGTTGTTTTAGAATTTAGAGAATATGTTTAAGATCAAGACTTGATTTTGCGTTAGGCGCCAAAATGTAACAAACTTGCTTATTCCTTGATGAAAGGAGTAAACAGATTTATACATTAAAAAAGTAATTAGGGGAAAATGAATTTAATAAATGATGAAATGAAAAATACAATAAATTAGTACAAAAGTGAAGGGCAGGTTAACCGAGAACGTTTTAAATATCTCCGCAAATCTCTGAGCGTGATAGTAACTGAAGACAAACTTGCAGTCGTAGAAAGCTGGCTTGATTAAGATGAGCTTGACCACGACGAACTTGATGCAGGGCGATTTGGTAGGACCCACCAGCAGACACGTACCGCCCAATGCCAGGCTCGTCAGCTCGAAGAGCAGCTTCCAGCAGACAGGTAATGAGCCCCAGTGCCAGGCTCGTCAGTTCGCAAAGCAGCTTCCAGCAGACAGTTAGCAACAGCCACGGCAGCACTAAACGAAGGCCGCTCTTTGACTCCACCAGGCTGTGCTCAAAACTCAAGATATGACAGATCTTGACTCCAAACTAGACTTAGCTGTTTTCTTGATTTTAGACTATACTGATTTCTCGTGTCCAGACTGAACCGACTCTTAACTCCAGACTAGAACCAGGGCATCCGTCAGAAATCCCTTTTATACCCTGATCTTCCGTTTCTTTTCTTCCAATTTTCTTTTTCAGATTCAAAACTGCTGCGCTCTAGTAAGACGCAACCTGCCAGTATTAAAAACAGCCAGTAACAATGGTCAAAAACCCTGCACATAATATTTTTAGAAATATAACTCAGAATATCTTTACACAGCAAATATTCGCAATTAATTATAAAATACAACAATTGAACTAACGAATTGATGATAATAATTTTTAGTAATATATAATCTAAATGAAACCTTCATAGAGAGTTTGGCTGGTAAGAATCAAAAATAAAAGTAAATGACATCTGACAAATTTGAAGTAAACATGTCACAACAAAGGATATAAAGAAAATATTTATAAAAACGAAATGATTGGTAATATGCTAATGTAAAACCAATAAAAGTATGAATATGGATGATAAGTGTGAGTATAGAGTGTCTGTAGTAGGCAGATACTATAATTCACACCTCTATTTACGACCACAGCTGATGTTGAAACTGATCATCAAAAGCAGGGCCGTCTTTACCCGGGGGTTCAAGGGGTGCGGTGCACCCGGGCGCAGTCTAGTGGGCGCAAGCCAACCGCCATCAATTTCGATAGGTACCTGCTACACCAAGACCACGCGAGCAGAACCCCGGGCACAGCTAGTTCATTATTATTAGTTACTGGGTAATACGATTGTACCCCTTGCTAAGACTAGTTGTCAGACTTTTGGGCTTCTGACTAACAGTAACGACTGCCAAAGATCTTCAAATGACAGCCGGGACCAACGGCTTTACGTGTTTTCCGAGTCACGAAGGAAACTCGGTAAGACAGATCCCACCCATCCACAGACCAACCTCGGCAAGCGCAGCTTATCATTGAAGATCGGCCTTTGTGGCTGTGTTAGCCATGCACGAGCTCGAGGAATAAATAAATTACACATAAAAAATATATAGAGGTAGAGTGGGGCGGGGCAGGCTGACTTTCGCACACCGGCACCAAATATGCTTAAGACGGCCCTGATCAAAAGGATATTGAAAACATTGAATTTTCTTTAAACAAGAGTAATACATTCAATATTTGGAGATCATTAATGCTTTTGTCACTTGCCAAGTTTGACTAGGTATATTAGTGGCGCTGGCGCCAGAAACCACAGCTCGCATCCTTCATATATCTTCATATATCCTTATGATGTCATAAAATATAACATCATGCCTATGCATGATGTTATATTTTATGATGGCTCGCGTTTGGCCACTAGCTAGACCAAATTCTTTTGAATTTTGCCGACACTTTTGCGGCAGTAACTGCTTTCAATCCCAATCAGCCATTTCAAACACGACACCCTATCCACACTTTTTGATTTATCGACGTTTTGCTAAACGTGTGGGGCCGGCATTACAATGGCTGCTGTCAGTGTCAGGAACAGGAGACAGCCCAACATAGACATATAAATCATATGGACTTGGCATACCTACAAGAAAAACGTGCATACCTACACTTTAGTGAGCTGATAAAATGGCGGCTAATAGGGCAGCCCTTATCGATATTTCTATATAATAACATCGATAAAAGATTGTGAAAATGTTTTCATAATGTTACGGTACAATATCTACGGGTGAAAATACCCCAAGTTTTCTGACATAATAATATGCCTTTCATTTGTTGTTGTTTGAGAAGTTTCGTCCTTCTTTCACGGTTAAACTGTAGAACTTATTTTGATGTTTCCTATTAAGATAGGTTGAAACTTGGAGGACAGATATATTATGCTGCTTTTTATCGACCTAGTATTCTGTTACTGATTTCACTCTTTTGTATAATTTAAGCAACAAGTTTATCTAGTTGCCGGCCCGTTATTGAGAACCTCCTCCTTTTTAGAAGTCGGTTTTTTTAATTTTATGCTCTTGGAATTTATTCATTTAGCTATTACAAGAAATGAAAAGCAGTAAGTACAAGTCATGCCATTAAAGTTGAGACTTGACCACGCCTCCCGCCGCTCTTTTGCGGTATCCATGAGGATCACCTCAGCGGTATCTATCAAGATACCGCTAAAGAGACCCTTAAAATCGTCTACTGCGCAAGTTAAACCACGTGGTGCGTCAAGTCTCAACTTTAATGGCACGACTTGTACTACCCGTGCGCGATAAGTTGAGACCTGAGCGCGGTGGCGTAACAGTGGCGTATTTGTACCGCCACGGTACAATACGGGCGCCTACGGGGAAGTGCGGGGGAAGTCAGGTCTCAACTTATGGCGCACGGGTTATACCTACTTACATCGAATAATTTTTTAATCAACCTTTTTGCTTGACTTGCTGTCCCCACGGTTTCTTTATACTGTTATCTTAAGGGAGATGCGCCAAGATAGCCCGCGAAATTCAAATTTTCTTACGTTTTTTTGCAATTTACAGGTCAGTGTCAGGTTGTATCTTGATAAAAATATGATTTGCGACCGAAACAAATATGGCTTTACAGAATTATCATCATTAGAATCAGAAATACAACTTCTTACGATAGCATAATCACCAAATGTCATAATTTCATGAAATAGTCATTCAAAGTCATTCAATTACATGAACTTACGAGTTGTATTGATGATTTCTATGATTATAATTTTATAAATAAACATTTGATACGGTCGCAAATTACATTTAGATCAACATACTACCTGATACTGACCTGAGAATTGCAAAAAGCGTAAGAAAAATTGAATTTCGTGGGCGACCCTGACGCTTTCATCTCAAGGTGGTTCCGTCAATGGCCCGCAGATAGTAATTTTGAAATTAAATATCATAATTTATATTTTTATTATTTCATTTTTGTTGTGAAACTTATTTAGATCAACATACAACATAACATAGAGCTGCAATTTCCAAAAAACTTGAATTTGAAATTCACGGATAACCAGTGAAAAACAATTTTTTAAAATTGACGGAACCACCATAATTAATATTTTGACGCTAAATTTCTAACACCCCAATGATTGTGGGTTTTAATTAAAAGTCATCAATAATTATAATAAAGTTATATTGAACAAATCACTCTTTTTCATTTCTGAACAATACAATTTTGTTCAGGTAATTTCTATATGATATTGTTTCAGTAGATTTCTTCCCATAATATTCTAGGGGCTAAATCTATGCCAGTCCTCTTTGAAATCTCTCCAGGTTGATTATGAATGGTAGCCACAAAAACAGTTTCGACCTGAAAACCACTCTTTATTATTTACATAAATATAATAAAAATAGAATAGTAGATATTCAAAAATTGTTTGACTCTTCAAAAACAGTAAAAAATACGCGGATCCACCGTTGTGGGCACGGTGGGCATGCCCACTGTATCCACAGTCTCCTTACCAAAGGAGACTGGGTAAGAGTGGTCTATGGACTTATAGCAGTTTTGATGTATCGATCGTAATTCAACTCGACTAGCGACACGTAATTCAACGCTACCACAACAATATAATAGTAGGTGATCACAGCACAGAGCTCACTACAACTTTTGTGAGCTGGCCACAACTTTTTTATAGGGTTGGATCCGCTCTTGCAGTACAGTGATCATACTGTTATTAATTACAAAAAAAAGTTACCTTATTAGAAGCACCACATCCAGATATTGATTTTGAGTATGTCTGATTTTGATCATTCTCAATTGAAATGTCAGACAGATTTGTTCGAATTGCAGGCTGTAAACAAGCAATAAAATTATTAGTATTTTTGATGTTTCTTTCTTGATTTTATTCATAGAATTTTTAATTATTCTCGACCATACGCGAACACATTCTTTACATGACTCGTTGTGTCAATTAGACAATTGCAATTGAGGACATCACCATCATTTATCAGCCACTACAGAATCATGTTGGACAAATTTATAATAGGTATGTAATATTACTTACCAATAAGGTTCGTGAAGGTAAAGCATCGTCACGCAATGTTACTTTAATTAATGAGTGTTCAGTTGGAAGACGATTCTTCAAAGTGAAGAGAACAAATAATTATTGTTTTTGTTGTAATTTTTATATTTTCCACACCGATTGTTTCCAGCCAAATTTTCTGTTTTCTTTCATTAGCAGGGAGCCTTAAAAGTAAAACATAAAACCAGTAAAGAAGAAACTATAAAATTGCATTATCGATAAATATAAAAATGTCTGAATGCACTACTCTATCCCTTCAATAACAAGAAAATGATTTCATGTAGTAAAACTGTTGAAAATAGAGGCAAAAGGGAAAATATGAATGCTTTACTGTTGAAACTCTTCAATAAATGCAGAATCCTTTGTTTATCATCTAAATCAAAAAATATTTCAGCTGAAATTATGTACGTACTGGTGAAAAGTTTTGTTCGGGTGATTTCTGCTTCTTTTGATGCCACATCAGATAATATTGCAATTGGGCATCTTGCTATAGATGATTTCCAATAAATAGGCCTGAGTTTAAACGCAATAACACAGCAAATAACTCCAAAATTCACAATTTTAACCACAGCTAAAGAGCATTTGACAGTTGACGTACCCAACTTAGGTATCAAACAGCGAGCGGATAAAATGGCGACCCGGCCGCAAATAGGTATTTCAATGACTTAGAAATGTAGAGTTGCCATTATAGTAACTGTCAAAAACACTATTATCCTTTTTCACTTACGCAAAATTATGAAAGTTAAAAAGAGATAGCAGTATTTTTCTGATTTTGGCGTCGATATGCCTCGTATTTGTATAACTGTTTTTTCTATAGTCAAACATTTCAAGTCCATATAATTTATATGTCTATGCAGCCCAATGACATATAAATCATATAGACTTGGCATACTTAGTATACCTACATACAAGAAAAACGTGTATATATACCTACACTTTAGTGAGCGGATAAAATGGCGGCTAATAGGGCAGCCCTTATCGACATTTCTATATAATAACATCGATAAAAGATTGTGAGAATGTTTTCATAATGTTATGGTACAATATATCTATGGGTAAAGGCTGTCACAGACGTAGCTATAATATATATTAATATACCGAGATATATATTACAGTATAGCAAGCTACCACACACGGGAGCTATACTATAATATATATTTTGCCCTCACTCGGTCTGCGGCCGTCCTTGCAAGCTCCCGGTTTTAAACCTTATTTTCTGTACAGGATGTTCAAATTTTGAAATAACACTATTATCAATCTAGGTACTATATGAATTCGACAAGAGCACTACTTTTAGATCTAATTGAAAGTTCCTGAGAGAATGATTCCGATGCTGAATTTGATAATTATGCGTGTTCCCTTGTCTGGAACGAAGAAGAGAACTATTACAAGAAATGAAAAGCAGTAAGTACAAGTCGTGCCATTAAAGTTGAAACTTGACCACGCCTCCCGCCGCTCTTTCGCGGTATCCATGAGGCTCCCCGCCGACCTCATAGATACCGCTAAAAAGAGACCCATAAATCGTCTACTGCGCAAGTCAAACCACGTGGTGCGTCAAGTTGTACTATCGGGCTACCCTGACGCTAGTAATTTTGAAATTAAATATTACAATTTATATTTATGTCCTTTATTCATCTATAATCTTATATTTTATATTTTTACATATTTCTTACAAAAAAATAACAAAAAACATTTAAAAATATAAAAAACAGGTTTCCGCCGGTAACGAGAGCAGGGTCCAAGCTACCGATAGTTAGGGCTGCAGAGACAGGAACCTCCTCACAATGCGGGCCGTATCAAGGAGTACTGCCTTCTGAATCTGGCTCTTGATCCAACTGCCAAGTGAGAGCTTCGACTTCTTCAATATTTATGTTATTATTATTCTATTTTTATCGTGTATCTTATTTAGATAAACATACAACATAACACAGAGCTCTATTTCCTAACTTGAATTTCACGGATAACCAGTGAAAAACAAATTTTGAAAATTGACGGAACCACCATAATTAATATTTTTGACGCTCAGTTTCTAACACGCCTATGATTGTGGGTTTTAATTAAAAGTCAACAATAATTATAATAAAGTTATATTGAAAAAATCATTCTTATTCATTTATGAACAATACAATTTTGTTCAGGTAATTTCTATGTGATATTGTTTCAGTAGATTTCTTCCCATAATATTTGTATCTCAAATTCATGTATACCTCTATTACACTTTTAATCAATAAATATTTATGATTTGTGTCATTTTCACAATCCCCAGAATCAAATAAATTATTTGGTTCGGCATATTAATCTACAAAAAACACATACACAATAGTAATTCTCCTCTCTGTCTTTTACATGCAAAATCCCTTTAATTTTTTTTTCGACATTTTTCAAAATGTTTACAACGTCTTTCGAAGGATAAACCAGACCACCCCGAGATTTTAAAGAAATTAAACTTGTTTTAAAACTGCTCAGATACTCCAAAAAGTTTGTTACAAGTTTCGCATTTCAGTGAACGTGACAATTTTCTAGCCACAAAGCCACCAATACATGTAAACACGATTTCTGTATATCCTGAAAGATTACTGTACAATCAAGTAACTCTTCGTACAAGTTTCTATCGTCTTCCAGAATTATGAATTTCTAATTTTCCGAAATTAGCTTGGGATTCTGAATTTATATAAGTTCTTTCCTTTAGATCTTTTATAATATTACTAAAATAAGCAATTTTTTTTGTCTGTCTTCTAACTTTCTCATTAAGTCTCTTTATCTTGATTGACTGTTTTTGACATTTTTCCTCTAATTTCTTTATAATTTTATTTGTATGTACCTGAAATCAAATAAATTTAGCTTTAATAGATATTGAAGACAAGCGAGAGATATCTCCCACCCAGTCTCAATTCAACCAATGAGATAAAAAAATGAAGATGGACATACCGGAAAATCTGACGTTGTGGAGGTTCTAGCGGCAATATCTGGCGCAGCGGAGGTACTAGCAGCTAAATGCGGCGCAGCGGAGGTGATAGCAGCTAAATGCGGCGCAGTGGAGGTGCTAGTGACTAAATCTAGCGTAGCAGATGTGCTAGGGGCTAAATCTTTACCACTCCTCTTTGAAATCTCTCCAGGTTGTTTATATATAGCCACCCAAACAGTTTCGACCTGAAAATCACTCTTTATTCTTTACATAAATGATAATAAAAATAGAATAGTAAATATTCAAAAATTGCATGAGTCTTCAAAAACAGTCAAGCATGCGCGGATCCACCGTTGTGGGCACGGTGGGCATGCCCTGATGATGTACACTGATGTACACAGGACACACACCACACACATTAAGCCGTATACAGATATTGCGAGGCATGCGCCGAGAACAACGCACAGCTAATGCCTCGCAAGGTGTTTACCTTTGTATTGTGGCGAGGCATGTGCTACGCACGTGCGAGGGCGAGCCATCGTGTGTCAGCAAATGCTTCAAGATCAAAGTGCCTCAGCGCGAGCATTACATTAGTTGAGGACGTCGTCGCGCATGCTCGTTTGAGGTGTGCACCGCGTACGATATCCACGCATGCCACAACTGAGAAAATGAAACTGCGTTTGCTCGGGTCGGGCCAAACAGCGCGCAGCGCATGCTCGGGCCGATCCAACCCACACAGCAGCAGTCAAGATGGCATGTCTTTTGTTTTTATTGTAATAATAATGTTTTTTGGATCCCATCATAATCGGTTACTTTCATATAATGCACCTGCTTTTCGTGAAATTTATTTCTATATGGACGCAAATTGCGCAAGAAAATCACAGCGAGGCGGACACAACCGTCCAAACGCAACGCACTGCTCGCAATGAGCCGAGCCGGCACACGCTCGCCGTCGCCGCACACGCGCGCCCCGTACGCCATCTGTGCGTAGCACATGCTTCGCAACAAACATGAAGACACAAACGCGGCATTTGCTTCGCACGCGATGGCTCGACCCAAGCATATGTTGGTAAAATTTTTCAACAAGCACGCCTCAAGCCGAGGCATTCGTTGTGCGCCGTTTGTGGCGCATGCCTCGCAAAGTTTGTATCCAACTTTATGTGTGAACATAATGTGTGTATATCCACAGTCTCCTTACCAAAGAAGACTGGGTAAGAGGTCTATGGACTTATAGCAGTTTTGATGTTTCAATTGTGAGCGACTCGTAATTTCGACGCTACCATAACAGTATAATAGTAGGTGGTCAACAACTTTTTTAGTGGGTTGGATCCGCTCTTGCAGTACAGTGATCCTACTGTTATTAATAACAAGAAAAAAGTTACCTTATTAGGAGCACCACATCCAGATATTGATTGTGAGTATGTCTGATTTTGATCATTCTCAATTAAAATGTCAGACATATTTGTTTGAATTGCAGGCTGTAAACAAGCAATAAAATTGTTAATATTTTTGATGTTTCTTTCTTGATTTTATTAATAAAAATTTTAATTATTCTTGACCATAGGCGAACACATTCTTTACATCACTCTTTGTGTCCATTAGACAATTGCAATTGAGGACATCACCATCATTTATCAGCCACTACAGAATGATGTTGGACAAATTTATAACATGCAATATTACTTACCAATAAGGTTCGTGAAGGTAAAGCATCGTCACGCAATGTTACTTTATTGAGTGTTCGGTTGAAAGACGATTCTTCAAAGTGAAGAGAACAAATATGTATTGTTTTTGTTGTCATTTTTAAATTTTTCACACCGATTGTTTCCAGCCAAATTTTCTGTTTTCTTTTAATAACAGGGAGCCTTAAAAGGAAACAAAACCAATAAAATTGCATTATCGATAAATATAAAAATGTCTGTGCATTCGCACTACTCATCCCTTCAATAACAAGAAAATGATTTATTATGAAATTGAAAATAGAGGCAAAAGGGAAAATAAGAATTCTTTACTGTTGAAGCTCTTCAATAAATGCAGAATCCTTTGTTTATCATATAAATCTAAAAATATTTCAGCTGAAATTAGGTACGTACTGGTGAAAAGTTATGTTCGGGTGATTTCTGCTTCTTTTGATGCCACATCCGATTATATTGCAATTGGGCATCTTGCTATTGATGATTTCCAATAAATAGGACCGAATTCAAACGCAATATCACAGCAAATAACTCCAAAATTCACAAATGTTAACCACAACTAAACAGCGTTTGCCATTTGACGACCTGAGCTTGACGTACCCATACCCAAACCCAACTTTTAACTTAGATAAATGTCTATGAGACAGACCCATGACAGACCTATCAAAATTCACAACCAGCTTATCGCTTTTACTCTATATCAAATCGCATCTATGTATCTGTTTAGAATATTGGATATCGCATCTATATATTTCAATATCTATATATTGGCTGAATCAATGTGGAACTCGGAAACGAAAGTAGTACTGTAATTTTAAATTTAATGTACGTAATTGTATTTTATTTGTAACTGTATACTCGAAATCAGTGAATATTGATTGGTAGTGTTAATAATCTGCCACTCTGAAATGAAATTAGTACAGTTGTTTTGGTTTTTTAGATTTATATTTTTATCAATTACACAGGGTGTTAGGTGCATCGTTTGCCAAATCGAATAGGCCGAAAGGAGAGGTCATTGGCTATCTCTTCACGCCCTATAACTCATTCCTTGCCACACCGGTTTTTTTATAACAAATTTTTAATTTAAATTTTGAAAAATTCCAAAATTCAGCATTTTAGGTCAAATAAAAAAATAAAAAAATTGTTACATCTTAAAATTTCGATTTGATTTCGATGTGTACTGTTGTATGATTCTATCAAATTCAAAATTACTTGCTAGTAACAATTAATTTCTTTTTTAATAGCTCGTAAAGTTTTTATAAAAGAAAAATAAACTTAAAACTCAACTTTAAACGCCTATAAAAAAAAAACTAAAACCGATCGGGATCTTCGAATTCTTTTAAAAAGTTCTCTAGTCTGTCTTCTTTCCAACGGTATGCAATATGCCCAAAACAACGTTTAATACCTTTTAATTTTTAACTAAATGTGTAACGAGACACTAGGCTGATATTCGAAATTACAGTAAGAACAGTAGTTTTAGCATAAATAACATGCCTCAAGTAAGTAGACAGCTACTGTTATGTAACTAGTGCGTCACTACGCACTGTCCTATCTCTTTCTTAAACAGAAACTAACTTTTTAAGAATTTGAAATTAAAAAAAAAAACTTTAATTCAGAAATCACAAATCTTGTTCGAGTTGCCGCCACTGTTGCGAATGCACGCGGGGCATCTTCGTATTATCTCGACTGTAGTTGTGCGTAAACGTATTTCTGCTTTGATAGTCAATTATTCACGAAAGCCGTATCAATCGAAATCATCCCTAGTCTCAACTTCCGTGGCGTTATTTCTTTGGCTCGTTCTTAGACGTAAAGATCTAACAGAGTTAAGTCTGGGGAACGTGGAGGTCATGAAATAGCCATCCCAAAACACTGAAACAGACTTCCCCTTATTGTTAGCTGAGCTGCTAATTTTCCGTGAAGACATGTCTTTTGTATTCCAACAAGACGGTTGTCCCACTCACTGGAGTTTAACTGTCAGGGAGTACCTCAATGATACGTCAGTTTCCAGAATCATGGATTGGAAGGGATGGCCCTATTCTATGGCCTCCACGTTCCCCAGACTTCACTCCGTTAGATTTTTACGTCTAGGGACGAGCCAAATAAATTGTCTACGCCTTGGAAATCGAGACTAGGGAGGATTTAGTCCAACAATTTGATGTGGCTTTCGTGACTATCAAAGCAGAAATACGTTAACACACAACTACAGTCGAAATAAGACGAAGATGCCGCGCGTGCATTCGCAACAGTGGCGGCAACTCGAACAAGATTTGTGATTTCTGAATTAAAGTTTTTTTTTTTAATTTCAAATTCTTAAAAAGTGGGTTCCTGTTTAAGAAAGAGATAGGACACTACGCACTAGTGACATAACAGTATCTACTTACTTGAGGCATGTTATTTATGCTAAAACTACTGTTCTTACTGTAATTTCGAATATCAGCCTAGTGTCTCGATTACACATTTAGTTAAAAATTAAAAGGTATTAAACGTTTTTTTGGGCATATTGCATACCGTTGGAAAGAAGACTGACTAGAGAACTTTTTAAAAGAATTCGAAGATCCCGATCGGTTTTAGTTTTTTTTTTATAGGCGTTTAAAGTTGAGTTTTAAGTTTATTTTTCTTTTACAAAAACTTTACGAGCTATTAAAAAAGAAAGTAATTGTTACTAGCAAGTAATTTTGAATTTGATAGAATCGTACAACAGTACACATCGAAATCAAATCGAAATTTTAAGATGTAACAATTTTTTTATTTTTTTATTTGACCTAAAATGCTGAATTTTGGAATTTTTCAAAATTTTAATTAAAAATTTGTTATAAAAAAACCGGTGTGGCAAGGAATGAGTTATAGGGCGTGAAGAGATAGCCAATGACCTCTCACGGCCCCAGAGTTTCAACCCCAAACGGCTCAAAAATATAGTTACCACAAAGGTTACTATATTTAAGCCGCTTGAGGTTCTCCGCAGCCGCAGCGGCAGCGCCTGTACAGCACGATGAGCTTGGAAGATGTGATGGCGCAAGAGTATCGACGCAAGTTGCGTCACACACTAAAGGCCTACCCATCTTCCAAGGAAACAAAGACATGCCGTCCGGTCTTTTGCCATCGTCGCGTGCCAAGCCATTGGGTTCTAAGATAGCTGGAACGCCGACGGTAACAAGAGCTCGACGGATGATGTCATTTATGTTCGCGTGCCGTGCAAAACGTCCCGCACTTCGGTTGCTTGACAGGCCGTGGTGTCCGAGGCTGTTGACAGCTTCACCACAGTGACAGCGATGAGGAGAGCAGCAGGCGGCCCCAAGACGTAAAGAAGCAGCGAGGCGGAAGGTCGTGTCGTCGAACAAAGTGCCTATGCTCGACGATGGCAGTGCGAGAAGCCAAAGACCCGACTCCCACTCACCCACAGCCAGCAGACGCGCACGCTCAGCAGTAGTAGCAGACGTGTTGAGTAAATTGTCCTGAACTATTCAGCAGAGCGGCTCGTCCCACCATCTCTGGGATAATGGATTGTCGGGTTTTTCAGTATTACGGCAAGCGAGTTTCCAAGCAACGATAGGGATAAAATTTCCATTGTAGTCCGCTGATTTGGAAATTCATATTTTTTTTGTAGATAGTACTCATAAATAGAAAGGTTCTCACAAATTATCAAACGGCGCAACTTCACGGTTTACGATATATAATTGTTTAAAGTTTCCATACAAATAGCAAAAAATCACGCCATTTGCTATTTTTAGGTTGGATAAATTGTCATGGTAGACGTCAAAGTTGACATTTCACGTTCCGTTGACGGTAGAGGTGTATTTTAAAAACCTTTATTTAATTTAATGTCATATTTTTTACTTAAATATAATTTTATTACACATATCGACAAATCAAATTTGGTGTGTAATTACATTTACTTTTTTACAAAAAAATTACGAATTTATATTTACACTGTGAATGGAACGTCACGGCATTTTGTTTTATAGCGTCTTTTTATTTATCTGTTAGCCGTCAGTGTAAGTCATCGTTTGTTGCCCTTGCGGTTCAGATCGTTTGACTACTTTTGCTACCAGTAGAATTTGGATTCAAGAGCGAGCGAAGCAAGCTCTGGACTTGGGGCACCCCGACTCGGACAGGTTAGGTTCGAAGGGGATGGCGGGGTCTAGTGAGCGAGCGGAGCGAGCGAACTAAGACCCCGACATCCCCTTCGTGTTAGGTTACTGTAAACCCTGCAGACAGAAATAGGAGCCCCGCGTAGCGGGGCTACGTCGAGTACGCTTTATAGGCGAATATATTTTAAGTTTAGGTTATCATCCAAATTCTCCTGGCAGCAAAAGAAACATTGCCTACAGTAGTAGTAACAGCGCCGGAGATAAGGCGGAGACAAACTGGGGGGGGGAGGGGCCAGTTCTCCCCCTAGTTTTACTAAAAAGCGCTATTCTAACCTAAAAACTTTAACCATGAATATCTCCATAACCATGGGGCTGCGCGGTGTTTGAGTGGTACAGGGGGGTAGCCCCCTCCCCCCCCTTCCCCCCACCACCCATTCCGCCCCTTAAATCGACGGTCAACAATGGAAATTT
Organism: Cerastis leucographa; assembly: GCA_963082945.1. Classification (NCBI taxonomy): domain Eukaryota; kingdom Metazoa; phylum Arthropoda; class Insecta; order Lepidoptera; family Noctuidae; genus Cerastis; species Cerastis leucographa. The sequence continues at coordinate 16,320,336 of OY720356.1, read as the reverse complement.
TAACCAACGATAGCCTCACGGCACATCAAAATCAATCAGTGTGGAAGCCAGGATATTCCTGATTAATTTTTCAGTGCCGTAGACCGAGGATATGAATGCAGGTAAACTAATACTAGAAATTTTGCGGACGCCGAGTCCTCCCATGCGAATAGGAAGACTATTGCTTGTGCCCAAGCTCGGTCGTCCAAAGCCACATTTAAAATGGATGATAAAGTACGTCTGATAATTTGATCCATGTTGTCCAAGAGATGTGTGTGCTTCCATAAAGGGGAAGCACGAAGGAAGTATGTTAATTTAGGGCCGAAACAACAGTAACGAATTAGGGTGATAGCCGAATGCATGTTAATTTGGAGCAATCTTTCCGAAACATCATTAAAATTTTGAATCTTTTCCTCTATAAAATCGGGAAAAGAATTTTCAAGGATTGGAGACCCGAGGAGACGAAGAGAACTTTTCTCAATAATTTTAATGTCAGGGGCTATTGCGTTAAATTTGGAAATAGTTGGTTGTCTGTCGCGATACTGTCCTCTACAAATAATTCACATTTCGAAAGATTAAGGTCAAGGCCAATGGAATGAAATTCATTTTTTAAGAAATTTAGATCATTTAACACGGTATCTACATCGCCTCCCAAGGTTCCATCATCAAGATACCAAACGTTAAATTTAGAATTTAGTTGACGGACAATTGGGTGAATAGCTAAACTAAAAATCACTGGCCCGAGGGGGTCACCTTGTTGACAGCCAACAGCAGATTCTAAAAGGTTGTCGTGATAAAGTAATTTTGAAGGGTGTCTGTAACATTGCCAAAGAAAACTATAAATTTGGGGTAGTTCATATTTAGTTTCTGTTAACAAGGTGTCCCTATTTACTGAGTTGAAGGCATTCTTTATGTCAACCTTCAGAATGACCTCACCTTTGCCAGAATTTAGGTAGGTCGACAAAGCGTGTACGGCAGCCTCACAGCCGCCTTTAGAGCCGTAACCTAGCTGTAGGGGCTGAAATTTTTTCGAAACAGCCTCACCATAAGATTTTCAGTAAATCTTGGCTGCCATACGACGGTAGACAGTTCCCACGGCAATAGGACGAATGCCGCCATCCCGCTTACGCAGGGCACATAAATTTGCCCCGTATAGGATGTCGATGACGGCCTCGTTCACCTTGCCGGAGAGCATGAGGTTAATCAAAACTGTGAGTTCCTTCAAGAGTAGCTCACCAGCTTCCCCGGCGCCTGAACAGATAAGGTCCTTTAGGTGTTGAGGACTTAGGCCGTCGAGGCCACCGGCGGAGCCACTCCGGAAGGAGCAAACAGCTGTGACCACCTCTCGACCTGTAATAGTGAGGGAGTGTATGTCAGAATCAGGGGGGTCGGGAAAAGAAAGGCCATCCGCTGGGGCAGGGTGTTTGGTCTCCAGAGCTGCGAGTGTTTCTGGGGAGCACGGTGCCAGCACATCGCTACTGAAAAGAATCCTGGCTGCTCCACTAATGTCACCTTCCCCTAACTTGGTTTCCACCAAATGGGATATACCTCTTGAAGAGGTATATCTCTGCGTCGGTAATTTGGTGTCTAAATCTTGAGCCGAAATATTACAATTTTCTTTAATTTGTGATGTCAAAGATTTTTTGGTTGCCAAATTCTTTTGCACGTGAAGAATTCTATAAGGGAAGGTGAGCAGTTGTTCCCAAGCACTTAGCGAGTTCTCCCGGACGGCAAGGCGCACGCAACCTGCTAGGTTTTGTGCTACAAGTGGTCTAGCGCCTCGGGGAACTCGCTTTAGTATAGGAACAGAGTTTTTGAATTTTGACAGGGTTTTCCAAAGTGGGTCGAGAGAAGATATGTCCTGTGTCGTGGGCGATGGTGTTAAAACAGGGTCTGAAGTAGGTGCATTTTGAAGTTTATGTACTTTTCCAATATGCACATTCAGACCCCGCTTACCTTTAAAAAACCGTGCTTGGGTACAAAGCGGGCATCTCTCCAGGGTGGTCAGCGATGTTGAAGATAGACATGCACTATTACCCACCACATCGCTGCTGCTATTATTCATAAAAAAAAGACATAGCAAAATAAATATAATAAACTAAATTAATATGAAAACACTGAAGTAACACTTATATTATATATATTATTTATACCATAATGTTTAAAAAAAATGACCACCCGTGCGAAGCCGGGACGAGCCGCTAGTTATATAATAATAATCTTTATTACACAAGAAATTGGTAACAAAAATTGAAGTCCCCGACTCCTGTGCTAGGTGATAGACCACGTAAGAATAAAATAAAAATAGAACACGAAAAGAACGAAAACAGCAAAGTGCAATGAATTCTCAACAATTTCTCAATTCTTTTTAGGGTTCCGTAATCGAATGGCAGAAAACGGAACCCTAATGGATTCGTCATGTCATGTGTCTGTATGTCTGACTATCTGTCCGTTCGTATGTCACAGCCACTTACTTATTCCGAAACTAATAAGACTACACAGTAGTTTGGTAGGTAGATGTAAATTAATTAATTTAAATACAAAAAACAAGGACCCCTCCTTGTTTTTTGTATTTAAATCGTCAAGCGGTTCACCCCATACATGAAACTGAAACTAAAACGTGCGGGATGTCTATAGATAGGTCTTTAAAATTACATTGAGGTTTCTCAAACCATTTTTTTCCAAAGTCAATCGTTTCAGAGATAGACACTTTCAAAGTGGTAAAAAGTGTCCCCCCTCTAATTTCTATAGTAAGAGGAGGATAATTCTGAAAAAATGTGGGTACTGTAAAACGTAAAAAACTTTCAAAAATTGGTTTGAAATATTTGATGTTGAATGTAATAACAATACAACATGAATGAGTCTTCAAAATATTATTATTATATTGTTTTGTGCTACGGAACCCTGTGTGCGTGTGAGTACGACTTGGCACTTGGCCGGTTTTTTTTTTAAGAATGCCATTATGATTAAATTCCTTTGACGTTTATTGATGGTTTCCTGATAACAAGTGTTTAGAAAATGAAGTATTCGGTATTGAACTCTACGCTTCTGCAAATAATATTTATAACTAGTATTAGAGGTTGGCAGCATATCGCACTCTCTCGCTCGTTCATCTATAGCTACTTCACTCCCGCCCGCGGGATTATTCCGATCTGTCACCCCGCTTTGTCCCCTTAGGAGGACAGATCGGAAAAAAAAGTTTGATCTGTCCCCCTGTCAGCAATGAGGGGACAGTTCGAACTTTATTCACTCCTTAACGGTTTCATCTGTCCCCCTATCACTGATAGGGGGACAGATAAAACTTTTTATTCCTGTTTGTCCCCCATAGAATTTAAATTAATTCTTAAAAGTAATGCTACACGTTATAAGTTTACTTTTAAGAATTAAATAAAAGATTAGTGGTTTGGATTATTATAACGACCTGTATTTAAATAAATTATAAATATTTCTTTTGTTTCTGTATCGATCAGTCACACTCCCATAAATCACGTAGTAGGTATTCCAGGTATAATAAGTATTATAACAATCAGTCCTCTGATTTGACTTCATATTACAAATGTTAATTTTTACTAACAATAATGTTAACTTTTAAATGAGGAAATGTTCCTAATAAGAAAATTTAACGTGTTTAGATAAAATCGCAGCTTCTTTTAAGGTAATTCTGTATGAAGTAAATAAATTCAAGTTTTGACGTTTTCATTCCTGTAAGAGTTATCAAACAAAATAAAATTTCTGTCTGTGCTTTGTATGTCAGTACTTTAATATCAAAACTTATTTGCGATAACAACTTAAAGATTTATAAAATATGGTAGGGAATTACTTGCACTCCATTATTGTTTCCAAAAAAGCTGGCTCTTCCGGGAATTTACTCAGTGCAGGTAAACAATAGATTTCAAAACAAGCAAACAAATTTCGGTTCTCTCTCTCTTTCTTACTCATGGGGCCTTATGGGCAGCCGCAATAATGCGCATTACTAAGAGAACTAGTGCAAATTTACCATTTTTGAAGGTGAGACATCAGTGTTAAATTGTTCGTTATAATTAATTTGAGTGAAGTGTTTATATTACCAAGTATGTAGTTTTCAAGCGAACTATTGCACAGTATCATTAAACTGAGAGGAAATTACAGACAGAGGTAAGTTAATATAGAATGTACACTACACACAATACGACTTTTGGAAATTGTTAGCAAGTGTGGCATGACTTTTAAGAATTAATATATTAAATTCTGTTGGGGACAAACAGGAATAAAAAGTTTCGTCTGTATCAGTGATAGGGGGACAGATGAAACCGTTAAGGAGTACCGAGAACCGTTAGTTCTGATTGATACAGAAACAAAAGAAATATTTATAATTTATTTAAATACAGGTCGTTATAATAATCCAAACACTAATCTTTTATTTAATTCTTAAAAGTAAGCTTATAACGTGTAGCATTACTTTTAAGAATTAATTAAAATACTATGGGGGACAAACAGGAATAAAAAGTTTTATCTGTCTCCCTATCACTGATAGGGGGACAGATGAAACCGTTAAGGAGTGAATCAAGTTCGAACTGTCCCTTCATTGCTAACAAGGGGACAGATCAAACTTTTTTTTCCGATCTGTCCCCCTAAGGGGACAAAACGGGGTGACAGATCGGAATAATCCCGCCCGCGCGCATCGCAAGGGCATGGTACAGCAGACAGCATTATTAAGTAGTTACTGTTCGTTATGGATATAGGGACCCTTCTACTTCATCATTAAAAACTTCATTATATACTTTTATAGAATCAACAATCCTCTAAAACATAACATACCTACTCTTACAATTTCTGACAACACACTGATACTATACTCTATGACTGAAATACACCAGTCATTTTTTTACCTATCAAAATTACAAACGTTCTTGCTTTGAAACTATTTTCTTAAACCCATAAACATTAAAACTAGCCAGTGTAGCTGAGACATAAAAATTCTGTATTAACTAATTTCATAACAGTTACCCCCCTGGCGTACTCGGCGGGACTATAGAGGGGTCAGCACATACTGCCGCTGTCTGTACCACCGTCTTTGTACTGAACCCGAATCAGTTTGAACCGAATATCATAGATCATTCAATACGAAATACAATATCGGTATACTGTGTTGTTTGTGACTCATCGTGCTATGTTCATATGTTCGCTATATAGGTAAGTGGATACCTGATATATAGATGCAGTGGCGTCCGATATATAGGTATTGGATATTGTGCCGATACATAGATATTGTACCCATATATACGATTTGTATCGCCCAGTCCTTGAAACTTAGTTCGTTGTCTAGTTTCACAACATTGTTTGTTTTGATGTGTATGTCGTCATCGCTGAATTCATCAAAGGCAATGTAATTCATTTTTACTATTCATTAATTTATTCCAGATTGATTATCCTGGTAATTCATGATTTTAGACGGTGGGTGAAGGAACTTAGCGATTGCATGATGTTTTCAATCCCTACAACTCTACTTTCTATTAAAAACGCTGTTACTACGCTGAACACACGTATGTATGTATCTGGGTAGTACCAGTGCTGTACATACATTTTAATGTACTAAAACTATCGATTTACTAAAACAATGACCTCACTCTTAAATAATGCATGAATGGCCTTTGTATTATCGATTTCCCATCAGGTGTTATTACATGGTAGTCCCAGTATCTCTTAAAAGTCACATTATAATCGTAGCGCTCTCGGGAGTAACACTTGAAGTTTTAGATTTACGACCATCAATAAATTTGTGAAACTTATGGAATATTTTATGTTACACGTGTTTGTTAGCGTCTAATAAATTCAGGAATACTTTACTATTGTATTTGCCATCTCAACCGCTCTGCACAGTATACAGGCTGTTTTTTTCTAGCCAGGATGGGTAAGTTCTAGGAACTATAGGTCATAGAGAAATATACTAAAAGAAAGGAACTAGTTTCAACAGTTAATAAAACAATAATAATTTATAACTTGACACTGGCTAAATGCACAAACCGTGCGAAGCCAGAAAAAAAAAAAAAAAAAAACAATAATAATTAATATTTTTTCCAAATATTTTTTTGTATTTTCTTTGGTCCTTTTGTTTTTTCTAAGACTTATATTTCAGAATCTACCAAATTTGAAAACATATACAACAGTGTCTTTACAAATTTAATATTCATATGAAATGAGGTATTCTTCTAGCTAGCTTCACATGTTGTACTAATTATTATTTTTGTGTTGGGATTATACTCAGTGGTTAGTAAACTTATAACTTTTTCACAGCATGAACAAATTTTACATTATCTGACTATTCTGCCAAAATACTTACATGTTAAAAAGTTATGTCTGTGTTTGTGTGTTTTATCTTTCACACATTCAATTATTTTCTTTTTACTTTAAATTCAGAAAAAAAAGAACTTGATTTAAAAATTAACACAAAATAATATTGTAAAAATAAAAAATATTATTTTTACTTATTATTTTAAATATAATTTGAGGTGTTACAACTAAGATGTTTATATACAGACACATAACTAAAGTGATGGTAAGTTCATTAACACTGTAGTATTGGCACTTTAGTTGGTGTTTCATTATAATTAATTAATAATATTATTTATCAGCAGTAATAAATTTCTTATCATTAAACCAGCAACTCACATTTAATCAGTTCAATTATTTATTGCAGACTCACTGTACATTTGTATAGCAGGCAGAAACAATTCAAGTTACCACAACCAAAACAATACAAATAAAATGGTAGACCCTAAGAGAGTATTAAGTTATGAAGACATGTTGGAAGTGGTCCATGAACCAAAGAAGGTAATCATTGATGTCCGAAACCCTGATGAGGTGGCCAGCACCGGCAAGATTCCATCCAGCATAAATATACCATGTAATTTTTTAAATTTAACTTTTCATTCTTCATATAATAATATGGTGTTTTCCAAGTGCGCGCTTTTATCTAGAAACTAAGTCAAACAATAACACATTTGTGCACTTATATATATAATATCGTCTCAAGTAGCCTTCTTCTTCTTGTCGATGATACTTACTTCTTTGTTATATGGTTTGGGCCCACTAGGTAGCCACATTTACCGCAGCGTCAGAGACGTTATTTAGGTCGTCAAGAGTGCAGGTAAACGGACACCTTTGACACTCCAGGTGTGGCATAGTTTGATCAGGAGCGCCGCACTCGCACTTGGTGTTGGAGGAATTATTACCACCCCATTTTGCCAGATTATGATTGCAGCGGCCTACTTGGGTACGCAATCGATTTAAAGCTTTCCAGATAGGCCACTACAGATCACTACCGGGAGCCAGGTGTTCTTGGGGCTTCACGAAGTTGTGAGGTGGTGGACATCTTTCTTGCCAAAGCTTGCTTCATTCTTTAGATAGCCTGTTTTGGATTGCATGGGTGGACCGCAAGAAACTTTTAGCACCTTTTAGGTACGGCTTTTAAGTCTACCCGGGTAGTTGTGTGGTCGTAGAGGGGATGTCGGGAATCGGATTCTTGGTTCTTTTTTTCCAGCGCGCAGGCGACATCCCTTCGTACAGACGGTGCGGTAGTGTGAAAATAGCCAGTAAGCTTGGTTTTTCACATTACATACTTAAGTACTACATTATAAAAAGAGATAATCGTTGTATCAAGTCAAAAGAAATAAGTCTTCCAAGCAACTTCATAAAAAACGAGGAAGTTATCTTCCTCTTTTTTTATGTAGTTGCTTGGATGACTTTTTTCTATCAACAACAGACCAATTCAAGAATAACGTAATAATAACTCATCAAGTCATCATTAGGGTCAGTTCACACCGAGACGCGATGCGACGTGACGCTGCGCGCGCACTTTTAAAGAGCGATTCAAAATATAACTTTATATTCTATACGAAAAGATACACGTTTCGATGTGAGAATTCAGAATACGTTGCGCCACGCAGCGCGGCGTCGCGCTGCGTCGAGCGGCCTCGTGAGGTAGATTTCAGTAGAAATCAGAATACGTTGCGCCATGCAGCGCTGCGCCGCGCCGCGCGAAATCACTGGCCTCTTCAAGTATCGTCGCGTCGCGTCTCGGTGTGAACTGACCCTTAAACAATACCTATGATATTTTTTGTAAAAAAAACATTTTATACAAATAATTGGAGTTAAGTCTTAAGGCCCTCGCTCACGGCGACTTTTTGTAGCGATGCTGACGCGCGTTTATCAAATGCGCGACTGCATCGCTACTAACGCGGGTTAGTCGCATTTGCAACGCGCTACAGAAGCGAGCAGTATCGCGACTGTATCGATGCAAACGCGCGACAGCATCGCTACAAAAAGTCGCCATGAGCGAGGGCCCTAAGTACCAATAATTTAAGTACGTCATTGCTTAGTAGGTACAGCTGTTGCTTACACATCTAACTTTTTTACAGTGTCAACTGTCGATGACGCTTTAGCGCGCATGTCAAACGAAGACTTCAGGCGTCAGTTTCAACGCGATAAGCCGTCGAGTAACGATGAACTTATCTTCTATTGCCGCTCCGGCAGACGGTCTTCTGAAGCCCTAGACAAGGCACTAAAATTGGGCTATACAAAGTAGGTACCTTACAGAGCAATTAATAAATAATTATAACAATTCTGGTTAAGAAAATAAATCATTACATACATTGTAAGTTAAAGTCGGTAAAAAAAGTGGTTCCGCACACAAACAAAATATAGCCTATTTCCGGTTTTTATTTTACATAAAAGGTGTAAAACACCTCTTAACGAAGCCGAAAGGCACTGGTTCTCCCTGTCCTTGCGATCATTTTTTTTGTTCTACAACATACCTGGTAACATTCTAGTTACGGAGATATTAGGGGTCAAAGTTCCAACTTTTTGACAAGTATTTTTTTAAATACAAGTTTTTAATGTAAGATTTTTACTTTAAACACCGCCACGACCCCCGTACTATTGAATCCGTCCATCAGCACAATGTTTTGAGTGCGTTACATTGAGTTCTACCACAAAACATGATTTTAAACCCCCCAAAAAAAAGTCGTTTCCCAGCAATATTTTTTGCGTAAAGTTACTTAGTTTCATGTACAGAATGCTTGGTTGACGGCTTCGTGATGAGGTAATTTACACCGTGTATGAGAAGGAAAGTATGGTGAAGTAGTTGTATTAATAACTAGCTGTACCCAGCATGCGTTGCAATGCACTTTTTACTACCCACCTACCCTATCCGACCTACCTACCCTATCCTACCTACCCTACCCTACGCTACCTACCTACCTACTCTACCCTACCCTACCTACCTACTCTACCCTACCCTACCCTACCCTTACTACCTACCCTACCTACCTACCCTACCCTACCTACCTACCCTACCCTACCTACCTACCCTACCCTACCTACCTACCCTACCCTACCTACCCTACCCTACCTACCTACCTACCTTACCCTACCTACCTACCCTACCCTACCTACCTACCTACCCTACCCTACCTACCTACCTACCCTACCCTACCTACCTACCTACCCTACCTACCTACCCTACCTACCTACCCTACCTACCTACCCTACCTACCTACCCTACCCTACCCTACCTACCTACCCTACCCTACCGTATCCTATGTCCGTCTCCTGGCTCTAAACTACCTCCCTGCCAATTTTCAGCTAAATCGGTTCAGCCGTTCTTGAGTTATAAGTGAAGTAACTAACACGACTTTCTTTTATATATATATAGATATGAATGGTGCAAACGAAACGAATGAGTCTCCTCTGCACCATTGATGGTGCAGGTCAATGGTGCAAACGGAACAACGGGGCAGTGGCTGAGAGATTGGCTGCTGCGCTGCGTTGCACGGCACGGGTTCGATTCCCTCACAGAACAAAAATTTGTATGGCCTACAGGCGGGTCTGGCTGTTTGCGTATGCGAGTTTAAACGCACCCGTCAGGGTCGGCGCAACACGTCTTTTTTTGCTCCATCCTCCTCTGTCATTCGTTTTGCTATCATGTACTCCTTTTTCCTTCATAATTATAATTTTTCACACAATCGTTCTATATTTTCTTTGGTCTTCCTCTACCTCCATCCACATTTAATATTCATCACCACAATACAGGAAAAATTACCAAGATAGGCAATTACCGACTAGCTGTGCCCGCGACTTCGTCCGCGTGGAATTTAACAAAACCGTTATTTAGTTTTTTTTCGTTTTGCATTTTTATTTTAATTATTATTTATTGTTCTAAAATAGAAGTAGCCTTAGTTATTCCATATTACATCAGCTTTCTTCCAGTGAAAATCCCCTTCAAAATCGGTCCAGCCGTTCCAGAGATTAGCCGGAACAGACAGGCAAAAATTGTAAAAAATGTTATTTTGGTATATATGTACCGAATTACATTCAAAAAGCATCCAGTAAAAAGCGGTTATTTTAATATTACAAACAGACACTTCAATTTTATTTATTGTATAGAACATTACAAGCTTGTAATTCGTTTTTTATCACCTATTGTTATTGAGTATGTGTATACATGTATGACACAAAACATGGCCGCATGGTCATGTATGATTTAACTTGTTATTTTTACGAACATTTTATATGCTAGGTTAAGTTATAGTGTGCTGAGGACATTGAGACATTGATCTATATCAAATTATTATATTTCTTTATTTTCAGTTCTAAAACTTATTTGGGAAGCTGGGATGAGTGGTCAAGCAAGAAGAACAAATGAGTACAAGCAGTAATTTTTTAATTAAAATTGTAACTTAATGTGCAATAAATAGTGGTGTTGTATATGTTTAGGTATATTTTGTCTTTTATTTCATACTAGCTGTGCGACCGCGTCGTGTGGAATTTAAGAAGTAGCCTAAGTTACTCCTTATTACATCAGCTATCTGAAAGTGAAAGTCCCGTCAAAATCGGTCCACCCGTTCCAGAGATTAGACGGAACAGACAGACAAAAATTGTAAAAAAAAATATTTTGGTTTATGTAGGTACCGAATATACATGCATAAAAAGCGGTTATTTTAATATTACAAACAGACACTTCAATTTTATTTATTTGTATAGATAGCAGAGCCCGCGACTTCTTCTGCGTGGTTTTGAAGAAGCAGCCTAAGTTACTCCTTGTTACATCAGCTATCTGCCAGTGAAAGTCCCGTCAAAATCGGTCCAGCCGTTCCAGAGATTAGCCGGAACAAACAGACAGACATAAATAGGGGTGCGGACTGGGTAAAGAAAACGACATTCTATTTTGTCCGTCAGACAGGTAATACAAAAATATTAGACACGTATTTTTTGTTTTATCAAAATATCAAAAAATTACTTAGTTAAACTCATTAAAGTTGAAGAGTGGGGGCTTACTACGTCACAAGTAGGTATAAAACTTACCTACATGTGACGTCATGCGCCATTTCAACTCAATATATCTCCGTAATTTTATGACCACGTGAAAAAAGAAAAAATACGTGTCCAATACTTTTCAATAAACTACCCGACGGACAAAGAAAAAAAAATGTGATTATCCCCTATTGTAAAAAAATGTGCCGTATATACATATAAAAGGTTATTTTAATATTACAAACAGACATTTCAATTTTATTTGTATGTATTAGATCAGATTGAGTTAGTTTGGAAGGTTTGTAGTGTCAGTTACCACAGAGTTGAAAGGGAGTTGTTTGACTGTATGAGCATGTCACAAGGAGGTATCAATGCATGTGAATAAAAGAGTTGTTATGATTATATTGTTGCTGGATGAATTGTAAGAGGATTGATATGAATGGAAAGAAACGTGAATGTTAGTGACAGTTAACACAGAAGAATGGAAAAAATAATGACAAGTGCGTTTAGATGCTCTGATAAGAAAATCAAACCACAGACAGTGATATTGTAGACACAAAATCGATAATAGGAGAAGAATACATTTTTAATGTTTACCACAAATAAATAAAATAACATCATTTAAAATTTTACAGCACCAAAACAATGTCAGCAAAATGTCAAGGACAAAGTAATCATTATCTACAAACAGAGTACTAGTAATCAGTTTGTCTCACTGAGATTTGTTAGCCCAGTCAGTAAAACTTCCAAGATAGTTCTTTGCACTGTAAGAAAACAAAAAAAAAAAGTTATTACACTTAAGTAAGTACTGTGTTATACAAAGCACAACTGAACTAAACATAGACATCAATCTAAATGCCTAGCAACAATCTCCTTTATTGAAGCTAGGTAGGCATACTACATCTTCTAGGTTTTTTCTTTACACTCTGACTGAAACTCCTTCAAGAATTCTCACCTACACTGAATGTACACCAAATAACATAAACACAAATACACAGTGAATCAAACTTTACTCAAAGTTGAGTTGTCTACCAGCTAAAAATCACTGAAGCATGTGAATGTGACAAGTTATCACAATACAAATTGTATGTTATACTTTGCCCTGCTATTGTTTCAAGTAACACAATGGATGGATGTTTGTTTAAAACTTGTATCATATGTCACACAAATTGTCTACTGAATGTAGATGTTGAATAATAACTTACTTCTTGAATCCTAAGTTTATAGCATTTTGTTGTGCCATGCCAGACCTCTTCCCGATCATACAATAGAATATGATCTCAGTATCTTCTAGTGGCTTTGGCCTTTTATAGGCCTTCTCAAACTCTTTATCAGGCATTGCACCTAGTACAGGTGATAAATTGCCCACTGTAAAAATATATTTTTTTCATGAGTTTGACAATGTTTTATAATTCATTGGTTCCAAACAAATTATCAATATTGACTTACTTTGAATTATAATAGTATGGTGATAATACTTCGGTATTGAAATAACATAACAACCATTGTGCCGATTCAATTTAGATTGCTATGAACACACTAAGAAGAACATAAAAACTTACATGGGATGTTGACGCTATTAGGAATCTTGCCATGTTCCAGAATTTCATGGGGTTCCCGAACATCAATTATTAAAGTATTGCTGTTTGCTGTAGCCTGCTTTACATAATCATAATCAACAGTTAACCCATCAAGGTTCACTTGTACGGAATAGGAACGCACTGAAGTGATACTTGGAAAGTGTGAAGATGGAGCATATTCGAAAATACCTGCAATTATCACATTTATATGTAAGATTATTTGTGTGGTTCTGTGCGCAGGTGTGCTTGCCACTTACATATATTAAATTTATATATCTAATGGCCATGTACTCACAAGGCATATTCAATCTTCGCAAGCACTTTCTTATATTTATAGTTCCCGCCGCTCGAACTGTCTGACAAGAAGACGGTAGGCACCGCCGGATTGCCCGTACTAACGCTAACATTTTTATATAATTTAACACTTCCTCCGATAACGTGTTAAGTTTTTGAAGCCTAAAAGCAAAATATTACTTGAACAATTTTCGCTGATTTTTTATCCGATTTTATACTTTTTTGATAAATGAAATTGACAGTGACAGTCGTTTTTTTTTCTAGTTTATTCATCTGGGTTTCGTTCGGTTGAAGACGGTTTTCATTTTGTATTTTCATAATGTTTTAAATTACTGGAATATTACTTAAAATATTGCATTATATATATAGGATTGTTTAATATAAATGAATCAATGCTAAAATAAAAGTATGCACGCTACATTTATATTCACAAAAACATCACAAAAACATTTTTACCAAGTGGCAACAAAATGCACACTTTCGATTTTGACATGGTATTCTCACTCAATTTTGACAGCTGACCCCATCCATCAAAAGCTTTCAAGCTTGTGCAAAAATATTTTTAATTTTTCGTAATTTACATCTCCTCATAAGTTGTAAGTGTTTGTGTGTTAGTTATTTAATCAATCGAAGCTATAACTATACAATTTTCATAATATGGACGACTAGTAATGTTGAAACTCGACGCATCCTCAATACCTTGTGATTTTTATTGTGTTCTATTTCTATGCGGAACAGCAGTATGACAGTATCAATAAACATGAGTAACTTATCTTACTTCCAGATGCTATACGCATAACATACAGGAGTGTGCGAGTGTAGTGTTGGTCAGTGGTGTGAAATGGTTTCATGTTGAAATCTATCAGGTCATTACGTTGCAAATATGGGGTCCATGCGACCGACGGGAAGGTTCCTATCGTTCGCCAACAACATCCAGAGGACACAGAAACAACCTGGTAAATATATAACTTTAACTTGTCAATAAACTGGATCACATACCTATGTTATGAATCATAGATTCATGTGTCCTTGTTTGTTTTTGCAAATGCTAGTACAGATTATGTATGTCAAAATCGCGTCGTTCACTATAGTTTTAAACATAATTTAGCACTTAAAATTTTTCTATTCACATCAAATCAGTTTTTTGATAACATTTGGTATGTTGTAATATTGTTTATGTATAGTTCAAATGTACTTATCGGTTGCAGTTAGACAGTTCCAAAACCATTCCAGTATTCATTGCCAAGATGATTAGACAAACTGTAAACAACAAATATTTAATAACTATGATATTATTTTTACTTTCTTCCTTCAATTATTTTAAAAACTCATATCTTTGTCTAGTGCCAAGCGGTTTCCCTCAAAGCCTATCAGGTAGTGAGACGGATGTGTCAACATCAAATGAGAACCTGTCCCGCGAAGAGCGCTATGTTGTGCGTCACACCGCCAGGGTAGAACCACAGGGACAGGAGAATCAGGCTCAGCCTAATAACAATAACCGGAACTCCCTCAAGGTACAATACACTTTACATTACTGCTCTTCCATAATATGATTACTAGAGACCACATAGGTAAAGTTTATTTGCCTAAACTGCAAGGAAGTAATTAACATATGGATCCTTCCTCCTCCTTCTATTTTAACAGTTTAAGTTTAGAACTTATAAATAATTGCAGGATTTTAAAGGGAGGTATTTTGTACATGTTACTAACTTCCCTGAAACTTAGATAAATAAACTCTACTTATTCCAATTTCGGATGATTACTGTCCCGCTACTGGGCAGAGGACTCCTTCTATTCTTTCCATTGCTCCTATAATACATCCCGCTATCTCTTTTTGTGGTGCTACTGCAGCCCCACAAAAGGCTTCAGACTTCAGGTCGAGAATGATTAGCATAGTTACCTACTTGAATTTGACAAGGATGCAAAACAACACCTTGTATAATAGACTAAATGGATCATAATTAAACATTGTTTGGAAGTTCATCATTATAAAAATAAGAAATGCGGATGTTGATACTTATACCCATATCTATAAACAGGTCAAAGTAATTATTTGAATTCAAGTAATTATTTAAGATACAGTTTTTTATTCTGTAGGTTAGTAATTGATCGAAGTTAGAACTATCAAAGGTATAAGGGATTCTTAGCTTTGTTTTCTTTGTTGGTTCTTACTTCTTTCATATTCTTGTTTATTGCATAAGCACTTCGTCCACGAAATCATCATCTGCCTAGCCTTTTCCCAAACTATCTTGGGGTCGGCTTCCAGTCTAACCGGATTCAGCTGAGTACCGGTATTTTACATGAAGCGACTGCCTATCTGACCTCCACAACCCAGTAACTGGGTAATACGATACCCCTTGGTAAGACTGGATGTCAGACTTTTTGCTTCTGACTACTCATAACGACTGTCAAAGATCTACGAATGACAGCCGGGACCAACGGCTTAACGTGCTTTCCGAAGCACGGAGGAAACTCGGTATGTAATTATGGTCACCCATCCACGGACCAAGACTTCGTCCGCGAAAATTGTGGTAAAATATAGTCTATGTTACTTGGTAAAGATGTAGCTTTCAAATGGTGACAGAATTTTTAAAATTGGTCAAGAAGTTTTGAGGTAAATCGTAACAAATAAACAATCAAATCTTTCCTCTTTATAATATTGGTTTAGAATATGGTTGCATAAGTAATTGCTTAAGCTCAAGTAATTAATTTAACTTGACTGTATATATGGGTGTTAGATTTCTGTTTATAAGTAAAAGGTAGTTGTATCTTCATTATTTTAACTCAACCCCTAAGTTTTCTGAAAAGTTTGCAATGAAATATTTCATTTTCTTAATAAACTGAACACCTATTGTATTTTTAGGAGAGTGTAACAGGAAGCAATCGAAACTCTCTCAAAGACTCAGTGGGTGGCGGCAATAGCAACCGAAGCTCCTTAGACGTGTCCTCATCTTCATACAACACTCTCATCATACACAACCAGGACGACTCCTGGCCTCCGAGGCCTACGCCTATCAGGTAAGAACTAAATCTCATATAGTACTAGTTTTAAAGATCTACAACAGTTCTTGTGATCTTCTTCGTGTCGCTGGCATGACGATATCTATATTTTGTTAGCCCAGAACATTGCCACTTCCACCGTGTCATCGTTGGTAGCGCAGAGTCACTTCGCCTGAATGATTTGGGCTTAGATGTTTGTGATTATTAAAAGCCTTTTCAAGTAATCCAACCTTGAAATAAGAACCTTTATAATCACACTCATGTTCTGCTTGAAATTTTTTAAAGTCTTCGAATAAGCAGCATGTGCAGCAGATTAACATCCAAATGAATAAATAATGATGAACTGTCCCTTACATTTCTCAATTTTCAAATTAAAGCTTTGGTCAAGCGGATGGTGCGGGGTGCGGTTTGATAGCGTTAATTATGTAAACTAACTTCCATGGAGGCGTTCAAAGTGGCGCGGATATTCCCGCCTGGGGTTTGCTTCAGTTTGAATAGTGACTATCACAATCCTTAACAACCAATTTTCTCTCCAACAGAGAACACGAACGAACCAGTAGTGAAGTGAAACACCCCACCACACAGTCGTCCCCATACCATACACTGAAAAAGAACGAAGGACTGAAGAAACCTAGTGGGATACCTGTACCCAAGTCGCATAAAGAACAAAATGTGACCATGACTGCAAACTACATTGATATCGGAGGCCAGAGGATTTATACTAGCCCACCTGACCATGGTGTTCAGGTACGATTAACAATTGTTGTAATAGGTAAGATATAATTCTAAAAGCGACCGGAACCATAAACCGAAATGGTTAACTACGTCACGAACACGATTGGTTTCCATGTAACTCAATAAAAACGTTTCCATAGAACGCCTATTGCCGTTTTTATAGATTTCATAGAAATCAACGTAGTTATATTTTTTCGTTATGAGATAATAAATGAACAATGGATGTTTTGCACATAGAATGAAATAATAATTGGTTTATAAGCACTCTGAACGCATTCCTTGCTTTTTATTCTCCAAATACCTGCTTTTATCGTTTTGTTCAGATACGTTACAGTTATCGATACGCAATATCTACTGTGCAATTCCATATTTCTTTTTGATATTTAAAGTTTTACTAGTCTTTATTCTCTTAACCAGGAAATAACAGAAATCCCCGACGACTTCCTCAACCAATCGTCAGTGTTGAAGCACTTAGCTAAGGAAGTGGCGCAGTCGCCGACCCCGCGCGGGCCCACCCCGCCCGCGTCTCCCCGCGCCGCCGCGCCTCCCCGCGACGACTCGAGGAAAGCTAAGGGAAAATGCTCCAAAGCTAAGCTGAGCAAGGAGAAACTGAATCTGTCGAGGTCACAGCCTGATCTTACAAGGTGAGTCGGAAATTTAAATGATTAAATTTTTCAAGTGAAACTTCTTATGCGACTTCCAACAAGTTTGCGTTAAACTTTTAACGCTACCATGGAGGGGGGATAGAAAGAGACAGAGCGATTGTGAATGCGTGGCACTCGAACACATGCGTGTAGTATTACGAAGTTTCACTTTTTCCGCGCGTAGGGACTCCACGCATTTTTTTTTTTATATATATACTAATGAACTACTAATAGTTAGTTGGGTATCGTTCTAATTGGGCTGTGGAGATCAGATAGGGAGTCGCTCCATGTTCAATACTAGTATTCAGCTGCATCCGTTTAGACTGGAAGCCGACCCTATCATAGTCTGGAAAAGGCTAGGCAGATGATGATGATGAACTACAAGTCGTTAGTTCACAGGTCTGCCCAAATAACCATCACAATCTGCTTAGGTTTTTCCATACTACCTATATTTGAGTCAGCTTCCAGTTGGCTGCAGCTAAATAACTGTATTTGTCTTGAAATGCCTGCGTAACTGACTTCCGCAACCCAGTTACTGTTTAATACAATACTCCTTAGCAAGACTGAGTTCCAATTCAAATACCCGGTCCCAGTAAATACTCTAGATAGTTACAACTTCACTATAGTACAAGGAAACCACTCCTTTTTTTTTACGGATGGGAAATCATCAAATGACTTCTCCCGCTCTGGGCGGAGCGGGAGGGAGTGTC
This sequence comes from Cerastis leucographa, assembly GCA_963082945.1. Classification (NCBI taxonomy): domain Eukaryota; kingdom Metazoa; phylum Arthropoda; class Insecta; order Lepidoptera; family Noctuidae; genus Cerastis; species Cerastis leucographa. The sequence continues at coordinate 16,302,105 of OY720356.1, read as the reverse complement.
AGACTTGTACTGACTAAAACTCATCCATGTTCCTTCTTCGCCCTTTGTGTTCCAGGGCCACGGTATCTCAAGGAAACCACTCCTTAAGTTTGGCGTCACGTATTTTTGACTATTAAAATATGTATCGCAATAATTTACAGAGAAACGGGATCATTATTTCTTTATGTTGAGATAACCTTGATAGGGGTCGACGAACACGAATTTAGCCTAGCCACCTGTCGCGGCTTCGCACGCTATATAAATATGAATGCATCATACACTTTCTGTATAAATTATTTGAATAATCGTGAAATCCCTTGAGAATGCACCTAACAACGTGGAATAGGCTTGAGTTGGTCTGAAAAAGAATAGAATGGAAGCGATATCGACGCACAAAACAATTACCAAGTATTCAGTACAATCATTCCGAACCGATTACCAATGAATTTTTTTTCTGGAAAAATATATGGAACAGCAGATTTAAAAAAAAAATACCATTTTATAATTTCTATGTGGCCCCCACAAGAATTTTTGTTCGCAATGATGCATTGAGATACTGGTAACCGTTTGTGCGGCAATGTTCCTTCCAGCCTGTATACTTTATTGTACACCAAAATTGAAACAGAACTGTTTTACAATATTGCTAATTCAGAGAAAAGAGAGCATCCATTCATAGAAGCGAAATAAGACGTCGTTCGCCAAGTCTACTCTCATTTTCTTTATTCGGGCGAGGTGTCTCGACAGCACGTCGGACTGTTCGCTTTTATTGCAAGGATAAAGCTCTTTCGGTCGGCTCTAGCGAATCGCACGTCGATAATACTGTGATAACTCCCTAAAATATCAACAAAATGAAAAATTAAACCGACAAACGGCGTTTTATATTATTTAGAGATGTCCAATGCAATTTGCTTGGGGTCAGTGTGGGCGTCCGCGCGGTGCCGGGTGGGTCAGAATCGAGTGGTTGGTGCAGCGGCGGCGAGGGCGAGTTGGAGGAACCAGATGATGCATTCACAGCTGTACTCGACGCGCTGGCTGCAGAGAACCATCAACTCAAGAGACAGCTTGCTGATGCTTGCGAACGAGTCGCTAAGACTAATAAAGTGAGTTATAGTCATTCTTTTTCTTAACTTTCCCTCTGCTAGGACACAGGCCTTCTCTCTCTGAGAGGGAGCGGGCTGTATACCACCAAGTGGGCCCAGTGCGGGTTGGTGGATGATTTCTAAGCGTGTGGCAAGAAGTTTAAATATGATTGGTTTTCGAAATTAAGCCGCATGAACTCCGCACGCTGATATAGTCAGAAGGTCATCAAGTGGCGTGTGGTGCAAGACGAAGATGGAAGGTGTGCCATTGTCTATGGGAGACGCCGTGTACGCATTTGATATTTCAGCCGTCGATGAACTTAAACGATAAGTGACGTAAATGGAAAATCAACATCTAATACAACCCAACCGCATGTCTTATGCTAGCTTCCGATGTCATGCGAGTTTATACCGGATTTCTAATATCATAAAGATCGAAATAACACGACGTGGGCTGCAGTCGCCCACCGACCTCACTGTGCCAATTTCTGATTCGATTAACTGCGTTACTACTTTTAAATGTGACACTCCAGTGACAATGACCTTCAAAGAAATAGTGAACAGTCATCTTTTGTTGAATGGTGGACGTATTCTATCACGTTTACTATGTTTTACATTTGTTTATCTATACATCTTTTTCACTATATAACATCACGCCTGCAATCCCCCAAGAGTTAGGCATAGCTGTACTTATAATATCCACATTTGGCCAGTTATGTTTGCGTCCCATATCTAAGGGGGCGAGCCCAGTGCAATCAACAGGGTAGTCATTCAGATTAGCGACTGTTACAAAGAAATTTCTAATGACAAAACCTAATAGCACTGTCCGACCAGCCCCCGTATTCACAAACGCTTAGATTCGACAAGTAGTATGTCTTTCTTTTTTTGGCTTTACGAAAGCGAGCGAGATGGAGACAAGTGACTTTCCGAATCGAAGCGTTTTTGAATACGGGAACTGCTAATGGAATGAAACCTAGGAGCTGATGTGCCATAGTATCGTTTACGACCACTAGACCGAAGAAGTAGTCAGACACCTTTAACATTTGACTTAATAACATTAATTTCGTAGCTCGAAGAAGAAGTGGAGAAGGTCAGAACCGCTCACGAAGAGTTAGTTGGTTCATGCGAGCGTCGGGAGCGGTTAGAGCGAGCGGCGCGAGTTCGTCTGCAAGCTGACTGCCGCAGGCTGCATGATCTTAACCGGGCGCTAAAACAACAGGTAACTTGTTAGATGATTTCAAGACACGATTGATTACTCGTATAATTGCTTACCCAATAAGAACGTTTGAAGAACTGGACAGGTATGAGCATAAATATGTAAACGATTAGCAAACTTCAAAAGCTATTTACTCGTTCAGTATTGGTCTTGGAATCCATGCCACTAAAAAAATCTCGTATCTCTAAGTTTTAATAGTTGTTTCACAAATAAAAACCCTTGGATTTTCTAAGTGTATATATTTATGCTGGCTGTACGGTGTACGGTCTCATTCTGGTTAAAATTAGAGAAATATCATCATAGTTCCAAAGCAAGATTTCAGATATACAAGAATGTCCAATTCTTGTATATCTGAAATCTTGCTTTGGAACTACATCTCTTTTTCTCATTGGAATAAGATTCTAATCGCATTTTTCTAAATACAATGTTGTATTTCAGGTGGAGTTGGTATCACAAGGTGCGCGCACTGAAAACGAGAGCAATGCTGAGGCGTTGCGCAAGGAGTTACAGAACAGAGAGATGCTCATCGCACAACTTATCACACAAAGTAAGATTATATCTATTATAAAAATGTTAATATTGACTATTTCGGCTTTGATATGGCTATTTGTACTATACTATTTGTCACAAATAGCCAGGAAAAATCATGAGACGGTCACGGGTTTGATTGTTGCAACGTCATTATTTTTGGGGTCTGCGAGATGTCATATCTAAATATGGCATCTTGCAAGTCAACCCAGTAGACAACCGGGCTATCCTGCGGATTTCTTATTTACTAAAATCTTCCAATCAGAGCAAACATACAAACATAACAAACTGAAGGGTGCTTCGGGCACCTCCACAGAGTTCAGCCGTATGGATCTCGGCTTGGGCGTGCCTGGGTTAAGGACACCAAGCGAGGAGCTGGATTGAAGCTTATATTAGGGCCTACATCGTCATTCGTCCTTGTCCGAACTTAAGAAACTCGCTTCTCTATTCTCACCACCACACCATTCAACTTAACCAGAACTTTCTTATCTTTGCCGTTCTGTGTGGCAAAAAAAGATTTAAAACAAGCTTTTTCTATGTGCAGACAAAGAGTTGGCATGTGCTAAAGAGCGACAAGAGATCGAGATGGCAGCTCAACGCGCCACCCTGCAGGAACAACGCACGCACATCGACATACTGGACACCGCGCTCACCAACGCACAGGCTAACGTGGTCCGCTTGGAGGAAGACGTGAGTTTATTAACTAATGACTTGTTGGTGGTAGACAAATAGAGATCATTATAGATTACTAGCTGCTGTCCCGCGCAACTTCGTCTGCGTCACATTTTCCCTGTTTTCGTAACATTTTTCATTGCTGCTCCGCTCCTATTAGTCGTAGCGTGATGATATATAGCCTATGTCCTTCCCCAGGTTAAAATCTATCTTCTTGCCAAATTTCATTAAGATCCGATCAGCTGTTTAGTCGTGAAAAGGTAACAAACAAACAAACATGCAAACAAACATACTAACAAACAAACAAACAGAGTGACATTCCCATTTATAGTATTAGTATGGATAAAGATCATCATTCTCTTGCAATTTTTTGGGGTCAGCGCAGCATGTCTTCTTCTTCCATACTTATTTATTACTTGTTATCTCATCAGATACCTCTTTTCTTGCTATATCTCCTTTCTTGCCGTCGTAGACAAATACCGTCAAAGTTAAATTAAAAGACCATAAAGCACTAACCACTAAAATGACTGCGAGGATACAGGCCCCTCCCTCACAGAGAAGGGTCTATGTGAGGAAGGTGTGCCGTAAACTACTACTGTAGACCATTTCGCTACAATATAATAATATTCCTCGATATTCTCTCTCTTTAAAAAATTGACAAGAAATCTTACTATTATCAGATCATGGTTAGCCGCGGTAAAAACTTTCGACCTTTGACTGACCACTAGAGCCTACAAAAATACAAAATGTGGCATTTTTTGCTTAAATACTCCATTGAATATGCATGATGCAAAATCAAAATCAAAATATTTTTTCTTCCAACTACGCAGTAATGGTATCATTAATCACTACAAAACCAATCACAAAGGATGTCTTTTTTGCTTAGAACCAAAACAGTGCAGAAATGTTGTCATTACTGCACTGTTTTCATTACTGCACTGTTTTTTATGTTTTATCTATCTTCTATATATTATATAAAAACGAATCGGACGGATTTCGCAATTTTTTTTTGTTGTGTTTGTTATTGTCAGGAGAAGGTTCTTATAGAGTAAGATCCCAGGGCCGCCAGACGTCACGTATTTTCTGACGAATGAAATGTGGACGATTGAGTAGTGTTAGTATGTACTAAGAACGCATGCGTACCTGCTAGCTTGCTTAGACGGCCAATTTTCAGGTATCAGGTAATCAAGGTACATAAAAAAAAAGACTTACCTCACGTAAATTCTGAAAGCTGATTTTTACGTATATTTTAGGCAATATCCTTAATAATAAGTCGCCAATACTGCCAGACACTTTTCGTGGGCCGTTTTGCTTAACAGACGCTTTAAAGCTCCAAAACTTATTACTTAACTTCACGTAAATGCTGATGCTCCATTTTAAATATGTCCACCAGACAACTATTTTAAAACCTTTTACAAGAAGACAGACCGATCCAAGGGGCCATTCATCCCCAATTCAATTTTAATGTCTCTGTGGGTAGGGGCGCGAGGGCATTATCTACGCGCATGAGATCAGCCTTATGCGCGTGTGTAGATTGCAATGTCAAGGCCCCCTTTGGCCCAACAGCTAAATTCACTCGCAAACAGTGTGGTCAGATACACCGCTTTTCCGCTTTTTACCCCACCTTTTGGAAAATTTAGTACAATGGTTCCGCTTTCCGCTTTAGACATACGCAGTTCCGCTTTTTTAAAATCTGCTATTGCCTTTTCTTTCGGCCAAAAAAAACATATTATGTAGTCAAAATAACTTTTTGGCAGATTTTTCGTGCTGACCTAATATTAAAAAACTCCTATGTCCGTCGAGTGCAGCTGTCATTTCAGAATTCATGGTCGAGCTGCTGATCTTGTTCTTTCCTATTTATCAAGCAGTAATGTAAATGGGGCTACGTCCTCCGGGTCTATAGTCAAGATGGGCGTGCCCCAAGGTTGAATTCTCAGGCCTTTCCTATTTCTTGTTTATATTAATGATCTCCCTTATATGATGGCCAAATTATCGGATATAATGCTATTTGCTGATAACACTTCGCAAATTTTTAAAATTCATATAAAAGAGACGGATCTCATATGAACAAATGCGAATGCGAACAAAACAAAATGTCTTAAGTTCTCTTTACCAAATGACGAGACAACGTGACCTAAATTTAAATCTTGACGGTAAAAAACTTGATGTTATCGCGGGAACTTAGCGATTACTATCGACTCAAAACTGCAGTGGGGCGCGCACATTGGAACTCTTTCGGGGAGGTTAAGCTCAGCTGCCTATGCAGTTAGGAAAATAAGGCAGTTAACTGATGTAGCTTCAGCTAGGTTAGTATACTACGCTTATTTCCACAGTATTATGTCTTATGGCATTCTGCTGTGGGGATCGGCAGCAGACGTTGATTCAATTTTTATTTTGCAAAAGAGGGCAGTCCACGCGATCTATAAAATGGGTCCACGCGAGTTCTTCAGAGAAAAAATTAAAGAGATCGATATACTGACTCTGCCTTCACTTTATATATATATATATAAACACGCGCAGTAAACACGAAATTGTAATACCCAAATTTAGATTAACAAAAACTACCAAGTCATTTCTTATAAACAGTATACGCTTTTATAAGGGTATGAATTTATCAATAACCTAATAAATGCATTTTCATTGACCTAATAAATAATATTTGTTCCCAAAATAGTAGATCTGTCACCTAAATTGAATCATCAAATAATATCAAAACGCTTACCTAAATATTAATTAAGAATTACTTGGAATTAATATCAATCATCAAGTAATTTTATTAGGTTTCAAAATAATAGAAGTGTCACGAAAATTGAATCATCAAACAATGTAAAAATGTTTACATAAAAACTCCAAACCACAGGTCCAAACTAAGGCGTTGTCGACGTAGCCCCGCTACGCGGGGCTCCTATTTCTGTCTGCAGGGTTTACAGTAACCTAACACGAAGGGGATGTCGTGGTCTTACTTTCGAACCTAACCTGTCCGAGTCGGTGGGCCCAATGTCTCGTACTAGGCCTTTCTTCATAGAAATAAGGAACTGATCTATTTATTTGGTGACAGATCTACCATTCTGAGCACAAAGCTATTATTTAAGTTATAAAACTATTATTATAAGAACGAAGTTTATATTCATCTAATGCACTACAACTTTATTGGTAATCCATCTCTTATTTTATACATATTTCAACATTTATTTGATAATTCATACCTGGGAACACTTTTTGTTTATCTGAGAACGAAAATATTTCGTGGCGATAGATCTATTTATTAGGTGATACAACTTTGATGACAAATATAAATTTTGGTGACAAGAAATATAGCTCCCCTTTTATAATGAGTTGCCAAAGTCAGTTACAGAACTGACCGATGGAAAGTTTAAAAATTGCATCAAACGTGTTCTTATTAAAAAAGCATATTACAAAATTAAGGATTACGTTGAAGATAAAGATGTTTGCCTGTAGTTCCTTCTGCTCATGCGGCTTCCCTGGACGCTCATTAACGACACAAATGTGTAGATGTCTCTAACTATTCCCAATATTATTTTTTGAATTTATCAAAACAGCTTACAAGATAAAATTCTATAATTATTGTAGTCAAATGAGCATTTTTTTACAAGTAAATTTTTTATTATTTACCTGTTTATTTTTTTTATTTTTCACAATTTTTTTTAAATTAATAATTAAGTGATATGAGTAAACTTTAAGAGAGTGAGAGAGCGAGAAGTCAATGTATCCTAATACATATCTCGCTCAATCTCATGCGGGTAGATATAGTTCCCTCGCGCTCCTACCCACAGAGACATTAAAATTGAATTGGGGATGATTGGCCCCTTGGATCGGTCTGTCTTCTTGTAAAAGGTTTTAAAATAGTTGTCTGGTGGACATATATAAAAATGGAGCATCAGCATTTACGTGAAGTTAAGTAATAATTTTTGGAGCTTTAAAGCGTCTGTTAAGCAAAACGGCCCACGAAAAGTGTCTGGCAGTATTGGCGACTTATTATTAAGGATATTGCCTAAAATATACGTAAAAATCAGCTTTCAGAATTTACGTGAGGTAAGTCTTTTTTTTTATGTACCTTGATTACCTGATACCTGAAAATTGGCCGTCTAAGCAAGCTAGCAGGTACGCATGCGTTCTTAGTACATACTAACACTACTCAATCGTCCACATTTCATTCGTCAGAAAATACGTGACGTCTGGCGGCCCTGGGATCTTGGACTATTAGGTAGGTAGTGGGTGGTTAGTAGGCAGGTCGAAGGCAGATCGTATGCAGATCGTATGCAGTTCGTAGGCAGGTCTTAGGCAGGTGGTGGTAGCTCGTAGGCAGGCGGCAGGCAGGTGGCAGGCAGGTGGTAGGCAGGTGTTAATCAGGTGAAATGCAGGTGGTAGGCAGATCGTAGGCAGGTGGTAGGCAGGTGGTTGTAGGTCGTAGGCAGGTCGTAGGTGGGTCGTAGGCAGTTGATAGGCAGGCGGTAGGCAGGTTGTAGGCAGATCGTAGGCAGGTGGTTGTAGGTCGTAGGCAGGTCGTAGGCAGGCGGTAGGCAGGTTATAGGCAGGTCGTAGGCAATTGGTAGGCAGTTGATAGGCAGGTGGATGGCAGGTCGTAGGCAGGTGGTGTTAGGTCGTAGGCAGGTGGTAGGCAGGTTGAGCTAGGTCGTAGGCAGGTGGTAGGCAAGTGGTAGGCAGGTGGTAGGCAGGCGGTGGTAGGTTGTAGGCAGGTGATAGGCAGGTGTTAGGCAGGTGATAGGCAGGTGTTAGGCAGGGTGTGGTAGTACGTAGGCAGGCTGTAGGCAATTGGAAGGCAGTTGGTAGGCAGGTGGAAGGCAGGTCGTAGGCAGGTGGTGGTAGGTAGGTAGGTAGGTAGTATATTTTGTCACGGTATGACGGTAGTTGAAAGAAAAGTAGATTACGCAACTCGCTAAAGTGAGTTATTAATGCACTCGTGTTAATTTAGTGCCCTCGCGTGCGCTCGGGCACCAACATAACACTCGTGCATTAATAACTCACTTTGCGCTCGATGCAACAATCTACTATTATTTCACATAGGCCTACATGGGCACTTGTAAAACGTCGACAAAAAGATGCTCTGGACTGTACACTTTAAATTAAGCAATTTTTGAAAATTGTTACAGCTTGTGTTTCTTAAACATTTATGTGTGTGTGTGGGTGCTGTTAGTAAACCTAATAAAATAATTATTAGGTAGGTAAATTAGAAAAATAAGCTAACTTACTAAATAATAAGCGCTAATATTCAATAAAATTAAAAATAGTGAAAACCGAAAAAAAACGTGCATTCTTTTATCCAGTGTCGTCACGCCAGTGGCTACGTGGAGCGTGTTATGGGTCTTCAGCGCGCGCTCGCGTCGCTACAACAGGCGTCCGACAGACGAGAGCATACGGAGAGGAAACTGCGCGCTCAGCTGGAGAAGGAGTTGCAGACTCTCAGGTAATGGAACTTACATTGGATTTATTTACAAAATAGGTGATGCAACTGTGAGCTGCGGTGACCCCCATGGTATCAGTCCTGACTCAGGCGTTGTAGGCCGTGACTGAATTTTTTACTTTAATTTATTTTCATTACCACTACTGCTGTGTCCCACGAAAGGAAGCTCCTCGAGCGACGTATCCACTGAACTACTATACATCTGGGGCTCAGACAGTCAGTGAGTCCCCATGCTTTCGTTGTAAAAGTCTTAGCTTAGCTGACTGGCTAAGCCTTTCACTATGATGACAATCCCAAGTCCGAGGAGCTCGTGACTAACTAATAACAGCCGCTCGGATCAATCTTCAGGTCAGGTCACAAGAGCACCGCTCGCTAGAGGTGTCTGACAAATGTTTCGTCTGTATAGGAAGCGCGAGTGCAACTGCGGCGGCGCGAGTGTGGGTCCGGGCGGCGAGGCGGAGCTGCGGCGGCAGGTGCGCGAGCGCGACGAGCGGCTGCTGGCGCTGGAGGGCGAGTGCGCCAAGTGGGAGCAGCGCTACCTCGAGGAGGCCGCGCTGCGCCAGGCCGCCGTGTCCGCGGCTTCCATCCCCAAGTCAGTCGCTAGTACAGCTGTAGCCATACGCCACGGGTTCATCGAGTCCTCGTGGCGTACCATGACGTCTTAAAGCAGTCTTATTCCAGAGTGAGAAAGAGAAGGTGCTTGACGACTTCTATAGCCCCGTCTCTTATCCACACTGAAATAAGATAAACAATACTGCTTTAAGACGTCATGGCAGGCCATCTGATATATATTTTTTGTTATAATTACGGTCAAAATCTCTTGTTAAATAATTTGTTTGTTTATGTTCCCCAAAAAATATGACATAATTTAACAATAATTACTATCTGGTAAATTGAGGGCTATTTCGAGCAGTACAGCAATAACTTTGAATATTTTATAACATAGTAATAATTTTGATTGAAAGGAATATCTCTGCGCCTCTTTTGTTTTCAACAACCACCCAAAAGAGATTTCCCCAAATCTTTTTAAAGAATCAGGAAGCATTTATTTTAACATTTTCAGTGCTGCTGCCAATTAATGTTAATATAACCCAACAGTTATTATTATACCCACTCCATGCGACATGAACCTGATACCATCGCTTCTAACCACAACAGAAGTACCATTGTAACTCAAAACAGTTCCGTTTTCAGGGACGCCAAGATCGCGGCGTTGGAGAAGACGTCGGCAGAGTCCGAGCGGCTCATGGCGGAGGCAAGGAACGAGAAGATACGACACATGGATGAGCTGCACTCGGCGCAGAAGAAACTAGCTGATCTGGAGGGCAGGTTGGTGAATTTTTTGACCACGAGCTACCCAGGTCGCATTTTATTTGGCCTCAAAATTGGGCCAAACATCTGAATGTGTATTCATGTGTAGTAGCGGCACTACAGCAACATAGAACAAAAAGTAATTCAGCGCCATATATGACACAAACGAAGAACTAATATCAAGTTCCTAAATAGCGCAGTTAAAGTTATCTGCGACTTAAGACTATACCCGAAAACACGACAACAACTGTATAGCGGGCTGGTTTCCGCAACTTCACGTCTAAGCGCGTATTTTGCGTACGAGATAAACATTTTTATAATTACTGATTAATATTATTTTTAAAACTAGATGACTAAAACTAAAATAACAACAAATTATAAAAGGGCGTCAAAAAACTCCTCCTCAAAGCATATTGTTAGGTAATGTTATCACACTTATCACTCATAAGCTTGTTCATATCCACAGAGCAAAGGAGTTGGAATCTAAAGTGGCAGAACGCGACGCGATGATCAAAGTCTTGCAGAAGCACACTAGCGCCGCGTACGACAGCGGCGCCTCGCTCAGGAATAACTCCAGTCGGGAGGAACTTGGTACGTTATATCTGTTAGGATTGCGAATAGACTACCACAGCTCATTGTTCATAATCAAGAAATAATCAACTTAAACTGAAACGCCTGCCGCAGAACTGCGGTTAGTCCCGGGGTTCCCTATCCATTTGCATAAAATTTTAAGACCTAATATAATGTTGTAAAAAGTTCACGAGTGGACACAGTGAGTTTCATGTGTCGGGAACAGAATCGAGTTGTGAGTGACAGTGGTAGTGGTACGGAGCGTAAATAACGAACAAGAATGAGGGTAGACCGATTTGTCTGCTCATAAACACCCACCCGCAATAACTTCAGTTTATCCGTGATCATGAGCTTTAGCAGCAGCGCTGAAATATCGGGAACTCGAAACAAATAATAAACATGGTAAATAACCCGTTACAAGTGTCATTGATAGTGTTAGTGTCTATGTTAGTTAAAAAACATGTATGCCTAAATACCATTATGCTCATACTTACTATGCCTAGTAACATTATGCAAATTAAATTAATGCCAAAACAAATTAGCCTTCAAGATAATTATTCCAACATAAACTGTAGTTAGGAAAAAGAACATTATGCGAATAGAAGGGATCCCTGGTCCCGGCTATCATTTGTAGAGCTTTGACATACTTCACAGGTATTCAGTGACCCGAAAGACTGACAACCATATTACCCAGTACCAACTGGGTTTTAGAGGTCAGATTGGCAGGCGCTCCATGTAAAATACTAGTATTCAGCTGCATCTGGTATTAGACGCACATAATAGTGGCGACGAGTCGCAGCGCATCGAATTTTATAAAAAAATTAGTAGTCTGTAAAGTTGGTTTACGGACGACAGTTTAACGTGACAACGTCATAACAAACATTGATGCGGCGCAAGCGTACAATGAGCGTAACGGGACAATGAGTCATCCTTTTTCGTGCATGCAGCCGGCGTTCATCGATTTATTAGACATTGTCACGTCAAAAAAGCGGTTCGAACCCCCCTGTAAACAAAACCGATACGACAAAAAGTCGCACGACTAGCAGTACAACGAAACAGTTTCTGCGGCAAATACTGTGTGCGTCACAGTCAAAACTTTTGCTTTTTACCGGTTAAAACCTTTTTGAACAAGAACTAATAATAGATTTGTAGTATTTTTTTTAAAGATCGTTTTGTAGTAATTATAGCTTATAACAGAGGCGTTCAAAACAAAATATTTTTTAAAAGAAAACGCCATTTAACTCAATAAGAGTTTTGACTGACACTGGACAAAAGTGGTTTTGACCGATTAATATTTTTGACTGTAACATAAATATAATGATGCGTTTTTTTTTACATCTAACTTCCATTGTTTGTGTTCCAGTGGGTCTGTCCTCCGGCACGTCGTTCTCGAGCGCGGAGGGCGTGGGCAGCGGCAGTGTGTCGGGTCGGTACAGACACCTCGCGCGCAGGAACTACTCCCCACATAACGACAACTCTAGCGGTAAGTGACAACTTCTTTTTGATTCTAAGGATGACATAATGTGATCAATTTATTCGGAAAACTTTGTGATGGCGTCTGGGAAAAGTCGGTTCACCCCAGCTCATAAAGTTGCCTTGTACCACTATAAAATTATAAAAAACCATATAAATTGAAACTTGTTGATTACATGGAAAGGTACAACCTGTACCTTTCGTGTAGTGTTCAGCTATAAATCAGTTGTAAACTAATAAAGCGATAAGGATGCTTGTATGAACGTATTGATAGTTGCCACTATATTATTTGGTGACAATCCTACACGCTGCGTAGGCCTGCAGCAGTGACTTCGTAGCTCTTATTGAAGCGTCGCGTCGTTATACCTGACTGCTCTAAGTGTAATATTAATGGCGTTGTATCCGTCAGGCTGCGGCTTCGACAGCACGTCGCTCCGGCTGGACGAGCAGCTGGCGGCGCTGGAGTCGCGGCTGGAGCGGCCGCCCGTGCCCGCCGTGAGTTACCTGCCGCCCGAGCCGCGCGCGCATGCCACCCGCGACTACTACTGACACACACGCATAACACACAAGCGTACCAACCGTACCACACTCGTACTCACTTTCAACAAACCTGAGGGCCTAGACAATTGACAGTCGATCTCAAAGCTTTTCATACTTCTTTAGAATATAACAATACTTTATTGTAGACCGAAATTTAAACATAACGGTTTTACAATACTGCTAATTTTATGGTTACAATGGCGGTTTTATCGCTGACCTTTAAATGACTAGTACGGACATAAAATAAAAAGGGCCTTACCGACTTTCAACAAAAATTAAAATTAGCTTGTCATCAAATACATTTTTATCTTTTCTAATATTATAGAATATGACTTAGTCTAGGCTCTCTTATCAGTAAAATGCTAACACATATTACAGTCGCATCGATTCTCATTGCCATACTGAAAAGCCCGGACTGTGAAATGGTTAAAAGTACATACTTAAGTGTTTTTGCGTTGCAGTTTTTGCGTTGCAATGCAGCTTGCATAAATATCTGCAAGTCTGGATAGAAATTCATGGAACTTTTTAGGGGTACTGTCAAATACTCATTAAAAGTCAATAAAATTCGAAAAAGAAAAAAAAAAACGACGAAAGTCTCGAAATTATAATCGAATCGACCGTTCAACAAATCTCTCGATCTACGCATATTATCAAGTATTAACTTGCAATTAATTGCAAGTTTCCGGCTATAATAAACATTCCTAAACTCGTAGGACTCCGCTTACTCACACAAACATTCCGGCGATGTACAAATGTTCACGAACCACGCTTCGTTTTTGTGTTCCGTGTGATTTTATATTCCAAGTGTTTACCTAACCCTAACCCGTAGCATAATCAAATTGTGAAATTCACTTCTAATGACAAATTCTTTCTACTCGACAATGACCATTGCGACATATGTTTCAAAGTTCATTTTTACGGTAACCAACCCAAAGCAATGAATTTTGTTGAACAGGCCCCCTATTCACAAACGCTCGGATTCGATTTCGATCATATGTCTATCTTGATAAGTCGTATGTCTATCTTGTTTTGGCATTACGAAAGCGAGCGAGATAGACATACGACTTTCCGAATCGAAATCGAATCTAAGCGGTTGTTACGGGGCTGAAATCAAAATGCCGCGTTGGTCTGGTGGTCCTAAGTCCTAAGTGCTTTATTTCTCAGACAAAGTGTTATTGTGTCATCAGGCCATCAAGTATTTCTCAGCAGCAAGTCGGTTGCATGGCCAAATGTAATCCTGCAAAGATTACAGGTGTCTTTTATGTTAATGTTGAATCAAAATCAAAGATATTGTCATTATGAGTAAGTTACACAATTTTGAATGCTTATTAAAGACAGTAGTAAGTCTAGAATATGAGTAAAATGATGTGCCTTTAACCTTGTCTTAACCATGAGTGTGTTGGTGCCACATATTGTATAAGAATCTCCGTAAATACATATTTACAACTGTTTTCTTACACTCCACTAGTAGCAACCTAGTCTTATAAGTATAAATGTAAACTTATCGTGTCGGTATATTAAGTTACTTTTAAAGAGTTCGTATTAATAAGCCATTCTTAATTTTGGGCAAAAAAACACATAGCATACGTGTAAGCACTGCCCCGGATATTCTGAGAATTTCATACTGTGACGCATACTTACATTTAAAGGATCTTGTAGAACGGATTCCTCCGTAAAATCACGGGAGCCTTCTATGTCCGAAATGACATTCTATACTTAGACCCCAGAATGCCTACCATTCTTCTGTTCATGAAACGCCTTTCCAAGCGTTTTTTCGACTCTGCCATAAAGCCTCTGATCGCATCGGCCGCCCTTTACGAACTATCCCCCATTAGCAAGATTCGCCGATCACGGCATACTTTTAACGACGCCTTAAGCCGGGGCTCGTACCCAACAGAGGGTGCCCTTAGCGAGTTGTCGCCTAGTTTGTAAGTTTTATGCCCAGGCTGGAGGCCTTACACTCAAGGCCTCCACAGGATAGTCCGGTTAAGCAGAAGCGTCATAGGTTGAACTACGAAAAACCATTAAAAAAAACGATGTTTATCCAGTGCCGTGCTTATACGTAACTGACCTAACGCCACCATACCATTGGTCTGAAACGTTATTAATATGAACTTAGAACTACTACCCCTATGCTTAGTTTCTCTTCTAATTATTATGAGATTCTGTTGAAAAAGGTTTTACATTCATCATCTGCCTAGCCGTTTGGGTCGACTTCCAGTCTAACCGGATGCAGCTGAATACCAGTATTTTACATGGAGCGACTGTCTATCTGACCTCCACAACCCAATTGGTACTAGATAATTCGATGTAATAATGCTTTCATACATTGCAATACAAAAATATTATTGGACAACTAAGCACAGGGGACATGTTCTTATTAAAATATAAGGTTTACTTTTTGTAACAGATATTGTATAAGGTGAAATGGTAACAACTTAATGATAATTACTTCTTATGATATTCGTGTGATTCTGATTTTATATAGAAGTAAAACAGGCATTTGTCACAAAAATATGCCAAAGTTAGTACCTATAATATTATTTTTTTCGGCCCATTTATGAAATGTACTCCTTAAAATGAACATAGATATAAGAATTACGTTATTTTTTGTATTTATTTTGAATTAAAAACATACTAAGGGATTTGAAATTATAATTGTTTGGATATAGGTCTGCAAGTTTGATTTTGTTCCTATAGTTGAGCGGGACAAGTCTTTAGATTGTATCTTTAGAATATAATAAATAATAGTCTCAGCACTTTAAAGTTGCCTCAAGGTGGTGTAGCATAATTGACGCCGCGTGATTACTGAGAGATTAACCTAACATAATTTTATCTTTGTAAAGCATTGATTAGGAATATCTTTCATCAACAGACACTTCTGCATACACCTTTAAACGTGATATGTGTATAGGCTAATAACCCGTGCAGCTATTATTATATACGGTTATTTTTTCCAATTGAAAATCTCATTTATTTAAATATTTAATGCCTATTGTGGTATTATTACCAATGTAAACAATTTATATAGTACAGCAGGTGCTTATGAACATTTAGTTTAGAAGAACATAATCGAACCATTCGACGCAAAGTTTGATCAGGTGGCGTACCATGACGTCTTAAAACATTATCGTTCCATTCTTATTCCAGAGTGAAAAAGAGACGGAGCTATACAGGTCGTCTAGCTCCATCTCTTTCCCACTCTGGAATAGGAATGGAACAATAATGTTTTAAGCGTCATATTAACCCCCCAGATTGTAAAGACGAACGACAAACGACAATACTACTGATGAAAAGAAAACACATTTTTAATTATTTTTATTCAGAAAGTATAAAAATATGCAGGATATAAGAGACGTCGACAAAACAAACTTACCATGAATTCAGCACATGATTCCAAAACCCACAGCGAGGACCTAAAAAAAAACAGCTGTTTCATACAAAATTACAACAAAATGATTACACGACCAAAATGTATAGAACTACTATTTTTGTTTTATTTTGTGCTAGTAGTTTTCGCGTCGATGTCTTTAACTTGTATAGCAGGCCTTATAATGAAAACTGTTTACCAATATCGATATATTCGCCGATATTCCCGAGGCTTTATAATTTAAGTACTAAGGAATTGTATACAGATATATTTTTGTAAGATGTATTCGATTTAATATTAATCATATTTTTAGAAGCATGTTTTAGAATAAACATCATGTTTTGTTTGTTGTGGTTTTAATGGCTGTTCCTAACACGTAGCGGCTTTGGCAGTGTTTTACCCGTTTCTGACAGGCTATCCAAATATTCATTGGCTGTCTAAGACTACGTGCGCAATGACAGGGTGCTTAGCGGCTAGAATGTAGCGAGTAACGAAGTGAATCGAACATTTAACCTGTTAAACGCCAGAGCATAAACGCACGCGCGTGCCCTGCAGGCCAAGCCAAAAATTCACCGCAAATACTTTCTACTACTCAAGGGATTTCAAAAGTATTGTTAACTTATTTCTTAATAAGACATTTAATATTTAAGATATAAAGATCACATTTTAAAGATATTTAAATAAACACACACAAAAGTAATGATTTAAAATGCTTATTTCGTGTTATAGTGCACCACATTTTTGGTCACAAAATTTGTGTCGATGGTGTACAGGGCACGCGCTTGCTTGTCACGTATATATGACAATGGCGTTCAAAAGGTTAAAAAAAAATCGCATCTGGCAGCATTGCGCGCTTGGCGTCTTCGCTAGCAAGTAACCAGATGTTAAGCCACTAGGCTCTAGGCGATAAGCAAGGCATCTGTCAGTGCATATGCAACCTAAATGCCCTAGGTAAGGTAAGCTAGCTTAACATTTAACAAAAGATTTGATAAAAGATGAATTACATGTTCAGAAACTTTATACGCCTTCCAGAAACCGGGTTTATGATTTTTCCCTAAATTAAAGGCAAAAATAAACAATGAACAATTTGCCTCGTAATATTAACATTAATGTATTCGCTTTTGTTTGGAGTGTTGCAGTGATAGCCTACTGACACTGTTGTTATAACAAGACTGCTCTAAATAGGCCACTTTCAATCTCACACAAGTACCTACAATCCTACATAATGCTGATACAGAGGCTCCTTTCACTTAACATTTTATCAAGTGTTATTTGACTGATAACTACGGGTCATACAATAGCCGAGTTTAAAGTAAATCATTGTAGAGTTGATTGTCAATACAATTCATAATTTACTTAATATAATAATTTTTTTGGCCCTGAATTTTGCATTGGGTGTTTTGCTAGCCAATCGTTGTCTTTTAATGGTTCCTCATGCCATGATTCCATGGTGATATCTTAGGGTGATTAAAACTTTCTTTTATTATTGGAGTGGTCTTTCTAGAGTGGTCACGTTATAACTTTCTTCGGGCAGCGCCGCTTCCGCAAAGAGGTAAGAATCACTAATTATTGTGCCAGTTCATTAACTCGATAACAGTGTTACCATTACCAAATTTGAACCCAATTATTTTTAGATCATTTGTACTATACTTATAAAAGGCGTAACTTAATAAATGCAAGACCTCCCGTGTTGTCTCTCAGACCATAAAACAGAACAACCTTTGTTCTACGAGTTCTTGAAATTCGCAAAATAAAAGAGTTTCTATAGGAACTGACGCATTCATCTGATCAACATGTATGGTAAAACTAAAAAAAAAAAAATAGAACAAAAGTTGTTCGGTTTCATCGTCTGAGACACGACACGAGATGTCTTGCGTTTATTATATTACACTCTGTTTAAGAGTTTACATTTGGATGTAGAATGTAATCTACGAAACTACTCATCTGATTTAAAATAATCTTACACACTATAACCGAGTACCATAGGATATTTTGCAGGCAGAAGCTGGTCTTGAAATAAAGAAATACCTAATGCTTAATTAAAAGGTTTTCTATACAAAGAACATGTGAGATATTTTAATGATGTTGTTAAAGCGGTCATAATTATCATAACGTCGAGTCTTAACAAACAAGTAGGTAAACAGAGCAACGTATACATTAGTTACGTCAACAGTAGGCGTGGCTCTTGCATATTGAATATTAAAATCAACCATAATTCTGGGCGAAGGAAAACATCGTGAGGAAAGTGGCATATCCTAGACCTAAAAAATCCAAGAAAGGTGACATGACTTCTACGACCCCGCACTACTGGGCCTGCGTGGTGGGAAACGTGGCCCGTATAATATGATTCTGTGAGGGTGGGTCCTACTTTTAGAACAGTGAGCTGTGCAACCTCATATCGATACAAAATAACAAGGTAGATAATTATATGTTGTAGTACTTGTTGTCGCAAAAACGTTGCTCGAGCCATAAATACAATAACATGTCAAGGCTATTTTGAAACATAATAGATTTACAATTAGGTCTACTATGCAGTATTTTAGTTTTTAGGTCATTGTTAAATCTGGCGAAGTACACGTTCGTAACTTGGTTATAAGTTTAGTAACAAGAGATTTAAATCATTTCAATATTAGTAAGTAGAAGTAAACATACCGCATTATTTTATCGTTCCTCAATCGATGACTTACTTAGACCAGTGTTAATGTACTTTTTAATTGAAATTAATATTTATGTGAAGTATAGGTCAACAAACAATTACGTAGAACTAGATCGAGTCGGCAAATAAAGAATTTTTAAGTCTCTATTTTTATTGTATCTAAAGCCAGCCATACACGCTACGGTCTACCGGAGAGGTTACCTGCGCAGGTGTGCCTGCGCAGGTCAACAACAGTGGTAGCGTGTATGGGGACGTTCCGGTGTACCGGAGCGGTCTTCAGTTATTTTTGCAATGGCATCGAATGATGACGATGACGCGCTGACATTGCTAGGCCTTGCTTTAATTTTGAAGATAAAAGATACAAAAACAGTGAAATTTCTCAATTTCTCTCAATTTTTCTATGAGTAATCTATAAGCAGCTTCTTTTTAGGGTTCCGTACCTCGAAAGCAAAAAACCGAACCCTTATAGGATCACTTTGTTGTCCGTCTGTCTGTCTGTCAAGACCCTTTTTCTCAGGAACGCGTGGAGGTATCAAGCTGGAATTTATATCAAATACTCAAGTCTACTGTCCCTTCGAGCTGTGAAAAAATCAATCTTCTAAGCCAACGTAATCAAAAGATACAGCCGTTTATGCCGCAAATTTTCGACACTCGCAAGGGAATCAAAACCTACGGGGTACTTCCCGTGAACTCAGAATCTTGAAATTTGGTACGAAGCAACGTCTTACAGCACAGATAAAGGAAAAATTGCGAAAACCGTAAATTTTTAGTTACATCACATATTTTTATTTATTCTCTACAGTAATTTTTTTTCACTAATTGTTTGTACGGAACCCTCGGTGCGCGAGTCCGACTCGCACTTGGCCGGTTTTTTTTGTCTCGATTATGGTAATCTTTGCTTTTAATTTGCCAAAGACATGGATGACTTCTATAAATTTTGATAAAATCTTCAAGGATTTTTTTAGTCGATTCTGGTGGCGCCATTTTCAATTGCTGAATTACGTGGCACGTCCGAAAGAAACACTAGAAAACAACTGACGCGACCTGTGCAGGCGACCGGAGTACACGCACACACGCACAGGTACACCGTACGGTGTCACTAAAAAGAATTGATTTTCGATCTTGCGCCGGTCGCCTGCGCAGGCACAAAAAACTGCACAGGTCTATTCCCACACACATTCCGGTCTACCTGCGCAGGTGGACCTCTCCGGTAGACCGTAGCGTGGCTGGCTTTAGGGAACTCCCCACCGAGGTTACTTTTTGCAGTATGGCACGACAGCAATAACTTTTTGTCATCAGTCGTGGCCCTCTTAACACTTGCTCCTCAAAAAGCAACTTTGGTGTGGGTGCACCTGCAACCTGCATGCAACCATACAACGTTAGCATCTTAAGAACAGATTATAAGAAGCTTACAACCTCCACAGCGTGGGCTATGCTGCTTCCCTGGGCTAGGCACAGTGGGTGCTCGCGGCGGCGGGGGGCGTGGTGAGGAAGCACTGCTACTGGAGCGCCAGGGCCGCGCCTCGCAGCAGACGCGCTCCTCCAGCCTTCCACCACCGCCCTCTGCCCTGCCGCGCCCGCCCAGGAAACCGTCTGCCAGGAATACAAGATACGACCGCTTGGAACATAGAGATGCTCGTAAGGTAAGGCTTTGAAGAGAAAATATTACTTTACTAGTCGTACATGACTACGGAGTACGGAGAGTTCAGTTTGAGTTTATAAACCGGGCAAATTGATTGGGGCGTGTGTGACGACTGCTATTTTTAACCGACTTCTAAAAAAGGAGGAGGTTCTCAATTCGGATGTTTGTATTTTTTTTTAACCGACTTCTAAAAAAGGAGGAGGTTCTCAATTCGGATGTTTGTATTTTTTTTTTATATTTGTTCGCGCATTACTCCGTCGCTTGCCAACCGATTTGGAAAATTCTTTTTTTGTTGGAAAGGGTATACTTCCCAAATGGTCCCATAGTCACCAAGTCGGGATCTGATGATGGAATCTTGGCGAAATCGAAGGAACTCTTCTTTATAGGAAAACGTACAGTGATTTTGGTATTTTCTACAACAAGTGAAGCATTTGAGTCCAATAAGAACCATTCTACCATCAGATCTGATGATGAATCCAAGAGACAGGCTTCGGAACTCCATAACAAGGCAATGAATCTTAGCTGTGTTTGGGCTTGTTGGAATTGTAACGGTATGCACTTTCCAGGTGTATACACCGATTACGCTGAGATTTATGATCCGATTTGCGTGATTCTTCTTTAGTTTGATGTGGAATACCTGCCATTTGGTCCCATAAAAAATTAATATAGTATGGCCATATAGTTTTCATTTTATTAAATTTTTTGTTATATGTAAATTTTTCACGTATGTACACCGATTTCTCCGTGATTACTGGACCGATTTAGATGATTTTTCATTCATTTGGTAGAGAAGCTTGCCCGTGGAGCCATATGAATTGTATTATCTTTGCTTAGGTACTTTTTGAGTCATCCTCTTTATTATGCATTTTGTCCTTTGTCGTATGTATGAACGATGTGCTGGTGTCTAGTTACAATGTAAAAATTATACTTGACTAGGATTAAAGTGAGATACCACAACTGAAAAGGCTAAAATAAAAACTTTTTTACAAAAAAAAATAACCGACTTTAACCGCCACTTTTTAGTGTTTTATGGAAGTCGGTTACTTTTTTTTTATAAAAAAGTTTTTTAATCTCTAAGGTAACCTCAAAGATTTCGTGCTCGTGTAAACGCGCCTTTAGACAGGGTAAAATTAATTAGCGAGCAAAACTTAACAGATGTGATGGGTAGGTAACGATATCCAAACTGATTTTCTTTACTCGTATTTCGAGTAACACGATCATTGATCCCACATCGCAGTTTTTTTTTATTGTTTTATCATGACTGCGGAGTTTCACTAGCAATTCGAATTTGATCTTGTGTTTATTTATACTAACGTACGGTGCAATGACCCAATTATTAATGTTTTTTTTGTATTATTTTCCTACAATAATTATTTCTGTAAACCCAGAGACAAAAAAGGCCAAAGTTATCAAAATAGACCTTGTAGGTAGGGGAAGTTATTGTGATTATCCTTATTGTTACCAGCCGGAAAAATATCGCGTCTGATTATACCTATACACGGTTGTTTTCCTCATATCCGCCATACCAAGTTAAATTTGTCTGGTTGATAAGGTATTTTGTGATGGTGGGTCTTTTGGCTGACCGCGAAGCAGGAAACAAATACTAAAAAGCTACTACGTTACTACTACGGTATGCTGTAAAACGTTTGGGTTGCGTTTGCTACCACTGACCATGTTCAAAGTGGAAGGTTTTTTGTAATTTGCTGGTCAGTGACAGCTGTCTGTATGTTGAAAAAAAAAAGATTTGCGACCGTATGTCCAATCCGTGACCGTATGTCCCATGTCCTTTCAGAATGATAATCATTAAATCATCAATACAACCCATAAATAAAATAGAGTGTAGAGGGTCGTATTGATGATTTTAATAATTTTAAATGCATCTCAGTAAAGCCATATTTGTAACGGTAGCGTATTCATTTTTTTGGTTCTAATTGGTAGGTTCTTATGGGGAGAAACTACATGAAAACGCATCGAAGAAACTGCATCATAACTTTATTTTTGGGGACTCGGGAACTTAAACATGAGCGAAATACTTAGGTACAGTGATATAAAATAAAACAATGACTGTAAATTGTAGGCTTAGGGTTGAGCTTCATCTATCAGCATGGAATCGCAAATTTCCATGCTCCTATCCTTTTCTGTCGCTCAGAACCGTCATTTGCTAGAGCGAGAACCAAAACGTGCTGCCGAGCGCTTCGTCGCGTCGATGCTGTGGTGCTGCCGCGTGCGATAGCACTCCCGCTTAGATAAGCTTTATCGGGGGTCGTCGGAGTTACAGCAGCGTAATGGCCTAGCGAACGTTTTCTCTGACCTACTTTAAAATAATGTTATTTATGGTTTCTTTTATATTTTCGTAATAGTGTCTATAGATTCGTAAAATCACGATTTTGATTGAGACTGTAGTTAGTTAAACACTCAGATTTAGTTTTCGCACCACACTACAATTTTCAATTGATGGAGATCTTCTTCTTAGCGTGTCGATGGTAATCTAAATTGAGTCAGCTCGGAATTCGGGTAGGAGTTCGCATAATTAGTGGCATCCTGCAACGCGCAGACAATAGAACACGCAGGACACTAAATGCAGTGTCCCATCTTAATCATCAAACATAATTCTTTATTTATCTTGACATCAGGAATGACAGGCCCTGGTTCACATAATGCACAATCTAATATAAAGAAAGGTGTCTGAAGAAGGAAGGTCCTGAGCATAGAAATATAAAAATCTTGTTTATTCTATCTATAGTCCTGAGTGAGGTACAGAAGTGCTCATTTTGAGAAGTGCATATTTTGCATCCAGTGCACATTTAGCGAAGTGCACATTCTGCGTCAACCCCATCACCTCTCCAGCTTAAATATAACATTTTATTTACTTACATCGTTACGTACCCTCCAGAGCAGAATCATTAAAAAATTCAAAGACATTATTACTTGTCACTTTGCTGACGACTCTTCTAATACCTAGAATATACCCGACTTGCTTGGTTAGCTATCTAGGTACCTCCTAGTCAGTTACTTAGTAAGTCATTAAAGTGGAAGCGCTGTTCACTGTAGTTTCCAGGTAGGTGATTAGAGAGTGTCGCTTGCACGTAGGTACCTAGTACAGTATCTACCACTCTATGCACCCAACCTCAAGTCCCAAGAGTAGAATACTGCTCAAGTCTCGACAGTTGAATGATAGGTCAATTTCTTCAGTCAATTACGTATGATGAACGACTTCAAGTGAACTAGAGTGCAATTTTAATCCACAATGTTCTTAATTTGAAACTTAATGGCTAGCAGCAGGCTATCAATATTGTTTTATGTACCTAAGTATAGCTAGGTCTCTGACGTCAAACGCTCTCGTCTGCGTTATTTTTAGTTCAACCACAAATTGTGACAAACCTGAACAAGCGTAAACAAACACTAGTTCTATTTAAAGCTGCAAAGATTTAAACAAATCCTTCCTAGTTTTGTAGAAGGCAAAACTAATTTTAGTTCGCCAAAGCTCACTGCGTCGTGTATTGATGTCATTGCCCTGTTGTAAGCCAAGGCCGCTTTACGGTAACAACACGATTATAATTCATTTTATAATGTTAGCAGTAGGTATTGTTGGTACATTGCTCTAGATAACATCGAGTGCATTTTTCAGAAAATAAATTGAATTAGTGCTAGTTGTCTACGTTATGGAGCAGAAGAGGAACTCTTGGCTAATACCTAATAACAGCCGGGCGTATCGATCTTCAGTATTCTTCAGTTTAGGTTGCGCTTGCCTAGGTTGTTCCGTGACTGTGTGACCACCCATTCATACCGAGTTGGTCTCTAGAGGTTTGACAGTCGTTAGGAAGTCAGTGGCCCGCAAGTGACAACCAGTCTCACCAAAGGGTATCGTATTACCCAGTACTAACTGGGTTGTGGAGGTCAGAAAGGTATTCGCTCCATGAAAAATACTGGTATCCAGCAAAATCCAGTTAGACTGAAAGCCTACCCCAACATAGTTGGGAAATGGCTAGACAGATGATACAGCAGACGAAAGTGTGCTTCTTGTTAGTTTTTGCATTTTCGGTACCTATTTACCTATACATATAGCGGTCTTACGGTCTTACCATCGTTAACACAATAGTTAGCAATATCTTTCCTGGACCTCGTTAGGTTTCTCTTAGATCTTTTCGCGGCAAAATCGCTCTAAGGTTACATATTTTGATATTGAGACGATAGCGCTACGTGTTTACGTGTATATCGATGATGGCTATGACCTAATTACCTCATAATTTTGGAAAGTTGGCCAAAGCGACCCAAGGCGCTACCAGATCATCAGCGGGACTTAATTCTTAAGTTTTTCTTGTAGCTCTAAAATACCAATTTGTTCCAGGACTCAGACGGGTCTGGCTCCATCGCATCAACTGCATCACGAAGCTCGCCACTGCCATACGACACGGTCCGCAAGCTTCCATCCGTCCCGACATCCGCGTCCCTCCCTGCGGCGGAGTCCCGGGAATCCCTTGTACGTCCCCGAGACTCCAGCCTGCCCTCACCCTCCAAGTTAGCGGTATATGCAGCAGCCAGGAGAAGGTCCGCGGAGTCTGCCAAAGATAATAAACGCACACATCATTATAGGATTCAGTTTTAATCAAGGATGGATGATGCAAGACGCTTTCTAGGTTAACAAGTATTCAGACATAATTTATTTCACCTGAAACATTTTTGATTTAATCACCTAAGATAAAAAAAAAACGATGAATACTCACCTCAGTAATATGAAAACAAAATAAAGGTATATCCAGATGGTACAGTAATAATAATACGAACAATTTAACATGCCCTAAACAAACATACACGCCCGCTCACGCGTGAGTCCTGAATACCCTTCATGAAACCTGATATTGACGTATTTATTTTAGCGAGAACACTGAAAATAAAGATGCCAATATCATGTGCTTATGAATATAACATCCAAGGTATATTCATGTAAGTGGTTTTTTTTAATGAAATGAACACTCGGTAGTGTTTACCTACCGTTATTGAAGAAAATTAGATTTCCACAAACACGTAAACAAATTAAAAGTGTAGGTAACAACCGGTTTGCTTTGAAAAGCATTGATTTATGTCGATCCGTTTTTTTTTTGTTGGTAGGGACAACTTTTATTTATTCTGTGCTAGGGATCGAAGTTCAATGAATTATTCGACATACCATTGACCTACTGACTTATAATTGGTATGTAGAGGCCGTTTAACGATGAAAATTGAAGTAGTTTTTGTTTGTAACGAATCTCATTTCCCTGTAAATTATAATTATCTGCAATGTTTTTTGTGTAGTGGAGATCTCAGGGAGAGTCCTGATTCCGAGTATAAGTAGGTAAGTCTGTGTACTAAAAAATGTGTTCACCTCTTTATATTTATAATGCGAAAAGATAACGAAATGACAGCTGTACTGTTGTCTAATTGAGGATGCCTAAATAATTAATTGATACAGCTTCCCTGTGTAGGTGTTAGCCCACGCAACGCCCAACTTATATTCAAGCAGCCCACGGCACTTAACATTGAAACTGCTTGAAAGTAGGTAAGTAACACACTTCGGTATCTATTGATATATGGGCAATAACACTTATTTTGGTACGAAAATACATACGAATTTTATATAAAATAAGATGCTTATGGCCTGTTTCACAAGGGCCGATATACACTGCCATGAAGATAAAGAAAATCCGGCCAAGTGCGAATCGGACTCGCACGATGGGACCTCGCGCACTACACGGCCACGCCACGACTAAGGGTTCCGTACCACCGGGCACCGTACTATATTTAACGTACATAGGGACAACATAGGGCACTATGTGAAAACTACTAAACGTAATAGGTAGACACATATTACGTTTCAAAAGACAGCCCTGTAACAGTATGATAGTCAGCGAAGCTATAGAAATAGGCTCGCGTAAACACTTTTTGGATACGGAACCCTAAAAATGACCGCCCGCGCTGCAGAGAATGATGTCAGATTTGAGTTTTAGGTTAAGTTTTGATTCGAATCAAAACCTGAGCTGCCTTGTCCCACAGAAACTTTGTACTAGGATAAATATATATACATAAATGCAGTTAATGCAGGTTATAAAATATCTGTGTTCCAAATTTATGTATCAGAATGTAAATGAATATCAGCCAGAGGTTACTCAAACTAATCAATGTTGAACAGGCCAATAGAGTTTTAACTTTGAAATTATGAATAGGTGAATGTAGAGTTTTGTTAGTGTTTTATAGGTCATAATCATAACGTTTAAACAACGATATGAGTAAGTATTAACTAAAAAATTAATCGTAATGACCGCTGTTGACATTTTTATTGAGTACCTAGGTACGGTTTAGTACGTTGTGTTTGCGTGTGTACTGTTCAGAGTAGTTTGTAGCTAGTCGTGCTTATGTACAGACGATACAAATTATAACTCTTTTTAAGTTTTTATCATAAAGAACGACGTAGTTGCATCTGCAGCGAAATATGTAAGTATAATAATGTTTTTTCAGACCAACATACATTTGTAATTTTGTAGATCAAAAACTGAGAACTGCGAATGCATTAAGGGTGGCGATTTAGTCACATGCAATCACTACATACAAAAAAAACTTTCGCTATGAAACTCATATCCGAGTTGTGAAAAATTCGAGGCGGGTTAAAAAGTTTTTACAAAATAGGATATGAGTCGACGAATGCAAGTGACGGAGTCAACACCTTCAATCAAAACATTAAAGTACAAATTACAGCAACAACTTGAAAGACCATTTTCAGCATACAAAATTTGTGTAAAAAAGAATAAGTTTATTATGATTGCATAAGGAAGATATAACAATGTATATTAATAATAGGTCTTTACCTATGAAATTGCCGTATTGCAGTACAGACTTTTTCAAACAAAAAAAAGTTTTGATTGGCTATGAGTTCTAAATTCAAATTAATTTTGTTTTAAAAATATGACATTCTATTTACAAAATCAGTCTTTTGTTTATTCATTAGCGTTGTATTTTCATTACATTTCAACATTTTTCCTCATAATGGATACTTTGAAATTTCGTGTAATTATGGAATATGAGTTCCGTCGTGGCACCAACGCGGCACAAACGACCCGTAACATCAACGACGTTTACGGAGAGAACTGTACAAACGAACGCACAACCCGTTATTGGTTTGCTCGGTTTCGTTCTGGGAATTTTGACTTGAAAAATGAACCTCGTGGTCGTCCGGAAACTTTGGTCAACAATGATGAATTAAAGGTGATTGTTGAAGCTGATGAAACTCAATCTACAGCTGAGCTGGCAGCAGCTTTTGATGTTAGCATTAAAACAATATTGGTCCATTTGCGACAGATTGGCAAGATAAAAAAGCTTGATAGATGGGTGCCCCACGAACTTAACGATCGCCAGCGCAACGTACGCGTCGAGACTTGCCTTGCGCTGCTTAACAGGCACAGAAATGAAGGAATTTTGAACCGAATTGTTACGTGCGACGAAAAATGGATTCTTTTTGACAATCGAAAGCGCTCAGCAAGTTGGTTAGATCCTGGTTCGGTACCAAAGCAATGTGCAAAACGAAAAATGACCCCTAGAAAGGTGATGGTCACAGTTTGGTGGTCTAGTGCTGGTGTGATTCATCATAGCTTTTTACAAAACGGCGAGAGCATTACTGCAGATGTGTACATTGAAGAACTGACCACAATGATGGCGAAACTCGCACGTCTGCAACCAGCTTTGGTCAATCGGTCGTCTCCACTGCTACTTCACGACAACGCGCGGCCCCATACTGCACAACAGACCGTCTCTAAGCTGCATGAGTTGGGTTTGGAAGCTCTCCCTCATCCGCCATACTCACCAGATCTTGCGCCTTCCGACTATTACTTTTTCCAAAATTTGGACAACTTTTTAGCGGGAAAAAAATTCAATTCCCGAGAGGCAGTACAAAACGCCTTTGAAGAGTTTGTTGTCTCCCGTCCAGCTGATTTTTTCAAGAAGGGCATCCATAAACTGCCACAGCGTTGGCAAAGATGCATTGATTGCAGGGGTGATTACTTTGAATAAAAGAAATAAACAAGTTCGAAAAAAAAAATACTTTAACTTTTTTCAAACAAAACGGCAATTTCATAGGTAAAGACCTAATATATTTAATATAGTTTAGAACTTTCAATGAACTGTCATATTTGAAATCTTTTATCTAATAATTTACTCGTTGGTTTGAATATTGAGAGTCAAACAATTCTTACAAAGAAGTAAAAAAGGCAACAAAATTTTTTTTATTTAAGTCAAAATCCAAGCAGATTTAAATTGTAAAGATCGCTATTATGCTCGTTTTACACACACTATACGGATTATTATCGCTCGGCTCATCGCTGAAAGTTGGAATTCCAATAGTGCAACAATTAAGGGTCAGCTCACACCGAGACGCGACGCTTTTAAAGAGCGATTCCAAATATAACTTTATTTTCTATACGAAAAGATACACATTTCGTTGTGAGAATTCAGAATACGTGGCGCAACGTATTCTGAATTCTCACAAGTGCGCGCAGCGTCGCGTCGCGTCTCGGTGTGAGCTGACTCTTAGCATTCATTTGGTGGTCACTAACACCCGTATTTATAGTCGAGTTAATGTTATGACTTACTTGAGTTTAAGTTATTACTTATGCAAAAATTTTATGCAATAGGCAAGAATTTCAACGAAGTCAGAACCGACAAAGCGAGCAGAGCTAAGAATTCTAACTTTTGACAGTTCTAACTTAACTACATAATCTAAATCGTATTTTAAATTATGACTTTTACTCAAGTAAACACTTTGCCTTGTGTATAGATACGAGTGCTAGTGCTAGTGCAAACGGGCACTAAGTAATTATTTAAAGTATTACCTATGGACGCTATACAATAAATAACGTCGGCAGAGACGCCCGCGGTAATTGGGACTAATTAAAGGTTAGTTTCCTTTATTGCCCGCTAGAGCGCTCTGCCGGCAGTCCATGAGTCCGTACAACCTTATTATATTTCATGTTTGCATTGCATTTAAAGTCTGAATATTAAAATATTATACAAGGTTAAGTTAGATTGGCTAAGGGAACTCCGCAGACGCGAAAAGTGTTGATATCTCAACATCATAAAACAAGTTTTAACTTATATATATTTCAAGTAACTGCGGTCGTAGATTAAAAGAAAAATCAAAATAAAATTTATTATTACCATCATCGGTCTAGCCTTTTTCCAACTATGGTAGGGTTGGCTTTCATCTATCCAGACGCAGCTGAATACTAGTATTTTACATGGAGCGACAGCCTAGCTGACCTCCATAACCCAGTTTACTGGGTAACACGATAAAAACCAGAGTGAACTGATCTTTTTTTTTCTCATTTGTTTAGATGTTGATACTCATCACGTCTGCCGAGTTTCCCTAGCTATTTAAATTTAACCCCGTATGAATAGCTCAAATAGATGTTAAATAAACGCTTGTATTTTTCTTAATAGTTAAAGCTCGATGATCGTTGCAGCTATTTCGGTATGAAATTGTTTGTATTACGTCCGCGTCGGGTCAGACGACAGTTTGCTTGTAAAGCCTTTTTCACACGTCACCGTTTTATCGAGGGAAACTTTTTAATTACTTTTAAAGACAGCGGTAAATAGGCATGAAATAGTCTAAGATTCTATTTATACGGATTTTGTTAAGCTTCTCAGGTAGTAAGAGGGGAAAATTGGTAAATGCTACCGCGCATTGCTAACTTTCTTTTCATAAGTAGGTAACTACGGTATTAAGCTTTTCCGGGAAAAATCTTGTCACCAATTTACCTTCACGGTAAATGGCGTACGTGTGAAGTAGCTTTACGATTTTGTGAACGATACGCACCGGTGTTTCTGACCGGTAAACTTATCTATGTCCAAACAATTGTTTTCAGCTTTAAGGATATTGTACCGAATTTAAGAAGTTATAATTAATTTCTAATGATCGAATAAATGAGAGCGTTGCTACATATTTTTTTCGAGTTTTATTTCTAAACATACAAGGTGTTGTTTTGCATCCTCGTCAAACGTCAAAAAATTCTGGAGGATGCCACAAAAGACATAAATATTCAATTTAAATTACAGTACCTACTTAATTATTAATAAACACAGATTTTTTTGGTTGTTTATGTTTGCCAGTATTTCAGAATATCCCCCTTAACGTGGTTTAGGGAATAAGAAATTATTAAATAACGTTTGAGATGTTTTGCCTGTGTGAAAGCGTGTGTGTGTATAGGGCGAGAATGAGACAGCCCGGCCCGCGTTTAAAAAACGGGTGGTTCACACTTACCGATTTCCGTAAATTTATGAAAAAAAAATACCTACCCATTTTCTTATTGATTTGGGACGAGAATCATTGGTATAGTTACCTTCTTGAATTTGACGAGGACGCAAAACAAGATCTTGTATATTCATGTCAATTCCATCATCATCTCCCTGCCCTTGTTCCATGTTACTTGGGGCCGGCGCCACAGGTTTTTTTCATCCATTCTCTCCTATCAACAGTCACGCAATTAAAAAAAAACTCCTTTTTCTCTCATACCATTCGTCACACAATCCATCCATCGCTTCCTTGGCCTTCCTCTCCCTCTCCATCCATCAACATTTATATTGATATCCCTCTAGTTAATTCCATAATCAAAAGTTTCTCCAAATCTTTTTTTATTGTTAACCTAATGGGATTCATTAATCTTGGCCTTTGAATGCTCATTGAATCTGTTGTTTAATCTCAAATCAAATAATTTGATTGACTGCTGTAATATCAATCAACTATTGAAAATAGTTACTATTTGGCAGCTTGTTAGGTAATCAAACTTGTGTTGGCTAGAGTGCCTAGACTCATTCAAATCGTATCTCTCTTTGTCTAAAAGCTCTATTTTCGCACAAAAAAAGTTAATAGACCAGTTTTTCATTTAGACCACTGTGTATAAACTACAAAGATATGAACAAAGCAGAAACAGGCAACTAGATGGCAAGCTTTACGATCTATAAAAGCTTTTGTATGTCTCTGTACAGTTGAAAATAATACAGATGTGGAACTCTCATCATACATCTGTATTATTTACAGTTCGTAACTACGAACTTCGACATGGTTTTATGGCGCGATAACAATTTAAATCGTAACTACACGATAATGCAATATTGATTGCTCAACAAAGGACATCATTAGGCCCCGCGTCCTGCACTTTGACCACTACCGAGAAAAAATACTTATGCAATGTTTATTTGAACGTAAACCTTATTTGTTTAGGCTTAAAAATTAAAGGCCGAAACACACTTTCGTGTCGTGGCGTGTCGTGACGCGCCAGAAGGATTCGGTTTCATACATCGTTGCGACACGACACGCCATGCAAATATGTCCCTAACCATATTAAATGTATGAAACCGATTTGCTTCTGGCGCGTCACGACACGCTACGACACGTAAGTGTGTTTCCGCCTTAAGAGTTTAGTGTGAGAAGATTATCTTAATATTGAGAATTACTTATCCATCCATCGCACTTTGAGTTTTCCATTAAAAAGAAAAACATGAGGAACTTTGCAAGATTTTATAAGTGGTTAATGTAGCCCGATAATAACGGGTTTTCCAATAAGGCAGCCACTTTGCGATTTGGTTATGGAAAATTTCATGAAAAGGATATGGTCCTGTAAGCGTGGTCGTGGTGGTCATTTGCCTGATGTTATTTTGCACTATTAACAGCATACCTTCCTTTTTATAATGAAATAAACATACGATCATTTATTTTTAAAAATGGCATTTTTCATTGAATATCAAAATAACACCTCTTATTGGAAAACCCTGTAAAATCATAGCAACAGCCCGATCAATTCGTATACACATATGGACATATGGACATAGCTACAGAAAACAACTTCCAGTCTGCTGCAGTCAGGAGTAAAACAAAAAAAAACCGGCCAAGTGTGAGTCGGTTTCGCGCACGAAGGGTTCCATATTATTATTTATAAAAATGAGCAAAAATAACTTTAAAAAAAAACTTACTTTTTACACTTTTTTGTATAGGAGCCCCCTTGAATATTTATTTTATTCTGTTTTTAGTATTTTGTTATTATAGCGGCAACAGAAATACATAATCTGTAGCAACTGTCTAACTATCACGGTTCATGAGATACAGCCTGGTGACAGATGGACGGACGGACAGCGAAGTCTCAGTAATAGGGTCCCGTTTAACCCTCACGAGTGAAATGTCAGTGAGTTCCTGTAAAAGAAGCTGAAAATACACTTTATTGATATGTACCTAATATTAAGATGAGTAAGTATTGGTAAAATTTTATATTTATACGTTTTTTTATTCTTGTTATTTTCAGGCTTAAAAAAGTACGTAGGTATTGTAAGCAAAATATTAAACATGAATAAGATTGAATAAATTCTTGAATGTTCATACAGCGGCCCTGAACCTGACATTTGCGTACCTAACGAGAATGAGGCCGAGTGGCGGCCTCGCGCGCCTGACCGGCTGCGTTTGCGCAATTACCACCGAGCACTGCCGAAGTGTCGACCGGCGGCGACCGATAGCCGCGACCACGACAATGCGACAGAGATAAACGACCACCCTTCATATCGATATCTCGTTTCAACGCTCAGCCCAACCTTCGTTTAGTGACGTGACGTGCTATCGATACCTACAGAATGAGGACAATCGAACAATTTACTGTTTACTTATCAGTCTGATTTGATGAAAGATTTATATCAATCAACTGCCACTCAATTCAGAGGCTGTTGTAAGTCGGTACAATAGATTAATAATGATAATGATTCCTAGGGCTTTTAATTAAGACCTGCTAACTTGTACCTAACCACTTGAGAATATCTATCAGTAACGTAGCTACAAGTTGTCGACAGCAGAAAGCTGAGTTCGAAATATACTTAGCCTTTTGTCAAAACAGTTACAACACTTCTGAATCAAGTTCACGAACTATTTCTTATCGTACCTACTAGCTAGTCGGACATACTGCTGTTTACTCTCGGATAAGAGGTCGTGTGAGTTCGGTTTGTTGTTGTTTCAGATAAACAAGTGAAAATCGTTCACATGTCAATAAAACCGCGGTGGTCTTACAAACAACGTTATCGTTCAGCGACAACATTTTATGTACAAACTTCCATTGAAATAGAAAATATGTGTTTAGTGTTCAGATAAAAATTATATCTATTAGTTTTTGTACAAAATCTATTTTGAGTTTTTGTTGTCTTTTCTCTGAATCTATATGCTACTAATAATAAAGCTGAAGAGTTTGTTTGTTTGTTTGCTTGAACGCGCTAATCTCAGGAACTACTGATCCGATTTGAAAAATTATTTCAGTGTTAGGTTGGGATATCCATTTATCGAGGAAGGCTATAGGCATATATCATCACGCTACAACGAAAGCGGAGCAGCAATGAAAAGTGTTGCAAAAACGGGAAAAATCTGACGCAGACGAAGTTGCGCGGGACAGCTAGTAGAGTGAATAAAGTTGCTTCTAAGAAAATTGCTCGTTTCGCAGAATTACTTTCTTCAATAAGGTCGGTGATTATATTCATTTATATAATTACAAATATTCATCGTCGGTGTAGTAAAGTACAGTAAAATAATGCTTTTTTATTCATAAATGGATCTCATAGTTATGTTGATTGGAATGAAGTAACTACATAGATAGACGCTTATTTTTAATCCTTATCCCGTATCATTAATTTATCTGGTCCTCAAATAGCTGTTAATTTCCGGAGAACACGATAATGAACGCTGAAGTTCGTGTAATTATAGTGTTTGTTAATCGATTTAATGAGCGGAGCTGAGCCGTGGGCGGGCCGCAGTAAATCACTCTTTCTGAGGTACAATCGACTGTATCTCGACATGCGAATTGTAGCTTAGTGTAGCCATGGGATTGTGTGATCTCTTGACATTATTTTACTAAGTCGGTTAGACGCATCTTTAAATAGACATGTATGAGAGAAGTGGATGTGATATTAGTGTTTATTATCAATTTCCAATCGACCTAGTTTATTCATTATGTAGATTAAAAAAAAAAGATTTGGTCTGAATGTTCTGCCCTGCGAAAGTCCATACTAAGTACAATAGCCTTTCATAGCAGACTTTTAAAAACATTTAGGGAGCATTTTTGTAACGTCTAGCTACGCCTTGGAAATAACTAATAAAGTTTATTTGCAAAGACCTCTCTGCCCATTGATTAAGCTGAGAATAGTTACCTTGTCAAATGGCTTAGTAAATTCATCATTAAACATTTTTTTTTTAAAACATTAAAATGGAGAGTGATGGACATACACAATACGGTGTTTCTGACAGTCGCGTGTGTTCAATGGTGGTACCTGATTGGCGAGGCTTGGTATCGAAACCGGTTGCAAGCACTTTTTGCGATACCGACACGACAACGTGCAACGGTGCGCGCACGCATTCGTTATATTGCAGTTTTCAATCAAATTATTATAAAACCTGTGTTCAGTGTTCTTGCCTTGAGTTCAATAGGTATTATAATTCAGTAGATTTGTTGTTTCACAGTTTACCTCGTTAAAAATAATGTTTCGTGTACAATACATAATACGTTTAGGTACCTATTAATAATAATCACACATTAGATATGAGGTTTAGGAAAAAAGGGAATTAGGAAGGTAAATATTGGTTTTAATTATGGGTATTGTAAAACATTGTTGTTTAGTGAGTCTCCTATATTGTAAAAATATACAAAGATACAAACAAAAATCCACGTATTTAACAGCAGATAGTTCATCAACAAGTAGACGTAAATATTTACTATATATATATAAACCCTACTCATGATTTACGTGTACAATTACAGAGTAAACAGATAAATATAATTATCGCATTGCCACAGTATTACTCAACTGATACGATTGACCCGGAGCGTAGCATGTGAAAATAAAATGAAGTATGTACTGCAAGCGTCTTCGTCGCATTGTCTACGGTTCAATTAATTACGCTAATTAACGGCTAATTATGAGCCTTAGTATAGTTGTCTAAATGTCTAGGTCGTTCCTAATCGATTAACCTAACAGACAGATGTGTTGCTGGGGAGTTTGTTCCACTCCACTTGTTGCCACTTCTTCTTCCTAACTAAAACACTAGGAAGTGGCGAAGGGCAGGTGTTTTGGGGGACTGTCTCTTGTAATTTTGACGTTTAAAAAGTGCTGATTATCAGCCTAATTTGAATAAATGACGTTTGTTTTGTTTTGTTTTTAAACCTTTGCATGCTAACTTCACTTCGCTTCACTTAAACGGTGAAGGAAATCATGGTGAGGAAACCGGCATGTCCTAGAACTAATTCGAAAACATAGCGACATCTACCAACCCGCACTGGGCCCGCGTGATGGATTACAGCCCACTCCCTATCTTAGAGATGAGGCCTGTGTCCCAGCAGTGGGAACATTATAGGCTGATGATGATAAATTGATAATGCTAACTCATATACTTTTAAAGACCGATTGCTGATATTTAAGGTTTGAATAATTCCTAATGGCGTTGATGTTGACTGATCAAAATTGGTGAATATCTCATTATGTTGTTTGATTTCTAAATCCGGGAAATATTGTTGCTAATCAGCTAGGGTAGGTACATCTGCTCTAGTGTCAACCTCAAAGTCCATCACTTTCCATTTACATTAACCTGCAATGTTGCAGATGGAATTTTGTTGTTATTGTTGATATGAAAAATATCAAATATTTCTGTTTCATCTTCTACGCTTTTATTTTCTTCGACATCCTGGACACTTTTAACTGTAGTTTCAACTAAATTCATATTTTTAACTTTACACTCTTTGTTTTTCCCACAAACTTTATAGATATGTCCATTGGCGCCGCATTCACTACAGAATTTCTCCCGCAGGTAGCATTCTGCTTTTAAATGTCCATTCTTCCCACAGCAATAACATGACCCATCTTGTTTATTCATAGTTGCTTTTGAGCGAAAAATACGTATGTTCTTATTGTTTTTTTTTCCTGTAAATTGGAACAGCTGTGGTTGTTCCTGTTCCTTTTCCTGGTTAAACACTGGTTTATAAACAATTTCTGCTGTTTTTCCAATATTAGTCCACTTTTCTAACGATTGATGAGCTTGTTTCAATAATTCAAACTTTATTGAATCACAGAAAGTACCATTTAATAATCTTTCCTTTATTTCATCATTTAGGTTCTTGAAATTGCAGTTTTTAGACATTCTTTTTTGTTCAATTATGTATTGTTCAATAGATTCATTTTGTTTTTGGAATCGCTTTAGGAATTCTGTTTGATGTAATGCACTGTTTTTTACTGGATGGTAGTACTTTGTTACTTCTCATATAGGTTTTCATAAGTTTCGTTTAATTTTGCTTTCGTATAATAATATGAAACATTCGAATAATTGCTGATATGCACTCTAGTTTTCACCGGTAAATTTATACTTCTAAACTGGACATCGTTCACGTGTCATCGTTCATCTGTTCACGTGGCGTCATCATGCATTCATGATGACGCCATATAACGCCGAATAACCTCGATAAACTTATGTAATAAAAAGTGTACAACAATAAAATATTATTTAGAAGTTCAATAAAATAACGAGAGTGAATGCGTGACACTCGAACGCATGCGTGTAGTATTACGAAGTTTCACTTCTTCCGTGCGGAGGGACTCCACGCACCATTTTTTTTATTCGAGGTGCATTTTTACAATGGTACTAAAAATACAAGTGACCATAATATGGCGTTCTACCATAGAGCACCCTCTGGCAATCATTGCTGCCCTCTTACTTAATATGATATACTACGGGGGTGGATTCTCTAAAACGCCAAAATAGTATTTATTTAATTCTAACCAGAAGCTTGCACATGAATTTTCATGCTTCTAACTTTAAAAATGTCCGATTTCCATACAAGCGTTCATTATTATTATTTTACCTCTTTACGGGTGAAACTTCGAAAAACCCTTTCTTAGTGGATACCTACTCTTCACAAAGTTGGGCGCCACTGTGACGCTTACCTACTCCTGCACGCTGCCTACGCAGTCCACCTAACAAGCTACCTACTGCTGTGTCCGGTGCGCAACTACCCTGCGCACGTGGCCTTTCGCTCGGGCTTGGCGCTGTGCCCGGTGCGCAACCCTAGACGCTACCTTTCCGTAGGCCTACTGCTGAGCCGGTGCTGACTGGCCCCCACGTCTGCACGTGCTGCCAAGGGACGGTACTCTTTTTATTTAAGTGATAGTGAACGGAACAGGACAAGTGACAATTACCCGCGACCTAGCCTAGTGTTTATTATATGTATTAACTAATCCAGCTGTTTTACTCAACCTACCTACCTATTTGTTAGCGGCCTGCGCAGCCTACCCCGAGCAGTCCTAACCGTTACAGTAATTTCAGGTCTCTTTGACCAGCGGTTTAAGCCGGGCGTTGATATATCAGTCAGTCAGTCAGGACTTTGAATTATATAATTATAGATTATGATAAACAATTAAACATCTATTTCTCCGAACGCAATGTCGTAAAGTAAGGTCGATAGCTTTCGACTGAGTCATTAAACTCATATGACGCATACAAATTCCCATCGTCCCATGTGTAGAGGTAAAGTCGTTAGCGTCGTTTTGAGTGCTGAGATTAAGTAGGGGTTTACCCTGTTAAATACCCTCTGGTATAACCTTATTGATATTTTAATAAGAAGAGCTCTTCAATTATAAAAAAAGTCAAGTGAACCCACAAACATGTTTCTTAAGAGTACTTAAAATTTTAAATAATTTTGTGTACAAACCGTCTGCTGTTTGATTAGGCTGAGCAGTATAATAGACCCATCCAACTCCAACATCTTATGTATGGAACCAGAGTAGATTCAATGTTCTCTGAGGATTTAGTTGTAAAGAGAAAATACTCAGAGAAGGATATTCATTCCCACTATACATATAAATACATGCTAGTTTCAAGTAAAGGAATGCTATAGCCAGGTTCAAAGGAAAATAAATCTTAGTTGTTATTTACCAAAAATCGCAAAGTCGTCAACCTTCCTAATAATTACGAAGCTAAGTATACAAGGTGTTGTTTTGCATCCTCGTCAAAATTCAGGAGGTGGTGACAAAAGACATAAATAATCAATTAAAATTACGGTACCTAGTTATATATTAATAAACATGGATTTTTTTGGTTGTTTAAGTTTGTCAGTATTTTAGAATAACACCTTTAACGTGGTTTAGAGAATAAGAAATCATCGAATAAACGTTTGAGATGGTTTGTATATGTGAAAGCGCAGTTATAGGACGAGGATCAGACACGAGAAACCCGTGTTTCTCGTGTCTGATCCTCGTCCTATAACCACCTAAAATCGGTAAGTACCGATTTTCGTAAATAAGAAAAAAAATATTACCTGCCTACCCATTTTATTATTGATTCGGGTCGAGAATCATGAGCACAGTTACCTCCTTGAATTTGACGAGGATGCAAAACAACACCTTGTATAGTGGACATAAAGAAGGAAAAAAATATGGAAAATCTCGTTTTCTCAGCACGATAACCTTTAGATTAGAGTATTTACGCAAATTATTTCCTTTTGTGGTCATAACCAAGGTCAATACAGGTTTTAAATAGCATTGTCTGACTCTATAGGCTTATCGTTTTGGCTTTAGATTTATCATCAAATCTCATTGACATACCTTGAACTCTCATAAGCGTGTTTACCAGCTATTTTTAGAAGTCGAGAATATAAGAACTTCTAGAAAGATGGGAGTAGTAGCTACAACAACAACAATAACCTTTAGTTAACAAAAATAAACTACGATCAAAGCACTTCTATCAAGATCATCATCATAATCATCATTTATTTCTTCATTTCCTTCCCTTCCCTTCACCGTTTAAAAAAGTTTCACCAAAATCAATGGTCAAAACTGTTTAAAATTGCAATTTTCTTTTTTATAAATCACCAAACAGTATTCAAATCCAACATAAAATAGTGGCAATAAGCTTGCAGCTCCACGTTCAACTTCGCACTGGAAGGTTACGTCAATCCCTTCCGAATAATTTAAAGTTCTGCCTAAATCCGGCAGCCCCAAAAACCGCTCCACTTTATACCACTTACTTATTCATCGGATCAGACGAATAGATACAAACTCGGTTGTTATAAATCGATTCCTCTTGACCTAAATCCGTGCGGGTCAAAGCCATGTCAAAGCCTAGCCGGCCGGAATAATAATGTCTGCTTGGACTTGGATTTTTAATAAGCTTTAAGTCTCCGAGGCTTTTTTGTGTGCTTGTGTCTGACCTTCATTGAGACTTTCATTATTCTTTGTTCTCTTCTCGTACTATTCGTAAATAGTTCCATGATTCAAGTCCTTGTGGATGATTTTGGTTTTTGGATCTGCAAAAAAGTAGTCAACTATTCCTGATCATTGGCTTAATATGGCTCCCTCTTTCATTTCATTCGGACGAATTAGAAAATCCTAGAAAAGTCAACGTATAGTATTCAGGTGTTGACTGTTACTGTAGACACACATCTTCCTTACTCGGAGATTATAGGCGTGATGTTATGATATCCAAAAGTGTCAAATATAAACTAGCAACAGTAATGTATTTCTGCACAAACAACCCGAGTATAACTTACCTTGACTGCGTTATTTATGCAGTTGTCTCAGTTTGAGTATGTGCTATACATTTTTGGCAGCCAGTGTGTCCACGTGGCTGCAGTTGTTTACCGGCCAACAAACGATGCATAATTAATAGTTCAGTGCACTTAGATACTTCGATACATTTGTGAAAATCGCTAAATTGAACTGAAATCCTTGCTCTAATTATCATTTACTGCGAAAGAAATCGACTTCTGTACCTCTCGGGTAGGTCTCCCAAGCGTCGCCTTTAGACCGGGCCTTTCATTGTCCCAATCAACGTTTTCCATGTCTATTTTTTTTTTTAATTCATAAACAGGCTGGCCGAAGTGTAGATGATTGCCGGACGGTTGACCACAAGGAAAAAAAATATTTGCGCCGACCCCAAGTAACATGGAGACAAGGGCAGGAAGATGATGATACAGGATAGCCCAAACACGAATCCAACTAAGAAAATTAGAAGCATCTCGCCAGGGATGTATGGGCTTCCATACCCATGGGCCCCATATCTGTTCAGACTATTTACCCATAGTTTTATATTTGTTTTCGGATAATTCTCACCTGAATTACGTGCCAGCCTGTATGTCAACATGCGAGCTATATTCATTTGGTACAAGATAAGATACACAAGTATATCCTCACACAAGGTTGTTCCAATACAGTGCGCGATGAATTCACAGCATCAGCTGTTTTGATGCGCACGATTGTCGTGATGCACCGACACTACGCCGGCGCACTGACTGTTTCATTGCAATTTACTCTTAACTCTATGTAATCATTGGTTCCCCGTTGCTTCCTTTCATTTGCCTACTGGCACGGGTTTATGATTAACTACCTAGCTTTAGCTCGCGTGTAAAAATAGCATAGCCACTCGGGGATAATGTTAGTGAGTGAATTTTCGGAATCACATCCGTAGTTCTGACGATTACCCCCTGCATCGAAACTTACAAACCTCATTTTGGACATTGGAAACTTTAGCCCTATGGTCCAAAATGTGTGGGCCCTGTAGCAGTTTTAGTTTTATTTCCTTTATGTAATAGTAGTATTATTGCTGTATTAATTTAAACTTATTCTATTTAAGTACGTTCTGTTACACATACACACTTTGACACACAGTATGAAAATGTTTTACGGCCGTCATCACGATCACAGGTCTAGTTGAAAACCAGCGTCTGCCAGTCTAGCTGCTTGGTATTTTGCTGAACTAGGCCTATTTGGTGCAGCCGTGAGACACACAATATCTCTTTTTTTTTTGTTTACACTTAAGTTATTTTGTTACTTTGTATAATGCTGTGTGCACTTGTGGTTTGTGCCAAATAAAACTATTTTCTTTCTTTCTTTTCTTTTAGTAGTAAAATCACTGACATTTTTTTGTATTGCTGAGAGTGGCCTTCTGCAATGGAAAAAAACGCGTTCAGCACAGGTCATCAATCAACATTTCCATGTAATATTCAGTTTCGTTGATATTCGCCCTTGCAAATATTACTTCCGTACAAGCAAGGTACACTCCTCCACCCTTCCACGAGCTCAGCTGTTAAGCTACTTACTAATAAAATAGTAGCCGTTATGTATTAAATATGAATAGCCTTCCTAATGGAAGCTGCGTTTTATGTAATCGCAAAATTATTATCGTTATACACAAACACATACTATATATTTTTATGTACGTGGGTATAGGTAGCTGCAGTATCAATTATAGCCTTATTATTATGTTAGCCGAGTGCTCATTAACATGTGGTCATACTCGTTTATGTTGACAAGGAAAATATAGAAAATGGCGCCACCCGTTCGGATAGTAATGCAGCCGATAAGACGATTTTCATAGTCAGGTTTGTTTACATTTATGGATAGTGTATAATAATCACTTGCTGCGGTGAAGGAAAACATCGTGAAGTAACCAGCATGCCTGAGAGATATTTGTCGACGTCATGTAAAGCCAAGTAAGCTGCCCATGGGCAGCATAAAACTCTGACACCAGCTTATGCACTAACCACGCGATAAAGAAGAAAAATTTGTGCAGATTAGTAATCTACTCGTTAACGAAAAATTCTGATCACGCTTAAAATAGGTTGGCGATTAACACCCTTTCTAAAAGCCAAACGAAATCCATTTTTGGATTTAGTCGAACTGTATTGCTATGACAACAGTTGAAAACACTCACCAAATCGTATTCCTAAAATTTCTTGGCCACAATTGGCGGATCTTCGAATAAGGTGCCTCCTCAAGCTACCTATCTTTGTCAAATACATATTTGCATCCTGCTTCAATGAATGCTAAAGATGTCATATCTCACTTTAATCAATGTTAAAGATGTATTTAATTATATAGTTTTCCGGTACTTCAACTTTGACAGATGAAAAGTATGCGTTTATTTGTCAATTTATAAACAAACACGGTGGAATGTAGGCGTTAGCCCTACTTTAAGTTTAGTTCATGACCAAGAATACCAGTGTTAATCAACTAT
Source organism: Cerastis leucographa (assembly GCA_963082945.1). Taxonomy (NCBI): domain Eukaryota; kingdom Metazoa; phylum Arthropoda; class Insecta; order Lepidoptera; family Noctuidae; genus Cerastis; species Cerastis leucographa. Next base: position 16,259,587 of record OY720356.1, on the reverse strand, counting down.
TTTTACGAATTGAATATGATTCGAGTTCCCAAGTAAAAGTGGTTTAGTATGACGAGTTCAACTGAATTGTCCGCTGGACAGGTGAAGGTGGCTAGATCATTCGCCATCTTGTATTTTGGGATGTCAAACTACTTTTATGAAAACATTGCAAGGATTTTGGTTACGGTTTATCCAAGCCTTAATAAATAATTAGATACAAACGATACCGTTTTGAAAGTTTTGTTTTTTATTTTCAGTACAACGTACCTACCTTTTATGAATTCTATAGTCAAAGAAATCCTGATTACTTGAAAGTGACATTCTAATACGTAAACAAAACAGAAACTGCTGACCTATCAGATGAGTTGCTAAATTGCATAACGTTATGAAATGGTCACTGTATGTACGTTTGAGTTTAATGAGTCGATCAGATTTCATTAATAGATTGATTAAAAAAATATTCATCCTACTTTTACACATTATCACGAAAGAATTCAGTTTTCTTGAAAACGTTTAGCGAAAATCATAAAACTGCAGCTATCAGACCATTTTTTTTTCTCGCTGTGAGTATCCTCAATGGTTGCCCTCCGCCCTGAGGAGAGTGGAGGGGATTGTCAGACTCCCCCACACCGCTGTTCATCGCATTCTTGCGTCGGTGGCCAGCGGGACCCAACACGACTTTCGCTGCCCCGAACTAGTGCCCGCTTAACCTGCGGCCCTCGTCCCGGGGAGAGTGAGGTGTAGGTTACATTAACACCATAATCCAAGTAAGAGTTAACGAAAACGAAAACGTTGACTTCAACTCATTCTGTTTTTATCATCATACCTCTTTCTACCCATAACCCGACCTTTCTTTACCAGAACATGAAATCAAAACTTTCTTTCCAAGATCCATCTTCAAGCGGTCATTTGCAACATGGTGCAGCTGTCCTTGTACCAAAAACTTTCATACCTAACCAGAACATGCCACAAGCTGTTGTATAACTGTCAGTTATGCAAGAAACCGTCATTTATACATAAACGGTGATTCCATCTTGAAAGGTGATTAGCTAACAGTAGTGATTATTTCTGATATTTGTCTTCACCTTAATTATTGAGAGATTTTCCGGGTTATTGGTAGCAGATATGTAATGACTGATATTTTCATTCATCATTTCTTTTTTCTGTGGTTTCAACAATGGATCTGAACACGATCAGCTCATAAAAACTGCGTTCAAGAACTATCTATCAACAGAACATAACATCAAGCCTGTAATCCCCAAAAGGTCAGGCAGATGTGTAGGTACTTATTAGGACCTTCAACCAGATTTCGCCATATTTTCGTCCCATGCAATAGAGGGCGAGCCTATTGACATCAAGCGACCACAAATCTCGCTAGACACCGTGGCTGCCACTGAGAAATTCCCTAACTCACTGCCCCACGCGGTAATCGAACCCAGAACCTCATGCTCAACAGTCGCCCTTGCGTACTCTAGACCGAAGAGGCAATCATTATCTATCAGTGTCAATAATTATCATATCAAAGTTGACACTAGTAGTGTTAAACTCAGTTTAAATGAGCCGATTGCGTTCAGTTCCGTAGTGAAATTCACGATTAGAAGTAAGGAATTTGAATGTAAATAACGTTGTGTGTTTACTGTTCTGTAAACATTCGTAACAAGGCTTTCTTTAAAATCCTGCCTGCATGGCATTAAATCAAGCATCCTACCCACAGTCACTACACTACATGCGAGTATGTATGTATTTATGACACCAAAATTGTAAAACAGCTCTTTTGACACAATGCCGATCCTTATCGTTAATAGGGATACGTCCAAGATATAATAAAGAAGTTCATAAAAGTTCAAATTATAACAACAATAATACAGCCATACTATTATTAATAAAAATAAAAACGCCGTGCTTCGACGCATGCGCGGTGCGAGCGACGCGCGCGCAATGCTAACCCAATTCCAGTGGTATCAGCTTTCACAACGCGTTGCATCACAGCCGCACAATGCAGAGATGTGCGAACTTGTCTACGTTATGTAAAAATAATTACCCTATTCTATTCACCACGAGATCTATTAAATTTTAGCTTCAGTTGGCAGTGGAAGTTAAAAAAGTGGATGTGCGTCTATGTTATAAACTGGTTACGATTTCTCTTTTTGCAAATATTTCTAGAAGCCGAATAACTCGTGTTACTTGTTTTGGGGCTAATTAAAATATTCGCCTATACGGAAAACAACATTCATCAAATCACAAAATACCTGCACGTAAAGCATTCACCAAATCATTTGCGAAAAGATCTAATATTTATGTCGAAAATATATGTCGTAGGCCGTAGACATCCCGTAGGCTTCGTAGGCCGCTACGATGTTGCTACGAATGCGGAAATGTGAAATTGTGAATATTAAAAAGTTACGATTGTTTATCTGTACCCATTGGATCAGCCTATTTATAATTGGAACTTGTTTAATAGTATACATTTAAATAAACGTTTGCCCATAATATTTACATTCGTTATTTGTTCCAAAATTATTATTTGGTTTCATCATCATAATTATTACAAACAACCCAATTTATATTCATAATAATTAACTTATTATTGTACCTATTTAAATGAACTATAATCTCTTTTATTTATAAGACTATACTTAATTACATCCACGTACAATTTGCGTTAAGAGGCAGTTACTGGAAAAGTGATTAACTTAAATACCGTTTCAGAAACCCACACTCATGTCTTGTTTCTAAATAATAACGTAATTATTCGCCGAGATATTCCTAAGGTATGCTTTTTATGGTACAATTTACACACAACCTGTGTTCTAGGTCAAGTAAGCCACGAAAACGTTCCATTACCTTCCTATTCACGTACAATTTGTATTGTTTACTCACGGGCCGAAGCACGATAACCTACATATCCTTAAGTTACGATTATGCTAGTACTGTAATAGGTCTAGATTGTTTGTTAGGTCACCTAGTTAATATTCAGTAATAAATCAATGTAAAGAGGTTTTATATCGTAGGAAATAAAAAAATAACCTTGGGCTTTAAATTAAAATTTCGGATAATCAAGGCCATACACAGATGAGTAATAAATTAATTATGTTAGGTTAGTAGATTAGACTTAAAAACGAAAGGTCAGCCATTTTTCTTCCCACGCAAAATGTTTGACTTTGAGAAATGGGTTACTGTGATTGTGGTGGGCGAATAATCTTTTAGAGGTGTCTCTTCTGACTGTTTACTTTGACAGTGATAAAAACATGTGATAACAAAGATATTTCTGTACATAACGACCACAGTAAATAAAAGCCTAACACCCATATTCTAAGAGCCACACCAAATCCATATTTGGATGTACTGTATTGCCATGACAACAGTTGAAAACACGCACCAAATCGTATTCCTAGAACTACTTGGTCGCATTTGGCAGATCTTCGAATAAGGTACCTCCTCCAGCAACCTATCTTTGTCAAACCCATAGTTGCACCTTGCTTGAACCAATGCTAAAGATGTCATATATCTCACTTTAATCAATGTTAAAGATGTATATTTAATAGTTTTCTGGTACTTCAAATTTGACAGATGAAAAGTAGGCGTTTATATGTCAATGTATAAACAAACAGGGCGGAATGCGGGCGTGGTTAGTCCGAGTTAAGTTCAGTTTATAATACGAGTACCAGTTTAAAACTCCCTGTTACAGTCTACACCATTTAATATTTTACAGTCGTTCAACCATTCAGCTATATTATTCATTCCGGTAAGCTCAATACACCTTCATATAAAATAAACGAGGTTAAAGTTAAGCCATCAATTCTAGATCACGTAAAATGGAAATATTTTTTTAAGACGATTTTAATAACGACACAGGTTATTGGTAAAAGACGGATTAATAGATTCATTAAAAAACTAAATATACATAATTATATACTTATAGGAGAAGACACCCTGGCTGCCTCGTTGGTCTAGTGGTTGCAATGGCGACTGCTGAGCATTAGGACCTGGATTCGATTTCCGAGTCGGGCAAATTTTTATTGGGGGTTTCGACATGGATTCTGGATTTGTGCCCGTTTGATGGCAATAGGCTCGCTCCTACTACATTGGGCTAAAAACATAACTGGCAAAGGGTGGATGTAATATTAGATTATTAGGCACACCTCTGCCTTACCTCTCGGTGATTACAGGCGTGATGTTATATATGTAAGAAGAAGACAATAAGCTTACAAATGTATTGCATACGTCAAAGAAGTTCAAAACCATAATCTTTAAAAACAATCGTAAAAATAAAAACAAATATCTCAGAAAGGAGGTCACAAGTTTATTGCGGTGTCTATGGCAACAAAACAGAAGTTTGTACACTGATACACTCACATTCTCGTAAATATTTATTTAGACAGTTCACCAGCTGTGGTTTATTTAACTATAGCAGTTATATAATTGTGCGGCAGGTCTTTTAAACAGGAAGTAGCATAATATAAAGCAATCGCGTTGTATTTCAATTGACCGCGCGGCCTTGCGGAGTCAGGCCGCACTTGACAAGATTATCAGATAAGCAGGAAATGTGAATTGTTAAAATAATATATCACAGCATCTCGAGGTTGTTCTTTTATGACCTGATTTTCGTGTCAATAGATTGGTTCAAATTTTTTCGCCCACTTACTGCTCATTAACGCCTAGTCTCCAATCTGGGTCTAGGTGACTAATTTCTTCACCATAATGACTGAAACTCATAATATTTTAATGATAAATGATGTTAATTTTGAAATTAGGTTTTTACAAACACTTTTACACGTAATTTTTTTTTAAGCTAGATGGGGCCGGTGTTTCGTACCTGACTACTCTGAGAAGAAACAGCCGAAACAAACTCAGAAGTTCTCTGTTAACTTGTTACTCTTTTAAAGTCCAGACATTGCTCAATTTACATGAGGACTATGCAGATTAGTATCTGAAATAGTCTTTTGAAGAAAGAACCACACAGATTTGAGTGGACCTGTCCAGTCAGTGCAAGCATTTGTCAGTTATCGAGTAGCTTTTTTAGGTACATTACATATTTTGGCTTGTGTTTGTTTTATTTTATCCATGCCGGAGATAAGGAAAATCATTGTGAAGGTCATTGGCCTTACGCGTAAGTCTTTATTGATTATATGGATGTAGGTATTTTCAGATGTTTTTTATACAATAAACGTCGATATTTTCCTTCTGTCTTAACCATATTATGGTCTGTTATTGCGCTATACAATAACACCATTCTTATAATCTACATTCCACAGCCACACACAACTGTGCCAATGCCAAATGTGAATATAAACTGTTTTGTGGGACATTTTTTCACTCTACATATTTCTTACGCATTTCTGCTTTCATTATCTTATCACTTTACGATATCTTCCTATCATTTATTCTTGTGATACCATAATAAAAATAAATAATGTAAATGATACCTCGAACGCGGGTAAAAACGCCAATTCTTATGAAACCTTTTCAATATAATGTGTTTCATGTGCTAATGTAAGTAATACGAAGAAAGTGAAGAAAAACGCATTGAGAAATGTGACGTGGTCGGTGATACTGTTTGTACATTCCGAACGTGTGTAAAGCGTTACCTACCACCAGTGGCGCTACCTGTCGCTACCTCAAAAACTGTAACTTCGATTGTTACTACACTCGACAGCTCATTATTACTGCAAAGTATAATTTCAAAAGAACCAAATAACTTGTATTTTACTGTTAACATTTGACCTACTAACGTTTGTCAGCAACGATAAAAACTTACCGTAAACTGCTATCTTTTTAGAAAATGAAACACGTAGGAATTTAAACGATGCCAGGGAAGACACAGATTTGCAAATGTTTCCGAAGAGGCGAAGGACGCATTTTCAGGAACCAAACCTGCAGATAAATTCCTGAAAAAACATCAATAACACATGTTGTGTAGAAAGATTATAAATAATAATTTAAAATTATTCCTTGCGAAATATGCTATCTTTGAATAACATAAACAGAGCTATGTCGACTAATTAAATAGGCCAGTCCAGAAGGTCGTGATCTATATTTTCCCGAGAGCAGTTCTCGGAAAACAACTTCATAAACAGTTCTAAAACGTTGGGTTTCGCTTTGGACTATTTATTTACTATTTGTTTGTTGATTTTTTGTGTAAGCAAGTCCTTATCGCAGACGTGAGTAATGGGTTAGTAACATGTCAATAGATATTGCGGTCTTTAAACTCCCACGACTATAGTCTATATTTGTTTTCGTATCTTCGACCCAGGACGAAAACACAAGATGTTTAGCCGCTTCAATATTTGTTGTAAGAGAAAAATACTTGATAGGTACATTTTTCCGTGCTGCAAGTTGTCGCAAATTCTACTGGCATTTAATGTTCTAGGTTCGGTTCCCTTTTCCAAGTCACGCGATGTATTATTGGGTTTTTCAACCAGGAATTTCTTAGTAGCAGACGGGATCTAGATTTGTGCCTTTTTAATAGCAAAAGGCTGAGGGTCGCCCCCTATTACATGGGACTCAAATAACTAGCAAAATGTGGGTATGCTATTATACAAGGTGTTGTTTTGCATCCTCGTCAAAATTCAGGAGGTTGTCACAAAAGACATAAATAATCAAATAAAATTACGATACCTAGTTAATTAATTATTAATTAACGCAGATTTTTTCGGTTGTTTAAGTTTGTCAGTATATCAGAAGGGAATAAAAAAATATCGAATAAACGTTTGAGATTCTTTGTATGTGTGAAAGCGCGGTTATAGGGTGACGATCAGACGGACCGCGTTTAAAACACGGGTGTTTCACACCTACCGATTTGCGTAAATAAGAAAAAGAAAATACCTACCCATTTTATTCTTGATTCGTGTCGAGAATCACTAGCATAGTTACCTCCTTGAATTTGACGAGGATGCAAAACAACAGCTTGTATACGAGTGTATGGTACACTTCCGCCTTACTCCTCTGGGATTACAGGCGTGATGTTATGTCAATACTTGAGTAAGAGAAAAAGCACTGAAACAATTTCTCTTTACAAATTTTTTATGTGTGTAACACGAGTCGTCAGTTGTTAGTATGCTCGTAGTAGCTCGTGTATCTTGTACACAAGCGCGTCACGTGGCTCCCCACGTTGATATGGCATTGTTGTGGACTCGTGATTGACGATTACAAACGTTAGGATAGATAATTATGTCATTCAATTACTTTATCTACGTGTTTGTGGAGGGTTGGGTGGGGTTTTTATTTTAAATCTCATCCTGATTGCATGAGTTTGAAGATCAACTTATTTTACTGATATTTTGCGTTTTAGTTTACCACAAGACTATTATGTAAAATCGTGCATTATTCACAAAGAAATCCACTGCGATTGCGGTAGTCCTGCTGATTAAACCATGTTGTAGTGTCCGTTTGTTCTAAGGACCTCTTAAACGCCACTGATGCCGCGATCGCTGCGGTCACCTATAGTGGAGTGCCCAGGGGTCAAAATAACCGCAAGTTATGGCAAGCCGACTGTCTGTCTGTATAAGGCCTAGCATACCGCATACTTACAATTTTTGGTTGAATAACTATTGTTGTAATATATTTGTTGTGTTTTATAAGTTTATAGGAATGTACTGCGATCTATTATTGATCGAAGACTGCGATTAATAGTAGATTATGCACCAAGGGGATAAAGTAGTGTCTTATGTAACGGGCGCCGTATTGAATCCCGAGCAAAACGAAGGATTTTAGCGTTAACTCCCGAGCGGAGCGAGGGAGTTTAGAGTTAACTCCCGAGCAAAGCGAGGGAGTTAAGACAAGAATCCTGAGTGCAGCGTGGGAATCAAGGTCGCCCAAGACGAAGGCACCTTTATCCCCGAGGTGAATACTGTACTTTTCACACCATCTACGAGAGAATAAAAGCAGTAGGTAGTACTAGAATCAAGTATTCCGGAGTCAAATCACCATCGTCACTCAACATTTTTGTGAGAATTTGCAATATTTTAAGTAATTTGTAACAAAAAATAACAATGAACAAAGCAAAGCAATTTCCAGTATTCGCGCCTCTTTTTAATTGGTGTTCTATTTTTCTTTTAATTATATTGTATCTCGTGGTGGCCCGGTCGATTTTTGAACAATTAATTTTTTTGTGCAGATAGTGATGGTGAATGCGTGAATATTCGTATGCGATTTATGTTCCAAATTCAAATCACATTATTGACCAGCGGGTCATAATGAAATTCAGTACAATATTATTGCCCTGCTAGACCTCAGGTCTTTATTGACTTACTTTAGGTTAGGTTTGCATGACATATAATTTGACATTATCGAGCAGGTGGTGTGAAAAGAACTTTAGTTTAGTAGATGTAAAAGTTGTACGTATCGCTGGGCCTAAGAAGAGTCATGGAAACCTTAAATCTATGAAGAGTTATGGGCAACCCAAGCTCTTGGTTTGTATGGGGTACCGCCAATGGTCTCTTATTGAGCTTAACTGTTCTAATAAAATAATGTTTTAGCATCAAGTCGAAAAGAGGAACATTAAAATTTTCTCTAGTGGTATTTTAACATTTCCTAGTTTACTTAATTACTTTACCTCGCGGAACTCGTGAGGAGGAGCTCGTGGCTAAATAATAACAGCCGCACGGGTCGATCTTCAAGGTTAAGCCGTGCTTGCCGAGGTCGGTCCGTGGTTACCAAGGGGTTTCGTATTACCCAGTTACTGGGTTGTGGAGTTCAGATAGGCAGTCGCTTTATGTAAAATACTGATACTCAGCTGCATCCGTTTGGACTGGAAGCCGACACCAACAAAGTTTGGGAAAAGGCTAGGCAGATGATGCCTTAATTACTTTACCTGTTACTATTAAAAACTGTTGTCGTTAATGTCAACAACAGTGCAGTCATTGCACGTCTATCTTAAAGTCAGTGTCACTGCCACCTGTGATTATTAAACAAACTATTGACCTACGTATAGTTATACGTAGGTCGATTGTTTGTAGCTTGTAAATTATAACACCAACTTACCAACTAGGTATAATAACTGTTATCTACAGCCTAGGTATTTGACAACAAACAAGGGGTTGTCTGACATCTTAATCATTTAATATTCAGAAAAAGAAGCTGAATGTGGTTACGTAATCAATGAGAATTGTAAACAGAGCTACAAATACAAAAAAATACTTTGTTGCAAAAAAAAAAGCGAATTCCAAAACAACACACAAAAGTAAAAAAAAAAACTTGAGTTTCTGAAATCGGTGACTTTTGTTGTTTGTTTCATTGACTTTTTTGCTACGACTTTTATGGTTTAAAAATTGTTTTGTTTTACTTACTTATACCTGTTTTAGATTTAGTATCCCACACAAATTCTTGCCATGAATTCATTTTACATTGTAATTAGAAGTTATGAAGGGATTACCCGCATAGGCTAAGAAAAAAGATTACGTATTAAAGGAGTTAGCTCATAAACTGCTCAAGCAAAGTTGATAAAACTTATATGGGACCACTGCGCAGTTTGTCTCTACCACAAATGAAAAAGAGGCCAAGCAATCGCGGAGTATTCGGTTGCCAAGCTTATATGAAATAAAAAAAGATTGCGGCCGATTATACATATAATCTATCTCCTCCTTTTTTGCGGTCGGTAAATTTATTTTAAACAGTATATTAATTCCTGGTTTACTGTCAGCCCGTTTCCTCATACTACTAGAAAAAGGCCTCCTTCCGTGACTTTCCGATATTTCAATTTAGGAGCCATTGTGTACCATTTATAGTACGTTACGTTTTTTTCTCCTCCTCAGTTGATCAATTCTCAGCTTGGCGAGTCGAGCCAATCATCTTGACTTCCTAAAATTAACGTTGAGGGAAATCCATGATCTATAATAACTCTCATACACAGTAATCTCCCCAATCCCCACGCTGTCAAAGAAGCAGGACAAAAGCCTTCAACTGTTTTGATGATATACTTAACAATAACACAAGTTACTCATATAGACCAGAAAATCAAATGGAAGTGGAACAAAAACAAAACCTTCCCACGTGTTCCCAGAACAATGACATCGGAAAGTTGTGCGAACGAACGAGCGATAGCGAAGAAAGTCGACGGAATACATCAACCAACATTTTATTAAGTGTTAAAAAGAGTTGACGCTATACAACAGTACTAGTCACTCTGTCACCCTCTCACTCGCCTCGGGGATAAGTAACGAGTTTCCTGGCAATACCGCGGAACGCGATTCAACCGTGAACTGTGCAAAAACGCAGCGCGCAGAGAGATTTGCTTCATGTTCAACTTTTTGTTGCGTGTTTGATTGCTACATAACGGATTTGTTTTTATACTGTACGATATACTGTTGAAGATATTTTGCTTCAGTATCAAAAACAGACAACTACATTACTAAAGTACCTACTTATAACAAAATATTACTCTTTCGTTAGTCTGCCAATCCGGATAGCAAAGATTAAAATTTAGGTGCTAGCTATTCGTACAATCAATTTATGAAAACAAAGATTTGTATAAAACAATAAAAATTACAATGTAACAATACGGCCAAAATGGCCGTAAGAATACGGCACCAACTCACCCGTACAAAATAATGGCTATAACTTTACTTTGTTGAAGAGGAAAACTTACAGCTGAAAAAGAAAATTGTTACAAAACGTTGTTGTTCGATACTTTAGTTGTTAGTTTACCAGTGTCTGCAATGCGGGCCAGTCTGAGTTCTTTTTTTAATAGATGATTCCTTTTTGATACAATCACACGAAATATGTTTCAATGTCCTTTTACGCCACAGGTCCTGCTGCACTGGTCGCAGGCCGTCTCCGTCGGCTGCACGCACGTGCACGCCCCTGCGATCTCCCGTCATGCCGTAGCGGTGATAGCGGGATTAGCGGGTGCTCTTCGGCTCGTTTCGTTACCTTTCGGCCTGCGTCGCGACTCGCTCGCGTCCCCAGCTTGGACGTGATTGCGAGAGCGAATGAGACCTCGCCCTCCCCCCTCTACCCGCCCGGGGACAGTACCTACTTGACTCAGTCTACCTCGAGCCTCGCCCGTGTGTGGACGTCTTGTCGCTCGCTAGAGCGATTTTGGCCGTCTCTTAATTCGTGTGTTCTCTTTAAATAACCTTAAAAACTCTTGGAAGTTGTTATAAAAACTGGATTTTGCGCTTAGCAGGAGCGCTATCAAAGTGACTAAAGTTTGTTTTGTGGTGAATCGGTGACAGTGAATTGGAGCTGGTCGCGCTACGTCCGTCGTCGTGCCTGAGTTGGCGTCGTCCCTCCGACTCTCGCGAGGTAATGCCGAGACTCCTCTGATGAGAGCGCATACGTGGACAGAAACCGGATTGCGGTGTCGTGCTTTTAATGAAATCTATTTCTTAAAAAAAGTTAGTGCAAAGTAATTGGATTCGCTTCTCGCCACGATTGGCACGGAGCTGAACGTAGTTCGAAAGACGTGTACCGTTAGCCGACGTCGCGGTCGATGCCTGCTCGTGGAGGCTTTGGTTACTAATGCTCCTGGTTTAAGCGAACTTTACCAAAAGATAAGGCAGAAATGAAGCTGTGATATGCCACGATCAGCGATGGTCTGAAATCGGCGATCGCTGCCACTGCCTGATTTAAAATAAGGAAATGTTTACCGTGTTAGCACGTTTCAATGCCATTATCTTGATAAAGACGGTTACGTATGCGGAAACGGCGATGAGCAACTTTATTGTTCCTTAATCAGCGAGTGTTGAACATCTGGCCTTTGTTAGATAGAAAATTATGAAATATGGAATGTGAAGTGCAGAATAGGAGGCATAGCTGCAGGAAGCGATAAAAAAATGAGGATAACATTTTCTAATTAGGAAGTTAATTTGACGAAACTGGTCGGGTTAAAATGGTAGCCAGCTCCACAAATGGGCGTGGCAAGTGGCCAAGTGCTTCAAGGCTCTCGGGGACGGGTTTTTAAATCGTGCTCTACGAGTGTGCCCACTTGAGAAGTTTCGACATCGCAGACGAGCATTGGGTCACCAGGCACTCGAGCTCTCACGATTCTGTTCAATCTGTTAACCATTCGCCTGACGACAAATTTGAAAAAAAATACGTCTTCTCAAAGATGTTTCAGCAATAAATAAACACAGTTTATTTTTTTTTGTTGGCGCGACCAACACTACATCTCAGCAAAAACCACGGACGGAACCATCACTCAAAGTTCTGCACTCACCCAAGTAAAACTTTCTAATAATTTGAATGGATGCGATGACTAACGCGAAATGGATTTATATTAACTTCTTAGGTCCAAAGACGACTTAATATTGAGCATGACAGTGCTACTTTTTGCTAAACTGAATACGTTTTGAACACCGAGGACAATTTTTGCCAATATTTTATGACAATGACCAACGTACTATGTGTTCTCACAAACTTGATTTGATTTTCGATGTAAAATAACAGGAAAAATAAGCTGCATATACTCATGACAACTTCGATTATTCGTTAAAAACTAATACCGGAATGATTCAAATTAAGATTGGTACGGTAATTAAAAATGTAACACAAGGTTCGAAACTTAGGACCAATATCAAAGTTAGACAAAGAGGCGACGAAAGAACGACATGATAATATAATGTTGGTCGTGCTTTCTCAACATTACATCTATTTTTAGAAGGATGCCATGCGCGATGAGCTGGGGCGGTCGGTCTGCGCCAACTAACTAGGTCGCGATATTTGCGCGCGTACCTGAACATGCGCAAGCGGCGCGTAGTCAATGACACTGCACGAAGGACGTGAAAAATATACCACTAAATAGGCCACCTCAATATCAAAGCAATAAAAACAAACCCCACATCAGTCATGATAAATTGGATTCATTCTGACAAGATTTATTAGTAGTAAATTTTGAAATATTAGAAGACGTCTCCCAAATGCGTAGGAATGTTGGATTAATCTTCGTTATCGGAGATGAATTTCGAAGAATGCTCCCAACTAAACAGGTCAAACACCCAAAATAACGTGAGCAACCGGAAGTTTTTGTGAATCACGCATGCAGTTCGATGTCTGCATTTTAATTACTGTTCTTGATGTTATGAAATGTACTGGATGCTTGTTTAAAACAAAGAGTTTGCATGTTGATTAAAAAGAAGTGAGTGAATCTAAAGATTGTGGAGTTGGGTCCAAAGATCAAATTCATGAGAATGTCGACAGCTAACAATATAGTTGGGTGGCCCTTTGTCGTAGTTGACAGAATGTCACTTGTTTCCGTGACGAAGGGCGGAGGCAGTGAACGACCGAAATATGGCGTGAAAGATAATTTCTCGCGGTTGAACCGATGTCGTCAGCTGATAGCCGGAGGTTAATGGCCTCGACTTTGTCTCGGTACTTACGCTCGTATCGTCCTATTCGACGGAGTCAGGTCGATGGGTTATCGGATTATTATTTTTGTTGATCAGTAGATTTGAATCGATTGAAGGATTCCGTGAATTCATTTACGGAAGCTTAAAATGGAATGAAGTAATGAAATCTGATGCTTATTCTCATAGTATACCAAGCTATAAATGAGAATGTAGACTTCATGCATCAGGCGTTGGCCTTAGTGGAGGTTAAAACAAGGAAAAATAAGTTCGGCGAAACAACAATATTGTAATGTAGCTCGAGTTATTTGCCATTGACCTTGAATTTCAAGTTTCGGTATTAGCTGAAATTGCAGACAGATTTCATATAGTCTTAACCTTGATGCAAATTACTACAGTCAAATGTCCAAATATTGTAAAATTGGCGCTAGTACGGTAATCAATAGTCACAGTGTAAAAGGAAACAGACATTGTGATATCGGGGCCCATGACGTCACATCCTCACGAACAGGCAAGGTTAGGCGTTCGGCAGTAATTGAGCAAGATTGCCTTACAGGCGTCCATGATTCATAATAATTCTTCGCAAGAACCGACGGTTTTCTGATTTATGTCCATTAATCCGCAAGTCTAGAAGATTCTGTGGTTTATCTCGTAAAATGCGTGAAAAATTTCATTTACACCTGAAATAATTCCCTTTCCGAATAAAATATCGAATTTAAACACAGTCCGTTTCAAACAATGTTCAATATTTATAAATTACGTCGTACATTCATATGGTAATTGCTTTGATTGTCAAGATGATTACTGCATATTAAAGAGTCAATCGACTTGAATCGATACATTGTTATTTCCTTTGGGATTATGATCATTCGAAATTTCATCGAGAGCTATCTCCGATTTGTCTAGGGCTAGGTACTATTAGTACCTATTTTGTGTCTATAAAAAGCTGCTTATCACAGTGTAATATAGGCTCAAAATAAAAACGAACCAAATATTGGCCCTTGAGAAAAACCTATCATTTATCAACAATTGGGAATAGTTTAAGCCATATGATTTGAATGAGAAAATACTGTTTTTTATTGAATTTTCCCCTATCTCTTTTTTATCAAAGTTTCCAATGAATAAGTTAACATCTGTAATCCTATCATTATTTATAGTATATCCTATCTTCTTTGACGTTCCTTTAAAAATCCTTACAACTTGCTATTAAATAAAAAATAACTTGTTTCTTAACAGTAAAGGCAATTATCAAAGGCTTTTGACGTCGATCGGGGCCTACAGACATAAGGCAATGAAGGGAACAGGTATCTTTAAAAAATCGATTAGGCGAACTTTACAGGAATACCTTTAGCGTTTGCCATCGCCGGGAGCAACAAAGTTATCGATGTTTCAGACTAGACTTAACCCAATAATGTGTTTTATAAACATCTTTGTTTTGATTCTACCTGCCCGCTGTCCGTGGCTTCAGCACTTTCTTCTACTTTGTAAACGTAAATTGATTTGCCATCAAAGTGAGTACAAAAGCATGTAATTACGTTAAATCCGCTGTATATTAAAGAGACGTCGTTTATGAGTTTACCAATGTTTGTTTAACACAATTATCTACATCGCACTGTTTGCAATTGTCATTCACACGAAACTAAGCTATTCTATCTCCAAACAAATGAAAGTGTTGCTGGCAGGTTCCACCGAGTTTTATTGGCTAAATAATTGTTGCATATTTATTACTCTGCTTTATATACGTAACTAACAGAGTAGATACGTAACGTTGCGTTAATGCTCTTCCTTGAAATGGCCACAGCTACAAGTCTATTTGGCTCCTGATGACCATTCGCAGTAAAAAATATTTCAATACATATTATATTGGCAGTTAAGCTAGTAACGGTATTTACGTAATGTTTTATAATAAAATTAGACAGGAAACTAATTCTCCATGTAGTAATAGTTCGCGTGATCATGTATGTAGGTGATACAGTTCGGAGCGATGCAAGTTCCGGATGCATTGCGCGGGCGCGCGTTGCGAAACCGTCAGCGGCCTCAATCTACGATCAGGGTCAGCGTTATGGATTGCTTTATCAAACAATATTCGTTGACATTGGCTTGCTTTTTTGCCAAGTATATCATCGTCGGATGATTCTTTCTTGCCAAAATTTACGTAGCTTCGTAATTCATTGTAGCACTGGCGTATTTTGGCAAGACAGGTCAAAATTTGGTTAAAATGAACAGTAAAATAGAGTCAATGGCAGTGTTATTGGTCTAAATAAATAGGATGAAGTTGAAGAAAATTTTTAGTCTGGCATACCTAATTTTGCAAATCATGTTAAATTAAACAGAGTTATAACTATGTAGCTTGAAACTCGCCAACTTCACAGACATAGTGGAGCTTCAAAAGCGAGCAATTAGCCTAGTATTAGTTATAACAGTTAGAACAGGTTGTGCAAAGATTTAACGAGGCGACGCCGACGGCTGCGACCATCGGCCACAGGCCACTTTCACCGCCGCCATCTTGCGCTGCCATGTCGTGCGCTTGCGCCGTTCATTGACGAATTGGCACGCCTATTGTTGCACGTGACGTCACACGCGTCACTGTTTCAGGAAAATTGTTAGATTGCTTCGTCTTGGCACGGTATTATGGTATTATGAAACGCCATAGTGAAGGCTGGTCAGTCTACAACATCTTACTCAACAAGTGTTTTCATAGAGTAGTCAATTTCATCTTAGCTTGTCGTATTGTCGTCTTATTATCGTCACTTGTAAAACATTGTGTAAAATGTTTTACAAGTGCGCATGTACCTCTCCCACACTTGCAACCAATAATCCAGACAGTGAGCCTATCATCATCTTTTTCACTAAGATTAGACAAGATATTACAAATTGAAACTTGACTCACATAGCACTTAGCACCTTGTCTAGACTTCTCAATACTCCCGATTGCCTTTTCAAGTAACCCATAGCGATACTCATATCAACCTATTCCATAATAACAGTTGTGAACTGTCGTCGTTCAAGCAATGTAGAATCGTGATCAAGAGTGTAGCTGGCACGTACTCCTAACCTCTAAAGGCTCATCGTTTAGCGTCGTATGAGACATCGCCCTTAAAGGACATACGTGCTTATACGGTCAGTCTCGGAGATAAAGAAAATACACCAGCATCAGTTATGGAAACGGGTTGCATACCACAGTGTTCCCAGTGCCAGTGGGTTAACATGTTACTGGTTACGTTACGTTAGAAAAATTGTAAAACCAAATGATTTTTAAAGAGTAATCATGGAGTTTCTTGCCGGTTCTTCTCCATAGTAAACGACCAACCCGAACCGAGCACCTTTTCGTCGACGTTTTACAAGTGCCCATGTAGGCCTATGTGAAATAAGCCAAACCATAAAAAATCCATACGTCAGCGTAGGGAGCTAAGGGCGCTAACCACCTTGTTTTCTTTTCTTGTTTCTCCCACTTCCCCTAGTTACCTCGCTCCTCACTTTCAATACATTTGTGCCAACCATAATAGGAGTTTTTTTTTTTTTTTATGAATGGCATCTCGCAGTTCAACCTATGAGGTTGTCGTCTGCTTAACCGGACTATCCTGTGGGTGCCTTTAGAGTAAGGCCTCCAGCCAGGGCATAAAAACTTACAAACTAAGCGACTGCACGCTAAGGGCACCCCCTGTGGGGTACGAACCTCGGCTTAGGGCGTCGCTGGGGGAGGACTGCATGGGGACAGGCTGGATCTGAATGGTATCATTATTTAGGGGCTGATTTAAAACTACTGGCACAGCATCGCGGGCTGGCTCGAGCGAGGGTCGGGGAGGGCATGGACCGGGACGTCGCGACGGACCTCGACGGCGAGGTCGGAAAGACGGCGGTTTGAGTCGGAACTTTTTAAGAGTGCTAGTCTCTTTGCTACTCTCCTGGAGGAGGGTGATAGCATCATCTGGAGTGACAAGGGTATGCCTAGGACGGCGTACTGTACTAATGCGCGAGGGTTCGTAACGGGCGGCCGCTGCGATCAGGGGATTACGGTGTTTAATGGCGTTATCGAAGAAACGCTTCGAAAGACGTTTCATAAACTGAAGGACGGTGGGCATTCTAAGGTCTACGTGTAGACGGTCATTACGGACATAAAAAGGGGCTCCCGTGACTCTACGTAAGAACCGGTTCTGTAAAATTTGCATCCTATGGATGTACTTAGGCTTGGTGTGAGCGTACACGACGCAAGCGTACGTCATAATGGGGCGGCCATAATAGGAGTCTGCGCTCTTCGCATTTATAACCGTGTTCTCCAATGTCCCTCTCACCGCACTGACTTTATTCACCGATCATTCTTCGTCCAATCAATTTCTCTGTGGAACGCGATTCCCCAGGAAATCAGGATGGCTACGAATCGCCTATCTTTTAAAATTAAAGTACGCGAGTATATTCGGAAAAAAACTAGCAGTATCGCCACAACGTTAATATTTTCCCCATTGTTTTTCCTGTTATATTAGTATTTATATTTTGATATATATTTATAGTATTTTGATATATTTTTATAGTATTTTATGAATTCTTTGTAGTTTGGTTAAGTATTCAATGTATAATATTTTATAGACACCTACCACTGTTTGTCTCTGCATCACCCAAAGGTTGACTGGTAGAAAATGCCTATGGCATTAAGTCCGCCTCTGTACTATGTGCTTGAAGTGTTAAATAAATAAAAATATTTTGATTAGATTTGATTTACGTTCGCCAAGAACAACGCTAAACGAAGTAGGTTCACACCGGAAATTAAGATCATACGAACGATGAAGCAATAAATAAAGTTGGGGAGACTCTTCTACCCTGCCAGAAGGGTGGCGTTTCCATCACGGGCGTAGCGTAGTTTGAGTCATATAGTCCGCGGTGTGAGCTATCATCTGCCTAGCCTTTTCCCAAACTATCTTGGGGTCGGGTTCTTGTCTAACCGGATGCAGTGTTGTACATGAAGTGACTGCCTATCTAACCTCCACAACCCACTAACAGGGTAATACGATACCCCTTGGTAAGACTAGATGTCAAAATTATGGCTTCTGACTACTTGTAACGAATGTCAAAGATCTACAAATGACAGCCGGGACCAACGGCTTAACTTGCTTTCCGAGGTACGGAGGTAACTCGGTATGTAATTATGGTCACCCATCCACGGACCAACCTCGGCAAGCACGGCTTAACCTTAAAGATTGACCCGTGCGGCTGTTATTATTTCTAAGCCACGCGGTGTGAGCCGAAGTATGAAAAACTAGCTTATGCCCGCGGCGTCGCCCGCGTGGAGTTCGATAATTGTCCCACGGGAACATATGATCGGGATAAAAAGTATCCTATGTGTTAATCCAGGTTATAAACTACCCGTGTGCAAAATTTCATCCAAATCCATTCAGTAGTTTTTGCGTGAAAGAGTAACAAACATCCATCCATCCATCCATGAATCCATCCTCACAAACGTTCGCATTTTTCATTCATTAGTGGGATACTGTAGCTACATGAGCAAAGCTAAACGAACTTAGCTACGTTTCGCTCCGTTTCCAGTGTGGCTTATCCTTCAAACATTTACGCTGTGGTTAACTCGCTATTTATATAAATTCGATGCTGTTTAAATCAACGAAAGCTGTTTCGTTGCATATTGACAGAAGGTTGCGAAAGATGATGCATTTAATTTACTAAGCACTCACCCGATCTGTTGAGTATCGGGATTTAATAGTCGTACCATTTATCAAGAGTCAATGATATGACGTTGGAAGTTCTGCTGTGGATCAACGGTTCTTGATGTGTATAAGTTCTATAAGAACTAGATCATTATGACGTCTTAGCAAATAAGACTTTGAAATTCTGGGTTGTGGTTGCTACTCGTAGGTTTGGCATTTTTTTTTTACCCATTTGGTTCACGTAAACCTAGATCGTGACCTGGTTTATCCTGGTAATACGTTCACGTTCTCTTGGGATAATTACCGATTGCCTAGCGGGCGAAGCTGCGGGACAAATTTGAGAAAGAAACTTTTGCTACTTTATTCATTCTCCGAACGGTTAAATAAGCAAGAATTCTCCTTGAACATTTTTTGCATCTTTATGTAACGATATTAAGTTTTGAAAGGATATTAAATGCCAATAGAAGAGTAGACACAATTACTTATACACACATCAAAAGTGTCTAGGGATCAAGCATTTTTATGCGGATTTCTTGAGATTGAGATGTGGCTTTGTAATAAATTTATGATTTTATAAATTTATATGGATCCTTTTTGGTGCATTTCATAATTTGAATCAGGAACTGTGAATCAAATTCGAGTAAAAGATGAAAATCAGCTGTCAATATTTTCCCTATAAAAACATACAACGCATTGAAGACATTATTAGTGCTACTGTTTCCCTACTACTGATTAAAACCAACGTTATTATGGAGCGGCGACGTCATTTAAGCAGGGAAGAAATGCTCAGAGCCGTGGGAATGATAGAAGCTGGTTCCCGGCAACGTACTGTGGCTTTAGCTCTGAATACAAGTCAGAGTGTTATCAGTCGACTTTGGACACGTTACCGAAGCACTGGTACCGTGGCTGAGCGCCATGGAGGACGGTATCGCTGCACCACACGGAGACAAGACCGATACATTCAAATCTTAACTCGAAGAGCTCCAACAATAACCGCCATGATGTTAGCCGTGAGGCTTCATCACTCTTCAGGGAACTTAATTAGCGACCAAACAGTCAGAAACCGCTTGCATGAAGTGAACCTTCATTCCCGAAGACCGCTACGGGTACCACCTATAGCAATGCACAATCGTAGGATTCAATATCAATGGGCTCTTGAACACAGAAATTGGTCAGAAGAACAATGGCGTTTCGTGTGCTTTTCTGATGAGTCTCGTTTTGGTATGAGACCGGATACAAGACGTATACGACACTGGAGAACCCCTGGACGCCAACAGCGATTAAAATCCTGCCAGGAAGTCCATCCTTATAGTGGTGGAACCATCATGGTATGGGCGGGTATTTGGATCGGCGGAAGAACTGAGTTGATTTGGATCAGAGGCAACCTCAACGCTCAAATTTATGCTGAGACGATTGTATCAGACGTCATCGTTCCTCTACAAGTGCAAATCGGTCCCTTATTTCAGTTAATGCATGATAATGCACGACCGCACACCGCAAGAGTTGTAAGACAGACTCTCGCCGCAGCTAACATCAATGTCCTGCCCTGGCCTGCTCAGTCGCCAGACTTGAACCCGATTGAGCATGCATGGGATATGCTACAGAGAAGAGCTCTGCCGAATATGGAGGGTATCCAGTCGCAAGAAGACCTTTTTTTGTTGTTGCAACGAACATGGGCGGCCATTCCACAGCGTGATTTGGATGAACTCATTTTGAGTATGCCAAACCGATGTTCTTGTGTTGTTAGTGTTCGCGGTAGAAACACGGATTATTAATTGTTTAAGTTACCCAATAAAATTTTAAAGAAAACTGTTATTTCAGTCTTTTTTTCGAACTTTAATGTTAGTGGTTCAAATGTCAAAAATCCCTTTATTAGAAAATGGCAAATTTCTTTATTAATGCAAAGGTGACTTGGTTTATCGTTACTGTGACAAACGAAAACACTTTATTTGATGAATCCTTAAAGAAAATTTTAATTAATATCAATCAGGAGAAAAGTTATTGCAAAAATATATGTTGATCCCTAGACACTTTTGATGTGTGTATTTCAGAAGAAAATGTTTTCCAGATATTATGAAGGATTTCTTGGAAATAAAAGGTTATTTTCCTGTAAAACTAGGATTACCGTCAATCGACATAACAAACAATCCTATGAAATTGATATCAGCTGGAAGTTTAGTAGGTTCTTTGAACCGAATTGCGGAAAACCCATTAAAAACGATTTTTCCTTGAATCTGCGGGATATCCCTGTATTAATAGGTAAATGACATGCCATGACCAGTAACTAAATGAGTATACCAGGTCACATTTAATTAGCTAGACAAGCAGTGCATAGCCTAGTGGTGTGACCGTCGGACTGCTAAGTCATAGGTCGCAAGTTCGAACCCAAGACACGACACGCACGATTTTAAGGATTCATGTGCTTATTGTATACATCCTGTTTTTTTTTTTATATCCCATAACTCTAGGGTTATATTCTGTAGGTAAAAATAATACTAAAACTCCTAGAATAGGTGGTCCAAAAATGCATAGTTTCGGAGATATCATCAATCATAATTAAATTAGGTCAACAATTTTCACCAGTATGACGAATCTTTACTTTTGCGAGGTTGCCAAACTTCGCAGTAGTGTAGTAAAATAGTAGTAGTTTCATTGATAAATACGAGTCATTATTTTTATTCAAACCAATAACTCATATTTAAAGCTAAGAAAATACGAAAAAAACAAAAAAAAAAAGAATGATTGAAACATAATTCATATGCCAGTTGATTCTTTGATATGGTCTCAATCATATCCTAGAGTTTTGGGATATAAAAAAAAAACAGGTTGTATAATTAGAACTTGCATCAATGAAGGAAAACATCGTGAGGAAACCAGCATGCCTGATATTTCTCGACGGCATGTAGGCACTAACCGTACAATAAAGGAATAATATTAATTACCGAAAGACTAAAGACGGAAACATACTTACGTGTCGTGGCGTGTCGTGTCGCGCCAGAAGCAAATCGGTTTCATACATTTAATATGGTTAGGGACATATTTGCAGGGCGTGTCGTGTCGCAACGATGTATGAAACCGAATGCTTCTGGCGCGTCACGACACGTAAGTGTGTTTCCGCCTTAAGTCCCTGTGGTCATTGGCCAAAAATATCATCGTATCCATTTTGTTTCACCGTGATTAGATAACGAAACCCCTCACGTCTGCAAAGGTCTGCTAGTTAATTAAATTTGACCCAGTATTACGCAGAGTGAGCGATAACTTCATCAATAACACGTGTACAAGTTTTCAACCCCAGGGAGAAGTTGAGGCGGTCTATTTCCAGTAAAACGCTTGATAAATATACAGTGCAAAGCATTATTAAAGTTCTGTGTGCAACTTCCGAAGCCACGTGTAGGTAGGGTTGCCAATTCGGAATTTGTAAAGACCTGACAAAAAAAACCGGCCAAGTGCGTGTAGGACTCGCGCACGAAGGGTTCCGTACCATTATTTATAAAAACGAGCAATAAAATCACTTTTTTGTATGGGAGCCTCCTTAAATATTTATTTTATTCTGTTTTTAGTATTTGTTTTTATAGCGGCAACAGATATACATAAATCTGTAGAAATTTCAACTAACACGGTTCATGAGATACAGCCTAATGACAGACGGACGGACGGACGACGAAGTCTCAGTAATAGGGTCCCGTTTGACCCTCGGGTACGGAACCCTAAAAAGGTCATTCGCAAAAAAAGTCCGGACATTAAACTTTATAATCATTCTTTTTACAGTGGTTGGTAATCATTTCACTTTTTCCATTTTATAAAAAATCCCCTTAGGCGAAAAGTTCTGGCAAATGACAAGACCGGACTAAGTCCACGCGGAGGGCATAAAACCTGGTTATGTCAGTATAAATCCGTACGTATATTGACGTTGGGCACGGTTGGTATACAGGCATTGGTAACAACCCTATGCGTAAATGTACTTATGGATCATATAACGTCGCCGCGTCGTCTGGCCCTTTCCTTTCCGGGTTCTGTAGTAATGTAATTTACTCTACGTTGCTATCGTCCAACAAGTTTAAAATATTAAACTGATTAAGTTAACGAACTTATTTGGCACTTACTCGTCTTACTCGTTTTGGATTTTATCCATATACCTAATCATAAATTGATACTAGACACTGTGATACTTATTAATTCGTCATCCATCATATAACGATAACTATTTAGTTTTATCTTAAAACGCTAATCAATGAGTAATCGCTACATTACTTAGCAATATTATAAAATATTAATATTGCTTTTATAATAGACAATATAACCATGAAATACCAATTTGGGCCGCCGCGTAATGTTTATTTCTACACAAAAAAATAAACTGCACAAAATTATACATTCAGCAATATTTGCGTAACACACTTTCCATCATAATAATACCTACATAATCTAAAGGATTTTGAAAGAAATTCCTGATCCATCACTTAGTATGTTGTTGTTTGTAAAAAATATAATATCTGCTCGATAAAGTTATAGCGCAATGCATATTATTGAATTGTAAACACGAAAGGCATTGCCATTGTGAGTGTATTACGCAATCATCCCGCAAATAATATTTAATAAGACTGACCTTTTATAAGTGACGGTTGTTATTGTAAGCCTGTTGTTTCCCACTGCAGGGCAAATGCTTCCCTTCCTTTTTTCCATTCTTCTCTCTGTAAATCTATTTTAACTAACTTATTACAAATAAGTTACAGTTAGTGTGCATTTATACCACACCCTTATAAAATGTGTCCGAGAAGACCTACAATCTACGTGTTCAAGATATGAAAACACAAACTCGCAAAAAAATGCCAAAGCTTAGCAGTTGGCACTTGTCCCATTCACCATAAAAACTGTGGTATCTCATTATTTCTGTGCCACATGTCAACCAGATGAATGAGTTGTAAATTGAAAAAGGAAAGCTGATTTTAATCATCAAATTATAATAGGAATAACTGACTTCAAAGTGTTTTGAATTCTTTCTCAAGAAACGGTCTAGAGGGAACTGGTGAAAGCTGTGGCTACCAAAATCAGACGTACTAACAGACAGACTCCACTAGGTTCTTTGACCTGCCTCAGATTCGCGAATCATCATCTACCTAGCCATTTCCCAACCACGTTGAGGTCAGCTTCCAGTCAGACTGCTGTCATACCAGTATTTTACATGAAACGACTGCCTATTTGACCTCCACAACCCAATTACAGGGTAATACGATAGCCCTTGGAACAGTTGGTTGCCAGATTTATTTTGTTCATCTGCCTTACTAAAATGTTGCCAAGAAAAACCTAAAGCCTACTTAATTATTATACAGTAAAGAAAAAGGGCAAAAGGACGGTCGTTGTCGTCGGCCGTCGCGTCGTTAATAGAAAGCTAAATCCACTTTGATATCACGATGTAGGATAATTTGATTTGTGATAGTAATTCTCTTTTATTTTACGAGAGCTATAACATCATTTTGCCAACTCAACAAGTCGACTTTATTTCGTACTAGGTATAACGCGGTTACGCTAAAAAAGGGAGGCTTTGTCAAAGTGTATGCTTGTCGTAGACCGTGCGTAGAATCTGCGTAGGCACGGCGTAGACCTTGCGTAGGGCTGCTACGAGACGGTGAAGCGTAGCCGCTTCGTAGACGCTGTACTCCTATTGTTTTGTAGTATTCCGTTTTAACTGAAAATATTATTTTTTGTTGCAGATTAACAACTTATTAGCCACATCGATATTTCCAGAAAAGGGTAAGCTGAACTTAAAATTATCTTGGAAATATTTTTGAATTCGTAAGAGTGACCATAATTATCTTATTTTATCAGAAAATAACCCGTTCAAATTGACTATGACGGATGCTTATAAATAACTTCCACGATCGACCTTCAAGACCTGAATGTTCATTATCATTAATACATAATTATCGTGTAGTTAATTAAGGTTTTTATTAAACCAATAGTAAACACACTGGCCTTCAAAAGGGTTTAAATGTGTTACCTCGAAGAGTTGAACACTTTAACTTTTTGGTTTAGTGAACAGTTTGCGACTTCTGTAAGTTACATAACTTTGCAAGTTTTCGGTTAGAATCGCGAGTTGTGGCAATTACTCAAATACGTTTCGTAAAAAAGAATGTATTGACCTCGAATGCCAGATGCTCAGTCGTTTTGCCGTGCTACATGTTAAACATTCGTACACATCAGAAATTCATCCGTCCAAAAATTCCTCGAACAGCCTCGAACCCGTAATATAAATTAAAAAAGTTTTATAGAACCGCATTTTTGGTACTAGATAGGATACACTAGATAAGATTAAAAAAGTTTAAGAAATTAAATGAGGACATAACATGAATATTACTTATTTATTAGAGGTATCACGAATAATAATCTCCGTGTATCTATTCTTGTCCAAGAATGCAGTGGATTCTTGTTGCAAAGCCTCATAAGAGTCTGTTGTGGCATGTATCAGCTGTTTACGGTTGTCCGAGGTCTGTCGCCAGCAACGTTTCGATAAGCAAGGCTGTTCTAACAATGGCCGCTGTATATTCACAGGACACAAGTCCGTAGAAAGCTTTTACTACGTGCAAACAATAGCTTTACGATCATGACGGTCGGTCCGTGCCTCTGATATGCGGAAACAAAAAAAGTTTTTTCTTTTTTCGTACTTACATTGTCTGTGGCTGTTTAAAAATACACCAGCGGATATTTTGGAACGGGTGCAACCGTTTGATTTTCCTTCCTAATATTTTTATTGGAATTCTTTGATAGGTGCTTCGCGTTCCTTTGTGTCTTCCTTGACATTTAAAATTGTTTTGTTGTTTTCTTAATTAAAGATAGAAAATCGTTCATTTATCTACGTATTTATGATTGGCCTATTACGTATGTGTATGTCAAGATCCGGTAGGCTATAGATACTTATATCTGTTGATAAGTAGTTAGTTGCTTAAAAAACTATAAAGTGTTGGAAGTTAATTCCTAGGCTACAAGGTTGTGTCTATTGTAAATAGAGAATAAGAACCACCAACTTCCAAAATACAAACTTGACTTAGTTTGGGAGTTGGTAGACCATCTATTCTGTGCTGCTGTAAAACCATCAAACATCTTTATAAATTGTTATACATAAATTAACAACAACAAAAAAATAACAAGATCACCATATGATACGACATTCGAATCATATTAATTAATATTAACTATATGTTCCGTGAGTATGTCTCGTATTAAACAGTCTAGTGCCGATCGTAAAACGATCTTAAGCTGTCTAGAAAAATTCATGGCCATTTGGAACGCAGAAAAACTGCTGTAGTTATAGTTACTTTAGTTTTATTTTCGTAGGTGACAGTATATTCGTTCAAAGGTTTCTGACGATTTTTAACATGAACACGATGAAATCGTACACCTACAGATAAAGAGCTAGTGACATCTGGCATCACCTTGGTTTATTTATATTTAGTAAACAACATTGCGCCGCGGTTCTGCTTATGAATTTTATGACGAAGTTTGATTCGAAAGAAAGTGACTTAAGTTTTATTGGTTTATTTTTATTACCGTCATCTATCAAGAATCAGGAAATGAGGTCGATTGAAATGCCAAGTAGCGAATACTATCGTCCATTTTAATATGAGCTACACCCGGCGTCAACTTTATGACTTTATAAATATTTTGTTTAGATTATGGGTGAGTTTCCACTAGTAAACTGCACTCTTCAAAATTATAATTAGCGCGGTAATACGTAACAGAACTAACAGACAATGACAACGCCATTTATTATGACGTTTGACAGAACATTCATTGCGTTATCAACATAGTTGAGCAGGCATTTTATCTATCTTAAGAAGCAATGGATTATAATAGCAATAAATAAAAATAATTTACTTCAAAGAGTGTTGCTTAATTGGAGTGCGACACTATGGATACAAACACGATTAATAAAATAATATAATATGTAAGCAAACGAGCCAGTTTTCTCGACCCAATTTTTAACTAACTACACAAAATAGAAGGTTATCTGTTCGACCCGCAAAATATTATTATAAACCATCGCAAAAGCTAACAGCCAACATATTTGGTTTTCGTATTAATATTTAGTAAGACTGCTACTGAAATCATATTGGAATCTGTTTACCTACATTCTAAAATAAACATAATGTGTTGCGTTTACCCCGTTCCACATTAGCATATTTAGACCACCCATATTCTAATATAAGGTAGATATTATTATGTATTTTGCCTTTTGAGTTATTGACGGATTCATACGAGTTTGAAATTGTACTCTAAAAGAATTTGTTTTCAAACCTTGATCTATTTATATTTATCTTTCAAACCAATATTTGAATAAAATTGTCTGTAAATAGAAAAAAAAAAAACACTTTCTAGAAGACATCATTATATTTTTAGAAAATTTCGAAGTATTTCTAAGAATAGGCCTGAGATTCGAAGCTTAGAATTGAACGTTCTCTCTTCTTTAATTAGTGCATCCGGTCAAATGCGCTATTGTTTTATTTCTAAATAGCCTTCTATTGTTTTCATGAGAAAATCTATTATTAACGACCTTAATAATAGATTTTCGTTCTTTACTACGTTCCTGTTAAGGGGGACTTAGCAGAAAAATTAATAGAAATGTAAAACGCCGAGACGCGGCGACGATAGCATAGTGAGTTTTTGTACCCGCTCTTATGGTAGAGCTATTTAAAGAATACGTGAAAGTAGGATATGAAACCATTGAACTGTACAATCTATCAGATATGCAGTTAATCTTGAAGATATAATGGGAATCGGCAGATAGTGTGACAGCTTGATGATGGTCGATGCGTGATAAAACGTTTGAAATTACAGGTTCTCGTAAATATTCAATACTAGCTTTGCCCGTTATGTACGGAAATCAACTCGCGGGAGTGTTTTTAACCCCCGGACAAAAAAGAAGGGTGTTATAAGTTGGACGTGAGTACCTGTGTGTCTGTCAGTGGCATCGTAGCTCATAAACGGATGAACCGATTTTGATAAAATTGGTTTCGTTTGAAAGATGTTTTAGTCGAGAATGTTCTTAGCTATGTTTCTAGAAAACCTGCTGAGCCGTTGCAAGATCATCACCCCTTTTCTAGTTGATGAAGGGATATAAACAATTTCCACAGGTCTGGTCGATTCGAAATTAGAAATCTTTTCACTTGTCGCCAGTGTGGGAGGGGGGGGGGTGTCTGGATCCCGCCCTCCCCATTAAAAGCACGGGATTTTTGTTTCCGTTAATTAGCGAAACACCGAGAAAAAAATGAAGGAATGGAGGTGAGGCCTATGCTAATTAAGGCTATGAAAAAATAATAAGTTTAAAAGCATGAAATAAAAAATAAATTAAAAATTTAATAAATGTACACATACTACAGTAGTTTCGAAGATACATACAAACAAATTTACCTTTTTTGACATACACAAACCAACAGAGATCATCCAATAAAACTCACATCATATTATATTGTTGAGTGAGTGTATCGTATGCATAGAAGTCAAACTGTCTGGATTTTAATAACTTAGTATAAAAACTAATATGCACGTAACGAGCGTTTAAAAGCTTTTAAAGTTGAGTTATTTATGTGATCACCTTGACATTTTTCTAAAGGCGTGGTTATGAAGGGTGCCTACCTATTAACGCTTGAGATTCTCCCTCTGTATATCTATTCATCCTCAAATAATGAACTTGACCCACTAGGTCGGATGGCGGGCTGGCGGGCTCAATGCTCACTTGTCTCGCCCGGACGACCTTCGAAAAAGTTTTTGTTACATTTGTACGATTTGTTCCCAACTGTACGATTCTCGGTGAACTTATTGTTGCCCAACTGAATTTATACGACTTCTAATACTGTTTGTTGGCGTCGCGTGCGATCCAATGAAACGTGTTTGTGAATTCCTTTATACCGGGGATACATTGTTCATGGGGTTGGCAATCGTTCCTTGCGGGCTGGGGGACTGGGGGTCATATTAAGCGTTGTTCATGTCAATAAAGACTTGTGCTTAAAAGTCCGGTTCTGGCCTAAATATTTAGACCATGAGCAACTTTGTACAAGGAGTTGGGGACGAGCTCGAGGCTAAATAATAGGGGATAATCCAATTTTTTTTTCTTTGTCCGTCGGGTAGTTTATTAAAAAGTATTGGACACGTATTTTTTATTTTTTCACGTGGTCATAAAATTACGGAGATATATTGAGTTGAAATGGCGCATGACGTCACATGTAGGTAAGTTTTATACCTACTTGTGACGTAGTAAGCCCCCACTCTCCAACTTTAATGAATTTTAACAAAGTATTTTTTTGATATTCTGATAAAACAAAAAATACGTGTCTAATATTTTTGTATTACCTGTCTGACGGAGAAAATAGAATGTCGTTTTCTTTACCCAGTCCGCACCCCTATTACAGCCGCACGGATCGATCTTCAAGATTAAGTCGCGCTTCCCAAGGTCGGTCTGTAGATGGGTGACCCATCCATTATACACCGTGTAAATCACCTCATCACGAAGCCGTCAACCAAGCATTCTCTACATGAAACTAAGTAACTTTACGCAAAAAATATTGCTGGGAAACGGACTTTTTTTTGGGGGGTGTTAAATCATGTTTTGTGGTAGAACTCAATGTAACGCACTCAAAACATTGAGCTGATGGACGAATTGAATAGTACGCGGGTCGTGGAGGTGTTTAAAGAAAAATATTACATTAATAACTTGTATTTAAAAAAATTCTTGTCTAAAAGTTGGAACTTTGACCCCTAATATCTCCGTAACTAGAAGGTTCCCAGGTATGGTGTAGAACAAAAAAAATATCGCAATGACAGGGAGAACCAGTGCCTTTCGGCTTCGTTAAGAGGTGTTTTACACCCTTTATACCTAGTTTCCTCTGTACCTCGGAAAGCACGATAAGCCGTTGATCCCGGGTGTGTCTAGATCTTTGACAGTTGTTACAGGTAGTCAGTGGCTCAAAAGTCTGACAACCAGTCTTATGAAGGTGTACCTCCACTACCCAGTACTAACTGGGTTGTGGAGGTGAGATAGGCAGTCACTCCATGTAAAATACTGGTATTTAGCTGCATCTGGTTAGACTGGAAGCCGACCCCAACATATTTGGGAAAAGGGTAGGCAGATGATGATCACAAGTTCACAACCCTTACAGACACCCCTGAAATGAATGCAAATAAATTGCATCATCTGATGACAGCCCGAATCCACAAAACGAAAGAAGCAATTTTTTTTCGCCCCCCTAAAAATGTTACATTTAATATTGATTATTACAACAAAAAAAGTGCCCAATTAAGTATGGTTAACAAACGAAAGATTACATAAATATCTAAACGGAATCTCAAAATCATATTAAAAAACTGATATTTTAAATAATTTTTTTACGATTCTATTTATTCTTGTGACGGTCAGTCATTAAATTTGACAAAAAAATGCGTGAATAGGGGCGTTTTTTACGTTTAAGGAATACAGTTAAATAAAGCAGATATTATTACCAGCGGATGTGATACTAATATCAGCTTAAATTATGCAAAATAAATAATATTGTAACAGTGAACTTGTTTTAATGCTATTTAAAACAATATCGCTAATATTACGGAGGTAGTTTTATCCGCCATTTCGGTTGCTGACCTAGGCAACATGATTTTTGACATTTACTGTTTAATTTCGTATTTTCGATTTCGTGAAAGTGTTTTTTTTTTGTATCAATTGTACAGATTTTATTAAAATGACATCTGTAAGTACAGCGCCTACTTCACAAAGCCTTTGTGTTATTAAAGTAAGAAAAGTAATATATTTCGCAAAGTGCAAAGACAATTACTGTCACAGACGAACGCCAAGTCGTCTGTATAGATTTCTTGCGAGGTGAGTGATACAGTTTTGAAAATGTTTATTATTTATGTCGCGGCCCCTGGTTGATTTATACCAATAAATATATTTTTACCCAACTGCACCAGAAGGACGGTAGCGGTTTCACTTTTTACATGATTGCCGTTGTGCCGAAGTGTTTTTTTTTGTTAGGGTTCCGTACCCAAAGGGTCAAATGGAACCCTATTACTGAGACTTCGCTGTCCGTCCGTCCATCCGTCTGTCACCAGGCTGTATCTCATGAACCGTGATAGGTAGCCAGTTGAAATTTCTACAGATTATCTATTTCTGTTGATGCTATAACAACAAATACTAATAAGAGAATAAAATAAATATTTAAGGGGGTCCCATACAAAAAAGGGATTTTTAGCTCGTTTTTATAAATAATGGTACGGAACCCTTCGTGCGCGAGTGCGATTCGCAGTTGGCCGGTTTTTTTATTTGATAAAGGCTTGGCTCGGCATCCACTGACCAACCTAGGCAAGCGCAGCTTCACCTAAAGATCAACCCCAGTGACTGTTTTTGTGTGTGTTGTAATTTAGTCACGAGCTCCTCACTACTACTATTAGGTACTAAGTATTCTATTAAATAAAGTTCCAAGCCGTGTTTGTCTGTTAGTCCGAGATTATCTCCGAAACTTTTTACTGTTTTTTTTTTTTGCAATTGACTCGATTTAATAAAAAAAAATCGCGATGAATGTTTAAATGTTATCTCCGAGCGATGCCGTGCTATCACGAAATTAACTATAAATCCTTTCTCGTAAATCAGTCTATCAAATCTTAAAAATCGCATCAAAATCTTTCAAGTAGTACAGACACAGCTGACTTTTTTGATACCATTTATAATTGAACAGAGCACGATTTTAACTTAAAATACCGATGCAGTGCACTCGTTAGACAATCTCGCTCGATTTTAGGTTATTGTGAGATACATGTTTTCTTTTTCGTATTTTTCCATATTCCCGTTAGACAGGGCTTAGCCAATATTACCACTGTAATCAAGCGATTATAAGGAATAAATCAATATGCGTTTTATTATTAAATGCTATAAAGAGTGGCCTATGCTCCAAAGAAAAGAAAAATATCTCCTTTGATTTTACTTCAGTATAATTTAAGAGCGTTTATTCCTTACCGCTTTTCGTACAAACTTTCAAGTAGTTTTTTTCCGAAATGACTGAACCGATTTAAATGAAACTTTATACGCATAAGCAGGATACATAGGTCTAAAAAGTTACTAAAACATATTTTCAAAATGTGTTTTAAAACAAGAGATAATTGGAATTTTCTGTTTCTATAGAAAATTTAAATTTGGTCTAATTTAACTGTAACACTATTTTTCGAAAATGTTTTTTAGTAACTTTTTAGATCTGTGTATCCTGCTTATGTGTACGAAGTTTCATCAAAATCAGTTCAGTCATTTCGGAAAATAATGACTTGAAAGTTTGTATGAAATGTCGTAAGGCGTAAACGCTCTTAACTACGCGGTACGTCGACTCTTTGTCAGTTAAAATAAAAATAAACTGTTAGTAATAAAGGTGACTGAACTTAACTAAATATTCAGGGGCTTATCGCAAAATAAATATGCATTAATTCAATGAACCGTTTCCGCGAACTTTGGTGACGGCCGCTGCGTGGCGCGTTTAAAAAAAACTTTTTCTCAGTAAGTTCCTGCTTTAATACAAAACTTTTTAGTATTATAACCTAATTCTTTGAAGTGGAGATGACTTCGCACCGAAATACTTAAAGTTGCAGACGTATGAAGGGAACAAAAGTGGGTTTTCAGCCGCTTGTATCCAAAAGCAAGTTTCTGGTCTAGCAAAAAAGTGTCCGCTACATCGAAATTGATTCGCAGTGTAGCGACACAATGAAGTTACGGTGTCGCGGTGTCGCGGCTCACGCCCGAGCTACGGACCGCGGGGGCCGGGGGCCGCGGCCGCAGGTCAATGACGCCCCGCGTCTGGGGCCCGCAGCCCCCCTGTGCCGCCCTCGGCCCCAGCCCGTCTGAACCAGTTCTACATGTAGCTTACCGTCATCTCTATCTAGTTTACACCGTGTACCTACTTGCCTACCTGCCGAACATTCTCCTTAGCTTGCATTCTGCTAGTACTCTTATAAAGTATCCTTAGTTACTAAAACCCCTCGTTCAGGTTAAATGGGTTAAGTCAGAACAATCGCAGCTCTTTCTAAGAAAACTTTGAAAGTGAAACCTGATAAAGTATCTTTGCTTCAGTTTTGAACTAAACCAGTATTATTTTCATAATTCTTATGAAATGAGACAATTTAAGCTATTATTCAACTAACTTGGTTTCATCAAAGCGAACTCTTTAAAGCGTCATAACGTCTTAATGTTATAATTTATAATACACCTGGGTATTTACTAGGTATCTTCCACAAAATCCAAATTAATATTTGACCAGTATTTTATACTATAACAAATTCAGCCCCTCCAAGCCACAATCACATGATGACATGACAGATGAAAATGGAACACATACACGTGATACGAATAGTCATCTCGACAATGGCAATGACATTCACAAAACAAGCGACTCAAATTGAAGAGAGACATCCATCAGTCACGACTATTTGCAATATTTGCAAGTTCACAACAATTCATAAGATTAATTATTCTCAATTCAAAATGCGATCGTGTGTGGCCAGTACTTGCAAAAACCGTAAATGATCAACAGATTGTTTCTCTTGGTGATAAACCTAACCTAGTGCATAGGTCTTTCGATGTTTGAATGACATTGATAGGAGGACGCTGTTGGTAAACATTGTTGAATTGTATCTCTTTTTGTTTGTTTCAATGTACCGTACCCCGCTAACTCCCGTTCACATTAAGTCAGTTTAAATATTCAGCATTCTTTTTCCTTCGTTTTCATTTTATTTTCCACACGACTCACACATCTGACATTGGCAGATTGTTGACATCGGCCCCAATTGCCATAAAGAAAAATAGAATAGAAAAAATGGAAAGAAACAAGATGGCCACCTTAGGTCCGATTAAGACCACAAATCAAAAGAACCATGCAGCATTATATCGAGGTGACGAAGTAGGTAGACAACTCACCAACTGTCAAAAGTCAGCGCGGTCCGGTTCGGCGATGTCGCAACAAACGCTTTCGCAAATGGTTTCGTAACACCGAATGCCGAAAATAGTCGAAAGTTACTTCATGTTTTTTGTCTCCTCACGCACATCTCGCTTTCCGGCCGCTCTGTAATATGATTTTCACGGTTATTTTTTAGCTGACAACTTAATGAATCTTGAATGAATCCAATCAAACTGATCTTGCGGTCGTTGCTTGGTTGTATTGTGCAAAACATATAGCATAACTTTAATTTTATCTAAAATTACTAAGGAATTTAATCTACACATCGCGAAATCTCTAATGATACTTTTCCAAGGATATTCACGTTATTAAATGTGATAAATTTGTAATGTTCGTGAATTTTTTCACTAGTATTTTTCGCTCATCAATCACTCACACGTTGGTTCTTCGCCGATTAGTGTCTTATTATAAGTAGTGATGGACTTCAAGTTAGCTACAATAATAGAGGAAAATTCACCCACAGTGTGCCTCATAGACTCTAGAACACCTCACTTTAACACGAACAGTGTTATTTTATTTTGTTATTGTAAAACAAAAAGCCAATATTCTTTAAACTTCGTTTTCCAGACAACCTTGAACATCCGGAACAAAAATAGGAAAGAAACATTGTAGCTCATGATTGATTGAACTTGCAAGTTAATTAATACGTTTGCGGAGATATTACAAACAAAGTTCAAGGTCTGTCGCCGGCTGTTTCAGCTGTTTGCGTTTGCGATGAAACAACAACACTTGACTAAGCGCCATAAGTAAAGTGCTCGTTTCAAACTACCAGGAAGGGAAAAGTGATAGGTATACGGCAATTTTGCATAGCGGGAGTTAACAACGGTATTATCCTGCATTTCCAATCGTTGCCACTGGTAATGATGTGTGCGCTCAGTGGCTTGCATAACTACCGCTTCGTGCTGTGAACGTCTTTTTAAAACAATGACATGAGCTATCTAATGATATACGCGTTTATGATTCTTCATTCATTTTGAATGCTCTTGTGGAAACTATTTCGAAATAAGTAGTAATCAATGTTAGTCAGACATTATTCAATGAGTTATTGGAAATATTGTCAGTAATTCCATAAACGGTTGAATTTTCGTCTCTCTCGTCATTGATACATTATACGTAAATATGTCATGGAGGAGCTCGTGGCTAAATAATGAAAGCCACACGGGCCGATCTTTAAGGTAAAGCCGTGCTTAACCTTAAAGATCGACCGTTCGATCGTGCGTTGGTCCGTGGATGGGTGACCATAATTACATACCGAGCTTCCTCCGTACCGGAAGCGAATTTACAAAGGCTATTTGAGTCACGAGCCAGACTCTAATAGATGAGCTTTTGTTTGTGCACATTACTCGCCAAAACCTAATCTATCTCAGTAAAAAAAATAACTCAACACAAAACCTAGTACTGTATCATACGTATCCAGGAGAATTTGGCTGCAAGAGCGAGCGAAGCGAGCTCTGAACTTGGGGCACCCCGACCCGGTTAGGTTACTGTAAACCCTGCAGACAGAAATAGGAGCCCCGCGTAGCGGGGCTACGTCGACTATGCTTTATAAGCGACTATAAATTTTTTTGAGGTTAGGTTACAATAATTAGTTTTTCTCAAGAACGGTGCATTACCTTTTAACGGGAGTGGTGGAAAAGGGGTACACACCCCCTCACCCCCCTCCGCCTGCCAAAGAATTCTAGATTTTTACCAAAATAATACCAATTTCCACGTAATTATCCGCCTATTATTGAAGCTAACGATCGGTAAATATCGGTATCAAATTGAATAGCATTTGTTGCTGCAATATTAGAAGGAATTTGTCTAACAAAGTCTACGCGAATTCGGTCAATTTCTGTAGTAGAATGAATTAGGGTTTTGGCAAGTTTTTGTCAAACAAAAGCTAAGCCAGTTCAGTTTGCACCTTCACTCTTATGCACTTTATAAACACGCGTTTAATAGCCTTTGTAAACACGCGTACCGGAAAGCACGTTAAGCCGTTGGTCGCGGCTGTCATTTGTAGATCTTTTACAGTCGTTACGAGTAGTCAGAAGTCAAAACTCTGGCATCCAGTCTTACCAAGGGGTGTTGTATTACCCAGTTCCTGGGCTGTGGAGGTCAGAAAAGCAAAGCAGTCGCTTCATGTAAAATAGTGGTATTCAGCTGCATCTGTTTAGACTGGAAGCCGACCTCAAGATAGTTTGGGAAAAAGCTAGGCAGATGATGACGTAAATTATATGTCATGCTGATTCGTGAAAAATGTTTTGTTGCTAGTTATTTACTGCCTATATCGAATTTTGGCTATGAAAACTTATACAATATGTATTTGATATACTAATAAGTAATTTGTCTCAGATATTCTCTAATACAAAACTTTGTCTACAGACGGACAAACCTAATGCAATATTTAGAAGGAAAGAAAGAAAACATGTTTTTTTGATGATATGATTCACATTTGAGTATGATAATGTTTTTATTTACATTAGGAATTTTACCATTAACATTTCTCATTCTATAGTCATTTGAAACGATGATGTTACGATTCCAATTGTTTGCACACAGATTTGCGAAACCAAAAACATAAATCTTTTACCTGCTCCGGACGTTGGCCTCGTTAAATGGGAAAAATGTGACCAAGCATGTGATTCTGTACTGTCGTCAGTTCTATTGATCACATTGATTACTACGATTGAAACGACTTGGTAAACAAGCGTTCATTGTATGTATGTAAAAATAAACAAATTACGCAACGATTTGATCATCATCAATCTCCCTTCGCTTGTTTCATTGCGTACGTTTCTGACTCTGTTATTCCACTGTGCGAAGTTTTGCATTATTGTTGAAAAACGTCTTCTCTTACAAATTCTTAAAAGGGGTGCTGGAAGTTAAACTCAGTATTGTTATTCGAATGTATTGCATAAAGGGGCTCGACATGCCTGTAGCAATACAAATTAACATGGGGTGCTAACTGCAAATTGTAATAGAAATGTGTTGCGAATGCGATCCCTCTCCGCAACAATCAAACAATGTGACATCGTCCAACCTGCCCCTTACACCTGTATACAGAAGACCTGTTAGAGACAAACAAGACACCATAGCTACTGTAGCTGACTTCACTTTAAATACAATGTCGTCACGAACGAAGAAGAGTATTGAACAAAGATCGAACAGATTCATTACAATCACTTGTTCCTCGTTAAACTCATCAAATTACAATACAAACACTGTCATCTCGCCATGACTTTTAAACCTCCGTTTTATTGAATCATTCTCCAGTAAACAACCATTTTAAAGTTTATTTCCAAGCATTAGAATACGGCAGGGAAATGCAGTCACCGTTTGTCAGCAATGTTGGCAACAAGCCAAGGTCAACGGTTTTTAATGTTTTTTTAAGGTTGTATCGGAAATCGATTGGATATTCTTATCATGAACCTCACTTATGAAAGTAGAAATAAATGATAAATGGAATGTCAATAAACATTATTCTATTAGTAGTGTTTTACAAATCCCCATGTAATGATAAAAACTATATTTAAGAGCACGATGGCCGACGGCTCGGCTGTGTACACACGGATGTGGCCGAGGGGGTCAACGGTTTTCCTTGGAGGGGTGTTCACCTTCTACGACCTCATTCGCTGCGTATAGTACTCGATTAGGTAAATTGACGTATTCTGCACACTAATCACAACTTTTTCTGCACACTAATGACTGTGCTGAAAGTAGAGTTCCTGTTGCAGATTAAATGGTCGCGCCAGATGTTTTACTTTTGTACGTTGTGTGTATTTGTTTACTAACTATTCGTAGCTACACAATGACTATTGTTTTTAGTGTAATATAGATAGAGAGATCCGTATCTTGGTTTTCTTTGCATGGCTCGAAGATCTGAAAGCCGATAAACTTTGTGTTTGTATCTACAATCGGGCACAGCTAAATGAGTACGTTGTCGAGGTAGTACTTCAGTTACTTATAATAACAGTGCCAACGTATTACTTTACGACACCGACATGAATCTCAAGCCCGTGATTACATCTTGTCGCGGCCGGAGAGGTCCCGTTCAAGTATTTACACGAGAAGATTGGCTTTTTCGTCACGGTGACCTGCGCCGGCGACTGAAGTTAAACAAACTGAACCACGTGTGCCCGCACCGCCACACCTGTTGTTTTTTTGTAAGTACTTACTTGACTTACCGAGTTTGTTTACAGTCAACTTCAAACTCGTTAAAAATCGTTTGATCAATTTATCATTTACCATGGTGAGTTTTTCTTGACGGATTGATATTGAAAAGTAGAGCAATAAATGCTTATATTCGAGATCTTCTTGAATTATTTGGAAAACAGCTGTGGAAATATGCTACGGGCGCCATAGCAACAGGAACCCGTATGTATTTGCTGTTGCTACGGCGAGGCCGCATCTAGGTGACCAACTTGCAAACTTCAGGCTGCGATTGAAGTATCCGTGCTTATTATAGACCACATTCAAACGTATAGGACCTAAGTAGGCAGTTTAAATAGTCGTT
The DNA here is from genome assembly GCA_963082945.1 of Cerastis leucographa. Lineage (NCBI taxonomy): Eukaryota > Metazoa > Arthropoda > Insecta > Lepidoptera > Noctuidae > Cerastis > Cerastis leucographa. The sequence continues at coordinate 16,221,201 of OY720356.1, read as the reverse complement.
ATAGATAACAATGCATGATCTGTACATAAGCTGTACTTTTATTCAATGTTTAATTATACTGTTTACACAATCGTTTACATAAACCCACCTCCATCACCTTCACAGTTTGTTGACATTTTGTGACCCCGATATATTAATATATTTTCAAGAAAGACGAGTTTCTGTACTTTTTGCAAATCGAATCGAACACCTTGGGTTTACCAATTCCGCCAATAAAGGTCACCGAATGACAGCGAAATATGGTTTGTTGTTCTCTGTCTAGAGTCGCGTTCGTAATCGAAAACAGACAGGTAATTGGCAAGCGAATGTACGATAACGTCTGCATGTTATACTAAGTTCAGTACACTGTGAAGGTAGGTATTTAATCGCTAATGGAAATTGATAAATAATTTAGATGTGAATTCAAAGTGGGTATGGAAGCATGTTTAAAATATTCAAGTGAATCGAGTGCGAGCAGGCGAACGAGCAGCGCGGCGTGCTCGCAACCTTGCGGCGCGCGGCGCAGGTCAGATTTTTCGAAGGTCGATGACTCGCCTGTAATCGCTGCGAGTTATTATTATTTGTTAACCAACCCACCCCGGGACTACGAATAGTGTTTCGTATCGCAGCACGTATCGATGCGTGGGACTGTCCCCTTTCGATAATCTTGTACGGGTTCATTTATTATCTCTCCCCCAACCTGTTCGATCAAATAGTTCGCCAGATTACATTTACAATGATTAGTTTAATAGCAATTTTGGCGACGCTGTTATTCAAATAAATTGTTTAGTAATTCCTTTGACAAGTGACTGTAACTAGACCTGAAAAATTGGTCGGATGAAAACTTTACATAAATCAACACTCTTCAAAGTATAATCTGTTGTCCACTAAGTCACATGCTGCTAATAAATTAACAGAAGTCGAATAATTTAGGTGACCAATGAACGTTGCCGGCAACAAAAAATAGTACGCGACATAGACAGCGGTCTTTGGGTTGCGCAACATCTGTGGCCATGCGTTACACAAGATAAAAAAAAAATGTTAATAGCTTTGAGAATAGGGAATTGGGGATGATAATGTGGTCCAAGTTGTGAATTGGGACTAGGTAGGAGAAGGGACATGGAATGTAACACATTGATATAGTATACAAAAAGGTACTACAGCCCATCTATGCTACAAAGCTTTTTTTTGTGAATAGAATTAAAATGGAATTATCTTTAGTGTCATCGATTACGCTGTCGTACTTTTCCTACATTATAGTTTCAGTTGCGGGTGGGTAACTTCAATTGCGTGATAACTACGACAAAAACCGGCAACAACTGTCGGGCTGCAGCCCACCAGACACATAACACCCGTCTGGTCGGAGGTTCCTCCCTTCTCTTTGAATGACGTTATTGATTGTTGTTTGTAAAAATTGTATTGAGAAAACAAGATGGCTTTGGTTCCGACTACGGGTACGGCCAAGCCGTCACATGAACCTAACAACTCTATACAGCAGGCAGCGTATCATGTTCGTGCAACGCTACACAAACGGGTGTCGTGTCATGCGTGACGCGAGTCAGCGTGTCATACTTCACTACATGAGCGTAGAGCACACGCGTGACGCATTCAACGATTTATTACTTGCGAAACGGGAAAGCCGCAATTTTGCTACGTTTTTCTAATACTTATATTTAGAGGAATAGCTCACTGGGAGCAGTAAACTGGCCAGTATGAACCCGGCTTTATATTCATGCCCTCGGTCGCTACATTGTGCTGAACTTGACGTGGGCGCTATTGTAACTCAAAATTATTGATTGTTTGTTGATGTTCATGTTCAATTGAGAAATACGGATTTGCAATTTGCGTTGGCTAATCTTACTAAGTGGTGTTGTAGCTAGGTATAACGAGGGTATTTTCAAACGTTTCAAATAGATGACTATGCTTTTGTAACGACAAAGATAATTCTAACAAATAAAAATAATCTTTGAAAATGTGATGTGTGACGTAACCCGAGTTTTTATTCTATCAATAGTAAATCACCAGCGATAATACAAAAGGGCAATAGATTGTAAAGTTTTTTGTAAGTTTAACAAAAAATACTGACATCCCTTCCCTGGACCTGGGTAAACGAGAAGTCAAACTACCTGCTGCGACTCCGATCACGAATAAGGGAACCTTTCGAGCTCATGTCGTAGATATTTCACAAAAAAAACATAATGAAAAAAATGTCGTTGGCGTTCTATTATTAAAAGCAGCGACTGCACTCTACAGGTTCGTTTGATTAAAGATCGCTTATAAGAATTTCCTGAATGCCTTCAACTTCGCAAGACTTCCAATTAAATTTTATTTTTAAAGTGAAACTTTTATTACATCGTCTCAAACTTTTTTGTTTGTGTGTTGCATGTCGCGTGACGATCGGCCGCGGAGTAGGGTTAAAGTGAAAGGTGCTCCCAATTTTTTTTAAGTTAAATGTCTATAGTATGAAAAAAAGTTTCACTTTTACCGTGGTTTCATAAAACCACACAATCCTTTTATTATTAACATAGTATGTACCTAAGTATATTAGTACTTATCAAGAAATTTCCTAGAAATTCTTTTTCAAGCAATACTATCACTAGTTATCGGAATATTTATCTTAGAACTTGTGTGCCGGATGTTATCGAAATAATTAAGTAGGTAAGGTGTTTCCCACGTTATCTGGCTAATTATTTTTGTAGGTACCTATGCGAATTTTCTAATCGTATAAACACCAACGCGTATAGCCATGAGCGCAATTTATACGAATTCGCAATGTAAACGATAATCGAGTCTAGCCGAAGGTTGGATTCGAAGGTCAGGCAGTTGAATGGCGCGGAAGCGGGATCCGAGCGAAACGCACGTTTGTCTACAATTGCCTTTATCTTAATATTAATAAAAAGTGCGGTTTGTGTGGTCTATGGTCACGCGTTCATTTTGTTACCACAGGTTATTGTTACACACATACAGCTGAAACTATAATTTCCCCTTCAATTATTTATTAATTTAGTTATAAGCAATTCATTTGGTGAGTCTTTTATCTTCTTCATATTATCTTTATTTTTTTTGCCAGGTCATATAAGTCTTGCCAAAATAGACAGCTTTGTATGGATTCCTTCTTTTCATGGCTCTATGGTGGTATTTCTTTTTTTCTTCTTAATTTTTATTTATTTTTGATTCCTCAATAATATGTACGTCTTTTCCAGAAAGGTGATTTCTAACATTCTCAAGAGCGTCGTACTTTGTGGGCACGACAGTCATTACCAAATCATTTTATACAATCACAATTACTTGGCTATTTCTCCATGGGCACTTATTGGTCACACACATAATTGTCATTTTGCACACGAAAACCACAAGGTCAAGTTTATAAAATAATAGTCTATATCTTGCGTTACCTACAGAATGATTACGTACGACTCACTCCAATACAAGGATCTGAAAAACTAAAGTTTTATTGAGATTAATTATTGTTATTTAGATCACTAAACATGCCTTTAATTACAATCGTTTGAAACAAGACATTCGCATTATAGATTCGTCATTTGGTAGCGTTCATTTGTTTAAATTTTTTTTCGCTGGTCATTGACACAGGTCGTATGATTGCTAGCAACACTATGTATAATGTAATTAGATATATTAGCGATTTTCTATTACGTAAGTCATACACAAACGTTGCTTAGTTAGGATTCACACAAATATCTATATAATACCTTCGCAATAATTTATAGAAAACGTAAAAAAAAATATGTCAATGAACCCAATTTATTCTTGAAAGCAATACAAAATGCATCTTACTTTATTTCCCTCGCAAACTGTCTATGATTTAATTTCAGTGAAAACTCGAGAACCTTTGTGGAAAACTTACTTAGCGATTGCACAGAGAGGTATGCAGATGGGGTTGAATGCAGAACTTCTCGTACCAATAAAACAGTAATTTCCCATCTCTATCCTATCTACGAATATAAAAGTAAAATGAAAATATTCTCGTTTTTGTGGTACCGGAAGATTTGTAAGTCTTCGTTTTCAAACCAGGAATCGGGTGAATTCACTGTAAAAGGTTCTATAAATTTACTGGAAACCGCCCTACAAATAAATTCAAGGTATTAAATTATCGAGTTTTCAGCTCTCAATAAATATCTAGGTAAAATTACATGGAGCATGCTAAACGTTATTTATTACATTCCACGAAGAGAAAAATTTAGAGTTGTATATTGTAGGTACAAATTTTCAATTATGTGTAAGTCCCAAGTACCAAATATGGGTATGGGGGCGAGTCTTTTACCATCAACCGGGCCCAAATCCAGAATACGGATTGCTTCTGTCTGCTGAGAAATTCCTAGTGGCAGGGAAATCACCTTTTATTCATTTATTTTGCTCAGTCTAACATCATAAAGCTCTTATTCGTATCTATTTGTGCGCCAGATATCCTAGATAACGTAAAATTAATTAATTTAAAACAATAAATTGGAAAACCTACGGCGATTATTTCACCCTCCATTGTTTAATAAACAATTGAATAGATAATATCAAAATAGGTTCTAGTAACGGAAACGGAACAAGGTTTAACGTTAAAATGTAAATGTAATATTTATGAAACAAAGTATTATGCGCATGTTTTGCAGGCACTTAATATTAATCTAAATAGTCTTCTTGTGTTACTACAGCACACGTCCTCTGACCTTCTTCAAGGTTTTCAGTCGAAACATGCATGCATAATAAATTAGTATGAAGAAAATGCAATAAGCTAATAACAGGTCCTATACCTACTTACTTTTAACTGATGGATCGTACAGTTGTTGAAAATAACATCCAACCTAGGTACATTATTGTTCTATTTTACATCGAATGTAAAAATTCAAAATAGATTATTCGAAATTCAATAAACCAGAAAGATTGACACAATCATACTTTTAGTGCTAAACAAAATGGATCCATTTACGTTACGACATTTAAAAAAAAACGTGTCTGTCACTTGTCGTAGGGGAATGCAGCGAGCGAAAAAGCGCAAAATCGCTGACCCAGTGACCTAATTGTGGTGTCCATGAGCGAAGCAAGGTCAGCCCGCGCTCTTGTTCGCTTGTAATCACTTTTATGCCGACGACTAAACTCGATCGCCTACTCACCTACATTTTTTAAAACACCTTTAATGTATATGTGGAATTGTGGATTTCTGGGACAGGTAATTGTAGTTTGATACTAGGACTAAGTGAGACTAATAAGTACTAATTACTTTTATAATCCGGCTGTTTTTCCTGTCACGGTTAAGCTAATAATAGCGGAAATAAAACCTCATAAATAAATATTGTAATACGAGAAAATAAGCAAGATTTAATAACGAAAATACATTTCCATTGCTCTAACTGAAAAGACATGTTGATAACAGATTTCGCAACAGATTTGTATCTATCTACCCTAGTATGAAATGAAACTGAAATACAGTTACAAATCCGTTGCGATGTCCACTAGTCTACGAAACGGGCTGGCTGTCAGTGTCAATGTCAAATTATTGTCAATAGCTAGTCGAACGATACTAGTTAGAAACAATATCTACTATACAGATGACGCAGAATAGTCGACATCGGCTTAGTTGCCAAGGAGAAAAAAAATCTCTACAGTAAAAATTTAAATAACTACTATGTTTGATGAAACGGAGACAAATCTTTAGCATACTCAAGAAGACGATATCCGTACAAATCAATGTCAATTTATTTTAAAGCGTGATCTAATTGAAGTTATTAAAGCGTCAACACACCCAAAGTCAGGGGCAACTCCTACTCATTATAATCAAGGTAATCAGTAATATTTAGGCCGTCATTTCAAACACATTTATATTTGTCACCATTTAGATAATGTAAATAGCAAATGAATACAGTAATTTGATAAGGAAGTGTCATTGAACGTTATTTACTTAAAGATAATGCTCGTTTATTATCTCTGTTAACGTTGATTAAGTGTAACCAACTGTGCAGGCTCTAATGGTTTGTGTGTCATACGAGCATTCTGCTTTACTGGTTCTGATTGCAGCCATGCAATCACGTCTAAGATTGTAATAGGTCTGGTGGCTAGTGCACACAGAGGACACAGGTTTTCCGAGGTTCCGAATATTGTCGCGTGTTTTCAGTAGATTCTGGCTGTAACCGAGAAATGATATCACCTTCATGCTGAAGACAGTGTCTAATGATGACAGATCATAATTACTGACTACCCAAGTCATCGCAGATATGACTGTAGCTAACCTACGTAGTATGACCGTGTTTGTAAACTATAGAGTGACCTTTAAACCTAAGCATTTATCCCACGCATGTCTGTAGCGTGTCATAGCATATCAGTACGATTAAGTAACTAATTACTTAACCCACATCGATATCACTGCAGCATCTGTCAAAGGGAAAACAACGACATTCCTTATGACGCAGTGCAGTGACATCATAATAAAGTTTGACCGCACGTGTGCAGCCGTGTAACTCAATAGTGAGTGCGACACCTCACCGTACGACCGTAATTTTATAAGTTTGTATGCTGCCTGACCCGTGCAACGTAACATCGCGTATCGTAGCGGCTCCGAGAGACCGTTTCGAATAACGGAAGACGAATACCAGCGCACACCACTAAGTCGAGATACTTTTATTTTGTACTCTTTTAAAATTCACTGCTAGTTTCTCCTAAATTTTGCTTCCCAGAAATCCGTCCGCAGTGTGAGAAAATTGTTCTAGAGTATTTTCTTTTATGATTTTCCGGGCTATTGAATCAAGCTGAAATTAAGAATGCTGGTCCACATGTGGATTATCTAATTAGTGTCGTTAAATCGTATGGAAAACTTCCGCATATTGCGAATGTTCTATCATCGACGACGACCGAACGGGAGCTGTCGAGCTGCATGTGACGTGACATCGTGACAATTATATTTTTGTTATTTTCTTCCCATACGTGCCAGTTCATCAGTTGCGCAATTGGTCGAAATAAGTGAAATTTTGTTGCTAACTGTAACGGAGATAATTATGACGAACTTTAAACGCGACCTCGTTACACAAAAACGGAGTAAAGATATTCCGCTAGAGCCTCAGTAGCTAAGCGCGTACGACTCGCCGAAACTCACCGAACACTTGGAAAGTATTCGCTTGGAAACGGTCACTTTCTCTAGAACAGGTCCCAGTCTTGATCCGACCGCGGAGGTACGTGCTCACACGCATCGCAACCACTCTACCAGCAGTGCAAATAAGTTTGAAAATTGAGAAATACGTGATATGCGCCTGACCGGTTACTCACAATGTTAATCTGCCGAGCCTGAGGTAAACTGTGTGTGTGTGGCTTAACCATTTAGGTAAGAATTATTTGACCTTGTCGATTTTGCAATAAGATGACGATTTTGCAATATAACCGAATATATCTCTGAGCGAATCGAATCGAACATTTTTACATTGCCAAACTCGTGAATACGGTACATTACAAATTCACTGTTCGCATGAATGTCGATGGTTATTGGCTTTGCAAAATTAAGTGTCGGCGAGGAACAATTGTGTCCCGTTACTTCTATTTGAAGTCAGAATTGAGTGCAGAAACTGATAAATACTTGACCTACATTTTATATTGCAATAAGAAGTTTCTTTATTATCTCTACATCTATCGTCCACTGCTATTTTTTCAGCAGAAACCAATAAAAGAACCAGAATAAGTTTTATAATGCTTAGAAGGCTCTAACATTCTTGTCTCCTATATTCTATGTTTCGGCAAAATGTTTTCGACAAGAAGCCGTTTTTTAAAGTAATTTGGAAATCCGCCATGATGTCATCGATATAAATTTGCAATCACAATATGCACCCAACAGTAGTACCAGTGAAAGGTTCGTAAATTTTGCCACGAGTTAAGTTGCTGCCATTAAAAATAAATAAACTGGTAAGGCAATGACTTGGCATAGGAATGAAAAAAAAACGATCGAAGCGCGAGACAGAGAGAGGTATAGAACCAAACAAGTGCGTTACCCCCACGAAGATTATCTGCTTATTTATTTTTATTTATCTCTGTGCGTAGCGGTCCGAGCACTACTGCAAGAGGATACGCATATACATCATGCTTATTTATTTGTCATTATTACAATTTCAAATGAATTCCTGCTTGTTACCGGTTCTGTTTCCTCAAGCGTAACAGAATTTAAATTCATTTCATTAGTCACCAGAAACCAACTTCAGGTTATTAGATAATCCTGTATTACCTTAAGCCCTAATTACCCTTTGTCTATCTAATCTATGGTAGTTATATAATCGCCATGGACATTGAGTTCAGGAGATAATTCTGTAATAGTTAACTTATCATTAATAAAACGAGTTATTAGTGTCCCAACAGGCCTTCGCTGCTTATCGTGGTTGGAATAGGTTTGTAATTAGTTTGTATGTAAAATTAGCTGAACCGGTTTGCGTTTATTTCGTTTTGTCACCTTCATAATGACTCGTTCTGCTAGCTCTATTAGACTCTACTGTGCGTATACTCGTATCTTCAACATGTTACTTAATTCAGGCTGTTAACATTGTTACAGCTGTTAATTTATTCGGCGACATTGTCTGACATTCTAGGAGTATACTGAACTGAATGCATCTAGCTATTAGCTGTACTATTTCCATTACAAATTATACCGAAGAAAATTCAGAAGAAAACAATGGCTTCTCAAAACTATCAAATTTTGGTAGTTCAAACGGATGAATAAACAGACGAAGAGGAAAAATGAAATCGCCATAAAGATTTATTCCATGCCCCTTACAACCTTAGCTAACATTTTATCGGCTTTTATCAGCAGTTATCTCATTGAAGCAAGTTCTTCATTTGTCGCCGATAACTTATGGATAGCTTAGTGATATCTCCCCGAGTCAATATTCCAAAAAAATGTTGTGTTCGTTTACAGTTTTAGTTAAGCAATTCGACAAGCATTGTTATTTGCTGTAGCAACTACGCGATGACCTTTACGCTCGGGCGCCTGACCATGAGAAACTCTGAAGGTTTCGTCTTCTCGGATGGCAGTTCCGTTAAAGACTTAAAAAGATTAATCTCTTGGTCTAACATCACTAGTATCTCAAGTAGAAACCTGTGTGGCTCGTGCAGCTGCTAAAGTAATTCCTATCGGGTCGAAACCATAAGTATAGTGCCGCACTGCACAAAACTGCCTACAATCTTCTGTCTGACATTGCTGCTGTGTGTGTCAAGCCAATAGGTCGACCAACCAGTCGACCAGACGCTCTCCCTCCCTCGCTTTGTCCTCCGTCTGCCTGTACCCCCCTCCCCCAGCGCCCCTCCATTGCGCCAGCCAGTCAACGTTTGATCGGCGGATAGACTACACGTTCCGCGGCTCCGCTACTACTGACTTCTTTACGTCATAGTTAATTTTGTGCTCATTTTAAAACTCACACAAATCTAGTAAGTGCCACGTGTCTTATCATATCGTTCTGTATTTAAGAATGTAGATTCATCTTCGGTGATTTTCAACTAAAGTCATAAAACTTACTACCGCTTTGTCTTGTTACAGGTACCTACTTGGAACTGGGTGTGAACCCAGATACGGTGTGTGTGGTTTTATGTAATCTCATTTATACTGTTATTGGTGAAACTCACAGTGGAGTTCGTGAATTATCCGCTCAGTGTGTGTGCAACGACAAAATTGTAGCAGAGCTAATTGATTTATAAAAAGTGTAGTGTACACTTCATCGACAGTTCTCTGATTGTTATGCTCTGTAAACAAGTGATTTGTGTCATTATTGGATTGTTATCTATTTGGATTCTCAGCAGCTAAATGGCCATTGTGAGTGTTTTTCTTTTCTTTATCTACCTTTATGTCAAATTCATTTTTATTGCGATGCCTCTGTTCGTATCTGAAGTTATCATCACGGAATGATATTTTGTTATTATTCTTAGTAATCTCGACAAGGTCAGGTTAAGGAATCTTAGAATATTTTATTTTACCTCGTGCAGCATATAAGACAATAAAATGAATGCAAAAAACTTGTACATGTCATCAACTCATCAATATAAACCAACACGGCAATATTTTGAGCAAAGTGAGTGCATCTTCATCTCTGCTACTATGTACGTTTCATTCCAATAATGAGAAGGAGTACAGAAATCAAGTACCTAATGAATAGCGTACATCTAAATAATACGTAGGAAAAATAATTGCCTGATATCCACAAAACAATAGAAAATGAATTGACAAAAAAGTCAACCAGTCAGTTTCGTGCAGCCCAAGATTTTTTTTTGTCAGCAATAAATTATGATTCGGAGAGTTCAGGCAGGTGCAGTGAACATTCTACGAATTCTCACGCTCGCTCGTTATGCTGGCCTTCTGAATCTATTTGCTACATGTATAAATTACTCATTGTGAATTGTTGAGCAAGGCTGCAAAGCTAATGAGACATCGAGATTGCGAATATACGGGCGCCATCTTTACGATTTGACTGACGCGCATCGCGACCTCGTGAGCAAGTTCACTAAATTTAGAACATGGTTGACATTCTGTGCTCCCGATACTTGTTCAAATTCTTGAATCACAGTTTACTACCCATATAAAGTGTTTATTTTTAACTGCGTATTGCTCCTATTCTTTGGCCAATACCAAAAATCAGATGGACATCAAAGATTTTCGTTCCAAATTTGTGAAAATTTTGAATTGTTCAACAGTCAGCTCTCCTAAATTTTGATTTCGTTGTTCAAGTGATTTTCTTCATTGTTTTCTATACTCCTGAACCAGACGAGTGATTGAAACTCGAAATTTTAAATGACTGCTTCGCAAACAAGCGAGAGCTTGGTTCGCGCTCATGAAGAGGTATATAAAGTGGGTCAAGGCACGCTCGCGGGCGGCCCGCGTTTCCTACTCGTGCAGAGACTGACGACACTACAAGGAAGGCACTCGTTATTCGCACTTTAAAACAACCTCCACCACTGATATTAACTGCTTGCGACCTGTAAACCGATCAGGTGATGAAGAGTCCATTGTAACAAACAAAATTATAAGAGATTTAAGTTCGGATTTAAATATCTTAAGGATTCTTGGTAAAGCTGTTCTAGGAGAAAAAGTTTTTATGCTCGTCTTTAGAAAAAACGTAACAATAATGATAATGATGAACTTGAGAAAAAATGCATGCGAAATGTGAAATAAGCTCATTACTAAACAAGTTATGAAATTGGCAATTTCTAAATTGGTGTTAGATTTTAGATACAGCTTTGTTACGAGCCACTTGATCATTTGGGTCAAGGATTCTATAGATAAACTCAATTACTGCCACCTACATTGATAACGATCGCTTGGACCGCTTTCCTTTCAGCAATATTGTGGTTCAGATTTGCAAATGAGCGTTTGACTGTTTGTTGTGTACACAAACAGAGCTAAGTACGTATTTAGCAGATAACAGCAGTTTGCACTAGTTAGCGTTTGCGCCGAGCACCGACCCACTTAGATACCGACTATCACTTACCGTTACGATAACGTCCGACCACTTTCTCTGCACGCTCCATTTCGTGAAATACCTCGTCCTCGTGTTGGTTCACTTAGTACACTAGTGCTAATTTTGTATCCACATTGACTTTGTCCATAATATCAACGCTTCCAATTCTCTTAAAAACTGGTTTATCTTCATTATTACTTCGATTTTTACTTCTTCGTCTGCTAATTATCAATAGGCTGTTTCATCATCGTTGACAATGGTTGTAGCAGTTTTAACGCGCATTTTACAATATTCATCGTATGCGTTAATGATGCAAAAAGATTTTCGTTCGGGCAAAACTAGTAAGCCGGTTGCTTTTACAGATTTAACGGTACAAAGTAACGGGTACTCGCGAATTCCGTCTGTCCAAATCCAGTCATCATGTGTGTCTCGAACATCACGATTACCGAATGTAACATTGACTTTCACATTTGTGTCGTGCGTGTGGCGCTGATGTAACGCGCCCGCCACAGCGCCCGCGCTGCGCCGATGCGATTAGGTAAACGTTGCGCGCAGCTTTCACCCCACTTTCACCTCTATTTCCGCGTTACTTGGAGTTGCTCATTGGCGCTCATTTATACAGATTATTATTGCATTTTGCAACATTTTTATGGTCGTTTTATGTTGTAGCACGTTAGCAGGTTTGGTTCACGCGGGCGTTGGAATGTTTAACATCCTACTTTTTGTATTCACATGGCAACCGTTTTAGGTTTCGGCTATAGTTCTTTTAAACTTTCAAATGATTGACTTTTATTCAATTTGCAATTCAGTTTACAGTTTTAGCGTATACTTAAGAGCGTTTACACCTTACGACATTTCATACAAACTTTCAAGTCGTTATTTTCCGAAATGACTGAACTGATTTTAATGAAACTTCGTACACATTTATAAGCATAATACACAGATCTAAAAAGTTACTAAAAAACAATTTCGAAAAATTGTGTTACAGTTAAATTAGACCGATTATAAATTTTCTATAGGAACAGAAAATTCCAATCATCTCTTTTTTTATAAACAAAGTTTGAAAATATTTTTTAGTAACTTTTTAGACCTATGTATCCTGCTTATGCGTATAAAGTTTCATTTAAATCGGTTCAGTCATTTCGGAAAATAACGACTTGAAAGTTTGTATGAAAAGCGGTAAGGTATAAACGCTCTTAAATAATAAGAATAATACTTAACTACGTAGGTGAGGTACGAGACCGCATTCGAAGAATTCAGTCGTGATTCATTTTAGTTTTTGCTAACTGGGAATCTTTCTAGCAGTATTAATGTTTCGGAATAACTTATCTTTTGATACTGACGTCTTTATTTATTTAAATTATTGACAATTTAAACTTCACTGTGTAAATTAGCTTATCGAAAACGCGTAACTAAGCACTGATATATATTATTTACATTTATATAATTCCAGAGCACTATGCTACAAAGGTTATCTATTTAGATAACATTTGCGCTTCCTATATACTTACGAGTAACGTGGCGAGTATATTCGTAAATATAAGTATTACATAGAAACGTACGATACGTTAAATGATTTTCATGGAATTTTAAGTTTGTATCGCTCGAGTTAACGCGAATATCACCTGCTTACCCAGTCATAATATTATTTATTTTGCGTTAAATGTTCCAAATCTAAGATTAGATAATCCATTCACTTGAAAAATCATGAGAAAACATCGATTACTTAAAAACTACCATTTCAAATATTTTTATTAAAATATACTCAACTAAAATTCAGAGTCATAAAGTATTCATAGAGTCATAGTAGATTTTAATTCAAGAAATAAACTTATTTGAAATTGGAATGATAAAACAAAGTGAAGTAGTGCAGGAATAGTGCCGTGACATTGGCCTGGTGACCGATACAGAAGTTCATTCGTCCGCTATTCGTTTGCACAACTGCACTAGTGTTCAAACTCGGCACTCACATCACTACAATCTGCCATAGAGCAGCGCTATTATGGAATCGTGCGAAAGATTATCACTAGCACGAGTTATGTAACTGCAACAATATACTGAATTATGTACAATTTCTATTGCATGCAGGAAACGCACATTGTTAGGTAATCATCGTTCTGGTCATAGACTTTGTTGGCACATTTTTTCACATTTCATTCAACTCGAATAAAATATTTGGGTCGAAAAATTGTTTAGTAAAAGGTCAAGTTATTATTATATTCTCTTTTAAATAGGACAGTGAGTTTTATGAAGCTACGCTTTAATAATAGTGAGCAGGTTCGTGAGTTGTTTGCGAATTGTACGGTTGCAGCTAACTATTGACCCACTGACACACTAACTGAAGGAAAACAACTTATTTGAGTGTCACAATCGACCCGACGACGATGTAACTATCGAGATTACTTTCGTTTACGATAAACGATACCAATTTTAATTAAAGCAATTAAAACGAGTTTCGTTTTTTTACGTAAATTAATACGGAGTGCGAAAAATTGTTGCCATATTTTATGTTTTTCTTTTTGTGATCTAATCCAATATGTATTAGTATTTGCTAGTAATCGGAATCATAGACAAGACACATCTTAACTCCGTTAATACCGCTCCGCGGCGTCTGTGTTCACGTGGTTTGCGGTGTGAAAATTAGATTCGTCTTACCATTTAACACATCCTTTGACATGCATTTTAATATTATGGCAACATTCTACAGCAATGTAATAGGACGAGTTACGACCAACGATGTGTCGTAAATTATAGAGATACGAGTTCGTGAGGAAAATCGTTCAATGTAGCGTTTTAGCAACGCAATGGGCTCCAGACCGGATAGCTGTTATAAATAACCAAGCCATTTTGTGGTCGATTTTGCAGTCTTACTGGGTGTAGCTGAATAGCAGTATTCTACGTGGAGCTTCTGTCTATCTGACCTCCACAACCCAGTTAGTACTGGGTTTAACGATACCTCTTGTAAAGACTGGTTGTCAGACTTTCGGGGCACTGACTACAAATGTAACGACTGCCAAAGATCTACAATGACAGCCGGGACCATCGGCTTAACGTGCTTTCCGAGGGACAGAGGAAGCTCGGTATGTAATGGGTGGTCACCCATCCACGGAGCAACTAGGCAAGCGGGGCTTTACCAGAAGATCGATCGGAGCGGTTGTTATTGCCAGGCCACGAGCCATCAGCAAGATGGCTCGTGGCCTGGCGCTTCAATACAATTTCACATAATGTTTACTAAAAGCGCCGCGCCGTCAGGAGGGCGATGTCATACAAGTGCCAAAATAACCATGTACCACATCAGGTACCTACAAATATTGTTTACAATGACGTACATAATCTTATTAAATACTGTGTATGTATACTACACGCGTTCTACGTTTGTTTTATGTGGCAACATAAAATTATAAATATTATTCATACCGACATGCATGCTCAATAATTGGAAGTCAAATATACGTGGAAATGAACCCTGTGTACCTACCCATGTTCTTGGAAGTTGTTCATAGATATTATAAAAAAACGTAAATTCATTGTAATTGGAAAGTTCAGTCTGAAAGCTAGACGTGTTAGTTGAGAAATCGCACACGATCATAAGAAAAGCAATGGTGGAGAAATAAAAAAAACCGAACATAGATAGAAGATGTGTTGAACTTCGTTCACTGCGTGTGATACATGTATTAAAAATATCGTAAAACGATCTTAGTTCTTCACAAAAAGAAACCCCGGGATAAATCTAAATCCATAACCTTTTTCTTTCCTTATTATCGATTCCATTCATTAACTTTCCTTACCTTTGTCAATGCGTATTATGCAAATCGGATTATTCGTAACAACTTTCGGTAAAAAAAAAACACAAACAAACATTTCCCAAACTTGGTGAGAACTTGAGAAGTTTACGATACGGAGTAGGTATTTCCTCCTCGTAGTTCGGAGGCAAGGAAACATAACAAAAGGACGATCGCGCGATCTTTATATTGTTTGTGAATGTTGGAGACACTCCAAATCGTCGAGCTCTAGTTGTTCCAACTCTTAAAATAGACCCTGTAAGTATTTTATCTCAACCTATTTATGAGAACACACAGCTGTTCGCTCCTGTAAATCGAATCTTAATGAAAAATAGCGATGCAACGGTTAAATGATCGAGGTCAACTGGATAAGAATAGCGTAGGTTAGCGTTTGTCCCTATAAATATATATCCCTATTATTTTAGCAATTTTGCAATGTGTAGGATGTCTTCTTTTGTTTTTGAGAAATCCTCGACGTTTTCCCTGAAGCCTACGCTCGGCATTTCTAGGTTAAGTTCGTTAAGGTCAAGCTTCCAAGAATAATAGGTACGAAGGATTCTTCTACGTGTTAAAGTTCACTTAGACTAGACGTTACATATTCATTCTTGTTTTGACTCATTTTACGATGAAAATGGAATTCCTGTAGACCAATACAAAAAACATTCATTTATACGAATAGTACCTAGGTACCTATTATTACGCATTCATTGTGGTATACCTAATAACATTTTAAATAGCTATAATTTTCCGTATTTACAATATAAACAAAATTGTTGGGCGCCCCCGTGACTAAACAACGTTTATTGTGTTATGTCATGTTATTCCACTTTACGTATTGTTTTTTTATAAAGACGCCGATTCTGTTTACTATATCATGAGTAGCGTTCTCACTAAACGAACTCATTCACCTACGCTGTTTTTCAGTTTTTTATTGTTCTTTTATAAACAAGAGTTTCGACGTATAATTATTATAATTATAACAAGCATGGTTCTTACTGCTCTCTAATTAGAATACCTTTTATCGAATTAACACGCAAATCAGAACAGAAACCCAGAGGTGGAATTAAAGGTTATTTGTTACAAACGAAAATATAGGTATACTTACTCTGAAACTATGCAAGTAATGCGCGAATTGATGTTAAACGTAGCGTAGTGAATCCACAGAAGATGAAAACACAAGATTTCATAACAGAAACAAATACAGGAACTAAAGGCAATTGAAACTGCTCGATGTTAGTCGGTCGACGGCCATAAACAATGCGGATCTAATAATAGAGGGCGCTCGCAACACTGATGAAAAATAGAACACGCAATGTGGGCCACAGCCGCTCCCGCGCCACACCGGTACGATTCTCTATACCGACTGCCGGCTCACTGGCTGCCGAGATCCTTTGTGATCTATTCTAATCTCTAAATTGTTAATTAGAAAAATGTGGACACGCAGTTCTTCTTAGAAATTATAATGTCTTTTTAATTCCAACGAAATGTTGCCAAAAATAAACGAAGTGTGAGGGATTAGTCGCCAGCACCAAGAATTAATTGTAAAATTTACTTGCGTGTTTTTTGTTTTGCTGTTTATGTAACTGCAAATAACACTGAAAATATGTTATTGTTATACCTTGCCACCACTTAGATTTGACTAGGATATCTCAATGATTTTATTATCGATAGTACTTTTTTACATAGAGGCTCAATTTTATAACAATAGGAAATTGGTGCCAATGCTACTTCGCCATCAAACTGTAAAGTTTGGCGAGTAAAAACTGTAAAAAAATATTGTATTTTAAACATCAAGATTAATAAAAAATAAAAAAAAACTTATTGTGCCAGCACCACAATTGTATTTTTTTACAATATTACGGACCTAAATGTTAAAAATACCTACAGGTTATGAGACGTTTTAAAAAGATCCTTCAGCTACAAACCATACAAAACTGTTGTATTGTTTTATTTAAGGCAAAACGTAGTGTTTGCACAACGAATCAATTTAATATGACCCTATAGGGGCCTATGGTGTAAAATGGCCGGAGATGGAAGGGAGAGTCGATATAATTTTCATTCCCCTACGCATCCCCTTTGGCCATTATTTGCCGAGGTTCCGTAGGGAGTGCACGTTGGTATGATTTCTACACGAACGTGACGTACTAGGGTGTGGGGAAGATTAATTGACTCTGAAATTAGTTTGGTGCCTTTATTTTATGACCTTTTTATTGCTGATGGAATTTAAGAATGCAGTGTGTACTGCTGAGTGTTTTTGCGTTGTTAAATTTTGTCCCGATATTAAATGAATACACCCTTATATTGTCATGCAAGAATTACAATCTCGATGTAACCAATTCAACTAAATAAATAATATTAATGTCTGTGTTAGTCTTTCAAACAGTTTTAACAATAAATTATGATCTCACCATTTTCTTCTTGAAGAGCACTGGATTGCCGTAGGGGTAGGACTTTTGTGGAGAATAAGAATCTGGAAACCCCGCCTGCAATTTGATTTGGAAATTGAAAATCTTTAAAATGACACAGGCATCAGAGGAAAATATTCTCAGAACAACTCATTAAAATCGTCTTTAGAGTTCGTAAGTATCTACGCGATGACTCGTAACACTCGTTACCTGACACCTACATTGTAACACCACTCGTCTAGTGATCTCATACATTATTATTATTAATAGAAATTGCGAAACTGTAGGTATAAAAACGTTTTGGAGTCTCATTTCAATAATGACGGAGACAAAAAGTACAGACATTACGATTCACCTTGTTTCGCGCGCCCCGCGCGGGGGCAATGACCCGCCACAGCTGTATCGCGCCTGTGTACGACTGTACGTAAATAGTGTTTCAAACACGCGCGCTGTTGTTGAAGAAAATTTTAAGTTTTTCGACGTTTACACTACGTCAATGATGGTTTCAGATAGCTTTAGCTCAGTTTTATGACCGTATGTAATCTTGGATCTTTGGTTTATCGCTCGATCGAATTTAAATAAATTTTAACACGTTAATCCTGATTTAAATTTTCCACTTATGTGAGGGACTGTGATGAGAATTAGACATTATACACCCTTCGATCATTATTGATCGAAATATACACCCGACTTATTGGATTATATGTACACATAGATCACGTCTTATAGACAATGGAGGCTGCAGCTTGAAATGTGATCCTGTTCCTGTTCATTCTATCACTTCGAACCAAAGCCTTTCAATTAGTCTCAAAAATAAATAGTATCTAAAGTATTCTAATATAAATGGAAATTAATTAACTGAACATCAGAGTGGCAACATCATAGGCAATAAAATTAACTAAAGAAATCGGAAAATAAATACCGCCGGCGCTTTTTACAGGAATGTGTCGTGCCACAGTTTATTTACAATTTCCCAGCTATGCTATTAATTTGCCTAACCTGAAGTTTCTGCAGAAAAATATGTCATAGATTCATTAATTCGGTCTCTTTATTAATCTATCACTGGTATTCTTAGTCATGAGCTGAACTTAAGTCGGACTAACCACGGTTGCATCCCGCTGTTTGTTTATAAATTGACATAAAAACGCCTACTTTTCATCTGTCAAATTTGAAGTACCGGAAAACTATTAATTTTAACATTGATTAAAGTGACATATGACATCTTTAGCATTGATTGAAGCAGAATGCAACTATGGGTTTGACAAAGATAGATAGCTAGAGGAGGTACCTTATTCGAAGATCCGCCAATTTCGACCTAGAAATTCTATGAATACGATTTGGTGTATGTTTTTACCTGTTGTCATGGCAACAACGGTCGACTTAGTTCAAAAATGGATTTGGGAAGGCTTTTAGAATATTAATATAATAGTATGAATCTTACCTGGTGTTTACATAATCATATTTTATAGTATACACGCTGCACAAAACAAAACGCGTCATACAAAATTCAACAAAATCGATTTAAAAGTCAATTCAAGTGATGTGCTGAATCGCTTGTCAACGGATGTTGGATGTGGGTCAATGTCCATTTGGTGCAACACTTACCTACCTATCGGTATGTGACGTCACATATATGTGCACACAACTATTGATAAAGTAACTAATGTGTGTTTATAGAACATCTTATCAATAGTTCGCGGTGATAATGTTACTTGATTTATCGTGTTCAAGTTACTGCGTATTTCTCGTCGTGTTAATTCATAGGAAAACTACTCATTTTTTCTGCACGCGTAGCATGACCGCCGTAGAAACAGTAGACGGAAGAATCGACAAAATGACACATTGTCAGTGTCTATCTGTCATAATTTCGATTCTTCCGTAGATAAAACTCGTTTCTACAGTGGCAGCCTTATCGCCCTTAAATAAAGTAGCGAATTAAAGCTGCTCTCAATACTAGTGTCACCTATTCAATAAAAATAACATGATTGATAAAATAAATGACGTAATCTTTCTTATACCACTTATGTAATGTTCGCTTTATACCTAACCTTGAATTTGCTGTCTGTCAATAGTTAAACGATTAAATAGAGTCCGGGTATTCACTTCAAGTTCTCTCTGCGGCTATATTAAAAGAACCTTAATGGTATTTTGATTTCGTACCATGTAGTTTACTACCTGTTCAGCACAACACATGCCTTGGTACAAATGACTATAGTCCTTCCAAATACTACCAATCTACTCATCATCATCTGGATAGCCTTTTTCACTATTACCACGTTGGGTTCAGTTCTAACCGGATGCAGCTGAATACCAGTATTTTACATGGAGCGACTGCCCATCTGACCTCCACAATTCAGTTAGTACTGCGTCAATATTGGTAAGACTGGTTGTCGCACTTTCGGGCTACTGATTACCTAACGACTGTCAAATATCTACAATAGACAGCCGGGACCAACGGCTACCAATCGACTACAGCCATCAAGTTCTCCTGTTGTTATAAATGAAGTAAAGTATCAAATTAACTCAATGCCTGTTTCTTTACATTTCAGGTCTTCCTGAAATCGAAGCCGGAGACATGAACGCGCCTAGAAGTCGCCACTCTCATCAAGCAGGGTAGACATTATACCACGTAAGTTTTATTGCTCCTGTTTTAATTTTTATTTGGTTTTGTACTACGTTCGTTTCGTTTTGTTTCTACCACTAATGCATCTATGGTTTGCACTCTATATTTTGTCTTCGGTCACCTGTCCGTCCACATTCGAGTAACGAATAAAATTAATAGTCGTTGATTAACCGCCATTGCTTTTTAAGAAATGCCATATTTGTTATACAACTCTGCGTAGTGTTCTGTACGCATTATTTTTGGTTCCGGTCAATATAAATGGATTGAAAACATCGAGATAAACTGCATCGCATTTATTAGGAACTATTTGTTATATAGCACTGACGTCATTTAAGGAAAAGTCAAAGCTCTGTTTAATTAATATACATTTGCTTTAATGCTTTGAACTTTAAAACTAACGACTTTAGATCGCCCAAAATTCCAATTTGATTGTATCGTAATACTAATAATAGTAGTAAATAGTATCCGTCATTCTTTTGACAAAGCTTTTGGCGCTGGTAGAGTTACATTAAAATATTTTTCAATATCAGTAGTTTTTTAAAGTCGGTAGATTTCATGATTCTACGTAAAAAAAATATATAAAGCTGTAGAAAGAATGCCGAGAACGGCCTTAGTTTGGTCTTTAGCCGGTTCACAAAAGAACCACAGCAGGGCACGAATTTGTTTGTCGGAGGTCAAAATGAGTTTTACAGAGATTTACAAAGACACAATAGTAGATTGTATCATAAGGGGGCAAAATAATATTTTTACGGCGAGAGATTATTTAGTAGAATCCTGAACGTAGCGAGGGATTCAAAGTACGTCGCCCGAGCCAAAAATATGTTTTGCGTCCGAGTGATACACTTACGAAAATAAGAGGCACCTCAAATATTATTGAAATATTATTATGTAATAAAACATAGAGTAACAACTAAATTGAAATTAAATAGTATCTAATAATAAAACGACTAAAAACTTATATTTACATTTGAGACATTTTCGGAATTATGAAAATTTATTATTCAGCTGGCGGCGCGACTGTGGGCCGTCGTACCAGCCAGTCTTTATTCAAACAATATTTGCGTTCGATTTCTTTGGCGCTGAACACTAAGATGTTCCAGATTCAAAAAGTGCGCGGAAATAGTATATTGTGTATTAAGGGCGGTAAGTAAGGAATTACGATCGAGGCTCTAGTAGAAGCCCGAAGTCGAAGACTGAGGGCTTTCTGAGTCGAGGTTCGTAATTCCCGTACCGCCCGTGAAACATACAATGTTTTTCATCACATTTGCGAGTTAATAATTATGAATATACATAAGTCAGCACATATTATTACGAAATACGTGAACTGATTTGCGGATGGCGGGCTGTTTGCCCACACCACAGATTATACAAATGTTTTGTTCAGAAACGTTAAAGGCAAATACTTACCTGTATACAGCCATGATGGAGTATAAAAAATTCGACGTTTTATACAAAAAACTATCGATTATTTAGATTTTAGAACATTAGTTGAGTAATTAAATAACATGTAGCGAGATTGAATGAAATTCCTGTTTAAATAACATTTTAAGACAATTTTTCAATTGCGTGTAAACTCCTTACTTGAACTTGCATGACCTGTGTATTGTCATGCTGTGCTGTAAATTAAAAAAAAATTACTTACCGCCCTAGGGTTTTATATGGGGCATTACAGCCAAGTTAACCTGTATGTTATGACACTGTTTACGTGCAAGTGTGATGAAAAGATAATTGCGGCGCACTTTTTGAAATAAACAGTATTAGAAACTCATTACTGCCCGCTAAAAGTTTCTTATAGAAAACACCACCTTTGGGGCGCACTTAAAGGCGAACCAATTCGTCCTTTTCGAATAGATGGGATGAAAACGAATTTCGTGTTGCATGCAGTTCTCGTCCGCATACGGTCGGCTGAAAATTGATGACGAAGGCTCCAACTGTCCCCCGTGTCTTGTTACTCTAGTAAAAACCTACGACCTCCTCGTATCGTCCATGCTTGCATAATACTACGAAGATTCGAAAACCAAACGGTGAAAAGTAATCAGCACTTGCAAAACTTGCTGAATGTTAATAATTTCTAATTACCGATAAATAATAACTATGAATAAAGAGAGGGCTAAAAACCCGTTATGTAAAACAAATTCCGGTATCTTTCTATTACATAGCTAAGTAGATTTTCCACTGGGGCGTTCTCATAACGGAATCCACATAAGTGCAGCACGAGTAATTGCATCTTGCAACGCACCGATGCACACATGCAATTATTTCGCTTTAACACAACGATTTTACCTCTGTGATACATTTAACTTTGAAGTAGGTTGGTCCGTGGATGAGCGATAACCCATTACACACAGAGTTTCCTCCGTGCCTCGGAAAGCCGTTTATCCCGGCCGTCATTTGTAGATCTTTGACAGTCCTTACAGGTAGTTAGTGGCCCAAAAGTCTGACAACCAGTCTTACCAAGGGGTATCGTATTAACCAGTACAAACTAGATTGTGGAGGTCAAATAGTCAGTCGCCCCATGTAAAATACTGATACTTGGCTACATCCGGTTAGACTGGAAGCCGACCCCAGATGATGATACATTTAACTTTGTAATAATTAAGGAATCTAAGCTCAACATAAAAATACTGAAATACATAAAAGTAGTTTTTCAAGTTTCAATCGTCTATTAAATTTAGTTTAGTTCGAAAAAAGTTAGACGCTGTCTTTCTATGTACGCGTGTTGCGTTTGAATGTAATTTTGTAGCTGAATCCACAAAGCTACGTTTTTTTTGACGAAGTTTTATCTCTAGAACTCTTTCAGAAAACACCATTTTGTTAAAATTAAAAAGAGACAGATGAATGTTCTCTAAGTACACACAGACATAATTGGATCTTATCTGTTTTATTTTCGTAGTATTTATTATGGACTGTAATCAGTTAAAAACACACAGATAAGATAGAAAGCATAATATTACAGGTTGCTTATCGCTCCGATTGCCGGTAGAAAGGACTAATTGAATATTTCGATCGACAGATATTTGTTTCAAAAGTTCAAATATTGTTATACATAAGTGTTGCCAGTAAGTGTGTCTAAGAATTTCGTTATCTGTGCTTATTATTATTATTTCCATTCGTACAATCATCTGACGTGTTATATGCGTAGATAGCTACGTGCGAAAGGTAAATAATATGAGTCGCGGGGTCATTAACCCCGAATCTTACAGACGGTCGGGTAGGTGACATTGACCTTTCACGAAATCATAAATAGAGTAGAAGGGATCGATCGGTCTTTCAGTAAATACCCTAGGGATTTACTAACATAATTGAACCTTAGATTAATCATTTAGGAATATTTATTGCTTGTCTGCCGACTGGATTCAGTCGCCTGGTATAATTATATAATAATTTTCATTACCTACCTTTTTGTTTGTGAGAGTCGAATGACTTTTGTAGTGAAATTTGACTCTGGTTTATTTTAGTAACCGTAATAGAAAAGTTGAGAGTTCAAAACCCAATTAAAACTTTTAAACTAGAAAAACAATTGAATTGTTACAACCACATTTTACTTAACGTTCGTACAACAAAAACAATAGGGTATTCGTTAGGTTAGGTACCTAAGCATTAATGATATTATTTATATGTATTAATAATTATACTACAATACGTATGCAATGTAGGTATGGTATGTAGGTATGCCATACTTACCTATACTTTTATTGTATAATCAATATAAAGGGTGTAAAACACCTCTTAACGAAGCCGAAAGGCACCAGTTCTCCCTGTCATTGCGATATTTTTTTTGTTCTACACCATACCTGGGAACCTTCTAGTTACGGAGATATTAGGGGTCAAAGTTCCAACTTTTTGAAAAGTATTTTTTTAAATACATGTTTTTAATGTAAGATTTTTACTTTAAACACCTCCACGACCCCCGTACATACAATCCGTCCATCAGCACAATGTTTTGAGTGCGTTACATTGAGTTCTACCACAAAACATGATTTTACACCCCCCAAAAAAAAGTCATTTCCCAGCAATATTTTTTTGCGTAAAGTTACTTAGTTTAACTACTTACAGAATGCTTGGTTGACGGCTTTGTCAACAAAAAGTGCACGGTTCGGTTTGGTCGTTTCCTATGGAGAAGAACCGGCAAGAAACTCCATGGTTACTCTTTTAAAAATCAATTGGTTTTACAATATTTGAATGTTACAGCGTTAGTACTTAAGTATGGGAGGTCAGCGTAGGTCCGACAATAAGTCGTTGCTTACTACAAAAGGTGAAGCCAACAATGTTCACACATTCACAAAAAATCCAAATAAAATGTTGTCATCAGTGCTGTAACTATTCTGAACAATGAATGAACGGTGCAATGATTTGAAAACTATTGTAAATCATCTGAATAAAAAGAATGGAAAAAATAAAATTAGGAATAGTTCACACATTTGTGTCGTTTATTATGAGTTACCAGGGAAGCCGCATGAGCAGAAGGAGCTAGAACCAAACTTCTTTATTTTCAACGTACTCGTTAATTTTGTAAAATGCTTTTTTAATAAAGACACGTTTGATGTAATTATTAAAGTGGCCGATTGTTTATGTCAAACGGAACGATCAATTTAAAACGGTTCTATTGGATTCGACGTCAATGAAACCGTTCGGATAGTTTGTCCGAGGCTCGTAAGCCTCGCATCCGTCACCGTTGCCAGGGCTCGCTGCAATCGATCGAGCTGCGTCGCTTGGAGACCAGCTTCCGTCCGGGAAGCTTTACAAATAGGTATGTGTTCAGAAACGCGTAGCTATAATATCAACCACAAACACAGTTTATGATACCAGTTAGTTATATGAGAATCCAATAAAAGTCTAATGTATGTACCCATATATTGGACTTTTATCCTAATCATTCCTCTTTCAGTACATAAGCACTTGGTAAATTAACGACAAAACTTGAACTATAATATAAAACTGAAGCTTAGTTATAAACACGTCTTTGTTATCCGGTAGTGGATCGAGAGAAAAACAAAGTATGGCAAAGATACTTTGGAAGTTTGTTTATAGCGTATACAAGCGGAAAACGTTATTTTTCTTAATAAGTATCTTTGGGATCCGTGTTACATAACATTTCTCCATAGACAATATTTATTATTATCTGTACATTACTTAGGTACCTTTTTGTAGAAAATCATGGGTGTGACGAGCACCTGTCTACATTTAAAATGTGAACTTCAGTCAGGGTCGTCGGTACCTTAACTCGACACAAACTGTTGTCAACCCTGACTGTCCTCATTTAGTACTATAATATGTAAAGCGGGAAATGTAAATAAAGATTCTTGATGCCAGTGTGACAGCTATTTAACATTCGTTATTTCTTGATAAGTTATAATTTTATTACAGATAATTAACGAAAAACATTAAATGAAGGCTATGCTGCACAGTCATTGTTCATCGTTCTCTCCTAAATAGGTATGCGGCACCAATTATGCTGTTATTGTATTCTATACAGAACTTGAAATAAAAGATGTTCTGTGTGTAGCATTTAATAGAAAATCTCTAGGTCCACATTTTTTATCTTATTTCAATAAATTCAAATTCCTACCTTGTTTTTATTTTGTTAACTTAATTTTAAAATAAAACATGATGTTGATGATATACAAAACGTAAATTGTAACTTGTTTAGCAGGAATTGTGGCCTCAAAAGAGAATCGCTAATTAATTACACGGGGTTTTTGACATTCAATCGAATGAAGGTCAGTTAACTTTAAGCAAAATACTCATGCGGAAGTTGCAACAGTGTGTGTAATATTGCAAATGAATACAATCGTGCGTATGTGTGTGTGCGGGGGCGAAGTACGCTCAAGGGCAGCCGCCGGGTAACGACCCAACCACGCACCTTCGACAAGTCGTGCGTTCGATATCGATATCGGCATTTACTCGCTCACTGCGATGATTGATGAATATCGCTTTTATTAGCATTGCGTGATTATATTAACAAGCACTTGTCTCTCTTGATACGGGTTCTTTTTAAATAAATAATGAATAATGTTATGCTTTGTTTCAGGTAGTATCTAAAGGAGACGGAGTATGGACGTGTCTTTTAACAATGTACTGGAAGGGACGCGCCAGTACTTTATGGGGGTGCCCAAGCAAGCGCAGGCTGATGGCTCCGGTCAGCCTTGGCCACCAACCGCTCCACTACCAGAAGAAGGAGCTCCAGCGCAGTCCGGGGCGCCTGCTCCCTCGTCACGTCCACCTTCTGCCGCCGCAGCCCCACCGTCCGCGCCGAGCTCGACGCCCATCGCAGCTCCACCACGCCCGCCCTCAGAGCCTATTGAGCCTGAACCGCACATTATTCACAAGGCTACCGTAATGCGTGAGGCGGCAGAGAAGCGACGGGAGCAGCCCGAGATCGAAGATGATGAAGAGGCAGCGGGTACGCTATCACCTCCGTCGCACATAATCCGCAAGCCGCCGCGGACGCTGCCCTCGCCCGCGCCCGCTCCCGCAGCTCCATGCCCGTCCCCCGCGCGGCCACCATCAGCCGCGCCGCTGCAGCCACCTGCGGCTCAAGAATCCCAGCTGGAGCCACAGGCACAGTACCGTCAACCTGTACATCGAGCGCAAACGCCAACTGCTAGGCAATCTGATCACTATGCTCCTGGTCGACCGCCAGATCCGTATCCTACGTCACGACCACCAGAACCTTATGGGCGGTATCATTACGACGCAAACATGGCAGAAGGAAGAAATTCTCACGGGCCGGTAGCTTCACCTCAACCTTCGACACATTCGCGTCATAGCCCACAAACGTATGCCAGGTTGTCGGGGTCGATGCCGCAACACACAACATCGAGGTTGCGCGATGTAGCTGCGCAGAATCCACCTACACAACGATACCAAATGCCACCTGCGCAACCACCGCCTCCACCCAACGATCGCGTTCCTCCTATTCATCATCCGCACCCAGCGCCTCCGACTCAGAGGCACTCTGCTGATAGCAGATCAGCACAAATGCAATATGCATCTCTACAGCAACGTCGCGACCCGTCGCCGTACGGACGAAGCTCGTCACATTATGACAGGCATCCTGTGGTTCCGCCACGGAAATATGATCCTCAGCAAGCATATCCGAGCTACCGACCTGCACCGGTCGCGCAGCCTGTTCAGAGTCACCGTGTAGATACGCACCACCAAGTCCAATATAAACACGCACCAATGGATGTAATGACTGCACATTACTCACCTCGACCCCAAGACCGGTCGCCAGTGCCAATCCCACCGCACCCACATGACGCTGCTCGCTTGCCACCACGTGCTGAATATCCTAACATAAGTAGACCTGTAGATACTAGAAGCGGTTACCACTATTCGACACCTTCAACATCAACGTCTAGGTATGGACCTAGTGCGCCTGTTCCAATTGGTCAAAACTCAACTCAATCAAGATCTGTTTATGTTCGTCAAGCAGCTGCACCTAAAACCAGCTATGAGTATGCTCCGGCCACCCCCGTCCAAACGTCGCCCGCGCGGTCGACGGTAAAGCCTGGTTACCCTAATCAGGCACGCATGACGGTCTCTGTAACGACACTCGTAAATCAAATGAATCAAACTAAACAAAAGCAAGAACCGCCTGTCGCAGTTACGCAGGTCAGTCAAAGTAAGCAGAAAAGAGAATCACCTTTGGATTTATCAGTAAAAACAGTGAAAAATTCTGCCGACTCGTCGACAACTCAAGACGACGCAGTAGATTCTGCGGCAGAAAACAAGATGATTTCACTGCCTCATCGGCCGACTTCGTCCAGTAGCCGTCACGCACATCTACCAACCACCAGCTATGCATCTCACAAAGTAGATTTTGCACCAAATTTTACCCAATACGGAGATAGGGGTGCTGCGCATGCATACCCGGCACCGTCCCAACCGGCACATCCCTCAATGCGTTATAACGGCACATATGAAACGCGTCCGGTCAGACCACTCGCTGAGGCATATCCTGTTGAATCTCCGCATCTTTACCCAGAACGAAATATTCCAATGAGAGCCGAATACGTTCCTAAAATTGATCTTACAAGATCGCTTGGCGAGCAACGTCATCCTGATAATAGAGTCCGTGACGACCGACACTTTATTATAGAAGAAAGAAAGCGTCCTGCAGGTCCAATTGCTAGTAACATTCCGGAGAAGATAGTTCGATATGAAACCTGGACAGCAGATAGTCGGATAGACCATGTAAACCAGTCTGCTCGAGAACAACGTGAGCTCATGAAACAGCCTGTTTATAGCTATAGTAGATATAAACAACAGTTGGAAATTTACCAAAACGAACAAAAACGTCCACCCATGCCTGGTGTCTATCGGGAACATCATAGTCAAGTAAACCGCAGATACTCAAATAATCCATATCAGCCAGATCTAGCTCGTGAAACGAGTGATTATCACGCCCACTATCATGACAGGAATCCGTCTGCTAATAGCCGTCATCACGTTATACAAAAAGTTCCGAGCCATAGAGATATTCATCCGCATCATTTTGATCCTTCCAGTGGAATACCTGCTGATAAAAGGGTGCTAAGTATACTAAGAAACAGTTTAGAAACAAAACAAACAGGCTTCGTAGAGCCACCTAGACTAGCCAAGCAGGTTCCAGACCTCATCGTAATAGACGATGCAGAAGATTCTGTTATAGATATCACAGATCTCACAAAGGAAAATGAGGCAGAAATAGCATCTAAACATTTCACGAAAGTTACCTCTAAACACATTACTCCCAACTTACATCAACACATCCAAATGCCTAAAGCTGTTGATTCGTTACCACGCGACTCGGATTACAACAGCCTGGATCCAAAACCAATATCGCCAGAAAATGATGTTGCATCCAGAATAAGAACAAAAGCAGAATTAAAAGTAATGCCACCATCAGACGCCATGGCGAAGGTTGAGACGAAACAAATAACACCACCAGAAAATGAAAAATTAAAATTACTTCCTAGGAAGACTCATTTATTCAATCAAATAAGAGAAGACAATTTAAGGCTTGAATCTGTGATCAAAAATGAGGAGCCACCTGTATCAATTATTGCAGAAGTTAAAACAGAGCCAATGAACATTGAAGAAATTGAAAAAGATGCTGAAATATCCATCAAAACAGAAAATATTTTAGAAAGTTTAGAACCAATAGGTATAAATGAAGTAAATCAAGCTCCTGATGAAGACCTAGATTGGGCATTTGCATGTGATAGTTTTATGGAACAGCTAAAGGCTGGTTGCCATAAAAAGAAAGTGAACAAAAGACGTATTGACACCCCAGAAAATGAAAATGAGAGTAAAGTCGAAAAGCGTTTAAGCCAAGCCTCTGAATCTAGCTTGCACAAACCTGAAGATGAAGTAACACCTTCCGCATCGGAAATCCCGCTTGCAACAAGTATCACGGCACCTTCGGAACAGGCCACTCAATCCACGACAGAGATCTCAAAACCCGCGGCAGAAGCCACAGAACCGAAGACAGACACCATCAAATCTGCGACAGAGACTACAAAACCTGCGAAGGAAACCACAAAACTCGCAGCGGAGACCACAATATCCGAGATAGAGGCTACTAAACCCTCAGAGGTGATTATACCACCTATAGTTATAAAACAAGAGCCGATGGATGAAGACGAAATCAGGGATGAAACTGAAATGTCACTTGTGTTAGAACCCTCTCCTGTAGAAAAGCAATCCAATAAATGTGAAAAACACAAAACTGATAAAAAGAATGATAAACAAAAAGAGAGTGATAGACCTAGTAAGATTAGGGCAAAAGCAAAAGTTAAAATTGAAAAACCTGATAATTCATCTTCATCTCTGTCATCTAGAAAGCAGCTAAAAGAAAAGACACCACTTAAAACTGTGATAAAAGAAGAACTGGAATCTACAGATGATGATGAGCCACTTATAAAGAGTAAGATTCTGAAAGATAAGGAAAAAAGTGATCGTCTTAAATATCAATTATTAAAGGACTTGTCAGAGAAATCTGCGTATGTAAAACTTGAGTGTTGTGATGTAGATGTAAATAAAAATACTAGAAAGTCACTGGATTCTACAATATCAAAGGAAGGAAGTAAGGAAGAAAAAGAAGGCAAGGGAAAACTACCTAGGCAAATGTCGAGATCCAAGGGAAAATTAACAATTGAAAATAATAAAAATGAGAAACAAGATGTAAATTCAAGTTCCGATAGCGATGATGATGATCTTGGTGTAGCAAGACGACTCCGAATGCGTAAGAACACAAAAACTGAAGATAACAAAACTACACCTAACTCAAAGACTTCAGTGAAATCATCTCCTTTGAAAAAACAAGATAGTAGTAGTGCAAGTAACAGTTCTACGCCTGTGCGGAAACCAACATTTGGCGATGGTTCATACTTTCATCCAGGTTGGGAAGAAGAATTGTATAAATATAAACGTTCTCTTCGTATGCCAACTAGACTCATTGCAATACCACGTGGTCGGTCTGGTGGACCGTTTGTTAGAGGGTCAGGTGCGATATTTACACGAGGTTCGACATCTCTACCTGATTTGGATCCCGCACCTCTTTCTCCGGCCCCTTCTTCCGCACCATCAGCTGCTACCGATGATTTGTATGCACGACGCCCTGATAAACTTACCCTTGATAGTGATTTAGATTCGAATTCTAGTTATTCTACACCACATAAGTTGCAGTATGATTCGGAGGCATCCACATCCACCGTGTTATCATCAACGATTCATAAAAAGAAAAGCAGTTCAATTGTTGATGTGTTGATTCAAAAATGTGGCAAAAAGGAAGAAAGTAAAAAAGAGAAAAAAAGCAAAGATAAAGATGACAAAACACCGAAAGTTATATCTAAAAAATCTACGAGTGAATTGCTGCCAACTCCTAGCTTAGGGTTGGTAAAAAACGGAAATAAAGGCAGTTACAGTGTGAAGAAAGAAAAATTAATGGAAAATATATTTTATTTAGGAGCATTTAGAAAAGAGACTGTAACTGCGTTTAGAAATTCATTCATTAAAGACACCGATGGTCTGATTGGTGCTACTGAAGAGTTCGAGCCACTCGTTTTAAAATCGAGGACAAGAACAGAAAGTCGAGTTCTTAAACAACGAGCAACAATCAAAGAAGTATTTGGTGACGAAAGGCCAGCTTCCGCACCTCCAACCTCTTGTCGAGAAGAAGATCTTCCCGAAGAAAAGGAAGTAAAAGATGTGGAAATAAAGAAAGAACCAGAATCAAAGCCCAAATTCAAACCTAGAAAGATCGTAAAAGACAAACTGAAAAGAAGATCTAGTTCGATCAGAGATGGACTAAGAAGCACCAAGTCACTTAAAAGGAATGACGCTAAGGGTCGACTCATGCGTTTAAAAAAAAGGAACAGCATAATGAAATCTCTGAATCACAAAAGGACGAAAGAGTTGTCTGCAAATAAACACAAAAATGAAAATTCTCCTCCAGAAGATAAAGACAAACCGAAAGTAGAAGGTAGTTCTTTGGTTCCGACTGAAGCTGTGACTACGAAAAGACGTCTAAAGCGTCTATTTGGGAGAAGGAAATTTAGTTCTGGATTTGATTATATCAGGAAGAAAAAGAAAATAATACGAAGAGAAGAAAATGCTACTAAAATTCGAAGACCAGCAGTGAAGCCTAGTCCTGAATCAGTCCACGATATTCAGAAGGAGATTAAGGGCTGGTTTATCAACAAGAGTATCGGAGAAACGCATCTCCACAGAGCTGCTAGGTTGGGATACACGGTAAGAATCAGTACATCCAAAGAATGCGACATTATAAAGAAAATATTGAACATAGCTTATTAAGATTTTTCTTCATTCACAGGATTGCGTCGCGTATTGCTTGGAGAAGTTGGAATCAGACCCGTCGGCGAAAGACAACGCAGGGTTCACGCCTTTACATGTGGCTTCTGCTAGGGGTCATGTCAGAATAGCTCGACTACTGCTGCAGTACGGCGCAAACGTGTCTGCGGCTGCCCAAGGAGGAATCAGGTGCGTTGAGTTTAGATTTCTTTCATTTCTGAACATTACGAAATACTTAACTGCTTTTGAGAAACTGGCTAACGTGAAACATTTAAATTTCAGACCTTTACACGAAGCTTGTGAGAACAGCCATGTGGAATTGATTCGTCTACTTCTTGCGTACGGCGCGGATCCACTGCTCGGTACCTATGCGGGTCAGACCCCTGAGGAACTGACGGAAGGCCCTGCTACCACTCTGCTGAGATTACACATTGCTGATGTTCAGGGGAAGGGTATTGAACCCTGGCGATTTCCTCCACCTGCTGAACTGATAGGTAAGAAAGAGTTGGTGTAGACCCCTGTCTGCTAAAGTTTGTGTTGTGGGTGGTTCTTGAGAGCTTTCACGTTTGAAAGCACAAACGTGCTAACGGGAGAAGAGATACTAATTACGTGCGGGTAATAGCTTAATGTCGCGTCATGTCGTCACGGCATGGTAACTAGATAGTAATTAAGTATGTCAACAAAACGCTCAACTCGTAAAATTGTGTTTGCACGGATGAACATTGGTACTTTGATCTTGATATTTTCCTACACGACCCCCCAGTTAGCCAGTAACTCTCTGAATCATAGGAAAGTTCGGAGTTATTGTTTGTAGGGCATACAAATATTAGCTCAGTGCTGGAATTTGGTTCGCGAAAGCGTATTCATCACTCAGCCCCTGCTGTACATAATGTAAACGATCACTTTGTTAACGCTGCTGGTTGCACGAGGCATATTACTCGTATTCTACGTTAGTGGCTAAACAAAGGTTTTCAGTTATGTGGAACTTTGTATGTATACCCATCTCTTTTAATTTTGGAAAGGGAACGGAAGTCTAAGCATAAACTCTTTCTCCTTCCAGATCGCGAGGAGATGGGTTGCGACGCGCTGTCGTCGCCGCCCCCCGCGACCCCGCCGCCGCCCCCGGACTCCATGATCGAGATCCAATGCACCGAGGCTCCACTGCCACCCTTCTACAGCCTCAGGACCCCCACGGGCCAGCCGGCTGACGGGCTGTGGTGCTTGCTGCAGGATATTACTAATTTATTACAGGTAAGATTTTACTTGCTTTTCATAATTTGCATAAAGCATCGATCCATTCAGCTGCTTCAAACCCCGTCGTGTTTGTGGTTTATCTTGCCTGAGGATATCTTACTCTATGCTTACCTACTGAAATTAGCCGTCTCCGTTCACGTTTACCTCAACCGTCATCGGTTCTGACTTCTGCTTCTGTTTATAGGGTCGTTACACTTACTTTTACAGGATGAAAACTAAATGAAAACACTAACGTCTAGTTCTGTACTAGTTAGAATCATAGACAAAAAAACCCTTTCCATCTTGTGGTATTCATGCAATCGTTTCTCAATTTCCAGATCAAATCAAAGGACAGTCTCCTCAAGCAGATCCACTGCGGCTCTGGATCTCCCAAGGAGTTGTTGCGCGAAATTCGCACGCAAGAGTTCCTGGAACGTGCACAATGCCACCAGCTACTCGGCGCCGGAGAGAAGGTCAACGTGCGCGCTTCTAAAGTGGCCCTCGTCAGGGTCACCGATAAGCTTCGTCAGCTCCTCAAGATCGAGACCGTACTGGTTAGCTGACACTAGGACAAACCCTCTGGCCGGAACGATCAAATAACCATTTCACCCTCCACGGAGGAGAGGCCTAATTTAGGTTAAAGATGTCACATTATCATTATTTGTTTTAAAAGCAGTTTTTTACGATTCATCACTATCAAATTGTTTTTTAATGTGATTCTTAAAAACGCCATTATGTTTTGCAGTGACTATACTGTCTTTAAGACCCTATAGCCCTTAAGACAAAGTGACTTAAATTATTATTCTTGCTACTGGATAGCAATTCGATTCAATACTTCATGGCATATTTAACATTGTTTTTAAATAAACACATAATACACGCGTTTGATTGGAGACGGCTCAATAACGAGATCTTAATACCAAGCTTGACTGATAATTGTAACGTAACATGTATCTCATTTAAGAACAATATTACAAACATATTCGTTTTATGAGACTGTGTATTTTAAGGCAGCCATTTCATAATCAATTAATGTTTGTCTCACTCTAAACTCTGGCTTGTGAGATGTTGTGTATACTAATGAACAACCTGTGTAAATATTGTAAATATTTTAGTTGTAGTTAATGCGTATAGATGTTGCTTTAAATGTTCGATATTCTCATGGGTGCTATTTAACGTTGGTGTACGGTGTATTGGGTAGATAGGCGAATAAGAAACGAGCGAGGCGAGATAATTAGTGTAATTATATTAATATTAGGAATATAACGACATGTAGTTACCACACTGTTAATTGTAAGGCGTTAGCATAATCTTATACTGTGTGTGCAATAGTATACGTGGTTATC
Source organism: Cerastis leucographa (assembly GCA_963082945.1). NCBI lineage: Eukaryota > Metazoa > Arthropoda > Insecta > Lepidoptera > Noctuidae > Cerastis > Cerastis leucographa. The sequence goes on along the minus strand of OY720356.1, from coordinate 16,186,611 downwards.
TTTGAACATGTGGAAAATTTTATTAAGTATTCTGAGTGAAGGTATCAGTCACAGGGTTGGATGGCCTTATGCACGCGACTGTTGTACTTAAGTGATCGACCATCGAGTATGGACAAGTGCAGTATCGTATGCGAATAGATTCTATGAACATTATCGTGCGCTCCTCAGCTAGTTCTTCTATCTGGTTTACCAGAAAATGTTTCGTTATTAATACAATACATCACCTATGAACTGTTATATTCATGTAATTTTTTGAGATTATGCTAGTAACTTCTTTATCAATTTTAATTTTAAATATGGCATTTTTTGTTCTTTGTTATGTTTGCTAATATTGTCACCCCAAAATATTTTTATTAATGTACATTAATTATAAAATGAGTTACGTTTTTATATTTATACAGTCCTGTAAAAAGTAGGAAAAATTATTAAATCATATTAGGTACGCATATCGCAAAAATAAATTAACAATGTAAATAAGATAAAACTGTAAAGCAAATTATTTTTTAACTTATTTTGGAGCGGCAAATATCTGTGTTAATTAATGTCAATGAACTGTTTTACACAATAAGTAGATGTTGTACTCATGTGGCATTATTTATTGCAGCACACAAACTTCTGTATAATATTTTGGGACTCTGTACGACGGTAGCAGTTTTATAAGCAGTAGTCAAGGCCATGTTCCGCCCTATCTATTTATTTCTTTGTGAAAACACGAAACGAGGAAGTACATATTAATCTGTGATGAAATATTATTAGGAGAATTATCTTGCGCGCGGAAAAATGGTATGAAAAATAATGATAATTTTTGGAGTAAATGTAACTAACGATTTATACAGAATTGTATACTTTTCTGAATGGTATCGAAATCGTGTAATGTTTTATCTGTTTTAGCTATACTTACAGTATAAGTATTACTATAATTATTGACTCTTATTTCTTGTTGATAACATGAAAAATAAAACCGTGAACAATGAAAAATTTGTCGATTTTATTGCCAACCCTATCAAGAATTACCTCCTGTCTTCTGCCACACTGAGGGCTCAATGTGAGCTAAGAGATGATGATGGTGATGCCACCATCAGCATGAGATTAATGATATTCTAAGCTGATGAGTAAGTATTTGTGATGCTAACGCCAACGATTGCACATTTCCGTTGCTGACCATAAGCTTCGAGCAAGTTCCGATAACTTCCGGAGCAAACTGTTTTATTTTATTGCGTGTGCATATTCGTTGGTCAACTAAGCACTTCCCGTGTATCTCGAAATTCAGTTAGTAAGTTCCAGAAGAGAATTTATTCTACAAGCTATAAAAAAAATGTAAAAGATAAATTCCGACTCTTCTTGTTGAAGGATTTTTGATATAGTTTTTCGAATATACTTGAAAAATATACACACTAAAAAGTTACTACTCCGTTATTTGAATGAAAAAAATCATTCTCTGTACGCAGCAATCCATTTATGTAAATAATAAAACAGCTTAAATAAAAATCGGCAATACGAGGGCGGTTTTATAAGTCCGTGACTTTTAGGGCTCATTTACAGAGATGCGGAGAAATCTTGCCCTACAACGATTAGGCCAGGGTACAGCTTTTTGTGCAAAGCAAATATACTACTAATATACTTACTTTTGTGTAATAAATTTACCTATTGTAGCAAGGTGGCTGAAATGTAAAGACTGGACAAAAAGTTTCACATCCACCGTTATTTTTGTCAACATTAATCTTAAAATGTCGTAGGGTACTCTGTTACAAGTATGTTACTACCTGATGTTTACAGGGTTGCCACATTCAAATAATTAAACATCAACGTAAAATTCTAAAAACCGGAAACGTCAAATTGGTGAAATCAGTTAGCACATCACTACAGTTGAATGAATGCTTCTCCCTTGAATGAATTTATTCGAGTTGGGCGAGGCTTCATTTCAAGGTGTTTGTCATCATCAAGCTATTTTCAAATAAGAAACGAATTTTAAAATGAAACTGTGATATAAAAGCCTGTAGAAAACACGTGTCCATCACAACAAAGCCTTTCCTGTCTGTGAAGTGAAAATAATGTTATCTATTTCTTTGTTTTGCAACAGAAAATGAGGCGTGTTTTGATATTACTCGCATTTGCGAGTTCTGTCAAGAGTCAAGTTCCTGAGGCCAGTGGTACGTTTAATCCAAACTATAATCAACAAACATACCAGGATAACAACCAAAATGGAACTCAGTATCGTCCAAACTCACAAGTACCTTACGGCAGCTTTCCTGTAAACAGCAATTACCCTGTAAACAACAACGACTACAATTCGGGTCAGAGTTCGTTTTATCAGGATAATTTTAACTCTGATAACTTCGGCACCAATGACAATGAGGTCGATCCACAAAACACGGCGACATATTACGCCGGCTTGGACTACGAGGAGAGATACAGGTGTCCACCAAATTGGATCAGATTCCGGGAATCTTGTTACCGCTTTACTAAGTCGCCGGATCGCCCCAGAAATGAGGCCCGGAAAATATGTTTGGCTTACGAAGCCGATCTAGTGGCGGTCAATAGTCCAGAAGAACATGGATTTATCATCACAAACCTAATGAGATTAGACCCTCAGAAAGGAGCATGGTACATTGGTGCTCACCAACAATCTCCAGGATATTGGTCCAATGATGCAGACGGGTCACAGTTGACTGGATTGGAAAATGCTTTTTTCAATGATCATTCCCAAATTTACACAAGTTATAACTTATTGCCTCGTGATTACTTAGTGTACAAGTTCTCACATCCTGATGGGCGCTGGGGCCTTTCTCCAGTTGAGGGTACCCAATATCATCACTTCATATGTGAAGGACTAACACAAAGACTGCACTATCTTATTGAAGAAGAAAGATCATTTACATATGGTCTGGATACTTTTGACCCTGAGAGGATTCCTAAGGGACCCTACTTCATAAAGGAGCCAGTAGACACTATCTATGACCCAATGAGAAACTATCATGTTCAGTTGACCTGCCTCGCAGGAGGTTACCCTGCACCCGTGTATAAGTGGTACAGAGAAGATTACCAGGTTGACAGCCCTATTTATATAGAAATTGATCCTTTAGTTGATACTAGATTTGTTCTCAGTGGAGGAACTCTCTTGATTTATGGCCCAGATACTGATAAAGACAACGCCAGGTATCACTGTACGGCTTCAAATAAATTTGGTACAATAAGATCTGAGTCTGTGCGCTTGTCCTTTGGTTATATTAGAGAATTCAATCAAAAGAGGTCCGTTGAAAGTGGTAATCAATATTGGGGCAAAGTAATGTACTGTGATCCACCATCTTACTATCCTGCAGTAAACTTCTTGTGGGCTCGCAACTACTTTCCTAATCTTGTGGAAGAAGACAAGCGAGTGTTTGTTTCTTACGATGGAGGCCTCTACTTCTCTGCTTTAGAGACCATTGACAGAGGTAACTACAGTTGTAACGTCATGAGCAAGGTATCCGATGCAGGCCGCAATGGCCCATTCTTTCCACTCTATGTTTATCCCCACTCAGATTATCAGCATCTTAAGTTTCCAAATAATTTTCCTAAAGTTTTCCCTGAAGCACCAGTAGTGGGACAGGAGGTTCGTCTTGAATGTGTTTCGTTTGGTTATCCAGTGCCTCATTACAATTGGACGAGAAGAAATGCCAATATGCCAAAAAAAGCACGTTTGAGTAATTATGATCGAGTTTTAACAATACCTAATGCTGGAGTAGAGGACGAAGGAGAATATATCTGTGATGTAAAGAATGATCGGGCGCACATATCTAACAGTGTGTTCCTCAAGGTACAAGCAATGCCCAACTTCACTATCCCACTAGCAAATAAGCACATGGACAATAAGGGTGAGTTACATTGGAATTGTGAAGCCTTTGGTATACCAGATGTAAACTATACTTGGTGGAAAAATGGTCAGAAACTTTCGATGGATACTTTAGAGCCTGATGATAGAGATCGTTATGTTATCCAAGACAATGTACTAATAATAAAGTACTTAGATCCAATTAGAGATCCAGGGATGTACCAGTGCCAAGCTAAAAATCAACTGAAGGCTAGCTATTCAACAGGACAGTTGAGGGTGTTGTCCTTGAAGCCAACATTTAAAAAGCGTCCTCTTGAATCTGAGACATACGGGTCAGAGGGTGGCAATGTTACATTAAAATGCAACCCTGAAGCTGCCCCTAAACCTACATTCACTTGGAAAAAAGATAATATCGTTATTGGCGCTGGTGGCAAAAGATTTATTGCCGAAACTGGAAACCTAATAATCCGGCAACTGTCTAGAGACGATGAAGGCGTCTATACGTGTGTAGCTAAAAACCAATATGGAACTGACGAAAGCAGAGGACGATTAATTGTATTGCGCGCTCCACGCTTCCTTGAGCGACTGCCACCGCGAATCACGACTCAAGTTAATCAAGTGGTCTTTTTACATTGTAATGCTGAAATAGACCCCATGTTGGACACTGCTTACCTCTGGCACCACAACGGTATTCGCATGAAAGAAGCAGCTGATCTGTACGCTGACAAAAGAATAAAAATCGATGGAGGTGAACTTACTATTTTAAATGTTAGTTTATCAGATGTTGGTGACTACGAGTGTATTGTGAAATCTGCTATCGGACGTATCTCATCCCGCACTCAGTTGCGTATCGAGGGCCCGCCCGGCCCACCTGGCGGCTTACAGACACTCAACATTCAGCGCAGCTCTGTCACGCTTGAATGGACCGACAGCAATTCTAATGGTCGGGCTATCACCAGCTACATGGTGTCTGGTCGCACTCACTGGAACTCTACGTGGTACACGATAAGCGAGAATGTGGCGAACGTGATAGAGATCGATCGGTACAACGGTCGTAAACGTGCGACTATCACTACGACTCTAATGCCATGGTCGATTTATGAATTCCGAGTTCAAGCAGTAAACCTTTTGGGAGCTGGAAAACCTTCGGCACCGAGTCCACAATTCTCTACTCCAGCCGATAAGCCATACGAAGCGCCTGCCAACGTGGGAGGAGGCGGAGGAAAAACAGGCGATCTCACAATCACTTGGAACCCGTTGCCATCGTCTTTACAGAATGGACCTGGAATTTACTACAAGATATTCTGGCGTCGCAACGGAACCGAGGTCGAATTTCAGTCGTTGAGTCTCAAGAAATACGGCAATATCGGAACGTTCGTTGTTCATATATCGACAACTTATTTCTACACGCCATATGATGTGAAGGTCCAGCCTTTCAACGAGATTGGAGCGGGTCCGGAGAGCGAGGTGGTGACGATATACTCTGCGGAGGACATGCCGCAGGTGGCTCCTCAGATGGTGTACGCGAGGTCGTTCAACTCGACGTCTCTGAATGTGACGTGGAACCCCATCGACCAGTCGCGCGAGAGACTGCGCGGCAAGCTCATCGGACACCGTCTCAAGTACTGGAAGCAAGCAAACAAGGAAGAGGAATGCATCTACTACCTATCCAGAACGACGCGCAATTGGGCTCTCATTGTTGGGTTACAACCCGACACGTACTATTTTGTTAAGGTAATATTTATGATATATTTTTAAATATAGTCAACCTCGCTAAAAATCGCAAAGCAAAGTATAATGAAGGATATTTAAAAAATATCAGTGCACCAACTTGTTGATGCCAAAAGTTGTCATAACAAAAACACGAGCAAGCATTATCTCTCATTTTTGTAGTAAACAGCTTATACTTTTGTTTTTATTTTTTTAGGTAATGGCCTTTAACTCTGCGGGCGAGGGTCCTGAGAGCGAGCGCTACCTGGAGCGAACGTTCCGTAAGGCGCCACAGAAGCCCCCGGCCTCCGTCAACGTGTGGGCCTACAACCCCACCACCGTGCGTGTCGTGTGGCGTTACGTGCAGCCCACTGATGAGGAGGAACCTTTGCTTGGATATAAGGTATACTTTTACTGTTAAATAAAAAAATAACTTAAGTGGTCGCAAACTCTCAAGCGCTCCTGGGGAGAATGAGGTCGTGGGTTCAATTACCAGGTCGGGAAAACTGGGAAAGTGTTAGTGGGTTTTGCCATCAGGAAATTCTCAGTAGCATCCTGGAGTCAAGGTTACTTGTGCCTGCTGAATGGCAAAAGCGAAAATGGAATGGCAAAAAAAATACCCATGACCTTGATATCAAAGCCAGACCATGAATGGATAGGATACTGAATAGGATGGACTTGCTAAACTGAGCCATGTTGAAGACTAGGTATCCATTGCAACGATAGCTCTGCGTCGGGTACCTATTGTATTGTATTGTATAGCGGGCTGGTTTCCGCAACTCCACGTCTAAAGCGCGTATTTTGCGTACGGGTGGGAACATTACTCCAACCACCCCAGCTCCCCGAGAAAAGCCAGCAGCCCCTTGGTGTTGCTGACGATCTCGCGGAGAGTACCTGGGTTACCTAAGTACTTTGCCATGTATGTTGCAACCTCTGGGCAGTGTAGAAGCACGTGGGCTGCTGTCTCGTCCTCCTCCATGCAGGCTCTGCACAGTGTCGGGTACCTATCGACATAGTTTAATATCCTTATATTTTTCATCAGCTCTATTCAAGGACTCATTATCAATGCAATTTTCAGGTTCGAGTATGGGAGATTGATCAGGACATGAGCACCGCAAACGACACAATTATTCTAGTGGAGCAGAAACTGGAGGCGTATGTCATGAACCTCACCCCAGGCAAGTCTTACAATCTTCGAGTCCTCGCCTATTCCAACGGTGGCGACGGGAGAATGTCCTCGCCTGCCATCACCTTCCAAATGGGAGACTACCACACAGACTCATACGGGTATTCAGCTAGAAGTGCCGCCCATAAACAATATGTACAAACTCTTTTATTCTTTACCTCTTTTCTTTTATGTTTCTTTCGTAAATGGGTAATCTCGTGATGTATGTTTTACACATCATGTTGCTGACAGCTTATTTTATAAGTGATTATGTATTTTTACTAATGTTTTGCATTCCGTTTTTTGTTTGTTAACTGAGTTTAGGTTGTGATACACATCCGGCCATTAATTTCGCTCAGAACTGTTTACATTTATATTTTATTCGTATTTATAATTTTACTGAAAATGAGCTTGAACCACTTATTCAGAAACTTTTTAGGGCTTTAAGTTAGTTTAACTTTTGTGTCTTTATTTGTCCTTAGACGTACGTGACTACTATTACACTTTTATGTTTTATTTATTTATTTTTTTCTATTGAACTCTTCTCACTGCTTTAACTCAGTAGCACAAAACATCGCGATCCTTTTATTGGTTTCCAGTAATACGACTTTTCCGTTAAACAGGTTAAAATACGTCGATAGTTGTAGATAGTTTATAAAGGTTACTGATACCAATTATAAATAGTTTTACATCTTTCTCATTTTAATATGTATATTCTACTATTTTTTATAATTATTATGTAATGTCCTGTCAATTTTTATGGACAATAAGTAATTTAATGACATTTGATATTACTTATTTAGTAAGCGGAATTTAATATGAAATTCTCTAATAATTAGATCCATATCACATAGGGTAGATTAAGGATAATATTTTGTAATATGTAACAGCTATTTGTAATGTAGCTACCAACAATCCGAGCCATTATAATCATTGATCTGATTTATTTTTTAATATAAGCTTATTTTTTATATTTATACAAGTGTTCAAATACAAGTTTAGGTAAAACATGACAATTCAACCTCAGCTTGTCTAGTATATTTTGAAGGCTATGGAAATTAATTACAATTTAACTTTTAAATTAATTCAGTCATTCAAAATCAGATTTACAATCATTTCATTCATCAGAACTAGTATTGCTTGACTATATTATTTTTAATTCGAGTCATTTTAAGTAAACATAAAACAAAAATGGATAATAGAAACTGCATGTTTGGAAACTGAATACGGAATATAGATGACAAATTAGTACTCTAATCCCGCCTATTGTAAGCCTGCTAAATGAATCTCAATATTTCTGACTGTTGTTGTATATGTAAAAAGATATAAAATGCCTTATAAATGTTAAAATTATCATTGTAATATGTATTTGTTTCCAGTAAAAATCTAAAGAAAACTTTGTGTTTTATTTCTTTTACTATAAATGTTAAGGTTAACGCACATGTGGATGCATGCTCGCATTTTGCATGTCCTACAATAATCAAGACAAACATTTAATATGCAAATTAAAAGCGGTTCGAATTAAATGGCTAGAATAGATACTAACTTTGATGGCTTATTTCGGAAACGTGACGCTTTGGAAGATTTTGTCTCATTTATTATAAAACTAATTTGTATTGATGCCACCAGCATAATGTGTGGCTAATAAAAATCAAGTTTCATTGAAGATAACATCAGTGAGTAGATTCCTACTTTGATAGCTTATATCTCATAAACGTGACGCGATTTTGTCTCATACAAAACTAGTTTGTACCAGCTATTGATTAATAGACGTTATATGCATGGCCGCAACTTAGAGATAATAAAATGGCAGAAGTTAGGCAGGCCACGCTTCATACAAAAATCTTCCAACCCCTTTTAATTCAATTTAATTCAGATAAATTACATAACAATCATCCATCATCCTATTAGGACCGCACTACTCGTACATGGAGCTTGCAACGCACCACAATTTGTAAAATGGCTGCTCGAACACGGTGGTGATGAAAGCAACATGCTTATAGCACAGGAATATGTTTTGTATCTTGCCTCTTACTTAATCCAATTCAAAGTTAGAACTTTTTTTTTGGTAAAATAGGTTTGTCTTGAACGAGTAAATATTTCTTATTGTTGTTCGTTTATTTTATGTCTGTAGCGACGTTCAAAAAGCAACTTACAATAAAAAGTACTATAGTGCCATTTATGAGAAAAAAAGAAGAACTAATATGGTCTGAATCCCGCAAGCAAGGTTTACATCGACTTAAGAATATATAGGAAAACTCGACAACTGTCGGCCAGTTGCCCACCAGAAATAACACCTGTCTGGTCGGAGGCTCCTCCCTTTTCTAAAGAGTATCGAGGAACTTTACACCATGTTCCTCATATCCCTAAATGTCCATTCCTCTGTAACTTTTGCTTTCGCAAAAAATGCTCGTTTGTACTGTGTATAACTTCTATTGCTATTTACTACGCTTAAATATTTTTTTCCAAGGAGGAGGGTTTGGATCGAAACAGGGCCCTTACCCAGCAGTGGGTTACTACCCACCTTTTTTTTATTAATCGGTGATAAATGCCTTACACATACCGCACCGTCCGAGGAGACGGTTTGGTTATGTGTGGTCTAGCACCCACTACAAAACACCGCCTCCGTGAGCCTACTGTCGCTTTGGCGGATGGGCATCGAGAACTACGCGTGACATTCGCGACCTATCCAGCGCTGCCCGCTTCCGGGCGTCACACACCTTTGGCGATGTCCGGGCTCACCGGAGACCTATCTATCGCTCACTGGCACCTACTAGGGCGGCATCAGGTCGCCATGGCAGTGGCAATGAGGCAGTCTTCCTCCCTGAACTCCCTGAAGCGCACCGCCGTCTCCTGCGAGATGACGTCCTCGCAGAAGGATGCTACTGCCTCCGATGCCCCCTGCTGTTGACCATAGCCTTGCTCACGGCCGGCAAGGAGAGGTCTGCGATCTCTGATAGCTGTAGCGAGAGGCGCGGCACCACCCAAGCAGCACAATGCTCGAGGGTGTGAAAGGCCGTGTTCTCGCTGCAACCTCACTGGTGACACACGGGAGTCGCTTCCCGTGTAGTCAGCCACTCAAAGCAGCCATGCCCAGACAACACCTGCATTAGACGGAAGGACAACTTCCTGTGTCGCATCCGTAACCACTCTTCCAGGATCGGCTGAATGGGGCTGCCCAGTGGACTGGGCTGTGGGGGCTTCACGGCCCAGTGCACTGGGCGTGTCCAGGCTCACCGTCCACAGCCTCAGAGTTTGGGATTGGACTATCATCTCCACTACAAAAGTGCAATATCTACACGGTCAAAATGTACGGAACAAATGATTTAAAAAAATACCGTTCAAAAATTTAGGCCTTTAGAATGATGTACCGTAAAACGTGGTGAAGAGGGATGCGAGGGAGAATAGAGACAAAACTTTGAAAGGCATTTTCACGTTATTTAAATATTATTGGTAGCCTATAAAATACTGTATTGTTTTTTAAATTAAAACAGAAATGATCCCAATAGCTTTTTAATCACGAATTATTTGTATTTAACGATGAAATCCCATTCAAAGATTTGTCTCTTCCCCCTCGTATCCCTATTCACCACGTGTAATAGAATAGAAAATTTTTATTTCAGACCGGAGTCCTTAGGGTTAGTAACAATTGTACTTAAATTATAGTGTTAGTAGGTTACAGACAGATGAAAAATACACAATTAAAATTCAGCGTAGAGCCGCACCCACCTCCGCATCATCGAGGAATCCCACCGATCAGCCAATACACTGAGAATACTATTGGTACTGCCGCGAACACGAGTCATCAGGGATGCACACCTATTCCTAATTATTGCGGCAAAACTATCAATATTATTTTCTGCAAACATCCCTGACGCACTGCTACGCCACGGCAGCCGCAGTAGCTAACTCTCAGTGCATTATTATATTGAATGCGTAGGTCACTGTATGCCCGCTGAGTGTAGTTGACCCAAAGGCTGCACGTATAGAAAGACTGAAATAATGGCACTGAGTACGTGGTAAGTGTGTCCCTTATAGAGTAAGATCCCAGGGCCGCCAGACGTCACGTATTTTCTGGCGAATGAAATGTGGACGATTGAATAGTGTTAGTATGTACTAAGAACGCATGCGTACCTGCTAGCTTGCTTATACGGCCAATTTTCAGGTATCAGGTAATCAAGGTACATAAAAACATGACTTACCTCACGTAAATTCTGAAAGCTGATTCTTACGTATATTTTAGGCAATATCCTTAAAAATAAGTCGCCAATACTGCCAGACACTTTTCGTGGGCCGTTTTGCTTAAAGACGCTTTAAAGCTCCAAAAATTATTACTAAGCTTCACGTAAATTCTGATGCTCCATTTTTATATATGTCCACCAGAAAACTATTTTAAATCCTTTTACAAGAAGACAGACCGATCCAAGGGGCCAATCATCCCCAATTCAATTTTAATGTCTCTGTGGGTATGAGCGCGAGGGCATTATCTACGCGCATGAGATTGGGTGAGTTATGTATTAGGATACATTGACTACTCACTCTTTTACAGTTTACTAATATCACTTAATTATTAATATAAAAAATCTGCGAAAAATTAAAAAAAATCAGGTATATAATTAAAAATTAACTTTTTAAAAAATGCTCATTTGAATACAATAATTATAGAATTTTATCCTGTAAGCTGAGTAGTGCCTCTAATCTTCATTATCATCGTCATTGAAATTAGAAAATTCATCAAAATCAAAAAAAAAAAAAAAATTACATAGGCCTACATGGGCACTTATAAAACGTCAACAAAAGGTGCACAGTTTGGGTTGGTCGTTTCCTATGGAGAAGAACCGGCAAGAAACTCCATGGGTACTCTTTTAAAATCATTTGGTTTTACAATATTTGATGTTAAAGCGTTAGTACTTAAGTATGGGAGGACAGCGTAGGCCCGACAATAAGTCGTTGCTTACTACAGAAGGTAGAAAAAGATAAAAAAAAAACAAAGCCTACAATGTCCACACATTCACAAAAAATAGGTAAGTAAAAAGAATCTATACAAAAGTAAAAATAAAAGAACACTAAATTAAACAATTGATACAGATGTTATCATCAGTGCTGAAACTATTCTGAACAATAGGGGTGCGGACTGGGTAAAGAAAACGACATTCTATTTTGTCCGTCAGACAGTTAAACAAAAATATTAGACACGTATTTTTTGTTTTATTATCTACACATTTGTGTCGTTAATGAGCTTCTAGGGAAGCCGCATGAGCAGAAGCAACTACAGCCTAACTTCTTTATCTTCTACGTAATCCTTAATTTTGTAATATGCTGTTTTAATAAGGACACGTTTGATGCAATTTTTAAACTTTCCATCGGTCAGTTCTGTAACTGACTTTGACAACTTATTATAAAAGCGTGTACTGTTTATAAGAAACTAGCTGTACCCAGCATGCGTTGCAATGCACTTTTTACTACCCACCTACCCTATCCGACCTACCTACCCTATCCTACCTACCCTACCCTACGCTACCTACCTACCTACTCTACCCTACCCTACCTACCTACACTACCCTACCCTACCCTACCCTTACTACCTACCCTACCCTACCTACCTACCCTACCCTACCCTACCTACCTACCCTACCCTACCTACCTACCCTACCCTACCTACCTACCCTACCCTACCTACCTACCTACCTTACCCTACCTACCTACCCTACCCTACCTACCTACCCTACCCTACCTACCTACCCTACCTACCTACCCTACCCTACCCTACCTACCTACCCTACCCTACCTACCTACCCTACCCTACCTACCTACCTACCCTACCCTACCTACCTACCCTACCCTACCCTACCCTACCTACCTACCCTACCCTACCTACCTACCCTACCCTACCGTATCCTATGTCCGTCTCCTGGTTCTAAGCTACCTCCCTGCCAATTTTCAGCTATATCGGTTCAGCCGTTCTTGAGTTATAAGCGAAGTAACTAACACGACTTTCTTTTATATATATAGATGACTTGCTAGTTTTTGTTAATCTTTTGGATATTACAATTTCGTGTTTACTGCGCGTGTTTATATTATGGAAGTCGCTTCTAATTTTGAAAAGCTCTCGGTTTTTGCGGACATATAAAATACATTCTAGGATATAAAGTGAAGGCAGAGTCAGTATATCGATCTCTTTAAATTTTTGAGGGAGGGACTCGCGAGGACCTATTTTACAGATCCCGCGGAATGCCCTCTTTTTCAAAATAAAAATTGAATCAACGTCTGCTGCCGATCCCAACAGCAGATTGCCATAAGACATAATACTGTGGAAATAAGCGTAGCTAGCCTAGCTGTAGCTACATCAGTTAACTAACTTATTTTCATAACTGCATAGGCAGCTGGCTGAGCTTAACCTCCCCGAAAGAGTTCCAATGTGCGCGCCCCACTGCAGTTTTGAGTCGATAGTAATCCCTAAGAATACAGTTTCCGCGATAACATCAAGTTTTTTACCGTCAAGATTTAAATTTAGGTCACTTTGTGTTACATTTGGTAAAGAGAACTTTAGACATTTTGTTTTGTTCGCATTCAGTAAAAGATTGTTAGCTGCGAACCATTTCGAGAGAACAGTTAGACATTCGTTGACATGTATGAGATCCGTATCTTTTCTATGAATTTTAAAAATTAGCGAAGTGTCATCTGCAAAGAGAATTATATCTGATAATTTGGCCATTATATAAGGGAGATCATTAATATAAACAAGAACTAGGAAAGGCCCGAGAATTGAACCTTGGGGCACGCCCATCTTGACTATAGACCCGGATGACGTCGCCCCATTTACATTTACTTTTTGCTGCCTGTTTGATAAATAGGAAAGAACAAGATCAGCAGCTCGACCATGAATTCTGAAATAACAACTGCACTCGAAGGACATAGAAGTTTTTTAATATTAAGTCATCACGAAAAATCTGCCAAAAAGTTATTTTGACAACATAATATTATTTTTTTTGGTCTAAAGCGGAAAGCGGATCCATTGTACTAAATTTTCCAAAAGGTGGTGTAAAAAGCGGAAAAGCGGTGTATCTGACAACACTGCTTGCGAGTGAATTTAGCTGTGGGCCCGAAGGGGGCCTTGACATTGCAATCTGTCTCACCTGAGTGAGACACACGCGCATGAGGCTGATCTCATGCTCGTAGATAATGCCCTCGCGCTCCTACCCCAGAGACATTAAAATTGAATTGGGGATGATTGGCCCCTTGGATCGGTCTGTCTTCTTGTAAAAGGTTTTAAAATAGCTGTCTGGTGGACATATATAAAAATGGAGCATCAGAATTTACGTGAAGTTAAGTAATAATTTTTGGAGCTTTAAAGCGTCTGTTAAGCAAAACGGCCCACGAAAAGTGTCTGGCAGGATTGGCGACTTATTTTTAAGGATATTGCCTAAAATATACGTAAGAATCAGCTTTCAGAATTTACGTGAGGTAAGTCATGTTTTTATGTACCTTGATTACCTGATACCTGAAAATTGGCCGTCTGCAAGCTAGCAGGTACGCATGCATTCTTAGTACATACTAACATTACTCAATCGTCCACATTTCATTCGTCAGAAAATACGTGATGTCTGGCGGCCCTGGGATCTTGGACTATTACACGTATGTAGATTTTGATATTTTATGTTTGTTTGCATTGTCATACGAAATAAAACATTGCACATGATATTTAATTCTTTATTATAATTCTAAACATAATGATAACATATTATCACATTTTTTTGTATTTTACCTTACGTTTTAAGCATTTAGCGTCTACATTATCTAGTAAATCAACACCTATCGAGTTCTTCCTTTTCAATAAACTTCCCTCATCCGTCTGTGGCACCTTGTTTAGAGGAAGTAACCCGACTGCGAATGGTATGTTGTTCTCTACCGAGGAATTAAGATTGTCACCATTCGTACTAGGGTCTTCATTTACCTTATTCAGAACATCGCTTTCATTCAACATGTCTCCCCATTGCTCTGTCTTGTGATTTACAGACCCGGTCAAATCTATCACAGAATGGTCAAACTGTGATTCTGACGTCATTGCATCGTCGATCTGATTTTCATTACTGGTTTGATGTTCGTTACCCTCGTTAGCGTCATTTTCACCGGGCTCCTTACTACTCATATCTAGATTATCCCACTGCAACTCACTTGAGGTTAATGTTGCAGACAAGTCTCCATTGCTGTTCTTTGAAGAGCTTAATTCTTTCATATTCATATTGACCGGGTCATTGTCGAACACGCTAGGAACATTAAGAGCATCCACATTATAATTTTGCATGTTACAATCAGGATTAGAGTTTAAATTATGTTGATCATCTTTAACAGTTGAATTTTGTTGTTTCGCCATATTCATTTTATTTTCAATATTCATCAAATCTTTTATTATTTCATCTCGCTCTTGTGCTCGTTGGTCAAGTTGAGTGCTATCTTCGTAATTATTTTGTTCGTCATCAACATTACGTTTCGGCGTTGCCATAAGACAATCTAGAGCGTCATCCTTAAAAACAGCACTTTGTGGAAGTTGTAGCCCAAAATCATAACAGTCTTCGTTTCGTCGAAGATCTTCAGGGTTCAGAGGATTATATTGCTGACTTAAATTGGAACCCAAATGAGAACTTTTAGTATCGAGTAAAGAAATACTGAAATTGGTATCCAAGGAAGTACTCGCTGGACATAATTGGTCAATAACTCGAGTGTCGTGCAACTGTTGATCTTCGTAATACTTTTTAACGTCATCACTCATAGATTTCGTGAAGAATTGCATATCACCATCGATGCAGGAGAAGTCATGAGCATTTACATGATCCATTGAATTATTGTTTTCTTGTAGGCGCGGATCTAATACCACGTAGTTTTGCTGCTCTTCAAAGGATTCCAAATTGTCAGGTAGTATTGCGTTGAGGCTGTTGATAGTGTCCTCGTTACGATTGTACTGCGAAGAATCTTTATCGTAATCAGAGTTTGAGCCGTAACCTTTATTACCTAGCAGCATTTCTCCTCGTTCTATAGATTTCGAAAGATCATCGATGCTCTTGATTTCACTTGGGTCTCCTACTTTTTCGATAATATTGGGTTGTTCTATGACCTCATATTGTATTTCGCTGCTTTGTACCATGTCCAGTAGTACTTGTTCGTTCACGTTAATGTAGGAGCCATCACCGGACTCAAAGAGTATGGGTAGGTCGGTAGGGAGGCCAGCGCTTTTGAGCGCGTTAACATATTGAGACATGGCAGTGCTGATACTACCGGTCGACGTGTCAGCAGAACTGATGGGGTTAGTGTTCGAGTAGCTGGTGATGGTTTCGTTTCCTAACGAGTGTTCTTTATTGTAGGAGATGGTGGGATCGAGCACGTTGGACGAGACCGTCTGGTCCATATACATGAGGTCGTTGTCAATGTTCATGTAGCTGCTGGAGGATTCCGGGCCGCAAATGCTGTTAACAGCTTGCGAGAGAGTTACTCTGTCCATGTAGTCCTGTAACAAAACCAAAACAGATTTTAATTAGAGATGAAACGTATACCCGGTAACTATCCGGTATCCGGCCTATCTGGCGGAATAAATACTATCCGGCCGAATACCAAATAACAAGCTTCTATCCGACGATTAACGGATAACCAGCTCATTAATTGCTTTATTTAGGTAGTATTACTTAAGAAATACAATCAGTAATAAAAAGATAATTTTACAAAAAAAAAAAACAATTTTAAAACAATTTTACAATTTACGAAGACAAGCGGTTCCGCTTGTCTTCGTAAATAATGCATGCTTCAGAAAAAAGTATTTCGCTACACACTGCTGCAAGGTGTAGAAAGATAGATTTTAGAAAATTTTGTTAAATTTTGGTATTTTTGGTATTGTTTAGCATTAGCTGCCCACAAAGAATAAGGGATAATATTGTGATCAATTCGCACGCAAGTTGAACGGCAATGTTCCACCGGATATTCGGCGGCCGAATATCCGGCTACAAGGTTGGCCGAATATCCGGTATCCGGCTCAACTGCTATCAGTTTCATCTCTAATAATTAATACGAAATTATACAGATTTCAAACTTTATGAATTTTATTGAACTTGCTCATGGTAGCTCTCCAGTAATCGATGGGTCTGAATCCTACCTGCATATGCCTCGTCTGCAGGTGTTTCAGCTGGTGTATAGCCTTGCGAGAGTCCTGTTCGCGTCGCATGAGGGCGCGTTCAGCCGCGCGACCCAATGCGCCAGTGCTGCCATCCCACGTGCCTGATCGCTGTAACCAAGAAAATATAGACAAACATAGTAGTTCGGTTGCCGGTTTACCTAAAGTTCTACAGTCATCGGAAGAGCTAGTGGCTCTGTTTTGTTTTGTCACGAGTTCCTTTTCATCATACTTATACTTCTTATCGATTGGATTATGGTATATCATTTGAACTCAGTTCATACCAAGGTTAGTTATTACCTACTGTCTTAGTCTACTTACTCTAACGCTGGGTCTGCCGCGACGTGGCTTGATAGCTCGTGGCGCGTCCGAGTAGTCCACTGCTGGGGCGCTGCCCCCGTTCTCGATGTCGAATGGAATACGCACTACCATATCCTGCTGTACAATTTTAGGAAATAGCTCAGGTGGAATAGTTGTCAACAGGCACTGTACAATCCTAGATTACAAGTTTGCAACAGAAGCATCACAGTGACAGCCATTTTAAGGGTATTCAAAGGCAAGGGCACACACGTTCGGTTCGGCGTAATTCGGCACAGCCGGTCGGGGAACATTTATTCGAAAAAATACACGGCTGTGCATGAATGGAGAAATGACCATATTTTTTTTTTAATTTATTTAAGAAACAAAAATGTGAAATAAAAAACATTAATATACCTATCTCTAGAAATGAAAACGTGTCTAGAAACGGTAAAGTGACGTGTCTTTTCCGCATTACGTTATTTTTATATTATTATTAATAACACTTACAACGGGATATGTACCTATGTTATTTGTTTCGAGTTCTTATTTTTAATATTGTTTAGTGGAGCGGCTAACAAAATAAACCCAGTTCATAGATGTATGAATATCTGATACCAACCTTGTTATTATTCATTCTATTATCCACTGGTTGGCTAGTGCTGGTCGCTAGAGCCATCTGCGAGGACTGCGGCGTCTTATTGTCATTTTCCTTGAAAATGGTAATTTTTATATTTTTACCCAAAATAAAATGAGAGTTTAAATACCTGGTTTTTTTCTTATTTACCTATTGTCATGAATTCCTAAGTAGGTATGGCTTCGAGCTTTTTCTTTTCTAATTTAGTGACCAAATTATACCTACGTAGGTAGGAACTTAGTAAAACTCGGTACCTTCTCTGCGACTCAAATCAAGGCGGCTACGATTGTAGGAAAGTAGGGCACCGAGTTTTAACTCTACTTTTTACTAAAGCAAGTAAATGTTTACCTGAGAATGCATATCAATAAGCGATTGTGGAGGTCTGTTTATTACCACTGGTGGAGTGAAGATTGGCATTTCACCTAGAATTTGAACACATAATAACTATCAGATATATCCAAGTTCTAGTAGTAGTAAATGGTTATTGTTTAAGAATTTCAATTCCTTACTTTGAGAACTTTCAATAACAGTAAAACAAAGTCTCACTTACTGTTATTAGCAATGCCCAGACCTTCCTTAGTGACTTTCGATAGCCCTTTTATCTTTAAAAACTGTGCCGCAGACACCAGTTCATCTAAATTCTCTTCCAAACACTGAGTTTTCCCACAGTACATGAATTCCACTAAACATTTCAAAACACTAAAGCGCATCTTTAATATTATAAGTGGTTCCCCTGCTTGCTTTTGTAGAACCTCCTAGAAAACGAGACAGTTTTTATTAGAATTTAAAAAATTCAAGTCGTTTGGCGGCAAAATTATTGAAGGTTTTGTAGGAAATTAGTAACTACAACAAAAAGTACATATTTAGTTACCTGAAAGTAAGCACTACTCGCAGCAAGTACAGCTTTATGAACGCGCAAAGTGTGAGAGCTACACATTAGTGTCATGTCGACTAAAACCTGCATTTGTAAGAGTTTACCAAATCTCGACATCAAATGCTCAGAATAATCTTCATAATGGAGACTGTAACGTATTGGAGCCATTTCAAATTATTTATTCAAAATTATCATCGCAACAAACAATCAGTTCTTTGACGAAAAAATGTCAATATTGATAGTTTATAGAAAAAAAGACAATCGAATGATGTCATTTAAAATAATTTATAGAACATGTTTATGCCCACTAAAAAGAGGTTTATTGAATATTAGCCCAACCTTAAAAAAAAAAGTGATTGCTTATATAAAGAGGTTGTATTTTAAAAATGATAAAAAGGCATCTAGTTGTTATTCCTCGAAGGGCTAGGCAGAGGTGCTTAGCAGGTCAGCCAGGCCAGGACGTGCTTTATGCCCTTTAGTGTGTATGGGTCGAGCGGACTAAGTATAAAATGATATTCATTTATATTGTTGGAGTCTTTTTAATCCATTAAAAATGCAGAAAAAAATAGTAAAATGTTAGAAAATGAATTTATTACAAATTTGTATTCATAGTGGATACTTCCAATAAAGTTAACGGTAAGTATATAAAATTAACAAAGTTCGAAGAACAACTCATAGTATGATGAAATTGTACAAACGTAGGTATTCTATCACAGACTAATTAAGTACTCAAAGGTTGAAAGTTACACAACGCATTATACAATATTGTTGCGATCAGACCAAAATTTTTGTGTAACTTAAATAAATATTTTTTGCGTATATTTTTAATCCATACAAACGAGGGAGTAAAACTAATAATAGGCATACAATTTGGAATGTAAGTAGGAATGTAATGATTTGTTCATAAGGCACTTGGAACAAATACAGTGAGATTATAGTCAGATGCGTAAATATCAGATAACATCACAAAGATCTGTATTGTAAGTAAGTTAAGGATAGTTTTAATTTGAACAAATGTTGTTATAATTCATTATGGAAAGTGTTTTACCAACTATAAAACCATTAAATAGATGTATAGAATCTAGTCACATTTAATTATATAATATCAAATTCACAATTAACATGTACTTAAATCGAACTTTTTATTAAGGAAGAGTTAATAGACTTATACAAGACAAAACAAACTCACTCAAGTCGAATAGATTTCTAGAATAAATATGTTTTAAGGTATGGATAAATGCAAATATTTAGGTATAAGCTGTTGTCAATAATTCAGCATTAGTGGCCACTTTCTTACAGATATCCTCACAATTATCCACAGTATTTTTATAAAATACAAATTTGTAACATTTCCAATACTTTAGGATCTTCTTAGAAATCATTTCCTATACAATACAATAGCTTTTACGTTTTACCCTTACCTCCCTACGTCGAAGCTCATAAACGCTGTGCCACAGCCGCAAAGCTTTCGCACGACTCACGAAAATACTGGAACACATTCTGATTAATATCTGAGATAGAAATAAAAACCATTATAAAATATATACATACCACCTTTGCTGCACCTAATGTACCTAATAATTTATTCTGTTTCTTGGAATGATATTTCGCTGGGTCAGCATCTGTCTGACGAGTCGTTGTATGTGTAGCCGTACGTTAGTAATTATTTTTACTGTATTTCAATTACAATAAAATAAAGGATACAAAATACGTGGAATTGAAAAATAAGTCTAATATCTCTCATATTTCTCAAAAATAATTAACGATTATTTGGTAGCAGTTATTTTATTGCAATTGTTTTTAATCGCATTATGGCATATTACGGTCGTATTCAGACCTGGTTTATTTGTTATTGGTAATAATTACCTACCCAATCTTCTCTGGATAAAAAAAAATCATAGACAAAATTCATTTATCACAAGACCTAATTTAGGCGGGAACTTAATAAAAACAAAACTTTTTTGTACCTAACAACTAGACAGCATTAACAATTACAATATTTCGAAGAGTTATTATTTACTTACATTATGCACTACCTACGATATTGTCATACTAATACGTGAATTAACAAAATTACATTCCATCCCAGATATTGCAGAACAAAAAGTGTAAAGAACAAAGTTACAGCCATGAGTTCGTGTTTTTTACGTACGAGTCTGTCATTTAGTTCGATTAAATCCAATATGTATAGAAAAATATCTTTTTCAATAAAACCGTTTTACGTTCGTTTTTATTTATTGTTTTATACAACAGGATTTCATAGGATTCTATCATGTTTCAGGTAGGTAAGGATTGTTTGTATCTTCTTGTATTTCAATAGTTTTCAAGACGTAAATTATTTATGAGCCTAAAGAATTGAAGAATCTTTGTACTTACTAAAAAGGATGCAGGTAAACTTTGAATATTATTTGTTTTATTGTTATCTGCGGTAAGCATAAAATACTAGCACGCAATAATATGCTTAGTTATGGTGTGAATCAATGGAAACTGTTGCAAATGTATTGATGAATTGAATGCATTTAATTTTCATAAGGTATCGCAATTTATTTCGTAATCTTATAATAGAACCCTATGTCAGCCTTGATTATTAAATTATAGTTACTTTGTATTTTGAATATTATGGTTAGGTACAGGCAAAATTCTTAGACAATTAGATTGTTAACAGATTGACATGCTAATTGACAGCTATCTAAATAAACAAAATGTTAGAAAACTTTAAAAGAAATATAAAATAAAAATTTGAATTACGTAAATTAATTTTAAAGTAATTAAATAATCTTACATGAACACTTTACATAGGTTTGAGTAAATTTGTACAATACATAGCATGTAGAAAAAATAGAGATTCATTTTATAGAGATCGTTCAGTGAAACTAGATCATTGCCAGCTGCAAGTACGCCAATTATTTATTTTAAAGGAATATAATAAGAAATAATGCAACAATATTAACAGTCGCACCAATAACATTAATGGCAAAGTTTTTTTTTATTATTGTTCTAATGAATGAAAACGCATTTTATGGCGTATTACAGTACTACTCTCAAAATAAGCATAAGTAAAATTAATGTACTTCCGAAGAGTATTTTTGTTTACGTATGTACTTCATTAATATAATTCTTTGCAAGTATGTACGATAAGAGAGACAAACTGAGCAATGGTCTGTTTCAGTGGCAGGTTACATTAGTACTAATATTAAAAGCAAATTACAATATTTACACCAGCCGACAATAGTACATCTTGCAAATAGGTATCTAATATACACGTTAATTATTTGTTCATATTTTAAATAACCGCTCGAGGTTATAATACGCTTACGACTCCCCAGTTACACTTAATTATCGATTATTTTTAAGAACTCCTCGGGGGAGATGTGGACGTCTTCGGGGGGCGATGGGTCGGTCGCGTTAGGGACGGTGTTTTTGAGTTCACCGAAAGTGTAAGTCGTTCGTTTCTTATTCCTAGAGTTGGAGCGACGCGGCGGGCCGAGCTGGCCAGGCGGGCCGAGCTGGCCATGCGGGCCGAGCTGGCCAGGCGGGCCGGGCTGACCCGCCAACGACGCGGCGCAGTCCAGGCTGGCGCGCTGGCTCCAGCAGAACGCCTGGCGCGGTTCCGCGCCCGCAGACATCGGCATCGCCAGCTGCACTCGAGACTTGCACAACTCGTTATCACTTAACTGTCGTTTTAACTTATCCTTTCCCACGACTAGCTGGAAGCCCCTCAGGCCGCTGTCACCGTGTGTCTTGGCTAACTCCACTTCACTGAGCTGTCTTTTGAGTTTCGAAGACTCGGTCGGACTGGACCGCGACGGCTTATCGACTAGACTGTTTTGACGCGAAGTTCTGCCTCCTTGCCTTGAACTAGAACTGTGCTTGAGTAGCGCACTATCGTGTCGACTGCTGCCAGATGAACTGCTCGTATTTGTGTTACAAGTATTGGCATCACTGGCGTTATTTCGTCGCAGCGATTCGATGACATTGTAGAAGTGTTCTAGTTCAGATCTGCTGCTATTTCTGGATCTGCTTATATTGTTTGTACTATGTCTATGTGGGCGGATTTGAGCTCTGGGTAAGTGACCGTAGCTGCTCTGTCGAGCTATCCCGGCGCCGACACTGCTCTGTCGCCGAGGCATGCTGCAACTCTTAGGAACGAAAGCGTCTTGTGACATCACTACATTTTCATAAACGTGAGCGTTTTCACAATCTTCTTGTGATATAAGATTTTGGCGGCTCTCAGTAGTCTCTTTCTTTTGGCCAACGGAGTTACTCTTTTTGTGTCCATTGCGAACTTTAACTTCCGGTATTTTTTTCGTTAACTTACAATCACTGGCACTTCGAGGTAGTAAATTAGCATAACCATGAGCTTTGTTTTCTTGGTTTTGTAATTTTTCTATTTTAGGAGCACTGGGAGTTGCAGTGTTATCTGCAATCCTCGTAGAGTTAGAGAGTTTGGGGGCTTTACTGGATGGATTGGCTTTCGCAACATCCGCAGGAGCTGGTGGAGGTAAAGTTTCGTGTCGTTTTCTGTCCACGTCGGGTTTAGAAGATTTGTCTAGAACGACTTTCGTCTTATCACTTTTGCATATTTTGACACTGAATCTAAATGGAGGTTTAAACACGACTTGCAGCCTGGCCTTCTCGCCGGACAACAAGTTGGTGGCGCTCTTGGACGGTCTAGTTTTTCTGGAGCCTTTCTGTACTTGTCTTTGTGTTCGTTCTGTGAGACCAAGAGGGATAGATTTAGATTTAGGTATGGCAGCAGGTTGCGGTGAACTGAGCAGCCACCGTTGCACCTTACTCAAAGCTTCGGTGTCTTTGATGGGAGAGGCGGGGTGTTTTTGCATAGAACTATAGTCTATTATTTCTTTCTTCATTTTCGTCTTTCGTTTTTTTACTTTTCCTTTATGTTTGGAAAGTATCACATGTTTTGGCGATTTGCCTTCGGCGTTTGTGACGATGACTGTGTTTTCTTTTGCTATTTTAGGAACTTCTTCTAATTTTGCTTGACTATTGGGCTTCTGGAAAAAAATCATTAACCGTATAATATTTTTTATATATAGATCCTTCGCTAAAATTTTTATCGTTTATGAGTTTATTTTCGACTTACCCTCTTTTTATTGGCACTGTGTAGCGGAGAGGCTTTGTCTCCTAATTTCTTGTGGTCCTTCTTATTGCGATAAGCTCGAGTTCGTAGAGCTACTTTCTTCTTAAGAGGTAGCTTTGATCTGTAACATTATACGGCAAGTAGTTAGTTGTACGAACTACAACCAACCAACCAGACCAAAAATTATGTGAGTAATGATTCTGAATGATTTTCTTTAAAGCATTCTTGCGGCTTTCCTTTTAAAGTAGTGATGGTAAACAAAGCAAAAGTATTAATTATATTTTTTTGCATGTTTTAGTTTGTTGTTATTATCACAGGCGCGTATTTGCTTTTAAGACACGTTACGATCGTAAACGAAAGCTAAGTCGTTCACACTTTGTTAAAAAAAGTATTGTAGCAAGCTCCATTACCAGGATCGGAATAGGTAGAGTATAATTTCCTATGACTCAAGCAAATAACTTTAGCGAAAATCACGAAATATCACAAGGAGGGAGGGGGGTGTAGTAAGATATCACGTGTATTTATTTTTTCGTCAAACGCGCGATTCTAAACCGAAAAGCGGCTTGTAGTGTGACCTTGACTCGCCATTGCCAGGCAATGAACGAAGTACCTGTATTTAAAGATGATATTCTAAAAAAAATAAGATTCAGTGTAGGTACTAAAAATACACGTGATTTTGGGTGGGGGCGGGGGGTCAGTCTTAAACCTCACCACGTATCACCAAAAGAGAGGGGGGGTTAAAAAATGCTAAAAAATCATCACGAGATTAATGGACGGCCCCATGCAAAAAATTTAACACTCAAGATATTTTTACACTATAATGTATTAGCATACTAATCTAGAAAACCAAACTGCGTTTTGCAACGAATGCTTGAAGAACTAAGCAAAGCAAGCCTTGAAGTTGGACTGAAGATGAATATGATAAGGATTTATGTTATGAATACCAGCTAGTACCCCGGGAATATACATATCTTCTTGGATCAAGTATTTAGTAAGATAGTCAGTCGTAGTTGGAGTTGTAACTTATAGAATTACTTGATTAGGTAGTTAGTTCTATCTATACAAATAAATAAAATTGAAGTGACTTTTTGTAATTTCAAAATAACAGGCAGATAGTTGATGTTATAAGGAGTACCTTAGGCTACTTTTGATTTTGAAAAAAGGATTTGGGTTCCGTGCTAAAAATGAAAACCCTTGAAATTGTTAAAAAAAAAACCGAAATAAATAGGGAATATTTTTATTATAATTACGCGGATGAAGGTCGCGGGTAACAGCTAGTTGTCCATTCAATCTAGCTAAAGATAGGCCGGTAGATAAAAAGGCTAGGTTACCCAGGTTAAATGGAACTGGGCTGGACATGACACATGTAATTTGTAGTCTAAATATAATAAGACATTCAGTCAAAGTGGTGGCAGGATACGAAGATGGCGGGAGCATAGGGCTGGACTTCTAGAAAACTGGAATGAAGTACCAACGGGATGGATCCAAGTGGAGACCCATGGAATTATGAGAGACCGTTGTCCAATAGGGGGAACAACGTTCTCCTGCAATATCTCTTACAATAAGGATCAGGTTTTCTTACTGATGTGGTGCTAATCGTACAGCTGTTTTCACCGAAATTAGGTACAAAAAGAGCACATCAAGGTGCGTAACACACTGTTACACATATTGTCCTAATTATTTCATAATAGCAATAATTTCCATCACACACATGCACAAAAGCATTCAAATGCTAATAACAATGTAAGGCATCTGCTAGTAGACATTTTAGGTTATATACCTGACAGCCGTATGAACGATCAGTCCCTGGTCAGCAGCGTCTGGCAGCCGGACGGTCTCGGTTGTGGAGGAGTGGATGATGGTCACAGACTTCAGCTTCTTGCCATGGCGGCCCAAGAAACGCGTACTCGCCACCTAGATGCACACAATTATAAGATAGGTCAAGTTTTTTTTTAGTAGGTCTAGGTGTAGATGAGTTTGAGCAGCTAGTACACAGCGACTAATCAAGCTATACATTTCCAGTATAACAAGACCTTGCTTTGTGTAAATTCCCCGTACAATGAGAGATCCGCATAAACTGGTTTTGTATACCTTGATAGGTCGACGTGTGTACTACTGCTTGTATGTTAAAGAATGATGATGGTTATAACAACCGTAGTGATATACTCAAACTTTTTGTTTAGTCAGACACTAGCGTAATTTCTGCGTAGAAAATGATAGAGAAAACTCGTGCACACGGCGACAAATCAAGCTTTACATTTCTAGTATAACATGGGTTGCTTTGTTTAGATCTCCGGTACAATGAGAGATCCCCATAAACTGGTTTTTAAACCCCACCAAAAAAGAGGGGTGTTATAAATTTGACGTGTGTATCAGTGTATCTGTTTGATATCGTAGCTCCTAAATGTATGAACTGATTTTGATAAAATTGGTTTCGTTTGAGAGGTATTTTAATCGGGAGTACTCCTAGCTATGTTTCGAGAAAATGTATCAGCCATTTGAAGATCATCACCTCTTTTCTAGTTGATGAAGAGACATAAACAACTTCCACAGGCCTTTTCGATACGCAATTTGAAATTTTGTCACCATGGGCATCGCCAGGAGGGGGGGGGGGGGTTAGCTGCACTCCCAAAAAGCTCGGGATTTTTTCCTTGTTTTCGTTTAATTAGCGAGAAGAGGCGCAACACCGAGAAAAGTGGAAGTAATGGGGGGAGGCCTATGCCCAGGAGTGAGATACTTAAGACTATGAAAAAATAGAGACGGAATATAAATGAATAAGTAGACCGCTTAGCCCAATCACAAAACAAAGCGGACCCCCGACGCTACGACGCTTGGATTAATTTATTTTTGTCTTATTAGAAGATTTCTTTGCATAGCTTGATTGGACGTTATGCGTCCGTTTTTTTTATCTTAGTGGTAGATTTTGTGCACACTAGCGAATATATTCTTAGTGAAATGAATACGGGCTCAATCTTTGATTTTGATCATTGGCTAGCAATACCGGTACAAGAGATGATTGTCACACATACACTTATTGTTTATATGTTTAGCTTTTTGGTAATTTAGTACATACTGTCGAAAATAATCTAGCATACTAATATAAAGTTTCGGTAATATACCTTCCCAGAGGAGTAATACCTAAGCTAGGCACTAAGACTTAGTGTCTATTTCTATCGCAACATCAAGTGCGTTGCAGCATCGCTAAACAAAAAAGATCACTTTTAATTTCGTTTGTCAGAACATTTCGCGATCGAGTCTTCGATGGATAACCTTCAAAGGCTTAAAACAATAGGGAATGCAGTTAATTCAGTCGGGAAAGCTTTCTTCTATGTATGGAAGAAGAAGGCCATTCACACTTGTTCTTTTTTTTCACTTGTTTCTTGTTCCATCAGATCTATTCTTGTTGGTTTAATCACTCATACACTCGACCCTAACTTACATGCAAGGGCAAGATGATCTTTAACTTGTAACTAATATCTGTGCAAATAAAGAACTATTCTATTCTAAAAACTAATGACTTACCAGTAAAGCGATAACCGCCAACAATATGAGCAGCACCGCATACCAGTGCTTGAGCACCCATCGCTTGAAGCCGGCGATGCTCTCGTCCGACAGCAGCAGCTTGCGCAGCGTCGCCAGCGGACCCGACGGGTCCACCTCGCGGCAGCGTTGGAACACGTCGCAATACCTGGAATTATTATGATGAGTTTAGTATTATTTTGTATGAGAAATTTATCTATCGGCATTTTTAACCGACGAAAAAGATAACGTTCTCATCGTTCGAATTGTATTTATACGATATTTTTTTTAAATTCACTAACTTATTTCAAGGTATGAAAGAACTCATAATACGAACAACTTTTACTAAGGGTACGATCAAATGGCAAGATTCTAAAAGTGGAATCAAAACAAAACAATCAAAAACCTTGCATTTCAGAGCTCATGTAACTGCTGTTACGATTGGAGCAAATAAACAGTCCATCAAATCACTAGTCTTCGGCTTAATAATCTGCTTTTTGTGGTGATAAGCCTTTTAAATACCAGTTACGTGGGTGTACTTGCAATCCAAGTAAGGTTTGCTGTAAGAAAATCTAATTCTGGGTTAAGGGCTTGTACACAAAACTGATACGAATTCGCAAAGCAGACGAAACTGTAACTGTTTGTACTGTTTGAGTTCGTAAATTTTTACCATGCGACGTGGCATCGCAGCTTTGTGCACAAGCCCTAAGCTAGCCGTTGTACATAAGCTTTATAATGTTTTTTTTTTAATTTTTGTGTATACTCGTATCTTTAAATTTTGTGTGCAATAAAGAATAAGAATATTTATTTAGTTAATATCTGAGGTTGTGATCTGTGCCCCATTCATGATAACTCACCCATTATAATCATTGCAAGGCGTGCCCGGCTTAGCGTACATATCAGGCACGTCATAGGGCGAGGTGTTCCAATCGAAGGAGGACTGGCACTCTCCGCCCGGCTTGCGACAGCACAGCTCGCACGCGGACCGCGGGTCGTCCTTGCGCGGCCCGCACTGGCACGACTCCAGACCGTACGCCAGGCAGATGGATCCTGTGCACTCCTGGAAATCGAGACGGAAGAAGTGATAACTTAATGGTCCACTACCAGCCTATAACGTTCCCACTACTGCGTGAGTTAACATAATTCACCAGTGTGGTTTGGTTTTTAGTGGATTCCAAAAAAATTGAAAAAAAATACCGGCCAAGTGCGACTCGGACTCGCGCACGAAGGGATCCGTACCATTATTTATAAAAACGAGCAAAAAAATCACTTAGTAGAAATTTCAACTGGCTACCTATCACGGTTCATGAGATACAGCCTGGTGACAGACGGACGGACGGACGGACGGACAGCGAAGTCTCAGTAATAGGGTCCCGTTTCACCGGAGGGACTAAGTTGGATCCCGAGAGCACCGAAAGATTCTAGAGTAGAATCCCGAGCGTAGCAGGGTATTCTAGATTAGAATGCTGAGCGGAGAAGGACCGAGATGATTTTTTTTTCACTAGTTGAGTACACCAATTTGTTACTATTGACTGCGAGAAAATAACAGTAGTATAGTATTTATATTTTTGCACATAATCTGTATAATTTGTGCTGGTTCCTAATTCAAAATGTTTATGGCTATGGTGAAAATTTAATGGTATGGTAGCTAGCGTGTGTTTTAAGCTATGTGCCAACCCAGAGTATAATCGTTTCCTGTGCGGTGTGGTTGTGGTGGTACGTGTGCCACGTCTCACTAAGCGCGACCTAAATGAATGCCTAAATAAGTAAATACATATTATAGTCAGTGTCGTCTAGTGTTTGTGAACATGGAATTAGGTGGTTTAGGTTGTTTTATGTAACCATTGGTATTATGTGAGCTCGTTCCGATCTAAATTCCGTATATTCCGTACGCACGGCGACCAATCAAGCTATACAAGACCAGTTTATGCAGATTTCCCATTGTATTCGCTATCTATACAGAGCTAGGTCATGTTATACTGGATGGATAGCTTGATGTGTCCCCATGTGTACACAGCTCTATTAATTAGTTACCCCCCGGCCTACTCAGCCGGAGTGTTTAGGGGTTATGACATACTGGCGCTGTCCGTACGTACAGAAATGTACCGCCCGAAATCACGAATTTAACAAACTATTACTCACTCCCATATAACACACGAGTTCCTTATCGCATCTGGTCCTGTTCGGCTTGTGTCGGCTCTGGGGACAGTTAGCTCGCTTGCCGTCGCAGAAGGCCGCGTCACGACACCCGTTGTCGGAGCGACACTTGTCACCGAACTTGAGGGTGCACGACGCAGTGCAACATGGACCCTGAAACATATTAGATATGCATATCAGGTACAGTCGCTCCATTTAAAATACTGGTATTCAGATGCACCCGGTTAGACTGGAAGCTGACCCCAACATAGTTGGGAAAATGCTAGGCAGATGATGGTATCAGTTAGGTATAATTTCCTTTGTTAGGGTTTTTTTTAAAGTGAAAGTTGTTATGTGACTTCCAACAAGGTGGCGTTATACGTTTAATGCTACCATGGAGGGGGAATAGAAAGAGACAGAGCGAGAGTGAATGCGTGGCACTCGAACGTGTAGTATTACGAAGTTTCACTTCTTCCGCGCGGAGGGACTCCACGCACTATTTTTGGATGGATTTATATTTATTTTTACGATACAAGCATGAGAACTATATGATTGAGGTTTTACGAAATTAGTTATCGTTTAAAAATGACATAAAACAAGTCACAGATTGTGTTTATACGTTAATTAAAAATCCCTTATTTAATTAACTTGTTTCAATAATTACCTGACTAGGACTGCAAACGCTATGTTCGGTAAGCGTGCAGGGCTTGTAGTGCGGCCTGGCAGCTTGCGGGCGACAGCACACGTCCGTACACTCGGAGGCCCAGCCACAGTCGCATTCCTCGCCCTCTTCCACCACGCCGTTACCGCAGATCGCTGGTTGAGGTTCTGAATATATGTTTTTTACCATAATTATTTGGTCCACTTCAGAATTTTACGTGGTCAGGCAGTATGCAACCTTTTTTGTTTCTGCTAGCCTGCATTATCTGACTATCTAGCTGAGTGCTGGGCAAGGGCCCCATGACTTCCAGTTCTGTGGATTCAGAGCTAATGTGGACCACTTGTCGTTGATTTTCTCCAGCTCATCCCTCCTTACCTTCGGGATATTATAATATTGTCTTGAGCCTAGATATAGTACCGTAGATACTGAGATGCCCAGGATATCACATGGTATAGAGTCTCGCCAAACATATAAGCTCAACTAGACAAGCAATTGATGTCAATAAATTGATGTCAGGCACGTTCAAACCCTTGCTGACTCGTAGTCACACCAGATTATCACACCAGTATGACGAACAGGATTTTTTTTGCCGACTATTTAGCTTTTTCTACTTTAAGTTATATTTATTTATTTTTTCGTTATATCCCATACCGAACCCACATCAGAATTGCTTTCCATGTGGAAGAAAAGGGACTTGAATTTGGATAAAAAGCCCTAAGTATGAATAAATACAGCTTTTTGCATTACTTCAAAAAAAGCAATAAAAGAAAACCGGAATGGACGGATTTTTTAACAAGGCTCATTGCGAAATGGACTTTTTGCGTCAAAACCGAAAACAGTTTGATAGCTTGAAGCTTCTATAGGTGCTGTAAGGTCTTACCAGTAAAGCATCCCTTCGGCGATCTCGCTTTGTTGTTTAGCACCGGGTCGATAGCTCTGAGCGAGCACGGAGAGAACTTGTTATTATTCTTTCTGTCGCCGCTGGTTGCTCTGGCGAACATGATGTAGTTGCCGTCTTCGCCGAATGGAGTGCATACCTCTGGGTCGTGCTGGAAGGCCAAACATTTAAAAAAATAGTCTATAGATGCCGTGCCCCGCGGGGGTAAAGTAGCATTAAGGTACCTATTCATGCATTTTACTTTTATATTCTTCTTTGAATATTATAAATGTCTATAGATGCCTACTTACGAATCTATAGAGATACGTAACTATCTATAGACATATATACATTTATTGTTCTGTATAGTCTTTCTGGAGACTTAAGCAACGTCATAATTTTATATGTGTCCGATTAATCAAGACGATACGTTACTTTAATGTCTTATTAATTTGTGAATATTTCCTTTGTATTTGACATCAGAAATGGTACGATGCGAGAGAACAATGAAGCGTTTGCGATATGCAAAACTACATGTAAATTTGAAATGATTTAGTTGCTCCGTTTCTGTATTTCCAAGAATGGTACCAAAGTAACTTCATACGAAGTGCAGTGCAGTTCTTAGTAAACTATGTGTCTTGAATCAAGTTAGCAGTAACATAACGCAAAGTTGGCAAATAAAGTTTCCATATGTAGATGGGAACGATTACAATAACAAAATGACATAGACGACGTCAGTATTTCCAGATAGCACGAAATCTGCAAACTAACACTTTCATAACTGTAAACCTTGAACGAGATTAACACAAGGTTTTCAGTGATGTTGAAAGTTAAGAGCCGATAGTTACCGGTGATCCGAAGTTGTGTCCGATCTCATGAGCGAGCGTCACGTGGCTGACCGCCGGCGGCACGTGCTTACCGTAGTTCAGCAGTGTCACGATACCCGTGTTCAGGGACTTCATGCTGCCGCGGTAATGCTACCAAACAAATTAAAACTTATAAAACGATTCGATTCCCGGGTCGGGCAAAGTATTATTGGGAAGCCAACAAACATAACTAGCGAAATTTGGCAGTATTATTGGTTAACCCTTTGCATAACCCTGCAGGGATTACAGGGGTTATGTTATAAGAAGGAATAAAACAAAATAAAACTTAAAATATATACTTTCAAATGTCACACTCACCCCATTCTTCTCACAAACGCCACCGGCATTTTTCAGATCCCCCGTCCAAGCCAGCCCAAGAGTTCCCATTTCGAAATCTCGGTAAGTGAACATGTACGCCAAACAGAAGGCATCATAATCTTCCTCTGAAAGAAAATAATCCAAAATTAACTCATCTCTACCAAAAAAAAATGAAACAAGCCTTCCGCTTCCAAGTACTTCTAATTTATTAGTATAATAGCTTAACTTTGTGGAATTGCCCTCCGGAGAGCCGGCCGCTCTTTTGAATGCGTAATTGAATATTGATGAAAAAAGGCAAACCTGAAAAAAGCTCCAAATATTTTTCTACCCCGTAGTTGTTAGGAAACCTATAGGCAGGATCTTTAAGTGCATCTAGTGTGTGGACTTTAATTCTTTTGATCATAAACGTTATGTTGTCTGGTTTTCCATCTTGGTTGAAATCTGAAACAAGTTTTACCATTAGTAAGGAATAAAGTTCAAAAATATAATTAACTCGGCATATCTTGAGGAAAGTAAAAGATTACCTGTCACTTTGTATATTGCGTTAACTTTCTGGACATGACGCGTCATGACTTCGATACACGCCTCCTCTGAGCCGTATCTTTGATAGAACATGTGATCGGCCTGCAAGTATACGAGGCACGTAGTTTTCCTAGGATCTACTGTCGCTCTCTTGTTCACATGTCGACCGTCGTCAGTCGCGTTCGCCGACAACACTGTGTACCCTACTGGCTCCTTCTTGACTATGTCCTTACTTACAGTTACAACTCCTGCTTTCGTTTTTATCACTTCGACGTGCGTCTTTGGGTCTGGTCTCGATTCTACAGAATCGAGTCGCACCTTAGTTATGAGGTTACTTTTATCGATTTTGGTTTTGGGTTTTCTAGTGCTTAACTTATCACCTGGCTCGTTGTTGCTGGTGTATGGAAAGTCTAAGTCTAAAGGTAATT
Organism: Cerastis leucographa; assembly: GCA_963082945.1. Lineage (NCBI taxonomy): Eukaryota > Metazoa > Arthropoda > Insecta > Lepidoptera > Noctuidae > Cerastis > Cerastis leucographa. Next base: position 16,153,530 of record OY720356.1, on the reverse strand, counting down.
CGGGATTCTTCTTTGGCTCGTCATCTTGCATCTCGTCTTCAGGGAGCCATCGTTTCTTGCGTCTATGTATCTCGCTACGGAGATCTTCAGTAAAATTATTAAGGGATGAGTCTTTAATGTTTCGTTGATCGGTAAAGTTAAATAATTCAACTTCTTGACCTAAAGTTCTTTTCATATGGAGTAGATGTGATGCGCACGGTGCCCCTTCACTTGTATCATGTGGGTGCTCGACGTCTGACCTTCGATAGACAACGCTATGCATGGAGGGATGGTCGATGTTGTACCGAGATATAGGCTCCACGTAATACTCTTCCGTAGTAGTCCAGATTGTTCCATCGAAGAGACCGTCAGCTGTGATAACACCGTAGACGTGAGACGATTCGTCATCTAAATAAAAGTCACATTACTTTATTCAATTCATTAATGTACATTTAAATCAATAAATAGTTTAAAATAAATTGAGACTTTAAATACAAAGACTTCAGGATCTCAAAATAAGCCTTTGAAATACAAACAACTTCGGGCCGCTCAAATAAATGGCAGACGATATTTTATGCAAACTAATTCGAGGTGCAAAGAGCCTCGGGACTCTGAATGAATTAAAATCACAACTTGCAGTCGCAGTGGGGGAGGGATTGAAACCGCTCATAAATAACGGTAATTACTACTCTCACCTACACTCCGTTTCTCCTTCATTCATTTTCTGGCGACGGGTAATAGGCAAAATTCGGTTTGTAAAACAACCGCGTAAGCTTGTAATGGACCTGATACCTTCTGATAAATGTTTTTAATGAGGTCTGATGTCTTCGGGGATAAAATCAGAGGCTACGTTATTACGGGCGGTCGAATCTCTGGATCAAGATTCTGAGTAATGGTGAAGCGTAATTTAACGGAAGCCACCTGCCCCAATTCTTATGGGATTTTGATCTTTGTTAGAGTATAACGAACAAAGGCCGAATAATTTAAAAGCGAAGAATTTTAATAATTGGATAAAATTTTTGAAGGGCTCGTGATTTATGAGCCTAAACTTTTTGCGTTTGGAATTTGTTGTTGTTATTTTCCCTTGACCTTTATAAATATGATGAATTCTAGGTATTTATTATATTTCGTATACCTAAGCAAAAATACGAATTTGTGCGAAACATACTTCATTAAACTTACGAAGTTATTTGTTCAAAATTCACTTTGTCTCCAGCGTTCCAGATGGGTCGCAGCACATAATTTACTTTTATTAAGTTAGTCACAGAATGTAGAAGTTTGTTGGGCTCATGTTTAATTGGTTGTTTCAAAGACTTGGGAAATAAGTGAAGGGTTGGAGTATGTCTAAGTACTCACCTAAATTATATTTTAATTAAAGCAAAACGAAATTTTGTAATGAAGTTACAGACGACTGATTTGTTTTATTAAGTGATGTTTTTGGTTTCGTTTGAAAAATCTTTGTACACATTATCAACGCAATATGATATCGCATCTTTTTAACAGCGAATAATCGCGTTGAAGTAACTTTTTTACTTTTTTAGATTAAAGTTAGACGATAGATTTACGACCCACTCGCAAGCTAAGTTAAAGTATCAGCCATTCCAGAGAACTGTAGGTAACATTAATTTGTGAACTTATTAACGAGAAAGTCATTTTAACAGGACTTTAGCTCGTAATTAAAAGAAACCTCGTAGAAAGGAGTAATCCGTTTAAGGAAAACCATTTAATTCTGCAACCCGCGAACAATTAATGTTGGTTGTAGGAATAAAAACAAATGTTCCGAACTGTAATGATGGAAATATACAAATCGCCTCGTTTGTCTGTAGAGTTTATACGAATTGTGGATTTGAATCAAGAATAATTTATATAATATGTAGAGATGTTTCTCCAACGTTGTTATTAACCATTTTATTCGAAACAATAATATTATTTTTATAGAATTGGCAGTTTCAGGAAAAACTTGAAAATTTTTATAGGGTTCCGTAGCCAACTGGCAAAAAACGGAACCCTTATAGATACGTCATGTCTGTCTGTCGTTTGAAAGGTAAACACTTCCAAAGTGGTAAAATGTGTGCCCCACCCCCTCTAATTTCTAAAGTAAGCGAAGGAAAATTCTGAAAAATTTAGGAAAAAAAACTGTAAACGAAAATTGGTTTGTATAAGATTTGATGTTTAGTTTTTAAGATATGGAACTTTTTCATCAAACTGCAGCAGTAACTTTGTTTTTCATTAACATACTATGCCATTGGATGTAATACAATACAACATATAAATGAGCCTTCAAAGTATTTGTTTTATTTTATTTTATTTGCTGCTACGGAACCCAGCGTGCGTGTGAGTACGACTCGCACTTGGCCGGTTTTTTATATGTTACAATAACAACGATTGCAATGTTTGTTATCATAAAGGGCCAGTTTGCCATTCTGAATGTGATCTGGTGTTTTGTGGAAATGATCTAATTAACATACCTAATGTCTAATTATCCTTATAATTACTACTCTGTGCCAAGACAAGAAAGCTATTACTATTGCAGGGACGTTTAACGTAAATCAGTTATAGGTTGACAACATTTATTCTCGCTCCACATTCCTATAAATTTAAAGGCACTTAACATCGGTTAGACCACCTAAATACCTCTCAAGTAGTATGCTAACGATCATATATACCTACACCACGAATTGCCCGGACTAGCTTGGTTATGTCCGTGGAATTCGGTAAAGTATTAAGAGCATACAGTCCTGCCTCACATCATGTATCAGGAGGCTGCATGAATTGGCACAAACGAGTCGGTTCGGACGTGACTGACTTTGCAACAGTTCCTCATTTTGTTAGGGTTGACGAATTGCCGCTTATGGTATTCAGCTCCATAGACTATACTTTATTTTCTAAATGGTTTTCAACATTCGTATATTTTATGAAATCCAGAATAATTGAATTTGAAAGGTCTTTATTTTTGCAGGCATCTACGTTTAAAGAACATTAACCAATGCTCGCCTTCATTAGGTTCTAAAAAAATATCAAGAATCATCTTAAGCCTCTAAAAAGCGAGGTAATGAAAACTGTAATAAAGATATCGTCGTCTCCGTCATTTTAATTAAATCTTTTAATTATATTACCTAGAGACTGAACCTCTGAGGCGGAAAAATAAATGAACGGAAACGCAATTTTCCCAGTAGTAAAAATATTCCATCAATACGATCCCATCGTTTGTGGTACAGTCAACCCTGCGCAGTCATCTCTCTTGGCTAAGACCCCGGATTACATCACTAATGCTTATCTGATTCCGCGGCTAGATAATGCGATGTTTTATTGTGTTCATCGCTACAACTCTGTGTATTTAACGCGGCAATTACTTTGGTTCCTCGACCGTTATTATAATATCGAATTCGTATTTTAATTACTGGGTCGGCTGGTAAGATTTAACAACAGTAATGGTTTATATTTAGTACGAGTCCATTAGATTTAATAATGCCTTTGACGTAACGTCGCGTCGTAGCGATTGGTTCGACCTGAATACACACTTGACGACTTAAAAGGTTACCAAGTTAGTAGTTAACTAATAAAAACCCTAACTAAAGCCTAACTTTCTATTGAAATTAAATTACAATTAGGCCCTAATACTTTGTGTTATCTAGTTGACCTTAACTTAAATTAGAATTATAAATATAATATATATATATAAAATACCGCTCACTTTCACGTTTAACAGGTTACATCATTTCAAGAGAAACTTTTAGGCTAGACTGAACTTTGCGCTATAAATTTAAGCACATATCTCACATCTAACGTTCATTTTTACGAAAAAGTAAGGGAGCATTTCTTTTTGGGAGGAAGAATTTTATAAAGAGAAATAGCCTGGAAATAATAGCTGGCTTTGGTGAAAACTTTTGACATGATAAGGTTGTATAAGTTACCTAAGGGCTGATAAGACTGTTGAAGGCTTGCTTGTGATTGAGGTTCTGGATTCGACAGTTCGACTTAAAGGTCGGACAAGTTATATGGATATTTAGAGGAATCGATGAATTAGACAAAAAATGCCCGCTTTTCAGTAAATAATGACTTGTTGAAATTGTATGAACCAGAAGTGAACTATAATGCCGGGGTTGTGATCAAACGTGTCTTGTAGCGTTAATGTTAGGTTTAAATGCAACAATCTCACTAATTAATATGGCAAGTTAACTGCTTCACCACAATAGCTAATTTCCCCACAGTGATTATTATAATTTGCGCGAGATGCGAAGCAACTTTGCGTTCTCACACTTTACTTTTTTTTATTTTCTAAAATAAACCGCCGACCTCTTTGGTGGTCGTTTTTATGCAGACTGGTATAATGAGATTCCTAAACACGTCATTATCCTGATCTTCACAAGTGCTGAGACGTATGTATGTATCTACATCATCATTCGTTCTTTGAGCTACTAACCTTCGAGTTTCCCCGAGTAGACCTTGGCAGGATTGAAGTCCACCTCACCACTCGTAGAATGAAACTGGACGCCGTCTGCGAATACTGAGCTGGGGTCCGGTCTTAAAACCAGCTTGAATTCTCTGTAACATTAGAAAATAACTGGTTATTGAAAGTCTTTCAGCTTTATGTCAATTTATTAAATATATTTTGATGTAAGGACTGTTTTCGCTATAGTTCCAAATATCGGGTGGGTAACAGTGTCCAAAATAAGATGCAAATATACATACTACACTGCAAATATAGCATATCAGCTGAATAATATATATGCTGCATAATATAGCAGGTTTCCTGGAGTAAGACCCAGTGGGAGGCCATAGATGTTTACTAGCTAAGGAGGATGAATGTAGTAGTATAAGCCAACCCTAGCCTCTATGGATGCTAAGTCCGAGCAAAATAGAAAAGCCCTGTCGGTGAACGCGGGCAACGGGATAATTATAAGGAGAAGATTTGCTTACGATTTCCGCCCATACACCATTAATCAATATTTTACCAGCAGCAACAACTCCCAGCGTTAATGCAAAACTGCTCTTTATCGTCGGAGCATTAAGCTCGCGGAGGTGAAGTGTGCAAAGTTTCGCTATTTCACGTAATACGTCCGACCTCATATTATGTTCATACAGCACGTACAACTAATTATGATTTAATGCTATTCACACTGAGTTCAAACTGTTCGTATTAAAATGTAGAGCACCAGTGTAATGGCTAATAAATCAGACGCATAATTCTGATATACTGGGCTTCGTGCCCTTTTAATGTTTTTAGTTGGGTAACTTTTATTTTTTATAATGTGGAGGTACGTAATAGCGCACTCTCGAACGTATTACCCGTTACATAATGATGTCTGTATTCTTGAATTTTAATGACATGTCGTGAACCTGGGGACCGCGTTGAAATCAAATTTCCGGACTGAAATAATGTTAGTTGTTGGACGAGGATGCGACAGTTCAGAGACTATGACCCATAGCTATGTTAGAAAACAACATTCTAAGGACGACCTTACAGAGGCGCCATAATTAATGTAAAGAGCTGCAGAGCGACGAGGAAAACGGATTCACTATCGTCGCGGATTACTGTTGATGCTTTTACTTACAAATGTCTAGCTTAATTTTCATAGATTAAAATAACAAAGGCGGGTAATCTTATAAAACCGACAAGCTTAAGATTGAAGGATTTGTTAAACAATCCCCGTAGGAGTCACGAGTCGCTTTGACAAGTTACCGCGAAAGCAATTCCCTTACACTGTAACATGAGACTGAATACAATAACGTCTTATGATAGTATTGTTATCCTACAAAGGATTCCCTCCAAATACATTTATTCTTAGTGAGGCGACATGAAACATTTATTTGTATGACTCGAGTGATTTTATCGTTATTTGTAGACAACGTGAAAAGCTAAATCTAAAACTTTTCATGCAGTTCGGTTTCGTTTTTAACTGTGTGAGTGAGAAGCTCGTGGCTAAATAATAACAGCCGCACGGGTCGATCTTTAAGGTTAAGCCGTGCTTGCCGAGGTTGATCCGTGGATGGGTGACCACAATTACATACCGAGTTTCCTCCGTGCCTCGGAAAGCACGTTAAGCCGTTGGTCCCAGCTGTCATTTGAAGAACTTTGATAGTCGTTACGAGTAGTCAGAAGCCAAAAGTCTGACATCCAGTCTTACTAAGGGTTATCGTATTACCCAGTTACTGGGTTATGGAGGTCAGATAGGCAGTCGCTTCGTGTAAAATACTGGTACTCAGCTGCATCCGGTTAGACTGGAAGCCGACCCCAAGATAGTTTGGGAAAAGGCTAGGCAGATGATGATGACTCTGTGAGTAAAAAAAATGCAATAGTTTATAATAGGACTCGACTAATAAGTAAGGGGACAGTATTGAGGAAGTTGTGTTGTTTTATTCAAAGTCAAATCCAACATGGCATTAACTCATTACAAACTAGATCAGCAATTGAATCAACACAATAATATATATTCTCTGTTGAACAGTCTACAGTCGAGGTACCTAATGAAGTAAATCGCATCACTATTTACGAGGCAGATCCGAAGATGTAGGGCGTCTGTAACTCAATAAAATTTTCACAATTCCCCCAGATTGGACGTCAGAAGCGTCACTAACGAGCGGTATCTAGTGATGTTAGACAAATAGACGGTGCGATGTCGCTCCTGTTTGTCTGATCTAACTTCGGTATAGGAAAACTTGCTCTGATTCCAATCCAACAAAACCAATGAAGTGTTCCTCTCGACGGCGGAACGAAGGTGTATTCAAGGTGGTGTGGGGATCATTATTTTCAGCACGTTTTTTACCTTTGCCCAGCGACGTGAGGAATTTCAAGTGTCATGCGACATTAATATTATGTGGTGTGTTGATACGTGTCACAGAATGTCAGATTTAAAAAAAAAAACTAGGTTAATATCAACATCCTCCTTCCTAGCTACTTCATCCTGCCCAGAGGTTGCAACTTACAGGGCAAAGTACTTAGGTAACCCAGGTACTCTCCGCGAGATCGTCAGCGACACCAAGGGGCTGCTGGCCTTTCTCGGGGAGCTTGGGGTGGTTGGAGTAATGTTCCCACCCGTACGCAAAATACGCGCTTTAGACGTGGAGTTGCGGAAACCAGCCCGCTATACAATACAATAGCTACTTCATCAATCATGATACTTATTTATTTCGATTATAAGTGGAAAGCTTTGTAACTTAGAAGTCCGTTCTTCCAGTCACATAGTGCTGTAGTCGTTGTGTAGTGGAAGTGTAATGTTCCACTACCTACATAAGTTTCTTTCATTATTATTTTCATAGAAGCTTATTTTTCAGTACTTGAATTTTTATGAGTGAAGCTACTTAAGTGTTATTATTTTCTTTCCAAGAAAAATAAAATTAATTAAGATACTCACATATTTTACCGACATATACAAGAAAACATTTATTTTTTCCTACGTCTGAGTTTTTTTCCTCACACTTTACATAGTTAGTGATTTTTGTTCTTTTGGCTTAAATATAAGTATTAAAAAGTTTTATTTTTATACAACTACGTTGGAAAAACGCTTACTCAACTTTATTTAAAAGAACGTTTAGTTACTGTAAGAAAGTTTCAACTTTGCTGACGCAAAAAATATCGGGTTAGGTTTAAGTAGCCAGCAGCAATTACCCTCTTAGTAATTAGGCAGATATTTATGTAAAGGCAAGTATTGAAAATGGCTAACGAGGCATAAAAATAACTTTTTCATTACAAAATTGAGTGAGCGCGTCGGAATTTCGCCAGGTCTATTGTTTAGCAACCGGATTTCTAACTTGATTAACGAATTAATTACCTGAATAATTCCATTGGTCCTGCGGAATTATCTGGAGTGTCAGGAGTAATATTTAACTGAGACTCGGGAAAATATTAATAAGTCGACAACTTATATTTGTTTGGGTTTAGGAGAGCCGTAACGAGATTAGTGCGGCTATTGAGTTGGCCGCGGCACTCGTGTACTTCATGAAGTACCTTATACATTATTTACTCGTATATGGTAGTGATATATTAAGCCTGTTTGTATGATATTCTACAAAAAACAAATTGATGGAATCAAAACTATGCGTTGGTACTTAAAGAATACGCTGAAAGAAACGTAGAGTTTTATTTCAGAATAATTAGATTGAACTGAATAAAACCTGAGACAAGGCTTTTGAATATCTTAGTGGTTGTAGGAGCGTCTATCTAAATAAATAGCGCCAGTAATCATAATTATTTTCCAGAACTCAAAGCTGATAGGCGAACGATGGAGTCGAAAAGAAAATAAAGTAAAATTTCTTCACGAATTCACATTTTCAGAACGCAAACAGAGTCGACAATGATTAATAAACAAGGCGTTTAAGTCAAAACAAAGTGACAGCGAAAATTCCGCCTTAACTTTTATTAAGAAGTTGGTGTACATCAACGCTCGTCCATCCCTATTTGTTGAGGGTAGATCAGACCTGAAAACTCTGTAAGAAGTTATTAGCGAAGGCAATTTCCAGAAGCCATTACTCATTTCTGGTAACAAACAGGCTTGGAGGCGGCCTGGAGGCTTCCTCGCAGTGTAATTGTGGAAACCTGAGCTCGGGAATATTAAGTGACGACGTCACAGGGAAGTGGTTTCACGTACGTTCACCGCTGTAATTGAACTGAAGCTGAAGCCTAATCTTGTCTTCTCAAAATAGGTTCCATGTAACTTAGGCCGTATTATTAAAGTCCCTGAATTTACACAAACTGTGTTGAAGGGCATATGGGTAAATTGTGTTTATACTTGTGGGAACTCTGTTTTACTTTCATTTCTCTGGAGCCCTTTGAGAATGATATTTGACTTAGGATGAAAAACCCGTTAATGTACCATATAGCAAAGCTCAACATAAATAAAAATGTACTTACACATAAGAGAACCGTACCGATCAACGAAGGATGAGAAAGGAAAGTTTTACTGTCTTTCGTATAATGAAAAGTTCTTGGGATTGTTGAAAGTTTCGAATGGTCAATACTTAGTTTGAAAAACACAATTAAACTTGTGGTCAGTTCGAAAGTTGTTAGAGGGTATTCCAATTGCGTTGATACGTTTTGGCAAATTCAAATCTTTGATTTAGCCTTTTACATAGGTACTTCTTCCAAAATAAATGAATATGAATATGAAACGGGAACTGAAATGTTAATAAGAATGTCGCATTGACGCTCACCTTACATAGATTATCAGCTATTCGTCTACCCATCTTTTATATTCATTAGTTAAATATATTTTCATATCTATTGCGTACATATTTCATAGGGAGGGTTCGTAAAAATAATGATTCAAGTAAGAAGGTCGTATGTGTTTAGTTTTAACGATAACTACTAAAGACATGTAAGTACAGGGTTCGCTGTTCTCATTATGCCTAGGTATGAACTAAATGAGTTATTACTCTCTAATAAAGGCTAGGTACCAAGTCATGAAACACAACCCAAATCAAAATTATAATTAAAAAGCTAAGGTAACATGTGGTTAGCCAGACAACGCTTAGGTACACTGTCCACACCCACCTAGTTAGACAATGTTTTCACTCTAGACATTAGTTACAAAATTAATTTATAGGTCTACTTACCGCCGGGTTGAAATTAGACCGAAATTTTGAGGCTCTATTGCCTCAAAATTTCGGTCTAATTTCAACCTTGATAATCGTCACGATATTTACGTTAGAGTTTAATTAATTAATTCTGGAAACTTACTAAAGAATAATTTGAATAATCTAGAAATAAACTGGGTCTCGTTATAAAAGTTAGGTGGGATAAAGCGTCCGCGGGGGCTGTTCATTTCTATATTAAAATTTTAATAGGACTCAGAATCCAGAGCTTTTGAGATTAGATGGCGGTGTACGTTGCGCAGGTTTACCCACCGTGATGAAGGTATGCTCGGTGACACAACGCTTACCCGAACGAAAAATATATTTATAGTCAATTTTCCGAGATTTGTTTTTAATTAACGGGTATTTTACGTACGGGTATTTTATAAAATTTTGGTCTACCTTGGCGATTTGTATCGTTTTAGGAAAATATTAAAGCTACTTACTATATTAAAAAAAACAGTCAGCCATTATTCGCCAGAATAATGGATAAAACAAACAACTATGCTCTTCTATTAAAAAAATAGTCATCACAATTTGCCTCTAAATTGTGCACATATTTCACCGTTGAGTGCTGTGCTCGTACAGTCAACTGCCCGTACATGTTAACAATTTGACTTAGTCAGCACCTTTATTTCGTAGCAGTAAGGGTTACTTTTGTAGATCGGCTGCTGGTGCGGTTGACCGTAACAGCTCGTACACTAGGGCATGCCGCAAATCACATGGTCTTCAGCTTTATGTTCCATTTAGTGCCGCCCTGCGCAGCCGGCCACGCTACGTTTATTTCCGCTCTATAACACTCTGTTACACTATTCATTCCTAACTAACTGCAGTTGTTTGTAAATATAAACAAAAAAACGATTTGACGAACTACAGCTTTGACCAATATCAAATTTGACGAGTGGCCGATTTGACGAATATCAGACTTGACCAATGTCGTTCAACCCGTAATATTGCACGATCATACTCGTAAATATCTTTTCGTTACTTCAATTATTTTGTCTACACTATCTTTACGTACTGCTGATAGACCAAAAACAAAAAACTTGCTCTTACATAAATGTGATTACTTAGATCTCATCTAAACTCGAGGTGAATAGATTCGTGGACTTCGTTCGTGTAGCGCCAAAAAGCAGACCATATCATAAACAGTCCAGTACGGTATCATGTGTAAATCCAGTTGTAAACAAGTCACGTAGTAGTGTTAACAGCAAAACACAAAATTTTGGTGCGTTGTGTCCGCGCCTGTCACATTTAATGCTGTGCACACAATACGCACTGCGTTGCGTTACTATTACCATATTAAAATAGGCAAAACGTATTACGACCGAAAAAGTTGTAATTCTAGTGAAACAGAGTGTGGTTGAAACGTTTGTATGAGCCAATAGTTTATGATCCGTGTGTTACAAACACGACATGTTTCATTGTAAAATTTTATTGTTTTTCTGTAAATGTAAAACGTATTAGTTGATCTATGAAAAAATATACCACCAAAATCAGTGCTGAATGTGCGAAAAAAGCGAAGCGTGGCTCTAGCGTTTAATTTGATTAAAAAACATAAAATATTCCTCCCTGCCATACCTTATATATATTCAGGTGTGTGTATGACAAACATCACAACATGATTTAGGATTTCAGTAAACACGCGTGCCCAGTCTACCAGTTTATTTAACGAAAAATCAATAATCAAATGTCTGCCGGTTTTCACGCTTATTTATATAAAAAGTACAACGTATTTTGTGGTTGGATGTGCCGCATTACATTAATCTCTTGGATGTTACGTGTGAAGCGTAATTTAAATTTAAACACCTTTCTGTACTTTTGTCTCCGTTTGTGGCGACTCTCGTTGCGACTCGATGGTTTGCTCCAATTTCAAGCTTCAACGCGGCTGAATGCGTGGGTACCATCACGACATCTTATGTAACTAAATCTGCAGCCACAGCATTTTGTTTACACCTTTCGTACATTGAAGTTTCATCATTTTTGTGTTTAAAGTGAAACAAAAGGCAGGTAAAGCTTTCGATTCTTGGTATTTTATTTTCAAAATCCTCCAATCAATGATTGGTTGTGTAGCTGTTTTATAATGATTTCTAGGAATAAGTATGAAATTGAATTTAGTTTTAGAATATCAGATTTATTTCAGCAGTAGTTTTTACCACTAATTCATCAAAACAAAATGTATAAAAATACATAATGAGACACGTTCTTGGGTCTTCAACTCGTCACGCCACATTTTCTAACCGTGCGCAAAGGAAGAAAATGCGAGGGGAGGCAGAAAGCTAATTTAAATACACCAAGCAGAGGTAAATTCCTTTTACGCTACGTATTTCTTGAGGGTTAAAACCTCATCTTGGGTGGATCGTCTCCGTCAAACGATGACGTCCGCCTTTAATATGGAGTCAATCGACCGCGCGTACAGGATTTTCCCTCTATACCAATAGAATTATCTGACATCGGTGTACGATATACGAAGACTATAATGTGTACGAGTATATCTATGTCTATCTTAGTAAGAAGGCATAAGGTTCGCTTCTTATATGATTGATTTATCAGAGACTTTATCAGAGACGACAGGAAACTACGTTAGTAAAAACCTCGAACTTGTCTCATTTTACCGCAAAATGAAACAATAATTTGTATTTTATAGATCGTTCGGAGAAATATTATAATATACGGGGAGCAAATAAAATACGTTACATTATGGTTTGCAAACATCTGTGGCAACGTTGTGGTGAATAATTTGAAACGTCAGACTAGATTAGTGTGTGCAAAGTGGTGGAACAGTTTGTTAGCATCTGGATACAGTCCCCAGTACACGGTGCGTCACGTCCCGAGTGCAACAACATCAGATAAAATCTAGCGGATTTTACACTTCGCAACGAAAATTAAAACGGACTTAGTTATCTGAAGTTTAATTAATCTCGCGTCGTGTTTTTCTCGCCCATTATGATAAATTGACGTGTAAACAAATAAGTTGACTTTTACTCGTTGTGCAAATTAGAAAGCAAAGTTTAATTAATGATAATGAAGTCTTTATAGAAATGCTTTTAACGACTTGATGGATTTTATGTGCTTTGCTGTTATATCTTCGCTTTTGTAACATTTAATAAGGCACGTGTCAGAATTCGAAACAATCACCGAATTAATGTATAGATCGATAACTATTTAAGTACCTAAAACTACTTAGGTAAGTAGGTTTTCCTTTCTAGGTCGAGGACTAGCTATTTATCGCACAAGTTAAAGTCTAATAGAGTAGGTAACATTACTTGTTGTCATAGACGCAGGTGTTACGGAACATTATTCTAATTACTAAAGTCGAGCACAACTTTGTGATAGAGTATTTCGAGCCACGCTACGAGTAATTGATCGGGAAAGTGTTATGTTTGTTTCTAAACGGAAAATGCTATTCTATTTCTTAATGAAATGGCGTTTCTGTATTAGGAAAATTGGCTTTTAACATGATGATTTTAAACCTCCAATAAAATTCTTAAATTGTCACTCTTTAGATCTACCGTTGTTAACAACATTTTCGAATCTCAATTTAAATTGTAGAGAACCGAATACCTAACTAGTATACAAGACTTTACTGAGGTAACGTTTATGCCAGTCGATCCTCCCGTTGAGTTAAGTGGTGGTTATTCTTAGCCCGACGTTGCTGGACCGGTCCAGTCCGTGATTCCAGCACGGCCGTGACGCGGCCATAACATTATGTGATCATTGCAATTCGTGATGTGGACCGCAGCCGTACAATTGGACCGTAATACGATTAAAATGGAGTTTCGGTGTAACGGCAAGCTATGCGTGTCGTTACTCCAAATTATTCTATTAACTGGCTCTGGTTAAAACGGTTTCAATGTCTCTCTGAAAGTATTTTGAGGCCTAGGTATGATTGTGGTTTTAAAAATCAACTGTAAAAATGTTAACAGCAATAAGTACTTACCTATTAAAAACCCAGCACGTAAAATACTCTAAACTAAAAGCTTAAAAGGTTTCCGAACGTTATTTGTGTAGTTTAATTCAGTTCACAAAATAACGAGCACTATGTATGAATATGAAATACTCAAACTAGCACGCAGCTATCAACAATCATACTCTACTAACAATTTAAAATGACATCGCTCACGACTGCGCCGAACAGCCGAAGAATAAAGTTGTTAACATCAATTGCAATCGGTTGTATCCTACTTGTCCCTCTTCCTATTTGAATAGATTGACAACCAATCATTTCGTTAACAAACCGAAACATAAAAGCCAGTTCCTGTTGTGAAAAACATGGCGTGCAATGACGATTTCCTTAGGTACACATGCACGCATTTAGGCACGGCATTGGTATGTAGAGATGAGGCTCCTACGCTACGATGCACTATTATTAAATAAACCTTTTCCCTAGCATTTGGTCTAAAAGCTAGCCTTTTCTTTTACTAACTATAATAATTAACTACTCAAAATAACATTTCGTGGATGGAGATCAGATATTTCAGCACTCGAATTAGAATTTCTGGCGTGATTGTCACAAATATTTAATTTTGTAGAATACCAGTGTCAGCTTGTCTTTAGTTTTAACTTAATCGCAAAAAAATCTTCAAAGAAAGGCTTTCAAAAGCACAGTTCTCCGCAATTAGCTGTGTCTTGCAGCTCTATCCTCGTAGTTGGTTTTAATTTTCCGGACTGGAAGCCTCCTTCAGGTAACTATCGAGCTATCTCAACCGTTCATCAATATCGGTTACTATGTAGATTGTGAAGTGTACATGTATGTGGGTCTCTAGGGTCGCTTTGCACACACTGATTAATCCTACGTAGCAACGATAAGGCGACGAATTGATAATCATCGCCTACAAAGCAAGGACTAATACATCTTACACAAAGAATCAAAATTACCTTAGATAAGTAAGAAACTAATATACAGGGTCAAATTATAATGGCTAAAGTCCACAAACGTTATGGGTATCATCGATCGATATTTTAATATGGTGAAAAAATAAAACAAGTCAAGTAGGTACAGTGTTAGCGGTCGTTTACCCCAACAGAACACCAAATAGGTATATATGTATTATAAATCTTCTTTTCATATTTGATTGTGCTATACTATCACTCCTGTGGAGTTTCGCTAACTATTTTAATTTGTTTGTTGGGGTTTCAAACGTAAAAAAAAAAACAGAAAATCGTTGATATTATAGCTCCAGTATACCTAAAGGACATGAAAGCTTAGATTGCATCCTCTTAATTGTACCATAGTAATAAATACTACTTACTAGAACCATCCCTCCATATTGTCCATCTTTAATACGGCTGAGAGGTCCATCAATAATGCCTAGACTCTAGAGCCTAGTCGTAACTCGAATAATATTGGAGCGGCCTAAAGAGGCCTGATGCCTCTCAGACAAACAGTATTGATAGACACGCCACTCTTATGCGACTATTTATTTACTGCGCTATACTCTTCAGGGAATGGTAAGAGGGAAGTGGAAGTAGTGCGCCACTTTGTTATTTATTGGCATGATCAAGGAGTATACACTATAGAGGAAGTATTCAATAGCACGCATATGGATGTGTTAGGAGGTCTGCAATGAGTTTTGAAGCATTCTTTTGTCAATTTAAGCTACATTACAGTGTGCTACGTAGGTGTGCTAATTAAAACACCTGTGTTTAAAAACCAGTTATAGTAACCTCGATCCTATAATAGTTTGCAGTAACAGTAACCAATAACCGTTTACATAATATGGCTGTAATTGAAATAGATAATTAATGCTCTCGCCCTCAATAATTGCCCAAACATTAACGTTTTAGTTGGTCAGTCCAATTCAGAATGTGTTCATGAATAGTTTCAGATAACGGTTATTTAGTTGAATCAACAAATTGAGTGCAGCGAATCAAATTTGTGACCGTCGCTTTTCATAGAGCGTTATCATTGAACATACGCGATCGTCACCAAAGATAATCTGGAATCGTCGGCGTAAAGGGCACGTTTCACTATATTGGCGGAGGAACGGTTTAATTAAGGGAATGGAGCGGCCAGCGGTTGATGTGCACGCTCGCCGTACACAACTTACAAATGGATTAGTCTGAAACACGTTCAATTAACTTATCTGACGCTATGAACGGCTACCGAGTGCGAGCTTCCATTCAACTTCTGGATTGAGTGGACACTATATTTTGTGGGGTTGCTGTGATTTTCAATGGAAATACGTGAATACGTGACTGCGTTTTCCCTTACGGTATATGTACTCTACGCAGTCTCTTATACATGTTCTTTCTATGTCAATTTAAAGATGTCCTTAAAGCAGACACAAAAACATGTTTCGTTTAAGGATTACTTAACCGAAAAAAACTAACTGTTAAATACAAACTGAATTGTAAACAAATATAATTCTGATCAGTTTTCAGTCCCTAAACCAAAATTTAACTAATACATTCAAACAGCTTTCAATGTTAAGCTCGTGTCCGTAGCATTTGCCAAACAACTCGTATCCCGGTATTACGAACGTCCTAATACACACAGATATAATGGCATGCCTTAATGCTCATTTAATTGGATGTGAGCTGCCATTACTCATGAACAATGGCCACGACTTTGAGCACGACATACACAAGGAGATGTATCAATTATTAATTTCATTATATGCTAAGTTGTAATGTATTAACCCTTCGTAATTTTGATATGGGCAGGATTAAGAAGCTAATAGAGAAACTGTAAGATAAGACAGGGTGCATTTGAAGATCTTGTTTATGTATAACACGACGGAATATTTAGAGACAATGTGTACATGAATAATATTAAAATGAATACAATTTGTTTCCTCTGTATTACAGATTTTCAAAGAGATACTTGACTTCTTTGCTTACAGTAAGCACATTTTATCGAGTTTGTTAATAAAAAGAAAGACTAAAAGAAAAGAAAATCGAAAATTCTTCCACAATATACAATACAAAAAGAGTTTTAGGTATTTTTATTTATTTAAACATTCATGTGCTCTGTCTGTACAACTGTACACAGAGCGTACAGATCAACTTTTTCTCAAGTGAAATAAGTATCTACTTGCTTGAAGCTAAAAGTTTTACTTTAGCTATAAAACCTGGGTCCTCGCTAATTTTTAACGTACGGAATTAGGCGCAGTTTGCCGAGTGCCAAACTCTTAACGTCGTAAACTTCAGCTTATATTTTTTATCTCACTACAAAAGCTAAAAGAATTTCCAAGAATTTTACTTTAGCAAGCCATTTAAAGTTTTCCTGGGGTAAGAAAGTATTTTTAGTCTAAATTGCGGTTTATAATTGAGTTTGATGAGTCTTGAAAAAATCCAAAGTCATTTATTGAAATTAGGCTGATAATCAGCACTTTTTGAACATTAAAATTACAAGAGAGAGACAGTCCACCAAAACGCCAGCCCTTCGTTGGTAAAAGGATATGTTTTTATAGAGTCACGAAACTACTTATTCTTAAAATAGTTATTTATCCAACATGTGAGGAAAGTTCGTTTTTCCTATGAGTTTTGATTTTGAGTCTTGAGCGAACGAAGGATTGAAAAATAGAATCACGAGCGCAGCGAGTGATTATAAATTTCAATCCTGAGTAAGCGAACAACAAAGTAAGCGATGGCAACAAAACGAATAGCAAATGAACTTGCTCACAAGTTGCATACAAGACTTTTCACCACTCCCAGCAAGAAAGTATTCAGTCATCATAGGTAAATAAATTAAATAGTCACAAAGCAAATCATAATTATTCTTTTTTTAAATATCTTTAAAACTTAACATAAAAAAATCAGGCAAGGTTAGTTTCTGAACGGGATCATTACTTTCCTCACTGTTCAAACAGTGAGGAAAAACCAACTTTCCTCACTGTTTTCGTAGAGGAAAGACACTTCTTTCGTGCGAGAGTGGTGAAAAAAAATTTGTCATTGTTGTTTTTTTTTACCTGTTTCTACAAAAAATAAGTCTCTACTAAAACACGTTTTAAAAGCAGGTTCCACAGTTACGCGCAATTTGTCTAACAACAGAAAACCACCATTAAAATCGTAATTTACGGTACTTACAATAAACACACAAGAGATTAACGGTTTACAAAAAAGTCCACATGGCAATGATGTAGTCACATTACTCTTAAGACATTGGCCTCGGAGAAAAAAAATGTTGAGTAGATTTTTACGATACAATCTAACATTGAGTAATCGATCAGCTCTGGAAATCACTTAGCCGTCATGAGTCATTAGTCAACCTGCCTAGTCACACATCTACTTCACGGGTTTAATGAATTTCGTGACATACAATTTGCTCCGCTTTGGTTTCGGAGTTCCGTGCTTTCATGCTAGCGACAAACGTGTATTTCTGGAGTATTTTAGTGAAGTAGAACTAGTAGGCAAAATATTGCCGTGAGGAAACGCATGCCGGCACATCCTAGATGCTGCCACTTCCGGTTTAATTCCAAACCAATAGTGCTGTACGCAAAATTTTTGCGTCACAAATTGGTTTTCCAAATCATAAAATCTAATGGCTGTGCAAAAGTTGCTTGATTGACTATTGAGTATCTGTACGACGGGCCCGCCTCTAAGGTGACCTCCTGAATTGCCCCTTGCAGATAAACACAGAGTATTAGTTGTGATTTGTTTCACTTACTTGTTATGAGCATGGAAGGACAGTCGCAAAGGCGGTGGCGGGGGCTCGGGCGGCGGAAGCGCGGCGCGTTTCAGCCGATGTGTGCCCACATGCGCGTACGCCGCTGGCTGCCAGTGCCGCACGAATGGGGACAGCGACAACCCTGAAACAAGGAGATCACAGCTCAGAAAGGCAAAAAAAAGTATCAAACTTCACATCAGACGACAGAATGGTCTGGAAGCAGCTTGTCCCGTCAGCGATTCCGTCAAGGTGGGCACGACCTTCAGAAACTAAGAAGAGAAAGCCATAGTTTTTCTTTTTAATATGGAATATCATCAACCCTGACCGCAGCCGGTTTTTATAAAACATCCAAAACTTGTCCAAAACTGAGGTTCGAGCCCACGCTTTTAAAGATTGTGTTGGAGAAATGGAGACACAGCTTGTTATTTCCATACAACAGCAAGAAGAAGTTCTGTAATCTTTCAACAAATAGCTTTAAAGAATGCAGAATAATTGGATTCAAGAGCTCACGCAGTTCTCTCTCTTCACACTCTACTTGAACTTGAAATACATGTAAGTTTTATGTGTTTGTCGTTGATGTATATTTGGTTTAGTCCCAAATTAAATATATAGATGTTTCAGTTAGACAATGACCCGCAACTGTGGGTTAAAGACATGGGCTACAGACGGTCAAATGTATGTCTAACACAATAAACCAAATAATATGTAGATTCTATTGTCGACCCTTCGTAAGCCTTATCTTTAAAATAATTCAGTATTCTAGTTAGGTATTTAGAGAATGGCCTTTCAAAAACATTATCATATTTTAAATTATATTAGGTACCAAAACGAAATTCCAATTCTAGAATTAAACGTTTCAATAATAAAGGTTTTCCACCGACACACGCACTTGATAATAAATTCATTGCCAACATGACAGGTGTAATGAACATTTACATAAAAGTATCGTTAAAACGCAGCCCTGTAAAGGATTTTTAATTAAAATTTTCCAACCGATACATTTCTGATAAATCTAAAATGTTTTAATTAAAATGCCGTCAATCATTATGATGATTAACGGCATTTCAATTGAAAGTGATGTTATTGTAAATTTTCTATCTATAAGCAAAATGGTTTATTAGTAAACGAATGAAAATGTTTTTAGATATTATGAAAGTTCATACTCTGATTTCCTAACCCGATATGATTTCTGATGAAAAATCATGAAAAACTTTTTAGGTATGACAGCGAACCAAGGATACATATACAAAAAACAAATCTAGTACTAATTAATCGACGTACACAAATTAATACGAAGACGTGCACACTTTAACAAGATCGGTATCGGATATCTAACGCTGCAATTTATCACTCCAAACGGAAATATGAGTCTCACCACCGACGTAATTGGAAAATCAAGTGCAATATATTTCCTAACCCGGCTTCCCCCGGGACTTTCCTAGGATTTACACGCGTCTAGGATTCAGAAGTTAGCCTAGATTAGCACTGGCAGGATCGGAACGGAATTTATTGGGACTGTGTGCTAGCTATTCTACGTATGTCCTACAGATGGTCTGAAACTAAACTATTGTATTTGAATTATGACTTTATGAGTTCAGATACGTTCCATATTCACAAAGTGCGATTTTTAGTCTCTTAGTTGTGTTTAAATAAAGGTAAGTGTTTCAAGATTTCTACATTCTCTGCACGTAGATTCCACACTTTTTGACAATTTGTATAAATAGATTGTTCTAGGTGTAATTTTAAGAATAATCAAACGTAGACACCGGCGATTTGCAACGTTAAAGTAGCAGGAATAGAAAACTAGAAAAGAATAAAGAAAGTATATTTAAATAATATGAAGGCAGTTTGAAAATATTGGCAAGTGTAATGCACTCGTATGCCCACCTCGTGGTGAATGCAAAGTGTATAATTTTTCGCGCCATTTGCCGATGAGCGCGGGACGTGCACTAGATGGCGCCGGCGCGAGGGTACGTGACTCAACCTTTGCTGACTACCCAACACTGTAACCCAGTATGCCAAACTTCGCCCAAGTATGTACAACTTACCTAATTTCCAAGTCCTTTATTTGTTTCCGAATGAAGTCAGCCGAACTGTTCACAGAGCCAAATAAACAGGAATTCTTTACTGCGTTTCGGAAAATTTTCAAGTTTCTGCAAAATTAGCAGTCCGTGCATACTGCCGGTTCTCAATAGACCCTATAAGATGGATCTTGGATGTAAATAGAGTTTGAGTTTGTTTAATTCCCAGTCGTCTAGTTCCTTTAAAGGATCTTTTCTTCACACTTTCCGATTCCGGGGACGCAAACATTCTTCGGAAAGAGGACAGGGTCATTTCAGGCTCACAAACGTCTCTTTCCCTCCATTGACGTTTTTGTGTAAGGAAATTGTTTACATACAGGGCCTTTTCATTTCGTTGACAAAGATGAAGAAATGATTTAGATTCAAGACGTATTTTATCTGCTAATAAACATAGTAAAAGTTTAAATCGTGATTTATAATATGACATTGAAGCTTCATTCGAAGCATTGTATTCAAAGTTGTTCGATTTATAACTGCGACGTGTAGCAATCAAACGTTACATATTAAAACTTTCTCTTATCTTTTGTATCTTTGAGCTATTGTCAAGTCAAAATACCAGTGGGCATAGTTAAGATATGCACACGTAGGTCTGTATGGTCTGATAAAGCGATGGTATTAGTACTTCTCATATTCACGTCGTGTTAGGTGAAAAGATGGCTATTTTTACGGCATAGCAATAAAATCGTCGTTTATTCGAATAATTAAACATCTTAAGTCGTTATAGGCATGAAATAAGTCAAGATATTTGAAAATTGGTAGTTTCAGAGTATTTCATTAAGATGGTTTTATTAAACTAAGCATTGCAGAACAATTTCTTGTTATAAACAACAGTTGTTTGAAGTTAATGGAAACAGCAAATAATTTCCAACTCTTCCTCACAAACAATATTCCACGAAGCCTATCAGAATTTTAGTTAAGGAAAATTCATTAAGCATGTCAATCTTCCGTTCCATAAATTCAAGATAGCGCAAGTGTACTAAATTGACAATGGGGGAAAACAGGGAAAAACCAGTTGCCATGGCAACCGTGCTTTGCAGTCACACTTATTTTATCGCAGAATAAATATTGCAAAGCGCTGCAGGTGCACACAGCGTGGATAAAACAAGCACTTACGTTATGTGAACATGTTGGTTTACTTTATAGGAATTCAGTTTACATACCGTAAGGTAATAAATGTTTCAATTGAAATATTGCACTTAACGTTCGAAATATAAATCCTAACGTACTTTTAAAATATCTGTTTTTTTATTAACGTGTGGTTGGTCATGCTTTTATGAGCTCTATTTTCAATTAACATTCAAGGATTAATAGGGAAATTTTCATATTAATATTGTTTACGATGCTGTATAAAAGATTGATAAAAATACCTGATTTGACGATGTATTTTTTTAATCATAATAAAACCTAGTTAGGTACGTGTAAAAATTATAAATATTATTAAAAAACCTAACATATTCGTATATGAACCTACTGTTTGGCTGCATAGATTAGGATGTTGAGCTTTATTAATAGCGACCACGGTCGCCGGTACGACAAAGAGCACCACAGTGAGGCTTCTTTTGGAACCTGACTGAATCTCGTCGTTTTGTGGAGAATGACCTTTATTAAAGCTGAATAAAATCAATAGCGTCTTCCTTTGGCGTGGCTTAATGAAGGCCGCTTGAATGCTTATTAGCTTCGCTCAGTCCAAGAAAGGTTTAATGGAAAATCGGATTCTACGCCGACAGCCTGCCGTGGCGTATTCCAGATTAGCGCCAGTGATTAATACAAGCCTCGGCCCTCATATCTCCGGCCTGTCAGGGGCAGATGAAAAAAATGCGTCCGCATCAAGTATCAAAGGGTTGATCTGGCAGCAGATGACTTTGTAGCCGGCTTTTGTTAACAAACGTTTGTTGTCGAACATTATATTGCTGTAATTTTTCACTTTGATTGTTTAGAGCTCAAAATATGTAGAGTATTTCTTTGACCGTGTTTCTCTTCATTTTGGAAGCATGGTTTCTTTCTGTGAGTAATGTTTTTTTGACACAGCCTTATATTGTTATCTTGATTTCGTTCTTTGTTATTTATGAGGCAAAGGCATCTTCTTTATCTTTACTAAAACAATCCTTTGATATTAAGTTTGGTGGTATGTCATAGTTAATTTTATAAAGACAGAAGACTTCAACTGTTTTTGCTGCTCGTAAAATATTAGAAATAGATCGTCAACTGTAACTGTATTACTTCAACGTTCTGTGACAAAGGACCACTACAACAAAAATCTAAATGTAAAATAATATTTTTAATGTCATTTATTCATTTGCGAATTTATCGGTCTGGCGATTCTGACTCGCATTGATTTGAATAATCTTTATCGAAAAAAGTAGAGGACTGTCTTCAAACGTTAGCAATCATGAATTTTAAGTACTGAAGCGTTTCGAAAGAATACACGAAGGTTTTTTTTACTGTGAATCGTAAAGTAGCTGTCTGTTCATTGGTTCCCGTATTTAAATATAATACTAGTGTTTTGTTATCGCGGTGAGAGGTATAAGAGATAAGGAGATCTTATTAGGATAGCGGTAGTGCATCAGGGTTACTACGGTTCCAAATAATGGATTTTCCATTACATGCAGTATGCAGTACTTGCCAATAGAAAGAACACGGCGAGGCTCGGAACTATGGAGCACTGGATTTGAATACACCCCGGAACCTTATTGATGAGCACGTGTTAATATTATCATCCCTAGGCACCTGAAAAAGAATTTTACTGAAAAAAAAATGTTAAATAAATTCTGTAACTGATCTGAAAGAAACACGTTTTTTTTCGCTGTTAATTCAATTGCTTTACTGAAAGCAATAACGGGTATATATAAAGCAATTAATTTTCTTTCCTTCCTGCTGTAACACATTTTTAAATGAAGGTTTTAAAACAAAATTAACGAGTGTTGTATTAAGTTTAAAAAACACGCAGAATACTTAATTTTAAAACACGATCTTTATAAGGAAATCGATGGAGGCCTTTGTAAATTACAGAGTAAGTAATAAAGTATTAATGATGGCGATAGGCCGAATTTATTACTAATTGAATTACGGTAGCGTTTATGAATATCATACTTTATATTAATTTATTCAATCCTCGAATAAGTATGAAAATTACGTTGTA
Source organism: Cerastis leucographa (assembly GCA_963082945.1). Lineage (NCBI taxonomy): Eukaryota > Metazoa > Arthropoda > Insecta > Lepidoptera > Noctuidae > Cerastis > Cerastis leucographa. Next base: position 16,130,150 of record OY720356.1, on the reverse strand, counting down.
ACTTGTAATAATGGTGAACCTCTAATTTATTGATGTCTACGCTGATTAAGTTCATTAACAGTTTAACAAACTTCTCTATCTTGGATTTACGAGTATTAAGGTAAGTAATGTCAAACTCACGTACGCCTAATAATCCTATTATAATCCTGGGATTGTTTTTATTTAAAAGTATATTAGCAGGTTACTGTAAGCTTACTGTAAGCGGAAACTGTATTCTTAGGGATGACTATTGCTTCAAAAGTGTAAGCTCACCTGCCTATGCAGTTAGGAAAAAAAGGCAGTTAACTGATATAGCCACAACTAGGTACGCTTATTTCCACAGTATTATGTCTAAATAGTATACACAGTACTTAATTCTGCTGTGGAGATCGGCAGCAGACGTTGATTCCATTTTAATATTACAAAAGAGGGTAGTCCGCGTGATCTATTAAATGGGTCCTCGCGAGTCCCTCAGAGATTTTTTTTTCTATTTTAGTACATGTGAATAAAATATTATATTATAATTTATTAATAAACACATATAAATATTATATATTGTTAAATCTTAGAATGTATTTAAATTTAAATATATATATATATGGTTCAATTATAAATGGTTAATTTTCTTGTCTTTTTTTATAATTTCTTTTTTGTCTAGATCTATACTTTTTATTTACCGATTTTTTGCGAATGTGTGGACAATGTAGGCCTTCCTAGATGCTTGTTATCTTTTTATCTTGTTCTTCGTTTTAAAATAAACAACGACTTATTGTCGGGCCTACGCTGCCCTCTAATACTTAAGTTCTAACGCTGTAACATACAAATATTATTATTATTATGTAAAACCAAATGAATTTAAAACAGTAACCATGGAGTTTCTTGCCGGTTCTTCTCCATAGGAAACGACCAACCCGAACCGTGCACCTTTTGTCGGCGTTTTACAAGTGCCCATGTAGGCCTATGTGAAATAAAATATTTTGAGAAAAACAAGGAAGCTCGCCCGTTGGGACAAATCTTTTGGCATTTCTTATATCGTGTATAGGTGTCTGCTTGCTCTCACTGAAAAAACTTTAACACGCACCACAAATAACTAAATGTTTCAATGTTTGTTAACTAAAACATCGTTCAGCTTTTTTCATTATCAAACAATTGACAGAGAACGACGTTTAAGACACGGTTAGCATTAGACGCATTTAGTCATTTGCGGTGCAAGTGGTTCTAAGAATAGAAAATATTAACAATAAACGTTTTGCTGCAAGAAAATCATTTCTATATTACAGTGATGTATTGTATTGTACTACAGTAAAGCAGCTATAAAATAATAATATTCCGAAGCTCTGTGATATATTGCGTCAAGACCTACGGCTCGGAAGCCCGATGAACGCTCGTATGTGAACTATTGTTAGCTCTTATCTTATCAGAGCAATTTCCTTTACTCGTATTTCCTTTCACGTTTAGCTTTTCAACTTATGGTTTATCTTTATTGCACAGTTTTTCTAGGATTTCTAGGACAAGAAAATCTATTTACCTTCATACACGGTGTAAACGGGAGGGTCCGTTTAAGTAGCCTTCAACCAAACAACCCAAAAAATATTAATGGGAAACTTTTTTTTGGGAATGAAAAATCAAGGTTTACGCTAGGTCTCAATGTAACGCACTCAAACCATTTTGCTGATGATGGATTCATTGAATAGTACTTACAGGGTTCATTGCGGTAAGTATTTAAAGTAAAGTAATAATATAGTTTGCGTAGTTATTATAACCTGTCTCAGTTATCTTTAGTAGTCTTGTTCAAAAGTTTTTCTACAATATTGTCATTATTCCGGTGTGAATGTAAGAAAATCTTATAACTTTGTTTTTAGCACACACTAGGTACTACCACACTACACAAATTGCATCTAGGAATTTAAATACATGTAATTTGTTTATTATATTAGTTCTTGACACTTCGTATTTATAATTTTTCTAATACTTAAGTTCTAACGCTGTAACATACAAATATTATTATATAGAATTTAAAACAGTAACCATGGAGTTTATTGCCGGTTCTTCTATATATATTATATTTATTACGATCTACTTAAACTTAAGTATCGTACCGTTTTTATTTCTTAATTTAAAAGAAAATCTGTTTGACGAGTTCCTAGATATAATAATCAGATCTATAGAGAGCTTTTATAAAGTGCTTTCTCATCTAATTTGTGTGTAGGCTTCTAAATCCAATTATTCTTGTCGTCATCATCTCCTTTAAGGGAAGGGGTGACTAACCTGGCTGTCGACGGCCGGGTGAGCAACCCGCGGCCCACGCGCTGCTGTGATCGTTAACCCATCAACCAGACGTGCCTATGATGCTGTTGAGACGTGATTAGTGTTGGCAATCATAGTGGCCCACGTTCGACCATTGTAGGTCAGAGCCACACATTTGTGTCTCATCTCTGCAATGTTCGCTCTCATCAATGCGAATAAGAATCAAAATGATAGGTAAACGAATCTTTAGTTTATTTTTTCAATACTTATTTGATTATAGATGTTCTCACCTAGGCCTAAACACTAGATATTGTACATGGTGTATACTTAGAAGATACAAACACCTAAGAAGTAGAATTACTGTCTTTTTGTCATTATAACAGTCGAAGAAATTCTCAGTATAGGAAGAACTTATGCAGTAAGAATAATTGAGTATAACCTCCTTACCTACTTACGCCGTACTCGTAGAATAGCGCTGCGAGTTTCAAATTTCCCGGATGGCTTTTCGAATTCAGTAGTTAACTGGCACATTCCTACAGAGGATCCTGTGCGGCGTTACAGATAAGCGAAGTAATAGCGTTCGACGTGTTTCTTATACTTTGAGAGAGGTAGAACGTTAGAGAAGATAATTCGGGAAATACGAAATTCAGTGTTGAATAATGGACTTTTAACAGTTCTTAATAAGCAGATAATAGATGTTATTATTAATAAAGAGAACACAAATTATTGTCATATCTTTGAACAAAATACCACCCAAAGTAAGTACCTGAAAAAATAAAATAAATAAAAATAGCCTTTATTTACTCTGACCTCAATACATAAACAAGTAGTAAAATTAACTGTAACTTAAAACTAAAAACATTTTCTAATAATTGTTTACCCTACATTGCCATTATCAGCTACCAGGTCAGGCTGTCTTTCGACATAGGCCTCCTCTAAATCCCTCCACTTATTCCTGTCCAGAGCAGTTCTTCGCCAACCTTTTGGCAGATCATCCTCCCACCTTTTTACCTGTCTTCCTTTACGTCTTTTTCCGTTTCTTGGGTACCATTCTGTGACTTTTTTGGTCCATTTTTCCGTCTTGCCTCTCATCATATGACCTATCCATTTCCATTTCAGAGTTCTGGTTTTTACTCTAACGTCGGCCACTTTAGTGATGCTCCTAATTTTCGTAGCTTTCCATTTGTCTTGCAGTCTTAGGTTCATCATGCTCCTCTCCATTCCTCTTTGACATACACACAGTTTGTGTTCAATTTTTCGGGAGAATGGCCAGGTCTGGCAGCCGTACGTAAGACATGGAAGAATGCAGGTGTTGTAAAGCTTCCTTTTTTCTGAAATGGGTACAGTTTTATTTTTCATTATTTCTTTTAGAGACCAGTATCTATGCCAAGTGTTGTTCACTCTTCTGTTCACTTCTTTAGTAGATAGATCTCTCACAGCTATAATTTGTCCCAGATATATATACTCTTCTACATATTCTATGTATTCTTCTTCCACTTCTATCTTTACCTTTGCTCTATTTGACATTAATTTGGTCTTGCACGTATTCATTGATAGCCCTGCTTTTTTGCTTTCCGATGCTAGTTGTTGGAGCATGGTTTGAAGTACAGTAGGGTCCTCTGCAAAAAGAATGAGATCGTCTGCAAATCTGAGGTGGTGTAAGTTTTCCCCGTTTATATTTATGCCAAATTCATCCCAGTTCAATTGTCTAAAGACGTTTTCCAGCACGGCATTAAATATTTTTGGTGAAAGCGGGTCTCCCTGTCTGACACCTCTCTGAATCTCAAAATTAACTCCAATTCTTTCGAGCTGTACTTTTGCTGTGCTGTTAGCATATATTTGTTGGATTATGTTTATATATTTGTTTTCTACTCCCTGGTTCATAAGTGCCTTCCAAATGTAACTATGTTTTAAAGAATCGAACGCCTTGTTATAGTCCACGAACGCCAGATAAAAAGGGCGGTCGTACTCGTTGCATTTTTGAATTATTTGTTTGACGACGTGTATGTGGTCGATTGTCGAATAATCTGAGCGAAATCCCGCTTGTTCTTTCGGCTGGTTACAGTCTAGTCCTTTAGTCAATCTTTCCAAAATTATTTTTATGAATACTTTGTACATATTTGACATAAGACTAATGGGTCTATAATTGTTCATGTTGTTTCTGTCTCCCTTCTTGTGCAGTAGTATTATAGTGGACGTTGTCCATTGAGTTGGGATTTGCTCTGTATCCAATATTTCGTTGCATATGTTCGTAAACGGTTCTATTATCTGGTTTATGGTGTTTTTGAGTAATGTGTTAGTTATTTTATCATCCCCAGGTGCTTTGCCTGATTTTTGTGTTTCAATAGCTTTTCTTACTTCGCTTTGCATTATATATGGTACTGATTCTTGGTTGGTATTACGTTTTTCAGTTGTCTTATCCGTGGTTTCCTTTGTATCAGTGTACAATTTCTTATAGAAGTCTGTTGCAATGTTTAAAATCAATTGGCGTTTATTTGTGGTGTATATTTTCTTGTTTTTGTCCTTATCAATAACTTTTGGTATCCATGTTGAATGTTCCTTTAGCTGTTTAAGGGCTTTTTTAATACCCCCCGTTTTAACAATTTGGTCTCTTATTGCATCTAGCCGTTTTTCCTTCCTATGTTTTTTGATTGATTTTGAAATTTCCTTGCTAATCTTTGTTATTTGTTTACGATTTTGTTTCCTGTTATTTATCATTTCCTTTCTTTCTTCAAGTTTTTTCCTGGCTTCTACCCCTATTTTATCTTTTATGTTTTTCCTTATACAATTGTTGATTTTTGATAGCGATTCTTCTAGGATATTGTATTTATGTTGTATGTTGCTTTGATATGGAATTATTTCTAGTGCTTGCTTCAATTGTTCTAAGTTTTGTTCTGGTATTTGTTGGTGGTTCATACAGCTGGTTCCGTTAAATTTTCTTCTCTGTATTTTTAGGTCTTTACATGAAATAGTTCCTCGTACCAGTCTGTGGTCTGTGTTGAAGTTAAGCTCATTTACTACGCCGACATCGTTAAATATTTTTGGCATATTAGTAGCTATGTAGTCTATCTCGTTTCTGTCCTTACCATTTGGGGAGATCCAGGTCCATTTTTTACAATATTTCTTGGGGAAGAAGGTATTCATTATTCTGAAGTTGTGCTCGAAACAGAAATTTGCAAACCGTTGTCCATTTTCACTTCTTTTTCCTTTGCCATAGTTTCCTAGTACATATTCTCCTACATCAGATTTCATTCCTACTTGACCGTTTAAGTCTCCCATTACTATAATATTTTTCTTAGCATCCCGCATTGCATGTGTAAGATTTTTATAGAAATTGTCTTTTTCTTTTTTCGTTGCTTGCTCTGTCGGGGCATAAATCTGGAAAATTGAGAATGAATTTTTGAAACCCGGTAAATTTATATTTAATATTCCAATTCTATCTGATACTCCAATAAATTCTTCTATATATTTCTTAAGTTCTTTTCTGACTATGAAACCTATTCCGTATTTTCCTTGTATTTCGCCTTTGTAGTAGAATATGAAGTCTGTGTATTCTCTTATTTCTTCTCCCATTCTTCTAACTTCACTGAGCCCAATTATATCCCATTTAATCTTCATCAGTGCGTCTTCAAGTTCTATTAGTCTGTCGTCTGTTCTTAACGTTCTTGTATTTAGAGTTGCTATATATAATTTATTTGACTTCAATGTGACTTTGTTATTCTGGGTAGTTGGAGTAATTATAGAGGGTGGTGGTCTATCAACCCCACGGTGACCAGCCGGCTTGGGGTTGTTCCGTCTCCGGTTGCTGATATCTGATTGCTAGTTAGTTTTAGTAGTTGCTGTTGAGGGGTTTGGGTTTGATCCCGCTCTCAAAAGGTCGAAAGCGTTGATTTTATTTTGGGTGTTTGAAGATAAATTCATCTGCTTTCTAGGATTAGTATATGTTCCTGGAGAAGTTGACTGCTCCCTTTTTCTTTTTTCCATAATTTTATCTGCATTGTCTTCCTTCACAATCAGCTTGTCATATTTAATGAAGGCAATATTTCCTTTCTCTCTTTCTTCTTTGAGTTGTTGCTGCAATAACTTCCTTTTTTCGAGCACTGCTTTAGGGTAGTCTTCGGTGATATACACATCTTTTAATTTCTTTTTGTTTTTTAGTATTTCTTGTTTTTTCCAGTTATTTGTAAAGGAAATTAAAAGAGGTCTGGCTTTTTCGTTATTCTTATTGCCAATTCTGTAAATATTCTGTATTTCGTGACTTTCAATAGAAATGTTAAGGTCGTTATTAATCATACCTTTAATTGTTTCGAATAAGTCTGATGGGCTTTTCTCCGTTTCGTTCAATTTAAAAAGCAGTATATTATTTTTCTTCTTTTCTCTTTCAAAGTGATTTACCTTTTTTTCTAAAATTTCAATTTTTTCTTTCAGCTGTATATTTTCTTCTATTATGGGCTGTAATTTTTCGTCCATTTTCTCGATTAAGCTTTTTGTGATTATCTTAGTCTGTTTATCCATTTCTAGTTTCATCTTGTCGAAAAGTTGTTGGAATTGTTGCTCCATTTTTTATAAACTTTGTTTATGTTGTGTTTATTTATATAAGTGCAACTAAACGTTATAATATTTCGCGTGTTACGGAACGTTCAACTTTCTACGTTTGGATGTGTATCCGAACGTTAGTTTTTCGCTAGGTTGGTAATGCTGATAATTCACAGTTATGTTGTATTGTCTATGGACGGTGAATATTGAGTTTGACAACCAACCTCAAATCACATATGTTGACCGGTTCGATGTTGTTTTTTAGTGTTTTTCGGTTCTCACTATTGTTATTTTTCTGTGATAACGTAGCTCAGCACTTGCACTATTCAAATTGAACGCGTTTATCGCCACCGTATGACTATTAACGTGATTATACAATTATTTCCCGCTGCTAGATCGACGTAAGTGTTTACTTTCAGATGACCGGAACCGGATTTTGGAAGTACCTGAAATTATCCTCAAATCAACAGTGTTCAACCATGAATACATCTAAGACGTTGCAGAAGAGAAGTCAGAGTTCCTACACGTAGCAGTTTGTCACTTGTTGGACCGGACCGCCTCTAAATCCGATAGCTCGCAAAGCTTCCAACATTTCCCATTCAATGGGTGTCTGCAAAATGTTCTAGACCCCTGGCAGAGTTTCGAATGGCTCGGAACGGTCGGTGCATCGCTTTTTATTAACCACTCGTACTGCGCTTAATCCAATTAAAGTTCCGAGTTCGGCCGTCAGAACGGCGTTCTGCTGTTTCATTAAAACTGTATTTCATAGGAGTGGATCTGCTTAATTATTCTCTGAGTACACATACCATGTTTTTAACATTAAAATACGTAAAAACAAAAATTTACATTTTTATAGACTATCTAAATATTTATCTCGTAAGTCTTTACTTTAATACTCAGCTCTCGTATAATCAAGATTCTAGGAATTTTAAGAAGCCGTTTCGTATTTCAAACAATTAAGCATAAGCATGGTTAGAACCTTTGATTCATCCTACGTTATACGATATCAAAGTACTGTAAACTGTAATCCTAAACATGTTTAAAGGTCTTAGTAGTCAGTTATTTAGAGTGCGTACCTACCTACCCTTACCTGCGATATATGCGTACTTGGAAATAGTTGGCACAGCAAGTTGAAAATTATCTAGTACCTAACAATTAAAATACAATGAAAATGCGAATAATTTTAATTGGCTACGAGCTTGCTAACGTTGCAAAATACGACGCAAAACTACCTAGAATTGTAATTGAAACAATATTTCGTTAAATAAGCAGCTATGAGCTAACTAATGTTGCCCTATTAAAAATATGCAACGGGCAATGCGCATAAATACATGACTGAAACAATTTTCAGGAAGTACGTGACTATGTTAAAGATGTCGTTTCCCTTGAAGCGAACCCCTGTATCCACTAACAGGAAAACATGGACGTAAGTAAAGCATAGTGGGATTGATTATTTATAAATTCGACCCATGCAGTGTCTGTCCCTGCGGAGAGTGACATAAACATCTGTTGTTTATTCATCGTGTCCTCCGAATATCACTACACTTCTCCTTTCCCTTTACGTGTCTATTTTTGTTTGTAAAACGTGTCTTTCTAGAGCATTTCGTACTTGGAGATAAAACAGAAGGAAAGCAATCACTTGAGTTTAATATGAAAGTCCTTGTATACATACATGTTTTAACAGTAAAGCCTACAAAATCCCAAGTTCGGAGTGGGGCTTAGTCCAAATCTTGAATTTTAATTGATAAATAAGATCTCACTTATTCGATGTTGTTGTTTACACAGAACTTAAACCGGGCTTAAAAATCCTTACAGATATCTCAGCCAACTTTGTATGTACGTAACTATTTGTACCTCGTCCAACGTTTGAGAGCTATGGCTATGGCAGCTATTCGAATAAGGCAATGATCGAAACGGAGGACCCAACTGGCATTCCATGCAGGTGGAGTGGAGGCAGGTAATCAAGTGTCATTGATCGAGATGAATGCTTGGCACTCGCTGTATCCTCGCCTCAACTCTGTACGTACTTCGGGTTTAGTGTGTAACATGCAGGTAGTACATATCCCCTCATGACTATGAGATATGTGACGTTTGGTACATCTATAGCAGTAGTGTAGGTGTTATACATGGAGTGGTGTATGAATGCGCTGGTCTCTTTACGATGTTAGAGCTCCTTTAGTGTTGGAAGCTAGCCATAAATATTATGGTATACTATCTAAACCAGGATAAGGCGGGTTTATTACTTTGCATTGACTCCCTTCAATTTTGTTGTGAGGAAGCAGAAAATCATATATAAATCCCCTTTCTCAACCCCGAAAGAAACAAAATGAATCTGTAGCCTACTCTAGAAACCAGGTCAAGTAGGATGACAACAAAATGTCTAGAAAATTTTAAGTCTGAAAGATTCCTCCATCATTACGCCTTAGGTAGTAACCACTTACTTAAGTAAGTATAACAGTAATTGTTGGGAAAATAAACGAGAGTTAAGCAACTTTGTTAAAGCTAAAATAAACCAGTTTGTTATTATTAATTAACTGTTCCTTCCTGATTAAAGTTTCCGGTACAAGGGTAAATATACACGTCAACTCACTTAGTAAACACAACTCGAGTTTGGCAGATTTATAAACTCATAGCGACGTGAAATTCTATATTATTTACTTTGAGGATTATTTTTCTTTCCTGTTTGGGTGATCGACTATTTCCATTCCACTGCAAAATGAAAATAGCTGGTTGTACCGTGGTACTGTTTTCACGCTACGAGCTTTGCTTCGAGCCTGAGATATTAACAAGTGAGTTAAGGCGCATATAGTGCAGTTCTGTGTTCGCAGACAGAGGTAAGCATCGCCTCTAGGCTCCCAGTGATGCTGCACTATAAACGGAATTACTCAAGAACACTCGCTACTGAAATATTCCACATTTGTATGTGCCGTCTCGCTTTGTTCATGCCCAAAGTCACGATGAGCAAACAAATTGGCTTAACGATGAAGTCAATACTACAAATATAATAATAGCGAAAGGAAACTTGATCAAAAATGAAAAATAACAAATTCAACCTGCAACCCAGTTGAACAAGGTGCTAAAATGAAAATGGATCATAAAATTATTCACGAAAATAAAAACATGAGATGAAACAGCTATAAAACAAAGCCTCGCGTTGACATATTGCAGAGCACGCTTACATTGTTAAGTCAAAATAAAAAGATATAAACATGAATAAAAGCGCAAAGATAAGGAACGTTATTTATTTTGTGAAACAATTTGGAACACCGGCAGACTCGCTGTAAACACCGAGACACCATTTGAACAGGAAAATTCCGAACTCGTATTTATTATGTTCAAGTATTTTAATTTGAAATTTTAATATTTCAGGAGGAACTCATATAGCCTAATTCGTGGAACTTTAATTAAGTATCTGTCGCTCTATGAAACTCATTTAAAATACAAATACAGAGCTCTATGCTTTTTATATTATGTGTACTTCTACATCAACATCGTATTTTCATTCATACATACTCGTAAGCGTGTTGCACTTGTACTTTGCTTTGATAAAACCGGTTCCATATTCGTTCCTTTGATTGGCCAATCAGATAGTTGATTCAAAGAAATGCTTCCGCAAAACTGTGAGCCACCGAGACGGCCTTCACGGTATCATGCACATCGGCTAATACAAACACATCAATGACTCATTTATGCTATCTCAGGTGCGTTCCGAATACCAAATACCGAATACATTACTCGAAATGCGTGTCCGAATTATGGAGACAATCGTAAACTAGGTCATCGTGCAATTGGTACGTTAATAGAATTCGCTAGATTACGTTTCACAGGTACGCCACAAGCGCTTGGCGGTGTCGGTTAATTGACTACACTGGAAGCCTGTAACGTGGTAACTTCATTATGTAACGGTCTGCTCTTGCATCGAAACACTTTTATGGATCACATAATCTGTTACATAAGGATCCTTTGTGCATGCTTGAGGCGTTCAGGACTTAAAAGGTAAAATATGAGGCTGTATCTTGAAGTGGCCATTAACCAGACAACGTGCTTGCTCAAAGTGAGAGAGTTTTCAAAGCTCGCACGTAAACTCAAATAATTCTACCACTAAGTGAAATTTTCATTCCACAAAGTTACTAGAAAAATGTTTATTGGTCGAGACTCCTAAGAAATCCAGTTGATTGTTTCCCAGCAGCCGGCGATCCCCTTCAATAAGCGAGGAGGGGTAGGAGCCGAGAGCCGACCTTCCTCCAGTGCAGAATACACAGATTAGTATTCTCCCCTCGTACGCTACACGCAACTGGCGTCAACTACTGAATGAAATGCGACTCTGCTACGTTTCTTATTTACAAACTTTAAAAGTTCTTCAGCTAAACGATTATAGCTCTTTGTCCGTTGAAATAAAGTGGTTAGGAAGTGAAAACGTGTTGTCAGCTGATGAGATCAGCGTCGTCATTCACAGCATTCACGCACTAGATGTTATGTGTGCAGCTCAGTGGGTTATAAGGTCGAGTTATATAAATGTACCGAATTTTGCAAATACACGTGAAAATCAGTAACAAGTACGTTCATTACGGTGCGACTGTTGAAACGAAGCGTAATTTCTTTCAATTTGTACACGAGGATGCTAATTGTTTCACCGGAGGCAATTGTAGAGCTTTCCTCTTTTGTAAGTCTTCCTTCCAAAATATTTTGCTTAAAGTTATTTTCCATGTTTTGTTAATTATTTTCCTTAACATTATTCGAATGACATTGGTACTATTACCGTATGTGGGTAGTATCAATTGAAGTCACTGAATGTGTTTCAATGACATTATAATATTGAATAAATCGAAGCGAAGGCGTTTTACAAATTACTGATGTAACATGTATGACCCCACCCATGGGCCATGAAGCAAGGTAACGCGGTGTCATCCGCACTTATAACAAGTCTATAATCAGTGGAACCTTCACCAAGGTTGTGTAAAAAGCGGAAGAAGTTCAACCTTCGTCTGTGCACCACTGTGTGACGAGGTAACATCGTGCCGCGTACGAAAATGTTATGTTAGGTATCTACTTCAAATCACGGTAGTACAGGCTGCTAAACTATAATGATACCTGCTAGTTACTTGACAAAAAATGACTTTAATATGAAAAAGTCGTAGTTGCCTAAATGTTGAACGTGGACGTGATTGAAAAATCATCCACCCAAACTCCCTACTAATATTTTAAATGTGAATGTAAGTTTGTTTGTTACGCTTTCACACGAAAAGTACTCAACCGATCATCATGAAACTTTGTACACATATTCTTGGAGGTATTAGAAGTAAAGTAAGATACTTTTTATAAAAAAAAAAAAATGCGAAAACGGGGAAAATGTGACGCAGACTAAGTTGCGTGGGACAGCTAGTTTCAAATAAAAGACTTGACATATTAAACCTACATTTTTGGTTAATCGCCGTCAATTCAAATAAACTTCTTTATTTCCTCGGCTAATGGAAATTAATAACGTGTTTATTTAAAAGCGTGGGTGCAAAAGACCTTCTAATAACTTGCGCATTAACTAGGCTATATCGTAAGTACTCTGACGTTATTTAACCTTTATCTCCTTTGAGAATTTTCCTGTTTCTGATCTGTATCTTTCTTGACTTTATTTAAATCAACGCTCCGATAATAAGAAGCCTCCCTTTTGGATCATCTCCAAATAGCTCGGCCTTGTAACACAACCGTTCGAGGTTGCTTTGTGTCCAGATCTCCAAAACATTGTGCTCGACTATCTTATGGGGTCTCCGCTTTCGTTCCAACTTATGGGACACATAACAAGAGTGAAGAAGACGGCGATGAGCCAAGAAAACGCCTTTAAAGTAGACAGACTCAATAGAATCGGTGGCCTTTATGTGAGCTTGCCAACACATATTGTGCTAGATATTTCAGGAATACGTGTAAAAGCGAGATTAATTTCTTCGCACGGCTTTGTATTGATCTGAACAACAAACATTGGGCTTTTGGATGATAATATCTGATGTTTGCCCAAACAATATTCAATTAAAACCCGAATTCTTGCGTTCAATATTCAAGTCTTTTTAGGTTCATTCAATTGAATATTAATTTGTTCGTATATTCAGACTGTGTTTATATTGTACGTACACGATTCCCGATATTCCCGATAACGATCGCTGTAATTATTTTCTGTTAAACAACGACATGATAAATGAGAATCGTAAAGCTAACAACAATACCCTTCAATTACATAAGCTACAGAAAATTGGTAATGTTGCCAGCAAATGCTGAATCACTATCTCGTTTGGGCTTGCATTAGTTATCATATTAATAAGAGAAGAGCATAAATAATGAATGGTTCCACGATATGAGGGAGCTCCGATAATTGGGAACAGTTGTATTCGACGGGCCTCTGATTCTTTCTATATGTATTGTGAAGGGGAGAATGGGGAAAACAAGGCACGACCTTGTGGCGCCGACTTGCGTGTTTATTTATGTTACGGTAGGAATTAAGGATTATGTAGGTAGGGAGGGCTGTATTACTTTAACATGTTCGCTGTGTTACCTCAACATGCATCACACACAGGCATGATTGTTTTCGGTATTTTTTAGAGACGGATCATTTATCGAGGTAACAATATTGTGTATAAATATTGTCACGCGTGACTTAAATCATAGCATATAAAATAAAATTTGATTAAAATAACAGCTGCCAAGCTAAAGAGACTAGTAAGTTTGGTCATATCGAAATAACTAATTACGAATGCATATTTTTGCAGTCAGTATTTTACGCTATGTAATTATTATGGCTATTAATTAAGACTATTTAAGTAAAAATAAAAACAAATATTGTCTTAATAAAATTATCGGCTTAACTATACATCCTGACAGGTGTAATTTTAACCGCTATCATGTTTTTAACTTCACATTAAAATAACGTGTTCACCTACATCGCCTCGCAACGTCATACAAGAGCCAAAAGATCCTTGTCTTTGACAACACTACTAGTAGATTGTCTATTGATTGATGTTACAATAGAAACTGCAAACATTGTCGATGGTGTATTTTAGTAGGCTTTGTTTCTAGAGCGCTCACACATTTTTTTATCGGCACCGCTATCGAGTTCATTGGCAATTGGTATGAGGATATACGACACAGAATACGTTTCAGTTAACATCGAAACTGCAGTTTTTGCCAAAAGCAAAGTGGGGTTATGTTTATACATTTAATTAATTCGTGGTTTTGCCTGCGTGGATGTAGGAAATCGTCTCAAGAGCCCATAATATCAGAATAAAATGTATCCTATGTCTGATATCATGGTCTATCTGTGCGCCAATTTCTTCTAAATCCATTCAGAAAAGTGACACATTTACTTCGCGTATGTATGTGCACAAAGTTCTTGCAAAGTGATAACAAGATGAATTACACAGTCGCAAAATTTATACTACTACTTCAAAGAAAACTCCTGTAAGTTTTTCATCTCAAAATCGAAACCCCCTGCTTGCTTTAGAAAAGAGCGCCGAGCGAAGCTTTCAGAGTTTATCTAGATAAATTCTGAGTTACGCTACATGAAGGCATTGGCTCCACTGTCACTTTCATGCAGCATTCGAAGAGTAACTCTTGAGCTTATACATACCCTACATATGGTACAGTACTTTGAAAGTTATTTTACCTCTGAATCTGGCAACGCATCATCAACCTTATGGTAACTAGTAAAAAGATCACTGTCATTTTGACAGACGTGCCTGACAGACGTGCCATGGCAGCAAAGTAACAGCAACCTTGCTTAAAGTATAAAAATATTAGCTAATGCCCGCTGCATCGCCAACGTGGAGATCGCGCGAATGATCCCGTTATTTAATATCAATCTTTGTTATGCACAGGCTATTTGTTATCTGTGTACCAAATTACATTCTCATAGGGGCCGTCCATTAATAACGAGATGTTTTTTTTGTCAATTTTTAAAATCACAAGTATGTTTTAGCACCTACAAAGAATCTTAAAATTTTTAGAATATTATCTTTAAATACCGGTTTAAAGTATAATCTAAAATTATTCTGAAATTAAGGACCATGACAAAAGTGTCTAGACAGAAAGGTTGCAGGTTGTTTTTGACTGTGGCATAAAAATAATATTAAAGGAAAGGTGTAATCATGTACATATACACGTGATATCTTACTACACCCCCCTCCCCCTTGTGATATTTCGTGATTATTGCTAAACCTCTTCCCCCCATTTCAAGCCTCACGTGATTAATCAACGGTCCCATACGTCCAATAGTTATTACGGGAAAGTGTAACAAACATCTCCGCAAACTTTCGCGTTTATCGTTTAAGTAGTAAGATCACTGATTTGAACAGTGATGCATAAATTGAGTAAAAGTAGCTATGAAAGGACTGTGTGTGTACGATCCTAAGCTCTGGTGCAGTACAATCTACGTTCGTAGGCTCCGGTGCAGCACACCTACATTCGTAGGCTCCAGTGCAGTACACCTACGCTCGTAGTCTATGGTGCATTGTGCCTGAGCGGCCGCGCTCCCTACCTAAGTATATCACGTCTAGTTAGATTACACTGATCAGGGAAGCTAACGTTGGGTTATTTATTGGTTAGCACCACACCGCATCGCACCTGCGAACCGCGGGGGAAATTCTGATAGAAAATGTTTTACTTCCCTGCCTGCCCGGGCTCTGTGATAAAGTTGTGTTTTAGTGAGATGGGTTAGTGGCTTATTATGGGTATTATTTATATTGCTAGGAGTATGGGCAACCAGAGAAATATGTTTCGCACGATAGGTACCTATTTCCATTATCATAGTCCTTATTAAATAACTGGCGAAATGTGGGTACTTAAGGTAAACCTGAGCCTAACCCTTCAGGGGATAATAGGAGCGATGTTATCATGCCCTTGGCCCATTTACCTGGGGACGGCGCAACACGTCTTTTTTCCTTTTTTTCCATTCATTTCCATGTTAATAAATTATGTACCTACTTGATTCGTCAATCCGAGGAAAAACCTCAAGAAACCTCACAATACAAATTGCCAATACGCTTATTGCAGTAGGTTATTGGCAAATAACTAGTTTTATGATGTGAAAATATTGCACGATGCAGATAATAATGCTTTTCTCAATCACTTTTCTATACCGTCTTGAAATCCCGTAATGCAATATCTTTGAATATTAGTTCCGCGTCTAAGATATTACATCAACACCATCATAAAGTAAAATATAGTACCGTACTTATTGGTAATACCTTCTTTTAGAAAGAACTTTATGTTCAGCCGTGAACTGCGGTAAATGATAATACTAATTTAGTTTACGATAGCGGTAAACTTTACAGCTGAAAGCCTGTTTTTATAAAAGATGAAAACTATAAAACTCCTCGCTACGTGCTCCGAGAGTCCAATTGTATGAAGGCCGCAGAAAGATTTGTTTCAAACTATTCAAAAACTTTCCGGTTTTCTCTGAAATTCTGCATATAAGTCGAGATTCCACTGACGGAATCTCCACAAAGTATTCAGACTTTTTTGTTGGTAAAAACTAGTTCGTCCTCCTGAAATACAAGACTTGTTTGAAAGATAACATTGTTGAATAATGTAGCACGGCTGCACGCCCCCATCTTTGTAAAGGATAAGAGATAAGCTGAAAATATTGGCTCCAAATGACTTTAACGAAGGTCATGCTCGTTAGACAACCTGAAATAGTGTCTACAGACACCATCTGAATCTAAATTACTATTTAACAAAACTTAGAGTACAGTAGATAGTCACAAAAACCAAAACCTACTCTGAGCAAGCCCGAAAACTTCAAAGGAAAAGAAAGATTTAAGGTCAATTAGATGTAGGCAAGGAGCTTAAAAGATAATCTTCATAAGTTCAGCTATTATTAATTTCAATTTTCTCTTCGCATAAAATAAATTCACACACAAGTAAACAAATTGGATTCTATCAGGCGAATCTTATAAAAAAGTAATATTATAAAACCAATGCCGCAGGAACTGTGTACTGAATATCTACTAGCAATTTTTTTACAAAGCCAATACCTAGAGCTATGAAATTGAATATTCTTATGATTTGGAAACAAAGATGTTTTAAACGACTTGGTTTTATCTCTTTGTAGACTAGACTCGACTCTGGAAATGAGGACTACAGCAGTTTTTGTATCATATTTTCTGCGAGCTATTGTTTTCAGGCTTTGGTAAACTCTCAAAGTGTCCGCAGTTAGTGAAATTATGTTACTTCGTTTGTATCTTATCTCCAGTACTGATTTTGAAAAGACTGAACTTACTTAGTACATACAAAGCGCTATACACAAGCGCTTCTGTAAAACACATTGTCGTTCATCTATCTAGCCTTTTCCTTTAGCCCAGGTACATAATAATTCCGAGACCTACACTATCATTTTCAGCCCCAAAAAAAACACAAAATCAACAATTGACAGTTCAAAGCTTTCATAGAAGATAGAGTAATTAATTAATGCAGATTACACATCAACACAGCTCACCAACACTATCTATACCTGGATTAATTCTATAGTACGTACAGTATCGCCTAGAATAGCCGTTAATGAATCAAATAATAGCTCTATTGTGGGGTAATCAATCTCCGCACATGAAGGCTTCAGGACAATAAGAGATCGACCTTATTAGCGATGAATAATGATGCAAGTAATGTATGCTACAAATTTAGCGGACGTGTTTAATTAAGGTACAGGATTATCATCCCTCCATTATGTCAGACTGATGACCCATGTGCTGGAGTGCCACATAGGGTGGAAGTGACGGTGTACGTATTCAGTACAACATTCTGATCATCAATTTCATCGGTTATTTAAAAAACCTGCCAAGTGCGAGTCGGACTCGTGCACGAAGGTTTCAGTACCATCCTACTAATATTATAAACGCGAAAGTTTTTAAGTATGGATGGATGGATGGATGTTTGTTAGTCTTTCACGCAAAAACTACTGAATGGATCTGGCACACAGGTAGTTTATAACCTGGATTAACACATAGGATACTAAATATCCCGGTAGTACAATCCCGTGGGACAGTGACCGAACTCTACGCGTGCGATGCCGCGGCCATAGTCTAGTTATTTATACAAAAAAGGCAAAAAAAAAAAAAACATTTTTTAATAGAGAGGGAGGCCCCTTAAATATATATTTTATTCTGTTTTCAGTATTTGTTGTCATAGCGGCAACAGAAATACATAATCTGTAGCAACTGGCTAACTAACGCGGTTTATGAGATACAGCCTGGTGACAGACGGACGGACGGACGGACAGCGAAGTCTCAGTAATAGGGTCTCGTTTGACCCTTTGGGTACGGAACCCTATAAATAATAATCAGCTGTTTCATACATTTTGTAGGAAACAGCATATTTCGCGCAGGTATCCCTTCAGGATGGAAGTTTTAACAGTATTCGGCCGAAAAAACACGCTTGTTAGAGGATTAGTGATGCAAGAAAGTCCTATGTATGGTAACTACTACTTCCATGTGATGTCCACATTGCGTTTTTTCTTTGGCTGAATGGAGTTTTCTGTAGCTTGTGTTATGTTAACTTCAGTTTTCGATTTTTCTCGACTGTCCTTTGAACTTATGAAAGACCTGTAAGGTACAGTACGATCACTTTAAGTGTGCAGTTCAAGGTGGTGCTGCTTGTCAAGAAAAATGCATCGATATGTCAAACTTGTTACATTGTTTTTGGTTCAGAGTTTTACCGCCTGAAGAGATACGCTGGTTGAATTGTACTTTAAATAAAATCCCCAGCACGCAACTTCGGCTGCGTCATATTTTCCCCTTTTTTGCAACATTGTTCAATGATGCTCTACTTCTTTTGGTCGTAGCGTGATGTTATATAGCTTCCCTCGATAAATAGGCATCTAACACTAAAATAATTTTTCAATTCGAACCAGCAATTCCTAAGATTACCGCGTTCAACCAAACAAACGAACTCTTCAGCTTTATAATATTAGTATAGATTACATTCAAAACAAGAGTTTAGCTGCTTGCAGTCTATTGTTACAAATGAGAGAGTTGCAATGGATTTAAAGTGCGCCATGTGGATTACATTTTGTACGTACTGTACACATTTACTGATATCGTGAAACTTGTTATTGACAGATCCACTAAATTCTCACGTTCGTCAAGCAATAAACTCTCCTAATAAGCGTCATAGTAAAGCCGATAGTCCTCTACGCAAGTGAAAATGCGGAAAACTCGCGTGTTCAATTCCGGGCGTTTCTTATTTTGTTCCGAATCTTGTTTTCTAATAAAAGTAAACACAGAAACAACAACAGTTTGTTTAATTAAAGGAAAATGCTTTGTCCTGTTTCTGTTTTTGCCGAGACCTTAGAATGGTGATAACTGTTTTATTTTTTTACTTTTCGGCAGGAAAATTGGTTTCTAAAATGCATAATGGAAGGCTAAGACAGCAATCGACACTGTATCTCTTAAGTTATAATCTCTATCTGCCTAGCCTTTTCCCAACTGTTGGGGTTGGCTGGGGTCATTGGGGCAACACGGTTAGGAAAAGCCTGGGCAGATAGATAGGCTTATCCGAACGCAGCGGACTACCAGTATCTTGCATGGAGCGACTACCTATTTGACCTCCACAACCCAATTAGTTCTGTGTAATACTACTCCTAGGTTAAACTAGAATTTAATTAAGTATTTAATGTATTAGGTCTTTACCTATGAAATTGCCGTTTTGTTTGAAAAAAGTTAAAGTATTTTTTTTTTCGAACTTGTTTATTTCTTTTATTCAAAGTAATCACCCCTGCAATCAATGCATCTTTGCCAACGCTGTGGCAGTTTATGGATGCCCTTCTTGAAAAAATCAGCTGGACGGGAGACAACAAACTCTTCAAAGGCGTTTTGTACTGCCTCTCGGGAATTGAATTTTTTTCCCGCTAAAAAGTTGTCCAAATTTTGGAAAAAGTAATAGTCGGAAGGCGCAAGATCTGGTGAGTATGGCGGATGAGGGAGAGCTTCCAAACCCAACTCATGCAGCTTAGAGACGGTCTGTTGTGCAGTATGGGGCCGCGCGTTGTCGTGAAGTAGCAGTGGAGACGACCGATTGACCAAAGCTGGTTGCAGACGTGCGAGTTTCGCCATCATTGTGGTCAGTTCTTCAATGTACACATCTGCAGTAATGCTCTCGCCGTTTTGTAAAAAGCTATGATGAATCACACCAGCACTAGACCACCAAACTGTGACCATCACCTTTCTAGGGGTCATTTTTCGTTTTGCACATTGCTTTGGTACCGAACCAGGATCTAACCAACTTGCTGAGCGCTTTCGATTGTCAAAAAGAATCCATTTTTCGTCGCACGTAACAATTCGGTTCAAAATTCCTTCATTTCTGTGCCTGTTAAGCAGCGCAAGGCAAGTCTCGACGCGTACGTTGCGCTGGCGATCGTTAAGTTCGTGGGGCACCCATCTATCAAGCTTTTTTATCTTGCCAATCTGTCGCAAATGGACCAATATTGTTTTAATGCTAACATCAAAAGCTGCTGCCAGCTCAGCTGTAGATTGAGTTTCATCAGCTTCAACAATCACCTTTAATTCATCATTGTTGACCAAAGTTTCCGGACGACCACGAGGTTCATTTTTCAAGTCAAAATTCCCAGAACGAAACCGAGCAAACCAATAACGGGTTGTGCGTTCGTTTGTACAGTTCTCTCCGTAAACGTCGTTGATGTTACGGGTCGTTTGTGCCGCGTTGGTGCCACGACGGAACTCATATTCCATAATTACACGAAATTTCAAAGTATCCATTATGAGGAAAAATGTTGAAATGTAATGAAAATACAACGCTAATGAATAAACAAAAGACTGATTTTGTAAATAGAATGTCATATTTTTAAAACAAAATTAATTTGAATTTAGAACTCATAGCCAATCAAAACTTTTTTTTGTTTGAAAAAGTCTGTACTGCAATACGGCAATTTCATAGGTAAAGACCTATTATAATTTCATGCATCTGCATACTAAATGACACGTATGTCGTAACAACGATAAGTCTGAGCCAATAGAACACAACAACAATGCATCGGATTACTTATACATAATTAATGCACATTTATTAGTGCATTGAAATTAGAATAATTCCGTTCATTAGCCACATTTCTGCATTAAATCAAAAAGTAACATTCCAGAACAACATTCTACTGTCACGTTTCCCGCCAACATGCTTAAATTGGGCATGCAACATTCAATTTCCATTTCCCCCCTCCATGAGGCAAAGGAAATCACATCAACAGCCTTGTAGGCACAAACAAGGAGGTATAATGAGTGAGTTGACAAAAATTACCATAGACACAAAAGCCGTTATCTCTGTCTGTTTATACGAGTGAGCAATCTGACGATCCTCGGTCATTAAGATTTACGAGGCACTTGCTATCACTGACTCCGATACAAAAGGGATAAAGATAGGGACGAAATAAAGCTTTTATGGAAATCCTTTCCGACAATCGAGACGATATAAACACTGGCTGTTCATTAAATATTTAGGCTTTATTACGTACAGGAGTCGGACTATTTCGGTAAGAAGATGTTTTTCCTTATAATATAAGATTTTTTTAGGAATGTAAGTTAGAATGTTATTTTTAGCTCTAATGGGATTTTGTTGATGGCAGCCATAATATTTAAATTTAAAGAAAAAGTTGATAAAAGCTTTGTATCTACGCTTAAAAAAAATACAGCAATAAATAGCTAGTGCTTGTATAAATAGTATGGCAGATAGGCATCAAATGAATGGGCGTTGGTGAAGGGAATATGTATTGTCTTTCTTGCGTAGATACATTATAATTGGTAGGCACCAAAAACCGGACAAGTGCGAGCCGGAATCGCCCACCGAGGGGGTTCCATGCAAATTCACTTTTGTTATGGCCGTTATTTTTTTATTTATTTAGTTACATAAGTATGTATAGTTTTCACATTTTTCCCTGTACGTGCAGTATAAGGGTCAGCTCACACCGAGACGCGACGCTGCGCGCACACTTTTAAAGAGCGATTCAAAATATAACTTTATTTTCTACACGAAAAGATACACATTTCGTTGTGAGAATTCAGAATACGTTGCGCAACGTATTCTGAATTCTCACAAGTGCGCGCAGCGTCGCGTCTCGGTGTGAGCTGACTCTTAGACGATATTACTTGCCAAATTCCATAGTTCTAGGTCAACGGGAAGTAGGTAACCTATTAACTATTTAAATAACTACCATTTTGATTCCCTTGAGAGTGTCGTAAAATACGTTTTTGCAGCATAAACGGCCGTATCTTTTTTTTCGTTAACTTACTGGTTTGATTTTTTCTCAGATTGATGGGACTGTAGATCTACGTATGGTTTTAATTTCAACTCGATACCTCCACGCCTTCCTGAGATAAAGAGTCTTGGCAGACAGGCGGACAGAAACACAGACGGACAACAAAGTTAGTTAGTCAAATAAGGGTTTCGTTTTGTCTTTTGAGGTAGAGAACCCTAAAAGTACAGGTAGAAAGTCTATAACAGCTAAATGGCCTTTACAAAAAACGTAAGTGTGTTTATAGAATATTGTTGACTCAGTAAATATAACATTTAATAAATCATATTCAAATATCAAAGTGCAGTGTAACAGCTACGCAAGTTTTGCATTTCATTAATTAATAAATGCAATCTTATACAGTTTTATTTCATCCATTAATTAAGGTGACACTATCACAAAATTAACCTACTAACCTTTACAACTTGCAAAAAGTGTAATAAAATCACGCTGTGCTTATTTAACACGCTAGCTGTAACTAATTGATTATAACACAGTATTTACAAACACTTCAACTAATTTCTGCAAAATTTACCGAGCACTAATATCACAGAGGATTAATATCATGAAATAAATGACTGATCTCTATTAACAACGGAATCCAATAATCCATATTTAGTTTAAATAGAATTGGAAGATTGATCGCAGGTCGTTAAATCCCGCATTACCGTCTAAACCACAAAGGAATATCACGAAACTACAGATACCTTTTGTAACGCAAGAATTGTAGCGAAGAAATACTAGGAGATCATATTATACAGGGAGCATCAAAAAGCGTCGTACCGTTCACAAGTGCGCGTTGGCAAGTAATTCGAGTACACTCGCATTCGCGTCGGTACGCAATGAGGGATATTGCAAAAAAATCCAATAACAGTCGTGGAGGGGAATAGGGGTGTTCAGGAAATTGGAACGGTGACACCTCGCAGATCGCAGCGCAGACTACGACACCTGTGCCAATTACACTTAGCGCCACGGAAAATTGCCCACATGTGTGCTAATTAAATTGTAATTTTCTAATACAAATACTTCAGTTCGGATTACGCGGAATTGATGTAAATATATTCATTTATCAGGTGTCATTATAGAGAGCATGTTTAAATTAATCAGGATTTCAATCAACTTATATCCGATTGGTGTGTATAAAAATGTAAATCTCATCCATATATACGGAGTTTAATATTATTTATTCATGAGATTCTCTTTTTGGCCCACTTTACAGTTTATTGTAACAATAAAAGTAGTTAAACATTGTCCCACTGACCCGTTGCTTTCTCGCGACCTTGACAACACTTAACTGTTAAACTGTCAACATTTCTTTTTCGTTTGGTAACTGGCCAACTTGAACATGGGAAAGAGAACATTTAAAGGTTTCGCAAAATTCTAAAGTAACCTTCATGGATGCTGGATGCTCGTCAGTCCATGGTGCGACTTTGACCCAATAAATGAGAACAAACATTAACTTGTGCCAGCCAAAATTATTCAGGCCAAGTTTGGATGAAACTACATTACGTTTGATTAAATTATCTAAAGCATGTAGGAATTAGCCTACATCCATTATTAGTCGGAGTAAGGATATTGTTATTTCTGTTTCCAGTTTTTTTCATGCGAAGGACTTGTCCAGAACGAAAATGGTACAGAAAACACATTACGTAAAAGACGGTTATAGTGTTGGTAAAGAAAACAAAAAGCAAGTACGTAGCGACAAAGGCGGGTTTGTTTAGTCGTTCTGTTATATGTCACAGGGGTCACTACATTACATGAGAACTTATCGGAACTGCACAAACAAAATGAGTTTCTCGATTGACTTAGTTTTACCCCAAAAAGATTCAATAGGAAACAGGCGATTTCTGGTGTGACAAAAAGTTTTCTAGTCACGGACAAATATGAAACTTCTCATTCAATATAAAGGACAAAAGATAGGTTCTTAGCGTGGATGTCATTCGTAGCGGGTGTGTTTGTGGAGATAGTGTGGGTCGTATCGAAAGTTTTTATGTCATCACTTGAGAGTGGCATAAAGATAGTTGTGTGGGGGAGTGCGCCATTCCTGGCGGATTAATTAGCCGTGCAGGGCACTTGAATTTAGTCTTTACGACGCTCTTTTGAGTCGCATTCTCCGTGAACATTTGCGGAGACAGTTGTAAGAGGTTATAAAGCTAGCGTTTACGGTCACCGCAGTAAACACATGCTGTGGTCCGGCGCTTGAATACCGACCCTCGTAAACGGCACGCCTCTAACAAAACGCAGACTCCCTTTGTTTTGAGGAAAAAACACGCTTTTATCTAAATACCATCGTGTTGGGCTTACAAATGACAGAAAACATAGGGTTTTAATTAATGCTTTGCTTTCTACAGAGATTCAAAAATCGATAGGAAGGTACCTACTGTTCACAAAAGCTTACAATGTAAATCATTCGAAATCGAACAGCGAAAATATAAGCAATCTATAACAACTCAACTATTGCCACCTACACGTACAACCCCCGTTGCTAAGACAAAAGCAAACTCAGGTTAACACGAGTTCCCACTCGGCGGGTTTAATAGGCGTCACCGGCTGATCGGATCGCGCCCCGGGCCGCTCGACGGCGGGCGCAGCGACGACGAACACCACTCACAAACACCACCGTTTTGTGTAAAAACAATTCATATTAAACATTATTATTATTGCATAGAATAAAACCAACTTCAGTATCAGTAGCGCGATAGCAGCTCACATTGATCATACTCGTAACGCTGCTGCAGTATTTTTAAAACACCAAAAGATAACAATGGGAGACTATATCATGTGAAATTAAATTCATTTATTTCTGCGAAGTCATGTTGTTGCATCTCTGAAAGATGTTGCAGCTCTTATAATAAGTATGAATAAAAACATTGTATATGAGAAAAATAAAGGTCTTCCTTTTCGTCGCTGCTCACAAAAAAGCAAAAACAAGATTTGTACAAGTCATTTGAGAAATGGAAGCGGAGCTTTAACTGGGACAAAGTTTCTGGAACAATCGTTATTTTTATTGTCACTCGAAGTGTGCTTGTAACATCATATATTTATGTGTCATACGGAGCAGGGTAGAGTGAAAGGCGGTTGTAAAAAATAAAACTATAATTATTCCAGTGGTTCCAGCAGAAATATTGTCCAGGCTGAAACAACTTAACTAGGTTATTTATACGCCTGACAACTTTGAAATCTTGAATCATAAAGTTTGCCTGAGAATCCCTTCAGCTGTCCGCTTTGAAGAGGAAATAAAGAGATCGACTCGACTGAACTCGTTCTAATGTTTGTACTGCTTTTGTTCACCCTTTCGTGTATTAAGTTAAGGAACTCTTTACAGGACCACATTGCATTGTTCATTTATACATAGTCTGAGGCATTGCGAAGTTAATGGGCCGTAAAATTATGCTAGTGGTTTACCCGGCTTGTTTCAAGAACATATAAGTAATCTAAATACGTGAGGGAAAGAACAGAGAAACGGTCTTCTTACGACAAACTCCCCGTTCTCAGGAATATAAAATATTTTGGAGCTCGTTCTAACAAATATGTTCAATTTTCTTGCTTTTATTTTAAATGCAGAGTTTTAAAACTGTCGTTTTAAGGTTTTTAGATGTCTTAACTTCGGTGAAATAGCCTCGCTTACTAAAACAGCAGAGAAAAGGAGCCAACGAACGAACTTTTAGAACTGTGATTATATGATTTGGATTATTTTATTTTCTCCATTATTAAACACAACTTTATAGAGTTTTGGTTGTTCATGGTGTTTTAACAAAAGAAGAAAGAACCTAAGTAGTTAAGAAGCATTTCATATTTAGTATCCAAATATCAAATAAACAGTAATAGAGGTAAGATAAATATTTACGTAGAAAAATATTTCTACAGAATATGAAAGAGGAAGTCTAGAGAAAGTAGTACCCATGTTAAAAATTAAATTAAAAATTTAAAAACCCCCGACAAAAAAAAACCTCTTAAAAAATAAATTTATCCAAGCGTCGTACCGTCGGGGGTCCAGTTGGTTTTGTTCTTGTGATAAGCGGTCTACTTAGCAGTCCCCCGACGCTTAAAACAACATTAAAACACCTTTCAAACTAAACCATTTTTATCAAAATCGGTTCATCCGTTTAGGAGCTACGATGCCACAGACTGACACACAGGTACACAGATACACACGTCAAACTTATAACACCCGTATTTTTTGGTCGAGGGTTAAAAAGGAAGGAAAAATTAATACACGAGTTCATTAGCCTTTCCACAAAACAAAAAATAAATAAAAGAAACAAAAAATTTGTGATGAGCTTGCACAACTGCGAATGTTGAAATACCACAAACATACAACAAAAGAAAACTCGAAACTCGGTTGCTGTGAAGTTGTGGTATAAATAAGAAAGTATCTGACCGAAGCCCGAAATGTTCCCTTTGTTCAGGGATACATTGTTGACTGAAACTATTCAATAACAAGTGTAGTTAGTTCACAAAGCGCTTGCTATTCCACCTGGCCATTATAGGACTTGGCAGTCAGAATGTATATACTTATTAATTTATACCGCGTATAAACCGAACGATGCGATGGAACTTGCGACAACAATTTTGGGTATTTCGAATTTTCGACGTAATTCACTAAGTTCATAACAGGGACCGACGGCTACCTATGTACTTGATGAAAATTTCAATAAAATAACATAACATGAGGTTTTATTACGTGGAGAGTGGGTCATTATTGTGCGTACCATTTATTGGCTGGTATGAGGGAAGTTATTTTATTATTATTCTCACGCAAGTGCTGAGAATAGGCAATAATGTGAAGGCTTGGACCTTTATTATTACAGCAACAGCAATAGAAACAAATATTATTCAGAATATATGCTGTAATATACCATGTAAAAGATATTTGAAACAAGAGAACGCCACATTAGTTGACCTTTCAAAGAAATACAGCTTCTTCTTAGCGTTTTATGACAGAAAAAGAGGAAAATTTAAAGTTAGATATTACTTTATTTTTATCCGTAAATTAAATCTTATTACGGACGTCAAACGACGAACTTGGTTCATACTGCTAATTACAACAGTCCCTAGATTCCGTGAAATGTGTATTTCTAGAACTAGTCCAATACGTAGTACTTATTTCAACAAATACAACTATTTACTACAGTACTCTGCGAGTGTGCTAATGCAGCGATTACGCTTCAGCACAAACTACATCACATAAATCCTGGACTTAACGGATAAAAATAGAGAGGTTGAACAAATACGAGTTTACTTTCCACTGAACATGTCTCGGAGAAATATAACGTCTTCATCTCCCGTATTTACCTTTTTCTTAAAGATTTATGTACACAATAAATATAGGCCCACTCCCGCGCCCAATCACGCTCCCAATATTCGGAGGTTACGTCCAGTCCTAAACAAACTCGACCCGGACCCCTAAAATGTCGATTACACTAACTTCTCTTTGCTAAATAAAAAAGAGCTAATTATAAATCATTATAATGTATGTGCGGTCATGCGTGTTACCTAAGGAGCACAGAATCACAGATTATTCTGATTTTTTATGAACTGATCTGCATACAACAAGAAGTGGTAAAACTCGATGAATTGTTGAGCGATTTTCTATAAGGAATTTCAAAGTAAAGTGGAACTTTTATTTAAATTGCGCCGTAACTACTTTCAAACGTATTTACACCGCAATGTCACGGCAAATTAGAGCGAGATTGTGGCGGAGGAAAGGACCAGTAGAAAGTGTGCAACTTAGATGAATTATCTATAATGAGAGCTCTCGTTTTCCACTATCTTTGATATTCATATTGTAATCTATAGTGTGCATTCGTTCTACAAAAGTTTGCAGAACACTACTTAAATGGATCGAGTATATAAAAATGTTAGAAAGAAATCAATGTTGTCTTAATAGATAAAAAGCCACAAGAAAAAATACCAACAAATCCAAAAGGTGCCTGTACAAATGGCAGGTTTACGATTAGCGCAATATTAAAGGCCCAGGATTCCATTATCCCTGAGAGAGCCCGCCGTCCCGGACGTCCTAAGGGATGTCAAAGGAATTCACGTATGTTGTGCTCCCCCAACTAAATTCGATAACACATTACAGATACTGGCTTCGAACTTAGGGCTTGTACACACAACTGCGATGCGACGTCGCATCGTAAAAATCTAAGAGCACCCATGACGCATCGCAAGAACTTGCGAATTGATTCACATCGCGCATTTCTGCGATTTTACGTTTATTTTTATGATCCATGTACCACTAGTTTACAACCAGGTATTCTACTAGATACTCTATTATTAATATGATTCGTGTAAGAAAGTGATACAGTGGTCTATTTTTATCACAATATGTCTCAAAGGAACACTTTACAAAAACACGTAGCAATATTGAAATTGAATAATGTTCATATAACTAGAGGAAACTCTATAGTCTTCGAAAAAACCTTTTAGTGGCTCGGATAGAAAATACAGATCATGGGCGCGCATTGAGTGAGCAAATACTTTATATCCCAGCGAGGTTATCTAAGCCACGACTTCGAGTCCATATTCCGATATTAAGAAAATAGGATAATTAACTATTTATTCAAGTAAGAAAACAATTAAAACTAGAAAACTAAAACAACAACAAATTATAAAAGGGCGTCAAAAAACTCCTCAACGCTGTCAGCTGGTAACGTGCCCAAGAGACTGGCGGCGTTGCCACGTTGTATGGCAATACTTAGCCTCTGGCCAAGGTAGAACCCAGCCCTTGGGTCACAAGCGACAACTAGGCGTTTGGATATTTCCTTAAAAAGGTAGATACTACAAAAGTGTTAAATACACTTTTGTGGTAACTATATTTTCGCCGCGGCAATTGACAAGAGATTGGGTGGGGAGCGCCCCGACAAGGTCACCTACAAAGGGCGGGAATATTCATTGATTCTCAAGAATTCCCTTTAGGCTTAAGAGGGATTACCGATCATTTGTTTCAGTTTGATTCTAGTAGACAGGGGCAACCGAGAAAATTACTCGTGCGTTTTCTGAAGAGAAAATGAAAATGTAAAAGAAGAAGACTTTTCTATTTATATTATAAATCCATTTATAGAGTCCGAGGGAATGTTTTTTTGCATTCTGTGACATACAGTACTTACAATTTGATGTGACGGTTTCCTTATCACAAAAAGGTCCATGTTTATCGTTGATAATAATATTATGAGAAAGTCAAAGAAGTAATAATGTACTTATACCGCTAATGTTCAACTACATAACATTTTCTGTAGGTACTTAACATTTGTATATAAATTAGGAATACCACTTAGTATATCTGCGTAATACAAAGATATACCCGTGAATGAGGAATTTAATACACTAATACACCCGCAACACTGGCTAAATGTAGTCTAGATTCGCTATTCTCTTAGTCCCCATACGAACGTACAGTAATACGGGGCACATTACTTCGACATTTCCTAAATTCACTTTCAGTAAATCCTGGGGCCCTGGTAGAATCGTGACGCCATTAAAGCCATTCAAGATTGGATGACTGTTTCAATATTTACAAAGGGTAATTCTCTGTACTTCAATAAATTACCTAAGCTAAGCTCTTCGTTCTATACGTGGCGTGGGGGCAAATAAAACTGCGTGGTGTCCTACGGAATCCGGGCTAATGTGAAAGCTTTCGCTGTGCTGAATTATGCAAATTTAATTTAAATAACTGACTTTGCCAGTCTTGCTGGCACGCCACTACAGGCTATATGAGGCTATGAACGAGGCTACATGTTGCTTGTTGCCTGTGGGGTGTCGCGTGGCCGCCCGCCCGTCTTCGGAAATAGCCTCACATATTTGTTACGTTTACGTTTCTACGTATTCCGCTAATTCTAGTTAGGCGGTGAACAAGGCATGAATATATTGACTTTCAAACAAGTGTTCTTGCCACGAAATTATTTCTGTGTAAACGAGTAATGATTATTTTTCAAAATGTTGTGCTTGCTACTTGGGGTTTTTCTATTTCATATTATCACAAACGACTTCGGTTTCCTAAGGTAAGGCCCTATTTTCAAGACTTTTTGTAGAAAGGAAAAATCTAGATCGGTGCTTTTCGTAGTACTATTCATAAACATTTTGTCGTAGTACCACCTTACTACATACTATGTGTAGAATCCCGACAAGGGTAACAGAGTGTATTGGGGAATATATTATACACAACACAAGACGTATGACCCTTTACCCTTTTAGCGTATTACGGACGTACGGTACAGAACCTATCTCATAACAAAGAACTTGAGAATAATACAGAGTAGTGTGACAAAATGCGACAGACTACAGGCACCTTCTAATTTAGCTCGAAGAAACATAAAGTCTAATTAATTCAGAAGCTTTTGTCGCGAGCGCCGCCAACTTAAACATTCCGAGACTTTGACGACTTTTGTATTAAAATTACACAAATGTTGTCTTTCCATTACGTCACTCACTGTGGAATATTGTGATAGCTTGCAATTTTGCATACCTGTCCACACGGGGTATAATTGAGTGCGATTTCTTGTCTCTTGATGTATTCTTTCAACAGGCAAATCAGAAGGAAGAAGAAAAAAGTAAAAACTTTTTTACAAAACCATATAACCGATTTCAATTTTTTTTTCCAATTTATAGTATATATAGTATTTTTTTTTTTTGGAAGACGTTTATGTTTTTGTAAAAAAAAATACCCTTTTCAGTTGTGGTATCTCACATAAATCCTAGTCAAGTATTATTTTTACATTGTAACTAGACACCAGCACATCGTCCATACATATGGCAAAGAACAAAATGCATAATTAAGAGGATGACTCAAAAAGAACCCAAGCAAAGATAAAAACTATGTTAATTTTTTATGGGACCAAATGGCAACTATTCCGCATCAAACTAAAAAATCACGTCAACCGGATCATAAATCTCAGAGTAATCGGGGTAAATAAATAAATAAAAAACAATCGAATTGAGAACCTCCTCCTTTTTGAAGTCAGTTAAAAACAAATCGCACAGTGTTCAGATGTTCGGTAAAAAAACGTTATAAATTAAGTAACCTTTTAAAACCACATAACTACACGTATCCTTGACCAACCTCTGACCCACATGCTTTAACCTTTAAACACTAATAAAATAAAACTAATAGTTTTCCTTCACTAAAAGCTGGATCCAATTCCCTCGCGTGTGATATACACAATTTCCTATTTTATAACGGTTCGCGAGGGTCCTATAAACTTCTGTAAGAAGATATTATGGTGGCCGCCATCCCTCACGTTAATTGCTACTGTTTTAATCTCTCGGTATCAAACCCGTCCTAAACAAATATACGAGAGCACCTCGTTAGATTTTACAATCATTAATGTGAAAGCTTCATTTTCCAACCGCAGAGAAAAGAACCAAATATGACAGCAAATATATGGGTATATAGAATTGTTTGCGTAGTCATTTATCCACAATAGCAATCTAATAAAACGCCTAAATGGTTATTCTAAGAACGTCTTTCAGTAAGTAACTATATTCTATTCGAAACCTGCCAACAGAACATAATTTAATGAAAGTTAAACATGTACTATATCTTAGTTAGCTGCTCTGGATTCGAAAAGCTTTCAGGCGGTAACTTCAATTAATTAAACATCAAAGATTTATTAACATTTGCTAATGGTGTAAAGCTGTATTCTTTATATGTTATAGAGCTAACAAATATCGTAAGTAGTGATGACAAAGTTTTCTACTAGGATAATATAAAATGTTAAAAAGTTATGAGTCCCCAGATACATTTATAGGACGTCACCGAGTCTATGGTGCGCTTGATAAATAGGATGCAGGGAAACGAATAGAAATACTCGAGCTAGGAAACTAATACTCGTAGGGAAATATTTTATCCCACTAACAGATTTTTCCTTTTTCATTTGACGGAATATAATGATGTATCCCTTCCTGTGTGCATGTAATTCATGAAGACATTAG
Organism: Cerastis leucographa; assembly: GCA_963082945.1. Taxonomy (NCBI): domain Eukaryota; kingdom Metazoa; phylum Arthropoda; class Insecta; order Lepidoptera; family Noctuidae; genus Cerastis; species Cerastis leucographa. The sequence continues at coordinate 16,098,181 of OY720356.1, read as the reverse complement.
CCTTGTTGGTTTAGCGATTGCAAGCACTGCTGTCTGTGTGTGTGTGTTTTCCATTCTCAGTTACAGTTCCTTCTGGACACGAATATTTCTAGATATTTAATAGGTATGTGAAGGAGTTATTAGACTTATTTGGACTACAAGGTTGTTTTTAAATGATCAACTTAATTTTCTTAATTGCTCATGCAAATCCGACAGCGCGTGGGAAGCCTAACTACTTACATAAATTCCGAAATATGATATTTGTGGACGTCAATATACGATGTTTTAATATCCAAATATAGAACGTGATAAACGGGTAAATTGAATAACGCCAAACTCAATTAGTAAGTCATTGAGTATTGAGTAGTTCAGTCACCTCATGTACTTTGAAAGGTGTCCGTCGGTATTGAAGCGTAGAAGGGGCAACCTAAAGGTTAGACTAGTCTAGAGGTTCTAGACTGTAAATACCCCCGAGTATAAGGCGGCCTGTATAAACACGTTTTTTATTGCAAATAGTAAGTAGGGGGACATCGACGCTAAACGTTCGTTTTAGCGTCGGTGTCCCTTCCATCTTGTATACGGTCAGACATCACGTATGGATCACTATAGAAATTCGTAGACGGATACTGTGATACTCAACTGAATTCCATAGTGATGCATAACAAACTAACAACCTGACGGCCATGCCCACATACGGCAAAACCGTAGCTTTTCAAGGCACAAACACGTGTGTACAAGCGGCATAACGTGTCTAGTCTTCAGACAAAACTAGCCAGACACCCAATACTACTTAATTACAGTCTTATTTGTGCTGGCAGCGTCGCTAAACGTCCACAATTTGTGACACCAATAAATATAATGGTAAGTGTCTCGCTGGGCGCTATCGTGGGCCCTATACCGTGCAGTCCCGCTGTGATTAAACGACTACAATATAAATGATGAAGGCTCGTAATTAAGCGGACTCGCCCGCCGCATCAATCACTTCAGAGATATCTCGGGAACTGATTTTGTTAAGCCATTTTTCTGGTAGCTGGTAGCACATCCTTTCACTTTGACGGGCCATATTGACGATTTCTATTTTCGTTTATGGATTATTAGTCCCTTGACGGTCTATGGTGAAGGTTGTAACTAATAAGCCCGATGTGAGTGATTTGAAGGATGTCTTACCATTAATCAAATTATGAATTTGTTTGGTTGTCAGATATTGAACCTGGAGTATTGTATCTGCTGGATGCAACCTCTCACGCACTCATTAGAAGTTTCCTTCCTTTAATTTACCTGAAACAAAAAGGATTTTTTTGTTAACCGTGTTAAAAACATCATTTTCATTAGCTTAATTACACAATTTGAACAAAACATCGCTTAATCTTCTAAGCTGTTTTACATTTTTAATGGATAGGTACATTGCTGAGGAAGTTTGCAATGTCGTCCCAGGTGTAAAACCTTCGTAAATGGCTACAAGTCACGAGTGTGTGTCATACATAGGTTATTAACATTGCTTATGACTTATGTATGGCCATACTAAAGGCTGATTTCTACAAGTTGCGCAAGAAGACATCGTACTTTACGTTTTTATACCTACAGTGCTGAAAAGTGAACAGTGCTTTTCGCGGTTGAATGACATTGTCAGGAGAGCACTGTTGCTGAACATTTTTGAAATTATTTGTGGAAAGTGAGTTTAAAACAAGATGGCGGCGTTAGTTCCGGCATCAGTTGGACAGAACGTTTGGCGGAGTGGCTGAGCATTTGGCTGTTGCGCTACGAATCGCGCTTTCAATTCCCGCACGGAACCAATATTCGAATGGTCTAAAGGTAACTATTGTTCTGGATCTGGGTGTTCGTGTACGTGAGTGTAAATGTTTGTGATCGTACGATACAGAAGAAATCTTCGTGTGGGCAACGTTTAAAAGCTACGGCCACGTGCCTATGACCACAATAACAATGGCTGATTTCTACAAATTGCGCAAGAACACATCCTACTCAACGTTTTTCACTCCTAACACTCAAGTTCATCACAGAAAATATAGCAAGCGATTGCCCAACGAGTTTAGATCTATTACAGTAACGTTGTATTATAACCTCATTATTGTTACGTAAGTACTAGAGTCACGACGTCTATGCACGACAAAGGTTAAATGACATTTCACGTCTCTTTGTCATCTTTACTTTGTCGGGCGGGGAAGCTGGCTTCGTCGCTATACGGTGCAATAAATGCAAGTGCAATGCTATTCGCCTTTGTGCTTTGTAGGAATCCTATAAAGTATTTATTGCCTTGTTTAGTCGACATTCAAGTCTTTAAACGATTTGAAATGAACTGGCAGTAGGTGATGTTTCGTGTTACTCGAGAGGGTTATTGAGGAGTATAATATAGAATACAAAGTCAAAATAGTAATTTAGTACAGTGTCTTTTTGTGGATATTTGTAGAGATTATTATGCAGCAGAAGAGCTCTTGAAAATAAGGGTAATCTCTCAAGAATCTTGACTTTTACTCTGTAGAAACACATTAATAAAATGTAGATTTTGATATACTTGACATAAAATGCACGAAACTTTTCATGAAAGGTACGGGGAGATTGTGGATTATTTCAGCAGAGTTGACTTACTTTGAAAATATTACAACATATGGCTTATTGAATAAGTTAGCGTAGGTATATAATGTAAATATCAAAACTATTCAAAACTTTCGAAATAAGTATAAAGATTGCATAATTTTTGTGCACGTGTTTTGTTTAACAAATCATATTTTTTTTCATGTAAATTCGCAGGACATGTCATGTCCTCACTTGTTTTACATATTTTCAGACTATCAACGAATTTACTTGATTGGCGCCCAACATAAAAGCACAAAAAATAAAAGTATTCACCGCAAGACAATCCTAACTGGGTGGGGAATAATCGCCAACTAGATGTCTGAGTTGAGTTATCAATTTAAAAATATATACATAAGGCTCCCAAAAATATCGTATACATTCAACTAAACGAATATTCAGGTATATTATTATGTCATATAATTATTCTATTACGTAAATGTAGGTATGCATCACTCCATGTTTTGTATCCTTTTATTGTTCATGTTTTGAGATTTGATATTGCAAAAGCTTCTCACCGGAAAAGTGCATTCACAGATTTATATTTTACAATAAGAGAGCATTACAAAACATAACTTCAAACGGCAGTATTAAGAAGATTAAGCATACAGGTGTTCAATCTTCGTTTACTGAAAATGGGTTTCGATCGATCTCATTATCTACCAGCGTATAGGACGAGCACTCGTTAAGATAACGTTTCGATTGTCTTAATAGGGGCGGGGTTTAATTCCGGTATCCACACCCTTCGCTCCAGCCTAATGTTTACGAGTGCTTACGTGGAGTGATTTGTGTTAGCACGTGGGTATGTCGATAAGAAATAGGTCGCATGCGTAGGTACGGCTGGCTGAAGCGATCACGATCAACCCTCAGCACAACGACATTCATCACGAGATCCGGCATCTAGTGTAGACGTGCCAACGTCACCGCCCGCTCCGGCTTCGATGACGTCACTTGTCAATAGGCCAATTTCGACGGCCATCAATTCTGGTGGCTTTATCGCGGTCGCCGCTATGAATATGGGACAAACAACCCAATTTTGAGAGCAGCGGTGGCCCAGTGAGAGCAGCGGTGGCCCAGTGGTGGCAGCCCCGACTTACGAGCAGTAAGCCGTGGGTTCGAACCCAGGCAGGCGCATTACTTTGTGTAATTAATTCATCACCGCTGCCCTCAAAAACGGTGAAGGAAAACATCGTGAGGAAACCGGCATGTCCTAGAACTAAAAATTCTAAGACATGTGACATCTACCAACACGCACTGGGCTCGCGTGGTAGATTACAGCCCACTCCCTCTCATAGAGAGGAGGCTTGTGTCCCAGCAGTGGGAACATAATAGGCTAATGATGATGATGAACCCAATTTTTCACGTCATATCTGAAAACCCTTTCTAGTTGGGGTATTTTGACGTGTATTCCATCTAGTCTATAGTTTCTTGCCCCAATACGTCTCTGTCGAATCCTAAGTAGAATGGACGTTACTTTGTGTCGATGTGTCACTTACCGAAAGGCGTTCTGTAGCGATTTTAGAATTGAATATTTTGTAGCCGTTAGCATATAGAATAGAATAATATATGTAATACAAAATGTGAACAGGATAAGCGGAAGTGATGCAGTTCTCTTTTGTCACATAAAGGCAAATCTTTTTATCGGCGCTCAATTTCCTGTTTTCAATACATAAGTACGTAAATCGGGCAAGTAATGTCATACAGCAAGACATAACGGCATTTACGATAACACAGCATTGTTTGTTGTTGTCAGTTCGTGTCGGATGATTGATGGCGACTTTCGAGAGTGATGCATCATGTCGAGCGAGACAAGACGAGACGATACGAGCGATATTCAATAAGAACTGTGGCTTCGTAACGTGTTACCGTTTAATCATTTCGACTTAACTTACACGAGTCATGGTTAGCCGTATTATGTTCAATTAGTCACTTTGTCAGTAGGAAATAGAATAATTGTTAGGTAGGTATCGCAAAAAAAACTAGAATTAAAGTAACAGTTGACTGTCAATGCCAGGTTATTTATTCACGGCAGCGGTTAGCACGATATATATAATTATAAAGTACGTAGCGTGTCCAATACAATAGGCTCATAATTGTGTTCGCTTAACGTCGCTTCCCGGATAGCTGCGGGCATGCGTGGGAGTGCGAGTGAACGAACTCGTCTGTGGTGTGGTGACGCCGACCGACGTGTGCGCATGTTTATTTGCCACCCACGACACATTAAGCCTTTGGCCTTTATACTTAGCTAGATAAATGTGCGATCGATTTGAGATATTTGTCTAAACTATTGTTACTGGTTCAAAGTTTGGTTTGGAAGAAATCGTCCACCCACAGCTAATTTCGCTAGTATCTTAACGAAGGTCCCTGGAGGTATAGACAGAGGTGCATTTAAGTACACTCACATTGCGCCATTTACGTTTAGCTCCATAATGGACATAAAATAGAGGGCGGCCCTACTACCATCAAAACAACAACCGAAGACGACTTAAAAAAGATACCTTAATTAATAATAAACCTACCAATTTCCATACAACTAAACTAATTAAATACAGTTTTATGAAGAAGAAAATGATCCTAGGAAAACGAACACCGTTCAGATGGGTTACCAAGTTTAGTTAGGAGGAGGGTACTTGCCGCAGTCTGGCAAGTGCCCGAAGGCTCTCGGGACCCTCCCCTCCTCCCCCCTCCTGCCCTCGCGCGGTGTTCACGCCTTACCTACCCACAGATTTTTTACAAAGTATGCATATGAGCGAATATATTCTAGAGCACTCCAGGTTCTCCATCTCCCAAACTTACACAGCCCTCATAAATATGTAGTTAACTTGTGCTGAGAAACGATTCCCACAAATTGGAAAGTCATGCATAACAATTTAAGTTTGGAATTGAATTGTATGTCGCTTAGGACTCCGGGTGTCGGCCCGTGGCGATGGTGACTCAGATGAAACTCGTTCAAGGATCAATACACTTCATGAAGCCACAAATCACACTTCTCTTTCAAAGCGCGACTGCTACAGAATGCTGAATTCTAAGGCCTTCCCTCCAACTTGTTTACTCTAAAGGTATTCATTTTAACGGCGTAATTAAGAAACACAAATAACGGCACACCAGACTGGCTTCACAACTTCTAAATTAATTTATTTTTTAACTCTTTGAACGCTTTAATTTTTTCCATCTAGGCGTAAAAATTGAGCTTTTAATTACACAAACGTTAAGCTTTTATTTAAATAGTTGTACAAAGGAGAACTTTCATAAAATAATGTAATCCTCAGAAATGCTCCCAAAGAAAACTTATTAACTTAACTGGTATAGGTACCTTTTAAAATTGAACAAAAGATTAGCTTAGCTTGAAGAAAAGGAATTGTTTTGAAACATTTATTTAAACGGGCTGTACATTGAACTTAGAATAGAACATTGTAAAAATAACTGAAGTTTAATACAAACAGCAGTACGTACAAAATCAATGTATAAATATAAGACAATCTGTCGCCTCACCGGCACACAGATAAAACACTGGATTTTGATCAAACATTCCACGTATAAAAAGAAGTCCCGTAAAATACTTTCGCACTCAAAATATTGGCGACGTGAACACACATAAACATAAAAACACACAAAATATTGTAAGGTACACAGGGACCCGAGAGATATTGATACTAGAAACATTTACGGGGCTTGCTTCACTGGATAAAGCTCTGCACATAATATATAGCTCTTATATATTCAGAATATGACGAACGGTAAGAGGTTTTTATGGTCCGCCCCGGAATCTTTCTTTACTTTGAACACCGACTATATATATATTTATTGTGCAAATATTCCAATATCTCTACATAGTTTTTTCAATGTTGGTGATTTATTTTTCTATGGTGCGTTGAGTTGATAACCACTAGTCTTCCTCTTAAAAGAGGTATCGTGTTACCCAGTATCTGGGTTGTGGAGGTCAGATATGCTGTGACTCCATGTAAAATACATACTGATATTCAGCTGGATCTGGAAGCCGACCCTTATACAAGGTGTTGTTTTGCAATCTCGTCAAATTCAAGGAGGTAACTATGCCAATGATTCTCGACCCGAATCAATAATAAAATGGTTAGGTAATTTTTATTGTTTTTCTTATTTACGGGAATCGGTAAGTATGAATCACCCGTGTTTTAAATGCGGACTTACTGATTCTCGCCCTATAATCGCGCTTTCACACATACAAACAATCTCAAACGTTATTTGATAATTTCTTATTCCCTAAACCACGTTATGGTGGTTATTCTGATATACTGAAAACAAACTTAAACAACCAAAAAATCGTTTATTAATAATTAGCTAGGTACCGTAATTTAAGGAGATGGCGGGACGAACTGAATGTTTTCCTTGAGAATTGGAAAGAAGCAGCACAGAATCGTGACCGTTGGAAGGAATGGAGGGAGGCCTTTGCCCAGCAGTGGGTCGATACAGGCTAGATATAATAAGAATAATATATTTTATGTCTTTTGTGACAACCTCCTGAATTTTGACGAGGATGCAAAACAACACCTTGTATAGTTGGGTAAATGCTAGGCAGATGATTGTGTTTTTAATTACTTATTGTTTGGGTCAACAGGTTCTAAGACCAAGCAAAGCCAAGTAAGAGCTTCGTTAAAGGAATATTATGGTGTATCAACATGGACATATTGATTGTTTACTATTCATTGTAACGACTTGAGTTTTTTGTCTGTCTCGTTAGTCTAGTGGTGGCAAGCGCGACTGCTGAGCAGGAGTTCCTAGGTTCGATTCCCACGTCGAGCAAAGTGTTATTGGGTTTTTCATCAGGAAGTATGGATTTTTGCTCGGTTGATCGCAATAGGCACGCCCCCTATTTAATTGGACTTAAACATAACTGGCGAAATGTGGGTGTGCTAATAATGGGTATTTCTCTGCCAAACCCTTCGGAAATTACAAGCGCCATGTTATGTGACTTGAGTTTTCATAGCATAATACTCTATCTTAACTTAAGTGTAGTGTATCTTATCTTAACTTAACTTAAGTGGCAGTGGGCAGGGCACATTGCTCGCAGAACGGATGGGCGATGGGGCCAAAAAGTTCTGGAATGGCGACCGCGAACCGGAAGACGAAGCGTTGGAAGGCCTCCCACTAGGTGGACCGATGACCTGGTGAAGGTTGCAGGGATCCCCTGGATGCGAGGCGCACGGGACCGGTCAATGTGGCGACACTTGGGGGAGGCCTATGTCCAGCAGTGGACGTCTTTCGGCTGAAATGATGATGATGATGATGATGATGATGAATACTCTATCTCGAATCTCTGTACAGACCGTTCAAACTGTAGCAAACATGAAGCCAATGTATGAGTAATTAATCTTAAGTTGATCATATATTTTAACTAGCTGTCCCGCGCAACTTCGTCTGCGTCACATTTTCCCCGTTTTCGCAACATTTTTCATTGCTGCTCCGCTCCTATTGGTCGTAGGGTGATAATATACAGCCTATGTCCTTCCCCAGGTTTCCACGAAAACGTCGTGAGAAAAGTTTTGAGTATGAATCTGGATGTTTATAGGAGTAGAGGAAGACCAAAGAAACGATGGATGGACTGTGTGAAGAATGATATGGCAAGAAAGGAGGTGTCTCATGAGATGACAAGTAATAGAGAAGTATGGAAGAAGAAGACATGCTGCGCCGACCCCAAATAAATTGGGATAAGGGCAAGAGAATGATGATGTCCTTCCCCAGGTATGAGTCTATCTTCTTGCCAAATTTCATTAAGATCCGATCAGCCGTTTAGTCGTGAAAAGGTAACAAACAAACATACAAACAAACAGAGTGACATTCGCATTTATAATATTAGTATGGATAATTGAATCAACAAAAAAAATTAAGAACCCAAAACAGCTACATGTGTTTTTTTAAATAAAATAGAGCGAAGCATAATTAACTTCATTTTTATTAATCTTACCTTTACTATCATAAAAAATGCAGAAGACATTCCCGAGAAAATACACGCGCATACAAAGCTTCTTGCCATTTAATGTAATTTATCAAGAAAATTAAAAAGTTGCCGCCAGTCGGAAGTCGGAGTACACTTGGGCTCGTGTAAAGAAGCGCGGGTAACGTATGAAGGCTCTTCAGCTCATAATGAAAAATAATATGGCTGAAGTAACATCATAATAACTAGTTTGTGACTGACTCGTGGCTGCGACATTGCAAAAACGTGGCTCTTTTTAGCTAATTCTGAACTGAACTCATCCCAATCTATCCAAATTCGTTCAGCGTGTTATTGAGCACCAAACATCATCATCTGCCTAGCCTTTTAACTATGTTCGGGTCGGCTTCCAGTCTAACCGGATGCAGCTGAGTACCAGTGTTTTACATGAAGCGACTGCCTATCTGACCTCCACAACCCAGTAACTGGATAATACGATACCCCTTGGTAAGACTGGATGTCACACTTTTGGCTGCTTACTACTTGCTTCGACTGTCAAAGATCTACAAATGACAGCCGGGACCAACGGATTAACGTGCTTTCCGAGGCACGGAGGAAACTCTATATGTAATTATGGTCACCCATCCACGGACCAAACTCGGCAAGCACGGCTTAACCTTAAAGATCGACCCGTGCGGCTGTTATTATTTAGCCACGAGCATCTAACATATTCTACCATAACACAAAAACACGCGTGTTTTCCACTGTCATACATCGACATTTCATCAGTTATGTCTACGCTCCATGTAATAGAGGACAAGCCTATTGCCATCAACCAGCACTCGTAGTATGACCACCGTAGAAACGGGCTATGTCAACGGAAGATCGTCAAACACATTGTCACTGTCTATCTGTCATTATGTCGATTCTTACGTAGACAAAACTCGTTTCTACAGTGGTCATGCTACGCGTGCAGGCTCAAATACAGACTCCGGACTACTTCTAAGAAATACTTGGTGGAAAAACCAAATAACCCGACTCGGATATCGAACCCCGGACCTCATGCTCAGTAGAAGTGCTCGCGACCACAAGACCAGCGAGGTAGTTGATACAAATCATACACGTATACGAATCATAGACATATTACTTTTGCGGAAATCGGTTTCCCTCCTCACAAACACATCCCTAAAACATTTCACCTGGTTACGAGTGTTGCTAACACCTGCATCCGAAACAGGGTAAACAGAGCACCCAGTTAGGAATTAGGTCACACAAGAAACATAGCCGGCAATAAGTCAGACTTGTAATCAAGCGTGGAAAGTGCAAGTGGCTGATCGGTTAGCTACTCTTATTTTATACGTCGGTTGAGAAAGTTACAAGTAACATTAATATTATACAAGGTGTAAATCACCTCATCACGAAGCCGTCAATCAAGCATTCTGTACATGAAACTAAGTAACTTTACGCAAAAATTATTGCTGGGAAACGACTTTTTTTTGGGGGGTATAAAATCATGTTTTGTGGTAGAACTCAATGTAACGCACTCTAAACATTGTGCTGATGGACGGATTTCATAGTACGGGTGTTGTGGAGGTGTTTAAAGTAAAAATCTTACATTAAAACTTGTATTTAAAAAAATACTTGGCAAAAATTTGGAACTTTGACCCCTAATATCTCCGTAACTAGAAGGCTCCCAGGTATGGTGTAGAACAAAAAAATGATCGCAATGACAGGGAGAACCAGTGCCTTTCGGCTTCGTTAAGAGGTATTTTACACCCTTTATGTGAAACAGGTAGAACTTTTAATCTGCAATTTTCAAAAGCAAAAGAATAATAAAGTCGAAGTTTTAGTTTTTATTTGCGAAACAAACATAGGTGTAAAAGGCGTAAATATAAAGATCAGGAATCTCTATGTTTTGTCGTCAACGGCGTACAAATATTAAAACAAACTTTTAACAGAATTTTGTGTTGTTAAAAGGTGATAGTATTTTCCGTACGCAAAATACGCGCTTTTGGACGTGGAGTTGCTGAAACCAGCCCATTATAAGTTGATTGCTGCTTGTTAATTTCAGAATCGTCTATCAAAAGGTACTTTCATCATCAGATTTTACAGGTATCTTAAAGCTATTCCAAATTCTAAAATCAAAACCGCGCGACACTAAACCCTATGTTTTAGCCAAAGCAGCACTAATTAGGTATGCGATAGTTTGTGCAATTAATAAGGAATCACAAAGCTAACACGGAGCTAGTATTAACCAGACACGCTAACGTTTCTGTACAAACATTTTGTCTACGCCCCGTGCGTGTGCGATAAGCAAACTTAACCATGAATGTATTAATAACATAAAGTGTTATTTCATGAATTGTTCGTCAAACTTCACGCTAATTCCATACCTCAGACCACAAACAAATTAATTTATTCCAGTCCAGTTAACTCTGATTGGAAGCGTTTTCTAAATATTATTTTTTAATCGAAAAATTGAATCAGTCTCTACAATGAGATTGGATACCCAATATCTGATAAATAAGCAAAAAATAAGTGAATCAAATCGTGATAAGTGATGCGGCTACGTAGAAGGTGCGCATTGTGACCGAAATAATCGTGAGGTGATCGTCGCAGAAACGCCGCCGACACGCTGCGGTCCCGCCATGCGCCACGACATTAAGCGATATTTCCAATCTCACGCTCGCACTCCTGTTTTATTAGATTTTTCAGAAGCTCACGCTATCGTGAATCTTCGCCGGTGCCAAATAATAATAGCGAAATTCAGCGAAATTTGCGTTTCGCTCACCGCTTCACGTCGCCCTCCATCCCAAATAAAAATGATAGGCATTTTCCAATGCCTTAATAGAATAAATCGTTTCAGCTGAATCGCATGATGAAAAATCTTCCGCGGCACTTTTACCCGCATACTCTTAGGAAAGTCATTAAACATTTAAATGTGGTACACTGGTGAGTATGTTAATTAACAAGTTTTATGCAGGCGGGCGCACACAGATAGTTTGTGACGGTCGCCGCCGGTCGCCGGTCGGTGAGAGCTCCTGGACGTTTTATTGCCGCCGTTGCTCAGTTTTGGGAAAAATTTAATTTAGCTGCACAGTTGCCCACATTCACGAATATTTATTCGGACAGTAAACTACGCAACTGGGAGCGAGCACAACTTTACGTACTACGTACATATCTGTTCTGTTAGCACTCTAAATCAATGCACCGGTGTTCCGGGCACGTTTATACAAACAACTTGGTTTTCGTCTCTTGAAACTGGACGTCGTTATTAAATTAAGCGAGTATGTACGGCGTGCACGGTGTCTATTTCAGCGAGAGACGGCTCGGTGCGCGGTGCATCGGTGCGGCGGAGCGCGGTGAGCGGTACGGGCCGTGTGCGGCGTGCGGCGCCGGAGGTCGGCGGCGGTGACCGCATGTTGCCGCACTTGCACTCGACAGATTTAATCAGGCGCCAACAACCGCGAACACGATCTCAGGGCGTTCCACTCCACAGACCACTTCACTCGTATCACTCCACCATTATGCACCAACTTAGTTTTTTAACAGTTCTCGGAACGAAACCTTGCGGACACGAACGCTCGTTTTCTATTAAATGTTCCATGTTCTTGAATTCATTATCACCACGAGACGCATGCCAACCTGCACTCACGGCTCTGAGACAAAAGGTGCACTTTAATAAAATATTAACGATATCGGAATCATCGTCAGCGTCATGCAACGAATTCGGTTTGTCACGATTCTGAGAAAGAAATAAACGAACAAAGAAACAAGGAGAGCTTGAAATCGGTAAGAAACATGCAAATCAGCGTGATGTTGCGGAGCGGCCAACGACCGCGACCTCACCATCGCGGGGTTCAATACACGCGCATAACAATAAACTAAATTAATCTTCCCCACGCGAGATAACGTATTCGGGTACTTAGCCACAGCCCGCTCCCGGGCTACCGTACTGCACGAACTAAGAGCAATAACAGCCCTTAATGAAATGCGAGGACTCGTCCGCACCGCTGTCAACGACCAAAGAGAGATATGCAAGTAACAGACACGAACATCAACTTCCACTATGGATTAAGAAATTAGATGAACAAATAATCAATTAGTGTGCCATGATGCCACGTAAAGTGTGATTGAAGATTGGGGACTACATCAATGTCAGTGGTGTCTGTGGCCGGAGGGCTCGAATCGTACTTTATCCGAAGTAATAAATTGCACTCGGGACAATTTGCTGACTGTCGCCGCTCGTTATCGACACTCTAAACTTGACTTTGAAGTACACTTTTCAATTTAAATCCGAAGGTCTGTGACGACCCGCACTTGGATGTTGCGTTTGCACAACGTCTGGCTTCTCGACAAATAGCAAAAAAAACTAACTTTAGAGTCGTACAAACGTCATAGTATCGTTTTTCTTTGAAAGCAATTACAAATTCAAAGAAGTCAAGTCAGGTATAGGGTGCATCTTTACAAAAATATTGGCGTGCCAACACATCCGTTTCTCAGAGGCAGTACAAGCATAACAAGAGGGAATGCTGCGAGTTATACAAATTGCGTTCCATTCGCTCGCCACTGAAAAATACGAGCTTCACACAAAAAAGGGGTTGCTCGGGATGGAGCGAGCTGTGAGTAATATTACGGGTTTGAATGAGCCGGCGAAGAAAATCCACGTCCTCCGCGGAATTATTGTTGCCTTGACAAATGACTCGCTCCCGACTTTTGATATGATAATGAGATTAGATTAGGATAGACGTGTTTTAATTTCCATAATTCGTCTTTCATCTTCTGTATTGTCTGATTGATTTAACAAAGATAAATGATATTGTATTGTATTGTTGTTGTATTGTTAACATATGTTTCTGCAGCTCATGTTAACGCTTCATGTAATTTACAGGACACAAAACCCAGAATCATCGCACAAGAAAAGCTTCTTGTTTTTCTATAAATTGGGAACGTACACAAAACAACACACACAAGAACTGAAGACACACGAAAAGAACTGGAAAAAATCATAACGCGTCAGCAGTTTTAGTTTGCTCTCGGAACTGCGGAACTTTGCTCTTCGTCGGTAAACAACTCCAGAGACACAACTGTTTTCTGCAAAGAAATGTATTTAGGAATCAGCTACACGCCTCGGCTGGGAAAAGAAGTCGAAAAACATACGTACGTGATATAAAAACATGTATTGATTTAAAATACACTACCGTTACTTTCCCGCGGTTAGCTTTGCGTGCTCAAAGTTGTCTTGCTATACATGGTACGATCAGTTTTTTTCTGAACCTTGAACGGTTCCCTATGAGTTCTTGTTGCGTTTTAAGTAGCATGGTTTCCCTTTGATTAATCATGTAACAAAAATCTTTTCACAAACTCCTATTAAACGAGAATGTTTATTACATTTCGAATACAAAATATAAATGTGCAAGAAACTTATACGAACCGAATAACCGGCCAATAATATCAATACCACGAAGTAGGTACACAAATTCTATTAAAAGGAACGAACTAAGCGAAATATTTCACAAAGAAAACAATTTATAGTAAGAGGAAATTCAAAGCATTCGGGAGACGTTCGGATCACAAACTTGAATCGATCCGTCGTCCCGTGAATAAATAACATTTTCGCGTAATTTAACGGTAACATTCCGCGATTGTATTCAGCAGCTATGGCGACGTCGGGTAGCACAAATTGCACCCGGTCGCGCACCCACCGCTCTGAAAAATGCTTTCCTTTTAACAACTGGAAGGGGAACGGCGCAGGTTAAATGGTCATATTCAGTCAACTCTTACGTACAAATGGGTTCTTGTGAGCTTCCTTCGAAGCTTTGTTTTGGTTCGTTGCTGAACGTCTTGTTCTAAGTTATAGCGTTATTGTCTTTACGGAACTTGGAAGAAATGTTGGAAATTATGAGAAGTAAAAAAGTAACAGCGATGCTACAATAACTTGTGAGCTTTATGATGAGATAATCTGTACTTTTATTTCCGATGTTAGAGGTTGAAGTCTAACTAAGTTTTTTTTTTTTTTAAACATAGCCGGAAAAAACGAAAGAAAAGTTCTTTCCCTCACAGGCAAATTAAGCCTGCAGCACCGTAAAATTAATAAAGTCCCAATTTATTTCATAAAAATAAACCGCAATAAACTAGGAAGAGGAAGACGATAATAATTTTAGTCACAAAGGCGTTCTTTTTTGCAAGAAATTTTCCAATTTACATACACAACGTCATAAAGCAAAAATACAGCATGGAATAATAAGTTTTTTAATGCAATTAAACGAACCTCTGCGCTGAAGGGGAGCGTAAAAAATAAAAAGAGTAAAGGTAGCATGCTCGGTCAGGTGTACAGCCACTTTAGATAGAAAGTGAGGAAGATGCACACATCTATAGCCGAGCAGAACAGAAGTGCGGGTAATCGTAGCGCAGACGCAAGAATACAATCGTAATGAGCCAATAGAAAACATTAGATATTTTTAGCATTATAGAGGACTCATTCCAATGAATAGTGTTCGCATGAATATAATTTAAATTCAATAGCGCTTTTGGTTGCGGGTGGGTGGCCAGGGGTGTACAGCCGTGACGCAGAAGGCAAAAAACGCTCGAAAAGTAAACCGAATGAAAAATTTAACAATAAATGCGAAGTGATTCTTGAAATCTTATGATATTTTTTTGGCTTTACCTTTAGTGAGCCGCACTGCTATTGTAGTTAAAGAACATTTAACTTTTAAAATGGGAGCGTTTGAGAAGACTTTTATTAGATTTATTGCTTGTGTAAATTTTAGACCGCGCTTTTGTGGAGACGGACAGTGACAAGTGTGACGACAGATGGTACATACAGCTTGCGTTTTGGTTGCATAATGCGATATTTTCTCTCTAGCAACATTTCATATTACCTACGTGTATTCCATTCTAAGAGAATACTAAATAATATTAATATTCCCCGAAGTGCTTAATATCCTTGTAATATAACGCAATTCGAAATTAATAACAGAAATCTGCAAAGAATACGTAAGTACCATGATTCCCGAACTTTGAAATTTCGCCAGTTGTTGTAGATTAAACTGCTATGAGCAGACTCCGTTGAGATTTAGGTACGAGTGCCGACGATTTTCGCTCTAATCAATTCTGCCTCAATAAGTTTTTAGCTTTTTCTAATTTCGGAAGTAGACGCCATGCTTGCTTAAATTCAATTCTAATTCGTGGAGGACAAAAGAGCGCTCTAGTAGAAAAAAGTTTTAATAATATAACGGATTTGGTAACCATTAAAAGTCTACCTTAATAAGCTAGCTAGACAATTTAATTTCTGCTAAACCTGAGCTAACGGTTTATAGTATCTGCCTACTACAGACACTATACTCACACTTATCATCCATATTCATACTTTTATTGGTTTTACATTAGCATTTTACGAATCGTTTAGTTTTTATAAATATTTTCTTAGTATTCTTTGTTGTGACATAACTTGTCAGTTGTCATTTACTTTTATTTTTGATTGTTACCAGCCAAACTCTCTATGAAGGTTTCATTTAGATTATTTATATTACTAAAAATTATTATCATCAATTTGTGAGTTCAATTGTTGTATTTTATAATTAATTGCGAATATTTGCTGTGTAAAGATATTCTGAGTTATATTTATAAAAAACTATGTGCAAGGTTTTTGACCAATTGTTACTGGCTGCTTTGAATACTGGTAGGTTGCGTCTTACTAGAGCGCAGCAGTTTTGAATCTGGAAATAAATTTCAAGAAAGAAACGAAGGATCAGGGTATAAAAGGGATTTCTGATGGATGCCCTTGGTCAGTCGAGTCAAGTCTTCAGTAACGCCAATCTAAAGCAGGTTTGGCAGATGAACATGCCGGCTGAGTTGTCGATGCCGTTGCAGAGAGCGCTGCGCACCATTTTACATAGTGCTTCTCTATCCTGTGTTTCTGGAGGAGCGTTCTTCGTCTGGTGCTGCCGTGGCTGCTGCTAGCTGCAGAGAGGAAGCTGCTCTACGAGCTGACGAGCCTGGCACTGGGGCTCGGTACGTGTCTGCTGGTGGGTCCTGCCCAGCTGCCCTGCATCAAGTTCGTCGTGGTCAAGCTCGTCTTGATCATCGCTTTCTACATCTGGATGTTTGTCTTCAGTTATTATCACGCTCTGAGATTTGCGGAGGCATTCAAAACGTTCCCGGCTAACCTGCCCTCTACTTTTTTTAATAATTTATTGTATTTTTTTATATCATCATTTATTAAATTCATTTTCCCCTAATAACCTTTTTTTAATGTACAAATCTGTTTACTTCTTTTATCACGAGGAGCAAGCACGTTTGTAACAGGGTATACATGAGAATTAGTAAAATACTTCCTCTATTCAACATAAATATTTGCAGTTAAGATGCTCAATAGTCTACCTTACCTTTTCAAAGTCATCCGCTGCAGATTTTCACAAACAGAAAGATAACATTTCCATTGAAAGGTTCAATAACTGGTATCCATCCGCAATCCGCAGTGACCCCTCTTTTATGGGACTCTTGCCCTCTGTATCTCTTTCGTTTGTATGCACTTCATAATCCTTCAGCTATCACATTTACAGTCATTAAACCCTACAGAGTACTGGAGTACCTACAGAGAACGTTATGGGGGGTTGGCATTGTCCCTACAAGGGAAGGGCTACATTTTATGCAGTATAAATCTGTTTTCCCTTTTTTTTGTAACAAAGGAATTTCGCAACTTAAATAACGTAAAAAGTAACCGTTTTACGTGACACATAAAAAGTTAAGCAAAATTAAACCTGCAATGAATATTTGCAGATCACGGCGGCAAAGAAAACATGGAGAAAATTAATCAATGGAATACTAAAATGAAGTAAACGTAAGTTAGTTATAAAAAGAACATATTGTTCGAAGGCCAGAAGGTCAGTCCTCTCGTGACTGCTTGCGGTTACGATGATAATAACATACTACGACTTTTACATCCCTCGATAATGCCATATTGATTCCTAATATTCGAACGAGGGTATGGCATTGGCTTTCCATACCCGCGGATATTAAATCTGATTCGGTGAGCGTATCGGGTTAGAGAGTATTGTTTTTTTACTGGCAACATTTTATAAGCGGCCGCCATGTTGTGTGATAGTATATGTCAGATGCTGACGAAATAATTTTTCAAAAATGATACGCTGGCGCTGTGTTGATCAGTGTAGAAGATTATAATATGCATCAATTGATTAAATGGTTTACACTAACTTTGATGGCATTCATTGGCAATCATGTAAATGACAAACTGGCAGTACTGTATAATAGATCATTTATAAAATTTAGAAAAACGCTTAAAATTTCTCAATGTAACACCGACTTGGAGCTAGAGGAGATAGTGGAGTAGAAAAAAAAAACAACTCGGTTCAGGTAAAATTCATTTACACAGTAAGCATATAAGATGAGCATGAGCTCTGACTGTTGAAAGTCGTATCAGAACCGTTTGAAGTGCGTGCGAAGTTCCAGCGCAGAGTTTTAACGCACTTTGGGAATTCGGGAAGTCGGTGTATGGTTATTTAAGTTGGTGTGGTTCATTAAAATTCAATATCGGAGCGAGTGAGGCCTGATATCGATCGCAGGGGTGACGCGTAAACAACGCACCGTGTACGCCGCGTTGCTGCATCCTGGCGCCCGACATGGGACTAATATACATTAAATATTCTGGTCCCTACGAACAACATAAACTATGTATGTACACACTAAACAGTCAGTTTTCACTCGTGTGTGAATGAAACATATCTTTGTCGGGCTATGTTTGTCTAAAATGTCCTGCGTGGATTTAGTACGGTATTTGCGTACAATCCACTTTCATCGGTCACTATCATGAAATTAACTGTAGCAATGTTTGAAATTCAAGTGGGAAATCATATTTTTGGGTACGGTTACCGAAACGGACAAAAGCTACATACAATTATTGAATTCCCTATCGATTTTCAACTCCACTTGCAATCCAACTGTTCAACAAAACCATTGTATATGTATGTATTATCGGAGCGATTAATTAATATCAAACAGTAGTTTGCACACAGTTTAAATAATAGGTAATTAATATTGTGTTCGCGTTACGCTCGGCTGTGCCATGATTACTCAAAGAGGATATAGTACCACCCGAACTGCTGTCGTGGATAACTTTTAATGAATACAATGAAAATAACTCAAACTATTTATGTTCTGAACATAAACTACACAAACAAAACAAGAGCTTTAAATTTAACAGAAAATTGATGAAATTATTTGGTTAACAAGTTTCAATACACTGAAATATAAAAAACGATTCCTAATATACGTATAATGTGATCCCTTATGACAATCACTGTTAAGTTTGAAAATGGTTTTATTCATTATTACTATGCACTTTGTTCATATTAGATTTACTATTTGCTACTGCTTGCATATTCTTCAATCTACTTCACAAGCACCATTGTCATTAAAATGCCATCACAACTGTCTGGTAGGCATATACCCACTAGTTATGTCGTGTACATTGGCCGAATAAAACGGTCGAGCGATAACAGATGCGCACACGGTCACATGAGCCACAATGGCCCACAACGGCCCCACAATGGCTTGTCAGCGGCCACTGCACAATACAGTCGGCAAGGGCCCTCGGCGACCGGCACCTCCATTACCGGCCACGGCTCGTCACCGGCTTTTCACATCCAATGCTTACACTGAAAATAACGTTGAAAGCCCGCTATATAATTATTTTCCACCGGCTCAGCTGCGCTTGAGACTATAAAGCAGTTTATTGCCGTTTCGCCAGAGAAGTAATTCTCGGTTTGAACGTGGAGACTTGACTTATATTTTAACGTTATTTTTAAGGGACTGATAAGTTTGTTACAGTGTGAGACGTTCTTTTTATTACCTGCTGTGATCATTTTTGAACAAAACAGAGCTATACGGGGTGGGAGGCCCACCCACACACAAACGTTTCCCAGGTATTAAGTTCAAAATTCTGAACCCTCCCAGATAGATTTTTTTCATCGGTACTTAATAAAATCAGCTGTTCCATAATATTTTACCGTATCCGTTCCACCCTGTATTAATAGGCACAAAAGCTACATTAACGTAGATAATATTTGCTCGTTCAAATCTAACTAACAATGCATTATCCGGGCTTTAAACACGAAATCAAAGCACCAGTCGATTCTGCGGTCGCTATCATTTATTGATGATGTTCGGGTATTATAATAACATGATTATGCTTTAATGCGTGTTCGCCACTAATTAGAGCAAATAATTATCACACATAGAATACATTGCTAGCTTTTAGGAATGTGTAAAGCTGAAACAGGGGTCGTTGACTTGTGAAAACGTATTCATGTTAGTGTCAATGAGACAGAATTGGTTTCAATGGTAAGTGACAAGTGACAAACGCTAAGAAAACGTGATTTAAATGAAAGATAGACTAGCTAGGCATAGATGATATGACAAGAAAAGAGGTGTCTGATGAGATGACAAGTAATAGAGAAGTATAGAAAAAGAACACGCTGCGCCGACCCCAAATAAATTACGTTATAACAAAGATTGACTAACTAGACAGCAAGCTAAACAGCAAGCTGAACCAAGCTCAACAGTGATTTGCGATAGGCCGAGCTGATCGTTATTCAACATGTTATTTACTTTACAGGCAAAGTTTCTTCACTATACCAACTCACAGTTCAAAATATAGACACTATAATGGACCGTCTAAAATAACCTCCAAGTAAAAACAACTTGAGTAAATTTTTGATAGAGCTCTTTCTTAGAAGTCCTAACTAAATATCAATTTTACTATATCAACAGACGACACGGACGAAATTGAGAGTCTTTGAAATAAACCTGCAAAGATATACGAAAAAAAATGGGATTTTCCCAAATTGTCTCCTTTAAAAGAATATAAAATCGAAATATATGCAGAACTGAGAATCGAAAGACAAGATTAACAGAAAAAATTAAAGTAATTTGTGTAGGAGTTTAAAATACGTACCAGTCTGAAAAATGTTATTCTTTGAGAAATATACCTGAAAAAACTTACTCATATTTCAATTTGTAAATAGCCCTATTTTACCAAATAAAGTTACAAAAACAATGCAGTTTTAACTTGATACTTACTCATCTAGCATGTGCGTTCATAAAACAACAATAGAAAATTTGTTGTACACAACATTCACTGAACAAATAATAATCTACGAAAGCTTACGTAGGTATATAAAATTAAAATTAATATTGAAAGAGCTTACTGGCAGAAGTAAATGATTTAACAGAATCAATAGAATTAAATTAAGCCTGCTTCAGCTATATCAGCGACACGGTTGGCGAAGTGGCTGAGCGATTGACTGCGGCGCTGCGTGTCGCGGGTTTGATCCCCGCACGCAACAAATATTTGTATGACCAATAGATAGTTGTTCCGGGTCTGGCTGTTTGTGTACGTGAGTTTAAATGTTTGTAAAGGCACCCACGATACAGGAGTAATACCTAGTGTGGGGCAAAGTTTAAAAAAACAAAATAAATAATCGTATTTTTACCAGAAATGGTAATATATTACGTCTATAATTGCAGTACAAAACATTCATGCGAGTAATTTTTACGTAAACAAAAAGAGTTCGTGGAAATATGTGTAAAACATGTAATGCGAAGTGCTTCGAGGTTTTTATTATTTCACGAAATATTACCCGCAATAAAGCTCGTGATATTTTTGTCAATTCGGACATGTAATTCTGTAGAAACAAAATCGGGAATGTTTTTCAATGCGTCGTAACTTTTAAAAGGTTTTACTGCTGGTTTGCTGATCATTTGTAACCAAAGTTGTGCATTTGCATATCTATAAAACAACCAAGAACTGTTCTGTCTCTAGGTACGTTTATATAAAATTAAGATACAAAATCTACCGAAACAACAGCGTCGCGACTACAAATTCCGTAAACCGTTCTCGGCAGTCTTGAAAACTATCAAAAACATTCCTGTAAACTTGCAACACAGTAGACAAACCACATCAAAACACACTGTCTACAACTCCTGTATGATTAAATTCCTCTTGCTCGTCATTTGCTATTGCAGATTCTGAGAAGGGCTCAATTGCTAAGTCCCTTTTAAATTCAATCGGATCGAGTTCTCCCTCGGCTTAAAAAAGGAATACTTGGTCACAACAAGAGAGGGTCGTGTTATTAATTTAATTGGAATGCCTGGTATGGGCAATCGTGAACTGCAGTGTTTTGTTCGTACCTACATACCTGCTGTATTGTAGGAAACGGTGTATTTTTCTTCAAGCGTCTTATTTGGTGAACGCTGCCGACCAAGACAGGCATGAAATTCCCGAGCTTTTGTATCAATCACACTCTTAAATTAAGATATAATTGTTTAATGCGTTGTAAGACACACGACAGGCGGGGAGAGCAGCGGTGGCCCAGTGAGAGCAGCGGTGGCCCAGTGGTGGCAGCCCCGACTTACGAGCAGTAAGCCGTGGGTTCGAACCCAGGCAGGCGCATTACTTTGTGTAATTTATTTCATCACCGCTGCCCTCAAAAACGGTGAAGGAAAACATCGTGAGGAAACCGGCATGTCCTAGAACTAAAAATTCGAAGACATGTGACATCTACCAACCCGCGTGGTGGATTACAGCCCACTCCCTCTCATAGAGAGTAGGCCTGTGTCCCAGCAGTGGGAACATAATAGGCTAATGATGATGATGAAGACACACGATGCTCGTATCAACTGAACCAAAAACTGGAACTAGGATAAATGTAGTTTTCCTAAAACTTAAATCTTAATACTTGTCATTATCATTCTCCTCCCATCCCAGTTTATTTGGGGTCGGCGCAACATGTCATCTCCATACTTCTCTATTACTTGTCATCTCATCAGACACCTCCTTTCTCGCCATATCATCCTTCACACATCATCATCATCATCAGCCTATTATGTTCCCACTGCTGGGTCACAGGCCTCTCCTCTCTGAGAGAGGGAGTGGGCTATAATCCACCACGTGGGCCCAGTGCGGGTTGGTAGATGTCTCATGTCATCGAATTTCAGCCGGTTTCCTCACGATGTTTTCCTTCAGGTTTTTGAGAGCAGCGGTGATGAAATAAATTACACAAAGTATAGCGCCTGCCTGGGTTCGAACCCACGACTTACTGCTCGTAAGTCGAGGCTACCACGACTGGGCCACCGCTGCTCTCCTTCACTCGGTAATATCTATTTGTATTGTACCGAATAAGACGTGCAAAGAAATACCTATCCACAGCATTTTAAGTTACATCAACGACGTTATTGTTTAACTTCATGTTTTCCGGAGTGCTGGGAACTTGGTGATTAGGTGTGTCGGTGGGAACATTGTATACCATTACTCAATAATGAGCTAATAATAGAATAGTCAAGTTACTTAAATGTATAATAAGGTTAAACGGTTTTATGTGTTTCTGTCATTGTTTCAAGCGACACTTCATTATGATACGGGGCGTCACGGAAATACGATATGTAATTATGTATATTTCGCACTCTATGTGTCAACATCGTTAGCTAAACTACTAGTGAGAACCATTCATTATTTAAATGCATAATTATTCCAACTACCAAAGCTATGACAAAGGGGTAGCCATAAAGAGAAGAAAAAGGAAACGCGGATGAAGCGTAACTACCTAATACCATTGAAATAAAAGAACATCACAATCAGAAGTGAATCAGTTTACTGTAACATGGTACTTGTGACATAAGAATGTATACATTTTCCACAGACAATTTAACACTTGTGAAATTGTCTGTGGAAAATGTATAGACAAAAAAGTCGGTGAATTATTTATGATAAGTGTTTTGATTTGTGTTCTTTCTAAATCGAAGGTAATATCATCTTTCTGCCCTTGTCCCACGTTACTTAGGGTCGGCGCAACACGCTTTTTTCTTCCATTCTCCTCTTGTCATCCTTTCCTCTTGTGATCCAAGCAATAACTCTTTTTTCTTTTTTTGTTTCATATCATTTCTCACACAATCACATCAACATTTATATTCATCCTTTTTTTATCACATGCGATTCGTC
The DNA here is from genome assembly GCA_963082945.1 of Cerastis leucographa. Taxonomy (NCBI): domain Eukaryota; kingdom Metazoa; phylum Arthropoda; class Insecta; order Lepidoptera; family Noctuidae; genus Cerastis; species Cerastis leucographa. The sequence continues at coordinate 16,074,689 of OY720356.1, read as the reverse complement.
TCTCCTCATCACATGCCCATACCATGACAGACGATTCCCTTTTAACTTTTCTTTAACTGGCGCAACTTTTAAACTTCCTCTAATATACTCATTCCTCGCCTTATCCATTCTTGTCACACCACACATCCACCTCAACATTCTCATCAACATGCAATCTTTTTTATCCTTCTTCTTCACAGTCAAGCATTCCAATGAGACAGGTCTAATCACGCCTTTAACTTGAGGGGCATCTGTGGGTTTGGTCCAGTGACATGTCGCCATTTCCTCCATCCTAAGTTGATCAGGTGCGTTACGTCTCGATCTACTTCGCCATCCCCTTAGATAAGCGACCCGAGAACGGAACAGTCGGTATAGGCGTTCCGGCAAGGGTTATGAGTACAGAACTGGACAGATCGCCAAAATCATCCGCTGTAGACCAGACTGGATTACTACATCGACTGTACATCGTTCGCATCAACTGCACATACTTCCCAGGCATACATTTCTCTTTTAGGGCCCACCATAAAACCTCACGAGGTACCCGGTCGTTTGCCTTTTCGAGGTCGATGAATACCATGTGCAAGTTTTTGTGCGCACTTCTATATTTTTCGCACAGCTGGCGGATGGCAAAAATTGCATCCGGTGTCGGTCCCCGACCATAGACAAAAAACCGAATTGATTTCTTGAAATTTCGCTCTCTTCTCTTAGTCGTCTTTCAATAACTTTCTCCCAAACTTTCATACTATGTGCCATTAGCTTTATTCCTTTATAGTTATTGCACTCTAGCACATCACCTTTGTTGTTGAAGATGGGCACCAGCGAATTCTCTGCACCATTCGTTAGGTATGGTTTCTTCGAGCAACAAGTTATTGACAAACAAAGCTAACTACGTCCATCCAGCCACCCGTAATAAAGTCCAAACTTCGACTGGTATACCGTCAGGTCCTAATGCTTTACCATTCTTCATTCCATTTACTGCTATTCTCACTTCATCCATACTAACCTTTCTCACAAATCGAAGGTGATTTAATACTTAAAATTTAAACAACCAAGATAAACCGATTATTCAGATATTAATAAAGATCTTGAAAATAAATATTTAATCATCTGCCAGCTCTTATTTCTTATAAAACCCAAGTCAGTTTTTCACTCCAATTGATAAATTAATCGTGCAATATTTTGAGCACGAATAATTTCACTAAAAACTTCTTTGAAAACATCAAGCAATTAAGTTCTGACGCAAACGGAATAATGATCCCCAACACTTTTGCAGCATCCAGTCAATTCACACCTTAACATCAAAGGCAATTTTGTAAAAGGGCACCAAGCTTACCTCAAAGCGATATTGAATGAAAGAAATGTAACACGCTTGTGCATTACCGTCCTTACTACCACGAAGTATTGTGTTACGAGTTCCTGTACCTCTAAAAAAGTACTAAAATAAAAAGAAAGTTCGCACATAAAAGTGCCGTATCCATGTTAAAGCTGTAAGTATAATGAGATGTTACACTCCACGGCAACTTTTCTTAAGTAACTAACAAGTAACACGCCTTTCTAGAATGTTCCGCGGCATATGGCGCCTGAGTTTTGTTATAGTTCGCTACGTCTTCAACTTTAGATCATAAATACAAGTTTCGAACACATTGCCGAACCAACTGATACATGATAAGAGCAATACTGAAAAGCTGTTCGCTTTAGAAATAACATTGGCTGCTTTTCTATAGATCTGGTTCGTTACCTCGGGGTAACGAACCAGATCTATAGGTTTTCGAACTATAATAATGTAATGTATGATTCCTGAAAAGACGTATATTCGTGCTTCATTCATGTCCTTAATTTGCATATGCATTGTCACATCTACCATCATAAATACACTACACTACCGAAAAACGTGACAAACTCTACTTGTTTAAATATAAAGTTACACAAATGGAGCTTTTCATTTTTGATCGATGGTAATTTTTTGTTGTTATTGTATTTGCAATCCGCAACGCTCTTTATTCCGTCTAAAAATAACATGACACTATTTATACGTTTCCCTATTAAAGGAAATCAATTAAATTTAACCAAATTATTTTTTTCGTCCCAAGAGCTTTTTTAGTCCTTCTCGGAATCAAATATGAAACTTGTTAAATAGGTAGCTAGGTACTAAAATTTTCAATCACACTTGAACTCGAAAGAAAACATTAAATACTCCATAATACTTCTCGTTTTTCAACTCTTCCATTACAAAGTTGCGATCCTCCCTTCCTTCAAATACATTAACCAAGAATATCTCACGTGCTTAAAAGAAATTCTTAAACTTTGACTATGTAAAATCCCGAACAACTTTTTAAGATCCCCCGAGGTAAATGGACTAACCCAACGCGATATATTAAAGGCCCGTTCGGCTCCTGCCAACTCTAAGTGCCTATTTAGAAAAGCATGAGATCAACCGGGCGTAATTCTACTCGTTTCTCTTATTTAAATAAACTTCCATTCGTTGGAAACAAACATAAGACAATTTACTTACCTTTTGACAAGACAGATAAAATGCTAAATCTAATAAAAACCCTCCTAATCTCAGTCATAAGCCTGAGTCTAAATATACTTTATTCAAGCCGTCCAAATAGTTATCTTGTTGATATAAAGCCTTTTTCTAGCTATTTTTAGTTCCAACTGAATATAAATATCTTTTTCAAGATAATTTTGATGTTCAAAATCTATCTAAAAAGCAATTTTACATGTTTATTCGAAACTAAAACGATTTGAAACCAAATACATAAATTACGTAAGGAGAAAATAAACAAATCTAAAAGTTTGTTTAGATAAACATCATTTAAGTTATCATGCAGGTTTATGGGTCTCATCAATAGTGCGTCGAGGTCTTATCGTGTTGGTTAGTATGCAAGATTTATGAAGGCAATCCAATAAACATTGGACCAGGATTAAATATATCTAAGGAGTCGTGTGCAACATTTCTTCTACCATACGGTCGACCATTGCGGATTTTTTAACATCCTGTAATTTAAGTCCCCTTTAGGATAATTTTATCGCAGCAAGGAACGCAACGACAGTCAGTCACTTCGAAGCGATATGGGCATCGATACATCTCAATAATGTGGACATAACCAAACGCAAGAATTTCTTGTACTTCTGATATCCAATCAATGAACTCTTAAAAGGCACCCACAATTTCTTTCGCAGATCGTCGAGGGCCATACGTAACAAGGGCTTCCTAGATGACCGACAGCTCTTTTTTTTTTGCAAACAAAACGTGATTCCATGCATTGTTCGCTTCGTAAACAATCAATACTTGCAACTGCTGGTTCTTTTTTTCAGAAACAGGCAGTTTGTCGATGCTAACAAATTGTAAAACTGCCCATTGTCATTTGAACCACGATCTTTCATTGAAACCTTTATTTCACCGCTATCATTCGGGCCTTTAGTAATGATCTCCATAAAAATATAGGTAGCCACCGTGTGTCCAACTATGTGGTGAAGGAAGACGTTTATGGCGATGTCGTCGCGCGTCGTCCAGTAACCGCATAATTTTCGCATCTCGTAGGGGCGCAGTCGTGGCCGTGTCGCAACGACGCCGTCACGACACTCAACGACCGGCCTGCGGACAACTGCGCCACCAAATGTTCACACTTCGCTGTCTCGCTACCAAATAAATGCAAATGAATTGATACAAACGAGACTCTACATCGACTTTTTCGTTTCCGCTACGATGTTTTCGTTCGAGACATTTTCTTTGTTTATGCCTCGATACATTGAGTCAATAAGAGACTTAACTGTACCAAATGTTTTAAGGCTTCCAATAAGGCCACGATATCTTAGTCTCGGTTATATTTCTGTACGGTTTCGCTGATCCAGTTTAGGTGTGAAAAGGTCATGTTTTGGGCATACGTCACACACTTTTCTGCTAAGTTCTAAGCAGGTCACTCACAAAGGAGGTCGCAAGAGGAATCATTATGTGCTAGGGACAATAAGCTCTCAAGGGTGTTGTTCCTGTCGACTTAGCGTCGTGTTGTGACCTTTGGCGCACCTCATTTGAATATTTCAGAGCAGACGACCAACGTACCAGCATGTAGAGTAGTAACACAATTTGCAACAAGATTTAATTTACATACTTTGCTTTACAAGTTTCATTAAAACATCAAAACACTGAAGCTCAGGCTAATTTGAATAACGAACACGACCGAGATTGTAGCTCACATAACATTGTAGCCGCGCTTTCTGTAAAATAAGGCGGCCCTATGGTGCAATTACGAATCCGCAACGATAAAATGCGAGTTCCACTCACACGCCTGGGGATCCGCACTGCGAACATGAAGCACTAAACCTACTCATAATAATAGCTAAACTTACAGAGCTACTATCGTCACAACACATAGGCACATACAAGTAGAGACTAATATCACATATTAATTAGTGAATACCCAAGTAAACGAGAACAAGCATAGTGCTCTGGCAAATTAAGCAAATTAATTGTTGATTAATCCTTTGCCGCATTAGAGGCAACGGCTCTGCGGTCGGATTGGTCAGAACCCTTGATCACGTCGATGCGTGCCCATCAATCATGCGGTACCTGACTGACGAGGGATGACTCCGGCTCCAAGAACGAGAGCGCGGCGGACTGCCCGCAAGCCTATCATTAACGCTCGAAAAGGTGCATGCCCGAGCATTAGTCAAGCGCACACTACAATTACATGACGGATCATAAGGGTCCGTTCATACAGACCGGCTCGGAGAGGAAAGCAAATTTTTAATGACGTTTAAAACAGAGTTTTGAATCATTGTAATAAGGTTTATTTTTACATATCACTTCTTTTATTATTGAGAATGCTTGAGAGATAACCTAACGCGCTTAATGTGAAATAATAAGGGGAGCCGACCGGCTGCCGCTGATGACGTCCTGTTCAGCGCTCGCGCGGCCGACCGGCTCCGATTGCGTGCTCTTTCACGCTTTCGTAGCCGGCCAGCTCGCGCATCGAATGTATCGAAACAAAACTTGGACTGCGCGGAACTGGAGGTATACCACCCTTGTGGAGTCCGGCTCCGAGCGCATCTGTCCGGCTTCGAGTGCATCCGCTCAACAACAGTGCTCTTCCAGCCGATCTATGTGAAACGGCTGTCCATGCAGTTCCAAGCGTATAACTCGCGCCTGTCTGTCTGTGTGAAAAGAAGAGCGCCGGGCGAAGCTCTTTGTGACGGTCTGTGTGAACGGACCCTAAGAACTCTTCGATGTAAAAATACAGTGTTCGGTGTAAACATTTTTGAGTATGGTGACAATTTAACAAACAAATAAAAACTTACTTTACTTACTTGGTATTTTTGTGGTGCCAAATAAACAACAAAAACTGATTCATCATCAGTTTTAAGCGCTGATGAAGCCATATTACTAAATTAAATGTCAGAAAAAGTTTTTATGAAGTGCCCAACATGGCAGACAGCAGCCAAAGTTTTTATAAAGGTCGTAAACGTGGCAGATAACTCAACTTTTTAGCGGTACAAATAAAAAGGAGCGTAAAATATGATAAAAATTTATATTACAAGGCTAACAAATTGTCGGTGGGGTTAATCGCCATTCGCTCGTTACTTGTTCCCAGGCGTTGCTGATTAATTGTGGCAAGTTTGCCGTTGTCCACAAGGACGTCGACCCTACGCAGATAACTGCGGCGCGGCTTGCTCCTAACTAGGCATGCGGGGACACTATCTAAGACGTGTGACTGACGGGGGAACATCCACTAAATTGCTTTATATCGAAGTAATGTGTTTGAGAACCGGTCTTATTACTCTCGGGACAAAAGGGATTCTTGCGAACCAACATAATGGCTAATAACCATAATACAAAATGTCTTCACTGACAGCCTCATCTATCGCTGACGTGAAGAAATATCAGAGATAATATTAAAAACAAAATAATTTATATTGCTTATTCGGACACAATAGAACGACAGCCGACACATAGGTACATAAAAGGTTATCACTGTGATCCAATCGCCATAATACTACCATCAAGTTCTTAATCAAGCCAGCGTTGATTGTAGTATAAATTAAATATAAAATTTAAATAGGGTCCATAAAAGGCAGTTTATATCAACCTCGCCGGTCGGATATTGGCAGCGCATAAGTTTCAATATTGAAGCTCATTCCGAAACGAACGAACGAGTTTATTACAGTAAACATGACTCATAAAGCCAGATCACTGGGCTAATAAAATGGCTACCCCTCGCTGTCTGCGAAAATACAGCGCCAGCCCAAACAGAACCCCATAACGGTGACCCTTTCCCACGTCGGGACTGGGGGAGACAGGGATGAAGTATTGCCACGTTTGGATCCAGAGCAACAATAAAATCCGCAACAAAAATAGCGCAGAGCGCCAACAAATTACTAACGGACCAAAAACATGTTTCCTATACAAGATATATGGTGCTGTGCAAAGGGAGCTCTGAGGAAGTCAATAAATATTTCCCAATAACTTGATTACTGCAGAGCCTTTGATAGGAATAAATTTACTGCTTGGTAACAGGTGCTGCTGTACATTAGGAGGCTCCACACGCATATTCAGACACGCTTAATGGCTTTCTTGATTTATTTAACTTTTCAATTTTGTGTTTGACACGCAACGCAATTAACTTTAAGTACCAAGGGCGCTAGAAGTGGTCAATGACGATTAAACATTCTGGGACAGTTTTTCAGGAATGACGACAGGAATTTCCCTTTGTACAATAGCATTTTAGAGATAATTCGTGACTATAAAAGTCAGTTTACAGTTTTTTTTTCGTTTCTGTTATCTTTAGAAACGAAACAAAGAAAAGTCGCCGTGTAAGGCTTTTAACTTTCAAAGTAAAACAATATTTATTTTGGTTACTTATAAACTTACTTAAAAATAGAAACTATGTGTGTTTTACAGCGCTCGCTCAAAAATTTCTTGGTTTTCTCTGAATCCATTACTGAAACAAAACCATTAAGTTTTATAGTTCCTACCGAAATAGTATTTAAAAAAATCTATTAAGGTGATGCAAGTTTCGCCAGTTACCGTAAACTTTGCAAAAATAATGTAACATGTTCCCAAGCGCTGGTCACAAGTCTTGGGGGATAAACAAAATGCCTGAACCGCGTCACCAATAAAGCTTACCCTGGATGGAATTGGACGTTTTTAGCGTCACCGGGACGTGTGAAATGCGGCTGCCCTTTATAATATTCACGAGGATACGTGGCAAAAATGTTCGGTGACCTCGAAATGGGGCTTTTTCCCGGAGGGCTCTCGCCGAGTCAATTTCGTAACACTTTGACCCTAAAGGTGGCGAGGAACGCTGCCTAAATTATCTTTGGGACGACTTGGAAAAGAGGTCACCTGTGTGATAAATAGTTAAGCCCAGGTTAATGGGTTGGACGTTAGTGCAAAGTTGTTTTGTGGCTGGATGTTTAGTAAACACTTTGCATTCGGAGAAACTAACAATGGCTTCAAGCTTAATTGCTTTAAAATTGTCGCTCACAGTGAAATTTCTGCAAAAATGTTTAAGTGTGAATGGTAAAATTCTGCTTTACCTCTATGTGGTGACATTTGCATGCGAGCAAAATAATTTATCTGACATCCAGAACTACAAACAGAATACTATGAATTAGTGAGTGTCACAGGAGTCGGTAAATCAGGAATGGTTATTTGAACCATCTGTTATGCAGTTGCAAATTTCCGTTACTTTGGAGTATAATATATTCGTGTGCCCAAATTATCTCGGTCAGAATAATTTACAGTGTCAAAGCCGACCAGTGAATGCGGTAATTTACGATTTTGCGCTATTTGTGCGAACGTAATTACAAAAATAAATGTCCAAGTCATTGACTCGTGGTCTGTGGACATGGACATAGCAGGCCCAGTGTAGCATGAAGAGAGAAAGTAGGCCCGGGCTCATAGCATCGGGAATGTACGCAAATTGGGTTTCGATTTCTATACAGCCATGAATAATTAGGTTTGTATAAGAAAGTAAAAAAGGTACAAAAAAAAGGCTGTGTGATTATGAACGCGCATGCTGCGAGTTATTTGCTTGCGGACGTTTTTGTCTTGTTTGGTTGGTACACGGAGGGTGACTACGTTGCCGTTATAATCAATGTTGTTGTTACAAAAAACTTAGAACTAGTTTTCCAATGCTCGTGTTCTTCACTAATATAATCCTAATATACTACTGTAATACGTGTCCACAGTTGTACATAGATACTAATAGATAGGTTAGGAGGTACATAGTTTTTCATTACGATTATAATAATTATCTACCATCTACCATTGTCACGTTGCGGTTGTGTTTCTGTCTTAATAACTTTTAATTTTCATTATGGCAACATTCCGATTAAAACAGTACTTTGACCGCAAAAGAACAATGAAGGTTGTAAAACATGAATTACAATTCCTCACCTTTTTTTGTTTCTTAAGTAATTACGGTCATAAGGGCAGTAGTTAATTGCTGAACAAGTTTTCATGCCACAGTTTATAATATAACGTTTTATTGGAAATTACATACACAAACATTCTGGTTAAATAAGCCGCTTTTGAAAACCGCGAATTGATTTCCCAGAACACGGATATTGCCAAAACAATGTGAAAAACTGGTTAAACGCGAACGAAACAAATCCGGGCAGATAAATATCACATCGCCTCGATACTATAAAGCATGTACTGTTTAAAACAATCTCAAGAGCCAGTAATAACACGGCACATAATTCAGTGAGGTTGGGAGCGCGGTCCCCGGTGGAAGGTAGCTACAGAATACATAAACAGTTCAATTTAAAGCCCCAGTAATGCATGAGGGAGTAGAGAACTTCGGCAATGAAAGTAATGAACCCACTGTTTTAGTTCGCCTTTACGAGGTGCCTGCGGTTGCCGCCTATCACACCGAACCGTAACGATTCACACCTCGACGATTCGGTCTTTCCATTACCGCAAGTTGGAAACACTCATTATATCTCAAAACATTTCTGTCGCTCTCGAGCATCGGTGTAAGTTCAGGATTATACTCGAAACCATTATACGAAACTTAATCCTTAATGTCAACGCACTTCAACAAATCTAAATAGTAAATAGCTAATTATAAAGCACAAAGCCGCGTCCTATTAAAGCTTTAACAATATATATTTAAGCTATAATGGCAATAAAAGACTGTAGATTTTAGAATAATAATTCGCAATTTCAGTCACAGTTACAAACTTAAATTGCACTTTGACCTTTGGTAATCTTTTGAATTTAAACTGGTAGCCCTTTACAATGGAATTAGGAAAATAAATAGGGGCTTAAAAGTTATAATGTAGACGGCTATTCATTTAATCAGAGATGCCATTAAAGAACGTGAATTATACGGAGTACTTATAAAACTAAACTTGGCACAAGGCCTAATAGATTTTGGTTGGTGAACGGAGGGGAATCAAACCCCTCCTTCATCCCTATCTTGTGTCTAAACAAAACGACGCGCCGCCATGGCATCAGCGTTAGTCATACTAAGTCGAAGCAAACATTATCTTACCAACTTGAGTCAGACGTTTCCGAGCGTGCAATAATTCTGTTATACAGCCTCCTTTTTTATGTTAGAACAACCTAAACATGATACTGTTGAGCCTGAGGTAATGGAGGACCCATCCCAGGCTGAGGATTCATCTCGGGACTGTGTGCTCAACGAAGAAACCACTAATATTACGCAAGATTATTTACAAGTGGTACAGCCAGAGATGAATAACAGTCATGATTGTTTATTCTCAATAATGTTTTCAGATAGTATAGGCAGAGGTGTAGGTAAATTAGTTAGTAATAACCTGAGTTGTTCCAATCAAAATCATTGCATGCCAGGGTCAACATACAAACAGATCATGGCAACGGTAACTAGAAATGTTTATAATATTAATACTGATATAACTATATTTGTGGGAAATAGTTCAAAAATTAAAAAGGAAGACATCACAGACAGTGTTACTGAGTTGTTAAAGTTGAATTGTCGTAGAATAATATTATGTGCTTTTCCATATTTTGAAAATTTAAGTGATAGAAAGAACAATTATATACACATGTTTAATAAACATTTGCACTTTTTAGTAGGTCACTATAGTGACAAACTTATTTATTTGGACACTAACACTTTTGTAGGTAAACTTAGGTCGACACGGGGTAATGTGTATCTACCTATTGGATGTAGACACAAAATAGCTAGGCTATTAGCTTATAATATTCACACAGACATAAGTAGTATGTCTAAGTTTAGTTGTATTATTAACACTGCGACTTTTAGTAATCATACTAATATAGACTTATTTTCTTTTTACAATTATTTTACAGAGGAGGTTCCTTGTGTGAGCATGGAAAATTCTCAATTAGGGTGTATTAGTGATAGGAGCTTGTTATCTGGTGGCACAGGAGTCTTGGGGCTCACTCCGGATGTTCATTTAAACTAGTTAATAAGACAAAAGAAGATACCAGTAGCACTATACCTTCTCGCTATCAAATAGCTAAGTGTAAAAAAGGGGCTAAGCAGAATTCCTTGCAATTATTCCATCAAAACATTCAAGGTTTCTCTTCAAAGCAATTAGAGATTGAATTATTTTTAGAAAAAACAAAGTTTGAAATTGTTTGTTTCACTGAACACTGGTTAAGAGACTATGAAATGCTAATTAATTACGAAAATTACAGTGTGGGCAGTTGCTTTAACCGAAAATCGAAAATGCGTGGGGGTTCATTAATCTTAGTTAAAAATTGTATTAAATTTAAGTGTCGAAGCGATATTGTTGATCTATCGGTTGAGCATAATATTGAACTGTCTTGTGTTGAGCTGGATAAGCATATAATAGTGTGCGTATACAGACCCCCAAATTATCAAAACTACTCCTTATTTGAGTCAGTAATGGAAGATGCTTTAGCAAAACTTGCAACAGGTAAAAAATCTCTGGTTATCTGTGGTGACTTTAATATTAATATTTTAGACAAAAATTCTAATACTAGTAGATTATTACACCTTTTTAAATCATTTAATTTGTTAAACGTGTTTTCGGAACCAACCCGAATTACTACGAATACTGCTACATGTATTGATAATGTTTTTTGTTGTTGCGACTACTTAGATAAATCAATTGTAAATTACCTCCCTTCTGATCACAGTGGGCAAACCGTTGTTTTCGAGTCCTACACACCATTACAAAAAATCCAGATAAACTCTAGACAAATAACGCCCAGCAATTTGAATAAATTTAATAATAACTTAATTAGTAATTTAGGCATTAAGCATATAAACCCCATAGCAGTCATTAAAGCTTTTAAGGAAATCAAAATCAAATTAACAGAAGATCTATGGGGATTGTCTATTAAAGTGTGTCAAGCTATTATTGACACTATAGCACCGTACTTGGCTTTAATTTTTAATTTGTGTGTGGACCAAGGGGTCTTCCCAGACCTTATGAAATACAGCAAGGTAATACCACTTTTCAAATCTGGGGACAGTAAAGATACGAATAATTATAGACCCGTATCCGTGCTGCCGGTTTTCAGCAAGGTGTTTGAAAAGGTAATGCTTAATCAAATGCTCACCCACTTTAACACCAACAAAATCTTACACGAGAAACAGTATGGTTTCACCAAGGGACGTTGTACAACTGACGCCGGTGTCACTTTATTAAAACACATATATACTGCGTGGGAAGAGGCACAAGATGCCATAGGAATCTTCTGTGACCTCTCGAAGGCATTTGATTGCGTAAATCACCAAACCTTGCTTTTGAAACTTGAGCATTACGGCTTAGGTAAACTTGCGCTCAGTTTAGTAAAATCGTATTTAAATGATAGACAGCAGCAAGTACAAGTAAATGGTGTAAATTCAATGGCTCTGAAAGTAAAAATGGGTGTACCACAAGGTTCGATATTGGGTCCTTTCCTCTTTTTAGTATATATTAATGACCTTCCCCATTTATTTAAAAACCAACCACAAATGGTGTTGTTTGCGGACGATACTTCGTTAATATTTAAGATAAACAGACGTGCAACAAACCTTGACGATGTAAATAACGCTCTAATGCAGGTCCATAAATGGTTTACCGCAAATAATTTAGTATTAAATGGGAAAAAAACTAAGTGCATAAGATTTTCTCTACCAAATGTCAAAAGCAGTGACTGTGACATAGTATTGAATCAAGAGAAACTTGAATTTGTCGATGAAACTGTTTTCTTGGGGATCACGCTCGACTCAAGGCTACAATGGGGTCCTCATTTAACATCTCTTGCAGGACGGCTAAGTTCAGCAGCATATGTTGTCAGAAAAATCCGTCAATTTACTGATGTAGATACCGCGAGGATAGTGTATTTTAGTTATTTTCATAGTATTATGTCATATGGTATTTTACTATGGGGACGGGCTGCAGACATCGAGTCTATATTTATTCTGCAGAAAAGAGCTATCAGGGCCATATATAATCTACGTAGGCGCGATTCTCTAAGAGAACTGTTCAAGGAAATTAACATCATGACGGTACCTTGTCAATACATCTATGAAAACATCATGTACGTTAGAAAAAATCTGCATTTATTTAGTAAAAGAGGTGACCGGCACCACTATAATACTAGAAACAGAGACCAACTAGTTCAGCCAGGTTTCAGGTTAGCTAAAGTAGACTCATCTTTCATGGGGTACTGTTTAAAATGTTACAATAAAATACCTCCCCACATTCTACAACTGAATGAAACGAAATTTAAATCTTGCATAAAACGCACACTATGTAGGCAAGCATATTATAAGTTGGGGGATTATATTGATGATAAAAATGCTTGGCTCAATGCTGGTCCTGCTCCACAACCATAGGGGCAATCGGAATCATCAGAATTAGAAAGTGAAGTTATTGTGAAAGCTGCAGAAGATTGTAAAAATATATTTGCATTGTATAGATTCAATCTCTTAGTATTATATAATTTCATAGCACATGTGTGAGTACCATGTACTGTAAAGCCACTATTTAATGAGTAACTAAATCTTTCATTGACGCGAAATTACCCTGGTGGTTGAGAGAATGTCATGCTCACTTAAATGTCACGCTGATGGTGGCGGGTGTGTCGGGTCGTTTAGTTCCCTTCAAAATGGTTGAGTTGAATGATGGCTGATACATGCGTCATGTTCGTGAACGGGCGCTGTCAGTTGTGACTGGTCATCTCTTAGCTGCCACGGTTTATTTTAATTACTTTATTTTTTTATTACTGATTTAATCTTTTACTCTGGACGCTCTTAACTTGCCCGTATTTCTACATTGTTCTCACATATTTGTAATTCTTGACATGAATGATGTAACCAAGATTTTGTAACATATTTTGATTTAAAAGAGTGTCCATGGAGTTTCTTGCCCGTTCTTCTCCATAGAGATCTACGCTACGGAATGGGCAACTACAGTACTTTCACAAGTTATTATGCCTTGTGACTGGGACTGTAGCTTCGCGTTTTATTTTGTTTTTGTTGACTTTCAAAAGTGCCTGTAATGGTCTAATTGAAATAAATGCTTTGACTTTGACTTTAACATTAGTATTCATATAACTGCCACACGATCGGTGTAAATAGCCATTAAGATTAAAGTGTGTATAAGAGCGCAGCTGGGCCATCCGCGGAGCAATCCCATTCAGCCGCAAAGTGGCAACACTAGGCGAACGATCCCTACCAGAGGTGTCTGTGCCCCGACAAGAAAAAAAAACTAAAACTGAACAGGGGGAGTACTGCGGCTTTTGGACACTAGGCATTTGAACCGAAAACGTTCGACAATTAAACGAAATTTTTATCGTTTCAGTGAATGATAAGAGCGTTTAGATTTCAACTTCATTATTAAAATGCTGATCATTACTACCGATTCTAATTATGATTACAAAATGCGTGTGTGTTTGCAAGTCGACACAAATTATGCTGATAAAGCGGCATAAACAAAAAATCAGAACCGAAACCAAGCTGTTGCATAAAACATAAAATTAAGCAAACGGTTGATTGATAAATAAATTATTTAGTGCACACCTCGAACCGATTCGAAATGTGCGCAATGCGGCCCTAATCAAAAGAGCATTACCAGCAGCATGTTACACATGTATAAAATATTTCGCACACAACATATTTATTTACCAAAGTTCGATAGCCATGTAACTGCTGTAAACGCGAATCAAACGGTTTCAACTGTTTGATTATATGTTTATGTATGTTAGGTAGGTAGGTACGGACCTAACTGTAAATATACCTACAAGTCACGGGAAAAACATGCACGAATCTGCACAATGCCAGTGAATCTACAAACGATTTTCGTCCTAAAGGGCCCTCACATAAATTAATATTGTATCAAAGAGACCGCGTACATATCGTCGCGGCAGTTAGAGTCGAGAGCTAGGCGGAGGGTCCAGAGTGGCGTGTAGTAGCTTCCACTTGTTCTCTAACCCAATTTGCAGTAAAGAGGGCTTCTTGATAGTGCTTTGATTTCGTTTCGAATTCGACCACTGAAGTGTGGATTACCAGTGACTGTCGCGTGGACTTTAAACTTTAAGTTGATTCTACGAAATAGGAAATTGAGTTATGGTAGTTTCTTTGCCGAGTGACCGTAACCGCCACTAGCACAGAACACTAGAAAATGGGATTTCTATCCATACTTCCATACTAATATTATAAATGCGAAAGTCACTCTGTTTGTTTGTTTGTATGTTTGTTTGTTTGTTTGTTTGTTACCTTTTCACGACTAAACGGCTGATAGGATCTTAATGAAATTTGGCAAAAAGATAGAATTCGACCTGGGGAAGGACATAGGCTATATATCATCATGCTACGACCAATAGGAGCGGAGAAGCAATGAAAAACTTTGCGAAAACGGGGAAAATGAGACGCAGACGAAGTTGCGCGGGACAGCTAGTATTAATATAAAAGAAAATATTTGTGTTATTTGAGAAAATATACTTCAAGTGGTTTTTATAACCACATGCACATTTCTTTATTACCACTAAAATACCTTATTTTAAAACTTATTGGTCCAACAGGAAAAGCAACGAATATCATTTTGGTTAGTGTCAGATTCTTCTGAAAGGCGAAAAAACCCCTGTGGTTTCTGATTCATTTCTAATGAACACTAAAAGAATTAATATGGTAAGTCGACGACTTCAATTAATCAGACATTATTTAAATACGTAAACTAGGACTATCTTTTGTTTAAATTATCTCATTATTCAGTGAAAAGGATGGGGCTGTCGGAAATAAAACTTTTGTCGTAAACTGCGATAGAAAAACCGGTAAATAGGAATCGGATCACTTTTGTTTTAAATAGACAAAAGCCTTTGAAGAAGATTTTAATAATGCTTGGCACCTCACTTGGGTAGGTACTCCGTTCTTTGCGCGAACTTACTGAAAGGGGTTTAAAAGGTCACAGCCAACAATCGGTACTTATGGCAATAGTTACCTAGACTTAAGTAAGATACAAATAGAAGGTGTTGCTAAGCCTTTATTAATAAATAAACAGTTTCTGTACACTGTCTCGTTGGTCTAATATTCGCAGCAATCGAGGATGCTGAGCATGAGGCCCTCGATTTGATTCCCGGGTCGGGCAACTTGTGGTTGGGTTATTCCATTAGGAATAGTTTTTACTTTTTATTTGTTTGTCGGGTAGATTATTGAAAAGTATTGGACACGTATTTTTTATTTTTTCACGTAGTCATAAAATAACGGAGATATATTGATTTAAAATGGCGCATGACGTCACGTGTAGGTAATTTTTATACCTACTTGTGACGTAGTTAGCCCCCACTCTCCAACTTTAATGAGTTTTAACTAAGTAATATTTTGTTTTTTTTTTTGATAAAACAAAAAATACGTGTCTAATATTTTTGTATTACCTGTCTGACGGACAAAATAGAATTTCGTTTTCTTTACCCAGTCTTCACCCCTATTTCTCAGTTGCAACCTGGATTGGTGCCCGGTTAATGTCAATAGGCTCGCTCCTATTAGATAGGACGTAACATAACAAGTGATATGTGGGTGTACTATTAGGTATGCCTGTGCTTAAGCCTTCGTGGATTACAGGTGTGATGTTATGTTTCTGTACACCGCTAGAGTTAAATTAAATAAGCATTCCGTGTATTCATCTCAAGAGAACATACAAACATTTAAGGGCTGAATATAATAAGTGAATACCAAGAACGACATGTGTTGCCACTTTATATATTTATGCTGTCTCATTACTGTGGCACTTCGCCGGGACAGGCAGGGTCGAATGACGCCTTTGCCAAGGGGTCACCTTAATTTAGCAGCTACCCTTTTAGATGTCCATGTTTACTCATCTATTTTTGAGTTTACTAACCTCTTATTTTTGCACATCGCTACTTTACTCTGCGCTGGAATGTAAAAATGAGAGTTTTCCTTCAGTTTTGCTATATTTTATTTTACTAGTGGAGTTAATGTGTCCTTACCTCATACCTGCACTTTAAACACAGCGGAGACGCCGCGATTAACGTGGTCTTAACCAAAAACTTTAACTACAGGGCCCAAATAATTTGATAGAGACGTACATACGAACGAAGAAGAAGATAAATAAATACACCAAAAGAATAACGTCATATCAACAAATGAGCAGCCTTTTAACAAAATTAACAACAAGTGTGATCATTAATCTATCCTGTAGCAATTCTGCTTTGAGCGTTCATTTTGTTTAAATTAAATAAACGTTGATTAGAAGCGATTGGAACAGCTATTTTCAGAGCGCATATACAGGCTGATAGGTAAATCATTAAACGCGTTTGAATAACTGCTGTTGGTAAACCGAATTTTTCGACGAAAAAAAATAAAAAACGTTCTGGGAAGTGTTTAATTTGCCGCTGTAGATGTAGCTTTTATTAGATACTATATGAAACTACGTTTTCAATGATGATTCATTAAAACAAGTTATAGAATAGTAACCAATAAACCATCAACCACATTCCACTAATAAATCTATTGTGTTTGCGTAAAGCCTGTAATGTGCAGCTTGCTAAAACGTAAATATTTCACTTCATTATAACAATGTCACATACACTAGCGACTAGCGCACTTGTAATAACTATATTGTTTCGACTAAAATGTTCGTTATTTACCGCGCAAACATTTGTGGACACAAATATTATTACTGTTACTGTTAGAATTTGTTAACAAAATGTATTCATCCGTTCGTTATGTGCCCGTTCAATGTATATATTAATTATATTTTATTATTCAAAAGCGAGTCCCCCTTATTACTGTAATTGGAATGTTGGTTCAAATGAGAATAAAGACTATAATTGAATATAATTTCCTTTTACATTAATACCGTGTCTAATTATGGCTTTCCGTTACTAAGAGGAAACACGTTAAATCGATGTGTTACACCTACATTCTGGAAATTAAAATTGTTATATTAAGAGACCATAGAGTAAAACGTCAGTATGTACCAAGTTTTTTTGGTTACTATCTATGTATGTTCAAGTCAGATACCTGTCTCACGGGAAGCAGATGAATATTAGCATTTTACATGGAGAGACTGCCTATCTGACATCTACACCTCTGTGTCACTGGGTATTATAATAGTCCTTGGTAAAGCGGACTGTCAGAATTACCAAATAACGAAGTAAGTCTTATTGGAATTGTTCTAAGCTTTTCAATCATCAAATTAACACGGTACGGTTTGTCACAATATTTACTACAAAAGCACTACGCTAGAGTGTAAAAAGTAAACAGGGTGTAGCGATCGACATTTCAAAAAGCAACTTACAACAAAAAGTACTGCAGCGCCATCTATAACAAAACTGAAGAACTAAAATGGTCTGCATCTCGCAAGCAAAGATATCCTTGACTTAAGGGTATATAGGAAAACCCGACAACAGCTGTGGGGCAGTTGCCCACCAGACGTAACACCTGTCTGGTCGGAGGATCCTCCCTTTTATATGGGGGATGAGGAACTTTACACCCTGCTCCTCACACCCCTAAAACGGTTTTTAGATGTACAGAGTTGGAGCATCCATGCGGAAGTAGTTCCTACGAGTCGCGCGTAAGACGCCATTGTGCACCAGACGAAACAACATGGCCGACTGTTTTGTGATCATCCTGTGACGTCATCACACACGGACCTAATGCAAAAGTGGTTCAAAATTAGAATCGTTTATTTGCTTACGGAAGTAGTCTTTTAATTGAAGTGACATTCGGGAAAGTGGCATATCCACCAAATTGAAAGAGCAGCCTCTTTGGTCTACTGCTGAGCATGATGTCATGTCATATAATCGGTTCCTAGGTCGGGCAAAAGGAGTTATTGAGTCTCTCCGTCAAGAATTCTCAAAAGGTGCACGGTGTTTGGATGTGTGCTTGGTTGGTGGCAATATCATCATCATCTGCCTAGCCTCTTCCCAAACTATCTTAGGGTCGGCTTCCAGTCTAACCGGACGCAGCTGAGTACCAGTATTTTACATGAAGCGACTGCCTATCTGACCTCCACAACCCAGTAACTAGGTAATACGATACCCCTTGGTAAGACTTTACTTTTTGGTTGGTGGCAATATGACTGCACCTTATTTCATGGGACTTAAATATAACTGACGAAATGTGGTGGTCCATAACCTCTACCTAAATCTTCGACGAAAAACAGGCCAGATATTAAGTTAGGAAAGGTCAGCTTGAAGCCTGACCTAAGTCTTGACCTAGGTCACGAGAAGTTTGAGACAGGAAAAATATTAGCAGATTAAAATAAAAACGCCATGACAAACTCCTTTTAAAACATAGTAGGTTTTTTTAGACATGGATATATATAACCAGAATGTACTCTAGATTGTACATGGTGGGAGTAAAATATTAACACCTCCCAAGTTTCCACACGACGCCATTTGCCTGATGAAAAATTAAGTTAATCAAACTTAAAGCGGTGGCAGTTTGTGTAACGAACAGATTTATTATGTCTCGTTATATACGAACTTAGCGGATTATATACCTGTGCGGTGGAAAGGTAAAGTCACTAAAAATAGAAATTCTCTCTAAAAAACGAGCTTATTTAACTATCTTGGCATAAAAAAAGATAATTCTAAAAAAAAAGCGAAAATCCCAAAGAAAATAAATTACAGAATCATTTCCCAAATTAAGTTTGGTACCTTATTTCCAAGGGTGAAATTGTTTCATAATTTTGGAGCAACAAAAAAAATCTCTAACGTTTTGGTAAGCAAGACCCAAGCCCTTGAAAGCTCTGATCGAATTTGTTACTCGTGCTCATTATATTTTTTGGCCCGTAAAATGGTAGGCTAAGTTTACTTAGGCTCGCCTACACATCAAAGTTGCCCTTTTCAAACGTTATTTAGTTAACGGCAAATAAGAACAACTGTTTATTCTAATTTGGTTTGGGAAACACCATGGAGTTGAAAAAGATGGTTCGTGATTTGATACTGTTATATTCGATTCGCGGAGAATTCAGATCTAAAAGAAAAAAATATTTTAACTACAAGATTTTACGTAGTAACTTTTGTATAAACTCAGCACGAAATAATGAATAGTTTAAGTTTTAAGTCATAAACTAAGCAAACTTTTAAATAAACATAATTAATATAAGCAACTTATAGTGAACATATTTTCTCAGCACGACTGCTTGGAGTCTTGGAGGATAGCGTTGAAATCTTCTCCACTGTATACAGCGCTCGTAGCGCTACGAGAGCTCGTAACTCCGTAGCGCTACAGCTACGCTACGCTCGCTGTTCCCACCAACTTGTCGGATAACATTTAAATAACGGATTAAATGCATAACTTACTGGAATCAAATCAAATATGCCACGAAGCTTGTTTTACACAACAATTTGACTATATTGGTAAATAATAATATTATTATATTACTGCACTTTCCCGATTCAATATTTCAATTTCAACAATAATGCCATTAAGCGATCAGATAATCCCGTGCCGCTAATAAATTATCCATAATTTGTTGAATATGAGTTTAATTAAATTAGGGCTTAAATCAGTTTTTCGATTCACAAAATAAATATGTGCTCGGGTGATGCGGGAGCATCGGACTATTGACACGACATACGGATTACGAAAATGAAACACATCAGTTTTTGTATCGATGTATAATTCAACAATTGCTTTTTACTCACAAAAACTACGCCTCAATTTACAAAAGAAATAAAAGTACTCGTAAACACTGTTTACATTCTAAGAACTGCCATTTACACAAAGCATTGATAGGAAACAAAATAACAAAGTTTCAGTGCCGTTGCCAAAAGATTCAATTATAGCAACAGTCACGGGCGTTTTCAAATTATCTCGTGTAAAAACTTCTAGCAATAAAGCCTCCAAGGAGAAATACGGAACAGTGAGCAGTTGATTCCCAAAAGAAATCTCATTAAAGTGTCTTGCATTGAAGACTGATTAACGTCCGGGCGGCGCACCGGACGAATACTGATGTCAGTCGCTATTTACAATCGTTTCTACAGATAAATGACTGCTTAAGTTAGCTGTATAGTGGGACGAAGTAGCCGGTTAAATACAAGAGAAGAATGTGTGATTTACATGTGAACTGTTCTCATGCTTTGTTCCCTCCATATGATCACTGAAGTCATGTGGGTGAGAGCTTAACAAGATTTTTCACGTGATCCCAAAAGTGTATAGGTGTCACGTAAATACAAATAAATTGAATGTCAGACTTGACTTTAAAAATACAATTCGTTTATTTTATAAAATAGAACATGGATATACTTTTTAAAAATGCAAAGATTTCATTCATACTTTGCCAACCAGTTCAAAGATTACACTATTCCGCATTAAAAGAAAGGTACCTACCTCTCAGACACATTTTTTTAATGCAGACAAACCTCAAGCTTAATTAAGAGGCGTTTTTTTCTTAAAACATCATCCGGCGTCGGGTAATGCCTCCCATTCAGCTATTTGTGTTAAAAGCAGCGATTTAAAGGTTTTTAGCGTTAAGAAAGATTGCATTTCCTCCGTCTTACGAGTTTCACTGATGGGAGTGGGCAATAAGGGCCTATTTTGTTCCAGCAGTTGTATTTGACCTGATTCTTTAACCTTCTTGTTGTAACTTATTTGTAAGATGTACTTAGTTGTAACTTTAATGAAATCCACAAAAAATACTTCATCGCTTACACATTACTGCTTCGTTTAACATATGGCATGTTTAAATAACAAAATAAATCTGATATCAATGTCAGAAACACGTAATGGAATCTAATAAAAATAATCTTTTGAGTTTAGGGCATGTCGACAAATATCTATTCAATTTATAATTAAGAGAGCCGAGAACGTGAACAGACGACACAAGAAATTTAATTTAAATATGTGGTGTGTGGTTCTGTCTGCCACAACTTTCTCAGAATACTTGTTCAAGGCATATTATAACAAAACAGATATTAAGAAAGAAGCTTCAATTGATTAACACAAGTGTACAAACATAAGCGACACATACGGGGGCCTGGCCGGCAGAGTACGCGTATTTGCTGTAAATATCCACTTGAATTTAGTTCTGCAACTTGTTTGTCAAGAGTATGTTTGAAACGTTCAAAGTTTGTGCAAACTGTTATATGCGTTAGCATCCAATTTCACGCGATGACGTCACGTTACAGCTCTCGGAGCTCGTTAATCAGAGCCGCTGGGCGCTCTGCTCATTCTGCCCTCGAGCAGGAGCTCCGGTGCGCAGTCTAGCACCGGCACTAGTGCTGACAATATTGAGCGCACCGGCCCGGTAGCGGTCTATTTAGAGACTTATGTATGTTCGAACATAGAACTACGTTTGTTTTGATTTGTTACAATGATGATAATGGAAGAGCTCGTAGTAAATCGATAAGTCTTAGTCCCTAAAACGTATCGTTTACTTGCAATAAGACAACAGTTTCGGCCAAATATAACCCAGTGTTGTTTGTGCAACATACCAATATCCGCATGATACATTCATTATTTCAAATTAGAGGACTACCAATGTAATATTATACTACAACCGACGCTCCCAACCACAAATACCTAAATGAAACCACGAAAATCGAACCTTCGGTCTGGGGCCCGACGTACAAACAAATAATAACGGACGTGAGCAAAATAAATTAAACGATATGAAACCGATTTCTGTAATAAAGAACCCTAAATTCGCAATTCGTTTGAACAGATCACTTTATAAGCGAATATAATTTTTCAATACCAGGAAGACGTATGAAAGTGTTACGAAGTCGACGAAAGAAAATCCTTATAAATCTGTGCCCTCACGGCCTCGCAGGCCTCAGCTAAAGGAGGATTTGGTCCGCTACGCCTCCTTACCAGAGTTTCATTAAGTCCTCGCTTAAACGCGACAAAGCTTTGTGGGAGACTTTAAAAAGGGACGAAGGTAAACCGAGCCGTATTGAATTGAAATAGAAACGAGATATTTAGAACGATTCCGTACATAACACGTGTAACATTAATTTCAGCAAGCTATCAAGATACCAATCACATCACCGACAAAGTATTTCAGGAAATAAGATTCGATTTATTTATGTGAAATCTGCTTTTATTTGACGAGATTACAATTTCTCGTGTGCTTACATATATATAATGTAGGTCAAGAAAAGGTCTTTTCTCCTCAAGATGGTCAGATACAAGACGGGTGAAAGAGTGCTCGACTAGAAGCATGTGCGTTACAAACACAGCTAAACAGAGTAATTACACACTCATTTATTGCACGCGTTACTGCGTGAGAATATGTCATACAATTATATTGTTGCACTACATATCATACATAAAGACGTATTTACATCATGTTTTCGTTCCTAGCGCATTCAACATGCCTTATGTACAGTCAGCATCAAAAGTCGGATAACACTTATAAATATTACACCAAGTTTTGTGCTGGTCAGTGTCATCTGATGTTATATTGTTTTGCGAATTTTTGTAACCATTGATGAAAATATTGTTTATTTATTTATTTATTTTTACAACTACTCGCTGCACTTACAGTTTGCACCAAAGCGTGCAGCAAGCCAAAAACATAACTAACTTACTAAAGAAATTTACAGAATAATTCAGCAAAGCCTTATTGCTGCAAGTAAACACATCGAGATCCGGTTCCTGAGCAATCAAGGCGTTTAGCAGATTTATCGCCTGGGCTGTGGGCGCATATCGAGCAGTTTGGGTACGCACAGAAGGAGGCGCGAACAAGCCCCGCGAGAAACAGGCCCGCGACCGCCGCAGCCGGTCCGTTGTTATGTCTTTTACTCCAGTCTTTTAATATGGATCGTTCTAAAACTAAGACGTCTTATAATTTTGGTTATGTAAAGCGACTTTTGCTGCTGACCGTACTACATGTGTCTTGTGGACGTATTACTGCGCTGAGCTATTGTTATTGCTCAAATCGATTGTTATTCGATAGTCCAATACCGTACGGAATCGGTGAAGATTCTTATTTACGACTATCACGAACGTCTAACGTGACGGCTGTGTTGTATGAATACACTTTAGGGAATAAATCGGCCTCTCAACGCCACCTCGTCTGATCAACATCGCCGGTTTCGATTTCGGTAAAAATGTATGGAGTTCACAAATACAAGGACAACTTCTAACAGATTGCTTCACTACTGCAATGGACGGATACAGAAAGTATTCTTAACCACATGTGTTATTAAACTTCTGCCATCATCTCTCCACATTGATGATCAGGGCTAGGTACTAATTCGTGTATATAATACCCATATTCTAAGAGCCTTCCTAAATCCATTTTTACTTATTGTTGCCATGACAACAGTTGAAAACACCCACCAAATCGTATTCCTAGAATTTCTTGGCCGCAAATGGCGATTTTCGAATAAGGTACTTCCTGTAGCTAGCTAGCTTTTTCAAACCCATAGTTACATTCTGCTTCAATCAATAAAGATGTCACTTTAATCAATGTCAATTAATAGTTTTCCAGTTCTTCAAATTTGACAGTTGAAAAGTAGGCGTTTATGTCAATTTATAAACAAACACTGCGGAATGTAGGCTTGGTTAGTCCGATTTACAGTTCAGTTCATGACTAAGAATACCAAATGTATATGTACAACTAATGTAATTTAAGTTGCTACTATTTAATTTATGTTGCTACGAACGTGATTTTGACTAATTAGGTAATCGAAAATTATGAATACCGTAAACAAACACTACATGAAATTATTATTTGCACAAAACCACTCTCTAAACCAAACCCACATTCAACATATTGGTAAACAAACAATGTAAACAATAATGGTAGTTATATATTGAAAATCACAATACACGTTAATGTAACACACCGTTGGGCGACAGTTATAGGGCGGTACGCATATCATGATATACCTATAACGATACTGATATATAGAGCGTGCGACACCATTCACTTAATCATTCGTTCGTTGCGGATGTTCACTCTATTCAATATGAATGAACTACTGAGCATCGAACATTCATATCCGTTAGCCATGCGACGGTGCTATTAATAACATGGTTTTTACTGCAGTTATGTTTATGTTTTTACTGCACTTGCAGTTATTTTTTCGAACTTAACTTACGGGATATTTAATGGATGATTGAATATCATAAATCAATTGAGGATACATAATTTTCAGCAGTTTTCTCGACATACTTCCGCTATTAGTCGATCGTTAGTAAAGAATCAATCAATGTTTACCATAATACATTATGTACCAGGCAGGTTGACGGCGGCCGCAATTACTTCGACAAGCTAGGGTGGTCTTAGATGTATTCTTCCCGGGGCCTTCAAGATAGCACCGTTGGCACCGTTTCAACATGGGCACCTTCCTTGCTACCCTTCCATGCAACTTTTCTTCTACCAAACGCCTTAGAATAGTGCGTGCCGAGATTGCTGAAGGAATTATTTCACCAAAAATATTCTTTTCTCAGCTCATTAGACCCTATAGAACCATTTTGTTTTGCCAAAGCAACGACATTTCGATCATCTCGAAGAAATGAATTTCTCTGTTTACGTACACGCGGAACATTTGAAGTAGTTCGATACGTGGCTAAATACTTCACAGCGTGGGAAACCATCGTTTTTGAGCATTGCTGATAGTCGGCTATCTTTTTATACGACCAATTCTCTACCGAAGTTTTATTATTACTTACTTCCTTTTAGATTTATCACAACTTTTATTTTTCCCTATTGTTTTCATATGAAGCAAACACCTTTAAGACTTTTACAGCAATAAATGGCGCCAAAATTATACGAATAGTCACATACATGCACAGAGCCATAGAGTGTTTATTTAAATTTGAATAAAAACATCAACCACTCAGCGTTCTTAATTATATGACCAGCCAGTAAATTATAGTCATACTAGGTTGCGATCTAATGTGTACAGTTTTTCTATTTATTTTTTAGCCAATCATGTGTATCAACGAATTTACCGCTAGTATGGAAAAGTTTTGCGATACCGAGAGAAATACAAAAAAATACCTGCAATTAGTTATACTTGTTAGTTTAAAAAAATCTTCCCTTTAAATAAGCGTTCTTAATTATATGACCACCACTGTATATGATATATGATTGGTGAACTAAAATTCAGGTCAAGCTGTCCACCGTTCCCTGAACCTACTTTCGTAAGATAAACAACTTACATGAGATCTCAATATAATATTGGTACATAAACCATGCAAAATTACGAGCGGAGCGGAGTGCAATACATTTCATAATCACGCATTACGATATAAATTCACAGATGAAAGCAATATACGTGCTCACATTATTTAAATGGCCAACCGTCGAGCCCAAAACTTAATTAAGTCGTATATTTGCAATAATATCGTTAAAGCATATCGAATGGAAAATAGAGACGATTATTTCTTCCTAATGTTTATCTACGGACCCACTGCGCAAGCCGAGAACACGCGATGTGAAAAACTACGTATTTTTAATCATCATACATTGATAAATAAGCAGAAGTCCGTTAAATATTGCTTGTCGGTTGACAATAATGTGTAATTACACACTGTTTTTGACATAAATAAAGATACGTTATTCACTGATACTATTTTGGATTTTTTCTTGATTTGAAACTTCGATGTTACGGGTATCTCTTTTCTGCAGGAAATTGTAACGAAATAAAGTAATGATATTGTTCCTAAATTAGACGTTTAATTCTAGCACGAAACCTTTCATATCTACCTGTATGTTTGGCCAGAGCGCTAAAGGATTGGAAACCAGCATCTGTCTCCCTATTGGTCGACTTCTATTCAAACTGGATGCAGCTGAATACAGAATAGAAAAACCCAAGTAACAAATTCAGGATGAGCATTTTACGAAGTATCGAACCAATCGCTATAAAAGCGCAGCGCTTTTCAAAGTGATCGCTTCAATGGTTTGAAAGCATCACATGCAATAAACCAACGTGCTAAGTCGATCGGGGAACCGAAAGAATCTTACAAACCGATCCGAAAAGACCCCGCAACGAAATGCAAATAAAGAGATAATCATAATTAGTATTCCGAGAGACAGCTGGTGTAGTGAAGCAAGGGATTCTTCCGAGTATGAGGACCTGGGTTCGATTCCCAGGTTAGGCAGTGCTATTGGGTCTTTCCATTAGGGATTTCTCAGTAAGAGCCCGAATCCTAGTGTACCTGGTACTTTTAAACATAACTAGTAATATGTGAGTGTACATTACAATTACTAAGGTGTACTAAACTATACCTAACTTTTCGGGAATAAACAGACATGATGTTGTGTAGGTATTCCTAGAATCAATAACACGTATATTTTTACAAAAATAAAAACTATTAGAAGTGTGAATGAGTCAAGGTTATTGCGATTTTTTGCGAATAGAGACGTCTCGCCAATACAGATAATGTCAAGGCTGTATGTGCTAACGTGTCAAGTGCCAACTAGTGAGGTGACATTGAGAACATATTATTATTATAGAGACCCTCTTGCCGCAGACACATAACGAAACGAAAGGCCGATGTTAGATGCTATGATCGACCTCTTACGTATGTAATAAGAATGTCTGAATACTTGAGAACTATGTTTGTGAAGATATTTGAAGTTACGATGAACACTCTCCGTGTTAAGCTTTTGTGAAACTATTGAGACGACGCCATGATGTCGCGAATCAAAAAGAAAGATAAAGTATTTATTAGTCTCGCAAAGGATTTTTTTTTAAATAAAAGACTTTAAATTAACTTGGTACTGTGCAAGGCCAAAAGGCCCGTATCTCAACATGGTCCTATTTTGATAGGGCGCAAAGATAATCATGATGTTATCGTTACTAGTAGCACCTCATTTTAGGCTTCATGCAGCAAGAGGTGACATTACTGTCATAGATGTCATACACATTAAGGATCCTTAAAAAGGTGGTATTAGTCATCCGACTCATCTAATAAGTTGGTGTTGTTAGTCATTGATTTTAGATTACCTTACTTAAGCATGTAATGTACTTTACAGCTGCCGCTTGTTATTAAATTTTGTCTAGACAAAGCTCTTAATTTATTCTAGAATGTAAATATCGAAGGAGACAAGACTACTACGTTTGAATACTTCGAAGGCAGACAACACTGTTTTGATGTCTTCGAAAACTTAACCGTTTTATAACTAACACGAAATCAATCCATATCAATTATGAGTATGAAAATCAGGACACTAAAATAACCAAAATACAATGAACAATCGCCATTGAAGATTTTGTCACCGTTCATAATAATTTCCGATCAATAACTTTGGCAAACGGATATTGCTTAAAATGCTCTCTATAGTAAAAGTTAACTTCATAAATATTCAAGAGAACTCCGTAGAGGAAATCCGATAGAAGGAATAAATTGAGTAGAGAGGGTAATATTGGCCCAGCTTTAGACGAGCAATGAACGGACTTATGGAGCTGTGAACTAGGTATAGGTAGATATCATTGTTGAAAACGAAGATATTAAACTGTGAAAAGTATTGCCTGAAAAACATGCCAAGCCATTTTCACAAAGCCACTAAATGGCACACTTCACATTTCACTAGCACTGTTAGTTTACACTACCTAATACCTACACCAATATAAATACAAGCTGTTGTTTTGCATCCTCGTCAATTAAGTGTGAACCACCCGTGTTTTAAACGCGGCCCGTCTGCTCCCCGCCCTATAACCACGCTTTCACACATACAAACAATCGCAAACGTTTATTCGATCATTTCTTTTTCCCTGAACCACATTATGGGGGTTTTCCTGACAAACTTAAACAACAAAAACAAGCAGCGTTTAATAATAATTAACTAGGTACCGTTATTAGTATTGATTATTTATGTCTTTTGTGACAACCTTCAGGAGGTTTGACGAGGATGCAAAACAACACCTTGTATTTATATTGGTGTACGTAGTGTAAAACTTTCTTGAAACATTTACTTTCAAGAAACAAAGATTTATTCTTTGTTTCTTGAAAGCAAAATTAAATGTCACACAATCTTCCAGTTAGCAAACAATTTCCCCAGACCAAAAACTTTAAAACTTTCTGATCGTAGCACTAATACACAGCATCAAGAGTTGTGCACACTGCTACCATTTTTCTTCAAATACTTTTCCATTACTCGCTACTGTTTGTGCACTTACTAACATATACTTGCAAATTGATGGCTCAAAGGGAATCGATGAAACGCAGAATACCATGAATGCTCCATGAGATATGTTGGCGAATGAATTATATAACACTAGCTGTCCCGCGCAACTTCGTCTGCGTCAAATTTTCCCCGTTTTCGCAACATTTTTCATTGCTGCTCCGCCCCTATTGGTCGTAGCGTGATGATATATAGCCTATGTCCTTCCCAAGGTTGAAATCTATCTTCTTGCCAAATTTCATTAAGATCCGATCAGCCGTTTAGTCGTGAAAAGGTAACAAACAAACAGAGTGACATTCGCATTTATAATATTAGTATGGATAACATCACGAATGTAAGCCCCGAAGTGTTGCGCAGGTGTACCTTATAAAATACCTACCTTTCCAACCATCAACCGGGCAGAAATCCAGACTCCGTGGCCGTGGCGTGACACTGAGAAATTCCTAAAGGAAAAAACCAATAACACTACCCGACTTGGCAATCGCTCTTTGAACCTCTGGCTCAGTCAAGCTGGCAACCACGAGACAACGAGGCCAGAGAATTAAATGGAGAGGTTTAAACTGAATAATTTATGAGTGAACACAACACACAAAACTGCGCAAAACGGACAAAAAATACGACAAACTTTATCGAATACAGTAATTACGAAGTTTTTACTTGAAATATTCAATTTACGGATTGAATATTTAAGTTCAAAATATTTCCGCCTCAAATGCATGAGTCACATTCACATAATATTCACGGCGAATAAATCATTAATTTATTATATTTGGTTATCGTTATTGTTCAGTTGAATGAATTTAGTAAAATCAATCAGGCATTAAAAACAAAGTCTATAGAATA
Source organism: Cerastis leucographa (assembly GCA_963082945.1). Classification (NCBI taxonomy): domain Eukaryota; kingdom Metazoa; phylum Arthropoda; class Insecta; order Lepidoptera; family Noctuidae; genus Cerastis; species Cerastis leucographa. Next base: position 16,045,340 of record OY720356.1, on the reverse strand, counting down.
GGTTTATAAAGAATAATATTTCCAAATACATGGAAACCATAAAAACTTCCACACACAGAGCAGACTATCTTTAATGTTGTATTTAAATAGCTTTTGAATCTATATAAAAATCACTCTGTGTTTTTCACTCCCTGAGGCGGTAGATGTAAGCATTTTTTACAATGAACAATAGAATGAAGTCATTCTTTAATCTGTGACATATATATTAAATCCAAAGTTAGACATTATACATAATATGGGTCACCTTCATACCGCGCTCAACCTAAATCAACAACAACTTTATACATTTCAAAGTTACATTGTGTTTTGACTAAAACCTAATAGTTACTAAACATTAATTCGCTGGCCCCTGGCTGTTTCTGTTTTGCTACGTAAAGCTCGTAAAAGCAAGATTTTTTACCTGCACGACACCACCGACGATGATTAATGGCGGTTCAGTGATGAAGCGATTAAGGAATCAATAGGCAGTTTTTCGCGGCTTAATATTTTTCTTTTATAGAATAATGTGGGCCTAATACCCGCTAGAGAGTGGGCTGACATCGACGTAAACGATTACCCATTACATAAGGACGAGACAAAATGAAACAGAGATGGACAGGAGATGGGCCTTTCCAAATTACTAAACGATTCATTAGGTTTAACGAAATGACTCGACTAATGGAGGACAGATTTGGTTTGTCAATCTATTTTCCCGAGACAACAGGCCCGTCATATTGTGGTGCGGTCTGTTCAGATGACCGCAATCGCAACTAGGGCTTGCGGTCGTTTTCAACAGAATCGAAGGATTCTGTTCATCAACCGCAGATTGGGAAATACTCTGAGAGACATTGGTAGTCGAGTCCGTCTGGTTAATTTTGTAATAGTTTGAGGAATTCATCATGAAAGGGTGATTAAAGAATAAAAGAAATCATACGGCTTTTGACGTTACCACTTCTTTTAATTTTATTTGAGCATTGTTTATGAAAAAGATATGGAGGAGATCCCTTCATGTCTTCGTTTAATAATATTGCTCCATAAAGTTAACCTTTGACATAATAAAACATTTACCTTTCCTAATTCCCATTTCTAACACGTTTTTTACTGCGCAAGGGTTTCCCAACAAAATACCTTATCCAAAATTGATCAAGGGACGACCGAAGTTCAATTGTTCGCTAAATAATCCATTTCGTCCGAAGAAAACTCGTCTTTATAGGAACCAGCTTTTATAAGTCGTCGACCAATGGCTGGTGGCGTACAAATTGGAGGACAACCTGACGAAGCTCTGAGATCGATGTTGTATCAAGGATTGGGAATCCTTTATCGACGGCTGAGTACGTGATGTGTTTTAAACTTTGTATTCGTCTCAAACATGCTAGACTCAGGCCTTTAAAAGTATTGTGACAGATGACCCACATCGATACGGTTGATACACATGATTCTATTCTAAATAGCTTAGAGAGGATACCTACTTAAATATTCTGGCAAAAGAGTTTAAACAGTCGTCACACACAGTACACTGAACTACATGTGTATTCTAATTGTTAAATGCTAATTCGAGGACAAAAACCAAAACAGTTAAATATTCACGCGTCATACGACACACACAAAGGTCCGTGACACGCCCACACTTTTTGTTATTTAAACGACTCCACTACGAACGGGTATTCAAAACGTTACTCAGATTAGGCAAGGTAAATTTTTTATGTGGTTTTAAATCACACACGTGGGCGGAAGTGGGTTAACGATCCGTGATTCAGACGGAAGGACGATGCACTCGCAAATGTACCTCGCATCAATCATGCCAAGTATCATGGAGGTAATAAAGCAGTACATATAGACACGACCGACCGACGACAGACGATGAATAACAAATCCCTAGAACATTTCAATAAGGATGAATTCATTTAAGAAATGGAAGTTGATGGGGAAGTAAACGCTGTTACGTCGGCTAACAGTTTTACTATGGAGCACTAGCCGGAGTAAATAAGAGAAAGCATTCGGAAAATGGACGGAACTGTACTGTAGCTCTTGTTTAAACTGTGTCGCAGCGAGCCCACTCTACGAATCCCTAATGTAATAAAGTTTAACCAAATCAGTGACGTTTATTTAATTCTTTATGCAAATAATAATTCAGAGGAATTTCACAGGTAACTGTATTTTGGACATTTTAAACTCATTTTACGGCCTAACTTAAAACAACGCGAGACAGCAATATCCTTCTGGAAATCTCTATAATTTCAAGTCCTAAGCACCTACTTAAGCAGACTTAAGTGTCGTTATTACGCGCAATAAATAAGGCTGTTTACTTACTTTGTGTAAGACAACGTCAAAGAATAAGGTAACAACAATACGAGGCTTTTTACTTGATAAAGTGACAAAACATTTCTACGTAATCCCTATTACTATAGACGTGATGACGTCACACAGATTCTACTGTAGATGATTGGTGAGTTCAAGGCATCAATATATCAATAGGTAAAGAATTGGACATAACAATTACGAGACACTTGGGGAAGGCAATCCTAGGTGGGTATAGTTCTTTTGAGTACTCTTAGAACCATGTCAAACTTCCCTATGGATTATATCCTTACATCATCACCTGCCGAGCCTTCTGCCATGCCTATGTTGAGGTCAGCTTCCAGTCTAACCAGGTGCAGCTGAATACCAGTATTTTACATGGAGCTTATGTCATTATGTTCTAACGAGGTTAAGCACCACACTGGAATTTGTTGTGGACAATATCACAAGGCTATAAGATATCAGCTAAAATCATGATGCAAGCTTTGCGATTATACCGCGCTAAAACATGCCGTGACCATCCTACGTGTCCCAGAGGTATGCGCATTTTAAACTTTCCACACCTCTTCCGATCTACTTGTACAATGTCAAACTGTCACACATATGGGTGCGTACCGACCTTGCGATCTACAAGATAACTGCCGAGGTTCCGGCTGACGGGTACACGATAAAAGAACTGCTATACTTGATCAAGTATAGAGAAAATACCAAGTAGATCAACTTGTTGTAGGTTGCATAAATTGATACAGTATGGTGAAAAACACCTGATCGAGCTAACACAAGACAAGCCGAACACACAACGCAAGCAGAAAACGAAAGCCAGGACAATCACTAGCATAAAGAATAACAAACAAAATAATGCACACATTTCTCCACCGCAAACAGAAAAACAAATGCCACGATTATCTCTGACCTTATAACATACTGACTTAAATTAATATGAGGCCTACCGTTTCACATTAGGCTGACAGACAAAAACCACAGAACCACATATTAGCGTCCGCGGCATAAAATGTTGCATATTTGTCTATGTCAGTGCTCATTCACTACACTACACATCAGAGTCGGCGAATTTTCAAACAAATACATAGAAACACACAGGACTCATCAAAGGTAACACACGGGCTCTGCATCAAAAACTGAACCAAAAACTGGTATTGCCAGATAGGAAAAGTAACTGGCTAGCTAGAAAAGTAAAACCTGTCCACATTTAGGTATAAGCCATAAAAAAAAAAACATTCGTAGAATCCTAATGTTTCTGGTTTAGTGTTTTGATCAACAAAGAGAACAAGGCTGATAACAATGTTTAGGTTCAAGTTATTTGACGAAATCTCAACATCACAGAACGGATTATTTACCCAATTAAATTGATCTAAACCAATTAAGACCACTTGCCGGGCAAAACTGTACAGTTCACTTTGAACTGGTAATGAAACTTGAATGCCAAGAGGTTGCTTATTAATTAATTACGTTGTATTTAAGCCTAAATTGTAACGACATTTGGAACTTTCGCCCATTTATTATTTAGGTTAGTTACTTCGGCATTTGTTTCAGAACATTATTTTTGGACTGATTCTTAAATAGTTACGCACAATTAAATCATACTGACTAACATTGCGTTAAATGTTAGGTTTTTTGTTCGTATGAGCACCACACCCTCAACTGACAGTAAAGTTAAAGATTAGGCGTTTCTGCTGTAAAAGCAGCTACAGTAGTTTGACTGACCATGCCATTTTTTGACAACTCCGGTAACTGTTGACTTACTATTGTTAAGTTTTTGGTTCTGTATATTTCAGCTTTAGTTAGTCTGCACTATTATTAATGAAAATAGCATTTATCACTAGTATCAGGGACATGAGACGAGCGCTCACGTATCCGCACTGTTCCGGTAATCTATAAGCTGAGCCGACGTGCCACGACGCACTGTGCCCGCAACTCTTCACGCTGACAGCATTACACACGATCAGAATTTATAATTAAATGCGGTAATCACAAATTCAAATTACGTGTATATTAAAAATAAATTATCACAGGAGTTGTACTTAAGATAATCAAGCTTTCATATAAGAATCTGTAACGTCGAGTAGGTCCCGGAAGTCATCAGGATACATTATTAAACCACCATAACTTCGTAAACACACGAGACGGCAACCGACGGCGAAACTTCCTCTATGTATAAATGAAGACACGCTACATGGGCAATACAATTACAGGAGTCAAATTAATAAGACTTTAATGAGACAATTAAAATACCAAAATTTCCCGCGGAGGAAAGGACGAAACCGCAAGCAAGCGTTATTCTATCCCTTTTGGGGTGTCTCTTACCGATGCCGTTATTTAGGCACGATGTAGGTTCTTCGAGTGCTCGATTTAAACACGACGGCAATTCGAGGTATAATTGAAAGCTGTTTCCTTAAACAATTAGGTTGTCAGCAGTGGGGAAATGTTCAGGACGCCAGGGGCTTGCGCGCCGCCGCAATTTTCGAACAAATAATTACTTTTGTTGAACATTTTCGCCTCAACTTAGGAATTCCAACGCACGCGTCACTCAGGTATACTTGTTTACTGTTTAATCGAAATTACATCCGTTTCAAATTTTCCCATAATGAGAAAATGAACCGTGCACAAACAAGCCCTCTTCGTGACCGTTTATGTTCCAAACGAAACGTTTTCTGGGCTCGTACTCATACAAAACTTTCAACGAACATTCCCCATAATTACCTTAATTATTATCCATTCATATTTGTCTATTTATATGAATTACTTGATTGCTACGACGACGACCGCTATTTTGATAAAAAGCAGTGATCAGGTGGGAATGTGAACGAAGCAAAACACAGACATGACACAAATATAGTGGTAAACTTAAGTACATTCGTAGATGCTCATCGACCACTTATTTGTTTTCACATTTACATAGAAGTACGGTTTAAAACGTACCGCGTTGAATATTACATCGCCGTAATACTTTTTCCGCTAAATTATTCAGTGCAACCGTTCGCCAATTACGTCGGCACTAGAGCCGTATGTTTAAGCACACTGTATATAAAATTTCCCACAGTTGTTTTTATTTGGCGCGTGTAAGTGTGTTGTAAATCTGTGAGAACAGTGTGCCTGCAAACAAGAGCGGGCTAATAACAGGTTATGCAATGAAATGAACACGAACTAAACCGCAGAGCGCGACTCCGATGAAATTAATTGAGTTATTTTAGCTGACCTTTGAAATTTCACTAGCCTACGTTCACGTAGGGCAGTTGGGTGAAATTAGACAACTCGGAAACGAAGCCGATGTTCAGCTATGCCTAGACCGACACGTATTCCTATTAAATGGAAACATTATTCCAATAAACTTAATGCTACGGTATTTTTTGGAAACATTCTTAGGACTTGTTTAACGATTGCTGAAAGTAGGCCGTGTTCGACCCACGCCTACAATCAAACAAGTACAATTAGCTAACTAGTTGGAGGAGACGAAAAAAATAGAAAGTAGTAATAATTAGGAACTTTTCTTTTCTATTCGATCTAGAAATGATTTCCCTTGTTTCAGCAACTTTAGTCCGAATTATAATTATTGACGAAGTCGCAAAACTTACTTTTTTCCAGCGGCTGATAATAGAATTCATCACGTACCTGAAAATAAAATAATTTTTCATTAAATATATTGTTCGCTCAATGAGGAGAAACATAAAATGTTTTTTCCCAACGCTGAGTAAGGTACATTGAGCATTGAGCGAGCGTGGGAGCATGGAAAATACGCCAAGTAACACGGTAATATTTATCGGAAACGACTCCATCCAAAGATATTTTTTTTAGAATACCTGTAGCACGAATACTTTCCTAAATAATGAAAAAATATTCGTAATTGGCTCCAATTTATAACTTGATACTTTTTCATCAGAATTAGAACTTAATAAATAATTTTATTTGACTGTTGTAGTTAGGAACAGACACTAAACTTTTAATCAAGTGCCTAAGATATTCTTCATAATAAGTAGGTAACTATCACGAATTTCATCAAGGTGGATCTTCGGGGTAAAATCTTATATCGTGTACGTAGCACGTATGTTGCCACACGGATAGCTCTTCTGTCAACGTTCATTAGTTCCCCCCGAATGCAGGTGTCTCGGTGGACGTAGGAGTATGTAATATGTTTGCAATTTGACATTCCGGGGACAACTGAACATGGCTCTTTTGGGGCGTAGGCTTAATCCGAAGTAACGCCATCTTTTTTTGTTCTATTCTGGGAAATATAACTTTTGTTAGGTTGGCTACCGTAGGTATGACCTAGACTCCTATTATACTGTTATGAATTTCTTATAAGCTTTTACTTTCATAATTCACCGGTTAACACTTGGCCTTTTAGTCTCGTGGTACCAGTATATGCCTACCTAAATCTAAGTACCGCACCGCAGCTTTAACACATGTACCACAACAAGCAAGATTACAGTTATAAATACTACAATCTATTAGTTATTACATTTCCCGTCTTGCAGAATCCTTAGTAATGTAAGATCCAATAACTAAGCTGCGTTCTTGGGCTTAAGTGTACGCCTTGCTGCTATAGACTAGAACCGTGTGATCGAAACGGTGGTGTTGCCATCTTTATAAATTATGTGGTATGTATTAAGAAACCCAATTAAATCAAAGAAGAAGAACGACCCAAAAATAAATTTCCCATGGGATCAATCTGCGCCAAACAAGTGGTTGTAAAAATATTATACCAAAGTTATAATTCAATGATTATGTTTGGGGAAACAAACTCCTTGTTATTAAGATTTTTTATATAATTATTACGGCCTTGCAAAATAACTGATGATCACTAATTGAATGTTCATCTTTTACGCTGCTTACTCATAAAGATATCTTTTTTTTTCGTATGGTAAATCATCAAGTGACTCCTCCCGCTCTGGGCGGAGCGGAAGGGAGTGTCAGACTTGTACTGACGAAAACCCATCCATGTTCCTTTTTAGCCCTTTGTGTTCCAGGGCCACGGTATTTCTTTCGAACAGTCCCGCAGCCCTGGCAGGCATCGGCCCTCTCGGACCCCTTCCGATATGCTGACATCTCCTTGAGGCGCGCGTGGAACACAAACGCGCCCCGTCGACAGTTCGACACGGCCTGTCGTCATGAGACGGACGGACGGTGAGCTAGCCTCTCAATCAAACAATTATTTATTTATTATTATAAGCCTGTTGTGTCCTAAATGTTCTAATGCGGAGCAAAGAATATTTAGGACCTCCCTTCCTTTTTTTCCATTTTCTCTGTCAAGAGCTATGTCAGCAAACAACAGTCAAACAATACATACCTACCTAATACTATGAAAAAAACTCAATCTTATTTAAGTGTTAAATAACGGGCTTATTTTTATTCATCACTCGGACATAACATTATTCTTCTTCACGAAAACATTTGATGGCTAGACGAGGCCGAGGTGCCCGGAGCAACTGGCTGGCCTGACCTTTCTAACGGCTAGAATATAAAAAGTGTGTTACGCCCAACTCGTCTCTCCAAATAAGGAACATGTACAGTTACATCCCGATTACGGTAAATATCATTAATCTTAGCTATTAGTGCCAGTACACGGATCTAATTCCGATCTAATATTATCTGCTTAATACGTGATGCTAATTCATTTTGTGTTTTATGTGCGGAAATCCGAAGATTAAGTTAAACATGGCTGTCTCAAGGAAACTTTTTTAAATTGGCATCTAAAAAAAGTTAATATAAAAAGTAAAGTCCCGAATGGAAAGGAAACAGACTTGGGTTGTTTAGTTTTTACAATAATACTTATTATTTCCAGCTTTTCTTTTTAGCAGTGATAGCCTAGTCAGGAGACCGTCGGACTGCCAAATCATGGACTCGAGTTCAAACCCAAGACACACACACCTCTGATTTTTCGGATTCATGCGCGTATTTTATAATTATGACTTGCTTTTCAGTGAAGGAAAACATCGTGAGGAAACAAGCATGCCTGAGGGATATTTCTCGACGGCATGTAAAGCCAAGTCAGAGGACCATCTATGAGCAGCATAAAAACTCTCGACACTAGGTAATGCAATAACCAACGCAAAAAACAAGTAAAAAAATGTGAATGATTTCACAGACGATTTAACTTCTTGATTTTTTTCATTTTTAAATGTTTCGTCATTTCGGATATCCTAAATGGGCCATTCAAAATGATATGAGTAACGTAAACATAATTTGTCAAATACCTATTGATAAGTGATAACGCATAACAGCGATGACCGCTATTGCCATGTTAAAACGCAACACATGTAACACTAACGCTCAATAAAGGGAAAATCCAAAAAGTTTAATCTGTAAATTACCTGAAGGAAAAACATGTAGGCTGACCCGTTTAACTATCTAATAATAAAACTGTTTACTTATTGTTAAAGGACATCAACCTTCAATCACACTTCCACAGACAGTTAATACAAGGTGTTGTTTTGCAACCTCGTCAAATTTCAGGAGGTGGTCACGAAAGACATAAATAATCAATTAAAATTACGGTACCTAGTTAGTTAATGATAAACGCTGATTTTTTTGGTTGTTTAAGTTTGTCAGTATTTCAGAATAACCCCCTTAACGTGGTTTAGGGACTAAGAAATTATCGAATAAACGTTTTAGATTGTTTGTATGTGTGTAAGCGAGGTTATAAGGCAAGAAACAGACGGGCCGCGTTTAAAACAAGGGTGTTGGTGATGTCCTTCCCCAGGTTGAAATCTATCATCTTGCCAAATTTCATTAAGATCGGATCAGCCGTTTAGTCGTGAAAAGGTAACAAACAAACAAACAGAGTGACTTTCGCATTTATAATATTAGTATGGATAATTTTGTATAAATTATTATTTATGCCATAATATTTATAGATGTTTGTGTCCGTGGCGTAGGTAACAACACAATTAACAAAAATGTAGACAAAATGGAATTGGGCGGGTCACGTCAGCGGCAAGCACAGTAGGCAAGACTCGCCACGCAATTCTCTCACGATGGAAGGCGACTTCGAGGCCAGCCCAGAAAGCATTAGCGCGATGACTGACTGTGAGGGCTGCTTTGAGAAGGCGCAGGAAAAGCGTACTTTGAACCATTTGGGGAAAGCCTTTGCCCAGCCGAACCCGCAAAGGCTATTAAAAAAAAATGGTCGCTGATTCGCCTCATCTCAAATCATCCCGATCATGGTCATCGGAATGTACTACTGACATAAAGATTTCCTAGGTCCTACTCTCCTTACCCATATCACAGTCTTTCCGTGTGCGGAACGTCCAAATCTGTTCAGCCGTTAAGACCAAAATGTAACAGATAGACAGTTACTTTCGTTTTTAAATCACTCGTATGGAAGTATGGCTTCATGTCTAAGCTGACAGAATATCGATGTGCAACTTTGCAAGTGATTGTATTAACCTTTGCACGACTTACAAAATAGAATTACATAAAGTGTCTACTGACTTCTGTAATAAATGCATTAGATTGATTTCTAGTTCGGTTCGTATCCGGTATATTTGGAGGAGATGATTTCGAATATTTTCGAGAAGTATTGTACGTATAAGAGATACCTATTTACTGCGCAGGCCTTGGTTTTGAGACAAGTCCGCTACGCATTTCCAAACCTGCAACTCCTAAAAGTCAGAATCAAAAAGCGACGACCAGAAAATTGAACCGTAACCTCACACAAAAAAATGCTGAAAAGAACTGAATTCTTACAAAAATCTTCACATTTGTAGACTACTATCTCTGCACCTGATTGACCCAGTTCGTCCATTTTTGGCGTCAATGGAATAACAACTTTGAAGAAATTCTTGTTGTGTTTCCGACATTACACCTTACCAAGAATAGGCATTGCTTGAACTCTCAGATCATGATCTCTAACATAATGCGGTATTGGGATATTTATCCTTTTATCCAACTCTTACAAACGTCTCTCAAGTTCTCAACGTTGTATATTCCCAAGGAAATCAAGATTTACATTTTTTTAATGGGAAATCGATTAATATTTTTTTCTCTCCTGAAGACTACTCAAATTAACTTTAAGAACTCAAGATAGACTTGATCTTTCAAACGGAGATCGACGAGTCACGACCACAACCTTTTTTTTTAAACCTATATCGTTTTCTTATCATATATGTATCCGGAATGAATCGTCAGTATGGTCCATTTACAGTTATTTTACCTTTTACAGCAACCCAATAACAACTGAAGAACATTGAAAATAAACATCACTGTCATCTTGACAGACTTGTCAGTGGAGTGTCTCCATCAACCAACGCAATACCAACCTTATAGTAACGTCTATAAAGGTCACTGTGACTTTAACAGTGATGCCAACTCGGAGGTAAAAAGAACTGTAGGTATTCGACAAGGATGACGTGATGACGTCACTGCATGTTCCACCGATGACTTCACCTTAGCATGTAAACACATTCGGAGTTAACCGCAACAGCCTCTTATTATTCAATTGTTCAACTTTAGCATTTTATAGAACCTTGGTAGATTAGTGAAGTTTTGAGGTTGAAGCACTGTCGCTTAGTTATTCAGTAATGTGCAATATTGGATGTTACGGTGAGCAGTGGCGTGCCTAGTGGCCAAAAACACAAAGATACTGTTCAGCTAACATCATGAAGAGTAAGGGCAAGCCAGGTAGAGCCGGTGAGCGTATGTTCTAGAAACGGAGAATTCTATACAGATAGATGTCATAGTACGAAATATTTATCTTATTTCATATTATATTATTTTATTTTATGTAGACACACAATCTCCAAAACTGCAAAATAAATTGAAAGCTCAACATTTTAAATGCGTAAACTGCATTTCCCCACAGACAAGGACACTCCTTTCATAATGCACTGCATTTTCTGTCATCTATGCACGTGATGACTACGTAAGTAGCGGAATTTTGGGTTAAATTAATTTAAACGTCTTGCCATCGATACATCAACCCTACCAGGGCTTTAGTCTAGTTATAGTAATGACTCGAGTTTATGTGATGATGTTGTTCAAAGATGCATTTTGAACAACAACCTGGTTACTAAATAGATACATTTTGTATACTAACCCATATGGATGTTGCTTATCCGAAGTATTATAAGTTTTTTTTTTACCTATGCAACTATTTTTATGCAATAGACAAGAATTCGAACGAACTAAGATCTGTCAAACAATACAAAGGTGAGAATTCTAACTTTTGACAGTTAGAATTTCAAGCACTTCACAATTGTAATCGTATCCAATTATTATAAAATCGTATCATAAATTTTAGTCAATTAATCACTTTGACTTGTTTCTTCAATCGCCTGAAACTCAGGATTACCTAGTTCAGGCAAAAACCATTAGTGAACATGGCATAGATTTAAGAAAACTTGTATTTAATGTATACCGTAGATTTGTTTTTTTTTATTTTTTTTTATTATTTAAACTATACGGGTGTAAGACTAAGGTCATAATTCATATGTTTGGAAATAACTAGATGATTGAGCTCTTTTCATGAAGGAGTTCATTACAATGGATGTCCCGCATTGTTACTATCATAACAATTTGGGAGTCTTGTTGTTATAAGAACTAACTTAAGGAACATAACACTTACCACCGTTTTAGTTAAGTGGATAACGGTTATTCCAAAGTACGTAACTACACATACGAATTTATAGGCCTTTAGAGTAATCCCAAATGTTAAATAAACATTAACGCTAAAAGCATCACAGACACAACTTACATTTAAGATTTCTAATAATGGATTAACAGAATAAAAGATAAATTCTATTCATTGAACCAATAGACAAGTTCTATTGCTTTATAAATAAACATTGGCTTCAGAAGGTCACAGATTTCATTATATTGTTATTTCATATTGCATGAGCATTGTCCTTTGACCTTGTCAAAGACATGCTAAGTTTATAACCTCATTAAATTTTACTCACACAAAATTAATAATTTTCTAACTACACATATATCTAAAAACATAGATAAGTTTCTAACGCCCACGTAAATTGTCTAGACTAGATTGTAGCCTAGAAAACGTTCACTGTACTATCTAACATTAATGTTCTTTCGGTCACCTTAACAGAATATGTGAGCAGAATCCCTAGTTTTTAATAAATTTTAGCACTCACTTATTTTTAGAAAGAAAGAAAGAAAGAAAGAAGAAAGAAAGAAAGAAAATAAGTTTATTTGGCTCATGCCACAAGTACACACAACATTAAACAAAAATTAACCAGAACTTCATAAATTTAAACAAAAGTAAAAAGGGGAAATTATTGTGTATCTAACTAATAACAATAAAAAAATAAAAAAAAACAACAATAAAAAAAGGAATAATTATTGTGTGCCTCACGGCAGCGCCAAATAGGGCCAGTTCAGCAAAATGCCGGGCAGCTAGGCTGCCTGACGCTGGTTTTCAACTGGACCTGCGACCTTTTAGACGTGTTTTCAATGAATACATTGTGATAACTGAAAAGTTCGAACCAACCTTTCGATCTTTCTTTCTAAGAATAAACCTACAGCTAAAGCATGTCGTACTCTCTCTCTTCTCTATCAAGTACGTGACGGGTTCATGCGACAACCGGTCCCGCATACCTTATTACATACAGGCCACATCGCATCCGCACCAGAGTACTACCCATTATATAACTTATCATAAACAGTTAATGTAACCACGCAATCTTCATAAACGCGACGCCGCCGAAAACCACGCCATTAGGCATATTCCGACAGAATATGCGAGTTGATAATAATCAAAATTTAATTATGGCTTATATCCACAAGGCACGCGGCTATTAATTGGCTTGTGTCGAAATAATTACTGGAGGGTTGAGGGGGGCAAGGCGATAGCTCGCAACCTTGGGGCTACCTTCCGTCTTCCGTTGACACAACGGTAACATGCTTTCTGGCCAAAATTAGCTCTGAAACTCAACCTTTCACTAATTGAAGATAAGCAGCTAACAGGCTTTTCTGACATAAGAATCGAGGTTTGTAGACAAACATATCGTCAAATAACCGACGACGCCGTCATTTACCAAGAATCATCAGGATAAGGTATCCAAAAAGTAAGTATTATAACCACTTCTTACCCTATCACAGGATATAAGTAAAAAGCTAATGCATGTTTGAATTATAATGACAGTAAACATTACCTTTGGAAATTGATTCTACTTTTCAGAATAAAAACCAACAAAACCACCAAATTTCAATTTAAAGCGTAATTTTGATGACCACAAAAAGTTATCCAAAAAGACAAACATGACGCATACAAAAAAAGAAATTGCTTCTTTAATAGCTAGTCAGTTTTTAGCACGAGCAGCACCGTTACAAAAGAAACAACGGTTCGCTTTTTATTTTAATTAATTTTGCTTCTGGCGACGTGAATGTTACATGTGTATGAACAAAAAAAACAGCTTCTATACACAATATCTATGCACGCTATTCTGCAGCCAGACCTCTTATTTCTAGTATAACAAATTACTCGGGTGTTTGATTTAATATTAAAACAATACATTTTGGGAAGAAAAAGACTAGTAACTTTTTAGACCTATGTATCCTGCATATGCGTATGAAGTAGGTATCATTAAAATCGGTTTAGTCATTTCGGACGCCAAAAAATAATAATAAGTCCTTTTTTTTTGGCGTAAACACTCTTAAACACAACGTAATAAATTAATGTAGTGTTAAAATTTCTAATAGATGTTATCTGCAGTTTGATAAACATCACGTATAGTTTAATACTTATTTGGGCAAGTGGGTGTAACCAATCAAATATCACGTTGTATTAGAAATAAAGTAGCATCAAATAAATTTCCATTGTACTTTGTATTTTTTGCAGATGACACTAAGAAAACAAGTTTTCGGCGGCCAAGGTTGTCCGTTTGAACATTAAAAGTAGTGACGAAGACGTTATTTAGTAAAGGTCAGTCATGCATAGATAGACAGAACAGGTTCGATCATTTTAGCTCCTGCGGACATACATATAAAATGATTGCTCAACAACCGGTCGGCCCTGCTAGATTCCCAGTTTAGCTAGTCGCGGTGAGCCAAGAGATATATTAAGAAATTAATACTCCTCAGAGGTATACCAGCCTCTCCCAGTACCTGCGACGTGACGAGCTCCATGCATTTACTTATTCACAGCGCCATCTTCAAGTTTAAGTACTTCTTGTTCTTATGTTTCCTCTTCATTAGTGAGGTATGTTTTACTTTTTTTGCTGGGAACGAATGCAAAGTTAGAAATTATAGTCGAGCATACTGTATAGCTTTTATAGCTATAGCTGTATCAATGACCTTCAGTCCAGTCCTTACTCCAAAAGTTCAGAAATTGTGTTTGAGACCATTAGCATCGTAATTTAACATCAAATAAGTGTTTTTCCTCAAACAGTTGCAAGTTTTGACCAGAATCCCGATGGGTCTTCAACACAATACGGATAGTAAAGGTCTAGCCTCGAGGGGACTTGCAACATGTACACTTGTGAAATAAGTCTTCGAACTACGAAAGTCTTCCTTTCTAACCCAAACTACAAACACAAGCTACGGTTTGTGAAGTCTCCGCGAAGTAAATAACTCTCAACGTATCTCTAAACACGCCCAATATCTTTAAGGTACGGGCAAGTAATACATTACGCTGCAAAGAATTGACTCGCTATAAAAAGAGGCTGTTTATGGCAAGCCAATTTGTACAAGGACAGTTAAAGAGATTCCTCGCCATTGGTTTACGATTTCGTGGCGTAGACAAATGCAGGTTATATTTTTTGCTCTCGAAACGTTTCGTGTGTTCAATATTTTGTTCGTTAGAGAAATACCAGCGATTGTACGGCTCTAAACAGTACTACTACGAATTGCTCAGACACTGAGAGGCAGAGCGTATTTATGTACCATATAATATTGAAGAATATAAGATCTAGCCAAAGAATAATGGTTCATTTGTAAAACTTAAGGGCCGAGTCTAGTAAACTTGACAGCCGCCTAGCCGGTCGAAATATTCGCGCAGAAATACAAGGTTAAGTTATTAATGAATTGTAATTATCTCCTTTATTTATTTTTATACATATTAATTACATTTTTAAATATTTTTACAAAATTATATACAAAAACATTTAAAAATATAAAAATAGTAGCCCACCGGTATCGGGAACAGGGTCCAAGCTACCGGCGGTCAGGGCTCCAGAGAAAGGAACCTCCTAACGATACGAGCCGTGTCTAGGAGTACCGCTTTCTGAATCAACCCCTTGATCCAGCTGCCTAGCGAGAGCCTCATCAGATATTGGTCGAGGCTCTTGGCAATTAGGCCATTGGCTGATTAATTGTAATTATTGTTAGTGCAACATAATATTGGTATTTATTGGCCTTATAACTAGGTTTTTTTTTTAAGTTCATATACAAACATGGTTATCAAGGGCGCTCTAAACGAATAAGGGCTCTAAATCAAAATCGAGGATCGCGGAAACGATAATTATTGCATTATCATCATTTTCGTTATACTCGACCGCAAAAATGATTTTTGAAATACAGAAGTTTTCATTAGCGCCATCTTGGATTTTAATTTTCGTTATGATCAAACCCAAAAAAAAAGAAAAAAAAAATGTTTCATATACGTATAAGTTCGTTATCAGCGATCCCGAGAGCCTTAAAAACGACACCCATGAAGGAAAAATAACATTTTCGGATTGGATTGTCAATCGCGCAAATGCTCAATCTTAAAAAAAAACTCCATATTAGTATTATAACAATTATCAAGTGGCAGGCGACAAGTTCCATTGTGCGCAAGCAAAACAAAATGTTCGAAAACTAGTGATCATAAATTTCAATATACCTATTCGAAGATTTTTTTATAACGTCATTGTTTGTTGGTTCCTGGAAATAAGAATATATTCGGGAAGGGTGGATTTGTTAACCTCCTTTTTTTAAAGTCGGTTAATAGACAGGTAGAGCAGCTTTAGCATCATCTCAAATAATTCAAGAACGCCAAGGTCTCAAAGTCCCCCCTGTTTTTGTTTTTGCTGCGACTTTCTGAGTTTTGCACAAGTAGACTGTAGCCTTAACGGAACGGGGGTAGAAATTGAGCTCATGTAACAATCTTTTTTAATGTGTAATTCTCCTTGTGCACCTTTTTGGCACGCCATTTAAATAGCTTGAGAGTATAGCGCAGCAAGTCAAGTCAATGAATAAGAAATTGAGTACAATATGGCAAGCAAGACTCAGAAAGAGGTTGCAAAAAACTGTGACGGACGGTAAAGAGCATGGATGTCAAATGTTTACTATACAATTTAAATATGTATAAGTACCATTAGCACTCATGGCAATTTTAACAACGGCCTCGCCAACACAATCGCGGCGGAGAGCTGAGAGCCGACGACAAATCCTGTCGCAATATTCGCATCATTGATAATATAGTGTTGTAATCTTATTATGTTGCTTACCCACAGGTTAAAAGCTATCAAGATTGAAGAATTCTTCGTATTTCTTGAGAATGAGTATTGTTCGTTTTAAAGGTTGTGAAGGAATACTATAGACCCCATTGTTACGTTCCTTCAATGGGTTTCTTAAAACGATTTAATTATATTTATCACTAAGACCAAATTCAGATGTGGCAAATGGACGGATACAGAGTCAGCCATTGATATAATAACACTGTTTTTTTATATTCCTATGGTTTCACCAATCCCCCCGTGATTCCGGCCTTATTGGACATTGGAGGAGAAAATAGTTTTTATTAACTACTTCAGGGAGGATAATAGGAATACTTCTAACACTAAACTGCTTGCTGTTATAATTCCCTGAAATCCTTTGTAGCTGTAAGAGATTTCTCTAGTACTCGTACCTTTTAGCAAAACATTCCAAGTGGCAGCCTTTAACACTCGTTTCATTCGAGCCGAGTCGGGGCGCTGCTTCTTTGATAGCTCGTTATAAGGAACAAAGGCAACGCAACATCAAACGAGGTATTTCTTTACGCTGTGACATTTTAATAACGGTTCCCCAATTGGTTTCCCATTTTATTGTTAACGTCAATTTAACAGTGGTTGGTCATCGAGCGATAAATTGTTTCAATTGCGCACTTTGGGTGCTTACACCATTTCCATTACCTGGATGACATAGTTGCTCTGAGATATTACTGGATTTCTGGATAGTTTAGATTGTGCAACACCCATTTCGATAGGAATCTTTATATTTTCTCAAGACGTTTATAATCCATGTTTGGCATCCAGAATATCCTCTTGGAATATTCAATGGGAAAAGATATTTAAAGCAAGGAAAGACTATTGTAGTAACCTTCTAGTCAGCATGGTTTTAATCTTGGAACAAGTTATAAGATACCATTAAAGATGTTTCTTACTGAACCTGACCCGCCTTTAATCTCTGTATAATGTAAACGAGCTAATACGTAAATGTAACGAGCAACTGGGAGCTAGCGAAGTCATTTGCCATGTAATGAGACTCATTGCCCTCTGCAAACCAGTTCGATGGACGCGCAAACACAAACAGGATTCCCAGTCGCCTGTTCCTTCCGTACTCGACGATTACGAACCAATTACATGAACACGTTACAATAGTTAATTTAGATAAACAAACAATAACACTATAGGTACAGATTATGAATATGAGCCTGTGGAGTACATCTCAAGTGACCTTTCTAATTTGAAAAGCTACTTGGCATCTTTGCTTCCGCCAGAGGCATTGTGTCCGATCAGTCACGGTCTCGTTCATGATCGCACGAATAAGCTCGCTCTATCGGACGGTCTGCGATCATGTTTCACAGTAGTATTTCGTGATGAGAAATGACGAAACGAGGAAGTTTCGTGAGAGTCTGCAGCGCGTTACTATCGCATTCGCATCATCTGAAGTGGTTGAAAAATTGCCAAAACACTTATCGGTGCGAGTGGCTTGTGTGCTTGAGCATATTATCTGTGGTATCGAATCTGACACGATCGCGATAGCACGTCTAGACTCGGAGGTGGAGCTCCCTCGCGCCACAGTCCCGTTAGCCGGATGCCGCAGCGCCCGCTTGTTATGCAACTGATGTGTCCCTCGTTTGCAGCACCGACGCGGATCGTGCGTCGGCGGCGCGCCGTCCGCGCATGCGCTCACAACAATACAACTTTTATAATCCAATTACTTTGAAACTCACCGTTAAGTACCTTAATTTATTCTTCAACTGCATAGGCCAAAAGTTGCTACTTTTGCAAACGACTATCTTAATTTTCTAGTTTGAACACATTTTCGTTATACGTGTAGGTACATCCTAGAACCGAAACATGAAGCTTAACAATATTAATAACTCACACACACAATACCTATATAACAGTGAAATATATACTAAAGACCAAAGTTACAGCAAGTAGAAGGTCAACTTCGCTAGCATTTTACCAACTGTAAAAATCTCTTGGTGCTTGCACTACACACAAGTAAAAACTTATAGGTACATTCTGTTCATTCAAGTTATCTGCAATAAAATTTGCATTCTGACTTGAAATTTTTCGTGTGTGTTACAAAGTAGAATTAATAAGTACTTACTTTTATAATAAGGGTGTCACTTTTAATAATGACTATTGTTTTCCTTTACATTTTATGCACAAAAATAATTAAAGAACACGAGAAACGTAAAACCTCAGCCTCAACACGTTTATTTTTTGTAAAAGAACCAAGCTTGTCTAATATAGAATAAATGGATGGGTGGTGAACATCCGGTGTTACCATAAAAGTAGTATCAGCTGTCGATTAAAATGGAATGAATAAGTTTAATTTAATAATATTTAATAAACGTACTTATAAGTTTATTGCAATTAAAAGATAATGAGAGCCGTGTATTGGCAACTAACGCGCGTGTCTTGGTAGGATCGCGCTCTTCCGATGAGAAGAAGCGTAGCATCCCCCTTGCAGCTAGATTATCGACTCAGGGAGCAATTTGTGGGGATTGTCGTTGAAATGAAATGATGTTTATTTTTGCAAATAGGTTTTTACAAACACTATTACACGTCTTTTTTTAAACTAGATGATGCCGGTGTTTCGTACCGGACTACTCTGAGAAGAAACAGCCGAAACAAACTAAGGGGTCACTGTCTCTTTTAAAGTCCAGACATTGTTCAAGTCATATGAGGACCATGCAGATTAGTGTACGACATAGTCTTTTGAAGAAAAAACCACACAGATTTGAGTGGACCTGTCCAGTCAGTGCAAGCATTTGTCAGTGATCGTGTGGCTCGATTCATAAACCAAGGAGCTGAACGACACGACGAACAATACCAAACAAAGGACATTTGGGTAGGCCGCATAAAGTACTTAAACAGTCAATCGTAAAACTAACAAAACTAAATCGAAAAGATAAAAATATGACCCACATTTGTCCTCATATTCACACTAATAAACAAAAACAAAAATACTCTACACCATACCTGAGAACCTTCTAGTTACGAAGATATTAGGGGTCAAAGTTCCAACTTTTTGGCAAGTATTTTTGTAAATACAAGTTTTTAATGTAAGATTTTCACACCTCCACGACCCGCGTACTATTCAATCCGTCCATCAGCACAATGTTTTGAGTGCGTTACATTGAGTTCTACCACAAAACATGATTTTACACCCCCCCCAAAAAAAAGTCGTTTCCCAGCAATATTTTTTGCGTAAAGTTACTTAGTTTCATGTACAGAATGCTTGGTTGACGGCTTCGTGATGAGGTGATTTACACGGTGTATAAATAAAAAATGAAATACAATAGGTAAGTACTTGAAAAAGTAAATCATGTCAACTATATCTAGAAAAATAAAAGTAAATAATTAATCAGTCAAAGTGTATATAAAATTAAAATGCCAAGCTGAAAAAAATTAAATACAAATTCAATTCAATTAAAAATGGAGCAGTTCAATCCCAAGCTTTTTTGTCCTAATATAATCTTTGACAGCATAGTAGGACAAGATTTGAATTTATTAAGGCTTAGTTCTTGAATGTGTCTTGGTAGTTTATTATAAAAGCGTACGGTATACATTGACATCGAAATGATGTACCTATTTTCTTGAGCCTTGTTAGGGGTACTTGGTAATTATGGTTATATTATAAATATCACTATATTTCTTGAACAACTTTGTATTTTTGTGAGCATACAAAAGGTTTTCATAAATATAATGAGAAGGAACAGTCATTAGATTAATCTCTCTCAATTTTTCTCTGAGTGTCTCGGACTCAATTCATAAATTGATCGAACCGCCCTTTTCTGTAAAACAAAGATGGTCTGAATTTCGGCGGCATTCCCCCACAAGAAAATGCCGTACGACATTACGCTATGAGAGAAGCTGAAGTATACTAATCAGGCTGCCTCGACATCGACATCTCGATTAAATTACGATTTTTTCTAACTGCGTATGCTGCGGAGCTCAGCTTCTTCGACAATTTATCAATATGTGGGCCCCACCTAGAGCTTAGCATCTAAAGTTGAAGCCTTAGAAAACGGTGTTATCTTCAGGATTCAACTCTTCGCCCTTCACCAATACACTAGTTTTCACATGCCTAACGTGAGGTAGTGTAAACTAAATGCATTTAGTTTCTAACATGAGGTTAATATAATATTAACGTTAAACCAATGCACTACTTTTGAAATCGCGCTATTTACATCGTCAGTAACTAGCTGCTGACGTTTAAGTTGTCGACGTTGGTCTCTCACAGAATATAAAATCGTTCGACCTTGATTAGACGGCAAATCATTTGTAAGAACATACATTTTTTTTAAAATAAAGTTATTCCTTTAGCTGAGAAGTTTTGGGCTACTAATCCCAGAAGATTCTCCAAAAAATGTTGTCAATATAGTCTTTGATACGACAAATCTTCCTATCGCGTATTCGTGCGAGCCATCGCGTATTTGTGCGGGCCATCGCGTTTTCGCACGACGCATCGTTCTGATTAGGTCATGGGGTAAAAACCATTCTGCTTAGGTTTTCAATCAATCTGTTTTTTTAGAGGACAAGGCAATGGATTAACTTGTATAACCAGAAATAGAACCTGTTATTGCCAACTTCGAAAAGGAGGAGGCTTTCTACTTTTACCTGGTTTTACTGTATTTTTTGTATATAGGTACTTATTGGTACTTTTTTTTACGGTTGAGAAATCATCAAATGACCCCTCCCGCTCTGGGCGGAGCGGAAGGGAGTGTCAGACTTGTAATGACTAAAACCCATCCATGTTCCTTCTTAGCTCTTTGTATTCCAGGGCCACGCTATCTCTTTCGAACAGTCCCGCAGCCCCGTCAGGCATCGGCCCTCTCGGACCCTTTCCAATTTGCTGACATCTTGAGGCGCGCGTGAAACACGAACTCGCCGTCGACACGGCTTTACGTCATAAGATGGACGGACAGTGAGCCAGCCTATCACTGACTGTCCACATACTATGCATTAAATAATAATATCAGCCTTTTACAATCAGTCAGCCCAAGTCACAAAAAAATCCACCACATTGATCAATTATGCTAATAAATTGTCTAGTGGCTGATCACCATCCTGGTCCTGAGGTCCTGGCTTCAATTCCTGGATCAAGCTACTAATGAGTTTTTCCAACAGGAATATCTCAGTAGCAGCCACAGAGCCTGGATTTGATGGCAATAGGCTCGTCCCCTATTATTACATGGAACATAAACATGACTGGTGAAATATGGGTATACTTTTAGGTGCCTAACCCTTTCGAATTACAGGCGTGATGTTTAGTTATTACTATGTAAATATTCATAGTATGAAATAAAACTAACTACAGCAAATAATAAATGATGTATTAAAAAGTTATTATTTATGAAGTAGTTTGGCTGGCATTTTATGTTCTCCAATGAGTTTTTGAATATGAATTTAACTTTGAAGCTTAACGCTTCAAATTCCATAACTATAAAAACTGACCTATAAGGCATGCACTTTAGAACAGAAACCAGTTTTAAGCTCTCTTGCATCACAAGTCATTATTCAATGACTAACGCATTTAGTGCAAATAATTATTATATTTAATGTAATACAAAACATAGTATTTTTTTATTTATTTAAAAAACACATGCATAAGTTTATAGTATATCACCAAATCACTTAAATGCTTAGGGTTATGCATACAGAGTTCTGATTCAAAAACAACAACTTCTTTACCTTCATGATATTCCTGCCCTCCTCCCTTCTACTTGGGGTCAGGACAACATGTTTTCTTTTTCATTTCGTTTTAATTTTTTCATTCTCCCCTATCAGAAGTCACGGAATCATTTTCTTTTCTTTTTTAATATCATTCCTCACACAATCCATGCATCTTTTCTTTACGCTTCCGCTCGATCCATCAACATATAATATAATATCTATCACTCTTTTAGTCTCATCATCCATTTATATTGTCATGGAATATATCAGCATCTGGATACCAATCAATAAATCCTATTCATAAATGGTACCTTAGCAGTTGGGCTTTATTTATCTTGGTCAAAAACTTGACAGAAACAGAACAATATGTTAATTTTGTTCAGCGTTAAACATTTGTGTCCATGTTTTGTGGTGCAGGAAGGCCTTATGTCTTAGAATGTGAATGATTGCCATGGTCATGTTGACATCTGTATATTTACCTAATCTTATCAACAATAGGGGCAACTTGTGGTTGGGTTATTCCATTAGGAATAGGGGATATTCACAATTTTTTTTTCTTTGTCTGTCGGTTAGATTATTGAAAAGTATTGGACACATATTTTTTCTTTTTTCACGCGGTCAAAAAATTACGGAGATATATTGAGTTGAAATGGCGCATGACGTCACGTGTAGGTAATTTTTATACCTACTTGTGACGTAGTGAGCTCCCACTCTCCAACTTTAATGAGTTTTAACTAAGTATTTTTTTGATATTTTGATGAAACAAAAAATACGTGTCTAATATTTTTGTATTACCTGTCTGACGGAGAAAATAGAATTTCGTTTTCTTTACCCAGTCTTCACCCCTAATATTATAGATCATATTCACAAAGTTGTGAATTGTTACATTTTTAATCACTAAAGAAAACAGAGTGAGAAGCAAGATCTACTTCATTGTTGAACACCACAAAAATTCTGATGTGTGTACGGTTTCTGTTCAACATTCCAGAAATAACATTTCAGTCACTTTAACAAATTATCAGGGGTGATCTTAGTTGCTGTTGAAGTGCTGTTGTGTGTTTACAAATAGTAGTTATATAATATAGAATTTATTTAAGTTGTTTAAAAAGTATTTTTTTTTAACTTTTGGAAAGTTTAATCTGGTTATACTTACTAAAAAGTCTACCAAATAAAAAGCCTGCAGATTATTATGCAAATAAGTTTTAATGAAGACAAATTAAAAACACACGATAGTAAACAAATGAGTAAAACAAGCTTGTGTGATACAAACATGCAAAAAGCCATGCAAAGCCCAACAGACGGAGCTAGGTAGCGTCGAGAGGAGCGTAGGCGGCAGGTTCCTCTCGTCTCACCTTGCGGGATCGGCGGCACGGGGTCCAACGGCGTCGCCAGCACGGCTGCCAGCTGCGCCACCGCTTCCAGGGCCCACAGCACCCCCCACATGTCCCACAACCACATCACAACACTCCACTATCTCATTATTGGCACAATATTCACAAAACTTAACCAGTACGAAAGCCTAACTATACTAATAACTTCTACTGGAACGATCATACTTTGGAAAAAATCATGTCGCAATGTAACCGTTTACTAACGCATTATCGAGCTCTATCTATCACATTATTCTACAACTCTAGAGTAAAATTTAAAACGAGTGTTATTCAAACAAAGACAGTTACTGCACGTCATAACATTCCTTAGCCTGCGAATTACGAAACAATCTACAACAGCGACTCGGTTACCACTAGCTCACATGAAACTCGACTACCTTCACCTTGTTGTGTTGACTACTACGCTCGCTCGAATTTGACGTTCAGAAACGAGTGACAGTTCGCAATCGAATAATCGTTACAAAGTTCTCGATTTATAAAACCTAATTTAATAGTACTACTCAATTACAGCAGATTTAAATCGTAAAATTTTGGTTTGCATGAACATGGACAATATGGGTTAATTGGTGGTAGATCCTTAGGTCCCAAATGCATGGTGAAATCTGCCATTTTCTCTAAGTACGGTAACTTCATTTCGCGATCCAACGGCATTAGATAATCAGATGCTGGTTGCCAATATCCATTAACAAATCTTGCGGGTTGGGAAAATATTCCATCTAAATGTAGTCCAAAAGTTCCTATTTAATCAGAGATAAGGTTAGTATAGTAACTCAAAGTGTCTATAACATGTAAATAAATTGAAATGCTTTATATTTACCGTTGCAACTAATTCCCATGCAAAGAATGTGATCGGAATTGGGACGCAGGAGCCACACATCTAACAAACTGATTACTGCACGTGCTTTGTTTAATCTTGCCTCAGCTGCTGATCCCTGACTGCATATTTTCTGAAAAAGTTTATAGCAGCATGGACGACTTCTAGCGCTTGTATAGTTCGAATATTTTACAAAAAAATATGTTAAAATACTTGCTTTCAATTCGGCTGCTTTTGTCCATAGGGTATCATCAAAGTGCATCAAATAATATAAAGTCCGCATTTCCGGTGTCAACGAGCCAATGTTCAAAGTAGAATTCTTCACTTTTATGTATCTTGTATATGGTTGGAAACAGTTATACTGATGCGCTGTTGTCCTAACATCCACCAATTGGTTTATTCCAACAAATCCCCAAACAGGTGGACAAAATATATTCCTTATGGGTATTTCGACGATTTCTGCTATTATCGGTAAAATATCCATTCCTAGGTCCGAAGTAGCAACAACTATGTTTCTGTGTTCAATATTAACGTGATTTCTGAGAACTGTGGCGTTATAGCATGCGGGCCCTAAATTCGGAAAAAGAATTTTCAAGTTACGTGGGCCGGAAGCATTGATCATGAGGGCTAACTCTTCCATTTTTTTTCTGTTCTCACAAAGCCATTCTCCAATAGATATTTTCTCACTGGAAAAAGCATCGTGTTTATTTGGCGCTGGCGGTGGCGATGGCGTGGCGACCCTTTATTAATAGAACTTAAGACTACAACATTTTCACTTACTCAAACGGTTCATGGTCCAGGATTATCAGCATATCCGTACTTGTAAGCGCCATTCCAATTTTATCAACATGCTTTACAACTTTGCCTGCAGTATCAGTCTGAACATAGGCACATTCTTTTTCTACATACTGCATGAATTTTTGAGAATCGCATTCATCGTACAAGTATATTTTATTTATGAATTTATCCCCCCGTGTGTAATCAGGATCTAATAAACCCGAAATTAAATGCATCGCTAACAAGTGACGAGCGCCAGAAATCGTCACCACAAATTGATTCTTGGGGATGGGCGCAGTTTTCAGCAGAGGTTGGTCTTTTTCTACGTTACTCAAAACATTTTGTAAATGAACCTTCTTTTTGAATTGTAGAATATTGTCTAATAACCCATCATATTTCTCAGACGCAAAAAGAGAATCAAAGTTGTAGTACGAATAACAATAATCCAGAAATTCTGACGCTCCACCGATATAATACGGCGTGCTACCCTTCATTAACAATTCTTTCCAAACGATGGGCGAGTCCTTGTGATGCCATTTGTTTTTTATGTTGATCTTGCATAGCCAACTCTAAAACAATAATGATTTATTTTATCACTTGCATAAAGTATTTCTACGAATTGCCTACTCTTTACACATGCAGGATGGTGAGTGGTCATTTGCAGCATTTACTTTGCAATGTTGAAATTAATGTTGTACTCACCTCCCAATCTCTCACCGATTTTTGAATACAATTATAGCAAAAGTTAGGAAGTTGTTGTGAAAGATAATCTGCTAGAACTACGGTTTCCGCGTATGCAGAGCATTGAGCTTCACCAGCAATTACAATACGAAACCCCATGATATGTACAACGCGGAAATAAAATTCAAAATCTCTTAGTACTTATATTGCATTTAAACGTTTTTGGAGAAATCTGTTCAATTTATTTTCCGCTGACAATTATCAATAACAAAAAAGATGTCAACAAACTGCCACTCGTTGTCACCATGTTTACAAACATGATGATTGATAACAAAAGGTGTTTTAATTTTTTTAAATCTTCGCTGTGATCTGCCAGTAACATAATTCATAATTATAACTTGAGAATAAAAACACGTAAGCGAACAATTTAAAGTTGACAATACATACCTTAATTTCATAGCAATAGACCGTTACTCCTATGAAATTAAGGTTGTCCTTGTCTCGTTCGAGTATCTTCTAACGCACGGATTGACCATATTTACCACTGATCTGAACATCGAGAACTTCAAATCGATTTCTGAATTAATTTCTTAACGAGACAAGAGCTGTCAGCACTGGGGTGCGTTCAATTATTTACTAGGTTCAAAGTGGCGACTTTAGTCGGTTACGAAAGTATGTGGAAACGAGATTTTAATATCGCCTGGGAGTCAAAAGCATAGGTCAAAAGTATGTAGTCAAGACAAACCTTATATACCCATTTACTGTACACTCGTAACAACGTACAACTCTGCCTACGACACAAACCTAGCGTCCCTTCGCCATTCTTGACCGTCGTCGCACGTAATAATTGAACGCACTCCAGAATGAATGCCAGTGACATCGACATCTGTTAATTTGACCGTAAACGTCATCCATTCGTCAAAGGTATTTATATTAAACCAGCTTGTTTTGTTTGGAGAAGTTAGGTTATAGTGTCATTTTCTCAATACCTTTTTTGAAAGTCTCTGTAAGTATGGCTAATAGCAACTGGGGTTTTTGTGACTTATTTATTAGCAAGAATTATGAACTCGAGAAATTACATCTGTTAGAAAAACTTGGTTTTAATACAATAGCAATTAATACACACGTTGAAGAAACTTCGGATGAACCCAAGAAAAAGAAAAAGAAAGGAGAAGCCAGGGATAAGAGAGACTACGTGCCTGCACCCATAGATATTCCAAAAGATATCTCAGACAGTACGAAGCTTAATATTTTACAAAGGCTGACTTTAGAATTCTCAGATTCCAGTGTAGCTCATAAGCTGAACCAATCGGAGAATATAAAGAAATATGACATTGTTGCTGTAATACCTAAAACTTTACAAGCATTCCAGTATGCGTGCGGAGCTATGGATATAGATATAATATCATTTGAACCAGAAAGTAGGATCCCTTTTAAAATTAGTCGGAAACTTTACTCACAAGCTGTGGAGAGGGGTGTATTCTTTGAGTTAATGTACTCGCCTGCTATACGTGATTCAACATCAAGGAAGAACATAATCAGTACTGCTCACAATTACCACGCCATTGGCAAGTCAAAGAACATTATTGTCACTAGTGGTGCTGAGAATTACATGCAAGTGCGAGATGTGCATGACGTCATCAACTTAGGATTCATATTTGGACTTAATAGCAATGAGAGTCTTGAAGTAGTCCGGAACAACACAAGAAGAGTTATCCTGAAAGCAGAAGGCAGGAAGTGTGGTAAACACTACATGCTAGTTGACTCAATAAGTGAAACAGTCAATAAAATGTCTGAAGATTATATTGCATAATTTTATTATAAACTGAACCTATTTATATTATTTTAATTTGTACATAATATTTACTAATTACACATCACAGACAAATTACAGTGGGTTTCATCTCTACCAAAACCTTTATATTATAAAATATTTGATAACATTGTGCTTTGTAATAGCTTATTATTTTTATATCATTAAGCAAAACAATTATTGCCTCTATACTTTAGTATGATCAGTCGATTGAATTCTTTGCAGTTTATAGTAATTAAAATTAGTTGCTTTTGAGAAGATCAATCTTCTTTCAGTACACATTACACTAACCGGATTTTTAATAATTATTTACATCCTAAAGAAGTTTATGATTTAACTTTATATATAGTTGAGTTCTTTTATCTTTTCTTAGTGTTCTGTTACTATAGTTTATGATTTTATGATGCCCTAAGCTTTTACTAAATTGGTTCTCACCAGTGTCATGATTATACCCATAAATCTAAACTGTCTTTGCACTTATTTGGTGTGTATTACAGACATTAGAATTTAGGTTGACACAATAGAACTAAAAGGTTTATATTAAGTTTTTTTGTTTAGAATAAGTTTTCCTAGATAGATTCGACTACGTAAAGCTGAATGTATTCATTTTAAACACCTACCTATGTTCCTAAAGCATACAATTTGGCTTATCACTGCAGCATGTCTGCATCATTTTATTCAGATTTCAAATTTTCCACACTATCTTTTTCTAAGTTTTCAACAACAGGTGCAGCTGAACTCTCCGTCGCCACCCGCGTCACATTAAAACTCTCTTTCCTCTTCATTTCCTCTGGGAAAGTGAACCCGTCTGCTACCCACCTGAACCTAAATCAAAGGAACATTCTCTTTTAGTAATACATTCTAAGCAAACCTAATGAGACTGAATAAAAGACTTCTCAAGTGCCATTGTATTATGAGCTAAAGCAACATGTAGAAGCTGCATCTAGTGGGCAAAACTATTCAGATGAAATGCTAAGCATGTTATGATAATATTCAAGTGCTAATGCTACTAGGGACTATGTTTGTGTAGGTAGAAATAAAAAGGACCATATCAATTTTTATAATGTATTATTTCAAATGCAATCTCAACGTTTGGTACAAGATAATACAAAATGTATAAAATCCGCACACTAAATATAATTACTCTACTCACAAACAATCGAGATTCACACACAAGACTTACATAAGCGCCCTAACATGCTTGTTCTAAGTACATTACAAAATAACATTACATATTTTATTCTTGTGGTGTGTTCTAGTTTACTATAATGATAAAATTGTAGCACCACAGCATTATTTCTCAACTCTATTCATTTAACATTTTAAACCTGCTACATATATTATGTTACTACGTTATTATGTGCGATCTAACTCTTCTAAAGTAGCTGTAAGTTTGCGCGTTAGAAGTACGGAAATAATGATAGCTGATGAATTCTTAGAAATGGGTTAAATGTTTGATGACATTAACATTTTGTGTGCTGAAGCTCATAAGAAAGATTCCCTGCAACAGAGATCTAAGAAGACTAGAATGTTGTATTAGTTAGCCTCAACAAGTAAACCACAAGAAATAAAAACAATATTTCATCACCATTGCAGGGTTATTTGTGTGATGTAAAATTGAGCAACAAAAGCTTACAAAAACCTATAATAGTTAGTCTAGAATAAAAACAGTCTTCAATGTCTTTTATAAATTTAAAATCACTGTGTGATATATAATTATATGCACAGCGGAAACCAAAAGAAATTGAGACAAGACAAAAAAGAAATGTGGCTTCATATAACAGGACACCACAACAGTACATTTATAATTTCATGGCAATAATAATCTTACACAATTGTTTAATTTAAATAATAATAAAACTAGTTATTGTAATTCATTCACCAGTCACATTTAGTAATTACATAGACGTAACGAAATAAAATAAATAATCTCCTGTTCGTAATCATAACTTTAACAAATTCAGTCTCATTGGTAATAAAAAAAATCAAATTTATTCTAGCGAGTCTTTCCTCAAAAACTTTACAATATTATAATTTACAGATAGTAATTATGACACAATTTGTATACAATACAATACTAAAATAG
This sequence comes from Cerastis leucographa, assembly GCA_963082945.1. Lineage (NCBI taxonomy): Eukaryota > Metazoa > Arthropoda > Insecta > Lepidoptera > Noctuidae > Cerastis > Cerastis leucographa. Next base: position 16,015,435 of record OY720356.1, on the reverse strand, counting down.
GAACCGAATAAATAGAAATAAATTGGTAGAAAATAAATGCATCAATCTTACTATGTCTACCATGTTAGTCAACTCATATTGTTGTTTTTACTATTTTTATAACTTTGTCATTTCTGTTATGAACACTTATTAATACATGTTTGTAATTGTAATTCATTAATTATTTAAACAAATACCTAGTGATTTAATTAATAATAATACCTATTAAATTGTCATTTATTATTACATTAAATAAACTTCAATTGTTCCAAAGTTTAAACTATTTCAGAAGAGGAGACATTATGCTACAACACATTATCTCCATGCATTCATATTTGCATTTTCATTTAAAAATGAATCAACTAAATATAAACCAAAATTTGTTCTGTTTGATAATGATTATATAGAATGATAAACCAGATCTGTGAAAGATATTTCTAAAATACTTAAGTATACAAAAGACCATTAAATTTTTCATAGCATAAATATTTTTGAGCAGCCGTACAGGATAATGTAGCTGCTAAAGGAGCGCGGGCGATGGTAAATATATAAAAACTTAGGAACAAAGAATGTATGGAAGAACGAGACGCGCGGCGGGTGTTCAGTTGTTGAGGAAAGACACGCAGTGCGCGACCGTGTTGACGTTTTCCACCAACCTGTTGTAGAGCTCGCGCCGCACGCTAGCCGTGAACTTGCTGACGAGGCACAGGGTCACCGTGCCCGCGAATATGGCATTGTATAATAGAACGAGTTTGAAGTTTCCCAGCCACTCGATGCGGCCGAACTCACCCAACAAATCGAAGTTCGTTATACCTGGTGGAAATTAAATGTGCGTTTTACTTGATTGTTATTATGCATTAAAATACTACTCTCGGAACAGACGGAACCAGAAAATACTTTTTGAGATTCATCTATCTAGAAGAGTTTCTCGACCGTATAGAGATAAGGATGTCCAATTGGCTATGCAAGACTCGTAAAGCCCGCCATAGGTTATACATGCCTGTACAGGCCAGACATGCATGAACGTGTGTAGGAGAAAACTCTACAGTTATCCTTGGAATGCATTTACATTCAGAGTATATTATCGCATTTCAACATGCTAATATTTTAGGTACCGTAAAATGGGGTGAATAGGAACACGGAGGTGAATCGGGACGAAAATTTGAAAGGCATTTTCTCGTTATTTAAATATTATTGATAGCTTAAAATTACTCTATTTTTTATAAAAATTAAAACAGAATTGAGCCCAATTCTCCATCGCATCCCTATTCTCCCTCGCATCCCTGTTCCCCCTATTTTACCGGTACTGCTTGTATGACTCAACTATTTTTCTCCATCGCCTATTCAATATTTCAGTCCGGAATCACCCACTGCTGGGTACAGGCCTCCCCTTCGACCATACTCGGTTCTTTGCGCCTTTCAACCAATTGTTTCCCACGACTGACGATATCGTCGTCGCAACGAACTAATCAGATTTTCGTAAAATGAATTCCAGGCAACATAATTACGAAAAATTGTTTGAGAATTACCCAACATCTTAACAAGCAGCGGATGCGCAGTAGAGTAGGCCAGTAGCAGCGTGCAGTGCGCGATGATGCGCGCGAGCGGCGTGCGGCGCGCGCGCGGCAGCACGCGGAGCGCGCGCAGCGGCGTGCCCAGGCCCGTGAGCGACGCGGCGTACAGGTACACGATCAGGAACGCCTCCAGCACGGCGCCCGCGCACCCTAGCTTCGACAGGGACGCTATGCCCAGAGTGAATTGCTGGAAGGAGAAAATGCATGAATTTTAGGTAACATTTTAATAGGGTAAGCCGTTGGTCTCGGCTGCCATTTGTAGATCTTTGCCAGTTGTTATAGGTCAGTGGGCCGAAAGTCTAGTTTTACCAAGGGGTATCGTATTAACCAGTGTAATCTGGGTCCTGGAGGTAATAATAAGCAGTCGCTCCATGTTAAATACTAGTATTCAGCTCCATTTGGCTAGACTGGAACCCGACCCCAACTTAGTTAACGTAATTGGGAAAACGCTAGGCAGATGATGATGATGTAGGTAAGAGTTTCCACATAACAAATAGGATGTTCTGCTTTAAGGACTTCCTGCTCGGGGTTCATAGGATGATTTGCTAATACGACGAAATTTAGTTAAAGTAATCGTTAATTCGTAATGGTACACATTTGGTATTGAATTTGAAATCCTTGACTGATCATCAAACTTCTGCAAAGATTTTATGAACAATATATCAAGTTTAAGTTACCTACCAAATAAGGTGTCCAGAGCAGTCATTAACCCTCCTACGTTTATTTAGATTCTTTGTTTCAAAATCAGAAACAAAACCCGTTAGTGATCTGAATCGGAAACTATCGTTGACGTCAATACAAGAATGAAAAGGATACATTTTTACAGTTTATCGTCTGGATTTCAACGAATAAATATTAGGGAAACGGCAATGACCGTGGAAGGTGTATGGTATACCAACCCGTGTGCTAAGCGGCAGGGCTTTAATTCCGATGAGTAGTTCGAGGGTATTCTGCAGAACCATGAGCACGGTGATGGTGGTCAGTGCTAGCAGCAGTAGCATCGCCAATGGGTACACCACGTTACGCTGCAGGGACGACGTCTTGCGCTGGCTCTCTACTTCCTGGGGAGAAAGGAACGGGGCATTAGATAGCTGAAATCCAGGTTCATTCAGGTTTTTGAAACTGTAGTTTGCTGTTACAAAAGAAAACACTAAGACGAGGGAAAAATTTCGCTGTAAACCGAAATACGTCCACAGCGTGACCTTCTTTCATCCTTTTTGTGGAAAAAATATGCTACACCGCCCGGTGAAAATACGGTTATTTGGTGCTCACACCCACAAAAATCTCCGCCGTTTATGTTCTTCATGGAGCTCGTATCTAGCTTTTATGGAGGGGCTTCGGATTCTGCTTCATCACATTCACAACAATCACAACCCCACCAGAGATGGACAAAGGCCTTTCCCAAGTTGTTAAGTGTTTCGATAGTCTTCCACATCTAGCGACTCTTACTAGGATTTCGCGTCGGTCCATGTGGCTAAGCACACTGCGCCTTTCGGCATACGGTTTGCCACTTCAAAAGGTTTCGGTCTATGAGAGTGCGGAAAGAGATAGTGCATCTGTGTTTGTGCAAACAGTTTTGCATTGGCACTGGAATAGCATAGATATTTACTATCGCGAAGATGGTTATTCTCCTCTGAGATGGTCCGCTATAACTAAAAACGGTCAGTAGGACCCTGGACTATAGTTCCTCTTACCTTCCTCATAGCCACGACCCTGTGCAGTCTCTCGTTGAGTCCGGCCTGCAACGCGCCGTTCCTCAGTCGCAGCAGGGGCGTCTCTTTACCCAGGCGCACTGAGGCGTGATGCTGGCTGTCCTTCGTTATCGACACATCAGCGTCTACAGGGGCCGATATGTCACCGCGGTCAGGGTACATGGGCTCAGGCGATATGTAGCCCACTCCTGCAAACAAAATGAAAAGATTCGCTCATTGACGGTCGATCACTTTTCAGCCTTATTTCTCAAGGCATAAGGATGATGTGGTAGACTGCCAGTGTTTTCGTTTGTACGTTTTGAAAACATGTGACAATCAATGAACCACTAAACCGCACTGGACGCGCTTGGTTGGTCATGTATGACCCAGTGCCTCTCACAAACAAGCCTGGGACGTATTGAAATGTCTATATGTTTAAAAGTAAGTATAAAACTAGAAATGACAACAAAAAAATCCAGTAGGTATAGTATTAAATGATTCTTGATTGTTGAAACTGCAGCTTGTTGGCATTGTCCTACTTCGAGGTACACTCAAAGGCACTAAATATGCAGTTGTAAGATCTTTAAACACACCCGTATTGTTCTATACACAACACATTTTTTTTTATCGGTTAAGTCCCGTTTATTATGTTCGTAAGTAATGTCTTGTTTACAAGACAAGATGATCAGATCAAACAGCTAGATAAACAAATCCTTTCAAAATAAACAGAAAGGCTTATCAACTTTTTTCTGTTTGTATTTGCCTTGCACTTGCACAACTCGTCAACGCTACGTTCCTTAACCTATTCTTCACTGAGACATTGTTCTGTAGTGATTGTGGTAACCTCTTTAGATTTCTATAAGTCTGCAGAAAAAAAACAAAGTGTTTCCTAATAGAAAAAAGAGGTTAAGCTGCAGCCTGCAGCCTCGTGTCTAAATAATAATACCACGCAGCTGGTTTCAAGGTTACCTAGGTCGGTCTGTGGATGGGTCACCAATTGACCATCATTACATAAGTACCTAGTTTCCTCCGTGCCTCGGGAAGCACCTTAATCTGTTGGTCCCGGCTGTCATTTGTAGATCTTTGACAGTCGTTACAGGTAGTCAGTGACCCGAAAAGTCTGGCAACCATCAGTGTTTCCAAGGGGTACAGTATTTCCCATGCAGTGCTAACTGGGTTGTACCCAACCAAGAAGTACCAACTGAGTACAAGGAACACATTAACGACTCCCCACGCATCATCATTACCCACTGATGCTCATCATCACAATGGCATGATCGCCGTAGAAACGGGCTATGTCGACGGGAGAATCGAAAAACTGACACATTATCGTTGTATATCTGTCATTATGTAGATTCTTCTGTAGACAAAACTCGTTTGTACAGTGCCAGTGTCAGTCATGCTACGCGTGCAGGAACGACCGCGAACAAAACAAAGTACCATAGTAAACGTATACCTAAACATTTTTTGATATTGCAATTGGGAGTTGCAATATCAAAATGTTAAAAGAACTATATATTTACCTGATTTATTTATCATTGTCGAATCCAACTTATGTATATTGTAGTGAGAAAAAAGTTTTATTATTATATTTATCAGAAATGACATTTGATTATTAAAACCGATGTTTGATATCAAAAACTTTAATGATACAATGGGTTATCGGCTTTCAAAATATAAAACAACGTTTAGTATTAATATGTTTTAAAATATAGGTATACTGTGTATATGTATAGGTGGACGTGAAATCAATTTTACTGAGATTGTACTCAATTTGGATACATCGGAGATTTAAATAGAAGGTGTTGTTTTGCATCCTCGTCAAATTCAAGGAGGTAACTATGCTAATGATTCTCGTCCCGAATCGCTAATAAAATGGGTAGGTAATTTTTCTTTTTTCCCAAAATCGGTAAGTGTAAAACACCCGTGTTTTGAACGCGGCCCGTCTGATCCTGGCCCTATAACCACGCTTACATACATGGAAACAAATTCAAATGTTTATTCGATAATTTCTTATTCCCTAAACCAGGTTAAGGGGGAAATTCTGAAATACTGACAGACTTAAACAACCAAAAAAATCAGAGTTTATTAATAATTAACTAGGTACCGTAATTTTAATTTATTATTTATGTCTTTCGTGACATCCTCTTGAATTTTGACGAGGATTCAAAACAACAACTTGTATTTCTCTAGAACTAACCAACCGGTGCGCGGTGATCAGGCCCGTTTCTACAGAAATCAGCTTTTAATTTTGGATTTTCTCAATAAACAATGCAAACGGTCCCTTCACAAAGCCGTCAACCAAGCATTCTGTACACCAAACTAAGTAACACTGCGCAAATAATTATTGCTGGGGGCGAAAAATCACTGTGTACGGTAGGTGTCTTTCCAAGGTGTATCATATTACCCAGTACTAACTGGGCTGTATGTCAGATAGGCAGTCGCTCCATGTAAAATACTGGTACTCAGCTGCATCCGGTTAAACTGGAAGTCGATACCAACTTAGTTGGAAAAAGGCTAGGCAGATGATGATGATACATCTCGACGTGGCAAGGTTGATAAGGTAGACGAGTCTACTGCTGGACATAAGCCTCTTCAGTTGCACGGTAACTCACCAGTTGCTACCAGCCACCCTGCGAAGATCGTCGCTCCACCGAGCCTGAGGTCGTACGTAGACTATAGTATAATAATCATAATTCGATTATAATTATGGCACCTAGCTATTGTAGGAACTATATAGATCATATCACGCATGTTTGTAAACACGAGTATTGTTCGATAGGTCACAGGCTGGAGCGTCGGCGTTCATCTTATTATGACACACTGAAGTTACGCAGTTTGTTGACTTGCCTCTGCCATTGATTTTATCACAATAACATTCCTGTGAAGTATTTGAAGGCAGAAGGGCAGTTATTCATTAGCACGTTTCGGTAAGCATGTCTCATGCCCACCAGATAGAATTTCGAATATTTTGAAAATTGTTTTCCCATTATGTTGCCACAGACCGCCTGAAAATTCAAGGTATTGACAACCCATATCAACTATGGCCGTAGTGTCACAACGATTAATGCCACTTGGTAGTTACTCTCGGAGTAGTCAAATTGGTAGCAACTCAGTCATGAGTAACTCAGGATATTGCTATGATCATTTTGCAGTAGATAGATTGGCTAACACTTGCATTAATTCCCCTGACATAATCCTTTATTAAAAAGTACCCACGACACGAACCGGAGTCTATTCTTTGCCCGGCACCACAATTTAAAATCTCATTATCCAAAAATACTCGAAACCAGAATAGTCGAACAAAAATATCCCAACTGCAGCAATTTATGCTGTCATTAACGTCAGGAGTCTCGCCTCATTTAGTTTTGAAGTCATAAAAATGTGGGGACAGACGATGGAATGTGTAGTTGATGAAACATTATTCGTCGATTAGGCGCTCCCGAAGTTGGCATTGAGGATACGCAATCACGTGGCAAATATTAAACAGAATGACTGATGAGGCCCATTGCATAACACTGCGTATGTTTTAAGCACAAGTTGTTTATAATTCCTGCCCGTTGACGTTTTACAGGTTTAGACGTTTTACAGATCCATACGAGGCACGGAATTTACATTGAGCGAACGAAGGGGATAATGGTATAATCACCACTTATCGGGAAGACTTACTCAAAAATTATGCAGTAGCTAGTGCAACTAGGAACCATCTTCTCATTCACAGATTAAAAGTAACGAGTTATCTAAACAATTAAGAAAATATGGATGGATTATGTGTGGAAATGAAAGAAAATAGAGTTGGAAAATGATACGAGTAAAAGGCTTGAAACGGAGGATGGAAGAAAAAAAATTCCAATTAACATGAGTCAAGAGCAATGATGATGAAATCTTAACACGACTATCGTCTGAAAAAGATCAGCAAAAATCATAAACATGATTCAACATCAAACAGTTGAAATATCGCAAATACCTACCTGTCAGAAAAAACAAACAACCCATTGTGTACTGCCATAATCCGTGCTAATTAAATATTAATTACTTGCATCATATGTGAGAATACACTACTAATTGTTGCCCGTACTCTATTGAGTAGGCACACGTAATAATTTTTATATCGCGTTATAATTTTTGAAGTGCGGACTGCGTTAGAGTCATTAAAAACATACGGTTTGATAAGAACCGAATAAAATAAACAACATACTACGGATTACTAACATACCATCGTACATGAAATACCAAAAGGGTTAGACAGAAGTGCTGGTAGTGCACGCAAATGTCGCCAGGAGCCCAACTCTCTAAGTCCGTCAACGAAAGTACTGGAGGGCTACTCTCTTTCTCCGAAACGTAACTTCGGCAACGAACGAAAATTAAACGTAGTTATGTTTGTGACCGTACTCTATATAATTTGCGGACTTCGGCCGAAACTACGGATTTCGTGCTTAGAGAGTAGACCCCCTGTTACGTATATTTAAGTTTCATGTAAAAACAGGTACTTGGATACAGCATATTGAGGAAAATGATTCTACGATATCTTAAAGAAGAAAACCATGAATGAACATACCTACATGGGCATCAGGACAAAGCGTGTGCCACTTTGTAATCATTGACCTTTTATGATGTTGCTTGATAGGGTCAAGCTTATCCGTTAACTTGAAAGCATCATCGTGACTGTTATATATCCCAGAAATACATAATACAATAATAAATATTATAAATGCGAAATAAACTCTGTCAGCCTGTCTATTAGGTACCTTTTCAAACCTCAACGACTGAAGGTGTTCGATGTTTGGCATACAGGTAGACCATAACCTAGCTTAGGACAAATGATACTTTTTACCTATACGAAGTCGTGGTAAACAAACAAACTGCTTATATTGATACGCCAAGAAAATGACTCACTATCAACGAATCATAGATCGAACCATCTTTAGATAGATAGTCAGAGTACTACTATCGCTAGTACATTAATAACACTAATGTACAAATGATTTTTTCCGCCTACATACTGGCACGTGCCATGCGATTTTAAAACGTAATGCGTGGGGAAGGTCAACTCTTAGTTCGTAATGTTAGCGTTACGCCTCGATCACGTCCTCACATGATGCTACTTGCGACGGCACCACGCGTTTGCCCCTTGATTCTTTGTCGCGAGTCAAAGTCAAACCATTTATTTCAATAACGCCACTATAAGACACTTGGACGTAATGATTTACAAGGGAAGATGATTGATTTTAATTACTTATTCGCAAGGGCATTGCAATCGCGTCGCAGATTGCGGTCACTCGTGGCGTGCTTTAAACAATTTCTTTCATTTGTTCTTCTAACTCGCTGCCGCAACACGCGCTTGAGCGCGCAGCTTGTGGACATGCCGTTAGACGTCACATAGTTAGGAAGCGAACTCAGCATCACTACTCCATTACGTCTGTCCTTGCGCATGTGTAAGAGATTTTTACTAGTGTTCAGTTAAACTTCTACCTAGCTGATAGCATCATCATTCTCTTGCCCTTTTACCAGTTTATTTGGGGTCGGCGCAGCATATCTTCTTTTCCATACTTCTCTATTACTTGTCATCTCATGAGACACCTCCTTTCTTGCAATTTCATCCTTCACACAGTCCATCCATCGTCTCTTTGGTATTCCTCAACTCTTATACCCATCCACATTCATTACTCAAAACTTTCCTCATTTCTCCACATCACATGCCCATACCACGACAACAGATTACCGCATATCTTTTCAGTCACCGGCGGCGGCGCCACTTACAGACTTCCTCTTATGGACTCAATTTTTATTCTATCCATTCGCGTAACGCCACACATTTCCCTTATCATTCTCATCTGAGCCACATGCAAATGCCTTTCATTCATCCCTTTTGTGACCCAACATTCTGATCCATACAAAATACCTAGCTGTCTAGCTGATAGCATACAATATTATTACGATGTAACTGTTAACTCGATTTATACTCGGCGGCTTACGGTATATTCATGATCGAAACACTATTTTAATAACACTATTTTACGTGGTTTACCTACGTAGGAGCATCTGATCTGCCGATCTAGCAGCTGCTCTAGAGTGTTTTTGCTCATTATTTGCTTCTGATTTAGAAGCATATATTTACACATTTTATTTATATCCAACAATTAAAAATATCAAGAGCCATTTACACGAAAAAGTTTAATACTATTTTTTTCGGACTGGTCATGGCTGCCTATGGCAGTGCTGTGGGCGCGTATATTGCAAGGTGTGAACCCTCAGAAAGCTAGTCGGGGTCGCGGACCAAAAAAAAAATGGCTCAACGTTCTAGACGGCTGGATGTATTGGCGAAGAGTCGCAAGCGCGACTGCTCAGCATAAGGTCCTGATTTTGATTCCCAGGTCGGGCAAAAAGTTTCTAATTTTTCATCAGCAATTTCTCAGTACAGCCACGGAGTATGCATGTGTGCCCGGTTTAATGGGAATAGGCTCGCCCCCTATTACATGGGACTTATAAATAACTGGCGAAGTGTGGGTGTATTAATGGGTACACCTCTGCCTAACCCATCGGGGATTACAGGCGTGATGTTCGACAACTTTACCTGTAGAGACAGCATTATTGATCCGTCGCCTGATGGTGTCCTCTTCAAAGGAGTACACATAGTACTCTTCATTGAGGTCCCTCAGGAACTGCGGCTTGACCAGCACGGCGCTGACCACGCCGAACAGACGCACGAAGCCGAGCGGAGTGAATACTGCGAACAAACAAACATACATTGTTATTAGAGTCAATTCAAGTCTTTGTATCTGATTGTTTTTATTTACACTTAAACGAATATCAACTTTATGATGGTGTTATTATAGTTCTTAGTAGCAGCCATGGAGACTGGATTTGTGGCCGTTTGATGGCAATAGGCTAGCCCCTTTTCACATGGGACTTAAACATAGGTAACTGGCGAAATGTGGGTGTACTATTTATTAGAAACAAACCCTTTAGGAGTTACAGGCGTGAATATTTATGTTTTTATTTAACTGGTTATAAAGTTGTTTTTGCCAAATTACATTTTTGTGAACTGGATAGCGAACGCAGTTATAGAGGTACGTCGATCGAAATATCTCAATTGATTAATGAATGAACGATGTTTTGTATCATCTCTAATTGTATCTTCGACATGACTTCTACGCTCCAGACATATTTGGGTGATTGGCATTTGAATAAGAACAATTGATACGTAGGAAGGAACTAGTACTTACATGGTTGTTTACTAGCTAAAATAACATGTAATTTTGGTTCGAATGTTAATAAAAACCTGTAGTATCGCATCCACCATCAGCATATTAATTAAGTAGCGTTTTTGTTTCGAGTCAAAAGTCAATTGTTTTTGTTTTCTTACGCACAGACTTTTTGCACGACTTTATGGATACAGGCTTGTACTATTATTTATTCTGTGATACAGGTAAGTTTTGCATGCACCACAATTTGAAAATAGAGAAATTACGAGGAAGCAAATTCCTCTATCTTTACTCTGAGTACACGTGGTTTATATTTACCACTCGGAAGCATTTCTAACTCACCTTGGATTAAATATAGAATCGACAGAACATTAAAAAAATCTCGAGAGCAGCCGTAACTTACAAACATAGATTAGCTATTGAATTATGTAGGTACTCTTTAAAAAAAGTAATAAACACTAGCCGTTACTGGACAAAATAGAAATACAAAAAAAAAAACTTCTGAATTTGTTTCAATTGACAACGGTTGCCATGTAAACTGTTACGTCAATACAGACAGCTTGTAAACAAGCTTGTTGAAAGATACGCTAGGCTATTTTCAAAAAATTTAATTAAGGCCTAAAACGGCGACAATGGCCCTTGAAAACAACCCAGCTATCAGGGATACTAAAGCGATAGAGTTAAATGAAGAATTCAACAACTTCATGCAACGAGTCGCCGAAGTATCAAATCTAGTAAAGGACATGGGATGTGGTGATAAAGTTAAGGAAGAAGCAGCTAAGATCCTTGCTGACCAGTACTTAGATGGAAAAGTAATTCTCGACGAGGATATGAAGCTGAAGGTGAAGCAAAATCGCACTGTAATCAATGATAAAGCGTTCAAAACTCTCGGAAATAAAGATGAGGTGAGCGTATTGGTTTCCCCAGATAATGTTGTTATTTTAAAAAACAGGTTAAAAATAGAAGCAGTATCCTGTTTTATATCACCCTTCGTGAGTGCAATGAAAATAAAGCACCTTCCTTTAAAGCTCCGGTCTTTAGTATTAGGATAGTGTAGGGGAAACGAGAATAAACAAGTTTAGAAGTTGAACTCTTTAGAAGGTATGCTAACGATCCTGTTTAAACGACAAAGAACAATTTCTACATTACACAATATTGAACATTCCATGACACAGTTTGCGTTCCTAATCTAATTCTGAACATGGACTCAACAGAAGCATTTGATATGGTTAATTGTATTACTCAATGCATATAGAAACTAGGTTATCAGAAGCACACCTATAGCAGTCCATAATATACTTAGGTACTGAATGTGTAAACCATTTGAAGTAGGTACACACTTAATACCCAGACATGCACGTAGAATACCGAAAAAAAAATCACTTACGTAGGTGGCATGCATAAATATTTATGTATTAGCGAATGTCTACAACACAATAACATGCCAAAGCGTTATATTTAACGACATAGGTATCATTTAACACGTGGGCTTTGTAATTGGGGTCGTCAAAACTCGTAATAGATTTATCTCGGTCCGATCTTATCATGACATTATTGGGGCCTACCAAGATCTCGCGATGGGTGGGATGGATTCGGAATCATTCGGTTGACGTTCTAGACTTCTTGCACATGGTTTATTCATGTTGGAACACGCCTGCAGCATGCATTTCTACCGTCATGCAATGCACTTTCGTGGTAGACCTCCAAGATGCGAGTAGGTGCACCTATCCGTTTATATTATCAGTGAAAGCAATTTGGCTTGCGTTTCTCTATAAATAAACATCCACCTCGTGTAGATACTGTTGTTCTTTTCTATTTGCAGCGCAGACAGAAATATTGAAGTTCTGTGTGTTTACATACATTACGTTGAGGCGTCTTCACCTTGCCTTACTATTGACGTTAAAATTACACGTTATGTTTGATTCGAAAAGATAATAACAGGAATTGCTTAGGATATAAAAAATACATCTACTTATTATTTTTACCTACCACGACGTTTAATTTTTACGTACAAAAAAAAACGAGAGATTAATCAGTATATTTTTCCTCGGTAAATAGTTACTCTGTTAAACCACTACTTACCAAAGTATTTTCAACGGGAAATATCTCAAGTTCCAAATAGGATATCACCTCATCTGTAATACAAGGTGTTGTTTTGCATCCTCATCAAATTCAAGGAGGTAACTATGCTAATGATTCACGTCCCGAATCAATAATAAAATGGGTAGGTAATTTTTATTTTTTTTCTTATTTACGGAAGTCGGTAAGTGTGAACCAACCGTGTTTTAAACGCGGGCTGTCTGATTCTCGACCTATAACCTCGCTTCCACACATACAAACAATCTCAAACGTTTATTCAATCATTTCTAATTCCCTAAACCACGTTGAGGGGGTTATTCTGAAATACTGACAAACATAAACAACCAAAAAAATCAGTGTTTATTAATAATTAACTAGGTATCGTAATTTTAATTGATTACTTATGTCTTTTGTGACAACAACCTCCTGAATTGACGAGGATGCAAAACAACACCTTGTTTTATAAAGCTGAAGAGTTTGTTTGTTTGCTTGAACGCGCTTATCTCAGGAATTTGAAATCGGACCAGTAGGGTCCGATTTGAAATTCATTCAGTGTTAGATAGCCCATTTATTAAGAAAGGCTATAAGCTATACACCAGCATGCTACGGCCAATAGGAGCGGAGCAACAATGAAAAATGTTGCCAAAACGGGTAGAATGTGACGCAGACGAAGTTGCGCAGGACAGCTAGTTATCACATAAACGTGTTAAAATAGCAATTAGGACAAATCGGTCAGTAGGACAACGTGACTGACCGAAACCATTAGGTAGTCTATACAAAATATTGACATTATCAATCACTTCAAACTAGGTACCAATCGTAAGACAAATATTAGAATAGCTTGGCATTTGCAAAAGGAATTTCTTGCGTATCGGCCTGACATTACCTAAATGTATGACAAGCACTTCACAAAGACTAGATTATTTAGGAAATATTGACAAAATCCCGGAATTTGTGATTACAATAACAAATTTGAGGATCCCCTTAGTCGCAACGTCACCAGAAGGGGCAGTAGGTAAAAGTTAAAACATTCCCCATAAGTGACAAGGCTGCCCAATTGAGCAGGTCATCAAGTATGATGAATTGATGAACCTTCATCAATATTTTGTGATACTGATAGAGATGTCAATGAGGTAGTAACACAATTTATAGTAGGCATTAGCACTATCTCCAGTCGTGATAAACGAATTAAATAAGCACCTATTTACCTAAAATTTTGTAATACATCATTACATTACACATAATGATGGATAATCGATCGAAGGCCACGTCCTTCAGTGCTGTTATTTTAATACTGTTTTAAGACTGAAGACAGAAAAAATGATGTCTGAGTAATTGCTTATTGATTTCGACCAGGGCGAGATGGACAAAGAAGCATGGATGGCTGGAGTGAGCAAAGATGCTGAGAGGCGCTATCAAGACAAGAAGGTTCGTCGCGAAAGAGCTGATACTTTAAAAACCCAAGCTATCAAGGCGTTTCGGCGCCAAGAGTATGACAGAGCTCTCTCTTGCTACAACCGAGCTATTGAGCAAATCCGAGACGATCCTATGCTGTACTGCGACCGAGCACTCACTAAAATCAAGCTAGGAAAATTCGACAAGGTCAGTACCGTCAGTTCTAGAAACACGCACCTCCTCTACCCTGTTATCACCATTTATGAAAGGTTAGAGTTCATAATCGTGACCAGTTTGTTTCCAGACATCCGAGTATTCGCGGCCGGGCCATAATATTTTAGTAATTATAAATTCAATATCGAAACAAGATATTGTTATTTCGAAGTTATTGGCGTTTTGTTGCATCGTCGGATTGGCATAAATTTTGGTTCTAGCAACGTCTTTGCTATAAAACTTCGACGGATGTGGCGTATGTCCCAGATCCGCGAAGTAACATACAGCAACTGATTATTGTATTTAAATTAATGCTAATATACAGATGATAATGATAATTTACCTAAACAAAGGTATAACTAATCTACAAATCAACAGTTTTATCTACATGGTTAACACAAAAAAGCCGCTTCAAAAGATAATAGCTATTAGATTCTGTAATGAGATTATTGCAATTATAAAGAAATTAGTCAAAATTAATTCTGAAATTAAGAAGAGATGCCATGGCATCGCATTTTGTATTTTATTAGAGAAAAGTTATAGAGCCTTATTTGTCTCTTTGTTATTGAAACGTGTTCGGTAATTGTGTTACTAAGATTCCTTTTCAATGTAGCTTTGTAAACACTATAATTTACACGAAGGGATCATTATTCAAGATATTGGTTGTAGCTTGAGAACATATCTGGGTCGTATTAATGCATTTTTATGCTTTTGTCGTGAATTAAGTTTGCTGACATCGACACATGTGGCTGCATTTGTTGAGGATACATTAACAATATTGTACAGTACAAGCATTCAGCTCTTTTAGATGGGAGCTCCACAAGAATGTGTCGCTAGACTTGCGTATCTATAATTTTCTACTTATTTCGAAATGTTGTGGGTTGCTTGACAAGCCTCTTAAAGATTTAAACGAAGAGAAGACATTCAAAGAACTTTCTTCATTTAGAATACGCAATAACCAGTAACCTAACATCATGCCAACTGAACAAATATTGTATGGGCCACATTTGCGTTTCTTACACGACTACGATTTCTGAATTTCTAAGGACAACAATTTATATTGACGTAACAATCGAATGGGCACATCGATGATAACTACTAGGGATAGGCAGTATGATATAAGTGCCAAAGTATTACATTGAAACCGCACTTGGCATAAATAGATAAAATTCCACTCTTGACAGCTTGCCAGATCATCGCCTTTCTACTTATGCAAGTGTAGAGATAAAAAACGCATTATTTTGTTGCAGGCTCGTGAAGACTGTGACCTGGCTATTCGTCTCAATGAAAACAGCTTCAGAGCCCGCTTGTACATGGCTAAGGCGCATAAAGAACTTGAAGAGTTTGACAAGCTGCAAGGAGCCCGAAAGGAATTGGCCGAAATGTTCCCACAGCACGAGGATCTCATTCAACACTTTCTTGACAAGAAAGAGGACGCGGAAGAATACGAATAATTATATACTTATTTTAGAAAGTTAGTTGCAGGCAGCATACTATTAATGTGCAATTTACTGAAGTTTACTATTTGCTTATTTTAAATATTATCGTGCATGTTCCCGGACGACGATAAGACACGGCCAACATCACCATGCTATGTATTAACGTGTATACTTAGTCAATAAAGTTTTATTCGAAAGATTACAGCTGGTTTAAATACGCCTTATCGGTACAGCCCTATCGATAAACAATACTATTACTCTACTTCACAGTAATCGATTATTATACACTGAAGTAACTATCAACGTCACAAGTTTCCAGCCAACTTACTTTTATATCGGTATTGTCCAATTATATTGAAAAAAATCCAATTTATCCGAGAGTTCGATGCACCCTACCTTCACTAACGACCCGCAGCGAAATAAACAGAATGTAATAATTAGAGGTCAATGTCTGCGAGTGCCGCCACGTGACGTCACGTAACTTAAAGCTTTGGTAGACCTTTGTGCAAACAAACAAACATTCGTAGAATTCTTAGTAATATAGCATGCAGCGCATACGCATGCGAGCAAAGAATGTTAAGAGAATATTGTACGTTGTAAAATACCTGCTATGATCATGTGCAATTTGATAGAAAAGTTGCATAGAACCTGTCTGTGCGTAGCCAGTTTTTACAATAAAGAAAGCAGCCAAGCTAACGACCGATCAACTGATAAGCAGTTTACGACGGTTAATGACATTCTTAACTCTAAAATAAATGGCCATTGATAAGAAATGAATGTTAATGACTCACCTAGTAACATAAGAACTCCCACGAATGACACACAGGAATACAGGAAAGGGAGGTATGTCCACAAATCTGTGGGCAAACAATGACAACATGTTAATACAATTTTACATACAATACATTCGATACGCGTCGCAGGTTTGATTGTCAGGGCCCGGGGGTACTGATGTGTTACGATGGTCGACGGGCATAGAATCAGGACATTCCAATTTATTCAAGACTGCGTTTAGATGCAACGAATGAGTCATTTAAACATAGGTTAGCATTTTAGATGGGAGAAGTAGGCTCCTAACTAGGGTTAAGCAGGATGTGGAACCGGGGCAAAATCTGTGAAGCAATCAGCACATTAGACAACCGACACACACTAGGCAAAGCATTTGACGATCAGAAGGAAACCCGTTTTTTGGAATAAACCAATAAATTCTTCGAAACTAAAGGTAAGTACCGTTTGAAACACACCAATTAATTTCCGTAAAAGTGTTTGTTAAAACTAGCACAGTTTCCAGAGCAATCCCCGCATCCATTAACGTTGACTGGTGCCGAACAATTACTGTGCGCTCGCTTTCTTCACACTCAATTGAACACGGCGGACATTAATATTATTTATGCTGACTACACTATTTGTAAATCACAATGTTCGAGTCAGTTTACGTGAAATAACATGGGAATTAATGTGGGAACATTTATAGTTGGTGGATCGCAAGACCACCAAACTTTAGTGCAAGAGCGACAAAATTCTGTGAAAATGGCTTCAAAGTTGCAAACGTCTATGTTTCGTCATCTGAACATTTTCGAATCTGGGCTACCCATAAATTCCGTTGGTTTTAAAAGAAACTTTTTCCTTCATTATACACACAAGGCCACATTTGATACCTTTTTAGGTAGGCAGGTAGGTACGGAATACCACAAGGCACTATCATGAGTCCCGAAATAATTCTTAAATATTTATAGGTAAGTATGAAAATTATATTTATACTCACTTAGCAGAGCATCAATACTGGAACGGTCACCTTCCAACCACGCTGAGATGACGTAGGCCAGGCCCAGCATGGCAACACCAAGTAACGCTAGGACTATGAAGGTTTCATACACCCTGCCCCTCAACCCCCGGCATCCAGGGAAACCGGACGATTCCGAGAACAGATATGCAAACGGCAAGAACACGAACATCGACAGGTTTGAGAACAGGAACACATGATTCCATAACCCTAGAAAAAAATAAACAGATAAATTCGACTTGCTCCCATACGACCCTATGCCTTTGGCCCACCTTAAGGTGTTATGGGAAAAGAAGTGACATCGGCCCCTTCACAAGAGGTGTGTCGGCATTATAGAGGAGGATGGCACACATTCCTTGAACAGACTACTTTCTTTAAGAGGTTCTAGCCATAAACGTAGAATACAAAATCGTTTCGGTCACACCATACACACCACAGAAATATCTTTATTATATCTATGGGTCACACTTTGTTCGCCCGAGTGTGTCCAAAACGTCTTTGTGTACAGAACAAACGAAATGACGCGTTGAAAAAACGTTTCTCTTTACCTCAGGTATATTGATTTAAAAAAAGAATATAGTAAAGAACTTTTCGGCTTTCGGATCAATCGGTGAATCATACTCGCGTCGTCAAATAGCCCTCTTTTCGCGGCGTACTCGTAAAAGGTGACAGCGATTATATCAATCATGTCCCCCCACGGCGAGTCATTAGGTAGCTACATCACGCTTGGATTACCCCCAGGGATAGGCAGTAAATGCCAGGGTTTTAAAAATGTATTTAGGCGAGTCATTCCTATTTAATGGAGGCCAAGCCCGTAAAATACGGTGTGACCTGAGAATTGAACCCAGGCCTCTCGGTAGTGAAGCCCCCAACCACCTGAGGTGTGCTGCTTAGGAAATACATTTATGATTTTATTTTTAAAACTTCTCACAATCAGTGATATTAAGCATAAATTTGTGTAGGCGTTTTCCCAGCAGTGGGACAGTATAGGCAAACAAAATACATAAATAAAAATTTACAGTAAGATGTGTTATCATCATTGATTTATTATACAATAGCAACAATACTATTATATTAGCCTGCACAATTTCTATTGTACTCTACATTCAGCATATATTTCCTTCATTTATAAATTTTTTGAATAGTATTTTGTATCAACAAGCATTGAAATTGAATTGTGTCTTAAAATTCTATAGTTTCCTTAAACTGTTCATACATGGAATAGGGGACAACAAACAATATAAAAGTTATTTTTACTTGGAAACATATTTTACTACTACCTACTACTAAAAATACAGCACTACTAAAAGTAATAATTTGTAATATTTAAGGATATTAAAGAATATAGAATATTTTGAAAAGGATTAGATATACAAGGTGTTGTTTTGCATCCTCATCAAATTCAAGGAGGTAACTTAGCTAATGATTCTCATCCCGAATCAATAATAAAATGGGTAGGTAATTTTTTTTTTTTCTTATTTACGCTTATCAGTAAATGTGAAACACCCGTGTTTTAAAGGCTGTCCGTCTGATTCTCGCCCTATAACCGCGCTTCTACACATATAAACAATCTAAAACCTTTATTTCGAAAATTTCATATTCCCTAAGCCACATTAAGGGGGTTTTTCTGAAATACTGACAAACTTAAACAACCAAAAAAATCAGGGTTTATAATTAATTAACTAGGTATCGTAATTATAATTCATTATTAATGTCTTTTGTGATAACCTACTGAATTTTGACGAGGATGCAAAACAATACCTTGTAGTTATACTCTCATGCCTATTTCACATGGATGTAGGTAGTAACAACAGAATGCTACCTGCTTGGTTTCTTAAATACTCCTTGCACATTGTCCATACATGTACGCCAGATGCAACGAGTATGATGATCAATACTAATGATTCTTACCACTATTTTAGATATGAAAGTTTTTGAGGATGGGTATTTTACACTTTCACACGCAAAAACAACTAATCGGATTGGGATGTATTTGACACAGAGACAGTTTATAACTTGGAATATCACATGGGATTCTTTTTAACCCAGTAGTACAGTCCCATGGGACAATTACTTACCTCCACACAGGTGAAGCTGTAGGCATTAGCTAGTTAATAAATAAAACTCACCCTGTATAAGAGAGCTGTTGAGCCATTTGACATAATAACTGTTTGGGTATAGTATGAGCACTTCATTGCTGACTATTGATACCGGCAGTAAGAGAGCAGATCCAAGGGACACAGCTAGTGCAAAGGTACACAGCCATAGACTAATGCGGTAAACTTTCACTTCATCCTCATCGCCGGTGAAGTAATCCTCGCTGTCCCGACGTCTGAACTTCTCAATCAACATAAATGAGACAAGGTACAGTAAGATGAATAGTAGTAAGAAGATCTGGAACCAAAACAAAAAGGTTTTTTCAGTATTTATCTTTTAATAAGAAATTTGTTTTTACTACACAAGCTGGCATTTGGCCTCATTGTATTTTTTTTTCTTCAAAGAACCAAGTTGGGAATGAGGTGACAATTACCCTTAAGATCTATGCCTTTTTTACCTTTTTTGAAAACAGCATTGTTAAATAAATACCATAAGGATGAAAAAACGAGGAACTAGAATAGATTGACTACATGGCTTTAAGTTTATGAATTAATTTTAAATTAAATCAGTGCCTAATAATGTTTTCACAATTATTAATTAATAAAGAAACTATTAATGACTATTCATTAATAGCAGTTTATTACTTCCTGTCTACTAATATTTTAGTATTGGTTGTTCAAAGTCTTTTATGATGAAAGTTGATTTGATTGTTCACCTTTTACCATACATAACAGTTAAATTATGATATCATCTTGTTCTACCTGCATAATGCAACAATAGACATATTTATTGGCAGAGTTTAATTAAGAACTTACTTTGAAAAACAAGGTATTTACTATATTTTAGACCAATTAAAATTAGTTTTTTTCTTTGTGATATATCTCTTATAATATAGTTAATTTCGTTATTATGTAGTTGTTTATGTTTTTAATAAGACTATTTAAGGCATATCGTCGCTTAGGGGGAGTTATTAGGGTACTAAGAGTGCAGTGCCATGCCATGTGTATATTACCATTACCGGATCGGCACAAATGCTGTTCAGTTGTGATCATAGATAAAATACATAGAGCCCTATGATAGTCATAGTTTATTTATCTCAAGTTGTAAACTGTTACAGTCAAAATATTTATCACTAGCACATAACAACATATTTACCATGTTTATTTATTTACAGTTTCTGATATTTCACCAATGTTGCTCAGTACAATTAATAATATCTGTAATATATTGATATTATAATATATATATTTATATTGATTAATATCCCATTTTAAGTGCTAGTGTTATTGACCATATCTGTTTTAAAACAAATCAATTTTTTTTTTCATAGAAATCCTCATCTTTTTGGTCTTGCTTTACTCTACAGTTTTGTTAATTTATTGTCATATTGAAAACCTTTCCTTTGTTTTTTATTGAAGGAACCTTGTTGTAATACATTTTGTTTTATATTAATTAATATTCAGAGGCTATTTACCAAGTAGGACCAACCTTGAAAAGTTAGATGTGATAATAGTATTTTCATGGTCACTCAAGCCATTTGGCACAAAACTGATGACACGGAAAACCAGTCTACTTGTTCTTTTAGCGAAAAGTTAGGTTTTGCCTGAATGGCGCCGAGAACTTGGACGAATGGTACATAAGTATATCATCGAGTACTAATACATACGAATCTAGGTTGTTGAACAAGAATAAATAAACTTTAAATAAACATTACATACGAATTGGGATAAAGTTGCACGGAGAATATCTTGTTGTTTGGACTTGAGACATAATAATAGCCTTTGTTTCGATACTCACGATTTGCTCCCTCACGTTGTTATGGAATATCTGTTCGCGCAAGTCTGCCTCATCATCATCCATCATCCCGTTTTTGTATAATTCTTATCGTTTCACAAATATTGGTGTTTCTTTGCAAAGTCTCTCATTGAAATAGCACTTCATTTTCAAAAAACATCACATTTTGATGTTATTTTCCAATAACAAAACACCACACATTTGACATCACCTCTAATTTTAAGTCCACTAAACAGAAATGAAAATAAAGATTGAACAACAATGATTATTATTTTAAATTTTGTTTTAAAAGTAGCACGCAACGTAATGAAATGAGATTGTGAATGTAATTTAAACACGTCCAATTTGCGATGAGTGAATGAAACGAACTGAATGATAATGATGCTGTCAAGTGTCAACTGTCATTTTTTTTGTAGTGATTTTTTAATGGAATTGCCATGTTCAATTATTTATTTGCTATTTAATTTCGGTAACACTTTGATTGTAAACCGCAATGAACAATGAAAGAAAATCGAAAAATCAATCTTGGATGTGCGATTTCACAAATATCGAGTGATTACCGGTTTATATTTTACGTTGAAAAAACAAAAGTTAAAATGAAATTTCCCAACCTGGTGAATGAATTATGGTGAAATTGTTTTGGGAATTATGGAAATATAAATGTATTGCTGTGCCCGTGACATAAGTAAACACGATTTTGGGTGGTTGGAACCATATATATGTTCTGTTTTTGAGTCAAAACCAATGGCATTACAAATGCATTACATGCACGATTTTCTTTTAGTCTTCTCGCTGTCACTGTCATGTTGACTATTGTCAGTGTCACCACTGTCAAAAATTGTAAACACCACAAACGAAACGAGTCGAACCGCCAACCGGACTTCATAATAAATAACTCAACAAGGAACAAGTTGTAACACGAAATTGGCTTCAATAAAAAAGCATGAGCACCTTGGACAGTAAGTAAAAGGCCTTCTTTGGTTAAAAACTCCAGCTAGCAGCCGGTTGTATACTAATTATTGTATGACACTTTTTTTTTCAGATAGTCGCGCGAATCCTGAATTTTCAGTTAGGATTGTAGTCTGCGATCATTATCTAGGTAAGCCAACACCTGGAATTGATGTGATTTATTCAGATTTCCGTGGATCAGATATCAAACAGGTAAGTTTCTTCTTCTATCGCATTGATGGTATGACTTGTTTAAATTACATGGGCCTAGTATAATACCACGGTAATAGTGGCGTCTGTGGCGTCTTTGCAGGTAAATTAATTAGTTAGTTAAATTAATAATCTGATCGAATCGAATCGATTTTGACCATTTTGCTTTAAATAATTCAGTAATTATATTAAAGCAAAATGGTCAAAATCTATTTGTGGGGTATTGCAGTTTTGCTTCTTGAGACATCTTAGTGCCCCATAGTTCTATCAGGACATCTCGTACACCTTTTTTCTAATATATATGAAACTAGTTGTTGCCGGTGACTTTATTCATGTGGAAATTTTGATGTGCATTTGTGAAAAAATATATATAGCCCATGTCCTTCTCCAGGATTTAATCTATCTCCTTGCCAAATTTCATTATGATCTGATCAGCCGTTTAGTCATGAAAAAGTTGCTCTAATATTAGTATGAATGCAATCTACATAGTGTTATGTTTCAGGTGCCAGTGTTAAGAATATTTGGACCAACCCCTGATGGGCACAAAGCATGTCTTCACATACATGGGGTATTTCCTTACTTCTACATACCCTGCCCAACACCAAACCCACAACCACAATTTTTATATCAGGTAAGAAGCATACCTGAAAATAAAGTAGTAATACATTTGCATGTGCTTTTGGAATAAAAACTTGAAAACCTTTGTGTGAGTTTAAAGTTCAAATTGCACTACAACTTCTAACATTCTTATGAGTTTTTTAATAGTATAGTTAGTCATTCTGAAATCAACTTTATGAACTTGTACATATAGATGATATTTGATTGAGTAGTAATGAAATTAATAAGAAGCAAGTATTTAAATACAGAATAGACTTGTACCATTTAAAACTGACTTTAATTTTCAGATTGCGGCTAGTTTGGATAAAGCACTAAATATTGCACTGAAACAAGCAACTTCTTCAAACCAACATGTTTACAAAATATCACTTGTTAAAGGATTGTGAGTCTTAAAACTATTTCTATCACTGAACATTTTATTAGAAATCATTATTCAGTTTCCAGATGTGTAAACTTTACACATTTGGAGTTGTTTTTCTAAAAACACATATTTTTTACACTGTAAAGAATATGTGTTTTTAGAAAAACAACTTTAATAACCACATGTTCAGTTTTTGCTAAAACTTTAGTTTTAGCCCTTCATTTAAATTAATAAAATTTGCATAAAGTTGGTTTTGGTTTAAGTGGAAATAACATCAATTGGAAACAACGATTAATTGTAGACTTAATTTTACAGACCTTTCTATGGATTTCACAACAAGGAACATCTTTATCTGAAAGTATTTTTATACAGTCCTGGTTTAATCAAACAAGCTGTAGAGCTCTGTAGTAATGGCGCCATTTTGGGCCAAGCATTCCAACCACATGAGTCTCATTTGAATTTTACACTACAATTTTTCATAGACTTCAACTTATTTGGAATGAGCAACATAGATCTACAATGTGTCAAGTTTCGCAAAGCAGGAATATCGCAGAACAGCAGTGAAGCACAAAGCCCTAATGAATTTGGACTCAAACCTGAAAGCTCCTGCTACTATGAAGCAGATTGTGCAGCATCACACATCATAAACCGCCAGAGGATAGGCAAAGGCGATGGAATTGAAAATCCAGGTTTAGAAGAAGTATGGAATCAGGAATCAGAAAGGCGAAAACAGTTAAATATTTCTCTAGCTTCAAAGTCACTATCCCAAGGCAGAATAAAAGCTGAGGAGACTGAGTCACATTATAAGTTTGAACAAATATTCTTGATTAAAATGTCCAATTTAGTAGATAAACCGGTGATAACTGAAGGTCATAAACCTCTAGAAATAGCACAATATCCTGCTGAGAGCTTGGAAGGAACACAGTTGTTCAATGCTGTGGATGTCAGTGTTCATTTGCCTGGTAGTTCATTGGGTGCAAGTTTTAATCAAACATTGAGAGGGAATTTCTCTAACTCTGAAGACTTTGACAATACTCTTGTGGATGAGAGTTTGGCTCTGAACAGTAGTCTATCTATGCACTATAGTCAAGTTCTATGTAGGTATATTAATATAAACGATTTATAGCATTCCCAATAGCATAGCTGTTGTAGACTCAATTTAAAATTTTCTTTCAGTAAATAATGAAGATTTAGAACTAGTAGACATGTTGCAAGATATGGAAGAGAAACCAGTAGAAGAAGACAGTATTATGGGAACACCGGCTAATGTAGAGCAGGACGGAGATATAGATTCAGATGACGCTGAATACTCACGAATATTTGATGAAGAAACCATTATTCTTGATCAAGATAAGAGGTAGGTACCCCACTATTCCCATATAAACTAACACAATTTACTTGTCATATATACTACAGTGATGTTTATTTCAGTAAAGATGATGAAAGCGAAAGTTCTCCTTCATGGAATGATTCATTTTGGGATGGCGCTAGCATTCCCCAACTAGACGGAACATGTGACGAAGAACGTAAGTGGAGCATTTCTTTCTTCATCAGCTCTGCGAAAAGTCGCATTATAACCATTTTTTAATTACTATACAAAAACATTGATGATTTGTTAACTTTATAGATACAAAGAAGGTGAGAAAGAGAAAAATGAGACCATTTAAACTTGGGTTATCAAGGCCTAAATCCAAAAACAAAACCGAAAATGAATCCGATGATAAATCAGAATCTACGACTGATATAAGTCAAATGGATGAAATTAATGTTTCAAGAGAAACTATAGAAGATATTTCAGATGCACATTTAAGAAGAGTTATAAAAATTGAACCTGAAAGTATTTTAGATAAGTCAGATATTGGAGATATAGTACAATGCAAAGTAGAAAATGAGTCTATTGTAGATCTAGTAAATAAAGTATCAAAATCCCATGAACATTTACAGCCGGCAGCAGAAGCTTACGATTTAGAGAAGCAATTTGAACCAAAACCAGGACCATCAAATATTAATGTTAATAATTCATTTAATGACACCTTCAATGACGGTGAAAATGAAATCGAATCTTCTCTTGAAAGTAGTAGATTAGGTATAAGGAGTTTCTATGATAAGTCTAAAGTATTTGATATTTCTCTAGAAGATACTAATAATGTAGGTGAATCTCAAGAATCTGTTAAAATTGAAAAGTTTGAACCAATGTTCATAGAAAAACGTGAAAGTATAGAAGTTAATAATTATGAAGTACCAATGGAAACTGACGAAGCCATCAATGAAGTGAACGTCAACATTGAACATAACATTGCCGTATTCAAAAGAAAAGATTTGAAAATATTAACACCTAAAATAAAACCTCCGACGAAAAGCTATGTGTGCTCAAGTTTGCAACAGTATAACATACCTAAAATAAGAAACCCTGAGCCATACTATTCAGATCATAAAGACGTAGGAGACAAAGTAGAGATAGGTCAAATGGTGTTAAAAGTTAATAGTAAACTATCGAGGGATCAAAAGCCCTTCGATAAAGCATTAGACGTGACCACTATAGAAGAATGGCGGCATTTACTGTTTCTGCAAACGAATGAAATGTCGCAAGAATCAACAAAACCAGACGCATTGAAGAAACTTCTGGCTGGTAACAGAAGTTGTATTTTAGAACCTGTGCGAAAACCGCCGACGACTAATGAAATTAAAAAGTGGTTATTGAGTAAAGATAGTGACGGGAAACAAGAAGACAGTACTGCCAATGATGAAAATATTAGTAAAAATATCGATGAACTAGATAATTCGCAAGCTTTGGGACTAAAATATGAAATTGATAACAGCATTAGTTTGGAAGCTGATGAGAAGGTTAGTAATAAAAATTAAAACATTTAAATAGCAACATATAAGATTACACATTGAACTTTATCTCTTGACTGATATTAATATTTTTTTTACAGGAAAAAACTGATTTGAATAATAGTCTCCAAGTAACAATGCAACCTGATGGTTCATTTTTATGCTTTGGTAGTTCCGAAAATCGGCCAGAAAGCGGATCTATCGAGGCTCCTTTAGTTGAAGTAAGTATCAAAATGAAATAGTAGTGTGAAGATGACCATAATATACTGTTGCCGTGGCTGTCTACAGTTATCTTTAATTAAATTTGTTTTCTTCATTTAGGTGAATTTTCTAACAGTCATGGTGGCTGAAGTTCACACATCAGTAAGAGGAGACTTGAACCCGGATCCTGCGATTGATCCTATAGAAGCAATATTCGTAACCGTTACCAACGACTGCCCACAGGGTCATCGTTTACAGAAAACCCTTACAAGAATCATAGTCGTCGAAACATTGACACCAGTCAGATATCTAGACAGGTGTATTTTCAACATCGATGTCACTTATGTCGATAACGAAAGCGAACTACTAGAAAAAGTTATTGAATTAGTGATGAAACACGACCCAGACATATTGTGCGGGTACGAAATAGAAATGAATTCCTGGGGATACATCTTAGAAAGAGCACAAATGCTTGGACTAGAGATCGTTAAAGAAGTGTCTCGAATAACGGAGAAGTATCGACAGAAACGTAGCAGAGGGGAAGAGAATGACTTTGAAGGGAGGATTATTGGAAGGATAATGTTAAACGTTTGGCGCTTGTTTCGCCATGAGATGGCGCTGTCGAGCTACAGTTTTGAAAATTGCATGTATGAGGTGTTGAAGGAAAGAGTTCCCAAGTACAGTTATGCGCAGTTGTCGAAGTGGTGGCGCGACGAAACCAGGATATTACGATGGATTCCAGTGGAGCATTACTTGACTAGACTGTCTGGGACTGTGAGGATGTTGGAGAAACTGGATATTATAAGTAAGCAAAGAATGTGTTGTGGATTCCTGGAGTCGATCAAGGGGTCGGGCAGAAATTTATGTGTATCTTATATGAATCTATTATGTGCATAGGCTCGCCACCTATATTAATATGATAATAACCTAACCAACGATATATGGAACTGCATACCTCTTTAAGAACACAGCCAGTGACGTGGTTAAATAACATGTTTTCTTGTCGCTTTTATGCGCAGATCGAACATCAGAACTAGCTCGTCTATTCGGCCTGCAATGGTGGGAGGTGTTATCTCGAGGCTCGCAGTTCCGCGTTGAGTCCCTGATGCTGCGGGCGGCGAGGCCTCTCAATCTGGTGGCCCTGTCTCCTACTGTGAAGCAAAGAGCCGCCATGAGGGCGCCTGAATGTCTGCCACTTATATTTGAACCAGGTATGAAACACATTTTAGGATAGTGGCCACAAGACACCATCATCACCTGTCACATAGTGTTCTGGGTCGGCGAAACTTTTTTTTTCTTCCATATCATCCCTCATACAATCCATCCATCTTTTCTTGGCTCTTCCTCTCTCTCTCCATCTATCAATATTATTTCATATATTCATCACTCTTTTAATCGCATGCGTTTCATCTATCAATTTGTGTTTCGCCAGAATCTCGTTTCTACACGGATCCCGTCATAGTCCTCGACTTCCAAAGTCTGTATCCATCTATGATGATCGCTTACAACTACTGCTTTTCAACGTGTATTGGACGGGTGCAAAATATAAACGGGTAAGTTTATCTATATCACTGAAAAAGAAATAGTACTTCAAGACAAAAGTTTTGCTCCAAACGCAGTCTTATGTTTTGAGGCGTATAAAACGTTCAGATTTTCCGATTTTGACACGAAGTAGATTTATTTTCTATTGCATATGTCTTTTAATAATTACGATATCTGTTTTTATGGCCTTCTAATGTACCTACATTTAATGTGCTCCAGTGAAGCAGCATACGAATTCGGAGCATGGCGACTCAGAATACCAAAAGCCAAATTAGAAGCGTTGGTTAAAAAAGGCTTAGTTCACTGGTCGCCTGTCGGAGTCGGGTTTGTCAAGGCATCAGTACGCCGAGGTGTACTGCCTGCGTTATTGAGAAGAATCTTAGCAGCCAGGCAAGCAGTCAAGAAGAATATGAAAGTGCAGACTGATGAGGCTGTGAAAAAGGCTATGCATTCCAGGCAGTTAGGTAAAACTCTTTGGTTAAAGTTATATAAAATAATGATGTCCATTTTGCTAATATCCTTATATCGCCTTCCAAAGGTGGACCAACGATTTAGTTTACGGTTACGATAGTCTGATTGACGCTAGTAGCGCAGCCGTTGTGCAAAGTTTTGGGGAAACCTATGTCCAACTAAAGACTAGCGCCGCACTAGAAGAAAATGTGTGGTAGACGGACTATGAACGAATAACTTAAAAATATTTTTAACTCTATCTTAATGAACAAGTAAAACTGCAAAATATGTGACATCTCACTAGGGGGGCGTCTCACAAATGTCACCAGTTGTAACTAGGGCTCGGGGGGAGAATGTGACATGACATGAAATTCGTGTGACATGACGTAATTTATGGCCCCAAAGATATTCTGATAACACTTAGGGATAATCGTTTTTTCCTTGCAGGTCTAAAGTTGATAGCCAATGTGACATACGGGTATACAGCTGCAAACTTCAGTGGACGCATGCCTTGTGTCGAGGTCGGTGACAGTGTGGTGTCTAAAGGACGCGAGACGTTGGAGCGAGCCATCAAGATGGTGCGAGAAAGCACGCAATGGAACGCTAAGGTGAACACTCTTTATTGAGTTGCATGCATAAAATTCAAGTTCAACAGGTTGTTGAACTGGCAGGATAAATGATTCCTGACACCACTATTTCTCTCTGTTGCCTTTCTGGCAAAACATTATACACACAAACATATTGTCATGAAAAAATGCAAGTTGACACAGCAGTGATCTTTGTGGTGGCCCAAGTTCATCTGCTCCAAATGCATTGGTGTCGAATCAATCATTTCCGTTGGGTTGGAAGCGGATGGCCCGCCCAATCCCACTTTAGCTAAGCCGATTTATCATTCCACGACAGCTAATGGCGGTCGTGGAATGATTAACACTCCCTGTAAAAACTATTGTTGAAAATTGTTAATGTTATGACTTAGTTAACAGAACTAAGATTCCAGAACAGAATTAACTGAACCCATTTAATTTATGGGACACCAAGACAGCGTGTGTCATTCATTACATTGAGACAACTGAGGTTCGCCGCGCTTGCAACTCTAAACAGAATACACAATCTATGCGTCAGCGTTCCTCTACAATGCCGATGAGGCCAACATTAAAAACATCAATATTATAATATTACTAGGTAATCTACGGCGACACGGACTCAATGTTCGTGTTGGTGCCGGGCGGCACGCGGGCCGAAGCTTTCGAGATTGGACAACGGATCGCCGACGCGGTCACCGCAGACAACCCCTCGCCCGTCGCACTCAAACTTGAGAAGGTAACGTTGTCAAAGTGAAAAGCGTAAGTGTATGATACGCCCGACTTCGAAAATTTCAATTACAATAGCAATATACTATTTGACTACAGTAGACATTACGTAGAGTGCCTTGTTCCCGAAACTCAATTCAACCCAAAATCAAAGCTTTTATTTCAACTAGAACAACGTAAAAAAAAAAGCTACAGTCCCAGTCACAAGGTATAATAACATGTGGAAGGACTGTAGTTGCCCATTCCACAGCGTAGATCTCTAAAGTAAGCCGGAAGGAATCGGGTTTTTCGGTGCCTTCTTACCAAAGTCTGCATACCAACTTAAATTAGTCAGCGAAAGTCGAAAGATGAGTTTTGATATCTAGAAGATCATGTTTAGACTATTAAGACCATATCTGCGGTGGTTTGCCATATAAGTAACTATACCTTGTATTTAGAAAGAAGGAAAATAATTATTTTGCCAAGTTTTTGTAAACCCCTCTCACAATTAATCATTCGATCAGGTATACCAGCCCTGCATACTCCAAACAAAAAAGCGTTACGTTGGCTACATGTACGAGAGTGCGGACCAACAGAAGCCGGTGTACGAAGCGAAAGGCATCGAGACTGTCCGGAGGGATGGGTGTCCTGCCGGAGTGAAAGTAAGTCTCTTTAATATTGCTCTGAGCTCGGCTAATTGCGAGTAATTTCCCGTCATCGTTGTGAGTCTAGTCAAACCCTTTTTCACTTCAGTAGCTCAAACATGTAGGTTTTGCTGCCTGAAATCAGTGAGCAAAATCGCATTTTGCTCACTGAGTGAGACAAAGTAACTTTTTAATTATTTTATTCAGAAAGCCCCGAATTTCTTATTCAGCCTTGGGTTAATCATACAATTCGAAATATTCACAGTCTATCTCTTTCCCGCCCATTAGAAAGAGAGAGAGACAAAGACCAGCCCTTTCGAAGTTCCGTTTTTTAATTCGAACACGTTCGGAATTTCGTACTAACTAAAGAGATTTTGCAAAAATATCTTTTAATGTAATTTATTGAATTTTTAACTTATTGTTGTATTTAAACGAAAATAAGTATTTACTGCAAATAAAACTGATATTTAACCTATAAATATTTATTTCTAGTTTCAATAATGTTACGTAATATATTTTGAATAATAAAATATCATGGGTGCTATTTCCGAACACGCCTTAATTTAAATGAAAGAGCGGGAAAAAAAAATCGTGGCTGGCGTAAAGAGTTGAATAAGTTAAAAATATTAAAATAATCGTAAAATATGAGTGAAACTAGCGACGAGAACAGTAACGTAACACCGGAAGAGTTAAAACAACAACAGTTATTAATGCAGAATTAAGTTTCCTACCTGAGAAGTCTCGCAAGAAATATCTGAAAGCATACCATGTCTTCAACGAGACTTACAAAGGGCGCAAGCAGTTTTTCGGAGTCGGTGTTGCTTCTTATTTTTTAGATTTATCACAGACGAGGTGATCATCTATAATGTTAATTATTTTGATTCACAATAAATAGTTATTTCAATCAATTCTTGTTGCACAATAGTTATTTGTGCAACAAGAGAGCAAAGTTGTTTTTTGCTGCGAGTGCTGATTTTGAATCCTGAGCAAGCGAAGGATTCAACGATTGAATCACGAGCGTAGCGAGTGATTCTAAAGCTGAATCCTGAGCGTGGCGAGGGATTCAATAGCACGAGATGCAATAGTTATTTGTGCAACAAGAGAGCAAAGTCGTTTTTTGCTTCGAGTGCTGATTTTGAATCCTGAGCGTGGCGAGGGATTCAAAGACACGAGATGCAAAAAACTTTGCTCTCGTGTAACACACATAACTTTTCACTTCAGCAGCGAGAACACTTTAGGAGATAAAATAATAAACAGGAATTGATTGAAATAACTATTTATTGTGAATCAAAATAATTAACATTGTAGATGATGACCTCGTCTGTGATAAATCTAAAAAATAAGATAGCAACACCGTCTCCGAAAAACTGCTTGCGCCCTTTTAAGTCTCGTTGAAGACATGGTATGCTTTCAGATATTTCTTACGAGACTTCTCAGGTAGGAAACTTAATTCTGCATTAATAACTGTCTTGTTGTTTTAACTCTTCCGGTGTTACAATACTGTTCTCGTCGCTAATTTCACTCATATTTTAATATTTTTAACTTATTCAACTCTTTACGCCAGCCACGATTTTTTTTTTCCCGCTCTTCTATTTAAATTAGGCGTGTTCGGAAATAGCACCCATGATATTTTCTCTCTCTCTCTTTGTAATGGGCGGGAAAGAGATAGAGTGTGAATGTTTCGAATTGTATGATTAACCCAAGGCTGAATAAGAAATTCGGGGCTTTCTGTATTTTTTTTTATTAAAAAGTTACTTTGTCTCACTCAGTGAGCAAAATCGCATTTTGCTCACTGATTTCAGGCAGCAAAACCTACATGTTTGAGCTACTGAAGTGAAAATAACTATTTTCGTTTACTTTGCTGATTTGGTTGGCTAAACTCGTATCGATCATAGACAGAATAAAGCTAGATCTTGAATTGTATAAGTAGTCACATTGAAGGGTGAAAAATTCCGGCAGGATTACGTGCGAGTCTATTGACTAGTGATCCAGGTCTAGAAGATTCGAGAAAAATCCTAAAATGTTCCACGATGATTCGTTCCACTATGGAGCTATCTAGAAGGTTCAATAAGGTTGAGGAACTTTCTCAAATCACCTTTTTTTTTTGTTAGCCCGTATTTTGCCGCTTCTGGACCACCCCCCTATTCCTTCCACTTCTAACGACGATGGCAAGCTTTTTCTCGAAAAATCGCGAGGAAGCCGTTCAAGGTGTCCCGCCATCTTCTCCTCGGTCTGCCGCGAGATTTTACATTCGGTTTTTATTATTAAAAAAAACAGCTCTATCTACTTTCTTTCTTGACTCATAGCTTCTCCAGCGAGCCCTATGCGAGTTATTCGATACCGGCGACATGTCCCGAGTGAAGCGTTCAGTGATGGCCACACTGTCTCGCCTGGCAGACGGTACCCTGCCGCCTCAGGAGCTGTTCTTCACGCGGGAGTACCACGGCGCAGCTGGGTATAGACCTGGAGCTTCTGCACCGCCTAATGAAATAGCTAAGTATGTGTAATACCATATTATAGTCGAAATTTTGCTGGCAGACAAAGTAAAGATCTTATGAAATAGCAATAGCTAAAAACCGAAAAAGCTTATGGAAAGTTATTTGTTCCGGACTTTCATTCAATTTTAGGGCATGCCAGACCAGTCGTTTCAAAGAGTCTCTTTTTACAAAGAAACATCATCATTTTCCTGCACTATGCCCATTTATTTGGGATCGACTCAGCGTAGCTTCTTCCGACGTACTTCTCTTTTACTCGTCCTCTCAGTCAGCTCCTTTCTAGCTACGAGTAAGTATATCGTCCTTCACACAGTCCATCCATCTTTTCTTTGGTCTGCCTCTACTCTTATAGACAACCAAACTACTACTCAAAACTTTCCTGTTTATAGTTTCCTCATTCCTTCGCACCACATGATGCCCATACCACAACACTTTCTGACTTCCTCTTATGTACCAATACCAACAGAAACTAGGACTCACAATAAATATAAGTGGGCATTCACTGGCATCATTTTGTAAACCATATTTTTATTCCTGTAAAAGCCGTCACCCCAGTGCCTTTTTTCCGAAAACACTCAACATCACATCAAAGTAATTTGAAGACCAAGTTTTAAAAAATGTCATAATACCATTAAATATACTATCACAACAATATCGTTCAAATTGGTTGCAGGCGCCTGCTATCCCACGACCGTCGCTCCGGGCCGCGCCCCGGCTGGCGCGTGTGCTGGCAGGTGACGGCCGGAGCGCCCGGGGCTCCGCTAGTGCGCCTGGCGCGGACGCCCGCGGAACTGACGCGCGACCCGACCTTACAGGCGCACACGACATACTACGCGGCCAGAGTGTTGTTGCCGCCGCTGCATCGCTGCCTGTCGCTGCTTGGTGTTGACGTTTTTAAATGGTAAGTAGTCAGTCACCTTAGAAACTTAAACCCAATAACCTTAAGGGTTTTTTTATCATCACACAAGCTATTTGTCCAAAACGGACAAGTATTTTTTTGTGGAGTACTCGATCCCTCAGTGCTCAGGATCGTGAGCCTCTTGTTGGTATTTTGTTTTGGCGTCAAACATCGCCTCAGACCAAACTTGAGATTTTATAAAAAGATAGCCCCAAAGACTGGAGGATCGGGCCCGTCGACTAAGTATTTTGGTCGTCCAAACGTGATCACGTCGAGATTACGTTTACGACTCCCTTAAAGGTCTATAATCAGCTCGGGCACTCAATAGTGCAATTAAATCCAATGTGATTCAAATTTGAAGGTGGAACGAAGTAGGATACACTCGAGAGATCCAACAGCGCGAGTCCCGTCGCACCGGCGGGGTCGGCATCGCGCGCTACATGTGGCGCGAGCGCTGCGCCGTGTGCGGAGCCAAGAGTGCGCGCGCCGCACTGTGCCACCACTGCGCCGCAGCCGAGCGCAGCCAGGGCTCTGCTGCCGCGCTGGCGCTCAGGCTGGCCACTGCGAGTGAACATGTGCAGTATTGTGCCGCGGTCAGTATACTACACTTGTGGAGCTAAGAGTGCGTGTGCGACCACTGCGCCGCAGCTACGTGCAGTGATCTTTTTCCAAAAAGAAACAAACAAACACAGGTTTGAATGGACCTGTCCAGTCGGTGTAAGCATTTGTCAGTAATTGTGTAACTCAACTCAGAACCTAAGAAGCTCAACGACTTGAGGAACAATACTAAAAAAGGATATTTGGCTATTTTGCATAAAGTCCTTAAACTAACTATTGTCCCCAGATCTGCTCGTCATGCTGCGGCCACGCTCAGTCAGCAGAGTGCGGCAACACCGAGTGTCCAGTTTTGTGGCGACGCATTACCGCCAAACACAAGCTCGCACAAATACGAGAAGTAGTTGCACATCTACCGCACAATTTCACAAGAGAAAGTCTAGAGTTTTAGTCATGTTTGCAACTAGATCTAGTATGAAAGAAAACAAGGATTGTTATCCTAGCACTTAAATGCACAAAATAATATGAATAAAATTAATTTATCAAATTATGTGGAAATAAATATTTATTTGAAAGTTTATATTCTCTTTTTGTAAACGTTAGTCCATATAAACACAATAAAAAAAGCTGTTTCCTACAAAAGTGCAATACCTACACTGTCAAAATGTACGGGAAAGCAGTTTTTTTTTTTTAAATTACTTATGCTAAATTTCTATGTGGTGACCTCCGGTAGCCCTCCAGTTCGTAATGATGGTTTGGAAGGGTCCCTTTCCACACTGTATAGTTACGTTCATAAAACTTGTTTACTGTATGTATTGTTCATGCCATGTATAAATCATCCTTTGTTTCACATTTCTCTCGTTTTCCCCTTAAACCTAAGGTTAAAAGTATATGGGGGTCTATTGGATTAATCGATTACAACACATTAAAAACATCATTAGTTAACACTTGAAACCATTGGGTGACGCATTGTCGCAGATAGCGATTGTTTTGCAGGCGCACAAAGGTCAATTGATATCCTCTATCTTAATTCCTCGGTCTGTCCACAAATGTTTAAACTTTTTGTTTTATAGTTTTATGTGATGTACCTAAATAATAAATAAGTGCCGGAAAAAACCTAAACAAAATATTATAGAACATAAAATGCAGGGGAATGTAGAGTTACGAAAATTGCCATCAGCCTCTCTGTACAACGTGGCAACAATTTTGGAGATCAACAACGATTGGCGAAAAATCGTACCCCTTATACCAAAAGACTTGCAAAGTGAACAGTTTGAGGGTAAATACAACTATGAACATATGAGGTAACCATTTAGTTATTATTTAAATATGCTTTGAGACCACTAAAGGATATGCTGCTTCTTCGTATTTTATACCTTCGACTTTCGTCAGGTTAATCGAAGATCATGCCAGAAAAACCAGCAGGACATGTGCCGAAGTGTTGTTTGACGAATGGGCAACCTCAGGCAGAGTTAGACCAACTTTGGACACTCTCATGAAGACCTTATGCCAGGCCCAATTATTCAGAGCTGTTGATGAAATTGCACGCATGCTAGGAGGTAAGCATTCGACTTCTAGTTATCATGCTTTAGGGTCAGTTCACACCGAGAGGCGACGAGACGTGACGCTGCGCGCACACTTTTAAAGAGCGATTCAAAATATAACTTTATTTTCTACACGAAAAGATACACATTTCGTTGTGAGAATTCAGAATACGCCACGCAGCGCTGCGCCGCGCGACGCCTCGCGGCGTAGCGCGATGCAGCGCGGCGTCGAGCGGCCTCGTGAGGTAGATTTCAGTAGAAATAAGAATACGTTGCGCCATGCAGAGCTGCGCCGCGCGGCGCCTCGCGGCGTAGAGCGACGCAGCGCGAATTCACTGGCCTCTTCAAAAGTATCGTCGCGTCGCGTCGCGTCTCTCGTGCGAACTGACCCTTACGCTCGTGTGAATAGCTGCTGTTCAGTATTTTTTTTGTTACAGAGTCATCACCAGGCAGGCCAAAAGTTGGGCCAGCAGCACCCATACCAACCGACATAACAGAACTTCTTAATGATGAAAGTGTGGAACAAAGGTTAAATTCAATGGCCTCAATAGAAAGTGGTCATTTTCATCACTCATAGCTGCTCCCGTACCAATTAACTTAACTGCCCTCCTGAATAATGAAAGTCGCTAAACTAGAGCTTTCATAAATGCGGGACCGGAGATGTAGTTGCACATTTACAACAAAACGCAGGAAAACGTCCAAGCTTTATGTAATGCTAGCAACCTCGAATCGTTGGTTTATAATGAACGGAATGATAGTATATTTTGTAAAAATAAATGTTTGTTTTAATGTACTGTATCCACCTAGTATTCTTTTTTGGTTTTTGGAATCGTAAACCTTGCCTACTAGATAAGTTTAAACGCGATATGAATAATACGCTATCCAATGATTTAACGTTGTTTACTGGTGATGATGGCACCATCTAATCAATACCCTTGTTTATCATATCCATTGAGATATACCTATGGAGACGGCATATATATACATTATAATAGAAATAATAGCTGTTATACTAGTATCTGTAATGGTTGTCAAATGATTTACTTTTGTTTTTACTATTTCAATTATTTTATATATTTACTCATATTTTTGCAAACATTAACTATATAGTTCGGTACGGGCCCCCGAAGGGGCTCGACGCTCATACCTCCGCTTGCTTGGTATCGGCCCCGAAAGGGGCTAGCAATTAAGTCTTTCGTCGTCCTCATTATTTATGTAAATATTTAATATTCTGATTATCAAATACTACGAGTGTGCGTTAATTAAGGGAGTTGGATAAAAATCTCATATATCAACGCCATTAAAACTTCTGTATTTAGCGCGCAAGTTTCTTAATTTGCCCTTATAAAATACAAGTGCATAAATACGGTCATCGCCATCTTGACGGCAGTGCCGGTCGAGGCTAAAAATCATAAAAATTGTGGTTTTCGAACATTCTATCTCCACTATATGGACAATAATGATCTCTTCATTTAATTATGGTGCGAATTCATCCATAGTTCAATTTAATTAAGCAGTGGTAATGATGAATTTTGATATCTAAAGTCGAAGTTTCGCGCCAATCGTGCGTGTTTACATTTTTATATTTCACATAAGTATAACACGAACACGCTTATAGATTCGATAACAATTATGACAAATATCATTCCATTAAAACCACATGAAAATGCCCAGATCTTAGCGTTATTTACTAAAACAGGACCAATAACACGTAATATTCATTACCACCACTCAATTTGAATTTGAAATAGACGACCATTTGTTTTTTTTTTTAATTATTGTGATGTGTGAAAGCGATTATTCCAATCGATTTTTTTTTATAAACAACGATTTACTCGAGTAATTAAATTAAGGAATTTAATAAATCTATGGATGAAAATCAAAATTAATTTATTTTGAGCGTAAATACAATAAATATTTATTATATTTTTTTTAAGCTTTATAATGGTAATCTTAATTGATTTTCGTACATTCTGACCCAACAATAAACAGCACAAACTAATATTATGACTAAATTCGCGCCGATTTTTTTTCCATTTCAAAATTTAAATTAGGAATTCGTTCTCTGTTCCAATTTATTTTGTAGGTATTTAAATTTACTATTTATATGTTATTATTTCTAATTTTCTTATAGATAATTTATTGTGAATTTTGTTTTGAACTATCCGAAGGTTGGTAGAATGCCGAGGATCTCGGTAGGCATAGTAGAACAGAATTATGTAGTTTGATTATTGGTTAGGAGGTTGGATTGGTTAATGGTTATTTACTCTTGTATCAGCCTGCTCTGTCCCACTGCTGGTTAAAAGCGCCCATGTCTATCCAATTTTGTTTATCTTTTGCGTTCTCCGACCAGTAATTTTAATGGATACTATTTTTTGATACCTACTTTGATAAGCTTGGGTATAACAACCCCAAAAACTAAAAATACAATTTTAAACACAACTCTACAAAATATACGAGTAAGACTCATGTCCTGATGGTTCTGGTTCATATCACGGATATTCACGGCATATGATGGATAACCTGAAATTGGCAGATATAAAAAAAAACCTTTTTAGAATGTACAGTGACCCGCTTTGAAAGAATAAACTAATCTTCCTTGAAACGGCTTATGCATTGCTGATTGTCAACCATCATCATCATCTGTCTGTCTAGCGTCTTCCCAACTTTGTTGGGGTCGGCTTCTAGTCTACCCGGATGCAGCTCCATACCCGTACTTTAAATAGAGCAACCTGCGACTGCCTATCTGACCTCCTCAAACCAGTTAATATAGGGTAGCACGATACCCTTTGGTAAGACTGGCTGTCATACTTTCGGGCCACTGACTACCTGTAACATTACAATAACCCAACTATACGATACACAATCTTGGAAGAATATAATTTATCTTTGGTGGATCAAAAAAATTATTTACCACTAACTGTCCCGCGCGCGTATTGCCAAACTGTATACTAACCCAGACTGGGGTTGCTCTGAGTTTGATCGCAGTTTGCCTTTTTAATTGAGGAGCAAACTATACAGGGGGACCAAATCCAATATCGTGAAAAAAATAATCTGCTGTTCCCTACATTTTGACGAGTTATGTGAACATAAAGTACGGAACAGCTGATTTTTTTTTCGCGATTTCAGGTTTGGTCTCATAGTAAAAGTTGTTCATAATGATGAGTAGAATGACCTCTAAAGAGGTTGCCGGTGTTTTACAAATAACCCTGTATATGCTTTAAAATACTAGAGCAAAATACATACGAGTCCAGACGGCGAATTTACAAAGGCGAGCCAGACTCTAATAGATGAGCTTTTGTTTATGCATATTACTCGCCTAAACCTAATCTATCTCAGTATATTTACTCAAATGGACTAACTTTTTGCCTGGATATTTTCAAAGAAAGTGCACGGACAAAAGGGATGATGACTGGGTAAAGAAAACGAAATCCTATTTTGTCCGTCAATAAGGTAATACAAAAATATTAGATACGTATTTTTTGTTTTATCAAGTTAACAAAAAAATACTTAGTTAAAACGCATTAAAGTTGGAGAGTGGGGGGCTCACTACGTCACAACTAGGTATAAAATGTACTGAGCCGTGACGTCATGCGCCATTTCAACTCAAAATATCTCCGTAATTTTACGATTACGTGAAAAAAGAAAAAATACGTGTCAAATACTTTTTAATAATCTACCCGATAGACAGTAAAAAAAAATGAGTCACCATCCCTATTATACATATCCAGGAGAATTTGGATGCAAGAGCGAGCGAAGCGAACTAAGACCCCGACTTCCCCTTCGTGTTAGGTTACTGTAAACCCTGCAGACAGAAATAGGAGCCCCGCGTAGCGGGGCTACGTCGACTATGATTCATAAGCGAATATAAAATGTTTTGAGGTGTCACAGTTTGCTTTACATATGCATACATTAACAGATTGCTCTGAGCTCGTATGTACTTTGCTCCAATTTGTTGCGAGCAAAATGCATACCTTCTCAGATTGCTCTGAGCTCGTGCACTTTGCACCAATTTATTTGTGATTTTAATGAGCACGATGTAGTTCAGTACAGACTACGGGTGTCTGGGTCAGTATACAGTTTGGCAATACGCGTCCCGCGCAACTTCGTCTGCGTCATATTTTCCCCGTTTTCTCCTATTGGTCGTAGCGTGCTGATACTTCCTACTATACCCCATAGGCATATATATGTATATATGCCTATGTTACTTCTAGTACCTCCAAGAATATGTGTAAAAAGTTTCATGATGATCAGTTGAGTTTTCGCGTGAAAGCGTAACAAATAAACTTACTTTCGCATTTATAATATTAGCTAAGATTCCTTCCAAGATCCTGGTCATTCTTTAACCAAACATCAGATATTCCACAATCAAATTCTCAATAATTAGTAAAATAAATACTTATTTTAAATTATGAGAATGGCGAGCGCAT
The DNA here is from genome assembly GCA_963082945.1 of Cerastis leucographa. Lineage (NCBI taxonomy): Eukaryota > Metazoa > Arthropoda > Insecta > Lepidoptera > Noctuidae > Cerastis > Cerastis leucographa. Next base: position 15,975,166 of record OY720356.1, on the reverse strand, counting down.
TCTTAATTTAAATTTTGAAATTGAAAATAATCGGCGCGAATTAAGCCTAAGGTGCTGTCTGTGCTTAAATTTGAAAATCATTCCGTTTTCTGTTTTTTTCTTTGCTTGAACTTTGAGACTTAATTTCTTGTTATATTTCACGCTGCTAGTTCAATGGAAAGTTTCTTCGATCCTTAAGTTTCTCAAAGAAAGAAAATCATCAAAATGTCGATTTGGTTTTTTTTGGGTTTACAGACTTCTGTCGTTCTTTTTAGTAATAAATCTCCTTCTCTTGAAGTCAACGTTCATTAATTAATTATAAGATGCTTTCGTGAATGATGAATTACGTAATGAAATTGTTAAAAAAGATAGTATTTTATGACCTATTTCTACATTAAATAATTATTTGAAATTATACCAATGAGTTTTTATTCAGTCTCAACTCTTTTTTCGAAACTCGATTTTATTACGATTATCGATTAGGCTGAATGCACCTTATTAATCGTAATTATGAAACGGGTTTTCGGTCAGCACTAAGAAGTGTTATGTAACAACATAGGTAGTTTTAGTTATATTTGTCAATACTTTGATTGTGTTTTTATTTGAAATTGTGTATGAATAATGGCAAAAATAAGACCGGAGATAGAATGTTACTGTTTTTATTTTGCCTTTTCGAATTATTTTAGCATATGAGAAGCTTGCCTATGTACATTATTTCCAGCGCATCTAAGGTATCTACTTTTTGGAAGGGTGTAGTAATATGTGTATTTTACACATATTTCGCAATAAATTGACTCCGTTTAAGCGACTTCAACACGATATTGGAGATATTAACATCAAATTTATCGTATGAAACAGATCCCGTGACATATTTTTCACATTAAAATTGAATCCTGAAAGTTGATGAAAATTTCGTGAATTTCATGACAATTCGAATCACCCCGCCGAATCAGCTGATGTGTCATGTGTCAAAATCTTGTCGGGCATAGTGGTTAAAATGTCTATATCTAAACCCGAGAGGTGATCTGTACCTCAGGATCTTCCTATCTCAGACACCTTTCTCTATATAAGATTATATGTGAACCAGCGCCTTTAATTTTGGATGTGGAGATAAATAAAGAATTATGATTATGATAATGGTTGCACGCAATTTTTTTTTTTCTTGAATGGTGGTGTATGATAATGCCGGCTATTTGGTGCTCCAGATTTTTGTAGCAAGTCACGCTAACTGCTGTAGGTACGCCCAGTCCATAAGCTTTCAAGTCAGTCATCCATCCATCGTTTTCTCATTGGACAAATTGTCACGGTTTCGAACATCACTAGTTGACAACTGGATGTCGCAAAAAGTGACAGATGACATTGACAATATTAATTATTTGTTAATGGTTTTTGCTGGCGCACTAATGTCAATTGATTGATGTTCTCCTCCCTATAATTTTTGGTCTAAATAACAATTTTAAGTCCTCCCATTTCCGCGTCTAGTAGTGGGCACTAATGTTTATTTGTCCTATGTAGTGTGGTGTACAATCAAGTTTTTATTCAGTAAACTATAAATAAATTGAGTTAAACAGCAGGACATAGTTTCTGTTTGTAACAACAAAGTTTTAAGCTTGGCAAAAGTAAGCTATCGGGCGAGTTAAACAGCTAAAACATGATTTATTCTCCTACAATGCAGCGAAATGTAGAGTTACGGAAATTGCCGTCAGCCTCTCTCTATAACTTGGCGACTATTTTGGAGATCAACAACGATTGGCAAAGAATGGTGCCCCTTATACCGAAAGACTTACAAAGTGAACAGTTCGAGCGTAAATACAACTATGAACATATGAGGTAACCATTTCGTTAATATTTGCATATGCTTTGAGAGTAAGTTCTGTATCTTCCTATTTTATCCCTTCAACAGGTTAATGGAAGAACATGCCAAAAACACAAACAGGACATGTGCCGAAGTGTTGTTTGACGAATGGGGAACATCTGGCAAAGTTAGACCAACTGTAGACACACTCATGAGGATTTTATATCAGGCCCAAATATTTAGAGCTGTTGATGAAATTGCACGCATGCTTGGAGGTAGGCATTTGAATTGCAACATATTATGCCTTGAGATTCTGAGATTAAGAACTGTATAATATTTTTATGTTACAGAAACGCCACCACCCAGGCCTAGCGATGGCCCAGCAGCTCCCATACCAATTAACTTAACAGCCCTTCTAAATGATGAAAGTGTGGAACAGAGATTAGATTCAATGGCCTCAATAGAAAGTGATAATCTTCAACAGTCAAGCCATGACCAAGCAGTTTGTAATCGCACTACGAGACAACTCAAGGAACCAAGTGACTTCCTCAAGTGGTCTAAAGACTTACAAAGCAGTAACATACCTGATCTCAGTGTTTTGCAAACTTTTGGCAACAGAAGTACAGCCTTGATGAAACATGAATCAAATCTGATAAACTTTTCTAGCTCAACCGTTGTCATGACTTCAGAGGTGCCTGACTTCAGTGCTCTGATACCTAAATCTAGTGAATCTGATCCAAAAACAATTAATTCAGTAACTGCATCCACTTCTACTGCAACTGAATCATCCCAGGTCGACATGACACCACAAAGTGAACTTTCTCAGTATGCTGCTGATAGTAACTTGACTTCAGTACCAAACATATTCAGCATTATAGACAATGCTATATTAGAAGATAAGAAACTAGTTCATTTTGATTTTAGAGAGCTGGAAAGGATAACAAATAAATTTTCTGAAATCTTTGTGGATAAGCCTGTTGGACCTGTTGGGAAAATAGGAAGTGGAGGCTTTGGCGATGTTTATGTTGGTACACACCCTGATCATGGGTCCCTGGCTATAAAGAGAGTGAAAATACAACTTCAAGTAAGCTGTGAAGTAGCAATGAAAGTGTTTAACACTGAAGTGAAATCACTGTCTCATCTCAGACATGAAAACATTGTCCCTATATTTGGATACTCCATAACTGGGCCGACACCATGTATAGTGTGTGAATACATTGATGGTGGTTCCTTGCTAGAAAAAATAGCTGCAAAAGTACTAACAGAGAAACAAAGAATGGATATAATGAAAGGTACTGCTGAAGGTCTGAAGTACATCCACCACAGTGAAAGGCCACCACAGTATGATGAGAGTGGTAATCTGTCCGAGTCTGTATCTACTAGGAAAAGTTATTTTCTGCATGGAGATGTTAAAAGTGCTAACATATTGCTAACACAAGACTGTGTGCCAAAGGTAAACAATATTCATTGCATCACATATATATAAAATAATAACATCTGATTATTTTATGCATTTCAATGGCTTGCCATTAACACAATTACTTTTATCTTTGCAGCTATGTGACTTTGGCTTGGCTAAACAACTGGAAACAACATGCATTGACACCAGGCCGATGGGAACCTCAGCATACATGGCACCAGAAGGTTTCAACGGTACAGTCACACAGAAAAATGATATCTTTAGTTTTGGTATAGTCATGCTGGAATTATTAACTGGTTTGAAACCAATTATCATAGCTAATGGCGAGAATAACAACATTAAAAATTATGTTGAAGATAATTGTGAAGATGGTGATATCTCGAAATTGTTAGATAGTGTGGTTGGCCATTGGACACAAGCTCAGAATGTGTTCATACTAGCTCAGCGTTGTTTACAGCATCATAAGAATGATAGGCCGTCTATTGATCAAGTTTGTGATATTTTAAATAGACTCAATGACTAAATGATTTTGTAAATTAAGTTAATAGAATAAAAGCTTTCTAAGGAAAAATAAATATAATATTGATCATAATTATGATGTTCTCTGAACGCGAGAAACACAAAAATTTTCCCATAAAAGTTAAGCAGGATTGTAATTTCCTATAGTACAGTTTACGACATTTATGTTTAAATACATGTTCAAATCCAGACAGATTGTATACAGAAATGCTGAAGGAAAAACCCGATAGACTATACCAACAAAATATCAAAATCATATTAGATAAACAATAAGTTTGAACTTTTAATAAAAAATTGGGTTTCCCGAAGTGCGACAAGTTATCGGCTTTATGATAACCTATGTCCTTCTCCTCTCGTCTCGTAAACATAATTTTATCATTATTTTCGTTTCAAAACTGCGACACAGTGAAACTACAAAATCCTAACTAACAATTATTAACGTGAAAGTGTCTGTTTTTGTTACGCATTCACGCTATACAGACTAAGAATTTTGATGAACTTCTGGCGTACCGGTAGACCTTGACATAGTATATAGGTTGGCAATTTAGTTACGCATCCTTTTAAATCACCAACCTGTAGATAAACTTCGATAATGCCCTGTAGATAAGATCGAGGACCACACGGGCGAAGCCACAGGCAAAAGTTAGTTTTAATATGAAAACAATGTTATATTATATAGATTTTACTATTTTTCTAAATAAAACAACTACTTACTTTAAATACAAATAGTTTTTTTTATTGAATAAATCCTTTCTAAGAAATCATTGTTTAATCCTTTCGGTACAGTTTCTAGATTGTTACATATTAGCTTCTGTTCTTCTTTAGTGCACAAATTAATTAACGCCAGGATTAGATTCTGAATTTGTACTATCGTAGTATCGTCTTTGGCAACATAAAGAGTTTTGATGAGTGCAGACAGTAGCTTTTGATCTGTAGGTAACTTCCAGATGCACCAGCTATATTTTATCCACATTATGAAGCACTGAAAAAAAAAAGTATAGGTTAAAAACATTTTTTTTGTTTCTAGGCTATTTAGATTGTACGGTCCTGTTGGTCTCGCGGTCGCCAGTGCGACTGCTGAGCAGGTTTGATTCTCAGGCTGAGCAAAGAGTGCAATTTGGGTTATTCCATTAAGAATTTTTGAGTAGCAGCCTGAAGTTTGGAAGTTGACGGTATGATACCCCTATGCATCAGAAAGCACATTAAGCAGTTGGTCCTGTGCCTGATGTCTCTCTAGTCTAGAGGGTGAAATTGCACCTGTACCAGCGCAAATACTTGTGCACTCTGATATCTTCCGATGGCTAATCTTCACTGATATTGGCAGCCGTGAATATGGTATATGGTCAGGAAGGAGGACTATTATTATCTAACTTAAAGTGAAAACTCAAATTCATAGTGAAATAAGTGGACACTACAACAAAAGAACTTGTTATCTTTGCTAACAATGGAAACATCAGTTACCTCCAAAACATGTTGTATTAGTATTTCAGAAACTCCTTCAGTACAACACATGTCTAAATTGTCACAGAGGATGTCTTTAAATATTTTCTTCTTCACACAATGGATGCCGTGCATGTCTATTATTTTTGTAGTGAAGTCAAAACAAACTGCCTTGCGGTACAAGTTAGTTTCTGTGCTTAATTGGTCTATGACACTTGAAAACACATCATCTAACTTTATTTTCTGTAAAAAAGAAAAGTAAGTTTTGTAATTTCTATTTTCATTGATAAAGTATACCAAACATAATGTCTTCAATTTTGACTCACCTTCACTTCTATGGGTAGATTTTTTAAGAAAACTGGAAAACATTCAAATAGTGCTTGTGTTACTTCAATGTCTTTTTCATAAATGTTTTTCTTGAGACTCATGTACACAACTTCATAGTAGTTACCAGATTTAAAACTATCAGAGTTCTGAAACAGCAAGTTTTAAGTATATTTGCAATTTTTTGAGAGAAAATGTGGTTTAGTATCACAACCTTTTTTAAGTGTTCTCTCAATGATCTAATTCAATGTATTTTTTTTAAAGTAACATACCAAACATTGCAATATCTGTAGACAACACTGCAACCCTTTAATTTTATTAGATGTAACATAGTCATCAACCAGGAGTAAAGCCACAGGTAATACCGCTGCTGGATTTATAGCAACATTATATTTCTGCAAATGGAAAACATTATTATACATTATGGCAACCATTATACATTTAATTATATATCTACTCTTCGATTTTTTAAACTACACAACAGATTTTAATGTGGTTTTCATCAATAGGCAGAACGATTCACACACATCAAAATTTCCATGTGAATCACATTTAACTCAGATGATGGCTCATGAGAAGATGTTATATATGAAAATGAATGACATCCGCCCCCCTAAGACGACCCACTGACCAAAATGTCCCCTGCCCCTATCCTAAATTGCCCAAGTAAATAAAAATGGGGAAAATAACACTTGGGGAATAATAAATATGAAATTATTTAAATACCTCACCTGAACATTCTTTATAATCAAGCAGTAGACTTCAACAAGACCAGGATATTTCTTAAAATTATTTAAAGTCATTTTTTGATGCAATTCCATAATGCATTTGTCAAAAACCTTTTGTGCATTGACAAAATCGTCCTTTAATAAAATTTCTTCAAATGTAATTTTATATTTGGTTTGAAAAGCCAGCTGCAATTTTTCTGGATAACACTTGGCTCTGATGTTTTCTGCATTCCATAGACCTTCAGTTTTTAATTCCATGTATAAAATAAGTAGAGAATAGAGCGTGCTTGAACATATTTCTGGCTGCTCCCTGAAGTCTACACTTTCTACTAAACCTAATAGTTTGGGAAAATGCTGTTCCAGCTTGTTGTTTCTTATATCATATTCGGGGTGGTAATCATTTTCAAGGCTTGGTTTGGAGAGTCTACATAATAAACAATTGTTGATACATTCTTCAAATTTTACGAAAGATTCTATCATTTTGTTCTTGATCGTCTTAATTCTAATATTTGCAAATATTTACGAGATTGAATGAAAACTTTTTTTATAACAAAATATTATAATGATTATTTTATTATTTGCCATTTGCCACCACAGTAGGGATGAGCTATGCAAGTTAGATAAATAAATATCGAGAATTAATCGATTAGATCCTCGTAAACATCCAATAATAACATTGGAACATCGATGTACACATACACTGTTGGCCATCTAGCGTTGCGTGAAATAGCTGTAAGAATTTTCACTGACAAATGTTGCTTAACAATACAGGGAATGTCTTATTTTCCTGTTTTCCAAGTTGGTGAAATATGTATATTTTTTAAATGAAATAATTGATGTATTATTTTAATACCTTATACATTGATGTTTTCGGATACCGATGTTTTCATTTCGAGATTATGCATCGATGCTTTTGAATTGATGTTATGTTGAATAGTGTAGTATGTAGTATGTTTTTTTTAGAAAATGGGAACACTCTTGATAAATAAGATAAAACCTTTTGAAATAACGGTTTTAATCAGCTAAATAGATGTGTCATAATGACAGATAAAATTATTTACATTATTTTGAATACTATAGAAACTCCAAGGAGTTTCTTTATCACTACAACTCTCTTGTAGAACAAAAAGCGTAATGGCTGTCTTTTTTTATATTTCTAAATAAATCTATGCGTGAGTATCATTAATGATCCCCAAAGAACTTTATAAGTTCCTTGGTTAACATCGATGTTTTTCTAAAATCGATCACCCCTACACCACAGACAATATTATTAGATGTCATCAAGATGTCATCATGGAACTGGCGCGTCACGACACGCCACGACACGTAAGTATATTTCCGCCTTTAAAAGTACATACGCCAGCAGGTTAAAGCTACCCGGAACTGTCAAATCTTCCCAGTCGAACTAGAACCGTTTTTTTAAAAATAACGTTGATGATTTGTCAGATTGTTGTGGCTTGATGTGTACGTACAATAGTGACTAAATCTTTACGATTGGAAAACAAAAATAAAAGACGAGATGGCGGCGTTCGTCCCAATTATGGCCACACGCCCACAGAATCATCTAGTCCTTGGATGTCACAAATTATTAGAGCCAGCCACACCATAAGATAAGCCAAGCCAAATACCCATAGATTTGAATGGGGCGTTACTAGTGTGTGGATCCGCCATAATTGGAGATTTATAGAAACGACTTATTGAATTTTGACTAGGTACTAATCAAAGACATACTTAAAATTAATACTACATGATTTTAAAAAAACGAAAGACGATTAAGGCCTTGCGCCCACTATCGGCATCGGCACGGCTGAGGATTTTAGGTGATAAAAAGCATTATACATTAACTTCATAGCAATAAAGTAGAAATTTCCATGATATATGATCGTAGTAACAAAAATACCGCTTCGGTATGCTTGATGGAAATTTCTACTTTATTACTTTATTAAGTTAATGTATAATGCTTTTTATCACCTAAAATCCTCAGCTGTGCCGATGCCGATAGTGGGCGCCGGGCCTTACTAAACCTACTACGAAAGAAAAAAATACCTATGAAAGACTAGGCAGTATGGTTGAAAAACTATAGCTTGCCCGATGGGCGAAAAAAAAAAAAAAAAACTAACCCAATCGACTTTACTCTACCGGAGTGCGGCAGGCAACACTGGAAATCAATTGTCAATGTCAACAATAACTGGTTCGGAAATTATATAATTTTCGAAGTAAATATCCAAAAAACTTTTACATTGATGACCAAATCAACGTAGAAATGTTAAAGTAAGTTTCTTTCTTCTCTTCTTTCTTTCAAAATGTGTTTTATTGTCGTAATATTTCTAACGTCAACACGATTTCTGTTGTCTTATTCCTGTCATTGTTTTTAGGTTCGGAATAAAATCAGCCGTTCTAGGCTCAGCGGTATATTACACCATTGATAAGGGGGTTTGGAAAGACAGTTCTACTACTGCCGCTTTGTACGAAGAGCTCGAAGAAGGAGTTTCACCTTATGTAGGGGAATTAAAAAAACAAATACCATACGAGGTAACCTTCAATGTTTTTTCACTGGGTTTAAAGCCTTTGACTTAATTTATTAATTACGTGTTATGAATTTATTATGTTATTTCTATTTTGCTTGTAGTTACCTCCACTGCCATCACAAGATAGACTTTCATACCTATTCAAATATTATTGGAATTGTGGAGTGAAGTCTACATTTACGTTCTTGGTTGACCTTCCTACACACACAAGTGACGCTGCAAGCAAGGCTTATGAATATGTTAACTCTGCTCTGGATGCAAGTGAACAAGTTGCAACGGCTGCTACAGCTACAAAACAAGAAAACAAATAAAGTTATTTAGGAAAAAATGTATTTATTGAATGTGATTATTGTTTATGTGAAATAAAACCTAGCCAAGGTTCATTATTTGTTTATTCTTAGTAATGATGAACTAATACAATAAACACATAGGCGATTGTGTCACCTTCTGTGATGAGTGTAGTTAAGTATATTATTGGGTGGTGACTCTTACTTCACCAGACCATCAATCATCATCTTCCTGTCTTTGTAATTTACTCCTTTTTCTTTCATATTACTTTTCACACAATCCATCCATCTTTTTGTATTTATAATATTGTCTGACCAAAGGTTTGGGTTTTGGCCAATTATTGGCACTGGATACTAATATTTTACTATATTGTGTATTTATAATTATACTAGATTGACAGATCAATGCCTGTATGCTCATCAAATCATATAATATAGTATTGTAAATAACAAAACCAGATACAAACCTATTCCTTTAAAAATAAAAAGATGATGATGTGTGAATTCTGATTATGCCAAGAGTTTATGAGATACTGCCTAACCAGCAAAAGTTAGTTGTCTAGAAGACCATAGAATACTTTTAGCTCTGAGCCCATTATGAGATGTTCATGGAATGCAAAAATAAAGATAATCCCAGCAAGTCAATTGCGTCCAGGTTGGCAAAATCGAATATAATTATTAAATAGACTTTAGTTAAAAAATAATATGCTTGAACAGTGTTGTGAAAAACAAGATTCAGCAATGGTATGGGTGTTACGGAACGGGTATACACATACTTAAGGGTATGCTACAGACCATCAAACTGAACATGTTTCTCCATCGGACAAACATCGTAATAGCGAAAAAAAAATCTGCTGCTTCATACAAAAAATTTCAATACCTATTCAACCCAAATAGGCAGCTGATATTTTTTTTTTTATTATAATGTTTGCCAGATGGAGAAACATGTTCAATTTGATGGTCTGTATGTATGCTTTCCGTTACACCCTGTATGCATATACAGGGTGTAACAGAAAGGATACATACAGACCAGACGAATCAAGCTTATTGACCGGCGCAAGCCGAATACGTGAAGGGTCGGATTGGTTGATCAAATATTTGCAAGTTAGCTCTGTTTATACTATTCTTCAATATAGGCACGAGTATATTAACGTACACTCTAAGGGTCAGCTCACACCGAGACGAGACGCTGCGCGCACCGTGAGAATTCAGAATACGTTGCGCCATGCAGCACTGCGCCGCGCGACGCCGACGCCTCGCGGCGTAGAGCGACGCAGCGCGAAATCACTGGCCTCTTCAAGTATCGTCGCGTCTCGGTGTGAACCGACTGACCCTAAAGTGTGCGCGCAGCGTCGCATCTCGGTTGTGAGCTGACTCTAAAGGTGATCCTTCACCTGGAGTGTCCACCTGCAATGAAACATTTCAGATTCGATTTTGAGCTTTATATAACAACTAGCTGTCCCGCGCAACTTCGTCTGCGTCACATTTTCCCCGTTTTCACAAAATTTTTCATTGCTGATCCGCTCCTATTGGTCGTAGCGTGATGATATATAGCCTGTCCTTCCCCAGGTTGAAATCTATCTTCTTGCCAAATTTCATTAAGATCCGATCAGCCGTTTAATCGTGAAAAGGTAACAAACAAACAAACAGAGTGACTTTCGCATTTATAATATTAGTATGGATTTACAGTACTGCCTCCCTGACTTGACGAGCATTTGCATGTAGTGTAACACAATCAAAGATACTAGGTATTCTGTACAGAAACAAGTGATTGTTAACAAATTGTATCGTGCTGCTCTGCTGCGCACTGTAATGCTTGGTTCTCTTCCCTCACTAATGCAATGCTCGATTCTGTAACGTTACATGCATTAAGGTGAGTACTGACCGGTGCTAAGGGCTGTACTTACAGAACATAATTATATACTCTAGCGAGGCTGTAATGTACCATTCGCAGCGAGCATGTTACGTTTCGCCGTGTTCTAAACTCCGTGTAACATGCTCGTTTTGAACTCTTTGCTCGCCCGTGCTCTAGATTCGTTGCCACTCGTAGTCAAGATGTCTGACGACTTAGTTGTGTTGCGATCTTTGGTATTGTATAATCTAAATTAAGAAGAAAAATGAAACGTTATTGGATATCAAACTTGCTTAAGAGCAGAAACGTATCTGGTGGATCGTCGTTAATAACGCTGTGTAACACGTTACATTACGCCCCGTAACGTCGATTAGTACCCAGCTTTACAGATTCCATTTTGAGCATTATATTGCAGTACTGTCTTCCTGGCTTAAAAACATTCGCCTGTTATGTTACAATCTAACTTCCAAGATACTATTATGTACAGAAAAAAAAGTGATACGTTTTTTTTTTATTGTTTAAGTTGGTCTGTATTTCAGAATAACCCCCATAACTGATCTAGGGAATAATAACCTTGTATAATAAACGATTTGTATAATATACACCCTCTTTAGTAAACAACCAGTTTAATATTATACAGGTTGTTAGTAAAGGTGCTCCTTCAGCTTCACCTTTACAAACAGTATCGCACATTCGCCTGTAACGTAACGTTAGGGAAGCAGTAAAGCTCAGAATCGAATCTGAAATATGGCACCTTCAGGGTTGCGCTTCATCTAGCAGCACGGAATCGTATTTTTCCATGCTTCCATCATTTTCCATCGCTTAGAACTGTAATTTGCTAGAACGAGAAAAAGACCAGGAATTAGCATTCGCACGCGGCAGCATCGGCGATGCGGTCCGCAGCACGCTCTGTTAGGGTCAGTTCACACTGAGACGCGATGATACTTGAAGAGGCCAGTGATTTCGCGCTGCGTCGCTCTACGCCGCGCTGCATGGCGCAACGTATTCTGATTTCTACTGAAATCTACCTCACGAGGCCGCTCGACGCAGCGCGATGGCGCGCTGCGTGGCGCAACGTATTCTGAATTCTTCAGCCATGTGATTGGTGAGTCGCGGCACAGCTCGTCTCATTTATATATATATTAGTCTATGAGCTCGTCTCCGCTCCGCCTCAGTGGAACCGCAGCCTTATAAGGGTCAGTTCACACAGAGACGCGACAAAATATGGGAGAAAACAGATCTTCGCTAGTTTTTGAGATATAAAATGGCCCTGCTGGGGACTTTCCAGATCGGCTACATATAAACCCTTATATCTTTTGAACCAGTGACCGACAAATTCTGACATTTGGCGACAAATTTCGATTAATTAGCGACAATTTTTTTGTTTTCAAAATTAAAATACCTGATGGTGGCTCTGTCAGAGTCAGTGACACCTGCGCGCACACTTTTAAAGAGCGATTCAAAAAACTTGAGAGGTGTCAAGGGACACCCGGATGGAACGAAGTTCCTTTCACGTACATAATATCAATACATTTTAGATTTAAGTTAGTGTGCGAAAAATAAAATATTTAATTTAAGGAAGATTAATCCTTAATTCGAAGCAATACGTCTTACTTAACTGCACAACCGAATTTGATTGTTTTTTTTTGATTTTTGACATCTCGTTGTGAGAATTCAGAATACGTTGCGCCACCTCAGTGGAACCGCAGCCTAAATCAAATACTACTATGCAGAACAGTCAAAATGGAAAGGATTGTGTTACACAATTAGATGGGGTGTAAATAAAAACCAAATTATACAAAAACAGCCCACAACTGTGGCACAGTTTGATTTATTCCATTCTTGCAGTGTCACATATTTTACAACTTTACCTAATATTAGGTTCTGCTCCATAAACATGTAAACATTACCAAGCTTCAACAAATATTGCAGTTGACACAACACAGACGTGACTTTCACAAAACATGAACGCCCATCACAATTTTAACATATTATAAAACCATTTAACTAATTATCTTTTTTATAACATTAACTATTTAAAATGAAATGATAGAATGCTTGGTTTTTTAATACACTATGTAACTGACGTCAACATGAATATAACGAAATATTAGTTTGGATGGGGAACAGCTTTGCAATTTATTATCTGTAAAAATTACGTCTAAAAACATAGTCTGACAGTTCAACTGAATTTTCTCGCCGATGGCGATGTAGCTAATTGATACACTAATGTGTCAATAAAGTTTTTAAAGGAATTAAAATTTTGTGCTCATTTAAAAGATTAAAAATACATTTAAAAGGAATGGTCTTGACAAATAATAAATTGTCTGATCAAATTATGCTTTTTTATCATCACCTTTGTCAGTGGGAAAAGTCATCTTATGTACAATTATTTCAAATGAAAAAGTCAGTGAGCAATAACGTATTGAAAGCAAATGAAATTTATATTGTTTGTTATCTAATAAAGTACAACAGCACGCATAAGTTGTGTTTTGTGTATCACTTATGTAAATCCCACATGAAAATGTAGCTTGTACTTACGACGAGCAATCAAGCTATACAAAACCAGATTATGCAGATGTCTCATTGTACGGAAAATCTATACAAAGCGAGGCCTTGTTATACTGGAAATGTATAACTTGAAGTGTCGCCGTGTGTACCTATTTTGTTAAAGTTAAAAGTGGTCTCCGAGGTGATTATTGCTGATTCAACACAAGCCTAAAATGTTACCAGATTTTCGTTAAAATTTGATATCACTTAGCATTTCCTAGATATCAGATTGTCAGTTTAAATGGCTTGTTAGATGGATATCCGTAAAAGGGTATTTTTGAGGGAAAGCTGTACATTTCATTTATGTCCTGGGCAATTTATCCTGTTGCTAGGCAACCGTTTCGACTTCCATGGGTTCAGCTTCAGTACCAGTTTTCTTTTTCTTCTTCTTGTTAGATTTTGCGGATGAGTTGAGAAGTGCCTGTAAGAAGTGATGTAATAGTGATACATTAGAAATGTTAACATCTGGATTTCAAAGGTTAATAATAGTTTTAAATGCAGTTAACCTACTAATATTATAAATGCGATCACGCAAAAACTACTGAATGGATTTGGACGAAATTTGGCACTGTTATATTATAACCTGGATTAACACATAGGATACTTTTTATACCGATAGTATGTTCCTGTGGGACAATTATCGAACTCCACGCGGGCGGCGCCGCGGGAAGCTAGTGTCGTAATAAATCAAACTGAAATGCGATAGATACGCAAATCGGCTCAAAAGCGTTACATTTAATGTTCCCTGTGCTTGTTCAAATCAGACCTTGTATAAGCATGCTTTGAAAGATAACAGGGAAATGTTAAGACTTATTATAAACTAATAAAGATGACACATTCATCAAAGTATAAAGTAAATTAATAATTATAATGTTTATAGACAATATAATGATACTTACGTTGAGTTCAAGGTCCTTGATACTGCGTTCGCTCTTGCACGTACTTTTCTCGAAAGGCAGGCCGGTGATGCGATGCGTGCCGCTCGGTAATAGCAGGGCGGTGAACTTGAACTGTGCCACAAGCTCCCCAGGACGCTCATACAGAACCTTTCAAAATAAATAATTATATTACACTTACGACATGATAGATATACCTGTTATAAATTGTTCAATTAATGCATTAATAACTTATGGTATCAAGCGTTACTTTGCAGAAATCTTGGCAAATGTTTGTAATTACAATAACATGAGTTATTATTTATCTATATGTTCGAAAAAGTTAAACAATTTCTCTTAAAAAAATCTTACTTTTTAAAACTACAACTGACATGGGATTCAGTAGAATTAAAGTTGCACCTAAATTACTTTCATTTTGTTTGTTTGTTTAAAATAGAGAGAAAACTTATGTTTATAAAAAAGCGTTAGCCTACCTGGAAAGGCTCAATAAGTTTGTGGTTGACACACTCGACGACGCCTAATCTCGCACTGGTCTCCTTATCAAAGCTTCGCAGGTTGAAGGGCATTGAACCATGTTTATTGCGGACCTGAGACATAAATAGATAATTAAATCAGTGTATGTAAAATGTACACAAAATAGTTCATTGACCTTTTATAATAATTGGAATATTCGTTACAAAAACAACTATGTACAAATTTATAACAGCTATAAGATTATCAATGCAAAAGTTTGTATGGATGTTTGTTACTCATTCACCGCTGAATGAAATTGAGCACAGAGATTATGCTCTGGAATAGTGCAAAGGCTCCTTTTTGTTTTTGCACAAACTCATGAATACTTCCATGTGAACAAACTTGTGTTTGTTTGTTTGCTTGAACTCGCTAATCTCAGGAACTACTGGTCTGATTTGAAAAATTCTTTAAGACTTAGATAGCCCATTTATCGAGGAAGACTATAGGCTATATATACATATCATCACGCTTCGACCAATAGGAGCGGAGCAGCTATGTTAGATAAAAGATGTTATAGCTCTTACCTCACTATAGAACATTCTTGAAGCTTTCAGTTTCAATTGATATACCTCATCAGTTTTCTTGTATATTGTACACCTGGTATCCATTTCTCGGCCCTGGATAACAGAAAATATCATGTTGTCAAGTAACCAGCAATTTTTTACAGTAAAAGAAGTTGTTTTAAGTTTAAATGTCAGTAAGATAAAACCAAAATGCTATGAGAAGCATTTCAGTTAGAATTTTACTTGTTTCTATTCCCTGAGTACTGCCAAAAAATGTATTGTACAAAGTCTGGAAAGAATTCAGGGCCTTATAAAAGATTTGATAGTCATAATTATTTTAGAAGATTTTCTGTAAGTTCTTAACATTTTCGGTGCTAAGTTGAAATAAATCATTTAACCTGCTATTCTCAAAATTTACAACTCATCTATACCTACATATAACTAACTCAGTAGGCGGGTAGTTTGCATACAATCAAAATTATTGTTCACCCCATACGCCAGGTGCTTAGCACCAAAAGCATTAACTTGCAAGTTGCTTCACAAGGGAAAGTATCTTTATCTTCCTACAAATAATGAGCAGTGTCAGATACTTACAACTCCTTCACCAGTTGATACTAGTACATCCATAGCATACACTTCATAAGTTTCCAAAGTTGCCTTCTCATGTTCTTTACGCTGTGCCTCAGATGGGTTCTGGATAATGCTCTTTTCTCCATCAATTCGGAACTGCTTTAGTTGGTGTGAGAGCATGCCCTCAACAGGCTTGCAGCCATACTCAGCAGTGATCTTCTGAACTGCATCAGTTATTGCATAGTTCTAAACAGGAGAAAACTATCATTATTTACTGTAGGTATTGGTAAAAGAAGATGCAACAAGTGTCATGAAAGAGCTGGCAGGTTGTCAAATAAGTATTTTTTATTTACTTGTTCACATGAAATTTTTCAATTTAAAAACAAATAAATCCATGCACACATGAAGCTTACTCCAAATACAAATAACAAAAACAATTGACAAATCATACAGATCATCATTTTTTATTGGTTGGCTTAGACACACACACAAATACAGAAAAAAAAATCTTTATCTTCATCTAAAAGTTAGAAGACAAAGAGAAAACATCTAAAAGTTAAAGTATACCTCATTACCAGGCCGCAACAACCTCAAGGCGGCTTCACTAGCATAATGGGCAGCAAGGACGACATCGGCAGCCTTTCCTGTCACCTCCACACCACCAACAACCACTGTGTGGGCCACTACTGCAATGAATCCATCTATGTGTGCCCCTAGGTCTCTGAAAAAAGATTATAAAAGATGTACAAAGTACAAATTAACCTCTCAATCTTTTTCTGGAGATTAAAATACAATACTATTCAAACCTAAGTCTTATCCGCCCCCAAGACCACCCAACTGGCCCACTGACCGTCTTTATTATTAAATTTATACTGGTTGCAAACAGATATTTAGCATTTCTATGTGGCCTAATTGAAGGAACAGCTATTGAGGTTATAAAAGCAAACAGCTAACAAATGCTAATAACCATCTTGCCTTTTGTAAATGTTTAGTATATACACACAAGATAACCTGACAGTAACACAAAGAAAAAAGGGCAGTGAACGAGTTCTGAACAAAGTTCACTAGCTTTGTAGCTTACTTAATTCACATCACTTACATCTTGGCTAGGTCACCCTCCTTGAGGATATAATCGTTTTCGCTAGGTATCGGCGAGAAGTGACATATGCAATTGTTCACCGAAACGCATGTTGAGAATGCAATACCCTTCTTGGAATCTTTCTCTTTTTTGAACACCTTTGAAGTCTCGTCTAGAACTTGCTTGTCGCCAAACTCGCATAGCTCTCTGGCAGATGCATCAGGCACACATTTAGCGATTAACTGTTCCAGGACACCTGTAAAATGATATTTGGACTGAGTTAAAAATGCACTCATAAATGAGAATAGTTTGGCACGGATAGCGGCACCACATTGCCCGCATGGCGATGACACGCGTCCATCGGTCCAACCTACGTAGCGTAGGTCCGATTGCAATTTCTAACACTGGTGGTGTGTATGAAATTAAAATAAACACAAATAGTCTCACATGTACTTACGATTAACAATTTGTCCAGCTAGTTTGTACTTGGTTACAACCAAGTCCTCCGCAATGGTTTTCTCAACTTCTTTATCGTCAGCCATTTCTCAAAATTGTGGTTGTGGGCACTAGCTAGCATTGGATTTTGATTGGCCGCTTTAGGTTATGGTCACGTGACAGCGGTAACGAATCGTAAAGATGGCGGGTAAATCAGATTTTTACCACAGTTTAATTTTTATTTACGTATCAATATTCGAATCGTATCGTATAATTATTATTAACATTTCACTGGTGGGCATTATAACTGCAAATAATTATTCATTTTTACAAATTAATAGCCTCACTTTTAGAGATCCAAAACAGGTTTTAAGTTTAATTGTATTTCAAGTAGGTTTCCTTTCCAGATTAAAAGGCTACGTCTTATTTTCAATCGCAAGCCCAGCTGATTTTATAGCGAGACTGGGCGTTTCAATATCCATAGATTTGTAGGATAGCGTTCACTGTTCAACGTGCGCCTCTCAAAAAATAACGCCTGGCCGCTTGTCAAGTATTCTAGTCACAACTACACAAGATGTCCTTATGATTACACAATATAAAACCGGAAAGGATCGTAGCAGGTGGCATTCTGCTTTCTGTGTTTTCTGCCTACCCAACCACATGGGAAAAAGGCGTGAGTTTATGTATGCATGTAAAACCGGTAGACTTCTGTGAATACGAATTACGATTAAATGTCATTTGGTCATTGCTGAGTGGACTGAGCAGCACTATTTCAGTATATCCTGTGGTTTATCAATGACTGTCACTCCTGACATTTTGCTTGACGTCAATGACGTCATATGGTAAATCGTAACAAAATTTTGTAAATAAAGGAAATTTTAATTTTGAAATTTTATTCCA
This sequence comes from Cerastis leucographa, assembly GCA_963082945.1. Classification (NCBI taxonomy): domain Eukaryota; kingdom Metazoa; phylum Arthropoda; class Insecta; order Lepidoptera; family Noctuidae; genus Cerastis; species Cerastis leucographa. The sequence goes on along the minus strand of OY720356.1, from coordinate 15,956,849 downwards.
ATTAAAATGGAAACTTCTGAAGAACTGTTGTCCTTGCTCAATGAAAAAGTAACTTTTGGAGAAAATCTAATTGTCCAATTGGATGCATTAAATGAAATAGACGGAGTTATGAAATTACAAAGGAAAATTAGGCAAGAAGTTGAATTCTTGAAGAAGGTAATGCAACAATCAACAATTTGATACTATCAGTTTTTTTCTTGAAGTCAAACCACTACAACGTGTTTGTTCTAGTTACAAAGATCCAAGAAAGTAAAAATCGAACAGCTATCATGTTCAAATCTGCGGCACCTCGGCGCGATGGTCGACTCCGCTCTGAAGCCTGGAGTTATTGCTGTCTGTAAAATATTTCACATTAACGACACCTCTAAATTAATTATCGATATAATAAGCGAAGAAGGCAGTGTGTGGACTAAAGGTGAGAAAAGAAACTACATGCCAATGTACTTATTGAGTAATAAACATAATGCATTAGGATTGTAACTCCTAAATATTTATGTTCCAGTAATTGCTAGAAATCCTAAGTCTCTATCAGCACTAAGTGCAGGCAAGGCTTCATATGGAGCTCGATCAATACTGGACCAAGCAGAGGACTATCTGGAGTGTGCTAAGTTATACCCTTGCATGTATCAACCTCCCAAAGTATGTTTAAAAAAAATTATATTATAATATAGAGTTCATGTTATTATCATGTGTATTATTATCACTAGTATCTGTGATAAATTAATATTCCTTATGGCATTCCCTCATTGGGAGCATTCACTTGCAATGTATAAGTTTAAATTCACTTGTTTTTAGAATATTGAATCTTGTATTCTTACATTACAGGCAAAAGCTGCAGGTTAGGAACCACCATTACAATCATATTCAATTGTTGTTATAATCAATTCATTAAACTATTTAAAAATAAGTTATTAAATTAATATTAAATAATTTTATTTTACAAGTATTATAATTGTACTCCTAACTGTATATTTTTTTAAAATTAGATTTATATTAAATATTTAGTATTATTTTATATACTATTATTTGTAATTAAGCCATAATCACTCCCTTCTATTAAAATAGCAATAGTCCAATAACTTTCCGTCCATAATTGTGAATGCTGCACATGCCTGTAAGTCACTTATTTACACAGGACCTTATACATATTGTAAATAGTTGTTGGTGTGCCTTGTGCCATCAAAATTATAGTGTGCAATGATTTTAGTTGATTATTTATAAGTATTCTATAATTTTTGATCACCAATTTGAATAAAATTACTGTGCATAGTCTGTTGTTATGAATTTATGATTCATAAGATATTATACTCTGAATTTCAGGTTATTTTTGAATTTATGAGCGGCATAGAGGAAAATTTGGCTAATAAATTAAAAGCTGTAGGTGTGATTGTGAAAGGTGACATATTGCCAAATTCTAACCTTTGTGAGGATGGTAATGATTCTTGGGATGAGGACTCCAGTGATGAAGAGTGTATTCAAGCCAGGTAATGATTATATCGATTTGATTTTAAATTGTAAAGTTAAACAAAAAATAACATGTATATATCAGAATCAGTCAAATCTATAAGCGTCTTCGCGTCTCGGTGTGAACTGACCCTAAGAGTTACGTTTTTTGCTATTTGGCTACAGAACCCCAAAATAAGAAGCGGTAATCACTGCTTGTGCCTTCTCTTCACGAGAAAAACGCATTCACTTTATAGTGGCCAGTAGTGGGATAGTAAAACGTAGATATTATTAAGATTTGTTTGTTAACCCATCTCACTTTCAGCCAAGTACCGTCACTGAAAGAAATGTCCGAGTGTATAGAGAAGCATCCGGAAATCACAACTCTGAACCTAGATGTGACAGCAATGATGGCATATGTGAGCAACATGACAAATGGACACTGTAATTATGTGTTTAAGCAAGAAGTACTCAGTCAACAGTCAGCTTGGGAAGCCAAGAGACCAGTGAAACCAGTTTTGGAAAGATTATTTAAAGGTAATGTTAATATCTACAGCCTTCTCCCAGCCGTGTTAGGGTTTGCTTTCAGTTATACTAGAAGCAGCCAGTATGTTACATGAATGCGTTTTTATCTGATTTCCTTCTCCATAACCCAGTTACTGGGTTATGGTAATAATGTTTTGAATTAACTTAAAACAGTGACCAGCTAATTGCAAAAAGCGTAAGAAAATTTGAATTTCGCGGGCCACCTTGTCCCTTCCTTTGTTGTTGTCCCAATTTAAATAGTACTTTTCATTAATTCCTTTTTTACAAGTTTTTTTTATTTCAGATAAGACATTAGTATGCTGTAGAACTGCTTGGGATGACTTTGAGAAAATTGTAAATAACTTAGGTGGGGAAATGGAGATCAAAAGAACCGAGGAACTGAAGAAAATGGTCAGAGTTTATCCTGATGATTATGGTGGTAAGTTGACTATAGGAATAAGGGTTAATGCACTCATTTGTTCTGCTTTTCCTAAAACCAAGCATTCTTAACTAAGACAACACACACACACAGTTTCACACGCATAGACAACATTGCACAGTTGTGCAACAACATTGCACAACTGTGCAATGTTGTTGCAGCAACAGGGTTTTGTGTGCTAGAAATACACTAAATGATGTCACGAAAATGTGTATCTGTTTGCTTTATGTGCAGGGCGAGTCAGATAAACAAGTGCTATGTTCGTACCAACCGCATTTGCCTTACCTAAAGAATTTTAACTATTCTTTTGTGATTGACATGCTGTCAATTTGTTTCTAGGCGAAGATGATTATCCGAGAAAGAATTTAAAAGTAAGAGGCCATGTTAGATTAAGATCCAAAATTATTTTTAATTTCGGGCACAGGATCAAGGCTCTGACTGTCTCAGCTAATGAAGGGTTTGTCAGGGCTGCCATGCAACAGGTAATGTAAAAATAAATACATTGTATGATGAAATAAAAGTAAAATTTCTCAAAACTTGAATAAATATATTATCTTTTCTTTCCAGGGCATAACATATGCGTCATTTGTACATGAATCAAGAGCCTTGACAGAAGGCAAAGAGCCTACAGCTACAAAAATTTCATTATGATATTTCTTAATTTTTAGTGTTACTATTCCAATTTTCAATTAATTTCAGCCAAGAGTGAACAACTTCATGAATAATTAATTTTACTCAAGTTTATCAGAATAGTCTTTCAGCATTACTTCATTGTATGTTTTAAAGAATTTGCAGTAAATTATAAGTGCATTATCTGTTAGGTGTATGAAAACAAACAATTTAAAGCTTTGATCTCATTCTAATAAAACTGCCTTACATAAAGTGTCAAATATTAAGTAACACTTATTCAATTACCTACCTATCGAACATCTGAGGACATTAATTTTAAATTGATGATAATATTTGTTTAAAACTAATTTATGTAATATGCTAGTTTTAATATATAGAGTAGAATTTGTAGATTTTTATTATTGCATTATAATATTAATACCAACATAATTATGATGCCATGTGGCATATTCTGTGATCACAAATAAATATTTAGTAATGCATTTCCGAGTTTGTTTTTTTGTGATTGATGTCCATAACCACATAATTTGTTATTGGGGGCGTCCATTAATTACGTGAGGCGTTTAGGGAGGAGGAGATTAGGAGATTTCGAGACGAATGTCACCCAATCTCACGAGGGAGAGGGGAGATCTCGGTAAATGTCAGGTATTTTTTTTCCCGCTAGGAACTGTAAAATTGCGTGAATACTAGGTTCAAGTAAAAACGTTTCTCCACTAAAATATGGTTAAAACATGCACAAAATTTAACAATAAATATTCAATAAAAATAATTAAGCAAGTCATGTTTTTTTTTTTTAATTAACCTATTTAAACTATAAAGCTTATTGATAAATCTCACGTGAGATTAGGGAGGGGGTCAAATCAAATATCTCACAAATCCAAAATAGCCTCACCATTTGAGGTTTTCCGTTGTTACGTCCGGTTTTTTGCCGTGGCCGTCGAGCTCGACTAAAATGAATGTAAATGATGGTGGCTAATGATATACTCTTCAAATCCCTAAGAAAATGAAGTTTTTTATACCAGTAGGTACTTAAAATAGTGCATCTATGGTCCTCTGAACCCTCTGGTTAGTTTGTGTGATAATATTAACCGTATAAAAATAAATGTTGCACAAAGCCAAGAAGTATTAATCATTTCCTGCTGCCTAACAGACAATTTATGTTACTGCCTACCCTCTTTACCCCTTCGTATTAGGCGTGAATTTCAACTGTAAACTGCAGATAGCACCCATGCCGCTCTTTTTATTTTAAGTTTAATTCTCTATTATAGAATATAATCCGTCTACGTGCTAACCGCCTCAAAACAATCAGTCTGCTGTGGAAGTTGTTTTGTGTTTAATCTGTTCTTATAGGCTGCAAGCTCTACTGCTGAGAATGAGGTCCGGGGTGCGATTCCCAGGAATTCGGGGAGTGTTAATGGGTTTTTTCCATAATTTCTCAGTAGTAGTCCGGAGTTTGGATTTGTGCCCAGTGGATGGCAATTTGCTCACCCTATTTCAATAAAGAAATGTGGCTGATGTGATAAGGTACACCTCTGGCTCACTCCTAGGGGAAATATAGGTGTGATGTTATATTAGTGTAAGCAGAACTTCATCATCAGCCTATAATGTTCCCGCTGCTGGGACACAGGCCTCCTCTCTATGAGAGGGAGTGGGCTGTACCTAACTCACCACGCGGGCCCAGTGCGGGTTGGTAGATGTCACATGTCTTCGAATGTTTAGTTCTAGGACATGCCGGTTTCCTCACGATGTTTTCCTTCACCATTTTTGAGAACAGCGGTAATCCGTGTACAGGTTATCGCCTGACATGGTCCTTAGCTGAATTGTAGAAATAAAGCCCTATTTCCCAAGCGTGCTGGGTTCGAACTCAAGGCTTACTGTTAGTAAGTCGGGGCTGCCACCACTGGGTCACCGCTGCTCTCAAGCAGAACTTGAACTCGAATAATTATAATTTATAAAACAAATTTATTCGTTTTACATTTTTAATGATAATTAGGACAGTCGAGTCGGTGCAGTTATTCTTTGTAAGACAATACGGGTATCAGCTTTGTACTTTTTCAAACGTCAAACTAAAACACGTCAATGTTCCTATAACCCAAATTCCGTTGTAAATATTATTATTGATAAATTCCAGTTTCCCTAACTTTGTCTCCTTCATTAAAATCTAAATAACTTGACACTGGCTAAATGCACAAACAGTGGGAAGCCAGAAAAAAAAAATACGTCAATGTCAATTTGACGGTGTCAAATGTGTCAATTTTGTCTGTTGTGTTTGATTTGAATATTTGATTTTACTGTGTAAATTAATTTATTTTAATTATAAAAACTATGTTTTTGCATTTGAAATGGCTACTGCGGATGCAGAAGTAATTGATACTCAATTTATAGCCGACAATATCGGCTTCTTAGATAACTGTTTCGATAATTCATTCATTTTACAAACTTCTTTGCAAGTTGTAAAAGAACACATTTCAGAACAAAATGACGAAATAAAAAGAAGTGGAAAAATATGTAAGAAACTCAAAAATTATTCTCAAAGCACCACAATAGCATTAGAAGACTCAACTCAAAACAATCCAGTTATATCTCAAATAGAAAGGAGTACCAACAAAAACTTAAGCGATTGGGGACTACCTGCTGAAATTGCTAAAAAATATGAAGAACGAGGTATTAAAGAAATGTTTGACTGGCAGGTTACTTGTTTGGGTAACTCAAAGGTACTTTTTGATTGCTGTAACTTAGTCTACTCAGCCCCTACATCTGCTGGAAAAACTCTGGTTGCTGAAATACTTACAATAAAAACGATTTTAGAACGACAGAAAAAGGTGATTATTATTCTACCATTTGTTTCGATAGTTAGAGAGAAAATGTTTTATCTTCAGGACATACTGTCTAGCTCGGGAATTAGAGTGGAGGGGTTCATGGGATCTCAGTCGCCTCCTGGAGGCTTACAGTCTGTTCATGTTGCCATTTGTACTATTGAAAAAGCTAACAGTCTAGTAAACAAACTGTTAGATGAAGGTAACATAACAGAGTTAGGAGCTATCATTGTTGATGAATTACATCTGCTGGGTGATCCCAGTCGGGGCTACATATTAGAACTGCTTTTGACCAAAATTAAATATGTATCTGCACATTCAGATGAAGTTCAAATACAAATAGTGGGTATGTCAGCTACATTACCAAATTTAGAAAGTCTAGCTAGCTGGCTGGATGCCGAGTTATTCATCACACAGTTTAGACCAATCCCTCTTGATGAGTACTGTTTGGTGGGGAATAAATATTACAATAAAGAAGGAGCATGTGTTAATACTATTGACTTGAGCCTAACTGCTGAAGGAGATAATGTGCTGAAAATATGTTTGGAAACTATTAAGGATGGTTGCTCAATCCTCATATTTTGTATGACCAAGAATTGGTGTGAAAGTCTAGCACAGTCTGTAGCATCATCATTTTACAAACTAGGATGTGAAGGCAGAAAGGCTGGCTCTGTTTTACGAAGTCAGTTAAAATCTGACAATATTCTAGAAGTTCTTGAACAATTGAAGAATTGTCCTGTTGGGTTAGATCAAGTTTTAAAGAATACAATATCATTCGGTGTTGCGTACCATCATGCTGGACTGACATTTGATGAGAGGGACATTGTTGAAGGTGGATTTAAATCTGGGGCGATTAGGGTCTTAGTAGCTACATCTACACTGAGTTCTGGGGTGAACTTGCCCGCTAGAAGAGTAATAATTCGTTCCCCTGTGTTTCAAAGACAACCAATCAATATTTTGACATATAAACAAATGATTGGAAGAGCTGGAAGAATGGGCAGAGACACCAAGGGTGAGAGTGTCTTGATATGCACAGAGGCTGAGAAAAAAATCGGGTTTGATTTAATGATGGGCATCTTAGATCCCGTCAAGAGTTGCATTCAAAATGAAGATAAGTATATGAGAGCAGTGCTAGAGATGATAGCTAGTCAAGTGCTGTCCACAAAAGAACAGTTAGATTTGTATTCTAAATGCACCTTGCTTTACAATCAGCAGGACAAATCAGATACACAAAACTGTCTGTTAGAAAATACTTTAGAGGAGTTAAAAAACTTTGAGTTAGTAAGAATTCAAACAGAAGGACATGAGGAGCATTTCATCGCTACTCCTTTAGGAAAAGCTTGTCTCTCATCATCAATGGCTCCTAATGATGGATTGTCTTTATTTTGTGAGCTGCAGAAAGCTCGCCAGTGCTTAGTCTTGGAGACAGATTTGCATCTCATATATTTAGTGACACCTTATAGTGTGAGTAGTCAGTGGGGTAACATAGATTGGATTCATATGCTGACTCTCTGGGAGTCTCTCACAAAGGCTATGAAGAGGGTGGGGGAACTGGTGGGTGTACAAGAGAGCTTTATAATAAGATGTTTGAGAGGCGGTAACAAGCAGAGTAACATACAAAATAAAGTCAATATACACAAAAGGTATGTTTTCAATTTAAATTGATAAATAATTATGTAGTTTATGATATACAGCGAATTGTATTAATTAATTTTATTTTCTGTTGAAGGTTTTATACTGCCTTGGCTTTACAGGACCTAGTAAATGAGGTTCCATTAGCAGAAGTAGCAACGAAGTTTCAGTGCGCGCGTGGCTTCCTGCAGAGTCTTCAACAAGGAGCTGCGACTTTTGCAGGTGAGTTCTCTTTTTTAGTTTAATTTCATAGAATTCCATTTAGTGCTAACGAGACACCGCCATCTATCTATTTGTCTGTCACAGGGCAGTGTCTTTATAATCGTAGTAACAGACAAATAATACATAAGTAAGGACCAAAAAAAACAATCTCTCGGCATACAGCATATGCTTAGTTAGTTATGACCATTTTTATGGCAAAACAAGTGCAATCAAACCAAATAAGAAAAAAAAGGTAAACAGTTGGTACTAAACAGTTGGTACTAGACAGTAGGTACTAAAGGTTCCTACATTTAGTGTGCAAACCCCACCTTCCAACTTGCTTTGTCTTTATTGAGGTAGTAACAATTTTTATCTATTTTTAGGTATGGTTACAGCCTTTTGCCGACAATTAGGTTGGAAAAATATGGAAATGTTAATATCTCAATTCCAAGACCGTTTGCATTTTGGGATTCACTCTGAACTGCTTGAGTTAATGAAACTCCCCTCTCTTAATGGCATGAGAGCCCGTTCACTTTTTGATGCAGGCTTTGAATCAATTTCTAATATTGCATCAGCTGATGCTAATACTATAGAGAATATTCTTCACAAATCAGTACCTTTTCAAAGTGAAAAGGAAAGAGATGATGATGACAGTGATGATATAAAAAAACGTAATAAGATTAAAAGTATTTGGATAACAGGTTATTGTGGTATCACTATCAAAGAAGCTGCCCAGAATCTAATTGTGGAAGCTAGAAAATATCTGTCTCTTGAAATAGGTGTTGAAGATATTAAGTGGGATACTAAATCTGCAACTTCACCTTCTGTCTCTTTAGAAAGTACAAAAATTCAAGACAAAAATGGTAGTCTTAATGAAATATTAAGTCTGAAGAATCACGAAACTGACGATAATGAAACAAGTCAGCCTAACACGCAGCCAACCACGGCAAAAATCAATAACACCAACAAAATTTTAGAAACCAATCATCAAGTGGTTAAAACGCAGGATATTCCTGCAATAAATAATGGCACAGAATTTAATAGTGATTCCCCAACAAAGACTTCAATTTCTGATCCCAAAGCTTTAAGTTATTATGTGAATAAAAATGAATTACCTAAATCAAGAAGTGCCAGTATTTCAAAAGAAATCAACAATAAAAGTGAAAATAATAGTCCAAGTTTATCAAACGATATAATATGGGATTCTTTAAATTTCACTGAAGCTGGCTTGGATAATATTACAAAGTTGCGCACGTCAGATAAAATGTTTTCACCAAATATAAGTTTCAGCGAAATTGAAGAAAAACCTGGAGTATCACTCAAAAAATCAGATATTCTGAGTTTGTCTACACATATGTCGACAAAAGACATCAGTTTATTTTCTTCTGAAGGAGATAATTCTAGTTTATTTGAAGAGAGTTTACCTATAGACTCGATACCCAGTAAATTATTTGACAAAGAACCAACGATATTGTTAAGACAAGAAACTGCTTCAGATTATGCTAGTATTAATTCTAACACAATATTAAATGCATTCACATCCACATTAGTTGAGACTGAAGGTGATGTCGATGATGAAAATGAAGACATAAAACTAATTTATGAAGACGATAACATCATAGGAAGAGAAGTTGCAAAGTTTGAAAACAAACACGTTGCTGTTATTGGTAAATTTGTCAATAAGCATTTTGTGGCTTCCAAACGCAGAAACAACACAAACAAAGAAATACCAGTGATAAAAAAGAAAAAACAAGAATTTTCAATCCAAGATGACATGAAAATAATAACTAATGAAAATAAATGTATTTCACCAAAAATTGAATGTTCGTTATCGAAACATTTTTGTATCGAATTTAATCAGTACAAAATTGATTGCTATGTTTTAAGAGGAAATGATATTATTGAGAATGTACATATACTTCAAAATGTACAAACTGCATCAGTACATTTGCTTTTGAAAAAAATGAACTTAGCTGGTAATGAAATTATAGGAAGAAACATAGCTGGTTTTCATAAGCCTGTTCGGAAAGTCGAAGACAGCAATGAAGATTGCCCAATAAAAGGCATAGCGATATTCTTAAATCAAGGAACAAGTATTTTTTTCGACTTTACGTCTTTAGAAACTGTGCAAATGATCAAGAATTTATTTAGTAGCTGGTTTAAGAAAAACACGTTGAATTTAAAAATGTTGTGTTCGAAGACAGTGAACGTTTACCTAAGACGATGGCTTAACGTAAATGTATCGACGGACTGTAGCGATATATCTTTAATTGAATGGTTAATAGACAGCAGCGAGAAAATACCGGACGTCGATTATCTAGTAAGTGGTTTGTTTTTTAAACGGTTTCTTTTTTTTTAAATTCATGAATAAAACTAGAATAAATATTTTAGACCAAAAAGTATTGCGGAATAGATTTCACCAAAACGCTGTTAAAAGTCGGCAGTCAGCAAAAAAGGTTGAAGAATTTAGGTACATCAGAAGGTATTTGCTTAAGAGCCTGGTCACTTTGGAGGATTGCTGAAAATCAAGAAAAATCTTTGCTGGAATCTTTACAACCTGCTCGAAGTGTCATTGGTACGTAGATATTTTTTTTAAGATATAAATTATGTTCCCGCAAGGACCATAACTTAAATTTACTCTTGATGATTAGTTTATTAAAGTCTCTTAACTTAAAGATCTATTAACAGATATCGAAAACCAAGTAGCGAAGATTCTGGCCAACTGCGAATATTACGGAATCACCGTAGACAAGGATCTCGCGTCTCGACTTTTGATTGATGTAAGAAATTCCCAAGGAAGTCTGCAAAAGAAAGCGTACAAACTTTGCGGATATCATTTCAACTTTAACTCTTCGAAAGATGTTGCCAAGGTAACTGATAACTTTCGCAATACATACAATATGTCGCAACGTTTGTTTTAGTTTTATGACAGATGATGAACATTTCAGAAGATTTTAGGTAAAATTGCACAGTACCTACTCGTACGCTAAAATATGACCTAGCGAGTTTTGTAAAAGTTTGGCTTTTTTATAGAGCGTCGACTCTGTCACGCATTCCCAATGTGAAATTTATTTGTCTAAAGCAGTATGTCTTATAATAAACCCCGATAACCATCATCATCTGCCTAGCCATTTTCCAAACTATCTTGGGGTCGGCTTCCAGTCTATGTGGATGCAGCTGAGTACCAGTATTTTAAATGAAGCTACTGCCTATCTGACCTACACAACCCAGTAACTGGGTAATAAATACGATACCCAAGACTAAGAACTGACACTGACTGTTCTGGATGTCACAGTTTTGGCTTCTGACTACTCGTAACGACTGTCAAAGACCAAACTCGGCAAGGACGGCTTAACCTTAAAGATCGACCAGTGCGGCTGTTATTATTTAGCCAAGAGCTAACTAATAACACTCAATTTTAAATCAAAGTAATCATATTTTACCAGGTCCTCGGTATATACAACGGACGAAAAGTAAGCACTAAGAAGAGTGTGTTAACTTCACACAACAGTCCCTTGTCAAGTACTGTTATTTATTGGAGGAAGCTTAATTCTATATTGACGAAAACGTTGTACCCTCTCACCGAGAAGGCTTGCATCTACAGCGCGGGAGATAGGTAATATTTGTGTTTTTTTTAACGATTTTTCATAGGTTGAAAAGTAGTAGTAGTGGTTACGCAGGTTACGCTTGCTAAGATTTCGATTGCTATGCAGGTTTTACTTGCTACTTCCACTTGCTAACAATGTTTAAACACTTGCAAGTTGCAATCGTGCAGGTACTGCCAACAAATCGTGCTGAAGTTTTGTCGCTAGTGAAAGTGCAGCCTAAAAATGAAGTATCTTAGGATTAGGATCACAGAGCAAAGGCGATGTGTTCTGCACTTGAGGACGTATTTTAATCCGCTGTAACTATGAAGCAATTAAGGTTTCTCCCAAATCGCTTGCAGTAAATTAATTACTTCTAAAGTGAAAGGGGTCGATACAGAATGAAAGATCTATGTTGCGTCAGAAATGTTTATACTTTATTAAGATTAATTAAACATGTAGCGACAGGCGCCGCTAGGTACGGACAAGCAATTTGAACCGATTGCGTCTTCACCTTTGATGTGTCAGATTTTATGTTATCAATCTTGTTCACCTTAGGCCGAGTAGAGGGTATATTTCGGTTTTGTTTGTCCTTAATTCGGAATTCGGATCGAAGGACCATAAACGGTGTAGGCAATTATTACCATATTTTCTGAAGGGTACTTGACTATTTGGCAGCCATTTATTTTTCTTCAGAGTACCTAAATGTTTTGAACCGATTTTTTTTATCGGTGTCCATGTTTGAGACGGATATTATAATCCAACTTTATGATGTAATGCATTTATGAGTTTATGATTTATCCCGATGTGCTTTCGTTTAACCCTTAAACCTAGATCATGTATTACCTAAATGTATTTAACACAAAAATCCTACATAAATGTATTTAAACGGTCTGTTGCACTTCTTACATGAATAACTAAATTTGCAAAATAAAGTTATCTTTATCTTTATCTTTAACACCCCTCTTTTTGGTCGGGGGTTAACAAAACTTAAACAGAAATATGAATGCCAAATAAATTGGACTCACTTGCATAAATGAAATACGTACGCGGTGCAAATTACAAAAAAACTGTTTTAACACGTGCCTCTCCGGGAGGTAGGAGGGGCAGGGGAGTTATACGAAGAGCAGCTAGGATTAATTAAAGTGAGAGCTTGCCGCAAACCTTATGTTTTATATTCGCAGAATAAATCCTACGTACACAATGTTCACTTGCACGGGCCGGATCAGTATGCATGAACCGAACCTGCAGAATGTGCCGCGAACGTTCTCGATCCCTGCTGAATACCTGCTCAGTGTGAAAAGTGATGAGGTTGTGGAGTTCAACTGCAGGAACATATTCAAAGCCGCCCCTGGCTACGTCATTGTGTCGGCGGACTATTGCCAGCTGGAAATGAGGATCCTGACGCACTTCAGCAAAGATCAGGTCTTGATGAACATTATGAACTCTGATATGGATGTTTTTAAATCTATTGCGGCGTCCTGGAGCAATGTGCCTGAGGATGAGGTAACTTTTCATACTTATAACGTCTATTTTTGTATCTATCTATGATAAAGTACTCATTATTTTAGAACCAAAACGCGGTCCTATAATCCGCGACGCTAGTCGTCTATATTTAGAGCAATCGTCTATTGTTTGTGAGCTTTAAAGCTCTACATAAAAGAGCACTCCAGTGAACCCGGCTTCTCATTATTTTCAACTTATACCTTTTTACGTGCAATATTGGAAAAACATTGAATTATTAACAGGTAGACGATGATCTCAGGCAGAAAGCGAAGCAGCTTTGTTACGGAATTATTTATGGGATGGGGAACAAAACACTCGGGCAGCTTCTCGATGTATCTGAGATGGAGGCGGCAGTGTTCATGGACTCGTTCTATAAAAGCTATCCGGCCGTGAAAGTGTTCACTCGGTCGGTTATAGAAGATTGCAGGGCGAAAGGATACGTCGAGACGCTCACTAAGCGGAGAAGATATTTGCCCGAGATAAAAAGTAATTCTGGAGCTAAGAAGAGTAAGTCGAAAATATAATAATTTAAAGCACCCACAACATTTTGGTTCATTACTTGTAAAGTGCGTAATTTTATAGTAAAAGAGTAAAAGTAAACTTTATAAATGGCAATTTTGTTAAATGAGAGGGATTTTTCTTCCGTCGGACTGTTTCACTTCTGGCCCATTCCTTCCACTTCGAGAGCTGATACGTTCTCTCGGTGTTGTGCTTCGTATCGTCAGTTCATGAGGAAATCATCCAAGGTGTAATAACAGTCAAAATTATTCTCAAAAATATTAGGTATTAGTAATGTCCCCCAGCACTTCATAAGACTCGTTTTCTTTCCAACCACCAGGTGCGGCCGAGCGTCAAGCAGTCAACACCACGATCCAAGGCTCGGCGGCAGACATTGCCAAAGCAGCCATGTGTTCCATAGACACAAGGACCGATATCCTCGACCCAAAACCTCGCCTCATACTGCAGATGCACGACGAACTCATTTATGAAGTACCAGAAAAGCACCAATATAGCTTTGTGACTATTATGAAACAAGTCATGGAAGAAACCGTCAAACTAAGAGTGCCTCTCCCCGTCAAAGTCAAGTCCGGACTCACATGGGGAACCCTAAAAGAAATCAAGTTTTAATCATGAACTCTCTATTTAATTGCTTAGTCTGGATTCTGTGATATTTTATTCCTTTCACGTGATATTTTATCGTCGTAATGTAATGTAATTTGATTTTATAGGCAATAAACTATAGAATGTAGTATATTGCTTTTTTACTACGCTTAAATGGTTGCTAATAGAACGTTATGTTTTTGAGCAAAAAAAATCGCGGCATTTAAAAACGAATTTGCCAACAACCCTCACTCATCCACTCGACATCAACATGTAAAAAGGCTTTCATAAACAACGCGCGATTCGAGGAAATGAAAAAATAGGAGTAGGTACCGTGTACGGCGTACCTACCGCTTTTGTTCATATCCACACTATGTATAATTAAGTGAGTAAGAATAAACGCGGGTGCATGTTAATGGAGTCGCCGTGAAGAAATTGCTAAATTCGTACAGTAGGACCATACCACTATATTTTGGTTAGGTACTTCTGGCAAACATCTAAATAATTTTCTTATCTCAATTCGAATAAATCATTCCACAACTTTTTTATTTACCTTTGAGCGTCACTGCATACGCACAAAATATGTCACGCACGATGCTGTCTCAGAATATGTAATTTATATCCTGACTTGATTAATTTGGGAGGTATAAAAATTCATATCGATATTTACCGTTGTCTAACAGTGTAGTAATCAATTGTTTTTATTAATAGTATAGTTGTTAAAATTGGTCCTTGTGTTGGGTATCACAGCGCCATCTCAGCGGGCTTTCCTCGGGTTTTCCCGGTTTTCCATGATAGCGGTAGAGGTCGTGGGGTGCGCGCGCCCCCGTGCGCAATCAATACCTGCGCCGTCGGCCGCCGTCCCGAAGGCTCGCTTGTCACCCTCCGTCACGTCAGCGAGCGCCGACCGACGCGCTCTCACCCAACCACTTCACAATCCGACATAAATGATCTTTCATAATCCTTTCCCAAATGTTTTGTCACTAAATCCCGCAAAATGTTCGCGTTAACTCGCCAGCTCTGGCGTTCGCGATTCGGCTCGCGAGTTCCGCGCGTGTCTGCATAATGACCGACGATGTTTTCCGTTTGAGTTTACGTCTGAACTGAAACAGCGAAAATGCATCTTCACTTCGAGAGAAACGTAAATGCAAAATGCGACTGCTCCATCCTGTCGCTGTCCTGGATGGGTAAGGTGCCCGATGAGCTGCCCGAGGTGAGTTTAACTCATTGTTCATTTTGGTATTCGCGACCTAGGTCTCGCTGAAAAGAGAGTTCTACGATCGCCGCAACTTCGCTACGTATAATACTAATTTTAGAATCTACGATGTGTGCGATCTTGGCTATTTTGTGCGGAACCTAGGCTCAATGCCATTTTATAAATCAGTATGTGAGTTGCAATATATTTTATGTCATAGGTACTCTCTTATTTATTGGGTTCAAAATGGAAAGTGCTGACTACCTAAAATGACATACCTAATAAAATGAAATACCTGTGTGTGTTGGCATTTACTTTACCAGAAAACAAAAGCTTGTACTAAGTAAATTGACTTTGTAAGTCCTGAAATAACATAACTATGGACGATAAACAAAAGCCACATACGGATACATAAAGTGAGAATACGCATAGGTTCATAGTATCCTACTGTACTTGGATACATTGCTCCATTATTAAATGTGTGTGACTATTGAGACACATACGTGTAAGATAGACCGGCCTGCTTTCATGAATTTGTTGATGGCAGCTGAAATAGGTTTGAAAGACTTCTTATGAGACTTTCAGGAGCCACGAGCAACTGTAATCTATGTAACGACGCCGAACAAACTGTCAAAGCTAGTGGTAGGCCGTTAAGGGGTCCCATTCAATTAACCTTTCTTCGGCTCTACTAGCTTTTGACCTATTTAATTCCATTTCTATGCATCGCTCGTCACCTGGCAGGGGTAATTTGGACGCGCTACCGCGAAGCATCCCATAAGAATGCAACAATGTACCTACCTATCTATCGCGATAGGCCCCATGGCAATGTGAAGAAAATTGCTTTTTTTACGACTGTCATCGAAAGGAATGAATAAATAATTTTGGAAGGGAAACCCGGATGCTTCTTCCATATCAATGAATATATTAGGAAATAAAGTTTCATACATAGTTTACAGACTTCTTGGAATAATTGTATTTTTTTAGGTTAAGCTGAGATATTTTATTTAACTCATCTCTTTTATATAGCTAAAGTAGCTGTCGAATATTTCGCTGTTTTGATTATTTAATCAATATGAATGAATGAAATTGTGAAAACTAAACTCTGTGTTGCAGTAAAATATTGACTAAGTAGGTATTGGAATAATAACACAGGATAAGGTGTTGTAACTGTTTTAGATGTAGCAAGAGCCTTTGTTTTTGCGCCTCAAACTAAATATTCAGAGTAACTATATAAGTTATTGCAATTTATAATCAAACAACACATGGCAACACAGACCGATGTTCCATTTTCACTTACCTAGGTAGCCCGCGAAATTCAAAATTTTCTTAAGTTTTTTGCAATTTGCACGGTAGTGTTGGTTAGGTTAGGTAGGTTGTATGTTGATTAATATATGATTCGCGGGCGTAACAAATATGGTTTTATAGAATTATAATATTTAAAATCATCAATACGACCCTCTTAAGTTCATTTGATCCTATTGAATGACTTCTTCATGAAATAGTCATTTACTGTGTCATTTGTCTACCCTGTTGTTTCCACCTTAAATAAATTCATCATAACACTGATATATTTGAAACCCTTTCCGGCGTTGCCAACTTCCAGAATGCACGCTCTTAAACTCTAGCTAGTGGGCTTTTTTCCATACAAACGTATTCCGCTGTTTTTTCGTGGATTATAATGTGTCTAGAGCAATGATGTTTTTCCAAAAAATCTAGGTCTTATTAATACATGCCCCTATAATTTCCTTTTTTTCAAAACATAATCACTAAAAGAATTATGACAATCCAAAAACCTCAAAAAAAGCCCGATTGTACCGCCATGTTCAGACGACTATCAGACAAATTAGATAAGTTTTTATCAAAAAAGAAAATAATAGAAACATAGATATACCTTTCCTCTAAATTTTGATATAAGAATTATGTAGATCAGTTTAGTTTTGATGAAGAAAACAGCGGAATACAAAACGTCTTTTAGTCAAAATTTTTGGGGGTAAAATCAGCCTGAGCTGCAGTTGTCCCTTTCGCACTTTACGGGGGCTTGGTCGGGCGCAGCGCGACGGTTATAGTTTCTTCAAATACCTATTCGTCAAATTCCTCGGGGCTAGAGTCCCCTCTTAAGGCAATCTGCTATCGACACTGCACTTTTCCTACTTTTGTTGGAGGACAGAAATTGATATGATTCTGAAGTGTAGTAGGCTAAACTTCCTGTATCTTTGGTGTAAGAAACAAATAAGCAAAGTGCGAAAGTTGGCAGATACTGAACGACCGTTTCTATTCTTATAATAAATTGTTGGAAATCAATCAATAATCAATTGATCAATTTACAACAATCGATTTGCAACTTATCTACAGTTCTACTACCCTTTTGGGCTTTTTAACCCCCGACCAAAAAAGAGGGGTGTTATAAGTTTGACGTGTGTATGTGTGTCCGTGTATCTGTGTCTGTCTGTGGCATCGTAGCTCCTAAACGGATGTGCCGATTTTGATAAAATTGGTTTCGTTTGAAAGGCTCCAAAAACGTATTTTTTTTATTTAGCTGTTTCGTTTATTGGCGAGAAGTCGCGCAACACCGAGAAAAGTGGAAGCAATGGGGAGACCTATGCCCAAGAATGGGACAGTCAAGGCTTAGATAAAATAATATAAGTTTAAAAAGCATGAAATAAAAATTAAATTAAAAATTTTAAAAAATCCCCGACACAAAAAACCTCTAAAAAACCAAAAATAAAATAATCCAAGCGTCGGGGGACCACTAAGTAAACCGCTTACTACAAGCACAAAACAAAGCGGACCCCCGACGCTAAGACGCTTGGATTATTTTATTTTTGGTTTTTTAGAGGTTTTTTGTGTCGAGGGTTTTTTTTTCCATTTATCGTTGGTCGCAGCATATCTTTCTACTTCTATAAAACTTACTTATTAACGTCAAATACTGGAATCTAACGCACTAAGTATCTTTTAGGTCATTAAATCACATTTTAAATGTTAATAAAAAGATAATTAGTAACTATCTAAATTTGAATTCTACTAATCCTACATTAGCAATTGCCAAAGTTACCTAGTTAATATTCTAATTTAATATCTGCCTGTTAAAAACACTTACCTATCTCTTTAATTTATTCAGCAATTTCTTTCTAAAAGAAGACAGGTCTGCCGTCGAAGAAATTAATTAAGAATAGGGCTTAATATAAATTGTTCGAGAGTCTGAGTTCTACTATTTGTATTAAAATTAAAATATTGCGCAAAGTCGTGAAAGGATAAAGTACCTACCACATTTGTATGACTAATGGATATTTCTTTCAGTGCTAATTGCCGTAGGATGTTAGTCGCAAAATTTGAAATGTGATCTCAGTCCTCATTAGTCACAGGCACTTGGACACACTGAACTATAAGGACGCTCCACGCTTGTGACTGGTTTAATGAAGTGGCGGGATCTCCATTTTAAAATTTCCGACCGATTTCACACTTTAATAATGTTCTACATTACCATTACCACACACAGCGGGAACCGTAGGACTTCCCTTAAAACTGTATACATATATAATATTAACTGTATATATTTTTTCCAACATTTCTTGTAATAGGGGTGTGGACTGGGTAAAGAAAACGACATTCTATTTTGTCCGTCAGACAGGTAATACAAAAATATTAGACACGTATTTTTTGTTTTATCAAAATATCAAAAAATTAGTTAACTAGTTAAAACTCATTAAAGTTGGAGAGTGGGGGCTTACTACGTCACAAGTAGGTATAAAACTTACCTACATGTGACGTCATGCGCCATTTCAACTCAATATATCTCCGTAATTTTATCACCACGTGAAAAATACGTGTCCAATACTTTTCAATAAACTACCCGACGGACAAAGAAACAAAAAATTAGAGTATCCCCTATTATCCTCTAAATTCTATTTTGCAGAATCGTCTCTTTCAAGTGCTTTTAATTAAGGAAGCTAGATTATGTAAAGAAAGACTTCAATATTTTTTTCGCCTTGTTCCAAAAACCTTGTCTGCGCCTTAATTTCGACATTGTTAGGACAACACTTTGTTTTGTCTAATTTGTCGGGTCTTTGTGTGTTTGTTAATTTGCTTCTGGAATCGAGTTTAAGTCCTCTTAATCCCATTAATTTGGAAAGCCCTATTAGGTCAAAGAACAAAGGTTATCAAAAGCATTAGTAGGAATAGACTAACTTTAAAAAGCGATCTTAATTAAAACATAATCTATTTGTCAACCTGTAGACTGATTTCCCAACAGGATAGTGTAGATATTGAAAAGAAATGTGTCCTAATTGGACGGCGACGTATGAATTAATGGAGGAAAGGGTGTCGGGTCGTAATATCTAGCTAATTGCCAATTTCGCCTTCGATCTCCGGTCTGCCGCCGTCGTCGTCGCCGAGCGCATGTACCATTACGTGCTTGTTAATTGCCTGACTTCCTATTAATGCAATAATGCGGCCCGTACAACGTGAACATGCTATTTGTAGCCATATTGAAAATTAATTATTCGATATGTGCAGCCAACACCTAGCCTTTTAGCTTTACATATGAAGTGAAAATACTTCTCTACTCCACATACTACGGCAAACGTTTCTGTTGATTGCATTAACATTTTCTTTAGAGGCTCCATTTCTCATGTCCTATACCTAGCCTAGGGGGAATGTTTGATGTGCTCTAACGAAGTTAGCTAACGGAAAAGCGAGAGTGTGCAAAGATTTAATTAGCTACCTACCCTTCTAAAAGCCGGGAATATTCAGGAGCCTCGTAAAATTATTTGTAGGGTTACTAGCGCCGGCCCGTAGAACTGTTAAATTACTTCCGTTCTTGAATGTTAATATCGTTATGATTTTTTAAAACCAAAGTTCAAGGAGAATAGTTCAAGTTATTCATTACCATGGGTGCTTTACTACCCTTTCGGCTTAGCTCCCCCTTTCTAGCACGTTATGCATATAACTATACTAGCGACCCGCCCCGGCTTCGCACGGGTATAAAATATATAGCCTATGTCACTCACTGAAAAAATGATTAAAATCGATCCAGTAGTTTTGATTTATTAATTACTGCCCGTGGCCCGCACGCGTTTTTGGAGTAAAACAATTCCCCTTTCCCTATACCATGAAGATTTTCGGCTATCTTTGGAATATTTAAATTCATGCACTACATTTTTACTTATTTACTTTTTACATTTTTACCTATTAATTTTATTTTTACAACAATTAATATATTACAGAATGTCTTTATATACAACGTTCACAGCTTTCTTGTCATTAGACAATACAAAAATCCCGCCCCGGCCGGCCGGTACCGTCGCAAAGGCTACGTCCCGCAATTTTTTTATCTGTAATATCTTGGAAAATATTCATTTCAATCATATGCTGTAAAGAGCCATATAGATCTATATTAAATCAACAATGTATTTAAAGTATTTAATTGGATAAGGATTAATACTGTATTGGTTAAAATCGCTTCGGAAATTAGCCATTATTTGTCGTAAAAAGTAAATGACAAAAAAAAAATATTGTGGGATATCCATAAGAGATAGACATATACCATCGCGGAGTTTTCTGTAGACCTTTTCAATGTGTGCAATACTTAGTACATTATTTTGATAAATCTCAGGGTTCAGCCTGCGTTTGCAATGTAAGCGGAAAAAATGAAATTATTTACGACATCACATTAGAAACCTCAAAAATAACAGTATTTCTCCACTATTCAATGGATGTTATAATACATATAAACCCTCCTCTTTAAGCACTCTATCTATTAATAAAAACCGCATCAAAATCCGTTGCGTAGTTTTAAAGATTTAAGCATAGGTACATAGGGACATAGGGACAGAGAAAGCTACTTTGTTTTATACAGGGTGTAACGGAAAGGGTATATACATCCTTAAGGGTGTGCTACAGACCATCAAACTGAACATGTTTCTCATCATAAAACATGTTTTTCAGCAAAAAAAATATCTGCTGCCCCATAGAAAATTACAATACCTATTCGACCCAAATGTATAGGCAGCTGATTTTTTTTTTGTTGCATTTTTTTTTTTATGTTGAGAAACATATTCAGTTTGATGGTCCGTAGCACACCCTTAAGGATGTATATACCCTTTCCGTTACACCCTGTATACTATGTAGTGAAGTATGTTTGTTTATTATTTAAGCAATAGGTAATTACTACGCAGCAATTAGAATTTGCTCTAAAGTAGAAACAGTAGTATTTTCTTTTTTGTAATGAAATAAATCTCCTAACGTCTCTCTATTTAATAAATTATGTAATTAGATAAGTATCTACCCAACCAAGTACTTTATATCTAATTAATCTAATTTTTTCCGAACAATATAATGCATTTTCATATGCATTTGTGATCAATTCACTTGACTGTGCTCGTTTCTTCAAGGCCAAGGTCTTCTTCATTCGAGGCTGGCTTGTTAAATATTTGGCGCGGTTTAAAATATGCTTTGTTTGAACAGGAGGAAGGTTGGAAGTTGAACCGAAACAACTACTACCAGGAGGGCTGGCTGGCTACTGGCAACGTGCGCGGGGTGGTCGGTGTTACGTTCACGTCGTCGCACGCGCGCCGACCGCACGAACTGCCGTTGCGTACAAATTACAACTTGCGGGGACATCGATCAGACGTAAGTATTCCTTTCGCTTTTTTTTACTGGAAGAAAGAATAACGCCGCGGGTCTTACAAGATGACAAGAGTTCAAAGTATAATAGATTGTGTAGTGGATTCAATTTAGTATTTTTTTCCTGTTCACAAAATGAAGGTTCCTTATATGAACGTAGCATATTGATCCCGTCCCCTTTAGCGGTTTTTCACAAAAGCTGTTTAGGAAAAATTCATTGATTTTCTATTTAGGTCTCGTTATACCCGAGTCTATGCGCTGACCTAAAAAATGACTTCACCCCTTTGGAATCCCTGCCAAAACAACGGCTACTTTACGGTTTTGACGACAAAACACACGGTAAATTTCAAGTTTAATTTCAAGTCAATGGTTTCCGAATTGATGTGATTGCCGTAAAATGTCGTTTCAATGTCATAATACTTGAATTGTTTCCGATACGCTGAAATGTGCATTTAGCAATAAATCCCTCCTGAAATGACAGGAAATGTTTGAATCACTAACGCAAATGACGCTTAAATCGTTGTGACCTTTCGATTTGTCAGGATAGCGACATCCTAATCTCGATACATATCTGTGTAAGTGACATCGCGTTCATCGCGTGATGCTATTTCATAAAAAGGGCAAAAATCTAAGTATAGATTTGATTGAACTTACATAAGATAGCTTACGTAGTAAGTAGCGGTACCTATCTACCTGCCTACGCTCTTGAAAGGTTTTCCTCGCATTTGGTTTTTGTGGATGATGGAAAGCTTGTTCGCTCAAGAGGTCGGGACTACTCGGGACTCGGCCACGTTAATGACATTCTATGAATACTACGGGGTCTCAGTGAATAATCCGCGCATAAATAATTCTGGATGAAAACCATTTTGGGGAATGGGCACTGCTCACTAGAAAAAAATATTCCGCACCAGAACAGACGGTTGAAAGGCTAATTGATTTAATCGACATTTTGCAAAACTTGCATGAGGACGGACTAAAATTTCTTATTTTGGAAAAAAAAAACTTAAAAAACAACTATTCAGTCTACTATAAAATAGTTGTTATTGTTTTGTTTTTATTTATTCAATACAGTATAATATATCCCTAATTAAGTAAGGAAGTTTTTTTTAAGCTGTTAATAACTGTGCATTATTGTAGAAAATTTATTTTAGTTAGTCCAAAATGCATCAAAAATAGTTATTCTTTGAGAAAGGCAAAATGGGTCAAATGCCTACCGTAAATAAAATGCTCAGCTGAAAGTAAACTGGCTCAAGCATCGACTTAGACTAAAATTATACGAGAAAAAATAAATTTAGCGCCAAGTCAACTGACAGTTGAATATGCCCAATGAGCCTAATCAACATGATGGTGTTGCACCAGAGTGAAGTAGTTTGATGCTGATTAGATTAGATTAGAGGGACTGTAGGAAGAAAATTTGTTGTGGTTTGGGATCTACCTCCTAGCGGTCCACCCCGGGCAACGGCACCACAGGCTTGCCGGCAGAACGACCCCACTTAAGCGGTGGGGGGAGGCTCCGCCAGGAACCGCCTGGCTCGCGACCATTATCCCGCCGGAGTCCGGCGCCAAGCAGCTTGATGTGTTCCATCGGTGTGCCAGTGCTTTTGGGGGAGAAGGAAGTTTTCAGTTGCGCTGTTTAGAACCAGTCTTGGTCGCTGTGTAAGACTTGCCGGGTAATTCATTTTGGGGGGTTGCGGGATCCGAAGCACGGTGCTATCCGTTGGCCGACCGCAAGGAGCCCAAGTAGCACGCCAGCTACGTGCCAAAGGCTGCCCCACTAACTCGCGAAAACTCCCAGTATGCTCCACCGTGCCAGCCGGCGACTGGAATCGGAGAACCATGCCATATCCGGAAGGGGGGCTTCGCACATCCCCGCAGTCTCCATATGAGTTTCCCATAGGTATTGGATTAGCTCTAGTGTTCCACTTCGTTCACTGAGCAGACGCCTCGACAGCTCGACTTTTTTCCCCAACCACTCTTAACTTATTAAATGACCAAAGTGAAGAAGAATAAGGTAAAATTACGGCTGCACTTCCTCCCACTAAAAGTACACCTCACTAACATCAGGGGGTTGCACTCCTATCTCGATCTGGTTTCGCATCCATCATCACCTAGAGACTGAGAAGCCGCACCTGTTTTTTCTAACGGAGACGAAGATAACAACCCCGTCAATCGTGGCGTACCTCAACTACCCGAGTTAGTCTCTGGAACATAAGTTCAAGAAGCAGGCTGGAGTCTGTGTGTACGTCCGTGATGACATTTATTGTAGTCGTCTCCCTTGCTTTGAGAAATCGGGTTTTTCTGGAATATGGCTACTTGTGGACACTGGAGCACATATACCGATCGCACAGTGGTGACCAGGAGACAACAACGCTGTTTAATTCCCTCGTGGAGTCGACTGATGTAGCTCAGCAATGGTACCCAACAGCAAAGCTCATTTTTCTGGGGGCCTTCGACGCTCGCCATAAAGAGTAGTTGTTCCTGTACCCGAAAACTGACCATGCCGAGTTAGAGGCGCGCAAGTTTGCATTAACGCTAGATCTAACCCAGCTGGTGAATGTGGTTTTATTCCATTCTCCGATATCCCGCTCGGTCCCGGCCTTGGTATATGGCAGAATGCGCACACGCTGAGGTTCGAAAAGAGTGCCAACCAAGCCTGGATCAAGGGCCGTGACCGAAAATTTAGAGCACGTAGGGTTCGCGCGAAGAAAAGAGCTTTTAATTCTGCCGCCAAGTTCTGCAAGCGGGTTCTTCGTAGGGACTTGAGCTCTTAGGCATGGAGTTCACATCCAGTCTCTACTTCTGCGCCACCATTGAGTACAAAGCCCAAACTGCGCTCAAAAAACTAGGCATCCTAAATAGAGTGAAGCGATACTTTAGGCCTGGACAGCTTTTAACACCATATAAAGCACAAGTCCGATCCTTTGGGACGGTTCAGCTAAATACCAGCTTGCCGCGCTGGACTCGGTGGAACGCACAGCAAAGAGGCTGATCGACGACGTAAAATTGGTGGATGTCAAGCTTCACAGATTGGCTCATCGCCGCAAGGTTGCCTGCTTGTCGGTCTTCTACAGGTTGTACTTCGGTGAGTGTGCCCAAGAACTCCACGACCTTATCCCACCGGCCCTCTTCTACCATCGGGCATCTAGACGCACTGCAAGTTACCATCCCTACCTTATTGCTATTCCACCAATTTGCACTAAGCTTTTTCAAACGTCTTTCATAATGCGCACAGCAAAGGAGTGGAACTCTCTGCCTGCGTCTGTGTTTCCGAACGCTTACAACCCTAATCTCTTCAAAGTTAGAGTGGACAGGCTTCTTCCGGGTAAGCTCGTACCTAAGACTCAAGAGTAAAACTCAAATCAGTAAAAAAAAAACAAAATGAACCCTTATTAGATTATTGTAGATATTGATGCTTAGGCCATCATTATTCAACAACGTCCAAAAGATTATTTTGAGGTTGTTATGCCAATTTATACAATTTAGCCAGTGCCTTGTATATTTTTTATATAAAAAACATGTTTGTGTAGAGATTCAAGATCCATGGTTAATAATATAACCTAATACAAAATGGTGCAAGCGACACGGTTTTTTAATGAAGTTGAATGCAAAACGACATAGGTTATTGTTTTGGTTTAATGCAAAATAGACCAAACGACAAAACCACAACAATGGCGATAAAGCCAAATGCCTCAATCGACCCACGTTATAAAAGTTAGAAAAATCAAAATACTTTAAGTCATCGATACCTATATGTATAGAAATGAGGCCTGTTTTGCTGTGGGTCCTAAGTGCCAATAAAGTAATAAAAAAATTGAAACCTGACTCAAACGACGGAGAAAAATTTGCTGATTCCGAATATGTATGCATATACAACTTAATATCGCAAAAAATGTCGCTTAGACCAATTAGCCTTTCAACCGTCGCGCGTCGAGTCAAATACGACGTAGGTACTCTTTTTTATTGAAAAAAGAAACCTGGTATTAATGAGCTGAAAACCTGAAAACGTAGCGAAATTGGGACCTATTCACGTTAGTTTGGTTTCGCTAAAATGTGGGAACTAGAGATAAGCAAGTGCTTTTAACAGCCACATGACCGTGGTTTGCGCTTTAGCTTATACATTTTAAAAATAAATAAAAAGGAGCCTGCGGGCAGCTAAAACAGACGTGAAGCGAGATAAACGTAGAATATAGGAACGCAAAGCCATGTAAGTATTTAAAATCTGAACAGACAATCTCATAATAAGAGTTTTTATTTTTATAAAAGCTGAACACAATAACCTCCTATTAACTTCATTATGAATTATCGTATATCTCGGAACACGACTTTTCCTCATTAAAATCTGATTTACAGACTTTTCTGTATCGAATGTTTGAATTGCGATTTAATATCGTTGCTCAATAGCTTCCTTTATCCTCGTTATTTGCTGTTTTGTGCCTACATCTGAATTATACTGGTAGATTCTCTAACGTGGCATAATTGAACAATCACGGACTCTATCTGTCAGAAAACAAGTTGTTTGTCACAAACAATAGAATATGACATTAGAATTTAGATTATTTTCATTGTTATTTTCTACCCATTCTGGATAACGAGTACTTGGAATTATTATAAGGTCATACCGTTGTTACTCTACCTTGCAACTGTTTAAGTTAACAATCTGCGATGATATCTAACTATGACCTCGAACTGAAGCCATACATACAAGGTGTTGTTTTGCTTCCTCGTCAAATTCGAGGAGCTAACAATGCTAATGATTCTCGATCCGAATCAATAATAAAATGGGTAGGTATTTTTTTTTCTTGGTCGTTCACATTTACCGATATTTGTAAATAAACGGTAATCGGTAAGTTTGTTTGGTTATTTGGGGCATTTTTCCCAATCTACTTGGCTATTCATATTTTGGTAATAAGACTTATATGGGCAATTTTTCAAGCATAATTTACCTACCTATTTAATTAAATAACGTTAGAAATCTAATTAAATGCAATTTCCAAAAAAGAGGATTGAAGTAGCAACTCAATAGCAACATTTTAACTTCTTTACAAAAGTTTCGCACATTTCTCTCAAGTCTTATGATATATGAATATAAAACTCAGTCCCACAGTATGCAAAGCAAGTTCCGCTTGTGAAGTTTGCACAGTCTTGTTTGCACATCTTGCAGACGAAAAAGCGTAGAAATGAGTGGACTTCGTTAGATTCAAAAGGCAAAGTCCTCGAGCGTCTTATATGACTTTGTTTTAAGCCCCACCCTATCGTGTTTAAGTGCCACTCGCCGTGGCCTACAGTCAAGCCCTTTTATATTTATCCAAGCATAATATTTGAATAATAACACTTAGGTACTCGTGTTATGCCTATTTATTCGTTCAGTGTGGCGTCAACGTGTTGTTAATAATAGGTTGGCAACACCTGCAGCCGACAGGCAAAAATGTAATTACCAAACTTGGAATTTTTTGTTTATCGAGTCCGAATAAACAGTTCAAGTATTGTAGTACTTCGGCAAATTAATATATTCCGAGGTTAAGAATATTTTACGAGTTCTCAATCTCAAGTAATTTAGGATGCAGAAACCCCATGAGACCGTTACCTACTCGGCTCAGCGGTTTCTATCTTGAAGTTAGTTTGTAGTTGATCGTACGTGGTTTACGATATCTTATAGGTAGGTAAACGTAAGCTCACACAGGGCGATCGTTCTTACTCTTCGTCATAAACAAATTTTAACTTTCTCCTGGAAATAAGACATATTAAGGACTTTCACGGTTGTCCGAATTTTGCCAGCACGCGTAGCATGACCGCCGTAGAAACGGGCTTGCTATGTCGACGGAAGAATTGATGATTGATTCCGTAGATAAAACTCGTTTCTGCAGTGGTCATGCCACGCGTGCTGGTTGTACTGCACTGGATCCCTTACATATTCGTGTTTATTATTCAACAGAAACCTCTTTTTCCAACTCGCGGCTATTATGAACTAACTCAGGGTTGTGCTCTACTTGGCTTGAATCGGTCTTGTCAAAAATCTGGCTCACAAATTTGATGCGATACCAAGTTCACCCGATGTAGCTCCTTGTCAGACTCATACGCCAAATATACATAAAGGTAGTCTGTAGGTAGATGTGAGTAAAAGGCTAGAAGCTGTACACGCTGTATAGGCTGACATAAGTATTTACAGTAAGAGTACTAACGTGCACACACACTACAGTTATCTATACCTGCGACCTCATAAATTTAATGCTCTCAGTGCGGAGCCGAGAGCCTTTGTGTCAAACGTGTGATTGCTGGCAGTGTGTGTAACGTCGGATTCCTTCGCATACCGACAGTTTTCTCTAAGTGGGTGTAACATATATGGAGCGAAGGGCACATGGAATGTGTAATAACATTGCGTCTGGAGCGCGACGGCTATAATCCTCAAATATCCTTTTTTTTGTACCTACATCTCTTGAGCAGCTCAAGAACGTTTATACAGGCAATTGATTAAAGAGGAATTTCCTTTTTGTAAATATTGTTCTGTTGTTCCACTCGATTATTCAAAGCGAATATCTATTAGCAGGCATAAAATTGAACGAGTAGCTTTTGTGTTATACGCCGAACTGGCAATATAGTCTTCAGTTTATTGTGCCGACCTTCGTCCTTGAGAGTCGCATTGTATTCCGTTTACTCTTTTCTTTTACGATTTGAGAAATGCGGTTGAATCATTAAGTGTCGCTTTCTTATGTAAGCGTCAACAGCACAAACATGAGTAATTGGGTTCAAAGAGCGTTATGGAGTAAATGTAGTGATGGATTGCAGCTTGCAGAGCATCACATCTCTCAACCCGCGTCCTTATTCCGACCGCCAAGGCCACCACCAATCAATTACGTCCGGCTAACTACCGCGAGAGCTCTGTCATCATGACCTCCTCGGGTAGATTCTATATTGGACCAATTCATGAAATGTATGAAAACCAATAAGATTTACCTATTTGATCAGTCTCTCTAAGATTACGAGCTTGCTAACAGCTTTTATGTCCTTATTAAGTCGGGTTTACTTCAGTAAACTACAAAATTAATATCGAGAAAACTCTAGGGATCCTTTTTATTTTGAGCATTCCAGTCTCTGAAACATCTGTATTTCTAAGTAGATACGGGTATACATTACTCAAGTACGAGTGTTTTACTTAGTACTGCACCTTACTTAATTAAAACTACGTAAGGTAATTAATCTAGAGCTGTCACTAGAGTGGATTCTTAGCGCTGGATGTACGAGGTAATGTTAAGTCGTATTCGCAATGTACTTCTAGTTAATGTTTAAGTTAACAAATTAAAAATACGGGTCGTGTTTCAATAGACTACTTCGTGGCTTGACATCGTTATAGTAGGTATTTTTAAATCAAAAAGTTTCGGTTTTTACGGAGCTTTAATAAAAATACAACGCTCGAAGGAGAAAATACAATGTAAGATTGAAGTAGATATTTGGTATTTTTTTTTTTTTTTTTAATTTTGTTTCTTTCGTTTTGTTTAAACCAGCTAATCTCCGAAACAGGTGGACCGATTTTGACAGGACTTTTACTGGCAGATAGCTGATGTTATATGGAGTTTTTCAATTTAGAAAAATGGGTGTCCCCTTGTTTCGCAGACAGAAATTTCATAGAATTTCGTTTCCAGAAAATGTTTCACATAATATTTGGTCCTTATATTTTTATTTCGAATATTTTTGTGTCAACCACTATTTACTTATATGAAACATATTTTACAGAAACACATTTCAATGAATTTTATTATCACATTTTATTATTTAACTTATCAAACAATAGAATTATTTTTACCGAATATTATTTGTTCGATGTATGTTTCCATGGTATTTTATTTCAACGAAATTATTCACCTTTAATTAAAATTGTTTATTTCAAAAGAAGTCAATATGTTGTGCTACAAAAGTTAGTGACAGAAACGAATTGCTGCGAAATTGACCTAGCTTTCATTCTACTACATGATACATTCTGAAGGTCTGATGATGACTTTACTTGAAATAAAAATCAATGTTTTTTTCTTTAAAGTAAGTATTCTGCGTATGAATATACTATATTGATAATATGAGGAAATAGTTATGTGAAACGAAATTCTATAAAACAACGCACAACCAGAAAAAGATTAGGGTTTCGTGCAGTAAATAAATTATAACCCATGAAATTGTTAACAAAATCCGATCCAAATATTTTAATAATAATTTCACGCCGATGAAGAGGTCTCGGGCTACAGCTAGTAGCTCGTAATTAATATGTAGATGAGTACCTACACGGTCCACTACCATAGCCGACCATACTCAATCGCACAATCATACTACCACTACACTACCACACATACTCAATTACTCAATCATAGTAACTACCCTCTATTAATTACAACGAACCCAAAGACTTGCTTTACGAATAACGCCAAGTCCGAAACAGCTTTCTACGCTCTGTAGTCGTAGACAGGTATACATTCGGAAAGCTTCCAAGTGTAACTGCGTTATGTAGTAATTAACTTGGATTAGTGCGAATCTAAGTAGATTTATCAGTGCGTTAATTTCTGATGTAATTAATCTCCTTTTAACTTAGCGCTCTGCTGAAAACAGCTTTCAAAGTTAGTGATTCTAATACCTTTGTTGGACTGTGGGTCATCAACAGTCCAACACAGGCATCGTTATTGCGAAAAAAAAACAGCTGTTCCATATTTTTGGGCTGATGTGGGTCGAGAACGTATTGAAGTTTCGTGTGGGACCTCTGATTATATTGGTCCTATGGAGAAAGGGTTCGGTTTAGTTTGATGGACTGTAACATACCCTTAAAAATGATCTCACGTTTATCATACACGCTTCACTCAGATCCAGCCTGTCCCTTTGCTGCCCTCCCCAAGCGACACCCTAAGCCGAGGCCCGAACCCCGCAGGGGGTGCCCTTAGCGAGCTGTCGCTTAACTCAGATAATTTTGCTGCCCTAGCTGGAGGCCTTAAATTCTAGGCATCCATAGGATTAGACCGGTTAAGCAGTAGCCAGCCTCAGAGGCTGAATTGCGAGATGCCATACAAAAAAAAACATACACGCTGTAAAGCATATTTTTATAACGTAGCTCGGTGGTCCGAGATGAAAGAAAAAGAACATGTTTATTTGGCACATGCCACAAAAACTCTATAAGTATGAAATAAATAAAAAAAGAAGATTAAAACTAAAAAAAAACCGGCTAAGTGCAAGTCAAAGGGTTCCGTACCATTATTTATAAAAATCTAGCAACAAATCACTTTTTTGTATGGGAGCCCTCCTTAAATATTTATTTTATTCTGTTTTTAGTATTTGTTGTTATAGCATCAACAGAAATACATAATCTGTAGAAATTTCAACCAGCTAACTATCACGGTTCATGAGATACAGCATGGTGACATAGGGACAGCGAAGTCTCACTAATAGGGTCCCGTTTGACCCTTTGGGTACGGAATCCTAACAAAGATACTATTGTGTGTCTCACGACTACGCCAAATATGCCCAGTTCATCAAACTGCTAAGCAACTAGTGCCCGAAGCTGGTTTTCAACTGGCCCTGAAATAAATGTCATAAGACGTATCATAGATTTTTCAGAATTTCATTACTTTACTGACTCCCTAAATACTCATCGTTATATCATAGTAATGATGCTGCCAATCCCCCTAGTATCATAGGTTGATAGATCTTTCGCACGGTCCGTCTCAATGTCAATCAATAGGGATGGTGACTCATTTTTTTTTATTTGTCTATTGGGTAGAATATTAAAAAGTATTAGACACGTATTTTTTCTTTTTTCACGTACTCGTAAAATTACGGAGATATAATTTTGAGTTGAAATGGCGCATGACGTCACGGCTCAGTACATTTTATACCTAGTTGTTACGTAGTGAGCCCCCACTCTCCAACTTTAATGCGTTTTAACTAAGTATTTTTTTGGTAACTTGATCAAACAAAAAATACGTATCTAATATTTTTGTATTACCTGATTGACGGACAAAATAGAATTTCGTTTTCTTTACCCAGTCATCATCCCTATTATCGGTGAAAGTTACCACTGCATATAACATGCAAAATTTCCGCTGATGCAGTTGACAGGCCCTCATTTTTAAGAATCAATGGACCTCGACACACTTAGCCTGACTCGCGATTGTAACGTTGCATTGGAAGTAATTGGGCATTTCCCTTGCAACGTAGCGTAGCCTTTATAACGAGATCCTGTATAGCAGTTGGATTAATTTTGTTCATCTGCCTCATTGGTTTTGCGTTCGAAAGCGCTACTTCTCAGTATGAAGTCCTGAGTTCGATTGGGCAAGTTAAAGTGAATTAGGTTTCCTTTACCTTTGCCCAACACGTTTGGGAAAAACAGCTGGCAAGCTGGATAATTTTATAGCTGTTTTTTTTTGTGACAGGTGATCCTCGTTAAATGGAACGAGCCGTACCAGAAGCTGGCATCGTGTGACAGCAGCGGGGTGATATTCGTGTGGATCAAGTACGAAGGGCGATGGAGCATCGAGCTAATCAACGATCGCAGCACCCCCGTCACACACTTCTCATGGTCACACGATGGTCGGATGGCACTTATCTGTTATCAGGTTTGATCTGTTATCTGGTTTGATATTCATATAATCTATGTAGTAATCTAGCTGGATGAAATACTGCTGTTTGAAAGTCAATAAGACAGTATAAAGGCTCCTCCTATGCCTAGATACCTATATCTACTACATACAAAAACATAAATTGGTAAGGCTACATCATCACCTGCCTAGCCTTTTCCCAAACTTTTATAGGGATCGGCTTCCAGTCTAACCGGATGCAGCTAAGTATCAGTATTTTATATGAAGCGACTGCCTATCTGACCTCCACAACCCAGAAACTAGGTAATATGATAATTCTGGATGTCAGACTTTTGGTTCTCCTTGGTAAGCCTTGGCGGCGTATGGTAAGGCTACATATTACCTTGACAACCAATACTTTCACAAAACGGTCCTACCATACGGACTATGGAAAAAACTAGGCCCAATGAATATCTTTAGGATAGAAAGAAATCTTTTGTTATTCGTAAGTGCAAAAGTTGATAAAAACAAAAACAGTATAATGTGTCTCTTTCATTATTTTTTTACTACTATACCAAAATACTTTCGAAGTCCACAAAATGATTTACTATCTATCTGCTGAGACCGCACGGATGTTCAGAATCGCTTATTTGATATTGCGGAAAGGGTCCATATGTGCAGTCGAAGCATATTATTTTTTGCAAAATTATGGGGTAGTAAAATAAAGGAAAGTATCATCCATTATCATCACCACTATGCCCCAGTTAATAGTGCAAAGTTATGGCACGTTTTGTAAATATTTAGAACACAATACCAAGCTTATCATACATTATTCTTAATTTAATACAAAATTCCTCCTCCTATTAAAATATCCTTCCTAAACTTCTGAATTATATTATAAACATGCAAATCAGAGTTAATTCCTATGTTAAATAGGTATGTGTGAGCTTAACGAGGTCATATAGGTACCTGTTACATAAACTGCCCTACTCTGAAACCTTTTATTGTGAGCTCGTTATAAAACAATGTTTGGCGGTGTCTTATGTAAGCAAATTGGATGAACTCTGCTGCCCGGTAGCTGTTAGGAACCATATTTAGAACAAGCTTGCAAAGAAAACAGGGCTTCGGCATTTGGAGAAAATAACTTTTGTTTGCTGAAAATAGTTTTCCTGATTTGAATTTAAATGAGTAACCCCAGGCTTTGAAATGTTCGTAAAGCATCAGAATAATTACGTAGGAAGGTAGGTAGGTGCTTTGTTCCGAATATTAACATGAAACAAAAATAACTTGTCTCATTTGTTCGTCCTTTTCGCAGTTGACCGGTTCGGTATCAAAGTACCGACACATCGACAACGTGTCAGTTCAATTCGCCACGTGATGTGCATCCACGTGGATTGGGAGCAAAGCCTCCGTCGGATCAGTCAAAATGTCGCAAGCAATTTGCTAAAAGGCTTCCTCGTGACACCGAGCGCCGAACGTTACGTGACACCTCTGAACACAAACAAACGTGAAACGTGCTAAGAAAGGTGTGCCGATTTCGCGGGGGCGTGCTTCGATCTTGATATTACTCGTCATATTGTCTCACAGGCTAGACGCAGACTAATACGTCAAAGATTTATAGGTACGATAGTTTGCGACCGTAGAGACTTGGTTGTCGCAAGTTACGTAATGCACCTGCCGACAAGTCGTCGGTATAACCATTGGTCTCCTGCAGATAGCAGATTCTGGTGGAGGCGTATTCCGTTAACATATCTGACAAATAACAGTGTACAGACTCTTCTGATATAGAGTTGATATTGACTTAATAAGACCCACATAGCTTGTCATTATATCACGAATTGGTACGTAATGTTACAGCTATAATTTGCGAAACGCCTTCCATTGTCTTCAGTAGGTCTGTCTACGATAACTAGGACACACAGACCTTGACGGTATGAGTGTTGGCACAGCTCCTCGTCGGGTTCTTTTTATGCTAATATTGGCAGGCGAGCGGGGCGACTGAGGCGACCCAACACGACGGTAACACCCCTTGTATAGATGGAAAAGTTTAGCGGGGTGACAATAAAATTGTGAAATCGGTTAGGGACGATCAACTTTGTAGCGGTTGTGGGTCCAATCCAATTTATTATAACATCACGGCGATCTGGAACGTTATAAGAGATGAAATCTTTCGGGTTGATTGATAGCCCATTTTCTTCGGTTTACGGGCTTCCTTTATTGTTACATCCTTTCTTACTTATTTTTACGCGATCGAGGAAATATTTTGTGCTTTGATCCCGTAGATTGAAAATGGTCGTGTAATACATATAACGAAATGCTGAAAATAAATATGCAGCGAATAAGCATGACGCAGGTATGTTTTGTTTCACGTAATTACATTGTTTGGTAGCAAATTCGGTAAAATTGCCACTTAATTAAGTAATAATGATTTACTTGAAGTGTTGCCTTCGTTACGTATTATTACGAATGAAAATGAAACGTTAACAGCAATTACGTAAGTACATACGAGTATATTTCAGTGTAACAAAGAGCTTTTAGAACAATGTTGTGTGCTGTTGAGCGTTATTTACACATCGGTATCACGGTTTAATTTACTCTCTAGAAGACTTAATAATAAGCACGCTTTTGACTGACTAATTGGAGGGTGCAGTGAATACGTAAATACTAGGTATTATTTTTAGCATACACGTGGAGGCTGCACATGACATTACAGTGACCTTTTCCGACATCCACGAAGTTTGTGGGTGTCAGGTGAAAGTGATTTAATCTCAGGGAAATGAAATGAACTGTTGACCAAATTCCAATTGCAAATTTTAATTCGTATGGAACAGATACACTGTGATTTAAATTAACAGAGTATTTTAGTTTAAAATATATTTGCTATGTGATTTCTCCTTACCACATAACATCACGCTTATAAACCTTGAAGAGTTAGACAGAGGCCTGTAGTATATTCACATGTAGAGCTTATTGCCATCAACCTGGCGTGCCCCCCTTATTTTATCCCCCAAATATATTTCCTCTGCCTCGTTGGTCAAGCGCTGCACTGCAGGTCTTGAGATCGATTCCTAGATCAAGCAAAATGTTTTCCCGACAGTTTTTGTCAGCTCGGAGTCTGGGATTTGTGCCCAGTTGATGG
Source organism: Cerastis leucographa (assembly GCA_963082945.1). NCBI lineage: Eukaryota > Metazoa > Arthropoda > Insecta > Lepidoptera > Noctuidae > Cerastis > Cerastis leucographa. The sequence goes on along the minus strand of OY720356.1, from coordinate 15,921,473 downwards.
CAATAGGCTCGCCTCCTATTACATGGGACTTAAACATACCCAACTCCATATGTCCAACCTTTCGGGGACTAAATGCTTGGTGGTACCTATGTTACTTTATTTTAAAAGAATGATAACTGTGGAATTTTCATACAGTCAAAGTAAATAGCCAACTGCTTATCAATAACTTTCCCTTACTTGTTCTTACTGTCTGTTTTTCCCATAGGACGGGTTCGTATTAGTCGGCTCGGTGGCCGGCCAGCGATACTGGTCGTCGATGTTGTCGCTGGACGCACGCATAACGTGCGGCTGCTGGACGCCTGACGACAACCAGGTGTACCTGGGCACCGCCTCCGCGCAACTCGTGGTCATGGATGTACACGGGGCTATGGTGTCACAGGTGGGTGGAGACAGTGTTTCATCGTTTTAGTTTTTTTTTGGTCTTTTGTCCGTTTCTCACAGTTTCTTCAAAGTGTCAAATAATCATTTTCATCATTGAGATATGTTACCATACAGGTTGTATCCATTTATTTGAATTCCAGACCTCGTAGAACAAAAGTTGTTCAGTTGCACTTGCATGGTCCGAGAGACCACACGATAGGTCTGGCGTTTACTATGTTGCACCGTGTACCGGCTTTGTTAGAAATTATCTTTTAGAGGTGCCGCCGATTTTGCTATTAAAGTTGTAACTGTAGTGGTGCATTTGTTTTTGCCTAGTTTAAAAAATGAGATCGGAAATCTCATCGCCATCATCATCTACCCTTTTTCGGAAGTCGAAACAGATGCAGCTGAATATCATTATCAAAATTCCTAATTCGGAGCTATGAATATGAAATTGTGATAACAAAGCAGTTTCAAATAAATTATTCACAAAGTAAAGTGACACTTTTCTTGTTACATTAATATACTGAGACATTTAATTGACCCATAATTTTATGTTGAGCTACTGGGAATATCGCGACCGAGGATATAAATAAAACTCGATAAGATATTAGGTAAATTCAGTTAATAATTGCCTTTATTTTATATTTTACACGCGCTGCCAGACGTCCCGGCCTCGTTTCGCTTTTTTTCCATTCTAAATTTAGTGTTTTTCTCCTTTTAATTACAATATGGCAGTCAGTTCTTAAATAACCACAGAGGTTACGTCTTTACAGTACTTATTTACATCGCTCTCAAGAAAGGAAGGCGTTTTTGGGGTTTATTACCAGCCGTACAACAGTCCACTTCTGGATATAGGCCTCTTCAAACGCATGCCACTTAACTCGATTCTCGGTAACTCTCATCTAGTCCGGCCTGTTTTATGTATTTTTTTGTACAAATGTCTTTTGATAATAAACTCACTATCGGATAACCACAGGTTCAACTAGTCGCGGAGGGCGGGATCACTTCCATGGCGTGGTCTTGCGAGAAGTTTAAGATGGAGGAAGGCGAGGAGGGCGGCGAGAACAATGGGGGACACGTGCTGGCCGTGGCGCTCGGAAACGGGGAGATCGTGCTGCTGCGAGGGCATGATGACGTCAGCCCCGTGCGCCTGTCCACAGGTCTGAGGGGCAACACGCTGGCTATGGAGTGGGCCAACTCGAGGGAACTACTGGCTGTTGCTGGCACACTGATCGCTGGTGAGTACGAATGTTCTGTAATTCTACAGGGTACATGCGTAACACATTCGCATTACCAGTGCTATTCATTTTGACAATTTAACAACATTCATTTGGTTTCATACGACGGTAAACGAATTTTTCAAACATGTACCATGTATTACGAATTGCATCAAAATCCTTGGCATGCGAAAGAAAAGTATGTTCCGCCATCACCAGCATGGTGATAATCCCTAGATGATTTCTTTTACTATACAAGGTTTTTCTTAAATGTATAGTTAATCCCGGTAATCTAAAAGATCTGAAATTACCAGCTGTAGGGACTTAATTGAGTCCATTTTTTTTTCCAAAAGCTAAATAAAGTTGGCATTACAAGTATAAGTACCGGTTTAAAAGAGAGCAAACATAGAATTTATTATTTACTGCCTTTTTTTACTTCATTTAGGCAAAATATGATAAGAGAACTCGTATGTCAATTAATCTTTGCCAAATATATTTTCTTTATTCCTTATTGAGTTTAAATGTTTACCAAAATCAGCCCCACATAATCAAAACCACCGACAAAATATGAAAGACGTAAGTAACTTAGCCGTCACTGCACACTTTTTTACACGTACCTACGTAGGTAATCAGACTTACCCACAAATCACCTCCCTGAATACTTTCTATGAGAACGGGATTTTGATAAATTGATGTGTTGAGTGAGCCTTTCTATCGTTTTGATAAACGACGCATTCCTTTTGGCGCTGCGGTCCGCTTTTCAATATGTTACTATATTTCCGATATTCTGAGTTGTTAAGCCTTGTGTATAGGCAGACATTTTATCTATTTAGGTCTATGTTAAAAGTTATGACAGAAGGTAATGTGTACAATAATGCGATTATAAGGTATCGAGGGACTAGCCCCATTATAATTTACTGCTTTCAACTTAGAGGGATGGTCTGACCCAATAATCCGGTAAACAGCCTTCATGCTTATTTTTTCATAGATTTTACACTCTAACACGAGCGACATCATAATTTTCAAAAAGAAATCACGTGAGTTACCTTTCTCGAACATGGCTGATGACATGGTACCTAAGGACAAACAAATCGGCAACGATAACTTTGTCATCTCGCTTGAAAATTTTCCGTTATTTCCCACGCATGTCATGTTAGCTCAGCTGTTAATAGTTTGTTGTCTATAGAACGTCCAAAAAATATGATAAGAGGGTCATTTATCCTCATCATTCTCTTGCCGTTTTCCCAATTAATTTGGGGTCGGCACAGCATGTCTTCTTCTCCCATACTTTTCTATTACTCGTCATCTCATCAGACACCTACAACACCTAGGGTCTCAACATGAAATCAGAAAGTCATGACTGACTTTTACCATCTACTTGACGTTTACAGAAGCGGATGAGCCGGCGGACTCGCCTCCTTACAAGAACGTTGTCAAGTTCTACTCCGACGTCGGAACTCTCATCTATACCGTCCCTATACCTTACACGCAGGTCAGTTCAATATAGTGTTACTACTTCATAATATCATATGTTAATAAAATAAACCTTCAATTATTTTATCAAATCTTCCTTATTTTTATCAAGAGGTTTTTGAGTTACCGATATTTCTTAAAACTGGGGGGGTACTATGACGCTTAAAACATTATTGTTCCATTCCTATTCCAGAGTGGGAAAGAGATGGAGCTAGACGACGTATAGCTCCGTCTCTTTTTCACTCTGGAATGAGAATGGAACAAATTATGGTTTAAGACGTCATGGTACGCCACCTGAACTCAAAACAAATAGTTAACATGGTTAATATACCGTTTCTAGTGTTATTGATAGTGACCATGCCAGTTTAAAATTCTTTATTTTTGTTTTATCATTTTTGAATATTGATACCCATCAGATTTGCTGACTTTCGCTAGCGAATTCAATTTGACCTTGTGTAGGTACATCGTTTCTTAGTTTTAGAATAGAAAAAACATGAAATGCGACATAAGGTAAGAAGTAAGATTAAACCCAAACCAAACCCAGGGTTAACAACAGGATGCCATATTGATTAGCCGAGTTTTGACTGTGCTAGTAGTCTGCACACGGCAAATCTTCGCACGTGACACAATCTGCAGACAGAATGTACCTTTCTGGTGGCCTACCATACCATGACGTCAGTAGTATTATTTTAATCTCATTCCAGAGTGGGAAAGAGATAACGCTAGACGTTCTCTATAGCTCCGTCTCTTTCCCACACTGGAGGGATATTAAAACAATACTGCTTTAAGATTTAAAGTAGTATTGTTTTAATGTCTATCCATGACGTCTTAAATTAAGAAAAACGTATCGGTAACCCTGCTGGTACCTCATATTCCGGCTTAATATGCTTGTCGGTTAGGGCGTGGTTCGCGCGCTGACGTGGGGCCACTGCGCGCGGCGCCTGTTCGTGTCGGCGGGCGGCGCGGTGTGCACGGCGCGCGTGTGGCGCGTGGTGGCGCCGCTGCAGCTGCTGGCGCGCGTGCGGGCGGCGCAGGCGCTGCGGGACCCGCGCCTCGCGCCGCGCCTGCCGCTGCCGCCGCGCCTGCAGCCGGCGCTGGCGAACCTCTTCGCACACACTATACGGGTAACGTCTATAGCCATTACACGTACTTAGAGTTTGGAATGTAATTCAATCTGTATTGGAAAACCAAAGTTCTTACTTAGCATAAAATGTTACTAAGAACCAACACTTTTAGTCATAAAATATAAGCACACTTGCGGGGTATACAGCCCTGCCCCTCACCACTGTCTAATGGGACCCATAGACACCTTGACAAGCACGAAAAATCACATACATGACAAGCGTTTTCTACCTATATACATAAATATAACGCTCTTGGGCCCAACTGTGTAGACACGGAGTTCCTAAACCACTCACTCACTCCAGTGCAACGTCCCCGAAACGAACGAGCTCCGTCTCTTCGTGTCCCGCCCACCTGCAGCCGGCGGGCGCCTGCACTGCACCATGCTGCGTCACGACGACGAGGAGGCCGGCGCCTACACGCTGTACCTGGAACACCTGGGCGGACTCGTGCCGCTGCTCAAGGGACGCCGGACCAGCAAGATCAGGCCCGAGTTCGTCATCTTCGATCCTCAAGCTGAAGGTTTGTATTTGTCGCCTAGGCGTTTGTTCCGCCTCTTTTTTCCCCGGTTGAAGTTCTTGAAAGTGTCAAAAGGGAGTTTTTAAAGAATAGTCCGTTCTTTTGTAACTTTGACGTCAGAAAATATTTTGAGCTTCATTTGAATAAAACGGTTGGTTTTCATTTTTGATTCTGTAAGCGTTATTCTCTTGTAGTTGCAGAATGGAAAAGATTGTGAAATTGAAAATATTTTATGTGATGGTTCTGAAGCTTTTGTCAATTTTGGAGCCGTAACATTAACAAATCTGTGTTTTGACGTCTCTAGCGGAGCAAGTGTCCGGTAACATAGTCGTGCGTGCGAGCAGTAGTAGCAGCAGCAGCGGCGCGGGCAGCTCGTCCAGTGGCGGCGCCGCCTCGCCCCGCGCGCCCCGCACGCCGCGCACGCCGCGCCACACGTCGCACGCCGCGCACACGTCGTCCTCTGACACCGAGCGGGAGGAAGGTACGTGCCAGTAGTAGCAGCAGCAGCGGCTCTTACGACACTTTGCTGAGATTAATAGTAGATTATGCGCCAAGGGGATAAAGTAGTGTCTTATGTAGCGGGCGCCGTATTGAATCCCGAGCTAAACGAAGGATTCTAGCGTTAAGCGGAGCGAGGGAGTTTAGAGTTAACTCCCGGGCAAAGCGAGGGAGTTATGATAAGAATCCTGAGCGCAGCGTGGGAATCAAGGTCGCCCAAGACGAAAGCACCTTTATCCCCGAGGTGAATACTCTACTTTTCACACCATCTACGAGACAATAAAAGCAGTAGTACCTACTAGAATCAAGTAATCCGGAGTCAAATCACTATCGTCACTCGACATTTTTGTGAAAATTTGCAATATTTTAAGTAATTTGTTGTATAACAATGAACAAAGCAAAGCAATTTTCAGTATTCGCGCCTCTTTTTAATTTGTGTTCTATTTTTCTTTTAATTATATTCTATCTCGTGGTGGCCAGTTCGATTTTCGAACATTTTATTTTTTAGTGCAGATCATAATGGTGAATGCTTGAATATTCGTATGCGATTTATGTTCCAAATTCAAATCACATTATTGACCAGCGGGTCATAATGAAATTCAGTACAATATTATTGCCCTGCTAGACCTCAGGTCGTAAATGACTTACTTTAGGTTAGGTTTGCATGACATATAATTTGACATTGTCGAGCAGGTGGTATAAAATAGTAGATTGTATCCTAAGGGAGCAATAGTACATTGTTACCCTAGGGGTGAAAGTAACTTATTCAGTCCCGAGACGGGGTTTGGCGCTCGAACGAAGTGAGGGCGCCAATAGTTCGAGGGACTAAATAAGTCTTTAACCCGAGGTAAACACTGTGCTTTTCATTACGAATAGTACAAGGAAAGTAAAAAAAACATGAATTAGCTAAAGAAAAAATGAGTAAAACCGTTTGTCGCTTTCCCGCCTGGTTTGCTTTTTTTTCTGTGGCCAGCCAGCTATTCAGCCTTTATTTTTCATAATTGAAAAAATGGTAAATATTTTGCCCAAATCAATGTTGTTTAAAAAAAAACGGTTGAAACTATATTATAATAAAGTGTTTTAAAAATATATATTCTTTAATCAATACTTAACTTAAGTTATTTCAATTTTACATCGTGGCTGCATAGAAAGTATGGAACACGGTTCAATAAAAATGTGAAAATAGAACAATTTTTTTTTTAATAATTTGACATCTGTCAGTTGAAAGCGATTCTCCCTAGGGCTGAAAAGTATTACTTTCAACCAATGACGTATTATAAATAGACGCGTCATGCATGAACATCACGGCACTCGAAAACAGCGTAAATACCTATAGGTAGCTAGACAGCTAAATAGACGCACGAAGAGAGGGATGGAAAATTAAATGTCATCTACGGAATTCCTGTTGTTAGAGAGAGATAAATATATTTCTTAACCTCTCCAGCCCCGTGGTTCCCATATGGGAACGCCGAACAATTCGGTTGAACCCCGAGGTTCCCATATGGGAACGCCTCGTACAAGCAAACTTAAACCCTTATCGTACGTGCAGTAAGGGTCTAATTCGTTTGTAAAAATTTATGTCTCTGGCCAACTAGAGTTCGATTATAATGAAACCAAACATACCAACCTAACAACTGCACAAAATTATTAAAAAAATAAAGAAACGCGTCTTTGTCGACTGTCAAAATGAGTCATGGCGGCCAGTGTGGAACGGTGGTGTTTTGTTTTGGAATGCAGTGAAATTTCTGTGTTTTGTGTTGTTAAACTTTGGTAAGTAAATGTATAGTATGTTATAAGTGTATAATGTAACTTTTTAGATAGTCATTTGCTGGAAAAAATATCTAAAAATTATGTTTTTGACCCAAAAATTTCTCCAAAAATTCCTTTGTTGTGAAGTTCGTCAGTCGAAATTGAAAATATGAATTTGACTCTTTTACAATGAAATATGGTCTTGGAAACATTAGTAATAAGCGAAAAAATAGTGATAATTCATAATTTCATGCATTCGAGGCATATTTATTCATATTTATTGATATTTCAAGTATTTTCATGCATTGAACTGCGCAGTTAGAAAATGGCCGATTGTAATAAGACGTTTGAATTGGAATCTTGCAAGAATAATTTATGTAGGACTCCTAAAAAACACTGTCATTAGATTACTTGTATATTTGTTATGTTAGATCTAAAGTTTCGTGTAAATTGATTCAATAGTTTTACCAAAAAAAAACAAACTACGACAACAGTATGTTTGCGGCGAGCTCTCTGAATTCTATGCGATGTTTATAATTCTCGAGTAGTTATAAAACACTTGTTTATATTGTAATACATGGTCTCGTTAATCAAGAACCCGAAACTGTTTACCGCTTGAGATAAGAGCTAATAGAACTCGCGCGATAAGCTTTTTATGAGCGCAGGACACTTGACACGCTCGATGACGTCATTGTGAGGCCGGCTGGGTGTTTTACCGTTTAGCCGCAAGGTCGGAGAGGTTAAATTGCATTGTCATTCTGTGCTCCATGCTCATTGGCCGAGCGCGTACAAAAGCACGTGACTTACCTCAGGCGTCAGCCGCCATTAAAGGCATCGAAAAAAATAAAATAAAATACATTTTTACTTGATACTTACGTATGAAATGATATTTTTTTATCTTTCACAGTTGCAGTATAGTTAAAACATTTCCTAAAAATACAGGACTTTTTCAAGTAAGATAATTGAATATCACGTACGGCCGCGGCGCTGGTTCGTACGTGACTAAATGTCACTGCGGCAAGTACCTTAGTATCATCTTGCCACTACAGAGCGCGGGCAACGTATTGTATTGTATAGCGGGCTGGTTTCCGCAACTCAACGTCTAAAGCGCGTATTTTGCGTACGGGTGGGAACACTATTCCAACCACCCCAGCTCCCCGAGAAAGGCCAGCAGCTCCTTGATGTTGCTGACGATCTCGCGGAGAGTACCTGGGTTACCGAGGTACTTTGCCCTGTATGCTGCAACCTCTGGGCAGTGTAGAAGCACGTGGGCTGCTGTCTCGTCTTCCTCCATGCAGGCTCTGCACAGTGGGCTATCTGTGACTCCTAAGACAAAGAGGTGTTTATTAAAAGAGCCGTGTCCAGTAATGGCGGCTGTGAATATGCGTAGCTGTGGTTTGCTCAGCCGAAGCGCCCGTTTGGTGAGGCGGCCATCTATAGTAGGGAGTGCCTCCTTGGCCTGCCTACACTCACCATGGTCTAGCCACAGTTTGTGGTGTTGATCCCTGGTGCGTTTCCTTACCAGAGTTCGTAGATACCCGAAGGGGAGTGGCACGATGGGTTCTGGTCCCACTGCTGCCATGCTTGAACCCCTTCTAGCGAGTTCGTCCGCCGCATCGTTGCCACGGGAATCGCTGTGACCTTTAATCCATTGTATGGTTATGTTGTTGTGATTACCGACCTGGTTTAGGCGCTGGTGACACTCGTAAATTAACCCGGAGTTGACCGTGTGGTTGTCTAGTGCTAACAGTACAGCCATGCTGTCTGAAAGTATTCGAAAGGAGAGGTCCTTGGCCCTCCTGGCTAGGATGGCTGAAGCGGCCAGGGAAATGCCCATGCATTCTGCCTGAAATACCGTATTGTGGACCCCCAGTGGTAAGGCTATGTGGATGTTGAGGTCCTCAGAGAAGACTCCAGCTCCAGTGCCTGTACCTGTTTTAGATCCATCCGTGAAGATCCGCAGCTCAGCGGGATCTAACCCCTCGCAGCGGTGGTCCTCATGGAGCTGGATCTTATATTTTTTATCGAATACAAACTGTTTCGGTACCCGATCGTTGATGGCTCTCGCCAGGGGGAACTCTTTGTAGAATCCCTCCAAAACCGCGGTGTGTTGCGTGTCTGTCTTACTCCAGAGTTGAAGAGTTTTGAGGCGTGCTGCCGCCATCGTTGCCTCCTGTTGTACGAAAAGATGGAGCGGTGGAAGCTCCAGCATGGCTTCGAGAGCAGCTGTCGGGGTGGTCCTCATGCAGCCTGTAATTGCCATGCAGGCAAGCCTTTGCATGCGTTGGAGTTTGTTCGAGGCAGTGACTAGTTTGGTACGTGGCCACCAGACTACTGCCCCGTACGAGATCATGGGACGGATCACCGCGCAGTATAGCCAAAGTATTATCTTGGGGGATAGGCCCCACTTCTTACATATCATCCTCCTGCACTGCCAAAATGTGATGCACGGCGGGCAACGTATCTATAGTTTATATATCATTGCTTTCAACCCGCTCTTCAGGCAACTTCAGATCTACTTTCAGAGTATGAGTGATGAAAAATAATATTTTTACGGCGAGGCCGCTTTTTGAATCCAGAGCGAAGTGAGGGATTCTAGAGTAGAATCCCGAGCGTTGCGAGGGATTCTTTAGTAGAATCCTGAACGTAGCGAGGGATTCAAAGTACGTCGCCCAAGCCAAAAATATATTTTTGCCCGAGTGATACACTCTACTTTTCATCACCCGCTATGAGAAAACAAAAGGCCATATTTTTTCCATCATATTTTATTGAAATATGTATTATGATTTTATAAAACATAAGAGTAACAACTAAATTGAAATTAAATAGTAACTAACAATAGAACGACTAAAAACTTATATTTACAATTGAGACATTTTCGCAATTATGAAAATTTATTATTCAGCTGGCGGCGCGACTATGGGCCGTCGTACCAGCCAGTCTTTATTCAAACAATTTCGATTTCTTTGGCGCTGGACACTAAGATGTTCCAGATTCAAAAAGTGCGCGGCAAAGTTATAAAGAGGATTAAAAACTCATTACTGCCCGCTAAAAGTTTCTTATAGAAAACACCACCTTTGGGTGCAAGGCGAACCAATTCGTCCTTTTCGAATAGATGGGATGAAAAATAAACTTAAACACCGCCTACTAATAAATGACCCACATTGGATGTAGTGTATAAGTAATTTATTGTTTATTTATTTTTTTCCTTATCCTATATTGTCCTACTGCTGCAGCTGGGTAAAGGCCAGTAGTACTAGTAGAAAAAAACACGAGTGTGGAAACCTCCTGAACCTAGCACGCGCGTAGCGCGATATGAACCTGCAGTTTTCGAAGAAGTGTATTGAAAAACAACATTGCATGGGAAGTCGAAAATTATCCCACGGGTTCTCACTTTCAGAATAATAACTCAAATCCAATCAGCCGTTGAGGCTTGAAAGGAAAATATATGAAAAATGAATAGTTAACATACCCCCAGGTTGTTCCGGCTCACCGCGACTGCAGCGCCGCCGGCGCGCCCGGGACAGACGAAAGGTACGAAGCTCCAGTGAGAAGGACGAACCGCCCGACGAACTGGCTTATATTGACTCCTTGCCAGAGGTATGCTAACACAACTCACTTGTAGATGGGACTCGTAGAATATGTCTTAAGTTCTGAATTTCGTTTCTATACTATAAACAGTCATAAGCACTACCATGCAACTTTAAAAAATGATTTTCGCCCACTGTTCCTCATCATCATCTTCCTGTCCTTGTCCCATTTTACTTGGGGTCGGCGCAACACGTTTTTTTTTCCATTCTCCCTTGTCAGACGTCGATGTCGCGGCATCATTTACTCCTTTCTCTTTCATATCGTTCCTCACAGCATCCATCCATCTTTTCTTTGGCCTTCCTCTCCCTCTCCATCCAAAAACATTCCACTGTACCTATTGATTGTAATTTAATACTGTTTCAAATGAAAAAGGCCTTATCTCAATGTTGAAATCGATATTTAGCTAGAGCAAAATTGTTCTAGGATTTTGCTAAGTGTTAGTGCTCGCGACTGTATCAAAATTTTTGATGGATTAGTAAACAAATAATGAATGAGTAAACGTACATGTGAACATAATTTGTTCACTGTGTCATCAAAAACTGTTAGTTTATACCTAAAATTATCTGTTTTTCACACAAATTCTTGTTGCAGGACGTACGTTTAGTAGAAGTAACATCTAACATATGGGGAACTAAATTTAAAATGCATGGTTTAGCTAAAAATGTTCCCGCCAATCTCGGCCAGGTCACGTATAAGACCTCCTTGCTCCATCTTCAGCCAAGGCAGATGACGCTCATGATCACAGAACTCAGGGATGACTATCCCGTCGGCCCAGACCCTACATTCAATCCTAACATTTTCTCCGAGGATGAAGAAGAAGTCTTTCAGTCCAACGACTCCAACGATTCTCCGTCTCACACTAACAATAACAATATCAGAAGGAAGCTTACTCTGAACGAAAGAATGAACAACACTAATAACACCAATCAGAATGAGAGTTACACCGCTAATAATAATAATCAGAACAGTCCGTCGCTGGCGAGGGCGGAGTCTTACGAGGAGTTCCCGTATATTGATACTAATGAGACGATGAGTAATGTACCTGAGAGTGTATACTCGACGCCGGTCAGGCATGCCACGCAGCCTTCTGAGAGGAGAGTTAATAACCCGGCCGGGGTGCCCAATCGACACGCTATATCACCGCTCAGGTGCGAGAGCTCAGTACCCACACTACAATCACCAAAGAACGCCGTCGCACCCACAGATATCATATTCGAGAGACCTTCCCCCCAGACGGTAACTTGCGGGGGGAGGGGGGACTTCTGCGGAGGACGAACCGACTATAGTGTCCGAGACAATGTCTCACTCAAAGGAAACTTATCCAACTTAGAACAGCAATCCTTCAACTTAAACCTAAGTCTTGAGCCAAGCCGACAGGTAACCATCAAAAAGTGTGATAACCACGTCACAGACAACTGTCTTTCAAAGTTACGTAAAAATATCTGCAGTCGTGGCGAATCAGCTTCGTTCGAAATGAACACGAGGATTCTCAAGTCGCTTTGTAATAAAAACTACGAGCATGAAGTGCACCCGGATGCCCTGACCAAGCGCGGTGAAACCATCAAACATTTGCAGAAGAGTGAGGACTTGAAGTTTATTGATGAGGAGACACCGGTTGATACCACTATAAGTAATTTAACTGATAAAGCTCGAGAGGTAACCAGTAAGGTACAGAGGACTACCACCGTAGTACCCATCAGCCCTGTGTGTGCCACCGTCCCTGTTTATGACACAATAACACGTAGCTGCAGTGTAGGGTACCTTGATCTAGTAGATCCTCAGGTCTTACACGCTCAGGTGAGTCTGACTGCCTTGCGCGGCGAACCACCCAGGAGGCTTGTGCTTGTGAATAACAAGCGTCACAGAAAGAACAGGCGCCACGTCCGCGCCAGTGACGCTAAACAGACAGAGTGCACCAAAACGCCAAGCTTACGACGATGTGGCAAGTCCAGGAGCCTCGACTCGAGTGAGATGTCAATGACCGTGGACAAGAGCAAACGGATGTCGCGGGTGGATTCTGTGTCACCGAAAACGGACGTGACGTCAGCGAATTCCAGCAGTCGATGTAATAGTACAGGAGGCGAGGACAACAGCGGCACGTCGGCGTCGGAGGGCTCGCGGCGGCGGCGCGACTACCCCGTGTGCACCGCGTGCCGCCTGGTGTCGCCGTACGACCGGCGCGACGTGGACGCGCGCACGTACGTGTGCGTGGCGTGCAGCTCGCGAGCCGCGCCGCCGCCCGCGCCCGCCCCGCCTGCCCCGCGCCTGCACACCGACAGCGACTCCGACTACAGCAAGTATTACAGTTAGTACGATAAGTAGATGCTTTCCTTCACCCGCCGTCGACCACTCCACCTCGGCGGCCGCACCGCTCGCTGCAGGATCTCGGGTAACGTTCCGACGGCTTCTATCCCCGGCTGCACCCCTATTTCGACTAAAGGTAGACGTTAATTCTAGTTCGGAGTTCACTAGCCGGTACACGACTACACGGTCACTAACTCCCGCTCGGCTCGCACGGCCCCTCGATGCGCCACTCTCAGGGCTTGCCACGCAACACTTACCGCTTCTCCTCCGGTAGCCGCCCGCTTCTCTATAGAACGCATGAAGCTTGTCTAGGACGGCACGACTCGGCATGGACACAGGTAGAGAAAGGCGAACCGTCGGCATCGCCTACAGAGGATATAATATGTGTTTCGTGTACAGGTTCGCTGGAGCAGTTGGCATTGCGTTTACTGGCGTCCCGGACGTCACGTCGTGATAAAGATAAAGAGCGTAGTGCTCGCGCGGCTGCGCGGGAGTGCAGCTCGGCGCCGGCGTCGCCGCGGCCGCGTCCGGCGCGCGAGCACACGGGCGGTGGCGCGGCTCGCGATCTCCCGGGCGGCGGCGCGACGCGCGAGCTCCCGGGCGGCGGCGCGGCACCCGAGTCGCCCGCGCCGCGCACGCCACCGCGCAGGCATCGGTATTCATCTGCTTCGCCAATAAGGTCGGTTAAATTCGCTAGCACTGGTTACTGGATATAGATTAATTCCAAAAATATGTTAACTTTTATGACGTTGTCCACGTGCCGATTAGTGCCAAAGGCAGGCATAATAGGGGATAATCCAATTTTTTTTTCTTTGTCCTTCGGTTAGGTTATTGAAAAGTATCGGACACGTATTTTTTCTTTTTTCACATGGTCATAAAATTACGGAGATATATTGAGTTGAAATGGCTCATGACGTCACATGTAGGTAAGTTTTATACCTACTTGTGACGTAGTAAGCCCCCACTCTCCAACTTTAATGAGTTTTAACTAAGTAACTTTTTGATATTTTGATAAAACAAAAAAGACGTGTCTATTATTTTTGTATTACCTGTCTGACGGACAAAATAAAATGTCGTTTTCTTTACCCAGTCCGATCCCCTATTATTCAGAGTTAAGTACACCACGTTTATTTCAATAATAAGTGTATTCAAACATGTTCCAGGCAACTTTTGAACTCTCCGCTCCTGAATAGAAGAAGAAACAAGAAGCCGTCCGAAAGTTCCGACGACGAGTATTCCACCGGTGCGGGGTACAGTGAGGTGAACGGCAGGAACTATAGAGATCTGGAGAGTTTTCAGAAGGCACAACTCAGGAATAAGGTAATATCCATACCTTAGCCTCATAGCCTGCAGTACCTACTGGCTGACAAAGGAGTGACCACACTTCGCCATGTAAAATCGGATTGAACCGGAAAGTCTTATGAAAAAAAAAAGCAGTAAAGCACGACAAGTGCAATGAAATATGAGTGGGTTTGGGTAACTTTGTATGAACCAGTAGCATGTTTTTTTTTTCACAACTGTCGCAAGGATAATTATTGCTAACGTAAAGTGGTCGAGCCGTGCTTGCCGAGGTTGGTCCGTGGATGGGTGACCATCATTACATACCGAGTTTCCTCCGTGCCTCGGAAAGCAAGTTAAGCCGTTGGTCCCGGCTGTCATTTGTAGATCTTTGACAATCGTTACGACTAGTCAGAAGCCAAAAAAAGTCTGACATCCAGTCTTACCAAGGGGTATCGTATTACCCAGTTACTGGGTTGTGGAGGTCAGATAGGCAGTCGCTTCATGTAAAATACTGGTACTCAGCTGCATCCGGTTAGACTGGAAGCCGACCCCATGAGAGTTTGGGAAAAGGCTAGGCAGATGATGTATAGTGGAATATATAATAATGACCCTTAAAAGAATTTTGCCGCAAATTATATCTCGCCAATGTTGTGTTCACTAGTTACACTAGTTAGGGTTTAGAATAAAACCATCAAATTATCAGTAAGTAGATGAATGACTTTGGGGGAACGTGCTCTCACTGCCCGGGTTAATTTTTGACTGGTTGAGACTTTACCTCAAAGCAAACGCTACGTTTATTAGAATACCAAGAGCTTAAATATCTGATGTCAAAGTTGCGTTGTTCGTTGATTACTGCTAAGTGTTTACTACTGTTATGTACAGTCACGGACTTTAATTCATCAGCCACATGCCACTGTTCGTATTTTAGCCGCGTAATGCAAATCGGGTTTAGTCGGCTATATTCTTACATAGTAGAGTGACTACCCAAAGTCAACCAATTGCAAGTCTAGCAACTGTTACCTAGCGACAATTTGTTTTAGCGTAGCCATAGTAACGCTTATCGTACGGAGAAATTATGATTAGTAATTTTGACATCGGAAAAACTCGCATCCACGATTTTATCCGAACGCGTGGCGTCCAAGATTACGTTCACGACAATTATTCGATTCACCAAAATTAAAAATAATCGTTTCTGACGTCGACATTTCAACTGTCTGAAAACCAATCCAAGGTTTTCAGAAATGAAGAGTATTTAATGAGCTCTAATTCAAAGGAGGTCAGTAACAAATAGATTGTATAAACGTATGTAACGTTTTATGGATTTTTCATTGACAACTTATTTGTCTTTCTTCAACCTCTATTGATAAGACTATTTCCGATTATTAGTAATATGTCATCTTGTTTACGAGCATGCGGTTTGAGTTCGGGTTTAATCGTGTAATTTCGTGAAGGGATAAAACTGCAAAATTGGAAAGTTTAAAAGTGGCTCATCAATTAAAGTCCGTGACTGTACATATTTTATCAAAAATTAACTCTCTCCTATCGTTTGCCGTATGTCATTACTTCTCAGAATTTGATCCTTAGCAGCGACACTATCGAATGGTCTAATATAATGGTATATTACAGTTGTGTGTGTTTTTTTTTTTAAATCAAGGGTTTCGATGCTTGGATACGAATATTGATTTTTCAAATAACCAATTTCGCAGTTTTATTCCGCATAGTTTCGGATTTGGGTTTCCACCCACTTGAAACCTTCATACTGTATATCGCGACTCCGGTGCGTTTTGGAAATATTGTGTTCTTAAAATAAGAAATATTTTTCATTAGTGAACGCAGATTTAAAAAAAATCATGCCACTTTTAGCTAAACCCAAAAGGGGTAAGAAAGAAGTTTCAATCATACCGGTCTGTTTTTAAGCTCGATATTCTATACATAGACACACCTGAGTACCGTAAGCACTCGTGATTTTCTGATAGGTGGGTCTTCATAGGGGGCTCTTGAAGTTCAGTCAAATCTTTTGCACCATTACAAAATGGTAGAGTACTTCGATGTTGTCTTGATTAAAAACTTTCAAACACAAGCTCTTTCATCTACTATTTTCCAGTTAAAGCGCGCCGGCGGCATAGTAACAGCGACTGGTTCGACCAGTGACAGCCGCAGCAGCAGCTGCTCCCGCCGTCAGCTCGTCATGCACAACAAGGCGCCGATGTGGAACGAGAACAGCCAGGTGTACCAGCTAGACTTCGGCGGCAGGGTCACACAGGAGTCCGCCAAGAACTTCCAGATCGAATATCATGGAAAACAGGTGCGTCTTTCTTGTTCTTTTGAATAACATTCATACATACACTCACGCCTTTTTTCCCATGGGGCTAGGCAGAAACTACAGAACGCCAACTGCTATCCTTAAGCCTCATTTACACGATGCAAGAACTGTTGCTGTTTTTGTTTGATTAACTGAATTCATTGCCCGTCAATAGTCTGCAATGTAATGAAACTTGCATGCAAGTTCTTGCATCGTGTAAATGAGGCTTTACATATTCCGATTGCCGTCGTTAATAATTACTTAATATATTTATTACTACGTGGTAATTTTGGTTTTCGTTGGTCGTTCCGAGTCACGAACGCGCGTCATTTGACTTTTCTAAACATTGTCATAAAACTCCAATAAGGATTTATATTCTGTGCGTCTTTTTCACATATTATCCCTACATGATTTATAAAAATTTTGAGATACTGCCACTATATTTTAAAAGTTTGGTTTTTATCTTTTCACCACTAAGAATTTTACCTATACCGTGGGTGCGTTTACAAACACTTAAACTCTACCTGTAGGCCATATGTTTAAATATTTGTTCCGTACGGGAATCGGACCCGCAACACGCAGCGCAGCAGCCAATCGCTCAGCCACTGCGGCAACCGTGACGTCAACAGTTTCTAACAAAAATATTGTCTATTCCTCAGGTAATGCAATTTGGACGCATCGACGGCAACGCCTACACTCTGGACTTTCAGTACCCGTTCTCAGCGCTGCAGGCCTTCGCAGTCGCCCTCGCCAATGTCACTCAACGTCTGAAGTAAACTCCATCCCAAGCGATAGCCGCGCGGTTCTTATGGCCACAGTTTTTATCGCCGCGCGGTACTTATTGCCACGCGGTTTTTATAGCCGTACGGTCCGTATAGCCATGCGGTTTTTTATAGCCGGGGTGACTAGAGGGTACCTACCGGGACGCAATACACGGATGGATATTGAAAAGAATATGTTAATATAACTTATTACAATTCTTTATTAAATTGTATTTTGCTCTACAGCCCTAGACGACAGTATTTTTGTGGTTTAGCCGTCTATAATGCATGCAAAGTTTTGCGTTGGTTTGTTCTATGGTGACTACCATTTTAACGGACACATAATGTTTTCTTAGATAGACTGTCGATGTCGTCTACGCTACACTTACAACTGGTGTTTCATAATTTCTCATGAATGTTCATCAGAGTTTGTATTCCCGAGTAATATCCTCCGTCGTCGTCCTCGTTAGTAGCCGTCGAAACATTGCTCGATATAAGCATTTTACACACACTGTCTTAATTTACGCGTAATGATCAGAGAATTCGCCCATCCATTGATATTTTTTACACAAGCGTAGATAGGATAGCTTTGTAAAGTTTCAAATTCACCGTCTCAATGCCGAAACGCAAACAATAAATCGGATTCATTGGGACCACTGAGACGGACAGCGTATATTTATAATTATGTCTTATGTAAATTGAGTCATTATTATTATAGTCTCCCTAGGAACGTAAACCAATATTTTAGGTTCATTATTATTATAATCTACCTAGGAACGTAAACAATTATTTTCACAATAGACACAGTTTCACTTATGAAATCATTCTGCCTTGATGTATTGGCCTTTAGTTTATAGTTACCACAACCAGTGGCATGCCCCTAACGAAACGGAGGCAAGGCCTATTGGGCTTTGCCTCCGTTTCGTTAGGACAACATGATTCGATGACAATTGACGATATTGGGGTAAAAAAAAAAGTTTCGCTTCCTGTTCTGACATTGGTTTTTAAAAACATTTTATTTTTCCATTATTTAAATATGCCTAAATATAAAAAAATACAAACAGTGGTTAAATAATACTTTTCGTATTTTATATCCCGTCACAAAATTATTTGAATATCTTGAAAATTAAATAGTCAATAAACTACATAGAGCCATCTGTTAACTTAAATGTCACAACTGAACTCTTCGTGTCAATTCTTAATTATTTCGCCCGCTCTCTACAGTTTCTATTGGCAAATTGTTTGTGCTTCATACAATGACGTATTATAAATAGACGCGTCATGCATGAACATCACGGCACTCGAAAACAGCGTAAATACCTATAGGTAGCTAGACAGCTAAATAGACGCACGAAGATAGGGAAGGAAAATTAAATGTCATCTACGGAATTCCTGTTGTTAGAGAGAGATAAATATATTTCTTTAATTGCATTGTCATTCTGTGCTCCATGCTCATTGGCCGAGCGCGTACAAAAGCACGTGACTTACCTCAGGCGTCAGCCGCCATTAAAGGCATCGAAAAAAATAAAATAAAATACATTTTTACTTGATACTTAAGTATGAAATGATATTTTTTTATCTTTCACAGTTGCAGTATAGGTAAACCATATCCTAAAAATACAGGACGGCATTTTCTTTTCTTATTAAGAGAACTTTTTCAAGTAAGATAATTGAATATCACGTACGGCCGCGGCGCTGGTTCGTACGTGACTAAATGTCACTCCGGCAAGTACCTTAGTATCATCTTGCCACTACAGAGCGCGGGCAACGTATCTATAGTTTATATATCATTGGCTTCATAGCGGTGTAGATGGAACTATACATTGTTGAAAATATTTGTAACTGTTTGTGGAAATTTTGGTGTTTTTCAGGGATACATTATACATATAAACCTTCTTGAATCATTCTTAATCATATTGATAAAAACCGCATCAAAATCCGTTGCGTTGTTTAAAAGATCTAAGCGTAATAAAGACGTAGACAGCGGGAAGCGACTTTGTTGTATAGTAAAGATTACTTAATGTAAACAACACTAACTCTTCATTCTTCGCTTCTTTACCACGGACAGATGACAAACAACAAAGCACACAGACACTCACAGTCACACATTTACCATGCCCAGTAACGATTTCACACATAAGTGTGTGAAACAAGGAACAATTTACATGCCTTTTCGAATTCATCTTCGTGTTAAAAAAATCTAATCACTTCAAAACTAATTTAATTACGTACAGCAAAAACGAATCGCAAAACTTTAAATCACACGATATTGAAGAAATAATACCTATCACAAGTACAAGAGATTCACTAGTAATCCGGGAAAACAAATTTATAAGAACTAATTTCAAATCGGTTTAGTATAATTTCGCGCCAAGAATGCGCAATTTTAAAATTCTCTCTCAAACTTACACTGACGTACACGCAGATATGTGAAGGAAAGCCCGGCTTTTAACTCCATACAAATTCCCGAAAGAGTACCTACCAATTCGATCAAAAACAGAGACATTTTACTAGCAATAACACCCCTCTTTTTTGGTCGGGGGTTAAAAATAGAAGTCTAGAAGCCAAATGCAAGCCAGTGAGTGCGAGTGAGAAAGCATTATTAATGCACGTAAGGTCCGTAGAATCTGATACAATAGCGCACTGAGCTCAAACTCTTCTTTTGTATAGTGTTAGAGAGAGTCAGGGTCTCACGGCCGAAGATAGATATTAGATTTGTGGCAACGTGGGGCTTGGGCTTCGTGATAAATGCGCGCGAAATTTGACGTTATTATTATTTTAACATAAAATTTTGTTTTTGTAAGGATACATTTTTTTTCTTATTTGTTAGGTTTCATTGTTAGGCAAGCCGCCCGGCTTGCCTAACAATGAAAGCGGCTTGTAAGATAGACCCGCCACTGACCACAAACTCCGATTGGTTTTAAACATTGTGGTGAATAAAAATAATATTATTTAGCCACAGGGTTTTTACATTTTATTAAGTACATAATAACAGTATATTCTCAGTACCTTTGTTATGATTGGAGACTCATGTATATTGCGTTACCAGTCCTACGGCCTAGGTAGGTCACGCATTATTTCAGGTAAAATAAAATAGGTAATACCATTGTACATCAGTTGATATCGAAATTAAAATCTAGTAAATAATGTGCGTGTTAGCACGTTCTGAATAGGTCAATGAACAATGTTGTAATGTGTGTTATCTATAAAATAAAATGTTGTTGTCATTGTATAATTACTATTGCATTTATAAACATGTTCTAGGTGTTTTATCGTTTTGGTAATGAAAAATTTCCCATTACTCATTTTCTTTGAGGCAAATGAACTGATTTATTGACTCGTAATATTTGTGTAAAAAGTTATACATAAGTGCATACCTAGCAATTAGTATGAATAAGATAATTATTTGAACTGCACTTGTTTTTTTTTTATTTAATCAAAACTTACATATCTATGGTTAATTATTACTAGATTGTTAGAAGTGTTATTGTCCTTGTTTCTCACAGATTCGTTTTGAAGACTGCACATCGTAAATATATTTTGATACTTACCTATTTTATTAATTACTGTGTCGTCTAATTTAGTAAATCTTAATGTTAAGTAATGTTAAATAAGCCAAGTTAGATTTGTTTCTGTTGCTCAAGATCTTTTGGGTTATTGAATGTTGTGGTATTTACATAAATAGATATGAAATGACAAGTATTATTATAACAGATGTCGCCTGCTCAACTCTTAATATTTCAAATATTGTCTGAAAAAAAAACTGAAGTTCAGTCTCAAATATGCTTGAGAGAGTGTGAATCAATGATCCTAGGATCGTTTGTGCACTGCTAGGTTGCCCACCATAAGATGTAGAGTGGGCGGCATCATTTACTGTTAGTTTTTTCTGTATTGTTAGGGAGGACGAATGTAATTATTATATCAATTGATCTATATGGTGTTTTGTTATTTACAATCGTTTGTACTGCGTATTATGTCAAGTCAGTTTTATTGGCGATGCAGCACGGAACACTAGGATTGTCCCGCGCTTTGTTTTTATTGAGCTGCCATTTATGATAGTTGTCCCATCGCTTTTTCTTTGATATTTCACTTGTCCGTTGTACATACCTGCTTTTGTGACAAAGTGTAAATAAAATATTCTCCAAGTAAATATAAGTAGTTTTATTGAACAATAACTGAGTAACTGGGTAAACCACATCTGATCGAAGGCCGCGCGTCAGCCGAGTAGGCGTATAGTTCTAACACTTGTTCACTGTCCCCTCGAGGGGGCACTTCGTATGCTAATCACTTTCACTGCCACTCTGTCCTGGAACATAGTCTGCATCATCTTCGTCTGATATTTCAAGGTCATCCAAGTCTTGGAACAGGGATTCGTCGACTTTCACTGCATCTCCTGTAAAAGATAAGCATTTGTGAGTTAGATGGTAATATAATCATCATAATTCTTAGGATTTCTATGACAATCCTCTAACATAAATAAGTTTTTTGTTTTTTAATCAAGATTTTAAATTCTGGTCTTGAATCAGAACTTCTATATCATAAAGAGCAAAAATCTGAATCAGCCCCAACTAAGAATAGTAGCAAAAACTACAGGCTGGCAAAGTGGACAGGGTGATTGTTAAAAACAAACAAAACTTATACACAATTTGAAGACTCATCAACACTAACCATCATCAAGGAATTTAAGGTCAGACTCATTGAGGGTGGTGTCTCTCAAGAACAGCTCTCTGCCAGTCAGTTTGTTCTTGTCTTTAGCTTCCTTTTCCCTCTTGGCTGGAATGCCCATGTCAATCTCAAACTGTTTCCTCCATGCCAGGAATGATTCCACTGTGACTCTTGTACCTTCAAACCTTTTCTGTAATGATGAGAAAAAAATTAAACTTGACTAAGCTTAGTAAAGATCTATGTCAAACAGCGTTATGTGTCAAACAAAAAATATAAATAGACTAGGTTCCGCCTACGACTTCACCTGCACAATTATATTTATTTACTAGCTGTACCCCATCGGCATGTGTTACAATGCACTTTTTCCTACCTACCCTACCCTACCAACCCTTTCCTTCCTACCTCCCTACCCACCCTACCATACCCTACCTACCTTACTACCCTACTTACCTTTTAAGCCGTCCTTGGACTTCTACAAATATTTCAAAACCAAAATTAGCCAAATCAGTCCAGGCATTCTCAAGTTTTAGTGAGACTAATAAACGTCATTCCATTTTTATATTTATCGATTATTTATCAGTCATTTGTGTCCCACTGCAGGGTAAAGGTCTCCCTTCCCGTATTTCACTTTTCCCTATCTACAAATGTTACTGGTCAATGTTTGAAAAAAAAGTATATAGTTTGATCCACCAAGCAAAATTAAAAAAACTACTAAACTTTTTAATTTTGCTTACTACTTTACTTACTTTTTTTTTTTTGCAAGCAATAAGTTAACAATGTTTTATTGTAATTGTATGAACAGTGTGGCAGTGCATTAAATCACAAATAAATACATATTCATTTTTACAAAACTGAGATTCCTATGTTTGGAATCTTGTAATTTATAACTCTGAAATATCTGAGTGCACATCAGATAAAAACATATTCAAGAAAAGAATGAGGGGTCCCTTGTGAAATTATGATGGAATCCTTTGATCCTTTTAAAAATTCCACAAAGCAGACTGAAAGATTGCCACAGGTTTGAGACTCAACAAGATAACAATGATTTAAATATGTACTTTGAAAATATTCACATTTCCTCCGAATTATAAAACAAATATGCAATAGTGTTTGGATCAAAATAATGTTGTATACCAATTCAGCTTCCTCCTCTGCCCTCTTCTTGGCAAGTTGTTGTTCTTCTCTTTCTTTCGTGATTTTGTCCCACCTCACATTGAGCCACTCTTGTCCAGCTGATACTAACGTGAATACCATCACCATTCCTAAGTTTTCATTTCCCTGTAAATAAAGCAATTTTTTTTTAATCTTTCTACAACCTGTCGTACCAAGGGGTATCATATTACTCAGTACTAAGTAGGTTATGGAGGTAAACTAGGCAGTCGCTTCATGTAAAATACTGGTATTCAACTGCATCCGGCTAGACTGGAAGCCGACCCCAACCCTAGCTGGTCAAAGCTAGACCCATCAAACCACAAAATACTGTAGATAGTCAATTGTTTGTGGTATTACTGATACAAAGTATGACTATATTGTAGTTTTTATACTAACCTAAAATTGAAAACAGTTTAAATCTAGTTCCAGCCTAGCAATCGTAAAACACTGTCTCAAAATGTGAAATGATAATAGCTATAAAATATAGTAGTAAGCTGTATTACCTGTTCAGTTAAATGTAAGAGTAATTCATCCTTATCAACTAAATCATCAAAGTTCTCTTCATCTTCTATTTCTATGACCGGCAACTCATCTGGGTACTTAGCTGTGTATGTGAAGACTAGCTGACACGCTAGGCCTTCTCCTTCGTCGAAACCTTCAGACTTGATTGGTATACTAAACTTGTGGAAAGGCTTTGTTTCAATGACTGTAATCAAAAGTTTAAAAGGGTAACTAGGTATGTCTTGAAATTAAAAGTGGCAAGAAAGATAGCTTTATGAATTTCTTTCATTAGAAACACTAAGTTATCCGATGCCTGAGTCACTAACCGGCGTAAGTTTGTAAACCTCTCCAAAAAATAGTTTTTGTTGTTCACGACAGAAATGATTAAGTAGATGGGAAAGTAAGCTACAATTTACCTTGCATATCTCCATAATAGATAGAGTCTAATGCTTCCACCTCACTTGTCTGCTCATAATTGTAATCCATGATTGATTCCTATTTAGATTTTCTTTCTGAATTCACACGTTTTACTTACGTTCCCACATACACATTTTTTAGAATCTGTCATGTCAAAAATGACAATTTGTTTCTGAAGAGTCTAGTCTGTGGTCTTTCTTCGATTCCATAGACAATTCAGGACTGTTTGTTTCCAATTTTGCCTTGTTGGTCTAGTGATAGCAAGCGTTACTACGAAGCATGAGGTCCTGGGTTCAATTCTCAGGTCGAACAAAATGTAGAGGCTAACAATTTAGATTATGAGCCCGCTTAAGGACGATAGGCTTGCTCCTATTATATGAGACCAAAACATAACTGGCGAAATGTAGGTATACTGCGCTACACCTCTGCTTATTGCTTTGAGGTAATACAAGCGTGATTTAATCACTGAACAAATTTTAAAATCCGTGGTCACGCCACAGCATACAGCTGTGTGTCAACCACAACTGTCAAGTTGAGATTGAAAGACACTGTCAATCAGGCAGTGTTGCCGTTTTAGCGCTTTTCGCTCTAGATCTAGCGCATTTTAAAGCTCTTCAGCGCTTTTTTTTTTAAAATGACGCGCTAAACTTTATTTAGTGGAATCTGGTGGAAAATTAAAAAGATATTGTCAACCTCCAATTAGGCCGAAAAGTCAGGTTTCAGAGCCAAAACAATTGAAAAAATATTCAATATATGGTTATTATTTGGTTTAGTCTATTGTTTTGTCTCTTTTTACATTAAAGGATTTTACTATGGCTGTCTCGGTCGTGTTTCTAACAGACAAAAACCGGTTTATTTGACGTGGAGTTCCTTTCTTATTAGAATTTTAGTTTTTGTTTTCGTGAAAATCTTAAATGGAAGTTCCACTGAAGAAGAAGGCTTCTATTTTGCTTATACGGCACCAAATGAGATTATTAAAGAAAACTTGCCACTCCTACGAATTACCTGAAAATGTCCTGAATAAAATAACAAAAACTTTCAAAAAAGGAACCTCAGCTAGCGAAAGTACATCACAGACACAGACACCTGAAAATAATGACGAAACTGACCACGACAATGTGACTGAGTTATTGAACATGGTTGATTTTAACAATTAAATAAAATTATTATAAAGCCATTAATTGTGTTTTTCTTATCTTTTCAATTATTCGAAAAAAAAAGGACATCATTTTAACCACGCGAAAAGTTTAGTGGATTTTAGCGCTTTTTTTAAGCCCCGTTTTTACCAAAATATAGCGCTTTTTTGACATAAGTTTGGTGGTTTTGTTTTTCCTCTAACGGCAACACTGCAATCAGGGAAATAGACAACAACGCCAAAACATTGAACGGGACTGTGAATAATTTCTTGTTGTCTTTTTTAGTAAATAAAAATACTTATTTGTATTTACGGACGTACTCTTGTTATCTACTAATTCTTTAAAATGGATACTCCGGATTTATTGACAACTTACGTCCCTCAGTCGGATTCGGAACAATCTAATACCTCAGGGTTAGTACTTGAACCGTAACTCAGTTGGATCAGGCTGTTAGTTTCCAGCTAACTTCGATATTACTGTAAGCTTATTCGTTTATTTGTTAAATAACCCGACCTGATTAATCTGTTCTGTTACAGAATTGTTCCAATAAATATACCCTCCTCGGAAAACGAAGACTTTTCGGAACTACAAGAGCAAGTGATGGCGAATTTTCAAAAACCTAATGTACCTAATATTAATGTACCAGAGAAGATAATTCTTTGTTTGGATGTTTGCTACAACAACCATAAATCACTTTATCGCCTGGGCGATGGCACAACATTCACTCCTATAAACATGATGAAGCGTGTTCTGGATTTTTTCTTACATTCGAAAAACGCTATCAACAAAAAGACCGAGTTTGCCATAGTAGTATTGAAAGATAAAGAACCCTGCTGGCTTCAGAACTTTACCAGTAATGTAAAGGAAATTGTAAATATAATTGACTATATAAATCCCGACGACTGTGTTTCTGAAACTTTTGACTTTATGAAGCTGTTTCAATTGATAAAACAGAAAGTTGAAATACCTGAATATAAAGATGGAGAATGCATACAACCTCCTTCTTATGTTGTGCGAATGATAGTAATGTATGGAAGATCTAGTTGCGTTCCAATCATTCCACAAGATGATGCATATTTCAACTTTTTGAAAAAACAGTTATATTTCTATATTGACATATTGCTGGCACATGAAGAGGAATGTGCTCTGTACAAATGTGAAGATATCTATGATGCTCTTCAAGACCTGGACAATGGCTATTCTTATGTATATGAAGTATCAAGAAATGCAACAAAGATTCATGATTGCATTGCTAAATTACTTGCCCATCCTTTACAGAGGCCATTACAAAAAAACACAGATTATTCATTTGGAGCTAAGTATTAAATATAAAGATATAAGTAAATAATATTTCCGATTTTTAGTTTTTGTTATTGCATTCCTCATACAGTATCACAATGAGCTACTGGCACAGCTAGCATTATAAGCACATCAGATTGGTTTATACGTAATGGTTGTGAAAAGACCCGTAACAAAGCCTAGATGCATGTGTTCCCAGCATCATTACAATATTATTTTTTTGTTCTGGACCATACCTGGGAACCTTGTTATGGAGATATTGGAGATCAAAACTCCAACTTTTTGACCACTGTCTTGGGAGTTTACTCATAAGAATCATTACATAATACAGGTTGTTTTATAAGTGGGAGTGGATGGCCAAATCCGAAACTATGAGGAATAGCTAAAAATACTCAAAGGAGACTTGTACCCGATTAAAATTAAAAATAAAATCGCATCATTTGTCATCAAAAATATATGCATAGTCAGGAATCAAACCCATTGATTTTGGAAAAAAAAGAATAAATAATGTATTATAACACCATTCGATAGTGTCGCTAATAACGATCAAATTCTGGGAAGAAACGATATACTGCAAACATAAGAAAAGTGTAAAATAATAGGTTTTTTAAATTTTAAATTAGTGTCTTTGTTTAATGACACCCGCGGCGCAGTCAAACTTTCACAACATTATGTTCCAATTTCATCTTTTTTACTGACTCTTCGCGATATACTAAAAAAAAAATGTCGTAAACCATTTGAAATTAGAACTTACAAGTGGGCTGCCGCCAATAGTGTTTTTGTACGATATTTCGTATTACTACTAACTGTTGTGTTTTATCAAAAATAAACTCTTTGCTTTAGTTTGTTGTATGCCAATACTTCCCAGAATTTGATCCTTACTAGCGACACTATATCGATGTAATACCTACTGTGCTTCTGAGCGCCAAGTACATATTTACCCCTTTCTCTTTATTTAATGTGTGGAAAGCGTAGTGGGGCTGTCGAATGAAGACTGAAATCTACACAGAGATGCTGTGCTAGTGCGCTGCCATGGCGTACGTCGCCCACTTGCGTTACGACCTCGTGCGTCGCGTCGTCGCACTGCAGGTGTGGTATACAATGCGTACATCCGTAGCGACATCGCAACGCAACGCTGAAGCCCGGTTTCCACCGCGAGCGGAACGGACCCATTAATGACTTTAAATACAAGCATGCAGTTTGCGCTTGCGAGTTTAAACGAAGTCATTAATGGGTCCGCGTTCCGCTCGCGGTGGAAACCGGGCTTGAGGATTGAGGTCTAATCCTTAAAAGAAGAGAAACTACAGGCCTCTTGCAGTCTTCTGGTCAGTATAATAGTGGTGTGTACTTACATGGGGCCCAGGCTTATTTAGTTGGGTCTGGTTAAAAAAGAAACAAGGAAACTCCTTTTGTGATATTTATTTCAGCTCTTAATAGGGGTTATGATTGGTATAAAAGAAAAAAAAATCTAATGCTATTTTATTACACAATAGTTTCAAATACTTAGACATTTATTATGTACTTTTATAGTTGATCAATATTTATCAGGCTCCCAAGAGTTAATTTCACATCTTATTTACATTTTGAATAATCATAAAATGCTGTATAGACTGGTCATTTTTATCTCTTTATAATTCTGTGAAGATATAGGCTGGTTTACAACATACAATGTGAATACCACCTACAATAATCCCAATAACTACTTAGAGAATCAAGTTGTTAATCTAAATTTTCCGGCACAGCCAACATGTTAATTCCATACTTACCAATAGAGATTAATTTATAATACTTGCAAGTTGACTAATTTTGGATATGATTAAATCTGAAAAAAATATTGAAATCATATGAATCAATAAGCAAGTTATTTTTTTTTTCAGTTTGAGCAAAACTAGCCAATCATTTATGCTTATCAGACATACACATGCCAATAATTTGTGGATTTTTTCTTTGCTTCTTTCTTAAAGATAGATTAGCGAGATAATATTATGAGAGGAATAAAAATATCACGTACAGGCTGTTAAATGTCACAAACACGTAGCAAACATTTAATTATTATTACAATAAAACATACTCGCCAAGCTATACATTTAAGTAAAACATATAAAAATTAAAGTAACATGTAAACAATTCATAAAAAATATTGATTTATTTACAACAATTGGTATTAAGATCTAAAGCGAATTTAATAAACCACAATTTTTTCGAGGGTCAATGCTATGTTGGAATCAATTTAGAACATACAAATATAAACATAATTCGGACAACATTCAGAACATAAAAGTAATAAAAGGCAACAGATTTATAAGTTATCTTTGTGTACTTGTGTCAGCTGTTTGATAGCATTAGCATAATTTTATAAATAATTCGAAAGAAGACGTGTGTCTGTTTCGAGAATGTTTTGGATGGCATGAAGCTCTAAATAAAAGTTTTTATTACCAATTAAGCTGCAACACTTATCATCAATAGATTACATATTTCAGATTTTAATATCCTACTATCACTACCTGCCTAATGTCATTAGACTGTTAAAAAATTAAATAAAGCTTGTATTACATTAATACGTGATTTTCCCCAAGTAAAAATGATTGATCAACACGAGATTTCATACACATCAGTCACAAACATTTCATTCTATAGCTATAATATAATTACATCTGAGATCCTAGGGGTGTAATGATACACTATCGATGCCTAAGATTTGACACTGGTTAATTTACGAACGAAATAAATAACTTCATGTATCAGTCTCAATATTTTAAAAACTATTTACAATATTGTAATAAATTCAGCTGTTGTCAAATAAAATACCGAGTGAATATCATGCGGAATAAGAATGAGTCAACAGCTTCTCCTAGCCACTTTATCACTTTCTTAAATCTGTACTTGAACAAACAGTGATACAGATTACATGGAATGATAAATGATTTTACTTACAGTACCTTAATTAAGCCAATATTTGTGATAGTAAAAGAGATTAATTAAAGCGTATAACCGCTCAGCCTCATCGCTGACGCGAAATGTTACAACGGAACTTCCTAAAAGTACGATGAAATTTATAAAAATGATCCGAGGTTCGTCCGAGCGCACGCGACCGATCGCGAACTCGTCGCGGCGTCGTCGCAGCGCGTCCGGGCCGGCCGGGATAGCCACTCACTAAATATAATTCACTGCACAGTCACGAGGAAGTCCAGCCGCAGTCGAACGTAACACTCGCACACTCGGACACAGTCGCCGGGGCGTCCGGTACTACTCTACGAACACTCGCGCGGCGCGGGAAGACGGGACTAGAGGGGGCGCGCGTCGCAGTCGCAGGCGCAGCACCAGCCCAGGGGTCACAGCACGCAGGCGGCGAACACCGCCATGGCGCGTCAGGGGGGCGGCGCGGCGGGGGCCAGGGGGGCGGGGGCCGCGCCGGGCAGCCCCCCCGGGGGGCCGGGGGCCGCGCGCTCCGGGACGGCGGGGGCCGCGTCCTCCGCGCCCGCGCCGCCGCCGCGCGACCGCATCACGTACGCGTACGTGCGATACCTCTTTATCTGTTAAATTTAAACTATTGTCAGTGGCGCCGTAGGTAGTGTACTTGATCCGTATCAGCCTATATAGCCCTTGGTGTGTCCCCACAGGAGGTGCCGTTTAGCATGTAGTCGCTTAGTTTATAAATTGTACGCCCTGGCCGGAAGCCTTGCTCTCAAGGCACCCACAGGATTACCTAGTTAAGGAGATGACAACCTTCTGGGTCGCCCTGCGAGATACCGTTCTCAAGAAAGTGTTCGTGTACTGACCTCGTACACGAGGTAGTGTTCCTTGTCGCGCGCGTGCGGCGCGGTGTCGCGTGCATGTCGTAGCGCCGCCAGCTCCTCCTCCAGCCGCGCCGCGCGCTCCTCGTGCTCGGCCAGCTGCTCGCGCTGTACAAATACGACCATTGAAACAAAAGAATATTGGATGCTAGATTACTCATCACTGCAATCAAAATTTTTGTGCAGTGATGAATATCGTTGTTGTTTATTTAATAGTAGCTGCTGCCCGCGACTTCGAAGGCGTAGAAAGTTTGATGTTTTTCAGGGATAAATTAGACATACTAAGTGTAAACATACCCTCCACGAAGCCTTCAACCAAGCATCCTGTACATCAAACTAAGTAACCCTACGCAAAAACAATTGCTGGGAAACGACTTTTTTTTTTTTGGGTAAAAAGACTTACGGTAAAACTCAATGTAACATACTTTTTTTAAAAAACATTATGCTGATGGATAAATTGAATAGTAAAAATAGGTCATGGAGGTATTTAAAGTAAAGTCACAACCTTAAAATCCAGTTTTTAAAAAAACTTGTGAAAAAGTTGGAACTTTGACCTCCAATATCTCCATAACTAGAAAGTTCCCAGGTATGATCCAATCCAGAACAAAAAACTGATCGCAATGTTTTGAATTTTGAATCGTTAAGTGACTAAGTATCTATTGACACCCTTTATAAACCTTCGTCTTGAATCATTCTGTATATGGATGAAAATCGCATTAAAATTTGTTGCATAATTTAAAAGATATAATCGTACAGACTGCGGGAAGCGCCTTTTTTATACTATGTAAAGATAAAGCATAATCTAAACACATAGTGTTTTTAGATAAAATGGGCGCCATCACTCATTTTTGTTTTTTCTTGGAATGTGCCGCTTATAAAAGCAATGTCATACCATGTTAAGCTTGGTGTGCGTGCAGGGCAGCAGAGGTCGCTGGAACTTGCGCTGCGAGCCCACCGCGCCCGCCAGCGGCGCCGCCGAGTACGCCGCGCACACGAAGTTGATCGTCTCCACCCACGAACATAACTCTTTTGAGTCGCTGACAACCACAAATGGAATATTCTAAAAATAATGCTAATATGGAGC
Organism: Cerastis leucographa; assembly: GCA_963082945.1. NCBI lineage: Eukaryota > Metazoa > Arthropoda > Insecta > Lepidoptera > Noctuidae > Cerastis > Cerastis leucographa. The sequence continues at coordinate 15,890,245 of OY720356.1, read as the reverse complement.
GCAGTGCTCCACATTGGCCCTACACTGAAACAATTGGAAGTCATGGGGACCTTTAATGACCAGCAGTGGGATGACGCAGGCTAACAATATCCGTATCAGTAATATGGAGGTATCATAGTAAAGAGGCTTGTGCCCCCTAAATGGGGCCATTCTAATATGCTCATTATTTCAATACTAGCTGTCCCGCGCAACTTCGTCTGCGTCACATTTTCCCCGTTTTCGCAACATTTTTCATTGCTGCTTCGCTCCTATTGGTCGGAGCGTGATGATATACAGTATGTTAGTTTATACGAGGGACATATTCAAACCCATAATAGTACATGCTAACATGATACTAATAAAAATATAAACAAAAAAAAAAACACTGATAAATAACAGACAGAACCATACCAAAATTTTCGCAAATGTCACGCAACGTGTATACACCCTTGCGCTAGCGACTTAATACTATCGCAGAACATGTGAGCGGGTCAATGACACTTAGGTATAATCCATTTTCCCTTCATACTTTAAACTTACCTGGCTTAGGACAGTCCAAAATATCTAGGCACTAAACAAAACATTAAAAATTCTTCTAAATACGTTATAGGTTTTTTACATATTTGGGACGAGAATCGAATACTGAATACCTCAACATGTCCCTCGTTTAACCTAACATACTGTATAGCCTATAACCTTCCCCAGGTTAAAATCTATCTTCTTGCCAAATTTCATTAAGATCCGATCAGCCGTTTAGTCGTGAAAAGGTGACAAACAAACATACAAACAGAGTGACTTTCGTATTTATAATATTAGTATGGATAGAGGTATCTGGAAAAGTTCAAAGGAAATCGTTTGGCTTGATATAGGTGTGTGATAAAGTGGGATGAAATTAAACGCATGATTGAAACAGTTTTGAATATACATAAATGTTTATGGATGGAGGGGGAGAACGAAAACCTAAACAAAAGATGGATGAATATTGTGAAAACATGGCGACTGATAGTAACGGTTGGACGAAGATGATGATTTTAGAGGTATCAGCCTGACAACTAAAAGATTGACCATTTGTAACATTACAGGATCAATATTATTTCAGTATAATGTTACCTAGTTTGAAATAAGTATTCGGCCTGGTCTGCAGTCTGCAATCTAAACACATGCTGCTTTTTTGTGTAGTCCGTTGCTTTCGTCGCCAACGCGTGGTGTATTCTGAAATTTATACATACTTAATTAAAATATAGGTTCAGACTTTTTGAACGACATACAGATATTGTCACCATACTGTATGAAATAAAATTCGATTTCATAACGTAAGTAGAAGACATGTCTTACCTGATAGCATTATGTAAATTATCGGACATTTGACTGCGTCTGAATCCGTGTTCGTCCTTATGAAGATACAGCACCAAATCTCGAAGCGTACAGTAAAACATTTTCCAACCTCGACGGCCGAAGGGAGCTGAAATATTAAAATTACTTATTTCAATGACTCATTGACTGCTTCGTAAAGCCAAATGGAGAGATGTGTCTTGAACAAATATATATGTTTGGATTTTTTTTGTCATTTTTTAATAATAGTGAGATTGTAGTAATCTCACTATCTCACTATTTCGTTTCTTAACAAGATTACTATCATCTTGGCCGTTATGATGGATACTAACTCTCTTCACAAGGTAAAGCTCAAGAAAATCTGCTGGTTTCGAGAAGCACAAGACCGACCGATGTGGCGATACTTAGAGGATTGGACTATCAATCAATCAACTCTGCCTCTATTGCAGTTTATTGCTGAACAAAGGCCTCTGCTAAGCTGCGTCACAACATCCTATACTTCGCCTTCCATATGGAGACTGACTCGGGTCGTTAGTCGATCGGGTCAGCAGGCTAGGCTAGGAGTAAAGTATGTGTGTAGTGTGTCGACAGGTACTGACTCTTCTTCCCGTTGGCGTCGACGCAGCACTTGCGCATGACGTAGCCCTTCTTGTACTCGACGGCGCGCGCCTGGTCCGGCACGTCCAGGAACGGGTTCGCGCCGCGCGCGCCCGCGCCTGCGGTCGCCGCCGCCGCTGCTGCCGCCTCCGCGTCGCTGCGGAGAGGCAATCTAGTTACATACATGGTGCCTATCTGACCTATGATACCTCTCGGTGAGACTGGTTGTTACTTTCGAGCCACTGACGACTGTCAAAGATCTACAAATGACATAACGTGCTTTCTTAGACACGGAGAAACCTAAGTATGTAATCGATGGTCACCCTTCCACGCACCGACCTCGGCGAGCGCTGCTGAACCTTAAAGATGGACTCGTATGGCTGTTATTAATTAGCCACGAGTTCGTCACAAAAATCTTCTTCCATGTTTCACTGCTCAACAACACACAATTTAGTTTTTTATGTATTCCATTTTGCACAAGTTCCTTAAACAAGGAAGGTGAGCCACAAAAACTATTATTGAAAATTCATCCCCTCCATGAAGTAGGTAGTGGTGTGTTGAGTACACAATACATACAGTGCCCACTGCAGCGGCTGCGTGCGAATGGCGTGGTAGAGCTGCTTGAGCGTGTCGCGCGGGAAGTTGTCTCCGTCGTTGAGGTCGGCCAGGTTGTCCACGAACTCCGCACACGACATGCGGCGGAACGTGCCGCCTCCGCCGCAGCCGTGCAGGTCTGTGTTCAGCAGCATGATGGCGCATGTTAGTGTGTGGACCGCGTCTGTAACCAAATATCGACATTTTCATTTTGGTAGAGCCTAGATCACATAATCAATTCGAATTAAAAATAATAATAAATGTAGCTAATATAATAATATTGGCTTAATATTGTAGCAGTCTCTTCACTCCGCTCCGTTCACGGCCTCGGACGATGTTACTTTCGACACGACTTGCGTGAAGCGACATGTACTGACGTGAAGAAAACGATAACGTGCGAGCGGCTTCGCTCCGCAAGTGTACTGGGCTCACTGTGATTCGTCACGCGTTCTAAATAACTTCTTGCGTTTGTTTTCTTGCGGTCGCTAACACAAGACGTATGTAGCTCGTGGCAAAAATGTAAGTTTATGGATTAGTATCTCTAACTTGTAATCCACATACCTTGAGAGTTGAAGGAGCCGGGGTTGCACTCGAGGTACCGGCGCGAGAAGTGCACGAGTACTCGCTCCCGCTCCTGCGTCTCTCCGCTGAGCGCAGGTAACTTGTAGTGCAAATACCTTGCGAGTTGAAGGAGCCGGGGTTGCACTCGAGGTACCGGTGCGAGAAGTGCACGAGCACTCGCTCCCGCTTCTGCGTCTCTCCGCTGAGCGCACGTAACTTGTAGTGCACATACCTTGCGAGTTGAAAGAGCCGGGGTTGCACTCGAGGTACCGGCGCGAGAAGTGCACGAGCACTCGCTCCCGCTCCTGCGTCTCTCCGCTGAGCGCAGGTAACTTGTAGTGCACATACCTTGCGAGTTGAAAGAGCCGGGGTTGCACTCGAGGTACCGGCGCGAGAAGTGCACGAGCACTCGCTCCCGCTCCTGCGTCTCTCCGCTGAGCGCAGGTAACTTGTAGTGCACATACCTTGCGAGTCGAAGGAGCCGGGGTTGCACTCGAGGTACCGGCGCGAGAAGTGCACGAGCACTCGCTCCCGCTCCTGCGTCTCTCCGCTGAGCGCAGGTAACTTGTAGTGCACATACCTTGCGAGTTGAAGGAGCCGGGGTTGCACTCGAGGTACCGGCGCGAGAAGTGCACGAGCACTCGCTCCCGCTCCTGCGTCTCTCCGCTGAGCGCAGGTAACTTGTAGTGCACATACCTTGCGAGTTGAAGGAGCCGGGGTTGCACTCGAGGTACCGGCGCGAGAAGTGCACGAGCACTCGCTCCCGCTCCTGCGTCTCTCCGCTGAGCGCAGGTAACTTGTAGTGCACATACCTTGCGAGTTGAAGGAGCCGGGGTTGCACTCGAGGTACCGGCGCGAGAAGTGCACGAGCACTCGCTCCCGCTCCTGCGTCTCTCCGCTGAGCGCAGGTAACTTGTAGTGCACATACCTTGCGAGTTGAAGGAGCCGGGGTTGCACTCGAGGTACCGGCGCGAGAAGTGCACGAGCACTCGCTCCCGCTCCTGCGTCTCTCCGCTGAGCGCAGGTAACTTGTAGTGCACATACCTTGCGAGTTGAAGGAGCCGGGGTTGCACTCGAGGTACCGGCGCGAGAAGTGCACGAGCACTCGCTCCCGCTCCTGCGTCTCTCCGCTGAGCGCAGGTAACTTGTAGTGCACATACCTTGCGAGTTGAAGGAGCCGGGGTTGCACTCGAGGTACCGGCGCGAGAAGTGCACGAGCACTCGCTCCCGCTCCTGCGTCTCTCCGCTGAGCGCGAACCTCGCGAGGAAGGTCCGCAGCGCCGCGTCGAGGGTGGCGCCGCTGAACTCGAAGTGCCGCACGTACTCCTCCGCCACCGCGCGAGAGAACTCGTTGCTGGGGAGCGAGGAATACAACGTGAGAACATTCTAACACATGTGACGATCCCTCACAAGGCTCGCGTGTCGGATTTCATACAGCCCGTTCCCTCTCACCGAGAGAAAGCAGTAAGAAAGTAATAAATAGGCTCATTATATTATAGAAGTATAATAAGGTTTCATTGTTGAATTACTGACGCCGAAAATATGGTTAAAAGATTATTTTTTTGAGGAATCTTTGACTTTGACTGGTTTTCAGGGATACTATTGTCGAAAAAGAGACAAAATCGAAATGAAAAATGTCCGCCGTAAATGTTCATGGTTAGAACTCATATTTTGATTCTTACGCCTTTGGTTCTTAACACACAGGTACATACAAGTAATATTTTAGGCGTCCATATACTCTGTATAAGTACAAGCTTTCTACCCACATTAAAGAGGGTGATTTCCAATGTCCACCAACAGGCTTGGCCACCAGGTGGTGGACAGGTAGTGGTGGTGGGCTGTGTGGTGTTACGCGAATGGATAAAGTAATAATGAGGACATAAAAGGAAATCAAAAGATTTTTTTAAAATTATTTTCACTGACCACCACTGGTCTTCACCATCGTGAATCATCGCATCAAAAGTAGTTCAACTAACTTTTTACTCAAATGCCTGGAGACATCAGACTTCTTGAAGCCGTCGAGTAGGTAGAGTCGCTTGGCCAGGCGCTCGGCGGAAGGGATGTCTACGGCCTTGGGGCTGTAGTGGAACGAGTGCAGGGAGTCGCCGTCGGAACCCTCGTCTGATCCTACGTCAGACCCGCTACACAGCTCCTGGAATATTTCAGTCTACTTGTAAGTAAATTATACCTAATGTAATATTAAAGTAAAATATGAGACAAGTCAAGACAAAAATGCAGTTTGAGACAGATTAGGTATTTGAGCAACAATAATCTCAGCCTTTACCTGATATCCTTGATTCTCCGGTGAGTTATGTCCGTTTTCTTTCCCATTCTGCGTGTAATTACTATTGTTATTATTATTTACATTCTCCGTGGCGTTCGCGTTCGTTTTATCCGGACCTTTGACTTGTATCACTATTCTGTAGTCGTTGTTGTGGTCTCCGTTCAACGTGACGTCACTTCCGTGATCGTTTGAGTATGAGGAGTTGGATTTGGCTCGTTTGTGGCAAGGTTCGGAGACTAGGATCGTAGAATCTGAGTCGGAGGGATCGGAGAGTTCCATTCGCGGACACTCGCGGCCTGTTTCGAACATGTCGTCCTGATCCTGGTAGTCAGGACTTGAAATATTCGACACTGCCTCTGATAAACTCATGTCACCTGGAAACGGAAAATAATATACGAATTACTAGTTTTATTGGAGTTTTGGGCGTACTTAAAGGAAGATCCATTTAAGAAATGTCAAAACACTCGGTTCTATGAATACAGGCGAATTTCTAAGTTGCGTAGGATTATCAGCAAGATCAGCCCCAGGTTTCTGAAACTTGTTTAGTTGACGTGTTGTTTAATCTCATGTCGAGTTAACTGTCTAATCTCATATCCGATTGTCTGTTGTTCTGATAACTAATCGCAATAGGGGATCGGACTGGGTAAAGAAAACGACATTCTATTTTGTCCGTCAGACAGGTAATACAAAAATATTAGACACGTATTTTTTGTTTTATCAAAATATCAAAAAATTACTTAGTTAAAACTCATTAAAGTTGGAGAGTGGGGGCTTACTACGTCACAAGTAGGTATAAAACTTACCTACATGTGACGTCATGCGCCATTTCAACTCAATATATCTCCGTAATTTTATGACGACGTGAAAAAAGAAAAAATACGTGTCCAATACTTTTCAATAAACTGCCCGACGGACAAAGAAAAAAAAATTGGATTATGCCCTATTGCTTACTTGAGATTTGGCAGTAAATTAAAGATGCAGGGCTGAGCGAGATTGTATATCGTGGCTACAGGCCTAACAGTCAAAGAACTCGCAGGATAGCCCGGTTAAGCAGACGATAACCACCTATGTTCATCTAGGACTCATTGTTCAACAGGCTAAGTAGCCATTAAAAAAAATATACGTCCTCCTCTTGGCCATGGTTGGACACTCTTTAACATCTCATTTGGTATATTTACCGCTAATGCTAAATCTAGCTAGAGAGGAACTATATTACATTTCAATGTATTAATAATAATAATGGTTTCGTGTATGTGTTGTGTGTTACCATTAAGCGGTCGATGATGGTGCGCGGGCAGCTGGCGATGCGGCGGCGTGGCGCGCGACGACATCACCGACGACGACGCCGACGTCGGCGACGCGGGCGACGACGAACTGAACACATTACTTCATTTTATAGCCGTAGAGGGCAGCACTTATCTTACACGTTACAAACATATGACCACAGATAGCAGCACTTTTACACATTGATATAGCATACATGTATACAGTTTTACTATTTGCATATTTCGGTATTTGCTGATTCGGTTAGAAGTCTTAGGACAAGAATTAAAAATCCGCGACGAAATATAAAGATTCAGAGGTAAGTTAAGTCTTTGGAGTTGCCTTCACCGTATTTAGGTCCGACGAAATAATGTTTATTCTGAATAGATCATAAGATTTTCAATATGAGTAGAAGACGTTGCTAATCAAATCTGTATGAAACTTATAGGCGACTACTAATTGCCCCCCGGTCGAGCGATTCAAATAGACTTCGTTCCGATTTCGATTAGCAGTTTCGAATTCTTAGGTAATTTACTGAGCTCTTTATAAAATGACTAAGCCAACCGAATTCATCAGACCTAAATATGAAATCGTACAACTATATACTATAAAAAACACACACATTTATTATAATACTGTAATTATATTATAGTAAAGTATTAGTAAATAAAGGAGAAAGTATTGAGTTTTGTTTTAATTTGTCAGTATTAACGCCTTATCGCTCTAGTTAACAAGCACTGCTTCGGACTGAATTTCTGGTATCTATCTAGCTTCAAGATGAAATTGGGGAACTCTATGGACTCTAGTATATTTTGTCTATGTAAAAAATACCTGTATCTAGCTAGAACGGAAGAAAAGAAGAGCGTTTAGAGGGGTATATGATTGACATAATATTGGAAGTACTTTGATACCGTCACCAGCGAGAAAAGAGAACAATAGTAACGTTTCCGATAGTTGGATACAGGCAGTTATAGAGTAGTTGACTAATGTAACGTTAACATAAGAAATCAGGTTGATTCTTTAGGATTTTCATTAATTTTATTGGATTGCGGAGTCAACCCGGTTATAGCAAAAAATACTTACAAAACTATGGACTGTACTGAAATAAACTTTAATTTATTTTCTATTTTTCGCGATTGTTCTGTTTTTTTTTTTTGGAATCCAAAAATGTTTTCGTACGGGTTAATTCTTTATCGATCCACCCTTCTCACATTTTGAAAGGTCTTCGAAAGAGCGAATATTTCAATCGTTTTTACACTAACAGAAAATGGCAACCTTATGAAAAATAGTCAACTACCCTACTGTAAAGAAAGTCTATATAAAACAGGCACGTTACCGTTGAGACATGCCGTCCGAAATGGAAGTGGAGTTGGATGTGGCGCCCGATCCGTTGCAGTGCGTTCGTTCCGAGGCGCACGACACGGGCGCGTTGTACGTCCACACGATCCTAACACACACAACCGTCAGACCAGACTAGCACTACTACCAGGCTACTGCTACTGACCGGTTCACCACTCGATGGCAACACTGCCTTTATATAACGAGGCTGCTTTTCCGTTTCAGACTCGGGCCGAATTTCACCAACAAAACTGAACGTGATCAGTACGTCTAAAACGCGTTCAAGAGCTATCAGTGTTATGTATCGAAAGGTATTGAACGCAGTTTGTTAATGTGCTAACTGCACTCGGTTTCATTGGTGAAATTTCCCTTGACTTTTGTTTGACGCGACGTTAACGCAGCTTTACCGTCACGTGAATTCAGCGTATATATTCGACAAATACCTTCGCTAGATGCGAAGAGCGCCTCGCGAAAACAATCCATAACTTTTCCTTAACCGTACCAAATAATACCAAAAACCGCAGAATTATTTCGATGGCTAATTCCAAACTACCAACAAATGGTGAAACCGGCTAAGTTTAATTTATTAAATAAGGTTGCTTTTGCCGTGACAGAAATAAACCGAGCAGTGATGCTAACGCGAAGCAGCGTGGTTAAAACATAACAGCATTGAATGATGATGATTCTGAACGGTGTTAGGACTAGCACGTGATGGCTGGTAGCTATTGAGTTTTATTGATTTTTAATTGAGGGAACTGCTTTGTTGAGTTAATTTGAATACAAAGTGTAAATAGTTTGAGGAAAACTACAGTCAATTGGACAACAATTTATTGATGACCTATTTTATGTTACCACAAAAGGCTTGCCAAACAAGTAATACACTACACACAGCACATATAAACTGTCCAAAATCCGACAATAAATCAGCATGCCAACATTTTCTTCAGCCGAAAAAATCGTTCACCAAAAATACTACAGACTACAAAATCACCGATTCTGGCCTGTAAAAATGGCCTGCCCATACGCCACTAGCCATCACATCCGTATATCTAAGTTCATAAGTGTGCATGCAAGTCACCTGTCCCGCTCCGGGTCGGAGTCAGACCTCGGCGCAGGGGTCGCGGAGTCCGGTCTCGCATCCAGCAGCGTGTTCAGCGATGACGTCACATCCTCCTCCATGTCCACCGCAACAGCGCTCAGTGACGACTCCTTCTGGAACTTACGCCGCGATACTCGACACTGTTGTATTTACATTAGGCTGAAGTATCCTGGCATATCGAGCTATACATAGAACTGACACATGTATTGCTCGACCAACGTAACTTGAGACTTTATAGTGGCGCTGCTTGCGTAGAAAAACGTCATGCAACTGTCAAATTCATGACTTTTGGAGAAGTTCTAAATTTTGTCACGTCTCAAGTTATGTTGGTCGAGTAATATGGGTGAGACGACGCTCTACAAAGCGGGGTTTATTGCTATTGTTAAAAGGAATGGTAGCAGCTGGGTTGCAATTTACAGATTTACATTACAGGCCTAAAATACTGTTGGCGTGATGACTTAAAAGGCAACACATAGGGAAACGTGGAAGGCGATGTGGGAAAATTTTGGCCAGCAGTGGGACAATACATGCAGGTTGACCAATTTTATATGAATATTTAGTGTTCTATGGTTCTTTTGGTGTTGCCAGTGTCGGATCTAATTTTTAACATGTCACAAATGTTTGACAACAGCGGTCTCTTCACAATGTTGTTCTAGTAGCAATAGGAGCCTGCAGCAGAGTAGCAAGCAGTCTAGAGACGTCACATACTAGTATGACATCGCTGCTTACCTGCAGATGGTCCTCAGAGCGCGAGGTGCGCACGGCGTGATGCGCGCGCGCACACACGTCGCTATTGGCCGCGCCCGCGCTGTTCCCGCCCGCTGGCGACGCCGGCTGGGATATGAACCTGTACCGTACAACAAACATGCTATTAGAACATTACTGTGGTAAAACCATGGAATGAAATATCGATGCTGATGTAGCCGAGGCGACTACAGACAGTTGAAAGATAATAAAATCGAAGAGATTAAAATTCGGGATCTCGAATCTGCATCTGGACCTTGACACACAATCAAGTTCCGCAAAAGCTTTTCAGACAGCAGTAATGGACATATGAGACCAATTTCATCATTTGCTATGATATGTCTTATAATATACACCTGATCACTCATTTGCAAAAGGTTGGGACGATGTTTACGTTGTTAGCTTCGCCGTTGCATGCCAGATAAGTCGTAACATATCACTCCAACCAAAATCATGTGTATCGTGTAATTTGATAAAAAGACATTCAAATATTTACGAGCGATAGACGGAACAAGACAAAGAAAATCGTCGATCGAATATTGTGTCAAACTTGTTACTACTTAATAACAAATCGGTTTGTCTAATGTCATACGCCCGATTGACAAGTATACGTGAGTCAAAATCGAATAAACAAGGTGTTATCTTGCATCCTCGTCAAAATTCAGAATGTTGTCAAAAAAGATATAAATAATCAATATAAATTACGGTACCTAGTAAATTACTAAAAAACACTGCTTTTTGTTGTTGTTTAAATTTGTCAGTATTTCAGAATAACCATAGGGGTATGGTGGTTTAGACTTTAGGGAATAAGAAATTATCGAATGTTTGAGATTTTTTGTATGTGTGAAAGCGAGGTTATAAGGCGAGGATCAGACGGACCGCGTTTAAAACACGGGTGGTTCATATTTACCTATTTCCGTACATATGAAAAAATAAATAAATACCGACCCATTTTATTATTGTTTCGGGTCGAGAATCATTAGCACAGTTACCTCCTTGAATTTGACGAGGATGCAAAACAACACCTTGTATTTGGGATCAAAACGTTTCAAAAATTTTCCCAATGTCCACTCTATAAGTCTTTTAAATCCCTTTGAATGTGGTGTATAGTACACATACATTTTACTAGCATGGTCTCCGACGAGGCCGGTGTCGGGCGAAGAGTTGTGCCGCTGAGCCAGCTCCACGCGCCCACACATGCGGTTGTCACTGGGCGACGCCGGGGTTGAATTGTACCTAGACAACACATCAAGCATTATTAGACATTGAACTTTATATTATTAAAATTCCCAGAAAAAGAAGTATTGAACCTCCGGTGGCGAGATGAGCAGTCGACATTGTGGCTATCGGAGATAAAATCTGGATGATTTTCAAATAAAAAAAACGGTTTGCACTCCGGGAGTGCCGGCAGAAGTGAAAAACTTGAATATTAACGTTGTGCATTTTTGATATTTTGGAATGGTTAGGGAATAATTTTGCACGAATTGCTTTAATTATCAGTATAAAAGTGCTATCATTTATGTGGTAAAATACAATATTCATTTATTGCGCTATCGTACACAAACATGACAATTTATATTACATTAAAAATTTAACACTTCAGAACTATTACAATCCGTCTTACGAATTTTACCTCTTTGGAGAAACCGAAGGTTTTGTTTGTGCATAAGATAATTATCCAGTTTTGGGAACCCAAACTCAATGACAGATGTCATAAAGTTCTAATTCCTTCCATTTTTTACCCATCACAAAAGTGCCAACGCCGCTAAAGAAGTTTTCACTTCAAAAACAGCTGTTTCTTACTATGGAACAGGCACAAGCTGATTTATATGTGGGGCGGGTGTTAAGTATGATATACTGAAAACATGGTAACCGTTTTCACGTCGGTGTCTCTGCCACCCTGTATGCTGATGAGCTTTTGAAGTCCACTGCTGGAAGCAGGCCTCGCCAATACGACCAGTCGTGCACTTCTTGTCTACAGATTATAGTCGGAACCTTCGTCAGTTCATTGATCGAGAAGTTATGTAGGCATCTAAGTGATTCTTAACACAATTAACACAATGCTTGTATTTCCTGATGCGTCATAATTTGGCCTTTAAAGGGGCGTTTACGTTTGTGATAAGTAAGAATAACTGGGACGATTTAAAGTATGTTGTAGTCTAAAACAACTGATAATAATATTGACAAAGAAATGAAATAAGTAATAGTTACAACGACCAGTCTACTTTGTCGCTTACACCCGTATTGTATGTATTTCGTCAGCCTCCTTTTATGGGGGAAGCGCCAAGGTAGCCCACGAAATTAATTTTTTTTTGCGATATTTTTTTTAATTTGCAGGTCCGTGTCAAGCTGTGTTCCGGGAGTGAGTACAGGAAGTGACGACATAAAGAAATAGCAGCAATACGTCATGTTCAGCGTTACAGGAATATGACTTAATTGAATATCAGCGGCGCAAGAGGCGAACCTTGACATTGGGACTAAAATAGCTTATCGTAGAAGGCCTGTACATAACAGGAAGGAAATCGCATTAGGGGTGAAGTCCCCTTCCTATAAACTTCATTGACTGTGATAAATATGGCATCCTGCCGTCGAGTTGACGAAGGATGCTCGCAATGGCAATCTACTTTATCTATTTATGCATGGTCTCTTTTAAAACGTTTTCTGCAGTTGCAGATATATTCTCAAAAATGTGTCTGACGTCCGTGGTCACCGGCAACTATGAATCGCAGACTCCTCAGAGAGCCACATACAGTAGGTTTCATAGGTTGATAGGTTGCAGCCCACAAAATCTTACCTCACATTCGAGATGCCATTCATAAAAAAGGTGACCCTAATATTGATCTTTACCTTAGTTGTTCCAATTTAGCCTTTCCCTTGCTGTCTTACCCCAGCGACGCCCTAAAGTGCGTTCACAGGGGTTGTCCGAAGAATGTAGTCGCTTAATTCATAAGGTTTTTTGCCCTGACTGGATGCTTTCATAAAAAGGAAACAAGCTGACAACCTCTTAGGATGACTTGCGAGATATCATTCATAAAAAAGGTGTTCCTGGATTCCTGGCCTTACCTGTGGTAGTGTGTTCGGTGCGTGGGCGCGTGGTGGTTGTGGTGGGGATGCTCGACGCGCGACAGGTTGAGCATGAGGTCGCCGGTCATCATGTAGGCCTCGAATTTAGGCGTCGCGCGCCCCCGCCGCTTGTCCTCGCCCCCCACCAGCGCCTCGCAGCTGTCTCCCGACTGCACGGCCGAGCCGTTGGACGACGAGTTACTAGACGAGTTGCTGTTGGAGTTGCTGTTCGAGTTGCTCGATGGTGGTGACGCCGATCTGGCGGGAATTGCTCATTAAAGATCGTCTCAAGCTGGAACTGAGCGCTATTCCACGTACTACCGAGTTCACTGACTGTCTACCACTTTTCAACTTTAGTTATAAGGCTGAAAAGTGGTCGACCGTCAGTGAACTCGGTAATACCTACAAAACATTTAAAGTGCGGTCAAACCGACCGTACCGTAATTGAATGATTATACTACCTTCTCATACTACAGACAAGCTGGAGGCTCTAGTACGACAGGGACGCGCAGTTACACAGGGAAGCTCTACCTAGCCTATATAGAATCTATATGATCTATGCTCGTGTACAAACGAAGCAAACAAATTCATCTGGAGCTAACTGCACTACACTCGGTCCGATTATAAATAGGTTACAGACCATAAACTAAGTTTTCAGTACATTAACTGCGGTGGACGCAGTAACTTTAGTCTGCGATTGTCATGGCGAGATAGAAACAATATTCATACGTTTCATGCTTGCCTTAGTTTATTATGTGGATAATAACGTTGTTTCCACACTAGATTGTGGTTTCATGAGTTGCAATACAAAAGATAAATAATACTAAATTAGTCGGTGACCTGTGACGCATCCCGATAACTTAGATAAAAATAAACTGGAGGTTTTTGAGATGACGCAGAGTTCGTCCAAGAAAATGTATCCACTTGGTAACAATGAATGTTTTACTACTGTGAAGTATGTTGTCCAATAATTGTTGTAAACAATATCGCAACTAGCTTTCTCTTGTATTGCGATAAAATATTAATTAATTATAACAACGGTTATTAATTTACCCATTGTACAGTGACATTAGAGAAAACGTTGGTTTAAAAGCTCTGCTGTGTCTATAGTATATATACAGTTATTCTCAAACGGGCAGCTACGAGCTTAGGACCTCTAAGTTTCGCTTCGAAAATAATAAAAAACCGCGTCGTTTTGCTCCATGCGTGTGTAACACTTTAGTTTTAGTAGCGCTATAATCGGCACCTACAGTTATACCGCTTAACTTAAAGATCATACTTAAGCAAAAATTAATGCAGCAGGTTCCATAACGGCATAACTATTTACGATACAGTACATCATTGTCTATGAATAAAAAGCATCTGAGAACACAATCTTCGAAAAATATTTAGATGTTAAATCCGTTTTAGAAAGTCGTTAAATCGATCTCATCAATTGGCAACAGCTGTTGGTGTGTAATGCTTTTGGAATATCTAAACCGCGCTATAAGATATTCGAAGCTAAAATAAGCCAAGCATACACGTATGCACTTTCAAGGTTTCCGAGCAAAACATTCTTCGTGTAAATCACGACTTTTGAAATCCATAATTCAGAATAATCAGTTATGGTAGCATAGAACTGAGTTACTTAGATGTCAGTGGCAGTAAGGTACGTTCCCAAAATACATGTATACAGGGTGACGTGTTCGTGGCGAGGGTGGCGACTACCCTCCGGCTACGTCGCGACACATGCTACCAATATCACTTATCGCCGTCGGAAATCAGCTGTCGTACTACAGAGGGGTTAGCTTCCGATCACTTACCAAATGCACCAGGCTTCACTAACAAATAAGTTCGCCAAACTATCTGCGATTTCACATTTAAAACATTTACAACCATGTGTGTTTTTAATGTAAGTATTAATCAATTATAGAATGTATGAAAGTAACAAGCGCGCGCAAAATTGCTGTTGAAGCAGCAAAACAAGCTTTCACAAGCATCAATGGGCTTATCTGTATAAAAATCACGACAGAAAACAGAAACTCACTTGTCGTGGTTGGTGCGTGCGCCCGCGCCGCTAGAGCGACGCTCGGCCGCCGCCACCAGGTATCGCCTCACGCTCGCTTTGATCTGTGGGTCTGCACACATCGAACTATCAGCTGTTATCTCACGCACACCCAACCGCCCTGTAACTACCAACACATGTACCATTGACCAGGTAAATAGCACCGGCACAATATCTATATCGGTGTGTCGAGATATTACATTATTAAGGGGAACAAAGCCACTGTGAACGAGAGTTATCCCGGCCCAGATCCCGAGAGCCACCTATAAAATTA
Source organism: Cerastis leucographa (assembly GCA_963082945.1). NCBI lineage: Eukaryota > Metazoa > Arthropoda > Insecta > Lepidoptera > Noctuidae > Cerastis > Cerastis leucographa. The sequence continues at coordinate 15,875,073 of OY720356.1, read as the reverse complement.
CTTCGCGTATCGCTACTCTTATTTGTAGCGGCTTACTCCGCAAACTCGACCAAACCACTCGGGGATAAACGAATTTTATTACTTGCAGCTGGCACGATATATTCCCGTCTCGAATGTCATAGTTCAAATAGCACATATCCACCAATATTGATAAATATATTTTGGGTAAAATATTAAACTCACCCTTTCTCAGTCTTATAGTGACGGGATCCGAAGATAGTCGTAAGCATTTTAGAACTGTAACAATCAAGTCAATCACTAAAAATAAATAAACAAAGTCTAACTAACAGTTCATTAGATTCTATGTAAAACTTCGATCAATAATAGTACTAGATTCCCGATGAGCGCTTCTAAAACGGCTCGAAAAATAAGACCACAAATGCTTTTGTGGTCTTATTTCAAATTAGTATGGTCCAACCATAGCCAACATTAAGACGTCGAAATGCCCGCAGTGCGCGTTCAATAACTGTGAAAATAATGACCGTAACACTAAGATTTTGAAAGGAATATGTTTTTTTTCGATAAGGATATATATAAGTGATTTTTAATGAAATAAAAACAGAATTAAATACTCAATAAAAGTAAAATTAGCTAATATTATGATTGTTTGACCAATGTTTGCAACAACGCACCAACTATTGTTACAAACATTGACTATTCTGGAAAAGGCAATGCATGGAGTAGTGTTGTTATTTTAAATATTATTTTTGTTTGTAGATTTCTTGTAGATTTCTAGCGACCCATTTCGATGTGCAGAATATATAAACCTTATAAAAATTCGAGTATATGTTCGATTCATTTTGATAGTTTGAACATAACTGGAAACACGCAAAGGCGTAAATTACAAAATAAATGTATCGGATGAAAACTATACCTGTAGGTATTTTCATGAAATACTTTAAAACTATTTTCAATAAACCGCGTAAGTATGTTTCTTTACAAGCCACACCTTCAACAAGTTTAATTATTTTAAGATACCACGTATCCTCGTCAGAAAGTACATGAAAAACATTGTATAAGTACCTATAAAATTTGAGGGTTGCCCTCGATTTCTCTGGGATCCTACCATCAGATCCTGACTTGGTGACAACGGGACCACCACTAGAGTAGGCTTAGGCTTTCGAATAAAAAAAGAATTTTGAACATCAATTTACAATTAGTGCAGAAATCCGGCAACAACAAAAAAAAAACAAAATATAGTCAAATTGAGAACATCCCCCTTTTTTTTAAGTCGGTTATAAATAGTACCTACTACTTAGTTTACTACTTTTTTAAATCGATCAAAACTATTTGCAACCTTACAAAACGAACCTTTGCATAAAAAAAAAATATTTTGCAACTCTACGTCTTTCAATACTTACTGTGTTCTGAGCATTGAAATGTAATACCAAGAATTACGTCTAGTTCTAAATTAGAATAAGCACGAAATCGTCAATATAATGTTTTGAACTTTGTCATTTAGAGTTTAAGATTCATATTAGAATAAATATTTTTGAACTGATGGCTTTTTATTTTCAAGTGACATATTAAATTTATTGCCTTTTAACTTTCTCCGATGGAAGGACTTAAATAAATATATTTTGTAATTGTAATTAAACTTTATGTTAGAGTGTTAAGGTTTATATTAAACTGAAGTTGTTAATATTATAAAACTTTTTTCTAAGAAATATAGATGTTTACGTGTGTGCAAACTGTGGACACTTTTGCGATTCATTTTTGTTCCTGATCCTTAATCTAGTACTATTATTGATCGAAGATGTAAAACTATGAAATTGCCCGGTTCATACCAAAAAGAACTAGATATAGATTTGCTTTGTGATAACATCTTGATTACATGTCGGAGGAAATCATATTTGCGGGCTAAAAAGCTTATTTTTCTTATAGTTAGTCTACGTAGACGTGTGAAATGTGAATTGCGAGGTTGCGTGTCGGGCACGAGCCAGCCATAACGCGATCATTGAATTAGTGTTAATAAGTTCAAAGATAGCGGTCAGACTTGACGTTTTAATAACACAACTATTCTTTTAATATTCGTGCGTAAACTTCTTGATTGAGTTATACCGTGCACAAGACGCCAGCTGCCGCCATCCAGAATATTTTAACTTTGAATCACAGTGGCTCTTGTAAAGTATTTACATACGAGATGAAATAACATTTCCAATTACACTCTGCCAGTTATCTGTATGTTAAGAATGTTTCGTAGATAAGTGGCATGTGCGTGATAAATGGCAAATTCCTTACCTTCTCGGGTAGTGAACCGGTTTACATCGGTCCCATTAACCTTGAGCAAAACGTCTCCCGCCTCGACCTGTAATCCAACACGTTTTCAGTTACTTATTTCAAATCTTAAAACATTGGGTCTACTGTGTAAACGATAAAATGTAGATACGAAGCATGGGTTCCCCCTAGGCAGCTGGAGTGTAGTCACAGCCGATATAAAACATAACTGGAAAGTAACTAGCTTGCCAAGCTGCGGATTCAAGGAGTGACGATACTAACAATCGATCGAGTATTGTAAAATAATGTACTTTATACATGCTTATGCATGAATGAATACTGCAGCCTTCAATAGCAATCAACTCGTGACTTTAAAAGTTAAGGAGAAAGACCAGAATCAAACAAGGTCTCTGTACAAAACCGGATAATGTGAGTATGAGTTTGGCTCAATTAGATCACCTTGGCATCTTAAAATTCTGCCAAAGTAACAAGTTATATGAAATGGTTTTGGTTTTTTAACAATGACCTCTGAGCTCTGATGGGGAATAAATAGAGGTAGTATAGCATAGAAAACATGAAATACAGAACCATGTCTGTACTACTGTACATCAAATTGAACTTGTAACATTACATTATCATCCAAATTTGGCAATGCTGCCGAATACCGACCTTAAATTTCAAATCACAAACAGATACGTGAGTAGAGTTCACTTAACTGCTAATGTAGAGTCACACACTCACAAAGCTTACAGTATTATTAACACAGAATCTATCGTTAACAATACTTTATTGACGATTTACAATCGGTATCTCCGCATCCTTGCGGCGATGTCAATGATTCACTGAGGCGCAGGCCATTAATCATGACCGGTTTGTTAAAAACACTTCGTAACTTGAAACTCAAACAATCACACTACACGGTTCTTTTATCTTGTGATTAAGGTCGTATTTTCCGATGCTGTTTCTGGTCACAGGCGTTAGACAGGATTTCCCGAGAGCAAGCACATTACGATGGATAAGTTTATCTAATGGGGAGTAGCTGCGGCTGTGCGAGCGTCCGCCGCGCCCGCCGTCCCACTGTCAACTTGTCGTTATCACACGAGGGTCCGCTAATGGATTGAGCTTACAAATAAATTTAATCAAACTCCTACAGAAGTGCGTAGCGGAAATATGAATTATGTGGCGGCTGGCCTCCGATGATGGACGTTACAGCTAACTTTGAAGTTCCGACACCTAATTCGATAAGACCTAACAGTGCTCTATTCACATCCAGAACATTGGCATCTTGTTTACATACGATATCATCTGTTTTTAGACTATAGTGGTATGATAGACAGTTTAATTCTTGTCAACACGTCTGTGTCACCCAGTGTGGTGTGGTGAAAAAAGTTTAGTTATTTTCCTACCATAGATAATTCAGGATCCTTCAACCAGGTTCGAGGTATACCAGTAACTTATTTGTTTAGCCAGTTTCTACAAATGAAGGAAATATTAATAGACCGATCTAAGAAGGGATCCAATGCGACGCATTTTTCTTTGTCTGATAACCTGTCTGTTGATATCTGATACCAAGGAGTAATGAACGCGGTAAGACAAGTGTTGAATGAAAGACATCATTTGTTAGACAAGACAGCGGTGTCTTCCAACTTCTAATCAACTTTAGTATTTGTTTATTAGTGTAATGTTAAACTTACGTCAAATGTGGCATGTGTTTGCAGACAGGAATTTATTGCAGTCGTCTAGTGGCGCGCATGGGGCGGCCAGTAACTCCGACCGCAGCTACTACGCCCACTCAGACTTCTTTTATGTACAACCTACATGCTTTTAGTACCTACTTCTTCACCTAGTTTTTGTTGTTCGTATCTATGGTCCTTCCAAGTGATTCAACGATACGTACACTGATGAGAGCTATCTCTAGCTTGTGAGAGTGAAAAGAGCTCAAACGGACCGCGACCAGCTAGCGTGCTAAGTGTATCGAATTGCCAATGCTACCCTACACTAGTGCTCATAAAGAGGGTCACTTCCACCGGCTGGCAATATCAAGTTACAATTAAACTCTACAACCTGAGGTCGTTTGGTTATTTGTCACGTTCTCAAGTCATTTTAATGTATTGCTGTTATCTCAATACCTTCAACTATGTCCATTATTCGGAAATCCACAAGTGCCTAACACATAAATTCAAATAGAACTTGTTTATAATATTCATGCTAAGATATTTCCTGTCCCGGAATATGCTCGTCTCCCACGTCATCATGGACCAATTATAATAAGGTGGTCCACAGATATATAAATAACTATATTTATAACGCGGAATCATTGAATGAGCTGTTACAGACGTCCGTCATTAACATTTTACGGGAAAACAACACCGTTTGTATAATGTTACTGACCAAGCGCGATTTCAGGATAAACTAGTTTTTTTCTCCAACTGTATAATTTTATGCAAAGTTGAGCAAACAGGGTGTTGCTTCTTTAAACAACACTGAGCTTAATTGACCGATCGATTAATTAATACTTAGGTAATGGGTGTTGTCGTAACTTCCATGACTGTATACAATCGGAGAATAGTGTTTATGTTTTGTGAAGTTATGAATATGGATCATTTGTGTCCAACATGAGTCACTAGCTAGACAGCGAAATTGAATGCCTCTTCTAAATAATGTGTTTTAGTCGGTCTCGATCTGAAGTAGACGACATTTTCGTCTGTCGGACACTTCAAATCTACCTCTAAATGAAGATGTTTTCATTAAACGTACATAAAGCACGTACTTAAGTAAAGACAGAAAAAAAAAAACTTCATGGCAATAATCCTATTAGACGCTTTTCTTTTTTAGTTATAATGAATATCTAACATAGTCGACCAGATCAAAGGCTTCACGAAAATGAAAAATCAACCGATTTCTTTCTGATGTGTGTCATACATAATAGATGACCACGGACATAAGCCAAGAACAAAAGATGAATGATCAATTGGTCAAGCTTAAAACCGCCGAGTACAGGTTTTAAGTGTGGAGAATGAGACAATGCTCCCCTCCCTATTATAACCGTATATGGTAGAGCCAGCTATGTTTACTGGCTGACGAGAAAAATATTCGGACACGTCATCATCATCATCATCAGCCTATAATATTCCCACTGCGGAGACTAAGGCCTCCTCTCTATGAGAGGGAGTGGGCTGTAATCCACCACGCGGGCCCAGAGCGGGATGGTCGGACGCGTACGTCATCTAAATGATAGTAACGTTGTTATGCACAAGGCTCATCAAATGTGAAAGGTCTATCAATGCGAAAGGCGAAAGTATGCGGAGGAGAATAAATGTTAACCAAAACAGCTGTTTTACATACGACCAAATGCCTTTGATAGTTAGTCTCAGGTCTGGATTTTCAGTGGGTGTAAAACTAGGTTTTTATGGACCTATATCAGGGCATCAAATTTGGCTGAGAATCAACCTTCCTCCTTTTTAATATTAATTACTGAAAACAGTTCCCCAAAACGCTCGTTCTTCACCAGCTTAATGTTTTAGCTGGGGAGAAGTAGAGGAATTAAATCAGCAGGGAGTTGTGTCGAAATCGGTTTCCATGATACGGACGACCAGAATAGAATTGTTTGCTATAAGAGTACGAGAAAACAACAAACAAAAAGGAAAATAACGTTGGTTTCGGAATTCGGTTTTTCTTTTTGCATAAAACTTTTTATTTTACACTTTTTAGTTGCATGGTTACAAGAAAAAATACCAAAATCGCATCATCATCAGATTTTAACTTGATGACCATAGGACCCCATGGAAAGTATACCTACTGCTTCAAATAGTGCTCATATTTGAGGGTGGCCCTTAATTTGCCTTGGACCCCATCATCAGATCCTGACTTATACCTTCCATCATCCAGCTCAGCAACATATATTATGATGATTACCAGGCACAAATATTATGAAATTTGAGAATTGCCTTCGATTTCCCTCTGACTTGTGACCACTTCAGTAGTATAGGCTTAGAACTTAAGAAATCGGTCCACAATTGGCGCTGAACATACTTAAAAAAAAACATACAGTCGAACATGGAACCTTCTCCTTTTTTTGAAGTCGGTTAAATAGGGAACGCCTCACGATGATTGACGAAGAGTTGAGAGCACCCCGTCAACGAATAGGTACTCCAAATTTTGACCGCCTAGGCACAATTAAACAAGCTCATGTTTCGCATTTAAATACCTTTTCTGTAATGAAATGTTCGCCTCGGGGCTAGAGTCCCCTCTTAATATTATGTGAAAATTGATGTTTCAATAATGTTGTACCTCCAAAATTTTCCGATTTCCTAGATGTACCTTGGACACAGAAAGCTTGCGGAACACTGCTCTAAAGTGCAGTTGTTGGGACACTTCGGACCGTCCAGCAAGTGGGACATCGTCTAGTCGTTAGCAGTTTAGCACCGCATTCACACTGTGTCGAAAGGATCTTTAATTCCCATTTTGCCAAATTATTTATGAAGCAGCAGCGGCCTAATTGGATGCGCAATCACACTTGTAAGAGTCTCGAACGATTCGAGTTGCCGCAGTGCTGATCCCGAGGGCCCAATATTGCAAATGACGTTTTAAAGTGTCAAATACTCATTCTAACCAAACAAATTGATTGCCACACAAATTCTTCAAACCAGGCTCGTTTACCAGTAATTAGTTATGAAATTCAGTTGTTAAAACGAAGGAAGCTAATTAAGTTGTGAATTAAGTTTCCTACAGTTTGTATAAAGCGGAAAAAGATTTCTAATGATTTATGCGACCCCAGGGATCCGACTGTAATTGTTCATGCAATAATTTTAATTATTGATTGAAACAAGACGTGTAGGTTAATTAGAAAATTACAATAACAATGGATTTTTATTCTTATTCAATTTGAGATATAATCGACTATTATTAGCTAAAATAATTTTCAATGCTTGAAAACTACGAACGAGTTGAGATACAACAGAAGAAATACTTACAAAATGTAAAGAATACGAAAAAGTAACATGAAGTGGAAATGAAAACCAGAGACAAAACCGCCATGATCAAATACAATGGCCGTTTTTAATGACGTCTGGCTGGTCTCAAGTTAATAAAAACGATGTTCTGGCGCGAAAGGTAATTATCAGAGTATCCCAACTTTATTAAAGCTATAGAAACGTTCAGCGAGAAATTGGCAAAACCAAATGCCTGAGAGATTTGTTGATTATATTTTGAAAACTAAAAAGCTCGGGTGTAAATGTGAGAAAAACAAGTTCCGTATCCACCGTAGTAACAAAAATATCACAATCGGTGCGAAGATACCAAGCGTTATGTTTTATTTACCAACGCTTGTCTAATCTGCTGCACCTTATCACGTGAAAATTGATCGATTACATACTGGACAATAATTAAAAGTGAAAGAACGTTTAAATCGGTTTGCTTGCGCATTATGGCGTCCAATCTATGGTATTAAATTAACAAATGGCATTTGATCCTAATCGCAAAACAAACACGTTTATTAGATGTTTGTGGTCGGTGCATAGTGCGCTGTCGACGTATGACGAGATTATTACGAAGCTTCGGATTATAATACTTTACTGTGACACGCATGAGCGACGCAAATAAATGTCCTGCGATAATTGGAATATCGACGGGCGTGTATTGACTGTAAAGTGCAATATTCAAATATCTTTTTATCTCAGTTGATTTTTTGCGCCAACCTAATTTCAGTTTATTCAGCGATATTATGATCAACATATGAGGAAAGTGCTCAAATTATTCCCGAAAGATTTAATAATTCATCATTTCGGTTGTGGATCAACAATGTTACCCGTTTCGACACACCAATACTATGGGTGGATGAATAACATTCATCTGGTACAGCTTGATTTGTTCGTCATCTGTGGCTGGAGAATTTTATGACTTAATAAAAACTAGTAACGGTCTTGCAATTGTCGGATATAGAACAATCATAATATTATCATGAACAGTACCGCTCTGGGAATAAATTATAGTGGAATAATAAAAAAATACTATCAAACGAGTATAAAGCAGCGAGTGCTGACTCTGCCCCGTCTGCGTGGGAGTACGGATCGTGTCCATGAATATACCTACATGCCGTTTAAGTAGTGAAAACTAGTAGACTTGTATGGAATGATACTACTACATTCTAGTACGTGAACGTCAGTGACTCTGACTTCTTAGAATAGTAGACATCTACTTAAGGTGGAAGCGACAGGGTGGGCCGCGAAATTCATATTTTCATACGTTTTTTTGCAATTTTCCGGTCAGTGTTAGTTTTTACATCGAATAAAATATGATACGCGTAAGTAATATGGCTTTACTGGGTTATATTCAACAAAGTCATCAATTCAACCAACCAACTTAAAGGGGTTGTATTGATGATTTTAATGATTACTATTACCTGTAAATACGTACGTTTTACAGCCGCGTATCATTTTTTATTCAACATAAAACCTGACACTGACCGGCAAATGCAAAAAACGTAAAAAAACATAATTTCGCAGGCCACCCTGTCGCCTCCACCTTAATGTCTGCTAATCTAATTTATGAAGTTAGGAGCCGACACCTAAAACAAGACATTGAATTGGAAGGTCTCATCAGCTGTAGTGACGAGGACTAAACATGAATGACTAGGTCACCTGCAAGGAAAACAAATAACGATTGATTTGCCTACATTGTAAATAGTTGTAATTCAACACACGTGTGACGAGTTGATAGCTGCGGTAAACGGCGACGCCTATCATGTTGATTATTATCAACCTTTAACACAGCATGTTGCGAAGCATCTGCTGGCTATTCAAAAGGCTAGAAATATCCTGATTGTTTTCATTTTCGTTGAAAGATAGTCTGTTATCGTGTAACAGGTTTATGGCTTTCGGCCGTAGCTTCACTCTCGCATGGCCTTCATTTCGATAAAAAATCTCTTTGCAGTCACGTTTAACGGTAACGTAAAGCCAGTAAAAAAGGAAAAAAATGTTCTTCCTATTGCTTTGTGTTTGTTAAGTGTTTACTCGCAAATATTTATAGACACACAGTCATGAAGATATGTTTAAAATGGCCTTGGTATAATTTGTGACTGTGAGTGAATTTAATTCTATCGTCGTCGGTCGTCTGTTTGACCCCGCGCGTTTGGTCTCGCGAATGCAGTGACGCTCATCGCGTTTAATAAAGACCTATTATTTATTTGGTACACAGAAATTCAATTACTTCAATCCATGATGTCATTTGGCAAAACATAAAATTTACATATATACAGGTCCTATTGTACAAAAAACAGTCGTCAAACAAGGTACCTATAAAGAGGTAGGGTGATACAACAGGAAAGTTGTTTCATTGTTACTTCAAAGTTAGGTATTACAATAGAACACAGAATTCTTCATTTTTATGTCCATGTTATAATGTAGGTATTAGCCAGTCTGCATGCTAGGTGCAGCCCAAGAAGATTTCAGGCGTAAACAGCATGTCGTGAATTCAAAGAACAGTTGATTGGTTCTGGATGAGTCTGGCACAGGAATGTGGAGATTGGCACAACAATGAGAGGCCTATACCCAGCAGTGGATGAATTCAGACTGGCTGTTGCTGATGATGATTGTGCTGGCCTGTTCCTTCTCACAGGGAAAAGGATTGTGTTCCAGCAATGGGAAGACTGTAGGCCGATCATGCTAGTTGAAATTTACTTTTTGAAACACTCTATTTCTCAACTTTTCCAGTTAAATCATGATAATATGAAATCAATTAGTATTTAAGCATACTATCACTATGAAGTTGACACAGTAAAGTTATTACCACCTAATCAATAACATGTTTAAAGTCAGGTAGGTATTAGAAGGACTTATAGGAGCTTTATAATCTTATTAAGTCCTTAGCATATGGCATTTAAAGGTTTTCCTTCAAACAGCTGCAGGTTACCAAAAAAGGCACATTTCAATGAATATGGTCATTAAAGAGAATAAAAACCAGTTAAACTGTACGTAAATTGTAAATGGATGGAATATTTAGCACTGTTTAAGTAATTAAAGTGATGCAGGTAGACCATTATGTATAGGCAATTGGCCTGCATAATTAGGTACCTATACATGGTCACCTTGACATGATAGGGACTAAGTAGATGATATATTATGCCTCAAAGATGCAGGTGGCAATAACATCCAGTGCATTCAAGTAATACATACATAGTAGCATTATGGTAATAGCCCATGGGTTCTCTTTAATCAAATTCATTAAGTAAGTTACACAAGACAAAGCAAGAATATTGCAGAAATATGGTGTACAGTCACTCATCAGTCACCTAGTCATCTTTTTATATGTCTAACCCTGTAAGCAATGATAATAATTTAAACAAGGTGGAAGGGACACATTGCGTACATCATTCTGAATATAACCCCCCCCCCACCTAGAATTTTGTCCAACACTATTTTTTTTTTAAACAGCTGTTACAAAAGTGCAATACCTATATAGTGAAAATGTATATTGCTTATGTCTTTGTGGGTCAGTCCCTTCTACCCTGTTTTTAAATTTAAAAGTGACCTAAGGTTTAGAATGTTACTAAACTGCCAAATTATTTAAACATTTCCTGTTTTCAATTATATTATATATTTTACACCACCAGATATACTTGTCATAAAATTGTTTAAATATTCCTAAAGCGATCTGACTAATCTAAAAGCATTAATAACTTAACATAATTATTAGTTAAATTAGTTTTAGCAGTTACACAGGAAAGTTATTATTAGTAACTAAATTGTGAAACCAAAAAGCTAACTAACAGGAGAAAGCAAAATTTCTTTGCAAATGAATTTAAAAAAATAATATAAGCAGTTAATACTAACTTTATCATCTCTGACTGCTGTCAATAAAAGCAAGATGTTTTGGTGTCATCAATGTTTATTAAGAAAACAAAAAAAAAATTGACTCTGTTTACCAGTAGTTAGGTACATTTGTATACTTTAAGTGCACTCACAGCAGTGTTACAATAGATTGTTATTTTGATGGCTGTTTAATTATTTTTAGCATCATTCAGACTTGTATGTGATTCATACTGGAATAACAGATTGCAGCCACAATGGTTTTGGGTGTTTACTTTAATATTGCCTACTCCATTACTCACCACAGAAACCTATTATATTGGATTGTTACCTGGCATGCAATGGGTTACTTTTAACAGCTTATGGTCACAAAACACTAATTAGATCTTCAATTATAAACATGTATTTTATCAGGATGGGTTACTCATAGTTTATGAAATTAAAGACTTGAAATAGTCACATTGATCAGGATAAGACTAACTTGGTAAAACTCTGGGACGATGTTATAATGCAATTTTGAAAGCTATTTTGTTTTTTTTTGTTTGTTACTACGAAAAGCTGACGAATTTATAGCTAAAAGTAGGTAGGTATTATGCTAATTTATTGTATGCGTGAAAATAATAATTTCAATCTTACTTCACCACTTCGAGCGGCAGGGGAATTTTCTTCGATCTCGTATATAATATGTGGCAAACCGGCTTCACCAAGCAGAGAGAATCCGAATCCCAAATTGTCACTACGATTCAGAACCACTAGTCTTTCGTCAGCCATATTCAGAGTACAGCAGCATTGATTAGCATCCACCGAAGGATTTCACTATTAACACTTTGGAAAAACTACATGAGGGACTATGTAAAATGCATATTATTCTATTTTAAAACGAAAAATATTCATAATTACAACACACGATTTATAGCAAGCGCACCCAACCAAAGCGAAGACAGGTACAGATACAAAATTATTTTGAAGTTTCTTTTCTTGGGGTGAAATTCTCTTCAGTGTATAGGGTGACTTTTGGGTTGATATTCTATTTCGGATAGTTTTTTTCACGTTGGTCCCTATAATAATAACTAAAGCATAGAAGGAGCGCTAAAATAGCAACTGAACTCATACCCTTGCTTCATTTTGACTTATGGAGCTGTTATCATGTTAGAGAAGTTCAAGTATACCGAAGATATTTAGAAAATTCGTAGGTTGTCACCACTTTTAATCAGACTAGTGATGTGAGCTACTTCAACATCGACAGAATTTACGATGGCATGCCTAAAATTATAACTGTACTGTAGGGGTTTGGGTAAAAGTTGCATGATTTTTATATGTCTGCGGCCAATAATGAAAAATATTTCATTAGTAAGAACACAATAAGACATTCATTTTCTTTTATTAACAATTATTTCCAAAATGCATTGGTGCCGAGCTATAGGTCAGATGTTCAACAGTGAACTATATGTACACAGTTAACCAAGCCTTTATTTCGGAAATGCGACATTGTTCCGTCCTTCTTAGCAATAAAGAACCCATACCGGCCTCCCTCCCATCTTACCAGTTTGCAGCGAGATAGCATTTGCTTCGTCTGATAATTGTTTTTTTTCTGGTACTTGGCTGATAATTCATAAATAATTTCGATTATAAATTGTTATATTTGTTTTAATAAATACTGATTTTCTATAATAAACTGTAATAATGTGTTACACTTGCATCCCATCACTTTTAAAGTGCTGCAAGACAGAAAAGGAAAGGAGCATGGAAAAGTGAGACTCCGTACTGCTAGATGTGGTGCAATCATTAAACGGTCGGGAAAACCTAAAGGAGACCTTAGACGAATCATTTCATCAGTTCAATTCTAGATCTTAGTTAGTCTAATTTCAGATTAATCATGACTAAACTATAGAGTGGATGAGCGACCACAATAAGTCTCTTCGTCTCACCATATTTTTCATAGTCGCGTGGTGATATCTTAGGCTATGTACCTTCTAGGCAGTTCTGGGATGAAACCAATATTCCACAATGCGTTTCAAATAATAAGGAACGTTATTGACCTTGACGGACATGTGGTAACAATTTTGAACCAATATTTTATGCTGGCAGCCCTCAAATCATACTGTTTGTGTCAGATGAAAAATTAAATAAAAAGGTGCTCTAAAAAAAGTAAAAATAAAGTTTCTTTTACAACTTTCTGTAAAATATTTCCAAGTATGTTATTGCCTGTTCTGTTCATGTGACTTATTTCAATAATATTAGTTACATGCAGTAAGCATGAGTGAGAGTGAGCATGACATAGTATTATTTTGAAAATTGCCGCCAGGATTTATGCTCAAGATTGAATTTTCGATGAAAAAGTATGCTGAACATAGTAAATAATTCGCAACAGTTGTGTAACTACGAAGTACTTAAAAAAAAACTAGTAAGTAGTATAGCTTTGTAGTAGGTACATACAGCAGCGGCAGTCAGGTTGCTAATGCTATCAAAATTATACTCAAAGTAATTGGATAAAATTTGCAAAATGTACATCGTCTCCAACTTAGTGAAAGTAACTATACCCAACTATTTGTCCGGATTGCCCATTCCAGACTCTTTAGGGGGTTGGTTTAGCCTTGGAGGTAAGAAAAAAGTTAAAACCATATAAACACACCGTTCTAAAAAAGTAAAATTAGAAAAACTCGTGATGGCGATACCTCGATTGCTGCCCCAGAACTAGCTATTATTAAAATGTTCTGTTTATTATCTAGCTCCAGATAGCTTAGAGTCATAAAAGTGGTAACTGTACTTTAGATGTTTCTTACAAAAAGTACACAGTTATAAAATCTAGCTCATGAGATTATGAACTTTATGTACTGAAAATAAAATCCCTATTAGACTAATATATTTTTTAGGTTGTTTTTGTGGTATTCCCGTTCAATTTTCAATGACATACTTTCAAATTGCAATACAGCATGGCAATGATAGATTAAACATAACTTGCAACTCTTATTCATTTATTAGTCACTCCTTTTAATTAATGCATTTATTGAGATATACGAGCTGTAGTATTTACTCATCCTAACTTATTACCTGTTATTTGTTTTTCAGTAAAGGATTGGCTTGCTTTAATCCCGCCTGCAGTGGTAGTGGGGGGCATTTCATATTACTCATACGACACAATTAAGAAGGCCCGTGCTGGTTCCAATGGGCAAGTGAACCAGTCTGTCAGGAAAGATATCAACAAAGTCGTTGATTTCATTGATATTGAAGACATCACTGAGAAGGCTGTCCTGTGTCGCTGTTGGAGGAGCAAAAATGTAAGATTTGTAATAAAAATACAAAAAACTAAGGGTTTCCACATACTTAACACTTGAGTCACACAAGATAAGAAACATATACCGTATTTGAAATAATGTTCCGGAATTAACACAGTGTTAATTTCAAAACATGTTTCTGTTTCATTTTAACTTAGTAAATCTTTATTCAAATTTTCCTTGTTTAGTTATTCAATTTCCGCTGTTATCATCAGAGCATAAGAATTACATATTTTATTACTTAATTATATAAAAAGATAAATAGGACTGCTGGGCGTATTATTTGTCAGTCATGGCCTATATAATTTATTATCAGTTTTTCAGTTGACTTTGATGACAATATCAGATTAGATGTGTGTAAATAAATAATAATGCACTACTACACTGTTATTTGATTTTGCAAATAACACTCTGACTAGGAACTCACAGGGTTTAGTATGTTATTCTTCCTTTTAGCTAAATAAATATTTTTATTTGTGTTATAGTGGCCGTACTGTGATGGTGCTCATGGCACCCACAACAAGGAAACCGGTGATAACATCGGTCCCGTTGTTGTCAAGCACAAGGAGACCAAGTGAGCATCAACAACAAAATACATAGCAAGGTGATAAACAAATTGTGATCATATTTATTACAGAAATTGTTACCCTATTAAAAATATGTTTTTATACATAATTCACTTACAAAAGATGCTCATTATAAACCTGTAAGAACAAATATTAATTTAAGTTTACCTTTGTTGCTTTTTTATTCTTTTTGATGTTTTTTTAGCTTGGTCATTTTATTGTAGCCGTCATATTAACATCATTACTTAGTATTTGTAGACTTTGAATAAAATTATCAATAAAATTTTGGATTGTTATTGAAACAGGTTTTTTATTTTAATTTAGTCTACCCTAACATATTATTACAGTATAATCATACTGTTCTTGGTCTTTGACCATTTACATAAAAGAAAGAATTTAGAAAAATAAAATAAAAAATTGTCTTGAAAAATTTAATTACCTACCAAATTGCCTTAATTAAAACATCACAGACATGTTCTGACTTTAAATTATAAATAAATATTTAAACATGCCAATTGCTTACATACAAAATTATGTTTGCTGACTGATGTTTGATGACTACAAACACTGTTTGCTCCAAGGAAGAAGTATTATTAGATTTCCATGCAACCAGCAAAAGTTAAATAAGTATTTTATTTCCATAAAAAAAAAAAAATGCAAGTATTCTACAAATATTTATCAAGGGGTACTTCTTAAAATAAGTAAAATACTTAACGTTTTGTAGAGAAGACTATTATAAAAAATATTAAACATATTTTTGAAAACTGACTTAATATTTGAAATCTTTTGCCTTGACTAGAATCAGAGAAGCCTGATTACAAAATTGTAAAATCAATAAAAATAGTGCAACACAATTTAACATTGATTTTAAGTGACAAAAACCAATTTATCTTACGATTGAATTGTACTAAAAGATATTTATTCCTTTCGAAATTGATAAAACCCGTTAACATTTCGGGAAATTATGTAACTGTTTCTATACAATTTAAAATTAGTAATATTCGATAAAGCCTACTTAGTTTCTACTGACGTTTAAATCTACGGAATTTTAGTGTAATTCAGTCTTGAAGCTTCTCAGATAGTGCCACCGAAACTTGATAATCTGGAGAAATCGAGTAACGCGTTCAGGAGGCTCTTCCCCTCATTATTTTCACAGCTGAAACAAAAAATAGACGTTAATATAAAACATTCGAGTGCTGATTAACGAAAACGTAAGTAGTAGATAAAGACAGTATTGTCAGTATTGTACTGTCTTTGTGTACTCTGTCTAGTGCAGCATCGTGTGTAGTATAAAATGTAGCAAAATACTGAAGTACCAGAAACCGTTGTAAAGGAAATCACATACATATCATAAAAAATAGTGCGTGCAGTCCCTCTGCGCGGAAGAAGTGAAACTTCGTAATACCACACGCATGCGTTTGAGTGCCACGCATTCACTCTCGTTATTTTATTGAGCTTCATAATAATAATATGTTGTTTTCTTGTTGTATTATTTTTATTACATAAGTTATCGAAGTTATTCTACTCATGGAAATTGAGCGAAGGCTGGTCACACCGAAGAGTCGTATGCATGACTGTTTGCACGCCATCTTGCGTACCTAGTAGAACTACGTAGTCACAAATCTTGCTAAACTGCCATCTCTTAGTGAGTTTATGAAAATATTCCCCCTTTGTTGGAAGTCGTCTAAGAAGTTTCACTTCAAAAACTGCTATTATGTCATGTACCATGCGTATGTTACACAGTTATTATGTCTTGTGACTGGGACTGTAGCTTTATTTTTAGGGTTCCGTAGTCAACAAGGAACCCTTATAGTTTCGGTTGGCTCAAAACCTGTTGGTACTAGAAATTTGTAATTTGGCATAAGTATACACGTGACGCCAGAAAAGAGGTAAAATAAAATTTTGAAAAAAACAACTATTTAGGTTACCTCCCCTACATGTAAAGTAGGGATGGCAATTTTTTTTTTCATCCTTCCTATAGGGTCCGATATCGTTGAATAGGTCTTCTAAAAATATTAGGGGTTTGGGAACACCGTTTTTTGATTAAGTAAACCGTTCGTGACTTATCAAGCTGTACCAATTTTTGTTAGAGTCAAGTGTCCCCCCCTCTACCAACTAAACGGTTGTAGTTAGAAATTCAAATGTCACGGCAGTAGTACCTATATATAACGAAGTTTAAAGGAAAACTATCACACTTTCGACCAATTGTATTTGACTCGAAAATTTCGAACAACTCCATAGAAATGTCGATAGATGGCGCTAAGCGTCAGTTGTACTAAAAACGAGTCTCATTTGCATAAATATTGGTACCTACGGAACCTTTCGTGCGCGAGTCCGACTCGCATTTGACCGGTTTTTTTATTGTTTTCTCGACTATTCAAAAGTGCCTGTAGCTGGCCTACTTGAAATAAATGATTTTGATTTATGTAGAATCACTACTGCGCTATGGTCTTGTACGTAATTTAGGGTAATAGCACCGGTCTGAATAGGGCATTTAGGTATCGCTCAAAAAAAGTGCATCAGAGCAATATGTGGACTTATGTCGACCTATGTTTAAAAAGTTTGGTTTGCTACCGTTGCCATCTCTGTATATAAAAAAGAAGTATGTGCAGGGCCGTCTTAAGCATATTTGGTGCCGGGGTGCGAAAGTCACTTGCCGCCCCCCCCCCCCCCACTCTAGCTCTATATAATTTTTAAGTGTAATTTATTTATTCCTCGTGCTCGTGGCTAAATAATAACAGCCGCAAGGGTCGATCTTCAATGATAAGCCGCGCTTGCCGAGGTTGGTCTGTGGATGGGTGGGATCTATCTTAGCGAGTTTCCTTCGTGACTCGGAAAACGTTTAGGTGCTTACCTAGGTTGGTCCATGGATGGGTGACCACCCATTACCAACCGAGTTTCCGCAGTGCCTCGGAAAGCACGATAAGCCGTTGGTCCCGGCTGTCATTTGTAGATCTTTGGCAGTCGTTACTGTTAGTCAGAAGCCCAAAAGTCAGACAACTAGTCTTACCAAGGGGTACAATCGTATTACCCAGTTACTAATAAAAATGAATGGGTACCTATGGAAATTGATGGCGTTCGGGTTGCGCCCCCTAGGACTCTGCGCCCGGGTGCACCCCTGCACCCCTTGAACCCCCGGGTAAAAACGGCCCTGAGTATGTGTGTTCGTGGTTGGAAATAAAGAAATATTTAAGACCGCAAACGATGTAAATCCTCGGAACAGACAAGATCCATTTATGTAAACATTAAATTATTGATTTGCCAAGACTTGCGAGATATAACAAAAACTGCCTAGCCAAAATTAAATTGCACAAGTGGATAAATTAATGTAATTTATCTATTCTAAAAGAATTTAGGGATAAGAAATGTTGATGCTGTAGCATTTTGGTTCATAAACCCTGAAATTTTGCATCCTTTGTTATATCTCAGCTGAACATGTTTGAACTATTATAATTGTATTTAACACCACTGTAAAAAAAAACTTTCTAAAACCACTGTCTAAAAGATTTATGATTTTTCAAAATTCATATAGATAACAACAACATAATATATAATATAAAACGGTCTTCCTCAAGGGAGCGTGTTGGGTTCGCTCTTAGTCTTACTTAATTTTAGTTTTTGGTAGATAGTAAAGCATTCCATTTATACTTGTTGAAAGGAAATGCCGTTAAAGGAATATTCACTGCATGTGTTTGCGAAAAATAAAAGTCACGAGTTCATGACGGCATTAATAATTTAAGATACAAAAAAATTGTGCGTGGAGTCCCTCCGCGCGGAAAAAGTGAAACTTCGTAATACTACACGCATGCTTTTGAGTGCCACGCATTCACTCTCGTTATTTTATTGAGCTTTTAAATAATATTTTGTTGTTTTCTTGTTGTATTATTTTTATTACATAATTATTACATAATTTTATCGAAGTTATTCTACTCATGGAAATTGAGCGAAGGCTGTTCACACCGAAGAGTTGAGTGCATGACTGTTTGCACGCCATCTTGCGTACCTAGTAGAACTACGTAGTAACAAATCTTGTAATACTGCCATCTCTTAGTGAGTTTTACAAAATATTCGCCCTCCATGGTAGCGTTAAACTTGTTGGAAGTCGCATAAGAAGTTTCATTCAATAAATTGCCTTATACGGCTGACGATAAATGTTAAATCTATGATATTCACTTACTTCTATCCTAGTCTCGGCAATATTTTCTTCGTTTCGTAGGAGCTCGTGTTTGAGTCCATTACGTTTCCTGGAAAGAGCATAAATTCTATTTTAGTTTAAATTGCTACCAACGCAACGCATATAAAGAGGTTTAGAAGTTTGTATCGAAATGCCATAAAACGAACATTAAACCGCTTTTAAGTCTTTGTTCGGCATTTATGTCGTGAGAGGGTTATATTCACTTGGCATAACGCAGTTTCCGTCCCAGTTGACCGCTTCCTACGCACCGGGTCTCGGGAGGCGTATATCGTATTACACCACACAATAGGCGCTTTATGTAAACTAGCTACGTAAAAATAAATATTATATAAAGCGCGCTGTTTGTTTACTTCATTTAAGTCGGATTTATTGAAGGGGTTTGACTTACAAGTATATTCTCCTCCACACGATGAGTGCCGTGTAGGCGAGGCATACGATGCTGCAGGTCACCACCACCATGATGCCAGCGGCAGCACCTATCGGCTCTCCTCGGACAGCGGAGTAACGTATTTTCTGGGAATCTTTGCGGACCTCTTCGTCAGGAACTGGGAAATTCAATGATACATTTAATCTCGTTTCGATGATAAGTTTGCCCATACTTATTTCTTCTGTATCGCAGTGAAAGTGTAGAGACAATAAAGCGCTCAGAAGTAAGAAGTTAATAAATGGCAAACTGATTCACTTTATTGCCGAGTATTGTTACTTAGACCTATAGCAATGAGATCGTGACTAAAGCAATTATTTCATTGACAAAGACAGAGTCCACGTCACAGAAGTAGATAAATCACAAACGTGTTTCCATGTGATTAATGAATGAAAGACAGGGAATGAAAAAGTGTAATGTTTACCTTGCAGGAACTCTGCCTGTGCGTCAGGCACTGACGGCACCTCCGCGCGGGCATCTTCTGCGTCTTCAGGGAAAGTGGGCAGGTCCACGTGCTTGTCATTGTCGTCTCGAGAGTGGAGCATGTCGAACACCTCCGATCTGTGTTGTTGTAAATTACATTATCGTATCGTGTATCGTCTACGGTTGCATATGATTCTCCTTAAATAACTAGTAGCTCTTTGATCGTAGAATAACGATCCACAATTTATTATATTTAATCGTCGCCGACTCGCAGTAGTAGATTAACAGGAATTGCGAACACAGTCTGTTGTCTCTATGAGCCCATTGTGGACCACACGGCTTCTTATTTCGACACTACCGCCTGTCCCATGTCGCCGTTTGGTATCTACATTTTCGAAGTAGATCTTCAGTATTGAGTCATGTTTCTATTATTTCAATTAGAGTGTTTATTGCTAAACCCAAGCATTAACGGTTCTTACCTGCTGACACCATTTTTGTCATCCACTAAAAGCTTCAAAACAGTTGCGTTAGCTTCAAGTGTTTTGTAACGACTGTTGTCCTCCACCTCTTTAGCGAGTTCGGGCAGAGTACTTTCTTGTTCCTTCAATGTGGCAGAGTTCTCGCCGTAACACGTTCTTATATCTGGAATACGATAATCTGTTCTTTACACACTGATTTTACTAGTAGATTAATACAAAGTGCTAAGTAACACAAATCAATTAACACGGCCGCCGAGAAAGTTATTTGAAGATGTCGAAAAACCGTTATCGCCGTGTTCAAAGTGTGCATTTATAACCAGTGTTAAGTTGTAAGCTAACAAAGAATGAACTGCAGTGGACTCTAAACTTATCTAAATGCAAACATTCTTGTCGCCGGCCAGCCAACACTTCAATTAGTGGGTCAGGCGCAGCTTTAACTTAATGTGTACTTAACGGTGTTCGAAATCCGGTTTCCTGGGCTCCCAGCGTCTGAGCTCATATTTAGTATGTTATTTCCGAATGATACAGCAATTGATGAGGTGACTCATAACCAGTCATAGCTGTCTCATTGTTCAGAGTAACCTCGTATCTCCGAGTGAAAGTATTATCGGAGCAAATCGACTAGATCTTGTTAGTATAGAATATTAGCCGGAGGCGTTGCTGACGATACATTGCGTTGAAAGTAAGTTCTCGTGCCACTGTGAGTTGCGAAAATGTTTTTATTTTATTGAAAGTTACACACAAGTATACGTTGCGGATGTTTACGACTGAAAGTTAGTGAAGTTAAAGTTCTATGTACCTAGCTAATAATTATAATACAGCTCAGTTTATGCATCGATCTTACTAACACCATAATCAAATTTAATTAGTTAGTAATTAATAGTTAGCTAACAACCTTTAAACGGGGATATGCATATAATGAAACGATCCTGTTCCTCATACCAATTAATATCCTTCTTGTTGTTTTTAATTTCTCAGTATAAGGAGCCATTAATTTCATTTTGGTATTTCCATGCGCGTATTTTCAAAGAAATCCCGATATCATTGTCAGAGACAGTAATCAATCATGATTATAATAATGCAGTGTGCAATTTAGGTATTACCTCAATTCCGTGTATTTCATAGCCGTACTGATGTTCCACCGGTGAAGATTTTACACTTTGTAAGTATACCTACTCTTTGTCAGTGAAGTGCGTCAGTGTAACTAATTGGGCGACCAAGCAATTATGTAATCTTGATCGGTAATGGTCGTGTCCATTGTGGTTGTTTCCGTCAGCAATTGATTATCTAGCTCAGCCATTTATTTAAACATTGATTCCATAGTGTTTCAAGAGGACTTAAATGGTATAATGCCGCCATTCTCACGGCTCTGCCGGAAGAATGGTAAATGCTTCCGCGTATAATCACTGTGCATTCACGAGTCTTCACATGAAAACTACTAATTGATTCAAAACCATGCTTGGTGTAAGTATTAATTTATACGGCTACACTACATAATCCTATTGATTACCACTATAATAATACGTTAAAGATGTTCTTCTGTCTATTTATTTAGAAATCAATAAACAAATTAGTCTGAGCAAATTAGCAAACAGCCTTCAACTCTAAAACAAACTCACGTGTATTCGCGTAATAGTAGAGCCGCTATTCAAACATGCATTAATTATCCGTGTTATGTAAGTAAACAGGGTCGATCATATTAATATTACACGAACTAGAATCGTATCTACTTGGTTCTAGCACAAAGAGTTCTGTGTGCTACGCCTGTTTCTCAATTGAGTCATCTACATAGATAAAATTCGAGTCTTCCTTTTGTCCGTCATTAAATTGGTTAAGCGTTCTGTTATCTTCGTCGCATGGCATACCGCTGTCACTGCCCACAGATCTACAGCCTAAACAAACAAGAATATTTGGAACCTTGTAAGTCTTATGTAGGTTTATGTGTCTCTAGGTTTCACCTACTTTTGTTTCAGTGCCTTGGTAGGTCGTATTTTTTGTTTAAATTAGGTACATCTTTATCATATTTTTACGCTTTGTTGTTACTGATAACTTCGTGTGTACAATTTCTATTTGATTGATCTTCACTGCTATTATTGGACCTAGAAAGCGTAGCTGCTGATTTTTGGTTGCACTCAAGTTCCTAATTTGGAATTTTATTTGTTCTAAAATTTCTTCATCTGCCTCTGGTAGTAGAGTAGTCCCAGAAAAATTAATGGGCTCCACTTAAGTGCGTACTTATGAGTGTGTAAACATTTACTGATTTAAGTACTTACATAGGCTAATGGGCTTCCGAATACTGTCCAACGGACAAAATAAATAAACTAATTCTACTGAGACAAGCTATTGCGTTGGTGAACTGTGGGAGCCGAAAAGATATTTTTCAAATTGAGTGTGGGTGCAGCTACATCAAAAGGTGCTTAACCTTACGACAATAGGCGATCAATGTTTACTGTTACAGCAGTATCATTATCTTACTCTCCCTTTGATTAAATTCTTACTGCAGAAGGCGTGATAAGCGCCATTTATTCCATAAGCCTCTCTTGTTCAGGTTTATGTTTACGTATATGGAAGTAAGGTCAGTTATAATCAAAGCAGAAACTTCCATTCGACTATAAAGTCTGTATGCATGTACATTGAACCGGTGACCTGCGACGGGAAAGGGAATAATCGACTTGGGCTTGGGTCCGGGTCCCTTCTCCACACTATGCCTGGTCACGGTTCGTCCATGTACTCCGCGTAGGTAGTATCTAGCTTAACTACTTTTATTTGAATAATATTATAATAGGTTCATATATAAGCATGCTTTTGTTCATTCGAGTATAAACTGTACACTTGTGTCTAAAACTAGGCCCCACATCTTTTTTTTTGCAATCAAACTTTGCGACATGACATTAAAAAAATATTTCGCTTGAAGTGAGAGAGCAAGGACTCGAAACTCGATGTAGAAAGGCCACGATGAGGTAAATGTTTAAACAGCAACTTCCATTCATTCACGGCCACCTGAGATGCCAATAGCCCGCTATGAATCACTATGTAAATCATTTTACGCTACTTACTACTACAGACGACACTCATGTTTTTTGTATCTCTGATCTCACATATAAGGCATATTTACATAACAATAACCATGGGTTTCCTTAAGACTTATGAGTCGCTTCCGATGCTCTTACAACTAATCATCGAAATCATGAATCACTCCCACGTAAATGATATTCTTCTCAGTATTTGGGTGTAACAAATTGTATAGATGAGAGCAGCGGTGGCCAAGTGGTAGCAGCCCCGACTTACGAGCAGTAAGTCGTAGGTTCGAACCCAGGCAGGCGCATTACTTTGTGTATCACTGCTGCTCTCAAAACGGTGAAGGAAAACATCGTGAGGAAACCGGCATGTCCTAGAACTAAAAATTCGAAGACATGTGACATCTACCAACCCGCACTGGGCCCGCGTGGTGGATTACAGCCCATTCCCTCTCATAGAGAGGAGGCCTGCATCCCAGCAGTGGGAACAATATAGGCTTATGATGATGATGATGATGATGAAATTGTATACAATTAAAGCGCCATTTGTTCCGTGGTAATGACTCTGTAGTCGGAAGTTGAGTGCTTCTTGAGATATTGAGTTATCGAGCTTGCACTTGATAATTTAATTTCTTAGCAGTTTATCAAAGTGTTTCGAGTGCTAGAGACTTGATTCATGATAGTCGGATAAGTAGAGTAAAGATGAACTTTGTAGAGCTAGTTGCGTTATTTATTTAAATTTCTCATGCACTTATAGGGTATTGAATTTTACCTACGTAAGTATTACGTCGGATTGCAAGGAAAATGTCTTTCGAAATGTCCTCCAGAAGCATATTGAAGGAGCATAAATAATGGGTAAGTATTGTGTTCGTCATACCTTATTAGTCTTATTACGAGACAAAATAGCTACAAGTCTAACTCGCTTAAAGTCTGCTTATCATTTGCCTGAACTTGTTCTGCAGCTCGTAACCAATACATAGAAAGTTTTTGTAAGAAGTGAAAAGTTGCTTTACTTCCTTTGCAACTTGTTGTTTGATCATTCAGCAATTACGCAGTACGCATGGGCTAGTCTCAATCACACGCATCGGATAACTAGATATATCCTGAATATCGTTAAGCTGTTATTATGTATTCATGCCAATGTGCCACAAGACGAGGCAGAATGTGATGATTTCTGTGCCAAGTTCCTGATCAATTAAGGATCTTTTTGTCTTATTTAGTTGGAATTGTGTCTTGTTTATATTCTAGTTAGATGATTGCCAATGAATACATACCCATAGTGACGACGAAGATCAAACACAGAAGTTGGTAGCGCGCCATTTCATTAGTCGCCCTGCAAACAGATAACCGATTGTATTATTTATGTTAATAGCTGTACAATACAGTATGCGCTTATCTGCACCGGTCACACTTTACACATAAGTACCTAATTATTGGTGAATGGTGATAAGCGGACAATGACAATCAGACCTATTAGAAATTTTCGTTTATTGAAGAGTTCACGATTCGGAAATCCAGCTTTATACTACGCATATGGCTATTTATATATTTAATGTTTTGTGTAAGAATGTTTGTAGCTAGTTGAAAGCGTAAATAAAGCCGACATTTTCTGCTAATTATAGATTGTTGTTTATCTTTTATGTACTGTCCTTCGGAGGTACCCATGCCATCCACTGTTTCAACTAAACAGTTTACACAATATTTATAAAATATTATAAGTACTTATAATGATCAAACAGAAACTGAATCATTATAATTTTGTATGCAAGTTGTCCCTGGCCAGTATAAATATTTTTAACAAGATATTCGAGTCACTTTCGCGATGTTAAACTAGAAAACCAGTTCTGGATGCGAGATTGCGAGCTCGACTGCTCTAAAAATACCTGGGAGTCAGTCGCGAGGGATCCGGCCTTTGCAGGGAAGTACCACTTTGCACGATCAACTTAATTTTATGTTCACTGTTTTTTGTCACTTTCGATGTGATAGGTGCGCGGGCGGGGTGGCCGTGCGGACGTTCGCCTGTGCGCGAGCCGAGCGGTATTCTGCGCTAGTGTCGACTGTTGTGCCGACTCCACACTGCCGAGCCGCGGTCCCGCTCGACAGGAGCCTGAGACGCTGACCTCAACGATGCAGGAAATACACTAAACTCGCCAATC
Source organism: Cerastis leucographa (assembly GCA_963082945.1). Taxonomy (NCBI): domain Eukaryota; kingdom Metazoa; phylum Arthropoda; class Insecta; order Lepidoptera; family Noctuidae; genus Cerastis; species Cerastis leucographa. The sequence continues at coordinate 15,849,517 of OY720356.1, read as the reverse complement.
GCGTGGATATGGCAAAGGTGAAAAGATGATTTTTACGTACTTGGGGCAACGTGAGTGTTCGCCAGTCTCGCGGCTAAGGGCATTCAAATTAGTTACGTGTTAAGTTTCCATTTATCTGAGGCTGTCGTTTGAATACTGATAGTGTTTATTTCCAATGGTAAATAGGTCTCAGATTGTGTCAGTAGTTCATACACAAGTCAAAGATGTGCTCAAAAACTTATGTGCTCTTCCATGTTGCCGACCGACGACGTTCTCGTTTTTGTCCGCAGCTATAATTAATTGACATATTTTTTTTACTCCCTAGATACATATTCTTCTGGGATAAAAAAAAGTCTAAAATTCTGAATGCTAATTCTAAAATCCTGTCTTATAGATCTTCAAATCGTTTAAACATTTTTAGTGGATCATTACACTGGGCGTCTCGTCGTCGAGTACTTAACTGATAAGTCAGCCAATCAAGGGGGGGTGGTTACGGAATTATTTGAGACTAGCTTTGGCCCGTAGCTTCACCCTTGTGGAGAAAGGATATTATCCGTCAGGACTGTACTATCGAAGTCGAAGTAAGTATTCTATGTACTCCTTATCAAGGTCATGGTCTCCGTGTGCCCAATTTAATCTTAAGCCGTCCTGCTGTTAGAAAATGAGTGTGAAAGGTAACAAACAGATAGCCAGAGTTGTTTCTTTTTTTAATATCCTACGGCATTCGCAATAGTGTAGGTGCCTGTCAGTGAGAGATTTTTTGAAAACGAATTGGTAATTTTGCAGATTACCACGTTCCTACATTACATCCAACCTCTTCGCCACTAAACCTCTGTATATTAAGTGTAGATTCTACTTATATGTAGGTAGGTACGTACCATTTACCTAGGAAGTTTCATCTCTCACCAAGTAAAGCTAACATTACAAAATTCTAGGATTAACACGTGCAAACGCATCGTTAAAGTCACATCATTGTTCCAGTATTACATGCCTCGAGTCAGTTCAGTACGGGAGCCTGTTCTGTGCAGATTGAGATAAAAACCTCTTTGTTCGTCAAACGCGCGGCAGCGCGGCGGGTGCGCGTGAGACATTCACAGGGAATTCGCGCCCGCACATGTGCCCCGATCGCGACGATGGCCGCTGACCCCGTGCATGTGTTGCAGTCTCCATTTTAATTTAAATTAGACTTGAGAAATCGACTGGTAGATCTGCATAGGTATTAATAAACACATGTCTTATTTTCTCGCGCCGTGCCTTCGCCGAATACTCAACAAAAATATCGATAATTTTCCTCAATCCCTCCGAAACGGATTTAATAAAATATAGATGTGGTAAAACTATTCTGTCTGTCTGAGTTATCAATATAGACAGACACCTATGTAGATAATTATATTCTATCCGATTCCTTCGGACGACAGTTGAACTTTGCCCTCGCCTCGCCTCGTGGCAAACAAGCAACAAAATGTTGATAAACATTAAACAGTCCACATTTATTGTTAGAAATATTAGTGGAGAGCTTAGTGAGGATATCTACAAAACGAAGTGATTTTTGGCTGCATGTCCACAAAAGTATCTATGCGTGGCCTGGCATAGAAGAAAAGACACAAATAAGAAACAGCTGAATAGTAACAAAAACCCCCAACAGAAAAAACCTCTAAAAGAACAAAAATAAAATTAAGCCAAGCGTTTTTTCTATCGAGGGTTTTTTTAATTATTTATTTTTATTTTATGCTTTTTAACTTAAATTATTTTTTCTTAGCCTTGTCTCTCCCACTCCTGGGCAAATGTCTCCGCCCATTCCTTCCACTTTTCTCGGTGTTCCTCTTCGCCTCTTCTCGCTAATCAACGAAAACAAGGCAAATTATAAATTTAAAAAAAAACGAAGTTAGGGGGGAGGGGGGGTGCTATCATCCAGAATTCAATTTTCTATTCGACCAGACCCATAGAAGTTGTTTATATCCCTTCATCAACTAGAAAACAGGTGATGAGCTTCAAACGGCTGAGCAGATTGTCTCGAAACATAGCTAAGAACACTCTCGATTAAAACAAAAAATGAACTTAGGATAAAAATGTGTGCGGTATTATGACCTTAACACCAATTACCAAAGATAGAGTTACAACGACTAAAATGTCGATTTTACTTCTATTTTGTGTAGCGGTTCCATAGTGTTGAACAACAGTCTCAGAGTGTGGCTGCGACATACGGACAGATGGACAGAACGAATCCGGGTTCGTTTTTTTTTCATTTGGCAACGGAATCCTAAAAATGGCAAAAGTACGTAAAGCTATACAGCGACGCTTGCTTGGCGCCTGGGTGGCAGGCAGAGCAATGTTACCTCTACTGTTGTCGATTTTTATCTATACTCGCTTCTCGCTTATTGCCGGCGATGGGACAGGTGCCTAAAGTAAAAAACGTACGTAATTCAAACAACTTACCTGTGCAAGCGGGAAAACACAGAACTAAAATTGACACGCAGCGCCAACTTGACCTGCAAGCTCTGTAGGCACCACTGCAGCCATACTGTAAAAAGTATTCTATGTGTTCTGTATATAGAAACATAAAATGGAAAGAAGTCGTTATAATTTTTTGTACAAGCAGGAACTCAGGAGTATAATATTGTATTCGGTATTAGTATATACCTTAAAAAATACATTTATTAAGCCAATTTTCAAAGATCTACCAACAACTTCTACAATGTCAGAAGTTTATTTCCCGATGTCACTACGTGCCCAGAATAATCCAGAAGACTTATGATGTAGTGAAATGTCCGGGAGTCCGTGTCCAAGAAAATAAAACGACTAAAATTGCATGAAATAAACCGTAATATATAAATGAAAAAAAAAAGACGTAAAAAAAACAGCAGGTTCATTTTATTATACGCATTTATACAGAACTAATTTTCTGTTTTTCTTTTTAAATATATACTACTTCATTCGTATCAATTTCATTTTTCCATTACCAAAAGTTTATCACCTTTTCTTTTATTTTTCTCCATATTCTCGTACCCTATCTTAAAAAAATGCATTACAAATAAATAAGACTAAGGCCTCATTTAAGGAGACGCGGGGCGTCGCGCGGTGCGATTGGCGGCGCGGCCAGCACTGAATTCAAACATATGGCGTTGTATGAGTGCGTTTACTGAAAAGCGATTTTCCACGAGTTTGCTTGAATTGGAGCGTTTTTTGCGGCGGAGCCTGCGGACGGCGACGACGCGTCGCGTAACACGCGACGTTTATCGCAGCGGCAGCGCACGCAGCGGCAATTCTCGAAGAAGCAACGCCCGCGGCGGAACCTTCTACACGTTTTATTTGAAAATCGCACAATTCGCGCAACACAGACGTAGTCCGATCAAAGAGTAGGTACCCCGCGTGCGCCAAGGCGATGCCCGCCGCGTCTTTTGCTACACGTTTGAGGAATCGCCGTGGGCGCCGCGGCGCGCACCGCCACTCTTCCCACCCCGCGTCTCTATGAACAGCATCGTATATTGCTAAACAGAAAAAAACGTCCAACGCGCCGCGACACGCCACGTTCAAAACATTTTTTTTTAAATTTTGTTTAGATGATTCGTATAAAAGTAATCTGGCCAATTTGTTACGATATTTGATTAATTACTTGACTAAAATCCGTTAAATATATCTGACAAATTGACAATCTAATTTAAAAAATAACAGAACAATTTTTACTCCTCTACTGCACGTTTCGAATTGATTAATTTAAATCTTATTACTATTTAGTTACTGTTGTGTTTATAACATACAATTATCGTCTCGCGCGTAGGTTTGACGATTATCAGCTTCCTGAACAAGCCGGATTCCGAAAAGGCTTTAGCACCGTAGAACACATACATACGCTGCGACAGGTTATACAGAAGGCCGAAGAGTACAACCTGCCTCTCTGTTTAGCGTTTGTGGACTACGAGAAAGCCTTCGATTCGATCGAGACTTGGGCTGTACTGTAGTCTCTCCAACGCAACGGTGACAAAACACCACCATGTCAGTCTGACTTCACGACCAGACCTTGGAACCTATCCTTCTGCAGCGAGATGTGAGACAGAGAGACGTCATATCTCCGAAACTGTTCACCGCTGCACTAAAAGATGTTTTCAAGGATCTGGACTGGAGAAAGTCAAAGTCAAAGTCAAAGCATTTATTTCAATTAGACCATTACAGGCACTTTTGAAAGTCAAAAAAAACAAAATAAAACGCGAAGCTACAGTCCCAGTCACAAGGCATAATAACTTGTGAAAGTACTGTAGTTGCCCATTCCGTAGCGTAGATCTCTATGGAGAAGAACGGGCAAGAAACTCCATGGACACTCGTTTAAATCAAAATATGTTACAAAATTTTGGTTACATCATTCATGTTAAGAATTACAAATATGTGAGAACAATGTAGAAATACGGGCAAGTTAAGAGCGCCCAGAGTAAAAGATTAAATCAGTAATTAAAAAATAATGTAATTAAAATAAACCGTGGCAGGTAAGAGATGACCAGTCACAACTGACAGCGCCCGTTCACTAGTAGTTCACAGAGGGCTAGGCATCAACGTCATGGGGAGTACATCTCTACCCTTCGATTTGCCTACGAAATAGTGGTCATGGCTGAGACCACGGAGGACCTCAGTGCAATGCTCGATGACCTCAGTAGAGCTTTTGAAAGAGAGGGTCTTAAAATGAACATGGACAAAACCAAAGTCATGTTGAATGCCCATGTAACATCCACTCCTATCACAATCGGAGACTCTACACTCGAAGTAGTAGACGATTATGTTTACCTGGGGTTAACGGTCCAGTTGGGTAGGTCTAACTTCGAGAAATAGGTCAATCGTCGAATCCAACTCGGCTGGGCAGCGTTCGGAAAGTTGCGTGGTATCTTCTCGTCCAACTTACCGCAGTGTGTCAAAACGAGTCTATGACCAGTGTGTGTTGCCAGTGATTACATACGGGGCCGAAACGTGGTCGCTTACAATGGGCCTTATCAGAAGGCTTAAAGTCACCCAAAAAGCAATGGAGAGGGCTATGCTTGGAGTTTCTTGCGTGATCTAATCAGAAATGAGGACATCAGCAAGTGTACCAAGGTTACCGACGTAGCCCGAAGAATTGCCAAACTTAAGTGGCAGTGGGCAGGGCACATTGCTTGCAGAACGGATGGGCGATGGGGCCGAAAAGTTCTGGAATGGCGACCGCGAACCGGAAGACGATGCGTTGGAAGGCCTCCCACTAAGTGGACCGATGACCTGGTGAAGGTTGCAAGGATCCACTGGATGCGAGTCGCACGGGACCGGTCAATGTGGCGACACTTTGGGGAAGCCTATGTCCAGCAGTGGACGTCTTTCGAACGAAATGATGATGATGATGACGTGTTTATAATCGCAAGTGTTTACTCTTGTGATAACTTGAAGTAAATCACACAAATGACAAAAAAACTTCGTACACCGCAAATGGTACAATAATATAATTTTACGACCTACCATGTTTTGATGAAGAGCTTTGATACTTATATCTGTATACAAGAAAAAATACCTTAAAAAAGGTATTTACCTTTTTTTTAGTTTCGGTTAATAGCTTCGGTTAATCAGCGACGTTTGCAAAGAGTAGATTAATTTTACCACCGACGTTCGCTTGGCGGGTCTATCCGTCGCCGTCGCTCGTAACCAAACTACCTATCCGAAGTGCAAACTCGTTGCTTAGCTAGTCAAATCGTGTTTTATTGTAATTTGTAGCTCTATCCGTTCTCGCTAATCACCGGCGTTGGAACAGTGCCTTTGTGAAAAACTAATATAGTGCTACTTAGTCCTTTTGGCTCTTGAATGCTTTGAGGATTGTAGAATTCAAGAGCGCGCTCTGTGGCTAAACACTTGCGAAATTATTTGTGGAAATTTTATTTGAAAAACAAGATGGTGGCAGTAGTTCTGTGCTTAAGGCCGAGCAATTAAAAAATATTGCTTTAAAATTATCTTTGCGTTGTAAAGCAGAAAAAAAGTAAGAAACTTCAAAACTAGCATTGTCATGAAGACAGAAGGATGGATACAGATGGATAGCAAAGTAAATTGAGCAGAAGTAAGACGCGATATATGATTAAATAAAACAAAATAGCAAAAAAAAATGTAAAACCGTTTAAATAGTAATTTATTAGGTAAATAAATACCAAAAAAAGCAACTATCAATTACTTAATGTCATTTCCAATGCTCCAACAACAACTTCTACAATGTCAACAGTTTTTTCTTCTAAGCAACTAGTATAACAGAAGTCGTGTCTTAGACGCGGTGTGTCCAGAACCATCCAGAAGACATAAAAGAAGAACAGAGAAATGACCGTGGGTCCGTGCCCAAAGGATCTCAATAAAAAAGAACAATGTTACGCTGTTGGTCAGTGTCTGTCATGGCCAAAGAGTTCCAATATTGCTGTCCGAAGATCTTTTGGAGTGTGCATAAAATCGCTTTGTAATAAAGAACAACGTAGTGCTGTTGTTCAGTGTCCGTCCTGCCCAAAAGGTTCCAATAAGAAAGACCAACGTAACATTATTGTTCAGTGTCCGTCCTGCCCAAGCGATTCCAATAAGAAACGACTACGGATCGCAGGCCCGCCGTACATAAAGGATTGCATTCCGAAAAAACAACATAATGTTGCTAGTCAGTGTCCATGCATAAAAGATTCCAATAAGAAAGGGCTACATGTCGCTGTTGGTCAATGTCTGGCTCCTGCAGAAGAGCTCAGGAAGAAAGAACTATGTTTGAATAAAAAAGAAAAAGAATTATTAAAGATGCAGAAAGAGTTACAAAACCAACGAAACGAATTTAAAAAAAAGTTTGATACTAAAGCAAAAGCTGATTTAGCAGCAGCAAAAAAATTAAATCAAGCTCGAAAAAAACTACGGTTAACAGTCGATGCCACTAGTAATATAGGAGGATATCAGAAGACCAAGAAAAAAAGTAGTTTATCATGTACTAAATGTATAGAGCCTACAAAAAGCAACTGGCTCGACAAAATACGTTCAAGTCTGCGTTCATATTTCGGTGAAAGGAAGGGCGGATTTAGTGAACTATGCGCATTATATGCTAAGAAAATGGGAGAAGCGGATCATCAACTTTGTGTAAGCTGTACTGGGACTCGAAATTTAGGTTATTTTTCCGGGAACACAACACCTCGCGGATGTAGTCATCAAACGATGGAAGTGGATCGTCATAGTGGAGCATTTTATTCAAGCTGTACCGGTGGTCGTAATTTTGGTTATTCTTCCGGGAGCACATGCCGACCACGCGGGTTTAGTCGTCTCGAAGCGGCTGCTGGAGATTGTTATGGGATGGCAATGGGTCCAGCTCTCTGGTCATGGCCGTGCCCTAGACAAACCTGTAGGATGCAGCTTAAACAAACAACAAGGCATTGTTGTACGTTATTGGCTAGCTTCATAATTTGGCTACCGTGCTTGTTGTGTCTTGCGTTGCTGTGCTCTTGTTACTCCTGCTGTTGTAACGATTGCTGATAAATAAATCATAATTGAAATATAAAAAAATTATGAACATAAATGTTTGTTGTATTGTTATTTATTCTAACACATCTGCATCGCGCTTTTCGTGAAATTTTGGATCCACCCGCCACGGTCTTTTTGGTACTTGGTAGGTATTTATAATCACAGCAACCGTAAAATGTAATAAATTATTTCAAAACTATAAGGGTCCTCGTGCACTAAGTACGCAGCCACGACTACAACTTTTGACCGTAGAAGCTCCCGACCAGCCCCCCTAGCATGACCGTTCTATCTCTATTCTACCAAGAAACGACAAGAAATCTTTTCTTTACATTTGTTATTTCTTCTGCCCGAGCATGGCGCGCACCGTCGACTCGCGTTTCTACGAAGACATCGACAGAAATTCTTTCCATAGCAACGGGGCCGTTGCTATGGAAAGAAAAAAGGTTACGTTTAGTTAACAAAAAAAAGTTGCCAATTGCACGAGTTTTTCATTTTTCGTGGGCGGGATGGTGTTGCTGCATCTTGGATCCAGGCCTGGATCTTTTTCGCGAAATTAAACCTAAATATTTTACATAACATTTCAACCTTTTGAACGTAACTCAACGCAACCACGAAACGTATTTCTCGTATTTAGTTTTTATTAAGACTAGTTTGACATTTGTCAGAAGTAATATTTCTACCCCCAAATGTCAAAAGAAGAGAAAATATGGTCGTCATGCTCGACGTTGTAGACTTGTGTCGACTGAAGTAAAGAAACATTTCTTTTCTACATTCTTGATATCGCCATGCTTGGGACGATAGAAATATCTGTCAAATTGTCGATTCTTCCGTAGACATAGCTCGTTTCTACGGCGGTCATGCTCGGCCGGCAGGAGAGATATGGCGAATGGCAGTTCTGGACTCAGCTGTCAACTTTTGACAGCACGGTTGGCGCAGTGGTTGAGCGATCGACTGCTGCGCTGCGTGTCGCGGGTTCGATCCCCGCACGGAACAAATATTTTTATGGCCTACAGACTTCGATCAATAATTATTGATCGAAGCCTACAGATAGTTGTTCCGGGTCTGGCTGTTTGTGTATGTCAGTTTAAATGTTTGTAAACGCACCCACGATACAGCAGAAATCCTAGTGTGGGGCAACGTTATTAAAAAAAAAAAACTAAATCGCCCTCTTTTTGATCGACTCATGATGAAAGAGTGCGATTAGTGAATGCAACCGAAAACCGAAAAACCCTTTTTTTGGCATATTTGTAATGGCTAAAACCCGGGTTTTGATTCCAAGTTTCCGGTTTTTAGAGTTTTTAATTATTTTCGAATGGCATAATTACTAAACCACGCATTTTATAACACAACAATCTGGTAAAACATTAACCATAATATTATAAATAAACTTTTTAGTTACAAACTGTAACTTTTAAAAGGAAATCATAACAGTCTCAATACTCTCAATAGCGTCCCCTCAATTTTTGCTCATATATTGAGGCAAAGGCATAGCTGGCTGCCAAAAAGTTGGGGTCCTTGCAAAGGTGAGAAGGTACTTCACGCCAGAACAGCTGCTCAACTTGTATCAAGCGCAAGTTCGATCATGCATCGAGTACTGTTCTCATCTCTGGGACGGATCTGCCAAATACCAGCTCGATGCACTTGTGTCGATTTTAAAAGCTGGCCAAGAGGCTCATTGGCAATGTGGCACTGGTCAAGTCTAAGCTCCACAACCTTGAACATCGTCGCCGAGTTGCCAGCTTATCGGTTTTTTACCGGTTACATTTCGGGGAGTGTGCGATGGAATTGCATGATCTAATTCCGTCTAACCCGGTTCATCATCGGACTACCAGACGTACGGCGATCCGCCATCGGTACATGGTGGACATCCCACCTATACGCACTAAGCGTTTTGGGAATACTTTTATTATGCGTACCGCTAAGGAGTGGAATTCCCTCCCGGAGTCTGTGTTACCCGATAGCTACAATCTAGGCGCCTTTATGTCAAGAGTGAATAGGTTTCTTCTAGGCAAGCGCGCTTCACCGTCGACCACATCATCGCTTACCATCAAGTGAGATAGTGGTCAAGCGCGAGCCTATTGATGATAAAAAAAGACAATACTCGAAGTTGAGCTCAAATGTTTTTCATAACTGAAAACATTAGGATTTTAAAAATCAAGTGAAATAAAAAATCATCTCTTAAACATAGATCGAATCTCTTTTTGATTCTGTTGATTAATATTGTATCTACTTAGCGGATTACCTTTAACTTTTACAAAACTCTGATTTTTTTTCCTTTCTTTTAATAGATAAGTTTTTATATAATCATTGAAAAGATGAAGATGTAGGCGGTCGGTCCTACTAGCAGTTTAAAAATGTCATTTAGAAAAACAAAAAAAAAACTTATTTTCAAACCGGTTTCATCGAAAATCGGGTTTATGTACGGAACCCGAAATTTTTCCAGGTTTGCATTCCCTAAGTGCGATATACGGGAGTGGATGTGTGTGATAATGTCTTTATTGAAGAAAGTCGTAAATGCTGGACGCCTGACCGCGACCCAAGTATTATGTGTTCTGTCATTCTGTGATCTATGATCCAAACAAATATACTATTTTTTAATGATCTTCTTTGATCATTGGAGAACAGAAAATTATCATCTCTAATGGCTTTGACCTGTCAATTTTGATAGTTTGTTTTTAAGATTTATTTACAATTTTTATATAATTTTATTAAGTTTATAGTTAAATATTCTTTTTATTTGACTAATGATTATTCTACTGTTCTCTGATAAAAAGTAATGTATATCCACGACAAGCCTATACAATATTTGTCATATAAAATAAGGCATGGATTTGCATCGATTGCGAGTTGTGGGATTCGATACGTCAGTAAGTGAAAAAGTAGGCGAGAAGAATTTTAATGCAGAACTTGATAAGTATGAACTAGAGGACTGGAAGACCAGCACTGAAAGAAATAATGATGAAATTGGAAATGGAGATCAATGTCTAGGTGACAACAAGTGTCCTCCTAGAAGATTGTCGAAAAAATGCCTCGGTGACAAAATAACTCTTCCGGAAAAATCAAGGAGATATGTTGAAGACGCACCCGGACACTCTGGAGAATTGTTGAAAAAATGCTTCGGTGACAAAAGAAGTCTTTTGGAAAAATCGAAAACATATTTAGGAGTCACCTCCAAACCGCCTGGAACAATGTCGAAAAATTACCTCGGTGACAAAGTAAATATTCCGGAAAAATCGAAGATATATCTAGGAGACTCCTCCAGACCGCCTGGAACATTGCCGATAAGTAACCTCGGTGACAAAATAACTTTTCCTGAAAAATCGAAGATATATCAAAGAGATGCTTCCAGACCATCAGTAAAAATATATCTAAATGAAAAAGTAACAACACCGGGAACTTCGAAAATGTGTCGTTTTAGGACATCGCAACAGTTCCCAGATGACATCTCATTCACGAGCCCTCCAGCAACTTGGAAAAAATGGAGTTTCACCAGAAGAAAATCAAAGAGTGAAATATTTAAAATTACACCTAAAAGTAAGTTTTGTTTTATTAGCTGAATGTTTATTAGTTATTTGTATGCAGAATTTTTATTTTTATGTGAGAGTTGTTAGATGCAGGATTTCAAGCGAGACATGATAGTGTGATAGATCCAGGGGTTTCGTGGAAACCGAGTATAATATTTTTGAACATTATTCGTAATTGGGTGAATTTCCCAAATGACTTATTTTTTTGTCTTCGGTGAAATTTGTATTTGAAAAAAGGAATATCGATCTGAATTATATTTTTTAGTATTTAATAGGTAGTTATTGGGTTGTGGCAAAAATATAATTTGCCTAGGACTATTTACAAAGGTTGAAATAAATTCATAAACCTCTATTTTTTTCAAATCGGTGCTGTCCCTCTACTTTTTTTACAAACAAAAAAGCTTATACACTAATAGAAATAAGTAAGTTAAGTATATAACTTATTCTATTTTATAGAATACTAGCTGTACCCAGCATGCGTTGCAATGCACTTTTTACTACCCACCTACCCTATCCGACCTACCTACCCTATCCTACCTACCCTACCCGACGCTACCTACCTACCTACTCTACCCTACCCTACCTACCTACTCTACCCTACCCTACCCTACCCTTACTACCTACCTACCCTACCTACCTACCTACCCTACCTACCTACCCTACCCTACCCTACCTACCTACCCTACCTACCTACCCTACCCTACCTACCTACCCTACCCTACCTACCTACCTACCCTACCCTACCTACCTACCCTACCTACCTACCTACCTACCCTACCTACCTACCCTACCCTACCTACCTACCCTACCCTACCTAACCTACCCTACCCTACCTACCTACCCTACCCTACCTACCTACCCTACCCTACCTACCTACCCTACCCTACCTACCTACCCTATCCTACCTACCTACCCTACCCTACCCTACCGTATCCTATGTACTTCTCCTGGCTCTAAACTACCTCCCTGCCAATTTTCAGCTAAATCGGTTCAGCCGTTCTTGAGTTATAAGTGAAGTAACTAACACGACTTTCTTTTATATATATAAGATTAGTTTTGTTATTAATATATAGCATATTTTATTACATAATTAACGATTATTATTACTGAGAGGCACAAACGTACCTGTCCTGAAAAATGTTCTCATATCGCTGGACAAAAGTAATTTAAACCTAACTTTACATCGACGAGTCCGACAGCGTCCCCACCCCAATTTTATTTTCCTAGTTAGTGTGTGCTAGTGCACAGTCAGGACGGATTTGTGTCAAATCGCTGCATATTCTCGCCAATAACATAAGTACGCCATTTTAGTTGCTCCCGGACAATTATTTTATATTATCGGTGGTTGCATTTTTCTAGTGTAATGAGTAGTTTTATTTTTGTTGTTTTGTTCTAACACAGGTAGTAAGTAAATTAGCTTCATTGACTGTTATTGAATTTATCCTAGATATTAAGCATTTTTTCTTATTTTCGAAAAAGTGTGTTATTTCTCACGTCGCTGTTCTCATATCGCTGTAATCGGTGGTCTTTATTACCACCGATGTGATAATTTACACCGAAAAAATCAATCGGTGTCTTATATCTAATATCGGTGTTTTGATTCATGATCAACGCACAGTTTTGTCACATCGGTGGATTACTTTATCATATCGGTAGATCATTTTATCATCTCGGTGATTCGTTTTATCATATCGGTAGATCCCGTGTCATTTCGTTAAGTATAATACTATTACAAAGACAATGATATTTTTTTTTTAATTCATAGTACCTATAGTAAATATAATAAAAAAGAAAGTAAATATAATAAAATAGGTACATAATTTAAAAAAATATACTTCAACTGAATTTCTAAGAATTCAGTTCTCTTTGGATGGGATCTACTTACATAAGACCCTCAGTTCAGGTCTTCAGTTCTAAGTCACCCTTGTAAAAATATATAGGTACCTACTAACTATTTCATTTTTTGATATTCAAAGAGTGATAGATTATCATATCGCTGGATATGTACATCATTTCGGTGGATAAACTTATCATACCGGTGTACAGAAAAAAATATCGGTGCCGGTTTGTCATATCGGTGGAAACCAGAATTCAAACTGAATTTTCTCCTTAGTCTTAAATGATACGTTGATGATATTAAATTTGGGGATATTTGATATCTTAAAGATTACATTAAACCTGAAAAATATACAAAAAAAATATAAATGAAAAAGTTCACAGATATGATAAAAAAAATGGCATTTGTTGAAATTCACCCAATTAATTTTTTTTTTCTAAGTGAATTCAATGGTCTTCATTGCTATTTCACTTGATACCTTAACGAAGCTTTTGACATCTACGTAGGTCCTGTATTATGTGAACTTTGACAGTATTTACCTCAAAACTGAAATGTATTCCTGCCTTTTCCAGGATTGGGCGAAGGTTATAGGCATACCTAGTATAATTCGTATTTATTTAAATACGCCTTCGAAGCCACGTTCGGAATCTAGTGTTTGATAACAAAAATGTGTCTTTTTGTTTCAGAAAAACCGAGAAAACATGACCTTAAATTAAATTCTAGTGATACAAGTTTTTCAAACCCGTTTCGGGGCAGTACATATTCATTTCAAAGGAAACGAACGCTCAATCTGCGCAAAAGAAACTGTAGGGTTCGTCATAAACAAGAAAATGTGAAGGAAAACAATGATGTACAATTTTTGTATACGCGTGAAACTCCGAGTTTCATCAGATTATGTAGAAAAAGTGCATGGAATGAAAGAAAGAAAACGAAAAAACGCGGTTCCAGATTACCTAACGACATCTACGGTTTTCAAAAAAGTAATCGATCTATGGATCAACATTTATATACGATGTCTTGTTTCAAATTTATAGATACAGATAAAATACCCTTTAGAAAATGGAGAATGAGAAAACAACCTAAACCTAAACCTCCACAACCAGTTGCTAATTGTTTTTGTAAACATCACGCTATGAGAGTTCTAAACTCTGTTTGCGGAAGTCATCCATCAAATTGTTACAATCTAAATACCGGTCCTCACTCACGAAGATTGCAACGAAAAAAGGACAGTGACCAAGGACAAAAACCAAAAAAAAAGTTTTCACGTCATTCTAAAGCTGAAGATGAAACAGTAGAAGTTTCACCTTCATCATTCCGTCCCAAGCCAATTTCGCTTCGTGATGCTGTTACAAGCCCTACTACCGTCAAGGTTTCCGAAAGCTTCCATCCCCAGCCACCAGACGTATCCAAAGAGTCCCTGCCGCCGCCACAGACCGCTAACGCTACAAACGAGGATAGTCAAAAGCCGAATCCGCTACCTTGTAAAGCTTGTGATCATTACCAAAACGCAGCACGTGCTGCTAGCCCCGCAAAAAAGAAGTGTAAAACCAACAAAAAAAAAATTAACATTCTCTCCAACATTTATAAAAGATTTTTTTCCAGATTTATAAAGCGCATTGTTGATTTCGAATCAAGAAAGGCTTTTTCAGGAAAAGGCTGTGTGAAACCTTTTTGTATTGGATTACTCATTGTGATGTGGTCTCCATGTCTGTTGGCGGGAGTTCTGGTATGGGTAGTCATGTTTCCTCTGATATTCGTAAATATGTCAAAAGGTAAATCAAAAAGATCATTTCTGATGAACAGATTTCGTAAAAATGACCCACGTTCGGAATACCAGCGAAAGAGTTTTGAAAATTATTTGCCTCGAAAAAGAAAGAGTTTTATGTCGATAATGGCGGGTTGGTGCACACGCACCGTTGGCGCTGTCGTTCACTCTTTCAAAGCAGTGATGTCTATGTTTAAACTTAAAAGTAAGGACCCAACGGTTCTAAGCGGTTTCGATTGTCCGTGTATGCCACCGTATTATCCAAACCCAAGAAATACTTACAATTTGTTCTATGTGGGCAATAGAGGATGGGTGATGAAACCTTTACGTCGCAGAAAGATACGCTCTGTTGCGAGCTCTCGAGTAGTGCAAAGTATGCGATGTGAATTTAGCCCAAAAATGAAATGCCTCAAAAAGTGGCAACAGAAATCATCAAAAAAAGCGTATTTTGAATGTCCAGTGCGTGGGAGTAAAAGATACCTAGGGCGTCGATCGTCGCTAGCAAGGCGTACCTATCAGTTGCTAAGAACAGCCGAGTGGCCCAGTAGTGCTTTTTTAAATGAGCAACGTTCACAATCACTACAATGCCGTCGTCATAGATGTCAACAGGTAAATATTCCACCGACTCCAATTCCGATTTCCAATTCAGCTGATGAAGGAATCAATATCAATCAAGCAAGAAAGAATAATTCAAAAATAATAGCTCATAATATCGCACAAGAAGATTTTGCGATAAACCGTTTAGGTCAACGTAAAAATGGAACTCTGCCATTTGGGTTTGATTTGAACTACCCCTGTGGGACAAAACACTTTCCGATAGCGAATTTAGAAACATCTAGAGACAATACATTTGATTTAGCAGGTAAAACTGTAAGTATGTTGACAAAAAATAATCCCAGTTTAGTCACAAAAGGCTTAAAGGTACTTAAATGTGGGACTAGACACGAAAGCAGTAATCCTGTTAACAAAACTAATGATGAAATTAGAAATTTTAAAGACATTACAATCAACAGCATACCAGCAAAACATATTCTTAATTATTCTAAATTCAACGGATTACAAAGTCAAACCATTTATCGGGTAATAACTTCAAACTACCCTTTTGGTAAAAGCCATAAATCGGCATTAACAAATAAAAAGTTATGTTCTCTCCAGAACAATCTTCGCTTAACTAATAAATGTGTTTTAGCTTTATCTAAAGCGGCGTTGAATAAACAAGCTATTACAAGCGCAATTAAAGTAAATAACGCACATAAAACACAAAATACTGCAAAACACATTCCATATCAGCGAGTTACAAATCAGTGTAATAAAATGGAAAACGCTTATCTAGATACGACGCCGACGTCTAAATACACCCTTGGGCCCAAACATTATCCACCTAAACAAGCTTTTAAATTTAGGAACGGTATTCCGACTCAAAAACATCCAAGCCCAGGTAAAATCAAATCAAGAACCAAACCCGATATTGCCTTAAATTCGTCTTTTGGAAAGACATACAATTACTCTAAACAAAGTTACAAAAATAAACCACATCAAATTACTGAAACTCTTAAGCAACCGAACACCGTAGATATCGCAAGTACCAATCGCAACAAAGGTTTGCATCGCCATTGTAGACACCATCAATATAAACAAGGTGACAAATATGAGACGCATAATATCCCTGCATTTCATAAGCAATCAAACACGTCCGACAATATAACAAAATCCAATCGTAATATAGCATCGCATCGCCCTTGTAGACAAAAACAATATAAACAAGGTTACAGATATGAACCACGTCAAATCTCTATCGAAACTCAAATGAAACCGAACACAGCAAACATCATGACACGTACCTTTAGCGATATAGCTTTGGGTGGTCCTAGTGGCGTGAAACATGAACAATGTAATCGTGCTTTTAAATATAAATCACCTCAAATTCCTGTTGAAAATCAAATGCAAGCAAACATAGCCGACAACATGATAATGACCAGTCGAGATATAGCTTTGAATTACCCAAGCGGTGAGAAACATGAACAATATAAGCTTCCTCTTACATATAAAGCACGTCCAATTCCTGAAGAAATTCAAATGCAAGCGAACAAAGCCGACAATATGACAATGACCAGTCGAGATATAGCTTTGAATTACCCAAGCGGTGAGAAACATGAACAATATAAGCTTACTCTTAAATATAAAGCACGTCCAATTCCAGTAGAAATTCAAATGCAAGCGTACAAAGCCGACAATATGACAATGACCAGTCGAGATATAGCTCTGAATTGCCCAAGTTGTGAGAAGCATGAAAAACGTAATCATGCTTTTAAATATAAAGCAGGTCAAACCCCTGTTGCAAGTCAAATGCAACCGAAAATAGCCGACAACATGACAATTACCAGTCGAGATATAGCTCTGAATTGCCCTAGTGGTGAGAAACATGAACAATCTAAACATGATCATAAATATCAAGCACGTCTAATTCCTTTTGCAACTCAAATGCAACCGAACATAGCCGAAAACATGACAATGACCGACAATGATAAAGGTACGAATCATCTTAGCGGTCTCAAGCCCAGCACGGTTAACAAAGAAATACTATGTATTTCAAAAACAACTGACAATGATACGAAATACACTCAAGACTACACTAGTTTATCAAAATCAACTTATCAATATGTGATAGGTCTCAGATCTGTTACAACTCAAAAGCAATCGAACAATATCGACGTCACGACGATGACTAATCGTAGTATAGCGTTAAATAACTTTTCCGGACATAAATACATACAATCTACGCCATCTTACAAATATAAAACAATTAACAATCACGATATGGCTTCGAATTACTTTGGTAATGTCAAGCCGAGTACTGCTAACCAAGAAATACTTTGCATTCCAAAAACATCTGACAAGGATACGATATGCGCCAAAGAAAGTTTTTCACCAGATGATGACCCTAAAAGAAAAGACATTTCCATACAGAAACAGGATTTTAAGATGGATGCATCTGCATATTGTGCTAATGATTATAGAAGTAAAACTAATGTAATTGTCCCTCCAGAACAAAAGTTGTCAGTCAGAACTTTACTTCAATCACACGCAAAAAGTCCACTATCTGGAATAACTTCAGACTACCCATTGACTGACTGCGGTTTAGCCACCCAAATTACACAAGTTTCAAGATTTCAATCAAATTGTTCGAAATCAAAAGAAGAGTGTGGTTGCGGTGTAACCCCGCAAACAAACACGGTCGTCAAGGAAACTGCAACCACTCCTAATAATCAGGCAACATTAATACAATTACCGCCCCACACTAGGTTACGTATACTTTCTGAGTGTGCTTGTGGATCAAACCAAGTAGGAACGGAGTATCAGGCTGGGTACCCGCAGAAACTTTCAATTCCACAACCTAACGTGTCCGAAAAATCACGTAAAAATATTGATCAAAAAACACCTTTAACTGGCACGCAAGGACTTATGTCCCCTGTAGCGCCTCCCCGTCCTAAAACCCTTATTGTGACTGAAACAACCTCTACAACAGACTTCCAGAAGCTTTCATGTGACTGTAAGTGTGCATGTAACACGCCTCTTAATTCGAAATTTCCGCAGCATCTTCCTATTGTGGAACCAAATTTTTCTAAAATAGATTCACTGCATCGCAGTCCTCGGCCAAAACATTCATCGCAACGCACCACATTAGGAACCGATGGAATTAACGTGCAAACAGATATCCCTAAAGTAAACAAGAATTTGGCAACCTCACAAGCAACTAGTCTGCTGCTTGGAATAGCAACAGACTGCCGCTGTAGACAAATTCCTCAGCAAACTGAAAAAATTAAAAACATGGAGCAAATCGAAACTGTTAGTAAAAATACATACATTCATAAAAGTAGTTCAGCAAAAAAGCTCCCCAGTCAACAGCCAACATTAACAAAAGTACCGTCTCAACCGTTTGGTATAGCTATTGACTGTACTTGTGGATCAAACCAACCGATTGTAGCCGAGAAGAATTTAAATAACGACGTAACGGCTTTCAAATCCCACATAGCAAAGGATACGCAGGCAAAGCCAAACACAGCTTCAAAAAAATCTTCGACCTATAAGATTCTAAAAGTACCTGAGTATTTAACACCCCGGAAGTCTTTGCATCGCAAGTGTCGATGTCCAATTGTAAAGACGAAAAGACATCTGTCAAAGATTCCAAAAACACCAGAATGTTTATCATGCTTGAAGAATTTGAAGAGCTCTGGTCCAGTTGAAAGCATACAGGATCCTTTAGGTATAGAACCTTATGGCACCAGAGAACGTACAACAGCCTCCAAGAGAAGTGCTGTGAAAGGGGAAAAGACCGTGTCAAAGATTCCAAAATCACCAGAATGTCCTTGTCCGACTGAAAATCTGCAGGAGCCTACACCTCAACGTTCACGGAAGTCTACTTTCAATCGCAAATCGTTAAAAATTCTACACCAGTTTCATTGCTCTTCCTCGCATAAAGACCTTGACGGAAGATGTTTCGAATCAGTTACACCAGTAGCACAGTCTACTACACGACGGTCTCCAATTCTGTCATGTGAAAGACCTGAGGATACCTACTCTGTTGATAAAACTTCTTCTCAACTTCAACTTCAATGTAGCAAATTATCGCATTATTCAAGTAGTATTAATAGTTTATTTATGAATTTACGGTCTACACTATTTAGCCGTAAGTTAAGTAAACAAGGAAAAGTACCTGAACATGGGAAATCATCTCAACGCTCAAGTTTGTCATCATGTTTAAATAAAACGTATCATCGCCCGAATGATATCACTAAAAAAGTATCCCTTCATACCCGCAAATCTATGCTAGGTGACGAATCAAATCGTCAAAAACCTTCAAGTCATGGCAAGGCCAAACATTGTCCATGCCCAGTTCATCAGGGGTATGCGCATAAACCTTTGCTTGTAGATAATTCTTGCTCGTGTCTACCAAGTGTATCGAAAACTTCTCACTGTCCATCTTTTCCATCACATTCAAGTGAGTTAGAATATCGTTTGCAACCAGACAACGAAAACTCAAGTTCCTCTTTACGACTAAGTAAAATCTATTGTTATTTGTTCCCTAGGCTTTTTGTAAGTCAGCAGTCTAAAACATCTGCGAATTCATCGATTGTAATATCAAAGAATCCAACTGAGTGTAAATGTTCGATTGATGAAACTTCTTCGACTCCAAAGGACGGAATGTCCCACCAGATATTGAAAACGCTGTTTTTGAGGAAGCCACATTCAAAAACACAACAGCTTCTGAGTCAAAGAGATAGATCTCAATGTTCAGCTCACTCCAATCGATCTCAGGAAACGATCTCATCCAAATATGTTTTGAACATTAATCAAGGGTCATCTAGAGAACACGATGAGCACCAACTTTCTGAGAATGAATCAATACTGGTACAATATTATAAAATAATACCAGGGGCGTGCAAATGCGTGAAAAAACATTTAGGTAAAATCACGAGTCGTCAGTCGAGTCAAAACTTAAATAGATCTCAGGAATCAACGTCGGCACAAAAACAATCGTCTAATAAAAAGTTTAATCCGCAATATTCCTTGTCTCAAAATGTGGACGCGCCGATGCCGCCAACAGCGGAAGAAACGGTGCCATTGCATCTTTTGCATCCGGACCCTCTAAAGTCTAAACGCCCTTCATTTAATCTGCCTCAATCGAAAAAATTGATCGAAAAAATAAGGTCTATAACGGATATAAAATCGACCAATTCACGTAAAAATAAACAAGAAAAGGGTTCATCTAACCCAGGTGCTCAAACGGCACCCATCATTCCAGGTAAGTGTGCTTGTTGGCTCGATCCGGACCCTCTAAAGTCTAAACGCTCTTCATTGAATCTTCCTCAATCGAAACAATTGATCGAAAAAATAAGGTCTCTAACGGATATAAAATCGACAAATTCACGTAAAAATAAACAAGTAAAGGGATCATCTAACCCAGGCGCTCAGGCGGCACCCATAATTCCCGGTAAGTGTGCTTGTTGGCCCGAAAAATTGCATCACCTTTCAAAAAAGTTATCACAGCATCCCCGTAAATCTGTGAAGAAAATATCACCGTCTCAACAACCACCCAACTTACTTAGCTCTCAGCCAACACATACAAACAAGAACTCTCGTCAATCAAGAGTCAGTACTGAGGCACAAGCTGAAAACCCGAATCATTTTTCAATTCGGAAACCTAGTCAACCTTTTCAGTCAAAACGAACTAAAGCTGATCAAGCAATACGAATAATTCCAGGTTCGTGCCAATGTGTAGGACATCAAAAATTTAAAACAGAACATGCATCAAACACCAAATTACAACCTGATAAAGATTTGCAGAAATATCCAAGTATTGAGCCACACAGCTTTCCAACTTCTCGTCAACGATTCAAATCACCTACAGTATCGCGTTCTACACCCAAAACGAAATTTGGAACTTCTGTTAAGCAAACTGAATTCTCTCAATGCCAGAATCAACCAGTGGCGTCCAAATTATCGCAGCCTCACCCAAGCCAACATGCTATTCATTATAATGCGCCTTCACGTAATTCTAAACCAACACGTAAAAAACCCTGCAAGTGCCGTAGCTTTAAACATGGACACGAACAAGAAGTACTAATAAATAGCTTACACAAAATCGCAAAAACTCGGCCTCCGGGAATGTTGCAACATTCCTCCGAGAAATTTCGAAAACCACATTTGGTTTCGGGCGTGTATACTAATTCCGCGAAGAGAAGGTTAAGGGGTGAACACATACTAATACAACGGTCCGAAATACCACAAAACATGAAAAATTCACAAATTCAATCAAATCAGCAAATGCAACAAAACCTGCAAGATCAAAAACAATTGTCACAAATTCCCACAAATATGGACAAACCACCCCCTGAATTGTTACAGCGATACACAGCGGGAGACAGACGAAAACATACAGCAGAAGGTGGAGTACAACAACCATATCCGGACTTTAACCGTGTATCTATGCGCTATCCTGGTCATAATGGTCTAATTCAATCAGTACTTAGTCCTGGACTAAACTGTAAGCCTGAACTCCTATCCACCAATCCTCACATCTGCGATCCTTGTTATACAAATTCAGCTAATAGGTGTGCACTACCGTCACCTTATGATGAGTCCGCTCTTAGGCGTGCATATAAACGACGACCATTACGGTGCACTCCACCTAGACAGTTACCAAAGATTTGCGAACAGACATGCCAAAAAAGAAGGAAAAAGAAAGGGACTGGGATCATAGGCTTTTTTCGGTGTCTACTAAAGTCATGCAAGCAGGCTGAGCAGAAAGCATGGCCAACCGATTGTACATGTCATCCTCTGTGGGTAACCGCTTTAAAACGAAGGCCATGTTTCTGGATATACAAGGTCTGCCCACGTGCATACCCGACAGTCTTAAGTATTGGTAAATGGTACAACGCCATACGTCGATTATTTGCTTATTTTATTACTCTTTGTTTTTGGAGTCCACTTATTTTATGTTTATATTTGTGTTGCAATGTACTATGCCGAAGTACTTCGTAAAATAAATGGAATTTTATTAAATTTTATACAATATCCGCGAGTACACACGGCGACACATCAAGCTATACTTTTCCAGTACAACATGACCTTGCTTTGTATAGATTTCCCGTACAATGAGAGATCCGCATAAACTGGTTTGTAATACCTTGATTTTTGTCGTCGTGCGTATTAGCGGTTGCGGTATTCTTTTTCCTTTAATAGCGTTTTAGTGGGAATTATCACAAGATATCCTGGATCATACTCAAAGACTGGACTATAAGTAGAATACTTATAAATTGACTGGACTATAAGTAGAATACTTATAGTCCAGTCAATTTAGACATAAAAATAGTGGTCAAGTTACAATAATTCCGGAGAGCCAAATTTTGGTGGAGAGGAATATGAAGACCATTTCTGTAGTTATTTTAAGACCTACAACTTTGTCAGAAGTTTTTTTTTTTATAAAACTTACCGTTTTCGAGAAAAACTCAGAAAACCTCAAATTTTGACCTTTAACCTTGAATAACTTTTGTAGCACCCATAGGATCTATGGGGATTTTTAAAACTTTATTTGTAATGGCAAACCCCAGCTCTCCACCAATATTTGGCGTGTATGTTACCTATGATGTTACCCCAGCAAGAAAGTATCTCCTAGAGTTATATGAGTAGAACGTATAGTTGGTGTCTTATCTGCTGTAAATGTGCCCCTACATAACAAAATGTGTGTTCCCTGTCGTTTTGAAAAAAAACGGAAAAACGATTCTTGCTGGGGTAACGTTTTTATGAAAATTCTAAACGAATGATCAGAGAGAGAAAAATGATGTGCCCCCAAAAATTAAATCTGTGCCCCTTCAGATTTTCGAGATATTGCATTTCCTGCTGGAGTAACGTTTTGATGAATCGTATATCTTTAGAACCATTGCATGTGCCCCTGTAGAATAAACATACACGAGTAGCTCTTAATGTGTGCCCCAATTAGATTTAAGAAAATATTTATAGTTTTCAAGTTATCGCGGTTTTATGAAAACCCGAAAAAACATCGCAGCGCTTAAATGAGACAAGGTATAAGTTCGCTGAAAACTATTCGGTCCTTCTTGACGCTAATTATAACCATACAAAGTTTCAAAACTGTTCATGCATGCGTTTTTGATTATTCTTGCTTAAAGTCAAAACAATGGTGTCATAACTTTGACGGCAAAATACAAGGAACTGGCTCAATCCCAGGTGTGTAGGTGTAAACCAAAATCGTGTGCCTTTAGTCAAAAATATATGGTGAAAATATTGAGCTTGGAATGTTTCGCATTAAGTAAATATAAACTAAAAACCAAAATATGTAAACAACGGCTGGTTATCCGACCAAATTTGAATGACAACTAAAAAGCGATGGATTCATACGTATCGATGACCTTGTTTACTTTACACACGTGTTGTTGTGCTTGAGTACACTGAAGTAGAAAAGTAATATAATAAAATAAAGTTGTTATTTGATTATATTCTATTAGCTGTTTCTAAGAAACCAAAAAAAAACAGAAAAAGTCATTCCTACACCTTTATGAACTTGGAGGGTTGTATTGATGATTTTGATGATTATACTTCTTTTAATATTTTAATCAACATACAACCTAGCACTGGCGTGCAAATTGCAAAAAAAAATATTAAAGTTTCGCGGGTCGGTTGGAGCATTCACCTTAACAAAATAAATTTTGGTACCTAACCGAACCGATTTGCTTCTGGCGCGTCACGACTCGCCACGACACGTAAGTATGTTTATTATGCTGACGTCATTGGCTAAAAGGCCTCAGTAGCCAGGTACCAAAAAAACAAGTGGTCAAAAGTGTCAGTGTCAATGTCAGCCTGTGAGTTGTGACATACTTTTCTTTGGCGATTCGGCCTTTTATTTGGTTTGTATTCTGTAGTATTGCAAGACTGCAAGTGTATTGTTGTACCGTTTCCTCTGTATTTCATGTTTTGTTTTAGCTTGTCTTTATGCAGTATTTGAATTGTACAAGTTTGCATGAAGCGACTTTTTTTTCGTAAACAAGTAAATACCGGGATATCAACACGATGCAGGCAGAAGAAAAACGCTCAAAACCATCAGTTGATTTGGCTTCTTTAGAACCTACGGCGAGGGTTAAACAATTAGCCAACTATGGTGCCGTGGTAGATGTAGATCCGAACGTCCCACCGAGGAGGTAAATATTTAAACACCATAACTATGACTTCGTGCATGATCAAGGCAATGATAACGCATTTTAGGTAGGAAAAACCTAAAGTTTGAGACAAATAGGTGCTTTAGATCCTAAGAAAATACCCTTAAAAACGGGCTTCTGTGGACGTGGGTCTCGCAGCTAGGTAAAAACAGCCCCATAAGTGAAGTTTAAGTTATGCTTTGTCAAGCTGTTGGTCTCAGCTGTCATTTATAGGTTGGAAGACTTACTTATAGTCTTTTCTGTTCAGCCAGACAACCTTGTGAAGGGATTATTTTTAATGTAGGTTTTTTCCTTTTCGGGTAAAGCTTTTAGCAGTAAAAACATTTGCACACTCCACAAAGCTTGTAATAAACTGTATCTGATTAGGAGTAGAAAGGGAATTTATGGAAAACGCAAAAAAAAGAAACAACCTGTAAATTTTAATGAAACAATTTTATTGTGAACCCAGATGTATTGGGAATCTGGGCAGGAGAATGATTTTTGATGATGTGGTACCGACACCAAGGACCTTCTGCAAGGGGGTTACCCCATGCAGAAGGTCCTTGGTGTCCCTGATGTCTTAGTTCAAACATAATGCAGAAGTCTGCAAATTTGCAACCTGCCCATTAGCAAGGTGGGACAGCCAGCAATAAAACTGTCATCTGTAAAGTGAATTTAGAAAACTCTGATTGAAAAAACTGATTTATTGTTTTCCTGTTTTGTGGGTTTTTTTACTAAGAGTTTAACCCACAGAATCAGCCAGACCCGGAACAACTACATGTAGACCAAACAATTTGTTCCGTGCGGAAATTGAACACGCCACACGCGATTTTTAACATAAAAATTAAGGAAGATTAATGTAAACAATTTCAGGTATTATAGGTCAGGTTTGGAGATGGTCAGAATGGCAAATGTATACCTCGCAGAAGGTAGTCTTGAGAATGCTTACATCCTGTACATTAAGTTTATGACACTGTTCTTGGAAAAGATCCGCAAGCACCCGGAGTATGTATCGGTTCCACCTTCAGTGAAGGCTGTGAACCAGGCTAAGCTGAAGGAAGTAATGCCCAAAGCTGAGAAACTGAAACAAAAGCTTCTTGACCAGTATGCCAAAGAACATGTTGTCTATCAGGAAGAGGTAAATATAGAAAAAAAATGTTTGTCATTATTTTTTAAGTCAATTTTGTATTCTTCCCTTTTGACATTCACAATTTAATACAGGGTGAATTTTTCAAGTGGACGTGGATGGCCAAATCGGAACCTATGAGGAATAGCGAAATATACTCACAGGAGCCTGGAGCCTGATTTTGATCAAAACTAAAACTGTTATATTAGATTTTGAAAAATCTTTCTCTATTCCTAGCCAGGAATTGAACCCGTTGATTTTGGAAAAGAGCTGTATTATCACACCATTCAATAGTGTCGCTATAATTCTGGGAAGTTATTCCTCATAGTTTCGGATTTGCATGCAATTCTAGGTGCGATGCAAAAGCAAAAAATGCCAATATTTCTTAAACCCACTCTTAACTCCTTTGATTTCCCTAGGAAAAGAAAAGGCGTGCAGCAGAAGAGGAAAGGAGAAAGCAAGAGAGAGAAGATGCAAAACTGGCTGAACGACTCCAAGCTGATGAGAATAAGAAAGATGCACACACAACTACACCACATCTACTTCATGCTGTGAGTTTGTTCTTCTGTTTTTTACCACATCAGTTCTTTTCAAAGCAGTAATGCATCTGTAAGACTTGAATTTGATGATTATACAACCTGTTTTTTTTTTAATATCCCGTAACCCTAGGATATGATTGAGACCATATCAAAGAATCAACTGGCATATGAATTATGTTTCAATCATACTTTTTTTTTTTCGCATTTTCTTTGCTTTAAATATGAATTATTGGTTTGAATAAAAAGAATTACTCGTATTTATCAATCAAACTAATACTATTTTACTACACTACTGCGAAGTTTGGCAACCTCGCAAACGTAAAGATTCGTCATACTGGTGATAACATTTGACCTAAGTAAATTATGATTGATGATATCGCCGAAACTTTGCATTTTTGTACCACCTATTCTAGGAGTTTTAGTATTAGTTTTACCTACAGAATATAACCCTAGAGTTATGGGACATAAAAAAAAACAGGTTGTATAGTTCTCGGGGCTTGTCGTTACATAAATAAAAAGAGCCGCACGCCTCGTGTGAAGGTTTAGCTAGGGTTGCCGAGGTGTGGTTTGGTGACCTTCCATATCTATATCATAATAATATCTTGCCTCAGAAAACACGTTAAGCTGATGCTGTATGGTAATTGTAGATCTATCACAGTCTTAAGGGTAGGGCCTGAAAGTCTGAGAGCCAGTTTTACCGAGTGGCAGTCGCTCCATTCAAATACTAGTATTTTGCTGCATCTGGTTACACTAACATATTTGGAAAAAGGCTAGGCGGGTGATGATAACTATTTATTTATTAGCTGTCTAAATTACAAGAGTAGAGTTCAAGCATATAGCTTGTGATCCCCAGTTAGAAGAACAGACGACCTTAAAAAGGCTGACTAGAAGCGGAGCACGGAGAAATGGTGCCGTGGCGTTACTTTTGAGAGGCTTATGTCCGGCTGTGGACTTCGAAAGGCAGATTTATAAGGCAAAAATGATGCATATCATGTAAGACACATGTCTAGAACTATGCGTCATATTCATAACAGTCATTATTTGGAAAATACAGTGTTATGAGTACATTCGAAATCAGCAACACTTGAGATTAGATATGCGGATAAATTGGGCATCGGAGTTCTCGTCGTTAGTAAACGGTGCTTTGCAACGTTAGTGTTGAGACAGCATTCGGTGTTACCTTTACAATCAATTTATCAACTCCAATCTACTGCTGGACTTAGGCTTCTTACCAAACCTAGCCACAACATCTATCCCTTCGCATAAAAACGCACCTCTGCAATTCCTTTTAATATTTTTTTCGGTACTTCAAAATGCGTGTCGGTTCGCGTAATAAGGACGTTTCCGTGTTGCACCTCGAGGAGTGTAGTCTAGTATGTGTGTGTGTGACGATGGTGATTCAGGAGCAGTGGGCCGTGTCGCCGTCGGCGCCGGCTATGGACGGCGTGCTGTACCCCGACGACTTCGCGAATGAGCCGCCGCGGGCGCCGTCGCATCACTACCAGCCAGTGCCGCCGATCATACCGCCTTCAAGGCCGCAAGTGTGAGTATCAGTCTTAGGGGGATTCCACACGCATTCAGCCCGTTTAAACTGAGTTCAAGAATGCTATGCTTTTTATGATTCATTTATTTATAGCAATTGTACCGATGTCGAAAATTCTGCCGATGTCACATAATTATGACATCGAGAACCGCGGCAGCAAAAAAAAATGTTGACGGATTAAAAGTGTCGTCATTGAAACAACAGTTTTTGAAGCCGGTTCAGATTTGCTGATCACGTTCAGTTTCGTTGGTAGAATTCGTTGAATATTATAATATATAGGTAGTGGCGACCTGCCTCAGTCTCATCCGGGTGCAAAATGAATGCACTGTAAAAGGAAACCATATCTCTATATGGATTATTAAAAACATGGTGATACTGACATGTTTGACAGTGGAGGTTGAGAGATTCTATTCAGGAGGGGTCATTTGATGATTTACAAACCGTAAAAATAAAGGGCGGACCAATTGAAGTAAAAAAATTATATCTCACTTTTAAGTTGTGTTTGAATTCATTTGTAATACCGGCACTAAAGTCTGTCAACTCTATCCGCAATAATGGGTCAAATTAAATTAGAGGTGACGATCAACGAAGATATCTTGTCTCATAATTGAACTCCATAAAGCTGATTACGGGGTCAACGGCCGCTGAAAGAGTAGTTACTAGTATGTATGAATTTAGTAAATCTTTTTGTTTTGTCGTCATTAGATTTATTCCCAAGTCTTCGTGGCTATATATACAGCCGCACGGGTCGATCTTTAAGATAAAGCCCTGCATGGCAAGGTCGGTCTGTGGATGGATGTCCATCATTACATACCGAGTTTCCTCCGTGCCTCGGAAAACACATTAAGCCGTTGGCGGCTCCGTTCCCGGCTGTTGTAGATTTTTGACCTTCGTTATACCGGTAGTCAGTGGAATCTCTGACAACCAGTCTTACCAAGGGGTATCGCATCACCCAGTACTAACTGGGTTGTGGAGGTCAGATATACAGTCAGTCCATGTAAAATACTGGTATTCAGCTGCATCCAGTTAGCCGAACCCAGCGTAGTTGAGAAAAGGCTAGGCAGATGATTATGAGCCCTCGAACTTCAGCAGTCCGAGTCCCATTCAGCACATTGATTGACATACATGTAACATTGTGCAGTGGCGCAGCGAGCGTAGAGTCTCTGTACGGGGCGTCGCGCCTGCGCACTGTGGTGGTGCCGGCTGCGCTGCTGGCGCGCTTCCTGCGCCTCGCCGCCTCCAACACCGACCGCAACGTCGAGACCTGCGGTATACTCGCCGGCATACTTGTGAGTACACACTCAATTCTAATATGAACCTCAAAAGTATTAAGTTGGGGTTCGAACTCGCATGCACGCTTGATTACATCTACTATACAAGGTGTTGTTTTGCATCCTCGTCAAATTCAAGGAGGTTACTATGCTAATGATTCTCGACCCGAATCAATAATAAAATGGGTAGGTAATTTTTCATTTTTTTCTTATCTACGGAAATCGGTAAGTGTGAACCACCCGTGTTTTAAACGCGGGCCGTCTGATTCTCGCCCTATAACGGCGCTTCCACAAATACAAACAATCTCAAACGTTTATTCGATAATTTCTTATTTCCTAAACCACGATAAGAGGGTTATTCTGAAATACTGATAAACATAAACAACCAAAAAAATCAGGGTTTATTAATAATTAACTAGGTACCATAATTTGAATTGATTATTTATGTCTTGTGTGACGACCTCCTGAATTTTGACGAGGATGCAAAACAACACCTTGTATAAAAACAGAGTGAATTTTTTGTGTGCGTGAAAAAGGTTAAAGTGCTTTGCAACGCATGCCTGGTACAGGTAGTGTGCTTGTAGGAACATACAGTATATACAAGAAAAGTGTGGTCATATTAGGGGATTGTTACCGACCATCAAACCAAACAACATTCTCCATAATCGTAAAAGCGAAAATAAAACTAGCTGTCACCCTGCCACATACATTATGGTTGAGTAGGTATTTTTTTTTTGTATGGAACTGATAGTTTTTTTTTTTGTGGGATATATGTTTTTATGGTCCCATCGAGAAAGTGGTTCTCTAAAATATATAGGTGTGCTAAAATATATAGGTATATATTTATTTCAAATCACAAATATTTTCAATCTTTCCTTTACATAACTCTTTTTATATGGTCTGACATTATGACGTAACATTACAGGAGCGCCACCAATTGAAGATCACGCACGTCATAGTGCCCAAGCAGACAGGAACCCCAGACTCCTGCAGCACTAATAATGAAGAGGAGATCTTCCACTACCAGGACCAACATAATCTCATCACTTTGGGATGGATTCATGTGAGCTAACATTTTATGTACTAAAATATAATACGTCTGTAATTCCTGAATGGTTAGGTTAGTTTTTATTTAGGCATAGGTGTACCTAAACTCTCACATTTCGCCAGTTATGTTAAACTCCATGTAATAAGGGGCGAGCCTTTTGCCATCAACCAGTCATAAACTTCGGGCTGGTACTGAGAAATTCCTTTTGGAAAAACCCGACAAAATCACTGCCCGACTCGACAATCGAACCCAAGACCTCATACTCAGCTGTAGCTGCTTATACAGGGTGTAACGGAAAGGGTATATACATCCTTAAGGGTGTGCTACAGACCATCAAACTGAACATGTTTATCAACATAAAAAAAAATTGCAGCAAAAAAATATATCAGCTGCCTATACATTTGGGTCTAATAGGTATTGTAATTTTCTATGGGGCAGCAGATATTTTTTTTGCTGAAAAACATGTTTTATGATGTGAAACATGTTCAGTTTGATGGTCTGTAGCACACCCTTAAGGATGTATATACCCTTTCCGTTACACCCTGTATAGCTATAATTTAGTCAATAAAGCAAACTTTGGACGATATATTGTTGATATTCAAGCTCTATTGAAGCAGCTATTTGTTATACTGGCTATTTAGAATCCAACTACACAACTCTTACATGTATATTTATTTGCATAATTGCATCAAAATCCATTCAACTTGGATGCTTTGGCAGAAACAGGTTATATGTTATAACCTGTACGTACTTCGGGTATAACTTATATCCGAAGCTAACTAAACAATAAACATGCTTATTATTCACGAGCATTCGTCAATCTATTACGACTGACTCATAGGAGTAATTAACCTACCATATGACATAAAAAATAACAATTTTTGCTGTCATTAGTAGATCTTGGACAGTTGTTGCTCAATGCTAAATTCATGTAGGTTTTTAGCTGCATAGAAAATTACATAAAAATATTCCTGTTCCTGATATGATTATCAGTAGCTATCAAAATTCTAAAAACTCAAGGCTTTTGTTTTGTTTACCTATTTGAGTCACTGATATCATAAATTAAATAATATCTGCTAACAATGTTGTGAACAAAGTACATTATAACTTTGTGAATCACGCTTTATCGTGCGATCGTAACTATATTGATTATAGGTGTATGTATATTGGCAGATTACATTAGATAAAACTGAGTCAGCTCACTGGCTAAGACGTCAAACGGATAAGCCCTAGGGTATAAAATAACGTGATATAAGTACCGTAAAATGAGGTGAATCGGGACGAAACTTTGAAAGGCATTTTTATGTTATTCGAATATTATTGGTAGCCTAAAATATAAATAAAAAATAAATACTGGATTGTTTATTAAATTAAAACAGAAACGATCCTAATAGCTTATTAGTGATGAATTATTTGTATTCAACTATGAAATCCCATTCAAAATTTTGTCCCTATTCTCCCTCGCATCCCTATTCACTAAGTTTTACCGGTACATCCCCTGTTGGCATGTTGTCTTGACGTCTAAAACACAATTTTACTTTGTTTTGCTTCGATTTGAAGATAGATATTTAGTACACTGTTTTAAGCGATCATGGCCCTTGCAACAACGTCGAAATATCGGGAGCACACAATACATATATAATAATTAAAATAAAAGTCTTTGCCAAGTTACAGTATCTTTACTCAGTGTTACTTAGATTTCGATGAGTTTTTTACACTTTGCTAATTGCTAATTCGAATCATTTCAGACTCATCCGACCCAGACAGCCTTCCTGTCGTCTGTGGACCTTCACACGCAGTGCTCGTACCAGCTGATGATGCCTGAAGCGATTGCCATTGTCTGCGCGCCCAAATACAATGAGTAAGTACCACTTAGGCCTCACATTAGCCAACTCACAACTGCTTTATAATTCGCCGGATAGTGATCGCAACAACTGGATGTTAGGCCTTACGTATACTTCATTGTTGTTAAATAAGTTAGTGCATGAGTTTATTGCTAACAATAATTAAGTTGAAGTTATGTGGTATGTTGGTGTTATATTATGTCAATTTTGATTTACAAAACGAAAAATAACTATCAACATTTTTCTTACAAAATTTATTTAAGTTTGATTTGTCAAAAAACTTAATAAGCTCTGTATGACCATAATCATGAATGATCAGCAGCAGAGTTTTCTCTAATGTTCATGACATATTTCAGAACTGGTTACTTCGCATTAACTCCTGACTACGGAATGCAGTTCATCACAAATTGTAGACAAACCGGGTTTCATCCGCATCCGGACGACCCTCCTCTGTTTCACGTAAGTTTACCAAAAAATAACCCGTAGTAAAAAACATCCATGAACAGATCCAATAAAAAAGTTTATTAACATAAAAAAAAATAAAAATAAAAACATATTCAACTGAATAATTACTTGATTACCCTGAATATGAACTTTTTGATAAAAAATTTAAAGGAGATTTGTCTTCAGATTCAAAGATGCGTTGTATACTACGCCAGCGCCAGTTTATAAAAAAGGTGCCTCATTCGAATAATTCCTTTACAGACTGTAACCCACATAAAGATGGACGACTCAGCGGCAGTAAACGTAGTTGACCTTAGAAGATGAAGATCAACTTTCACCGAATTCGTTCACTCTTCCACCAAACGCTTGCGTTCCTTCGTAGTGCATTTATTATACTAAACACCCAGACAAGTGGAGGTCGCGGTCATAAGACGTGCGAGTGTGATGGCGTACCTATGTCTAGTCGTCTCGCTCTCGCGTTTTGTGACCACAGCTGCCACGAACGTTGGTGTATAGTAGCACGCTTTATCTCGTACGAATCATATCCAAATACTGTTCAATACTAGTATTATTCGGAATAGTCGATGTTTTGTATTGTAATTATAGTAGGGTAATGTTGCTTGTTTTAAGCATGGAGTAGTAATCAAATGGAGTGCAACGAGAGTGTTACGTGCTTACGGAATTAATGTAGCACACGTTGTAGTGTCATATGTTTGTATACATTACTTGTTGCAAATGATCGGTAATGTTTGGTCTCCTTGTAAAGCCTTTATAGAGTTTACAAATAAGTCTTTAGGCTAAAGTCAAGGCTACCCGTTTTCTTTTTTACGCATTAGGCTAATGGCGTAAAAAAGAAAACGGGTAGCCTTAACTGTCTATTGTTTCATCTCATGAAAAGGAGCGCATGAATTTCAGTGTATGTGTGTGAGAAGTCTATTATAATTCGAGTTTGTACTCCATTCGTTTTCTACTCCGTGGTTCGTAGCTGACTCGTAGTAAGCATGTGTTCAGTATGCATAATCAAGCCTTTATTAACTTTTGTATGACAAGAGTGATTTTGTATAAGCGTTAGGAAAAATAGCAAGTTATATTTTGTTTTTTGTTGCATTATCATCACATTACTTAGTTTTGTGTAGGTATACACTGCGTGAACACAGTTTTTTTTTTATACAGGGTTATTTGTAAAACACCGGCAACCTCTAAAGAGGTCATTCTACTCATCATTATGAACAACTTTTACTATGAGACCAAACCTGAAATCGCGAAAAAAAATCAGCTGTTCCGTACTTTATGTTCACATAACTCGTCAAAATGTAGGGAACAGCAGATTATTTTTTTCACGATATCGGATTTGGTCTCATAGTAAAAGTTGTTCATAATGATGAGTAGAATGACCTCTTAAGATGTTGCCGGTGTTTTACAAATAACCCTGTATATGTAGAGTCAATGTAATATAAAAAAAAAAACTTTGTAGATGCTTTAAAGTATAATGTTATGTAAAATATTATTGTTCTCGTTAAGATTTTATTTAATAGTAATTATTTCGAATGGTTAAATTTGTTGAAGCATTGAATGAAAGGAGATTTTTTTTTTTTTTATATTGTAAAATAGCGTAATTTGACAGCTGAAGTTGAATAAATGCTTGTATTTGCTTGATTTATAAATGTTTCTGTAGAAACAGTAGTAAATATTAAATATTTCAACACTCATAAATTTGATTTAATATGGATAACCACTAACGCAAAAACATTTTGTTGGCATGAGTTATTAGTCGTTACTCGTATCAAAACTATATATAGAGATTCTTAGTTCATCTTTTTTTTTCGGGTAGGTAGTACGAGCGGGCCGCCGCGGCCGCCACTAATTAAAACCATGACGTTGACTTCTTTCTGAAAGTAAACTTTCTGCGATTCACGTGCTAATTAATAATGCAATTTAACTTGCGCAATAAAACAGTCCTTTTACACCAGTAATTGTCATTTCGTGTTCAATATAGCGAGACTGGAGAATAATTTTTATATATTTTAAAATAAGAGAAAATTTCAACTAATATGCCAGCGAATCCGAGAAGAATCGAAGTATACAGATAAAATAATGAATTATGTGAGACTTAGTTTCTCTCTATTTTTAATCGCCGATGATTATACTGTCTAACTTGAGCTATTATGATTGATATAATATAACACTTTAATATTTATATTGTATGATATACTATGATACGCAGCCTGAAGACTGAAGCTTAAAGTTTATATAAAATAGATATAATATATTATATTTCTCGACTCTAGTAATTTTCAGCCCCGACATGACTTTTCTTTTTGTATTAACAATGAATTCTCTGTGGGTGCTCCGCCTACCCACTGTGGCACGGTACGATAGTAATGATACAGAACTGCGTCACGCGGCTAACAGCTGATAGGTCACAGACGCAAGCGCGCGCGGATTTGAGTAAAATTATGTAAGTATCGGTAGCTAATTACCAGTCACCCTATATAAATATCGTTGTCAGTTCGAGGTATGTAAATATTTTGTGTTACCCTTAGGCATAGCGGAGGTAACGCATTTCGTTTGTATATATATTTATCTGAATGTTATAATGATATTTTATATTTATTATCACGTGCAATTGTTTGACTGCACCATTTATTATTTCGTGCACATTCGTGTCAATGTATCGGATGATGTTTTTCGTGCCATTTTGTGTAATGAAACTATTAATTGTTGCATATAAGGTTGTAAGGTAGGGATGAAATACTTGACAAAGTTAATCTAATAAGACAATATTAGAGCGAAGTAACGTTAGCAAATAAGTTCTGAATCTATAACCCCGGTTCTGGCTATACCAGAGTCGGATCATTATTGTTCAGAACTTCTTTGTTAACGCTACATCACTCGAAAATTGAAATTTTCAATTAACTTTTAGAAGATTCCATCCCATTCTGATAGCACGCGGATTATAAAATATTGCGAATAAACAATATATACAAAACGTGTATAGTAACGTGTACAGTAACCGTAATCTCATTCGTGATGTTTTGAAAGAAGAAAAGATACGGAAAATGATACTATTTGTACCAATAAATATAATCTTTGTGTATATTTAAACTCAGACTGACTTTAATTATATTATATACTGAATGAGTATTGGTATAAATGATCATGGATTTTTCGTAAACTCGTGTACTTGCAGACGAATTGCATTCCGACTATGAAATACAATGAGAGATGTTCTTTCGAAAAGTTTTCATTAAACAGTGTCGACCCGATTTTGCGTTTTCTGTCTGTTTAGAGAAGGCACAGTGATCAATCAAACTATACAAAACCAGTCTTACGGACCGTCCATTAATCACGTGAGCTTGAAAGGAGGGGGGGGGTAGCAAAAATCACGAATTATCACAAAGGTTAGGGAGGTGTAGTAAGATATCACGTGTAAGTATATATACGTGTGTATGCAACCTTTCTGTCTAGCCATTTTGGTCATGGTCCTTAATTTCAGAATAAAATTAGATTATACTGTATTCAAAGAAAATATTCTAAAAAATTTGATATTCTTTGTAGGTACTAAAAAATATACGAAATTTTTGGTGGGGGCAATTTTTTTTTTATATTTTTTTTTTCTATTTTTGAGGTTAGTTTTAAATCTCACCACGTATCACCAAGGGGGAGGGGTTTAAAATGCTAAAAAAAAAATCACTTGATTAATCGACGGCCCCTTATGCGGATTTCCCACTGTACGGGAAATCTAAACAAAGTGTGGCAATGTTATGCTGGAAATTTATAGCTTGATGTCTCGCAGTGTGTACTTGTTTACTGCACTCACAGTGTATTTTGCAGTTCGAATAAAGTTCTGCCTGTACAGGATTTTTAAAAAGGGAGTGAATATCTTATATTTTTAGCCAAATCCTAGCTACTGCAATGTTAGATATAAATGTGCAATTAACGTCATCTGTATAATATAAGCGCAGTCTTAGAGTGTTACCACACCAATCGATGGAATATACAAAGTGTTGTTTTTCATCCTCGTCAAAATTTAGGAGGTTGTCACAAAAGACATAATAATCAATTAAATTTACGGTACCTAGTTGATTATATTAATAAACATGGATTTTTGTTGTTGTTTAAGTTTATCGGTATTTCAGAATAACCCATAACGTGGTTTAGGGAATAAGAAATTATCGAATAAACGTTTGAGATTTTTTGTTTGTGTGAAAGCGCAGTTATAGGGGGAGTATCAGACGAGCTGCGTTTAAAACAAGGTGGTTCACATAACCGATTTCCTTAAATAAGAATAAAAATTTCGTACCCATTTTACTATTGATTCGTGACGAGAATCATGTGCATAGTTACCTCCTTGAATTTGACGAGGATGCAAAACAACACCTTGTAGATAAACTCGACTAATCCATTCTACCATCAATCAACGATGGTTCGATTGGTGAGGTAACACCCTTATGTATGTGTGATTCAACTAACACGGACCAATGTGAATAAAAAGTTTATTAAATTCATTATAAGTTTTATTTATTGCACAATAGTATATGGTTAAGATATGCATCGTTGGCAGTGAAGCGGGACTATACGTACGTAGTACTTCACACTCACCTACATAACATTAATGCCGTGGTATTTATTAGGCGGCAGTGGCAACACTGGGTCAATGCAAAACATAATATCTCGCCTCTCTTCAACATGGTCAAAGTCCGAAGCAAGCAAAGGTACGTTAAAACTGAAAGGACAAATACCAGACTGTGGGCATGGGACTTACAGCTGTATTTTAATGAAATATCTGTCAATGTTCGCTGCTGCCCCAGTCCAATTAGCTTTGTTTGATTGCACCTTGAGTAATAACATAACATCACCCCTGTAAACCCCGAAGGGATAGGCAGAAGTAGGAGTTACTGGTAAAATTTGGATGTACGGTCAGCAGCAAAAGTCGCTTTACATAACCAAAATTATAAGACGTCTTAGTTTTAGAACGATCCATATTAACAGACTGGAGTAAAAGACATAACAATATTTTCATCAATGGTTACACAAATTCGTAAAACAATATAGCATCAGATCACACTGACCAGCACAAAACTTGGTGTAATATTTTTAAGTGTTAACCGACTTTTGATGCTGACTGTACCTAATAGTACATCCACATTTCACCAGATATGTTTAATTCCCATGTGACAGGGGGCGAGCCTATTACCATCAACCTTGCCAGATCCGTGGCTGGTACTGAGACATTCCTAATCGAAAATCCCAATAACACTGCCCTACCGGAGAATCGAACCCAGGGTCTCGTGGTCAGCAATCGCGTTTGTGGCCACTAGAAGAACGAGGCAGTCCGTCAATCCAGACCTTTAGTAATGTATCGGTACTAAAATACTTCAAACACGCAGCAATTTGAAAAACAAAAGACGGTTTTGCTTCCCTCAGATCGCGTTGAGCAGTGGTTTTTGTGTGTTGATAAGAATATCAACACAAAAATGTTTTGCAAGTCTTGCGACCGAGTGTTTCTTACCGCCTAGTAAATACTCGGCTTACACAGACACATTTAAAAACTACTATTACGAAGAATAAATTAGTGTTACTTTATAAGTATACAAAGTGCAGGATAAATAAAGAGTATTGCTTCTCTTATTATCTACATCTTAGATATAATGTTTAAATATTTTTTCTTTATAACGAACGATAGACAACAACACAATTAGTGATTACTATGCTTATTAGATAATTTAAACTTATTTACATTTATATGTACCAACTTAATATAATTATCTACGTCATATAACTAAGCATTTTTACAGACTACTTTTCAATAAGGCACTCGGTGCTTGATTTACCTATTATTTTCATAAAATTATTTTTAGAATTTATAAATAATTACTAAATAAAATACTTATACAACACTTATATTTTTACAAACAATTATCAAGTACAAATACGAACAATCATATTCTCGAATGTTCACTTAGTTTCGCTGAAAACCCCTCAAGACACATAGGTAAGTAAGTTTGACATAGCACAAAACATCACGCCTGTAATCTCGAAGGGTAAAGCAGAGGTGAACCCACATTTCGCCTGTTATGAAAGTCTCATGTAATAGGCGTTAGCCTATTGGCATCAAACGGGGCACAAATCTGGACTCCGTGGCTGCTACTGAGAATTTCTTGATGAAAAATCCCAATAACAATTTGTCTGAGCCGGGAATTGAACCGAGGTATGCTTAGCAGTCGCTATTGCGACCACTAGATCAACGAAGCAGGCTTTTTTTTAATAATCAAATCAAGCATACAAGAATGTGGAACTCCGAACCCGTTTGAGTTTGAAACGTTTCATTCATCATTTATTATGGCATACGATTCAGTTACAGACTTTTCCTACCACTTAGCTGAAGAAAAACAAAGCACGAAAAACACGACTGTCTTCTATACAAAATAAATGCTACAATAATAAGTGAACACATCCACGATAATCAAATCAATATCTTTCACGTAGTACATTCAGAAACAGCTAATATTGCGTAAGTATAAGGCACCATCTCGGATATGACACTCGTACTCACAAAAGCACTCTATGTAACAATTAATAAATTCTACAATATAACTAGAAATTGCTATCTACTCTACGATAATCAATAAGTAATAAAACACATTTTTTTATAATAATAAATATCAGATGAAAATGTTAGAAAACGCGTAGAGAAATTTTAATTTTACTAAAGACCTGTTTTACTATCTCCGGATAGGTTTCAGTTTATTTATCTGACCGATTACCAATTTTTATTTATTTTAATAAAAGGTAAGTAAAGGATCGATTACGTACAATATTTTATAGCCTATCGGGATGCTGTAAAACAGGCCTTTAGCCCGACTAATAGATATAAGAACACCGTGTCTATTTCGTACAAATATTTTCCATTTTAATTTTGTTTACACAACAACGTGTAGCAGTGCCATTGCAAGTAGAACAGCCGTCGGGTTAACACAATGGTCCGCAGAGTTACTGACAATCTTCTTGGCTTTGGAAGGGAGTTCCAGGGGCACAGTCTTGTTCATCATCCAGTAGTACACGTCCATTTGCCCTCGAGACTTCAGCTCGGGCCCAACTTCCTTCCTAATTCTGTCGTTGTAGCCGTTCAACCAATTGATCTGGAGAAAAAACATGTAGCTGAAGCGAGATGTTTTATCCAGGAAGCCTTACATACCTACTTAATTTATAGGATCATCTGATGGAATATGGCGGCTACTGTTCCTTTGCATTAAGTACTAATTTACTGTCCTACACTTCGGTAATCCTCTGTGGATTGCCGGTGTGTAGGACTACAGCAGTAAGCACTATCAGTGCCTACTAATTAAGTTAGTGGAATATGAATGAACTGCATTGTTATGCTAGAGATGTGATGTAAAGCGACTCCGGTCTGAACTATGCAGTCAGTGCCTGTATTTTCTTTAGCACCAAGGCGTTTAAACAAGGTTTGTAATGGCATGGGGTTTTTCCGTAAATTATCATACCTCATACTCAGTAAGCATACTCCTGTCGATTAGCTTCGGCTCGTAAGGGATTAAAGTAGCCTCATGGAATCCAAGGTAGCCGTTCGGTCTGGATACAACTTCTAGAATATTCCCAAGGCGGACGCCATATTTACCGGTCTCGTACCAGCCAGGTTCTATGGAGGAAAACCATTAGGTAATATTCTCTTAGGTATCATACATAAGAAAAGTATCTTTAGGTACAAACGTACCGGCTGTGATAAAGTATCCTTCTCTCAGTGTATGTAGATTGGTGTCTTGTCTGTAGTCAATTACAACTGGATCTGGAAAACAAAATACTGTCTTAGTATCTACCTAATAATAAAAAGTCAGAACTATTTAGTGGTAGTCATGTAATATTAGCCATTATTGCTAGAAGTAGAAGAGGTCATAATAGTTGCAGTGATCACACCAGACTAGTAATCAGCCCCTAATCCATTGTCAGCAGCTAGACTGTAAGATAACCCCAATATATATCTGTATCAGATTGATAAGTAGTTCATAATCCTAGACGTAACAAACGAAACTTTACATAACATGGTAAGGTCCAAAAGTCTTAGGCCTGCAAACATTTGAGTTCAGAGATACAAAATTATATAGTCTTCCTGACCGATTTTGAGGAGATTAGACATCGGCGCGGGAGATATTATAGTGCGCAGGCACAGGTGCATTCTCTGTTCCCTCGCTCTTATAGTCCGATGGGAGTGATGGGACGGCAATCCGACACGACCCGAGAGAGATCAGGCGCAGGACCAACGGCTTGACGTGCTTTCCGAAGCACGGGGGTATCATACCGCCAAATTCCAAACTCCGGGCTACTTCTGAGAAATTCCTAATGAAAAAACCCAATAGCACTTTTATACGACCCGGGAATCAAACCCAAGAACCCACCTTGCGACCAAGAGACAGTCACAAAATACAAAATTATCATCTTATTACTGAAGTTTTCTCTAGTTATCCACAGAAAAAGTTTCGAACAACAGCCCGTTTTACAATACAATACCCACAACAAAAAAGTACCTATTATTTTTGTTCAACTCCTTTTTTTTTTAATAATACCTATCCTTATTTTTATAATTGAAGCCGGAAACTTTCCGACCTTACAGATACGAGTACGTACCTTCCTTACGACCAAGCGCAGCTCCAACCCCATGTCCCGTAGGATGTGGGTAGTCTTGCTTGGCGGCCCACAGCGGAGCCCTCACCACAGGGTCTGCGTGAGCCGCGGGCAAGGCACCCGGGGCTCGTAACCCTGCCAATGCTGCCAGCGCGCGCATCACCGTCGTATAGGCGCGACGTTCGTCTTTTGATGGAGAACCGTAGTGAACTGTCCGGGTTACTACTGTTGTACCCTCTGTGAAAGTGATTCCGTATTTATAGGCCTGCTTGCCCCAATTGCGTATCACACTTTTCTATTGCATTCTGTAGGATTTGAAAGAAATTCGCTGTCGTACATTCCTTGATATGTTTGAAAACTCTGTCTCTGCTCGATAACGTAAAACGCAATGAGTGTTGTTGAAATGTCAAAATGAATAGCATTGGGATGCGAGTGTGTTACGTGATTACCGCACGGTTCGATGGTTATAGCACGGTGGCCGACTCAATCAACAAACGGGATACTGAACAAACAAACTTATTTGTATCATAGCGTAGAGCAAATGAAATATTAACTGTTGCTTTTGTTCAGGGTTTCAAATTAAAATAATTTTCGCAATACATCACCATCATACTGTCCTCCAGACTGTATAACGAGCGTCGCGTTCTTGAAGATGGTCTTGTTAGAAGCGTTGGTGGCTCGGTAGTCAGGGTCTGCGGCGTTTGCGGCGTACGCCACGCGCGTCTTCATCGAGGGCCCGATGTAACCCGCCTGCGTCTCGCGGGTTATGTCCGTCGTGCGCTCTACCGACAACTCGGTTTGTGCTTGTTTTGTCTAAATGCGATATAAGAAATCTAAATTGGAGTACAATGATCAGTGGTCACATGTTTTTGCTTGTCGGCTAACCAGGAGAGAGTGAATAAAAACACCGTGTTGCGTTGACCCAAGTATCACAGGAGCAGGGCAGGCAGATGATGATCATAAAGATCAATCAGTAGGTAGACTATCCATTCTCAATAAAATGGAAACTCAGTATACGTACCAGCTTTCCCTAAAATTAATCATTCCTACTTATCCCTAATCTCTAGACAGAGATGGCGAAATATCGTCAGAGAAAATATGTTTTCAAGGGACGATTACGACACGAGGGAGGGAGGATCCCTAATCTGACCCCGTAAGGCTAAGATAAGTTGGCAGAAAGTGAGCTTTACCCTCAATGTCTAAGTTCATTGAAAGACTTAACAGCATGACCCTACGGTACCGATGCCGTTGTTAAAGATGAAATAATTCAAACATTATCATCTGGCGATAGACTCGGTCTTTCCATCATGCGAGATCGCGATGATGAGCAGGCCCATTAGATAAAAGTCACAATTTTAATAGAGAACCACTAAATTAATTCGCTGATAGTTTATCACCTCAAGATAGCTCAGCAAGGTGCACATAGCAACAGCGTCCCTACTATGCGCCTTTTTCATGCCTTTAATTTCAGCCTCGTTCTTTTGAGCCTTCAAGTAGATGATGGGAGACAACAGGAACATTCGCTTAGCTGGTGGGATGCTCTGTGCGATGGCTGCTGATGCTCCTCTCTGGAAGGTGCCGGCTGCAGGGATGAGAATCTTGGACTCAGGTGCCCGACGCAGGTCGGAGTAGATGCTGGTATACTCGCTTACCCTGGGAATTAATGTAGTTTGTTATTTTTGCAGTTGT
Organism: Cerastis leucographa; assembly: GCA_963082945.1. Classification (NCBI taxonomy): domain Eukaryota; kingdom Metazoa; phylum Arthropoda; class Insecta; order Lepidoptera; family Noctuidae; genus Cerastis; species Cerastis leucographa. The sequence continues at coordinate 15,807,088 of OY720356.1, read as the reverse complement.
AGTCTTGTGGTTGCTTCTTGTTGCAATTTTGTCCGACCATTACGCGCTAGCTATCTCAACGTGGTAAGTAATTTAAAGCTATTTGGAAAACCCTATATTTCAGCAACAGTGTGCTGGGCTTCTTACACTTACACGTATACTAACACTTTATCAGAGAATGCAAAGGTTGGTTGCGGGCAAAATGACACAAGACTATACTTACTACTTAGTGATACCACTTAGTTATTTAATTGCGATAAGTATTTTATCTACTTCGGTTTCGTTATATTCGAATTACAAAATTGACAGCGGTTTCATTATGATACCCATAACGACATCGGGTTGCATTAGGCGAATCGCCATAAATTCTAAAACACAAGCAAAGACATTCTGAACCGTTCCAGAGCCAGGTACCTATAATATTACTTCGAAATCGAGACAATGTAAATGATGTTTTTAAAAATGGAACAAGTTTAGAACAAAAGTATCGTGTACTATTTGGCTGTAAAAGCTACATTTAAATAAACAATAGTCAGTGTGTAGATAAGTTTCTATTAAAAATACTTATCTGTCTTCTGTGTTTTATTTCTTCCTTCGTAGATAAAATCTTGTATGCAACTGTACGTTATTGGTGTTTTAATAACTCGTGCCCACCTATTTGATTACCTACCTATTTGATTTTTGAAAAATGGCACTCGTATTAAAAGACCATCCATAACGTAACAGTTGCATAAATAGCTATTACATCTTTGAAGATTATGCAAATAATATACTTACTTTTAAACAATTATATTTACCTTGTACAGTTATTAGTGACACAATTATAAACCGCGAGCGCATCCCGCACATGTACTGACAGTTTTCCTGGCGGAACGAATATTTTCACCTCCCGAAGACTGACCATCGCGAAGGCCTTCAACAGCCTGGCGAATGGCAAATCTCTTCCTCGCACGTTCAGCAACCAGGCCACTTCGTCCAAGGCTGTCACTATCATAGCGTCTGCTCCTACTGCGCGTAGTTCGTTGCGGACCAAGGTAACCTTGTCTCGCCAGCTTACGCCTGAAATGGTAACGTTTGTAGTATTCGTACTTTAAATTGGCTTAATGGGCAAACCTCATCTCATGCATTCAATGTTTGAAAGTTTAGTGTTTGAAAAGGACTGAAAGCTTTGCACCTTAGACAATAAAAGTCGTGCTAACTAATTTAATAAATGCATCGTAGTGTAGGCCATTAAGATTGCCATCGAGACGCTAAGAAGAAAAGGAAGTAGTACGTCTGTATATGCTTCAAAGTAGAAGACGCCTAGGTTAGTTTTTGATCCTGTCCTAACCTGAACCTTCCTACAAAAGGACCACCACTGAAATTAAACCAAGCAATCAATCAATTACCAGCAAATTCAATATCATAGTTCTTGGCGACAGTTTTTGGGAAGTCGGGTCGCCTGAGCTCTGGATCAGGTTCCTCGTTCCAGAGCTGGTCCAGTAACGTGGGGATGTGCACAAGCTGCAGCCCCTCACGCTGTAGGGCGGTCGACAGAACCTGCCACTCCCCCACCGATGTGAGGCGAGCGTCGCCGCCGATTCGACCGCTGCGGGCTAGCCGCTCCTGAGATAAAAAGGATATCTGTATGACTTCACATTAAAAGAAATGTGTGTGATAAGCGGGGTAATAACAGCAGAAACTGTAACCTAATTCATGAGTGCTTAAGGTAACTATGTTTAAGCATAAGAGGCTATATCATAGCTCTATCGACATTATTTTCAACTATAAGTGACAGATTCAAGTTGATTTAAAAAAAAACTTGTACTTGACGTATATCATCTAACTTTGGCTGTAAAGAGTGAATGGCATGGCTCCTAAACTGTAGTCGAAAAGTGCAGCCCTGCAGGCTGCAATGTCATTACTTCCCTTGATGCCGTAAGCAACCTTATGCCACACGAGTTGCCTCAAACGTCCCGCACGTCCCTCTCTCTGTTACTTCGTCGGGTCACAAATTACATCAAGGTTTTCGTGCCAATTTCTCTTATTTGTTCTTCCACCCACAGTCGCTGTCCCTTTAGCGCGTAGCCAATTGATAATCATTCTCGTGTCATAATGTTAGTTCCCATACTCCTCCGAAACGGCTAAACCGATTTGTATAAAATTTTGTGTGCATATCGGGTAGGTCTGAGAATCGGCCAACATCTATTTAAGTCGCGTGCAACAGCTAGTAGTATATATAAAAGCAGTAGGTACAGCACGCAGGCACTGACCGATATCCACTCAGTGACAGTAGGCTGGCTTGGGTCATCAGCGTCGATGACGAGCCAGGCGCAGGTGAGCACAGACCGCGCGCGCCGGACGTCGCCGGACGGCACCCACACGGCAGCGCCACCGTCGGCTAGCACGGCACCCGTGCCGGCGCCGTCCCAACCACTGATGTACTGCAGCCGACGCTCCGGCATGAGAGGCTCCTCGCTCTGGATGGGGAATAGGGGAACCTCAGCAAAGGAATACTTTTTTCTTGGAACAGAAATCTGATTTAGGGATAGTACCCTACACAAGGGGACACATCAAACTCATCCAGTATAACATGACCACGCATTGTATAAATTTCCCGTACAATGAGTGTTTCGCATAAACTGGTTTTGTATAGCTTGATTGGTCGTCGTGCGTACCTAGACCTACCCGTAGTCGGTAATTTGGCGTAAGCATGGATATTTTTAAACAGAATCAGTATCTGTCTGATTTCTTGTAAGTTAAACATCAATACGTACTAAGATCAATTTTGTAGAGTCACCAACTCATTTAATAAAATTTTGACGCAGATTTTGGTACAGTTAATACGAAAAATGTTTTAAAGAACGACTGTTGATTTGGTTACTCATATGAATTTAATTTAATAAGTTGGTTTATAGCGTATCGTCGCGTATAATGAAGATAAATAGTAATGAAGGCTGAAAATTGACGAGATATCTTACACGAGATATTATAATTCCCATTCATAGTAACATTAGTTTACTATTTTTAATAGAAAACACTCATACCAAATGCTCATCACTGTAGAAAATCAGGAAGGCATCAAAAAAGGCGTTCATTTGTGTGTAAGCGGATGTTCTCATGGCACTGCGGAGTCTCCCGAGCGGGTTGTTGACATTAGTGGCATCGGCGCACACCGGTGGCGGCGGCAGAGTCGGCTGCTCCTGGAGTATGGTCAGCGGCACTGGAGACATCGAGGGCGCTGGTGGGAGAGTCGTGGTCGTTGTCTGCTGGGGCTGCGGTGCCTGACGCATTCCACCACATACTGGAATTGAAACGCCACGTTTATAAAACGCTACAGACAAAGAAATAGATTGTTCTTGAACTATGTATACGATTGCCAAGTTATAATCAACTAGCGGCCCGCTCTGGCTTCGCACGGGTATAAAATATGTGCCTATGTCACTCACTGAAAAAATGATTAAAATCGATCCAGTAGTTTTGATTTATTCATTACTGCCCGTGGCCCGCACGCGTTAAATTTGGAGTAAAACAATTCCCCTTTCCCTATACCATGAAGATTTCCTGCTATCTTTGGAATATCTAAATTCATGTACTACATTTTTACTTATTTACTTTTTACATTTTTAACTATTTATTTTATTTTTACAACAATTAATATATTACAGAATGTCTTTATATACAACGTTCACAGCTTTCTTGTCATTAGACAATACAAACATCAAACATCCCGCCCCGGCCGGCCCGGTACCGTCGCAAACGCTACGTCCCGCAATTTTTAAATCTGTAATATCTTCGAAAATATTCATTTAAATCATATGCTGTAAAGAGCCATATAGATCTATATTAAATCAACAATTTATTTAAAGTATTTAATTGGATAAGGATTAATGCTGTATTGGTTAAAATCGCTTCGAAAATTAGCCATTATTTGTCGTAAAAAGTAAATGACAAAAAAATGTTATTTAGTCCGGGGAATTTACGCCGAAAATTAGGCCAACTCTGCATTAATTAAAAACAGCGATTTTTTTCATTGAATGTGTAGGGTACCTATGGACAGGAGAGTATGTTATGCTGTATCCCGCGAAAAGTTCACCTCCGCGTATGTGTTTTTTTTAAGAAAACGTCTAATATGTTGTAACTTGGTGGAAAAAAATATAAACAGGTATGTTTATTTGGAGTATTGTAGAACAGATTGAGTGCTACGAGTAGGTCAGCAAATTAAACATTTTTCGTCCACGGAACAATCAGTTTTTTTTAAAAATCATATAATTTGACTTCGTACTTAAGGCAAAAATATTAACAGGACAAAAATAGTGCTAAAGTGATTGACATATCTAACTATTATTATGAAAATTAAACAAATTCTGCTCCGGACTTCACAGAAAATCAAGAAAATCCAAAAATCTTGAATACTACTTACGGCAAAAATGTAACAGGACTGAAATTCATTTAATAATGGGATATATATCAATCCAAACCTTAATCTCCCAAAATTAAACAGATTAGAGCGTTATTTAATAAAGTAAAAGTAAAAATTAAATTACGATGAACGTGACGTCAGCGCTAAGCAGCGAGCAGCGTACAGCGTGTTCTAGTGTGCGTATCCAAGATAAGCGCTGCGTTCATTGTATGCGTATGAAGGACTGTGTTCTTTTTTAAGAGTCGGTGTGTTTTTATTGATAAATGATGTTTATTTTGCAAGTAGGTTTTATTGTGTTACTCTGTAATTGTAAAAGCATAGGAATAAAAACGGCAAGCCATCAGTCGGTCAGTGGCGACATACCTACTGTTTACAAACATGATCGTCATTAACGTTAAATCTTCATTTAGAAAACCGGCCAAGTGCGAGTCATACTCGCACACACCGAGTTCCGTAGCACCAAACAATATAATAAAAAGATTTTTAACGCTAATTAATTTGTAAACATACACTCAACAGTAAAACTAAATTTGTTAAAGTGAAAGTTTTATTACATCGTCTCAAACTTTTTCGTCTGTGTGTTGCATGTCGCGTGACGGTCGGTTTTATGTACTCCGCGTTTTATACCCTTAATGCAATATTATTCCAATTTTTTTTAGATAAATGTCAAAAGTATGAAAAAAAGTTTCACTTTTACCGTGGTTTTATAAAACCACACAATCCTTTTTCTTTTATAGTATGTTAATGAGGAACAAAGTTACTGCTGCAGTTTTGATAAAAAAGTTCCATATCTCGAAACCTAAATGATTATTTCAAGAGTGGATTATTTTCAGGGTGGTTGAAAAAATGTAGCACCCACCTCGTTTTCTTTGGCTAAAAATACAGAAATAGTATTATTTTATAAAGGACGATAACAACACAGTTTCCCAACATGTTAAATGCAGGTGAGGTAATTATATTACTTATTTCACCATTACAGTGCAGATAGCTACTACATACTTAAGGTGGAAGTGGAAGGGTAGCCTGCGAAATTCAAATTGTTCTTTTGCAATTAGAGGGTCAACAAATGGCTTTACAAAGTTATATATATATATAACTTTATATATATACTTTATATATATATATATATATATTATATAAAGAAAAATAGAAGTCCTGACTGACTCATCAACGCCAAGCCCAAACCTATGACCCAGGAGGGCTGAAATTTTGCACAGAGGTTTCCTTTATAATGTAGACAAGGAATAAGGAAGGATTCTTCGAAATTCAACCCCTAACGGACTTAAATAGGGGATGAAAGTTTGTATGGAAATTCGTCATTTTTTAAGTTAGAAGGCTGAAATTTCATATACAAGCTTCTGGTTAGAAATAAATAAATACGTATTTTAGAGTTTTTAAGAATTTACCCCCTAAGAGGGTGAGATAGGGGTTCAAAGTTTTTCACAGCTTGAAATTCACTATTTGTGTTTCTCGATTGAATTGACGTGAAACACGTATCTATTTTTTTGAAAATTCCACCCCTCAGACGAAAACAGGGATGGCATTTTTTTGTTATTGTTTTTTGTGTTAGCACGTTTGTGTGGACAAATACGCTAAAAAAAACTTCATTTAAGTACACACTTCTAGGGAATCTGGGTCATTTGTGGGAAGGACACTTGCGGTAACCCATTTACGCGAAAAGATATTTGCGCGCATGGACACTTGCGTGACCGACACTCGAGGGCTGGACAATTGCGCGACTCAATGGCTTCACGGGTGTCGTTTTCGTGGTTTTAGCGGGTCGCTGGCAATAAAAAAAAATCGGAGATGGCCCCGAGGAAAATTTCCTGTTTTTCGTGCATGGGTGTCGTTTTCGTGGTTTTTGGGGTTGCTGACCAAATTGACGGCGAGGAAAACATTCGGTTTTTCTTTCACAAGTGTCGTTTTTGTGGACTTCAGGGTCGCCGATAACGAAAATGATGACCTCATTTTCTAGGTGCAAATAATAAAAATTAAAATACGCAATGTCTCAATATCCTCCCCTAGGCTATGGCTGGAATTGATTTAAGTGATAACTGTTTCTCACGTGTGCAGTTTTATGTTGCGTGCTCCGAAGTGAGCTCGGCGAGTATCTTAGTAATTTTAGCCCCAAAAGGAAACACCGCAAACGTCATTTACACAGAAGAGCTAAGATAATTCATTAGTATAAAATAGTTTTCCGGGAGTTAAAAAGATTGGTTTAATCTGAGTATTTTTTAATTTAAAATATTGAAAGTTAAGTAAGTTAGCTCATTTACACCATAACCTATATCGCTAGGTGGATGAATGACCGGGGCATTTGAGCTACAGCATCGTCACTCGGAAGACATGTATAAAATAAATTCTGGTTCAACCCATTTAGGTCCCTAACAACACAAAAAAAAATTAAAAAAAAAAACGCCGTAATATACATTTTTCTAACCAGAATGAATTATGTGGCGTCTTACTTCGAAAAGCGCAGATTTTTACACAACTATTAAAATGTGTCCTATACTTACACTTACGCGCGCGCGAAGCCGTGGCCAACAACTATTATCTATAACATTTAAATGACTATTTTCGACATTATTTTGGGGTGGTTAACGCATACGTGGGCAATTGCCGAACTTCACGCGGGCGAAGCCGCGGGCAAAAGCTAGTCATTAACATTATGAATGAAAAAAAAAAATATCGCGCGCGATGAAAAATTTCATTTGGCCCGTGATGTTCAAATTTTCTTACGCTTTTTGCAATTTGCACAGCAGTGTCAGGTTTTATAATGATTAAAAACTGATTTAAACGGATCGTAAATACGTCGATTTCAAAATGGAAAATACTTGTATTACGTACAATATTTCATAATTTATTTCGTATATATATGGATGACTCTGACGAACAACGTAACGTGAACATCGACATTTTACGTTTACACCATGCGCTCGTGCTAGGGAACCAGATATTTACTTGAAAGTATGACAACCGGGAACACATCAAAACATTTGTAAGTCTTAATAGTGTTTTGTTACGTATACGCGATTTTACACCTTATCTCTATTACGGAAAGATCAAATTCCTATGAAAGCGCTGCACCAAATACAAGAATGAAGCTTGCAAACGTATTTTACGTAAACATTATTTTTATTTTTTTTCAGTATTTGCTTTAAAGTGTTTAATTTTCGTGTAAATTGGTTAGAAATAGCCTTTAGATGAAAGTTAAACAAAATTAAACCCTGTTACATTTTTGCCCCGACCGCTATTGTAAAAAAACTGATATTAATAACTTCCGTGAGTCAAATTTGTTTAATTTTTTTAACGGAGGTTTAATATATTAATTTAAGTTATTTTATGTAAAAAAACCGCTGTTTATATTTTTGCCTCAAGTACAATCCAAAAATTACGTAAATGTTTTTTTATCGAAATTTCCGTGGACGAAAATGTTTAATTCTGAAAAAATATATTACTGTCACCAGTTCTTTATCTAAAATAATTAAATTCGTCCTGTTAATAATTTTGCCCACGCTTTTATTCACAAAAACGCGTTTTCGTCTTTTTGACCTTGATCCGGCCTTGGAAAATGTTTAATTTTTTTTTATTATTTGGAGAGCTAAGGTCAAGTACACGATTCAAGAAAAAAATCGCTGTTTATATTTAATGCAAGGTTCAAACCTAAAAGCCCCGTACTAATTGTGGGATATCCATAAGAGATAGACATATACCATCGCGGAGTTTTCTGTAGACCTTTTCAATGTGTACAATACTTAGTACATTATTTTGATAAATCTCATTCAGCCTGCGTTTGCAATGTAAGCGGAAAAAATGAAATTATTTACGACATCACATTAGAAACCTCAAAAATAACAGTATTTCTCCACTATTCAATGGATGTTATTATACATAAAAACCTTCCTCTTTAAGCACTCTATCTATTAAAAAAAAACCGCATCAAAATCCGTTGCGTAGTTTTAAAGATTTAAGCATACATAGGGACATAGGGACAGAGAAAGCGACTTTGTTTATACTATGTAGTGATGATTAATTAATTAATTATAACTTGTTAATTATCAGCTCATTATGAAAACAGTAGCGATTGGAATCGCTTTGTAGAACTCCATTACACATTCAGTTTAATAAACATTGCAAGTGATAGAACGAGAAATGACTACTACCATTATTTTGTTGTCCCTTTCTCGACCCGCGATAACTAAAAAGTTCATCAGAAGGAGAAAGCGGCTAGCGACAGTGGCGTTTGTAGCGCGGGATTGTACCAAGGCATCATGTGGACCGAGGAGATCGAGGAGACAGAAAGCTCTCAAAAGCTCACGGGTGCGACAAGGATGGCAAGGGGACAGACACCCTCCCGTTTTCGCTTTGTCCCCCGGCACAGCGGGGTCCTTTTATTGTTGGGGGCGTGTCTTACCCAACCTTCCTATCATAGCTATACAGATCGTAGTATTTATATGGCGATACAATTCTCCTTTGAATGAATCGTCAGCAAAAAGTCAGCTTTATTTCGGTTCATACGATTTATTCAAAAATATTTTTTGCTAACATTTTTGTGAGTGATGTTACTTTAACAAATAAAAGATCAATGCTTGCTATAAAATTGACTTCTTTATTCTTATTTGGCCTGCCTGTTATTAAGGATCTTATTATGCCTTTATTATATGTTGGTTATGTGTAGGTATACGAAACTACCTACAAATAATTTTATTGTACTTATTTATTTGGTGAGGATTTTAGTGTGAGAATCCACTGCACAGGTAGTACCTACCAAGAATAGGTCAATGTTCGAGAGGTACCCAAGGGATGTGGATTCTATTGGAATGACGTCAACAACTAGCAGGACTTCAGAAGACGCGAGGATCTACTTTGTCCTTTCCCTTTCACGCTTGGGGGTGGAGATCTGTCTGAGCGATAAAATGAAGTATGTAATTTGTTACGCCGAAATGGCTGAAATGACGTCTGTAAAAGCCAGGGAATCAGGAGTTTGAAGAAGTCGAAAAGGATACGAAAGGTTTTTGAATATGACGTTGGCATTGTAAGCATCAAGACAAAAACGTTAATATACTGACGACGTAAGCGTATATTATAACTGTTAAAAAAATTGTAAGATTGTATTTGTAAAAAATAATTTAATAAATAATATCGTACGAAAAAAATTGACATCCTCCTAAAAAAACAACTACATAAACAGTCATAAAATGCATAATCGCGAGTTGTCTCCATCTTCATTATAATAAAAAATCTCAATCATTAAAAAAAAAATACATTTCAATAATAAATAATGTGATACTCAAAAGTTTATACTAACAAAACAGTTTACTATGCTGCTTAAATAACGGCAGAACACATTTTTTAAGTTGCCCTTGTGTGCGTGTCCTTATACTGAAAATTCTGCTTACGTGCATGTCCCTTAAGGATGCGTGTCGTATTTCCCAAAGGGACGAAATATCCTGCAGAGTACTAGGCTGGCATAAGATATAAGAGGTGTGTGTAAAGCGTCGTCCTGTTCAAGGATACTCAAGGATAAGAGGCAACGACCGTCGGCGACCGCCGTGCAAGCGAGTGCAGCGGCCATTCACTCGCCTACGTAGTTACTACACTGATAATAATGCACGTCAATGAGCGATAAATTACACTACTACAGACGTTACTTTGCGGTTTTACGAAGTTCAATAAAATAATTATAAAGTAAATGTACGTATGATACAAAGTCAGCTCAACCGTCCTACAACCAAATACTCATCGTACATTGTCTTTGTTTATAAAACGAATTACTATTTACTATACATAATACTTGTATAGTAAAATGTAGGTACCTTACCACAACTACACATTTGCAACAATTCCCTTAATTAGTTTTAATTATTTTTTTAATATATTCAAAACCAATTCTTTAAAAACATTATTATTTAACAAATCAAAAAGTCCACTAAGATCTGAAAACGGTCTATGATTTAGAGCCAAAATTCATTTCAATTGAAATGACAAATGAATGAATGGTAAATTAAACTTGATGTGTCTCCACGTGTTTCAGTCCACCTACTTCAGTTTAAAAATGATTGCTGTATTAAAATTGTTAAAACTGAAAAGTAGAACACACGCCAGTTCCCTTCCTCCCATTCATTTATTCATACAATTACCTATTTATATTCATAAGAAAGAATCAGCTGTGACATAACGTAATACACACGATTGTTTTCCCAGCTTCTATTGTTAATAGTATAGTTACTTAGAGCAATCTCTTTTTAGTATTTTTCATTCCGCTTATTGTGCATTGGCGTGAGTATGCATTTAAGTGTTTATTTATGTCCCCCTCTCTCTCTTGCTTGGGCCCAGTCTCCGAGTAAACGAAAACAAACGAGTTAATACGAACGAATTTCCCATCTTTTCTACCAAGGAAGCATCATCACGAAGATGTAACTTTACATGACGTTTTACCTTTGTAAACGCCTTGTAAAATTGAAAGTACTCGGAGAAACTTTTTCCCCGATGTCTTCCATATAAAATTGTAATATTCCAGTAAGTACATTTACATTAATTTTAATTGTACGTTTATGAAATCGTTAATCTTTTAAATGTTTACACCTGTCCTGTCTCATTATCATAAATCTCATTATTATCTATTTCCACCAAAAATGACTAACGGAATTCCAAAAAAATGCGTGTGCGTAAGAACAATGGTTTGCCCCCTTTTTATACCAGGATAATATGGATGGTAGAGAGATGTCAGTTTCCGAAAGGACCGCCACGCCATGCGCCATGACATCGTGTGGGGTGTTGTGTAGGCGGGATCCGACGGACTTTTACAACGGCGGGTTCTGTCGGGGTGTGTGAGTGCCGCACGCACACTCACGAAAACCAGGACCAAAAAAAATATTGTGAGCCTCCAAGTTGATTTCACCCCATTTCATCCACGTTCATTCAAAGGACCAATTTACAATATTTTTTGAATAATTAGGACATAGATTTTTTTAGTTTTTGTACTTTGCATATTCGTTTTCTAAGAATAATCTTTTGCACACATTTTGTATTAATAAGTCAAGTTTATCGATAGTTTAAATAATCCTGGCAATGACTGATTTAAATAAACCCTCTTATTTCCTTTAACATCATCTTCAATCACAATAATTATGCAGTGTAACTAAAGTTTTGCGTAGAAATAAGTAACACACAGATCGCATTAAAAATCGTTGACATGACAAAACCCAAGACGATTTTATATTGCGGGCTCAGTAAAAGTATTTTTATTAACACGTCTTATGACGTCAAATCTCACTAGGTTGCCATAATTTGGTAGGAGCTAACTCCAAACTTTCCAAGGGTAATGAAACTATGAATGACGGGACGATACGGGACGATATCGCAGCACTGTTACGTCACGCGCGCTACGTCACATTTTCGTAGCATGACATTGTAGTATTGGTTGTTAGCATATTGATAATTTTTTTGGATACTTTAAAAAAAGTGAAGTCATGTCATGATATCTACCAACCCTCTTATCTATCCCAGGAGTGGGAACGTTTTTGGATGATAATGACGGATATAAAATACCAAAAATAAGACAGTGCCTCTATGAAACAGAAAAGTATGATAAGCAGATAATTTATTAATCGTTTAGTAAATTATGCAAATATCAAGGAAACCCTCGATGAGTTGAGTACTACGTAACCCGTTCGCGTTTAAGGTGGATCGTTTACTAGGAGCACCTAACCGCCAGAAGGTGGCTGTTATTCCGCCTGAGTAATAGGTGCTTATTGCATACGAGAAGGTATATAATGAAACGTCAGATATTGCGTATCTAATACTTGACATTTCTTATGTTTTCCGCGTAACTTTAAGCCAAAGTTGCTGCATCCGGGAAAGAAAAACGTCTCGAAAAACGTCGAGAGGGCTTTAAATATCTATCTACGAAGACAAAAAGTTTTTCTTCTTGTTTGATTACTAACCAACAATAAATAACAATTCAACATTGATAAAATCAAGATGATGAATAAACCAATGACCACTGGGCGCTTCAAATATTTTCATTTTACCTAGGTTTTTTTTTATGCGTAAAACTACTGGTAGACCCGGAATATCAAAGCAGTCATGTTTGTTGTGCGGGCAAAATTTACACGCTTTGTTTATATGTTTTAATTAATGACGGTTTCCGAAAGAATTAAGTTCATTGATAGGACCAACCCACCGATAAAATTAACATTGGTCCTTCGAGCCGGTGTCCACAAAGGAATAAAAAAATCAGCCGATGCTAATTTTACTTAAGGAATAATAAGCTAAGTTCTTTTTAAAGAATATGAATTAAAACAAATGCTAACTGCGTAGGTAAACAATGCTTAATGTTTCTATTGTAGTACATAAAAGTAACACACTCTACATTTTGTTGCAAACATTAAAAGAGGGTGTTTTTTTGTAAACAACATACTGTGACATAAAAATGCGTAGATACCAGATACATTGGAGCAGGGTGTCATGAAAACAAGAAGATAAAAACAATTTTAATTTTTACATGCATGTTTTCTTCACACAAGTTCTTACTACATCTTGTATACATTTGATTAACTAAATTAACTTGTTACATTGCCATTGTTACCTTTTACTTGAAATCCCCTTTTGTATCATATCATAGAATTCTAATAAGCGGTCTCGTAGCACTTCTTAAAATTCGCGGCTACGCCTACGAGTCTACGAAGTACGCAAATCTTCGAGCTACATTTTTCTATTCTAGACTCCTAGTTTCGTAGCTAGTCGTAGCAAAGAGTTTATAATCGAAAAATTAAGAAAACATTGTAGTCCTTCTATAATTAATTACATTCTAAACCATTAGTGCTCCCTTCTTTAACTTATCACTGTGAATCAGACAGACAATAAGTTCACAACAACATACGTGAGTAAACATTTCTTTATTAGTAGAACTTGTGTGAGATTACATCAACAACTGTGTGTTTGTTACACACAGCCGTGACGCCAGTCGCCGATGCATACAGCAGCAATGTGAAAGACAGAGACGGTATTTTGTGTAAATATACTGTCAGCCCTCTACAGTTGGTTGGTCTCTTTCTCCCAACACGAGTCCCAGTAAGTGCGACCACCGTTGGTTGGAGAGAAACGGAGGGCGGTACGTATGCAGTTAGCTGCGAGTCTTGTGACACTGGCTGGTGGTGTAATGAAGGGCATTGCACCTCTGCGGACGGCTGCGAGCTTGGTGCTACAGCCGCTGTTGACGCATGTCACTGCGTCACGGGGCGTGTGCGACGGCGCGGATTGCCCGCTTCGCCTCTGTGTTGTGGTAGCGAAGACAGCACATTTGCATCATGCTTGCTGTTCGTATACGTGGTTCACCGACGCGACGTGTCAAACAATCATCATGTCTGTAGTAGGTTACATCATACGTGCGTGTTTACATGTGTGTTGCGCTTCATTTCACTTTGAAAAACATTTATTTCAGATCTTTATTATCTACTGCAAACATATTTTAATGTAGATTTATGCTAAATAAGCTCACGCTACTTAATTAGCCATATTACTGTAATATTTCACAGTCCCGCTAACATACATGCTCTACTAATTACATTCTAACAAGACACGCCATATGAAATAACTAGACAGTCGGTAGTGTGTGGGTCACGTACGGTATGAGCACGTGTCAGAAAGGGTTGCACATGTGGGCTATAAGTACCAGGGTAGCAGACGAGTGATGGAGATCGAAATCACATATGCTTCGTCAGTGTGTGATCACGATCAGCTGTTCACGAGGGTTGTGGAAATGTGCGTGGGTAGGGGCGAGTGTGCGATACGTGACGAATTATCCGCACATGTAAGCAAGTGTTCGCTCTACGCTGTAGCGCGAGCGGTTAGATCTAGGATGACGTCATAAGGACGAATTTTTTCGTAGCAGGTGCTACGAAAATCCTGACATCTCGAAATCGATGTTTTCTATTAATTTTAGATTATGTTTGTTCGTTGATATTATTTGTATTTATAAACATTTATACTGTATCTGTAATTAAAATCTATGATAAGTCAATTAACATTACTAGTCCTATTTTAAAGCGACTTTCTAAAGTTATCCGAACTTTAGAAAAGTCGCTTTAATATAGGACTAGAAGGGTAATTGTAAGGAAGGTAGAGTAGTAAAGCCATTTCCTATTTTTAAGAAAATGTAATGGTTTTGCTTATTCAACGGATAGATCTTGAATTCTTGTTATAAATACAATTTATATCTGATTGGTGTTTTGCGCGTTATATTATAATGTTGGTTTAAAAAAAAAAGTAAGTAAGTATGTAGAGCCGCTAAAACGTAGCGTAGCGATCACAGAAATATAAAAAAAAACAAGAAGCGATTTTACTTGAGGCATGATAAAAAGTCACTAATTCTTAAGTATGCAAAATAATGTTTTTTTGTTTCTTACATCTCAATCACACCAACTTTCACGTGGCAAACTTTTCTCCTAACATTTTTCCAAGCCCGCGCGTTTTTGCCGGCATTCCAAGAGCCGCTATAGCTTCATGTGCGCCTGGTATTTGGGATTCAAGTGAGGCCATCTTTGCCGGAATTTCTACCAAAGAAAAATACCTTGGCTTCAAAGAATTTGTGGTATTTCAGTTATTTTCATGCGAATGTGACAATTTGGTTTGGATGCAAGTTTATTGTAATAATCGTCTTTTTTATTTTTCGTGATTCTTCAGAAGACTTCAAAATTAATTTGTTACTGTAAAAAATCTGCGTATTTCAATATTATTGTAACTTGCCATTTGGGGTGAACCAAATGACAAGTTACAATAAATATTGAAATACGCTGACATAGGGACAAGTCAGATCAAAGAACCAGAATGAGACATTTTGCGCCTAAGCCAAATTTTTGAATCATGAAAGTAAATTTAATAAGTAGTTTCACTTCAAACAAACTGGAAAGTTTAAGTTAAATACAAACACTTTAGAGCAATAAATAAACTATAATAAAATACGAATCGACTGCTTTCAAATTAAAACAAGAAACTTGTTCATCTGTTGATAGACATTAAGAATTGTTATTATATCGTCTAAAAATTGATAGTTGATAACATAATGTCGATGCCTCCGCCATTCATACCCTTCATAAACTTTCTTGTTCATTCAACAGAACAACAGTGGTTTGGTTCAGCCCGGCCGGCCCTCGAAGGTAGCGAAAGCCCTTTCTGAGTACAACGCCTACGAAGTTCTGTGAGCCTGGTACACAAAGTCATTGGGAGTGACATGCCCATTATTTCTTACTACAAAGAAATCCCTTCTGTCATTTACACCTTCTTCAAGGGCTCTAGGCGTCCCTTTTTAATAATTTGCATATTTAATTACTGTTAATTATGTTTTTGTCTCTAATTTTTTTATGAGTGGGAAGGAGGTGAGTGTTTGTAAGACAATGGTATCGTTGAGGATGTTTGTATGGTCAAAAATAAATACTATTGAAACTTGCAAAACTAAAATAAATTGCGCATCTTTCGCCTAAATGTAATTCAGTTGTTTGTTGTCAAATTATAATAATATTGGGGAGCCCTTTAAATTATTTATAATATAACACAGATTACTAGGAACGCAAAGAGTATAAGAAGTTCGAAAGGGCCGTCTAAGGGCCTGTCGAATTTCACGGTTCGGTTTACGCATTGGGCGTGGCCTGACCGACCAATCAGAACGGAGCGAGATACGCAAGAAGTTACGCACGTTGGCAAAGACCCTTCTGTACCTACGGTTTTTCATGTCTCTTTTTATTATTTTGAACAGAAAGAGAGGCAAGATTTTTATTTAAAAAAGTTTACTTGAAAGAATGCAACAGAAAATATTGATACCGGCACAACACTTCATACTACATACCTACCAGTAAAGATTGAAGATAAATGCGGATAAAGCCAGAATAATAATATTTAACTACACAATGTGTCCGAAATACTAGGTAAAACCTAGAGGCTAATTATCATCAGATACGGAATGTGAGTGAACTTTTGTGACAAACGAAAGGAACGAAATGCAATGTCTGATCTGATAATAAGGCCCTACACAAGTGAAGACTTAGAAGAATTTCATGATACGACACTGTATTCCGCGTGTTCCGCTGGAAAATCTAAAGGGGGAAAGCTGAGTCGCTCAGCATCGAGCGCGACCAAAGGCGCTGTGATGGACCACGAACAGCAGGTTCCACAGAAAAACACATGCGATGAAGACGGCTTCATCAAGATGGAGAGAAAGAAGAGGAAGCCTACGTATCGCAACCAGTGTGGGACGGCACCGGCAGGTTCTAACATGCTGCTACGTCCTGCAGACCTACTGCAGTACCGACGACGCAGCAGTCGACATCATTGGACCTCCAACTACAACAGCTCAATGTCATCGCTACGTAGTAGTAACAATGATCGTTCGACTAACGAAGTGGCCAGAACCCTAATACCCCATTAGAATTGATGTAATAAATAACTGTAAGAATATGGCAATTAACATGGTTAAAACTATTAAAAAAGTCAAGTTTTAACATCTTTACTTGCAAAAATTGTCAATAAGCGTTTGCACCACTTAACGAAGGTTGAAGACATCATAGAGTACACACGGGTGAAGACGAACTGGTCCTTGAGGGCGGAGAAGCTGGAGGCGCGCCATTACACCAATTTCAAGTCTGTGCCCTTCCTCAAGGAAGAGTTTTGGCCGAAAGGTGTGCTGTATCGGCGTTTCCGCGGCCAGCTACGTGACACCTCGCAGCGTAACACGACGCCGTCACTTCGTGTGCAGTAGTTATTAAGTTTTGTTTGTATAAAGTATGTATTTGTTTATAGTTATTGTTAGTATACGTTTATATGAATTGTGATTTTCGGCCCTTAGTTGCCTAAAATAAAGGATTGTATTGTATTGTATCAGTGCAATGTAAAATGCAATGAAGGCATACAGCATACAGTAAACAGCTAGCGGCCATAGAACACAAAAGATTCGTTTTATACCTATTAGAAAATCTTAAAATCTTTTCTTAAAATTCATCATACTGTCACCACCAACAGGAACCGAAGCAATTTTGATTCAAATATTAAATTAGGTACAAACAACTACAAAAATAAAATCTCTTTAAATTAGATTTGTTTTATATCTACATTTAATTCATCCAGCTGCTACGAAATTCGTAGCAAGGGATGTTTTCTTTGTAAATGGGTTTTATATGATTTAGGTAATATTCAAAACTGTAAGAAGGAAAAAACCTGCAGTTATTTTAAGTGTAACCAATTGAATTTACCTACGGTTCAACATTCAAATGACATTTATTAAAAATAAAATTAATTCTGTACGGGTACGAATATCGTAGCAAGGGATTTTGACGTCCAACCCGGTGATCTGTTTGAAAGCAAGGTTAATATTAATAACCTAGAAGGTAGCCACCACCTGGTACCGACCATAGAACACCATACGACAGTAGGTATTAAAACGACATCATCTTCGTCTAAATGATAAATAATGAGTGCTACGCTGCTACGAAGTTCGTAGCAAAGGAATCCCTAAGGTAATCCCTTTGAGGTCCAAGGGATGACATGCTGTTTGAAGGCAAGATTAAAATTTATATCTAACTGCTAGAATGGCGAGACTTACCGACGAAATAACAGACTACAACAATCTGTTAAAAAAGCAATATATGTATTTTTTTTTTTAATATGAAGAAAAATAGGCATTATTATCTGCTACGAAGTTTGTAGCAAGAGAAGATTTTTTGTTAAGCCTAACGCGTGCTGTTATGATTGTTAGGCAGGTTAATATTTGTATCTAAATGATAGAATGCAGACCATAAAAGATTCAAAATATTAATCTATATAATTTATGAAAAATTAAAATAATATATTAATTAATGCTACGCGGCTACGGCATTCGTAGCAAGGGATGTTTTCCCTTTAATGTCCATGGGGTGTGATTCTGTTTGTGTAAGGCAGGTTAATATTTGTATCTAAATGATATAATGCAGATCATAAAAGATTCAAAATATTAATGCATATAATTTTTGAACAATAATATTTTAAATTATTGCTACGCGGCTACGGCAGGGATGCAGCAAGGGATGTTTTCCCTTTAATGTCCATGGGGTGTGATTCTGTTTGTGATGCAGGTAATATTAACTAACCAGCAGCGTAGGATGCGCTGATTTTTAGAGTACCTACATACTTATACACATTCTGGTAGCAACAATACGATTTTCATAAAAAATATTATGTCGTTATTTTACGTAGCAAAGAAGGTTTAGATGCCGGTCCAAGGGATAGTGTTCTTATAAGGTATCCGCAACGATGCCCGGACCTGCTAACCGTACAAGAATCTACGCGAATCTAAGTACTTAATCCATAGTAAATTTTATTAAAACTATGAAATAATTGGTTCTACACTGCTACTACATTCGTTGTTAGTGATAATTTAATAAGGTCCTTCCTAAGGATAGTCGTGCGTTTTGTTTAAAAGGCTGGTTAAGTCTATTCTTCTCGTCGATCATTCGTAGTATTAGTCGATCTTTAAGGTTAAGCCCTGCTTGTCGAGGTTGGTCCGTGGATGGGTGAGAATTACATACCGAGTTTCCTCCGTGCCTCGGAATGCACGTTAATCCATTGGTCCCGGCTGTCATTTGTAGATCTTTGACAGTCGTTGAGAGGTAGTCAGAAGCCAAAAGTTTGACATCGAGTCTTACCTACCGAGGTGTATCGCATAACCCCAGTTACTGATGGGTTGTGGAGGTCAGATAGGCAGTCGCTTCATGTAAAATACTGGTACTCAGCTGCATCTGGTTAGACTGGAAGCCGACCCCAAAATAGTTTAGGAAAAGGCTAAGCAGATGATGAGTGTTCTGTTTGAGAGTAATCTTAATATTGATATGCTGTATAAAAGCATGACATGATGACCTTCAAAAACGATAACGACCCGACCTTCAAAAACTACAGTACCGAGGTGTATCTTATTTGAATATTTACAAATTGGATGAAAACTGCTACAATCCGATAATGTGGTACAGACAGCAGCGTTATAAAGTAGTTACTCCCCTGGCGTACTCGGCGGAACTGTAGAGGGGTTAACACATACTGACGCTGTCTGTACCTAAGGACCAAATTATACTTGAATCAAGTAAGTCGGCGACTTTGTCTCTGGCATCTCTGACCTAGAATAGTCAAGAACAACACCCATCGCAAATAAAAAAAGAAAAAAAAAAGTAGATATATAGCGTACTGATGATGATAGCCGACAGGCTCGACTGTCCATATATACGACGCTGCAGTGACTTGCACGTCACCTGCAGTCGTCGGCTGCAGTCTACATAAATTGTGACAGTTAGGTTAGGTAGGTAATCTCATTTCTTATTTTAGTTTGTAGTGTGTATGTTTAATTGTGTGTCGTGTATTATTTGTTATTATTGACGTTTTGTGTATTTTTGTGTGTTGAATAATGAGTTCTTGTCACTTTAATAAATAAATGAATTATTATTATTATACGGGGTGTAAAGGCCACCGACGCGAAACCGTTTACCACAAACTCAGTACATCATCCGAACAGTACAGAACATAGAAAGTTTTTGTCGGTATTAAAAAAAAAACAGATGTTTCCTACAAAAGTGCGTACATGGTCAAAATGTATGGAACCACTGATATTTTTTTTAAAGTGAAACTTTTATTACATCGTCTCAAACTTTTTCGTGTGTGTGTGGCATGTCGCGTGACGCTCGGCCGTTTTATACGTTTTATACCCTTAATGGAATATTATTCCAAAAATTTTTAGTTATTTGTCTATAGTGTGAAAAAAAGTTTCACTTTTACCGTGGTTTTTTAAATTACTTACCGGTGAAAAATTTCATACTCAGTATGCGGTAAGCATTTTAACACCTTTTACATCTACGACCAAGCCAAGAAAGAGTTATTTCCCATTAATTCTATTAGCATGTATATAATTAGCTTTACAGACAATGCCGCTAACGCTAACGAAATTCTTAGTAAAATCAACTATATTTTCCTAGAAAACTAAATACATAAATGGGGGCCGACGGACCGGCCGAGGATACAATAGCCTTACCGAGTTCCTACTACTTAGATTACAACCCGTTTACTACAGATACTGTTAGCCTGCGTCATGCCACTGCTAGGCAAAGGCCTTCATGACTTCCAATTGCTCCTATCCAGGGCCAATGTGGACCACTGGTCGAAACTCATCATCATCTGCCTAGCCTTTTCTCAAACTATCTTGGGGTCGACTTCCAGTCTAACCGGATGCAGCTAAGTACCAGTATTATACATGAATCGACTGCTTATCTGACCTCCACAACCCACTAACTGGGTAATACGATACCCCTTGGTAAGACTGGATGTCAGACTTTTTGCTTCTCACTTGTAACGACTGTCAAAGATCTACAAATGACAGTACCACTGGCCAGAAACTACTGGTCGAAACTACAAAAGTAAAAAAAAAAAAAAAACTAATGGTCTTCGAGTTCAGCACTAACTCAGTAAGGTCTAAAAGTATCCGCCTTCAATTAAAGCCAAACAAAATGGATAGAAATTAAGGGAGACTGTTTTGAACAAAAACGTGACATTTTTACTGAGGGTAACTAGAAAAAACTTCAGAAATTTTGTGACATGATAGTTTTTTTATCTTTGATCAATCAATTGTGTGCAGGCTGGAAACTTTTGGATAGTGATAAGTGTAAAAATACCGGCAAAGTAAAAAAATAATTTAAGGAGGTACGACTTAGCGAAATGATTAAAGTGAGTAGGTTGGTAGGATGGCACGGTTGGCGCAGTGGCTGAGTGACCGGCTGCTGTGCTGCGTGTCGCGGGTTCGATTCCCGCACGGAACAAATATTTCTATGGTCTACAGGTAGTTGTTACGGGTCTGGATGTTTGTCTATGTGAGTTTTAATGTTTGTAAACGCACCCACGATACAGGATAAATTCCTAGCGTGGGGCAACGTTTATTAAACTAATAATTACGATGAACTTTACCACATAAGCAGGTTTAAAGTGCGTATGTATGTGTGTGCATAGAACATCAAACTATGGTTCTTGTAGGAAGGAACCTACACAACTAAGCATTATTTGTGTGTGTCTGTGTGCTAATGCGCGTCAATTTAGCGATGGCGGCCATGACAGGGTTGCAAGGGGTGCAGTGTACGCGGAAGCCAGCCGTTTGAAGAGGTGATTCAACCCCCTGATACTAGCTCTCTATTACTATGCAAAGCTGTTTATATATTGTAGATGACGTGGCGTGCTGATTTTTGCAAAGTTATATTATATCAAAAGTTTGGCTCTATGCTAGTATTAACATTTTGAATACTACTTGTATTGAATCTAATATATTAAATCCATATTTTAATAAATAGGGTTTGAATTTATTAACGCTTATTCCAGTTCACAGTTAAAGTTAAAACCACTTAAAATTACTAATGTGAATATTAGAAACTAATTACTTATTTAGATATAACTAAGGTACTATTTAATATTAGAAATATTATCGTCTACATATAATTACCGAAAACTAACAAAATACAAGCTCACTGCAAGCCGCAAAACCATCGGCGTCGATTTGAACAAGCTTTAAATAAAATTCTTTGTGACTCTACATGATTTTTTAAAATATAATATTGATGCAGATTTAATCAAAAATACATTGTATTTTAACATCCCCAAAATAACTAATACCTAAACCTTGAAGGGACGGTAGGTATGCTCGCTGTTCCAAACTTTACCTACGAAATCCGAACGAACTCTTGCATTGTTCTGTGCGCCTAGTACACCGTGCGCGGTTTTGCTGCGGATCCGACCCCACCTCGCTCTCGCGACAAGATGGATGCTACAGGGCCGGGTTTGTTCGTCGATACAAACAGTTATCTTATTAGGCAATTATTGAAATTGTATTGAATGCTGACTTTACAAAAATTATCTTAGGACCAAAGTTAGTTACTTGACTACAGTCAATATCACAAATTATTGACTTTAGTTTTATGTAAAATGTAAAGTTCCATGCCATTACGAAAATTTTCACATCCTCCGCGTATCCGGGGCGAAATCCGGAAGTGGACGGATTTGAAACCGGAAATTCCTTCAGGAGAGGCTAGGGTAGCAGGAAGTGAAAGCCGTGGCGTCGTCTAGTGCTTAAGTCAATATCCGGGAGGGGGTGGAGCGAAATCTAGACATACTTGTAAAGCTTTGTTTTTAAACTACAAGGCATTTGTAAGTTTGAGAACCAAAAAAAATGTTTCTTGGTTATCTCAAATTAAACTAATAAATTACTAAAAGTACGTAATTTATGTTAATTAATGAACTAAATAAAATGAGTTTTTTTTATAATTTTCTACATTTATGTCAAGGGATGTTCCCTCAGCGCTGTGATGTCGATATTTCCTACTGTGGTCGGTTATTGGAAATGTATCGGCGATTGCCGATAATGTCGAACCGTTCGGAAAGCACCAAGGCTACATAGGCGGCGAGAAGTGAAGCTGACCAGAAATCGATATCCCATTAATACGTGTTCGAAGCTATAGAGCACGGTATATTGGTTCGGGAGCAGGTGAAAGAGAATGTGAGAGATGGATGCATTTGGTTAGGGGGAGGCGGGACTTAGGACCACGGCAATGAGCGTGCGCGAATCTCTAACGTGGTCGCTAGGAGAATGTTTGACTTCAGCAAACTGACTAGTTCAAAGTTTTAGCTATAAACTTTTAACAGATTTTACTTCAGTTTTATTTTAGTTGGACGTAGATGCCCTGTGTAACAGTGAATATTCTATTGGAAGTTATTGTTTAATGGACATGTCTATAATGTTGATTTATTCTAATAATAATATGTCAAAATAAATCGCGGTCCACCGCTGAAATATACTAAAATAAAATCTAGCAGATACATAAATCCATATACGTAAGGGGGATGGTAAATAATATATTACATCAAACATAATGTACCTACAGTACGATGCGACAACTGTATCAAAAAAATAAAACAATGATATCTACAACAACATTATCAGTGCGTAACCAAAGCGTCCACGTCAAATAAATAACTTGATACCTAAATAAAAGTAAAAATATCACACGCCTCCAAACAAAAACAAATAAATGTGCGAGTCGTTACAGCAAAACATAAAAGGGGGTGGTGACATAATGATATGCGTAATTAGATCAAAGAAGTATCAGGACAACATATTCTGTAGGTAGAAGCGTTGCCGACGGAAGGACCTAAAGGGCACGAAGGACTTCTACGTCACACTCGGCTCGGAGTGCGAAGGGCCGCGTTCGTAACTATGGCAAGTATGCGCTCAGCGCAGCCGTCCGCCATGTTATTTCCCTTCCTGAAAGTTCGCAATCTACTCCTACCAGGGCGCCAGAAACGAGTGCGGGTGTGCGGAGTTGTGAATGGTTTCATCCCCCAATGTAGGCGGAGAAATGCGCGCGCGTGGGTGTTGTTATGGAAACGGTGTTGCCTATCTACTGGTAACTTATAAATTTGTAAGAGGTGTAGTGTAGGAGGAAAGTTGAAACTTTCAACTTGGCCGGCTTTGTAAAAGTTCTGTTTGAGTTCAGTGAACTTTCTTATCTGTGTCAAGGACACAGGTTGTTCACAGAAATGTAAATAAAATTGCACATTTTACTGTGTCCTATATACATATTGAAACGATTTGATTTATTTTGCTCTTATACTTTTCCTCTAGATTAATATAAACAATGAACATGATAGATAAGATAACTCTTAAGCACAAGTAATTAATGAATGAATGAATGTAAAAAAGAAAATAGTGAATTGGGCGATTATTGATTTTATCACCAGCTGCCAAGAAAAACAGTTATCGGTTTGTGCTGTTGTCTTATTTAAAATTATGCCCTCATCAATCTCTTGGTCCTCAAAATTTTACGTGACTTTGTCAATTCAACGCTTGCGGTCGATACTGTCCTGCAAAAGCGTCTTAAAATCTTCAAGATAAGGTAAATCATTACCGAGTTCAGTATCCACGTAATGGGTAATTATTAGCAGAGGGACGTAGGCATAGGCAGGCGGAGTGGTCAGCGCGGTATGTGTGCCATGGTCGTGTCTGTTTGTCTGTCTGGTTGCCAAGTGGCCGGCGAGGTGGGTTGAGTCGCGCGGCCACACGACCAGGCGCGCAGGCGGCCGAGGCGTTGCGCTGCAACTGCACGAGTGCATTCACCGCGGGGGCTGCACTTCGTAAAGTTTACTCACATTAGACAGCGCAGAGCAGCTGTCGAACGCGCGCCTACTTGGAGCGCAAGGTGCATTTACAAAAACTTGTGGCAAAAAAAAAACATTCACATGCATGCAGTATACCTACCTGGTTAAAAATAAAAGCCAACCCCGTAAAAGGTAAAATGATCTGCTAACATAACACGCCATAATGTTGAATATTTATCACCATAACACCATGAGTCCGTAACAGTGTAGTCCGTAGTCCGGTCAATTTACCGCAACGGGTGCGGCTGGCATTTTGATGAGGGGATGAACACGCCGAGGTTTACCACCTATTACGTGTTTTGTGCATGTTCATGTTTTTATTTTCGTATATTTTTAGCACTCTTCTTTACTAAAATATGAAAAACGCAAATGTATAAGAAAATCTTTAAACAAATAAAAGTTTTTTTTTTCGATAACTATTACAACAGCTAAATAACGTAGTGTTATTTAGTCCTTGGATTTATCTCACATACTTCAACTTTTTTTTTTTTTTTTTAAATTGGCCATCTATTTATGGTATGAATCGCAAATGCAGTGTGAACAGAATTGGTGATGTGTCGTTCAGTACTTTCTGCCTACCCACATGCAAATAAGGCTTGAGTTTACGTAAGTATATACGTAACAGTTTACTTAAATAGCTTTCATGTAAAAAACAGCATGTACCCAAGGACCAAACCAGAAAAAACTCATTATACATAAACGCTGTCCCAAAAACAACAAAATTTAATTACGAGCAATCTCGCCGGGGATTTTATGGGTCATCAGAATTGAGGCAGCGCAACCCTTCGGCAATAAAGAAAGACAACGGGCATCATTTGTCACCGCCCAGCACCCCGCACCCCCCTCCGGTACCCTCGGACCCAAGGACCGCGACCCCAATATGTGTCACCACTACACCGCGGTTTAGTCTGATTCCCTAATACCCTGCCGACTTAATTACCTTTGTAAGATCGTTAGTTTTCACCTTTATGTTCCCAAAAACTATTATTTGGATAAATGACACAATTTGGGGTTAACTGTTGGGGATACTTAAGTAACTGTAATTCAGATTTACATGAGCACAAAGTAGGTCACATAGACCCATGTCACTGTCTCCTTAGTTGAACCTGAGACAATTATAATTTTCTGTTAATGAAAAGTAGAAAACTAACAAAAGGGCGGCACTACTGATGATGAATTTAATAAACGAGCTGTTTGTAGAATGATTGAAAAGCGAAACAAAAATAAGGCCCAATGAAAAAGAGGTCCAAATATTTTGCTTTTCAGCTAATTAAGTGACAAATAAGACACATGATGACTACAACGCGCAGAGGTCGAAAATCGTGATTACAGTCAGCATTATTGACTTACTTAAGAAGGCTCGATGATTCAAAAGTTTTCGCAGTTTCGGACGCGCTTTTCAACAAGATTAAAGAACAATCATCATGACTTTAACGGTCTAATTTAATTGCGTTACTGTTATTTCCCTTTCGGTCCTGAAAAAAATAACTGAAACAACAGCAAACTAAACAAAGGTTTTGGTTTCAGTCATACTTTACATAATATTTAATAAGCACAAAAGTTTTTCTCAACTTTTTCCGATTTGACCAGATATTTTGACTTAAATAATAAATAGGTAGGTGTGGGAAACGTTTAAGAGGCATATTTTTTAAAAATATTATTTTAAGATATGATAATGTTTATTTAATTCAGCCCTTCATATGAATTCATTGCGTCAACAGCGATGCGGACGAAGCGGCCTGTATTTTTTTTATCTTTATAGTTATCTTAAGTCTGTTCGTAAATTATGTATTTGTTTATATCTCCTTAATTGGTTGGAGTAAACAATTAATTAACATTTATTATAAGTTCCAATTAAATCCAGTCAAAGAGGTAGAAAACAAAACAGGTTAGTGGGGCGTCGTTAGAGCGGAACGAGTTTATAGGGCGCGGCGAGGCCTTTGCAAAGTGAGCCTCCGCGTGCCATGCTACCCTGGTAGATATTTCTTTTTATGGTCTACGGATAAATGTCAGGGGAGTGCCCGGCGCGCCTAGAAAGAACCCCGTGCGTTATGACTTTCAGCTTTACGCGCCTACTATAAAAAGAATAGGGCACAATTTCCAATCGTTAAAGACTGTCTATGACCGTGGAAATGTAATATGACAAGTTTATAACGCAACTGACCTTTTGTCTTTTTAAAAGTATGTCTTAACAAAGATTAGTATAGTAGTGAGTAACTGTCCTTGAATTAAAATCAGTTTTCATCAAATCAGTGGATAGGTATTTCCCTAATCTGAAGGATTTTAATTTCATCAAGAAACGAAGGCAAATAATCGTGTCATCAAAGTTATCTTAAAACTTCGCACAACTCTTGAAAGGACTCGAGTATCCCCGCGAGATTCCACGCGGGTTCTTCAACATCCTACGATGTCCTGTTCTCCTGATAAAAAGGAGACGTCAGCATCCCGTATTTCTCACGCTCGCACCCGAACAGCCTCCAGCCTCCCTGTTTTGTCTCTTTTTATTCCCTGGGACGCGCCACTCACACGCGTGGCCGCATCGTGGGAAAAACAGATGAGAACGACACTTCCTTTTGTGATTCGTATACCACAGGTAGTTTTTTACGTAATAGTTCAGTTACTGGCAAAGTAAACTAGCCATGTTTTATAAAATAATAAGACACATTTTTATGTGCGAAACGGGCCATTGGATAAGTATTTGTTTTGCCTATCTATATGCTCAATAGATAGAGACGCAGAGATAGGGATATCCCTTTCGAATGAAATACGTACCCGTTATATTTTTAAACCCACCAGATACTCGTACTATCTAGCAGCGTGTACGGCACATCCCGCACTGTATATTTTAATTCAAGTACAATTTATTTCTCTGTTAAGTGATACCATTGTACCCAATTTAATTTCGGTGAAGTTAGACAACAAACTTCTGTTTTGAACTAATAAGCTAATGTCTTTTAATTTAAAATTCGTGCTTGCTGATTTATCATAAGCATAACTAATTAAACTTGCTGTTTTGTATTTACTTTTTAACCCCCGACCAAAAAGAGGGGTGTTATAAGTTTGACGTGTGTATCTGTGTGTCTGTCTGTGGCATCATAGCTCCCAAACGGATGAACCGATGTTGATAAAATTGGTGTCATATGAAAGGTATTTTAATCGAGAGTGTTCTTAGCTATGTTTCGAGAAAATCTGCTCCGCCGTTTGAAGCTCATCACCTCTTTTCTAGTTGATGAAGGGATATAAACAACTTCTACGGGTCTTGTGGATTTGAAATTTGATTTCTTGTCACTTGTCACCATGGGCACCCCCCTCTCCCCCCTATAAGCTCAAGTTTTTTTTTTTTAAATTCATATCTTTCCTTGTTTTCGTTAATTAGCGAGAAGAGGCGCAACACCGAGAAAAGTGGAAGGAATGGGAGGAGACCTATGCCCAGAAGTGGGCTAAGAAAAAATAATTAAAGTTTAAAAAGCATGAAATAAAAATTTAAAAAACCCCCGACGGACAAAACCTCTAAAAAACCAAAAATAAAATTAATCCAAGCGCCGTAGCGTCGGGGGACCGCTAAATAGACCGCTTAGCACAAACACTCAACGAAGCGGAACCCTCGACGCTACGACGCTTGGATTAATTTTATTTTTGGTTTTTTAGAAGTTTTTCGGTCTACAATTAACTAACAAGGTTTATGTTAACGAATTCAGAGACTTATAGGAAAAAGACAATTTACTGGCTCTGGAACCGTACCTACAAGATTCCCATTACGTCACGCTAGGTAGCCCGCAGCCTTGCTTAGCGAGCGGTTATCAGGGCGATACGGACGCGGATGTTATTTATGTGACATTTACACAGGAGCGACTACCTGACCTTCACAAGGCTGGAAATAACTTTTAGGTCATACCTACTTGTATTAAAAGGGATTGTTTTTGGGTATGTGAATTGAAATCTTATAATAATAGCTTTACTGACAAATCAAGTACCTTGACATGGCTCACAAGGTGGTCGACATGTGGGATGTGGACTCAGCGATCATTGTGAGAGTTGTATCAGCCAATGGCCTAATTGCCAAGAGCCTTGACCAATATCTAACTAGGCTCTCGTTAGGCAGCTGTTTCAAGGGCTTGATTCAGAAAGCGGTACTCCTGGACACGGCTTGTATTGTTAGGAGGTTCCTTTCTCTTGAGCCCTGACCGTCGTTTTTTTTTATAAGGAATATTTAAAAATGTATAAAATTGGATATATAAATGAATAAAGGTTTACTGAAAAATATGTTGAAAACATAACATAACCCTACGATTAGATCCTCGAAGCGTTGAACAGAGATGTTGAAATCCCATGTGATAAGGATAAGTCAATCAAGTGGGCACAAAAACAGACTCCGGAGTGCTACTGAGAAAGTCCTAATAGACAATCGACAAGACCAATTGTCAGACCAAGGACGTTTAGTCGAAAATTATAGTTAGTAACTAGCTGTACCCGCGACTTCGTCCGCGTGGAATTTAAGAAGTACGTAAGCCTAAGTTACTCCTTATTACATCATCTATCTGCCGTATCTGCCAGTGAAAGTCCCGTCAAAATCGGTCTAGCCATTCCAGAGATTAGCCGGAACAAACAGACAGACAGACAAAAAATGTAAAAAAAAATATTTTGGTATATTTACCGTATATACATTCATATGCATGTGGATGGGTGACCATAATTACATACCGAGTTTCCTCCGTGCTTCGGAAAGCACGTTAAGACGTTGGTCCCGGTTGTCATTTGTATATCTTTGACAGTCGTTACGAGTAGTCAGAAGCCTAAAAGTCTGACATCCAGTCTTACCGAGGGGTATCGTATTACCCAGTTACTAGGTTGTGGAGGTCAGATAGGCCGTCGCTTCATGTAAAATACTGGTACTCAGCTGCGTCCGGTTAGAATGGAAGCCGACCCCAAGATAGTTTGGGAAAAGGCTAGGCAGATGATGATGACATTCATATGCATGTAGTAAAAAGCGGTTATTTTAATATTACAAACAGACTCTTCAATTTTATTTATTAGTATAGAAGATGTATAGATTTACCAAGTGACTTTTAAAATCAACGTGTAAGTGTAACCAGCTACGTTAAAAAAATATTAAAATCCTAAACACCATTTTAGTCTTTAGAAGCCCTTAATTTAGGCTGCGAGTAAAGCCTGACGTGAACCGGAACTTGTCACCGGATGTGACCCAAAAGGTTGCGCGTCTGACGCGGCGCCGCACGCGTCACTTTTGATATTGGATATCTTTCTGAAATCATTGACTACAGGTTCGTATTCGTCAATTTCGTACAAACACTGAACAAGTAGGGGAAAAATTTATCCTTACTTCTTTTGTGGTCAAACTTTGCCCAAGAGAAAAAGGAGTAAAAATCTGCTCCTATGTTGGGAAAAAGACGTGGGCGTGAGAAACTTCTCGGTTACTTTTTCTTCATTGACTCATGACGGACCCCTTGACTGTAACAATTAGAGGTGCCTGTAAATGCCCTAATTAAATGAACTTCTAATTTCGTCAAGAGAGAGATTTTATCTTCGTTGATCTATTCTAACCCCTTCGTTTTTCCGATGGTTGTCGGGATTTTATCACGAGGGGTAAATACCAATATTCTAGCTATGTGAGACTCTTAGACTAGTCGTAAAGACTATCATACAATTGATGTGACAAGTTTGATAGAAGTCATCTCTGACCTCGTACATTATTCGATTGAAGAGGCTGTTGTTTTGCCCGTCAACCACATAAGTAGATACCAAACAAAACAGTTTTACTAGCCATCTACCATCTCCTAATTTCTAGAGTCTAGACTCTAGATTATGTTCAATTAATCCCAATAAACAGTTATCTCGTCAGATGTTTATTTGAATTAATTTATAACAATGGGATAGCACTTTTAACGACGCCCATGAACTCGATTATTTTTCTGAAACTGGGCACTCTGCCAATTTTATGAACTATTTTTAGTGTCCAATCGAAATCAAAAATATTTCTCACGCGTGTTTTTATGACACAGTAGGTACTTCGAAAAGTTTGTTAGCTGAACCAAAGAAGACTAAGAATATTATCTATATATATTTATAAGTTCTAAAAATTACAGCTATTTAACTGAGTTGCTCACGACAACAATAACAATTAAAAGTTTGATGTTTACAAAACAAGTTGAAAGTTGCCGGATTGACAGGAGAAAGCGAGCAATACAAAAGACTAGCGAAATACACAGGTGAATCAACAATGATAAATCATTTGCTTGCATTTCACAATTTATACTTGATGGTAGAATTACCTATAACAGATCATTGTGGACCCTGTCGGACCCAACAAAGAAGTAACTTACCTGTAACTAGAGCAGCCACAGCCGCCAGCCGCAACATATTCAGCCTCCGCATGTTTACACCTACTGCCAATTGTTAATAAACCACCAACTCGAATAAAAGTCATTCGCAAATCATATTCAAAGGCAACCTAATAATCGCGTCGAAAACATTTATTCTATATGACAAAACTTCTCAGAAAAGATAAGAAAATAAACTCAAAACTAATTAAAGCTGCCTTATAATTTAACCAATTTAAAAACAAAGATGATTGCGAAAAAAAAAAATAAGTACGAATATCAGTTTGGAGTAAATGGGAAGTCGGTGTATTCCGCGAGCACGTTCGCCACTTTGTCAGTCGTCGAACTATTTCAGCAGTCCTGAAAGTTCGGCTGCTCGCCCTCGCAACCCCACCACCCTTTACGTGGTGGTGCAGAATGGGGACAGGGAGCGTCCAACGGGCTATAAAGAAAATTGTCTTCACTGCGCTGATTGAAACAATATTTGTTGGGTTGAAAGGTGTCGTGCTGGTTTCATGGCTCCCTCGTTAACTGCACGCAGCCAGTACTGGCATATGACTCATGGATGTGATTAGCTGATCTCATTTCCTAGGCAGAAACATGTGACTGAACCATGTAGTATCGGATATTAGCTTTGACATATTATGTTTAGTGTATGTATATGCAGAATCAATTCTTTCTTAGTCCCGTGTCAGTATTATTCGTATAAGGTTTGTTCGCTAGTTCCTTGAAAACTCCTGGGCATTTTTCTTTAATTATACATTTTTCTTACTAAAGAAAGGTTTTAAACAAAAAAAAAAACATGAGCTGAGGGAATTATTAGCAAGCCGGATGAGATGAAATGTCATCAATGTCATTCCGGCTTGCTAATGATTTTCTTAAATCAAATCACAGCTATCATTCATGAGACAGTGTCCACAATAAGTCAAATTATAAGTAGTTGCATTATTATGTGGTCGTAATGCCTTCGTGGCTGAATATTTACAGCCGCACGGGTTGATTAAAGGTATTTCAGGGTAAAGCCGCGCTTGCCAAGGTGATCGATCTGTGGGTGGGTTACCAATGGACCATCATTACATATCTAGTTTCTGCCGTGCCTCGGAAAGCACGTTAAGCCGTTGGTACCGGGCTCCCGGCTGTCATTGTAGATCTTTGACAGTCGTTACGGGTTAGGTTAGGGTACTCACTGGCCTGAAGAGTCTGACAACCAGTCTTACCAAAGGGACTAAGGGATATCAGTGTTCCCCAGTACTAACTAGTTTGTGGAGGTCAGATAGGCAGTCGCTCCGTGAAAAACACTGGAATTCAGCTTCATCCGGTAGGACTGAATACCTGCATTACCTACTTACCATACATACATAGATCAGATACCTACACCTCTGCCTGACCCTTAAAATAATACAATCATCATGCTATGTTTATGTTACCTACTTGGCTAATTGATACTTCGATACTCGTGGAATTACCGTGTTCTACGACTGTGAAGGTAGGTGCGTCATGAAATTTATGATTAGGGACAGACTCGTCAGACTGGACGGGACAGACTGGTCAGACTAGTCAGACTGGACGGGACAGACTGGCTATTGATAAATACTTTAGCAAAAACAAAAGAACATAGAACTAGCAAAATGATAATGTGCAAATATGCCCATTATTGTTTCTCGTCTGTACGAAGCTACCCCGCCGGCCTATAAAGGGGGATGCCGAAAGGTAACGAAGCCATAAGCCCCGTAAATGCCGCGGCATGATTGTCTATGGGCTAACATTTATGCAGCCATCCAATTAGGGGACGTGTTTGTATAGTTGGCGACATAACCTTGCAGCGGCGACTACTTTCAAAGGTCATGTTTTATGATCTATTGTGATTTCTGTCATGATTTTTAAGACCTATGATTTTTGGGATTTGTTGAATGTCCCAGATTTTATCAGGGACCGATTAATTACAGTTTTTACGGATTGATGAGAAGAAGTTAATCTCAATGGCCCAGTGATAGGTTATAAGCAGAGCAACCCAGTCGTAAGGAGTTTGGTTGGAACCTGAAAGGATGTTCTAACTTTTATCGTGTCGATGGCAGTCTAAATGGAGTCGGGCCAGTATTTCGCTACGAGTTTGGCACCTTCAAGCGCTTTCATCAGTTTCTGGAACGTTCACAGGCTACAGGGCGCACGGCTCAGGGCTCATGAAATATCAGATTCTGTGTGGACCCGGATTAAGAATATGGAAACCCCATCTCATCCCGTGGTTGTCGTAGGAGGCGACATAGACCCAGTGGACACACTAAAGCACCTTGGTTCCTGAATGGTGACGGGTAAATCACCAACAACAGCACTCCCAGAGAGGATTAGGGTCAGGCAGGCGGCCGACTGTAAAACCAAAACTACATCCTTTTACAACGTGACAAGGTGGAATAATGCGCGACAGGGCTAAAGCGTACCCCACAGGAGAAATGATATGAAGGCAAAAAGGAGTAAATGATAGCGTGGCGAATGACAGGAGAGGATGGAAGAAAAAAGCATGTTGCGCCGACCCCAGATAACATAGGACAAGGGCAGGAAATTTGGAATAACACCACCTTTCCATGGCAGAGGCAGCAGTCTATAATAATAATAATAGCCTTTATTAACAATCTCTATGAATCTAATCGAAATAAATTCATAAAGTTCCGGCAGATAAGTATCTGTAAACAATTTCCATCTTCGTTTTTATCTGCAGCATCTGTTAAATCGCGAGGCGATAAACCCTCATTTGTGAGCGCCACATATATGATTTTCCATTCTCATTCATACATTCCATTATTCCAGTCCCGACAAATATCCTGATTTAATAGTGTTTGTGTGTATACTGTTTGGTGCGCAATAACGAGTCTCGTTGTATGTATATGTTTGCATTACTTATGAATAACAAACAAACTGTATAAACATCTACCATGGACATCTAGACGCACTGCAAGTCACCATCCCTACCTTATTGCTATTCCACCAATCGCACTAAGAGTTTTCAAACGTCTTCTTCCATAATGAGCACAGCAAAGGAGTGGAACTATCTGCCTGTGTCTCTTACAGCCCTAATCTCTTTAAAGTTAGAGTGAACAGGTATCTTTTGGGTAAGCTATATACACGGTGTAAATCACCTCACCACGAAGCCGTCAACCAAGAATTCTGTACATGAAACTAAGTAACTTTACGCAAAAATTATTACTGAGAAACGACTTTTTTTTGGGGGGTGTAAAATCATGTTTTGTGGTAGAACTCAATGTAACGTACTCAAAAGATTGTGCTGATGGACGGATTGAATAGTACGGGGGTCGTGGAGGTGTTTAAAGTAAAAATCTTACATTAAAAACTTGTATTTAAAAAAATACTTGTCAAATAGTTGGAACTTTGACCCCTAATATCTCCGCAACTAGAAGGTTCCCAGGTATGGTGTAGAACAAAAAAAGGATCGCAATGACAGGGAGAACCAGTGACTTTCGGCTTCGTTAAGGTGTTTTACACCCTTTATAGCGTACCATAGTCGATTTTGTCTGTCATCTCTGACCTAGACTAGAGACAAGATCAAACCCATCAAAATAAAAACAAGTCCTGCAATTCATAGACGGTCCTCGCTTCCTGTGGGTTTCGTTATCGTAAAGACATTTTTTTACTGATAGGATAGGACTTCACCCAGAAGGAATTTGAGCTCTTACTACACTGTCGGCATTCCAATTGATATCGGCTACTTATTTACCTACATATATGGCTTCTGATTTCTTGATTTATTACAACGGGATTCAGAGTTCATCTAATCAACTGGTTCTAAACTCTCAAAAAATGGTGTTATGTAAATGATTGTACCCACTTCATTAATTTTTAGCACTACATAGGTTTTTGTTTCGTCTGCCAGTCATCCAAGCATTCTATCTCATTTTGTCCGATCCTTTTTCACGCTACAAGGATAATCTTGTATTTGCTAAGCATAAAGACAGTCGGACGTTTTTATAAAGATGATCGCACTTGTCCTTCATATTGTTTCCATCACAAAAGCAATGTCGAACATAAGGAAAAAGAAAACAAACTGATAATGTTTATAAACATGTTTTATTAATAACCGAAAATGTACATTATTATTTTAAATTCTACAACTTCATACATACATAACCATAACAGGCAGTACATACAAAACAACTATCTTATTGGTGAGGTTAGAATGTGTCACCTTATACCGACTTTTACTTAGTTAAACCGAAATCAGATGCTTCACTTTTCTTTCCTTACCTCGAAGCAAAACATCTTAACATAAAATTAACTGAAAGAAAAAAAGGATTGTGTGGTTTTATGAAACCACGGTAAAAGTGAAACTTTTTTTCACACTATAGACATTTAACTAAAAATTTTTGGAATAATATTCCATTAAGGGTATAAAACGCGGAGTAGGGATGAAAAAATTTAACGGAGTAGGGATAAAATGAAAGGCGCTCGTCAGAGCGCCTTTCACTTTATCCCTACTCCGTGGCCGAGCGTCACGCGACATGCAACACACAGACGAAAAAGTTTGAGACGATGTAATAAAAGTTTCACTTTAAAAAAAAATGTTGAAACAAAAATGAGCCGCCATCCGAATGAACGGTACATTCGAGTGAAGCGTCTGATTCCGGCATTAAGACAACATACAGAAGACGCAGTACATTTTGATACAATTCTTTCACATAAAAAGTTTTGTATAACAGTAATAGGTATATGATATCTACCTCCATATAAAATGGAAGGTAGGTTTAAATCACCAGCTCTAAATTATATTTAGTCACATCAAACAGTCACGTCTAATAAATTATTATGCCATTTTGTAGATTAGTGCATTAGAATAATTAAAACAAAATTAAAAAATAGTACTGGGACACAAAATAATCATCAATAAAAAAAAACATTCATTCATTTACCATTTAGAAGGAAACCGGTCCAATCGTTAAAACTAGAACGGCGCTTTTGTCTCGGTTTTGGACTTAAGGCCCGATTTCCACTGAAGCGGAGTGGAATGAACAACCGAGATAATATCTCCACTTATCTTCAAAGCAACTCAATTACCCGCTTTAATGTAATACGGGCCCAAAACTCTTGAATATCTCTGTACAAGTTTATTTTTAGATTTTCTACTATAAGCGGAGGATCCTTACCAACGCCGTGATGTGACGTTTCCTCCACTATATGCGTTATTTATTAAACTGGACACTCAAAGCACATTGCGCACAGTTTATATGGGAATAATTAGCAAAATCCTTGCGCGCCAGTAATTAATGATTGTAGTAGAAAACTTCAGCATTTTCGAGTTGATATCCATGCAGTTCATAGCAATGAAATGTCAACAGTTATTATGATGCTGTCGTGGGTAGCGGCCGTGTACAATGGCAGTACAAAATATTACATAAACATTATAAACATAAATATGTACATCAACAGACGCACACCCACATCTCTTAATTTAAAAAATAACAATGTAAATCTACACACAGAAACCTAAAACTAAAATAGTTTATCGTCTATGACTATTATATACACAATTTACAGTTATTCCAACTACTTCGTCTAATATCAGTAAGTGATCCAATGTTTAGTGGAGAGTTCGCTTTTGAATTTATTAAGAACAAACAAAATTTACTCAACAAATAACTACAAAGAACGATTATTTATTTTTATGCTTTATTAACAGGTGCAGAAAATTATAATAAAAATATATTATGTAACTTTGTATATTAAATCACAAATGACAAATCAAGTCGTCTTTATTCGTACAGTGAATAGATAAACATAATTATGATTCTAATGAACACGTTGGTGTTTAACATTGAGACAGGTGTGCGACAGGTGTTCACGTCAATAATTATTGTTTATCTACTCAACTGTACATACAATGCTTTTATAATGATTTATAATAATATCAACTAAATCACTCCAAAGTTTGAACTGATCAAATAAATCCCTAGGCCGGTCATGTGAATATTACATGTGCCTTTCATGCCTTTACTTCGTTATGTATTACATACTAAAATTTAATTCGCAGATATGTTAGTTTGTTATAAACCGAATTATTATGATAATATAAAAAAGGATAAGAAGTATAGAAAATATATTTCAAATTTATAAAAACGAGATCCGACACAAATCCAACTTACATTATCAAAGATAGAAAAGTAAATAATAAATTTCAATAAATAAAACATATTTTCCTATTAAAGACATCAGTTAAATTACATATCAATAGATATATCTAATAAAAAGTCACCCGAGACGTGCGCTTATATACACCGTGTACCAGAAAAATGTAGTCGAATTTCAGGGTGTGATTCAGACCATAAAACTGAACAACTTTCTCTAAGGGACCATCCATTCGAAACGGAGAAAAAAGAAAACAGTTGACCCATACCAAAGTTCAATATCTGCTGAACCGAAATGTAAAGGACAGCTGAGTATTTTCGTATACTGCATGGTTCCTCTTTCGCGTGGTCTTAATCGGAACCAACGCTACCGTCTTGGATTTTCAAGGAAATTTGCCGAATGTTTACCATCCCCTCCTGACAATGAATTCACGACAAGAAACATACTGCACTTAAACATAGTCCGGTTAAACGTGATTAAACGTCCCGGATGTCGACTGTTACTTGACAACGATAACATTAGTTAAGCATAGTATATACAGGGTGTAACGGAAAGGGTATATACATATTTAAGGGTTCTATACGATGTTTGTCCGATGGTGAAACATGTTCAGTTAGATGGTCTGTAGCACATCCTTAAGTATGTATATACCCTTTCCGTTACACCCTGTAGAATGTGCGGTAGTGGCTTCGAGCACATCTCGGACTAAATATATGCCAATCCAGATTTTTTAACTGCATCATACAAGCACGCCAAGACTAGTACAACTCGAAAAACTTCTTTCAAACAGTTTTTTTTCAGAAGGGAAAGTCAGACAAATAATTAGTGAGGTTTTTGGAATTCTGTAGCTCAATGAAGAGTTTATTACGTATAGAAGAACCATTGTAGAATTCTCATTACAGAATACAAGGTGGAAGGGATCCCGATGCTGAAACGTCGTGTCGGTGTCCTTTCCTTGCTGTATATAAAATATAATAATAACAATTAAACTAAATAGCACAGCAATGTACTCGAAGCCACGACCAAACATTTATTTTTGTGCATATTACTTAGTATTCCCCGCAATAAGTTAACATTGGTCGCTATTACGGAGCCCGTTTACAATCAGATCTTTTTCATAATACATTTGATATCAATATCTAATCTCAATCGAAGAAAACATTCCAATAATTAAAATTAATTTTGGTTAAAAGTTTAAAATATTTTGACCTAAATATGAATTCACTATAACATGAGTATTCATAGCTAATAAATAAATAAAAAACATTCATCATAATATACATTTAGTTTAGAATTAAGAAGAACGTATCAAATAGACTTTAGACAAATGCGACACAATACGTTTGAAATAAATTATTGAAGAATTTGATGTGAGACTTATCCATGGAAAACTATCGAAGCTTTTCACTTTAGTCTTGTACGTGTAAGTTTTCCTGAAGATTGAGATCACGGACATTTTAACTGCGGGTTATACCATACGGTTATATTTACACTACGAATGTGTCGACACCTCACTAATTGACTTGAGCAACATCACTCTACTCTGTATACATTAGCATTGAACGCGGCAATCCTTACTATCATGGGAGTAATGTTTTATTACTAATTTATCGATATGAATAACGTTAGTAGGTTTATTTCACCCAAATAACACCTAAAGTTGGCTTCCATCTTTAATAGCCGCGAATAAATGTTACAATGCGTTTTTGAAGAATTTCATGAATCAACTACGTCTTAATATTATTTTATTACTACGTACCAAAAATCTGAGACGAATATACGTAGGATATCATAAAAGCGTGTAGTCGTTTAACAAATAATTTAGATATAAAGTTTATATTAGGAGTTATGTTACGTTAAAAGTGAAAAGGGATAGTTCATAGATATTTGCATACAGGAGAAACCGCTTCCCCTGTAGTGTATATTTTCCCCAAAATAACCATTATGAGTTCTGCAGATTATTATGGGAATTTTATATTCAATTTCAAAGAACTTTTTTGATAGGAAGTTCATTGAAAATAGTTGTCAAAATCAAATAATAGAAGATGGATTCACCATTTGGTCATAAGAAATCATTTGATTATAATTCCAACAGTATAAACCCGCATATTATGCTATCTGTAACTTGTGAGTCAACAATCCTACTTCATCTTACTTCACAAGCTTGGGGGCTAGGAAGCCATCCAATAATATCGCGATGCCAATAACATGGCGTAAGCAAACGCGATTATCACGAGCCATGGTATACATCTGAAGTGGAGCCATAAACTTTATATTGCGAAAAATATCCGATTCATTATTTGAAAGCAATGTTATAGTAGAACGCACTATAAGTTAAATACATTGACTAGCCGACCAAGACAATTAAATAACCGTTTCAAATGCAGCCCTCTTAACTTTTGGTCCAGAATTTTTGACTGTTTGTCTGGAAAAGCGGCGGCTAATACAAAATACCAAGATTTTAATCGGATTTAAAATTAATCCGCTAGTGACAGTTTCATCTAATAAATCAGATATTTTATAAAATCCAAAATCCTCAAATAAAGATACCTAGAACGGATTTCAATAGCACTTGATTTACAAAAACTGTCCTTATTGCTAAGAAATTACAGCTCCAATAAAGCTAGCATGGACAGTATGTTTTGACGATCGCACTTCTGTACCAAGCCGTTAAACAGTCTAAGGACTGTAGGTCTAAATAAATGAAACATTATGAAATCATAGTACTTGTGA
This sequence comes from Cerastis leucographa, assembly GCA_963082945.1. Taxonomy (NCBI): domain Eukaryota; kingdom Metazoa; phylum Arthropoda; class Insecta; order Lepidoptera; family Noctuidae; genus Cerastis; species Cerastis leucographa. The sequence goes on along the minus strand of OY720356.1, from coordinate 15,767,305 downwards.
GTCCTTCGTCTATATTCTGTTGTTGTCTTCGATAGCTTCTACTGGTATTCCTATTGGCTTCAGTTGCTCGCGGTACAGTGGGTTCTTGTTCTTGATTGGTAGAGGATGGGCTTCAGTGTTGAACACCCACTCGTCTAGTGACAGGAAGGAGTCGTCGGCGAATAGCAGGTAAAGGTACTGGAATGAAAGAGAGAGGAGGTAAGATTTATAAGTAGTAGCGACATCGTCATTGTGTAACATAATAAACGCAAGACCTTCTGTGTGGTCTCTAGGACGATAAAACTGAACAACTTTTGTTCTACTCGTGCATGAAATTCGGAAAAAGTAATAATAGGGTTGTCTATAGGATTTGATGCGATTAGCAGATCACCATTGTACGGAAAAACTAAAAAAAAATCGTCGAACAAAAGCTGTTTACTTTCATGGTCTAAGGCAACACACGAGAGGTCTTGCATTTATCATGTTGCACCCTGTATATCGCAGCAGACGAATTACACTCACGAAATCCACTTCCTTATATCAGAGTTGTCCGCGCGTTTCACATATCGACGACGCGCGACGGCAGAAATAAAAATCAGTTTTAGAAAACGCATACGGACATTGATAAAATTACAATAAGATTTTCTGTTGATGATTTTCTTTGAATATTAGTACTAATACTAATAAGCGTACAGGGCAAAACCATCAGGATCATTATTATAACTACAGTACAAAAATATCAGGAGGATAAATTTGTATTATATCTATACATTCTATATTGTATGTATGAGGTATTACTTGTGGCATACAGGACGGAGGAATGACCCAGATACTTTATTAGGGTCAGAACAATTGACGGACTAGAACTAAATTACTGCCCCAGGATATGGGGCAAGGTTTTGGAGGAAACAGTATTTATAGAACAGTATTTTAAAACTATTAATGCAATTATATTTTTTAACAGGTCATTCTAGTGCTACAATAGACTGTTTTGAAATATTTAGCGAATTGAGTATTTCAGTATGACAGTAGGCTCAACATATTAATGATGTCGGATGAATATGTTTAGTAGTCATACCGTCTAAAGACTCTTCATTTCGACATAACCAATTTTCAACTTTAATAAAAATCAACTACGGTTTAAATGACTTTTCTTTTGGCAAACACCGTTGATCATATCTTAATACAGGTTGCAGGCCAAGGGCTAAGCTAAGTTAGATTAGCTTAGCTCGCCTAGCTGAAGCAATTTTTCATTCTTGTGTTCTAGGCAACGGATGTTGATGCGGTGTTTACCAATAGACAGAATTAATCAAGAGGATGGTTTATATGTATATATAATTTATCTATAATTTATGAAGGTTTACATGTTTATATGTGAAAAACATCAAAATTTTCACGCGAACAATGTCGAAAAATATAAACGTTAAAACTAAGCTAACTTTATTTTCGGTTAAGGTCTCATTTTGCTTGCTACTCCTGTCAAATGCAAGCTTATACTGAAGGCATACCTTAAGAGTCTCAGCAAGGAAGAAGCTCTGCTGCACGTCGTCGCCTTGAGGGCTCTGATGGTACACGTTACCCAGCCCGGTGTAGCCACCTTCTACGCGGCAGTGTTTTTCCAGCGCCTGGAAAAGAAATTTAAAAGTTATTCACCTGATGTAATGAAGCGATAGTATCATCATCTTTCTATTGCCGGTTTCCCACTACATTTGGGGTCGGCGCAGCATACCATCTTCTTCCATACTTCTCTATTACTTGTCATCTCATCAGACACCTCCTTGTTTGCCATATCATCCTTCACACAGTCCATTCATCATTTCTTTGGTCTTCCTCTACTCTTATACCCATCCACATATTATTATGTGAGAATATTCTACCTATCTTAAGGCGCTTTCTCAACGGAAGCATTCGCCTGTAATGAATAGATTCTCATGTGCTTCTAAAAAGTCGTAGTTGGTATCGTGATGGTGGAAAGACAATATAAATAAAATAACAAATATAATAAAATAATCTCTCTCGTATAAGCAACATCCATATGGGTTAGTATACAAAAAGATAACTTATACCAATTACCTATACTTATAAAAATTGTTGGATTCCGCTAGATTTTGGGAACGTTGTGAACGACTTTTTGTCAAGCAATGGCATAATTCATGAAAAACAATTCGGATTTCAAAAAAATAAAAGTACTACGCAATTGCTATCACAGTTTACAGATGAAATCAAAGATCACCTTAACAGTAAAAAACATGTAATCACAATTATGATAGATTTCAGTAAAGCTTTTGATACCCTAAATTATGAAGTACTTTACACAAAAATGCAGCAAAATGGTATACGGGGTCCAATGCTGGAGTGGTTCAAAGACTATCACACAAAGAGGTATAATGTGGTCAGTATAGCGGGGGCGCATAGCGACAGACTTCCGACCCATCATGGAACGGCTCAAGGATCGATCCTCGGTCCGACTGAGTACCTTCTGTACGTTAACGATATGTGCAACTTATTCCGGCATGCCTCTGTCTACCAATTTGCTGACGACACATGTCTTATCACAGCTCACAGGGATCTAAGATCTACTGCGGAGAAGTTAATGCAAACGGAGTTTAACCTGTTATGTAAATGGGCGCATGACGTTGGTTTAACAATCAACTATCAAAAAACTAAACTCATGCACATTCATTCAGCGTACTTAAAAACACAAGGAACACCAAGAATGGTGGCTCATGAAGACCAGTGTATGCACCGGTACTTGGATGTCTGTGACTGTAAGCCGATTGAAAATGTTAAAGAACATGTATATCTAGGTCTTAAAATTGATCATAGATTCAACTGGGGCCCACATGTCGACTCTGTTTGTGCTAAGCTTAGAGCTATCATGTCAAAATTGCGCATACTGAAGCATAAATTGCCCTATAGGACCTTAAGATTGTTGTATGGCACTGGCCGATTCTGTTATCAACTATGGTATAACCAGTTATGGAAGAACCTACAAAACCTACCTTCAAAAGATCTATAATATACAAACACGATTATTAAAGATAGTGGTACCACATAAAATTAAACTGAAATATAAACCCGATTATGAAAAGTTGTTCCAATATTGTAAAGTCATAAATGTATTTGATAAAGTGAAATTAGCTGTTGACTCTGATTACTGTGAGAATAATATGAGTAAGTTACAAAAAATAAGTAGGCCTCATTTTGTTCGTAACCTGTCGTACTTGCCTCTATATAAACTGCCAAAAGTTAACAATGAATACGGTAAAAGGGTCTGGACGTATGCTCTTCCAAGCATTCTAAACAACTTGCCTAAGGAAATAGCCAAAAAGTTAGAAAACAAAAAATCTCGACAAATGAAAAACATCCTTAAAGTCTACTTTACCACTGAAAAGTTTGGAATGGGGGAAGGGTCTGCGTGTGGGTCTACAAACGGACAAATAGCTGTGAGCGAGTAACACCTAAACCCAAACCGATAGCGCACATAATCTTATTTCAAAAAGATTGAGCGTTATTCTATTGTAATTAACTACTGAATGCATGCTGAAATAAATAGATTGAAATTTTTTTTTTTTTTTTTTTAGATGCAATGGACGAAAACGGCCGTAGTGGTATAATTAGTATCTACCTTATCTTATGTCTCTCTCTGCATCACACACATACACACACCCATACAATCATAGGTACATAAATAGGCCACACCATGGTTGCATTTGCTAGTAAGTATTATATTGTAAACTGTTCCAAAATTATATTAATGAATAATGTTATACTGTGCTCGTATTAAAAGTTCAAATCAGAGACAAGGACGCTGGCACCCTACACGCAAGTTAAATCTTACATTGGGTGGCAGAGCTCATCGAAAACATAGTGTTCAGATAAGTGTTTTCCTGCACAATTATTGAAGGTAATATATTTTTTTATGTTCGTCTATGAACAACTTTTGACAGAAGGTTGATGATAAACGATTATCATGTTCGGGTTATCTATCCTAATATTGCACCTGTCATATTTCGTCTCCGCATCTCTAAGGTTGACCAGTAGAAAATGGCTCATACAATAAGTCTGGCGTTGCACAGTATTTTCCTACATGTGCATAAATTTTTAATCTATACTAATATTATAAATCTGAAGAGTTTGTTTGTTTGGTTGAAAGCGCTAATCTCAGAAACTACAGGTTCGAATTGAATAATTATATTAGTGCTATATAGCCCATTTATCGAGTAAGGTTATAATAGTCTATATAACATCACGCTACGACCAATAGGAGCGGAGCAATTGCGCAGCTAGTAAATGAGTAATGCTGTAGTTAGTTGTTACCTGAACGCCCTCCCATCCCCAGTCGCGGTACCGCTGCTGCTTGGTGAGTCTCCACATGATGAAGTAGCTCTCGAAGGTCTCGGGCCGCAGTAGGTAAACCTTCTCGTTGCTCTTCTGCGCCCGCGCTTCTGCGGCGCCGGTGAATCTGAAGATAAACTTATTTATTAACGTATGTTTAAACAAACTAAGAATTTTTACGTTTTTTTTTACTAATCGTGCTACAAATATTTAGAAATAAAGAATATTCATCTATTTTCGACTATCTATGTATGCTACTATTAATGTTGTTGACTAGTAGCAGTTAAAAAAAAAACCGGCCAATCCGAGTCGAACTCGCGCACGAAGGGTTCCGTACCATTATTTATACAAACGAGCAAAAAAATCACAATCCCTTAAATATTTATTTTATTCTGTTTTTAAATATTTATTTTAATATTTATTTAATTTGTCGATATAGCATTAACAGAAATACATAATCTGTAGAAATTTCAACTGGCTACCTATCACGGTTCATGAGATACAGCCTGGTGACAGACGGACGGACGGACGGATAGCGAAGTTTAAGTGATAGGGTCCCGTTTGACCATTTGGGTACGGAAAAACAACGGGTTTGATTTCTGACTAGGAACATTGATTTTCGGAAAATACAATGATACAGTTTTAGTTTTCAACAAAATCGGGCTCGAGACTCCTTAAAGCATTTTTCGCTATTCCTATTAAGTCCTCATAGTTTCGGATTTGGCCTTGAAAAACTGTATATACAGTTTGTACCAGAAAAACGATCCTTAGATATGTGCACACCTTTCTGATCCAAGCTTTACGTATATGCATAAATATTTATTGTTCAAAGTTTACTGAGCAAGTAATAAATTTTATGTAATGCATTTTTCAGAATAATTTTATTACGTTTGCGTAATGTGTTGGAATTATTTACGGTATGTTGACTACTTCATGCACTTGTTTATTCTTTATAAATTATAATAAACGGAACTAAAACGTCTTTGAATTTATTTAACAGTAGTTTTCGCCGTGACCTACTCTACTATTTTTTATGAAAAAATATTCAGGTTTAAAAGAAGCTTACATTCTTCTCCAGGTCAGCTACTTTATGCTGAATACCAGTATTTTACATAGATGGACTGCCTATCTGACCTCCACAAACCAGATAATGTACCTTTGGCGAGATACGTTTGTCAGACTTTCTAGTTTCTTAGGGGGCGCCCATTAATTACGTGAGGCGTTTAGGGGTCGAGCCGAATCTCACCCAATTTCACGAGGGAGATAGGGGGGTTTCGGCAAATAACACGTATTCTTTTTTCCCGTAAGAAACGCGTCTAAAAGTGTAAAATTGCGTGAATAGTAGGTGTAAGTGAAAAGAAATATATATATATATATATATATATATATGTATAAAATTTAATGATAAATATTTAATGAAAATAATTAAGCAAGCACGTATTTACACTTAACTACGTATTTTGATAAATCCCACGTGAGGGGGAGGGAGTATTTCTACCCCTCCACGGACCGGTCTCGGCAAAGCATTGGTTAACCATGAAGATCGACCGGTACGGCTATTATTATTTAGTCACGAGCCCCTATGGAAGCACAAATAAGAAATTGAACTGAGTAGTAGATGTATACCTGAAGGCCTCAGGTCCCAGCTTGGTATCTGACCGCGCGTAGCTCTCGTGGCAAGTGTTGGTCAGCTTGTGTGCCACGTCCATGTAGCGCTCCGACATCGAATTGTCCAGGGTCGTTGATGCTAGCGCGAACATACCACCTGGAAACATGGACGATCGTTTTTATGGTTGGTCCTTTAAGGTGGAAAAAATCCAAATTTTCAGGCTATATGTTGAACAAAATTATGTTTTGCGGCCGTAATATATGTATTTACAGAATTACAATAATTAAAATCAACAATATGATCTGATCAATATTATCGTATGATTTTAAAGATTTCACTCAGTAAAGCCATATTTGTTGCGGCCGCGAATCATATTTTAATCAGCATACAACCTGATAGTGACCTGCTAATTTAAAAAAAAACTTAAGAAAATTAATTTTGAATTTTGCGGGTTACCCTGGCGCTTACCCCCTAATAAAAGTCGTAAATGCTGACTGCAGTAACCCCGTCACAAATTTAGTATTTTCAAAAAGTAAAGTTATAATCGGTAGTTTCGCTAGCAAGTTTAATGAACCCTATAAACAGGAAGTTTTTCCCAGCTGCAGAACAGTCAGACGGTTGTCCAAAAAGGAATGCTACTACGTAAAGGTACCGCCAAATGCCATAGTACAAATGTACGGTCTTGTTGGGTGGTACGTAACTGGTAAGGCATCAGTATGCCAGTTGTATGTCTTTAAATACTATGTTGTTGATCTCAATTCATGTTGAGGGCTTGTGATTGGCGTTGACCAAATACTAAAGCCAATCGACGGCGAACTATTTGTGATAATATTCAGCCTATTAAATTGAGGTTGGTTGTTTTTTTTTTTGTACATTTTATCGAACAAACTGCTATTTAATTGAAAAATGAGTACATCTTTCTTCTTTGCGCTCTTGTTAAACAAAGAAGAATTTTGAAATTTGTTCATAATAACATTATAATACTCCTACCTCTGCATTTGCTGAGCAATCTCAGCAGAGATTAGCCGTCGACATACTAAGCAAATCATATAAAGAGCAGTTTTCATCAACAAATCATATACTCACCAGCAAAACAAGACAGATGGTCCATCTTCTCCTCAATAATCCTTCCATACTTCAGCTCAGCCAAGTAAGAGAGTCCAGAAGGTGAGACACGCAACATTTTGTCCAGCGCGGCTTGCATGGCCGTATCGAACATGATGCGAGCTTGTTCGTCGGAGCCCCCGGACGCTATCCAAGCCTTGAGAAGGTACTCGTAGAAAGAGTCGCCCAAAGCGCCCAGAGACATGTGCCCTGAGGAAAGGTGGAAATTAATATTGATCATTTCATCAAGCAAAATATCAAGAAGTAATTTTCAGTCACTATGAAGGGAAGAGAAAAATAAATACCAGACCAGACCGACATTCTTAACAGTAGCTAATGGCCACTCAAAAGTAATTTTATGTTGAACGTATCTGTTTTTTAATAGCCTTGTAATTGTATTACATCTATTAATGGATTCAATAGATTAAAGTTGAGCGTAGTACTACGCAAAGCCAGCTCAATATCCAACTCGAAAGTATTAAATACTTTTATTTGTTAACTTCTAAAAAATGGTTCTCACTTCGGATGTTTGTATTTTTTGTTTCAACATGATTTCCAATGAATCTATTAAATTGCGTTTACCTCCGTCTAGCGATCAGCATAGATCCATACGAATGGCCATATAAAGGTAGGGTCTAATTTGTTAAGACAAGTTCGCGAATCAATGGGTCTTGTAAAATCTATTCGCCCTTGATACTATTCCGATATTGTACACATTAACAGTTGATCGATTACAGCAATTGGTCTAATCTAATCAATTGGTTTCGGCAATGGGACAACTAAGACGAGAAACTAGATTATGGCCGGCCAAATTCTATCAGGCCCGTCCATCTTACATTTAAGGGGTCCTCAATGGCTATAAGCTGTGAAAGTGGGTAATTCGCAAAGTTCCGTGTTCATTGCCGCATTTCTGTGACGTCAGCAGCGTTACAGCTGTATAGTACAGTTAGGAATACTGCATTGGAACTATTAAAACATATCCTGAACGTTTGCATTTTCATTTTTTTGATTGTTTTATGATAAATGCCCGTTTTTATAAAGCTTCTACTTTTACAAGGGACTTAGAAGTAACTGGCGAACTGTGGCTGTTTTATATGGAACGCCATTACCCAATTCCTCTGTCTAGCACTTGACGAATGCAGTTTCAGAAAAACAGTAAGTTAAATTCATGAAATTAAAATCTTGGCGATAAAATTAATAAAATCACACTGTTTGATTTCCAACGGGTCAGTGGCGAGAGATGAGATTCCGATAGTATTTCCTGTTTTATTTCAGTGAGACTATACCTACCTATACAAGGTGTAAATCACCTCATCACGAAGCCGTCAACGAAGCATTCTGTACATGAAACTAAGTAACTTTACGCAAAAATTATTGCTGGGAAACAACTTTTTTTTGGGGGTGTAAAATCATGTTTTGTGGTAGAACTCAATGTAACGCACTCAAAACATTGTACTGATGGACGGATTGAATAGTACGGGGGTCGTGGAGGTGTGTAAAGTAAAAATCTTACATTAAAAACTAGTATTTAAAAAAATGCTTGTCAAAAAGTTGGAACTTTGACCCCTAATATCTCCGTAATAGAAGGTTCCCAGGTATGGTGTAGAACAAAAAAATGATCACAATGACAGGGAGAACCAGTGCCTTTCGGCTTCGTTAAGAGGTGTTTTACACCCTTTATATTTAGTAGTTTCCTTCCTGCTTACACAAACTTGTTTACAGTTTGAGAATAACGATGACGTTAATATGACGGTTACAAATGAACTGATAATAAACACGTGGTTCACGTCAAACTATGTCAATTTGAATCGTTTAGATGAGTATTAACTAGTTTAGAGTACCTAGGTTACTATTAATTGTGACATCGAGGTAACAGTTGCTTTACAAGTCAATCCCCATAAAACCGATGTGGCCGGAAAAAGGAACAGAGGTTGTTCTTAAACATCATCTACCTAGCTTTTAAAAACTATTCAGGTCGGCTGCCAGTGTAATCGGATGGAGCTGAATACCAGTATTTTACATGGAGCAACTCCTTATCTGACCTCCACAACCCAGTTAGTACTGGGTAATACGATACCCCTTGGTAAGACTGGTTGTCAGATTTACAGGCAACTGACTACCTGTAGGCTGTAACGACTGTCGAAGATCTACAAATGTCAGCTGGGACCAACGGATTAACGTGCTTTTCGTGGCACGCAGGAAACTCGGTCCGTTATAGGTGGTCACCCATCCACAGACCAACCTAGGCAAGCGCTGCTTAACCTGTAGATTGATCGGAAGGGCTGTTATTATTGAAGTGAAACTTCTTATGCGACTTCCAACAAGTTTAACGCTACCATGGAGGGGGAATATTTTCTAAAACTCACTAAGAGTTGGCAGTATTACAAGATTTGTGACTACGTAGTTCTACTAGGTACGCAAGATGGCGTGCAAACAGTCATACATTCGACTCTTCGGTGTGGCCAGCCTTCGCTCAATTTCCATGAGTAGAATAACCTCGATAAACTTGTGTAATAATTATGTAATAAAAAAAAACTTGAGAGGTGTCAAGGGAAAGGAACTTCGTTCCATCCGGGTGGATGGAACGAAGTTCCTTTCACGTACATAATATCAATACATTTTAGGTTTAAGTTAGTGTGCGAAAAATAAAATATTTAATTTAAGGAAGATTAATCCTTAATTCGAAGCAATACATACGTCTTACTTAACTGCACAACCGAATTTGTACTTTGTAGTTCGGTCACTCAAAATAATAATCATATCTATCCTTACTCACATACACACCCCAATTGTACGTAATTTAAGGAAATTTCAACTTTATTTTAAAGGAATAAAGCTTACAATAGCTTACTATAGCAAAAAGTGTCGTGACAACTTTTCGTAAGAATTTTTTCCGTCTAGCCCCCTTTCACAACGCGCGATAAGGAACTTCGTTCCAATAATACAATAATATAATAGAAAACAACGAAATATTATTTAGAAGCTCAATAAAATAACGAGAGTGAATGCGTGGCACACGAACGCATGCATGTAGTACTACGAAGTTTCACTTCTTCCGCGCGGAGGGACTCCACGTCTCCACGCACTATTTTTTTAGCCTCGAGCTCTTCGTTACACATGAAAATTAAAATCATTTCCACTGTTCAGTTACTGGCCACACAATGATAAGGCCAAATAAATCCATACTTCCATACTAATATTATAAATGCGAAAGTCACTCTGTTTGTTTGTTAACTTTTCACGACTAAACGGCTGATCGGATTTTAATGAAATTTGGCAAGATAGATTTCAACCTGGGGAAGGACATAGGCTATATATCATCACGCTTCGACCAATAGGAGCGGAGCAGCAATGAAAAATGTTGCGAAAACGGGGAAAATGTGACGCAGACAAAGTTGCGCGGGACAGCTAGTATTTAAATATAAACAATAGGAGGTAAAGAACTCACTTTGTCCCCATTGTCCGGTGCGAGGGTTGATGAAGTTCGGGTACAGGTCACCCGGCTTGTCAATGTTGTTCAACACCTCGCGGATACGGTTCACCTTCTGTCTGTAGACTGGAAATTAAACGAACGTTAATATTGTACAAGAGTACAATCAAAAGATACTTAGAAGAAGAGCTACTAGAAGGTTGGAAGAATGCATCAAAGATTCCGTAATGTATTGCGGGCTAGCTTCGGTCGCCGCTGCGCTCTGACAGATAATGTGCTGAAATATCGGACAGTGAAATTAGTCCACCCGAACCTTCAGTGTGTCTTCGGATCTCGTTCATCTACGTCGTGATACGAGCTCTAGCGTGTGTAGCGTCAGTTTGTCGAAAGATTACAACAACACAAACATCTTTATAAGTAATTAAGTGCAGGGCTTTAAATAACGGTAAAATTTTCGTAACGTTACCTTCATTTGTCAGTGTTACCGTTAAAATTAAAATAACGTTAATAGATTTAACGTTATTTTTGCAAATTTTTATCGTTAATTTTTATAACCGTTAATTGCAACAAACCTTGCGAACGCCGCATTTCGTGGGTCGCTAGGTCATGGTTGAGGGAATCAGTATATGGTTAGCAACTTAGCATCTCGCATACCACACGAAACCTTGAATGTGACCGGGTTTTAGCTAAATTAACGGTACAGTAACGTTATTATTGTATATTAGGTTGATTGTATTTAACGTTAAATTACTGGTAATGTTATCAATTAACGTTATATTTTTGTAAACTTAATAAGGTATCACATTGGAATTAACGTTAAGTAACGGATATTATTTTGTTAGTTGGTAACGTTAACAAGCCCTGATTAAGTGGGTTCGTACTTATTCCTGTCCCAGACACAGGAACATGATCTGCATGATCATTCATGGATACGACCGCTCGAACTTAGCAAAGTTAATGTTCGGTCTGGGCATGTTAACTTATGCCAAAGCACAAGTAGCAACAATCTCAGCATCACTGTGAAGACACTTATTACAACAAACTCTCCATACAAACAACTATAACACTAAGTACATAATCAGTTTCGAAAATCACGACCACGCTCCGAAGTATCTTTTAAAAATATCTTGAACAAAAGAAAAGACTAAAGTGCGAAGAGCTTCGCGTCGGTCGCTTGAACAGGGAATGATGAATGGCTGTTAATAATATTTGGAGTATGACAAATGTGCTTACTATCACGGCCCGTGACGTCACTGAGGTACGTGAACTCTAGATGGAGAGTCCCCAGCTCGGAAAGGATGCTGTTCGGTCCCGCCCAATGGTACTGACGACTTGCCTGTGAAATATAGCGCTCATTATTATGGTGTGAGAATAGAATTTGCGGTGGATAGGGGTGCATAATAATTAATGTCGTTGTGCAAATCTGGATAAGATTGATTTAGATATGTTAAAAAACACCCTGTATAATGACACGGCTAGAGAATTATACACGGTGCTTTCTATGTGTCGCTCACAATATTTTAATGTAAAGCAATACAGATAGATATGCGCCACGGGTTTATATTTTTAATATCAAACGAATATGAAAGATAAAGTTGCGTGTCCAAATCGTATTGGATTTAGCTTTGTGTCGAATTTACTTCAAATATCTATTTATGTTTTTAACCGACTATGGCAGAGGGTTATGATTTCAGCCCGTATGTAGTACCTATGATGTTCACGTGTTCATCGTCATGTTCAACCCGCGTGATTTCTAAATTGGGTTTCTTATATCTCGATTTTTTTTCTCGAGTTCGCGACAAGAATTTCTAGAGAATTCTAGAGGTGTCGAGAAGAAATTAATAACTCCTTGGGGCCAGAATCAGTTGTTGGGGCTGAAGAGACAGAAAATGACCCCTTCTTTCGGCCTGTTCAATTTGGCAAACGAACATTAAACATCCTGTATAACATACTTGGATAATTCAGATATTTCTTGAAAGCGTAAATAATTTATCTCAGAACCGGTTAATAAGCGGAACCTTCCAACTATGTTTTCAGGATATTGCACTGATCGTAACCATCTTGTTTGGACGTCAGCGTGCCACGGAAATTGGATCTTTGATTAATTTAATAAATAGCTCGGTAACCTAGCAATTTTCTTTCGCAATATTGACCAAACTTATTTCCTTAATATTACTATTTTTATACTTTTTTGGACACTTATTTTTCGGACCCGAAAATATAGTATAAAATCTTTCGGGCGAAATCAAGTCGCTTGATAAGTAATTTAATCAAATTAACGTAGTCAATCTCCATTTATTGTCACAATAAGTAGAGAAAATATGAATAAAAAATAAAGATTAACAGGTGTCACGAAGGACGGGACGGCCGTCCCTATGATAATTATATTATAGACATTAAATCCACGCATTAAGTGTGTCAGCTTGAATCGCTATTTAAATTGCCTTATTCATAGTTAATTTTGCTGTACAGTCCGCCAAGGGCACACTATTCATCAATGTCTAATTAGCGATAAAGGTTCCTTTAATTGCTAGTCATTTCAGTACGTGTTCGGTTTTAATAAGGCGTTTGAATAATGCACAATGATAAATTAACATGAAATGACAAATGATCCGCAATGAAGACTCGCTTATGCTTGCAGTTTGCACTTATCCCGAATTAGCTTGGGTTCTTATTTTGCGCCGGTACAGCAGATGTTCCCGCAATTAACTTACAAAAAACACAAGTCAGCAACTTTCTTTCCGATTAAGAGATTATTCAAATGAAGTTTTTGCAGGCAGTTTAACATATTCCATTGCCAAAGTCAACTGTAGCTTCGTCTTCTCACAACCAGAGTCCTGGACTTGTTCTTCTTCTTACCTTAGTGGAGGGGTTGATGAGAGCATACGGCAGTCCAGTAGGTGTGTCGAAGGCTGGCAGCAAGGCGTCGGCTACCTCCACAGCCTTGTCTCTGAACATGGTGTCTCCAGTCAACGCATAACACGACAGAAGTCCTCCTACGAACCGGATTGTCGTCTCAAATACTGAAAGGTCGGAATCCTGGCAGAAAAAAAAAAACAAAATCAATAGTCTATAAAAAATATAAAATAAATTCGGTTTTCGTGTATGTCTCAGTGACTGAGTTGTCCTCCTTAATTCTGCAACAGATTTTGGTGCAGTTTACACGATCATTAAGAGAAGTTATGCTGGAATTTTTATTTGCATCTATACGTGACTGCATATGATATTGAGACTACATTATAATAAGTTCTGTTAAGTCGAAAAAACCGAGTGAAGCAGGAGAGGGTCGCTAGATTCATTTCAATCTGTCTTATTTTAACTTTCCTGATTGGGTTTTGATCACAAATAAGACCATTGATGTCATTGATGCCCATGGGTGTCGTTATGTTCGATTTAAGGGCAAAGTTTGGCTGCCAGTGCCAAGCGGAAGCTATTTTTCACCACCTAAACTCAAGAGTTTTAAAAGGGTGTGTGAAGAGTTCCGACTTAACTTACGGACAAACTAGAAACAAAACTTTTTATTTAGAAGTCCACATATTAAACCTATTGTAAGTGTATTTGTTCATTTTTCACGCCATTCTCAGCATCAGGCACAAACAATGGCTAATTGTCAAAGCTTGGCACTAACATATTGTTAAATACTTTTGATTCTTAAAAATACGAGTGACTGTACGACGAACCCGATTGTTTATTGCCGTTACTTCATACTCCTATTGAAAACTGTTTACTGACGTACAATATCAACAATGCAACAATAAGTTTTGCAAGGCAAGCCTGACTCAATTGAAGACGTCCGCGCCTCTGATTCACTGTCAACATTGCATTTCTAAGCTACGTTCGCAATTTAGTTTCCCAAACTGTAAACAAAAATGATATTTTAGTAACACAACTTTAAAACCTAAATAAAGTTCGATTTAAAACTACAACGTCAACATTTTTTATTGAGATTTTAAATCAGTTTCAGAGTTTCAGACATTGCAAAATCGACTAAATTGGCACTGGTAGGAACCTAATTAAAATTACATAGTTTTTAAATAGCATACATTGGAAACAAGTATTTAAACAATCCATACAGTTTCAAGAATACATACCGCTAACTAATCAATTAGATATAATTTCGTCATTGACACGGATACCTAAATATTCGATGTGCCCTACATTGATGAAATGTGGCAATCTAGCTCCCTTGGCCTTTGTTATCTTGACATGCGCAACTCAGATGAGACTAGCTGCATAAAAAAAGTCCATTAATAGACGATACCTAGATGGTTACTGTTATCGAACGCTACGGCTAATTATGATAACGTTAAGGAAAATATATAATTTAGGATATCAAATTTTTCTGCTTGATTTTACTTATTTAGTACCAAAATAATATTTTATCAAGTTTATTGTAATCTTGTAACCGAGGCATCACTAAGTATACCTATTATTACTTACCCAACCCAAAATCCCTCCACAATATTCAACCGCAAACAATGCAACGTACAGACGAAGTGACGTAAACGTAAAATCTTTGCTAATTCCATGAATACTTCAGTACGGCTGGCTTCCTAAGTATTTGCAAGTGACAGGCTTTGTTTGACTTACGACTTCATTAATATGCAAGTGATCAGCGACCCAGTCGCGTCCCTCTCGGAACTCGTCGTTAAGGCCCATGAGGTAGAGGGTGTCGAGACCGTCGACGATGGTGGCGCCGAGCTCGCCAGCTCCGAACACGCTGGATAAGTGGGCTCGCTTCGACATCGGCTTCAGCTCGTTCTTGCCCCAAGCGTATAGTTTGTAGTTGTTCCATGCGTGCAGCATCATCTGAGGACGAAAGGATTGTTAATTTCGCATTATCTGTTCGTTTAATCTAGGGTACTATGGAATAACGTAGGAAGAGACAAATTATAGACACAAATGGACAGATAAGTTATAATAACGCTATCATATCGGCGGAGACAACAGCGTATCGTTCGTTGACTCCTCTTAAAAGAAATTACACGTTTTTTCCTTCCGAATCAAAGAAGTCAACGGAACTTTATCTCGGTTGCAAGATTAAAACGCTAGAATGTGCCGGTAGCCGCAGGAAACTGAAAATGTTTTCCGGATCATGTGAACAAATATTTTTTCATAAAGCACGACCACATTTCACATTTCAAAAGCGTTCCGTGAACGAGATCTTTTCAAAAAGTGTGCTCGCAAAGCTCTTATTCTGAACAAGTTTTAATCTCGACCGCGCCGTGCGGAGACGGGACACTAATGAAAGGATATCGGACTTTCGTCGGGGCCATTAATTATTATTAGGTACCGGGAAACTTCCAGTCCCCAGTGACTTGGAAAAACTGAGAGACTTAACCAATTACACTTTAAATTGAGCATAGTGACGCTGAGATTTGTAAAACCAAATGATTAATTGTCGTCTCGACCTCTGAGCATTACTGCAGCACGTGACTAATCAAGAAGACAAATAATAAGTCATTCAGAATAGTCTTTTGAACGATAATAGACTAACTAACAGCGTATAAGTCCCTGATTAAAAATTAACCCCGTAAACACTTAAATTGAATCAGTCAATCAAAAACGACGACGTGAACTTGACGAGTACCGTCAGAAGAAAGGTCGATTGCCTGCGGCTGTTAATTAGAAATGATCTCGCACCTGCATGAGATATCGTCGTTTTAGGTCTAACGTGTCTTCATCGTCTGCTCCAGTAATACTCTCCAGTTTAACTTCTTCAGGTACGTTTCTTGACGTTCGACCACGTCTGTCTCTTGGTTGCTGGAACGTTTTTGTTGTTTTTGAATCTAGGTCCGATAGGTGGACCAACAATACCATGACCACAGTAAACGCTATGCCGGTGAGCACCAAACGCAAGAGTATACGCATTTTTACTGTATTTTTACACGTTGTTGAATGCGACTGAATTTCTACACTAATATTATTCAAACCCACTAAATTCCACAAGTACTGTCGCTGTAAACGTTTATTCAAGTATGTAACGATTTTATTTATCACTTATTTTCAAATATCAGAACGGCTAAGTGTGTTCAGGTCGTGAACCCGTGACACGAGTGAAGTATAATCCACTGAATAATGAATGTTAACAAATATGTGACGAGTGGAGTGCGTACACTACACATGCGCTTGCGTCGGCGCCGCGCGATATATTGATGAACTGCTCTCCCTTCAATCACGATGTTGATGTTTAAAGATCTGTCAGATATCAGTAACACAACACCAATACAAATTGTTTTCGTAAACACATACCGACGTTTTACAAATACATAATTCGTGTGACGTTGCAAGTGTAAGTTTTTTTTTTTTTTTAAGTTTGCCTTTAGCAACGGAGCTCCACAACCCAATTACTGGAAAATATATTTTCAAGTACTATTTTCAACCATCTGCACGTACACGCCCACGATGGAGGACCAAGAAACGGATAATCAGCCACAACACCACATAATACGGTCTCAAGAGTAGTCAATAATTCCTCCATAATTGGAATACCTCGTCTATTTTGGCGTTCAACTAACGCGTTCAGACGTTTAATGTTTCGAACCAGAAATAAATATAGGTATGTACAAATATCAAAATAATTCGATTTAACACAGAGGAAAATAACAAAATTGATAATATGCTATGATATATACATATTGACAATTGGATTTTCCCGGTAATCGTCAAAAGTACCTAATTATAAATGGTTTTTACGTATTTATTTTCGTTTTCTAATTAACGAAACGATAACAGGTTATCAGACGTTTTGGGTTAAACGATGATAATTTTAGCAAAACAATGTCTTTCTTCAAAACAAGAACCTTCGATATGACTTAGCACAGTTAGCGTCAATTTCAGAAACAGTTTCACACATAATAACACAAACGGATATAAAATTCAAGGCAACCGTTTGTAAGTAAAGCAGGAATAAATAATTTAACATCTTCGGATTAGAGAAAGACGTACTGCTTTAAGAGGCGGTCGAGATAAAGAGAGATATTAATGATGCCGAATACATTTTGTGTCAGCGCAATAAGAAATGATGGTGACTAAAGACTTGCGCAAAGATTACATTATAGGAGAAGAAAGAAAGATTTCTTTTAACGGTATCTATTTGCTTAATCACAGCTTTCTTGATGATATCTACGCGCCAGAATTTAGTTTCCATCCAAATCGAGACCTCCGAATTTGGCGTTTATTTTCAGCGTAATTTTGACCGTGCCCATCAAAAGGCGGAATTGTAGCGAGGTGGAAAATGGAACCGCTAAGCTGCGCACAAAAACAAAAGCGTTCGTTAATCGGTAGTACTCAGGAGCGGAGTAAACAGTTGCGATGATAGTGAAAAGTAGTCGGGAGGCAGGAGGCGGGGCTTGCGGGGTACACCGGGGCATATATGCCGACGCCACCGCAAGGGAACTAATCTCGGCGGGCGGTAATTAAGTGTGGCCTCCAGTGCACTGCGGTCCGTAAATCCGAGCCTCCTCCAGATTTACTGTTATAGCCCGCGCAGACACCATAAGACCTCTTCCTCCGCACACGTCTTCACACTGACTTATTGCCCGTGCGGCTCTCCAAACTATCACTTTAACTGCCGCCCGCGACGCCACTAAACCTTTATCCCCGGAAACCCACTACGCAGTCAGTTTATTTGTCAATACTTTGTACCTTTACTGTTTTATGGCTGAGAAATGTTATTGGCACGACATTATTTCGCACTCATGAAGAGATTCATCTATGGGTGGATCGATAGATGGACTGTGTGAACGATGATATGGCAAGAAAAGAGGTGTTAGATGAGATGACAAGTAATAGAAAAGTATCAAAGACAAAGACATGCTGCGCCGACCCCAAATAAATTAGGATCAGGAGAATGATGATGAAGAGATTCATCTATTGAAAGAGGCAGTAAATATGCTGACAGTTTACAAGCAGTAGCTTTAGTTGAACGTGACCTAGATGAATCTGCTTAGCTTTTATAGTACAATACAATACCTATCACAAAAATGTTCTGCTTTCAAATGTATATTGTTGAGAACTTATTTACATGCTGTCGATGGACAAGAACCTCTTTTGGACAAGTTATCAAAGAGATTGTATAGTTGTCGAGCTTTACACTGAATTGCTGATTTGATACTTTGACCTTTATTTTGTGATTCGTGTTCCCATCTTGACTCACTGTATAAATGATATTTAGACGTAGTACTGTTCTATGGACCGGTTTTGTTTCGGCAAATTTATTCAACGATATTAACTGAGGAAGTTGTCCAAAAGTTTATTGCAAGAATTCCTCCTACCATACTAACAAAACCAGTGAATCTAAATAAACGCTAGTAATAATATAATTAATTAAATTAGGTCATCTCTGTTGATGACGTCACTCGATGCTGAGAAAACAGGACATTAGGTAAACAAAAACAACGAATACAAACAAAAAACAGGAAAGAATTAAAAAGTTATCTCGGCGATTGCGAGTGAAATGGAACAGCATTATTAGAATTTGCCGCAAAAACATGGCAAAAACAAGCGATTGAATGATAAAAGCATTAAAAACAATGTCGTTTATTGACAACAGTGCATTGTCCCTTCCGATGCTTGGAGAGAAAAGTTTTGATTTACAACATTTTTCGTTTAGGTGACGATTGTCTTAATAGGTGGTAACTGATTTTACAGAGTATAATTCTAGGTACTCCCTTTCTTCTCCTAAAATTGTTTGTCCGAAAATCATTATCCATAACACGTTTTCTATAAACTTCAGTAACCATAATGTTCAAAATCCCGAAATATTGTTTAACATAATTATCTTGAGTTCTAAAAGTATTCTGTCATAATATCGAGTACTATAATAATTGAATCTCCTAATTTTACATGACCTAAAGTCATATGTCCTAAGTATTGTGTTAAATAATGTGTATTATTCCGAATATTCATTTATAATAAATTTGTAGTCCTAAAACATTTGCTAAAAATTAGGTTTTAGTGACAGAAACGAATCGCTGTAAATCCGACTCCACGCAGTCTTGTCTGCTCTACCCCTAGAGTGTAATTTAAAATCGCGTAGGCGCGGAGGGGCGAGGCGGCCCGCGAGTTGAGGAGCAGGTGGTTGTAACACTCGCCACCGCGGCTGAGGCTGGCCGGTGAAGCCGGCCAGCAAGCCGAAGCTGCGGTGGTGAGCGTTAAACCCATCTGCGACGATAAACTCGCGTGGGACCGCCGGAGCCCCGCAGCGCCGGAGCCGTGACAGAAACCAT
Organism: Cerastis leucographa; assembly: GCA_963082945.1. Lineage (NCBI taxonomy): Eukaryota > Metazoa > Arthropoda > Insecta > Lepidoptera > Noctuidae > Cerastis > Cerastis leucographa. The sequence continues at coordinate 15,747,615 of OY720356.1, read as the reverse complement.
GCCTGCTGCATGTTGCATGCTTGCTTGCTTACTTGCATGCTGCATGCTGCGTGCTTGTTTGCATGATGCATGCTGCGTGCCTGCTTGCATGATGCATGCTGCGTGCCTGCTTGCATGCTGCATGCTTGCTTGCATGCTGCATGCTTGCTTGCATGCTGCATGCTTGCTTGTATGCTGCATGCTTGCTTGCTTACAAAAACCACATGTTCACAATCAACTGCTTTATTGAGTGCATGTACAATATATTTATTTATGTATAGAAAAAAAAAAATATAAATAAACATTATGTAATTTGAATTTAGGACTTATAACCTTTATAGAAAACGTTTTTATGTCTTTTGTATATTATTGATTGTAATATTTATGACAAACGGATTTAGGATATACTATATTTAGGGGTTTCAATTTTATGGCATGTGATATTATGTGACATTAAGTTCGGGTAAATTATCATTCGGACAAATGATGATTAGGACAAAAAAAGTTATGGCACTTTAAATTATGTATAAAAAAGTTAGGTGACACAATAGAGAACCATAATTCTAACATAATTGTCAAAGTATGTATATTTAGGTTAAGGTTTACCCATGGGTATTTTTAACTTGAAAATAAACGGATTGTTTGATTGATAATTCGTATAGAGCCGACTCATATCACTCGCATAATTCGTATTCTCAACCGTCCAGCAGTGGACTGCAATTGGCTGATGAACACATACTCAAAAGTTAAACAGTCTTGTAAAGTTTTAGCATAGAAATCCGACATTCTAAAGCCCATGCCACATTTTAATAGACAAACCAATTCATTAAAAAAAAAACTAAAAAGACACATAAACATGCCGCATCATATTCGGGTCGCTTAAACGTGTTAAATTCAACTAAAAAGAGCGGACAACGGTTTAACGAGAAACCTCGCGACCCTCGCCACTGTTTGAGGTGTCAAATTGACGCCCTGTCATTGATCGATTGTCTTGTCCCAAAACACGTTTGTCTATTTCGCTTTCAGTCACCAACAAACACATACAACATACAGTCTGTTTAACTTGACGTTGACAGGCACAAAACGTGAGCCCGCGACCCGTAAAATTAAAATCGTAAATGGTTTAATTTGTTTAGGGGGAAATACTTTTAAACCTACTGTTGTTAGTCTCTTAAATGTTTTAGTTAAGCTCTTGTTTAACATAACGGTGGAAATTTTTTGCATTTAGACACCTTGAAAACAAATAGGTGACAACAGAAATATAAAATTCAATGCTATTAGCAACAGGGCCGATAGCGAGTACCACAGGCGCCCAGAAAGATGGATTGAATGAATGCTCTTCGTCACGATAACGCGCAGGATGACGTAACCGAAGGACGGAGCCACTGTTTGAGTTTTTCTCTAATGGAAAATCTGCATAATGGCTCGCTCCCCCGTGATTCGATTTGCACGGAACACGTTACGGAGAAGGCGCGCGCGCCGTCATCCGCGCCTCCTCTAATGGACCACTGCTATTTACTCGCCGACGGAAGACGAAGTTTTTGTAGATCTCCTTTTGCAAAGTGAACTTGTAAGTGGGCCGCGCGCCTTTGTGACTTAACTGCCTTTCACAAGGATAAAACGAGCGATCGACGGCGCCTGTCTCACCGACAAGCATGGGAACCCTTGTAAGCGATATCCAATAATGCCAGGCCCTTGAGCTCACTCGTGTTTTATTTCCATTATAGAGCACGCCTAAACAAAAGATTTGCAAGCTTCACTCTGACTGACAGGGGCCAAATAAATCATCAGTCAGACAGAAATATTAAAAAATATGACGAAGCACAGGCAATTAATTATTGTAAGCGAGCGCTAAAGCCGCTTATAGAATTCCTGAAAAAAATAAATGGGATTATACATATAGCGAATTTGTATTATTACTAAAACAATAAAATCCTTTTTTATTTAGATTCACGAGCGAGGAAGGGTCGGAATCCGAAAATATTTTTGATAGGGGTTAGCTAAGGCCCACATTTATCATTATCACGTCGTCGACGTGGCAGGTCACCGCACCTTTGCTGTGCCTAATAAATCATAAAAGTTGCAAGTCGGAATCATATTTTACCCAACTGAACACAGTGTGTTTAGTTCTCACGAAGACTTCAGAACTACATCCATCAAGTAATGATAAACTATTATGTGAGGTCCTTGACGCAGCGTAACACTGTTGAGCAATCATGGTGTATTAACTACTTCTTAATAATCTTTAACAAGCTATAACCACGGTGTGCATTGTACAAAACACGCGTCATACATAATAATCCTAATGTTGACTACGTACTCAGTACTGTGTTACTAAAGTTAAATATCACGAGTATACACAGCAATTTTTCTAAGTAAATGAATAGCAAGTAAAAGGAAAATAAAAGAACAGTACAAAGAAAATGTTTCGGGGATGTAGAAAAAGAAAATGTAACTGGAGGGCAGTTATATACGTGTGTATTTAACGTGTGAGCCGGCAGGTGCGAGCAGAAATATTTTTCACACAGCTCTTAGTTCATCCGAAACGCTTCAGCAGAAAAAGGATACAGATAAATATAAGACAAAACAACTAGACGAGATGAATCCTTTTAAAGGATAAATAGTTAGAATGACTTGACGTCGTTTATCAACTACTATCGATGTTGAAACAACATCAGATAAAGAAAATTAATTCACTTGAAACTAGTCTGGCGGCGAATCTTTTTGAAATATGGATGTTTTGATACAAATCGTTTCATCGTATTTTAGTTTTATTACACACTAGATAATGTAGTAGCGTATGTAACTGTTAATTTTATTAGCATCGTAAAGGCATCGTGTAAGGTGTCGTTTCTGAATTGGGAACAACAAAACGGAAATCCAACACGTACTTTTATTGGGTTAGTAGTAATCAAATATCGACCGGCGAGACCTGATACGCATTCCGCCACACTTGCGTTCGGTGTGTTCATTTGAATTTATAAATGGTTGCATGTAAGCGCGGCCATTGAAACACCCATTCGCAGGGCTGCAATAATACCGCTCTATTTGTTCAGGACAGCGTAGACGGAAGTTCGTGTAGGCGCGGATCGCAAACACCGGCGCGTTTCCGCTTTTGCGGTGCACTGGTTCAATAAAGCAATACAGGCTTTACTTCAATGCAGAATACAATACCCGTTTCGGATAGTACGTAACTCGATGCCTCGATAAAGCATCGTTCGTGGCTGTCCATGGCCAAAACAGTTTCGTCACAGAACAAGTTTGGATTATAACCATAACAAGTTAATAGAGACGATCAGTTCCACGCTATCCAATAAAAAGGCTGCTAATCAGAAACCTACGACATTTCTATGGAGTACGGCAAGTTACGAGTGTCCTATTACGGACGAATGGCTCGAAGGCGCACATTTCCACCAAGCTGTTATTTTTACTGCAACACCTGCGCAGTCTGTAAATTACGGCAGAAATCCTTAACCTAGACTTTATTGCTGAACTATCGAGCTAAAGAAACACCAATAAAAACCTTACAAATTGTTCACACAAAAACTACGACTTATGTATAAGGCTGAATAAGGCATAACCAAATTGTTACTTTCATACGTGCAGAACAAGATAATAAACCAATGCATTTTTTGACAGAATTAGACATCCAGTTCTGTTTATATTAGCAATTAAAGTATGAATAAGTATCTTCATTATATTCAAAAATTATTTCTCTCTCTTTGTCAAAGATACTGATTAGTTTTCGAAGCCGTCTTAATTAATACTTCAAATATAATGCACTTAAGGTCGATTATATATTGGTAGTGTTCATCTTCTAGGGAATAAGCGCTTCTTTAGATAATTTCGTCATCATAAACTTCCATTAGTAAATTGGATTTCATTTCTATTAGGCAAGCGTCCTAACTATATAGACCCCTGCGGACTGCGTATATTTCCAACTTGCAAGTTTATGATTTAGTAGTCAAGGCTGAGGTGCGGTGACCCAGCACGTCAGTTTTATCTACTCGTCTGTCATAATAATTAATAATGTCTCGAACATGAGACCATATGTAATATTGTATACGAAACATGTATAATTTTATAGGTCAGTATGTGATGTTCACATAGCTACAGATAAGACAATCAATAATCATACGAATTAACCTTTTTAAGAAAAAAACGTAACCTTAGGTTGGCAACAGAAAAAGATGACCGTATAAATACTGAATTTCAAGTTAGTCTTACTTGACTTTGACTTGGCTTTGGTGTATAAATAGCAATTCAGATTAAATGAAAAAGGAAGTAAAAATGCTGAAAAAGAAGGAAGGAATTTCGGCTTATAATCTGTCAAACGTTGGCGTGATCCAAATCCCTTTATTTAATTTCTATGTCAATTTAGCTATACACAAATAAGATTATACGGCCGTGTCAGTTTATTGATTTTTGTAACATTTTCCTCAACATCACTTATTCTGGATGACGCATGACGGGACAGCTTATTAGACCCGGACTAACATTTTGTATGATATTTTTATGGTAGATATTTATTATTTTATTGAGACGCTTGAGGCCATTCATTTAATAAACAAGCAAGAAAGACGCTGTTGCTGTGCAAAATATACTTAAGGAAACATGTTTTTTATCAACGTATTTACATTTTTGATATCGAATTACATTGTTACTGAGCCGTTACAAACAGTTTGGCACACGTTTTAAAAAGTAAACTAAACAAAATAGAGTGCCTGCTTTTAGATTATTTTTGGACGGAAGATATTCCTTTGGGCGTACTTTAAACATAGCTTACGTGGCTCCTAAATTCCTCGTGATGAAATATCAGGGTGTTACACAGCGTGAAATAGGAAAGCTAATCTGTGGAGTAGTTGGCGTCGAAGTGGAGGCGAGTTTATCTTTTGTGTAAACTTTCATTCGGTGCCACTAAGCCGCCCAGTTTAAGCCTTAAATTGTAAGGTAGCTTCGCGTTCTCGAAGAATGCGCTCTAAGAAATCTTTATACTGCACATTTTCTTTCAGAAATTAAAGTGGAAAATAACTGGCTTTAATACTTTAGGGATAAAAGGTTCCGTTCTGTTAGGTTTCGTTTGGAAGTGCCTTTTTCAGGGCAGGACTTTTATTTCAAAGATTTCACCGTTCAACGTCTTATGGAAGTGACCGTAAGTCCTTTTATGCAAACAAATCTTACCTTCTTACAACTTCGGATTGTAAGAAACAGAATTATTGATCCGCATTAGCATAGCATTATCCCACTCAAAGCTCTTTCAACTCACCATCAAGAAAGCAAAACAATGCAAAGCGGGGTACGTACATAATCATAATGTACGTTTTCAATTAAACTGTTTTCCACAACGTTTTTATTGTGGGATGCATTAATATAAAGCGAGAACACTCTCTGCGGGTAATCTCCGAATTTACGAGTGCTGACAGCGGCGGTCGTCGGTGCGGTGTGCCGAAGTGCTGCACAGAATAATATTTGCATACTACCCGCACACACACTCCCACAACTTTAATCACGGCCGAGTCAAAAAGGTAATGAGTTACTTGTACTGTTTTTGTAGACCGCCTAGCGTACTAATTAAGGCAGCCTACGGCAAGGCGTACACTATTGTGCAACGCTTTGCACCAAATGAATCAAGCTGAAGAAAATTACAATTGCGAATCTGAAGTTTGTTTTGATTTGGTTGAAGCTCGGAAAAAGGAATGAGAAGCTTTGGGCAAGAAATACTTCGATCTTCAATCGATTGTTTGTGAAAGGGGAATATTAATGGAACGCAAAAGAACAAACATGTCAGAAGAATGAAATAATTTAGTACCAATACAACAATAGGAATGGTGAAGATCACATCATAATAAATCCCAACATCGGCATCGACTAAAAAAGCTTATATTTGACTGCTGAAATGTATGGGAAATGTAATACAGACGAAATACGAAAACTCAGCGAATCACAAATAACATCTCAAAAATCCCAGTCATAACGCGACAACACCCACATAGCCTTCGAAGGAACGATAAAGTACGAATGTCCTGATACGTATCCGTTGGGTAGGAGCGAAAATCACGGATAGACTGAACACTCTAACACACACTAGATATTGGCAAAGTTTCGAGGACTCGAGCATGGTTCGGCTTTCACGATCGCCACTCTATATCAACAGTTTTATCTTGCTGTTTTATTGTTATTGCCATTTTACTGCAATTGGTAAGTGAGAGAGTACGTTGGCAACTTGGCAAAAAGGAGTCAGTACTGCTTATAACCCGTTGTCACGCATCGCTTACCATTCGATACTGACAGCCTCACTAAGCTAAGTAAATCTTCTATACATACAAATAAATAAAATTGAAGTGTCTGTTTGTAATATGAAAATAACCGTTTTTTACTACATGCATATGAATGTATATACAGTACATTTACCAAAATACATTTTTTCCAATTTTTGTCTGGTTGTCTGTTCTGGCTAATCTCTGGAACAGCTGGACCGATTTTGACGGGACTTTAACTGGCAGATAGCTGATGTAATAAGGAGTAACTTAGGCTACTTCTTAAATTCCACGCGGACGAAGTCGCGGGCACAGCTAGTAATATTCTAAATTACTATTTTTTACATTACTTAGGAATTAAGTTGAATGTTACGCCCATGTTTCTTTTTCAATCATTCAATCTAATAGGTAATATTGGCACGTGTTTGACATGTGTAATCAGTACGATTATTTACGAAAGGTTCTCTAATAAGAATCGCCTGTACCGTATCACATACTGTTAGGAGTGTGAAGATATCCATACTAATATTATAAATGCGAATGTCACTCTGTTTGTTTGTTACCTTTTCACGACTAAACGGCTGATAGGATCTTAATGAAATTTGGCAAGAAGATAGATTTCAACCTGGGGAAGGACATAGGCTATATATCATCACGCTATGACCAATAGGAGCGGAGGAGCAATGAAAAATATTGCGAAAACGGGGAAAATGTGACGCAGACGAAGTTGCGCGGGACAGCTAGTGTATGATATGTGAAGAATGCACTTGCATTGTGTTTCCAAAAGAAAGTTGAGGAAATCGGATAGTCTCTGTATGTCTCCATACAAAAAGCTGAAGAACCCAATTAAATGATGAACAGTTACTGACTATACAGAATAATGTGTATCACTCATTTACAGCTATTGACGAACCAAGCTATATTTTCACGCAAACATTGGAACATTGGAAAACTTTTATTGCAGCTACGAAGTAAACGTATAAAGTATTATTACGAAGTAAACGTATAAAGTATTATTACGTAGTACGTGGCTGAGTTAAACCGAACGGCAGTTACAGTAGGCGATAGAGAAAACTCGATTTATCCTAGTGGACAGTCTCTAACGAGCGGTCCCCTGTGCAACGACTGCCGCAATACCAGGGTGACATGGAAAAGGCGGGATGCGATGGGACTGAGTGTGGACGCAAAAATCTTCCCTTTTTGCTCATGTACCATGTTTGATAGCATTAAATGCTTTTAAACGTATAGTTTTGTCTAAACTCATCATCTCTACATACCTAGTATAAAACAAAGTCGCTTCCCACCGTCTGTACGCTTCGATCTTTTAAACTATGCAACGGATTTTGATGCGGTTTTCATCAATAGACAGAATGATTTAAGAGGAAGGTTTATATTGAATAATTTATCCCTGAAAATTAAACAATATAAACCTTCCACACGAACGAAGTCGCGGGTAAAGTTTTTCGCCACATGGCGAAAAACTTTATTTCTCTTCAAAAAGCAAGTTAAAGAGCATTACCTTTCCTCTATACTGTAATATTCTGATATATATTATAGGTATATATTTACCTTTTTTTTATATGTGTATATATTTGTATGTGTGTTTATTTTATATGGTAATATTTTTGTTTTAAGCTCTAATTAAAATTTTCCTATTTCGTCCTTTCTACACACTGTGTCTACATTTCTAATCGAACTTTCCACTCGCAGGTCTGCTGTAAGAAATTTATTTTGAAATAAGCAGTACCTTTGTGCTCTACTATCTTAATGTACTGTTCTTTTAAGTATTTTGTGTGTGCATGAATAAATAAATAACTAAAAAAAAACTTCGAAGTTATTTTCTCCTTATTTCACGATACGAGACATACAAGTACTTGTGTATTTTCCCCCACAGTATATTTTTCTTTATGCCTATGATAAAGACATTGTGGTAAGAAAATTAAGAATTAAAATTATTAGTTACGTATTGTTTCACAGCGGGTAAGGCGCTGCGCAAACGTAGGTCTTGTGTCGGATACAAGCTACCAATTTAATATTTGATTTCTATACAACCAGTATGAAATCAGCCACTGCGCAGACGTAAACTATGTCCGGTCGCCGCTACAGGACACAGCAACTACGGTTTCCTGATACGGTGTGCCGTGTCCGTAAAAAAAATCTCTACGTTTGCGCAGCCACTTAAGGTGCTTGTGCAAGTGGTTTAATGAACAAGTACAGTTTGATGAATAGGTGATTACAATATATTCAGCGACAAGAGACGGTAAACAAATGAGTCGCTAATTGATCGTTATTGACTCAGCTATATAAATAAAAGGTGTTAATAACCTCCTGGGACATCATTGTCATTGTAAGGTGTTGTCATTGTACTCATTTTTATATAAAAGTTTTTACTTTGTGACCAACTATGGAATCGTGTAAAAAAAACCAGCTGCTCCGTATCTGCATTTTTATCTACGCATAACTTCACAAAATGAAGGGAAACAACTAAATGATTATCACAATTTTATTAGAATCTAAGTTGTTAATAATGTAAATGATGAGTAGGTACAAGATGGTTTCTAATAGAAACCCTCTTGAAAGATCCATTTATTTATCTATTTATTGATCTATTTTTTATATTATCTATTTTTCTAATAGAAAGTTTTAAAATAATATTTAAAAACTTTTTTTGTTGAGTGTTATTTTTATCAGAACTGGTTCTAACTTTTGATCATTTAACCGTAACCCTGAAAATAAAAATGGAATTTCAACTAAAAAGGCACCTTGATAATACCCACGTGTGTGCACTCTTTTGTGACAACTGCGATAATTTACAGTAAACCATTGCTTATGAACCCAGACTGAAGTAAATACTTCCTGAATGAGAAATTTTGTTACGTCATACGAACAGCATTTATGGTAATGATCGAAAATCATACTTATCTGCTTCTATTCACATTTTGACTAAAATTATTTGAAATTACAATATTTTGTCTCATTTGCTTCCCCTGCTGATAAACTTAATTTCCGTTTGCAATAATTTACATGGTGTCTGTATTATCTTTTTCCAGATTTCTATCAAAATAGCTCGTTCGTATATTTCGAAGATGAAGCGTGTTTCCGCTATCTGGCTCCACACCGCATTTACTCAAAGTCATCCACCAAAACAACTTGAATGTTTATAGTGCAAAAAATGAAAGGAAATTCAATTGTCAATTGATTTAATGTTACTACACCACGTGTAGATCGAAAACACAATCAGCGGAAGATAAGGTATCGATCTTCGATGGACAGTCGCGCAGATAGTGCCGAGGTCTCTCTACTGATGGGTGACCAAGTGACCATCCACCATTTACATACCGAAACCCATTCGTGCCTCGGCTCCGAAGGTCACGTGTATCATTCGTAGATCTCTGACAGTCGTTTATGGGTAATCAGAAGCCCAAAAGTCCGACAACCAGTCTATTTAATGGTATTGTGTTTACCCAATTACTGGGTTGCAGAGGTCAGATTACCAGTCTGTCTTCGTGTAAATTACATACTGGTATTCAGCTGGATCTGGTTCGACTAGAAGCTGACCCCGACATAGCAAGAGGCTAGGCAGAGGATAAGAGGAATCCTTTACTACTGACAGTTTCTGCAACAGGTGCATTCATGAACAATTCATTTAATTGATAACCACGAAGCATACATAGGCACGTCATGCAAAAGCACTAAGAGAAATGCAAACATTGAACGTGAACATTCTGTTCATCTCTCCAGACATTCCGTAATAGACCTTGACCGTCATTATGAAGGTGCAAAATCAGTTGAGGCTTTTTTTTATCTAGTCTGATATCTTTATATCTGCCTTCTGCGAGTAGAAAATATTTTACAACCGAAACGTTTTCAAATCACGTGTGTAGCAGTCGATATTGTATCGAAATGCGAAGAGATAATTCGACGATGCATGTAAGGAATCGGCGAACAGTCGGACTAGCACGTCTCTCCTTAATATTCCCTGTGATGGCGGCTGCGGCCTGCACACCACCAAACTACCACCCGCCACCACCACCCGTGCTCTGAATCGACTAGCTTTAAAGAAATCTTTTCATTCGAATACTAAGCGGCGACTCCAGCAAGTTTCTAAACGCTTGCCAACTTTACAGTCCAAGCTATCTGTGAATGTTTTAAATCTGTATTACTCATACTAGTATGGTTTATATATTATTTATTTGTTAAAACACATGGTTCACCTAGCAATTTGCATGGTTTAGCATATTTAAGATACCCAATAACACAACGGGTTATGTTTACATAAGTGGACTCGTGGATTATTACAAAAACATTAAACTATACCACCGTTAATAACGTTAATCTAAAACAATACATTACAAAAGTAAAGAGACAATCTATGTTTACCTAAAGCAGAAAGTCGAGAAGTTCGCGCTATGCGGGCCAAATTTAAACTCTACTGTTTGTTCAGTTTCTGTGGTGGAAACAATTACTACCCTCTTAATCAGTCAACTGAGAAACAGAAAATGTACTTTCATTAAAATCTGCCAAATAATAATTAACTTTATAAAAAAAACGCATAGAAATTCCTATCAAATCTGGCTAAAAGCAGAGCTTTTGAAACTTGTATTAATGTTTCTCGGAGACAAAGCTTTAAGAGAAAAATACCACAAAGTTACAAGCTTTTCTCCAGACGAAATGTAATTTCAAAGTCGGAAGAGCTAAGTTAACGCCGGCTGTGCGATACTCAACGAAATTGCTGATTTAAGTCATGTAGAGACTCCTTCCTTTGACACGATCATGCTACTGTACGTACAAGCTCATTTATTTAAACAACAATTTAAAAAATGCCATGACGGAGATGTAGCTCGTCTAACTTGCTGAGCCGTGATACAGAATCCAGAAAGACATGATTCCACAAATCTTTAAAGAGGCGCTTGCATAAGAAACTAATTGTACGTACAGAATGCAGCAAAGGTTCTGGCACCTCAAACGCGCATTGTTAGCAGACATAATGCCCAGAGGCCCAAAAAAAAAATTTCTTACTTTTAAGAATGTATTTAAATATCTATGGATGATACTGATTGTGCTTGCTGCAAACAATATAACTACAAAGCTATAGGATAATTGTATATCCATTTCAAAAATCGGCGTTACGTTTACATCGCGCGCTCGAGCTAGGGCCGCAGATGGTTTTATGACGGACGAGAGGTTTTTATTCCAAAATATCTGGAATCTTTAATGGTCCTAAAACATCTAACTACAAGTAGACCGATACAGATCAAGTATACGGCGCAGCAGCCGGCTTCATGGACATCAAGTTTTTATGTCTCAATCTGTACAGAGCGAATTTGGCATCGATGTCATATTTGATAATTATTATTTCATTCGGTTGTCCCATACAGCTAGCTAATGATGAGCCACAAATGACTCGACAGCGATTGGCTAAGTTAGCGTTTGGCACGTACATTATCCACTGAGCGGCGATGAGAAGGACGGAGCGCTCGAGTGGGCGCCATTCAACGACAAGTAGTCGCTGGAATTTCTCTGTGAATGCAATTAAAATAAAGCCTGCTTTGTTTACTTACTAAGAGTCACTAATTGCTTAATTTAGAAACAAAAGCTAATAGCTATTTAAGCAACGATGGTAACTACAACAAAGAACAAGACAGATCAATGACTGCGGAAGATGCCGTAAACACAACCATTTGATTTCCAACTTAGAGATAATCAAACATTGTATTTCTAGGTTGAACTTACATAAATTACGGTTCAGCGGCTAGATTCCACTTTAGTATCGATATAATAAATACAAGAGAATTTATGTCAGCGTTTAATCTGAAGACAAAATCGCATTGGCAGTCACGAGGCGCATTGTTGTTGGGCAATAAGGTTTTCACACGACCCTCGCGCGTGCTCGCCTCGCTACCAATATCACAAATAATGTTCGTATATTTCAATAATTTCATCTTGATGGAGGATATGAAAGTCATGATCTCTAAGTTATGGCGGCTATCTGGCCAATATCTCTGCCCTTAAATTTAATTGAATATGAGACGATAACATATCTAATATCATGTTGAGGCAAGAAATAGTTGCTTCAGGAAATTATAGTTTTACGATGTTTATAATTTTGCGACCGGTAACGTTAAATCGTTGCTTGTACTTCCAGTTCGTACATTACGGAATATTAACGGTGAGTAAATAAGTTCTGTTAATAATCTTTTAACAATCAGAGAGTCTCGAGAACTCTAAAAGACCACACTGAAAGTTAGTTTAAAAATTCTAACAATGATAGCTTTATGTAGTACCGTGCATTATTCAAACGACTCGATTCATTGGTTCGTCACAGTCTGTTAAAAATGAACAAGCATTGCAGCCGATTCGGAAAAGGACATCTCATTCGAGATCCAATTTACGCCAGAGCGAGAGCAAACCGCATATAATCCAGTTGCGGAGTTGACTCCGCAAACAATTCATTTCAATCCAAGTGTGTGCCAGCGCCACTCTCCGCGGTTACTGCTCACTATTTCATCTGTGTAAACTAAACTGTTCCTACAATATACCTTCAAAACTGTCGACGACGGCATAATTGAAATTCTGTCCAATAAAATCAAACGTTTTACCCTTGTTTCGAACGATATCGGTTATCGAGATTCCATTTGCATTGATTACACCGGTAAAATAATTTAACTATCTTCAAATTCACAGATGTTATCGGATCTTTCGGAAAATGCTGAACTGCTGAATTTGAAATTTATGTAATGGAGGTTAGGGAAAATGAACTTAAACATGTTTTTTTTTGTGTCAGAACTTCATTAGACGACTTCCTTTGAACAGAAATCAAAGTTTGAATTGAGTAATCAAAGTTTACTTTGCTAACCAAGGTCGCAAAATATTCGGGAAAATGTGTGGACTACGGATGGATTGTAGTCCAAACTCGGTAAATAAATTTATTCAAAAATTTTATCAGAAGTCTACATCAAGCAAATCACAAATCACTATGGATGGATTTATGTGTTGCGCATGACCGGTACGCAATTTTTAACGTTACATTCAGCCAATGTTTTTTTAGATTACTCCCGTATTTTTGGAGTGTCATTCAGTTGTTTTAAATTGTGCTCATAAATCTGATGAAACAAAAACTGAACGCATCCCCGTGACAGTATCGGCTGATTGGAGAAGGCGTGAATAATGAATTTTCCAAGTAGTTTGCAGAAACTATAACAAGCACTTCCCAAATCATGTGTAAATTGGAGCTTACATAATAGAAACTCTCGGCGAGTTGTTAAATGTAAACTAAAATCTTCCTGACTTCTTACAAGGAGAGAGAATGGAAAACAGGGTGCTCGACCCTGCGCCGCGGGTCGGGGGAAGCGAAGTTGCTCGTTTTATATGCAAATTTTCTACGTCCTTATGAATATGAAAATTTTCTATTAGAACGTGTCGTTGTCAGCGTTCCCTTGATGTACTGAGAATGATGCCTTCTTTTTTATAGATTTTCGCCTTTCAGCAGTTTGCAACTAAAATGCAAATTGAATAAGAAGTCACTCTGCTGTCAGTTTAAAGTGCAGCGCTTACATGCTTGTAGAAAATCAGCAATATCTCCGAGATTCTAAGGACTTCTGACAACAGTTAACGTCAACTACTTGTTAGATATCACTGAAGATCTGATTGCAAGCCACGTTTTCTGCGATCAATTAGCGACGTGAGTTATAGCTCCAAGGTGATGCAAGTACTTGACTGATTCTTTCATAGAAGGATAATATTTAATCGGAGTATAATGATCCACATAACAAGTTGGTAGTGGTGGACTCACGAGTTTATGCCTTAAACGGGCGGAGCGGTGTTTGTGAAACGCGCACATGAGGCCTCGGGCGTTGCACGTAACTATTCCCCCAGGACCCAGGACTGCGACATTCACTGAATATCTTTAAAGTTAGCGAGCACACGACGCGCCTGTTTCAAACTTCGAGGCAGAGAAAACGTATTAAGCCTATCGCCTTTAAAATGGGGCCGTATGTCCTTTCTGGAAACTTATTGCGTAAGTTCTCCGCGTTGAAATAAAATGTTACTACTAAATATAACCTAATATTTAAAGTTGCAAGAAACCATTAAATGGAAAACTATAATCAATTACTGATTGAAATTCCATAATATTCAAAGTTACTATAACAAAATGTAATATTCTTGATATTTCCTATCGACACTTCGATAAAATGTCATATATGTAAAGAAATAATAATTTACGAGCAGAACTCTCAACTAAAGATTAGAACCGTAAGAAAAACCTTACTTGTGCAAGATATGTGACGTTACTATCATTACCTAACCTAACCACAACAGGATTACATAAGAAGTGCGTTAATCCCATACTTTAATAAACGATGATGAATACTTCAGGAACCAAAATTCAATTTGCTGAACTCTGGTGAAACAGTTTTGGATAGAAAAATAAGATTCTCAATTTAGGGAAAATGGATGAAATCTGCAAACATTGATTATTATCTGAATGAGGATGATTTCATAAGAGACTTGCTTCCAGTAAACAATGAATAATAGAGGACAATTAAACGTACACGTAGGTTTAATTGTCCTCATGACTTGGTCACTACTCAGAATAAAATTGTTTATCAGATCAAGCTGCGATGAGTGGTCAAGGAACAAATGTTAATGACTGACATTGCAATCCAAATTGCATTTGACAAATGCACGAAGTCATCATACTAACTTTACACAGAAGTATCTACAAATGCTCATCACAAGACGATAACTTCGTCCGGTATGAGGGAAACAAATACACAACCTGATACCGTAAGCCAAGAATCTAGATTGTCATAAAATAACGGGAGCCCCTAGTTGCAACAATCACAATCTTAATAACACTGCGAAAGATATTTTTATGACACGGAATCCTGTCTTTAAACAGGACTTATAAGGGCGGCGAAAGAATTCATTTAAAGCCGAGAGGAATGTTTTAAACGGTAGAGAAAAGTCGGGCGTTGGAAAGAAGTTAAGAAGGAATACCAAAGTTAAAGTTTGTGAATTCAAGTAAGTCGTGATCCAGGGTATAGGAGAGGCACAAGTGCATTATACCAGTCGCCGCCGTCTCGTGGTCCTCTCTCATTTAAATTTAATACGCAATAGAAAGCATGTAGACGAAATCGATATTGGCGAGGCTGTGTTCAGAGTGGGAACGGCGCATACTGATGTATTTTCGGACAAGTTAAGGACGATACTTATAGCTATCGTTATTTTGGGGGAATATATTTAAGGATTCGTTTTTATTGATGAAGCTGTATTAAAATTTTCTGTAAAATATGTTGGTAGTTATATCAAACGCAAGAAGTACACACTTGGGATCAAACAAACATGTTTACATTTTATAAAACCCTACAGTATTCTTCTTGCGTTGTGAATCTAAACATTCTCAAAAGCGGTCATTTTAATAGTGGTCTAATTCAGCTTCTTCAAATTGAGATGATGGACACTGTAGTTAGTCGTTACCTAATGAATGGATAAAGTCTATTACAACAAGATGACAAGCAGGATTTTTGGTCTATGAGTGATTGCAGGGGCATGAAACGAAGTACGCAAAGTAAATAAGGGAAAATAAATAAATAAATTGTTTGTTGTGGTTCTAAATATAACAGATTGCACTATACTATGTATACTATCAAGCGGATGAGCAATCAAAGTAGGTTACAAGAATTAAAACAATGGAAAAAGTAGCACAAAAGGTAGAGCATGCGAATAAGTAGCGCTTGCTCGTGACGTCAACTGTTCTAAATTTAGATAAATAATCCCCAGTTGGGGAGCAGGACAGGCGCAGCGAAATGCCGAGGTGGGTACAGATGCTGCCGCAGACCCGAAGTCGCTCTGAGAGCAACAATTCGTGAAAACAGGCACTCTGCCAACGAATCCAGACCCAACCGGGAACATTTAAGTGCTTTAAAGCACATACACTTTAAATGCGAATTCAGACGCTATAGAATTGGGAAACTGTAGTGACCCCACAACAGGCGCTAAGAAAACATTAAAAAGAGAATTTTCAAGTTCTTAAGACACGTATGAAAGAACTTTAGCAATAAAAGGAGAAAAAGGGGCTTTCTGGGCCATAGCTTTTACCGAGTTAAAGTTTACTCAAAGTGGCGTACTTTGGTGGAGGCTAAGTTGGCGATGGTCAATAAACTTAGCTGCCGCCGCGTCTGGCTGACTCACACAACAATGAAGCGGAACTTCCGCAACAGTTTATCTCATGAAAATCTTACAAAAAAACTTTTAATATTAATCTTCAAAAGTTTAAAGGTGCTTAGAAGACGTAGAGGATAAAGGAGCGATTAATGTTCCCGTTTGAAGTAAAAAATTGTTCGTCTTGGGTTCAGGCAGCTGCGGGTCTGTTTGCCAAGAATTCAATCGGAACAGCGGTGTGGAGCAGAGCAGGCAGGAAAGCAATATGCAATCCTACAAGGGCTGACGGCGCCACTCACAAAACACACTCATTAATTGAGATACTGCTGTAACTGGTTTTTGATTGAAACAATGCGATGCACGCTTGGTTGTTCATGTACAGTAGTGGTCTTAAGCGTGCATTGCTTTAACTTCGGCTGAGTCAAATTCAGAATTTTCAAACTTATGGCCAAAAACATATAATGCTCATTAGGTTAGACAATTTACAAGTAAAACGTGGAATAAAACATTGCTTTTAAAAATACAAGCTGTCTCATTACATAAATAACGGCAGCATAAAGTGAGGAATCATATAAAACTGACTTATTTCTACCTCCAGTGTTTCGGAACATCAGTTTTACGACGGTTCGTAAATGTCTGCGGGTGGTGGAATAAAAATTTTGTGACTAGCTCTCGTGCAAAAATCTCCGGTGACACAGAAACAATGTAAAATCCAATTTTCTAGGATCCCGGTACCTGGGACGTAAGGATCGCTCCTTTACGACCATCAGCTCTGAATGCTTGTAGTTGATGCGAGTAATCAATCAGTATTGTGAACTAACCGAGAACAACGTGCTTCGACAGCATTATGTCATGCTCTGTTTTCCGAATCATAGTCAATGGCACTATTTCGTTACAGCTTGATGGAGCGATCTATATTGAATGCCCTCACCTGTAGTGAAGGTTACACACACTACGCTCATCGGTATAGTCATATCTTTTATGCGCATTTTGAATGGGCTTTCAATGACATAATACTTCGTTGAATATTCAAATCATGATAACGTTCGTTTAAGTTTTAGAAAACGTAGGTACTATTAGTGTGTTTTCTCGTAGCCAACATTATCGTCTAACATACTATACAAGCTGCATTTATAAATTGAATTGTCTTTTTCGAGGACACATAATTTTACAAGTCCAAATTAAGCTTTAATTATTGTTTTTCTTCGTGTGTCTAATCACAAGATCCTATATGCCGCCTGGTGAGACAATGAGACGAGACGTCTGACGGAGAGCAAAAACGTCGCCGCGGACCCACTCACGCACGCCCTTCATCTCCGACGGGCACCGACAGAATTATCAAACACGACGGACTCAACATGCAACATGATTAATGCTCCACAGAACCACAAATTTGATTTATTTAACGAGGCGACGAAAACTCGGACCATTTAAAAAAAACCTATGACAAAAACAACGACGACTTTAATCCCCGCAAACCATAACGAGAGCGATGGAACCCCTTTTAATACAATGAATACCGAAAGATAAAGGTAAATTAGAAATTCAGAGCTGAAGGTTTGCTCGATAAAGAAGATAATATGATAAACGAACCACGACAGATCACCGCGGGGGGTTAATGTTTAATGTACGGTCGCAACAAGTAGCGCATTACAATGTGAGATTTCCTTAACGACAGAGTGTAGCGGATGACAGTCGGGGAATTGATGAATTTATCCGTTTCATACACAAATGGTAGTTATCCAAAACGTTACATCGTACAATAAGATAAATAACATTAAAGATTCTGCAACTTGTCAGTTACTAATCACGCTGATTGTATTGTGGTTATAACAATGACAACCAAAAGGCGTGTTCAAGGCTGGCACAATCGCAGAAACAATTCTTTTTCAGTCTTTTTGTGTTCATCTAAATACGTTGTCGAGTGCGCGTGGATTTATATCCTCCGCCCGTCTAATGTACAGCTTGGCGTCCGCAAAAAGCTCGGGAAGCATCCGTCGGAGGAGGCATCCGCTTGGATGACGGATCGTAGCCAGCGCGCCGCATCCATCACGGAGACTGGACCCACAGGGGTAATGTAACAACACTCATTCTCAACTTACAAGTCACACACACAAATCGTACGCAATCTAACATAATAACAGTCGTAAAATTAAAAGCGTAGTTACTTGTGTTTAATTTTTTTTTATCATTACTAAACAGTAAACCACACTAGATGATGTAACAGTTACCGCAACACCGCTAAACACTTCAAGCATATTGCTGTTACACACTACATAGAGATTAGTAACAATAACGTACGGGTTGATCATTACCGCAAACTTTCACTTCACATTTCCCGCATACTTTCCTATTTACATAAATTTTCCACTTTTGAGAGAACTTTTCATAAATGTTTCAACAACAATTTTCACATTTGCATATCTTTTCAATTTCACCGCTAGCTACCATTTGTGTTTTATCTTTTTAGTGAGTTTACATGTTTAAAAGGAGGTTACAAACATTAAAGAGACATTGGATTCAATTCGAACGTACAGGAATAATAGCTTAGTTGATATCGCTGTCTATCGAATCCCAGACGAGTTTCTCTTTGTTGTTATGTCGTCATAAATTTAGGGAATTGCACCACATTTCATGTAAATCATGTTTCAGGGACAGAAAGCATTAATCATAGCTATCATTACTGGCCATATTGAAACGGTTACATAAACTGCCTTTCACGTTAACGCGGCTTTATTGAATAATAATAAATGTACAGTAAATTAGCGTACATTTTCGGGAACAAGATAATAACGTGACGTTACAGTGAGAAGCAAAACCCAAAGGTATCTTTATTGCAATCTAGGTAGTTTATATAATAGCGGGTGGCAAATTAATTCATCGCACGGCGGCGGCAGCATGGTCCCGGTATCTCCCACGATAAGTTTCGGACAGCCCCGGGGTGCTGAACACCAACTATCGTAACGAGATCGGGATTTCTCAGAACGTTACGTTGAATGCTCGGATCGTTACCACCGACGTATGCGCTTGTACTCTTATCACGATTTTCGCTACATCATTTACGAAACCCAAATGAAAGTTTGAGGGTGTATGAAGATTGAGATAAAGCAAATATGATAAAAACGGTCCCAGGAACATGTAAACGTTTTAAAAAGTTGCGAAGTACGAACAATCGATCTTCCGACAAAACTTGGTAAGGACTTGGCTTAGGTGACGGTGACGGGCACCGAGCATGAATATGAAACGTAATGCGAATGTGTCCTGACCTTCACGAACTGAATAAATGTGAACACGAGGCAGCCTCGCCAATGTACGAGACGAATAATACAATACAATCTGCACATACTACTAAAAAGGAATCACAATTAATTACTTCCAAGATTACGTATCAATACGTATTATTACACAGAGTTATTAAATTATTATGTTTCCTCAAATAGAGTAGGACCCTACAATACGTATCTTCCAACTATTTAGATTAAAATGTATATCCAATGTAATATAACTTAGTCGAGTTGAACGATAAAAGTCTGCTAGGAAGGATGTTGTGTGTGCCTGCTAGTCGGCCGGTATTTGTTTGCTCTCGCATATTCTTATTTACTATTCCTGAAAGCAAATAAAATCCCGAAGAATACCGTATAGAGAATAGACTTTTGGCGTGTGCCTATGTGAGAATAATCGTGTCTACAGACAATGAATTTATTGTAAGATGGCGTGCGACTATACCACAATATTTTAATCATGAAATAAGTTAGCGGCTTTTTGATACCTTTTGCCTGAAATAAAGACTGCCCTTGTCTCTTTAACTTGCTAAAGAATGTATAATATGAATAGCCTGGTTTTCAGTCATGGTATAAAAAGAACCTCTTCAGAATCAAGTGACCATACCTCAATACTCCAGGCAATAGCTAGCAATATTTTATAAATGGGTAATAAATTCTCTTGAGATTCAAAAGAATTTATAAGTAACTTCATCAGCATTTAAATGCTTAATTCATATAGTGCTCGTGAAAGAGAGATTGCACCGACTGATATGTGGTGGACATTGTGTGTGAGGCGAGGTGCCGGCGGGCGGCGGTGGAGGCGCCCACACGTTGACAGGACAATTGTCGATTTATGCTTCAGGGATCCGCACTGCCCAATTTACGAGGTCCAGTCACCGCCCGGTTAGTTCCCCAAATCAATTGCGAACTTACACGTAGCGTTTACATCAACCCCGCACTGAATTATAATAACAGTCATCATTTGGACAATCGTGAATACTTCCAGGCGTCCCTTTACGATAATGTAACGACCAAATTAATTTAAAAACTTTCTTAAATACTACAGGATCCCCTCGAAATTTGTGGGCGGCATTAAAACTGTCCATTATAATCGGCTCTACACGCCATTAGAGAGTTACGTTTGGCGATCAATTTGGTTGAAAGTTTCCATGATATTGTGGAGTGAAGCTGGGCGGGTGAATTCGTTCGTAAGCTCTCGATTATTTATGGGGACAGGCTCGAAGCCGTCGCCGCCACCGCCGCAGCCTCCGCCCTGCGCGTATCACTACGTAAAGAGGAGTAATCGCTTGCGGCGGCTGGCTGAGTGAATTTTTCCATTCGTAAAATGGTCGAAGGAATTAGGCATTTCAGTTTCATATTTCAAGGAGAGGCCTGCGCACCCTTCTCGCCCTCTGTCGGGGCCACGGCGAGAACACAAGTACAGGCGAGCCCAAAGTCGTTTTTTATGTTCCTCGTAAAAGGGAACATACGAAAATATTGCCGGAATAACGGAAATCGGGAATTGCCACAATAACGCAGTTGTGAGAAGGGAAATATAAAAATGAATTAACTGCGCAGTAAGCTCTTTGAAATGTTCTTCTTGAGAGATTTGAAGTCGTTTTGTGTTTCATGAATTACCTGTAACAAGAAACATTTTTATTAGTGATAGTGACTAAAAGATAATCTCATACTTCAATATTACTATGGTTATATTTCCTTTACACATAACTGTTTCAAAGTAGATTCTGTTAGTCAGATACGGCATAATAGGCAGCATCCTATTTGTACTTATAATTATCACTGAAATGGTTCGACTGGCTGTGTAACGAACCAATTAGGCACACAACTGTCCAGTACCATTGGTATCAGGTTCTAGGAATAGTTAAAGTGTGAAATTCTGCACCTAAATAACAGTGGAGTACTATTCAACGATAGTCATCTAAACTGTTTTCTTTCGCGTGTGTATAAAACGATATGGCACCAATTTACATTAACGAGCTACATTTTAATGTTATTTTTATTACAATAGGTAAACAAACTAGTTATTATAAAATAATGAGGAATTCTTTGAAAAAATATTGCTCATTGTGCTACGTACTTGAAATACTCCGGAATAGAAAGGTTTAATAAATATACGGAAAATATAACAGGTCGGGCAAAATAGGGACTTGTTCCCTCAGCTGCTGGTTCTAGGATGCAGAAGAAAGCCTTTAAAAGTCATCATCGTCATTCTACTGCTCTTATCCGTATTTGGAGTCGGCGCAGCATGTCTTCTTCTTCCCTACTTCTCTATTACTCGTCATCTTATCGACACCAGGCCTTAAAAGTATCTCTATTAAAAACTTGTTTTTGTTAAGAGTCGACTCTCGCTTGAAGATTGCTCACAACTCGAGAAGTAAGTAAACTACGCTCATAAAGAGACCGTGAAGAGCTGGAACAAATTACAGGCTAATTTACTACGCTTTATACTTGTGATAATAACAGAAACATGTAATGTAAACAGAAACAATGTATAATATCGCAAAACAAAACATTGTTTCAGTACAACGAACTCAGGTACGTTGATCCGTATGAGATTGAGTATACAGACACAAACGACGACGTGTGAAATATGAGTGAGTGGCCTTAAAATTTCTTCGCTAAAGTTATGCGAAGCATGATTTTCGCATAAAGTAAGTGTTTCGTGGCTGAACCGTTGAAGGCTAGGAGTCTCCGTATCGGGCTAAAGAGCTTCCCGGAGGACAAACGAGCCAGATAAGGCATCCTACTCGCTTAGCATCGCTCGAGTTTTACATTCACGAAGATATTGGATTTGAATTTTAGAATAGCATTATTTCTATTTTAGTGGCAGAGTGGTATGATGGGCTAAAACTTTAAAAGGGATGTGATGAATGATTTATTAATATAAATTAGTAGAACAGGGTTATTTCTAGCAACAGCTTTTAGCTGAAAACTGATATGATTGATTGATACGGATAAACATATTTAATTTCTCCACGAACGATGAATTTAAGGGATACATCTAGTGCAATCGCCTCCTACAATAGGGGATCGGACTGGGTAAAGAAAACGACATTCTATTTTGTCCGTCAGACAGGTAATACAAAAATATTAGACACGTATTTTTTGTTTAATCAAAATATCAAAAAAATACTTAGTTAAAACTCATTAAAGTTGGAGAGTGGGGGCTTACTACGTCACAAGTAGGTATAAAACTTGGTGTCACCTTGTTTCGCGGACAGAAATTTCACAGAATTTCGTTTCCCAGAAAATGTTTCACATAATATTTAGTCCCTGTATTTTTAATTCGAATATTTTTGTTTCGACTACTATTTACTTGAATAAAACATATTTTACAGAAACACAATTCAAAGAATTTTACACTCACATTTTTTTATTTGATAAACTTATCCAACAGCAGAATTATTTTTCAACGAATATTGTTTGTTCGATGTATGTTTCCATGGTATTTTATTTCAACGAAATTATTAACCTTGAATTTAAATATCAAATCAAATCAAATCAAATCAAATCATTTATTTGCTGGAACATGGGTACATACATGAGGTGTTACAAAACAACAAAAAGTTCTTAATGCCATATTCTACCTTAACAGGTGTGCAAATATGTTTGTGTTTACATGCAATGTCAAATATTTTAATAATAATAGTTTAATAATAATAATTTAAAATTTTAATAATTAGTACATCTAAATTACATTGTTTCATTTAAATAATCATTAACATTATAATATGCTTTATTAATTAAATAAGTCTTTAATTTATTTTTAAACGATATAAAATTCTCGGTCTCCTTTATGTAACTAGGCAATTTATTATAAATTCTAGGGCCCATACAAAATGCACTTTTGTCAAACATAACCGTTTTATGGCGTATTGCACGAAGTATACTGGCCAGCCTGGTACTTTTTAATGTTTCATATTTGTTAATATTATTTCTAATGTCTAATGCTAGTTCATAAATATACAGCGACGGGAATGTCAAAATTTTTAGATTTATAAAATGTGGTTTACATGTATCTGTTGGTTTTAAAGCGCATATTGCCCGGATACATTTCTTTTGGGCTTTAAAGATAGTTTCTCGATCAGTGGCATTCCCCCAGAACATTATACCATACCTTAGAGTCGAACCAACGTAAGCGTGGTAAGCAGATAGAAGTGCACTTTGATTTACTACTTTACGAAGCATGTATAGGGCATATGAATACCGACTTAGTTTATTAGATACTTGTTCAATATGTGTACTCCATCTCATGTCTGAGTCTATGTGTAGTCCAAGGAATTTTGTCGAATTAATTTTTTCTATTTGTAATTGTTCATAATGTATATTAAAAGTATTTGATTTTGAATTTTTAGTTTTAAAAGTCATTATAAATGTTTTCGTTAAGTTTATTTTAAGTTCATTCAATTTTAACCAGTTAACAATAGATGACAGCGTATGGTTTATCTCATGTTCATGAGTCGCGAGGTCTTCAGAAACCACTATCGCAGTGCTATCGTCAGCATACAGAACCATGGAGGATTTGATGGATTTGGGGAGGTCGTTAATATAAATAATAAAGAGCAGAGGTCCTAAAATACTCCCTTGTGGTACACCTTTGCAGACTTTTATTGGTGTTGACAAATGTTTTTTTTCGACTTTTGTGACATGTGAAATGCTAGATATTTCAGTTTGTTGTTCTCTGTTACTTAAATATGATTCTATGAGATCTCTAGCCTTTCCCCGTATTCCATACGCCTCTAGCTTTTTTAATAATATTTTATGATTGACGCAGTCGAAGGCCTTGGTCATATCCATATATAGTGCTGAGACATGTTTTTTACTATCGATGCTTTTTAACACCGTACTGAGGAAAGTGTGGAATGCGTCGTTAATAGATTTATTTTTCCTAAAACCCATTTGTTCTTCCGCAAGTATATTATATTTTTCCATATATTTGTATAAGTTGTTATAGATGACTTTTTCAAAAACTTTTGATAAGATAGGTATTAAAGAAATTGGTCTATAACTATTCATATTTTCTCTATCTTCTTTTTTGAATATCGGGATGACAATGGATAATTTTAATTTTGATGGGAAAACCCCATCTTCAATGCATTTATTAAATATATAGCACAGTGCTGGCGCTATTATTTCCGCCACTGCCTTAATTATTCTAGTACATATTCCATCATTACCCGCACTGTTTGTATTTTTTAGCGATTTTATTATTTGAACAATACTCTCAGGGGTACACGGGCTCATAAAGAATGAGTTAGAATTATTGTATGTAATACTGTAGTGGGAATTTCTGTTAATAGGGTGTTTATCTGGTACTTGAGTTGTAAAGAAAGTATTAAATTCATTAGCTATAGTAATTGGATCTGTGATTGTTCTATTATTTACATTAATTTTGTCAATTTTTTTAAACTGCTGGTGGACATTTGTTTTATAATTATTTATGACCTTCCAAGTAGCTTTAGCTTTATTTACTGATGTTTTAATAAAGTAATCGTTTTGAGATTTTTGCGTTAATTTAATTATAGTTTTTAATCTTTTATTATACGTTTTGTATGAATCTTTCAATTGTTGGCTCGGTGATTTTCTGTATTTCCAAAGTAACTGACGTTTACGCTTGGAGCAAACTCTTATACCTTTTGATACCCATTGTGGTCTTTTGTGTATTGGGACTTTGACTTTAATTAAAGGAAAACAGAGATCATAGATTAACTTAAATAAGTCGAGGAATGTGCTAAAGGCATCATCCGCTGTTTCAGCACTGTATACCTCATCAAAGGCGAGATTTCGGATACATTCAACGAACTTATCCGTATTAGAGGCACTATAGTCTCGTTTATATGTGTACCAATGTGTTATGTTAAAACTTTCTTTGACTGGAAATCGTAGCAGTTGAGCAGTATGATCCGAAAGTGCTAATTCTAGTATTTCATACGTGCTGCCCCTTTTATTACAAATAAAGTTGTCAATACATGTTTTACTACAAAATCGTGTGGGTTCATTAATCATTAGTTTAAGGTTATAGCTAGCTAGCAGTTGTTCCAGTTCTATTACCATTTTATCTCTTTTTAGTACATTGATGTTAAAATCGCCGCATATAACAATTTTCTTATTTTTCAAACAAGTTTTATTGAGAATTTCATTGAATTTTGAAAAAAATATGTTTGCCTTCTCTAGTTTGTTAGAAGGGGGTCTGTAGATGTTGATTATAATAACATTATGCTCTAGGAGTTCAATGGCACTACACTCTAAAACATTTCTCATAGTATGTTCCTTAATGTCATAGATTTTAGCTTTTTGATTATTATGCACCAATATGCACGACCCGCCATTTCTATTGTGCCTAGAGTAGGATGAAATCAATGAGTAATTGGGAATATTTAGTGAATAAGTATCTTCATTTTTCATATTATGTTCCGTGATACATAGAACATCAACATGTTTATTGTTACGCTTCATCTCTTCTAAATGCAACGAAAGTTCATCTGATTTACTTATAAGACCATTGATGTTCTGATGTAATATGTATAAGTTATTATATACGAAAAAAATGTTTATCTTTTGGCTGCATCGATGGAGTACAACATTCTGAAACTGTGTTCTTTATCTCTATATTTAGGTTTTCATTTTGTTCGTGTTTGCTACTAGGGGTATTGTGGTTAATATTACAATCTTTGTGGTCTGTTTGTGTGGAAGTACTAACCATATTTTTATGAGTGGCGGACATTTTTGTGTTATTGTGTGCTATTAATTTTAATCTATAATCTATACGCAATATCTCTCTCAACCAGGACCTGCATAAATTGAGACTGAATTGTTTGCCTTTCAGTAGATGGTTTTCAAAATTTAAGTCTAGGTACTGTACATTGTCAAATTTGCTACACAAAAACTTCAGTTCATAGTTAAGCTTCTTAATATTTAGGAACCTATTATATGGGATTTCCGTGAAAATTACGTTTGTGTTTGGTACAGATTCAAGCCAATTCATAGTGTTAAATTGAAATTCACGCGGATTTACATCATTTGTTCCGCCAGCTATCACTACGTAATCGTCCTTAGATAACATTTGTATTTCACTTTTAAAGCTGCCCAACACATCGCATAGTCTTGCTCCTTGTTTCCACATACACGTTACATAATAATCATCTCCAACCAAACGTTGTAACAGACTCTGGACCATTTTCCCTTGGTGATCAGCCATAATTATAATGTTCCTTCGCCTTTTTTGTGATGCCCCTTTAGCGTTCAATATTGTACTTCTGGGTGGTTCAATGTTGATATTATGTTTTGATAGGTTTTTATGAATGTCAGTTTCATTCACACAGCTCTCTGTTTTTGGTTGTTCAGGAGGAGTTATTATTTGGTGAGTCTGTAGATCAGAGGTATTTTTAGACGGTGCTTTAGGGGTGCTCCTGTCAAATGTACTAAGTTTTTTTGAATGTGTTATTTTCTTTCCTGAGTCCGGTGTTCGTAATATTAAACTGTCTGATATTCCAACTTTTTTGTAAACATCTATTAACTTCTTAAATTTTTCTATCTCTTTTCTTAAAGCTGTGTTCTCAAAACTCAAGTTTTCTATTTCTTGATTAGCGGTTTGTAATTCTTCATGTAACTGATTCAATTTACATTCTTTTTCGCATGTACTTTGATTCTCAATTGAAGCATCGGGTAAACTGCGAATTGTTGTCTCAAACATTGAATTAAATAGAGTTGTATTGCTGTTGCTCAATGAACGTGAGCGCTGTCGTTTCCGAATTGTAATATTATCTGTAGAAATACTATTCTCCATTATTTTTAAATGACTAAATTATTTTTGAGTGAAGGCTTTTAATATTACTGCAGAATTTGTAGTTTGTTCCTTGATTTTAAGATTTAATAAATTACAAAAAGTCAACCGTGCGAGAACTTGGATTCGAACCCTCGATCCGAAGCGTCGAGCAGTTTTTGTGGCTGCTTACGCCACTACGCCACGCTGTCAAGTAATATATTAGTTGAAATTGTCGATCCCTTATTAGTTCGTATTGTGACTTTTATTGCAAGTAGGTAGGTAGGTTTTGGTTGAAAAAAATGCGTTCACCAACGGGTTTTGTTTGTTGTACCACTTTTCACTTTTAGCCACTTATTTAATCTTTGTTTAAGGTATATTGTCACTGCACTTTATTTTTATTATGCTATTACCAATAATTTGTTTGTTAGAAAACTGTTTTACTGATCACTTCACATGAGACTGTTTTACTTGAGTCACTGATTTTTTACTTGATCACTTATTTTTGTTGTTTTATCACTAATATTATTTTGTTGTAGCTATTAACATGTTGGATGCTGTATTATAGCTTTATATCTATTATAAATACGGTTTTGTCGCATAATATGAACTTTAAATATTTTTAAATGGATTAAAATACAGAGCGCTGTTTTGACCGTGCGCGAGCGAGACGACAATATTGTCTTTAAAAGTCAATATGTTGTACTACAAAAGTTAGTGACAGAAACGAATGCGTGCTAAACAGACTACAAGTAGTCTTGATTGTCCTACCCCTAGAGTGTAATTTAAGCCCGCGTAGGCGCGGAGGGATGAGGCGGCCCGCGAGTTGAGGAGCAGGTGGTTTCTAAAGCTCGCCGACGGCCGGCCAGCAAGCCGAAGCTGTGGTGGTGAGCGTTAATACCACCTGCGACGATAACCTCGCGTGGGGCCGCCGGAGCCCCGCAGTGCCGGAGCCGTGACAGAAACCATGCCTGTTGCATGCTACATGCTTGCATGCATGCTGAAAGTTGCATGCTTGCTTGCATGCTGCATGCAACAGGCATGGACACCATTAGTGAGAATAACAAGATTGTTTTCCTGCTTGACAAGAATTCACCCGCATTATTTTTGTGAACCTGGTGTTGTAATTTTATAGAGGGTATGCATTTTTCAAAGGTTTGAATTTTAGAAACTGTCAGTCGATTAAAATGTTATTCTTCGTAATAAGTTTTATGTGAAACAACCAATAAGTGGATAAAGAATATTTGATTTGTTATTCTATGATATCAATGTTCTAACAATAAACTTTATTTGAAACAAAAATCGATGATTTAAATTTCTTCAAAGTAAGTATTCTGCGTATTGATTATTCTATGAAATGATAATATGAGAAACTATTTATGTGAAACAAAATTCGATTAAACAATTAGCGATGAAACAACGCACAACCATAAAACTTACCTACATGTGACGTCATGCGCCATTTCAACTCAATATATCTCCGTAATTTTATGACCACGTGAAAAAAGAAAAAATACGTGTCCAATACTTTTCAATAAACCACCCGACGGACAAAGAAAAAAAATATTAGATTATCCCCTATTCCCACTTGGTTCATTTAAAGAGAACTACGCTACGTAGCATTTATTGTTAGAGTTCACAACCTTTCTAGTTCTTTGAATCGAGATACGAGAATTTTTTTGGGCTTGGTATGGTAAGACTACCGTACGTGCCTTGGGTAAATAAATAATTATCTGTTCATTTTAAGGCACACCATAGCCCATAGCAACGTGGCTAGTCGACAGAAATAGCAAATGAGATAGCAAAAAAAAGCAAGGGAAATCTTTGTTATCGCTCTATCTTACAATACATACATTTTGATAAGGATCACTGCAACACGACATTTATGTTCAAGTAGTTACGATTGTGGGTCACCATTATTGAACGCTATCTCTAACAAGATAACAAAATCACTCTCGGCTTTATCACTAACTCGTCGATTATTTGATTACCTTCAAGTAATCATATGGACACAGCAAATAACTCCTTTTATCGGAAGCCAATATAATGTAATCCGAAATATTAAATCTATGTCAACAGTCAATACTTCAAAGCTATTGCCGATATTAGGAAGATACGGACTTCATTTAGGATCTTGATATTTGTTCAAGACATACTTCAGCTCTATATTGACAACAGAATCGACCAAATATTTATAAACGGAAAGGGTTTTTTTACGGTAAATCAAATTAGTTCAGTATCTAAGCACTACAAAATTATCGATTTCTCACGTGGATGTGAAATTACACATAATGATGACGCATAATACAATGTCCATAGATATAGGATCTTTATATTAACACTTGTATACGAGGCTGTTAAATGTTCTGCTAAAGTACGAGTCCATGGTCCACTCACTCATGCAAAACATAAAGTAGCATCCGCAAAACAAAAGAGCCCCGGCTAAGTTCTGGCACTTATTAGAAACAAACAATAAACGAGGAAAAGGGATACACAGCTGGTACAGAGAGCAGCAACAAGAGCTGCATTAAAAAAAAAAGGCCCAGATACAGTAAACAAAGATTCCATAACCAAAAACGAAAGTTGCAACTACTGGAAAACTCAACGCATTTCAATATGTTTCACCATATGGAAATGGATATGTTAAACAGATCAAGTTTACGTAAAAACCTGGCCTATGAAATATCGGCGATTTAGGCCCGATAGAGAATAGAGATGATCTACACGGTTCCCTATCCATTTGCATAAAATTTTAAGACCTAATATAACTTAGCATAATTTTGTTTAGCATAATAATATTTTCGCATAATATAATTACGCATAACAGCTTACGCATATTTTTTTTAAGCATCATTTCTCTAACCATAATAATGATTGAGCATAATATTCTTGCTCCTCAGCCCGCGGGCCGCCTCGCCCCTACGCGCCTACGCAATTTTAAATTACACTTTAGGGGTAGGACAAACAAGACTACGTGGAGTCGGATTTGCAGCAATTCGGTTCTGTCACTAACTTTTGTTGCACAGCATATTAAATTTTTAACCTAGGTAGTTTAATTTTTCGGTCTACTACGTTATGCGAATCAAATTTATGCCAAAACAAATTAGTCTTTAAGATGATTATGCCAACATAAAATGTATGCCTAAAAAAATTATGCCGAAATATTATTATGCCAAAACAAATTGTGCCAAAATCGTTATGCCGAAGTATATTAGGACAAAGAACATTATGCGAAAAGAAGGGATCCCGATCTACACTTGTTGAGGTTTGATGGGAAGATATGGAACCAGTAGCTTCGACTTCTCGACAAACAAACGATAATTATTCAATTCACGAATATAAGCAAACAGTTACGATACCTATAGTGATTAGGGTAATTGGCCCTACAATAGAATAAAAAAACCGGCCAAGTGCGACTCGGACTCGCGCACGAAGGGTTCCGTACCATTATAAAAACGAGCAAAAAAACACTTTTTTATGGGGGCTCCCACTAAAAAAAGATTTTGCTCGTTTTCTTAAATATTTATTTTATTCTGTTTTTAGTATTTGTTGTGTTGCATCAAAAGAAATACATAATCTGTAGAAATGTCGATTTACTGGCTAACTATCACGGTTCATGAGATACAGCCTGGTGACAGACGGACAACGAAGTCTTAGTAATAGGGTCCCGTTTGACCCTTTGGGTACAGAACCCTAAAAATATTAGTTTGAATATAACCCTTCCGTTCAGTCAATATTGTTTTATTTCCTGTAACTTAACATATATTTTACTATTTTTGATATGAAAATTATGTTGTTAAGTCTTTTATCCCTATTTTGACATGAAAAAGTATATTTCAATGTTATTATTTTCAAATAAAAATGTGTTCAATCATTGATATTCCTTCTTTTATTTCTTTCACAAGTACTATTTCGCATGAAAAACTATATCAAATCACGTTTAACGAGCCCATTTTTTTATGCCCTGCAATTTTTTACTGCGCGATATATGCCCATATATCGGGCAGTAATAAATGTATGCCCAAAATGCCGGGAATTTACCATAATTTCCTGCCGGGCAGAAACACATTGCCCAACTATAGGGCGGCCCAACACAAAATCACAATTATGTGAAGTACGACCTGACTACCAAGTTAAATACCTAATAGGTGGTACGCCATTAAGAAAATGAGGTGTCATGTTCGGTAGAAAGCCATGTACAATAGTAATGAAGTCTAATGATTTCATAAGCAGTATAATCAGGCGGGTGGTCGTGTCAGGCGAGTGATTGAGCCTCATTACCCCCCACCCTTACCCCCTATAATCGCGCATTAGCCGAACATCAGCGGGAACAACAAGAGTATTAAGGAGGAAACATATTTAGCTTATGTTAGTAGAGACATTATCTGCGGTTTTAAGATAGCATTAACTGTGATGCTAAAAATGCCATTTTTCGTGGTACTGTTGGGCTTTATGGTGTTGTTGGGGTCAGTATTATTTAGTCCAAAATCAGTATTTTAGTCCAAAACACTGTTTTCCTGTCTTCTACATACCCGTCCAGTGCGTCCATTATTTCATACTCAATGTTGTTTTTGTACGAAAAGCAAACAAATAAACACAAGAGATGTCAACTCATCAACTCGTAAGAAAAGAAAGGAGCATTCAACGGCTATTGTTTGTTTCTGGTACAATCTAACATCATCTAACTAGCCTTTTACCAATTATGTTGCCGTTGGCTTCTAGTCCAACCGGATTTAGTTGAATACCAGTCATTTTCATGGAGCCATTTAGTACTGAGTAATATGATACGTGCCACTGACTACCTGTACCGACTGTCGAAGATCTACAAATCATAGACAGGATCAACGGGTTAACTTTCCGCTAAACCCGCCCGGTGGTCACCCATCTACAGACAAACCTAGGCAAGCGCGGCTCAAACTGAAAATCGTCCTGAGCGGCTGTTATTATTTAGCCACGAGCTTCGCAGAATAGAAGCATAACGTAAGCTGAATATATACTCGTTCAGATTTATTATGTAACAAATACTATTCCGAGAGGGCCAACTAAGAAAGTAACAAAAACGAAGTGTCCAGTTTCTTTTCACAGTCCATTAGTCCTCGCTCTTTCTTCACGAACATCAATGGACGTTGTCGTAACCGTTGCAGAAAAACTGTGATGGGACATAAAGCGATCAAATCTAATACTCTGATATTTTTGGGACTCTCGCAAACACAATGTACTCGGTCGATAACTTTTGAGATCAACTACAGTGAGCGGGACGAGGAATGTGTGTTGAATGACTCAAATCATATGTATATATGTATATGTTGGTACATGTATATGTCCGGGCATTATGGAAAACGTGTTTAGCAAGTTCGTTCAAATTATATTCACATAACACACACTAAATCACCATCATTGACATTTATGCAGATTCATTTAACAAATAGAATTGAATCCCAGTACTATTATCTGAAATAATCATAAATAACCTAGATGAGAACTGATCTTGCTAACAGGGGTAATTCGCTTTCGTTCAATCTTGTTGCAGTTCTTTGACACGAATGAAGTACGAGCAAGCCAATGGACAAAGGAGGGTCCAAGTTGTTGTGGTTAGGAGCGGAAGATACTCATTACGATACATCCTACCGGCCACTGCTAAGTAACCACTTTAGATATTGGATCTGACCGTTCAATTAAATAAACAAAGGATCCAGGGTTTGCACTTCACACAGGACAAAGAGCAGCTACTAAAGAAATTAAAAGTTGATACAATTAATTATAAAAATGCCAGCATCGTGACTTGTCAGGAATCTCGACTCAGAGTCGGGATAAAACATTTGAACCACAATGTAGTCTGCCGATTTGGTTAAGCATTTCGGTAGCGTTCATTTAGTAATGTGGGCGCCTACATGTTAGAGTTTTTCAACCGTTCATTTCCAACCTACGTTCATAATCGGCAATACACAAAAAGTACAATCAGGCTACAGTGGATGCGATGCGCCTCCGTTATGTAAACGTACATCATACTCAACAGACAGCTCACAAAAACGGCAGTACGCCGAGGCTCTTACAATGACAATGCTGCGGCTCTGAGTAATAATGTGTGTCGAAAAGAGAGCTGTGTCACTTGGCATCTAATTAACATTTTTATGAGGCAATATCGAGTTCGTAGTACCGCGTAGTGTGATGAGGTCTCGTCGGCGACTGTTTGGGCAGACATTAAACGCAATAAAAGTTCTCCGGAACGTCCTGTGTGCTGATTGCGGCGCGCATTAGGCCGGACCGGCGCCGGCGGGCGCCTTTCATACGATTAGTTGCAACTAATTTAAACGGTCACACGATTTAAGCCACCGGAAACACTATGACATCATTAGTATGAGTAATTTATTAAATTAACAACAAAATATGATAAGCTTAATGTCTGCGAAAGTATTTAGACGAAGCATTGTTTGAATAAAATGTTACGTTATGGTACGTAAACACTTTTTGCTCAAATACTGCATTAATTTTTTACACACTTTTATAAACATTACTTGTAGTTTTTATGTTTTTTTGTCGAGTCTTTACCGGTTAAAAGCACAATATACATAAAGATCGCATAGCGGTTCAATCAAATTGATGGCTTAGTCCAAAGATTGCTGATACAGGTTACCTAACGGTAGCTCTAAGTTAATAATAAAGTTAAATAACGCTATTTTATAGTTTTTGTAACTTGTTAGACTATTTTATGCACAAAAAATTAAGATTCATGTGTCAATGTCAGTTTTATAAAAAGACATTTATCGTTTATAAAGTTATTGTTTTTTTTCCAAGGTTGGAAAGTGGAAAATAAACTACACAACTCTGTCACTTTCAGTGGGTTTATTATGGTCTTTAAGTCAAACAAGTGAATACAATACGTATTAGTAAAGCGAACAGCAATTGTTTTGTTAGACGAAGAAAAAATAGTAACGCGTGTTGTTTCCTACAAGGAAACCCTTGATTGATCCGAACTACAAAAGAGGAAATACGAAACTGCTGTAACCGAATATCTATAACATTCGGCATTTGCCATTTAGATAATAAATTTAATGTGTATATAAATTTATAAAATTTCATGGTATGATAAACTTATAAGCTGTTCGATAAGCCCATATTACCATGGTTCCTTTACAAAAATATTAAAACGGGACTCTTTTATGATATTGCTGCGATTGGTCCGCTCGGAAACATTTCATTTTTTATTGAGAATGATTTTGGCTGAAGATGACCTTACTGCGAGAGAATGTTATTTTATCTCAGATTTCTGAAATGGCATTAATTGGCGTTAAATTACAATAACTATTTTCTTTTTATTTGTATACAACATCCTGATTGAGATGATCCATTGCTTCATGGTATGTTTAAAATTCTGCTCGTTAACAATATTATAAATCGTTTATCCTGACTGACTATCAACGCACAGGTCAAACCACTGGACGGATCGGACAAAGATTTGTCATGCTCATAGCCATTTTGACCCAGGCATCCGCTAAGAAAGGATTTTAAAGAATATAAGTAAGTATGGAGTTTCTTCCCCACTACTTTAACGACTGTGAAAATAATATGAACTCCTTTCCTAGGTTGCCCTCTAAAATGGTCTAATTGAAATAAATATTTTCGTATCACATATAAAAGAGGAAGAGATGTGATGCCAATAAACGTACCGTGAACTTTAAGGTACCGTGTCGAGTAGTCCTCATTTATCCCGTGCAGCGTGTGCACGTAGTATCCTAAAAGTAATTCATCCGAGTCAGCGCTACTTCCACTGCCTCTTTACATTGGATTTTCTTTTCCGCTTTAATCCTAGACCGCATCACATCGTTTGATAAAACTGAAACAAACTGGTCACGAAAGGTTTCTTCTAAGCTTGAACATGAATTGCATGTATTGCTGATTTTTTCTCTGATGTAAGTACATCTCCAGCAACAGTCTTGTCAATATTCGCCCCCTTCTTATACTGATCATCTTTCACATAATTCATAAATAGTTGCGTCGGCCCCCTTACTCTTAAAGCTATCCGATCTACAAAACCCTCAACAGATCAATGTCCTTTAGAGCCAACTCTGGTGTCTCAATTCCTCAAATTTTGTCACCGCATGCCAGTTCACAGTTTGGGAGTTTCAGCGTACCCCTAAACATACAGGACAGGACCCTAAATCAGCAAAGAGAGTTTCACTCTTGACCGAGTTTTTTTTTTGACATCTCTCGACGCGATACTGAGGGCCGGCTAATTGCCCCGGTTTGCTCTCAACAAGCCTAACTGCGCTGTCAACAAGGTTTTGTTTGTTTTGTCGCTAACATAACGACGCTTTGCCGATGCCGACGCCGCGCCGTGCGGATTATCATCCGAATTAAAACAATGTTTACAGCCAATTGCTGGATTATTTCTTTGTAACGAATGATAGCTGTTATATGGTTTTGTTTGCAGTTTTTGGAATGTCGGACAGAAAAGACCTCGCCCTCATAAGAATCTTCCCTGTTGATCATTATAAGATCCCTAATTTGTCAAATTCATGGTGGTATTTCGTAGCATGGATTGCAAAAGCTCAACTAGAAACGTGAGGGTAAACCAGTTTAAAAACTCTCAACCTCTGTATAAAATGTGAATTGGTGCGACATGCGCTGAGTCAGTCTTCAATAATATACTATTTAGACCCCGGAAGTACGGTAGGTAGGTCGGTTGGGTCAAAATGATGCTATAATGACGCAATTTGTAGTAATTTATGTGGAATTTGCATCTCCGGGGCAATTCTCTCCCAGCAATTTCTATGGACATTACGCTTGTACAATGGAACAACCCAAATATTTGAGTCAGCATGGAACCTAACATTTTAAAACGCAGTCCGGAACGATACGGTACAAGTATTTGCGAGAAAGTGTCGTTAGTTTAGTGTGCAGTGAACGGTGATGTCTTACTGTTTTTGTGAGAAATGTGTGTCGTGGGGTCACCGGCGATGTCTCGCCGCGACCGATTCGGTGTGCCGTTACGTTTCGTACTTAACACAGCACTCCGGCGCCGATACAAGTAAACTGGGTCTACAAGGAATTCGCGGAATGTGCTTTTTAGATCACCACCATCCGCGTGTCATTCTGTGCTCTACTCGTACACGTTCTACATAGCTATTAATACAATTTTGTAGGCCAATGCAACTGCGTTTATTTGTAGAATCAACAAAATATTTTTTGCGGCACCACCTTCGCATTTTAAAAACACTCTTGGTTGATTTTCTATTTATGAATGTGCGTTCTAAAGAACTTGGCATGTACTTATGACAGCAGCATGTATACCTACTAGCAAGTCGTTTGCAGCATTCTAAGGCTGTAATTATGAGGGGTTTGACTTTCCCTTCAGTGTTGTCGTGAGCGGATTATTAGGTTTATTACTACTTGCTTCTGTGTACATTGTAAACAGTATTTTGAAGCCCATTTATTGTTACATCTAAATTACTTCCTGTATTAACCATTTCTAATGATCAAAACGTTGGTGCTGCCATTAAACTAAGATTTTGCATAATGTATTTTTCCGTAACTAGGCGTTCATACCATGCAATTGCCATCGATAAAATAGGTACGTCATTATTTTACTGGCAATATAACGTGGCGTGTACTACACACAATACGTTATCAAAGAACAAAGCATTAAAATGACTAGAATTCAGTTTATGTAGTTCACTCCGCGGCTGTTCAAATATTATCACAATCACAACAGCAACGTTGGCTGAAATAATACTGATTGGACTTTTGTAGTTTTGTACAAAGCCAGCAAATATGATCATGAAAATCAAACTTTAATTCTAGTGATTCAATCAAACCGATAGCCAAACAGGGACTGGGGATTTTTGTGGCCTTTACTGAGCGTTGATGGCAGAGATAATATTTGCGGAACTAGAAACCTGGCACGACTCTACTAAGCCATTGATCGTGTGAAAAAAAAAAACAAATAGGCAGTGCCTACTTGTTTTTTTATATAATATAGTGCCTACTAGGCACTAAACATAAAACAAGTAACGCTTATCTTCTTTACAAGGCACAAACAAGTAACGCTTATCTTCTTTTTTTTTATTTCCATAAAATTGAATTCTTTTGAATAATTCAATAAGGAGGAATTCATTTTATCTACAATTCAAGTGAAACAACACAGCGTTTCAATGAACGTTGTTTCGCATTCTGTAGTAGTAATTCAAGACAGATGAGTAGAACGAGTAAGTCATGCGAGTATAAACAAATGATTTCACTTGCAATGCATGCGTGCGCGCATGGTGCCTTGAGGCACGTTGCGCAGCAGGCGCCTGCGGTCATCGACCAATACCAAATAGTACCAAACGGCCCACCATGAAAGTTTGC
The DNA here is from genome assembly GCA_963082945.1 of Cerastis leucographa. Taxonomy (NCBI): domain Eukaryota; kingdom Metazoa; phylum Arthropoda; class Insecta; order Lepidoptera; family Noctuidae; genus Cerastis; species Cerastis leucographa. The sequence continues at coordinate 15,709,822 of OY720356.1, read as the reverse complement.
GAGAGAGCCTAGACCCTTACTTGTATTTATTGGCCCGTACTTGCGGATACTTGGCGATTGTTCTTTGATGAGTATTTAATTTGATGAAATGCTAGCCATTTTTAACATCGTGTGTGTAATTCTGCCTATTATATCTAGGAACATATGTGGACAGCGTTATCAACTCGTTATGTACATTGGTTTCGCGTGATACTTGATACCTGCAATCGTAAAGCGTTGGATTTGCAGATTGTAATAACTAGCGCACAAGTATTATGTAATTACTGGGTTAAGCCATTGCGTAACTGTTAGCTCTTCATGGGACTATGCAATTCTTGGAGCCGACTTAAGGAATTTTCACACGGCTCTATTTTAGGCGAAGAACTAACAAAAAACTGCGGTCCCATTTTGTGTTTCACCATGGGTTTGATAAAGACGACACTTTTAATATTTACTAGTAGCTGTGTTTGGTTTCAGCCGTCTGATTCGATTATGTCTTGCAGGATTGTGCTGAATGATTTTAGGATAAATAATAACATAGCACCTGGACGACCAAACCCGCTCGGGTGAAAATAGAGAAAACGATTTTGTCCAGATACCTAGCTAGATCGATTTTTCGCCCCTAAAAACCGGAATATTGCAACTTTTATCGAAATCGTTTTAGCTGTTTTCGAGAACGTGATTACAAATTATATGATATAAATATTGCTCATATAATAGTAAGTATAGAATTCCCTTTTATCCCCGACGAGAAATTGATTCTCGTTTTATAGTTTTCACCATGATCCTGGCCGGGGTCGTAAATGCGTGTATTTAACACATCTTGAATTCTAAGCGGCGGCGTTTACTTTCAGTACTTCAATGCGAAATCTTATTTGCATTAACTTTTGATTATTTATCGTCTGTAATTTAAATTAATGTCACAGTCTTAAGGATTTATTATTTGTATAAATATAAATCGCTAAGTTAAATCCTTTTGCTTTCCTTATCAAGTCATTAAACAGCTTTAGAGCATCGGAGCGGTAAAATTAAATTGTATATTATAGTAATGCATATTGTCGATATATATATATACCACTTCTGTACAAATGCTACCACCGTTTAACGCGATTTCGACACAGTATTGCAAGTTAGCGAATGAATAAACCAATTGGTTTAATCGCTCAGTAACCTAACAGTTAATATTTTACCATTCGTGCAGCATAACAATATTAATACCTTTCTGAAACGCAATAAAACTACGTTTACGTTACGTTTTATTAAGCAGACTTATTTCAGAAGATTAACAAAAACATGTAGCTTTATAATTTATGGAATAAAAGTGTGTGAAGCAATGTTGTCAATACTTGCGAGTGGTAATTGCAATCCACTCATAAAATAAAGATAAAATACTGTCCCTATCAATCATTGGAAGTCTTAAACTAAACAGTTGCCGCGATGAATGGCTATTGTGTAAAATTGATGTCCTCATCATGCGTAGAGAATGGATGTTGCTTGAACGAACGGTGCATGGACAAGAGTCTTTTTCGAGATTCACCAGTTTCTCTCAAAATAAAACAGTTTGTGAAGTCCAGCCAAGCTCCGAACGCGATCCAGTCCTTTAGCTAGGTAGTAATTAAGTCTCGCCATCTTGGCCGCGGTTTTCAACTACCTTCCTTTAGTCCATTGCTCATCTGTCATGCGACAAAGATTAACATTGTCTAGCTAGCCCTAAAGCAGAATTTTCAAAGTTTTAAAAGATCTCCGCTCTACCCAGCTGCTGGACTAGAATATGACAAATTGCGACATCTCAAACAGGTTGCCAAAACTAAAACCGTATGACCTCACCCATTAAAATGACATTGACGTTAAGGAGTCCAAGATAAGAAATTCAGATCGTAGAAACATCTTGACTGGGAAAAGCTAAAAAGACAGATTCGCGTAGCAGGGATTAGGATAAACCAAAGATGCACGTGGTATCTATTAAGTGGTGACTGGCACACACGAATCAACTTTCAAATCATTTGGTTTGATATAGTCATGGTTCGCGGGTTTGATTAACATGTTCAAACGACGACTGTGTGATTAGGCGTATATTATCATACGACCCTGAGCTCTGTTTTACAGCATTAAATACTGTTTTATAAGATCGCTGTTTATTATTTTTCTGCAATAAACACACTACGTGGCCTCTACTAAAAATATTTTGTTATCACGGGAAATAATCTTTCTAACTAATATTACACACGAAAGGCAACGGGCACAATGAGAAAAGGCAAGGACAAAAGCCTGTGGCAGCCAAAGATCAATATGATATAGGTACCACTATTAATTAGGCCACAGATTTTAAGCCGAGATTACCAGCCAGTAATCCTCTAAAATCGACATCGATGAATAAAAGGTACCAGGAAGTGGAGAATTATAATGATCGTAGAGAGGTTTAAGGTAGATAGGTACATTTTGTTCCGACAGATTTATCCGCCAGCCGCGTTATCAATCACGGGCAATTGTCGTGGATTGTTGGCGTCATGATAGCTAAAATAATTAAGAAGGAGATGACGTCAGTAAATCGTACTGTCTGACATGGATGTGCGTATTCTGCGTACTAGGCCATAATCCATGCAACGGACCAAGTTTATTATTTTATTGACTGCGGCGCCAAAATGGAGCGAAACTTGTTTATTACCTACCATTGAATGTGTTTATTTAAGTGCCGAATGTGAAGTATTGAATAAACAAGACGGAAGAGTTCAAAAAAACTGGACTAGGGCCGCCTGGAATAGATTTTTTGAAAGAAAAGATAGATCTTCTCCATGAAAGCAAAACAAAACAAAGCAAAGCAATACATCTATCTAATATATAAAATTCTCGTGTCGCGGTGTTTGTTACCAAAATCCTCCGAAACGGCTGAACCGATTTGTATGAAATTTTGTGTGCATATCGGGTAGGTCTGAGAATCGACCAACATCTATCTTTCATACCCCTAAAAGCCATCAAAATTACCACGCGAACGAAGTCGCGGGCAGCAGTTAATATTCCTCTTAAAGTGGTTTGCTGTAAGAAAACCAAATTCTGGGTTATGCCATATTATTTGTATATCCTTTAATTTTTGTGTGCAATAAAGAATAAGCATTTTTTCTTGCATAACTTGCTTTGACACAGCCAGAAGGCGTCGAGGCAGATCTCGTTGAGAGATGATGGCGGGAAGAACTGGACTAGACCAGTGACCAGTGGTCCACATTGGCCCTGGATCGAAACAACTGGAAATTATGGGCAGAGGCATTTGCCTAACAGTGGGATGACGCAGGCTAACAGTATCAGTAACATAACAAAACCTGTTACAAAAAAAATACGAAAAAGTACGAGATTCAAGGATTTATATTTAAATTTTATAAGATAACACCGACCAACACATTCAAATGTAAATATAGAGCAAAGTTATATAATAATGCCATCAGATTGTATCTAACAGTACAGTAGATAAGCAGTATTGATTACACTTTCTTACTTGTAGAGCTTCTTTTGAGTCAAGGCTACTGACTAACTAGGGTATTCAATAATAGACTGTTTGAGTCAAGGTATTAGGTGTTGAGAGTCGTATATTAAGAGTTCAGTGCCCTCAATAAAGTAATATTTGATATTAATTTTCAAAAAAATCATTTTTTGGAACATGCATTAGCTCTTGGTATCCACCAAGAGCGAATGTATGTTCCAACAAGAAAGAAAGAAAGAAAAAATGTCTATTGGTAATATACCACAAGTACACACAATATAAAAAAGGAAATATATCTATATGTATATATAAAAATCAAATGCTGTTCGTTAGTCTCGCTAAAACTCGAGAATGGCTGGGCCGATTTAGCTGATTTTGGTTTTAAAATGTTTGTCGTAGACCAGGGAAGGTTTAAAAGGTGAGAAAGGTAGGGTAGGTAGGTAGGTAGGTTAGAGTTGGGTAGGATAGGTAAGGTATGTAGGGTACGTAGGTAGGTTGGGTAGGGTAGGGTAGGTAGGTAGATAGGGTAGGGTAGGTAAAACGTGCACTGCAACGCATGCCGGGGACAGCTAGTGATGTAATAAGTATGTGGTAATACTTTTCACTTCGGTATTCCTTCCACCTTCTATGTATGATACACGTATATTATTATTTTAAAATTTTATTTTTACTTGTGAACCTATTTTTATTATTAAAATCATGTATAAATTTCCAGACAGGATAACAGGTTAGTGCCTGGCTCTACGGATTTATGTTTTTTCCATATCAATTGATAAACCATTTTGCATACTACATTGTATGTTTAATTTTAAGTTTCCTGTGTAGACTGCATGTAAATGAACTTGTTTTGTTGTTTGTAATTTGTTCTTTTTCCAGATAAAAATATCTAGAATAGGAACAGTTGATAAGTGTCTATTACTAAATGGTGCAGTTAAAAAAAAAGCATTAAAACCTTATATGTATAAATTAACAACACTAGACAGATGTTTGATTAAAAAATGCACTACGCATTCTTAAATCACACATCTGTCTAGTGTTTCCCCAACTATTTTGTGGTCAACTTTCAGTCGTAAATCATACATTATCTATTAAACATCTGATGATAAAAATGTAAGAGTTTAAGATAAGAACTGCAACCGATAAATCATAGTAACAATAAATGTATACTTTTATTGAGAAGCATTGTAAAAGATTAAATAAGATTACTTAACCACTGTAAATCTGTTGTTATCAATCAATAGTCAACACTAGATTAGGGTATCCACGCTAGTCCAATTACTGATAAAAAATATTAAGCACCAATACAACTGATAAAAATAGTTTACATCATATCTATTTACTTTGCGCTTCACTGTGTTTCTAGGAGAAAATTACCAAAAATTATAATATCTTGGCAAAATCTGGATATCATTATTGCCTGAACGCTGAACAGAATAAAATTCATAGTATACTGTTTAATTTCTCCTCAAAAAGCCCACATTAAAGTAAGTACTAGAATTTATAATCATTGTAGAGAATAATTAAGCATTTTACTATTGTGTAATACTACTACATTATGCAAACAACACTTTTTGTTATGCTGTGTTAGTTCATAATTCACATTTACTTCCTCATTCATGGTGCATGGTTTTAACACTTTTACCTCAAAATTACTATACCTTGAATAAAAGCACTAGAAAGTGAAACTAATTGTCTTTAAGTAAATTGTACCTCACCTTTTTGACAGTTTCCAGTTTGTGTTTGAGCTCAGGGTCAGCTCCTGGTGCCAGGGCCACAGCCACGTACTTGTCGGAGCTCTCTGCCTTGGGTCCCGCCGGCGACACGTTCTTGCTGGCCGCATTGTTCCCTGCCGCGGGCTCCTCGATCGCGTCTACTGGTGGCTTGCTCGGCCCCCGCGAAGACGACACAGAAGGTGCGACATCGTACTGCGGTCTCTCTAACACCTTCATGCCCATATCCTCCTCTATCTTAGCTCGCAGGCGGTTTCTATCCTCCACTACGTGAGGATCATCACCCTCGGCACCATGGTGGGCGATCAACACGGGAAAGTCACCGACGTCGTTTTGTGCGAGTGGAGGCGGCATGAGCAGCTCTGGGCCAGCCTTCTGAATTCGTTTGTAAACATTATAAACACTATCGTTCACACTATTGGAACTTTTAAACTCTGGTAAGTAGAACAGTGCTCCTAACCACACAATTCCGAATGTCAAAAGTACAGAAACAATCAAATATTTTTCCCGTAGGCGGAAGGAACGCCGAGAAATGGACGGCACAGGAACTCCATTTACAAAACGCTGGTATGTAGGCAAAATCCCCGTCATGTTTACGTAAACACGAAACCTACACTTAAAAATCTAGAATAAATAGTGACGGTTTCCAGACAAACGACCCGTCACCCGTGGTCGCCATTAAAGAACTGCCAACTTGAAGAAGTTGAAGTAACTACAGCGAATGTTACCAGCTTTAACATAAAAAACTCCAAGGTGGAAAAAGCAAGCAAATAATGACGACTAAGTTTATTAACAACTCTCATGTAAAGTAAAAATGGACAGTAATAGAATGTCTCATAGATCACACAGGGCTTAAAAAACTCATCTAAAATAGTACAGTTTTCAATCATAAAGGTTTTACTTATCTTTCATAACAAACTCGAAAGTTAAATTCACTACAATAAATCGGTTTTAATTGTCTGCAATTACTACAGCTTGATATTGTCAAAGGTTCACCAGATGGTACAAAAACTTTGTACAAATGTTTTTCCACAGTAATGTCCCACAAGTAATAAGCAAGTCCCTGCTCGACGGGAATTAATAGAATCTGGAAACATTAAGTTGGTCCGAGGGATACATGTTTGGCACATAGCAAAATCTAATACAAAAATATAAACTTGCAAACAATCTCATTTTAAAAATAAAACGAACCAATATTTTATGAGGTTTTTTTGCTTAGATTTTTACATAACTTGAATCCCTTGTTTCTGAAGAAATATGAACGTGTTGTGAATCTTTTTTTGTGCAGGCAACTTTGTTATTTTCAAAATCCACACATCAAGACGTCAACAAGATTCATTACGTCAGTTTGACACTTTTGATATATACCGCAAAATTTTATCCTTCTGATAAAAGTTACGCTTGAAAATATAGGTGAAATATATTTTGTACAGGTTTTATTTTCTTTAGAGTTTGCGTCTACTAAAACAAAAGCAAATAAACTATCTACTAGTGACACCTATGTTTAGGGTAACGCAACTGGTAGCACTAATATGATGAATGAGTTTTCGGACTTTAACAGTAGATGGCATTATAACGCCAAGAAAAAAATAATTATTTTAACCGACTACGTCAAAACGAAAAGGAAGGGCTGATTTTATTCTTGCTGAAGCACCTGATGGTAAAATGTCACTAGTATAGTAATCTTCACTTTTTGATTGCTGGAAATAGGTCTTCCTTGAGGTGATATTCATAATTATATTCTTGTCCTGTCCAACTTTATCCAGGATTCCGTTTTTGTTTTTGATGAATCGATCACTATCGACTAAGTCATATAATCGTTATACTATGTCGGAAATGTACAAACACCTAGTATGTTTAATGAAATCCCAGCATCCTCAGCTCTATCATCGTCTAATGCAACCGCGCGCTGATTCATTTTCCTTACTGCATTTAAAACACACCACTCTTTATACCTGTTGATTATAGTGGTCGCAAATGCTACTGCTGTGTATGAGTGAGGTCCTAGATTCGATTGGCAGATCGGGCAAATTGTTATTTTTGACGTCACTTTCTCGTTAACAGTCACGGAGTCTGGGTTTGTGGTTTTTTGATGTCAATACGCTCGACCCCTGCAACATGAGACTTCTACATTTACGATGGTGTGGCTGAAATGTAGGTACTTTGAGGTATACCCATTGGAATATAGGCTGCATACGTATATTTTTATACTAGTGATAAATAAGATAAAACCTTTTGAAATAACGGTTATAATCAGCTAAATACATGTGTCATAATGACAGATAAAATAACAACATTATTTTTAATACTATAGAAACTCCAACTTGGAGTTTCTATATCACTACATTCTTCCAGGCTAAAAAGAGAACAGCTTTTCAGTTTAGAACGTAATCCACGTAGCGGCTTGGAAGCCTACGATCTCTCGTCGATCTTCGCTGAGTAGCTGAATTTTCAGTGACCGGGTGTTCTGCTTCGACTATTTGATGATCCTCAGCTGGAGCTGTTTCATCTGTCGGCTGTTCCTCTTCTACATCATTCGTACTTCGAGAATCGTAGAAGTCTTCTTCACTTGTTTCTACTGATTCTCTTGTCTCATTAAGTATCTCATGCGTTTCCTGAATGATCTCACTATCTTGACCCAATGGTGCTAGATGTCGGTTTGAGACAGTTGATTCTCGACCGTCTGCTAAACGAACATAAGAATAATCTGGATTTACATGGAGTAACGTCACCTCCTCAACGAGTGGTTGATATTTATTAGTGCGGTTGAATTTTCGCATTAGCACATGTTCCGATTCTGTCAACCAAGTGGGTATAGAAACTCCATTCGTAGATCGCCTGGTATGCGTAAACATTCGTTCATGAGGTGTGCAATGTGTGGCTGTGCACAGCAAGGACCGTATGGAATGTAAAGCTTGAGGAAGAACTTGTTCCCAATTTTCAATTGCCAGTTTGCGTGAACGTAGAGCCAATTGTATTGATTTCCAGAGAGTCCCGTTGAAACGTTCTACTTGACCATTCCCTCTTGGATTATATGGAGTGGTTCTACTTGAAGCAATCCCTCTTTGATTCAAGAAATTCTTTACTTCCGCAGATACGAATGAAGTTCCTCGATCTGAATGAAGGTAAGATGGCATCCCGAATAGCATAAATATCTCGTTTAGATGTTTTATAACCGTTGCAGAACTCATATCGGCACATGGGAACGCAAATGGGAAACGTGAGTATTCATCGATCACAGTTAATATGTACTTATTTCTTGTATTAGAAGGTACTGGACCTTTAAAATCAATACTTAATCTCTCCATAGGTGAAGTAGCTTTTATTAAGATTGGATCTGGCAAGGCAGATCTGTAGAATTTTGGTTTTATTTCAGAACAAATCCGACACGAATTAGTCATATTTTTAATTTCTTCAGTAGAATAAGGCAAATTTTTCGATTTTACCCAGTGGTTCATACGCACTATTCCTGGGTGGCACAGGGCTTCATGTAATGAAATTAGTTTCTCATTCCGTAGTGGTACCGATGCACATACTCGTGAAAGTGCGTCAGCAACATTATTCTGTTTTCCTGGGCGGTACACAATGTCATACTTGAACGGTGCCAAGTCCAATCGCCACCGCTGTATTTTCTCATTCTTTATTTTACTCGTCAGTTTATTATCAAACATGAAAGATACAGATCGCTGGTCAGTAATGAGACGAAAAGGTTTTCCAATAAGAAAATGACGCCATTTCCTTAACGATTCCACTATAGCGTAAGCTTCTTTTTCTATAGCTGAGTGGTTAAGTTCACTATTATTTAGCATTCTGGAGAAAAATGCAACCGGTCGATCAGATTGAGACAAAGTTGCTGCAATGGAATGATTAGATGCATCCGTTTCTACGGTGAACGGTGCATTATTGTCGATAGCGTGAATAGTAGATTTAACAATATCACATTTCAGTGTTTCAAAACTTTGTACTAGTTCATCGTTTAGTGGAAATAATTGTGTATGAGCGAGAGCATGAATTCTTTCAGAGAAATTTGGAATCCATTTACTGTAATGCGCAAACATTCCTATTGCCCTTCTTAATGACGGCAAATCACATGGTGGTGGCAAACTCAGTAATGGCCGTAAGCGTTCCCCATCTGGCTTAATTACGTGGTTCTTGATATTGTATCCCAGAATATTAATAGAATCTTGGGAAAACTTACTCTTGTCTTTGTTGAGCGTAAGGCCATATTTTTGAGCGGCCTTCAAAAAATTCTGAAGATTTTCATCATGTTCCGCCTGGTTTTGTCCACATACTGTTACGTCATCTAGGTATGCAAACGTTCCTTTAAGCTCTTCTTTACGAATGACCCAGTCAATGGTTCTTTGAAAACTTGAAACTCCATTTGTGACACCGAATGGAATACGCCGAAATTGGTAGAGATTTCCTGAAGCTTCAAATGCAGTGAATTGGCGCTCCTTCGGCAGAATTGGTACTTGATGATATGCGCTTTGCAAATCTATAGCGCTAAATACACTATATTTTGATATCTGTGACACCAATTCCTCCATGTTTGGAAGTGGGTATGCATCTAAATGTGTATATCTATTTATTGTTCGAGAATAATCTATAACTAGACGTTTTTTATGATTAGTATTACTCGTAATAAGAACTTGCGCTCTCCAGGGTGACGTACTCTCCTCAATAATTCCCTCGGCCAAAAGTTTTCTAACTTCATCGTCGATAAACTTCTTATCATCCTCACTGTATCTTCGAGATTTTATAGCAATAGGCTTGCATTCAGGAGAAACGTTCGAAAACAAGGGTACAGCTGGTACAGAGGCTGCAGCAACACTGCATACTTTAATTGGATCTTTAGGTCCTCCAAAAGAGAATTCTAGTGAAGAATGCTTCTCTAGTATATCATGACCAATAATAAGATCAGCGCACAGGTTCTTTACAATTAGTAAATTCAGACCCTCGTAATTATGATCTGCAATTTTAGCTGATACGCAGGTTTGTCCCGCTACTTGAGATGTCAATGAAGTTGAAGCCATTGAAATTGTTTGATTACAAGGTCTCTTCTTTAAACGACACAATTTAAAGAAATCTTCGTTCATAAAACTAATAGAACTGCCTGTGTCAATTAATGCTTGAGCTCGAATTCCCTGAATGTAGGCTGTTACAGTTGCTTTCTTAAGGGAATCCGGTGACGCTGCTACAATACATGCTGAGCTGTTGGTATTAGTTTCTCGTTTATCTAAACCTGCAACAGTATGAAGTTTCTTGCTTCGGCATACATTAGCATAGTGCCCTTTCCTATCACAAATCTGGCAGTTGGCATCGACAGCAGGGCAATCCTTCCTAGGATGCACTCGCCCTCCACAGAAGAAACACTTTCGCTTAATAGAAGCTGTTATTGGGTCCTTGTTCCCTTCCAAGCCTTGAACAGCACTCAAATTTGAAACATTATAGCTCAGTGAACTCAATTCAGCCATTTCTAGCGATACTGCCTGATTGTAGGCTTGGTCGAGTGTTAACGATAGATTTTCAAGTAACCTTTGTCTAATTTTGTTTGACTTGATACCAGAAATAAATGCATCTCTTATACTATCATTTTTATTTGTTTCCGCATCAACTTTTTCAAATCCGCAGTCCTTTGCCATTAATTTTAGAGCTTGAATATAGATGTCAATGTTTTCTTCACTCTGTTGCTTTCTCGTTGCCATCATGTGTCTAGCATAAATTATACTTTTTGGCTTGATAAATATATTATTCAGTGTACTCAATGCTGCTTCGTAAGTCGTACACTCACTGATAAATGAGTAAATTCTAGCGGATACATGATTTATGAGTAAATCTAAAGTAGTTTTACCATCTTTTAAATCTTTTCCGCAGAATGACAGGAAACTTTCGAATGTCTTCTTCCAGTACTCCCAATCCCTTGGCGCAGAGCTATCCGATGGATCAATGTCCAATTTTTCGGGACGTAAGAATCTGTCCATTCTTATTAGAACATTTAGCTGATTAAATTGATAAATAAGATAAAACCTTTTGAAATAACGGTTTTAATCAGCTAAATAGATGTGTCATAATGACAGATAAAATAACAACATTATTTTTAATACTATAGAAACTCCAAGGAGTTTCTCAAGTTTTCAAAGAACCATTGACTGGGTCATTCGTAAAGAAGAGCTTAAAGGAACGTTTGCATACCTAGATGACGTAACAGTATGTGGACAAAACCAGGCGGAACATGATGAAAATCTTCAGAATTTTTTGAAGGCCGCTCAAAAATATGGCCTTACGCTCAACAAAGACAAGAGTAAGTTTTCCCAAGATTCTATTAATATTCTGGGATACAATATCAAGAACCACGTAATTAAGCCAGATGGGGAACGCTTACGGCCATTACTGAGTTTGCCACCACCATGTGATTTGCCGTCATTAAGAAGGGCAATAGGAATGTTTGCGCATTACAGTAAATGGATTCCAAATTTCTCTGAAAGAATTCATGCTCTCGCTCATACACAATTATTTCCACTAAACGATGAACTAGTACAAAGTTTTGAAACACTGAAATGTGATATTGTTAAATCTACTATTCACGCTATCGACAATAATGCACCGTTCACCGTAGAAACGGATGCATCTAATCATTCCATTGCAGCAACTTTGTCTCAATCTGATCGACCGGTTGCATTTTTCTCCAGAATGCTAAATAATAGTGAACTTAACCACTCAGCTATAGAAAAAGAAGCTTACGCTATAGTGGAATCGTTAAGGAAATGGCGTCATTTTCTTATTGGAAAACCTTTTCGTCTCATTACTGACCAGCGATCTGTATCTTTCATGTTTGATAATAAACTGACGAGTAAAATAAAGAATGAGAAAATACAGCGGTGGCGATTGGACTTGGCACCGTTCAAGTATGACATTGTGTACCGCCCAGGAAAACAGAATAATGTTGCTGACGCACTTTCACGAGTATGTGCATCGGTACCACTACGGAATGAGAAACTAATTTCATTACATGAAGCCCTGTGCCACCCAGGAATAGTGCGTATGAACCACTGGGTAAAATCGAAAAATTTGCCTTATTCTACTGAAGAAATTAAAAATATGACTAATTCGTGTCGGATTTGTTCTGAAATAAAACCAAAATTCTACAGATCTGCCTTGCCAGATCCAATCTTAATAAAAGCTACTTCACCTATGGAGAGATTAAGTATTGATTTTAAAGGTCCAGTACCTTCTAATACAAGAAATAAGTACATATTAACTGTGATCGATGAATACTCACGTTTCCCATTTGCGTTCCCATGTGCCGATATGAGTTCTGCAACGGTTATAAAACATCTTTTTTTTTTTTTTTTTTTTCTCCCTTATTAGTAAGAACCAAGTTCTTACTAGATAATTGCAATCTAGCCTAAGAAGACTAATAAACAATTTAAATCTAACTTATTATGCTACGTTATAAATTATGTTAATGCTAAGAATAGTGTCCATAATTAGGTATGCACTTTTACACACGTTCGTAACACTTCCTTAGAGTCTGGTAAAATTGATAAAACACTTTGTTCATGTGTTATATAAATAGCACAACATTGTTACTATTATTGATTCACTTACACTACACTAATTCAAATGGTTTAGTTCTCTTTAGTCTACGCACTATGCCTGTGTTGTCTAGCAGCTGGATTGCCTCAACATTCACGTGTCGATGGAGTCTGTGTTCGTGGGCTTCAGCAAATTTTTGTATGATGGTGGTGACGAATTCCATGTCGAGGTCACGGTGGAGGTCATCGTTTCTTATGTACCAGGGTGCATTTACAGCAGCCCTGAGTACTTTATTTTGGAACTGTTGAATTATTTTGACGTTGGTTGGCTTAGTACAGCCCCAAAGTTGGATACCATACGTCCAAATTGGCATCAGGATATGCTTGTATATTATCAGCTTATTATGTATTGATAAACAGGATTTCCTTCCCAGTAACCAATGCAAACGTTTATAACGAATATCGAGTTCCTGTTTTTTCTTTTTGATATGGGCTTTCCAACGCAGCTTGGCGTCGAGAGTTATGCCAAGGTATTTGGCTGTATTAGCATAAGGTATTTGCATACCATTTATGTAGAGTGGGTGGTAGTCACTGTGTTTGTTTGTGAAGTTAATGTGAACTGATTTTGACTCATTCAGATTGATCTTCCACTTTTGTGTCCAGTCGTAAACTTTGTTCACAGCTAGTTGAACTTTCTCTACTGCTTCTCTGTGGCTTGATCCGGTGGCCATAATAGCAGTATCATCTGCAAAGGTCGCTATGGTGCTGTTTTCCAGCTCTGGGATGTCACAAGTGTATAACAAGTACAAAATTGGGCCAAGCACACTTCCTTGAGGCACCCCAGCTTTTATGGTTTTTAGCTCGGAATATGCGTCCTCTTGGCGTATTCTAAACATTCTTTTAGTTAAATACGACTCTAGGATATCTACAAATTCTGGTAGCATGCGTCTGAGCTTAAATATGAGACCCTCATGCCAAACTTTGTCAAAAGCTTGCGCGACGTCTAAGAACACGGTAGCACAGACTTCTTTATTTTCTAGCGTTTTTTCAATAACATTAGTTATTCTATGTACCTGGTCTAACGTTGAGTGTTTTTCTCTGAAGCCAAACTGGTGATCTGGAACTAGGTTTTTATCTTCTATTACTGGTTTTATCCGTTTTAATAACAGTTTTTCAAATAACTTTGATAGTACGGGTAACAGAGAAATGGGTCTGTATGATGATGCTTCGTGGGGAGGTTTCCCAGGCTTCGCAATCATAATGACTTCAGCAACCTTCCATGGCTCAGGTACATATTTTAAGATAAATGAAGCATTTATTAGTTTGGTCAGCTTTACTATGGCTTTGCGTGGGAGGCGTTTTAGAATTTCCCCTGTGATGAGGTCGTAACCGGGAGACTTTTTTGAGCTAATGTTGTTTTGAATTTCTCTCATTACTTCCTTAGGAGTCACAAGCTTGATTCTTTGGTTTTGTGATAAATTTACACTCTCATGTATTTCTACAGAGCTTTCGTTGGGTTGAAAGGTTTCTTCTAAATGTTGTGCAAATCGGAACGCCTTTTGGTCATTGCTTATTGCCCATTTTCCGTTGCTATCTCTGATGGGCGGTATTTGTATAATCTGCCTTTTTAGATTTCTCGTTGCTTTCCAAAGTGAGTAATCCGTTGATTTGTCATTGGTAAGCTGAAGAAGGTTGGTATTCAGAGATTCATCCTCAAATTGTAGAATTTTTCTCTTTAGTCGTTTAGTTAGGTTATTTAGTGTTGTTTTATGACGCGGGCACCTTGTTTGCTGCCACAACTTCCTTTGTTTTCTTTTCTCTGATAGTAAATCCACAATTTCTTTAGGATAGATAAATCCCTTATATTTGCGTTTTAGCTGAGGTGTATTGCTCCACGCACATTGTTGAATATTAATAATAAATTTGTTTACTTCTGAGTCAAGCTGATCTTGCGATTTTATCGGAGTTTTAAGGTCGATAATATTATCTAGATCAAGAGCAAAACTGTCCCAATCTGTGGACTTATTAACCAAGGTTAAGTGGCTTTCTTTTAATAGGATTTTTTGACTTAGCATTAGTATAATCGGAGAATGGTCAGAGTTCATAGTAAAACTTTCCTCCAAACTGATGTAATTGGTGGATATATTTTTGCAGATGAAAAAATCTATAAGATCCGGTATTTTCTGGTGGTCAGTGGGCCAGTATGTAGGTTTGCCTGTACTCATTACTTCACAATGTGTTTCTTTAACTGCACTTAAGAGCTGTCTTCCTTTAGTTGTAGTAAGTCTTGAACCCCAATGCGTATGCTTAGCATTAAAATCGCCGCCTAGGATGAATCGCTGGCCTAATAATTCAAAAAGCTGTAAGTATCGCTCTTTTCTTATCATGTGCCTAGGAGGCGAGTATATGGCTGCAATGGACACTTGACAAAACTTAGTTTTAACAGATACTGCCACTGCTTGAATGTCTTCTTCTTCATATTTACACTGCACGTAGTGACTAATGTTTTCTTTAATTATAACCGCACTACCCCCCCTGGCAGAGTTGCTAGGGTGGAGGGAATTATATATCATGTATCCTCTAAATTTGATAAAAGATTGCTTTGTGAAATGCGTTTCGGAGATTAAACACACGTCTATATTTTCTGTATCTAGGACCGCCTGCAACTCATGCTGATGTTTGAGGAGTCCATTGGAGTTCCACGCCATTATTTTGAGTGTGTTATTCATTTTTGATTATTCAAGACAGCTGTTTTAGTGCTGGATTCTAGCTTCTCTAATCTCTTATCAAATGAGGTAATGCACTTCAAGATCTGGTTAATCTTATCCTCTAAGTTCAGAGGTTGAGATCCTTGTTTTGCAGCTTGAGCGTAAGTACCAATGTTGGTTACTTGCATGGCTGGTTGTTTTGCAGTTGACTGGACACTTGCTTTCTGCGCCTGTTTACCAGGGTGTGTTATAGGAGGAAACTGTTGGGTATTAGGCACCGTAGGTTTCTTTTTTAAAACTTTATTTTTCATAATTTGCATCTGTTTGGCTACTTCACACCCTCTATAATTGGCAGGGTGAGGTAGGCCGCAGTGGATACATTTTGGTTTCTCTTGCGGAGATTTGGTACAATTGGCTGTAAGATGCTTGCCAGTGCATTTCACACACCTTGGCTCTTTTTGACAATATTTATGTGTATGCCCATAAGCTTGGCATCTCTTGCATTGGGGAAAGAAAATAAAACATCTAAACGAGATATTTATGCTATTCGGGATGCCATCTTACCTTCATTCAGATCGAGGAACTTCATTCGTATCTGCGGAAGTAAAGAATTTTTTGAATCAAAGAGGGATTGCTTCAAGTAGAACCACTCCATATAATCCAAGAGGGAATGGTCAAGTAGAACGTTTCAACGGGACTCTCTGGAAATCAATACAATTGGCTCTACGTTCACGCAAACTGGCAATTGAAAATTGGGAACAAGTTCTTCCTCAAGCTTTACATTCCATACGGTCCTTGCTGTGCACAGCCACACATTGCACACCTCATGAACGAATGTTTACGCATACCAGGCGATCTACGAATGGAGTTTCTATACCCACTTGGTTGACAGAATCGGAACATGTGCTAATGCGAAAATTCAACCGCACTAATAAATATCAACCACTCGTTGAGGAGGTGACGTTACTCCATGTAAATCCAGATTATTCTTATGTTCGTTTAGCAGACGGTCGAGAATCAACTGTCTCAAACCGACATCTAGCACCATTGGGTCAAGATAGTGAGATCATTCAGGAAACGCATGAGATACTTAATGAGACAAGAGAATCAGTAGAAACAAGTGAAGAAGACTTCTACGATTCTCGAAGTACGAATGATGTAGAAGAGGAACAGCCGACAGATGAAACAGCTCCAGCTGAGGATCATCAAATAGTCGAAGCAGAACACCCGGTCACTGAAAATTCAGCTACTCAGCGAAGATCGACGAGAGATCGTAGGCTTCCAAGCCGCTACGTGGATTACGTTCTAAACTGAAAAGCTGTTCTCTTTTTAGCCTGGAAGAATGTAGTAAAAATAATGTTAAAGTATTAAAAATAATGTTAAAGTATTAAAAATAATGTTGTTATTTTATCTGTCATTATGACACATCTATTTAGCTGATTAAAACCGTTATTTCAAAAGGTTTTATCTTATTTATCAATGATTATAACCGTTATTTCAAAAGGTTTTATCTTATTTATCAATTTAATCAGCTAAATACATGTGTCATAATGACAGATAAAATAACAACATTATTTTTAATACTATAGAAACTCCAAGGAGTTTCTATATCACTACAACTAGAAGATATATAATTGCTTATACTTACCTCAAACAGTCCTGACAAGTGCCAAAAGGGACCACATTATAGTTTTTTGCTTTGTTTAGCTGTTTGCAATAGAGAAGCATAACAGCTGTATTAGAGCTGTTATGTGTTGAACAAAGAAACATTACACAAACTACTTACAGCTGTAGTAGTAGTTATATTCTTACGAAATAATGATGCCTTGATAAAACAAAAAAATTGAAAACTGTATAATTACATTGTGAGTTTGGGCTCTCACAAATCATCTCAAATAACAACAAATGTTCTGATGCTCTTATAAGTCTCGTTTAAATGGTTCTCTTCAATGGTAGCCCATGCAACCAAGCAAAAAAAAAAAAAAACTAGTTGCGAGTATTTTCAGCCAACTCTAGAATGCCTCATTGGTCTAGTTTTAGTGGACTGCTGAGCATAAGGTCCTGGGTTCGATTCCCAGATCTGGCGAAGTGTTATTGGGTTTTTCGATCAGGAATTTCACTGTAGCAGCCACGGAGTCTGGATTTGTGCCCGGTTAATGGCAATAGGTTCGCCGCCTATTACATGGGACTTAAACAAAACTGGCGAAATGTGGGTGTATTAGGCTGCGGTTCCACTGAGGCGGAGCAGAGACGAGCTGTGCCGCGATTTACCAATCACATGGTTTGAAATCCACATTTCTTCTCCACTCCGCTTCAAAGGAAACAGCATTGGCGAAGAAGAACGGAATTGTTTGAAATATCGGGAAAAAAGGCTAGATTAGTCATTAGGCTAGCGCCGAGAGAGGAGCGACGCGGAGCGGAGAGGGGCGGGGCAGGGCAGTGCGGCTCACTCACGCGCATTTAATTTTAGTTAGCGTCTTCACGTCATCAACTGTGCACGCGATTACAGTAAAAAATGGATGGCAAAGCAGCTCCGCTCCTCTCCGCTCTGCTCCAACCCGCTCCGGTTCAGTGCAAACACCTACATCTTTTCACGGCTAAGCCCCGCTCCGCTCTGCTCCACTCCACCTCAGTGGAACCGCAGCCTTAATAAAAACCCGAAGCATACGGCAGAGGTGTACCCTCTGCCGTATGCTTCTGGTTTTACAGGCATGATGTTTTGTTATGTTTATGTTATTTCAGCCAAATGTATTGCTGGCTTCGTAATGTTAGACAATAAAACTCAGGTACATTTAATTGGAAATAATTTATTTATCTTCACTTTAAGGCACTTTAAAGAAATAGATTATAATTCATAAAAAAAACTTACAATTATAATTCTGCAATGTTTATAAAATATTTTCCCACATGAGATCAGTCAAGCCTTAATACAATAATCTATTTTATAATCTGTTTCATTACTTAACAATATTAATACATAAGTACATACATGTAATAACTAACGTCCCATATGGGTTGAATCAAAAACACAAAAAAGTGATTGGAATAGTTACACAATTGAGTATACGCTGACACAATTTTTAATATCAAATTATTGCTATGAGCGGGGTTTAAACCTAGACATGTAAAAATCACAATCGGGACAATACATAGCCGGTGGGTTGATAGACTTCTTGCGACATAAGTTGCAAACGGTCTTTTGTAGTGTCTGCGCGTCGCCGCCGGTCGGATACGCGAGGTTGCCGTTCATCTGCGGCGGGACGGGCGAGTCCGTGCCGCCCTTCGTGCCCGGCTCGAACGATACTGACTTCTTCTGCAGCTGTTTCGGCTGCGGCATGTGCTGATACGGATTGTAACCGTTCTGAGCGTACTGGTACTGCCCCACTTGCTCGCTATTAACGTTACCATCAATATTAACGTTCTGGCCATACATGGTACGCTGATGCTGCGTGTTAGCGTAGTGCCTCGTATCCTGCACACGCGGCTGGCCGGACGGGTTGTCTACGTAGTAGTTGTTAGACATTTTCTGTGGGAAAGTATTGTAGTTTTCGAGGGGCACGTCACCGTGTGGCGGCGGCACCCTCTGGTACGGTGACTGGGTATAATGGTTTGTACTATTCGCCTGGGGGTATCGACTAGAATATTCTGAACTCGTATAGCTTGTCGGTGGGTTATGGTAGCTCTGGTAAGCAGCCGTATTGGTGGGCACGCTTTGATAAGGCGAATGACTGGTGGTCGGCATGTTGTGAGCATACTGGCGGCTTGTGGTGTAGTTGTTG
Organism: Cerastis leucographa; assembly: GCA_963082945.1. NCBI lineage: Eukaryota > Metazoa > Arthropoda > Insecta > Lepidoptera > Noctuidae > Cerastis > Cerastis leucographa. The sequence continues at coordinate 15,690,619 of OY720356.1, read as the reverse complement.
CTGGGCAAGGTGGTCGTGCTCGAAGTCTGCGGCACTCGGTGGTAGTAGGCGTTGTTGATGGCCGGGGTCATGTGTAGGGGCGCGGGGGGGTGGGTGGCAGGGGGTGCGGTGCGCTGCAGGCCGGCGGGGTGCTTGGACATGTAGGCGGGGTTGTGCGTGGGCGTCAGTCTGTTCGCCGGCGTTTGGCTAAAGTTCGGTGGGCTAGCGTTGCTGTGGTTGGAGTACACTGCCGGCGGCTGGTTGTACGGTATCGGGCTGGTGGCGCTCTGCGGCGCGTTAGTAGGAAGCGTTTGGTATATCTGGTTACTGTTTACTGCACTTTGATTTTGCGTAGTTTGTACCGGCGAGTTCGTTCCGTAAACACTATTATTCTTTTGTGCGTTATATTGTTGTTGCAAACGATTCGGAGGCATCTGATATGCTGGATAATTGTTTTGCAATCTGACGTACTCGGCGTGTGTATTGTCGTTGGGGACGAACGAGTTCTGCGATAATGAAGATATCGTCGAACGAGACGACTGACTGTCGAACGAGTCCTGTCGCTGAAGTGACGGCTTATCTGATTGGAGAGGCATAGTCGTCAACTCAGGCTTGTTCATGGCAGATTTCAACACTCTCTCTAAGATAGGGTTCGGAATGTAACTGTCGTCTTCTTGGTCTTCAGCTGTGGAAACGAGGATCACCTGGTCACAGAAGGACACCGTTTTCTTCTTAGGCTTGGATCGGTCGCCGTATAAGTTGTTTACGGATTTTTGGTCACATTGTTCCTCCTCAATTTGTTTGGCATCAATCGAGGATGCTGAAGCACGGCGGTTTAACCCAGCATTAGATTGGTCGGAGCAGTTAATAACGTCTCTATTGCCACTCATGCCCACAAAACCTATATGCGTTCTATCACCATCTTGTGATGTATTTTCGGTATTGTTTTCGAATCTGGACGCGATATTTCTAACGTTATTGCTCTCATACATATTATGAGCCTCTACAGGACTGGACAGCTGACCCTCTAAAGAACCAGACCTTTTCAATTTGAATGTCGCTTGTTTGGCTTGCAGTTCTTTCAACAATGATGGATGGACGTTTAACTTCTCGATTTGAGCCATTTGTGGGGAGTATTGCTCGTTTCTTAAGATCTGGTTTCTTTTCTCCTGAAGGCTTGCCAATAAGGTTCCTTTTGCTACTTCCATATCATTTGCCATGGATAGTTCAGTAATACTCTGGATCTTCTCGAGTTCGTCATGAAGAGGTGTTAAATCGATGGGCGGAGGCGGTGGAGGGAACTCTTCACTGGGTTGCCGCGAGTGGTTGACGGAGTTCATGGGGCTGGGGTAGGGCGGCAGCTCGAACATGGTGGGCGAGCGGCGCGGAGGTAGCGCGCAGTCCACCACGTCCACGCCGCCGTCGAACGTGTGCGACAGGTTCTGTATCGTGCTGTGAGACGGCACTATAGGTTGCATCGTGTCTCTCTTCACGGGACTCTGTTCCTGGTGGATCATTGCCTTCGTCACTACCGTGTGGAAGTTCTGTGCCGGCGAGGTGTCCAGTCGGTCGTAGTGACTGTTAGACTTGTCATCGTACGGATGTAGGAACGGTAGTGAATGGGGCTCGTCACCGTACTGTTCCGAGAACCCGCCGTCTTCTTCGATTTCAGGTGGGTATGTACCTTTCCCATGTTCTGAGTAGGTGTACTTAGAGCCGGTGAGTTGTGAAGTAGTACGGAGTGGTGGTGGAGGTGGAACTTTCGCGGCTGTCAGCATCTTTCCGGCGCTGCCGTGGAAGCTCTTCCTCATCAGTTTGCTCCTCTCGAGGTTCGGGTTGGTGCCACTAGCAACAGAGTATTCCAAGTGCCCCTCTGATAAGTAGCCGCTTAGATTAGTTTTATCATCAATCGTCCGGCCGACGTCAGTGTCGTCGACAGAGGAGACACGCTGCTCCTTGTTAGCTGGCTCGTTGTTTCCATCCGCACCTTCCGTCAAGTCTGGCATCGATCTATTCTTCCTCCGTATCAGTCCGCCCATCAACAACTTTCTACGTATTTTATGTTGTTTTTTATTAGCTTTCTTTTCTTCAGCTGTTTCCTCTTTTTTCTCTGCAGCTTTTACGACAGGAGGTTCTTTTCGAGCGCGACTCCGGTCTTCACTTCTCGACCGCTTGTCTCTTACTTTGTCATCGTCCCTAGATTTATGCCTCGGAGGGCGCTCCCGGGTCACGGTATCGATATCATCATCAATACATTTCGGAGATTTCTTTGAAGAGCCCTTCTTTTTCGGTAATGTGGCATAGATTTCGATAGTCATGGGTGATGCTTCCAAACCGCCTTTTGTATTTCTGATTGGTGCAGCCTGAGGTATTTCTGTCACTCTGTTCATACCAGCCATTCGTCTCTGGAGACTGCGCGCACGCATAACGCACGTGTTGTGTTTCATGCGAGCGAATGTTACCATGTGGCGATTATTGTAGGGAGCATCCATCGCTGCTCGGGCTTTAGATGCGGCGGCGTCGCAAAGTACTAGGGCTGTTTCGTAATCGGCCGAGTCCTCTGCGTTGCGAGACTTTTCCAGTAGCCTGTCAGCTTCTAAACAGAGCGCCTCACATTCACCGCGTGTGGTTATTTCAGGTATCTGCGCCAGTTGTAAGTTGTGGCGCAGACCTTGTTGCAGAGGTAGGCTATCCGTAGAGGACAGGGAGTAGGAGTCGTACCCGGCGTCGCACGAGCCCCCGCTGGACAGCTCGCCCTTGCGCGTGGGACTGCCGGGCACGCTGCCCGCGCCGCGCCCGCGCGCGTACATGTAAGGGCTCTCGGCCGTGGACGACGACGCCGACGACGCACTGTTCCGGTCTCCGCTCCAGTTGCCGGAGTCCCGGCGTGCTCGCGGTCGCTCCTGCGTGTCTGACCCGGAGCCGGTGCTCAGACTACGATTGAGTTGCGCACGTCGGTTGGCCTGAACTTCCAGCATGTTCTCTACAGCTTTTCTGCTAACGTAGTCACTTTCATTATCTGGGCCTGGGGTGACAGCCCGTCGAGCGAAGCCGTTGGCCGGACGTTCGGGCGCCGGCGTGACCGCTCGCCGAGGTTCCGGCGCCGGGAATGGAACAACATCTTTCGGAGCATGACGGGTGTCACACGGCGTTCCATCGACCGCAGCGTACAAAAGAAGGAGCGGTTGGAATCGTCCTCTTTGACATTTTTCCACGACGTGTGACCACTCCGGTCCTATTTCTTTGACGTCCGCATCGTCGAAGTATATCCAGAGGCGGAGCTTGCTATGGAAGAAGAAGGTGGAGTAGTGCTTGCCGTAGTAGGTGACGAGTCCGACGAGGCGGTGCGTGGCGCGCGCGGCCCAGGCGCGGTCCACGCAGGCGTGGAAGGCGTCCGTGGGCCGCAGCTCCGTGCCGAGCGCCGCGTACACGGCCGCCACGTGCTCGGCCGCCGGCCGCTCCGAGTCCCACACCATGCCGATCGATACCACCTCCGGACGGTTCATCAGTGTTCTGCATATTTGTATTTTCGCTCCACATGCATTCTGCAAAAATGAGAATAAACATAGATTATTTTAATTAAAACACATGGAATCGATAAAGTATTGCCAAATATACAATAATCTCAAAAGCTTTACAAATAATATTGACTACTTACCGGACAGTCTCTGATATCGCCCATTCCTCCAGCTTTCCTCAGTAGCAGCCCAAAGCTGTCTCCGTGTTCACCCAGAGCAGCCTGAGCTGTTAGAGCTGTCGCTGATACGTAATGAACCATCTGGAAAATAACGAAAAAAAATTGCTCGATAGGGGACCGGACTGGGTAAAAAAAACGACATTCTATTTTGTCCGTCAGACAGGTAATACAAAAATATTAGACACGTATTTTTTGTTTTATCAAAATATAAAAAAAATTACTTAGTTAAAACTCATTAAAGTTGGAGAGTGGGGGCTTACTACGTCACAAGTGGGTATAAAACTTACCCACATGTGACGTCATGCGCCATTTCAACTCAATATATCTCCGTAATTTTATGACCACGTGAAAAAAGAAAAAATACGTGTCCAATACTTTTCAATAAACTACCAGACGGACAAAGAAAAAAAAAGTTGGATTATCCCCTATTATCATTCCTCATGAGAATACCAACCAAAAGCCTTGTATTAAATACTATACCACTGCTGGACAGTGGAAAAGTTCAAAATATCTAAATATAAAAGTAAAGTCGGGAATATACTCATACAATACACTATCAAAAATCTGTGTATTTACATTCAAATTACATGGACATGAAATAATAGAATCTGCCTTGTAATGGCAATTGCCAAAAATTCGATGGTTGAAAACTCACCTGAGTAAATGGCAGGGGTTCCGACGTAGCTTGGCAGGCGCTGCATACAGATTGTTCGACGAGCATCATGGCGAACTTTCGGTGGGGTACGCAGTGCGGCGCGCGGCAGGCGTCGTCATCTCTTCTGTCGGAGCCAGCAGCCACGTGAGCATGCACTCTGAGGAGCAGGTGCTCGAAGCACTCGCTGGCGTCGGCCATGCAGCCGAGTTGGAAGCGGGCGCCACCTCCTCCTAGCGCGCGGCGGAGACCGTCCGCGGCTGGCGCGCGCTCTGCTGACCATTGTAGTTGCGTGAACAGTTCCTGTGAACAAAAGGTTAAAGTTAGATTGTTGTTTGCGAAACGGTTTAAGCTTTGTTTGTAGTCAAAAGTGTTTTTTTCGAATATGTGTGACTATTAGTAATTAGCTTAGGTAATTTGTGAACCTAATTTATTATAACAGTAGAGTTTGTAGCATAAACCTACAATATTTGACACAAATCTTTATATTTTGAACCGGCGAGCGTTTTCTCGTAAAAAATACACGGGCCACTACAGGCTCTGCATAAAGAAAGTTGTGACCGAGTGCCCGCTACATAAATTTGGGTTTTAAAATCGTTACAATAAGATTGAATATAGCGGTAGCGGTTATGAGACTGGAACAAAACCAGTATGGCACGAATACGAGTTAAGGTATAGGTCACAAACATGGCGTGACCTGGCCGAGGTGAGTTGACGTACAAACGTAGATATATCTCTCGTTGTTTTACGATTTCGTAACCGTTAGAATACTAAAAGTTATTCAACATTTTAGATCTATCGTTTGATGGCTGCATCGATGCTAAACGAAGTTTAACTCGTTTTTAGATTGTAAACGCTATCGTTGTCGACCGAATCTTCACCATAAAAATTAATTGATGTTCTTATAAAATCGGGTAGTTTATGAATTATTACCTAAATTAACTCATAGGATACTTTTTATCCCGGTAGTACGATCCCGTGGGATAATTACCGAACTACACGCGTAGGAAGCCGTGGACAAAGGCTAGCTAGTCTAACATAACATACTTGACAAGTTATCAGCAATAGCAAAACGGAACCAATAACAAACATTTTTAAGTCGTGTGAAAGCAAGTTGATCATGTTTATTTAACTTGATAAAGATGAGTGCACAATTAAATAGTGTATTATCCGGTGCGCGGCGGACGCAGCTTGCGCCTGCGCCTTCCGTTACACGCCTTTATAAACATGGCTAAAACCAGGTACGATGTTACGGCGCTGTTTAATTTAAACAACCTAAATACTGCTATCGTGTTTATCTTTCTAATTCACAATAGGGCTTGTTTGCTTGCTTAGTTGAGCACAGATGTCAGAGGGGACATATTACGTAGTTACAAGAGCGTTTATCGAAAAAAAACTGACCTTTATTTGTAATTTTTCAGGTGGTACTATGACAAGTATTTTAAATGAAGTATTCACGAGTGTTAGACTTCTTAGATCATAATTTTATACACAAAACTTCAGCCAAGGATTCAAAAGTCTAGAACCTGGTTATAGAGCCAGACCTGTTTGCAGGTCAACGCCTTTAAAACTAAACAAAAAAGAACTGCAAAAACTTACATTTCCTTGCAAAGGAAACTTTTACGTAGCGCGATAGCATAAACAGACATGCTAATTGATAACTGATTATGATAAGGAAAAACGCATACAACTTTTGTTAGTGCTACTTTGGTTGCAATTTGTATTATTAACGAAAAGTTTGCGTCTTGGACTCATGCAACAGTTTCTTTGTATCTTTTCAGGTACGAGTACTTCATTGCGCTAAATAGCGGTTAATTGATGTTTCAATGTTGGTACTTAAATGAGTCGTGAAAAGAATTCGTTGTAAAAAATCTGATTTGTTTTTTTGCTTGCCTAATTTCAGACGATTAAGCTCATTAAACTTAGTCGTGGTTTCTGCTGGTAATTGTTCCATGTACCCATTTTGTAAATAGTTTTTATCTTAGAAGCTTTAAATGCATATAAATACAGTTTTCCAAGTTTAGAATTACATACATAAAACAGTAAATTAAATAAAATGAAATCTTGAGAAGACTGCACTGGCAAATCGCCATACAAGGTTCTCGAGGACATTGCATACGATTACAAACGCGCTGATTACGTTAAGCTGAAGTCCCTATCTTGTAGACACGGCAGTTTTAATGAACAAACCCGGAACTAATGCATCATACACATGACATTAGTGGCACAGCAGCGTTGTGGGTGAGAACGCGGTTACAGTGAGCACTGAGCCTTTGTTACGTGAGAATGATGCGGTGAACCCAGCCCCTGACCCTGCTTCTTGTGTCTGTATGCTCGCCTGGTACACAATGTTTCAATCAGAGGCGAGAAAACTAGGAAAATTGTGCCATATATGTATTAATGTACGTGGGACGTTTTCTTTTTATTTGTGAGTGATTCTTGACACGGAAACTATATGAAAAGGGAAGGAAATATTTGCAAGGTTATATTGCATTTCCTTTGAAGTATTTATTACGTCATTGTTCTGGGACTGATATAAAAGCAAAAGGCACAGTCTTATCTAAGCCTTTTTGAGTAGACAATTTGAATAATAACAACCGCAGGGAATTATGTCAAGTCCATTAAAATGTTCTATCTATTTCTATCCTATTAAAAAGCACTCAAAACTTGAGCGACAACCTTTTAACAGTGGTTTTAAGTAATAATTGATATTCCCTTCATAATTTAAGTTTTAACTTGAATATTTTATTCAAACCAAAGTTCGATGGTTCCAAATAAGTTAATTTCCTGAACACAAGGACACAATAAAGCCAAGCTTGATCTATCTGATGAATATTAATATGTACAGCGGCGTGAAGTATGCGCGTGTTTGAAATATGAATAATAAGGAATAAGTTCCAATATAATATTGATGTCGCCAACAAAAATATGTTTCGATCGTAATAATCGTATCGTAATGATCGTGTTATCGATTACATCTTTGTTGGTTAGTATTGTGCAAGTGCATATAGTTTCTTTGTCACATATTTGTGAATTATCGGTTATCAAAAGTTGAAGCGATTTTGTCAAGTCATCATTGCGATCCTTCTTCCCTCAGTCGTGACCCGAATTTATTTGACGTCTGTGTGCGTATTTTTTTTACTGTTCGTAAGAAGTGTAACATAAATATATTACTGTGGAAATCCTGAACCCAATAAAGCTTTGCCCGTCGAGCTGTAGGGCTTGCGACCACAAGACCAACGAAGCAGTCAAGCAAAGAAATGCAATACATGTTTTTGCCAGTGACTGTACCTTTGTCACGAAGAGACAATACTCAATTCAAAGCGCGAGTTACGCCGGAGGACGGTGTCGACGTTGACGGTTGCGCATACATACATAAGTGGGCATTTTATGTATTCCCGAGACAAATTGCCTTTGGAGGCATCGACACAATAGCCTTAGGGGGGTCAGCGACGAGTAACGCATCGACAACTTATTCTCTGCCAGTTTATTAAGTAACTGTATTGTACTAGAAGGTAATATGCATATTTTCCTACCCACCAACAAAGGGCCATATATAAATCATCTTTGACTAAAAGGGTTCGTAAAACTGAAGTCCACATTATATACATATATATTATTTTGCAATGAATGTTGCTCTGTACTCTTCGTTTTACTTACTAAGGGCACGATTTCCGTCCAAACTCGTTAATCTATCGTTTATAGGTAAAACAGGTTTTCAATATACTAATGCTTAGGTACTCGGCATTTTATCTCGATTTATGATCACGAATAATCTAAGCAAATCGTATTGAAATCGTTAAATCGAACTTGTAAATAATCCAGTAACCATTCGATCTGCAATTCCAATATTTCGATTGAATATTTAAATAGGATTAATATTCATGATCCGTATCCGATTCCACAAACACCACGGGTTGTGTTTAAATAAATAATTACATGTGCAATTAGCAGCCAATGAGGTAACGACAAGATTACATTTGTAACTAAATCGTTGATGTCTTTTGTTCGCTGTGGACCGGCGTGGTTCACTTTGGATTTATAATTAAAATACGCCACTAATTGCAAAGTAGTTGACGCATTAAAAAAAACATTTACAGACTAATGGTTTATAAATGTAAGTTGATAGTTGCAAAAAAAAACACATTTTCCAGGTCTTCCTAGTTTTCAACACGGAATATTTAGGTATGTGGAATCCTCTGAAAATAGCTTAATGTAGAAGCAAGTCAAACTTACTCTAAACAGCAAAATAGTGGTTTGGCTGAGCGGAGACTCAGGAGGCTCTCGCCTCGCTGCAGACGAGGGTCGCGAGCGCGGGAGAGTGTTGTTCCTCACGCCGGCTAGCGAGCCCGTCAGCAGCATGTCCTTAGGAGGCAGGAGCTCCCGATCCCGAAGACCCTCGATCTTCGTCTTCTGTATCGCCGCAGCCGTCCCACTCTTACCGCCATCGCTCGACTCCTTACGCTTGTACCGAAACTTGATCATCGCCTCACTGTAGTCCGCATCGCTCACTCCAATCACACAATTAACCTAACGAATTCAGTTCCTCATTTGGATTCAATCTCCATTCTCCATACCTATTGCAAACACAATGGCCGCAAACTAAATATACATTTGTTCTTCGAGTCCGCAAACAACTCTATACGGCAATAAGTAACCGACACACGTAGGATCGAGAAACTTTTCATTTGAATTCCACTCCGCACGTGAACTACGCCAAGATATGCCTATCCATGGTATTCTACTTCACTATAATATTGAAACTGTTAACGAAAGGAAACCTTAAGTTTTGGGCGCGAAAACGTCTGTTGTCTAAGAACAGCAGGTGGTCACAAAAGTTATTAAGAGCAACTGTCGCGTTAAAACACTCAGCTTATGAAAGCACTCACGGAGTCACAGATACAAGTCGTTATTAATTAAGTACGATTCTTTAATGACTGGTTTCAAAATCGTAAATGAGTTAAAGTGGGAGCGAACGCTCGGCTCTACGAAGGCTTTCGTGCAGACTGAGTTGAGACAAGCGGCGAGGTGAGCGGGGGCGGACCCCGGGCGCCTCTACCTTCCAGGTACCACGTTTTTTTCTAATCTATTGTTAACGTAACTCACGTGGGCCCTGCGTTGTCTCTGTCTCTCTAATAAAACAGTCTATAAGCCCGTCTCTGTTAGTTTTGAAGACGCGGAGCTTTGTTTATATTTCTATAGCGATAAGCTCAAAAAGCTCATAAAATTACGAAATTTTAAGAAAAAGCCTTATTTAGAGTACACGTGCTGAGCACATGTTGTCAAATAATAGATATATCTGTGGCTCCTAGAATACTTCTAACTATTTAGAGTAATTTAAGAAAATCACACGTGCTGTTATCCGGGAAGTTTCAACTTCAATGACATACCAAATAGCTAGTTTCTTTTTAAAACACAATGTGATATACTTATGTCTTCGCTCACATACTATTAAAACTCTGATCATCAAGTAGTATTTCAATAAGAACATTTTCATTACCAAAAAATCCGTTTCAATGATTCATACCTCAAAAATTCTAAGGGTCTACTGATCTCGTTGATAAACGACCCTTGACGCCCAAATGAATAGTAAAAAATAAACACATTTTTTGTTATAAATATTCTTATTATGTAAGTAGTTCATCATATTGAGAAGTCCTATTCGTAGTATGAATGAACTTTCTCGCCACGTGAGTCAGTGTGTAAGTATGCCGAAGTTGTAAAATATGTGGTCAGTTTCCTCGACAGTCGGCCGATACGTCAGCAAGGCACTTCTTAAAACAACCCATAAAAATACTTTGTTTGTGTAAATATCTTCCTCCCAATAAAGGCAATTTAGACGACACGTTACAACCTTTACTTATTAGAGCATCGGTTTTCATAACAGGTTGTGAGGCTCGTAAAGAAAAATAATGTCATCCGTTTCCCTTATTTAGTAACTTGTGTTTCGATTTCTAAAGCAGAACATAATATATGATAATTTGATTACTTCTAAATTACATGCACTTCCGAGGGCAAAGTGATTCATTCTTGTAACATTATGATAAAACAACGAAGACTTTATAAGTTCAAAGCTTCGAGTTCTGAGAACTGAGTTAAGGTCGCCTCATAAGGAAAACCGAAAGAGTGCGCCCACGCACGCGAATTTTGGTCGTATTCTAGATTTACCATTAGTGGCGTGTGAATGAGCTGAACTTTGCTAATAAATTAGTGACATTTGTAAACGTTGCCATTATTAAGGCAACATTTAATTTTATATTCTATGATCGCACAAATTTAGACTGAGCTGGGTATACTAATTTGGACTCGAAATTGTGTTTTTTACGTAACACCGCGGTGCGCGGGCAGGTATTATTTAATTTGTTTATAAAGTTTTAAAATTGGCTTTTAAAGGCTTGATTATAAATTAAATAACTAATAACTTCGGCAGCTGTGCTAATTTTAGTTTCAGTCTTTGGATGTTTCATAAAGCTTTCTACCGGCTTTGTGGCTTTAGTGTTAGCAAAGACTTGGCTCCTAGTTTTTATGATCTTTATTGCAATGCTAACTCCAATCTACTGTAGTACCTAATGCTTATAAAATAAGGGAGAGTTTAATTGCTCAACTAATACGGAACCCGCGATAAAGACAATTTCCAACTTTCTTGTAAAAATCTCGGCAGTTTACAAAAAAAAACTTGTGAATAGGAAAAGTGTATATTGAATAATAAATGTGGCTTCAATAAGTCGGTGTTCATGAACCGTGAGAGGTTCTCACATGTGAGGTAGCGATCCAGTTACAACTACCCACAGAGCTCGTGTAGACGACTGTGAGAAACTATCATCTTTTTATCAATTAACTACTTCCCGTTTAATTAAGATCCCAGATTTGCGATCACACCATAATCTTGTCGACATTGTCATTTTATAAAAAAAAATATTATGAATACTTAGTGTGTGCATTAAGAGATCATGAGATAAAAAAGGTGTATTTTGAAAGAAGAATCTTTCAAAATACACCTTTTTTCTTAATTCACTCTCATTTTATCGCATAGCCTAAACTGCTGGCTCAAGGAGCATGAAAATGTTCACAAAATTCCATTAAGAACACGGGTGAGCACTAAAAAACCATTTTTGAGAATTCATCCCCTAACGGAGTTATGTAGTCGAGTTAGTAGTTCGTCATTTTTCCATCACACACTGTTTTTCTCTCAAGAAACCTTGATACAATTAACAAAGAATCTATACAATAGTTGCTCTTAGCACCTACGTACACACCGAACGTGATATAAAGGAGTCATTACATGGTATTGTTATAAAGCTGGAGTAAGTTCGTCATAGCAGTCATGTCAGCGGCTTGTTTCGCCACGGTTTCTCCGAATAAGGCTATTCAAGAGGCGGATCTTTTTAGCGTATCACTCCATCGGTTACTCACAGTCTTTCGACAGGGACCTTGACAGTTTGTACTAGTTTTTTCTTGGAAATCGGTGTAGTATAATTTTTTTACATGAAAGTGTCAAATTTCGTCGAAGACTTGATTTGAATTTGCTATTAGTACGGCATACATTATCCAGAGGATTTCAATAACGAAAATAAAACTAATAAAATAATAACTTATTACTCCGTTCACACTTATGTTTATGGAAAAGAATCAATGCTTCTCATAATATTTCCTTTGCCAGAACATCAATATTTTGAAAAACATGTGTAAATGGGTCTAGGCTTCGTTAGTCATGTGTTCATGACTAAGAACTTGTTATTTATCTAGATTACACACAGTTAAATTTCTATAGATTTCGTGCAATGAGGTATACCCACTCTGCTGTACTAGAAAAGCAAGCATAATTTTCATTAAAATAAAAGAAAATGGTGTTTCTATCTATCTTACTCAATCGAACATTATTTGGGGTGTTACTTAATTGAACTCTCCTGTTATTACCCATATGGTGTGCATACGAACTAATTCACTTGTAATTGCAGTTGCCAAGGTGTAAGCCACAAACAATCGACATTGCACCACTAAGCGGAACCCCTAATTCTGTAGAATCCAACGTTGTATCAATTACCTATTGTATTGTAATGCAATCCTAATTCTTCTTCGAAATTGTTACAAGGAGATACATCCATCATCAGATTATCTCGCAAAATATATGCGTGTATGTGGTTGTTATCATTGTTTTACTTCCAAATACGATTTGGTCGAATTGGGCAATTCAATTGCGAATTAAATTCACGAATTCGTTCGAAATTATACTGTTGCTTAACTTGGGATACCTCAAGGATTCGCGAAGAAATCAAATCATTTTTAGAAAGAAACGAGTTTTATAACGAGAAGAATGCGTTAGATAAAAGAATTTCACAATGAGATAACAAATGTCACCGACAAAAGTAGTAAAAGTCAAAGAAATGAGATCAATCGTTATCATCATAATGCAAGTGTGATGAACTCTAACGTTCTATTCGATTAGTCGGTGCAGTTATTGGCGCCACAATCGATTCGTTCAACTCGTAACATCTAATTCAATTACTGCTGCAATAAACCATTGTGCAAGTGAGCTCCGCGATAAACTTGGATGTGTGATTTATCGATACACAACCGAAGCCCTCATAGCATCATGTTTGCAAAGATGATTAATGAATGCACTGGAGAAACAGGGCTAATGAATTTATGTGGATTTACGTTTAAAGGGAATTATTATTCATTAGAAGCGAGGTATTAAAGATCATTGCAAATTTGTTGCGCATTGACCACTCACTCGCTGTCACTAATCGATTTCTCTGTCTTTTTAGAGGTGACTAAAGAAATTGCATCAGAGGTTTTTGAGGTCAGTTCCGACTTCAGTTGGTTTATTAAGGACCTCCAAAAGAGCACTGGATATGATCTCGGACAGACTTACACACGCAGAAGTCGTAGTGCAACTACTTCTGGATGTAGCACTGCAGTGGGAATGCGCAAGAAGATTCGTATACCAAAAGCTAGTAAGGGGTAAAGTATATCCTGTAAGGGATAGGTCATCAAGTCAAGTAATATCTAAAGAAACTTCACATGGATCTGATACCTGCTCATTAATAAAACTGCCAACATCCGTGGCGTGAGCACCTCTATGCAAATTTTGATGATTTCACCTTTACCAAGATACTACATATGCGGGTAAGTTTTCGCATTTAAAGCGATACCAAAGGAAAATTTCGTAAAGGACAAAAGAAGTAGTTTTGTGGGAGTAATGTGCAATTAGTAACAAGGACATCGAGAGCATTCATGACAATGTTTGCAGCGCAGGCGTCTTGTTTGGCAAACGTCTATACCGATGCAAATGTACGAATTTGTCACACGGTGTGGGTGAACAGACAATGGGCGACAGTATAATTGTTGTATTACTAGCTTATTGTAACAAGTGTTCAGTATACTACCTACACGATATTATTAAGTAGGAAAATTTCTGGCGAAGATATTCGTATTGACGTGGACACTATCTTGTTTGATACAAAGCGCTAGGCTCTAGCAATATTTGATTACCAATCAACATGGAAGGAAGGTCTAGGTTTAGACACATTAGTAAACATTTTTTTCTATTTACATGTTCAGAAAATATAGTAGTATTTGTAGAGCTAGAAATAGATAGATTAGACACGAACAGACGCAATTGATGGCGCAAGTTTAGCCACTGCGTGGGGCAATACATCGAATTTTATATACTTGGCGATTGCTTCATTAATTTCTCGTTTCGATAAAATCGAATAAAAAGCGACCCTGAAAATAGCATTTACTTGTCGCCGCACAGGGTTGTCTCAGTACATTTAAATAAATTAACACTTGTATATTTAGTTTGCAGACGTCGAAGAGCTGTCGTCTACAAGGCTAACAAGTAACCAATTCATTGTATAAAATCATATCCAATACATATAGATACAATACCGTTCACTTGATTAGGACACGATTTTAAATGATAATGACCTTTAACACTAACACATTTCACTAGGGCACCGCACTTTCACTTTGTTATTATTTGTGCCATTAAATTGTGAATCCACGTAATAATCCAGTATTGTGACGGTGTTGCACGTGTGTTTAAAGCGTTTTAGTTCGATTTAATACAAAATAAACACGCGACGTGCGCTCCGGTAGAGAGGCGTCATGTACGACTGTACGTGGAGTAACCGCGCAGTGACAGGCTGCGCGGGCGCACGCGAGCGACAAAGACAACAGACGAAGGCTTTGGCGCCAAGACTGCGCGCGCCCGAGTGCGAACGGGACAGACGAGAGGCTTGCGCGGGAGTCCGGTTATGTATCTTAAGTGGGTGATAGACGTGCGAGTAAGTACGCGGACTTGTGGCTCGTCGACCTTTTTCGCGTGTGTGTCACCTAAAGCACGCGTACTTAAAAATTGCCGAGCAAGTTCGCCGGCGATCCAACCGGTTTGAAATCTTACTCGTAGCTCGTCTTGGCTCGTACGTGTGGCAGCACTGCGAGCCGCGAGCCGCCATTTTTCTACGTATTTTTTGTTGGTTTAGCTAATCATCTGTGTTGTAGAAATTTTAAAATGAGTGATTTCCGTACATATTCTCATGATCTACTAACAGAGTTTATTAGAAGGATTCCGTAATAATCCTTGTCTTTGGAAAATTAATAGCAACGAATACAAAGACAAAAATATAGTTTTTTATCCAAACTTTTCGGTTTTTTTTTCTTTTTTTACTTGTTTTTAAAACGTTATAAGATACAATTCCTAAATAACACAAAGCTTCTTCCGTCGATGACATGGTAATACAGTGTGAGCCAGCTTCTCGTGTGTCACCGACGCACGGTGGGCTGAAATCGCGAAGTTGGGACTTAAGGATTTTTAAATATATATTTGCATTGTATATACTTATACCATACTTTTATGTTTTGGAACTTTTTTTTAAAGTAGGTTATTACCCTAAAATTTCAGAGATTTAATTTGTATGAATAAAACAAAGAATTCGATGCATGGTGCATATTATTAGGATTATTATTATTAGTTTGTTGTAAATATTTTGTGCAACTGCATTCCACACCACTCTTTCCACAACACCAAAACCGGTTTTCTTATCAGTAGACGAGTCGTCATTAGTGACGTGCGCCAATCAGAGGGCAGTAAATTTGCAGGTAAAAAATATTTGGGGTAGCAAGTTGAAAACAATGATATCAGTTCGTTGTAACCACCCTTTACATACGGACTACCCGCTCGTTACTTGATTTTTGTTAAAAGTTGATTTTCGAGAATTTTGTGAAAATGTTTAGTGATTTAGTTACTAATGTTGATATGTTTGTGAAATTGAAATCAAGTGGTAGTATTAAGGATCATAACTTTTTATACAGTGCTATCAAGTCAAAATTGTGTGATTTAAATCAAGATAATGATAATTTGCTAAAGGAATTCTGCGCAAAGTATTGTTATAATACTTATAAAAAATGGGAAAATGCTAAACGAAAAGAACATACATTTAGAAGTAAATACAGTGATTGGTTGGCATCGGAGATAGTTTGGCCTGAGTTTATGAAAGATTTTGCAAAAAACGACGACGAACCAGTTCCTAGCACATCAACTACATCTCATGAAAAGGTGTCTGTTGGTACATCAACTCAAGTAAGTCCGAGAAAACCATTTACAGAATTAGGTCCTAAACAAAAAAAGAGACGTACGGAACTTACTACGCAAACTATTGCTTCAGAGGAGTTGTCACATGCCCATGTTTTTAACTTAAAAGCAGAAGGAAAGGAAGATGTTGCTGACATATTACAGCATCTGCTCAAGCATCCACAGGACGTGCAAAAAGTAAAAGATTGTCTTTTTGGAAATAAAAAGAAATCAGTATTCTCTCCAGATGAAGCTTTAGGCTTGTTTTTGTCTTTGAAATTGTCAAAATGGCAATATAATACGCTACGAAAAAGTATCGCAGAAGTAACTGGTACCAACGTATATCCCTCTTACTACGCACTGCAAAATGAAAAAATTAAATGTTATCCACCTAAAACTGCTATTGTAGTAACAGATAAAACGGCTATGATAGAATTGCAGGCACTATTGGATATTACTGTGAAGAGAATTATAATGTCAAACGAAATTAGTGAAACTTGTAAAGATTTGACACTGATTAGTAAATGGGGATTTGACGGAGCTTCGAATCAAGCCAATTATAAGCAGAAAGTTGGAAGAGAAAATGAAGAAGATGAGGACTTTGACGATTCTAGCGTATTTATGGGTAGTTTGATTCCTATCAAATTAGTGTCTGGTGACAGAGTTATATGGGAAAATGATTCCCCAAATTCCTCATTATGGTGTCGTCCGCTGTTTTTTAAATTCATGAAGGAAAACAAATTCAGCATTTTGCAAGAAAAAAATGCGATTGAGGCAGAGATTAACAATTTAGTTAAGACAGTGGTTGATGATTTGACCATCTCGCACAACCTAATACTAACCATGATAGATGGTAAAGCGACTGCAGTTCTTTGCGATACATCAACACAAAGATGTGACATATGTAAAGCTACTCCAAAGGAAATGAATGATTTGTCCTTGGTTTTGGCAAAAGAAATTGATGTCGATTTATATAAATATGGTTTATCGTCGTTACACATCTGGATACGATTCATGGAATGCATTCTTCATATAGCGTACAGATTAGATTTGAAGACATGGATGGTGAAAGGTGACAGTAAAGCTATTATGGAGAGCAAAAAGAGAAATATTCAGGAAGCATTTAAATCCGAAACAGGACTTTTAATTGATGTTGTGAAACAGGGTCATGGTACAACAAATGATGGGAATACTGCGAGGAGATTTTTCGAAAACCCCGATATTGCAGCTTCGATCACAGGAGTAAATGAAGAATTAATAAAAAGATTTAAAACTATATTAGAAGCAATTTCGTCGGGTCACCGTATTGATATATTATGGAACTATACATTGAATTATATAATTGGTTTTACATGCCTGCAAGTGTTCACAAAGTTTTAGCTCACGGAGCAGCTATTATTGAAAGCTTGGGTATAGTGCCCATTGGAAAATTATCCGAAGAAGCAGCTGAAGCACGCAACAAAGATTTTCGGAGATATCGTGCTCATAATTCGAGGAAATTCTGTAGAAAAGCTACTAATGAAGATATTTTGAACAATTTGTTAATCAGCTCTGATCCACATATTTCAAAGATACGACACAAACTGGTGCGAAAACACAAAGCCTTTTCAGAAGAAGCAACAGCTTTGTTGATCGTTAAGGATACATTTGTTGACGATGATGATCAAGAAAATTTAGGGGTTTTAACTGAAGACCCGTTATTGTCAGAGCATGGTGTTGAGCATGGTGCAGGCCCCTCCTAAAAATATTGGTAAATGATTTGAATTTTGAATTTGTCTTTGTAAGTCTCACACATACAGAACACAGATTTGTAGTCGTGGATTAGGCCTATTGGGGAGACCACTGATAAAAAAAACGCGCCTAGTTCTCTACCTCTGGGGTGGTGTGGAATAGAGAATACAATAATTATCACTGCTAAGTATTCTAAGATTTAGGTGACTTTTAAGATATTTTCGTTCAAAAAAATCTAAAAAAGTCTAACTACCTACTAAGTCACAGTAAACTACAGTAGACGATTAGATGCAAATAAATTGTACTATTAAAATACTTATCCAACAATTGGAAGAAATTTGAGATTTTGTAGACTTAAATGCGATTTTAATAAGAAAAAAAATTAAAAAAAAAATTCTCCTAAATCGCAGCAAAGCGCAGTAGCTGACTAGTTGTAAAAATAAGCTAATAAATAGTACTATTTTAATATACAGGGTGTAACGGAAAGGGTATATACATCCTTAAGGGTGTGCTACAGACCATCAAACTGAACATGATTCTCATCATAAAAAAATTTTTGCTGCAAAAAAAAATATCAGCTGCCTATACATTTGGGTCGAATAGGTATTGCAATTTTCTATGGGGCAGCAGATATTTTTTTTGCTGCAAAAAAATTTTTATGATGAGAAACCTGTTCAGTTTGATGGTCTGTAGCACACCCTTAAGGATGTATATACCCTTTCCGTTACACCCTGTATACATCGCAGTTGGAGATGTTTTCAGATTTTTGAGATTCTTTAGATTTTATGATTTTTTCTATACAAAAAAATATTTAAAAAATTGTAGTACTAAAAATAATGCGTAAAATAAAAAGTCATAGAACAATAATTTACTGTATTAGATAGTAGAACAAATTTGCATCATTAATCAGTAAAAATAAGATGACTTTTTTTTTAATGTCCTAAGTCCACTACGTATATAAATCAACCCACCGTGCGACGTCGAGCCGAGTAAGTTCGCGATCTTAAAAACCGCGTACTTAAAGTTCGCACGTCTATCACCCACTTTACTTGTTGTAGCAAGGAGATTAAAAGTATGTGGAAACTACAATTTACATTGCAATTATAATTAAAATTCCACACAAACAGTAATATGTCACAAGTAATTGTATAAAATCATGAATTTTATACAAAAAGGAATGAATACGAGCAGTTAGATTAGCAGGCTTGACTAGTTTAATAAAAATAATAAAAGATACAGCTAAGGTGGCTTGTATCTGGTTTTCACCGTATGAATATTTATTTTTTGAGGATAACCCAAACATATTCTATGGGTTTTTAATATCACCTATATCAATACGAGTATGTTAAAGTTAACTGTGTATTCGAAAGCTCAGAGCGAAGCTTTTCCTTGAAACGATATGAAATAGCTACTAACAATAAAGCCTACTAACTATAATATGATTATAATACCATACCTACCTATATAGTAAGCTCATAAAGTAATTGATTTCTTATTTAGGCAAGAACGTATTACTAAACTTTTAAGCCAGTCTCCTCGTGTCCCACTTTTGCAACGTCTAGCAAATTATATTCAAGGAAACGTCAACCAAAAAGTTTACGTGCATTACTTTGTCTTTGTAATCGAGAAATGGTACACAGTGACGTCACCGGTCTCCACCACGAAACGGTTCTCGACTTCGTAATTAATCCAGTCGCAGACTTAAACACTGGTCTAGTCTGTATCATTATCTTAGTCGGATCATCGACCGCGACGTAAGTTCCTTCACTGTTTCTAAAGAATTGCATAGACCACACTCTAATTTTGATAGATTTGGCTTCAAGACATTGCAATAACCAGAGAGAATAGATGAAAGATCTGCGCTTTCCATAGATATCGAATATGGTATCACATTAACAAAGGATTCTGCCTATATCCAAGTTTCGCAAGCTCATTATTAGTGTCAGTTCACATCCAGTAATAGAACAATATCTGCATGATCTCGCAGATATAGTATATCATGCTTATGCAAAACAAATCTGGTGAGTGCGGGGTCAAGCCGCGGTTGCTAGTACCGGTTTCAGTAACGCGATACGACGAAGTAACGACACCTCGTTGTATGTATAAGTATACTAATGATAACGTTGATACATGACGACGCAGCGTAATGTGATGCCTTTCTTATCGTAGCTCCTGATGAGACTACTGGCGATGGCGTAACGAACCCTTGACGATAAACAAATGAAGACGTCTGGGTATGTCAATGATTAGACAAGCTATGATAAAAGTCTATTCTCAAATTAAGCTTAGTGACTTGCGTAAGTACACTCACCAAGCCAATCATAAATATGCTGAACCCTACCGTCTTTTCAATCAGAAGTTTTTGCGACACACAATAATTCAATTGAACTCTTAAATTGGTCTTTATCAAACACAAGAGGTTCGTTATATCGTCAGAACGGCGCAATCGGCTGTACTGTAAATGTCAAAAGTTTAGTTGCTTGCATGTAACATTAAAGTCCATTGAAATGAAATCTCGCAACAACGGGTTTCCGTGACCGTGAATATGAACGCTAGTGTTAAACGACTGTAATTCATTAACATAACATTAATTTATCTTATAGACTAGGTTGAACAGGAATGGAATTATTTTATAAGTTCTAGGAAGTTAAATACGACGCAAAGCTTATGAGGAAAAGTTTCATGAAAATAAACCGTATGAAAGGTTAAAGAATACTTAGGTAGTTCTTTTTTCTACTACTTTTAGAGGCTTGAACATTTCACTAGTTAAAAAAGTACAATAAATCGAACAAAGATCCAATATTGATGACTCACCAATCTCACCGTCAACAAAATCCGAAAACAATAATAGGAATGTCTCTTTAGACACAGATCGTGAAGACTACAGTTATTGTAATAGGAAATCGAACATTGCATACAAACACATAGAAGGTACTCCTCCAAAGAATTCAGCAATTGTTAGCAATAGGTGAATAAAATTTAACATGGCAATTTTTAACTACCGTGTATGGCTGACTCACGTCATTCTCTTGGAATTCTAAAATGTTCGTTTTACGCGTCTTTACCTTCAAGCGTGTGAATGAACAATAGCAATATTTTCGACTATAAAAGTTAACTCGATCAGTACTAGCTTGTTTCAACTCCGAAAAATAAAGTAACAATGACTCAACTGTCACAATCGAGTAGACCAAGTTCTGGGTTAAAAGTGAGTCGTGGTAATTAACAAATTACAAACAAAAGGCAAAAACGTAAAAAATAGGAAACAAGAAAGAAATACAAAGCAACACAGCATGCATCTGAAATGGAATGGATCGGTGAACTACAGGCGAATCACCACAAATCAAAATACGTGCGTAGAAAATAGCAGTCGGTGCTTAGTTCGCTGAATCTTTTATTCGTCCCAAACACAATGTTTTCAATAAAAGAGCATTAACCCGGACAATAGAGCCACCTGCATCAGAAGTTCACACGGCAATAAAATATGAGTTAAAGGCCAATGGTGGTCTCCACACAGGTTGAAGAATACCGTTTTAACCGATATTGTCCCAACTACTGTTTCAATTAAAAACACTCCAGATATAATAGACTTAACTTTTGCAAAAAAAGGTTTAAATAATTTTGGTTTTCATCCAAGACAAGTTTTCGCTGGTTGAAATGAGCATTCGGAAGAGATTCCACTCCAAAGGGCAGATATCTTTAACCTGAATATGGAATTTACGCGTTTTATAACCTTGTAAAAATATTGTTTTACGGATATGAATGTTAAAGAATGTTTTTCGAAGACTGTGTGTAATTTTGTCAGAAAAGTTTTATGTATGCTCGAGTGATGCCCACTCTCACTGTGTTCATAATGTGTGTCATCGTCCTAGATTCTGTACACTTGTTCATTTCACTTGCAACCTGTTTGACGCCCAAACATGTCTCTTCATCTTAACTTTAATCGTTTCACATTTTAATTACTGCTCTTGTGTCAATTTTAGCTGGTAATTGTATCATTTCCGTTATGAATTCCAAGTGATTTCGATGTTTAACTCAAATATTTGCAAGCCAAATTAGGAGTTCAAATTGATACTTGGCGTCCGGTTTATTAAATATTTGCCATAAGCTGCAATTTTGTATCAGTAATAGGTGTTAAGTAAGTAATGGCAAGTAATTTAGTGTGCCGCCAAGCAATCGCGGTGTGATTGAAGTTACCAGTATAATTCAATGATGATAAGCGTAATCGTGTGTCCGTTATAACATATATTGCCTGTATGAAGTCACTTGAGTAAATTCAAAATGAGCCGTTTTAAATCTTAGAAGCTTACAATGTTATGCCTTATTTTCCTCTCATAGAGAGTCGTATGCCCAGCAGTTGGTAATTACACTTACAATGTACGATAAAAAACCGAGTTAAGGAAAACTGCAACCAATTTAACTAAGCTTCATCACCGCAGCTTTAAAGCCAGATGAAAATACAATAGATTCCAATTCAATCTTAGATGGATTTCGCAACAGCCGAGTCTATTAGTAATTACAGTAGATAACACCTAGCTAAGATAATAGTCAACGATTGCGCATTCCTCAGTTAGTTGTGCCTAGCCTCTCTAAGCCGGTTGAAGGTTGAAGGTAGAGCCTTAGTACTTAGCCTCGTACTTAGTCGCAATCATAGATTTGTTTGCCCACTGAAACACCTAGATTTTTCTTTGTTGGTATTATATATAGAAATATATGCACATATGCTTGGAATTTGATAAGTGCAGATATTTCGTTAAGATCCCAATAAATACAAATCAATCAAACAATTTGATGAAACAAAACATCCATGCTTAACTGTTCTTAAGTCATTAAGGGTTCATGTGGATGGGAGTATACTTGTCAACAATGACATTCAAATGAAAAATGCAACGCAATATTCGTGTCTTTAAACAATACTTTATATTGACAACGGTCGGTTATCGTATCCACACACGCATGACAGTTGGCTATGGACATGTGCGTACGATGATTGACAGGCGCTTGGGCATTGCGCGTACATACAACACGCATTCAGAACGTGGAGTATAATTTTGGTTCTTATCAGAACAGGAATAGAGTACACAATTGAACGAAGACAAGGTGGTTGATCATTATAAATACCACACAATAGATGCTATTGGCATTTTGCGGTTGACGACTACTTTCGACAGTGCTATGCATGAGTTTTTTTAACCTTACTCATACTAAAAGTATAAAGGAACATTCAGTTTCCTTTAATTGGGCATCTTGCAGTTATCAATAGTTATCAACGTAATTAGAATGTTGTTACTCGTTCCGGTGTTCACCTTTACCCTAATACAAATACAGACCAACTTTACTTATCCATGAAATGATAAATCGACCTCCCACGACCGTCCAGAGACCGTGAACTCTGGCAGGACAGTGGACAGGCCGACAAGCTTAATTATATAATATAAAATATAGTTTACGATGTAATCCGTAGTGATTTGTAGAGCAACGCTAGGGTGGCGAAGAGAAGGCAATCGCGCGGGCGCCGGCAAGTCGACGTCTTTCGTGACCGGTCGTTGGCGCACGTGGCGACTCCGCCAGTCCCTAAAAGGTGCTAAAAAGCCTGTTTTCACCACTTTCCAGTTAGCCATAAGTGAGTAGCGGCCAGTTTTCCAAGACACTCCTTGTAATGAATTTTCATGGTCTATTTTAGACGTGTTTCTGGACTGCTTAATAGAATAGAAATCTCGCGTTATACATGAACTAGCTTATAGCTTAGAATTTGATAATAACTGTCTTGAACACGTGGCGCCATCTATTTTCATAAGAACGTTATTGATGTTTTCCTCGGGAAAAGCTACTTTTTTTCGGGATGGAAGGTACCCTTACCCTATGTCCGTTTCTGTTCACCTGACAACGTATATGCAAAATTTCAGGATGATCGGTTCAGTGGTAAGACGTGAAGACAAACAAACGTACTTTCGCATTTATAATATTAGTTAGAATGATGAGGAGAATGATGAATTAGACCGATGAACTAAGTTAAAAATGCGAATTAAAAAGCTTATTCAAGCAGTACGAACCTGCTTCAATCCTTATTTAGTTTCTTAGTCAAGTAGCGTTTTCAATAAGATAGTAATCAAGTCGTCACCAACTAGTGGGCGAAAGCCTTGGTCACTAACTCCAACGTGGGAGTGACACTGAAGCTTAACTTTTAAATAAAGCTTGTGTTATTTTACGCCACTTATAAATTTTCTCGGCGTGGAAGGGATTACCTGGGCGCTGTATCTTATTTCATGGAATCACACTTGGTACTGACCTAGAATAAGAGATCATGTAGGACTAAGAAATACAGTGTTATATGTAAAGATAAAATACTGCGAAATTGGTTTCATTACTCTAGAAATTGTATAATCCTGACCTAGTGCTGGCAATCAAAATCTCTAGATATCTAAAATGAAGACTTATGAAGTCTAAAGAAACCCAGCGAGCTGCACTTGCATGAATACAAGATGCTCTGAAGAAGTATAATACGATTTCGTTTCGAGGAACCATCGAGGTGGTGTAGTACAAATGGTGCATCCATTGTTGTAATGGATACCGGCGCACAATGCACAGGATGCAGACCTCGTGGTGCACCGTGCAGGTACACGTACTGTTTTTTAGCAATAATACACAATAGAAGATTTTACGGGTAAATAACGTTATTAGATGTTGTTGTGTGCGGCGTTTTACGGTTGTTTAGACAGCTTTGAAGTAAGAAGCATGAATTAGGCATGCTTTGCTCATATGGATATCAATAAGCGATTTAAAAAGATTTGAGAAATCTGTTGATGAATAAGGACTGTTTTAGAGCGAGACCGGCAACGATTGAAGTGTTGGTCGAGCGATTCTATAACCATAGACTTGTATGATTGCGTTCAATGGTCAACGTGCGCCGCCCGGTTGTTAAAATCGCACTTTATGAAACGCCCGACCGGCGAACGAACCGAGGCGCCGGTCTCGCTCTGAAATATGGCTAAATAATAACAGCCGCCCGGGTCGATCTTTAAGGTTAAGCCGTGCTTGCCGAGGTTGGTCCGTGGATGGGTGACCATAATTACATACCGAATTTCCTTCGGCCTTAGATTTTGACCAGAGGGTCTACACTCTATAGTGTCATTCTTTAACACGTTCACTGCCAAGCCAAAATGCTAAACGTACTTAGAAAGGCCAAACTAAAAATTTCGTTCCGTTCATTATCTGTTGGCCAAACCAAATACTAGAACCTAATACGCCGCGACCGCTCGTACAAAATTGTATGGCACCACCACGCGACGTCGAGTGAACGGCACCTTAGTACAGGTGGTGTGGCAATGAACGTGTTAAGCGATAAAAATTATGGAAATGTCAAAAATGCATGGGACTGACATAAGCTACTCAAAGTAGCGTCGGAAGTCGTTCTAGAATTACGATATAAAACGCTTTGAAAGCAATTGTCTGTTGTTTCGGCGCTCTAGACCTCACCTGTAGCTAGATCTGAGTTCAAAACTATAGCCATAGAAACCAGTTCCCTAAAATTAAAATAGCCTAGACATACTAACAAGGTCATAATGGTGATGAGGACTATTTAACGCTATTAGTATATTAATGCTATTTTTTGCGAAGAACACCTTCTTTTAGCAAAAAAAAAACTCGTCGTTTAATTTATCGTTGTCTTTAGCTTTTTGCTTCTGTACCTAAGTAGGTATTACTTTATTCGCGAAATATTTATATGTATACAGTATGTTAGGTTAAACGAGGGACATATTGAGGGAGGGTATTCAGTATTCGATCCTCGTCCCAAAAATGTAAAAAACCTATAACGTATATAGAAGAATTTTTAATGTTTTGTTTAGTGCCTAGATATTTTGGACTGTCCTAAGCTAGGTAAGTTTAAAGTATGAAGGGAAAATGGATTATACCTAAGAGTCATTGACCCGCTCACATGTTCTGCGATAGTATTAAGTCGCTAGCGCAAGGGTGTATACACGTTGCGTGACATTTGCGAAAATTTTGGTATGGTTCTGTCTGTTATTTATCAGTGTTTTTTTTTTGTTTATATTTTTATTAGTATCATGTTAGCATGTACTATTATGGATTTGAATATGTCCCTCGTTTAAACTAACATACTGTATTATAAAGTTAAAAACAAGCATAATAAGGCGTTTTTAACTTTTAAACTACAATGACAAGCTGAGTTAGTTCCACTTCAGATTGCCTGGATCCCCCCACTGGGCCTTTTTTCTTCATTATATTTGATATCTTTATTTCCGCATAAATTAGAACTTCCGAACTGCGAAATTATAAAAAAAAGCTTTTATTTATTAATAAAAAAACTTCATACGCAGGCCGAAAAAAACACAAGCTTAATGGCATAGACAAAATTTATCATCCATTAGTGTCAATTAAATATAGCTCTAACCGTTTCCTTCGAGTTTACGTTTAAAACATAAATTATAATGCACTATACCATTCAATCA
The DNA here is from genome assembly GCA_963082945.1 of Cerastis leucographa. NCBI lineage: Eukaryota > Metazoa > Arthropoda > Insecta > Lepidoptera > Noctuidae > Cerastis > Cerastis leucographa. The sequence continues at coordinate 15,664,514 of OY720356.1, read as the reverse complement.
AACCAATCCTTCAACACACCGCAGCATCCGGATCTTCCAACTAAGATGGCTTTTACGTCCATCCCAACACTTAACTGTATAGCTATAAACTTTATAGTAAAGTATGACATGGCAGAACTTGGAGTAAACGAGAAGCCAAAACCGGTCCTGCAGCTGCGCGTGCGACGCTCCTATAGATACATGGTGTAATGTAGATCTATTATATTACGGGTACCATGGACTATGGACCTGGGTCACAAAATAAATTAATGGAGAAGGTCTACTCCATATAAGGAGCAAAAACGAAAGCACACATAGACACGCGTCTACGTAGATTGAGTGTGAGCGCTTCGCGATTGGCTTTTGTTTAACATCGCCGTTCTTTCGCGCATATACCTTATTTTGCTTTCGGCCTTCTCCATCTTTTCTACGTTGTGGCAAAGTCTCAGCGTCCGTGGTCGACACGGCACGCTCTCGCGTGATCTACCCCCATGAACCACATTATCAATCTGAAGGTTTTCACGACCTTTTATTCCGAGAACGAATTTAAATGCACGATTTTGACACGTGGTGATGGTATTAATATTAATTGAGCTGTTGTTTCTGGCAAATAATACTTCTGTTATTGCGTTTTTTATTGCTTTTAGGTAATGTTAATGGCAGTAGCGAATATGCGTAGCAAGTGTTCGAATCCTTCAATTACAAGGGGAATCCGTACTCTTTGAAAAACCAAACTGATGATAAAAATCAACCGTGATGAAATCATTGATCATAGGTAAGGCATGTAGCACATTGTTGCTTATAGAAACTAGCGCCGTTTATTTAAAAATATAAGGAGAATTGTTCAAGCTGTTTTTCCCTTACAAGAAAAATAAGATAAAAACATAACAAATAATTCCACAAACGGTAAGGTTCGCAACAGTCATAAATGTTAGCTTTAACGCAACAAAGTCATTGAATTGCAGATCTGAATGAGACAAAGTCATAATATTTCTACATGCCAGGCGACTATTATTATTGTTTTTACAACCTAACAATACTGTCGAAGAATTGAGTGGGTTGAGCATAATATAATACTGTATGAAAAATGAGCGGGGAAGAGCCTCTGACCTAAAGTGGGCGGAAAAAGCTGATGATAATGGCTACTGATGCAACAGACTTATTAAATCCCACTAATGTTGACATATTGACCCCTCCTACGATAACTCCATCTTATTCCATATTTTATGTTTTTAAGAGCTCAATGAAAAGTCGATATCTGTTTTGGATTAGCGACAATTTATCAAGTTCCAATTTTAGGCCATTTTTAATTTAAATATATGTGAGGATCTTTCGTAATAAAGCATTGGCTTTCCTAATGCGTAGATTTGGCTGCAACTTGTATTTGCTATCTTTGAATGGGACCCTAGAAAACTTCGAGAAAAAATATAGCGCATCAAAATTCAGAAAATATATAAATTGAGTAAGTAAATTAGTTTTCTATTTAAACTTTGGCTAATTCTATACTTGTAAAAGGGAATAAAACACACAAATACCTATACAATTTGAACATAGTGGTGTAATATTATCTGAGTAATTGGCTGGCCCAGTTTGTGTCCAGCTTAGGGCACGTACCACCACGGCCCGATTCCACGGAACGTGCCTAGATCATGGTCTAGCGTTGTTGCTACATACCACACTAATATTTGGCCTAATGTTTCACTTATGTACTTACATCAGGGGAAATTGATATTTAAATTATGGTCTACTTAAGTTACATTAAGTTGAGTTTGCTTTGAAATAGAATTCTCTTTTGGGTTTGATTCTAAAGCGGAACGAACCTTTGGTCTGATGCTGTTCTCGCTCTGTTTGTTTGTCCAGTTCAGTCTCTATTCATGAACCTTTATTTTTTATATTTTTTAGAGTTTATGGATTAGCTCAGGCAGACCTTACTAGATAGATGGTAGGGAATAGGGTCAAATCAATAACTTTCAATAAGGAACACTCTGCTGAGCCCTTTCACAACGCAAGACATATTGTAGACATTATTTAGCCACATTGCGCCATCATTGCACCTTTATTCATTGCAAATAAAATAGCCATAATATCTACCTACATGTGCCTATTAAGAGAAACCGTAGCTAAATGTAACTGATTAGATACAGCAGTGTTTGAGACCCCTATTAAAGTTTTTGTTGTACTTTTATTTGCTGTGTCTAAATTGGCTACCAAAAATGGCTTCTTGTAATTTAAATATGGTCAGATCATGAATAGTCAAATAGCAGTGGTGGCTCAGTGACAAAAGCCGTGACTTGCAAGTTTTAGGGCGTAGGTTCGGTTCCAGGCACATTACTGTTTTTAATTATTTATTTCATTACCACTGCTCCCAAAACGGCGAAGAAAATTTTCATGAAGACACATGTTCTAACCGAGGCCTGCGTGGTCGCTCTACCTCAAAAAGAGGAGGCCTGACCTGTGCATCAGCAGTGGGAACATTATAAACTGCTAATAACTTTGTGATATACTATAACAGCTAATAGGTACATATTGCTGTGCTTACCGTCGTCATGCCGTAAGAAGAAAGGCGAAGTAAAAGTTTTAATTGCTGGTTGATATAACAGATAAGACTAAGAGTCAGATCATTGTCTGTTTTATCCATTACCAAGTGTTCTGATTCACGGCTCTCACGACACTATGTTATTTGTAATAAGAGAATAAGTAACAAGTTGTTTCGCACACACACCGAAATCTGCATTCATCTGAATATTGGACTTGTGGTCCAAATTGATTAGTTGGAATTGTACGATTGCTAATTTTCCCCAAACACCGTCTTTCGAAGGAACGCTACTGTCCTAAGTGTCATAAAGTGTCTAATTATGAGAGGTTTCTATCAATCTATATATCATAATCGATTCTGTTGATTGTTTAATACTAACTGCCGCTCGGGTCGATCTTTAAGAGTCGGGAGTCCGTGATACGACCTGTCGTACTGTATGGATCGGAATGCTGGGCAGTGAAAAAGGCGGATGAAAAAAGATTGCATGCAGCAGAGATGAGAATGTTGAGAATTGAGATGGATGTGTGGAGTGACTAAAATGGATAAAGTTAGAAATGAGCATATAAGAGGAAGTTTGAAAGTTTGCACCTATTACAGAAAAGATGAAAGGGAGTCGTCTGTCTTGGTATGGACATGTGATGAGGAGGGATGGAACACATGTGACTAAAAGAGTGATGAATATAAATGTCGATGGATGGAGAGGGAGAGGAAGACCAAAGAAAAGATGGATGGAATGTGTGAAAAATGATATGAAGGAAAAAAGAGTAAATGATAACATGACGAATGACAGAGGAGTATGGAGAAAAGAGACGTGTTGCGCCGACCCCAAATGAAATGGGACAAGGGCAGGAAGATGATGCTCGGGTCGATCTTTAGGTTAAGCCGGGCTGGCCTAGGTTGGTCTGTGGATGGGTGACCACCCATACATACCGAGTTTCCTCCGAGCCTCGGAAATCACGTTAAACCATTGGTCCCGGCTGTCATTTGTAGATCTTTGACAGTCGTTACAGCTAGTCAGTGGCCCGAAAGTCTGACAACCAGTCTTACCAAGGGGTATCGTATTACCCAGTACTAACTGGGTTGTGGAGGTCAGATAGGCAGTCACTCCATGTAAAATACTAGTATTTAGCTGAATCCGGTAAGACTGGAAGCCGACTCCAACCTCCAACATAGTTGGGAAAAGGCTAGGCAGATGATGATGACTGTTGATTGTTTTCCTCAAACTATCTTCATAATACAGCAGTCAATTTATGCTTCAATCTTCCGGAACTACATCTTTGTTAGAACTAAAATTGCTAGAGCTTTCACGCCGCCTTTCACTACAATATTTTCTTAGAAGTGCCTCCATTTATTGTTAATTCACGGGTCTATATAATCTGGTTGTTTATGAAAAGAAAATGTTAAGGTTCGATTCGCGTTCGTGGTTCCGTAAAACAAATTCAATTTTGTACGGGTGAGATTGCACCCAATGGGTACCTACTAGTTACTGTTAGGTAAGTGATAAAGGTACTGCGTTTATATTTATAGTATGAAAGTATTTATTGCATAAAATATCAAATACTCAGGACAATATTGAATCGACTGCGGAATCTAGTTGGAAGTTAATTAGTTGTAAGAGCTGGAATATTGCAAATTGTTACAACCTTTGTTTTTAACAATACTTTTATTTAATTTAGACCAATTTGAAGAAATGTGTAGTACCTTTACGTGAAATCACCCATTATAATTTTAACATCATCATCATCATCATCATCATCAGCCTATATTGTTCCCACTGCTGGGACGCCGGCCTCCTCTCTATGAGAAAGAATGGGCTGTAATCCACCACGCGGGCCCAGTGCGGGTTGGTAGATGTCACATGTCTTCGAATTTTTAGTTCTAGGACATGCCGGTTTCCTCACGATGTTTTCCTTCACCGTTCAAAATAAGTAAATAATTTTAACAGAACTATCTCAAATGTGACGTAAATTGTTTTTTTATTTGTAGTGACAGCTCGTCAAGAACCTCACTGCGCAAGTTTTCAATTATTAATTAGCCAAAGCCATATTCATTTTCACCCACGACTCCAGTTTAAAACTGCCGTGGGCGATAAAGGTAGCCTGTATACATCAAATTATTAATTAACAGTTGGTAGAAGACTTAAAAATTATTGTAGTAGGTTAATTAAATAATTGCAGGTATTTTAATTACCAGATCAAACTCGTTCAATTAACCTAACTATTAATGAAGAAGATGGTTAAAAATTCGTTTTTATTTATTGGAATTAAGTTACTTAACAATTAAGTTTGATCGCAATCTATAAGATTGTATTTCTATTTTTTTATCCGCAGTACAAAATAACTGTAACATAAAACTAGTTATAACTTTCCTGATGTGAAACATAATCTTTGTCTTCATTGTTTCTATTCTAGGAAACAGCGAAAATCCAATCATAAAGGTTGTATTCTCATTAGCATTTGACGTATTGATAAAAGAAAGGAGTGAGTGTAGTTGGCGCCACAACACTCGTCAACCAATCACGGCTGAGGCTAAAAGTTCTACGAACTTACGCGCTCACCGCATTGGTCGAAAAGGGCGCCAACTTCAAACGAGTTTGAAAATGGAAATGTAACCGGCGTGTGCGCACGCGCTGCCTTGCCGGTACCAAATACATACTTATGTATATGAAATAGAAAGTTTTACTGTGATGATAACAAACAAAAAAGATATTCTAGTTTGTATTTTTATTGTATGCAACATTATAAATGATACAATCTATATGTATAAATCATGTATTTAATTATTGTTACTACAATTTATGACTTAAATGCAGCGATAATAAGTATGTTTTATATCAGCAAACAAATGCTTCTGATGAAGATGGTCATTTAATAGACGACTTGCCAAATGCTTATCAACATTCAACACGCTATACATTTGCATAATCACCCCATTTGTTTCTTTTTGACATTTAAAAGTACCTACGAGTATTATAAAAGAGGAAATACATAATTCAGTATGGACAGCTCGCAAGTCATTTCCTACAGCATATTTGACGGAACAATAATTAGCCTGGAACCAAAGACAAAGGGCTATAAAAATATTCCAGAGCTGAGGGCCCATCTACAGTTAACAAATATAAAGCGGCTAGCTAAATCACAGCTAGGCTGGGGGCTGCGTGGCCCATTCTGTGAAACCCGTCCGGCCAGTCTAGCTCAAGTAGATAAACCCTCTATGCCCTTGAATCTCGTCTCACATCGTGTATTGAAGCAGAAGCTATTTTAAGACTGAAACATGCTTCCAGTAATTGCAGCTTATATGAAAAACTCGTGCCCATACATTCTTAAGAACTCGTACTAATTTGTTTTCATACAAATTATTCGCAATTCGAATACGTATCGCAGAGAGAGAGACGTTCGTTCATAAATACGCTATATTTACGAACCCGTTGAAAGCTCAGAGATTTCGTTTTGAATAAGGCTATGAACAGATTCTATTGTTCACAAAAGGTCACGTTTGTCTGCCGGGCAGCCAGCGAGGTCACATCAGTTCTTTCGCTTTGTTAGAAGTACTTTGTGTCGTTTCGACTGGTCAAAGAATCATGTTTCCAGTTGTTTTAGTTGGTCTCGTGGTTGCACAACTAAAACAAGCCGTTTAAAATCTAAGAACGAGAAAGGCTTTGGCGCTTTTAACTGCGAGATGTTATTGTGAGTGTAACAAATTGTGCAAATATGGAGAATTTTTAAGTACATTGTAGAAGGGGTTTACTTTGCAAGGAAACTTCTTATCGCGCAAGCTTTCCTTGCGGACAGCAAATATGCTAGTATTTTCATTTCCATTCCTACCTTTGTCAGTGATTTTTTTTTATTGTTGTACACACGGCGATATATATCAAGCTATAATTTCCAGTATAGCACGGCCTCTCTTCGCATAGATTTCCGATACAATGAAAGATCCACATCGACTGGTTTTGTATTTGCTAGCAGATGCTTACGTTTAAATAGTAAAGTAATTGTCTTACCTTTAGGGCGCAAAAAATACAGGACGGTCCAAGGCAAGCGTGGCCTGTGAGCTCGCGGAAGCTGCGCCGGAATATATCCAGATGCCAGAGCACCTGTGACACAAAAGAACAATAAATATTAAAATATATTACAATATTACATGTCATACAACTTATGGTGTCAACCTGCCTGATACCTTCGAAGAAATATAAGCTTTGTTATTTATTATTTTTGTGTGTGTTTTTTTTAGTTGCAATAACTTTTACAATCTACATCGTGAAGCAATAATTATTTATTTCATTATTATTCATAATTACACTGGCAAATGAAACAGTGAACATTAAGTTCAATTGCTTTATCACGCATCTGTACTAACAGTAGCGCTCTACTCTATACTCTTATTGTTGCATCAATTTCATTAAAATTCTTAACATTAATTCAAAGTTAAGGGCACATGTGTTTAGCAGGTGCGCTGAGTTTACTTCGTTAGGTCTAATCGCCTAATGAAGTCCATATAGGTGGATATTTAAATTTTCATGTCTAGGTTTTGATCACTTATCAATATTTTAATCGAAAATTGGCAAAGGTGTTGACTTCAGCCTTTGGATAGGCAAATAGTTATAGGTACTACCGCGTTCACTGACAGTCGACCAGTTATAGCTAGATTACTCTGCCCTAAGTCAGGGAGAAAAGTTGTCGACCATCTGTTAGCGCGATAGTACTTACATAGACAGAGATTGGAATCATTCAAAATTATTAGTCCAATAATTGGCATCAAAGATTTTCGGCAAAGAAAAACTATACCTTTTCCCCTTTGGATAAGATACAACACTAGTAGTACAATTTCAGGTAAGCAAAAGCAACATTGTCAAAGAAATTAATTAACTTTTAAATTAAATGGCCCGATAGCATCAGTAGGTTAAAATTTAAATGAAGCACATGCTACTAAAGAAACGTTTAACGTTAGGTGCACTTGGCAACGTCAGGTGGAAGCAACATGTGTCGCGAAACGACGCGATTATAGGCAGCTTTGGATAATCAACGGTTGGTTTATGGAGCATTGGTAACCCAATGCTCCATAAACCAACCGTTGATTATCCATCATAATCCATCAATCATAATTGATCATGATGTCAACAGGCCCTAATGTGTGAAGAAAACTGTTGTAGAGCTTTTCAATATAGTGCACCTGGGTCCTTTTTTAAATTCAATTTTTTTGTATAAGACAAAGTATTTGATACTAGGATATGGCTGAATTTGGTTAAGTATAGGCATGATTGTCGGATTATTTATTTTTAGGGACGGAAAACGCGTGGTCCATGCCTGAAACAGTAGTAACTGGATCTGCCATTTCATTAACCATTAACAACGTCATAGATATTTAAGATAAAAGCCGAGCACGTATCAGTTACATTATAATGGTCAACGCCAACACACTTCCTGCCGCCCACATCACATAATATTAAAACATAAATACTTACATATGTCATCGATTGACTACCTTATTTTTTTGTAAAGCTTTCAAATATCAAGTTGAACAGGTACTAATTAACATTTTACTCCAGTTTCAATAATATAAATGTCAATTTGAATGTTAGCGCTGCGTTATAAAATAATCGTATATTATACTGAATACCTATTTTTGCGCCAAGAGCCTTTACAGCAGCTACAATGTTAAGATAAGCATTTTTCACTTTATCTTTATGGTTTACTCAACACGTTCCGCCCATCGATGGATCAAAGACGTAAAAATACAAATTGCCAAGACAACGAGTGTCTACGACCACCTTGCGCACTTAAATATACCTATTCAGCCACACAAAAAGTGTCATTATTCCAATTACATGCACGTTCGATAAGAAAATAGTTTACTACAGAATTTGTAGTAATATGCTGTAGGCAATTATTGTGTTTATACAGTTAGCAGACTCCCTAGGTACGCCATAACATCTTTCCTCACCTGTTATTGTAATTAGAGCGATACGTGGCTCGTTTACCAGTTTTTCGCGATTGTTTTCGGGCCGAGCAGGTGGACGCTAACTCGTCCTGAGCAGATGTCGAATGCTCTCATAATACTCACCTGTTTTATTTAGTATCTCAGAATCGTCCGTGAGCCGATTTCGTGCGTTATTTATATTCGTATCAACGCTGCACTTGCCTCATAAAGTCATAAGTGCCAAGTGGCAAACAAACACTTTGCCTTCTTATCTTATCTAACACACGTGCTTCGATTTCGTAAAATTTCAAACTTTCATTTTATGGCTGTTAACCCAAGCCTTGAAACGTGTGGTGTTTATTGCAGGACAATGTACAGGAAGGCGAAAAAGTTTAAGAAGGAAGGATGACAGATGCTCCGGACAAGTGGCGCATGCGCAGAGCCGGTGATGCGCTTGCACACCGGTAGCGTAATGTTCCGCGAAATGAGCTTAGTACGCGGCTAGCGGCAGATTAATGCTGATTTTTCTCAGTCACGTAACTAAGGTACTGTTACTGGCGACATATTTAGCGTTTATAGCCAACATATGTGGACCTACTACATTAGAACTCGTTTCTAGTAATCGCGGAGTCAGAACATAAAATGAATGATAAATACTTTCCACATTTTAATTTCAAATGAGCAGAAATATTTGCTGCGAATACATAAAATGTGCTCTAGTTCTAATCTAGTTCTGAGAACTTTTATCTTATTTAAGTAACCTATCTAAAGTTTCACCATACAAAGTCACGAAGAAATGCCTGTTTGCACAACGAATTATGATGAACGTGAAGATTTCGTTGTATTTCTATAAAAGCATCCCAAACATGCGTAATAAAGGCACTGTCCTCAGACAAACAAGCCACTAAGGCTTGGTTCACACTAGCCCTACAGGCCTACAATAATACCGATACTGAGGTCTACGTTAAGTGATTGACTGAGGGTCCGTGTGTATACGGCCTACATTTACAAGAGCTCGTGACAAACAGATAAAATTTCTTGCTAATGGAAGCGGGGACGTATTGTCGCTCGATAACGATTTCGAAACGAGACATTTTCGGGAACAACGGTTCTTGTCAATGTTTACACTGATAAGTGATAACTCTTAAGTTGTTTTGAGTATAAAAATAAATTACAAAATGTTCCTTTAAAGGCATGGAGGCAAATCGGGGAAGTAGGCCAAGAGGATGAAGACTCTTTTTTCCTTTAGCAGTTGAAATATAAATTGTGCAAAGTAAAATTTGTAAAAACCAAATTTTCAGATCGGTGTCAGAAAAGCAATTAGTAAGTTTGCACTTGAATAAAAAATCTAGCAAATCGGTTCTTGTGATTCAGAGCACTATTTGATATTAGCGAGCAAATATTCTGCTGAAGAAAGCCGTATTATTGGAACGAAGTTCCTTATCGCGCGTTGTGAAAGGGGGCTAGACGGAAAAAATTCTTACGAAAAGTTGTCACGACACTTTTTGCTATAGTAAGCTATTGTAAGCTTTATTTCTTTAAAATAAAGTTGAAATTTCCTTAAATTACGTACAATTGGGGTGTGTATGTGAGTAAGGATAGATATGATTATTATTTTGAGTGACCGAACTACAAAGTACAAATTCGGTTGTGCAGTTAAGTAAGACGTATTGCTTCGAATTAAGGATTAATCTTCCTTAAATTCAATATTTTATTTTTCGCACACTAACTTAAATCTAAAATGTATTGATATTATGTACGTGAAAGGAACTTCGTTCCATCCGGGTGTCCCTTGACACCTCTCAAGTTTTTTGACATAAGATTGTTTCTCTTTTTCTAATCTTTATGTCGTCCTCGTAAGGTTCAATATTTCATAATTATTTACCAGTTAAAGACGGAGACTTATATAGAGTAGAGTATCTCGTAAGAGGCGTTAACGAGTTGCATACGACGACGGCAAATAACGGGACGTGGCGTTTGTGCGAACACTACGGGTTCAAAGGACTAAAGCACTGATGAATTGCTGTTAAAAGTGGGCAAGAGTTATTTATTATTGCAGATAAATATGTAAAGCGGTGAGAAATTGGTAATTAGTATTTATATTTTGATATATATTTATAGTATTTTGATATATTTTTATAGTATTTTATGTATCCTTTGTAGTTTGGTTTAGTATTCAATGTATAATATTTTATAGAGTTTGTCTCTGCATCACCCAAAGGTTGACTGGTAGAAAATGCCTATGGCATTAAGTCCGCCTCTGTACTATGTGCTTGAAGTATTAAATAAATAAATAAATTGTATGCTGGGGTATAGCTATACTAGCTTCGTAACTTATTTTTTCAGGATTTGAGGTACACGATTGAATTGATGGGTTTCCGAAAATACCGAAGAGTTGTTGACAAAATATCGCCATAGCTTTAAATATTCTTATACAATAAATCATGTGAAAATCCATGTAATAAACCTTAGTCACTTGGTTTCGCTAGTCTGTGTCCACCTTTACTCCGATTTCCGATAGCATTTATCTAAGTGCAGTGAACCGTGAAATGATACCTGAAGCGTTTACGAAAACCAAAATTCACACAATCAACTATTTGTTTTGTACTTTGATACTATTTATATTGTACGCACGGCGACCAAAATCAAGCTATGCAAAACCACTTTATGCTGATCTCTCATTTTACGGTAAATCAATACAAAGCGAGGCCAGGTTATACTGGATATATACTTGATGTGTCGCCTAGTGTACTTTGATACTAGTACTACAAACCGTATTGTGCGTAGTTTACACAGATATTTGTTCCAAACGACACGGTTGGCGCAGTGGCTGAGCGATCGGCTGCTGCGCTGCGTGTCGCGGGTTCGATCCCCGCACGGAACAAATATTTGTATCGCCTACAGATAGTTTTTCCGGGTCTGGCTGTTTGTGTATGTGAGTTTAAATGTTTGTAAACGCAACCCACGACACAGGAGAAATTACTAGTGTGGGGAAACATTAAAAAAAAAAAAAACAGACAGGGGCTCGTGGCTCCCTAATAATAGCCGCGTCGATCTTTAAGGTTATGCCGTGCTTGCCGAGGTTGGTCAGTGGATGGATGACCATAATTACATACCGAGTTTCCTCAAAGCTTCGCAAAAGCACGTTAAGCGATTGGTCCCGGCTGTCATTTGTAGATCTTTGACAGTCGTTACGAGTAGTCAGCAGCCAAAAGTCTGACATCCAGTCTTACCAAGGGGTAACGTATTACCCGGTTACTGGGTTGTGGAGGTCAGATAGGCAGTCGCTTCATGTAAAATACTGGTACTCAGCTGCATCCGGATAGACTGGAATCCGACCCCAAGATAGTTTGGGAAAAGGCTAGGCAGATGATTTGTTCCAAACAGAACAAAAATAATTACATTCATATTTGTAAACACTTGTTTTATTAATAGCTTCTGCTGAATTTTACATACGTATGGTAAATGTAACGAGGCGTTGACCCGAGTTTGTTACGATCACAATAAAATATGTTTATGTACACATATTTTATCATTGCGTCATTTATAACTTCGTGTTTATGTTTATTTACAGTTTGGCATGCATATGTGTATTACGGCAGGAGATTGACCTGAATATTTTTCATTACTGTACTGAGTATTACATATTTCCTAAAATTTTGTACACATGTAAAAATAACCGTATGAAGGTGGAAATAATGCCTTGGGTATCTTTTACCAGTCTATCTTAGCGTGATGGAGAGACAAAAATACTTTCAGTTTTTCATTGCTACAAAATACAAACATCACGCCTGTAATCCCCGAAGGGTTAGGCAGAGATGTACTTAATAGTACACCCACATTCCGCCAGTTATGTTTAAGTCCCATGTAGGGGGCGAGCCTATTGACATCAGTCGGGCACAAATCCAGACTCCGTGGCTGCTATTGAGAAATTCCTGATGGTTAAACCCAATAACACTTTGCACGACCTAGAAATCGAACGCAGGACCTCGTGCTTAGCAGACGCGTTTGAGACCACGGGACTTCTATGAAAATACATACACCTAGAACAAAAACATTCTAATTTCGCAATAAAACCTTAATGCGCTGATTAAAAAATAAATGAAGCTGCTCTACATTTATGTTTTAATCACGGCGTTATTGAAATAACATCTAATTACTTCATCGCTATGATTTAAGTGCACTGTTTTTCCACCTACAACGTGCTAACTATCATTTTTTAAGAAATGTGAAAGGGAGTGGGTCAATTAGTACACGCTTTTTCATGAAGAGGGGGAGCAGTGATGCGTTGGACATGTATTGAATAATATATACGAGGAAAAACCTCGATTTGACGCCTCGTGGGTCGCGTGGGAAGCCGACAGCTCCTACTAATGCACCATTAAAATCCTACTCTTAACCGACTTATAATCTGTTAGATAACTGTGTGTTTTATCTAGATTTATTCAGCTCTGAAACTTGTTTGACTGTACTAGTTCAATTAACGTACGCTAGAATTAATCATCGCTAAAATTATGTGCTTACAACCAATACTCTTTTATTCGTAAACCAATACAAGTTATTAAAATCCTAATTATACTTTTTTATCTTCCACATGCACATTGAACATCAAGTGGGCCTTATCAGCGAATCGGTATCGGTAAGCGGAAGTAGAATTTAAATCAAAATATGGCCGGTGCACTTCCCCTACGGAAGTGCTTGCGCCTCACCTACACTTGAACGTATTAATAATTTCTACCAATGAATTTGATGGGTTATTTTGTTTGATACAAGTGTATGTAAACAGCTGTCAAAAAATCAATATTTAATTATAAACATAGGTCATTCAAAGTGCACGCCACAGCATACTGTGTGTGTGTGGTCTTCATTATCAGTCCTTTTTATAAACCTACCTTTAACTCAATTAATTTAGGGGTCAGTGCAGCATGTCGTCATCTTCCAAAATTCTTAATTACTCTTCACCTCACCAGTCACCTTCTTACCAACTGAGATGGTCCTTCACACAGATTTATCGTTTCCTTGGTCTTCATAAAGGTCCTTATTAATATGTTTTAGTTCGAAATTGGCATGTGTTTTTTCCTCTGTCTAAGCAGGTCACGTTCATTAGTTCCCTGAGGCTTCAACGTGACCAATGTATTGGTTACGTATCATTATACAAGATAAAATAATAAACAATTACGTCATGTAGCTGAGACGCAAGTAATTACTAGCTGTATTAGTTATACAGTTAAAATTGTTGGAAATTACATGTACCGATCAAGGTCTAGACTTCAATAACATGCCTGTCCCTAGTGATGTCTCTAAGAATATACAATCCTTACCTACGAGGGTGTAGGTAGGTAAGAACCTCAATTGTACCTCATTTCTAAAATTGTATGTAGCGTTCCGTTGACTACAATACCTGAGATTGGAGTCAGTCAGGTGCAATTCGGTAAAGCAAACATAAACGTTTTTATTTTCCGTTGTTAGCAAGATTACTTAGTCATCATTGATCATGTAATGTTACTTAATTATTTAATCGTATCTGGTACAAATGAGTAAATCACTACCACGAAGAAGCCTGTGTCTCTATATAGTCCGGGGAATTTACGCCGAAAATTAGGCCAACTCTGCATTAATTAAAAACAGCGATTTTTTTCATTGAATGTGTAGGGTATGGACAGGAGAGTATGTTATGCTGTATCCCGCGAAAAGTTCACCTCCGCGTATGTGTTTTTTTTAAGAAAACGTCTAATATGTTGTAACTTGGTGGAAAAAAATATAAACAGGTATGTTTATTTGGAGTATTGTAGAACAGATTGAGTGCTACGAGTAGGTCAGCAAATTAAACATTTTTCGTCCACGGAACAATCAGTTTTTTTAAAAAATCATATAATTTGACTTCGTACTTAAGGCAAAAATATTAACAGGACAAAAATAGTGCTAAAGTGATTGTTATCAACATATCTAACTATTATTATGAAAATTAAACAAATTCTGCTCCGGACTTCACAGAAAATCAAGAAAATCCAAAAATCTTGAATACTACTTACGGCAAAAATGTAACAGGACTGAAATTCATTTAATAATGGGATATATATCAATCCAAACCTTAATCTCCCAAAATTAAACAGATTAGAGCGTTATTTAATAAAGTAAAAGTAAAAAATAAATTACGATGAACGTGACGTCAGCGCTAAGCAGCGAGCAGCGTACAGCGTGTGCTAGTGTGCGTATCCAAGATAAGCGCTGCGTTCCTTGTATGCGTATGACTGTGTTCTTTTTTAAGAGTCGGTGTGTTTTTATTGATAAATGATAAATGATGTTTATTTTGCAAGTAGGTTTTATTGTGTTACTCTGTAATTGTAAAAGCATAGGAATAAAAACAGCAAGCCATCAGTCGGTCAGTGGCGACATACCTACTGTTTACAAACATCGTCATTAACGTTAAATCTTCATTTAGAAAACCGGCCAAGTGCGAGTCATACTCGCACACACCGAGTTCCGTAGCACCAAACAATATAATAAAAATATTTTTAACGCTAATTAATTTGTAAACATACACTCAACAGTAAAACTAAATTTGTTAAAGTGAAAGTTTTATTACATCGTCTCAAACTTTTTCGTCTGTGTGTTGCATGTCGCGTGACGGTCGGTTTTATGTACTCCGCGTTTTATACCCTTAATGCAATATTATTCCAATTTTTTTTTTAAGATAAATGTCAAAAGTATGAAAAAAAGTTTCACTTTTACCGTGGTTTCATAAAACCACACAATCCTTTTTCTTTTATAGTATGTTAATGATGAACAAAGTTACTGCTGCAGTTTTGATAAAAAAAAACCTAAATGATTATTTCAAGAGTGGATTATTTTCAGGGTGGTTGAAAAAATGTAGCACCCACCTCGTTTTCTTTGGCTAAAAATACAGAAATAGTGTTATTTTATAAAGGACGATAACAACACAGTTTCCCAACATGTTAAATGCAGGTGAGGTAATTATATTACTTATTTCACCATTACAGTGCAGATAGCTACTACATACTTAAGGTGGAAGTGGAAGGGTAGCCTGCGAAATTCAAATTGATCTTTTGCAATTAGAGGGTCAACAAATGGCTTTACAAAGTTATATATATATATATATATATCTATATTATATAAATAAAAATAGAAGTCCTGACTGACTGATTGACTGCCTCATCAACGCCAAGGCCAAACCTATGACCCAGGAAAGCTGAAATTTTGCACAGAGGTTTCCTTTATAATGTAGACAAGGAATAAGGAAGGATTCTTCGAAATTCAACCCCTAACGGACTTAAATAGGGGATGAAAGTTTGTATGGAAATTCGTCATTTTTTAAGTAAGAAGGCTGAAATTTCATATACAAGCTTCTGGTTAGAAATAAATAAATACGTATTTTAGAGTTTTTAAGAATTTACCCCCTAAGAGGGTGAGATAGGGGTTCAAAGTTTTTCACAGCTTGAAATTCACTATTTGTGTTTCTCGATTGAATTGACGTGAAACACGTATCTACTTTTTTGAAAATTCCACCCCTCAGACGAAAACAGGGATGGCATTTTTTTGTTATTGTTTTTTGTGTTAGCACGTTTTTGTGGACAAATACGCTAAAAAAAACTTCATTTAAGTACACACTTCTAGGGAATCTGGGTCATTTGTGGGAAGGACACTTGCGGTAACCCATTTACGCGAAAAGATATTTGCGCGCATGGACACTTGCGTGACCGACACTCGAGGGCTGGACAATTGCGCGACTCAATTCTTCACGGGTGTCGTTTTCGTGGTTTTAGCGGGTCGCTGGCAATAAAAAAAAAATCGGAGATGGCCCCGAGGAAAATTTCCTGTTCGTGCATGGGTGTCGTTTTCGTGGTTTTTGGGGTTGCTGACCAAATTGACGGCGAGGAAAACATTCGGTTTTTCTTTCACAAGTGTCGTTTTTGTGGACTTCAGGGTCGCCGATAACGAAAATGATGACCTCATTTTCTAGGTGCAAATAATAAAAATTAAAATACGCAATGTCTCAATATCCTCCCCTAGGCTATGGCTGGCATTGATTTAAGTGATAACTGTTTCTCACGTGTGCAGTTTTATGTTGCGTGCTCCGAAGTGAGCTCGGCGAGTATCTTAGTAATTTTAGCCCCAAAAGGAAACACCGCAAACGTCATTTACACAGAAGAGCTAGGATAATTCATTAGTATAAAAGGGTGTAAAACACCTCTTAACGAAGCCGAAAGGCACTGGTTCTCCCTGTCATTGCGATCATTTTTTTGTTCTACACCATACCTGGGAACCTTCTAGTTACGGAGATATTAGGGGTCAAAGTTCCAACTTTTTGACAAGTATTTTTTTAAATACAAGTTTTTAATTTAAGATTTTTACTTTTAACACCTCCACGACCCCCGTACTATTCAATCCGTCCATCAGCACAATGTTTTGAGTGCGTTACATTGAGTTCTACCACAAAACATGATTTTACACCCCCCAAAAAAAAAGTCGTTTCCCAGCAATAATTTTTGCGTAAAGTTACATAGTTTCATGTACAGAATGCTTGGTTAACGGCTTCGTGATGAGGTGATTTACACGGTGTAGTTTTCCGGGAGTTAAAAAGATTGGTTTAATCTGAGTATTTTTTAATTTAAAATATTGAAAGTTAAGTAAGTTAGCTCATTTACACCATAACCTATATCGCTAGGTGGATGGATGACCGGGGCATTTGAGCTACAGCATCGTCACTCGGAAGACATGTATAAAATAAATTCTGGTTCAACCCATTTAGGTCCATAACAACACAAAAAAAAAATTAAAAAAAAAACGCCGTAATATACATTTTTCTAACCAGAATGAATTATGTGGCGTCTTACTTCGAAAAGCGCAGATTTTTACACAACTATTAAAATGTGTCCTATACCTACACTTACGCGCGCGCGAAGCCGTGGCCAACAACTATTATCTATAACATTTAAATGACTATTTTCGACATTATTTTGGGGTGGTTAACGCATACGTGGGCAATTGCCGAACTTCACGCGGGCGAAGCCGCGGGCAAAAGCTAGTCATTAACATTATGAATGAAAAAAAAAATATCGCGCGCGACGAAAAATTTTGTTTGGCCCGTGATGTTCAAATTTTCTTACGCTTTTTGCAATTTGCACAGCAGTGTCAGGTTTTATATTGATTAAAAACTGATTTAAACGGATCGTAAATACGTCGATTTCAAAATGGAAAATACTTGTATTACGTACAATATTTCATAATTTATTTCGTATAGTATATGGATGACTCTGACGAACAACGTAACGTGAACATCGACATTTTACGTTTACACCATGCGCTCGTGCTAGGGAACCAGATATTTACTTGAAAGTATGACAACCGGGAACACATCAAAACATTTGTAAGTCTTAATAGTGTTTTGTTACGTATACGCGATTTTACACCTTATCTCTATTACGGAAAGATCAAATTCCTATGAAAGCGCTGCACCAAATACAAGAATGAAGCTTGCAAACGTATTTTACGTAAACATTATTTTTATTTTTTTTCAGTATTTGCTTTAAAGTGTTTAATTTTCGTGTAAATTGGTTAGAAATAGCCTTTAGATGAAAGTTAAACAAAATTAAACCCTGTTACATTTTTGCCCCGACCGCTATTGTAAAAAAGCTGATATTAGTAACTTCCGTGAGTCAAATTTGTTTAATTTTTTTTACGGAGGTTTAATATATTAATTTAAGTTATTTTATGTAAAAAAACCGCTGTTTATATTTTTGCCTCAAGTACAATCCAAAAATTACGTAAATGTTTTTTTATCGAAATTTCCGTGGACGAAAATGTTTAATTCTGAAAAAATATATTACTGTCACCAGTTCTTTACCTAAAATAATTAAATTCGTCCTGTTAATAATTTTGCCCACGTTTTTATTCACAAAAACGCGTTTTCGTCTTTTTGACCTTGATCCGGCCTTGGAAAATGTTTAATTTTTTTTTATTATTTGGAGAGCTAAGGTCAAGTACACGATTCAAGAAAAAAATCGCTGTTTATATTTAATGCAAGGTTCAAACCTAAAAGCCCCGTACTAATAATAAATGCAACTTATGCAAGTTCCATTCATTATCATTAGAAATCTATAAGTGAACCACAATTATTTAGCTAATGCCTACACTTGTTCGTACAATTATGTAAAGCAACGTTAAACCGGCTTCTAGTCTACCTTATTCTGTCAAGTAAACTACTAATTACCATGCTACTTTACGGTCTAATTAAGAACCAATTAGGTGAAACAACAAGCACGTATGTGACAAACATGACTAAGCAGTGATTCAAGTGAATGTACAGTCACGCACGAGCACTAATATGCAGGTACCTATTGGTCGTTGGCTTTGTCCAGTTCCTCCCGCCATATTCCACGAGGTCTGCCACGTCGCTGGCTGTGCTAGGGCGCAACATAGTGGTAATTTTGGCCCGTTGCTTATCACAGGGAAATATTTAGGAACAAGGAAAAATTTGTTAGTATACACGACCATCTTATGGTGGAAGAAGTCAAGGCCGACAGAAAGATCAGATGATTTATTGATTTTTAAGAAATGTTTGAATGAGAAATTGAAGAGAAAAAGTCACAATGGAGAAATATACTCGATCAGGCTTAGGCCCACTCGCATCTGCAAACAGATCAGATGCTAATGATGCTGATACATATTAGTGCGTATAACTGTACTGTGACATTACTAGCTGACTCACGGATTATCACTATGCGATATTATGATAACATAGCGCCATTGATCAGGTATGTTATAATAACATAACAATTTATGTAAGAACGTGATCTTGTTCAAATTGATGACTTGGAATTCTGTAACAAGATTCGAGTCATACGATCGGTATGGATCGATGCTCGGAACGAATGTGATGCTCTCGCAATCGATGTTGATTAAAGTGTGACTAATATGTAGTGTTTCATAAACTGCTTTTGCACTTTGCCCTCGACTGTGTATGGACCATATCAGCTCTCACTTTATGTTTCTGAGCGTTATTTTCACGTCTGCATATCAACATACATCCAGAATTTCCCTTAAGAGTTAAGCAGTTTACAGTAAAACATTTTTAAGTCCTATGTAAAAGGGGACGAGCCTATTAATATCAACCGGGCAAAAAACTTTAAAACTCAACTCAGACGTGGGAATCGAACACAGGACCTCATATTCAAATGAAGTGGTAAAGACTATC
The DNA here is from genome assembly GCA_963082945.1 of Cerastis leucographa. Taxonomy (NCBI): domain Eukaryota; kingdom Metazoa; phylum Arthropoda; class Insecta; order Lepidoptera; family Noctuidae; genus Cerastis; species Cerastis leucographa. The sequence goes on along the minus strand of OY720356.1, from coordinate 15,644,868 downwards.
TTTTTACTCTTAAGAGATTACCACTTCATTTCAACTTTACCACACGTTCTGCTGTGTTTTTGGTTTTCCTTGATTATGTCTCTACCTAAAAACCTGCACTAGCACACCTAAGATTATACCAAGTAAGAAATGACATCAGACGCGATTTATAAATAACTATTGGTATTATTGCCAACTTAGGTATCAAATTGCAGTCTCAAGCTCGCCATTCAAAAGTAAATATGACACCACCTCTAGGCCTTCGGTGTAAGAAAATATTCAGACATCAATAATACAATATGTTTCATGAGATCATGAAATCCACAGATCTGAGTACTGGTATCAAAAGGAAGGTCTTCAATACCTGCATTCTCCCATGTATTACATATGGGTGTGAAACTTGGGCTCTCACAAAACATCACAGAAACATGCTGGAACACTGCCAAAGAGCTATGGAACGAAGTATGATAGGTATTAAGAAACAAGATAAGATACGAAACACTGTCATAAGAAGTAAGACAAAAGTCACAGACATACTCACTAGAATAGATAGTTTGAAGTGGAGATGGACTGGGCACATGATACGTGATAAACAAGAAAAGTGGAGCAACATCATAACTGACTGGTACCCTAGAGATGGAAAAAGGAACAGAGGAAGACAAAGCAAGAGATGGGAAGACGAACTAAAACTAACAGCAGGCTCAAAATGGAGAAGGGTTGCAAGAGACAGAGTACAATGGAAATTGTTAGAGGAGGCCTTTGCCAAGAGGCACACTGAACTCAGAGATATTTTATAACTTAAAGATAAGAGCTAACCACAAAGTCAAAGAAACAGTTCAGGATAAGAGGCTTATTATTATATAATACAATATGTTTATACTTTCTATTGAAGTATTAGCTGGCCAATTTAAATATAAATGTTTTATTAGCGCACATAACACTAAAAAGTACAAAGAGAGATTTACTTTCTACAATTGTTAGCAAACAGATTACCTACCTACAGATAATAATTATTGTTTTACGTCAGAACTATTTTCACCTATTCAGATAACTGGTGTTATAAGATCAGAAACCCGACAGGATGCTATCCAAGTAATAGATACTTAATCCATCTTGTTATTTAGTGTGGTTTGATTTGCGGTACTTCTATAATTTACTGGCGATGATAGCCGGGTTACTGCTATTAATAAACCAAGATGATTGAGCAGTAAAAAAATCAAAGTGATATGGTGTAAATCGAACCCAGGCGGAACCGGTCGGCGAATTGAGAGGAGTGTGCGCTCAATTTCCGAGAACAAACCAATTTACTTTTTAGATCGCCAGAATTCGTAAGATAAGTGCTCATTAAGTTTAAATTAGGTGGGATAGGTAAGTATGGTGTTGAGGGTTATAAGAAAGGTTTACTGAATAACACTGAAGACCACGTGGTGGAAACAAAATACCTTAAAGAAAATATTCGACATAAAAACTGTTACTCAAAAAACATGCAAATGAAAACCTCGATTCCAAAATCAAACGAAGAATAAGTAAAAGGATTGATCCATTCACGCATCATTAGCACTCACTGTCCGAAACGAAAGACCCCAACGTTTAAATGCCAGCACATTACATACGGTCAAAATTTGCCCCATGGCCCCAAGCCCATTATAGAGCATCCCTTTTAAAAATGGGGAGATCGGCCATCCGTGGAACGACCACTACCTGTATAAATGTACCTGTATACGAAATCCCAGTTCTTAATTATATACAAATAAATAAGTATAAGTCCAACTATAGGCGACACCCGTCTCGCTTGCACAAACACAAAAACACCTTTGAGCTATTGCTGTCTCTTTCGTTCATGTGCGTTGATGTCTTTTACTGCAAGCGTAGGCCCCGTAGGGCCATAGTATAGACGAAAAAAACAGATGCTCTTTTTATGTTTTTGGCCAGTTATGAAAATACATGTATTTTTTAGATATGTCTCGGCGAGTAAAAAAGTGCGCGTATAACGTATCTCTTTCAATTTCCACAGTTACTTTACTTTCTAAGTATTTAGGCGTGTTTAAAGATCTAATAGGGATGTAAAACAAAATTTGTCTTTTGAAAACCGCATAAACATAAACATCAACCCTTTCCTGCGTAAAAAGCTTTCACAGTAAATTGGAAAATGGAGTAGACGTAACCACTTTCTAAACCAACTTATTTTATCAATACACGTATTTTTGCACTGTTTACGTACCACTATCAGGTACGAGGAGGTAACTTTCTACTTACTGAGTCAATTTGACTTACATAACGAAAAACAAATTTCTGAAAAGGTTCCTGTATTTTCGTGTATACTGTGCGATGCGATTGCTTGTTTTAAATTGGAAGCACGGAGGCTTCGAAGGGCATGCGCGGAGAGGAGGGATCAAGATTCACGACGAACGTCCAGAGAACCGGACCCGAATGAATTACCCTCCATAATATAACTAATATAGTACAACATTCGAAAATAACGTATTCACAACGAAATAATAACATAAATAAGGAAGTGGCCCATTTGCAAGTTAGACTGATTGCTGATTCATTTACATAAATAACACGCTGACTGATTGCTTAAAATTAACCCCTTTCAAACACTTTTTGGTGGTAATTTTTATGCCCCCAAAAAGTAGAAACTCAAAGAGCAGCACTTTCATTGATGAAAAGACCAAATAATAACAAATTAAAGTAGAAGGGCTCACCTTCGCGCTGTGATAGAGAGCACTGGTTCGCGTTATCTTGGCTTTAGTCATCGTAAATCCTTGCAATCCGTCCAGACGTCACATGGAGCACAGTTCATAACGACACTTCCAAACAAACTTTCATGTTTACAATCGTTTTTAGTCCACAGGGATACGAAAACTTATCACGCGGCGTTCGCGACTGTGTTTACAATGAGAGACCGTACGTGGGAGTGTAGAGTTGCGGGTACGCCGCCCGTGACGCTAGCGCCGCCACCGCTCGCAGCGGCGTAGTACCGAACTAAACGAGAAGCGCCGCGCGCGGCTACGGCGGGAACCAAGCCTACGAGCCAGGATTTTGAGGCTTCGAAGCGGCCATTTTGTTTTATAGAAACGAGCCGCGCAATGCCCGCGGGATCACGAGAATAAAGATGACATGAGCAATAATTCTTGTTATTATAAACACGTCAAGGAAATAAATGTTCTATCTTGGAAAATGTGACATTCCTTAAAAATTATAGTTCTTATAGTGTTGATTAGAAATACTGTTGATCGTTAGGAATTTAAACCTTACGGCAATGTTTTGGTTAGGAAAAGTGGAAAACTAATCCTTACAAAGCTCATTCTTAACCTTACTTTCCTCGGAAACGAAATACTCCGAAAGCAGATCATAAATAACAAAACGTGCCAAACAGTGTTGAGTTCAAAAATAATAATAAAAATTACCTGTTCTGTCTTAAGTTTTTTTTATTCACTTTTGAGCAGGTGGTCGGAAGAAAAAAGTTTTAAAACGTGCGAGGGAGCTCTTTTCGACTGCACAGCGGGATGAGGGATTAAAAAGGCCAAAAAAAAAACTTGCATCGCTAATACTGAACACCTTGTCGAGTGTAATATGTAATCGCTCGTAATAGCCGTAATACCTTATCAATTCCCGAGAACATTTCTAATAGGTTTTCCTAGTTACTGTCTAAGATTGCGTGCGTGACTATTGTAATAGTGTACGCATAAAAATTCTGTAAGAACTTGTCTACTATAGCAGAAATATAGTGATGACGCAACTGATTGTGTTTGTAAAGGTGTGAAATTAAAACCAATCATGATTTAGCTGGGCTTACGGTTATTAGGATTCTGGTCTAAATCATGCTATCCCGTCAAATCTAAAATAATTTCCCTGAAACTTCAGTTCAGGACTAGTAAAATTTGCTACCTAAACACAATTTTTTTATCAACAAATCTATGTTTACCAAACAGAAATTAATAGCTACCTAACAGGAATTAATTTCTACCTAAGCAAATACATAGATATATCTACACGTTCATATTTGTCCGTGAGCTCAATCTATTGTCGCGGTTGACAATCGACTACTGTCAATACAATCTGTAGTATATTGTGGATACTATACCATACAGTTCTGAGCTCAATTATAGTGGCGTAATAACACCTCGGTAGTACCCACGTAGTAGTTACATAGGTACCACGGCGCTCTGTCTCTTGTTCCACCAAGCACAAAGGTTTCAAGTTCCCTTTGTCTTTGCGCACGTGCGGACACAGTTACTTATGCACGGGTCCATATTATATACTAAACAGCCTCAATCCTATTAACAAAACATCCTACCAGACTCAAATTAAAAACAAAAGAACCTACACTCCAATAAAGAATCCTTATAGAGGATATAAATTGATTGTATTTTCGAATTGAAGTACAAGCTCCTTTTATATCAGTAATCTTATTATCTTACCTTAAGAAGGTAATCGATAAAAATAAAATAAAAAGCAGTAGAAGCATTTAAAGAGATTGCTTCACTACCCAAACGGTAAGCGGGCCGACTGGTCTACGCTACGGGTATTATTTATTCCATTCCGTAGTAATTGCGTAGTGGGCAGTTTGGCCCAATTATACACTCTTGTCTTGTTAGGTGAGAAATAGAATATTGCCGGCATGACGACGGATGAAACTATTATTTTTACTTACAAAATTGTGGGTGTAATAGTAGGGTCAGTTACGAAAGTATGGCGATGAGAAGTGTTTATTGGTAGCCTCTTAGAGTTGCCATTAGTATGATAATAGTTCTTAGAAAGGATTAGGTAAGAAACTTTTCAGTTTCCGTCCCAATGATTGGTATTTGATCCCTTGGACCTTGGCACAAACTGTGTAGTGTAGTTGGACACTAAGGTATACATACAATCGCGAGGAGCTGAAAAACTGAATAGACAATCAAGATATTTGAGCATGCCATTGAGGAAAACAGCCAGTCAACTCAATCTGTAGCGATTCGCAAGTGTTGCCATTTTCAGTGCCCGACCCTTTAGAAGCCCTACGTTTTATTAAACCATAAGAATGCTCATGACGCACAAATTCCTCGCACCAAAGAACGCAGAAGGGATTGCGTTAAAAGAAATCCTTGCTTCCCAGATGATGACATGGAGGCATTTAACTAGCCTTCTCCGACGCTGTAATTATCTGTGGTAATGGCTGCAGCAGATGGCTGCTATTTGTCTCTTGAGGATGTGAAATCTGTACAATTTTAATTTAAAACTCACTGAGTGTAACGGGATTGTGTTTGATAGGTGATCTATGCTTAATATTATAAAGCTGAAAAGTTTGTTTGTTTGGTTGAACGCGCCAATCTTGGGAAATACTGGTTCGAATTGAAAACTTATTTTAGTGTTAGATAGCCCATATATCGGGGAAGGCTATTTACCATCACGCTACGGCCAATAGGAGCGCAGCAGCAGTAAAAAATGTTGAAAATGAAGCAAACGAAATTGCGCGGGTCAGCTAGTTTTCAATATGTTTGATAACTTGTAGAGTTGTAGCATTTCATTTCATTAGGACGTATTTGCGTTGCTATTTACCAAAAAGATTCGATATTTTTCTTAAACTTTTAATGAAATTGAAGCTCTAGTTGATTTCAAAATGAAAAAGATTTTGCTTTTATTTGTAATAGTAGACTTTGTTTAATCATACTAAATATCTAATCCCTGAAGAAACAAAATTCTTATTTCCTCGAGGATCAGATTTTAAGATAGGAATACTAAGTTAATACTGAAATACAATTTATTATCAAACTATTAATAAAGCATTTAAATAGCTCTATAACAGGAAAACCTTTATGACTCCAGTCCCGTTCTTTATTGCTTTAAAATTAACAACAAAAGCCCACAAAACACTAATCATAAAAGAATTTTACACTTCCTCTATTCAACCCTTTTTACAAAAACCAATCTAAATCTGATTTGAGAACAACACTGCCAACTTAATGGAAATTGGAAGCTCGAGAGATTATTTAAAAATTGGAGATTAGGATCTAATCCTTTGAAATCTTTTTTGTAATTAGCTAGCCGAAAATATTTAATATGATATACATATTTATAGGGAAGTAACATTTAAGGATTTTTTTTTTTAATATTTCCAAGAAATTATTTAAAATTAGGATATTTTTTTTATGCATAATTTGTCCCTTAAAAACACGTCAAAATGACCACGCGGGAAGTCGCGGACATCAGCTGGTATTGTTCTATGTTAAGGATGAGAACTGACTGTATAGGAGTAATCGATTTGCAGTTTCATAATGTAGGTTGATCAAGCTAGAATTTGCGGTTTCAGGGTTCTTAAATCTAATAATGTTAATGCAACCGTTATTATTTTCCCATAACTTAATTATTAATTCTAAATCTTTGTCGTCGCCTCCCTAGAATACACGGCGTATAATGTCCTATGAACGAATCTTCACGAGTCATCAAATTGCTGCACATTGAATTGCTTTTTGATTAAAATAAGAAACCTACTATGTGTAGTTATGTGTGTTTATTAATAACCATATCGTAAAATTACAACACCCCTAACCGGTTTTTATCTCGTAGTAGTACTATACAAACATATATCCGTCTCCTTTACTCACATGAAGCCTCATTTTCTACAAAACAAACTAGCCTCTAAGACCGTGGAGAAAAGTTTTAAAATACTTTGCTACGCACTTCGTAGCCCGTAGACTGTTGATCTTGTAGTAGGTCGTAGTAAGACGAAACGAGTTTTGTGCTAAGAGGAAATGACCACTCCGCTCAAAAAGATGTTTACCGTTAAAGAAACGTCCAAATATAGTAGGACATACATATTAGATATTTTGTCCTCTATTCCAATATAATAGAAACTTCATGAAAAGGTAGGTACATATTTGTAGAAAAACTGCTGTACAATAGAAAAACACATATTCGTAGCCACTCCGATTGTTATTCGAAATAGTGGTCATGTTATTTATTGCTTCTTAACAAATAACTCAAATGAAATTAGGAAACGACTAACCAATAGGTGATATTCGTCAAAAGTCAAAGCACTTTATTCAAGTTGCGCAAATGCATGCTAACTGACGAAGCGCCTAGTCAAATGAAACAGCAATCATTTGTTTCCCAGCGCGGTGTGTTTCTACTCTGTGCAGGCGTGTTTGTACTCTTTCCAGCAATGTTTACGTTATGTAACTACAGTTTTCAGTAAATATTAGCCTAGCAAGTTATTAACTAACACAATGGATCATAATTACGATGTTGACAATTAGTTCCTAATAAACAGTCTTCGCCCTAGCCATTGTTCTGACGGCAAATATTTCCCAGATTAGTACACTTTCAAGAAGCGTTTCAAGCACTAGTACCTAGCACTAGATTGATACATGCGGGTGCTACTACGTTCGAAACTGCACGCAATTCCCACGACACCGCCATTCACGAAACCCGCAACACTTGAGGAGTTGTTGAGTACTTATAGACGGGTGTAACGAACTGCTAACTTGCTAATATTTTGTCTTTGGAAGGAGTGTGTCCTACGTTGAAAAGAGAAGTTTGCGTGCAGTGATAGCCTAGTCGTATGACCGTCGGACTGCCATGTTAGGTTAGAAGTCATGAGTTCGAATTCGAACCTAAGGCACGTACTACCCTGCCAGGGCTGCGGGACTGTTCGAAAGAGATACCGTGGCCCTGAAACACAAAGGGCTAAGAAGGAACATGGATGGGTTTTAGTCAGTACAAGTCTAAAACTTCCATCCGCTCCGCCCAGAGTGGGAGGAGTCACTTGATGATTTCCGATCCGAAAAAAAAAATGCACACACCTCTGATTTTTCGGATTCATAATGTCCGTATTGTATAATTATCACTAGATTCGGTGAAGGAAAATATCGTAAGGAAACCAAACATGCCTGAGAGATATTTCTCGAGGGCATGTTAAGCCAAGTCAGAGGCCCACAACCGGCATAAAAACTCTGACACCCAGTTAGGCAGTAACGACACGAAAGGAAGAAGAGGAAGCCTTCAGACAGAGGAAAAGTATTATTCAATGGTGATACACAGCCCAATGTTTTAGTCGGGCATTTAAACAAGTGCAGATTTTGCAATCAATCTTTCGCGGTATAGGATTTTTCTCCAAATGTTTTCCCAAGTCGTGCAGACTAGCCGTATCGTAAGTGTCATAACATGACAAAATATTGCTAAAATACCAAAAAAACTTGTCTATTCTTCGTCGTCATAATATAAAGAATGCAACTTTCACGACATTGACTCAAATTCTTTGCTTTCTTTCATGCATATGTATGTGATATTCATTTAGATAATAGAATTATTATTCAAAATTTTTGTTGTCATTTAGTATTTGGCAACAATGCGAATCAAGCCGTAAATAATAGTGTAGACACTTTTGTTTAAGTAATTCAGCGATCAACTCAATTTTGTTTCACGACAAAGATAGAAAGGATTTAATTGCCCTTTAATTCCTTAATCAATGGGAAAATAATAATCCACGTAGGAGGTCTGATATTTAAAATGTGTGCGTGACAAAAACACACTAGTCACGAGAATATGGCCAGAGAAAAATATACATGAATAATTTCAGATATGCTCTACAAAGGCTTGTAGTAAGATCTCGTTGTTCGTCGCAGACACATAAATTGCCGCCTATCTCCATCGTATCAATTTACATGAGAGATGAGCACGAAACTGGACCGTCCACAATATCGCACGAGGTTTCTCTAATCTATGACTACGACCGGTTTCTTCAAGGTGTCTTATGGATGTTTCCCTAAATTTCAAAATTTAACCGACCCACAGACATGGCCCACTCTAGCTCGAAAACCGGCAATTTTATATGACCACTCAAGCAGAGGCTTACAAATGGCTCTCCGAACTTCAGCGACTTTTATAGTTTCCAATCTTAAGTTTTATAGTCAAGCGAGAACAGGTTAACGTCCAAATGATAGGCTTTGAAATAGCTCATTTGCATTTTAATACCAGCCTATGCTTAAATGATTATTTTATTTAAAGTTACGGTACTATTGTCTCGACGATTGTACTAAATCGAAACCACGAGATTGGATACAAGTTTTATAGCTGCTGACTATGTTACCTAAAAGAAATAAAGAAGGCTTGTTAGACATTCAAGGTGAACTGAAGTAACTGTATTCAAGCCCTCACAGTCCGTCTGTGAAGCTATCTATCAATCCTGGCCAGAATAAATTACTTATGTGAATGGTCACTAAAAGAATTAGCATAACAACGGCACATCCCCACACAGGCTCTCTCCTTAGGCAAACAGTCTTTGTCAACAAATAAATTGTTAGATAAACAGATATAGTTTTTCTAAGGCGAAGGCCCATAAAGTAATGTTTAGCACGTTTTGTGGGAGGATCGATGATCGAAGTCATCACATCAAAATGTAGGAGGCTGTTGATGGCCATGCGAGTTTGTAATTTCTTACTAATTATATTAAAAATCTGAAACCAATTTTAAGGTCTTTAACAGAAAATGGAAATGTTATAATAACATTGCAGATGTTCGCTATCATAATTTATCACTGATATGCCAAATAACACAGCCCTTTCATTAAACTGATATTACTCAAAGCTAAACGAATGATGGCGCAGTATATTACTTTGCCGTCTAAACCGTTTACCATTATACTCTTTTTATATTTATGTAGCATCTAAAAATATAAATAAGAAATCCACGAACCGAGACTAGCATATAATTTCTCACGGCGATCACGCATCGTATTCAGCGCGTGGCTGCGCAGGCGCCTACCCGTGGGAGTCCGAATGATCCAACCGATACTACGTAAGGCTATGTATTAAGAAACTGTTACCGAAATGGTGGCGACCAAGTTCAATCACAAGAAACCTCTGGAACGTTGACGGAGTAAAATTTCTAGTTTTCGAAGAAGGATTTATGCGCTGACATCTTGACGAAATATCACTTTCCTCACCATTTCTCACTCGACATGAGTAAAATAAAACAAAATGTTTGTAAACATAGTAACCACAACATTCGAAATGATTTTCAGAACAAGCGGGAATCTTGAATCAACCGCGGTCCCACAGTTATCCACTACCATAAATTGATACAATTGTTTCACGAGACTTTCAATTTCAAACAGAGTATATTGGAAATAAATTGCTACTTTACCATTTAAGTCTGGATAGAACAAAGGACGGAACATCTTATTTATTGAATAAAGTTTGCATGAATTGCTTTTTCCAAGACCAAGTTCTCATGAAAGGCAGGAGCTACGTAAACAGAATTCTGATTGTATTTAGATTGTATGCAGTAAAACACGATATTTGATTTTGATAATGATGTGACTAGTCTATTAATTAATTTTCACATAAAAAAATTTCTGGAACACACACACACGTGAGAACAAAACGATCAATTTCCATTTAAACCTAACTTTCACACAACAGGCTATTTCTAGATTGTAGGACAATAAAATTGCATAGTCCATGTCCTTTCCAGTCACATACTATTATAGACTTCCTATCAGCACTGGTTCCATCGCTTCCTTATTGCAGTGCAGTGCAAGAAATTGCCTTTAATTCAAGGTCCTGTATATGTGTTCTTGTTCAACCTTTGACCGTGCACCTGTCAGGTGTTGTAAATGTTGTAATTAGATCGTTACCCGAAGCATGGCCCGACGGTCAAGCTCGGCTGAGTTTCCCACACGTCTTGGCGTCTAAGGCGGACCCTTGCTGTTCTGATGATGAGATTAACCCGCGCTTCCAGATATACCGATACGCAACTACTTGGGACTGCTTTACGTTAATAGCATCATTTTCTATGGTTGATAACGGATGAATGAAAGAGTATTTTTTCTACTTAGGTTAGCTTATAAATCTACAGATGTGAATTGATTTATGAGTAACTAACGGCATCAGATTTAACACATTTAGGTTGTGGTTGACCCAAAGCCAGTTTGACGATGGCACACCTGCTGTTTATTACTCACGTTAAAGCTCAGTCGACACTAACTAATAACGTTTTAAAATTTACTTCTGCTTTCGACAAAGCTGCTTCAAATCGAAGGGTTCCATAATTTTCGGCTGTCGTAAACGTCACGGCAGAGGTGGAACTCTGAACGAGTTACGGCTTAGCGTTACAATGGTCTATATTCGAACAATGGAGGCTTTTTTACTAAGAATTAGTCACAGGAGTCATATCCTTGAAGACGGTCAGGAAGGGTGAGTCATCAAAAGCCGCGGGTCGCGGGGTCACGGTTCAGTGCTCACAACCGAACTGTGCCAATGTTATGTACTGCGCGGACGCAGTTACGTCATTTTGAGCTGTTATATAGGGGCTTTGTCACGAGATAAAAAAGGAGCGGCTTTTAAGGGTTTCTTAATTAAAAACTGTTAAGCAAAGAGATTTAAGATACAACAGAGAAACTATTTCGAAGAAATATTATAGACAAACGGTGATCCCTTGTCTGCAGCAAAATTACATAATTTCCAAGTTTGACCCGTTATACTAGTACTGACACTTATTGCAAGTAGATTACGATCTGTTCGCTTTGCCCGTCTATTGTGAGTATTTTTTTACTGCAACGTAATCGACTAAAATAATTGAATTAAAGATTTTTGTATCTCCTAAGTAGAGTGTGTGAAGATTCCTTAAAGACATCGTCTATCAGTATAGTCAATATGATTAGCATATAAAATTTACCTTAGGTAAGTACGTACTTAAGAGCGTTTATACCTTACAGCTTTTCATACAAACTTTCAAGTCGTTATTTTCCGAAATGACTGAACCGATTTAAATGAAACTTTATACGCATAAGCAGGATACATAGGTCTAAAAAGATACTAAAAAATATTTTCAAAATTTGTTTTAAAAAAAGAGATAATTGGAATTTTCTGTTTCTATAGAAAATTTATAATCGGCCTAATTTAGCTGTAACACTATTTTTCGAAAATGATTTTTAGTAACTTTTTAGACCTGTGTATCCCGCTTTTTTTTAAGTTTCATTAAAACCAGTTCAGTCATTTCGGAAATAACGACTTGAAAGTTTGTATGAAATGTCGTTAGATGTAAACGCTCTTAAACAAAACATAACATCACGCCTGTAATTCGCGAGGGATAAAGCAGAGATCTGATTATAGTGCCTCAAACGTTCGCCAGTTAAGTCCATGTAACTACTATTTCTACATAATGACGGTAACTAAATAGACAATAGCAAAAAGTGTAGGCAACGAAGCATAGTGTCGTACGACAAACTCTATTGAGATGCAAGTGTGTCCAAGTGATCAACAGACCGACTAATGCGCTTTAACTAGGGGCCAACCATGAGGTCGATGCGGCGTTAACCAATGATCGGGTACCTTAACATTTATTTTTAAATTTAATCAGGCTTTACGTTAGCTGCTTTTTAATTTATATTTTCAAATAACGAAAAGTAAGAAAAACTGTTTATTCTGCACACTAATAAAATAACACACGCAAATTATAGATTAACATACAGCATCAACAGAAAGGCGAAAAGTCTCCTACTTGTATTTAATTTATATTCTCATGTAGTAATCAGCTGTTCTAATTGATTTTGACACCTAGATTGTTTACGAAAATTCATCAATCATTATAAATCTTTCATGTAATATCCAAGTAAGTATGATGAATGAAATATTTCAGTTACACTTGTACTTGCTTAACACACAGCTGAAAGGCTTAAAAGGTAAGTAAGTATCTATAAACAAAAGCAGATAGCGATAGCAATTTTATTTTTGACACAAATCTTTCTCACATTTTATTACGAGAGTAATGACAAAACTACTGATGTTGCATCATTTCATAATTATTTCCAGATTAGGTATGTTTCCGCTTTATTTCTAAAAGATGCAGAGTACAAAATTATCGGAAGTCGAACATTACAGTCTTTAGTTCTGATACCATTTCCGGACACACACGAAGTTGGTTTTGAACGAAATTGACGAAAATTGGACGTAAAGACGTTGTTTTTATTTGATTTGAAGGCCTAATTGAGCACCTAAGATTTGTTTGAAATGATTTTGATGTATGTTTAGTAATTGTGAGTCATATGAAGCCAACTATCATGAACAAGGTAACATACACCGTAAGTTTTTTTTTTTTAAATAACCTTTTTAGACTGATAGCAAAAATACAACGCAATTCAAAGTTTACTAGACAAAGTAACCACATCCTGTACCCCTGAATTAAAGAAAATGGAAAACGTACGTTTTTTTTTTTTAAATCTTTTTGGATTGAAAGCTAAAACTAAAATACATTTCCATGTCTTCCGGCCACAGTAACCACCTGTGTCTAAATTATAGAAAACATCAACCACAGTTGAAGACAACGTTACAAAAACAATTAAATCGTGAACCGTAACGGTTGCACTCGCAACAGCTTATTAGAAATGCAATAAAAATGACCCACAATATGGAAGCCATTCAAATTTCCAACCGTGGGATCTTTAAGAAACCGTATAAACATATTATTGAATTCAATAAAAACTTTATATTCAGTTCTATCAGCGAGAAAATATTCATAGATTAGGAAAATAACAGCATAAACTAGATAAACAGTAAATAATTAAAGAAACGTTTATTTGACTATGATGGATTTCCACTTACGAAGGATCACTTTTGCACAACAAAAACTGCATCCCGAATGTGCAACAGACTTTCATGTCTATTAAAAAAAAAATAAGGAAGATAAATTCGACTGTTTGAAAAAATTGTAACGCAATTAAGAGCGTTTACGCCTTACGGCATGTCATACAAACTGTCAAGTCCATATTCTCCGAAATCACTGAGCCGATTTTAATGAAACTTCATACTTCACATAAGCAGGATACATAGGTCTAAAAAGTTACTAAAAATCATTTTCGAAATATCTTTAAAGAAAATAGATACTTATTTGGAAATTTCTATTTCTATGGATAATTTATAATCGGTTTAGTTTAGCTGTAACACTATTTTTCGACCTATGTATCCTGCTTATGCGTATGAAGTTTCATTAAAATCGATTCAGTCATTTCATGCGTTTAATGAAGATCTGCAAACATGAGTGGCATTACCATGACAATCAACCCAATGTTTTGACATATTTTCAGTTATAAAAAACAGTAATATCCAATTAATGTCACTAGGAAAATAAGCCTTTTACGATGGGAACGAATTCAAACGAATTAATACACGTCGTAAAATACGAAGTCAGTTTATGGTGTAATTATAAGGATAAGCCATAATGATTGGCAGTCTGATAAAGTTATAGTTACTAATAGTCAAACAGGAGTTATTTTGACCGCTAACGGACAGCAAGACAATTTTTCTGTGGTGAATTACGACAGTGGACATCTATACTTAATTAATATTGTACAGGTGCTGAAGAGTTTCTTTGTTTGGTGGGTTGAACGCGCTAATCACGGGAACTACTGGTTCGAATTGAAACATTATTTTAGTGTTGGATCGCCCATTTATCGAAGAAGGCTACAGGCAATAAAAACTTCACGCTACGACCAATAGGAACAAAGCATCAATGAAAAATATTGCAAGAACGGGGAAAATGTCACGCAGACGAAGTTGCCGGGGTCAGCTAGTGTGAAATATTGTACGAGACATAGCGTGCTGTTGCATTTTGAGCTATCAGAGCTAAGTCGAACGTTGGAAATCCAAAAACGTGCTCTATGTCCTTAACATCATTTGAAACTTCCGTCGAATTGTCTGACTTTTGTTAGTTTTGTTTATGGTTCCTAGACTTCCTAATGTGTTACGTAGGTATTGAATCACATTGTGATGACTGGCATCATACATAATATGTTAAAGATATGTTATCATGATGACTTGTGCCCACTATAGATATCGAAAACGTGTGTAATCAATACGGAATCGCGTTTCGTCTATGATTGAAGTGTTGTGAATTGTGAGTTAATTGTGGTGTATTTTAGTTTTATATAGTTTATCAAGTTAGATCTCAGTGAACATACAGTTTTTATACGTAAAAACAATGGTTTCGACTTATGTGAAGTTTGTACTCGTCGGGTTTTTGGTAAGGGTTCAAACTTTTATTTTGTTATTGAGTGTACATAACACAACATCACGCCTATTATTCCCGAAGGGTTCGGCAGCAGTGTACCTAATAATACGCCCACATTTCACCAGTGATGTTCGAAGTTCCATGGATGAGTTTATTTATTAACACTAGCTGTCCCGCGCAACTTCGTCTGCGGCACATTTTCCCCGTTTTCGCAACATTTTTATTGCTGCTCTGCTTCTATTGGTCATAGCGTGATGATATATAGCCTATGTCCTTCCTCCGGTTGAAATCTATCTTCTTGCCAAATTTCATTAAGATCCGATCAGCCGTTTAGTCGTGAAAAGGTAACAAACAAACATACTTTCGCATTTATAATATTAGTTAGGATTTGGATTAAAACATTGAAACATTTCATCTGACAATTTAAAGCAAGTTTGAGCGACGCTTCATACTCGTAGTAGCAAAAGTTGCAGGAGTTTTTAAAGTACGTTACTTCCGTATTTAAATTCATTTATTTGTCCGAATATGGTACATTACATGGTCTTAAATTTAATAAATGGTCTCGTCTCATTCTGCCACGTGAGGTTCGCAAATATTAGGTACATAAATAAAATTATTAGAATTGTTCTTTATTAAATTAGTATTGTTATTATATAAATTTACAATATACGGCATGACAGTCAAAAATTTTATTACCGTACTGCCTCAAAAACTTCAGTCAAACTGATATATTTTAAAATCGTCTTCATTATGATACAAAGAAATACCTACTCGTACATAAGTTTTATTTCATAAAACATTTAAAAAAAAAAAAACTTGGGGATTGATAGATTGATTCTGAATTTCATAATAACGGTGGTTGTACTACATACTTATGCAATTAAGTAAAAATTACATGTCTTGTTTCAGGATTTGCTATCAGTATATTTTGTATTACCATATCTCGATATACACGCGAGAAAGCTAGGCTTCAGTTATATTCAGATTGGCCTCCTTGGAGCCATTTTTCCAGGATGCCAACTGATTTCATCACCTTTTGTGGTAAGTTTATCGTACATAACACAACCTCCTTTGTTTAGGCTGCTTATTGATACTAATTGTTTTTTCATAATATGCCCAAAGGCACTAATAATGGCTATAGAACTAGACCAGACTATACCCAATTGATAGGTATTGTTTCAGCAATAAAGGCCCAAAAAAATAACCGTCTTTTGTTTTATTTCCAGGGCAGCTTGAGTGACATAAGGGGACGGAAACCAATATTATTGTTATGTTTGATTATCTGCTCTTTGGCTTACTTCTCACTGGGAATGACATCATCGTTTCTTGTTTTCATAGGAATAAGGACTCTATTAGGTAAGTGAAGATATAAATATTATGATTTTATGAGTGTGCGGTGTTAGACCAAGAATAAGACAGCAGAATTGTCAATTTCTTCTCAGTGCCATCATCATCTGCTTAGCCTTTCCCAACTTTGTTGGGAAAGGCTTCCAGTCTTACCGGATGTAGCAGAGTATCAGTATTTTACATGAAGCGACTGTCTATCTGACCTCCACAACCCAGTAATTGGGTAATACGAAACCCCTGCTTAAGACTGGATGTCAGTCTTTCGGCTTCTGACTACTTGTAACGACTGTCAAAGATCTACAAATGACAGCCGGGACCAACGCCTTAACGTGCTTTCCGCGACACTGAGGAAACACCCATCCATAGACCGACCTCGGCAAGCTCTCCCTAAGATCGACCCGTGCGGCTGTTATTATTTAGCCACGAGCTCCTCAACTCTACCAATCTAAATGTATGATTTTTTTCGCCATTTCAACATTGGTCCCATGGTGAAAGTAGTTGGGTTTGAAGGTCTCCTCCACATCCTGGTATATGCAATGCCACATCTCAAATATTAGCCCAAATTGTTTCAGGAACGTTTAAGCAAACTCAAACATTAACAAGAGCCTTAGCACCAGACTACCTAGATGATCAGAATGATGTAACTGCTTTATACGGCAAGTTAACATCATTAGGAGGACTTGGGTTGGTTCTAGGACCAACCCTTAGCGGATATGTCATGGAAGCCTTTCCTGAAAGCGGTTTTACCATCATGAGTACAGTTCTAGCGGCATTCTTTATACTTAATGCAGGTAAAGAACATTTTATTTATAAATAATTTTAAACTGATAGCGTAGTGTCCGGACTACTTAAAACTACTCATTTATAGGACGACCCAAGGGCGCTCTAAGACGAGAGCCATAAATGATCATTTAATGGTCATAATCTCTCACTCATAATAACAGTTTCTAAATAATAAAACATAAACGTAGACATTGAAGCTTCGTACATTCTGAAGCATTATTATGAAATACCTTTGATATTTAAAAATAGTACCTTCTTTCTTATGTTTCACACTTTAAGACCTCTATCTCACTGTCACAGGTTTGATCAATTCGTTGCCAGACACCCCAAAAGAGAAGAAAGCCAAACCAGAAGAAGATCTTAAAGCAACAAAATTATTTGATCCCATTGTTAATACGATAAACCAAACTGTTGACAACTTCAAAAGTATAGATTGGACCAAATACTGGGACATATTCTTATTTAAACTTCTCATGTCAATGTCTATGGGGTTATACTTTAATAACTTCCGTTTATTCTTGAACACTGAGCACGAAGTGTCGCCCAAAGTTCTAGGCTACATTACAACGATGCAAGGAATCGTGTCATCAATAACGAATGAGAAAGTTACCTCCTTGGATAAGTTTTATGTCAAAGACAAGAACTATACTCAACGCCTCTTTCATATATTTCTGTTTATGATGTTGTCTTTGGTAGGGTTAGCGATGATGCCTTCTATACCATTTTACATTGCTCTATTGATTCCTACCGCAGTATGTTTTGCCTTCGCAAGAGTAGTTACTATGGTTGTAGTGTCGAATAGAAGTGCAAACAACCGAGGAACTCTTATAGGGGCGTTTAATAGTGTTAGCTCAGTAGCTGGTATTATAACGCCGATCCTCGGCGGGATTATTAATCATTATTTAGGTGTTACTTATGTATTTTATGCTGGTTCCATGATCTGTTCAATAGGTCTTGTTTTAAGTTACCGAGCGAGATTGAGATCTTTACAAGAGAAAACAAAGTAAAGTGGTATTTTTGTAAAAACGTTATTATTTTATTAATCCTCCTTTATTATTATGAAAAACAAGAAATGGTTTTAAAGTAAAAACAGAATTGATGAAGATAATTTTCTTCGTACTAAAGAGCGTTTACACCGTAAACGCTCTTTTTGAACCGATTTTAATTAAATTTAATACGCCTAAGCGGGAAACAGGTCTAAAAAATTAACTAAAAAAGTTTTCGAAACGTCTTTAAAAAAAAAGACAATTAGAAATTTCTGTTTCTATAGATAATTTATAATCGGTCTAATTTAGCTGTAACACTAATTTTCGAAAATGTTTTTTGTGAGTAACTTTTAGACCTATTATATCCTGCTTATGCGTATTAAATTTTATTAAAATCGGTTCAGTCATATCGGAAAATAAGGACTTGAAAGTTTGTATGAAATTTCGTAAGACGGTAAACGCTCTTAATTCTCTCAACCAATCACTGCATCAACAGTAATAAGATCTAATTGTTTTAACACGTCAGAGTAACACCAGTAATGGGTGTGCTCTAATTATCAAAACATTATGCAGGTGAATAATAAGGGAGTGTATCGTAGACCGTAGTTGTGGTCGGTTCCCACGACTCGGTTCCTTCCGGAGGCGGCGACCCGTGACGCTACCGTCTTGGCGCCCACATCGTGCCTCTCATTGTTTCACTGCTAGTTACTGAACCTCTTCAAAACGACAAGGGCCAATTTTCTAATCTACAAATTATGTTTATGGAGCTCGGTATAGTCGAACGAGAAATAATTTAAGCGCATAACGATACTAAGGGTGAGCATAGCCAGAAATCACATAAAGTTTGAAGTAAGAAAGAGGAGAATTTGTCCAGCAGTACACCACGACTGTACTATTTATTCTGTGCCACGATGTAGGCTGTTAAAAAAAACTTTGACTTTTTCAACAAACCTCGTCTCATCATTCCACTTTGTGATTGCAAAGGGAAAAAATGAGACAGCAAATTAAAAATAACAGTAAAGCAAATAACGGGTTAAGTATTGTATGATCTGCCATTAATATTAATTGTTAGGGGAACGATGAAAAACTGGGCGGTGTGACGGAAATGTCTGAAGCGCCGGGAGTCTTGGCACACGACGGAATGTCGGCGCAAGCGCAGGTGCGTCGGTGAAAAAAACTCGAAGGTGACCCTTCAGTATGTCCAAGGTCCATTGTGTGAGCTGGAAAGCTTTTGATGTATTCTTATAATTGGGATTGATGAGGTCTGCTTTTAGAGATCGATCACAATTATAATTAATTGCAAAGACTTAAAAGGAGGTATCACTTTTCAACTCATCAATCAGAACAATTGTTTTTCTTAATTTTATTTAACAACTAGCTGTCCCCGGCATGCGTTGCAATACACTTTTTACCTACCCTACCTACCATACCATACCCTACCCTACCTACCTACCTACCCTACCCTACCTACCTACCTACCCTACCCTACCTACCTACCCTACCCTACCTACCTACCCTACATACCCTACCCTACCTACCTACCTCCCTACCCTACATACTCTACCTACCCTACCTACCTACCATACCCTACCCTACCTACCCTACCTACCCTACCCTACCTACCCTACCCTACCTACCCTACCCTACCTACCCTACCCTACCTACCCTACCCTACCTACCCTACCCTACCTACCTACCCTACCCTACCCTACCTACCTACCCTACCCTACCCTACCTACCTACCTACCCTACATACCCTAAGTACATACCCTACCTACCTACCTATCTACCCTACCTACCTACCCTACCCTACCTTTCTCACCTTTTAAACCTTCCCTGGACTACGACAAACATTTTAAAACCAAAATCAGCCAAATCGGTTCAGCCATTCTCGAGTTTTAGCGAGACTAACGAACAGCAATTGATTTTTATTTATATATCAAGTCCCATGTAATAGTAGGCGAGCCTATTGCCATCAACTGGCCACAAATCCGGACTCAGAAAGCCCGACCTGCGAATCGAACCCAGTACCTCATGCTCAGCAGTCGCCCTTGCGACCACTAGGCCAACGCGAAAAAACATAAAGTACAAGTAGTACATATCGACAGTGTATCGAAGGACCATAATTCCCACAAGACTTCTATCTTTACATACAAGAAAACACCTTTGCTCTTCCACCGTATTACAAATGTTAATTACAACGCTGACATTTAATTACAATATAATTCCTATGGCCTGAGCGCGCTTCGTAAACAACTTTTGTGAATTATTGTATGGAGATGGGCAGGTGGATGATATACACAGGTGTTTCGGTGTTATAATGGTGGATTATTTTTTAGTTCATTATTTAGGACTATCTATGAAATAAGCTGTCATCGTGAATATTGTAAGGAAATTGTGTTGAAAATGTATGATTGAATTAAGTAATTTATTTATTTATTAAATAAGTAATTTATTGTATTTTAATATTAAAATAGTTTTATTTTTATATGTTATGTTTTATTTTTACTTTTTGTACCCATAGTTTGCGTGACTCTAGGTTCGATTTTTTTAGATTTGTAAGCTAAAAGTAAATGAACTGCCAGAGATGAAGAATAATAGTAATTCCTAGAACAAGAAAAAGATACAGAATTTCATTATCTTATTGCAAAAGCCTCCATTTCCAAGACAACTTCATTTTCAAGACAAAGTTTTATTAGTAGCTGCAGAACAAAAGAAACAGGTCTTTCGCCAATATTATTATTATATGATTGAAGGTAGGTACCCAACGTTCAATATTAGCGAAAGACCTGTTTGTTGTGTTCTGTAGCTACTAATAAAACTTTGTCTTGAAAATGAAGTCGAGAATAAATTCAGTATAACAATCCATTGATAAACCTTTCTGTAAGCGTGCGGAAAACGCAACTTATAGATACAGTATGTAACCAACTCTAAATAATTTCATTCATACATGTCTTATAAACTTTTCCTACATTCCCACCAATGGAATGAACATAAATAAATCACGCTTTTATTTATTATGTTCCACATGTTCACACATCCTCATTTCATATTCAATGTAAGCGACTTACTCCTCACAGCGTTTATATGCACGACATGTTTGACGTGGTCAAAATTAGAATTGAACTAGAATAGCCGTACTATTTCTGCACTATGGGCTATGGCATAACATATTTTTAAGAATCGTAAACAATGACTTTGAAATAGGCACTTAAATAATGCTAACTTAACATTCCTTGGAAGTCTGTCGGTGGGTGTTCCAAACTTCCAATACCTAATGGTTTTAATGTTTGATTTTGAACGCGTTATCTATAAACGTCTTCCTACCATTAAGATAACAGGCATAAAATAAGTATATCCAGTTCATTAACCAGATTTCTCGCCAATAATAAAATAATAAAACAAAGCCTTTTGCTCGGGTGGTCAATCTGTACATTAATACATTGGTGGAATGTCCGAACACGTTCAACCAATCAAACTAACGAGCTTACGTTTTATCACCTTCGTATTGTTTTTATAATTACTTTTATACCATTTTTTGAGTAATGGTTGGTTTAACATCTTTCAACCTTTTCTTTTAATTAATAACTTTGAGTCTTATCCTGGTTGTGGGAATCTTCTCGTCTCGTAGTCTTGGATTGTACTAAGCCTTTGATTTTATAAATCTGCTATTAAATGTGATGAATTTGGTGAATGTTTGTTGAAATTTGCAACGTGTTTTACAATAAGCAATAAGCATTGATGTGATTGAAACCCTTTAAAAGGATATGTAATTGATTAACTTGTTTCAGAAACCAATAAAATCCCTACATGATTTCCGAAGATTACCTACAATCTTTTCATAAATCTAGAAACAACATGCCACAAATTGCTCTTGACAATTCTAAAATCCCTCAAGAAAATGTTAACTAATTGTAACATCTATGACAGATACTAACTAGAATGCAATAAAAGATCATCACGTAAGTTTATGACAAAAAAACATATTATAAGTACGTTGGAACTGTTGGAAGAGGGGCCGAAAGTAAACAACGGAGTCTTGACGTGAGTGGAATAGTCGATAGTAAGTAAAACAAGTTGTGTAAGCACACACATGCACCTGTTCAAAGAGAATTGTTTAGATACTGGCAACACGAACGTTCCCGCTTTATTCCATAACAGGCGTACCTTCTCTATCGCACTCACATAAAAAACAAGTGGAAGAAAGAGAGAATAAATGCAGTTTGATTAATTTTTTTTTTTTTTTTTTTTTTTTTAAATAAATTAAGTCGTGCTAAAGCACGAGCCAGTAGCTCGTGCTTTAGCACGACTTTAGCAGTATTAAAAAAACATTAAACATTACGTACAAACATTAAGTATTAGAACAGGTGGCGAGCATTTAAATCTTGTTTCGACACTTACAAAATGTGTGTTTGAATAATAAAGTTAAAATAAATTAATGTTGAGTTTAAACGCGTGATCATCTTTATAATGGCGACAAATAGTCTCCAGGTGCGTTCAGTAAGCAGTTTCAATCATTAAGGACTATTAAGCTTTCGATACCATCTTTGGTTGTAATTAAATTCGGTTGTAAAGAGTTGGCTTTGCAGTTAAGAGCCATAAAACTTTTTTATACCCCATATTTTGCAACAAGTACACTTGTGATAAGAAAATAAACGAGCTAACTAATCTTATGACTACAAAATTTAAAAGCCAATATTGAATATTTAGGAGATCTAAACTTTAGGAGCCAAATTCCTGTAAAACTGGTAATTTGTCCATCAAAAAAGTTAAGGTGAATGTGTGCGAGAGCCAAACATGTTCTAATTGATGGAGAACACAAATTCAATATTGAAATTAACAAAACATGACATGGCACGGAACAGGAAGCATGTCAACAATCAACATGAAAGGAGAACACCGTTGATTGAAAGATAAATCTGTTCAAAGAATTTATGAATCAGCGTCGTGGCCGCACACATGATTTGAAAGCGTATTATTGTACATCAAACGTCATGTTTTAAAAATTCTGAATCCAGACGTGGAGACTTAAAATCTAGATGCCTAGTATGCTTCAAATAAACGCTCAGATACTGGCAATGACTCAATCGCACACAAACGTTACAAAATATTGATAGAAACAATAAAATTGTGACGTCACTGTGTAACTAATCTCCAATTTCAGACTAGTGCTTTTCCGCCAATAGTAAAACCATTGTTAAAAAGCGTAGGAAATGGGACGTCGATAACAAGTCCTTACATAAACGATACTTATATTTCCTTTACAATGAAATCAATAGTTTGTTTACTTCGCAACGTAGTGAGTGAGTAAATTAACTAGTTGATATTGTATGCAAAGGTTCTGATTAGAACAAAATCGTTAACGTTATTATCAACACTTATAATAACGTAATGTTGTTTAAAGACCTAGCTATTAACTTGTACCTTCTATTGCACAAGTATGTTACTTATAACTTAAAGCTTTAAGTTTAGACCATTAAGTACCGGCAACACCATACTTTTTGGGTCGATCCATTACGGAAGAGATAAGGCGAGTAAAGAATGGAGTAAAGGCTAACATGAGCTTATCTGCTTAACACTTCCACGAACAGGTGCACAAAAGTATAACGAACTCATTTTATGGTATAAATACGCTTTGGCTTATCAGTATCACTGAAACACTGGACCTTGGGAGCTCTGGAGCAAACATTAGCCATGAAAATTGTTGAAGAGTGATTGATGATTTGATGAGTGATTGATAATTCTTTGCTCGTCTTCTTTGCTGCTCTTTGCATGTATATCAAAGAGGTCACCGTCACAGTCTGTCTACACATCAAAAACATCGTTTCTTTTACCGCAATAGCGTTGTCAGAATCTAACAACTATCATTTTAATGTTGTTATATATTCTATTCAAAAGATTTCCCACGTAACTAATTCGAATCTACTGTTCGCCGTCAGTTTTATTAGAAAAACGATGTTAAAGACACTGGTTTTGTGACTTGTGGACACTCGGCTAATTAAGTTTTACCAAACATGTTGACAGCTTGAGCCCTTTTCAAGATAACAGAATATTTGGTTTCCGTTTAATCTGGGTGCTACGTTAACCATTGCTGTTAATTACAAAGCGGAAGTTCGTTGACCGTATTACTTTGAATAATCTAGAAAGATCTCTAATTTTGTATTAGTTTCAAGACAATGAAGTAATTTTTGATTCTATTACTGAGAGAGATTGATAGGGCAATCGCGTGCTCCAATTAAATCTACCTTTATGGGAACGTGACGGCTATTAGAAACCCCGTAAGAATATCCCCTCTTCAGGCTAAGTTCACACGATCTTTGTTTCGTTTTATTAATACTCTTCGCATTAATAATAGTCTACTCAGCGTCAGAAGTTAGCGGTATATTTAATGCGTTAGCCAACATCATACACTGATTGTTTTTGGTTGCGTTATTACAGGGAAATCATCTAAGTACCGAGATTTTAAGGCGTATAAGCTTTATTCCAAATAATCCAGGCGTTTTACAGCGCCTAATGGGCATTTAACTACGATAAAATGATAAAAGAAACCATGAGCCATCTTCTGGCTGTAAATAACGATAGGTCATCATAAAAATAGATTAGGGAAAGGGATTAAAAACAATTTTCACATAATAACAAATTGTCCAGGTTCATCTAGTACTTTCTTAGAAGTAACAAGTTGCGAGGCTTCATCCATCATAAGTCAGACGACGCAATCTTTGTCGCGTCAGCTTACTTTGCCGTGCAAATCCCATGTCGCCTTCAACACTCCACTTTTTCTTACATTCCTGGCTCGTGCCAACTATTCATGGTATATTTCTTTAGATACGCTTCTAAAGCCGCTGGAATGCCAGATAATAAAATGTTTCTACGACTGTTTGATTCAAACTAAAGACTGAGGTTCGTAAATCTGCGTAAAGGAATTGCTGATGTCTCTAATTAAATTGTTTTCAATGCTACTTACAAGTAAGGTCTGATACATTCCATTTCCTTTTGGAACGTTGTTTTTCGTTCTGCATAATTACAATTGGCAAAAGAGCCGACGATGTTGACTTCAGAAGCAATAACGTCTTGAAGCAAAAAGAGTAGGAGGCCAAGGCACTACTTAGTTAGGTCTACAAACGTCTTGCTCACCTCCATGACCACATACATTGACTGACACAAATACTTTGACAGGACATTCTAATACTTACATAATTGCTTATTAAAATCCTGGCCCTAAATAAGATCACACACGTATACCTTAGAGCTATGACATCATTTGTCTCATTTCGTGGAATCTTCACGCGATGTATAGGCTGGCATTTTAATGGGATGTTGATGCGGCACCCATGGTACCTACCTACACGCACGCCCAGAGCTGATGGTTGTAAGTTTTTTGTATGCTCTCGCGTCTTTTCCGTGTGGTAATTACGTCTATGTAAATTGGATCAGATTTATCAAGTGCGTACGAGCGATGGAACGCCAGTTATGCGTGTGTTTAGAACCGGAATACATGGTTTGGTTGCTGACGATTAGTTTTGAGTGTAAGTGTAATAGAAGACATGAAGTACTCGTAAACCAGATAACT
The DNA here is from genome assembly GCA_963082945.1 of Cerastis leucographa. NCBI lineage: Eukaryota > Metazoa > Arthropoda > Insecta > Lepidoptera > Noctuidae > Cerastis > Cerastis leucographa. Next base: position 15,619,212 of record OY720356.1, on the reverse strand, counting down.
TTGGACAGGTGATAAATAAGAAACTTATTTCAGAAAAAGTTTTCTCGTTAAAAAATAACTATACACAGAACTGTGTTTGCTTATTTCGAAGAAGAGACTGATTAAAGAGTTCTTGACACCTCGATACCTCAAAGGCTTTTAGAATTTCGCAGTTCAATGATGAATTTCGCAACTCAACGAAAATAGCCTCTTACCTCATCAATGAAATCAATCTCAGACAAACAGTAATTTGATGTTTTACTAATTAAAACAAGCATGTTGTTCCCACGATAGCGCTAAGCCTATTACCAGTACGACGTAACATTTTCGTTAGCAATCTCGAGCTAGACTGTCAGAGAGACGAAGCCGATGTGGGAAATATAACACTATATAAGACCAAAGTGGTTATTGTATGAAAAGTTATAGCTTCATCGACGTCTTTCTCTTCACATGGATATGACACGCGCGAAAAGATAAGACTGGCAATTAACATATTGTTACGCTGTAAAAGTGTAAATACAATAGCTTAACTGGCTGTTTTCCGAGAAAATACAACGCGGTTTTCCCCACGTTTTTTTTTCTTTTTTTTGTCTTCAGAAAGTAATGCCTTGATATAAGTTTTACATTCAGTATTCGATCTTCCAAAAGTTTTTGTCGGTATCTCTCAAATATTTATTTTCTCATGGTGACCCCAAATTAGTATCAGGTAGAGAATTTATTACAAAGATCCCATGCTCAAATTATGTCAGCCGTAATTTGATATTTTTGGACCCACCAGCTACTTCAAAATATTGACGTTGCTATACAAGAAGCCTTTAAACAGGTTCTAACATTATTAGTATAGTAGTCACGTCAACAAACGACCCCTAATGGAAATAGCCAACAGTGTCATCATCATCACATACCTAATACCACACGAAATTCAACTTTGACTCTACTCAGTTAAGATTCATTTTTATTGTAGCATAAATCAAGAGAACCGGTGTAAATGAGTACGCGCCGTTACTTATAACGTGTGTCACCAAACTATATTGTCTGCTTATAATGTGAGTATGTTTACCTTTGACCATAAAATCTTGGAGTAGCAGTATTTTATATAAAACGACCGGCCAGTTTTGGAGGTTTGAAAATGTGAATGAAAAACAGAAAGAACTTTGAACACTATAGGAAGTAAAATTTTATACAAGAGGGGAAGACGAAAGAAACGCCGCTGTATGAATTTTGTGAAAGATAAATTGGCTAAAAACGGGAAGAACACTAAGGGAATGGGTGTAAATAAAATAAACTACGATGCGCGACCGATCTACAATAATTTGACTCAGGAGAGCAAAAGGATGATTCACTTTAAGTCATAGAATTTACTATAAAACAAAAGAATCATAGAAATTAACAAACAAAGGGTTATAATTAATTACGAATCTAATGAGCCAAGAAAGGAAAGCTTTCAAGAAGCATGCCGTAAGAAAAGCCATCAACATAAATCATCTTAAGATTTCCAACGTTCGCTCCTAATATCTGAGTGTGATAAGGAATAATGCTTTGTTAAATATTCCAGATAGAGGATTAAGCCCCCAGCTTACTCGATGAAATTTGAATAATGCTCGGAGGCGTGCCAATGACAGCCTCCTAATGCCTCTCGTTTATCTCCGAATTTATCACTCAATATTATTTACGTCAACTTAATATATAAAAGTCTGTTAAGTTATAGGTACGTTTAAATGTAAGTGTTAATGATTGTAATCATTGTTGCCAACACAAAAAATAAATATGTATAGAGCTCTAATTAAGTATGTTTTGCATTTTAAATGAGAGTGATATATGAGCTGTATCTAAAGAATTTGGGAACAAACATGCAATAAAGTCTTAAGCGTATCAAAAACATCCAATTAAGATATTTAAACAGGCCATATGATGCGATCTCAACTACGAAAAAAAAAACTTTGTGACCAAAAATAAATATGACGTTGTATATTTAAAATCTCACGAATATCTACAAATAGATGTACGTACTAACCACATAGGTATGTATTTCACTACACATCGATAATCAACACCCCACCCACGATAGGCAAACAGTCAAACACGTTGAACTTCGCATACAGCCATTTAAGTACTTGTTTGCCTTCTACCTTCGAGGAATTTTGCCAGAGCTTAATAAACAATCCGATGAGCGAAGGTCAGGCAGGTCACAGAAATGTTACCGAGGACATGTATTTCGAAGAAACATCTTCGTTAAGGATAACCTATGGAGAGACAAATGCGACACGATGACACGACATGAGTGCAACGGTTGGAACATGGAGCGAAGCCGAGTGAACATAACATGCGGACATAGAGGATGATGAAAGTCAAGTCTATTAAGAAACAAATTTCGCGAAAACGTAGGTAGTAAGAACAGCTGCGCTCATATCGCTTTGTCGCTTTGACTCTTATCAAGGCCTACAAAGAAAGTAAAAAATGACTTACCTGGACAGCACTGTTCAAAAAACAGTTGTTCTGCCCCGGAGCATTCCACAATCCTTTAGTGGTGTGAAAGATCCCAGAATCTCGAGATCCATCTCTCGAATGCTGAGGTCGAAGTTCAGCGTCCCGTGCGTAACGATCGTGCGCGGGAGTCGCCATTGTTGGCGCCATTTTTATCACCAATCCGCCATTTTGATGAAGAGAGCACTAAAGTAATTTATCCACTTTCCACATTTCGGTATCTGAAAAGATAAAATAAAGTGGAGAATGTAATATCTGCAATTTGGTTAACAAGTCTGATTTATGGAAGACTGTCGGATTTTTTTTTGGATTAAAATAAATCTTTGGGATGATATTCTTAAGACATAACTGAGACTAGGAAACATGTGAATTACAGTGTTAGCGAAAATATTTTTACTCGTTGGTGCACAGAAAAACAAAACACATTTCTTCAGTTCCCGATTCCTCAACTCGATCAAGAGGATACTTTTCTTTGTATCAGGTTTTTTTTTGCTGTTTATCTGATCTTTAGAATATTTTGTTAACCTATCAACAACATTAAAACTAACGCGAAAAGCGTCTAAAAATGAGCATATCCGTCAAAAGTAGATAACATGGTACAATAATTTGACGAAACGTTCACACAGCCTAGACAAGACAATCGCTGGGCGGAGTCAACTATCGTGTTCTGATTTCTCATTCATATAATTGTTACATTGAGGTTAATAAGGCGAGTTTTCATATTTAATTAAACAATGATTCATTAGTTGATTCCTTTCACTACTCAAATCACGAGCATTGTAACTGCGACCAGCGACAACAATGAGCTGTGTCGTTCGTACCCTGTCAACCTTTGTTGAGTAGAGGCAAACGGTTGCAAATCTTGCTAATTATCGATTGAATGGTCGTGATAGACCGTGAAAATTTGTTTTAGCTAAATAGAAGTCAATTTTGCCACATGAAAGAGAATTTGTCGATCCTTAACTAGAACGCGATGATGTCACGCTTCAGAGCTTCAAAATTCGTTCCGCTGATAAATATATAAAATACGGCTTTGTAGGTAAATCTCTAAAAAATATAACAAAGGAATCTTTATGCGATGTAGCTACTAGAGACTTTTGAGGAACACACAGTGACTGTTTACAAAAAAAATCATGCCCGGAAGACATTATAAGATCCTAAGTAAGGAGCAAAAATGGCAATTAACGGAGTTACAAGCATACTTGTTGCTAATGATTAAGAGCTATAAAAGAAGCTACCGCATTTCTGTGTCTATATCATCTTTATTAAATCGGAGCTGTAATACAAAAACAACTTGCAAATGACGTGATTGTAAAAACATCTGAAGTCCATTCAAAGCAACAAAACAGCACTTAATTTAAATGCCCCAATTACAGCTGCTCATTTGTTCGTTTCTTTAAAAAGATTGAAAGAATCGTGGTTTTACCGACGAGTTGACCAAATTAGTGTTGCAAGTCGTGCGCCGGCGCCCCGCGGTGCATCGGTCGTCGGTCGCATGCGAAAGCACATGTGCGGGCTTCCGCGAAACGACACGCAGTAAAACGGTTTATTTCAAACTGCATGATTTATGTAGAATATACGAGTACGAGTATATGGGAACGCCAGCCGATCGGCCGATTCATGAATCCAGAAATTTTCTAATTTTACCTTCGAAGAGATTTTACAGCTTTCACGGTAACTGCTATACAAGTTTTTGGTTGCCGAAATGGCTGTTACAAAGAAGCTCGTGCGTGACTAAAAAAGCCCAACTTCACCAAAAGTCTGGTAAGAAAGGAGTCATAAAGTGGTAAAATCCGCGGCAAAGGCATCAAGCAGAAGATCAACCTTAGAGTATACAACCTTCGAAGATAACCTTTTAACAAGTTTCAATATGCACCACGCGTATATCTACAAATCCTACATGTAACAACACAAATCTTCATCACCATGAATGAAGTCCATCTCTGTTTCTCTGTTTGGATTCTAATAAGCATAATGGTATTGGTTCCGTTAAAGGCGCCAATATATTTTGTAATGCAAATGCAGGCGTACGTGTGGAGTTTACATGTTGTTTCTAAATACTAAACAAGCAAGCTGAGCTATTTCAGTCAGAATCTTGCGGCCACACTTCCGATCTATCGATAATTTAACAAAAAACGGGGTTAATTCCTGGATATCATTTGCTTGTTGCGCAACAAGACACGTTCCCGTCTCGGTTTTTATTTACAGATTCTGTTACAAGTAACTGAGATCGTGATTACGGATTCCAGAGCATAAATATTTGTAGTAAGTTGAAACAACTCGCTGCAGAACAGTCGGTAGCAATAAACATTGTGTATAATTGAATTACGAAACTTTTCTATTCTTTTAAACTATGCTTTCTCTACAACAAAGAGCATCAGCTTGATTTGCAGATACTGATTTTGGTTATGTTATTAATTGAGTAACATTATCCTGACTTCAATCATACATAACACATTCTAATTAAAACGTCAAACTGGATGCATTTTAATCTTCGAAACGTTTAATTAAACGTAACCAACAATTAAATTACAAAAGTAAAAGGGTTAAAAAACCCATAACAGCGTCCGTACCACACCGTGTATAATCCGTGCACCCAAAATAATTGCACCCAAAATAATTAATCTCAAGTGTTATGCTATAGTCAGCTCCGTTTCGTTACTATACTCGGATCTAAAAGGTTCTAAGTCCTTTCTTAGGATCCTGCAAGTGATCCTGAAACCTACAAGTGATCCTGCTAAATAAAGTTCCTTTTTTGTTAACTTCTAGCTCTGCCCGCAGCTTCGCTTAGGTACTCATGATCGTGCATTCTACTGGCGAAGAACGTAAACTCATTTTTAAAATAATTAAATATTTTTAGGCTTGCTTCATCAATGCAACGTTATCGTTAACGTTCGTTGGCAATCATTCTTAATAATCTTAATTTTCAGTTAAGCTACTCACTCATTCATTTTCATATAATATGTTACCTATTCAATGTTATATAGCACGAGTTTCCAGAAATCTTCTTATAGAATCACAGGGCACAAGGAAACGAACCGAGGAAGAGCAATACTGTGTTGGAGCGAGAGTGACCGACCGGCCCGGCCCTGTTCGATGACCGCCTTGGGATTTGATGGATTCATTGAGTTTGTATAATCGGTTCAAGCTGTTCTAATCTAAGTACCTATACTGTATCCTTTTGGTATATAATGAAGCAGGTACCTAATGGAGGTGCTCGTGAATCCTGCTCTTCAATACTTGACAGTATGTGAAGTAGAGCAGACGACTGCCGTATTTCAATTACGTGTGACGATAAAAACCCACACACCTCTGTAATTGAATTATTATAAAGAAATAAATCATAAGTTATTACATTTTTTACTTCGAAGAGCTAGAAATGGATTGTATGTAGCACCACGTGGGTAATAAGTAATAACGATTGTAATCACCGAAATGATCCGACTGACGACCGCAGTCGCATTCCTGCGTTAGTTACGCTCAAGATTCACTTTTATCTCTTTTTGTAGGACATTTCATTTCACTTCTTTATCTCAAAGCCTATTACTTTCCAACACTGTATTTCATAAACTAGAATATGGCAGTTGCTTTTTATACGTTTTTTATTCAGGCCAATCATAATTAAAACTTTCAATTGTAATGGCTCTCTGAGCACAGAAATAAGACTTCAAACGTCAATCATGTTTCACGTACGATGATGCGTTTTGTCACTAAACGTTCTTTAAAAGCTTAATAACATGTTAGTTTGGGCCGTAATCAAGCAATTGTTGCTTATTGCCCAGTCACGCTCCTTTTACCAGATGACTGGTTCCATCCAAAGAAATTGATAAATAATTGACGGTTACTATAAGTGTTTGTTTACAGTAATCTTTGAAATTGTACCAATATTTCAACACAAGGGTATCATAGAAGAAATGTTGAACTACTTCAAATAAGTCATTTGTTCCCGGAAATTGCCCTCCGAATCCCGCATGCAGTTGTATAACAGAGCGAGGTGACAACTCAAATTGCTATTCTGAGAAAATATTCTCAACTAATCTCAATAACAAATCTCAAGCGGTTAACTTAGCGTGTGATTCGCCATCAAAGCCGCTCACATTGCTGAAAAAAATAAGAAAACGCTCAAGTGGTTGCACATTACCATGGGAACAAAAAACTTCAACTTAATACAAAAACTTAAGAAAGCGAGGGATTGTTTCAAGTGTTCCATTAGTAATAAATTTTGAGTGATAACTTTTGACTTTAAAAGCATTCCCTTTGACTCGAGCACCTATAAAGAGTTTGTCGATGTAACTAGGCGCACGTAACTTTGTACCCTCATAAAAATGTTATAGCCCATGTTTGATCAATGTCTTACTGAATACTAATAGGTATGTTACCTATGTATGCTTCACTTACTTTAAAAGAGGCCGGTGTAGACTATCAACAGTACTTTAACCCCGACTGGATGATTTCAGTAAATTGTTCAATAAAATTTGAAAACAATTCAGGTTTATCGAGGTACTAACATTTGGCGTTTTAATTGCTTTGTGTTTGCCGGTAATTACACCTATGTTTTAATGGCTAAATCAATTTTAAATGAAGGTGTAAAAAACAAGGGTTCAATCAGAAAGAGAGTTGTCTACATTCTACAAGATAATTATCTTGCCATTGCGGTCAGAATGAAGCCTCAAGCCAAAAGAAATTAACACAAAAAAAAGAATACGTGCCACAATTTTTTGTCTTCACTTCCACTCAGTCACTACACATAGTACATATGTACTGTGTTTCTTTATAGTTGCTTTAGCCATGACATAGCTAGATACTAGATTTATGTGGGGCGCCTACCTTTGACCTAAACCCCGCGGGTATTGGAGGTTAGATGGCACTTAGAATCCAGTTCTTTGCTGTATGTGGAGAATATATTATTAGGTTTATTTACTAACTTTTAGAGCTGGGCAATGCTGACTAATACTATAATTCCTTTGACGACTGCGAAACACGAAAGATGGTCTCTCCATTAATGGTTAAAGCAATTGTTTTAGTTGAACACATTCGAACTCAATTCTTCTACCTGCGGGGCAAAAAGCTTATATGTATGTAAATTCCCCAATTAAAAAAAAAAAAAAAACATCAGACAATTACTTATTAATTCATCTATTTTTAGAATCTCTAGGAATGCAATTAAATCAGACAGCTAGGTGTGGTGCGCAGCAAAAGAATTACAAACGAAATCCGTTCAAAGTTTACACTTTGAGTTGAAGCACAAACGGTCAAAGATTTCTTACAGGCAAGCACACGTGCGCCACAGCACACCATTAAAAAGGAACGCACACATGCCAACATCACGAACTTGATTATACGTTACACAAAAAGAGGAAGAGCGGAGGCTGCGCGTGCGCCGAGTCGCCGACCCGCGAGATGGCACGAGTCAAAACGCCGCGTCGCGTCGCGCATAATATTACTATTATTATTTTATGACACTATTCCTCCTATACGATCAACACATTTTGCTCCGTAACTAATAAAAAACAGCAGGCCAGTTAACAGGGAATGAGCAGATCATCGACTCAGAAATAACTGCAGGTCGTTATTTATCAGATAATTAAAAACAGAGCTCCATATTATGCAACTTATGACATGGAATAATAAAAAGAGGACGATTTTGTTATCGATTTGCCATAAGGATCAAGCAGATTGAAAAAGACGGCCAGAGACAAGTATGGTAACATCTGTAGTCACAATTTTGAGCGTACGAGTCTTTAATATTCAAAACGTGAAACCACTTTTCTACACCTGTGTTAATATTACCATTGGTTTAATGGAAGGCAATGAGAATAAGATTACTTGAAATGCTTTGTACATTTATTAAAACTTTCATTAGACCACCGACGATCATAGAGCACAGACATCATCTAAAATTCAATTGAATAATATAATTTCGAAGAAGCGTATCTAAGAGGCGTGACGATGAAGGCGTTAATACGAGCATAAATAAAATACCTAAAGCACGTTCAAAAGAGAAGTGTCAACGTGCGGTATTAGACATTAATGACTGTCATTCCTCAATGTGCAGGCCAACAAAGAGAATTCAATTAGAGAGCAGACCTCACAGTTTTCAAATTATGTATGGACATACATAAGCAAGACTGAGTTTTCTATAGTCAATGGACAGCAGTGGAGTGTTTTAGTTAAAATTATCGTACAGCATTGATATTTACGGAGAAGATTCTAGCTGCTACAAAAGATGGTAGAGATTGTGAGGCAAGATTCTGATAGGCCAATCGATAACCGTGGGTAACTGGTAGGTACTGACCACAAAACTGCTAAGGGCGGATTTCAACAATGAAACTGAACGCGATCAGCACATTTAATCGGCGTTTAAGAGCTGTCTATATCAATTTCCCATACGAGGACACTGACATAATTAGAACGCGGTTTAGATAACCTGGTGGCGTTTGGTTTCATTGTTTAAATCTGCTCGTAGAGTTCAAACGCAGTTAAAAATTTAGAAGATAAAGAGGATTCCACCTCGTAAACATATGGAACTAAATGTTCCACCTAGCAACCATGTGGTACTAACTAAGAATTCCACAATTATAACAATTTTGTAAAAAAAAACAAAAAACCCAAACCGATCTGGATTCAACAATTTTCGTACCCAGAATCATAGCCAAAGATTGGTACCGGATTATCCAACAATATTACAAATTCATTAGCAAATTAATAAGCACCTCATTAACTTTAAATTGTCATATCTCATTAACACATGTGGATAACATTGTTACTAAAACTTCAACGAAATGATGTCACCCACTATGATTGGCGATTATGGCTCCTATCAGCCAAAACATATTATTACAAAATGGTAATGTGATCTCGATTTAGGATACAATGTAACTATCTATTAACATAGATAGAAATGCTAATGGTTGCTGATTGCTGTTTTATTGGAGCAAAACTGTGGAAAATGACACGGGTAGTCCAAAGTTATAACTAAAATAGAGGCCGGTACACAAGAGTTTGTTTCTCGGTACAGATATTCATATTCGCATATGTTTGTCACAGTTTCACAAACGCAAGTTCCCGCGGTCTATTGTTTACAAGTATCTACGCTCAATGGCAGATTGGCTGAGATTAGCCAGTCGTGATGTGGCCCATATCTCGATGAAAGCAATCACGATCACCGCCGGAGACATACTTGTCACACGAACAGTTCTCGAGATGATCACGATATAGCCTCGAGCTTGGATCATATACCCATAGTTACATAATCACGGCACAAAATAAATGCAATAAAAATATTCAGGACGAGGATAAAATAAACAAAAGACGATCACTGACTTCTAAGAATGAAAGTTCTATGATCTCTTAACTTTTATGAATCCAACAAAGGAACCGTGCAAGAAAAGATCAACTTATGACAGTACTAGCTATCTGTGCATCAATGTGAAACGATAGAGATTAAGAATAGGAGTTAACTGCTTACCAAATCCAAAAAGTTCTAGCAGATACGATAGAAAAACGACAAATCGTTAGCAAGGTGACATGAAAACATCGTGACAGACGCACTGGTCACAAGTAGGTTAAATGGAGCATGCGATATTTCATGCTCAGAAGCATTAAATAATTGCACATCGTAGAAATATAACTGTTAATAAATAGTAGGATCTGTGCAATGACAGAATCGCCTGTTAACATATTTAGATAACGGGGACCCGTCCGCGGAGCTTATTAACTTACACACGGCAGCTACTCAATTCCTCCAGACCTCGGAGACGGTAGCAAGATTTAAATATTAATCGAACAAACCCGTTCTTTGAATTAGAATAAGCTTTTAACACGAAATCAACAAAGTACCAATCAAGTTTAAAAGCGTTCATTCAAAGCATTACTACAATTCGAAGGCAAAATGATGGGCTTATTTATCTGCATAGACATAGTTAATTATACAGACGTTAAAAAAATTGCTCCTCCACCTGGCTCGAGGCACGTGCCTCGTTCACCTGTTCTTTAGTCGCACTTTTAAATAAGTAGGCTCTCAAAACCGGCAGTCATCATAGATGTTTGAACCATGCCATTATTTTTTGTACATACGTTACAAAATTGCTGCATCGCATACGTAATGATAAGTCAGCAATAGAAGTTGTGATAGTAGGCTGCTATTATTTTTAAATGATGATTAGGGCGTAGATGTGGTTTTAAATCATTCGAGTGCTATAAAGAAACCATCGTTCATTTTGTTGGCGAGTGTTAGAACTGGTATACAAATAATATAACGGAATCCATTAAAGTATTAAACTTGTATTAGGTGAAATAAGGCCAAGCTTTAGTTAAATTCGTGAAGCAGACATGTTTCTTTTATTCCAACAATGTTTATCTCATATTTCCTTCTATATATGTCAAAATTAAGGCAATCCTCATTTTTATTTTATGTCTAGAGAAGATCAGATCTTAATGACTTGAGGTTAACCATGAAAATTAATGTGGAACATGGGAAATTAGATACTTTCATGTTGGGGCTGGTGACATGCATTGCGATACTGCACAAGACGCTGGCCTCAATATTTACATAAAGTATTGATTTCAAAAGTTAACTCTTTTTTGGCGTGCTGAAAAACCATTACATTCATATTCAAAGCTGTGTCAAGGTGGGCCAAAATGGAGTCAAGCTAAATTACAATAATGTCTGTCTAAGCTCATGATTACATAGTAAAACGCAATTGGTATCACTTTGTGTTGCAAATCCTTTCTCCGTTGAGAAAGACGGCGCCCGAACAAAACTATAACTTGGTCACATGGCGATGTGACCGACTTTAGAGTAATGTGACTTAGTAATATACTAACTCTATTATGTTAATTGAATAATTGCGATACGACTAGACGGTGTAACTATAGGTAAGTTAAAAAAGCCGAAAGCAAATTCACTTTTAAAAAGAAAGTTCGCAACCACTACTTAAGTCAGACTAAATAACTCTTAATTTAAAGTCTAGTCATAGTAATTATTATTAGGTTTCTCCTTTTTTATTCTTGTATTAGTTATAGTATATATTAGTATATTTTATTTGTATAATGTGTATTAGTATTTATGTAAGTGTATGAATTTTCGAAAACTAGTTATTTGTAAATATTTTTTTGTACCCTACCACAATGTTGTCGTATTTTACCCTATGGTTGACTGGTAGAGAATGCCTTGTGGCATTAAGTTCGCCTATGTACCACTATTGTACATGAAGTTTAGTCCTTGAAGTGGGCAAGAGAGTTGTACTGGACTGGAACTGATTGACTGTAGGCACAAAACGTTTTGGTCGTATTCAAAGGCCACAAAATCCCCATTTTCACTAACACTCAAGGTCTGTTCCGTATTATTGAACGTCACTCAAAACTCAAGCATTACTTAAAACTAGATTCAAGCCATTTCATTTGTTGAAACTAGACTAGCCTACGGGCCTAAGAGATACCTTAGTGAATGCCTGAATATTATTGTGCTTTTGAACTGCAACTCTCGTAATTACTAAATGGTGTCTATGGCCATGGTCAACCCGATACTGCAATACACACATACAAGCATTGCCTTTTCCCCCCCTTAATGTCCAAATCATCTTTGCTGTGCAAAAATGACCCTAAGCGTATACTCCAAAATTAAAATATTTTATTTCACACGCCTACATGGGCACTTATAAAACGTCGACAAAAGGTGCACGGTTCGGGTTGGTCGTTTCCTATGGAAAAGATCTAGCAAGAAACTCCATGGTTACTCTTTTAGAACCATTTGGTTTTACAATATTTGTATGTTACAGCGTTAGAACTTAAGTATGGGAGGACAGCGTAGGCCCGACAATAAGTCGTTGCTTACTACAAAATGTAGAACAAGATAAAAAGATAACAAGCTCCAACTCCTACAACTCTGCTTCTAAAACGACCATTATTTCTCCAAAAACCCATAAAACCCTCTATTTTCTTTCAGTTTTATTGGAAAATGGGTCCTAAAGACGACAAATAAAGTTCGCTGCAAGCTCACGGTCAGCAGTCACAGTGCTTTGACCACAAGTCCGAGGCGGTTAACTTTTTAAACGAAATAGAACGCGTAGACTCGGAAAGCTCGGCTCAAACAATAACACCAAGAAAGGCACAACTGAGATTTCATTAGCATGCAAGTCAACATGAGAGTCAGAATACTAATATAACCATTTTAGGTAACAATGCGTTCAGAATTCCGTATTTGTAAGGATAAATCGTGAAACCATAACTCACTTCCTATAGTCAATTTGAATAAGAAGGAAGAATTAAAAAAAAAATCGGCGCTTGTAGCCAAAAGAATAAATTAAAAGGATTTTAGGCCTCGATATAATTATAAAATACTGAGGTTTTTGTGATTACTTAAGCGTTATTTTTGGCTTTTTATTTACCCTACCTCTGGAATAGCTGGTTTTTCAAGTTCCAATAGGAAATATGTTTAACTTTTTTATGGTGCTTTTTGGTACATTACTTACCTACTAAGAATATTATTATATAAAAATAAATTGAGCATTTTGTAACAAGTAAAAAATTCAAGTGTTATTGTTGAAATAACATAAAGAGTTCCAAGTTAACACTTACCATAAAATCCACACAATAACAGAATGGCAGTCCTTTTATTAAGTCCGCATTTACACTTCAATATAATTTATTTCACCTAAGTTCCACTTAATCCAACACTTGGGGTCTAAATCAGGAATTGTACAAACCTAATTGCTCACAAAAGTTTTAACACAAAATGTCCTATAAAAAAAAAATGGTTTTCAAAAATCTTTTAAAAAAATTCAAAAGTAATTCACATTCAAAATTCGAATCAACACTTTCCCGCCAAATGTTTATTTATTTCGTCGGTACCGGCAGGCAGTAGCACAGCGGCGCGCGTCCAACCACGAGCAGAGCCGGTTCGTTGTTGATTGTTTTATTTTGAACGCGATCGCGCTGCTCGGTTCAAGCGCGCAACGGCCAAGCGTCCCTCGATATACGATACCAAAAAAAGGTACTCTTAAAAACAATCCCTTTCTAGTGTAATGGGATAAGAACTTTTTAAATGAGATGAGGCGAAAAAATAACTAGGCGCGCTTGAATATAAACCTGTTTATTGATTGTATAGCCCGCTGCAGTGTTTTGATCAAATTGAATAACAATCGTTTGGGTAAATGCATAACAAATCAATAAATGGGTATAACAAAATAATTGGGATTGCTTACAAACTATTTTTACAATGATTAATCTGAGTAGTAAATTAAACTTATTACCATTTAAATCCATGGATAAAGAAGTCGGTACTTATATCGTATTTTTTATACAAACAATCCTTGAAGCAAGGCAAGATTCTAACTAGATTACAAGAATATTTGATGCTATTTGTTCATAGACCATAAAACAAGGCGTTCTTATAATTATAAAAATGATCCTCATACATATGATGTAGGTGCATAGGTCTTGATCCATGATTTTAGTTCGAAAACCTCACTTTAAACTAAGCAGTTCAACTAGCGCCATCTATTGGCGAATGTATTTCTAATCAGCTTTCAGCTGGCTTCTCTTCTACATTTTCTTGTTTCTCTCCTTCATTTTCTTTTTGCTCTACTTCATTTTCTAGTTTCTCTATGTCTTCTACACTTAAATCTCCTTCAAATTCATTCTTATCCTGATTTCTGTTTACGTTGGCTCGTTTCAAAAACGGTTCATGCAAGACTTTGTGGAGCTTTTTTGCTTTCGTAGCACCAAATCCGGGACATTCTGCCAGCCTTGATTCTGATGCTCTTATTATATTCTCCAATGTGCCAAATTGTGATATGAGCGTCATTGCGTCCGTTTTATTCACTGGTTTTATTGTAGTTAACGCATTTACCACCTACAAACAAAATAAATAATTAAGTAGATTTTGAACTTAAAGCCTGTTTAGTATAACCATACTCTTTGCCTGAACTGGAAATAAAATTAAGGAATCTTACAAAGATTCTTCACAAAAGTCAGCCGGAATAGGTTTCGCAAATCAGAGGTAGTTACTTACGCTTTCGTCGTCACTAAAGGAAACAATAATTAAAACAACGACTCTTTATAATGTCTTCTATCGATGATTTCGATCGATGTCATACACGATGCGAGTGATGCGACGCGCCTGTAGGTAATGTCGCGGCAATCGCGAGCTACGACGCGACGCGATTCGGTTTTTTCTTTTGAAAGAGCAATGCAATGAGCCACATCAGTAATTTTCAAAAGGTGTAATGCCAATAATGCTACTACTATTACAAATAATGAGGACCTGAGTTCGATTCCAGGGTCGGGCAAAGTGACATTGAGATTTTCAATCAGGAATTTCTCAGTGGCACATCCACGGGCTCCGGTGCCTGATGCCCGGTTCATGGTATTAGGCATGCCCCTTTACATGGAACTTAAACATAACTGGCGTAATGTAGATGTACTATTAGGTACAGTCACGTCTAATAATATGTATACACTTAGCAAAACTGAAAAGTGGTTTACTCAAGAAATTAAGGTTTCTACTTTGAGATAAGACCTATTTCGTAATAGTATGGCTTCCAAAATTCCATGTTCGTGAAAACGTATATCCTTATTCAATACAGTAGGAGAAAATCACTTTTAAAAGTTGCTGTGTGTATACATATTATTAGACGTGACTGTACACCTCTGCGTAACCCTTCGGGAATTACAGGCGTGACGTTATTCTGAAAGCATTGTCAAAGATATTTCTTTCTCTCTCATTTGTTACTATTCTTATAACATGAATACTTTATTTTGTTAATTACCTTCTGATGAGGATCATTCTCAATCTTCTCCATTATCCTGTCAGGTGGTTTGTTTTCATAAATCTTGTAGTTTTCTATAATCTTGGCTGATTCTTCTGGATTCCATGCTAACATAAGAGTTAAGTCAGTCAGCAAACATATTCTTGTTAAATTCTTCAATATGTTTTGAGGTTCTTTGAGATCAACCTGGAGGTGAAAAATCAATAATAATTAATTTGATCCCTATGATAATTTCTGTGGCTTTCGGTGGCTCACAGGTAACAATAAGATAAACATGTAAAAACCAACTAAATAATGACACAAGCCATTTGCAAAGCCTCTACTACTTTTCTTCATAGCTTATTGATGGTAAATTTTCTATAAATATGTTTAGCCCAAAATAGACCAACTATAAAATAAACTTTCACAATGTTTATTTCTAGCAAATTCTAGGAATGCTCGTACACCAGAGGAACAAGCACAAAATGCATTATATCATTTTCAAGCCGACCAGCAGAAAAAGCATTACAAGTGATTGGTATCATGCAAACAGTAGGTTATCTTGCCAAGAATGGATGACAACATGCAATAGGTATTAAAGCTATTTTTCTTTTACTAATATTACCTGTACTAAAAGCACCCTAAGTTCATACTTCTTCCCGAGCTCCTTGATCCTGTTGTGTATGTAATCTGGGTTCATGTTGTGGTACCGGAGTGACAGGAACAATAGGCATATGGTTTTGCCCACCTCATAATCTGGTATTATGTCGTCATACTCCCATGGTACACTTGTGATGAACTTTAGTAGGGGATTTCCTCTCTGTAAAGTATAATATTAGCTTTTAGAAATATGTTGATCAGATATAATTAAATGATTTTATGTTTACATAGATCTATAAAAACCTCATCTTTTACTTCATTTTCAAAATTCCCTGATATACCTATCAAAGAAATAAAAACAGGGTGCTAATTTTATTTTACTCAAGAGGAACAGCAAACAGCTACAATGTTATTATAGTATAAAAAAGAGATATATTTGCATAACATTTGAACAATATTGTAGCCAACAGTTGGAATATAGTATACAATTAATTAAACACTAGGGTAATAGTTACATAATAATATTAACACATTGAACACCATCGGGGTACTTGCCTTTGAAAAAGCAGGGGAAATGCTGTAATACTAAACTTGCTTAACTATCATGTTTACCTATCCTTTTACACATCAATCAAGAGAGCTCCTTGAGTATAAGGCCTTTGAACTTACTATATCTGATGATACTTAACAGTTTTGTCAGTGAGTTATATTAGTGGTGGGATAAATGTACATTTAGCTGGCCCTGTGTAGACCACCCTGTACTTTGTAGACTACCTGATATTTACTCAATATTAGTTATTCCCATTTAGTTAGCAATGAAAATAAAAAAAATACCTGTTTCTGATTGACTAAAACACAGTGTGTCTTAGAGGAGGCAGGCTTGGAAACAGGCTCTTTTGATGTCCCTGAAAAAGTGAAGGTTAGGTATTTTTCATTAATATTTAGTGACAGGCTAGATATGGCAGTACTGACATTTTTCCGTGCACAATGAGTTATGTACTGTCACTATTCAATGTACCACTACATAAATGATCTTGTATAAATTACGTCTTTATCTAGCAATCAGTTGCTCATTATGAGCTACATACAAGTTACAACATGTTTTCATGTTGAAGTAAGGTACGTGTATTTTTTTCAGTGTTCCTTCAGATATTCCGCAATTGATCCTTGTAATCAAGAATTTTACAGTAATGAAAGAAGTCGGACGAACGCTAATCGTTGCAAAAGGCAGATAAACGACGACATTTACAAAAATCTATGCAGAAATATTTTTCTTACCAGGTTCTACTTGCTGTATGCTTTCGGATTCAATTTTGGGTATCTTCGGAGACGTCGGCTCGCTAATTTCAGCAAGTAAATCGTCGAAACCATCTTCTAAATCCATTATCTTTTAGGAGAAGTTGAGAAGAGAGTGATGAAAATGCTGAATATTATGTGAATATTTGAAAACACAACAATTCAAATAAACGCTGCTGTTTGTTATGACAGTATGACAGGTTGCTTGATTGACATTTGACAGCATGAAGTATTGACAGATGACATTGCCTAGAGTACTGACTGACTGTGCGTAGAGAAGTTCGCGTATTTCATTTTCTCTTTGTCGATTTTTTGAACGCAAGAACTTGGCCTGAAAACAAGCAGTGTGATCATCACGAACAGTAAAAGCTCTATGCGAACAGTACTATGAAGCAGCGCGAGAGGTGAATAAAATAGTGTAACTGAGGAGAGATGTGTACATTTCAAGCCTCTTTCAGTAAGTACTGAAAAGTATGGTCCAAATGGCGTGAATAACATCCTGGATGAGAGTATTATAAAGGCTAAAGGGAGACCTATATCCAGCAGTGGGTTAAGTCGGGACTTAGATAATGATGATGTCAATTCATATTTTTGATTTACTTTTGTTTCAAACAACGTCTTAAAGAAGAAAAAAAGAAGTTTTAATCAATAAATCAATATCTTTATTGTGGTTCATAGGTAGGTACATGATACAGGTCTCAAATAATTAAATTAAAGTTTAGTGGACATAATCATAAATCTTTATTTATCTCGACGTCAAGAATTAAGGGCGCTGGTTCACATATATGTACAATCTTTTATAGAGAAAGGTGACTGAAATAGGAAGATCCTGAGGTTCAGATCACCTCTCGGGCTTAAAAATAATCATTTAATTTTTTTGCACATTTATAAGTCAAGATATTTGGAATTGAACGTAAAAACATATTTTTAACCGATTTAAAAAAATAAGAGGTTATTTTATCTGTTGTGATCATTGGTTGTGATCAGCTGTCATGTCAATTGACAAGTGACGAAGTGTCAGTGACAGGGTCCTCCTTGCAAACAAAACTCGTCAAAATCTGTCAAATCAAATCCTCACTCGACTCGTTGACCGCGCAAAGCGTTTCCGAATACTTTGTTTATTTATTAATGTTTTTTTATAACTCTAATTACTTAAACTGAGGAATGGTGATTATTTAAGTGTTTTTGATATTATCATAATTTAAAATGTGTTTAATGCGCCTATCATTTGAAATTCAACAAGTAACAATGTAATGAAGATTTACTTACTATGAACAACTTACCTAGCACTAGTAAATCAAAACAAAACGATGGATTCGAAGACGATGAAATATTCGACGACTCTACGCTGTTGGCCCATTTTGATAATTCCTCGTTCATACAAAGATCGAGGTTTTCTGAGAGTAACTTAAATGATTCGGCTAATAGGAGCGCTCTAAACGTTAGGTAAGTTTAATAGGGTAGCATTATTTCCTACTTCCGTATCACATTTATCTGTGTACAACAACATCCATACAGACTCATAAAAATAATAGCAATTTACACAAGACAAATTTGAATAAAAGAGTAAACCTGGAAAAATAGGGCTAAATGAAGTAAACAAAGGTTTCTATTTACTTCGTCAAGCTCTATTTAACATTTGATCACAAACCACACAATGCCACTTTAAACATTAGGACAAAAATTAAGCAGTATAGTTGAGCTTATTGCAATAACCAAACACTCAAGAGTGTTTACACCTTACGACATGTCGTTATTTTCCTAAATGACTGAACTGATTTTAATGAAACTTCGTACACATAAGCAGGATACACAGATCTAAAAAGTTAAAAAGAGCTCCTTGATCCTGTTGTGTATGTAATCTGGGTTCATGTTGTGGTACCGGAGTGACAGGAACAATAGGCATATGGTTTTGCCCACCTCATAATCTGGTATTATGTCGTCATACTCCCATGGTACACTTGTGATGAACTTTAGTAGGGGATTTCCTCTCTGTAAAGTATAATATTAGCTTTTAGAAATATGTTGATCAGATATAATTAAATGATTTTATGTTTACATAGATCTATAAAAACCTCATCTTTTACTTCATTTTCAAAATTCCCTGATATACCTATCAAAGAAATAAAAACAGGGTGCTAATTTTATTTTACTCAAGAGGAACAGCAAACAGCTACAATGTTATTATAGTATAAAAAAGAGATATATTTGCATAACATTTGAACAATATTGTAGCCAACAGTTGGAATATAGTATACAATTAATTAAACACTAGGGTAATAGTTACATAATAATATTAACACATTGAACACCATCGGGGTACTTGCCTTTGAAAAAGCAGGGGAAATGCTGTAATACTAAACTTGCTTAACTATCATGTTTACCTATCCTTTTACACATCAATCAAGAGAGCTCCTTGAGTATAAGGCCTTTGAACTTACTATATCTGATGATACTTAACAGTTTTGTCAGTGAGTTATATTAGTGGTGGGATAAATGTACATTTAGCTGGCCCTGTGTAGACCACCCTGTACTTTGTAGACTACCTGATATTTACTCAATATTAGTTATTCCCATTTAGTTAGCAATGAAAATAAAAAAAATACCTGTTTCTGATTGACTAAAACACAGTGTGTCTTAGAGGAGGCAGGCTTGGAAACAGGCTCTTTTGATGTCCCTGAAAAAGTGAAGGTTAGGTATTTTTCATTAATATTTAGTGACAGGCTAGATATGGCAGTACTGACATTTTTCCGTGCACAATGAGTTATGTACTGTCACTATTCAATGTACCACTACATAAATGATCTTGTATAAATTACGTCTTTATCTAGCAATCAGTTGCTCATTATGAGCTACATACAAGTTACAACATGTTTTCATGTTGAAGTAAGGTACGTGTATTTTTTTCAGTGTTCCTTCAGATATTCCGCAATTGATCCTTGTAATCAAGAATTTTACAGTAATGAAAGAAGTCGGACGAACGCTAATCGTTGCAAAAGGCAGATAAACGACGACATTTACAAAAATCTATGCAGAAATATTTTTCTTACCAGGTTCTACTTGCTGTATGCTTTCGGATTCAATTTTGGGTATCTTCGGAGACGTCGGCTCGCTAATTTCAGCAAGTAAATCGTCGAAACCATCTTCTAAATCCATTATCTTTTAGGAGAAGTTGAGAAGAGAGTGATGAAAATGCTGAATATTATGTGAATATTTGAAAACACAACAATTCAAATAAACGCTGCTGTTTGTTATGACAGTATGACAGGTTGCTTGATTGACATTTGACAGCATGAAGTATTGACAGATGACATTGCCTAGAGTACTGACTGACTGTGCGTAGAGAAGTTCGCGTATTTCATTTTCTCTTTGTCGATTTTTTGAACGCAAGAACTTGGCCTGAAAACAAGCAGTGTGATCATCACGAACAGTAAAAGCTCTATGCGAACAGTACTATGAAGCAGCGCGAGAGGTGAATAAAATAGTGTAACTGAGGAGAGATGTGTACATTTCAAGCCTCTTTCAGTAAGTACTGAAAAGTATGGTCCAAATGGCGTGAATAACATCCTGGATGAGAGTATTATAAAGGCTAAAGGGAGACCTATATCCAGCAGTGGGTTAAGTCGGGACTTAGATAATGATGATGTCAATTCATATTTTTGATTTACTTTTGTTTCAAACAACGTCTTAAAGAAGAAAAAAAGAAGTTTTAATCAATAAATCAATATCTTTATTGTGGTTCATAGGTAGGTACATGATACAGGTCTCAAATAATTAAATTAAAGTTTAGTGGACATAATCATAAATCTTTATTTATCTCGACGTCAAGAATTAAGGGCGCTGGTTCACATATATGTACAATCTTTTATAGAGAAAGGTGACTGAAATAGGAAGATCCTGAGGTTCAGATCACCTCTCGGGCTTAAAAATAATCATTTAATTTTTTTGCACATTTATAAGTCAAGATATTTGGAATTGAACGTAAAAACATATTTTTAACCGATTTAAAAAAATAAGAGGTTATTTTATCTGTTGTGATCATTGGTTGTGATCAGCTGTCATGTCAATTGACAAGTGACGAAGTGTCAGTGACAGGGTCCTCCTTGCAAACAAAACTCGTCAAAATCTGTCAAATCAAATCCTCACTCGACTCGTTGACCGCGCAAAGCGTTTCCGAATACTTTGTTTATTTATTAATGTTTTTTTATAACTCTAATTACTTAAACTGAGGAATGGTGATTATTTAAGTGTTTTTGATATTATCATAATTTAAAATGTGTTTAATGCGCCTATCATTTGAAATTCAACAAGTAACAATGTAATGAAGATTTACTTACTATGAACAACTTACCTAGCACTAGTAAATCAAAACAAAACGATGGATTCGAAGACGATGAAATATTCGACGACTCTACGCTGTTGGCCCATTTTGATAATTCCTCGTTCATACAAAGATCGAGGTTTTCTGAGAGTAACTTAAATGATTCGGCTAATAGGAGCGCTCTAAACGTTAGGTAAGTTTAATAGGGTAGCATTATTTCCTACTTCCGTATCACATTTATCTGTGTACAACAACATCCATACAGACTCATAAAAATAATAGCAATTTACACAAGACAAATTTGAATAAAAGAGTAAACCTGGAAAAATAGGGCTAAATGAAGTAAACAAAGGTTTCTATTTACTTCGTCAAGCTCTATTTAACATTTGATCACAAACCACACAATGCCACTTTAAACATTAGGACAAAAATTAAGCAGTATAGTTGAGCTTATTGCAATAACCAAACACTCAAGAGTGTTTACACCTTACGACATGTCGTTATTTTCCTAAATGACTGAACTGATTTTAATGAAACTTCGTACACATAAGCAGGATACACAGATCTAAAAAGTTACTAAAAACATTTTTGAAAAATAGTGTTACTGTTAAATTAGACAGATTATTTTCTATAGAAACAGAAAATTACAACTATCTTTTTTTTAAAACACATTTTGAAATAATTTTTTAGTAACTTTTTAGACCTCTGTATCCTGCTTAGGTGTACGAAGTTTAATTTAAATTGGTTCAGTCATTTCGGAAAAAAACTACTTGAAAGTTTGTATGAAAAGCGGTAAGGTATAAACACTCTTAACAACAATCTTTGTATGTCTTTTGATAACTCATAATATTTACCATATTTACTATTTGTATTGAGTTCCTGATGTTTGTTGCTAATCTTTGTATGAACGAAAAGCATAGTAAAATCATCATTCTCTTGCCGTCAACCCATGCATGGTAAAATATATTTGGATTATTTTAGCATAGGTCTAATAAAAATAACAGTAGTATAATTTTACTTGACTTACTTCACGGGCAATTCTCTGTAAACTCGCAATGGCCCATACAGATGCTGTCCTGGCATATTATTTTATCATTTTCGTAAAATTATTATACTATTGCTTAGGAAAATAACTATTACTGTTATTAAGAAAGAAAGCCAATTGAATTTAAAGGAATTTTTCAAGTTATTTGTGATTTTGTGATAAATCATGACAGGGGACTGTTCTGTGCAACAGGGGACTGTTTTGAACGTGGCAGGGGACTGTTAGATGAGGCAGAGGACTGTTTTATATAGAAATAAGTCAGACTATTATTATCAATCGTTTATTATTTTAATGCCATATCTATGCATCCACATACAACATTTATATTTCTAAAGTTTCTTAAGAAAATAAAACAAAAATAATAACTTCTCTTACAAAATAAAAACTCTCAAAAAGGAACATTTTGTACTTAACCTACGATTAACTTAGAGTTTAATCATTATTAATTTCAATTATTAAATGCTGTAATCAGTCTCATGAAATACTAATTTTTTTTTTTCTTAATCAAATAAGGCACATATTTGAACACAATGAGCGTATTTTACATTTAAAAAATATTAGCGCTCGTAAACATCTACTTCATTATGGAACTTATAAAATGTTCTCTTCCCCTTTAGAATCAAATCAGGATTATCCAACTTTTGGATAATTTGATCAAACGACACGTCTGAAACATCCCTATCATCTATTTTAAAGGTCTGCACTTTGTTATCACAAATTTTCAGAAAAGTAACCTGTAAGTAATTTTCATCTTCATCAATGGCATTAACTACAGCAGCATAACAATATTTCACATTTTTCGCTGAAAATTTCACAAGAATGTAGTCTCCAGTATTATAAAATGAATTTCGAGAGCCACCGGTTCAAGCTATTTCATCATCAAACATTTTAGGAGGCGTGTTTGGTGTTGGTATCAATTCAGCTGATTCGAAGTCTTCTTCCGGTTCGGACTCTGTGAATACATCTTCTCCTTCATCATCTGGGTTTTAGCTCAAAGTTGATACTGCCTATCTTATAATGCTCACAAGACCCGCTGTTGCAAAAGCAGCTAAGACTTTAACAACATTAGGGTTTTACGTGTAGTTGGGAGACCCATGATGAAGCTGGAATAAACACCTACAACCTGATGCACATTCAAGGTGCCTTTGAAACACTTCTGATTGGACGCTTCCTCTTCAACTTTATCAATCATTGCCTGGATATCACTACCATCAATTGGGATACATGTGACGCCAAGGCATCGCTCTTGGATTAATTTGACAAAGTGATCAATATTGTTGATATCACCCCCAGAATTAACAACAAAATCAGCTGTTCATTTGCACGTTGCTCCGATGCCGTCTGGTGCGCCTTTACCGTGTCCACTTTGTGTAGTTGCACGTAACTTTTTCCGCATCTGGAATTTTTTCAGCGAGTTTAGTTGCCATGATACTTCTTTTCTCTTATTAGGCTCATCTAACATTTTCAACATCTTTGTCTTAGGTGTGTCCTCAACATTCTATTTTTTTTAGCTTTCAGTCTCGCTAATCTTTTTCGGTATTTCTCAAGTTTTCTTTGTAAATCTGTGATCTTTTCATTTCTTTTTTTGTTATATTTTTCTCTTCGCCTTTTGGATTGGCTTTTTCTTTGCTGTGTACTAATACTGCATATTGCTGGGCTTGGGCTTGGGGCTGCAGAGAGCTAAATTGGAACTGGAGTAAGGTGTCTTGAAGGGAAGGGAAGAGTGTCTGCTTCAGGATCTGATAATGGCGTATTTTCACGCATAAACGTAATAGTAACGCTGTTCAGTCTCATTTGTTTAGCTCGGTATACAGTACTGTGTTCTTTCCTCTTCTGTATGGCAGCCCTGTGTTCACGTGGTGTCATATCTTTCACAAATTTTCTCAAACCTGTTTCTTTCTTTCTCTGGTATTTTAACCTCTCCTTTTCTTTCATCTCTTCACACTTTTGAGGATCATATTCTACACTGGTATCTTAATCGCTCTGCTTCTCTTTTTTTTCTAATACTTCCTCTCGGGATAACTTTTTCTTTTTAGGGGGGCATATTAAGTGTATGCGATCAACCTGTAACGTAATTTACGTTCAGTAAGGTAAATAACGCGAAACATAAAACTGTATAAGCTCCTATGTTTCCTACATTTATAAAACTTCGACGAGTGACGAATTTACGCAAATAAAACTTTAAAACACTGACCAATACATGAAATCTACAGTCCCCTGGCATGTTGGACAGTCCCCTGCCATATTCCCAGGCAGGGGACTGTAGCCAGGGGACTGTGTATTTTGTGTTAGTTGCACAATATTTGCAAAACTATTAAAACTTAATTCGTTACAAAGCAACCAATAGATTTGGGCACAAATCATAGAAATAATAAATAATATGTAGCCACAATAACACTAAATAACATAAATTAAATCACTTACCAGAGGACTGTGTGTCGCATCGACCAAGACACATAATCTCCTCACAGATGACGGTCGGAAACTGAACAAAATGACGTCCCGCCACCGTTTTCGTCAATGTTACCAACTTTACACTGATTGCGTTTCATTTCACGCCGAACAACGTTTTTAACCATAACAATTTTTTTGTATTGTGGCTTTAAATTTTTGGCAGAGGACTGTTTGGAAAATCTCCGGACAACATTCACATGACATTAATAAATTTAAAAAATACGTAACTAGACCTTGTTTTATTAAAGAAATAAAATGTAATTATTCTACTTTTAGATATAGATTGGCAATGTGATGTAGTTTTAATAACTTTTTTTTTAATATTACCTCTAAGTGGGAATTCTGGGAATGGGACAGCCAGGGGACTGTATTTTTAAGGCTTTAATAATTTCTATTAAAATAGGTAAAATAGTTTTCGTTCTAAATTCAACTGCGCTATAAAGCTTTAGTCTTTTATATATATTAAAGAGTGATTGTTATTTTATAATATTTACTTATTCAAAAAATAATCGGTTCGGACAGCCATTTACGAGTTTACAGAGAATCACCCTCACACAGACTTATGAACATTTGTTTTTCAGTGCTCTATGCTGCGATGAAGAGATCAGTGGGTATGACAAGCTGACGGGCAAGACATGGATCTATCCAACTAACTACCCAGTGAGGGACTATCAATTTAATGTTATTAAGGCTGCCATACTTAAGAACACCTTGGTAAGATTTAGATTTGTAAACCATGCTGTTTTTAATCGATTTATCAGGGTTCCGTGCCCAAAGGGTCAAACGGGACCCTATTACTGAGACTTCGCTGTCCGTCCGTCTGTCTGTCTCCAGGCTGTATCACATGAACGGTGATTGTTAGCCAGTTGAAATTTCTACAGATTATGTATTTCTGTTGCCGCTATAACAACAAATACTAAAAACAGAATTAAAAAATACGTAAGGGGCCTGCTATATAAAAAAGTGATATTTTTGTTCGTCTTTATAAATAATGGTATGGAACTCTTCGTGCGCGAGTCTGACTCGCATTTGCCCGGTTTTTTATCTTGTTATCAATTATTGCTAACAATAAGTTAACTTTGGTCTTCTGTTTGTCTTTATGCTGTGTATTTCAATAGTGCTATTATAGACTAAGTAAGATACAAAACAAATTAAGAACCATAGTAAACAGGACATTGCTATCATAACATAACTATTATATTTTTCAACCATTAATCATATTTACCAAACCATTATAGATCATAGCATAGTTGAATATACTATCATCTCAACACTTCTAAATAATAAAACTTATTAAGAGGGGACTCTAGTGGGCTTTTCTCCATAAAAATGTATTCAGCTGTTTTCTTCGTGGATAATGCGTCTAGAGCAATGATTTGTTTCCAAAAAATCTAGGTCTTATTAATACATGCCCCTATCATTTCCTTTTTTTCAAAACATAATCATTGGAAGAATTATGACAGTCCAAAAAACCCAAAAAAAGCATATATATAGTAGACAAATTGGATAAGTTTTTAATAAAAAGAAAATAATAGAAGCATAGATATACTTTTCCTCTAAATTTTGATATAAGAAATTGATCAGTTTAGTTTTGAAGAAGAAAACAGCGGAAAACAAAATGTCTTTTGGTCAAGATTTTTGTAGGTAAAATCAGCCTGAGCTGCAGTTGTCCCTTTCACACTTTACGGGGGTTAGGTCGGGAGCAGCGCGACGGCAATAGTTTCTTCAAATACCTATTCTTCAAATTCCTCGGGTGTAGAGTCCCCTCTTAAATACATCCATTGGTAGCTTAACCTTTGGTATGCCAGAATATGCACCGCACAATCCCATTATACTGATAGAATGTAGATCTACGACAAAACAACATTGTGTATTTTTTTAGATTACTCTAATTTAGTTCTCAGATTCATATTCTATACCAAACTTTAACTAACCCTTCATTGTCACTCTTTTTTAAGAAGCTATACATTAAAAATGTAGTTGATATGCTTGAAATTGCAATTAGCTTTATCAACACCGAACATATTTTCTTCTACAGGTTAGTCTACCGACAGGGTTGGGTAAGACATTCATAGCTGCAGTGATTATGTACAACTTCTACCGCTGGTATCCACTCGGCAAGATAGTCTTCACAGCACCAACACGGCCTCTTGTTGCACAGCAGATTGATGCATGCTACAATATAATTGCTATACCACCCAATGATACCATTGAAATGACAGGTAATTGTAATCCTAATTTATATTATAAATGGGAAAGTAAGTTTGTTTGTTACCTTTTCAAGCCTAAACCTCTGACCCAATCCTGAAATTTTGCATAATACATTGTCAGGTGTACACAAATGGACATAATATACTTTTCATCCCGAAAAAAAGGAATGTTCCAAGGAAAACCACAATAACATTCTTATGATTCTATTATCAGAAGATATCTGGCGCCACGTGTCCGAGCCGGTTATTGTCAAGTTCTAAATTAACGCGAGCTAAGCCGCGCGCAAAAGCTAGTATTTAATAAAAACGTTTATGGTATATTAATGGTAACTTTACGTGGTGATGGTTTGACGGCACGGTTGGCGCAGTGGTTGAGCAATTGACTACTGCGCTGCCTTGTACAAACATTTGTATGGCCTACAGATAGTTGTTTCGGGTCTGGCTGTTTGTGTATGTGAGTTTAAATGTATGTAAACGCACCTACGATACAGGAGAAATTCCTAGTGTGGGGCAAAGTTAATGTTAAAAAAAAAAAATGGTAACAAAAAATGTAATTTATTGCATTTCAACTTAGCTGCCTGATAAGTTAACCGGACCTTAATAGGTATTAAAACAAGCCTGGAAAATAATAACAGATAAGAAAAATATATTTCCATGAATGATTTTAATATTTATATGAAAATGTAGAGTATATTGGTTTGCGCATGCGTTTATTCATCAAAGATAACATAAAATATTCTTTATTATGTACACCATACAAATTACATTTATAAAAGAATTACATTTCACAAAGGGTGACTGGAATAGGCAGTCTATCTAACTAGTTAAATTATTATGTCTGTATTGTAGTAGCTTCATTTGCATGTTAACAGCATACACTAAGTAACTATTATATCTTCAGGTCACATGCAAGCTGCAACGAGGAAGCAACATTGGCAGAATAAAAGAGTGTTCTTTGCCACACCCCAAGTCATATACAATGACATGAAGTCAGGGATTTGTCCCTGTGATAAACTTCGATGCTTGGTCATTGACGAGGCTCATAGAGGAAGAGGGAATTATGCTTACTGTCAAATAATACAGACTTTGGATGATATTGGACATAAGATATATAGGGTGCTGGCATTATCAGCTACTCCTGGCAGTAAAGTTGAAGATGTTATAAATGTATGTATAAACTTATTCATAAAAAAAAACTTCTGCATATTTGATAAACACAAACTAAATAGATTCTTGTTTTGCACACAAGCAATCCCTTTATCACTCACAAAAATAAATATACAGAGTCTGCTTTCCAAAACACATGAATTTTAATGATATTCTATTTCTATATGACCTCAACTTTCATGGCCATAGTTTGTTTGTTAGTATATTATTATTATTCTCATAAAATGTACCTATAATATAAAACATGTTGCAAAATGTTTTAGTGCAGGACACATTCGGCCATAATAATAGCATGCAAATTAATTTAAAAAATTGATTTGAATTCTTAAATAAAATAGTTTTTACATATATTAAAATAAACATAAAGCCAAGATATAATGATTTATCTTTCTTTACTTTCCAGGTAGTAAAAAACCTTCACATCGCCCACTTAGAGCTAAGGACAGAGAACTGCATAGACGTCGCGCCGTACAGTCACGCGCGGAAGATCAACACTGTGGTCATACATCTGGGTCTGCAACTGACACAACTCAGACAGCAGTATATTGAGGTAACTATGTTAAAACAAATTTATTTCTCAAAAGTGCAAGGATTTCTCTTACTTGAGAACATTTTTGGAACTTGTACTTTGAACACATACATTTTGACATATAAACTAAATACTTACTCTTAACTTTACTTTAATACACTCATTTAAGCTTGTCATACTGTAGATCAGGAAGTATTGTCATTCTTTGGAATTTGCGTATTTTGTTTAAATTATTAAACAAAAGACACTTTAGATTATAAAAATAACAATCCTAATGTACAGTCACGAGAAATTAAATGTATACACTTAGCTAAATTCAAAATCGTTTTGTCGTGAAACAACAGTTTCTACTTTGAGGTAAGACCTATTTGCTGCGGGTTGTTCGAAAGAGATACCGCGGCCCTGGAACACAAAGGGCTAAGAAGGAACATGGGTGGGTTTTAGTCAGTCAAGTCTGACACTCCCTCCCGCTCCGCCCAGAGCGGGAGAAGTCATTTGATGATGTCCATCCGCAAAAAAAAAAAAAAAGGTAAGACCTATTTCGCAATAGTATGGCTAAATATATTTTATGTTCGTGAAAACGTTAATCAATACTGAATACAGTAGGCGCTTTTGAATTTAGCTAAGTGTATATATTTAATTGCTCGTGACAGTACTTACGTAGATTTTGCAAACTTCGACGTTTTCAGGATAGCCTCATGCTCGTTGTTAAATAGTGAACAGTGCTATACAATGACTACAATCTCGAGTAATATGATGCGTCACTGTCACCATACGACACTGGATCGATCGTTTAAGTGTAATCCAAATATTTATAATAATTATATGAAACGTATCACCTAGGGTCATTGTTAGGTCTTCTCGTCTAATCGTGAATGAATTCACTTGTTGGCGACAGAAAGTCTCAAAAATGTTTTCGTTGGCGTTTGTCTATGCAGCTAATGCAATCGTTGCTATGTTAACAAACTGACCTGTCCGGCTAGCTAATTACGTATTTAACGCCTAGGAGAAATCAGTGTATCATTTATTGTAATAAGTAGTTCGCTATCTTTGAGAGTACTCCATATTGTAATTAGAATGTAGCGGCACTACAAAAAGTACAATACTGCAACATAGAACAAAAATTATTAAAAGAATGACGTCACTTAGCCAACCATGCATTGTCATTCAAACTAAACATGTATGCAAAATTAAGCTCAATCGGAAAGAAAGATGTAGGTGAACTTGATGTTTTACATAGTTAAGAGCGCACCGAGGGAACGATACGTAATTTCGAAATAATTCCGTTCGTATGATCCATTGCTGCTTCGTTATTACTTAACCTTTAGTTATTAAAATTAATTTGTAAGATATTCAAGGATTCACTCTACATATAAATCATACACTTTAGAAACACGATTACTAGTAGTTTTCTCGATAGAAAATAATGCCAAAGTAATCTCTTAAAAAGAAAATAAATCCTCACTACAAGGAAATAGCTAATTTAGCGCGCGTTCCGCCCTTTATAACTAGAGCCGCCACTCTTCCCGGAGCATCGCGGCCGCGCGCGTCTGTCTTACGCACACATACACGGAGCGCATAGATACCTACCGCTAGAAGCTCGGTGCGCTCTTAAATGTAATACCTGACCCTCGCCTATGGAGCGCAAACATCGTCAGGCCCAGAATATGGCGGGATGAGCTGGACTCGTTCTCTAAGGATTGGCCTACAATCGCACTAGATCGCGAAAAGTGGAGGTAGAGAAGGAAGGGTTTTGACCTGCAGTGGGACAATATAGGCTTATAATAATAAATGTAATAGGAATAAAAGCGTGTTAAACAATATTATGCAACTTTGCACGATTAGATAAATACGTGTTTGTAACCGTAAATGTGAATGAGTCACAGCTGTTGTTATCTAAAAAATATCCTGCGTTCACATTTTAGAGGAGTGACAGAAAACAATTTGTTATTTCCAGATTTTAGACGGGTACGCTAGAAGGTTGAAACAAATGAACATACTCCCTCTTAATTTGGGGAACCTGTCCAAAGGCCGTATTGTGATGCTTTACAAAGAGTATCAGACTAAAGAACGAGGAGCCAGGTGAGAAATATATCTAAACTAGCTTATGGCCACGGTTTCGCCCGCTGTAATTGTTCCATTGAATCGTACTACCGGGATAAAAAGTGTATCCTAGACTAGTATCTATCCTTGTGCCAAATTTCATCCAAAACCATTCAGTAGTTTTTGCGTGAAAAGTGATAAACATCCATACATCATCACAAACTTTCGCATTTAAAATATTAGTAGGTTTTAGTAAAATACATATATTTTTGTCGACTTCGGAAGCTTCAGTCCTTCCTTTCACTGTTAGTTTCCTTAACCTTATACAAGGTCTTGTTTTGCAACCTCGTCAAATTCAAGGAGGTAACTATGCTAAAGATTCTCGTCCCGAATCAATAATAAAATGGGTAGGTTATTTTTTTCTTATTTACGGAAATCGGTAAGTGTGTGTTTAAACGCAGGCCGTCTGATTCTCGCCCTATAACCGCACTTCCACAAATACAAACAATCTCAAACGTTTATTCGATAAATTCTTATTCTCTAAACCACGTTAAGGGAGTTATTCTGAAATACTGACAAAAACATAAACAAACAAAAAAATCAGCGTTTGTAAATAATTAACTAGGTATCGTAATTTAAATTGATTATATATCTTGTGTGACAACCTCGTGAATTTTGACGAGGATGCAAAACAACGCCTTGTAGAAACGAGATTAAAGATCTCTGTGATGCAAACCAAATGCTATGAATGAAAAATAAAAATTTTCTTGAAAAAAAAAAAACAGTAAATTGCTTATTGTATTTTAATATACAAGCGACTGCCTCGTTGGTTCTAGTGGTCGCAATCGTGACAGCTGAGCATGAGGTTCTGGGTTCGATTCCCGGCTCGGCTTTCTCAATAGCAGCCACAGAGTCTGGACTTGGGCCCGGTTGATGGCAATAGGCTCGACTCCTATTACATGAGACATAAACATAACTGGCGAAATAGGGGTATATCTATTAGGCAACTCTGCCTAACCCTTCGAGGATTAGAAGCGTGATGTAATGTTATTCAAGCGTACTTGTGCCACGCATCACATGTCATCATCATCTGCGTAACCTTTTCTCAACTTTATTGGGTTCAGCTTCCAGTCTTACCGGATACAGCTGAATACCAGTATTTTACATGGAGCGACTGCCTATCTGACCTCCGCAACCCAATTAGTACTGGGTAATACTATACCCTTGTTAAGACTGGTTTTCAAACCTTTCGGGCCACTGACTACCTGTAACGACTGTCAAAGATCTACAAATGACAGCCGGGACCAACGGCTTAACGTGCTTTCAGAGGCACAGAAGACACTAAGTATGTAATAATGTTCACCCATCCACAAACCAACCTTGTCAAGCGCGACTTAACCTTGCAGATCGAACCGTCCGGCTGTTATTAATTAAGCACGACCTCCTCGCATCAATTGTCCAACATCTAATTATGTAGCTATTTTTTTCTGCGTAAGTACATGCAGCACCTACTGTTTACATTCCAAAGTATATTTAGAACCGTGTTCAATCATCTCATGCCATAAATGCACATGCTCAGCTCAAGTTACCAAGTATCGTACGTGCTCCCGTACGGTAGTTGATACCTTTTGAGCCATTACAGTACCTACTGTACCTAGACGTTCTTCGTCTTGTCGTATCGATTATACTTCTTTGTTATATAGTTTGGGCCCAGTAGGTAGCCACATTTACTGCAGCGTTAGATGCGTATTTTAGGACCTAGACGTTAATACTTACTCTCACACTATTGTATCAATAAGAGATATCCGAACTTTTTCTGCCTATAACATAATCCCTGTAATCCCTTAAGATAGAAGCCACAGGGTGGCCTGCGAAATTCAAATTTTCTTGTGTTTTTTTGCAATTTGCCGTTCAGTGACAGTTTTTATGGTGAATAAAATATGGCCGTAACTAATATGGCTTTACTGAGTTATAATCATAAAAGTCATCAATACACCTTTTTTACCTTTAATTTCAATTAACCCTATAAAATGTATTTCATGAAATAATCATTTATTAGGATTAAATGAACTTATTGGGGGAGGCTTATGTCTAGCAGTGGACGTATTTCTGATGAAATGAACTTAAAGGGGTTGTGTTGATGATTTTAATGACTACAATTATGTAAATACGTACGTTTTACAGCCGCGTATCACATTTTATTCAACATAAAACCTGAAACTGACCGGCAAATTGCAAAAAAGTGCGAAAATTTGAATTTCGCGGGTCATCCTGTCGCACACCTACACCTTAAGTGCTAGACAGAGGTGCACCTGATAGCAAATATGTTTAAATCCAAATGTAATGTATACGATGAGCCGAAAAGTTCCCAATGGAAGAGGTCCAGGAGGTCTACTCGCTTTCTCCGCAAAACGAAGTTGCGGCCGAAACTTCGAACGTTTCCTACCACGGTTCTATTCGTTCCGAAATTTCGGACAGCCGAAGTTTGTTTGACATTTGCATCTTCTGAACCTACTCTAATTCTCGCAAGTGTGGAAGAAACGTCACGTTTGACAGAAGATACTTCGGAATTTTAACCTCAAATTGACGATACCAAAAGTGTTAACGTTTGATTTTCGTTGGTGTGGATTTTTGTAGATATTTGGTTCAAAAGGCTATGTGATCTCTTTTAATAGAGGCTGCTCAGCGTGTAGAAAGTAAAGAGCGCAGGAGGAACCGGCACAGCTTGCGCAATCAATTAGAAATAAGCAAAATTCCCGACATGGAGTTTGTTGATAAATATACTCAGTCGGCAGTTATTTGAAGAGCTGTGTCAAGATATTAGTGCTTTTGTTACCTTCAAAGACAAGGCGTCATGGAATCAAGCCCACAGTTAAGGTAAGAAGTGTATCATAATGTTATTATTTTCATTAAAACTGCATTTCACTGTTGTAAGAAAATCCTTATCTTATCATTTTAAAGCTTTGAATTTTTATGCCCGAGGTAGTTACCAAGGGTCTATAGGGCAGAATATTGATGGGTCATGGCACAACAGACTGTCTTGTTGTTTGCAGGAGGTTACAACCGCCCTCAATAAACCACATATTTTAATTGTTTAAGTTCATAAATAAAATCCACCTGCTATATTTTATTTTTATTTTGTTTTAGGTGAAAATACAAGTCTTGTGTGATGTTGAGAGCTTCTTGCACCGTTTCTTTTCATCAGCTACAACACTTCAAACTATTGGTTGATGTTTTATGAGTTTCCAGAAGAGAATATTATACTCTTCATATTTCATTACAATCCAATATTCTTTCTTATTGTCGCATCAAATGAAACTTTGAGTGTATATTGATGGATTTTGGATGGCAATACTATAATTTGGTATATTGGAGCTGATGTGATAATGTGGCAAGGAGATGGATAGAGGAAATCTTAAGTGGCTAATATATAAACCTTTAAAACTAACAAAGCACTTTTATTTGCTTAAACCCCTAACACTTCCCCACATACATACATAAACTCATGCCACTGCTAATCTTTTATGTTGACAGATTATTTGTGTAATATATAACATCTAGCAGTAATCCTCGAATGGTTAGGCAGCGGTGTACCTAATAGGACACCCAGATTTCGCCAGTTATGATTTTAAGTCCCATGTTAAAGGGGGCAAGGTTGTTGCCATCGAGGTACAAATCTAGACTCCATGGCTGCTACTGAGTAATTCCTGATGGAAAAACCCAATCACACTATGCCCAACCTGATTAAAGTAAAGTCATTTATTTACAAAATAATGGAAGTGCTGTGTGAGGAATGATATAAGAGGAAAGACTTAATGATTCAATTCAATTTATTCAAGAACAATTAATTCACATTGTTTGAAATCATAAATCTTTAAATAACACATAAAATAATAAAAACATGTTCATTAAAATAATAAAACTAACACATTTAGGGTAAGTACATTATACAAATAGAGAAAATAACACAAAAATAAAATATTCAATAACATTACAAATTCAAAAATCAACATAATTAAAAATTTAAAATGTGGATATGTCATCGTCTATTGAATACAGATATTTCTCCAATATGAATGCTTTGAGTCTTGACTTAAATGAGCTTTGGTAAATTATAGTTTTTAAGTCCAATGGCAAACTGTTAAAAATCTGCACTGCTTGATATTGAAGACTATGATGCACAATATTAAGTTAGGGTATTATTTTGTTTTTAAAATCTTTCCTGCGGGTACTTTCCCTCAATTCAATTAATGTAATTAATTAAATCATTTGTAAATAATATAAACAAAATGATGCTGTGACGTCCGTCTCGTCTAGGTGAGAATGGAAGAAGAAAACACTTGCACCGAGTAAAGTAAGTAGCCTAGTAGAATAAGCAACTGCAGGAAGATGATGATGACTGCTTGTCAAATTTGAATTTCATCTGTACTTCTCCCTCAGTAGCACCATAATATGCGCGCATGACGTGTTCATTTATGGACCATATCCTTTGCATGGGCAATACATTTCCACCAGTAGAGGGGACCCTGTTCAGGGCTTTTTGGCCTCGAGGTCCCAAGCCCGCTGGTGCCCGTCCTCTTCTTCGTCGTCGTGGGGGTGATGAAGGTCGATGGTGGTGTCAACGGCGGGGAGAAAAACTCGTAGCTGGGGCTCGATGCAGCTGCAGCGACCGGCGACGCAGCGCCCACGGATGTGGCGCGTCCCGGCGGCTGCGAAGCGGAGCTAAGCGACGAGCCCGGAGATGGTAGGTGTGCCTCTTGTTAAACGGCAGGCGTCGGTGTCGATGCATCAGTGACATTATTAACAAAAGTTTAATTTTCTGTTTTTTTGGTTCAATCTAGTCCAGTTTTCTGTTATTGGGTAACGGATTTTTGTCTTCTTTTCATGATTTCTTGATGTTAAACTAGTTTTCGTGGAGTTATTTGATAAAACAAATAAAAGTTTGTTGTGTTTGGATAGAAATCTGTCATCTGTCACTTCAATTTGACACCCGAGCCAAAGATATTTTTTTTATTCGAAAGATTATACCAATATATTTGGTTGTCATACATTTCTTACCATAGTTTGCATGAAATGCTACTCTTAAATTTTGTCGGATAGCAATATCTATGATAAGTTTTTTGTAGTGTCTCGATCAATGTCAACAAAATTATAAATTTTATTGATTATATTTAAGACTTCTGCATGAATATTGCTTGAAAAGCTTAATAAACTACAAGTAATAGGTTAAATTTTAGAGTAAAGGAAAAAAGACCCATTTATTTTAAGTTAAAATAAAAACCGTATTTTATACTAATAGAGATGGAAAAAAGCCTACACAAAACATTCAATACATTCGTTCACGCAAATTGTCTATGAATTCGAAGTTCTTGAGTGCGTCCGCAAATGATATAGAGTAAGGTCACAAACGTAACTACGTTTAATTTTCGTTCGTTGCCGAAGTTACGTTTCGGAGAAAGCGAGTAGACCTCCAGGTCCTCGGGCTTAGCTGTCGCGATAGCGGCCACCAGACTGACCAGACATTGCCATTGACAGACGTGACAAAAATGAGGCAAATCGAATGAAAAA
This sequence comes from Cerastis leucographa, assembly GCA_963082945.1. Taxonomy (NCBI): domain Eukaryota; kingdom Metazoa; phylum Arthropoda; class Insecta; order Lepidoptera; family Noctuidae; genus Cerastis; species Cerastis leucographa. The sequence goes on along the minus strand of OY720356.1, from coordinate 15,582,767 downwards.
AGACAAAAATGAGGCAAATCGTAACAATAGGTGCTTTATACTTCCACAGACACCCACAACACAACTACATAATGAAAGACTTCACCCTCCTCATCGCATTATACCACGGCCTAGAGTTGCTATGCCAGCACGGCTCCAGGGTCTTCCTGAACTTCTTCGACGAGCACCCAGAGAAGTCCTGGATACAGACGGATGACAAACTGACTGCGCTTTTAGAAAGGCTGCGAGATGACCTGGGAATCAATCCTTTGTCGCTGGACAGGAGTATATTGCCTGATGGGACAGTACCAGAGGTGAATATGTGTTACGTGCTGAATGAAAAAGACCACTGTTATCGCAAGGTTCAGTATCAGCTTTGCTTGTCTTGGCTTGGCTCGGCCACACTTATCAGCTTGAGCTGATCACGTATCGCCACATTTTTCGCATTTAGCCACTGGGCTTACCTATCGTTTCTGTCACAAAATTTTGTAGCACAACATATTGATTTTTAACCCCCGACCAGAAAAGAGGGTTGTTATAAGTTTGACGTGTGTATCTGTGTGTCTGTGTGTCTGTCTGTGGCATCGTAGCTCCTAAACGGATGAATCGATTATGATAAAATTGGTTTCGTTTGAAAGGTGTTTTAATCGAGAGTGTTCTTAGCTATGTTTCGAGAAAATCTGCCCAGCCGTTTGAAGGTGATCACCACTTTTCTAGTTGAAGGGAAATAAACAACTTTCCCAGGTCTGGTCGATTCGAAATTTGAAATCATGTTACTTGTAACTATGGGAATCGCTGGGGGGGGCTGCACCCTCCCGCTCCCCCCTAAAAGTTCGGGTTTGTTTTTAATTTATAACTTTTCTTGTTTTCGTTAAGTTAAAAAGAATGAAATAAAATTAAATTAAAAATTTAAAAAACCCCCGACACGACACAGCGTCTTAGCGTCGGGGGACCGCTAGTTAGACCGCTTAGTACAAGCAGAAAACAAAGCGGACCCCCCGCCGCTAAGACGCTTGGATTATTTTATTTTAGGTTTTTTACAGGTTTTTCGTGTCGGGGGTTTTTTAAATTTGTATGACACTATTTTAAATTGAAATTGAATTTGATTTGAATATTGAAAATGCAACCAGTAACCAGCTATATATTTGTGATCAAATAATATTCCGAAAAACGATGTTTCGGTGTGGTGAAAATATGGCAAATAAATAATTTAGCAAATGAAAAAGTTCAAAAGAGGCTTCGGCCAATAGCAAAAAGTTATTTTGTAAATCCGCAAAATATAGTTTGGTAAAATAATACCTCAAAAACGGTGAACGAAAACATCGCGATGGGAACCGGCATGTCCTAGAACTAAAAATTCGAAATCATGTGACATCTACCAACCCGCACTGGGCCCGCGTGGTGGATTACAGCCCACTCCCTCTCGTAGAGAGGAGGCCTGTGTCCCAGCAGTGGGAACATTATAGGCTGATGATGATAAAAATAATACCTATGACACATGATACTGCAATGATCTTAAAATATGTCAAATAATGCATTATAACAAAAAAGACGTCGGTCAATAGTTTTCAGTAAAAATGAAATTCGAACAAAAAAAATCGGAAAAGTAATCGGTTTCCAGCCACTGGTCCTAAGTAGCGTCCGAAACTCCGAACCGAAACTAACGAATGAAATCTTTTGCTTTTATTGCTTGGATATAATTATATAAAAGCTCTTTCTGGCGGTTAATGTTTTCACTCCCAATTTTGAGAATTAGGCTATGCCAGAAAATATTCTTGCTAGAGAAAGATCTAAATATCACGTGATCGTGTGCCGCAGATTACCACATGCAAAAATAAAGTAAACAAAAACATTGTCAAAGTAAACATTGACTGTTTGTAAATTTGAGATTTATGTTTGCAACACACTGAGGGTTTAGGAGAAATGCACGATGCGCAGGTTATTATAAAATAAACATGTTTTTTTTTTAAATCTTTTCTGTTTCTTTTTTTTTTGTAGATGCCAAAAGACTTGTGCTTCGGTCATCCGAAGTTTGATAAATTAAAGGACATAATGACTGATCATTTCACTAAAGCCAAACACAAAAAGCAAGATACGAAAGCGATAGGTATGATTCTTTTATCAACTTATTTAATACCATGGTGTTATACAACTTCTAATTTTGCTGAAAAAATGAAACATTGTCCTTCCTTCAAAAAGTGCTGATTATCACCCTAACGTGTTTTTTTTATGTATGGCATCTCGCAGTTCAGCCTCTGACGCTGGCTTCTGCTTAACCGGTCAATCCTGTGGATGCCTAGAATTTAAGGCCTCCAGCCAGGGCAAAATCTTCTAAACTAAGCGACAACACGCTAAGGGCACCCCCTGCGGGGTACGGGCCTCGGCTTAGGGCGTCGCTATGGGAGGGCAGCAAAGGGACTGGCTGGATCTGAGTGAAGCCTAATTTGTATCAATGAATTTGGATTTAGCCGTTATTGAACTCATCTAAAAACACTTGAGAATTCAATTTTTTTTCTACTTTCCACATTCCATTCCCGCCTAAAGACCTTAAGACTATGAACTATGAAGTTCAAGATTTTCGCTAATTATCTAGTCATAAAATATGGCTATGTTATGTCCCCAGTGTTCTGCGAGTATCGCGAGAGTGTAAACCTGGTGCACTGTTTGTTGCTGCAATGTCGGCCGCTGATCACGCCGCAGATGTTTGTGGGACAAGGCGCCTCGGGTAAGATTACTTGTATTTTGAGCTTTATAAGAGCGTAATCGTAATTCGGTGGCCAGGAAGAGTACTAGTTTCCTTACCTTCAAAAAGTCTTTATGTCTTAGTAATAAGGACGGTTTTGTATTCAGTTCTACTACAGAATTGCGTTTGGCTGCACATTTTCAAGAGCGTTTTCTCCCATTCCTTGAAAAGTAAGTCCGGAACAAACGTCACAAAATGTTGCAAGTCTAACGAAGGACTGAATTAGTATCTAGAATCTATTGAAATTCTTGTTTCAAATTGATATTATTTTCACGTAAACAAATATCAACGTAAATATAGTGTAAATTAAGTTGAGTTTTGAATGACTTGCTGTTCCAAAATTTAATTGAACCTTATGTATTGGTTTTTACTAAATTACGAATGCAGAATAGTGCGCAAAAAGACTTCGAGTCTCATTGATCGCTTTCCGATCAAATGCAATGCCCGCTACAACCGGTCTTACCATGCCATACTTATAGGAAAAGACGGCAAAACAGTAGTATCCCAGAAGCAGCAGATGCGAGTGATGCGCAGCTTCCGCGAGGGACAGTGCAACGTGCTGGTCGCGACGTGCGTGGCCGAGGAGGGGCTGGACGTCGGCTCGGTGGACCTCATCGTGTGCTTCGATATATCCACCAAGTCGCCCGTACGGCTTGTGCAGAGGTAAGCCTGTTCGAATAGTAAAATGCAAGCTATTTTTCGACGATTCTTACTATAGGACCAAACGTGAAATGGCGAAAAAAAAATCTGCTGCTTCATAGATATAAATATTGATGGATCTAGAGGGAGATAGAGGCCAAAGATGTAAAAAGGTGAATGGGTTATGTGAGTAATGATATAAAGAAAAAAGGACTAAATGATAGCGCGACGATTGACCCCTTTAAATAACATGGGACAAAGGCAAGAAGGCGATGATGATCTTAAATCGGTTCTTTTTTTTTAACTAGTGTTATTTGTTTTAGGTGTGGACGTACTGGTCGTGAGCGAGGCGGGCAAGTCTTTATTCTCGTCACAGAGGGCAGAGAACATCAGGTAATGATTTATTAAAGTGAAACAATTTTAAAGTTGAAACATAGATACAGTTTTCTGTATCTCTGTTTCAACTTTAAAATTGTTTAGTGTGTAGTCCATGGATTCATGAGCACGACTAAAATAAGAAGTTAATCTGCATTTTAACTCATCAAATCAACTCAGCATTTACAATAAAAACTTATAACACCCATCTTTTTTGGTCGGGGGTTAATAAAATAAACCTGTCCGATCCGTGAGGGTATTATTAGGTGTCGATATTAGCTTATATTCATGTAATCCTTTTTTAATAACAAGGAAAAAAAATACCCGTATATTTTTTTTTATAAAATGGACTAAAACGAAGAAACTTACATGGCAACAAAGGGGCGGCGACGTCATAAACAAACAATTGACGATCGAACATACTAATGCCGAAGATGGTGTTGTCACCTTTTACAAATTGGTTAGATTTTAGGGAAATGTTGGTAATTTGGGCATTAATATGTTCACTTTCATGAATATTTTATATTGAGTATTTTATTTGGTAATGTCTACCTATGTATATGCCCTTTCGCAGCGGATAGGTTTTTTAAAAACAAATTGTTAACTTAGTAAAAATACATGTAGTGTGTGGTGGTATTCCGAATAAAACGGCAAGCTAACTTCTTAAATATATAATAAACTTTTCAAAATTAAACGTCTTTTATCTGTCGTCGTCGTCGTACTTCTATTCTCCTCTGCGCATCTGTCCTTGACATACAGTGTTGTCACTCCATCATCTTATATTCCCTCATTCAATCAGTGTTGCCACTTAACTCACCTTACATTCCCACATACATGTCTGTACTTGACAAACTATGCGAGCGATAAACAAATGAACATCGTCATTGCTTTTTTTTTCTAGACCTTACTAGAATGTATGCGACAAAGAGACGGCCTCAACAAAAAGGTTCTACAGTCAAAAGAGGTTGAGAACAATTTATACAAACTGAACCCCAGGATGATCCCACATGACTTCACACCGCAGTGCCAAAAGATGTTCATCACCGTGGCGAAAAAACAGGATCCCAAGGAGAAGGGTAAAGAAGGGATTGAAAAGGCTAAGGGGAGTAAGGTAGGAAAACTTTGATATCTAAACTTCTGAAGCTATGTTTGTCCTGTTTGAATTATTGTGTAAAAAAAAAACTTTGCTAGTATTACAGGTATCCATATAATTTAATCCGTAGTCAAGTTATTTTTTATCTGAACACATTCGTTCAGGGGGAAAGCTGTGATTGTGCTGTTTGATCTTAAAACATTAAAATTATGAGCTAAAAATTTATCAAAATATCTTCATTTCTTTTAACCGATTAAAGCCGTATACAGACATGTGCCGTGAGTTGTCATTAGAACAATACGCTTTTTTTATATATACATTTCGGTGTCGCCGGGATACTAAACGGGAACTGGTGTTATTGAAAACAAGCCGAATGTTATCCCTGATTTTTTTTTTGTGTTCAGAACCAAAAAGATTTACGAACAATGCTGTTATCAAGAGCCTCTACGAGCAGCTCCGCTGGTTCTTCAAACAAAGACGTGGACAGCGGGTGCCTTATCACTGAGAACGAATTTAACGAGTTGTTCCCTGAAGGATATTGTAGCACCACATTGTTTGCAAAGCCACAGGAATATTGGGCCATGAACAGAAGTAAGTCACTGATGGTAATGATAGATAGATGACCGAATAACGTCAGGACATCATCTGCCTCGCCTTTTCCCAAACTATCTTGGGGTCGGTTCCAGTTATGTACTAATGTAAATTGTCATAATGTCATATTGCTAGTGTTCGTGACCACGTCAGTTTAAAAACTTAACCAGCCTTTTACAAACATAGCTATATCAGCGCTAATTCTTCCAGCAACAATAAATGATCTAGCTACGCCATCATCTGAGGGAACAGAACTGAAACTGACAAAATGGTTAGAATGGCAGCGGACGCTACAGAAAACTGTCAATATACACCACTCCAGAGATACAGAAATATTATCAGAACTATTGCAGTACAGTGATGCTAAAAGATTTGAAATGCCCCCGTCTACGCAAAATCCATGTGAGTACGATGTCTACCAACCTATTTAAAAGTTAAAGAAATTACTACCTTAAGTCTTTACCTTAAAATGTATTATTCAATTGCAGGTTTCGGCAGTCAGGAGCTTCATTCACAACCAGCCAGCATTTTTTCGTCTCCTGCTAAATCAATTCAACCAACCAGTTTTATGTCTCCGGCCAAATTAAAACAACCACTAGTTTTAACGTCTCCAGCCAAATCAAAACAGCCAAATAAAAAGAAACAAAAAGTATCTCTAAAACCTTTTGATAAGAAAGATGGTGATATAAGAGCTCTCTTTAGTACCGCTACTAAATCTACTAAAAGTTATACCAAACTTATTAATGATCTAGGTCTTCAAAACGATGGAAGCGTACCTACTCGTTTGATAAGCTTACTCGTAGACTTGACCTTAGAGAATACTAATGCTCCTAAAAACTGTTACGTCTGTCAAAATATTTGCGAATGCAATCTTTTACAAAGTATAAGAGAAGAGAAGAAAGTTTCAATGCTAGTGCTAGAATCTATAAAAGACCCCAAATTACCTGATATCAATCTTATTGACGATTTTGATTCGGAAACCATAATGAAATGTGTCAAAAAGTCTGATGAGGATAAACATAACGTAAGCGTTAATAATTTCGATTTAGAAATAGATTTGGGAACAGATTTTCTCTCTGAAGATCATGACATTGGTATGAACGATGAAATTAAGAAACATGATGTTTCAGTAGCTTCGGATAATTTCGATATCGGTGACATTGCCGACATATTTGCTGATGATAGCAGCCCAGAGGAAGTTATAGAAAATGAAATTAAAGTCAAAGATGAACCGGCGGATTTGAAACAATCATCAGGCTTCAACATAATATTTGATGAAAGTAGTCCAGAAGAAGGTGTACTAAGAGAAAACGCAGACAAACTTATGAAAAGCGAGACAATCGTCAAAAACGAACTTATAGTTACAGAAAACTCGTTCCAAGACGACCCAGTGGATTTTACAGATTCATTGGGCTTCAACATAGTATTTGCTGATAATAGCCCACAGGAAGCTATAGAAAGTGTGATCAGTAACGAAATTATAAAAACAGAATGCATTGTGATAAATAAAGTTGTAGAAAGAGAAGTTACAGTCAAAGACGAAGAGCCGAAGACAGCTAAAGAAACATTAGGCTTCTTTGGTTTGAATAGCATCGATGACATATTTGCTGACGATGAAATTGATAACACACCGCCAGAACCCACACAAAAGAAAATTAAAGAAAACAATATTACACAAAAGGTAAAAATCAATAGATCTCCCTCTTTAGAATATCCGCTGAGTCCCTCTATTCTATCAGGTAGAATAAAACCAGTACCTACTTCGCCAATACTTTGCAGTCAACCACGTAAATTCCAATTGAGCACCAAAAAAGATCGACATCATAGTTCCACACCCATCAATAGTTGCAGAAAACAATTGATTAAAGAACCGATAAACAATAATAACTTGACAGCTACGCCTTCTGTTAAACCGGACACTTCGATTAAAAATAGTATAATAGATACAAGCAATAATAAAAGTATGATGACGATAACGCAACTTGTCGATATGATAAACAAAATTGATGGTAATGCGTCCGTATCGAAATCTGTTTCCGATAGAGTACAACCGGAGAAAGAACGAAGCGTCTCGCCAATACTTTTAACACAAGCTGATAAAAAGAAATCTGCGGTTAAATATTTGGAAAAATCTATAGCATCTACATCCCAAAGCATAATAAAAGACAGTCTTATCATACTGGATAGCGATAGTGATTCTGATAGCACACAAATATATGACCCAGTAAATGTTGGTAGTGGTAATAAGAACATATCTTTGAGCAAAACTAATGGCAGTCCATTAGGCGGCAAAAGAAAACGAGAAATGGATGAAAGCATCATAACAGCTTCACCGTATTTCAATAAGAAACTAAAATTAGATAATGAGACTGACAAACCAATGTCTTTGCAAGAAAAAGTGTTAGCCGTTATGAAGAAGAATAAAAACGTGGCAGTCAAAAACAATAACACTGTGTTAAGTTGCATAGTATCACAACCGAATTTTTCATCGCAAAAAGAAAATAAAAACCCTCAATTCTTAGAAGACGAAAATAAAGGAGTCGGAACTGAGAAAAAGGATATTTTGGACATGCTTCAAATGTTTAGACGAGATAACAAACTTGAAGTAGATAAGAGTAAATTAAAAGCAATATTCAAGAGTCCTACCAAGTCTCCATTGGGTGACAATAAACGAAAACTAGCGTTCGAAGATAGCGACGATGATTTTGTTAATGACGAAAAGAATGATTACTCGAGTCGCATAGACCACAAACACAATGACAATACGTATAGATCTACAACTAATCACAAGACTCGGAAAGTAAGTTACTTTTGAAATTATTCATTTTATTATGCCTTATCTCGAGCTTTTGCTTCCTTTTCCTAATGAGTGTTCCATCAAATGAACGCCATTATTTTCTGTCATTTCGGGCACCTTACAAGGTCCCGACTGCACTCATTTACGTGTTCTTAAGATTCCGTGGACTGTCGATTGTCTCTTCCTCACATATTTTTGTGACAACTCTGTCAAAAACGCAATCGAGATATGATCGTTTGGGATTTCGGGCGCAAGATACCTCCGCTGCACCAGTATTGTACTTATGATTTAAATTAATTATGATATATTTTCCTCACTTCAGAAAAAAAAGAAAGGCAACGAATTCTTGGACATGGAAGCTGAAATATCCGACGACGATGGTCACAGCGGTGATGAGCTATCAGACGAGAGCGTCGGCAGTATTATTGACTTCATATGCGACGATGACAATGTCACTCATCATGAAGACATTCAGGCGGTTTATCTCAAGTCAATCAAGTAAGTTCATTCACTGTGCCTGTTGCCTTTTGTATAGAATCTGGTTCTTCTAACCTAACAGACAGATGTGTTGCTGGGGAGTTTGTTCCGCCACTTCTTCTTCCCAGCTAAAACACTAGGAAGTGGCGAAGGGCGGGCGTTTTGGGGGACTGTCTCTTGTAATTTTGACGTTCAAAAAGTGCTGATTATCAGCCTAGTTTGAATAAATGACTTTTGATTTTGATTTTATAGTCTTTTCGTAGTTATTTTACTTTTCAGCAGCTACCTAAAAGCAACGTGATTGTCATCATCTTCCTGCCCTTGCCCCATATATTTTTCTTTCTACAATTCTCCCCTGTCGGCAGTTATTGTAACGAGAATCAAAATAATTTAAATTTAACAGGGATGTCAAAAAAATAAAAAATTTTTTAATGAAATACTAGCTGATCCCAGCATGCCCTTACCTTATCCTACCTACCTACTTATGAACCTTCTACAAAGTATTAGAAAACATTTAAAAAAAAGATGAATAGTTGGTTAAGTCGTTCTCAAGATGTCATTGCGTACATCTCTCTAGTCATGACTTTTCACTCACTTCATAAAAGTGTCTGTAGATTTCTTCGCTGTGGAGAAACAATGGGACTGCTATAGCTTGTGTATTTGTCATCGGTTTGCACTGATGTTGATGAATACCACAGTTTTGTAAGATTTACTGTACAGGCTACAAAATAAAATGACTGTAACCTACAATAAAATTAAACAAGGGTAATTAAAGGGTACTTGCCCAAGGAGTGTCACATATGAGCCTCTTTGTGTGAAGTTTGCCTAAATAATATTTTTTCAGGAGTCCCGTTAGAGGAGGCGGTTTCAAGATACCTGAGTTGCCAGCGAGGTTCATAAAGGAAGACATTTTATCACAGTATGTCGAGGAAGACTCATATGAAATGGTATGTTTAGAATTCCATCACCAGACACAAGAAACGATGAAAAATAAATAAAAATTATAACCATGTTATTAATTTGTTGAAATATTGATTTTATGATTGATTTTTCACAGGATAGCTTCTGTGTCGACTCCAACATTGGCTTGACACAAGTACACGAAGTTTCTGAGCTAGAGTTAGCAGAAATGAGATTAGAACAGGAAAGGCAGGCCAAGAAAAAGTTCAGGCGAATATGTACACAAGATGACAGCCCAGATGTAACAATGATAAAGAGAAACAAACCTAAGAGAAGACTGATTGGTAGTGATTCGGATGAAGATAGTTCGTGAATAGCTGTGGGTGAACAAATAGTGAAATAATTGATCTGGTACTAAATACTAAACTACACACAGTAAACTGGGATTCTTTGTAGAGTGACCCATAGCTTAGAAACGCGAGGCACTTATCGATTTTTCTGATGTGTGCAGCTCACCAAGTTTTATTAAATGCCGCATCATACTCAACCTTTCTCATGTGCCATAATGTTCTCAGTAGCTTGATAGACTTATTATGGGTTACACAATAGAGTTGTGGACAATGTTATTGCCAGTACAAGATCTTTAAGGACATGGTTTATTATCCAGCCGGTCTGGAAGTTACTCATACTGTGATATAATTAAATTATAGTAATGATACTTTGTATTAATGATTTTGATACGTAAATTCTAAGTGCTACTTGTAAATTATTATGGTTTTATGCTATGTAATTAATAATTTGCTATATTTAGTGTAAATCATGTTGTATATAAATGTGAAATAAAACATATTGTCACTTATCAATTAGATTTTATTTCCGGTCTCTGTCATAATCTACTATCTAAGAAATAATTGTAGTACAGATTTAGCGACGAAATATGAGATTGGTTTTTGAGAGAACACATAATCACACGATCCATTTACGCATAATTAACAACAACAAAAAAGTACGTTCGCGATGTTAAGGACGAATTTCATCAATGAAAGTACATCTCAAACAGCGTTTAGGAGTGGGCACTATGATCATTGCCATGTAATAGTAATTCTGATAACGCTTGAATGGTATAGGAGTGCTGATAGTGTTCACGTTTATTTGGTGATATTGGCACTTAGGGTACACTTATACAATTGACGTCACATCAACGATGATTTGATCAACGTCGTATGTGTAAGTATTGTAAATAACGTCGAACAAAAATGATTCCACCTTGACCTAGGTCTAGTAATCAAGAAATACAATAATAATCAACCTAAGTCAATCGGCAATCAGGCACGATTGGTCGGACAGAACACATAGAAAAAATACCATATCGATCAACATTAATCGTAATGTAGACCGTGTGAGTAAAACAGCGCGCTAAAGGCGTACATCTAGCGCAGCGCATTTGCCACTACTAAACAAATATCAACACTGGATTCCTTAAAATAAAGTCAAAAATAACCTGAGACTCGCGTCTCTCACCGCTCTGACGCCCACTCGGGCTAATGAAAGATTATTCATCCTCAACTTTATTTTAAATACTGCAAGGCCGATATCTGAATAGCAGAGACAACCACGCTTTACTCTCGACAGATGTCGGCCCTTACACAAATCTCATATCTTGTTACGAAAACTATATGGGATTTACTCATACACGCTGCTTAAAGATAAGAGACGTTTAAACATACAAAAATGAATGGTTAAATAATAAAACGAAATAAAGCCTTTACTTTTTTATCTGATAGTTAAAATGAAGGAGCTTGTAATGAAGTCGTAGCGCTGGTGGCACGAAAATATGGAACTTCTATAGAAGTTCATAGCAGTGAAAAGGTTAATCAGAAGTTCAATGATAACTTATTTTTTAAGCAGCGTTTATGAATAAACCCCTCTATCTATAATCATTTCGTTCAAACATCGATAATTTGATGTTCATTATTCAAAAATAATATTTCACTCGTCAGAAGTCTTAGATTCCACTTCTTTAGGCTGCCTTCCTTTGTGAATATCTTCTATCTCAGCTTGAAGGTCTGAATATCTCTTCTGCAATTGTTTTTCTCTGTCCGTTTGGCGATTGACGTCTTCAGTCAGTGACTGGAACAGACAATGAAGATGATTAGAATTTGTTTTTTTTTTCTGTGGTACCGCGCAATGGAACAGACTTCCCAGAGGGGTTCTGAGGAGATGACAGGATGAACTTTACTCATATAAAAGACTGTGCTTATATGGCAGTATACAGGGAAGAAAGAGAGGCTCTTCTAGAATGGGACAAAACATATAAGTTACTTACTTCTATTCTACGTGGAATGGCTGCCTTTTCTTGATCGGCAAGGAACTTGAACGTGGAAAGCTCCAAATTGGCCTGTTCTATCTGATCCTGTAACTCTTGGAACTGCTTAATCAGGGATGCCGCCCGACTTTGATATCCACCTGATAAAAGAAAACAATGGTTCAGTTATGCAAATTCCGGTTTGTATTTGAAAAACAAATCTTACCCATCATCTGCCTAGCCTTTTCCCAAACTATCTTGGGGTCGGCTTCCAGTCTAACCAGATGCAGCGGAGTACCAGTATTTTACATGAAGCGACTGCCTATCTAACCTCCACAACCCAGTAACTAGGTAATACAATACCCTTTGGTAAGACTGGATGTCAGACTTTTTGGCTTCTGACTACTCGTAACGACTGTCAAAGATCTACAAATGACAGCCGGGACCAACGGCTTAACGTGCTTTCCGAGGCACGGAGGAAACTCGGTATGTAATTATAGCCACCCATCCACGGACCAACCTCGGCAAGCACGGCATAACCTTAAAGCCCGACCCGGGCGGCTGTTATTATTTAGCCACGAGCTCCTCTAAAAAAACAATTCTTACCCATGGGTATTGTATTACCCAGTACTAACTGGGTTGTGGAAGTCAGATAGGCAGTTGCTTCATGTAAAATACTGATATTCATTTTCATCCGGTTAGACTGGAAGCCGACCACAACATAGTTGAGAAAATGCTAGGCACATGATGATTTGATTAAACAAGATGGCAGCGTGACTTTTTCGTGACGGTTTTCGCCACACGTCACAAGATCTCCCTCGACTGCCTCATTGATCAAGTGGCCGCGGCTGCTGAGCATGAGGTCCTAGAAGCGATTCCCGGGTTGGGAAAATTGTTATTGGGTTTTTCCATTAGGAGTTTCTCAGTAGCAGCCACGAAGTCTGGATTGTGCCCGGTTGATGGCGATAGACTCTAACATTACTGACGAAATTTGGGTGTACTATTGGGTACACCTCTGCCTAAGATAGCGTTCAAGTATTACGTAACGAATTAGGGGAGAGGGGGGTGTCATCTGAAACGTTACGATGCGTTACAGGGGAGGGAGGGGGATCTGAACTACGCGTTACGTAACATTGTTTAAACCCTTCAGAACGGTCGCGTAGAGATTCTTTTCTCGCGGCGCATTACCTAGGGGGGAGGGGGGTACAAACAGACGTTACGCTGCTTTACATAGGGGGCAGGGGGGTTACGGGTTACGTAATACTTGAACGCTCCCAAATCCTTCGGGGACTATAGGCGTGATAATATGTTATGCCACAAGATCCTTGTTGAACGATATTATATTACACATACCTGTCAAAACCCTAAGCTTCTTCTCCATTTTAGAACACTTCTTGGCTTCCTTCGCCATGTGACTTCTGTTCTGTTCGAGCCGTTTCTCAGCTGATTCCAGTCTGTCTTTCTTACTAGCTAAATTGGCACGAGTGTATCTGTTTTGGCCGGGTAAGAAGAGAACCTGAAAAAAAAAAACAAAGATATGTGTTAAAAAGTTATGTTGAAGAAATCCGATGTGTTCGAAAGCGTACGTACAGTCAGCATCAAAAGTCGGTTAACACTTATAAATATTACACCAAGTTTTGTGCTGGTCAGTGTGATCCGATGTTATACACGGTGTAAATCACCTCATCACGAAGCCGTCAACCAAGCATTTTGTACATGAAACCAAGTAACTTTACGCAAAACTTATTGCTGGGAAACGACTTTTTTTTGGGGGGTGTAATATCATGTTTTGTGGTAGAACTCAATGTAACGCACTCAAAACATTGTGCTGATGGACGGATTGAATAGTACGGGGGTCGTGGAGGTGTTTAAAGTAAAAATCTTACATTAAAAACTTGTATTTAAAAAAAATACTTGTCATAAAATGATCGCAATGACAGGGAGAACCGGTGCCTTTCGGCTTCGTTAAGAGGTGTTTTACACCCTTTATTGTTTTGCGAATTTGTGTAACCATTGATGAAAATATAACCATTGTTGTCTTTTACTCCAGTCTGTTAATATGGATCGTTCTAAAACTAAGACGTCTTATAATTTTGGTTATGTAAAGCGACTTTTGCTGCTGACCGTACTTGTTTGGGTTTGGGTTGGTTTGTTTGGGCTTGTTATAAAGTCAATTTTAAAACCTGTTCTATGGACGCATGGAAACGTAATATTACAGAAACGAAAAGAGGCCTCATAGCCATCAGTGACTTACTCCTGGCTGAAAAGTTTGGGGATTTATGTATCAAGAATTCAAGATGTCCCGATGATTAATTGGACCATTTTAAATGTATGAATATCAAACTATACTAGTTATAACTACCAGAAGTGCTCGTGGCTAAATAATAAAAGCCGCACGGGTCGTTCTTTAAGGTTAAGCCGTGCTTGCCGAGGTTGGTCCGTGAATGGGTGACCATAATAACAAACCGAGTTTCCAACGTGCCTCGAAAAGCACGTTAAGCCGTTGGTCCCGGCTGTCATTTGTAGATCTTTGACAGTCGTTACGAGTAGCCAGAAGCCTAAAGTCTGACATCCAGTCTTACCAAGGGGTATCGTATTACCCAGTTACTGGGTTGTGGAAGTCAGATAGGCAGTCGCTTCATGTAAAATATGGGTACTCAGCTGCATCCGGTTAGACGGGAAGCCGACCCCAATATAGTTTGGAAAAAAGGCTAGGATGACAAGTTATCAACTACCAATCGTAGATACACAGCGACACTTCAAGTTATAAATTTCCAGTATAACATGACCTGGCTTTGTATAGATTTCCCGCACAATGAGAGATCGGCATGAACTGGTTCGTATAGCTTTTTTGGTCACCGTGCGTATAATCAAACAAAATATCATCCGACTTACTTGTGCGAGACACTCCTCCCACACTTGCGTGTAAGCGTCCATGCTCAGATCTCCATGCCCCATGCCCGCCTTCACCACTTCCATTTCCTTCTTCATCTCCAGTTTGGCGTCTTCCAAGTCTTCAGAGGAAAACTCCTCGTATGGATGCTGTTCTAGGTACGCTAAGTGCGATGCCTGTAGTTGTACTGCTCGCTTCTTGTCTATGCCTGGTAAGGAGAAATTTATTTTTTATAAGAAGGGGAGACCAAAGAAAAGGTCACAAATGGATTATATGAAAGTTGATGTGGCATTGGCCGAATTGAATACTGAGAGAACGGCTGGTAGATTGTATTGATGAAAAAGACGTTCTATTGGTTCAAAACAATTTAGAACTAAGAACTATTGCTTGTCGTTCAGTATTCTCATGAAAAGAAAACAGAGATTACCAACAGCTTGATCATCGAAAGTGATTGGAATGGTCTAAACGTGTAGTTGTTACACGTTACTTTTCTGTCTCATACACTCATTGCAGTAATGGTTAACAATTTTCCTCCTCCTGGTCGTTTTATTTATACGGTGGCGATAAATTTCAGCGGAGTCCAGCCATCGATGGGCGAGATATCAGTAAGGTCCAAAAATTTCCGTATCCAACTATAAAATTGAGCATTCCAATAGATTGAAATAAACAGAGACAATATTGAACAAAATTACAAAACTAAACAGTGGTGGCCCAATGGTGGCAGCCCCGACTTAGTCGGGGCTGCCACCATTGGGCCACCACTGCTCTCCCTTCAGACTTAACTTCAGAAATTTAGTGAAATGATAGTTTTGTATCTCTGATTAATGTAATGTGTGTACACGCTCTTTTGTTCTCAGTAATGATTTGAAATAGTGAAGTTAGCGTTGTAGAAATAGTGGAGTAAGTTACCGGGCGGCGGGTCCCTGAGCGCGTCGTAGTGCAGCATGGTGACCATCTCCTGCTTCAGCAGCTCCTCGGCGTGCTGCAGCGCCGACAGCGCGGGCGCCGCGCCGCGCACCACGGACACGTTGACGTCGGCGGGCCGCACCGCGCCGCGCTGCACCGCCGTAGAACGCAGCTTCAGCGCTGCCGCACCTGGACCACATAACCACAGTCCACATCTATATCTATTAAATCCCTCCCTTATATTATACACTTTGAAACCATCCAACTGATGTACCCCAAACCGGTTTCAGTAGAAAGGCAATAATGCAGATGGTTTTTAGTAGGTAGGTGGGTAGTATGTAGGTAAGGAAAAGTACATTGCAACACATACATACATATATGTATGTACAGCTAGTTATAGATAACAAAAGATATATTTGATCGTTTTGTTAGTACACAAAGCAAATTATAAAGCCAAGCAGTCGGTTCGGTCACTGTTGTAGGGTTGCAGTTGAGCGGGCGAGTGACCTGGGCGTGCTGACTGATAATTCCTGTATAAATATTTGTCCTATATTGCAAAAACAATAGAAGCGCAAAAATACAGCCTTGTGATAACCCAAGTTTAACAAACTAACACAGCTCGCTATAACCCTCTACATGCAGACAAAAACTGCTGGTTAATATTGAAAAGATAAATCAATACATAGTTTACATTTTTCGACGTTGAGCAAAAAAAAAACGTGATCAACATGGTCAAATGCCTTGTCAAAATCCATAGATGATACGATATTTAGAAAGAAGTTTTCAAATCCAATATTTGACTTACGTATTTCTTCTTGCTCCTGCTGAAACCTAGCATCAGCATCAGCCTGGTCTTCCACATGGGAGACAGAGCTTGAACTCTCCATAGGTTCATCATCTTGATCAGGTACCACGATCTCGTAGTCATTCCTCGGTGTTGGCAGTGATGAGAGGGCGTTACGAACTAACGCTTTTTGCTATGATAACAAAATAAATATGTATAGATTATGTTGCAGTGTTGATATTATGTTCTGTACGTTTTTGTGTGGTAAAAATAACAAGAGTTGAAAGATACTTGAAACTTATGACATTGCAATCAACCTTTTTCCGTAGGGGTGGGTAGAGGGTGGGCCAAAGAGTATAGTAATATAGATGGAATAGAGAGCCCACTCAAGCGAATTTTTGAAACCCATATTGAACGGTGTCGCCACCTGATACTAAATCCGTTGAACTAATCCCAATAACTATAGGTGCATACATATACACACATCAAAAGTGTCTAGGGATCAAGCATTTTTATGCGGATTTCTTGAGATTGAGATGTGGCTTTGTAATAAATTTATGATTTTATAAATTTATATGGATCCTTTTTGGTGCATTTCATAATTTGAATCAGGAACTGTGAATCAAATTCGAGTAAAAGATGAAAATCAGCTGTCAATATTTTCCCTATAAAAACATACAACGCATTGAAGACATTATTAGTGCTACTGTTTCCCTACTACTGATTAAAACCAACGTTATTATGGAGCGGCGACGTCATTTAAGCAGGGAAGAAATGCTCAGAGCCGTGGGAATGATAGAAGCTGGTTCCCGGCAACGTACTGTGGCTTTAGCTCTGAATACAAGTCAGAGTGTTATCAGTCGACTTTGGACACGTTACCGAAGCACTGGTACCGTGGCTGAGCGCCATGGAGGACGGTATCGCTGCACCACACGGAGACAAGACCGATACATTCAAATCTTAACTCGAAGAGCTCCAACAATAACCGCCATGATGTTAGCCGTGAGGCTTCATCACTCTTCAGGGAACTTAATTAGCGACCAAACAGTCAGAAACCGCTTGCATGAAGTGAACCTTCATTCCCGAAGACCGCTACGGGTACCACCTATAGCAATGCACAATCGTAGGATTCGATATCAATGGGCTCTTGAACACAGAAATTGGGCAGAAGAACAATGGCGTTTCGTGTGCTTTTCTGATGAGTCTCGTTTTGGTATGAGACCGGATACAAGACGTATACGACACTGGAGAACCTTTGGACGCCAACAGCGATTAAAATCCTGCCAGGAAGTCCATCCTTATAGTGGTGGAACCATCATGGTATGGGCGGGTATTTGGATCGGCGGAAGAACTGAGTTGATTTGGATCAGAGGCAACCTCAACGCTCAAATTTATGCTGAGACGATTGTATCAGACGTCATCGTTCCTCTATAAGTGCAAATCGGTCCCTTATTTCAGTTAATGCATGATAATGCACGACCGCACACCGCAAGAGTTGTAAGACAGACTCTCGCCGCAGCTAACATCAATGTCCTGCCCTGGCCTGCTCAGTCGCCAGACTTGAACCCGATTGAGCATGCATGGGATATGCTTCAGAGAAGAGCTCTGCCGAATATGGAGGGTATCCAGTCGCAAGAAGACCTTTTTTTGTTGTTGCAACGAACATGGGCGGCCATTCCACAGCGTGATTTGGATGAACTCATTTTGAGTATGCCAAACCGATGTTCTTGTGTTGTTAGTGTTCGCGGTAGAAACACGGATTATTAATTGTTTAAGTTAACCAATAAAATTTTAAAGAAAACTGTTATTTCAGTCTTTTTTTCGAACTTTAATGTTAGTGGTTCAAATGTCAAAAATCCCTTTATTAGAAAATGGCAAATTTCTTTATTAATGCAAAGGTGACTTGGTTTATCGTTACTGTGACAAACGAAAACACTTTATTTGATGAATCCTTAAAGAAAATTTTAATTAATATCAATCAGGAGAAAAGTTATTGCAAAAATATATGTTGATCCCTAGACACTTTTGATGTGTGTACTTATATCTATATCTTTGTTATTGAATAGGTTTTCTATGGGTTTCTGTTTTTATTTCTTTTTTTACACTCAACTCAACCGCACTTTCTGGATCTAAAGCTCCAGAAAGTGCGGTCGAGTTGAGTGTAAAAAAAGACAGAACCGAGAAACCACATAAATTACACAAAATGGGAGAGATCTACAAGCATGCGCACACGCCGATAGTCGCCATTTTGTAAACAATCTGTACGATATTGTTGCAAAACCTAAAAAAAATTATTAGCAATTACAAAATGCTTTTAAAATAAATAAATGGTTTAATCTTGTTTAGAGTTTAAATTCATTATTTTTAACTCAATTTTCATTCAAATCAAAAAGGTATTTAAAATCACACTGGCGATAATTGGCGTAAGCACCATCTATGTCATTTTAATGTACTAAATCTCAAGTTTATGCGGATTTGGTAAGAGATGGTACTAGTATCTTTGTGTAAAATTGGACGCCTATGTCAAGTATGGCAGTGTCCTCCCCCTGGGGTGGGCACTGAAAGACCAAATGATGACAGTACAGAGCGAAAAAAAATGAGCATAATAAATATGTTTCGTACCTGTTTTTGTATTTGAGTGGCAACTACAGGTGTATCTCCAGTGCTTAGCCTGTCTTCTGGGTTGATGCTTAACTTGTCACGAAGTCCTGGAGTCTGTAATAATAAAGAAAATTTAGAAAACCAGCTTTAAAATATAGAAAAAGTTCGAAAAATGATTTTATACATACAGCGAGACCTGGAGCTACGGGTGCTTGACTAGGCGTGTTGAAACTACCGGGAGTCGATACTTCACTGCGCGATGACCTGAATCAAAAGAATAAAGAGGATTTAGTCAATTCTTATGTCCTCTTCTTTGCCACAGATGAACCAATTAGCTATTTCACAAAACTGTTAGACTAACTAATATCTGTGACAAAGTACAGTGTTCGAAACAGTAAAAAAAAACTTAGCAGTAAATCGGCGTAATTATGGCACATACAAAATTGGGGTATGTAGAGCGTCGTTGCTCTCTGAATACCTTTGGAATTGTACTGACTGTCTTTTCCTTTCGCGGGTACTTCAAGTACAAATTAACTTACCTAAACGGCGTGATGAGCACAGTATTCGGCGTAGCAACGGCCTGTGACTGCGGCAGTGCGCCTGAAAAGTCTGTTTGATGCAGTGGAGTATTAAGACCTCCCTTCAAAGGAGTGTCTACGTGAGTCAGGGCCATCACGTTCTGAGCTTCCATTAGGATTCTAGAAGAAAATTTGATAGTTCAGTAAGAATTACAATTTGAAAGAAAACTAACATCAATATGAGCTGAGCTTAAATAACAAAATACAGGTGAAGATGGGATGAAATGGAGGTGATTTAAGAAACATACCAAAGATTTTTTTTTTTTGTTGTACAAGAAGTAGTGCAATAAATGATTTTGGATAGTTAATGCTTATTAACTTTAATTAGTAAATATTTTTAATATACTATATTTCAAATAAAGGATTTATTTGACTTAATGATTTGATAGATAATGCAGAACAGTTACTTAAATTTAGCAAAACTGGATGAGTTTTTGAAAATGATGAGTGTATCTGACCTGTCCTGATGCTGCGCAGGCGTGCGCAGTGCGGCGGGCGTGGCGGGCGTGATGGCGTACTCGGCCAGCAGCGCGTCCGTCGCAGCGCCCGCGCCGCCCGCCGACTCGCGCGCCGCTTCCGACGCGCGACCCAGCTTCACTACTTGTTGTAGCTCCTGTAAACACCACGGTAAGATCATCGTCAAATGTTTATGGACACTGAGCGGTCAAAATGTTTAGCCGATCGATGATGGCGCAAGGCGAAAATGTTCAAAAAAAAACAAAAGAGGGTTCAACCTTAGAAGAAGACAGTCGTTTCGCCTCATGTTTCTCTATAATGGTACAACGAAAGCATAATACTATGTTAGTATGAATATCAATTCATACTAATATGGTATTATGCTTTCGTTGTTGTGTGATTTGGCTCTAAATCTCTATAATAATCTAAACAAATAAATAAAATTGAAGTGTCTGTTTGTAATATTAACGTAACGGTAACGGCTGAACCGATTTTGACGGGACTTTCACTGGCAGATAGCTGATGTTATAAGGAGTAACTTAGGCTACTTCTTCAATTCCACGCGGACGAAGTCGCAGGCACAGCTAGTAAATAACTAAATCTAGAGCTAAATCAATGATGGTTTTTGTAACAGGTATAAGAAGTAATCTTGAGATGCATAAAGTATCAACGATCTATCCACAGTATAGAACACATTACCTGATCTGTAACTTGTGGCTCAGGCAGCACAAGTTTGCTACGCTTGCGTGCAGGCTGGTCTCCTTGCAGCATAGCCTGAGGCACATCATTCTCTTTGCGTTGCTTCAACTTCTGCTTGTCCTTGCGACGGTCTCTCTGTAACAAATCATTGTAATTTAAACAACTATGCAATATTGAAATAAGAAGAGAATTTCATTATTATCTAGATGACTTTAAATTATTGTGGATTAAAATAAATAGCCCAAAATTACAATTCTTCAACTTGCGTGTTTCGCATTTTCATCAAATAAAAATAAGACGTAGTAGCAAGTCCAGTGACGGTCAACCACTTTTCAAACTTATTACTTAGGGCATAAGGGTGAAAAGTGGCAGACTGTCAATGAACGCGGTAGTACAAACGGAGACACATCAATCTAACATCATGGCCTCGCTTTGTATAGATTTCCCGTACAATGAAAGATCCGCATCAACTGGGTGTTGCTTGATTGGTCGTCGTTATCTAAAATTCGAAAAACAAATGGAATTTGTGAGTCCTGATTTTTCTATCTGTATAGTTTTTTAGACTAGGTCTTTCCTCTAGTCGAAAGTTTTAGCTCATCCAAATATTAAGTACTTTACTGAGCGATTAAATATTTTACCTCTTCCTTCTCGGAAAGTAGTTCTCCATCGAGATGTTGCTGCCGAAGCCGTGAGAAATCTGGTGCCATCGGGTCCACCACCTCGGTGGATGTGTCATAGAACCCGGCGGAGGGTTTCTTTTCAAACGGAATCTCTGAGTTGTAATCTACACCGCGTTTCTTCTTACGCCTGGTAATAATAGAAAAGGGTTATCTCCAGGTATTTAATGAAGAAACTCATACATTGATTTATGTATTTTTTAAGTATGTAAATTACTAAACGTGTTTTTCTCTTGTTAAAAAATTTGCTGGATTACAGGTCATGCTGGTTTGACAATATTTTTATCTGCTACTATAAAAAGGTATTGTATATTCTGCTGTTCCACATATTCTGGAGGTCCAAGTCCATGTCATACACCACGCACCAGTCACATGGCCACGACCACAACTTTTGGCCACAGAAGCTCCAGAAAGAAAGTTTGGTCACACAATGGATCATTCAACAAGTCATGGCATCGTGGCCTTGGAAGTATTGTTCTTTACCTTATGGGCACAGCTATGCCAGCAGCACTTAGTTCCCTCCTCTTCTGCAAGGCAGCCAGTCTCCGTGCCTCCTCCAGCTGCTTCTCACGGGCCTTTCTCTTTGCCTTCTTACCCTGTGTGTTAGCTAGACGAGCACGCGCTTCTGACAACATCTCTAGTTCTGTGGGATAAGAATAGATTTTTATTCCCTTTTCAAAATAACTGTGTTCTTAGCTTCAATGCTAACATAATGGGAAATGATCTAGTGGGGGAAAAAATAAGCCAGTCCAGTCCAGTTCAGTCTATCAGTTATTTTATAAGGACAGACATGTTTTAATCAAGCCAATAATATTCTTTGTGGTTCAAACAATTAGAGGCGTAGTACAGTTCTTCCGGGTTCTGGGAATTTATTTCTTGAGGGCTAGGTGAAGTGTATTGTTTAATTATCACTTGCTTTGTTGAAGGAAAACAGTGAAGAAACCAGAATGCCTGAGATATTTCTCGACAGCATGTAAAGCCAAGTCAGAGGTCCATTGGCAACATAAAAACTCTGAAACCAAGTTAGGTACTAATCACATGATAAAGAGAGAAGGGACTTAAGCACACAAGATAAAAGTTGAGCAACTGCGCCTGCGCTACCCTGAGCCTGAATTTCAGGTTCTCTTCCCAGAAGTATGAGCGACATTTAAATATAATGTTCTTTCTTATTTGGTCTTCAAACATTTTGTTTGATTGCAAATAATTAGCTAGTCCAATTATCATCATCAGCCTATAATGTTCCCACTGCTGGGACACAGGCCTCCTTCAGGGAGTGGGCTGTAATCCACAATGCGGGCACAGTAATGGTTGGTAGATGTCACATGTTTTCGAATTTTTAGTTCTAGGACATGCCAGTTTCCTCAGAATGTTTTCCTTCACTGTTTTTGAGAGCAGCGGTGATGAAATAAATAACATAAAGTAATACGCCTGCCTGGGTTCGAACACACGGCTTACTGCTCGTAAGTCAGGGCTGCCACCACTGGGCCACCGCTGCTCTCCATTCCATCTATACAAATAAATGAAATTGAAGTGTCTGTTTGTAATATTATAAATAACCGCATATGAAATGTATATACGGTGCATAAACCAATATAATATTTTTTACAATTTTTGTCTGTGTGTTTGTTCTGGCTAATGTCTGGAACGGCTGGACCGATTTTGACGGGACTTTCACTGGCAGATAGCTGATGTAATAAGGAGTAACTAAGGCTACTTTTTAAATTCTAGGTGGACGAAGTCGTGGGCACAGCTAGTACATTACTAAATATCAGTGGAACTCACCATCTTCATCCATATCCTTAGGATCAGGACGAGCAGGCTTTGTTTCAGGGTTAGGATCAATTTCACCAGGCTTCAACTTGCGAGGATCATCACCCATATCCTCCCCTTCTTCCTTTTTCTGGGCTTGATCTCTGCATCATATACAAAAATTATATTACATCACATTATGACAATATTAACAGGTAATTGGAATTCGTATTTCACTAAAGTAGAATGTAGTAGTATATGTATAGTACATAGTAACAGTTTTTTTTTTTTCTCATTTATCTGCGATCAGCTGTCTAGCTATAATCAGATGTGGTCTTTGTTTGAGTTTATAGTAACAGATGTGTGACTAAAATTTATGGTACATTTTAATTACCTACAGAATACTTCGTGTTATAGTAATAGTAGGTAAAGCTTGGCTTATCAGCTAATAATTTGTCTAGATAGGAAAATAGCACACCCTGCTTGTTAGGAGTGTAGTTTTAATGTTCATAGTCATCAACAGTATTTCTTTTACAAAAGATGGGTGGATCCTGGCCATAACCAGTATAGGGAAACTATGTCCAAAAATGATTTAAGCCATACAGATATTAAAAAGAGTGGGTTTTATTACATCTTTCTATTGAGAACAACAACAAACAACTTTCTATAGTTAACTTCTAGGAGGCCAACTTACAGCAAATATTCATATCTCTCCAAACATTGTGCAGCTGTGCGACCAATGATGGGTGCAATGGTTCTCCACTGTGTAGGCATCAGCTTGGCCAAGTGTAAGAGCTTCTCGTCCTCCTCGCGGGACCATTCCGTCTTCTTGATGCTTGGGTCGAGCCACTCGTACCAACGAGCCTTGCATTGTTTGGCTGACTTTCTGTGCAGCAGCGACGCAATACGGGACCACTGGTTTTTGCCATATTTCATCACCGCCGCTTTGAGGATTTCATCCTTAGGATTGGAAAATGATTAATAAATACATGAAAATTAATTGAATGGAGTAAAAACAATAGATCAAAGATAAAATTTTACAAACCTCGGTGTTGCGCCAAACGCCACCTTTAATCATAATTCGCGGCATGGTTAAGGATTAATTGACACCGCCGATCAAAAATAACTATTAGGTTTATGTATAACACTTGTAGAAACGACAAAAAGTTCACTTTTGATAAGAATCAAATTGCTTGAAAATACAAATAACCAACATGAACCATAATGACGTCCAACAGAAAGAAGAGAAGAGTGAAGTTAGCGTGTCTAAGCTGTCAAAATTTATTTATTGGTATGGCAATTTTGTTTAGGTTTTTTCAACATCATCTGCCTAGCCTTTTCCCAAACTATCTTGAAGTCGGCTTCCAGTCTAACCGGATGCAGCTGAGTACTGGTATTTTACATGAAGCGACTTCCTATCTGACCTTCACAACCCAGTAACTGGGTAATACGATACCCCTTGGTAAGACTGGATGTCAGACTTTTGGCTTCTGACTACTTGTAACGACTGTCAAAGATCTACAAATGACAGCCGGGACCGCGTATCATGTTTTATTCAACATAAAAACTGACACTGACCGGCAAATTGCAAAAAAACGGTTCAATTTCACGTGCCACCCTGTCGCTACTAAAACTCGCGTGTGAATCCTCTTAACATATCGGGAACGTTGGCATGTTCCCGTTATGTCCAGAGGCACATGGGTATTAGCAGTTGATCGATTTTTAAGTTGAGAAACTCTATTTATTTAGTGGTTTTCAAAAACCGTAAAGCGATGTTAGGGAGAGGAAAACCTCTGATTTGTACAAAAAAAAACACTTGTCGTTTATGGTGAGATGGTTTCCAGGCATACCAACTTTTCAAAACAAACTGTAAATGTCAAACTGTTGTAAACCTAAATGGGTGATAGCGTTTCTGGCACTCCCTTTTCCTTGATTATTGATGAAAACGTACATAAGTGCAGAGTATTTTACTATATTATGAATTTCCATTAGCAGATTTAGTTCCCTAATTAACATGAAACATTGTTTTGTTGCGTGAAGTGAGTGTGTGAACTAGCGCAGTGTAATAAGGTAACTATGATTCAAGCATATTTATCACCGCGGTGGTACTCTCGTGCTACTTTGCATTCGAATAATGTATATACTATCATTGCCAACAGTCATACATAGGATACTGTATAAAAGAAACGCTAAATGATACCTTGGAAGTGTTATTTCAGTAAAGGATTCTATTTGTGCAATCAGGAAGGATATGACAAAATAAATTGGTTAAACGGCATTAAAAGTAATTGATTCGGAATCCTACCTCGTAGTTCGTAATTGTCTAGGTTGTAGTTTCAACTATCGCAATAACTGTACCCTTATATCTTCTACAAACTGAGTTACTGATTATAGAAGCTTAATAGTTATAATTTGTGGTATTTGGTTGTTTAAATAACAAGGCAATTCATTCCTCATTGTTTGTTTAGAATTACAAATGAATAACTACATAATAAAAACAATCAGTTCAATGAATACATCTATTCCACCTTATAGCTAATTGATTGGAATTATAGCTTGTATTGAAAGTTGTTTGAATAGCCAGTGATCCCCTGGGAATCATTGTGAGTACATACCTACAGGTATGTACTCATTGCATGCCTACTAACCACATCCTGTCACTCATTGATTCAATTTAAATAGGAATATCCATGAATTAGCTTTAGGCTATTTGTGTATGAATTAAATTAGGTATTCCAGATTAGTATGAACAAATTTTATTTTTGGAGTCTAGCTGATGTCTTGTATTTTTTAATTTTCAGAATCATGTCGACCATGTCAAGGTCAGTCGTCCACATCAGCCAGCAGAAGCTGGCTGAGAAGCTCATCATACTAAATGACAGAGGTATTGGGATGCTGACTAGAATCTACAACATCAAGAAAGCATGTGGAGATGCTAAATCTAAACCAGGCTTCCTATCTGACAAGGCCTTAGAATCGTCTATTAAGAACATTGTTAGAAGATTCCCTAATATTGATGTGAAAGGCCTTCAGGCCATCACAAACATCAGAAATGAAATCATCAAGTCCCTCTCTTTGTATTACTATACATTTGTAGATCTTTTAGATTTTAAAGATAATGTTTGTGAACTCCTCAACATTTTGGATGCATGTCAGGTCACTTTAGACCTGACTTTAAATTTTGAATTAACAAAAAACTATCTGGATCTAATCACTACTTACATCTCTCTGATGATTTTGCTGTCAAGAGTAGAAGATCGCAAAGCAGTACTTGGCTTATTCAATGCTGCTCATGAAATGGTACACAATCAAATTGATCAAAGTTTTCCTCGGTTGGGTCAAATGATTTTAGATTATGATGCTCCTTTGAAGAAACTCTCTGAAGAATTTCAACCACATCTGAAGGTGCTAACTAGTGCACTTAACTCACTCTGGCAAGTGTATCCTGCCAGGAACCTAACAGCTGAGCACTGGAGGTCTGAGCAAAAATTGAGTTTGGTGAGCAACCCGGCCCAGCTGCTGAAACCCTCGGAAACAAACACCATGTCTTGTGAGTATGTGTCCTTGGAGTGCCTGGAGCGGTGGGTGATATTTGGCTTTGCTATTTGTCACCAAATGCTGCAACAAGATCATGCAAGCAAAATGTGGGTCAGTGCCTTGGAGTCAGGGTGGGTTGTAGCACTGTTTCGCGATGAAGTCATCTATATTCACAGCTACATCCAGAGTTTCTTTGATGGCATAAAAGGATATGGTAAAAGAATATCTGAAGTAAAGGATTGCTATCATCATGCTGTTCAAAAGGCTGGCTACAAACACAGGGAGAGGAGGAAGTTTTTGAGAACAGCTTTGAAGGAACTTGGTCTCATATTAACTGATCAGCCAGGATTGTTGGGTCCTAAAGCATTGCTAATTTTCATTGGTCTCTGCTATGCAAGAGATGAAGTGTTTTGGTTATTACGACACAATGATAATCCTCCACAGAAAGTAAAAGGCAAAGCAGCTGAGGACCTAGTTGACCGTCAGTTGCCAGAACTTTTGTTCCACATGGAGGAGTTGAGGGCTTTAGTGAGGAAGTACAGCCAGGTCATGCAGAGATATTATGTTCAATATCTGTCAGGTTTTGATGCTGTTGCTCTGAACTTGATGATACAGAATTTGCAAGTCAATCCTGATGATGAGAACATAATACTTTCGTCACTGTGCAGCACTGCTGCTAATTTGAGCGTCAAACAAGTTGAAGATAATGAGTTGTTTGATTTCCGTGCATTCCGCCTAGATTGGTTTAGGTTGCAGACATACACTTCAGTTGCCAAGTCAGCATTCAGCCTTGTAGATCAGAGAGAATTGGCACAGTTTATCGATAAAATGGTCTTCCACACAAAAATGGTTGATAACCTTGATGAAATAATGGTGGAAACATCTGACTTATCCCTCTTTTGTTTTTACAGCAAAATCTTCGAAAGTCAATTCCACATGTGCTTAGAGTTCCCAGCACAAAATCGTTACATCATTGCATTCCCTTTGATTTGCAGCCACTTCCAAAACTGTACTCATGAATTATGTCCTGAAGAGAGACACCACATTAGAGAGAGGAGTCTTTCCGTTGTCAACATATTCTTGGACGAGATGGCGAAAGAGGCTAAAAATATTATTACAACAATTTGTGATGAACAGTGCACAATGAGCGATAAGTTACTGCCGAAACATTGTGCGCAGACTATCGCACACCTGGCGAACAGGAAAAAGAAAGACAAGAATAAGAAGAACGCCATTCCTATTGTTGTGCCAGGAGCTGAGAGTTACAGGAAGACCAGAGAAGATCTGACCACTATGGACAAACTACACATGGCTCTGACTGAGCTCTGCTATGCCATCAACTATTGTGCTACTGTCAATGTATGGGAGTATACATTCGCGCCGCGAGAATATTTACACCAACATTTGGAAACAAGATTTTCTAAAGCATTGGTTGGCATGGTCATGTTCAATCAGGATACAAGTGAAATTGCCAAACCCTCCGAGCTGTTAGTCAGTGTTCGGGCGTATATGAATGTCTTGCAAACAGTCGAAAATTACGTTCATATTGACATTACAAGAGTATTTAATAATTGCCTTTTACAACAAACACAAAACACCGACAGCCATGGAGAGAAGACAATAGCGTCGCTTTACACACAATGGTACTCTGAAATTTTACTCAGGAGAGTTAGTGCCGGAAGTATCTGCTTTTCCATGAATCAAAAAGCATTCGTAAGTTTAACCGCGGAAGGTGCAATCCCATTCAATGCTGAAGAGTATTCTGACATAAATGAGCTTCGAGCTTTAGCCGAACTCGTTGGGCCTTACGGCATGAAATTACTGAGCGAAACTTTGATGTGGCATATTGCAAGTCAAGTCCAAGAACTTAAAAAGTTAGTAGTACAAAATAAGGAAGTTCTTCAGATGCTCAGGACAAACTTTGATAAGCCTGAAATAATGAGAGAACAGTTCAAAAGACTGCAAAATGTGGATAACGTTTTGCAAAGGATGACAATAATCGGCGTGATTTTGAGCTTCAGACAAATCGCCCAAGAGTCTCTTTTAGATGTTTTGGAGCGCCGCATTCCTTTCTTGATTAGTTCAATTAAGGATTTCCAACAGCAATTGCCCAGCGGAGACCCGATGCGTGTCATATCAGAAATGTGCTCGGCGGCCGGCTTGGCCTGCAAGGTCGACCCGACTTTAGCATCAGCTCTACGCCAAAACAAAACAGAGGTCGAAGAAGAAGAACATCTTATTGTGTGTCTGTTGATGGTATTCGTTGCCGTGTCCTTGCCTAGGCTTGCGCGAAGTGAAGGGTCTTTCTACAGGCCTTCTCTAGAAGGTCACGCTAATAACATTCATTGCATGGCGCCTGCAATAAATCATATCTTTGGGGCACTGTTTACAATCTGTGGACAGGGTGATATAGAAGATCGTATGAAGGAGTTCTTAGCTTTGGCGTCTTCATCTCTGCTTCGGCTCGGGCAAGAGACCGACAAGGAAGCAATAAGGAACCGCGAGTCAGTGTACCTCCTCCTCGATCTGATTGTTCAAGAGTCTCCATTCCTGACAATGGACTTATTAGAATCTTGTTTCCCGTATGTTCTAATACGTAATGCCTATCACGAAGTATACAAACAAGAACAGGTGTCGCTGCATTTATAATTATTTTGTAAAGATGACGAACGATCGCTTTAGGAAAGTAGTTATTATATGTTTTATTTAATAATTATAATGTCGCTCTAAAGACAAATTCCAATATTACGAGTATTACTATGAAACAAACATCGTCATGTTCATCAATAGTATGTTCAGACAATATGTATAAATATTTTAATTTACTAATTAGATTCACGAAAACATTAAGTTATGACCCGAAATATTTGGCTTTAATGAGACTGGCTTACTATTCCCTTCTTATCCAAATGGAGTATGATTGTTTACTAAGCCTCTTTTAGTCGTAATGATTTATTATTAGTAGAGAACATATACGTTAGTTAAGAAAAAAAAACAATAGTTCAATATTGGTCAAAGATAGCACTATCATTGAAATAGTACCGTACCTATTGTGAAGAGACCCAATCCATAGAGGCAAAAATAAAATATGAATTCCGTAAATACGACTCACAAAGATACTTTTAGAGAATATGTTTAGGTAATTAGTTATATAATTGCCTCAATGCTTTTATGTGTTTTATTTATAGTTTATAGATATTCAAAAATTGATTATAGTTAATGAACTCTTACTTTTAGGACCCTTTAGACACCGCGTGTCTAAAGTAATATCAAAGTTTCGAAGCGACACTCACGCATTTACTTCTAGCAATGATATTCCCTATTCCAGCATTTAATATGTAACAGATATATATATATTTAGCTTTATAATATGATTATTTGGCTATAAACGTATTTGGTTTTAAAAAAGACACAATAATATGTATATTTCTAAGATAGCTGTAGCAATCTTCGAACAGGGATATTTTAAAGTTGCTATAACTTGTGTATACTCCCATATTAGCGGAAAAAAAAGAAAAAGTACGGATATAAAGTTATTGATATACTTATCTGCTTTATAAACATGTGTGGATAAAAATCACATAGAACTCAGCATTAACATGAGTCAATGGGAAATCCGCTGGAGAGATAACTTTAGAATATCCTTGTTTTAAAAATGAGACTATAATACAAGTTGAATGAATCACATTTTTATTTTGTTTTCTGATGTGACTTCCCTTTCCTTGCTTGTTTATAATTATAAAATGTATTGATATATTCTCCTAATACCTATTTGTACACTTCTGTTTATGATCTAGCTTATAATTATGATACTTTTGTACCTTGTATATACAGATATATCCTTTATTAAACCATTAAATAAAATATTACATTGGTTTTACTCATCCCCCAGGATTCAATATAAATATTAATGAATACTTTCAATGCTAAGATAAAAATATGAAAACCAACATATTAATTTCTTGTTTGGGATGCTCAGACTCGGCTGCGTTTTCAGGGTTCCGTTGCCAAAAACAGAACCCTTATGTATTCGGTCTGTCCGTCCGTATGCCACAGTTTTAATTCCGAGAGTATTAGCGCCACACAGTTGAAATTTGAAGAGTAGGTGGTGGGAAACGCTACCACAAATATGATGTAATATAATGAAAAAAAAAAGGTAAAATGTAAGAGAGGGTTGATAAAAAGTCTACGTATATAACCGTGTGGGGTGTCTATCGATAGCTCTTAAAAAAATATTCGATATTAAATACTTTTTTTCTTAAGTCAATGGTTAATAAGATATTTGCTTCCAGTCGTCACAATTGACGAGAATTGTGTCCCCCCTCTAATTTCTATAGAGAAAGAACAAAAAAAAAAGGAAGAGATCTGGTATCCTAATAAACGTAGTATGAGCTTTAGGGTTGCGTGCCAACGAGTCCATGCTTAACTCGGGCAGCGAGAGGACGTGGGCCTAAAGTCATTCATCTACTTACTGATAATTTGGTGGTTTTATTCTAAACCCTAACTAGTGTAACTAGTGAACACAAACTTTCAAAACGAAAATTGGTTTGAATAAAACTTGATGTTTGGTTTTGGAGATATGGGACTTATCGTCAAACTGCTGCAATAACTTTGTTTTTCATTAACAAACTCCTGCTTCGTTTCTCGTCCGTCTACCCGTTGAAACGTCGCATGCGACGTCGCAACGCATAATGTGGCATGTCACTAAAAAAATATATGTAAAACGACGCAGCGACGTCGCAACGCAATGCACTAATGAGGCCTCAGACCCAATCGACAAGGCGCGTTGCGTCGTCGCAACGCAAATAGTTAGACGCATTGCCGACCACACAGGACCATAGCAATCTATTGGGAAGCATGGAAGACCGTCTGGCATTGCTCCTATTACAACGTCACCGCCGAAATCGACGCAAAATCTGTCTTCTTCTTGTCAGTCTCCTACCTGTCAACGCATAAAAAACAATTGAGCGCTATCGCGGCGGCGTCGCAATGAGTACACCCCTCCCACTTCGTCTCGGGGGCTGCAGTCAGTCGTGTGTCCGTTGCGTCGACGCAGCGCACTGTGTGAACACTATGGTTATTAGTATGTAAAACGACGCAACGACAGCGCTACGTCGATGCATGCAGTGTAGACTGTCTCTCAGCCTAGGCGTACCCGGTAATGGGTCAACCGACCGGGACCACGGGTAACGAGTGGTAGTGATGGGTTGGCCAATAATCCGTGCCACTAGCATGTGCATTCACGGTACAAGACACAATATAACAATAGCCAAGTTTGAGCTAAAAATATACGCTTAGGGTGGCATCCTACTAATATTATAAATAGGAAAGTTTGTGAGTATGGATGGATGTTTGTTACTCTTTCACGCAAAAACTACTGAACTGATTAGGATGAAATTTGGAACACAGATAGTATATAACCTGGATTAACACATATAATACTTTTTATTCCGATAGTATGTTCCCGTGGGACAATTATCGAAATCCACGGGCGACGCCAGGGGCATAAGCTAGTCATAGATAAATTAAAGCGGCGAATCCTAGACTAGTGCTCGTGACATCACCGTATCGTCCTGCTGTAAACGTAACACAGGTATATAAATAAAACCCACCAAGTTCATGTAAAATTTATTGTTTTTTTTTTTATTATTTTGAAATCACATGTTGTAACATTCATCTTGTTAATTAAAAATATTCACATTGTCATTTAAATAATCTATTACGGTAATCTAGCTTACACTTAGGAGAAATAATGCCATTGAGTACTACTAGTGACAGACAATGTTATCCGTCGGTTACACGATTGGTCAAGTCATTCTACAACAGAACATTACCCTCAGTTTACATACATACAAATATACAGTATTATAGTACAATTACAAGAACTTGCGTATTGTTTCGACATTCAATAATAAAATGGCATTAATATGGTATCCTTATAAGACCGATTCTTAACATTACAATGTATAGAAATAATAAAAATACATCATGCTCTTTGGCTTGCACGACGGAAAGTAATAACACTACGCAATATGATTGTAACATAATCTATCAAAGAGATCAATGGAACTGTACGACAAAATATACTGGTACAAAGGTATTGGAAGGGGAGCGGTGTGTGATATGCAAGTTTGTAGTACACCGGCCGACGCGCCCGCGCCGGGTCCTGCCTCGAGACACTCACGGACTACGCACAACTCATACAGTCACAAATTATAAAAGGAATGAGATATAAAACGTCATCGCAAGACGAAAGTTTCAGTCTAATAACATTTTGATCATTTGGCAATATTATTAAATTTCACATTACATTCTACTTAAAATAGGATAAATAAAATAAACGAATACAAAAGTACTTTAATCGCCATAGGAAGACTAAATGCATTTATTTTTTGAAAATATGTAGGTATTTGAGCCCATTACTAATAAATTATCAAATATACTTATGATAAATGTATTATCACGATGCAGTGAAAAATGAAGAACTAACGATTAAAGGAACAGGAATACAAATCGGTATAATGGCACCTCGACATTCCACTTACGTTACATTAAATACGTTAAAAATAACTTTATATAAAAATTACAATTACGGAGATTCGAGTAAAACAATGCAGTTACTTTACAATTACCTCTAGAGTCGGTATGAACGTTCCGGTTTATAGTCGTATGATATTTTTACATCGTAGCCTTTGTATACCTCTCCATTTATATACAAAAATATACATAAATGTCCGGTTACAGGAGCAACACTCTGAACAGTTAAAAGTATCACTGGTTCACACGAACATCGCGCCGTCCCTGAGAGTTCCCCTGCTATTTCTGTATAAAAATAATAATTTGATAGATCACCGCGTCGCTCGCGAATATTTCCTATTTTTGAGCTCAGACAGAGCGGATCGATCGCACTAATCCGCATTGAGCAAATAACGTGGCACCTCTGGGGAGGTACAAAAGAATTTCGTCACGTCGTCCTTATCGCGTGGGACGTCCGCTAAGTCTCTCTGTACTATAAGAGATCGCAGTGTGGGGAAGAGTCGGTCGTCTATATGTCGGCTTGAGGTCGTTGCGGGTTGGTGACGGTGAGTGCCTCCGGCGAGTGCAGCGTGATGGTGGTCTGCGAGCCCACCGTGACCTTGTGGTCGGCGCGGTACACGTAGCCGAGCAGCAGCGGCACGCCGGGCGCCAGCGCCACCAGCTCCAGCGCCGCGTCGCCCGCGCAGTACTCGTACTGTCAGACCTTCTGCGGCGGACGCATCTCGTACGACTGCGGGTACGCGTTCGCGTAAGGCTCGCCGCGCCGCCCGCTGGGCCCGGCCGGCGCTGAGGCTGGGGCTGTAAACGAACAAAATGTTACATTACATTTATGAGAAAAGAAAAAGCATAGATAACTAGCTGCATTTGGTTTCATCCACACATCAAAGCATTTTCCTACGAAAATATGTTTAAATTAAATTCTTGAAACTCCTCAGACGTGGATTATTTCGTAATATAAAAATTATAATAATTTAATGATATTTTTTGGATCAACGACTACATTAAACTTGTTACTTGAAGTGAGACTTTAGAAAATCCGTTTCGTTTTATCGTGTTTTGATATTGACACTGATCACGTTACAAACACAGCATAGAATAGAATATACTTTTTTGTATACCAAAATTGGAAGATTCATTTACAAATAGTATACTTAAATATTATAGAGACATACATTTAAGACGATCGATATTGATTGATCCGCGTCAATGTACACGCAGTAGATAGTAATATCTATGTGACACATACCCAGTTCCCTGTGCGCATAGGTGAGGGGCGGCGCGTAGCCCTT
Organism: Cerastis leucographa; assembly: GCA_963082945.1. Taxonomy (NCBI): domain Eukaryota; kingdom Metazoa; phylum Arthropoda; class Insecta; order Lepidoptera; family Noctuidae; genus Cerastis; species Cerastis leucographa. The sequence continues at coordinate 15,548,162 of OY720356.1, read as the reverse complement.
GTGCGCGCGCGCACGTCGGTGCCCCGCGCGGGGCGGCGCGCGCGCGGGCGAGCGCACGGCCGCGCCGCCGTGCCGCATGCGCCGCAGGGTGTTCATCGGGCGGCGGAGCGTCTCCGACAGCCGTCTGTTACAGGATACCATTATTAGCAGATAGCACAAGCAATAATCGATAGAGATGAACATGGAGTCCAAAGGGCATCGGCCATATCGTTGGCATGGCGTTACATTTAAAACAAGGTACTCAATGCGAGTCCATTGAGTACGTCCAACAATGCACTTGCTCCCCACCCGCCGTGTGGTCACAGAAATACCAAATTTACTTTTCTGATAAAATTTATATTTCTCCTGATTTAAATTCAACTTTTGACAACCATAGGTAGAACTAAGATTCCTAGGTTATATAAAAACAAACGTAAAACGTCCTGACGCATGACGTCACAAACAATGAATGTAACCTACACATACCTAGCCGGCGGCCGCTTGGGGTTGGACGAGGGCGTGTGCACGGCACAACACTTGACGAAGGCGCCCATGCACACGATGAGCCCGACGTCCTGACGTCACAAACAATGAATGTAACCTACACATACCTAGCCGGCGGCCGCTTGGGGTTGGACGAGGGCGTGTGCACGGCACAACACTTGACGAAGGCGCCCATGCACACGATGAGCCCGACGTCCTGACGTCACAAACAATGAATGTAACCTACACATACCTAGCCGGCGGCCGCTTGGGGTTGGACGAGGGCGTGTGCACGGCACAACACTTGACGAAGGCGCCCATGCACACGATGAGCCCGACGTCCTGACGTCACAAACAATGAATGTAACCTACACATACCTAGCCGGCGGCCGCTTGGGGTTGGACGAGGGCGTGTGCACGGCACAACACTTGACGAAGGCGCCCATGCACACGATGAGCCCGACGTCCTGACGTCACAAACAATGAATGTAACCTACACATACCTAGCCGGCGGCCGCTTGGGGTTGGACGAGGGCGTGTGCACGGCACAACACTTGACGAAGGCGCCCATGCACACGATGAGCCCGACGTCCTGACGTCACAAACAATGAATGTAACCTACACATACCTAGCCGGCGGCCGCTTGGGGTTGGACGAGGGCGTGTGCACGGCACAACACTTGACGAAGGCGCCCATGCACACGATGAGCCCGACGTCCTGACGTCACAAACAATGAATGTAACCTACACATACCTAGCCGGCGGCCGCTTGGGGTTGGACGAGGGCGTGTGCACGGCACAACACTTGACGAAGGCGCCCATGCACACGATGAGCCCGACGTCCTGACGTCACAAACAATGAATGTAACCTACACATACCTAGCCGGCGGCCGCTTGGGGTTGGACGAGGGCGTGTGCACGGCACAACACTTGACGAAGGCGCCCATGCACACGATGAGCCCGACGTCCTGACGTCACAAACAATGAATGTAACCTACACATACCTAGCCGGCGGCCGCTTGGGGTTGGACGAGGGCGTGTGCACGGCACAACACTTGACGAAGGCGCCCATGCACACGATGAGCCCGACGTCCTGACGTCACAAACAATGAATGTAACCTACACATACCTAGCCGGCGGCCGCTTGGGGTTGGACGAGGGCGTGTGCACGGCACAACACTTGACGAAGGCGCCCATGCACACGATGAGCCCGACGTCCTGACGTCACAAACAATGAATGTAACCTACACATACCTAGCCGGCGGCCGCTTGGGGTTGGAGGAGGGCGTGTGCACGGCACAACACTTGACGAAGGCGCCCATGCACACGATGAGCCCGACGTCCTGACGTCACAAACAATGAATGTAACCTACACATACCTAGCCGGCGGCCGCTTGGGGTTGGAGGAGGGCGTGTGCACGGCACAACACTTGACGAAGGCGCCCATGCACACGATGAGCCCGACGTCCTGACGTCACAAACAATGAATGTAACCTACACATACCTAGCCGGCGGCCGCTTGGGGTTGGAGGAGGGCGTGTGCACGGCACAACACTTGACGAAGGCGCCCATGCACACGATGAGCCCGACGTCCTGACGTCACAAACAATGAATGTAACCTACACATACCTAGCCGGCGGCCGCTTGGGGTTGGACGAGGGCGTGTGCACGGCACAACACTTGACGAAGGCGCCCATGCACACGATGAGCCCGACGTCCTGACGTCACAAACAATGAATGTAACCTACACATACCTAGCCGGCGGCCGCTTGGGGTTGGACGAGGGCGTGTGCACGGCACAACACTTGACGAAGGCGCCCATGCACACGATGAGCCCGACGTCCTGACGTCACAAACAATGAATGTAACCTACACATACCTAGCCGGCGGCCGCTTGGGGTTGGACGAGGGCGTGTGCACGGCACAACACTTGACGAAGGCGCCCATGCACACGATGAGCCCGACGTCCTGACGTCACAAACAATGAATGTAACCTACACATACCTAGCCGGCGGCCGCTTGGGGTTGGACGAGGGCGTGTGCACGGCACAACACTTGACGAAGGCGCCCATGCACACGATGAGCCCGACGTCCTGACGTCACAAACAATGAATGTAACCTACACATACCTAGCCGGCGGCCGCTTGGGGTTGGACGAGGGCGTGTGCACGGCACAACACTTGACGAAGGCGCCCATGCACACGATGAGCCCGACGTCCTGACGTCACAAACAATGAATGTAACCTACACATACCTAGCCGGCGGCCGCTTGGGGTTGGACGAGGGCGTGTGCACGGCACAACACTTGACGAAGGCGCCCATGCACACGATGAGCCCGACGTCCTGACGTCACAAACAATGAATGTAACCTACACATACCTAGCCGGCGGCCGCTTGGGGTTGGACGAGGGCGTGTGCACGGCACAACACTTGACGAAGGCGCCCATGCACACGATGAGCCCGACGTCCTGACGTCACAAACAATGAATGTAACCTACACATACCTAGCCGGCGGCCGCTTGGGGTTGGACGAGGGCGTGTGCACGGCACAACACTTGACGAAGGCGCCCATGCACACGATGAGCCCGACGTCCTGACGTCACAAACAATGAATGTAACCTACACATACCGTGCCGGCGGCCGCTTGGGGTTGGACGAGGGCGTGTGCACGGCACAACACTTGACGAAGGCGCCCATGCACACGATGAGCCCGACGTCCTGACGTCACAAACAATGAATGTAACCTACACATACCTAGCCGGCGGCCGCTTGGGGTTGGACGAGGGCGTGTGCACGGCACAACACTTGACGAAGGCGCCCATGCACACGATGAGCCCGACGTCCTGACGTCACAAACAATGAATGTAACCTACACATACCTAGCCGGCGGCCGCTTGGGGTTGGACGAGGGCGTGTGCACGGCACAACACTTGACGAAGGCGCCCATGCACACGATGAGCCCGACGTCCTGACGTCACAAACAATGAATGTAACCTACACATACCTAGCCGGCGGCCGCTTGGGGTTGGACGAGGGCGTGTGCACGGCACAACACTTGACGAAGGCGCCCATGCACACGATGAGCCCGACGTCCTGACGTCACAAACAATGAATGTAACCTACACATACCTAGCCGGCGGCCGCTTGGGGTTGGACGAGGGCGTGTGCACGGCACAACACTTGACGAAGGCGCCCATGCACACGATGAGCCCGACGTCCTGACGTCACAAACAATGAATGTAACCTACACATACCTAGCCGGCGGCCGCTTGGGGTTGGACGAGGGCGTGTGCACGGCACAACACTTGACGAAGGCGCCCATGCACACGATGAGCCCGACGTCCTGACGTCACAAACAATGAATGTAACCTACACATACCTAGCCGGCGGCCGCTTGGGGTTGGACGAGGGCGTGTGCACGGCACAACACTTGACGAAGGCGCCCATGCACACGATGAGCCCGACGTCCTGACGTCACAAACAATGAATGTAACCTACACATACCTAGCCGGCGGCCGCTTGGGGTTGGACGAGGGCGTGTGCACGGCACAACACTTGACGAAGGCGCCCATGCACACGATGAGCCCGACGTCCTGACGTCACAAACAATGAATGTAACCTACACATACCTAGCCGGCGGCCGCTTGGGGTTGGACGAGGGCGTGTGCACGGCACAACACTTGACGAAGGCGCCCATGCACACGATGAGCCCGACGTCCTGACGTCACAAACAATGAATGTAACCTACACATACCTAGCCGGCGGCCGCTTGGGGTTGGACGAGGGCGTGTGCACGGCACAACACTTGACGAAGGCGCCCATGCACACGATGAGCCCGACGCCGGCCAGCAGTACCGCCCACCACTGCTCGATGACCCACGCCTGCACCGTCTGCAGCGTCGCGCGGTTCAGCAGCAGGTTCTTGAGCCGGGCAAGGGGACCTTCGGCGTCCACTGCACGACATTTCAGGAAAACGTCGCAGTAACCCTGGAAAGTTAGAAATTGAGGGTGAATTTACAAAATAAGCATTGTTAATAGTAGTTAGACATGATGAGCGTCAAAAATAGACACAAGTTATTTTATTACATTTGACATTAATTTTACAACCAAATTAGTGTTTCTTAAATTACATTAATTACAGCCACAAAAATACTTTTTAAATGTGTAATTTGACCTCGGGAGTAAGAGCAGTTCGAAATTAAAAGTCATTAGTTAATTGATGATATGCACTTATCGACAAAACGCCTGTTGATAACATAAATAGGTTCTTATAAGTACAGTGTTAATTCAAAACACTTTTCACCATACAATCGATTTACAAACGCATGTAACTCATTTCAACTTAAAGTCAAGTACCCGCATAAAGGTTCTAGCAAGTCCCACATACCTGGAAATTATCACAAGGAGATCCTGGTCGCAAACTAATCCCACCCGTCGGCAAGCCGACCCGATGCGCGAAGTCCGCTGTACTCTGACACGAGTCCTGCTTGGGCCCGGTCTGACACGCCAGCTGGCACAGCGCGCGCCGGTCCACTACTGCCGACACCCCGTCGCCGAGCGAGCGCGGTGCAGACGAGAGGAAGCATTCCGTCATGTTCCAAGCTAGGCAGATGGAACCACTGCATTCGCCGCTCAGGCAGAGTTGAGTTCCTGTTAGGAGATAGGAGTGTTGTATTATAGTTGTTAATAGAAGTTTATACCTAGTGACAGACAAGATTGTCTTTCGGTTTGATTTGATAGATACTCGTATTACAGTTTCATCACCTTCTTGCACTTGTTTCATGTTAATTGCGGTCTGCGCAACAAGTTTTTTTTTTCATTCATTCTTCCCTGTCTTTTGTCACGCTATGATTTACTCCGTTGTCTTTCAAATCATTCCTCACACAATTTATCCATGTTTTCTTTGGTCTTGCTCTCCCTATCCATCTATCAACATTAATTTATATTCATCGATATTACAGTTTATAGAATGGAATTATAGCCAAGACCCCAACCAAAATAAGATGGAGGTCTCGTTAGGCAAGTAGATTAGTCTGATACTAAAATCCTGGAAACGGTTATCTGCTCAAATTTTTAAGATGTCTGTCTGGACCTTGGACATGTAGTTAAGATACCGTTCTAGTTATGAACTAGTGAGATTTATTTGAAAACCTGCCTAGGGTTCATTGAATGGTAACAACTTTTAGTATGACACTTAACATACATTTTACCTATGTTCTACCTGTTATGACTTTCGGGGCCAAAACGTGGACACGTGGTTTTCATGAGACTTTAGGGTCTGTCGGCGAGCGCATAGAAAAGCCTACGCTTGTTATCGTAACAGTTGTCGAAGTGGCAATAGGCCGGTTGTATACAATTGGAGACACCTAGGTCCAGTAATAAGCCGTTGTACGCTCATGACAATCGTGAGAAATACTAATGCTATTAATAAAGCGGAATGTGAGGCAACGTACCATTATTGCACTTGGTATGGTTGGGCATGGCGCGCGGCGGGGGGCAGTCGGCGGAGGCGCCGGAGCAGAAGGAGGCGTGGCTGCACTCCGACGCCTCGCGACACGTCTGGTTGCGCGCCGGCGGCACGAACTGGCACGTCTGCGAGTGGCAGCACGGGCCTTGCGACGGACTGGAAAACAATTACAATCTTACTAAAAAACACTAAATCGTCGCTCGTTTTTGTCTTATTGAAAGTCTAAACCCCGTACTCAAGTATAAAGGGTGTAATAGACCCTCAACGAAGCCGAAAGCAAGTGCCTTTCGGCTTCGTTGAGGGGTTCGTCCCATCATTGGGATCATTTTTTTATTCTGGACTATACCTGGGAACCTTCTGGTTGACCTCCAATATCTCCGTAACTAGAAAGTTACGGAGATATTGGAGGTCAAAATTTATGTATTTATTTAACACTTCAAGTACAATGTACAGAGGCGGACTTAATCCAGTCAACCTTTGGTTGACCTGAGACAAACAGTGGTAGGTATATATCTATAAAAAAAAATAATAAGACATACTAAAAGGATATATAAAGGGTGTAAAACACCTCTTAACGAAGCCGAAAGGCACTGGTTCTCCCTGTCACTGCGATAATTTTTTTGTTCTACACCATACCTGGGAATCTTCTAGTTACGGAGATATTAGGGGTCAAAGTTCCAACTTTTTGACAAGTATTTTTTTAAATACAAGTTTTCAATGTAAGATTTTTACTTTAAACACCTCCACGACCACCGTACTATTCAATCCGTCCATCAGCACAATGTTTTGAGTGCGTTACATTGAGTTCTACCACAAAACATGATTTTACACCCCCCAAAAAAAGTCGTTTCCCAGCAATATTTTTTGCGTAAAGTTACTTAGTTTCATGTACAGAATGCTTGGCTGACGGCTTCGTGATGAGGTGATTTACACGGTGTATAATACTATAATTATATATCAATATATAAATTCTAGAATAAAAGGACAAAAATGAGGAAAATATCAACGTTGAACGCGAAATTCAATTTCAAAAGATAGACGATTAGAAGACGTTTAGAAGTTGTGAAGGATCCAACTTTTTTTTTAATACTATTTTTGAAGGTTGCCAATTTACTTGAAATACCTCCATGACCCGTTTACTATTCAATGCATCGATCAACACAATATTTTGAGTGCGTAATATTGAGTTTTAACGAAAAACGAGATTTTTCACCCAAAAAAAAAGTCGTTTCTCCAGAAATAATTTTTGCGTAGGGTTACTTAGTTTGATGTAGAGATTTCTTGGTTGACGGCTTCGTGAAGTGTCTGTTTACACCTTGCAGAAGAGAACTCTTTCTCTTGCTGCTTGCCGCACGTCCTATTACATTAGGGGTCGTCCATAAATTACGTCACACGAATTTAGATTTTGTTTTAACACTTAGATTATAATAGATTTTGAAATGTGACGTCACGAAATTTAGGACCCTCACCCCCTTGTCATACTTCGTCGACCTCCTCCCTCCTACTTAACGTGTGACATAATTTATGGATGGCTCCTTATCCGTATCAAAAACGCGCCCGTACCTGAGAGCACCACTCACACAATTTTCAATCCAGATTCACGGGTATTCAGCTGTGTCCGGTTAGAATGGAAGCCGATCCCAATATAGTTGGAGAAAGACGCAATTTCGCTTCTATGCCCGTTTTGGGTGTAACATGGTGTAACATTACAAACTGTTGTTGAGATTAGATAGTGGAAAAAAATTGTGCGTGGAAGAAGTGAAACTTCGTAATACTACACGAATGCGTTCGAGTGTCACGCATTCACTCTCGTTATTTTATTGAGCTTCTAAATAATATTTTGTTGTTTTCTTGTTGTATTATTTTTATTACATAAGTTTATCGAGGTTATTCTACTCATGGAAATTGAGCGAAGGCTGGTCACACCGAAGAGTGGAATGCATGACTGTTTGGACGCCATCTTTCGTACCTAGTAGAACTACGTAGTCACAAATCTTGTAATACTGCCATCTCTTAGTGAGTTTTAGAAAATATTCCCCCTCCATGGTAGCGTTAAACTTGTTGGAAGTCGCTTAAGAAGTTTTACTTCAAAAATACAGTAATAAAATATTTGTTAAGAATCTTATATGAGTCTACTTCACCCGATATAAAAGGTACTTTTATTTTTAAATTCGACCAGTCCGTGAGACGGAATAAAAAGAGCAACATAAAAAAAAAAACGAGATTGCCTTTTTTAAAATGCTAAGTAACAAACCTGCATTGTGTGTTAGCTTTCCTGGTGCATCCTTTAGCGGTGAGGTTCCTCTCTCGCTCGAAGGCACTCAGCTGTCGCGGGTAACAACAGCGGTCCTTGCATTCATTCTCATCGTAACCTAGGTCATGAAAATAATTTATTTGTATTAAATGAGTAACATAATTCAAAAGAGAGAGAGAGTAGTTCGAAATACCGTGTTCCTCCCATGACTTTGGGAATCCATGAAGATATGCTCATGAAAGGGGGGGTAAGAGGGCGAAATAGAAGAGGTCGTCATTTGTTTATTTACATATAGAATTAGCTTAGCCCGCGATTTCACCCGCATGGAGGTGAGAAGTTAACCCGTGGGAATGTACTATCGGGAAAAACTGTACGTTCAGGCTTTAAGGTGCGAAAGCGGCAAGGTGGATTTATTAAATTAGTAGGTATGTAGTGCTATTTCTGCTGTAAGCAGCGTTGCTGAGTTCTAGTTGCCTTCACCTTTGCTTCTGGTACTACAGAAGAAATGCCAGGATGCCTGTGGTATTGCAGTCCAAAGTCGAGGATGACAACGAATGTCATTCGAAAGCCACCATCTCTGCAAGGTGGTGTCGGATTGACGAATCATCGATTAGTGCACCTGTGTCTGCGCACACACTTGTGCACTATGTCTCCGGCAAACACAGCTAGTTTCCGTTGAGATTTACCGCCGCAACAGAAACTTTGTCCAGAATTCATCATTACTCACCACAATCACACTCCTCCCCAACCTCCACAATCTTATTCCCGCAGAAGGCGCCGGCGCTGGCAGTGAGACAGTTGCGCTTGCGTCCGTCCCTCACGGCATCCAGCACGGCACTGATGTTGCCGACGCTGCAGGTCGAGAACCGGCTGTTGTTCGGCCGGTCGCCAGAGGTCGCTGATGCGAACATTATGAAGTTGCCTTGTTGCCCGCCTGGACGGCATTCGGAGGGGTAGTCGTGCTGTGGGTTAGACAAATGTCAATAGTAGACTCGTCTATATAAAGTGATGAGTAGATTCAACCAGAACGTGATACAGATATAGTGGACTAAATCACTCTTTCTAAAAATTGAACTGCACAGATATAGTTCCTAATCTTGGGTTGAATCTTTTTATTAAGAACAATATGACATCACGCGCTTATCCCGAAAGGGAACTTGCTTTTGCACTTTTCTCGAATCGGGACTCGAACCTTCATGCTCAGCAGTCGCGTGACCAGTAGACCAAAAAGGCCGTCAGGCTTTTTTTTTTAAGATGTTGTTTAAATCTAAGTCTATTGGGACGCCTTCAGGCTAGATGGAGCAGCTGGTAGCAACTGGAAGAGAGTTACCGAGAATCGAGTTGATTGGAGAGACCCATGTCTAGCAGTGAGCTAATTCGATGATTTACTAGAAGCTTACCGGTGATCCAAAGTTATGGCCGATCTCGTGAGCCAAGGTAAGCTGGCTGACTTTGGGCGGAACCCGACTGTTATAGTTGACAAAGGTAATGATGCCGGTGTTGAGGGATCGCTTGGTGCTCTGGTACATGCCACCGATGGTCTCTGTGTACGTCTTGTACTTCTCGCAGATGCCGCCCGAAGCGCCGCTTGCACTCGCCACCCAGGCTAGACCTAAAGAATGGTAGAAAGTAACTAATCAATTATTATGTCCTTTTTTATGTAACACACATCAAAATTTTCCAGTATAACATGGCCTCGCTTTGTATATATTTCCCGTACAATGAGAGATACGCATAAAGTGGTTTTGTATAGTTTCATTGGTCGCCGTGCGTAATGTTGTTTTAATTTTATTGTGGTATTAAGACGGCATTTTGTCAAGTTGAAAACCAAAAGACCAGCTGTTTTTTTTTGTTGCAATTAGAGCTTTATTTCCTATAAGTGCTTTGTTTTTCTTTTACTGTGCTAGACTATTGTGCAATCTGTGCAGGTAGTATAAGTACCGGAATCAGTCAGCAAGTCTGACAATGCCCAGAGCACAACTCATGGTCTGGGAGGCCAGGAGCCTTGCACTGGTACACACCACCTCTGTCTCTGGGATGACAACTCACCTGTGATGCTTCCAGAATTGCATCTCCAGAGTCAGCGGTGAGATGGCCACAAAACACATAAGGTGCGGCGCCTGCTTGTTAGGGAATGACCACACTTATCGACGTGAGCCGGTAAGAAAGAGCACTATGTCAATGCAATAAAAGCAAAAAAAAATGTCATTCGCTTGGCTTGGCTAGGTTTCAGTTCGGACAACGCTACTAAACCCCAAACTATACGCGTCGCCAAAAATACGTCATCGGCTATAGCTGATCCCGCGTTGATAAGTGTGGTCATGGTCACATTAGCACCCGGATATAACAAAAACGGTTACTTACCAAGCGTGCCTCCAGTGAAGTCTCTGTAGGTGAACACATAAGCCAGACAGAAGTCTTCGTGGTTGCCGAGCGAGTGTAAGTTCAAGAAGTTGGACACGTCGATGTTCTCCAAACAGAACTGGTTCGTCTCGCTGCCGAACTCGTGCCCTTTGCACATTGAGTCGTCGTCGATCTGAGAACAATTAGCTTCGGTTAGAAAGAGAAGAAAGATTATCAAAATCAATTATTTCAAGTAGGCCAGTTACAGGCACTTTTGAATAGTCGAAAAACAATAAAAATAAAGCTACATACCCAGTCACAAGACATAATAACTGTGAAAGTACTGTAGTTGCCCATTCCAAAGCGTAGATCTCTATGGAGAAGAATGGGCAAGAAACTCCATGGACACTCTTTAAAATCAGAATCTTGTTACAAAACCTTGGTTACATAATTCATTTTGAGATGGTAGTACATTATGTGAGAACGATGTAGCAAGACGTGCACGTTAAAAGTGTCCATAGTAAAACAAAAAGAACAATTAAATGATGAAATAATTAGTTCGAAATGAGCCGTGGCAGCTAGGAGACGACCAGGCACAACTGACAGCGCCCGTTCACAAACATGACGCATGGATCAGCCATCATTCAACGCAACCATTTTGAAGGGAACTAAATGACCCGACACACCATATCCATCCATATCATTATACTCCTGCCCTTATCACAGTTTATTAGAGTCAGCAGCATAGCACTTCTTTTTCCATACATCACCTTTACCAATCAAATGCCTACAGGTGGAATGTTTCGAGTAATCTGTTGATCCCGGAGCCGCAAGCGCGACTGACGAGCTTTGGGACCTGGGTTCGATTCCCAGCTCGGATAGCTAGTCTCCGCTGAACGAAAACGGCCGTGAGGTCTAATAGGACATAGTAGTACGATATGGTTTACGAATCAAATATCCTACTAATATTATAAATGCGAAGGTTTGTGAGTATGGATGGACGGATGGATGTTTGTTACTCTTTCACGCAAAAACTACTGAACGGATTTGTATGAAATTTGGAACACAGCTAGTTTATATCTTGGATTAACATATTAAGATACTTTTTATCCCGATAGGATGTTCCCGTGGGACAATTATCCAACTCCACGCGGGCGACGCCGCGGGCATAAGCTATTATAAATATATATATATATTTTATAAATAAAATATTCTCGTCATCTACCTACTAAACAGTGTATCATTGTCATCAAGCGATAAATTTTATAAATTATGTTTAATAAATTATTTAATTTGATAAATTACAAAATTAAAAGATGGCAGTTAGAACGAGAAGGAAGCTTTAAAATTTGCTCATCGATTCATCAAATACCATTTAATGAGTATGTGTAATAAATAAATACACAGAAATGCCTAACAGGAATTCCCCAAACCACATTCATTGATTACAGAATAGGAAAATCCGAAGCAATCTTAATAACCTTGTTAACCTCTGACCACATTGGATGTTAATATATCTATATATATAAAAGAAAGTCGTGTTGGTTACTTCACTTATAACTCAAGAACGGCTGAACCGATTTAGCTGAAAATTGGCAGGGAGGTAGTTTAGAGCCAGGAGAAGGACATAGGATACGGTAGGGTAGGGTAGGGTAGGTAGGTAGGATAGGGTAGGTAGGTAGGGTAGGGTAGGTAGGTAGGGTAGGGTAGGTAGGTAGGGTAGGGTAGGTAGGTAGGGTAGGGTAGGGTAGGTTAGGTAGGGTAGGGTAGGTAGGTAGGGTAGGGTATGTAGGTAGGGTAGGGTAGGTAGGTAGGGTAGGTAGGTAGGTAGGGTAGGTAGGTAGGGTAGGGTAGGTAGGTAGGTAGGGTAGGGTAGGTAGGTAGGGTAGGGTAGGTAGGTAGGGTAGGTAGGTAGGGTAGGGTAGGGTAGGGTAGGTAGGTAGGGTAGGGTAGGTAGGTAGGGTAGGTAGGTAGTAAGGGTAAGGTAGGGTAGGGTAGAGTAGGTAGGTAGGGTAGGGTAGAGTAGGTAGGTAGGTAGCGTCGGGTAGGGTAGGTAGGATAGGGTAGGTAGGTCGGATAGGGTAGGTGGGTAGTAAAAAGTGCATTGCAACGCATGCTGGGTACAGCTAGTTTTTAATAATTTAGGCATGTACATATAACAAATAGACATTATTATTACTAAACTGATAAAAGGGTTTAAATGGCATTTTTTTGAAACCTCTCGCTTCGGGCGGAGCGGGAGGGAATGTCAGACTTGTACTGACTAAAACCCATCCATGTTCCTTCTTAGCCCTTTGTGTTCCAGGGCCACGGTATCTCTTTCGAATAGTCCCGCAGCCCTGGCAGGCATCGACCCTCTCGGACCCCTTCCGGTTTGCTGACATCTCCTGGAGGCGCGCGTGGGTCACGAACGCGACGTCGTCACGGCTTGTCGTCATAAGACGGACGGACGGTGAGCTAGCCCATTACTCACCGTCCACAGGCTCGCGCCTACGGTGGCCGTGGCCCCCGACGGCCGAATCGTCTCACGCGGCGGCTGTGACGTGAGGCTCTCTACCTCTCACGTTCCGCCACCTCCTTCGCTAGCATGACTGCTTCGCAGAAGGAGGCGACGGCTTCCCATTCCCTCTCACTCCGGACCATGGATTGAACCAGGGCCGGACCTGAGAGGTCGCCGCCGCCAATCGCCGCTACGAGGACACGGCGGTGCTCAGACCAAGTGGAGCAGACCTCCACGGTGTGCTCCACCGTGTCCTCCGTACGATCCTCGCAGTTACCCTTAAATGCCTAAGGTCATAACTTATTGTGCCATGCAGAGGTTCAAAAGCCACATACCTAACTGAAAACAGTCGTGATAGGCATTCATTCGGAGATATCGCATTTTTAATTAGTTCATAAAATAAACATTGACCTTTCTCATATGTATAAATAGGGATAGTGAAATAAATCTCAGCGTGATGTGATATTATACCTACATTTATTGCACGCGGGTAATTCCTTTTTCTGATAGAATAAATACCTGGTTATATCTGGGAATTTCATTTACGCAATTAAAATAAAACATTATTCATTTGTCTCAAAGCATGCAACACACGTAGATTTGTGTACATAGATGGCTGATTACTGATCGTAAACCACTAAACGTACATAAACTTCATTATGATCCATAGATTTAACATAACATAACATCACGCCTGTAATTCCCGAAGGGTTAGGCAGAGGCGTACCTAATAGTACACTCACATTTGGCCAGATGTGTGAAATTCCATAGGGGGCGAGCGTATTGCCATCAACCGGGCACCAATCCGAACTCCGTGGCTGCTACTCAGAAATTCCTGATGGGAAAAACCCAATAACAAGTGGTCTGACTCGAGAACGAACCCAGGAGGCCAGGACCTTGCTTGGGAGTTGCGATTGACACCACTACACCAACGTGGCAGTCACCAGTCAACTGAATAAACACTGATAACAGTTTTTAAACGACCAAACGTCAAAAAACATAATTAAAATCCTTAAATTCAATTGATCTAATACGATTTGTTTCCTCCAATGAAATGGAAAACATCGATAAAAACGTACCGATTATAAAGTACAAGTGTTATTATTTTGCTGCAGGTTGTTGGTACTTGGTACACAAATTGATTACAATTAGTATTACTCAGGCAAATTGTTTTCAGCATCACGATTTATCAGCAGTTGAGATGGCGCGTGTAACATAAATAAACACAAATGTGTCGCATAATTTCAAAGATGAAAATCATTATTTACTATCTTCCTAGCTATTTCCTGACTATGGTAGATGGTCGGTTTCCTGGAGGAGCTCGAGGCTAAATATTTACAGCCACTCGGGTCCATTTTTAACGTCAAGCCTCGCTTGTCTGGGTAGGTCCGTGAATGGGAATTTCCTTCGTGCCTCGGAAAGCACGTTAAGCCGTTGGTCCCGGCTGTCATTTGTAGATCTCTGACTGTCATTAGAGGTAGTCAGAAGCCCGAAAACCTTTTTTTTACGGATGTTCCCATCCGTAAAAAAAAAGTCCATCTGCAAATGACGGCGTCGTTTGATGATTTTCCACCCGCTCTGGGCGGAGCGAAAGAGAGTGTCAGACTTGTACTGACTTAAAACCCATCCATGTTCCTTCTTAGCTCTTTGTGTTTCAGGGCCGCGGTATCTCTTTCGAACAGTCCCGCAGCCCTGGCAGGCATCGGCCCTCTCGGACCCCTTCCGAGTTGCTGACATCTCCTTGAGGAGCGCGTGGAACACGAACGCGCCGTCGACACGGCCACCGTCCACAGGCCCGCGCCTACGGTGGCCGTGGCCCCCGACGCCCGGATCGTCTCACGCGGCGGCTGGGACGTGAGGCTCTCTCCCTCTCACGTTCCGCCACCTCTTTTGCTACCATCACTGCTTCGCAAAAGGAGGCGACGGCTTCCCAATCCCTCTCGCTGCAGACCATGGATTGAACCAGGGTTGCCCGAAAGCCTGACAACCAGTCTTACCAAGAGACACGATAACCCTTAAGAGTCCCAGAGCCTCATACATCCCCGTTTTCTTTGAGCACTAACATCAACTTTAAGAATAGAGGCAAAAAAGGTGAGGTTATTGTTTAAAAAAGTATACATATAACGGTCACTAGCTATGAACCGTTACTAAAATATCAGCTAATAACATTCGCAATGGTTAACTAACTCAAAATTTAATTTTCCGCTTGATTAAACATATGAGTCATACATATATCGGTCGGTCATATCGTATCAACGATTATGCCTCACGTTTTCTCTTAAAAGGCACTAAGGAAAAGGATCTTTTATCATAAAAAAATACTTCAGTTACACGTCATTGACCACTGGGGTCGGATAGAGTACGTTATTAAAGTATAGTTTTGTAGATAAAGTTTAACGATAATGGCAAATTGCATAATATTCTATTTTGCTGGCGATCCCTTCCTAAAACTCGACAGTGCGTCAAATATCCTCTAGCAGGGCGCTGTTGTTAATAAATATCACCTACTGACGTTGTCTCTGGAAATTGTATCCAAAATAAACTGAAAATTAGGTTTAACTCTCAACATTGAACGCGTACACACAGCTTCGTGACGTCCTTTTAACCGTCGAGGATTTCTCTTGTGAGGAAGCGATATTGGCTGCAGGATCAACCCATATCCATCATTATGTGTGTGCAAAATTTCAGCTCAATCGGTTGGAGGGAACTGGTTTGAAATTCAGTTGTAAGATAAGACCAATACCAATAACCTAACCTAACCTAACCTAACCAACCAACACACTAACTAACAGGGCAAATATTAAAAAAAAATATAAAATTATATAAAAACAAGATGGCGAAATTAGTCCGTCCCCATTATTGCCACCTATCAAACTATCCTTGTACAACTCTATATTGGAATGTTTTTTACTTTTTTCCTTTGTTTGTAATTTAAAAAAAAAACAAATGGAGTAGTTGTTTTTTCGCCAACCGATATTTAATAATTATGCTGCATGCAATCGCGATCTAAATAAAAAAAAAACAGGAAACTCCTATCTGAGCTGTACTGCCTGAACTCATGACCACATCCGAAATCGGACCACATGTGGTCACGTAAGTCTATACGTTTACGTATTTCCTCAAGCGATAGTGTTAATTAAATCAGCTTGTTATTTTAACGGTTTACTCCGTAATGCAAAACCGGGGCGGAAAACTGAAGATCGGAAATCTGGTCGGGTTTCTGTACATAGATATGTTAATCGGGAGGATAACTCTTATCTGGCACTGTCTATTTGATACTTAACTTTATTTGAAGAGTGTCCATGGAGTTTATTGCCCATTCTTCTCCATGAGATCTACTACTTTGGAATGAGCAATTACAGTCCATTCACAGTTATTATGCCTGTGGCTGGACTGTAGGTATTTTATTTTTGTTTATGCAAAAGTGCCTGTCACAAGTATTTTTAAAATAAAAATGCTTTAAGTTTGAAAAAATTTACAACACGTCGGGCAGACTCATATCCTGCGATAACTACGCTGATAATGCCCTAATATTCATGATGCTACCATCTTTTCATTTGTATTCAGATGGAATGAATGATGGGTTGTACGAAATATTAATCAATCCATGATGAAATGCCGAGACATAATTATCGAATACCATAATACATGGACCTACGACGCGTACCAAGTCGTGGCCAAAATCTAGCCAGCAGTAATAATAAAAGTCATGCAAACCTTGATTCTCTGCACTTCAAACTTGATGTTCCTATGTTCGAGTCGTCCATCGAACTTGGTGTAGCTGTAGATATAGTTGACGGCGGTGACGTGATGCGATATGAGAGACAGGATCTCTTCACGGGTCTTCATATCCACCTCGCTCTTCTTGCTGACGTCCCGGTGCTGAAAACAAATGTGTATATTTAAATAATGATCTTGGCTTGATGATAATGATTTGGATAATGGCATACAAAAAAGAAAACAAATGTATATTAAACTTCATGTACAATAATGGCACATAGGCAAGCTTAATGCCACAAGGCATTCTCTACCAGCCTATCTTTGGGTTCAATACGACAACATTGTGGTAGGGTCTAAATCAAAAAATGATCTTTATGATTAAGAGGGCTTGTGGCTAAATTACAACAGAAGCAGGGGTTGATCGCAGGCTAGGCTACACGCTTGCCGAGGTCGGTCCATGGGGGACAATAAAAAAATAATTAACTGGAGAGGTCGAATGGGCAGTTGTTTCATGAAAAATACTGGTATTTGGTTGCATCTGATTAGACAGGAAACCGACCCCAACATATTTGGAAAAAGTGCACGGCAGATGACGGTTGTTACGATTACAAACGAAATCTGGTTTTATACATATGGTTTTTCACTATGCGGTGGATGTAACGCTGCTTTATAAATTCATACTAATGAATAGTGAGCAAACGCAGAGATACTGTGGCTTAGCTATAATGGCTTATTCTGACCAATCTTTAAAAAAGATAATTTTGCAAGCGGTATACTACACAGCCAGGTATGAAGGATTGGTTGTAGAGGATACTATTGGTATTTTTTTTATTTTTACCCTTATTATACATAGGGGGGAAAACATTTAACAGGAATAAAGGTAAATGGACAGGAAAATGAGCAAAAGCAACATAATTCAATGAATAAACCGAAATATGTACTAAGAATCTAATGAATACGTTGTTGAGTTTCAAGTGGGCTTATGCATGTTTTAAGTCATGGCATTTCCGTTCGTAAGTGGTGCGAATGCGAAACATCGTTTGATCAGTTTATATTGGGGGCAATGAGGTCATCATGATACAAGGTTAAATCATATTTTGTATGTTCTAAAGATCAGGGCAATCGCTTTTCTGCAACATGTTTCGACAGGTATACGCTTTTCGGTAGTTTGTGTCAGTCCCATTCATTTTTGACTTTTCCGACATCGTTTTCGACACTGGCCAGGCCATCTGGATAAGTCTATGGAGATTTTTCTTATTTATTAATACATATAATTTTCAACATTGCCACCGTAATTAGGAAACCTAAATATTACAGTTGAGATGCAGTAAGAGGGAGAACTTTGTTATTACCGCCGAGGCAGAACTAACTCCCGAGGCGAAGGCGAGGACGCTATGGACCCGAGAACTGCAGTAACAATTGCCCACGTGTATCAAACGACGTTTTTCAATACATTTACTAAGATAAAAACCAGTTTTAGATGAAGTGTATTGTAAACTATTTTTCTGGACATTAACATACAAACATTCTGCAAAATGATGGACGAAGTGCGGACGGAAAACGAATGATGACTTCCGTCCGGGAATCCCTCCCTAACGTTTCGTCATATTAGCGGGTCTGTATGTATGTAGAGCGAGCATGTATAGCGACCGGCAGTGAAGGAAGCTATTGCCTTTCGAATTTATTGCAGTTTCTCAAACTGAGATAGACCTAGGTGTACTCGAACGGCATTTCGTCGTCGAGGTTACATGACAAAATTTATTTTATCTACTTCTTTTCGTTATATTCAAATTACAAAATTGACAGCGGTTTCATTATGATACCCATAACGACATCGGGTTGCATTATGCGAATCGTCATAAATTTTAAAACACAAGCAAAGCCATTCTGAACATACAGCCAGGTACAAAATTACTTTGAAATCGAGACAATGGTGAGTAAATGATGTTTTTAAAAATGGAACAAGTTTAGAACAAAAGTATCGTATACTATTTGGCTGTAGCGGCTACAAGATCTTTGCCTTATACCTAATAAAGACTACATATAAATAAACAATAGTCAGTGTGTAGTTAAGTTTCTATTAAAATACTTATTTGTCTGTATCTGTGTTTTATTC
Source organism: Cerastis leucographa (assembly GCA_963082945.1). Classification (NCBI taxonomy): domain Eukaryota; kingdom Metazoa; phylum Arthropoda; class Insecta; order Lepidoptera; family Noctuidae; genus Cerastis; species Cerastis leucographa. The sequence continues at coordinate 15,529,301 of OY720356.1, read as the reverse complement.
CTTCCTTCGTAGATAAAATTTTGTGTGCAACTGTACGTTATTGGTCTTTTAATGACTCGTGCCCACCTATTTCGGTACGCGCTACGCTTGTACACGAAAAATGGCACTCGTATTAAAAGACCGTCCATAACGTAACAGTTGCATAAATAGTTATTAGGGATAAGCCGAGTACCATGGGATTCGCCATTGACAAAAATTATTTAGTGACGAACCTCCATGTTAATTTTAATGAACTATTACAGGACTAATACCAGATTGTTCCATTAAATAACAGTATATCCTACTAATATTATAAACGCGAAAGTTTGTAAGTATGGATGGATGTTTGTTACTCTTTCACGGGAAAACTACTGAACGGATTTGGATGAAATTTGGCACAGGGGTAGTTTATAACCTGGAATTAACACATAGGATATTTTTTATGCCGATGGTACAATCCCGTGGGACAGTGATCGAACTCCACGCGTGCGAAGCCGCGGGCATAGGCTAGTAAATAATAATTGAATGCAAGCTGCAAGGCTTTCCAGAGGGCAAGTTATTCCTAGGATGATACAGTACGTATTGCAGTACAGCAATTAAAATAAAATCAGTGTTGATTTCCGAAAGAGAAAAGTTATTTTAGAACTGAGGCTAATCTTGTCCGAGCCATAACTTACGTAAAAGTCACAGTAAATCATATTCTTTCTATGAAATAGTTAAAAAAAAAACACTTTCAAAGATGTCACGTCATGTTATGTTTCAAAATATCAATCAGGCCGGTGTTTCTACTGTTCTGAGCAGGAACAGCCTTTACTAACTCGGAGGACACTGTCTCTTTTAAAGTCCAGACAAAGTTCAGGTAAGGACCATGCAGATTAGTAGACACCGGATTAAATGCAACATGTAATAGTCGAAATATGCACCATATATGCTCGAAATATGCAACAAAAATTGAAGTAAGTCATCATCTGCCTAGCCTGTTCTCAAACTATGTTTGGGCCGGCTTCCAGTCTATACGGATGCAGCTGAATACTAGTAAAAAAATAAGTAAGAACTACAAATAATGTTTTTAGTCGCCCTTCAGTTTCGTTCCATCACTCGGAGAACTTTTTTTAGCAACAAAAAGGACTTTCGTGAGACAGTCTTAATTTTAAAAGTGTCTTTTGACTATACAAGGTGTAAATCACCTCATCACGAAGCCGTCAACCAAGCATTCTGTACATGAAACTAAGTAACTTTACGCAAAAATTATTGATGGGAAACGACTTTTTTTTGGGGGGTGTAAAATCATGTTTTGTGGTAGAACTCAATGTAACGCACTCAAAACATTGTCCTGATGGACGGATTGAATAGTACAGGGGTCGTGGAGGTGTTTTAAGTAAAAATCTTACATTAAAAACTTGTATTTAAAAAAATACTTGTCAAAAAGTTGGAACTTTGACCCCTAATATATCCGTAACTAGAAGGTTCCCAGGTATGGTGTAGAACAAAAAAAATGATCGCAATGACAGGGAGAACCAGTGCCTTTCGGTTTCGTTAAGAGGTGTTTTATACCCTTTAGGTGAGGTACGTAAACAATTTATGATTAAAAGCCAACGGACACTTATTCTTGACGTGTCGATGGCAATCTAAATTGTGTCGGCTCAGAACTGAGCCAATTATATGCTGTGTGAGATCAGCATCATCTCGGCTCATTTTTCTATCAGTTGTCCGAGAAGATATCGTTAAGGTGATTATAGTGCGGAGTTCCATAGACAAACTGAAAAATGTCTGCCTCGTCCAGTGGTCGCAAGCGGGACTGCTGAGCATGAGGTCCTAGGTTAGATTCCCGGGCCGGGCAAAGTGTTATTGCTATATTTTCGATTATATAGAAATTGATGATATGATATTTTCTATTAGGGGATTGAGGAGCTCGTGGCTAAATAATAACAGCCGCACGGGTCAATCTTTAAGGTTAAGCCGTGCTTGCCGAGGTTGGTCCGTGGATGGGTGACCATAATTACATACCGAGTTTCCTCCGTGCCTCGGAGAGCACGTTAGTCCCGGCTGTCATTTGTAGATCTTTGACAGTCGTTGAGAGGTAGTCAGAAGCCAAAAGTTTGACATCCAGTCTTACCAAGGGGTATCGTATAACCCAGTTACTGGGTTGTGGAGGTCAGATAGGCAGTCGCTTCATGTAAAATACTGGTACTCAGCTGCATCCGGTAAGACTGGAAGCCGACCCCAGGTTAGTTTGGGAAAAGGATAGGCAGATGATATTTTCTATTAAGAATTTTCTCAGTAGCAGCAACAGCGTCTGGATTTATGGCCGGTTGATCGCAATAGGATCGCCCCTTATTATACGGGACTTTAGAGCGTTTACACCTTACGACATTTCATACAAACTTTCAAGTCGTTATTTTCCGAAATGACTGAACTGATTTTAATGAAACTTCGTAGAAATAAGCAGGATACACAGATCGAAAAAGTTACTAAAAATCATTTTGGAAAAATAGTGTTACCGTTAAATTAGACCGATTATAAATTTTCTATAGAAACAGAAAATTCCAATTATCTCTTTTTTTAAACACATTTTGAAAATATTTTTTAAGTAACTTTTTAGACCTATGTATCCTGCTTATGCGTATAAAGTTTCATTTAAATCGATTCAGTCATTCCGGAAAATAACGACTTGAAAGTTTGTATGAAAAGCGGTAAGGTATAAACGCTCTTAAACATTACTGGAGAAATGTGGGTTTACTTGTTAGATACATCATGCGTAACCCCCCTTCGGGGATAACAGGCGTGATGTTACGTTATATTCCACAGAAAAATAATCCCGAATGGCTCGTGTCGAGGCTATGGTGATCCCGTGCAGTGACTCTTAATTTGAATAACTTACGTCCGGGAATCCTTCCCTAACATGTCTCCATATTAGCGGGTCGGTCTGTATGTAGAGCGAGCAAGTGTTGCGCTTGTCGAAGGTTGCTCGCCGAGAACGCGTGTGCTCGCCGGTGTTCGCTGATCGCGAGTATTTGTTGTAATGGTGCACGTCCCAGAATCTGGAACAATATTACGAAGGTTAAGACATTCAAGTTGTATAAAAGTACGTGTGTTAGAAATAAGATGCCATAATAAACATCATCATCATCAGCCTGTATTCGTCCACTGCTGGTCATAGGCCTCTCCCATGACACGCCACTGAGCACAATCCTCGGCCACTCTCATCCAGCTCTTGCCAGCCGCCTTGCGAAGATCATCGCTCCACCGAGTCTGAGGACGTCCTACGCTACGTTTACCGATCCGTGGCTCCACTCAAGAACTCGTCTACCCTAACGGTTATCGGTTCTTCGGGTTATATGGCCGGCCCATTGCCACTTCAGCGTGCTTATGCGGTGGGCTATGTCGATAACCTTAGTTCTCTGTCGGATCACCTCGTTACGAACTCGATCTTTCAGATAAACCCCGAGTATTTATTAATAAACATACAACAACAAAAATATTCTTTTACCACGATTTTTTTTTTTAATTTCGCCCTGCATTTCAATTTCAGCTACTACGAGTATTCTTCGTTTTATCAAGTTACTTCGGCCCAGTAGCTGGCAACATTCATCTTAGCGTCAGTAGCGTTTAAGCCCTCTAAAGTGCAGGAAGGTGTAGAAACACTTTGCACACTCCAGAAAATGAGTCACGGTCTAATCGGAAGCAGCATTCATTCAGATCAGAATACTCCCACAGATTGTGTTTACAGCGGCCTACTTAAGGGCGCAATTTACCCTTCCCATCTTACAAATAATCTACTTTTGCACAATAGTACAACTATTGAACACACGCAATGTAATGAAAATAAACGAGGTTTTTTCTACATTTTTTTTTTCAATTCTGCATCACGATAGAAAAGTATTGGTAAAGGAGAAGCAAACGAATCACAATCACGCAACCTCCTGAGCCAAAACAAGACCGCTATAGGTAACTAGAACATTTCCCACCATAACCTATTGACCTACCGATAAACCGGTAATAGAACTAATAGCCTTTAGAATAAAGAATAATTCACTACACTTACGAACCAACTTCGGTCGTGTAGCAGCACTTAATTGGGCGTGGTTAAACTAGATTTTTTGCCCCGGCTCCGTTCCACGTGTGGCATGTGTCAGCCCGTGTGAGCAATAAAAAAAGGTTTTAAACTTTTTTGTTGCAGTCTCCACAAATAATATTGTAATGTCAGCGGCGGCCCCGCGTCAAAATTTATGTTGTTTACCGTCTTCTAAACAGTTTCATTTTTGGGGTTGGCTTGCTTCGTCCAACATAAGTTTTCGTTAGCAAAACTGAAATGTTTCGATAATTAGTTCTACCAACAGTGAAGTTTGTTAATTACACTTTTTATCTTCTTGGCTATAAAACGAAAGTAAAACTGGGGTTTCGCAAAGATTAGCTCTTTACCGTACTCACTTTGCTGCAATGGAAAAAGTGATTGTTAAAATAATTTCAAATGAATTATAATGAGGAGGGAGTTCTCATTTGTGTATGATTAATTGAAGTGAAATTAGAAAGAAGGTTGATGTTTGATTTATTGCTGAAGTTGCCATAGACTATTAATTTAATAGCTTTATTATAGCATGCAGTAAAATATTCGAAAACAAGACTCGTAAATTTAAATGAAATGACTTCGATAAAAGAGCTTGAACTTTATCATTTTCGAATGGCTTTATCGTAAAACTTACGATTAGTCTAGCCAACTGGATAGTGTTGTCAATGAACGAGCTTATTTTTTTATTACCATAAATAGCATAATTTGACTCATGCTCACAAGCAGTGCCCCTAAAAAAATATAACTGATATTTTTTTAGGGGCACTGCTGCTTGCATCCTCTTTTGATAAAAAAAAAAACTATAAAGTAGGTAATCGGCCCTAAAAATGGAGGCATGGTCACCACACAGAGAAAATAGCATTGTCTGTCTGTCATCAACATAGTTAAAATGGCAAGTTCACCAAAATAGCCCGAGATAACAAAATGTATGTTGGTATATGCAATGTTGAGACAAAGGGTGAATGGTCTGTCTGTTGAATAAATCTAGTCTATGTTCGGACAAGACATGATGGTTCAGGCTATACATATTAAAACACGCCACGTCGGGGCAGGCTATGTATGTCAGTGACGTAAGTTACCTCGGCTCATCATCCCGCAAACTGTTAGGATGCGGAGGCTGTGACGGCGCATGGTACGGGTTGGATGGCGGCGGCGCAGACGGTGTTGGCGCGGGCGCCGGTGACGTTTGCGGCTCATCGTCCACGCCCGAGTTCTGGATGCGCTCCATCCATTGCACCACCTCGTCTGTGATACCGCAGCCTGCTACGTGACCTGGTATTTAAAAAAAACACGTCAATTTACAATGCTTTGGTGTGTAACTTAATATCAAAATCGGTGGAACCACTCAATCGTCTAGTCTTTAGGGCTTTGTTTTCTGGAAGCCTCAAGACCAGCCCTGGACATTATCTGGTGCCAAACTATTATTATAGAAGGCACCGCGCAATTTTAAACCGAATGGATTTTATTTCTAGTAAATGTTTAGTGTGCACTGATCATCCAAATGAAAGACAGCCGCACCCATGTGGGCCCAAAGTTACAGCATGACAAAGTTGTAAATAAAAACTTCAAACCGCTCCAAAACCATATAGAACGATTATTAGGTGATCCCAATAATCGTCCTGGTTTGGACCACCAACCTTTAGTTTGGAATTTAGTAATATGCCTTCCAAAATCAAAAGTTCATTTACGCAAGTGACGTATATTACCCACACTTACATGCAGCTGACTATTTTATTTAGGTCGAAGGTGATCCCAAAAATCATCCCATAAGGCATCGACGCGGTATGAAATTACACACATCAAAAGTGTCTAGGGATCAAGCATTTTTATGCGGATTTCTTGAGATTGAGATGTGGCTTTGTAATAAATTTATGATTTTATAAATTTATATGGATCCTTTTTGGTGCATTTCATAATTTGAATCAAGAACTGTGAATCAAATTCGAGTAAAAGATGAAAATCAGCTGTCAATATTTTCCCTATAAAAACATACAACGCATTGAAGACATTATTAGTGCTACTGTTTCCCTACTACTGATTAAAACCAACGTTATTATGGAGCGGCGACGTCATTTAAGCAGGGAAGAAATGCTCAGAGCCGTGGGAATGATAGAAGCTGGTTCCCGGCAACGTACTGTGGCTTTAGCTCTGAATACAAGTCAGAGTGTTATCAGTCGACTTTGGACACGTTACCGAAGCACTGGTACCGTGGCTGAGCGCCATGGAGGACGGTATCGCTGCACCACACGGAGACAAGACCGATACATTCAAATCTTAACTCGAAGAGCTCCAACAATAACCGCCATGATGTTAGCCGTGAGGCTTCATCACTCTTCAGGGAACTTAATTAGCGACCAAACAGTCAGAAACCGCTTGCATGAAGTGAACCTTCATTCCCGAAGACCGCTACGGGTACCACCTATAGCAATGCACAATCGTAGGATTCGATATCAATGGGCTCTTGAACACAGAAATTGGGCAGAAGAACAATGGCGTTTCGTGTGCTTTTCTGATGAGTCTCGTTTTGGTATGAGACCGGATACAAGACGTATACGACACTGGAGAACCCCTGGACGCCAACAGCGATTAAAATCCTGCCAGGAAGTCCATCCTTATAGTGGTGGAACCATCATGGTATGGGCGGGTATTTGGATCGGCGGAAGAACTGAGTTGATTTGGATCAGAGGCAACCTCAACGCTCAAATTTATGCTGAGACGATTGTATCAGACGTCATCGTTCCTCTACAAGTGCAAATCGGTCCCTTATTTCAGTTAATGCATGATAATGCACGACCGCACACCGCAAGAGTTGTAAGACAGACTCTCGCCGCAGCTAACATCAATGTCCTGCCCTGGCCTGCTCAGTCGCCAGACTTGAACCCGATTGAGCATGCATGGGATATGCTACAGAGAAGAGTTCTGCCGAATATGGAGGGTATCCAGTCGCAAGAAGACCTTTTTTTGTTGTTGCAACGAACATGGGCGGCCATTCCACAGCGTGATTCCGATGAACTCATTTTGAGTATGCCAAACCGATGTTCTTGTGTTGTTAGTGTTCGCGGTAGAAACACGGATTATTAATTGTTTAAGTTACCGAATAAAATTTTAAAGAAAACTGTTATTTCAGTCTTTTTTTCGAACTTTAATGTTAGTGGTTCAAATGTCAAAAATCCCTTTATTAGAAAATGGCAAATTTCTTTATTAATGCAAAGGTGACTTGGTTTATCGTTACTGTGACAAACGAAAACACTTTATTTGATGAATCCTTAAAGAAAATTTTAATTAATATCAATCAGGAGAAAAGTTATTGCAAAAATATATGTTGATCCCTAGACACTTTTGATGTGTGTACTTGTGCTTGCTGTAACTTTGGATTCCCCACACTTCTGCAGCAGCTAATGCACAGATCCCTACTGTGCTATGGTTAAACTATTAATTGAAATGATTTTTAACAAGTATAAAAAAAACTTCGTGAGAGTTACGCGATACCTCCCTATAGGACTAGAAATCAACAAAATCGGTCACGTTCAATCCCACATAAAATGAGGTACGGAGTGTAAAGGACAAAATATGTTCAAGAATGTTAATAAGAAGCATAGAATTAAGAATCCGATAGATTTAGTCACGGCAGTTATGCTATACAAACAAAAATACATACTGATACGTCTGAAGGTCAACTTAACGGTACTTGGTAAAAGGTGATATAATAACTCTTAGACAACCATATTATGATAATAAATAATTATCATATTTATTAATTTCAAGGTAAATATGTGAGTAACCAGCTCCACTAATTCGGAGCGCAAACCCATTCCAAGGTTTTTTGTACACACGGAAATATTATGAAACAAAACATCTTACACTCGAAATTCGCAACTACAAGTCATGCTAGTTGTCAAAAGCAACTAAATCCAGAGAATATAGGTGCTCCCCAGGAGCATTCACCTGTAATGAATCCAAGATCCGATTTTGTACAGAAACCCGTGAATCTGAACATTATATTACATTATAGGCAAATGCCCCCGATGAGATGAGATTTATATATTAAATCAAGTTTTATTGTGATGTAACTCGTTGGCAATCTTAAATAAATAACTGAGAGCGCCGTAAGACGAATATCTAAAAATGTATTAGGAACTGCTGGACACAATGCCTTCTAAAATAAGCTTCAAGCAACTTTAAAATCGTACGCCATAACGGGGACGTCCCACGCTCCGTATTTCGGTTCGTGGTCCCGATACTAGATCTTCGATTTATGCATTCAGTATTCAAGTATTCAGCCTACATTCACCCACTGCTCTGGTTTATGCTATCTTCCTTAGCCAGTCTCGTGTATTTCCGCTCACATTGGCAATATTTACAACGTCACCATCTTGCCATTGTGCATTTATCTGACAGCTGTCGTCACTCTCCACCGACATTGCAAAACGTAAATTACCGCATATTATGAAATCTTCGAAGTGCGTGAGTCAGTCTTGTGCAAGCTGATCTTTCAAATTATGACTATCCCAGAGATTATACTTCACATCTCTTTTGTTTTCAAAACAGTGCTGCCCCCCTAGCATGACCGTTCTATCTCTATTCTACCAAGAAACGACAAGAAATCTTTTCTTTACAACTTGTCATTTCTTCTGCCCGAGCATGGCGCGCACCGTCGACTCGCGTTTCTACGAAGACATAGACAGAAATTCTTTCCATAGCAACGGGGACGTTGCTATGGAAAGTTAAAAGGTTACGTTTAGTTAACAAAAAAAAGTTGCCAATTGCACGAGTTTTTAATTTTTCGTGGGCGGGATGGTGTTGCTGCATCCTGGATCCAGGCCTGGATCTTTTTCGCGAAATTAAACCTAAATATTTTACATAACATTTCAACCTTTTGAACGTAACTCAACGCAACCACGAAACGTATTTCTCGTATTTAGTTTTTATTAAGACCAGTTTGACATTTGTCAGAAGTAATGTTTCTACCCCCAAATGTCAAAAGAAGAGAAAATATGGTCGTCATGCTCGACGTTGTAGACTTGTGTCGACTGAAGAAAAGAAACATTTCTTTTCTTCATTCTTAATATCGCCATGCTTGGGACGATAGAAATATCTGTCAAGTTGTCGATTCTTCCGTAGACATAGCTCGTTTCTACGGCGGTCATGCTAGGCCGGCTGGAGTATAAAACAATCTTAGAATGTCCAAGTAAGACCTGACACTATTTCACGTCTCTAGACAAAATATTACCACGCTGCCCGGGTCCACCATGGGCATTACATCAAGCACATAGTCGCAATGCCGTACGTGTCTCGAATACGATAGCTCGATTTATCGAGATTTATAATCCAGATCAGTCGTAGCGATTGAGTAAAAAAATTAATTCCGTGTGTCGCTCTACGGGTAAAAAGAATAAAATCAATACACTGACAATTCTGCTTCACAGTGACACAATGTTGGAATATTCCACAAGATGTGTACATGATATTTTAAATTATTCATGATAAATCTCAAGTTTCGCTGTTGAAGTTGGGAAGAAAAATACGGACCGGACCCCGACTCGAACCGTTCGTGGCGGAATAAATACCAAACGCTGACACCAAACTCTTTTCTATAGCGCTATTCTGAGATTTATTTATCAACCGAGTTCCCTGTTAGATTTATAACCCTAATATATATTAATCTCTTTGTTTTTTCCTCTTCGTTGCGAGATGCAGGAAATACCCAAGTTTGGGGCGATGGCTCGGTGATGTTTTGCCATCTGCACATGACATAGACCTGTTGGATAGTTGTACTTATTTACTGCTTTTATATTTTTATATTTTACCTAGTTGCATCCTGTATCTAATATTCAACAATGATGTAGGTACTATGATTTAAGGAAAATTATAAATATCCAACGGTCATAGGACGTTTTTCCTTCAGGCTAAATCTAACCTGCATCATTGAATAGGGAAACCATAATGACGCATGAAAACTACAATAGCGAGCGAAAAAGCGCAGTTTTAAAATTAAAAAGTGCTGAATAGTCGGTTTTTTTTGCAGCTCGTGTGTGTCGTGTTAGAGCACATTGGCGTTTCGCATCCGGGCGGGCTGCATTTTAACGAACCTCCTGTGCGCAAGTGCGGCGGCAGCGAGATAACGGAAATTACCGCCTGCTGGCGTACATCGCGACTTTAATGCCTACCCAGCTATTCAAATATCATATTTACTCGCAGATTTCAGACTTTCGTGGTCATTGTGTGTAACGGATTAGGTTTTTTGAAAGATTTTGCTTAAATTGGTCTTAATGAGCAAATAAAAATGAAGGAATGGAAAGAGGTCTTTGCCCGGTAGTTAAGCGATTCGGGGAAAGACCAAAGAATGGATTATGAGCTGGATTTACGACAATGTGGGTACCGAAAACGTCTAGTGATATCGGGGCAGCCAAGATGGTGGAACGAGCTTGATGCCTACAGGATTGGTCCACACAAGCTCAAGATAGAGAAGCTCTTGCCACTGCAAAAAGAAAAGGCGGCATTTGCCCTGCAGTACAAACAACAGAAAAAAAAAACAGGCAAAGCACCAACCGCTACGTATTACATGATAGCTGGTGAACCAGTATAGGGAAGCACGTCCACAACAAGTTACTAAGGGTAACTTGTTGTGGACTATGTACATGTATAACATCCGTTTAATTATGTAGCCGTTGGAAACCGTTTTTTTTTTTTTAATTCATCACAACGGTAGATAAGTTCAGTATCTGACATATTATCCCATATAAAATGGAAATTCCAATACATTTTTTCCCTGTTTTTGTCAGATCTCGCTTTACCCAAGTTTAATTGTCAGTATTTAAACTGCCTAACAAAATACAGCTAAGTTCAACGTACAGAATCAAAACTTTAAACTATTAATTAAAATGTTGCGCGCTGTAAGATCTCAGGCAAAACTTTTGCATGCCGTTTCCTATTACAAAATTAAATTGTAGTCTTGATATTAAGTATCTTGTTCAAATACCAGAAACATAGTTTATTGTTAGATTAATAACCAGTAATGGTAATAACTTCAATTCGAAATATTACGTACATTTATCATGCAAATGTTCTCGACGGCGCAGTTGGAGTCGTTGTGCTAACTCGTGCCCAGACGGAGTCAAGTGAACTTCGTGTAGAAATATTTAGCTGTCGATTGTTTGTTCTACACGGCACATAATGTAAAGTAAGTACGTATACCATGTTTTATTAAAGGAGCATTCACTCAGAATTGACTGAACAAGCATTCTCCATCCGTATCATCTTATATTTCTAAACACCATTAAACTTTTACAAAAATATATCTGGAGCGCCAAGCGTTTCTTTTATGCCGTTCAGCGCGGAAAACCTGCTACAATATAATATGATTGGGAGAAAAGCGATGCGATGTAAGGATACGATATTAAATGAAGCGCTTAAATAAGATTGTGTACAACAGTTTGTGTAACGAAACGAGAACCTCGTTCGTGACTAGTCGCGAGTTTGGACAATATTAAATTAGTGATGCTCCAGACTTCGTAATACGGTTTACGACAAGTATTTTCTACCATAATGCGTTTTATATGTACACGAATGAGAAGGTAAACAGCAATATACAGTGTTATATTTTGTTTGTCTTATCTAAATTACGGGTTGAGTAAACGGACAATTTGGTATTTAGACAAAGATTGTAACGCGTATTAATGTATGAGAATGAGAACCTTTGAAATTTCTTTTTCAAGAGCAAATAAATATGTGCTGTCGTTCGCTTAGTTTTTTCGTTGTATCCTTGATTGGTTTATAAAAGAACTAGTTCTAAAGACTAGCGCCGATTTCAAATGAACTTCAGGTAAAGCAGTACAAGGTAGTTAATTGCCTAATTAACTGGTTAATTAAGGTTTATTTAAAACGAAATGAAAATCAAAGTCTTTAGCGTCTTGGGAATACTAATTTAGGGAATGTCTTTATGTTAAGATTTTTTATAAAGAAGTAGTGTCGTAGAACGAAGTGAGGCTGTCACGGTTCTTGTATATTTTGTAAAAAAAAAAGATCCCTTATTTGGTTGGTCGTGAAAGTCTTTCATATTCAAATAAAAGCCCCATAGAGAACGCGTAGAACGCGGTCCCCCCTACCGCTGTTCAATAACTCGTAATGAAAACAAATGTAGCTACAAACGCGACCCTTTCTGCTCACTCAATACCTCCAGAATTTATTTTCCGATCAAACGTAATTTTCAGAAGCAAAACAAATGAAAAACCTCGTTAACAATACAAAGAAAAAGATCACCGGAAAAACGACTCGGTACTTCCCCAATACCTCGACGGAATATACAATGTAGAGCGAAAATATGATCGCAGGTAGCAACAAAAATTATGTGCCTCATACTCGTTCCAGTTTATTATGGGTATATTATCGGTATTCAAAAGCAACGCTGAAAGGACTCGTGTTTATGCAAGTCAGTAGAGTCGCATATTCAGGTGGCTCGCTACCTGTACATAGAACAGCTGAAGTGCACAATGAAATTGCATCTACGAGTACAACACAGTTGAAACGACAAAAATGCAAACTCGGCAGGCGGGGCGGTGTTGTTGACACGAAATTACCATTCCAGCGCAGCCTACGGACGAATGAATATGTAACGTGGAATTTAGTCTGGTTTGATGACATTGTGAACCGTGCCCAATTTCATCTACACAACGATAAAACATGATTTAAAGCATGTTAATCTCGTCACGGCGAATTAAAGTCGACTGGCTGTGAACGAATTTATGACAACGGCCCCGGCCAATAAATGAGTCGAAAGTTCCGTTATAAATTATGCGAATTTTCCGATGCAAGCGGTGTTGCAATCAGCTGGTGACAGCGCGCCGAGCAAATGGGATTAAACTTTGTTAAACGACCTTGCGTTGCAATCCATTTGCCGTGCGACATACTGTGGCGAAACTTCCACGCGACTCGCCTCTCCCTCCGCTCCCGAACTCCAGACTCCACTAACTGCACGTGTAGTTACAAATTTCTACACAGTTAATTTTGTTATTGCACCTACGCGATGCGAAGGAAACTTAATTGTACATAGCGTAATAGGATTAAAACCGTAAAACGCGATTACTTCATTTGATACGACTCATAAAATAGCATATGGCACAGGGGTAGACGAATCGGATTTTCCTCGCAACAATAACACTGATTCACCTTTAGGTAGCTTTATAGCACAACTTTCTTAACCTTTGTGTTATCCGATCATGGTTTGTCTAACCAAGTTATCTGATTCATATGGAAGTATTTCAATTACTCTGAACTCTACTTGCATCAATAAATGAACTTGTACATCCCTAAACCTTCATTACTGTAGTTGGAACCGCATCCAGCCGGTGGTTTGCAAAATTGGCTCGAGCTTACAAATAGCTGCCTGCCGTAGCTTTGCTAGCATAACGTACAATTACGGGTATATCTAAATGTCAATGTATCTTTGAATTGGAGAGGATATTGGCGGTTTTGAGGTGTACTTACCATGTCTGTGATGGGCGTATGGGTCTCCCACGTCGCCCTCTTTGTAGATGACGGAGTGGACACGGGTGCGCGTGCTATTGGGAGGGAAGTATCGTCGTGCATGCTCCACGTAGTAGGAGCCATCGTTCGCTATAATCTTCCCTTCGAAGACGCCGTCCGTCACCGAGCCGAACACCGTCGATTGCGGATCATCTGCGCATAAACAAACAGTATTATTTTATACCGCAGCTTCGCCTACACTTTGCATACATAGGACCTCATCTGTCTCTGCAATAGCATTATTTTGGGCTCTGGCATTAGACTAGAACCCACCCTTCTGTTCTATGCACGCTTTGTTACAGCGGCTGGGATTACAATCGTAAGCTGGGATTAACACTTTTCAAGTTCTCATAAATCTCTTCAGTTATACCAAGAACAAACATAACGTTGCTATGAACTTTCTTATAACTATCAACTACAAACGTTTAAAAAAATCTATTTTTGAGGCTTTTGCAGTTTTACGACACATATTCTTTATATCGAGTGTATCAAATTGATGAACGTCACCCCGATCTAAGCTACATTAGGAAGGATGGATCCTGCCATCTATCTGTTTTTTGGCAAATTAACATTGCGCAGCGTAGTGTAGATTAGGTAGCCCAAAGCCTGAATTAAAATTAAACACGCTAATATAATATATAAAAGGAACAAAGTCGTAGCACTACTTACCGCTCAAAATTTCATTACTTTCTACGTATATTACAAGGCTTTCTAAAGTCTTGACGCTGTTTGCCTTCATATGAGTTTGTTATAACGAAATTGCCTCTATTAGACGGTAAGTACGTGTTGTCTAATATTAGGGTTATATTCAGAGTTTTATTAGGAGCAGACCGCAAGGGAGTTTATTGTAGACGTGTTCTCCTTTACTCCCATTTAGAGCCTACTATAGTGCTGGATATTGGCGTTTTTGGTGTAGCTCTCTTACTATACCGGAGTACACCGTAGTCATATTGGAGGCTCCTAATTCTGAGATATACTTTCTGAGCAAAAAAATAACTATTCTATTCTATTCTACATATCTATTATACCTTTATCTACAGAATAGCAATGTTCGCTCCCGAACCTACCAGCGTTCTTTGAAATCATCAAATCCTTTTTTGTTTTAATATTATATCGATATCGGATAAGTACATAACGTCAGCAGACTTTCGCTAGCTAATTTCAGCTAACCTTATATGTATTATATACTGTTAGATAATATGGCGAGTAGAGTAGGAATGACCTATTAACTAATCTTTATTAATTAATATCACGCAATTAGAAAGTAATAATATCACTTAGTAGAATCAGCGTGCGATAAAATGTTATTATTGGCTTATCTCTTCCAAATACATATAATATGGGAAGATAAGAATAATTGATAGCGTGAGCAGTTCAATGTAACAGATAAGTAAAGATTATCTTACTTTATCGCTCATATTCATTCATTTGCATAATTTCAATAGACAATCGCAATATCAATCGCAAATCCATAGTTCATCCAAAATCCAAGCACCGTCATCTGCCTAGCGTATGTTGGGGTCGGCTTCCAGTCTAATGGGATGCAGCTGAATATCTGTACTTTACATGGAGCGACTGCGTATCTGATCCACAACCCAGTTAATACCTACTGGGTAATACGATACCCTTTGGTAAGAATTTCGGGCCACTGAATACATGTAATGACTGTGACGACTGTCAAAGATCTACAAATGACAGCCGGCTCCAACGGCTTAACATGGCAAGGAGCATGGCTTTCTAAGGCACGGAGGAAACTCGGTGTGTAATGGGTGGTCACCTATCCACAGACCCACCTAAGCAACCGCGGCTTAACCTCAAGATTAAAAACCCAAGCACCAATAACATCAAAATGTTACCACGACTTGCAATATTACTCCTTTACTCGTACAAGGGTATCATAACTCAAAGGTATAAGTTTAATACTCCAGACCCGAGTCACGTTCAGCCAGTATCTACTAATGCTCCATATTTCGAATACTTGTCTTAACGATATCCCTTATTATCGGTCTCGGTCACCCGAAGCTCACAATTTGTTCGAACGATAACGACGACGGAGCTTCCACTTAACAATTGGGTGTCGTGTCGCATGTCGCAAGCACGTTAGTTTTCAAAGGTATATTAATAACTAGGGACTGGATTATATGCAATATAAAACCGTTGAAATATGCATCATAAATGCTCGAAATATGCAACAAAAGAACCAGAATATGCAACATAAAATCGAAATAAGTACTACTTACTACATAATATTTTTTTTTTATTTACTCCGTTTTCAACGAGTTTGGTTATTTATTTTCTGAAACATCTAGTACTGTTCCAAATTATTCAGTGGTAAGATTGAGCTGTCAATCAATTAAAATAATTTTACAAAATAATCGATCTCATCATCCACTTTTTTTTTTGCATTTTCCAGTTAGATACAGTCAAAGTTAAAAGGAGAAATACATTTATAAGCCGATGTTAGCCAAACTATGCATTATCTTCAAAAGGCAAGCATAATAGGGA
Organism: Cerastis leucographa; assembly: GCA_963082945.1. Classification (NCBI taxonomy): domain Eukaryota; kingdom Metazoa; phylum Arthropoda; class Insecta; order Lepidoptera; family Noctuidae; genus Cerastis; species Cerastis leucographa. The sequence goes on along the minus strand of OY720356.1, from coordinate 15,513,226 downwards.
TCGGATTATATGCTAATGCACATTTTATTTAATGATAACTGGTGAGTCATACCGTCCAGCTAATAGGGGCCCGAGGTGTATTGTACGTAAATTGAATGTTGCAATTACATTTGTTAAGGCGTACCATTTGTTTGGTATCCCCTACCCACAGCACGACGAGACATGCAGGTGTGAGGCGCGATCAAATTGATTACGCGCTTAACTGCCGCTGGTGACTAGGGTTTATTATAAAATTATACTCGCTAGCATTGTTGTAAGGTTATAACGATTATGTAGCTTGCTAATAGTCTCGTAGAAACCTTTGTACGAATGCCAGCATTGTTGTGAACAATATCGATAGGTCTTGGAATTTCTGACCTATTAATGAACTGGTTGGATGATGGTCGGACATTAAATACCCAATATCAGAACTACTTGTTTCATCGCCTAATAGACTATGCAAAGTGTTAGTTATATCTCAAGTTACTATAATATCTGTGTAGATGAATCCACTGAAGCATAATGTATAACCTGATCCTTTAGCTAACCTTTATAAAAACACTTAGTAACACTGAAGAAGATCATAGACTAACTGGAATCATAAATCATACTTTAGCCCCATAAGTTCAGTCATATATCGTAACTTAAAGTTTTAAGTCAAGTTTTTACTGCAAATATTCTACTTGTAACAAAGATGAAAACTTCGCGCTCACTATAACAATATATCGTTAGTGAGAACCAATTCTGAGGAGACAATGAAGTATTGAATTGACGACAGCGACAGTTCAAAGAACGGTAAACCAACGTCTATTGTGAACACAACATCATTATTACTGGAATAAACAACATTAACGACATTGCAAATTATGAAAAGGATAATCATAAGGATAATCTTGTACTTGTTAATAGTAACTATGTGCGTTATAGTCTTCTAATAGGGACTCTATTAGAAGACTATAACGCCCATAATCACGTGCACACAAAATAAAGTATTCATATTTGAAATGTACGGAGGAAACGGGAAATGTTTTCCGCACCAAACCACAGGGCTCCGAAAATGTTTTGCAGTAAAATTCAAGTGCGACGGCAGAAATACTCGCGCACATTTTTCTAAAGTCAAGAGCACTGCTACCAGTTCTGTTTTATCATTCAGTAAATTTAATATTAACCAAGTGACTATTCAAATTTCATAACACAGATACGGATCTATTGTTGTGCTCAATGAAAGTGAACATTTCCTAGAAATAGTTCTCGTATAAAATTCCTTGTTTGCGTAATGTTGCTCATTCCTTGACGAGTTTCAATGCATGACCTAAATATACGCAGAATTTATAGAATCATGTTTCATGGACTTACAGACGAGTATAGATTATGTATTTCTACGTAGTTCGTAACATTGTCCGGGAAGCTAATGTTTTAGGCTTTTCTTAAACTACCAGATAACTTTTCCGAAGTTGGTACATTCATTAAAAGTTAGACTTTACTTGAGTTGGGCCTACGCTATCGCATCATCAAAATGCTTAGCCACTAGTAGATTCACAGCTTTTATTATAACAATAAAAACGCAAATCGTGTTTACAGTTGCTGATAGATGTGTGGGGACGGTGGGTTGTGCATGCAAAACGTAGGTTGCAACTCGACGACTAAGTGCATCGGAGACCGCTGTAAGTAGGGCGACGAACTGCGATCGATGCCGCGCCGCCCTCCGCACAACTTTATCCATTTACACTGTTCCAAACTTTCACCATCATAACACCCGCACCCGAACTCCAAGTCACCCGCATGGACGTCGATACGCATCACCATCGCACTCTTTCATTCATCGATACGGTAACTGGCTATGTACAAGCAATGTCTATCTTATCAAGTACTTCATTCGTGCATCTTTTTATTTCTTTCATTGATCAACAGTTTACTTACATCGTAATTAATGTATTCAGAAGGATCTCAGATTTCAGTCCACATTTAAGAATCATATAGAAATTCGAGCAAAACATTTGTTGTTGTACGGAAAATGTTATGAATTTCTTTTGAAAATTTCTTTAGCGTATTTGCGAAACAGGAATGCGGGGCAAAATTTTCAACAGTGTAATTATTTACATAGCGTAGTTAAGGCTGCGGAACGTCCAACCATCGGCGCGGCATCCACCCGCCAACATTAAAAGTCGAGTGGCCGCCGAAAGCTCCCAATTAGCCAGGACTTTGACGCCATCCCGCCAGTAGTTGCAAAAAGAAATATGTTTTAGTGCTCTCCAAGAATTATTAATGTTGGGAACGAGAAAAGCATCTAGCTGGCCAGGCGCGAGCTGGTGCTGGCGAGGACAGATGCGAACCGAGAGTTAGCGTTCGGGTTTTGTTTGATTAAAGAGAAACACAATCGCGGTTGACATACTCCGAGCGGGGACTTATTAAATTTTCCCTCGGGGTGAGGGCAAACAATAGCGTCTATCTTGGGTGTAGATAACGTCTGTGTTCTCGGCTCCCGGTGTACAATGGGAGCTGTGGGTCCCGAGTTGCGGCTGTCAGTCCGCCGCACGCCACCTACAAAGTTTGTGTCTGTCTTTTCAGTACGTGAGTGCTCCGCTCCGCGCTAAACTGCTAAAGCTCTCCATTTCACCTGACTTCACATTTAAGTTAATTTCCGTACTCATTCATTTCCGGTAGAACAAGCACTGTTTGTTATGGTTTAGCTCCGATCAAAAGTGCTTGTAGATCGATTACTCATGCGACTAGAATATTTCAGTTGGGTGGGCTACTCCAATCTAACCGCGCTTTGCAATCAATCCATTCATCGACTGCTGCGAGCCTCATGTATTACACGTTTACTACATTACTGGTTTACAGACATTTTGACTATTGCTTCACATCTATATATATAAAAGAAAGTCGTGTTAGTTACTTCACTTATAACTCAAGAACGGCTGAACCGATTTAGCTGAAAATTGGCAGGGAGGTAGTTTAGAGCCAGGAGAAGGACATAGGATACGGTAGGGTAGGGTAGGTAGGTAGGATAGGGTAGGTAGGTAGGGTAGGGTAGGTAGGTAGGGTAGGGTAGGTAGGTAGGGTAGGGTAGGTAGGTAGGGTAGGGTAGGTTAGGTAGGGTAGGGTAGGTAGGTAGGGTAGGGTAGGTAGGTAGGGTAGGTAGGTAGGTAGGGTAGGTAGGTAGGGTAGGGTAGGTAGGTAGGTAGGGTAGGGTAGGTAGGTAGGGTAGGGTAGGTAGGTAGGGTAGGTAGGTAGGGTAGGGTAGGGTAGGTAGGTAGGGTAGGGTAGGTAGGTAGGGTAGGTAGGTAGTAAGGGTAGGGTAGGGTAGGGTAGAGTAGGTAGGTAGGGTAGGGTAGAGTAGGTAGGTAGGTAGCGTCGGGTAGGGTAGGTAGGATAGGGTAGGTAGGTCGGATAGGGTAGGTGGGTAGTAAAAAGTGCATTGCAACGCATGCTGGGTACAGCTAGTTTGTTATAAACAGAGTAACACTTACCGGCCAACTCCCCGTGATAAATATGTGATGTGTCGACTTCATGTAACTGCCCTTTTGCACCCTCAACCTGAACATAAAACGAACACATTGCGAACAAGTTGTAAACCTGAGCGACATTCAAGTTCCAAACAAGCTGCCATTACTTACTTTAAAGTCTTCGCTGAAAGCGGACAAATCTCGCCGCAACCGTAGGTGGAACCTCTTTCCAAGTGCGCGAAAGTGAAGTCTTAGGTCTGCCGGCGCGTCTATGGAGCGACGTGCACGCAAGTGTTGCTGGTGCAAAGTGTCTGGATCGTACTCCAGAGCCTCGTAGTGCTCGATGTACTCGCTGAGACGTCGGCGAGAAGCTGCAGAAAAAAAAGTCAGTGAGATAGACTGCCCAGAAAGTAAAAAAGCTTTTATCCGTAAGCAAGAATAAAGAGCAGACAAAGATAAAGTAGATACGAACTACACTAAGAAATAGGACAAAGGGGATGGCCACAGAGACTACGCAGATTTTATAAAAAGTTTAATCCCAACAGTTGGTAAAAATGCAATTCAATTTACTAGGATAATAAATAGGCTTGAAAATTAACAGCGACCGCGATTTTTTATTCAAGCAGGATTTTCGAAAGCCACTAAATCTTAATTCGACTCCTCCCACGCAAATGCCTCGAATTCCCAGTATTTCGCTTAATAAAGTCTTTTTGATTTTATTTTACCTGTAGCTTTGCTTACAGCAAATGTTTAAGGATAATAAGGTAATGTTTGAATAATGTTGGTTATAATAACAATCATGTTCTTTTTTTGCTGTACCAAGAAAAACGTTAAGAGCCCTCTTACATTTCGGCTTTACGGTAATTTAGGTATTTTACGCACCGAGCGGGCAGCGACTTACGCGAGCAACACTTTCTTTCATTCTATTCTCTCGCTCGCACCATTTTACTGCAAGTATTCCGACTAAACGATCTTGATCTTCCGTTGTACAAGTTTTCAAAAGATGGAATTAATTTATTTTGATATATTTTAAATTATTTAAGATTCTTAGTGTTGACGTATGTATACATAATATTTTAATTGTTACGCAGTAATCGATTGTTAAACTTTATCAGTAGCACAGAAATGGAATTTATATGGTACTATAGACAATAATATGAAAGTACTTTTGTGAGATATTTTAAAAGAGAGAGAATATTATAATCAGCGCTGTTCGTATTAATTAAAAAATTCGTTCAAGTCATCTTGGATATCACTTTCCTAACGCGGTCAAAAACGAACGCACGTGTTTTACACCCAGGTCCAGGAATCACTACTACCTGCGCGCAAACCATAAAGGTTTTTAATTAGCGCTAATTGTTCACTCTAGTATTTATGATTTCAGGTGTCTGTCTCAAGTATAAAACAATGTATACCAGCGCATTTACTAATGATGATTACTAGAAAGTAAAAGCCGACCACATGAAACAAGCATTCAGGTGTGCTTGATCAAATTTCTTTGAAAAATAAACAATACCTTTATACCATCGCATTCTATAACGATATTTGACAAACAAATATGTCTGTCTTATACATTTTGTGTGTGTAAATAAATAAATAGTACGGTTGCAACCTGTTTTAATGAATTACTCATACAAATGTTAAACAAATTTTTTTATTCGGTACAGTCAATTACCATATTTTTAGATTAGAAAAATATTTGCCGCAACGGCATTGATCGAGCTTTTCACAAAAAGCTTGTAACTTGGGTAACATATATTCAAAATCCAAAATTGGTCGTCAAAATTTAAAACGTTTTAGTTTTTTTGTTCTATTACAATATTTTCTTGTTTGCTCAATTGGGCTAGTGCTACAGGTTCGTTGTCTCTACCATGTTTGATGGATGAGACATTATCTAGATTATAACTATATAAAATAGTTTTAACAATAGGAGCAGAATTTTGGTTAGGCCGTCTTTTACATATTTTTGAAAATGTTGATGCCGTAACAATGCATCGACGTAACTCCAGCCAAAAAGCGCTTTCAGCTTGTAAAATAGTAGCTCGTTCTATTTCGTGACGATTTGCACATTGATCTTGACGATTTTTCAGAAATAGAGTTTATCCATTCTCATAATCTTCTGCGCTCATATCTGGGCGCTGATATTGGCTACCATAATCTTTTTGACCAAAATTATTGCACTTGCGGCTGCGTTTGGTTCGCTTCATCAAACTACGGGCATTTTTGGCTTCTCTTTTCTTCGCATCTCAAACTGGTGTTCCAGATTCTAAAAAATAAAGTAAGCAAGCATGGTAAAACCGGCACGGCTAATAAAGAGTAATGCACTAAGAAAAAAATTAAAGCGTTTTTCTCATGAAACTACGTCTTCGTCTCGTCTCTGTCGTCTCTACTTTGAGATAAGATGTTATTTAATTATGTAAGTGAAAGCACAAAAAAACACTTTCAAAAGCATGTGTATATTTCATTGCTCGCAACTGTGCATAGATAATTCATGAAGTTTCGTCCTAGAAGTGATATTTTCTTGGATTAAAAACTAAACTTTAAGTATTTTCACTTTGAAAAGCTCGGCTCCAGTGTGATAAAGACTTAAAAAAACTATCGAACTTATTCTCTCCACATCTATAGATAAAATGGTAAAAATTGTCTCTCACCATATCCATCGTTTCGACGAGATTACTTGAGGTTGAAGCAACAGTATTCTCCGGAGTACCTCGTTTTTTCATTCTATAAGAATTATAAAGCATGAATACCTACTCATTTTTCTGTACACATAGATCTGTTCCTATCGTGGTTCTCTATTATGTATAAGGTCAATTAAATTAATTAATGGTAACAAAATGCTTTATGAATGTTTAGATTACGCCCGGGGGCAATGAACTTTCTACGAATAGGTACAATGATAGCGGGCTACCGAACATGTGATTAGAATATTATATAAAATTATACCTTACCTTGCTTCTCTTGCCTTCTCCAGAGAAAGGATATTTCTTTTTTTACGTTTAGTGCCGCATTGATACTTGTATTTATTTTTCCCCATTTCGACAGGTAAGAACCTCAGCTAAAATCAAAATAACTATGATGAGTTAACTATCTGGTATAAATAATAACGTGCAAAATTTATACTAATTGAAATATTATACTATACGAAAGTTAATACTTACAACGATCAAGAGCTGCGGTCGTAGTACTCGTAGTTGACGATACGCTAGCACGCACACACAAGCAACATTTATACGGCACTCAACGCACACCACGATAGTATCGACACGAGCAGCGCGCGAAATGAACTGACATAGATCCTACCTCGACAAGCGCTCGCGCAATACTGATCGCTGATGGCCGGCGCAGTGAAATATATGGTAGCTTTATTTAATTAATTAAAAAAATATAGTAGCGATTTAAAAAGTAAAAAAAATAGTGTAATTTAAGCAAATGTTGATGATTATTTTGGTGTAAATTTTACTTCAAAATGATGTAGATTTTCGGAGATATTGAGGCTTGTTTCGCAGCCTTTTTGGTCGATAATTGAATTGTGTACAATTTTTTTTTCCTTACATGAAAGGCATATAACGAAAATTTATTCTGTGATTATTAAAGTATAGGATATTAGGGACATAAATAAAAATTTTTTGATGTTCAATATTCAATAGAATCTACAAATTAGAGCTCCCAAATCATGTCTCCGTGAGTTTTTGCCTAAACATGCATCGGGAGAATGATTATTACTCAATAAGTAAATAAGTTATCTAAAATTCGCTCTGAGCTTATTGTAGTAGAGAAAACAAACTATTTGTAACATGTAATTGTTATTTCATGCAACTAACGGAAGATATCCAATTTCATCGAGGAAACCATGCAATCTCGCGTTTTTTTGTAATACTCCTCTTAACTTAATTAACAGAGATTGTGTAGCGTGCATTGCTCAATGAAGTGTCGTCGTCTAAGCAATGCGACTGGAGTCACGGGCAATAGCTAGTTTTATGTAAGCTCATTTAGTTTACAGCTCAATCTGACGTGATAGTTACGAAGTAGTTCGTTGGCGTCCGGTCCCCCGACGGTCCGCGACTACAGAGACGCAGTAAAGCACTGCACACGCTTGCTCAACTCCTACACTTTGATTAAACGCCACTTGCGAAGCTACCGATTTTCTCGTAACTAATTTTTCCCTAACATTAATTATAAACTTTTTGGGGCGCTTACTCGGTGAGATTCAAGTTTAAGACACAATGGACTTATAAGTATAGTTAAGTTACTTTCAGCGGCGTGAATTCTCTGGTGAAATTGGATGCTTCGGAGTCTTGCCATTTGATTAAGAACATATTTTCAAGGGTTTTATAAACTACTGTTACAGTTACAGATAAGTCAGTAGGAATAACAAGGCTGGTCTCCGGATCATTGATAACCAAGTGTACACTTTAGTAGTTGATGCAATTAGTGTTATTGACTTCAGCTATTTCATTACACACACACCCTCTACATATTCATACGTATACTGACGTGTATCCTAGAACAATACGCGGCCAGTCGCCGACTACGGTCAGTTATTTATATTCAACCATTGTGTGGTGTATTGTACACTACATTTATTATGTACAAGGTGTCCAGCACTGGATATGGAAGTTGTTACGTGGCCAGCGCATCGGGCACGTAGGAAGCTCGGCGCAAATAAATAGCCTATACGTTCTCGTTAGGCCTCCATTTCGAGAAAATGCAGCATGAAGCGACAAGAACCACGTCATGTAGGGATTAAAACGATGTGAGAAAAGTGGAAACTAGTTTTCGACATAGAGAAATTTTACGGAACTGGTATTTGTTTGCGATGCGATGTGCAGCGGGACATAAGTTACGAGGGAGCTGCAGCTGAATGCAATCTGAATGCGAGACAGCGTGAGACGCGGCGGATTTATTTAACGTTCCATCTGAAATTGATTCCCTTGTATGCACGCAAATAAAATGCGCAACATGTCAGCGCTGTCGATACATTACTAACATGTCGAAGCGAAATAGAGGAAGTATGGCAATTTTTGTAGCTTCTGCCTTTGTAGAACGAAAGCTTTGTGGCATCGAATGATTGCGTGTAAAAAGAATAAATACGTCGAACAATCAAGTATTTGCTCATTTGAATTCGATCCAATATGGAAAGGGGTGAAAACGGGACAACCGTTTTTTAAGGTCGTTAAAAATTCGACATATTAAATCACGCTAAAAAACACATTAATCATTTATCAGTGTTTGCGCAGCGTGACGTTTGTGGCTGGTCGTTCGTGTGTAACATTTACATACGCGAGTATTTGTTCAGGCGTATAAAGCGAAGCTTTTTGCTTTGGGCAATAGGCTTCGTGTCACTGGGTCAGTGGGACAGGAGCGCCGTGTTCTGGACGCGGGTACAAAGCCAACCTTGCACACTGCTTGCTTTTATTCCCTCATCGTTCATTTTGTTAGACTTGTAAAAACCTATCTTCTTATTTCTATCTAGAAAAGTTTTGGAGTTTTTACCACTGCACTGTGAGGTTAACCCTAGAGTGGGTGGGATATGAACATTTTGCCGCCCTCACCGAGATAACGTTAATAATTCGTAAAACAATTGCTCGTTAAGTTTATGCTTTTGAGTAGCTGCCCCCACTTTCGTCCGTAACTCGTGCCGAAAGGCTGGACGCTATCAGTGCGCTAGGAGCCGCTAGAGGTTGTTATAATCGGTCGTCGCCAGGCGGCGATTTGCTCACCACGCGCCTTCTCACGTAAGTAAAAATTGTGTCATTTATTGTAAAAACTAAAAATAAAGTTTACAATTTCAGATGGAAGATTATAATTATTGCCTTGGTTAGAGGAAATATCAGATTTTCTTCTATTGAGACAGTAAATATTACTTTGAGGAACCAAATACCTCGCTTTGTACCCATAGAACAAACATTATTTTCAAAGAAAGAGGCCAAATGCAGTATACATATTATGTCTAAAAAAATAAAAATAGGCGCACGAAAAAGGGATGTTGTAGATGCTCAAAATTACTGTGTAATGGCCATTGCACATACTTTTGTGATGCCTGTTTTGTTATAGCATTCTATTGATGTAGAAAACGTATACTGTTGTTATTTTTTCCCATTTGCATTATTATTATTTGGTTTATCTAGAATAAGTTAAAAAACACAATTCAAATTTTAAGTTTTCCACAATCTTTTATAAACCTAAATTTCTAAAACAGAGTTCAATAAATATGTTGATTTGTATTTTACTTAAATCTTGAGAAAATAAATTAAATCAAATACAATATTCCTACTTAAAATGGTCAATGAAAAGGAGCGGCAAAATGCTCCCTACGCGCCCACACGCTCTTGGAAAGACGCGCCCGTTCTGGGGTTAAGCATATTAGGGTGCTCCCTAATATACCTTTTTTGTGCCAACCTCTCTGCGATCGTCAAAATAGCTACTACTTTATAAATATGATTACATAAATACTTATGTTCGTTACTTAGTGGGCTTCCATACCTGACGTGTCAGAATATGTAGTGTTAAGCAAGCAAATGTATTTATGTATAATGTGTTTTTGGCTGAAGAAAAACAATCGTTATAATAGAGCTGTGTTTACTTCCCACGCAATTACCAACAACTATTTTACTATCAACAAAAGGAGATATAAACTAATTGTATTCAAGGGTGGACTAGCTGTGGACTATTGAAATACTCAAACTATGTCTGCGTGATTTACAACGAGTCTTTTAAATTGTGTTTCTGTTATCTCCGTTTGCGTCAAGACCATTTGCTTTGCAAATTATTCTTACGTTTTCTGATAAAATATCTTGTACACATAACTGTTGCCCAACACTAATTGCTTCTTATTCATAAGATATTTTTGATGGACAGAAAGCTCTTCGTGAATCTTTATTTATGACCTAGTCTTTAAGCAATGTTGAAGGTTTTTGTATAAAATTATGAGATAAGAAATAAATCTCCGTCTGTGATAGTATGTTCATACATATTAGCAACCCACGAAGGTGTAGTGGAGAAGTAGAACAAGCAGAAAAGTTTAACATCTCTAAAGCCAAAATAATAGAAAGTGAAAGACTGAACCAAATAGGACAATAACATGCCTAGCAAGTCTCATAAGGGTTCGGGCGTAGCCTTAGTTGGACGAGAAACTAAATCTAATTTTGGAAACTGAATAAGCACATGACCAGTGGGTGGCAGGAAAGCTAGCCGAAATGCTCATTATAAGGAAGAACAGGATCATAACTAACGATTCCGTTCTAATTGCGAGTAAATGTGTGTAATAATATTAAGCAGAATTGCAGACAAATTCAGTTGTAAAACAACAAAGCTCTTGATATACAGGATGAATTTTTCAAGTGAGCTTGTATGGCTAATTCCAAAACTATGAGGAATACTGCGATATTATTATATGTATACTCATTACTCAAAGGAGTCCTGAGCCGTGTTTTTTTCCTAGGTAGCAAGATTGATTATTCAAAAAACCTAATGATGCAGTTTTAGTTACCATCAAAATCAGTCTCGAAACTCCGTTGTGTATATATCCCTATTCCTCAAAGTTTCGGAACTGGCCATCCATGCACACTTTAAAAAAATCTCTGTATACTTGCATAGACGAATTAAAGCCTAAAGCGAAGATTAACTTTTGGGTTATAGTGGTCTCTATGATTGATCGTTGTATATTCCGAGGTTAGATCGCAATCGCTATAATTGGGTCGTGTATTAAACCGTCCGTCTACTTTCACTATAAACAAGACGGGTACGACTTATAGAAATAGCGATAGTCCTGTCCTGCGGTCTGAAGTACCGGTTAGTTAGTGACTGACATCATTAGTTAGAACACGGGCGAGTTTCAATTTTCAAATACATGTACACGAATTAGTTAATGACAGGTTCACGCAGATTATTATTGTGTTACTAACCTACTAGGCGTTTGAACTTACAAAATAGTTAATATGTAAGTAGGAAGGAAAGTTGTAATTATTAAATTTTAAAGTTACAATATACTAGCTCCGCCCCGCGGTTTCGCCCGCGCAGACCGGGATAAAAAGTAGCCTATGAGTGAATTCAGGGTATAAGCTATCTACATATCAAATTTCATCCAAATCCGTTCAGCCATTTAGGCGTGAAAGAGTAACAAACATACATTCTTACAAAGAGAGAGGTCAGATAGGTCAGATCGCTCCACGTATGATACTGATGTTCAGCTGAATCCGGTTAAACAGGAAGCCGACCCTAACAAGGCTCGGCAGATGATGATGTTCAGCGGTGTTTTACATAGTAATGCCGCCATAATATGTTTTAGAAGAAGCTTTTTTTTCTCGATTTCAGAGCTGGTCCTGTAGTAAATGATGATAATTTTCATGAGCATACTACTCATGGCGACCAATCAAGCTATATGAAACCAGTTTATACGGATCTCTTATTTTATTAGAAATCTTTACGAAGCGAGGTACTGCAAATGTATGGCTTGATGTACGCCGTCTGAACAAGTACAGTATGACTCGTTTAATCAGCCATTATCACAATATATTACTTTTCAGTTACCGTAAATTACAACAATTCCACAACGTGTTGTTTTGCATCCTCGTCAAAATTCAGGAGGTTGTCACAAAAGACATAAATAATCAATTAAAATTACGGTACCTAGTTAAATATTATAAAAAAAAAATACAAACATCCGAATTGAGAACCTCCTCCTTTTTTTAGAAGTCGGTTAAAAAACGCTAATTTTTTGGGTGGTTTTAGTTTATCAGTATTTAAGAATAAAGTCAATTTTTATTGCGAACTAATTGTACAATGTTGGTGTTATTTTATGTTGTTATTTAAGACTAAGCAGCCTTTTACAAGCATTGCAAGAATCATCCTAAATTAGCATGCATTAAATATTATTATTACTTAATTATTTCCTTTAGATCAGTACAATTAAATTGAGAAATTTTCTTTTATGTCAAAATTAAATGTCAATAGTTATGAATTCAATATAATTATTCAGCAATATTAATGTCATCCGTTACAGGGGGCCTACTCTCTAAGTCCGTTAACGAAAGTACGGGTCCGTCCGTAAGAAGCTTTATACTTTGAAATTAAGGGTACTATATTATATTTTCAGATTCATAAGTTTTGAAAACACATAGGGAGTAAAGACAACTGTCCAATCGTATTTTCATTCATTTTCAGTTCGGGCCCCTAACGAATCTTACGTCCGTAAGTGATAAGGAGTAGGAAACGACCGTAACTTCGGCCGAAACTACGGATTTCGTGCTTAGAGAGTAGACCCCCAGGTAGTACAAATCATAACTATGATTTTAAATGAATGTAAATAGGATAGACTTATCTTATTTTGTTTTATAGGACAGATCGCCACTTTTGTAAATGAGAGATAATCGTTATTTTAGGTAGACTATAAATATTCTTTTACTGAGTAGAAACATTTTTGGATTAGGTATAGCTTTGGCCTTTTTTGGAATATTGTTACTGATTTTTCAGTTTTAAACGTGTTGGGCAACTTATTATATATTTTTATTGTCATATAGTATGGGCTGTCACTTAACATTTTAATTCTTGAGGCCCCCCATTAACCCCCTTAACGTGGTTTAGGGACTAAGTAATTATCGAATAAACTTTTGAGATAGTTTGTATGTGTGAAAGCGCGGTTATAGGGCGAAGATCAGACAGAAACGCAGCCCGCGTTTAAAACACCGGTGATTCACACTTACCGATTTTGGTAAATAATAAATTAAAAAAAAACTACGCATTTTATTATTGATTCGGGACGAGAATCATTAGCATAGTTTCCTCCTTGAATTTGACGAGGATGCAAAACAACACCTTGTATAATTTAGTGTTCTTACTTCTATGTCAAGTTCAATTCTTAAAAAATTATAAATATGATCATGGACTTTACTGACTGTACATAAGTTAGAAAATCTCTAGCATATCTAACTCGAGCCCTAAACAGTTATATGTCCCGCTAGTGATACTCTTGTGGTCTATAATAATAATATGGCAAGTTCACACTAAGATCTTAAAGTTTAACTAACGTCTTAACACCTTGGCTAACTTGGAATGACTAAGTTGGTCCATGGACTCATATGATAACATTATAAGTTGCTCGGTTGTCAAAGAAACTGCTTAAGTTTCCCTTTTCACTATGTCTAAGTCTTCAGAGGTGTAATCCTAGTATTATTATGAATCTACAGGGTCTCGTAGCCAGTAAACATATAATTAAGTTTATTTAATGGAGTTATTATTTTAAGTTACACAATCATACTAGTCTCCCATACCAAACATTAGCAAAAAAAACTGTTTCGGAGTGTCAGTTTTTATCATTGTGTGCCCGCAACTTCGTCCGGGTGGAATTCGTTTTTTTTTCTAAAATAGAAGTAGCCAAGTTACTCCTTATTACATCAGCTATCTGCCAGTGAAAGTCCCGTCAAAACCAGTCCAGCCGTTCCAGAGATTAGCCGGAACAAACAGACAGACAGACAAAAATTGTAGAAATCTTATTATGGTATATGTACCGTATACATTCATACGCAAGTAGTTAAAGGCGGTTATTTTAATATTACTAACAGACACTTCAATTTTATTTATTTGTATAGATTTACCGCATATTTAAAACCGCAATTTCAAAAAATCAGGCGACATTGAGGACTTTTATGTAAAAAGTTTGTATTTCAATGCTTCCTTAATATTCTGCGCATTTGCGTTGTTTTTTTTTCCTCAATTGATTAAAACAGTGAACTCATTATTTTAACTTAAGGAAAATGCAGTTATGAGATTATGTCGTTCCATTGTTTATATTGTTTTAACATTGGTAATCTTATCGTTTGGACAAGCAACTCGTATATGTATTTATATAGCGTATGACGAAAGTAAAACTTAAATGAGGATATAGTTTGTTCGATCCATCGTTCTACGTAGTTAAGCGTCGCTATTCAAAGTTTTCGAATATCTTAAACGTCATCGAACACTTTATCGCCACCCAGCCCTGAATTTACTATCCAATGAAAATAAATATTGCCGCGTTCACGTCGTATCGTGGGATATTAACATTTAAGTTACCTATTTGAGGCGTTATTAAGAGTAAAGAGGAACTTGTCATAAAACTGTCGAACGTAAGCGGGTAGCATACTGATAAAGTAATCTCAAATCACATTTATTTCCTTCCGTTAAAACGGGGTACTTTCATTACATACCTTTAAGAGATTCCATTAAAAGGAAGTGCTAGTACGGCGGCGGTATACAAAACCAGTTTATGCGGATCTCTCATTGTATCGGAAATCTATACAAAGCTAGGCCATGTTATACTGGAAATGTATATAATTTGATTTGTCGCCGTGTGTACACCTTATACAAAGATAACAACAACCTTATTACACAAGCACCTTTAAAACAGTATCGTTTAAAGTCTGGCTGTTTTGTAACGTAACTTTACTTAAGGACTCTTATATTTTTACTGATCAAAATAAAAGTTAAAGTATCCTCTGCTTCGTTATATTTGCAAACCATAACTTAGTAGAGGGTCGCATCCTCATGCCAGTACCTGGGGCACGACGTGACGACCCAATATTATCAGAAGTGAAAGTACCCACGGAGGACGGAGGACTCTCGCAAGGGATTTATGGATTACTCGACTGTCCCTCGGGATTCGTAACTTTGTTCTGCGTGAGGCCTTAACTTTGTTGTTGTTGGAATTGGCCGTATACAGTTATATCACGCGTTTTGAGGAATTAACGTTAAGTAAACCTAATCATGTTGATGGAGACATTTGACGACTATTTTTAGTTAGGCTGTCATAATGAAACTTACCGAATGGACAGTTTTTTGAAGTGAAACTTCTTATGCGACTTCCAACAAGTTTAACGTTTTCATGGAGGGGGAATATTTTCTATTACCCACAAAGAGATGGCGCTATTACAAGATTTGTGACTACGTAGTTCTACTAGGTACGCAAGATGGCGTGCAAACAGTCATGCATTCGACTCTTCGGTGTGACCAGCCTTCGCTCAATTTCCATGAGTAAAATAACATCGATAAACGTATGTAATAAAAAGTGTACAACAATAAAACAATAAAATATAATTTAGAAGCTCAATAAAATAACGAAAGTGAATGCGTGGCACTCGAACCCATGTGTAGTATTACGAAGTTTCACTTCTTCCGCGCGGAGGGACTCCACACACTTTTTTTTTTTTAATTTGGTGAAATCTGATCAATATTCACTCAAAATGTCCAAAAACCATGCTTCGATATTTATTTTGGTCAAAGTTGAAGGGCTCTTACAGGTTGTTTTCATATTTCGATATTATAAACGTCCTAGCAATGATAGAAGCACGTAGTACCTACTTTAAGCTCATTTTATTATCGCTTATCGTCTATTTGCAAGTTATTGTAGTCAACTGAAGGAAATGGCTCGCTAAACATTATGGTGCTCGTAAACGGCAGGTAGTCAAGTCACCTCAGCATTATTTGTACTCTACGGATTTTTTTAAATATATTTAATGTTAGTGCTGCACGAACCTTTCATATTTTATATCACTTTTGCGCCGTATAAAGGCTTTCTAAAAAAACACCTCAAGTATATTAAATGTTACTATAAGGTACTATAATCCCCTCGTTTAAAATGTACGAATCCAATTGCCTGCCTTTGACAATGTCATAATACTGTAGGCAGTGATAATGGAAATGAGTACGTACATCAAACAGGTATTCTACGAAGCCCAGATAAATAATAATTACACGAAGCTATATGAATAGAATATCAAGAGTAATTAAACAACAAACCAAGCAAACACTCCGTTGTAAACCAGGATGTACTAAAGCAAATTGCGACTCGAGCAATTACTTCAAGATCAAATTGAGCTACAGGCTACAGACGAGGAGTGTCAGTAAGCTGCATCAGGAAATACAGCAAAGGAAACCGATTAAGATGATACAGTAACTAGATAGAGAAATCTAATTAGTCGGTGAACAGAAAGTGCTTTCGTTAACAGCACAACACAAGCTAGGAATACCCAAGGGAAGGGACCAATTACTTAGCGACCAGTTACGCCGATACGAGCTTTCTCCACACGAACTAACTCCAACACACTAAAGCAGTTTAATACACTATTGACCAATTTTCACAACGCACCAATGTGCAATAACTTAAAATACTGAATGATCATAAATGTATCATACTATCATAATTCACAGTATTATAAACGAAGTGAAGGACCCAGATTCAGCATGATTGCTTTTCGACAAAACGTTATATGCTCTCACAAATTGAATTCAATACAATAAAGCATCTTTCTAAACTTCAAAATGAGGATTGGTGATTCGATTTGACATACAATAGCCACATGAACTGGATACGAGAATTACTCAATCAATGAACAATATAAATACTGATGGGACCAAACTACCGTGTGACACGACCTAATTGATAAACTGGGTGCCTGGTGGAGCGAATTTGTGCAGCTCCCTTATCCAATTAAACTGAAACAAACCAACCCCCACCGCGTCCCATTTCTTTGTTGAAAGTTTGGTTAAACAACTTAAAGTAATAGGTAGTTACAGGCGACGTTCGTGGGCACAGTCTGTCGTTAAGATTCAATTTGTTATTAGGCTCCTACCGAAATAATTTAGACGGGGCCAGAATGTTAGTTTCTGGAAGTAATTGGCGCACGTCGTTATGGACTTGGTGTGTGGGAAAAATGGAGTGCGTTGAAAAATATATGAGCAGTTTAGTGTTAGTGCGAGAGTGGTGCAATAGTTGGAGTGCTCTTTCATAAGAAGACGGTGTCGACGGCATGTGTCGCTAATTGCCTTCGTTGGGCAGCGAGTGCGAGCTCGCGGCCACTCGTCCTCGACTCGACACATTATATCTGTACCAAATTGCTTTTGCGCACTAAACGCTCCCTAAAGTATTGTATAGCGAATAATGTGGGCACATTTGGTGCACGAGTGTGCGTTAATAATAAAGGGTGTTTGTAAAATATACACTATTATTATTCATGAATATGTGTAAATGTAATGTAAATACATAAATTGCCTATATAATAAAACCAATGTAATTGTTACAATTTAGATGAAAGCAGCCACAAAAGTAGCTGTACAAGAGCAGCGTGAATTATACATTGTATATTGTAATACTGAGCGGAACTAAGTAAATATGACAGACCTTCTCATAATGTTATTTATGAATCACAATGTTGATATAATAATAAAGAGATAATACGTTCAGTGCAGCAGGAAATCAGAGGAATGTTATCTAGTGTGAACTTCCAAGTCCCACCCTCCCCTGTGTGCTAGTGACCCAATTATATGAGACTCATATTTTATCTCGGATGGAAATACCTCCAGACCTTCTATTACAAATCCAAACCAATAAGAATTTCTTTCGGTAAGAAATCTATCATAATAAAAGTATATCGTTCATTTGTAGCCGGAGTTTCTTGTTATTATCGTTACTAATAAAGATTTCTTAAATAGAATAATTGCTTCGTCGATTAGGTAATTCTTTTGTAAGCGCAGCCAATTAAAGTGAAGTGTCCGCACGGACGGGTAATTATCTATTAAGGCGACAATAAGTGCCCGCGACCTTGAGCGAGTAAAAATGCATGCGTAACGCTTCAACGCGCACCAAGATTATTCGGAAAAACAGCCCTACTTGATTTATCAAACACAATACAAATAAAAGCCGTATACTAAAATATGGGTTGTTAAATTGTCTTTCAGATGGTCAAAGTTTCATGCAAATACGTTCGATAGTTTTTGCGTCATTATCGTTTTTTTGTCCGCGTTAGACATGAATTTACAAATTAATTACACTATGTTATAAAAATATAATTTCACATTTTCACATATCAATTTATAAAGAAAATTGTCTAGTACAACATATATTTTTTTCAAAGAAATAAAACTTGTAGTTTAGACGTGATGTTCAATTTAAAATCATTAAAAGTCGTATATCTGCGCCTTAATTTATGTAATACGAAAGATTGACGGTCTGACGAACGTATTTATATCCACAACAATGCTATTTGATGTTATGGACACGCTGCGAAATCAATGTCTTCGCAATAGCCATTCGTCTTTAAATACCCGTAAAGAGGGCAGACGATTCATTTGAGTAAAAAAGTCATTAGAAATGTTTGTGTGGCATATAAAAGTCGAGTAAAACTGATTGTCCATTCATCGGTAGCTATCAGGCATGTTCAGACATTTGTTTATGTTTGCAGGGCGCCTAACTCCGGACGACGCGACGGGCCGCCCGCCCGCCCTGTAGCATGGATGTTCGCTAGAGTGGGGTCAACGACCGCACGCTCCCACTACTCTCAGATTTTACTACATAATAAACCGAAATCTGGTCCCGTAGAATATTTGGTGCTTGTTTCAATGAAATATCTCAAAGGTCTTCTCCCTAATAACATTAAGCATCAACTTATGAAATGCTGAATCTAGTAAAAAAATAAATGAAGTAACTAAGACAAAATAAAACCAATTATAGAACATTTTATTCATAAACTACAAAAAAATACGCTCTTTTAGAAATTACACGTGCCGAACTTATTGAAAAGGAAGAAAATCCGAACATATTAAAATAAAACAACAAGACAGTGTTTCACAAAAGGAGGAAACAAATCCGTAAGTAAGTCATTTCTGTTATTCAACTAAATAACAAAAGGTGGCAGCCATACAAGTTTTAAATCACAAAAGAAGTATAGATTCCGTGTTCCGTTATCATAAGCAGACGATGAGACGTCTACGTATTTCCCACAATTTTTGCTCATGTCTCAGAGCGCTTAATCCTTGGTACATTATCCGTCTACACACTACATAATGACCACAGACTAACAACAACTAGCCAACAACTTTGTAATTAGAAGCCATTTCTACACAGACTAATGGTTCAAAATAGGGATGGTGACTCATTTCTTTTATTTGTTTATCGGGTAGATTATTCAAAAGTATTTGACACGTATTTTTTCTTTTTTCACGTAATCGTAAAATTACGGAGATATTTTGAGTTGAAATGGCGCATGACGTCACGGCTCAGTACATTTTATACCTAGTTGTGACGTAGTAAGCCCCCACTCTCCAACTTTAATGCGTTTTAACTAAGTATTCTTTTGTTAACTCGATAAAACAAAAAATACGTATCTAATATTTTTGTATTACCTGATTGACGGACAAAATAGAATTTCGTTTTCTTTACCCAGTCATCATCCCTATTGTAGCTTATTTTTACATTTAAACCGGAGAGTGGGAGATAAATGCTGGGCTAAATCATGTATGAAGAATTTAAGATGTTTTTGAAGGCTATTTTTGTGCAAGTTAACCCACCTTTATATTACATCGTGCGAAATCTAGGTAATGGAGCGTTGTAATTAAATTACACGCTATTCAAATTTATTAAATAACTTTTGAATACAGAATTAGCTGTTAAACATAGCAAGTTTTTAGTATTTCACTGAAAACTAGGCATGTTTTTCGTAGTTACTGTCTGGTATTTAAATATCAAGAACGCAATACAGAATTGTATAGAACATATTTTGTATTGAAAAGAACATAATTATGTACAAACATAAATTTCAAATATTGAAAACTCTTTAAGTATTTAATTGATAGTGCTGTTAAACTTAAAGGTTTCTTCCAAAAGACGGAAAAGCCAAGGTACACTTCGTTTTTAATAGATTCATTTAGTAACACTAAGATACAAATACCTAATGAACGATATGCTTCACAAAGAAAATGGTTGTCTGTATGTTTAATGAAGCCATTAAACGTTAAAGTGTATGTATATTCAGAGTATTCAGAAACGTCTGAATACTTTAGTATGTTCCACTTAAAAGCTAAAATACGTTTAAAAATACGAACAGCAATAAGTCTGGTATCAACATGAATAAAGGCGGAAACACACTTACGTGTCGTAACGCGCCAGAAGCATATCGGTTTCATACATTTTATATGGTTAGGGACATATTTGCATGGCGTGTCGTGTCGCAACGCGTTCTGTCGTGGCGCCGACTGCTCGCCGCCGATTGCGCCAGAGCGGTGGAGGGAGTTATGACGCGACACGACAGAACAGGCAAATGTGTTTCTATACTGGCGCGTGGCTCGTGGCTAGTGTTGCCAGGTCCGATTGGATTATATAATGTAAATTTTATTTCAATCATACAATTACTTGCTGGACGCATAGAAATTACGAAATATTACAATAAACGTAGTTATGTTTTTTAATTATTGACGCTGTTTTATAGGTATAAATAAAAAAAAAAGTATTTTATTTTATGGACTGTCTTGCACAATCAATGGGGCGCCTGGCAACACTATTCTATTTATTATTTATTTATTCTATTTCTTTTTTTTGCTCTTAAGAAGTTTCATTGCTAAGAGAAATTGAAGGTATTCATCAAAATCACTATCCGAATCAGAAGAAAACATTATGTATGTTTGAACGCTGCAAAGGTACTGTTCAGAAATAACGCCACGACACGACACGTTAGTGTGCATACTCACCGTCACGACAGTAAGCACCGCGACACGCCACGACACGTAAGTATATTTCCGCCTTAAGCTTCTTAGAAACGACGCGACTTACTTATCAATTTATTTCTTATTGGTTGAATCAACATTTAGTTTTGAGCGAACTCCATTGCACGTAAGTAATATCAATATTTGGAGCACTGAGAACGAACAGAACCATTCCAATATGTTTGGCTTATCTCGAGCTAACATACTCTAACCGGTACTGATTTTTACTACAATATTTATTTTTACTACACTGTATTTCTTTTATCGGGATTATCTAATAGTCTCTTTCAAATAAGTCAGACAAATAGTCAACGATAGGAATTACTGTGTATTACATTTTGATCAATGAATACATCTTTGACTTTAGCTGAAAAAGAAAACAAGCAATCTGTAATTGAATTGTATCCAATAAAATGTAATACGATTATCAGATAAATTGATTGTATGTTCTTAGTAGCTTGGCATAATGAAGAGTACGTTGTTTCCTTAGCGAAAGAACTCGATAATATCCAGTTTATACAAGGTATTCTTATAAATAGTTATCATTCTCCTCCGAAACGGCTGAACCGATTTGTATGAAATGTTGTGTGTGCATATCGGGTAGGTCTGAGAATCGGCCAACATCTATTTTTCATACCGAAAAAAAAAAACACCCCGCGAACGAAGTCGCGGCAGTAGGTAGTAATTTATAATATAGTCCGGTCAAATCAGGCATAAAATAGTGATCAAATAACAAAAACTCTGATCAAGTTTAATTTTGGTAGTAACCTTGGGAACACCAGTAGAAATAAAGTGCCAAAGGCCCCCATCGATCCCATGTGTGCTACAAGTTTTTCAAAGACAAAGGTCAACATTTTCGGTTGTTTGGATTTCTTTTTTCGAAAACGGTCCCGGGCCCTTGCCTGTATGATTCACCAAATAACGCTCAGATCAGACTCAAGCGCTACTTAAGAAAACAAAATTTTGATACTCTTTTTTCAATTAGAACGACTGGTTTAAATTTCTTCGGCCCAGTATGTTGTACGGCGTCTGTGGGGTCTTTGATTCTTCCAAAGTGCAGGTGTTGGGTTGGGACACTTCTGACACTACAGGAAGTGGGTCATCGTCTGGTCAGGAGCATCGAATTTAGTGTTTCAGAAGGATCTTTTATTCCCCATTTTGCCAAATTATGTTTACTTGGGTGCGCAATCAAATGGGTAAAGTGCTTTCCGAACAAAATTTTGGTGCATCGGCCAAAAAGCAGTATAATATTTTTTCCTAATAAGACAACTTCTCTAACGGACATTAGCACAACAAAGTTTTCCTAGGATAAAAATCGAAGGTTCTAGTTCCAATTAGTGTTGATGAATCACGCGTTAACAAGATTTGCAAGGAAAAATAAGGCTGGTGCGGCATAGTAGTGTGGCCGAGATCGTATCGAAGGTACAATAGATTAAAGATATTGGCGCTGGGCTGCGTTGCCGCGTCATGCTCGGCGGAGCGTGGTCGGCCTCCAAGGCTGTAACACGATTTAGAGTCTCGCCTCAAGTTAAACAGCTCCGCGTAACAGATTTTTTTTTAACTATACACACCTAGACAAAAGCTGAATCATAAACGGATTCATATTGCGTGTTCCTTTATTTGTTTCATCTACTGGCCAAGTACTTCCGAGTACTGTTCTTTCGGGGCCAGATAAACATTAAACACTAGTTTACTATACTTTGGTTTGGTCTAGCTTAGTAAGCCGGGGTTCCTATAAAATAATGGCTCGTTAACTTTAGTACGTCGACCTTCTACGTACGTACGGCACGCGTGATCTTGAATTCAAATTACTATTAAGTAGCACGAATGAGTGTCGCTGTACCAGACTTCCAAAAATTCATATAATTGTCGTGACGATACTTTTAGCAGCCATAATCTTTGATGCATTTTGTATTCAGCCTTATTCCGCTAAAGATTATATATAGGCCTTGCCTGTTTGTCATGTTTTCCTGGTCTGTGCTAGTTTCATACAAGTGTTTCCCGAGGAATTTTATAAGTAGTCTACCACTGGCTGTTGGTCTACCAATGCTCCTCTGATCGTCATTCAGTTTTTGTTGGTTTTGATTTGTATGTTTTTTTTTTTTGTGTTTATATTGTATAAATAGAGTGGTAGTTTCACAAGGTTATAACGCGTACTGTTTCATTGATATATCATGCTATGTTGCGTGTAGTTCATATAAATCTCGTTTTTTAGCCAAATCTAGTACCTTGGTACTACATTTTTTTTCAAGTGGCCTTGACTAGGGACTGAGTCTTTTGTTCTTTCTTTTTTTTCCGTGTGTTTAGTGCCTAATATGGTGTCAGAGTTTTTATGCCGCCCATGGGCCTCTGACTTGGTTTGGCTAGGCTTTTCTTAAAAGTCTCCCTCCCAAATCAGGCCTCTTTCCCTCATCCTCCATGATTTCGCGATGGATGATAGACCTTGAAGACAACATAACGAAAGTACTCCAAAAAAAATTGTGCGTGGAGTCCCTCCGCGCCGAAGAAGTAAAACTTCGTAATACTACACGCATGCGTTCGAGTGCCACGCATTCACTCTCGCTCAGTCTCTTTCTATTCCCCCTCCATGGTAGCGTTAAACGTTTAACGCAAGCTTGTTGGAAGTCGCATAAGAAGTTTCACTTCAAAAACCTATACAAACCAGTCGAGACTTCAATACGTCGCGATCCGGGAATACTTTATTTACTGAGCTAAGCAAACGCTTATGAAAGAACATTTTATCTACATTAGAAGTCCATGCCAGTCCAAAGCTATGCTCTGTATTCAGCGAACATAGTAAACGTTAGTCAGCGAATGGGATATCAATGCACCTCTTACAGCCGCGCATTACCCATTCAGGGATTACCGTCGGCAGTGCCAGACGGTAGTCTAACCGCCCGGTGGCCATTTTGGAGATTTGGCTCCGTTGTGCGGTACATGCTCGCATCAAAATGCTGAAATAGAACTGTTACCATAACATTATCAAGCCAAATGGTCATTATAAGAGATTTCGGTAGGTCTAATATGATTTGATTACCGATGATTACGTTGTAGGTGATTGCTCTTCTAATCCCAACTCTACATGAAGGTAAGACTTGATTGAATAGATTCTGATTAGATTACTTACTGTGATTCAATATTAAACATGGCCATTCATTTCGATGAGATAATTATTACAATTATACGGGCATGATACATGAACATGAAAAAAGGTTAATGTCATACGTTGAAATAATGGTGATCAAGTTGACGGTCAGAACGGCACTTCCTGTGACATTATTCTGTTATCGCTAAAACAATGATGGGTATTGAAACGTAGTGCCTAACTTAAACTGTACCGGATGTAACTTTAGGCTGCAAAATACAGATTATTTATTTGATTTTATTAACGAAATAATTATTTATATATTATTTTTATCAACTGCTTAGAGATGTATGTATGCGAGTTTCCATCATAAAACTCGTTTTCTGAAAAACCAATAAATATTAACTGTTCCATTTTCAAACGTTTGTTAACTGCTGAAAATAGGCTGGAAGGAATCAGTTTCTGTACAAACTGTCAGCAATTTTTTTGCCTTTTAGAAAACGCTAATAGTGTTCTGGTACAGTATACGGTTATGAAACAAATGTTAAAGTAATATAACATCACGCCTGTAATCTCCGAACGTTTAGGCAGAGGTGTACCTAATATATTACACCTACATTTCGCCAGCTACGTTTAAGTCACATGTAATAGGGGGCGAGCATATTGCCATCAACCGGGAACAAATCAAGACTCATGAACCCAGGAGCTCATGCTCAGCAGTTGCTTACGACCATTAGAAGAACAAGGCAGTGAGTCAGCAATATAATCGTGCAGAAAACTCATAATGTTGTGAGAACGTTCCACTACGTTTACATTACGCGGTACAACAGACAATGACACTGTACACAGTAACACAGGTAAACGAGAAAAACTCGCGTCATACATTACAAGTATTATAATAACATTGTTATGGCACTTTTATAATTAAACCTATAATATTTCATGCAAAAGTACGTAATACTCCGCGCAATATTTTCTATGTCGCGTCTTCTTTTATTTTCTTTGTAGCTTTTAGTGCTTGAACAATGTTAAAAAGGATATTAAAACAACTAAGGATCTGTATTTCTTTTGTAATCCGAATATCCAAATAAACCTCAAATCTATAAATTGATTTAAGGCAAATATATCCGCTGGCGTTTGGTTCATTATTTTGAGAGGAAAAAAACTTATTTTTCTGCGGAATTTAGCGTACGTATTAACAAAAGGTAACGATTGATAAAAGCTTTAGAAATAGCTTTGAATAACCAATATGATAATTAGTTGGAATTGTGTTTCCCTCGTCTAATTGAGTAGGAAAAAGAAAATGAGGAGGAAAAAATACACGAAATCAATTTTGTTATGCTGCTTATGCTAGTTAGTTTTGATTATGCCTTCACAAAAACTCCTCAACACCACCGTTATAAAAACGCGGATTAAGTACTGAACTAACAACCCTGAGTGGGAAGACTGTCCACTTGCAGATTATTGTGGAAAGCAATTAACAAGATAGTTATGTGAAGATAGTTAGCTGTATAAAAAGATAATCAGGTTCTGAAACTTGCTGACCGATTGTCAAACTCACGTTTCAAGTGATCTAAGTGAAGAACTTGTTCTCTCATTGCACTCATTGCTTATCTCCAGCTAAAATACTTAAAAGTGGTAAAAGGTGGAACTGTCATATTTTTTATGTAATTTTGACGTTAAAAAAATATGCCGTAAAGTAAATGACTTTTGATTATGATTTGACTTCACAGCAGTTACATGATCATGGGATGACCATGTAACTGATGTCAGCAAGATGTTTTTTTTTTGGTCGCCAGAAGATTAAAACTTCTTTTTATAGTGCATTATCCAGACATATTTTGATTTGGCTAGTTGACATCAGATCACTTACATAAGAATGGTTTGATAAATCTGTAAGTAGTTTTTTGCTAGGATGGTCTTCTTATTTCCGACATCTTATCCCTTTCCCGATACAGGATTGACGTGTTTTGTTGTTGCATATGTACAGTAGTGCTATAAACGTTTTACGAGACGACTTTCGACGAAACTGCCGTTCGACTTGCAACGATTGCTTTGGCTTTGTCTACTTAACTGTGTCAAACGCAGTAAAAACTTCTCAACTCGCTTAAGCATCGAGCGAAAACGTCGCGACAAATCTTTTTTTTCGTAAACTTTTTCGATCAAAATACGTGTTGCAAAGTAAATAGAAAACGTAATTGAGTGTAAATTGCAAAGTGTACTTTGAAGTACGCTCGTTTAACATGTAAGTGGGGGATTACGTAGACAGTTATTTGATAGGGTGCCAAGATAAACATACTTAAGAGTTTGTAGTTTCAGACCTTATCGGTTTTTACCTATGCAAAAACTACAGTATCAATACTTGTTATGCTTTATTGTTTCTTGTTCATGTTTAATAATTAAAAAAATGCAATAAGGAAACAACATTATAATTAAAATAATTTTCCTTAAAGTTTAATTAACTACTGAATGTTTTTTTAAACAAAATACTGACTTCACTACTTACAATAAGTAGGGAGAGAGAAACACATGTAAGAAGTTGAGAGAGTGTAGCTAAAAATATCTTGTTGATATGTCGCGAAAGGGCGCACGATATCCGGCGAGCGGGGGACACACGACACAAGGCGAAGATCATAGCTATGAATGCTGAGTGGAGGAGTGATGTGCGATAGTGTCGGCCCGAGTATCGCTCGGTGTCTGTCAGTCACTCGGACTTGGCATCGAGTGCGGAAAGAGTGTTTGTAAGCCGCACACGTCATGGGTGGACGTGACCTCGCCGGTTCAACGAACGCACCCGTCGCCGTCACAGCCCGCGCGCAACGCCGCGATGCGTCAACCCGACTGTCTCATGAGAGCTACACTCAAATGATACAATTATTATTATTAGCTGGCCTAACAGGTGATGATACTATCAACTTTATACTGATGAACACACTCCTTCATATTATCTCGCTACTGCATTGTGTTTGTGTGGTAGTGGTACTACATAAAGATCCGAGTAAGTTCTTCGTAACAAAGACTGACACGGCAGCAAAGTTTGCACGAACAATGCTCACAATTGTACAACATCAGTGAATTGAAGAAACATAATAAAGAAAAGAAGGATGTTCGTTTTCATTGGAGACAAATAGCTTAATTTTTATTAATTTGTCTTTCAATGCGCTTGTTTCGTACTCGACGACATGCGACATTTGCGAGTTATTTTTGCAACAACTTTTATCTATTGACACGTTTCGGTTGTTTATCTAGAATTCTAGATGGAAATCTCTTCATGAATGATATTTATTTATTTATTTATTTAAACTTCATGTACAATAGTGGTACATAGGCGGACTTAATGCCACAAGGCATTCTCTACCAGTCAACCTTTGGGTAAAATACGAAAACTTTGTGATAGGGTACAAAACAAAATATATAAAAAAATCAACTACTAGTTTACGAAAATACATACCTACAAATACATAGACACTAATACACATTATACAAATAAATATACTAATATATATTATAACAAATACCAAAATAAAAACGAGAAACCTAATAATAATTACTATGACTATACTTTAAATGAAAAGCTATTTAGTCTGACTTAAATAGTGAGTGCGAACTTTCTTTTTAAAAGTGAATTTACTTTCTGCTTTTTTAATGCTAATGGGTAGCGCGTTCCAGAGTTTTATAGTCGAGATAGCATAAGAATTAGATAAAAAACCAGTGCGGTGAGAAGGAATTTGGAGAAGTAGATTTTTGGAAGCTCGAAGGTTACGACTATGAGAACTGCCCAACACTGTGAAATAAGTTTTCAGATAATCAGGAGCACATGGATCGTTCAATATAGTGAAGAGCATGCAGAGAGATCTGAGGGATCTCCTGAGTCGGATAGGCAGCCATTTAAGCTGAGAACGGAAGGAAGAAACATGATCGTATTTTCGAAGGCCAAAAACAAAGCGAATACAATTATTGAGTAGTCGATCCAATTTATTAAGAAGTTCTTGGGATAGGTCAGAACAACAAACATCAGCATAGTCAATAATGGGAAGCACAAGTGACTGGACCAAAGTGATTTTCGTGCTAGATGGGAGAAAATGCTTGAATCTATAGAGCGACCGCAGCGAGAATGTGACTTTCTGGCTCACTTGCGCCACGTGTTTACTCCAACTTAAACTGTCGTCAATGTACAGACCTAAGTCTTTAACGTGTTTTGAAAGAGAAATGACGGAGTTCTCGAACATCAGTGGCATAAGTTGACCAGTGTTCACAACTCTCAAATAGTACGAACTACCAATGAGAATGGCCTGACATTTCCCGACGTTTACAGAAACCCCAAATTTGCCGGACCATTCTGCGATAGTTTGAAGATCCGCATTGAGTGAAGAAATGCAATTGTCAAGGTTGGCAATGTCTGATTGAACGTATAGTTGCAAGTCATCAGCGTACAGATGGTAAGAACATTTGAGGAAAGCAGTAAGGGAGTTTATAAACAAAGAAAATAAGAGAGGAGAGAGTATACCGCCTTGTGGAACACCAGTTACCAGGTCGCACCAATCAGAGAAATCCTGATCAGCATGAACTGCCTGCTGGCGACCACGACCACGTATTATATCATTCATCATGATAATATCATGATGAATGATATAATACGAAAATCTGCCTTCAAAAATTACAGCCTCTTTTATTCCTATTGCTAAAGAAACAGTAAGTGTGGCAAAAACTTTACGAAAGTAAACAATGTGACGGTACAGAATTAATTAAAGTTATTAGACTCGAGTCAGTTTTTCGCGTCACGGTCGTAAAAGACTAATTGATTAATTTAAAAGATTGGTTTTCAGTTCCAAGAGTGTGTAGATACATGGGTGGTTGACAATTTCATTACATGTTGGTGAAATAGACATTAAAAACTCCAGCACGAAGCGAAACGAGAAACGAGTTTTGTGTACGGAAGAATCGGCGCAATGACAGCTAGTCTAACTAACTGTCACTTTGTCTATTCTTCCGTAGACAAAACTCGATTCTACAATAAAATTGTCATGCTACGCGTGCTGCACTGCGTAAGGCATGAAGAATTAATAAAGATAAATAAAATATAAGAGGTAATTTGTGGCAAGGCTCACCAGACACCGTTATGCAGAGCAAATTAAGAATGAACGAGCGAGCGCAAAACATGCTCCGGTGCGAAATGAATAAAATTCCTCGAAATAACACCAGTCAGGGTTAATCTTCTGCACTGATTGGCGATCATTCGGGTTTTTGAACTGAGGTAGCTTATTCAGACTTATCGGAGTACATTTTCCGTTCATTAGAGGTTCTACTGATTGCACTCTAATAAAACAAATTCAATCACCGAATTGAACATGACATTTTCCGCTTTTCGTTATTTAAACTTGTTATTCAGAGAGTTTTAGGGATTTTCACTGTTATCGCTTGGTAAAGCCCAAGTTCATGTTTCAGGCAATATGTTACAATGTTTGATAGGTTATTTTAGTCTTATTAAGAACTAGTTATTCGAGTCTAACGGTAAGTAGAGCGAGAGAAGCGGAGGGATGGACCCCGACGCACTTGGCTGACAAGACGAAACAAATGACGGAATTACGCAATCACCAAACAATGGGCTCCTCGATCGTAATTAGGTTGAGTTTTGTTACAAGGACTATCATGAAATCGGAAAGTTCATTAAAACGACTAATTAACGAGTTATAATTAACTTCTAAGTATGTTATGTGGATGTACCTCACATTCTTCTGATGTAATGAGTTTCTTGGTTACAAATACACACATCAAAAGTGTCTAGGGATCAAGCATTTTTATGCGGATTTCTTGAGATTGAGATGTGGCTTTGTAATAAATTTATGATTTTATAAATTTATATGGATCCTTTTTGGTGCATTTCATAATTTGAATCAGGAACTGTGAATCAAATTCGAGTAAAAGATGAAAATCAGCTGTCAATATTTTCCCTATAAAAACATACAACGCATTGAAGACATTATTAGTGCTACTGTTTCCCTACTACTGATTAAAACCAACGTTATTGTTACGCCGACTGCTTTACGAGAACATTCTAGGACTACGGTCGAGTCTAGAATGTTCCACGATGGAAGTGTCTAGAAAGTTCGAGAAAGTTCTGGACCTTTCTGGAACCTTCTAGAAGGATTGGTTCCACTATAGAGCCATCTAGAAGGTTCGGGAAGGTTGTAGAACTTTCTCGAAGGATGGGTTCCCCCTAAGGAACTACCTAGACATTGACGAAAGTTGTGGAAGTTTCTCGAAAGTGGGCCGGCCGTATAAATAGGCGACGGGTTAGCGGAAGGAGTCAGTCTGATTTTGGCTACGAAACGAAGCGATCGAAGTGAACGACTAGTGCGATATCTAAGTGATTAAGTTTAAGTGTTTGTGAAGTGTTTTAAACTGTTTTAAGTAAATTAAAGATTTTTAGTGTTTATTTGGTAGTGTGTTAATTTGTCCTATACCCAGCTCGTAACAATTGGTGTCAGAAGTGAGGATAAATTATGCCAATTCTACCAAAAGACGATATAGACGGTGTCCGCACCAGAAGTCATCGACAGCAAGATATGGACCAAAGGAGGTTTGGAGATTCTCCGACACAGACACCGGCTGGTGCCCAGCCTACGTTGGAGCCAGTCGCTGGCTCATCCGGAGTTTCTCCAGCATCTGCGGCGCCAGACTTGACTGTTTTAATGGCACTACTGCAGGACCAGGCTCGCCGTCAAGAGGAGCAGGCTCGCCAGTTGCAAGATCAGTTGCAACGAGATAAGGAGGAGCAGGCTCGCCGTCAAGAGGAGCAGGCTCGCCGTCAAGAGGAGCAAGCTCACCGGTTGGAGGAGCAGTTACAGCGAGATAAAGAGGAGCAGGTCCGCCGCCAGGAAGAACAGATGCTCCTGATAAAAGATCTTCACGCAACCTTTGGCAAAGATCTTAAGGTGATGAAGGAACATGTCCACCAGCATGAGAATCGTATCTCGGAGGCCGAGGTTCAGATTGCTGGTGTGAAGAAGGCCTTAGACGAACTTAAGGCTGGAGATGGGACTGTGGTTTCCGTGGTTGCTGCACCTTCAGC
Source organism: Cerastis leucographa (assembly GCA_963082945.1). Taxonomy (NCBI): domain Eukaryota; kingdom Metazoa; phylum Arthropoda; class Insecta; order Lepidoptera; family Noctuidae; genus Cerastis; species Cerastis leucographa. Next base: position 15,482,130 of record OY720356.1, on the reverse strand, counting down.
ACGTGGGTTTAAAGTGCCTCCATTCGACGGAACATCTTCGTGGTCGGCCTATAAAATCCAATTTGAGGCCGTTATGAAGGCGAATGGCTGGACCAAAGCGCAAGCCATGACCGCGCTCACCTTGGGCCTCCGAGACCAGGCCCTAAACATCCTTGAGGCGCTCGGCAAGGATGTGACCTACGAGCAGCTGCTGGAAGCTTTAGAGTCCAGATACGGCGATGCGCACCTGGAGCACGTATTCCGAGCTAAGTTGAAGGATCGCGTTCAACGCAGTGCCGAGAATCTGCAGCAGTGGGCCCTGGAAGTTGAAAAGCTGGTCCGCAAAGCATACCAGTCTGTCCCTGCACTTATCAATGGGAATCTGGTACAGGCTTTCGTCGACGGAATACGCGACTTGGAAGTTAGAGCTGCTGTGAGACTTGGGCATCATGAGACGTTGAAAGACGCCTTGGCCCATGCCTTAGAAGTAGAGGCAGTGAGGCAGGACCACCGAACACACCGCATCAGGGAGGTTGTGGCGTCACCTGTACGCGACCGTCCGCAAGGGTACAGCCCTAGGTGTTACACCTGTGGAGAAAGGGGTCATCTTCGGTCAAGCTGTCCTAAGCGAAGCACACCGAGAGAAGATCAATCTCAGCAGGGGAGAGTAGCTGAAGTGACTGCCCAGCCACAGCAGGGAAACGAGTAAATGCCAGGACTGGGGGGCGGGTGCTGGCTGGTATTGAAAGAGCCCCGAGGATCTTGATCTCACAAGCTCATGACGGGAACAGCCTGACCATCAAAGGCGAAGTCAACGGAATACCATGCAAACTGACGTTAGATACTGGAGCTTCTCACACGGTCGTCAATTCGCACCTAGCAAGTCGGTTTCTTGGGGACTACTTCAATAACCACGACCGTATGCAATTGTTTACAGCTACCGGTCAGCACATAACCGTCCGAGGCAAGAAGCAAGTGAAGTTAAAATTGGGTGACAGAATTTACTGTCACAATGTCATCGTGGCCGACATAGTGGACGATTGTATCCTGGGTTTGGACTTCATGCGGAAACATCGTTGTGAGATCGACGTTGATCAGGGAGTACTGAAATGTGGCTTAGAGGAAGTCTTCATGGAAGGTGCACCATCAGGGAAGGTGTACTGCTTGAAGAAGATTGTTCTTCCTAGCAGATCAGAAACGATCGTGCCAATTCGTCTACCTCAGTATTCTGGACACAAAGTTCGAAGTGTTCTGATAGAAAGGGCGAACAATGACTTTCCATGGAAGACGGCACGAACTCTGGTAAAAGCCACCAACGTCGCAGCAGTACGCATACTAAATCCAAGTGACAAGGAGCAAGTGATTAAGAAGGGCACCTTGATCGGCACTTGCGAAGAAGTAGCTTGGATGCGTCCATTACAAGATCGGCCTACCGGAAATAAAATTCGTTGTGCAAAATTTGACGTGTCAACGCTTTTGGAAAACTGCGATTTATCTGAAGGAGAAAAGGACAAGGCTATGAAAATGTTACTTCAGTACGCCGGCATTTTCTCTACAAATGATGCTGACATAGGGAGAACTGGACTGGTTCAGCACAAGATTAATACAGGCAACGAGTTACCCATCCGTCGGCGACCAAGAAGACTGCCTGTTGCACGGGAAAGAGAAGTGGAAACCATGATTGATGGAATGGTGAAGGACGGTGTTATAGAGCCTTCATCCAGTCCATGGTGTTCTCCTGTAGTCCTGGTAAAGAAAAAGGACGGCAGCATGCGTTTTTGTGTGGATTATCGACGACTGAACGACGTCACGAAAAAGGACAGCTATCCACTGCCTAGGATCGATGACACACTGGATACGCTGACTGGAATGAAGTGGTTTACCACGCTGGATCTGAAAAGTGGCTATTGGCAAGTAGAAATTGACCCCAAAGACAAAGAGAAAACTGCATTCTCAACAGGAAAGGGGTTATGGCAGTTTAAAGTTATGCCATTCGGATTGTGCAATGCTCCTGCAACATTTGAAAGGCTGATGGAGCAAGTACTCGCCGGATTGATTGGAGACGCATGTCTTGTCTATCTAGACGACATAATCATCATGGGCCGTACATTTGAAGACCACCTTAAAAACCTCAACCGAGTGCTGTCGAAAATCCAAACAGCAAATCTCAAGTTAAGTCCGAAGAAGTGCTCGTTTTTCCGAAAACAAGTGAACTTCTTAGGACACATAGTTTCGGGGGAAGGTGTTCAAACAGACCCGGAAAAAGTAGTCGCCGTCAAGGACTGGCCAGTTCCGAAAGACAAGACACAGGTCAGAGCATTTTTGGGTTTGTGCTCCTACTATCGACGGTTCGTAAAGAATTTTGCCGACATTGCGAAACCTTTACACAAGCTCACTGAGGAAAAGCGACAATTCTGTTGGGACGAGAGCTGCGACGTCGCATTTCAGGAATTGAAGAAACGTCTGTGCAAAACACCTATTTTGGGATATCCTGACACTGAAAATGACTTCATAGTTGACACAGATGCAAGTAATACTGGAATTGGGGGCGTGCTGTCTCAACGGAAAGGAGACCAGGAGGTTGTGATTGCTTACTTCAGCAAATCTTTATCCAAACCGGAAAGAAATTACTGCGTTACTCGACGGGAGCTGCTTGCCGTAGTAAAAACATTGCAGCATTTCAGTAAATATTTGCTGGGGCGGAAATTCCAGCTGCGAACTGACCATGCTGCCCTGAAGTGGCTATTACAGTTCAAAAATCCGGAGGGACAAGTGGCGAGATGGATTGAGCTACTGCAAGAGTTTGACTTCGTAACTGAACATCGCAGTGGGAGAACTCACGGTAACGCAGACGCCTTGTCAAGAAGACCTTGTCCTGAAGATTGTAAGCACTGTGCCAGGCAAGAGACTAAGGAGGTAGCAACCGTGAGGATGCTTAGAACAGATCTCAGCGATGAATGGAAGGAAACCCTACAGCAAGCTCAGCAAAATGACTTGGACATCAAACCGATTTTCGAGTGGATCACAGCTGGTGCTCCTAAACCCAAGTGGAGTGATGTGGCAGCGATGAGTTCCATCACAAAGAGTTATTGGGCACAATGGGACAGCTTGGTTATCCAGGATGAAGTCTTGTGCCGTAAATGGGAAAACGCTCGAGGGGACAGGTGTCATCTACAAATGGTTGTCCCTAAAGCTAAAGTACCGGATGTTCTACGGCTATATCATGATGGATGTTCAGGCGGACATATGGGGGTAAAACGGACTCTACTGAAGATCCGAGAGCGGTTTTACTGGATCCACTGTCGAGAGGATGTGGAGGACTGGTGTCGCAAATGTACCACTTGTGCGGCTGTGAAAGGACCCCAAACACGCAGCAGAGGTGCATTAAAAGTGTACAACGTTGGAGCCCCCTGGGAACGGATAGCACTTGACGTTGCGGGACCATTCCCAGAGAGTGAAAGTGGAAACAAGTACTTCATGGTTGTCATGGATTACTTTACAAAGTGGCCAGAAGTCTTCGCCATTCCTAACCAAGAAGCTACAACAGTTGCAGATAAATTGGTTCAGGAAGTGTTCTGTCGTTTTGGAGTACCCTTGGAAATTCACAGTGATCAAGGAAGGAATTTTGAATCACAAGTATTTCAGGAGACTTGCCGATTGATGGGTACTCACAAAACCAGAACCACCTCTTACCACCCACAATCTGATGGAATGGTGGAACGTTTCAACCAAACGTTGGAAAGATATTTGGCAAAAGTCGTGGAAAGCAGGCAAAGGGATTGGGACAAGCACATACAGCCGTTTCTTTTGTCCTACCGTAGTGCAGTCCACGAAAGTACGACTGTGACACCAGCCTTCGCGAACTTTGGAAGGGAATTACGGTTGCCAGCAGATCTAATCACTGGAACTGCTCCTGATGCTCCACGCAGTGTAACCGATTATGCAAGTGACTTGCGTAACAAGTTGAATGACGTGTATGAGCATATCAGACAATCCGGCCAACAAATGTCTGAGAGGATGAAGACCCGTTATGACCGGAAGGCAAACAGTAGAGGGTTCGACGTGAATTCACTGGTGTGGCTGCATAACCCAGTGCGTAGCAAGGGGAAGTCTCCGAAATTGCAAGCAAAATGGGATGGACCATACCGAGTCGTGACCAGGATCAACGATGTCACCTATCGGATACAGAAGGGTCCACGAGGTGCGCCTAAGATCGTACATGTAGACCGATTAGCGCGATACTACGGGACTAACGATGCTCGGGACGAGCATGTCTAAGGAGGGGGCAGTGTTACGCCGACTGCTTTACGAGAACATTCTAGGACTACGGTCGAGTCTAGAATGTTCCACGATGGAAGTGTCTAGAAAGTTCGAGAAAGTTCTGGACCTTTCTGGAACCTTCTAGAAGGATTGGTTCCACTATAGAGCCATCTAGAAGGTTCGGGAAGGTTGTAGAACTTTCTCGAAGGATGGGTTCCCCCTAAGGAACTACCTAGACATTGACGAAAGTTGTGGAAGTTTCTCGAAAGTGGGCCGGCCGTATAAATAGGCGACGGGTTAGCGGAAGGAGTCAGTCTGATTTTGGCTACGAAACGAAGCGATCGAAGTGAACGACTAGTGCGATATCTAAGTGATTAAGTTTAAGTGTTTGTGAAGTGTTTTAAACTGTTTTAAGTAAATTAAAGATTTTTAGTGTTTATTTGGTAGTGTGTTAATTTGTCCTATACCCAGCTCGTAACATTATTATGGAGCGGCGACGTCATTTAAGCAGGGAAGAAATGCTCAGAGCCGTGGGAATGATAGAAGCTGGTTCCCGGCAACGTACTGTGGCTTTAGCTCTGAATACAAGTCAGAGTGTTAGCAGTCGACTTTGGACACGTTACCGAAGCACTGGTACCGTGGCTGAGCGCCATGGAGGACGGTATCGCTGCACCACACGGAGACAAGACCGATACATTCAAATCTTAACTCGAAGAGCTCCAACAATAACCGCCATGATGTTAGCCGTGAGGCTTCATCACTCTTCAGGGAACTTAATTAGCGACCAAACAGTCAGAAACCGCTTGCATGAAGTGAACCTTCATTCCCGAAGACCGCTACGGGTACCACCTATAGCAATGCACAATCGTAGGATTCGATATCAATGGGCTCTTGAACACAGAAATTGGGCAGAAGAACAATGGCGTTTCGTGTGCTTTTCTGATGAGTCTCGTTTTGGTATGAGACCGGATACAAGACGTATACGACACTGGAGAACCCCTGGACGCCAACAGCGATTAAAATCCTGCCAGGAAGTCCATCCTTATAGTGGTGGAACCATCATGGTATGGGCGGGTATTTGGATCGGCGGAAGAACTGAGTTGATTTGGATCAGAGGCAACCTCAACGCTCAAATTTATGCTGAGACGATTGTATCAGACGTCATCGTTCCTCTACAAGTGCAAATCGGTCCCTTATTTCAGTTAATGCATGATAATGCACGACCGCACACCGCAAGAGTTGTAAGACAGACTCTCGCCGCAGCTAACATCAATGTCCTGCCCTGGCCTGCTCAGTCGCCAGACTTGAACCTGATTGAGCATGCATGGGATATGCTACAGAGAAGAGCTCTGCCGAATATGGAGGGTATCCAGTCGCAAGAAGACCTTTTTTTGTTGTTGCAACGAACATGGGCGGCCATTCCACAGCGTGATTTGGATGAACTCATTTTGAGTATGCCAAACCGATGTTCTTGTGTTGTTAGTGTTCGCGGTAGAAACACGGATTATTAATTGTTTAAGTTACCCAATAAAATTTTAAAGAAAACTGTTATTTCAGTCTTTTTTTCGAACTTTAATGTTAATGGTTCAAATGTCAAAAATCCCTTTATTAGAAAATGGCAAATTTTTGTATTAATGCAAAGGTGACTTGGTTTATCGTTACTGTGACAAACGAAAACACTTTATTTGATGAATCCTTAAAGAAAATTTTAATTAATATCAATCAGGAGAAAAGTTATTGCAAAAATATATGTTGATCCCTAGACACTTTTGATGTGTGTAGTTAAACATAAAAACAAGAACCAATAAAGCTAATAACACTTAGTAACAAAAACTATGTAAGCAATTATTGTTTATTTTGGAAGCGGAAGCGAAACAACATAATACATATTATGTCAATTGTCTTTATAACACCTGAATAAACAAGATGTATTATTAAACATTAATAATGCAAGATAATTGCTTAAAAGAAAAAGGTGGCGAGTCGATATAGACGCGCATCACGAAGGCTGGTCTGAGGTGGCGCAGGAGAAGAGTACCTGGAAGTATATGTGGAGGTCTTTGCCCAGCAGTGTGAAGGTTACAAACAAAAAGTTAAATAGTTTCCTATTAAAAGAATATTGCCAATTACATAACGTTTTAGGAAAATGATCGGAAGGGCCATCTTTGTAGTAAAATAGCCGTCACCCTATCTCTGGACAGCGATCATTGTTCTTCGAGGTACGGATAGATAGCGCATGAATGGATGTTACTTCCTCCCGCCGTAACAAGGGGCCATTTGCTTTTTCACACGATCAGAGCACCCCTCACCTCTAGCCAACTAGGACAGGAGTACAACTTCACCTGCAAAGCCCAGTTGTAAGCGAATATATTTTGGGCACGAAAAAAATTGGACATTTCGGCGTAGGTCACCATTTAGGGCAAAAACAAGCTTACATTTAGCGCAATTTAGTGTAAATTCAATACCGTCACCAAAAACGATTTCCGTATACATGTCGGTGACTAAATAAGCTCACGCCATATTTTTCCCATGGTCTTTGATAAACTTTAGCGTTTAATATAAAATCTACACGGCAATCTATTGATTCATGATTATTGTTTTACTAAAAGGCACTTATTATAGTCTATTAAAATAGTTGCTTATTCCGACCTAGTAACTGTTAATAGCTGGTCCCGTTAGTAATTACATAATAAAAGACTCAAATATATTATTGGCAAGTAATAATAATATGTTCAATAATCAATTTCCTTTAAATATATATTATAGTTATTGGTGGGTCACGCAACTTTTCTACCAGTCTACCTTAGGGTGATGCAGAGAAAAAATATAGTAGGTGCAGCATAACAAATGGTAAGAAAATATTTAAAAATAAAATATAACGATAAATACATAAATATAAACTAAAAGTAAAGAGAGAGAAAAACAAACTAACAACAATTTAATTTTGAGATAAAGATAAATAAGTATTCGCGAGCTTTAACTTTAAATGTGAACTGACTGTTGGCCAACCTGATGTTCAGAGGAAACGCATTCCAAAGGAAGACAGCCTGGACATAGAAAGACGATTTGAGAAAACCAAAGCAGTGACAAGGATAATGTAGAAGGCGATTATTGGAAGAACGAAGATTCTTGCTGTGCACAGAGCATACAATAAGAAGAAAAACATTGAAAATGAGTACACACAATAAGAAGGAGAAGTAGGCTTATAAGAAGAGAAAATAGGGTAGTCGAAAGCTGTCAACGCTCTGCGCTGTCAGATGGGCAACCATTTTAAAAGTGACCTATGTGCGGAGACATGGTCGTACTTGCGAAGATTAAATACGAATCGAATGCAGTTATTAAGAAGTCGGTCAAGTTTATTGAGGAGATCTGCATTCAAGTTGTAGTAGCACACATCACCATAGTAAATTATGGGGAAGATTAAGGACTGTACAAGCATTGCCTTAATGTGTGATGGGAGAATATTTTTTTTGTCGATAGCGCGACCGCAACGTTCCGGTGACTCTCTTGCTCACCTGCTCTTGTTTATGATGTGTTCCATTTTATAGGGGGATAATGTTGAGGTAAATCCAGCAGGTAAGTAGGATTGAAGGTATATATATATACATCGCGACTAATTATGCATGAGGAAATGTGGTGTCCATTGTCATGCTCATTTGCTTTGTTAATAACAGTCTTCTGTAGAAAATGGGCATTATGGCAGCCTATACTGTTGGCCAATGACATTAAATTCAACACCAGTTGCAAACAATGACAATCTGTCACTGAACTAATGCAGTTAACGATATCCTGTTTCTCTAACTTGATTTTAATGACTTGAGTGAGACAGGATTATCAACAGCTTCTGGGTTTTCCTACCTCGTAGTTTGGGCAAAACTTTTAACAGGCTCTGTAGTACTTAGCTTGTTTTATTAGCAGCATTTTGTTTACTTTTTGTGAATCAACGAATTGGTGATGCAATTCTATTTTGAGATATACAATCATTTGGTGATGTGGGTATATCTAGAAAAACTTAACATTACATGTTTGTTTTGATTACTTTATAAAGTAATCAAAAAAAGAGGTCATCTGAGATTTGTCATAAGTCACTGTCAAATTAATTTAAAGTATAAACAGCTCATTTTTTTAATTTTTAATAGATTAGATACTGTGTTTTTTTTTAAAACAAATAAACATTAAAAGATAATGAACTAGCTTACAGTTAACTTTCTAAAATAGGACTCACAAAGTAGTTAGAGATAGATGAATGACGCGTCTGATTTATGATGAGTCATAAATTCAAGAACTGGTTTTTCGACTTTTTCGCGCGACTGACTCAAACATCGACATTTCGACAGTATAGGCGAACACCAAATGTGGAACAAAAAGCACTATCTATTGTATGTATGTGTACCTAGCTAGTTTAACTAGTATTTTGTAGCCAGTTAACTGTTTTCTTTGATGAAAGTGATTTATTACAGAGAGAGTAAATAAAAAAAAATTGTTTTAAATTATCCTAACTTAGGGTTTTTCCAAAGGCATGGGTCATAGTTGTAATTGCTAAAGGTCTGTTTTCAGATGGCCAATTTTAGAGGGGAAAAAATGGACGGAAGGCCTTTACCCTGCAGAGGGTAACTAAAGTTTAGGGGTATGAGGAACAGGGTGTAAAGTTCCTCAATACTCCATAGAAAAGGGAGGATCTTCCGACCACACGGGTGTTGTGTCTGGTGGGCAACTGCCCGACAGTTGTTTTCAGTTTTCCTATATCGGGTTGTCTAAGTCGATGTAAACTTTGCTTGCAACTTGTAGGAATTTGAAGTTAGTTCTTCCGTCATGTCATAGACAGCACTGTAGTACTTTTTGTTGTAAGTTGCTTTTTGTAGGTCGCTACAAAAGGATAAATACTACTACTTAAATACCAGCTCTTTGTGATGCCTAGAAAATTAATAAAATAAAAATATATTTTATGTTAGTAGGTACTTATTTTAATTGTATGTTGCATATGGTGGCACTTTTGTAGGACATGTAAATCTTTTATTATGCATAATTTCCATTATTAAATGTATCATATAATCTGGACTCTAATGATAACTAAGATTGAGAGAATTTGTATCATGCAAATTAATGTGGAAACCAATAAAGTAGTTAGTAAGCAACAACTTATTGTCGGGCCTACCATGTCCATTTTATAAATAATGTAAAAACAAATAATTTTAAAATAGTATACCATGGTTTCTTGCCGGTTCTCTCCCATAGGAAATCACCAACCCGAACTGAGCACTTTTTTGTGTTTTATAAGTGCCCATGAAGGCCTATGTGAAATAGAAATATTTTGATTTAGCTTTTTTTGATTTTTGTAGCATTTGCATGTTTACTAATTCCCATTAGGGATGAAAAAGCTGTAAAGTGAACTAACATCCAATTTAAACAAATGAACACCCACATTTTCATGTTGGTTGGACACTATCATGAAATTTGGGGTTGCTTCGGATTAAATCATTTAACAGAAAACCCGGAAAAACTTAGTCATAGTACAGATAAGCAGTTGATCGCTCAACCACTGCGCCAACCGTGCCCTCAAACCGTCAACTTGTTTTATTTCGTAGTCATTCACTCAGGTAGCACTATTTATTCTGTCTTAAATTATTCAACCAACGCAACAAGTATTAAACCTATTCCTAAATACATTTTCTTCGCTTGAATGGCTTGTGAAAGTACTGTTAATAATTTCTTATTGTCATTACTCATTTCCTACTGTCTAGTCAATAAATCATTTAATTTGGTGTTTGCAGTTACTGGTTGAAGTGGGAAATGTTAACATGAAATAATGATGTCAATGTGCATGTGTGTTCAGTAAGGGAATAAAATTAACAAAATATATAATATAAATTAATAATATATTTGAACAAATTATTGAAGACTCATTGAGCCTAAAATCTAATTGAATGTTTGTCATCAAAATATTATTTACAAATTCATAATAATTCTACTAGTAGACGAAATGGTGATGTCATACAATGCAAATTATTTCAATGGATTTGAAAGATGACTTATTGAGCAATACTTACAAATAAATTATCAAGGAAACAATAACTCAATTTCAGTCAGTCATTTATGAATGAAATACCTAATAAATTATTGTTTAATGTATTGGCAAGTAGTAAAATTATATAATAAAGATTATCTTTATTATTGAAAACATTACATTATTATGAGAATGAGACTAATAGAAAAAATCAGGGTACTTCACATAGAAATATTAAAATTAAATATTCAAAACCTGGTATCTATAGTCAAGTTTAAACAAAGTAAAGACCAACAAAGAAAGCAAAGCTAAGAATTCTAACCTTTGCAGTTCCAACTTCAAGCAATTACTAAGCTACTTAATAAAAATTGTATCTTAAATGATGGTATTTACTAAAGTAATTTGAGTTGTTTATAGGCATGGCTGTTAGACTATTAAGTGGCCAAGGTGAACATAAGTTACTTTATTTTAAATACAGCTTCTAATGGTTTGTGAGAAACTGTGTCAAAGAACACATTAAAATAATATTCTGTTGTAAGAAGTTTGGGAGTTTTTAAATTTCATAATATTTTAAATATGTCCTGCATTTAAAGTTTTTATTACCCTGTATTATTTAGATTCTGTTGTTGCAACAAGGCCTAGGTCTTTTCCTGCAGTTAGACAATGTAAAATCCAGCAAAAAGACTGAAAAAGGTTCACTATTCTTGTCTATGATTAATGTACAATGCTTCAGTCCTGCAGCCCTTCACAAACACTATACAAAACACTGTCTGTTACCAATGAATGGACATGTAAATAATAAACAATACTAATGTGTTGTGTACTCTATACAGATACATTCTATTTGAAATATTGGTCTATTGTAAATATGACTGGCTTACAGCAGTACAATTGTATGGCTGGACATTGACACCTGCTGTATTTTTTAGACTGTTCACCTTTGTTGTTCACTTACTAAATTCAATTGCTGAGTCAATATACATAGGAATTATTTTTTACGAATTCTCCAAATCATGAGGAGTATTTTAACGTGAGAATGGTCATGAGGTAGAAAGATATTCGATGTAGATTGTTAAAAATCATTGCACTTTTGAGTATTTCAAGGTAATCATTAAAAATATAGGTGAAGGGCATTACATACACAATAATGTAGATATCAACTGTAAGCGTAGGCCTATTCTGTTCATTCAAACCGTTTACGACACATATCGGTTGGCAGAATAATTGCTCTATTATTGTAAGTGGGTTGCAGAAAAATAACTTGTTTCGGACTTACCACTTTCGATGTACGGTAGAGCAAGAAGTAGAAAAACTATGTATCCGATTTCACTGAACATTGTCGCTTGCAAACACACACTTTTTGTATCACTAAGTCATCGCACTTAAAATACAGCTGATTTTCAAATCATACAAAACCTTTGTCTGTTTTTGACACAAACGCATGCGCGATGAAACAATATTTTTTTATTTACATTACAACAAATTATTCTAGCACTTAAAACCCATTCACACTTTTGTCACCACGATCATTAACTTACAAGACTATCGAACTTATGTTGAATCGAAACAATAAATAACAACATGAAACGTTTCCGTGTTTAGCAGAAAGAGAAACGAAAACCTGAGCTACGTTATTTCAACAGAAATGAATCATCAACAACGCAACGAGTTGTGTTGTTGTTTCATATTTACTTTTTTATTCACAACGTCCTATTCTTATCCTAAATTAATAAAACTAAACTAAATTCTCGACTTGCCCAACTACAACCTGACATATTGGAATTGTATTTTTTTAAGAGCCATTCTGAAATTTTCTGTGTTTGGAATCTCAGTATTTGAGTAACTATTAAAGAGATTTTGATGAAGTATAGTAGGTTTTGACCAAAAATATTAATCAATGGTAACATTGAAATTCAACTTTATTACATAAAAAAGCTGGCAATAGAAAGAAGGCAACGTTCAGAGAACAAAGAAAAGTATACGAAAGGACCAGGCATTATCATGGCAAAAATACAGGCTAATTTGCTAAACGATTTATGAGAATGATGATGATGATTAAACAAGTCGTGTGCAGGAAGTGAGTTTATGGCTGTCGTTTTTATATGGGTATTAATACGAAATAAAATCATGGTGGGAATTGAATATTTCTATGGTAGAAATAGTGGTATATCTAGAGGATAAACCTCTAGAGTTGGCATAGCTGGACGTTACATTGGTCATAAAAACATAGAAGTTATATAAACCTAGTTCATTCGCTGGCAGACGCCATTCTGTATTGGTTTATGGCACAAGCAACTCTCTAAATATGGTAAATTGTGCAGTTTCCTATTGTAAAAAATCGTCTGCCACCTCAAATCTGCAAAACTCAATCCTTTTATTGCATTCCAAACGTTATTCTAAGGTGGTAAACTTATAATTGAAGTGAAACTTCTTATGCAACTATGTGCAATTATGTGCACGGCGTCCCTCTGCGCGGAAGAAGTGAAACTTCGTAATACTACACGCATGCGTTCGAGTGCCACGCATTCACTCTCGTTATTTTATTGACCTTCTAAAAAAAAAATGTTGTTTTCTTGTTGTATTATTTTTATTACATAATTATTACATAAGTAGTTATTCTACTCATGGAAATTGAGCCAAGGCTGGTCACACCGAAGAGTGCATGACTGTTTGCACGCCATCTTGCATACCTAGTAGAACTACATAGTCATAAATCTTGTAATACTGCCATCTCTTGGTGAGTAATATATATTAGAAATAGCCACTTTTGTTAAGAAAAACATAAAACTGTTTAATTTCGATAAGAATGAGCGCCGCAAAACTAAGTTAATTCTACCAGCACCTAGATTAGAAATGTATAAAAAGAGTCCAGAATACCGAAGCATACAAATATATAACAAATTACCTAAAAATATCCGGTCCACAAAGACACGTGTATTTAAAGCAAGGCTGAAAACATTGCTTTTAGAAAAATGTTATGTTGTTATGTTAATGTAAAATGTTATTGTTAATGTTATAGTGTACAGGAATTTATGGTCGATGGAAAACTAAAATAGAGCTCAAATTACATGTATGTGTTTGTGTTAATTTAAATTATTTTCTTTTATAGTATGATGAGGTGCTAGATATGTTTTTTTTATGTTTATATTTTTTATTGTGAATGTTCCTAAATTAAGTAATAGTTAGTTTTAAGTTATTTTGCTGCGCCCTAACAGGGTCATGTACTGTCTAGTTTTAAGCCCATAGCTTGTAACTGAGAATATGTACATTTTGCAATAAATAAATAAATAAATAAAATAATAGAAAATATTCCCCCTCCATGGTAGCGTTAAACTTGTTGGAAGTCGCATAAGAAGTTTCACTTTTTTTATGTAACTGTTTACTCATTGTTGAGAAGCCTAATAATAATAAATAAATGACCGGGGCATAGGTGGATACCTAGCGATATAGGTAATGGTGTAAATGAGCTAACTTACAATTTTTTTAAATTAAAAAATACTCAGATTAAACCAATCTTTTTAACTCCCGGAAAACTATCCTAGCACCTCTTTGTAAATGACGTTTGCGGTGTTTCCTTTTGGGGCTAAAATTACTAAGTTACTCGCAGAGCTCACTCCGGAGCACGCAACATAAAACTGCATATGTGAAAAACAGCTCTCACTTAAATCAATGCCAGCCATAGCCTAGGGGAGAATATTAAGACATTGCGTATTTTTAAATTGTATTATTTGCACCTAGAAAATGAGATTATCATTTTCGTTATCGGTGACCCTGAAGTCCACAAAAACGACACCCGTTTTAAGTTAGTTAGTTAAGTTTCAAGTTTTCCTAGGCGTCAATTTGGTCAGCGACCACGAAAACGACACCCATGAACGAAAAACAGGAAATTTTCCTCGGCGCCATCTCAGATTTTCATTTTCATTGCCAGCAACCCGCTAAAACCACGAAAAAAAAAACAGATGAAGCCATTGAGTCACGCAAGTGTCCAGTCGCGCGAGTGTCTGTCACGCAAGTGTCTATGCACGCAAATATCTTTTCGCGTAAATGGGTTCCCGCAAGTGTCCTCCGCACAAATGACCCAGATTCCCTAGAAGTGTGACTTATACACGGTGTAAATCACCTCATCACGAAGCCGTCAACCAAGCATTCTGTATATGAAACTAAGTAACTTTACGCAAAAATTATTGCTGGGAAAAGACTTTTTTTTTGGGGGTCTAAAATCATGTTTTGTGGTAGAACTCAATGTAACGCACTCAAAACATTGTGCTGATGGACGGATTGAATAGCACGGGAGTCGTGGAGGTGTTTAAAGTAAAAATCTTAAATTAAAAACTACTTGTCAAAAAGTTGGAACTTTGACCCCTATTATCTCCGTAACTAAAAGGTTCCCAGGTATGCAGTAGAACAAAAAAATGATCGCAATGACAGGGAGAACCAGTGCCTTTCGTCTTCGTTAAGAGGTGTTTTACACCCTTTATGATTTTTTTTTAGCGTATTTTTCCATACAAACGTGCTAACACTACAAAACAAAAATTAAGAAATTGCCACCCCTGTTATCGTCTTTGGGGTGGATTTTCCAAAAACATTGATACGTGTTTATCAATCGAGATACACAAATAGTAAATTTCAAGCAGTGCAGGCCATTTTTGTTTTACTAATGTTTCAACCCCTTTTCTCCCTTTTGGGGTTGAATTTCCCAAAACGACGAAATATGTGTTCATTTATTTTTGTTCAGAAACTTAAATATTAAGTCATTCTTCTTTTATTCCTTGTCTACATTATAAAGGAAACCTCTGTGCAAAATTTCAGCTTTCTAGGTCCAAGGGTTTGGGTTGGGCGTTGATGAGTCAGTCAATCAGTCAGTCAGGAATTCTCTTTTTATTTATATAGATAAAGTTAAAAATGAATTTTCATAAAAAAAATTGGATTTTTATTAGGAACCCCCTAAAATTGATGTCTTTTCGTTAGAGGTTTAGTTATTCGAGATCGCATGCTACGGCGTTAAGTTTTTCGTGGTAGCGTGAATTCGTTGTTCAGTGTTTCGAATAGGGTTTGTTCATTTTTCGTTGTAGCGTGCATTCGTTGATATGTGTTTCATATTAGTAACGGAACGTGATATTCGGTTTTACACTTTTATAAGTCCCGTATCACACTCATTATGTAATAATATTTTTGTGAAATTAGTCAAGTATTACAAGAAAACCAAATAAAAAATTTAAAAAATAAAATATTTATTATTATTCATTCATTGATTCATTAAGGATGACGAATGAAATACCACTCACTGGTTGTACCATGTTACTAGCACTTTTTGTTTGTTGCCGTAGGACAATAGAGGTGAAAACTGGGTAAAGAAAACGACATTCTATTTAGTCCGTCAGACAGGTAATACAAAAATATTAGACACGTATTTCTTGTTTTATCAAAATATCAAAAAATTCTTAAATAAAACTCATTAAAGTTGGTATAAAAATTACCTACATGTGACGTCATGCGCCATTTCCACTCAATATATCTCCGTAATTTTATGACCACGTGAAAAAAGAAAAAATACTTGTCCAATACTTTTCAATAATCTACCCGATGGACAAAGAAAAAAAAAATGTGATCATCCCCTATTGTCTGCAAACACCCTAATTTGTCAATGGTGTGCGTTTCATTATTGGGTGGTTGTTTTCGCTTCGTGTGCGTTTGTAGCAATGGGATGCATGTATCAGTGTGTAAACGTCAATCGTCAAATTCCCGTAGTATGCTGTGCTGCATCTATATTACTATACTCTTTGCTGTGCTGTATGTGTTTACCACGCCTACCGCAAAAAGTAGCAATTTTGTTCGGTGATCTACTCGATTCTAACTCTAGAGCTTTTTCCTCTATGGGATGGGAGGATGTATTATTTTCAATTTGCATGTGTATTGCTTCATTGATGATTGATTGATGAGCTAACTTCAGCAAAGGTCTCTCCCATGGCTTTTCACTTTCCCAATGAGTTGATTTTTCTTTTCTGGCCAACCTCCTATTTAAACGTTTCTGAGTCATCACGCCAGAGTATCAGACGACACACACACACACACACAAAAGCGTTGCCCGTTTGCATAGGACTTCGGGCCATCCCACCGCAATAGATTTTTCTGTTCGCCTTTAAAACTCTCGCAAGTGGTGGTAGTCGGATATGATATCGGTTACAGTTGTTATTGCCATCTTGTTCTTTGTACAACAGATGTGATATCTGCCTGAAATCCGCGTGAAATTATCACAAAAATATTATGTACTTCCCTATTTGAATAGGATTTTGAACAACTTTATGGGTTTTTTTTGCACGTAACCCTAATCATTTTTCTAAAACAAAAGTAGCTTTATTGCTCCTTACAACATTAGCTGACAAAAATAATTCTAAAATTAATATTGATTATCAAAACGGCTGGGCAGCTAGGAATTAAATTGAAAAATGGGTCCAGCCGTTTCGGAGATTACCCGGAACAAACCGACAAAGACAATAATAAAAATAATGGTTTCTTTGTTTTAAGTAGGTACCATATGCATTTACATGTATTTAGTAAAATAGCTGATGTTTTGAAATGACAAACAGACACTTCAATTTTATTTATTAGGTAATTTTATAGGTAATACAACTACCACGAAGATAAATAAAAATCTGTTATTAAGCAATTTGTTTTTTTTTTTTGCAATAATTTTATTCTTACATGCGATTATAACAGTAAACAGTATAACAATCTTATAAAAACATAGGTATGTATTGTTTATGAGCTACTTATAGTATTTCGAATATTTTTTAAATTAATGGATGCAATAAGTTTAGCAAAAATAAATACATCTCCGGCTTCGTTATTTGGAATCGATTTCACTCAGTTTTTCTGGTGCAAATACTCCTTTTTCTGTGATGATTCCCGTTATCAGAGCAGCAGGCGTAACATCAAAGGAAGGATTCCAACAACTTATGCCTGAAAAAAAAAAGATGTTAATTAGTAACGTAAGTAATTATTTACCTACTCTAAATAAAGCTTAGAAAAAAGAGCAATCTTTTTTTTTACAAAAAAAAAGTCATAAAATAAAATGAAACACAACGAATACAACATCAATAAATTATTCTTGAAAGTTCCACCTAGATTAGGGCGGGCGCGTGAGGCGTCGATATAATAGTTCCCATGATGTATCTTCGATGATGGAAGTTTAAACATACCAGGGGCTGCAATCCTATGCTCTCCAACATGAGTCATTTCCCTGTCTGGCCTCTCCTCTATTTTAATTCTATCGCCAGACGTTAGGGCCATATCTACGGAAGTGAGGGGGGCGGCAATGTAAAAAGGCACTCCGTGGTGTTTCGCCGCTATCGCGATTTGATAAGTTCCTATTTTATTGGCAGTATCACCATTTGCTGCAACCTGAAATGGTCAAGTAAGACATTTGCATTTTCCATAACTGTAACTGGTTTTGGCTTACATGATAGTACAATGATATGAGTTGGATGACTTTATACTACTCGTAATTTATGCAAGTTGAATTAAATTATTTTCTTTATGTGCCATGGTCTAAATATTATGCATATTTTTATTTCCTTAATAGTTTTAGTAACAATGCTTGTTCCTTTTAGCAGTTTTAGACATGTTGCATATAATCATTTAATTTTAAGGGTGATTGCGGAACAAAAATATAAAACCTATCCCTAAGAAAATACTTACTCTATCAGCACCTACAACAACAGCACTTATCCTCCTCGAATTCATAAGAGCTGACACCACACTATCTACTATCAATGTGGATGGAATCTTCTCATGAACCAACTCGTAAGCCGTAAGTCTTGCTCCCTGGTTGTAGGGCCTTGTCTCCGTGCAGTATACATGGTCTGAAACACGATGAACTAAAATCATAAGCTATGTTGGGGTTGACATCCAGTTTAACCAGAAGTAGTTAATTAAAATGGGTATGTAAAGTTTTAAACAAGGGCCATTCTTCTTCATCTCTTGTGTCAGCTCAAGCTTTGTTAGACCATATGCAAAATACGCGCTTTGAACTTGAGAGTTGCAGACAGCCCGTTTCTACGATACACAAGCTTTATGAGAATCTCATAAATAATGCCATGGCATAAAGCTAATTACTAGACAGTGTCCTGAAGCATCGGATCGCAACCCCGTTTTGGTCCTATAGTAAAACCCGGGGAATCCGAAACCGGGTTTCGCAAGCCCTACAACCAGACAACAGCTTCATACACAGAGCGCGCCACATATATGGATATTACAAAGTCCATTATTGAATTGGTATTTTTTATTAACGTTTTTCACTCACCTAGCCTTTTCGTTTCTCGTAAAGACCTAATAACTCCTAAGGCCGTGCCATACCCAGCAGTGGCCAGAGAGCCAGTGTTGCAGTGTGTCAGAATTCTAACTGGTCCATCGCCTTCCAAGGTCTTCAATATAGCCTCGCATCCAAACCTTCCTATAGCTTTGTTATCCTCTATGTCCTTGCTCAGCATTCCTTCTATCCTGCTTATGAACCTGGGAAAATTGGAGTATGAGAACAAAAAGATTCCTCTGATGAATTTACTGGTAGCTACTTGGGAATCTGCAGGCTTTTGATAGTGCACCAAAAATATATTTTTCCTCTATCTTGTGGTCATTTCTAGAGGACCCAATAGTGGACGGTCAGCGGTCACAAGATTTTGACAGATATTTAAGTACATTATCTGTCAGTCCACTATATGCAGACCTGACTGTTTAGTTAGATTGTTTAGTCAGACCTTTCTTTCTTTACAAATAAATTGTGCATTAATAAAACAATTGAAGACAAAGCATATAAGTCTCTATTGTCTTGGTTGAGATGTGTATGCATACAATTTTTAAAAAATATTTTTAAATAATACATACCTTTCTTTAAACTCTTCAGGTGTAACACTCTCATCGGCACTCAGAGAATTTGCTAAATTTATCAGTTCATCAGCTGCCAGTTTTATGTTTACAGCTGTTGGCCTCGCCGACACTAGGTAATTAAGTTTACCTTCAATCTGTAACCATAGGAAATGTTGCCAATTACAAATACATGTTCTCATTAAAATATTTAGGTTACTATTTATACACTGTTATACAAATTTTTGAACAGAGTTTCTAGCTATGAATGTTGATGACTTCAACAAATGTTTCTCCAGTACGACACCTATTGGTCCAACCAATGTAAATATTCAAAGCCAATTTCTCATCCACCGCCATAATAGTCAGATCAGAGTCAATAAAGTGTGTATCTATATTGATATGTACAGTATAGTAGAGCTATCAATAAAAAGGTGAACAGTGAACGTAAACTGACCTCTTGCCTCATGATTTTTTTATCTGAATTGTTGTCTTTTTCTAGTTCAACTGCCAGTGATAAGCAGCCAACTATAGCTATGGCAGGGGCTCCTCGCACCTAGAATTTAGAAAAGAAATGTTACATTTACAATGACATAAATAAATCCACTGTCTTCTCAAAGAGCTTGATAGTTTTCATGATTTTATTTATTTTTATCATGAGTGCATTTTTGGTTTTGGAACAGGTTCGATTATTCAGGCTTATAGTCACAGATATGGTAGACCATTGTTGTAAGAATTCACAACTAAAATTAAAAAAAATATACCGAAGTGTTCTACATATAAATCAAAAGTTTAATTTTTACTTAGGAGTTTTTAATGGTGTAATAGAAATTACTGTGTTTAATCAAATAAAATGATAAATGTTTCACAGCTGTCAGTGCAAAAGCCAACTTTATAGTGTTAACTTTCATCAAAAGTGCTTTTGAATGTAAGTTTTGTATTAAAAGATTCCTCCACTGATCATACTCGTCTGATCTGGTCAGACACATAGTTTTAAATAAAGTTAAAAACAACTTTATCTATTACTTAGTTTGGTCAGTGGGTCATCTTAGGGGCGGATAAGACCACTATTTAAAACTACTATTAAGGAGCCTAAGTAGCCAATCACTCGTGAGATATAGATAAAGAAGCATATGCTGTAAAGTTAAAGTTATGTACCTGCATTTTATTAATTACTTTCCAGCCATCTTCAACACCTTGCACCTTAACATATCTTGTCTGAAGCGGAAGAAGTAATTGGTCTAGAATCTCTAAACTCCCTCTAGTATATTTTATGGATTCTAAACTCATTTTGCACTGAAAATTTTCAAAAGAAGGAAATATGTAACAGCCGTTGACAACAACTTATTCGAATGCTAAGTTTTTAATGCGTATACATACCGTTATAGCTGGTTGTAGTTTTAAGTGGTAAGAAAATTCACACAAAGTTAAGCTTTTATTTCAATTCATATGGATATTACGTGTATACCTTTTAGCTACATGAAATACGTACTGAATCCTGATTACTGAAATTTTAAATGTCAGTTTGACATTGACAACTTTGACATTACATCGACGTACGTCATTCACTTTCCAAACCAGTTACTCTGTAAGAGTACACCATTGTAAGCTTATAAAACTGTGCTGTACACATTGGGCCATGCACGCGATTCCTTTGATTTTTAACAACCGTTTGTCAGTCACATCAGTAACAACTCTGGAAGGACCTGGGAATACCTATTAATTATAATAGGCACACGGGACTCTATAAAATTGTATTCGTCTCAGGTATGCAGCGAACTGTTTATTCCTCCTCGCTGTTCATGGGGCGCAAGTCGAGTCGTCATAAAAATTACAGGGTTCGGGTCTGTTATCAAGTTCTTCATGCCAGGTGGGGGCGGCGTTCACACCCGTATATATCTAAATACTCAGTGATTCAAGCCATCGCCAGCAGGGCTTATATCATTTTAACGGAGGGGCCACCGGGCCTGCCAATGCCACAGATGCGATTGTACACAGTTTTATTTGAGTTTAGCGTAGAAAACTTGAGATTCCAATAATTGCTCTGATGGAGGAAAGCATAGTACGTATCGTGCTGTAAATGTAAACATGAGAATTTGCGACTATTTTAAGTTTTTAAGAAATAATCAAATGGCCAGTGCTCCTGGAACGGAACATTACCTTAGATCGCTCATTCTTCTTGTATTTTACTTGTAACGACTTTTATGTGATTTTTTAGTATCTTTCGTATTAAATTTTATTATTGAAAGAATTTGACTTCAAACAAGTAAATGATCAATTTATTACATCAATTTACAAAATTACACTATTTTTTACAGGTTCTGAACGTCGTAGGATATGACGTAAGAAATTTGTCTATGCTACATTCTGTTTCCGCCCGGCATCGACAGGAGACGCATCGTCATTGTGGTGAATAAATTCTAATTCGTCTGAGACTCAAATAATAAAGCAATATGGCTTTAACCCGAGTATATTTCGACGTTAGCGCTGATGGATCAGCTTTGGGAAGAATCGTTGTTGAGGTATGTAGATCTTGTTACATCTCATCACGCCGGTGCTCCGGCCGGCGTGATTTTGCAGAAACCACGCTATAAGTCCTACTGTTATCCCTATAGGGTTATAGTGCATATTTTGAGTTTGATATAGAGAATGAAATATTTTACCAGTAAAATATTGCTACCCCGAGTATTACATGTGTGGATTCGGTATATATCTATATATAGATGTATGTAGTCATATTAATTCTCGAGTAAGATTACCTACGCTAAGTGAAGGTCAAATCGTCAAGTTGTAGATAATTATGAACGGATCGGAATATGCGAATAAGTATCATAATGTTTATGTTTTTGTACCTTGATGTAACCCTATGGATGGGTGGGTTTTTCGTTTTCTTTCCCACGTAGGCGATGCGCCGGCGACGGCTGCATTGATCACTGTATTACTCATTCGCTATAAACAAATTCGAATCGCGATACTGACACACCCATCGGGAAAGTTACAAGTTAAACTTTGAACAATAGGAAGTTTAGTGGAATATTCTCGCCGCGTTATGATCTGCTGGAGCGCAATCTTATTTGTTATTTTTTTTGTTACAGCTAAGAAATGACGTGACCCCAAAGACTTGTGAAAACTTCCGCGCCCTGTGCACCGGCGAGAAGGGCTTTGGTTACAAGGGCTCTACCTTCCACCGAGTGATCCCCAACTTCATGTTGCAAGGAGGTGATTTCACAAACCACAATGGCACCGGTGGCAAGTCCATTTACGGTGAGAAGTTCGGTGATGAGAACTTCGTCCTGAAGCACACCGGGCCTGGTGTCCTGTCGATGGCCAACGCTGGACCTAACACCAATGGATCCCAGTTCTTCATCACCACCGTGAAGACCTCCTGGTTGGACGGCAGGCACGTCGTTTTTGGCACTGTTGTGGAAGGCATGGATGTGGTCAAGCAAGTTGAAGCCTTCGGTTCCCAGTCTGGCAAGCCCTCAAAGAAAATCATAATCTCCGACTGTGGTCAACTTTCCTAACTTAATTCTGTAATAATTATAAAAGTATAACAATATTTTTTAAGTTTAAAACCATGTCCTCCCAGGCAATAACCTTCCCAGTCTTCAAGAGAATTGAATATGGTTCATTCCAATTATGATAAAACTTATTGCTATGTTTTAGGTTGCAAACTAGAGGTTGCATTTATTTCTGTGCATTGTTTATTCATAATAAATTAACTTATATAACTTGATTGTATTTTTTGTTAACCCATTAATACTTTTAAACTTACTGTTATTAACTTCTAATTCAAGCAATTAATTACCTTGACTCACTCACTCTAATAAATTATATGATTGAAACAGCATGTACACCAAACAAATGAAGTAATAAACTGTTTTGCAATAACAATCATGATATTAGTCAAGCATAACTGCCAAGTTATAACTGTTTCAAACTGAAAGCATTTTTATTCAGCCCATACAAGTGAATAATAACTAAATTGCTAGTTTACTAATAAGGCTAATTACATACGGCGGTATCAGAAATGTACCAGTTCAGGATGACTAGGTATATTATGTCACTGAAAACTTCGTTCACTGTGGGTGAATTTGTTAAGTAAATAAACCTTGATGAAACACTCGACGGTAGAAACATGAGTACCTATTATAAGACTAGGTAACCTACCTAGCGTAGTTTTCTTCCTCTTGATACAACACCTATAACATCATATAGATACCCATTATGTATTCCATATGTATGCGTTCATTGACCTCCATTGATGCGGTCATGTAGGGCATTCTAGTAGGTACCTACTGATCGAAAAGGGTGCGCTAGATACATCGTCATTCGAGTTAATTACTGTTTAAACCTTCGGTTACAAAGAAATTTAAATAATAATTAGGTAGAGTACCTGAACTTGTCTAAGTGCATCTAGCCCGTTTATTCAACAAACGGAACTTTGTGAAAAATCTTCAGGTTACGCTTGTGAAAGTCCACAAGGTTCTTTATCAAAGTTTACGAAACTCCGCTAGGGCGCAATTTGTGATTGCAAATGAGTTTGGCGTTCTATGTGGCGCGGTGAGTAGGTACCTAGATAGAAAGAAAATGATGATTTTCTAACACTAGCTTGTCTGCCTGTAGTTCCTACTTACCTCTCCTACACAAACATACTGGTTGCTCACAGCATTACGGTAGGCAACGTCAAAGATGTGAACTACTTTCAAAACCGCTTACAAGCCGCCATGATGAAGTCTTAGGGCCGGCGCTCACTGACGGCGTGGCACGGCATGGCACGGCAGGTTGTGCAGTGGCATCCCGCGGCGTGCAGTGGCATCTCGCGGCGTGCAGCGGCATGCCGTGGCATCCTGCTGAAAGCCCAGCCACTCTGGCATCCATCAGTTTTGCTCCGCGCGTATTCGAAGTTGGTAATAAATTGGTTGTGTCGCATAGAGAACATTTGTTGTGTCTCTCCCTTGCCCCCGCGCACCGACCGGAACGCGCCCCACCGAAATGCTGCATAAGTTTCAACCTTATTTCAACTAGCTAGCAAACATAATTCCTCGACCCCAAAGTGTGTCCATACGTCTCGCGGGATGCAATGGCGCGCCGCGCCGCGGCATCCCGTGGAATGAAAAAGCAAGACACGTCATGCCGACGCATCCTGCCGCGTGTCGCGTCATGCCGCAGCAGCCTGCGGCACGCCGCGGCATCGTATCAAAATAAAGTAAGTAACATAAATTCTAAACTCATTGAAATAAGATTCAAAACAACTTAATTAGTATTAAAATCCTTTGCCATGACACACCGTGCCGTGCCGGCAGTGGGCGCCGGCCCTTAGGTCACTGTTGCTTTGTTTTCCCAACCGAACTCTGCGCAGCTTTGTTAGATTTCGAATTAGTGATATTTTGTTATTTTTTTGTACTTTTGAGATTAATGTAGAAAGTTCATAATATTAGTATTTTAATTAATTTTCCATCGCGTGAGCTGTGTCTATTTTAAACAAAATGGACGGTGAAACTATCATGCAACAGAACCAAACTCGCAACGGGTAGTTACAGCAGGCGCAACGCCTCTTAGGGCTTCTCAACTTTGCGTCCTTCATCACCCACCGGAGAATGATGCGTTGCCGTGCGCTGCAATGTCACATAAAAGTACTGCGTCGAAATCCTCTCGAAGCATTGCAGGCAACAACTGACACAAGACATTCGCCAAGATCTCAAGTGGTGGATGGAGAATGTAGGCCTAAACACGGCCATTCACACAGATGTGCTACCCACAAACTTTGTCATCACGGACGCTTCCGACATTATGTGGGGTGCCTTGTTCAACAACAAAAAGGCACAAGGTACATGGCAACCCCACCAGAAAAAATGGCACTGCAATCTTAAAGAAATGTATGCTGTAATTGCTGTGTTGTCGAAGGAATCCAGAGTCCTCCGGGATTCCAGGATCATTCTACAGACCGACAAAAAGACTCGGGTCTCGTATATTCAGAAGGATGGCGGCACGAAATCACACCGATTGATGGAGTTGCCGCGGGAATTGCTGACTCTGAAGGACGACCTCAATGTTGTACCTACTGATCCAGTGACCAGCCTACCAACAGCTCATAACAACGATCTGTAATTGGAAGCCTGGCTCATTTCGGCTGGGACACCATGAAAAAAGATTGGTCTCCACAAGAGAAAGATCTTCTTTTATCTTGCTGGCGAACTTCAACTCTTAAAACTTACACACCTATTTGGGGTAAGTGGCCTTGGTGGTGTAGTCAAAATAGTGTAAATTTTATTTAAATTTTTTGTATTATTTCAAGAACATAACTCCGTATGCGTATATAGTGAAGTGATATGTCTTGACTTTTACATTAGTGACTCATCATCACTGTTTGTCAACGTGTCGATGTCAATAAAGTGTCAGTTAAGAGCGTTTATTCCTTACCGTTTTCATACAAACTTTCAAGTAGTTTTTTTCCGAAATGACTGAACCGATTTAAATGAAACTTTATACGCATACGCAGAATACATAGGTTTAAAAAGTTACTAAAAAATATTTTCAAAATGTGTTTTAAAACAAGAGATAATTGGAATTTTCTGTTTCTATAGAAAATTTAAATTTGGTCTAATTTAACTGTAACACTATTTTTCGAAAATGTTTTTTAGTAACTTTTTAGATCTGTGTATCCTGCTTATGTGTAGGAAGTTTCATCAAAATCAGTTCAGTCATTTCGGAAAATAACGACTTGAAAGTTTGTATGAAATGTCGTAAGGCGTAAACGCTCTTAAGAGCATGAGCAAAAACAGTACATTCAAAACTTAAATTATAACTACATACGAACTCTGGACAAATGGCGGAATGTTTTGTTTGGGGGGTTGGTAGAAACTAACGTCATTACAAAACGCCGCCACAGCCAATTCAATTTCAATATTTGGGATCAAATAATAAAATGATTTCTTGAGTAATCTTTATTTCATTTATTTGAACAACATAATTCAAAATACAACCTCAAAGGATATTCATCACCACATTTTTATGATGCAAATGTAAAAAAGGTTTTTGAACAAACGTTTGGACATTATTCGTAGATATTATTTTATAATAATGAAGTAGAATAAAATGTAGCTAGCTGAAATCGCTCTTTTTTTGTGGCCAGATATGACCACAATGCAGATAAGTTATCAGAGCTTCAGCGTCGTTTGCGGCTTACGAGTAGGTCGAAGGAATACTAAGTGAAAGGGAAATCGACTCACAAACGGTTCCCACATACTCGTACATCCATAGCGAAATTTATGGAACAGCAGATTTTTTATTTTAAATTTCGATCAATAATTTATGTGTCAGGGGGTTCCGAATGACGTACTGAATAGGTACGTGAAAACCGTTTGTGCGTCGATGTCAGTAGGTACTTCAATAAGTCAGTTAATGTCCATTTTCATGAATACGTAGCGAAATCTAAATAGATAGGTATTTATTATTATGCGAAATTCAACTCTTGAAAATCTAATAGAGTGCTTAGGCATCCATTTAGGTGACGCTTAGGGTACCTACGTACTTAAAACTAATCGAAAGGTTCTCTTTGGCTTTGCTTAAAATACTTATCCTAATAATAGCGCATTAACTACATAAATAAATATAATTATGTAAAATTCTCTTTCTTAATAATTTTGCTGTTAATCCTGATACAGAATAATATACTTTTACCTATTCTTTAAATCTTCCTAATATTAATAAATTTGTCATTTTTACTATAATTTGCTTTAGAACTGGTAAGCTGTTAAATCTAATGAGAGATTGGTAATATTATTCAAGCATATTGACAAAATTTCTATCTACTTTTATCGTAAAATTATAGGAGTAGGTACCTAAAAACATAGCAAGGAAAATATTTATCTGGACTTCCTGGAAAGCTTTACATATCTATCTACATAATAATAGTAATTAAATTTGTTGATTCTTTTTATTGGGTTTGCCTACAGCTAATTATGAATATCAAGATAGTTTTTGTATTGCATGTAGAGTATTTAATTCAAATCGAAAGCGGATATAGAGAGTCTAGATTGGTTCCATTTTCAAATTCGTAGTAGGTATTTTGTTGGGATATTGAAATCGTTCACATTCAAAGAATAAAATAATCATCATCATCAGCCTATAATGTTCCCACTGCTGGGACACAGGCCTCCTCTCTATGAGAGAGAGAGTGGGCTGTAATCGACCACGCGGGTCCAGTGCGGGTTGGATGTTAAATTTCTTCGAATTTTTAGTTCTAGGACATGTCGGTTTCCTCACGATGTTTTCGTTCACCGTTTTTGACCACCAGGGGGCAGCGGAGGCCTAGTGGGGGCACTACTGGGCCACCGCTGCCCCCACTGGGCCACCGCTGCCCCCTGCCCATGAACTTGCATTAAAAGAATACCTACCTAATTTTCGTAAGACATTCGACTTTGTACCTTGTAAATAGGTACGTTTTTTAGGTACTTTAGTAACTAGTTGTGGTCTTACGTAGTTATTAACAGAACGGGAGAAAAAAACGGTGATATTGTAAGCTCATAATAATTATGACTCACTCGACTTGCATCGTCGCGTCACCGGGATTAATCAGTTAAGCATTTCCTTATACTCAAGTATAAGTTAGATTCTTCCAAGCCGATCGATATGTTGACATTAAAAAAAATTAAAAATACTCCCGTCAAATTCTTTGGCACAAATGTTTCTAATCTAAGACGTTCAGTGGAGGTTTAGTCATAATGCGAGTAAGAGGGCAGCAATCGGCATGATAATTAGGTCCAATGCCTTCTCGTCTGACCCGGAGCCGTAGTTGCAGAGGGAAGTGGTGCAGCATGATGTACATGCGTAGAGCTTGGTCCGCTCCCCGATGACGATGCAACCCGGCTCGCAGTGCTTCGTACAGTTGCGTTCCAACGCCCACATTTTTGGCAGCGTCGTGGAATTCTCCGTCGATGTTGTGAAGGAGAACTGTTTTACCTGAAATGTGAAAATTGGTTGAAAGACAAAACAAACTGGATAATATGTATATTTAGCTCTGGGTCGGATTTAGTTTCAGCCAAATTTGTGGCTACCATCCATTCTACGTTACATTCAAGTGTTTACATATTATGTGACATCATAACAAGGTATCTAGTAAAATTAGGTGAGAATAAATTTAACATAATAAATAGATAACGACGCGTTCGTGATGATCTCATTAAGTCGGTCGCTTACCTACTCACTAGTTGGCTGCTGTCCAACTTATCCAAAAATCCTCCAGACGAAATAGATGGGAACAGAAACTCTTTTCGACCTTGACAAAATTGCACCTTTAGGTACACCAACATAATGATACAATGTTTGTACAACTACTTCAACCTATTGCCTGTTAGGTTTTCTTTTTCATCAAACAAACAAGGCATAGGCAAGGCATACACCTGAAGCATCATTATTCATCACCAAGTAAAACAATTCAACATAAAGTAGCACAGCTAAAACAGTCACTTCATCAGTTCGCCTATCATCGACATCTACGTTGGGATCGGCTTCCAGTCTTACTGGATGCAGCTGAACACTGGTAAATTGCGCAACTGTTTATCTAACCTCCACAAACCATTTGTTCAATCAATCAATCAGTCAACTGCTTGAATGCACCATCCGCAACCGACTCTAAATGCATAAATCACGTAATAGCAGATCATCTAAGAATTCATTGTAGTATTTACATGTACCATGCACATCCGTCGATCATTGTGGCACTTATGTATGAGTGCGGAGTTATTGTGCCGTAGGTCAGCGCAGCGGTCATCCGGTACGTCAGCCAGGCACTTGTAGCACCACAGCTCATTGTTAGGCCTGGCTGCTGCAGAAGTCACGTGGACGCTGTCACGGAGCAGGTCGCACTCACAATCTGGAAGCCAATTAGCATTTAGGTATTAATTAATGGTATTTTGGGTAACTGTCCTCACAGACTCACAGTAAAGGCCTTAAATAAAGCATTGATGTCAATAATAGAGACTGTTTTGAAAATGATGGTAGATTTAGAATCTAATCATTAATAAATATAACATAATATCACGACTGTAATCCCCAAAGGGTTAGGCAGAGGTGTACCTTAGTACACCCACATTACATGAATAATGTTCCAATTAATTTACCATACAGTTAGTTATGCAATTTTTACACAAAAGAAAAAGTATTCATTGACATTGGCACGGGCGAAAATAATATGAACCCATCTATTAATAAGACACAAAATAAAATTCAAAATCAAATAGTATTTAAGAAAAAAATATGGAAATAGAATATATAATAGTCCTGTAAAAAACGATCGATGATGAGGCCAAAATACCCATAATATTTCGTGGTTCTAAAAACAATATATAATAAAATATACTTCTTAAATCTAGTAAGGTACAGATGAGTTATGTATTATAAATAAAACACTGGAATAGTTATGGGAATGAAAAATTTAGAATATTATCTCTGAACTAGGATTCTAAGAATGTAAACATAGATGATGTATGTAGGTAAATATTTAATGAGAAGTACTGCGAAACTAGATTTAGGAAGCTTAAAATAATAGAGCTTCGTTTCTATTACATTTAATAAGTATTTAGACATTCATTCCAACGTAATTACAGGCCGTAAACATATCAGAATTGGGAAAAATCTAGAATATAAACAAAGATCGCCAGCCATAGACAATCAACTTTGACATTTGTGTTCTAAGATTACTGATTCGAGGCTATGATTTAGATGAGGATTCAGAAACCAACAAACACACTAATAAATCAGATTAATAGGAGGTCAGGGGAATAAACAATAAGTAATAAGAGCTTATTTTTACATACCTGAAGCGAGGAATGACAAGAGGAGCAGTATCAGGGAGCGCATTTTGTTTGCAATGCCTAGTGCGCATGACCCAGCCTCCGAGTATCGATCCAGTCTGGACCAGGACCTGTTGCTGGTCCCGGCTGCCCCTCCCCCCGCTCACACCGCCCCACGGGCTTCTCTGAAACACTTTGATGGAGCAAAACAATCTCAATTTTCAGAATTCTTCGTGAAATTATAACTTTGTCGGTGGTGGTTATAGGAGAAACACTTCTTAGAAGATAAAGTAGAAATTAATTATAGTTACAATGAGATTTTGTAGGTATACTTTGCATGCAATGTTCGATTCTATTTTTAATTGAGAAAGTTTTTTTTTACAAGTTTCAATAAGATTAAACCACGATCTAATTTATATAAATAATTGATTGGCCGCTCGATTATCAAGTTACTTAAGTTTTAAATGGATCGTTAGACCTTTTGTGATTGTTATTCGAATTCATATAATCGGGTGTAAAATTAATTATCCGGACCCTACCAAGCAATTATTACATTGTTAATTCTTAATTAGTGGTTTTTACGTAACATTAATATTTATATTTTCGTGTGAAGTTTGTATCTACGTTCTAACTTCTACTACTTCTACAATTATATTAGTACATACTTTCGTAATTTGGCAACCATTTAAATGCCAATTAACAACTACAAAATAATACCTATCGAAAAAGAAAACAATCTCTTTCTTTAACTTCTCTTTTTCCGCAAGGTTCCGGTTCGCTTGCAACTCGGGTGCTATTTTCTGCCAATTGACTCTCAGTTGAAAATTCGTCAAGTCGCAAATTGCCAATGTGATGAGAACGCACGATAATTTAACTGTCATTGTTTATTATCGGGTCGCCGCAGTCAATTGCATGATAATACAGTTTTTATTTTTATTAAAATTTCTTTCAGTGTCCTTTTAGAGTGTCCTACGACTGTGATATCATGAACCCGTTGAATGGATGAAAAAGATAGAATGAACTGGTAGAAATTATTAATTGAAACTTAAAAAAAAAAACATAATTCGTATTATCTTCGGTGCTCGAGAATGCTGTTTTTTAATTTTCGAATGTCAGGTTTCGCAGCTTTTAGTTTTCGTTGTTAGGTACTAATACCTGACAAAACAATATCATACCCGATGAATTAATCTGTTCTCCTACGAGTATTTATTTAAATATGGAAATGTGTGCATAAAGATATTTCCAGACCTGCAGAGAGTTAGTTTTATCAGTAGTTTGCTTGAAACTAAAACATATTCTGAAAACTGTATCTCGTTAAGTTTATGCGCCCCGTATACGACCTCAGGTGATGCAACATGCGTCAACTGACACGCGTGGTTTGCTTGTTTCCTTTGCGTCGTGGTTACTCCTGTTCTCCACAGCCAAGCGAGCATGTTGGGTCAGCACGCAACATGCTCGCTTGACTTGAGCGTGTATGTTGTGGCCAAGTCGTTGGAGTTGAAACATACCTTAATGAGAGCCACTGACGTCACGTCCCGGCTGTCGCATATGTAACAAGATTCCGAATTGAGAGGAATTACCCTTGGGGTTGTTATGAACAGGAATATTTTATTATTGTTCATTAGTGTGGATTTCTTTTTGTTTTGGTAGTAGCACATCCGATCAGCCGAAAGAGTTCGCTGTGATGATACCGAATGATGGAGAAATTGTAGAGCACACTCAAATTATTACACCCTTTATAATTTCAATAAATAGATTTGGGCAGCTCGAAGCTCCTGGCTATTTGTAATCCCCGATGGGTTAGGCAGAGGTGAACCTAATACCTAAATACCAAGTACAACCAAATTGTTTTTAAGTCCCATGTAATAGGGGTCCCCCCTATGGAGCCTATTGCCGTCAACCGGGCACAGATCCAGACTCCGTAGCTGACTACTGAGAAATTCCTTATGGGAAACCCCAATAACACTCTGCTCGAACCGGGAACTGAACCTAATGCTCGGCAGATGCGCTAGCGACCATTAGACTAATTTAAGGAGAAAGTGTTCAAATCATCGCATCTAGTTTTGTCATCATCAAATAAACATACTGGCTGCTTATCGACCAAAACGGTACAATGTGGAAAACCTATTTTGATGGTGATTGTTCATCGGAGTTGACCTATGTTTCACGAGGAATATGCTGTTATTGTAGCAGACAGTATACATACTGTGGCGTAGTCTTTTCTTTATGTCAATTTTACTAATACTGCGCGACTCGGAAAAAAAGTCCTACCATTCTATAGTATTGAGGCACTCATCAAGGTGTGTTCTGGTGGAACTGGAAACGGGCATTAAATCCGTTTTTATTCCACCCGCAAATGAAGGTTAACCTTACCACCTTTATCAAGCCTATGTACCTCAAAATGTTGGTAATGGATATATCTGGCGATGGCGTTTCGAATTTAATGTAACAGGTTGGCGGGCCCGAGAGTACAAAGACCCGGGTATAGGAGGTTAATTCATTGAGTACTCAATACTTTATTGCATTCAATAATGTGTACATGTCAGTTGGCATGTTAAAAGATCGAATCAATTATGCACCCAGGCACAGCAAAGTTAACTTTCAATAGGAGAGAGGATGAAGGGGTTTTTTGTTAGGAAAAAATAAAACAAAATAGTATTATTAAAATAGTTATATTATTTGCTTTTATGATATTAAGGAAAGGGAAAAGGCTAGGCCGATGATGGCAGGTAATTAGGTACTGCCACCAATTTGTCCGTCAAACTTGGGGACTAGCGACCGTTCATTGCAGTATCTATGTGAAAGTGAAAACAGTAGGTAATTAAATCAGCTTTTCACGTTTTCATTTCATGCGACCCGAAACGAGGGTGATTTACTCCTCCTAAAAAAGTTAGATAATGGATGAATCTGGCATTCCGACTTTTTTCAAACAACCCATTGTAGATTATTTATTGTATTTTTGAATAGTAACAGGTTAGGGGGCCGTATGTACACAGACCCGGGTAAAAGGAGGTCGTTTCACTAAGTACACATACCTCCGGAGTGATTCTTGTGTGCATATGCTTATTGATGTTTCATATTACTATTTGAATAACGAACCGTATCCAAGCTGTTTTGATAGCAGGCCGGCTATTTGCAAGAAGGATTTATGGTAGAATAATATACCTGTTTTTATTACGATCTCTGTGTTTATTAAGTGGAGCGTTGTTTTATTAAATTGGTGTGGAATACTGGCGATTTGTAGACCAGCGGTGTGATTCTGTAAGACCTCACTTAGAACTTCGAATCTGAATCCGCTGTGAGTTTCTTGATTCTTGGCATAAATCCGGTTGATAATTCGAATTTACACTAGCGCCACCACTACGAGCGTGTCAGCGAGTTGAGCTATATTAACGGGGAGATTTTGGCAGATAAAGTATGAGATGACGTAAGAAGTGGCATTTTGTAAGGTAATTCTCCCGACACTTCGACACTCCCTTGGCTACAAAATCAAGGTCATTTTGAACCCTACGCGAAGTGACAGTGGATAGCGATGTGAGTTGTCGTCTGAATTTTACAGAATCGACGTAAAGTTGTTGACGAAATACGGTTCTTCTATTCTTGTGAAGGACTTGGCATTTTCTGGTTACTGCGACTAGACGCGGATGGGTGAAACCGTGACGACGAATCACAGTGAGGATTGAAGAAGAATATAGAATGTTTTCGTAAAACAGTCTACGTAAGTGATTTCTTCATTACTGCCAACATCCGCCGTAGTAAATGTGAAGTAAATAATGTACCCTTGTCTGTAAGCTTCTTAACCTGGCTGGAGGGTACCTATGTACTGAATGGCCACGCTTGGCTAACTAATTAGTGTCTTATTTCGCTGTTCTTAGAAAATGTAGCCTACCTACCTTTTTTTTTTTTTTTGTTACGAGGTGGAAAATCCGGACACGGATGTCCTCCGCCTGGGGAGGGCGGAGGGGTCTGTCAGGCTCCAACTGACTAAAAACCACCCCGGTGTTCCGTCGCACACTTGCGTCTGGGGGCAGCGGGAACGAATGTGACTTCCGCTGCCTCGGGCTAGTGCCGGCCCGCTCGACCAGTGCGGGCCTCGTCCCTGGGGGGAGTGAGGTGTACTCCCCCCGTTACGTCTGTGAGAGGCGCGCGTGGAACACTACGCGCCGCCGTCTCGGGTCCATTATGATGGGGGGCGACGGATTCAGGGACATCCCCTGGACCTGTTTAGGGGGGCCGGAAGAGGGCGTTATCCGCCCTCTGCCGACGCCCGGTGCGTCTGCTGCGAGATTCGAAGGAACTTGAAATCTCCCTCTCCCTCTCCGCAGCTTCCTTCTGCGACATGACGGTTTCGCAGAAGGACACCACCGCGTCCCAGCACTCTGTGCCATCGACCATCGCGCGAGCAACGGTCGACAGCGACAGGTCTGCTCCTACCTCTGTGACGAGGGCACGGCACGGCACGGCGCGGCTCGTCCCATGCGGGACATTCTGCCAGCGTATGCCGCGCCGTATCCTCCGGACACTGGACGCAGTGATGGCACCGAGCGTCCGGCTCCCTGCTTATGAGACACAGGTACTTCCCGAAGCAACCGTGCCCCGAGAGCACCTGCGTCGCCCGAAACGTCAGGGAGCCGTGCTTCCTCCCGAGCCATTCGTCGAGTACTGGCCGGATCGCCTCGATTGAGCCTACCTAACCTAACCTACTAACTGAACAACTTTTATTCTACCAGCATTAAAAATAAGCAACAAAAAATGGACTTTCTATAGGAATTGACGCGATCTGCTGATCAACATGTGTGGTAAAACTAAAAAAATCGGGCAAGTTCGAGTCTTACTCGCACACAGGGTTCCGTAGCCCAAAAAAATATAATAACAATATTTTGCACGGTCTTTCATAAGTAAATTTATACTCAACCGCATAACTAAATTTGTTTTTCATAGCATGTTAATGAAAAACTTTACTGCTGCAGTTTGGTGAAAAAGTCCCATATCTCAAAAACTAAAAATTAAACGTTATTCAAACCAATTTTCGTTGAAAGTGTTTTTACGTTCTACAAACCCCAATTTTCCAGAATTTTCTTACTTTAGAAATCAAACGGAGAGGACACTGATTTTACCACTTTCAAACGATTGAAAAAAATGGGTAGGTGGACCGATTATAAATTATCTATAAAAACAAAGAGACAAGAAAATTCCAATTACCTTTTTTTTTAAAGACATTTCAAAACTCGGTTCAGTCATTTCGTAAAATAAGGACTTAAAAGTTTGTATGAAATGCCGTTAAGCGGAAACGCTCTTAACGTCTTTACACTTAAATAAATATTTTCTGAAATCTCACGATATCTCAGCAAGGGTTTGAAAAATCACCAAAATTGTCTCACGTAATTAATGAACACTCCCTAAGAATAAACCCAAAAATAAATTGGTAGATTGTAAGACCACTTTCTCGAAGCGAGTAATTCAGACAAAGAAATGCTTAGATTTCTTCAAACGAAAACACTGATGAAATTATGAGTTGAGACCAAAATAAATAAAACAATTGGGACCAACTTTCTGTGATTCTTTTAAAACAACAAGGATTTTTTTTTGTAAAAGAACAGACAAGAATCCCTCTTATAAAACTCAATAGACCTGCTTTTTCAGAAACCTGAGATAGCTCTTGTAGAAATCAGATCCGTTTGAAAGCTTTTGTGTTAAAAGGAAAAGAGTTGCTCTTTCTAGATGTTTGTTAGTAAGTAGTGCACGTTTATGCACTGAAAACAAACACTGAGTCACTGAAATCTATGCAAAAATTATAATAATCATTATAATCTGGATCTCTTCAAAGTTTGAGTGAATCAGTTTCTTCTAGGCAAGCGTGCTCCACCCTAGGCCTCATAGTCATAGTCAGCAAAATTAAAATATTTTTATTTCTTTTATCTTTACATCAGGCGAGTTGCGGCCAAACACAAGGTTCATCATCATCATCGGCCTATAATGTTCCCACTGCTGGGATGCAGGCCCCCTCTCTATGAGAGGGAATGGGCTGTAATCCACCACGCGGGCGAGTGTATAACGTGAGGTCGACACACGGAAGCGCGATTAACGCTTGTGCGACAAAACTGTACTGCGACTCACTCGGGCCCAGTGCGGGTTGGTAGGTCAAATGTCTTCGAATTTTTAGTCCTAGGACATGCCCGTTTCCACACGATGTTTTCCTTCACCGTTTTTGAGAGCAGCGGTGAAGAAATAAATTACACAAAGTAATGCGCCTGCCTGAGTTCGAACCCACGGCTTACTGCTCGTAAGTCGGGTCTGCCACCACTGGGCCACCGCTGCTCTCAACACAAGGTTATATTGTATAAAAACAAAATGGAATTAAAAAAAAAAAAATTGACTAATGTTTTTGTGAAATGTCGCGTAACATAGGGTAGTTAACTGACTTGGGCAACTTATTATAAAAGCGTATACTGTTTATACTCGTAAGAAATGACTTGCTATAGTTTTGATTACTTAATTTGAATTTGGGTTTACAATTTCGTGTTTACTGCGTGTACCTATTTATATTATAAAATTCGCTTCTAATTCTGTTTTTGCGGACATATAAAATACATTCTAAAATATGAAGTAGGTAAAGGCAGAGTTCAGTATATCGATTTCTTGAGCAACTCGACATTAATTCAGCTTGATCCGAGTTCGTGTTAATAGAAATGTCTATTTTGACCGGACTAATAACAATATCACGGCTGTAATCACCCAGGGTTTAGTGGGCAACCGGTAACTGGGAACCGGGCACAAATCCAAAATCCGTGGCTGCTACAGGAAAATTTCTAACGGTTAACCCTAACAACACGGGCAAAGTGTTGTTAGGGTGACCTAGGAATTGAACACAATACCACATGCTCCCCAGAACAAACTTTTGCAACCACTAGACCTACGAACCAATAATATTTATACGAGTAACTTGATTGAATCCCTACTCACTTTGATCTAAAAGCAATAAATCACACAGCCCTTATCCAAACGGTGGTTTAAAACGAGTGTAAATAAGGACACAATACAGTGAATTGGATTCTATGAAGCGTGGTAATGGCGCGATTGTGAGCTCTCAATCTCGTTAGTCAATAGTTGGTGTGGCTGAAACTTCCTAAGATATCGCAATTTTAAAAGTTGAAGGAGTTACAAAGTAAATTTATCAACAATCGATCCAAAACAAACTTTATTTTAATGGGAAAAGCTTGATTTTACGTGGCAAAGAGGAGCGTTGTTTAAGAAGACGCGGGGCGTGACGCGGCGCGTGCGTGAGTCACGTGGGGCACGCACCGTGAGAAGCGTGGGTCACGTGGGGCACGCACCGTGAGAAGCAGCTGTACCCACTTCGGTGCACGCCTCGACGACAGCTGCGGCTTGTAGTGTAGCGTGTAAGCGTTGTTCGTGGCTTTGCAGAAGGAGGGAGGGAGTCTCCAAAACGTCTTTTATTCAATGTCAGTGTAGTCACCCCTGCGTTTTATGAAAAGTACATATAATGTACGGACTGAATTTAAAAAATGCAACTACGTGTCAAAAATCAACGAGCTATGAACAAGATTATATGGGCACTAGAATGATGAGCTCAATTTTGGGCTTATTTTAGGTTTTTGATGTGAAAGAGCTCATTTAAGGGTTCTCTTTCAACTTTCAGAATCACGATATCTTAGGAATGGTCACTCTTAGGAAAAAGGTATAAGATCATTTTTGTAGATAATTTTATATTCTACAATTTCGCCGTTGCTATATTTTTGATAAAACTTACTGTTTTCGAGAAAAACCAACCTTTGACCTCGAATAACTTTTTTAGCACACATGAGATCGATGGGGATATTTGTCACTTTATTTCTACTGGTGTACCCAAACTACCCAATATCTCTATCAAAATTCAGTTCAATCCGAGTTTTTGTTATTTGAGCACTATTTTATGTCTAATTTGACCGGACTATATGTCGTGTTTTATGTTTACTTGACATGTGTTCTTGGTCACAGAAAGCAAATAGTCCTCTCCGTCGTTTACTCGTCTAAAGAGGGTAATAAAATTAAGAGGATGGGCCCCCCTTGACTAATAGACTTTACTCCGATCTCCTTTGGACCCGACCTTGCTAAACGTGCCAAATGCCAATTATGTCAATACCTTTCTGAGATTGTTGTCATAATAATCAACAGGGGTAGGGCATACAAGACTAGCAATAGACTCGGGGATTTATTCATAAACGCTGTTATCCTCTGCTTAACTACATATTTTTTTTTATATATTTAAACATCACTAGGCTTTAAGCAACATTTATAAATAAACCTTTATACCTAAATATAATTTAAATTCGAATAAAGTAGAGCTATCAAACTTCATATTTAAAAGGCAATTACTAGCGATAATATAGTGTTGAAAACACTTAAACCCCATACAATGTCCCACGAGGTTCACCTATCTACAGTTTATTTAATTTTCATCGCTTTTTTCGACAGGTGTGGATTTGATGGAGCCAAGTATTGAATAAATAAGTGGATAGGTAATGTCCTTAGCAACAGCTGAATGAATTGTATTAGAGTAGTGGACAAGAGTCATCGATCTCCTTCCATTACATCAATAATCTCAGCCTTTTATAGATGGGTGAGCACCACGCGAAGCGAGAAAACGACTCTTTGAGAAAGATATATCTTTGATGTCGACTTAATGGGCTATAAACGAATCTCTTAGAGCAAATTTCATTAAGCTTTATTGTTGGTGAAAAGCTGTGACCGCACCAAATTGCCTTACAAACACCTCGGGAAGTGAACAAGTGGCCGTGGCTGGCGAGCTCGACTCTCACCGCATTGTGTTATAAATTCTTCACTTTCACTTTGATACATCAGCGTTTTCAACACTATTCAGTTTTCAGATTTTGGTAACTGTATTACTGCAAATGTCTTTAGTACGTGTTTATCTTTACTTGGATGATAGAATTACTTGATACCGAGGATGACAATAACATACCACCTTAAGTGGCGTGAATTATTTTCATTCCACTATCATTCATTCATATATCGTATTACCCAGCACAGGTCAGTTTATAGTCCGATATGCAGTCACTCCATGTAAAATACTGGTATTCAGCTGCATCCGGTTAGACTGGAAACCTACCCCATAACATAGTTGGGAAAAGGGTAGGCAGATGATGAAGTGTTGTGAATTATTAGAAACTAGCTGTCCCGCGCAACTTCGTCTGCGCCACATTTTCCCCATTTTCGAAACATTTTTCATTGCTGCTCCGCTCCTATTGGTTGTAGCGTGATGATATATAGCCTATGTCCTTCCCCAGGTTGAAATCTATCTTCTTGCCAAATTTCATTAAGATCCGATCAGCCGTTTAGTCGTGAAAAGGTAACAAACAAACAAACATACAAACAAACAAACAAACAGAGTGACATTCGCATTTATAATATTATTATAGTATATTATAGTATTATAGTATATTATAGTATAGTATGGAAGTATGAATATTAGTATGGATACAAAGTAAACTTAGAAACATATAATACGATTCTTATCTATGACATTGAGTGGCGACAACTTATTTATATGATCACGATCAATATCAACCATACAAAACACACTTAGTAACTATGTAGTTAAGTTTTCATATAACACTGAATACTGGATCGATCGATACGCTGGTACCTGACTACGTAGCGTCTACAAACGGTTCTCGAGCAATTAATATACCAAATCGTTAATGTTTCCTAACGGTGAAATCAAATGCGCCGCGTGCTTAAATGTCAGTAATGAACGATGTTAATTTATTAATTGAAACGGCAGCCGAGATCCAATTAACTAATTAAAAACAACATAACAGTTACTGGGATCAGCAGCTACTTATCTACCTACACAGTGGTAGTGCACAGGTATAAATGAGATTCATTTGTTTGTGGGACTGTGAACGTTCGGGGTAAACAATAAAATTCGTCTATGTTTTCCACACAAAATGCCGCACTAGTAAAAGTCATTGTTTTCCTGTCTGTTATTTTTTATTCGTTATAGAACAAAAATCGTACGGTTTACTGATGAAATCGTGTGTGTTGTGACTTTTTGTCAGATATGCGGAATAATGTGTTTTTGATTCGTAGAACCGTGAACAAAGCCACAAAAAGTAAAATGTTTTCATGTACGAGTTTTGTATTACCTTCTATGCTAACTTTATGATTGCTATAATATTCAATTTAGATATATTTTTTCCACATGAACATGGCACTTATGAATAGCCTACCTATATTACCTACCTGTGTTTAATGGTAGTTATGATATAATTGTAACACGATATGCATATTCATTTTACTTAGCAGCTTAAATACTTACGAACCTGCTTACACGTGTTTGATAGAATTAATTGGCCTGATTAATTTCCTCAATATGGTAATTCAGGTGATTAACATAGTTACCTCCGACCGAATTGAAATACTTAGATTGAAGTTCTGTATTTCAATCAATGTTAACATTATAACTGTGCAAGTGTAGTAACTCTGTCCTTGCACATTTCTCTAATCGTTCGTATCGTAATTGGTTTCGATGAAAATATGGCACAAAGGTGACCTGGATTTCATCCCGGTAGTAAAGAAAGAAAGAAAAAATATTTATTTGACACATGCCACAAGTGCACACAATAAAAAACTTAAATCAAACAAAAACGAAAATATTGTGTGTCTCACGGCTGCGCCAAATAGGCCCAGTTCAGCTTACTGCCGAGCAGCTAGTGCCCGACGCTGGTTTTCAACTAGACCTGAGAGATAGTGACGAGACGGACGTAAAACAGTTTTGTACATTGTGTTAATATGTGAATGAAAAGGTACATATAATAGTACATTATTAACTAATAAAACTACACTATAATAAATATTGTGAAAACGAGCAAAATAAAACAACAAAAAACAGGAATAAGACGCACTTTCCCAGACTTCCAAATGTAGTACGTTTCCTAATATCCCCTAATATCCCCGTAATAATAACAGCCGCTAGGGTCAATCTTTAGGTTAATCCGCGCTTGTCTAGGTTGGTCCGTGGATGGGTGAAAACCATTACGTACAGAGTTTCTTCCGTGCCTCGGAAAGCACGTTAAGCCGTTGGTCCCGGCTGACATTTGTATATCTTTGACAGTCGTCACAAGTAGTCCGTGACCCGAATCTCTATCAACCATCTAATCTCTGGCCACCAGTCTTCCCAAGGGGTATCGTATTACCCACCAACTGGGTTTTGGAGGTCAGATAGGCAGTTGTTCCATGTGAAATACTGCATCGGATTGGATTTCAAACCGACCCCAACATAGGAAAAGCTTCAGCAGACATTTCCGTACAATAATTCTGACTTACACGCGGAAAAAGCCGCAGGAAAAAGCTAGTAAATAGTAAAACTTTAATAAAAACTGTTTTCCGACTAAAATAAAAGCCCCTATTATGGAACCTTGTCCCATCGTAATATCTGTTTTAACACCAAAAACAATCAATAAATTCAATTTTACTGCTCATTGGTCTAATGGTCACAAGTGCGACTTCTGAGCAGGAGGACCTTGGTTCGATTCTGGGGTTAGGCAAAGTGCTATTGGGTTTTTTCATCAGGAATTTATCAATACCAGCCACGGAGTCTGGATTTGCGCCTGGTCGATGGCAATAGGCTCGCCCCCATTACATGAGACTTAAACATAACTGGCAAAATGTGGGTCTACTATTAGGTACTCCTCTGCCTAACACTTCAGGGATTACAGGCGTGATGTTCATGTTAGAACAATTCAGTTAGAAAGCATAAAGTCGATCGTAAGCTGCCTAGTTCTCAATTGTCTGAAACAACAGTGTGTGTACAATATCGTCGATGCGTGCTCCGGGCGAGTGGCTTGATGAGTTTCGATGAGTCTCAGTGGGTCTCGTCGGGTTTCAATCGGCTGCACGGTTTATTCACGACATTTCTAGTACTCTTCAACTCGATGGAGCTCCGTTGGGAGTTACCGAGCTACGTTCAAAGGGAAGCCATACGATTTTTTTTGCTGTAGGGACCCGTAACTTTTTGTCTTTTTTGGTTTTGAATAGACACAAAGGTTTTAAATAAATTGATTGATTTGAGCTTTGACTTTGGAGTCGGTTGGATCGTATCGTATTTCTGATGATTATTTTTTCAAAACTGTTTGGTGCTTGTCTACATTCCACTCACAACCACTCAAGCGGCAATCTACTAACAACCCTATTGCGACGAAAATAATGGTGCATTCATCACTGTGTTTTTGACAATGATGCAAAATCTGAAAGGTTTGACAAATAATTATGAAAGACATATAAGAACATAAAAGACATATACAAGGTGTTGTTTTGCATCCTATATTTTTAAACTGACATGGTCACCAATACTAATATTAACACTGAAACTGAAAACGGGATATTTACCATGTTAATATTTCTTTTGAGCTCCCGATATTTCGGCGCAAAGTGCTGTAATGTTGATGTCGTAGTGTCGGGTACAAATAGGCCTACTACTACAACTTTTAACTACCTCGACAAAGTTACCCCCTTTTTTTTTTTTTGGAAAGAAGTTCCTTTTCGCGCGTTGTGAAAGGGGGCTAGACGGAAAAAAATCTTACGAAAAGTTGTCACGACACTTTTTGCTATAGTAAGCTATTGTAAGCTTTATTTCTTTACAATAAAGTTGAAATTTCCTTAAATTACGTACAATTGGGGTGTGTATGTGAGTAAGGATAGATATGATTATTATTTTGAGTGACCGAACTACAAAGTACAAATTCGGTTGTGCAGTTAAGTAAGACGTATTGCTTGGAATTAAGGATTAATCTTCCTTAAATTAAATATTCTATTTTTCGTACACTAACTTAAATCTAAAATGTATTGATATTATGCACGTGAAAGGAACTTCGTTCCATCCGGGTGTCCCTTGACACCTCTCAAGTTTTTTTTTTTTTTTTGCGGATGGGAAATCATCAAATGACTTCTCCCGCTCTGGGCGGAGCGGGAGGGAGTGTCAGACTTGTACTGACTAAAACCCACCCATGTTCCTTCTTCGCCCTTTGTGTTCCAGGGCCGCGGTATCTCTTTCGAACAACCCGCAGCCCTGGCAGGCATCGGCCCTTTTCGACCCCTTCCGGTTTGCTGACATCTCCTTGATGCGCGCGTGGAACACGTACGCGCCGTCGTCACAGCTTATCGTCATAAGACGGACGGACGGTGAGCTAGCCCATTACTCACCGTCCACAGCGCCTACGGTGGCCGTGGCCCCCGACGCCCGAGTCGTCTCACGCGGCGGCTGTGACGTGAGCCTCTCTACCTCTCACGTTCCGCCACCTCCTTCGCTAGCATGACTGCTTCGCAGAAGGAGGCGACGGCTTCCCATTCCCTCTCGCTCCGGACCATGGATTGAACCAGGGCCGGACGCGAGAGGTCACCGCCGCACAAAGTTACCCCCTTACTTTTATTTTACGTAACGGTAGTGCATTCCCTTGTCAAGCTACCTATAGTACCAGTGTTTTTACCTATATGGTCCTGGGTTCGTTTGCCAAGTCAAGAAAAGTGATAGCTGTTGGGATCAGTGGCGATTTGGCGAAGCTACCTTGGGTGGCACCCGTTGGGGAAGTTGGTGGTGTCACCCCATCGAAAGTTGGTGGTGTCACCCTATCGAAAGTTAAAAGCAAAAAAACAAATGATAAACGTCATGGATCATTTATTATTTAAAATATTGAACAATAACAAAACAACACAACAAAAAGAAAGGAACCAAAAAAAATAGCTTACAATTCAAATCTCGTCTTTATAGCTTTGACAGCTGCGGTGTGATTCTGTAAGACCACCCTTAGAACTTCGAATCTGAATCCACTGTGAGTTTCTTGATTGACATTCTAAAAACCCGGTTGATAATTCGAATTTACACTAGCGCCACCACTACGAGCGTGTCAGAGAGTTGAACTAAATTAACAGGGAGATTTTGACAGATAAAGTATGAGATGACGTAAGAAGTGGCATTCTGTAAGGTATTTCCCCCGTCACTTCGACGCTCCCTTGGCTACAAAATCAAGGTCATTTTGAACTTTACGGGAAGTGACAGTGGATAGCGATGTGAGATGTGAGTTGTCGTCTGAATTTTACAGAATCGACGTACTGCAAACTCGGAAATAACTTCTTCAAAATTTATATTTTGTATAGCCTCGTGTTCTATGGTTGATACACATACCAAGATTGCTAAGCCACGATTGGTTCATTGTTTCGCAAGTATTTTTTATTTAATTTAGTTTACTGAAACTTCTCTTACATGAAGCTACGAACACGCAAAGTTTAATCATAAGATTTGGAAGAGATTCTGTAAAATCTTATTCAACAATTAACTTTAAAAAGTAGAAATAGAGAATCAGAATTTGTAAAATTAGCGGCTTTTAAGATTTTCCGAATTATACATATGTAGAGCTGAGCTAGTGCTTGTGGGGAAGTAACAAACCCGAAAAAGACACCTGTGCTAGCCACTTAATTTTTGTATTTTGTTCTCGAAATTGTCACCGGGTGTCACCCCAAAAACAGCTACACTCGGTGCGGTGGTTTTATTATTGATTTGGGACGAGAATCATTGGCATAGTTACCTCCTTGAATTTGACGAGGATGCCAAACAACACCTTGTATAATAATGATAAAATAATTATTTCGAAAACAAATATCATCTGTTATTTATTTTGTAACACAAGGTAGATTAAACATCATACCATTGATTAACTTCAAGACTAGTACCTACCTAAGTTACTTATTTACTTTAAGCCCTGACGCTTTCTAGATTTTCCAAAACTAGCTTCTGCCCGCGACATCAGCCCCCCTAGCATGACCGTTCTATCTCTATTCTACCAAGAAACGGCAAGAAATCTTTTCTTTACAACTTGTCATTTCTTCTGCCCGAGCATGGCGCGCACCGTCGACTCGCGTTTCTACGAAGACATAGACAGAAATTCTTTCCATAGCAACGGGGACGTTGCTATGGAAAGTTAAA
This sequence comes from Cerastis leucographa, assembly GCA_963082945.1. NCBI lineage: Eukaryota > Metazoa > Arthropoda > Insecta > Lepidoptera > Noctuidae > Cerastis > Cerastis leucographa. The sequence continues at coordinate 15,437,231 of OY720356.1, read as the reverse complement.
AGGTTACGTTTAGTTAACAAAAAAAAGTTGCCAATTGCACGAGTTTTTCATTTTTCGTTGGCGGGATGGTGTTACTGCATCTTGGATCCAGGCCTGGATCTTTTTCGCGAAATTAAACCTAAATATTTTACATAACATTTCAACCTTTTGAACGTAACTCAACGCAACCAAGAAACGTATTTCGGGTATTTAGTTTTTATTAAGACTAGTTTGACATTTGTCAGAAGTAATGTTTCTACCCCCAAATGTCAAAAGAAGAGAAAATATGGTCGTCATGCTCGACGTTGTAGACTTGTGTCGACTGAAGAAAAGAAACATTTCTTTTCTACATTCTTAATATCGCCATGCTTGGGAAGATAGAAATATCTGTCAAATTGTCAATTCTTCCGTAGACATAGCTCGTTTCTACGGCGGTCATGCTAGGCCGGCTGGTTATAAACTATCTGTCTACCAAATGTGCGAGTCAGTTCAGCCATGAGTGAGTAACACACAAACAAAAGAACCTTCTGAAGAATTGACTTTTGGAAGTCGGTTAAAAATGGGTATCATTTAAGCTATCACCAATTTAATTAGTTTTGTGTTTCTTAAATAATAGGGTTTGTCCTCAAAATAGTAGATCTGTCACCAAAATGTAGTCACCAAACAATGCAAAATCAGTTCCACAATAAATCACCTAAAATCCTGAGATATAAGGTCTAGTACCAAATAAATGTTTTTGTATGTATTATAATTGTACAATCAAACAAACTTACCAAGTGTAGTTCGATTGAAATTGTCTCCTTGTGGTCTCGTCCGAAGATGATGAGAGGTAATTAATTGTTAGTATCGATTCTCGTCACTAATTGACGCCACATAAGTTAAAAGTATTTATAAATTTCTGAACGAATCCTTCGTACGTCATAAATTCCCGCGCTCTGCCTGTCATTTAGTTCAAAGCTGTAAGATAAAATGTTTAGTCCGATTCTACAACTACGGTGGGCGTAGGTAAGTAAGTACCTGCAAGGGTGGGTGGGACTCATCATCTTCGGACGAGACCACAAGGAGACAATTTCAATCGAACTACACTTGGTAAGTTTGTTTGATTGTACAATTGTGCTCCTTGTGGTCTCGTCCTCAATGATGAGAGGTAATTAATTGTTAGATGTTCAAAGTCTAGGTGTAGAATCACTCTTTTTATTCTGAAATAATTTTAGTTTATAACTTTAATTTTCTTATAAGATAGGTACATATTTTTCTTGTACATGTAATAATAACATTAATTGGTAACCTTATTATTAAAATAAAATGTAACTTCTAAGATAATTATTTTCTTATAAAATAATCAGACTCATGGTTTTCTTATTTGTATGTATACATTTTAATAAGTATTTAATAACAATCTTATTCGAGCCTATGACTCATTTAAAATTGCTTCCGCAAATGTTGTATCCCTTACATCAATAATTGGTCGATTGTAAAACTGGGCAAATGTTGTTGAAGACTCAGTCCAACCGGCAGTTTTCCTGATCAGGTCAATGTTAACACCTTTTAAAAAGGCTGCTGAAGTTGCAGCATGTCTGGTGCTGTGGGTAGAAAAAATGGACGTATCTATTCCACTAGCAGCTAAGATTAACTTTATCCACCGGCTGATTGTACTAACCCCTACAGCCAAATGTGGCTTTTTGAATGAGATAAACAAGTTTGGACATTTCCTGATCTTTGAAGTTATCTTTAAGTAATTAATCAAGCATTTAGCTGGACAAATATTAGGTCGGTCGGGAAAGAATGGTAATATTAACATAGGTTGATACCGGTTGTGACTGGAAGTCTTAATTAGTTTTTCTATTTTTATGATTATTTTATCATGTAATATAGTTATTTGTTCAATATCTATTGAAGCTAGTGTCTGAATCCTATGGCCTGTGGCTAAAGTTAGCAATGCAGCTGTCTTATGGGAACATGACTCCAAATGATTAAGATCGGTGTAATTTCTTTCTATAAAATTAAGGACAATGGAGACATCCCAGGTATAATTATACTTAGGCTTACTTGGCCTTAGTCTAAAGAAACCCTTAAAAAGTCTCTTGATTTTGTCATCTGCTCCTACCTGTGGTCCTATCACTAAAGCTAATGCGGATCTTATGCAGTTGAGGGTACTGTAGGAAGCACCCTCATGAAACTTTATTGTTAGGTAAGAAATCACTTCTGGTATAGAAACAGTGGTTGCATGTAACTGTTTTTCATTACAGTAATTAAACCATGCTTTTATACAAGGTAAATATTGTTTAAGGGTATTACTTGAAATTGATGACATCATTATTTCAGCTGCCTGTTCGTCTATTCCAGAATCTAAGAAGACTTTCCGGATAATCTCCCTGCCATTAGTGATAGGTTGCGATGTAGAGGATGTGGTGAACTGGAATTACATAAGGAGAGTAGATTACTGTTAGGTTTAAAAATAATTGGGTCTGATAGCATTAGCCTTCTATATAATGGATACCAGGGCTGGGTTTCCCAATAAGGTACAACAAGAATCCCAGTTGCTTCATCAGTGATAATTTTCTCAATACATCTAAGTACCATGGAAAAAGGTGGGAAAGCATAGAAGAAAACTTTGCTCCAAGAAAATGTGAATGCATCCACTTTAAATGCAAATGGGTCTGGATGCCATGAAACATATCTGATACATTTGGTGTTTGTTCTTGATGCAAATAAATCTATTTCAGGGCATCCAAAATTATTAATGATTATATCAAAGTATTTATGATTAAGTTCCCATTCAGTGTGACCTAAATCTCTCCTAGATTCAAAATCTGCTACTACATTGTCTTTTGTATTTATATATGATGCAAATACATGTATATTACGGTGTTCACACCATTGCCAAATAGCTTTGGCCAGCTCATGTAAGTGTGGGTATTGTATACCTCCATATCTGTTTATATATGAGATTGCTGTAGTGTTATCTATTCTCATAAGTATCTCACAATGCGAGAGATGTTTCGCAAAACTTTTTAAACCAAAGAGAGCAGCTTTAAGTTCTAAGGTATTTATGTGCAACTGAGATTCTTGTTCAGTCCACGGACCACTGGTCGACTGATTATCACATGATGCGCCCCATCCTGAAGGAGACGCGTCTGTATCAATTTCTAATCTATATTTGTTCTTTCTTATGGGGGCTAAAGACTTTGGTATATTTGTTAGCCACCAATGTAGATCTGCATAGCAGTTACTTGGTAGAGAAATCATTGCTTCATAATTATCCTTATTTGACAAAAGGGACAGGTATTTATGTCTTTCTAGTTCTTTTGTGTAAAGTAAACCATAGTGAATAGCTGGACAAATAGACACCAGTGTACCTAAGACCTGAGCTAGAAACCTAATAGAAAAGGTTAGTTTTGTCATTAACTTTCTAACTAATTTTATGCACTTATTTCGTTTTTCTGAGCTTATTGAAATAGACATAGTGTTTGTATTGAATACTAAGCCAAGAAATTTGCATTCTCTTGATGGGATGAGTTGACATTTTTCTCTGTTAATAACAAATCCTAATTGTGTTAGTAATTCTATAGTCTGGTTTACATTAGCAATACATTCTTCATATGTTCTGCCCATACATAACCAGTCATCAAGATATTGAACGGACTGTAGGCCCATTCCTCTCAATAGTGCTACAATGGGTTTTAATAATTTTGTGAACACATATGGTCCAGTACACAACCCAAATGGTAGAACCTTGAAATGATAGAATTTACCCTCAAATATGAATTTAAGATATTTCCTATGATCTGGATCAATGCTACACATATAATATGCATCTTTCATGTCAATAGTTGCCATGTAAACATTATTTTTTAACAGTTTGCACACTGTACGGTAATCTTCTAACTGAAAATGATCAGTTGTTATATAATGATTTAGGTTTTTTAAATTGAGTATAAATCTAAAATCACCATTAGGTTTTTGTGCAAGGAATATAGATGAGCAAAACTGATCTTTTGTGTTAGAACATTGTTCTATCGCACCTGTTTGTATTAATTTTTGGACTTGGGTTCTCATTTGTTGAAATTCCAGAGAAGAAAAGGAGTCATTCCGGGGTAAGTAACTCTGTGATGGTATCTCATCAAACGGAATCTTGTATCCTGATACCCATCTCAGTATGGTAGGGTCATTGGTAACCCTCAGCCAACTGTCAATAAACAATGGAAGTCTGCCTACCTGGGCTTCTAACGTCTCTGACGTGGGTTGTTGTGGAATGGTTGACGTTGTTTCTTGTCCTCCTTCCCCTGTTGTCTGTTTACCGGGTTGGTCGGCCTTCCTCCAGTCAGTATCCGGGCACTTGGACGTGGAGGGCCCCTCCAGTTTAAAGTTTTGGGTTTTCCTTTAAATGTCCCTGGTTGATTTAAAGTATTTTTGAGGTCTTTAACTGACCTTTGAACCGCCCTAGTGTTTCGGATTTTTTCTGCGAGATTGCTGCCAAACAGCAGGCTATCTGGATCCTCAGTTAGGCAATCCTTCATTTCTTTGTTAATCACTGAAGAAATTAACATCCGGCGACCTCGTGTGTCAGCATGGAGACTGTCACATAGTATCTTGGCTGCGTCATTGACATTTTTTATTATATCAATCTTATTTCCATTTTTGAGGAAAAGTTCCAAACACTGGCCAAGAGCTGCTAAGGCTGTTGCCACTTGCTTCTGTTTTTCTCTTATTATGGTATCTCTCTTTTTTACTGAGTCTGAGATTGCAGCCATTATCTCTGGATTGAGTTTTGGAGGCAACATCTGTATGTTGTCAAATGGAACATATTTTTCAAACAACTCTCGTTTTAAATCTTTGTTAAGTCCCTTGGCAAGGATAGGTGCCCAGCGGTTTGCAATTTCTGGATGGGCCTTAGGACCTGTCTTTACTTCTTCAACAGTACCCAATGCTAGTAAGATCTCTTCATCGATAGTTGACTGTTCTAGGTCTAGGGCTGGGACTGATTCTATTGGCTCCGATGCCATTGCAGATTCTATTGGCTCAGGTGCTGAGGCAGTTTCTATTGAATCTGGGGCCTGGGCTGTTTCCATTGGCTCTGGGGCCATGGCTGAGTATATTGGCTCCTGATTCATATCATAGTTTCTTTCCGGTGGCAAATGGACGCTGCCAGTCGAATCTACGACCGTAAAATATATATTAATACATATGGCAGAGTTAACAGTGTAGATCTACACTATAGAGCATACCTAACAACTACAGCTGTTAGTGATATTATAATAAATATCTGCCTAGATTGTTTCGTAAAGAGAGTCGGGATTCACATTCGTGTTTTTACATGTTTTGACACCGCCGTACCTCACAGGTGGGCCTGAGTATCCATGTTAAAACTATTCGACAACCGTCATATTCTGTTTGTGTTAAGTGTATTGAAATGTTTCGACACCGCCGTACCCTGCCGGTAGGCCTAAGTGTCCATTACAATACCTTTAGCTGTAAAAAGAAAAACTGAGTTTAAACAACGCTTACCGGTACTGTCCGAGTCGTATTCAACTCGCTCCAGTTTCTTTTGTAATCGTTGCATTTTCCTATTTATTCTTTATTTTTTCTTTTCCTTTTGTTTTTGCTTTGTTCTTCCCATATTTAATCACTGTATACACTATTATAAGAGAAATATTTGATGGAAAAAGAAAAGCGTGGCGTCGCTCTCGTGACATAAGAAACGAATGACAGGCAGAGCGCGGGAATTTATGACGTACGAAGGATTCGTTCAGAAATTTATAAATACTTTTAACTTATGTGGCGTCAATTAGTGACGAGAATCGATACTAACAATTAATTACCTCTCATCATTGAGGACGAGACCACAAGGAGCACAATAGGTGTGTCCTAATAAGTATTTAAGCAAACTAATTTAAACAGATCACCAATAAATCATATTATGTTACTAGAAAATTGCATTAAGTTCAAATAGTAGTCGACGGAGCCCCGCTACGCGGGGCTCCTATTTCTCTCTGCAGGGTTTAAAGTAACCTAACACGAAGGGGATGTCGGGGGTCTTACTGTTATTATAAGAACGAAGTTTATATTCATGTAATTCAATCTAATTTTATTGGTTATCGATCTCTTATTTTACTGATAATTCATACCTGGGAACAATTTTTGTTTATCTGAGAACGAAAATATTTCGTGGCGATAGATCTATTTATTAGGTGATACAACTTGATGACAAATATAAATTTTGGTGATAGAAAATATAGTTCCCGTTAAAAATACTATTTTTGTTCGTCGGATTCCTTTCGTAATAGCTCGATGTGTGTCGGCCCCTCGTGAGTTAGCACTGAGTGGTCCAATAGTCCGGTTATTGCAATTTTCATAGTATGTGTACAATTGTACATGTTATACATATCGGGCGATTGTTCGGTAAATATTTGTTGAACAAGTTTCGCTACTGAATCTCTATTATTGCAGCTTGTGTTTTAGTTTAAACTGGCCTTTTCATTCTTCTTCTTGCGTCTTCATCGTATCGCTGGCATTGAATTGTTTTAAATTATGTTCGTAACTATGACACTTCGGGTTTGGATGAACGGTGGATGAGAGGTGGAGCTGTTTCAGAAATGTCCATCTCTCTTCCTTATCTTGCTGTGCTCCAGAATGCAGTCAAATTGTCATATGTGCTGCCTTTTATTGATAGTTGTTTGTGATATAGTTATTTTTTCTATCCGATAACTTTATATCACTTACCAATTTTACTGGGTTACTGAAAAGACCTAACGACAGGCGGTGCTTACTTACAAAAATAACTGTTGAACATAACCACATTCTAAAAATAAGTCTCTAAAATCAGGAGTCGAAGTGTTCTACTAAAAGCCCAATGTGGCGGTCTCTAAATTGATCTCACGATAAAACAAATTGGATAAAACCTCCGTAATCAGGTGATCATCGAAATCACTGAACATTGAGCGAGCTACGTTATTTAAATGTAGACGTGAGAGCAAACCTATTCAAGACCCCGTTCACGGCCTCGGGTAATCCGATTCACGCGTGTCATTTGTTTCCATTGTGTGAGTACTGTACTACTGTCGCAGTGCAAGTTGGTGAATCGTGGCCAGCAAAAAAAACTATTTTCATTTGTTTTTTTTTCTGCAATTGTTGTTTTTCTTGAGTGTGTAACTCGCGGACAAGCGGTAAGAATAACATAACATCACGCCTGCAATCCCAGAATGGTTAAGCAGAAATTTACCTAATAGTACACGCACATTCCGTCACTTATTATTAAGTGCCATGTAATACGGGGCTAGCCTATTGCCATCAACTGAGCACAAATATAGACTGCATGGCTGCTACTGGGAAATTCCTGATGGAAAAACCCAATAACACTGCCCAATTCGAGAATCGAATCCAGGACGTCATGCGGTAAGAATAGATTCTATCAATTCAGTAAGCTACTAGCTGTGATTTTGACAGACAGCTGTACAAAACTCTTTGAAAACGTCGTTGTAATCTATTCGATTAAATTGGATCAGCCGGCTCCTTGTGTTGTGTAATGGCTTTATTATTAGGGATTTCTATTAGGCCCGTATTATCTGCGTACAGTACGACACGAATTCAAAGTTTCATCGACCGACCATAAGGAGGGAAAAACGATTGCATGCGATGATAAGTAGTAGGTATACCTGCTGGATCATGACGTCTTAAAGCAGTATTATGTTACTCTTATGCCAGTGTAGGAAAGACATGGAGCTACATAGGATGTATAGTGCCATCTCTTTCCCACACTGGAAAAGGAGTAAAACAATAATGTTTTAAGACGTCGTGGTAGCCCACCTGTTCCTAACTACCTGCTTCCGTTACTTTTTATTGCCCCCTCAATTCACACCTCAGTTTGTTTAAACTCAAGTCAAGTTGATAAAAAATGCGCAATTATTTAAAATCTTATTAACTTTGTAGAATATAAAGTGACTGCGTTTGACAAACACAGATGCAGCTCTTATGTTGTGTCTTACTTTACACCGGTTACTGACTTGACTTGTTATGAGCACCTAGTAGTATGTTTAATAATCGCTTTTCCTCCCTTCTATTACGATTATGGCTCCCTAAATTCCTGCCTGAATTTGTTTGAATTGTTGCCATTGCCATTCAGTTAGGCTTTACGGAACATAAACTCATCAGTGAAGCCCTAGAACGAGCGCGCAATGTGACGTGAATACGTAGATTAAAAAAAAACTACTAGTTTCACTTATAATATTATCATAATTTTAAGAATTTATTCATATCTATGGCTGATACTGATTGTGGTTGTTGTAAACAATTTAACTAAAATGCTTTTGAATAATATTAAATTTTCGATAAAAAAAATGGCCTATGTTCGTTACGACACAGCGCGCTTTTTCTAGAGCCTGTTACTCGTATTTGACTCTTCCCGATGAAGCCTTTAAGTTGTGTCGTACTTTAAGCCTGAGGAGTCTACACCAATTTATATTTATAGATGGATTGTTGTTATCGATCTGTAAACGTCAGAGGATTTGATATGGGTTGCTCTGTTAGATAAATTGGTAATAAGCTTAGGTTATGTGCCGAACACGTGTTTACTGCGGCCGTTATTTGTTTGCTGAAGGTTACTGTTGGATTTAGGAGAGGTAATAATTATCTTATTGCTTCGGTCATGTATTCAAAGAAGGTCTATTTTTGCAAATATATCGATTGTTGAGGATTTTCATATCGGTTTTTGTTTTGTTTTGCACTTTTTTTCTTGTTTTTTTTTATTAATATGTAGTTTTATTTGTTATTATTGCACTGATATTTATTGTATACTAGCTGTCCCGCGCAACTTCGTCTGCGTCTCATTTTCCCCGTTTTCGCAACATTTTTCATTGCTGCTCCGCTCCTATTGGTCGTAGCGTAATGATATATAGCCTATGTCCTTCCCCAGGTTGAAATCTATCTTCTTGCCAAATTTCATTAAGATCCAATCAGCCGTTTAGTCGTGAAAAGGTAACAAACAAACAAACATACAAACAAACAAACAGAGTGACTTTCGCATTTATAATATTAGTATGGAAGTATGGATGAGTACATACCTATTCATACACATAATTCACAACACAAAGTACCTACATGCCTACTAAACTGTTTTTCGTCCGTCACGTCATTATCTTGGGTGCAGTTGAAAATCAGCGTCGGGCACTAGCTGTTAGGCAGTTTGCTGAACTGGGCCTTTTTGGCGCAGCCGTGAGACACACAATATTATTTTTTTCTGTTTAGTTTTAAGTTTTAACTTTTTTTTTTTGCTGTGTTCACTTTCGGCATGTGCCAAATATATGTTTTCTTTCTTTCTAGGATTGGACCTAGAGTATATATAATTCAGTCGTAGGTACCCCAATAAATTAGAGACAGTTGAATACAAAGCAAAGCCTTTACTTGTTTCCCAGCTAGAAAGGAAACGATTCAAATATTTACTCAAGTAACATTTACATGTACATTCTCCGTATAGTTAAGATTCCAGACAGGTTATGCATTTTAACCCGATAGTGACATTTATTAAGGTATCGCTCCGTGTCCTCGTCCCACAGTCCGGTATGTTCCGCTGACGGCGGCGGCGCAGTACATTTGAGTTATAACCGCGTGGCCACGAGCTACAACCTAAACAGACACGCGTGTTGCGGGGAAAACGAATGAAAGAAGCTTAAAGGAAGCACGGGTCATCGTGACATGAATTGCGACTAGAAGTCAGTACTAGTCGTATGGAGGATTCAAGTAATTCACGCGCGTTTTGCACGGCGCAGTCACATCACCTGAGGTCGTGTACGGGGTGCCTGGAATTCAAAGCTTGTTTTCCGAAGAAAATTTAGTTTGTTTTTTTGGACGGTACTGTTGGTGCAGTGGCGGAACGATTGGCTGCTGCACTGGGGGTCGCAGGGTCGATTCACGCACGTTAAGTGTGGGAGTTTAAATGTTTGTACCCACAGTACGGAAGAAATTCCTAGAGTGGGGCGGTAACGTAAAAAAAAACCTGTTCTAGTAGAATCGTTATATTTTTAACCCCCCGACCAAAAAAGAGGGGTGTTATAAGTTTAACGTGTTTATCTGTGTGTCTGTCTGTGGCATCGTAGCTCCTAAACGAATGGACCGATTTTGATAAAATTGGTGTCGTTTGAAAGGTATCTTCATCGAGAGTTTTCTTAGCTATGTTTCGAGAAAATCTGCTCAGCTCTTTGAAGCTCATCACCTCTTTTCTAGTTGATGAAGAGATAAAACTAGTTCTACGGGTCTGGCTGAATCGAAATTTGAATTCTTGTCACTTGTCAACATGGGCATCGCCAGGGGGTAGGCTGCACACCACGCCTCCCCCTTTTTTAAAAATATTTATAATGTTCCTTGTTCTCGTTTATTAGCGAGAAAAGGCGCAACACCGAAAAAAGTGGAAGGATTGGGAGGACACCTATGCCTAGGAGCGAGACAGTCAAGGCTAAGAAAAAATAATTTAAATTTAAAAAGGATGAAATAAAAATTACATTTAAAATTTAAAAAACCCCGACGGAATAAACCTCTAAAAAACCAAAAATAAAATTCGGTCGGAGGTTTTTTTTTTTATTTTTTTTATTTGTAAATGTTACAATGACATTTTCTTTTATGCTGCAGCTATTATGTCATCTCTCTGCACCACCCTAAAGTTGAGTGGTAGAAAATGGCCAAGGCTTTAACCTCCGTCTATGTACAGTGTTTTTATTATATTTGTAGTTTATTTTTTTATTAAAACTTTATGCACATCTATACAAGGTGTTGTGTCATTATTGATTAGGGTCGAGAACCATTAGCATAGTTACCTCCTTGAATTTGACGAGGATGCAAAATAACACCATCTATATAAATACAGGCTTTAATACTATTAGGGAACATCCATAAAATGTACTTTTCCTAGTGAATGCAGTTTAACCTAACTTTAACCCGACCCGCAGTGATATAATATTTCCCCGTGCTGTCGTCCCAAAGTCGTGTGTTCCTTTGACGGTGCAGTACGTTTGAGTTATAAATGCGAGTTACGGGTGTTGCTTGCAATGAGATGTAGTTTGTGGAGTATATTAGTTTATAATGGAACGAGTTTTGGACGCTGAATGCATAGGGATGCTAGTTTTAAGTTCGAAAATATTGTTTAGGTTTTTAATTTTTTTTAGCATACCGTCTCATCATGGAAGAGCTCGTGGCTAAATAATAACAGCCGCACGGGTCAGTCTTTAAGGTTAAGCCGTGCTTGCCGAGGCTGGTCCGTGGATGTGTGACCATAATTTCATACCGAGTTTCCTCCGTGCCTCGAATGGTCTAGGCTGTCATTTGTAGATCTTTGACAGCCGTTACGAGTAGTCAGAAGCCAGAAGTCTGACATCCAGTCTTACCAAGGAGTATCGTATTAACCCGTTATTGGGTTGTGGAGGTCAGATAGGCAGTCGCTTCATGTAAAATACTAGTACTAGCTGCATCCGGTTAGACTGGAAGCCGACCCCAAGATAGTTTGGGAAAAGGCTAGACAGATTATATGACCGTCTCATCATGCACCCTGTTAAGCTTGGTAATGAAAATAAGATCAATATAAAAGCAGATAAGATTTAATTTCTTTCAATTTCATTTTTTATTTACATTCCTTATTCTCCTACTGGATTGTTGAGGTCAGATAGGCAGTCCCTTCATGCATTCAATGCTAGTATTTATGTACATTCGGTTAGACTGTAAGCTAACCCCCACATAGTTGAGAAAAGCAGAAGTTGGCAGGATCTAACATGCTGCTACGTCCTGCAGTACCGACGACGCAGCTGTACGTGTCCCGTTTGCACCACTCTACGAAGACTGAGGACATCGTAGAGTACATACGGGTGAAGACCAACTGGACCTTGAGGGTGGAGAAGCTGGAGGCGCGATATAACACCAATTTCAAGTCGTTTGTGGTGCGCGTTCCGACTCACCATTTGGTGACCTTCCTCAAGGAAGAGTTTTGGCCGAAAGGTGTGCTGTATCGGCGTTTCCGCGGCCAGCTACGTGACACGACGCCGTCACGTCGTGTGCAGTAGTTGTTATTTTTGTATAAAGTATTTATTAGTTTAGAGTTATTGTTTTTTATACTTATATATGTATTGTGTTTTATGAGCCCTAGTTGCCTGAAATAAATGATATTGTATTGTATTGTAATGTAAAAGGGTAAGCAGATGATGATTCTTCCGCCGCTGATCACATTATTTAGCGTCGAGTCTGTTTTCTGCGTCAAGTTTATCGTGCTTGCTTCTGCTCTATATTGGACCACCAGGTTAATAGCGAGCGGCCTCTACCTCGCTTTTGTCTTGGTAGGAGTAAATTCATATGTCCACCATGGTCTCCACCACATGTCTTGTCGTGTCCGTACCACCAAAGGTGATTTTCAGTCATATTATCGGTGATTGGTGGGACGTCTGAGCTTTCTTGTATGTATTACGTAACTTCGTCTTTGTCACATTTTCCCCGTTTTTGCAACATTTTTTATTGATGGTTTGCTCTTATTGGTCGTAGCGTATAATTATATAGCCTATAGCCTTTTTTGATAAATGGGGTATCCGACACTAATAGAATTTTTCAATTTGAACCAGTTCCCAAGCTTAGCGCGTTCAATCAAACAAACTCTTCAGCTTTATAAAATTAATTAGTGTAGATGATACAATTATTTTAAAATACACCTAAAATGTACCTTCATTACAGTCCATTTCACTGTATTTAATCTTTCATATTTACATAATAGACTAGATTTTTTTGCTTAATTTAAAGCCACACAGTATCCTAGTATAATAACATTGACACAGTAAATTCACATATTACTGCCATTGATAACAAATAGCAGTCATTGGTTTCAGGGAAATAAATGAGCGTATATTTTAGCAGTTTCCCTGAAAAGGCTCGATGACCGAATTAATTAGCAGGATTCAATTAATTCTCCATATTTATACCAGTACCGCCGCACTGTTGACATGACATTATGAATAACTTCAATGTATTTAAATTGCTATTCAAAATGTTTTTCATTGTTTACCAACCGTGTAGTTATGTTGCGGTTGTAATATATAGAGTGACTGGAAATTAGTGACCGATACTTAAACACATAATTATGCTCGTGATAACAAATAACTTTTCCAAAGAAACACTTTTTTATACTCATACACTTTTATCGCAACACAACAGCCGTATGAAATTTGCGTGCTCGTACGCCTGTGACCTATCAGCTGTTAGCCACGAGACGCCGTTCTCCCTCGTTACTATCGTACCGTGCCACAGTCGGTAGGCAGAGCACCCGCATGGCTCGCAACCCCAAATTTCATAATATGGCTGTTGTGTTATCGTGATAAAAGTGAAAATAAAAAAAATATATAAAAAAGATGTTTCTTTGGGAAAGTTATTTGTTATCACGAGTTTAAATCATGTGTTTAGGTATGGGTCACTAATTACCAGTCACCCTACATATTTTGTATTCAGAGTGGTTTTTCTATAGTTTTAGCGCTTTATTGAAAACTCACTCGTACACTCACTAATAAATAGGTACTATTAATATGATAAATAAGAAAGAAACTCTGTCTGTTAAATTTTATTTCGTTAGTATGTAAGATTGCATGTCCTCGTGGGACAATTCGCAACTTCTACGCGACCGAAGCTGCGAGGAAAAGCTATTTGAAACTTAATACTTTAGCGATGTAGTGTACATCTAACTTGATTTCTCGCACCAACGATCGATGTACCGTTTATCATTATAGTATTACAAGAAGGTAACACGAATGACGTCACCATATTAATTGACTCAGTTACGGTTGAACGTTCCTGAAATCCAGTTACATGCCCCCCGGCTACGAAGCTCGTAGCCGCCGTCGAAACGCTACGGGTGCTACGAAAGGCGTAGCTCGGGGCTACAAACCAAAATCTCATTTGGGAAATGTTATAATGTTAGTTTAACAGTGTATGTTTTGTTCAACTGTTAAGAAATATACTTCAATAGAACTAAGAGAGGAAGAGAGAAAGATACACGGGAGAGGGAGGAAAGATATGAGTGTAGTAGTTGTTAGAAAAGTCGTTTGTGTAAACAGCTGTATTGGGAAGTTCTATTAAAATTCCGACCTCCACAAACCAGTTAGCACTGGGTAATACGTTATTCATATTATTTGCGACTGTCAAAGATATACAGATAACAGCCGAGACCAAATGCTTAACGTGCTTTCCGAGGCACGGAGGAAACTCGGTATGCAATGTCACCCATCCACCGACCAATCTAGGCAAGTGCGGCTTAACCTTAAGTTTAAAAAAAGCGGCTGTGATTACTAAGAGGGGACTCTAGTCGGTAATTGAAAGTATTTGATATGATTTGAAGAAACTATTGCCGTCGCGCTGCGCCCGACCTAGCCTCCGTAAAGTGCGAAAGGGACAACTGCAGCTCAGGCTGATTTTACCTACAAAAATCTTGACCAAAAGACGTTTTGTATTCCGCTGTTTTCTTCTTCAAAACTAAACTGATCTAAATAATTCTTATATCAAAATTTAAAGGAAAGGTATATCTATGCTTCCATTATTTTCTTTTTTGTCAAAAACTTATCTAATTTGTCTGATATTCGTCTGAACATGGCGGTAAAAACGGGCTTCTTTTCGGGTTTTTAGATTGTCATAATTCTTTTAGTGATTATGTTTAAAAAAAGGAAATGATAGGGGCATGTATTAATAAGACCTAGATTTTTTGAAAAAAAAATCATAGCTCTAGACGCTGCATCCACGAGGAAAACAGCGGAATACGTCTGTATGGAGAAATACCGACTAGAGTCCCCTCTTAAGCAGCTCCACTATATTTCCAGGTCCTTAACGAAAATAATACCTATTCTCAGATCATTAGTTTCCGTGCGACTGCTGCTCTAAAACTTAATTCTATGTTTTATTTATAACTTCATTAAGTTTAGGGTAAAGTTGCTAACTAGCTAGACTCCAAGAGGCACTGAATTAGATCTACATTAGTTGAGTAACTTTCGTAGTTCAAGCGTTTGAGCTGGTAAGAAATAATTATATTATTATTGGAATTGACAATAAACGTCCTCTTGTGTCAAACGCAAACTTGTAAAATTATTGTTCAAGTTATTGTCTATTTTTAAGGCCTTAAGTAGAATATCAGACTATCAACCTCAATTAGGGTTGTGACCAACGTGCCCACAACGGTGGATCCGTGCCTGTTATGTTTCTGAATAGGGGATCGGACTGGGTAAAGAAAACGACATTCTATTTTGTCCGTCAGACAGATAATACAAAAATATTAGACACGTATTTTTTGTTTTATCAAAATATCAAAAAATTACTTAGTTAGAACTCATTAAAGTTGGAGAGTGGGCTTACTACGTCACAAGTAGGTATAAAACTTACCTACATGTGACGTCATGCGCCATTTCAACTCAATATATCTCCGTAATTTTATGACCACGTGAAAAAAGAAAAAATACGTGTCCAATACTTTTCAATAAACTACCCGACGGAAAAAGAAAAAAAAATAGGATTATCCCCCAATTGTGATACACGTATTTCAACGTTTTTGAAAAACTCACCCCTCAGACGACAAGAGGGGTGGCAATTTTTTTTGAGGGTTATCACGTTTATATGGACAAATACGCTAAAAAAACTTCTTCTAGGGGATCTGGAACATTAGCGCGAAAGACATTTACGCGAAGGACACTTGCGGGAACCCATTTAACTAACTAGCTAACAATCTTTTACTGAAAGAAAACAAACAAAACAAAATGTCGAAAGTTATTTTTACCTAATGTAACACAACATGAACTAAATTTAAATCTTGACGGAAAAATAATAATTTTATAGCGAAAACTGTATTCTTATGGATTACCATCTATTTAAAACTACATTTGGCCGCGCA
Source organism: Cerastis leucographa (assembly GCA_963082945.1). NCBI lineage: Eukaryota > Metazoa > Arthropoda > Insecta > Lepidoptera > Noctuidae > Cerastis > Cerastis leucographa. Next base: position 15,421,366 of record OY720356.1, on the reverse strand, counting down.
GAATAGAACTTTTTCGGGGAGGTTAAGCTCAGCTGCCTTTGCAGTTAGGAAAATAAGGCAGTTAACTGATGTAGCCAGAGCTAGGTTAGTATACTACGTTTAGATGTATGAGGAATAGGGTGTAAAGTTCCTCATCCCCTGTAGTAAACGGACGATCTTCCGACCAGACAGGTGTTATGTCTGGTGGGCAACTGCCCGACAGTTGTTGTCGGGTTTCTCTATACAACATGTAACTTAATTAACGCACGTCCTGAAAATAGTTTGTTCAGAATCGTTTACTGAATCGATTTCTATCATTTTTAACATAGGTAATTTTTTATCCCAAAAATAATTAAAACTACGGAAATTATTGTCATATTATCCCTGTACAGTCAAAACAAATTGAAATGGACGTAGTTTCGTTATGTTGTGTCGAGCGGCGCGATAACTGCTTGTGCGAATGTGTGCGTTGCGTCGTAGTAGTATGACCATAACGTTCTCCAAGAATTGGTATAACTAATTTAATAAATAACAATGCATATACATGTTAAATTAAAAAAACAGTGTATATATTATGATTATAACATAATATTCTAATTGGGGTGTTTGAGGGTGTGCGTTAATTACGTTACTTGTTGTATAGTCTTAAGTCGATGTAAATTTTGCTTGCGAGATGTAGGAAATGTATGTTAGTTCTTCCGTCGTGTCATAGATGGCGATGTAGTACTTTTTGTAGTAAGTTGGTTTTTGTAGGTCGCTACATACGTTTATTTCTTATTTATTATGTCTTATGGCATTCTTCTGTGGGGATCGGCAGCCGACGTTGATTCAACTTTTATATTGCTAAAGAGGGATCACGATCTATAAAATGGGTCCTCGCGGGTCCCTCAGAGAAAAATTTAAAGAGATCGATATGCTGACTCTGCCTTCACTTTATATCTTAGAAAGTTTTTTATATGTCCACAAAATCCGAGCGCATTTTAGAATAAGAAGCGACTTCCACATTATAAACACACGCAGTAACACGAAATCGTAATACCCAAATTTAGATAAACAAAAACTAGCAAATCATTTCTTATAAACAGTATACGCTTTTATAACTAGTTGCCGAAGTCAGTTACAGAACTGACCCATGGAAAGATTAAAAATAACTCAAACTTGTCATTAAGAGCATATATACCAAATTAAGGACTACGTTGAAGACAAAGAAGTTTGGCACTCATAAACGACACAAATGTGTGGATGTCTCTAACTATTCCCAGTTTTATTTTTTTCATTCTTATTCAGATGTTTTATAATAGTTTTCAAATCATCACACCGTTCATTTATTGTTCAGAATAATTACAGCACCGATGATAAAATTTGTGTCAATTGTTTAATTTAGTCTTCTTATAATATTTTAAACTGGCTTTCTCTGGCTTCTCACAAAAGCTTAAAAATACAATTTTCTTTAAAGCAAACTGAAAAATAAAAAGTAAGTAATCTGAATTCTGAATAAACAAACCTTCCATGAGATCAACTTAAAATTACTTCTCAACTATAGTCCTCGTACCTTGTATTGTTGTGTACTTGCTTTTAATTTAATATTTTCTAAAAGCTCGTATAAAAAGAGTATTTATCTATAATATGTAGTCTCTTCAGCTCTCGAATTACTTTTTCTAAGCTTTAATAAATAAACTAACTCCGATAACTGAAATCTTTTGTGTCGCGGTTTTAATCTTGTAAAGTAAATAGCGACGGATTCTACTACCTACTTGACAAAACATCGAGGTTTATGTATTTTGTAAGTTTAGTATATGTCTTACTGGTTTAGGCCCACGGCTTCACCCGCGTGGAGTCGCTCTGGTCGATCTTTAAGGTGAAGCCGTGCTTGCCGAGGTTGGTCCGTGGATGGGTGACCATAATTACATTCCGAGTTTCCTCCGTGCCTCGGAAAGCATGTTAAGCCTTTGGTCTCGGCTGTCATTTGTAGATCTCTGACAGTCGTTATGAGTAGTCAGAAGCCAAAAGTCTGACAACCAGTCTTCCTATCCAGTTACTGGGTTGTGGAGGTCAGTTAGGTAGTTGCTTCATGTAAAATACTGGTAGTCAGCTGCATCCGGTTAGACTGGAAGCCGACCCCGAGATAGTTTGGGAAAAGGCTAGGCAGATGATGATGATAAATATTATCAGTTTTCATACCTATATAATTATTAAAGCAAAACCACCAGCAACTACACGATCATTATTCCTTAAAAACAAATTACTTATTTAATTTCAAAAGATTTTTCGTTATAATATTTAGTTGGCGTCTACAGAATATGAAAGAAATGTCCTTTGTAAAGAATTTACATTTAATTCTGTGAGGCGATGAATTCAGCTCCTTTGCTCCACTATGTATATTTTATGCTATCATTATTCTCTCGTAAGATTCCACTCGAACAAGGACGAAACTAATTTTAACGTCGGTTAAAATAAAAAAAAAATACAAAATTTTAGATATAAAAGTGTCGTAAAAGTTTTATTTCTATTACAACAGCTCCTTTTCCATTACGTTAATACTGCCAGACTAAACAGTTAGAGCGTTTTATGTTTTTTCGTCGTTTAAAATGTTTTCTTTCAGGTAAAGTCGTAAAGACGAGACACAGGGAATCGTAAATTATTTTGTAACGGTGCCGGAGGGTGGAAGTGTTTCCATCTCACTTTATTATACAGAATCCAGTTCGCCGTAAGAGATACTCGTTATGATATATTACTTTGATTTATGCCGAGTCTCGTAGTTTTCAATAAATCTCAAAGCTTTAGTTGTGGAACGATAGACACACCTTTACTTTAGTCGTCTGTTCGTCCTGTACTTAGTTTGCATGAAATTTTCTATGTATGAGTTTTAGAACTTCGTTTGTACTCGTATTCTCATGTGATCGACAGACCACGACACGACAGATCCATTTATATGATTCAATATTCTAGCATTAGCAGTCATAAAATAACAAAAAACAACTTAGGATAAAATCAATACAGTTATACTTTGTACTTTCTACTTCACATCATTGAACATTGTGTATTTTGGAAACGAAAAGCAAGAAAAAGTTGTAGATATTTTTGACCAAATAACAAAAATTATATTTCTTAGTACCTAAATTAACCAACTTTTAAATAAGTATATCAATACAAACTTTACCATTGGTTGTTGTTATACAGTTTCCAAAGGCATGTAGAAGAATCCTTAAGATCCCCGAGAACGAAGAAGAAGAGAACGAAGAACTCCTTCAAACGCGACGCGACGCGCCACGCGGCGACAAAACCTACGTAGAACAATTTCTATGAAAACGCACGCGACTGCTCACACATAATTTATATAGATATTTGATTAATTTTGATTTGAAAGATAGGTAAGGCATAAAATGATTTTCCAAAAATATTTAAAATAAGTCCATAGGACAATCGAATTTTAAGATATCCTAATCTATAACTTTTCGGTTGCTTTTTATTACTTTAGGATCGAGTAATCGATTCGATGCCGCGCTGCGTCACGTCGCCCCTGTGTGCGAGGCTTAGCGACAACACCGCTTTGCAAAATCGCGCTGTCGCGTCGCGTCGCGTCGGATCTGTCTGAAGGACAAAAGCCTTTAAGGTTCCTTCAGACTTTAGCCTTTAAGGTTTTTTTTTTTATTTAGCTGTCTTCCTTGACTGATCCTTCAAACCTAAACTTACTGACTGACAGCCAACGGATTGGTAGATATGTGGCAGATTAGCAAGCCAGATACATATACAACATGTAACTTAATTAACGCATATCCTGAAAATAGTTTGTTCAGACTCGTTTACTGAATCTAATTTCTATCATTTTTAATATAGGTAATTTTTATCCCAAAAATAATTAAAACTACGGAAATTATTGTCATATTAACCCTGTACAGTCAAAACAAATTGAAATGGACGTAGTTTCGTTGTGTTGTGTCGAACGGCGTGATAACTGCTTGTGCGAATGTGTGCGTTGCGTGTGTAGTAGTATGACCATAACGTTCTCCAAGAATTGGTATAACTAATTTAATAAATAACAATGCATATACATGTTAAATTAAAAATTCAGTGTATGTATTATGATTATAACATAATATTCTAATTGGGGTGTTTGAGGGTGTGCGTTAATTACGTTACATGTTGTATAGTCAAAGGTTACGAATGGTACGATAACAATCCGTTTTGGCTTTAAACACCGAGTATTGAACACCTATATCACACACGTCGAATTCAGGTACCGGGCAGCCTGTAGTTCGATACAGCGACCAATCAACGCTGTCATAGGCCAATGATTTACGATGTTTTCACTACACATGGGACTACCTGCCCATTCTACTTTGAAAAATGATTTTTTTGATAAGCATGATTATAATTGTGAATGTGAATAATTGAGCAAAGCCTGACAGTTACTGATATTGACGATAATATGTGGGTTTAGACAGTGATTTTCTATCTTTGACAACCATGCTGAAAAAGTAAAAATATATGAAACTGACATTGTAAGCTAGTGATAAAGCTAATTAAAATATGACTACAATAAGAAAGCTAGGCAGGCCACGCTTCATACAAAAATCTTCAACCCCTTTGTAAAGCAACCTCAAATACTTAACGAGTCGTCAGGCGAATGTAAACAAATAACTAAAGACAGCTATCACAAACTTATATTTTTAAGTTCAGAAACATTAACAAGTAAGACAGCAACCAACAAATATTTTCTCAACGTAAAGGGGTAAAACTGAGAGGTTGTTTAGAGGGTGTAAAGTGTGTGGGCTATAAATTGCGTTGAGGCGCGGCGTCGCGCGCACCAAACACCTGGCCCCGCCGCCCCTAGCGGGCTCAAGATTGCGCGACAGTCTTTAAAATGTTAATAGCTGTAGTGTAGACTTTCCACTTTTTTAAGTTCTTTTCATTGCTTTGTATTAATGCTTTAATTTGGCTTTCTTTTTGGAACGAAGTTCCTTATCGCGCGTTGCAAAAGGGGGCTAGACGGAAAAAATTAAGGCCAAAAGTTGTAACGACACTTTTTGCTATAGTTGTAAGCCGTGCGGCGTGCGCGTGTTTCTCTGTCTGTCTCTCTCTCATAGAAAGTTACTAAAATTGAGCCAACTGATTAAGTTTATATTGTTTATTATCTCCTTTATTCGTTTTATCCTCTTATTTGATGCATTTTTAAATATTCCTTAAAAAACATAACAAAAAACATTTAAAAATATAAAAAAACAGGTTCCCGCCGGTATCGGGAGCAGGGTCCAAGCTTCCGGTGATTAGGGCCGCAGAGACAGGAACCTCCTTACGAGCGATAGACGGGACAAGACGAAGAAAATCCACTGTTGTGTCAAACTTGTTGCTACTTCTAACAAATCTGTATCTGTCTAGTGGCTGGGCTGTCTGGTGTTATACGCCCGCTTGTTGGGTAGCATGCGTTTGTCAAAATCGAAAATATTTAAAATCAAAAGGGGTTTGGGTAAAAGTGGCATGATTCTTCTAAGTCTGCGGCCAATAAGACGTAAATTTTCTTCTGTTAACAATTATTTCCAAAATGCATCGGAGCCGAGATATACAGGATGAATTAGTGTTGTGGGCATGCCCACAACACTAAATGAGGATATAACATCAGACTATCAATAGTCTGATGTTATATTCCTCGTTTACACTAGCTTTGAAATTTACTAGCCCGGTCAGCGTGGCCACCTAGGAAAGAAAATTTTCTAATACCTGCAGAGCCGAAAATGTTTTTAATGATTCATCAAAATCAGATAAGGAGGAGGATCGGTTGGAGGCCGGTCTCGCTTCGCTTGCTCATGCGTGCTCTTCAACTTGAAACTTTAAAATCTAACTCATCTCAGGGGCAGGGCCGTAGGTGAACCCCCCTCCCCCGAAATCTCTGACAACTACAAAGAAATCAACCTATCCGAGGTGGCGTGCTAATTTTACATAAATTTACATGCTTTATGCCGATGCCTAGCTTAGGCTTTCTCAATTCTTGTCCAAAAGTTGACCTCCTACACTTATTTCTGTAAAAATGAACAAAACGAACCTAAGTTATCCAAAAGAGGTGCTAAAATTTTCCAGCTCTCTTCGCTCGCTGTAACATCCTGTATTTTTCAATTTAGTTGACAGAATTCCTCCTATTCTCATTCCTGTATGAATGAACAAAAAGAACTGTATTTCTCCGAGCTAATAAAATTCGCAAAAATTTTCGAGCTCGCTTCGCTCGCTTTTGCATTCTCTTACTTCTTCAAAGTTTTCTGCAACAGTCGTCTCAGTACCTATATAAATCCTGTATGAATGTTAAAAAGAAAATATCAACTACCCGATGTAGTGCTAAACCTATTTTGAGGGCTGGATCCGCGCCTGGCAAAGATCGTCACACACTGGACACCTGAGGTTTTGTGTAGGATGAGGCGTCGAGGTCGACCGCGGAGAAGGTGGGAAAAACATACATACATATCAGGCCCGAAGGCTCCTAAGAAGCCGATTCCTGCCGGCTTCCCTTTGGGAACAAGGCACTATACGTAGTGTCTAGTGTCTACTGTAGTCAAATAGTAAATTATGTACACATCTGAGGTTATCACATCACAGTACAGATATTAAATACATCATAGGATTGAAAACATTACATAAATGCCAGCATTTTTCATGTCAACAAAGAAATCAACATGTGGCGCCAGTAAGCCGACGCTCGGGTGTCAGAATTCAGAACTAAATTCGTATGAACGCGGACACGTGACTTCGCAGCTATCAGCAGCGTTTTGTAAGGACTAGGTAAGCCGAAGATTTTCGAGTTACGACAGGGAACTTTCAATGTTTGTATGTATAGCAAGCTAAATTAGAACCACTTCCCGATGCCCGATTGAGCTGAAATTTAGCGCACACCTTTGGTTTTAAGAACAATACATTTTTATGACAGACATAACTTAATCCTGCAGCCAGGATCGTCTCCTCACGAGGGAACTCCTCAATGTTTAATAGCACAGACACAAAAATTTGTGTACAAGTTCATATTTGATGGATAAACATGAATTCTATCATGATCTCATCCTGCAGCCAGGATTGTCTTCTCACGAGGGAACTCCTCAACGGTAAATAGCACGGACACGAAAATTTGTATGCACGTTCATATTTGATGGATAAACACGAATTCGATCATGATCTCATCCTGCAGCCAGGATGGTCTTCTCACGAAGGAACTCCTCAACGTTTAATAGCACAGACACGAAACTTTGCATACGAGTTCATATTTGATGGATACACATGAATTCTATCATGATCTCATCCTGCAGCCAGGATTGTCTTCTCACGAGGGAACTCCTCAACGGTAAATAGCACGGACACGAAATTTTGTATACACATTCATATTTGATGGATAAACACAAATTCTATCATGATCTTATCCTCCATACCAGGATCGTCTTCTCACGAGGGAACTCCTCAACGTTTAATAGCACAGACACGAAACTTTGCATACGTGTTCATATTTGATGGATAATGACGATTTGTATCATGAATTCATCCTACCGCCAGGGTCCTCTTCTCATGAGGGAACTCCTCAACGGTTAATAGCATAGACATGAAACATTGTATTTATACGCGTTCACTTTTATGAATAAACATATTTTCTATAGTTCCTGTGCATTTAATCGTTACAATACATAACTTATGAAAAAAAGATCAAGTTGGGTCCTTCGAAAATGTTTGTGTATACTGATCATGGGTGACATTTTCGTGGTTTTCGGGGTCGCTGACAATCAAAATGAAATTTAAAAATGCGATGACGAATAAAAGGATTGTGTGGTTTTATGAAACCACGGTAAAAGTGAAACTTTTTTTCACACTATAGCGCGGAGTAGACCGCGGAATAGGGATAAAGTGAAAGGCGCTCTGACGAGCGCCTTTCATTTTATCCCTGCTCCACGACCGATCGTCACGCGACATGCAACACACAGACGAAAAAGTTTGAGACGATGTAATGTAGTTTCACTTTAAAAACAAAATTAATGATCTCATTTTTTTCGTCGGCTTCCCCTTACAAAATTTTGACCCTTCGCCACTGATACATATGTCCATTATATCACGCCTGTTATCCCCGAAAGGTTAGGTAGAGGTGTACCTAATAGTACACGCACATTTCGTCGTCATGTTGAAGTCCCATATATAATAGGAGCGAGCCTATTGCCATCAACCGGGTACAAATCTAGGCCCCGTGGCAGCTACCGTGGCCCGTGGCGCGGGGCAAACGTGGGCAGAAATTACACAAAACACTAAACAGAGAAGTTTGGTAGAAGAAAGGGTAGGCATTTGCCCAGAAGTGGAACAGAGAAGAGCATATGAAAAAAAAATTGTAATACGAACTTCAAACCCGTATACACTAGCCACTATAAACACACTATACCAAATTTAATATTCTAATAATTAACGAAAACTAATAGAATAGTGGGCAATAAAAAACTAAGGATGGCCAGGTATTGAAAGTACCTATAGTATTTGTATGTATTTATTTGTATGTATATACACAGAATATTGACTCGTGCCTTAATACAATTTGTGAAGGTCTTTGAAAGTCGATAGGTCATTGCTATGCGTGACTCCGACCGCCATCGCCAGGTGTAAATAAATATAATAACACAGTCTGGTCAGAGTAATGTTTTCCATGATAAAGCATAATGGAAAACAGTTTCTAAAGAGGCCAAACATGCCTTTGTATTTTAGAGTTTATTTATTTATTTAAACTTCATGTATAATAGTGGTATATAGGCGGACTTAGTGCCACAAGGCATTCTCTACCAGACAAAACAAAAGAACAACATTGTGATAGGGTACAAAATAATATCTTAAAAATATGTAATTAATTTCAAAATGTATTTATACTAATACACAAACACACATAAAATAGACTAATAAATATTTTAACAAATACCAAAATAAAAAACGAGAAACCTTATAATAAATACTATGACTAGCTACTTCGTTTGATTTGAATAGTAGATACGAGCTTTTCTTTTAAAAATGAATTTGCTTTTAGCTTTTTTAATACCGAGGGGTAGCGCGTTCCACAGCTTTATTGATGAGACAGCATTTGAATTTGACAAAAAACCGATACGGTGTCAAAGAATTTGGAGGACTAGAGTTATTGTGGACGGCACGGTTGGCGCAGTGGTTGTGCGATCGACTGCTGCGCGTCGCTGTCGCGGGTTCGATCCCCGCACGGAACAAATATTTGTAAGGCCTACAGATAGTTGTTCCGGGTCTGGCTGTTTGTGTATGTGATTTTAAATGTTTGTAAATGCACCCGCACGCATGCACGATACAGGAGAAATGCCTAGTGTGGGGCCAAGTTTAAAAAAATAGAATATATGTTATTATGAGGAAATATTTGTCATCAAATCATGTATTTGTGTTCATTTCTATACAGGGGTTGAAGACGAAAGCACACCGACGCACAAACGGTTACCACGCGTTCAGTACAAAATTCTGAACCCCACATGGAATTTTTTCATCTAAGTATTTTATCTTAAATATGCTGTTCCATACCTTGTAGGTAGTGTAGGTAAGTACCTAAACTGCTGTTTTCTTTCATAATTACCGATGAATGATTTCTATGTCACGGTGTCCCTTGCAGCCTAAATATCAGAATGATATGAAATAAATATCGCATAAAACGCGGATAAGGCTGGCATAGAAGCGTGTAGGTTGGCACAATCAAATTGAAGGCGTTGCGCTGCTGCAGCTGAGTGAAGCCGGGATGTGGACGACGATGATTTATTATTACACATGTTTCAGAAAGGTGTCGTCATACATACATATTTGGATGTGGTATAGACTATCAAACTAAATAAGTTTCTCCGTAGGACCAACATTGTAATCGCAACCAAAAAACTGATTTCCCAATCATTTGGGTCGAGGAGGAATTTAAATTTTCTATGGGACTACTAATATTTTTTTGCGATTATAAGGGTGAAATAAGAATCACAAAATCTAACAGATAAAAATAAACTTGAGAGTTGTCAAGGGACACCCGGATGGAACAAAGTTCCTTTAGATTAATTAGTGAAGGAATTGTAATCAAGTTTTTTTATTTTCTTATTATTATTAACAAATATAATAATAATAAACAATATTACACAACTTCTGGCTTAAATGGCTGAGTAGTTCACACACTCGCCTGGCATCTCAATTCCAGTCATGCTTAGAGTCTGGGTCGCTACCAGAGTTTCTTACAACGGGTGTTACCCACCTGCTTCATAAGTCAGGTAGTCCTGCGGAACCCAAGAATTATAGACCGATCACGTGTTTGGCGACGGTTTATAAACTTCTTACATCCATTTTGAGAGTGAAAATTAACAAGCACATCGATAGTAATTCCATTATGCCGGCCTCTCAAAATGGATGTAGGAACGGGTCCCGTGGTACTAAGGAGCTACTCTTCATCGACATGGCCATAAGCCAACAGGTTCGTCGATCCCGCAAGGATCTGCCGACATGTTGGATAGATTACAAGAAGGCCTATGACTCTGTACCACATACATGGCTCATGAGGGTGCTGGAGTTGTACAAGATTGATGCAACTCTACGCGCCTTTCTTGAGTCGTGTATGAGGCAATGGAGGACGGTCCTTCGATATCCAGGATGTCGACAGATCCAGGAGAATGAGCGATGAGCCTGTATGGATTAAACGGGGAATATTTCGGGGCGACAGTCTGAGTCCTCTTTGGTTCTGTCTAGCCCTGAACCCTCTAAGCACATTGCTGGAGTATTTAGGTCTAGGCGTTGCCGAAAGAGTACATTAAAACCGGCATGACCCAACCGTTGAAGGCGCGCACCTTGTTTCCGCCCGAAAGAAGGCTATTTAGTACCTTCTTCAGGCGACCAAAGAAGCGCTCCGTAAACGATTGCTTCATGTATTTGAATGTCTTTGGCTACTTGTGGCTTGCTGCTTGGCTACTTTTGCTATCCTGACAGTTGTGATATTTGTGCAGAATAGTAGTTCGTTTGTGGTTCTGTGCAGTTGGGCCTAAGCCTATGTGACATGTGTAGTATTACAAAACAGTTATAAAAGAAGAAGCTTGTTCTTCCTATTTTGAAAATCGTTTATAATGAACTCAAGGAACTAAAGAAACTGCTCTCATCTTTAAATAAATCGCAACAGCAACGACTATGCTCAATTTAAAAATAAAATAAAAATATTTGACTAAAATGTTCAAAAATTTCTTATGCATGAGCTGTAGAGGAAATTGTCAAACAGCCCGTTATTATGAAGCTTATTTAGGAGGGAAAATGTTCATAACAAGGTTATTGCATATTTCGGAGTTCATTTGCGAGTCGTATAATTTTCCTTTACTACCCTAGGAGCTCGTGGCTAAATAATAACAGCCGTGGTCAATCTTCGAATTTAAGCAGCGCAGCGCTCGCCAAGGTCGGTCCGTGTATGGGATCCATCCATTACATATCGAGTTTCCTCCATGCCTCGGAAATTACTTGAAGCTGTTGGTACTCGCCAGTCATTTATAGATCTGTGACAGTAGTTACTCTTAAAGGCAGCCAGTTTGATATCCAGCAAGTTATTACTTCTTACTGGTTGTGGTTAGATAGGCAGACACTCCATGTAAAATACTAGTAGTCAACTACATCCCGCTTAGACTGGAAGCCGACCCTACCATAGTAGCTTATTAGACATATAACATCTAGTTTGTAATCCTCAAAGAGTTAGGCAGAGTTGTACACATAATACAATAGTATCTTTTAGAGAGTTCGTAATTTGCTGTGTAAGAAAAAAGCAGTACGTGGGCCGCGAATCTACGTCTGCTGCGCAAAAATTCATGGCTATACACGTAGAACATGTTAGCGAAACGATGAAGTATGCTGCAGTTTTTATGTTTGCCATGTTCGAGAGCAGCGGTAGAATAAACACAGCAACCCGTAGGCAGAGCGCGATGTGATGTTTTCCACCCGATTCGGATAACGTACTTTTTTTTTGAGTTTGGTCAAATGCCTCTATTTAGATAGAAATATATGCTAGGGCTTAATTATAGTTAGATATTTGTTTATGATCTTATCATTATCATAATTTCGTTATTTTCATTTCATTGCCCGGAATTACCCACAGCACACTGTTGGTAGAGATAGGCCTCCCCTTTCTTCTGCTATATTTCTCGGTTCTGTGCATCCGTCATCAATCAACGCTTTTGGACTGCCTTGGTTTCTTCGGCCCAACTTTTGCGAACATTAAAAACCCGAAAAAAGAAATGAATTACTTTAGTAGTATTACTGTAGTATTGTACTGTACTGTAGTATTAGTAGTACTGTCTGACTGAAATTAACTAACGTTCTGCCTGTCTTATTGTCCTTGTAACTGTCTTATTGTGTGGTGTGTATTTATTTGTCTCTGATTTTTGAATTACTTACATTATTTTTAAGTGTGCCTTCTAACAAAATTATAGATTTTCGTGTCTGACTATAAATGTTAATTGAATTGATTTCGTGAAACTTAAACAAGTTCAAAGCAGAAGTAGGACCTGCTGAAGTACATGACAACATCGGATAGACAGACTAGACTTTATTTTAACGAGCTTCAATTATTATAACTACCGAAGCAGCGACTGCCTTTGTTCAGAGTCAACGAAATACAGAGTTGAAGTCTGTTGTTATTAGAGCTGCTCTATTAGCTTGTTTTGCAGGTTTTTTTATCACTCTACTTGTATACATTTTTCCATTATTTAAATTCTCTTTTTAACCCCCGCCCAAAAAAAAAGGGGTGTTATAAGTTTGACGTGTGTATCTGTGAATCTGTGTGTCTGTCTGTGGCATCGTAGCTTCTGAACGGATGACCTGATTTCGATAAAGTTGGTTTCGTTTAAAAAGTATCTAAATCGAAAGCGTTCTTAGCTATGTTTCAAGAAAATCTGGTCTGCCGTTTGAAGATCATCACCTCTTTTCAAGTTGGAAGGTTGGTTGAAGGGATATAAAAACTTCCACAGGTCTGGTCAAATCGAAATTTGATTTTGAATTTGGTTTTTTTTAAGTTATAACTTTCCCTGTTTTCGTTAATAGGCGAGACGAGGCACAAAAAATGACTATTATTATACAAGGTGTTGTTTTGCTTCCTCGTCTAATTCAAGGAGGTAACTATGCTAATCATTCTTGTCCCGAATCAATAATAAAATAGGTAGTGTTTTTTTTTCTTTTTTACCGAAATCAGCAAGTGTGAACCACCCGTGTTTGAAACGCGGCCCGTCTGATCCTTGCCTTATAACCTCGCTTTCACACATACAAACAATCTCGAACGTTCATTCGGTAATTCTGAAATATTGACGAACTTAAACAACGAAAAAAATCAGCGTTTATTAATAATTAACTATGTATCATAATTAACATTTTGAAGAGGATGCAAAACAACACCTTGTATAATAGATTTCTTTATTTTGAAAATAATTAACCAAAACATGTTCCAACTGGCAAGCTCTCGTATCCTCTTGGTGTATTGTCCTCAACAGAGGTTTATACTCAAAACAATCACATTAATCACTTTTTTCCCCAGCAGAGTCCTCTGGATTATGTAACTAATTTCATTGCCATAGTTTCTGCAATAAATTTGCCTTTGCTTCGCACAAACCACCTATTAATTAGTTGCGTGACACATTTTGTATGTTGTAAGCCTTCCCTATGTTTACCACCACGCTAATCCGCTTAACCCCAGGAAGAGTAATCAAAGTATAAACTATAAGGCGCTTCAAGATTGAATGAGGACTGTCATTCAACATCTGGTGTAGTTAAAGGTGTTTTTTTGTGTGGTTAGTGTGTAATAACCTGGTTTCTGAGTTTTTATGCAGCCCATGGGCCTCTGACTTGGTTTTACAAGCCGTCTAGAAATATCTCTCAAGCTTCCTAGTTTCCTCATGATGTTTTCCTTCACCGAAACTAGTGATAATTGTACAATACGCACATGAATCCGAAATATCGGAGGTGCGTGTCTTCGAATTCGAATGGATGGCATGACTTGGGAGTCCGACGGTCACTTGGGATTCAGAGTCTCTAGTTAAAGGTACCTAACTAAGATTCTTGTATATGAGCTGTAGCTTTAAAAGCTTTTTTAAAAGCTTTCGTGTATGTTGAAAAACATATAGCAATCACTAATCCTGCCTGATAGACGATTTTTTTTTGTTTGCAATGGGTTTGTTCTTGACTCTAGTCTAGGTCAGAGATGACAGAGACAAAGCCACGATGCACGATGGTACGAGCTTACCCAAAAGACGCCTATTAACTCTAACTTTGAAGAGATGAGGGTTGTAAAGCGTTCGGAAACACAGACGCAGGCAGAGAGTTCCACTCCTTTGCTGTGCGTATTATGAAAGACATTTGAAAACGCTTAGTGCGAATTGGTGGAATAGCAATAAGGTAGGGATGGTAATTTGCAGTGCGTCTAGATGTCCGATGGTAGAAGGGGGCTGGTGGGAGGAGGTCGTGCTTCGTGCGTCTTTTCAATAGGCTCTAATAATTGTAATATTATGATTAGCATTTGTATATGAACATCCCTAATACAGGTATTTTCCGGAATAAAAAAAACTTGTCGCTTGTTATAATATGACACAGTGTATTACATAGTTTGTTGTTTAAATGGAATCCATTTCAGTTATCACACGATACCGCATGGAAGTGAAATCCTTACATATTATCTATACATACGAATTGAATTCTATCTGTCCGTCGGTCTGTTACTTGTGGATGGATTTCGATAAAATATAAACCATTACGATACGATAGCCCTTGGTGAGAACCAAGGGGTATCGTATTACCCGATACAAATTGGGTTGTTAAGTCAGATAGGCAGTCGCTCCATGTAAAATACTGATACTTAGCTGCACTGGCTGTATTAGACTAGCCGATCTCAACAAAGTTGGGAAAAGGCTCAGCAGGTAATGCTGATGATTCACCAGATCGACGATGTTCATGTAAGGTAGGTAGGGTTATGTACTAGGGAACTTTATATCTTAACACTACATTTGTGTGACATAATTTCTGAAAATGATGTGGGAACCGCGGCCAAAAGCCAGTTATAAATAAATAACAGTTCCTTAGTATAATTTACTGGAATAAACACATTACTTTACTGTTGACATGTTCACGTATGATAGAAATGTTACGTGTTCAATAATTGTATGAAAACATTCATGGAATACTTTTCATTGTAAAAGTGAATAATGTTATCAATAACACTGGAAACGGGATATTTAACATGTTTACTATTTGTTTTGTGTTCCCGAGTTGACAATGTTGATAAGCAGAAATGGCGTTCTATTTTTTTAGACTTCACTTTTAATTATTGAAAAATGTCCCTAGAGCTACAGGATAATAAAAGCAAAAATAAAAATGACATTGAATTAAATTTAGGAATAAAGTTATGTCGGAAGCAAAAATTATAAAATTCTTTGACATGAAATCAATTAATGTCAAAAAATTGTTAAAGCATGGTCAACTAAAACCTACAATTGGTTGGGTGGTTGGTATAGCGACCTTCTACGACGTTAAAAACCGAAAAAAAAACCGCTATTAGGTATAATCCCCGGCCACGACTGAAGGCCGAAATCTCTACAAAGAGCCCGAGTATTTTTAATAACATTATAAATAAAAAGAATCTGCGTAGAACCCTTCAGTATACTATTAAATTGGAATTCTTCGAACATGTTTGCCTCGGTCAATATCGATAAGCCGACCCACGTTACCTTTTAGAAATAGAACAAAAGCTTGTTTTTTTACAACAAGTTTCAGTTGATGAAACTTTACTGTTGACATTTTTTTTAATTGTCCCACTCATGGCAAAGACCTCCCCCATTCCTTCCACTTTTCTCGATGTTTCGCCTCTTCTCGCCAATTAACGAGAACGCCATCCAATACGTCCCGCCATCTTCTCCTCTGTCTGAAGCGACCCGGTCTATCTGTCTCAGGGCTCCACTTGGCATTATGAGTAGTGAAATAGTCTGGTTCATATATTAATTGGTGAAAGGGATTAGTTCTCAAAATGAGATTATATACCGTGTCAGTTAGGTTATAAGCTGTTACGTCGAGAGCATTTGGTTAATTTGCATAGTGGTATATGGGGTCAGGATTAGAACATTGTATCGTGTAGGACCTACATAATGCTAATAACTTACACTGTAGGTCATTAGCTGTGTTTATGTTTTTCACAATGGTTGTCAACATAATGTCCTTGAATAATAAACGATAAAAAGAACTTGGAAGACATAATAACATAAATTACTATGCTTGGATTTCTAATAGTATTCAGTAAATAGACAATTCGAAGCAAAAGATCTTTTAAATACCTGACAGACCATATTATACCATGTCATTATCTGTCTATATTATTCATCCATATGATGTTTTCTTGTTCATGTGTTTACCTTTAAGTAATTGTTGCACATTGTACAGTTTAAATGCATGTTTTATTTTGTTTGTAGTTAAGTGTAAAAAATTTTTGGTAAACCTATAAATAAAATAAAATATGTCAAACGTGGTCCATTTATTTTAGTTCTGTGTATTCATAGTGATAAGTTAGTCGAAGTGTAATCACGGTTTCTCTGACTGTCATGGAGGTTTCATTCCGTATAAAACCAGCGACACACTTCATTAGAAAACAAGTCAAACAAGAAACATATTTCGAACTAGAATGCACAACAAAAACGCAATAAGTAGCGGTTCCGGAAAACGTCATTCCATAAATGAGTTCGAAGATAAAGTGGGACATTTCTGACAGAACACGCTGTTAATTGCATAAAGTGAGGCCATTTGAAAGCTAATTTGAATGTCAACTCAGTTTCCAGAATTAATTGTGTTCTCTCGGAGCGCAGTACTTAAGTGGTGGCAGTGCCAACCTCTAATAGACTTCAGTGCTCTTGTGCATTCATGAATGTGCATTATTAATTTATCATTTATGTATTGTTGTAATACTTATTCTTGTGACCTTTTTTGTTATTTATGGTTGTATAAAGTATATTATATACTATTCTATGTTACCAACTAGTCGGCAACTAGTTGGCTATAAGCGCCGACTAACCGGTTTATTATTGAAATGAAATTGTAACCTACATTGTAAATGATTTTTATTTCATAATCAACATAACAAGTTGTTTTATGATCTAGGGATCTGCAATCTTCTTTTGGTAGTCAATTAATGAACTAAAGTCATTTTGATCTCTTAAATAAACTCTTAAAAAGCGAGCGCGTTGTATAATGCTCTCAATGCAAGAGATTCGCAACTGTAGGTACTACAAAATCACCACTGACATTGCAATTCCCACCAGAAACTCCATCATATTCAATGATCGGTCTGGCCGACTACTCCTTAAAGCAGACTGGTCGGCGTTTGTGGTTGGAACATCTCTGTTTTATTTTTTTTACAATTTGTCAAAATATATTTGAGGTGTGTCGGTTCGGTTGTTTAACTAGCGAAAAATATACAGTAAATTTCTCGCATCTGAACAAAGAATGGAGTGAAAAATGGACTTGAATATTTTAGCTAGGTTATCGTAACTATAAGTTTAATGTTCCTACTTGCTGCACTCTAACAGGGTCATGTACTAACTTTAGGCTAGTCACAATCTTTAGTTTTATGTAAGATCATTGCAAAACTGCCACCAAACGTCATACTTAAGTGCCAACGCTGTAACATAGAAAAATTGTAAAGCCAAATGATTTTAAAACAGTAACCATGGAGTTTCTTGCCGGTTCTTCTCCATACGAAGCGACCAACCCGAACCGAGCACCTTTTTGTCGACGTTTTACAAGTGCATGTAGGCTTATGTGAAATAAAAATATTTTGATTTTTGAAAAAATAAATAGTTATAATAATTATAATTATATCAAATAATTACTAAATTAAGCTTGTTTCTATTAGAATCATCATCATCATCATTTGCCGAGCCTTTTCCCAACTATGTTGAAGTCGGCTTCTGAGCTAAGCGGAAGCCGTTGAATAGCTGTATTCAATATGTTTAATGGAGTGACTCCCAATAAATCTATCAATAAAACAATGCAAAATACCTAAATATTGTATTCCTGATGATGCTCTCAATATTTTTCCTAAAGCCCGACAAATGTTTTTACCAGCCAAATTGTACAAAAAAGCACAGAATCTGACATTTTGACTATTATGTATTTACTTTCGTGGTACATTTTCATCGAAATCTCATATCGTGGAATATGATTTTAATTTAATATGTTCAGCAAGAGCGCGTTTCCTTTCAAAGAAATCTTCTCTTAAAGAAATTCCTAGAAAGACTTATTACTTGACTACTTTGGATCGCTGTCGCATCGTATTCAGATCAAAGAAGCAAACTGTAACTAGGTATCGAGGTTCCTTACATACAGGTATAAAACGAGTGCGTCGTGTATCATATCGATTTCAAACTTCCAAGGATAGATGGTGACAAGAAATTATTGTTTCGCCGTCGGGCGTCGGCAAAGTTATGGAAACATTAACTATATCTCGACGTTTATTTAACTTAAACGGTGGAAGCTCACCTATCCAAGTAATTGAAAAAGTTATCACGTAAAACTTGAGAAAATTGGCGCCGATGTCACTTACGAGTTTGTAGAGTTTCGCTGTTTCGAAAATATGAGTCGGCGACTTTTCAGCTTCAAGTTCTTCAGAATTAAAGTTAGGAGAAATTTTTCGGTTCAAGATGAGGAGTATCTGAAATACACTAGCGGGTAGGTACTGTTGAAGTATGAAATGAAAATGCAGTATAACATCGATAAAAACTTTTATTGATTCAAGACGACAGAATGTCGCCTTCTTCTATTAAGCGTAATCTTTGTCTCCATTTTAATGACTGCTATATGATAAAGTTTAATTGTTTTAATGGTAACACTGGATTACAATACACAGATTGTGGAACGAGACGGGTAGGGGCGGGCGCGCGAGGGGAGACCGCCTCTCGGCGTGGAAAGCGCGCGCCCGGTCATTACGAATATAATTTCTCTATCTAACAATAAGTCAATATTCTGATCGCTAATATCAAAAAATTTACAATGAAAATAGAATTTACTCTATAAATAATTTTACGCGAATCAGGCGTCGGTCGTGAGTCGACTCAGGACGACCGGCGCCGGCGCGTATTCTATCACATATAAAGATTCATACATTTCAATCATTCGCTCCGCGGTCGCGACCACCGCGAACCGCTTTCTTCATTTACACACCACATTCTTCATTTTAGAAATGAATCTTTACTCGACAACTAAAGGTATGTTATAATTTACAAGAGTTAAATACACACATGGTGTCTACACGAAAAGGTCTTTTAATGACGAGCAGAGAGAAGCATCGCAGCTTTCCGCCGCTTCCTCGTCCTCTGGCCTGTTGGGGTACCAGCGCTCTCCCTCCGGGCGTCCTGTCGGCCGGGCCGTAGCTGGAATGTCACGCGTCTTCACTCGGACCTCGGTTTTTGGTGGCGTTTCTTTCAAAATTGCTACTGTACCAGAGGTTGATGGACCCGGGTCCACAGCAGAACTCTTCCTAAGGAACACTTCGATGGCACTGCCGAGTGCACTTGCATCCACGACGGATCCTGATGGCTTATCCCATACCACAGCGGCTACGTCTCCGGGAGCTGGTTTTGAATCTGGAGCAAAAGTCACTTTGGTTTTCTTTGGTTCATTTTCCTGTTTCTTTGTAGCTAAGGTCTGATGTCTTCGTGTGAACCAAGTAGTGCCCGAGTCCAAGGGTTTATCACGCAGCGAGGATGCATCAAAACTGCTGGACCTCATGTCAGCCAGGCGTCGGGATCGCTCTGGCTTGCCGCAGCTATCAATCTCTGTGGCCGACGAAGTCAGTGCATTGAGCATTAAGTGAAGGTCTGTATCAGTGCAGACCACGCCGACGCCGGCGCCGGCGCGTGGCGGGATTGGCGGCGGTGGCGGCATCTCTGAAGCCCGGCGACGTGCTGGTATCGGCGGCAAGGGCGAGCCAACAAAGTCTGAGTGTCTGCGGCCACGGTTCGTATACCGCACGGAGCCACCTATAGGCGAGCGTTCGTCCATCGGCTGGACTTCACATACTCGTTCATTCGAAGTGTTCCAGAGACGCATGCGTACTTTGCGAGCTTGTACAATGTCATCCATGATATCTAGCTGAAGATTGTGAGTGCTGCCCAGAGTGTCAGTGGCTGGAGGGCCTGCAATGGAAACGAGAGCTAAACTCAAAACATGTAGGCTGTTCATGGGAGAAACACAAGTTATGATTGGTTTCCAATAGATCAGATTAGCTCACATTTTTTAGAGCCGGAGTCCCTGCGCTGACGGGCGAGTGCTGGGAACGCGGCGATGGACTCGCGGCGTCCACGTCCAAACAGTGCCTGAGGCACTCGGGATATTGTTACTACGGAATGTCTGAAAAGAAATGTTTAATTAGCTATTGATATTGGATCCTCAATAAGGTTCGGTCAAACAATTAAGGACATGCTGCAAACCAGCTGCGGAGTTGCGGACTCTGAACTCTACCAGACATTTTACTACCATTAATAGTGAGAGTGTACGAAGCCACGTCTGTATTTTGTCCGTACTAGCGTGGCCGAACCTTTATATGGGATCGAAGGCTGACACTATTGTAGAAAGTTACTTATGTTATGTAAGAAAAATATTGAAAACTTCTTATATATTTTCTCTGAAAAACCTTCGGCCGCGTCTAAAAAGTACTAAAAATTGGTGTGTGTCGACTCAATGCAGTTTATCGAAGTTTCATCTTCTGACAACACCTTTGCAGATTAACAAATTCCAGGAGGCTCTCACCTTCTGCCGCCGGGCTGCGGCTGTGTGGATGTCAGTGTTGCCAGGAATGCTGCCTCGCGTGCCTCGCGAGCCGCGCTTTCGCCTCGCTCCGACAGCCGACGAACCTACATCGAAAACATCGTATTACATAGTGATATTATATACCACCTAAGTTCTCTGTAATTTTCAAAGTACGTCGACTGAATCTTAGTATTTTATTGGACATTCTCAAGGATTACATTAATAACAAATCCGTTAGATAAAAATAACCAGAATTGTAAAACTGCTAAAATTTTTTTTTTATTTACTTTCAATTAATTACAGCAACATTAATTCGTCTTATACGATGCTATACGTCATATAATACTTCAAAAAACTAATCCCTCCCGCTACGCCGATTTCCCTATATTTCAACTCGTGATTTTTGATGTTTTTAATGCATTGTCTTTTGTTTTACCTCGGCGTGGCTGTCACAGAGCACAGTCACATTAAAAATACGGCTGAAATACGGCTGTGCTTTTAATTAATAAAGTTATTTCGCTCATCCGGTGATACCGTATTTTTAATTATACATTGATAACCCACCAAAAAGTACTAAGCAAGCATAAATTCAAGGTGTTGTGTATTTTACTAAACGGTTTTATTTAGGTTGCACTGTTTGTTCTTTGTTTGTTTGGTCAAAAGTTACTGAATTTTGAAACAGTTATCCCCAATCGATTGGGTTAACATTTATATACACGTTAAGTTTGGATGACAATACATTTCTATAACATACATGACTTGACCCTGCAGCCAGGATCGTTTCCTCACGACGGAACTCCTCAACGGAATAGCACATTGAACTAATGCAGGCCTAGTAGTTTTTAAGTGTATTGACTAAAAAAACGATTTTAGTCAATGATTTAGACAAAAATCTAGTTATTTCGCTGTTAGAATTATAAATTTATCTTTGCGTAAAATAAATATGATTTTATAAGTAACTAAAAGCGTTTCACTTTTTGTTATAAGTGCACTCGACTAACCTCGAGGTCAAGCGTAAACTTTTTAAAACAGATGTCATTTGTTTCACGAATCGACGTAGCGGGAAATCGACATAGCGGGCATGATTCACAAAAACATACAATAAAAAATAAGTAATATCACACCGAGTAAAAATATTAATACCCATATTTACTAAACAGGACAATGTTTATTCTACTAGTTCTGCCTTATGTGTGTTGCTTATCACCATCCCGTGCAAGTATAGTTACAAGTTTATTATTATTGTAGCATTTCTTCAGAGGTTCAAATACTAAATTAGTTTGTGGAGTGTTTGGTCAAAAGCGTGATGAGCACCTCTGTGAATTTATGCAAACGTGATTTTAATAAGTGATTGGCCTCTGATTGAAACTCCGCGTTGCCCGTCGAGGTTAATTCCTGAACACTATTTAATTATTATGCATAGGTGGATAGTAACCGCATCAGTTTATATTTGCATGTTGGTATGCCCCGAATATACATCCAATTATTTCGTACATGACTGTTGTAGGATTCATTTCTGAAAATAAAATGTCGAACTAACAAGGTTCGACATTTTATTGTCAGGATACCACATTAGGCCACATTTGTACTCTGATTTTAAGATTAATGATGTCTTGAACAAACAGTATTCTTTGATTTTCTGTTATTCTTATTTCTGTTATTCTGATTTGAATTCCGTCTTTAGTTTTGGGGAAAACACACAAAAACCATTTAAGCACATGTATTTTCACAGAATTTAATACTGAGATTCTGTGAAAATACATGTGCTTAAATAGTTTTTTTCTAACACCCTGTTAGTTTAACAAAACGGTACAAAAGAAACGTACGCCACACTGTTTTCATTCGATTTGACGTTGAATAAACGTCTCAGATGTCCTCTTGATGTTCTTGGCTCAGTGACAAAAACTTCAGCGGCTGTATGCCGTTACACGATTTATTTGATTTTGAACAAAATTGCTTACTACCCACTTACTAAGAAGTTTATCGACAGTCCTATTAGGCAAGCTTCTATAAATAGATACTCAAAGGGTAGCCAGCCAAAGAGGTTTAAAAGAAGTATAGAGCGGACATTGGGCATATTTTTATAAAAAAATTGATCCCGAATGTTTTCTATTTTGGGGGCGTATGACACTAGAAACACCGTTTTTTATTAAGTACTGTAAAAGTAGTAGTAACTGTGATATTCCTCGAAGGGCTATAACCAGATAAGCTCTGATAAGCTGCGGATGATTAGAATATGAATGGATTGCTAATTTTCTCCTTATTAGGCACTTGTGTTATCAGTTATCACTTATCACCGATAGCTGTGGTTTTCAGAATCTAATTGTCGCTTCTGTTTTTGATATGAATATCGGTTTGGCTCGACTGATAAGCTTATAAAACATAAGTAGGTACTTGGTAACTGTATATTTTAACTGTGTATTGTATAAAAGTTTACTACATTAGTAATTTAAGGTTATGTTTTGGAATGTATGTGAATTTTAACTTCTTCTATGAACTTTACTGTATGTCATAGTGAAGTGAAGTGCTACCAACATAGTATGTAGGTTTCTATTTAATCACACGAGTTTTATTTTTACGTATACACGGTGTAAATCACCTCATCACGAAGCCGTCAACCAAGCATTCTGTACATGAAACTAAGTAACTTTACGCAAAAATTATTGCTGGGAAACGACATTTTTTTGGGGGGTGTAAAATCATGTTTTGTGGTAGAACTCAATGTAACGCACTCAAAACATTGTGCTGATGGACGGATTGAATAGTACGGGGTCGTGGAGGTGTTTAAAGTAAAAATCTTACATTAAAAACTTGTATTTAAAAAAATACTTGTCAAAAAGTTGGAACTTGACCCCTAATATCTCCGTAACTAGAAGGTTCCCAGGTATGGTGTAGAACAAAAAAATGATCGCAAGGACAGGGAGAACCAGTGCCTTTCGGCTTCGTTAAGAGGTGTTTTACACCCTTTATGTTTATACGTTAGTCTGTAAGGTCTATGGCCAAATATGGGATCTATGCGCCAAAGTTGCCTGAGAATAAATGAATGTTATGTTTTTTTTATTACATGAAAGCATCCCTACATGGGTCTGAAAAAGACCAGAAAAGCTATTATTAACTTGTAATATATTTTCAAAATACAGCGCGCCTTTCAGCAGTAGTCGTAAAAATACTAAACATCTTTCAGAAGTGAAATAAAATATTATTAAAGTCATTTATTTTAATTAGGCTAAAAATCAGCACTTTTTGAAAGTCAAAGTTACATTAGGATTAAGTAGGAAGACAGCAGCTTTTTCTAAAGTTTCTCAAGGATTTTCAGGAATTTCCGAGGATTTTCAAGAGTTTCCGGAGACTTACAAGATTTTCCAAGCTACTTACCTGACTAGCAGTAGGTCCAGTGGTACAAGACGGGGTCGGCAGCGAGTGCTTGCGCGTGTCACGCCAGGGCGACAGATGGTAGGGGTCCGGGGGTGACTCCTGGTCGATGGACAGGCCACGCGTGGGGGCCGACGAGTGTGGGGACTGAGAGTCTGTGTCCTCGGTACCACTCTCTTCCACCACGATTAGCGGCTCGCCCCCACCGATCGCCGGCATCGCCATCGAACCGCGCCGCATCATTGCTGTATAACCAAAGAAAGTAGGATGGATTCAGTTTTTTTTGTATAACGGGAGTACGGGACACTATTTTTGGTAATCAAACATACGAAACATACAGAATGTAATGGACACCGACGCTTAAAAGCTTATCACGAACTCAGTTCATCATACATATTTTAAGTTATGATCGGTAATAAAAAAAAACCGGCCATGTGCGAGTCGGACTCGCGCACGAAGGGTTCCCTACAATTATTTATAAAAACCAGCAGAAAAAACACTTTTTTGTATGGGAGCGCCCTTAAATATTTATTTTATTCTGTTTTTAGTATTTGTTGTTATAGCATCAACAGAAATGCATAATCTGTAGAAATTTCAACTGGCCGCCTATCACGGTTCTGGGACGGACGTACGGACGGACAGCGAAGTCTCAGTAATGGGCCTACCACATGCACAAGCTTCACCACAGTTTTGCCTGCGCATGCCGGTTTGTACACAGAACACCGTGACAGTTTTACCAACCGCACGAAGCTTGTGCGTGTGGTAGGCCCATAATAGGGTGGTAAGCGTTTTCGCGTCGGTGTCATTTACAACCTGTATAAGGTCTAAAAGTGTCCGGCTTCAAAATTAAGGATTAATATATAAGCAAAAATGGATTGAAATAAGGGCGACTTTATTGAACATTCATTTCTATCGTTATTTAATCTTGTTTGTGTAAGCCGGAAACTTGAACCTACGTGATATTTTTGTTAATCTAGGCCGACTTAGACCACAAAGCACTAAACACCTTCTTTAAGCGCTAAACGTATTTAAAACATTGGTAATTTTTTGCCCTATTGATGTTTAAGAAGTTTAGCTCAAAACGAGTACTCTGATTTCTGGTGCAAGCGGACCCTAAGGTAGGCATATCACACAGTTATGACGTATTACCTACACATCATAACTGTGTGATAATTATGCCTACACGCAAGACATTTGGATTTGAACATCACACGAAATGTATGCGTTGTTAGTGGTTGTCAGAGCATTGTCGTTTAAATACCCATAAAAATGCCGTGCCATAGCTAAATGAACTTTAGAATTATGAGTAGAGTTTTCAATTTGCCGTGCCCTTAATAAATAAAGTCCCTATTTTTTGTTTGTATTTTCACTAAGTGACTTTGATCCCTATATCACAAAAGTAAACTCTTCCTGGGATACAGCGGTGTTTTTTCCCAGAAATCTTATTAGGAAATAAGGAAAGTTATCCTTATTTGATGCCATAGTATCCGTGGTTTACGCGGTCAGTACGGGTGTCGGGTAACATCTGCCTTTTTGTTTTTAAAAGCTGATTGGATCGGAATGGGCTAATAAACAAAGCTAGAGACGATGACGTAATTTCCACTTCATAACACGACAACCTCGTGAATGTCATTCATTCAACATCTGCCTAAAATGTTCCCACTGTTGGGACATAGGACTCCTCTCTATGAGAGGGAGTGGGCTGTAATCCACCAAGCGGGCCCAGTGCGAGTTGGTAGATGTCACATGTCTTCAAATTCATGATTTTCTTCCATAAAAACTAATTAATGGACAATGATTTTTGAAAAAGTACGAATTTACCGGTAGTAACATAAAGTTACGTGCTATGGAAAGGGCTATTTCGGGGTTTCTCTGAAAGATCGAGTTCGTAGCGGGGTGATCCGACAGAGAACCAAGGTTATTGACCTATGTCAATGATCATCGCCCCACCGCATTAGCAAGCTGAAGTGTCAAAGTGAGGGGCCGGCCATATAACCTGAAGAACCGATAACCGTTGGGGTAGACGAGTTCTTGAGAGAACACGGATCGGTAAACCTGGCGTAGGATGTCCTCAGACTCGGTGGAGCGATGATCTTCGCAAGGCGGCTGGCAAGAGCTGGATGAGAGTTGCCGAGGATCGTGCTCAGTGGCGTGTCATGGGAGAGGCCTATGTCCAGCAGTGGCAGTCCTAAAGTTTGGATATGTTGGCTAGTTTTTGGAAATAATTAATACTTTACTATATGGACAAATATCTTTGCCCATATGTGTGCCTTTGGCAGTTATGGGTGTGATATGCACTAGCTTATAATGTAACATACCATAAACGTAGGTCCGACAGAGTCTGCCAAACTTACTCGTCTAAACTCCAATTAGTACGACGACAATTCGAGTTCATGGCTCCTGTATTATACAACAGAGTAAATAGGGTACGTAATATTTATCCACTCACTTCTCGAGAGTGTAAGCGGCTCACTGACCAATGGTTGTCCACCCTTACGTACGAAGAATTGGAGAATTTAGTAAAAAACTAAAAGAAAAAACCTTATTATTTTCCTCACACACACACACACACACACACACACACACACACACACACACACACACACACACTCTCACACACAGACACACTCACACACACTCACTCTCTCACACACACACACACACACACTAGACCTTAAGCCTAGTTATAACTAATTATAATCTGGAACCTACTTGTCATCTCTGTCTTGGAGGTGGGCGTTAATAGCCACGACACAGTTTCTACTAATGTGGCTATTACCGATCACGATAATTTTGTAACGTGTGTTTCTTGGTTCAAATAAACGATTATTATTATTATTCCCTTTATTCATTAATATATACAAATTTAATACATTTTTAAATATTTCTTATAAATAATAAAAAATTAAAAAAAAAACATTTAAAAATATAAAAAATTGTAGCCCACCGGTATCGGGAACAGGGTCCAAGCTACCGGCGGTCAGGGCTACAGAGAAAGGAACCTCCTAACAATACGAGCCGTGTCCAGGAGTACCGCTCTCTGAATCAAACCCATGATCCAGCTGCCTAACGAGAGCCTCATCAGATGTTGGTCGAGGCTCTTGGCAATTAGGCCATTGGCTGAAACGACTATCGGCACAATGATCGCTGAGTCAACATCCCACATGTCGACAACCTCGCGAGCCAAGTCAAGATACTTGATTTGCTTATCTTTCTCGGCTTTCACGAGGTTCTCGTCATGTGGAACCGTTATGTCAACAATAATTGCGCGCCTCTCTGATCGATCCACCACCACTATATCAGGCTTATTGGCTACAATAGTCCTGTCAGTGATGATGGATTGATCCCAATACAGTGTGATATTGCCATTTTCAAGAACTGGGTCGGGCACATACCTATAGTACGGCACTTCCGATTCCACAAGGCTGTATTTCAGAGCAAGTTGCTGATGAATAATCCTGGCTACAAGGTTGTAATTGTATTATTATTATTATTATACCTACTTTTATTTGTTTCTTTAACAATTTTGACGGAACGGTTGGCGCAGTGGCTGAGCGATTGACTGCTGCGCTGCGTGTCGCGGGTTCCATCGCCGCACGGAACAAATATTTGTATGACCTAGAGATAGTTGTTCCGGGTCTGGCTGTTTTTGTATGTGATTTTAAATCTTTGTAAACAAAAAAAGTAAAAAAAAAAATATGTACCCGATAATTACAAAAAGAAAGCTAGTACTTCTTCCTATATTAAAAGGCCATAAATAAATATATACCAATACCATCGGCCTTGTAAAAGCTGAAGCTCGATGCAACAGTTGTTACATTAAAGCTTTCAATAAATTACTCGTGCCTTTATATTGTTCCAGTAAACAAAGAGCCACTTTACAAACAACAACTCAATACAATCGTTTAATTTCCAACAAAATGCACGTAAAACAGCTATTCAGACTCGTAATCTCATTATTAAAATGAAGACGAAACTTTATGAAGTTCAAATTACTTTTGTTCACGTCTATAAAAGATTACCGGTACATTACATGGGTTTAACTAAATATTAATTAAAGGTAGACGGTATATTTGTCTTTGTATATTATAAATTAAACGTTCGGGAGGTTTTAAGTTCTAATTTCGTTAAACGGCCGAGCTTCATCCCTATTACTTGGTAATTGCCGTCAGAAAGTTAAATTATTTCAGTGATTTGTAATTTTATTCAATTTTCAGTCCACCGCCGACGCCCGCTGGTATTTTCTTGATGTTTGTTAAAGACTTTTAATGAGTTTACTTGACGATTTCATGTTTTGAATTAATGAACTTAACTTGACTATGACTTGAATGTTTAATATTTCACTTGAAAGAAATCTAAATAAAATTGTAAAGACTGATAAAATTATGGGACTTTGATCCATTTTCGGAGTTCAAAGAAATTATAAATTGTTATAGAGATATCGTTTTATGATCATTCGGTCATTGATCTAACCGAAGCAACGTCAAAGTTAAGATGACGCCGGTAATCACGGTCAGATGTTTATCATATGTAGGTATTTTAAAAACATAGGACGCTGAGAAGCGGCTCAGCGTGAACTTAAAAGGGAGGTGTTGATGGACGAAAAACATAAAGAATAGATCGCCAACCGTCGGCAAGTGCTGATTGATAGTCATTTGTCTATAATAAATGATTGAGAGGATTTAGAGCGGATTTCACCAATAAATTCATACAGTACTTCTGGACGGCGTTCAGAAATGAAAATATTGCATAGCAATTATGTCACTGACAGCTTTTAAACGCGGTTTAATAATGCTGATTGCGTTCAATTATATTAGTTGCATTCGCTGGTAATGAGACCTGTGTAATATCCACCTACTATTAATATTTCGATGTTGTTTAAACATACGTTTCATTAATAATAGTGGGTTTCACTCTTCCGTAGCTCGAAAAATAAACTGTGACTTCTGAACTACGCTTTACATTAAATATTCATGAATAAATAAAGCGCCCCACGTACCAATTCCATTTGGTCATTACATATTTATTAAGGAGTAATTAGATTATAACATAATTTATTATAATTTATTCATATATTTGATTGATAAGAATCTTCAAAAATATGTAGTTTATAATAAGCCTTACGACAAGCGTCCTGTTGTTAATTAAGTTATTTTATATTTAGTTAGATAGTGGTCTTTTTTTTGTAAATGTTTAGTTTTTAATGTTTGATTTTAAAAGAGTAACCATGGAGTTTCTTGCCGGTTCTTCTCCATAGGAAACAACCAACCCGAACCGAGCATTTTGTCGACGTTTTACAAGTGCGCATGTAGGCTTATGTGAAATAAAAATATTTTGATTGATTGATTGATTTGATTTCTATAAGTAGTTTTAATTCATCGATGTATTTGTTAATAATTTGGTTTCAGCGGTGATGAAATAAATTACACAAAGTAATGCGCCTGCCTGGCTTCGAACGGGTTACTGCTCGTAAGGCTCGTGACTGAGGCCAATTGGATAGCATTGAAATTGAAATATAATCTTCTTAGGAAAAAAGGAAGATCAGCTCTTAGGTACATAAAATGTTACATATTTCAGCTGTTCCTTGGATAAATACTACAGTCATCGTCTGAAAACAGTGCAGTTTGATGAAGTTTTTCTTATACATATCCATACTTCCATACTAATATTATAAATGCGAAAGTCACTCTGTTTGTTTGTATGTTTGTTGGTTTGTTACTTTTTCACAACTAAACGGCTGATCGGATCTTAATGAAATTTAGCAAAAAGATAGATTTCAACCTGGGGAAGGACATATACCAATAGATAGATACATAGACCAAT
Source organism: Cerastis leucographa (assembly GCA_963082945.1). Lineage (NCBI taxonomy): Eukaryota > Metazoa > Arthropoda > Insecta > Lepidoptera > Noctuidae > Cerastis > Cerastis leucographa. The sequence continues at coordinate 15,391,408 of OY720356.1, read as the reverse complement.
AGGAGCGAAGCAGCAATGAAATATGTTATGAAAACGGGGAAAATGTGACGCAGACTAAGTTGCGCGGGACAGCTAGTTTAACATAAGATCACATTACGCCTGTAATGCAGAGGTACCTATAGTACATAGACATTTTGCCAGTTACCTATATTTAAGTCCCATGTCACCAACCCACACTGGGCCACTCATAGAAAGGAGGCCTGTGTCCCAGCCGTGGGAACATAATAGGCTGATGATGATGAAGTCCCATGTTATAGTCATATTTGTAACATAAAATCGAAAGAAACCACTTCCGTTTATGTAAGACAAATTGTTATTTATCGTCCCATACCAAGATATTGTTATGATATGTGAACCTCCAAAATAACATGAAATATGAAAAACGTCAGATCCAAGACATATAGTCATACATCACAGTATAGTATACAAATCCCACAAGTGCACACAGACGGCGGTTTATGAAAGCTCCTTTCATAAATAACTAGCTGTACCCAGCATGCGTTGCAATGCACTTTTTACTACCCACCTACCCTATCCGACCTACCTACCCTATCCTACCTACCCTACCCGACGCTACCTACCTACCTACTCTACCCTACCCTACCTACCTACTCTACCCTACCCTACCCTTACTACCTACTATAGTATCTGCTTACTACAGATACTTTATACTCACACTTAATCATCCATATTCATATTTTTATTTCATTTTTATAAATATTTTCTAATCCTTTATTGTGACATGTTTACTTCAAATTTGTCAGATGTCATTTACTTTTATTTGTGATTGTTACCAGCCAAACTCTCTATGAAGGTTTCACTTAGATTATATAAATTACTAAAAATTATTATCATCAATTCGTGAGTTCAATTATTGTATTTTATATTTAATAGCGAATATTTGCTGTGTAAAGATATTCTGAGTTATATTTCTAAAAATATTATGTGCAGGGTTTTTGACCAATTGCTACTGGCTGCTTTGAATACTGGCAGGTTGCGTCTTACTAGAGCGCAGCAGTTTTGAATCGAAAAAAGACATTGGAAGAAAAGAAACGGAAGATCAGGGTATAAAAGGGATTTCTGACAGATGCCCTGGTTCTAGTCTGGAGTTAAGAGTCGGTTCAGTCTGGACACGAGAAATCAGTATAGTCTAAAATCAAGAAAACAGCTAAGTCTAGTTTGGAGTCAAGATCTGTCATATCTTGAGTTTTGAGCACAGCCTGGTGGAGTCAAAGAGCGGCCTTCGTTTAGTGCTGCCGTGGCTGTTGCTAACTGTCTGCTGGAAGCTGCTTTGCGAACTGACGAGCCTGGCACTGGGGCTCATTACCTGTCTGCTGGAAGCTGCTCTTCGAGCTGACGAGCCTGGCATTGGGCGGTACGTGTCTGCTGGTGGGTCCTACCAAATCGCCCTGCATCAAGTTCGTCGTGGTCAAGCTCATCTTAATCAAGCCAGCTTTCTACGACTGCAAGTTTGTCTTCAGTTACTATCACGCTCAGAGATTTGCGGAGATATTTAAAACGTTCTCGGTTAACCTGCCCTTCACTTTTGTACTAATTTATTGTATTTTTCATTTCATCATTTATTAAATTCATTTTCCCCTAATTACTTTTTTAATGTATAAATCTGTTTACTCCTTTCATCAAGGAATAAGCAAGTTTGTTACATTTTGGCGCCTAACGCAAAATCAAGTCTTGATCTTAAACATATTCCCTAAATTCTAAAACAACTTCCACAAGAGATTATATTTGGTAACTATTTTCATCATATTTTCATCATATTACATCACTAAATCTCTACTTATACTCTTAAACACTTAATTCATATATTTATCTATATCTTCTATGAATCTCATCAAAAAAGGTTTAGTGTCGTGGGCTCGAACTATTATTGGCGCTGTTTGCGTCCTTCTTAATAATAACTCAGACTCTCTTGACTCTCTCTCTCCCTTTTAATTTTATCTACTTTATTTTTAACTTTTTTATCTTATACTTACTCATGACTCATCTTCCTCTTCCCTTCTTCTAACTGTAGAGTTTTATTCGGTCTATTTAAACTCTTAAGTTTTTATTTTCTTTGTTCATTCATTGGTTCTTAAACCATTAAAAGATTATTTTTAATCTTCTTCTATATCTGTTCTTATCAGATAACTCTTTGAAGTGCTTTTAGGTACAAGTTATCTAACCTTCTATTATACTAACTGTACTATAAGTTGGTATAACTATTTTCTTATCAACTCTAAAAGTTGACTCTGAAGCGGGTTGCGACTTCCTTAAAATAAGCCTTCGCTAATCTTCAACTCTAAAAGTTGATTGAAGCGGGTTGCGACTTCCTTAAAATAAGCCTTCGCTAATCTTCAACTCTAAAAGTTGACTGAAGCGGGTTGCGACTTCCTTAAAATAAGCCTTCGCTAATCTTCAACTCTAAAAGTTGATTGGGGTGGATCCCTTATTATTATTTTTCATCTTATTATGGGTTTTAGACGCGAGCGGATTACAACTCCAAAAATAAGCCTACTGTTATTGATTTATCAGGTGGAGTAGTGATCATTGAATGTGAATCCTACCTGGCCTAACTTCGTAAGATGTCGGTATGTTTGAATGAGTTATGAAAGTTTTGTGAATGCTGTAATACTTTAACCTTACCAAAATTTTTGTTCTAGGCCAAAAATTTTCTCGGGGTCGTTGGGGAAATATAGTATCTGCTTACTACAGATACTTTATACTCACACTTAATCATCCATATTCATATTTTTATTTCATTTTTATAAATATTTTCTAATCCTTTATTGTGACATGTTTACTTCAAATTTGTCAGATGTCATTTACTTTTATTTGTGATTGTTACCAGCCAAACTCTCTATGAAGGTTTCACTTAGATTATATAAATTACTAAAAATTATTATCATCAATTCGTGAGTTCAATTATTGTATTTTATATTTAATAGCGAATATTTGCTGTGTAAAGATATTCTGAGTTATATTTCTAAAAATATTATGTGCAGGGTTTTTGACCAATTGCTACTGGCTGCTTTGAATACTGGCAGGTTGCGTCTTACTAGAGCGCAGCAGTTTTGAATCGAAAAAAGACATTGGAAGAAAAGAAACGGAAGATCAGGGTATAAAAGGGATTTCTGACAGATGCCCTGGTTCTAGTCTGGAGTTAAGAGTCGGTTCAGTCTGGACACGAGAAATCAGTATAGTCTAAAATCAAGAAAACAGCTAAGTCTAGTTTGGAGTCAAGATCTGTCATATCTTGAGTTTTGAGCACAGCCTGGTGGAGTCAAAGAGCGGCCTTCGTTTAGTGCTGCCGTGGCTGTTGCTAACTGTCTGCTGGAAGCTGCTTTGCGAACTGACGAGCCTGGCACTGGGGCTCATTACCTGTCTGCTGGAAGCTGCTCTTCGAGCTGACGAGCCTGGCATTGGGCGGTACGTGTCTGCTGGTGGGTCCTACCAAATCGCCCTGCATCAAGTTCGTCGTGGTCAAGCTCATCTTAATCAAGCCAGCTTTCTACGACTGCAAGTTTGTCTTCAGTTACTATCACGCTCAGAGATTTGCGGAGATATTTAAAACGTTCTCGGTTAACCTGCCCTTCACTTTTGTACTAATTTATTGTATTTTTCATTTCATCATTTATTAAATTCATTTTCCCCTAATTACTTTTTTAATGTATAAATCTGTTTACTCCTTTCATCAAGGAATAAGCAAGTTTGTTACACTACCTACCCTACCTACCTACCCTACCCTACCCTACCTACCTACCCTACCTACCTACCCTACCCTACCTACCTACCCTACCCTACCTACCTACCTACCCTACCCTACCTACCTACCCTACCTACCTACCTACCCTACCTACCTACCCTACCCTACCTACCTACCCTACCCTACCTAACCTACCCTACCCTACCTACCTACCCTACCCTACCTACCTACCCTACCCTACCTACCTACCCTACCCTACCTACCTACCCTATCCTACCTACCTACCCTACCCTACCCTACCGTATCCTATGTCCTTCTCCTGGCTCTAAACTACCTCCCTGCCAATTTTCAGCTAAATCGGTTCAGCCGTTCTTGAGTTATAAGTGAAGTAACTAACACGACTTTCTTTTATATATATAGATAACAAAAAATATTCAATTCGCTAACATTTCGCGATTGGTTCTGGGAATTGCCTAAAAATATACAGTCAATGTTGATGTTTTCACCGCTAAAATAATATATAACATTTTTATATCTTTATTGAAGAGAAATTTTTAAAATAACTGAGCGGAGAGATGTAAAAATTACTGGTTTTTACCGACGTTTCGACATCTTGTACCCTGACAGGTCTGAGCTAAGATTGTAAATATATTTCGGCAGTCAACCAAGTTTTTGGATAAAACTGATCTAGGCGAAAGAAAATACATCTCCAATGTCTCAAACAAGCGCGTGTTTCAAAAATAATAATAACGATCGATAATATGCACACAATGCAGCTAAGACGGAATCCCAAAAAAATATTCTTAAATATCTACCTATTACTTAATTTATTACCAACACAACCCCTTCAGCAATCCGATACACAGCACAAACACACACTCAAACTTTTCTTCTTATCTTCCCCGTCTCCCCGATAACTTTCACAATGAACTAGAAAGATCTTCGCACAAACGCTCTGAGCAGCCAATAACGGACATTATCTTATCGCGTGTTGCGATCATTTGATTCGGTATCAACAGGTCTGGCAGGCGCAGTCGGCAGCCTGGCAGGCCAAGGCTGCTCTGGCACTGACCCGCTTTCGTGACACCCCCGCCCCCTCCCCTACGCCCGGACTCCGCTCGAGCCCGGATCTCTCACCCCCTCGCCCGGGGAATAGAGTTGCACTAACTGTTGCAGTTCGGAAATAGCTGTCCCAATCTAGTCGGAGTTACGTGAATGTTTACTGCGTGTTTTATTTGACAATTTATGTGTATTTTGTTGTCAGTGAAGAGCTTTTACGAAGTTTTATGAAGGGATGTCATGTTTGTCTTTTATTACCCGACTTCGGGCACTAAAGCGAAGCCAAAAGTTATGATTTTAGCAGTTTTAATATTAAAGACATGCTTATTTTGTAATGATATGTGACTATGGTTATACGATTTTAGAAATCAAATTGCCGTTTTTCTTAGTTAGTTTTCCACTTTACCATTGTCATTAACACTGGCAACGGAATTTTTACTATAATACTAATATTTGTTATGAGTTCCCGATATTACATAATTATAATGAACATGGTATGTATCCCGTTTCCAGTGTTAATGATAATGGTAAGAGAGGTAAGAGTTTTTAAACTGTCAGGGTCACTAACCCTGTCAGTTTAAAAACTCTTACCTGTATTTATGCAAGTTCCAAATAGAATATAAAAATACAGCATTTTTATGGCTTCAAAAATATAGAAACGCATTTGTATTCCATACTTACGAGTACAGGTTGTAAAGAGAACGTTAAACTTAATATACACATTGACATGAATTAATGAATTTACTACGAGCGCTGACCTTATTACATTTCGGTTTTAATCAATCAACTTACTGTCTTGTTACCTTGTGAACAAGGTGCAAACAAAAAGTAATTAAGCCTCTGAAACGATCGAAGAGACATTTTTGGGCAAGTCGAGGTTACCGAGCAGTATCAAATAGCAACTTCGCCAATAAAAAATCCCAAAATCTCCACAATCGGCAACAGAATGCTATAAAGTTTTCATCGGTTTCCCGAATAGAGTAGGTATTATCGGATCCGTTTGCTCCCGTTATGAAAGCCTATTACGAATGGATTATTACCGCTAACATGAAACTTTACTCTGGTTACCGAAGTGCAGTCGTAAACTTCTTACGAACCATTTCTTGAATCACGATTATATTCCCTTCAGATTTTTTATTAGTACGGAACATACCCAACTGAACGATATAGAACTTACGGTAGTTTAAAAAAAAAATTGCGACTCAATGGACCGACAGGTGATTCGCTTATTTCTGATTGAAGTTTTATTTTGTTAAACGTAAACGCTACCGAAAACTGGGCGCATGTTACCTATAGGAACCTAGATAGATACGTTATTAGTATTTAATATACCTATATTAATTTGGTTCTTTCTGTTTTTTCCTGTTATCGTACTTCTCTTGCCTTCTTAATTTATTTGGGGTCGACGCAGCATGTTTTCTTCTTCTATAATTCTCTATTACTCGTCATCTAGTCAGACACCTCTTTTCTACCCATATCATCCTTCACACAGTCCATCCATCGTTCTTTGGTCTTACTCTACTCTTTAGCCTATAATTTTTCCTAGTCTCTTTCTATGAAATCTATAAACATTCCTTATGTAACATGGGCGTTCAAAAACTGCTGATTTTCAGCCTATTTAGAATATATTAAATAAATAAATATTACTTTGATATGATTTCATTTCATTTCTGAAAGATCAATAGAATTTTTCCAGCTCGTTTATAATTGATATGTTCTTTAGGAGAGTGGGGCGATATTCTTGTTATACATTTCTCACATTATTATATATATATATATAATAATAATATTAAATGATTCATTTCTGTATAATGGGATGTATAACCTCGCTGTATGTTAACGAGTTTGAAATGAGGAGCGCTAAACATTTTTCACGTTCAAATAGAGTATCTACAAACATTCTTGTAGTATTAACACCCGAAAGATCTTTGTTTACTAACCTTGTTACTGAACTGGTTGTAATAACCTAAATCTTCAGTTTATCTGCGGTTTACAAACCAAATTGTATTTTGTTGCCATGTTACTCAAGTGGTTACTAAGCGGTCTTGGAGTTGATCTCCAGTTCAAGTAAAAATTAGTTGTTTTTTAGTAATGTATGTATATCGAACTGATATCCGCATTTTCGGGTCTAAAATGCGTAATTTGTCTCATCACCATCATCATCAGCCTATAATGTTCCCACTGCTGGGACACAGGCCTCCTCTCTGATGATCTGATGAGAGGGAGTGGGCTGTAATCCATGCGGCCCAGTGCGGGATGGTAGATGTCACATGTCTTCGAATTTTTAGTTCTGGGACATGCCGGTTTCCTCACGATGTTTTCCTTCACCGTTTTTGAGGTGGCAACGGTGATGAAATAAATTACACAAAGTTTTGCACCTGCTTGGGTTCGAAACCAGGGCTGACTGCTCGTAAGCCAGGGCTGCCACTGGGCCACCGCTGCTCTCAATAATCATTGTAATTTGTGTGAGGTCGGTTTTTCCTAGCATCAGGAGTTCAGATTTATGCCCGCCTAGTGGCAATACTTATGACTAAAGGGGTATTTATTACCACATGTGAATGTAAAAATAAATATATAGTTTTGACAGACCTCTGCCCACCCATCAAATGACATTTTCATAATTAAACTACAAAATAAAACAAATTAAAGGTCATTCGGGAAAAAATCTCAAATGAAAAACCTTTAGAAAATGAAAAGAATAACGGTGGCGCGACCCGTTAAGTATTACTTTGAAGAGACAAGCCGCCCTGCTGTCTTAAGGCTTTAATTACGCCGTTAAGTGTGCCACCCGAGTAACCGGTGCAGACTTCCACTTATCTGCAACTTTTTACGACTTTTGAAGTTGGTGCGTGTAAAAGGCTTTTGTTTGTAGCAGAATGTTTTGTTTTAACTTGATTCGTCACTTGTTTCGGGCCGTAGCAGCTACTATTTTTGAGGAAATTAAGTCTTAAATGCGTTAGAAGCATTTACGCCTTACGACATTTTAAACAAACTTTGACTGACTGTACCGATTTTAATGAAACTTCATACGCATAAGCAGGATACATACCGTCTAAAAAGTTACTAAAAATAGTGTCGAAAAATAGTGTTGCAGCTAAATTAGACCGATTATAAATTATCTGTAGAAACAGAAATTTCTAATTATCTTGTTTTTGAAAAGACATTTCGAAAATGTTTTTTAGTAACTTTTAGACCTATGTATCTTGTAGCTTATGAAAATCGGTTCAGTCATTTCGGAAAATAAGAACTTGAAAGTTTCTATGAAATGCCGTAAGATGTTAACGCTCTTAACAGCGTTTTACAATAATTGTATTCATTGCAAGTCCTACCTGCTTACTTACAAAACCATAAACCTAAATATTGATTTTTCCGTCATAAGCTCGTACTATCTATTATCTAAATGACTCATGTCATTGTGGTTTGTTTTTCAAAGAAACTGACACACCATCAATCAACGTTTTTAATAATGAAATAACATTACTGTATTAGAAAAATATTGTGACTGTTATGTCTAACAAAACATCAAATGAATTATTTCCGGCACAAGAATTTATAGAGTTTTAGTAAAGTAGTATTAAAATGGTCGAACATTAATAAGGACTGTTTCCTTGATCTAGTAGTCACAAGCCAGACTGCTGTGCATTAGGTACTGGGTTCGATTCCCAGGTGGGGCAAAGCGTTATTGGGTTTTTCCACCAGAAATTTCTCAGTTGCAGCCACTGAGTCTGGATTTGTGCCCGGTTGATGGCAATAGGCTCGCTCCCTATTACATGGGACTTAAACAAAACTGGCGAAATGTGGGAGTACTATTAATAAGGTACACCTCTGTCTAACCCTTCGGGGATTACAGGCGTGATGTTATGTTATTAATAAGATATTAGATATCGTATTATCGAGTAACTTGGTTGTAAAGGTTAGATAGGCATTCACTTCATGTAAAATGCTGCGGTGTGATTCTGTAAGACCTCACTTAGAACTTCGAATCTGAATCCGCTGTGAGTTTCTTGATTGGCATTATAAAAACCCGGTTGATAATTCGAATTTACATTAGCGCCACCATTACGAGCGTGTCAGCGAGTTGAACTAAATTAACAGGGAGATTTTGACAGATAAAGTATGAGATGACGTAAGAAGTGGCATTCTGTAGGTAATTCCCCCGTCACTTCGACGCTCCCTTGGCTACAAAATCAAGGTCATTTTGAACCTTACGCGAAGTGACAGTGGATAGCAATGTGAGATGTGAGTTGTCGTCTGAATTTTACAGAATCGACGTACTGGTATTCAACTGCATTTAGTTAGATTGTGAGCCATCCGTTCCACCACCGAGGCATCTGCTAAGCCCTCTTCTCAACTAATTGGGTTATCAACATAGTCATATGAACATTATGACAAGCAAAAGGCGAAGTTACACTTCTAAGAAGTAAGTCCAAAATCATTCATGCCGCACACGGCGAAAAGTGTCTCCCAAAACCTAAGAAGCAAAGAAAGTGACATAATATTAAGTGCTTTAAGTAATAAAAGGTGGTGGAGCGACGCGGTAATTTTACGGGCAAGGAGACCCTGTCGCACCTTCACACCTACGAATAATTCTTTGTTCCATGTTGAGTTCAGTGCCGTGTTTACGATCCCTGAACATTTTGAGTTATGTTTAGAACGTTATTTTTGGGGTGTTAAAATGTTACGCACTGCTATTTTTGTGGGACGAAATGTCGCTACTTCATTGATTAAGCAAGTAATACATCAGCAATTGAAGAGCAGGTTTTTGTATTGGGAGACTTTAAAGTGCACACAGGCACACCATTCTCACGTGAGTTACTTTCAACCTGTACAGATCAGTCATGGTCCTGCATTGATGCAGAACTTTTGCCCCAGAGTCGCATACTTTTACTAGGTCCGCCAACGGATCCCTACGCTGGCTAGATCACTGTGTTGTTACTGAAGCTGCCAGACATTTGGTGAATAATGCGTCTATTTTGTACGGCGTTTACGTCGTGTCGGACCTTATTCCGCTGTTAATAGAGTGTAAGATTGATATAATTAAACCTAAAATTGTTAGTTCCTACATTTCTTATAAACAAAATTGTATGGTAAATAATTACTAAATAAGTATTTTGAATACTGTAATAGCAACCAAAAACAAATTGATTTTCCTCCAGAATTTTGTAAATGTGCTGATAATATGTGTCACAAAACTGAGCATCGGTTGGTGATAAATAGGATGAAGGTGTGTTTTTTTTTTTAAAACCGGCCAAGTGCGAGCCGGACTCGCGCAGGAAGGGTTCCGTACCAATATTTATAAAAACCACCATATATGATCTGCAAATGAGACTCGTTCTTAGTACAACTGACGCTTAGCGCCACCTATCGATATCTCTATGTAGTTTTTCGAAATTTTCGAGTCAAATACAATTGGTCGACTATTACACGTTTAATTGTAAAGCCCACTTATGTGTGATAGTTTTCCTTTAAACTTCGTTATATATAGGTACTACTGCCGTGACATTTGAATTTCTCACTACAACCGTTTAGTCGGTACAGGGGGGGGGGGACACTTGACTCTAACGAAATTTGGTACTTTAAAGCTTGATAAGTCACGAACGGTTTACATAATGAAAAAACGGTCTTCCCAAACCCCTAATGTTTTTGAAAGGCCTAGTCAACGATAGCCCACACTATGGGAAGGAACAAAAAAAAAATATTATCCCCACTTTACATGTAGGGAGGTACCCTAAATAATGGTTTTTTTCACAATTTTATTTTACTACTTTTTCGGCGTCATTAACGTGTATATTTATGCCGAATTACAACTTTCTAGTACCAATAGTTTTTGAGCTAAACCGCGGACAGACAGACAGACAGACGGACATACCGAAACTATAAGAGTTCCTTGTGACTACGGAACCCTAAAAAGGAGCCGATCTCACTCATGCAGGCTCTGTATTATGTAGTTGTGTGAAACAAACACGTTCGCGACGCTCACCGAGATGCCCGACTGTGTTATCAAATGTGGCTGTTATACAATAAAGCTACTTCTAGGTTTATTCATGAAATATGTGTACATCACGAAATCTTTTTAAAACTAAATTAAAATATTCTCAATATAATGCAGAGCAAATTAAAACGGATATGCTAGCATCATAGCGAATGGTTTTCATAGTTTACAAACATTTTAATGTAAATTCGCGTTTGTGTGGCAATGGCGAGCGGTCTAATAGCGGCGCGGGGGCTCCCCTGTCAGGTTCTTCGCGAAGCTTCCAGCTAAACATATCGTTATCGAGGATAGTAAGTTTAGTTTTAGATCAAACTTATCAACAGATAGTGCGACTTTATGCTTAAAGCAGACTATCCAATATTATACAGACAAAAAGACTCCTGTAATAGCATGTTTTTTGGATTTATCGAAGGCTTTCGACCTGGTCAATTATGACCTGCTCTGGTATAAGCTCACTCACGACACTTCTGTCCCAGCTGATGTGGTAACACTGTTGAGATATTGTTACAGTAGTCCGAACAATAGAGTTAAGTGGGCTTGCTCTTATTCTGTTATGTGCAGGCTGGATTGTGGGGTAAGGCAAGGGGGACTGTGCTGCCCCCGTCCGTTTAACCTATACATAAATAAGTTGATAGGTGGGCTCAGAAGTACCAAAGTCGGTGGTCACGTGGACGGTGTTAGCGTGAACAACATTAACTACTCTGATGACCTGGTGCTGCTGATCCTATCTGTCAGTGCAATGAAAAGGCTCCTTAAAATTTGTGAATGTTATGCGGTGGTCTCGGGCTTAATGATGGTGATGCTCAACTGATACACATACTAACAAAAACTCACGCATCTTCCCATGGAAGCACAAATTACAGAACTCCATCTTCTCATCATCTGCCTAGCCTTTTCCTAAACTTTCTTGGGGTCGGCTTCCAGTCTACAGCTGAGTACCAGTATTTTACATGAAGCGACTGCCTATCTGACCTTCACAACTAAGTAACAGGGTAATACGATACCCCTTGGTAAGACTGGATGTCAGACTTTTGGCTTTTGACTACTCGTAACAACTGTCAAAGATCTACAAATGACAGCCGGGACCAACGGCTTAACGTGCTTTCCGAACGGAGGAAACTCGTTATGTAATTATGGTCACCCATCCACGGACAAACCTAGGCAAGCACGGCTTAACCTTAAACATCAAACCGTGCGGCTGTTATTATATAGCCACGAGCTCCTCCTACGGTCTCGGTCGTACGTACGGATCGTCTACGGTCTTTATATGCCTACTCATTTTGATTTTCCTAAATTGAGTAATTTATCCATTTTGTAGGTAATTTGGCTACGTCTCCCTGTTGAATGGACGTGAGCTCATAATTATGTAGATATTTCTGTGGAATAATCCGCCATGTTTTCTCATCAAGCAAGTGCTACAAGCGATTCTGGGGATGGTAAACATTTTCTACGATACATACACCTTTAATACATTACCTGGCTACATAATACTAAGGTACATTTTCGCGTAAGCACCTGTTTATCTACCTGAAGCTTACAGCTAAACATGCAAATGTGTGTAGACAGAATAATAATGTTGTGTTAAATTCATGAACACTTAATTACGTTGCTCTTACCAAGAAATAATTGTTTGTAAGCCTTTGTTTCAGAGTATTTAGATAAACATTATCTATCATATACACAGGAATTATCTGACAGAATGGAAGAGTGCAAGGGTTTTGAGTGATTTTTAGTTATAAATAAAAGTACTGTAGAAAGTCTAATTAATACAATCCTTAATTTTTGCTGCTATCTTAATTGGTAGTATGTGTGAGCCGTTTGGGGTTGAAACACTAGGGCCATGGGGTCCGGGTGCACCTAGTATTTCGGAGAATCGCCAAACAGTTGGTCGACTCTTCACTTGACCAGAGGGACCGTTTTTGAAAAAAACAGAATTGCCATACAACGCGTGCCAATGCTGCCAGCCTTAAGGGCACTTTTTCTATTGACAGCGACGTAATTCTTTTTTCATTTTGATTCTTGTGCATATTTTATTATTATTTTAGATCTATTTGCAGTTTGTAAATATTGTACCACTGCTTGTTTCTGCATCATCCAAATAAAGGTGGGCTGACAAGACTGGTCAGAAATGCAAGGTCTAAAGTCAGCCGCTGTTCTTTTATTATGCTTAAAGAGCGGTGTAGTGGGCAGCCTTTGTAACAAAATTGACAACATAATTTATTTCCGTCATGCATATAAAAAAAAGGTTTAAAAACTCATATCCCCGGCTTAAGCTAAACGTAAACATAATTAATAATGCAAAGTAGGGGCGGCAAAGTAATTGATTTCCCTTCGATACTTTCTTACTTTAGCTTTTATATTATTCATGTGTTGGCTTAAGCTTAGTTGGTATTTGTTTGTTTTATCCACCCCACTACCTATAACCACTGGATTATGGGGGATGGGTAGCAGTTTGTTCTTATTTCTAGGAAAGTCTTTTTTAGTTAGGCATGCAGTTTGTAGCATGGTTTTGTTAAACTTAAGTCAGCTTTAGGAGTAGGAGGAGCTGGAGGAGGCTGTAGAAGTTATGCCCGACTCGTCACTGTTCCAATTCGTCACCAATTTTTTTTTCCATACTAGATGTCTCATTCGGCATCCAGGACTGCAGCGACTGCAGAGCATGCATGAGGTCCTACGTTCGATTCCCGGATCGGCATAACTATTGTTTCTGCATCAAGAATTTCTTAGTAGCCGCCACGGGGTCTGGTTTCATGCCCGGTTGATGGCAATAGGCTCGCCCACTATTATATTGGACTTAAACATAACTGTCGAAATGTGTGTGTACTATTATATTATATATTAAAGGGATGGAGGGAACTAAGAGCTCACATTCTCAAAAAGCGGCTAAAAGTGTATCTAGTTGGGAAAGCATACTACAGTATTTTAGAATTTTTAAATGACAAAATGTAATATTAATATTTTTATAATTTTTGCAATTTATAATTACAATTTAATTTATGTTTATAATTTAATTTTTGTTTGTATGAGAATTTAAAATGTTTTATTTGTAATGACTTTTCCTACCTATTGTATATTTGTATGCCACAAAGGCCGAACATTTTATTCTCCAAAAGAAATGTATACGAATTCTTGCCAATATAGATAACACAGAAAGCTGTAAGCCATTCTTTGTAAAATACAAAGTCCTTACATTAACTGGTATCTAAATTTTAGAAGTTAGCAAATATAATGTAAAACAAAAATGAATTAGCCTTACCAAGCTCAAAATTAGCTATGTTCCATTCAGGACCTTACGCCATGTGCGTGAAAATATATAATAAGCTTCCAAATTCAATTAAGGACATTGAGTACGAAAATAAATTTAAAAACAGTCTCCAAAAATACCTTATATTAAAATCGTATTACACGTTAAAGGAATTCTTTGACGATAAGTAAATTTTGACATTGAAATTCATACCTGTACACAATACACACAGCACCTACAATTTTGACTGACTATTTAGGTTATTTTATGACTATTATTGTTATAGCTATCTTTCTAATTTAATATTTTATCTTAATTTAATTTATGAATGGAAATGATGACTAATTAATTGTTCTTACCCTATCTTATATTATATTATGACAGTCACTTATTTAAACAACAAATGATTTATGTTTTTCAAGCACAGTGGTTTGTTTATTATTGTGACACTGTAGCACTCTAATTATTTATATTGCTGTGCCCTAGCAGAGTTCATGTATGAAACCTATATAATTGTACTTGAAACAACTTGTAAACTACATGAATGCAATAAATGATGACTATGACTATGATCTTTTTTGTTTATGAACAACCTGCATGCCTTGTATGTATACCCATGTTTCCACAAATAAATGTCTTGTCTTGTCTATTAGGTTACACCTCTGCCGAAAATAACAGACAACACTCTTAAAACTTTATGCATCCAAAACTTGTTAAGAACTGGAGACTCCTCAATACACCTAGTAAAGATGCCCCATCTACTTTGTAACTGGCTTGCAAACTGTCAGACAACTTAGCCGTATACTCGGAGTACTTCGCCGCTGTAACTACGTTAGTGACATTTTGCTTAGATATTGTGCTCTCACCGTAACATGGCTGTTATATTAACAGGCCTCTTCACCGCGATTCCATTAGTACTAGAAGCTATGGTTAACATAAAACATAACGGCACGCCTGTAGTCCACGAAGGGCTGGGCAGAGATGTGCTGTACTGTAATAACTCCCAGATTTCGCTAGTAACTTTTAAGTCCCATAAAATAGAGAGCTAAATACCATCAACCGGGCATAAACCCAGCATGCGTGGCAGTGCAATTCCTGATGGAAAAACTTTTAAGAGTACGAGAAACAGCGTGGAAAGTTCCTCGATACTCCTTAGAAAAGGGAGGATCTTCCAACCAGACAGGTGTTATGTCTTGTGGGCAACTGCCCGACAGTTGTTGTCGGGTTTCTCTATACAGGGTGTAACGGAAAGGGTATATACATACTTATGGGTGTGCTACAGACCATCATACTGAACATGTTTTTCAGCGAAAAAATTATCTGCCGCCCCATACAAAATTGCAATACTATTCTACACAAATGTACGGGGCAGCTGATATTTTTTTCGCTATTACGTTATTTGTCCGATGGAGAAACATGTTCAGTTTGATCGTCTGTAGCACACCCTTAAGTATGTATATACCCTTTCCGTTACACCCTGTATAGTCTTAAGTCGATGTAAACTTTGCTTGCGAGTTGTAGGTAATTGATGTCAGTTCTTCCGTCGTGTCATAGATGGCGCTGTAGTACTTTTTGTAGTAAGTTACTTTTCGCAGGTCGCTACAAAATCAATAATACTTTGCCCGACCTGGGAATCTTACCCAGGATTTCGTGCTCAACAGTCGCGCTTATGAAGACAATATCTAGACGTTTATTTATAAAGGACTAGCGAACCGCAACCGCTTCGGCGGTACCATCTATCGGATAAAAACTATCCTATCTTTCAAGCTGGAAACAAACATAAACTATGTGGTTTCGGAGATTAACGTGTAAGTACAAACATAGTGATATGTGATTTTTATATATTAAGACTAGCTGTCCCGCGCAACTTTGTCCGAGTCACATTTTCCCCATTACGCAACATTATCCATTGCTGCTCCGCTTCTATTGGTCGTAGCGTAATTATATATATAGCTTTCCTCGAAGGGCGATCTAACACTGAAAAAACTTTTCAAATCGCACGAGTAGTTCCTGAGATTAGCACGTTCAAGCAAGCAAACAAACAAACTCTTCTGATTTATAATATTAGTATAGATATAGATTAAGCTTCGCTTTAAGGAATACTGTCAGGCAACCCACCTCTTATTTTTTTCTTTCAGACATTTATTTTATAACCTCTAAATAGATAGATAGGAAAGTGTTTGTAAACACGCCCGCGATAAAATATAAAAAAAAGTCTTGAAAGAGACAATTCAATGACAGGCTATTTATAGATTTTGTTCACGTACATGTGAATATTTCAGATACAGAAGGTAATAAACATAAACAATAATAAATATGAACGAGTCACTAAAATCATAATAAAAAAAACCGGCCAAGTGCGAGTCAGACTCGCGCACCGAGGGTTTCGTACTTTTAAAACCGTGATTATTAAAAATGTTTTTCATTACTCATACTCTGAAAGTAGATCTGAAGTTGCCTGAAGAACGGGTTGAAAGTAATACTTTTCAGCCCTAGGGAGAATCGCTTTCAACTGACAGATGTCAAATTATTAAAAAAAATAAACTCGCTCTATTTTCACATTTTTATTGAACCGTGTTCCAACTTTCTATGCAGCCACGATGTAAAATTGAAATAACTTAAGTTAAGTATTGATTAAAGGATATATATTTTTAAAACACTTTATTATAATTTAGTTTCAACAGTTTTTTTTAAACAACTTTGATTTGGGCAAAATATTAACCGTTTTTCAATGATAAAAATGAAAAATAAAGGCTGAATAGCTGGCTGGCCACAGAAAAAAAAAACAAAACAGGCGGGAAAGCGGCAAACGGTTTTACTCATTTTTTCTTTAGCTAATTATTTTTTTTATTTTTACATTCCTTGTACTATTCGTAATGAAAAGCACAGTGTTTACCTCGGGTTAAAGACTTATTTAGTCCCTCGAACTATTGGCGCCCTCACTTCGTTCGTGCGCCAAACCCCGTCTCGGGTCACTTTCACCCCTAGGGTAACAATGTACTATTTATTATATGATGTAACTAAGAATTTACAGTTTTCACAATTTTTCCTTTATCTGTGCTATATGACGTTGCTTCATACCAAATTTCAAGATTCTAAGTTCACGGGAAGTACCCTCTTAGTTGGTGAATGATGATGATCTTTTGATTCAATGGCTTAGAAGTTTGATTTTTTCACAGCTCTAAGAGTCAGTAAACTTGAGTATTTGATATAAATTCCAGCTTGATACCTCCACGCGTTCCTGAGAAAAAGGGTCTTGACAGACAGACAGACGGACAACATAGTGATCCTATAAGGGTTCCGTTTTTGCCTTTCGAGGTACGGAACCCTAAAAAGTGTCATGACAAGAATTTATGCTGCGTTTCGTAAAAGATTTCAAATAAAAAAAAATGTGTTTTCACACTTGAAAGACACTGTGGCCTAGTTTGTTTATTAATATACACCTCGATAGAAAAGGGCAAGATTAAAATAGATAGAAATGTAGGAGAAAACTGCGTTCTTCTAGTTATTGAGTGACGTAGTCCGAGGATATAAGTTTTTAAACTGACATGTACGTCTACCATGAGTTTTAACAATCTATACTCGCTAGCGTCTGTAGTTAAAAAAATGTATGAAAACTTTTACAGCGCCTCTAGCGGATAGTTGTGTACTAAAATGCGCAGTATGAGTCACTATAGTTATCTATCCTACGTCACCGTGTAGTAAACTAAACTACAGCGACTGCAAGTTTGGGCTTAATTTGCTTAGAATTTGGTAGTAAGCACCAACACAGCTCATGGTATCATTGAAAAAGCTAACTATAGTATTTGCTTGTTGACGGAACTATTGCAGTTACGTCAAGCGATCTAACTATGACAACTCATGGTAGACGTAATGGTCACTAACACTATCGATAACACTAGAAAAGGGATAATTATCCCGTTTCTAGTACTATTGATATAGTTCGAGGAGCCTCGATCCGTGTAGATACTAGTGCTCTAAAGTGTTGTAATAATATATCACAATTTGAGCAAAGATAGACTGTCATTTGTCGTGATCTATTACCATCGTGGGCCTGTGGACGGTGAGTAGTGGGTTAGCCACCGTCCGTCCATCTCATGACGACAGGCCATGTCGACGGCGCTTTCGTGTTCCACACGCGCCTCAAGGAGATGTCAGCAAACCGGAAGAGGGCCGATGCCTGCCAGAGCTGCTGGACTGTTCGAAAGAGATACCGTGGCCCTGGAACACAAAGGGCTAAGAAGGAACATGGATGGGTTTTAGTCAGTACAAGTCTGACACTCCCTCCCTCTCCGCCCAGAGCGGGAGGAGTCATTTGATGATTTCCGATCCATCCAGATTTGACAAAATGACAGATCACTTTAGTACTAGTATCTTTCTCAGTTAGGTTTTCTCGAGCTATTAAGGTTGCTAACATCATGATCATGCTCCTGCTCTATCCCAATTTATTTGGTGTCGGTGCAGCATATCTTCTTCTTCCATA
This sequence comes from Cerastis leucographa, assembly GCA_963082945.1. NCBI lineage: Eukaryota > Metazoa > Arthropoda > Insecta > Lepidoptera > Noctuidae > Cerastis > Cerastis leucographa. The sequence goes on along the minus strand of OY720356.1, from coordinate 15,372,927 downwards.
CTTCTCTATTATTTGTCATCTCAGCAGACACCTCCTTTCTTTCCATATGATCCTTTTGCATAGTCCATCTATCGTTTCTTTGATGTTCCTCTATTCTTATACCCATCGACATTCATACTTAAAACCTCACGACATTTTTTAAGCATTTTATTTGCAACTGAAAATTTATCACAATCTATATAAATATATAAGAACACAAATAAATGGTATTCACACACACCCAAACACACACACACCCCCACACACACTCACACACCTGCACCAAATGTTTCTTATTTTATTTTCTTTCATCCTGGCTGAATTGTAATTTGCACTAATTATATTACTACAATCTTTATTTTAAAATTTATATTGTTTTTTATTCAATTTTTAAACTAAATTTGTTATAAGTAATCCCGATTTTATTCGAATTTTGTTTTAGATTTAATAAGATTATTTAACTTGCTTTTGTTTTAATTTAGTTTAAGAATTCTGTTTTTAGTGCATAATTAAACGTAATGTCAATGTTAACTAATAAACTTAACTTTAAGTAATATAATTTTGTCATCTTTTGCCGCATAAAACTTGCCCAATTGTCAATAAATGGATGGAGTCACTGGCTCCTGAGATACAGGTACTCCAACCTAGCTCTTGAGCCAGGGTCTCACAAAACTGTAATCTGTTTTTATGGCAATAAAGAAATTTATTATTTTTCTCATTTCTCCGCATCAGATACTGAGCCAACCGATTACCACACAACTGGCTAACATGAGATTTAAATGATTCCCCTGTAGAACATATGTATGAACTCCTAAACACTTGTGGGCGTCATGAAAAACGAGAACGCTTGTCTGCATAAAATACTTACATAAAATGCATAGTAGATATCTTCTTTGGCCTCACACGTCTTTTGTTATCACTTTTTTGTTACAAAATGTTCCTTTTCTATTGTCAATGTTTGGTGAACCTACGTGTCCCACAAAGGTAACATAGTTTTGTTTTCTTTTTTAACAATTAGGGTACTTTTGGATATTGAGCTGTGATTTTTCATGATAGCCGGGCCTTCTAGTAACCAGGTAATGCGCCAAGATCATCACGCACACATCTATAAAATCAACTATTTATCGATTAAAATGATAAAGATGTAGTTAAAGATTTGATGCTCAACATAACATAGATATTACATAACTTAATTTTGACATATTTGTCATGGACACTGCGCTACGGAAACTGCCAATTATATTTTAGTCTATTTAGTCATCTTGATTTAGTTTTTTTTGCTAGTTAAAACAGACAAATATGTAACGGTTATTTGCAACGTTTTTCAGAATTCTGAGTCCAAAATTATTTAGAGGATTCTGAATGCAAAACACATTCTACCTTAAACTCGTCACCTTTTCCTCCACTATCGCCGCAATTAACAGCTTGGCATAATTGTTTTTACCTACTTAGGCAGACTAAACGAACCTAAATGCTCGCAATTCTGTATTTGAAGCCCTGAAAATGGTTCCAAAATGGCGTTAAAAGTTCGCCTCACATGCGAACGAGTCGAGTTCATTAATTAACTCAAAATGTGTGTTTGCGCTCCACGACACTTTGCAGCATGTTTTTACTTTGCTGGTACATGATATTTTAAATCGACATTTTGGCCCTGTTACTAATTAGAAAGCTTTTTATGTTGAAAGCGAACTGTGGCCTTAATTCTGGTTATGCTATTGAAATAATTTTTGTGTAAAATATTTCCGTTTCCGGGGATATTTTTGTCTCTGCTCTAACTTTATTTGAATTTATACGTAGGACGACATAAATAGAATATTCTAGTTCTGTGTGTTGAAACTTTCTCCAGCTATTCATATTTGCGGAATACAAAAGCACAAAGATGCTTTTAATAGATGTATCCTAAGAATAAAACGTGTCGTGGCAAACCGTTCTTTAGAACAACTTCTTTTTACAAAGTATAATTATTTCAAGACAAGGAAAAAAAAACTCGTAAAAAGCAAGGTGTAAACCTGCTTAGTTTAGGAAACCCCAATATTTAAAGGCGTACGTGAGTAGGTTCGCCTACCGCTCAATCCTTTTACACCGTAAATCACACCAATAAGAATTCCTTCTTTATTGCAAACATTTCGACCAATCCGAAGCAATATTACGAGACTTTCCGTAAGTTTTATTACAACAATTCAACGATATAAACAAAGTAATATCGCGACACTAAGCCGCAATCCCAGTCCGATAAACCTTCCCAACTGTTGCGAACAAAACAAACACTTTTTCAAATATTTATTCAATAAATTCGAGATACTATTGATCCTTTCAGTGTTCAGTTGTTATTAGAAAGCAACAGCAATTTCGTAATAAAACTAATATTGGTTTAAGAATGTAATGAAAGTGCAGATTGTTTGTTCATATGGATGCGAATCTGTGTTTGTTACACATACAACGCTGGCTGTTTTGTTTACTTAGCCATTTTTGTTGGAGTATCTATGTGTACTGTTTTTTTTTTGCACACTTTTACTTAGTGAAAAATATTTATATTGACTATCTACTCTGAGTAAAGTCTCTTTACTCACTGCTGAGAGTAGACTGCACTATAGTACGTACTAGAGTAAGTAGAGGGTCTGTAACTCCACTCCAAAGCGCGTATTTTGCATACCGTACGTGGATACCTAAAAAAATTACGAGACCTCTAAAATCTCTATGGATTTATTGTAATTGATAAAGAATCAAGAATCAAAAGTCACATAATACTACGGCTATGTAGACAGTCCACAAGAAATTCTTTAGTGATTCATAACATCACGCTTGTAGTCCTCATAGGATTAGGCAGAAGTATACTTCTAATAGCAGGGATCTATACCCACATTTCTCCCGTTATGTTTAAGTCCCATGTCCATGGGGGCGAGCTTATTGCCATCAACCGGTGCGAATACAGATTTCGTAGCCGCTAAGAAACTGATAGAAAAACACAACGCGCTTGTGATTGCTAGACCAACGAATAAGTAATAAGAGCCTTAATTTGAGCTGAATAATTTTAGACATTTCGAAAGAATAATATTAGACATTCGAAAGAAGCATAGTATAGTGTTAGTTTACATGGAATTACCGATCTCATTTCCCTTTACATTAATTACAGAATACACTACTAGGTCACCAAAACCGAAGAGAAAATTGAGCAATGCATCCCAAAATATATGAACAGTTGAGCACAAGCATAAAGGAGTAAATCACGAGCACCACCGCCCACAGTACCACCATAGCACGGCCATAAAACAAATTATCTGTTTCGTTTTAGCACCATCACGAATTATTTACTACCATTATGTTGGATTAACGCGTTTCTACAGCACTGGAGAAAATAAGTAAGTACTCTTGGTACCTGTTTACGAGTACTTCGACCAACTCAGCTGTGCAGGCGAGAAAACACAGAACTCAAATAAATGAACCAAGTTTCATATATCGACGCAAATATTCATGACAAATGTCTAGGCATATTCCTAGACCTATCGAAGGCATTTTTTTTTTTTTTTGCGGATGGGAAATCATCAAATGACTTCTCCCGCTCTGGGCGGAGCGGGAGGGAGTGTCAGACTTGACTGACTAAAACCCACCCATGTTCCTTCTAAGCCCTTTGTGTTCCAGGGCCGTGGTATCTCTTTCGAACAACCCGCAGCCCTGGCAGGCATCGGCCCTTTCGGACCCCTTCCGGTTTGCTGACATCTCCTTGAGGCGCGCGTGGAACACGTACGCGCCGTCGACACGGCCTGTCGTCATGAGACGGACGGACGGTAAGCTAGCCCATTACTCACCGTCCACAGGCTCGCGCCCACGGTGGCCGGGGGCCACTGGTTGCCCCCCGACGCCCGGGGCGTCTCCCGCGGTGGCTGGGACGTGAGGTTCTCTCCCTCTCACGTTCCGCCACCTCCTTCGCTAGCATGACTGCTTCGCAGAAGGAGGCGACGGCTTCCCATTCCCTCTCGCTCCGGACCATGGATTGAACCAGGGCCGGACGCGAGAGGTCACCGCCGCTAATCGCCGCTACGAGGACACGGCGGTGCTCAGCCCAAGCGGGGCAGAGCTCCACGGTGTGCTCCACCGTGTCCTCCGGCCGATCCTCGCAATGGTAACACCCGGGCGTTTCCTCCCGCCCGATTCGGTGCAGGAACCTCCCGAAACAACCGTGTCAGGCGGAACGTGAGGGCGCCGTGCCGCCTCTCTAGCCACTCCTCAAAGAGGGGACTTATCGCCACTATTGTGGCGTGCCCTGCACGTGGTTGCGACAGTCGCTGTCTCCATGTCGCCATGAGATCGTGCCGGAGGTCTGTCCGCTGAGCGACAATTTGCCGCGGCAGCGGAGTGTCCCCCCGGCGTAGTGCCTCCGCGCGCCATTCATGCAGACGCGCGAGGACCATCGCCTCCAGATCCCATGGCGGCAATCCGGCCAAGAGGCTCGCCGCCTCGCCGGAGATCGTGCGGTACCCCCGGATCAGCCTTACGGCTACCACCTTCTGGGGCGCGTTTAGGTAATGGGCGGCTCGCCGCCTCAAAGAACGCGCCCACACCGGGGCCCCATAAAGGGCCATGGACCGCACGACCCCCGCATAGAGCCTCCGGCAGGAGGCGTTTGGACCTCCCAGGTTGGGCAAGAGCCGCTTGAATGCAGCCCCAGCCCGTTCCAGTTTTGGGGCCAAACGTCGGAAGTGCTCAACCTATCAAAGGCCTTCGACACAGTTTCTGTCCGATCGATCGCTCTTAGCTAATTAAAATAGGCGATTACCTCACTGATGAGGACACTGCAACTTACGGCGTGCCCCAGGGAAGCATAATAGGGGCCCTAGTAGTACCTTGTACCTAATTTATGTTAATGATCTCTGCAGAATGATGCTCCCTAATTGCAAGATCTACGCGTATGCCGATGACACAGCAATCGTCATCTATGGACCTACTTGGAGTATGGTTAAAACAATGGCAGAAAAAGTTCTAAGTCAGGTTATGGGCTGGTTAGACCATAGCCTCATAATTTTTTTTTTTTTTTTTTTGCGCATGGGAAATCATCAAATGACTTCTCCCGCTCTGGGCGGAGCGGGAGGGAGTGTCAGACTTGTACTGACTAAAACCCACCCATGTTCCTTCTTCGCCCTTTGTGTTCCAGGGCCGCGGTATCTCTTTCGAACAACCCGCAGCCCTGGCAGGCATCGGCCCTTTCGGACCCCTTCTGGTTTGCTGACATCTCCTTGAGGCGCGCGTGGAACACGTACGCGCCGTCGACACGGCCTGTCGTCATGAGACGGACGGACTAGCCTCATAACCCTCAACTTAGATAAAACCTGCTATATTCCTTTTGCAATCCGACGAAATACTATGCCCCCTGGATGCTTTTCAATAGTTGCTCACTCATGCCGGAGTTCAACAGATACATGTACATGCCCTACACTGGCCAGACGCGATAGTGTCAAGTATCTAGGTGTGCATATCGATGAATGTCTTAAATGAGACAAACAGCTCGATATGATGTCATCTAGAATGTTGCGGCTCATTTACGTCTTCAAATCTCTAAGAGATCCCGCGGATATGGGCACTCTGAGGATGGTGTACTTTGCACTGTGCCAGTCTATAATTGAATACTGCATTTCGGCATGGGGCATCAAAAATCAAATTGCTGAGAGCTGAGAGAACTCAAAGAGCTGTACTAAAGGTAATGTGCAAAAAACCATACAGATATCCAACCAATCAACTCTACGGGGACTGTGAGGTCTTAACTGTTAGACAACTATACATTCTGCAGTCCGTCCTCAGAGCTTACCGATTCATGCCCAAATCAGATCCTAAAAAGCGTACCAATATCCCACCAGATACGCCTGTATCTCATAAAACCTCCTTTGCCCAACACCAATTTTACGTTTTAAGTAAACATATATATAAAAATCTGCATAAAAAACTGAAAATACTGGATTTAAATAGATACATGTTAAAGAATAAAATAAGTTTAGACCTCTATGGTTATTTGTGAATTAGCTAGGACATTGTAGACATACACACACACACATTTAGTTTTAGTACATTGTGTAATAGAGATAAACTCTATTCATAATACGGATAGAAGAAAAGGTCAGAAAGAGACGGAATGACTGTCAAACAGGTGACTTATAAAAAATCTGATTTAATAATGGATTTTAGATTCTAGATTTATTTATTATATTCACCGTATAATGTAAAGTACCCGAAGATTATCAGGCCTATTACTTCTATTAAAGAAAAGCCTTGCGGAAACTTTCAAGGAACGCACTTTGCTTTTTCATTTCTCAGACTGAACTAACAATCCATAAAAATAAACTACACAGTTTCGAAATATTTAAATACAAAATAGTTTTAGTTGTTGTATGAGATCTAAATAACTTAAAATTTAAAGACAAATTAAAAAATAGCAGGGTGGATTACAGCCCACTCCCTCTCATAGAGAGGAGGCCTGTGTCCCAGCAGTGGGAACATTACTGGCTGATTATGCTATGCTATGTTGAATGAGGTCAGTTCAAACTCAAACTCAAAGCATTTACATATTTCAATTAGGCCATTACAGGCACTTATGAATGTCAAAAAAGCAAAGCTACAGTCCCAAGTCTCAATGCATAATAACTTGTGAAAGTACTTAGTTGCCCATTCCAAAGCGTAGATCTCTATGGAGAACATTGGGCAAGAAACTCCATGGATACTCTTTTAAATCAAAATATTGTATCAACAACATTCGTGTTGACAGTTACATATATGTGAGAACGATGTAGAAAGACGTGCAAGTTAAGAGCGTTCCTCCATATAACCAGAATGTACCTAAAGGTGTAGCAGCACGCGTCACCTATTGGCCCTTTTGGTAACTAGACTGAAAACCGGGTTGGGCTATATCTTGACTACAATTCCAATCAAAGAATAGAAACTCTATTTCTGGAAAAAAACATTTCATCATACATAAAATGTTATATAAGCATTTTCTGCGAATTAATACAATATTCTCTCGCTCGGGTAATAGTAGGTACATTAAAGTGGAGCAAATATTCCGCTGAGTGGATACGCAAAAGCCGACATTTATGCGATATTGCAATCTTGATTCATCTGACATTCGTTCTGTAGCAATGCAAATAAACTCTGGCGCGATTGCCTACGTCTCGGCTAAAGGAATCGGATACGATCAATATTTGTTCGATTCAACTTTCGAGCTTATTTGCTCTCTGACGGCTTGTTCTATAAATGTTAAAGAAAATGTTCGGTTTTAAACTTAAAAAATAGGCTTTTACATTTTTTCGAGCTCGTGGCTAAATAACAACAGCCGCACGAGTCGATATTTAAGGTTAAGCCGCATTTCCCAAGGTCAGTCTGTGGATGGTTGAACATCATTACATACCGAGTTTCCTCCGCGCCTCGGAAAGCACGTAAAGCAGTTGGTCACGACTGTCATTTGTACATCTTTGAGAGTTTTTACAGGTAGTCAGTAGCCCGAAAGTCTGACAACTAGTCTTACCAAGAGATATCATATTACCCAGTACTAACTGGGTTGTGGAGGTCAGATAGGCAGACGCTTCATGTGAAATACTGGTGGCTGCGTCTGGTAAGTCAAGAAGCCGACCCAATAAAGTTGAGACAAGGCTAGGCAGATGATTCAAATTTTTTTGGTAACCCACAAGGTTTCTTGTCAGCCTGTTCATCAGTACGTGCGAACCACGCTCGGAGTGATTTGCTTGCAACCACGTCTCCAGATTAATTTTAGGTGTTTTCTTTAAACGATATACAAAATATACTTAAGTAGAGATTCAACAATTATCACAAAGTAATTTATATTTTATGGAGCGTAAAATATAATTACGTTCAAGCAAAACTGACCGGAACACAGTCCACCAAAGCCAATATAAGTCTCCCTATATCAATATAAGTCTTTTTTTAAACAGTTTAGCAGTACACTCTCGTTGAGAGAGGGCGAGTGCGAGAGAGTATTGAGTAGCGTTTGTCTAGCCACGGTGTCCCTCGCTTGCTTTCCGTCCTTTCTCGGCTTTCTGCGAGAAGTCTCGGGAGAGACAAAGATAGAGCTATCGGTCGAGAGTGTACATAGCAAGTTCATATTGCACAGTTCATTGTATAAAAATGTATCTATACTTCTTGCTCATTTTACAAACCAATGGCCACTGTTGCTAGGTGAAAGCTTTTAGAGAGGCCTCTGTGGTACTTGTGGTAGTGATCCCACAAACCAACCTATTTATATGGCCACGCCACAGGATATTAACCCTTATCACAGTTAATAACTAGAGCTACATCAGCCTGAGTGATGAATAATTTGGTGAGTGGCGTGGCCATGAATGACAATGTTTGTTTTGATAAGATCGAATATGTCTTTGTTTTGATAATTTAAAAAACTTAAACTCAATATTAAATTATTGCTTTCTCATTGACTTACGTCCGATTTCGCAAGGTCATCAAACTCATCATCGATCAAAAACTTTCAATCTGAAAGTCGACAAAAATGCTACGAATAAACAATGTGGGAGGCGCAAATACTGTGAATAACCGATGAAGTTAATTTTATCCTCCAAGACGAGTAAAACAGTCATAAAGAAAAAGTTTACGTTGTATTTATCCTAAATAATAATATTAAAAATGTGAAAGTGAGTTGTTTTGTTTTTTTGGTCTTCACACCTTAACGGCTGTACGGATTTCGACAAAAGTGGCCAAACGAATAAAGCATCACCTGGGTTAGGAATTTAGGATATCTTTAACCCTGTACCTAGTATAAGGGAGTAGGTAGTCGAGACTAGTCTTCACGACACAGGGAATCCTAGTGATATTCTGCTTGTGTAATGCTCTCTAGAACAATTAAGTATTTTTTTAGGACGCCGATAATTACCGATCACCACTCGAGCAAAGTCATTGTCTAAAGCTAGTATTCATATAAACGCAACGAAACACCGACCATGCAGAGATTGATACAAACTAAACTGAATGATCAATAGATATCTTCCTCACGAACGAAGGTAAAAATCGTTCGTAAATCATCCATCTTTGTTTATAATACTTCCAAGTTTAGTGGCTCCTGACTATTAATAGAGTTTATGTAAATGTGGAGAGTTCGAGAGTAGGTGCATTAGTGAAGCGACTCCATGTGTTGTTTTGTGGAGTATTATCGGTCTGACGAAATACGCGGGGAACGATGAAAGGCGTAAGTGTTATATTCGCTGTGATGATTAGGAGTGAAGTGCATTGTTGTCTGTTTATTATTAGTCAATAGCCATGGCAGTCGGGATAGTGACACACTCGTTTCTAACAGGTATACCAGGTCGATGACAGCGGGCAAATATGATGTACCCAGAGTTAGCAATTACTATGGCGACAGAACTTTAAAAAAACGCGTTCCCTATTTATTGAACACTTTGCCTGCTGACATCAGACAAGAAGATAATAAATTAAAATTCGCACGGAAACTTAAAAAATATTTATTAGATTCTATGTAGTGGATTTAGGTTAAGTAGTTAAGTATATATTGGGTTATAGATGTACCTACTTGATATTAAGAGAGACTCAACGATCTCACAGTTAAACTGCGTAAGCAGTTTTGTGGGGCCATTGCCCCACAAAACTAGTACTAGCATTAGGGAATTTTTAATTTTAATAAACTCATTCATTCATTCATTCATTAGACAAGAGTGGGTTGTGAATACTACACCTCATGTTATTAATAATTGATTCACTTTATTTTGCCTGATAATCGGTTGTCGTCATATGGGCATGTGATGCGCAGGAATGAGGGAAATGGCGTGAGTAGAAGACGACCGAAGAATTGATGGATGGGTGTGGATGATATGGCAAGAAAGGAGGTGTCTGAGAAATAGACATGTGTGGAAGAAGGAATGCTGCGCCGACCCTAAATAAATTAGGACCCACGTATTATGTAATGAAATCGGTTATAAAATGCGTGAGCGAAGTAAAGTGCTAACGTAGTTTTCAGATGCATCAGCGTAAATATTATTGGCAGAGTTATAAATAATACTAACAGAGTTTGTGCAGTGTTGGAATTTTGACTGTCCTTGAATAAAATAACACCTTTTCACTCTTGATTTCGGTTCACCATTATTTTTATTTAATTGGGCTTTTTTCCTCAGGCTAGGAACGTTGATTAAACAAAGAGCCGACCGAAAGTTATTATCTTTTAATTGCTCCGGGTTCTATTGATGCTGAGGAATAGAAAACTCGAGGAAAATGTTCTAATAAGTCGACGTTGCTCGGAGTTGCTTAATTGTCCTTAACGGCAAATTAATAATCTTTGTGTCTTTGCGCTCAAATATCTGTAACAATAATTTAATAGCAATCGCTTTTACTACAGGAAAACGTTTCCAAGTAAATCTAATATCAATCAAACTCCAGACGTTCGACAGTAAACAAATTGTTCGAATAAATATTATTCGTTCGCGTCTTGTCGCGTCAATATAGTACAGCCCTAAAATCTACGTAGTGGCAGAATGTCCGACATTGTTCACGTGTAAATAAAGCTGAAAATCGCTTTCACAATTGCAGCTTCAAAAGTTTATTTTAGTTAGGTTAGGTACTTTTACGTCAAACCTTTGAACTTTCGAAAAAGGAGTCAAACAGGTAAAAAGCGAGTAATTTTGTGCCATCCCGCAACGCTGAAGTAACATTTACACTGGTTTATTGGAAATCGGAAAGTACGTAATTGGAAATTCATTGCGCTGACAAGTAAATGAAAATTGTTCGGTGACAGTGAAAGGAATGCAGTTGAATCTTGATTTAAATAAGGTAGCAGGAATTCAATCTTTCTAATACAACTTATTAGGAGCTCGTGGCTAAATAATAACAGCCGTGCGGGTCTTTAAGGTTAGCTGCGGTTGCTTAGGTTGGTCCGTAGATGGGTGAACACCCATTACCTGCCGAGTTTCAACCGTGCCTCGAAAAGCACGATAAGCCGTTGGCCGCGGCTGTCATTTTTAGAACTTGGACAGTTGTTACAGGTAATCAGTGGCCCGAAAGTCTGACAACCAGTCTTCCCAAGGGGTATCGTATTACCCAGTACTAGCTGGGTTGTGGAGCTCAGACAGGCAGGCGCCCCATGCAAATACTGGTATTTGGCTAGGCAGATTATGAACCTTATTAAAACTTTATGTAACCTGCTCCTAACACGAGTTTAGACGAATGCCTAAGAATATCGATACATTTTCTCACGAATTCTGATGTATAAACATTAATTAATTAAATTTCATTTTATATTATATGATTCCATAGTTACTTGGTTCTTAAAAGACCTGCGAATTAATTTATGCTACTCAAAGATCAAAGACAGACAAGTATTAGCAAAGTTCTCCAGTAGTTGGAAGCTTATTGATCTAACAGTTATTAATCGCGAAGTAAATTATCAGAAGCGGAAAACTTTACGTGGGAATTTTGTGTTGATATTAAGGGTAAAGAATTAATTTCGTTAGTAATAACAAAACAATACTTTTTAGCTCCATCGTTCATATCAATGTCAAAGAGCATTGGCCCAAGTACACGTCCTTGACGAACACTTTTTCATTTTCAAAGCATCATTTGTCTCTCTTCCTACTGGAGGTATATGTAGGTCTACACATGCATGAACTCCGCTTAATATATGCTTATGTAGGCTTATCCCTGACCTTTAGTAGGAACTTGAGCAAATTAAGACCGCCACCTTTTAAAATGATTATATCGTTTGCTGCTAAGCGATCTAAATTATGACGCCTGATTTGGCCTTTGTACTTCCTCATAGTGATTTTGGTTAGAAAAACTTGAAGTTCCAGAGTTCATAGTTTTATAAACAACCCCTTTTTTTTCTTAAATAAATGTAGCTTACGCATAGCAATGGGGCTGTATAACAAGCTTGCTAATAAAGTCATTTATTATATCGTAGCAAACACAATTTAATAAAACGACTCATAGTTTGTGACAGACCCACAAAATATAACATAAAGAGAAAGGGGGCGTGGCTTAATCGAGCTTGATTTAAAACTGCTGCTGCTAGAATATTCCAAAAGTCAACACGTTTTTATCTCACTACTAGACACCTTCTTTTAAAACTAACTTACAAGACGTACAAAAGAAACTCTTCGTGTAACTGTCCGCCGTGATAAGCTTGCCGTCGGAGTTTATTTTTGCAAGATAAATGTCAACCATCTGTAGAGAAATGTCACCGTAGATATTGAAATAGGAACACAAAAGAGCACCAACCTCACGGATCTCCTGCTGCCGATCAGATATCTTCGAGAGAAGTCTCCCGGACTAGGACATAGCCTGCTCCGATTCCGAGACTTACTGCTATTTACTGCACAAACACTCGAACTTCTAAGCCTAAAACAGATTTATCGATATCCCGGTCAGGCACTACACTTTTATCTTTGTTTATTACAATTATAAAGAGTGTGGATAGATTAGAATTAGATTTTTAGGTTATCGTGAACTATTTTCGAAGATTGCTGACGCGTAATGTGCTGGGTGTGGGTAATAGTAATTAAAATAAATATAGAAAGGGTAATGATAAACAATCAACTTCTACATGGTGTGAATAGGTAAACAAAAACGGATGAGTGGATCTTCAGAACGTCGAACCTAATGAATATTGATATTGAGATTTAACGAAACCGACGGCACGGTTGGCGCAGTGGTTGAGCGATCGACTGCTGCGCTGCGTGGCACGGGTTCGATCCACGCACAGATTAAATATAGGTAAGGCTTACAGATAGATTTTCCGGGTCCGGCTGTTTGTGTATAACGGTTTAAATGTTTGTAAACGCACTCACGATACAGGAGAAACTCCTAGGTTAGGGCAAGGAGTTTAAAAAAAAAAACTGAAAGATTAAACTGCGTTTGAGGAGATGGTGTTAATCAAACACGCTAAGTTTAGAACTCTATTATTTTCACCCTGATTAAGATCTTTTAAAAATAATGGGAGTCTGTTGAACCCGTTTAATATTTTTCCCGTTTGAGCGTGGACTATTCTCGTATTCAATAAGGGAATCACGGAAATCCGCTCTTTGTTTCATTCATTGTGATATTTCTACAGCGTCATTAATGGTCTGATTGAAATGTCTGTGAGAATGAGATTGAATTGATTGAGTTCATTCAATTTCACAACATCAAATCATTTTGTTTTAAATATCTTTTCGAAAAATCCCAATCGAAAATAAATAATAAAGGTAATTTTGTTTTTTTTTAAAAGGTATTTAAAAAATATTTTGAATATCTTCTGGTAAAAACTAAATTTGTTGTTGTTTCATTCTAATCATTTCATATTTCAGTAAGATTGTAATTTTAAGGATTTTTTGTTTTAAAAGTTATCCAATTATCCCTCTTTGTAGCAAATTCACGATACTCATCAATTTTTCGAGAGTACAATGAGCTTTAAACGAAGCTACAAGACAAAGGTACGAATTCCCAGAAAAAAGAAAGTTGAGAAGTCAAATATCTTTTCTATCTTTTCTTTAAGGTTGTATAAATACAATATATCAAACTGAATTGGCTTTGTATTGTTTTACTGAAATATTGTAATTGGCATGAATACTTTTATAAACTGTTAATTATTTTTTAAATTGTTTAACTTAACTTTGTAGTTTGTATAATGGTCGGCCATATTTAGAAATTATGTTTGAATTAAATACATTTTGGTGGATACTGAATGAAGTGATCTTGATTAATGAAAACAATTATAATAAATCAGTTACTGATTTGGAAGACGTTAAGGGGTCCTCCTACGGTGGCCATGATAAACGAACTTCAAGGGAAAGTATTGGCACCGAATGCCTTGACCTGGTGCCGCCCAGGCCTCGGAGACCTCGAGGTCATCGAGAAGATAGCTAGATGTGCAGATTGATACCAGACCCAATGAGCTGTTAAGGATGGCGAGGATCGAGTTGAAAACGAATGAACTGGAAAACAAGTCCTAGATACTACCCACGTTGAGTAAAAGATGTACGTTGGAAAAACACAGATATCTTATTACTTGAAGCGTCGGTTGTAAAAGATAAAGGTAAAGTTACTTTTGATGGAAACAAAATCACAACTCAAGTCAAAGGTTGTAAATTAAGTCTTTTACAAAATTATGAAGATAATCAATCTTCGTTATGAACGAGGCAAAAAAAAGGAGAAATTATATCATCCTTGTTAATTATAAAGAAGAGTTTATAAAAGGAGCTTTAACCTGCTTAATTCTGCGTCCGAAACAGTTAACAGATTTTTGGAAGCTTGATTAAACGAAAGTTTAATGAATTGGGGCACATTATTAAAGATGTTTTTCCAATTTAATCGCGATATCGGAGGGTGCTACCGCGAGATACCTATAAAATTCTTGTTAATCCTGATTAACAATGTATTTATAATATTTAATTTCAGTGCTTTTATGAGCATAAAGTGTTTATAAACATGAAAGGAAATAATTTAGTTAAACAGTTCGCATAAAGTAAGGTTTGTGAATGTCTTTAAATCTTTTGGTACGAATTTATTGTAAGATCATTATAATACAATGTTTCCGAAAGATTATTTGTGTATAATGACGCATTTCGGTGATATTCCGTCCATTATAGTGCGTTATCACGATGTGGAAACGTTTTTCATCTGAAGTTTCAATGAACTACGATTTAAGAATAACGAATTTACTGCGCCGTTAACTGTTTACGAGGTAATGATTTACATGTCCGACGAGAAAGATCACCGATTAATTGACTAAACATAGATAAATGTCAGAAAAAGGAAATTCTAATAGAGAGAGAACTAGAAAAATATTTTAAAAATCTACAGGTACGGAGGATAATAGGAGGTAGGAACACATCCATGCAAGCAATAGTGATGCAAATGCACCCACGGTGGATACGTATTGAGGGACCGTTTCATTGTTAATGACAACAGTATTGAAGTGTAAGGCTAATTGATGATCAACTTGTGCGTGTAATACGTATCCACCTGGTCGCGGAGGGTGAGGGGTGCGCGCGGTGCGCGGGGCAGGAGAGGGGTGAGCCACGGGGGCGCGGCGTGGTGGCAGGGGGGGATGCATGCGTGTGTTGGTGTCGCGTACCGACCGGCGGTGTCGTGGTGTGCGTGCGCGTCGCGGCGTGCGCTCGGTGCGGCGGTCGAGCTGCCACTGGGCGGGACGTGCGCCGCAGCCTCTCCGGACCCGTCGCCCGCCCAAGCGCCCAGTCAATCTCTACGAGAAAACTTTCGATGCATCTCTTAAAAGAATCTCGCGCTAACGTCGACCTTACTTTATGCTCTAAATGTAAACATGCTTTATACAAATTATGATAATTGAACTGTTTAATTACTTTGATTAAATTACACAAATAAAGGGTTAAAAATAACCTATAATCAGCGCAGTGAATCAGTCTAATGGAAACATATCCAACGAAATGGAATTAGGGTGTGTTGAACGGCTGAGGGATTTTTGTATATTATTGAATAAAACGTTATGTGGATCACTGGTGATTAATTAAAATATACCGAATGTTAATTACGGTATAGAAGTTAGATCCGGTGGTATTAGTACAATGTTCCAATTTCCGGCCCAAGTCCGTATTACCCTGGTGCGGTGGAGCAAGCTTAGCGGTTGAAGCCTTTGTCCGATCTTGTGCACTGTGGAGTTGTGGACACAGTGGTTGCACAGTCTACATGAACACACTTACATCAAATACAGAACATTCCTTCTCATTTAGCTCTTTGAGTGTTTCGCTTTGTTCCGGACAGTTCATTCAGACAATAAATTTACTTAAAGTCTGTATTTAAATAAGTGCTCTGAATGTGCTTATTTGCTCGACCCACTTTGCTCTTACTCCGTGAGAATTTAAATTACACAAAAAGCTCGGACGAAGGACGAAAAATTACGAAATGTTATTTGTTGAAACATGAATGCGGCTCATTTGCCAAAGATCTCAAGTTGTAACAAGTGAGTCTGTAGTCTCATCGCTTATTTATAAGTTTTAAGTTAAAATTAAATTTGTTCTGAAGCCGCAGCACTTTGGAACTATATTTAACATCGAGTTTTAAAACTTGTGACACAAGTCTGCAAATTATGTGACAGTGAATTTCGATAGAGTTTTTTTTACATGACGAAGCTAATATTTTTTCTTTATTGATTATTAAGGTAAAATATCAGTTGTTCTGGAGAGGTAATCGAAACAGAAATCTTTTCCACTACCAGAGAAGACTCTCTTTGCTCGCAAAATATTTCCTCAAATTGTGGTTACCTAATCCAATGATTATTGCCCGTTTCGAATCCAATGAGTATTATCCCTTCTATACGATTAGGTGCTATGATTATTTATTTTACCAAAACGACCTAAACACAATTACTGTGTTACGTCGTAACGTCGGTTTTTAATCCCAATTAATAATAAATCAAAATTTATAGAAATTGGTTTAAAAAAATCACTTTTACACGTCACATCATGGCATGTTTCAAAACTAGACGGAGCCGGTGTTTCGTATCTGACTACTCTGGGAAGAAACAGCCAAAAGAGGCAGTTCTGAGTTTACTCAGAGGTCACTGTCTCTTTTAAAGTTCAGATATTGGTGAAGTCATATGAGGACGATTCAGAGTCGTTTCTGAGATGGTCTTTTAAAAAAAGTACCACAATGCTGATTTGAATTACAATATGAAGAATAAAAAAGTGTTGATACGTTTAAAGTTTATATTTTTAAGGTAATGGCACCACCATTAATTAAAAGTATTGCGGCTATTGGACCATTTGTAAATTTTTGGCAGTCGGTACGAGTAGTCAAAAGTCTGACATCAAGTCTTACCAAGGGGTATGGTATTACCCAGGTTGTGGAGGTCAGATAGATGCTTTATGTAAAATACTGGTACTCAGCTGCAGTTAGACTGGAAGCCGACCCCAAGATAGTTTGGGAAAAGACTAAGCAGATGATGATTGCGGCTATCAGTACACACAAAATTGAATTTACACATAGTTATGATTTTTTAACTTCGACTAAATCTCGTGAGAAGTTTTTTTAAAAAAAAACCCTGTGACATTGCGTTTATACCAATAACATAAAACGTTAAGTAGATTACTTAATCAATAGGTAGGACAATATATCTGAACCACGATTGATCCGTACCATCTTATATATCTTCTACCAATAAAGTTACGTTAACTACGGGAGTCCTGTTATTGTGTCTATAAATAACATCTCCGCTAATCAGTTCCCGATCAGTATTAGCCCTGACAAAAGCCTTTTCACTAAATAAGCTTTAAGAGGCTTATCTTACATTGGATGGCTCGTAGATGCTGGATGCTGTATTTTTACATGGAGACTCTTCTGTACCTAATACCACGTTCATTTAAGGTAGTTAGAAGCACTATAATTAGTCTAACCTCTATATTCGGGTATTTTCTCGAATGACAATAATTATAGGGTCTTAGTTGTCAGTTGATAAGCAATTCGTAAATAAATAGACCCTTACCTTATAAAGAGACAGGACTAAACACTGATCAAACTTCAAACTATTTTCCATTATCAGTCTGCATCAACTTATATATAAAGAAAATGAGCGTCGTCTGGTGGTATAGATCACGTGGATATATAGTTCATTAAGTTTTTAGGTCGCCAAGTAGAGGGGACGAGAATTCATATCGCCGACTTAGGGCTCGGCGTATATGAAGACGTGATCTGGAAATGTATCGTCATTATACCCAGGAGCTCAAATTTATGGACGAGAGTCGTGAGGGAATGGCCGACGCCTGACTTTTATCGTATTATCCACATATATTCCCTATTGTCAACGCTCTAGTGCTGTTTTATTCCTTTGTACGAACGTTCCGTTATTCTATAGAAATTCCATAACTTGTGCGCTTAACTTTGGAATGATTCAATAGGTCTGCTCCAGTATTTTTTCCGTTATATCCGTGTCGCGTGCTCATCTCTTATTTCCACTGTAAGACCAATAAAATCTTGGTTAGCATAGCGATAAAGGAGATCACTCGGTCGTGGAAATATTGTAAAAATAAATACGTCTGAATTGTGTTGATATAGGTTATGGTCGTGTCTGTTAGGTACAAAACATGAAAAGGGTCATTCCCGTTTATCTTGGAGATAAAAGTAACAAAGTTTACATTTGAGATCGCAAGCCAACTAACAATAAGGCTGTTTTTAAGTGTTGGCTGTTGATAAGTATTCTCGTCACGGTGTTATAAGGGGTGGCGGTAAACACGCGGACCTGTTGCTCGCTCCGTCGACATCGGCCCAGCGTCGAGTCACGGTCGGCTGACAGGCTACGTAATGTGCTTTAGCATTTTGTGAATAAACACATTTACGTAACAAATGTTTTTCTTTATCGTTACTAATATTACGAACGATGGAACTTTTATTTTATTTTATTTTTATTTTATTTATTTGGGACAAAAAACAGTTATACATTATAACATTTACAAAAAGTAGTGATATTTTAGTCGAAAAAACGTATAACCCACACTATTGTCCACGAAATGACATCGGAGTATGAAAACGAACGCATGTTAAATGAAAAGAAAAGAAAAAAAAAATTAAGAAAAACACTATACACGAAGCGAAGGAAGCGGATGACAAGGGCATCCGTCTTATGGCTGACTTGCAAGAAATTCTGAGACCATTCTTTTAAATTTAGATTGCGACAGCGCGAAAATATCAAAATCAATAAACTGTGAGTTATATGTTTCTAGAAGTCGGCGGAGAGGAGCTCGCACCCCAGCCTTCGTTCTACATCGCGCAGTGTAGAATAGTCGAGGTGCGCGCACCTCCCGCCGAACAACAGTTCTTGGTACTACGTAACACAATCTATTCGACAGCTCAGTACAATTAAATTTGTTATTGCATATGCCGTACAGCATCACAACCATGATCAATGAACGTCTGGAATCCAAGCTCAATACTTCATAATGCTTTAACAAATCTGTATAGGGAATCCTTGTACGGAAGCACCTGTAATGCGTGGCACGAAGAAATTTTTTCTGAACCATTTCTATTGCTTGCTTATATTTATCATAATACGGGCACCAGATGGGTACCGCGTATTCCAACTGTGAACGGACTAGTGTTTTATATAAGAAGAGAAAAGTAGAAGGCTTTTTGAAGTCTTTACAAGACCGCATGACAAAACCATACATCTGAAAGGCTTTATTAATTATTTTGTCGATATGGGTGTCTAAATGTAATTTGCAATCAAGTAGTACACCAAGATCACGTGTGCACTCAGTTTTTTTCAATTGTCTGTCGTTCAAGGTGTATGGGAAGTTAATAGTATTTTTGTTCTTTGTGAAAGAAATGAAGTGACATTTTGGAAGACTAAGATGAAGTTTATTGACCAGACAGTATTGTGAGAGTCTGCATAAGTCCTCTTGTAGTAGCAAACAATCCTGGGAGTTCGCACAAGCCTTATAGATTTTAATGTCATCGGCGTACATAAGGAATTCCGAGTTGACTATGCAAGATTTTATGTCGTTTATAAACAGGATAAAGAGCAATGGGCCTAAAACAGATCCTTGGGGCACACCCGATTCAACGACCACATAATCAGACTCGAATCCATTGATAACAACCTTTTGTGTCCTGTGAAATATATATGAAGTAAACCATCGGAGTAAATTGCCTCTTATGCCGTTGAAAGCGATTTTATCGAGAAGCAATTTATGGTCCACCTTGTCAAAAGCTTTCTGAAAATCAGTGTATACAGCATCAACCTGCGTGCGCAAGTCCATCCTTTCAAACAAAAATTGTGTGAAAACGATTAAGTTTGTGGTAGTCGATTTGGATTTAACGAAGCCGTGTTGCTCGGGTATAATAAGGTGATTTAACTGTGGAAATAAGTGGCTGTGCACTAAACCCTCAAAAAGCTTAGACAAGGTGGACAAGATAGATATGGGCCGATAGTTCTCGACGTTACCTTTGTCACCACTTTTGTGAATGGGCGTGATGAAAGCCCTTTTCCAAACACCAGGGAAAATCCCTTCCCTGAGACATTTATTAAATATTATGTGCAACGGGACGCAGATGGTTTGTGCAGTATTCTTAAAGAAAGAAGGGGGCAGGCCATCCGGACCAGCTCCCTTGGTTATGTCTAATGTGGTAAGCGCCTTAAGTATGACACTAATTTCGAGGTAAATGTCCGGAATGCATACAGAATTCTCGTGAAGGGCATCTGGGGGTGTCCATGTGTTAGGGTCAAAATTTGAGGGCTCGTATACAGAGTTGAAGAAGGCAGAAAACAATGAACATATCTCAGCGGGGCAGTTAGATGAGTCATTTTTGTACTGCATGTTGGCTGGGATTCCAGAACCTTTCTTCCGGTTAGAAATGTACGCCCAGAAGTGCTTGACATTACTAGGTATGCTTTCCTCAACAGTTTGCATGTAATTATTGTAACACTGTTCACAAAGTAGTTTGAAACGTTTACGCTGAATAGAAAACTTTTCATAATCAGATAAGTTACGCAATTTTTTCCATCTTATCCACGCGCGTTCTTTACTTTTGAAAGTTTTGATTAGGGAAGCGCTAAACCAAACGGGAAAGTTAGTTGATTTTTGACGTGATAATGGAACATGCAGTCTGATGATTCCATATATATAATCATAAAAAGCATCTACGGCCTGTTCACTGGAGAGGTTAAGTAATAGTTCGTCCCAGTTCAACTTATTTATTTCTACATTCATTTCTTGGTAATTAGCTTTGAAGAAATTGTATTTTATTTTTGAATGACGCTTCATGGGCGTGAAAGGTGTCTCTAGGGAGGTTAAAACAGAAAATGGAGGGTGGTGATTGTCAGGCGGCAGCAGTAAAATGTCGGATTGTATCTGACAGTCAGTATTGCTGATGAATAAGTCTAAAACACGACCCAAGTTATTTTTAAACGTGTTGTATTGAGAAGCGTTCGTAATAGCCATTAAATCCAATAAAGATCGACCTACATTATTCTGTGACTGAGTACTCACATGACTAGTACTGCCTGACCACTCAATTTCGGGAAGATTGTAGTCACCGGCTATATAAAATGATTCAACACAGGGAGCCGTAAGTATATTTTCTAATGTAGACAGATGTGACAAGTAAACATCATCCTGTGTGCGTGGTGGTATATAGGCAGCGCTAATCACGTGGTAAGTGTTGTAGCGCGACGCGGGCACTTTGACCACAACGTGCTCGATGCCAATGGGAGAAGGACACGTTAATATCCTTAAAGGCCGAAGCTCGCGCAGCACGGCTATCAGAACCCCCCCTCCCTCGCGCTTGTTTGTAGCAATTCGGTCACGATCGTCTCTAAAAACTAAGTAGCGGTCATCAATGAATTCTTTGTCCATTATATTAGGTGTTAGCCATGTCTCAGTTAGTATGATCACGTCAAACGATAAGGAAAGAATGTTGGTGTAAAGCGTGTGCAATTTAGTGCGGATCCCTCTACAGTTCTGATAAAAGAATGATAAATCATTGTTACTAATCATTGCGTGTAATTAGGTAAAAAAGGAGTACACAACAAAAAATAACAATTCTTAAAAACATTGAGTCCGTCTGTGGTGGGTAGCGGTATAAAGTTGAGTTACATTCGAGTACATGGTTGTTATGAGTACTAATAACAGCTAATGAGCGAGTTTTAACTAACAAGATCTGTAGACAAATTATTGCTATGTGCGGCATATAATCTAGGGCAATATTGTTTACGTACGTATAAGAATAACAAAGGCGAGAAACATTACAAAACAATGATATTAAACCGGTTTTCGTGACAAAAATAATAAGGACAAACTGATGGCATGCGATATGAATTTTAAATTTTTTAATACAGCAAATCTGTGCAAGTGATAGTTCCGAATTGATAATTATGTAAACAAAACAAAAAAAAAAGCTATTCATTCTGACGATTACACAGCGCAATCTTGTTGACATCGTTTTGACAGCGTACAGCAAATGTTTTAGAGCTATCGGTAGCTTTAACAAGCACAGTAGCGTTTCTAATCCAGACATACTTAACGTTATGTTTTCTAGCCGTCTCACGACATGTACGAAATAAGTTTTTGTTATAAAGAGTGAGATGCTCGTTAATATACATTTTACAGGGGGTACCTGACATACCGATTAGGTCAGATGTAAAGTTTTTAGATAAACGATAGGCACTCAAAACATTGTCGCGAAGGGTGCGTGACGCTAATTTTACGATTATGTTCTTAGGTTTGTTATTTTCCTGCGTACGTGCGTGGGGGACACGGTGAACGGCTAGCACATCTTGACGGGGAATTGAGCACTTGATGGTAGCACCGATCTTTTCGACGAGCCCTATAAGGTCTTCATCACGTTTCTCAGGCAGATTGCAGATCTCAATGTTATTGAGTCGGGCTTGCTGTTCCATTGACTCAATTTTTAGTTCCAGTCCAGATAGTTTGTTATTCATGCCGATATCTGATGAACGAGACCCCAGCTGTAGATCTTCGACTTTTCTCTCGAGAATGGTTATGGAATTTTTGTAGACTTGGTTTTCCTTCTTCAAATTATCCATCTGCTGTCTCATCTCCTCAAACTTGCTGTTCATGAAGTCCACTGAATCCCGAATCTCCTGGTTAATGGTCTGTATTGAGGAATTTTGAGTTTTCAAAACTTTGATCTCAACAACAAGTGCCTCCAGCGCTGAAGTTTGTTGTTCCACCAGTTTCTGCATATGCTCCTCCTGTTCTTGCTTCCAAGTATTTAGCATGGTTTTCAGCTCTAGATTGTGTTCCACAAGCACCTTATTAGGTGAAAAGTCATAACGAGGTCGCTTATGACGTGACTCGATGTTTACGTTGTTGTCATAACATACAGCTTTTGGAATATCCGAATCTGACAATGATAAGTCACTGGTCAGGCTACTGTTCTTAGCTCCCGTTGCTGGGGGTGAACGTTGCATTGCGATGCTGGTGAGGACTTATATTTGAGATGATATGAGTAATTGACAGGAGCACACCGAGGTTTGCACACATGCACACACGCACTTGTATCGGTGGGTTGACAAGAACCGGCAAGTCACGATATAGCGATATTATAGGAGCAGGATAGCAATTATGACGACCGTACTGTTTACGCGGAGGTGAAGGCGGGCTCGCGGGCACTCGCGCTCGTACTTGGTGACTCGCAAGGCTCAAGAAGATGCACAGAGAAATTATATAAACACTATGAGCTTTGACTGACCATAAGGATTATAGTTCCGCGTATAATGTTTATTTTTGAGACGATAAAATTAGAAAAATTCAACACACGTCCGCTCTCGAACAGGGCACGAAGCGGTATCGCGGTATTTATTGTTGGCAACTGGAGATATAGAGGAATGAGGAGGTTTGCGTTTGTTTTTCTTTATTGTTGACAAATGGGGACCGTGTCATAGTGCTGTATGGATCTTTCGGGCCTTGAATGACATTGTCAGAGGAGTGCTGCAAGCTATTGGTAAACAAGTGTAAAATTGCCTGTGGAAATAGTACTAAAAAACAAAATGGCGCCGTTACTTTCAGCTACGTACCAAAGGTACACGTGTACGTGCAGCACCATAGTAATTTCTGAAATTTTGAAATGGTTTATGAGAAAACAAAGGTATTGAGTCTTGGAGTCTGTAATTGTGTCAAGGGCATTAATATCACCCCTCTATTTTACAAGTAGGGTGCTACGGCGTTGATAAAATGAGCCAAAATTAAATTAGACTCCTTAGACGTGTCATATTATATAATAAAGTGAGCATTTAACGACGACATACTCCCTTATATACTTAAATACATAGGATACATGTACGATGTATGAATTTAACAAGCGACGATATAAGTATCGGGACATTGTTAAGCGTCTCGTCGTTGTTGTGATTTTGTTTCAATATTTTTATTAAGAGCAATTAATGAGTTATTGCTGCTTATCGTGCTTTTTTTGGCTCAGACAAAGGCAATACAATCAGAGTATAAAAGAATATGCAAAAATAAAAAGATTTTAAACTGTGAATATAAAAAATATACGATGCTTTAATTTTATGATTCCTATTTAATCCTGTAAATTAAGCGTAACTTACACAAGTCACATGACAAGTTATGGCTCTACGAGGAGCATTATTTCATTTATATTCATCGTATAAATTATGCATCACATATGCATGAAAAGATGTTTAGTTTAGTTATATCATTTAAAACTGAGGTATCAAAAGAATACAAACAAAAAAAACAAACAAAATAATTATCAAATAACCACACTCTAAAAAATCGTAGCATCAAAAACAAATTCTATTTATATTATCTCAAACGTACTGTCAGCGATAAATAAAACGGATGATACTGAAAACCCGAATCAGGGTACGAAGTATCGAATTGTAGTGTTGACGGCGATCAATCACTCGGATGGCAATAAATTGTCGCTTCACCACGGTGCTACGCGCTACGAGCTACGCGCTACGACTCCAATAACGGGGAGCTTTGCGTAGCACACACGTAGCCGCGTAGCGAATCGACAGTTTTCCAATTGAACTGTTTTTATATGTGTTTCATGATTGTTATTCTTTTGTTTTTCAATCAGATTTATAGCACTTTCAAAATATTATGTTAACAGGTTTTGGAGGGAGGAAATCGGGACTTAGCACCGTTTTAAATGCTTATTGGTTAAGCATTGTTAAGGATGAACATAATTTTAATAAAACATAATTTCGCTTTAAAAATAGGTATTAACTAAAAAAATATGAATATCAATAAATTATTTGTATACTATTTCAGGTAACATTTGGTCAACATCCAGCACTTTTGCGGTATTCAGAGAAACTACATCCAATAAATTTCACTCAGCAGTCGTATCGGCTATACATTTTTCAACAGAAGTAGGAGTAGTAGTTTTTCTAAGAATGTATCGTTAACCTTTGAGAGCCGGCTGCCGCTAGCCGGTATAAAGCAGTAAGCGGGAACTCGGCAGACTTGTTGCTTCGCCGGGGTAATCAACTTGAACACAAGCGCAACTCGCTATTAATTTATAGCCTCCCGACGTATGAGTATGTTGGTTGAGCTCTTCATTTTATATGGATGAGTGGATGTATGAAATAAGTTCGGGAAATGTTTTCAGTTTTAACCGGCTAAGTTAGTAATTAGTTTTTTGCCGGCATGCGTTTGAACCTAAATTTGGGAAGGCATTTGTGACCAATCCTGCTTTGTGGATTACGGTTTTCAGGAAAATGCCGGAATCCAGGCGTGGCGTTGCTTGTTAAACTTTACTCCAATTCCAAGTAACCATTGTCAATAGTCCAATGATGTGACTGCGGAGCCAAATCACAAACAATGTCTGACCTTCTTATCTGCTCATAGAGTAATTCGACCAGAACGTTGGGGCCTTGTTCAAACCCAATGCTAACGCTGTCGATCTGACGTTGGTCTCATTAACACGACACGATGATGAGAGGAATGGCAAGATTGATGCTTCCCAACAATATAACTTTATTGAGGATAAATAAAATATTTTTTATTTATTGAATTAAGTTACAACTTTTTATAATTACTGATTAATATTATTTTTAAAACTAGATAACTAAAACTAAAATAACAACAAATTAAAAAAGGGCGTCAAAATACTCCTCCTCAACGCTATCAACTGGTAACGTGCCCAAGAGACTGGCGGCGTTGCCACGTTTTATGGCAATACTTAATCTCTGGCCAAAGTAAAACCCAGCCCTTGGGTCACGAGAAGTGTCAACTAGGCGTTTAGAAATTTCCTTGAAAAGGCTGTGAGCACTCGGACCCCACGGCCCCAGAGTTTCAACCCCAAACGGCTCGAAAATGTAGTTACCACACAGGTAAATATTTTCAAATATTTACGCCGCTTGAGGTTCTCCGCAGCCGCAGCGGCAGCGCCTGTGCAGCACGATGAGCTTGGAAGATGTAATGGCGCAAGAGTATCGACGCAAGTTGCGTCCCACACTAAAGGCCTACCCATCTTCCAAGGAAACAAAGACATGCCGTCCGGTCTTTTGCCACCGTCGCATAAAAAAAAAAAACAAAATAGAATAAAATAAAATAGATGAATAAAGTAGGTGAACTAGATATTTTTATTTCATTTTCCTCACGTAGCTGGGTCAAAGTGGGATTAGTGTTCTAATAAGAGAGTTGGAATATTCTGCATGCGCAAGACAGTTCAATTTTATGTGGAAAACTCTTTTGTAATGTTGAAACTTGAAACCAATTTTAAATTGTGTATTCTGAATTCGACCTTCGTGAACATAGGCTAAATAAATACACACAGCGAAATACTTACGAGTATTTCGCTGTGTGTATTTATTTAAGTACAGCATAGAAATATGGAGCTAACAATCATATGCCGTTGAATATCATGTGATAGTTAGGTCTTCAAGAAAACCATCATCATCATCATCATCATCATTAGCCTATAATGTTCCCACTGCTGGGACACAGGCCTCCTCTCTATGAGAGGGAATGGGCTGTAATCTACCACGCGGGCCCAGTGCGGGTTGGTAGATGTCACATGTCTTCGAATATTTAGTTCTAGGACATGCTGGTTTCCTCACGATATTTTCCTTCACCGTTTTTGAGAGCAGCGATGATGAAATAAATTACACAAAGTAATGCGCCTGCCTGGATTCGAACCCACGGCTTACTGCTCGTAAGTCGGGCCACTGGGCCACCGTCGCTCTCAAGAAAACCATCTTTTCCTTATTACTGTCGCACTTATTCTAACTGAACTCTTTTTCCTAAACCCCGAACACCGTTTATTGGAAAAGTTGTTAAATCATTATCGATACCAGTGAAGTAAACAAAATATGAACTTACACCATGGTGCAATTTTGATTTTGATATTTTTTGTGGTAAGTGTTGATGTTTTGTTAGATGCCGCACGTGTTTGTTAAAAAAGCTTAAAGCAGTTACATTTATAAGAGTGTGCTTCGTGAAAAACAATAATTTATTCCTACATCAGATAAAGTATTTAAGAAAAAACAGTGTAAGAATTATCAGATTTTTTTTACAGTTTATCTTTCACACAATCTTGTGTCATGAAAAATGTAAGATCTCTAAGAATAAAATGTTCCATATTGCTCCTAACACAAAGAGAAATCATCAGGTATTCATTCTACGCTCGCTGAAAGATTGCAAATTACTGTATATTGTTTGAAGTGTAAAGGCGACGGCATAAATCTGTTTTGTCTTGTGTGAGTAACGCATAAAAGATTGCTTTGTATTGTCATGATATTTCTTTGGGTTTCTGTGCGTGATTAGAGGGTTTAAGAAGATATTGTACTGATTTGTTGGCATGCAGTGTTGTTTGTAGACGAATGTAGGACTATTTTGTCGGCATTTAGTAGGCACTATGAGAGTTATTTAAAGTTTCAGATAGTAAACTTGGTACAAATTCATTAAGAATATAATTATGTGATACAATAATAGGGGATAATCCTATTTTTTTTCTTTGTCCGTCGGGTAGTTTATTGAAAAGTATTGGACACGTATTTTTTCTTTTTTCACGTGGTCTAAAAATTACGGAGATATATTGAGTTGAAATGGCGCATGACGTCACATGTAGGTAAGTTTTATACCCACTTGTGACGTAGTAAGCCCCCACTCTCCGACTTTAATGAGTTCTAACTAAGTAATTTTAAAATACGTGTCTAATATTTTTGTATTACCTGTCTGACGGACAAAATAGAATGTCGTTTTCTTTACCCAGTCCGATCCCCTATTGTAATGGCCTTACCTTACCTTATTCAAAGCACCTGTCCCACTGTAAGGCAAAGACTTTTCTACTCTTTTTCCTCTTCTATCCATTTAATGAGACTTTTGACTTTTGCGAAAAGTCGAGCGATGACATTAAATTCTGCGATATAATAATATAATGAGCGGACAAATAATACATAGAAGCTTCCCAAAAACGTACGCGGACTCAACGTACCGAAGCGTTTGAAACTATGAAAACACCGTCTCTATTCCATATGTGTTTTTAATTAATGTTATTTCCTCATAAACAACTTTATCCCGGTGTAAAGAACTTGGTTTCAGAACGACTAGTTTTATAAAAAAAAAATCATTAAACGTAAAAATAAAGTTATATCGTGACATGTAGTTGTTTACATTTTTACAAACTGAATTGTAAACGGAAGGTTTATAAGCTGGTTATCTACTTGTTTTTTTTTTAAACAAGAACAAAAATATAAATAGGGACAGAGATACTTGTGCCTGTGAATGATTGCGAACCAAAATAAAACCTATAATAACTTATGTTGTAAATCTTATCGCCCGTGTAGAATGCAATAATGGCTAATAAACGTTCCTTTACCATTTTAGTATTCATCCCGCGCTAGTCTAATTTACCTTTTAGCTTGAATAGTCCTTAGTTACCTATAAAAAAACCAATACCTGTGCTTACCCGTAAGGTAAGAGCTTTTCGTAAAATGTTGACTTTAGCCCTCAAACAGTATTAAATGGGCGAACCCTGCTAAGATGATACGTGACACGACTTTTAGTACTTGGCCTTTGCCGAACTTAGGGTGAAGTGTCAATCTATCTTTGAGAAGTTTTATCCGATATTTTGATAGTCATCTAAAACGTTCTCTGTGTTTGCAATTTGTATGTTAACAAAAAGCCTATACGAATTCCATACAAGAATGAAGGCCTTCCACACAGCGGGCTTGTGGAAGGTGAGTAATGGGCTAATAGCCCTGTATAGGAATCGGGCTCGGGCCAACCTGTGTAAAGAACTCTCGAGCGAATGCTTCTTTCTAGACCCAGCTGTTTAGCCTACGCCATATTTGTGAGTGAGTGAATTTAAGATAATTCAATGCCTTATTCCTATGACGCTAAATTGAACTGCATAACGCCAGGCGCTTTGATACTCGTAGGTACACATATTTTTCTCCTACGTCTTCTGCGTTCTTTTCTGGAAAGCTTCTTACAAAATATTCACACAGTTACTTAAAAAATATCCTATAGAACACAATATAAAAGCTTAGACTTGCTTTACAAAAGACTCTTTACTTAGGTACTGTGCGAACTTCGACTTCGAAACGCAGTCAAACTCTTTAGAGGATTGCCAGCTGCTGTCTACGAGCGCCGAGCACGGTGAATAACATTATGCTTAAAGTTTAAAGTACAAGCGTAGGTACGGTCAGCAGCAGAACTCGCTGTACATATCCAAAATTATAAGACGTCTTAGTTTTAGAACGATCCATATTAACAGACTGGAGTAAAAGACATAACAGTATTTTCATCAATGGTTACACAAATTCGCAAAACAATATAACATCAGATCGCACTGACCAGCACAAAACTTGGTGTAATATTTATAAGTGTTAACCGACTTTTGATGCTGACTGTACTCCTCCTGCCAATGACTATTATTCTTTCGAATTTTAATAATTTTTTAAAGTTGTTCTTGTCTTTGTGTCTTTCGTCTGCCTTGTTGGTTCAGAGGTCTCAAGAGTTAGTTCTGATAAGGTGGATCTGGATTCGATTTTCAGGTGAAACAAAGTGTTAAATTTTCTGGAGCCCCCTCTAATCAGATACCCAGAATAGAAAAATACACAACATCTTGAATTTATGCCAGCCTAGTACTTGTTGGTATGAATGTATTATTCAAAAGACGGTCGGTAAAACCGGTTGAGCGAAATTACGTTATTAATTAAAAGTACCCGTATTTCGTTTTTAATGTGACTGTACCTAGACTGTACTCTGTGACAGCCATGCCGAGGTGAAGCAAAAGACAATCCATCAAAACCAAGAAAAATCACAAATACACGTAAAGGGAACATAGCGGGAATGATTCCCCATTACATGGGACGTACATATGAATATCAAAATCAAAAGTCATTTATTCAAATTAGGCTGATAATCAGCACTTTTTGAACGTCACAATTACAAGAGACAGTCCCCTAAAACGCCCGCCCTTCGCCACTTCCTAGTGTTTTAGCTGGGAAGTACCTAGCAGTGGCGGAACAAACTCCCCAGCAATAAATATGAGGATGCGATGTTGTACCCCCCGAGGAACGGGCATGATGTACGGTTTTTTGTGGGATATGGCATTGTTGTAACAATGTATGCTCCACATATGAAATGACCCGGCTAAAATTCAGGCGGGACTTAAAAATCCTTCTATACGTTATATCCTTTGATACGTTTGTGAATTCAGATTTGTTGTTGGAATACCCTTTCGCCAAATTCAGAGTCTTGCGAGCTATATTTACATTTTATCGTCTACCTTTTGTTTTACGATAAATTTTATAGTTTTTGAATTACCAGCATCCATAAAACACCTACCCTATTTTATAGAGCCACTAATTTTGCACAAAGAAGCAATCCTAATGACTTTTAGGTCTTTGATGTCTAATTGTAGCGTCTACGACTAGAAATCACGGCTCGTGTAGCTGATCGATAGAACAGCTATTTCTGGACGAATCTAGATAGCTTGTTAGATTAGAAACGCAAGACTTGCTCTTATACGATTTTCTATTTATTGAGGCGGAAAAATGTAAATTGGATTATGTAAGTTCTTATTACATCCAGAGCACAGAATAATGCTAAGTATATCTATATAGACGGGGAGATGGCCAAGCTGTCCGAAAAACACGTGGTTAAGAGACGCAAAATACCGGGAAGTGTGGCAGAAGAAAGGATATTTTTACCTATTATCCCTTAAACTTTTCATCTTTCAAATTTGTTCCTGAATATTCCTCACATAATAATAATAATGAAGCACATGAAGAACAAACGACAACCGGCACTAACGGCTTAACGTGCTTATAACTTTTTCTAAGACATTTCATAAATAGGATACTACCCACATAATACTTTTCTACAACGTATTTTCTAAATTCCTCTTCAATACGCGTATCATAGGTACTCTAAACGTGAGCTTACTGGAAGTGTTAGAACATTCTTAGAGAAAATCTTTCCTTGCAACCTGCATTTTACCGACAAGAGGGCTTTACTTAGACGACCTAGAAACGTACCTAGGAATAAAAATAGATCTAAATCCATTCTGCTGAAGTAAGTTGGAGCCTGAATAGAATTATATTACGTGTAGTGTGTAACGAGAAATATTTTAAGAGTAAGTTAATCCTAGATTAAAAACTGTCTTCCTGTTAAATAGAGGAACCTGTCGTTTAGAATTTATATTAATTTTGCTCCTGAAGATTATTCGCAGGATACCAAATTACCTACCATATTAAGTGTAGAAATTGACTAGAGAAGAACACACAAAACTCCAAAATAAAACCATGCAATCAATCAAGCATAAATATTGTAACGATTTTTTCAGACAATCCTATACGCGATGTAACGGAAAGGGTATATATATATACGTAAGGATATTCTACAGACCATCAAACTGAACATGTTTTTCCATCGGACAAATATCGTAATAGCGAAATAATTATCTGCTGCCCCATACACAATTTCAATACCTATTCGACCCAAATGTATGGGGCAGCTGAAATTTTTTTCGCTATTACGATATTTGCCCGATGGAGAAACATGTTCAGTTTAATGGTCTGTAGCACATCCTTAATTATGTATATACCATATGCGGTATATAACAGAATATTGGCATGGCAACACAAAAATATGTTAAAATGTTTTTTTTCTCAACAAATAAGTAAATCGCGATCAAAGAAATTCCTACAAATACGTTTAATAAAATTCACAGAATCTTGCCCCTGTAAAGATGTGCTGCGGAGACACTCTGACATCTGCGCTTCTTAACGATGTGCTATTGCGATAAAGTCGGGCAATGCTGAGACAGCGCCGAGTAATTTGTATGACATTTTCCTGGATATTCAAACGGGTGGTTAGAAATATGGTTTTTAAATTGCCATGCCACTGAGATATAGTGAGGAAAACCTTGAGTATGAATATAGAGGGCGATAAGAGTAAATGAGGAGGCAGCGGTGGCCCAGTGGTGTTAGCCCCGACTTACAAGCAGTAAGCCGTGTGTTCGAACCCAGGCAGGCGCATTATTTTGTGTAATTTATTTAATCACTGCTGCTCTCAAAAACGGTGAAGGAAAACATCGTGAGAAACCGGCCAGAACTAAAAATTCGACGACATGTGACATCTAGCAACCCGCACTGGGCCCGCGTGGGGGATTACAGCCCACTCCCTCTCATAGAGAGGAGGCCTGTATCCCAGCAGTGGGAACATTATAGGCTGATGATGATGATGATGATGATGAGTAGATGAAGGCCAAAGAAACAATGGATGGACTTCGTGAAAGATGATATTGGTAGAAAGGAGGTGACTGCAGGCATAACGAGTAATAAGGAAGTATGGATGTAAAAGACATGCTGCGCCGACCCCATATAAATTGGGATAAGGACAGGAGAATGATTCTAGATAAACAAAACACAAGCAAGCCTTGATGTTCCAGGAAACAATGTTATACACCGTGTAAATCACCTCATCACGAAGCCGTCAACCAAGCATTCTGTACATGAAACTAAGTAACTTTACGCAAAAAATATTGCTGGGAAACGACTTTTTTTTGGGGGTGTAAAATCATGTTTTTGGTACAATGTAACGCACTCAAAACATTGTGCTGATGGATGGATTGAATAGTACGGGGGTCGTGGAGGTGTTTAAAGTAAAAATCTTACATTAAAAACTTGTATTTAAAAAAATACTTGTCAAAAAGTTGGAACTTTGACCCCTAATATCTCCGTAACTAGAAGGTTCCCAGGTATGGTGTAGAACAAAAAAATGATCGCAATGACAGGGAGAACCAGTGCCTTTCGGCTTCGTTAAGAGATGTTTTACACCCTTTATTATGATGCAATGTTTAAATTAGTTTTTCACAGATACGAAAGCTCCATGGACATCAGTTATGCGAATTTTAATATCAGCTTGTTTAAGATAGTGAAGTTCGTCGGATTCCAGACTAACTATTGAAGCGTAGCGGAATTTCTCCCCGTTCTGGTTAAACTTGTTAAGCCAGCTAGCTACTTATAATATCCTCTTTGTTTTCGAGTTGCCTTCCGTATTGTTTACGCTAATATGATTAATTTTATCTTTCTGGTATTTTCATTTCAGTTTTACTGATTTTATTACAGCACCCTTCCCGGGTTATTAGTTGAGCCGTGCATAACTTTCTTTGTTGGATTCTTTTGTCGTACCGTCCAAACGGCTGTAGGAATTTAATAAATGTGATGTCGTTAATAAATTCTTGTTCAATACGCAATGTTAAATGTTAAAGTTTTGAGTATGAATGTGGATGGTTATAGGAGTAGAGGAAGACAAAAGAAACGATGGATGGACTGTGTGAAGGATGATATGGCAAGAAAGGAGGTGTCTCATGAGATGACAAGCAATAGAGAAGTATGGAAGAAGAAGACATGCTGCGACAAGCCAAAATAAATTGGGACAAGGGCAAGAGAATGATGATAACGCAATGTTAAATGTCCAAAATGTTCACATAGTCATTGGCTAGCGAACAACGTATAAAAAAAACAAGTGCTGGTTGTGATCTTATTCAAAGAAATAATATTGGAAACTATATTAAAGGTATAACATAGACAAAATAATTCTCTCTCTCTATCTATTATATAATATTTGATTTTATTAGACAACCAACAATTATTTACACTGTAAATATTTAAAGTGTAATAATAACCATAATCTAAGGAATTGTTAGAAGAAATCATTACACTATAAAAATTCTAACAGTTTACCACCGCATGCCCCAAACGCATATTAGCTTTTGCTATATTGTTTATATGACTTTACCAACAGGAGGTAGGTAGACTCCTAAGTACTTACTTTATTAACTAAATTCTGTCAAACCGCATCAAAACAAAACAAATCTACTTTAATATAGTTTAACATCTTACATAAACATGAGACGTTCTAGTCGGTGATCCGAACTAATCCTTGGTACGGACAACAATGGGTCCTGGCCTTGCCATCAAAACTTACCCTAGCACCCTACAATAGACATACATACATAGGCGTATATAATGTGGGTACCTTTATGATGTGACACTGCGCTGATGACTTTAATTTCAGTTTTACCTAAAGATCTTTTGGGTTTAAGGTACAAGCTTGCTTGGTGACAGAGAAATGAGATGACGGATGTTTCAACCTACCAATATATCTATACAGGGTTACTGGCTAACTGCCTGTTAGGGTAGATTCAAATACACCAGATAGCGACAGATCTGATCTGATCGACTAGGACTCGGCGCATTAAGTCAAAAAGCTAACATCACATGGTAGGAACAAGGAAATTTGCAACAAGGAAAACGTGCATCGAAAAGCTGTACTACCCAGTTTAATAAAAAAAAACTACCTTGACAGGAACAACCACTGTTTTGTGGTCATTTGATTATTAAAGGAGGTTATTGTATTACAATTTTAGAAAGCTAACGAGACAAGGAAGTCGTTTTTAGGGTTCCGTAGCCGAATGGCAAAAAACGGAACCCTTATAGATTCGTCATGTCTGTCTGTTTGTCTGTCTGTCTGTCCGTCCGTATCACAGCCACTTTATTCCGAAACTATTAGGACTACACAGCTGAAACTTGGTAGTTAGATGTATTCTGTGAACCGCATTATGATTTTACATGGAACTAAAACTAAAAAAAAAAACGATCAAACCTATACGTGTGGGTGTCTGTAGATAGGTCTTTAAAAATGACATTGAGGTTCCTAAAACCATTTTTATTCAAAGTCAATCTTTTGACAGATAGACACTTCCAAAGTAGTAAAAAGTGTGTCCCCCCCCCTCTAATTTCTAAAGTAAGGGGATGAAAATTCTGAAAAAAATATGGGGATGTAGAACGTAAAAAAAACTTTCAACGAAAATTAGTTTGAATAAGATTTGATATGTAGTTTTTGAGATATGGGACTTTTTCACCAAACTGCAGCAGTAACTTTGTTTTTCATTAACTTACTATGAAAAACAAATTTAGATTTGCGGTTGAGTGAAGGTTTACTAATGAATGACCGTTCAAAACATTGTTATTATATTGTTTTTGTATTTTTAGCTGTTATCTGCATGACAAGTGTCGTACATTTATTTTGAGAAAGGATTGTCTGAAAAGACATGAGAATTAAATTTTAAAAAATATTCGGAATATGACCTTTACGGCGCTTAATTTCCCAAGGCAAATGTACTTTTTTTTAATAAATTAGTTTTCGAAAGATTCATTCGTTCATGAGCTATCATAGTATCAATTAAATGTTTAGAGTGAAGTATAATTTTCATAATTAACCGTTTTTGGTAGAAAGTAAGAAAATTCCAAAGAAACGAAGAACCGACACAGCTGTGTAACCATCCAGTTTTGACTCCTGGTTACTTGGACTTTATTTGTTGCTAATGATCTCTAGTTTAACCAAGTTTAAGTAAAGGAATAGGTCGATTTAGCCAGTAACCCTGTACATATTCTTTAAAGTATGGGCTTGTAAATGGCTTGTCGTTGTTATCTCACTAAAACTTCTGTATTTTTACAAGTAAGCGACCCAAACACAATAAAAAATAAAATAAATACACGCTGGGTTTCATCATAATGGATTCAGTACATGTTTCTAGACTTTTTCATTGCTTTCAATGTAAACTACATGGTGTAAGAGGCCAAATTTAGAAATTTCCAGTTCATTTTTTTTTGATAGGCGTAAATTGTATCAAAAGGTATAGTATCCTTTTAAAGGTACTTAAATATTGTAATTTATACCAATACTGCGACTACGCTGAAAAGCTAGCTGTTACGTTGTTAAAAAATATATTTTTTTAACTTCCTCCTGCAATTGCAACATAATTAAAAGCATTTTTTTTTCACTTTTCATTAGACTACTTAAATAAAATATATGTAGTAGGTATAAATTATATAATAGGTATTCATTATATATATAGTATATGTAGTAGGTAGTAAGAGTTCAGCGTAGCTACTCACTACGCATCGATTCAGACTAAAATAGCTTTATACCGGACCTGTCCTTCCTATAACATCCTTTGCCTAAGTACGGTCAAGGGTAAAATACATACCCTACATATGCATAATATAGCTAATACATAACATTTTTCTTTAATGAAGTACAGTCGAGTGTACACCGGTCGTGATTTTCTGCTTAATTGTTATTTGTAATACATTTAGGCACACATGTTATGCAAACACATTAAGAACACTATCATTAAAACTAAAAAACGGGACATTTACCATGTTTTATATTTCTTTTGAATTCCCGATATTTCGACACTGTTGCAAGCATAATGATCACGGATAAAACATATTATATGAAACTTACCCATTTTATGGTGAGCAGACATTATTTACACTTTGCTCAAACTCAAAGCAGGTAACATAGCCGTCGCAATGTCCACGTAACTAGATCGACCCAAAAATTATGTACATATTAAAAAAAATGCTTTGAGTCCTAACCGTTACAAAAACAATATTCCGATGCGTATGCGAAGAATGGGTAAGAAACTCCATGGATACTCTTTTAGCAGAAAACTAGATGTCGCCGGCATGCGTTGCAATGCACTTTTTCCTATATACCCTTCTCACCTTTCAAACCTTCCCTGGACTACAACAAACATTTCAAAAGCAAAATCAGTTAAATCGGCCCAGCCGTTCTCGAGTTTTAGCGAAACTAACGAACAGCAATTGATTTTTATATATAAGAAGATAGATAGATAGATGTTTAACTATAGCTACAAACATAGAGGCAATAATCATCACACATGAACATGATAATTAAAAAAATGTTTTCCTTAAAACCATGTAGATTTACGCTCTCAGGCGTAATGAGTAGATTAACACCCTCGACGCCTTTGCAATGGTTGCCAGCACTGACCTAGTTTCGCTCCCACATTTTTTTAATCTAGCATGTCGGCGAACGCTACAGGTAGAGGTTAAAAGCTTTTTCAGGGGCTGCACTCATGCAGGGACGTTGGGAAAAGGTAAACGAAACCCCTGAACTTGTCGATACTGTCAGGGGATTTGGAGTCAAGGTAAGGTTTTGTTGTTTTTTGTTACATTATTTTAGCAACTTTATCTTAAAGTGAAAGGTTTTTAATTGTAAACCAAGCCATAGGAAGCTATGTAAGAAGACTGATGTCAATCGTATTAAGCCTAATGAAGTAATGGCTAAGAACAATGATGCTGAATTCAGTATTTTATATTAACCGAGTGCCTTTTCAACCTCCACAACCCAGTTACTGGGTTGGACGGTATGACTGGTTGTCATACTTTTGGGCTTCTGACTATCCGTATTGACTGTCAAAACTTTAAAAATGATAGCCGGGATCAATAGTGGTGCGGACTGGGTAAAGAAAACGACATTCTAATTTGTCCGTCAGACAGGTAATACAAAAATATTAGACACGTATTTTTTGTTATATCAAAATATCATAAAATTACTTAGTTAAAGCTCATTAAAGTTGGAGAGTGGGGGCTCACTACGTCACAAGTAGGTATAAAACTTACCTACATGTGACGTCATGCGCCATTTCAACTCAATATATCTCCGTAATTTTATGACCACGTGAAAAAAGAAAAAATACGTGTCCAATACTTTTCAATAAACTACCCGACGGACAAAGAAAAAAAAATGTGACCCCTATTGCGTAACGTGCTTTCCGTGGCACGGAGGAAACTCGCTATATAATAGGTGGTCACCCATCCACGGACCAAGCTAGGCAAATCGTACCGAGCGGCTGTTATTACTAAACTATTTATGCTATTGCTTATTAACCAAAATTCCTCCATTCCCTCAAATTGCCTCTACACGTGAATTTCGATCGGTATTATAGAGAGCGAGTACATAATTCGTTGAAATGAGAAGCGAGCAGAAAATCTGTGATCGGGCGCCTATCATATCGAGTGCGGGGTGCCAGCAGCATGCACTGTGTACCACTTGTGAGCATTGTAGGGTTAAAATCACTACTAACCCTTACACCATGACAAGTGACAGGGTTTAATATATGTGTTCAAGTTGAAAAATGTTTTTCCTTTGAAGCAAAAGGGATCAGAGCAGGTGGCGTTCTGTAGTTTGATCCTTCGCCTCCTCAGTTTACGTATATAAATGTGAAAGTGAAGTGAGTTTGTTTGGAGAACTTGCCTTACTTTTGTGCTTCTAAGAATATTGATTTTGGCAAAAAAAAAAACGGGGCTACGGTAGGTAACACTTGGTTTACCGGAGACTGCCCCAAAAATTGCGCTGTAGAACAAATATGACTGGGAAAGTGTGCTTGACAGTACAAAGGCTTTGTAAGTGTGTAGCGAAGTTTCAAAGTCATCATCGTTTTAGTCTTTCTTTTTTTATCGTATGGTTAGCAGGAGCTCGTGGCTAAATAATAACAGCCGCACGGATCGATCTTTAAGATTAAGCCGTGCTTGCCGAGGTTAGTGCCGTGGATGGGTGACCATAATAATTACATACCGATTTTCCTCCGTGCCTCGGAAAGCACGTGAAGCCGTTGATCCCGGCTGTCATTTGTAGATCTTTGACAGTCGTTACGAGTAGTCAGAAGCCAAAAGTCTGACATCCAGTCTTACCAAGGGGTATCGTATTACCCAGTTACTGGGTTGTGGAGTATATAGGCAGTCGCTTCATGTAAACTACTGGTATTCAGCTGCATCCGGTTAGACGGGAAGCCGACTCAAAGATAGTTTGGGAAAAAGCTATTATAGGCAGATGATGATGATGATGGTTAGGGCCGAAGCCGGTGTCAGAGTTTTTATGCCCCCCATGGGCTGACTGGGCCTTACATGCCATCGAGAATATCTCTCAAGCATGCTGGTTTATATCACCGAAGCAAGTGATAATTACAATACCTACGCACTTGAATCCGAAAAATCAGAGGTGCGATTTTGGTTTTGAACTCGAGATCTGTGATTTGGTAGTCCGAAGTTGACTCCACTAGGCTATCGTTCCAGTGCAAAAAAGAAGACGAACCTATACAGTACGACTACTGTACTCCCTTTTTCTCACTAGAACAATAATGTGTCGTCCTTGTGAAGACTAATTAAAATAGAAACGACCTCACAGCTATTCTAGTAAATTATCTTGTTACCGACAAGAAAAGGCTGGAAACCTAGCCATAGGCAAACTGAAGCCTTATACAATTAAATGTCGCTGAAAACACGGCGTAAACGACGACGACGTAAAATAAGAATTTAAGAAAAACTTACTCTTTTGGAGATTTAACATTGATGGCGACGCGGATGAATTTTTCTTCCTCCTTTTTGTGTTGTACATTCATAAAATCACGTTCCGCTGTGTTCGTACGCGCTAGTCTTTGAAACCACCCAATCGATTTCAATGAAATTTTGTGACTGCATTTTTTTGGCTTCAGCTTGAAAGATGGGATACTTTTGTACAAAACTCTTTGGGCAAATCATAAGTTCTTTTTAAACTATTACTAGTTGTTTTATGATAAGAAATAAATGACTATAAAGCTTGCATTACAACAAAAAATAAATTGGAGCATGTATGAAACTGATTCTAAGGAGCCACGCGAAAAGACAGCTAATCTTTAGGCGATCTCCTCGCAATAAAAGGCGGACACAAAGGAGGAAAAAATAACATAACATCACGCCTGCAAACCCCGAAGGGTTAGGCAGAGGCGTACCTAATAGTACACACACATTCCGCCAGACATGTTTAAGCCATGTAATACGGGGCGAGCCTATTGCCATATAGACTCCGTGGCTGCTACTAAGAAATTTCTGATGAAAAAACCCAATATCACTTTGCTCGGCCCGGGAATTGAACACAGGACCACATGCTCAGCATTCGCAGTTGCGACATCCAAATCAACGAAGCAGTAGCACAATAACAGGAGGACAAAATAAACATACACTACACTGTACTCTGTCAAGAAAGTACCGGGAAACGATCAACCACACACAAAATGTTAGTAATTCACCCAAAGTATTTTATCGCCTTCAAAGTATACTCCTTCAGAAACGATACACGATACAGTTCTCGCCGCGAATTCTCCTTTATGCCTTCTACCTAATGAAAACGGGAGCCGCGAAGTGGTAGTTTGAGTTTAGGAAAAAGGGCCCTCGCTCACGGCGACTTTTTGTAGCGATACAGTCGCGATACTGCTCGCTTCTGTAGCGCGTTGCAAATGCAACTAACCCGCGTTAGTAGCGATGCAGTCGCGCATTTTGTAAACGTGCGTCAACATCGCTACGAGTACAAAAAGTCGCCGTGAGCGAGGGCCCAAAGAAAGAAGACGGCTGGAGCCGAATGTGGAGCCTGGTGAATAAGGTGGTTGCTCGATGGTATTTGTTGAGTTTTTGGTCAAAAATTCGTTCACTGTAATAGCCTTGTGCGAAGGCGCATTATCGTGGTGCAAAATACTGGAATTTTCTTTCCACAAATCTGGCCTCTTTCGTAGAATTTACTCTCTTAAACGCCTAAAATAATATTCTTTATTTACTGTTTGACCTTCCGGCAAGAATTCCGAGTGCACAACACCGCGATAGTCAAAGAAAACGGTCCGTACGGACTTTGACTTTTGATCGATTTTGGCGTCGTTTTTTTGGTTTCGGTCCGTTGGAAGGCGCCACTCCGAAGCTTGTTGACTAGTTTGTATGTCAAACTCGTTAACCCACGTCTTGTCACCAGTAACAATGCGTTTCATGAATGTTGGGTCGGAATTGCCTCGTTCTAGCATGTCCCCGGCGACTCATATGTGAATGAGTTCTTGAAGAAAATTCAGGTCTTTTGGGACTAGCCGAGCGGCAACATGCTTCACACCCAAGCGATTATTTAAAATGGTACGGATCGACTCGTGAGACACAGAAAGTTCTGCGGCTATCTTTCTCAAACTTGAGTGAGAATTTTCAGTCACTAATCTACTAATTCACTTTTTCGACATTAATTTCAGTTGGAGACGTTGATGGCCTACCAGAGCGTGGTAAATCGTTTTTGTACCACTCATAAGCACGTGTTTTTGATGAAGTCGATTCACCGTAAGCCTTTTGACATTTTCAGAGACTCAGAACAAGAAATTTCATTCGCGATGAAAAATTTAAGACAAACACTTTGTTTGATGTTTTTGTCCATTATGAAATCCGCAAAACACACTAGACATGATCTAACTAAATAGCACTGTATTTAATTTAAATAGCAAATGCGACTCAAACTCCACGCCAAAATGGAAAACAGTTGTGCCAATCTAACAACAGAAAAAAAAAATTGGAACCATAAACAAATCACCCATTCCCAATACTTTTTGACTGAATGTAATTCACAAAACAAACAAACTTATTTAAAGATACGGCTAAATGATTGTCGATTTCACGATCTGATCCATAAAACAGCCTGCTAGACTCGAGACGTGAGACAACATTATTTCACGCCATTAGCCTCCATTGATTTCCCGGCCGACGGCTGATGGCCGGCGGAGCCCTCCAATTAGCCGATTGCCTTGTACTCTCTCGGATTTCTCGGTTCGATCGCATTTCATGCGAAATAACATCCGGCTTACGATGTTAACTTGTTGTATCGATTGTGTATCTTACATAAAATATAGAAATCTGTTGTGGCAAAATTTAAACGAATTCTGGACAAGTAATGAAGGATGAAACGGATGTGACTAAAAGAGAGATAGAGAAGGAGAGGAAGGCCAAAAAAGGGGTATTTAGTCGTTTCACACCGCGAGAGGTTCGGACCGCGGCGTGAATTGCCCAAGAGCTCAATCAAAAAAAAATTCAATCTGTCAGGAAATCTCCATAGGATTTTCATTTTTTTCTACTGTGTTAGATCATCATCATCTGCCTAGCTTTTTCCCAATGTTGGAGTCGGCTTCTAGTCTAACCGGATGCAGCTGTAATTTAAATGGAGCGGCTGCCTATCTGACCTCCACAACCCAGTTAGTACTGGGTAATACGGTATCTACCGTGCCAGATAATAATGGATATATAGATCACACACACACACACTCAAAATTCACACAGTTCCTGGTAACTTCTAGTCTAGTACAAACAAATGTATTTGGTACCAAGGTATCAAATGTGCCTAACAAGCGAAAACTAAATTCTATCCTGAGACAGGAACGTTAAAGTTTATGTTCTGAAAATAAGCGCTCTCTGAGAATAACGATATTGGAACCAGA
The DNA here is from genome assembly GCA_963082945.1 of Cerastis leucographa. Taxonomy (NCBI): domain Eukaryota; kingdom Metazoa; phylum Arthropoda; class Insecta; order Lepidoptera; family Noctuidae; genus Cerastis; species Cerastis leucographa. The sequence continues at coordinate 15,330,894 of OY720356.1, read as the reverse complement.
CTGTCTTTCAAAGTACTTCTAAGAGTGGAAGAAAATATTTAGAGGATATTTTGTAAGCTTATAATATTTTATGCTTTTTTCGGTTAAACTACGTTAATATACAGCAAAAGCGTTTGCCCGCGCAGAAGTTGGAAAATATCCCAAAGGAATAATCAACTAAGATAAAAAGAATCCTTTCTTAACCCAGGTTTTGTTCCGTGTGCCAAATCCAAATCGGTTCAGTACTCAAGACGTGAAAAGGTAACAGACAGATAAATGGTTGGACACAGAGGCAGACAGTCACACATAGATCGACAGACAGAGAATACAATTAGTATAGACTAGCTGTTGCCCGCAAGGTACTCCCTTTCTTCTCCTAAAATTGTTTGTCCGAAAATCATTATCCACAACACGTTTGCTATAAACATCAGTAACCATAATGTTCAAAATCCCGAAATTTTGTTTAACATAATTATCTTTAGTTCTAAAAGTATTCTGTCATAATATCGAGTACTATAATTATTGAATCTCCTAATTTTACAAGACCTAAAGTCATATGTCCTAAGTATTGTGTTAAATAATGTGTATTATTCCGAATGTTCATTTATAATATATTTTTTAGTCCTCAAACATATGCTAGTAAAAAAAATTGGTTTTAGTGACAGTAACGAATCGCTGTAAATCCGACTCCACGCAGTCTTGTCTGCCCTACCCCTAGAGTGTAATTTAAAATCGCGTAGGCGCGGAGGGGCGAGGCGGTCCGCGAGTTGAGGAGCAGGTGGTTGTAACTCTCGCCGCTGCGGCTGAGGCAAGCCGAAGCTGCGGTGGTGAGCGTTAAACCCATCTGCGACGTTAAACTCGCGAGGGACCGCCGGAGCGCCGCAGCGCCGGAGCCGTGACAGAAACCATGCCTGCTGCATGCTGCATGATTGCTTGCATGCTACATGCTGCGTGCTTGCTTGCATGCTGCATGCTGCGTGCCTGCTTGCATGCTGCATGCTTGCTTGCATGCTGCGTGCCTGCTTGCATGCTGCATGCTTGCTTGTATGCTGCATGCTTGCTTGCATGCTGCATGCTTGCTTGCTTTACAAAAACCACATGTTCACAATCAACTGCTTTATTGAGTACAATGTATAATATATTTATTTATGTATAATAAAAAAAAAAAAAAATTGTTCTAAGAATATTATTATTTTAAATTAAACATTATGTAATTTGAATTTAGGACTTATAACTTTTATAGAAAACATTTTTATGTCTGTTGTATATTATTGATTGTTATACTTATGACAAACGGATTTAGGACATATTATATTTAGGGATTACAATTTTATGGCATGTGATATTATGTGATGTTAAGTTCGGGTGAATTATCATTCGGACAAATGATGATTAGGACAAAAAAAGTTATGGCACTTTATATTATGGATAAAAAAGTTAGGTGACACAATAGAGAACCTGCCCGCAACTTTCGTCCGCATGAGGTTATTATAAAAATGTTATTTTCCTATTTGTATCGGATTTTGGTAACAATTTCAAGGGTTTTTTTTTGTACGGAACCCTAATTCTTTTTCTTAAATAAAAGTAGCCTAAATGACCACTTATTGTAACAAATATGTCCATGTAAAAGTCCGTCAAAATCAGTGTAGTCGTTTCGGAGATTAGCCAGAGCAAACAGACAGACTAAATTGTAAAATAAACAGACACTTAAATTTTATTTATTTGTATAGATAACGAGTACAAGTACACCTATTCAACATATTATTTTTGCTAATTAGCGTGTCTCCAGTAGACAATGCTAGCGACCTCATACCTGCTTTTGAAATAGACACATTGTTACTCCATCTTTGAACACTACTGTGTGTCAGGATATTCCTAGTTTGAATTATATTACGAGTACAACCTTACAAAGACGTAGATATTAATTCTCAAGTACCTTAAGCCAATAAAGTTCGCTTTTGCTATAGACAAGAATTAGCAATATTTGCCTTGAGTATTACTTTCCTAACCGCTAGATTTAGTTCTCTCTCAACTGAAATGTAAATATTCACGAAGATAGATTTTCTTGTCAGAATAATGTTAGATTATTTCCTCATAGTACCTACCTATATTCCTAACGTTTATTTTGTACGTTGTGCTGTAGTGAAGTTTGAAGTACGATGGGGTTCTAATAATTTCACTGTCGACAATTAAATGTTACCCTCAGTTTAAGCTCAGGGCGCTGGCTGTTGTAATTACTTCGATACTTTCGAGTTACTTTATGCGACCGTGGATTTATTGTTTTCTCTCATTCCTCGTGACACAGTCCTTTAATACTGACTAATGTTACACTTCATAGCAGAGAAAAGAGAATTGTTTCTAAAATTAACATAACTTTATAAATTATTCTCTTTTTTTTAAACGTTTATAAAGTTGTGTTGATTACATTTTTTACGTGACGAATATTGTTTTCCCTCTATTTTCTCTCGTTGTAAATTGCTATTTAATACATGCTAAAATCCAATTTTCTCTTATTTATCGGTTTCGTAATATCTGTATTTGCTAATACTGTACTAATTGGGTGCATTAATGAATTCCTAAAATGTGGCAGATTCACTAGTCCATAACAAGTTCATTTAGATGCCACGTGACAGGGAAATGCGGCGTCCATTAATTATTCCGGGAATATAATGCTATCTACGAACAAAGCTGTAGCGTCACTGCTAATTCAATGAACTGGCAACTCCGAATGACCAACCGCTGACCAAAAATTTAATTATAAATATCAGTCAACGCAAAATAAACATGGAATTCGATTTACTCGTGCTTGTATGCTTCGCTATCGTGTTTAGTAGACACGGTAATATGCGATTCTCAGTATTTTTCCTGTATTATGGGAAGCCATTTTTAATCAATTCCAAGCAAGAAATATCTCGCATATCGGTCAGCATTCCGTTCCTATTTTGTGTTTTGCTTACTTTTTATACTGGATAAAAATAAGTCTTAGCTGGGAAAAAAACTTAAGAATAAAAAAAAAACACGAATGATGTATAATGAATGACACATTAAAATTTGTGCTCTTCTATGTTTATGTATTTTCTCTCTCTATTATTTCTCTCTATTAATTATCTTATGGAAACGTATAGATAAGGGACTCATAGAACAGAGAAGAGTGGCAGTAGAAAGGTTTATACCCGCAGTGGGTAATTCCTGGCAGAAATGGTGATGATGAAGTCTCTTCTGTGCGCCTAAATAAATAAATAAAAGAAGAAGCGTAAGAAGCTCTAGTCTAGAACCAAAGCATGAGCGTTAAATTTACCCAGAAAAAAACTAAGTGAAACAATATTAGCCAAAGTAACTTGGCGTGAAAAGTCATTTTATTGAGGGAAGTAGCGTGACCAACTGACCAAAACGGCCGGTAACGTAGTTACGGACCCTCGTCATGGCCTGCAACTCTCATAAGAGTTCCTTCGAGGCGACGATAGAGTTGAAAGTGCACGGTGGCTGAAGCGGAATGTGGAAAAATTGGACTGTGATGTAAAATGCATCTTTATTGAGTGTAAATACATCCTGTATCCTGTTTTTACTTGTGGCCGCTGTCAAATAACCATGTTTTCTTTCTCTCTTCGGACACGCTACGCCTCGGAGTCCGAATTTATGCCCGATTGATGGTAATAGGCTCAGTGTGCCTACTATTAGGTACTATCACCAAACTGCGTATCTGACCACGGTAAGGACTATCGTTACTTGCAGCGTCCGGCCGCTATAGAAGCGCTTATTAACGCTCAGCTACCAATAGCATCGCAGCATCTGTTTTTTTCCGAGTCCCTTGGTGTCGTAAATGAAAAAAAAAACTGTGGTCAAACATCTGGGATCATTAACAGAGCCTGAGATTGTGATTTAAACAATACATATTTAAAAAACGGTCGTGTATTTTTCGGTTGGGTCTTTTTTTGTTTTACCACTATTGGTCCGCAAAGTATTTGTGCGGACCAATAGTAATAAGGATGTTAAACAGATGTCATCGTGTGCACGGGATTTTGTTTGAAAAGTGTCCATATTCTCACTTTCCCGATGGTACACCTCTACCTAACCTTTTCTGTATTCCCCGAAATACGGTATGCTACGGCGTTCCAATAAGATGTCTCCTTAATAGAGGAGAGCCTATGGTCACTCTTCTTCTAATGGCGATGACAATTTGAATTGGGTCTGCCCAGGATTCGACTTGCGTTTCTTCAGTGGTGTCAATTAGTTGCTGCAACATGCAGACAAGCGGAGACGTATATCTAAGGTTCCATCGTTTGTGGAACTACAGCATACTTACACTATAGCGCAGAGTATATACAAGGTGTTGTTTTGCATACTCGTCAAATTAACGGAGGTAACTGTGCTAATGATTCTCGTCCCGAATAAAATGGGTAGGAAATTTTTATTATATTTCTTACGTACGGAAATCGTTAAGTGTGAACCACCCGTGTTTTAAACGCAGGCCGTTTGATTCTCGCCCTATAACCGCGCTTTCACAAATATAAACAATCTCAAACGTTTCTTTGATAATTTCTTATTCCCTAAACTACGTTAAGGGGGTTATTCTGAAATACTGACAAACATAAACACTCAAAATAATCAGTGTTTATTAAAAAATAACTAGATACCGTAATTTTAATTGATTATTTATGTCTTGTGTGACAACCTCCTGAATTTTGACGAGGATACAAAACAACACCTTGCAGATCTTCAGCTTAGCAGATTTTCCTAGCTTCGGACAATAAGGGTCCGTACATTTGTATAATCGTTAAATCTATCCGCCTTTTACTTTAGCGTCATCATATTATTTTATTTCTCCCTATTATCTGCTTCTTTTTCGTGTCATTGCGCGTATCTTGTGGGTTTTCTTTTCGGGTTCATTCACCCGGAAATATGTAAAACGGTAGGTGGAAGGGTAAACGAAAACATTTCTCTCTCGAGAGAAATCATGACAAGATTTTTGGTTTACATGATTGAATGAATGAATATTTCATGCTTTAATTGTTTACACAAATACAAAAGCTTCTGAATATTAATTGGTTTCCAGTTCACGCGGCAAAGTAGCGTTTGTTGTGAGTGGAACTTAAGATTGAAGCGACAAGGTAGGCCGCAAAATTAAAAAAATCTTACTTTTTTGCAATTAACAGGTCAGTGACCGGTGTTTTGTTTTATTTATTTACTAGCGACCCGCCCCGGCTTCGCACGGGTGCAATGCTGATACTAAATACACTACAGAAAAACTGTGAACGTTGTATATAAAAACATATCGGCCCGCTCTGGCTTCGCACGGGTATAAAATATATAGTGATTATACATATGAACCTTCCCATTCATTACACACTATCTATTAAAAAACATCACAGATTACACTATCTATTAAAAAAAACCGCATCAAAATCCGTTGCGTAGTTTTAAAGATTTAAGCATACATAGGGATATAGGGACAGAGAAAGCGACTTTGTTTTATACTATGTAGTGATTTAATTTGGCTTTTCAACAGTGAGTGCACTATACATTAAAGAAAAAAACATTACCAACTTAAATCTAAGTGCCCCATCACTTATAGAAGAGCACTACATGAAATAAATTATGAGGCAACAGCTAACAGCTACTTAGACATGTTGATAAAAATATGAAACACAGCCGTAACAAATATGGTTTTATAGAGTTATAATCATTAAAATCATAAATACAACCTTTTACGTTTTTTTAATCCGATTGAATTACAATTTAATGAAAAAGTCTTTCAATGGGATTAGATGAACGTAAAATTGTTGTATTGATGATTTTATTTTTTATAATTCGGTATATACATGCGTATTACGGCCGCGTTTCATATTTTGTTCAAAATACTACCTGCCACAAACCCGATAATTGCAGAAAACGCAAGAAAATTTTAATTTCTTGGGCTACTGTCACTTCTACCTTAAGGGCCCTCGCCCCTCAACGTTGGCTGGCCACAAAAGGTTGGTCAATTACTCGCAAGTCTGTGAGCTTAGTTCAGGTTTTGAGAACTCAAGCGGCTTGTCTTGTCCTCAAAGCGGTTATTTTGTTGTATCTACACAGGATCGCTATGTGCGCTTCATGCGGTACATCAGTATTGACTCCTCCCGCTCTCAAATCTCAATGATAAACCTCTCCTCAGCTACGTTTAGGGCAGACTCGGAGTTCCAGACCTCATCATCATATTATAACATAACATAGCATAACAAAGCGTAACGTAACGTAACGTAATGTAACGTAACATACATTTATTTTTTGGCTACAGTGATCATTTGATGTTGGTCTGGGTTCAATTCCCAGGACGGGTTACATTATGTTATTGGTTTTTTCATGAGAAATTTCTCATTAGCAGCCTAGAATCTGGATTTTTGCCTGGTTGATGGTAATAGGGTCAATATAACATGGGAATTTAAGATAATTGACAAAATGTAGGTGTCATTAAAGGTACTCCACTGCCTAATGCTTCGGAAATTTCAGGCGTGATGTTTTATAAATGTCTCCGATCGGCCAAAATAATGTACTTACCTTATTCCGAACCATTCAGCGAAATAGCGCTTTTATCGGCAAACAAGATGCCGCCGAATTGCTTTTAGATTTTGTTGAGCTCAAGGGGAAAGTAAACTGACTGATGTATCTTTTAGGTGGGGCTATGATTTGGTGAAAGATTTCGTAGGATTTTATTATAAATTCGCAAATGTACGAATGGTTAAACATAAAAATTATTCTTTATTAGAAAGATAGAATAGGTATTGTGACAACAACTCCTTTTTAACAAATGACGAAAGACGTATTATGATTCAGGAGAAAAAGACTCTCTTAGACAGCTTGCAAACATACCTCAACTTTCTATTTTGAGTAAACCTAAGTGTATCAAGATAATAATTATTTAATCTTCGTATAACGATATCACAATAGTATTTATTTTAACATCGAATGTTCCAAAAAAACAAAAAACCACAGAAGGGTTCTGTAACACTCAAACTCAAAAAACGAAAACAACCCAAAATCCATATTCATTAACATTCAGCGTTCCATTTTCTAATCGATCCATCAACAGTACTTCGGAAAGATCCATTAAAAATACCTAGAACCTTAAAGGCTTTTTTCGACCACATCGCATTCATCAAATGCAAGAGATTGATAACTAGTTTGAAATAGATAAGAGACCTAATCCGGATTAACATGGATTTCTTTTACGTCTATTTCACCCGCTTTACTCACTTAAATCTCTATGTAGGCATATATTGAAAATATTTTTGTTCGACGAAATAAGGGGGCACCGGAATTTAAAGACTAATTACACAGAAACAGTGCGTCATTCAAATTGGACTGACGTCTGTCGGAGTTATTAGAACGAGTCTGAATAGAGGCCCCTAGTCTGGTTTCTATGACAAGGACTTCACACTTAATGGCATATTAATTCGGTTTGCGTACTTCGGGTGGCATAAATATTCCGCTAGATAAATAATCGTAGTGTTTTTCAGACGGGAGCACTAAGTACTTAATGCTTATTTAATCTGTCGTATTTTTATAAACCAATTTTGAAATAATTTTTATACTAATATCATAAATAGTAAAGTTTTGATTGTTTTAAAAATTCTTTCACCATTACAAAGCTACATCTTTACCGAGTAACATATATTATATCACAATTAGGTACCTCGGACGGAGTCGCGAGCGAAGTGCTAGGTGTTAATAAAGATTTATTTTGATGCAGCATTCTCCAGAACAAAGACTTAATAATAATAATAATAAAGCCATTTATTCCATATTTCTACTGTACATAAATTTCAAATTTTGTTAGTAGTTTGTTAGTAAGTTTGCTTAATTTATGTTAGTAGTATTAGTATCTGTGATTGAAATATGGACCCCTGTAAGGGTAAAGGCCTCCTCCATCTTCTTCCATAACTCTCTGTCTTTACCAGAATTTATCCAGTCCTTTCCTACTACTTGAATAAAATCATCAGCCCACCGTCTCATTGGTCTTCCAACAATTCTTTTCCCTGATGGGCCTTTCCATTGTATGGTTTCAATGGTCCATCTCTTGTCTGTATATCGTGAGATGTGTCCGGCCCACTTCCATTTAAGTTTGAGGGCATGGATAAGAGCGTCTGTAATTTTAGTTTTTTGTCTGATGGTCACATTCTTCACTTTTTGAATTTTCCTAATCTTCAACATGCTTCTTTCCATTGCTGTTTGAGTGCGTTTAATTTTCTGTCTTACTTTGTTTGTGTATATCCAGGTTTGGCAACCGTATAGTAAGCATGGTAAGAGACATGTATCAAAAACAACTTTTTTTAGATGCATGCTGTAGTTTCCTTTTAGGATTTCTTTCAGTGACCAAAATTTCTTCCAAGTTATGTTGATTCTTCTTGTTATTTCCTCTTCATTGTTTAGCTTGTTAAATGATAATTGTTTTCCCAAATATATATAATCATTGACATATTCTATGTTGTTACCTTTTATTTCTATGGATCTTTTATAGCTGTTAGTCATTATCCTTGTTTTGTTTGCATTCATTTCTAAGCCGACTTTAGAACTTTCATCATCAAGTGATCTCATCATTTCCTCTAGGTCTTTCGAGGTTTCAGCAATTAAGACTATGTCGTCTGCGAACCTTAGATGGTTTAGATAACACCCGTTTACTAGCACTCCATTGTTTGACCAGTCTAGCTTCTGAAACACATGTTCAAGTACAGCAATAAAGAGCTTTGGTGACAGAGGGTCTCCCTGTCTAACTCCTCTTTCTATCTTTATCTCTTCTCCTCTTTTTTGTAATTTGACTTTACTCGTACTGTTTGCATATATGTATTTTAAGATGTTAATATATTTTTTGTTAACGTTTGAACACTGTAGTGCATTCCATATTGAGCAATGGCTAATGCTGTCGAAGGCCTTGCTGTAATCAATGAAGGCTAGATACAGGGGTCTGTTGAACTCTCGGTATTTTTCTATAATTTGTTCTAGTGTTTGTATATGGTCCACTGTGCTAAACCCCGACCTGAAGCCTGCTTGCTCTTTTGGTTGCAGACGATCGATATCATGTGCTAATCTTTCCAGGAGTATAGATGAGAATAATTTGTAAGTGCTGGCTAGTAGGCTTATGGGTCTATAATTCCCTATGTCTAAAGGGTTACCTTTCTTGTAAAGCAGAATTATATCTGATGTGCACCATTGATCAGGAACTGTTTCTGTGTCCAGCACCATGTTAAATAAATATGACAGGTGTTAAATTAACGCAGGTGCTCCTATTTTGAGAACTTCGTTGCATAGCCCGTCTGAGCCAGGGCTCTTCTCAGATTTTAGCCGCTTTATGTGTTTGTAGATTTCTAAGTCTTCAATTGGTTTGACACCGTCTGGATCTGCATTTTCTCCATTTCTTATATTATGTATTACAATTTCACTGTTATCTCTTTTCTGGTATAGATTCTTGTAGAAGTCTGTTGCAAGAAGTATTATGTCGTTTCTTGATTTAGTTTCTATTGAATTTTGTTCTAATTTTTGTATCCATGTTTTGTGTGTAGTTAATTCTTTATATGCTCTTTTAGTACTTCTAAACTTTTGGATGTTTCTTGTAATGATTTCTTCTCTATAGTTTCTGTAATCTTTCTTGATTGATTTGTTGGTATCTTTATATATTCTGCTGAGTTCATTTTTCATGTCTTTTGTTTTATTCTTTGTGTGTATTAGTTCAGATCGCCTTTTAATTAGTTGGTCTGTATCTTTACTAAATATTTTCTGCCGTTCTACCTGTGTTCTCTTTATTGATTTCAAACTGTCCGTTATGCCCTTTTCCAAGAAATTATAATAGGTTTGTATGTCTCTTGTGTCTCTTTTCTTGTCTTCCGTAAGTCTTTGTAGGTTTTCGATATATATTTTGATTTCATTTTCTGTCTTTGGAATATTGAGTAATGTTACATAGTTTTTTCTACTCTTTTTTGGAAGATTTAGAAGTAGTGTTGCTCGCAGTGGTCTATGATCGGAAGGGAATTGTATATTGTTTAGTATTTCAACATTTGTTATTAGATTTGGGTTATTTGTCATTATAAAATCAATTTCATTCTTGGTTTTCTGGTCTGGTGATATCCAAGTCCATTTACGGTTTCTTTTCTTCTTAAAAAATGTATTCATTATAGACAATTTGTGTTCATAGGCATAGTTTATAAGACGGTCTCCTCTTTCATTACGTTCTCCAAATCCATATTTACCCATGACTGGATAGTGGTCTGCTTTGGGATGTCCTATTTTAGCATTGAAGTCGCCTATTACTAGGACCTTCTCATCAGCTAGTGCATGAGCAGCCTCAATGTCCGTATAAAACTGATCGATTTCTATTTTAGGCGATTTTTCTGTAGGTGCATAAGCTTGGATGATTGACACAGAATAACATTGAAACTTCAGCTGTAGAAGAGCCACTCTTTCGGAAATTCCTATAAAGTTGTTTATGTTATTTTTGTATTTTTTCTTAATTAGGAATCCCACTCCGTGTAGGCCCTTGGTTTGACCTATATAGCAGAAAATGTAATCCTGGTGTTCTACAATCTTACAGCCCACTTACAGCTTACTTCTGAAAGCCCCAAAATATCGAAGTTAATGTTTTGCAAGGCATGGTTTAGTTCAAGGTATCTTTCTACAGATGCTAGTGATTTTACATTAAAGGTGCACACTTTCAAAGTTTCATTTTTATTTTTGTTACAATTAGGTGGAGGGTATTGGTCTAATTCCCCACGATGACCAGTCGGCTTGGGAAATGTTTTGTTTTTAATGTCATTTAGTTGTTGCTTGCTTGTTGTTTTGTTCCGGTGGCTGATGATTGTGTCCTATATCTTCTTTTCAGGAAGTTGGGCTTCAGTAGGCATAGAGTTGCTTCTGTTCCTCATAATATCAAATGCGTTTAGTCTGTTTGTTTTTGCTGTTATTTGTTGTTTACGAGGTTGTTCCGTTAAGTTAGGTGAAGTTGATGGGTTTCTTTTGCGCTTCCCGTTATCAAATTTCCCCTCTTTGACGACTAGTTTGTCATAATCTATGAATGCATATTTGCCTTTCTCCCTTTCTTCTTTGAGTTTTGGAAGTAGGTCTCTCCTTTTATCAAGGATTTCTTCTGGATAGTCTTCAGAAACAAAGACGTTTTTAAATTCCTTCTTTTTCTTCATAATCTCATTTTTCCTCCAGTTGTTGACAAATGATACGTGCACGGGTCTTTCCTTACCATTTTTAGTGTCACTTTTGCCAATTCTATACACCGTGTTTATATCCCTGTGTTCAATATTGATGTTCAAGTCATCTCTAATTTTCTTTATTAAAACTTCCAAAAGACTGGTGGTTGAGTTTTCACTTTCTCTTATTCCGTATAAAATAATGTTATTTATTCTTTTAGATTTTTCAAGGTAATAGATTTTTTCTTTTAATATATTATTTTCAGATCTCAATTCCTGTATTTCCTGGGTAAAAGGTATAAGTTTCTCGTCCAATTGTGCAATAATTACTTTCGTTTGGTTTGACATCTCAGATTTCATTTGATCAAATAATTGTTGGAGGTTATCCATTCTGTTGGTATATTAGTATATGGGGAAGTTAATTATTTTTGTTGGCAACACTTGGATGGCGCTGTCAGTTTTTTATGTGACCGTTGACACTTGACAGGTAATGTCAATGCCTGACAGCTTGAGATAGGTGAGAATTTCTAACCTTAAAAAATTTCTTCGGTTATATTCCTTCACAATCCTCGCCAAATTCCGTGGATAAGTAATGGTTTATTATCACGAGCACTTTTCCTCACTCAGATGTTCAATTTAGATGTAGTTTTCTTGTGAAACTGTAGTTTTTTCTATTAGTTTATAATATTTCTTTGGAGCGTCAGGCACAGTGATGTTTACGATACCACGACCGGAACCGGAAAGACTTAGTGGTGTTTAATTCGTTCCATTAAAATCACCATCATGTATTTTCAGAGACTAAAAAATACTAAAGATCCCTCTTTCAACCCTATATAAAAAGTAACAGAAACATCACCCTTGCGTGTAGTAAGAGCAGACAGAACTTTTCCAATTACATTTCTAATGATTGCATTACTCACGTTGGCTTTTACTCTGCCAAGCAATAACTGTGTACGAAATATTAATAGTCAATTAATAAAAAACAAATGCCCCCAATTACAAAGAAGACTTAAAAGTGCAAAACGTTTTATAAAATACTGGAGAAAATTGAGGAAACTTTCCTACCGTTTGTTTTTAGTTTTTGCTTGTTTTTTGTTTTTTTCTACTTCGATAGGTACTTTTACTGATTGTGTTGGAGACAAAGACTGCGAACGTCCCGTTTTCTCATTCCTGTCCGGAACAGTGAGATTACGGTCAGCCTCGCAGACGGTACCTAAATACACTCGTTTTTTAACGAATCTTTTATCCGAGTGCTTTTGAAACCAATTAGAACACTTCGGACTTTCAAATGGCAGTTCTAGTGGTTATTTTGTGGAGCCTTTTATTTATGAAAAGGTTTTAATAAAAGAAATATGATGCTAAGGATCATAATGTTTTAATATCATCTGTTTTCGTAATTTACACCTACTTATAGCTACATACATACTGACTGGACTGACTGCAAAATATCGGAAAAGTAACTAATATTTTTACAGTTTTACGCAATCTTAATCAAATAAACTTATTTAGTAATATAAAAATAATAAAACTATGGAAAGCACTCAATGTACTATGAAACTAATTAACTATTTCTAAGAATAAACTATCACTAATCAATTTATTTATCATTATGCTTCTCAACAATGAGTACACTATTATAATAAACTTAAGTCTAGGCGCTGGTTCTCTATTGTGTCACCTAACTTTTTTATCCATAATTCAAAGTGCCATAACTTTTTTTGTCCTAATCATCATTTGTCCGAATGATAACTTACCTGAACTTAATATCACATAATATCACATGCCATAAAATATAATTTCCTAAATATAATATTTCCTCAATCCGTTTGTCATAAATACTACAATCAATAATATACAAAAGACATAAAACCGTTTTCAATAACAGTTATAAGTCCTAAATTCAAATTACATGTTTCTTTATAATAATAATATTCTTAGAACAAATTTGTATAACAAAGCTTTTGCTATGAACTTCTCTATTATCCATGTACACAATAAAGCAGTTGATTGTGAACATGTGGTTTTTGTAAGCATACAGCATGCAAGCAAGCACGTAGCATGCAGCAATAAAGCAAGCATGCAGCATGCAAGCAAGCATGCAACATGCAAGCAAGCATGCAGCATGCAAGCAAGCATGCAACATGCAGCAGGCATGGTTTCTGTCACGGCTCCGGCGCTACGAGGCTCCGGCGGTCCCACGCGAGTTTGTCATCACAGATGGGTTTAACGCTCACCGCCGCGGCGGCGAGTGTTACAACCACCTGCTCCTCAACTCGCGGGCCGCCTCGCCCCTCCGCGCCTACGCGATTTTAAATTACACTCTAGGGGTAGAGCAGACAAGACTGCGAGGAGTCGGATTTACAGCAATTCGTTTCTGTCACTAAAACCTATTTTTTAGCAAATGTTTCAGGACTAAAAAAATACTATAAAAGAACATTCAGAATGATATACATTTCTTAACACAATACTTAGGACATATGACTTTAGGTCATGTACAATTAGGAGATTCAATTATTATAGTATTCGATATTATGACAGAATACTATTAGAACTAAAATTATTATGTTCAACAAAATTTCGGGATTTTGAACATTATGGTAACTGAAGTTTATGGATAATAATTTTCAGACAAACAATTTTAGGAGAAGAAAGGGAGTATCCTAAGCGCTTCATCACTTACAGAAAAGTAATATGAAATTATAAAGAAACCTTCCTCTCTCTGTTAATATCGGAAAATCATTTTCCGCCATAACTTCCATGGGCTTTCATAACACAGCTACGATATGGGATTTTATGTCCACATGTAGTACCTCTAACCTATATACCGACCTACCCACTTAGAATAAAACACAGCCTCGTTTTTCGAGTCTGTGTATGTGACCGCTTCTTCGAAACAATGGATTTTGATGTGGTTTTTACCACTTTTTTTTTTTTTTTTGTCATCTGCGTAGCAAACTACGCTGACACCGCTAGGGAGGTCAGCGCACAGCACATGTGGTTTTTACCATCACTTCGAATTTAGAGCATTATTTCTAAAAGCTTATGTGTACGAGTATCATCATTATTTATTATATGTGTCATCTTGGAAGAGGAATTCTGGCCGCAGTAAGTTCTATTTCGCCGCTTCCAAGGGCAAGTGCCACATGAACGCACAGTGCCAGAGTGCAGAAGTGAAGTTTGACTAACATAGTGTTAAGGTATATATATATATACAGGGTGTAACGGAAAGGGTATATACATCCTTAAGGGTGTGCTACAGACCATCAAACTGAACATGTTTCTCATCATAAAACATGTTTTTCAGCAAAAAAAATATCTGCTGCCCCATAGAAAATTACAATACCTATTCGACCCAAATGTATAGGCAGATTTTTTTTGCTGCAAATTTTTTTTCATATTGAGAAACATGTTCAGTTTGATGGTCTGTAGCACACCCTTAAGGATGTATATACCCTTTCCGTTACACCCTGTATAGTAGTTATATATTTTAGTAGTATACAAACTGTTTTTTTTTTATATCCCATAACTCTAGGGTTATATTCTGTAGGTAAAAATAATACTAAAAGTTAATACTAGTTTAGGAGATATCATCAATCATAATTAAATTAGGTCAAAAAATTTCACCAGTATGACGAATCTTTACTTTTGCGAGGTTGCCAAACTTCGCAGTAGTATGGTAAAATAAATAAATAGTAGTAGTTTCATTGATAAATACGAGTAATTCTTTTTAATTGAAACCAATCATTCATATTTAAAGTTATGAAAATGTCATATGCCAGTTGATTCTTTGATGTGGTCTCAATCATACCCTAGAGTTATGGGATATAAAAAAAAAACAGGTTGTATTTATGTTGGTGTATATGTTAGTCCGTAAGGTACTCGTATATACATACGAGTACATTCCTGGGTAAAAGTGGCCCGACAATAAATAGGTGTTATCTAATACTAATAATAAAGCCGAAGAGTTTGTTTGTTTGCTTCAACGAGCTAATATCAGGAAATCCTGGTCTGATTTAGAAAAAAAAATCTGTGTTAGATAGCCCATTTATCGAGGAAGGCTATAATTTATATATCATCACGCTACAACCAATAGGAGCGGAGCAACAATGAAAAATGTAGCGAAAACAGGGAAAATGTGACGCAGATAAAGTTGCGCGGGACAGCTAGTGTTCAATATTTAACTTAGAATTAGAACAAAAATTCAAAAACGTGTGAAAAGGTTGTTTTTTTTCCAACCTGGGGTTAGTTTTCAGTCTAATCGGATGCAGCTGAATACCAGTATTTTACATGAAGCGCCTTGCCTATCTGACCTCCAAAACCCAAACTAGGTAATACGATGCCCCTTGGTAAGACTGGATGTCAGACTTTTGGCTTCTGACTACTCGTAACGACAGGCAGCGATCTACAAATCAACAGCCAACAACATTTTTCATTGATACTCTGCTTCTATTGATCGTAGCGTGATGTTGTATAACCTATCCTATAGACAAGCACACATTTAAGTTTAATGTAGAATTGTAGATGGTTATTGTTCCTTTTATTATCTGTATGAAACTTCTTTGTCAATTTAACAATACTTGTTTTCCACAACTAAGCAATTTTAATTGGATTTATGTTTTAAAACCACGCAACAGTCTCCTAAATAACAACGTACGCTAACCAAAGCAGCCCCTCGTTCAAGGTCCAAAAAATGTAACTACAAAACAATTTCAGTTTCAATATAACGGCGGCCAAAGAAAGGCTATGGTGTAGCCGGCAACCGACGGTATTGATCTCGGCGGCTATGATTCCGTTCACTCTGACAGCTCAGTCAGCGGTATTCGCGCCAAAATGGAGCAGCCATTTTTTTTTCAGGTACCAATTACAATTTTGCTCTGATACCTGTTTGTGACAGATTTTAAGGCTGTTTCATGTATCATGTTTTTTAGCTTTGTTTTGTTTTTAATGTCTGGCTGGTGGAATAGTGATTATGATTTATAATTTTATTATGATGAAACCAAATAAGATCATAATAATTTAGGCATTTCAATTTACAGTGTTCTAACCGATACATGGCATAGCGGTTCAAGAATACTATACAATCAATATTTTACACTTGATTTAAACATTTGTCAATACCATGAGTTTGCATAATCATATTCTCAAATCCTAATGTAGGTACTGTCTGCTTCATAGCCATGTCGATGGCACGCCTCAGTCTCAACGTGTACGAATGTCGCGGACATGGACGCTGGCTTTGGTATGTAGAGTCCATAAAACAGACATTTATGTACGTATTTGTGTGTTTACCTTTATTCTGTCACTAACAATAATAGTCACAACATAAGTTTTTTAACTGACATCGCCACTAACACCATTCTGAAAACAGGGTATTGACAATAATATATACAGGGTGTAACGGAAAGGGTATATACATCCTTAAGGGTGTGCTACAGACCGTCAAACTGAACATGATCCTCACCATAAAAAAATTTTTGCAGCTAAAAAAAATATCAGCTGCCTATACATTTGGATCGAATAGGTATTGCAATTTTCTATGGGGCATCAGATTTTTTTTTGCTGCAAAAGATTTTTTATGATGAGAAACCTGTTCAGTTTGATGGTCTGTAGCACACCCTTAAGGGTGTATATACCCTTTCCGTTACACCCTGTATATACAACATGTAAATCACCTCATCACGAAGCCGTCAACCAAGCATTCTGTACATGAAACTAAGTAACTTTACGCAAAAATTATTGCTGGGAAACGACTTTTTTTTTGGGTAGAACTCAATGTAACGCACTCAAAACATTGTGCTGATGGATGGCTTGAATATAGTACGGGGGTCGTGGAGGTGTTTAAAGTAAAAATCTTACATTAAAAACTTGTATTTTAAAAAAATACTTGTCAAAAAGTTGGAACTTTGACCCCTAATATCTCCGTAACTAGAAGGTTCCCAGGTATCGTGTAGAACAAAAAAATAATCGCAAGGCCAGGGAGAACCAGTGCCTTTTAGCTTTGTTAAGAGGTGTTTTACACCCTTTATATATATGCAGGAGCGTCAGAAGGGGCCTTATAGCGGTCCTGGCTGTCGCTATCCATCGTGGGCATTGTAACGGCAGGAATTTCAAAATAAAATGCACACGTGTATTGTACAAAGTCTTATTACTTAATTGTTCCACAATGTTACACAAAAACACACACAATTTCCAAGATAAAACTGGATTATGAGCCAATAGGTTAGCACAATGTGGACCTCATGCAGCAGCTGTCAACTCAATGACGCCTGCCATTACTCGAGGCGACACCCACTACTCTATTCGGGGTTACCCGCTCATATTTTTAATACTACTCGTATCGATTACATAATCAACTAAAACATTACATTATCATTAAAACTAATCTATAATCAGCGCGCCGTCACGGCCGTCCTGCATTATCACACGTCCTCGTGTGTCTGGGTCTCATCTGTAAGCCAAGGACATAGTTGTTTTTTATAGTATACTCCGTTCGGTCTCCTGACTCTTCAAGGAACTTCCTTTGTTCATGTTATACAACAACTCACAGTGATTTTCAATATTTGAGTCCAAATACAACAAAATGTTTCGTAAATTAAATAAATGGTACACATAGCAAAGGGTCCTACAAATGTCTCATACGTCATTCAATGCCACACAGGCCATTTGCTGCCACACAGCCTCGTCATTGCCACACAGTCTAGTCGTTGCCACACAGGCTAGTCGTTGCCACACAGGCTAGTCATTGCCACACAGGCTAGTCGTTGCCACACAGGCTAGTAGTTGCCACACAGGCTAGTAGTTGCCACACAGGCTAGTAGTTGCCACACAGGCTAGTAATTGCCACACAGGCTAGTCGTTGTCACACAGGTTAGTCAATGCCACACAGGCTAGTCGTTGCCACACAGGCTAGTAGTTGCCACACAGGCTAGTAGTTGCCACACAGGCTAGTAGTTGCCACACAGGCTAGTAATTGCCACACAGGCTAGTCGTTGTCACACAGGTTAGTCAATGCCACACAGGCTAGTCATTGCCACACAGGCTAGTCGTTGCCACACAGGCTAGTAGTTGCCACACAGGCTAGTAATTGCCACACAGGCTAGTAATTGCCACACAGGCTAGTTGCTGCCACACAGGCTAGTCAATGACACATAGTTTAAAAAAAATACAATTGAAAGGAAATTAGTTACTTACTATGGCCGTCATTGGCACATTCTGTCTCAATTTGGTTGGTTGGGATTTCCAGTCCGCCACTTAACTCTAATGGCACATAACATTCGGGCATAGCACGCACACGATCGTGCGCGTACTTATACGTCCTATTAGAGTTAAGGGCCCGCAGTAGATACCTGTCAATTTTCCGATAAAGAAGACCGCGCCTAATTTCGTACGATTTAGCGATATCACTACTAAGCTCATTTTCCTGAAGTATTGTCATTATAGAATTAATTTCTTTATCCTTTTGTTGTTCAGCTTGTAACCAATGGTCTGAAATCGCGGTCAAATGGATACGTTTTTGTCCAGCTTTAATGGCTGAACGCACTGTGGTTGGCAACGGGTTACGGGAAAAGAAATCTACGTGGCTCATTTGTTTCCCCAGTCTATATTCGACATCAAAGTCAAATGCTTGCAGAAAACACCACCACCTATGAACACGAGGTGTAAGGTCAACCTTCGATTTAGAAGCCTTGACAGCATTGCAATCAGTCACGACAGTAAACCTTGCAAATAGTGTCGAAAATGCTTGACAACGTTCACCACTGCAAGCGTTTCCAGCTCATATGAGTGGTATTTGGATTCAGTGCTGGAGGTTCGGCGACTGTAATATTCAACTACATACAGCTTGCCATCAACTCGCTGCAAAAGTATTGCACCATAGCCTTCGGCGCTGGCATCTGTATATAGCTCCGTTGGGAGTTTAGGATCAAAGATCATCAATACAGGTTTATCAGTCAAAATGTCTATTATATCCTTACGAACCTTTTCGAGTTGGGGAGTCCAATTGACTTTACCTTTTCCCGACGTAAGCCCATAAAGAGGAGCTGCCTTTTGAGAAAACCCAGGTACGAATTGGCGTAGTTGAGTGACGTTTTGAGGTGGTGGGAGTTCAGTAAGGGCTCGAATTTTGCGACGAATTGGTCTTATTTCACCGGCTGACACCTCATAACCCAAAAATTCTACCCTGGTTTTAAGAAAACTGCATTTCTTTATATTTAAAGAAAATCCTGAATCAATTAACGCTTTCAGGACTAGCTGTAATCGTTCAATGCCCTCGCCTACTGTTCGTGATGGAATGATGACAGCAAATGACTCAGTTAATGCCCCAAGAGCTTTAATTAGGGGTTAATGGCACGTTGATACACTGAAGGTGCATTGCGAAGACCAAAAGGCATTGACAAATACTCAAACTGACAACCGGCGTAACAAACGCGGTACGTTCTATGGAATTTTCTTCGACATATAACCCTGAATTAAAACTGTAGCAAGAATTTGGATATTGCAATTAAGGCGCGCGTTACCTATACCCAATAATGTTACTGCATTATATTGTCGTTTACCTGGAAATTTATCTGACAGAACTTGTTTTATTAAAGAGCATTCGGAACCCGAGTCAAAACAAAATGAAAACTTCTCACCGGTTTCATCTATGAGCTCATCCATAGCTGGTTGGATGGAACAGACAACCACTCGTCGTTCGGTTCGTGCATCGCTGGCCTTAACGTCCACACTGGGACAGCGCGGCGCGATGTGGCCTCCTTCGCCACACTTGAAGCAGGTAAGAGTGATCGTCTTCTTCTGCGTGCCAGCTTCCTTCGACTGTTGCGAGGTAGTACTGGCTATCTCAAGACGTGTAGTAGTATTGCTGTCACGACTACTATTTCCTCTACAATCACTAGATACGTGACCCATCTTGCCACAATTACAGCATCGCCGCGTATTCTCCATACGTGGCTTCTTTTCTTCCACAGGCGTAGTAGTCTTCTCACTAGGCGGAGGCCCTCTTTTTTTCTAAAGCTGTATTCTGGTCCTGATTCGTCACAGGTAATCCCACTTCTGATGCAGGAGCGTCAGAAGGGGCCTTATAGCGGTCTTGGCTGTCGCTATCCATCGTGGGCATTGTAACGGGAGGAATTTCAAAATAAAATGCACACGTGTATTGTACAAAGTCTTAGTACTTAATTGTTCCACAATGTTACACAAAAACACACACAATTTCCAAGATAAAACTGGATTATGAGCCAATACGTTAGCACAATGTGGACCTCATGCAGCAGCTGTCAACTCAATGACGCCTGCCATTACTCGAGGCGACACCCACTACTCTATTCGGGGTTACCCGCTCATATTTTTAATACTACTCGTATCGATTACATAATCAACTAAAACATTACATTATCATTAAAACTAATCTATAATCAGCGCGCCGTCATATATATTCGCTTCTTCTATTTGCAGTCGGTCGTCAGACCATAAGCGAATTTGTTCCGGCTAACATGGCGTTGTGGTGGAGCCAGTGCTGCGCCTCCCACTTATAGAAGGTTGTTCCTTTTCGACCTATTTAACACCGCTGTCGGGTTTATTAGTTCTGTTACTAGTGGATTTGGGTGCATTGTTCGGCGTACCTTGTGTTGATATTTGTACCGCTCGATTTGAATCTTTATGGGCGGCACTTGTTTTTCCTAGTTAACCAAGGTGCATTTATGATTGATCTTAAAATGCCATTTTTAACCCTTTGCAGGCAGAGATTGTTGGATTTGCTGGCTACGCCCCACAATTGGAGTACATATGTCCATATTTTATTTAAGGACCGAGTTGTAGATGAGTAGCTTGTTGTCTACAGAGAGTTGGTTGGTTGCGGAACTTATGGTTTATCTCCTCCCTTTTTTGTTTAATGTGATGTTTCCATCCATAAGCGCCTACGCTTAGCTAAATGAAAGCCAAGATATTTAACGCAATCTGTGTGTGGTAAGGTATCAGGTCCAAGTCTAACGGGAGGAGTGTTTCCATGCCTAAGCGTCAAGGAGATATGGTTAGACTTGGATACACTTGCGAGTATTCGCCACTTGCAGAGCCATTTATGTGTCTCGTCTAGCTGATTTTGGAGTCTAATGCTGGCCATTTCCGGGTTGTCGTCAACTGATAAGTAGGCTATGTCGTCGGCATATGTTGCAACTGTTATGTCCTCTCATAGGGGTAGATCAGATATAAATATGTTATACAACACTGGACCAAGAACAGAACCCTGTGGTACTCCAGCTTCCACTCCAAACAATCTAGATCGTGCTTCGCCCTGTTTAACACGGAAGCAGCGGTCGGATAAATACGACTGGATGAACATCAACAACCCTTTGTGCCAGACGCGGTCAAAAGCTTGCTGTACATCAAAAAATGCCGCTGAGCAGTACTTTTTGCGTTCAAAGGCCTATTTTCCTGTTTGATAAACTCGGTGTACCTGTTCTATTGTTGAATGCAAACCGTTTATATCTAAAAACAATAGTCACAGTTTATGTAATCTCGAAGCTTCGAAGCTGGAAGGACACCTGGCCACAAATCAATGCGCAAACAATGCAAACGCTGACGTCATTGCCGAACAAAGCCACGAATTGATCGTCCAGAAGAAACAACAATCTATTAAACTGGTTGTACCCGCGACTTCATCCGCGTGGAATTTTGAAAAAAAGTTATTTAGCTTAATTAGGTTTTTTCGATTTTGCATTTTTAATTTAAATTTTATTTATTTTTCTAAAATAGATGTAGCCTAAGTTGCTCCTTATTACATCAGCTATCTGCCAGTAAAAGTCCCGTCAAAATCGGTCCAGCCGTTCCACAGATCAGCCGGAACAAACAGATAGACAGACAGACAAAATTGTAAAAAGTACTATTTTGGTATATGTACCGTATATACATTCGTATGCATGTAGTTAAAAATTGTTATTTTAATATTACAAACAGACACTTCAATTTAATGTAAATGTATTTATGTATAAATGATATTGTCCTGCATACGCAAAACAGATAGACGTGTTACTGCACATACCACTATTATGCCACTATTATGCATGTATTCGTTTCATAATATACCACCCGTCTCTGATCGACCTTCCAATCTACAACGGGATAAAATGAATTCAAGTTCCAAGAAATCTTCAATCAATTCTGGAACTCGTTGCAGAGCTGTGCATAGTGGATAATATGATGCTGTACTGTCCTGTGTTATTAAACGTCTGAATATAAAATCTTTAGTACCCAGAAGCAAAAAATACCAGGAAAACTAGGCCTTTTTTTTTTTCGGGTGGGAAATCATCAAATGACTTCTCCCGCTCTGGGCGGAGCGGGAGGGAGTGTCAGACTTGACTGACTAAAACCCACCCATGTTCCTTCTAAGCCCTTTGTGTTCCAGGGCCGCGGTATCTCTTTCGAACAACCCGCAGCCCACAGGAAAACTAGGTCTTAATTAATTTTCCAAAAATAATAAAAAAAATTAAACTATTATGGAATAGAATAGTAGAAGCCACACATCTGGCCCGTTTCTGGATCATTTGTGCCCGATTGACAACAGTTCGCCCCCTATTAAATGAAACTAAAACATAACTAACGAATTGTGGATGTAATATCAGGTACACTCTGCCTAACCCATCGGGGATAACAAGTTTGATGTTTCATAAAAAAAGCACTATGTACTACTAAAATAAAAATCACTCACGTTATATTTTTATTAACGTTGACATCACGACGTTCAGAGAAAATCTTCCTCTACAATTTCTGAACTTTTAAAATACTTATTACGACTTCTTTTAAAACACCAATTACTCTTCCGAAGCATTATTATTTTAAACCACGTGAAGTCTTTCTGCAATGTTCCTAGAACTGCCAGTTGTAATGGCTGACGTGCAAAAAGTTGAGTTCAGAATTTGCATTTTGGAAGTTCAACTCAAGCGTTATCCCTGATTTATTGAATTGCAAACTAATTGGAAATCAGCTTAATTACATCCCGTCCGTATAGAAAACAGGAGTGGCCATTATATCGTCGAGTATTTTCCAGGAATAATGCTTCAAGAAAGATTTCAGATTTAAATCCTTCCATTTTTACTCTGGAGTATACTTGGCCTTGTATTGTCGAGCTTAAGGTAAAAGGGAAGGGTCTAAGATTTAAAAAAGAATTAAACCTTTAAAATAATTACTAATAGAAAAGGATGAGTTGCTATAAAGCAAATATCTCATCAACCATTGACTTAAGAAAAAAGTGTTTAAGGAAACTCGATATCATGTTTCAAGAGCTGTCTATAGATTTCTTTTTTTATATGACCCACAGACTCGCAGACCAACTCGATAAGATTGTTACTGCTTAACCGCATATGAGTTGTTAGGTTTTTCATATAAGACTAGCTGTCCCGCGCAACTTCGTCTGCGTCACATTTTCCCCGTTTTCGCAACATATTTCATCGCTGCTCCGCTCCTATTGGTCGCAGCGTATATATAGCCTTCCTCGATAAAATGGCTATCTAACATTGAAAGAATTTTACCAATCGGACCTGAGATTAGCGCGTTCAAGCAAACGAACAAACAGCTCTTCAGCTTTATTATTAGTACTAGCGGCCCGTCCCAGCTTCGCACTGGTCATTTTTTTTTAAACATTATGGGATAAATAATGATAATTTAACTTATAAATATGCTAATTAAAACGTACATGACAATTTTTTTCCAAATGTTCAAAATAAATAAAATGTATTTTTTTTTTTGTAGTTTTACATATTTTATTTTTAGGGGGTGTAATTTTTTTGCTCATGTAGTTTTTATGTCTTTATTTATATTTAATTTTAAGTCTTTACGTTTTATTTTGTAAAAGTTTACCTTAAAGCTTCACTGTACACTATGTTGGCAGTGGTATTTGTATGTGATAACAAAACATTGATTTTCAGGAGATCCTACTCGAGCAAGAGCACCATGAGAAAAGCACTCTTTCCTTAGGTTGATGCCAACCATCGAGAAAGTTTGTCCCTGGGATTTATTTATTGTAAGGGCAAACGATATCTTTACGGGAAATTGTAACCTTTTATAAGTTATAGGCAAATCCATAGGTATCATTGGGATCCGCGGAATGTGAGCGAGCTGACCGGCCGCGGGGCCCGTGATGATAGTTTCTACAATCACATTGTCTCTTAATTCCTTTATCAAAAGTCTTGTACCATTACACATACTGGGAGGGCTTAAATTTATCAATAGCATAATGGAGTACCTATCATGCGAACACCCCTCTCCCACACTTCGGTGCCATCTCTCGCTGCTCGCTGCGCTGCGTGGAGCCACAACGACTCGTCAGCGTGTAATTTTTGTTTATATAGATATTTTTAATTTGGTAATATCTTTTGAATGGAATGTCCGATTTCAATAATTCAAAAAGTAATTAACAGGTATTGAAATAGTTTATTTTGATAAGAATTAATAGTG
Organism: Cerastis leucographa; assembly: GCA_963082945.1. NCBI lineage: Eukaryota > Metazoa > Arthropoda > Insecta > Lepidoptera > Noctuidae > Cerastis > Cerastis leucographa. Next base: position 15,306,304 of record OY720356.1, on the reverse strand, counting down.
AGATATGAATAACATGGTCTGATTTCGAACAGCATTTCTATCAACTTTTAAAATGTAAAAAAGTAGTTATAGTGACATAACTACAATAGTTGGATATATGGTCTTGCGAAGTTTTTTGTTGATATTGATATGTTCTATAATATTGTAGAACATTTTTTTGTTCTATCATCAATACTTTCCGCAGCACATGCGATGAAAGACATTTTATAGCTCATTTTTTTACACCTTGGGTTGGTTTTAGTCGTGATTTCTAAAGATTTCTATTTTTTTTCTAGTAATAAATATATATAGCCTTTGTTACTCAGTGATAATGTAGCTTTCTAACGGTAAAAGATTTTTTGAAATCGGTCAAGTAGTTTTTAAGTTTATTCGTTACATACAAAAATACAAATCTTTCCTCTTTATAATATAAAATATTAATTAATAATAATTAGTTGTGCTAGGTTAAAACTATTTGTAAAATATATGTAGTCTACGATCGCCCAACCATTGAGCTTTCTCCTAATATCCGCAAATAGGTACGAGTATCTATACAAAAGTATAAGCACAATTGTAGTCCCACAGAATATTATCATAATGTGTTTGCCGTATAAATTATAGCAGTGAATAGAAACGATATTATTGCGGCCCATATACCTACGGGTATATAAAGAGGACGCGCGAAACGAGCCATCTTAATAACACAGTTACCGGCGTGGATGTAGCCGTAATAAATCTCAAATTCAGGATGTGATGTCTCCTCGATGGGCCTTTCATTTGATTTGTGTACTTACCGACGATTTCCGGTGGGGAAAAGATAACTATATTATAACGAATTTGTTTATTGGTTGGTATTTGGAATTATATATATAAGGTTAGGGTTCAATTTATGGGTCGGGAAAAGTTTCACCTGTTAGGAATTTCTCTAAAGCATTCAAAGCTCTTCCGTCCACTCACTTCCTAAAGGTACCCGAAACGCAAAATATTTTGTTGTTAACGTTTAACTAAAAGAAAAGTGACATCAAGATTAACTACGAACAGAAAGGTGTTGCAGAAGATTTTCAAACCATTACGCAATAAAAACTCTTGAAATGGCCAATGCATTTCATTCGTTTTCTTTTATGCTGGAAATAGAACGCTTTTTCTTTCAAAATAAAGCCCTGTTTCTCAGTAAAATACAACAAAAATAACAAATGAGTATTGTCGTCCTAAAAAAGGTGTTCACAACTCCACGGCCACACCTAATTAATTCCTAAAAAAATACAAAAAACAGTAAAATGTTTGTCAAAGAGAAAACTGTATTGTCCAATCTGTTAATTCGAGCTGCCACACTGATGACGACGTTTCATTTTATAATTCTGCTAATAAAATTCGCCTAGGTCGTGTTTTTTTGCAAAAGCTTATTTGAAAGTGAATTTTGTTCAGGCGTATCTATCAAAGTTTAAAACTCTATACACGGCTACAATTTAGATAAACGACAGCTCTATTTTAGTTGAATAAGTAGTGTTGAGAAAAGTTTTTTTCTCAAACAAAGTACTAGCTTTGCATCGTCGACTGAAGAATTAATAAAGCTTTCATAGCTTTTAAAGTGGGCTTTCATAACTAGGATAGCTGTCATAATTTGACGTTATTCTGTCTCTCTCTCAATATAAAATCTGTAGACGGTGCCGTTTTTCACTGATTAAATTCGGAAATATCGTGATTTCGGATGACGGATCGTTGTGTAGTGTAATTACTGAGTTCGTTTGGGAGTGACCCCTTAAAATGGTGAGGCGCTAACAAAAGGTTATCTGGGATTGATTCCGATGGATGTCGACTCAGTCCATATTATTTCAATTTAAATGTGAACGGAGGGCATTGACAATGAATTGTTGGGTCATAGGGTAAATGTGTAGGTACCTGATACATTGTATTTGGATCCTCTGAACTATTTGGCCTCATCATGTTCTACGGAATGAAGATAATTAACGATTCTGGAAGTCTTATGATGCCACTATAACGCTTATAAAACTGATAACTGTGTTTCCTCATTATCAAAAGCAGTAGGTAGGTCACAAAAATGTTATTTCTAGAAGTCTTTTCGACTCGATTTTATCATTGAAGAACATTTGCTCGTGACTGAACCGTGTTTCCCTTTTAAATTTTTACTTTAACATCAAGTAAAGCTGGAGTAACTCAGAAATCCTTTGACAAGTTCAACACACTTTGTCCTCGTCTCAGAACATACAGGGTGTGGCGTAAGTAGTGGTCCACCGTTCAGGATTCGGTGAACCAGATAATTAACTATAAAAATTATTTTTTTTAACCATTTTTACCCAAGGGTTCCGAAAAGATTTCCTTTTTGTCTTTTATTTACGAAATTTCTACCTTATAATACAAATTTGTTTGTAGTTTCAACAAAAACCATTATTTTTTCATTTTGATTTCTGTTAATTACTGCTGAATACTAGAGCTATCATGATAAATTATGATTTTTTATGTAAATTCACCTCTTTTGAAGAAAAAGTTGGTTCTTCTCCAATTTTAACCCGAATTTTTAACATACCATCCAAATTCAAAGGCAACACCACCTTGATACAGCGTATCCAAATAGGTGGATTGGGCGCTTAGGTTCAATATTGTGGCCACCACGCTCGCCAGATCTAAGTCCCCTAGATTTCTTTTATTGGGGTTGCCTAAAAGAAAAAGTCTATAGCAAAGAAATCACAAGTATTGACCAATTGAGGACTAGAATCCAGGCAGCAGCTAGAGAAATCAGCGAAAGCGGGTTTGCCCTACGACTTGAACAGTCGTATTCGACGTTGCGGAGCGTGTATAGCTGCGAATGGAGGCCATTTTGAACATTTCGTTTAATTTTAATGATTGTAATCATGACAAAGATAAATAAATAAATGATAAATTAAGTGATTTGTTTTTTTTTTTTAATTCTTTGTTCAAATACCTAAAGTAACAAGTTAGGTCTAGATAACTCTGCAATAGTAGTTTTTTTTAAACAAATTGGCACTGATACTGTAGTGCATTTTTTTGCAAATATCGTAAGTATTAACGCAATATAGTTTAAAAAAGTAGTTTAATGAAATCTTCTTTGCTTCAATTAAAATTGAATATCTTTTTGTTAAATAATAGGATCTGATAGAGTGATACCATTTTAAAATTGGTATTTAGTAAGCACTGACAGTGTAGTACGTTTTTTTTACAAAGATCGCCCTTGAGCTTGGAGGGTATGTTAAAAATTCGGGTTAAAATTAGAGAAGAACTAACTTTTTCTTCAAAAGAGGTGAATTTACATAAAAAAATCATAATTTATCATGATAGCTCTAGTATTCAGCAGTAATTAACAGAAATCAAAATGAAAAAATAATGGTTTTTGTTGAAACTACAAACGTAATAAAAGGTAGAAATTTCGTAAATAAAAGACAAAAAGGAAATATTTTCGGAACCCCTTGGTAAAAATGATTAAAAAATTTAATTGTTATAGTTAATTATCTGGTTCATCGAATCCTGAACGGTGGACCACTACTTACGCCACACCCTGTATATTCGTGACGTTTGTAACCGTATAGCTTTATTATCTTATAGTAGATTAGATAAAGTTTAAGGAATCTTTCGTAGAATAAAAGTTAATCTATTATGTAACGCTAGATGTCGCTAGCCAGCCGTCAAGCCGGCTGTCAAGCCCGCCTAGCTTAGCCGCGACGTCACTTCCCGACCACATCAGCCTTGCCCCGCCAAATCAAAGCCAGGGGAGGTGAAGTAGCCGCCAGCCAGCCAGTGATATAAAAGCCCGGAGCGATGATTTTATGGTTGCACTTGATTATAATAATTGTAATGGAAAACTGCCCGAATAAATGTTTAAATCAGTTCCTGCCAATTTTTTTACCACTGTCGTTATAATTAACTAAAACATACTCACACAAGTATACGTTAGTTTGTCTCTCCTCGATGATCGGCACTACCCTCGTAGCGGAAAAGATTTTTGCGAAAACCTCACTGTCGTTTAAGTTTTTAGTCGGATTTTTGCGGAATTATTTGAACGTGGTAAGTGAAAAGTTCGATGAGTAGTGTAAATATTTGAATTCAACATGATCGGTCAATAATGGTTTCTCGGTATTTTGCCCGGCTTGATGTTGAAACGTATTAATTCGATTCACGGAATGAAGGCCTTCCCGTCGATTACATTATACGCCGTATGTGAACAGTTTAGTCGAATTGTAGTAAATTAGCGATTAGTATTCAACTCAGCTCAGCCTGTCTGCCGCGGCGTGGTATGGTGAAAATTTAATCAGTTCCGAACTTGACGGTACCAATACTCTGATTCACTTACAAGTTTCGGAGACTCGTGGTTTATTCAAGCATCGCCTTGATTTATAATGCATAAAGACCTGAGATTGTTGTAACCTGTAACCTTCGTTAGTTAATATGTACCTAGGTACTTAACTTATTTAAATATCAATGTAACAAGAAGCCAAACATCACAAGGTAATTTAATAGAACCGGGTGGCAGGAAACGTCATGATATTACGTGTAAACAACAATACAAATTACTACCGATTCTGTATTGGCGCCCGACAACGTTTGACACGATATATTGGATTTCTAATCAAAGCACCTAATCAAATAATGGACCGTTGTTTGTTTAAAACATTAATAACTTCAGCTTTGTCTGTTAATTGAATTAAGGATTTAACGTATCCGGGCGTAAAATTTAGATTTATAGCCAATTTCCATTTCAAGTTTTAACTGGTCGACGTACAATTTGAGGAAACGTCCGGAGCCCTGGATTGTTGGGCCGTCTCGCTGCCGGGACTCGTGTTCCCGTCCCCACTTAGAGTCGTTCCAACTTTGGATATTTGGACGAAGCGAGTTTCGTAAACTGAGCGAATACGCCGTTCACTTTATAGGACAGTACTTGGAGAACTTTGCGACACTACTCAACCCATGTTTTCCTTTTCGTGCTCTATTATTAGGTACAAACGTGTAGTCAAAAAATAGAAGCATCGCATTCAGCTGAAATAGCTCTTTGTAAGTTTAACGAAGCAAGATCTCTACGATATTTTCCGATAACTAATTCCTATGAGATCCCCGACTATGAAACTCAAAATAAGTACTTACTTTTTTGTCACGTTCGGTCTAACTATTAAATAGAGCAAGCCGTGCAGTTTATTTTTCTAGCCACTTTTAATATAATAACCACTAGAGCTGGCTTTGTAATAAAAAGTATGAAGGCGTAAAATGTTTGCAGCTATATTGAAAAATGAAGATGAGAATATTTTTCCCGCAAATATTTCGTATGTCGTATACATGATAATCACAATATGCAGAGCTCGTGACGAAGGCTTGGGACGTTTTTATTTCTGTTTGTGGTAACGAATAATTATCACTGAATTTATTTTATGTAGCCATAAATGAGACAAAAGTTGGGGATTGTAGTCTTCTCTGTCACTCGCAGTTCAGCTCTGTCACCTCTGTGACTATCTCGTTCTAAACTCGATATGTGTCGTGCCATAGATTTATTAATATTATAATATCTTCATCACCTATTAGCTACTGAGGCTCACCTTTGAAACCCTGCGGGAACTACAGGAGTACATTATTAGTGTAATATTTATTATATTATCGTATTATCGTGTACCTTCCTATTAATAACTAAATAAAAACGAAAATCATACTTTTCACAATAATATTCTCTGAGACTTTAAAGATGACGTAATTGGAATGGAAGACGCCGCTCTTCTTTCGCTTAAGTTTAATTTAGTCCTTTACCTTCACAGACTGCACGAGTAAGCAATTATATCCTGTCTGCCAGACGTTTTACCAACTATATTAGAGTGAGATTATATTTTACGTGGATTGTCAACCCGGTAACTGTAGACTACATGGAGGTAGAATCGGTGATTACGACTTTGGATCAACAAATGAATGGACTGTGTGAAGGATGATATGGCGAGAAGGGAGTGACTTATGAGATGACAAGTAAGAGAGAAGTATGGAAGAAGAAGACATGCTGCGCCGACCACAAATACATTGGGATAAGCAGGAGTATGATGATGACGATGCTTCGGAAATGTTTCAGAACAACAATTTTTGAAAATCATGACAGCCGAAACATGTGTCTGAAGATAGTGGAATTAAAAAATTTCACTTTCAAAAGAAAAGAAGATTATTTTTAGACTTTAACTAATCATCACAACGTTAATGTGAGGTAAATACTTGAATCAAATAACGTAGTTACGAGTATACCTTACTTGACTTAGGTTCAAAATACTGATGTCAGGTGTGAGGTCGCTCGGCGAAGCACGTGGACGATGTGCTTCTAGGCAAAGCTAAGCTGGCTATGTAGGACGCCCAGAACTCACCACACACAAAGAACTGAGACAGAGAATATGTACAGACAATGGTGTCTACATACCTACATACTCGTACAAGCTGCTGTTAGTACTGAATTATTTTAAAGGTACAAAACTGTCCCACCCTTCAATGAACGGTTGAAATATCAATAAAATATGGAGCTCTGTGTTATCAATGAAATGGAACGCTCGAGCAAGAACGATCGACAAAAAACAATCAAAGATAGCACTATATAACGCTATGTATTGTTTCATCAACGATCTGTTTACATAACCTGACCTAGTTCTATCCTGAATTTTATTAATTAAGAAGAAATTAATGATGTTTTTCCCTGGGGTCGATGTGGAGTCACATGTAACTAAACTGAGTTTTGGACGTAGATTTAGCCGGTTTGTGCTATGTAATGAAAAGCGGTAATAACAAGTGAAACCGAACTATATATAACACAAACTTTGAAGTTTACGCTAGAGAGTACCTTACCATACTATAGCGAATTCTATTCATAACTTCACTCAGAAATTCATACATTAAAAAACCAAACACTTATAAGAATAGCACATTTATTACGTGAAGTAGTGTACAATACATATGGCACTTCGTTGCGCATTATTATTAGATATTATATTCCTTATTACTAAATGCTTAAAAATATGAAAAACAACGTACAAAATACTGGTTACACTGACACGGAATTCTCCATTCGAACGGAACATGGTATACGCCTGTGATCCTCTTAGGGGCGTCGCGTTTTACCCCCAAACGGTATTGAGTACCAACTTCCACATAATAGGGGTAAACGTTCATCTAGCTATTTCAACCCCGGGTCGAATTTTCCTAGAGAAAACAGCCCGAAACCCAGGTCTTCACACCAATGCATGTGGCGGTTGAGGAGCTCTTGAATATCTTAGCCGTAGCCCCTGAAGTGGTTTCGCTCGAGCAGTCGGCAGGCGTTGCAGCAGTACTTGCGGAAGGGGGGCACGAGGCAGTGCCTGGCCAGCTGGTCGGTGTCGAAGAGTTCGCAGTACTGCGTGGTGTCGGCGGCGGGGCAGGCGGGGCGGGGGCGCGCGCCGCAGTGTCGCACGCGGCAGCGGCGGTGGCGCTCGCGGGGGCGCGGCCCGCACAGGAGCTCGTCTGCTGCAGGGCACACCAGCGGCCGCCGAGAGAAGCCGCGGCCGCATGTTGCTGAACACTGCAAAAACAACGTAGAAGATTTAAGGGTTTCTGTGTCCTGAAAAAAAAATATACCCTACTGTATAAGAGTTAATGAGTGAAACGCTCTTAAGAGATGACAACTAACTTTACTACTATGTTTCTTTAAGCTGCCTAGAAACTTTTCCTTTCATTCCGGACCCCTTATACTATACGGAACTATATTGTCTATGACCCACGTAAATTAAGTTCAAATTATAATAACGTTCCGAAGGTATCATTGAGATAAACATTGATTTTTACTAATTTCATAATAATATTCAATAATGTGGCTAAAACAGTTCCACGCACTAGTAAATCAAACCAATTTGCAGCTACATCTCGACTCTATTTGCATGATATGCAATGTAAGGCTAACAGGGTCGCTCCGCTGCGAACACGTGCCTTCCACAAGCTCCGATATCATATGTTCGATAGATGCACTGGATACGCGAACATTATTATTTTCACGACATTTTTTAGTCTGAAAGCCTCTTTGTGTAAACCCAGACTGTACAAACTAGACCACTCATGGCTTCATGACTTTTTCATGAAGGTTCCATTTACATGTTTACGGTTGGTTACGCTCGGGCCTTATGTAGATAGGTAACAACATACATATTTACGGAGCAAAAAATCCGGAATTTGTTCGTCTTCTCATTTTTAGAGGATAGGTACCTACAGGTAGTATATTAGTACTGCTTTAATCTTTGGAAGCTTTTACCGCAAAAACACAGAGAATAGTTGATAGCGGCAGTGGTAAGTAGTTGCTTTGTTGTCGGCTGATGTACAAATTATGTACTGTATACAAGTTTCTCGTTACACTGCAGCTTGATGCCGGTTTTAATTAGTTGTATACTACTTTATGACTGCTAAATAAACTCGATTTTGGTTTGCAGAATATCAAAATCATCTGAGGAGTTTTAATAGATAAAAATACTCCATCAACGGCCTAGGTACAATATGCACTACTAGTCACTACCCAAAAGTTGCTAGATTAAATCCAGCCAAGCTGCTGTGAACCTAAATATCCGTACTAACTATAATATCCGAATATATGTGTGTATATTACCTGTGTCCACGGCATCTCTCTCCAGTACACCGGACAAGGCAGGCGGTTGCAAGGCTGCCGTGTTTCAGGTTTCGGTGACGTGCACAGTGCTGGAGACACGCTGTTCCTAATTAGCTCTCGTCTTGATGATGCACTGCGAAAATAACATTCTTTGAGCTCTACAGTTGAACTAAAATGACTATGACGAGATGCAGCGCAGGCTACAAGATTAGTTTCAAATAGCACTTCGAGCTTTTTTTGGCGTAACTAGAAATATTTTTATTAAGCCGAATGACTTCCATGGCACGACAATGGCCTTCACCAGCATCGCTACATCTCAAAAATGTTATGTGTTTTTATATCATCGTCAAATGACACGGTTGAAGTGTAACTTTGATTCCAGTTAGCTTTTCCTCAGTTGAATACTCGGTAGGCCTGGAAGAACCAGTTCATAAAGTACTGACCTGACGTTGAGCGGCACACAGAACAGTTGCCTCTCTTGCACACCGTCTGCTCCGCAGGTGGCGCTGCAGTCCTCCCAATCTCCACTCGCCCACGTAAACTCACAACTATGTGAAATCAAGAAAATAAAATCAACTGTGTTGTTTAATTAGTTCATCTTATAATTATATTAGGAACATTAGGGAAGATGTTAAAGGTCATGAAGGCTTTGTTATACTAAAACGACGTGGTCATCCATCATGCCGGACATCTGTTTTATTTCTTTCTTTTCTTTTTTTTAATAAAACGTTGCCCCACACTAGGAATTTCTCCTGTATCGTGGGTGCGTTTACAAACATTTAAAGTTACATACACAAACAGCCAGACCCGGAACAACTATCTGTAGGCCATACAAATATTTGTTCCGTGCGGGGATCGAACCCGCGACACACAGCGCAGCAGTCGATCGATCAACCGCGATAAACAGGGTAGAATAATGCACTGAACGTGTGAAAACCGTTTGTGCGTCGATGTCACTTGCACCCTGTATAAAAATCATGTGTCACTATGTTCATACACGCTATTCTCCGATTCGACCCTACCGATTTCAATGAAATTTTGTGAATGTTTTGGACGCGATAGGTAGCGCTGTTATCGGATTTAAATAAATCACCTGTTACTATCATCATAAAGGCATCAGTGCGAAACAAAGGCAGGTCGCTAGTTATTATTTAATGGATCATCTTTGAAACTATCTTCACATACTTCGGACACTAGTTACAGAGTTAATACCCAAATAAACCACCAGTGAAGTTTATTTTATGAGCTTTTATTTTTAACTAGCTGACCGTGCAACTTCGTCTGCTTCACAATTTCCACGTTTTTGCAACCTATTTCATTGATGCTCCGCTTCTATTGGTCGCAGCGTGATGTTATATAGCCTATAGCCTTTTCGATAAATGGGCTATACAAATTAAAAATTATTATTTTAATTTGAACCAGTAGTTCCTGAGATTAGCGCGTTCAACTAAACAAACAAACTCTTCAGCTTTATAATATTAGTATAGATTTCAATTACCACAGATGTTTTTATATAATTCTAAAGGTGAGTTTTAATTCGGTAAACAGGAAAATACAAAAGACGTTGTTCGTACATCCATCTGATTTAAATCGCTAATTGAAGATAATGACAGAGTTGTAAAAGAGCAAATAGATTTGTGATTTATGAATATTTAATGAAGAGACCTTTTTGGGGAATATTTCTAAAGAGTTATTAATTTAGGACCGGGTTGGCCGCCACAATTAAATATTGAGTTGGGACGGATCGGTGTATTCGATGTCAATACGTACTTTAGTATAAAAAGTTTCGCAAGTGTATGAGCAGAAGGTTTATTCTGTAAACACGAACATAACAGGATTCTTACAGTTTAGTTAGAATTTCAACAAGTTTGACGATTATGTAAGCTGTCGTGCTTGTGCTGTGTGTAGTTCTTGAACACTCTGTTAACATTTTCTTTCAAAGGTGTTTGTTTGAGTTGCAAAGCTTTTCGTCTTTGTAATTTTGAAGAAATAAATGATACTGCATCCTAACTAATTGTACTTTATAAGTATAGTAAAAAGTGTCCATACTGGTGTATTTGGTAGCTTGAAAAGCGGTATTGTTTTTACATGTAGGAACAGCTTCAGCTTCTAATACGCTTAGGGAGTGAAAATACTTATCGACGCGAATCGGCTTTATACTGTCAAAAAGAGTTTGATGTTCATATGCATGCAATAAAGTGTAGTCCAACGTGGTGCCGGGTCACGTTGTACGAATCGAAATGAGTGTAATGGCGTATTTTTGCTTTTATTTTACATGGACATAAATAGCACTTTTTGACGGGCTCAAGCTGATACCGCGTTTATAACTGCTCGGTCGGATACGAGATAAACGCTCAAGCGACTCCGTTACGACAGACGGTAATCACAACAAGAAAATAAATGACATACGTGCGTATCCCAAGTCGCATCGTTTGAGGTCGAGAACATAATAATAATTGTGTGGTCACTCCCAAAACAGTGGACCTTCTTCATCTATCCATTTAATACAGCCTGCAATGCGATTCTCGCTGAATATTTGATAAGATGGCATGTGGCACTTATAGAAATTAATCATATGCTACCGCACGACCTTCTAACGTTGTCGCGTGGCGCTGCACCGACTGCTCGTTACATTCGTGTTATTGCTCAGTCAATACGAAAGTGGGACGATGTGCACATTTGTTTGTAGTTAGTTTGAAACTTGCACGCAATTTGTACATTTAACACTAATTTGTAGTTTTCTCTTGAATAGCAACTATGTTGTTGTTGAATAGCAACTATGTTATGTTGGTTTTTTTGAAGTGAAACTTCTTATGCGACTTCCAACAAGTTTAACACTCCCATGGAGAGGGAATGTTTTCTAAAACTCACTAAGAGATAGCAGTATTACAAGATTTGTGACTACGTAGTTCTACTAGGTACGCAAGATGGCGTGCATTCAGTCATGCATTCGACTCTTCGGTGTGACCAGCCTTCGCTCAATTTCATGAGTAGAATAACCTCGATAAACTTATGTAATAATTATGTGATAAAATAATACAACAAGAAAACAACAAAATATTATTTAGAAATTTAATATAAGGAGAGTGAATGCGTGGCACTCGAACGCATGCGTGTAGTATTACGAAGTTTCACTTCTTCCGCGCGGAGGGACTCCACGCACTATTTTTTTAAATCTTTATTTAATGAGTTTTTTCGCCATTGCGAATATGTCACTCTGTAGATATATAAAACTAGCTGTACCCAGCATGCGTTGCAATGCACTTTTTACTACCCACCTACCCTATCCGACCTACCTACCCTATCCTACCTACCCTACCCGACGCTACCTACCTACCTACTCTACCCTACCCTACCTACCTACTCTACCCTACCCTACCCTACCCTTACTACCTACCTACCCTACCTACCTACCCTACCCTACCTACCTACCCTACCCTACCCTACCTACCTACCCTACCTACCTACCCTACCCTACCTACCTACCCTACCCTACCTACCTACCTACCCTACCCTACCTACCTACCCTACCTACCTACCCTACCTACCTACCTACCCTACCTACCTACCCTACCCTACCTACCTACCCTACCCTACCTAACCTACCCTACCCTACCTACCTACCCTACCCTACCTACCTACCCTACCCTACCTACCTACCCTACCCTACCTACCTACCCTACCCTACCTACCTACCCTATCCTACCTACCTACCCTACCCTACCCTACCGTATCCTATGTCCTTCTCCTGGCTCTAAACTACCTCCCTGCCAATTTTCAGATAAATCGGTTCAGCCGTTCTTGAGTTATAAGTGAAGTAACTAACACGACTTTCTTTTATATATATAGATACTATGTAGTCTTAAAATCTAAATACAAATGTTTAGTCGGGTCTGTTCTTCAGGGCGAACTTAACCATATTTATTATAGCAATTATTTTATATGATAATGGGATAAATAAGTTAATATTGTGTATACCAATTTGTGTTCTCAATGAGTGATTACGGACACATCTCATCAGAATATGATATGTGTCCTCTTCTTCGCTACACGTACTACAAATAGGTTTATGTTGGTTGTATGCTCGCATTCTTTCAGCTATTGAATTGCAAAAAAAAATGCAGGAAAATGATTTAACTTAACCAACTAAGAATGTTTCTAACCATTATGCATTTAGCTAGTTCCTAAACATTATTTCGCGGACATTGGTGTGGGTTCCACGTTTACTTATTTTTAAAATTATACTATTATACTTTAATTGTAATGTGTAACTGTTAAATGTCCCAATAAAGTAAAATAAAAAATAAAATAAAAATAAATGTTTTGACATGATCGTACCACATAGACCCAGTAGCGGTTAATTAATGGATTTAGATGTAGAAGTGCATGACATGTCTTAGAATTTTGTTCAAAAGGGCCCAGACGAACACCCGTTTCTACAACGTGTTGTTTTGCATCCTCGTCAAATTCAAGGAGGTATGCTAATGATTCTCGTCCCAAATCAATACTAAAATGGGTAGGTAATTTTTATTGTTTTTCTTATTTACGGAAATCGGTAACCACCCGTGTTTTAAACGCGGCTTGTCTAATTCTCGCCCTATAACCGCGCTTCCACACATACAAACAATCTCAAACGTTTATAAGATAATTTCTTATTCTTTAAACAATGTTAAGGGGGTTATTCTGAAGTACTGTCAAACTTAAACAACCAAGAAAATCAGCGTTTATTAATAACTAGCTGTCCCGCGCAACTTCGTCTGCGTCACATTTTCCCCGTTTTCGCAACATTTTTCATTGCTGCTCCGCTCCTATTGGTCGTAGCGTAGTGATATGTAGCCTATGTCCTTCTCCAGGTTGAAATCTATCATCTTACCAAATTTCATTAGGATCCGATAAGCGGTTTAGTCGTGAAAAGGTAACAAACAAACATACAAACAAACAGAGTGACATTCGCATTTATAATATTAGTATGGGTACCGTAATTTTAATTGTGTGGCAACCTCCTGAATTTTGACGAGAATGCAAAACAACACAACAACACCTTGTATAAACAAGTCAAAGTGATTACTTTCGTAATATTTATGATACGTCTTTTATCCTGTAGTTTAGAACTGTTAAATATAAGTTAGAATTCTTAGCGTTGCTTTCTTAAACTCAAGTAATTACTTTAAGTTGACTATATACAGGATGGATTTTTTCAATGCCACCTTGAGGGATACTACTCTAAATACTGGAGATAGCATAGCCTTTATTTAAAAAAAAACAGCATTCAAAGATTTTTGAAAATTCGCTTGCCACACTCGGGAATCGAACCAGCTAAGACCTATAAATTAAATCCTTTACTTTTATGCTATCGATCGATAGGGTCAATAATAAGGATCAAATGTCTTTATAAAACATGATAAATTAAATTATATAAAAACCATCAAATCCTAACTTATTGAGTAAATTTTGCCATTTCCAGATAAAATTTACTCAAAGGAAACATTCCTATTTAGAGTAATTTCCCTCCAGGTGGCTATGAAAAATTACCCCTGTATACGGGGACCCATGCTGTCTAGCTTCCGTATGTAATATGAAACGCTTTAGAAGCTATATTGTCATTATTTTGCCCTCTGGATTTGCCGGTTACCTCACGACTCCGACGTTTACCTTCATAATTTTGAGAGCAGTGGCTCCTGTTCCTGGTTCAACTGAAATTAACGTTTTGTTTTTTGATTTAGTATCCTACCTGTGCGTATTACAAGCTTCGAACATGACGGGCGCGCACTTGTGGTCGCGCAGGCAGCGAGGGCGCACGACGCGCACACCACCGCCACACGAAGATGAGCATGGACCACGCTCTGTCGTCCATCTGACACAAAAAAAGGAGAACAACATCATGCTAGTTTTACAAGATGTATATCAGGCTGAGATCTATAAAATGTTGAATAGAGTATGGACTGTTAGTCCGCCGGACATAAATGACGGCTTCTGTCTGTGGCTGTCTGTGGCCGCGTGGTTTTTTCATCCAGTGGTTGTACAAATTCAAATTCAAATTCATTTATTTTGTGAACACAGGGTAGGTACATACAGTAGATGTTATAATAAATAGGATCCGAACTGTGTCCCGCAAAAAAGCATACAAAATTTCCAGTTTTTCTTATAAACATTATAGGTAATCAAAATTAGGTACAATAACCACAAGCATTTAATATTGTCCAATTATGATAAAATTGATAAAATGTCACGTTAATTAAAGTAAAAGAAACCAAAAAATACGAATAAAATAATAATGTCACTAATTCAATAATACAATATTCAAAATTAACAAAAATCATTAGTATATCATAAAAAAATAATAAAAACAGATTCGATTTAAATAAATAGGAATTAAGTAATTATAGAATTGTCGCCCAAATATGCCTGTATTGAGTAATAGCATTTATTTATCAAAATTCTTAATAGTTCTCTTTTAAAATTGTCCAGGTTTAACGTTTTTATTTTTTCAGGTAGTTTATTAAATGTAAATGTGTTACAAATTAGTAAACGATAGCGAGACCAATGACAGAGGAGAATGGGCAAAAAGAAACTTTTCACGCCGACCCCAAATAACATGTCACAAGGGCAGGACGATTGCGATTGATTCATTTAGATTGAATTTAGTTTTAGAACTAAAATCGTCTTAAAGATTTTTATACATCATACAACATAAAGAAATCATCCGTAAGTAAGTAAGTATAAAGATTACTTTCGGATTCATATAAGGGATAGGTATTCAGAGAAAGATATATCACATATAGGGTTCTTAAGATAGGTCTGAAACGTCCCTAGAGGAAAAACTGTTCAAAAGATTTTCAAGATCGCACCATTTTCGGGGTAGTAAGTAAATAGCTTACAACTTAACCTAAGATATTGAACCTTGGCAGGCCTGTGCAAATTACATTCTCTCAATTATTTTCTGCGTAAAATATATCGAAAGAAGCTTGAGCAAAAAGGCTTGAACTTTTCTACACTTGACATAATAATCATTGTGTTTTATTTGGCTTTAGTATCATACTAGCTTATAGATAATAGCTATTAGCCCACGGCTTCGCCCGCGTTTTGTTCTGTAATTGGCCTACGGAATCTTACTACCGGGATAAAAAGTAACTTATGAGCTATTCCAGACTAGTGTCTATCCCTGTGCCAATTTCATCCAGATCCATTCAGTAGTTTTTGCGTGAATGGGTAACAAACATCCGTAAATCTTCCCAAACTTCTGCATTTATAATATTAGTAGAATACGAAATTAATTCGTCTTTTCTGCCGTTTTTATTAGATACAAATTTAGCATACACATACACATGTAGACCAAGACAAAGAATTGTTCTCACCCCGGTTGCATGATTCCATGTGATAATTCCCGACCGCGATGCCAAGGGCAAAATCTAGCCCAATATAATTTTAACCATCCCCCGTGTTATTATTACTGAAATAACATATACCACGTTACAGAAATTAAGGCGACAATAAGTGCCCGCGACCTTGAGCGAGTAAAAGTGCATGCGTATCGCGCACCAAGATTATTCGGAAAAACAACCCACCTTGACTTATCAAACACAATACAAATAAAAGCCGTATACTAAATATGGGTTGTTAAATTGTCTTTCAGATGGTCAAAGTTTCATGCAAATACGTCCGATAGTTTTTGCATTATTATCGTTTTTTGTCCGCGTTAGACATGAATTTACAAATTAATTACACTATGTTATATACAGGGTGTAACGGAAAGGGTATATACATCCTTAAGGGTGGTCATAAAAAAAAAATTGCAGCAAAAAAAATATCTGCTTGAAATTTTTTTTTTATTATGAGAAACATGTTCAGTTTGATGGTCTGTAGCACACCCTGTAACAAACTTGCTTATTCCTTGATGAAAGGAGTAAACAGATTTATACATTAAAAAAGTAATTAGGGGAAAATGAATTTAATAAATGATGAAATGAAAAATACAATAAATTAGTACAAAAGTGAAGAGCAGGTTAACCGAGAACGTTTTAAATATCTCCGCAAATCTCTGAGCGTGATAGTAACTGAAGACAAACTTGCAGTCGTAGAAAGCTGGCTTGATTAAGATGAGCTTGACCACGACGAACTTGATGCAGGGCGATTTGGTAGGACCCACCAGCAGACACGTACCGCCCAATGCCAGGCTCGTCAGCTTGAAGAGCAGCTTCCAGCAGACAGGTAATGAGCCCCAGTGCCAGGCTCGTCAGTTCGCAAAGCAGCTTCCAGCAGACAGTTAGCAACAGCCACGGCAGCACTAAACGAAGGCCGCTCTTTGACTCCACCAGGCTGTGCTCAAAAACTCAAGATATGACAGATCTTGACTCCAAACTAGACTTAGCTGTTTTCTTGATTTTAGACTATACTGATTTCTCGTGTCCAGACTGAACCGACTCTTAACTCCAGACTAGAACCAGGGCATCCGTCAGAAATCCCTTTTATACCCTGATCTTCCGTTTCTTTTCTTCCAATCATTTTTTTAGATTCAAAACTGCTGCGCTCTAGTAAGACGCAACCTGCCAGTATTAAAAACAGCCAGTAACAATGGTCAAAAACCCTGCACATAATATTTTTAGAAATATAACTCAGAATATCTTTACACAGCAAATATTCGCTATTAAATATAAAATACAAAAATTGAACTCACGAATTGATGATAATAATTTTAGTAATTTATATAATCTAAGTGAAACCTTCATAGAGAGTTTGGCTGGTAACAATCACAAATAAAAGTAAATGACATCTGACAAATTTGAAGTAAACATGTCACAACAAAGGATTAGAAAATATTTATAAAAATGAAATAAAAATATGAATATGGATGATTAAGTGTGAGTATAAAGTATCTGTAGTAAGCAGATACTATAACCCTTAAGGGTGTATATACCCTTTCCGTTACACCCTGTATACAAGGTGTTGTTTTGCATCCTCGTCAAATTCAAGGAGGTAACTATGCTAGTGATTCTCGTCCCGAATCAATAATAAAATGGGTAGGTATTTTTTTTTCTTTTTTACGGAAATCGGTAATTGTAAACTACCCGTGTTTTAAACGCGGCCCGTCTGGTTCTTGCCTTATAACGTCGCCTACCCTACACACAGAAACAATCTCAAACGTTTATTTCATAATTTCTTAGTTCCTAAACCACGTTAAGGGGGTTATTCTGAAAAACTGACACACTTAAACAACCAAAAAATCAGCGTTTACTAATAATTAACTAGGTACCGTAATTTTAATTGATTATTTATGTCTTTCGTGACCACCCCCTGAAATTTGACGAGGTTGCAAAACAACACCTTGTATATATATATATATAAATATAATTTCACATTTTCATATATATCAATTTATAAAGAGAATTGTATAGTATAACATATAATTTTTTCAAAGAAATAAAACTAGAAGTTTAGACGTGATGTTCATTTTAAAATCATTAAAAGTCGTATATCTGCGCCTTAATGGAAATCATTATCAGGGTATATAAATCAGGAATAATACCTTTGACAACGCAGCGCAAATTAACAACACGTGACAATCATTCAGTTTGCCCGATGTTGTGTAACAGATTTATACATTATTTATAGCTGACAAAGGGGTGACCTTTAAAGGGTGAACTGTTTGATCGAACTTCGTGTGAAGTTCTTGTCTCCGTGTGCTGTTACGGTAACCTGAGAAATTAATTTGTGTTTACAATTCTACATTATTGCTTCGTTGGTTGCAAATGCTGAGCATGAGTCCATGTGGGTTCGATTCCCAGTTCGAGGATAGTGTTACAGGGTTTTATGAATTTCCCAGTATCAGATACAGAGTGTAGATTTGTGCATGATTGCTGGCAATAGGCTCACCTCCTATTACATGGTAAACATCATCATCTGCCTAGTCTTTTCCCAACTATGTTGGGGTCGTACTTAACACGGAAGCGACTGCCTATCTGACCTCAACAATCCAATTTGTACTGGGTAATATGATATGCCTTGGTAAGACTGGTTGTCAGACTTTCGGGCCACTAACTACTTGTAACGTCTGACAAAGGGGATAAAACCGATCTGGTATATCGACCCACCGCCATTTTGTTTTTTTTTTTCGAAATCGCGGCGCACGATGAAAGTTTTGTGTATGGGTAGAGGACACATAGACGAACAATAAATGTCAAGTTACATGGTACCAAAGTGTCATGTTACCGAGATTTTTGAAAGTAAAGATCGACATATGAGTACGACGACAATCATTAAAAAAATAGACTTATTACGTGTCTATAGGCATCAGATTGTGTCCAAATAATCGTTCCCAGGTTGGTTACTATTATTACTGTTTATGAAAAGAGAGTAGGTTTTTTATATACTACTAGGAGCACGAGAAAACTGCTACTATAATAAATTATTTACCTACTTAATCGTGTCAATGTTAACATCAATCACATGCTTTTTTTTATTTATAAATAATTAATTGCAGTAGTAGTTTTTTCGTGCTCCTAGCCTATGTAATGTACCTTCTCTGTTTCAATAAGCAGTAATAATAATAAATAACCTAGGAACGATTATTTCTATACAATCTGACGCCGATAGACACGTAATAAGTGTATTTTTAATGATTGTAATAATGTTGATCTTTATCTTCAAATATCTCGCTAACTTGACACTTTGGGGTTCCATGTTACTTGACATTTTTTGTTCGTCTATACATAGAACTCCTCTATCTTTAAATACCACTTTCATCGTGCGCCGCAATTTCAAAAATAAAATCAAAATGTCGGTGGGTCGATATGCGACCTTCCATACAAAAAAGTTCGAACCCCAATATGTATGAAAAAAAAACAGAAAAATGACAACTGGTACCAAAGGCTTGACGTGCTTTCCGAGGCACGGAGTTAACTCGGTATTAAATGGGTGGTCACCCTTCACGGACCAACCTAGGCAAGCGCGCCAACCTGTAGATTGATCGATCGGCTTCTCTATGACCTACGACACCACGGCATGTACATTGGGACCGTTACCACTAGGCCACCAATGCACTTTAAAAACTAAGCCCCAATTATTGGTAAATGGGAAGGCAACTACATAATGGCTAGAACAAACAAAAGCAATGTCTTATACAGGGTGTTTGGTGCATCGTTTGCCAAATCGAATAGGCCGAAAGGAGAGGTCATTTGCTAACTCTTCACGCCCTATAACTCATTCCTTGCCTCACCGGGTTTTTTATAATAACTTTTTAATTTAAATTTTGAAAAATTCCAAAATTCAACATTTTAGGTCAAATAAAAATATTGTTTAGACTTAAAATTTCGATTTAATTTTGATGTGTACTCTTGTATGATTCTATCAAATTCAAAGTTACTTGCTAGTTACAATTAGTTTATTTTGTAATAGCTCGTAAAGTTTTTGTAAAAGAAAATGAAACTTAAAACTCAACTTTAAATAGCTATAAAAAAAAAAACTAAAAGCGATCGGGATCTTCGAATACCTTTAAAAAGTTTTCTACTCTGTCCCGTTTCCAACGGTATGCAATATGTCCAAAAAAACGTTTAATATCTTTTAATTTTTAACTAAATGTGTAATCGAGACACTAGGCTGATATTCGACATTACAGTAAGAACAGTAGTTTTAGCATAAATAACATGCCTCAAGTAAGTAGACAGATACTGTTATGTCACTAGTGCGTAGTGTCCTATCTCTTTCTTAAACAGAAACCAACGTTTTAAGAATTTGAAATGAAAAAAAAATACAGAAATCACAAATCTTGTTCGAGTTGTCCGCCACTGTTGCGAATGCACGCGCGGCATCTTCATCTTATCTCAACTGTAGTGGAGCGTAAACGTATTTCTGCTTTGATAGTCACGAAAGCCGCATCAATGCGTTGGACTAAATCATCCCTAGTCTCAACTTCCGTGGCGTTATTTCTTTGGCTCGTTCTTAGACGTAAAGATGTAACAGAGTTAAGTCTGGGGGAACGTGGAGGTCATGAAATAGCCATCCCAAAACACCGAAACAGACTTCCCCTTATTGTTAGCTGAGCTGCTAATTTTCCGTGTAGACATCTCTTTTGTATTCCAACAAGACGGTTGTCCCGCTCACTGGAGTTTAACTGTCAGGGAGTACCTAATTCGTCAGTTTCCAGAATCATGGGTTGGGAGGGATGGCCCTATTCTATGGCCTCCACGTTCCCCAGACTTAACTCCGTTAGATTTTTACGTCTAGGGACGAGCCAAATAAATTTTCTACGCCTTGGATATCGAGACAAGGGAGGATTTAGTCCAACATATAGATGTGGCTTTTGTGACTATCAAAGCAAAAATACGTTTACGCACAACTACAGTCGAGATAAGACGAAGATACCGCGCGTGCATTCGCAACAGTGGCGGACAACTCGAACAAGATTTGTGATTTCGGTTTTTTTTTTAAAGTGAAACATTTATTACATCGTCTCAAACTTTTTCGTCTGTGTGTTGCATGTCGCGTGACGCTCGGCCGCGGAGTAGGGATAAAGTGAAAGGCGCTCTGAAGAGCCTTTCACTTTATCCCTACTCCACGTTTTATACCCTTAATGGAATATTATTCCAAAAATTTTTAGTTAAATGTCTATAGTGTGAAAAAAAACTTTTACTTTTACCGTGGTTTCATAAAACCACAAAATCCTTTTTTTTTATTTCAAATTCTTGAAACTTTGGTTCCTGTTTAAGAAAGAGATAGGACACTACGCACTAGTGACATAACATTATCTATCTACTTACTTGAGGCATGTTATTTATGCTAAAACTACTGATCTTACTGTAATTTCGAATATCAGCCTAGTGTCTCGATTACACATTTAGTTAAAAATTAAAAGATATTAAACGTTTTTTTGGGCATATTGCATACCGTTGGAAAGGGGACAGACTAGAGAACTTTTTAAAGGTATTCGAAGATCCCGATCGCTTTTAGTTTTTTTTTTTTATAGCCATTTAAAGTTGAGTTTTAAGTTCATTTTTCTTTTACAAAAACTTTACGAGCTATTAAAAAAGAAAGTAATTGTTCCTAGCAAGTAATTTTGTATTTGATAGAATCATACAACAGTAGACATCAAAATTAAATCAAAATTTTAAGCTTAAACAATTTTTTTATTTTTTTATTAATGTTGATTTTTGGAATTTTAAAAAATTTAAATTAAAAAGTTCTTATAAAAAAACTGGTGTGGCAAGGAATGAGTTAAAGGGCGTAAAGAGATAGCAAATGACCTCTCCTTTCGGCCTATTCGATTTGGCAAACGATGCACCAAACACCCTGTATAACTAATCTACGTATTACAAAACGAAGGATACCCTAAATTCACAATACAAATGCGACGCAGAGTAAAGGATAAATTATTGTTTACAATAAAGGAAACTTGTAGCGAAACTTTAGCGTCTACAGAACTTGCTCCAACGGAAATATTTGTAGAAGGGCTCAATTCAAAGTTTCAAGGCAGTGTCTATTAGTTATAATAGGCAAGACAACGAATACCTACATACATATTTGCTCCGTTCTCTTTGGTTCCACTATATTCATACTAATTCATAATTTCAATTGCGAAAGTAACAATGTCTGTATGTCGGTTTATCTATCTTTTACCTTTTCATTACTTATCCGCTGAACAGATTTTAACTAAAATTAGCACGTAGGTAGACCACGACCGAGGTCAGTTGGTAGATAGGTAGACCATGACTCAGGTCAGTTGGTAGATAGGTAGACCAAGACTCAGGTCAGTTGGTAGATAGGTAGACCATGACTCAGGTCAGTTGGGACAACACACACATCTTTTTCACGATAGTAAGTTTCTTTTGCATAATTTCCCACGCGGGCGAAACAGCGAGCAAAAGCTAGTCTATATTAAATCGTGATTTATCTCAAGCCATAAATTTGAAACATTCATTTCTTAAATAGTGACAGTGATATAACGGTGACTACGTGATATCATAGAAATGAAATATTCCCGAAAAAGATTCCTCTTACGACCCGACTGGAGTGAGTACTGGCTGACTTTGCATAAATGAGCATGCAATTACAAATGAAAACTCCAGCGTGCCTGGACAAACTGATTATGTCAGCGACAACAATATAAAATTTAAAAAAAAAAATGTAATTGACTTAAAACTAACGAAGAGCATAATATCTTCCATTAAAACCCGTTACACAAATACGAAATTGTATTTGTTTTTTTTTTAATGCCGGTTTTAGACGATAGGTCATGCATGACAATTTAAAACGTATATTCAAAACCTTTATACGAACTGACTGACGAACGTAACTGCAAGCCTGTTGGTTGGGGTGCTGAGTCAGAAAACCTCCCCGTGCGCCTAGTGGCTGCTAGTCCCTCTCGATACGTCTGGAGGGAACAGCAGCTGCTGGGACGGTGCACCCCGGGCGCCGGCAGTGTCCTTCCCTGAGGAGTGGGAAGAGATTCCCATTCTCCGGGAAATGTCACTGCCGGTGGCAAATATTCTGACGTGGAGGGGTCCAACCTGGACCAACGCGGCGTTTCTCCGCGTGACCCTCTGAAAAGCAGAGGGCACAGCGGAGGAGCAAGGGCGGGCTCGGTGTGCACTCACCCTGCCTCCGAGCAGACAGTGAGGGACGTTGTCCTTCGCTGTCCCCGTCGTTCTCGTAATCCCATCATCGGAGTGTCGTGGATCACGTCTCGCGGCTTCGATCGGGACCGAGGGTCTTGGCTTAACCACCCGGACCGCGAGGTAGAAAACCTCTATAAAAAGTTACCCCGAATCTCAAGCGGCGGCGCACCGTGAGGGGATGTATGGCTGACGGGTGTTCCCATGGAACAATCAGTCTCTAGTGCGACCCCCGCCAGGGTACCAGCCGACCCCCTGGCGGGTTATAAATGTTAAAGGCTTATCCGGGTACAGGGGGCACTGCCCGGATGGACCCCGTATTTCCCCCACACTCGTGGGACCAAATATGGTGAAAAAAATAAATAAAAAACCAGCCGGTGACGGCAAAGTGAGGGAGAGAAGGGATGCGGGGTCGGAGTCCGACGCCGCGTCCAGTGAGGTGAGTGCGGGAAGCTCAGAGAGCTTCCGCCTCGAGAGGGCCAGGACTGCTGCGGAGGAACGCAAGCGGTCCAGACCGGAAGGCGACCGCGAGTCGTCTTCCGAAGGGGAGCTTGCCTCGGCTCCAAAAATTTCCACCAGCAGGCGTGGTGGAATAAGGGGCATGGGGAGGGGGCTCTCAGCCCCCGAGAGATCGGGGGTGGCCGGTCGCGGGCAGGCCCACAAGGGCACCTGTGAGGACGCGGCAGGCGAAGCTGGCGGCTCCGATGCGGAGCGTAAGGCCAGGTTTGTGAAGGAGGTGGAAGCGGCGATAAGGGTTGTGGCCTTGAAAATCAAAACATCGTCAAAACTCGGGGCCATACCTGCAGCTTCCGCCTCCATCTTGGCGGCAGTGGAGGCTAGTTTTCCTCCACCTAGCGAAGTGGCCAAACTGCGGGCGGAGGTCGCCCGTCTGACGGCCGCCACGGAGCTTCTCCGCGAGGAGAACATGAAGCTTCGGGCAGACCTGACCGGTCTGCGAGAGTCTGGCTCCCGCGAGGTGCCTCAGCAGCAGCAGAGTCAGCCCTTGCCGGAGGTGAGCCAGGTCCTGCACCTGGTTCGGCAGGAGCTGGCTGCCTTCGGGGCGCGGTTCTCTGTCCTGGAGGGCATTGTACTGCGCCCCCCCCCCTGGCGGCAAACAAGGCGGCCGCTGGCCCGGGGGCGGGCTCGGGCCCGAATGCGAACCCGGGCCCGAGGGCAGTCCCGGGCCCGAAGGCAGTCTCATATGCGGCTGCTGCGGCTGCCAAATCCGGGCCAGGGCAGTCTGGCCAGCCCTCAGGCAGGACTAGGCCGGGCCCTGGAAAGTCGGCTCCGCCGAAAACGACAGCGGCCCAGAAAAAGGGCAAGGTGGCTCCTCAGGTGGTGGCGGTGCCTGCGCCAGCAGTAAGCCGGCCGCAGCCACCGCCGACACCCACCATGCCTGCCACGGCCGAAACCGAGTGGCAGGTGGTCGGGGAGAAAAGGAGGAAGGGACGAAAGGCGGCCAAAAAGGCCCGCAATGAAAAAAGAAGGCGTCAGCACAAGGCGCGAAGCGTCGCGGCTCGACTCCGCGCCCCGAAGACCGCAGCTGTAGTGATCACACTACAGCCGGAAGCGGAAAAGAGGGGCGTGTCCTACCGCGACGTGCTGACAAAGGCGAAGGCGACGGTGAATCTCGGGGAGCTTGGGATCACCGGGGGACTCCGGCTCAAAGTCACCGCGACAGGGGCTCGAGCGCTGGAGATCCCAGGAGAAAATAGCGGCCTGTCCGCTGACGCTCTGGCTGAAAAGCTCAGAGCGTCCCTAGATGCGGATGAGGTCCGAGTGTCCAGGCCTGTCAGATGCGCAGACATGCGCATCCTGGGTCTGGATGACTCAGTGACCCAAGAGGAGGTGGTCGCCGCCGTCATCAGGACCGGTGGGTGCCCTGCTGAGCAGGTCAGGGCAGGCACCCTACGTCCGGACCACTCGGGCATGCGAACTGTTATGGTAAGCTGCCCTGTGACGGCGGCAAGAACGATCGTGGAGGCTGGAAGGCTCCTGGTAGGCTGGGTGTCAGCGCAGGTTAAGCTGCTGGAGCCCCGACCTCTGAGGTGTTACCGGTGCCTCGTGGGGCACCACGTGAGTTGTCAGTGCACCTCGGAGGTGGACCGCAGCGACGTCTGCTTCCGTTGCGGTCTTCCCGGTCATATGGCCGCGGCCTGCTCTGCCCCACCGCACTGCACTGCATGTGCGGCCGCGGGCAAAGCGGCCGATCACCGGGCAGGGGGCAGGGCCTGCGCACCACCCACCAAGACCAGGGGCAAGGGAAGGCCTTCAGCCACCGCCTCCACCGTCGCCACCGCCGCAGCCGCCGCCACTGTTGCGCCCACTGCTGCCGTCAGCACCGCCGCCGCAACAACTGCTGCGGGGCCCTCACAGGGGGCCCGGGAGGGGGCTGAAATGGAGTGCTAATAATGGCCCCATTACGCCTCCTCCAGGCGAACATCAACCACTGCCGCTGTGCTCAGGATCTGTTGCTCCAGAGCATGGCGGAGTGGTTGATTAACGTCGCCGTGGTCGCTGAGCCGTACTTTGTCCCACCCAGGGAAGACTGGGTGGAGGACCTGAGCGGCTCAGTGGCCATAATTTCGTCGGCCGCCGCCGGTACCCCGACCCTTGAGAGTGTCAGGAAGGGTCAGGGTTGCGTAGCAGCACGGTTCGGGGAGATCGTCGTAGCGGGAGTCTACTTCTCCCCGAGCCGAACTCTCGCCGAGTTCCACAACTCCCTCATGGAGTTGAGTGTCGTCATCCGAAGCTATTCTCTCCCAGTGCTTGTGCTCGGGGACTTCAATGCCAAAAACTTGGCTTGGGGTTCTCGTTGCACAGATGTGCGGGGTAGGATGGTGGAGGACTGGGCTCTGGAGGTGGGCCTGGTCGTCCTAAATCGGGGTTCTGTCCCCACGTGTGTGCGGATGCGGGGCGAGTCGGTGGTGGACATCTCGTTCGCTAGCCCCGCTCTGTCACCGCGTGTCGTTGACTGGCGCGTTATGGAGGGGGTGGAGACCTATTCCGACCACCGGTACATCCGGTTCGATGTCTCCGCCCAGGACTCAAGCGCGCCGGTCTCACAGGCCCCGAGTGGTCCGCGTTGGGCGCTGAAGCAGCTGGACCGGGAGCTCCTCCTGGAAGCCTCGATAGTGCAGGCCTGGGTGACATCACCGAACAGGCCTGCCGACATCAACAACGAGGCAGGGTGGTTCCAGGAGGCCATGTCCGACATATGCGACGTGGCAATGCCCCGAGTTCGGCCAGGACGCGCCCGGCGTCAGGTGTACTGGTGGTCGCGAGAGCTGAAGTCTCTGCGCGAGGCGTGCGTCGCCGCGCGGCACCTGTACGCCAGGCATCGCAGGCTCCGCATCCGCCCTACGGATGCGGCAGCCATTGAGGCGGAGCTGTACGAGGGATACAGAGCAGCGAAGACCGCCCTCCAAGAGGCTGTCCAGCGGGCCAGG
Organism: Cerastis leucographa; assembly: GCA_963082945.1. NCBI lineage: Eukaryota > Metazoa > Arthropoda > Insecta > Lepidoptera > Noctuidae > Cerastis > Cerastis leucographa. The sequence goes on along the minus strand of OY720356.1, from coordinate 15,279,665 downwards.
GACCTGGGCCGCGAGGAGATGCTGGGGACTCTCGACAGAGATCCGTGGGGGCGCCCTTACAAGATGGTGCGGGACAAACTCCGCACCTGGGCCCCCCCCGCTGACGCAGAGTCTCCGCCCTCAGCTCGTGGAGGACGTGGTGAGCGCTCTGTTCCCTCTGCGAGGGGAACATCCTCCCCCGCCTATGGCTCCGCCGCTTGCGGTGCCAGATGTGGACCACATCGAGGACGATGACGACATTCCGGAAGTGACCGGGGTAGACCTGAGAGTGGCGGTAGGCAGGCTTAAAGCCAAAAATACCGCCCCGGGACCCGATGGCTTGCCTGGCAAAGCCTGGGTCCTGGCCTCGGAGGCTCTCGGGCCCCGACTGGAAGGGCTCTTAAGCGCATGCTTGGAGAGAGGCCAGTTCCCGCTTCGTTGGAAGACGGGGAAGCTGGTCCTCATCCGGAAGCCGGGGCGCCCTGCGGACTCTCCGTCCGCATACCGGCCCATTGTGTTGCTCGACGAGGTGGGCAAGCTCTTTGAAAGAGTCATTGCGAACCGCCTCGCCGGGCACCTTGTGGGGATGGGGCCGGACCTTGCGGAACACCAATTTGGTTTCCGCAGGGGGCGCTCGACGGTGGACGCCATCATGCGCGTGAGGGCTCTCACGACGGGGGATGCAGTGTCTCGGGGTGGGGTCGTCTTGGCGGTGTCTCTTGACATCGCCAACGCCTTCAACACCATGCCCTGGAGCTGCATAAGGGAGGCACTTCGGTATCATCGGGTGCCGACCTACCTTCGTCGTGTGGTCGGGGACTACCTGACGGATAGGGCCGTCATCTACCCCGGTCGCACCGGAGAATGGAATCGGCGAGAGGTGTCGTGCGGTGTTCCACAGGGATCGGTTCTGGGGCCGCCCTTGTGGAACATCGGCTACGACTGGGTGCTGCGCGCTGACCTCCCTAGTGGTGTCAGCGTAGTTTGCTACGCTGACGACACGCTGGTGCTGGCACAGGGGAGGTCGCACGAGGCGGCGGCCGAATTAATGACACGCGGGGTTGCGATAGTCGTGGAGAGAATCCGGCAACTGGGTCTTGAGGTGGCATTGCACAAGTCCGAGGCCATGTGCTTTCATGGGCCTCGGAATGCGCCACCGTCGGGATCCATACTGACGGTAGGAGGGGTTCCCATCGGCGTCGAGTCGACGCTGAAGTACCTAGGGCTTGTCCTCGACAGCCGGTGGAACTTCGTGGAGCACTTCCGACGTTTGGCCCCAAAACTGGAACGGGCAGGAGCTGCATTCAAGCGGCTCTTGCCCAACCTGGGGGGTCCAAACGCCTCCTGCCGGAGGCTCTACGCGGGGGTCGTGCGGTCCATGGCCCTTTATGGGGCCCCGGTGTGGGCGCGTTCTTTGAGGCGGCGAGCCGCCCATTACCTGAACGCGCCCCAGAGGGTGGTAGCCGTAAGGCTGATCCGGGGGTACCGTACGATCTCCGGCGAGGCGGCGAGCCTCTTGGCCGGATTGCCGCCATGGGATCTGGAGGCGATAGTCCTCGCGCGCCTGCACGAATGGCGCGCGGAAGCACTACGTCGGGGGGAAACTCCGCTGCCGCGGCAAATTGTCGCTCAGCGGACAGACCTCCGGCGTGATCTCATGGCGACATGGAGACAGCGACTGTCGCAACCACGTGCAGGGCACGCCACAATAGTGGCGATAAGTCCCCTCTTTGAGGAGTGGCTAGAGAGGCGGCACGGCGCCCTCACCTTCCGCCTGACGCAGGTCCTCACCGGACACGGTTGTTTCGGGAGGTTCCTGCACCGAATCGGGCGGGAGGAAACGCCCGGGTGTTACCATTGCGAGGATCGGCCGGAGGACACGGTGGAGCACACCGTGGAGCTCTGCCCCGCTTGGGCTGAGCACCGCCGTGTCCTCGTAGCGGCGATTGGCGGCGGCGACCTCTCGCGTCCGGCCCTGGTTCAATCCATGGTCCGGAGCGAGAGGGAATGGGATGCCGTCGCCTCCTTCTGCGAAGCAGTCATGCTAGCGAAGGAGGTGGCGGAACGTGAGAGGGAGAGAACCTCACGTCCCAGCCGCCGCGGGAGACGCCCCGGGCGTCGGGGGGCAACCAGTGGCCCCCGGCCACCGTAGGCGCGAGCCTGTGGACGGTGAGTAATGGGCTAGCTCACCGTCCGTCCGTCTTATGACGACAGGCCGTGTCGACGGCGCGTACGTGTTCCACGCGCGCCTCAAGGAGATGTCAGCAAACAGGATGGGGCCCGAGAGGGCCGATGCCTGCCAGGGCTGCGGGTTGTTCGAAAGAGATACCGCGGCCCTGGAACAAAAAGGGCGAAGAAGGAACATGGGTGGGTTTTAGTCAGTACAAGTCTGACACTCCCTCCCGCTCCGCCCAGAGCGGGAGAAGTCATTTGATGATTTCCCATCCCGAAAAAAAAAAAAAAAAAAAAAAAAAAAAAAAAGCCTGTTGGTTGGCTCATTTGCAACTATGGCATTACCGACAACACGCGACAACCAGATTGCTAAAAAATTAGAAAACTGAGTACTGAGAGCATGGGACGACACGCGCTTGCAAAAATTTATCTATTTCAATATCCTCTAGGTTGCATAAACAGGCGAAGAAAACTGTTCAGTTTTTTGTCTATGGCCGACTTTAGTAATAAGCTACTATCATTCAAAGATTCAGCCTCTAATGACGAATACTTACAGTAAGTTTTACTGCTGAAACAATTCCGTAGTACAGCTCAGCACAATGAAAGCGAAGCGAACGAAAGAACTCAATTGAGATAAGAGGGCGCTTGAAATTTTCACATGAGAGGCCCTCTTAACCATCGCTCATGTGAAAACAAACGGGACGCGTCAAGCGACTAATTGTGACTAAGTTTTGTCATTAGCAGATATTTTTTATAGCTTAAGTTCTTTGTTGTTATTTCAAGAACACACTTCAAAGAGTAATTAGAAAAATATATTTTAGTTGCTAAAGCTTTTTTTTACTTTTTAAAGAATAATGGGAGCGTAATGTTGATGATGATACCTAAACAATTGTTCATGTTTTTTTTGTAAATCACAAAAACTATTCACCAACGTGTCCATAAATGTGCAAGATTAACTGAGAATGAACCGCTATTTAGATACAAAACAGCACTAGTAGCATCAGCATCATTTTGTGTTAGTGAATTTTTAATTTCGAGGCGAAACTGTTATTAAATAGGTGCTGCAAACTACTAATGAAAAGCGTAATACCGAACATTCTCAAGCTGGGAATTTACCCCAAGATAGATTATTAAGGACTATTAATTAAGCCCAATTAGTTTCCAGACAAATAAAACAAGCGAAACAATAGTTCGGGTACCTACATAACTAACATAAACATTCTAACAATACCAACTACAACATGATCAGAAAATATCGGCCCAACTTTCCATATAAAACTCTATCTATAAACAAATCAGTAGAAGAGACGTATCGGAGAAAGAATTTTCGAGGACGCGCTCGATATTGCCAGACAAAGGTAACTTTTGTTTCACTTAGTAGCACTGAGCGTCTGTCTCAAACTTTACAAGATACATTAAGGTTGCTTGTCCTCGGCGATATGGCGAGGGATTTGCTCAACTTTTTCATGTTACAATGTTTATGTATACATATATGTACATCATACTTCTTTGTTACAAGTATTCTTCAGAGCTGTATCTTTGTGAAGTTATTTTGTATTGGGGTTTGCTGTGAATGTTTTGGTTGAATGTTAGCGTTTGACATGGAACTGATAGGTTAGAATTATTTTTTTAGTTTTTCCTGAAACTCTTGAAGGCACTGTAAATAGAAACAATGACAAAAAAAAAAGAAAATCAAAGGTTGAACGGAGCATCATAAAGAATCAATGTGCTTGAATTCTTTCTTTTAAAATTGAGGGAAATTTTTAAATATTTAAATATTTCCTTTGATTCTAACAAAGAGAAGTTCCTTTGTAGGATTTGATCCTTATCAGCAGCATTATGGCTTAAAGAAATAAAAAAGGTGGTGTCTATTGTTTTATGGTTTACAGAAATAATAAAATAATTATAGCGTCTATTATTTTGGCATAAAAATGGGTGAGATCGATTCCTAGCATTTAGAACGAACTAGGTTACTATAAAATCATGGCTTTTGACAAAAGTCATCATGACTACTTTTTATACCTATGATTTCTAACATCGAATCAAATTAGTATTCGTTATGAACCAATATGTTTTATATCTTCCTATGTTAATTTTACCTCAAGGTGGATGCGACAGGGTGGCTCGCGAAAATAAAATTTTCTCACGTTTTTTGCAATTTGCTAGTCAGTGTCAGGTTTTATGTTGAATAAAATATGATACGCGATAAGTAAATTACTTAAACACTATTAATATTAATTGCAAAAACCTTTAGGAAATTTGAATTTCGCGGGCCACCCTGTCACTTCCACCTTAAGAATTCCGTCGCTCCGAAAACAAAAATCTGATCGATAGAGATAGAGTTCATAAAGTTATAACGGGCAATGGGTTCGTTAACCTGCTCCATCTACTTGATCTAGACGAGTTTCAGTCTTTAACTTTATCACAAGATGAAAATTATCGGAGAAAGTTTCCAAACCGTCACTACCAAGTCTTAGTACGTAAATGAGTTTTTAAGCGGGTTGATAAAAAATTTAAACTTTGAGCAAACCTATGAAGTTGAAAGTTTTAAAATTTCTTAATCACACTCTGGTGCAGGCACTAGACTCGACTATCAGGGTACTTAAGAACGAAACAACTAAAAATTTGTTGTTCAGTTCCAAAAGTTCCTGTCTGTGGTTAAACATCACATTTACGCGGAACCCGGATTCCGTCTTGGGTCGGGAAATCCTGGGTTTTAATATAAGACCGAAACCAAGGTACCAGGGGGAAACCGAACTTAATACTAACATTTACATGATTTAGGATAAACGAAAACTTTATTAGTCTGGGATAATTTAAGAACAGTCAAAAATCCCGCGTTTCACAATGGAACCGAAACCGGGTTCCGCATGCCCTAATAACATTAATCTCCAATTGGACCGAGTGCAGTCATAAGGGAGAAGGGAGCTGGATCTTTCCATTTAATCCTTACAATCTTCGATTTCAGCGAGTTTACCTGTACTCCAAAGGTCTCGCTCGACTGGCAGGTGTGCTGTAGTTCACTGAGACTTCCACCGTCACGACCTCGCCGGATACCACAGGATGTTCAGAAAATGCCTGCACAGAGTAAATATCACATTAATGTTTAAGGAACATCGAAGAGCTTAGTTGAGGCCAAGGGCTAGCTTTTACCTTGGCTAGAGGCTACGTGTTACCATGCAATATATACATATAGTGTAGTAATATATAGTGGCAACGTCTCTTGGGCATAGTACCAGCTGATAAGAAGCAGGTAAGGAGCCGAGGAGGAGTTTTTTTATGCAGTATTATAGTTTATTTAATAGTTTTTAATTTTAATAGTTAATGTACATTATTTGTGTAGACCATGATATTAAGAAGGTTCAATGTTCGCCCCAAAAGATCGTTGAACCATACCAGTAAACTTTTAGTCTTAAGAGCGTTCTCGCAAAATTCTTAACTCAAAAAACAACGCCGACTGACGTTGAGTGCGCTTGTGTGCGTGGTGCACGCTTCTTGATACACACACGTGCAGAGGCAGGGGTGCGTAACCCGGTTCACTGCGGTTTACTTATAATTTGATTGAGAAAAAAATACAAGATATGGAACGTATTATTATGATAAAGAAATACAAATAGTATAAGAGTAGCCTACAAAAGTAAAATAATTATTGGTGAGTTCGTTTCTTTGTTATGCTTTTACACTAAAACAACTAGACAGATTTGGATAAATGTTGGCACGTAGGTATACTCATGGTTTACCTACGTGCCAAATTTTATCCAAATTCTAATCCTGGCAACGGACATAGGATACTTTTTATCCCGATATTCCCACGAGATCATTATTTATGCGGGTGAAACCACGGGGTGCTGCTATTCTATACTAATATATATTATGAAGAGAAAATATTTGTTCACCACTAAAAAGCTACATCTTTACCGAGTAACAAGGCTATATTATATCACAATTTTTGCGGACGAAATCACGGGCGAAATGATAGTATTTTATAAAAACGTAACATAGTAATAATTTTATAATACAATTTCCCTCAAGGGCATCGATCTGCTCCTCCTGGAAGCCTCGATAGTGCAGGCCTGGGTGACATCACCGAACAGGCCTGCTGACGTCAACAACGAGGCAGGGTGGTTCCAGGAGGTCATGTCCGACATCTGCGACGTGGCAATGCCCCGAGTTCAGCCAGGAAGCGCCCGGCGTCAGGTGTACTGGTGGTCGCGAGAGCTGACGTCTCTGCGCGAGGCGTGCGACGCCGCGCGGCACCCGTACGCCAGGCATCGCAGGCTCCGCATCCGCCCTCCGGATGCGGCAGCCATTGAAGCGGAGCTGTACGAGGGATACAGAGCAGCGAAAACCGCCCTCCAAGAGGCTGTCTAGCGAGCCAAAGACCTGGGCCGCGAGGAGATGCTGGAGACTCTCGACAGAGATCCGTGGGGGCGCCCTTACAAGATGGTGCGGGACAAACTCCGCACCTGGGCCCCCCCGCTGACGCAGAGTCTCCGCCCTCAGCTCGTGGAGGACGTGGTGAGCGCTCTGTTCCCTCTGTGAGGGGAACATCCTCCCCCGCCTATGGCTCCGCCGCTTGCGGTGCCAAAAGTGGACCACATCGAGGACGATGCCGACATTCCGGAAGTGACTGGGGTAGACCTGAGAGTGGCGGTAGGCAGGCTTAAAGCCAAAAATACCGCCCGGGACCCGATGGCTTGCCTGGCAAAGCCTGGGTCCTGGCCTCGGAGGCTCTCGGGCCCCGACTGGAAGGTCTCTTAAGCGCATGCTTGAGGAGAGGCCAGTTCCCGCTTCGTTGGAAGACGGGGAAGCTGGTCCTCATTCGGAAGCCGGGGCGCCCTGCGGACTCTCCGTCCGCATACCGGCCCATTGTGTTGCTCGACGAGGTGGGCAAGCTCTTTGAAAGAGTCATTGCTAACCGCCTCGGGCACCTTGTGGGGATGGGGCCGGATCTTGCGGATCACCAGTTTGGTTTCCGCAGGGGGCGCTCGACGGTGGACGCCATCATGCGCGTGAGGGCTCTCACGACGGGGGATGCGGTGTCCCTGGGTGGGGTCGTCGTGGCGGTGTCTCTTGACATCGCCAACGCCTTCAACATCATGCCCTGGACCTGCATTAGGGAGGTACTCCGGTATCACCGGGTGCCGACCTACCTTCGTCGTGTGGTCGGGGACTACCTGACGGACAGAGCCGTCATCTACCCCGGTCGCAACGGAGAGTGGAACCGGCGAGAGATGTCGTGCGGTGTTCCACAGGGATCGGTTCTGGGGCCACCCTTGTGGAACATCGGCTACGACTGGGTGCTGCGCGCTGATCTACCTAGCGGTGTCAGCGTAGTTTGCTACGCTGACGACACGCTGGTGCTGGCACAGGGGAGGTCGCACGAGACGGCGGCCGAACTTATGACACGCGGGGTTGCGATAGTCGTGGAAAGAATCCGGCAACTGGGTCTCGAGGTGGAATTGCACAAGTCCGAGGCCATGTGCTTTCATGGGCCTCGGAATGCGCCACCGTCGGGATCCATACTGACGGTAGGAGGGGTTCCCATCGGCGTCGAGTCGACGCTAAAGTACCTAGGGCTTGTCCTCGACAGCCGGAACTTCGTTGAGCACTTCCGACGTTTGGCCCCAAAACTGGAACGGGCAGGGGCTGCATTCAAGCGGCTCTTGCCCAACTTGGGGGATCCAAACGCCTCCTGCCGGAGGCTCTATGCGGGGATCGTGCGGTCCATGGCCCTTTACGGGGCCCCGGTGTGGGCACGTTCTTTGAAGCGGCGAGCCGCCCATTACCTGAACGCGCCCCAGAAGGTGGTAGCCGTAAGACTGGTCCGGGGGCACCGCACGATCTCCGGCGAGGCGGCGAGCCTCTTGGCCGGATTGCCACCATGGGATCTGGAGGCGATAGTGCTCGCGCGCCTGCACGAATGGCGCGCGGAGGCACTACGCCGGGGGGAAACTCCGCTGCCGCGGCAAATTGTCGCTCAGCGGACAGACCTCCGGCGCGATCTCATGGCGGCATGGAGACAGCGACTATCGCAACCACGTGCAGGGCACGCCACAATAGTGGCGATAAGTCCCCTCTTTGAGGAGTGGCTAGAGCTTTATCAATAAAGATCATTGTTATCTAGTAATAATAACAAATAAATAATAATAATAAAAATTAATAATAATTTTAATATAATTATAATTAATAACACCTCAAAGGTCGGGGTTCCAGCAGCTTCATCTGCGCTGACACCCAGCCCACCAGAAGCCTTCCAGCCTCCACGATTGTTTTCGCCGCCGTCACAGGGTAGCTTACCATAATGGTTCGCATGCCCGAGTGGTCCGAACGTAGGGTGCCTGCCCTGACCTGCTCAGCAGGGCACCCACCGGTCCTGGTGACGGCGGCGACCGCCTCCTCTTGGGTCACAGAGTCGTCCAGGCCCAGGATGCGCAGGTCTGCGCATCTGACGGGCCTGGACACTCGGGCCTCATCCGCATCTAGGGACGCTCTTAGCTTTTCAGCCAGAGCGTCAGCGGACGGGCCACTATTTACACCGGGGATCTCCAGCGCTCGAGCCCCTGTCGCGGTGAATTTAAGCAGGAAGCCCCCGGTGATCCCGAGCTCTGCGAGATCCACCGTCGCTTTCGCCTTCGAGAGCATGTCGCGGTAGGACACGCCCCTCTTTTCCGCTTCCGGCTGTAGCGTGATCACTACAGTTGCGGTCTTCGGGGCGCGGAGTCTAGCCGCGACGCTTCGCGCCTTGTGCCGCCACCTTCGCTCCTCGTTGAGGGCCTTTTTGGCCACCTTTCACCCCTTCCTCCTTTCCCCGACCACCTGCCACTCGGTTTCGGCCGCGGCAGGCGTGGGGGGTGGTGGCGGTGGCTGCGGCCGGCTTGCTGCTGGCGCAGACACCGCCACCACCTGAGGAGCCACCTTGCCCTTTTTCTGGGCCGCTGCCTGTTTTGGCGGAGCCGACTTTCCGGGGCCGGGCCTAGTCCTGCCAGAACGCTGGCCAGACTGCCCCGGCCCGGAATTGGCAGCCGTAGCAGCCGCATATGAGACTGCCTTCGGGCCCGGGACCAACCTCGGGCCCGGGGTCGCATTCGGGCCCGAGCCCGCCCTCGGGCCCGCGGTCGCCTTGTTTGCCGCCAGGGAGGGGCGCAGTACAATGCCCTCCAGGACAGAGGTAACTTTACCTTGTATCAACATTTTGAGCAAGCGATGATGATAATCCATCAATGTGCTGATTAATAACAGGGTCCTTTAATCCGCTGTAAACATAAAATATAACTTAAGTAATGACCGCATACACTACTCAGATCAACTAGGTATTTTTTACATTTACCGTAGAACTGCTCTTGCCTTTTGTAGGTATTCTTTTTTACTAGCTTTCCTCTTCTTCTTGGTAGGAACCGTATGTATTTATTTCTAAAAGAAAGATTTCTGTTACCCGTAATTTATTGACGATTAATCTTTATAATGATCTTCTTTTTGATTATCATCTTGATGATGATGATGATGAATCTTTATAATTAGATTGTACAAAGTGTATCTTTCAATCATAAAACATGACTACAATGAATCATAAGTACAAAGAATACTAACATTTAAACTGCTGACGACCCCTGGGTTTTCTGTCAAAATTACCTCACGCACACTAAGGCGCGCGGGAGCGCGAGCGACACAGGTCCGTTCTCCACAAGCCCTCAGGCGACACTGACACTACTGACAGTACACGCGTCGTACATCAACTAATAAGGCATTATTTTAGAATATTGTAATAAATAAATGTGAAGGTAAAAAGTAAAAATAAAAATATTTAGAGGAAAGGTAAAGTCTTATATTATAGTATGGTGAACTTTCTTTTTGTTAATTTTGTCATTATCTTATGTTTAAACAATATTGAAAATGCATACATTTTAGATCAGTATTGCTTTTGAATATCGTTTTTTTTTGCGTGGATTCAATTTTTATCTCAATTCTAATCAATCTACGAACTTGAAGACTATATGACCTGTAAATATATATTTTTTTCAGATCTTTTCGTGCTGCCAGTTTGACACAAATAGCAGGGAAAACCCTGATGTTTTACGATTGCTTGAAAATGGGTGTCGGGAAATTGCTATTTCTCGAAATATTTACGTATATAACAAAATTCTAATCAATCTACAAACTAAATCAAAGTTAGATTTATGAGTTTTCATTGAAATATTATGCCATTATCTTTAAATAACAAATATCGAGAACTTGAAAAAGTACGTATTTTTGGTCAAACGCTTAAAATATGTGAGCGCGCTCTTAAGAACGACAGCCCGAAATAAGTTCCAAAATGATCGTTAGCCGAAGAACTTTGGATCGAAAGAACTATTGAATGGAGAAGTTTGCGCGATGTACTGTCAGTTAAAAGAATTATACTCCGATAAACGTTTGTTGAAAAATACGACCACTACATCCCCGAACACTTAATTCTGCCGTACCGCTTAAATTATTTCTTTACTTAAGATTATCCTATTTACACTAGGCATAATCAGTAATAATGTCCGGGATACAAGCCATGAGCGGGAGTAGGCTGAAAATCTGTTTCTGTCTACATGAGCCCAGTTGGTAGATGACACATGTCATCGATTTTTTTGTTACTACTTGACAGTCTAGTTTATTTACGTTGTTTTAATTCACCGCTTTGATACAATTTATTCATGACAAAATCGATTCCAGACGATTGGCAACGAATATAATACGATTCAAAGTTTTCATTTCAAGCAATCACGTGGATTTTTACACACGGCTGAGCTAAGTATCCATAACTCTGAAAGCTTGAAACAGGTTACAACGATATAATGCCTGTGGCATCAGCGTTTCATAACACGTTATGTAACATTAACCACAATAACGGTAAATAATCACACGTGCACCTAATGGACTCTTTTGTTATTTAGGTACTGTTATTTTGTAACGACATATTATGAAAACAGAAAAGGTAATTTAAAACAATGCCAGTGCCGTAGTATTTTAATTATGTTAATAAAAAAAGAAAAGAGACGTGCTTTTGTTTTATGTTTAAGGTTGCACAAGTCGACGGCTCGAACTCGTTGGCGGGCGTGGCTAATATGCATGCTATTTAGTAAAGTTTTTAATTTATTTAGTATTCATTTATCTAGTTTTTATTTAGTTATTTATTTAGTGAAATATACGAAGTTAAAATTAGTGTTCATATATTTTTTTTTCCATATCTGCTTTCATACAGGGCTAGATAATGACATGACCAGTTGATACTATTACAATTTTAGTTTTGAACCTACACCGTCAAACAGACGAGTAATCACCATACTACGTTTGTATGGAAGAATGACCGACTAGTGTAACCTTAAACTCAGTTTCTAAACTTCAACGTGAAACAATACTTTTTTTTTTTTTGCGGATGGGAAATCATCAAATGACTTCTCCCGCTCTGGGCGGAGCGGGAGGGAGTGTCAGACTTGTACTGACTATAACCCACCCATGTTCCTTCTTCGCCCTTTGTGTTCCAGGGCCGCGGTATCTCTTTCGAACAACCCGCAGCACGTGAAACAATACTGAAGTGAAGTTGAAATGATTTCAAAAGTCAATATTGGGCACAGTTTGAAGCTATTCAACCTTTGTAATAGAAAACTTTCTACTAATTGAAGTTGTTTACGTGAACGTTCATCTTTGTACAAAAGACGATGAAGAAAAATAAGATTATATAAAGTGTGTTGCGTGAGTCCCAATTAACGTTCAGCGGTACAGATGAAAGCGTTGTTGAATAATTAACCGGGCGGGGATGCCGACCCTTATCATCCGATGTTTCGCCTCGTTACACTTTTCATAGTTTATTTCCTTTTGTAATACATTCTACACAATCACAGAATGAGCTGGTTTCACTTCTATTCAAAATATCTGAAAATAATTGCTGGGAATGGAGATAATGGGCGGTCGGCCGAGAAGAGGGACCTTGTAAAATTACCGACGTAAACGTTGACTTTTATAATTTCCACGTGGAATGCTCGGGGTTTTATGTTGAAGTTAAATTATAAAGCGCTGTTTTGAGAAGAATGAATATAAATAGAATCGGCTCATACTTAATAAGCCATTCTAAGAATAAGAATAAATTAGGCTTTGTTTTTTAAGGGATATTGTTTGTGTTTGTGAAGTTTTGGGGCTTATTTAGGCTTTTAATAAAGCAAAACATTTAAAAAAGCCAGAAAAATTTACACGCAAAAAGCCATAAAATAAACGAGTGTAAAATTAATCGTTGCTCTCTTTTCCATGTTTCATTCAAATTAGCTTCTTTATAGAACCGAAGGCGTATTCAGCCAGGCTAACATACTCGGATATAAATTCTGTAATAATTTTCTACAGCGCAAGCGAAGTTTATTCCTATTGAGCCAGAAGCGGCCGCTTTCAAAGTAATGTATCTCGTTTATAAACGCTTGCAATCCATTGGAAGTTGAGCGAAAAATGAGAATTGAGTTTTATTCTAGCCTCATTTTTCGGGACATATTTCCTAATTTAAACACATACTCGCAAATGTTTTTGTCATAATTTAAGTGTAACTTTTCGTTTTTTGTTGAACTCGACACTCATAGTTGCTTTTGACATCAATAATATGTCTAGGACTATGCAGTTCACCTTTTAACTGATAAATGTTATACAGAATAGATTTTTAACTAATATGTTGGAATCTAACTTAACCTAAAGTATTATTATAGTTTCAACTTAGTACCTACTAAGTTGAAACTATACTTTACTGAAGTTCCAACATAAACTTAAAACGTGTAAACTTCTCTGGGAAAACAACTTTCAAAGATAAGCGAATGAAAAACATAGCTTCCCTGCTTAGCAATCTTTAAGTGTACCCATCACAGTCAAACTTTAACCAAGTCGAAGAAAATTCAAACTCACCATTATCATTAAGTCGGTCTGCAGCTTCGAGTCTGAGGATATAAAGACATCCGTGTCGGTCCTCGTCCAGCGGATCAGCGTCCCTCCCGCCACCACCTCCCCCTCCCAGCGAGACCCTTCCTTTATATCTATCACATGACTATCCACCTCTATGATCTGTAGGTTCTGAGGCACGTTAGGATCATACTTCAAGTACTTGTCCTGTTTAGAATCGATGTCGTAGCGTTTGGAGTGTTTCATCAGATCTAGCATCTGTTTGTCTCGCTTCTTCTCTCGCATGGCTATGCTTAGAGGTATGGGGGTGACGATGTGGACTGAGAGTTGGTGTGCGTCGTGAGGGATCATTGTCATGCGGGTCCAGCCTAAAAGAAAGCATATTGTTTAAAGTCAAGTCTACGAAGACAGTGGTCAAGATTATTTATCTTAAGCAATCTATTCCCATATGGTAAAAAGATGTGTAGAGTTTATAAGTTTTTTGTTTTGTAAGTTTGGATGTAGGAGTAATCATCAGAGCTACTGATCCGATTTTAGACAGTATTTTTTCTAAACTAGCTCCATTATCGAGCAATAAAAAAAAAGTTTATTTCTGACTACAGTCCATAAGTTTGTTAGTAACAATGGTGTTTAAGGAACTAGTTTAGTATAGTTTAAAATAGTTATTATTTATTAAGACCTATTACTGTCCCCACCCAGTGCCTCTGGAAGTAACAGTTCGGTCTGGCAGCAATCATCTTCAAAATGCTGTAGTAAGGAAGCCGTAATGCCGCGGGCAAAAGCTAATAAATAATAAACTTGTAAAAGTAATAAAATCGCAAAAGGGTTATAGCGGTAGGTATGATAATAATGTATAGCATTACGATGTTTGTCCTCTGAGTATAATTTTTATGCTTTTCGCCGTAATCACGTGAGAAAACCTACAATAGAAAAGTTGGGCTACAAATTACAATGCATAAAAGTCCGTTTAAGGCAGATATGCCTTGTTCCACTTTAAGATTCTTGTTGAGGTATTACCCCATAGTTCGGGGTAGGCTCTAATTTAAGTAAGAAATATATTAAATTCCGCCACAACCTAAACGGTTTCTAGCCTAGATAAGTTTAAGTTTATCAATCGCCTAAACGTATTAATTTAATTCCTAGAAACCGCAGGAATACTCAAATATTCCCACAATTGGATGTCCCAGCCGGTTTTTGACCTCCACAAAATATACTACTTAGATTAGGTCAGAAGTAATTTATCTAAGTCGTCGACTGAGCTGTTCTGAATGAAATCTAAGTGAATTACTCTTTCGCTCCAGAACGTTCACCTATTCCCTACAACTCTCCTAGATAAACTTGAGGGGTTCAGCTTGCTCGTTTTTGTTCGTCGGCGTTTGAAGCAAAAGTTTTCAACTATCCAGTCGATAAAATCTTCTAATTGCTTTAGTAGTTAATTGTCTTTTTAATGGCAATTTGGTTCAGCTTAGGTCATTGGAGTAATAATTTTATTAGTTTTCCAATTTTGAGTTTAGTTTGTAATGGGTTTTATCGTTAACTACGAAAACAAGAATAAATTCATCGAAACAATTTAAAAGCAAATAACTTACCGTTTCCAAGTTGTCGTGTGTAAACGTGTGTGTTATTATTGCAGTATCCATCTGGGCACCAGTTGCAGACACTGTCTGATGAATTGCAATGTCCTTGCACACAAGTACCCTGAGAAAAAAAAATGTTCATTTATGTTTCGTTTGGAGGTTCTATTAAACTAAAATGGAAAATATTCATCATACATTGGAATCATAGTTTAAAACGGCTTAGTGGAGGTTCTTTCATCATCATCATCAGCCTATAATGTTCCCACTGCTGGGACACAGGCCTCCTCTCTAAGAGAGGGAGTGGGCTATAAACCACCACGGAGGTTCAGTGCGGGTTGGTAGATGTCACATGTCTTCGAATTTGATGTTCTAGGACATGCCGGTTTCCTCACGATGTTATCCTTCACCGTTTTTGTGAGCAGCGGTGATGAAATAAATTACACAAAGTAATGCGCCTGCCTTCGAACCCACGGCTTACTGCTCGTAAGTCGGGGCTGCCACCACTGGGCCACCGCTGCTCTCCTGGAAGGTTCCTTACACCCTGTATATTACAGTACCCGGTTGACTTTGTAAAAGACTATCCACAGGTATGAGGCAAGTGACAACTGATTCAAACATACCTTTCCGAAAAAAACGATCGTGACATATAGTAACATTTATAGCCGAAGCCTAAGTACTGTAGAAATATGGGTACCTACTAAGTAAAAGGAAAACGGTGTCACAAGCTTAGAATTAAACGATGACAAATTATAAAGCATTTTTCGGAGTTTTCGTTGAGAGTTTTCCACTTTGCCCTAGAAAGAGGCTCGAATTTGCGACTCTTAACTAAGTTGATGTTATAATTACTGCACTTTGTTATAAGTGAGTGCTGTTTAATTTATCTTATTCTTTGATATTTTTTTGGAAATGTTTATCGTTCTAAATTCTGTAATTCATCTATTACGTTATTAAATTGCGTTAATATGCTCTTTGGTGGATTTTACTTAAATAAATACCTAAACGAAAACAGGCATCCATTTTTAAGGCTGCGGAAAGAGATTTATGTAGTTTGGCATTGGTCTAAAAACGCGTAAGTAAGCTTTTCTAGATTCTTTAGGAATTTTATTGCATAGACCCCAATTTTGCAGCTTTGAATCAGCGTATTTGGAATCCGTAGCCATGGATTCTGTAAAGCAAGCGTATGTCTTATTAATAGAGTACTAAATATTTACCAAAACTTGGTAACATTAAGCTGAATTTATTCAGCTTTTGTATCATCATCTGCCTAGCCTTGTCCAGACTATGTTGGGGTCGACGTCCAGTCTAACCGGATGCAGCTGAATACCACTATTTTAGATGGAGTGACCGCTTATCTGATCTCCACAACCCAGTAAGTACGGGCATTACCCCGTACTAACTGGGTTGTGGAGGTTTGGGGTATCGCATTAACGATACCGCGTGGTAAGACTGGCTGTCGGACATTCGGGCCACTGACTATCCGTAACGACTGTCAGAGATCTACAAATGTCAGCCGGGACCAAAAGCTTAAGGTTTGTACATATGTGCTAAAATAATTAAGAAAAAAAAACATTACCTGGAAGCATACGTCGTAAGGTCTACTGTAACTGCACGGAGTACCGTCGGGCAGAGCTCCAAAGTTCGACGGACCTCCGCCACCGTAGTCCACACACCACACCTCACAGTGCTGGGTTTCTAATAACACATGATATAAATATTTTGAATCAATTGTACTTTGAATGCTAAAGCGCATTTTCGCATAAATAGGTCTGGCTAAGCCCTAGAGGAGTGGTTTTTGTATAGAAATTTTGTGATAGGTGCAATCTGCCATCCTGGATGTACATTTACATAGAAAGCACGGCCAAAAAGGGACCCGGCCGTACGTATTTTTTCAGAGCCTCTGTAGGTTGTCACTGTATGCTTTGAGTTGGATGTTGGACAAAATACTTAGTTTCTAAGATTAGAAGTTATACTACCGTCCCGTATTGATGATGATGAGATGATTTCCGACATTCAAGCGAACAAAACCTAGTTCAAAATATACTTCTAAAACTCACCATTGGGATGTAGATACGGTATATACCGAGCATGTTGTCTTATACAGATATCAGCGCGAGCGTCACGCACGGCTGCACAAGCCACCCCCGCCCAACATGTGCGAACCTGGAAACCAGCGCCCTCGCAAGCGCTCTCCGATGTTATACTGTGAATAGTAAGTAGGGAGTTTAGAAATTTTATTTATATTCTTCTTTCTTTATAATGAGTGTAAAAAAAACAGGGGGGCTTTGACAAGCGGTTATTCTTTTTGAAGCATTGCGTTTTTAGACAGGATTGACCAATAGCGTTTTACAACATAAGCCTTTTAGCATTAGATTATGTCGCTTTAAAACATTTATGTCTGTACCATGATAGTTCTTGTGCATAGAATGTCATGTTTCTGTAGGCTCTCTGACCTCTGTAAAGATATTGAACTAAAATGAACTTTAAAAAAATTCAACAGTGAGCATATACAACTTACCCTTTATACCTGCACCGTCTTATCCTCGTACGCAGACCATACCCGCAGTCAGCACTGCAGCCACTCCACTTCCCCCATTCACTCCACTCGGGTTTCTCATTCTCTCTCTCTTTATCTTCCACCTTGTGTTCTATCACTTCTGTCTGCTTCCTCTCTGATTCAGTCTTTATAGCATGACCGGGCATCGGCTCGCATATGCGGTCTACGCACCACTGGAAAACGAAAATAGTAAGAGGGATTAATTTAAAAGATAAGATTAAAATAAAATAAAACTTGGTAAGACTGGTTGACAGATATTCGGCCCATTGACTGTCTGTAACGACTAAAACTACTACGACTAAGACTAATGTCAAAGATCTACATATTTAAATGACAGCTGGGACTAAAGGCTTAATTAAAGCTCTCTGAGGCACGGACGAAACTCGGTATGTCATGGGTGGTCCCATCCACGGCCCAACCCAAGCAAGCGCGGCTAACCCTAAAGATCGACCCGAGCTACTGTTATTAGCCAGGAGCTTTGCACTAAATGTGACACATAATGAAAATAAACTGAAGCGAGGTAAGTTGCGGCCATGAGCGAGCCTAATTAGTGTACCTAAACGAAAACCCACTAAGAAAAAAAAAAACATGTTATAGGAAAACATGTGTTTCTTGTCCTATCAACATACAATATTTTAACGGTTTTTGATATTTACACAATCTAACATGTATAAAGAAAAGAAGAGCGATGAACTTTCTACAAAGTAATTTATCCGAGCTACCTTTTTTCTTATTTGCCAAAAGTTGAAAGCCAAAAACCTCACTATCGAATATTTATAAGATTAGTCAAAGTAGAGTGAAGCGTCTCTGTATCGGCAAGACCTAAAGTAAAGCTCTAAAGTGAACATTATTCACATGATACAAATCTGTTGATAAAGCTGGTTTCAGCAAATTTTAAATTCGATTTATCAATCCGTGCAATCCCCGACAAATCTTTTACGGTCCAAATGGACACCAAAGTTATAAAACGGAAAGCGTGTCTGTTATTGGATATAAAGATTTCAGTTCAAAGGAAATTGATATAGCCAATAATACTTATATTTTTACTTTTATTTCCCTTTCTTCAACCGAAAAAAATATAACTGTTCTAACAGAGAACAATAAAATTATTACTATTCCAATGTTTCTGCAAAGATTCAAAGCGGCTTTATTATAAGGAGATTAAAAAGTCCTGCAATCTGAGGGCCAATTTTATATTTGTTTCGTTTTGTAATGTAGCTACTTAGGATTTACTCGACTCGCAGAGAGCAAAGGTAGTTCTTAAAAATGTCTTTGCTTTAAATTATTTCGTTTTCAAGAAAGAAAAAAAATACAGAGAGTTTTTAATATCTACGGTTAACTAAGTATATAAGCATTTCATCAGCATCATTCTCCTCATTACAAGCATCTTCAAGAATTCCAAGAACAACATTGAGTCGCGTTGCGTGCCCTCTTAAAGCTAATTATTTTCTCAGAAGTTCAATGAGAGATCTTTCTCGTCATTCAGAATAAAACAGGCTGGTATTAAATGAGATGAGCGCAGTCCTTATTGAAATGTCCTCGGATGAAATTGGTTTTAAATTGTCATTGAATTTCGTATTGGCATGAAAGTGCTCTAGGATTGCTGTGTTATTTCACGGCTGCGCACAATGGCACTCGTCGGAGCGGTGTTTATCTGGCAGTGCCAGCACTCGTCATTTGCATAGCTTGAAAAACATATTCACAAAGGATTTTATTGAATTTATGCGCACACACGTGCCCTCCGTGTGCGACCGATGGAACCCTTAGTAAAGTATGCGACGGTGGCACGCGAACACGAATAAAACGTTCTATTTTCCTAGAAATGTTGATATTGCTTGTTAAATAGCGATTTCAACTAAGTACGACATAAATTTTCATTAATTCAGATATGAATGCTAATCAATCTCCTTCCTGTCTGCCGGGATTAATACTGGAATTTGTCGGCTTTATTATTTTCACTTTGTACAGGCCTTTGTAAGTACTTCAGAAGTCGTCTTCATTTAATATTACATCTATTACTCAATTACCATCAGGAACCGTGGCTTAAAATATGAAAACTTCTACTTCTGAAATGTTATTGATTACTGGAAACATTGTGTACAAGTATTACTTGGATTTTCTGTATACCCGACCTGATTGTGGAGTTTCTTTAGCTATTTAAAGTTTGCCTTGTATACAATTTGGGCAGATGTCGGCGTTATTAGGTGCGTTACCTTGGTGTGACCGCAGGGCGTGCCCTCGAGCGACGGCGCGCGCTTGCTATAGCAGATGCGAGAAGGGTCAGGTACTAGCAACCGTTGTGCATGTATGCCCAGGATATATGAACGTGGACGATGCAAAAGGAGTACTAAAGGGTCATAGTAATTGGATTTCTGTAGTTTCATAATCCCAAGGGATAAGCGTCAGTTTATGTGTATGCGTATCAGTAAGGTCCAAAATTGTCAAACCACACAAAATTGTCACACATTTGATTAATCATTAGATACAAAACTCTCATGTCACTTTATTAGAAAAATAATATTTTTGTTCAATATCATTTCAATTTATTTTTGTTTGGATTTTAATCCTTAATGTTATAGTTGAAGCCAGCAACTTTTGAACCGTACCATAAATGTGTGTGTGTAGAGTAGGTATGTGTGTATTTACTTCAAACACAATTTGAGCAGGTATGACTGTGATTAAATGTGTTACCTTGTTTTGACCGCAGGGCGTGCCCTCTAGCGGCGGTGCACGCTTGGTGTGGCACACGTGCGTCTTGGCGCGGTGAGCACACCACAGCCGCGAGCACGCGGACCGCACCTTCACTGACTTGCATACTGAGAACCTGAAGAAAGGGAAAATTTAACAATAGAAAGGGAAAATTTAACAATAGAAAGGGAACATTTTACAATAGAAAGGGAACATTTTACAATAGAAATAATAACTGCCTCGTTGGTATAATGGTCACGCAACTGCTTGGCATGAGATCCCGGGTTCATTTCCCCGGGTCGGGTAAAGTTGGTATAGGCTCCCCTCCCATTCCTTCCAATTTCGCCTCGTTGTTGCGCCTCTTCTTGCTAATTAACTTTCTTTAGCTTTTATTAAATCACATGTATGTTCTTTTAAGTACCCACCTAACCTTTCACAAGTGCCGTCTTTGACTTCTCTTTGAGAAAAATACTCCAAGCCCTAAAATTACCTTCGCTCTTCAATTTCTAGGGCTCTTGGAGTAAGAGCCAGTAAAAGTACGATAAATATATTATTCAAACATTTTCAATGCATAATAATGAGCGTATCAGCAGCCTATCATCTCGTTCAATGGTTGTTTATAAATAAGTCATAAGAATTTTAAGATCTTGTAAGTCTATTGTACAGCGTGTTTGGTTTATCTACATTCTTAATTTAAATAACATATAGCGATAATCATTAAATCAGCCCAATTATTTATTACAGAAACAAAATAGTTATTATCAATGTGAAAATTAAAAAGAAAGCTGCCAAAAGAAATTAAAAATCTTAGAGCCCGTTTAAATAAAACCGAAGATGATCAATTGGAGACCTGACATTAAATTCAATAGCAATGCCTCTATCTAAAACAACTCTATGAGATGTCATTGCTATAAAGTTATCAATAACTCAGTAATGTATCTTCCATAATAATGAAAACACACTGTACGTAAGACTTCACTTTTAATAGAAAGCCTACTATAATCCAAATTTCTCATCATTATGTAATTTAAATAGATTTTCGATCCAATTTCGTGACGATTTACAATCGATATCTACCTACAGAATTGTGTATGTGCGCATCGCTTACTACATTTCGGACTATTTGTATGCAAATTGGTTCGTTAGATTATTTACTACAATGGATTGGAGATTGTGGGCAAATTAATCCTCATTCATGTAGATACAATAACCACGCTGGACACGGGGGCGCGGGGCCAGGGTGAGCAAATACCATGTGTCTTCGAATTTTTGTTCTAGGAATAGCCGGTTTCCTCAAGATGTTTTTTCCACCATTTTTGAGGGCAGTTTTGATAAATGAATTTACTTAAATTGTAGGCCCACGACCTACATGTTTTAAGTCACGGCCGGTGTGAAAGCTACTCCTTTTGGTTTCATTAATTTAAGGTCCAATTTCCCTTAAAACTCTTTAACAAATAATTTCAATTTTCTCTGGCCTAATCGAAACTTGATTGGGTCTAGGTAAACGACGATAGGAATAAAAAAAAAGCTGTATCCGTTCAAAGCAATAACCGATACTGATTGAAGAGAAGGTACGGTTTACAAGTTACAGTCTTTGCCAGATGTACCAAACCGAATAAACCTACCTATTTTTTATCTTGTCCTAACATTTTATTATTTTGGGTTTGAAACTTGTTTTTGGGGATTCTCGTGATGAAAATAAAAAAAGTGTTTTTCACAGCAAGTAGCTTTTTTAACCCCCGACCAAACCAAAAAAGAGGGGTGTTACAAATTCGGGGGTCCGCTTCGTTCTGTACTTGTACTAAGCGGTCTTCTTAGCGGTTTCCCGACGCTACGACGCTTGGATTAATTTATTCTTGGCTTTATAGAGGTTTTTTGTGTCGAGGGTTTTTTAAATTTTTTTCATGCTTTTTGAACTTATTTTTTCTTAGCGTTATCTGTCCCACTCGGTGACAAGTGACAAGATTTAAAATTTCAAATCGACTAGACCTGTGGAAGTAGTTTATATCCCTTCATCAACTAGAAAAGTGGTGATTATCTATAAACGACTGAACAAATTTTCTCGAAACATCAGCTAAGAACAATCTCGATTAAAATACCTATTAAACAAAACCTATTTCATCGAAATCGGTTCATCCGTTTAGGAGCTACGATGCCACAGACAGATACACAGATACATACGTCAAACTTATAACATCCCTCTTTTGGTCGGGGTTTAAAAATAATACCCAGTAAATAGTACCCAGTAGTATTATAATCATGAAGAAGTAATCGACCAATATGGTTTCAGTGGCTAAGATTCTTTCAGGTCGGTGTTTATTTGATATTTAGAGCTACAACATACATCTATTTATATATAAAATTCAAAGTCCTGACTAACTGACTGATTTAGATATCAACGCACGGCCTAAACCGCTGGTCCTAGAGACCTGCAATTTGGAGGATGTATTCTTTGTGAACATTAGGTATCCAATAAGAAAGGGTTTTTCGAAATTCCAAGCCTACATAGTTTTAAATGGGATTAAATTTAATGAGCACCAAAAAATACTTTGAGATCCTAAGCTACGTTACCAAAAAAAGAAAACTAAACACCAAAAAAATTGTATTCAAAGACCAAATATAGTAAATGATCACCAAATATAGTAAATGATCACCAAATTTTGTGGCAAGAAGAACTTAGGAAGCAAGTGCGAGCAAAGCGAGCTCGGGATATTGGGCACCCCGACTCGGACAGGTTAGGTTCGAAGGGGATGCAGAGAGAAATAGGAGCGCCGCGTAGCGGGGCTCCGTCGACTACGCCTTAGTTCGGAGCTGTGATTTTCAGGTTTTTAATTCTGGTGATCATTTACTATTTCTGATGATCATTTACTATTTTAGGCAGTATAAAAATGTTTTTTAAGGTTATATTTACTTTATCTGGTGTTATGTTAAACATAAGCCGTTTTAAAATGACACACCTAATTATCCTATACTTACACTAACGCGCGAACAAAGCCGCGGCCATCAAGTATTATTATTCTATAAAATTCAAATTACTATTTTCGTCATTATTTTGCGGGGCAATTGCCGAACTCCACGAGCGCGAAGCTGCGGGCAGAAGCTAGTAAAAAATATACCGCACCGAAACAGAAAAAAACCAGCAGTGTAATTAGTACGAATGCGTAATAAGTGTCTAATCAAGATAATGATTGGTTATCAGATGGCCGCAACGTAACAAGATACTGCAAACAGAAACTGTGTAGCTACGATTTCAGAGCGGGTTCAAAGGAAGCGATGGACGGTACTAATAAGCTGAAGACAGCGGGATTGTGCTCCGGGCTACAGATACAACGGCACATACATAGGACAGGGATGAAAAACTTTTTTATATTAATATGAGTTTTCGAGAGAAAGAGAGCGATATAACTTTAAAATTGTAGTAATGTGTTTTTTGACAAAGCTGAAGATTTGAATGTTACAAATAAGACTCCCGTTGGAAGTAGACATAATTGACATATTAGTTCATCAACACTTTAATTGTATCCCATCCGTACTTCATCATCATCTGTCTAGCATTTTTCTCAACTATGTTGGGGTCGGCTTATATACTAAAAGCCAGTCAACCTGATGCAGCTGAATACCAGATTTTACATGGAGTGACTGCCGATGTGACCTCCACAACCCAAGTAGTATTGGGCAATATGATAATGATACTTTGTAAGACTGGTTGTCAGACTTTCGGGCCACTGACCCATCCGTACTAATTTTTTTTTAAATAAAAAAGACTGTTTTTGTGACTGTCAAGTCTCGAATTATAATTGCCATAGCCAGGGTAAAGACATTAGATACTTTTTATCTTGATGGAACGTTCCCATGGAAATAATTAATGTGCAGCTTTCAAAATTTTGAACTCATATTGATCAGACAAAGAGTTGTTAATGGATGTGAAAAATTAAAGAACCAGAATTTCCATCACGCACGTGCCACCCGTGTACATAGCACACGTGTCATGACGTAGGTTCTCCATCCCTGGCATAGTACATTATATATAAATTTACCGCACATGTGTGTCTGTGTAGTAAACCAAGTTCCACTATGATTGTATTACAGTTAATATTGAATATGAGTCACGACTCGCTTCAGTTGTTTCAGTTGAACATTTTGCTTTAATGTATTTAAGGAATGTTTGGTATGAAAGCGGAGATTTAGTGAGCTTGTTTATTTTACTAGTGATATAGTTTTCGGATTACAAGAAATGTTTGAAAATGAAAATCTAAACTAACTAAGCTCCATTTCCAGTTATCATTTCATGCTACGCTGTGTGTTTACTTCAACAGTAAATTATATTCAGTGTTTGAATAAAACGACCTTCTTGATTCTGCTTGTTCAATAGGAGGTTTACTAGCATTTGATGATAGGGGCTGGAATGAACCAGTTTATGTAAAGAACGCTTGAATCAATCATTCACAGTTATATTGTCAAGATATAATCACCCTCATAAATTCATGTTAAGTATTTACTTATTAGTTTGTTGGCTCAAAGGTGCACAGCAAAGAGCCATGACAGTTCCAAAAAATATACTAAATGTGTGAAATGATCGATTGACTTGCCAAGTCATCAGTGAACATCATTCATCACAGTCATTCAATCCAATTTATACAAACAAAGCAATTTCACGCTTCATCAACGTAAATAAAATTGTGTGAGTAATGAAATTGAGTTAATTCTCGAACCGCTAACTAACGTTACTCGAGACAATCAACTATCATCCTTTGTGTCCGATAATTAGAGCAGGTCGGGCTTTAATGAACGACCCAAATACCGGATAATATATCGGAACGTATCGTTATGAACCAATCAAGTTACATCAACAGTTACACAAGAACATTTAGTATAGATATACAATAGTCACGAATGTGGTTTTTAACAAGATTGGAAAATTTAGAACTCTTCAAAGTTATCTGTGTATAGGACACCTAATACCGTGTTCTGCCTATCTTGTTGTTTTTAATAGCTGATAGATGCTAGTCAATAGTAGGGAGGAGCTCGTGGCTAAATAATAACAGCCGCCCGGGTCGATCTTTAAGGTTAAGCCGTGCTTGCCGAAGTTGGTCCGTGGATAATTACATACCGAGTTTCCTCTGTGCCTCGGAAAGCACGTTAAACCGTTGGTCCTAGCTGTCATTTGTAGATCTTTGACAGTCGTTACGAGTAGTAAGAAGCCAAAAAGTCTGACATCCAGTCTTACCAAGGGATCCAGTACTGGGTTGTGGAGGTCAGATAGGCAGTCGCTTCATGTAAAATACTGGTACTCGCTGCATCCGATTGGACTGTAAGCCGACCCCGAGATAGTTTGGGAAAAAGCTAGGCAGATGATGAGATGCTAGTGGAAGTCCCAACCTTATTTCCATATTTTCGAAATAATTTTAGTGTCCGTTACCAAAAGTCCAGTGGAAGGAAAAAGGGGCCGTGGAAGATCACCAACCCGACGGACAGACGCGGTGAAGGAAGTCTGCAAAGGGAATTTCCAGGCATCTGTCCGCATAGCCGAAATCCGTCCAGCATGGAGAGCTTTGGTGGAAAAGGCGACGACCTCATGTGGTCACGACCCTCAGTCATGAGGAAACGAGGAAGAAGAGAAGAGTACCACAAGTCTATTTTGTTCGTATTTTGTTGAACTCGCCGTCAATTTTTTGGCCGATTCAATTTCGATTGGCATCGATACGCTGGGTTTCTCACCAAATCGACACGAAAGACAAAAGTGATTTAATGAAGTTTCACTATCTGGACACAAATAGAAATCTTGGTGTGTCCAGATGACGAAACAATAAGTGATCCCATTTTAAGTTTTACCAACTGTACGCACGGGAGTCCAGTCTTTTGTATCGAGTTGGTGACTAACCCACCGTATCGTAACACCCCTACCTATGGAAGAAAAAATGTTATCCGCAAACGTGTTATCTGCTAGAAAACCTAAAGGCCTAAACAGCTGTTTAGGCTAAAGGATTTTTGTCGGTCAGTTTATTAGATTTTTACTAAGCTCTATTACTTATGTCTTCTAAAAAATAGCTGTAGGTACAAAATTTAAGTTTTTTTTTGCTTTTAGACTCAGCTAAGTCTAGAATGCAATAAGAAACGACTTTTGAAAGTTCATCCCTGCAAGGTTAATTGAGTAGGTAATATGGGATGAACTTTTCCCCTATTACCCTATTTTTTTGGAATTTCGCCGTTACTGACGATAGGATATCCCAGAGGGTATAGGGCTTGCTTGTAGCTTTAGGATACATACTTATAGTTTAAGTACCTAGGTAACAGGAGTAATAAGACTGGAGTTGAAATACAGCTTGACTCGGTGGAAAGTTTGGCAACAGACCGAGGAGAAGATGGCGGGACACCTTGGATGGCTTCCTCGTGAATTCCAGAAGAAGCTCTCCATCGAGAGAAGTGAAAGGCATAGGACGATCTTTGTCCAGGAGTGGGACAATACGGGCTAACTAAATAAAATAGAGGAGGATAGGAGTGAATGTATTTCTCATAGACTAAATCAATAAAGTAGTTAGTCATTATGAATAGCATTCATTTACAATAAGAGTTTTAAAATACATTAATCAGTGTATATTAGTCAGTCAAGGCCGGCCAGCTCCAGTTCAAACAACAAAGGAAAACATTTTCATGTCTGATAATCTTGTTAAAAGATAAATAGGTAGCCGGAAGATACCTACCTTATTTACATTCGTAAAGAGTTTTGTGGTTATTACTGCTTTTCTAGACTAATTACTTAAACTAATTGATATAACGATGTTGTGTTATTCTATTGATAAGTATAGCGTTATAGGGTTATGAAAAACAGGTTTTAAAGTGCATCATGCTTCATAGAAAAAGGGAGGATCCGACGGCCTGCGCCCGACAATACCGTTGTCGGGTTTTTCTATAAAGTTAATATAATCTTAAATAGCGGATTACTTTAATAGCGTGATTCTGAATTTTGATGTTAGTTCTTTATTTGTTTCATAGATGGCGCTGTAGTACTTTTTGCGATGCCGCTACAGCGTTGTTGTTAGTTTAATAATTACTTTTAGAATATACATTAGTCACTAATGTATATTCTAAAAGTATAGCCTGTGTAGTCTCTAAAGCTTTTGGGCTGCAATTATTACTCTTTAAAATGTTCTGTATCTTTTTTTAGCAAGTGTAACTTCCTTGTCTGGTTCGTTGTCATAATTTATGTGACAAAGCGGAGTGTTCCGTGTTCCTCGCCCTTTTGCACGCGATACTGATATCACAAGAGTTATACACACCATTCTATTTCGTATCATGTAAATAAACCTTTTCCTATTCCAGCGACAGGTATAAACGACAGTGTCGTGCATATAATTCGTAGGTATTTAAAATGTAGTTCTACACACGGTGTCACATCTAGATTTATTATATCCAGTATAACCTGACCTCCCTTTGTATGAACTTTCCGTACAATGAGATATCTAATCTTTAGGCACGTGGCCATAATCAGAACAAACGCCGCCATCTTGTTTTTTCAAAGCGATTTTCACAGACTGTTTTACCCGCTCGAAAATTTCAGCAAAGCGCCAAAACTTAATTGCAGCCATAGACATATTATTTTGTCAATGATTGCAGCAAATAAGCTTAAATCAAAATGTTGAAAAAAAAATCAGTATAAAACATTACTGTTTGAGTTTGTTCGTTAAAAGAATCATGTTGTTTAAGTCCTTTGAGCTACCAATGTCGATCCTCGCCGGAGGCACTGAAAGAGCTCGCCTTCAAAGGGTGCCCGCCCTTTGTTGCCAACCACTGTTTTCATATGATTAAAAAAGCAATGGCAGTTACTGAATTAACAAAACATTATTAAGAGAGACGTACAAATGAAAATATAGGGCCTTATTTATGTTGTACAAACGTGGGAACAGCGATATTTTAATTTTATACCGAAGTTTTAATTTTATTACAGTTTTTTTTTTTTGGTGAAGGCTCCCAGAAATGGCACATATTTATTTGACAAACTCATTTTTGACTGGATTGTTTCAAGGTTTATTACAGTAACACACTGGAGAACTGAAATATAATAACCTAACACTGACAAAGGCGAAAAACCTGGAAATGGCATTTGGAAAATGAGGATCGAGCGTGAGGTGGCGTAACTTGAGCTAAACTGCGTTGTACTGTTCATAGCCTAGGTATGCTAATTACTATTGTCTGCCTCAAATTACCAAAGGTGTTGAAGAGCTAGGTAGCTAACGAAAACGCTGTAATTTTCACTCCCATAATGCAAATCGTTATTGTTCTAAAACTTGTGAAATGCCAAGCTTTTCTCAGTGTTATTCAATATTCCTCTCCGTGTAATATTCGAAAGTGTGTTATTGTTATTCTTGGGATTTCAATTCCACTAACACATATAACCCGAGTCATATGTTTTAGTTTATATAACAATATAACGTGTTGGTAAACTGGGTGGTTCTACAGATATATTTGGAACCACGTGCCGGTGCTTAGAGTAGATAAACAATAACGGGTATGGCGGAAAATGTAAATGATATTGTAGCAATTTTATTCGAGACTAAAACAATCAAACTATGCAGAAACGTGGCTGGTTAATTCTATTTGTTATTTATCTCAACACGATCAGAGATTAATCTCAATAAGTGGTACAATTGTTTAATTGTCTACAAGTGGTCCTGGTATATCTTTGGAGCTAATCATTTAATTTGTTTTATCGCAACAAAGCTTGTGTTTCAAGTTTGCTTAACTTGAATCACAAGCTTTGTTCGCATGTGCGTTCATAAAACTGTATCTAAGTTGTCTAGCAACAACCAGAGCACCATAAGTCTGCCATAAACACATACTTAAAATTTCCGTTTAAGGCGCCAGGGGGCGACAGACAACACTTAATGTTACGACGGAACGCAAGTCTCAGAGACAGCTGAAATAAAATGGCTCCGCAGGTGCCTGAATAGAACTGTAGATAAAAACGTTCTCCTATTTTGTTTGTAGCTACAATTAACCCAAAATGTAGGCTCCATTTTGGTCCCAAAATATTCGTATGTTCTTATAATTATATTCTTATATGTATGTTCTTATAAATATTCGTATGTTATTATAATGCAATCTGCCGCAGCCGCTAATGAATACCGCGCCGCCTGCACAGATTCGATTACACGTAAACAGATTATCGGAAACCCAACGCGTCCAACATACATCCATCGCGTATTTGGAGAATTTTTACAACATTCCTTGTGAAAATGGCTGTTCTATTTTCGAGGAACTACTGCTGTAAAGCCATATAACACCTAATTGCAATATTTTTTTTTTTTTTTTTTTTGAATGGCATCTCGCAGTTCAACCTATGAGGTTGTCGTCTGCTTAACCGGACTATCCTGTGGGTGCCTTTAGAGTAAGGCCTCCAGCCAGGGCATAAAAACTTACAAACTAAGCGACTGCACGCTAAGGGCACCCCCTGTGGGGTACGAACCTCGGCCTAGGGCGTCGCTGGGGGAGGACTGCATGGGGACAGGCTGGATCTGAATGGTATCATTATTTAGGGGCTGATTAAAAACTACTGGCACAGCATCGCGGGCTGGCTCGAGCGAGGGTCGGGGAGGGCATGGACCGGGACGTCGCGACGGACCTCGACGGCGAGGTTGGAAAGACGGCGGTTTGAGTCGGAACTTTTTAAGAGTGCTAGTCTCTTTGCTACTCTCTTGGAGGAGGGTGATAGCATCATCTGGAGTGACAAGGGTATGCCTAGGACGGCGTACTGTGCTAATGCGCGAGGGTTCGTAACGGGCGGCCGCTGCGATCAGGGGATTACGGTGTTTAATGGCGTTATCGAAGAAACGCTTCGAAAGACGTTTCTTAAACTGAAGGACGGTGGGCATTCTAAGGTCTACGTGTAGACGGTCATTACGGACATAAAAAGGGGCTCCCGTGACTCTACGTAAGAACCGGTTCTGTAAAATTTGCATCCTATGGATGTACTTAGGCTTGGTGTGAGCGTACACGACGCAAGCGTACGTCATAATGGGGCGGATCACCGCGGTATAAAGGCGCAACTTGCACTTGAGTGACAACTTGCTTTTTGCCGAAATCATGAAATGAAGCCTACCCATAGCAAACGCAGCTCGGTCGCGAGCTGCTTTGATGTGCGCCGCGAAAGACAAGTGGTTGTCAAGTATGACTCCTAAGTACTTGGCTTGCTTCTCCCAAGGGATAGGCTTACCGTACATAGTGATCGGGCTGAGCGCGGGTGGCTTAATTTTACGCTGTTTAGAGAAAAGAACTGCCTGGCTCTTGTCGGGGTTCACCTCGATTCTCCATTTCCGGAACCAAGCGCCTAAGACGTTGGCTGAGGATTGGAGGGTGCTATAGATAGCGTCGTGACTGCGGCCAGTGTAATAAATGGCCGTGTCGTCCGCGAACAGGGCTAACTGAGCCTTCTTGCTCTTGGGGATGTCACTGGTGAACAGAGTAAAGATAAGGGGAGAGACGACGGAGCCCTGAGGGACTCCGGCTCTAATGGGGTGGGGGGAAGACAGTGCCCTCCCGATGCGATAGCGGAAGGTGCGATCCGACAGAAAGTCTCGTAAGATGAGCACGAGACGGTCCGGCACTTCCAGTTTGTACAGCTTATATAATAAGCCGTTGTGCCAGACTTTGTCGAAAGCCTTTGCTATGTCGAAGAACAACACACCCGTCATCGCTCCTCGCTGGAAGCCAGCGCTCAAGTGTTCTACGATGCGATGGGCCTGTTGAATGCAAGAGTGTCCGGTCCTGAAGCCGAACTGCTCGTTGGGGATGAGACTCTTAGCCTCGGCGAAGTCTTTGAGTCGCTTATAAATAAGTCTCTCGTAGATTTTGCCGAGTGCGTTCAGGAGACTGATAGGTCTGTAGCTCGAGGGCTCAGACTTGGGTTTGCCTGGCTTGGCGAAACCGATGACAGTGGCCTCTTTCCATATTTGGGGAAAGGCGTTGTTGCTCAGGGTGCCATTGAAGATGGCCGCCATTAACACGACGAGCTGAGCGGGGAGGAGTTTTAACACCCTATTGGTGATTCCGTCGGAGCCGGGTGCTTTCCGCGGTTGAAGCTTATTAATGATGTCTTGCACTTCGTCAGCTGTGACCGAAGGCAGAGGATCATCAGGGTCTTCTACGGGGGGGAGGGCGGCTTTACGTTCGACGAATGCGTTCACCTCATCGAGATGTCGCTTGTCTACTGGTTGAGAGCTGGGGGAGCACTGGGACTCCAGGCTGTCGGCTAGACATTCGGCCTTCTCAGAGTCGTCGAATGCGACGCTCTTATCGGGTCGGGTGAGGGGAGGCATCGAAGCCTCTTCGGTGGAGCGCAACTTGCGTTGCAGCTGCCAGAAGGCTAGGTGGGTAGGCTCGAGCTCGCTAAGCGTCTTGTCCCATTGATCTGAACGATGCTCACTAGTGCGCTTCTTTACAGCACGCTGTAAATAACGCATGTGAGCTTTGTTCGCGTCGCAGGGAAAGTTGCTGTAGGCACGAATGGCCGCGTTCTTCTCGGTTATCAGTTCACGTACGTCAGCGGGTAGAATCCAGCGTTGATCGCTCATTGCTGGAACTTCCCGTGAGCAATCCTTTAGTACGGATTGCACGTGTTCTGTAAACGAGTTGATGGCGGCCGTCGTGTCTGCGACTGAGACAATGTGGTCGGGGATGGCCTCCAGGTGAGGCGATGTGGTGGATTTCAGCTTTTCGCTGACTTTCCTCCAGTCGGTTATCACTTGGGTCGGCGGGGGCTGACTGGGGTCAGAAGGACCCGAGCGCGGAACTAAGTGCATGACCACTGGTCGATGGTCTGAGTTAAGCTCATGTAAAGTCTCGATGGAATGCAACTTAAGGTTGACATTCTTGAGTAACGCTATGTCGAGAACGTCCGGGCGTTGGTCGGGGTCGTGGGGATAGTGAGTGTGCTCCATAGGAGCGATGGGATCGAAGTTGAGGGACTCGCCCAGGTTATACACGTGACGTCCTCTGGCAGAGGTCGTCGTGCTGTTCCAGGCGGGGTGTTTGGCGTTGAGGTCGCCCGCTATGATAACGGAGTCACTCAAGCCGAAGAGGACGGCAAGGTCTTTGGTGAACAGAGTGTGCTCCTCGGACGTGCCGCCGGGAGGGATGTACGCGGAGGCGATAGTGATCGATTGATGACCGGTCATGCCTAGTCGACAGACTGAAGTCTCGAGCAGAGACTCCATGGGAGGGGGATCTAAGGGGATGCAGTGCAGTTCCTTTCTATAGTAAATTAGAGTTCCGCCCTTGTGGCATCGTGACCGATCGTTGCGAACTATGCGATAGTTGGCAATTCTCGGATCGCGGTGACTGGGCTTGAGGAAGGTCTCCTGTACGAGGAAGATATCAATTTGATGGTCACGGAGGAAGGTGGCGATCTCATCACGCTGGCCTCTAATGCCATTGGCATTAAAGTACCCTAATTTTAGGGATCGGGGTTTGGTACACGTTAATCTCGTATTATCCATTGGAATTAAAGATTAATGCCGCTGAAGGCTTCGCCTAACTTGATTAGGGACTTGAGGATAATTTTAAGCTTATCACCGTCAGTGTTAGCCTCCCTGAGATCTGCCGCCATGCGGTCTGCTTCGGGGGTGACTAACTTTGCTATAATTGCAATATTACACCATGGTAGTTATGAACCTTTACAGTATCGTTAAGCTATTTCTGGAGCGATCGGTAACGTGATGAAAGCTATCTTAATTAATAAATTAATCAACGTTTCAGGTTTCCGAGTATGCACTAATGCGTCGACTTGTTAACTGTTTTACTAGGAGTTCGATGAATATTATTATTGGTTATATAAGATCTTTAATGAGAGACTTGAGTTTGTAAAATTATATAAGCTGATTTATAATTACAGTTTTAGGTACGCATACTACATTAAAAAAAAGTAAAACAATTGTTAGTAATTTAACAACAAAACCGATTATACCTGTTTAACATGAAACTTAAATATAACTAGCATAATGTGGGTGTACTATACACCTCTGCCTAACCTTTCGGGGACTACAAGCGCTATACAAGGTGTTGTTTTGCATCCTCATCAAATTCAAGGAGGTAACTGTGCTAATGATTCTAGTCCCGAATCAATAATAAAATGGGTAGGTTATTTTTATTTTTTCCTTATTTACAGAAATCGTTAACTGTGAACTACCCGTGTTTTAAACGCGGCCCGTCTGGTTCTCGCCCTATAACCTCGGTTACACACATACAAACAATCTCAAACGTTTATTCGATAATTTCTTGTTCCCTAAACCACGGTAAGGTTCGGTTATTCTGAAATATTGACAAAATTAAGCTACCAAAAAAATCTGCGTTTACCTGTAATTAACTAGGCACCGTAATTTTAATTGATTATTTATGTCTTTTGCGACCACCTCCTGAAATTTGACGTGTATGCAAAACAACAGCTTGTATAATGTGTTTATAAATACAAGACAAAGACATGATTTATTTCTATTTACCAATGCCATTATGTCTCATCATCATCAGCCTATATTGTTCCCACTGCTGGGACGCAGGCCTCCTCTCTATGAGAGGGAATGGGCTGTAATCCACCACGCGGGCCCAGTGCGGGTTGGTAACTGTAGCCATTATGTAGCTACTGGTTAAATAATTGCAAAGATTTGGAAAGCACGTTGAAGTACATGTTCGAAGCTTTGATTTTTCTTATAATTGAGCCCGCATTGAGAACCGACCACAATTACTAAACGTCATATAACTCAATTGACAGTTTGACATGTTGTCAATGAACTGTCTCACTGCCCCTCTATCTGTATCTGTATCTGGTTTCATTCATCAAAGTTATGAGAAACCTTGATTCCCTTATTAGTTTGACAAAATCGATCAATTTATGCCATGTTGATTGCATTTATGGACACAGAAAGTGGTTTTTATTAGCTGTTGAATACATAAATGATTTTAGGAAGAGTAATCAAGTCTACATGTGCGTGGAAAAAGTTTAATAACGTTCAGGTGAAGTAAGTATTGCATAAAATCCTTGCACTTGTTCCATTTTTTTTTATTCCCCCTTAGCAAAATCACAATTCTACTTATACTTATTATAAATGTGAAAGGTTGGTATA
This sequence comes from Cerastis leucographa, assembly GCA_963082945.1. NCBI lineage: Eukaryota > Metazoa > Arthropoda > Insecta > Lepidoptera > Noctuidae > Cerastis > Cerastis leucographa. Next base: position 15,245,685 of record OY720356.1, on the reverse strand, counting down.
GTAGTTATTCAATCACGCAAAGAACGGCTGAACGGATTTGGATGAAATAAAGCACACAGATAGTTTATAACATGCAGTTAATCTAGGCTATCACAGGGCCAAAATTGAACCGCATACAATGTCGCGGGTAAAAGCTAGTCAGTCTTTGAAGTTCTTATTGCTAAACCATAATATCCAGAGTATGTTCATCGTCACCTGCTTAGCCTTTTTTAGAGTGTGTTTATGAATCTAAATAATTGTGGTTATAGCCAGGTTCATCTTTACCTTTATCCTGCAAGGGTGCGTACCATTTGACATAATAACAAAAGTTCTAACGATCACATGTCCTAATTTCATTTAATATAAGTTTTCTTTAGTATAACGATGAAATGATATAATGAATTATTGATATAATTTCAGTTTACCTAGTTTTATATGGTTTAATAAACATTTTCTATAATGCACATTTGAACTAATATTCAGTTAGTATAATATTTAGTTAGTTATTCCTCATATATTCCTGCGTTAGAGCCGCTATATAGTTGGTGAATCATGTGGGTTAGGTTAGGTTAGAACCATGACCATTAGCGCACGAAGGCGAGCGAGCGCAGCGAGCGTGCCGCGGCAGCGGCCGCCGAGTGCCAGTTCCCCCCTATTGTGGGTGAACCATCTGGATTAGGTTAGGTCAGAACCATGACCATTAGCGCCAGATCCATTCTATTCTTGGTGAATCATTTGGGTTAGATGAGGTTATAACAGTATGATGTTTTCTAATATTTACTTTTTCACTACAGAATTTGGCCAGAAAATATGAAAATTAGGTCAAATGAAAATTAGGTCAACTGAACGTTATACTAAGTGTTATTAGAGCAAAAGAAGTTTATATGAAATGAAATATTAGATCACATAAAATTAGTTTATTTGTTTTTATAGCATATGAAAAATATATCATGTGAACGTTATTTCAAGTGATAATATATTATCTGTTATTATGGCATATATTACACACCCATCCTGCAATTGGTAGTGAGTAAATTAATATTTTCAAGGAATTCCGCACCCTGTTACTTTATCACGGTTCGCTGCAGTACAATTGAAGTAACTTATTGTATATACAGAAAATGAATCCCTTTACAGAAAATTGCAGCCAACGTTTCAGGTTCGTGATTAAATTCAACGAAATCCACTATTCTCGGTCTGAGTACTCACGTTCTAAATGTTAGTTGATTCAGTATATTTCTTGTTTGTGGAAACTGTACATTCAATTGAGTAACTATTTATCAAATATATAAGTGTTTTAGGTTTCAGTGATTATTTTCGGAATGAAAACGTTAGTTCGAGTAAATTGGAAAGTTCGTGAAACACAAAGTGTAAATACTACATAGTTTATGGTGAAAGTAATTACTATTACGGATATTAATACTGCTAGTAATTAATATCCGTAATGAAAGTTCATATTAAAACAGTTATTATCTGAGCTTTGCAGGTAAGTTGTAATTTATAATTTATGTACTCGTATTATTGAGACTCATCGTCGTCTGCCTAGCTTTACCCAACTATATTGGGATCGGCTCGAAGGCTTATCGGATGCAGCTGAACACCAGCATTTTACATGGAGCGACTTCTTATCTTACCTCCACGGTACCCCTTGGTAAGATTGGTTGTCAGACTTTCGAGCCACTAACTACCTGTAACGACTTTCCGGGATCAACGGCTTAGCGTGCTTTCCGAGGCATGAAGGAAACTTGATATGTAATGCTGGTCACCCATCCACAGACCAACCTTGGCAAGCGCGGCTGAACCTTGCAGATGGACCCGTGCGGTTGTTATTATTTAGCCACGAACGAGCTCCTGTATTATTGAGATGCATAGGTAATCAATCAGTTTTTGATGTTCCCATTGCTGGCTTTATCTGTGAGATGAGTGGCCCGAGTACGGTTCTGTGGATGTCACATGTTTTCAAATATTTGGTTCTAGGACATGTATGTCCATATGTGCAATGGCATTCTAGGCCTCAAACTAACTGACCGTGTACGCACAACACTGCACTCCAAAACACAAATACTGACGTTGCTCAAGAAGTTGCTAAGCTGAAGTGGGACTGGACTGGCCACGTGTACTGCATGCCTAATGAGCTGTGGGACAAAATAACCACTTTCTGGAGCCCTAACACAGCCAGAAGGTGTCGCGGCAAACCTCGTAGAAGATGGTGGGACGAGCTGGAACAGCTAAAGTCATGGGAGAGGCCTTTGCCCAACTATGGGATGACGCAGGCTAACAGTATCAATATCAAGACATGTATATGTTTCTTTACGATGTTTGCCTTCACCGTGCAGTGGTAAAGTAATCATTTTAATAAAGTTATTGATTGAGTTTGAACTTACGGCCTTATAAGTATGCTGTGGCCATTTCTTTTTAGCTACTTCTCTCAACTGGTTTGTTAAAGTACATCAATCTCATATTTTTATTTTTATGAGTCTTCAAACATTTTATGCGGGCCCCTGGTTCAAGAACATCATGACGTACTTAATATGGGTTACCATAAAACCATTTTATCGGTTTTTCTTGTGGTTTTAAATGACTCAGAAGGAGCAAAAACCTTAATACCCATGTTTAGTACAAAAATAGAGTGATGAACTATCAAGGCCAGGATTAAAACACTTATAGGTAAAAGAGTGATCGAAGTGTGTATATATCGTACTTTATGTTTTGATCTATAAACTGAAACGGGGAAGAATGCTAATGTTAAAAGCTTTTGCGTGAATACATTCCGAATTGACAGTAACTATGCGTCTGCTTCTAAATGTATCACATAAAACTTCTCTCTCTAACTCGTTAAATTGACTGGCTACATCTATTCCCAATATTCTTATAGCACTCTTTCAATCGAACTGTATTTTTATTTAGTGCATATTTTATTTAAAATAATATTGAAATTTGGAATGAATCACAAAACGGAATACATGTCGTTGTCTTTTCGATTATCATAAACAAGTTTTATGTATTCAATTCTCTCTTCTTCTTTTACACGCTATGCCTGCATATCTTTTTTTTAATATCGTCTTTCGCAGGTATGCTGGAGATTTCTTTAGAAATAAGCATCACCTTTGTAGCTTTTTTCTGTTCCTTTCTTCTTCTCTGTATTAAGTTTGTACATATATTGTTAAACAAGCTTATGCCCGCGGCGTCGCCCGCGTGGAGTTCGATAATTGTCCCACGGGAACATACTATCGGGATAAAAAGTATCCTATGTGTTAATCCAGGTTATAAACTACCCGTGTGCCAATTTCATCCAAATCCATTCAGTAGTTTTTGCGTGAAAGAGTAACAAACATCCATCCATCCATCCATCCTCACAAACTTTCGCATTTATAATATTAGTAGGATAAATAAATAAATGCTAGCTCTTTCTTGATCTATCTCTTCTTTAAATCCATTATTATATACCTACTAATTTTATTTAGAGGTATTCGTGTACTTGTAAGTTTGTCTGTAAGGGGGTCATCTTCATGCTAGCAAAGGAGGTGGCGGAACGTGAGAGGGAGAGAGCCTCACGTCCCAGCCGCTGCGGTAGACGCCCCGGGCTCGGTCCCGGTGGCCCGGGCCTGTGGACGGTGAGTAATGGGCTAGCTCGCCCATCGCTCGTCCGGCTTATGACGACAGGCCGTGTCGACGGCGCGTTCGTATGCCACGCGCACCTCTAGATGTCAGCAAATAAGAAGGGGTCCGAGAGGGCCGATGCTTGCCAGGGCTGCGGGACTGTTCGAAAGAGATACCATAGCCTTGGAACACAAAGGGCTAAGAAGGAACATGGATGGGTTTTAGTCAGTACAAGTCTGGCACCGCTTCCGCTCCGCCCAGACCAGGAGGGGTCATTTGATGATTTCCCAACCGTAAAAAAAGAGATTAATCTTCGGGATTAAAGGGATTAAACTACTGATCCGATTCCTAAGTCTTTAACTAACGGGAAGCTACATTATCTCCAAGGGATTAAGGCATTTAAAACGTTCCCGTGGGTTCCGTACATAGCGGAAGCGAAGCCGTGAGCAATAGTTTGTAATAAAATAAAATTTTAAATACACACCCTTCTCCAAATTCCGTCCGGCACTGCTCGTCCATCGTGAACACGTAGTTGGATATCTCTTTAGCACCACCCAGGACCACGCCTTCATCATGGCTCCGCTCGTGTAAACACGACCACCGCCTGTACAATTAAGAATGCATTGGGTTAGGATTGGTATGTTAAAGCTTTTTAACAAGCCGTAATATGCTGAGGATTTGAGAATGTAAGGTAAAATGTCTTAGGTGAAGCAATGATCTTCGTAAGCTGGCTGGGTGAGAGTAGCCGGGAATCGAGACAAAAGCGTGCGGAAAAGCCTATGTCGAACAAAGACTGCTGTAGGTTTGATGCTGATGAAGATAGCATTGAACATCTTCTTTTCGTATTAAGTGAGCGACCCATACATCCGAAAAACGATTAGACTTTACCACATACCTAAACAAGAAGCATTTAAAGTCATAAAATAGCTAATTAATTTTGCCATAATAAATAAATAACTTTTCGAGAAAATAATACTGCCAATTATTTCCTCGATGGCAGTCAATTTCTCCTTCATCCACAGGAAAACGTTATAAACGAAAACGGAAAAATCCTATCACAAAACAGGTAGGTAAAGGTAAGAACCCCAAAAATGAGTAAGGTTACGTATCTATTTCGACGTCGGATTGACAAATTGGATTATAACAATAGGTACTCTGAAACGAATTGATTCCGCCAACTCCGGTACAGTACGATTTGTAGGTGTACTTACTCAATATTGTGCAGTGCTGACAGTGTAACAACAATATGACTAATGAGCATTCAAATAGATCACAATTATGTATTAATTAGTGGTCAACTGAGGCTGTGCAGGTGGTTAGCAAGGCGTAACGTCACACATACATAGTCATAATTGGGTAATCAAACTACAGAAACAGACACTCAAATCCTTTGTTTGTACATTTGAGGTACTCTACAACAAGGTACTATTTAAAACGGTCACTATTTTTGGTAAAATCAATCTAAATCAACCGTTCAGAAATCTCACTGTTCAAATATTCTCAAATAACTTTCAGACAGATTTTCAATGTAAAGATTATTCAGGGAGCTACGATACGCCCCAGCATGACCGTTGTCTTTGATTTTATTCCTTTTGTTAACTTGGAGCACAAATATTCTTCATTCACCTGTTGATCCACTAAATTCCCCAGTTCATTCGCCTCTACAAGTCAACCTGATCTAAAATTCCTTTTCGTACAAGAGCAAAGTTATTTGGCAACACTTATTGTATGGGTACATCTGCCAACTGAAAGCTCAGCTTTTCCTCTAATAAGCTCGAATAATATGGTAAATTTATAGGCACAGCATAACAGGGGTTTACAGTAGTGTGTGAAAGAAATAAGAAAGTGAAAATAAGGCTATTTGGCACAGTTGGACGGAGCGTTCGCGTTATTGTAAAATGGCGAGACAATTTAGTTCTCGCTATTACAGTAAAAGTAAAACTTGTTATTTTATCTGTTTTAGGTTATCATTAGGTAATATACCAGATATCGTCTATGTGCTACCAATTACCTACGTTTAACTTACCAACGAACTAATTTACGTTTCAAATGTCTTGGCAACAGACATCTGTTACGTTAGGTAGGTGGACAACACACGACTCCTAGACAGACGGGCGCTTCTAATTTGACGACCGCAGCGAAACTAAGTCAGGCAATTGGACGTTGGCATTTACTGTATCTAGGTATGTACTTTCAATTACGCTCCATTTGCTCCAGCTTTAACCATCCAAAGCCTGATTTAACAGCTTAACCTACTGCGACGAAGAAAATTGTTTTTCCAGGTAAATAAGGTGGTCCTAACATAATATTTTCTCTTACGAAATTCCAGGGATTTGTTCACGCGCCTGGGTGGCCTACGTGCTACAAATATGGGAACCAATAAAGCCATTTTCCCGCAAATGGAAACGCATAGCGCGAGTACCACAAAAGATAATTAAGGATCAGGTTGGCTAGAAGACTTTACTTACATTGTATGTACAGCATGATCTATTAACATGAGCACGATAAGCTCTCGTTTGGCATACCACACAAATAGGTACAGTTTCCGTCATGATACTGAGCTTGATAAATTGACACTCTGTGTAACATAAGGATATCGGTATTCTGCCGTAATTGGGTTGCGGTGGTCAGATTACAGTCACTCCGTGTTTCTGACATTCAGTATATTCTGGCTTACTAACAGAGGATTGGGTGAAGGATGGTATGCCACTCACACAGCGACTGATAAGCGTATGTACGTACGTATGAATAAGGAGATATGCTTCACTGGTCCCAAATCGTTTTGCGTTGGTGATGATTGGAAGCCAAGCCGTACGTAGTAGCAGTTGTAAGTTTTATAACTCAATTCGTACTCACTTGGATTTATCGTGGAATTGTTCCTTAGAACAAGACGACCACGCGTATTTGTGTAGCGTGGCCAGGACTGTCGGTGCCATCACGGATCCTTTGACTGCCTCGCTTGGGCATTGACGGTCTCCGTCGTGAGTTAGTCCTAACCTGCGAAATTAAATAAATATCATTAGTGCTAAGTTATACAGAATAAAATTCATTAATACTCTCTTCACATCATAACTTTTAGCGCACCATAACGCTACAAGTTTTGGTACCGAAGTTTAAACTGTCAAATTCTGGATTGGATTAACAGACAGGTTTTTATACATGAACCGCATTTAAATAGTTTTGTTTCTTTTATATTAGTTTTCAAATAACGTGATTCCGAAAAACCCTATTCAATGAAATTAAAAAGTTACCGCCATGCACACAAAAGAATTATTTTCTGTGGAAAAGGTAAGTGCGCAGTTTTTTGGAATAAAAATCCAGCAGAACAGTAAAGTTTTGGTCAATCAAAGTACAAACATAATATGTAGGTCTATATAGGTAGGTATTATAGCGACGTAGAGACATTCCAGTTGCAATATAACAAAGGATTTTTCTCTTGGAATGCAGACATAAACTGAGAATTCTATATTTAGATTTTTTTCTCTTGTTTTACGAGGACAGTGACAGTGATGTGCACATGCTATACGAGAGTGATATTTTAATGGAATCGTATTTTATTTCTCTTACTGGTGATTCAAAACTACTTTATTGACTATTTTTTTGCACAAACATGGGAAGGGGTAGAATAGCCTGGCCTTGTTTGTGTTGGTTTCCCCATACAGACCAGGTCTGCTTATCTATGTGGCAAAAAAATATGTTTTTACCCTTCGTTTCAACCCAAGTGATCGACACACGAGCACGTGTTAATTGCGTTCAATTTTTTCATAAAACCTGACACGACGATCGCATATTTGGTTAGAACATGGGGTTCAAGATATTACAAGGAAGTAGCACATCTCTAAACAAATAACTCAACAAGCAGCCTAATATATTGCCCATCGCCATTAAAAGCTATTTAGGTGTCAATTAAAAATGAATGTACAAGAGTTTTCAATTTACCGCTCCCGACCCGCGTCTTAGTTTAAGTTTCAAATGGAGCGGTATTGCTTTGAAGTGGCCTTTTATGAAACTTACGAGTATGTCGGCAATTAGCTCGAACGGGCTTCAACATGACTCAACAACCACCCAAACGGTAGAACATGTTGGAAGCCGCCATATTATATTGGGACGGGTTCACGGGTGCTACCAAATTGTAACGTTACGGGAAACGGTTAATGATGCCAATGAAACGCTTGGGTGTTCGGGATTGTTTACTGTGTACTTGTTGTACAATGTAGACTCTGGTGTTTTACAGAACTAAATATACTCACATTTCTGTTTACAGCTCTAATAATTAAACTGTCGATAATTTAATTTTAAATAAATGCGTCTGTTTTATTTTTCAACGCTGTTCGTGACTGTCTTTTGTTTTATTGCAACGTTCTTTTTGGTTCAAATTCATTAAGATATTCTACGATATAATTTTGTAAAATATTTGCGGCCTGTAACTTATTATAAAATATTGAGTAAAAACTTTTTATCGTTGAATTTAATTTTATTTCATACGTAGAACTTATGTTGCCAGATACTTCGTGGGAGCATGTGCCTTGTTGCTAGTTAATATAAAGTTATGTTTTAGATATTTGAGCCTCATAAAACCTAATGTTTTAACATTTACAGCGTCGAGATATAAGCAAAATTTCGAGTAAATAATGATTAATATCCTTGCATGTTTACCCAAGGCCTCCCTTCGGGCGAATTAATTAATCCTAGTGAACGAAGCTAATTGCGCGTGTGAACGGGCACGTCGTGTATTCGTGTTCCGCCGACTGTACCGACACGACGACGTGTAGGATTAATCGAGGACACGATTCGGGAAATTGTACACCGTTTACCTACATTTATGTAAAGTAATGACGTCAGGACTGGGTTTATCCTTGTACGGTAGAAAGTCCAAAAAACGCTGGTGTGACAATTAGGACCCTTAGAAGACAAAACACAAAAAATATTGGAATGATATGGGAGACGCCTTGGCCCAACAGTGGGACAGAACTCACTGAATTAAAATAACAATTATATTGCAAAATGTTCGTAAGCTCGTGCAGACTAACGACTAGATTTAAATCATATAGTTTTACAAAGATTGTCTTATTGAAGATGGCAAAACGGAATCTTGACCTACTCCTTGTCAATGATACAATACGTGCAAATGGTTTAATTGAAATGAATGCGTTTAGTTTATACACGTATATTCTATCCTTTTATGTAGGAAATTTTATAGGCTGACATCAGAATCGTATCGAGCCATAGTTTTAATCAATTTACAATTTTTGCCAGTTAACGCTACCATACTATGATATGGCAGAGAGAAAAATTAATTGAGTCACTGACGGAGAACGTTTAAAAGTCGTAGAATAATCTCTTCTTGAGGGCTTGTCCCAAACCACTTGGGGTCGGCGCAGAACGTTTTCTTCTTCCAATCCCGTCGGATTGTCGGATCGTGACGTCTCACGGCATTATTTTCTGCTTTTTCTTTCATACTATACCTCACACATCCATCCGTCTTTCAAGATTCATTTGGCGCGTGGTCAAATTGTAACAAATCATCTCGTTTTTCACCAACAATTTCCCTGATATTATCATAAAAAAAGTTTCAAAGGATCCTTGAACATATAACTATAATGCTGTAATATATTTTCCATGTGACCGTATCCTCACCCAATTAAAGTTTCCAATATAGTCCTTCCATCCTTACGTCGTATTCCCAAGTTCCTAACTAAGTTCCTACCTATTAAAGGATTCCGGGAAACTATACCATGTGTTAGCACACAATAATAATTGTATTTTACTAACCAAGGAGTGTCCATTATTCACCCGTTTCAGGAAACCAAAAGCATTATGTTTGCATGCCAAATACATCACTAAACAAATGTTTAATAGTTCGTTGCGGTTTGAATGATAACTAGTGATAACAATTGAAAAGTGTATGCTTATATGGGTTCTCTATCTATCGTGTTCTTTAACTTTTTTATCCATAATTTAAAGTGCCATAACTTTTTCGTCCAAATCATCATTGGTCCGAATGATAACTTGCCCGAACTTAATGTCACATAATGCCATAAAATTGAAAAACGGTGAAGGAAAACATCGTGAGGAAACCGGCATGTCCTAGAACTAAAAATTCGAAGACATGTGACATCTACCAACCCACATTGGGCACGTGTGGTGGATTACCACTCTCTCACAATAAAAAGAGGAGGCCTGTGTCCCAGCAGTGGGAACATTGTGGGCTGATGATGATGATGATGAATATTGTCTGCCTTGAAACTAAAAATAAGAACCTCGCCGCTCGGTAGTCGCACTTACAATCATAGATCAACAAGACAGATTAGATAAAAGGTTATCAAACTTCTAATGTAGTTTAAGTAGGCCTGAAACTATAAACTTTAGGGTTCTAAGAATCATCTCAAACGTAGCTTCTTTTCATGTCTTTCTTTGAATATAGCGGTTCTTTCTCACAGTGCTATCACAATTGGAGGAAGATGTCTATCAATGACACCACTGTTTTTGTTTTGCACAGATGTTCAACTGTTTTTCGAAAACGGTCAAGAGTGAAACGAATCATTTACACAAGGGGCCGGAGATTTTTTGTACGAACGCCGATGTTTATTGTGTGTCTGTTGATTGTTGACACATGCATGCCTTGACCGTATTTATCTTTATTCTAACAGCCCAAATAATTAGGTTGGGTAGATAAGATTTCCATATAAATCATAAATCATTCTGTTCGTGCCCTATGCTATCTATGTTAGGTACAAACAACACCGTATATGTACCGCAGAATTATCTCCGAGAATGTCAACGTGGCTGTATTTGGAGCAGCCCAGCTATAATTATGTCTTCCATATCAAACGTTACTCCGGTTAATTTCAAGGGCTCACCAAGAGCAATATGTAAACCAAACTCTTTTTATTCAACGAGTTATTTAGCGTTTTACAAAATACGCGTTGAAATGCGGTTTATTTAGTAATGATAAATTGTATGAGACTCCTCTTGATAATCGGGTCGCAGTCGTTAAAAAATTACTCGCGTCCAAGGTCAGGATCGAGCAATAAGATTAAAATAAATAACAGAATTACATGAATTACTTTCTTCGCCAGACTTTGGTACTAAAATAAGCGGTTTGTACAAATAATCACAGCGTACTTTGTGCGTGCCCCGGCGGGACCCTTGTTCCAAAATGTGACAGATGACCGCAACGGAAATACATTTGTTGAACATACGGCGCACATCAAAAGGTCAGGGCATGTGTGGAAACACTCGGTATATTTAGAACTGAGCGCTAAATGAGCTCAAAATACGCGAACCGGCTGCATAATGCATGAGACGATACGTAGACTAACAACTCCTTTGACTCAATCAAATGAAAGTGATCTTTACAGTCGTAACTATAAGGTAAGTGTCGGAATGGTTCCACTTACAAATCTGCCAAGACGACAGTGATGTTTATTGTCATTGCGTTAGAGATGCTGTTAGGTTGCAGCTGCTAGAGGTAAAATAACTTTGCATAGACTATACCGCTAACGTCTCAGTACTAATGCTCATTCATGTCGTCATTTTATTTCGGTCTGTCGTTACGTCATTTGCCAAGTGTGAATCCTTTGTGACTCATCGATTGACGACCTGAGGTTATCTAGGCTATATGTTAACAAAAAACAGTTTAGATAAGTGGTTAATATACTTTTATGACCGCCTGTTTTAGGAAGTTCTTAGTTCAGTAACTTTATACATCAGTGTTGGCGTCAAATCCGATAGTTTTAATTTATTGCAGACTAGTTTATGATGTTGGCCAAATGAATAATCCAAGTTTGTGACCTCGAGCGCCGAACGCAACTTTGTCAAAAATCCAAAAATTATTGCAATAAATTGCGAAGATCGAAAGTCTTATGAATTTTGAAAAGTTTTATCTTCTTAACTATTGGGTCTACTGAGACGATTCTAGTCTCATATTGTAGATTTTATATAGAATATAGTCTACTTTAAAAATCTCTCGGAAAGGTACTTTCACAAACTAGTCCGTTAGTGTTACATTATAATCGCCAAAATCTGAAAAAAAAAATAACGACATTTTCGCGTTGCGTCCGGTGCTCGAGGTCACAAACCTGGATTATTCATTGGGCCAACATCATAAACACGTCTACAGTAAATCAAAACTACCGGATTTTTACGCAAACTAACCCGTGCCTCCAGGCGACAAGGTTACTGGACTATCTATGACAGTTGTTTTTATTTTTAAGTGAGCAGATGTCTAATATGATTCCAGTATAAAATCGTATAAGGTAAACATCCATATAAGTGATGTCATTGATCTAAGGTATCTTATGGCAAAACAGTGTTATGTCAAATATGTCAATATGGTGACAATATAAGTATGACATAAGACGACAGTAAAAAAATCCATACCTTTATAAACACGTCGCAACTAGAAAACACTATTTCATTACAAAGAGATTATTTTAATAAAGTTTAAACACAAACTTTATATGGAAATGTAAGCACAACCCACTTGGTTAAAGTCCATAATTTGAATATTGCTTTTTATAACACTCTGTATACGGTATGATAATAGCAATAAAAGTCCTAGTTGGTATAATTACTTGGTTAAAGCAAGTTGTAAAAAGCTTTTTGGCTACATTTTGAAGCTTATAAAAAGCTCCCATATTCATGGTAGTACAAAGTTGCAGTAGAATGATTTCCTTCTATAACAAAAATGTTTCACATTCGTAGTAGTTACTGCTAGCAATATGTTTCAAACACATGTTACTATACCAAAGCTTCGCAACATATTGTTATCCACACAAACGAATCAAATTGGAGAGATTTTTACTGAATACATATGAAAATTATTTATTTTTATTTTTGTTTGTCTGTCGGTATATCTGTTTGTTCCGGCTAATCTCCGAAACGGCTGTATCAATTTTACTGGCGGATAGCTGATGGTATAAGGCTACTTTTATTTTAGAAAAAAGATTAGTGTCCGTGCAAATAAATGAAAACCCATGTTATTGGAAAAAAATAATCTAGTAAAGTAATCCTACTAATATTTTAAATGCGAAAGTTTGTGAGGATGGATGGATGGCTGTTTGTTACTCTTTCACGCAAAAACTACTAAATAGATTTGGATGAAATTTGGCACACGGGTAGTTTATAACCTGGAGTAACACATAGGATACTTTTTATCCCGATAGTATGTTCCCGTGGGACAATTATCTAACTCCACGCGGGAGACGCCGCGGGCATAAGCTAGTATTTTTATAATAATTTCAGGCGGTTAAATGTCGCGGGCATCATCTAGTCATGAATACGAGTATTGTATGCAGTTCAAAATCGCCTACCGTTCTTCTTAGAACAACCAAGACTTTCTTTCATCGTGGAGTTTAATTAAAACAACTGCATACAAAATTAGTTCCACCCAGTTTCTATAAATACAGGAATAGGACACAAACTGACGGCCGTGTCTTCCTCGAGTCGTGCTACTCGTACTCGTGCTATTTACGGGTTAATTAAGTGCCGGAACACACGGGCTTCCGAACTCGTCAGATTTGAGATATGCTTGCAAAGTGAGTTAGTGAAAACGCTTATGACGTGACGTCATGACTAGACTTCTATTATAGTCTTGGCGACAGATATGAGAACTCACTCAATTCTATTAAGCTGGATTAAGGAATATATACACTATTGATCTTCACCGTTTGATAGTCTATCATAGTAACGTGCACACATTAAAAGTGTCTTGGGATATTTTAGTTATTCACGTAAAGAATTTCTTAAAGTGCGCACAATTTTATACTCATACAAATGATTTAATGAAAAATAATAGATGATTGGTCGCCGGGCGTAAAAGGCAGAATTGCAATTTCAACGCATACACGGTACCTATTGTATTTTTTTTTTGCAATAAACTTCTTTTTATTTCGCTGACTTCAAATTATAAATGGTCATACCACCCGTGAGAGACAAAAGATTAACAACAGGAAAAGGATCATCAATTCATCACACTTAAAACAATTACAGCAATCTCGGTACATTTGGTACCGTTAATGTACTTATAAGTGCTTCGATACGGTAACAACACTTAGTATTTTCGTCCCGTTTGATTTGGCTTGTTTTCTCAAGACATTTTTGTAAGTCCGTACTTATAGCTGCCATCTGTCAGGATTTTTTAGCTTCCCGGCCTAACTTTGTCCGGTTTTGTAAAGGTTTAGAGTCTAAACCTTTATAAAAAAATGTGGAAGTGAGTCTAAACTTTAGACTCACTTCCACATTTTTTTTGTAGAAATTACAGAACACTTTTAAGTACCTTTTACTTTTAAGTTTTTAAAGTACTACATTGCCCATGTACTTTAAAAAGTTATAAAAGCTTCCGAATGGAACCAAGACATAAGATAGTACCTACTTTAATACCGTTTGATTTGGCTTGCCTCTCAGACTTCGTAAGTGATACATATGCATATACGCATTCTGCTTTACTTGGCAGTGACATCAGCCAGCATTGAAACTACCGGGTAACACATTGCGATCACGTTGCCATGCAATTTAAAATTCTGATTACATAACTCATTTATTTTTATGTAAACATGAGTGCCTGTAATTACGAGTGAATGAAGTGATTTGTACAGACAAGCGTTTTGAAAATATAGCCTTTTCGCTTTTAAGTTAATAGAAGATATTGCAATAAACAAACCTTTGTTTATTGCAATTTCTTCTTTTCATCATTAATATTCTAAACCAATATAGAATATTAAAATAATTATTTTTATGCGTAATGACTCTATTAAAAAAAAATCCAAAATGATTCATCGATTACAATGAACACAATAAATGATAATGGATTATAAAAAAATATATTTTAATAATATATGACAAGAAAAAAATTGCGTCGTTTTTTTTTAAAACTAGACTACTCTGAGTAGAAACAGCCGAAACAAACTCAGAGGTCTCTTTTAAAGTCCAGACATTGGTCAAGTCATTTAAGGGCCATGCAGATTAAAGTCTGATTCAGTCTTCACATCAATGTTATTACAAGATATTGAAGTTCCTAACGTCTTTCCTCGCGCTCTATAGAAGTTATCGACTCCGAGTACGTGAACAACAATGAAAGGACGCGGACGAAACGACGCAGGCGCAGACGCAGCTTGCACATAAACTTACAATTACTTTATTTTACGATAGCAAGCTGGGATGGTAATGCTTTCCCGAAATTAAATCAAGTCTTAATGGATACGTGTTAGGCTTCACTAAAGCGTTGTTCTGTTGCTACTACCAAAACAATAAGATCATATCTTGTTAAGAGGAAGTTGCTTTACCGCGAGTTGACGACATACTGTTAATTATACTTACAGCGCTAGCCTATGCCCGCGGCTTCGCACGCCTGGAGTTCGGTAATGATCCCAGGGGATCGTGATAACGGGATAAAAAGTATCCTGTGTGTTAATTCGTATATTCGTCGTAGCGTGATGATGTATAGCCTATGTCCTTCCTCAGTTTGAAATCTATCTTCTTCCCAAATTTCATTAAGATCCGATCAGCCGTTTAGTCGTGAAAAGGTAACAAACAAACTTACTTTCGCATTTATAATATTAGTTAGGATTACTTGCTGCGTCCCGCGCTTTCACCCGCACAGACCAGGTAAAAAGCCTATGACATGTGTTAATCCATGGTATAAGCTATTTACATACCAAATTTCATCCAAATCCGTTCAGCCATTTAGGCGTGAAGGAGTGACAAACACACACACACACACAAACTTTCACCTTTATAATATTAGTGTGATATAGTAGGAAGCAAACGGATCGTTCACAAAGCCGCCAACCAAACATTCTGCACAAAAATCATTACTGGTAAATGGTACTTTTTTTGGTGATATCCATCGCGGTTTACGGTAGCGCTCAATGCAACGCACTCAAATTAATATTACAATTCCACTTGTAGGTGGTGGTAAAGGTTATTAAACAATTAATTTTAATTAGGGCCCTTCCAATAACATCCTACGATTATCTAAACCTCTCCCAATCCTAATGATTAAAGCAATTACAACTCCTATAACCATTCATTGTTTAATGATTTTATGTGCATATTGTGATTCAATGATTGAGTAAGTGGGTGTGGGTGGGTTGCCGAATATTAAGCCAATTATTGTACGTAATAGCCCGAAGTTTGTATTGTCTCTGTTAAATGGCGATAAAGCTCGGTGACCTACATTAACTGTAATTACAATAGGGGCCATCCATTAATCACGTGATGTTTTTTTTTTGCATTTTTTAACCCCCCTCCCCTTTGTAGATACGTGGTGAGGTTTAAGACTAAACCCCCGCCCCCACCCAAAATCACGTGTATTTTTAGTACCTACACAAAATCTTATTTTTTTTTAGAATATTATCTTTAAATACAGGAACTTCGTTCGTTGCCTGGCAACGGCGAGTCAAGGTCACACTACAAGCCGCTTTTCGGATTAGAATCGCTCGTTTGACGAAAAAATAAATACACGTGATATCTTACTACATCCCCCTCCCCCCCATTTCAAGCCTCACCTGATTAATGGACGGTCCCATAGGATTTCTCGTTGGTCTATTGGTCACCACCATGATTGCTGACTCTTCGGTTTGATTCTTTCGGGTTGTGAAATTGGGCTTTCAAATGAGAAATTTCTCAAAATTTAGCCTTTAGTTTGGATCTGTGCCCGGTGGAAGACCATAGGCTAACCCGTTATTACATGGGTCTAAAAAATCATCATCATCTGTCTAGCTTTTTCCCAACTATGTTGGGGACGGCTACCAGTCTAACCGGATGTAGGTGGATACCAGTATTTACATGGAGCGACTGTCTATCAGACCTCCACCAGATAAGCAATCTTAAACAAAACTGGCAAAATCTAAGTGCAGGTTGTTTAGACCTAGACGTCTGCCTACCCCTTCCGGCAATACAGCCATGATGTAATTATGTTATGTAAGTATCTATGGCAGGTCGGAGCATATAACCTTGGTTGTCAATATCAATCAGCTGGAAGCAATCGGTACCGAAATAGATGAAAGCTCCTGATTCTGTGAGTGATCAGCCGAACCGTCTCGATAAACGCGATTTATTCAAATGTATATATGTTATTTGATGGAGTAAATATAGATCTGGCACTGACACTGATAGCTTTATTTTAGATCTGGTTTAAAGATTATGTATGTTTGCGAATTAGTGAGTTACTAGTCGGATTATAAGATGTTACTTTTCTTTTCAGTTCACATAAACAAAACATACCAATCCGTCAGACTCTTTGTTGGAAGTTATTTTAAAAGAACAATGAAATTAGTACGATTATTACGAGGTTAACACCACAACACAATGTTAATAAAAATCGTACTTGTTAATTTTTCCCCGAACAACAATTATTCACTTTAAGGAAAACGTTCCTCAATTCCATAACGTGGTTTTACGACCATAACAATATCATTCCTTAATTTGTGTTTGAGGGGTCTTAAATGAACCAATCGGGTGCTAATTAAGAGGCGGACTGTAGGGTTCTTTGTGGGGTTCAGTACACTTTGAACCCGCGCGGTCCTACACTGATTCACTACTTTATCGTCGGCCGCTACATTAGGATAAAATATATTTTATGACACGAACTGGCTGGCGGACGAGTGACTGACGCGGCCGTGGCCCGCACTTCATGTACTGTCAAACAAAGAGATAAAGTGACTGCCATAGTTGCCGTAGATGGTAAGACCGCCCGCCATCGCCATTGTACCTGTAGATTTAAGAGTGTTGTAAAAGAGCTTTGTAAGTTTAAAGTATATCGAATCTATCTATCTAAGTTTAAAGGCACATAACTTTCAACTACCTTTCATTTAATGTGATGTTTTGAATTCAAAAAGATGATCCTCCTGCCAATTCATTTGGAATCGGATTGTGAAGTGGGCAGTTTGATATTTTTGCTAATGTAAGTACCTAACTCTTTTGCGTACTGTACTTTTATAAAATGTTTTAGGAGGCCGCAACAAAAGACGAACACTTCGAACTGACGTATTTTAAAAAAAAAAGTTCTTAAACCGTTTTATGGTCACCGTATACATTTAATTATGTGAATCAATTACCCACCCATGTTGTTCTGTTTTAAGTAGCAATAAAACAGAAGAAAACATTGATTCTAAAGTGCCTATACATTTTGTTAAAGTATATGATGTCTTGCACATACAAAAGTTGAAAGTAATAATAATATGTTAGTTGGTGAATATGTTTCTAAATTGACCCACACATAAACGACACTAAGAATTTTGTTCTGCACATTTCACCTATACGTTTATAGAAAATTAAAATCATTGATACTTTCTGATTCTTATAAAAGAAGAGTCCATAAAAGCCCATAAAAGGCGAGTTAGTATACAGTGTTGTAGATCTAAAAATGCTGAAATATTGTGAAGAGAGTCAACGAAGTGAGGCTGGAAGTTTTCGACAAAAAACAACCAACTATTAAAGCTTACCAAAGACAAGACTATGCTTAGCTTTAATACCGACGAAGATTTTTATAAAGAGTAAATGATGGCTTGACGGATGACAGAGGAGAATGGAAGAAAAAAACCGGCCAAGTGCGAGTTGGACTCACGCACGAAGGGTTCCGTACCATTATTTATAAAAACGAGCAAAAAATCACTTTTTTGTAAGGGATTAAATAAATAATTTATTTTGTTTTGAGTATTGTTGTTATAGCTGCAACAGAAATACATAATCTGTAGAAATTTCAACTGGATAACTATTACGGTTCATGAGATACAGCCTGGTGACAGATGGACGGACGGACGGACAGCGAAGTTTAGAAATAGGGTCCCGTTTGACCCTTTGGGAACGGAACCCTAAAAAAACCTTCTGCCGACCCGAAGTAGCATGGGACAAGGACAGGAAGATGATGCTGATCATAGTCTACATATAACCGTTGCCGCGTTGGTAAGACATAGAATAGATAACGGACAGTAGAACATTAATCTCCTGTCAAATAGATGACATTAAGACAGGCGGCTCTATAATTTATGTCTATTACATTTTATTTCTAGTAAACACGAAATGCGTCATTCTTTCGCACTTGAACAAACAAAGGGTTTTGTTATGAATTTACTTCCGTGTTTTGTGTGAAATAGACTTATTAAGTACCTAATAAACTATGACATAGTTAAGTACATACTTAACAGCGAATCGTTCCTGGGTTGTGTGGTTTTACGACATTGCAAAACATGGAAGAAGTCTGTCTCTCTCATTTGTTTTATAAAAAAGTTTAATAGACATTCGTATGTTTACCTTCACATATAATTTTTCCAATCTATGGTAAAAACCACATCAAAATCCGTTGCGTAGTTTATAAGAACATATTTACTAATCAACTATAACTATTGTTCTTATGTATACCTACACACTATATATATATATTCACACTTTTCATGCATATATATATATATATACATGAAAAGTGACTTCAATTACAAAATGTATAAATTGACAAAGAACGATCGTCGGTCTAGTGGTCGCAATTGCGACTGCTGAGTATGAAGTCTTGGGTTTGACTCCCGGGTTAGGCAAATTGTTATTCCAACAGGAATGTCTGCTGTTTACTGCTGCCTCGGAGTCTCGATTTGTACCCGGCTGACGGCACTGGGCTCGCTCCCTATAGTAATAGGGATGTAGGGTAATAGGGACCAGGCCCGAAGGCTCCTAAGAAGCCGATTCCTGCCGGCTTCCCTTTGGGAACAAGGCACTATACGTAGTGTCTAGTGTCTACTGTAGTCAAATAGTAAATTATGTACACATCTGAGGTTATCACATCACAGTACAGACATTAAATACATCATAGGATTGAAAACATTACATAAATGCCAGCATTTTTCATGTCAACAAAGAAAGCAACATGTGGCGCCAGTAAGCCGACGCTCGGGTGTCAGAATTCAGAACTAAATTCGTATGAACGCGGACACGTGACTTCGCAGCTATCAGCAGCGTTTTGTAAGGACTAGGTAAGCCGAAGATTTTCGAGTTACGACAGGGAACTTTCAATGTTTGTATGTATAGGAAGCTAAATTAGAACCACTTCCCGATGCCCGATTGAGCTGAAATTTGGCGCACATCTTTGGTTCTAAGAACAATACATTTTTATGACAGACATAACTTAATCCTGCAGCCAGGATCGTCTCCTCACGAGGGAACTCCTCAACGTTTAATAGCACAGACATGAAAATTTGTATACAAGTTCATATTTGATGGATAAACATGAATTCTATCATGATCCTATCCTGCAGCCAGGATTGTCTTCTCACGAGGGAACTCCTCAACGGTAAATAGCACGGACACGAAAATTTGTATGCACATTCATATTTGATGGATAAACACAAATTCTATCATGATCTTATCCTCCAGCCAGGACCGTCTTCTCACGAGGGAACTCCTCAACGTTTAATAGCACAGACACGAAACTTTGCATACGAGTTCATATTTGATGGATGATCATGTTTTGTATCATGAACTTATCCTGCAGCCAGGATCGTCTTTGCACGAAGGAACTCCTCAACGTTTAATAGCACAGACACAAAACTTTGCATACGAGTTCATATTTGATGGATACACATGAATTCTATCATGATCTCATCCTGCAGCCAGGATTGTCTTCTCACGAGGGAACTCCTCAACGTTTAATAGCACAGACTCGAAACTTTGCATACGTGTTCATATTTGATGGATAATGACGATTTGTATCATGAATTCATCCTACAGCCAGGGTCCTCTTTTCATGAGGGAACTCCTCAAAGGTTAATAGCATAGACATGAAACATTGTATTTATACGCGTTCACTTTTATGAATAAACATATTTTCTATAGTTCCTGTGCATTTAATCGTTACAATACATAACTTATGAAAAAAAGATCAAGTTGGGTCCTTCGAAAATGTTTGTGTATACTGATCATGGGTGACATTTTCGTGGTTTTCGGGGTCGCTGACAATCAAAATGAAATTTAAAAAATGCGATGTCGAATAAAAGGATTGTGTGGTTTTATGAAACCACGGTAAAAGTGAAACTTTTTTTCACACTATAGCGCGGAGTAGATCCGATGATGACCGATGATGATGGCCGATCGTCACGCGACATGCAACACACAGACGAAAAAGTTTGAGACGATGTAATAAAAGTTACACTTTAAAAACAAAATTAATGATCTCATTTTTTTCGTCGGCTTCCCCTTACAAAATTTTGACCCTTCGCCACTGATAGGGACGTACACATAACTGGTAGAATGTGGGAGTACTATTAGATACACCTCTGCCTAACCCTTCGGGGTTTACAGCCGTGATGTTATGTAACGATAAATATAACAAAATCAATCATTTAAAACGACAGTTATCGATATACTCGTATTTACCATAATATATGGCTGTTTTGGGCTAGATATCCGCTCGACATGCACCCCCCCGCGGTTATAAAAGATTCGACGGCTCACCCTGAGAAAAGTTGTTTTTTCTTTCTTTCAAATTAATGGTTTTGATTTATTGAAGACCAACCCAGCAATTGTGTCAGAGAAAATCGAAATCCTGTTATTAATTCTTAGGATAAGTAGAAAATAAATCTTAGAATAAACTGTCACATGTGACTATATTATTATGACACACGCTGCGTTCTGATAATCTTGTAGCAGATTTAAGATAGGTGGCAAACAATAATTTTCAGGTACAGACGTGTTTTTTGGAAAATGGGTAGTCACTTATGTAACGATAATAATTATACACGTCGGACCACGAAAGTTATTATCGTTACGAAGGTACCGATAATCATTTTCGTGTTCCGATGAGTTTTTATATGATAATTTTTATTTCAGGTATGGCTTATTACTTTACGATGCGAAGACGTTGCGTTCACGTCGCATTTACGCAACGTATAGGTACGTTCAACGAACGCCTACGCAGGATGAGAAGGGTGCCTAACTGTCGATAATTGGAAACATTGTGCAAAGCCCAATTATTTCTAATCAACCACGACTTTGGGTAATTTTAGCTTACCAAGAACTCGGATATAAATAAAACCACAGCAATGGTTGATTGGGCCTTTCATATGGTCAACATACGTAAGTAACCCTCTAAATGCCGCCATTTTGCCGGGCGGGGCTAAGTGCGGCCATTTCTGCATTGCTCATAAAATATTTTCGCCCTGGCCGGGCCGTAAATGGGTTAGAAAAATGTGCTCGTATGTAACAGGACGGAAAAGCTTTTTCAGGCGAAGCTTAATTCGGTGAAAAATTGATATTTTCTAGATTGAAATGTTGAGAAAGTTGGGAACGAACCTATAGCGTTAGGTACAGATTTTAACAATACAATACTGTATTGTTAAAATCTGTACTTAACTTATGCTTTCATCTTATTATGGTATTACCCATATAAATCTTTGGGTGTACCCATGTTACATGATAAACCTTCACCTAGTTTAGTAGTCACAAAAGTTGTATCGTATTTACTTGTAAAGGAAACGTCGGCCTATTAAAGAATATTAGAATAAAAGCAAGGATTTGATATGATTATGTACTACAAAGGACATTGTTTTACAGGCTACTGATTGTTAGGCTTTTGATTGTTTTAAAGGCTGAAGAAATGTGTGTGAAGTTGAGATAGTAACGACTAATTTATATCCATACTAATATCATAAATGCGAATGTCACTCTGTTTGTTTGTTTGTTACCTTTTCACGACTAAACGGCTGATCGGAGCTTAATGAAATTTGGCAAGAAGATAGATTTCAACCTAGGGAAGGACATAGGCTATATATCATCACGCTACGACCATTAGGAGCGGAGCAGCAATGAAAAATGTTGCAAAAACGGGGAAAATGTGACGCAGACGAAGTTGCGCGGGACAGCTAGTTCATAATAAATGTCAACTTTTCTAACAAAAGTAAGAAAATTGTAACACAATTATAATGAATCAACATAACGGAGTCCTAAGACCTTCAAATTAAAATTACAAAATATTCATAAAGCATGAATATTTAGATAGGCGACTGACACCAATTCCCTTTTAATAAATATTTTCCCGAACATTAATTTAATAAGGAATACGATATCCTGCTATATTGTCAGTTTATTTCTTCTTTAGAAATTATAATGAGACAAGAGAGTGGGTACATAAGTAATTGGCAATTTTAAATTCTAATTAATGTGATTCAAAGGACTGCTATGCGTACGCGTTTCTATACTTTGGTGGAAAAATAACAGATTGCTTAGGATTCCTGTGTCGTGGGACACAGTTTAAAGTCCAACGGACTTATTTGTTTTATTATTTTTCCCTCACTTCATCTTAAGTATAATTTTTACACACATTCGCCAATTCCTGGTCAACCAACAATTTTTTTTGAAAAGCATGATTGTATGATTCGCATAATAATCATTAAGTAATTTAATAATTATGAAGACCTTATTGTGTGTCGATTATCGTTTTCTTGAGTCAAGCATACGCATAATACCGACTCGACACGTTTACTCGTTTTAAAACTGTCTGATTTCACACTTATTAGGATATCTGCGGAAATTTTGTTTCATGACAGTAATATATCAAAGTAGTTTAATATCGATACATGTCGCAGAGGACGTGGCTAAATAATAACAGCCGCATGGGTCGATCTTTAAGATTAAGCCGTGCTTGCCGAGGGTGGTCTGTGGATGGGTGACCGTAATTACATACCGAGTTTCCTCCGTGTCTCGGAAAGCACGTTAAGCCGTTGCCGCGTTGGTCCCGGCTGTCATTTGTAGATTTTTGACAGTCGTTACGAGTAGTCAGAAGCCAAAAGTCTGACATCCAGTCTTACCAAGGGGTATCGTATTACCCAGTTACTGGATTGTGGAGGTCAGATAAGGCAGTCGATTCATGTAAAATACTTGTACAGCTGCATTCGGTTAGACTGGAAGCCGACCCCAAGATAGTTTGGGAAAAGGCTAGGCAGATGATGAAATTTACGCACGATAACCAATGAAGCCAAACAAAACAGAGAGAAACAGTTTATGCGGATCTCTCTTTGTACAGGAAATCTATACAAAACTAGGCCATGTTATTCTGGAAATGTATAACTTGAAGTGTCGCCATGTGTGCGTGCACCTTGGTAAGCTTTAGAATGTAAAGTTAACTGTGGTTACCAAGTCATCATTCAACGTCTTGAGGAAATCGTAGATGAATGAATATAAATTTGCAGTTTCATGGAAGACATAACATTCTGCAGACGGGCGCATCCTGTAGTAAACACGCCACGATTGGTATGTCCATTCACACCTGTTGTTTACGATAAAGCTCCATTGATTGAGGGACTGGCTGCATTCAAACAATTCTTAATACATGAACGGGAATTCGTAAGTGTCGGTATTCAGACGAGTGAACGTAGTTTGCGAAGTTCAAATTGAGACATCGCATTCGTTTTCTTTCATACTAATGTATGAGTATGAATCGTCACATCAAAAAGAAAACCGCTTCGTATTTCAATTGTTTTTGCGACGAAATTGCGCCGTGTAACGTTTGGGGTTTATTCATAAATGCTGATTAAGGTTGAGACGTTCAAACGTAGAAAACTATATGGTGATTACTTAACTTTAGTCAGCATTTATTTAAGAATAAACTATATAAGAAATTAAACATGAAATATTACTTACAGATGTGCCAGTTCGTGTGCTATAACGAAAGCGCTGGTGAGACCCTCATCTCGGTCTATGGCTGCCGACCTGGTTTTCGTGCAGACTCCCCCTACAGGGGCGAAGCCCGAGGGCCCGCCTAGCTGAGCCCGAGTCAGCCATACCGCAGCGTCCCATCCGGTACTGCCTGCGAATAATCTAGCATTTTAAAATATGACTTAAACAAGTTACAATCGGCTCTTGTCTTGGTCACATTTGGATTAACACTGACATAACGTAGCATAATATTACGTATGCAGCTAAATCTAATAGAATTTTGTGTAAACAAAAGCCAAGAGCTTATTGCTTGAAAAAAAAGAGACGGATGGGTGTAAGGAGAGAAGAGATCTCGTCACTGTTCCTACACGTCATCGAAAAATAAAAGTTCACGACTCACAACTGTTTCAAATAATTTTGTTTTCACGTAGTACGAGTATAACATAACTTAATTCCATAATTTATTTCGTTGTCATAATAAAGGGTGTAGAACACCTCTTAACGAAGCCGAAAGGCACTGGTTCTCCCTGTCCTGGCGATCATTTTTTTGTTCTACACCATACCTGAGAACCTTCTAGTTACGGAGATATTAGGGGTCAAAGTTCCAACTTTTTGACAAGTATTTTTTTAAATACAAGTTTTTATTGTAAGATTTTTACTTTAAACACCTCCACGACCCCCGTACTATTCAATCCGTTGATCAGCATAATGTTTTGAGTGCGTTACATTGAGTTCCTCCACAAAACATGATTTTACAACCCCCAAAAAAAAGTCGTTTCCCAGCAATAACTTTTGCGTAAAGTTACTTAGTTTCATGTACAGAATGCTTGGTTGACGGCTTCGTGATGAGGTGATTTACACGGTGTATATCTATCTCTGTTAAATTATTATATTTTATTTTGCGTTGTGCTTTTTGACATCAATCGATTTCATGTTATAAGGATAATATTATATTTTTGCTGCTGAAATAACTTCATTCCTTAATTTTATTCATTGTCATATTTCGTTTTGTTTTGTTTTATTTTAATATTTACTTTATTTTGTTGCATGGATTGACTATAGTGTATTTGTATTGTTGTGTTACTTATATATGGGTCAAGGACCTGAAATAAAGGAATTTTATTTTATTTTATTTATTTATAATTCCGATTCGTCGTCGACACTAAAGTATCGTCAAAACAACAAACTATACAATTATTTTTATGCACTTATATTAGTAAGTAAGAAATAAGCTTAGTTTTGTAAACATGATCATCTCCAGCAACGACACTACTAAAATTTCTTCGCCACGTTTTGATGATCGCTTTTTTGATAAATAGTTTAATTTTACAAAAGGTGCTAAGCTTGCATGAATTCAAGATGGTATTTTAACAGATTCTGATACTATTCCCTCTACGCCTTTATGATATTTGTAAAACTAAGCCTTTTTATTAAACTGTAAAAAATAAAACCCTGCATGAATGCAAGATGGTATTTTAATCATTCTGGTAAAAAACACTGGATCGCACAAGCAGAAATTTGATTGCCTTAATATTATAGAAGATCAAGAAATTAACAACAGTGAATGATTTTACTAGCCTATGCCCGCGGCTTCGCACGCGTGGAGTTCGATCACTGTCCCACGGGATTGTACTACCGGGATAAAAAATATTCTATGCGTTCATCCAGGTTATAAGCTACCCCTTCGCCAAATTTCATCCAAATCCGTTCAGTAGTTTTCGCGTGAAAGAGTAACAAACATCTATCCATCCATCCATCCATACAAGACTTACAAACTGTCGCGTTTATAATACTAGTAGGATTGTCAATAACCAAAGGCGTTTAATAGATTTAAAACTTATTTACTTTAGCGATTTTGAGTAACGTAAGATTTATTAGTGTGTGCGTATCAGTTTTTTATCTGCCATGAACCTTAAAATTAAGATACTTTAATAAAATTTGGTGACGAGTCGGGCTTTACTCTTAAATAAAACTTTGTAAAAAATATTGAAGCTCACTTTTTTACGACAGGACAATATTATGAAAGCTGGAATTAGCACAAACCAGAGTAGACCGAAGAAAATAATTATTTTCAACGCTAAATACTTAAATAAAACAGCTTTGTAATAAAATATAAACCGTCTTTAAATAAATATTTGATCTTGTCATTGGAAAACATTGCTAATAGTGTTTTAAAGTTAAATTAGATGTTTTTGTTAGTTTTAAATATATGATCGTTTAGATGACATGAAATATACTTATGTATTCTGTAGCTACATTTAGTATCATAAGTACATACGCCTAAAGGCGAAATAAATTAGAGAAAAAAAGTGGAACATGTATCATTATAGCATGATATCAGAGCTGTGATTTAGTGCTCGCACCGGAAGTTATTATAGCGCTACAAGTAAAATAAATCCTAGAATAAACCGTTACATGTGACACACGCTACCTATTGCTAATCTTCTAGCAGATTAAAGATAAGTGACAGATTATAATAATTTTCGTGTTACGTACGTGTATTTTTTATGATTATTTTTATACATATAGATAAAAATATATAAAGAGACAAAGTATACAGCACCTGTCGGTAATTTCATCAAATGTTTGTAGTTCCATTTATTCACTGCTTCCAAAGACTTCCTTACGTTCCCATACTTTATGACATAATCTTTCTCCTCGTACAGATACAGTTTGTTGATCACGAGCGTCATGTTCGAGTTCAGAGAGGGATCGTTGAAGATGGCACTGACCTATAATGTATTACATAAAGATTCAATGAGTTAAACCATGTACCGACAGTGTCGTACCAAAATAAACAGCCGTGCGCATCCTCTCAGCGGCGAGCTTCCATACTCACTATGTTCATTAATGCGAGAATGTAGTGCTTCACTCGCTCCTTGCCGTGGAACTTGAGCATCGTGTGGTCGGCCACGATGGCCATTTCGAGCCACAAACCATTGACACCTGGAACATTAATCACGACATTGGACATCCAGGTCACAACTAAACTTCGTCAAACTGTTAACACTAAAACCGCACCTTCAATTGGTCTACTGACAGCTATCGGTCCTCGGAAGTAGTCAATATCAGTGTAAGTACTGTGTCGAGGTCGCACGTGTGGCTCCGGCACCGGGTCGTGCTCCTCGCCGAAGTCAAGTTCAAGGTCGGTGACCGTGTCCCCCGTGAGGTTGTACGCGGCAGCCCACTCGGACAGCTCCACGTCGCGCCGGCGCAGCACATGCGCCGAGCCCTCCTCGCGCGTCGGCTGCAGCACGAACTCCTCGGTACCGACCTGCAGCAGCCCGTACAGCTGACCATCACAATCTGTCACCGTCGCAGAAGAGTGCTCTTCATCTAAAACTTTGCCTTTGTAGAACTGGCACTCGTTGTAGTAAGGCGATCGTATCTGTGTGTTCTCCTGCAGCTCCAGGCGCCAGCCAAGCAGCTGGAGGTGGCGAGTGGCGCGAGTAGCATGCCGGCGCACGCGCGGGGCGAGCACGAGGGAGCTGGCCGGCGGGGCCCAGGCGCCGGCGCCGGCCGTAGCCGCGAGGAGCATGGCCGCCCACAGCCAGCGCGGCATCGTCCGCGCGCCGCCGCGAGCTCTGCCTCTCTGCCCGACGCCGCACGACGCGCTGCGCTTACGCATCTACGCACATGGCGGGCGTCTCGTCGCGCGGAAGGTAAACGACTCCGCGACTTATAGATTGCATGTGCTTCGTGCCTCATGCGTCATTTGTAAACAAAGGGCGAGCGCCTGTTTTTGTTTTATTATCGCCTAGCGTGTAACGTACGGTATATCTGTGTTTTTATGTATTCTGAAGCTTCCGATTGTTACGTTTTAGGAATATTTACTTAGCCCATAGTAGTGCATACGATGGATCGTTTCCTCTCTGCGACAGTTATTGCAAACTGTGTAGTAAATATTGATAAGGGTTGTGCGATAAATGTCAAGTGCATGAACTTTTGCTCCGCTAATAATTGAGCTGATAGTGCACTGCGGAGCAACACTAATATGTACAATTAAATTATATGTATTTTACGATAAGTTGCGTCACTGCCACTTCGGATATGAACTTTCGTCTGACTCTGCGCACATGCAGTTCGCTACTACCGAGTTCATTCCGGATCACTGCTAAATAAACTTTGTTTTTATTTACAATTTTCGCTCATCCTGTGGCAGTTGTACCAACAACTTTGTAGACCTATATCTAAGACTTCAAAATAATTTTGTTACGTCCTTTGTTAGAAGACTGAATACTAGTAAAAAATAAATCTTCACTGACATATATCAACAAAAATAACTCGTCATATTTAAAAGCATGGAACTTGAAACGATTTCGCTCATACAAGGCTTCCGATCGAATTCCTAAAATGCATCGATGTACCGGTGAAAATATTTTAGTCACGTGTAGCGACGATGCATGTTCCATACATACTAGGCATGAGTTACATTCTGCCTGCATTGTGTAATGCTGCGACCACACGTTGGCATGCCTGTAATAATAGGCGCTGTCCTGATTCCCACATACTGACATCACGCCTGCATTCACGAGGATGGCTAGAAGTGTGTGAAAAGTTTTACCCGATTGTTTGAATTAGCCTCACAATATCAGAGGAGGAAATTGCAACTAGGTAGCCGGGAAAGATGGGCAGACAACATTGTTGCCATCGCGGATATATTCTGGATGAGGCTGGAACAAGAACATGGAGCTTGGCACATGCAAAGAGACTCCTATAAAAAGCAGTGGGTGAAGTCGGGGACACATTGTTATTATCTGTCATTATGTCGATTCTTCAGTAGACAAAACCCTTTTCTACAGTGGTCATGCTACGCGTGCTGCGCGTTGAAACTGTGTCCAAGAGCTGTCTGTGTCATCATTGCCATCAATGCAGTTTGTGTGTGCTCTAAGAAAAGTTAAAAATCTCATTTAATACAAAGAGCAGAGAAGAGTAGAAGTTATAGGTATAGTTGCTGCATTGTTGTTGTTGTTGCTTTTTTAACCCCGACCAAAGAACAGGGGTTAAAGTTTGACGTGTGTATCTGTGTCTGTCTGTGGCATTGTAGCTCCTAAACAAATGATCCGATTTTAATAAAATTGGTTTCGTTTGAAAGGTGATTTCATTGAGAGTGTTCTTAGCGATGTTTCAAGAAAATCTGCTCAGCCGTTTGCAGATCATCACCTCTTTTCTAGTTGATGAAGGGATATAAACAACTTCCCGGTCGTGTCGATACGAAATTTGAAATATTGCCACTTGTCACCGCGGGCATCGCCGGCGGGGAGGGGGAGTGGAAGGCCTATGCCCAGGACTGGGGCAGTCAAGGCTAAGGAAAAATAATACAAGTTTAAAAAGGATGAAATAAAAATTAAATTAAAAACTACAAAACCCCTGACACAAAAAACCTTTATTATATTTATGTTAGTCTGTAAGGTACATACCTATCTATGGGCCAAAGTTGCCTGAGAATAAAAGAATGTTAGTTTATGTTAGGGCCTTTTTATTGTCATGCGTGTTTACGCCCGCGTGTAGGCCAGGCACGCATGCGTGCTGCCCGCAACCTATCGTATCATACATGTTTTTATTGTCATGCGCGCAACACGCGCGCCGGCGCGGCGTGGCGAAAATAATCTGCTCTGCGTGCGTACAAGCATGGCTGCCTGGCCTGCACGCGGGAGCAAACACGCATGACAATAAAAAGGCCCTTATATCCAACCTCTACGGAGACCAGACAAACAGAAATATTACTATAACAAATATGTCAAATCACCAAAGCTTAACTCTATTCAATAACATTCATCATTTACTGCCTTGAGGGACCCCTCGCTATTAATAGAACTAGAAGATTTATTTATTTAAAATTCTTACGTCCACGAACTTATATTTATTTTGTGCTAATTAGTCACAGATGTCATTTGTTTACGTCAAAGTCTACATGTTAAAAGTTTTAAAAAGTAGTAGAACGGCGACCTATTAAGCTATAAAGAACCAGTTTATGAAGGTCTCTCATTGTATGGAAAATCTCTACAACGCGAGGCCAAGTTATACTAGAAATACATTAATTGATGTGTCGCTGTGTGTATGAAGTCATTTCCTCGTTGGTTCCCGAAGTGTGGTGACAGCATTAGAAATGCACAATACGCCAGGTTGTCGTGTTATTGACACAATATAATATCTGGTTTCGCACGCGAATTATACAATGCAGTAGATATTTAAATAACTATGTGTTTATATTTACTATATTGTGTACGTGTTGTTGCTGTCAGACTCAATTCAGGGTCATCCAATTCAATTGGAAGCGATGTTCTTTTGAGGGGAACTCGTTCTTTTGTTTTAAATTCGGAAGTTTAAAATAAATGACTGATGAATCGATATGGTTTTTCAGAAAAATAGCGTGTGTTGACTCGTTTATTATGTTCTTTCAGTATTTCTGTGAAGGCTAAAATCAACTTATTTGCATGTTTGTGATTATTTGTTTCAGCTTAGACAGGAATTAACGTGAGTTTAACTATGCAAGTTCACATTAAATTAACTAGCGAAACTATAAAAACAAGACAGGTCATCATTCTTTCATCCTTAAGACGTCCACAGCTGGATTCAGGCCTCCCTCTAGCGTTATTACGTTGGCCGATCCAGATTTTTCGCATTCATCATCTGCCTAGCCTTTTCTCAAATATGTTGGGGTCAGCTTCCAGTAAGTAACCTAACCGGAGGCAGCTGAATACCAGTATTTTACGAAGAGCGACTACCAATCTGACTTCCACAATCTAGTTAGATGAGCTCTTCTCGCATCACTTTCGCACTTTCGCCTTCACCAGTTCATCAGCTGCCTTCTGCTACATACAAGGTGTTGTTTTGCATCCTCGTCAAATTCAAGAAGGTTACTATGCTGATGATTCTCGTCCCGAATCAATAATAAAATGGGTATGAAATTTTTATTTTTTTTCGTATTCACTGAAATCGGTAACTGTGAACCACCCGTGTTTTAAACGCGGGCCGTCTGATTCTCGCCCTATTACCGCGCTTCCACAAATACAAACAATCTCAAACGTTTTAATTCCTTATTTCCTAAACCCTGATAAGGGGGTTATTCTGAAATACTGACAAACATAAACAACCAAAAAAATAAGGGTTTAATAATAATTAACTAGGTACCGTAATTTTAATTGATTATTTATGTATTGTGTGACTACCTCCTGAATTTTGACGAGGATCCAAAACAACACCTTGTAGATGCCTCACCAGAATCTTTCGCAATATGTCCTATACCTTGCACAAACATGATGGTTGCCGATTTCAAAATAAAGGTATTAGATTTATATTCTTTAATATAATTATAGTTAAGGGAACTACTGTAACTGTTGCCGATCAGTTACCATTTATCACTACTATTCCCTCCAGGGCGACCCGGCCAGGATAGCATATCTGTATACATTTCTA
This sequence comes from Cerastis leucographa, assembly GCA_963082945.1. NCBI lineage: Eukaryota > Metazoa > Arthropoda > Insecta > Lepidoptera > Noctuidae > Cerastis > Cerastis leucographa. The sequence goes on along the minus strand of OY720356.1, from coordinate 15,214,047 downwards.
AAGAGTCAATGATACTTCTGATGTTATTTTCGTTACTGTTCATTACAGGAATCAAACTAGACAAGTTGTTAATGGTAAAATCAAAATATTTTTATTTCACATAGGCCTACATGGGCACTTGTAAAACGTCGACAAAAAGGTTCAAGGTTCGGGTTGGTCGTTTCCTATGGAGAAGAACCGGCAAGAAACTCCATGGTTACTCTTTTAAAATCATTTGGCTTTACAATTTTTCTATGTTACAGCATTGGCACTTAAGTATGGGTGGACATCGTAGGCCCGACAATAAGTCGTTGCTTACTACAAAACGTAGAACAAGATAAAAAGTTACCAAGGATCTAGGAATCTATAAGGCCTACAATGTCCATACATTTACAAACAATCGGTAAATAAGAAAAAGAGTCTATACAAAAAAAAGAAGATATTGCAAAAATACTAGATTAAATAAGTGACACAAGTTTGTCATCCGTGCTGTAACTATTCTAAACAAAATGGTGTAATGATTAAGAAACTATTGTAAAACATCTGATTAAAAAATAATGGAAAATAGTAAAAAAAAAAAAAAATAAGATTGAGAATAGTTAGAGACATCCACACATTTGTGCCGTTTTATGAGCTACCAGGGAAGCCGCATGTGCGTAGGGGCTCGGGCCAAACTTCTGTATCTTCAACGTAGTCCTTAATTTTGTAATATGGTCAGTTCTGTAACTGACTTCGGCAACTTATTATAAAAGCGTATACTGTTTATAAGAAATGACTTGCTAGTTTTTGTTAATCTAAATTTTGGTATTACAATTTCGTGTTTACTGCGCGTGTTTATATTATGAAAGTCGCTTCTAATTTTGAAAAGTCCTCGGTTTTTGCGGACATATAAAATACATTCTAAAATATAGAGTGAACGCAGAGTCAGTATATCGATTTCTTTAAATTTTTCTCTGAGGGACTCGCGAGGACCCATTTTATAGATGGCGCGGACTGCCCTCTTAGTATAGTAGCTTAGTAGAATCTCTTGGAACCATGGTGCAGATGGCTACGATGACGTCACTGGGCGTGAACAGCCAGAACTTCGCGACGGACCATTACTAATAGATCATTGTTAACATTTACCGCACCTCACAAGTTTCACGTATGGGCGTATAATTCACCCTTTGTTATGACATGACAATACTCGGAAAGGTCTTAATAATATTCTGAGGCAAAAATAAATGGCTCTCGAAATCTATTTAGGTAAGGCAGAGAAATAAAAATCTAATAAGTATATCTTCATGATTTTATTAAAAACAAATAAGGTCAGGTCGTTTAACGAACATTACATTAAACTATTTCTATGTTTGTTGTTAATTAAAGTAACTTTTCTTGTCTGTCTGTTTCTCTTAACGATGTAACAGATTGATGCAGTTTTCACAATTTAAGAAATTGTTTCATGAAGGTCTTTATATTACTATTAAATAAAGTCCTTTCTGACCCTTACTCGTAGGTCGTTGGTTGATCAATAACTATGACTATAACAGTGTTGCAATACAATCATTATTTGTTCGTGAATCCTTTACCAACTAAGTTTTAAAACAGTATAAATAAGATATTTTACATCAAACTATTTATTTGCATAACCCTTGGAGTCTCTAAGAGTAAGAAATCTGTTACTTCCATCATCTTGTTTGTTTAATTCCTGTAGTAATGCACGAACCTTGTCCTCTGGAAGTCCTTTTTTGCGGAACAGGAATGCATGATTCGCGAGATTGGGTTCAATCTCACCACCCTCGCTCGGATCCCCGGGTATTTTATAAGTGATGATCATAATAAGACCTTCTTCAAAAGGATTTCCTTTACCATTCAGACAATATTCCCGCAAATTGTTTGACAGATACATCCCCACATCTCCAACTTGTTTGATACCGTCCTTCTTGAAATCTTCTATGCTAAAATCTGGGTAAGTCTTCAAGTAATTTGCTAAAGTGTACAGGTTGGCCATTTTCACTGATACGTCGTCTAGATCTAGACCGAGACCTCCTAATGCCTGAAAGTAATAAAAATAGGTACCGATTAGTGTTGGACAGCACAAACTATGCAAACAAGAAAAGGTTAAATAGTTTCAGACAAATTGCAGATAGGCTGCTGGCACCGGACACTGAGAATGACATCTGTCAAAGTCCGATGACTTGTTCCGCAATTTGTCCATTATGATTTAACTGAACGTACTATGTAAACCCCTCAAGCCATTCTGCTTTCACCCCGGAGCCAAATAGGCGCCACTTATATGCACAAACCAGGGGGGTTAATATGACGCTTAAAAGATTATTGTTCCATTCCTATTCCAGAGTGGGAAAGAAATGGAGCTAGACGACCTGTATAGCTCCGTCTCTTTTTCTCTCTGCAATAAGAATTGAACAATAATGTTTTAAGACGTCATGGTGCGCCACCAGGTAAATAGTACCTGAACGTGTGAAAACTTTCATAAACCTAACTCTCGCACGAACTTCGCCCGGAGAACTGAAGCTTTGAAAAGGCACCTAGTAGTTGAGCTACACGTATGTCTCCGAATAAGTTCTACTTCTTTCTTCCTTCTTTATCATGTGATTAGTGCCTAACGTGGTGGCGTACCATGACGTCTTAAAACATTATTGTTCCATTCTTATTCCAGAGTGAAAAACAGACGGAGCTATACAGGTCGTCTAGATCCATCTCTTTCCCACTCTGGAATAGGAATGGAACAATAATGTTTTAAGCGTCACACATGTAATGTACTAGTTGGTTTTTATTGTACATTTCGCTAGTTGTTTCAGTCCCAAAACCCAATAACAGTACTTTATCCGAAACCATTCGAAGTCCTATGGGAATCATACCCAAGACCGCATGCTCATCTTAGCATCTGCGATCACAAGAACCAAGAGGCAGTAAATACTTAATTTCATCAACTACAATATGTTTTGATTGGTGTCAGATAATAGTAAGAGCCAATAACTGCATACGCTTATCGAGTATAACCGATGACGCCAGTGCCAAATGTCGCATGAGAATACTTTGGATCCGGTTCACACATCGGCTGTTAGCTATTAATCACAGTGATGTATTGTTGTCAGCAATTTCACGGAGCGGTAAGCAGAAGGGGAGACTGTTTTCTTGGTATAGACTGTACTGAATGACATGCAAATTAATGTATACATAGTCATGTTGCTCAGGTATATCTAGGATTCCTGGGCTATTATTAGGCACTGCCGAGTTCACTCACGGTCGACCAAGTTTCACCCTTATGCCCTGAGTAATATTCGTCGATTCGGTTGAAAATTCGTCGACAGTCAGTGAGTGTAGTACTCGTAGGTACACAGTAGCACACATTATATAGCTATCTATGGTACCTATACAATAAAATAATAGCGAAGGGGATGTGCAGTCCTTTTTTTTTTGTTTTTTTTATTTTTTGTGTGGGAAATCATCAAATGACTTCTCCCGCTCTGGGTGGAGTGGGAGGGAGTGTCAGACTTGACTGACTAAAACCCATCCATATTCCTTCTTAGCCCTTTGTGTTCCAGGGCCACGGTATCTCTTTCGAACAACCCGCAGTCCTGGTAGGCATCGGCCCTCTCGGATCCCTTACGATTTGCTGACATCTCCTTGAGGCGCGCGTGGAACACAAACGCGCTGTCGGCACGGCCTGTCGTCATAAGACGGACGGACGGTGAGCTATCACATTACTCACCGTCCACAGGTCCGCGCCTATGGTGGCCGGGGGCCACAGGGGATGTGCAGTCCTTAGATAGTCTTTCGCTTATTATGAATGATTTTAATACAGTATTTTTGATGTTTTCGTTTTATTAATTTTGTGTGACCAGAGTGGTCACTGCAAATCAGCACTGTGCTGTGGGTTCCCTATAGCATAACATAATGCTGATTGAAGCTATTTCTTCAACATTTATTTCTAATCTTGTCACATTTATTTACCACATGGAAACTATTGGTTTTATTTGACTAAGTAGGTATAACGTAATCCAGGGTTTTATTTTATAGGCATGTGTTTCAGTGAAAAATAAAATAATATGTTTTTTCTTTCTTATAATTAGAAGCAATTTTGAAATTGATATCATGCGTCTGCTTGTTAAAACTTGTTCAGACAAGTATAACATACGTACGTAAAATACACTGAACTTACCTGAAGATTAGACAACGCCAAAAAGTATCCCACTACATCCATTGTTATCTATTTTAATAACAAGATAAAATCAAATATCACAATGAAATGTCTCACTTCGAACTGAGCACTTAGTTCACAAAAATTTGTTTGGGGGCCCTGTACTGTTTCACACGATTTATAAATTTGTATTCAGACTGCTTTGACTTATTTTTCCAGCTGCCTACTCAAATGTAGAAATGTTTTGTATGAATGTTAATAAGGCTGTGTAACAATGTGAGCGCATTAACATAATAATGTATGAGGTGACTGGGTAAACGAAGAATATACTCAAGAACGAATACATGTATGGGAGTAGCGTTGCCAGGCGTCCGGATAAAGCCGGACACAGTCAGGCTTTTTGGTTGCGTTTCCGGCCAAATTAGATGGTTACCAGCCTGTCCGGCTTTTGTTAGGCTCTTTAAATTTGGCCAGTTTTGTTACATTTGTCATGTTTTTTTTTACATTTGATTAATAATAAAAAAGACTGATTCCTTGAATGTTATTGTTGTTTCATTTGAATTGAACAAGATTTTATGGTAAAAGATTAAAAAAGCTTGTGTAGTACAAGCTTCTTTACAAATACTTTTTTTTTAAATGTCGTTTTGTGAACTGACTAAAAACTTAAGGGTGTTCGGGTTTTTTACCCAAATGTCAGGCTACTAGCTGGACGGTCCGGCTTTTCGATTTCAAGACCTGGCAACTCTAAATGGGAGTGCTTTGTGCCGTATTGGGTTCTTGTTCCAACCATGTAACTTAATAGTACCATAATAATTGAGATAACATAACGTCACGCATGTAATCTACGAATGGTTAGGCAGAGGTGTACACAATAGTACATCCACATTTCGCTAGTTATGTTCAAGTTCCATGTAATCGGAGGCGAGCCTATTGCCATCAACCGGGCACAAATCCAAACATAGTGGCTGTTACTGAGACTTTCCTGATGCAAAAACCCAATAAAACTTTGCTCGACCCGGGAACCGCAACCAGGAGTACATGTTCAGCTTTCGCGCTTGCGACCACTCGACCATAGAGGGACCATAATAATTTAGATGAACTCGTATTTTGATTAATCTGTCGTGGACTCGCAGACTTTTACTAACCACCATATATGTTGTAAGCATACGCCGTTGTAACCATTTGCAGTTTTGTTAACCCGTTATGTTTGATTTTTAGCGAACAATCAAGTTTTATTCTGTTCTATTCTATTCTATGTTCACATCAAAAGTACAGACGCTCACGTAAGCCTTCGCTTAGTGACTGTACCTATACGGATATTTTAGTTAAAATATTCCTTGAGAATTACCGGTACCTACTTACTTTCGGTTTTTCGTACGTCAGCATGGTTACCTACCTATAGATAAATTACCATGTCCCTAGTTTAACCAATCACAATCACTGCTGTATCTACATGAATGCTTTGTTTGTTATTGTTAACCTTATTACGTCCCCAAAAAGTCTGTTTTAATTGTTATATACGCAATAACTATAACGACACGTTGGAATACGTTTCATCAACCTATTGGTAATCTAGGTAGTGTATTACCACAAAGGGCTAAGAAGGAACATGGATGGGTTTTAGTCAGTACAAGTCTGACACTTCCGTCCGCTCCACCCAGAGCGGAGAGTCATTTGATGTTTTACCAACCGTAAAATTAGTGTTTACATCGTTTTATGAATCATCGATTTTTCCAGAACCTGGGAGCCTACCATCACCTCCTATGGCAATACGGCACGTTGACGGCACGGTTGGCGCAGTGGTTGAGCGATCGACTGCTGCGCTGCGTGTCGCGGGTTCGATCCCCGCACGGAACAAATATTTGTATGTCCTACAGATAGTTGTTCCGGGTCTGGCTGTTTGTGTATGTGAGTTTAAATGTTTGTAAACGCACCCACGATACATTGCCCCACACTAGGAGGAATTCCTAGTGTGGGGCAATGTTTTGTAAAAAAAAAAAAAATCTCTTTAATCTTACTTCAGCGTGGGTAAAAGCTGGAGTTAACGTATTATTCAGCTTCATGTCTTTCCTATACATCATCATCTGGGTTACCTATACTTAATGAGTTCGAAAATATTTGGCCGAATTTCATTTCATTTCAACTTTTATCGATTCGGTTTTTTTTTACTTCATCAAAGTCACGTCTGGCACTGTATCCATTGACCTATTATCAATTCGATTTTTTTTCGTTACTCCGACCACTGACTGTTAAAGATCTACAAATGACTGCTGGACCCAATGGTTTAACGTGTTCTCCGAGACACGGAGCAAACTCCATATGTTATGGATAGTTACTCAACCACGGACCGACCTTGTCAAGCGTTGCATATCCTTGAAGATCGACCCGTGATGCTGTTATTATTTGGCCACGAGCTCCTTACGTCTTCCTAGATGAATTTAAATCAAATGAAATCACATCATTTATTGCTATTTAACATTCTCATTCTTGGTTTGTTGATGGTTTTTCATTGAAAATTTTTCCGGTCGCTGATGCAGTCATAAGACCGTCAACTGCGAAGGTGTCAGGGCATGCAGCGCCAGATAGAATGTGGGTCCCTGTCTGTGGAGACACGCCGCATAAACACTTAAGATTTGAGCCGTCCATGAGGATTTGTAGAGGTTGTATTTATAGAGTGACATTAAAGTCATACTTTATAATGATATAAAAGGTGGTCGTAGGTAAAGGCCCCGTTACCGTCGGGTAGCAGGTGTAGGTCTGACAAGCCTTCAAAAATAAACACTGAACACCTCACAAAGTTTCAGGTAGGGCTGCCCGCAATGTTAGGGACTGAATTTTTAATGGCTTTCAGCAACGGTGCTAAAGTTATATTTTAAATGTTGGTGAACGGTTTTTTATTGCAGTGCTTTAAAGTTTCAGTTGAGACTGGACACAGGGGTTTATTAAAAAAACGCTGCTGGAAGTTAATTCACGTCTAGGTATTTATCCATTTTATGTCTCTACTGAGTGTAGAGCAGCGGTGGCCCAGTGGTGGCAGCCCCAACTTACGAGCAGTAAGCCGTAGGTTCGAACCCAGGCAGGTGCATTACTTTGTGTAATTTTTTCATCACAGCTGCCCTCAAAACGGTGAAGGAAAACATTGTGAGAAAACCAAAATGTCCTAGAACTAAAAATTCAAAGACATGTGACATCTACCTACCCGCACTGGGCCCGCATGGTGGATTAAAGCGCACTGCCTCTCATTGACAGGAGGCCTGTGTCCCAGCAGTGGGAACATTGTAGGCTGATGATGATGTTGATGTCTCTAGTATGTTTAGGTATCTCTAGTAACTTTAGTTGTTTCAATTTGTCGACAAAGTCATTTACTCGTATGTTAATTTATAACTAACCCAATTATTTAACCCTATCTTCGTGTCAGAGATTGCATATACGTCACGTAAAAAAACTTGCTTTATAAACTTCTTTTACCATTATTTTTTCCCAATCACATAAAGAGAGTACACAACGTTGAAAATACGCGACATAACCCTGACAGCAAAACGAAACATCGTTAAAACGCTATTTGCTTCAACATAACTTCCAAGTCACGGGCTCTTGAAAGTCTTTACTAACTTACTGTGTAACAAATATAAGCTGATAATTAAGGCTGTCATGATATAAACCTACACATAACACATCAACGCGCTTCTTTGCCAGAAGAGGTAGGCAGAGGTGTATAGTGCTTTCACGTTTTGGCAAAAATATTATGTTATATTCCAATGTGATAAGCGAGCCTATTGCGACTAACCGACCACAAATCCAAGCTCTGTGGTCTTCACAATCAGCGTTTATTTATCCCACTACTTGGATATAAACCTTCGTAAAGTCGTTGGCCCCGGCTGTCAATTGTAGATCTTTGACAGTCGTTAGGTAGTCAGTGGTCTGTAAGATTGAAATCCAGTGTTACCATTTTCATTTTCTATCATACTACCCAGTACTAACTGGGTTTTGGAGGTCAGATTATAGGCAGTCACTACATGTGAAATACTGGTATTTGGAAGCCGATCACCACATATTTGGGAAAAGGCTAGGAGATGACGATGCATGGACACAAGCCTTATCTCTTTGAGAAGAAAATAACAGTAGTCTACGACATGGCTCAAAAATTGAAAACAGTACTAGTTACAGTAGTAATTTTTAATTGTGTTTTAATTTTTAATTGTTTTACTTTTTAATTACGAATGCTTTTTTTATTTTTTTAACCTTTATAATTTATTTTTGTTATTTCAAACACAATGTAAATTGTTTGTGAATAAATTGAATTGAATTGAATTGCACGTGTTGGACGCTGTGTTTTTTTGGTTTTAGGGTATACCTGGTTTGTTCGCGATGTTTTCCTTCACTCTTTGTTACTAAGAGATTGGGGCTAGAATCGACGCTTAGTCTGTTCCGGCGACCGCTTCTCTAACAAGGGTAAACAAAACCGCCAGACTAATCCTAACCACTGTAACTCGAACTCCAGAAAGACAGAATCAATAGTGGTGACCAGAAACGCACCGAGGCAGACAAGGTACTTGGGTGTTTAGACTCGTCATTTTCAAAGCGTCTATCACTACGTCGTTGACGGTAGATAAGATGTGTGTTGTTTTGAGATGGAAGTACCTACGTCTGTAAATTCGGGCCGTTGAGTGATGGGCAGCACGCTGCTTGGGTCAGTTCACAGTTTCACACCTCTGTGCTTACGTGTTTATGTGTTAGATCTTAGATAAGCGGTGTACCTAAGTGGGTTGGCTTTAGAACTACGGTACTGTAATAGTACATTATGATATAAGTGCGGTAAGTAGAAAATTACAGCCGAGGCGATATTGACAGCCCGAGCCGTAGGCGAGGGCTACAAGAAAGCAGAGGCTGTAATTATCAAAGCGCACGTATGTCATACGACGTTTTATAACATATTTGCGAGGAAATAATTAAAACTCGGACGACATTTTCAAATAAAAACAATACAGCGAAAAAAAAAAGCGCGCGGAATAATTTTTACTTGTTCTCAAATTATGAAATTAGCGATGCGCGCGCATCTGCGCCTTTTTTTAAGGCAAATGCACAAAAACAGCCAGTATTACTAATAAAGTAAATTAATATTTTTGTTTTGTTACATATAAATGGTTGTAATTTATGGTCAAAATTGATTAAATTAAAGAATAAAATGTTTATTTATTATATTTTATCTCCCAAGTTAATTTTATTCATAAAATGTTGACCACTTTTCTGACATAAAAACTCTTTGCTAAGATTTAAAAAAGTACCGTTCGTTTTAGACTGAACATTTTGATAAACCGTGCGTTTTACTTTACATTACCGCACTAGTGCGTAATGTGATACATTACGATACTGTCATTGGTGCAATAAGAGACCCTTTACGAGCAAATGTGTTATAATAGTACATTATGATATAAGTGCGGTAAGTTGAAAATTACAGCCGAGGCGATATTGCTAGCCCGAGCCGTAGGCGAGGGCTACAAGAAAGCAGAGGCTGTAATTATCAAAGCGCACGTATGTCATACGACGTTTTATAACACATTTGCGAGGAAATAAATAAAATTCGGATGACATTTTCAAACAAAAACAATACAGCGTAAAGAGAAAGCGCGCGGAATAATTTTTACGCTTTTTTTAAGGCAAAGGCACAAAAACAGCCAGTATTACTAATAAAGTAAATTAATATTTTTGTGTTTTGTTACAGATAAATGGTTGTAATTTATGGTCAAAATTGATTAAATTAAAGAATTAAATGTTTATTTATTATATTTTATCTCCCAACTTAATTTTATTAATAAAATGTTGACTACTTTTCTGACATAAAAACTCTTTGCTAAGATTTAAAAAAATACCGTTCGTTTTAGACGGAGCATTATGATAAGCCGTGCGTTTTACTTTACATTACCGCACTAGTGCGTAATGTGATACATTACGATACTGAACTTGGTGCAATAAGAGACCCTTTACGAGCAAATGTGTTATAAAAAAGATTATCGGGCTAGTTCTATTCAAAGAAAGGAGGTTCTACAAGGTGTTGTTTTGCATCCTTGTCAAATTCAAGGAGGTTACGTTAATCATTCTCTTTCCGAATCAATAATAAAATGGGAATGTCATTTTTATTTTTTTTCTTATTCATGGAAATTGGTAAGTGTGAACCAGAAAAGGCGGGAAACTTCGGTTGCGCGCGGTTGTTTCAATTTCTTGAAATTTAATTTTTATTGTAGAACGGATCAGTTGAGTCTTATCTTTGTATTTATTTTTGTATAATAATTGTAAATATTTGTAGTAGTGTTCGTAGGTGAATATTTGGTAAGTTTTTTATATTGTATGATTAGTCCCTAAGTCCGGGTCGTATGAACGACCCCCCTAATAACTTGCAGGGGGATTTAGGCGGCGGCCTAAATCCCCCCGAGGATGTCGCAAACTATGTGACTATCATGTCACGGAATGATAATGTTGTTGATAAAAGTGGCATGGACACTGATGGTTCAGTGGCCACTGACAGTAGCGAAAAATCTTCTCGAAAACGCAGGAGAATCTGTAAAACCTGCAAAATACGCAAACGCACCAGAAAAGGTTATGGCCAGAATGAACTAAGTATTACGGATTGTAATTGTAATCCCCAAGAGACAGTTCTTGAAAATAACCATAGTAACCAAGCGTCGTCCCAATTAATTGAGTCACAGTCAAAGCCTAGCCAAGCAAGTTTTGAGCCGGTTGGTAGGAAGGAGTACATACATACCGATGTATCTCCTTATTTGATACATGTACAGCGCATCACCGACGTACCTAATAGTGGAACTGTATTACATCCCATTGCGTTTGGAAACTTTATGAAACGGGGAGGATTTAAAAATATAATTAATGGAAGCATTAAAAGGATAGGCCGCAATAAGTGTGCAGTTGCATTTTCAAATTTCCATGATGCAAATGATTTTTTAAAATCTAACTTATTAAGTACTAATGGATTCAAAGCCTTTATCCCAACATTCAATGTAACTAGAATGGGTATGGTGCGTGGTGTTCCTTCAGAATGGTCATTAGATGAAATTGAAGCAAATATTTCTACACCTGTTGGGTGTGGAAATGTCATTAAAATTCGGAGGTTAAATTATAAAGTGCAGATTAACGGTAATCCAGTTTGGAAACCTTCAGAATCCATTGTTATAACCTTTGATGGACAAATTCTTCCAAAGAGAATATTCATGTGTTATAATGCATTAAATGTTGATACATATGTGTACCCCACCATACAGTGTTTCAGATGCTGTAGGTATGGACATACAAAATTACAATGTAGGGCTGCAGAGCCGAGATGTTTTAAATGCGGACAAAATCATTCAGCTGAATCTTGTAGCATTGAGGAGGATTGTGCATCTTGTATAAATTGTTCTGGTTTTCACTTTGCTATAAATAAAGCATGCCCTGAGTTTAAGAGACAAAGAGATATCAAAAACACTATGGCTCATTCATGTATTTCTTATCTGGAGGCTAGTAAGTTGCATCCATTTTCCTCTATGTCATATGCAGATAAAGTTGTTTTAAGTAGTAAAATTTCTCAATCAGATTCCAAATCCGCATACTTCCACACTAATGATAATGTGAATAATGGTCCTAGGACAACTTCATACAAAAAAACAGTATTTAAAAAACCTCGTTCGCCTCCTAAATCTGCGTCTGGATATGACAGAGCAGCACACAATGCATTAATAAATGAGTTCAGTTTTCCAAGTCCCAGTAATGGGTGTGCACTACAGGATAAACCCGAACAAAAAGAAGATCATGAACAGATTATGAATCTAATAAACAGTCTTATTAAGATGTTACAAAATAAAAAATACATTAAACCGAACAACGCTGACCTTATTTGTAAATTACTGACAGACAAAAACGATAATGGATTTGATTATTCAATGGAACGCCAGGTCAGTGACTAATAAAAAAACTGATCTTATATATTTAGTTAACAAGTATAAACCACTTATTATTGCATTGAGTGAAACATGGCTTAAAAACGGTCGAATATTTGGTATTCCAGGTTATGTTTGCATTCGTAATGACAGAACTGATGGCTACGGTGGTGTTGCCATCTTGATCAAAAACAATGTTGCATTTTCCCAAATTGCATTACCCAATCAGTATTCTTTAGTTGATTTCGTTGCTGTACGTGTAAATAATGTATCCTATGCCTCTGTATATATTCCAAAGCCTTCCTCCGCTGCTCTACAAGAGATGAGTGATATTTTTTGTTCATTGAAAAGCCCTGTCTTGATAATGGGAGATTTTAATTGTCATCATCAGACGTGGGGATGTGGTGAAAATAAAAGTGATGGTGTACGTTTGCTACAAATATTAGATGACAATAATCTATGTGTATTAAATACTGGGTCACCGACTAGACGTACCAAGCCCAATGAATTGCCGAGTGCTGTGGACTTGTCGATTTGTTCCCCTAGTTTGGCCTTATCACTCACTTGGTCTGTCTTTTCTTCTTCTACACTAGGCAGTGATCATTTTCCCCTAGTAATAGCATCCCCTGACAAATATCCCATCAGTGAAAAGCGTCCCCCTCGATTAAAGTACAGATTGGATAGAGCTGATTGGGCAAAATTTAAACAGGTCCTTGAAGTCAAAGTGTCACAGTTACCTGAAATACTTCATGGAGGAGAAGATGATTGCTCACGAGCCTTAGCTCTTTGCATGCTTGAAGTAGCGGATGAGATTTTCCCTGTAAAAAGTTCTCGCACAAACAATTTACCTATACCTCCTTGGTGGAATACTGAATGTTCATATGCAGTACGAAGAAGAAAGGAGGCGGAAAGAGAGTATGGTGAGGATATGTCGGAAGGAAATTTAAATAAACTTACTGGTATAATTAATGAGACTAGAGATTTTTTGAGGGAAAGGAAATTTGAGGGATGGAGATCATTTTGTGCCTCCCTTTCTCCTAGAACTTGTCCTTCGGAGGTCTGGAGTAATATTAAGCGTTTTAGGAGTGCTTTCAATCAAAACCGTTGTGGTGTTCAGTTGTCTCCTGCTTTAGCTGATGATTTTCTTGATAAATTGGCCCCTGCAACAGCTCCTGAAAAAAATTCTTTGATGCCATGTTGCGCATTATATCCTGGAATAAAAGAATCGAATAGTTTAAACTTACCTTTTTCTTTATACGAGCTTAAAGGGGTATTGTCGAGTGTTAAAGATTCTTGTCCTGGAGAAGATGGAATACCTTATGCTTTCTTTTCAAATATGGGAGATTCCTCACTTTTATATTATTTAGAAATAATTAATTCCATAATGTTTTCTGGGAACATTCCAAGCTCTTGGCGAACTCAAGAAATAGTCCCTATACTAAAGCCTAAAAAATCTCCAGATGATCCGGCTGCTTATCGACCTATAGCCTTATCTTTGGTTATTGTTAAAATTGCAGAACACCTGGTTAAAAATCGTCTTGAATGGCATATCGAAAGAAACAATTTGCTTTCGATTTCTCAATACGGCTTTCGTAAATCTAAAAGTACCATCGACAGTTTAAGTATCTTTACCACAGACATCAATTTGGCCTTTTCTAATAATTTATCGGTGGTTGCTGCATTTTTAGACGTTTCGGCAGCTTACGACAATGTAATCATAGCAGTGCTCAAAAATAAACTAATGAAATTGCAGGTGCCGTTAATTTTAGTTAATTTTATTATTAATATCTTATCTGTTCGCTTTATATTTGTAATAACAAACCAAGGTTCAAGAATTTCTCGAACTGTTTATAAGGGATTACCTCAAGGATCTGTACTTAGCCCGTTACTTTACAACATTTATACATATGATCTTGAGGCGTCCTTAAATGGTATCGTAAGTGTTTTACAATACGCTGACGACCTACTTATTTATTCAATAAACATGTCTATCCCAACTGCATGTAATTCATTAACATAATCCCTCACGTTACTAAAGGCTTGGCTTGATAATAATGGGATGGATTTATCAGCTAACAAAAGTTCTGTAGTAGTTTTTTCTAGAAAACGGGATTTTCCGCCACCTAAAGTTTTCTATTGCAATCATATTCTAAATGTTGGGGAGGAAGCTAAATTCTTGGGTTTAATTTTGGATAAGAAAATGACAGGTAAATCTCATTTAAGTTATATAGTGGATAGATGTGAAAAGCAGTTGAATATTATGAGATGTCTCTCGGGTGTGTGGTGGGGTGCCCACCCTTTTAACCAGAAATTGTTATACAATGCTATAATTCGTAGTATTTTGGATTATGGTACCTTTTTATTAGAAGGTGGTAGTAAAAAATGGTTCAAAAAGTTAGATAATATTCAATCTAAAGCTCTCAGAATCATTTCGGGTGCAATGCGTTCGAGTCCTTTAAATGCGTTGCAAGTAGAGTGTGGTGAATCTCCTTTATGTTTGAGAAGACAGCTGTTAGCTGATAGGTTTCTATTTAAAATCATGCAATTTTCCAACCATCCACTGATCATTAGGTTAGATCATCTAAATTCTCTGATTGAAAGCTCCAACTATTGGAGATGTAAATCTGTTCCTTGTTTAATTACTAGTTACAGGAAGTTTAAGTTACTTGAATCGCCTGTGCATAATGCACCAAAGCTAGCAATATTTAATGTTAACGTTTTTGACTCTCTACTTTTAGAGCCTGAAATAACATATGATATGGGTATCACCAAAACTGATTCCGGTGCGAATTCTAAATTTATCAGTAATATTGATGATAAATGGAAAGATTGGCACTTAATATTTACTGATTCTTCTAAAACGCTGGATAGTTGTGTAGGTGTAGGAGTTTATCATGCACAGTATAAGCTTATTCAAAAAATAAAACTTCCTCCGGAGTCTTCCGTATTTACAGGGGAGTGTTTTGGCATATTTAAGGCACTAGAATATGTTTTGTTAGCTAAGTTACAAAATACTGTTATATTTTCAGACTCTAAGAGTGCGTTACAGGCAATTGAGAAGTTCCCTTTTAAAATGAAGGCTTTCTACCCTGTTGTATTTGATATTAGGAATGTATTATATGATCTAAGGTTGAAGGGGCAATCTGTACATTTTGTTTGGATTCCTAGCCACTGTGGCATAAAGGGAAATGACAAGGCGGATGATTTAGCCAAGGAGGCTGTCAATGATGGAGACACTTTTCCTTTTATAAACTTTTCACATGATATCATGAATTTACCCAAGTCATACCTTCGCGATGCCTGGAGTGTCTCATGGGGAGAGAGCGCTCAAACAAAAGGAAAATATTATTACTTTATACAACCTCATATTCCTATTAAGCCGTGGTTTTTCAAGGTTAAGTGCTCCAAATTGATTGTTAGTCAAATCATTCGTATGCGTTTGGGTCATGTATGTACTCCTTACCATCTTGCCAAGCTCCGTATTGTAGAGGATAACATGTGTGAATGTGGGGAAGATGTTGGTACCTTGGACCATATACTTTTTTCATGTTCTCGTCATGACCGTTCTGATTTTCTTGATTCCCTTATTAGTTTAAAAACCCCTTTCCCCACTCGTATGATTTGTTTATTACATAACCCAATAATTTATTATGATATAATTGCTTCTTTTCTGTATAAAAATGATATTAAACTTTAGTTTATTTATTATATTAGATATAATTTATTATATTAATGACTTGCCTGATCCATATTTCCTATCATTGTAATCCTTTCCGTTCCGCTTTTTATTTCCCTGTTTCCCAATTTTTTACATGAAAATGGCACAAAGTAAAACTAGTGCCACCACAAAAAAAAAAAAAAAAAAAAAAGTGTGAACCACCCGTGTTTTAAACGCATGGCCGTCTGATTCTCGCCCTATAACCGAGCTTAAACAAATACAAACAATTTCAAACGTTTATTCGATAATTTCTTATTTCTTAAACCATGTAAAGGGGGTTATTCTGAAATACTGTCAAACATAAACAACCAAAAAAATCAGGGTTTATTAATAATTAATTAGGTACCGTAATTTTAATTGATTACTTATGTCTTGTGTGACAACGTCCTGAATTTTGACGAGGATGCAAAACAACACCTTATATTTGAAGGAACGGACTGCATTTTTCTGTTCCTCAGACTGAACTGACATCACGGATGATAAAATCAATAATGAGATTTAGAATTGGATCTTAAAAACTTAGTAATATACTACTACTTCTAATTTTTTTATAAATTTTTAATTCTGATTCTGAAACTGTGTGGAAGTCCTTCTATAAAAGGACTTCCACTCAGTTTTCTTTGGAAAAAATTAAATTTATCACACTATTATTCACACAAGTAGACGACCCTAAAATTGCCTTCTCAACGGCGCCTTTCTCATAATGGAGACAAAATTATAACTTAATTTCACTTACTGGCTACTTATAACTTTCTGGCTGTTTACTTAGTGTTCTTCTAAGTAAACAGCCAGAAAGTTAGCATGAGTCCTCATCAAGTCAATAAAACTTAGATCTAAAGTCTCGAGACCTAGTCGTAAGTTGACCAGGCCTTGGGAACTTGGTTCTAGCTCCCCAACATTGGGGACAATCGACCCTCGTAATAATTTATAGACTTAGGAAAGCGCCAATGTTGGCCATAATGGAGGTCTGCTCCTAATGGCTGGCGTGTTTGGCAAAATGTGAGATTTTTCGTAGTTTGTTGTGTAGGAACCTATTCTTTGGCATAATTTAACGGGTTTCTTTTTGATGAAATACTAAAGCGGTGGGAACAAACACCAGAATTTGACAGATACTGAAGTGATATACTGAAATATCATATTCGATGTCCGTCCGCAGTCCGTTCGGTATAACTGAACGGTACTCTTACGGTATTTGTAAAACTTCGTTCGCATGGAAACTTTGATGTGCTTTAGGGGTATGAAAAATAGATGTTGGCTGATTCTCAGACCTACCCGATATGCACACAAAATTTCATACAAATCGGTTCAGCTGTTTAGGAGGAGTTTGGTAACAAACACCGCGACACGAGAATTTTATATACATACTAGCTGCTGCCCGACTTCGTTCGCGGGGTTTTTTTTTCGGTTTGAGAAATAGATGTTGGCCGATTCTCAGACCTACCCTATATGCACACAAAATTTCATACAAATCGGTTCAGCTGCTTCGGAGGAGTTTGGTAACAAACACCGCGACACGAGAATTTTATATACATACTAGCTGCTGCCCGCGACTTCGTTTGCGGGGTTTTTTTTTTGGTTTGAGAAATAGATGTTGGCCGATTCTCAGACCTACCCAATATGCACACAACATTTTATACAAATCGGTTCAGCCGTCTCGGAGGAGTATGGGAACTAACATTGTGACACGAGAATTTTATATATAAGATTAGATAGATTGGATACTTTGGATAGTACAGATGTTGTCATGTTTTCTGTGCTTATTTAATTTACTCTCAGAGGTAGTGGATCAATAATGATGACTACCTCAGTCTATGTTATAAAATACGCCATAAAGACTAAAATATAACAAATACTTTCCGGAAGACAAAAAATTAAAATGCATTGAAATGACACTAATAGACAGGTTTAAGATAGTTAATGAGAAAAGAAAAATTAAGGATGAAGAATTCGTCCTGTATTTACAAAAGCGGACTTTCTTTAACTTACTAAGAAGCTAAATAACTTCCAAAGTCACTGTCCTTATGGAATTTTTTTATTCAACAAAGGACCTTTTGACGTCAATGCTTTGATTTAAAATAAATAGCTTTAGTTATTTTCATTAAATTTGTGATCAAATAACTGATTTTCTTAGGAGTTCTTGTAATTTAATAGTCCACTAAAAGCAGTACTTTTATTATCTTTTATAGTTGATATTTAATTATAGGAAATAGGAAGATAACTTCCTTACTACGTGATATAAAGGGTGTAAAACAGCTCTTAACGAAGCCGAAAGGAACTGGTTCTCCCTGTCATTGCGATCATTTTTTTGTTCTACACCATACCTGGGAACCTTCTAATTACGGAGATATTAGGGGTCAAAGTTCCAACTTTTTGACAAGTATTTTTTTAAACACAAGTTTTTAATGTAAGATTTCTACTTTAAACACCTCCCCGTACTATACAATCCGTCCATCAGCACAATGTTTTGAGTGCGTTACATTGAGTTCTACCACAAAACATGATTTTACACCCCCTAAAAAAAAGTCGTTTCCCAGCAATAATTTTTGCGTAAAGTTACTTAGTTTCATGTACAGAATGCTTGGTTGACGGCTTCGTGATGACGTGATTTACACCGTGTATATACTTATTTACGTGATATTTGAGGAGAAAAATACCAAACTATCCCCAGAACCTCAAATTCTTCTAGATAAGAAAAAAAAATCGCTGTCCAGGAAGCTCCATTTTTTCAAGCTCGCTTTGCTCGTTCTTTGATGAAGACTTAACATAAACCCATTCTGGATGCTCTAATTTTCTAGCTCATCAACTAAGGCTTAACCGATGCGAGCCATAATCGCAGTAAGCAAATACACTTTTTTATGTTACTTTGCTCGCTCATTCAAAATCAAAAACAGTTCTAACCTAACCTAACCTAACCATTTTTCTTTTAATAACTCACCCCGTCTAACTAGTTCGGTTCTCGATAAAATCAAAATCAAAATATTTTATTTTACATAGGCCTACATGGGCACTTATAAAACGTCAACAAAAGGTGCACGGTTCGGGTTGGTCGTTTCCTATGGAGAAGAACTGGCAATAAACTCCATGGTTACTCTTTTAAAATCATTTGGTTTTACAATATTTGAAGTTACAGCGTTAGTACTTAAGTATGGGAGGACAGCGTAGGCCCGACAATAAGTCGTTGCTTACTACAGAAGGTAGTAAAAGAAAAAAAAACAAAGCCTACAATGTCCACACATTCACAGAAAATAGGTAAATAAAAAGAATCTATACAAAAGTAAAAATAAAACAATAAAAGAACACTAACTTAAACAATTGACACAGATGTTATCATCAGTGCTGTAACTATTCTGAACAATGAACGAATGGTGCAATGATTGGAAAACTATTGTAAAAGAATGAATAAAAAGAATGGAAAAAATAATATTGGGAATAGTTAGAGACATCCACACATTTGTGTCGTTTATGAGCTACCATTCATTCATTAAGTCAAATTAATGACAGCCAAGGCAATGCAAGTTCGGATGTTATTTTCCATATGTTTTGATAAAAATTATTTGTTTAATACTAATGAGTTTTCCTCTTTTTAGGTTTCGTCGCACTCGGGATGAAAAGCAGGCCAAAAAAAACATATGGAGGGCCCTTCTAGGACTGTAGATACGCCACGCCATTCAGCTCGATTCTCGGCAGCTCTCATTCAGCTCCTAGCAGGCACCGTGAGAAAATGCCTATGGCCTATAATAATAACCTGTAAAAACACATAACCTGTAAGTAACGAACAACTAAAAGAAAAACCACGTTACAGTATTTTTTAAAAAGGTACTCTTTGTAATAGATAAATACACTTAAAGTGATTTCCTCTTCGTTTGTACTGTTATAGTAACTTTCAAATACCTTATCGGAAAACGGATGGGTACCTTACATTGTTAGGCGAAACTTTACCCAAACTTTTAACAATCTAAAAGTCGAACAAAGGTTCTGAACGTTAGAAGAAAATCTATTTTCGTGTGAGCACGATATTTCACATATCTATTGAAATACATGGAGCAGCGGTGGTTGCAGCCCCGACTGACGTGCAGTACGGCGTGGGTTCGAACCCAGGCAGACGCATTATTTTGTGTATTTTATATCTTCACCTCTGCTCTCAAAACGGTGAAGGAAAACATCGTGAGGAAACCGGCATGTCTTTTTTTTTTTTTTTTTGCGGATGGGAAATCATCAAATGACTTCTCCCGCTCTAGGCGGAGCGAGAGGGAGCGTCAGACTTGTACTGACTAAAACCCACCCATGTTCCTTCTTCGCCCTTTGTGTTCCAGGGCCGCGGTATCTCTTTCGAACAACCCGCAGCCCTGGCAGGCATCGGCCCTTTCGGACCCCTTCTGGTTTGCTGACATCTCCTTGAGGCGCGCGTGGAACACGTACGCGCCGTCGACACGGCCTGTCGTCATGAGACGGACGGACGGTGAGCTAGCCCATTACTTACCGTCCACAGGCTCGCGCCTACGGTGGCCGGGGGCCACTGGTTGCCCCCCGACGCCCGGGGCGTCTCCCGCGGCGGCTGGGACGTGAGGTTCTCTCCCTCTCACGTTCCGCCACCTCCTTCGCTAGCATAACTGCTTCGCAGAAGGAGGCGACGGCATCCCATTCCCTCTCGCTCCGGACCATGGATTGAACCAGGGCCGGACGCGAGAGGTCGCCGCCGCCAATCGCCGCTACGAGGACACGGCGGTGCTCAGCCCAAGCGGGGCAGAGCTCCACGGTGTGCTCCACCGTGTCCTCCGGCCGATCCTCGCAATGGTAACACCCGGGCGTTTCTTCCCGCCCGATTCGGTGCAGGAACCTCCCGAAACAACCGTGTCCGGTGAGGACCTGCGTCAGGCGGAAGGTGAGGGCGCCGTGCCGCCTCTCTAGCCACTCCTCAAAGAGGGGACTTATCGCCACTATTGTGGCGTGCCCTGCACGTGGTTGCGACAGTCGCTGTCTCCATGTCGCCATGAGATCGTGCCGGAGGTCTGACCGCTGAGCGACAATTTGCCGCGGCAGCGGAGTTTCCCCCCGGCGTAGTGCCGCCGCGCGCCATTCATGCAGGCGCGCGAGGACCATCGCCTCCAGATCCCATGGCGGCAATCCGGCCAAGAGGCTCGCCGCCTCGCCGGAGATCGTGCGGCACCCCCGGATCAGCCTTACGGCTACAACCTTCTGGGGCGCGTTTAGGTAATGGGCGGCTCGCCGCCTCAAAGAACGCGCCCACACCGGGGCCCCATAAAGGGCCATGGACCGCACGACTCCCGCGCAGAGCCTCCGGCAGGAGGCGTTTGGACCCCCCAGGTTGGGCAAGAGCCGCTTGAATGCAGCAAACCGGCATGTCTTAGAACTAAAAATTCTAAGACGTGTGACATCTAGAAACACTGGGCGCGCGTGGTGAGTTACAGCCCACTCCTTCTCATTGAGAGGAGGCCTGTGTCCCAGCTGCCAGAAGCCAGAAAATTACAGGCTGATTATGCTTGTTATACAAGATGGAAAGAACACCGACGCACAAACGGTACGTACTCAGTATATCATTGTGAACCGATGAAAAATTTCTATGTGAATGGGACGTGCTAAGTGCGTTTATGCGCCGTTCCTTCCTGCACCCTGAATATTCCTTAATGCTCACGAAATTGGTATTAGTTACAAGAGATACTTGTACCTCGGTTGGCTGAACTATTTAATTTACTTCGCTATAATATCTAAGACGTACTGAAAAGGGCTCGAAATTGACTTTCCCGATAATAATATATCAGTTACGAAAGGACGAGCCATCTATTATAATCTCCTCGAGTAAAGGCTTTTGTGAAGGAGGCTCGTATCGTCTTCCTAAAGTGGGGAGGCTAAGCTCTACATAATATAGGCCTTGGCGACGCTAAGTTATTTTGTTGATTACTTTTTTGGCGTGTAAAATTTTAAGATTATGTCCTGGAAAATGGTTTCTGGAAAACTGAACATGTTTAATATGATCTGCAATAATTATATTATGTGTGTGTGTTTTTTTTTAAACTTCTTTTAATCCATTATAATAATTAAAATAAAATAATAATATAAAATAATTAAATAATTATGCTTAAACTTAATTTTAACATTGTAACGTGTAACTGTTTTTTGTCCCAAATAAATAAAATAAAATGAAATAAAATTAGTGGTGCATAGTTGGACTTAATGCCACGAGGAATTCTCTACCCTTAACTCTTAGATACGGTTTGATGGTATTGATATTAATGAGTTTGGTACTTTTCGAATATGATGCTCTAGCAACAGCAACGAATTACCCGAAACTGTATTTTTGGCATCCATATGCTAAGAAAAAGTAAACCTAATAGCGACTTAAAATTCATTAAGCCTAGGTGCTTTTTATCACCGTTCATAAACTATTCATTAGAATTAGGCAGAGGTGTGCCTCAGTATTTACACCCACAGTTCACAGTTGCCACAGTTCGGTTTAAGTCCCACGCAATAGGCGCGAGCCAATTTTTTTTCAAACTTAGTAGGCCTATTTCTTTCAACCGGGCGGAAATCCAGACTCCAAGCTGATACTGAAAAAAATGTGGCAGCAAAACCCAGTGATAAATTGCCCTAGCTGGGAATCAAACCCAGGACTTAAAGTTCAGCAGTACTTCTTGTAACCACTAGACCATCAAGGCAGTCAACCATGATAACAATAAGCTTCCAGCTACATACCTACCATACAAGTATATATAAGTCGTGAGTCGTCGATGGCAGGGGTAAGCGGCGAGCTTAAATATTTTATCACGCCAGACTTCGTAACGGTCAATGCCATTTCCCTTACGGAATAATTAAACGCAAATAGAGCGAACTACTAAGTTTGTTTATCGAATCTAATCTAATACTACTAATAATAAAGCCGAAGAGTTTGCTTGTTTGTTTGTTTGCTTGAACGCGCTAATCTCAGGAACTACCGGTCCGATTTGAAAAGTTCTTTCAGGTTTAGATAGCCCATTTATCGAGGAAGGCTGTAGGCTATATCATTACGCTACGCCAATATACCAATAGGAGCGGAGCAGCAATGAAAAATGTTGCGAAAACGGGGAAATATGACGCAGACGAAGTTGCGCGGGACAGCTAGATAGTTAATACAGTTTGTAAATATATTCATTTGTAAAAGTAATTGACTGGCAATGTCTAGACTGAGTAAAGGGAGGTTTGTCACATTAACTTAGATTACTTTCGCCTTCTCCACGTTCTTAGATTTGGTCATACGTGAACGCTGGTTGCGAGTACTACACACCTGACTTATCCAAAGAACCTTAAGAGGGGACAGGGAAACTATTGCCGTCGCGCTGCGCCTGACCAAGCCCCGTAAAGTGCGAAAGGGACAACTGCAGCTCAAGCTGATTTTACCTACAAAAATCTTGACCAAAAGCCGTTTTGTATTCCGCTGTTTTCTTCTTCAAAACTGAACTGATCTAAATAATTCTTATATCAAAATTTAGAGGAAAAGTATATCTATGCTTCTATATTTTTTTTTGTTAAAAACTTATCTAATTTGTCTGATAGTCATCTGAACATGGCGGTAAAAACGGGCGATTTTTCGGGTTTTTGGATTGTCATAATTCTTTTAGTGATTATGTTTTGAAAAAAAGGAAATGATAGGGGCATGTATTAATAAGACCTAGATTTTTTGGAAAAAATCATTGCTCTAGACGCATTATCCACGAAAAAAACAGCGTAATACGTTTGTATGGAGAAAGGCCCACTAGAGTCCCCTCTTAAGAATAACTTCAGTGTGTGACCTTAAGACGTCCTCTCCTGAGATTGCCACTCACAACTGCTTTGTAAATATTAGGAGTTAAAGAAGACTAATGAAAATCTTCAGTTGGTCGTCTTTAACTCATTCAGAAATATACCTTAAAGAAACATCTCGTGGCTTCAACTGACGTTTGCGTGCGGACTACTCACCCTATTCTTATGCTAACCGAGTGCTGCCGGCAACAACAAAGAATACTGCTACACCATCAGAATAGTTATTGCTAATATATTCTCAAGTTGTTTGTCAAGCCGACAGTTTTGTCTAAAAAAGATTTGCATAACATGATATGGAGTGACGTTTTGATTTGTTGGGTTAGAATACAATTATGATGCATAGAATACCTGATGTAATTTTTGTATACATAGAATTATTAAAACGCAAGCCACGTGACCTATTGGTTTAAATGCCAATCAATGCAGGGCATAAATGTACAACTTTCATCCTCTATATATCTATATATCCGGTAAAGGGGAAGAGTTCTACGGCACTTTTTAATTTTTTTTATATATTTAGTTCCCTTCAAAATGGTTGAGTTGAATGATGGCTGATCCATGCGTCATGTTCGTGAACGGGCGCTGTCAGTTGTGCCTGGTCGTCTCCTAGCTGCCACGGCTCATTTAGAACTAATTATTTCATCTTTTAATTGTTCTTTTCGTTTTTACTATGGACACTTTTAACGTGTACGTCTTGCTACATCGTTCTCACATAATGTACCATCTCCAAATGAATGATGTAACCAAGGTTTTGTAACAAGATTCTGATTTAAAAGAGTGTCCATGGAGTTTCTTGCCCATTCTTCTCCATACGCTTTGGAATGGGCAACTACAGTACTTTCACAGTTATTATGTCTTGTGACTGGGACTGTAGCTTCATTTTTATTGTTTTTCGACTATTCAAAAGTGCCTGTAACTGGCCTACTTGAAATAAATGATTTTGATTTGATTTGCACGGTTAAATTGGCGCAGTGGTTGAGCGATCGACTGCTGCACTGCGTGTCGCGGGTTCGATCCCCGCACGGAACAAATATTTGCATGGCCTACAAATAGTTGTTCCGGGTCTGGCTGTTTGTGTATGTGTGTTTAAATGTTTGTAAACGCACCCATGATACAAGAAATTCCTAGTGAGGGGCAAGGTTTTAAAAAAAAAAAAAAACTCAAACTCCTTCCCTGTATTAGAAGTTGTGTGCAAAGTTTTTGCTTTTAAGATAACATTTATGAGGAAAAACATCTGATTTTTCCTTTTACTTGTGGTAGACAAAAGAAACGATGAAGGGACTGTGTGAAGGATGATGTGACTAGAAAGGAGTTGTCTGATGAGATGAGAAGTAATACAGAAGCATGGAAGAAGAAGATTTTTGCTATAAAAAGATACTCACCGAAGATAACATCCTCCGCTTTGGAATTTAGTTAAAAATATGTAAGTAGTGAAGCGGAAAATTCTGGTAGCGCGCTGCCTGCCGTGTTTACCTTTCATTACGTTTACGAATAATAAAAATAAAAAAAAACTAGAGTCGGTGGGATTGAGAGTAGTCTCAATCTGAATCAAAAATCAAGACTGTAGAGTCTGGAAAGAAAAACACACATTATTTTAAACATAATTTTAATCTTGATCTATGATGGAAACATTAAAATCACTTAGTGCATTATGTGCATTTAGTTAACTGCTCTGCTACTACACTCTGCGTGTGTGTGTGTGTTACGAGTATTATTAAAATCTAAGGACTTGTGACGGCGAAACCCATTCTTCTCCATCTACTAGTCATTCGTCGTAAGAAGAAGATTCAGAGCGCTGTAAGATGCCTTCACCAACTGAAAAATAAAAGATAATAAAGTACCATAGATTAAATTCTCAAACTTTTTTCATAAAAAAAGTTTTCAAAGAAAACAGTTTGACGTAGAGCTAGATAAATTTTAATAATGTCGATGAAGGTTGCTAAATGAAGCGTAAATCAAAGTTTGATTTATTTCTTGCTATTAACTTAACTGCCCTGTGCCAGATAGGCGGGTCTTTATTATTCGCCAATCGCACCTGTTGTCGTGAAGATAGGCAAAAGTATCTTAGCGATGATAACGCTAAAATAGTATTATACGTTTGTTTTTAATAATGTAAGCTCTTGATTGGTAGTCGCAAGCTGGCCAAACTTTAATTTTACAGAATAACTTCTATCGTAGGTACCTGAAATTTTACCCCTAAGAAATGTTTGGTTGGGTCTGCCACACGAATAAACCACGTTGAACCAGCCTTGGCCATGATTACTATAAAGGGTGTACAACACCTCTTAATGAAGCCGAAAGGCACTGGTTCTCCCTGTCATTGCGATCATTTTTTTGTTCTACACCATACCTGGGAACCTTCCAGTTACGGAGATATTAGGGGTCAAACTTCCAACTTTTAGACAAGTATTTTTTTTTAATACAAGTTTTTAATGTAAGATTTTTAAACACCTCCACGACCCCCGTACTATTCAATCCGTTCATCAGCACAATGTTTTGAGTTCGTTACATTGTGTTCTACCACAAAACATGATTTTACACCCCCAAAAAAAAGTCGTTTCCCAGCAATAACTTTTGCGTAAAGTTACTTAGTTTCACGTACAGAATGCTTGGTTGGCGGCTTCGTGATGAGGTGATTTACACGGTGTATTATTTATTATTGATTACCCATTTTATTATTGATTCGGGACGAGAACACCTTGTATTTTTTCTGGCACGCGGTAGGGCTTTGACCCTTATATGACTCATAAACTTATCCTGTGTTGCATAACTGTGACACGATTTTTAATAAACATCACGCCTGTAATCCCCGAAGGGTTAGGCAGAGGTGTACCTATCAGTGCACCCTCATTTCACCAATTATGTTCAAGTCCCATGTAATAAAGGGCGAGCCTATTGTGATCAAATGGACATTGTAGGCTTTGTTTTTTTTTGTTTTTTATCTTTTTCTACCTTCTGTAGTAAGCAACGACTTATTGTCGGGCCTACACTGTCCTCCCATACTTAAGTACTAACGCTGTAACTTCAAATATTGTAAAACCAAATGATTTTAAAAGAGTAACCATGGAGTTTCTTGCTGGTTCTTCTCCATAGGAACCGACCAACCCGAACCGTGCACCCTTTGTTGACGTTTTATAAGTGCCCATGTAGGCCTATGTAAAATAAAATATTTTGACTTTGATTTTGATTAACCGGGCACAAGTCCATACTCAGTGACTGTTTATGAGAAATTCCTAATGCAAAAACCCAATAACAATTCGGCTGATCCTCGAATCAAACTCAGGACCTCATGCATAGCAGTCTCGCTTGCGACCACTCGACCAACGAGGCAGTTTATTCTTAATAATTTTTATGATTTTATTTCCTCACAGTAGAATAAGTAGTCAAGGAGAGAGGGTACATGCCCCCTGCAAAGAACACGAGAGGCGTGTTGGCCCGGGCGATCACCAGCATCATGGCAGCGCGGACTCCCGGGGCCTGCGATATGCCACTCTCCCAGCCCGAGAAGTACGCTGATTCGCCGATGTGCTGACTCTGCAAGAAAAAGATTCATCATCTTTATCAGCCCACGGCAGTCCTCTGCTGGACATGGGCCTCCCCAATTGCGAGCTAGTCAGCCGGATTATTAGCAATTCTCATCCAGCTGCTACCAGCCATCCTGTGGAGATGAGCGCTCGTCCTAACCTAATGCTTGTTGATTTGAGGTCCCACTTAAGAATATGGCTACCCCAACGGAGATCAGTTCTAAAAATAAAGAGAAGCTCTTTCTGAATTAACTCTTCAGTGAAGTACCACCACGAAACTTACTCTGTTCACTGTGGTGGGAATAGGTGCTCGTGTACACTTGTACAGGCTCATTGTACCTAGTTTTGATGTAATTATGCAAGAATTGTACCCCAAGCCGGTGGCGACAGGTAAATAGAGCTGAAAGTTCAATGGTGATGATAATCACATTTTTTTGTAGCCTTTTATGTCCCACTGCTGAGCAAAGGCTTCCCCATATCTTTCCAGGTGCAACAAACTTGCAAAGGAAAAATTAAAGCCATTTCAATTTAGTCTAGATAGCAACGCAGAAGTCCGTGTGTTGCGCTTTAATGTTACCTGCGACGCGATTTCTTCGCACCATCGACAGAGGAGGTACAAGGAGAACATGGTATAGCTCAAATATAGCAGAGATTGGAAGAATCTTCCCAGGTTCGCTGCCATAGTCTGCAAAATGAACAGAGGGTTAATGTTTCTTGTATGTAACCTCAAATGAAATTGTAAAAAGCCAAGAACACTTTTAGGCCCTTTGTTGTTAGAGTGTACAACTGGATATCCGGGCCGGTCTGTGTGAACGGACCCTAGAAAGGCAAGATATGTTTCGGCTCCGATTGGGTCCTTTTATTCTTTACATAGAATAAAACAAAGTCGATAACGGCCGTCTGTACGCTCAGATCGTTGATGTGGTTTTCATCAATAGACAGAATGAGATTCATCAAGAGGAGGTTATAGTTATGCATAATTTATCCCTGCAAAACCCATCAAAATTTCCACGCGAACAATAATATGCCAAACAATAGATCTCTAATTGACAGGACCCTTCAAACTCACATAATATGGACGCTCACTTCCACGAACAAAAGCTGTATGTACCCTATACCAATTTAAAGACCCTCAAAACGACCTATACAAGGTGTTGTTTTGCATCCTCGTCAAATTCAAGGGGGTAACTATGCTAATGATTCTCGTCCCAAATCAATAATAAAATGGGTAGGTAATTTTTCATTTTTTTCTTTTTTACGGAAATTGGTAAGTTTGAACCACCCGTGTTTTAAACGCGGCCCGTCTGATCCTTGCCTAATAACCTCGCTTACACACATACAAACAATCTCAAACGTTTATTCGATAATTTCCTAGTCCCTAAACCACGCTAAGGGGGTTATTCTGAAATACAGACAAACTTAAATAACCAAAAAAATCAGAGTTAATTAATAATTAACTCGGTACCGTAATTTTAATTGATTATTTATGACTTTCTTGACCACCTCCTGAAATTTGACCAGGTTGCAAAACAACACCTTGTATAATATACATATATAATCGACCTATATAATATAGGTCGTTATTATTCCTAGGACCCTTAAGTCCCTATACACACATACATCTGATAAATCCTTTCCAATAATCGCCTTTCAGTTCACCGCTAGTAGATTAAAACCCGTGGCTTTTAAGCCGTATGAAGTTAACCATATTTCATCGGGAAAAGCTTTGCCGTCTTCCCTCGATGTATTAAAGGAAACTTTACACTCGGTCTAGTAATTGCAAGGGCTACTGCTGAGCACTTCCTGGGTTCGATTCACAGGTCGGGCTTAGTGGTATTGAATTCTCCAATCAGGGATTTCTCAGTAGCAGATACGGACTCTGTATATGTGTCCGTTTCTGGGCAATAGAACCGCCAGCTACTACATGGGACTTAAACATAACTGGCGAAATACGGGTGTTCTATTAGGAACAGACAGCGTATGTGCTAACCCCTCTACAGTCCCGCCAAATACGCCAGGGGGGTAACTACTTAATGATGCTGTCTGTACTACTCCCCATTAAGATTTACAGGCGTGATGTAATAGTATGAGTTGTATTGTACTTACTGCTGTAGCTTGGTACCCGACCAAGCAGATGATTAAGCCGCTGCAGACCAGCTGACCTAGCATTGGAGCGCTCAGTATCGCCTTCAAATCTACAGCTTGTCTGGAAAGAGAGCAACAGAACGGTGATGTTTTTTAATAAGAGATTTGGAGAACGGATTCTGTATAAATTTGCAAAATATTTATGTAAGGTATCTAATTGTGTATACAGGGTGGCGTTACTAAGTGTTTTCAAACATCTTTCATAATGCGCACAGCAAAGGAGTGGAACTCTGCCTGCGTCTGTGTTTCCGAACGCTTATAACCCTAATCTCTTCAAAGTTAGAGTGAACAGGCTTCTTCTGGGTAAGCTCGTACCATCTTCGACTTTGTCTCTGTCATCTTTGATCTTGACTAGAGTCAAGAGCTAACCCATCGCAAATAGGATTCGAAAACAACAGCCGCAAACACAACGAACGAAAAACGAAACGTATCAACTGCCTGTACCTATTGCAATAGTAGTAGTAATATACAAAACTTGCTTCAAACGCGAACGTTTGTTGACATCCAATGTGGACTGCGTAGCAAGCCATAAGCTGGCTCCTATCAATATCAAAATAGGTAAAAGGACTTTGCAAGCCATCTTTGACAGCGGGTCGGAGTGCTCATTTCTCAGAGAAAATGAATCAGTTTTTCAGACGTTTCGGTTTCTTTTTTTAAAATAAATAAAAAATAAAATAAAAATAAAATAAAAATAAAATAAAAATAAAATAAAAATAAAATAAAATAAAATAAAATAAAATAAAAATAAAATAAAATAAAATCTTTTTATATCAGACATTGGTCCATAATTGTGTTGTTTTTTACTTTTTTGCATTTTTTTTCGAATCCACTATAACAAATAGGACATGTTTTGTCCATTCTGTTATATTGAACAACTAATAGTATTACTAGATGGTGCAGTATAACAAATAAGACTTTTTTTGTCCATTCTGTTATATTGTATAACTAAAAGTATAACTAAATGGACTAACCCGTGTGAACCTCGGAAAGGTACTGCCGAATGACATTTCCTCTTACACGGAGAAATCCTAACAGAGTCCTCAGGGCACAATAAAAAGCACTGTATTCAGTTATGTTTCAATCAACTGACCAGAGTATTTTCACCTTGTTTTTTTTACAAAAAGCCTGTGTACAACTCACTTTAAAACTGCTTGATGTCTTGTCACCAAGTCGCTCAATCTCTTGAGGTATATATCAATGAAAAAGTTGTTGTTTACCAATTCTTCTCTGTCTATTTCTGGAAAAGAAACTGAACAAACAATTAATGTAGCTATAAAGGATCTAAGAGTCACCGACACTAAAACCACGTAATCAGTACATTATTCTAAACTCCCGAATATCGAAATTTTCATCAGTTATTAAAAAAACTTACTGTTTCCTGTCAAAATGTATGGAACAGCTGATTTTTTTAAAACCTCCGATGAATAATTTCGATCAAGTGTGGATTCAAGATGATGTACTGATTACGTGTCAAACGTTTTCATGTCTCTTACACCCTGTATACGCATTGAGTGATGAAAGAGCTTGGTGATTTATTCTTTATCAAAAAGCTCTCACATTGTCTTCTCTCGTCACAGTGTATTCATGAAACTACGACCAGTAAATTCCTTTATTAATTGACCCAGCTTTTCAGTTTCAAGAATTCCGTATGGAAATGTAAAACTTTTCGGAAACTCAAAACGAGTCAATTCCCGGAGCCGGCGTTTGTCCCCGACGAATTTACATGAGCCGAGCTTTTCACTAGTTCTTCGTAAAAAGAACGGCATGCATCCGCTTTTGACGTCACTGCCTTTTAATTTGCTTTTGGAATAGAAGCCCTAGCCACAAAATAGATAGATAGACAGAAGGTCGCCTCTGGGACGTCACGCACGCCATGGCCACGAGTTTTGGCCACAAAAGCGAATTTTGGTCGGAAACAGGCAGGAAATTTGATCGCACGACCAGGAGTTCGACCAGTTTTGTTCAAGATGCGGCCAGTCATGCGACAAGTCATGGCTGTGGCAGCGTAGAGCCCCCTAGAGGTCCCTAAAACACATGAACACATAGACATGCTACTTTCTACGTTGTACAGGGAGGGCGCTTGCACTCATGTATAGCATTCGTATAAGATAGTTAGTCTAAGTACTTATGTACGCATCGTAGTGTGCTATGCTTTTTTATGCGTAAACATCAGGCAGAGATGTCAGTCAGACTGACTACAACCCTGTTGTCTGACAATCTCTGGTCGGGCTACTGAAGTTCTTGCGGAGTTTGCTAAGCCTGTTTTCGCTCGTTGTGTATACCTCAACTTCTGTTCTTTTCTCTTCAACTACTTTTTTGTACCTCAGCGTTGCACCGAAATTCTGGCGCTTTATGAATGGATACAGAACGGCGATGATTCTCATTAAAATGATTCGCTTCAATAGGGTTTATAGGTACTTGGGAATCTGTGTTGTTAAGTCGTGACGCACGAATATCTGCACGTGTATCATACATAAGACAGGCATTTTGGGTCAATTCATGTCAACTGCGATCATTAATTTCTGGCTTACTTCAAGGGCCCATCATTAGGGACAATTTTAAATGGGGTCAAATCCGTACAATCCTTTTTTACATTACGGTTTACATGGAATCTGTGGTAAGGACGTTGCATAATGCTACAGTCATTAACTCGTTGCATGTAATGCATGTGTTAGGGAAATAATTCATTAATAGTTTAATTGACTACCAATTTAAACTACAGTCCTTTAACAATCTTTTTACGGCTTGCTAGCTATTATGATGATTCCCCTGTAGAACTTATCTTTGACACTAATCTCATGTTTATTTTTTTTAAATACCGCTACCTATTAAGTCGGTTAAATTTAATAGATACCGGTAATAACTGTGAAAGGACAATACAATCATCGAAACAAATTCACTCACCTCGAAATTCCGCAGCACATTCATCAAAAATGTTCTCAAAGCAGTCTGCAAGTACATCAAACTGGCAAATGAGAGGTACCAGATAAGCTTGCATGAGGACATCGCATACCATGACCATGAAGGAAACGTAGTGGAATACTGTGCCCACCGCAATATACGTCAAGACGTAGCGTAGAGGCGCATCGTACTTAAAGGGAACCTTTAGGTCCACCATCAGATTGAACTTCTCTTCGTCGAACATTGGGTATAATTGCCTGTAACATCAAAATAACATCAGGAGGAGCTCGTGGCTAATACAAGCTACTTAGATCAATCTTAAGGTTAAACCACGCTAGCCATCGCATAGACTGGTACTTGGTCCAAAAGTTAGCCTAAATGTTTCTTTTTTAATGTTAGTGCTACTTCCTTGAACCATTGTTTCCAAAAACTAGTATACCCACTCCAAACAATGGAAAAAAATGAGTTTTGACTCGAAATGATTTCTTTAATATAGTAGAACGCTCAAACACCTCAACTTTTAAAGAAAAAATCAATATGCGGAAAATCACCAAAATATTGCTGATGGAAAGCAAAAATTGTCGATCATCAGACCTCAATTTAAACAAAAATGGTCAGCTAGCTTTGTGTTGGACTAGCTAGACCTAGAAAACAGTGTCGAGTGGCTTAATGGAGGCATATCGCTACCGAAAGCCGGTACCGGTTACTTTGTTGCATGCTTGGATAAGATTTTTTGAGAGTATTTCATTTGTGGGCCACAAATGAAATACTCTCCAAAAATCTAAAAAATAGATTGCCCGTAAACCAATTAAAAAGCAAGCAGTGGGAAAAAAATGGAAACCATGATAAGTTCCAGGAGAAACCTTAGTCTGTTGGTGGATACACCAAAAGCCAACTTTGGCAATTCCAATGCCAGAAACACCAGCATACGCTTTTTTGAGAACTTCGTAATGTCAGCAATATATTCGGGGTTCTAGAAGTAAATTTAATTTATAGATTGAAAGTCATTTTAGACTTATTTTGCTGTGGTTTCATAATAAACGTGAAGGTGTTTGAAAGACATTGCCAAGAAATGGCAAAGTTATACGGTACCTTGTACAAGTTTTACCCAATATCTCCAAGATAACGTAATAGTATTGTGTCATGGGGCTGAACAGCAACTTTTGAACAACAGTCCGAAGAAGCGGCAGAAGCCCGCAACAAACATATTAGAATATTTCAGGTCAACTACGCCCGATAATTTTTCCGGTTACCCTGCAACGCAGATGTGTTTTACAGGGTCCTCTTCACCTCTGACCCTGTCCGTCAGGACTCATGACGAAGAGGAGAACAAAAAAACTCCACTTTCGGCTGATATTTTAAATTTGTAACTAGAAAGTGACATTTTAAATGTAAGTTTTGAAGATGACGACGAAAATTATGAATAAATGCTTGTAGAAATCACGTATGCCTCTTTTATCTTTCCCAAGCTAAAACTGAAATAAAATATTGTTAGGCAGCCATTAGGCGAAGAAAATATTTTTACCCGACTTTTAGGACCAAAATACCAATCTGTGCGTCGGCGTCGGTCCCGGTCCCGGCTGTCATTTGTAGATCGTTGACAGTCGTAAAGTGGTCAGTGGTCTGACAACCAGTCTTACCAAGGAGTGTCGTATTACTCAGTACTAACTGGATTGTGGAGGTCAGATAGGCAGTCACTCAGTCAGTTAGACTGAAAGCCAACTCTAACATGGTTAGGAAAAGGCTAGGCAGACGATGAACATCATCATAACATCACGCCTGACGAGTGACGGGTAGTAACCTAAACTTTCTGAAGAACCGCACCAATAAAAATATTGTTTGTATATTGATCCTTGATTTTTTAATTTAGGCCGGAAACTTTTGATCATTTCCTTACTTAAGTATGTTACCTTTCAACATGAGCCTGTAATTATAAATAATAAAATATATAATATAGTATTTACCAAACAAAATAGGTTGGGTAGGCTATTATCAGAACCACGTATAGGTATTTCTTGTGAGTCTCCGCCCAATGTTTTACAATGTCCTTCCGCCTCTGCGTCGATATATCGAAATTAGGTGAATCCAAAGCCTTTGCCAACTTATTGAAGACATCTTTTTTGCTTGCCTAAAATTAGGTAGAAATTAGTAAAATATGCCAAATTAAAAATTTACATGCATATAATGGGGGTTCATATTATCAAGGGAAGTCTTTATAATGGGTGTCAAACTACACTTTTTTTACGGTTGGGAAATCATCAAATGACCCCTCCCGCTCTGGTCGGAGCGGAAGGGAGTGTCAGACTTGTACTGACTAAAACCCATCCATGCTCCTTCTAAGCCCTTTATGTTCCAGGGCCACGGTATTTCTAACGAACAGTCCCGCAGCCCTGGCAGGCATCGGCCCTCTCGGACCCCTTCCGATTTGCTGACATCTCCTTGAGGCGCGCGTGGAACACGAACGCGCCATCGACATGGCCTGTAGTAGACTAGTTTGAAGGTCAAAGTTCCTGCTTTAATGTTTGTAACTTTACTTTAACATCCACGACTTTTCAATGCATCCATCAGCACAATATTTTGAATGCATTACAATATTTATTATGCACTGCAATATTTTGAGTCCTACCGTAAAGCGTGATTTTTCATCCCAAAAGAAAAGAAAACTTGTCACCTGCACTACAATTAAATGATGGAAAGAAAAAAGAAGATCTACTTCTGGCTACTATGATTAAATACCATTTACCATAATCGTAATTTTCCACACAGAGATCAAATGTATGATCGTGACATTAGCTCCGAATATGATGTCTTCCAAGCGTAATTCGTCGCCAATCAAGTGCCATATCTCAAGGCATACCAGCAGGGCGCCCAAGATTCTGACCGAAGTCCTAAATATTGTGTAAAAAAGGTTGTTGTCGGATGTAGAGAGAGCTGAAACAAAAACAAAAATAGTGCATGGAGTTCCTCCGCGCGGATGAAGTGAAACTTCGTAATACTACACGCATGCGTTCGAGTACCACGCATTCACTCTCGTTATTTTATTGAGCTTCTAAATAATATTTTATTGTATTATTTTTATTACATAATTATTACATAAGTTTATCGAGGTTATTCTACTCATGGAAATTGAGCGAAGGCTGGTCACACCGAAGAGTCGAATGCATAACGGTTTGCACGCCATCTTGCGTACCTAGTAGAACTACGTAGTCACAAATCTTGTAATACTGCCATCTCTTAAATATTCCCCCTCCATGGTAGCGTTAAACTTGTTGGAAGTCGCATAAGAAGTTTCACTTCAAAAAATAGTAGAACTCAGGATTCTTTGAATAAGATGACGAGTAATACTTGGTAATATGGTGCTTTCCGAGGCACGGAGGAAACTCTGTTTGTAATAGGTGGTCACCCATCCAGGAACCAACATTGTCAAGCGAGGCTAACCTGAAGATCGACGCAACCGGCTTAAGTTTGGTTTATGCCAACTAGCAAAAAAAAATTTAAAATCCTTATGAGAATTTACTTTACCATTGAAAAAGACGAGTCGATAAACGGATGTAAAGAAGGCTTTTTCCATTGGTCCGGCATCTCGTATGGCACGACTTTGGGGCAATATACTCCACATATACTCTATGACCATTGTATCTTCGTAATTATCCGATGTGGGCAAATGATCTCTTCGACCGGTATCAAGTGTATCTTGCCGGTTTTTGAAGTAACTTTTAATTAAATATCGGTTTAGCAGTAATAACGTGCATGTCAAGTTTGTGTTCGTTTCCATTACCGCAAGACTTGCGGTAAAGGAAACGAAATGGAAATGGTCTTACTTAGTGAGACCGAGAATGAATTCTTCTTTTTAAAAAAATACGCGCCGCATTAGAAATTTCTCCTGTATTGTGGGTGCGTTTACAAACATTTAAAGTCACATACACAAACAGCCATATTTAATGGGTTTTTTTCAAGTAATATTTTGTTTCATGGTCTAGTAGTGGCAGGTGCGACTGCTGAGCACTATTTCGGTGTAGGTTTGATTCTCGGGTTGGGCTAAGTGTTATTTAGCTTTTAGTAGCACCCACGGAGGCTGGTTTCGCAGACTTGCTCCCTACCTCCCTACTATTAGTTAGGTAGACCTCTGTCTAAGCCGAACCTTCTGTTTTAAATATTATGTTTTATGGTTCTTTGTAATATTCAACAAATATATGAATATTTACGGGTTTTGTGTAAATAATTGTATAAGCAAATGTGTGTATTTCTTTATTTTAAGCATTGATAGCATTAGCATTGTCTAGAAAGGCTTATGATACCGGACTGGATGGTAGGTACACCTCCTCAAGATAGAACGCCGATCGATGCGATCAGACGCAATCAAGAAGGTTGTTGATGGCAGTTCGTTGCCACATGTTCACATGTTCTACAGGCTTGGAAACACCTCTCATGTCGTCGCGATCCTCAGCATTGAGGGCACGACAAAGAAGAGAGATACCGAAGTTATTATTATCTATGACTCATGCGTGACCAACATGGTCTAGCATGAGTCTTACGAAACATTGTATTCAGTTTCAATTCAATGTCACGCACGTTGGGCATGGTAACGTAGTTTCAAGACCATTTTAACAGTAGTATTTTTAACCCCCGACCGATTACCGATGTTATAAGTTTGACATGTGTCTGTCTGTGTGGCATCATAGCTCCTAAACGGATGAACCGATTTTGATACAGTTGGTCTTGTTTGCAAGGTGTCTTAATCGAGAGTTTTTTTAACTATGTTTTAAGAATATTTGCTCAGCCGTTTGAAGATCATCGCGTCTTTTTAGTTGATGAAGGGATAAAAACAACGTCCACAGGTCTGGTGATTCGAAATTTGAAATCTTGTCACTTGTCACTATTCGCATCGCCAGCACCCCACCCCAACCTCCACCATAAAAGCTCGGGATTTTTTTTAAATTTACATTTTTGCTGTTATCGTTAATTGGCGAGAAGAAGCGCTACACCGAGAAACGTGGAAGGAATGGGCAGAGGCCTATGCCCAGGAGTGTGACAGTCAAGGCTAAGAAAAAATAATATAAGTTTAAAAGGGGGAAGGCAAGAAAAAAAAACCCCGACACGATAAAACCTATAACCGCTTAACCGCCTGGACCGATTAGTACAAGCACAGAACAAAGCAGACCCCCGTCCCAACGAAGCTTGGATTAATTTATCTTTAATAAAACTTTAATATACATTAAAGTTTTTTTGTGCCAGCGTTTTTTTTTTTTTTTAGTTGAATAAACATGAATATAGAACTATTTATTATTAGAATTTTGTTGACAATTACTCAGTCTGAAATAAATGAATTTTATTTATAAAGTGCAATGGACATGGGACTATGCAGTAGGCGGTCCCTTTTCAGGAAGTATTTAATTACTCTGTGTCTTTTGTTTGTTCTACTGTCCTAATTACAAGGCACAAGACATCTTTTAAATGTCTTTTGTATGAAATATTTCAAAGATGACATGTTAATTATATATATAGGAAGTTTTATAAGGTAAAATGTTTTCATGATACTAGTTACATTTCTCTGTTTTACTCACGACGCTTTCCTTTAACGGAGCAAGTGATAATTCTACAATACGCACATGAATCTGACAATCAGAGATCTGGGTCAATCAATCAGAATCTTGGGTTCGAACTTTAGACCTATGATTTGGCAGTCCGACAGTCACACCACTAGGCTATTAAAGCCTCGGCTATCAAAGTATCTAGGCTGCTTAATAATAAATCATTTCATAGTATTGAAAAACATTATTAGAATTAAGTGGCATATTGTCGAGGCTTGACCAAGTCACTAAGAACGAGTAGTTAAGCTTATAATAATAAAACCAATTTAATTTATTAGGTGAGATATTTTATTTCGATTGTGAATAGGTTTCAAGAAATAAGCGTGTTTGTCGATCATGCGAAACATAAATTAAAGCTAAACATTACAATTTCCAATATATTTTGCAGAGAGGTACCCTAATTAACTCGGAAATATGTTTACATAACTGTAGATAATAATTAAGCATCTAGTCATGTCGAAATCGGAGCAGCACCGTCAATGCACTGTAGGAAGTTTTCACCAACTGAAAACAGAAGAATGATTTATTTTAGAACATTATTGTGGGAAACAAATACCTACTAAGAATTGCGACGCTTTTGAAACCCAACATCGAGATATTACTACCAATAAAACACAAACAAATTAAACAGTAACCAGTAGTTTGGTAAACATAATTAATTTAGATATTAAGGTTGGAACCCACAAAACAGTTTGCCGCGGGCAATGCGGCGACCACAATAAGCCGAGTTGAGCGAACCCGTGTGCCCCCGGCCGTATGTCTACGTAAAAGCGAAATTCTTTGTTTTTAAAAACATGGCGTATTTTTTTTTTCTGCCAGTGTTTATCTTTAGTGATTTTCGTCATTTTCGGATGTTTGTATAAAGGACATCAGACGGGCGCGTCGACGATGAAATAAATAAAAGTTTTGGAGGAAAAATCACTAAAGGAATGAAATTCTCGAAAATAGCGAAGTTGAAAGTCACGTTCTGAAATAGCGGTGCTCTCAAAGAAGCAGACAACCCTGGAGATATTTTACTTTAGAATAGCAGCATGCATTTCAAATGAAGTTTTGAAAGGTACTCTACCCCAGAAAGATTCAGCTCTGACAAAGTAAATTGTCAAAGTTTAAAATTGCTTGGAGCGTTCTGGTTCAATCCAACTTACAGTTGTATACGAAGTGAGGGAGAGGTTGTACATTCCTCCGGCTGTGAGGACCAGGGGTTTGTTGGCCCTCGCCATCACAAACAGTATGGTGGCCCGAACTCCTGGCAGTTTGGAGACACCGCACTCCCATCCTGAGCAGTAAATGGCCTCACCTATTTTTGCACTCTGTAAAGAATGAGTTGTTATTACTAAATTTGTATATTTTTGGAATTAAAGCACTTTAGTATATACTATAGTAATCCATAAGCAGTATTGGAAAAGGCCCATGTGATCATAAATCCTTTTAACAATTAGGTACCTACTATATAGAAGCACGTAGTAAATTAGAAAACGCGTGACAATCTGATAATCTAGATGAAAACACCAAACTGATTGGGTCCTTCCCTTTTTAATCTGTGAAAGATTTCAACAAAAAGAAAACGCTAGAAACAAATAGCAGTAAGCAACGTAGTATTATGATCGGGAAAGCGGTTTAAAAGATATTAAGATGACATATCACGTTACCTGATTTGTAATCTCCTCACACCAGCGGCAAATGATGTAGAAACCAAAGAGGTTGTACCCCAGAAACAGGAAACTCATTAAACATTTGGCGATGCTCTCGTCTAAGGTCTGAAAATTAGTTAATAATTGTGGTAAGTGCCAAGTTTCGCCTAAGTTATGAGAATAGCCACAATTTAGGCCCTCGGGCCGTCAAGGGCAGCAACTTTTGATGCTCGTAAGTTAGATATCCAAAATGATTTCTTGAACTTGATATTAAGTGTAATATAACTTGATTTATGACTAGGGAATCACTGAATTATGTTTACTGTTTCTCATACTAATACCCACTGAAATCTTTTAAGATTCAGTGTTACCACACCACTGGTCCACCATGGTCTGTTTTGATAAAATTCAGCTGGTTTACCTTACAAAAGTATTATCATTCTGTCCCATTGCTGGCAAAGGCCTCCCCCCAGATATCAGAAACAGAATTCAGTTCGTTACACATTCACTAATTGTTTACCAAAACCGACTCTATTATCGACATTTTTTAGGACCCAGGTCCATTGACCTGTATTGTTATGAAAGCGTTCCCACTCACCGTAGTAGCTTGATAGCCGATGAAACAAATGAGTGTGCCGCTCGCCGCCAGCTGACCCAACATGGGACCGCTCAGTGTGTCGCGCATGTTCATCGTGTGGCTACAA
Source organism: Cerastis leucographa (assembly GCA_963082945.1). Classification (NCBI taxonomy): domain Eukaryota; kingdom Metazoa; phylum Arthropoda; class Insecta; order Lepidoptera; family Noctuidae; genus Cerastis; species Cerastis leucographa. Next base: position 15,173,988 of record OY720356.1, on the reverse strand, counting down.
ACAGACAATGGGTTATAGATTAATAAGTTTAGTATGCTCTCAAAACGGTGAAGGAAAACATCGTGAGGAAACCGGCATGTCCTATAACTAAAAATTCAAAGACTAGAGATATCTACCAACCCGCACTGGGCCCGTGTGGTGGATTACAGCCCACTCCCTCTCAAAGCGACAAGGCCTGTATTCCAGCAGTGGAAACATTACAGGCTGATTATGCTTATGCTAAGTAGACACCTACAGGATGAATGTTGATGGTTATAAGAGTACACGAAGATGAAAGGAACGATGGATGGACTGTGTGGAAGATGATATGGCTATAGAAAAGCCCATGTGACTCTTGTGATGAGCACTAATACAACGCATGGAAGAAGAAGACATGCTGCGCCGACCGCAAATAAATTGTAATGAGAGCGGGAGAATGATGGCGTATAAAACGACCGTTTACAAGAGTCAAATAAGGAAAAGTTTCTGTATAATTACTGTACCAGCACGCGTAGCATGACCGCCGTAGAAACGGGCTATGTCGACAGAAGAATCGACCACACACACATTTTCACTGTCGATCTGTCATTATGTGGATTCTTCCGTAGACAAAACTCGTATCTACAGTGGTCATGCTACGCGTGCAGCTTCTGTCTGCAAGCCGTATTACCATTGTAGGAGCTAGTATTAGCGGTCTGATAACCGATGAAACAAATGAGTGTGCCGATCTCCGCCAGCTGGCCAAACATGGCACCAAACTTAGACAATGGGTTATAGATTAGTACTCAACAAATAGGTACCTACAGCATTAATGTTGACGGTTATAAGAGTAGACGATGGATGAACTGTATGAAAGATGAAAACGAAGACATGCGGCACCGATCCCGAATAATTTGAAACACGGTTAGGAGATTAATGTTGGTACAGTAAATACCTAATGTATTTTTACAAGGTCAATCTTTATCCAGGAAAGGCTTAAGAAGATTTAAGAAGCAAACTAGAGCAAGATTTAAGAAGGAAACTACGTCAGGTCTCGTCAAGTTTATACATTAATAAATATCAACATTCTGCTGCCGGCGCACTGCAGATGTTTTATTCTTCGTAATCTTTGAATTATCTTTTTAGCCATTTCGTTCGTAATTTTTATTACCCTTTTTTATTTTTTTACATTAATAAAATATGAGTTCTTAACTTAGAGTTATTTATTTAACACCTTCCCTGCGGCTACGCTAGATTAATACTTACTTCCAGTGCTGTACAAGTCACATACTTCCCGTATCAAGAATGCCTGATATGCGTTACGACGTCTATTTTCCCGTAGGTAATCTTGACTTTAAACCATCACAGAGACATGGAAAGTCTACAGATTTTTTTTTGTTGTACTAATCAATAGGTTACATCCTTGTGTATATATAGCTGCAGTCGCACGGGGTTTTAAGCAATATCTTAAAAATTACAGGTATTTTGGAAAAGGTTGATATTACGGGAAAATACTTGTCGTGGCGCATGCAACAGTCACATTGCTAGGGATGGGGTGTAACAAGTAACATATTTTTCTGTTTCAGATTTAATATTGTTTATTCAGATCGTACACAATCAACGAAAACTATTTTTTAACAAAAGTAATATTTTAATATGTTTAAATTATTACTTTATTTTATTTTAGGGTATATATATAGTGTATATATATAGGGTATATGTATTATAGGGTATTTTAGGGTTTAGGATACGGCCAAATAGTTCCCGTATCGCACTATTGTAAAATAATTACCTTTCTGTGCGTTACGAAAAAATAATTCCCGTACATTTTTATTCGTAAATTTTAATATACTTCAAGCAAGGACACCGGCAATACAGGTGTCTCTTTTTTACTTGTACGAATACTTGAAGTAATCACCCCCGCACGAAGTGCAAAACAAGGACAACTAGCTGCCGCACAGAGCGAAGCTCAATTACAACCAAATACTTCCCGTAACGCACTGAATGTGTTAATACCGCTTGTAAACTCGGTTTGGACAACCCGAAGTGAAAATATACCTACTGAAGCACCATTTATTATGGGCAAGAAAGTATTCTCATAAAACACAATATATTAATCTAAGCGTAGCATTATGAGTCTATGGACTATATCTAGTGGAAAAAATGTGCTAAAACAATGAAAATGCGAAAAATTATACGCCATTGTGGAGACAGTAGAACAATGTCAGCATTAGTCTAGAAACATTGTTCCCACTTTTTTTGCCAGTGTGCAGTGGTCACGTAAAGGAAATGAATGCGTATAAAACGTGATATGCTTTTCTTTTATGTAACACAACGATATTATGGATTTGAGGAAGCGGATCCAACACGGATCCGTTTCGATTCCGGCTCACATAACGTAATGGACGCGATTTACGCTCACCGAAATGGAAAAAATACGTGACAATCATTTTGTTAAGGTTGATTAGGGACCTTCGTTATGACAATGTTTTATTTTGTTCTCTTTGATTGAGCGGAGAAAAGCAATGAAACAACGTCTATATTTCTGTCGTTTATGCGCGTATTCTATATTGTTTACCTAGTAGCGGTTTCCTCAATTAGGTTAAGAGGGGACTCTAGCCCCGAGGAATTTGAAGAATAGGTATTTGAAGAAACTATTGCCGTCGCGCTGCGCCCGACCTAGCCCCCGTAAAGTGCGAAAAAGACAACTGCAGCTCAGGCTGATTTTACCTACACAAGTCTTGACCAAAAACTTTTTGTATTCCGCTGTTTTCTTCTTCAAAACTAAACTGATCTAAATAATTCTTATATCAAAATTTAGAAGAAAAGTATATCTATGCTTCTAATATTTTATTTTCGGGTTTTTGGATTGTCATAATTCTTTTAGTGATTATGTTCTGAAAAAAAAGAAATGATAGGGGCATGTATTAATAAAATCTAGATTTTTTGGAAAAAAATTCATTGCTCTAGACGTATTATCCACGAAGAAAACAGTGGAATACGTTTGTATAGAGAAAGGCCCACTGGAGTCCCCTCTTAAGAGTCGAGAGTATTAGAACGGTATCTAGGTAATAGGTATTTTTTTACCTAGGCAAATAAAATTCATGCCATAATACCATGTGTCTACTGTTTTAATATAGTCTTCTTCTTCATCGAGTGGTACCTAAGTGCGACCAGGTATCAGGGTTTTTATGCCGCCTGTAGGTCTCTGACTTGGCTTTACATACCGTCATGAAATATCTCTCGGCAGCAAGTGATAATTATACAATACGCACACGAACCCGAAAAATCAGAGCGCCGGGCCTTGAGTTCGAACTTGAATGTATGACTTGGTAGTGTGACTGTCACGCTACTAGGCTATCACTACTCAACACAGTAATAACTATACTTACCACATGAGTGCATGAAATATTTGAATTTAATTTCAACTGTCCGCTAACGAAGCCGCAGCGTGACGCCAAAATAATCGATGGCGATACTGTACCTACAGAATCGAATACACACATGCCTACTCTGTGGTTGAAGCACCACGTCCTCTATGAAAAGCGCGAGCTCACGTATTTCGGCGTATCGCTGGTTTTCGAACACAAAGGGTAGCGAGTTTCATGTTCGCATACCTTTTCAGCACACTTTGTTATAGCATCGAACTAAGTTCATAGGGGAATATTATACTGAAGTATAATGAATATTCAGAATCAAGCAGTTATTTTCAAAAAACTTGCAGAAAAATATTTGATAAATTGAACTATCTGCAGTTGTCTTGGTCTTGCCTCATCATCTGCCTAGCCTTTTCCCAATTATGTTGAGGTCAGCTTCCAGTCTTACAGCATGCAGTTGAATACCAGTATTTTACATGGAGCGACTGCCTATCTGACCGCCACAACCCAGTTATTGCAGGGTAATACGATACCCCTTGGTATAAGGGCTTAACATGCTAACCTAGGCAAATGCGACTTAAGAGCTTTTACGCCTTCCGACATTAAAATTTAATTTAATTTTAAATTTTATCATACAAATTTTGAAGTCCTTATTTTCCGAAATGACAGAACCGATTTTAATAAAACTTTATACACATAAGCAGGATACATAGGTCTAAATAGTTCCTAAAAATATTTTCGAACAATAGTGTTACTTACAGCTAAATTAAACCGATTATAAATTATCTATAGAAATTTCCAAGTATCTTTTTTTTTTAAGACATTTTCAAAATGTTTTTTAGTAACTTTTTAGAACTATGTAAGTATCCTGCTTATGCGTGTTAAGTTTCATTAAAATCTGTTCAGTCTTTTCGGAAAATAAGGACTTGAAAGTTTGCGCTCTTAACCTGAAGATTTTACCGAGCGGCTGTTATTATTTAGCCACGAGCTCCTCCACCTTGGTTTTGCCTATATAAAAAAAAAACTTTTAGGTAAAAGAACAATAGCTTAGGCTTACCTACAGCAAAATCAAGTAGTTAGGCCCTTTCTACATCATTGTAATATTTTTCTAAACATCCCTTTGTTAAAGTTTTGAGTTAAAAACATTTACCTTAATATTTGCTTGTGTTGTTGTACTAACTCGCCCAGTCTCTTTGTGTACTTATCAGCGAAACTTTTGTTGTATACTAAATTGTATACAGCTATATCTGAAACAGTCGTTAAAAAGTTATAGTTGTAAGTTTCTTTTGAAAGAGAAATAAATACATTTTATAATTTAGTAGGTATAGGTGAATCTTTAGATAAGAATATTGTAATTCTAATAATATACATTTTGCATGCATTACATTAGAATCACTTGAAACATGTAAATTTTATAACACCATTGTAACAGTGTTTTCTTGCAAAAATAAACAACAAATATTTACAGAAAAGATTCGTAGATATAATATCCATAATCAAGACGACCTAGAAGTATCAAGAGTGCGAACCATGTGCGGCAGGAAAACTACGTATTATCTATTACGTACCTACGTTAAGTAGTTCGGTTTTACAATAAATTGCTTAACAAAGTCAGAGACTGTACAAGCATACCAACATTTAAAAAAGCCTGAGGAATCATACAAGGTGTTGTTTTGCATCCTCGTCAAATTCAAGGTGGTAACTATGCTAATGATTCTCGTCCCGAATCTATAATAAAATGAGTAGGTATAAAAATACCTACTCATTTTATTATAGATTTCTTATTATGATCGATTCTTATTTACGAAAATCGGTAAGTATGAACCACCCATGTTTTAAACGCGGCCCGTCTGATCCTCGCCCTGTAACCGCGCTTTCATACATACAAACAATCTCAAACGTTTATTCGATAATTTCTTATTCCCTAAACCACGTAAAGGGGGTTTTTCGGAAATACTGACGAATATAACCAGTAGTAGTTTTTTAGATTTATGTTTGCCATAACTTTACTCAGCTTTTATTAAAATTGGTTTTTCACATTTCCATAAGTTCCCACCATACAGCTTAGTGATTCAGATATCTGTTGATGCTGGAATAACGTTGACAGAGCGCGGTGTTGGTTTACATAATTTATTTTGAATGTATTAAACAAACCGATGACGGCGTTAGCCCAGATTTTAACAAAAAGGTTTTTTCACAGCTAACCTTACCTACCCTAGTTTATCTTACCTTCAAATCCAGCTTTACAATCTCTCAGCAAGTTCTCAAAGCAGTCAGCCAGGACCGTGAACTGGCACAGCAGATGCATCAGATGGGTCTGCATCTTCAGGTCAGTCACCATCACGAAGTGCGAGATGTAGAAGAAGGATATCACCACGACCAAGTAAGCCAGGGGGTACCGAACAGGCGTCATGTAGTAGAATGGGAGGCGGATCCCCACTATGAGGTTGTATTCCACTTCGTCTATTAAGGGGAAGGTGAACCTAGAAGGATCATCAGTAATAATGAGAAATGAGTGAGAAACTTATAATATATTTGTTTCTGATCGTGTCACGAACGTTTTTGACCCGCGGCCAAAAAAGAGGGGTGTTATAAGTTTGACGTGTGTATCTGTGAATCTGGGTATCTGTCTATGGCATCGTGTTGAAAGGTGTTTTAACCGAGAGTGTTCTTAGCTATGTTGCGAGAAAATTTTCTCAGCCGTTTGAAGATCATCACCTCTTTTCTAGTTGATAACGGGATATTAACAACTTTTACAGGTTTCGTAATTTGAAATCTTGTAAATTGATAACTTTCCTTGTTTTCTTTAATTAGCGAGAAGGGGCGCAACACCGAGAAAAATGGAAGGAATGTGGGGAGGCCTATGCCCAGGAGTGGGATAGTCAAAGCTAGTAGTTTAAAAAGGAAGAAGCACAAAACAAAGCGGACCCCGACGCAACGACGTCTCGGAGTTTAATTTAAATTTTGCAATTTAATTTGTAACTCGTGGAAACTTTAGCAAAGACGTATCATGTCTAAGTAACATAGGTAATGCCTAAGTACTTGTAGTAGATAGTAAGGCCTTTTAAAAGTAAGTATGCAATTTGTGTAAAAGTGTGACGCTGTGTCCTAGCCAAAAGGATCGCAACAACACAATTCACGTTTTTCTTCGGCAAAACCCGAACAAAACCAGTGGCAGAACCAAAAAAGAGCGCCTACCGATTTTCCAAACAAATGAATGACATATGTACGCGTCAATCGTGTACTTGCGTGACCGATCGATGGGAATTGTGTATACAATTAAAAAAATATGCAGGTTTCAACTGTTTCTTTTATGTATGCAATTCTTAAAATATGGAAGACTAGCTTATGCCCGCGGCGTCGCCCGCGTGGAGTTCGATAATTGTCCCACGGGAACATACTATCGGGATAAAAAGTATCTTATGTGTTAATCCAGGTTATAAACTACCCGTGTGCGAAATTTCATCCAAATCCATTAAGTAGTTTTTGCGTGAAAGAGTAAGAAACATCCATCCATCTATCATTCTATTCTATTCTATTCTATTCTATTCTATTCTATTCTATTCTATTCTATTCTATTCTATTCTATTCTATTCTATTCTATTCTATTCTATTCTATTCTATTCTATTCTATTCTATTCTATTCTATTCTATTCTATTCTATTCTATTCTATTCTATTCTATTCTATTCTATTCTATTCTATTCTATTCTATTCTATTCTATTCTATTCTATTCTATTCTATTCTATTCTATTCTATTCCATTCTATTCTATTCATCCATCCATCCTCACAAACTTTCGCATTTATAATATTAGTAGGATTTATATAATTACCAAGCAGCAAGTGTGCAATTCCCTAAAGCGAGCAACAACTTCAAATATCTCTCATTCGTTTGCCACCAGAAGTCCACCAGTTTCTTCCTTTCCTCTGTTGAAATATCGAAGAACGGAGATTCCATGGAACTTGCCAGTTTCTTGTAGAAGTCCTTATGTGCCATCTAAAATATTTGACACGAATTAATGGTTTTTTTGTTGACATTTAATTTTGACATAAAAGAAAATGTCTCAATTTAATTGTACTGATCTAAAAGAAATAATTAAGTAATAATAATATTTAATGCATGCTAATTTAGGATGATAATTGCGTAACAACATAAAATAACACCAACATTGTTCGCAACACTTAGTTTGCAATAAAATTTGTCTTTGACTTTTACGACTGTACTTCTGCCGTATAGCTAAATCCGTCGAATTCAAGAATCTGCTCAAGCCATAAGGAAACTGTCGAGTAGCGACACTTCCAAATTTCGATCGGAACGAATACCGACTACAGGCACAAAACGTTCTTTTGTGTGTTTCGAGCACCAAAACAGTGTCGGGCTGTCGGTCCAAGAGCATTGCTGGCGCAGTGATATCGGATCCGAAGTACAGCTAGTGGGTTGTTTGTACGTATTCGAGCCGGCACAATACTTTGTCTATATTTTTTATCACCACTCTTCTCAAAACGGTGAAGGAGAACATACTTGTAACATCCACCTGTTGGCCAACCATGACGTCTCAAGTCAGTATTGTTTTATTCTTATTACAGTATGGGAAAGAGTCGGAGCTATACAGGATGTCTAGCGCCACCTCTTTCCCACACTGGAAAAGGAGAAAAACACTAATGTTTTAAGACTTCATGGTATGCAAGCAGCGCGCACTATGCGGGGCTGGATTCGGTCTCAGAGAGTCGTCAAGCATGTTATAGCAGCCGCTTTTCTTAAATAATACCTAAACTAACTACTACTAGTATTATTAGCCTACGTCATCCCATTGCTGTGCAAAGACCTGTCCACATGACTTCCAATTGTTTCGATCCAGGGCCAATGTGGACCACTTGACTGGTGGCTGGTCTGAATGATATAATTACAATGAAATAACCTAGTTGCTCATAGGGTTTTCAAGGTTACAATGAACTAACTTGCTTCTTAGGAAACTTCAAAGAAACATTCCACTCATTCGACCTTTTTTTTAACAAAGAAGAAAATGTATTACGTATTTAATGATTCTGTGCCATTGTAGCTTAATATGATTAGACATGACTAAATCTAATGTAGTCATAAATTAGTCATACTACATTTTTGGTAGGTTAGGTAGAAGTCGAAACAACGTAATGACAGCAGTTATTGCGTTGTTTCGACTTCTGCCGTATTTTCTTAGTGTAACGTTTGCTAGGTATAATCTATTTACTGTTATTTAATTTTAGTCATAACTCAATTGTTTTCGTTAATGAACTTCCTCTTAAAGCAGAATAGTTTATATTTTCAGCACATATCGATAAAATATGACGCATTTGGAATTGCACAAAGTTAAATAACCCTATGTAGCTACCTACAGAGTTGTTTAGGGGGTAAGTACAACAAGATCAGCTCAAGTAAAGACATACAGCTTTTTTTGAACGGCTTAAGGCCAGGACTCCACCAAGGTGGAGACAGGTGGAGCGGAGAGGAGACGCGCGGATATCACTCAATAACATTCGTTAAAACCCACATAGAGACATAGCGTGTCTCCTCGTCCCTCTTGTGAGAAGATGTTGCATATCTCAGCAACGCTCCGCTCGCCTCTCGTTTGATGGTGTCCGGGTTTAAGTCGATTTTAAGATAAAAGTGGTCACTTCCATAAACCTCCTAACTTTCACTGTATAAATGGCGTATGACTCAACAAAACTCTACGATCTAAGATAACTCCTTAAAAAAACACAAAAGCATTCTTATTACCATATTCAGATATCTGTAAATGGTTATGAACTGTATAACCGTTGCGTTGATACTGGCTGCCACTTCATCCAAACTGGAGGTTTCCGTAAAGCCATACCACACTTCACCGCACACCAGAAGTATTATCAACAACTTGACAGTGTTACTATACATTAGGTAGAACACGTCGTGGTCCGAAGTGGACATACCTGGGGAAACAGGGAAAGTTTTGAATTATGGCTCGTTTACATGAGGTCAGTAACAAGCTTGGAACGGGAGATTATTGGGGAGATGAATAGAGTTGACTCGTGTGAACAGTAGGATTGGACACTAGTAGCTCGAAAGGCGAGAATTATCTAACGTCGTCGGAAAGAATGACAAAATCTGTGCTTAAAAATATACCGAGTTCTCAAACCATAGATCGAGGATATCTCCTGCTGTGCCTCGTTATCCATATGACATATCCTATGTGTGTATCTATATATTAGTACCTACCTAAAAGTATCTCCTCCTGACTGGTTACAGCACCTTCTCGTATAAATGAGCATTTAAATTGGCTCAAGCCAAGCAAATAGTCGACGAGAACGTTCCAAGTCTGTGACAACTTTAAACTAAGTGCAAGTTGCTCCTGAGAGCTAGACTAGTTTGCAGGATGAACATTAAGATGAATTGCTCGAAGTGTGAAATTGTTGATTAATGTGAATAAATGAGTATGTTGCTTAAACTGATAGATATGCGTCGTTTATTACCCGTTGTTATAATTTTGTGGTTACTCTTAACCTTTATGTTAACAATGAGATGGTTTTGATTAAGACAAATAGCTTAATAATACCCAAAGAGGAATATTTTAACGCCTTTATAACTTCCGCGGTACTGCGAAATAGGACAAAACTTCTTTAATCATCAAATTAGCATGATAGTTACTAAAGCAGAGCACTTTTATCTGCACTCTATTTTTTACATAATTAGACATGTTTTCAAGTAACTATAAATTAATTATCATTTCAAAAAGTCTTTTGTTCCATAATTTCAGAAGTAAGTGCCTTTAATGTTCAGATAATATAGTAAGCAGGCACCACAGGTTAACAAAAGTTGAGATGATAGATAGCATACAATATTACGTTCAGCGTACTTTTAGTTATGTTACATATCATGGGTCTTGGTGTAAGATTTCTAGGGTTAAGATAGAAATGTTACATTATAATACCTATCGAAAAACCAATTACACCATACACATAAAGGTCATTATAAATCACTTTCCGTCCACAAAATCCCCAATAAATAATTTACCTGCGACATAAGTAATCCTATAGATAGACTCAAAGAAGACAGTCTCCAATCTCCCGCTTGATTGGTCCAAAGCTTTTGTGTGAGTCAATTTTCTCCAAAGATTTTTGACGAGACCCATTGTTGGAAGTCTCCTTTGATAACGTTCGAGTGTCTGCCCCTGTCTAGTGGATTTAAGGACTGCCCTGATTGAATGGTAAATTAATTGTCGGTAAGTTTCCATTGTATGAGAATTATCGTTGAGTTTCGATTAGATTTCGAGGAGTTTTGCCGGATCGTCCTTAATAAATTTAGATTTTGGTGTAGGGATTGAGTACTGTCGTGCTTCTAATACTTAGTAGATACTGGGAAAATACCAATTTACTAATAACTCTCATCATCATCTTCCTGTCCTTGACCCATGATACCTGGGGTTGGGGCAACACGTTTATTTCTTGCATTCTCTTCTGTCATCCGTCAAGCTACCTTTTTTTTTAACCTTTGCCTCACACTTGGAATTTATGCAGTATCGTAGGTGCGTTTACAAACATTTAAGCTCACATACACAAACAGCCAGACCCGGAACAACTACCTGTAGGCCGTACAAATATTTGTTCCGTGCGGGGATCGAACCCGCGACACGCGCCACGCCAACCGTGCTGTCATTTTACTTCTTTTTCTTTCATATCGTTCCTCATACAATCCATTCATCCTTTTCTTGGTCTTCCTCTCCCTCTCCATCCATCAATATATTACTTATAACTCTACTACGTACACAAAATAATTTTGTGTGTGTTAGAAAAAATGGCATGATAGGTTATTGCGATTCAGAAAAATATTAACTCGTGATTTCTATTTGCCTATCTTTCATGTTAATTATATCAAAAAGATTTTCCAAGAAATATTTCCTGCTTCTGCTTTTCTGAATCTCAACGATTTTCGAGATATTAATTTGGCGAGAAAATATAAAACATCAACTTCTTGTTTAAATTTCTATGTATGAACTGATTATAATCATTGCCTGTAAAATTATTCTATGTAACCTGAAATTATCCCAACTTATTTTCTTACCTATTTATTAAGTAAGATCCTTTGCGAAGTAATAAATTCAATCCCGAATTAACATAAACCCTTACATGAATTAAATTGTTATAAGTCTATTATATTTCCATATATATTGAAAACAAAGGTTATGAATAATAAAATTCCTGAAAACTATTTAAATGACCAACGTTCATTATATTCCGATTATGTTTATCCATCATAAATCCATTAGCAGTAATTAAGGAGTGCGTTAATTAAAATAAAGGCGATAAATTATTGGTTGAATGATTTATTTGATTTGTAACAGACGATATACTTTGATTTATACAACACTGAATATATCACAAACATCGAGAGCTGTGGTTACAGTCTTAACAGTTAATTTATCTTACGTAATTAATGTTATGCATTAGTTATACAGTTACTTACCAATGGTGCAAATGTACATGCCTTCTTCCTTACTTGTCCTCTTTGGCATGATTTAAACAATCATGCCAAAGAGGACAAGTCTATATATTTAAATAAAAAATAATTAAAACATGTATGACGGAGCATCACAGCTCGACCGATTTGGCTGTTTTTTTTGTTGTGTTCGTAAAATAATACATAACGTACGTAACGTATGTAATAACGTAAAAAAACTTGTATCTATCAATCACTTATCTAAGTTATAACTGAACTTATGTTTTGTACCCTATTGATGCTTTTATTCACTAGGTACTTCGAAAACGAAATAATTGGAAAACATTAACTTTTTCAAAATCGGAACCCCAGTACAGTATGTTATATTTTTTTCACCAAAAAGAGACAAGCAAACAAGTTCGAAAAACTAAACTTACAATTTACCACATGCAGATATTTACAGTTTTTCTTAACCAAAATGACTAGATTTATGAGCGTATATATTTTACCATCTTTCTTAGTTACACTTCATTGCATTAAATATTTATATTTGGCAAATTCTTAATAGATTAATTCTAAGCTTTTACGTACTAATGCGACTTAAAATAAATTCAAATTCACCAGAGTAGATATTAATTTATGAGGTGATATTCTTGAGTCTTTTGCTTATCCTAGTTTTGCAACGATTCTATTGACATAAATTGTCAATATGATAATATTATGACGTACGTGATGGTTTAAAAAAACTTGGGTTATGTACCCAAGTTTTCCAAAATAAGTATTTATAAATATTGAGATTCAATAAAGTACACCCAATTTTTTTTTAAAGTGAAACTTTTATTACGTCGTCTCAAACTGTTTTGTCTGTGTGTTGCATGTCGCGTGACGCTGACGGTTGGCCGCGGAGTAGGTAAAGTGAAAAAAAGTTTCAATCCTTTTTGCAATATTATTTTCTATACTGGTACTTTATTGCCTGCATAAAATTGCAGTTTCTAATAGCAATTAATTGTAATAAAGTTTTAAAGCAAAAATATAGTTTTTATTATATAAGCTCTCTATTTTTATGTGTGATGATTTCGACGACGACATAATGTTGTTAGATTTTTTTTTAAGTAATTCACGAAAATCTTGAGATAATGTTGGTCTTTATTAATTAAATTATTTCAGAAATTTTCTGCGACTGATGTGTGGCAGGCAGTGCTACGAATGTAGACGAAAAGCCGACATCAGACTTAGATGCTTCTGATATCGTCTTTTAGTAATTCATTTGGAATTGTCCGGACAAAAACATAATCAAAATCCAATCCAATCAAAATCCGATCGCACGATGTTCAACTCAATGATTTATCGATGTCATTTTAATATGGAATGAAATAAAAATGAATGATTTACGAATGAACCGTCCACTGAAGTGAAGCATCTGATATCTAGTTGATATTCTTTTCTATGAAAACTTATATCAACACAACAGCGAACACTTTAAAGCTTACAATAGTACTTATTCAGGTACCTACGTAATCTTAGAGGTAAGCATAGCTGCACCTGCTACAAACAGTTTTAAGCTATAAAAAAAAAGTTAGTAAGATAATTTACAGCGGTCGATATCAACCACTGACCCAATTCCCATACCAGAAATTGAACCAGAAAACACACTCCTAACTAGTTGACAGTGATGATCAGCATTTTATACAATGAAAGCTAATTTTACATTCAGATACATCAATTCAGATCATTGTCACGTATAAATTTATATATCATTATTTATAAATCCAGGTACGTAATCTTAGTAGCAGTGACTGCAGCCGCAGCAGCTAATGTAGCAGCAACTGCGACTACTGCAGCCGTGGAGCCCATAGCTTTGACTGCGAACCCCATGATGAAGGACACGAGCAGCTGTGCCACGAACACGCAGCTGCTGACGACGGCCACGTCCGTGCCGATGCCCCGCGCTTCCCCGCACCCACCGCCGCCACTGTCCCACTGGTGGGGAAAGGGAAAGTTAAATGTTTAAGGAATTGCAATGCTACATAGGAATAACATGCCATCTTAACGGCACACGAAATCCTCCATCTCGCAATCAATGTTGTCCGCGAGATTACGATATAAAACAATCGCCCGACTACAACCGTCTGGTCGAAGGGTCATCCTCCTTTTTTTATGGCAGAAAAGGAACATCTCCCGTCTTCAAAACATCATCCTAATAGCTTTATAGACTTAATCAAATATATGCTAAGACCATGATTGTTGAATCAATGAAAAAATTATCCAAAATAAAAAATAGAAAAAACTCGATGGAATGAAGTGTAACGAAAATATTTGCTCCTGCAAATATTTTCGTTACACTTCATTCCATCGAGTTACCGATGGAAAACATAATAGTAAAAATATTGTTGGTTTTAGGCAAGATAAGACTGCTTTTTAAAACCATAGAAGATGTTTTTAAAAATGATATAGGAAATGCGAGAGTTGAGGAAAATTTATGATTCCAAAAAAATACGTAACTTTCTTGGAACCAGGCCACTCGTTTTTCCATCATCGAACAAGAAAACGAAATACAGTATAAGAGATAGCTGAACATAAAAAAAAAACACTTCCGATTTATCCAAACATAATATTTGCAAGTTTTTCTGACAAATGGAAACAGTTTCAGCGTCGTTTATTATTGAATTTTCGATGCATGATCATTGTTAACTGCAATTAGCGAACGTTTAATCAATTACAGGGCATGTTCGAAGTCGTGTTTGAAGTTCCATGAAAATCGCACATCAAAGGATTAATACGCTGAAATAATAATCGGTTGGCTGAAGCTAAATACATTGGGGATATAATAAATTGACATTTTGTAGCAATTTATTAAAAGACCACAATATTTCCAACACTGATTTTGACGCAAATTCACCTTGTTTATTTGAATGAAACGTCATGTTGATTCCTGAAACATGTTGTTTATTGAAATAACATCTTAATGGTATTACTAAAAAGGGATATTTTTGGAAGTCCACATATTGTAGTGACTGTTTCATGGTGCATAAGTAGTTTAGTTGCGATGCGCAAGAGCGTTTTATGGGACAAATGTCGTAGATGAAACAGTGCGTCGCGAATGACGCAATTATACGCAACTGAAATAACAATATCCTAAATGGTGTCGCGTGAACTCTCGTGCCGAAGTTGCTCTACTGCTGCTACTAGTGGGCATTGTGGGAAATATAAATTAACTATTAATATACATTAACGAAGATGGTGACCCACCAGATATTGCTTCCTGGTTCGTATCGAAGGTACGTCTTATCAAATTACCAGGACCTTAGACGGTCAGCCACCTTTTTTATGCCATATAAAGTGCAGGTATAGTACACTCTAGATACTGCAGCAAACGGGCTATGCTCTGGTCAGGAGCACTACATTAACACAGATCATTTCCTGTCTGTGTTAATCTCCGATTTTGCAGAGTCATCAGATGATAAGTAGTGACACCATAAGCAGCATACACTTAACTAAGTAATGATCAGAGGCATCGCAGATGTTTTTTGTTGCAATCCTACAGTTTTTTTCAATTCCAGCATTACTTAACAGCGGAAGTGGTTATGATGGTAAAGACAAACCCCATCACAAAGAGCTACGCTTATATTCTTCTCCTTCTCGGATCGATCATTTAGGTTTTGTCCATCCAGTACTTAGCAACCTGGATGGCTCTGTTGTTTGCCTTATTGAAGTCCTAGATGGTGCTGAACCAGGTAGTTGTGCACTACGGATGAGAGAAGGTGCGGCGTATACTGTGTCGGCGTTGCACGCTTACATTGTGTTCATGATGGGTCTATTTTTTTATTGATTTAACAGTGTGTCCATGGACTTTCTTGCCCATTCTTCTGCATAGAGATCCACGCTTTGGAATAGGCAACTGCAGCACTTTCACAAGTTATTATGCCTTGGCCTTACCATTCAAAAGTGCCTGTTATGGTCTAATTAAAATAAATGCTTTGATATTTTTTTATTAAATGACACTTGAGCCCGCAGTCGATTCACACATTTCGCTAATGGCCACTGCTGTTCCTGACTCAGGCTCAAGTTTGATTATATTAACCATGCTCACCATGCCAGTAGCGTGGTAGTGCGCGACCAGGAGGTAGGGCATCGTGAAAAGTGTGGAATACATAACGCCAGCTGTCCAGCTGCAGAGCAGCACGGCTGCTTTAGCGCGGATGGCACACAGGGCCACCATACCACAGCTGTAGGTGCAGAGGCCCCCGACGTATACACGCTTTGCTCTGAAATAAAGAAGTAAATGAAGATTAATATAGACCTTATTGACATTGTTCTGAATTCAAAATAGAAACCCACGTTGTCAAATCGAATCGGCAAGCATAAGGTGGGACTGGCCCTCAGGCTCGTTGGAGCGAAGATCTTCGCAAGGTGGCTGGTAGCAAATGGATGAGAGTTGCCGAGAATCGAGTTAAGTGGCGTGTGATTGGAGAGGCCTAGGTCCAGCTGTAGACTGTTGTAGGATGATGATGACATTGTCAAAATACAGGAAGCAATGCACGGGGCACTGTCGTCGGTTGATTGTATGGCTCGCTATATTCGGAAACGGCGTAATCTACCCGTATTTGCAAACCCACGCTGTTTTATTAAATGCTAAAGGCAGATTATAAAATGTCTCGTCATTTCAAAGACTCGTTGTTTAAACGTCTAGGCAAGAGTTTGAAGAGACACACTTCTACAAAGAAGACAATATTCTGCAGAAAATCCAAAAGAAAACGATATCGTCTGTGACTACTGTTCTCTTGCATTACCTATGATCTAGAACTGTTTCAATCACATTTTACGACTGCCTACATTGTGTAATACAATACCCTCGTTGACTTCAAATCGCATTCGAAGTATATTAACCCTAAACTGGAAGCCTTCCATCATCAAATCCCAAACTGCATTAACATTAATTGGAACGTCAATCCACAACCACGAAAGCCATATTCCCCAGACGTGGTATTAGCGCTAAGGACTTTAAGAGCATTAAATTAATACAGGCCACTAATTAGTGGTTTATGGTCGAGCTTGTTGTTAATAGACACATGGCTGATGTTGAGTGAGATTAATGACACATGCAGAATCGTCAACTACCAAACAAGGTTTTTATTCATTTTTGAACGGCTTGAGTACTTGGAAAACTGTGTCATCAGATTAACTTGTTGTGTTTATTAAATTGCGTGCGATTGGACTGGCGAGTGCCTATTCAGCTGCTGAACACATTCTGGCATAATCGAGGATTAAAGACCCCTACGACTCATTGTGAATTCAATGCTCTCGATTAGATCATTGGCCACTTTCTGGTGAGTCAAAAGTTTTTTTTTGTTAATGGCGTCTCGCAGTTTAACCTCGGAGGTTGTCGCCTGCTTAACCGGACTATCCTGTGGGTGCCTTGAGAGTCCAAAGTGTCTCTACACCTGCATTTTAAAGGACTCCAATTTATTTAAAGGGACGTACCATCGATGATTGCGTATAATGATACCAGAACGGGCTTACGGAACATAGGCCTGCACTCTGTGAAAGTTAATGGATGTCAAAACGCGGGAACAGGCCAGTCGTTCCACAAAAAATACTAAAATGGCATCTGTATCTGGTTACACCATCACTGTTGAGAAAAGGTTAGACAGATGATGATATGACCCAGAAATTGGTAAGTCAATTTACAAGAACAAGGAATTTGTCTTGCCATAATAAATCTTCGTGAACAGACGTTCTAAAAGTGATAAATAGGTAACCTTTCGAGGCATCAATCGTTGACGGAGGGAATAGACTCTACATAGAAAATTTTCTCGGTAAATGAATCCGCGATATAACTCGTATGATCCAAACTGGAGTGTCCCCGATTTTCTCGCACCATTTGTCGATAAATTCAATTTTATCAAGAGTAATGCTAGGTTCACATGGATGCGTCAACTGATGTTTTCTTTTTTAAGTGAACTGTTAACTAAAATCTTTGAGGTCAAATTTTAATAGATTTTTTTTTATTTTGGGTTACAGTTTTATTTGGTCATGACTTGAATTGAGTCTAGCAAAAAAAAATAGTGCGTGTAGTCCCTCCGCGCGGATGAAGAGAAACTTCGTAATATTACAAGCATGCGTTCGAGTGCCACGCAAACAGTCATACATTCGACTCTTCGGTGTGACCAGCCTTCGCTCAATTTCCATGAGTAGAATTACCTCGATAAACGTATGTAATAAAAAGTGTACAACAATAAAATATAATTTAGAAGCTCAATAAAATAACGAAAGTGAATGCGTGGCACTCGAACGCATGCGTGTAGTATTACAAAGTTTCACTACTTCCGCGCGGAGGGACTCCACGCACTATTTTTTCTTCCATTCTCCCTTGTCAGACGTCATGGCATCATTTACACCTTTCTCTTTCATATCATCCTTCACACAATTCGGGATGGAATGTGATACTTTTCCAGAGTTGTGAAAAAAAATTACAACTGTTTGTCTTGCTCGTAATGCAATATTTATAAGAAATCCGTATGAAAACTTTAAATCCCGGTAAAATACTGTGTGACCCGACCTTCACGGATTCTAGACGAGCTAAGCTTGTAACGTTATTGATTTTTAAATCACCTCGAAGCCAGTGAAGTGTCAGCCAGGAAGAACGTCGTAAAGTCAAGGATTTGTTGATCTCATTACAATGAGATAGTACTTACTAGACTAGAAGTACATACAGTGAGCTGTCAAGTTGAAGTGTAAGTCTTAGATAACGATATGATTGTATGAACGATCGTCTGATACGAGATACGTTATGTAATCTTTGTAAAGGATATAAGTCTAGTAGTGTATCAAACGTTATACACGTGTTGTCTTGGTACAAAATTTAGTTTTGCCCGATTGTTGTCTTATTTGATTTTTCCATCAGGAAGTTCTTAGTAGGTAGCAGCCACAAAGTCTATTACATGGGACTTAGGGACTACTCACACTTATTTAGCTCCATTCGCGTTTTGCTGAACGATTTTGGTCACAGTTATACAGTTCTGCTTCTCGGCGGCGCTGAACGCGGCAGAACAGCGCTGAACTCTATCTCTAGCACTCGCATGATAATAACACATTGTCCTCATTTTATACTTGTTTGCCGCGAAAGCTGAATAGACGCGGAAAGCTGAACGGATGCGTACGCGTCTCCATACATAATCGTTGTTTTCTATGGGCAAAGCTGAATAGAGCTGAATAAGTGTGAGTAGTCCCTTAAACATAACTGGCGAAATGTGGGTATACTGTTAGGTACACCTCTGCCTGCCTGCCCTTCGAGGATTACAGGCGTGATGTTATATAAAATTAAGTTTTACCTATTGTGTAGATTTCTAGAAAGGCCCGTTCTAGAAAGATGATCGGTCATTAATCTTGATTTTAAACCTAGATTAGACTGAAGATTCATATCAAAAGTTTCTATTATAAATTAAAACTTAAAGGGGTCAGGTTTCAACTCAAACAAATTTTATCATAGGATCAGTAGATACCTAGTTTTGGCTCGTATTTGAATTTTGAAAGCTAATTTCATTAAAGTGAGATCCCACTTTAATAAATTACGCTAGAAAGTTTGACCAGAGCTCACATACAGTCTTTGCTTTGCCATAGCTAAAGAAACTTCTCAAATTATTTACTAGCAAGTTGTTTAATATGCATGCAGCCAAATTTTTGAGGTAAAAAATTTTTACTTAATTAAACCCAATTTTCTCGTTATTTTACACTGTTTCTTACGGGAAAAATAAATATCGTGAGATTTTGTGAGATTCGGCTCGATCCCCTACCCCCTAAACGCTAGACGTTATTAATAGATGCCCCCTTACTTGTTAGCTTTATAAGAAGATCATTACTAACCCAATTCGCTTGATGAGTTTTTCAATAATGGTGGAGTAGCACGCACAGGATAGCGAATACATAGCCATGCCCCAGCAGCCGAAACGGACGCCTTCTTCGTAGTCCATACGGCTGATACTGCCCACTGGCGCCTGCAAGTAATATTAAAGCAATGTTGTAGATAAGCAATCATACTTTTGTTGCCAACATATTTTTTTAGGCGTTATTATTTTGTAAGATAAAGATTAGATAAGATACATTTTAAAGGTAAAAATAAATATAAATAACTGAAATAACTGAAAGTAGCTACGTGTTTTGCCATCTAGAAATATCCTACAAAACATATTTTTTGGCCTAAACCGTTGAATGAACATAACTACCTAATATAACATTTACAAAATTAGAGGTCGTACCTAATAATTGAATTGCTGATGTATTTGATGCAAACAGTAAAAGTGAAAAGATTTTGTTTCGCAGCACGCAGCTGCTTAATCAGGATTTTTTCGGACTGCATAGGCTGCAATGCTGTATTAAGCAGCTTCCCATGAGATATTCGGTTGTGTGTGACAGATGTTTACGAATATTATATATATAGATACTATTTGCTGAAAAAGTTTATGTAGGTGCTTTATTTTATACGTCGTTTTTTTTTGTGGCTGTTGTAAGCATTAGTCAACTGTTAAAACATATATTTTTTTTGAATAATCTCGAATGATAAATGGCATCGAGATACCACGTGGAGGTGATGGTATAGGTAATAGTAACATCAAGATCTAGGTACTGATGAACAGAACATGTTGGTAATTCCGACACTCAAAGGTAATGAATCATACATATAATATGATTCATAGGTAATCTAAAGTTACTGATTGAAGGGATCCCCGCCGAGGTGAGCGAAGTAGTTAGCCAATTGGAGATAAGAGCCATTCAATAGAACAGGAGGTGAGTAGACCACTCGAATGTTACATGACGGGATCACCAACATATTATTTTAGGAAATCTACGCGAAGGAGTACCACTGGTTTGTTTGTTGTGTTTTCCAATAACATGGAAGACTAAGCGGTTATAGTTAACAGGGCTTGAAGCTGGTTGCAGACCAAGTGCTAAACCAGTTCTAATCATTTATTTTTCAGGCACACATCAAAATTAACTCAGCAATGCGAGCTATGGGTAAGTAAGTATCTAAGATTTGCTTTTAGTCACAACATCGCTTAATGGCTTAGCACCAGGGAAGGCTATCAAATAAAGCAAATGTAATAGTCCTGGATAGGAATAAGTGAAGGGAGGGAAGGTAGGCCTTTGCCCTGCAGCGGGACACAAGTAACCAAATCTGTCGAGGCTCTTCTTAGGCGGTTGGATCAAGGACCAGATTCAGAATGCATCGTTCCCCGGTACGGCCCGCATTGTGATGAGGTTCCTATCTCTAACCACCGGTAGCTTGGACCCTGCTCCCGACACCGGCAGACCACTATTTTTTTACAATTTTGAATAGTTCTTTTTAATGTAGTTTTATGGAATATGCATTTAATTGTTTTTTTTTTTTTAATGTGTATAAAAAATAAATAATAGTACTGACAGCAGGATCCCCTCCAAACACGGCTTCTCCGACGAAGTCAGTGAAGTACAAGGAGTAGCAGACATGCGCCATCCAGCAGAACAGGTTGGTGAGGCAGACCACGCGTAGGGAGCTCGGCATCATCACGATGGACTTCAAGTAATGGCTCAGCGAGAGGTTGCCTCCGCCGTGACCGGCTTCTACCACGTTTATGGGAACTGCAGCCTGGAATCGGGAAAGAATTTGGTAAAGTCACATTAAAGGCGAAAATGAGGCTGGACTGGGTTGGGTTTTATGTTCTGCTTAGGACTACAGGAGGAGCTCGTGGTTAATAGTAACAGCCGCTCCGATCAATCTTCAGGGTAAGCCGCGCCTACGTTGGTCTGTGGATAGGTGATCACCCATTACCCAGTTTCCTCCGTGCCACGGAAAGCACGTCAAGCCGTTGGTCCCGGCTGTCATTTGTAGATCTTTGACAGTCGTTACAGGTAGTCAGTGGCCCGAAAGTCTAACAACCAGTCTTACCAAGGGGTATTGTATTACACAGTACTAACTGGGTTTTGGAGGTGAGATAGGGACTTGCTCAATGTGAAATACTGGTATAGTCAGCTGCATCCGGTTAGATTGGAAGCCGACCCCAACATAGTTGACAAAAGTTTAGTGTTTATTATGTTAATATATTGTGCAACAAAATTGTTTACTTCTATTTGTGGAGGCTTGTAAATGGCTTGTTGTTGTTACATCACTATAAGTTCTGTATTGTTAGCTGTAAGCCACCCAAACACAATAAAATAAAAAATAAAATAAAATAAAAGGTTAGTAAGATGATGGTTGAAAATGGGAAGCGAAAATAAAGCTGGACTGCGTTGAGTTATATGTTCAGCTGAAGATTATAGACAGTATTGATTAATCCCTAAACCATCACCAATAAGAATCAGTTTCATTTACTTTCCTGCTCATCCTGCACATATTCCTACACATTCCATGTCTAGAACGAGGCGAATAACAGAGCCATCGAGATTGCAACTTAACATTTTGAGTTGTTGTCAATCTATAAAAGAAGAAAAAGAGCTATCTTAGAATGAATTCGAATATAGTTATATATATTTTTTTTTCATACTTTTAATTCCTTTTGTTTTTATTTTTTTATTGTTATTATTGTTTTTTTTGGTAATTACACTTCTTCTAAAACTGTTTTTTGTAGCACATATTATTATGTTTGTCTATTCCTATGTTGACATTAGTATTTAGGCCAAATAAAATGGGAGAGGGCGCTGACTCCTGACATACAGGTACACCTAGTTTAGGAGTCAGAGGCTTCAAACAAGTTTCTGTAACCTATTATGTCAATAAAGAATTTGAATTTGAATCGGTATACGACCGTATTTATACAGGTGCACAGATCAAGTAAGTTTCTTCTTTAGCGTATTTATTTAATGCTGAAATTCTTCTAAGATAACATTCTCAAAAGTCTTCTTGTAATAATGAATCCTATCTTAATCTAAATATTTCTTCTCTAAATAACTTGATGCATATTTTATCGTGTCGTCATAGTGACCGTCTATTGTTTTTTGATACTAACAATTTTGTTAGAGATTTTGTTTTGATTCGGGAACATATGTTTCTTGCCAAAAAAAGTCGACATTTTTTGGCTTCACTTTTAGCATTTTTTATACACGCAGTTATTGATGATTTAACTGAGACTAGGTTAAGTGATGAAACAGTATTATCTTGTGTCTCCAATAATACTGTTATACATTCTTTAAACTATTAGAGCCGACAAAAGAGAAGCCTGGTAACAATATTTTACTCTATCACCAGAATATAAATCGCTTCTCCGGCAAAATTTTAGACGTGGAAATGTTAGTAGATAAATACCACATGGATATTTTATGTTTTGGTGAAACTTGGTTAAAACCAGATAGGATGCTGTTTAATGTAAATAATTTTTCAGTTGCCAGTGCGTACAACAGATCATCAGTGGGTGGTGGTACCCTGATACTTTGTAATAGCTGTCTCAGATATAAGGAGAGGAAGGATATCACTGCTTACTCTGTTGATCGCTTATGTGAGGTAGCATGTGCGGAGGTTGAGGGTCATACTGTCTTATGTGTGTATAGACCACCAGCATCAAACTTGACATTATTTTTAATCACAATGGAAGAAATATTAAGTAAACTTTTCACAGATAATAAATTAGTTTTTGTTTGTGGTGACTTAAATATTGATCTGTTAGTCAATTCACCAGAAAAATGTAAGCTGGTCTCATTGTTTAAATCCTTCAACTTAAAATATTTATTTAGCGAAGCAACTAGAATAACAACAACCTCAGCTACATGCATAGATAATATATTTACTAATTGCACAGTAAAAGAGTCTTCATTAATTAGTGGCGTTAGGTCAGACCATACTGGTCAACTTGTATCTTTTGAGTTAAAAAAAAAGTTACACTTAGTTAAATCAATTCAGATAAGACCTCTCTCTAAAAATAAATTAAAATCTTTTAATAATAATGTTCTTAGCAATCTTGCTAACGCTAGTTTTGATTTAGAAGATCCCAATATAAACTACGATATTTTATTTTCTACAGTTTGCCAGGAATTTAATAAAACGTGTCCTATAAAAAAAGTTAAAGTCAACTCAAAGTCTAAATTTAGCGAATGGGCCACTGCGGGAATAAGAAAAAGCAGAGATATTTTATACAATTTATATCACGAAAAATCTCTAACCTCAGATCAAGTCTTTCACACTTATGTTAGAAACTATTCAAAAATATTCAAAAGTGTCTGCGCTCAGGCAAAATCTAAATTAATAAGCAATAAAATCGGTATTTCTAAGAATAAAATAAAAACCGTGTGGCAGGTAATTAACAGAGAAACAGGAAAGACGCAACAACGAGATAAGAATGAACTGACTTTGAAAATAGATAATAAAACCATTTGTGATAAGCTAGAAGTCGCTGAAACTCTAGACAATTTTTTTGCCAACATTCCGTTAGAGGTTACGAAATCTCTCCCCTCTTCAGCTAAACTAGCTGAAGCCCTTCTTAAAGAGAACTTTACTAAGGACTTACCTAACTTTAAATTTAAACCAGTATGTATTGATACAATTAAAAACGCATTCAAAAGTCTCAATATAAAAAATACTGAAGACTTATGGGAGATATCAGTCAAGGTTCTTGAAAACATTATTGATTCAATTGCTCCTGTCTTAGCAGGCATATTCAATCAATGTTTGGACAGTGGCAAGTTTCCTGACTTGATGAAACATAGTAAAGTAGTACCAATTTTCAAAACAGGTTGTAAGAGTGATCCCTCTAATTATAGACCTATATCTGTGCTTCCA
The DNA here is from genome assembly GCA_963082945.1 of Cerastis leucographa. Taxonomy (NCBI): domain Eukaryota; kingdom Metazoa; phylum Arthropoda; class Insecta; order Lepidoptera; family Noctuidae; genus Cerastis; species Cerastis leucographa. The sequence goes on along the minus strand of OY720356.1, from coordinate 15,149,464 downwards.
GCGTTGAGTAAAATCTATGAAAAAATCATGCTGGACCAGATGTTGTCACACTTCAATTCTAATAGGATACTGCATGGTCAGCAGTTTGGTTTCACGAAGGGTAGGTCGACAACGGACGCGGGAGTAAAACTCATCAGTTACATTTTGGAATCCTGGGAGAAGTCCCAGGATGCTATTGGCATCTTCTGTGACCTCTCAAAAGCGTTCGACTGCGTCGACCATAACACACTGATCTGTAAATTACACCACTACGGAATTCGTGGACAAGCTGCTGATCTTGTTCTTTCTTATTTATCAAACAGGCAACAAAAAGTAAATGTAAATGGGGCGACGTCCTGCGGGTCTATAGTCAAGATGGGCGTGCCCCAAGGTTCAATTCTCGGTCCTTTCCTGTTTCTTGTTTATATTAATGAACTCCCTTATATGATGGCCAAATTTTCGGACATAATTCTATTTGCTGATGACACCTCGCTAATTTTTAAAATTCATAGAAAAGATACGGACGTCTTACATGTCAACGAAAGCTTAACTATTCTCTCAAAATGGTTCGCAGCCAACAATCTTTTACTGAATACGAATAAAACAAAATGTCTTAAGTTTTCTTTACCAAATGTACCACAACGTGACCTAAATTTAAATCTTGACGGCAAAAAACTTGATGTCATAGCGGAAACTGTATTCTTGGGGATTACTATCGATTCAAAACTGCAGTGGGGCGCGCACATTAGAGCTCTTTCGGGAAGGTTAAGCTCAGCTGCCTATGCAGTTAGGAAAATAAGGCAGTTAACCGATGTAGCCACAGCTAGGTTAGTATACTACGCTTATTTCCATAGTATTATGTCCTATGGCATTCTGCTGTGGGGATCGGCAGCAGACGTTGAATCAATTTTCATACTGCAAAAGAGGGCAGTCCGCGCCATCTATAAAATGGGTCCTCGCGAGTCCCTCAGAGAAAAATTTAAAGAAATCGATATACTGACTCTGCCTTCACTCTATATTTTAGAATGTATTTTATATGTCCGCAAAAACCGAGGACTTTTCAAAATTAGAAGCGACTTCCATAATATAAACACGCGCAGTAAACACGAAATTGTAATACCAAAATTTAGATTAACAAAAACTAGCAAGTCATTTCTTATAAACAGTATACGCTTTTATAATAAGTTGCCGAAGTCAGTTACAGAACTGACCGATGGAAAGTTTAAAAATTATATCAAACGTGTCCTAATTAAAAAAGCATATTACAAAATTAAGGACTACGTTGAAGATAGAGAAGTTTGGCCTGAGCCCCTACGCACATGCGGCTTCCCTGGTAGCTCATAAAACGGCACAAATGTGTGGATGTCTCTAACTATTCTCAATCTTATTTTTATTTTGTTTTTTTTTTATTTACTTTTTTTTTTTTTTATTTACGTTTTTCCATTATTTTTAATCAGATGTTTTACAATAGTTTCTTAATCATTACACCATTTTGTTTAGAATAGTTACAGCACGGATGACAACATTTGTGTCACTTGTTTAATCTAGTCTTTTTGCAATATCTTTTTTTTTTTTTTGTATAGACTCTTTTTCTTATTTACCGATTGTTTGTAAATGTATGGACATTGTAGGCCTTATAGATTCCTAGATCCTTGGTAACTTTTTATCTTGTTCTACGTTTTGTAGTAAGCAACGACTTATTGTCGGGCCTACGATGTCCACTCATACTTAAGTGCCACTGCTGTAACATAGAAAAATTGTAAAGCCAAATTATTTTAAAAGAGTAACCATGGAGTTTCTTGCCGGTTCTTCTCCATAGGAAACGACCAACCCGAACCTAGCACCTTTTTGTCGACGTTTTACAAGTGCCCATGTAGGCCTATGTGAAATAAAAATATTTTGATTTTGATTTTGATTTTGAATCCGAACTTTCTAATATAAAAGATGCCCCCAATTAACCCGGTTAAATATGAACATCGAGAATTTTCTCGGCTGAGCGAGCACATAGAAAGTATTTTATCCTCGATATTAAACCTTTTCTAATTAATTGGGAGGCAGGTAAAGTTACCTTTGCCTTTGGTAATAAACATGCCGTATAAAACAAAAGAGGTCGTGGCTTCGAGAAATTGAAGAGGAAAGGAAAGGCAAACCTCAGGAACATGTTAAGTCAGTTTATTAATTGGAAGTTATTATTAATCTAAGTCTTGGTCGGATAATTTGTTAAAAATAGGGTTGGCTTCTCGGCTTTACATGTGGATTTGTAGAATTCAATGACAAATTAATGGTTTTTATCATAATCATAACATGCGTATTCAAGTGATCTTTGGTTTTTGATTTCATGATTTTCCTATGTACTTAGGTATAGAAAGAATAATTTTAAGGTAAATAAAGATAATAAATTTATTTTGACTAAAAAGACAAAAAAAAAATTTAATATTAATTCCGTAAAGACTAGATCTAAGCCTTGATGAAGAATACACCGTCCGTTCACCAGCAAAAAAATGCGCAAACAGAATTATAATTAAACAAACTTATATTTAGGAAAGGAAAATGTTATACCAAGTTATAGTTATACAGTATGTTAGTTTAAACGAGGGACATATTCAAACCTACAATAGTACATGCTAACATAATACTAATAAAAATATAAACAAAAAAAAACACTGATAAATAACATACAGAACCATACCAAAATTTTCGCAAATGTCACGCAACGTGTATAAACCCTTGCGCTAGCGACTTAATACTATCGCAGAACATGTGAGCGGGTCAATGACTCTTAGGTTTAATCCATTTTCCCTTCATACTTTAAACTTACCTGGCTTAGGACAGTCCAAAATATCTAGGCACTAAACAAAACATTAAAAATTCTTCTATATACGTTATAGGTTTTTTTACATATTTGGGACGAGAATCGAATACTGAATACCCTCCCTCAATATGTCCCTCGTTTAACCTAACATACTGTATAGTTTATGTTGTACTAAGTACAAGTATAACATTTTGACAGTCCTAGAAAGTAAGTCCTGATTCTCTAAGACTCAAAGAAAATATGAACATCTTTTGTGACCGGCGGTGGGCCAGTGGTGGCAGCCCCGACTTACGAGCAGTAAGCCGTGGGTTCGAACCCAGGCAGGCGCATTAGTTTGTGTAATTTATTTTATCACCACAGACCTTAAAAACGGTGAAGGAAAACATCGTGAGGAAACCAGCATGCCCTAGTCTAAAAATTTGTAAACATATAACAATATCTACCAAACCGCACTGGGCCCGCGTGGTGGATTAAAGCCCACTCCCTCTCATAAAGAGGAGGGCTAAGTCCCAGCAGTGGTAAATTATAGGCTGATGATGATGAACATCACACATCCGGCTCACCAAATAGCTTATAAAAAATTACATCCAAATTACCTCAGGTTGATTCAACGCTCCGTACGTAACATTTTCCTTCTTCAAATTCTTTTCAGGTCCATCAGGGCCCTCATCAAAGCTCTCCTGGATCCTCTGCGTCTCCGCCTGTCTCCGGAATTCCTCCTGCTCAGTCAGCTCCAAGAGTGGGATCTCTTTGAAGCTGGTGATGGTTGCGGAGACGCAGACCATGAAGATAATGGTGATGAGCGAGAATACTGCGCGGACGTGACCGCCGAATATTTCACCTGAAAATTATCTTGACATTGGAGTTTAAAAACGGTTATCATTTAGTGAAATCAGGCCAAAAATCAGCAGTATTTAGAAGTTAAAAGTTAAAAAGAGAACAGCAGCTATGTTTTGTGCTTGTCCTAATAAGCGGTCTAGTTACCGACACATTTTTTTTGTGTTGAGGGTTAGTAGAACTTTAATTTAATTTTTATTTCATACTTTTAAACTTATTACAGTTTCTAAGCCTTGACTATCCCACTCCTGGGCATTGGCCTCCCCCCAATCCTTACACTTCTCTCGGTGTTGCGCCGCTTTTCACTAATTAACCAAAACCAGGACAGTTATAAACATTAAAAAAACCGATCTTTTAGGAGTCAAGCGGGGTGCAGTGCCCCCCTCTCACCGGTGATGCCCCTGGTTAGTGACAAGATTTCAATTTTCGAATCGACACCTGTGGAAGTTGTTTATTTCCCTTCCTCAACTAGAAAAGAGTTGATGATCTTCAAACGGCTGAGCAGATTTTCTCGAAACATAGCTAAAAACACTCTCGATTAAAACATCTTTCAAATAAAAGCAATTTTATCAAAATCGGTTCATCCGTTTAGGAGCTACGCCTACGATGCCACAGACAGATACACACATCACACGCCAAACTTATAACACCCCTCTTTTTTGGTTGAGGGTTAAAAAGAGACCGCTGTTAGAAGTGACCTAAGGCAATACTACGCTTCCCCAACGAATTTTTTTTTATAACTGCAATCTGACTTTCATTACGCAGGTTTTAATCTAAATTTTAATATTTAATAACCATAATCAGTCGACCGCGGCAGCCAGCGTAACTTGGTTAGCAAAAGGTCGCTGTTAAAATTTGATAACGCGGTCAGTTAAATCATATTTAGCTAACTAAATTGTATTTAGGGCTGCTTGCACTAGATAAGATGGAAAACATTTATTTGAAACCCAGTCAAATGGAACAGCCAAGAGAACGATTTGGTAAACCTCGGGCTGAGAGGCAAAAATAATTAAAAACCTTCCTTTTCGCTTCGTCGTAGTCGAGCAAAAAGTTACAAAGCAAGTGAGCCTTAGTTACTACATTTTAGGTAGCTTCCTTATCATCATCATAAAATTAAATCAAAATATTTAAATTAATTTAATTTCTGATAAAAAATGCCAACTGCTAGTCATAGTCCTACCCAAATCGGTTCCACATCGGGTGGGCCTATCTTACAGCATCCAGCGGATGATCTGCCCTCAAGTAGCTTGTTATGACGTGGCTAAAAAATAACAGCAGCTCGGGTCGACGTCTTCAGATCAAGCCGCGATAGCCTTGTAGGAAAATCTCAAACTCAAAGCATTTATTTTAATTAGACCAAATATAACCAATAATAACTTGTGAAAGTACTGTAGTTGATTCCAAAGCGTAGGGCAAGAAATAACTTGAACACTATTTTAAATTAAAAAAAAATACAAAATCTTGGTTACATCATTCATGTTGAGAATTAAAAATATGTGAGAATGATGTAGAAATACGTGCAACTTAAGAGCGTAAAACAGAGTAAAATATTAAATCAATAATTCAAAAATAAAGTAATTAAATATACCGTGGCATCTAAGAGATGACCAGTCACAACTGACAGCGCCCGTTCACGAACATGACGCATGTGCCAGCCATCATACTACTCAAACATATTGAAGGGAACTAAATGACCCGACACACCCGCCACCATCAGCGAGATATTTGAGTGAGCGTGACATTCACTCAACCGCCAGGGCAAATTCGCGTCAATGAAAGATGTAGGTTTAAGTGGTACTCCCTTTCTTCTCCTAAAATTTTTTGTCCGAAAATCATTATCCATAACACGTTTGCTATAAACTTCAGTAACCATAATGTTCAAAATCCCGAAATTTTGTTTCACATAATTATCTTTAGTTCTAAAAGTATTCTGTCATAATATCGAGTACTATAATTATAGAATCTCCTAATTTTACAAGACCTAAAGTCATATGTCCTAAGTATTGTGTTAAATAATGCGTATTATTCCGAATGTTCATTTGTAATATTTTTTTTAGTCCTAAAACATATGCTAAAAATTAGGTTTTAGTGACAGTAACGAATCGCTGTCAATCCGACTCCACGCAGTCTTGTCTGCCCTACCCCCAGAGTGTAATTGAAAATCGCGTAGGCGCGGAGGTGCGAGGCGGCCCGCGAGTTGAGGAGCAGGTGGTTGTAACACTCGCCGCCGCGGTTGAGGCTGGCCGGCTGGGCCGGCCAGCAAGCCGAAGCTGCGGTGGTGAGCGTTAAACCCATCTGCGACGATAAACTCGCGAGGGACCGCTGGAGCGCCGCAGCGCCGGAGCCGTGACAGAAACCATGCCTGCTGCATGTTGCATGCTTGCTTGCATGCTGCGTGCTTGCTTGCATGCTGCGTGGTTGCTTGCATGCTGCATTTTGCGTGTTTGCTTGCATGCTGCATGCTGCGTGCTTGCTTGCATGCTGCATGCTCGCTTGCTCTACAAAAACCACATGGTCACAATCAACTGCTTTATTGAGTACATGTATAATATATTTATTTATGTATGATTTTTTTTTATTAAATTTTGTTCTAAGAATATTATTATTATAAATAAACATTATGTAATTTGAATTTAGGGCTTATAACTTTTATAGAAACATTTTTATGTCTTTTGTATATTATTGATTGTAATATTTATGACAAACGGATTTAGGACATATTATATTTAGGGATTTCAATTTTATGGCATGTGATATTATGTGATGTTAAGTTCGGGTGAATAATCATTCGGACAAATGATGATTAGGACAAAAAAAGTTATGGTACTTTAAATTATGGATAAAAATGTTAGGTGACACAATAGAGAACCGTTCTCAGTAAATGATGGCCTTACAGTACACAGCACACACACATGTGCTATGCAATTATATAATACTAAGAGATTGAATCCATACAAGAATTTGCCCAGCACTAAGTGATTAGTGGAGGTCAGATAAGTAGTTCCATGTAAATTACTGGTATTGAGCTGCATTCGAGTAGACTGGAAGCCGACCCAAACATAGTTGAGAAAAGGCTAGGCAGATGATGATGGTTTTGTAAAGATCAAAGTCAGGGCAAAGATCTCTCCTCACAACGCCTTTCAACCCTCTTTGTCCCACCTCCGTCCGTGTTTGCCCCGCAAACTAGATCAGACCGCGGTTCTCCACGACAATGAAGTAATAAATTATATTTTAATTGATTAGATTGTACAAGGCTCATCTCATCTTATTGTTACTCCTTATTTTATGCACCTACCTACAATTTATGCATATTAATTTTATTTTACTTTACCTAGTCGGGTGTCGTCCCAGTTGATGCCGCCCAAAGCGTACCCCATGAAGCCACCCAGACCCGCCATCACAGTGAACGTGCTCAGACCTTTAGCATGGTCCTCTGTGGACAGACAGTTTATGTATTTAGGTGGACAATTTTACCAGGAATTCTTAAAATTAAATTTCCAGATACGCTGAACTCACATATTTGTAAACTCACAATTCCAATTAGCTCCTTAAGATGCGACTGTAAAGTATCTTCTTCTAAATAACATAACATCCCGCCTGAAATCCCAGAAGGGTTAGGCAGAGGTGTAGCTTCCTAAGAGTACACCCAAATTTCACCAGTTATGTTTTTAAGTCCCATGTGGTAGAGGGTGAGCCTATTGCCATCAACCAGGCACCAAAAACCCAATAACCAGTTGCGAATCGAACCCAAAACCTTATTCATTTTTTCACTGGCAATCAATGCACAACTTAAGCTTTGAAACTTGAAATTATCTGGGATGCGCTGACAAATTCCTATGAACGCACGGATTATCAATCAATAAACTGACAAAGTATGTAGGTAACCGAAACGGAACCCATAGAAATGGGAAGGTAAAATGTCGCAGTGTCCCTAAGTATATATTAATAGCTATGTGTCGCTAAGTACGTACATATGTGACATCCTACGATTTTCCAGTCACTTCTCACGGCAAATATTTAACGAATAAATATTGGCTCAGAGATGAAAATGTATATGGGTGTCAAACAGACTTCCACATAGATAATACGTAGACATATATACCAGTAGTCGTATATAAATAACATATTATAATTGTCGCAAGTAGACTATGAAGCTAACAAAACTGAGTACAGTTATTATGGACTACTAAGAAAATAAAGTTTAAACCAATATTTGTTGATGGCAGTCTTATAGTGATTTACACGTCATAATTCATTTTTATTCAGGTTGGACGTTTGCCGTTATTTAAGTACATAGCACGTGCTTTTACTGCTAAATGTTTATATACAATGTTAAGTCTTCTTAACCGGGTCATGTAATGTACTTGATCGCTTTCAGTGTTTATGTAGGTACTTTTTTAAGGCTTTAGTGTTATTTTTGGGCAGCGCACATAAGCACGAGGAAGTAACCTGTTTCATATCAGGATTTCTAGTAAGTGATACCGACTTATTTTTATGAAATTATTTACACATTTTCCCATAATCAAACCCTGAACATGGAAACTTAACCTTCGCAAGTCAAAAAGAATGGTAAAAATCAGTCATGTAACAAAACACATTGCTATCGCTGTAAAAAATAGTCTTACCTTAATGGTTAAAAGATCAAAGAAACTTAGTTGTCTGTAGCTATTTATAAAGGCATAATAAAACGTACTTATGTTCGAAACACAAGAAATTGTATCATTATTACCAAGAACAGTGAACATAATCATGTCGTCAAGGTACATCTAGGTACAAAAAAAAACCCAAATATTAACGCTTGGCACAGAGATAAATCAATCACGGCCAGACGTAAGCTGATAAAGTTGCTGTTTTGTAGTTCATCACTCTCCGACGACGGAAAACCTGTCAAACACACATATCATAGTCACATGTCATGACGTAGCAGCGACAAATATTAAAATACATACATTTTTCTTAAATTTGGGTGAAGGATTTTACATCAAAATCTAACCTGGATCCACGTCACAAGCATTAATTGCACAAACAACTGTAACTAATTTGATTCAAAGAAATTATTATGATTCACTTTGACGTTCTGAGTAATCACAAATCTAGTAAATAGTTCAAGTGTACTAGGATTAAAAGGTAGGAAAATACAAATGATTACCTGATTACCTTGTATCTATCATGACGAGTATATATGTATATATGTTCTGTTCTATTTTAAGCAACATCTAATCAAGTAGACAGCGTAATGCGCAAATCTTGCGTTAAGTGCGAACGTAAAGAAACATTGTTTGTTTACCTACTTGAGGGAATCGGTTCCTCAAGTGTTCGAAGTGTTGTTCACCTTTAGAGGGCGGCGAAGCCACTGCAAATAGATCGGCAGTAATTTTTTGTTTTCAGCCCAAGCTAGGTCTGGCCGAAAACCGAAATTAGAACTTCTTTTGTTATATGCTTCAGTATCAATAGTTTCTTTAACAATGGGTGCAAACACGGATTCAAATGACTTTCTATAACTTATTTTTACATTATACAGAAAGTTATTTTAATACCTGAAATGGCAGCTTACTTTGTTGCCGAAAATTATTTTTTTGGCTTGCCCAAAACTGAAAACGAAATTTGGTCGGGATCTACCTGCAAATAGTTTCACCAGGTTACTAGGCTAACATAGCTAGTGCAAATATGGTATAGGTAGAAGCTATAATTCTTTCTCTCTAAACAAATCTGACCTGGAACTGTCACGTCGAGCAGATAAGCGCGGGCCGGGCTCTGGCAGGCGTCGGCGTCGAAGTCCAGGAAGACTGTGCCAAGGACAGTGAAGAAGACTCCCCAGGGGTGGTAGTTACTATGTTCCTTGTCCAATGCCGAGCTTCTAGGCCCTAATACAGAAGGCACTTCTGTGCTGTTCAGAGGTAACTCATCGCCAAGAGCGTAGCCTATGTCTTCTCCGTTTGGGACTAAGATTAAACCTGCAAAATATGATCATGTTTATGAATCTATTTTAAGATCAACAGCTACTGAAAATAGCACACAATACTAAACAAGACATTTTGCCCTTGTACCAAAATTTAAACAAATATTTTTCTCAACCGTATGTAAGTTCGGCCTCATTACGTCTTTTAAATAATATTTGAAACTGAAAATGATTTGTCGTACCTAAGTTCCTATCTGTATTTTACTCTCGAAGTTAACAATTTATGCATTCGGAAAAGGCAACGGATTTTGATTTCCCGAAGCTATAAATATTGGCTGTGAAATACTGACTGAAATTACACGGAAATTGCAAAATGCCACAAGAACTCCCATTTCACAATCGATTGTTTCACGTTCAATAAACATTCTTGCAAAATCATCAAACACTAATAAATAGTTATAAATCGAATCCTTTAGATTGCATGGAAAAAGTTACTAGTTTATTTTAAGAAATACTGAAATATCCTTAGAGCAAACGAAATCACCCGTCAGTCTCATCAACAAGTTGAGTCACAAACAAGATTGTAACAAAAAGGAAAAGCTAATCCACGAATTTTCGTCACAAAAGTGTTTACGAGTTCAGAGCTCAGACCCCGGTTGAGCCGCCTGTTGCTTCTTCCACAAGCATTCCCCTCACGTGACTATATAATAGACCTTTATTCTTACCACTTGATTTTCGAAAGCAGTAATTAGGGACATTTCATTATCTTCCGAAGTAATAACTGTTTGCTTAGGATTTCAGGACCCCAAGACTGAATACCTCCATTACAAATTTAATTTAATCCTTCAGATCTTTCCGTAAATTGGTACTCAACAGTTTAACAAACAGGTAGGCTCTATTTAGAAAGGTTTTTGGGCCGAGGGTTCATTAAATTTAATATCTATATCAAAGCAGCGGTGGCCCAGTGGTAGCAGCCCCAACTTACGAGCAGTAAGTCGTAGGTTCGAACCCAGGCAGGCGCATTACTTTGTGTAATTTATTTCATCACCGCTGCTCTCAAAACGGTGAAGGAAAACATCGTGAGGAAACCGGCATGTCCTAGAACTAAAAAATCGAAGACATGTGACATCTACCAACCCGCACTGGGCCCGCGTGGTGGATTACAGCCCATTCCCTCTCATAGAGAGGAGGCCTGCGTCCCAGCAGTGGGAACAATATAGGCTGATGATGATGATATCAAAGTTGCTGACTTCAACAAACGATGTTAAAGTTAATAATGTTCTTAATGTAGTTATCGTAGAGTTTTCAAGTTTATTTCCTTTGAGGATTCAGCTATAGTAATAGCACTGAATATATAGATCGTAGTTTCTCCAGTTGTGAAAAGTTCTTTGAAAACATCCATCACTACATAAATAGTATATAAAAACAAAGTCCCTTTCTCTGTCCCTATATCCCTATGTATGCTTAAATCTTTAAAACTACGCAACGGATTTGATGCGGTTTTTTTTTAATAGATAGAATGATTGAAGAGGACGGTTTGTATGTATAATAAATAACTATATATTTTATACCCGTGCGAAGCCAGAGCGGGCCGCTATGTTTTTATATACAACGTTCACAGTTTTTCTGTAGTGTATTTAGTATCAGCATTGCACCCGTGTGAAGCCGAGGCGGGTCGCTAGTAAATAATAAAATAAGTAGTTGTTTATGATTTACCTAATAATACTCCAACAGACATCAGCACAATGAAAGGTCTTCTTCTACCAAACCTCGATCGACAGCGGTCACTCAGCGACCCCAATAAAGGGGTCATAAAGAACCCAATCAGCGGTGACAGTGCCCAGACAAGCGTCATCTGTTGATGGGGCACCCCTATTTGCAGCAAGGTGGGTGACACGAAGGCAGTCTCACCGGCGTACGAAAACTCGATCCCCATTACTGCCGCTGATATGCGCATCAACTCGATACGACTTTTTCTCCTAGAAAAGTGAAATATATTAACTTACTTTATGTATATTGGCGGGGGACAATATAAGTGGTTCTTCAGCATTTTTTTTATCATTTTACAGGTTGTCAGTCGATAAAATTAGGTCGTTTATCAACAACTAACAAGCTTAATGACTGTTTCATCAATTTTAATGTTAGTTACCTAATTAGGTAGTTAGTTCGAGGCTAAGCCTATCTAGAACAATGTTTTGACGTAACATAACATCACGCTTGTAACCCCCAAAGGGTTAGGCAGAGATGTAACCAAATACAAGGTGTTGTTTTGCAACCTCGTCAAATTCAAGGAGGTAACTATGCTAATGATTCTTGATCCAAATCAATAATAAAATGAGTAGGTAATTTTTATTTTTTCCTTTCTTGCGGAAATCGGTAAGTGTGAACCACCCGTGTTTTAAACGCGGGCTGTCTGATTCTCGCCCTATAACCGCGCTTCCACAAATACAAACAATCTCAAACGTTTATTCGATAATTTCTTATTCCCTAAACCACGTTATAGGGGTTTTTCTGAAATACTGTCAAACATAAACAACCAAAAATATCAGCGTTTATTAATAATAAACTGGGTACCGTAATTTTTATTGATTATTAATGGCTTGTGTGACAACCTCCTGAATTTTGACGAGGATGCATAACAACACCCTGTATAATACATCCCACATTACATCTCCACATTTCACCCGATAATATTTTGTTATGATTGAAAGCTGAGAAAACTTAGAAGCTTTGCCTCTTATCCTAATTAATACATCGACTTGTCTTACACAATAAGTTAGTTGCAAAGTAAACATCTTAGAATATGTGTTCTGTTCCATAGACTTCGATCTATCGTTCTTAACTATGTTATTATTTACTTTGCGTCATACGTTGGAGTGGGCTGTAAAAGTAGATTATGGAATTGAGTTACATATCGATCCTGCGCTACACTTCAAACGCTCAATAATCAGATTTGTAATCCCAAGTGCCCGAAAACTTGTCACGTTTAAGTAAGTTAGTAAGTAAGTATTTTATTTCGCAAATATGGGTACAGTACTTGCGAAATAAAATACTTACTTAAAAAAATCCATGACATGATTCCATGACAGAATCCACATTTGTCAATTTACAAGTTGTTGTTTTGCATCCAGGTTGTTACACAAGACATAAATAATCAATAAAAATTACGGTACCTAGTTAATTATTAATAAACGCTGTTTTTTTTTGGTTGTTAATGTTTGTCAGTATTTCATTATAACCCCCTTAACGTGGTTTAGGGAATAAGAAATTATCGAATAAACGTTTGAGATTGTTTGTTTAATTGTGATAGCGGGGTTATAGGACAGCCCGCATTTAAAACACGAGTGGTTCAAACTTACCGATTTCCGTATATAAGAAAAAAAAAAAAAACCTACCCATTTTATCATTGATTCGTGACGAAAATCAATAGCATAGTTACCTCCTTGAATTTGATGAGGATGCAAAACAACACTTTGTATAGAACCAACGTTTTAAATGAAAGCCATATTCTCAGCTACTATCAAATATTCAGTGAAGCAGGTAAACGTCAATAAAATAACAACAATATTGTTTTTAGAGTCAATAAAGACGATAATTTTGTTTTCAGCAAGGTAATTTTAGTTCAATTTTGAGCTGCTCAAGGTCCTTACTCAAAAACATGTAGCAAATACATCATCAGCATCATCATCTGCCTAAGTCTTTCCGAACTATATTCGAGGCAGCTACAATCTAACATCAAGCAGCTGTATTTTACACGGAGCGACTGCGTATCTGATCTCCGCACCCCAGTAACTGTATATAATACAATAAGCCTTGGTAAGACCTTGAAAAAAATTAATACAAGGTGTCGGAGCCTTCCCGAAGCCGTCAAACACGCATTCTGTACATCAAAATGATGTTAACTAAGTAGGTAACACTACGCAAATATTTATTGCTGCAAAACAATTTTTTTTTGGGTGAAAAATCACGTTTTGTAGTAGGACGCAATGTAACGCACTGAAAACATTGTGCTGATAGATGCATTGAATAGTACGGGGTTCGGTATTTAAATTTTAAGTATTAAAATAAAAAAAAGCCTGTGATAAAGAAGGAACTTTGATTCCCAATATCTCCGTAAATAGAAGGTTCTCAGGTATGATATGCAACAAAAAAAAATCGCAATGATAGGGAGAACAAGTACAGACACCAGCAGATCAAGCTACCCGAAACTGTCAAATTTTCCCAATCAACCTAGAACTGTATTCTTTAAAGATAAGGTTGAAAATCTATTGAAGAAATTTGACAGATTGTAGTAGCTTGATTTTCTGGGTCTGTACCTTTCGACATTAGGTAACTAACCGATAAAGATCACTGTAAGCACTGTCCTGCCAGACCCTCTCCCTCGGTTCATCAGAGTTCGGTATCCCGAACAGTGTCTCAGAGACCACAGTTCTAACACCTCTAGGATGTTCTTCCTTCCACCTGGACCATTTCTCGCGGTAGCGGTCACGGGCACCGTGCAGACGGCCTGTCACTCCTTGGTACTCATGTAGCTTGTCTGCCATGGTTGAGGAAGTCAGATGATGGTGGACATAGGATAGATGGAACTCCTAAGAAGGAGGTTTTTAGAAAAGATTTGTTGATGGGAATTTAAATAGCACTGGGAAAGGGACTTTTCACGTTCTATGACTGTGTTTTTGAATAGGTTGAATTTGGGGTTACATAACACTTGACAATTATAATCCCAGTTTATAATTTATGTTGATACTTCAATCACTATAAATATGATTTAGTGTTTGTTACACATTATTTTACACAAATCAAACAAACAGAACTTTAAAATCACACTCTAACATCCAATTAACACTTCTAGATCAAAACTTTTCGTGAATAAATAACAAGGTTCGATACAAGTTGTAGTTGGGCAAAGTTATCGGTCAGCGGGCACACTGGGCAGTCTGGGCACAGTTAGTGGCACAGTAGGCAGTTACCGCGGCCACGGACGGCGGAAGTTGACTGGGCGCGCGCGCCGCCCTCGCTCGCACAACCGCCCGCCCAGCATCTACTGACCGATGTCGATACTTTTTACTGGAAGAGATACTTTGAAGAACTTTTTAAATATCAGTATAAGTACTTATTGAAGTTTTGGATTTTCACATATTTTCATAAACTTAAAACTGTGTAACAAAATACATATTTTCAACTCGAAAGATAAAAATCGAGTAAATGGTCCACGGCTTCTTCTATATTCTATTTGAAAAATATATTCTTTGTAAATTATATATCATAGAATCTCAATTAACATCATTTTTAATTGAATAGTTGTGTTATTAATTATTTCATCAGGCTTTTTAAATTAATTTAAAACTAATAGGTTCATGGGCTACCAAGATGAAGAAATATGTTCAACAGAAAAACCAAAAAATATAAAAAAAGAATTATAAATAGTCAGACTCTTAAGAGCGTTTATTCCTTACCGCTTTTCATACAAACTTTCAAGTAGTTTTTTTCCGAAATGACTGAACCGATTTAAATGAAACTTTATACGCATAAGCAGGATACATAGGTCTAAAAAGTTACTAAAAAATATTTTCAAAATGTGTTTTAAAACAAGAGATAATTGGAATTTTCTGTTTCTATAGAAAATTTAAATTTGGTCTAATTTAACTGTAACACAATTTTTCGAAAATGTTATTTAGTAACTTTTTAGATCTGTGTATCCTGCTTATGTGTACGAAGTTTCATCAAAATCAGTTCAGTCATTTCGGAAAATAACGACTTGAAAGTTTGTATGAAATGTCGTAAGGCGTAAACGCTCTTAAAGTTAATAGAAACGTTCCACATAAAAGGCCCAATGACAAAAATATTTGAATTAAGCAAATGAAATATTACTTCCAAGATTGTATTAAACCTCTCCATAACCATAATATTGGGAGAACTGAGCAATAACATAATTTAAATCAGAGTGCTCCTTCCATTTGGTCTGGCTGCAAATAAAATCATTTTAAAAGCCGCTTCTAACATTATATGTCCCGGTCGGCCGCCTCGGGGATTACGCTTATTGCGTCCCAGGGAGTCGCCGACTGATTGTATCCTCCAATACGGCCTTATATAAACAAACTGATTGTCTGTTCGTCTTATTGCTTTCGCGATTCCTTTCTATCTTTAGACTGACGATCAAATTGAAAGTAACGCCACGGATTTACCAGATGAAACCGTTTATTATGTGCAAATCCTTATCGGAATTTGATTATGTGTTCGCTACTTTTCGCGTTTGTGTAAATGTATTTTGTGAATCGTTCTGTTAAGGTGTTGAGTCTTTTAGGTAAATCGTTTTCACGTTCTTTACTTTTGTAGTATTCTTTTAGTAATGTAAAAGGCATCTGAAATTGATAACACTAAAAATCAGTTGTAATTCTTCACAAGTCACCTTTTATCTCTTGTGTCAGTCACAAAGACATCCAAGTGTGCAAAGTAGTTAATGAACGTAATTATTATTTGTCTACACTTTTTGCTACGCTGTGTTCTTCAGGCAAAGATGTATTAACTGAAAACAAAAGTTGAGTCAAGCTTTAGATTCGTTCGGTACATATCCTGGACAACAATATGTATAGTATGTCAAGTTCACAGACGGATCTTATCGATTTCATGACAACAGTACAAAATAATCTCGTTAAACATGTCACAATGAAATCCCGATAACAGTAGAATACCAGTAGTATCTACCATTGAGTTAACTTCTCCACGATGTAGCCCATAACAAGATAACTGCGCCCACCATAATATTTACCGACATGTGTGAGCGGTTCAGCGTGCACTTAAAAATAAATTAATGCGTATCTATTTGCCTTGTGAAATAATTTACAAGGTGCAATAAATAATGAGACATTAATATGTGGACTAGTTGTTTGCTTAGGTTATTTATACAGCATTGTTGGAAGTGTTACTATGAACAAGGCTAGTCCCCGCACGATGCGCCGGCGCCTGCGCAACCCTCGTGACTCGAACAAAACAAGACCTATCTTCGTAGTGCTCATTTAAATAAACTTTTGTGAGACTAACCGTGAAAATTAAAGGAAGAAATGACAGGAAGGACATTCACAATGATAAATGTAGCGCATCAAATTGACAGTCGTGATTTGTTAAGTTTTGCTGAGTATAGATTAACGGCCTGTTTCTGATTTGAGTACAGAAATAGTAAACTCTACTACTCTACTATACTCTCTGATTCTTTCAATTTAAAACTTAGATTGCGACATATCTTAAAACTTCAATGACTTAATTCTTAGATCAACAATTAAATCCACTGTCGAGTGATCCACACATATATGTCAGTGAAAAGTCTTTGAGGAGAATCTAATTTTAGTGCACTCTAAAAAATAAGATTGATGAACTTGTCTGAACTCGAGTTATGATCGAATTATGCAAAGACAATTACGTAACTGTCTAGTCACATAATTTTATTAATTAGTTTCATATTTCTTTGTTAGATGCACCTTTTTTCGTAAAATTGCGTTATTTCCGGGCTGAATTTAAAGCAATTGTCATTTAAGACCTTGACAAAACTTAACGTAGGGCTTTGAAAGTGCCTTGGTATGGACTAGCATTGATACATGTGTAAGTCTGTTCGTCTTTATCCTTGCTTCAAGTCAACTCTACTGCTTAGTTGTGAACGGGTATTTAAAAAACAATTCGGTCTGTCTAGCCATATAAGGTTACCAAAATCGGTAAGGAGGTCTAAATATATACTAGCTGTCCCGCGCAACTTCGTCTGCGTCACATTTTCCTCGTTTTCGCAACATTTTTCATTGCTGCTCCGCTCCTTTTTGTTGTAGCGTTAATGGGCTATCCAACACTGAAAGAATTTTTCAAATCGGACCAGTAGTTCCTGAGACTAGCGCGTTCAAGCAAACAAACTCTTCAGCTTAATAATATTAGTATAGATAGATATATCCTTGCTTCAATCGAATTAGGTCCGGAGTCTGTTTTAAAAGACTTTGAGGTAGTCTATTCTAGTAGAAATCTCAAGACAATTCCAGCCGTAACTTTGGCGGTGATGTTCCACAAATGATCGAAGTCCTGCGGTAATTGATTCCTGCACGTTACATGAACAGACAGACGCTAGTGATTGCACCAAACTCTTAGTTAAGTTTTGGGACCCCACGTTTTCATCCCACCTAAAACACTAGGAAGTGGCGAAATGCCGTTTAGGGGGTGTCTCTTGTAAACTTCGATATTAATTTGAATAAATAACTTTTGATTTTGATTGACTTAAATTAGAATAACAGGGAAAAGCTAAGAAAATTAAGATTTTATATTTCTTACTATGTTTATAATCTCTGTATCCTAGACGATCCATTCAGCTATGAAACACCTTATCCAATGGGCTAACCCATACGAAAGATAGTACCCAAGGCCACATTCGAACCTTGATACTCAAACGTTCAAAGGCGGTTTCCACCAATCAGCCTTGCTTATCAATCATGAGGTGACAAGTGACAACAAGCTCTCGACACAAGATAAGACATTGAACTAGCAAGTGTTAGCTCACTAAAGAAAGTCTCCATAGTAACGTTTTTGCCATATTATTATAGTTTTTCCAGACAATGTTGACAAAGTGGTCGTCATGTGATATTCTAGGAATCTGCTAACGTAATTTAGCGTTTATTTTTCTGACGTTACTTCACTTCAGTCATAGTTTTTTAGTTTCAGTTCTCGTCATATTTGCACCATTGTCATTTTTCTTTGCACTTTTTTGACGTTCCTATATTTGCTTGAAGCTCAACTCTGTTCTAAGAAAGTCTCTTTTATTCATGTAGTCGTGATTTCTCGTACCTACTTTCTTTTGGGAATAGTCAAAACCGGGTGCGTGTGTTTAAGGTTTTTTTAAACAAGCAAAGTGACTCTGGACGCATACCGCGAGGGCCAGTTAGAGGAGGCACGGGAAAAGAGCACATCGAAGGAATTGGAAAGGGCTAGCAGTGAGACAGCACAGCATAAATGTGCAAAAAAAAGTGACTCAATATTATGGTATAAGTTTAATCCCTTAGATTTCTATAATTCTTGATACTTGAAAAATTTCACAGACTTTGAACTGATCCTTATCCAGTTATCTTCAAATCTTTCAAACAACAAGAAGATGGCATGTTTCACGCATTATCTTGAATGACTAGCAGAAATGGTTTAGTGCAGAGTGCAGACACACCTACACTCCTATAGAGGTACAAATTAGCAGTATAGTAAAACAGTTGTTTCAATTTTGGTGAACATTATGTGACTTCTATTCGTGTGTTTACCCGTCTGTCTGCTTTCTGTCTGTCAGTCTATCTGTCTGCCTTTCCGTCTGTATTCCTGTCTGTGAGCCTGCCTGTCTTTCTTTTTGTCTGTCTGTCTGTCACTTGGTCGGTCTGTCTGTCTGTCTGGCCGTCGTTCGGTCGGTCTGTCTGTCTGTCTGTTTGTCTGTGCAATGGTTGATGAGATATTTTCTGCCAAAGTCGTAAAAATTGTGTTCTAGAATACTACTATTAATTTTGTTGCAGTCCATGGTAGAAAGTAGAGTAGGTACACAACACGTGGTAAAAAAAAAACTTCTCGGTCTTTGTATCCCTCGCTCCCCTCAGGATTCTACTCAGTATCGCTTGCTTCGCTCGGGATTCTACTTTAGAATCCTTAGCAGCTCTCGGGATCCAATTCAGTCCCTAGAATTAAATTCCCTTTTTTTCACTTGTTGTATAATCTACTATATTATTCGCTTGTAAATTAGGGAAGTAAATTAAAAAGTCAATGTAATGTTATTTTGTATTCATAATTACATAATTCATTTTATTTCCTATTTCTCCAGAACAAACGTTGAACTTATAAGTTCTCAAAGAACAATACGCAACAGTATTTGCCTAGTTTTGATAACACTTGCTGCGCCGCTGCAATAAATAATCAATCACGTGTTTATCACTATATATATATATATATAAATAAATCGTAGGTAATGTATTCATGTTTGTACAATTCAGAATGTTATCGTATTGTTGTAGAAATAAGAAAAATGACATGATTCATAGATTATTGTATCTGCCTAGATAATCTTGTAAGCCTATAAGAATATTTCAATCTTTCTGTGTGTAAGTACCTAATGAATCTTTTTCAATTTATTGCTTTCTTATAATCAAGTAGGAACTATTTTTGCAAGTGGAAATAAGAATTGCCATGCCAACCTCAAAATAAATGGGAAAAAACAAGATAAGTACTGCGGGACATCAAGTAAATTCCCAAGAGACCAAAGAATATTATCCTAATTATTTCATGACTTCCAAAAAACTCATCTGCTAGCCTTTACCCAACTGTGTTGGGGTCGGCTTCCAGTCTAACCGGATGCAGCTGAATACCAGTATTTCCAATTGACCAACTCCCTATCTGACCTGGACAACCAAGTTAGTACTGTGTAATACGATACCCCTTGGTATGACTGGTTGTCAAGACTATTGGGCCACTGACTACCTGTAACGACTGTCAAAGATCTACAAATGACAGCCGGGACCAACGAACAACATGCTTTCCGGGGCACGGAGGAAACTCGGGATGTAATGGGTGGTCACCCATCCACAGACCAACATAACCAAGCGCGGCTTCAACTGAAGATCGAACCAAACGGCTATTATTATTTAGCCACGAGTTTCTAATCACTCTCTCTCTCTCCTAATCTCTTCCCAATAATTCACGACTTCCAGAAAACGCTAAGGTGAAAATACCCCTATTTTCACCTTAGCGTGATCACATTTTTTTTTCTTTGTCCGTCGGATAGATTATTGAAAAGTATTGGACACGTATTTTTTCTTTTTTCACTTAGTCATAAAATTACGGAGATATTTTGAGTTGAAATGGCACATGACGTCACATGTAGGTAATTTGTATACCTACTTGTGACGTAGAGAGCCCCCACTCTCCAACTTTAATGAGTTTTAACTAAGTAATTGTTTGATATTTTGATAAATCAAAAAATACGTGTCTAATATTTTTGTATTAACTGTCTGACGGACAAAATAGAATGTCGTTTTCTTTACCCAGTCCTCACCCCTATTCTCTTTCTCTTCTGTTACCTAATACTTAAACGAAAGAGGCCTACATTTTACGTACCAGTGCGTTCGCTATCGTCCGTGTATTCTTGACGAAGTTAGGTAAGTGATGGCTGGTAATAGGATTGATCGCTGTTAGGGCTTCATCAGACGTGGCTAAACTGCGCTTCGGACGTCACGAAACGGTAGTAGCTACTACTCGGAGCTCAGACGTGGTACATACTTGTAGGTTTGTTGCGTCACCCGATGTTGTCAGAATAACCTTTGGAATTATAGAGGGACTATCGACGTGCAATATGTAACCACAAATTCAGTACTAACTTACATTTTTCTAGTCCTCCAAAACTAGAATTTTTTCCGTCGGTAGGAATATAAAAAAAAAAACTGTTTCCTTCAAAAAAGCAGAACCTACATGGCCAAGTCAAAATATACGTAATAGCTGACTTTTTAAATCCCAAACAAAAATTTAAGCCCTGAAGGCGTACCATGACGTCTTAAAACATTAATGTTTTACTCCTTTTCCAATGTGGGAAAGAGATGGCGCTAGAAATCCTGTATAGCTCCGTCTCTTTCCCACACTGGAATAAGAGTAAAACAATACTGCTTTAAAACTTTATGGTAGGCCAGCTGGTGAGCCTAGTCTACTCATCAACCGAGCCTTTTCCCAACCGTGTTGGTGTCGTCACCTGACCTCCGCAACCCAGCTAGTACTGGGTAATAAGAGAAAGACCTCTTGATAAGAATGGTTGTCAGACTTTCGGACCACTGAATACCTGTAACGGCTTTCAAAGACCTACAAAAGACCACCAGAACCAACGGCTTAATAAGGTGCCTTCCAAGGCACAGAGGAAACTCTCTGTGGCTAAATCATAGCAGCCGCACGGGTCGATCTTTAAGGTTAAGCCGTGCTTGCCGAGGTTGGTCCGTGGATGATTGACCATAACTACATACCGAGTTTCCTCCGTGCCTCAGAAAGCACGTTAAGCCGTTGGTCTTGGCTGTCATTTGTAGATCTTTGACAGTCGTCACGAGTAGTCAGAAGTCAAAAGTCTGACATTCAGTCTAACCAAGGGGTGTCGTATTACCCAGTTACTGGGTTGTGGAGGTCAGATAGGCAGTCGCTTCATGAAAAATTCTGGTACTCAGCTGCAACCGGTTGGACTGGAAGCCGACCCCAAGATAGTTTGGAAAAAGGCTAGGCAGATGATGACGGTAGATAACACAGGTTACACAGAAAAACAACATATAATATTTGAGTTCATTAACTACTGCTTATTTCTTATGAAATTTCTGCCAGCAGACCTGCGAAAGGCAAATGAAAAATAATTGTAGACGATAGTAATGAGGTTCAAACGAATCATTGTGCAGTTTAGCTGCAGTGCTGCCTATTACCAGCCAGTGCCGATCACGAGCTTTGCAAGATTAAACTCGTAGTTTATAAAAGCTATAAACTAAGCGTGAAACTATAAAGTATGTTGATATTAATCACAATTATGTTGGTACTTAGGTACAGGCCTTCTACGAAATATGGTTCAAATTAAGGCTGTGGCACTGAATAATTGCCAACCGGATAAAAGCCAATAAGAGCACATTAAATTAACGTTCAAAATGTCCAAAAGCTGCCTTCAGAATTTTTGCAGAATTCACGTACAAGACTAAATTGTTAATGAACGACTTAGCATTTGTAAATTAGTTCAATTTGTATGTAAATTATTTAGAAGACAATGGATCGGTCTGAGTTCGCAGATGTCACTTTCATGTTACTCAGTGTCTCAAATGTATAATAAAGTATCGTTGTGTATTTTCAAGTTTTTCTTTTTTCTATTAATAGGCTTAGAATGTACGATTCTACCAATGAATTTGTCAGAAAAATTGTCTCGTGGCTACCTATATTTATTAAAAATAGAACTAGTGGGAAGCATCTCTTCCAAACATTAAAATCTTAGTTTGTGAGCCGAAGTGGCAGGTAGCGGATGGCAGATGAGTTGCTTAATAATAACAATGACATACACATAGATCAAGGTTACAACGTTTTGCAATCATTAACAGCTACCAGTTATCCTCATGCCTCGGGTTTCATTAAGCATTCAATAAGGACTTCGAAATAAGATGACCACTATAGAGATTTAAATGACCTGTGAACGATCAAGGAAGACATGTACTAGTATTGTATAGAACTTGTGTACCTAAACACAAGTTCTATACAATACAAGACAAAATATGCCTACAGGAAATACATTTTAAACCTACCTACATATTGCTAGTCTGTCCTAAATATTACTGAATATTTGTTCAAGCGACTATTCGTTCCATCAGCCGAACTTCCGCCGATTAGTGAATTTCGGTAAAAGCAGCCGAATTTCGGTGTCTATAATTTATAATATTCATTGAAATCAACTATAAAACATGATACCTTTTTCTGGTATCTACAACGTGTAAACGGGCCCTTCACGAAGCCTTCAAACAAGGATTTCTGTACATCAAACTAAGTATATCTGTACTAAAATTATTGCTAAGAAACGACTTTTTTGGGGGGGTGAAACATCACATTTTATTCAAGGACTCAGTGTAACAGAGAACCAAGGTTATCGACATAGCCCACCGCATTAGCACGCTGAAGTGGCAATGGCGGCGGCCATATAACCCGAAGAACCGTTGGGGTAGACGAGTTCTTGAGTGGAGACCACGGATCGGTAAACGGAGCGTAGGACGTCCTCAAACTCAGTGGAGCGATGATCTTCGCAAGGCGGCTGGCAAGAGCTGGATGAGAGTGGCCGAGGATCGTGCTCAGTGGCGTGTCATGGGAGAGGACAATGTCCAGCAGTGGACGAGTACAGGCTGATGATGATGGTGATGACTCAGTGTAACGTACTCAAAACATTATGCTGAGAGAGCAGCGGTGGCCCAGTGGTGGCAGCCCCGGCTTACGAGCAGTAAGTCGTTGGTTCGAACAAGCAGGCGCATTACTTTGTGTAATTTATTTCATCACCGCTCCTCTCAAAACGGTGAAGGAAAACATCGTGAGGAAACCAGCATGTCTTAGAACTAAAAATTCGAAGACATGTGACATCTACCAACCCGCACGGGCCCGCGTGGTGGATTACAGCCCACTCCCTCTCATTGAGTGTAAGCCTGTTTCCTAGCAGTGGGAACATTATAGGCTAATGATGATGATGCATTGAATAGTACAGGAGTCATAGAGGTATTTAAAGTAAAGTCATAACATTAAAAACTTATATTTCTAAGAAAAAAATGAAAAGTTTGGAACTTTGACCTTCAATATTTCCGTAACTAGAGGGTTCCCAGGTAAGGTATGGTCCATAACAAAAAAATATCGCAATGACTGGGAAAACGAGTGCCTTCGGTTTCGTTTAGGGTCTGTAAGCATCCACTATATAGATGGAGGTTTACCTAAAATAGGTATGTCACAGATAGAAATGTCATTAAAAATATAAAAACCTAATTTTTGCCTAGGTCACAGCTCTTATGGAAATTGCAATCTCTTGTGAAGTGATGACCGTTGTGTAGACGTGTTTTTGCGTGAACACCACGAATCGGCAAATGTTAAATAGGATACCCAGATCTCATGATCTCATGATCTGGGCATCCTATTTTACATTTGCCGATTCGATTTTGCCGATGCACGGGACCTGGTATCAGCTGGGTGAAAGTTGCCGAGAATCGAGTTGAACGACATACGATTGGACCTCTCCAATCGTATGTCGTTCAACTCGATTCTCGGCTGTCCAGCTGCCCATGTCCAGCTGTGAACAACTGTTGACAGATAATGATGATGATTACTAACTCTTAAACGAGATACCTAATTAAAATAAAGTACACGTGACATAATGCACAGCTAGCATAGTTCAATAACCTTGTTTAATCCGAAATCGCTCCAAAAGTATAGGAAGGTTCGCTCACGTAATTACTTAACACATCAAGTGCTTCCTTTCCCCGTACTAGTAGACGGTGAAACCCCGAATAGGTACGAAGGGCACACGTCGTCGTTTCGACGTATCAGTCGTCACTCGTCACCGAAACACCGAAAGTAAGGCCACGCATACACTAAACAATTTCGCACGCAATATTTCGAGTTACGTGACGAGATTTAAAAACAACTTGCCACATAGTACTTACTTATAGCTACTGTTAATATAACGTTATGTTTATTATGATAATAATCCTACTAATAATAATAAGTCACCCGGACGGGACGGTGGCATGCCCGACACGTCAACTATGTATTAAAGTAAGTATAGTTAAAAATAAATAAAGGAGTTAATAATAATAATGTGATTTTATGTTCCTTACTTAATCATGAAAAACGGCTGAACAGATTTGGAAATAAATGGACTACAGCTAGTTTATAGCATGGATTTACACACACATAGTTAAGAAAAGATGACTTTGATCCCCATGGCAGTGTGATAAGTTTCTCAACTAAATTCTATTATACAAGATGTTGTTTTGCATCCTCGTCAAATTTCAGGAAGTGGTCACAAAAGACATAAATAATCAATTAAATTACGGTACCTAGTTAATTATTAATAAACGTTGTTTTTTTGGTTGTTTAAGTTTGTCAATATTTCAGAATAATCCCCTTAACGTGGTTAAGGGAATAAGAAATTATCGAATTAATGTTTGAGATTGTTTGTTTGTGTGTATACGATGTAGGGCATGAACCAGACGGGCCGCGTTTAAAACACGGGTGATTCAAACTTACCGATTTCCATAAAAAAGAAAAATTACCTACCCATTTTATTATTGATTCGGGACGAGAATCATTAGCATAGTTACCTCCTTGAATTTGACGAGGATGCAAAACAACACCTTGTATAGTAGCAATTTGAAAACGCGTATAGTCAAATTAAAAATACGGAGGAAAGAAGGATAAAAGAATTAGGCTAGCTCCTTGGACTTGGGGACTTATAACATAACGGGTGCATGAAATCTAGAATTACTATCCCGGGTTCTTCGGAGAATAATACCCGGTCGAGCGAGCCTATTGACAATTATTTAACCCAAATTCATACTACTGGCTGTTACTGAAAAGCTCTGTTTGGAAACCCCAATAATACGTGGGCCTAGTAAAAAAAAACTAAGAACAATGCTTACGAGAACCCAACCCAAAACAGCAGCCGAAAATTCTTAAAAATAGAGTTGTCAAAGCAGTAAAACTATTCCTTGGCGACATCATCATGTCCTAGCCTTATCCTGACTATATTGGCGTCGGCTTCCAGTCTAATCGGATGCAGATGAATACCAGTATTTTACATGGATTGACTGACTATCTGACCTCCACAACCCAGTTAGTACTGGGTAATACGAAACACTTTGGTAAGACTGGTTGTCAGACTTACGCCACTGACTACCTGTAACGACTGTCAAAGATCTACAAGTGACAGCCGGGACCAACGAACAACATGCTTTCCGGGGCACGGAGGAAACTCGGGATGTAATTGGTGGTCACCCATCCACGGACCAACCTTGGTTGGTACGCATGGCTTAACCTAAACATCGAGCTCCACTATTTCTTGACGACAATGGCGGTTAAAATAAACAGCGAGAGAGCGGGAGCATTTTTTTTCAACTCATCGTTATTAAGGTCAATGTCGTTATGGACGCCCTCGTTAACATAAAATAAATATTTTTTAGAAAATGTACGAACCACTAAGCAGTCGGGTTTCCAATTTTCTTTTGATGTTCAAAACTGCTGTAATTCCTGGTTTTAACTGATATCTGAAACACAATAAAGCACCGAAGATATTTAATGCATCGAAAATAATATGTCATATGAGATGATGAATTACCATATTTGTGCAAGGTAACGCTGAAGGCCTACATTTAGATATTTCGCAAGGTGAGATAAATTTTTGAGTGTGATATAACTGTTTTATCACGTAATTGTATAATCCAATCACGTTTTAAAGAAAGTAAAGTTTTAAACTGTCGGTAATTAGGTACTGAAAGAAGGTTTTGTTAAAGAGGATTGACAAAGCACACATTTAACACGTGAAAAAGAAAAGAATTTGTAAAAACCAATTCGATATCATTTAACAAATGGGGATGGACATTATCTAGTTACTGGGTTGTGGAGTTCAGATATGCAGTCGCTTCATATAAAATACTGATACTCAGCTGCATCCGGTTAAACTGGATGGCGACCCCAACATAGGAAAAAGCTAGGATATGATGATGTCGCCAAGGAATTGTTTTACTGCTATGACAGCTAAAAGGTAATTCATAATCTATTTTTTCTAAATAGTAAATTATTTTACAAGTAATGGAAATATTGTGCTTAGGATGCATTTAATTGTAGGGAATGAGGTCATTAAGGTAACATTAAAAACTTTTTTTTAAGTTGTTATAATGTTGAACTTTGACCTCCATTAGGTAAATGCACCCTGCATTTAATTGTAGGGAATGAGGTCATTAAGGTAACATTAAAAACTTTTTTTTTTGAAGTTGTTATAATGTTGAACTTTGACCTCCATTAGGTAAATGCACCCTGCATTTAATTGTAGGGAATGAGGTCATTGAGGTAATATTAAAAACTTTTTTTTGCAGTTGTTATAATGTTGAACTTTGACCTCCATTAGGTAAATGCACCCTGCATTTAATTGTAGGGAATGAGGTCATTGAAGTAATATTAAAAACTTTTTTTTTAAGTTGTTATATGTTGAACTTTGACCTCCATTAGGTATCTCCGTAATTAAAACGTTCCCAGGTATGGTCCAGACTATTGCTTATCATCATTTAAATATTTTATAGTTTTGAATATTTCTTAATTTCTTTAAAGATCGTTTTGCTGAAAGCTGATTATTTATTTGGGAATTTATTTTATTTATTTAATGTAAATAATCATAGTTACAAACTGGGCTTAAAACTTTATTTATTTGGGAATTCATTTTATTTATTTAATGTAAATAATAATAGTTACAAACTGGGCTTAAAACTAGATAGTACATGACCCCTGTTAGGGTGCAGCAAAATAACTTAAAACTAATTTAATATTATTGCAGCGAGTCTGTTATCTAATATCACCTAACCTAGGAACGTTCAAAATAAAAAAAATAAACTTATATCTAGTACTTTTATATGCATAAAAAGCAAATATATTAAAATTAACATAAACACATACATGTATTATTTGAGCTCTATTTCAACTTCTTATAGTCCACTAGCTGTGCCCGCGACTTTGTCTGCGTGGAATTTTAATTTTCTAAAGTAAAAGTACCTACCCTAAGTTACTCCTTATTACATCAGCTATCTGCCAGTGAAAGTCCCGTCAAAATCGGTCTAGCCGTTCCAGAGATTAGCCGGAACAAACAGACTGACAAAAATTGTAAAAAATGTTACTTTGGTATATGTACCGCCATATATAAAAAAAAAAAAACAAAAATCATTTATTTGCTTAAATAAGGTACAGAAGGTTCTTAAAGATAAGTATAAGTATCTCTTATTCTGCCATTTATTTCGGCGTGCAAATTTTACATAGAATTTATTTATAATATGAATGACAAGTAAATGAATTTGAATAATGCATGCAGTTAGTAAATTTTTATATATTCAAATTCAATATTGAATAATAATTTTAATTCTAATTTGTTAATAATTCATATTGTGACAATCATTGACACTACAATTCATGACCTACACTACTTATAATCTAGGAACTCAAGGACACTATAAATATTTTTGTTAAAATACGCTTAAATTAAAAAAAATGGGAGTGTCGTTATGGCACTTGGAAGTCTAATACACATGATGTAGCTGTTGTTCGATGTGAGTGTTAGATTCGTCTTCGGTTTATAGAGCTTGTTGGTATTGTGAGATCGAGGGGCATAGTAACTGGTTGCTTGATGAAAAAGACTCTTGTGTTTGAACACAAATATACAGGCTTCCAAGATATAAATGCACGGTAAAGTGAGAATCTTATACTTTCTAAAGAATGGGCGACAAGAATCTATTTGTTTCAACCCAAATATAGCCCTTAAACACTTCTTTTGCATAACAAATGCTTGAACAATTTCCACACAGCGACCCCAAAGAATGATACCATACCGCAAAATGGAGGCTATATACCCGTGATATGAAGTAATTGCAGCGCTTCTTGATATCTCGCTGCTTATACGCCTCAGAGGGTAGACAAAACTATTAATTTTTCACATTCTTAAGCATGTAGTAAAAAGCGGTTATTTTAATATTAAAAATTGTATAACTGTATGCTTCGGTATTCTGGACTATTTTTATGGATTTCTAATCTAGGTGCTGGTAGAATTAACTTACTTTTGCGGCGCTCGTTCCTATCTAAATTTAACAGTTTTATGTTTTTCTTAACAAAAGCGGTTTTTTCTAATATGTAAATGGATATTTTTTTGCTTTTATAAAGTGGGGTTTGCAGCTGCTATCTCTAGGTTTTATGTCGCATGGTTTTTCATCCAAAGAGTAGAATACTTAGGTTTATTATTCTATGGCAAATACGCGCGTTATTCTATGCGACAGATTTTCTGTCAAAATAAAGTGTTTTTGACAGCATCAACACAAGAATTTTATTAGATCATTGAAAGTATTGACTACTTAGACTGGTAATATTTGTAATTCGTGAAAAACTTGAATGTAGTGTATGAGAACAGCACCGAATTACAAAAATACTTGGTGGATATTTGTAATTCGGTGGCGCTCTTCTACCAAATGCGCGCGAAACGTAACCTCAAGAAAAAAACTGAAAAGGACAAAAGTTACGGATTTTTAAGGATTGTTAATAAAGTTACGAACTTACCGCTGGAAAGAATAATAGAATGTCCAATCGTAAGTAAATTATTATTCAAATCATAATATGAAATGACACAGATAGAAGGCGTCGCGGCAGACCTCGTAGGAGATGGTGGAATGAGCTGGACAGCGACCAGTGGTCCACATTGGCCCTGGGTCGAATCAATAGGGGATGATCACATTTTTTTTCTTTGTCCGTCGAGTAGATTATTGAAAAGTATTGGACACGTTTTTTTTCTTTTTTCACGTGGTCATAACATTACAGAGATATATTGAGTTGAAATGGCGCATGACGTCACATGTAGGTAATTTTTATACCTACTTGTGACGTATTGAGCCCCCGCTCTCCAACTTTAATGAGTTTTAACTAAGTATTTTTTTGATATTTTGATAAAACAAAAAATATGTGTCTAATATTTTTGTATTACCTGTCTTGTGACAAAATGAATGTCGTTTTCTTTACCCAGTCTTCACCCCTATTGGGTTATGGGGGAGGCCTTTGCCCAGCAGTGGGATGACAGTATAAGCAAGTTATGTATGATACTAGGAAATGACACCTTATGCTATTTATCTCTTGCCTATGCTAACAAAAAGAGCTATTAAAGCCTGGTGTAGACGGGTAGACTTAACGCTAGACTTAACTAGCGTAATACTCTACCAATTCCAAGTTCTCTTCACAGTTTCAGTAAAGTAACTACACGTAAATTTATATGTTATTAGTAGAGTAAAGTATCTAGTGTTTCGTAGAACGCGACTTGCATCGCTCAAATATTTTCATGAAAAGCTGTACAAGTTCTCTTCTACTTTGCGTATACATGGATCGAGTATTGGGCATGCGAACCCGGTTTCGGTGTCCTAGTCAAGTATGTGTAACATAAATGTACGGTATGCGCGTACGAGTGGGCGCCGTGCTGGGGGAAGGCAAGTGGTAAAGTAGCTTGCCTTTGGGGCCCTCTATTCTTCCAAGTTTTAGTATTACTCAACACTGATAATGCTGCCTACATTGGTATAGTTAGTACTCTACCGTGATACTATTATACCGTTCACTCTACCCGTGAACACCAGGCTTTAAAGATCAAACCTCCACAAACTCTTGAAATAAAAATACAACAAACCATGGACACATGATAAATTAAAAGTGTAACAAAGACGACCTAAAACATTACACTGCGACCAAGTTATCTGTGCAGGCGGATAAAGACAGAACTAAAATAAATGTACCAAGTTTTTCATTTGGTTGCAAATTTTATTGACAAGTAATTTGACCTTAAATGACACACTTAAAGTGATCACACTAATGCACATTATTTATTTATCGTGTGTTTAGTGTAGGCACTAAACACACGATAAATAAATAATGTCATAAAAACTCTGATGCCAGGCTAGGGCCTGGCATCAGAGTTTTTATGCCGGCCATGGCCCTCTGACTTGGCTTTACTTGCCGTCAAGAAATATGTCTCAGGCATGCTGGTTTCCTCACGATGTTTTCCTTCACCAAAGCAAGTGATAATTATACAATACGCACATTGATTGACTGGTTTTACGCAGAGATAATCATTCCACAATTAAATATATATCTGCCGTCTGCCATATTTGGTAAGAAACTGCAGAGATATTCTAGATAGGTCATTATACTGCTCGCTTCCGGGAAAACAGTAAATAAAAGATGGAGGAAATAAATAGGAAGTGTCGTAATTTATCAGGAAATGCAAGAACTAATTTAGAACTTTTTACCGAGAATTTACCTTTAGAACTCCGGTCATTACATTAACCTGAAATATAATGTCCTTTTCGTGTGCATGATAGATAATTATGTATATACTTGTTTATATACCACTTGTTGGAGTTAGTGGACGGACACTTTGCACTTGCACAAAAACTCATTTGGACTCAAAGAATTTAACACGTAATAGCATTTTACCGGTTTTGCCAAAACCATACACCATAAAAACCATAAAAAGAAGAATGGCAAAGTTTCATCAGTTCAAAAATTTCCACGAAACCACACATTAATATAGTCGATCGATATAAATAATGGTGCAGTGGAAAAAAAATGTGTTTCGTAACATGCAAAGAGGTCGAGGTCCTGGCATAAATATTATTTGTTTCCTTATCGGTGTTAGTATTCAAGTAGCGAACGCACCGACCCTACAGGCCGTGTTACGTGAAGTGTTTATTACCAAATAATTATCTTTACACCTTTTAGTCTTGACTTTTAATGAATGTAAAAAACAATTTATTGTAAAAAAAAAAGTTCCTTCACGGTGAGAGATAGCTCTCTCCCAGTATCACGTCAGTGTGAGGGATGTATAGGAGGGTTTTTCCGCCACTCCTTCTACCCAGCCAGAACGCTACGAAGTGGTGAAGGACTTGCGTTTTGAGGGGTTACCTTTATTTTTTGACATTTTCTGTGCTAAACACCCAACATATAGGTAAACAATTCGTTCGTGTGCGCACAACCGCCTCCCAAGTCGTCGCTATACGTAGCTATAAAAGGTGACGGGCACACTTATAAAAATGGATTATTTGATCTTAGCAGTGAAAGCGTTCATTAGGCTTATACTATCCCACTGCTGGGCGAAGGCGACCCTTTATTCCTTCCACGCAGTATTTTCTCGCGAAAAAAAAAATGTTTATTTCAAATACCGCCGAGGCAAGAGCCGCGCAGGACAAGAGTTCATGGAAGGGCTTGGAGGAGTATATAGCAAGTTAAAGATAAAAAAAATCTTATAGGTACTAACATAGTTCATTTACGCTCATGATTTGGAGATCACCAGCAGCCAGTCAAAAAAGTAGTGCTTAACTAAAAAAAACCCTCTGATTTAAAAGCAGTATGAAAAAAAAAAAAAAATTACTCAAAAGATTTATCCTTTATATTGACGACATCAATCAGTGAATTCACCTAAATTTCGAACGCGACCTCAAAGGACGCAAGTGTACGACGACTGGGAATGTGTTACGACTACCAAAACATGTTTACCAACTTAATGTTGGGAAGTAACTTATCTGTTGTAGGAAAGTAATAATAGGTAGTATTTTCCTTAAATACAACTACTTAATTTACAATAGGAAGATACTCGAACAAACTTCAGGTAATTTATTAATTATTTAGAACTTACAGTATCGAGTTATCGCTCACTGATAGCAACACTTGAATTTACTTTCCAAGAAGTTTAATACAGGTAGTGTTTATGTAGAACATAAGCAGTGATCGCCTAGTGGTGATGTGACCGTCGGATAGTCAAGTTATAAGTATCGAGTTCGAACCCAAAATACGCACCTCTGATTTTTCAGATTCATGTGCTTGTCCCTATTGTATAATTATCACTTGCTTCGGTGAATGAAAACATCGTGAGGAGACCAGCATACCTTAGATATATATCTCAACGGCATGTATACAGTATAGGTATTTTTTGCAGACTTGCTTAAGATGTTGGCTCAATGAATAATCCAAGTTTATGACCTCGAGAGACGATGCCAACTCAGAGGTCCACGGGTGGCATAAAAACTCTGGTGTACGCACTAACTACACGATAAAGAAAGATCTAGAACATATCTGCAAACGTGCAATGTGTCCCAATCATCAATCACTAAAATCAAATGAGGTTTGTGCGTTGTGCGTAAGCGGGACAACCCTAGTAATACGCCCAAACATGGTGGGTGATCTGGTCGCACTTGACCGAAAGACGCGCATTGCGTGACCCTGTATCATTTATTATTATTTATTTATATTGACACAAGGTATGAAAAAATATAAACTAAGCCCCACAAAACCGTAGTAATGGTTTGATGGTCGGTGAGTCTCTATACAGTCATTCTAAAACATCGTATTTAAGACTAAGAATAATAAAGCTATATATAATGTACGCTAAATAATTTCTAAATAATATTTTTTAAATTTATTTTTAAAACTATTTTTATTAGCTTCGCTCCTTATGTTTGCCGGCAGACTGTTCAAAAGATATGGTAATCGTATTTTATTTCTAATTTCTTTCATGTTGCAGTATGAGACACTCACAATCTACTCACCAGTCATACAATGTGTTTATTGAAAAAGATTCATATGCCAGTTGGTCTAATTCATACCCTAGAGTTACATTTGATATAAAAAAAACGTTGTATACGTTCGCAGTTTTTTAAATTACTTAGACTCCTTTATGTTGGTACGCATCCTATTGAAAAGCTAGGTGTTTGATGACAAGAAATAATGAAATAAAGACAAGAAATAATGAAATATGCCTTTGTAATCTAAAATCCAGGCGTTATCATAGCGGGTGATCTCAACGCCAAAAACCCCGCCTGGAACAGTACAATAACAAACCCGAGAGGGAGAGTTATTTACGACCTAGGTGAGGCCCTTAACTTTGACCCTATCGCTCCCATGGAGCACACTCATTACCCAACGACCGTCTCTTCCCGTACCGATGTACTTGACATCGCGCTACTCAAGAATGTCAACCTTAGGTTGCATTCTATAGAGACCCTCCACGAGCTTAACTCGGATCACCGTCCGGTGCTCATGCACCTTATTCCTCGTTCGGGCCCTTCTGACCCCAACGCTCCCGCTCCTACCATAGTGATCACTGACTGGAAGAAAGTCAGCTCTAAGCTGGCCTCTGACACGTCTCCTCACTTGGAAGCTATCCCTGACCACATAGACTCAGTCGCAGACACGATGGCCGCCATCAACTTGTTTACAGATCACGTTCAATCCGTATTGACGGATTGTTCACGGGAAGTCCCGGAGACGAGCGATCGTCGCTGGAAACTACCCGCTGACGTACGTGATTTGATAACCGAGAAGAACGCGGCCATCCGTGCCTACAGCAGAT
The DNA here is from genome assembly GCA_963082945.1 of Cerastis leucographa. NCBI lineage: Eukaryota > Metazoa > Arthropoda > Insecta > Lepidoptera > Noctuidae > Cerastis > Cerastis leucographa. Next base: position 15,115,282 of record OY720356.1, on the reverse strand, counting down.
TTCCTTGCGATGCGAACAAGGCTCACATGCGTAATTTACAGCGTGCTGTAAAGGACCGCACCAGTGAGTTTCGTTCAAATCAATGGGACAAGACGCTTAGCGAACTCGAGCCCACCCACTTAGCCTTCTGGCAGTTGCAACGTAAGTTGCGCTCCACAGAAGAGGCTTCTATGCCTCCTCTCACCCGACCCGACAAGAGCGTCGCTTTTGACGACTCTGAAAAGGCAGAATGCCTGGCCGACAGCCTGGAATCCCAATGCTCCCCTAGTTTGCAGCCAGTAGACAAGCGACACCTGGAGATGGTGGACGCATTCGTCGAAAGTAAATTCGCCCTCCCCCCTGTTGAAGACCCTGATGATCCTCTGCCTCCCGTTTCAGTCGAGGAAGTGCAAGACATCATTAAAAGGCTTCAGCCTCGGAAAGCACCTGGCTCCGATGGCATCACCAATAAGGTGTTCAAACTCCTCCCTGGTCAGCTCATTATTCTCTTGGTAGCCATCTTCAATGGCGCCTTGAGCAACAATATATTCCCCCAAGTCTGGAAAGAGGCCACTGTGATAGGTATTGCCAAACCAGGCAAACCAAAGGCCGAGCCGTCGAGCTACCGGCCTATCAGTCTCCTGAATGCACTCGGCAAAATCTACGAGAGACTTATTTATAAGCGACTCAAGGATTATGCCGAAGCGAAGAGTCTCATTCCCAACGAACAGTTCGGCTTCAGGACCGGACACTCGTGCATCCAACAGGTACACCGCATCGTAGAACACTTGAGCGCTGGCTTCCAGCGTGGTTCTATGACGGGAGTACTTTTCTTCGACATAGCGAAAGCTTTCGACAAAGTCTGGCACAACGGCTTATTATACAAGCTTTACCAAATGGGAGTGCCGGACCGTCTCGTGCTCATCTTACGGGACTTTTTGTCGAATCGTACTTTCCGCTATCGAATTGGAGACGCTTTGTCCTCCCCTCACCCTATCCGAGCCGGAGTCCCCCAGGGCTCCGTCGTCTCTCCACTCGCCTTCACACTGTTTACCAGTGACATCCCAAAGAGCAAGAAGGCTCAGTTAGCACTATTTGCCGATGATACGGCCATCTATTACACCGGCACTAGCCAGGACAGCATCGCAAGTACTCTGCAAACGTCAGCCAACGTCTTAGGCGCTTGGTTCCGTAAGTGGAGAATCGAGGTAAATCCCGATAAGAGCCATGCTGTCCTGTTCGTCAAACCACGTCATAACCGTCCCCCCCCCCGCCCGATCACCATGTACGGCAAGCCTATCCCCTGGGAGAAGCGAGCCAAGTACTTGGGTGTCACTCTCGATCAACACCTGACCTTCGCGTCACATATCAAGGAAGCACGTAACAGTGCTGCCTTTGCTATGGGTAGGCTCCACCACATGCTGACGGCAAAGAGCAAGTTGTCACTCAAGTGCAAGTTGCGTCTCTATACCGCAGTGATCCGTCCCATCATGACCTACGCTTGTGTCGTGTATGCACACACTAAGCCACGTTTTATCCATAGGATGCAGACATTGCAGAACCGTTTCCTACGTAAAATCACGGGCGCTCCCTGGTACGTTCGTAACGACAATCTTCATGTCGATCTTAGAGTCCCGACCATCCTTCAGTTCATGAAACGCCTTTCCAAGCGTTTCTTTGACCAAGCTGTTAGGCATCCCAACCCCTTAATCGCATCGGCCGCCCGGTACGACCCATCGCGTATCAGTAGGATTCGCCGTCCACGGCATACCCTAGTCACTCCTGATGACCCTATTACCCTTTTACAAGAGAGCAGTAGGGAAACCAGTACTCTAAATAGAAAACACAGACACAGACCGCCGTCATTCCGGCCTCGCCGTCGAGGCCCGTCGCGACGTCCCTGTTCACTACCCCCCCCCCGACCCTTGCTCGAGCCAGCCCGCGATGCTGAGCCTTTAGTTTTAAATCAGCCCCTAAATAATGAAATCACTCAGATCCAGCCTGTCCCTTTGCTGCCCTCCCCAAGCGACACCCTAAGCCGAGGCCCGAACCCCGCAGGGGGTGCCCTTAGCGAGCTGTCGCTTAACTCAGATAATTTTGCTGCCCTAGCTGGAGGCCTTAAATTCTAGGCATCCATAGGATTAGACCGGTTAAGCAGTAGCCAGCCTCAGAGGCTGAATTGCGAGATGCCATACATAAAAAAAAAAAAAAAAAAAAAAAAAAAAAAAAAAAAAAAAAAAAAAAAAAACCAGGCACGTGAGATTTCCCATCCAGTAACTTGATACATTACAGCTTGCGTCAAATCCAATAGCTCTGATTTTTTGCAGACTTGCTTATGATGTTGGCTATATGAATAATCCAAGTTTATGACCTCGAGAGACGAACGCAACATTGTCAAAAATCTAAAAAAAAACAATTAAAATCAGAAGTCTAGTTAACTAACCGACGAACGTTGTTTCTGATTTCACAAAGAACGAATTTTCATAATAACTTGCTTCCCTTCTTAAACTTAGGGCACGTCATTTTAATAAAACCTTCCGAACTGTTCACCTTTGTTCAATAAAAACTCTTGTTGCAAATTGCTTTTAATGTCATGTTTTAGATTTTTAAGTATCAATCTTTCCAGCAACTTATTTTTTCTCTTTTCGCAAACCAGCGGATCCGAATCAAACACGGGACCCGAATCAACCACAAGACCCCAATGAACCACCGGACCCCAGTGATCCAAATGACACCAGGCAGACACGCGACCCCAATGAGCCTGATCAATCGCAGACGCCGTTATTTGGTTGGATATTCTCGCGTGCTTTAGCAGCAGGGCAAGGCGGCAGTACGCCACCCGGACCCCCCGCGCCACCACCCACCCCTGAACCACCTACCCCGGAACCCGAAGCACAAATCCCGCACCCAGAGCCGGAACCATTTAGTTGGTTATTCCCACCCACTGACGAACCTGGTACCAGTGGTCGAGATGACACAGCGATACCTCCATTGCCGGCAGCCACTCCTCCACCGACGACGCCACGGAAGGGACGGCTAGAGGAGGAGATCGAGAAACTCCCATCACGTGTCGCTTCGTTAATCGACTCCTCACACGCTTTGTTTGATCAATACCTACACGCTCCTTTTAAGTGGGGAGATCGTTCTTATTTTAGTGGTAAGTGATATTTTAATTAACTTTCTAGGTTAGCAGGGAGTTTTAGTGACCTGAAGTAATAAGTAGCTCATAACGTGATAAAATATTAGCCTTTCCGCAATTTTTGTAGCAAGGACTTGCTTCGTTGGTCCAGTGGTGGCATGCGCGACTGCTGAGCTTGAGGTCTTGGGTTTGATTCCTGTGGCAGTTAATTGTTATTGGGTTTTTCATCAGGAATTTCTCAGTAACAGCCACGGAGTCTAGATTTGTGGCTGGTTGATGACACTAGGCCCGCCCCCTATTGCATGGGACTTAAACATAACTGGCGAAATGTGGGTGTGCTATTAAGTAAGTACACCTCTGCCTAATCCTTTGGGGATTACAGGCGTGATGTTATGTTATATTATGTTAAATACAAGGTGTTTTTTTTAATTCTCGTCAAATTCAAGGAGGTAACTATGCTAATGATTCTCGTCCCGAATCAATAATATAATGGGTAGGTAATTTTTTTTTCCTTATTTATGGAAATCGGTAAGTGTGAGCAACCCGTGTTTTAAACGCGGCCCGTTTGATTCTCGCCCTATAAACGCGCTTCCACACATAAAAACAATCTCAAACGTTTATTCGATCATTTCTTATTCTCTAAACCACATTAAGGAGATTGTTCAGAAATACTGACAAAGTTTAACAACCAAAAAAAATCTGCGTTTTTTAATAATTAACTAGGTACCGTAATTTTTATTGATTATTTATGTCTTTTGTGACAACCTGCTGAATTTTGACGAGGATGCAAATCAACAACTTGTATAAAAAAAATCGTGGGACGATGATGAGTTATTGGGGCTGAAGAGATATCCGCTATCCGATATTTGCTTCTTTCGGCCCGTTTAACTTGGATACAACAAGACAAGAGCTATAAAATACGGGGTACCTCAAGGTAGTGTGCTAGGGCCGCTACTCTTTTTAATATATATAAATGATCTCCCAAAAGTCATATCTCAAAATATGGTACTGTTTGCTGATGACAGTACAGCTGTTGTAAAGTGTACTAATCCTGTCTGTTACGAGAGAGATATTAATGATTGTCTAAGTAAAATTATTAACTGGCTTAATAGCAATAATCTAGTCATTAATTTAAATAAAACAAAAGTAATGTACTTTCATCAAAGGTGTGAAAAACTTCAGTTCACGTTGAATATGATAAGTACAAAATAGAAGAAACAAGCGAGGCTAGATTTTTAGGTATAAAAATTGATAGTAAACTAACATGGAAACCACATATCGAAGTAATTTGCCTAAAATTAAATAAATCTGCATATGCACTTTATCAGCTTTCAAAAAAAGTTAATACACAAACACTTTTAATAGCGTATCACGGATTGGTTGCATCAGTTCTGAGGTTTGGTGTTATTTTTTGGGGGCAATCTACTGATAGAGAGACTGTTTTTAAAGCGCAAAAACGATGTATTCGATCCATGTGTGGCTTAAAAGCTACCGAAACTTGTGCTCCCCATTTTAAATCTTTAAAATTACTCACTATGCCATCGATGTACATCTACGAGACTGCTTTGTTTGTTAAAACTAATTTACACCTTTTTACGAAAATTTCCGATGTAAATAAAACTCCAATACGTTCTCAATATATAAATCAATTGTGCGACATAAAATGCAGAACCACTTTCATGAAAAAGAGTTATTTTGGAATGGCTTCAAAAATTTATAATAAAATACTCGATGGTATAAGAACATTGCCCCTTTCAAAATTTAAGAAAGCTCTCTCCTCTCTATTAATAGAAAAATGTTATTATACTGTTCCAGATTTTATAACTGATGATTTTTAATATTTTTTAGTTTATGCTTCATTTTGTCTTTAGTATTTGTTTTATTTAGTTTTTATAAATGTTTTAGTTTATTAATTGTATTTTATTTAAAAAATTTATGCTTTCGCGCCAAAACATAGCGCTCAAATAAGTTAACCTAACATCTTTATGTAAAAACCTATGTTTAACAAATAAAGATTCTGATTCTGATTCTGAACAAGAAGATAAATTAGGAACCAAACACCCTGTAGAATGCCTATATCAAAGCCCGCTGTTAAATTAGGTATTCACACTCGTTTTATTGCCTAAATATAAAAAGGGCTTTCATATTGGCACTAATTTGGGTGTCACCTCATGTTAGAGAAAACGAACATTTGTAATATTGGCAAGTTAATATTGCTATATTCAACAAAGACTTAAAATAAGCATCACAACTGACGTTATACTGGTGGCATCTCCTTGTTAAAAGATGTTATTAATAATAAAAACAAATCAAAGTAATCGCCTTACGGAGGGAGCTCATTACGGAGTGCTTTGCTTGGCCCCAGAGGGACATACCCACGCTTCCCTCTTAAAAATAACAATCTGCTTGAGTAGCTTACGAATGAGGTAATAATGACGTCTTGAAAAAACCAAAAGCGCATTTAAGTGTGTTATTTAAATTGTAGTGCGGGATAATTTCGTAATACACTCGCATTCCTTTCATAAAACTTTTCATTTTGACACTTAAACCATGTTCATTGCGGGATTTACGGTGTCGAGTAGAAGAATTTTATTTAGGTAAGAAACAATGGATTACTTACGTTTCATCCGACGATCTAGTTACGTAAGTATGATATTCGTCTCAAAATCTATCGGTAGATAAATTGAGTGGTTGATAAAATATTTATTTAACTTTGTATTTATTGTGACTCCAGTCGCAAATAATGTAGTAATCAGGTTAATTTAATAATAGATAATGGGACTTGAGAAAAACTCGAGACACGCAGGCTAAACTATCGTTCTTTCTTGGGAAAAGACTGGACCCCACGAGACGGAATCCTAGTTTACAGGGCTTAAAAGAATAGATTTTTAACTAGTTTTATTCTGTTCAATATCGTTTTCTGAACCTAATCAAGTTTATTTTTTATATTTGGAAGTAACAAAGTTACGTTCCATCTTACATAATAGTTATTTAAAAGCACTCAGAGCATGACAACAATGAGATGTTGCGGATAGATCGATCGTGGTCACCGTCATCGCCTCATCGGCCGTCTAGATAACATCAGATGAGCGATCGAGCATCGGCCTTATCGTTATCTCGAGTGGAAGGAATCTTAGGCGGGAGCCGGTAGCGAGTCGGCATTCGCACAGAAGCCTCAGCAGGCAACACGCGACATCCTTGAGGCTGCGAGCGACGCGTGCGCCGACACACCCGGCCACTCACAGTGCCCCTGCGCATCCTCCCTCTAGTGCACTCGCAGGGTGACGATGAAACGTTGGTGATAGGTGACCGCGGAATTATCTCAAGACGTGATCTCAAATCGGACTTATATAAGTGAAAAAGTGAATTAAACAAAATGGGTGAGCATTTTAAAGTTGTTTTGTTAATTAAAATCAAATTGCAATAATCGGAATGCAATTTTCTACATTTAAATGAATTATATTCGTATCGCCAAAACAATATAAATAAATTATTAAACTATCTTATCAATGAAAAAGAAAATTATATTGACATCCTCATTATCACAAGAGTTGAAAAGCCACAAAAAAAAACGAACATTAGCAAACAAATACAACAAATAAATAAAACAAAAAAACCTACCGAATTGTGTGTGGTTATGTCAGGCGAAAACAATATAAAAGTCTTCAATGTAGTCGTTCACATTGAAAACACCTGTCAGAGGATCCTGAGCGAGCTTCAAATCAATGTCGCTCAACTTTGCCGTCCAGTTTGTCTAGACAATGGCTATTATTTCGATGTCCAAAAGTCAAGTCATTTCGCAAATTTTGACCACACGCTTGTCACTCATCTTCGAGACAATAATATTGTTTTTTTTTTTTTTACATATTCTACAAAAAGTTCACTAACAGCAAGTAAGGACATTGTTTCCTTGTTAAAAATATCATTGGATGTGTATAGGCCGTTTAAAATATAGCCTAGAAAATCAATATATATGTAATAAAATAATCATCATATTTCGGACTCCAAATCAGAATTTTAATAATGCAGTGAGTAATACTTTGTTTTTAGGTAGAAAAAAAAACATTCTTCCTTTATTTTTAATAAAAAATTAAACGCTTTCGGGCTTGAAAAATTAATGCCCATGAATTAAAAGAATATTACTGTGAAAAGCTGTAATGACGATTGTCCAAAGAACATGAAAATCTAGATCGATTGTAATGTTTTCGCACTTCAATTTTATTATGAATTCCTCATATACTCAAGCGCCATCTTTATCTTTTGTCACTACAATATACTTAATATTATGAGGAATAGTCGGCAAAACCCACTCGAACGGATTTATATAACTATTCCGACATTATTCAAAATAGTCATTATTATACTATGCAGGTGCAAGCGCAGCTAAACTAATCATTTTCTGTTTTAATTATCAACAATTAATTCATTATCACCTATAAGTTGCTGACATGGTTATTTCGTGAGCACAATCATGGCGAGGAACAATACTTCATAATCCTCCTGTTCTTACAATTTATTTGAAATCGATGTAACATGTCTTCTTCTTCCATATTTCTTCTTTATAATAAAATGAAAATCTCGCAATTAAAGCAGATTTTACAAATCTCGCCGCCATTAAAAATTATCGAATACTGTGTAGGTATCGTCTTGGCATTTGGCATGGCTCAAAAGAAAACAAAATGAGCGCCGTCTAGCACTCCGAAATCAAATTACTTAGCCCATATTTAATTGAAAATGCTTATCGACCACTATCATTTAACCAGTCTACTATTCTTAGCCACATTATACTCGTATTATACATTATAAGTACTTCAATGTTTCAGAAGTTTAAACAATATATGTGTGATCCTACGTCAAAGAAGCGAAACGAATGAAAAATTCTACACCATTCATTAATCTCATGCTTCATATCTCTTCTTACGATGTTCAGAACGCGACTATTAATTAATTTGTCCCATTCAAATGCTAAAATTCTTTCTAGACAATGAGAACAATTATGCAGTGTAATTAGACCGGTTGCCGAAATTAGTTGCGATACGATTGAATAGCCAGTAATAAATCAGATTATCAGAAGCGGGAAATTTGTATCTAGCTGAGCATTTTAGGCACAATTTTAAATAAGGAGGTAGGTCTACTTCTTCTACGATCACCTCCTCCTGTCTAGTCTCAAAACAAATGTTCATATTACCTATTATTTGTGTAAAACACATAACTTTCTGATGGATGTATGTCGGAAAATTCTCTATTTTCAGCCTATGCTGTCCTACTGTAGCACAAAGACATCCTTTTTCTTAACTAATTTTGTCTGTCGTGAGCCAGGGTGGACCAATCCTGCCTTTAAGCGTCAAACTCTTCGCGCCAGCTTTCGTCGGAAAAGAATTTTCCTAAATACTAAAACTTTTGTCATAGGTTGATCGTTCGCTCATTTGCTGAAAGATTGTCTACCATTTATTCATCTCTTAGCAAGGAGAGGCTTCTGAATTTCTGTATCATAAATTAATCGGGGCAATTTATTTCAAGAGATTCTATAAGGAATAAATTAATAGCTACGGTATTCTGTGATGCATCTTTATTTTTCCGGAAGTAGAGTAACTAGAATGCGGAAAGAGAGATAGAAACATATACAAAGTGTTGTTTTGCATCCTCGTCAAAATCCAGGAGGTTGTCAGAAAAGACATAAATAATCAATTAAATTTACGGTGCCTAGTTATTTATTAATAACGCTTATAGCATAATATGCTATGTTGTTCTCAATGACATACCTAGACCTGTGGAATAGTCAGTCTATTTGTAGAAAGAGAGAAACTTAATGAATTTATTTTTCTCAACTCAGGAACTTCCTCCACATAGCGAAAGGAAACGCGCTCGCTTTAAAATAACGGTCTAGAACGCAGCCAAAGCAGGTTTAAATTATTATGTCAAAGTTGGATAGACTTCTGACAGTAAGGGTGTGCGTTCTACATTATCTACGCTGGTGACCCACGTGAAAAGGATGAAAGTTGGAGTTTTAGTCAGGAAAAGTCTTCTCCCGAGACATCATCTGGATCCATTTAACTTATCCATGTTTTTTTCGCACTACTTTTTCCTCCATTTCTAAAAGAAAGGGAAAGAGTACATGCAGCATCCAGTTCACACGTGATGCGCCCTTATTAATAATCAATTCAACGATAACTCATTTAGTTTTTTTTTCATATAGTGTGCTGGTTACATATACGGGTGCAACCTTCGGGCCTGCGCAATGTCACCATTAGCATATTATTTTCACATCACTATCCTGTTACTTCTATTTAAAGTGGTACATGCTGCATTCTTAACCAGTAATTTTGCAACAAAGAGTTGAGGCTTTAATGTTGGTCTTTATATAACAATGTGTGTATTGTGTTTCAGTTAATTTGACCTGTAGGTATACATCATCTTTTCAGATATACCATAAGGTACACATTAGGTACATTTCCTTGATGACTGTTTTCCTACATCATCGGAAAATTATCTTAGAAGAATAGGATGTTTCTACCTACTTAATATGTTTCTTGGATTCTGTGTAATTTATGTTTTACAACCCGTATTTCAGGTAATATTAGAGTACCTTAGGAGTTGTAAATTAGGGTAAGTTAGTGCCTATGACAATGATAGTATAGGTACCATCAGCCTTCATAATAATCGTCCTGTTGCAATGAAAGTTTTACCCATTTCGAAAGTCCTTGAATGGAGTCACAATGCCATCGCATTGGTTCGACGATGTCATTGTCACATATTTGTCACCTCCAATCGTTGTGCACACAGCATTCTGATAAAAGCCTGCCTTGTTTAGTCATGTCAAGTTGATTTATTTACGATTCTAAAGCCCTTCATCTTACGTTCATAATAAAATTGATTAATCATACATCGTTGGTTTGTGTAAACAATGCTACCTGTACTTTCATTATTACAGATAAGATAAGACTGACACTTGTTAACAGTTGAATTAACTTGTTTTAAAATAATTACAAGTGCTATTTCATTAACCTCATTTAGCTGTCTAAAATAACAGTGGCTTCAAATAAAAGAATTGTAGGGATTAGATGTGTTGACTACTGTTTCAGATTGGTGCTGAAATTGTCTTTCATAATGTCGACGACCCTGTCTGAATAGGGGTGCGGACTGGGTAAAGAAAACGACATTCCATTTTGTCCGTCAGACAGGTAATACAAAAATATTAGACACGTATTTTTTGTTTTATCAAAATATCAAAAAATTACTTAGTTAAAACTCATTGAAGTTGGAGAGTGGGGGCTCACTACGTCACAAGTAGGTATAAAACTTACCTACATGTGACGTCATGCGCCATTTCAACTCAATATATCTCCGTAATTTTATGACCACGTGAAAAAAGAAAAATACGTGTCCAATACTTTTCAATAAACTACCCGACGGACAAAGAAAAAAAAATGTTATCATCCTCTATTCAGCTGTCTGTAATATTAAGAATAAAAATTTTTGTGACAGCCTCGTTGGCCTAGTGGTGGTCGCAAGCGCGACTGCTTAGCATGAGGAGCCTGGGTTCGATTCGATTCCCGAGTCGAACCCGGATAAGATAAGACTGACACTTGTTAACAGTTGAATTACTCAGTAGCAGCCACGGGATCTGAATTTGTGCCCTGTTGATGTTGATGGCAATAGGCTCGCAATCTATTACATGGTGGAACTTAAACATAACTGGTGAAATGTGGGTGTACCTACTTATTTCATCATGGTACATCTCTGCCTAACCCTACGGGGATATCAGGCGTGATGTTATGTTTTCTATTTTAATAAAGTTGAGCGTCGGCACCGGCGACTTTTAAAGTAGGTAATTTAACACTATTACCAACAGCTTCAACTTTAAATAAGTGTAATATGTACACACTCTAATAGAACATACCTACCTATTGTTTACATGATCCATAGGTCAACATTGACGTACTATTTGTGCTCCCTCAGGGCTTGTGTCTGCCTTCCGTGCCTAAGAAGCTTAATTATATTATTCTAAGTATACAAGATTCAATATTTTCCTCGGTCCTAAGTTTGTTATACAAATCATGTAATTTTTATGTTTAAAGTGAAAAGTTTAACGAAGAAACAGTTTACATGTTGAAATTGTAAAAAAAAACTAGGAACTTATAGTTCCCCATTTCCTTTAATTTTCAAGTAACATATAAAACTATATCAAGAAATACTTACTAGTTTGAATTGGCTCTTTGGAGTTTCTTATTCCTTATTGCACACAAAATGAAAAGATAAACACACAAATTGCAATATACAGGGTGTAACGGAAAAGTTCAGATACTTAAGGGTGTGCTACAGGCCATCAAACTGAACATGTTTCTCCATCGGACAAATATCGTAATAGCGAAAAAAATATCAGCTGTCACATACATTTGGGTCAAATAGGTATTGAAATTTTGTATGGGGCAGCAGATAATTTTTCGCTAATACGATGTTTGTCCGATGGAGAAACATGTTCAGTTTTATGGTCTATGTTTGGTGGTCCCTTAAGTATACACCGTATAAATCACCTCATCACGAAGCCGTCAACCAAGCATTCTGTAAATGAAACTAAGTAACTTTACGCAAAAATTATTGCTGGGAAACGACTTTTTGTTTGGGGGGTGTTAAATCATGTTTTGTGGTAGAACTCAATGTAACGCACTCAAAACTTTGTGCTGATGGACGGATTGAATAGTACGGGGGTCGTGGAGGTGTTTAAAGTAAAAATCATACATTAAAAACTTGTTAAAAAAAAAATACCCCTAATATCTCCGTAACTAGAAGGTTCCCAGGTATGGTGTAGAACAAAAAAATTATCGCAATGACAAGGAGAACCAGTGCCTTTCGGCTTCCTTAAGAGGAATTTTACGCCCTTTATATATACCCTTTCCATTACATCCTGTGTAAGCTTATGTACAACGGCGAGTTCAACCCAGAACTGGGTTTTCATACAGCAAACCTTATTATGATTGCAAAATTTCAAGAGACGAGAACAAAATCAAAAGAAAAATACCTTTTTGCGTAAATAGACTTTCTGAGTGCATCCATATTACTAATTAATAAGAATAGACTGCATCCGCAAAAAATATAGACAAATGCTGCGATAGCAAAGCACTTATTTGTATCGACTTAAAATTGTAGGGGACCGTGGGACTGATAAGCGTTATTCGTGTAGCACCAAGATATTGACAAGTGATGTTAGATAATTATGTTTACACTCCTCAGACATAATTATTATTACCTAACTATAATAGCCTGATTATTACTTATTTTGTATATAAGGTGTTGTATGTCACCCTCGTCAAATTCAAGGAGATAGGTAACTATGTTGATGATTCTCGATCCGAATCAATAATAAAATGGGTAGGTATTTTTATTTTTCTAATTTACGGAAATCGGTAATTGTGAATGTGAACCACCCATGTTTTCAACGCGGCCCGTCTGATCCTCGCCCTATAATCGTGCTTTCACACATACAAACAAACACAAATGTTTATTCGATAATAATCGATGAAGTCATTCTGAAATACTGACTAAACAACAACAAAAAAAACTGGCCAATTGTGGGTTGGACTCGCGCACCAAGGGTTTCGTACAAACCTGTAGATATATAAGTATTGGCCCTGTACGAAGCCAAAAGGCCATCTCAGCAAGGAGCTTTAACATTAAAAAAAACAGCGCTGTGTATTCTGTACGGACTAACAGTGTTCAATAGGGGATAATCCATTTTTTTTTCTTTGTTCCTCGGGTAGTTTTTTGAAAAGTATTGGACACGTATTTTTTTCTTTTTTCACGTGGTCATAAAATTACGGAGATTTATTGAGTTGAAATGGTGCATGATGTCACGTGTAGGTAATTTTTATACCTACTTGTGACGTAGTAACCCCCCACTCTCCAACGTTAATGAGTTTTAACTAAGTAATTTTTAGATATTTTGATAAAACATAAAATACGTGTCTAATATTTTTGTATTACCTGTCTGACGGACAAAATAGAATGTCGTTTTCTTTACCCAGCCGCACCCCTATTCAGCCTACCGTCGACATCTACCGGGTGAATTTTAAAACTTTGGGAATACTTTAAGGGCGTGTAGTAATCATGAAATTGAACAATTTTTACCATGGGAACGACCGACAAGAAAACTATCAGCTGCTCCATACATTACCTATTGGTCACGTGTCTCGAAATTTTGGCATCAGCTTATGTTTATTGTTTGCGATTTCTATGTATTGAAGTTTAGACACTTATTGGTTGAAACGATAGATCGACTGTGTAAAGGATGATATGACAAGAAAGGAGGTGTCTCATAAGATGACAAGTAATAGAGAAGTATGGAAGAAGAAGACATGCTGCGCCGACCCCAAATAAATTAGTTTATGGGCAAGACAATGATGATGATGACTTTTTATTGGTTGAACCGCACAGTAACCTGTCGGCGTACCATGACGTCTTTAAACATTATTTTTCCATTTTTATTCCAGAGTGAAAAAGAGACGGAGCTATACAGGTCGTCTAGCTCCATCTCTTTCCCACTCTGGAATAGGAATGGAACAATAATGTTTTAAGCGTCATAGTAACCCCCTGCAGTTTAGATACACCAACTGCAAACTACTACCGGACCAACTAAATAAGAAAACTCTCAGATATGACGTCATTTCGATGGTACTAATATCCAGAAGACGAAAGTACGTGAAAGATGAATAGGAGGTTTTGGTGTTTTGGCAAGAATTCATCTTCATTCAATCAATCGATAGATACCTTTCAAGTATAATCTTTCGGAAAACTACCTAATATTAGTCAACAGACTCTAATCAACACGTCTATTCAACTACTCATAAACCCTTGAAACTGACATTATCAACAAGAAAATAAAAATAAGTCACACATTTTGTTTATCAATACTTCAGATGTCGGCTCTGTGATACAAACAATCTTTATCGACGCACGTTTTCTGTCGGTAATCCCAAATATGACTTGACCAAATTATTCAATCCCAATGACATTGGTACCGGGATTAGACACACTTTAAGGACACAGTACATAACGCCTTATTTAGACATAGGCTTGTTATATGTGATTCCACGGTGTAACTGTGGCTAAGTTATGTTACGCATAATAATATCGCGTGGAAAGGTATATTTTGTCTTATTTGACACAAATGGTGTATACAGGCCACAGGCCTATACACATTTCATTTTGAGATAAAAATTATTTAAAGGGGTTTGGGTAAAAGTGGCATGATTATCTAAGTCTGCGGCCACTAATGAAAAATATTTCATTAGTAAGAATACAATAAGACATTAATTTCTATAAAAAATATTTCCAAAATGCATCGGAGCCGAGATATACAGGGTGAATTTTTCAAATGGGTGGAAGGCCAAATCCGAAACTATGAGGGATAGCGAAAAAAGCTCAGAGGATCACGAGCGGATTTTGATAAAAACTAAAACTGCATCATTGGTTATTTGAAAAATCAATATTCCTAGCCAGGAATCGAACCAGTTAATTTTGAAAAAAAGACACCTGTATTTTTATAGTGTTACACCATTTGATAGTGTCACCGCTAAGGATCAAATTCTGGGAAGTAATGACATACGGCAAACGAAAGGAAATAGTTAATTTTCGAAAACAAACATAATAGTATGCAAACTGTTAGTAGGAACAACACAACTTCATCATTCTTCATCAGATATTTCAGCTCCGATAATTATATTTTTTGGCCAAAGTCTTTTAGGAGTAATTATTATCATATATTCCACTATACGTTAGCAACAATAATCATTGTGGCCGCTGTGAAAAAAAATCATGCCACTGGTCCATACAAACTTACCCAATGCCCTTTGTGCAAATCATTAAAGACAACAACAGACACATACAAAAAACATTGATTTCTAAAATATAATTGCTGATGGTAACACTGTTGTAAGAAGAATGAGGGTAAATATTCATTTATCGTGACAGTTCAACAATTTTGAAAGAAGATAAACTTAATAATTTCCATGTGCCCTCACACAAAAGTATCACTCAATAAAAATCATTCAATCTAAATTGGTCTTTATCATCTTAAGATTCAGTTTAAAATAGCGTGAGAATATTTCTGCACACGACATCATTGACGGTCGTGTCATGTAGTTGGAAGCCCATCGAAAGCGTGCCAATAATTTAGTAATTTGCGGGTGAAAGACCTTTTGTCTTTAGAATAATATAAAAGTGAAATTGTTTAAAATAATAGGCACGTCCTTATGTGAAAATGATACCATAATTAGATAAATATGAAAAAAGAAACGCATATAACAATTAACAACGTAGTAATTAGGCGAGCTTTATCAGTTAAGTTGAAAAATCTGATAATTTTGTCGTCGCCATTAGAAATGGTTTTAATCATGTATTTTTATTTCATTTACAGGTCTAGACTTCTTGGAGCATGGAGCAGACTTCGAACATGCCATATCGGCGACAGGTAAATACGAAGTTTTGTATACCTATGTTATAATAATAGAACTAGCCGTGAAAATTCTAAAGTTGCCTCGAGGCATGACCAGATCGAATGTGACAGCCAATCGTAAGAAAGTATATCGAGACACTTTGTAAACAAAAGTATAAATAGTGTTGTGACGTCATAATTGATGGTATTAATTAAAATACAGCCGTGTGTGCCAACAAAAGTGATCTACTAACAAAAGAGACTTGTGGTTGTGACGCTGGGGCAGTGAAGATCATGAGCATCGCAAAGAACAATAGATCGTAACTAGTAGAACTATCTATTGATTCGCTCAGTTCATATTATATTTATAGATTAGTTTGTTATAAGCCCTAGTGCTGCTCAGCATAATCTATCGTTTATCTAGATGCATCTATAGAAAAATAAATGTTTCTATTTACTTTTCAAGAACTGTTACTCCCAGTAACACATGCACATGTTGTAGGTAACAGTCAATGCCTAGGCATATATCCTACATCCCTACCGAATCGATGTGAAAAAGGTTATAAATACTCAAGACTCGAGAGAAGTACCTACAGTGAATTAATTATTTATTTATTTATCAACATATAGGGTTGAACGACATTGGTCAAGTTTGATATTCGTCAAATCGGTAATTCGTTAAATTTTATATTTGTCAAAGCTGTAGGTCGTCAAATCGTCTTTTAGTCCGATTACGAAATTTGCCGATTTTTTTTTTTTTAATGTAATGTTTCCAGTCCACAAAATAGAAATTGTACCCCGGCCCCAAAATCTAGACCAACTGTCTAATTTGGGTCTCACCCAGCTGTAAGTAGGTCATGTTCTAAGCTACTCAAAACGAATGTAACAGTCCCTATATCTTTTTCAGGATTCGGTCGCTTCCACTTCTGTCTATTGGCGGTGACGGGGCTGATCTACTCGAACACTGCCATCGGCATCACTATAGTATCGTTTGTCTTACCGGCGGCGACATGTGACTTCAAGATGACGTCCTCAGACAAGGGCTGGCTCACTGCCGCTCCTATGTTGGGTAAGATTTCAAATTCCTAGATATGATTAAAGACTACCTTTGGCCTACGGCTATATGCCCGCGTGGAAGTCGAAAATAATCACAAGGGAACGTAGTACCGAGATAAAAGGGTGCCTACTATGTGTTAATCCAGGTTATAAACTATCTGTGTGCAAATACCAGCCAGATTTGTTCAGCTGTTGTTGCGTGAAAAGTATAATAACAACAACAATAATTCCATCCTCAGAACCTTTCGCATTTATAATAGTAGTAAGTAACAAGGTTACACTGCCATTATAGCATTAGACAGATTATGTTGAGGCTTTCGCCAAACCTATCATAATCAGCCTAGATAGCCTAGGTGTTCGTTGCTTGACATGACACGTCATGTCCTCACGAGGTTTTCACCGTTTTGAGAACAGTGGTGTAATAAATATCCTTTAAAAAGTTATGTGCCTGCTTGGGTTGGACATACAACAGTCTTAAGTAGGGAGTGAAGGCTGTTACCACTGGGTAACGTGCTGCTTAGCCAAACATAATAAGGTTTCCTCCTTATTCTCAACTATTCCACCTAGACCTCTTGACTAACTTGATTCACGAAATACTGGTGAAAAATCTAGATGATGATATTTTATTAGACATGTTATTAAATTGTGGTTTTCCGCTAGGTATGGTGATCGGATCATACTTCTGGGGCTGCTTGGCCGACACAAAGGGCCGGAAAGTGGTGCTGGTCTCAGCCCTGCTGATAGATGGCTTCATCGGTATTATCTCCTCCTTCGTCCAAATCCTGCCCATCTTCATGGCTTGTCGATTCATTAATGGTTTCTCGTAAGTATCCAAGTAACTGTAGCAGGGCCGTTCATTCTGAGGGTCCGTAAAAAGTTCCTAAAACCAGGTACCCAAAGGACTGCAAGCTAAATTTAAAGCATTAGATAACAAGCAGTGGCTGAGAGATTGACCGCTGCGCTGCGTGTCGCGGTTCGATCCCGCACGGATAATGTTTATGGCCCAGATCGAAGGGCCCACATATAGTTTGTCAGAGTTTAAACGTTTGTAAACACACCCACAATACAGGAGAAATAAATTCCTAGTGATAGCCAATTTGATTGCTTTGTCAAGGACCTGTGACTAATATATTTGATTCCAAAAGGATCGTGAATAAAATCCTTAACTATTCACCCATAATATCCTTGTTAAAGGGATTTGTAAAATGAACAGTAGAAAATACTAAGAAGGATTACCTATAATGACATGCGCAATAGACAGTTTGTTAGAAAAAATATGATACAGGCATGCGACGCAGCACGTGATACAAACGTGTAAAGAAAGACATCGCTAGGGCTCTAAAAAACAACGATATTCAATGCACGTGGTTATTACTTTTATTGGGTGCTTTAATTGCTAAAAGACAATCATTTAATTAAACTGCTCGTGGCTAAATAATAATCATAATCATAAATCTTTATTTATCTCCACATCAAAACTTATAAAGGCGCTGGTTCACATTTGTACATCTTATATAGAGAAAGGTGTCTGAGATAGGAAGATCCTGATGTACAGATCTCCTCTCGAGCTTAGAATTAAACATTTTAAGCAAAGATAAAAAAGAATTGATAAAATAAAATTAAAATTAACAAGTTTTTTGAAATTTAAACAAAAGTAAATCAAAATATGAATTATAACAGCTGCACGCGTTGATCTTCAAGTTAAGCCGTGCTTGCCTAGGTCGTGCCTCGGAAAACACGTTAATCCGTTGGTTCCGGTCATATGTAGATCTTTTGCTGTCGTTACAGGTAGTCAGTGGCCCGAAAGTCTGACAATGGTGTCTTACCAAGGGGTATCGTGCTACCCAGCATTAACTGGGCTTTGTAGCTCAGATAGACAGTCGCTTCATGTAAAATACTGGTATTCAGCTGCATCCGGTTAGACTGGAAGCCGACCCCAACTTTGTTGGGAAATAGCAAAGGACAGAGAGAGACCTAATCATTAAAATGCAAGGACGGGTCGCGGAAGTAAGGAAAAGGAAATGGCTTCAAGTATTTAAAATTACAAAGAGTCGGAGATATTTGTGTAAACTGGAAACCGGAAAGACGGTCCCGGGAAAGGCCAAGGGTGATGAATGTTACGGACGGAATATGTTTACAAAAATATTTTCTAAAATGTGTTCATAGCCTCCTATGGTATTTTTCTCAGTTCATAGTAAACAATAGAGGACACAAATCATGCGGACAGCCACGCTACAATTGATTCTGAACACACGCTTCCATTTGCTAATTGTTTTTTCGTAGGTACTTGAGGACAATAATAATGAGTAAAATGGTGTGATCATAATCATTAACTGAAAAACCCGTTTGATTTATATCTTTATGTAATGTAAAATGTTACATCCGTACTGTTGATTATTGAGCATTGATTTAATTTCTTTATTTACAAATGTACCTGTAATGCAGTAAAGTAAACACATTCGTAAATGTTTTAGAATAAATTAATTTAAATAAGTATATTGTACTTAAGAATGTTCCCTCTGTCTTCTATTAGCAAATTAATTTAAATAAGTAAGTTCTACATGACACTGTTCGCACTGTCTTCTATTTATATCAGACGACAGGTCGATCATCATTTGTCTAGCCTTTTCCAAACTATTTATTTATTTATTTACCACCAATTATAGCACCATTACTGGAGGCCTACTCTCTTTCTCCGAAACGTAACTTCGGCAACGAACGAAAATTAAACGTAGTATCGTTTGTGACCCTACACTATATAATTTGCGGATGCACACAAGAAATTCGAATTCACAGATAACGAATGTATTGAATGTTATTGTGTGCGTCCGCAAATTATATAGAGTACGGTCACAAACGTAACTACGTTTAATGTTCGTTCGTTGCCGAAGTTACGTTTCGGAGAAAGAGAGTAGGCCTCCTGACTCGTCCAATACGATGCTATAAGCCACGAAATACAACAACATAAAATAAATTTATATAACAAGTAATTATGTAACTGACGCCACGGTTGGCGCAATGGCTAGACGATTGCCAACTGCGCTGCGTGTAGCGGGTTCGATCTCCGCACGGAGCAAATATTTGTAAGGCCTACAGATAGTTGTTCCGGGTCTGGATGTTTATGTATGTGAGTTTAAATGTTTGTAAACGCACCCACGATACAGGAGAAATTCCTAGGGTGGGGCAATGTTTTATCTAAAATTAAAAAAAAAAACTATTTTGGCTTCAAATCTAACCGGACTGAACAGCTGAACGGAAGCAGCTGACTACTAACTGGGTTGTGAACTGACCTTCACAACCCAGTTAGTACTGTCTATCAGACAAGTGGTCGATGGCAAACCAATAATGTGATTTTAAATCTCTTTGATTTAAGTAGGTATACCTGCATATATGTCGTCGAAAACCTGATAGGCCAATCACTATATGCAACAAAAGTTATTAGTTGTACCTTACTAAACTTAACATATAACACGTCTGCAAACTCCTCATGCGTTTAGGTTATATAGTATACTTAAAAAACTACATGTTACATTATTTGCAGTGTTGCTGGCGCTATGGGTATCTGCTTCCCCTACCTGGGTGAATTCCAACAGACCAAATACAGAGAGAAGATCCTCTGCTGGATGGAAATGTTCTGGACCCTCGGTGTCATCTTGCTGCCATGTAAGTTTCTTCTATACATTACATTATACAAGGTGGATGGGACACCGACGCAAAAACCGTTAGCACATATTCAGTTCCTACATTATTCTGAAACCCTCCCTGTCCTGTCATTAAAACTGTTTCCTACAAAAACCTACACGGTCAATATGCATAGAACAGCTGTTTTTTTTTTTTAAATTCCGATGAAAAGTTTCCATCTTTAGGGGAGTTCAGAATGTATGTATGTATGAATGCATGTACCTACTGATTACATGGTACACGTTTTCGCGTCGGTGTCCCATCCTCTTTTTATAGCAACGTAGGTAGTTTATGTGCCTACTTCTGTCTGCCTGTTAAGTGGAACGACCAAAAATGACGCCTTGCATAATCCATCCATTGCTCGTTTCATCCAGTCGCGATTGACTTCAACGATCGAACGTTTTGAGGCGAGCATGGACAGATCTACCTCAATCAACTGCTGATAATGCAATCTAAAGCAATCAGCAGTTTATGCAAGCCCCTCAAAACACTTGATTAACATGAAGAATGAAGACTCATGAATACAATTCTTTGGTTACAGTGATCGCTTGGGGCATCATCCCCATCTCAGGCATCCGTATCGAGAGCGGCACCTTCTCTTATGACTCATGGAACTGGTTCGTGGCTGCGTGTGGAGTCCCCTCACTGTTGCTCGGCTTCTGGCTGTTCTACTTCCCCGAAAGCCCCAAGTTCATGATGGAGTGCGGTGACTACGATGATGCTCTCGAGGTCCTTAAAGGCATATACAAGCAAAACACTGGTGATGACCCCGAAAACTACCCGGTAAGATCTCGTTGTTTACATTTCCATTGTTAGATGGACCCTACTTAGAGCGGATTTCACCAATCAATACATAATATAAAAACATAATATAATATACATATAAACGGCGTTCAAAAGCTGTAAGTGTCAATATTCCATAGCAATTATGATATAATACTGGTAGCTTGAACGCGGTTTTGATGTGCTGATCGATTTGTTTCATAGATGAATTTCATCATTTTAAAGACTATTTGGGTTCCACCTTATTTTCGTCTTCCATAAAGATAGCAAAATTAACATTATCTCAATTAAGATACTTGAAAGATTGATGATAATTAGAGTTTGGCAACATTGGCCTTCTACTGTTCCTGTTTGCCTGCAGCACCCCTGTTGGGAAACCTCCTAGAGATAATGTGGATTACTGGTCGTTAATTTTTCCCAGCTCGTTTTGCCATCTTCTACGAGGCCTACCGCGAGGCCTTCTCGACATGTCCTGGGCCAACAAAGCAGTATACGGCGGATGAACTTCTAATTAATAAAAAACATTCAAGCTTATTTATTTAATTCTCTCATTTCCAGATCAAAAGCCTCAAGGAGAAAGCCCGAACTGTATCAGTAGGCTCCCAGACCTCTGTCAAGTCCGTTCGAAGCTTGAGCATGCGCAAACGCAAGGACCTCAATCGATTGTTCTCTGAGATCTGGGCGCAGACCAAGGCTCTGTGCAAACCACCCTACCTCAAATACACGATCCTTACTTGCATCATCCAGTTCGGTTTGACCACAAGGTGAGAAAACAATTTGTATTTTGGCATGAAAGGTTCCTTTTCTCTGAATAATATGTTGTGAGTCCTTTCTAGTTCTACACAGTAGATACCTATATCATTGAACTGAACTAGAATCAGACTTTTCCGACATTTCATTTTTGTACTTACGTCATACGGGAACATTACAGTCGGCTACGACAGTCGAGTTTAATTTTAGCCCCGTCTGCGTCAGGAAGTTAGAGTTTTTTTAGGTAGCCAAATGACAAGAACCCTTAGGTAATAGATGCTTCCTGGCTGTCTGTCTGTCACTGTATCACAGCCATTTTACTCCAAGACTGTTGGCAGCACACGGTTGCAATTTAGAAAACATTTGAAAAGTACGAGTACTCGTAATTAAAATGAGGTTTTCAGTTTCTACACCAGTATAGTAACTTTGTTTTTCATTAACGTTCTATGGAAAACAAATTTAGTTTTGCTGTTGAGTGTAAATTAACGTACGAATGACGTCTTTTCCTCCCTTGTTGGATGAGGTTTAATATTGTTTTTTTTGGTATCATACTTTAAAATTGAAGTACAAATCGGCTTTCTTCTCTGACTGCTCAACGCAAAATCTTACTTTTTGGGAGAATATTACATTACTTATTAATATTATATTACCTACGAATTTTATTGAGTAGGTATTAGTAGTTTTTATCCAGCATTCTTAATTCAAATTCAAAGCATTTATTTCAATTAGACACTTACAGGCACTTTTGAAATGCAAAAAAAAAAAAAACGCGTAGCTATACAGTCCCAGTCACAAGGCATATTAACTTGTGAAAGTACTGTAGCTGCCCATCCCAAAGCGTAGATCTCTATGGAGAAGAATGGGCAAGAAACTCCATGGACACTCTTTTAAATCAAAATATGTTACAAAATCTTGGTTACATCACTCATGTTAAGAATTACAAACATGTGAGAACGATGTACAAGAGCGTCCAGAGTAAAAGATTTAAACAGTAGTTCAAAAATAAAGTAATTAAAAAAAACCGTGGCAGCTAAGAGATGACCAGTTACAACAGACAGTGCCCGTTCACGAATATGACGCATGTATCAGCCGTCATTCAACTCATTTTGAAGGGAACTTATTTATTTTTATTAACAACATCATACGAATTTCAGTTACTACACACTCATGATCTGGTTCCCCGAGTTATTCAACCGTTACGAGGAGTTTGAGCACCGTTTCCCCAACACCTCTGCTTCTGTTTGCGACGTGTCCGGTATCGTGGTCGTGGACGAATTAGAAGGGGACCCCTTCGACTGCTTGAAGACCATAGATCAAAGTGTCTACATGCACACTCTGATCGTCGGTCTCGCCTGCATCCCAACATCGTTGTGGTTACCTCTCTGCGTACACAAGCTTGGTGCTAAATTCTTCTTGAGTAAGTGACTTTGTTTTTTAATCAGATTTCTCAGGTCGGAGAATTTACATGCTTTATTTCACCACAAAGATCGTACCGCGTCATAAAATTATTGCGTTTCGATTGTGTTGACAATGATATTTGAATAGTATTGAATAGCTCACTCATCAAATTATTGATTTACTATCAATTATTCTTTTGTTGAAAATATTGTGATCGATGTACAGTATATTATTTGTTAAGCAGTTTACCAAAATAATTTGATGTCGCCGCCTAACAATAAGAGGATTTTATTTTTTTGTCCATAAAATGAAAACCAAATTCAACAAAAACCGTTACTTCCAGTCTTCAGTTTGGGCTTCGCCGGCGTGGTGACGGTCGGCTTGTACTACGTCCAGAACTCCACCCAGAACTTGGTGTTATCCTGCATCTTTGAGGCCCTCACCTCCCTCGCCATCAGTCTGGTGTTCTGCGTGCTGGTCGACTTGTTCCCTACAAACCTCAGGTAAATTATCATAAATGATAAAGGCCCTTAACGTGGAATACAATAAATGATTGAGTTTTATTGTGTAAGAAACCATTGTTGCCATGTTCACAAGGAATAATAGAAGAGCATTTTTATTTACGACAAAAAAGGGCAAGAGCCTCACAGGTTTTAGGTAGACAAGAATGAATGAGAGGTGATTTAAGAACTGTGCCTACAATTCTGTTGTTATGGATGAAAAATTTGAAAATAGATGATTAAAATTTGAACTTGGCAGCGAAAGTGTTAAAAGTAAAGCGCCTCGAGACACCACCACGAAATTAAAAAGAGAGCCTCCTGTTGGCTGTCTGGTAATTCCTTGGAAGTCATGGAACATGTTTTTTTTTTCTTGGGTAAGGTTTTGGTGGACTTGGCGTCTATAGCCATTGTGGTCTTCTGTGTCTTCAGGTCTGGAACTTATAACTAACGGAACTATGTATTTTTCCAGGGTAATGGCAGCCGCACTGTCCCTCACTGCGGGTCGAGGTGGCGGTCTCATCGGCAACCTGTCCTTCGGCTACCTCATAGACATCAACTGCGTCATCCCCATCGTCGTGTTTTCGGCATTCCTTTTCAGTGAGTATCATTCTTATAAGGTGTGCTACACATGTTCGGACCCACATTCAATTTTACTTATGGCGACACGAACAAGTGTTAGCTAAATTTGAAGACAAGACTTGCCTTTACACAGAATTCTACCGCCTTTGATTTTTTATAGCGGTATAAGGATCAGGGTGTTTTACTCTACCGCTAATGTTTTAAGGACTACTTTTTGAAAAAACTAACCAATGTTATTATTATCCACAGTTGCTGCAATACTCTGCTTCTTCTTGCCAAAGACCGGACAGGAAGCCTTAGATTAAGCTACAAAGTGGTTATTCATAGATAATACAATTAGACTGTCTACAATACATAGTAATTATCACTGTTCCGAGTGATTGTACATAATGGAGGTTGTTAATGAGGACGAGTCTTATTTATTGCGTCAAGAAGACGTTAGTAGCGCTACCGATTTACTGTGCTGTCAGTATGCAAATCAGTGTCTTATCATAAGTGATGAACATAACAGTATTTTAGATTTGACTGTGTAATATAATTCAATTAAATTATTATTATATATTAATTAAAGGTTGATTACCTACCTACTTAATTATGTTGGCGTTTTTATTTCCTTGTGAGATTTTTCCTTTTTTTTTGCAACATTGATAACGGGCGACTTATGCAGTGTTATTTTATAGTTGTTGAACATGCAACTTTGCTTACATGTAAAAACAAGATCAGCAGGTAGCGTACCATGACGTCTTAAAACATTATTGTTCCATTCTTATTCCAGAGTGAAAAAGAGACGTAGCTATACAGGTCGTCTAGCTCCATCTCTTTCCCACTCTGGAATAGGAATGGAACAATAATGTTTTAAGCGTCATAGTAACCCCCCTGAGTTACGGCCTGGTCACGACTTTGGTCTTAGCGGTGCGCGGCGCGGCGAGCGGGGCGGCGTCGGTGAGCGGTGCGTTTTGCAAGCCACGTTAGCCACGTACCCTCAGTAGCGGTTAGTTGCAGCGGCAGCGGTGGACGTATTTAGGTAGTCAAAACGTGCTCAAAATCATGGCGTTATCAAAATTATCCCTTCTCTGTTTAGAAAGCAGTACATTTTTAAAACAAGATATTCTTAATATGAGAGAAGGAGTGCACGAACTGAACAAAAATCGGTATTGAAATAGCGAATTTCGTAGCTATAAAATATCCAGATAAGTTTTATGAGTACAGTTTTGACATCCAAATAGGCGGTCGATTTAAAATTTCAGTAATAAATGCATCGGTATCCATTACCGCCACAAAATCGTCTAAACTTTTTTGTTTTAATCTACACCGCTGAGTACGTCACTCCTACACCGCTGTCCGCGCCGCTCTGTTTCGTGGCGTCGCGTCGCACTCATTCGCTCGTACTTTTGTTCCTGCCGCTCTGCGCACCGCGCGCCGCTGCCGCGATTCGCTCGGAGAAAACCGCGCGCGTTTTCGCTATGAGCGGCGTCTCGTGGCGTGCTTCAAACATTTTCATACTTTTGATCTTACCGCTCGCCGCCCCGCGCTTAGCTGCCGCTCACAGCGGCAAGGTCGTGAACGGGCCATTAGAGAACCACGATCCATAGACCATCACCTACCCAGCCTTTGAACCTATCGTTGCCCGTGTTACTACCGCAGTTGAAAGCCGTAGCAGGGGCAATTTTTTTTTGCCCGTGTTACTACTGGGCGGTTGCAAACTAAAATTTAATAAAAACATTACAAATAGTGATGATAATAACACATAGAGACAACAATAAAAGAATTACTAAAAATAATAAGAAATCAAAATAGCCCAGCAAACGTACTATTATAGGCTAGTATAAGTTCTAAGTTATTGTAAAACGGGCAATAAATAATTGCCCGTGCTACTACTTTCAACTGCGGTAGTAAGAATGGTAGTAGCACGGGCAAGTCACGGAAACTATTTTAGGGTCCGTTTCCATTTAACCGGATTCATAGAAGCCATCAAGAAAATTTGCAAACATTTGTTTACTTGGGTTTTTAACCAGAATACACTCAGTGTTTACAAAGATATTTATATTATATCACTTATGAAGAGCTCGTGGCTAAATAATAACAGCCGCACAGGTCGATTTTTAAGGTTAAGCCGTGCTTGCCGAGGTTGGTCCGTGGATGGGTGACCATATTTACATACCGAGTTTCCTCCGTGCCTCGGAAAGCACGTTAAGCCCTTGGTCCCGGCTGTCATTTGTAGATCTTTGACAGTGGTTACGAGTAGTCATACGGCAAAAGACTGACATCCAGTCTTACCAAGGGGTATCGTATTACCTAGTTACTGTGTTGTGTACAGGTACAGGTTCTCAGCTGCATCCGGTTAGACTGGAAGCCGACCCCAAGATAGTTTGGGAAAAGGCTGGGCAGATGATATCACGCCTGTAATCCCCAAAGGGTTACGCAGAAGTGCACCTAATATCCAACTAGCAAAATATGTGCTTATAACTATCTGCAAGGCTATTTTTTTAACGCTTATAAAATACTTATAGCTTGCTACAACCCTGGATTTGGGCACACTTATAGGAGCATTTTATTTTTATAACAATCGTATAATCAACTTACACAATGTTATTAACTCCTATGATGTACTTGTAATAGCATTTGAGAAGTATAATGAATCCTACAATGATAGACACACAACCTTTATAAGTATGATAACTTTTATAAGCGTCTGATACAAGATCCTTACCAAACAAATCTTGTTTATAATGTGCTAGTAAAGTACTTCGTTGTTGATTATAAGTATATTTTCCAATACTTGTTTTATGTATTTTGTTTAGTGTTTGAGCCTGAGTAATTATTGAAATTAAAAACTTAAATACAGGATTAATTTATTATAAGTGTTAAGTATTACTATTTGGTATGGTAGCATAGTATGTTAATATAGGGTGCGAAACTATTGGGAAGTAATATTCAATGTTAAAATATACTATATTTATATCATTTTTTTAAAGCGCCTCCAAAAATTGAACGTTACACAATTGTTTTAATAAATTTATAACAAGCTGATTTAACTAATATTCGCCATATTTAAAAATGATATTGGCCGAGAGCGTTTTAAGACTATTATAAGCATAATAGCGCTTGTTTCAATATTAATAAGAACTATTCGCCTCCATGTTAATATAAAATAGGGTTTCTCATTGAATCATTATTTAAAACATTGAATTTTTTTTAGGTGTTATGTTTTTAAGATGGTTGTTTTCTTAATGTCAACTGTTTTTTAAGCAACGACGCAGAACAGATTAAACATGATAACTTTATACTAATAATATGCTTGGTTAAATAGTTTTTAAGCTTATTGCTCTTATAGTGCTCTAATTTAGTGCTTTTACTTTTATAATAATTCTGATCAATACTATATTATTACAATCTTATTAAGGACTCCCTTAAGTATGTCATTAAATCTAATACTCCTACTCAATGCTACTACAGGAGCAGAAATTTTACAAAGACTATTAGTCTTGCTACATGCACTTTTGTCCTACAACTGTCTAATAACTTAATCTTGTAGTGAACTATAAACCTTAGTTATAAGATCAAGAGATCTTGAGTATGACAAGGCTTATAACTTAATCCGGTAGTATACTATAATCATATGTTTTAAGAACAATTGATCTTGAGTAAATCACAGCTTGTGAAAAGCTATATTATAAGAATGGAAGTCTTTACGGGTGCTAGTATAAGAGTTTTATTAGTATTGGCAGTCCTATAATTTTTATTATAGGACTTATTTGCTAGTTGGGATAGTACCTACTTACACCCGCATTCCATTTAATACGGGTCGAATCTATTGCCATCAACTGCAGCTCCTACTGAGAAATTCCTGAAGGAAAAACCCATTATCAATTTGCCCGACCAGGGGGAACCCAACCCAGGAGCTTATGCTCAGCAGTGGCGCTTGCGACCACTCGACCAACGAGGCAGTATCACACAAGTGACATGACTTCTACTCCTACTCCTTCACCGCACACGCTGTGCGGTTGTGGAAATTCACTTCCGTCTGACATTAGATACTGCCAAACTGTTGCAGTTTTCAAGAGAAGAGTAAAAGAACATTACCTTTCCACTCCGTCATATATTTATACGTAAGTTATAGTTTATTTTTATATTGTATTTTATATTTTAAATAGTTTTAAGTTTTATGTATTCAATAGGGGATAATCCAATTTTTTTTCTCTTTGTCCGTCGGGTAGTTTATTGAAAAGTATTGGACACGTATTTTTTCTTTTTTAACGTGGTCATAAAATTACGGAGATATATTGAGTTGAAATGGCGCATGACGTCACATGTAGGTAAGTTTTATACCTACTTGTGACGTAGTAAGCCCCCACTCTCCAACTTTAATGAGTTTTAACTAAGTAATTTTTTGATAAAACAAAAAATACGTGTCTAATATTTTTGTATTACCTGTCTGACGGACAAAATAGAATGTCGTTTTCTTTACCCAGTCCGATCCCCTATTCTCTCTTCTTCTTTTGCACACTATGTCTGCATCTCTTTTTTTTTAATATCTCCTTTCGCAGGTATGCTGGAAGAGATTTCTTTAAAAATAAGCATCACCTTTGTACTTATTTTCTGTTCCTTTCTTCTTCTCTGTATTAAGCGTGTAAATAAATTGTTAAATAAATAAAACTCAAAGTAAGTGACCTACACTAACAATTTAGAAAGCTTTTCCTGGATTTGTTTTTATTTAAAACGGAACAGTTAAAACTATTTATAATATAACTGTACTATTTTTAGTTCATTATTGTCATAGATGTTAAGTAAAATTATATTCAAGTAGCTGCCGCCCGCGACTTCGTTCGCGGGGTTTTTTTTTGGGTATGAAATGTAGATGTTGGCCGATTCTCAGACCTACCCGATATGCACACAAAATTTCATACAAATCGGTTCAGCCGTTTCGGAGGAGTATGGTAACTAACATTGTGACACGAGAATTTTATATATAAGATATACTCAATAGTAACGACGAGCAAAAGAAACAAATTATTGTAATAAAACACTCATTATAAAGATAATCATATATTTAACTTAAGTAAGTATATAAAAATTATAAGAACTAGATTACATTTACATAATGTTACGGCAACTAAGAATAGAATTTTAATCACAAAACATTATTAGAATATTATAAATTTTGATTCACTTTGCATAAATACATTGCACCCAGTTAAAAAAAAATTACTTGTAAACAAATTTTTGAAAAAGATCAAATATTCAAATAAAAAGGATAACCACTTTTAGGTTCCGTTCACACAGACCGGCTCGGAGAGGAGAGCAGTTGATTTATCACGATTAAAAAAGAGTTTCGAATCATTGTAATAAGGTTTATTTTTACATATTGTCACTTCTTTTATTATTGAATGTGTCACAGCAAACCCAACGCGCTTATTGTGAAATAATAAGAGGAGCCGACCAGTTGCCTCTGATGAGGTACTATTCCGCGCTCGAGCGGCAGACCGGCTACGATTGCGTGCTCTTTCACGGTCGCGTAGCTGACCGGCTCCGAATACGTCTTCTCTAGATCCGCGACCCGCATCCGCCGTCAGTCGCCATACAAGACAAAACTTGGACTGCGTGGAACTGGAGGTATACCGGCCTTGTAGAGCACCCGCTCGGCTCCGAGCACATCCGTCTAGCTCGGAGTGCATCCACTTAAAAACAGTGCTCTTCCAGCCGGTCTATGTCAAACGGCTGTCGGCTCCGGCCAATTCCAAGTGTATAACTCGCGCCGGTCTGTGTGAAAAGATGATCGCCAGCCGCTGATCTCCGAACCGGTCTATGTGAAAGGTTCCCTAGGGCCCTTTTGTGCACACAGCATGAGTTTTTTTTTTATTCATTAAGTCTGCAAGTTTTATGAATACAAATGACATTTCAAATTGGTTATCCGGTGCCATATATGCGCTATGCGGGCGTATTACTTAACACTTTATCATTGTAAAAAGACCTCAACATTTTTTTCTACTATCTAAAAAAATGAAGAGAGATTCTGTGAAACGGTGAGATGAGTACTTACTTAAAAATAATTTTAAAACAAATCCTATTTCCACAATAAAGGAACAATGTAAGAAGGTGGTTACAAAGTGAATCGTAATGCTTTAAGCTATACAACATTAAAATAACATATTATGTTACATGCAGTACAGGTATTGTTTAGAATTTTTGTTGAGGAAAAATACAGTTCAAGGTAAATACTTACCGCGTAATTTTATCGGATAGAAATGTTTTTGATAGTGCTAGTTATTTGTACCGTGTTTTGGTATTATTATAATGCTTACTAATCATTGCTTTACTGTTGAGCTAATTGCTCAGGATGGCAAGGTGAGATATTTTTTTATGACAAGCTTGTACTTCACATCTCAACATGAGACGTGAACTACAATACGAGTAATGCGGCTGTCAAACCATTAACCACGGACTGTACTACTGCCTAACATAGCAGTATCATTTTAATCTAGTGTGAGAAAGAGACAGTGCTATACGTCCTGTATAACTCCATCACTTTCCCATACAAAGTTGGTGGTAGGCTCTGCACTAACATTCATCTAACAGCCTTACGCGGCACACAACATTTTTACAGAAACTAAAACGAAAGATACGACTGTAGGTACTCCATTCACAGAAACTGTCAAATTATTTAAAAAGCAAGCCCCGCCAACCTGTACCGCACGGTTTAGGACGTCACATATCAACGTGAGGTCTGCGCAGTACTGGGCACCTGCGGGAGTCCGAACTCGTCGACGGGAACGCCATCTTTGTTGCGCACGCTGTCGGCACCCGGCTCCTTGTCGGGGGCCGCCGGGGCCTTTACTACGTCATCGAGGTACGAAGCGTCGTCGTCTAAGGCTATTTCGTCACCTGAAACCAGTATTTTTTGTTAATTCTCTTGCCCGCAATTCGCCCGATGTGAGGCGATGATGGGGCTTGGGGTGGAGCACGTCTGGAAAGTCGATAAAGCCACACGGACTGAAAAGTGGCGAGAGACTTGGATGCGTATCGCAAGGGCTGGTTCAAGGTGGTGCGGGAAAAGAATTAGAGAACTTGAAGGAGTCCTTTGCCCAGCAGTGAGACAGTACCAGCTAAAAAACATTGCAACGCTGATTTGCGTATATATCCCGAGCACTTCATGTATGTTTAGGGATATGAAGAACAAGGTGTAAAATGCTCATTATATATTGAACAGGGATGATCCTTCGACCTGACTGGTTATGTGTGCTACTGCCCGATAGATGTTCTCCGATTTTTTTTGATGCTCTCAACTCGCGGAGAACTCTAATATGGCGATATTAGAGTTCTCTGCGAGTTGATGAGAATTGATTTAGGATTTTGATGTTAGTACTTCATTTGCGTCATAGATGGCTCTGTTTTTGTACCATCATATGCCGCTACATAAGTTACTACTAGGGCACTTTGCAACATATGCGAACGCGTTAAAATTATGAATTTGAGGTTTCATTGTAGAACTGCTTACAAAAGAAGTTTTACAATGTCAGTTTATTTCATAAGAAACTGAAAAATATTGGAGTAACTCGTAATTTGTAAAGTGCACAATTTATTTGTCATTTGTTGTAGCGAGTTTTTCTAAATTATGTCTAACAAATCCAAATATACACAGTATTCAGTATATACAGTACTGGATCCCCAAGGTGGAAGCTACTCACCCAACAACGGTTTGTGAAGGTCAGATATAATTCAGTTCAGACTAAGTTCAAAATCAGAAGGCTCTACACTTTTTTTTTATTGGGACAATCCATCCATACTATTCCCAAACAACTGCAACTTAAACCAGGATCACGATGGCGATCACAATCGGCACTGGTTGCACTGCATTGGTTCTGCACTTACCAAGAGCATCAAGTTCAGCGTTGAGCTCATCGTCATCGAGCTCCGGCATGCCATACTGTCGACCGAGAGCTTCTTGCACCTCATCGGCTTGCTCCAACATATCCGCTAAGTCATCGTTGACGTCCTGTAAAGAAAAGAGCAAATTGGTTAGTATTATTATTTTAGTAGTATCATAATGGAGATAGAAATATTAGACAGCGACGAGGCGGTAATTTTTAAACACAAATGCTTGTGTTTCTGACTTAGAATATTATGTAGTTTATTAACATGAATAATGACACAATGTAAAAAACCGGCCAAGTGTATACCATTATTTTTACACCCTTTATAAAAACCGACAAAGTGCGAGTTGGACTCGCACACGAAGGGTTCCGTACCATTATTTCTAAAAACGAGCAAAAAAAATCACTTTTGTATGGGAGTCCCCTTGAATATTTATTTTAATTTGTTTTTAGTATTTGTTGTTATAGCGGCAACTGAAATACATAATCAGTAGAAATTTCAACTGGCTAACCGTTCATGAGATACAGCCTGGTGACAGACAGACGGACGGACGGACAGCTAAGTCTCAGTAATAGGGTCCCATTTGACGCTTTGGGTACGGAACCCTAATAAAAGAGAAGGGGTTTGGCTAAATAATAACAACCACGTCTTAAGGTCTTTCTTTCTTGGTTGGTCTTTATGTTAAGCCGCACTGACTTAGGTTGGTCCGTAGATGGGCGACCACCCATTACATACCGAGTTTCTCCCGTGCCTCGCAAAGCACGTTATGCCCTTGTTCGCGACTTTCAATTGTAGATCTTTGACAGTATACGTTGCCCGAAAGTCTGACAACAAATCTCACCAAGGAGTATTGTATCACTCACTACTAACTGGGTTATGGAGGACAGGAACACAGTCCCTCCATATAAAAAACTGGTAATCAGCTGCATCCGGTTAGACTGGAAGCCGATCCCAACATAGTTGGAGAAAGGCTGGGCAGATAATTAATATGAATAATGTCACAATGAAAAAATCAAGGTACTTGATAGATTAGATAGACAAACTGAGTATAAACTGTCTGTAAATATCGCAAATCGTCGGCATTTAAATTAACATAGTATGTAAATCATACTATAATAATCATACCATAGTTTCAGCATATAATGTCTTAAGGTGCACTTCCAAAGGGGACTGCGACTGTTAACCGCAACAAACGTATCCCAATCTGAAGACCTAGAATTAAATATAGAAGTATCAGCTGCAACACACCTCAATAGTATCAATATTAATCTTCTTGAACTCCTTCTTCATCTGCGTGACACCATCCTTCATGGCCGCTACCGTAGCATGAGTATCCTTCAATGTCTGTGTGGCGTAGTTGGCTTGTTCCATGTTGAAGGATTGTGCCCTAAGGTTGTCCAGCTGCTGTTCATACCTAGAATTTTTTTTGGAATGCATTTTTTGATTAGAAATATTACTCTAGCTTATGACATTATGCAGATTATACATTAAGGTGCGAGGGACAAGGTGGCCCACGAAATTCAAATTTTGTTTATCATATTTATAACTTTTTAGCAATTTGCCAGTCAGTGTCAGGTTTTACGTTGAATAAAATATGATACGCGGAGACTTTCCAAAATATGTGTATTTTAGAAAATCATATGTTAAATTAATACATTACATAATATATGTATTAATTAAGAGTTTTGATGTGATTTGGACCATTCCACAAAAAGAAACATGAACACATTTGTAACCTAATTAACAGATGGTACTAAAAAAACACTGAATGAGTAACCCCTGCTTCCTATTTTAATTTTAACAGATCCTTTGCCAGAAGCTTGCTAAAAGAGTGTCTAAAGGGCATTGGGTAAGTTTGTATGGACCAGTGGCATGATTTTTTTTCACAGCGGCCACAAAGATCATTATTATAAATAATAATAATACTTTATTTATCCAAAAAACATACAGAGTTTGAAATACAGCTTAATATTTGGCTAAGAAAATACATTTATAGTTAATGTTGCAAATTCTGTACAAGAATAATACTCTACCTCTTAAGCTAGGATATACCTGTATTATAAGAGGTAGTTTACGGTCAATAGTCAACAAAAACTTATATCTCAAATGGACTGTGTCATTCTACTGTATGGTATAAAGAGTAGAATTGTATGTTGTGTGTGCGAGTAGTGTATGTGAAGTTGTGCGTGTGTGTTTGGGTGTAAGTGTGTGTTTGTGTGTGTGTGTGTGAGTATATTATACAAGGTAGGTGAGTAAAGACTCCGTGTAAGCGTACTCCTTAAGGAGCAGCCACTCTGTTACTTTAGCTTTTAGTGCATGTGAGTTTAGATTTATAATGTTGAGATGTTTGTTAATGTTTTTATAGATATGAGTACTTAGTATATAATATTGATGTTTGGCGAAGGAGGTTTTGTGTTGTATATTTGGTGGAACGTATGTGCGTTTGTTAGTAACAAGAGGAGGAAGGCCTGCGTGCTTTCTAAGGGTGGATTTAAGCACGTAAAGCTGACGAACTGTAAGTAGTTTACAGTCAGAGTACAGTTCAGTTGTTGGATACCGGTAGGGCTTTTTCGTCATGACTTTAAGTATTGCTCACATATAGTGGAATATATGATAATAATGACTCCTAAAATAATTTTGCCAACTGTTATGTATTTTATCAAAAATTAACTATTTCCTATCATTTGCCGTATGCCATTACTTCCCAGACTTTGATCCTTAGCAGCGACACTATCGAATGGGGTAATAAAACAGGTGTTTTTTTTTTCAAATTAACGGATTCGATTCCTGGCAAGTAATATTGATTTTTCAAAAAACTAATGTTTGTAGTTTTAGTTTTTATCAAAATCGGGCTCGTGACTCCTTTGAGTGTTTTTCGCTATTCCTCGTAGTTTCGGATTTGGCCTACCACCCAGTTGAAAAACTCTTCCTGTATATCTCGGCCGCAATGCACTTTGGAAATAATTATTCATAGAAGAAAATGGATGTCTTATTGTGTTCTTACTAATGAAATATTTTTCATTAGTGGCCGCATCTTAAAAAATCATGCCACTTTTACCCAAACCCCTTTATTGTCAAATAGACAAAATTGACCTTGTCATGAGAACAAGTGGTTTAATACATTTTAAATTATTTTGTATGAACAAAAGAGCTTATGGCTAAATAATAACAGCCAGGCAAGTCAATGTTCGAGTTAGGCCTTGCTTCCTAAGTTGGTCTGTAGATGGGTGGCCACTCATTACTTACCAAGTTTCCTCCGTGCCTGGGAAAGCACATGTAGCTATTGGCCCAGCTGTCATTTATAGATTCTTGACAGTCATTTCAGGTATGTATACTATGGGGGTATTGTATTACCGAGTAACAACTAGGTTGTGGAGGTCAGATAGACAGTGCCTCCATGTCAAATTCTGGTAAGACTGGAAGTTGACATTAACATATTTGGGAAAAGGTTAGGCAGATGATAATTGTAGGTATCACAATATCTGATAGTCCTACTTTATGGTTAGTGTAAAACAAGATATAGTTATGTTTAATAAGGAAAATGTATATGTTATCTTCGCACAGGAAATACCCAAACATTATGGAATTCACTACATTTTAGCTTTAGAGTAAGACGATGTAAAGATGAATTTATTATTATGATGACGATTAAATATTTATGCTGTGGAATATTTAGATTAAAGAAGATAAAGAAAGCAATATCATACAGTAACAACGACATAGAAATGGCATGTCTAAAAGAGATCTACACCTAATTCAGGGCACTAGGTGGAACCCCTTATTAAACCAAATATTATCCATTGTACAGCTATTGATAATTCTTTCTTGCTATAATTAATCGGCAGAAGGTCAAGACCTCCCAGCACAGCGATAAAAAAGTAACAATAACGCGCTCTTACATTTTCTTCTGCTTCAATACCCGCATTGCTTTCTGTTTCACAGAATTCTTTGCTGGTCCCTCTCGCATTTTGTTCATCTGGTCCTTGTATTTTCTAAGTTCTGACTCCAGTTTCTGGACCTTTTGCTCAATATTATCTGCCCTGCTATCCACCTGGAATTTACATGTACAATCATTTGGACAATCACGGAAACATGAATCATCGTCGAAAGTAACATCTAAGTAGTACCCGCTACAACAATATTTTTGGGGAACTTACACTGCTAATGCAATCGTTGATGCTAGGGCCAGGCTCCTTAGGTTTTCCTCTTCCGAATATTCTGTTCATCTTGAATTATTAAATATTTTAAACTAAAATCAAAACCAAGGCGACTTGACAATAAAATTTCACAACAATTTTGACGTTTTGTTACTTCAATTTTCTACTTTGACATTATTTTTTAGTGTTGCAACGTGATCAATTGGAAATTCTTTGTTTGGATGCCACCCATTAATTGGTTGTTGTTGGCACTGTTCTTTCTCTAGATGTGTATACCTAATTCTATGAGATGAAAAGTAATTTTGCTACGAAAACTCAAAAAATAATTAGATAAGAAGAATTCCTTCGTTATAAGACGATGGAATATGAAAACGTAAGAGGTGAACGCTGGCAACACCAAAAAATTCAAAATCAATCAATGTGATTGGGATGCAATGTGAAGATTCAATTATTTTCTAATTTCTTACGATTTTTGGTGATAAGACATCGCAGTAGGAAATTCGCTAAAAAGATATTGCTTCAGTGCTGCGCATGTTAGTAACAATTTCCAAAAATATCTCGTCGCCATGGCTACGAACGGACAGAAAGGATCCATTGATGAAGTGGTTTGTATCATTTTAGTGATTTTTTATAATAAATAATGTGTTTGTTGTGTTCAAAATAAAAATGGGTGAGACGAAAAACTTACTTTTAATTATTAAATTAGCTGAATAGCTTTTAAATCGTAAAAGTAATCAACCATCAAAAATATTCTCCGACATTAGCAATAGGTAATGATAAAAATGATAACACAATCAACAAGTTCAAGTACAAAGTCAATTTCCTGAAACAACATCTTATTAAAAATGAATTCACCATTCATTAATGGGAAAATATTAGCTGAATTGATTTGCGTGATGCAGTCAAATATTCATCTTGTCGTCGTCTTCAAATGTGCTATATTTATTGAAGCTAGAATTCAAGGATTCACATTTTTTTTTAAACCAGCCTATCTCAGATCTCACTATACTGGACTACCATTAGTATTGAATCTCTTATTCATCCTAACACAGACATCACTTTTCGCCAGTAATATTTAAGTCCCATGTAATACGGGGCGAGCCCATTGCCATCAATCGGGCCCAAATCCTGGCTCGTGACTGCCACTGAGAAATTCCTCATCATTATATCTCACAATTATTTGTAGGTGAAGATGCTATGTCATCCCTCGTGCACACAACTCAACCACAGCCCTGATTGTAAAGCACCTTGTGCTATTAAATGCTGGAAATGGGATGTGAACCAAATTACCATGAACAAACTTCAGAGTAGCATCAAGTATGGTATTCTTATTTTGAATAGGCCAATCACACATAGCCAAGGATTTCTGAAAAGTTTATGGAATAAAGGTCAGTTTTAATTCACTTTCATTATTTTGTTAGATTTGATACCATTAATGGTATCATAACATCACGCCTGTAATCCCTCAGGGATTGGGCAGAGATGTACCTAATAGTACACTCACATTTCGCCAGTTATGTCTAAGTCCCATGTAATAGGGGCGAGCCTATGGGCATCAAACAGGTACAAACCCAGGCTCCGTGGCTGCTATCGAGAAAATTCCTGATGAAAAAAAACCTTCCCAAACTATCTTGGGGTTGGCTTCCAGTCTAACCGGATGCAGCTGAGTACCAGTAGTTTACATGGAGCGACTGCCTATCTGACTTCCACAACCCAGTAACTGGGTAATACAATACCCCTTGGTAAGACTGGATGTCAGACTTTTGGCTTCTGACTACTCATAACGACTGTCAAAGAGCTACATATAAATGACAGCAGGGACCAACATCTTAACATGCTTTCTGAGGCACGGAGGAAACTTTGTATGTAATTGTGGTCACCCAACCACGGACCAACCTTGGCAAACCTCAAAGATCAACCCATGAGGCAGTTATCATTTAGCCATGACCTCCTCTAGTTCTTTAAATACCTACATACAAATTGAAATACATACAATAAAATATATTAATGTCCTTCAGCTAGCGTCAGGATGACTGTTGATGGTGGTACTAACCAGTGG
This sequence comes from Cerastis leucographa, assembly GCA_963082945.1. Taxonomy (NCBI): domain Eukaryota; kingdom Metazoa; phylum Arthropoda; class Insecta; order Lepidoptera; family Noctuidae; genus Cerastis; species Cerastis leucographa. Next base: position 15,076,899 of record OY720356.1, on the reverse strand, counting down.
GACAAGTTCGTAAGCAGCTTTCCAAGTGATGCACAGAATACCATAAAGGATCCAGACCTCATCTCGGGAGACTTTGACTCTATCGCTGATTCTGTACTAGAGAAATACAAAAAGAAAGGCTGTAAGGTGAAATTATTTTTTTCTCTTATACTATACTATTAAATTGTTAACAGTTTTTAATATAAAATGTAGCTTTTTTCCAGTTAGAAACAAATTCATGAAAAAAAAAAAAATACAAGTAACAGAAAATATTACCTTACAAAAGAATTGTTGTTTTTGTTTTTAAATCAAACCACGGTGTAATAATTTAGATGTTAATTTTTTCAGATTATCAACACTCCAGATCAAAATCGTACAGACTTTACAAAAGCAATCATGGAATTAAAAATACATAACAAAAAAAATGCACTAGAGGTAGGTCTATTTTTATATTCATATTTTAATCATAGGAGTTGCCACCATGAAATATTAAAAAATGTTCTTGTACTCAAAATATTCAGTTTTTATTTGGGATTGAGAACAAAGTCTAATGTTTCCATTAATTTTCAGATATCCCATGTTATTGCAGTGGCCCAAGCTTCTGGCCGGTTAGACCAGATAATAGGGAATATTCAAACCCTGTTCTTAGTAAAGGAAGAATTTTTGTTAGATACAGACACTCATGTGTTTATAATGTCTGATGATGCTATATCGTGGCTCCTGCTACCTGGCGACCACGTCATCTATATTCCTGAGGAAACCAGGCTGCATGACGGGGCATGGTGCTCATTGGCACCAATTGGTGAAACTTGCAAGTATGTTTCTACTACTGGACTCAAATGGAACCTAGGTAAGTATTTTCAAACAAAACAAAGCATAACATAACTGTTTCTCTGAAGGGTTAAAAGTTCCAATAGTTCATTAATGCCAGAAGTCCCATGTAAAATGGGGCGAGCCTATAACCATCCAATGGAGACTATTCCGAACTATACTCTCGGCAGCCACTGAAGAATTCGTGGTGAATTCATGATATAAATTTATCCGACCTGAGAGTCGAACCTAGGAGGACCTCATGCTCCGAAGTAGGGCTTGAGATCACCAGGGCTTGGTAGGGATACAAATCTTCAAATTCCACCATATTATCTTCATCTCCATTTTGTCTTAACCACATTTACAGCCTTGTCCATAGGAAAAAAATCGTGGATTAATGTATTAATACCTCCCACCACATTCTTCAAATTCTCTTTAACCCCTTGACCTTTTATTTCACTGGTTCAGTCTGTTATTTTCCTCATCATTCTCTTGCCCTTATCCCAATTAATTTGGGGTCGGCGCAGGATCTCTTCGTCTTCCATACTTCTCTATTACTTGTCATCTTATCAGAGACCTCCTTTCTTGCCATATCGTCCTTTACCCGTCCATCGTTTATTTGGTCTTCCTCTACTCTTATACCCAAATTCATACTCAAAACTTTCCTCACGATATTTTCTTAATTTCTCCGCATCACATGCCCATACCACGACAACCATTTATCACACAACTTTACAGTCACTGGCGCTACTTCGTTACTTATTTATTCCTCATGCTGTGATAAACTGACCATTGCTGGATAGGTCGACTACTAGGTACTCTGACTGGACAGGTACACTCAAAAATTTGTGCTTCTTTCTGCTAAAGACCACCTCAGACGCAAATCTGTTTGGTATCATGTGGTTCAACCAAGATTATGCCTGGACTTTAAAAGATACTGACCTCTTGAGGTTTCGTCTGTTTCATCTTAGAGTTGCCAGATAGGAAAAAAGTGATCACGTTAAAAAAAAAGGTTGTTTAAAAGTGTTTTTAATTATTGTTTCGCAGACAACCAGGAGTTGCGGTTTGGTGGTATTGTAAGCACTTCCAACACCTTTGATGGTGCAGAGAAGGTTACAGTAAAGTGCAGCCACACCCTTTTGTGGTCGATGAGGATACCCATGGTAATAAGTAAGTAATTTTTTAGTTCTATTCCCTTTTGTTTTAACATTAACCTGTTCATAGATATTCCTAACTTTGACCCCTGAAATAGGATGATCTTCGTTGAACTATAAACTGTGCAGTACCTGTTAGAAACTCGTCAAATCTTTGATAAACGTTATATGGAGACAGAACCTTGAAATTCTGACAAACAGTCTTAACAAGGGGAATATCTTACCCGCTGGGTTGTGAAGGTCAGATAGGCACTCCCTGCAAAACAGGGCTTTAAATAACGGTAAAATTTTCGTAACGTTACCTTCATTTGTCAGTGTTACCGTTAATATTAAAATAACGTTAGTAGAATTAACGTTATTTTTGCAAATTTTTATCGTTAATTTATATAACCGTTAATTGCGCCAAACCTTGCGAACGCCGCATTTCGTGGGTCGCTAGGTCATGGTTGAGGGAGTCAGTATATGGTTAGCAACTTAGCATCTCACATACCACACACAACCTTGAATGTGACTGGGTTTTTGCTAAATTAACGGTACAGTAACTTTACTATCTTATATTAGGTTAATTGTATTTAACGTTAAATTACTGGTAATGTTATCAATTAACGTTATATTTTTGTGAAATTAATAAGGTATCACATTGGAATTAACGTTAAGTAACGGATATTATTTTATTAGTTCGTAACGTTAACAAGCCCTGCTGTAAAATTTATACTTATACTTAATACTTATCCTGTTGAGCTAAAGTAGGTGTATTATTCAACATAATTGCCTATTTCCATGTGTTTTAAAACTAACAACAGAGATGGCGATAATTATTGTTATTAAACAAGTATTCTTTGTTTCAGCTCCTTGAATAGGACGTGTTTAGAATAATATTGTAGGAACACCCCATAGGGTGTACAACACACCTAATTGATTTCTGCCTGTTTTCACCAACACTTAGTGACACCTAAATATATTTTATAGGACTGTTGCAAATTGAAACACACGACGCCCCGCCAAGCGTTCAATATTCTATAGAATAGAAGCGCTTTTATTTAGGTGACACTTATTGTCAGTAAAGACGGGCTTCAGTGTCTACGAACTGTTGTTTATAACAAAAAAGTTTTAATCAACTTTTATACTGTAAACTTATAACCTACTAGAGATATAGGTAGACAACCTATATCTATCCGTTTTCACAAACGCTCGGATTCCATTTCGATTCGGAAAGTCGTATGTCTATCTCGCTCGCGTTCGTAATGCCAAAACAAGATACGACTTATCGAATCGAAATCGAATCCGAGCGTTTGTGAAAACGGGAGCAGAAAGCGAGCATTCTTCAAATATGGAAACTGCCCTCTGGTGGACACGTGCATGGCAGTACAAAAGTATAATTGTTTTCTGTCATCACATTTTAGCAGATCAGATTAGTAAGTCCAGTAAACACTGCCAAAAAGTATAAGATATTTGTGCACTTGTAGAACCATGACCCCTACCGTGTGATTGCGATACGCGCTTAGTCAGTTTTATACAAACTTTAGACGTCTATTTAAAAATTGTGTGAGTTTCGCTGAAGTAAGTCTGTAAGTTAGTTCCAAAATCAACCCATTGTAATATTTGTAATCATTAGAATATCACTCACCGTCTTCTAATATTTATTCCATTTTTAAAATGTACTGAACATTCATAATTATATAAGTTAGTTAGTGTTTACTGATGACTAGCTCTCGTATTTTAATGTTTAACATCTAGTTCTTAAAGTATTTATTTAAAATGAGAATTTCAGGTTAAAGTATATTAAATAATCAAACAAAACCATTCAATTGGGTGCGTTTTCTGATCCATTTTCATCAAATACTTTTAGAACAGATATTAGACGCCATTATAATGATGCGGTGGAACTCTTTAGGAATTTGTCTGCTTTTTTTCAGTCGTGAAATAAATGTTAGTAATTCAATGGTTCTAAGGTTATTTATTATTTGTTAGGTTATTATCGGTTTCAGATGTTATTGGATATTTCCATTAGGGATTTCTTATTCCAGGCTGAAGATTGGTTTTATGTCATGTTCATGTTATGTATTGGTTGTTGGTTGTTGTAGCTAAGTCCAAATCTGAATCTGACCAATGAGGTCAATCTATTTCGAAGTATAAAATGTCAGATTTATCAACCAATGACGATGCTTGAAACTATGTTAGCGCCATAACAATAGACCTGCTCCTTAATACATGGTCTAAGCACTAAAATAACTAGCGGAGTTTGGGTGACTAAACTCCTCTGCTTACCCCCTGGAAGCTGACGCTATGTTTCACCGTCGCTGTTAGCTGACTTGGTGTTTATGGGTCTTGTCTATTATACGCGCGTTTTAAACATCATGATTCAAGTGTGCGCCATTTTGTCTGACGAAATATGATTCTGGGAACGATGAGTAGATTAGCAAAGGCGTACTACGCCAAACAGCCAACCTGTAGTTTGGCCGGGAAACTCGCTTGCTTATTGATGTATACCGGACGATTGTTTATCCCAAACATTAGGCAAGAATACACGCTGATTAAACGTGCCAAAAATATCCGTTTAATCGATGTGGTAAACGATCTAAGAATTATTTCTGTCTGGCCTTTTTTCATGCAATTAAGTAGACATCGATCAAGAAAGTATTGCACCATTTGTAAACATATTGTAAAAAAAAACGGTGTAAAAAGACCTAATAATACAAAAAATATGACGGCCGAATACTTAAACTTCTCCATTTTTATAAGTCGGTTAATTTGTATTTCGGATTTTTTCGGTACATTTGAGGTTCAAATTGTTTCTTATTTAGTTTGTAATCCCACCAGGGTGATAAAGGTTGTGTTTTACAAAACGTATTTATTGGGACTAGTTTTGATGATAAATAATACCTATCTAAGTACGTATGTACATTCATTTAAAAAAAAAACGTCAGTACACGTGCAAAGTCATATAATGCCTATTGTATTTCTAATATTATATTTTTACTGACTTAATAGTTTAATGGTTGTATTTCTTAGTACCCTATAAAGATTTGATTTCCCATTGTTTTATTTCACGACTGATGAGTAATTAAGTTGATATTAATAGGTACTGAATAATCAACAGCCACTATACGGTGAACTTGTAAATTGTAGAATAGGACAAAAAATCGCCATATTTACGTCGTGGGAGCGATATTAAAATATCTGTGTAATTCAATTGTATACGTAAATTATAGTAAGTATAAACATTCTTGTGATGGTACTTAAAGTTTTCATAAATATTTAGAATATTCCTTAAGTTATTGTTCATTTATTATGATCTGAAGAAAAAAAAACTGTAGACTTTTTAATGAGGGTGCAGGTGGTAAAATTTTGAAGTGAAACTTCTTATGTGACTTCCAACAAGGTTGCGTTAAACGTTTCACGCTAGCATGGAGGGGGAATAGAAAGAGACAGAGCGAGAGTGAATGCGTGGCACTCGAACGCATGCGTGTAGTATTACGAAGTTTCACTTCTTCCGCGCGGTGGGACGCACTATTTTTTTTGTCGAAGTTGTATCGAAAAACAAAGATGGCGTCGTTAGTTCCGACTTGAGCCACGGGTTGAAAGAACTGCAGTACTTTACATACTGTTTGACATGATGACATGTCTCAACATTGGTTATTTAGGTCAATAGGTTGGTTGTTACTTTATAGACCATATTCACTAGGCGACAACGATTGGCAGTATCCGTCGCTGGCAAGATCGATTGACTCTTACCATCCGAAGTTTTATGTTAATTTTAATTGATATAAAGAAAAATAGACGTACCGACCTATAATGCGATGTATCGTTAAATTATACGATGTCAAAGGTTTATATTTAATTCTGATTACAAGACCAGATAAAAATATACATTAAAAACATTTTACCTGTTTTTTAGCAGTCGAAATATAATAATAGAATTGAACAATTTTGAAGTACGTGTCTTTTCGATTCCGCGTTTTTGTGATTTTCGATAATTTGAGTTTCTTATGAAAGTTTAGTTCCCATTTTTCATTTTCTCTAATACTAGATAACACTTAAATGTAAAGCCTAACTACTGTACTACACGTTCAATTTTAAACTCTTGGAATTGAGCTGCGCGTTTAAAGAGCAACAACGCGATTTTGCTTAGAATATTATTAAATATTTTACAATATGCAGGAGGTATTACCACTATACATGTAGTAAAAAGACCCATCACGAAGCCGTCAAGCAAGCATCTGTACATGAAACTAAGTAACTTTACGCAAAAAATATTGCTAAGAAATGACGTCTCAATGTAACATACTCAAAACTCAAACTCAAAGCATTTATTTTAATTAGACCATTACAGGCATGAAAGTCAAAAAACTACAGTCCCAGTCACAAACAATAACTTGTGAAAGTACTGTAGTTGCCCATTCCAAAGCGTAGATCTCTATGGAGAAGAATGGACAAGAAACTCCATGGACACTCTTTTAAATCAAAATACACACATCAAAAGTGTCTAGGGATCAAGCATTTTTATGCGGATTTCTTGAGATTGAGATGTGGCTTTGTAATAAATTTATGATTTTATAAATTTATATGGATCCTTTTTGGTGCATTTCATAATTTGAATCAGGAACTGTGAATCAAATTCGAGTAAAAGATGAAAATCAGCTGTCAATATTTTCCCTATAAAAACATACAACGCATTGAAGACATTATTAGTGCTACTGTTTCCCTACTACTGATTAAAACCAACGTTATTATGGAGCGGCGACGTCATTTAAGCAGGGAAGAAATGCTCAGAGCCGTGGGAATGATAGAAGCTGGTTCCCGGCAACGTACTGTGGCTTTAGCTCTGAATACAAGTCAGAGTGTTATCAGTCGACTTTGGACACGTTACCGAAGCACTGGTACCGTGGCTGAGCGCCATGGAAGACGGTATCGCTGCACCACACGGAGACAAGACCGATACATTCAAATCTTAACTCGAAGAGCTCCAACAATAACCGCCATGATGTTAGCCGTGAGGCTTCATCACTCTTCAGGGAACTTAATTAGCGACCAAACAGTCAGAAACCGCTTGCATGAAGTGAACCTTCATTCCCGAAGACCGCTACGGGTACCACCTATAGCAATGCACAATCGTAGGATTCGATATCAATGGGCTCTTGAACACAGAAATTGGGCAGAAGAACAATGGCGTTTCGTGTGCTTTTCTGATGAGTCTCGTTTTGGTATGAGACCGGATACAAGACGTATACGACACTGGAGAACCCCTGGACGCCAACAGCGATTAAAATCCTGCCAGGAAGTCCATCCTTATAGTGGTGGAACCATCATGGTATGGGCGGGTATTTGGATCGGCGGAAGAACTGAGTTGATTTGGATCAGAGGCAACCTCAACGCTCAAATTTATGCTGAGACGATTGTATCAGATGTCATCGTTCCTCTACAAGTGCAAATCGGTCCCTTATTTCAGTTAATGCATGATAATGCACGACCGCACACCGCAAGAGTTGTAAGACAGACTCTCGCCGCAGCTAACATCAATGTCCTGCCCTGGCCTGCTCAGTCGCCAGACTTGAACCCGATTGAGCATGCATGGGATATGCTACAGAGAAGAGCTCTGCCGAATATGGAAGGTATCCAGTCGCAAGAAGACCTTTTTTTGTTGTTGCAACGAACATGGGCGGCCATTCCACAGCGTGATTTGGATGAACTCATTTTGAGTATGCCAAACCGATGTTCTTGTGTTGTTAGTGTTCGCGGTAGAAACACGGATTATTAATTGTTTAAGTGACCCAATAAAATTTTAAAGAAAACTGTTATTTCAGTCTTTTTTTCGAACTTTAATGTTAGTGGTTCAAATGTCAAAAATCCCTTTATTAGAAAATGGCAAATTTCTTTATTAATGCAAAGGTGACTTGGTTTATCGTTACTGTGACAAACGAAAACACTTTATTTGATGAATCCTTAAAGAAAATTTTAATTAATATCAATCAGGAGAAAAGTTATTGCAAAAATATATGTTGATCCCTAGACACTTTTGATGTGTGTATGTTACAAAAGCTTGGTTACATCATTCATGTTGAGAATTACAAATATGTGAGAACGATGTAGAAATACGGGCAAGTTAAGAGCGAGTAAGTTAACGATTAAATCAGTAATTCAAAAATAAAGTAATTATAAATAAAACATTGTGCTTATGAATTTAGTAGTAGACATGTAGGTACATGCATTTAATAGTATAGTAGTCATGGAAGTATTTAAAGTTCACAAGAAAGTGCTATTTATAAAAATAAACTTGTTATAAAATTGGAAGTTTGACCTCCAATACCTCCATAACCTAACTAAAAGGTTCTAGGTATGGTCCGGAACTAAAAAAATATCGCAATGACGGGACTTCTTTAAGAGTCTTTTTATAGCCATTTTATGGATGATTTCAACTGGGTGCTGCCTCATATTAGTGAGATGAAAATAATCTTGACACTTGGAATAATGTGTAGGTAAGAATTTGTCTACTAAGGCAAGAAAACATGCCTACATGATGCGCATGCAATTCAGCATGATATTGCACAAAAGTTGTTGCCAGGTGAACCGGTTTATTAATTTATTTTATCTAGATTTTATTGATTTATTCTACCTCGCATGTTGTTAATTATTGTTCCTTTTTTAGTTAGTTTAATTTGTTAATTAGTTGGTTATGGTTTGTTTAGTATGGGAAAAAGATGCGTGGATTGGGACGTATACAACCTTTTTTTATATCCCATAACTCTAGGGTTATATTCTGTAGGTAAAAATAATACTAAAACTCCTAGAATAGGTGGTCCAAAAATGCATAGTTTCAGAGATATCATCAATCATAATTTTCTTAGGTCAAAAATTGTCACCAGTATGACGAATCTTTTCTTTTGCGAGGTTGCTGTAAAATAGTAGTAGTTTCATTGATAAATACGAGTAATTCTTTTTATTCAAATCAATAATTCATATTTAAAGCTAAGAAAATGCGAAATAATACAAAAAAAAGTATGATTGTAACATAATTCATATGCTAGTTGATTCTTTGATATGGTCTCAATCATATCCTAGACTTATGGGATATAAAAAAAAACAGGTTGTATATATCAGTATAGTGATAAAATAGTTTTGTATCTCTGATTAATCCAATGTGTGTCGGCAGGAAACTTATGGACCTTACCATATATCTGTCTGCTTTAGGATTTTAATATTATAAGTGTGTATGTTCTTTCTGGCTATCTTTCTAGATTCCGACAATGTATGTTCTTCATAATATGTAAAGCCTTCTGCTTGTCAATAAATAATATTTATCTTCCGAAGTTTCGACCTTCAGTGTTCATCTGAATTTTGCAAATTAACCGGTTAAGTAGCCTAGCGATTGTTCAAGGCGATCTTTTGTAATTTCATCGTTTAATATACGTGTAGCTATTTTAAAAGGAATAGCACAATACATTTATAACAGTAATGTTGTGCAGTCAGCTATAAAAGTCGGTTAAATGTTCCGGTTTTATTTTTTAATTTGTATGTATAAATATGGAAAGAATGTTACTTTTAGAAATATCATCTGATGGTGATGTTTTTTTTGTAGATTCATGAATGGAAGTAAGATTCTCTTCGTCAAAACATAAGTATTGCCGTCTATTCGGTGAGATGGTATAAAGTCAGTGTCAATTTCAACCGACTTTCGTTGCTGACCCTACAAAATAATATTATCTCATGTAATATTCTACTTACCTACATGTATTAAATAACTGCCATAATCAATGTATCATTAATCATATTATGACTTAGTAGAGTTACCAAATAGAAACTGATTATGTGATTTTTTTATATTACAAAATGGATGGCGTGTGCATAGTTTTGTTGATTTAATATTGATATATTAATTTATTTCCGAAAACGGCTGTTTTTAGTAATTTAAGAGACATTAAATTTAGTAGCAAATCTACACCGTTTCAAGCTTCTAAGAAGCCGACGTGTATAGCCAGTTAACACCTTGTTCTAAATGTTACGGTCCCGCCAATTTATTTGTGGTTACCAACGAAACTATTTTCTGCGTGTTAATTTATTAAAAAGTTTGGGTGCTTAAATGTATGTTGTAAAAAAATAATGTGTAAAACAAAATCAATTGAATTGAAATGTTACTTACTATAACAATAAGAATAGTGTTTTACACATTTATTGGTCGAATGATGACATGTTATTTTTATTTAGATAGAAAAAAATATATAGAAAGTATTTTTTACAATTTTGTTTGTTAATTAGTTACATTCTATTTTTATTATATAATATGTATTTGTACATGTACTTATCTAACAATGTGTACTTATCGTCAATAAATATACAATTCTTATAAAAACTTACCTTTTGTTTTCTTTTTTGTTCAGTACTTCAGTAGGATCATTTATTTCGACGAAAAAACGCTTGGGATTGAACTGCTCCAATTTTAATTGCAATTGAATTGAATTTGTATTACATTTTTCATTTTTTTTTTAAATTACGCACTCATAACACATTTTAATTTTATATACACAATGACATTATTTACTTTTATGTACACCATGACATTTACTTTTATTTTATAATTATTGTTCCAGATTTAGTTGATATTAACTATTTACTTTTTAAAGTTAGGTCATATTTTTTTTTCCATTTAGTTTAGTTACTCGTAGTTTGTCTGGCAGTTTGAGTACTTTATGCGCCCTACCCCAATGTCCTTTCTTTGGTATTGTTCGTCGTGTCGTTGAGCTCCTTAGTTTATGAGTCGAGCTACACGATGTGTGGTTGTTTCTTCAAAAGACCATCATAGACGCTAATCTGCATGGTCCTCGTATGACTTGAAGAATGTCTGGACTTTAAAAGAGACAATGACCTCTGTGAATGAGTGGGCTGTAATCCACCACGCGGGCCCAGTGCGGGATCGTAGATGTCACATGTCTTCGATTTTTTGGTCTAGGATATGCTGGTTTCCTCACGATGTTTTCCATCACCGTTTTTGAGGGCAGCGGTGATGAAATAAATTACACAAAGTAATGCGCCTGCCTGGGTTCGAACCAACAGCTTGCTGCTCGTAAGTCGGGGCTGCCACCACTGGGCTACCACTGCTCTCACATGCATGTAGTACAATTAATGAATCTAAATTCGATCAAATTACCTTACCTACTACCTTGGAAAAGACCTCAATCATTGCAAATCGCAAGACAATTGGAATAATCACCAGTTGACTAGAATATTGATTATGTCACATATATGTTTGTATCATGGATCATACAATCGTGAATGATACAAAACAAGGTAAGTATGCAATGTTTAATTATTTAGCGTAAATAGTGCATCAAATGTATTTAAAAAGAATACCTATTAGGATGGTCTGCCTGTATCTCTGTAAGTGATATTTCTAGTAGTAGTTTAATTGCTTTTTAATATGTTGTCATTTAGATAGCATTATCAGTCTGTAATGTAGACCTACACATAGTATATAGATACCTTTCATATATTTTTGCTTATAGCCACAACAGAATATCTAAAATTAGTTTCAAAGTTGAAGTTCAATTTTCTAAATCGATTACCACAAAAGTGGAGTGTACAAAAGTAATTATTTAACCGCAGTACGAATCACGCAATGATGAGTCGTCGCGAGGCCGCGGAGGCTGCGCAGGAGTCGCCGGCGCAGTGCTGCCAACCGTACGGCGAGATCACGAGATAGCTCTCGTCTTCCTTATCATCAGCTGATGTGACAACAACATAGGCACGACTTCTTCACTTGTGTGGATTATTATTGCAGTACACCAACGCTTTTTTCCATACGTGAGTATTTTATGTCACTTTTTATTAGATTACCTACAAATGATTCCGTTTAAATTTAAATACTATTATTTTCGCTGTCGCCACGCCTGTCGGTTTTAATTTATTCTTCACAGCATTAGCCGATTAGCCGCGAGGATATTATGTTTTAATTTACAAACTGTCCAGTGGTTTATTTACATAAACCGTAGCGGTATAAACTATTAACTAACGTCCAATTTAATAGGTTCGGTGTAATAAAAACACGTTATTATAATATAATATAGTTTACGTAACCGGGATGCCAAGATTAACGTAATAATTTACAACTATGCGCGTGCGCAGACACCGTTAAATTCCCTTTATTCATACCTTCTATTAAAAAAAATATATATGAATCAGTAGCTAAGGTATCCGTAATGAAAAACAAAGTTAGGGAACAATTTTAACGATCACATCACGAAGTTAGCATGGTCACATGTTCGGTGGCACCAACATGGCAATATGAGACCAACGTCAGTTGCTTGCCGCGCGTTCGTCGCGCCAAACGTGTTACCGTGAGAGGACTTCGATACGAAACACGATCACTGGTGCGTCCCATACATCACTATTTATTCTAACAATACTAATCAAACCTAATCCCCTAACTAATAAAGTCCATTTCCGAAGTGCAGTTTACAAACTAACAAAAATTCCTGAGTATATAATTGCATTGAATGTATCGTACGGAGCGATAGCAGCCGCCTTGGCTACGAATCGAGCCTTTACACGAGTTAATACTTGATGAGTTGAATCGAACGCATTTCTTTTTTAAGTTTGTTGGTAATTAGTGAGGAAATTGTGTTTTCATAACTTTTATGATTAACTAACGATGCTAATCGGTATTAGTAGTGTGAGAGCCAAAGATATAAGTGTGAAACTGTTTGATTAGTGTTAAATAATTAACGTCGTCTTTATTCTACTGAATGCTTTCTTATGTTTGTGAAACGTTAATATTCAAAGTTATTGTATGTGAATTTTTTATATTCAAATTGTTAGTAAATATTTTAATTTTGGCTGTATTTACAACCGCCTGTTGAATATTAATAATTCATTGTTAAGTTATTCAGTATTATTTCTCAGTGGCTTTGAAAACCTTTAGTGATACATTATCAATTTCATAACTCAAACACTCTGTCCTCTTGAGAATTTTTATCTTAACATTGCCCCTCAACAGTATCACGTTTGTAAGATATATTTTATCTACGACCAGCTCTTAGCATAATACGATCTTTTCAAGAGTTTTCTTATCATTTGTTCGTGTAAATGTCTGGTTAATATCTATGTCAGATAGATACATACGCTATACATCTTTTGGAACCTATTTATAAGTCCTGTCAAGTCAGAATCTGTATTAGATGCACCTGAATTCGATCGAGTTGTTTTTTTGCAAATTTTGAGCCATAGACATAAATCACGTGCCTTTAGCATCTTGAAATAATTATGTCTACGCTTAGTCATCGTATGAAACAATTACAAAAGTATTTTTCTATGAATGCCTTATTATTACAAGCATATTCCTTAATGCTGGTAACACACTGCCGACTTGAGGTGCGACCTTGATAAAGTTTGCCTGGTTTTTTATCTCGCCGGATGCGAGTTTCTGACAAACAATCACATGACTGAAGCAGTCTTCAGAATTTAAATGTGTGCTCTTTGCTACAAATAAGTTTACGATTGCCATCTACTTCCTAGGAACCTATGCGAGGGCATTTCCTGTATGACTGTAATGCTAGGTTTAATCGTTCGACGAAACTTCTCAAATCTTAGATTATTGTATATCACCTACGGTTAGAACGGTCATTCTTCTATGACCATAATCCAATTGACATATTTGAGGGCAGGTACATACTCCCGGTTTCACTGACGGTCTGCCACTTTTCACCCCTAAGCCCTAAGCAAAAAGGTTCAAAAGTGGTCGACCGTCAGAAAACTCAGTATCTTGCTTCTTTCTCTTATTAGCAGTCATCTCACAGATTTCGTCCATCCTAGTCATATCTTCTGCACAATCCCAATTTGTTCCATATGAACAATGTTCTTGAGCTCTTGGTAAATCTCTTAATGATAGTGTGACCATATTAGTTTATAAAAATAAATGTTGTCACATGCTTCTCAAATACGAGGCTAGAGAGTAAATTTAAAAAAAAATCTCTCGTCAAATGTTACATAAATCTTCCAACATTCGAGTCGCAGTCATTCATGTGTGTCCATCGTTTCAGTTAGATGCTATCAATTTAATGCTATCGTTGAGCGCGGTAGGTCGAGCTGAGGGACGGTTCCATTCAATTCAAGGCAGTAACATCATCACGCGCCCGATAAGGAACCCGCTTCCACATTTAGATATAACTCTGTATCATCTTGTTGCTTATCTTTAAAAAATGAACTACTGAACACTTCACTTTAGATATCAGTCTGCCTTATTGGAGTAGACATAAGTGCGAAAATCACGTCGTTTTTTAAAGTTGGTTGTTGTCACCTCATTCTGTGACAGTTTTAAATTGATCACCTAGATAGGAAAGTTTAATGGACGACTAGCAAAGCTATTTATAGATTAATTTCCAAGACACTGGTTATGTAATGCGTAGACAACTTTTTTGACATGGATAAAATGTAGAATGGCCTTCTAATTTTGAAGACATCATAATGTTTTCACTGGAAATATATGGATATTTCGGCGCTGTTGCAGGGGCTTACTATTTATTATGTATCGGGAACTCAAAACAAATAGTAAAAATGGTAAATATCCCGTTTCCAGTTTTCTGACAGTATCAGTGACCATGTCAGTTTAAAAACTTACTTACATCATAATGTTAATTCAAGCTTTAGAAAATGAACCGATCGTTGATGGCTAACCAGCTTAACTTATACATAATATAAGTTACATAAGTAAATAGTAACTACTCGGTAATCTGATGTCTAAGCATGAGCCGTAAAGTTAGCATAAGTGAAATTTAAGAAATCACCTGACCACTACGACATGCGTTGGCATGAAAGTAACATTCTGTAATAACCTCGTGCAGTTCAATAATAACCACTTTTGAATAACCATTCATTAATTTAAATTTGCTTACAAAAGTAAGCAAATTTAAATTAATGAATGGTCGAAATGAATGGTCGTTTACATAGATGTGCATAGTCAAGAGCAACTTTAAACATATTTTTCTCATATGATTGTAATTTTATGTTTTTTCATAGTATTTTGGGGCACATTCTAATAAGAAAGAGGCAAACGTCATTTATCTCAAAGTTGCAAACGTCATACCACCTTAGTCGCTTTTGAATTTTGCTTACTTTATTATACATATTTGTAGTCGTGTCTGTACACATACAGTAATAAAATTAAATGAAATAATGGAGCTGTTTCGCCCAGAACATTTACTTCACTGTACGACTTGGCAATTACAGCAAATATTAAAATATTTCCATGAGTAAATGAGTGCAAGGTTTGCCTTGCGACCAACGTTATTAAAAACAAATGTTGAACTGTTTGCTGTAATTACCAATGACGTGTTCTGAACAATAGCTTTCCTTGTAAGGTCTTCGCCAGATAGGTATACCAACCTCCGAAACTTCCTTCCTCCGTAGGTCTTTCGGTCATCCAGAAGGGTTTTCAGGCTCGAACAATAAGTTCCCTAAATTGCTTGCCCTGTCTTTTCCTCTTCTCCTCTGTAAGATGGGGTTATGTAGGCCACTGTATGACTACTATACCCCTTTTTTTTTTTGCGGATGGGAACTCATCAAATGACTTCTCCCGCTCTGGGCGGAGCGGGAGGGAGTGTCAGACTTGACTGACTAAAACCCATCCATGTTCCTTCTTAGCCCTTTGTGTTCCAGGGCCGCGGTATCTCTTTCGACCAACCCGCAGCATACCTAGTCCCTTACTTAGACTTTTTCGTCTAAATACATATATAGCAAAAGCAATGCTTAAGCTTCATAGGATTGTAGGCGTACGACGACGCGACGGGAGCCCGCCTTAATCAATCTTTGTTCCTTTATTTGTTTGTTTTAAAAACATCTGTGCCAGTATTCACGAAGTATTGGCAAAGTCGCCAACTGTACCTAAAGCGTACTTCCCATTCAGCGTATTTCAGCTAAATTACCATATTTTACGCGAATGTAGAACTATAAATAATGCAATTATGAGTTTCCTGCTGCAAAATGTTCTCAATAGCAATTTGTTATGGGCTGTCATCGCATATATCTGTGGCGATGTTTTCGATCGCTCACCAGCTAAAATAACTTCGTTTATATCTTATATTGCAATTGTTTGTTGCTGATACTGTGGAATATTCCTGTAGGTATGCACTTTGAAGTACCGTGCATGATTTTTCATAATAACATGTTCATGGCTACACAATTTATTGTTGCAGCCTGTCGAACTTTTAGTTTATTAAACATGTGGGGCATGTGCCTAAATATAAGCATCTTGCTGCTAAAGACATTATTATTCGCAACCTTAATAACGGTAAAAATTAAAGCTTTCCAGTATTCTTCTCTATGGTAAAACCATTGTTATACTTATAGGTAATTGTGACAGGTAAATGATACGAATATTGAAAACATATTACTGAACACTTTTCCTTAAGGGTTTAAGTAAGTACCTCATCGGTACTCTCATTAAATCAATAAATATGTATTCACCTGTTTATTGTTCAACTAGAGAAACATCTGCTACTTACTAGATCCTGCAATGAAGGCAAAGCCATGATTTACGACCTAAATCCTAAACGTCCACAAGAAACAATTGAGGACACAAAAACATTGATTAATTATTGCGTCCAGTTGCATTCCATCCCGTAAAAATAACGAAAAGGTCAGTTAATCGGAAGCGAGATATAAGTGGAAGTCGACACCGGAAACAAATGACGAACAGATGGCCTTTGATCAGAGCAACATGTATGTTGCAGGTAAATTTATAAGCGAGTACTACGTGCTAACCTTCACCGAACGGCCACATTTTATCCTGTTTATGACGTCATAGGTCACGAAACTCCTGCGCAAGTGAGCCAGTCGCCACGGTATTCTAATTTCTAAAATTGTAGCGTTTAATATCGATGAATTTGTATCTTATCATGTTATCAGCTAATTAATGAGTGTTCTATTGCTTATTAGCAGTTATTATTGATCATTATCGTAATTACAGAATATTTATTATCTATGCATGTAGATAACGTTATGGCTTCATTCATTTAGTTAGCTTGAAAATAGACTTACTTGCTTCTCGTCACGTCCCCTATCTTATTCGTGTATAAACTCTTATCATTCTCCTTTTTCAAATATTGATTTATATTCTTTAAATCAACTGTACCACTTACTGCCATGAAGAAATTGTTTGCTTTCTCATACATAATTGTTCGATACTGAATTACAGAAAGTAGGGCAGCAAAGATATTTAAACAAATGCCATGTTAAAATACGATTACAATGAACTTGTTGTGACAACTTTAAAAATAATTTTACTTATTCATTAACTCTATATATCACGTTTATAATACACTTGCCTGCACCTTGCACCAACCCATGCGAGTTGCTTGTATGGTTGCTAGGAATTAACCAATCAGAAGCGTTTAAATATGCCATACACGAAAGAAGCATACTATTGTACAATTTACAGTTCAAGTGTTATACTTTGCGCCTTATTTCGTCGATTTCAAAACCTTTTCCCCTTTCCAGTAGATTTAATAAAGCCACAAAACCTGCGAGACCGTTTAAATATTTACTGTCTTAAAAACTAGTCCACCATTATATTTGAAAGTCATATTAGGTCAGATTAGTGAACATTATTCAAAGGAGGTTTCAACCAAAACTGAAAATTTACCTAATGATGTACCTACTGAACAGAAGGTGTGTAGAAATATGTAAGAAGACCAACAATCATCATTGAATACGAATGCCTCCTTCGCTGTTTGTGTCTGGTAAACGTTACTAATCATCCTAACTGCCTTGTCAATCATTTGTTATGATAACTACTTAGCAGCCGTTAAAATTATCTTGTACTGGATACTCGAATGAAAATTCTATTGTTTCTACTTGCGTCATTTCATTTCGTGTTATTCTGCAGATATCGAGTGCCTTTGGCTGCTTAGATTTTTTCATTGTTAATTACTTCGGTATTCAATTTTATTGAGTCGTTGCCATTTTATTTTCGGTAATTATTAGAAAAAGGCATTTAAAATTGCGCCGCATAAATTCTTCCCGCATATCAACTCAACTTTTGCAATGTCAAGAACGAATAACGTCAATTTTTTTTTTTCCCTAAATCATTGCACCTAATATAAATATCGCCCAAATTGACTGTTATAAAATTAGGAACTGTTTTGTAATCAGTTCAAACTTTGCCGTTGTTTACTTTTGCCGGCTTAGTTTTCCGCGGTCATAGCACTGCAAATAAAGGTGTAAAAGATATCTCTATTTTTGTTTAATGGCATGAACTGATTACAGTAGAGTAAAATTAAAGTACTGGTACTAAACCTATATAAGAACGTGGATTACAATCGTTTGAAAATGGCAAATATTTCAAGGCAAGCTGAAGAAAACTTGTTTAGGAAATTGCAATTTAGATGCGTCAACTGCCTTTTTGCTTAAACAAATGTTTAGGAAGTAATGTATTTTATAACAATACAAAATCATCTTAGAGAATAATAGAGTTTTGTAACAAAAACTGGACTGCGTTAGTCGTCAGTCCACAAAAACGATTAGCCTTGCCACTGACCGCGAACCGTTGCCGATAATTTCTGCTTCATTGAATGGGAACGCTCAGATCGTTGACAGTTTTTTCATCTAAACGCGATTTGCATTTAAACATTGTTGTTTTTAGATTAAGCTAATCTGAAGTTATTAAATCTGATAAGGATTAATTAAGAGCCGCGCTATTTAACTTCTACTTTCAAAGATTCCAACTCTTTTGATTTCTTAAAGACGCGATCAAATCTAGGTATTCAGAACAGGACATTAGTAAGACAGTATAACCTAATTAAAATGCCAGAGTTGTGACTACACATAGCTCAAATCACTTGCTGTAACAAAAACATTAGAAGTACGCACTTCAAAAACAATAAGAAGTGCTCATTGTGGTGTCTAATTGTGTTTACAATCATTGTCTCCGAGTAGTTCGTAAACACTCCAAATGTTGATGAGTGATCATCAGTTCCAGAGATCTGCCGTTACTCTTGCCCAGAATATTCTAATGGTTTTTATGATGACATCGTCATTGAAGACGCGATCTTATATCAAAAGCTTGGGCTGACCACTGGTGGGTTTAGAACTCTGGCTGGGTCCAGCTTCCGCCAAGCATTTAGGTCGTGCCCGCTTATACGCTTGCTGAATCAACACTTCGTTTATGTGTGTCGGCTAAGGGCAATCATTCAATTCAGATGCAGTAGTCCACTCTATATTACTTAATGATTACACAGTTTGGTGGACTTTTCCGAGAATTTCTGCTTACATTCCTTTTTTACCATCATGATCCGCAGTCCACTGCTATTGTTCATAATAAATAAGCACCTTTTTGTTATGATTTATGAAGTATAGCAGTGGACTGCCATTCTTCAGATAGGTAATGGTTATTTGATTTAACTTCGTGATGAGTTCATTAAATTAGATGATGACATCATTGTTGTTATGGAACAGGTGTCCACGAGCATTAACAATGATAGACAGGTTTCGAACTTGTGATAAACTAAAACCACTTTCTCAGCCTCCAACCTCGTTTTATACTTACATGATCTTAATTAGACGATATAAATGTGTAATGAAACTGTTTGCTTTTAAAAACTCCTTGCACGCATGAGTACGCGTATCGAATCTTGTGTTACGGTCGGTGGCCACAACTCGTTCAAGATTTAATTTAGTAAAAAGTTGCGCACTATACCCGTAATTGGTAGCATGAATTATTTAATGTTGATTCTAGTGCAATTAAAAACACCATTTTCTGACTGATTAAATTTTCTAAGCTCGGATTTCCATGAGCGAAAATTGGCACGGAAAGTGACTGACGGGCCTGCCAGCAGCTAAACAGTCGAGACTTGAGACTAAACCGGTGCGACTTATTAATGTCGGTGCAGATGTACGATTATCTGTTTCTAATTTTCTATCCAGCTCACTTGCTACATAACGAGTTTTAAATGGCGAAAGTGTCGCATTGCGCGTCGGCGCAATAAGAATTTTATAATCATCTTGGACAAATGTTACATAAATGCACAAGTTGGGATGAAACATGTATGCAACCATACTGGCAATAATGTTCTAGCTTTACAACCTTACAAATAGTACCACTGGCTGTTCGCTACTTTGGGCCCATATTTAGCCGATCGCCATTCTTCTTTGGAACACAAAGCACGCGCCGGTACCCGCTAACATTGTAACTAATGTGGCCTGTTACGTATATAGAAAACGCGATCATTGTTAAATAACATAACTAAATACTGTCCGTTCCATAAGTAGGCAATAATGAGGCAATGTCGTTTCTGTCAATTCACACGTTACCGATAAATTGCAATAAGTAATCATAAGTCAACCTTGTGACGTTGAATGATAATAAGTTGGAGTTGCCCTCATTTCGATCAGCGGCCGCGAAAGCAAATTGCCAACGTTGGCCCTATTGTACTACTCACATCTGTAGGTATTGACAGGTGTCAAATATGGTGTGACACTGCAATTTGAGACCTCCACAGCGCCCTGCGGCCACTAATCTATGGGTATGGGCGTATGGCTAAGGTTGCCAATGTTAGAAGTCCCTAGTCTTTAGCGTTATGCAGATGTTTAAATGGTACTTAGGTATAGGTAGGTTCTAGTAACATAACATCACACCTGTGTTCCTCGGAGGATTAGGCAGATATGCAACTAATAGTACACATACTTTTCGCCAGCTTCGGGAATTATGGTCCGCCGCGGTCGTTTATAAAAGTCCCTGGTCTAATCATGCGAAAGGCTTATGGTTTACCTACTGCGTACTAACTACCTAAGAACAAAATAATGGAATTCCGACATATTTTGATAAGTAAAGCGCAATCGCCGGATCAAATTAATTCATGCTAAGAAATTCTTTAGCGATATGGATTTGGTTATGGTTTACTGTTTCAGTATTTTTGTCTTACTGGCTGTTTAAAACATAAAATAACTTTGTACAAATGATACTAGGAATACTACCTAAATTCCCCAAGAACTCATCTTCCTTTGCCGCTTTTATCTGTCTTATTAACTATTTTTCCCCTTTTAGCCCAAACTAGTCGCATGAACTGGCAAAGTTTTAATATTAATTATCTTCTGCTGCCCATTATATAAATTAGTTGGGTTATTTACAGTGTCTTCTCTTTCTATTTACAGAAACAGGCGGGACACAATAGACCACCATCATGGGGGCCATGTTCCGCAGCGAAGAGATGGCTTTATGCCAGCTCTTCATACAGCCCGAGGCGGCTTACACCTCCGTGTCCGAGCTTGGAGAAGCCGGCACTGTGCAGTTTAGAGACGTAAGTACCATCATCATGAATACAGCACTGGATTGTTTAACAATGATCGGAATCTTGGATGAGCACTAACTACCAAGAGTGGACCAGCATTTGTATGATCTACGAATTCTACGATAGATTAGATAGGTAACCGGACCGTAACCGGCGCCGGTGGTAAAAAATTGCTACCTTTTGATTAATTGTG
The DNA here is from genome assembly GCA_963082945.1 of Cerastis leucographa. Classification (NCBI taxonomy): domain Eukaryota; kingdom Metazoa; phylum Arthropoda; class Insecta; order Lepidoptera; family Noctuidae; genus Cerastis; species Cerastis leucographa. The sequence continues at coordinate 15,055,492 of OY720356.1, read as the reverse complement.
ACGAAGCCTCAGATTATAAAGGAATGACAGCATCATCTTGTAGGATTATAAACCTGGACGAATGAGAGCGGTCCTTCCGCTTACCTATTCTTCTGGAGGAATAAACCCAACAATAATTTTGGGGTCCACATCTGTTGTTTCCTCCTTACGTATTTCTTATCAAGATTATTTGAGTTAGTGATTGTTTAAGTTTTGTAAGATTGGAACTGACAGTACCCCCAAAAATGAAGACTTCAACGATGTACATTTTCGGCTGCACGTTCCAAACCTTGGATATCGCAATTCAAAACCGGAATACAAGACGTTAACATTATTGATTAAAAACACACATAAATATTCATAAGGTCACAATGAGCAAAAATAAAACTGCTTTTACAGACATCCTTTGGTATTTAGCACCTATATGCCAATCAAAATTAAATTAAAAAATCCATGGGACCAAAGATGAGTCTGGGGCTTGAAATGATAGCAAACCTGCGTGTGTGTTTCCGAACGCTTACAACCCTAATCTCTTCAAAGTAAGTGTGAACAGGCTTCTTCTGGGTAAGCTCGTACCATCGTCGACTTTGTCTCTGTCATCTCTGACCTAGACTAGAATCGAGAGCAAACACATCGCAAATAAAAAAAAAAAAAAAAACCAGAAACTTGTCAAGACGAATTGCTTTACGATTAAAAAGTGTATGTACCAGGCTTGCATAATCATCAGAAAGTTGTAAGCGTGACGGGTTAGTTTGGGCTTGATCAGTGGGGCGAGGAGGTAAGGTTAGCAAGATGGCAATCCGGGTTTTGCCCCCAAGGCTAGTTGAAGGTGGTCCCGCAAGGTCCCTAGTTGCCCGCGGCGGATCAACGTATACGCATAAATTAACCAGTCTGCAATCGTTGGCAGTTTATGTCAATGGTAGCAACTCGAATATTTTCCTTATTGAGTTAGTTTCTAGGACTTGTTTTTTTATACTCAGATAAAGTATTTATAACGCGTTGATAGGCTACGGTTGAGCTGAGTTATTTGATTTAAATAGATTTTAATATAACTAGTAGGTATATTTACTGGATTGTGAGCGAATTGTTTGCATAAATAAACGATTAAATAAAATATACGATACATACATTGCAAAATTCTTGCTAGCCTGCATTTTTACTTGATACCGTTTTTTGCGTCACCAACTAAGATAGTGAATACAAAATTAAATTCTTGTAATCTCGTGTTATCATAACAAAGTAAATAGACGCCATTTTAATTGAGCTTAGTAAGAACTAGCTAAATATTTTTTGATTTTATATACACATTGACGACATTCTACGAAGTCCCAACCGCAAGAGCGATATTAAGTATTGATAGGTTAATGGCATGCCGATGATATCGATCCGTCTAATAATACATGACGCGGTCGTAATGTCCGAAGAGGTGTTGCTGTTTTAAAGAAAACGTTTACTTATTTGCAATGGCATTAAATACAGACATAATCTACCTAGCCTTTTCCCAACTATTTTAGGGCTGGCTTTCAGTCTAGCTGAATGCAGCTGATTACCGGTTTTTTACATGGAACGATTGCCTATCAGTCCCCCACAAACCAGTTAGTACTGGGTAATACGACACCCCTTGGCAAGACTGTTAGACTTTCGGCCCACTGACTACCAGTAACGACTGTCAAAGATCTATAAATGACAGCATGTACCAACGGCTTGACGTGCTTTCTGAGGCGCGGAGGAAACTCGGTATATAATGGGTGGTCCACCATCGACAGACCAACCTTGATAAGCCTTTTTTTTTTTTTTTTTTTTGCGAGGTGGAAAATCCGGAAACGGATGTCCTCCGCCTGGGGAGGGCGGAGGGGTCTGTCAGGCTCCAACTGACTAAAACCACCCCGGTGTTCCCTCGCACACTTGCGTCTGGGGGCAGCGGGAACGAATGTGACTTCCGCTGCGAACCTTGATAAGCCTGGCTTAACCTAAAGAATGATCCGAGCGGCTGTTATTATTTAGCCACGAGCTCCTTTTTAATTGAATTAAATACAATCGTTAGCATTATAATTGTTTCAGATTTATGCCAACATAGCCAGGAGCATAATAATTATTATGATCGAATAGAATTATTTGCAATTTATGAAGGTATGTCTCGTGTACAGTGCCAGCCATAAACACCGTGTAAATCACCTCATCACAAAGCCGTCAACCAAGCATTCTGTACATGAAACTAAGTAACTTTACGCTAAAATTATTGCTGGGAAACGACTTTTTTTTGTTGGGTGTAAAATCATGTTTTGTGGCAGAAATCAATGTAACGCACTCAAAACATTGTGCTGATGCACGGATTGAATAGTACGGGGGTCGTGGAAGTGTTTAAAGTAAAAATCTTACATTAAAAACTTGTATTTAAAAAAATACTTGTCAAATAGTAGGAACTTTGACCCCTAATATCTCCGTAACTAGAAGGTTCCCAGGTATGGTGTAGAACTAAAAAATGATCGCAATGACAGGGAGAACCAGTGCCTTTCGGCTTCGTTAAGAGGTGTTTTACACCCTTTATAGGCTAAATCTCATTTGGTAACTTTCCCATTTCGACAACTAAACAAAATACTATCACAAAAGTGCCGATTCGTAACTATTTTGATCTTCATTATATTAGAAAATGTATTTAATCAATGCGTTACATACTAAGTCGTGAACTGAGTATGTACTAGCTAAGCTAGGTAATGGTTATAGATCTCACTTTAGCAAGATAGAGACGGTAACGCACGAGCTAAGAAAAGTTTATAGACATCAGTCCTGTCGTAGGGTCCTGTTGTCTTTAGACTGTATGGTTTTATAACTACCAACCAACCAACCATAAATGAGGCAAGTTGCTTAGCTTATACCTGCGTTCGGATTCTCAAATGATTTTGAACTTAAGATAATTAGCGGACAAAACGCGGGCGAAGCCATGGACATAAGCTACTTTATAATACACTAGCACTTCGCCCGCGACGTCATCCGCAAAAATTTTGATATAATATAGCCTATGTTACTCGGTAAAGATGTAGTACCTTTATAATTGTGAAAGAATTTTTAAAATCGATCCAGTAGTTTTTGAGTTACATCGTAACCAACAAACAATCAAATATCTTTGTAATATATTAATATAAATAATAAAAAATAAATATATTATATACATACAGGGTGTAAATCACCTCATCACGAAGCCGTCAACCAAGCATTCTGTACATGAAACTAAGTAACTTTACGCAAAAATTATTGCTGGGAAACGACTTTTTTTTGGGGGGTGTAAAATCATGTTTTGTGGTAGAACTCAATGTAACGCACTCAAAACATTGTGCTGATGGACGGATTGAATAGTAAGGGGGTCGTGGAGGTGTTTAAAGTAAAAATCTTACATTAAAAACTTGTATTTAAAAAAATACTTGTCAAAAAGTTGGAACTTTCACCCCTAATATCTCCGTAACTAGAAGGTTCCCAGGTATGGTGTAGAACAAAAAAATGATCGCAATGACAGGGAGAACCAGTGCCTTTCGGCTTCGTTAAGAGGTGTTTTACACCCTTTATAAGTAAGTAATACATTACACAGCTTAACTCGCTGAAAGTTCTTTAATTAAAGTAGAGTACAGCCTCCATTCAAAGTAGGGTAACAAAAATGCTCAGCGCACTGACGCTTTGGCTTGCCTGAAGCCCGGTTTCCACCGCGAGCGGAACGGACCCATTTATGACTTCGTTAAACTCTCAAGCGCAAACTGCATACTTATATTTCCACAAACGGTGGTCGTTCCGCTCGCGGTGGAAACCGGGCTTAACGATGCAATGTTCCGACGACTAAGGTTAGGCCTCCCGTCAGACCGGTTTCCGGCCACACGCGCCTGTTTTACGCCACAATGCCTTTATTACCATAGGATCCACATAACAACCTTCTGACATAATATTTACTTATTACGAACACATAATTGTTAAATAACTTACTATAGGTACCCGTTTTTGCCACACAAATCAATGCATAAATATTGTTGTGCTGTCGGAATTTTAATTATGGCAAGAAAGGACGTGTCCGATAAGATGACGGGTAATAGAGAAGTATGGAAGAAGAAGACATGCTGCGCCGACCCGCGATAAATTGGTATAAGGGCAGTAGAAATGATGTTGAAATTTTAATTCGCGGCATTTAGTGATAGATCCGAGCATTAAAAGTCCAACAGTACTTTTATTAAGGTATTTTTTTTTGAGATCGACTATTGAAAACTAAAATTAGTACTTTGTTATATTTATCTAAGACGCTACTTACTTTTTATTTTTGCCCTACAAATCAGTCTAGTGAAGACAATAGTTGTTTTATTCTCGCTCAGTAATTGCTTTGTTTATTGAAAAGAGATAACTAATGCAAATTAGTTCGCCAGTACCCACATTGTAACTAGAATATAAACTAAGTTCTTCACAAAGTTACAATCACAGCAATGTCATATGACGTAGCAGACAGAAGTGTGTGTAACAGAAGTAGGTATTATTTTTGCCTGGATGTCTATGCATGTGAGGAGCTGACAAAATCCAAGAGATTAATAGGGGCAAAAATTGCATGTTTTCAATGGGAATAAAAAAGGAATGTTATAGGCTGGCTTATAACGTTCACACTGCTGGTACTATCCTCTTCCCTGTAAGAGTGGGCCTGTAGCAGTACAAAAACTACAACAGCGCCATCTATGGCACAAGTGAAGAACTAACACTTTACTCCCACCGCTGTCTGGCAGTTTGAGTACTTTAAGCGACCTACCCAAATGTCCTTTCTTTGGTATTGTTCGTCGTTGCGTTGAGCTCCTTGAGTTATAAGTCGAGCTACACGATAACTGACAAATGCTTGCACTGACTGGACAGGTCCACTCAAATCTGTGTGGTTCTTTCTTTAAAAGACCATCTCAGACACTAATCTGCATAGTCCTCATGTAAATTGAGCAATGTCTGGACTTTAAAAGAGGCACAAGTTAACAGAGAACCTCTGAGTTTGTTTCGGCTGTTTCTTCTCAGAGTAGTCAGGTACGAAACACCGGCCCCATCTAGTTTTAAAAAAAAATGACGTGTAAAAGTGTTTGTAAAAACCTATTTGCAAAATAAACATCATTTATCATTTATCATTTAACATCAAAAGTCTGAATCGCACTATTAGAGATATCACCGAATTAAGCCTTTATAGAAAAACCCGATAACAATGTGTCGGTCAGTAGCCCACCAGACAACACCCGTCTGACGACACCGGTCGAAGAATCCTCCCTTTTCAATAGAGTATTGAGGAACTTTACACCCTGATCTGCATACTCCTAAAGGCCATAATACAACACGCGGGCCCAGTGCGGGTTGTCAGCCACATGACCTCGAGTTTTTGGTTCTAGGACATGTCGGTTTCTTCGCGATGTTTTCCGGGAAAAATTCTCGTAATTAAAGCCTTTAAATTTAAAGTAAGTAAGTGCACTTGAATTTACCTTGCCCCATTCAGATAGAAACACAGATAGTTAAATACTAAGAATTTTAATTGAACTGGAAGCCTTATCCTATGTAAGTTTAAAGTCGTCATAGCCTTTACTCAACTAGGTTGGGCTTGGTTTATAGTTTAATGTACATTATAATATGAAAGACAACGCGTGAGAGCTGGCAAGGTCTTCGACTAACGCCTACGGTTCCATTTTCTTTAGATGACCTCTCTATTTCTATTTATCTCTACTAGGGACTTGTTACATACCGCTCTTACTATATAACAAAATGTTATACTTCTACATAACATAACAACACGCCTGTAATCCACGAAGGGGTAAACAGAGGAGGACTTATTAGTACACCCACATTTCATGAGATACGTTTAAGTCCCATTTAATAGGGGGTGAATCTAGTGGCATCAACCAGGCTGTGTGGCTGTTACTGATAAATTCCTGATGGAAAAACTCAATAACACTTTTTTCGATCCGGGAATCGATCCCAGAACCACATGCTCAGTTGCTCAGCAATCACACTTGCGGCCACTAGGCAAGCGACAGTCAAAAAACTTCTATTTACTGAAAATTCGAGTTCAGTCATGTACGATTACGTCATAAACACAATTTTGCACTAAACCAAACTTATTTTGCATAGTACCGAAGTAAATTTACATGAAACGGTTTCTTAGAAAGTTTAATTTAGCCTTTTCCATGAATGTGACGTTTTTACCAATGTTTGTTTTTAGCACCGAAATCAGACGGAAAAACCGTTGGGAATTAGGTTCACTGGAAAATTTTAATTCGATTAATACCGGATTCTACCTGTAACGATGACTGTCTGATATGATGCAGATGTAAATCTGCTGTTTAAAGACAGATCTAGAAGCCGACGACGATTAATGCTCATGAGTCTATACCACGAAAAAGAGAATTTCTTGTCTTGTGAGGAAAGGAAATTCTCTGTGCCTTAGTGGTCTTCTAGGTGGTCTATCCTCACAGGTAACACACAACAAGTTGCCAGATTTCTTTTGGAAAATCGTTTATGTGGGTAAGACAAAGATAATATATGTATTTATAGGAAGATGCTGTGAAAGATTTTCCATAGTAGCATATGTATACATAATAATAGTTTAGCCCTGAGATTTCACCAAAGCTTTATGTAAACTAGGTAAGTGAAATGATTGATAGAAATATGCATTAACAAGTGTAGATCCTGCCTTATCAATACTTGCTTGCGAACATTTGCGTCAATTTAAGGTAATCGCATCACTAAGTAGTCGACCCTGCACTCAGGATACTTCTGCCGGATACGGTCACTCGAAACATTGGACTAAGGCGCCGAACGTTAACGCTAATTAGCCGCTAAGTGCCACTGACATTTATTCATGACAATCTATTCTAATTGACACAAACAACCTAACAATCTAGCTGCAATTAAATGTGTGTGATTTACGCAGCTCAAGTAACGTTAAAGCACGTTTTATGCTCGGTTTCGGTGTCTATATAATTATTATAGTAGTATAGTCGATCTTCAGGGTAAGCCGCGCTTGCCTAAGTTAGTCCGTGGATGGGTGACCAACCATCACATTCCAAGTATCCTCCGTGCCTTGAAAAGTACGAAGCCGTTGGTCCCGGCTGTTATTTATAGATCTTGGACAGGTGTTACCCAATGAAGTCAGTGTCCCGAAAGTGTGGCAAACAGTCTTCTGCCAAGTCAGTGACAGTCGGTCAACAAATAGATAGTGAATTATCCAGTACTTACTGGGTTGTGGAGGTCAGATGGGCCAGTCGCTCCATGTAAAAATCCGGTATTCAGCTGCATCCGTTAGATTTGAAGCCGATCCTTACATAGCTGGGCAAAAGCTAGGCAGATGATAGTGATTCAATAAACTTTGGCCTAGTCACAGTTTATCTAAAGACCTTAGCAACAGTACATAAATAAAACATGTTGAGCAAAATTATACCGCTTATTATGTATTTACATAGGTACGGGACTAATAATAGTAATTTGTAACCTGTTTTAATTTTTACAACGCATGACTCACGGTTTGGATTTAACAATGTTGTTTTGATAATTAGAAATAAACTAGTTGTTAATACATAACATGGTTAGTATAGGTCACCATTTGTAACAATGCTATTGTTTTGAAAATTCTAGATAAATGTAAGAGAGAGTGACATTGCAACTATGTCTGTGTGAACGCTTGTGTGTGTTAGATCTGTCCATTGACATTTGTTATTTTTTTGATGTTTCACAAACATAAGAAGACTGTACCAATATTATTTCCAGTTATTTTCAATAAGACCTTAAATACTAAAACGAAATTCATTCGCTGCTGGTCTGTAGGTACGTTTTTTGGAGCATCCACACAAGCTTGCCCTATGTTCTTTGAATCACCTGTGTCAAAAATATAGGTATGCAGAAAAGCTTCGCTCGCTCACTAGACCTCGCCATCCTCTTCAAACCTGACCTGTCCGAGTCGGGGTCAGGGTACCGACTGTTTTAATAGGTTTAAGATTCGGGTTCAAGGTTCAGAAGCTTATTTTGTATCAAAGTTTAAACAAAGTTTACAAATTAAATCAGTCAGAAATTCAGAAACAATCGGTTAGAAATGTACAAACATTTTGTGTTCTATCCCTGAGATACATTTGTGTTTTGTAATACTTGAAAGCTGTACCGTAAACGTCTGGTAGCATAACAAATATTATGTGCATAAGAGAAACGAAAGTTGCATATAGCCGAGACCTTCCATATTCCTTCTAAGTATTTAAGATGATGTTGCGCGAGTTCTTGTTAATTGTTATTGTCAATAAAACACAATGCCTACATTCCCGAAAAGATATGCAGAAATGTTAACTGGGCAACCAATCAAGCCATACAAATCCAGTTTATGCGGATCTCTCATTGTACGGCAAATCAATACAAAGCTAGGCCATGGTATACTAGAAATTTATAGCTTGTCTGTTAAACTTAAAGGTACCCAACATAGTAATTTATAAAAAAACGGCCAAGTGCGAGTCAGACTCGCACACAAAGGGTTCCTTACCATTATTTTTAAAAACGAGCAAAAAAATTACTTTTTTGTATGGGAGCCCCCTTAAATATTTATTTTATTCTGTTTTTAGTACTTGTTGTGATAGCATCAATAGAAATTCATAATCTGTAGAAATGTCAACTGGCTAACTATCACGGTTCATGAGATACAGCCTGGTGACAGACGGACGGACGGACGGACAGCGAAGTCTCAGTAATAGGGTCCCGTTTGACCCTTTGGGTACGGAACCCTAAAAAAGTAAATTCAAATCACGTACATTGCACTATAATCTAGAAACAATCTTATTAAGTATACGACTAATAACATGACAATTAAGGCGTACATAGCTTGCTGCCTTTAAATTTAATTAATAAGTCTAATTTACTACGCTAAAATTTACCAATAATACAAGGTGTTTGGTAAATCGTTTGCCATTCCAATCTTAATATATTTAAATATTTTGAAAACCCGATAATTTCATGTTGTTGCTTCTTTTAGCGGAGTTTTCAAATAAACTATCTTAGAAAAAGCTAGTTGTTAATACTCGCTATATATGCTACATAAGGTTTGTTAACCAAACGTTCCTTTTTCCAGTTGAACGTAGACGTGAACGCGTTCCAGCGTAAGTTCGTGAATGAAGTCCGTCGTTGCGACGAGATGGAGCGCAAGCTTCGGTACATTGAGGCTGAAGTACAAAAGGACGGAGTGAACATACCTGTCGTTAAAGAAGCCCCCCGAGCCCCCAACCCCAGGGAGATCATTGATCTTGAGGTAAGAGACTAAAAATACAACTAAGTCAAAATTTGTCTAATCGTGTATGACTAGGTGGCTAACCATGATGTCTTAAAACATAATCTCTTACTCCTTTTCCAGTGTGGGAAAGAGATGGTGCTAGACATCCTGTATAGCTCCGACTCTTTCCCACACTGGAATAAGAGTAAAACAATACTGCTTTAAGACTTCATGGTAGGCCAGCTGATGTATGAACGTGGACGAGGCGGAAGGAGTATGTGAGGGTTACAACAGGTGGCGTTCTGTGGTTTCTGCCTGCCCCCATAGGAAATAGGCATAAGTGTATAAGTATGTATGCAATAAGACTGATTTTATGAAAGAAAATAGTGTAAGTAAATGATGGCGTGAGGATTTTCAGGAGGTATTGAGAAAAAAAAATGTGGCAACGACCCCAAGCAACATGGGGCAAGGGCAGGAAGTTGATGAAGTATCCCGATTTTAAGACTACGGAGGATTTTTTTTGTTATTACATTTTCAACTTTTTTTCTAAACCGGTAAGGTCGATATTAGCTAGTCTGCAGTGAAACCCATGGTGCTCTTCCCCAAGTCTGCGCCAGACAAAAGAATCTACACAAACCCCAGCAAGCGATAAACGTCAAACATGGAAGTCTAAGAAGTTGTTTCATTATTGCCTAGTGTGTAAGAGCTGAGATCGATTCTTGGGTTAAGTACGATTACTGTTAATGGGCCCGAAATTCTCAGTACCAACACCATTTTGGAATTTAATTTAAAAAAATACCCTAAGACATGGAATTCTCAATGACCTAATGTTCTAGGAACCGTAGTTATTTTGTCTTGTAAATAGGTATTTGTAATAAAGGCCAGTAACAACCTTAATCTTTGTGTATAAGTGAGATATTCATACTTAGTATTTATCAGTTCGATATACATATTCGTCACGTACTTATTAAGTTATTTACATATCAACAAGCGCTTTCACTCCCGGCCCCATTTATTATACAAAAGACTTCTTGTGTGAAGGTTAATTTATTAACATAAATAAACGGGGGAAGAGATAAAGGGGACAGCGATATCTGAATAAAGAGGTTGTTAACCTGATCTGACCTCTGTTGTAAGAATATGTAGGTCTCTTCTCGCATAACGCCATGCGTCATGGGCAGGGATAATGGACTACTCTCACTTCCTGAGTTACAATTTGTTTGTTGTGACAACAAAGTGATGTTGGAATAAAGCCGAGTACACAATGGGCCACTGTAAATAAGCAGTGCGACGATGTTTATAAAAGTGTTGTAAATGTTGGACTGAATTCTGGCTATTATTCGGAGATAACAGGTTTGGGATAGATAAAGAAGGACAGTTTTTTTATTTCACACTACGTTGGCTCGAACTTTCGAAGAGTTCTATGCTCCTGAACTATCCCCTTCCCTGACGATGTAGATCTTTGACAGCCGTTACAGGTAGACAGTGGCTCGAAAGTCCGACAACCAGTCTTACCAAGGGATGGCGTATTACCCAGTACTAACTGTGTCATGGAAGTCAAAGGCAGTCGCTCCATATAAAATACTGGCATTCAGATGTATCCGTTCAGACTGGTAGCCGAACCCAACATAGTTGGGGAAGGCAGGCTAGGCAGATGATGAGGATTATAAATTCACACTCCACAGCAGTATCTCTAGGTACTCTCTCGGTAATAACAACAATAACAATACGATTAACCCACTCTCGCTTTTCAGGCGCACTTGGAGAAGACAGAAAACGAAATCCTGGAGTTGTCGCACAACGCCGTCAACTTGAAACAGAACTATTTGGAGCTCACTGAGCTGAAGCATGTGCTGGAGAAGACTGAGGCCTTCTTCATTGCTCAGGAGGAGATTGGCATGGACTCCATGACCAAGTAAGTACTATATATTGTTTAGAACTTCTTCACAGAGAGGAAGACTTGTGTCCCAGTTGGAATTATGCGTAATTTTACATCTGGAACTTCACAGTAGCAACCACAAAGTCTTGATTTATGCCCGGTTGATGGCAATAGCCTCGCCCCCTATTACAAGTTTCTGGCGGTAGGTATCTATGTGCTCCGTGTATGTGTGCGTAAGACAGGCGCGCGCGACGCTCCGGGAAGAGTGGCGGCTCTAGTTCTAATGGACGGAACGCGCGCTAATTTAGGTATTTCTTTCATATTATTAAAACCAATACACATTTTGAAAATCTAAAATGTATACGTCATAGAAAACATGTAGTTTTGTTATTATTTAAAAGCTGACCTTCCGTGAAGGTTTTTCGCCGTACTGAGGATTTATTTTCTTTTTTATTATTTAGAGATTACTTTGGCATTATTTTCTATCGAGAAAACTACAACTAATCGTGTTTCTAAAATGTATGATTTATAGAGTGAATCCTTGAATATCTTACAAATTAATTTAATAACTAAAGATGAAGTAATAATGATGCTGCAAGGGATGATACGAACGGAATTATTTCGAAATTACGTATCGTTTCCTCGGTGCGCCGTGAAACATAAGTGGCGCAATGTGGGTGTACTCATGGGTACAACTCAGCCTAAACCATCGGGGATTAGAGGCGTGATGGTAATATTATGTTATGATAATGGGATATTGCGTTCCATTAACCTATTTAGTAAAACGAATGTACCTAACACACTAAATTTTAACCACAATCATAACCAACATTGGTTTGATTGGGGTTTTTATAAGACACTAGCTTATGCCCGCGGCGCCGCCCGCGTGGAGTTCGATAATTGTCCCACGGGAACATAATATTGGGATAAAAAGTATCCTATGTGTTAATCCAGGTTATAATCTACCCGTGTGCCAAATTTCATCCAAATCCATTCAGCAGTTTTTGCGTGAAAGAGTAACAAACATCCATCCTTCCATCCATCCTCACAAACTTTCGCATTTATAATATTAGTAGGATTACAAACCGATACGTTAATTAAATGTAGACAATATAATTAACTTTTTATACATTCTATTTCAGATTCCTCCCAATATAATATTCAAACTAGATTTTCATTTTACTTGTAATGGGCTTTGTGTTACTTGGACAAAAATAATGTAGGTATCTTATTGATGTTACCAAAGGTTTACGATTTACAATACAGTAGTAGTAGAGGAAAATTTTGCGAAGTATTTTTTTTAAACATAAAGGGTGTAAAACACCTCTTAACGAAGCCGAAAGGCACTGGTTCTCCCTTTCCTTGCGATCATTTTTTTGTTCTACACCATACCCGGGAACCTTCTAGTTACGGAGATATTAGCGGTCAAAGTTCCATCGTTTTGACAAGTATTTTTTTGAATACAAGTTTTTAATGTAAGATTTTTACTTTAAACACCTCCACGACCCCCGTACTATTCAATCCGTCCATCAGCACAATGTTTTGAGTGCGTTACATTGAGTTCGACCACAAAACATGATTTTACACCCCCCAAAAAAAGTCGTTTCCCTGCAATAATTTTTGCGTAAAGTTACTTAGTTTCATGTACAGAATGCTTGGTTGACGGCTTCGTAATGAGGTGATTTACACGGTGTATATGTACTGGTTATGTTTGTTTTGTACCAGACATGCTTTGTATTGATGATTGAAATGATTGAATCATACTCTTATTAAACCTACTGATCATGTGATGAATGACGGTCATGATCATGTCACTAAATTACTGAAGTTTGCTCCAATTACCAACGGTAAACAAGTAATTTTTTTGTTCAATTTCGGGGAGAGTTTCCTTTATTTCAATTCATTTTTGTTTGCATAGTTGAAGCTGGAACCTTTCGGATCATACTGATAACTTTTGTTTTTCTGTGTCAAAAGCTATTCAGTATAGTGAACTACTTAGTTGACTCACTAGTCTTATCACGTTTTCTATGAAAACCACGCCCTTAATACTACGGCATAAAGCCGTTGTCAATCTGATTGTTTTACCATTAAACATAACATATCATCACGCCTTGTAATCGAACGACACGGAGGGTTAATCAGAGGTGTACCACCTAACAAGTACACCGACATTTCGCTAGTTATGTTTAAGTCCCATACAATAGGGGACAAGCCTATTGCCATCAACAGGGCCCGAAATCAGACTCCGTGGCTGCTACTGAGAAATTCCTGATGGAAAAACTCAATCACACATTGCCCGAAACGGGAATCGAACCCCTCAAGCTCAGCAGTCGCGTTTGCGAACACTAGACCAAAGTGCTGTTCGTAAAAATATCTCTAAATAATACTCCACCTTCCCCAGATCATTGATAACAGACGAGACTGGCCACCAAGCGGCCACACGTGGACGTCTGGGCTTCGTGGCCGGTGTGGTGAAGCGCGAGAGAGTGCCGGCCTTCGAACGTATGCTGTGGCGGATCTCTAGGGGCAACGTGTTCCTCAGGAGGGCTGAGCTTGATAAGCCGTTGGAGGATCCTGCTACTGTAAGCATTAACCTCGGTTTAATTCGGAATTCAATATTATAGAGTAGAGACATAGAACCATTGTTTTTGAAAAACAAGAATTTCCTTTTTTTTTCATATATGTATATGTATCTGAACGACAAACATTAATAATTTTGCTCAAATCTTCTCCTTCGTGTCGCTAGCACAGTTTATTTGTGTAATTTTAATGTGTTTTCCTACCCTTCAAAATAATTTTGTCCAAAAAAAACTTTTGTTACTTTTTCGGGCTTATTGGGTTGTAGTTTGTAATTCATTCCCTAGAAACTATTTTACCTTGCTTGTACAAACTGCTAACTATTAAATACCTCTCCAGGGCAACGAGATCTACAAGACAGTATTCGTAGCGTTCTTCCAAGGCGAACAACTGAAGTCTCGTATCAAGAAGGTTTGCTCCGGCTTCCACGCTTCGTTATACCCGTGCCCTCCATCCAACACCGAACGACAGGACATGGTCAAAGGAGTCCGCACTAGGCTCGAAGATCTTAACATGGTAAGTAGCTTATGAGCTCGTGGCCACAAGCGCGACTACTGAATGTTGGTTACTCTAAAAGAAGTTTCTTAGTAGCAGCCTGGAATTTAGGAGTTGGCATGTTTGATAACCCCGTGTCTCGGAAAGCACGATAAGAAGCGAACAGGTTATCAACTCGAGTGTCAGGACATATGCAATGGGTTGGGTTTATAAAGGGTGTAAAACACCTCTTAACGAAGCCGAAAGGCACTGGTTCTCCCTGTCATTGCGATCATTTTTTTGTTCTACACCATACCTGGGAACCGTCTAGTTACGGAGATATTAGGGGTCAAAGTTCCAACTTTTTGACAAGTATTTTTTTAAATACAAGTTTTTTAATGTAAGATTTTTACTTTAAACACCTCCACGACCCCCGTACTATTCAATCCGTCCATCAGCACAATGTTTTGAGTGTGTTACATTGAGTTCTACCACAAAACATGATTTTACACACCCCAAAAAAGAAGTCGTTTCGCAGCAATAATTTTTGCGTAAAGTTACTTAGTTTCATGTACAGAATGCTTGGTTGACGGCTTCGTGATGAGGTGATTTACACCGTGTATACATGTTAAAAATCATGTAATCTTACAGTTATGTTACTTTATACGGATAATAGCGGTAGAGATCTCTGTGTGCCATTAAATAGTTTTGAATTGACACACGAAAGCACTTTTGTTTTTGGCCTTTTGTTCTTGCAGGCATAAATAGCTTCACAGAAAACGGCGTCCATGTCATCCAAATATAGCTACAAACCATATAATTATTAGCTTACTGATAAGTAGTTCATACATACAACCCATCATCAAGCTTATGCAAATTCAATAAAGATCACATTGGTTTGACAGGGATGCAAATCAGATATATGAAAGAACGGCACACAATATACTTACTTACACTTTCTACAGGTCCTGAACCAAACCCGCGACCACAGACATCGCGTCCTCGCCAGCGTGGCCAAGGAGTTAACAAGCTGGACCATCATGGTCCGCAAGATGAAGGCCATCTACCACACTTTGAATCTGTTCAACATGGATGTCACTCAGAAGTGCCTTATCGGCGAGTGCTGGGTGCCTACTGCTGATCTGCCGAATGTACAGAAGGCTTTGGCTGATGGATCTGTGAGTATACCCATGCAAAACCAAATAAAGCTGATCTACGTAAGTATTGGAAGCTTATACAAAACGAGGACAGGTTTTACTGGATATGCGTAGCTTGACCATGTGCTTAGTCGTACGTCTTTTGACGTGAATTCGTATGAACATCTATTCGTAGTGAATTGGGGGTGTATGTCAGAAACGCGGTTCAGACAATTTGACTGTTCTTTGCGAGTTTTATATTTCGAAACGTATAATAGATGGCGGGTCGGGATTTGTATAATCGTATTAGGCATATGAGCCCAAACGGAGAAGTACCGGGTAGGTGACCTTGTCGCAAGTGGTCAGGAATTTCCTTTTTACATACAAACTAACGAAAAAGTAATGGCAGTGTCGCCCAAAGGGTTATATGGATACACCAATCATCAAAATCCCGTCTCGAAGTATATTTTCCCCATAATTATTTTGCATATATCCTCTTAAACTCCACCTTTCTCTCCAGAATGCATGCGGCAGTTCGATCCCATCGTTCCTGAACTGCATCCAGTCTGACGAGGAGCCGCCAACGTTCAACCGCACCAACCGCTTCACTCGCGGCTTCCAGACCCTCATCGATTCTTACGGAGTCGCCTCTTACAGGGAGGCCAACCCTGGTAACTATACCTTCATTTCTAAGAAGAATTTTTTTTATGCAGAGCAGCTAGAACATATCTGCCTAGCCTTTTCTCAAACTATCTTGGGGTCGGCTTCCAGTCTAACCGGATGCAGCTGAGTACCAGTATTTTACATGAAGCGACTGCCTATCTGACCTCCACAACCCAGTAAGTGGGTAATACGATACCCCTTGGTAAGACTGGATGTCAGACTTTTGGCTTCTGACTACTCGTAACAACTGTCAAAGTTCTACAAATGACAGCCGGGACTAACGGCTTAACGTGCTTTCCGAGGCACGGAGGAAACTCGGTATGTAATTATGGTCACCCATCCACGGACCAACCTCGGCAAGCACGGTTTAACCTTAAAGATCGACCCAGGCGGCTGTTATTATTTAGCCACGAGCTCAAGCAGCGAGCGAGTCTTAGCTCGAGCAGCTGGAACATAATTATGAGGTTATTCATTCAGTACATTGTTATTAAGCATCTAAAGCTGAAACATAAGGTCCGAACTTAGGCTTTTCTTAAGTACATTCCAGTCTTCTATACGAAAGTTGTTGTATTCCTATAAGCGATTATGATAGCGACAGGCATTCGCTCAATGTAAAATACTGGTATTCAACCATCCGGTTAGACTGGACTCTGACCGTCGGGAAAAGGCTAGACAGAAAATAATGATTCTTATAAGCAACTATGATCAGAATGGTCTGAAATAGTTGCCTATCCGACCGCTGACGAGCAAGCGACTATGGTCAAATCGCTCTAACTGCTGTGTATTATGATACGCGTGCGATATGATATTTAGCAACAGTTAGTGTTGGTAACGATAGCCATCGTTTACAATTGCGATTTTTTGGTACAAGTTCACATTCAATTGTTTTGCTGGCTTAAAACGATACTACTAATAGCTCTAGATAATTTTAGAGTATTTTATTAATGGTTGACCGCTGCTGGCAGTATGCTCGCTCTGTTACATGACACTTAAACATAACTGAGGCAATGTGTGTGTACTATTAAGTACTTACTAGTACGGGATTACACGCGTGATGCTATGTTATGTGTTTGAACATTGACCGTTCACACAGTCTCTACCGATGCATCTGTTAAACTATTAACTACCGAGTCTCTACCGATGTACCTACCTATCTGTTAAACAAAAAACGAATAATTGAAATAATTACTAGCAATACACGCTTCTCGCCAATCGCGGGCGGTGGTGCAGGTGCCATAGTACAACATTCGTCAAACTTAACCTTTTGAACGCCAGAGCATAAACGCACGCGCGTACCCTTCACGCCAAGCCACAAAATCACCACAAATACTTACATACAAAAAAATGCCTATCAAAAGTATTTTCAACTTATTTATTGATAAGACATTTAATATTTAAGATATATAGATCATATTTTAAAGACATAAATAAACATAAAAAGTAACGATTTAAATAGCTTATTTTGTGTTATAGTGCACCACATTTTTTGTCACATATTTGTGTCGGCGTACAGGGCACGCGCTTGCTTGTCACTTATATGTGACAGTGGCGTTCAAAAGGTTAAAGCATTGAAACTAACCTATATTTTCTCCTCCCAGCACTGTACACCATCATCACTTTCCCGTTCCTGTTCGCCGTGATGTTCGGAGACTTGGGCCACGGCGCCATCATGGCCTTGTTTGGTGGCTGGATGGTCGCCAAAGAGGTTTCCCTCGCCCAGAAGAAATCCAACAACGAAATCTGGAACATCTTCTTCGCTGGACGCTACATCATTCTCCTCATGGGTTGCTTCTCTATGTACACTGGACTCGTTTATAACGATATTTTCTCCAAGTCTATGAACATCTTTGGATCATCATGGATTATTCCGTACGATAATGCGACTATGGAAGATCATCCCGCATTGACTTTGGACCCGAAGATATCTTATCTTAAATACCCGTACTTTATCGGTATTGATCCTATTTGGCAGGTGAGAAAAAGCTTTACTTTAAAACAGTATTCCTTAAGCTTGAAGCGAGAAAGTAGCCCACGAAATCCTCTTACGTTTTTTACACTTTGAAAATCAGTGTCAAATTGTACGTTGAATAAAAATGATTCGGCTTATTGCAAAAAGAAAATTTGAATTTTGCGAGCTACCCCTATTGCTTCCGCCTTAAAACATCTACCTATAAACACTTGCAATGTCTAATTAAAACATAAAAGAGTTTTTTTTTTATTTGATTGTTCTTTTCCCCAGTCTGCTGATAACAAGATCATCTTCCTAAACTCATACAAGATGAAGCTATCCATTATCTTCGGTGTCCTGCACATGATCTTCGGTGTTTGCATGAGTGTGGTTAACTACAAGTAAGTTTATACTGAATACGGTTTTACTTAGTACATTATTCTTATCGGGCGACGTCGAAATTTTTTGTCGGTATATTTTATAAGGTATTGCACTTTTGTATAAAACTGCAGTTTTTCTCATCCACCCTGTACGTATGTAATTGAGGTCGATAATAACGTGATGTTTCGGTTTGTTTCAGCTTCTTCAAGCGCCGCTACTCAATCTTCCTGGAATTCTTGCCGCAGGTCATCTTCCTGTGTCTACTGTTCGCGTACATGGTGTTCATGATGTTCTTCAAATGGATCGCCTACAGCACTTTAGCCGAAGGTGAGGCATTTTGTAGTTAATGTATCAGGTAGTCAGTGGCCCGATATTCTGAGAACTAGTCTTACCAAGGAATATCGTATTACCCAGTACTAATTGGGTTGTGGAGGTCAGATAGGCAGTCGCTCCATGTAAAATATTGGTATTCAGCTGTATCCGGTTAGGCTGGAAGCCGACCCCAAAATAGTTGGGAAAAGGCTAGGCAGATGATGATTCGATGAGCTGTGTCTATAGGCTTCACTTAGACTTCCAAACTAAGCCAGAGAAAAAAAACTATGCGTAAAAAACTGCTATACACGGTGTAAATCATCTCATCACGAAGCCGTCAACCAAGCATTCTGTACATGAAACTAAATAACTTTACGCAAAAAATATAGCTGGGAAATGACTTTTTTTGGGGGGTGTAAAATCATGTTTTGTGGTAGAACTCAATGTAACGCACTCAAAACATTGTCCTGATGGACGGATTGAATATAACGGGGGTCGTGGAGGTGTTTAAAGTAAAAATCTTACATTAAAAACTTGTATTTAACTTTGACCCCTAATATCTCCGTAACTAGAAGGTTCCCAGGTATGGTGTAGAACAAAAAAAATATTGCAATGACAGGGAGAACCAGTGCCTTTCGGCTTCGTTAAGAGGTATTTTACACCCTTTATGTCTTGTTTAGCTTCATTACTTCGCATTGAAACAGCGATTACTTGATGACTTGTGTTTTCAAATACCACTGTATACCATGTTTAATGCAAATAAAAGATTTATGCTTAAAAAACCAGAAAAGTCGAATTAGGAATTCGGGGTAAAATAAGTCATCCTTCAAAGTCCTGCGCCATTTCCTAGTGTAGAAGCTATATGAAAACGAACTCACGGAACAAACTCCCCATCATTTTGCAAGTAGTTGATTCTTACGTTTTGTTTTCAAATAAAATATTGTCAGTAGCAATAAGCACAAATAGTGCAACGCCAAAACAAACAAAAAAAACTGCCCATCACCAAATACTTTAGGCTAGAAGACCACATAAACTAACATCCTGAATATATTCTTTCCAGACGAAGCCTACACCCAAGGTTGCGCGCCCTCTGTGCTGATCCTATTCATCAACATGATGCTGTTCTCATCCACGGACGCTCCGCAGGGCTGCAAGGAGTACATGTTCGAGTCGCAGGGACTCATCCAGCGCGTGTTTGTACTGCTATCTCTTTGCTGCATCCCGGTTATGTTGCTGGGCAAGCCGCTGTACCTACTGGCCGCGGGGAAGAAGAAGAACAAGGAGGCTAAGGTAATCAAAACGTAACTTTATGTCTCTTTGATAATAATGTGTAAAAGTAAATAAAATTTTATTCAGTTCGCATGACAAGCTACAATATTAAAAAGCTAGTAAAAAAAATATATCTTTACGCGTTTTACATATTCCGTGGACTAGGATACCGTGCCGTGGGGTCCAGTCTCTTCCCAAGTAGAGCAGTTTCGCACTATGTCCGATCCGAACCCGTGAAAATATGGTCCGTAGTAGCCGTAGAACAATTTCTATGGTAATTTATGCACTAGATCCGATCTCCGTCATCTGATTTCTTTGGTGATTTCTAGACCAATATTTTCACGGGTTCGGATCAGATTCGGATCGGATAAAGTGCCAAACCGCTCTAAGGGTGTAACTGAACTAATTACAAAAGAAACATTTGATCTGTCATAACTTCTCCCTAAACTAAATCGTGGAATTCGGCCGCGGTTTTGCCCGCATCTGCCAATGTATTCTATGCACGCGTAACATTTGCCAAACGAAATCACATAACTTGATCGAGTAGTCTTCAGGGACGTTGTGGTTTTACAACCAGGAACTACAGAAAAGATTGCGATAATCAACATTTCTTTGCATAAAAGACACCATACTTTAATTCATTCAACTTTGAATTATGACCAAGTTTTTCATCGCCCGCTATTGGAATATTAATGCTATTGAAATTCTTCTTCTTAGCGTGTCGATGGCGATCTAAATTGTGTCGGCCCAGATCTGAGACATTAGTTTGGCGCCCTGTAGCGTCCATCAGTTCCTGTAATTAACAAAAAGCATATTAAGTGCCGTTTGTGGAACAAAACCACATTTACACTCCATATCGACATTGAAAAACGGGTTTTTAATCAATTCTCTCCCGTGTCCCAGCCCGAACACTCAAACGGCAGCGTGAACCCTGGCATCGAGCTGCAGGAGCAGACTGACCTCGGCGACGCGGCGCCCAAGCCTGAGCCGAAGGAAGCCGCGCACGGCCACGAGGACGAGCCCTTCAGCGAGATCATGATCCACCAAGCCATCCACACCATTGAATACGTGCTCAGTACCATCTCGCACACAGCCTCCTACCTCCGGTTGTGGGCTCTCTCGCTTGCTCACGCAGGTAAATAAAACATACTATAACATTCTGCTAAGTGTATTTATCTATGGGTCTTTGTAACCTGAAAAAAAAAATTATTATTATCTCATAGCGCTACCCGCTCCTTAGCACCAAATACACATTTACGTTCTCTCTTTCTTAATATATGGAAAGCGTAGTGGTGCTGTAGCACTAGACTAGCCTAACAGCGTGGAGACTATTTCTCTAATTTGATTATAGTATTCAGTAAAAGTATACTGCAAAATATCAAACATTGACGTGGAGTTTTAATGATTCAGTTTTATTTAGGAGTATACTTTTTTTTTACTTTTCCACGTACGAACCCGCGGCTTAAGGCACTGGTTTTATACCGTTTAAGTAACTTACTAACCACTTTATCTCATCCACAGAGTTATCGGAGGTACTATGGAGCATGGTGCTGACGTTCGGTCTGAAGGACCACGACTACATCGGCTCCATCAAGCTGTACGTCGCTTTCTGTTTCTGGGCGCTCTTCACTCTCGCCATCCTGGTCATGATGGAGGGACTCTCTGCCTTCTTGCACACCCTGCGTTTGCACTGGTACGTTTTATTTATTTGAGCATGGAACACAAACCGTAAAAAAAGAACAAACAAAAATATTATTCAACGGGAAGTAACAAAGGGCGTGGCTTGCTCGTTGATCTGTCGATATTGACTGAGAATGAATATACAGTGCTACGTTTGTACTGGACTGAATGATGTTTCTTTCTCCTATGAAACATATTGGCAGCCAAATCCCCACGAATTCAATCGACTAGATTGTTCTGGAATTGTTGTAGTGGATTCTGCTTCAATGCAGATGTTACACAAAAAATCCCTGGGTAGCAACTAGGTCCCTGCTTCGCACAGATTTACGTATGTACTAACGTCAAAAACGCTTCGTTACGGATAAGAAGTAGTGCTGTTCCACAAACGATGACACACGCATAATATCGAGTCCTGCGTGTCCTGTTGTTTGTTTATTACAGGAACTGATGGACGCTAGTGAAAGCGACAAACTAGTGGCTCAGTTCTTAACGCCTAGCATGACCACTGTAGAAACGAGTTTTGCCTACGGAAGAATCGACATAGTGACAGATAGACAATGAAAATGTGTCATTTTGTCGATTCTTCCGTAGACAAAACTCGTTTCTACAGTGGTCATGCTACGCGTGCTGAGCCGACACTATTTAGATTGCCATTGAAACTCTAAGAAGAAATGGCAGACGGCTCGAAGAGAACAAATGAGTCTCAAAAAACCTGTTTTTCTTTCCTTAGGGTGGAGTTCATGAGCAAGTTCTACACCGGTCTGGGATACGTGTTCCAGCCGTTCTGCTTCAAGACCATTCTCGAAGAACAAGACAAGGAGGACTAAACTTAATAACTTACTAATTAGATCATAAAACACGTAGTATAGATACAAAACAGTATTTTTGATTAATATTTCAATAAAATAAATAATTGCAAATGTCACAACTGTCGAGTGAATTGAAATAAAATATATTTATGCATGTTATACAGCGGTTTTATTGTGCGTATTTATTTACAAATTCAAGATAATTATGTACATTTTTGACTTAATATATAACACGGATTTTCTTAATACAATGAACCCAATGTCTCTCGCTTAGTTGCTGCGGGTCGCAACCGCCAGTCTAATAAAACGAAAACTACTGCAGCACACGAATCTTTCGGTGCTCGCATGGCGCTTACAAGGGGGCGCTGTTGGTAATCTTATGCGAAATGTAGTGAACAAGAAACTAGATGGCAGCCTTCGTTCAGGGGGCCCAAAATGGCCGCTTCAGCAGAATCATATTAGGATAATATACACGGTGTAAATCACCTCATCACGAAGCCATCATCCAAGCATTCTGTACATGAAACTAAGTAACTTTACGCAAAAATTATTGCTGGGTAACGACTTTTTTTGGGGGGTGTAACATCATGTTTTGTGGTAGAACTTAATGTAACGCACTCAAAACATTGTGCTGATGGACGGATTGAATAGTACGGGAGTCGTGGAGGTGTTTAAAGTAGAAATCTTACATTAGAAACTTGTATTTAAAAAAATACTTGTTAAGGTGTGTGGTTAAAAAGTTGAAACCCCTAATATCTCCGTAACTAGAAGATTCCCAGGTATGGTGTAGAATAAAAAAATGATCGCAATGACAGGAAGAACCAGTGCCTTTCGGCTTCGTTAAGAGGTGGAGAGGTGTTTTACACGTTTATATCACGTTAAAATTCTTAAAATTGTTACATATCGAGATTACACCGTGCCACGGAATGCACGTGAAGCCGTTGGTCCCGGCTGTCATTTGTAGATCTCAGTCAGCCCACTCCCTCTCATAGAGAGGAGGCCGTGTCCCAACAGTGGGAGGAACATTATAGGCCGATGATGATGACTATGATTCTGCTAAAGCAGCCTTTTTAGGCCACCAGATCTTAGGGTCACGCAAAAAAACTCCCTTGTACAGCTATGGCTCTCCCTGCGATGTCCGTTACCATACAACAGTTCAAATATTACGTCCTCAAATTAGTCTTAGCCTTTTCCAATATCTCCTTTTTAAGCTTAGGATAGTCTGGATGCACTTTCAGTATATGTCGGCAAACCACAATACATTCCGGGTATTTCTTGAGCTTGAGGTATGAATGTGCTAACTTGTATCCTATAGCGAGGTCGCTTTTACCGCCGTGAGACCACGCGTTGTTGTAGTTGTGTGCTGAGCTTTTGTAGTTCTGATCTTTTTCTGCTAGATAGCCTGTAAGGGAAGACATGGTATGTTAACACTGTAACAGCTAATACAAGCTGTTGTTTTGCATTCTCGTCAAATTCAAGGAGGTAACTATGCTAATGATTCTCGTCCCGAATCGATAATAAAATGGGTATATAATTTTTATTTTTTTCCTTATTTACGGAAATCGGTAAGTGTGAACCACCCGTGTTTTAAACGCGGGCCGTCTGATTCTCGACCTATAACCTCGTTTCCACACATACAAACAATATCAAACATTTATTCAATCATTTCTAATTCCCTAAACCACGTTAAGGGGATTATTCTGAAATACTGACAAACATAAACAACCAAAAAAATCAGTGTTTATTAATAATTAACTAGGTACCGTAATTTTAATTGATTATGTATGTCTTTTGTGACAACCTCCTGAATTTTGACGAGGATGCAAAACAACACCTTGTAGAGGCAAATCTATAAAGATTACTAAGCTACCTATCAATATCATCATTCTACGGCCCATATCGTAATTTATTTGGGGTCGGCGCAGCATATCTTCTTCTTCGATACATTCTATTACTCGTCATCTCAGCTGTTATCTCCTTTCGATTGCCATATCATCCTTCACGCAGTCCATCCATCGTTTTTTTTTTGGTCTTCCGCTGCTAATGTTTGGGCTAATTCGCCTTTATGTTTTAAAGCACGAGCTAAGTAAGTAACCTAAGTTTTCAGACGGCAATGAATAAGGAAAAATGCTTAATTAAAACGATGAACACATACCTAAGTACTGATACGCAGTTGCACAAGAGCTGTTATGATTCAGCACTTTGGTAAGCAGTTCCTTTGCCGCGTCCACGCGTCCCGAACTTATTTGGCCATCTGCAACTTCCAGCCAACATCTGGAATGCATTATATGTTTTAGATTCAACAAGGTATTGAAGAAATCATCATCTTTTTTTTTTCTCCTTTAGGCCTCCTGAAAGGGAGGCGTACTGAAAGGCGCAGCGTAGGTACTTGCTAGCCATCCAACCTACCTATCCTAAGACTATACACGTGAAAGTTTTTAGTGTGGCAGTGATAGCTTAATGGTATGACCGTCCGACTGCCAAGTCATAGGACATGAGTTCGAACCCAAGGCACGCACCTCTGATTCTTCAGATTCATGTGCGTATTGTATAATAGGGGATAATCCTATTTTTTTTTCTTTGTCCGTCGGGTAGTTTATTGAAAAGTATTGGACACGTATTTTTTCTTTTTTCACGAGGTCATAAAATTACGGAGATATATTGAGTTGAAATGGCGCATGACGTCACATGTAGGCAAGTTTTATACCTACTTGTGACGTAGTAAGCCCCCACTCTCCAACTTTAATGAGTTCTAACTAAGTAATTTTTTGATATTTTGATAAAACAAAAAATACGTGTCTAATATTTTTGTATTACCTGTCTGAGGGACAAAATAGAATGTCGTTTTCTTTACCCAGTCCGATCCCCTATTATCGCTAGCTTCGGTGAAGGAAAACATCGTGGGGAAACCAAACATGCCCGAGAGATATTTCTCGACGCGATGTTAAGCCAATTCAAAGGCGCATGGGCGGGTTACAAAACTAACACCAAGTTAGGCACTCACTCACCACACAAAAAAAAAAAAGAAAAATGTGAAAGTGAATTGGTTTGCCACGCCATCACCTATGAACGGCATATGAATAGACCATGACCTAGGTGTGGGTCATAAGATACGTTTTTATCTAAGTAGGACGTTCCCTGTTGGTCAATTTTCGACTTCCACGCGAACAAGCCGCGTGCTAAATCTAAGTAGTAAATATTTATAGAACCTCTCCAGTCCATCAGCTTTCTCCGGAGTCCAGGTAATAGAAGAGACGGTCCTTTTCAGTATATTCTTCGCACGAGTAGGTTGTTTTATAATGTTGTATCTGAAATACAATGACCTTATAATTCAAAAATACTTACTAATATCTTGGGGAGGACTAAATAGCTTGAGGAAAATTAGCCGCGCATTTAGTGACGTCACACAAAATACAAACCTTCACTGACACTTATCGATAAGAACACTACGCGTTATGCTATAGAAATTATTGGTTAAAAAGAACTAGTTACTGAAACTAAAAAAAAAAGTATCAATGGAAGGAAAAAGTGGAGGCCTTTACCCAGAAAAAAAATTGCGATATTTTGCTAGCTAATTAAATTTAACCCTATAAAACTATCTTACTCTCACAGTACGTACTTAATTCTGAGAAATACTTACGCATTAGCAATCGCTAATATCAAATACGGGTCATCTTGGAAGTTGTCTTCAGTGGCCAAAGGCAGCAAGTCTTGCAGAACTTTCTCGGCTTGTGGCTTTTGCTTCGTCGCCAGTTGTAACATGGCTTGTAACGGCTTGCGGTCGATAGGTGATACTTCACCTAAGAGTTTCTCTGCTGTTCTCAGGGCCAGGAGTCTTGTGTCCCTGATAGAAATAGTTTGAAACTATGAATGTTTCTTTCGAAGAGAAAGGGAAGTTAAAATGTTTATTTCGATACTGGGACTGGGTTTAAAGACTTGAGAGATCTAAAAGCCTGGCAAAATCCGACTCAAATAGGGAAGTAATATTTTTGTAATAATTTTACGCCGACGAAGGTCGCGAGCAACCGCCTGGTATATATATTTTCCATCCATTACAACTTGCAAGTCACACAAAAGAACAGAGGCAGTCATAAGGACTGCTGACCGAGGTGAAAACCCAAAACAATAGAATGAACTGTGTTCTTTTTTTGATTTTTGAAACGCTTCGCTAATCTGGCGCAATACGTCACGAGCATGTCGATGACGCGAACCCAAAGATTTTTCCCCTCCCAAAAACCGCTCAACGCGGCTAAAGAAGTTTTCACTTTAATTACCACCTTCCCTTAAAGGGTGTAAATGGGGAATGAAAGTTCGTATGGAATACCATCATTTGCCGTTCAAAAATCGCATCGGTCCCGTAGCTTGTAAAATATTTAATCATCGTTTAGGATCAGTTTATATCTGCAGTTTATTCCGTCACCATATTTTCCCACTTCATTGAAGACTGGTTCTGTTTCTCCTCTTCTTCTTTATACAAGGGTAATGCAGAGCACTAACTGATGCATATTCATAGATTGACGAGTATACTGTACTCACGAGTCTAACGAGGCGGTGAGGAAGCTCTCACCCAGTGAGTGCGGGGCGTGGTGCGCTAAACACAGCAGCACCATCCGTTTAGTCGCGCGCCCGCCCCAGATCGCGGAGCGACGCGCGTGGTTCAACTGACGTAGCGCTGCGTTCGCGCGGCCGGCGTATGCACTGCAAACTCCCGCGCAGTACCAGTAACCTGAAATGTGGGTTAGTGGTTAGAGATCTTTATTGCAAAGTACATTAAACAATATTATAATACTGGATAATATAACGAAAATAATTTTAGTCTAACTTAAAAAAATAAAACACTATGCCGTATTACTTATTTTTGGAGTTATATCATTAATGTCCCAACAAACGAAATATTCTGAACTAAAACATGTGTCTTCTCGCTACGGCCTACAAAGCTTAATGTCTTCTAATTGAACTTACCAGGATCTTCAGTTTCACCCAAAGCCAACTTAGCAGCATCCAAAGCCTGCTCAGCTTCTGAGAGTTTCCCACGACGCCACTGCACCTCAATTAATTGCGCAAGAGCCTCCCAGCTCATAGGCTTCACTGACAGGATCTGATTCAAGTGGCGCTGGGCTGCTTCTAGGTCCACCTGTGAGATATTATAAAGTTGACAAACCGCGTGTAGTGTTGGCAAAGAGAAAGCTCGCCAATTGTATGGTGTAAAAAAATTGATACCAAAGGTGTTATGTTGTGTGTACGTTTTGTTTAAGACCTCGTTACATAGGAGTTTTTTTGCTATAACTACTGTTGGATACTGACATCATAATAGTACCAGTATCTCTTTCCTAAAACATTACATTGAGTATTTTTTTAGAATCGCCGGCTTACTAACTTGAATAATATCTCGGTAGCATTGACAAGGTTTCTGTTTAAAACAAAGCTCCATTGAAATGATACAACAATAGCAACAATCCTCAATAAGTAAATGCTGATCAGACTAAAAATTAAGTCATTGTTGTATAAGAAGGAAATTGAGATTTAACCTTTTGAACGCCTTTGTCACATATACGTGACAAGCAAGCGCGTGCCCTGTACGCCGACACAAATATGTGACAAAAATGCGGTGCACTATAATACGAAATAAACAATTTAAATCATTACTTATGTTTGTGTTTATTTATATATCTTAAAAATGTGATCTGCACAACTTAAATATCTTAACAAGAAATAAGTTAACAACAGTTTTGAAATCCCTTTTTTTTCTAAGTATTTGCGGTGAATTTGTGGCTTGGCGTGGAGGGCACGCGCGTGCGTTTATGCTCTGGCGTTCAAAAGGTTTAACTTGATAATTTGAGGTTTAATCATGTAGAAGGTAGAATACCTATGTCCTGAATAAAAAGTGAAAACAAACCATGCATACCTTTCTAAACGCAAGATCAGCCATCATGACAGCGGCAGACTCGTTGTTGGGATCCGTGTTCAACAGGATGGCGCATGTTTGTTCACATTTCTCCGAGTTGTTCATCTGCAAGTTATGGAATTATCAAAACCATCAAAGCATACTACAAACAATAATCGATACCTTCCGGGATACTTGCAATGAGACACATGCAAGACATGGCAGTCTGTGCATTATTTTTTTAAGAGAATTATAAAAAAAAAATCTTATTAAATATTTTTTATTTATTTATAAAAATAACAATAAACATCATTCTCCTGCACTTATCCCAAGTTTATATTGCCATGTCATGGTTCAAACAATACATCCATCATTTCTTTGGTCTTCCTCTACTCTTATAGCCGTCAACATTCATACTCAAAACTTTCCTCACGACGTTTTCCTCAGTTTTCCGCATCACATGCAGCGAATTATACAAGAGAGTCAAATAAAACTTTGGTATTACTTACATGGGCATACAGCTTCGCCAAGGACAATAAAGTACTAGGGTCCCTCGGTAAATGCACCAACGCTTCGGAATACAAATTGGCGGCCAGAGCGGGTTCTTTCAAAGACTTTGCTTTAGCCAAAGAACAGAGAATATTAGATAACTGCTGCTTCTCTTCTTGTATATCTCCTCTAGAATCTATCTCTATTCTTTTAACTATTGTCGTTTGTATATCTTTTGCGTCTGATAGTATTAAGTTCACGTTGGCAGATGTCGGGTTCTTTAGTTCTCGGCCCTTGGCTTGCATTAGAAGGAAGCGTACGCGACGTTTCAAGTTGTTGATATCTTTATCTCTGCTAAACATCTGGTTTAGTTCTGAAGATATTGAGGATTCTACTTTGTCGTATTGCTTGAGCTGTGCAAAAATTGTAAAGATTATTTAGCTTAGAATAGATTGACATCAGTAGAAACCAAAAAATTGAGAATAGCTTGAGAGAGTAACCATTTATTTGACGTGTAATAACTAATAAGTTTGAGCCGGTCAGAAAGAGCTAAAATGACAATATTATTGGTAGCCATTCGACATAAAATGAACTAAATGTGGCCTGTCTCGTTGGTCTAGTGGCCGCAATCGCGTTTGCTGAGCAAGAGGTCCTGTGTTGGATTCCCGTGTCGAAGTGTTTTCCATCGTGAATTTCTCAGTAGCTGCTACGGATTCTGGCTTTGTGCCCAGTTGATGGCAATAGGCTCGCCCCCTATTACATGGGACTTGTAACATAACTGGAGAAATGTGGGTGTGCTATGAGGTACACCTCTGTCTATCTGTTCGGGAATTACAGACATGATGTTTTGTTTGTGGCAATACGTGCTCGGCTCAATGCGATTACACACATGATGTTTTGTTTGTGGCAATACGTGCTCGGCTCAATGCGATTACAGACATGATGTTTTGTTTGTGGCAATACGTGCTCGGCTCAATGCGATTACAGACATGATGTTTTGTTTGTGGCAATACGTGCTCGGCTCAATGCGATTACATACATGATGTTTTGTTTGTGGCAATACGTGCTCGGCTCAATGCGATTACAGACATGATGTTTTGTTTGTGGCAATACGTGCTCGGCTCAATGCGATTACAGACATGATGTTTTGTTTGTGGCAATACGTGCTCGGCTCAATGCGATTACAGACATGATGTTTTGTTTGTGGCAATACGTGCTCGGCTCAATGCGATTACAGACATGATGTTTTGTTTGTGGCAACACGTGCTCGGCTCAATGTGATTTCCCGTCGGTAAATGTGACCGCTTACCTTGATCAGAAGTTCATAATATTCAAACTGCAGATCATCATCATTTATCAGTCTGATAGCGTTTTCATAGTGCTGACAAGCCTTATCATACTCGTGCATTTTGACCAGAGCCACTCCAAGCTTCTTAACCAGCTGTACGTCTTTAGGATTGCCTTTTAAAGCTGCTTCATAGGATTCTGCTGCTTGCATGGGATCTAGAATAATGGAAGGTTTAAAATTCTGTTTTAAACAAATCAGCTATAGCAGAAGTTCGTAATATACACAGGAAAGGTCAATAGGTTCTGTAAGTTATCGCTCTGGTCATGGTATTCATGTCCAATAATATAATTTTAAGTCGATGATTCAGAATCAACACTGTATCCTGTCCTTATCCCGATTTATTTGGGGTCGGCGCAGCATGTTTTCAAGTATTTACTTAATTAGGCATCTCGCATACTATGCAGCCACGACCAGGACTTATCACACGACCGGGAGCTGTCTCAAACAAAACTGGTCGGACGGCCAAACTTTCTTCCTGGTTTCGACCAAAAGTCGAACCTTAAGCCTGCAGTAGCCGCGTAGTGCGCTCGCTAACTTTCAGGATGTTGGACTGGCGTTTACCTTTTACAAAGCATCAGACCCCAAAAGCCTTTATAATCTTATAACTGTGAAAGTGAGTTTTTTGGCATACAGGTAAACCATGATCTGAGTTAGTTATGCGATGATGCGTGAGGCAATTTCCGACCTCAGTAGGATGAAGCCGCGGTATTTAATAAAAGATCTACTAACCATGAATCGACATAAAAGCATCGCCCATCATAGTATGCGCGTCCGCCATAGGATGGTTGGTAACTATCTCCTTAAAACAAGCAGTGAACATCGCACGATCATTCTTCTCCTTCAAGTAAATATGCGCCATCTTGCTATGAGCTTGGAAGTAATATGGCTGCCCTGGTTTGATCTCATTGAGGAGGTCTATGGCACTGTCGACGTCACCTTTTTTGAGGGCTAGCTCCGCTCTTGCGATCAGAAGACGACCCTCTTCGGATGTGTATGAAAATTCTTGTATTGCATCCTATAATAAAGATTTTAATTGACAATGACAGCGTCATTGGAATTTGAACTCTCGGTGAAAAAAAGGATGCTGGTTGAATACATAACCTCCTCCTTTTTTTCGAGTCGAAGTCGGAGTTGAAGTCGGTTAAAACTACCTAACTTTCTTAAAAGGTCAAATGTTATCTAATATCAATTTTCAATTTCAATACGTGACGACAACATAGGTCTCAGTAACTTCATGGAATTATAATTTAATGACGAAAGGCGTATATTATATTATGTTCAAGTGACCAGACAAGAAATAACAATAGTATTTTGACTGTCGAACAAATATCGATTCGTCACTGATACAGACATAATGTAATAAAACTTCGGTTTAGCTGTAAACATTAATGTTTTACAGATTGCATGGCGGCGTCTATACGATATTTTGTATTGCCGCCGCCAATTTACATAATGTAACATTATTGTCAAAAACTAACCAAACAGAATATGCAATTTAATTTTTACAATTAGTACCCAATTTTTGTTTGCCTACTTCTACCTAAGAGTCCCTACCATTGTACTAATATCAAAAGAGAACTTTATTTATAAGCCATTAAAACAATATTTATTAACCCTTACCTGCATTGTCTTCCCAGCTTCAGCAAACTGCTCTAATGTTGTTTGTATTTCAATTATTTGCAGATACAAGGTAGCTTTATCAATAATGTTCAGGTCAGACTCATACGATTTATTCACATTCCCTCCTACTGGAGTCTTACTTGTTGCTATCTGAAGGCTTGTCAAGAAACTTGTCAGAGACTGCTGGAGCTGACCAACACTCTTCAAAATCACACCATTCAGGAAATGGTACATTGCGCTGTCTCTGACTTTAAAATTGTAGCTCAAACACATTTCTAGACTCTGCACAGCTTTAGTATACGCTTGCTGTTGTATATAAATCTGGGCCAGTAAAACCTGACTTCCAGCATGTGTACTGTCCAGTTCATGGACTTGCTGAGCCAATTTCTGAGCATCACTTGCATAACCAAACAGAAACTTCAACTTAGCCAACTCATACAAAGCTGTTATCACACCAGGACAAGCATCACATATTGAATTCAGTATCCTCAAACAGTGTGTGACAACAGGATTCTTTACTTCTTGAGAATACATCAAATATCCTATTATAATAAATGGCTTTTTGGGCAAATGTTTCTTAAACTCTTTGTACACTTCCAGAAGAAAATCTGGATCTAAATCTTTAACATAAGCTAAACTGAAAGGATGGCGATTTGCATAGGCAACCTTGGCTTCATAGGCATTATTTAAGAATGATATAGCACTAGAGGAATTCTTCAGATTCAACTGTGCTGATAGATGATATAAAACAGGCAGTTTGTTTGTTCCTTGCATTTCAAACAACAATTCTATCTGTTGTGCGATTTGTTCAGTGGGACCATTCTCATTCATCTGGCAAAGAGTTAACCCACATAGTGCTGTGATTGAGTTGCTGTCCAGTTTGCTGGCTGCCTTGAAGAAGCTTAGGGCATCTTTAAACTTCCCCTGAAGAATACATTGATATCCAACTTCACTCAAATAATCCACATTTGCTGGGTTCATTTCTGAAGCATATTGTGCAAATCTATAAACTTGGGAGAGCACTGCACTAGATCTGCTACAAACCCTTGAGAATATCTGTGTAGTATTGTAGAACTGAAAGGCATTGTGGGATTCTTCATTCTCTAATATAACAAAAAACTTGTGCAACTGATCAGCTGCTTCTATATAATCTGCATTTTTACAAAGTGCAATAAAAATTCTAACTTTCAAAGCCTCAATATTATCTGGATCAAGAGGGAAAATTCTTTCTATTGTGTCTTGGACAGCTTCCCATTTTTGCAAAGCAAATTCATTTTTCATCTTTTCTACCAGTGGAACAACTTGACCTGGATTGTTCACAATGAGCCGGTCTAATGTGAGGTTTGATGCATCATAGTCTTTTGAGAAATATTTAAATTTCGCTAAACCCAGCAGGGCATCAATATTTCTATCACTTTTATTGAGAGCTAATTCCAAACAATCCAATATTGACACCTGCATGTCTCCGAGGTTCATATACATGTCATTCCAACCTTTTAAGATAATGACTTCCAAATTGTTAGCATCTTTCCTCAGTGATTTGTTAATATATTCAGAAGCCTTTTCATACTTCTCTGCAAATGATAAAAATAGGCCAGCATAGAAGAAAGACAAAGCATTAGCTTGCTTCTTTTCCTCCTTGAGTTTTGACTCGAGACTGTACAGAGCTTCTCTCTCAGTGGGACTACTTAATTTATAGGCATAAATGAGAGCAATGACTACTGCTAACTGAATATCTTTTTCTGATTGCAATGGAGTCAGCTCACTGATCCCTGTTTGTACTTGTCCTTCTAATATACTAGCCAGTCCACTGTAGAATAAAAACTCTGCGGCATCACCATATTGTTTTGAGGCTTTGTTAGCAAGTTTTTTAGCATTGCCATAAAAATTTTCCCGAAAATAATAATATATATTACTCCTTATCCAAGCTAAGTCTACAGTTGATACAGATCTATTCATCTTCGTCTAGATCAAATGTGATTTTGAGGCCTTTATAGTTGTTTTTATTCTGTTCAAAATATCTTGCCAAAAAGTCACAATGACAAGTCACATCCAGTTTATTCTCGTAAGCATGATCGAAGGCAAACTGTAACAAAAAAAAAATTATACAAAATTAAAAACAATTATTTGAAGTAATTTCTTGATTTTATTAATTACCTTAGCTAGTATGTGACCAACACCTTTTCCCTGGAATATAGGTGGGACTTCAGTGTGCTTGAATATTATTTCATTTCCACTTTTCTCATAGTCTATTACTGCATCTGGAGCAAGCATTGAGTACTAAATTAATTTCAATATGCATGAAGTATTGTATAGCATAATTTATTTTACAGAAAACTATGAAACATACAGTTAACTAGAATTATAATTTTAACTAATATGCTAGCTTTACTAGAAATATGGTATTTTATAAGTTGTGTAAATAAATCGTATATAAGCCAGAGATTTAATAAGAAATATAGAGGAAGCATTGGGTATATTATTCATACAAACATTTTGGACAGATTCTTTTTATATGCATGGTGTTTTATATACATTTAATGTAGCAGTCCAATATTCTAAACAACGATATACCTGTTATTGGTTTTGAACTGGTAGCATGTTAAACAATTCAGGCAAGGAATCTATAAATATAACCGGTACCTGAAGAATATAAGCAGAATAATAAGCACTACGACTCTTCTTTTTTTCTAGCACAACCTGCTTCCAAACTTAAGATCAATAAGATTTTTCAAATAGATTTTGATCAGAAAACATTATGGTTGAAATTATAAATAATTACAGACCTTCTGACGACCCACCAGGCAATGTTACTGTAAACTGTTGCTTAGCAACATTGTTGGCAACTTTCAACGCTTCCGTCGAGAACAACCTCACGCCAGCTCGGGTTAACATTCCAAATAAACAAGTAATACACTGAATATAATAGAAAAAAATATTTTAGTATTGAAAATGCGTAGAAAATACGACTTCGAAATCGTTATTTTCTGAATATTTACGCATTTCACAAAGTAAATGACAGACAGATGTAAACTTTTTGACAGTTCGTGATTTAACATCGGTGTTGCGAACACAAAAAGTTTAAATGACCGATTTTCTAATCTCTGTGTCTTGTAAAAATATTATACAAAATGATCGTACAAAGTCACCAAAACAAAAATATAAACCGAGTTGGTCACAGACCTCGGAATCTCCGACGGAATTGTTGCACGAGTAGCTTCCAGAGAGATAGTAGTACTACTTGGGTACGTTGTTACATACTAGAATTTGTTGCGTTGAAAGTGCGTTGAGTGCATAAGTAAGGATGTCATTCAAAGTCAATGTACCGTACGTTTTGACTCTGAACTCACTGATCTTGACCTCGGTCCTCGACTACCTGAAATTGTCTTTTTACTGACCTTGACTTTCAAGTCCACTGATCTTGGGTGGGAGTCTCTTGTGAAGTTACTTCACGTAATAAACAACCACAAGGTTTGATGAGACGATGTTTTTTGATGAATTTGTTTAGGACTTTTTTTTGTCCATTCTGTTGTATTGTATAACTTTAGTAGTATAATATTTAGATGGACTGAGCCTTTATTTCGTGTCCGTTTTTACGCGTCATCCAACCGCTCCACCTTGCGTGAGAAAGTCCTATCTTAAGTTTGTTAAGGCGCGCCCTTCTTTCAAGAAAAGGTCTACCGACCCCATCGATTGTCCTTTCTATGGGCTGTTGGTATAACGACGACGCGAGTTCATATGGGTGACCTATAGCCACTTATGTAACTTGCTTTTTCTGTGCGTTCCCTAAACGTATTCTCCAATGTCTACAAATCCGCCCCTAAGATGACCCACTAACCGGGTTATCGTTAAACCAAACAGTCGCCACCAAATTTAAAAAATGGTGATACCACTTCGCCACCAAAGAATAGTAGTAGGAGGTCCATAGCATAACATCACGCCTGATATCCCCAAACGTTTAGGCAGAGGTTTGGTGTTCTTGTGAAACACCACTTTTTTACCCAACTGCAGCGAAGCCTAAAAGGAGGGCCATGCCAGTTATGTTTAAGGTGTATATTTCCGGGGGGCTAGCCTATTGACATCAATCATACCCATAAGTGTGAGTTTTTATGCCGCTCAAGGGCTTCTGACTTGGCTTTACATGTCTTTGAGAAATATCTCTCGAGCTTGCTGGTTTCCTCGCGATGTTTTCCACAAGCAACTTATAAAATCATACAATACGCACATGGTTTGTGATGTTCGAATCCAAGACACACATGTCTTCGATTCGAACTTGAGATCTATGACTTGGCAGTCCGACGGTCACACCACTAGGCTATCGTTACCATTACTTGTTTGATTTTTGGGTGAAGTACCTACTTAGTCACGTATCGAGTAATCTCGAGCAAAATTTATACTTTTTATTGTTTCTTAGTGCCCTGAAATCCCGTAGTGAGAGATAAGTATCGCTACATCCAGTATTTAATTTCCGAACTCCTACCAACATAACTGAACGTTAGAACGAAACGATGATAGGCAACAACTATCGTAACCTCTATATCAATCATTGCACCTAAGTCATAACGAACTTACACAACCTTTAATATATTCCATTTCGATATTATGTATTCCCCAATGGGACGGTTCACAGCAGCTCATGAATGAGTCAACAGAGCCGGTGGCGATGGCGGGTGTCGGTTGCGACCCGCTAGATGCGCGTGCGCCAGTCGTGAACGGTGCGCAGTGCGCGCGACGCGCAATACTCGCGGCCTAAGACTCTCGCGACACAAAACGCAAAGTTCGACAACATGTGAATCAAGGACCTTGTTTTGAGATCAACACGTGTGATCAGCTGGGCTGTTTATAGACAGCTTCTGTGAATAAAATGTACGGTGTTTTTTTTTTTAGCAATTTTGACGGAAATGCATAGTTTTAATATGTGATATTGATTAAGTTTTTTTTTTATAACAACTGCACGTAGTTTGATAACAACTGTTTTATTATTGTAACTGTAGACTATAGGCTTAAAAGTAATAAAATATGTAAAGGATTCTGTTGTAAAATTCTGGTTTATGACTACGATTCTATTCACATGGCCTTCGGGATAGGAAAAACAGCGTTTTTTGCTCACGCTTCTTTAGTCCTCTATAAACCGTATGCCTGTCTACAGGCTATTTTAGAGAATCACGAATCTGACTAGAAATATTAAAGCCAAAAAAAAACTACAATAACAATAAACTTCAAAATTGTGATCATTATCTTTATTTATTTTCTGCATTGATTAGGTATCATCTATAGTGTCTGTCGTTAGGTGATAATAATGATAAATCTAATTATTGTTTTTATCCATTTTTATCATAGTCCGTTATCTTGTTAAATGATAATAAAATACAAATAATGCTAATCAGATCAGATCAGATCAACTGTTTTCATAATCTTCCTATCTACAATGTTATTAATGAAACCACTAGTTACTGGCCTGTCTATCAACACCATATAATTTACAAACGCATTTAAAATTATTTTCATAGTTATGTATAAAAATCCCTAATACCTTTTCCATGAAATATTGCCTTTGGGTAAAGCAATTTAGATGCATTTATAGATTCTCTTCGAAGTCAAATATTCTGCCTTAATTTATTGATCACTGTGCCTTTAAAAGAAAAGACAATCGATTTGATCTTCTAACTTAACAAGTGGATCGATTGTAAAAGTTCTTATTGTATGACCCGAGTTGAACTACGCCCAGGCAGATAAAAAGTTCAATTGGATTCAATTTATTGGCTTTCGAGATATTTCCGGGCAACCATCTGTTCAGCTAACATGAACTCGTGATTTAGGTGTAATGATCAAAAACCTTAAAAAGATTATACGTCATACACACACAGAATCAAACGATTTTTTTTTAATAAAATACCACAGGCCCAAAGATGTTACATTAACATCAATACGCTTGAACCCAGACCCCACTTTTCCAAGTAAATAACAAAAAAACATCAGTGTCTCGGTATTTTTTCGACCTACCCATATTTGTAAGACATGCTCCACTCGATAACATTTAGTATGGAGTGGGCGTCGCATTTAAATTCTAGGTAGGATCAGTTGACTCAAAAAAACAACAAAATCGTTTATTTCGTTCGCAGATTCGTATCGTGAGAACGTGAAGTGGATTGAAGTGAAGTGAAGTAACGGTATATGACATATGTGATTTGTCTGGTGTGTGTGACGGGCATATGGGGCAATGTGTATCCCGGAGTCATCCGGGCCCGTACTCTTTCTCCCGTCATTATGACGCCGAGAGCCTAGCCAGTACCGTCAGTGGAGCAGTTAGGAGGGTAAGTCGAAATTCTTCGTATTAGTTGCTGATAAGAGTGTACCTGCATAATTGTAATTTAAAACAAATATCTTGGGAAGATATTTTTGTTTGATAAAAAGGAGAAGTAAAGTGTTTCTTTGTT
This sequence comes from Cerastis leucographa, assembly GCA_963082945.1. NCBI lineage: Eukaryota > Metazoa > Arthropoda > Insecta > Lepidoptera > Noctuidae > Cerastis > Cerastis leucographa. Next base: position 15,017,378 of record OY720356.1, on the reverse strand, counting down.
AAAACCAAAACATCTGCTATGTTACTGTGTAATATTTCTATATAACAGCTGTGTTGTCGGTTACTAAATCCAACAGGGGCACAAACATAGATCTGATTTTTATACTTCTGTGGGCACAAAGGACACTTCCTATCAAACATAACATGTTTTTGTTAATTAAATTAATACACTATTTAACTCGATTGCATATTTTTTTTAACATAAATAAAACTTTCATTCGTTTATAAATTATCTTCTTAACGACATGTCATTAACCAAGTTTACATCAAAATCGCATCACAATATCCATCATAATATAAAATATCTTACCTGTAAAAAATGTGGTGCAATCAACATCTCGTTCACATATAAGAACGCGTATAAAATCGATCTTTTTTAGTGATTCGGAACTCATTAAAACTTTTGTTGGTGTCATAAAAACTGGTCAAACGACTTGAAGATTGAATAAAACGTGGATGATGCTAAAGATTTATAACTTACGAGTCATTTCTTATTATGAAACGAACGTTACTCAAGTAAAAATGCCATAACTGCATATATTTTGTCTTGTGGACGCAAATGTGAGATCTTGCATGGATTCGATTCCAATGTCGATGTCGGGCAGAGTATTATTGGGTTTTACCATTAGTAATTTCGCAGTAGCAGCCCTAAGTCTTGATGTGTTCTCGGTTGATGGCAATAGCGTCGCCTCGTATCAACATCAGCCTATAATATTCCCACTGCTGGGACACAGGCCTCCTCTCTAAAAGAGGGAGTGGGCTGTAATCCACCATGCTGGCCCAGTGCGGGTTGGTAGATGTCACATGTCTTCGAATTTTTTGTTCTAGGACATACCGGTTTCCTCACGATGTTATCCTTTACCGTTTTTGAGAGCAGCGGTGATGAAATAAATTACACAAAGTAATTCGCCTGCCTTGGTTCGAACCCACACGGCTTAAGCTCGTAAGTTGGGGCTGTCACTAGGCCACCGCTGCTCTCGCTTCGTACATAGGGTAGACCGCGAAATTCAAATTTTCTTACGTTTTTTGCAAAATTTTCATTTCGCTGGCTACCCTAGCGCTTCCCCCCTGGCGAAATGGTAGTGTAGGTACCATAGCTAGGTAGGTATAGGTAGCTACATCTTTGCTTTACCCTTCAGAGTTAACAGGTGTGATGTAATGTACTCGTATGTTACGCCGAAGGTTTGTAACCGCAACACTAGACGATTGACGCCTACACTACCAAGTTGGCGCATCTCTGTTAATGCATAACAATGAGAGTTGACGTCACTTCATCTTATATAGATTATAGATAGATGAACAGTTAAATTAATTAAAACAATAAGAAGTATGCATTTACCTGTGTATCTGCATGCTTCTTATTGTTACCGACAATCATCCACTGGAATGTTTTGGAAGGTATATATTGTTATGTAAAAAGATTTACATTCAACAAGTCTACACAATTATTTACGTACCGAATTCCGCATGAATCGGTGTGTCTTTATAAATATATCTTACTTCTGCATGATTTTTGAATAATTCATGAATATTATTACATCACTTACATAATAATAAATTTCCATTATAATTATAAAGAAATAATTTTTCTAATCCCTTCCCTGAGAGGAGTAAATTATTAGGAATAATTTGCCAAATAAAACTGCTACGAATTTCGTAGCACCGTAGCGCACTCGTAGCCGTAGATATCATTAGATTCAATTATTCATAGACAAGTGAAATATAACTATTCGTGTATGTAGCCGTAATAACATGTAATTGTAAAATACAGTATGTACTTATGTACCTTTTTAAAGCTTTTATACAAGTAGTTATTGTGCAGCAAAGCCGAACTGCGCCCTCTATCACTCGGGGCCATCAACGAAACTAAATAATTATTACCCTTTCGTATTAATGTGGCTAGGGGTATGTTATTACCACGTTAAATTGTTGTAACCATGATAATAATCATCTGTTAGTTGCTATAAACATGTAGGTACCTAGTACTTTAACAGTTCCATTACTGCTTAGTACTTACTACTCTATCTGATCATTACGTATTTTTATATACGAACAAATTAGTCATCATTGTTAGGATCTTTGTTACGTGACTGTCTATGTATGACTGTATTTCCGTAGTTGAATGGACATCCTTTCAAGGACTATCTTGAGAATGAAGACATAAGCATTCAATTGTTTAAACATTTTTAGGGTTCCGTACCCAAAGGGTCAAACTGGAACGTATTACTGAGACTTCGCTCTCCATCCGTCCGTCCGTCCGTCCATCCGTCCGTCCGTCCGTCCGTCTGTCCGTCTGTCACCAGACTGTATCTCATAAACCGTGATAGTTAGCCAGTTGAAATTTCTGTTGCCGCTATAACAACAAATACTAAAAACAGACTAAAATAAATATTTAAGGGGGCTACCATACAAAAGAGTGATTTTTTTGCTCGTGTTTATAAATCATGGTACGGAACCCTTCGCGCGCGAGTCCGACTCACACTTACGACTCGACTCACGCTAATGAAGGGATGTTGTAACAGTTTATAATGTTTATCTTACCACCCCACAACCGAGACATTGAAATAAGTTTCCTCCAACATTTATTTATTATCTTGTACTGCAAACAACCTGTTACCGTTACATAAACACAGCACTAAATTGATGTCTAAGAAAAGCAAAACGAGAAGCCGTCGCAAACTGAAAAGGAATTCCGTCGCAAACGCAGCGCAGGCGCCGCATTCAATTCGAACTACCCGATTGTATCGATTTGTAGCAAACCAAGATACGTATCGAAAAGCTCTCGAGGCGTGACTGTGTATGAATGGAGCCTGTTAGAGCCTCCACTAGATAGTTATGGCTGATATTCCTCGACCGACGAGGCCGACAATTAACCGCTGTACCACATGGCCGGCATTTGTTGCACAATCACACAATGGCGGTTCACTGACCTGAACTACTCTTATCTGTACTTAAACCCTTTTATTGTTGTCTAGTTGCGTGAACATAATAACATATTCACTAAATGGAAAATTATACATGATGGACTTGTCTTACTTTTCTTTGTCAGAAGTAAGAATTCAAACGCTTCAAAACGATTACACACTCCGTTGCTCAATTTAAAAGTAGTGTGTTATGATATGATTTGATGCCTGATTGACATTTAAATCAAGTATTTATTGACATATCGTCACGGTCAACCAATTAAGCAACAAAGAGGCTTAAAACTTGCACAGGAGAATTCAATTTGATTAAACTGACTATCGGATTGCTTAAGAGCCAAAGGCTCTTTCATCATGGTCAAGAATCTGTTGTGGACTGGATAATATAAATAACTGCAGAAATTGAATCAACAGCAGATAAAAGTTATTTACAGAAGAAGAAGAATGTGTTTGAGCATTCTTGGTAATTGAAAACGAAACACACAAAGCAAAATCAAATTAATATGACCGGATGGTGTAAAAAAAAAACGAATGAATACATTTTAATCTATGGTATCTGATAACCATTCGGCACATTCGGAACGACTTAAATGTTTTTTACTATAAGCTTGTTTATTGTAAGTATAGATAAATGAACTCTATGCGTGAACCAGTTATTAACACTATTAAGCTAATTAAGACTATTGGCAAATCTGACCAGTCAATCCGGAAAACAGCTGGATTCCATCAATTAACTGTAATTTATTTATTTGGTGTCGGCGCAGCGACACCAAATAAATAAATTACATGCGTCTTTTTGTTTTATACTTCATTTCAGTCAAAATGTAAGTAACAATTACTACCTACATAAATCTAAACTTAATCTCAAAAGAATCATAAAACACTCAATGACCTCTTTTGAGGAACCCTGATTATAGCTAAAGTAAATTATTATCTATACTATAAAGTTGTTTGATTTTTTGGTTGATTGAACGAGCTATTCTCGGGAACTATTGGTTCGAAAATAAAAATAGTGTTATATAGTCTATTTATTGGGAAAGGCTTTAAAATGTATAGCATTACGCTTCAACCAATAGGACCGGAGCATCAATGCAAAATGTTGCTAAAACGGGGAAAATGTGACGCAGACGAAGTTGCGCGGGTCCAGCTTACAGGTAGGTCAAACATAGAAATCAAAGTACACGTAATAAATAGGCCACAAAGGCAAGTGTTTTCACTATCGCACTATGGACATAGATCCACTGCACTGGCTTGGCGGCGAGAGTTTCCAACCCGATGCACACCAAAGCTAGTAATTAACTAATATGTACTTACAAAGATTATATGCAGCTTTCCTATCACTACATAATCGGAATGTTTTAGCAAATTGCTATTTGAAGCGCGAATGTTATTCGAAACTGGCTTTCTAATAGTCGGTGAAAATCACGGATGTATTCACCCCTGCCTCTGAATTTAGATCTCTTTTAGTTTAAGGATGAAAAGGGTGTCTTTTCTTGTTTCCTTAAAATGAACATAAGCACAGTAAAAAAAAAAAAACTTCGAGGCCAGGACTGAATTGCTGAAACCAAAGAGCAATTTTGTTTTGAAAAGTCTACCGAATAGTGATGGCCTTGGTGTTACAAAGATTTCTATACGTATACCTTTAAAGTAGGCAATTGAGGTTTTTCGAACTGAAAGACCTATGAATTTAAATTAAAAAAAACTACCTACTTTACGTTCGTAATAGAATGTCACTTTATCTGGGTTGGTACTTATTATGTCCAACACAATGTTCGCAGATACAATGCACTGCATTATTTCAAAATATTTCAATTCTAGTTACGCACGATTGCACGAGCAATTTTACGTCAGCCGCTATTTATTATTAAAATAAAAAGGGTTTAAACCAATCTTATTTTACGCAGAATGTATTAATTTTACTTACATAAGAAACCACTGCCTTTTAAGGTTTATCTTTTTCGATTTCACTATTACGACATTGCAGGGCCGAAATTCAAAAATAAGAATCCGAAACTGTAAGATTTATTTACTTTTATTTTTATTTAAGTGCCTGCAGTAACAGGTTATAAATAAATACTTACACTTTTACCTTGTTGTCTTGAAGTTAATTTATTTTCGGTTTTGAATAAAACTAATTAATTCAAGTTTTGTGCCACAAATGATGTAGAACTAGACATACCTAACTGACTGCAAGACACATCACTTATCTACCTTTGCTATAAAGGGTGTAAAATACCTCTTAACGAAGCCGAAAGGCACTGGTTCTCCCTGTCATTGCGATCATTTTTTTGTTCTACACCATACCTGGGAACCTTCTAGTTACGGAAATATTAGGGGTCAAAGTTCCAACTTTTTGACAAGTATTTTTTTAAATACAAGTTTTTAATGTAAGATTTCTACTTTAAACACCTCCACGGCCCCCGTACTATTCAATCCGTCCATCAGCACAATGTTTTGAGTGCGTTACATTGAGTTCTACCACAAAACATGATTTTACACCCTCCAAAAAAAAGTCATTTCCCGGCAATAATGTTTGCGTAAAGTTACCTATTTTCATGTACAGAATGCTTGGTTGACGGCTTCGTGGTGAGGTGATTTACACGGTGTATAAGTTTTTTTAAATTACGTTATGCTTAAGAGTGTTTATGCACTATTTTTCGTAATAATTTTTAGTAACTTTTTAGACCTATGTATCCTTTTTATGCGTATGAAGTTTCAATGAAATCGGTTCCGTCATTTCGGAATATAAGGACTGAAAGTTTGTATGAAATATCGTAAGACGTAAACGCTCCTAATTACTTAAGTGTTTAGCTAATCAAATGTTCGTACAATTAACAGGATACGGGCAATTCTTATTAGGATATCTAAATAACTTCTTTAAGAGCAGTTTTAAAGAGATAATCTTATCAACACCTCGTTCATTTGGGAGTGCTGAGCATGAGGTCCTGGGTTTGATTCCCAGGCCGGGCAAAGTGATGGCAATAGGCTCACCCCCTATTATAAGGGCACTAAAAGATAACTGGCGAAATGTGTGTGGATGTACTAATGGGTACACCTCTGCTTAATTAACCCTTCAGGAATTACAGGTGTTATGTTTAATGTCATCGAAATGAACAGAATGTAATATCTTTAACAAATTGTTCTTCAAGACACAAATTGAAGTGCAAATAACCAAATTACTTTCATAATCCATGCACAACAGTATTCAATTATTCCGTCAACCAGAAAAAAAAAAGAAACAATGCATTACTTTCCCTCCTATAGTAGATCAGTTTACAATTGTGGGTGTGCATGTGGTCTCATGATGTGAAATAAAACTATTTGCGAACTTAGCTGGATATCGTTGCTTTGTGTTTTACTTTCACACGTAATTCGAGATGTTTGGGAATTCGCACTTTTTGTGGTCGCAACAACACATATCACTCTATACTGCTCACACTCACACTACTACTCATAATACATACATATGTATTGTTGTGGATACTCACCAAATGTGTTGAGGAGCTCGTGGCTAAATAACAGCCGCACGGGTCGATCTTTAAGCCGTGCTTGTCGAGGTTGGTCCGTCGATCGATGACCATAATTACATACCGAGTTTCCTCCGTGCCTCAGTTGGTCCCGGCTGCCATTAGTAGATCTGGGATAGTCGTTACGAGTAGTCAGAAGCCAAAAGTCTGACATCCAGTCTTACTAAGGGGTATCGTATTACCCAGTTACTGGGTTGTGGAGGTCAGATAGGCAGTCGCTTCATGTAAAATAGCTGCATCCAGTTTGACTGGAATCCGACCCCAAGATAGTTTGGGAAAAAGGCTAGGCAGATGATGACTCACCAAATGTGTGTATGTCGACATAATTATGATTATTCCAAGTCATCATGATTCTCTTGCCGTTATCCCAATTCGTTTGGGGTCGGCGCAGCAGGTCTTCTTCCATTCTTCGCTATTACTCGTCATCTCACAGACAGCACCATGACATGATTATACCAAGTATAACATTTATTTATTTATTTGATTGCTCATTTATCATTTCGGTATGAATACAATACAATATCCTATATCTCAACACACCTACATAATATACTGTGTACAATGAAGCCACCTGGGCCTTATGACGTGACTTTATGACGTAGGTAGGTAACAGCTAAAGTTCAAAGGGTAAAAGTGCAAACGGATATAAAGAAACTTTTCCATTTGATTTCTTTCATTTTATTTCAGTAGCGTTTATTTGATGAACTTTGCCGCACTTACTCAGTTTTATTATCTTTCAATCGATGACTCACAACTACCTACTAGCAAAAATATTCAACGCTTATCAAATCAAGACAAAAACAACAAGTCATTTTAATTTAATGTTGCAATTCAACAATACAAATCAAAACATGGCGGCTTTATCTCAAAATAAATAGCCGTTAGGCGTGATACGGACAATGGGTTTATAGAGAGCAATAGAGAGAAGGCACGGCGATATTTATTGCCAGTGATTTTCACCGAGTGATGTCCGGCACGACTGTGTTCACGATGTCCCCACTCTACTCGTGACACACTGTGGTTCACGATTATTCGCCCGTTTGCCCCTTCGATTGCTTCCTGCTTTCTTCATAACCGTTCAAATCACGTAGAACTGGCTTTAAGTACTTTAACACATATGGAAATCTCTAATACCGATTCATGATGTCCACCTTTTTGTGGCACGCTGTGCATTTTTATTTAATTTCATGTTATTTTATTGTCGCAGCAGACGGATTACGTCATTAGCTTGGATATTGGATGTTGTGGTAAAAAAAGAAAAAGCGCGGAAGTGTTTATGACTGTGGGAACCTCGGTGGTTACACTTTACATGCACTAGCAATTTTAAATTAAAGATACGTTGACTCATAATCCAAAACTTTTGCTCTCAATTCAAAGCCAAGTTTTCTTAGCGTGTAAATTGCAAATATTGATTGGCACTCTACCCGAAAATAATGTAAGTAGACAGAGTGTGTAGAAAAGAGAGATAACGGAACTTTAAGTAGAATTTAAGAGCGTTTACACATTACGACATTTCATACAAACTTTCAAGTCTTTATTTTCCGAAATTACTGAACGGATTTTAAATGGAACTTTATACGCATAAGCAGGATACACAGGTCTAAAAAGTTACTATAACATTTTCGAGAAATAGTGTTTGAGCTAAATTAGACCGATTATAATATAAATTATAAAAACAGAAATTTTCAAATATCTTTTAGACATTTGAAAATGTTCTCTAGTAACTTTTTAGACCTATGTATTTTGCTTATGCATATTAACTTTCATTAAAATCATTTCAGTCATTTCATTTCGGAAAATAAGAACTTGAAAGTTTGTATGAAATGCGTTTGTACATACGTAAATAAATTGGGATAAGACCAGGAGAATGATGGTGATGATGACCATTCATACATGGCGAATATCCCGGATGGCCGATGGAGCCGAAAAGGTCTGGAATGGCGACCGCGAACCGGAAGACGATGCGTTAGAAGGCCTCCCACTAGGTGGACCGATGACCTGGGGGGGACGCTTAAAACATTATTTTTCCATTCCTATTCCAGAGTGGGAAAGAGATGGAGCTAGACAACCTGTATAGCTCCGTCTCTTTTTCACTCTGGAATAAGAATGACACAATAATGTTTTAAGACGTCATGGTACGCCACCTGGTGAAGGTTGCGGGATCCGCTAGATGCGAGTCGCACGGGACCAGTCAATGTGGCGACACTTGGAAGAGGTCTATGTCCAGCAGTGGACGTCTTTCGGCTGAAATGTTGATGATGATCATGAATATCCCGTTTCCAGTGTTAGTGACCATGTCAGTTTAAAAACTTATAACATACCTACATTTATTTACAAAATATTGTGTACATACATTGAAGAGGCTAATAACCATTGCCGAAGCCAATGAATACTTTCCTATTAAACTTTTACTTATCAGTAAATCACTACAATCACTGAGCCAGTAGAATCCTTTTGATGAGTACTCAAGTAAACAATAAAATAACATGGGCGTAGGAAGCTTGCAAAGTTCATCTTGCAATGAAAGCTATCGATTGTGTGATGTCATTCGTGTTAATAGAGGGAACAGAATCCAGATGCCACATAGATTTAGAAACAATTACTATGGCATGTAGGTATTAAATTATGGAAGTGTCGAAATGAATTTACGATGCTACCAAATCGTCCCACTAAAATAATCGGTCCTCAGACACTTTCCCCCAAATAAAATAGATGATCAGCTGAGATCTATAAAATTTAATTAGCTTGTACAGCAGAAACTGTTAATTTTTTTCCAATCAACCTTGAACCTAATACTTTAACCATAAAGTTGATCTATAGAAGAAATTTGACAGATCGTTGTAGCCTTATGTGCTGGCGTTTGTACTTTGACATAGATATGTACCCGTGATCCCGTCTCTATTATCCGCTTTTTAAGTTTGACAGTTGTGCGACACGACAGTGACAGTAAAAATGAAAAGTCAAAGTTCCTATACCAAATATGAGATTGATGGTATTGAAGTCAATTATCCAAGAAGTTGAAGTCAATCATTCAGTCCGATAGTAACCACGACGAAAGTATTAAAAAAAAAAAACTATTTACAGTCTATATTGGTACTAGCTGTTGGTGTCAGTAAGTTAGTATCAGCTTTCTAGGTCAAAGGCAACACAAGCGTACTCTTTATTTATTGACATTTACTTTAACAGCAATTACTTCTCAGACCAGTCAACTAGACACGAATTATTAGAGAACAATAGATTATAGCCAATAGGGAATCTAATCGATTCGGGCAGTTTTTCTTTTAGATTTATTGACAAAAGACAGACCTTGTGATCTTTTAGGTTATTGCCTTTTTTAGCTGATTTTTTAGCTTAGTCTTTATTTTTTGTTAAAGTGGAGATTATTTCAGTATAACTACAATTCCTAAGATCTTATTTTACCAGAAACAGATTCTGGACAATCATGTAGTTCCCAGTCGTCGTTGAAGTTCTAACACCACGTAAGTCAAAAATAGCAATTTTACAGGAGAGTGAAATTACACAACTATACCATGGTAATGGTACAATACCATCTTATAATTTGCGTTCAATTTAAATTAGATAGAGACGTTGCTTCTTCAGCCAGCAAGCAAACGGCATCAAACATCTAAAAGTCAAAACCCCCAAAAATTTACTTATGTGGTGTTAGAACTTCAACGACGCAGTATTTTTCAAACATAAGCACTTGTTTCCTTACTCGGGCTCCACCTTAGTTGGTACTATTGTAATACCATAACACAAACATGTTATTACCAACATGATTTCTAGGCGTAGCCTCACGTAGGTAACTAATGTCGCTTTTTTTTTTCAGAATTCCAACCAAGGAAAAACAATGCGAGCCTACTTATAAGAGCTTTTGCAAGTTTATAGCGTTACCTTACAAAGCGTGTTCATTGTTTAAAAGGAAAACTTTCTCTCTAATGAACGTTATACGTAGGTTTGTACGTACATGTACAATGTCGCATTGTTCTCTATAAATCGCGTTGTTAGGACAAAAAAGTTCTATTGCTCGCAATCTCGCGACTTCCTAGTCGCGGCGATTTGCGACGATTGTTCCAAGTAACACTGGGATCGAACGGCTGCCGTCATTACCTACTCCTGACTGCACCTGTGTATTTGTGTAATGGCTTAGAATTGTACCTGCTGGTACATTATGCACTTTCTTCGTTTCGATGGAGAGTTTACAGTTTTACTGTGTGTTTTAGAGTATACAAATCACGTTCCTACTAAAAGATTGATTTATGTCCCTTACAAGTCACAATTTGATTGAGTTTTTCAGTTAGCGTTTTCTGTTTGAACTTCTAGATCATTCTCCAAGACTTCGGGTCCATTTAAGATTGCCTTTTCACTCTCTGCCACATGCCTAAGTACCTAATATTACTTTTGCAAGACGGCTTGCACCGTGTCTAGCTACGAAAACGTGTAGCTAGCGCCACTAAAACTCAATAACGTAAAAGCAAACGTCGGGGATGTGAAATAAAATGAAAATTCCTGCGCGTATTTCGTTCAGCCTGACTCTGTACTAACACTAGTAACATTTTCTTATTAAACCCCTAGAGACTGACTGGCTATTGCCTCGCAATTGCTTGCCTTTTGTCATTAGTAATGTAAGTGCTCCTAGGAAAATTACGAGCCCACTATTACCTAGCTTTATCAAGATGATCTTCTTCGATAGGTAAGTACTACGAGAGAAAGCAAGGTGAAATTATGTTCAAGGGGATAATGTTCCGAATGCTCATTTGAAGATCTTGGATCTTCACTGACAGTGTAAGTACTTATGGGGCATTGTTAGCGCCGCTTAAATCTATTATGTTTTGTTTTATTAGCAATTTCTGTCCGTCTATTTATGAGTAAACGAAGAAAGGAAGCAAGTCTTGTAGATTATGAAGATTCTCTGTCTGCAGTTCGATGAAAGTGCTGCTCCTAACATTATTTCAAATAAGAACGCTTTGTTTTTCAACTCGTAATACGAAACGATAATCGTTTGTAATTGCACGTTTGTTTTATTAAACGAATTATGGTGATTGCACTTTAATAACAGATAAGTATTATTATAATAGTCCGGAAATGAACAACTTAGCTGAAGCTTTTAAACTATTAGGTATGGTAATGTGCTAGAAAGTCGTGACAAACTCGATAACGTTACGTATGGAGTTTAAACTTTGGTCGAGTTTCCGATAGTTGTAAAAGTATACATAATAATACTAGACGCATATATGTAGTATAAAACCTACACTGGCTAAAATTAAATTAGCTAGAGAAACCGCGGACGTCGTCTTCAGAGATCGTGATGATCAATATTTAATTAAAAATTACTTTTTTTTTGTTTTTTTTTTAGAACTTCATTTTATTTAGTTTTATAGGGCTTATATTTCGATACCGATCATGTCTGCGTAGTTTTGCTAGCTTATACAAGCTATAGCATAGACAGAATAATAAAATATATAATAATAACATCGATATATTCGATATATTTTATTGAATGATGCTATACTAAGGTACGTTTAAGATGTTTGTGACTAACAATTATGGACAATTCCTTGGTCTGAAATAAACGGTATCCTAAATGCATAGTTCCAAACTTAAAAGTTATGATCTTTTTGTCTTGTTTCGAATCCATGCGTGCGATTAACGATTTGTAAAGTCACAAAAATAACCTGAAACGATGAAAAGTTATTTAATGCTTAATGTCTTATATATCAAGGCTAACTGAAGCCAAGTCCTGTCCTTCAGAAAACTTGGGAAAATTCCGTGTTTGTTAAGGTTTCGGTAAAATATTACCCGGAGGCATTCAAATACAAGCTCTTCTACCTTAATATAGCATGGTATAGAAATAACAAGCAGGGTTTTGATAGGAACGATTCATATTTAACAAAAATATATTCAATTTTCCGTTTTCCAGAATTACGTGTTAGGCCTATTGAGTTTATTTGGTTGTGCTATATTGTAGTTTATTTATTTAAAATAGTTACCTACGCCCACAGTACTGTACATTTTACATTCAACAATGTAATTCAATTCATAAATTATTGGTAATTAGGTACTTATATAGGATGCCACAACTGAAAAACATAAAAATGTACTAAATACTATGTAACTACTAATAGGTAGGTATATTGCTATATACCTACCTATCAGTAGTTACATAGTATAGTTAGATATTAGTAGTTACATGGTAGAGGTAGTTTATGCGGATCTCTCATTAAAGCGAGGCCATTACTGGAGATGTATTGCTTGATGTTCCGCTGTGTGTACGTTTGTGCTCATACCTTTTCTTTTTTACGGATGGGAAATCATCAAATGACTCCTCCCGCTCTGGGCGGAGCGGAAGGGAGTGTCAGACCTGTACAGACTAAAACCCATCCATGTTCCTTCTTAGCCCTTTGTGTTCCAGGGCCACGGTATCTCTTTTGAACAGTCCCGCAGCCCTAGCAGGCATCGGACCTCTCGGACCTCTTCCAATTTTATAATATCTGCTTGAGGCGCACGTGGAACACGAACGCGCCGTCGCGTCGACACGGCCGGTCGTCATAAGACGGACGGACGGTGAGCTAGCCCATTACTTACCGTCCACAGGCCCGCGCCTACGGTGGCCCGGGGCGTCTTCCGCGGCGGCTGCTGAAGCTCTCTTCCTTTCACGTTCCGCTCCTCTTTTGCTAGCATGACTGCTTCGCAGAAGGAGGCGACGGCTTCCCATTCCCTCTCACTCTGGACCATGGATTGAACCAAGGCTGAACGCGAGCAGTCTAAGTTAGTACTCATACCTCTAATACTAAAAATCTACGGCGAATGAAATGTGAAGTTATCTTGTTTTCAGTTTTGTACACTTAACCGAAATCATTTAAACTATTTCACATAGGCCTACATGGGCACTTATGAAACGTCGACAAAAAAGTGCTCGGTTCGGGTTGGTCGTTTCCTATGGAGAAGAAGGCAAGAAAATCCAGGGTAACTCTTTTAAAATCATTTGGTTTTACAATATTTCTATGTTACAGCGTTAGTACCGCTAGGATAGTGTATTTTAGTTATTTTTATAGTATTATGTCATACGGTATTTTACTATGGGGACGGGCTGCTGACATCGAGTCTATATTTATTCTGCAGAAAAGAGCTATCTATCAGAGCCATATATAATCTACGTAGTCGCGATTCTCTAAGAGAACTGTTTAAGGAAATTAACATCATGACGGTACCTTGTCAATACATCTATGAAAAAATCATGTACGTTAGGAAAAATCTGCATTTTTTTAGTAAAAGAGGTGACCGGCACCGCTATAATACTAGAAACAGGGACCAACTAGTTCAGCCAGGTTTCAGGTTAGCTAAAGTAGACTCATCTTTCATGGGGTACTGTTTAAAATGTTACAATAAAATACCTGCCCCCATTCTGCAACTGAATGAAACGAAATTTAAATTTTGCATAAAACGCACACTATGTAGGCAAGCATATTATAAGTTGGGGGATTATATTGATGATAAAAATGCTTGGCTCAATGCTGGTCCTGCTCCACAACCATAGGGGCAATCGGAATCATCTGAATTACAAAGTGAAGTTATTGTGAAAGCTGCTGAAGATTGTAAAAATATATTTGCATTGTATAAATTCAATCTCTTAGTTTTATATAATTGCATAGCACATGTGTGAGTACCATGTACTGTAAAGCCACCATTTAATGAGTACCTAAATCTTTCATTGACGCGAAATTACCCTGGTGGTTGAGTGAATGTCATGCTCACTTAAATGTCACGCTGATGGTGGCGGGTGTGTCGGGTCGTTTAGTTCCCTTCAAAATGGTTGAGTTGAATGATGGCTGATACATGCGTCATGTTCGTGAACGGGCGCTGTCAGTTGTGACTGGTCATCTCTTAGCTGCCGCGGTTTATTTTAATTAAGTACTTTTTTTTTTTTTATTACTGATTTAATCTTTTAATACTCTGGACGCTCTTAACCTGCCCGTATTTCTACATCGTTCTCACATATTTGTAATTCTTAACATGAATGATGTAACCAAGATTTTGTAACGTATTTTGATTTAAAAGAGTGTCCATGGAGTTTCTTGCTCATTCTTCTCCATAGAGATCTACGCTACGAAATGGGCAACTACAGTACTTTTCATAAGTTATTATGCCTTGTGACTGGGACTGTAGCTTCGCGTTTTTTTTTTTTTACTTTTAAAAGTGCCTGTAATGGTCTAATTGAAATAAATGCTTTGACTGTGACTTTGACTTTGAGTACTTAATTATGGGATGACATCGTAGGCCCGACAATAAGTCGTTGCTTACTACAAAACGAAGAACAAGATAAAAACTAACCAAGGATCTAGGAATCTATACCGCCTACAATGTCCACACATTTACAAACAATCGGTGAATAAGAAAAAAGGACGATACAAAAAAAATACCCTACCAACACTATCGAAGTCAACCATTTTAAATTGTATCCTGTTTGAAACGCCTTGAACGTATTCAAATTAATGTAACAGAACATTTACTCCATGTTTTACTGATATGTAAATGTTACACTTTACAGTCAGTAATAAACGGGCTACCTACCTAAGTACTTGCTTTAAACTCAAACATCAACTGGTATAACTTAGTACGTAGAACTTTCCATTAAGTGTAATTTGCAAATGTATACGCACCGACCAATCAACCCATACATTACTAGTTTATGCAGATCTCTCATTGTACGGATAAATCTATGCCAAGCGAGGTCATGTTTTATTGGAAATGGTTTGATATGTCGCTGTGTACAAGCAATACACGTATAACGTTAACACTAAGCGAAATTCAAAAACAATTTTCTCGTAAAGTACATTACGACTGCAACTTTAAAATAATACCTGGGGGCCTACCATGACGTCTTAGAGCATTATTGTTTTAATCTTATTCTAGCTATGGTTTATTCCAAATGAAGCTCTACACCACGATCTGAAAGTACCTCCAGTCAAAGAAGAAATAACAAGCTACATAAAATCATACAAAGAAAGAATAACTCACCACCCAAACATCTTGGCAAACCATCTCATGGATAAAAGGAATCCGCAGGCAAAAAACACAAAATTCCACAAAATTTTATCGGACAGACATAGCACTATGCTTTTTGAGTAAGAGGTTGTGTCATAGGACGCATACCAGACAAGCCATCTAACACGCCATAAAAACTACTTAATGTCCTAATGAATAGTGTCAAATTGTAAGGAAAACAAGGGACAAAAAAAAAAAAAAGTAGCTAGAGTGGGAAAGAGATGGCGCTAGACGTCCTCTATAGCTCATCTGACTCTTTCCCACACTGGAATAAGAATAAAACAATACTGCTTTAAGACTTCACAGTAACCCCCCTTTTCAGTAATACTCGGTATGGGTTTTAAAATACGATGTACTTAACAGCATAATTTCTACCAATCATTAGGAGGAGAAAATCACGATACAATGTTGCCACGTGTTTTAAGTACTATTAGTGCCCGTAGTAGGCTTTGTCAGTTTATTGTTTTAGCCAGTTATTAGCGTATTATTTACTTTTATGCTTCGACATAGTATCACGCCTGTAATTCCCGAATGATAGGCAATCAACAGTACACTCTACACGATTTACTTCTGTCCCAATCCTCCCAATAAAGATAATTTCCTCCCAATCTTTTTGAAAATTTGGGTCATTTATATTTCTTATACATTCAAAAGCAAATTTCGAAACTTCTAGTTGACGCTTCCCGTGACCCAAGGGTTGGCTTTTACTTTGGCCAAAGGCTAAGTATTGCCATACAACGTGGCAATGCTGCCATTCTTTTGGGCACATTACCAGCTGACAGCATTGTGGACGAGCTTTTTGACGCCCTTTTATAGTTTATTGTTATTTAATTTATTAGTTTGTTAATCGTTGTAATGTATAAGTATAGTAGTTATTTAAATTAAAACCAATAAAGTTGAAACAATCAAAAGTAATTATAGATGTTCTCATAACTCGACACAGGTGCCTACAGACAGCCTCCACTCCGGGGCTGCGCGGGCGTAGGTTTATATTTGTAATACAAGAACTTTCGAGCCCTTTCACTGTCGGTCGTATCCCTTCGTACGATTGGCGCAGTTTCTTCGTCTGCCGCCGATCTGCTTTGAGTGCAATCTCACCTGTTGCAGATCTGTGCCAAAGATAACATTGATCATGATAGGAAATAGTAAATATGAATAAACCTACTGTACGTTGTGAATGACGCTGATAATCATCGCAATGCAGCTGGTGGTTACAAAAGCCTGTTTGTTTTAGTACCTACCATGACGATTCTGTTGATTGCGAAAAAAAATGTTTGCACTTTCGCTGGGTGTGTGAATTGCGCCTGTATTCTTTTCAGACAATGTCAAGGTAGGTATTTTTGATGTGTGTGACATTGGGTGTCAAACGATTTCCTTATAAGATCAATACGACTTGGCTATAAAATAGTCTATGGCAAAAATTCCTTCTTTCTATTAGTTTATACATCGATCATGAAATTCGCATGCAGTTTATTTTTTGTTGTAGGAAGATTTATTTTTAATGTTCCGAGAAAATTCATTAAACCGTGTGCCGATATATACGCAGAAACATTACATAATATACTCGCGCTGTAGTCGGAGATAAATAAAATTGAAAAGGATTAGCAGTTTTAGCACCTAAAGCCGTAGGTCACAATTTGTTCGTAGGTACCGACCTACTTCCTTCGTGAAGGAGACTCTTTATCCAAATTATTATTAAAGATGCTTATATGTTTTCCCACTGCAGGGCAAAGGCCTCCTCCAGCCTCTAAGCCACCCCTCCCTTCTCTTTCCACTTTTCTCGGTCTAATGTTATTGTAGAACAAGCCTTCTCATCCGTCATCTCCTGAACCTACCATGTTGTCGTTTTCCGAATAAGTACATAAAGCCATAAATAACCACGAAATGCAAGAATGGAAAGTAATTTTAAAACTGCTTAACCTTTTCGTTCCGCAAGTGTACCTGTTGTAAATCACGAAACCTGTCGTCTCTAATTTATGGCAAACAAAAAATTATCATCAAAATTCGCACAAGCAGCGCACATGCATTTACATTACATGACAGACAACGTCGAAAGTAACGAATTCATAACGCGTGACTAATAAACTTGTCCTTCGAGAGATTCTGATCAGTTAAACTCCATGCTGGCAACACTTCATGGTAATATTTTTCATCACTGGCAACTCTCCCTTACGTTGTGTAACTGCGTGTATGGATGTATATGCGTCTCGACGCTAGACGCCATGATGCGAAGTAAGAGTGTAATTAATTAACTAATTATTCTAGTCGGGAACACATGCGAGGAGTTACGTAACCGGTCTGTGAAGTGTTTGTAACGTATGGACTACGGCGAATACGAACGTACAGTCGGCGATGAAAGTCTAACTATACATTCAAGTAAACTTTAGTAAACCCACAATATATTCGTCACATAACTTTACAGCATTTAATGATAGTACCTAATGGTTAAGAGAACGTGGTAATATAGTTTAAAAAAGCAAACAGAAATCATTCATTTATGTAAATGGCTTCTGCCAACCCCAAGTAATCGTTGGGAAAAGGCTAGGCAAGCAGATTCAGTTAGACTGGAAGCCAACCTACATAAGGAAGCTAACATAGTTTAGATTATCACGCCAATTAGCTCGATTCTCGGCACCTCATACAGTTGCTACCGGCTACCCGGCGAAGAGCGTCGCTCCACCGAGTCTGAGGGCATCTCACCTTACATTTGCCGAATAGTTTGGCTAGGCAGAAGATAAAATCATTTATTTCTACAAGGTGATGTTTTGCATCATCGTCAAAACTCAGGATGTTATCACAAAAGACATAATAATCAATATAAATTACGGTACCTAGTTGATTATTAAAAAACACTGCTATTTTTGTCAAAAAACTGCTGTTTTTGCTAAATTTGTCAGTATTTCAGAATCGCCCCCTTAACGTGTTTAGGGAGTAAGAAATTATCGAATAAACGTTTGAGATTTTTTGTACCATGTGTGTAAGCGAGGTTATAAGGCGATTATCAGACGGGCCGCGTTTAAAACACGGATGGGTTCACACTTATCGATTTCCGTAAATAAGAAAAAAAAATGACCTACCCATTTTATTATTGCTTCGGGTCGAGAATCACTAGCATTGTTACCTCCTTGAATTTGACGAGGATGCAAAACAACACCTTGTATAATAAAGTGTTCTTACTTTTATGTCAAGTTCAAATCTTAAAAAAAAGACAAATAAATATGATCATGGACTTTCTTTACCTACTGACTGTACATAACTTAAACCACGTTGAACTCGCTCATAATCATTATTGAAGCAACTTTCCGCCTCAGAAAATATTCTACAAATCTTCACCGGCATATAATTGCTTGTTAAATGCACACGATGATGGAGATGGTGCAACGTGAGATTTAGGCTGAGAATTATAAACGTTACTAACTAAACGTTATTCCTGTCACTGTCGCACAAATTTCAGACTAGAAGTGTAAGATAAAGATGGAAACATATATTATCTAACCCACAGGAGCTTAGTAATGTCTATGGATCTCGGTTCAAGTGTCCAGTTCATGTAAAAGATGTAATTTTAACAAATAGTGAAGCAAACATAAAAATTGAACTTTAGGACGTGACCGTGGTATTAGGTTAACCTTGACATAACAGCAGTTGCTTTTGCTAATAAATTCTTTTGTAGGGCTCGGATATTTTTTATTTGCGATGACTTTGCTCTTGACTCTAGTCTAGGTCAGAGATGAAAGAGACAAAGTCGACGATGCTACGAGCTTACCCAGAAAAAGCCTGTTCACTCTAGATTATCGAAAATCTATTAATCTTTCTCAACACCTTGGACAACATTAGTGTGACTGTGAAGGAATATTACGGTCACACACGGGGACACATCAAGTAATAAATTTCCAGTATAACAGGGCGTCGCTTTGGCTCGATTTCCCGTACAATGAGAGATCCGCATAAACTGGTTTGTGTTGCTTGATTGGTTGCCGTGTGTACGTTAGATTCGATAGCCATTGCAACTAAGTGGAGTCACATAGTATTGTTGTTTAATTAAAAGCTCTTCAAAAATACTTCTTCGTGCTTTTAATTTACCAATACAACAATAGTTAAGACCAAAATGGTGCCCAGTCATAATAAAACCGGTATTCGTGAATTAAAACTGCTGAATTGTTGGATGATAGGTATTTGATTTACAATCGAAGATAGACATCAACGCATTGTGTCAAAAGTTGCGTAAAATTCTCATTACAGTTAACTCACGATTCGTGGTTCGAAATAATAAATAAATTAATCAAAGCCTGTCATAATAGATGCAAGAGAGTAGATTTTAGAATCCTACTTAATATTATAAATGCTAAAAGTTTGTTAGGATGTCTGTTACTCTTTCACGCAAGAACTACCCGATCTAGATGAAATTTGGCACAGCATAATATCGATAATGCGTCATCAATCGGCAAAATATCTGGAATAGGAGATAGGATATTATTTTGTATGTAGTACGATCCCGTGGGACCATGACAAAGCGGAACAAAACGCGAGCGATGCCGATGCCGTGACCTCTAGAACTTCATATTTCTGAGTCAATGTTCATAACAAAAGTCCCTTGATATTTCATGAACAAACAATCAAGAAAACAATTTCCTCTGTGTTATTAACCACACAGTCTAGTGCGATGTGAGTGGAAGCCCGCGGGTGCCACATTACCAAGTCCCCAAGGAATGCAGCTTTGCAGGAAACGGGCAATGACCGACCGTCGCGTCGGCCGCCGTGCCAACGCCGAGAACAAACACGGGGACTGATGCTGGTCATTCATATATTTGCAATACAAATGACCATTTACATAGGGAATGCTAAAATGAGATCTACGTTTACAGCTTTGCGGTAAATTTTGCTCTTAGCTTGTAGGTTATTAAAGAGATTTATGATGATCTAAAGAGGTAATCAGGCGAAATCACGATCTCATGGCTAACTAATACTGCTCTTATAGAAAACAATTCGATTGTTTTATTTTCGTAGATTATAAAATTCAAAATAATATGTGTTATCTTATTTTCCGCTGGAATTTGACATTGACATGTTATGACTTTTTGTGCCGACATCGCCAAGATGGCCCCATCATCTATAGATTAGGTGTTAACTTAGGTCTATAGATTTAAGTTTTAGAGCGTTCTTATATCAACATAGTGCTAAAAGTTAGCTATGTTTGCTTTAACACTTTAAAGTACTTAAAACACTTTAAAGCATTTACGTTTGTTTGAAATATTTCTTTGGAATTTACAGTTCATACATTGGTACAGTTCATATCTAGAGTGCTTGATTGCTGTTCGTCTATTAAGTGGTGACTGGTCCAGTTAACTGGTCATCAAGGACGTTGGTAATAACTCTAGTTTTAGAATCGAAAGGAGTCCACATACTAAAGTCAAATGGGACTGCACCAACCCGTGTATAACAACCTTACTTAAAACTTCTGTTGGATTTTTGTACGCTTGAAGAGCTGAAGCTGTGAATGCGAATGGTTCTCACTCGGTCATTTTGTTATTTTTTAACCACCGACTAAAAAAGAGGGGTGTTATAAGTTTGACGTGTGTATATGTGTGTCTGTCTGTGGCATCATAGCTCCTGAACGGATGAACCGATTTTGATAAAGTTGGTTTCATTTGAAAGTTGTGTTAATCGAGTGTGTTTTTAGCTATGTTTCAAGAAAATCTGCTCAGCCGTTTGAAGATCATCACCTCTTTTCTAGTTGATGAAGAGAAATGAAAAACTTCCACAGGTCTGGTTGATTCGAAATTTGAAATCCTGTCACTTGTCACCATGGGCATCGGTTGCACACCCAGGGACAATATTCGGATGGATATAATTTTTTTAGAGGTTTTATTTGTCGGGGGTTATTTAAATTTTTAATTAATTTTTTTCATGGCTAAACCGCCAGAGCAAATTGACGTAGAGAAAGTTTAAATCCTGGGGAAGGATACACGGGGTTGAAGAGACACCGACGCACAAACGGTAGTTACCACATATTCATCAGTAAATCATTCTAACCCCCCCCCCCATTGAAATTTTTCATCGGTAATTTTAAAAAAAGGGAATTCTCAGTAGCAGCCAGATTCTGGATTTGTGCCCGGTTGATGGCAAAAGGCTCGTCCCCTATTACATGGGACTTAAATATAACTGGCGAAATGTTACTTGTTCTTTATTTATTCTCTGCCTAACCCTTCGGGGATTACAGGCGTGATGTTATGCTATGATAATCCATACTAATATTATAAATGCGAAAGTCACTCTGTTTGTTTGTTACCTTTTCATGCCTAAACGGCTGATCGGATCTTAATGAAATTTGGCAAGAAGATAGATTCCAACCTGGGGAAGGACATAGGCTATATATCATCACGCTACGACCAATAGGAGCGGAGCAGGAATGAAAAATGTTGCGAAAACGGGGAAAATGTGACGCAGACGAAGTTGCGCGGGACAGCTAGTTAAGTATAAGAAGATTCGAAGTCTAAAGCGTGTACATTGAAGATTGTATTTTCGACATTAACACGAGTGTTTCTACAACAAAAACAAGATATCTACAGGTTGTTTTCCAATCTTTATGTATCATTGCGCATGGGCAGTAACCTGTTTCAATTAACTCTCACTCACTCGATTTGATACCTATGTATAAGAAGTAGGTGCCCACCTTTGCGCTTTATTTCATTAAGTAAATAGACATAATACTCGTAATTTAGAGGTGAATAACGTAACATCATTCTAGTATTACAAACGGTTGGTTGGATTAAGGAGATCACCATAATATCAGTTATAGTTATAGTCCGAATAAATGAAAGCCAGCTTTTGTAATCTCTCCATTTAATGAGAGTTAGGTACAGACAAAATGTGGTTCATCATCAGCCTATAATGTTCCCACTGTTAGGACACAGGCCTCCTCTCTATGAGAGGGAGTGGGCTGTAATCCACCACGCGGGCCCAGTGTGGTTTGGTAGATGTCACATGTCTTCGAATTTTTAGTTCTCATGCCGGTTTCCTCACGATGTTTTCCTTCACCGTTTTTGAGGGCAGCAGTGATGAAATAAATTACACAAAGTAATGCGCGTGCCTGGGTACGAACCTACGGCTTACTGCTCGTAAGTCGGGGCTTCCACCGCTGGGCCACCGATGCCCCCTGCGCATCCCCGCGTGGTTTCATCTATACTTATAATGTTATAAAGAGGTAAAATTTGTTTGCGTCACGGTAAGTTTGTTTGTAGAAAGTAATCTTCGGAACTAGGTATTGATTCGGTTCCGAAAATTCTTTCACTGACGAGAAGCTTCATTATGCCCTCGTGTCATGGGTCACATTTAAAATGTTCCTCTTGGTTAATTTCCGTACCTACTTAACAGGAGCGAAGACGCGAGCAAAAACTAGTCCTACTAATATTATAAATGCGAAAGTTTGTGAGGATGGATGGATGGATGGATGTTTGTTACTCTTTCACGCAAAAACTACTGAATGGATTTGGATGAAATTTGGCACACAGTTTATAACCTGGATTAACACATAGGATACTTTTTATCCCGATAGTATGTTCCCGTGGGACAATTATCGAACTGCACACGGGCGACGCCGCGGGCATAAACTAGTTCCATAATAAATTAAATTCCTACAATAGAAACCTACAATAACTTGATTGTTAAGCCTAGTGTACACGGTCCAGGTAATTTAGGTTGCGTCTTATGTAACTGGCTTTATTGTCGGAGGACAATGGCACATGACAGGAAACTGTGCGATTACGCGACAATTAAGTCATGTTCTTGCGACATTTCTGTCGCGTGTAGTGTAGACTGAGTTGTAGCTGTTGTATGTATCTATCTAGGTTTGTATTGTTATTGTAAATCGAGTATCATCATCGTCCACAGCCCGACTTCACCCACTGCTATAGGCCTCTCTTTCTAACAATTTCGTCTGCCCATCTCGCCGCCAGACGACCAACGCTTCTCTTTCCAGTCCTTGAACCCCACTAGGTCACCGCTGTGTTCCACCTCTAATCACCGCGCCTTGCTAGGTGTCCTACCCAACTCCATTTGAGTTCAATATCGCTAATCGTGTAGTATATGCATGGTGATTGATGAGGAACGCACAGAACCCGAAAGTTTTGCAGAAGAAAGGGGGGGGAGGGGGCTAGACCCAGCAGTTGGTGATTCCGGGCTGAAAACATGATGATATGCATGGTCACAGTCTTCCGCTACTGGGGGCCCCCCTCTCTGTAAAAAAGAATGGGCCATAATCCATCACGCGGGCCCAGTCTGTTTTTTTTTGCCCTGGCTGTAGGCCTTAAATTCAAGGCTTCATGCTTCTGCTGTTCTGTTAAAAGCAGAAGCCAGCCTCAGAGGCTGAACTACGAGATCCCATACACAAAAAAAAACCAGTGTGTTTTGGTGGACGACATAAGTTTTCGATTTTTGGTTCGAGAACATGCTAGGCTCCTCACTATTTTTACTTTCATCGTTTTGGGAGCAGTGGTGATAAAATAAACTACACAAAGTAAATTTACTTGCCTGGGTTCGAAGCCTCCACCTACAAC
This sequence comes from Cerastis leucographa, assembly GCA_963082945.1. Taxonomy (NCBI): domain Eukaryota; kingdom Metazoa; phylum Arthropoda; class Insecta; order Lepidoptera; family Noctuidae; genus Cerastis; species Cerastis leucographa. The sequence goes on along the minus strand of OY720356.1, from coordinate 14,993,334 downwards.
TCTTATGTCAATGTCGATACCTTTCAACCGGTACAGCATGTAACTTGTAACTCGTGTGATTTCAATGATTTTATTGATTTGACATCACCTTGACCTCGGCGTGTGAATTGCTCGTACTGAAAAAAATCACTTTCACGATAATATTATTTTGCCTTGATATTGGGGTCTCTAAGGCTATTTTGAAAATAAGTTGTTGTTCAAACAGTGTTTTAAGCTTTCACGCATTTATATATAACGTTACACTGTCGCTTGTGGATAGGGGTATACCGCGATCATGGCGCTTGCAACAGCGTCGTATAAGTATACAAATATTAGTGCTCGCGACTGTCCATGAACCTAAGCTATATACAATATAGGGAGCTCACAATAATTGACACTTACGGAAGATACCCTGTAAGTGACAGTGTTACTAGTTGTTGTTCCTCTTGGTTGATGTAAATATGGTTTTCTGCAAAAAAAATACTTCTTTGTTTGGGTGAGTATGCATTAATTTGTCTACAAGGTTGTGCTGAGATCCGGAAATAATTAGGAATTCAAATTAAAATACAGTTCTTTGTTGCGATCCCAAACTACGTAGGTGCCTCGGTATTGAGCTCATAATAAAAGATTGTCTTTTGGATAGAATAGCTAGGGTGAAGTCAGGAAATTATTTTTTATGCTCTATACACCCTACGTGTCTCTTACTGTCAAAGCATGACCGCTGTAATTTCAATATACTTACGGCCAATTTAGTTAGTAATCACAATTTGTTAAAACTATTAATTTCACCAACTTTATCACAATGACGTAAACCTTTTATGTATTCGTATGTTGTCACACTAACACGTACACATTCATTATTTAACAATTAGAATTGCGGAAGCAATGTTGATCACTATCAAAGAGATGTAAAAACTCTTGCGCATCATAATTCTACACACACTGCTAAGTAAAACGAACGAGGCGCAATGGAGGCGCTTGCGCAAGAACGTGGGTTACCGTGGTTACCGGAGTTAAAAGAAAACGTTTGTTTTAATATTTTCTGAGAAATGAAATATCATGGGTTTTGTAGCGCTTCCTGTTTGTGAACACCCGATATTGTATATAGCTTAGGTTCATGTACAGTCGCGAGCACAAATATTTGTATACTTAGCAACATTCAAAAGCGATTTTCTCGTGAACTATAAAATAAACACCCATTAGTGCTTGTGACTGTACATAGTACAATATTTCATTACGTAGATCATAAATGCGAAACGAAAAACATATTTCCTTATTGTATCAAATCATATAAGTATCAAAGAGATTTATAGGATAAGTGTGGAGCTTTCAAAGTGTTAAAATGCGTAGAATAACAATTCTGAAAATTGTTTCAGGACAGTTATCCCATCTCATCCTACCTTTTCAGAAAATAGAGCTTCTAAGCTTTATTCCGTGCTTAAACAAAAAGGCGCGTAAAAGGTTTTTCATTCCTTTTTAAAACAAAAACATGAAATCTGGTAGATTTTCTTTATGGTTTTGCACATAATCCTGCAAGCTTCCTAACATTTTATTTATTACTTCCTTCCTTGTAATAAATGCGGTCAAAGGAACAAGTACCTAAATATTCCTTAATTTATGAACAATGCTCCCCTACAGTTGGCTGCAAGGAACGAAATGGACGATCTGAGGGGGATAATACAATCACTACGTCCGGCCTACGATGGAGCAGTCGGCGTATGCCGGTCGATGTATGATGTTATCATTTTAGTTTTATTACGGCTTTTATTACGGCTGAGGAGCTGGTAAAATTATTATGATGTGATTTATGAAAGCGTCCTGTCCTGTAACTTAAGAAATGTGTGTTTACTTGTAATAATTCAAAATCATGTTTGATAACATTTGCCATGTGATAATACTAGCTGTTGCACGTGACCTACGTTCGCGTGAAATTATTATGAAAATATGACCCACTTCCTTATTTGAATCCCGTTTTTTAACTATTTCAATTGTTTTAATTTCTTTCCACCGGACCCTATTCCTTCTTCTAAAATAAAACTGTTCATCGTGCCATAAAACATCAGCTATCTGCCATTAAAACTCCCATCAAAATCGGTCCAGCTGTATCGAAGTTTAGCCGGAACAAACAGAAAGACAAGCAAAAACTAAAAACAAAAAAAAACGTTTTATGTTTTACTAACATATACCCGCTTCATTTGCATTTGCATGTTTTGAAGTTGCAAACAGAGACTTTATTGTTATTTATTTGTGAAATGATGAAAACGCTCTATGACTGAAGGAGCGGATACGATCCTTTAAGGACCGGAATTACCTTACAAAAGTAATGGACACTTGCCTCTATTGACTGCTCTGCCATGCAATTCTACAATTTCGTAAACTTTTCTTTAGTTTTCAACTGATTCATACCATTGTGAGTATACGCATTATCACATATGATTTAATTTCTGAATGACAACTGAAACAGTATTTATTTGATATCGTTAACAATGCAACAATGCCCTAAAGTGTGTACAGTTTTAAAACATCGAGTAGGCATTGGCTTTTGACTCCAAATTCTGGAAGTCTTTTATTATACACTCCGGTTTATGCAGTTGCATTTATTGCAGTTTGAAATTAAAAGACACCGCTGCCTGCAACATATGAATTAAATGACATTTCACGTTAAACTTGACTCTTGACCTTCGAACATAACAAAGAATGTCGTTTGGGTCACTATTGTCAATTGGCACTGAGCAATACGTGGTTCAAAAGAATTGTTAGCAATTACAGATAAGACAGTTATTAGACCTGTCACAAAAAGTGTTTATAGTGGCTCATTCTACATACGATCAATGTAAGTTTTTAAACTGTCATGGTCACTAACACTAACAGTGAAAAAGGGATATTTACCAGGTTTACTATAAAAAAAAAACAGATGGTAAATATCCTGTTTTCAGTGTTAATGATTGTGATCAATGTTTAATATTGGTAAGCAAAGATGGTTTACAGCACTAGTAGAAGATTGAGTATACAAAGTGAATCTAAGTACTTATAAATCCTAGTCCCAATCGCAATCTGAACGATTTTGAATCATGTTGCTTTATAGATTTGGAATTTTGTCTGCTTGTTCTGCTTGATAAGATGCAACAAGTTCGTTTAAACTTTTTGACTTAAATATAAAGGTTCTGAAACGATGAACACTTTTGCCAAGTACCCACAATTTTAAGATTTTACGTGTTTTTTTCAAAACATTGCAAGATTCGCAAAAAAACACTTATTTAATTTTCGTGAGCTTTGGTTATCAAAACACTTGTCGTGGAATATAAAATATTGTTATACTAAATATTACATCTAATGCTGAGCACGAACGGTAAGTTCTCACTTCGACTGTCGTAACAATAAAATTCTCCCTTGACATTTCACAACCGTACCACGAATTCACGATTGAACCAATTCTGCCTGCCCTATCATTAATAATATTTTCATAATCAGAACTACATAATTTATCAACGGAATTGAATGTGGTTGAGGGAGTTAATTATCCAAATGGATTGTCGTGACGACAAACTCAGATTGATATGATATAATTTTTGAGATTTTAATTTGGATAATAATGTCATTTGTAGATCTTTGACAGTCGTTACGAGTAATCAGAAGCCAAAAGTCCAGTCTTACCAAGTGGTATCGTATTACCCAGTTACTGGGTTGCGGAGGTTAGATAGGCAGTCGCTTCATGTAAAATACTGGTACTCAGCTGCGTCCGGTTAGACTGGAAGCCGACCCCAACATAGTTTGGGAAAAGGCTAGGCAGAAGATTAATTGGGATAATAATGTCGTTAAGACCTAAAGCTTTCAAATTACGATAAACAAACCACCATACAAATAAATATAATTGAAGGGGCTGTTTGTAATATTAAAATAACCGCTTTTTATGACATGCATATGAATGTATATACGGTACTTATGCCAACACATTTTTTTTATAACTTTTGTCTGTCTGTCTGTTTGTTCCGGCTAATCTCCAGAACGGATCTGCCGTGATGATTCTTATTGTTGTAACAAGGTATAAAGTCGATGTCCCTGCCACCCTGTATACACGCATAATATTTTTTTTTTTAAAACGTATGTGGCCTATTCCTCAATTTTAAAATCCTACTTAACAATTATTATGTCTTTAGTTCTTCACACAAGTTATTTAAACTAAAAAAAACGACGTAGCTAAACCGAAGTCACCGCACCGAGATATCACCTAGATAGGTTAAGTTAAACACATCTTTGTAGGACAGTTCCTTGGACCAGCTAGCCTACAATGACCTCTTAAAGCAGTATTGTTTTACCCTTATTCCAGTGTGGGAAAGAGACGGAGCTATACAGGATGTCTAGCGCCATCTCTTTCCCACACTAGAAAAGGAGTAAAACAATAATGTTTTAAGACGTCATGGTAGGGCACCTGTTTACGTCAAAGGGTTATATGTCACAAGTAGAGCATAGTGAACGCTGTCCCGAGTGCCTTGACACAGTTCCACCATGGTTCATTCAGTCATAGACAGGTGTTATACCAGGGCACTTACTGAACTTGTTTTATGTGGGTAGGTACAATATTTTAGTAACTGCTTAGCTAAGTATGCTTTTATATGTAGGTACATAATTTAAACGAGCTACTAGCGACACTATCGAATGGTGTAATAATACGGAGTGTTTTTTTTTAATCAGCTTGTTCTATTCCTGGCTAAGAATATTGATTTTCCAAAAATATAATAGTGCACTTTTATTTTTTATCAAAATCCAGCTCAGAGCTCCTTTGAGTTTTTTTTTTTTTTGCTTTTCCTCATAGTTTCAATTTTTTTTCAAGGGGCATCCCCCTTGAAAAAAATTATCCTGTATAATTAAAAGATACAATCATTAAGCCAATGGTTTGAGTATAAAGTCGTTGGTAATTGGATTTTTTTTGCTGATAAACAAACATACATACATGTGGATTTCTTAAATTTTTATTTAAATTTTTCTGTCTAGTTATATAGGCTACCTACTTATCTACTTAATCAAGCAGCAACCGTGCCACTGCGCCAACCGTGCCGCGGTTGGCGCAGTGGCTAAGTGATTGACTGCTGTGCGGTTTGTCGCGGGTTCGATCCTCGCTCAAACATTTGTAAGGCCTACAGATAGTTGTTCCGGGTCTGGTTGTTTGTGTATATGTGAGTTTAAATGTTTGTAAACGCACCCACGATACAGGAGAAATTCCTAAAAACTAATTTATTTCTTCAGACTGTCAAACATGACGGACACTTTGTAGAAAATGCACTGTATAGAATATGCTGTCGGAGCTATACATTATTTTCAGAATCGCATTCATTCACGTCTTTACTTAAAAGCAAAGTCGAAGACCTAAGTAGTTACATATTCGAATAGAGAGAGATCCAAAAATTTAGTCAACTGAAAACTTAAAGTCTACTAAGCAGGTACACATACTTTCATGAATAAACGTGCTCTGATAAAATTAGGTAAATACGATAAAATGAAAGACAAAATAAACATTTCTATTTTAGTTATACCAGTTTAGATATCGATACTCATTACGTATTACCCAGTACAAACTGGGTTGTGGAGGTCAGATAGGCAGTCGCTTCATGTAAAATACTGATATTCAGCTACATCCGGTTAGACTGGAAGCCGACCCCAACATAGGGAATAGGCTAGGCAGAGGAGGACTCGTTACGTCTGCAGAGTTCCGCTAGCAAATTTATAAATTTGCTTTGCCTTTTAATAATTTCAAGCTTAGCTGATAAATCATTAAAATCCGGTTTATTCAGGGATCTGGCCACAGAGGTTCAGAAATTCAATTATAAATAACAAGAAATAGGAACACCTGAACCCAGCTCATAAGAAAACGGCCGCATTACACATTTACGAGGGAGGAAGATATCTCGACCCCGCAGGAATATATAACTGTGAAATATTCAACCTTAGTCTACCTGTTCAACCACCTTTGCATTTCAGAATGTTATAATAATTTAAAACTGATTTCGGTAACAGACAGATTCTTGATAATCATCTACATATATAAAATTCTCGTGTCACAATGTTAGTTAACATACTCCTCCGAAACGGCTGAACCGATTTGTATGAAATTTTGTGTGCATATCGGGTAGGTCTGAGAATCGGCCAACACCTATTTTTCATACCGAAAAGAAAAAAAAACCGCGCGAACGAAGTCGCGGGCAGTTTTTTAATGCTCTTTTGTGTGAAAAATGTTTGACTGTTTAAGGTATTTTAATTTTGAATGGCACAAAAAATGTTATAGTACGTTTGTAAGTGTCTAATTACGCTTATCTTGCTTAATTCAACAATAAAAGTATTTTTGTACATAAAACAGAGCATAAAAAATTGACAACAACGGAATCTAAAATACTCCACTAATTTACTTTAGTACATTTTAATTTGATATAACGAAAAAAACCTACTAATTAGACCTAAAACAACAAAGCGTTACAACTTACACATAACATTTATGAAATTCTCTTTCATTCGAAACAAAGAACGTGAGGTGTGTACTCTAGAAAAAATATTGTTGTAACAGCTATGTACATACACACAGACAAACATATTATACGAGTACGCACGTACGCAAGTATGGGCAAAACAAATGTAAATACTTTCCTTTTAAGGCATGTCTACATTCACCATCTTTTTATAGGCAGCTAGAGAATTGCCATAATTGAATGAAAAAGCCTCTCTAACCTGCTACCATTATTGTGGTGCCATAAAAACAATGTGAGAACTAATTTGTATGATGTAGCAGTTTTATTCATTGGGAATATTAAACGTAGTTTTTGCTCAATCGATGTTACTCGCATCATGTCTTGTCTTGTAAAGATAATTTATTTTGTTAAAGCTTTAGTATTTAAACTATCGTATTTCGAGAAGAAAATGTGTCTAGTGTTTTTCAATCTGCAGCGGACGTGTTAAAATAAGGGTTCCCCCGGCAAATGTCAAAACAGTCGAGAAATCTGAGGGGACATGCGCAGTAGGGATCCGATCAATGCACCCCGTCGAGTGCGCGCGCCACCCTCGCCCCGGCCGCCGCTATCTACGCAGTTGCCACAAAAACACCATCTGAGACCTAGCGCACTGAGCGGATCGCCCTTGAGCAAACAAAAAATACACAATCAATCGGCTCATCCGCCAATTAGTACCCAAAAAATGTAAAGTGAACGCGGGGCGCCTCCTCTGAGTAGCGTGTGATTCAGCTCGTTAAGGACACCCACACCTTCTGAGTCGTCTGTGGAGCGAGCCAGCGCCAGTGTTGCATCTAGTCAGGTCGCTGTCGCGTGACTCATCGGATTATCCAGAAGATTTCGATCGTTAAATTAGCTACGATAGTGGAGACTTAGAGCCGGTGTCGGTGTATAACCGTATAGGTAATTAGTGCAAGTTCGAATGCCGGTGGTCCGGCCGCGTGTGCCGACGTTGGTGACAGCGCCGGCGGGCGCTGCCGAGGAGTAGCTGCCGCTCAGCCGCAGGGATGGACGACGGAGACACCTTGTTCTATGACGACGAAGGCGAAGCACAGTGCGATATGGTACGTCCTACTTGCGTTAACCTTGACAAAAACCTTCGATAATCCTAAACAATGCAATTAGTGCGCATCATGTTGACATCAGTCCGATGCTTTCAATGTAAAACTATATACTACAATGGATTTCAGTGGTTATATAACGCGGAAACATCGCTGAGAATGTGTGCACAAAATGGACGATCTGGCAGGTTTTGCAATGATGCAATACCGTTTACCTTTTCGATATCGGAGATCAATTTCTTCAGTGGTTAGAATAGCATATTAATGGCTGTTTTATAGCATCATAACTGACAGTATCATTGATTTACATCGAGAGCGCTGCATCGCTTGAGACCTTGAAACTTGGAAGCACTTGGATTATTCCGTGACTGTTTTGCTATATAATCGTAATAATGAAACCGCTGAAAATTAACATTCTTACTGAACATAATATGCCATTGTTGTCACTCATGCAATGTAAACAATTATTTTTAATTTCTGGGATATATTATTGTAGCTGAGAGTTTTTTAAACATTCCTTTAGAATATTCGTGTTCTACAAGAAATCGTTCGGTACCGTTATGGCTCGTTTGAACCGTAAAAGTAAAATCATGTATCGCCTAAAAGACAAGTACAACTCAACGAAGTAATTCTGTGGGAACATGTAGTTAATTGGCTCTAACTTTAGAATTAGTCAATTAAAAACATATTCCTACCTTGTAACAATTAATTTACTGCCTTTCCATGATAAGCACTTTGGTAACTTTGATTGCACTCTAATTACAACATTAAACATAAAAACTTACATACATAAGCTATTAGGTGAACATGTGGAAGTTAATTAAGGTTGTATTTATAAGATATATTGTAAAAACTTGTTAGGCACTTAAATGTATTGAAATAAAGAGAAATCCAAATCAAACAAAGAAAGACTCTAAACAATTTGTAGAATTTATTCTTAAATTGATAACACAATTCCATTCACAACTAAGGTTGCTTATTACTAGACAGTAATCTATGATCTCTAATTACTTGCTAACCACTAGTTTACAAAGAAAAATCAATATGCTTTATAATGACACTCGTTTTTCTATTTACCTAATTAGCAATAAATTCCAACTCATAGTACTTTGAAGTTTTCGGATTCTATGGCTATAATTTGTAGATCTTTGACAGTCATTACAGGTCCCAAAAGTCTGACAACCAGTCTAAACAAGGGGTATCGTGTTATCCAGTACTAACTGAGAAGTCAGATAGGCAAACGCTCCATGTAAAACATTGGTATTCAGCAGCATCTGGTCAGACTGCAAGCCAACCCCAACATAGCTGGAAAAAGGCTGGGCAGGTGATAAGTTTATTTGCACCTTCAAGTAAAAAAATATAGTTTTGCAATAAATAATTGCTGCCTACTCTCGTATTCTATGAAATTATGAAACCAGATTCCCATTCCCACACTCAAAAATCAAACAATGTCATCAATAACACCGCAACAAGTTGGAACACATAACCTGACGTTACGCAATAAACCTGATGCAGGTTCCTCACGACTGTTGTAATCAATCATTAAGCAGACTAATAGGCACGACATCATCACAGCCCAGTGAAAGTCTTGGACGAAATTGGTGTATTAATCTTCATTACTTCGAAGCACCCACGATTCTTTGACTAATTATAAACTACAATACACTATTACGGTACGGTCTGGGCAGTCCATTGTGGAGCATTCTAAACCATATATCAATTTGTAGAGGTCTGTGTCTCGGCAGTGGTAACATTAGGGGCTGAGTATGCTATGTGATTTTTTATTTTTTTTCACGATTTTCTACAACTCTCAAAGAATGTCAGTTCATCATCATCATTCTCCTGTTACTGTTAGCCTATGTCATCCCCCTGTTGGGCAAAGGTCTCCCCCCACGCCTTCTAAATCATTAGATCCAGGGCCAATGTAGGTTTAATATACTTTATTCTCAAAAAGACAAAAAAGAGCCACTTACATGAGAACATATGATAACATAGTGTAATAAACTTATTCTAGGTAACGGTCACCATTACAAAAACAATGTGACCACTGGTCGTTGGTTCTGTCCAGCTCGTCCCGCCATCTCGAGGTCTACCGCATCGCCTTCTGGCTATGTCAGGGCTCCACATCGTGGTTATTTTGGCCCACAGCTCGTCGGGCATACGGCAGACATGGTCAGCCCAGTCCCACTTCAGCTTAGCGGCTTTTTGAGCAACGTCAGTTATTTATGTTTTGGAGCGGAGTATGGTGTTGCGTATATGGTCGCTTAGTTTGACGTCTGGAATGCTGCTCTCCATTGCACGTTGGCACACCTTGAGTTTGGACTTCTGAATATTTGTCAAAGACCAAGTCTGGGATCCATAGGTTAAAATGGGAAGAATGCAAATTCTCCTTTACTTATCCCAATTTATTTAGGGTCGGCGCACCATGTCTTCCTCTACCATTCTTTCTGTCACTCCTTATCTCAGCAGTCACCTCCTTTGAAGGCATACTACCCGACCCACACCGCTACGCCAGACGCGGTTTTAATACAAACTTTCAACCCCTATACCACCCGCTTAAGGTTTATCCTTATCCTTCACGCAGTCCATAACCCTTTTCTTTTTACCCCTACTCTTAAAGCCATCCACTTTTCTATTTGAACATACACTACTCTATAAGATGGTAGCCAATTTGCTAAACAATTAATTACCCTGACTTGACCTTCATCTTTCTTCCACGGTCTTCAATTCTAGGCGAGGCCTATTGTTGCTTCAAATAATCGCCATCTTTAATTTAATTATTGTTCTGACATGAAAGTTCATGAAAGCTAATGGTTGGTTACAGGTGATGAGTGAGTAGATAAGTGTTAAATTGCTAGTTCACTTTTTAGCTTCGTGTCTGTGGTCGGCTCTGTAATTATTATAGACTAGCTGATGTGAGCGGCTTCGCCCGCATGCTTTGGTTACTGCCCCACTGTATCGTACTACTGTGCAACTGGGATAAAAAGTTTCCTATGTGCTTATCCAGGTAAACCATCTGAATGCCAAACTTCATCCAAATCCGTTCAGTAGTTTTTGCGTGAAAGAGTAACAAACATCTATACGGAAATTCATCATCACAAACTTTTGCTTTCATTAGGCCTGGGTACAAGTCAAGAATTATGCCACGGACCAAGGTTCGATGATGCAAAGAAGACCTGTTTAGGTGGAGATTCATTTATAAGTTTACCTTCGAGTTCAAATGTAGTGCTATTCCTCAAACTATGGGCTCTTAGTATCGTGTCCTGCATATCCTATTTTTATTACTGTTGGGGAATCATCAAATGACCACTCCCGATCTGGGCGGAGAGGAAAACCAAAATCCATCCATGTTCCTTCTTAGCCCTTTTTGTTCCAGGGCCACGGTATCTCTTTCGAACAGTCCCGCAGCCATGGCAGGCATTCCGCCCTCCCGGACCCCTTCCGATTTGCTGATATCTCCTTGATGCGCGCGTGGAACACTTACGGGCCGTCGACACGGCCTGTCGTCATATGACGGACGAAAGGAGAGCTAGCTAGCCCATAACTCACCGTCCATTGGCCCGTGCCTACTGTGGCCGGGGGCCAATAGACGACCCCCGTCGCCCGGGGCTTTTCCGCGCTTTCTTTCTCACGTTCCGCCACCTCCTTCGCTAGCATGACAGCTTTGAAGAAGGAGGCGACAGCTTCCCATTCCCTCTCACTCCGGACCATGGATTGAACCAAGGCCGGACGATGGAGGTCGTCGGCGCCAATTGCTGCTACGAGGATACGGCGGTGCTCAAACCAAGCGCAGCTGACCTCCACCGTGTCCCCCTCGATCCTCGCAGTGTCCTGCATGTTTGTTAATTACAGGAACTGATGGACGGTACTGAAGGCGCCAAACTCGAAGCCCAGTTTTCGCCGAAATCAATTTAAATAACCATCGACACGCTAAGAAGAAGATCCCACGGCAACGTACTACCTGGATTAATAGTATCCTATGTTCTAATCCAAGTCATGGTCTACCTATGAGCCTAATTTCATCGAAATTCGTTCGACCATTCAAGCGTAAATTGGTGACAGACAGACAGACACTTTCGAATTTACACTATTAGTATGGATAAATTATTTCCACACACGTGGCGGTTGGCATGGCTCGAAGCCTTGTATTTCTACTTCATTGCTTTCAATGTTTTCACTTTATTTGCGTTAGATTTTAATGTTTAGTTTTCATTAAAATTACAGCTGAGGCAACATTCATGCGAGATTTTGGTCCCCTCTTTGATACATACTGTACCTGCATATAAATGTATGATTCAGGTAATGAGCTCGTGGGTAAATAATAACAGCGGCACGGGTCAATCTTCGAGGTTAAGCCAAGCTTGCGAAGGTCAGTCTGTGGATGGGTGGCCATCTATTACATACTGAGTTTCCTCCATGCCTTGGAAAGCACGTTACGTGACATTTGAAGAGCTTTGAGAGTCGTTGCAGGTAGTCAGTGGGGTCAGTGGCCCAAAAGTCTGGCAACCAGTCTTGCCATGGGGTATCGTTTTTCTCAGTACTGGGTTGTGGAGGTCAGACAGGATAGTCGCTTCATGTAAAACACATGTGACTTCCACCAACCCGTCGTGGGCCCCCATGGTTGATTATGGTCCACTCGCTCTCACAACCAGGACGCCTGTGGTTGTGGCCCAGCTGCGGAAACTTCACAGGCTGCTGGCTGATTATGCACTTTATATTTTATTCATTAACACTACTAAAAGCCACATTAGAACGACCTAATTGACCTCTGTTTTATAATTTGTTCAGTAATTACAACATTTATCTTTGAATTGAGAAATCTATTCAATTCTCATACGAAGCATTCCTTTGTGCTATGAATTTATTACAGCATCTTTGGCATTCTTTGGCCCTGAAGATGCAATAAAGATTCATAATCATAATAAAATAACTTAAGACTGTTTCATTCAAACAGTATTAAATTAATTAACATTTATTTGTTCATTGAGGTTTGGGTTATAGTTTACTGTGGGTATAATAATGTATGAATAGTGTTTCAAAATATTAGTTATTCATCATCATCAGCCTATAATGTTCGCACTACTGGGACACAGGCCTCCTCACTATGTGAGAGAGTTTGCTGTAATCCACCACGCGGCCCTGTGCGGGTTGGTAGATGTCACATGTCTTCGATTTTTTCTGCCGGTTTCCTCACGATGTTTTCCTTCACCGTTTTTGAGAGCAGCGGTGATGAAATAAATTACACAAAGTAATGCGCCTGCCTGGGTTCAAACTCACGTCTACTGCTCGTAAGTCTGGGCTGCCACCACTGGGCCACCGCTGCTCTTGTCATTAGTTATTAAGAGTGGATATTATATTTTGTCCATAGAAACTAAATACGTACTGTTGAAATTATAAGAATTCTTAACTTTTTCTGCAGTTCATGTGATCCATAAAATCTTTACTTACTTTCTTACTCTTTTTTAACAAAATAGGTATTAGTCATCACATCTCTTTTGACTTTAAGGCGTAAAATTAGAAATATGAGTTCTTTTGCTCATGTAGTTTCTCCACTTCATGCTAATTTCAAGTCGCCAAAGGAGGTTTCATGTGCTAATGAAAAACTATAAATCTTAATCACTATTACCCAAGGTATATTCATTATGTCTTCGTTAACACCAATTGTTTTAGTGTTAATTACTTTTAAGTTGAAACATGTTGTACAGTCAGGTTAATTAATGGATCAATTTATCAGACTAGCATTTCGTAAATTGGTCGTGTTAAAACCATTGTATACGTCTAATAAAGAATGACCTGTGATTTGAATATAAAGGGTGTAAAACATCTCTTAACGAAGCCGAAAGGTACTGGTTCTCCCTGTCATTGCGATCATTTTTTTGTTGTACACCATACCTGGGAACCTTCTAGTTACGGAGATTTTCGGGGTCAAAGTTCCAATTTTTTGACAAGTATTTTTTTAAATACAAGTTTTTAATGTAAGATTTTTACTTTAAACACCTCCACGACCCCTGTACTATTCAATCCGTCCATCAGCACAATGTTTTGAGTGCGTTACATTGAGTTCTACCACAAAACATGATTATACACCCCTCAAAAAAAAGTCGTTTCCTAGCAATAATTTTTGCGTAATGTTACTTAGTTTCATGTACAGAATGCTTGGTTGACGGCTTCGTGATGAGGTGATTTACACCGTGTATTTACGGATCAATTTCAATCACTTAAGGATCGTCATTATTCGCCTCATTAATATTTATTTTTACTCATATTATAATGAGTGTAAGATAACCACAACGAAGCCTAAAGGCACTTGTGATCCTACTCGTTGCGATCATTTTAATGTTCTAGCTAGACCATACCTGGGAACCTTCCAGCTACGGAGATATTGGGGCCAAAGTTTCAACAATTTCACAACCTAAAAATATACAATTTTTTAATGTTAAAAATACAAATTTTACTTTACTTTTAATACCTCCATATTCACTATTCTACTCAATACATCCATCAGTACAATGTTTTGAGTGCGTTACATTGATTCCTACCTCAAAAAATAAATTTTCACCCCAATAAAGTCGTTTCCCAGCAATATTTTTTTGCGTAGAGTTACTTAGTTTTATGTACATCATGTTTGGTTGACGGCTTCGTGAAGAGTCCGTTGACAGAGATGGAAGAATAAGAAGACATGCTCCTTTGACCCCAAATACAAGGTGTCAAGGTCAGCGGATACTTTTCTCTATAAGGTGTTGTTTTGCATCCTTGTCAAATTAAAGGAGGTAAGGTAACTATGCTAATGATTCTCGACCCGAATCAATAATAAAATGGGTAGGTAATTTTTTTTTTTGTTTCTAATTTACGAAAATCGGTAAGTGTGAAACACCCGTGTTTTAAACGCGGCCCGTCTGATCCTCGCCCTTTAACCGCGCTTTCTCACATACAAACAATCTCAAATGTTTATTCCATAATTTCTTATTCCCTAAACAACGTAAAGGGGGTTATTCTGAAATATTGGCAAATTTTAACAACCAAAGTAAAAATAATTAACTGGGTACCGTAATTTAAACTGATTATTTATGTCTTTTGTGACCACCTCTTGAATTTTGACGAGGATGCAAAACAACACCTTGTATTAGTCGACATCTTAGTATAGTAACCGAAATCTTCTTCTCCTAAACAGTCTATCCATAATTTCATTGGTTCCCCTACTCTTATAGCCAAGCTTATGAGTTCAGGGCATACAGTTTAAACCATGAACCTTTCATATTTTAACAATGGTTTTGCATTGTAAGCTATGGTGAACGGCGATGGCCTTTGCAACACTGCGATTATGGTGCAATTGCATTCTAATAGTGTTCCTACGATCATACTTTTGTCTGCATGTTGCAGCAAGATTGGATTCTACTTGGGGATGATTTTTTCTTTTTTTTTTTCAAGAAGAAGAAGTTATTATACACAGTTTTGTTTATTTACTACTGAAATAAATAACTTCATAACATCACGCAGAGAATACAAATTCTCAGTAGGATTAGGCAGAGGACGACTATCTTAGTGGTCTAGTGGTCGCAAGCACGACTGCTGAGCAAAAGGTCCCGGGATCGATTCCCGGGTCGAGAAAAGTGTTATTGGATATTTCCATTATTGAATTTTTCAGTATCGAAAACGGAGTCTGCCCGGTTCACACAACAAGTGGCGAAATATAGGAACACTATTAGGTCCACCTCTGCCTAACACTTCAAGGATTACAGGCGTGATTTTATTACTAAGCAGTGGCGTCCGTACCCAACTACCAACATTTAGCCAGTTAGAGTGAATTTCTCTTATGAAGCTGATCGCTATCAGCACATTAGTATAAACCGCGTTCAAGAGTTGTCACTATACAGGGTGGAACGGCTATCGACAAGTTCCACGTTTTCAGTACATCCTAACTCAAACTTTTCCCTTTTACCTCAAATTTTTCATTAGTTATTAAAAAGAAAGCTGTTTCATGCATTTTGACCGTTTGAGTTAGTCACCAACTCGACACGAAAGACTGGACACACGTATGTCCAGTTGGTGAAACTTAAAAATAGGATTAGTAATTATTTCGCCATCTCGACACTTTACGCGTGTCCAGATAGTGAAACTTAAATAAAGTAAATAATTTTTATGTTTAAGCTTAGCTGAAGCTATCGAAATTACCAAATGTAGGAACCGGGAGCCTAGAATCCAGTGGTTCAAAGTTTGTAAAAACCGAAAAAGTGTCGTAAAAAGTTTGCGAGTGGACACAGTGAGATTTGTGTGTCGGGAAAAGTATCTAATTGTAAGTGACAGTGCTAGTGGTACGGAGCGTAAAAAACGAACAAGAAAGAGGGTACACCGATTTGTCTGCTCTTAAACACCCACCTGCAATAACTTCAGTTTATCCGTTATCATGCCGTTTGCAACAACGCCGAAGCCACTGAATATGCACACCGCATATGCTGAAAGACAAAAAACATCTCGCAATGACAGGAAGAACAATGCCTCGAGGCTTTGTTATGGGTGTTTTGACACCTTTATGTCGTGCCAGCGACACGAAGAAGAAGATCAGGTCCTTGATTCATCTAGCGCTCTCATAGGATTATAATTTATTAAAGTCCTCGTCCAGTCTACATCACTCTCGAAACCTATCCACTTGTCTACTTCTCGTACTTTCGACAAAATATAAGACTCTGCCTCAACCTTTGGCATTTTACCAGGTATATTATGCAGGAACCTCTAAGTTTCCTGTATAATTTAAATGGTGTTATTTTACACCCAACGACCGTCTACGGTGTAACCCAAGGGAAATTTCATTTTTTTTTATGTATGGCATCTCGCAGTTCAGCCTATGAGGCGGTCAATCCTGTGGATGCCTAGAATTTAAGGCCTCCAGCCAGGGCAAAAAGCTTTTAAACTAAGCGACAACACGCTAAGGGTACCCCCAGCGGGGTACGGGCCTCGGCTTAGGGCGTCGCTAGGGGAGGGCAGCAAAGGGACTGCCTGGATCTGAGTGAGTTTTGATTGTCATGAAAATGCCATTTACATTGAAATTCAAATCAACTAAGTTACCTTATTCGTTTAATGTATGCACATGGTAAATATAATTAAAATCATCACTCTTTCTACTAGACTATACTGGCTATACCTACACCGTGTAAATCACCTTATCACGAAGCCGTCAACCAAGCATTCTGTACATGAAACTAAGAAACTTTACGCAAAAATTATTGCTGGGAAACGACCTTTTTTTTGGGGTGTAATATCATGTTTTGTGGTAGAACTCAATGTAACGCACTCAAAACATGGTGCTGATGGACGGATTGAATAGTACGGGGGTCATGGAGGTGTTTAGAGTAAAAATCTTACATTAAAAACTTGTATTTAAAAAAAAACTTGTCAAAAAGTTGGAACTTTGACCCCTAATATCTCCGTAACTAGAAGGTTCCTAGGTATGGTTCAGAACAAAAAAATAATCGCAATGACAGAGAGAACCAGTGCCTTTCAGCTTCGTTAAGAGGTGTTTTACACCCTTTATATGAATAATTATTTCAAGTAGGTACATAAAAATATTACAATATTATTTCATAACTGTGGGATGAGTGAGAATTTTTCAAATAAAAAATTAACAAGCTTGCGCTTCGGAAATCATCTTCTTCGGATATAAGAATACTCGATTATTAGATCTATTATTATATACCTGCTGCAGCCATGATAATAATGCCTACATATTTTAGAGTAGAAACCTACTATTATTAAAAATAACATAAATAATTACAAAATACTTCTTTTCTCTTCTCTTTCTTTTAATTTTGAGTGACAAATGAGAATCTGCGACTGGAGTAGAAAACCTGACAGACAGAAACCTTTAAACAAACAGGCAATGAGAGTCCTCTACTACAAACAAAGCACAGCAGGACGGCCTATTTGGAGAACACGAGGATTACCGAAGCACCTACCATTTCTGGTTGAACTGTACCTATTTGCTTGGCTGTCAATGATTGCCAACAAAACTACCTATACATTAACAAGTCATATCCGCGTGAGGCGGCGTGTCCAAGTTACCAGGGCACCATGAATACTAAAGCACTATAATGTGCACACATTATCTTTGCAAGCCGCAATCTCCAAGGCGCGCGGCGCCTGCTAAACACCATCAATTTATTACAGCTAAGAATGTAGAAAGCCGTTATCTGGGACGGAGCTATGAAGAACTGTTAAGGCCGTCTAAAGGGCTCGAAGTCAGTGGTTTCAGTATTTTTAGTAGGCAGTAGGTAATCAGTCGATTCAATCAACAATAACTTGATTTTTTAGTACTACATAAAAGGGTGTAAGACTCTTAACGATTTCTAGGCCGCCATTGTACTGTTCTGGGTAATTCTTAATATTTTATTACCTATTCAGTGCAAATACAATGAATCAATAATTACACATGTCTACCTATCCTGCGTTTTCAATTTTAATTTCCAAAAATTTAAACAAATATGCGTTTTTGGAAAGATAACTTAAAAACAAAGTTCAGTTTGTACTACACCTTCAAACTTTTTTAAGACTCTTTCAATAGACCTAGTTATTCAAAAATAATGTTTTAGTGTTCCGTACCACAAAAGGAAAAAACGGAACCCTTATAGGATCACTTTGTTGTCGACTGTCAAGACCCTTTATCTCCAGAACGCGTGGAGTTATCGATTTGAAATTAAAACCATATACCCCAGTCTACAGTCCCTTGAAGCTGTGTTTTTTTTTTTTTTTTTTTATAACGAAAATAATGATACGGTTATTTATACCGCATAAAACTTATATTTCGACACTCTCAAGGGAATCAAAATATATAGGACTTCCCGTTCACCTAGAACTATGAAATTTGGCAATTAATATTGTCTTATACTACAAGTACATGAAGAAATCTGAAAACTATACATTTGTATTTAAATCATAAAAAAATAAAGTCTTTATTTTTCAAGATTTAATTAACGCGCAAAACAAAAGTGGATTTGTACGGAACCCTCGGTGGGCGAGTCCGACTCGCACGGTTTTGTATCTGACCGTCGTCGACGCCACGCCGTTCAGGCAAAACATGACCGTGATATATTTTTATGTAACATCTAGCATGCTATATGTATGTGTAGGTACTCATGTTATGGACGAAACTCGACGGCCCATATTTGCGCCGCCAGCTGAATAATAAATTCTCATAATTGCGAAATGTCTCAACTGTAAATATAAGTTTTTAGTCGTTTTATTAATAGATACTATTTAATTTTAATTTAGTTGTTACTCTGTTTTTTTTATTTCATTTCAATAAAATATGAGGGGCGTTTTATTTTCTCATAGTGGGTGATGAAAAGCAGAGTGTATCACTCGGGCGCAATAGTACATTGTTACCCTAAGGGCTCATTTACGCAGGCGCGGCGCGTGGCGCGGGGCGGTGCAATAGGCGTCACGCGGCGCGTCTGGCGTTTTCGCCGTTTACGGAGACGCGTCGAACGCTTGAAGCCCAACGTGGGACCATTTGATTTGTTATGTCACACTGACAATACAAGCCTAAAGCAGTGCCCAGGTTCGATTCCCATACGAAACAAATTGACAATGTCGTACTTTTATCCAAAACTACTCATTTTGTATTTATTTTAATTTTCTTAGTGTTTTTTTTTCGTAAATTTGGTTCTTTTTTTATTTGTTATTCACGATTACCTAACTGTTCTTTGAATGGTTCACAAACTAAAAGTATATATTATTAAACTACATATTTTATAATGATTTGAAAATCATACAGATGCATATAAATAAAACAGTACACCTAGTTACAAAAAGTAATATTTTACAGCATAAAAAAAAAAAAAAAACAAAAAGAAAAAACACCAAAACGATTTTTAAAACATCTGTGATTTGATCCTGCATCATCTTGTTCACAGTCCGGCCGCAATACCACAAGGCCAATTACTTCACTGACACTGGTGTAAAATAGACGTTCTATTCTAATACATGACAATTGACGGTTGTCAGTTTTCAAACGATTGAAGAAAATGGTCCCACGTTGGGCTACAAGCGTGCGACGCCGCGTCCGCCGCGGCGTTATGTCAAACGCTCAAATACTTGAAAGAAGTGGTCCCACGTTGGGCTGCAAGCAGTTAACGCGGCGTTATGTCACTCGGACAATACAAGCATACGGCAGTGCCTGGGTTCGATTCCCATATGAAACAAATTTACAATATCGTAGTTTTATCCAAAAATAATCATTTTATTTTTATTTAAAAAAAAAAAATTGGTGTTTATTTTTTTTCGTAAATTGGACAATTTATAATTGTTATTATAAGATGAATGATTATTTCATCTTAATTTACAATCCAATATAACTAAATTAAGTAGAATTTCAGGCCTGTCTTGTTATTCAGGCTGCGGAGCACTTGCACAACTCATCACGATATTTAATGATTTTGGGTCGCTTACTCTTTAATGATCAGATAGGCAGTCGCTCCATGTAAAATACTGGTATTCAGCTGCATCTGGAAGCCGACCCCAACATAGTTGTGTAAAGGTTAGGCTGATGATGATGAGTCACTAATTAATCATTTATTAAACAACATGATTATTAAGTAACAAAAATCATTTTACGAATCGAATATGAGCTGGTTTACAAGCAAAGAACTCTGGTTTTTCCAAAGGGTTGGGGTTGGGTAAGTCTTATACTCAATATGATTTGATGCGACAAAATCCCAAATACCGAAAAATCAACTGAAATTTAATCATCGACTGAAATTGCTATGTACCAACAAACCATTCAATATTTATCGTCTATTAAATAAACAACTTATACGTTATATATTCTAATGTATAGATACATTAGACAAATAAATATTCGTAGTGATATCAAAGGATAGCTGTGGTCGTAAGCCACTTTGCCCTTAAAGATTATGATCTTACTCCTGTTAGAATGTATTATTTTTTAGGACAGGTGCATACAACCAAGGCTATCCGCTGAACATCATCATACTGCGAGTGGCGAAGGGTCAAAATTTTGTAAGGGGAAGCTGTTTTTCCTCATCGCATTTTTTAATTTTAATTTTGATTATCAGCGAACTCGAAAACCCCAAAATGGCACTTATCTTAAAAATACCAACAATTTTTGAAGGACCCAACTTGATCTTTTTTCGTAACTTATTTATACATTATAACGATAAAATATAACTATTGTAACGATTAAATGCACAAGAAATATAAACAAAAAAAAAATACTAAAAAAGCTTTTTAAAACAAGCTTTTATAAAGATGCACTGAAAAGAAGAAAATAAATCTTTGAATAAATGAAAGCGATAAAGGATAATTTTCACAAAAACTTGTCGCATTTAGTTTTTAAAAGTGAACGCGTATATAATTATCCAAAGTTTCATGTCTGTGCTATTAACCGTTGAGGAATTCCCAAGTGAGAAGACGATCCTGGCTGCAGGATAAGTTCATGATACAAATCGTAATTATCCATCAAATATGAAATCGTATGCAAAGTTTCGTGTCTCTGCTATTAACCGTTGAGGAGTTCTCTCGTGAGGAGACAATCCAGGTTGCAGGATTAAGTTATGTCTGTTAAATTAATATTCTGTTCTTACAACCAAAGGTGTGTGCAAAATTTCAGCTCAATCGGACATCGGGAAGTGGTTCTAATTTAGCTTCCAAGATTCTACCCGAACAAACATACAAATCATTGCAAGTTAAATAAAAGCTAGTAAAAACTGAACAATTTACGAAAAAAAAAACACTACAAAATTTAAAATAAAAACAAAATTATTATTTTAGGATAAAACTACGACATTGTAAATTCGTTCCGTATGGGAATCGAACCCGGGCACTGCCGTTTGCTTGTATTGTCCGTTTGACAT
The DNA here is from genome assembly GCA_963082945.1 of Cerastis leucographa. Taxonomy (NCBI): domain Eukaryota; kingdom Metazoa; phylum Arthropoda; class Insecta; order Lepidoptera; family Noctuidae; genus Cerastis; species Cerastis leucographa. Next base: position 14,971,935 of record OY720356.1, on the reverse strand, counting down.
AACGCCGCATCGGCCGCCTATATCTCAAACAAACGGGCGTCAGACCGCTTCTCCGTAAACGCTCTCATACATCGCCATATGTTTGAATTTAAAGCGGGCCGCGCCGCGCACCGCCCCGCGCAACGCGCCGCGTCTGCGTAAATGTGCACTTAGGGTGAAAGTAACTTATTTAGTCTCGAGACGGGGTTTGGTGCCCGAACGAAGTGAGGGCGCCAATAGTTCGAGGGACTAAATAAGTCTTTAACCCGAGGTAAACACTGTGCTTTTCATTACGAATAGCTCGAGGAAAGTAAAAATAAAAACATGAATTAGCTAAAAAAAAAAATGAGTAAAATCGTTTGCCGCGTTCCCGCCTGTTTTTTTTTTTCTGCGGCCAGCCAGCTATTTAGCCCTTATTATTCATTTTCATCATTGAAAAAATGGTAAATATTTTGCCCAAATCAATGTTGTTTAAAAAAAAACTGTTGAAACTAAATTATAATAAAGTGTTTTAAAAATATATATCCTTTAATCAATACTTAACTTAAGTTATTTCAATTTTACATCGTGGCTGCATAGAAAGTTTGAACATGGTTCAATAAAAATGTGAAAATAGAACTAGTTTTTTTGACATCTGTCAGTTGAAAGCGATTCTCCCTAGGGCTGAAAAGTAGTACTTTCAACCCGCTCTTCAGGCAAATTCAGATCTTCCAGATATCAGAACTTTCAGAGTATGAGTAATGAAATAGTATATTGTGTATTAAGGGCGGTAAGTAAGGAATTACGATCGAGGCTCTAGTAGAAGCCCGAAGTCGAAGACTGAGGGCTTTCTGAGTCGAGGTTCGTAATTCCCGTACCGCCCGTGAAACATACAATGTTTTTCATCACATTTGCGAGTTAATAATCATGAATATACACAAGTCAGCACATATTATTACGAAATACGTGAACTGATTTGCGGATGGCGGGCTGTTTGCCCACACCACAGATTATACAAATGTTTTGTTCAGAAACGTTAAAGGCAAATACTTACCTAGGTATACAGCCATGACGGAGTATAAAAATAACATAAGTCATAAGGCACAAAATAAGTTTTGATACAAAAAACCATCGATTATTTAGATTTTAGAACATTAGTTGAGTAATTAAATAACATGTAGCGAGATTGAATGAAATTCCTGTTTAGATAACATTTCAAGACAATTTTTCAATTGCGTGTAAACTCCTTGCTTGAACTTGCATGACCTGTGTGCTGTCATGCTGTGCTGTAAATTAAAAAAAAAATACTTACCGCCCTAGGGTTTTATATGGGGCATTACAGCCAAGTTAACCTGTATGTAATGACACTGTTTACGTGCAAGTGTGATGAAAAATATATTTTTGGCTCGGGCGACGTACTTTGAATCTCTCGCTACGTTCAGGACTCTACTAAAGAATCCCTCACTTCGCTCTGGATTCAAAACAGCGCCCTCACCGTAAAATGTTATTTTGCTCCCTTAAATTTTTGAAATAAAGAGGAATAAAAACTCATTACTGCCCGCTAAAACTTTCTTATAGAAAACACTACCTTTGGGTGCACTTAAAGGCGAACCAAGTCGTCCTTTTCGAATAGGTGGGATGAAAAATATTTTATTAAACTAGTTAGACATTACAATAGCTATTATCCCCATGTGACAGCATGAACATAACAATTTCATCTATTTTGCTATAGACTGGACCACTTAATCGAAACACATTAAAAATGCTTATATATTTACCCAAAAACAAAACCAAACTTGCCTTAACTGTTAAAGGAACTTCCAGGTAGTATTAACCACATCCTGATGTCATTTAACGCATATTTAATCAATCCAAAATCATTGTTTATCCACTGGCCTCAAGTTGTTGTGCGGTGTACTTCTTAATCACGTCCTTAAAAACCTCTCGCTTATCATATACCCAACCGAATCTTTCGCACAAATGTATGAGACCTGTTGTAATGTCTAAGGTGTGGGACCACTCAGCTGCCTTAGTGCCCATTTACGTAGGCGCGGCGCGTGGAGCGGGGCGGTGCGCGGCGCGTTCTGCTTTAAATTCAAACATAAGGCGATGTATGAGAGCGTTTACGGAGAAGCGGTCTGACGCCCGTTTGCTTGAGATATAGGCGGCCGACGCGGCGTTATGTCAAACAGACAATACAAGCAAACGGCAGTGCCCGGGTTCGATTCCCATACGGAACGAATTTACAACGTCGTAGTTTTATCCGAAAATAATCATTTTGTTTTTATTTTAAATTTTGTAGTGATTTTTTTTCGTAAATTGTTCAGTTTTTACTAGCTTTTATTTAACTTGCAATGTATGTATGTATGTTTGTTTGGGTAGAATCTTGGAAGCTAAATTAGAACCACTTCCCGATGTCCGATTGAGCTGAAATTTTGCACACACCTTTGGTTGTAAGAACAGAATATTAATATGACAGACATAACTTAATCCTGCAGCCTGGATCGTCTCCTCACGAGAGAACTCCTCAACGGTTAATAGCACAGACATGAAACTTTGCATACAAGTTTATATTTGATGGATAATTACGATTTGTATAATGAACTCATCCTGCAGCCAGGATCGTTTTCTCACGAGGGCACTCCTCAACGGTTAATAGCACAAACATGAAACTTTGTATAGATACGTGTTCCATTTTGTTGAATAAACATAATTCCTGTCGTTTCCACGACCAGGATTGTTTCTCAAAAGTCCTCAACGGTTAATAGCACGGATATGAAAAAAGTGTTGCGATAATGATGTGACAGAAACGATTACAGCAAATATCAAAAAAGTTTAAAACAAACTTTTATAATGATGCACCGAAAAGAAGATATCTAATCTTGGAGTAAATGGAAACGATAAAAGATAGTTTTTATAGCATTTACCATTCACGCGACCAGCTTATGTGAAAACTATTCTTTATCGTTTATGTAATGTTTAATTTAAGCAATGTTACAACAAAAAAAAAACACAAAAAATACATTCTTAATGCCTGTGATTTGATCCTGCAACTTCTGATTTTCAGTCCAATCGCAGTGCCACCAGGCCATTTACTACGTTCTATTCTAATACATGATAATTATGACGATTGTCAGTTTTCAAACAGTTGATGAATATGGTCCCACGTTGGGCTACAAGCGTTCGACGCCGCGTCCGCCGCGGCGTTATGTCAAACGCTCAAATACAAGGAAGTGGTCCCACGTTGGGCTGCAAGCGGTTGACGCGGCGTTATGTCACTCGGACAATACAAGCATACGGCAGTGCCCGGGTTCGATTCCCATATAAAACAAATTTACAATGTCGTAGTTTTATCAATAAATAATCATTTTGTTTTTATCTTAATTTTATTTGTGTTTTTTTTCGTAAATTTTGTTCGATTTTTATTTGTTATTCATGATTATCTAACTGTTTTTTGAATGGTTCAAAAACTAAAAGTATATATTTTTAAACTAGATATTTTATAATGATTTGAAAACCCTACATAATGCATTAAAATAAAACAGTGTCCTAGTTTTAAAAAGTAATATTTAACATGATAAAAAAAAAAACACAAAAAGAAAATCCTTACTTGCTAGGATTTGATCCTGCACCTTCTGATACACAGTCCGGTCACAGTACCGTTAGACTATATACTTCATTGACACTTGAGCCGAAATAGACATTCTATTCTAATGCATGATATGAAAATTGACAGTTTTCAAACAGTTGAAGAATATGGTCCCACGTTGGGCTACAAGCGTGCGACGCGGCGTCCGCCGCGGCGTTATGTCAAACGCTCAAATACAAGAAAATGGTTCCATGTTGGGCTGCAAGCGGTCCACGCGGCGGTATGTCACACGGACAAGTTTCCAGCATACGGCAGTGCCCGGGTTCAATTCCCATCCGGAACAAATTTATAATGTCTTAGTTTTATACAATAATAATCATTTCATTTTTATTTAAAAAAAAAAAAAAATAGTTTTTTTTTTTTTTGAGCGTTTGTATATCTGACCTCCACAACCCAGTTAGTACTGGGTAATACGATACCCCTTGGTAGGACTGGTTGTCAGACTTTCGGGCCACTGAAATTATTAACTAGTGATTGCTGATGATAAAAACGTAAAGTACGAACGAAACTTTTTTTCGAGAATTTAGCTAATATGGCAACATTCATCGTCAATCAAAACAAAAAATACCATATTTGTCATAAATATTGTCACTTCTCTGTCTTGATCAATAAAAATCGTAATGTTTGGTTTTGTTGTGAATAGTTTTGCATATTATTTATTTACCCGTCTTATTTGTTTCGTGGTGAAGTAGACAACACGAGAATGTTAAGGTGTGCAGAGATGATGGCGACTAAAACAATGCCAAAGATTACAGTTGTGGCTAGCATGTGTGGGGAACATCGTAATACGATGTTCCCATACTATGGGGAATATGGTAATGCCGATGCTGATAGAATGCCCGCGACGCCGGGCTCTCTCTTATTTGAAGAAGTTCTAATAAGTTCACAATGATATGCTGCTTAAAATAAATGTTTTATTCAACTTCGTAATTCATGTTTTATTTTTGCCTAGTCCATGGCGCAATTATACTTGGTCGTTGCCCGAATTCGATTGCCTTTGGAATTCATCAAACGACCAAGTGTAAATGAACGCGGCCGAGTACGCGAACACACTCGTCCAACTACATTTTTTTTCCACTATTGTAAGCTTCTATGTATTCCATTGCGATGACTAGTGTAATTACGCCATAGAAGAATCACCGCTATATGGCGGTGATTCTTCTAGGCTAGGCAGACGCCTAGCCTTTTCCCAGCTATGTTGGTGTAGTGGTATGTAACCCACACGGTCGATTTTCAGTCTATGCAGATGCAGCTGAATACCAGTATTTTACATGGAGCGACTGCCTATCTGATCATTAAAGAGTAAGCGACCCAAAATCATTAAATATCGTGATGAGTTGTGCAAATGCTCCGCAGCATGGATAACAAGACAGGCCTGAAATTTTACGTAATTAGGTTACATTGGATTGTAAATTAAGATGAAATTATCATTCATCTTATAATAACAATTATAAATTGTCCAATTTACGATAAAAAATTAACAATTTTTTTTTTTTAAATAAAATAAAATGATTATTATTGGATAAAACTACGACATTATAAATTTGTTCCGTATTGGAATCGAACCCGGGCACTGCCTTTTGCTTGTATTGTCCGTGTGACATAACGCCGCATAGACCGCTTGCAGACCAACCTGGATCCATTTCCTTGTATTTGATCGTTTGACATAACGCCGCGGCGGACGCCGCGTCGCACGCTTGTAGCCCAACGTGGGACCATATTCTTCAACTGTTTGAAGACTGTCAATTTTCATATTATGCATTAGAATAGAACGTCTATTTCGAACCAGGTGTCAACGAAGTACATAGACTAGTGGTACTGTGATCGGACTGTGAATCAGTAGTTGCAGGATCAAATCCTAACAAGTAAGGATTTTCTTTTTGTGTTTTTTTTTGTTAATGATGTTTAAATATTACTTTTTAAAACTAGGACACTGTTTTATTTTAATGCATCATGTAGGATTTTCAAATCATTATAAAATATCTATTTTAAAAATATATACTTACTTTTAGTTTTTGAACCATTCAAAAAACAGATAATCGTAAATAACAAATAAAAATCGAACAAAATTTACGAAAAAAAAAACACAAATAAAAATAAGATAAAAACAAAATGATTATTTTTGGAAAAAACTACGACATTGTAAATTTGTTTCATATGGGAATCGAACCCAGGCACTGCCGTATGCTTGTATTGTCCGAGTGACATAGCGCCGCGTCAACCGCTTGCAGCCCAACGTGGGACCACTTTTTTCAAGTATTTGAGCGTTTGACATAACGCCGCGGCGGACGCGGCGTCGCACGCTTGTAGCCCAACGTGGGACCATTTTCTTCAATTGTTTGAAAACTGACAACCGTCAATTATCATGTATTAGAATAGAACGTCTATTTTACACAAGTGTCAGTGAAGTAATTGGCCTTGTGGTATTGCGGCCGGACTGTGAATAAGATGATGCAGGATCAAATCACACATGTTTAAATAATTGCTTAATACAAAATGAGTATTTTGGATAAAAGTACGACATTGTCAATTTGTTTCGTATGGGAATCGAACCTGGGCACTGCTTTAGGCTTGTATTGTCAGTGTGACATAACAAATCAAATGGTCCCACGTTGGGCTTCAAGCGTTCGACGCGTCTCCGTAAACGGCAAAAACGCCAGACGCGCCGCGCGACGCCTATTGCAACGCCCCGCGCCACGCGCCGCGCCTGCGTAAATGAGCCCTTATAGTCGAACGGGAAGGCATGGTGGAAGTTGTGCCATCCTTCACCACCGGTAACTGCTGATACTAGGAAGCTATCCGCTGGTCTTATGTTTCTGGGGGGAGGAAAGACGTAGTTATGTTAACATCATTGAATTACATGGTAAGGTACAAAAGTTTCCGGCCATTAGATCAGAGATACAAAACTATCGTCACTAAATTACTGAAGTTTTCTCACCACAATAAAAAGTAATTTTTGTTCATTAAAGCCCTTTATTTCAATCGATTTTTGTTTTGATATTAATCCTTAACTTTATAGGTGAAGACGGTTTTTTTGTTGTTATAAGTACTAGCTTTAGTTTTTGGTAAGGTTTTGCCCTCTAGCCTCGCCCAAGTGGATATCGAAACTTGTCCCACGGGAACGTTATATCGGTATAAATAGCTTTGTCATGGTATGTCAAATTGCATACAAATACGTTCAGTTAATATGTCGTACAGGCGTCACAAAACTCATTATTGCATTTCAAAATGATTTAGGAAACTTACTTGTCATAAGGCTTATAACCCAAGGTATGCCCGAGGCTGTTGACTGACAGCTCACTGTGGTACACGAACAGTAACCGTATGCCACACTGCCACGCCACAGCCACTCGCCAATCTTCCCCCCATAGTAGGATACCCACCAAAGTTGGTAAGTTAAAGCAAAATAGTGGAGTTATTATTTCGATGTTCCTGGAATTCAACAAATGAGGTGTAAGATAATTGTGGTGGCTGTTTCGAAAAAGACATGACATGACAAAGACATTTGATTTAAACCTTAAGGTTTTAACAAATACATTTAGGCAATGGTAACATGACAAACAGAGCCACTTAGTTGTGGAGGTCAGTTTAAGCAGTCAGATAGATAGGAGGTCAGAGCGGCAGCATCCGGTTGGACAGGAAACCGGAAAAAATAGTTGAGAAAAGGCATGGGCAAAGGTAAGGGGAATGATGATTGAGAATATGACAAACTAGCTTATGCCCGCGGTGCCGCCCACGTGGAGTTCGATAATTGTCCCACGGGAACATACTATCGGAATAAAAAGTATCCTATGTGTAATCCAGGTTATAATCTACCCGTGTGCCAAATTTCATCCAAATCCATTCAATAGTTTTTGCGTGAAAGAGTAACAAACATCCATCCATCCACACAAACTTTCGCATTTATAAAATTAGTAGGATTAAATAAAAACCGGCCAAGTGCGAGTCGGACTCGCGCACGAAGGGTTCCGTAGGTACCATTATTTATAAAACGAGCAAAAAAAAACACTTTTTGTATGGGAGCCCTCTTAAATATTAATTCTGTTTTTAGTGTTTGTTGTTGTAGCGGCAACAGACATAAGTACATAATCTGAAGAAATTTCAACTGGCTAACTATCACGGTTCATGAGATACAGCCTGGTGACATACGGACGGACGGACAGCGATGTCTCAGTAATAGGGTCCCGTTTGACCAGAGTGATACCTCATCATCATCATATCAGCCCGGAATCACCCACTGATGGGTATAAGCCTCCCCTTCCTTCTGCCACACTTCCCGGTTCTGTACGTCCCTTTTCCAGGTGCTTATGATGATACAAAACCTATTTTAGACTTCCATAATGGGGAGTAAAGCACTTAACTTCTACGCATATAAACAAACTTACTTCGCATGCCAAATAATGAGCGGATCGTTATCTATATCACTCATATCAATCTCCTTGATTTTGCTGACCACCTCCGGTTTCTTCTTCATCAAGAGCCAGCCAATATGTGAGAAGAACATTCCTCGTTCTCGGTTGTGAGGATCAGAGTCTGTGTCACTGTACTTATGGTGGACTCTGTGGTTTCACCTCACTCAAAACTGTAGCGTGTACTATTAGAAAAAAAAAGGAAAATTGTTGCTGGCAAACGACTTTTGTTTTTAGGTGAAAAATCTTGATTTACGGTAAACCTCAACGTAAATCAAAAAGTTGTGCTGATAGATGTATTGAATAGTCAACAGGTCATGGAGTTATTTTAAGAAAAGTTTTAACCTTAGAAAGTAGTATTAAAAAAAAAAAAAACTTGTGAAAAGTTGAGATTATGACCTCCAATAACTCCGTAACTAAAAGATTTCCAGAAATGATCCGGAACAAAAAAAATATCTATGACGGGAAGAACAAGAGTTTTTCAGTTTCGTTAGGAGTCTATTTTTTATTTTTAACCCCCGACCAAAAAAGAGGGGTGTTATAAGTTTGACGTGTGTATCTGTGTATCTGTGTGTCTGTCTGTGGCATCGTAGCTCCCAAACGGATGAAGCGATTTTGATAAAATTGGTGTCATTTGAAAGGTATTTTAATCGAGAGTGTTCTTAGCTATGTTTCGAAAAAATCTGCTCAGCCGTTTGAAGCTCATCACCTCTTTTCTAGTTGATGAAGGGATTTAAACAACTTCTACGGGTCTAGATGATTGGAAATTTGAATTCTTGTCACTTTCTCACCATGGGCATCGCCAGGGGGGTAGGCTGCACAACCCCCCTCCCCCCTATAAGCTCAAGTTTTTTTTTAAATTCATATCTTTCCTTGTTTTCGTTAATAAGCGAGAAGAGGCGCAACACCAAGAAAAGTGGAAGGAATGGGAGTAGACCTATGCCCAGGAGTGGGACAGTCAAAGCTAAGAAAAAACAATATAAGTTTAAAAAGCATGAAATAAAAATTAAATTAAAAAAACCCCCGACACAAAAAACCTCTAAAAAACCATAAATAAAATAATCCAAGCGTCTTAGCGTCGGGGGACCGCTAAGTAGACCGCTTAGTACAAGCTCATAACAAAGCGGACCCCCGACGCTAAGACGCTTGGATTATTTTATTTATGGTTTTTTAGAGGTTTTTTGTGCCGGGTGTCTTTTTTTAATTTTCGTTTGAGCAAACATTTTCAAATGTTAAAGAAATTGAAAAGCTACAAAATAGTGGAACAGCACTGGTTTTAGAAAAAAAAAAAACAATTAGATTGAGGCGAATAAATCTATTTTCAAAAATTCTTGACGAATACGATAAAATCATGAAATTATTATTTTTGTAATACGAATTAAAACTTCCGAAAAAAAATTGGAACTGTAAATGAAAAATACAATTTTTCATTTACAGTTCCAAACATTTGCATACAAACGTATCTTCCGGAGGCGGCGTCGTAGTGTGTAATCAACTTTTATGTTCATACCTCGTAGTCTTGCACCCGAAATGGCCTAAGGCAGTCTAGACTCCGCTATGTTTTACGATGCTGTAGAATAACTTCGAAATTGCCTTCTGAACATAATTGAAATTAAATTTCATTGTCGGTGGGCCCAAACGTTATTGCTGATCATGAGCTCTTGGGTTCGATTCACAGATAGAGAAAAATGTTACTGGGTTTTTCAATCGGGAGTTTCTCAGTAGCAGCCACGAAGTCTGGATGTGTGCCTGGGTGATGGCAATAGTCTTGCCCACTATTAAATGAGCCTTAAACATAAAACGTGGTGAACCTACTATTTTACACCCAGCTCTGCCGGGGGATTCGGGGATTACAATCTTGATGTTAATTTCATGGAGTACATTTCAGTACAATATATTTATATAACTTTTCATGTTAAAGTTGATAAAAATACCTAAAATCTATAGTGGTCGTGGCAGAAAGGTTCTACCTAGCACGACCACGGTCGATATGTTATAACAGCGAAAATATGTGAGTACATTTTTAAAAGACGCTAGTACAATAAAGTACACCTTTTTTATGAATATGTACCGCATTAAAATTAAGGTAATCATCCATGGTCGTGCTGGAGAGGATCACACCAGGTTATCATTACCTGTCCAGCAGATGTGAAGCCTAATAACATGAATACTCGCAATGGTGTGGAAGCTTTAAATGTTCTGTGTGACCAGTATCTGTGTGCTCCACCGGTTATGCCAAAGCCAGTAAAAGTTATCATCAGAAATGCTGAAATCAAACCATTTTTATCTTTAAGTATTGTTTCCAAGAAACAGGTTTTCGAAGAGGTTTTATATGGTGTAGACAATAATATACAAAACAAGTTTTTAATTTTTCATTTTGTTAATATATTCTTATGATAAACTTAAGAGCTTGTTTGTTTGAACCATATAAACATAAAAAATCTTGTTTATTATATCTATAGTTTGAAAGCTCTTATATTTGGAACTACCTGTCGTTTTTTTTTTGCCTTTGACATCCCAATTTTTGAAATTAGAAATTTAATTGTTATTTAAAATGGGCAGTTATTAAAACGATTTCTATTTTACAGCTTTTTTCAGTAGCTGAGAATAATTTTAAGCTATCAAAAGTGTATCTGTCAATAAATAATACTTACCGAAAAATATAGTCTGCCATTTTACAGGTAATGTGTAATGATAACACCAGTAGATCGCTAAGACGTGGTAGCCAAGAACGATGAACGTCGTCATCCACTTTATATCACTCTCGAAACCCATCCATTTCTCTATTCCTCTGACTCTCGATAGAATATAGGACTCCTGTTTTTCTTTTGCCATATTTTTGAAAAAAGAATCCTATAACCGTCTGTTTTGTGCTACGCGTTAAAAGTATTTGGATTTCCATAGGTACTTAGTCATTTTTATAATAACATAGATTAATAATTCATAGAAACGATAGGGTTAGGGGTTTTAATACATAATACGTACTAATACTAAACTGCATGACTTAATTAAGTAATACGTACAATAATGTATAAGTATACAAAGTAAGTCAATGCAGAGTATAAAAAAAAACGTTTTTTTTTTTTAAATTACGGTTTTTATAATACTTTCATAATTAATTAATAAGTTACATTTGCAGTTACAGATAGATAACGGAGTGATCCACTTTGGGTTCCGGTTTATCCTTTTGAATACACAATCCTAAAAGGTCAAAAATCAGGGTGCAGTCTAGTATAAGTATTCTACTCTTTGGGGCAGCTCGCAATTCATGACATACATACTATGGTAATACAAACTGCACCTAAATACATAAAAACACGCGTATGTAATGTATGCTAATAATCCAGACATTGCATCAAATTATTACGTAATTTATTCGAAAAGTTCATAAGGTCTTGGCCGTGTTGCATATTTCCAAAATGCATTCCTCTACATTCTTTAATATTTCCTTATCACTAGACTAGCTAGGGAATTTTCAAGGACTCTAGAACGTTGTTGGTGTAGTTAAGGTTTTAGCATTGCTTTAGCTCCTATACAGTATTAAGTTTTAAGATTCATTAAGAGCTTCTCTCATTGGTCTAGTGGTGCCCAGCACTACCGCAGAAGCATGAGAGGTTGGGTTCCATTTCCGGGTCGGACAAAGTATGGTATTATTGAGTTTTCCCACCCTGGAATTCTTAGAAGAAGCGTTATTTTAAAATTAAACGCTATTGATGGCAATATTACACACACTACGGAATAGAAAAAATCAGCTTAGAACCCAAGTTCTCAGTCAGTTTTCCCCAGTTATACTCATATCTAACTAATATTATAAAGCTGAAGAGTTTGTTTGTTTACTTGGACGCGCTAATCTCAGGAACTACTGATCCGATTTAAAAAAAATCTTTCTGTGTTAGATAGCCCTTTTATCGAGGAAGGCTATAGGCTATATCATCACGCTACGGCTAATAGGAGCGGGGTAACAATAAAAAAGAAAACGGGGAAAATGTGGCGCAGACGTTGCACGGTACAGCTAGTCCTATATAAATGGGGAACAGTGAGTGTATTATAGACCAAGGGTACGCTAAACACTTCTGCCTTACCCTTCGGGGATTCCAGGTGTGATGTCTGTGTGTTTGTAATCATGGAACAATATTAGTTTGTAATCTTCACCTTGAAACCTATTACCCCCCTAAGCCAAATCACGTAATTTTTATTATTTGCTCATAATAAACTGCCATGGCCCTTATAAGCTCTATAATAGAATGGATGATACTTTAGATACTGCCAATAAATTATGGTACTACTAGCCTATGCCCGTGGCTTCGCACACGTGTATTTCGATAATTATCCCTATCATCCTACTAATATTATAAATGCGAAAGTTTGTGAGGATGGATGGATGGATGTTTGTTACTCTTTCAAGCGAAAACTAATAAATGGATTTGGATGAAATTTGGCACAGGGATAGATTATAGTCTGGAATAGCACATGTGATACTTTTTATCCCGGCAGTACGATCCCGTGGGATAATTACTGAACAAAACGCGGACGAAGCCGCGGGCATAAGCTAGTATTATATAATAATCATATCCAGGTTATCAACTACCCGTGTGCCAAATTTCATCCAAATCTGTTCGGTAGTTTTCGCGTTAAAGTTCAACAAATAAACTCACAAACTTTATAATATTATTAGGATGCTATGATGGGCATGCTCATAAAAAAAAACAAAAAATAACAACTTAATTGAATATAACGTAGTTGAACAAACTCGTATTATAGACCCGAGAGAGACAACTTTATTGATCGCACAGCACCAATTCCTCTCCCCAGTTGTCATTGTAAAGCTGTCAAGAGCATTCTTCACATCACTACCGTTCATTCACAGCGATATTACCTCTTATCCATACTTCCATACTATAATATTATAAATGCGAAAGTCACTGTTTGTTTGTATGTTTGTTTGTTACCTTTTGATGACTAAACGGCTGATCGGATCTTAATGAAATTTGGCAAGAAGATAGATTTTAACCTGGGGAAGGACATATGCTATATATCATCACGCTACGACCAATAGGAACGGAGCAGCAATGAAAAATTTTGCAAAAACAGGGAAAATGTAACGCAGACGAAGTTGCGCGGGACTGCTAGTTTTGCATAATTTCAAATCAAATTGATTCTTATTTGTTTCGTTATAAGGTTTCTGGTGGACTGCTGCCTGGTAAAATAACTGTGAAGGGCTGCCTGTAGACACTTTTTTTTATCAAAGTCAGCTGTTTTATGCAAAGACAGACAGGGGAGGGTCGCAAAACTTTGGGTTGTTGTTTAACGAACTTTTGTAAAAGCGAGGGGTTAATATCCTTGAGTACCGTTTTGTTGTAAATTCATTGTGGCTTTATAAGACTCTTTTTGAACATATGGCTTCGAAAGATATTACTTTGCAATAGTTGGTAATAGCAACTAACTGCTTTGTCACTATTTGATGCTTGGTTTTTATTTTTTTAAACGTTGGGTGCGTTGACAAATAATTAAACCAGACCCGGAACCAGCTACCTTTATGCCATGTCAAAGTTTAATCGGTGCGGGGATCGAACCCGTGACATTTGTAGTCGGTGCATATCAACTTTTTTTTCTTCTTCTTTGTGAAGGGTTTTGATGAGGGATTTGATGAGGGGTGAAAATTTTGAAGAAAAATCCATAATATTTTCATTCCACATAAAATCTTCTGTCTTTTGTTTGAATTTCCTATTGTTCACATTTACAATGTTCTTAAATAATTATTATGTACAATCATGTTTTAATAAGCCTTGAATTTAAATGAAATAACAGGTATGTACACCTACAATCCTACAATTCAATCGCAGATCTGGCCATCTGTTGTTCCAAATACTTTATTTGCTGAGTTGGTGTAGATAGAATATTATTATTCAAACTTCATAAATAAAAAATGAGTATCATATTCATAATTGTATAATAAGTACTAATGCAATACAATGAGTAAGTTACTGTTACATTAACATTTCCGTTATTTAGTTAAGAATTTTCTTGCCCACTCATATTATAAAGTGACCACTAAACAAACTAAGTGCGCCCATTTAGAGAGGAGCAATGGAGGCAACGGATGTTCTTACTAACCAAATGCCAAATTCCTAATATCGTTCGTATATTCCTATCCGATACTAATTCTTAAGGCAAAACTCTTGCATTTTCACAAATATTTTCCAAAGATTTTTCCGAACCCTTTATTTAAAACTTACTGTCACCCAATAATCTATTAGAAGCATTTAACATTGCCCCCAGAATTTTTCCAACTGACCATTTTCTACGTTTGGTATGCAAAAAAGCATAAATTCAACCACAAACACAGGAACAGCTGTATCCTTACACTGTTCTCTTTCGAGGCAATAACTCAAACAGTTAATATAGGACAAAATATGACGAACGTAACTGCGGTCAGTCGTCCATAACGGTAGATAGGGATGCGTGCGCTCGCGCAGGTTGCGCCCGATCGTCCACTTGCGGCCAAGTTTGCGGTCAGCACTACATTGCAGCCGTCCGGCTAAGCTAACTACTAACTTATCATTATAGCAAACAATTTATTTATTAAAATAGTTGACTGTAGCGTGGGATAGGATTATGTATCATTGGTTAGGAGACAACTTAGTCTAGCAGGTAGACTGTGTGTTTATGCACCCTGTTACCCATTTATTAGGCATATAGTATCAGTGGATAATAGGTCTTTAAATATACATACATATGCAGAAACCACAGAACGCTAACTGCTACGATCCTTACATACTTTGCTTACTACTTTTTGCCTGGTCCACGTGCGAGTACCTACTATGCCTCTGACCTTTCTGCAGAACCTCACCAATAATCGTCCCCTCCCGACGTTGGTTGTTACTCACATCTGCGTTGTAAATACATTTTTCGTTACTCATACACTGAAAGTAGATCTGAAGTTGCCTGAAGAGCGGGTTGAAAGTAATACTTTTCAGCCCTAGGGAGAATCGCTTTCAACTGACAGATGTCAAATTATTAAAAAAAAACTAGTTCTATTTTCACATTTTTATTGAACCATGTTCTAACTTTCTATGCAGCCACGATGTAAAATTGAAATAAATTAAGTTAAGGATTGATTAAAGGATATTATATATTATTTTTAAAACACTTTATTATAATTTAGTTTCAACAGTTTTTTTTTAAACAACTTTGATTTGGGCAAAATATTTACAATTTTTTTAAATGATGAAAATGAAAAATAAAGGCTGAATAGCTGACTGGCCACAGAAAAAAAAAAAAAAAACAAATCAGGCGGGAAAGCGGCAAACGGTTTTACTCATTTTTTCTTTAGCTAATCCATGTTTTTATTTTTACTTTCCTTGTACTATTCGTAATGAAAAGCACAGTGTTTACCTCGGGTTAAAGACTTATTTAGTCCCTCGAACTATTGGCGCCCTCACTTCGTTCGTGCGCCAAACCCCGTCTCGGGACTAAATAAGTAACTTTCACCCCTAGGGTAACAATGTACTATTTTTTAGTCGCATTTCACTCATATCCTCTCCACGTGACCAACCATCTAAGCTTAATTCTCCTTTCTTTTCTTCCTTCAAAACTCCTTTAAATTTTTGTCCCTACATCTTATTTTTACGTCTTGTCTTGAAACCGCTCCGATTGTTCACATGTATTAAGCACCCATTGGACAATCCAATAAATGAAATAGACTTCATTGTTTATTGTTGTTTTATACCCCAAACCAATGAAAAAACTTGAAAAAAGCACACGACTCGCGTGTACACACTTCATTCACGTACTTACCTATATATTTTCTGACAATTCTAACAAGGTTACCTCTGTGTTCGTGATTAACATAACATGTTTCTACAATAGGCAGTTTAAAATAAAAACGCCTATTGTTAAAAAAAAACTAGTTGAAACTTTCGTTTCTTTTGTTATTTCTTTGCGAAAGGGCTTTTAAATAAAATGATCTGAATCTCAGCGCAGCCGTCATATAAAATCTTATTTGTGAAGCCATTGCTGGTTGCTCCATTGTATGGGGAAACGTAATGACTGCAATCTATATCTTCTAATATTATACAAAGTGTACTTTTACTAAGTCAGTACTGTGAGATACGGCCGCCATTGTGCGAGAATTCAATAGCCCACAGAATCTTATTGCGTGCACTTGTTCTCATCGAGTTTATTTGTATACAAAAGGTGGGAAAGTTTTTGATAGATTCCGAAATAGATTGATGTTATCTATTTTATCAATGTATCATTGAAATCGGATGATGAGAAACGGTCCGTACTGTTGGTTGTTTTGTGAAACATTTCTTTGCACGTACGGAAAGTTAGTTTTGATTTAAAAACATTCAAAGATTTGATGAACTCGCTTCACTGCGGTTGAAATTAATGGTGCACATCAAGGTTCTCACAGTGGTGCTATTATGCTCGTAAATGTTAACCGACAACCAATTACCAGCCAGACACACGTTTTTATGTTTTTTCCAATATCATTCTCAAGTCTTCACCGGTTTATCTAGTTCATAATAACGAAGTAGCAATAGATGGTTAGGGTTATCAGACGTTAAAATTCCTCTCAACTTTTTTAAATACTTTAGTACATAACGTAATATAATATCTGTTTCTCTGAAAGAGTTAGGCAGAGGTGTACCTATGTCTATACCTAGAACATGCACATTTCGCAAGTAAAGTTTAAGTCCTTTTATATTATGGGAGCCGAGCCTATTGCCATCAACCGGGCAAAACACTACTTACTAACACAACAACGCTTTGACCCTCCTGAGCATCAATCCCAGGACCTCAATATCAGCAGTAAGTAACGCTTGTGACCACTAGACCAAAGAGGCAGTTTAAGTATTGATCGAAGTATTTTACGGTTATATGTCTCGCTACTCGAGTGCAGCCAACCGACAATATTAGTTTGGCTTCAAAAAACCTGCACAAATGATTCTGCTTAAAATTCTCACGAATAATCCGTCTTTGAATGCGAAACATGATCTCACCAAGTTCAACGTTTTGTAAAATGTATCTAAGTGATCACGATCAGGTATTATTGACTGTTTTGATAGCAGTTACACCTGAGAGGTTCCCTTTATGTACATTAAGAGGCAAATCGTGAGGAGTATAAAGACGAGCAGAGCGACTGCTGCAGTCATGATATCACCGATCCCGGTACATAGTTAATTATATTGAATGCTCCTATTTCTAAAAAAAATGGACGCCTCCTATTTGACTTCCACAACCTAATTCTTACTGGGCAGTAAAGGAAAGACTGGTTGTCAAAATTTCGGGCCACTGACTACCTGTAACGACAGTCAAAATATCTACAAATGACAGCCGGGAGCAACGGCTGAACGTGTTTTCTGAGGCACGGATGAAACTCAGTATGTAAAAGCTTATCATAAATGAACAAATATACGAGTAGTAAACTCGAATTTCGTAAATAAAACAAATAAATATCTCACTACATCATCTGCCTAGCCTTTTCCCAAACTCTCTTGGGGTCGGCTTCCAGTCCAACCGGATGCAGCTGAGTACCAGTATTTTACATGAAGCGACTGCCTATCTGACCTCCACAACCCAGTAACTGGGTAATACGATACCCCTTGGTAAGACTGGATGTCAGACTTTTTTTTTTTGGCTTCTGACTACTCGTAACGACTGCCAAAGATCTACAAATGACAGCCGGGACCAACGGCTTAACGTGCTTTCCGAGGCACGGAGGAAGCTCGGTATGTAATGATGGTCACCCATCCACGACGGACCAACCTCGGCAAGCACGGCTTAACCTTAAAGATCGACCCGGGCGGCTGTTATTATTTAGCCACGAGCTCCTCCAAAAATAAATAAATATCTCACTATAAAAATCTTTAATCAAGATACCAAAACACGGCCATTCACTCAGCAGCCCTGCTACACAGCAAAACAATCATTAACATTGAATCGCGTTGTAATCTAGCTGTGGCATACTACGGACTGTCGTGGCCTATTGCCTATGCATGAGAACCTTATAATGATACCGTCTTGATTTGTTCTGACATACACGCGTCTTTATGACGAAACTACTCGAGTAATGCCACCTTTTTCATTCGAAGCTCTTTTCAATATGAGTCGAATTGATTTCGGGTGTCGTCGGGAGACACAGCGACACAACAAGCTATAAATATCCAGTATTAACCAGACTCCTTTGTATGCGCTTCCCGTACAATGAGAGATCAGCTTAATTTGGTAGTGCTCTGTGATGCGTACTTATGAGTCAGAATGTTGGTATATGCAATTTTTGACCATTTAAGGAGATATTATATCATAAAGGTTAAGGTGAATGTTGGGTAAGCTTAGTAACTAAGTATACCTACATAGAATTAAATGAAAATTTAAATAAGATAACGATTATGGTTCTAGTTAGGTGAATCATGACTTCATGAGTGCACCTGAGTAAGTGACCAACCCCTGGCACCCGTACTAATTAATAAATTAATGTTGACTATATGAACTAATACCTGGAACCTCTTTCCTCTTAGTCATAAACATAAAATGAAGTTACAACTTTACGACGATAACGGATCTTAAAATCGTGACTTAAACCTAGATTAAAATCTGCGATTTATCTACACTAGATGCCAATTATATAAAAAATATTGGGAAGGAACCGTAATAATCCACCGTTTAATAAGTTTATTTATATAACTTTAACTTATTTTCCGCGATGACAATCAATTTTCCGTAACTGTTTACTTTTAATACAAAGTTCAAAGATTTCAGCTTTGTTATTTAAATAAATATTAATAAGCTTGGTATAGTGTTTTCAATTATTATTATAATCAATTGCAATATTTATATAATAACTAGCTGCTGTCACATTGTGACACGAGAATTTTATATATAAGAAGACTGAATCAAATTCAAATAAAAATTATAGGAATGACATTATTCACTACCTACCGGGCTCTACTTTATATGGCATCTATGATACCATAGCGCATGATCAGGTTCCTAATAATTATAATAATTGTAGTTAAAAATAAACAGCGACCCGCCCCGGCGCGGCTACGCGAGTGCAATATTTTTTTTACGACATCACATTACAAATCTTTAAAATTCACTTCTTTTTTCTACTTTAATGTGCTTAATTATATTATATTTGTTTACCCTTCCTCTATAAACGTAGGTACCTTTTGAAACATTCTGGCTATTATGAAAACCGCATCAAAATCCGTTGCGTAGTTTTAAAGATCTAAGCTTACAGACGGCTGGAAGTGACTTCGTTTTATACTATGTAAAGATGCCTACCTATATACTTGTGCCTAATGTATATTCGATATAAGATTACATAGAGAAAAACAGTAAAGTTGCATTTGAAAATTACCCAGTTAGCTACATGTTTTTACACTTTGACCAAACAAAGGTTACACAATCTACAAATAAAGGCGGACACATACTTACGTGTCGTGGCGTGTCGTGACGCGCCAGAAGCAAATCGGTTTCATACATTTATATGGTTAGGGACATAATTTGCATGGCGTGTCGTGTCGCAACGATTTATGAAACCGAATGCTTCTGGCGCACGACACGCCACGCCACGTAAGTGTGTTTCCGCATTAAGAGTTACGTTACGGACCTCCTCACCGCTCAACGGAACCATAAAGCCTCCTAAAATGTCCTGATGTCGTCATCCTACGAACATTAAGCCTCATTTACACGATGCAAGAACTTGCATGCAAGTTTCATTACATTGCAGACTATTGACGGGCAATGAATTCAGTTAATCAAACAAAAACAGCAATGTAGTGAAACTTGCATGCAAGTTCTTGCATCGTGTAAATGAGGCTTTACTGTATCCGCGTTGCACAGCGTGATAATAACACTGTATTGTTTGACACTACGCGTTATGATGTATCGAGATTATTCTCTGGGGTCTACCCAGTTTGCTTTACGAAATACTGGATGCCCATATTAATTATAGAACATCATAACATCACGCGTGAAATCCCCGATGGTTTAGGCAGAGGTGTAGGTACCTAAATGGTACAGCCACATTTCACCAGTTATGTTGAGCCTATTACTATCAACTGAGCACAGATTCATAAACACTCCGTGGCTGCCTAGGATAGGTAGGTAGGTAGGAAAAAGTGCATTGCAACGCATATACGCGGTACAGCTAGTAATATAATAAAAAGGAATGCCACTTGTACATTACTGTATCCAAAGTTGTCGCAATCCATTAGACCAATAGTTACACTTTTAAGCACATTCTTAATGAACTTTCCGGTACTTATGTATAACTTACTTAGTAGATCAGATACGAGTATGATCTATTTTCGTTAAGCACTCATTTTTGCAACTGCGGTACCTTTCTATCTGCAATGCTTACAAATCGTCGATATAATTTCAACAATAGGCTCACGAAGTCACGATTCTGGAAGCAGCCTCCAAACACGTGTACCTACTTAAAGCTTTCACTGACCAGCATTTTCCGAGAACAATCCGTATTAAAATTATACATGCGAAAGTAATTCTGTATGCCTGTGTTTACCTTTTAGGTTATATGGATGAAACTTTGGCGTAAGTAATCGTAACTAAGTAATATTATAAATGCGAAAGTAAGTTTGTTTATTACCTCTTCACGCCTAAACCACTGAACCGATCATACTGAATTTTTGGATATTCGTTGTTAGGTGTACCGAAACGGACATAGGGTACCATTCATCCCGAAAAACAGTATTGTGTCCGAGAAAAACAACAATAACTTTCTTATGATAATAGATGGCGCCACGTGTCCGAGCCGGTTATCGTCAAATTCAAAATTAACGCGAGCCAAGCCGCGGGAAAAAGCCAATTTAAAATTTAAAAGCCAATTTATTCAGCAAACCGAATATAACCGACTCTAATGTGCGAAGAATGAATTTATATCTGACAGATTAGCACGAACCTCTAGGTCCTACCTACATACTACCTACCAACTAGTGGGATAAATAGAATAAACCCATTTCGGACATAGAATACTTTTTATCCCGGTAGGTACTTGGTACTTTCCCGTAGAATAATATCCAATCTCTCTTAAAAGCTAGTTTCCACATAAAGAGGAAAAAGTCGAAGTAGAGAAATCTTTATAATAAACACAAATTCACTCATTTAAAAACGCCTTAACATGACCTTGTATTTAATCGACGCTTTGCCACCAAACTAAATTGCGTCGATGTAATCAAATAACATGGTGGTTTTACGACTTATTATTACTATAATGCGGCATAAATATGCGGCTTCAGTGTAAACAGTACTGTATCTAATAAACTAATTAACCTTTGGCCACGGCTCAAGCCTATTCATTGCATTCAGCGTCTATGGTACAGCCATGAGCATCAATACGTATTACACTTAGCCACAATTTAAAGCCATTTTCTCGTGAAATAGCCAAATTATAATAGCCAAGCCGCGGGCAAAATTTAGTATTTTATAATGATAAATGGTGTTTATTTCTGTAAGTTTATTAAAAAAAAAAAACACTTTTGTCAACGTCACAGTAAATTATGTTTTATTACTAGATGAGGCCAGTGTTCCGATTTTCTTCCGTTCCTAGCAATATTAAATTGCAATATCTAATCAAAACAGAACGAGAGGAACACTTTTAAAAGTTGCTGTTATGTATATTGGTATTCGTGACTGTACCTACCTAAGTACCGTCTCATCATCATACCTGTTAGTAAATGCGCGTGAAACTTACCTAGGCTCACACGCGACTTTTTGACCTACGAGCAAATCTAGCAAAATGTTAGCGAACGTTGTTTTACATTCTGGCTGACCCCTAAAAATCGAATGTGTGTTCTGTCGCATATATTTGCACATAGAATATCTATAACATGCATATTAAAATTGGGTACTTGGGTATGCACAAAACTAGTGGTGGTACTTTCATACAAGCCTTAAAAAGCTTGGCTGGCCCCTAAAACCTAGGTACTACTTTTCATGAAGTTAGGGTTTTTGAGGGTCTTCTTGCCTTATGGACTTGCTTGCCGCATTGTTGGCCTAGCACGTTAACTGTCATGTCGGTCACCGGTGCCTGACAGACTCACAATCTGTTCAGAACAAAAGTTATCACGTATTTTTTTATGAAAATGAAATAAAACACAACAAATGACACTTTAAAGTTATTTGTACTACGTGTCTGACAAAAGCTTGACACGGCACATCGACTGTAAATTGTACCATTCGAGCCACAGAACCCGTGCTGACAATTTTTTTAGCATTTTTTTATTCAAAATAACGAAAAGGAAACACTTTTTTACATAAGTACATATTTATTCAATTTAAACCATTTGGTATCAATACACAAGCAATTAAATTTGGATGATACAGAACATAAGATACCTTGGCAGTTAACGTGATAGGTACGCCACTGCACTAAACTAGTTACCAGAGACGAACGTATAAACCTTGGAATACTTACGTTAGTAATTTTGTCCTTATAGCTGTGTAGGTTTTCAAACGAGAACGTCTGAATGTTACAGGAGTGACCTTTACAGTAAACCGACGGTCTTAATTAATTAAAAGGCCAGTTACAGAAGTTTCCAGTCTAATACGGAAGCCCTAGGCAGGTATAAAAACCTCGGATGACCTTTAATTAATATAACTCTAGTTATGTAAGCTAAAAGCTTTAGAGGTCAAGGGCAAAGCTTCAGTTGACGTGATATTTTCAACGCAGTTTGGAACGCTCTCTTCGGTTAGAAAATTTCCATGTGGCTGTATAACCATCGTTCTTTTGTGTGAGTGTTTTAATATCTTGCGGACATTTTCATTATACACAAGCTGCTGCCTGCGACTTCGTTCGCGTCATAAATTATACATACAAACCTTCCTCTAGTAGCATTCTGTCTATTGATGAAAACATTATCAAAATACGTTAGGGAGTTTAAAAGATCTATGCGTACAGACGGCGCGGCGGGAAGCGGCTTCGTTGTATACTTATGTAGAGAATTGATAAATAAACGCACAACCTCTCCTGTGGTGTTTGAGTATGAAAAAAAGTTATATGAATCTCCAAAAGTCATAGAACAAAAGTTCTTTAGTATGGTCTGAGACACGCACCACACGAAAGGTTGTGCGATTATTATACAAGGTGTTGCTTTGCATCGTCGACAAACTCAAGGAGGTAACTATGTTCATCGTCGACAAACTCAAAGAGGTAACATTTATATATCAGTGATTCTCGATCCGAATCAATAATAATAATAATAATAATTCATTTATTTCAGACACAATGATCCATAATTTTGTTAGTAGGTACACTTAATAATATTGTTAGTAATTCAAAAAAAAATTCAATAAAATGGGTAGATATTTTTTTTCTTATTTTCGGAAATAGGTAAGTGTGAAACACCCGTGTTATAAACGCGGCCCGTCTGATTGTCGCCCTATAATCGCGCTTTAACACATACAAACAATCTCAAAGGTTTACGGGTTATTCTGATTTACTGACAAACTTAAACAACCGATAAAATCAGCGTTTATTAATAATAAACTAGGAACCGTAATTTATATTATATTTATGTCTTTTCTGACAACCTCCTGAATTTTGACGAGGATGCAAAACAACACCTTGTATTACTTAAAGGAGTATCTTTTACTAGTATATTTGAGTAGGTAGTTACAAATTAACTTCGGTTAAATATACAAAGAAAAACCGACATCTTCCTTGGTCAAACCATAGCAAACGAACTGTGAAAAATATGCGTTAAATTGTATTTTAAAACGCAATTTGCACAAGAAGTTTTTAAACGGATCTTTTATTTATTTAGTGTCATTTTACTATAAGCAAAAAGTAGATACCTACATAAATATCATAGTCCTAGGGAAAGTTTAAATCGAAGAGAGGACGGCACTATCATGCCTCTTCCTCATCTGCCCAGCCTTTTGCCAACTATGTTGGGGTCGGTTTCCAGTCCAACCGGATGCAACTGAATACCAGTAGGTATTTACACAGAGAAACTATACACCGAGTAAATCACCTCATCACGAAGCCGTCAACCAAGCATTCTGTACATGAAACTAAGTAACTTTACGAAAAAAATATTTCTGGGAAACGACTTTTTTGTGGGGGTGTAAAATCATGTTTTGTGATAGAACTCAATGTAACGCACTCAAAACATTGTGCTGATGGACGGATTGAATAGTACGGGGGTCGGGTCGTGGAGGTGTTTAAAGTAAAAATCTTACATTAAAAACTTGTATTTAAAAAAATACCTGTCAAAAAGTTGGAACTTTGACCGCTAATATCTCCGTAACTAGAAGTATGGTATGGTGTAGAAAAAAAAATGATCGCATTGACAGGGAGAACCAGTGCCTTTCGGCTTCGTTAAGAGGTGTTTTACACCCTTTATAAACGATACCCCTTGGTAAGACTGGTTGTCAGACTTTCGGGCCAGTGAATACCTATAACGAGTATCAAAGATCTAAAATTGACAGCCAGCACGCGTAGCATGATCACTTTAGAAACGGGTTATGTCTACGGAAGAATCGATATAATGACAGACAATGACAGTCTGTAATGGGTGGTCACCCATTCAGTGACCAACCTAGGCAATCGCGGTTTTACCTGAAGATCGATCGGAGCGGCTGTTATTATTTAGGCACGAGCTCCACTCCTCATAAAGTCATAACTGTATAAAATATCAACGTAAAAGCGCCGTAGGCTTTTTATCAGTTAGAAAAAACTTACCTAAGAAAAGAATATGTATACCTTAGAATTCTTAGTTTCCATATTCTATTATCGGTTCTTATGAATAATGAAGAACGTTCGAAGAAAAAGCTTCCAGACGGTAAGATTTTCGGACGCAATCTTTTCAGTAACCTCTTGGCCTGTGACCTTTAGAATTCTACTTTGAGTTTTACCTACCTATTGCTATGAATAAGTAGTTCTGCTATACCTAATTCGACATGAGAATACCAAAAATAAAAAGATAAACACATGATTCACAATTATATATACCAAGTCAACACTACCAACTTAACTACTAAACCATAACTTCGTCTTATTCGTCCTTTTCTGAGTTCTGAGGATCGTGCGTGACCAGGACCACATACCACTGTGTCTAAGACATGTAGCCTTCTGCAGTGGGGACCACTCAGCGGTACATGCTTTTTTGATGATGTTCGCGGTCTGATTATTCAGCTGGTACTTTTAACCTGGCCCATTATCATAAAACTTCCCAGAGTATGCTATTAACCACAACCAAACAATGAAAATCTCTTCTCTTCTTTCCCAGGGTCATTCTGAATCGAAGGGTGCAAAGAAGCGAGAGAAGAGCGCAGGTGGCAACGGCAACGGCAAGCCGAGCCGAGGAGTGGCCACGTCCTTCGGGTTCCGTCGGCGCCCGGCCAGCACCTCCCGTGCTGACGACAACTCGCGCAGGAAACAGAAGGCGCATGATAAGAACGGGAATGGCGGTAAGGATAAAGAATAATTGATGAATCTTTCCCAAGGAGCATCAGCGTTAGATATAAAATGGACGTACCTGCACAAAAAGCAGAGCATAGGACAGTAAAGGGATTTCCTACATATAGGGCAAAAAACTGAAAAGAGTCCGAAATGGGGAAAAATAACATTTACCCATAGAGGAGACGTGAGAAAAGATATCAGAATACAGAAAAACTTACACATGAGCCAACTTACGTATACATCATTTGGTAGCTTAGCATGACAAAAGTGCCGATTCGTAACTATTTTGATCTTCATACATTGAGTCTTGTTTTGTAACCTTTTGAGTACAAAACGAGAGACCTTTTGAGTAGGCGTGTATTCCACACTAGTCAGGGGACTTTAAAAAGACAACACATCGTATGACCAAAAATAGAAAAAAAACCTCACCCACAGTTAAATTTAATATCTTTCTAGAGTCACGATAGGCTAGTTAGATGGACCATGATGACTGACTATGATCAAAATATTGTAAAGTTTTATTCTTGTACATAGTTACCTACTTCTGCTAAATAATGTCAACTTGTGACCAAAATAGTACTTACCAAAAAATAGTACAATAGTGGTACATATTGGAAAAAATATAAAAAAATAATTTATCTCAAAGCATTAAACGAAATCGAAAGTACTCTCCTCCGTACACAGAAAAGTTGCAATGAGAAACCTGCAACTTTAATTACAAGTCACCATAAAACATGTTTTGCACCACGTAAGATGTCCATATTTAATGATCAACATTTCACGACAGGTTCCACGGAGGATTTGCGTCCGGAGGAGGTGCTGTCAGGCCGGTCGACGCCACTTGCGAGACCGCGCAAGGAGATCGCCGGCCAACCATTACGATCAACTAGGTAACAAATAACAAACCAGATCAAAACCTGCACTTTTTAAATAACGATTATCGAAAGCAATCCCGATAGGAAATGAAAATGACATAAGAAACATATGACTAATTCATAAATTAGAAAGCAGTGATTCTAATTCTAAACGCGAATGAGAAGGCACATAAATAACAAGTGACTGGAACGCCTGATGTGTTCGGAAAGAAACTTATTGCTATTGCAATTTACGTAGGCGTTTTCATTTAAAAGACAGCTTTAGTATGTCTGGCGGGCAAACAGGCAATGTAAATACAAATCGAAACAAACAAGGATGCTAATGTTTACTGACGTTTATTGGAAAACATCCTTAGAAAGAAAAAGTAACGTTAAACATTCATTTCACTTACAAAGAAGCGCATTGCGGCCCGCCTGCAAGTGCGATAATTGCAAAAGTGATTCAGAAAAAAAAAATTGGAATGCACTGCGGCCCGTCTAAATCTGCCAGCCTTTAAAGTGCTTTCTTTGCTGATTGAAATACTAGCACTTACGACTGATGTCTGTCTTATTATTGTCTCATTTGTTAGGTTCGGTTTCAGGCAACAACACGCCAAAACTGCGAAGGTCGGGGACGTGAGCGTGGCTGCGGAGCAGGCCTTCGGAGCCACGCATAAGGATAAGGAGACGACCTACAATAACAATGCATTAGGTGAGCATGAGTGATTTGAGTACAAAGCTAATCGTTATGTCAGTACCTTAAACACGAGGTAGGCGAGCCGAGGCAGGGAGGCACGAGTAGAGCGGCTGTTTGTTGCTGCGCCTGCCATGTCACGCGCTCGTTGACACCTCGCCTACATACAAGCACTAATTATTGTCTGCCTCGTTGGTCTAGTGATGAAAATACTCGATAATATTTTGCCCGACCAGAGAATCAAACCCAGGTGTTTCACAGGACGGGCGAAGTGTTTTTGAGTTTCTCTACCCGGGATTTCTCTGTAACAGCCCGGAGTGTAGGTCTGAGCCCAGCTAGCCAGTATTAAACAGTAAAGTAGTTGGATGAAGAAAAACATTGTGTTGAAACAGACTTATCTTAAAGTTTATACGATGTGCTATCCACTTATCCACGCTGCCTTGGGTTATAGCAATAAACCAATATAATAATAATTATAATAGTCTACCAAAAACTTAGGTACATTTATTTACTTAATGCTCGGTTGACTAGGTGGTGGTTAACGCCTTACTTCCGAATTGATTTGATCTAACATGCTGCGTGAAAGTGCATGTGGGTGGAATACATTTTGGGTGTGTTTGGTAATCAAATTGATGGTTTCATTCACTCGATATAGATTGTCGATATCGCCTTTGTATGGCTTCCGAAATAGGCTGCATTGGTAATTTGGTTAACAACATAGATTATTTATAGACCAATAAATATGCAGGGCAGTTGATGGGAACAAGTAAAATGAATACATAAAATAAAAGCTTTTTCACTTCAGTAGCTCAAACATGTAGGTTTTGCTGCCTGAAATCAGTGAGCAAAATGCGATTTTGCTCACTGAGTGAGACAAAGTAACTTTTTAATTTTTTTTTTCAGAAAGCCCCGAATTTCTTATTCAGCCTTGGGTTAATCATACAATTCGAAACATTCACACTCTATCTCTTTCCCGCCCATTAGAAAGAGAGAGACACAAAGACCAGCCCTTTCGAAGTTCCGTTTTTGAATTCGAACACGTTCGGAATTTCGTACTAACTAAAGAGATTTTGCAAAAATGTCTTTTAATGTAATTTATTGAATTTTTAACTTATTGTTGTATTTAAACGAAAATAAGTATTTACTGCAAGTAAATATTTATTTCTAGTTTCAATAATGTTAAGTAATACATTTTGAATAATAAAATATCATGGGTGCTATTTCCGAACACGCCTTAATTTAAATAAAAGAGCGGGAAAAAAAATCGTGGCTGGCGTAAAGAGTTGAATAAGTTAAAAATAATAAAATAATCGTAAAATATGAGTGAAACTAGCGACGAGAACAGTATTGTAACACCGGAAGAGTTAAAACAACAAGACAGTTATTAATGCAGAATTAAGTTTCCTACCTCAGAAGTCTCGCAAGAAATATCTGAAAGCATACCATGTCTTCAGCGAGACTTACAAAGGGCGCAAGCAGTTTTTCGGAGACGGTGTTGCTATCTTATTTTTTAGATTTATCACAGACGAGGTGATCATCTATAATGTTAATTATTTTGATTCACAATAAATAGTTATTTCAATCAATTCCTGTTTATTATTTTATCTCCTAAAGTGTTCTCGCTGCTGAAGTGAAAAGTTATGTGTGTTACACGAGAGCAAAGTTTTTTGCATCTCGTGCCTTTGAATCCCTCGCCACGCTCAGGATTCAAAATCAGCACTCGCAGCAAAAAACGACTTTGCTCTCTTGTTGCACAAATAACTATTAAAAATTAGACAAAATTAGGTAGGTGTAGTATGTATAGGTACACCATTGCCTAATCCTCCAGGAAATACAGGCATGATGTTTTTGATATGTTATCTAGGTATCACAATGATGAAGACGGCACGGTTGGCGCAGTGGTTGAGCGATCGACTGCTGCGCTGCGTGTCGCGGGTTCGATCCCCGCACGGAACTAATATTTGTATGGCTTACAGATAGTGTTCTGGCTGTTTATGTATGAGAGTTTAAATGTTTGTAAACGCACCCACGATACAGGAGTAATTCCTAATGTGGGTCAAAATTTAAAAAAAAAGAAGAAAAGAAAGAAATGTGAGTTCCAAACCATTTCTAGGCAAAAAAAAACGATTTTCCAAATTTGCTTTAATCCTATGATTGTTTGATCGAGCAATTTTTCCGAGTGAGTTATTTTTCCGACTCAGTGCTTCACTTTGCTGGCTCTGCCAGTTCTTTAGATATGATGTGAAGATATATACCTGTAGGTTTACTTCTATGTAAGTATCTAATAAATACCGGTTTAAAGAAACCTGATCAAAGACGTACGATCTGGGAAGGTGTGGGGTATACGATAAGTGACGTGCAGTTAATCCGATTATGTAAACGGACGATTTGACGGTATTCCGTATAAAGTAACCGAATGGAATTTGTGAGTTTACGAAAACTACGCTTGTGACAAGTTCATCCTTACCTTGCCTAGGTATTCATACTGCGGCTTGAGACGAATTACTGTAAGGCCTTGAGTCTCTAGAATTTATAAAAGACCTAGCAGGAACATATACATTCAATTTCGCCGCTCGGTTGTGCCCATGAAGCCGACTTTTGATGATCATCCTTTACATGTCATAAGCGCTATAGGAGCAGCGCATTCACGACCTAATCCGTTCGCCTATCTGCAGCCAAATGGCTTTTGACATAGTTAACTTCAATACACCGCTCATTTCTTTCGTATTTACAGTCAGGAATGAGAGACATGCATATCGTCGTAATGAAAGTTTTGTTGAGTACACACAACATAACACCATGCGATTAATCTCCGAAGGGTTAGGTAGAGCTGTACCTATAGGACAGACAGCATAATATGTGCTAACCCCTCTACAGTCCTGCCGAGTATGCCAGGGGGGTAACTACTTAATGACTGCTCTGTACGGTCAGCAGCAAAAGTCGCTTTACATAATCAAAATTATAGAACGTCTTAGTTTTAGAACGATCCATATTAACAGACTGGAGTAAAAGACATAACAATATTTTCATCAATGGTTACACAAATTCGCAAAACAATATAACATCAGATCACACTGACCAGCACAAAATTTGGTGTAATATTTATAAGTGTTAACCGACTTTTGATGCTGACTGTACAACCATGTTTTGCCTGTTATGTTCAAGTTCCTTGTAATAGGGGGTGACCCTAATTAAGTTTTGTTTATGAATGTGGAATTGGATGACTAAATAAGTAAGAGTAGAGGCATATCAATGAAACAATGGTGAGCCATAGACAGGCTAATAACACAAGAAGTATTGTTGCCCAAAATACAGGCTGTTCCTAGTTTGGGGCCAATGTAAAACCTTTTTCGAATTTGTTTTATGTTGATTTAGGTTTATTTTATGTAGAGGGTTATAACTATAAGAGCAACAGGATGAGGATCTTGTCTTATAGTTGGATATCTTACCACAGCCTTCTTATCTCTTATTCCAGATAAAAAAAGTATAAGTCCGGGGTATCAGCTGCCGTTGCAGGCAACGCAGGTGTCCTCCACCGGCGTCACCACGGTCGTGGGAGCAGGTGGCGTGCCCAAGACGCTAACCAAGCAGACCGTTATACTGACGTATCAGACACAGCAGATACCAGCTCAAGTAAGTTGAAACTGTGTCATGATGAATGTAGACCTACTCGACCGTCGAAGATTTACTATTGACAGCCGGGAACAACAGGGTTAACGTACTTTCCGAGGCATGGAGGGAACTCGGGTTATAATGGGTGGTCACCCATCGGCTTGGCCTGAAGATCTACAGACAACAGCAGATAAACTAGAACCCTTGGAAGTACTTTAGACTACCGTAAGGCAAATTAGTGCCATAATTATAAGTACCTAATGCAAGTCATTACATGTTACCGATCGAGGCTGTCCTGTACCTAATTGATAGAATTATTGGATTCCAGTTTTAGACTTATGGATTCAACCGCATCCAATAAGTTTCACATTTTAAGAAAGTATTGACACATTGTTAATTAAACTTTAATTTGTATGAAACAAAGTTAAGTACTTAATAATTTCCGCAACAACAATAAAGTTTTACGTCAACGAATTAAACAAGTTTTACAAAACAGTATCATTATGGACTTTATAGAGTCTGGTTAATTGCATGTATCCAGCACCCCTATAGCGTATCAGAATTCAAAAGGATTTTAAAGATAAACCTAACCTCAAATGACATGGTGCAGCAGACACATGCATTCTTAACTAAAATTTGTTTGTACAAACTATGCTAAAGCTTGACCTAATGAATGTATATAAGAACACTCGTATTAAAAGAAATATAAAAATAGTAAATTGCTTCCCGTCATTCAATTACATAGTTTCCGTCATTTCTAGATTAGTAATAAGTTGGTACTACACTGCATAATATTTAAATGCTGTTCCATTTTTATTAAAATCAGCTAGTTCAAGACTTTCACACACTTTGTTTATCATAATTTTGCATTGTGTTACTGTGTCACTCAGGGCATTAAATAAACATCTGACAGTCAGATTTACTTTCTTATACATAACTAGCTGTCCCGCGCAACTTCGTCTGCGTCAAATTTTCCCCGTTTTCGCAACATTTTTCATTGCTGCTCCGCTCCTATTGGTCGTAGCGTGATGATATATAGCCTATGTCCTTCCCAAGGTTGAAATCTATCTTCTTGCTAAATTTCATTAAGATCCGATCAGCCGTTTAGTCGTGAAAAGGTAACAAACAAACAAACAGAGTGACATTCGCATTTATAATATTAGTATAGATTACATTAGGCACCGTCCTCCTAGCCTCCCTCGCGTAAGCGAATAAGTATCGACTATTTATTCGCTCAACATACGTAGGTACTTGTATGGTACCTAGATGTAAGGTCTCGGGTCAGTAAAAAAGATACATAATGGGTGTTAAAGTACCCTTTAAGAAGCCGAAAGCCACTTGTTCTCTCCACCACCGTTGGGACTTTTTGTTTTGTTCTAGATCATGCTTGCGTATAACTTCTAGTTACAGAGTAATTGAGCCAAAGTTCCAACTTATACACAAGCATATACCTATAGCATCCACGACCCCCGAACTCATAAATGCATCCATCAGCACAATGTTTTGAGTGCGTTATATTGAGTCCTACCGTAAAACGTAATTTATCACCCCGAATAAAAATCGTTTCCCAGCAAATATTTTTGTGTAGAGTTTCTTAGTTTGATGTTCAGAATGCTTGAATAACGCCTTCGTGTAGGGCACGTTACACCTTGTAGGTATACTTAAATACTTAAAGACGGCAGACTGGTCACACTGCCGATTCCAGCAAAAACCTCTGAAACAAACAACACCTTTCCATGTAGCCGTTAATTCAACTCCCTTTTCTCCATACGTCAGCGGTGCGACAGGTATGCTTCATGTTTCAATTTACTGAATCTTGCCACACTGACTTCAAAATTATCCCTGTTGCCTTCCAGTCTAACCATCACTGCTAATTTCAGGAAGGGCGACCAACAAAGAGCGTGCGGATAACAGAACCAACCTCAACCCGGGGTGCATCTGTACCCCGTGTCCACCCCGAACCTCAGCGAGGTCCAGGCCCTGGAAAGTACACCTTCCAGACCACACAGCTGCCCAGGCCTCAGTTCCCAGCTGTCAAGACTATCGATGCTAAGACTACCAAACAGGTTATTGCACTTTTAAGGTTGGATTCTGCAAGCGTTCTCCGACAGTCGTTTCTCCTTTGGACTGTTCACCGACAGGACGTTTCGTTTTTGAGAGATTCGTCGATAGAACGTGTCACCCATGGATGTTTCGCCGACAGAATTTTTCGCATTTGTTTATTTCCACGACAGGACTTTTCAACTATGGAATATTCGCCGTCAGATCGTTTTGTCTACGATTGTTCAACATGACTTTTTCACTATTTAACTGCAAAGCTACTAGCTTGCTACAAAGTCATGAAGAAAGAAAATGTTTTAATGTACGGTCGTACATTAAAACATTTTCTTTCTTCATGACGGACCTCGACGGCGAGGTCGGAAAGACGGCGGTTTGTGTCTAAACTTTTTAAGAGTACTAGTCTCTTTGCTGCTTTCCTGGAGGAGGGTGATTGCATCATCGGGGGGACCGCCTTTACTTTTAATGAATGATATTTATCTATTTCCAACCCATATTTTTCTATTTCGCGACGTCCCGGTCTTTGCCCTCCCCGACCCTCGCTCGTGCCAGCCCGCGACGCTGTGTCAGTAGTTTTAAATCAGTCCCTAAATAATGATATCATTCAGATCCAGCCTGTCCCCATGCAGTCCTCCTCCATTGACGCCCTAAGCCGAGGCTCGTACCCCACAGGGGGTGCCCTTAGCGTGTAGTCGCTTAGTTTGTAAGTTTTTATGCCCTGGCTGGAGGCCTTACTCTCAAGGCATCCACGGGATAGTCCGGTTAAGCAGACGACAACCTCATAGGTAAAACTGCGAGATGCCATACACAAAAAAAAAAAGTAAAGGCGGTCGTACATTAAAACATTTTCTTTCTTCATGACTTTGTAGCAAGCTAGTAGCTTTGCAGTTAAATAGCTTTGCAGTTAAAAGTCATGTTGAACAATCGTAGACAAAACGATCTGACGGCGAATATTCCATAGTTGAAAGGTCCTGTCGTGGGAATAAACAAATGCGAAAAATTCTGTCGGCGAAACATCCATGAGTGAAACGTTCTATCGACGAATCTCCCAAAAACGAAACGTCCTGTCGGTGAACAGTCCAAAGGAGAAACTACTGTCGGAGAACGCTTGCAGAATCTTAAGGTTGAAATTGCTGCGTGTTCCTTTTGACGGAACATAAACTGACATCAAAACACATTATTATCTAATGAGATAAAAGATTTCTATTATACTAAAGGAAGAGAGAGAGAGAAATAGAGATTTTAATTGTTTTTAAACTACATTGAAAACGGGATATTTACCATGTTTGCTATACGGATAAACTGTTTAACCGTGATGACGGGGCTTGTAAAAGCGCCGAAATATCGGGAACTCAAAACAAATAATAAACATGGTAAAACCTGCTTCTAGTGTCATTGATTTTAATAGTGTTTTGTATGAAGATTCCACCAATGGCAACACAGCGCAGTTACGAGGCATTGGCGTTGCAAAAGCGACTGTCGGTGCTTACTTACAACAATGCGAGTAAATAGATAGACGATTGTTACTAAAAATATATTGGGTAATCTTACTCTGCTAATACTATGGCACGTTTAGTACTAGGGTAGTTGTTATACCTAGTTCAGTATGTAAAGTACTCTCATTACTAAAGCTAGTCTAGGAGTCTACTACAAGCGGCCATCTGCAATTCTTCTTCGCAGATCGTAATGAACAAAGTTTCATAATTCAAGTGCCATGAATTAATTGGGAAAACATTAGGGAAGTTAAAGACATTATGGGGGTATCCCATGATTGTGAATGAAGATAAAAAGAAATATGAGAGAAATTAAAATTAAATAACTGAGGGGGAAAGCTCGAAATCAAAACACCGCCGCAGTATCTATGACGACATTTTTTCACATTTACCATTTTTTAATAGACGTTAAGTATTTCATAAATTACATAACAGCTTCCTGGACAAACGATACTAACCTTTCTAGTAATACAGCAAGCGTTTGTTTTCCTCTGAAGCTGGAAGTGGGTCACAACTTGTCTATTTCAGACTTGTCGTGTGTGAAGCCGGTCGTCGTATACTCTAAATATCGTTGGTGCACAGTGCATCTCGCGTAGACACACATGATATTAAAGAAACGAAGATCTCTTTAGCAAATTTTGGTTAATTGTTTTACCCCACTTCTTTACTACGTTCATCATGAATTCATGACGCGTATTGACGTGTAACCGCACCTTTGTTTATAATGTTTGAAATTCCTTTTCAATACTACACTAATGAAGAATTCACAAACAAAATGCTTTCCCCGACAACATAAGCAGATCCATGTTACTTGCATTATTAAAAAGTTAACACACATACCCGTACATACCTACATACATAATGAATTTAGCAATGTATCGCGTTAAAAAGCAAAATTAATTGGACGTTACATTTTCCCCTCGTTCTGGACCGTGACAAGACGTGTTTGTAAAAAGTTTTATTTCATTATTCTTTTAGATAATAAAAGTCACAATTATATATTTTAATTAGTTGTAAAATTAAATAATTGACGAAGAAAGTGAGTAGTTTGAACAGTTTGTCGTAAGATATGTCTTAGTAATCGTGTCTACCTGTGGCATTAGGTTTATTTTTAAAGTTAGTGACTTGGTTCGAATACGGGTCATTTCGACATCTGTGCTCGTAACATTAGGGATGTGGTCGGGTTCATTCACAGTAATGCACTTCGGCTAGATACATGACATGGTCAATATATACAGTTTTAAGTGCAGTGTGTGAAAGTGAAGTGAAAGGTGATCATAATGCTTAATAAGTGTTTTTATCTTCAGGTGGTGAACAACACTAGGAAGTCTGGTGTTACAGACGGATGGAGGGAAGGTAATAGTTTAAAATATTACTTAAATTGTCCCATTAACGATTTTTATAGCGAAACAAAAAAAATTTTTTTTGGATATTTATAAAACTGGTCAATCTAAAGACATAATCTTCAGCGCATCTAAAATCTTTTAGTAGATTATAGTTGCAACTTTACTAGTACCCATGCAAACTTTTTTGATTAAGTACACAACTTTATTTTAATTTTAAATTGCAACAACAAACGTAATCACGTTTGCATTTGCAAGCATTCAGTAATGCATTGCGTAAAAGTTAGTCTCTGTCGTTTTTCTACGAATAACCGATATACATACTACTTAAATGCAATATGCATACATACATGTATACGTAATTTAACAAGGAAGTTCCTGCCTGCCACAGCTAATTGGCAGTCAGGTAAAAAGTTTGGTCTATTTGGTGTGAAACTATAATTTCGAGAGCATTTAAATATGATTGGTTAACAGACCAAGAGGTAGTCAGGTAACAGGTATCATGTAATGTCACTAGGAAATATGACTATTTTGAAAACATGACATTATCGTGATGCTGATGATTTCAAATCTTATTGAGCAGAAAGTACCGACTGTCATTACTTGCACATTTGAAAGGTGCAATTTAAAAAAAAACCAAACATGCCCCAAGCTTCCTTAAATCCTTAAAGCCTGGAAGTGGAAATAGGCTATACTGTACATAGAGTACATACTTATTTACGTGCAAACCTTTTTTGTAACAAATGGACCTGACCGTTTTCTACCAAAAACTTTTAGACGCCATTAAAGTTTTTTCTTATTTTTTTTTTCATTCTGGTAAATGGCTTTCATTACAAGTTTTGATGAAAAATGGTCAGTGTTCCATGGAATATATTGAATGCAACCTCCATATTCTTCTGTAAAATGCCTGAATATACAGTGCTAGAAGGATCTTTTGGCGCTCGAATATTCCTACTGGTTTAAGTATTCTTCTCATTGCTCTTTATAACGTACTCTACTCTTTGCTTTGCTCGAATGACTGACATGGGGGAGGCGACGCTGGTAGTAAATATTTGTGAAATGTTTGAATTATTACAAAATTTAAGCCAGGCCAATTCCAACTTTAGCCATGTGCCAAAAGATCCTTGTACAGCTTCGGGTCCAGTTAAATAATAAGTTCAGGAAACTGATGGGGTTGCCATGCTGTTGTAGTGCGTCAGGGATGTTTGTGGCGGCGCGGGTAGATTGCTTTTACACCATAATGCAAAAGCGCGCAGAATCGATGGTAGCTCGAGTCATGGCCAGCCCCAACAGGGTTCCTGACAGAGTGGACTGTCCATATGTGGTTCGCTGCTGTCGGTTACTTGTGTCACCGTATCGTGTTGTTTACTAACACTTAGTTTTAAGCATGTATGTTACTAAACCTATATGAGCTTCTGCTCGAAATAACGTTTTTTGAATTTGAATTTGAACAGCAGTATTTGTTACCACTATCGATGGAACTGATGGCACTTTTACTGGGCTTCCGTTTGTCACATGTCACATCCCACATATTAGGCAGTATAGCGTAAGTGTAGTAATCGTTAATCAAATGAATACCTGAAAAAGGATCAACATACAGCTACACATTCTAACTGTACTCGTAGAACCAACCCTGAAATAGCGAACATAAACGTAGGGAACAGTCGTTTTTTTTCATTATATTGATAAGAACATGGTCTTTCTAGGTGCGCAATCAGCAGTATCAAGTGATTCCGGGGTATGGACAGGCGGGGAGGGCGGGGGAGATGTCTCGCCGCGCATGCGCCGTCGTCCGCGCAACCTCGAGATGGTCATGCGCAACTCGCACTGCTTCCATCTCAGAGAGCTGCAAATTTCAGACCTTGATATTATGGGTGAGTTTACATTATAAATGCTTTTAACAATATTGCAGACTGGGATTCTCGTGAACGTACATACGGCAAAAAAAAAAGAAAGAGAGACTGTTGAGTAGGGTTAAAATTTGCATGAATATGATACCGGTCCATATGCTCAAGTTTTAGCGAAAACTTCACCGGAGATAGCAATTCTCCATTCTGATTAGTTCATTTTTTTTAAATTATATATTTTATTTGTAGTTTAGTTTACAGTATTTTAATTTATGATGAAGCTGACTTGCCTTTGAGGAATAAAGCCTCAAATAAAATTTAAGAATAAAAATAAATAAAAAAAGTACTTACGTGTTCTCTCGTTCGACTCATTGTCGTATTAGGAAAATTGAGGTTTTAACCAGTAAGTGTCAGACACAACACTTCGTTCTCCTCAGACAGAGAGCCTTCATGAGGATATCCCATCACATAAAGGGAAGATCAAAAACTCCCAAAAATCGAGTTAAGACCAGAACTCTAGGTCGAATTTAATGTGAAAGTGCATTTGTATTCTGAGTCGTATCCAATTATCTACTTTTACCTGCCCTGTTAATACGAATAAGTCCAATTTGTTCTCAGATGACGCTCTAATCACCGGCCAAGCGGTAATACCCCTTCCAAAGCTGCCAAGTTCTTTCGACGACGAGCTAACTCCGGAGTACGAGATCACACCACAACCCACATACAAGCCACCGTCCCCTATTCTACCAAAGCCATCCCCCGTGTCAGAATCATCTGGGAGACAGAACTCCCCCATGTCCACCCTAGAACGATACAGGAATAGGAACAGACCCTCATTGATACAGACAAACTTGGATGAGGAGAAGTTTGTTCTGGATAGGGCGCAACCAGAAAAATTGAATAAACAGGTAACCTATGCCTATACCACTAATAACATAATCACCTACGAAATGACAGATGGTCAAGTCCTAATTTAATTTCAAATTGCAATTTAGATGATTTATTACCAAAATCGCTGCAGTTTCTAGTGAGGTTACTTGCCCGTCATTCTAAAATAGGTAAGGAAATAACTAAGTATAAAGAAATAACATTGCATGCTAAACTTCAAATGGGGGCAATGCCAACAGAAATCGTAGAACTGCCTACAAAATTCTTGTTTATTCGCCTACACGTTGAGAACGACTGCAACCCAAAACATTACTAATTGGTTCAATGGTTTACTTTTAGAATTCATTCGTGAAGTGTTCGAGCATTGTGGGGTCTCCTACCACCGTGAACTCTTCGAAGGAGTCCAGTCCATCTTGCAAGAGCGAGGAGAGTCATTTCGGGAACAGCAGCGCCTGGCAGAGCCACGCGGCTGGCGAAGCTATGGCCAACAGGTACGTACAGTGTTCCAATGCTTTGACTTGCTATCATCATTGCCCAAGTAGAGGTTAGAAACTAAATAATTTAAGAGGCAGTTTTGGAGACCTTCTCGGGAAATGTTCAAGTAGAAGAAAGAGACGGAATCGTACAGGACAAATACAACCATCGGTTTTAAATTTATGGCCCCAGAAGATAAACATCTTTCCGTTAAAACGATCACAAACAACAAAAGTAACAAGCATGATGTGAACAAGCACTATTCCATCAAGAACGCAACCTTCTAAAAAGCTATTCCTCTTTCCAGATCACAGGACGACGTATCCTTAGCACTGAGCGTGTCCAGCTGTGAGGACGAGAAGTCCAAGTTGGAGAACAAGGTGCTGGAGGCTCCTAAGTTGGTGGAACCGGAGATTCCTCAGAAGACCATCGTGATCATGGACGAGCCACCTGTCCCGCACCCACTGCTCATGAAGTCACTGACCATGAGCCAGCATGACGCGCTCAGGGCTACTATGATGGGTGAGTGAAACTTTAAATTATTTTCGAACATAATATGAAGCGGAGTAACCTAGCAGAGAAAATTTTTGACTCCGGAATAAATTCGAAGATATTATGTGGCATCCAGTAACTCGCATTTGTGCGTCTAGCCACCATCGTCATGCGGCCCACATTGCAGTAGACGGTCCTACCGGACCACAGACAGGACACATAAGTCTTAAAAGAAAATAACCTCTACAAGGCTCTTTCGATTACAGTGAATGAAGGAGATACTGTATTTCCCTTTATTACGTTACGGCTAATAAGTCCATTCTTCACCAGACTCAAGGTGGAAGCGACAGGGTAATCCGTGAAATTCAATTTTTCTTAGGTTTTTTAGCATTTGCCGGTCAGTGCCAGGCTATACATTGGACAAAATAAGATTCACGGCCGTAATACGTGTCTATTTACAAAATTATAATCATTAAAATTATCAAAGTAACCTCCCTCCCCCGTATGTTCATTATCATCCGTATCCCATTAAATCACTAATTCATTAAAAAGTCATTCAAAGGAATTAAAATAACCTCGAGGGTACCCAGTAAAGCTTTATTTGTTACGGTCGCGATTCATATCATTCATAATTTAATCAACTTGACACTGACCTGCAAATAGCGAAAAAGGCGAGAAAAATTAAATTCCTGGCGTACCCTGTCGCTCCCACCGTAAGTGCAGCACGCGTAGCATGACCACTGTAGAAACGAGTTTGGCTACGGAAGAATCGACATAATGACAGATAGACAATGACAAGGAGTCAGTTTGTCGATTCTTCGTCGACATAGCCCGTTTCTACGGCGGTCATGCTACGCCTGCTGGAATGATGCATCATTCATCCCTTATTCAAATTTATTAAAGTAATGTATATAAAGGGTGTAAAACACCTCTTAACGAAGCCGAAAGGCACTGATTCTCCCTGTCATTGCGATCATTTTTTTGTTCTACATCATACCTGGGAACCTTCTAGTTACGGAGATATTAGGGGTCAAAGTTCCAACTTTTTGACAAGAATTTTTTAAATACAAGTTTTTAATGTAAGATTTTTACTTTAAACACCTTCACGACCCCCGTACTATTCAATCCGTCCATCAGCACAATGTTTTGAGTGCGTTACATTGAGTTCTACCACAAAACATGATTTTACACCCCCCAAAAAAAAGTCGTTTCCCAGCAATTATTTTTGCGTAAAGTTACTTAGTTTCATATACAGAATGCTTGGATGACGGCTTCCTGATGAGGTGATTTACACCGTGTAGTATAGAGTAAACCCTTAAAAATGCTAGAATTTTAAATCTTCTCTCATTCCCACAGGTTCAATGACAAGTTCAAACTACAGCACGACAAGCACATGCACAAACCAGAGCGGTGACCACCACAACCTGACACTCACCCTCGAAGACTCCAAATTCGACCTCTCAGCTCTAGAAACTTCCACTCAAAGCATGTTGGATGATGAGACCTCGCCTGCAGACAGCCTAATCTCCTCCACCAGTACCAGTGACTCGAATAATGAGTTGCAGGTGGAAAGGGATCCTCCTTCGATCAGCTCGGCTTATCAGACGGCTAATACTAAGACTAGGTCTCCGGAGCCAGTTGTTAAAGAAGAGGATAATCTTGATGGGGAGGTGATGCAGCCTGTGAAGGAAGTGGTGGTGTAAGTAGATAGCTGAATTTTACTAATAGTAAACAATAGCTACGAGATTTTGTTTTAAGACAAGCCTGGAAATACCAGAAACTTAGTACAGAACTAAGGAAGCAGGGCATTTTTAACCAAATAGGATTGCAGTCGTGCGATATTGTCGGGTTTTATTAATACAGTAACTGCTTCACTCAAAGCTGAATCAGCACTTCTTGATCGTCCAAAATACTATGCAAGCAATTTCCTGGACTCTAATGTTTTTACTGGGAAGAAGTTAGAAGAAATTGATGCTTTACAATAGTGTGTAGCGTATCTAACATTGCACATGTCAGCAAGGTAGTAACAATATTATAGGATATTTTTTAAAGTACAGGTCCATTAAGTGATTACCCTCAAAGACATGTGCGTTCGAATCCGTGTTTGGGCCTTGTTGGTTTTTGTATTTTGCAAAAACATTTTATTATAATAAATTTATTGTATTAGTGAATGAATAAGTTTAAGTTAGTTTGTTTTTTATTGTTTTTTCAATAAAACGACGAAACGACGAATATACTTCTATGTATAATAGGCTTACATTACAGAGATTCACAATTTCTAAATAGTCCGGAGGTTTCAAATCCTACGCATGACATTTTCTTTTTGTCATGCATTATATTTTTTATAATATAGGTAGAGTACTTTTCTATCTTGTTTTAGTAATATTTAAGGAAAGTAAAATATTTCACTAATAAAATATCGTTATTGCAATTTTTTAACAACCAATTAATGCAACACATTACCTCTACAGTGAAACATCCAGAATCGCCGGCGGTAGCGGCGATGGCAGCAAGAACCCAACTCCGGAGTCCCCGGGCACACCGACACACGCGTCCGGATCACTCTCCTTGTCCGATGGACGGGATTTCTTCGATGATGAGATCGCTGACCAGCCAGCTCTACTCTTCAGGAGTAAGTTTTCTTTTTAGCTTGGACCTTTTTTTAACATAATTCTTTAAATAATCAAAAATACACATAATACGATGTAAGATCAGCTTATCATGATTACTTAAAGGCAAATCAAAGCCTAACTCGTTTTGCAATAACGTACCTAAATCGATAATCTGTACTGTGCCTTCCAGGTTCCACTTTAGAAAAGTAAAATTGACAGGTTGAAAAATAGAATGCAAGAAGTTAAAGTTTAGCTGGCACAGTGCCAGTTCTAAGATCGATGTTCATTTCCACATTCTTAACGTCATTATAAGAATGAGAAAACATTCCTCCCAATACATATTAGACATTTATAAAAGAGTGTAACTTCTGAGTATTTAAGTATTATTTACATTATTCGTTATTATTATTATTTGTTCTAGAAAATGGAGACGGCAGCCCTTCAAGTAAAACGCTCGAGTCAGAGACAAGCAAAAACCTGCGCAGGTCGAGGGAACGCATCACTTCCAGTCCTCTGGTTCAAAGGAATCGTAAAAGTAAGAGGTTTACTAAATAGTTTAGTTGCAGAATATTCAGTTTTAAGCTACTAGCAACTATTGTTCTAGACAAAAGCTAAGGCACCACGGTACTGCACACTGCAGCACTGGTTGAACCATGAGATGTGACCCCAAATTGATATTAACAATCTTTTCAATTAAATCGCAGCAGTATTTTTTTTAAATGGAGTTTTTTTTGTAATGGCATCTCGCAGTTTTATTCTGTTAGGAGGCTGGCTTCTGCTTAACCCGACTATCAATAAGGGAAAAAGAATATTTTATGCCTTTTATAATTGCTTCTTTGTAGTCTATAGCCTCAGGCTACATTTGACCACGAAAATAAAAACTATTTCTCTTTACACGATTTAAATCTTTGGGTTTCGGGAATACAAACTTTTTTGTTCATTAGCAAGGTTATTAAAAAAAAAGATAAGTATGTTATTTGTTTTTGCATTGTTATTTATTTTTAATTTGTTCTACAGACTTTATCCATTGTCTTGGATAAATTAAGTTTTTAAATTTAAAAAAATCGCATTATTGTGGGAATAAATAATAATAAACAAAATAAACAATTTATTTGGTAATATCTAAAATGTAAATGTCAGAGTAATACAGAAATAAGAGCTTCCTGAACGCAGAACAGACAGCAATATTACATCTTTGTTAATTAAAAAAAATAAGTGTTCCATTTAATTTTTGAATAACAGAAAGGAACACTTTTTTGAAATTACAAGAACTGTCGTTTTATTGTTATGTGCGCTATTTTCATATTGACGGGAAAAGTTTGATGTTTTAATTTGTCTTATTGAATTGTTTTGTTTAATTTTAATTCTACGGGAAAATATTCATTCAAATTAAAGCGTTCTTTTTTATCAAAGTAGGTTCTCGTTATGTTTATTCACTACAAAATGTTGAACTCAGTGTGCGGTTTACGGAACGGCGGGACCGAACGGACACCATCACTGGACACACTCTCCAGCCTCGCGTCTGATGACCTGATGATGGACCAAGACCTGGCGCAGTCCATCACCAGCTTGCAGAGTGTCGATGATTATATTGAAAGGTAAGAACTTCTTGAACTTTAATAATAATACTAGCTTATTACAATCCCACTGCTGGACAAAAGCCGCTTCTCAATTTCTCATACAGTTATGGCTCGAACACTGATCGCCACGCTAGCTCAAGACGGTTTGGTATTCTAAATTTTATAACATTTTATAACTCCGATAGTTTTCTATCTTCGCAGGTTTTAACACATTTTTATTTTGATTTGGTGCACCCACCCATCACAATGGTTTTCTATTGACCCAAAGGAGGGCTAGATGATTTCTTGAGTCATTAAGTCGTCCCATATTATGTACTAGGTACATGTATATGTTTAAATTAAATCTCTAAATTTGCTATAAATAAACAGGCCATTATGAATCCTACGCGCCCGGATCAGGGTTCAATTGGCCAATTGGTTCTAGGTGCTTCTAGGTGCCGTAGTAAAAATCAGAAACATATATCCATTTTAATACCATCCTCTATTTCTGGAGCAAAAGTTTTGAGTAGTTCATGCCTAGATTATAATGTGATGTAATAAATATTTAGGTAAATAAAATAGTTATACAACTGATCTACTTTTTAAAATGCGTTTACGATCCGTCATTGTCACCACCACATAGGTACATCAACAACACACAAAAAGGTTTGATCAGATGCTCATCCCCTAGGTTGGACAGCTCACTCCGCAGCGGCCTCAACTCATTAGACGAGAGGCAGCTTCGCCAGGAGCTGTCGTCATCCAAGAACGCGGTGCGGCAATGGAGCCAGCTGCTGGAACAGAACAATATGCTGGACCGGCAACTAGCTGCCATGGCGCAAGGGATCAACGCTTCCGATTCACTTACAGCAAGCAACAACAGTCTTTCTAACATCGGGTAAGTGGCGATTTATTAAATGGCGCTTTTTCGCCTGGAGCATTCGCATGTAATGTAACGATGCAAGATTCGATTTAGTACCTCTTACAAAAACAAGAGCATCTGAACTGATTAACTCTGAAGC
Source organism: Cerastis leucographa (assembly GCA_963082945.1). Lineage (NCBI taxonomy): Eukaryota > Metazoa > Arthropoda > Insecta > Lepidoptera > Noctuidae > Cerastis > Cerastis leucographa. Next base: position 14,927,537 of record OY720356.1, on the reverse strand, counting down.
TAATGCTCGTGACGAGGGAGCGCCGCAATACGTGGAAACTAGGTTTAAATGATTGTTTCCTAGGTTTCTGAAAGTCTACGTCATCAAATGTTGTTTTGATGACTAGGAGTATTTTACGGAGACGTCTCGTGGCTGCTAGCATACGGTATTATTGACACTTTGTATGGGAAGTCACAAAGTGTATTGCCGTTTACTCGCACTCAAAAAGTAATGACGGTTTTCTGCGACAAAACTGATGTATTTTACGCATATTTGACGATACTAAACTAATTTTATTAAAACTGCCTTCTCTATTATGTTCTCCATTGAGATACGTTAGTTCGCCGAAACACGTAATGAATGGCAAAGATGCGTATGACATATCGCTAGAGACGTTAGAGTACGGTATGCATTTTCTATTAGGCTTTGACAGTAACGTTTCGCATAAAAAAATTGGTCTTCCCAACTTTTCCTATCCTGAGTTAATTCATTTCATTCTAAACGAGCCGCATTGTTTCCCCTCTAAAAATAGAAAAAATCCTACATAACCTGATTACGTTTCTTTATGACGTAAACAATACATACCTACCTAGGTACGTTCGTAAAGTCTTTGTTTAGCGTCAATGAAGCGTCTACCGCACGTGCTGGGTGCTGGGGTGTCACAGTTCACTGGGGGAACTACTCATTCCGTTAGATTTAGTCTGCATTTGTTAACTACAACATTACATTTTGGACTAGTAAGCAATGCATACAACGAGGGTTCTCAGAAGAAACTGACAATAAATGTGTGGACTTTTCTAATGTGTTCTCATTGTTCGTATACAGGCTTATGTTCTGTGGCACATAGGTACTTAGTTTAGATTATTATCTGCTATGCGGATCACGATAAAACGGTTACCAGGGGGGTTACTATGACGCTGAAAACGTTATTGTTCCATTCCTATTCCAGAGTGGGAAAGAGATGGAGCTAGACGACCTGTATAGCTCCGTCTCTTTTTCACTCTGGAATAAGTAGAATGGAACAATAATGTTTTAAGACGTCATGGTATGCCACCAGGGGGATTCAGAATGATGTACTGGATACGTGGTAACTATTTTAGAGTTGATACCCCTTCCACCTTGTAGATAACACCTATGTAAACCAATAACCTGATCAGGGAATTTGGTAATCGGTTTTAAACCGCCAGTATTCGCCAGGTAAGCCTATAACAAAAGCCGATTTAAGAGATAATCCTACTTGAAAGGAAAGTGGGTGCACGTTGATGAATCATAGATTTGCGCAGTAAGAGTTACAGCTCAATTATCGATTGTTTTAATTGCATTTGGAAAGCTACAATAATATTTACGGAAACATTAGTCGTTTTTCGATTCGACTTCGATTGTAAATGTGTAATAATTAATTTCACAAGTAGTCGTGGTTCTATGATAAGAAGCAAGCCTTCTTACTCTATTCATCAAGCGAAATGTAATTATTAATTACTAGCTTATGCCCAGGGCTTTGCCCGCGCTTTGTTCGGTTATTGTCCCACGGGATCGTACTACCGGGATAAAAAGTATCCTAGTGCTATTCCAGATTATTATCTATCCCTGTCCCAAATTCATTCAGTAGTTTTTGCGTGAAAGAGTAACGAACATCCATCCTCACATACTATCGCATGTATAATATTTAGTAGGAGGATAGGCTAAGATAATTATCTCATGCAAAGCTCTAAAGTATTCAGGTAGGCGTGTGGAAAACATGTTCTTTCAATGCTTTTTGCATAGTCTCTTAAATCTAGTACCTATAATTTGTAAAATTTAAATCAATGATAATCATAAAAAATGAAAGAAATTAATATTATTTTTAAAACTAGATACTTAACTAAAATAACAACAAATTATAAAAGGGCGTCAAAAAACTCCTCCTCAACGCTGTCAACTGGTAACGTGCCCAAGAGACTGGCGGCGTTGCCTCGTTGTATGGCAATACTTAGCCTCTGGCCAAAGTAAAACCCAGCCCTTGGGTCACGGGAAGTGTCAACTAGGCGTTTAGATATTTCCTTGAAAAGGCTGTGAGCACTCGGACCCCACGGCCCCAGAGTTTCAACCAAAAATGAAAGTAAGTATAGTCAAGGTCTAACCTAATTAATGTTGCCAAAGTTTCCATGATAAGATAAACCAGCTACCTAAATGAGTACAGCAGCTCTCCCCGATGTGTATCTGGCCCCGATGCCCCACCCACCCATCTTTATGTTGACAGTTAGTTATTGTTCATGCTCATAGATAGACAATCAACAAAACGTACTGTTGACAACCACCGAGTACACAAAAGATATCCCAAGAAACATCAGAACAAACAAACAATACTAGTACCTAACCTGGATGCTTCATAAGACATGTTTAAAACTTGCATATTTTAAACAACAATATTTACATTGCCTACTTTCTCTTTCGTTTCATAATAAAATTCAAGAAATTTTAATAATAGCTGCTCAATATCAGTTGTGATATTACTACTAAAACCATGATTATCGGATTTTTATAGTAACAGAAAAGCCTCGTGGTCTCTGTGTTTTAAAACGTGAAATAAAGATTATTTATATTTCATATATGGTAGGGTATAGGTATGTGTAATTTAATTAAATGCAATCATCGGGGTGACATATTCTTCATAGGAAAAATCCCGTAAATAAATTAAGATTTAAAAAAAGCGGGGTGAATAGAGAGAGGGATTTTACGTTGAATTAATATGGTATGTTACAACGAGGTCTCTAAATGATTAACTATAATTTATTAACAAAAATGGGTAACAAATTTTATTAAATCAACGTTAAAATACCTATCAAAGTTTTATCTCGTTTCACTCCTGTGTTTCTATTCACCCCGTTTTACCCGATATAGTACTTTTTAGTGCTACGATTCTACGAGCCTACGAGGATACCTACCAAGATAGTAAAAACTTGTTTTTTGACAATTTGTAAAAGTTTCATTCATTATTTGCCAACCTTTAGGAGGAATTAAGCGAAAAAAATGTGGCTTTCTACCAGTTCTACCACCCACTATTTATCCTTAAAAATCAGGAAGGAAGCCTTTCTAATTTTAAGCCAAGTGGCTCCTTTACTTATCGCATTAACTGCCCTACCCTAATGTGCTGTAATGGAGTGTAATTTAAGCAACATTATGAACTCCAGCCAGCATTTACGTAGTACTTACTAAGTAGTCTAAAAATAAAACACATTTAAGATACGGAGAAGCAATTACTTCAAAACGCACACGTATACTGAATATACTGAACTCCATTTCCATGGTACAAAATTTCGCGTTTATTTCGTTGCAATACGGGTGGTTTTCATAGTTCAAGTCTCCAATTCACAGGCAGTTGACCGTACCCACTATAATTTAGTTAATTGCTGGGCTACTGTTCTTGAACCGATTTGTTCCAAATATACGGCGTATTAACATTTAAATAATAAGGTCGGGTCAATTATAAAATATTTTCAAAATAACTTTCGGATTATTATTGGAAATATCAAGGCGTGGTTTATTTATATACGTGATTGTTCCGTGTTTTAAGGTATTATGAAGGCATTATGTTCCTGATATTTCTGTCGGTATTCGTATTGTTGTTTTGTAATCTATAGATCGTGCTGCGATTTAGTTCCTTACTTTTTATGCCTTGCAAATTGGCGTGCGATTTGGTTTAACACTCGCTCTATAAGTAAGGTTCTTTAAATTGTAGATCAATAAATTCATTGCATTAGTCCTATTCTCTAATATCAGTAAACAAGCTGGCTACGTAGGACCTATGCATACATGTTGCACATGCACAAGTAAACACTCATACAAATGATATTTGCGCAAGTGTTAACCTAACCTAACCTAACCTAACCTAATTAATGTTGCCAAAGTTTCCATGATAAGATAAACCAGCTACCTAAATGAGTACAGCAGCTCTCCCCGATGTGTATCTGGCCCCGATGCCCCACCCACCCATCTTTATGTTGACAGTTAGTTATTGTTCATGCTCATAGATAGACAATCAACAAAACGTACTGTTGACAACCACCGAGTACACAAAAGATATCCCAAGAAACATCAGAACAAACAAACAATACTAGTACCTAACCTGGATGCTTCATAAGACATGTTTAAAACTTGCATATTTTAAACAACAATATTTACATTGCCTACTTTCTCTTTCGTTTCATAATAAAATTCAAGAAATTTTAATAATAGCTGCTCAATATCAGTTGTGATATTACTACTAAAACCATGATTATCGGATTTTTATAGTAACAGAAAAGCCTCGTGGTCTCTGTGTTTTAAAACGTGAAATAAAGATTATTTATATTTCATATATGGTAGGGTATAGGTATGTGTAATTTAATTAAATGCAATCATCGGGGTGACATATTCTTCATAGGAAAAATCCCGTAAATAAATTAAGATTTAAAAAAAGCGGGGTGAATAGAGAGAGGGATTTTACGTTGAATTAATATGGTATGTTACAACGAGGTCTCTAAATGATTAACTATAATTTATTAACAAAAATGGGTAACAAATTTTATTAAATCAACGTTAAAATACCTATCAAAGTTTTATCTCGTTTCACTCCTGTGTTTCTATTCACCCCGTTTTACCCGATATAGTACTTTTTAGTGCTACGATTCTACGAGCCTACGAGGATACCTACCAAGATAGTAAAAACTTGTTTTTTGACAATTTGTAAAAGTTTCATTCATTATTTGCCAACCTTTAGGAGGAATTAAGCGAAAAAAATGTGGCTTTCTACCAGTTCTACCACCCACTATTTATCCTTAAAAATCAGGAAGGAAGCCTTTCTAATTTTAAGCCAAGTGGCTCCTTTACTTATCGCATTAACTGCCCTACCCTAATGTGCTGTAATGGAGTGTAATTTAAGCAACATTATGAACTCCAGCCAGCATTTACGTAGTACTTACTAAGTAGTCTAAAAATAAAACACATTTAAGATACGGAGAAGCAATTACTTCAAAACGCACACGTATACTGAATATACTGAACTCCATTTCCATGGTACAAAATTTCGCGTTTATTTCGTTGCAATACGGGTGGTTTTCATAGTTCAAGTCTCCAATTCACAGGCAGTTGACCGTACCCACTATAATTTAGTTAATTGCTGGGCTACTGTTCTTGAACCGATTTGTTCCAAATATACGGCGTATTAACATTTAAATAATAAGGTCGGGTCAATTATAAAATATTTTCAAAATAACTTTCGGATTATTATTGGAAATATCAAGGCGTGGTTTATTTATATACGTGATTGTTCCGTGTTTTAAGGTATTATGAAGGCATTATGTTCCTGATATTTCTGTCGGTATTCGTATTGTTGTTTTGTAATCTATAGATCGTGCTGCGATTTAGTTCCTTACTTTTTATGCCTTGCAAATTGGCGTGCGATTTGGTTTAACACTCGCTCTATAAGTAAGGTTCTTTAAATTGTAGATCAATAAATTCATTGCATTAGTCCTATTCTCTAATATCAGTAAACAAGCTGGCTACGTAGGACCTATGCATACATGTTGCACATGCACAAGTAAACACTCATACAAATGATATTTGCGCAAGTGTTCGTAAAATTGAAACAATGCCAAAGAACCGTTCCAGTTCCAATTATCAGATTAATTGTGTGGGTATATGTTTGACCTCCATGCGCTCGCGCCGTTGCATGACACCACAATAGATATTTATGACAATGGGAATGGTTTCCTTGCGATTTGCAGCTGGGGCCAGGTAACCTTCCTCGGGTTCTTTGATTACCATGCGTAACAAAACTTACAGCAAAAAATACACCAAAAATGTTGTATACTCAAAAAGTAGTAACGCGTAGCAACTTGCTACGAAAACTTATTTTCGTAGACTTAAAAACAAAGTCTGCAGTTTCGGTTAATCAATTAAGAAGCTACAGGAAAAATATCGTTTTATTTACTAGGCTCGATTTAAAATAGTGAAAACAGAATCTCAAGCTGTCAAGTCAAAGTAACGACAAACACCATTTCGTAAGAATTTCGCGGTGCGGCCATCGATTTTCAAGGTAGATTTTACGGCGAGCTTTGTGTGTCGAAAGGTCCTTACTCCATGAGGTAATCAGATAAAGTAGCAAGCGGCGCAGCTGGCTCGGGGCAGTCGGGGCTCCGGTTCATCTCGCCGCGTGTTGGTGCCACGCCGAGCCCCGATCGGATGTTAGTCTGTAACTCGTCGCGCACGCGGCCGTACGTAGACGCAGCACGACACGACACGTGCCCGCGACCTCGCGGAACACGACACGATCCGATCGAGATTATTATCTACCGATACCCGAACGCGCGGGTCACTGAACGATCGTAATTCAAGTATTCATTAATGTGCAGCTGCGGTTAATCTATGTTTACGTTACGTTTAAATTAGGATGCGTCAGTGCCTAGCGTGATTGAAAATCAGAGTAACGGCTCCCAAGGATTGTTGTTATTCCTGACGTGCAGTGTGATACCTTGGCAAGGGGGTAATTTAATTAAGAGGTTGTAACCCTTCTCGAAGGGCTAATATTTCTGTCTTTATAAATACTTGAAGAAAAGTGGCAACAAATGGAATGCAATTTAAGCTAGTTAACTCGAACTGTGTTGTGTCTAGTTATGATCACAATGTGTAGAATATTGTTATTGACCCTACAATTAATTGCTATCAGTAGTGCGTAGTAGCAGTGTCAACAAAGGATGTTAATTTATGCATTTCCTTTAGTAAATCATGATGAGAGATAAGTAAAATATTTGACAACAACATATAAAATGAGTAATTATACGTTATGTCGCTTACAAAGACGATTACATATTTTTAACTTAATATGTTTTATAAACTAGGGTAGAAGCTTTTTGTTAAATATTCAAGGACAAAACGAACTTTGAAAGCTTTTATTCTGCTGCTAACAGTGCTAACCCTTTGCATATTTTAAGAGTATTCATCGGGATAAATTACCACGCAGTAGCTATTTAAAAAATGTATGTTCTCATTGTTTAAAATATGAAACTGGCGTCAATAAACAAAAAACGGAATCAAGCATGTAACACCTATAACCCTCAATCCAAGAGTTGTTTGTTTCATTATCTTATCACTGCTACAGATAACCGGAGTGAATTTCGATCTGTTTATATGGCTTTAGCAATATAAATATTACACATTAATCAATCATACACAGGACATCTGCGGGTACTTTGTAAATGTTGTATAGGTACCTGACGAAAAATCGTTGTTGTCCTTGTCAAAAACATTAGTAGGTACACAGTCTTACCTCCCAAAGAAGTAAATAGTTTAAGTATATGCAGAGTTTCTTAGTAAATAAATTATGTCTGCACTACATAATAAGATTAAAATACACGAAGCAGCAAATTTAGGAGCGCTTGGGAATAAGCCTCTATACTCTAACTACTTTAACTACACAATAAATATTTCTTAATGCTACGTATTACGATTTCGAGTACTCAGCTAGTTTTGCTTACAAAAAAAAAAAAAAATTACATTGTTCTTTACAGATTTCAAACACTATAATATATAAATTACAGAGATCACATCACCATTGTCTGAATTACCTATGAAGAATTTATTGCTACACAATTCAATGTATATTGATACGTAGTTCAATGAGCCATTGTTGTCAAAAAACCGTTGCCATGGCAACATTGAATAGCTTTGCTCAAAGCTTTTAGTATGGGCTCGGCTCGATACCCTAATGCTTTACAAAATTATTACTTTAAATATATCGTAGTTTTTAAAATGTCTGAAATTTCTGATTTATATTACGAAGAATGTGATAGTGTCGGCGATTCGTGAGTGAAATATTAAAACATTGTGCTGTAGCTTTAGTCGCAGGCAGAAAGAAAAAAAAACATTATTTTAAAACTGGTTTATATTCACGTTAGTTCATACATTAGTATACTTTATGGTGCTAGTCATTGCAAATTGTACCGTTTCTTGGAGCTTCGTTGGTAATTAATGCTTACATACATAATGTATTTTGTATTTTTTGTCCATTGTAAATAGTCATGAGTTCATTATTTGAATTATTTTAGCATGTTATTTAAACTTTCTCATCAAGAAACTGTAGTTGTAGATCACGAGGTTCTTCCTGCTAGAAATTAATGAGAAAAACATCTAATGGATGCAGTTATTGCTAGCCATTTGTTACTACTTACATTAGATTTTCCACAAATATTACTTTCACATTGGACCTTCATCCACAATATGCATAAAAGAAGTAATCCTCAGAACATTAGGTACAAAGCTTTCATACAAATCCGACCTTAGTTCCATCAAAGTGACCGCACTCTAAATTATGCATTAGCTACATGTAATGATGCTTAACTTTCTAAGTATTCTAATAATTTCGTAAACATAAGTTCAACTCTAAAAACTTTTGGTTTGTGAGTACTTTTAACATTTTGCCCTTAGTTGTCAAAGTAATGTGCAAGTAATGTAAATTAATAATGGCTAAGTGGAATCAGATTACTTCAAATTAGGTACAACGTTGAAGTGTCGTTAAATTATAAAATTATATAATCAAACTGACTAAACACTGAGGTCATGGGAAAGGTCCAATGCGATTTTCGCAAGACTTATAAATGATTTACAGTGAAAAATTCATTAGATTTACGCAATCGATTGTTGAAACCAATCGGCGGTAAATTAAAGCGATCTTGCTGAAGAAATTAGCTTAAAGGTTTGTAATGTCTGTCTTCAAATTAGCTGAAAAGATGAACCGTAACTAATGACGGTAATCCCAGTAAACCGCAGCTTTACGACATTTCGTAAGTTAATCTTTAAAGAAAATCTAAAGTAATCTTTTAATACATCGTGTTCCGAAGTGCTTTACCATCAGCTCATCAACGTCCTACATTTAAGATTACAATCATAAAAATCACCATGTTTCGTAATTCACGTCAGTTGTCATGTTTGAATGGCATGTTATTATGTAGCCAGCCAGTAACTGTGACTAGGTAACGGAGTCTGAATAATTTCCCAGCACACCTGTTCTATCGCCGATACTTTTATATTTTAATTAATACCGGTATCATGACCGCATTTACTTTTATTTAGAAATCACTTGTCCCTAATTGCGTATTAATTATTATGTGAACGGTGGTTAATCTAGTTAACGTTTACTGACAATTTGCTACGATATGAGACGTAGGAGCGAGGTGTCCAAGTAGCTATAGGTATTGTAGACATTGTATTACGTTTAACGTAATAAGGATGGAGTGTCAGTGCCGACGACATTCATATACTACTATGGATCTCATTGCACTCATTCTGGCCAGTTTAAGAAGTACATACAGTAGTATTGAATTTAGGGCCCCAGGGAAGACGATGGTGAACATTTATCTTCAAACAACAATAATATGAAATCCTGGGATCAAAACTGATATTTCGTAAAGTATACCCAACATATCCTTTGGGAGCACATTTACAATCAAGTGTACTTTCAGGCTTACCTATAATGATTATAGATAAAAATAAAACGAAACATATCTTTTAAGTAAAGCAACAGGATATTGCATAATACCAGTGTTATTGTGACAATAGTGAATAAAACGAGTGTTGTGATGACTATGGAAAAGCCCATTATGACGGAGAAGGAAGCTCCGGTCAAAGGGATAGTGGCCCAAGTGGTCACTATGCTCAATGGCCAAGCACAAAGGTACGTACTGACATAGTTCCTTCAAAATTATATTGTCTTCTTTATTGAACTTAGCTACACCATAATAAGATCCCCCCCGATCGAATTTCAGTCACCAATGTCGGCAAAGGTACGCCAAAATATACACAGAGAAGCATAGTATCCTCCAGTATTCTTAGGAGATATTATAGAGCATAAATGTGTGCGCTAACCCACACGCACTCTCTGCTCTTTTACTCTCTTTATCTCGTAGTACAATGGGTCAGCATTGCGACACTAACGGGGAGAGATGCACCATTTATAAAGAACCAACATCAATGATGTCACCAAAGCATAACATACTATTTTAACAAAAACGAGTGTCCTTAATGGAGTATCTTGCCCGTACTCCATAGGAACCGACGCGGATACTTTGGAACGGGCAACGTACATACAAGCATCATAAGGCGGAAATACACTTATGTGTCGTGGCGTGTCGTGACGCGCCAGAAGCAAATCGGTTTCATACATTTAATATGGTTAGGGACATATTTGCATGGCGTGTCGTGTCGCAACGATGTATGAAACCGAATGCTTCTGGCGCGTCACGACACGTAAGTGTGTTTCCGCCTTTACTGACTGACTCCTTGACAACAATGTCAAAATGGCAGTAAATCCTTCTGAGTTTATGCGAATATATATAAAACCCATTCAGAAGTTTTGTAGTCTCACTGCATTTCGTAACCGATGCGTAAACATGTCGAACATTAAACAAACAGTTAGTACTTAAAATTTTATGTTTTTTAAAGCAGGACAAGCTTTCTCCTTGTAAAACTGTTGCGTTTAGTTTCCTTTGTATATTGAGGATTTTTTAATACAATTAGCTTACGCAACGATAATACTTACTTAATCGCAATTATAGTAATTTTTAGTGCTTATGATTTTCGTTTTTATTATGTTGGTACCTATTATTTTAGCAAGTGGGATATCAACACTTCGTTGAATAATATAACAAGCCAAAGATTCACGTATCAAAAATGATTATGCTCTAGTTTGCAACAAATTCGATTAAATTAACAGTAAAAAAAAACAATCCTTTCGGATAACAGTTTATTTTCTGACACGTTTAAATGATTTATGTAATCGATTCAAATTAAATTAAAGCTATTTTATCTCGTCTATATGTGGTGAAATGTCTCCTGCGAGTCTAATAGCCATTTAAAATAACACAGCAGCAACGGTATCGATTAGACCACAAAAAACTTAGTGTTGATGCCTCAAAGTACCGTTGGAACTTTTTACCAAGTCACAACATTACATAAAGTCATTTGAAAAAGTTGAATAGGCCAATAATTAAACGTAATCGCCGAATCTTAAATTATATAATCACTTAAATTATGAAGATGAGGATTGGTCTCATAATTTACTGAAACAACATGTAATTACTTAAAATAAATAAAGTCCTATTACCTAACTGCCACATTCCAATAAAATACGATAATCTTTTCCATAATTTACTGTTAACATGTGACGTCATGTTTAACTGTCTCCACCCATATACTATACATATTGATACTTTCAAATGCGAATGACATAATCTCACACAAATACTTACTAAAACCGGTCAAGATCGTTGCACTACACGACACAAACTACACCTTGTCCCAAGAAACTTGTGCGTCTACATTTTCAACATGAAAATGTAGACATTCCAATATCAAGTGACTAGAATCTTAGATTAATACGACAGATAATAACAGAAATAACCCTGTAAAACACTCAAGTCTTATAATGGCTTTATTCAAATGATCTTTATTTATTTATACATATAACAAAAATCTTCATGTGTTTAGAATCAGCCTACAGCCTAGATCTTTCGGATTAGCAATGTAACTAAGTCACGATTTCGTAATAAATCGTTGTAAATTGGAAACAACATTTATGTGAATCAAGGTTTTCTCGTGGGATATAGTTTTGGTGGACCTGTGCTACTTATACCCACTCGGTGGCGAACAATAAAACCGCACGTAAAAGGCTTTATTTAGATTAAGATTCGATCATTTAGCACATTTTAACCATATAGTTCGGTACGGGCCCCCGAAGGGGCTCGACGCTCATACCTCCGCTGGCTTGGTATCGGCCCCGAAAGGGGCTAGCAATTAAGTCATTCGTCGTCCTCATTATTTATGTAAATATTTAATATTCTGATTATCAAATACTACGAGTGTGCGTTAATTAAGAGAGTTGGATAAAAATCACATATATCAAAGTCATTAAAACTTCTGTATTTAGGGCGCAAGTTTCTTAATTTGCCCTTATAAAATGCAAGTGCATAAATATGGTCATCGCCATTTTGGCGGCAGTACCGGTCGAAGCTAAAAATCATAAAAATTGTGGTTTTCGAACATTCTATCTCCACTATATGGACAATAATGATCTCGTCATTTAATTATGGTGCGAATTCATCCATAGTTCAATTTAAATAAGCAGTGGTAATGATGAATTTTCATATCTAAAGTCGAAGTTTCGCGCCAATCGTGCGTGTTTACATTTTTATAATTCACATATAACACAAACACGCGTATAGATTCGATAACAATTATGACAAATATCATTCCAAATATTATAAACCACATGAAAATGCCCAGATCTTAGCGTTATTTACTAAAACAGGACCAATAACACGTAATATTCATTACCACCACTCAATTTGAATTTGAAATAGACGACCATTTGTTTTTTTTTTTTAATTATTGTGATGTGTGAAAGCGATTATTCCAATCGATTATTTTTTTATAAACAACGATTTACTCGAGTAATTAAAGTAAGGAATTTAATAAATCTATGGATGAAAATTAAAATTAATTTATTTGGAGCGTAAATACAATAAATACATATTTATTATAATATTTTTCTTAAGTTTTATAATGGTAATCTTAATTTTCGTACATTCTGACCCAACAATAAACATCACAAACTGATATTATGACTAAATTCGCGCCGATTTTTTTTCCATTTCAAAATTTAAATTAGGAATTCGTTCTCTGTTCCAATTTATCTTGTAGGTATTTAAATTTACTATTTATATGTTATTATTTCTATTTTTCTTATAGATAATTTATTGTGAATTTTGTTTTGAACTATCCGAAGGTTGGTAGAATGCCGAGGATCTCGGTAGGCATAGTAAAAAAGAATTATGTAGTTTGATTATTGGTTAGGAGGTTGGGTTGGTTAATGGGTATTTACTCTTTTATCAGCCTGCTCTGTCCCACTGCTGGTTAAACGCGCCCATGTCTTTCCAATTTTGTTTATCTTTTGCGTTCTCCGACCAATAATTTTAATCGATACAATTTTTTTGATACCTACTTAGATAAGCTTGGGTATAACAATCTCAAAAACTTAAAATACAATTTTAAACACCACTCTACAAAATATACGATTAAGACTCATGTCCTGATGGTTCTGGTTCATATCACGGATATTCACGGCCTATGATGGAACCTGAAATTGGCAGATATAAAAAAAAACCTTTTTAGACTGTACAGTGACCCGCTTTAAAAGAATAAACTAATCTCCTTTGAAATGGCTTATGCATTGCTGATTGTCAACCATCATCATCATCTGTCTGTCTAGCGTCTTCTCAACTTTGTTGGGGTCGGCTTCTAGTCTACCCGGATGCAGCTCCATACCCGTACTTTAAATAAAGCGACCTGCGACTGCCTATCTGACCACCTCAAACCAGTTAATATCGGGTAGCACGATACCCCTTGGTAAGACTGGCTGTCATACTTTCGGGCCACTGACTACCTGTAACATACCAATAACCCAACCATACGATACACAATCTTGGAAGAATATAATTTATATAGGGTGGATCAAAAAAATTATTTACTACTAGCTGTCCCGCGCGCGTATTGCCAAACTGTATACTGACCCAGACTGGGGTTGCTCTAAGTTTGATCGCAGTTTGCCTTTTTAGTTGAAGAGCAAACTGTATACCTATTCAGAGAGTGTCTGAATCAATATACATTTTGCTTTAAAATACTAGAGCAAAATACATACGAGTCCAGACGGCGAATTTACAAAGGCTATACTATTTGAGTGACGAGCCAGACTCTAATAGATGAGCTTTTGTTTATGCATATTACTCGCCAAAACCTAATCTATCTCAGTAAAAAAAATTACTCAAATGGACTAGCTTTTTGCCTGGATATTTTCAAAGAAAGTGCACGGAAAAAAGGGATGATGACTCATTAAAGTTGGAGAGTGGGGGGCTCACTACGTCACAACTAGGTATAAAATGTACAGAGCCGTGACGTCATGCGCCATTTCAACTCAAATTATCTCCGTAATTTTACGATTACGTGAAAAAAGAAAAAATACGTGTCAGATACTTTTTAATAATCTAACCGATAGATAAATAAAAAAAATGAGTCACCATTCCTATTATACAAACCCAGGAGAATTTGGATGCAAGAGCGAGCGAAGCGAGCTCTGGACTTGGGGCACCCCAACTTGGTCTGGTTAGGTTCGAAGAGGATGGCGGGGTCTAGCGAGCGAGCGGAGCGAGCGAACTAAGACCCCGACTTCCCCTTCGTGTTAGGTTACTGTAAACCCTGTAGAAAGAAACAGGATCCCCGCGTAGCGGGGCTACGTCGACTATGCTTTATAAGTGAATATAAAATGTTTTGAGGTGTCACAGTTTGCTTTACATAATTATGCATACATTATCAGGTTGCTGTGAGCTCGTATGTACTTTGCTCCAATTTGTTGCGAGCAAAATACATACCTTCTCAGATTGCTCTGAGCTCGTATGCACTTTGCACCAATTTATTTGTGATTTTAATGAGCACGATGTAGTTCAGTACAGACTACGGGTGTCTGGCTCAGTATACAGTTTGGCAATACGCGTCCCGCGCAACTTCGTCTGAGTCACATTTTCCCCGTTTTCTCCTTTTGGTCGTAGCGTGCTGATACTTCCTACTATACCCCATAGGCATATATTCTAATACCTCCAAGAATATGTGTAAAAAGTTTCATGATGATCGGTTGAGTAGTTTTCGCGTGAAAGCGTAACAAACAAACTTACTTTCGCATTTATAATATTAGCTAAGATTCCTTCCAAGATCCTGGTCATTCTTTAACCAAACATCAGATATTACACAATCAAATTCTCAATAATTATGTAGTAAAATTAATGCAATAATGGAGAGCGGCGGTGGCCCAGTGGTGGCAGCCGACTTACGAGTAGTAAGCCGTGGGTTCAAACCCAGGCAGGCGCATTACTTTGTGTAATTTATTTCATCATCGCTGCTCTCAAAAACGGTGAAGGAAAACATCGTGAGGAAACCGGCATGTCCTAGAACCAAAAATTCGAAGACATGTGACATCTACCAACCCGCACTGGGCCCGCGTGGTGGATTACAGCCCACTCCCTCTCATAGGAGAGGAGGCCTGTGTCCCAGCAGTGGGAACATTATAGGCTAATGATGAATGAATGATGAAAATTAATGCTTATTTTAAATTATGAGAATGGCGAGCGCATTCTTAATTTAAATTTTGAAATAGAAAATAATAGGCGCGAATTAAGCCTAAGGTGCTGTCTGTGCTTAAATTTGAAAATCATTCCGTTTTCTGTTTTTTTTCTTTGCTTGAACTTTGAGACTTAATTTCTTGTTATATTTCACGCTGCTAGTTCAACGGAAAGTTTCTCAAAGAAAGAAAATCATCAAAATGTTGATTTGGTTTTTTTTTGGCTTTACAGACTTCTGTCGTTCTTTTTAGTAATAAATCTCCTTCTCTTGAAGTCAACGTTCATTAATGAATTATAAGATGCTTTCGATCTAATAATTACTTAATGAAATTTTAAAAAAAGATAGTTTTTTATGACCTATTTCTACATTAAATAATTATTTGAAATTATACCAATGAGTTTTTATTCAGTCTCAACTCTTTTTTCGAAACTCGATTTTATTACGATTATCGATTAGGCTGAATGCAACTTATTAATCGTAATTATAAAACCCGGGTTTTCGGTCAGCACTAAGAAGTGTTATGTAACAACATAGTTTTTAGTAATATTTGTCAATACTTTGATTGTGTTTTTATTTGAAATTGTGTATGAATAATGGCTAAAATAAGAACGGAGATAGAATGTTACTGTTTTTATTTTGCCTTTTCGAATTCTTTTAGCATAAATGAGAAGCTTGCCTATGTACATTATTTCCAGCGCATCTAAGGTACCTACTTTTTGGAAGGGTGTAGAAATATGTATTTTACACATATTTCGCAATAGACTGACTCCGTTTTAGCGACTTCAACACGATATTGGAGATATTAACATCAAATTTATCGTATGAAACAGATCCCGTGACATATTTTTCACAGTAAAATTGAATCCTGAAAGTTGATGAAAATTTCGTGAATTTCATGACAATTCGAATCACCCCGCCGAATCAGCTGATGTGTCATGTGTCAAAATCTTGTCGGGCATAGTGGTTAATGGCTTCTACGTGACACAGGTAGCGGTTAAATTGGGCAATAAGCCGTAGTTATTGGCAATTTTGCAGTAAAACCAAGTTTACAATTAAAATTCATTGTAGTCCTAAGTAACTTAATTTACTGGCCAAGATATAGGGACAGAGACTTCAGTAATCATTATCTTTCTTATCGTTGTATACATTGCACTTAAGGTCGCTGTAGGTGCAAGGTGTATCGGAAATGCAATTTAAATAAATAATAACTCATCAATAATTATATAAACTCGTGAATCTTGTAAGTATTATATGTTGCTATAAACCTATCTTTTACTCGTGTCAGAATGAAAGAAGAAACAAAATAAAACACAAGTTTCAATAAATCTATTTTGAGAAACCTTAAAATATTTTTTAAATGCACAGCACACAGCATACTTCGATCCATTTATTATTTCTCATTTATTACATTTCGTGGAACAGTTATCGATACTATGTACTGTGTTATTATGAAAGTAGGTAGTTTCGAGTGTTTTATCCTTATCACGTATCATTATTTTGCTCATAAGTTTGGCAATTACGAACTAAATTGTAAAAGTTAACGACCTCAGGTGCGTCGGAGCCTTTTAATGTACAACATAATGAATGATAGGTGTGCTTACATAATAATAGCTTTATGGTATTATAGCGTGGTAAAAATACCATTTTGTTTTGAAGACTTCGCGCGCCATACTTTAATCGAATGATTGGCAGAATCGATAACCATATGAAAACGATCGATGGAAAGTTATTGAACGTATCTAATATGGTATGGATTACGTTGTTACTGTTACGCACTACTAATATAATACGTTTACGATGGGATTTTTACCGGAAGATTAAAAAAATATAGAACACAGAAAATTCTCTGCTTGAAGCTGAATTTACTAAGAGCTACCCCAAAAAGTATTTAATCACACAGTCTCAAGCGATATAAAGAGTGCCTGAGTGCTACAGGTTTCAAACTTGCAAAAGGATTGAATAGTATCATTAGAGTTGTATTTAAATAACCCTCAAAGGAACTTTAACAAAGACTACCTAACCAAGATTACCAACCTGCAGTACCTCTAGTATTTCTCTAAATGTCAAGTGGTAAAACATGTACTTGTGAACGTTATGCAACGTTAATGCCACATGCATATGTATGAGATTGGGGTAAAAGCAACCCCTTTAGTAACTGCAATACTCTCAAGTGTTTTTAATGTAAAAACATTAATCCTTATAGCTTTGCGTGTCACGCTTCGCCTCGTCTACATCCCACCCCATGCATTTCCTATGTCGGTTGTAAATATGTCTAGAAATATACAAGGTGTTGTTTTGCATCCTCGTCAAAATTCAGGAGATTGTCACAAAAAACATAAATAGTCCATTTAAATTACGATACTTAGTTAGTTATTAATAAACGCTGATTTTTTTTGGTTGTTTAATTTTTTCAGTATTTCACAATACCTAACACCCTTAAACAGGATTAGGGAATAAGAAATTATCGAACAAATGTTTGAGATAGTTTGTATGTGTGAAAGCGCGGTTATAGGGCGAGGATCAGCCGCGTTTAAAACACGAGTGGTTCACACTTACCGATTTCCATTAATCAGAAAAAAAAAATTAAAAATACCTACCCATTTTATTATTGATTCGGGTCGAGCATCAGTAGCATAATTACCTCCATGAATTTGACGAGGATACAAAACAACACCTTGTATATAGCTTATGTCTAGACGTTAAAAACTCTGTTAAAAAATGAAGGCAAATGATGACTTTATGTTAATAGTATTTAACGTTAATGTTTCCGTAGCACGAGATACTCAAGATATTTTATGCAATGCTAAATCCAAAACAGTTTTCTGGATTGAAAGTAAAGTATAAAAACAAACCTATAAGTTTACATAGCAGTTTAATGTTCGCTACAACAATGCGCAAATTGCGTTGTATTAATTAGCAAAGCAGACCACGATAACTTGAAACCCCCGGTGAGAAAGAATTGGTACCATGCAATAGATAGGTAGCAGAAGGTCGGTTTTATACATCATCATAATAATTCTCTTGCCCTTATCACAATTCATTTGTGGTCGGCGCAGCAAGCCTTCTTCCATACTTCTCTATTACTCGTCATCTCATCAAACACCTTTCTTGCTATATGGCATATTGTCAAAGAAACTATAGATGGGATGTGTGAAGGATGATATCATTCTTCACACAGTCCATCCATTGTTTCTTTGGTCTTCCTCTACTCTTATACCTATCCACATATTCATACTCAAAATCGATGTCGAGGCGCGACTGCCTTTTGTTTCAAATCGGTGGAGATCACCGTACGTACGCTTCTATGCGCTGGATTTCGCTCATTTTATGCAGCTGGTCTTCTGTATCTATCTACTCACCTGCGGGCTGCGGTCGCCTCGAGGCCACATTACGCCGACTGCGTTACTGAACATCATTAATTAGGATCCTAATTTAAACTTATGACTTCTGGTATTATTCCCGTAATGAAAATATAGCGTGGGCTTAACATTGGACATGCTCTTTGGTAGTTGGACTAGCGATCATTTAAAACTTTGTCGACTAAACGGAATTTAATCAAGTGTTATATTGATCTTTTAACATTGAAAATTCGGCATCGTAGATGAGAAAAATGTCTTGAGGGAAGTTTTAAGTATGAAAGGCTGTAACAGTAGAGGAAAATCAAAGAAAATATTGATGAATTGATGATTGAATCTGTAGAAATTTCAACTGGCTACGTATCACGGTTCATGAGAAACAGCCGGGTCACAGACGGACGGATGGACAGCGAAGTCTCAGTAATAGGGTCCCGTTTGACCCTTTGGGTACGGAACCCTAAAAAGGCATGCTGCGCCGAGCCCAAAATAAATAGGGTAGACTATCTGCATGGCAAGCCGTTAGAAAGATGAATAGTTACATTTTATCAGTTAATTTTAAATTAAGTTTGATTGATTAATAAACACGTATTAATTACACGAACAATACCGCAATACACACTACTCAGTTTCATTAGTTGCTCAAACGTTAACCACAGTTATTTCGTGTGTTTAAATGTAGCAAATAGAAGTATCATACTGAGAAATATTTTCTTTAAAGTAAATTGAAATTACTTTTATCGAAAGCGACACGTACTAAATTCTATTATTTCCACATACCTAGATTCGAAATTACTACACAATCTAATGAAACAATACCAACATAAACTAGGAACATTAATATTACTTGACAAAACTATTCACACCGGCCAGTGTGAAATATAGGGCGAGGCGCCTAGTTACTGTGAAACAACCAGCAAATGTACTAACATTGTTAATGACTACGATTAATATTGTAGGTTGGAACTTGGAAGTACTTCATGATGAGATATGAGTCCTAAACTTATTAAAAGAGCGTTTGTCCATCGTAGAAACAGACTTCACGTAGACCCTGCGTAGCAACCGCGTAGAGCTGCGTAGCATCAGCGTAGACCCTGCGTATCTGCATAGATCTAAGAGCAGCACAGGCCCATATATTCCGACGAGTAGACATTGTTGCTAGTATCGTTCGTTATCACAAACAGTCGGCTATTAAAACAATAATAATTATAATTATCTGCCAGAATATTTCCATGCACATTATGATTAACGAATATCTACTATTAACAAGGTATAAAATAAAAGGGTTATTTTACACCTTGTGATGCCGTCAACCATGCCTTCTGTACTTCAAACTAAGTAAATCTACGCAAAAGTCATTGCTGGGAAACGACGTTTTTTCATGTGGAAAATTACGTTTTACTGTTAGAATTAATGTAAGACACTCAAAATATTGATGCTGATGGATTAAGTAGTACATATAGGTATTTAAAGTAAAGTAATAACATTAAAAACTTTTATTTAAAAGTTGAAACTTTGACCTCTAATATCTCCGTAAATGTATATAAAAAGTTCCCAAAACCGTATGGTCCAAAACAAAAAATAATATCGCGGGAAAAACAATAGTCCTTCGGCTTCATTAAGGGTAGTTTCACACCCATTAGGTAGGTAGTGTTTAATTACTTCTTATACCTACTCCATGCTGTTCCTTAGCTATCGATGTTATTAACACCTAACTACTTTACTACTGTTTTAAATTTGTGTTTAAAAGAATACGATGTTGATGCAGTACTACAGCTACTTATTTCATTCAACCAATCAGACATGCCACATAAAAAGCTTCACATAATTATTAACTTCGCATTATTATTTATTCCCTTGCTCGAAGGAAAATAGGAAACAAGCAGTATCTTAAAGCACACAGGCTAGTTAGCTGCCACGTTATAATTAAGTAATAATTAGTTGGACATGTCTTGCCTCTTATGCGGGCGTTCCCCCAGGTTCCTTGATTACTTGACTGTGAACCAGTCATTCTCAAAGTGGGTCTATATTAACCGCTAAGGTCGAAATAGAAGGGAAACGGGTACAACGAACAACTGTCTATGACAAAAAAATAATTGTGAATGGTAGTCAACGAGAGCGGGTCCTCATAATAAACAGACTTCATATTTCTGTATACCCAGTTCCACTAAAGCTTTTGAATCCATTAACTTAAAAAAATATACATGGAAAAGCTGGGCTGTCATTTGTAGATTTTGACGGTCGTTACAGGTAGTCAGTGGCCCAAAAGTCAGACTACCAGTCTTACCAAGGGGTAACGTATTACTCAGTACTAACTGTGTTGTGGAGGTCAGATAGGCAGTCGATAAATGTAAAATTCGGGTACTCAGCTGCATCCGGTGAGATTGGAAGCCGACTCCAACATAGTTGGGAAAAGGCTGGGCAGAATATGATGAAATAGAAAAGCATGGGTCCAAAACGAAAGAAACCGGCATGAAATGGTGGATGAAATGGTATGAAAAGTTTGAGTGCCTCTGCTCTAGTCAAACGCAAGCTACGCATGATCACGCATTTTGTTACATACAAAATAATATATGCTCACTTGTTATGTGCCTAAATATGCATAAACATTTCATTATTACATAAAACTACTGCTTTCGTCTGTAATTGAATTATTCCGAATTGAATCTCTGCATTTTCTTGTCTGCAGTTAGTAACTTAGTGAAAGAGTGAATGTTAAGTGCGTACTTATTCTTTCTCTTTATACATTTTATAAGATTAGCTGCGATTTTTCTAGATTTCTTGCTAATTAGTGTGAGAATAATTTTGTCTACTTGTATTTGGTCAATTGTAATGCGAATACCAGGTATAACACCTAACACTTCCTGCTTTGAATTACTAACAATATTTTTAAGTGTACCTACTAACAAAATTATGGATCTTTGTGTCTGATAAATAAATGAATTATTATTATTATTTGACGTTTTAGTGCCAGTTACTGTTACTAATGTTTCAAAACAAACTAGTTTATTTCAAGAATTTCAAGCAGTTTGTTCTGGATAGTAATTGTAGGTACCCATGGTAAGTTACCGTATTTTTAGACAATTGTGTTTCGCTTGGCCGCCATCGTCGCCAGCCCAAAGCCGTGACCGACACAGCTTTGCTTCCACTACCGCCCCTAATACTTACGACCTGTAGGTAAATATGGCACTCTACTGTTAATAAATAAGAACGGAACTTAATCCACGATTGATTAATCCGCGAAACCAATATCACATTTAAATAAGTCCCAGTAGATGGTTTGTTTACTAAAATGTGTATTTGGAGCGTAAAATGCCTGTAAAGCTAAATAATTATGAGCTTCATCTATAAATAAAACCATCGAATAATAAACAAGATTATTCTCTCGATACAGATAGCTGATTATTATTCTGAACTCATACAATAAAATGAAAATATTGTGCGAGTGTCAGCTACAAAATGACGTCACATTCGGGCGGTAATCGATTATTACGTCACCATGTTTTCAAAAGCATGCAAAATGTGAATATAACATTAAACATTTCAAATACGCTTTCATGTCTAAACGTTTGCTCAGCTGGTACGCGTAGAGGGTGCATATAGAAATAAATCAGCTGAGCCGGGGGTGATTATTGAACGGACTCACGCATGCGCGGTGCGCCTTTACTCACTAGCAGATGGCAACCAGACTGCCGGCCCAGTGCAAAACAAACAAACGTGTCGAGACATTGACACTGACCTAAAAGACCCCTAATCATTATCGCACCCTCCGACTACTCCTCCGTCCGTACGTGTGAAATAAAGTGTAGTGTAGTGGAAAACTGTGTAAAGTTGCGCTATTTTACGTGCTTTATATTTTGCCCCGGTGGGTGGTTACGGACACTATCTGTATAATGACACAAAACAAACATAATCACGTGCAAAAGAAAGTGCTTGTGGTGGCAGTGCGCGGTCAGCGAGCGTGACGCTCGAGTATTCGCTTAGAATCGCTCGTTCAGCTTCTCCCTTTCCGACACACCTCGCTGCGTCATTTGACATGCCCTGTTGCCAAACTAGGAGTCAGTGGCCTCGCGTGCATTACCATCCCGCGTTATGTTGCTCTTATTGCAAACATTATGATAAACAATTACAATGAAACTGTGCCGTTATCACGGTGCGTATACTTGTAGGTTTAACAGAACGATTACAAATAGAGTGTAACAAAAAGAAAACTGCGTGATGATTATGATCCGTTCGGCATGAATGGATAGGGTCGACGCCACGAGATCTGATTTTTCCGGGCGAGCTGGTGCGGCGTCAGCGGCGGTGGCGGCGCCGATAGCGCGGGCCGCGGCCGTACTTCAGTTGTCCGCGTGCGTGCGCGCTGTGAAAGTCTCCCGCGCGACATGCGGTCAGTTTCGGCCACGTCTGCGAGCGCCGGCCCGGCTGGGCAAGCCCAGCACCTGGGGGCGAGGAGGCAGAAGACGGACCTCCATGTCGCCGTGGCTGAGCCCGCCGCCGCGCGCTCTGCCAGCCCCGCACCCAGCCTGCGCAGCCAGAGGGCTAAACAATACAGGTGGCCAATTAATTCGATAAAAATGTGACTATTGCGTGTATTCAGTGTGCGGTTACTGTAAATTAAGATAGAAAGTGACATCAACTTAAAATTAAACGCATTTATTCTTCAAGAATTTGGTATCAGAAATAATAATTCATGTCAAAATCAAATCGATATCGTATCTGCTTGGTGAAACAGGAGTGTTATCTTACGATATCAAGTGGTTTATGTATCACTGAGTGTCGTGTTTTCAAAATTCTGTGTTTATGAAACTATTATGTGGGACATGTACACACGTTCTATTTTTGTGAAACAAACGTTTTTGGTCAACAACGACTGATTTGCTTCATTTTGTATTCGAGTTTCCTAATTAGGTCGCAGACTCGCAGTTGAATGTTATTTTGTTCACAACCTCGTCCATCTATGAGCAATATTCGTACTGTTTCGTGTGCATTGAAAGGCCAAGTAGTCAACGGGGCCGAAGCAACATCGCAAGGCCAATGGAGAGGTAGTGATTTAGGCTAGCTGAAGCCGCTGTAGTAATAAATGATGGAATGAACAAAACGATGTGGATTATCCTTATTTGTTTGAACAGGTTACAACACAAGTACATATACCTATTGCAAATTATAACGCACGTAATTAAATAGAATATTTTATGTCCTTGTCTATTCGGTTTCTTATACGGTTTCTTTACGTGGCTGCGTAGACCGTCTATTTCTACGGCATTTGTTTCGTTTTTGTATAGCACTACCTTTCTTATACGCTCTATTGGCTGATGATTTCATAACCGGATGTTATTGGTTTCTTTCCCAACGGCAACAACGTCACTTTATTGTGGTAATCCAAGATAGTATTATAACATAACGTATATTGTACAATCAAACTTTCCTTTGTTTTATTTGTTTTCGTCATTTGATTTGCTTTTCTAAGCTGTACTCAAGAAAATGAGAGCATGCAGCTCTCGTTTTATTGAGTTCTCGACAAAACTGTGGGCAAACAATTCTTAGATTTATTGCTGTAAATTTATGTACTAGAAAAATATACGATCTCTTCAAAGGCGCTGTATTTCAGGCTGTTCGCAGCTGCAATTCGTGCGTTTACTTATTTTTTTTAATATCAACTCATTTCACACGATCAGCTGTATCTAAACAATAAATTACTATTCATGCATGTCTTATGAAATGTGGTGCTCACTGAAACACTAGTTAGGATTTACAGTAAAACCACCAAATGATCAGTAAGTAGATGAATGACTGTAAGGGTACGCGCACTAGCTGCCCGGGTTAAGTGTGGACTGGTTCACTCGGAACCCTAAAGCTCACGCTACGTTTATTAGAATATCACATTAATTTATAATCATCATCATCATCATCATCAACCTACCGCAGTCCACTGCTGGACATAGGCCTCTTCAATCGCTCGCCACTTAACCCGATTCTCGGCAACTCTCATCCAGTTGCTACCAGCTACCCTGCGAAGATCATCGCTCCACCGAGCCTGAGGGCGTCCCACCTTACGCTTGCCGATTCGCGGTCTCCACTCAAGAACACGTCGACCCCAACGGTCATCGGTTCTACGGCTAATATGGCCGGCCCATTGCCACTTCAGCTTACTTATTCTGTGGGCTATGTCGACTACTCTGGTTCTCTGTCGGATTACCTCGTTCCGGATGCGATCCCACATATTAATTTATAATACTTTTAGATAATTTTTAATATTTACGAATTATCGAAGACCTATTGGGATCTTTCTCAATGACAGCATATGATCCCATTAGTGGCTAACAAAGGGAAAAAATAATAACTGAATCTATTCAAAACAAACAAACGATTCTCATTGAGAGACAAGAGAGCGGACCTTGACTCATCAACACGAACTGGAAGATGGAAATGGCTATGTACCTACACTAACTAACTACATTTACAGCAACTTGTAGAATGTTGGCTTTCCACGAGCTAAAGGCACGCACTCCATTTTAGTCGATATTCCATTCATAGGTATAACTAGACTGGAAACACGACTTTGGTCTACATTCATTAACCAGATGGATTTAATAACAAGATATACAGGCTGTGGGAGGACATCGAATAGGTCATCATGTCTTCTAGACCCACCTAGAGCTTTGTAAATTGTCGTCAGTAATTGAAAAGGACAACTGTTTTAAACACTTTTGTATGAGTCGGCAAATTTTTAGGACCTAGTAATTAATGATATGCTGGTTGGTCTAATCTAGAATCATGTTCTGAATTCAAAGTACTGGTTGAGCGTTGATGTCCATTCTTGCTGTTGTAGAATCATGCTTTCCACGACAATCAAAGGCACGCACTATTTTCAGTATTCCATTCATTGATATAACTAATCGAGAAACAGACTAAGTCTTCATTCATTTACTGAATTGTTTTGATAACTACGTAACGATACAAGGTGTGAGGAACATAGGCGCGAAACTGTTAGCATGAATACAGTACAACATGCGTCCGAATATGGCGCCAGCAAACAGTGTCATGAATAAAATTGTGAAACCAATGTATGTGAAAAAATTAGGAAACAAATTTCATACGAATTGTTTCTTATGACGTTGAGAGTGATGTTACTTTCTTAGGTTCTGATAAAAAAAAAAAACAGCCATACAAAAAGGTGCAAACCTGGTCACAATGTGTAGAATAGCTGATTTATATTTTCATAGTAACAGGTTGTAGGACATGGACGCGCAACCTGTTACCATGCAATCACTATGATTACACCCTGTATACGTATAGCTTTAACAGGTGTAATAACGTCTGTATCATCGTTGGTCGCCCTAGTTTAACTAATTAATTTGAGTAGGCGGGCCTGCTCACGCCCATCGTCATGACCCTCAAATGGAATCAGCAAGCCATTACTCTTCCCATTAACTTTAGGGGATTTTCGTGTACTTCCCGGAAATACAGAAATGGCCGACTAGTTATGGAGTTGGCTATGATTTAGTAAAAGGCTATTGTATTTCTTCCTCAGTATTGGAAATGACATAAATGATGTATCTTTTAAATAATAATACTTCTACAAAAATAATTTCGTTAAGGAAAATGGCGTGTTAAAAATTCTGCCTTCCGTTTGCCTCTGTACACATTTTCTACTTAAATCTCAAATTAGAAATGTGTAAGGCAGCTACAGACAGCAGTACTCTCAAAACTAAATGATTAACAAAAGTGGAGCAGATGTCCTTCGAAAATACCTAGCCCACACGTGTTACTTGTGCAGTCAACCCCGGGCCCCGCCAGTATCTTGATGCTGTCAAAATTCTTAGCTAGTCACGTCATGCTTATGTTTCGTCGTCTTTGCGTGTCGATGGCAATCTTAAATCCGCCCAGAACTTACAGCTACGACTTTGGCGCTATTACTAATATTCTTTACTAACGTCCATCAATTCCTGTTGCTTGCAGGGATCATTGCAAACAGGACACGATATTAGGTCTCCGTTTCTGTATGGAACAGCATCACATTTAAGCTCCAAGCTTGAATCTACTTTAAATCTGTGATTGTGTCGGTGCTAACGAGGGCTATCTTCTTCATCGTGCCGATAATTATATTGTGAAAATTAGCTTCGTCCTCTGCCAAATTAACCGTGTTGGAAGAAGCCTCTATGAAATACTACTGAGCTACATCCATAACAAGTCATTCACATTTCCAGGGCCAGTTTGCCAGTTCGCACAGCGCGGCTTCTGCAGCGCTCACGGACGCAGACGCCGTCGGACGCTGGCATCAGTGATGGCAGCGCGTCGCCGGCGCCGGCGCCCGCATCGCTACTGCAAGATGTGGTCGACATCAAGACACTGCTGCTGCAGCTTAAGAGGGTCTTACAGGAGGTCAGTCGTGTTATGTTCTGCATGGATTTAAAAGGAGATAGAACAGTACGCAGCCGTTTATATGACTCATCGTGTTTTAAAGATACTGCAGAAAATGTCGCTGCACAAGCATCTTATTTCGTCAATATACTCATGGATCTTTTGCACGTGGCCATCATCGGCGTTAACGTTGTCGTCTTGTTATTTCAATATTATTTCAACGGACAATGTCCAATGTGCAAATGTTTACCCAAGTGCACCACTGACAACGCGATTCGATGCGCAAAAGATCCTTGTACCAACCGTATGAGAGGCAGAAACTTTTTTTTAAACTGGATGGCTCAATGGGTCATAAATACGACTGTATACTTTACTCAGTACTATTTTACAACCAATCCAGTATTTGCCAGCCTTTTCTGTTCTAACCCTGTCCTCACATCTCTTACTCTTTATCCAATTCCTTTTACCATAATCACTTCTCATAAACATTGCTAACGTTTTTCTGATGAGCAAGCAAATTGTCTGCTCAGTCGATATAAAAAACAGTTACGTTCTACTTTAATGCAATAGCTAGACATTTGACAGAAGCCAAATAAAAAAGAAAAATGACGCAGCCATTATTTTGCTCCACTTTACCTCAAGACTCACTTTCTCAATTATTTCGTGTCTTATATAAGATTCTGTAGTGTTACTACAATAGTAATTTAATGTTCTCATTTCTTTGTCTGAGCGTGTGTAAGTATCTCGTGTCCTAAATGAAACTGGGTCTATCTAGTCTTTTCAAATCGTTGGTCCGAATTAATGTCATTTCCACTTAAACGAATATCAACTGCACGGTGGTGTATGTTAGGATGTTTTTAAAATGGCTAGCATTACTGAAAATGTCACAAAACTATTTGAGTTGTGGTGTACACTGAACTTTATGAGTGGAAAATTAAAGTTGATTTTCCCTAAACACGTTTAGTTACGTGTTTTGAAACTAAATCACGAAGACAGATAAATTATCTGTTTCAGCGCACACGCATTACTAATGATTTGTGCTACTGCTACTATAGCTCATTGCTGTACCATTTACATTAATAATTGATCCCATTCAGAGATAGTGAATCACATATGTAGTTTAAACCAATTAATATGGAGTTTACTTTCATGGACTGTCTTAATTAGATTAGACAGACTTCATTATATTTGCTGAAAGTTGGTTCCAGGTTAAGAATGAGCTTATAATTATTTTTAAGTAGATGAAACCATATAGCGTAAAATAACTAATTTAGAATCTGCACACGTTAGAGAAAACCATCTATAACTGCTTACAATTTAGCCAAAGATATTTATTTCATATTTCTTAGCATTCAGCGGTAATTTCATCCGCCACAATAAATCACACACAACATACTTCAGTAACCCAATATTATCATGTCTACTTCCTCGTATCGCTGTGTAAGTGGTTCACAATTACATGTTTCTAGTTTTGTTGTGCATAACGATATAGCATGTTTGAACGTTTAGCATAGTATTCACGATAACTACAGCAGCATAATCAATTCATCAATTTCGTTTGTGCTTAGGTAGCATGTAAGTAGAAACTAGGTCCCCCTTAATTTCTATTCCATAATTTCCCATCCCAGGCAGTTACCTACAGTTAGCTCGGTGCATAGATTTATATCTGGACTTGTACACTAGATATAAATCTGACAATGACTGAGCGTTATTGAAACTCTTTATGTCGCGTGCTAACCAAAGCGATCAGACGCGAACGTCGCGTTCATTATGTCATGTGTCGTTGCTGGCACCGCGTTCACGCGTTGGTGTTCGTCAAACAAAATGTACAAGACAGTTTCGTGTCTGCAAAACAATACGATCGCTTTTGTTAGGGCGCCGCGTTGGACTAAAAATAGTATGTTTTTGCCTACAATACTATCCTTGATGTTCAATAGAAATGCAGTTCTTTTATAGTTTTAACCTACTTATTTTGATTTCCCTTTTTGTGTAAGTACTTTTCAGTATCTAGATGTTTTAATTTTTGTCTGTATTTTGCACCATTGTCCACTGAAGCGTGTCAAGATAAATTTCACTCGAAAAGATGTAAATTTGATACGTTAGCCGTGTATAAAGACCGTCACATTTCAGTGGGCATGGTTGTTTCACTAAATAGCATTAATTTGCTTGTACTTGGCACATTTAATTTGTTTGGTGTGTTGTAACGTTTATGTTTATTTGGTTGCATTGCCTTGTTTGCCGCATGCAGCCCGGGGAGGAGCATCATTCGATGAGTGTAAGTAACCTGCCGACGCAATATTGCACCGAACTGCACTTTGCTATTCAACGCCGTACAGTCAGCAAAACGAATTGATTAGGAGATAGTTATTACTGAAATTACCGTGATAATAACTTCTATAAATGACTGATTAAGAATGACAACGTAAGTTAATTTGAATATGGACTAATGAAATTGATAGTCAATTTGCTAAACAATCCATTTTACTGCCTGTACTTACTTTTAAATAAGGTTCCGCCGTATGTGTGCCTTCCTTTCCCGTAACTGCTTGCACAATGTAACAAAACCGCTTTAAATGCATTATCCTTCAACTTTATTGCAACGTAAACAATTTACGCTATTCATAATTAAAATGCGATGACTCCTGATTAA
This sequence comes from Cerastis leucographa, assembly GCA_963082945.1. Lineage (NCBI taxonomy): Eukaryota > Metazoa > Arthropoda > Insecta > Lepidoptera > Noctuidae > Cerastis > Cerastis leucographa. The sequence continues at coordinate 14,898,011 of OY720356.1, read as the reverse complement.
ATACAAAGGTCACAAGGCAAGTAGAACTGATTATTTATTTATTCCGATTGCAATCACTGGGTTTTGTTTTAGGCACTGCTGTTATTAAACCCCATCAAAAAAGAGGGATTTGTGACGTGTACATCTCAGTGTCTGTCCATGGAATTGTAGGTCCCATACAGATGAATCGTTTGTGTGATTTGTTTTTTTTTTTATAAATGTTTGTATTTCTAGTTTATTTCTCACATTTTTGACTAACTTCTGGTGGGACTGTTTTCATTGAAATGACGCAAATGCATTACAAAAAACAATATTACTATACGTCTCCATCTGAAAGTTTGTTTGAGTGTTGTTGTTTGTAATTATACAACAGATTTATGGACGAAGTCTTTTAAACGTTAAGTATACCTAATTAACTTTTCAGTATAAAACAATTGGATGTTTAATGTTATGAAATAAAGTACGATTTCTTGTCTAAATCCTTTTTTTTATATGTCAACGATTCTTTTACTAAACTGAAAAGCTTTTTTGCGTTTTTCCCGCACTCATTGACACACTTTTATTGACACTTTAACAATATAATAATACACTTTTGATATTGCGATAAGGGTTGTAGTTTTAGCTAATCAATATATTTGACAAATAAATTATATTATAGCACATTCAAATCATCAGTTCATCTCTATGATTTTTATTCACAAACGGAAACGAATCAACCAGATTAGTTTTGGTCGCAAAAAATATGTAGGTAGGTAAGTATAATGCATTAGGATAAGAATGAGGTCGACGACGGATGACCTCGATGAAATAGAATTTAGTTCGCTTATATGTAATCCTAATCCCCAGTCTGCGTAGGTTATTGAGGTTTGGCTAGTAGTGACGCAGTCTTTCTAAGTACAGAGGTACATAAGTAACGATATACTTTGCTAAATAGACAGCCGTAAATGAATAGGAGTTTCTTTGTAGAAATTTAGAAAATACTAAATAACAGTACCTACTCATAAAGTAAGCATCTACAAAGATTGATAGGTTGAGTATTTTGTAATGTAGTATGAAGGAAGTAAAGTACATGAGGTCAAGGTTGGAACAAAATTACCTTGACACTGTAACGAAATCTACTGTAATGTAATACAATACCGTAGTATTGGGTGTTAGTGACTCGACGAAAGCTTACGAGTACGTTGACGTTCAATGATACTAAGTTATAATAACGGATAAAATATAAAATAATAGGACACAAAAAGGAGCGAAATTATTGTTAATTTCAAATGGATAGTTATGGCAAAGCAAAATAAATCCAACAAATACTATTTTCTTCTAATACAACATTTGAAATACGTTTGATATTTAATCCATTCATCGTTAGTTTAAGTTTTAAGGTGTAAAACAGAAGAAAAGAAAAAATAATTCCGCGTTGCCCCTTGCCTGTAAAACTGTTACATAAGTACACCTATCTACACAGTTGTTTGAAGATATAAAATTAGCATATTCTGAGAGCCCTTTCAACCAAGCTTTATTTAGCTGACAAGGCGTAAGAATGCATAAATAATAGACTCTTTTGCGGATAGTAAACACCTGAGTCAACTTTTTGAACTCTGATATTTTGTTGTCCATTGTCTAGTTTTTCTGTGTCATTAGAAATTCTCGAGCACTTAGGTGCTTTGTTATCCTTTTACCTGAAATGATGCCCGGTGATATTAAAAACTTTTTTTGGAACGACTTTCGACTTAAACTTTAAACATTCAGTTTTGTTATTACCTAAATCCTAAAATTATCAATTTTTTTAACTTCTTTTGGAATAAATCGACAAGCTTAATGAAAGCTTAATTACATCCTTTAGCATTTGGTGCAGGGTTCAGCTTTTTTACAATGATTTGTTCTGCTGACGCAAAACATTTTTTTTTTAATAGATTATGTTCGTCAGCAAATAGTTGATAAATCTTTTGGCTTATTTTCCGATGCCCATTCAATGTGTCCTTGATTGTAATATGGGTATGCATGTGCAGAGCGAAACTCTCGACCCGTTGCTGGCGGCGTGCGCGGAGAGCCCCGCGCGCGGCAACGGGCGCCGCCCCCCCGCCTCGCCGCTGCACCCCGACGCCTGCGCCGAGATGCGCCGACAGATACTGTACCTGCAGGTGAGAATATACTGTACCGATAGTTATGCGGATCCTGAACGTGGTGGTATGACCACACGTCCCAACCAAAGCGATCGGTCGTCGCGTTCGTATGTTAGGAAGAAAAGAAAGCGCCATCTATCGACGCGACCTCGCGGTTTTGGTTCACCGACCAAAATGAATGCGACGTGCGCATGTTCGCGCGATGATTGCTTTGGTTAGGACGCGTCCTTGGAGCCGCGTGCGAATTGATAGATCGTAAAACCCATCTATTCATCCAACTCTAAATTTGTTTTAAAACAGATAATCTACTCGTCATCATTTTAGTTCAGCAGTATCAACTTATTTAATATTATTCGAACGCGCCCTTTTTAGCTAATTAGATAATCGCCGGTCATCATTGCCTTGTTAAGAAAATAAACACTTAATTTATAAGGCCTTCAAATTATGGCAATAGAATAAGATACACGTATAAGTTCTTGGATGTATCTTGTTTGTTACTTATAAGACAGCCTGAGAGTTTTAGAACCCAATAAAAATCAAAACTGCCCTGGGTTTCATTATTACTACCGTGCTTTTTTAATTACGGGATTTTAACGCTTTATAAAAGAAGCGAAACCATAATTTCAACCATATTCAGCACACATTATTAAAAGAAAGACACAAAGAAAATTCAAAAGACAAACGACGTTGATACACCTAACTTGAATTAAATCTATGGATAGCAAATGGATGAAATTAGTCATTTATCACTCTGCGAAAGCTGCGAACAATGGGGAAACGAGTTACAATGCAATTCCGAGGCGATGTGTAAGCAAACTCTCAGTTGACACATTAAGATATTTGTCTTTTAAGTACCCTATTTATCTCTCTTTCTTCTCTTATTAGTGAGAAAAATTAATTCTGTGAGGAGTTAAGGATCTCCGTTTCGAGCAATCAAGGCGTCAGTTTTGCATGTAGTTTGCTACTATTCTTGTTTGTTACTACTTAGTTTGAAGGTATTTGAATGTATTATGCACGCATATTGGCTCACCTAAAGTTCTTTACCCGAAATTGTTCTTCCTAATGATTTGTAATCCGAATGATCACTCTTCCTAAAATTTTTCATCCTAAAGTTTTCATTCATACTATTTGTGGTGCTACCGGCGATGTTCATAACACTCATGTTTCCGAAAATTTTAATTAATAATATTATTATTGTAAATATGTTTCATCTCCTAACGCTATTATCCCTAAACATAATTACCATAATATTTTCACTCATCCTCAGAAAGAAACATTAACCAAGTGTAATAAATAATATATTATTATGTGAGTAGAAGATGATATTTATAGTGCCCCCACCATGAAAAAAATACTTAGAAAAAATTCGCGACCAATTTCGAGGTAGCGCTCGCCGGACGCTACCGCGGCAACGCTCGCTTCGCTCGCTCGGCTCGCGCGTAGTTGGTCACAGTTCTAACCTAACCTAACCTATGGATATCTTTGCAGGTACACACGGCTTTAAATAAAATTAAAGAAGACGCTTTAATTAATAAAAAATAAATCTAAACAAAAAATATATGACTTTGAATAATAGTGTAAAAGATGGTTATGTTGTGAAAATATAGGAAAACAAATAAAAGTATAATAGATGATTATTGCTACTGACATTATGAAGTTGAATGCTTCGGAATCAGAACATTAGAGACAGAGTAGTTAGGAATTGCGATTGTTAGGATGAAAAATGTTAGGAAGAACATTTTCGGATTTCCAATTATCGGAGTTGAAAATTTAGGTGAACTTTGGCGCACCCATTATGCACTTGTATCTAAATACGCTTAGTGCGCATGAATTTCTGGCATTTTTAGGCTTCCGTACCCTAAGGGTCAAACGGGACCCTATTACTGAGACTTCGCTGTCCGTCCGTCCGTCTGTCACCAGGCTGTATCTCATGAACCGTGATAGTTAGCAAGTTAAAATTTCTACAGATTATGTATTTCTGTTGCCGCTATAACAACAAATACTAAAAACATAATAAAATGAATATTTAAGGGGGCTCGCATACAAAAGTGTGATTTTTTTGTTCGTTTTTATATATTGTACGGAACCCTTCGTGCGCGAGTCCAACTCGCACTTGGCTGGTTTTTATTTTATATTGTGCCTCTGTTTGTTGAAGAACTTTTTAAGGGGTCTGTTACAAAGATAATATCAGTTTTAGTCTTTATTTCTACAAAAGTTTTCCAAATAATTGTAATTTAAGCTACATATATATACCTCGGTTAGAATGGAATATAGAACAAAATCCTTCCATCCTCATGCAGGACTAAATCTTACTTGACTCTAAACCCCGCATCTCATTTCCAGAGTCAGCTAGAAGAGCGCGACCGGTTGGTGCGCGTGTTGCAGCAACAGATGTTGCGCATGGCGGAGAGCCACGAGCCGCGACAAGATGACACCTGCAACGTTGCAACGCAGACCGACCGGGTATGTAGCAACACTAGCATTCACTGCAGAAACTGTAATGAATATTAAGAAGAAATAGGTAGAGAGCTCGAGGCAGAATTGATTGCCACAGGGCTGATCAAAAGTGTCACACGAGGGAAAGTTATTGAAAACAAGGCATGGTCCAATTTCAGAGGTTTCTAGATTTAGGTTATATATAAGAGGAACTTTGATGGACTGTGTAGGTAAAGGATACTTAATATGGCAATAAAAGAGGTGTCTGATGAGATGACGAGTGATAGAGAAGTATGGAAGAACAAGACATGCTGCGCCGACCACAAATTAATTGAGATAAGGGCAAGAGAATGATGACCAGAGGTAATTTTAAAAAAATGTTAAATTGAAGGTAAGGATTCTGAATCCTATATAAAATGGAACATGGATCTACAAACCAAGACGAAAAAAGTTTCAATTCTTTTCCGGAAGACCCAGAAACATATAAAGCTTAAATTCTCTCAGACTCTGAAATGCTATGAAACAAAAGACAGATAGCAAAATACTTCACTCATTACTAAAAATTAGCATCAATTAGTGAGCCAAATTACCCATTGTATAAATGAGTCTGTTTCTATTTCAGTTGCGGCCGCCGATGAGCTCGGCGTTAACGAGTTCTGACAATTCCGGATTAGTGAGGTAACCATCATCCTAAACATTACAATACACAACACTTTATTATGAATACACACTGAGTGCAACACCTATTGCTTCCATATTATCTCATACAGCTACCTCACTTTCTATTTACTTAGTCATACTAACTTTCCATTCTCTATTACATTTTATTTATTCCACCATCTATCCTATATTTTTATTTATTGTTTTAGGTTTATCTTCGCTACAATAAAGTCAATTTTTCACACACTGCACTCATCTATCATCTTAATGTACATACCCCCCAGCATCCCCTCATACATGTCACAATATAAAGATCATTGCTCATCACTTGTACATCATACCGTCTCCAAAAGTCAAGCATTGGCGTCAAATCTTAACAATTCCAAATGGATCGTCATATTCAAAGACTACATGAATAAAAAAATGACATTTGCACCAACATCCATGTGTAGAATAACTTTAACATTGTCTCCTTATTTCACTGGTATTTTTATTTGATTTATCATATCCTTGTATTTATCATGTGACTTATCATCCGTGTATCATCTATAATTTGACATCATCATCATCAGGACCTTCAAATTGTTCATTTTGTTCTAATTTCCTCACATGCTGCTTTAAATTCCGAATTGGATTTTCATTGAAAATTCTCGTGATGTTGGATATCGGGCGCGGCAGTTTCCACTTGGGTGGTGGGCGGGTTCGTCCGTCGGATCAGGTAGCGTGGCTCGACTGCTTGCTCGCTGTTTGCCTCTTGTGTTCCGTCCATGTGTTGTGCTTACTGCATCTCTTGTACCAGACCAACGACGATGGCGTGTTTCTGGTCTCGGATAGGGACATCGACGAATATTGCTACAAATACATTAAGTGACGAGTCACTGCTAGTTTGCATGAGGGATACAAAATGATGCGGTAAAAGACAAAAACTGTCAAAATGTAAATAGTATGTAATGTGCCTAAGCGTGACACTAAAAGGCTTAAAACACAACAATGCAAGGTTTGATGATCGGTTGGTTGTGATTGCGAGAAACATGGTGCTAGAACTGGCAATGTAAAATTTGTAAAGAGTCGAAGCATGGGGTTGTTAACGAGTTTGGTTTGGCACGACACTGTTGGCACGTTTTGATTAGGCGATCAATTGGCTTGGTTGAGACAGTTAGTGACGATTTTTTTGTGTTGTTTGACTGTAGGTAGTCGTGTGGTGTTCTACACTTACTCGTATATTGTAATAGATATTATGTAGCATTTAATTTACTTTGATTATGAAATATGTCTCTGTGTTGCACGCTGCCTTGACAGAACTTAAAGGTGAGGATACACATTCATACAAAATTAGTAGAAACTTAATTCCTCATAAAAGTGTCCCTTTGACTCAATTTCTCTAACACGTAGTATAAATATTTAAACTTCAAACAGAGCTTTCTATCCCTTCCTAGTAGCGATTTAACATTTGCATTTGTGTCCGCAGTTGGAATGAACAAGCTAGCGCGAGGAAGCTGCCGTCTTACAGTGAAGCACAAAAGACTAAGAGACCTGTTACCAACGGGACTGTGAACAAATGCCAGTGTGGTGTTAGGAAAGTGAACGGACATAATACTAGCGGAGACGAGAACCTTATAGACAAGCGAACGGACACCGTACACCTGAAGACCAACAGCCGTGTCGGAACTAAGTATCTTCAAGCCCTTGCGAATTCAGAGACCACTCGGAGATACATCAAGAGGGATTCTTCTGTAGGGGATAAGTCAGATCGTAGGGCAGCGCTCTACTCCAACAGATCTCGTTCTATAGAGAACTTTCAGAACCAGTACTCAACCACCGAGCGGACACTCACTAAGAACATCGTCATCGAGGAGACTCCTCTCATCAAGCATCACACTTCGTACGGCGACTTGTACAACGGCAGGATCAGCTCCAAGGAGAGCGTGAACCGTCACAGTCCGAGCCTCAACGGACAGTCCACGGACACGGACTACAGCTCGGACGGAGGGTACAAGTCCCTCCCGTCCTCCATCAACTGCAACACTTCGCCCAAGAAGGTCAGCGGCATCCCGAGGAGGTCCATCGAACAAAAATTCCTTTCCACTAAAAGCGTCAAAGCGAGTGCTATATGATGTAACAATAAATTCCGTTTCTGAGACAGTTCCCTCATTGTTGTGATAAATTATATTTCTGAATCGATTTGCTGAGCAGAATTCTGACATTCAGATAGTTCCTGTATGAAAGTTCCGCTTGAATGTTACTTATCCATTAATTTAATTGAGACTATCTGTTTTGAGTGTCTGAAGTCTGCCTGCAGGTGCGCTAGAGCAACACTTGTTCGCATTTATTTCCACTCATCGTGAAGCTAATTAAGTAAGGTACGTTTAGTTGAACGATGCCAAATTATATCGGTGTTATAGTTTGATCAAATATCCTAAAATCATCTCAAAAGATTTTAGTTTGACGTGAAATTTAACATTTCGTAATCCGATGCTTAGTGCATTTTATTTTATTGTAATCAAACTTATATTGACCTTCTGTACTAAACAGTTAGTGGACTACCTTAAACGGGAACTAATTTCGTAGATTTAATTTACAAATTTGTATACAGGCGATAAAGTTATCTTAGATTTTCTATGGTAGACAAACTAGTAAATAAAGCTGTGTAATATGTGATAAGAGTGGCTGTAAGACCTTATATTTAATTTATACCTACATGATATCTTCCCTATTGTTAATCACTAAGTATCATTACTTGTGTATCAAACGTTACATAATCAAAAAATAACTTATAATTATTGATGTTTTACGACTATTTATTTGCTATGTAAAGTTATTTAGACAGAGTAGGTATCAAATAGGTACAAACATCACTCGCTTGTAAGGCATTTTAAACATCCAGATGTCATTTTATAGCATTTGTCGAATCAGTGTTAATGTAATTTAATGTTAAACTTAGTAAATCATATTATCTTCTGCAGAGCCTAACGTTAAGTATCCTATATTGATACCTAGAACGATTACCTACCTATGTACTTTAACAGAAATATATTTCAATTAATTGTGTACTTATGGCTACTTATATCTCTCCAATATATTGCGCTTTCCTACGTTAGTTATGTAAGTTTAAGCCCACTAGCTTTAGAAAAGATTATTTAATTGAAAAAAAAAATTGAAGTTGTTTCAATAAATAATTTTAATTTTCCTTTAGTTTTCTTTATTCACACCATAGAAACTCCTGTCTTTTTTTCATGATCAAAAAGTACTGCCTATACTGGAGGATATCCTGTTTCTGCTGATGACAAAAAGGCTAAAGACGCTGTTCAAGAAAATGGAAAACATAGACCATACAGGGTGGAAGCCACACATGGGAGAACCACAGGATCTGATACTTACATCTGTCTTAAGGTGGATACAGACTTGGCGAGGCATGCGCCACGAACGGCGCACAACGAATGCCGCGGCCATACTTTGGCTCGCCCTCGCACGTGCGTAGCACATGCCTCGCCAGTTCGCCACGAATATAAAGGTACACACCTTGCGAGGCATTCGCTGTGCGTTGTTCGCGGCGCATGCCTCGCAATGTCTGTGTACGGCATAATACATTTTAATTAAAATATAGAGATATTCTTTATTTTAAATAGGTACTACATACATTACAACGATAAATAAACTATTAAATTAAATAACTAAAATAACAATAAACTGTAAAGGGGCGTCAAAAAACTTCTCAACGCTGTCAGCTAGTAATGTACCCAAGAGACTGGCAGCATTGCCACGTTGTATGACAATACTTAAGCCTCTGGACAAAGTAAAAGCCACCCCTTGGGTCACGGGAGTGTCAACTAGGCGTTTCGAAATTTCCTTAAAAAGGCTCGGACCCCACGACCCCAGAGATTCAACCCCAAACGACTCTAAAATATGGTTACCACAAAGGCCTGCGCAGACGACGGACTTTTCTCCGCGGCGGAGAAAAAAGTACGCTTCGCGAATAAAAAGTCCGCCGCGGATTTGCCGCGAACTCAACGCACATGGTGTCATCATTTATCGTCGTGCATACGTACGTCACTCTCGAGCGCACAACGCGGTACTTTAGTAGGCTAGGCGAAGCAACGCACAAGGCGGCGCCATGTGCGTTACTTCGCCTAGCCTCACGGGTTCTATTTTTTACAGGGGACTCCCCCGTAGTTTTGTCCGGTCCGCTCTTTGCATGTCCTCAGTTATTCGGGGGACTTTTTGTACGTGGTAATTTTAATCCCTCATTTGCGTTACTCGATACAGTTCTAAGCGATCTATTTTAGCGGAAAAAAAAGTCCGCGGAAAAATCCGTCGTCTGCGCAGGCTACAAAGGAACTATATTAACGCCACTTGAGGTTCTCCGCTGCCGCAGCGGCAGCGCCAGCACAGCACGATGAGGTTGGAAGATGTGATGGCGCAAGAGTATTTATAAGTTGCGACCCATACTAAAGTCCTACCCATCTTTCAAGGAAACAAAGACAAACCGCGCGGCCTCTTGTCATGCCATTGGGCTCTAAGACAGCTGGAGCGCCGACGGTAACAAGAGCTCGGCGGATGATGTCGTTTATGTTCGCGTGATGCGCAAAACGGCCCGCACTTCGACTGCATGACAGGCCGTGGTACCCGAAGCTGTTGACATCTTCACCACTATGACAGCGATGAGAAGTGCAGCAGGCGGCACCAAGACGTAAGGAAGCAGTGAGGCGGAAGGTCGCTTGTCGTCGAACAAAGTGCCTATGCTCGACGGCGGCAGTGCCCGACTACCACTCACCCACAGCCAGCAGTCGCGCACGTAAATGGATTGTCTGGTTCTTTATTATTCGGGCAAGCGAGTTTCCAAGCGTCGATGGCCTTGAAGAAGCACGGCATATCAAAATCAATCAGTGTGGAAGCCAGGATATTCCTGATTAAAGCCAGTAAACAAAAACTAGAAATTTTGCGGACGCTGAGTCCTCCCATGCGATTCGGAAGACCAAAGCCCAAGCTCGGTCGTGCAAAGCCACATTTAGGTCAGTGGGTCGTCTTAGGGGCGGATTTAAAATGGATGATAAAGTATGTCTGATAATTTGATCCATTTTGTCCAAGAGATGTGTGTGCTTCCATAGAGAAGCAGGAAGGAAATATGTTAATTTAGGGCAGAAACAGCAGTAACGAATTATGGTGATGGCCGAATGCATGCTAATATGGAGCAATCTTCCCGAAACATTAGTAGCATTCTAATAATAACTTAATGATAAAATCGGGAAAAAAAAATCATGGATTGGAGACCCAAGGAGACGAAGAGTTTATCTTAATAATTTTGTTGTCAGGGGCTATTGCGTTAAATTAGAAAATAGTCAGTTGTCTGTTGGTACTGTCCACTACATATAATTCACATTTGGGAAGATTTAGGTCAAAGCCAATAGAATGAAATTCATTTTTCAAAGAATTTAGATCATTTAAAACGGTATCTACATCGCCTCCCAAGGTTCGATCATCAAGATACCAAACGGTAAATTTCGAATTTAGCTGTCGAATAATTGGGTGAATAGCTAAGCTGAAAATCACTGGCCCGAGGGGGTCACCTTGTTGACAGCCAACAGCAGATTCTAAAAGGTTGTCACGATATAGTAATTTTGAAGGGTGTCTGTAACATTGTCAAATAAAACTATAAATTTTGGGTAGTTCTTTTTTAGTTTCTATTAACAAGGTGTCCCCATTCACCGAGTTGAAGGCATGCTTTATGTCAACCTTCACGATGACCTCACCTTTGCCAGAATGTAGGTAGGTCGACAAAGCGTGTACGGCAGCGTCACAGTCCCCTTTAGAGCCGTAACCTAGCTGCAGGGGCTGAATTTTTTTCGAAACAGCCTCACCATAAAATTTACAGTAAATCTTGGCTGCCATATCCGTGCCTGCCTGCGTGCGTGTCCATTGCCGTGGGAACTGTGTATCCGACGTACTAATGCCGCCACCCATTCACCTTGGTGGAGAGCATGAGGTTAATCAGAGCTGTGAGCTCCTTCAAGGTCACCGGTGGAGCCGCTCCGGAAGGAGCAAACAGCTGTGACCACCTCTCGACCTGTAATGGTGAGGGAGTGTATGTCAGAATCAGGGGGGTCGGGAAAAGAAAGGCCTTCCGCTGGGGCAGGGTATTTGGTCTCCAGAGCTGCGAGTGTGCCTGGAGAGCACGGTGCCACCACATCGCTACTGAAAAGGATCCTGGCTGCTTCGCTAATGTTACCTTCCCCTAATTTGGTTTCCACCAAATGGGATGTACCTCTCGCAGAGGTATACATACCTCTATGTCGTCGGTAATTTTGTATCTAAATCTTGAGCCGAAATATTACAATTTTCTTTAATTTGTGATGTTAAAGATTTTTGGTTCCCAAATTCTTTTGCACGAAAAAAAATCGATAAGGGAAGGTAATCAGTTGTTCCCGGCACTGAGCGAGTTCCCCCCGACGGAAAGGCGCACGTAACCAGCTAGAACTGAATAAGGTAGCATTGGAAAACAGCCTGAGGCAACGAGTACTTCCAAGTAACATAAATAGTTTTCTTTTCACCAAATAGCCTACCGAACCATCATTGCACAAAACAGATTTCACGATGTCTAAAGTTTGGATAGCAAGTTATCGAAAACAAGTTACGTAGTGGTTTTGGTCTATCTGCTACTCTCTGATATCATAGTTCCCAACTAGTCCCGACACAATCAACTAGTTTCTATTATTATTGATTTATTTATTATAGGTTTACAAACAGCTTCTGTGTAAAACATTATCTTAAAAAAAAAGGTTTTTACTGTAATGGATTTACATAGTCGCCAATTACTGGTCAACCAGCATGATTTTACAATGACTTGTAAAGACATTGTTAAGTGTTTACATTTGGACCTTGGACGCGTATCGATAAGCACGGGAATCACGTCTCGTCGTGTTGGTCGGCGGGCACGGCTGTGATGCACAGGGTCGTTCGCGCCACTCACTCGCCACCCGCACCGCGCTTGCGCCGCACAGCCCGCGCGTTCCCGCCTATTTGGACTGCACATTTGAAGTTTTACAAGTGACAAACCGAATTGGACGTGTGTTGCACTTTGATGACTTGACGGAGATAAAAATAAAAGGTTGGTCCATTATAAGCTGTTCTAATTCCATTAAAAACGTTTGCCTATAATACACGCGAGTGACTTTTCCAAAGTGTGATTTTCATATCAATTTTTGTATTTTTACTTTGTATAGTTTTGAGTGCTGTCAAAACAGAAACGTCTTCATATCAAGGACAAGAAAAGTTTACAAACACCAAGGAGATTTTTCAGTGATTGGATTGACATTGTTCATAATCAACAAGTAATAAACTTGCCCATTAAATATGTCCATTTAGTTCATAAGGTAAGGCGTCGTCTATTATTTATTGAGAAATCGAATAGTAATGTAACTTTCAGCGATGTTTTCTTCCGCATTACGTGATAGGTACGTCAATATATAATTTAAAACTGTGTTACGTATTACAAAGGATGAGACAGTAGGTGATAAGTACACTATCGCATGCAATAGGGTCAGCACAGATAGAGGGGAGTCAAGACTAGCATGGACGTCCGCCTTCTAAATAAATATTTACGTAAATCTTATTGACGTGCGGTTATTCTGCAACCCTTGCGTCCGTCAAACCTTAGACCCTGTTTACAGAAATCTGTAAACAAACTTAGCTCGTGTATGAAATGCCTACAAATAGAGATCGCTTGCTGTTTGAACACGTTATCTGTTCGCAACAAATAAACCGTGTTAAACAGTAACTTAATGTAATTAGTAACATTTTAATTTACTTGGCTTGGTACCTACTTATTCATTAACCTTAAATTCATCATCTAACTTAGCAACGACGGTGACGCTCTTTTATTTATGTTATTCTTTCAAACAATGTGAATAGGTACTATTATCGCAACTAAATTGACATAAATAATGAATTCATTACTTAGCACATAACTTCAAGGTTTCTTTTTTTTTGTAAGAAATGCTTAATGTGGGACAAAAAGTAAAAACGTTTTTTTTTTCACTTTTTAATGATTTCTTCTAATTACAATTTAAAGATCAATTACCTATACCGATCATGGCCTAAAGGTAATCCTTTAAGAAGTAATCTTCTTGCCGTAGTAATAAAACTACGATAAGTCATTATATTTAGTAAACAACTAATCTTAAAAGAATATTCTTATCAGAGATTTAGATAACGTCTAAGCATGTCTAATCATGGCCGTTGACCTTTCATTTTAATCACATAAAGATAAAAATAAACAACAATACTTTTAACTAATTTAGAACTAACCAGAATAAAACGTAAACGTGTCTTTCTTAGGTAAAAGTAGATCTCGAGTTTGTTAACAATTTACATAAACTTTCGCTTATTTACCCAAAATACAAGCATCGAAATACAATGAAATGTTCATATTCGTAGGTGTTTACAATGAATATTTTGACCCTTGACTCCTATTGTTAAAACTTGGCGTGTAAAGGAATATTTTGATCTTGAATTCAACTAAGAATTTCTTGATTTATGAATGAACGCAAGTATAACCTTTCACCATGTCGAGAGGACTGGAGAAAGCGAATGCTGAGATATCGGTGTCGTTTGTCAGTTATCTCCGAACCGCAGTGAACAAATAGTGACCTTAGCGTTTCATTCAATTAATAAATTGTAGCAACGTTCAATGAAAAACCATTGGTGTATTAAAATTCAAGTGGATTTAAATTGTGTAATTTTATCTGTGCTCTATTTTTCTACAAGTCTCTGTAAGGTAGAAAGAACGATAAGTCTAATTGCAAGCTATCTTTCATGAGCAAAATAAGAGTGGAATCTTAAGAGATGAGGTCCGCTTTCTGACAGTGAGACATGAAAATAGAAAACTGGGTGACATAATATACAGCCTCGCTGCTGACCGCCCAAGAGACGTTACGTGAAGATGTGTGTGAATTTTGTTGCAAGATCAGAAACAGGTTTTTGTTATCTTCTCTATGTTTTTTATTTATTTATACAGAAATATATCCTAAGCTTGCAGGTTTTACCCAAAACGCAATTCTAAATATATGTTTCTGGATATCAAGATTTCAAATAATACTTTGCTAGATAAAAAAAATATTTTTAAGTATGTGTATATTTTCATTTCGTTTCGTGTTTTCATTTTAAAATTAAACTGGACAGACTTTCGAGTCTAGAAAGAATTCATAACGTCTTATTTTTTATCGAACTAGCTTACGCAATGTTTTATATAACAAACGTTCCTAAATGTAACAATCCGCGGATTATACTGGAAAGATTCTTGTCCAACTGAGGAGAAACGTGAATGTTTTATAAAACACACTATAAGTCAATATTTCACGTACCGATACCGGTCATTTCATAACAAATTATTGAGGCTAACTATACGATTACACATGAACAATTGGCTGCCTAATTAAAAAAGTATATAAGTAACGCGAACGTTAAACGGAATGTTCGCGTTTTGTTTATAAACAAATATCAACACAGATCCGGGAAACAACGAAGAGCAAGGTCAACCCGGTAGGCCAATCATTGTAATCTTAATATTGCAGAAAGTAGGTTAATAAAACCAATGAAAACATCCAAATTTATCTACTTTTCTAGATACGAAACAATTGTTTACAAATAAATTAACTGTTACGAGTTTCACAAGTTATTAATGACTAAAGGCAATGTGTTTCAAAGTCCATTTCGATGCACTAGAACCAATATAGTTTGCTCGCGGCAGCACCTTTCATTTTTTCGAATACGAATACCTTATCATATTCCAGTGATCCAGTCACAATCGTGCACTTTGCAACACAATTAAGAAAACGTTTGATAGAAATAGAAACAGCCATCTTTTATCGCATTTTTTAATAATTTGTAAGCAAGAAAAAATGATCAAGATTAGCTTAATATTGCATAATAAGAAAAGTTCAACAAACAAAATAGATAAACCACCTACCTTTAAGTAGGTATATCAACCTACCTATTCGCACCAACAGACTTGCGTAAGTTCTCTAAGCATTTCTGTAGAACGACAATACGTAAATCTCGGTCGGAAAATAACAGTATTTTGGAAAGTTACAAACAATGTAGTTTATCTGACTGATTGTTTTCAATTGCATCGGCTGTTATCAGCAATGACAGCAATAGTTTAGAAACAACACGACAAAGCGAAACGTATAACTAACAAATAATGTTCTCTTGCGTGCTCTTAGTACTTTACACGCATGCACTCAATATTAAACATTGCTTATCCGAATTGATGACGTAGATCTAGGTTCCAATGATATTTAAAGGAGAACTTTCCAAATGAAATACTTTCCACTACTATATTTTTACATTATATGTAGGATAAACCAACCTGTCAGTGAAATCACAGTTTGTGAAAAGTGGGAACCGTCTCCTAACACGCACGACATCTAATCCGTATCCAGTCTTACTCAGCCACGTTCTAACAAGTGTGTTTTCACAAATTTAATCAAATTCAAGAGCGGCGTACACTATCAGTCAAATGTGGTCTATATTAACCATATATTTTGACCGATAGTGTACTATCGGTCAAAATATGGCCACCACGATGCTCGTGAAAATTCGTTCATGGCTTTTCTCTTTGTCGTGCTGAATTTAGTAGATTATTTATCGAATACCAATAACGTATGGGCCATGTTTTAGCTAAAAGTATCTACTTGCTGCCGTTGATCAGCACCAAAACTTCAACGACTAAGAGAGTGCTCTCCGACATTTTTTTAAAAAAAGTGGTGATACTGAATAGCCCCCATAAAGTCACGACCCGAAAGGCCATCATCCCCAGAAAAGACTATGCTCAGAAGCAGATGAAAAAGGCTTCCTATGACAATGCCCACAAGGGTCAGTTCACACCGAGACGCGACGCGACGCGACGCTGCGCGCACACTTTTAAAAAGTGATTCAAAATATAACTTTATTTTCTACACGAAAAGATACACATTTCGTTGTGAGAATTCAGAATACGTTGCGCCATGCAGCGCTGCGCCGCGCGACGCCTCGCGGCGTAGAGCGACGCAGCGCGAAATCACTGGTCTCTTCAAGTATCGTCGCGTCGCGTCGCGTCTCGGTGTGAACTGACCCTTAGGTTCTATTTACTTGCAGCACGTCGCCGCTACAAGAGCGCGATGATCGCAAAGCGCAGGGGCTTGCGCGAGCGCATCCTCAAAGAGATCTACACATACTGCGCCTTCTGGATCGCTGTGTCTTCTCTCCCGGTGGTAGCTATTTCTTATGTTGGTAAGTCATTTTCCAAAAAGAACATTTTATTACTGTAATGGTGCGGTTGAACCGGACCAGACCGGACTCCCGGACACTTCAACAGATAATGAAATCCGGTGGCAACAGCCAGTCCGGAGATTAGAAGGTCTGGTTCGGTCGGTTTCACTGCATGTTTCAAAATCTGCCCCCGTATTCACAAACGCTCAGATTCGATTTCGATTCGATAAGTCGTATATCTATCTTGTTTTGGCATTACGAAAGCGAGCGAGATAGACATACGACTTTCCGAATCGAAATCGAATCCGAGCGTTTGTGGATACGGGGGCAGTACTTGATACTTATCAAATATGGTCCCTAGCTTCCCCGAATAATAGGAGAAGTAACGCATGCCATGGTTGGATACTTTCATAAAACGTTTGCAGATAGGCAAATTGACGGCAGAAAATATCTGCACGTTGCAATCAATATTAATGCAAGCCATAACAAGCACAATCATCACAAAGTGCCATATCAATACAATTTCAATAACTGTTGTTTTATGTGCCATTGTCAATAGCTCAAAGCAGTTTATGGTGCTAATATGCATGAGGATTGTAAAAACCTTAACAGAAACAAATACTGATATCGTGATGTAATTGCTTTTGCAGTTGTTCGAGTGAGCAAATACCTCTGGCTGAAACTACTATCGAGCAGATATCCACATCTAGAATTCATTTGGACAGACACAGTTCGGTCCTTGCTAGATACTCATAGAAACCAAGGAATCATCAATGTGCTACTGTCTGTAAACGGTAAGTATTAATATGAAGCCCTCATGAAACTTTTCAGAATCTTATAGGAACTCAAAAAAACTCCCATACAAGCAGAAAAGACACTCATATCATAAGTACTGAAACACTGTAACGCTGGTTTTTTTTTAGCTTTCTAAACATCTCCAAATATTTGCATTTTGACTGTTACTCAAAAGAGATGCAATTGAATCTCATAAATCTTTCTCAGGCACTCTAGACCCAGAACAGCTAAAGAACCACCTAACAGAACACGTGATAAACAAACGTGACAAAAATGGTGGGCTCATGTTCCCCAGAGTTCGACATCCGCTGGTTTCCCGCTGGGGGAACTACGCGTGGGACGCGAGTGTCACCTTCCGACCAGAGAACCATTTCATTGTGGCCAGTGGTGTGTACCGAGGACGGCAGGTTGGCGAGAATAATATTCAGGTGAGATTGTCGTAACCACTATTACCAGATAACCGATTATATTGATGTCGTGTTTACTGTATCTCTAAAAGATTGCTTTGCCAAACTGCAGAAAATGCAATAACCTGAGCTGGAAATTGACTAGACTGCCAATTAAGTTTTTAATTTCTAAATTTCTCGACTTATAAACATGATCCTCGGGATCGATTCCGGGATCCAGCGAAGTCCCTATTTCTTTTTCCTTAAATAATTTCACAGCCTGGAGTTTGAATTATATGGATCTATTATGGATTTTATGATCTTATTTTTCTTAGGAGTACGTCAGTGACATAGTATCAAAATACTTTGCAAGCGACCAGTCTCCATGGCAGTACATAGTCATCCCATGTGTATCAACAGAGCCGAAGTACTACATCCTAGTTCGCGTACATCATATGTTACTTTCGGGGAAGAAGTCCCTAAACATCGGTGATCTGCTACTCATGGAGCAGATCAACCCATCAGACAGATTCAGTACGTCACAGACAGAATATACACAACAAAGTCCTTTGGCAAAGTTATCCCCAACGCCATCAGCTATACCAGAACTGTGGGGTAAACTTAACGAGAACCTATCAAATGCATGGAATGAATTCGTTTCTGAGTACGACCCTGTCGAAAGTCCGAGGGCGTTAAAAACTCTGCCTGGAGCATTCCATGTGGCTGGATTAGTGTTGATAGCGACAGTTAGTGCACTGAGGGAACTTAATAAGAAGTCCAACGGAAGAGACACGTCTTCGGAAGCGCCTGTGACTGCGTTAACGCTTTTGGCTGCTATACAGAGGGAATGTAATAGAAGGAATTTGACCATACCAAAGGTAACTATATCTTTTACAATCTTATTCAAATAGAACATCTAAGTCCAAGACTGCAAAATGCCTGAATTAACATTTATAACGTTTCTACACTTTAATCAGAACTCCTTCCTATTAAAATTAAATGATGACTTATTACTCAAATTACAAAGTCAAATAAACTTTTATCAAAATCCCATGATTAATAAAATTGTTTCATATCCACAGATAATCTTATCACCGCTTATAACAGCAGACCCTCGAAAATGGCCAGGCATGGCTTTTGGCGCAGCATGGTCTTCTTTCCATCAATTCATCAGACTACCCTTTCAAATACGCAACGAGCTGGTGGCTCTAAGTGAGTTACGGACATGCGGTCATGCGAGACAACCCGACACCCTGACATGGAAGTATGCTGAACTGGCGCAGCTCTGCGTGGCTGCTGTGAGCGAGGCGTGGCGAGGGGCGCTTGAAGTGTATCGAGCCCCTGCTAGGCTGTGGACTGACACGATCGGAGCTGATGATGGACATAAGCATCTGTTGCAGACTGTGTCTTTGTGTGGACGAAAGGTACGGTTTTCAATATTCTCGCCCAACTTATATAGATATAAAGCTGAACAGTGGCTTCCATATGATTGATTTAATTACTTACATATATAGGAGTCTACTCTAGCCATGTTGCCGCGTTGAGTATTACGTCCAAGAGGAAAGCAGGGTCCCATCTTCTGAAATATTATAGGCTTTTGTTGAGTAGTTCGTTAGCCAAAATTGACTTTCAACATTATTTATTCAGGTCACAGCGTGGTCCCGACCCGTACCACGCGCCGGAGTAGAGCGTGCAGCTCGGGCTCTAGACGTGTCAGCAACAGACATAGCACTATACGCAGCCACGGAAGCATTGCGAGCGTTCTTCGAGAACGCGCAGACTCATCCACCTGAAACTGTGCTGACCACCGCTCGCGCCGCGCATGAAGACTTCCTCTACACTTTTGCTGAGGGACACGGGAAGAGTTATAAGAAATCACAAAGTGGAGGTAAGAGAAAGGGAACCTTATTTTATAGGACACAGAAAATGTGTTTTGCGCAACTCATTTTATCAACAAATTATCTCCGGTGATCTGCTTCCATAGTGATCGCTGTCTTTTATTTTAACAGAAGTCAATGAAGAATGTGGTGTTCACTACAAATCGTTTGTTAGGGATTTTGGGTCAGAATAAAACTACCTAATGATCCGTAAAGTTGACGGCAACTCAAATGGAACGCCTACTCGTCACAGGGTGGATCGGGAATCACTTGAGGAGTTGTGGCGCCACCTAATTCTATGGTCAAACAGTCTCAGACCCAAAGATTTTCAGTGTAACGTGAATCAAGTAGTAGTTATTTGCGAGTGTCCCCACTTCCGCAGGCATGGTGTGCCTGTCGCTGCCGCCGGGCGCGTCGCCGCGGCGCGTGTGCGCGGGCGTGCGGCGCGCGTGCGGGCGCCAGCGCGCGCTGGCGGCGTGCTCGGCGGCGCAGGCGCACTGCGGCGCCCTCACGCGCGCGCTGCCGTCGCCGCTGGCGCGCCTCGTGCTCAACGTGCTGTCCCGCCGGTTCGCGCTGAGCTACGCCGAGATCGACTCGCCGCCACACTCGCCACCGAGGAAGACTGTGTGGGGACATAATGTGGATGCTGTCGTGTACTGGAGACCGCCGCAGGCTAACATTAGTGAGTGTATTTCGTCACCTAATCTTCAGTTAATGGCAGTTTATTTAACTTATCCTTCCGGTCGAATTGCATGGCACTGTAATGATTGCTGACATTCTCTTTACTCTCTTTCAACGACGAACTCTAGTCACCTAATAAATTAATTGCAAAAGGCCAAAAGACTTACAATTCTAACTATGTATACTTGTTTTAATAACTGACAACCCTTTGTATCTCCAGGTATGTCCCTAACAGTGATCCAGTACGCAGATACAGTACGCCTCGCAGTGATGGCTGACGCGCGGCTGGTGCCATCACACATTATCCCGGCCACCCGCTGGCCCACTGCCATCGAGCAGTTGATCGCCAGGATCGACCAGGAAATCGCCAAGATCACGGCTAGAGCCCACCTCGTTCCCGGCACTGTACCACAGATTATAACCCCAGAAGAATTACCTGGCACTAGTACGGAAACAGCAGAGGAAGAAACGGAAAGAGAGGATTTAGAAAGTTCTGGAGACACTTTAAGACCTCCGTCAGTCACTGCGGTCAGTCCACCTCCAATGCGCAGACGCATAGCCAACTAGTTAGACCTACCGTAGCTTTTAGCTAAGGGAAGTAAATTAAGCGCAGAAATGGTCGGAAGACCAACCGAGGTCAGGTCCAAACCAGGAATTTACCGATACGAGATTGTGGGAAATATAGGTGAATAAAAGTGGACGTTGAGACACGTCAAGCTAAATGACTCATATGAGACGACTGCTTAGTTTAAATTAATTAAATACCTATCTGCTGCGACAAACGTGTTACCTATATTTTGTTGACATTTGAGTAGCTACCTGCCGTAATTATATGTACAAGTTGTTATATTTAATGTACCTAATGGTAAACTGTGATCAAGTCATGCCAATGGTTAGATATGAAATAATATTGTTGTTGATAATAAAATTAGAAAAAACTAAATTCGGTATTTATTTTACTCCGTCCACTAGTAATAAATCATCAGCATTTCAGTTAACATTTATAAAGTTTTTGAAGCACGCCAAAACCAATGCGTCGAAATTTTTTGCAAACCTAACAAAGCCTATTTTCTATAACAAGGCATGAAATAATAAAACTTCAAAGCGGTTTAGTGTTGACTTTAATAAAAGGGCAAGTAGCATTTAAATAGAATGTGTCAATGTGTTATCGTCGAATAATAAATGTGTCTCACTAAAATAGTTATACAATAATAGGAATTAGAGAGAGAATTCAGTACTTTATCTTCAATAAAAAAAAAACAATCTACTAAAATCCAAAAACACGAGTAACTTGGACTCACACTACTCAAGATTGTAACTGTGGTACAAGGTTATGACTAAGAGCTCTTGCCCTTAATGCGTTGCGTTGTCAGTGAGCTACAGTAAGTAACAGATCGTAGCTGTGATATGACTGTAAACTCGACAGCCTTGTAGCGTATCGTAGCCAATGCGCTACAGTAAAAAATCGTAGCTGTACTACGACTCGTAGCTCGACAGCCTTGTAACGTATCGTAGCCAATCCGCTACAATAACAGATCGTAGGTCTGCTACGAGTCGTAGCTCATAAGCCTTGTAGCGTATCGTAGTCAATGCGCTACAGTAACAGATCGTAGTTGTGCTACGACGCGTAGCTCAACAGCCTTGTAGCGTATCGTAGTAGTCAAAATAATTTTTACTATCCTATGCTACGTTCCCAAACGTAAAACGCATACGTCAATTCATTATCTGACAACTGTCAAGCTAGTATCAACAATACGAAAACATAAACATCTTTCGTCATAACTTCATTCGCTTGGCCGCTTTGGCGCTACATACATCTGATTACAGTAAAAAGTGTAACCTATAAATCAAGCGCTGAAACTGGTGACTTTTCCAAACTAATTGGCGCTGCGGGATAAGATTGAGAATGGAGTCGTGATACCACCCTTTAAATTGTTTTCGAGATGAAGAAGTGTCCGTTCGATGGTAATAATTGATAGTAAAACCAGAAAATATACATGTAGTTAATTACAATTACTGTATAGGTTGCACACATGTTGGTCCATAGTCCGTTTTCAACAATGTTCTACGTAACACTTGCCGAGTGTTGTGCAATAGTGGGGAATTATTTATCGAAAGTACGCAGGAATGCAAAGTAGGAAAACGACGTTTTCAGGATCTGAAAGCAAAACCACAATCTTAACATAATGCAGTTTACGCTAATGTAATCAATAAAATCTACATTATTTTGATAGATTGCTGATAAATAACCAAGAAACAGATATTACTTCCTGTGTGTATCGAAATTAATCATGATAACTTACTGAAGCCATAGTGGTGACTCCCACATCCAGTAAACCTCCGGCTTTAACGTGAATCGTCTCCTGAACCTTTATGAGGAAAATCAGGGTTGTCCTGCGATTCTTGGTGTCCATGTACTCCCATGGCACTTTGTATACTGCATCCTTTAATTTTTCACTCTGTAATATTGGTAAAAATGTTATTTCGAAGGGTGGCTTCAGCAGAGGGTTTTACAACCGACTTAGGACAGAATAACAGTTAATATGCTATTCAAAAAATCTAAAGAACTAAGGCATATTATGAGTATGTTACTAGAGATGTTTTACTCGTGGTACAACATCTCTCACAAAGCAAACCAGACAAACCATGAAAACGGTTTTGTGAAGCATAGTTCGTAAGTAAAGATTTTTGTGAACCTTGTTTTAATAATAAGCATAAGTTGCTGAGCAGCAGAAGTCACACAACTATCTATTCCATATATAAGGTGACTGGTATTTAGTGACCAATATTCTAAACACGTGATTGTACTCATGTAAACTATCAATCGTCCCAAAGAAAAAATTTTTGGTACCCATTACTACTATAATACAACTGCCATATGAAATTCGGGGTTGCGAGCCATGCGGGTGCTCTGCCTGCCCATTGTGGCACGGAACTATAGTAGTAAGACACAACGGAGCAACGTGGCTAACAGCTGATAGGTCAAAAGAAGCACGCGCGCGCGAATTTCATACGGCTGTTGTGTGATAAAAGTGAATGAGTAATTAAAATATTTTTCTTTGAGAAAGTTGTTTGTTATCATGAGTACAATCACGTGTTTAAAAGTATCGGTCACAAATTACCAGTCACCCTATATATCAAAGTATGATTTGAGTCTCGAATCTCAAATTTTTGTGTAGTATTAGCAGTTGGTTCACCACTGACTATCCCCTTTTTATTTTATGTCCATCAAAAGGTTCTCTGAAAGATATCGCTCTCAGCGATAAAACCACCTTTGTAACCATAAAATAAGCATTTTTTTTAAACCGTTGTTTCAATTTTGGTTCACAATAAATTATATTTTACATATTCTATTCCCGAACCGTTGCCGCATTGCCGTTTTGTTTGGAATAGTTCGGTGGTTAGCCGATTGAAATACTAAAGTCACCTTTCATCACATAAGTAACATATTGGTCCCTTTGTTGACGAGAGTTATTATTGGTGTTTATCAGAATTGGGAACGCAGCGTTAGGTGGATCCAAACTGTATGAAACTCATAGCACACTTATAATAAGCACTAAACCGGATCGCCATCACGTATCACCTCATCCCATTTGTACAAGCTGATACCAATCCGAGGCTTCTACGAACTTCGACGACGTTCTTCTACGGCAATTCTATATCAAATGCGAAGGCCTGGAGTTGAGATGATGTGGATCCAGGCGTGTGCATTGCATATAGGCAAATATATAGGCATTGCCTACCTCATAAGATCCAGTAATTTTCGTTAACTATCTCCACACAAATAAAATATATATTAGTCATTACATCACCCATCATACTTAATAAAGTTATGTGTGCTTAAGTATATCTGTGCGTTGTGTATCATGCATGAAATAACTTCCATAATTACCATGGTACCGATTGTTTCGAAAATGATAGAGAGCAAAATTAGTTCTCCGAACATGATAAGAGTAAGCGGCAAGTAACGTGTCAAAGCTGCAGCCGTCTGAAAAGCAAAGTAATTAAGTTTCACTCATAATTAGGTTAATGTTCCCACTGCTGGGACACAGGCTTTATGACGGGGGCTCAGTGTGAGTCGGTAAGTGTTAAGGTTCAGTCCCATGTCGCTCTGTCTCATATCTCTGTCGCCACAAAGGCGTACAATATCTTATTGCAGTTTCAATATTGATTACTGCACAGTGTGTTAATTTTATAGTGAATGTTACTAGTCTAGTTAGCCGGGCGTCAAAAACGAATATCTATGGATAGGTACTTATTCTTTTGTTAAAAAGCCGCTCGGCTTACCTAAAATATGCTGAATTGCAATGCCTGAAGGGTTAGGCAGAAGTTTACCTAATAGGAAACCCACATTTCGCCAGTAATGTTTCACATTACCTACTTACCATTGTAGAACATTCGAGTAGTAGCAGACACCCGGTGATCTGATGGAAAGTGTAGTAAACGAAGAGCGCCATCCCAAATGCATCAGACATGTTGTTTGTGAAGCTATAAACATAATTAATTTCAGGGACGTAAGACAGTAAGTTTTGTACTGAGAGCCTAAGTTTCGAGGTAAGGTTCCATTTTTAATTCCTCGCACGAACGGTAGAGGCGCTTACATCGAAGTCAGCTTTTACGATACAATGAAATACGTATCTAGGGCTAGCCCTAGCACGAAAGGAGATGTTTCATTTTTGTATGGGACTCCGGCCATGACCTTTACCTTTCAGGAAAGGTAGGAAATAATCCCCTCAATAGAATAAAGTAACATTTTTTAAATAGTAATAGATGGATTTTATGCACATAATAAAAATGTTTGACGTTTGTCGCGAGAGTTATGACAGCCATGACTGGCTGTAGAGATGACGTTTACATAACCTAGAAATTGTTATTTGATAAGTAATAATTGTTTATCAGAACTGTTTTTTTTCGATGCTTTCGTATTTATTTTGTTCTCTGTTTTCATAAAACGTTAGACAATACGAGACGAACCAGACTGACTGACTGATACTAATGGGTTTTGTCACTTGTCAGAACAAACTGTCATTTTGAATTTTTCGTTCAGAAGTACACTCCAAAAAAGTAGTACCTATTATATAGTTTTTAACGATTTAATCACCACACTTGCTTACAATTAGTTGAAAATTATGTCTAAGAGACCAATAATAATAATTCATTACAAAAACACATATTTTTCATAATTTAACGTCAATGTGATATGTTTTTGTGTCACATGATTTCAGAACGAAAGCAAACTGCAAACTGAAGACGCCATGTTGAATAGAATGGGGCAATAATTGAAAAACTGTTACTTTTTGTGCACAGCAAATCAGGCTTAAATTCACGAAAGAATATTTTTCCTAAGTTCGTGGTATTTTTTCCTCTTTTTCAATAAATGTACATCTTATGGCCGAAAATGAAACATCTCCAAGTTTAAGTAGTTCAAAATTTAGTTCTAGATCTAGATCTGGGTCATTAAATTCATTCAAGGATAGATAAAACACTGCCTAAAACTGGTCTAGACGTTTTGCACCCGAGTTCCTTACGAGATAGGTAGATACCTAACCAAATTGAGCAAGGACATTCAAACGCAAGTTTTTCTAACGTAAACTTACTCGACGATAAGCATGTGATATTGTATGGACTCCTTCAATAGAACCGCGACCTCTTCTAGTTCAGACTGTGAATACATCGCCGATCCAATTCTCATGCTACTTCTCGCCTCCCCGGCAGCATCCAATACTTCAGCCGCAGGTCTCGGAAAGTGGTCCAAGTTATGAATGAGAATTTGAAAATGACCCCACAGATTGTAGATCATCAAACAGAGAAAGAGATCAAACATTGATACACTGCTTCCACACAAAAATGTGCCATACCTGCAATTTAAGAAATCAGAGAAATTAAAAATAGTTACTTTTGCAGTTACTAGGTAAGACTTGCTCATGTAAGCTCAGTTTGCTTTTGTGTGCCACGGTGCAAGTCGGTAGTAGAAACACACCAAGGTAGGAACTTACGAAAAAAATATATTTTATTAATGGACACCGTGTGTGCTCTATTTCATCAATGTGACCTTAAACTATCAAAATAATTCCAATCATCTTTGCTGCCTAAATTGATCCCGCGCCTGCTGGATCAATTTAGGCAGCAAAGATGTTGATGCAAAGATGTTTCAATGACGTTTAGAGCACATGTTAGAGCATTTTAATCAAAGGACGTTTTACACGCATAGGAGTATCTCCCAGTTGCAACAAGACGCCCCGAATAGGACGATACGGTCGAAATGTAATTGTACATGTTACATCTTCCTGCCCTTTTTCCGAGTAACGTCGAAGGTCGACAAACAAGATTTTTTCGTGTGGATGAAATGGATTTGCCCTAATTGGTAGGTATACCACAGGAACGTACGCGCGGCGAGTCCGGTTAACGACAACCTCCTAGGTTGACCTGCGAGATGTAATTCACAAAAAAAAGGGCACGGTGCAAATGTAAAGTAAATACGTCAATTTTTGAGTCGAAAATACAATTATCTCTTAGAATTTCAGTTAAATTGTTTGCGACATGCACAATCAGTATCATACATAATCAAATAAAATATGAAGATACCTACTATTTAGTGTTTTTAATTTCATTTTACAATCAGCTCGTGCTAGGGCCTCAGATAGCTACAGAAGCTTGCACATCAAGCTACCCGAAACTGTCAAATTCCATTTAAGTTTTTCAATTATTTTTTAATTTTAATTTTCAATTATTCCCAATCAACCTTGAACCTAGTTCTTCAACAATCAAGTTTAAAATCTATTGACAGATTGTTGTAGGTTGGTGTGCTGGCGTCTGTAGGTATATATTATGTGCGTGAAAAGCACGTTATGTAAAAAAAAAAAAGTTTATAAATTATACCAGCCACTTAAGGTTGCTACAACGTAGCCGGCCATACTCGTATCATAATTCCAAGGATATAGGCAATTAATGGCTTGTTCGTACGTTCTATTCTGCAGATCCTCGTACTTGCCGGAGCTGTAGTTTGCGTGCATTGGTATCAAGTTAAACATGCAGGCGGCGATCAACAACATAGAAGTTAAATACAACGTGGAGAAGAATGATAATTTGTGCACAAATACGTGGATCTGAAACAGTAATTTGGCACTCAATATTAATACGATTCTATTGATCCCTAAAATCGGATAGAATAAGGAAATAGAAATACTCACGCCCATAGCAAATTCAGATTTATCTTTGAAATGAAACAGATGAATTTTTTGAATAAAATTCTTTGCCACAATCCGATACTTTTGCGATAGACATAAGGTGAAAGCTCGTGACTGCGAAAATAAAATTGAGTCAATAAATGTTCTGGACTGTTTGACAACACACAACTTATTTTACGTTTATTTCACAACTATATAAACGACATAGCGACCTGCCCAGACGGCGACGACAGCAGCGTAAGCTAGACCCCTATAAAATAGCGGGAGGTGGGAGGTTAAGGGGGTGTCAAAAGTCAAAAGTAAGTGTAAAAAAAAACTTACCGTACACAACGCATTCATCAGTAACACAATGTATAACTGTCCTAGTTCCAAAAACTCATACTTGTGCCTATTCTTTTTCAAATAAGCTACGCCTAATACCAGATATATAAGCGACAATATCGTATTGTAATAGGCATGGCCCCATCCCTCGATTCTTAATATTTTCTCCCCAAGTTGTTTCCCTGGCCAACCACTTATAATCCGAAGTACGAAACGTAGCGCCTTCATATATGTGTAATCCATAGGGCCGTTAATACCGCTGGAAAAGGTAGATATGTTCAATCATTGGCACTTCAATTGGAATTTTGAATGTCAGATAGCTTACACAATATTTTATAGAACAAAAACCTATCTAAATGGGGTCTTCTTTTTGCCATTTGGCAACGGACCCCTAAAAACTAAATGTTCTTCATGACAAAATTCAAAATAATTTTTAGGAGGAAAGTTGCAGTTTAGTAGAAGTCGAAGTTTGGCCTATCTGCGGAAGAAGATATGAAGTTTTTAATGATGATAATTATTTTTTAAATACATTATTAACTTACACAACAGCCTCCCCAGCAAAGCTTTCAATTTTAGCAAGCATTTTTAGACAGTTATGTATTCATCGTCTATACTTAGTAATTTCACAACTGCTTATGTCGCAGCAATTTATTGGAATATAATCATTTTCTACTTTTATTGTGAATTAAATATAGTTATTACTGATATAACAATGGCCTCGAGCACTCCCTTATTATAGTTATTCAGTTCATAGAAAAACTTGACACATAATTAGAGCTTGAAAGAGGATAAAATATCGCATGCAAATTATAACACCTGCTTGTAAGGGCCAATGCACACCGAGAAACGACGTGTTAAATGTGATCCGGTTGATGATACCACGAAAACGAAGTGAATACAGGTATCCAATTCGTTTTCGTGGTCTTACTGCATTTGAGTACCTTTATGTTGAGTAAATAAGTTCAAATTTGTATGTATCGCTATAATACGTGCAGTATCGCGTCGCGTCGCAGTAAGAACTAGCCCTAAGCATTACAAGTGCCATATTCACAAGAAACTGCGCGTTTAATGACATTGAACATTTGCCTGTATTGAAACTAACGACGTGAACGTGACAACGACTTTGAGTGGTAAAATAATTTTAATGTGAATATTCATTCGTATAGTAGGAAGAAGGATGAAATAATAGTAACAATTTAAAACATTTATTTGCGCGTGCCTTTCACTTTTTATGTCTGTCTCTCTCGCTCTTAGGCGGGCTAACCATGCCCGAGTGGAAGGGACGCGTGCCTCTCACTCGCTCTCATTGTGAGCGCATAACGTGAGCGGAGCGTAACGCAGTTTCTTGAAGTGTCACCCGGCAAACCAATTTATAAGACGTTGTCACGTCAAAAAAAGAATGTCCATGAAGTTTCTTGCCTATTTTTCTCATAGAGATCTACGCTTTGGAATGGGCTACTAGAGTACTTTCACAGTTATTATGCCTTGTGACTGGGACTGTAGCTTCATCCTTTTTGTTTTTGACCTTCAAAAGTGCCTGTAACGGTGAAATAAATGCTTTGAGTTTGAGAAATAAAAAACCTTTTTACGTAGAAAATATTATTTATTTTATATATTTTTATACATAAAGTACTACTTTTTTTTAGATTTCTTTTTAGCACTTTTATTAGCTGGCGTTACTTCTTTCCGCTTCTTCTCTTGTAAGTCAGTTTTAGAAGCAACGTCAGCCTCGGATTCTTTAGACTCTTGAACGTCCATGATTTCGACGCTGAACCCAGGAATGTGGGGCTTCACCAGTTCGAAGACCAGTTTCTTATGTTGAAGGTTTGTACTGTCGAGGCTTAGACGGACTGTCAGTTGGTCAAACGTCTTCAGTACGATGTCACCGCAGGTTTGTGTGTGTTCCTATGAACGAAATGTTACAGTTAAAGCTGGTAGGTAAGGTCCGTAAGAAAGTTGGTCTTCCACTGATGGTGAGTTTGTAAACGAGGTTGACTTAGTAGGTAAATAAATAGATTATTTGTAAATACTGCCCCGTTGCCCTGTGTACATCCTCGTTGTCGAGTGGTCGCAAACTCGTGTTTTAATCAAGTCTTTTTGTAATTGTATTTTTTTTTTTTGTATAGACTCTTTTTCTTGTTTACCGATTGTTTGGACATTGTAGGCCTTATAGATTCCTAGATCCTTGGTAACTTTATATCTTTTTCTACTTTTTGTAGTAAGCCACGACTTATTGTCGATACAATGTCCTCCCATACTTAGTACTAACGATGTAACATAGAAAAATTGTAAAACCAAAAGATTTTAAAAGAGTAACCATGGAGTTTCTTGCCGGTTCTTCTCCATAGGAAACGACCAACCTGAACCGAGCACCTTTTTGTCGACGTTTTACAAGTGCCCATGTAGGGCTATGTGAAATAAAAATATTTTGATTTAAAAAAAAACGCGACTGCTAAGCATGAGGTTCCGAGTTCGATTCCCGGGTCAGGCACGATGTCGTTGGGTTTTTCCATCAGGAATTTCTCGGTAGCAGCCACATAGTCTGGATTTGTGCCCGGTTGATGGCAATAGGCACGCCCCCTATTACATAGGAAGGACTTAAACATAACCGGCGAAATGTGGGTGTACTATTATGAACACCTCTACCTCCCCTCCTCCCACCCATCCTCCCCCGGAGGATAGGATGCGTGGTGTTATGATGCTTTAAATGTGCAGTCGAACGAAGCGGACTGGAGAGCGGACCGGACTGAGGAGTGGACTTTCACAAATAATATGCTGAAATATCTGTCAAAGTAAGTTGTCCACAGTCTGTAGTTCGGTTCACTTGGTTTGGCCGCACCGAGACGGTGAAACCAGATCGCGGTCGAGTGATCTGAGAGAATTTTGTTTTTGGGTTCATGATCGCGATTGCGTTCGTACGTACACATGTGTTTTCCAAGATTAATGTAACCGCGTTAATGATCGATATTGGAAATCACGTCATGGAAATCAAATTGAGTTGGGCAGGACATCTAGCAGGGCGCGGTGATGGCAGGGAGCAAAGCTGTGACCGAGTGGGGTTCAAGGACTGGAAAAGAAAGTGTTGGTTGTCTGGCGGCGAGATGGGCAGACGATATTGTTGCCATCGCGAGAATATCCTGGATGCAGCTGGCACAAGAACGTGGAGCTTGGCACAAGCAACGAGACCCAGTAGTGGGAGAAGTCGGGCTGTGCATGATGATGAATGCATAGTACCGCGTATTACATAAACGTTTGATATCATTGAACGAGCTAAGAATTTATTCTTAGCTCGTTCAATGTCCCTTCTTCTTCGTTTTTTACGGATGGGAAATCATCAAAAGACCCCTCCCGCTCTGGATGGAGCGGAAGGGAGTGCTAGACTTGTGCTGACTAAAACCCATCCATGTTCCTTCTTAGCCCTTTGTGTTCCAGGGCCACGGTATCTCTTCCGAACAGTCCCGCAGGCCTGGCAGGCCTAGGACCTAAGAATAACCCCTTACCTCTTCATTATAAGAGAACTTGTCGGAAGGCAAGTACAGCGGCCCCTCGAGCCCATACTTGGGTATGAGTACATGCACCGCATTCCGTTTCACTGCGAGCACGCTAGCTGACTCCACTTCTACGCGTTTGTTGAACAAGATCTGAAAACAAAAATGGTAGAAAGTGACGTACAATATTAGTACTTGTTCAGTTTATGTGATGATTACAACAACTTTATAAGAGTTCACAAAGGTTGTGCCGTTGTATATCTTATACAACGTAATTGGTGGGATTGTATCGTTTTTAGAACTCTGTGGTTTGGATCTGTTTGTCTGTTTTGGGTACATGAACTTTGTGTTTTCGAACAAAACTGTCAAGAAGTGGAGAGGTTAGCGTCTAGCATAGGAATGAGTGGATGGTATCGGATGGTATCGGATGCCATAGAGGCACGGAGGTAACTCCGTATGTAATAGGTCCCCAACCCATCCACGGATCAACCTAGGCAAGCACCTAAATCGACCCGAGCGGCGGTTTATACAAGGTGTTGTTTTGCATCCTCGTCAAAATTCAGTAGGTTGTCACAAAAGACAAAAATAATCAATGTAAATTACGCAACCCAGTTAATTATTGATAAACGCCGATTTTTTTGGTTGTTTAAGTTTGTCAGTATATCAGAATAACCCCTTTAACGTGGTTTAGGGAATAAGAAATTATCGACTAAACGTTGGAAATTGTTTGTATGTGTGAAAGCGCGGTTTTAGGACGAAGATCAGGCGGGCCGCGTTTAAAACATGAGTAGTTCATACTTACCGATTTCCGTAAATTATAAAAAAAGCGTGTCCATTTTATTATTGATTTGGATCGAGAATCATTACCATAGTTACCCCCTCGAATTTGACGAGGTTGCAAAACAACACCTTGTATTTAGCCACGAGATACAAAAGGTTGCGTAGATAATGACGATATTTCAATTTTCTGTGGCTGTAATGCAATACATACGTGTGTGTTCATGGTAACAGAGGCCCGGCCCGCGTACTGCGCCTGGCGATGTCGGTAGTTGAGGTTGTCGCACAGCTTGACGGCAGCGTGCACGTCGAGTAGTGCGGCGTGCGTCGAGTCGCAGCCGATGCTTGCGGCGAGGAGACGGTGGACTATCACGTCGGCGTAACTGGGAAAGATAATAATAGTATAATTTTATTTTTATTCTGCTGAGGCTCTCGTTAGGCAGCTGGATCAAGGGCTTGATTCAGAAAGCGGTACTCCTGGACACGGCTCGTATTGTTAGGTTCCTTTCTCTGGAGCCCTGACCGCCGGTAGCTTGGACTCTGTCCCGATACCGGTGGGCTACTATTTTTATATTTTTAAATGTTATTTTATACTAAAA
This sequence comes from Cerastis leucographa, assembly GCA_963082945.1. Taxonomy (NCBI): domain Eukaryota; kingdom Metazoa; phylum Arthropoda; class Insecta; order Lepidoptera; family Noctuidae; genus Cerastis; species Cerastis leucographa. The sequence goes on along the minus strand of OY720356.1, from coordinate 14,865,461 downwards.
TATTTAAATGTAAGTAAATTATATGTATAGAAACAAATAAATGAGAATAATATAATTTTGAATGACTAACCGTGAGGTGTTTCAAGATGACATTGATTTCAAAAAGTGCAAAAATATGGCGGACATAATAAAGTGACAAAAAGAACGCTAGCGACATCTTAGACACAAATCATCATCATCTTCCTGTCGTTAACCTATTCTACTTGGTGTCGGCGCAACACGTTTCCTTCTTCCATTCTCCCCTGTCAGACGTCACAGCAATATTTAAACCTTTCTGTTTCATATCATACCTCACACAATCCCTCAATTTTTTTTTGGCATTTCATCACTATTTAAGTCACATGAGTTTCATCCCTCCTCATTACAATGTCTCATTACAAAGTTCCTAAGATAGCGATTACAGGGGACATAGTAAAGTGACAAAAAGAACGCTAGCGACATCTGTGACACAACTGGAGAACTAAAATCAAAATCCTGCATGGCGACAGTTCTCTACGAGTTATGTACGTCTACCATGAGTTTTAACAATCTATACTCGCTAGCGTTTGTAGTTAAAAAAATGTATGAAAACTTTTACAGCGCCTCTAGCGGATAGTTGGGTACTAAAATGCGCAGTATGAGTCACTATAGTTATCTATCCTACGTCACCGTGTAGTAAACTATACTACAGCGACCGCAAGTTTGGGCTTCATTAGCTTAGAATTTGGTAGTAAGCACCAACACAGCTCATGGTACCATTGAAAAAGCTAACTATGGTATTTGCGTATTGACAGAACTATTGCAGTTACGTCTAGCGATCTAACTATGACAACTCATGGTAGACGTAATGAAGTCAATATGAACATAAGAAAAACTCGACTATAACCATTGAGCAGTTGCCAACCAGACACCACACCCTTCTGGTCCTGCCTTTTCAAGGGGGATGAGTAATTTTACACCCTGTTCTTCATAGGTACTCCTAAATAAAAGTTAGGAACCGTTTTATGTAATAGATGGCAATAACTTTGTAAAACTTATGATGTATGAGTAAAACCCAGGGATGTACGAGTAAAACCCACAGATGTACGAGTAAAACCCACAGTTGTACGAGTAACCCCACTGATGTATGAGTAAACCCCACTGATGTGCGAGTAAAACCCGCTTATACGTGTAATACTCACTGATGTATTAGTAAAACACGCTGATGAAGGAGTAAAACCCACTGATGTACGAGTAAAACCTACTGATGTAGGAGTAAAACCCACTGATGTACGTGTATTACTCACTGATGTATTAGTAAAACCCACTATTGTATGAGTAAACCCCACTGATGTACGAGTAAAACCCAATGATGTAGATGTAATTACTCACTGATGTATTAGTAAAACCCCCTGATGTAAGAGTAAAACTTACTGATGTACGAGTAGGACCCACTGATGTGCGAGTAAAACCTACTTTATGTATGTACGAGTGAAACCCACTGATGTACAAAGCGACGCATCAAGCAACACATTTCCAGTATAACATGGCCTCGCTTTATATACAGGGTGTTTGATGCATCGTTTGCCAAATCGAATAGGCCGAAAGGAGAGGTCATTTGCTATCTCTTTACGCCCTTTAACTCATTCTTTGCCACACCGGTTTTTTTATAAGAACTTTTTAATTTAAATTTTTTTAAATTCCAAAATTCAACATTTTAGGTCAAATAAAAAAATAAAAAAATTGTTTAAACTTAAAATTTCGATTTAATTTTGATGTCTACTGTTGTATGATTCTATCAAATACAAAATTACTTGCTAGGAACAATTACTTTCTTTTTTAATAGCTCGTAAAGTTTTTGTAAAAGAAGAATGAACTTAAAACTCAAATTTAAATGGCTATAAAAAAAAAAAAAACTAAAAGCGATCGGGATCTTCGAATACCTTTAAAAAGTTCTCTCTCCTTTCCAACGGTATGCAATATGCCCAAAAAAACGTTTAATATCTTTTCATTTTTAACTAAATGTGTAATCGAGACGCTAGGCTGATATTCGAAATTACAGTAAGAACAGTAGTTTAGCATAAATAACATGCCTCAAGTAAGTAGATAGATACTGTTATGTCACTAAAGCGTAGTGTCCTATCTCTTTCTTAAACAGGAACCAAAGTATCAAGAATTTGAAATTAAAAAAAAAGGATTGTGTGGTTTTATGAAACCACGGTAAAAGTGAAACTTTTTTTCACACTATAGATATTTAACTAAAAATTTTTGGAATAATATTCCATTAAGGGTATAAAACGCGGAGTAGAAGATAAAGTGAAAGGCGCTCGTCAGAGCGCCTTTCACTTTAATAGGGCCATCCCTCCCAATCCATGATTCTGGAAACTGACGAATTAGGTACTCCCTGACAGTTAAACTCCAGTGAGCGGGACAACCGTCTTGTTGGAATACAAAAGAGATGTCTACACGGAAAGTTAGCAGCTCAGCTAACAATAAGGGGAAGTCTGTTTCGGTGTTTTGGGATGGCTATTTCATGAACTCCACGTTCCCCAGACTTAACTCTGTTAGATCTTTACGTCTAAGAACGAGCCAAAGAAATAACGCCACGGAAGTTGAGACTAGGGATGATTTAGTCCAACGCATTGATGCGGCTTTCGTGACTATCAAAGCAGAAATATGTTTACGCTCAACTACAGTTGAGATAAGATAAAGATGCCGCGCGTGCATTCGCAACAGTGGCGGACAACTCGAACAAGATTTGTGATTTCTGTTTTTTTTTTTTATTTCAAATTCTTAAAACGTTGGTTTCTGTTTAAGAAAGAGATAGGACACTACGCACTAGTGACATAACAGTATCTGTCTACTTACTTGAGGCATGTTATTTATGCTAAAACTACTGTTCTTACTGTAATGTCGAATATCAGCCTAGTGTCTCGATTACACATTTAGTTAAAAATTAAAAGATATTAAACGTTTTTTGGGCATATTGCATACCGTTGGAAAGGGGACAGACTAAGGAATTTTTTAAAGGTATTCGAAGATCCCGATCGCTTTAAGTTTTTTTTTTATAGCTATTTAAAGTTGAGTTTTAAGTTTAATTTTCTTTTACAAAAACTTTACGAGCTATTAAAAAATAAACTAATTGTAACTAGCTAGTAACTTTGAATTTGATAGAAGCATACAAGAGTACACATCAAAATTAAATCGAAATTTGAAGTCTAAACTTTTTTTTAATTTTTTTATTTGAGCTAAAATGTTGAATTTTGGAATTTTTCAAAATTTAAATTAAAAAGTTATTATAAAAACCCGGTGAGGCAAGGAATGATTTATAGGGCGTGAAGAGTTAGCAAATGACCTCTCCTTTCGGCCTATTCGATTTGGCAAACGATGCACCAAACACCCTGTATATCTCCCATAAAAAGAGATCCGCATAAACTGGTTTTGTATAGTTTTGATGGTCGTCGTGCTTACGACATCAGGGGTTTTTACCTACTAAATCAAAGAAGCGATTCCTTGCACTACATTCCGTTTTTTCAACAAAGACCAAAATTCCAAAACGTTAAATCCACTCACCGTCTAATAGGCGAAGTGAAATGCGTATAAATAGGACACGCGAGCCCATAGTGGTAGTACTCCTCGACCGTCTTACTGCCGCTGGAGAAGTACTGCGCCTGCTGCATGCAGCGCGTCGCCATGATGCGCAGCAGGGTGTTGAAGAACGGCCGTCCGGGGATCACTGCCGCGTCCAGAGACTTGGAGAATGATTTGTTTGTTGATACGTCTATGTCGAAGCCCTGGGAAATTATTTTTAGTTTTAATAATGTCGGAATAAACACGGCTTTTGCGTTTATATTAGGTAAGGTTATCAGCTCGCCTGTTGTTTAGTAGCCTTGAGGAAGGTCTGGAAGTTAGCTGGTGGAGGCGCCGGATGCCTCCTCAGCATGGCGCACTGCGGGAACTCGGCCGCGAGCTTCTCGGCCACGCTGATGTTGGCGAGCAACATGAACTCTTCCACCATTGAGTTAGTTTCGAGGATCTTCTTTGCTGCTACTTCGACTGGTTCGTGGGTTTCGGAGTCCATCTGGCGAAGAATAAGTATGATTATTAATCAGCAGAAATGCAAAGCTCTGAAGTTTAGACCAAAGTCATGAGTTTGCATTTGTTTCTAATATAAAACCAAATTCTGACAACAGTTCCTTCTTCTTGACCGCCATCTAAATTTTAATTCTTCACCAAATGGTTAATTTAATAACAGAAATGAAATGTTATTGATTTTATTCATTATTAAAAATTACATTGCTAATTTGAAACCTAAATTGGCATAGCAGTCCTAAGTGGTTTCAACAGGAATAGAAGTTTTTATTGAAGTGAAACTTCTTATGCGACTTCCAACAAGTTTAACGATACCATGGAGGAGGAATATTTTCTAAAATTCACCAAGAGATGTCAGTATTACAAGATTTGTGACTACGAAGTTCTAATAGGTTCGCAAGATGGCGTGCAAACAGTCATGCATTCGACTCTACGGTGTGACCAGCCTTCGCTAAATTTCCATGAGTAGAATAACCTCGAAAAACATGTAATAATTATGTTATAAAAATAATACAAGAAAACAATAAATATTATTTAGAAGCTCAATAAAATAACGAGAGTGAATGCGTGGCACTCGAACGCATGCGTATTACGAAGTTTCAATTCTTCCGCGCGGAGCGACTCCACGCAATTTTTTTTTAAACAGACATGGTCTCTAACACTATCAATGCCGCCGTGCCGTGTGCCGTGTTTCAGTTCAAGCTTTGAAACCTAGAATTCTTATTAACCCATATAGGAAAGGCTTAAAGGATATCTCAAAAATCTAAAGTTGTCTACATACCTGGAATCTAATCTCAGGCGAGGAAAGCGACAAGGCTCCGTTATCCAGACGCTTTCTGTTGAGTTTCTTAGCGAGCGCGTTCAGTATACGCAGCGAGGACGCGACGGCGTCGTTGCGGGACTTGTCGTCGATCGCTATCTGTGCCTCCTCGTATGTCATGGCTGCTGAGGACTGGAAATGGTGGAGAAAGTATATTAATTAAATTGTAACGCATTTTCTGCGAAGAACGGACTGAAACTATGGAAATTTGCGAGTTATGATGCGGATTGCTACTCTTGCTTCTGTATTTTTTTTATAATACTACAGTTTCGTAAGATTTCAGTTCAAAACTATCCAACATGTTAGATATTATTATGGATGAGGTGTTCGTGGCTAATTTATAACAGCCGCAAGGGTAGATCTTCGAGGTTAAGCCGTGCTTGCCGAGGTTGGTCCGTGGACATACAGAATTTCCTCCGTGCCTCGGAAAGCACGTTAAGACGTTGGTCCCGGCTGTCATTTGTAGATCTTTGACAGTCGTTACAAGTAGTCAGAAGCCGAAAGTCTCTCATCCAGTCTTACCAAGGGGTATCGTATTACCCAGTTACTGGGTTGTGGAGATCAGATAGGCAGTCGCTTCATGTAAAATACAGGTACCCAGCCAGCTGCATCCGGTTAGACTGAAAGCCGACCCCAAAATAGTTTGGGAAAAGGTTGGGCAGATGATGATGATGAGATATGGATGACATTGATTGGCAAAAAAAGCTTGTAAAAATGGCAAGACTCCAGTATTTTTATATTGTGATAAAGGAAAAAAAACTCTTAATGAAAGTGAATAGGGTACTGAGTAAGGTAAAGTTCTCAAAAATATAAAGAATAGGATTAACCTGAATAACACTCTTGTGGAACTTGGTGTGTATAATGTTGGCATTCTCGTCGATCTCCCAAACACAGGAGAACGCTAGCCGCTCCTCACCGCCACGTAACGAACATAAGTTAGAACTGAGCAAATCTGGAACAAGGAATATTTATTAAGAAAATCGTCTACACATCGAACTACAGGAACTTGAATTCTAGTTCGTCATAACTGGGATATCAGAGGTTATATAGGGTGATTGGTAATAGGGGTGCGGACTGGGTAAAGAAAACGACATTCTATTTTGTCCGTCAGACAGGTATTACAAAAATATTAGACACGTATTTTTTGTTTTATCAAAAAATTACTTAGTTAAAACTCATTAAAGTTGGAGAGTGGGGGCTCACTACGTCACAAGTAGGTATAAAACTTACCTACATGTGACGTCATGCGCCATTTCAACTCAATATAATATCTCCGTTATTTTATGACCACGTGAAAAAAGAAAAAATACGTGTCCAATACTTTTTAATAAACTACCCGACGGACAAAGAAAAAAAAATGTGATCATCCCCTATTAGTGACCGATACTTAAACTCGTGATTATACTCATGTTAACAAACAACTTTCCCAAAGAAACATTTCTTTATACTCATTCTCTTTTATCATAATAATACAACGGCCAACAGTGCGCGCGCCAGTGGCCTATCAGCTTGCGATAAAATTGAATGAGTATAAAAAAAGTGTCTTTGGGAAAGTTGTTTGTTTTCATGAGTATAATCACGTGTTTAAGTATAGGTCACGTGTTTAAGTATAGGTCACTTATTACCAGTCACCCTACACATATAGTTTAACACTACTAGTTCGTGCCCACAAATTCGTACTTGTCTAAAAAACATAGCCTATACGACTCGGTAATTGTTTAATTTCCATCTGTCTATTTTTTTCTAATTGTATGCGTTTTTTCAGAGATTACCATCATCACCATTCCCTTGCCCTTATTCCAAAATGCCAACATTCCATTATAACCTACATTCAAACTTTACCTACATCTTAATTATAATACTAGTATAGAAATATAAACAACTAGCTGTCCCACGCAAATTTGTATGTTTATCAAGTTGCTATATTCGACCATTCACTACCCTGCAAGATTATTGGCGAATAGACGAAGTGTGCACTTGCAAAATAAAATCTGGCCCATTAGAAGAACAATTTGAGCCACCCCTTTTTTTTTCACGGGTGGTAAATCATCAATTAATGACCCCTCCCACCATGAAGGGAGTGTCAGACTTGTACTGAATAAAACCCATTCATGTTCCTTTTTAGCCCTTTGAGGCAGCCCTGGCAGGCATCGACCCTCTCAGACCCCTTCCGGTTTGCTGACATCTCCTTGAGGCGCTCACAGGTCCGCTGTAGACGGTGAGTAATGGGCTAGCTCACCGTCCGTCCGCCTTATGACGACAGGCCGTGTCGACGGCGCGTTCCTGTTACACATGCGCCTCAATTTAAACCATCCTCACGTATTTATTTTTAAGAAAGCGCACTGACCTGGAACCATATCAATCCTCCTCCCAACTAGATAAACAGTGGTAGATCTGCTAGCGGCCTCCTTGTCAAGCGCAGTGTTAGGTCTCACGAAGTGCGTGACGTCAGCAATATGGACTCCGACCTCGTATCGCTTAAGACCGTTGTTTGTCTTGCCCGGGAGAGCCTTCGCGTGTAAGGCGTCGTCTATGTCCGTGCAACCTGGCGGGTCTACTGAACAAATGCATTCCGAGCGTAAGTCCACTCGTTTTTTTATTTCCTGCAAAAGTGTAAGAAGAATTAATTGGGATGATATTAAATAAAGTTGAAAGGTGGATAAGGATTTTCTGGTCTATTATAATAACATGCCAGATATTTTAGGGCCTTGAGAATCTATCCAGGCCATAAGTCTATTTATTTTTTAAACTTAAAAAATATAATTTTCATTGAGAACACAGAGACTTCGGTTTATCTGTGTTTTAGGCCTTGGTCAGACTGGCAGTGTCACTTTTTGATCGATATGAAGATGTTTCAGTTTGTTGTCTGCTCGAGGTTTATCCGATGAATCTGCTCCTGCTTTAAAACCCTACTGGAGACACATATGCTGATCTGATACGTGCCTGTTTATAGCAGAGTTAGAGCTATAGTAAGTTTAACCTACCTCCTCAGGTATGGTCCAGTCGTTGGCCGGCAGACACGCGAGCACGGCTTCGCTGAACCGAGCGTGAGGCACATCGTGTTCCAACAATATCACCTCGTTCTCCGCATCCTTGTCACCTGAAACATGAAAATAATATGAAAAAAACTGAATGGAATCCATCCTACTAATATTATAAATGCGAAAGTTTGTGAGGATGGATGGATGTTTGTTACTCTTTCACGCGAGAACTACTGAACGGATTTGGATGAAATTTGGCACCCAGGTAGTTTATACCCTGGATTAACACACATATCATACTTTTTATTCCGGTAGTACAATCCTTTGGGACAATTACCGACTTCCACGCGGGCGAAACTGCGGGCAAAGGCTAGAACTAATATTAATATTATAAACGCGAAAGTAACTCTGTTTGTTTGTTACCTTTTCACGACGGCTGCAAACGGCTGATCGTAAAGAAATTTTTACAAGGAGATGGATTATATCCTGAGGAAGGACATAGGTGTATCTTTGTTTGGCAGCCATGGCTGTTTACTTCGGTAACGTGTGGACAGAAAGAAAGACTTGATGTCCAACAGCTATAGTATAAACTCACCAATAGGTCCGAGCGCTCTAACAAAGTGTCCGAGCGGGTACCGACTGTTCCTCGGCCAGGAGTCAAGCGCGACCAGTATGCGTTGCATTGCCAGCACGTCGCTTTGACGCGTCTCGATGCGCACGCGCGGTATACACTTCTCAGCTGGCGTGAATAGGTGACGGACTGCGCCTGGAAGAGGAACTAAGTGTTAAGGCACTAACATGGAACGCACTAACAATCTGAACGGGCCCTTTATGGCAGAACTTTTTATGTCATAATATTATTTTGCATAACAGTGAATAGCATAAACTTCATTTCTCATCAAATCGTTTGGGATACACTCATTTATCATACGTATTCAAAACTCATAATTTTGTAACTATTAGACAATTTTCAGACCTGACTGACTGCCTAACAGACCTCCACAACCCAGTTAATACAGGGTAATTTGGTACCCCTTTTTGTGACTGGTTGTCCTACGTTCGGGCCACTGACTACCTGTAACATCTGTCATAGATCTACAAATGAGACCAATGGCTTAACGTAATCTCCCAAGCACGGAAAACACTCGTTATGTTATGAGTGGTCACCCATCCACGGACCGTCCTAGGCAAGGGCGGCTTCACCTAAAGATTGACCTAACTAGCTGTTATAATTTAGCCACAAGCTCCTCTATAACGTTGCTAATTATTTAAGTTGTGGTATATGATTTGTAGTGCTTTTTTTAAATTCAAAGATATATGACATCCACCAAAACACTCGAGGGCCGCTTAATGGATTTTGGCCCACCTTCTTCCTCACAGACGGAAGGCCCCACTGCCAGGACACACCCAGCAGTCTGTACCTACATATATTGCAGGCTGATAATGCATGAAGCTAAATATTTTAGAAAATAGTAACAATAAATCTTCTTGTGAAACCTACCTGGAAATTTACTCCTCATCAGTATACCACAGTATTGCCTCCATTTTCTCCTAATGATCCCAACAACTTTGCCTGTTGGTGTAACTTCCTCATCACTCTTGTCTACCGGTTTGGCAACCTTTAGAAGCACTGCTTCTTCTTCTAACTGGTCTCCAGGGTCATCGGCTTTATCCTCTAGGACAATGTCACTGGGGCGCCTCCATTCTTCTTCAGGGAATATCTCGACGGCTATGGAGTCTCCATCTACGGCTCTGTTTATTCCTACGTGTCCTTGTAGTAGTATCTGTTGAGAAATAAATACATCGCTTTTAACATTGATTAAATACTGCTTTCTTATATAAAATAAACAGCATCACCAAAGGAACAATGGATGGTCTGTGGGTAAGAAGATATGGTTCAGACCCCACCTGTGTGTGGGAGGCCCCACTGAGATGACAAGTTAAATAATAATAAATAAATAAATTGTGTTTTATTTCAGGCAAAATACCCAAATACAACAATTAAAGACAATTAAAATAGTAAAAACAGTAAAGAAATCATTTAAAAATCATATAAAGCATCATTAAAGAAACCATAAAAAAAAATAGAAATATGGAAGAAAAAATTGGGCTTAATGCAGAAGAATGATGGTGAGAAATTAAACCTAAATAAGCCCTACATCCATCTATAAGTTTTATAAAATCAACAAGAAATCTTTAAGGTCCAAAATTCTTTGGCTAAACCCAACACAACCAGCCCTACAGTAGTGTGCAAGAACTGTTAATTTACCCAACAAAACATGGATGTTTTGTTATTACAACACTACCAAATTACAGTCAAAGATATTCAATACTTACAGGTTTCTCAAACCCATTGACCACTGCGGTACCCTCCAAGAAATTATCCCTAGAAGCACGATATGTTCCCTGGTACAGCTTTCCATTCCGTATTCCCTCATGGATCTGTGATGGCGTCAGGTGCGCGGGATACAGAGCGTCTTTAGAACAGGTCTCTGGTATTACATTCTTTGACAGCTTATCTATGAGGCCAATGATACCTGTCACATTTTCAACGTAATCTTTAGCTGTAAAGAAAAGTAAAGTGTTTTACAATGACGACAAATAACACAATGTACCAAACACAGAGAATATTAAGCTAAAAAACTAACTTATGTTTTGATGATACATGTTGGTTGAAGCAAGAATGTACTTTGACAATCACCAAAAATCACTAAAAGGTGCATTCACACTGTCACCATCATAATATGAGTACATGGTTAGTAGTCAACATGTGCAATAGGGGTGAAGACTGGGTAAAGAAAACGAAATTCTATTTTGTCCGTCAGACAGGTAATACAAAAATATTAGACACATATTTATTGTTTTATCTACATATCAAAAAAATACTTAGTTAAAACTCTTTAAAGTTGGAGAGTGGGGGCTCACTACGTCACAAGTAAGTATAAAATTACCTACACGCGCCATTTCATCTCAATATATCTCCGTAATTTCATGACCACGTGAAAAAAGAAAAAATACATGTCCAATACTTTTCAATAATCTACCCGATAGACAAAGAAAAAAAAAATTTTGATCATCCCCTATTGTATATTGATGATACTTTTTTTTCCCTTTTTTATGGGACAAGGGCAGGAAGACAATTGAAAGAAAAAGGAGAAATGATAGTGTGACACATATGACAGGGGAGAATGGAAGAAAAAATGTGTTGCACCGACCCTAAGTGACATGGGACACGGCCAGAGAGATGATGATGAAGGGCAGTAATACTATAATCTGTCCACATTTTGGGCCAGTCAACTGTATTCTGGGTAGGTGATGAAATATTTTCACTGTAGATAATGGAAATGTTGTAATGTCAACTTACCGATCTTATTACAAAATTATGTTTTTCTTAAATGATTACACTTACCAGTACAGCACACAATTCCCTCTTCCTGAGCCAGTTTTCTGTTATTTTCATCATCAGTAAGCAGCACTATCTTAGGGAACTGCCCGCCTACACTGTTGATACTCAAGTGTGACTCGTACCATGCACATGCTTTGCGGATAGCTCTGTCATTGCGATCATTTTGTTTTTCACCAGGTGCTCTCTCAATGTATGTATCCCTAGGTACAAAATGTGACAATGTAAATCAAAAGATAGAAAATATATTTATTTGTTTTGTATTGAAAATTATGCAAAATAGGCATAAAAATCAAATAATTTATTAAAAATTAAAAGAACAAATAATCGGGGGAAAATATGAAACACGTTCACGGCAATCACTCAGTTTAACGCTGGGTCACCAAGCAAGAAACAAAACACAGCGCTAGTTTTCAGCAACAACCAAAAAGTAAGGAATATATTGACAAAAATTGAACTTACTTGTGGTGTTCATTAACAAATGAATAAAACTTCCTCTTTTTATTGTTTATAATCTCCAACAATCTCTGGTACATTGCAGTGTTTTGATGTTTCACTTCTTCAAGCACAGTCTGAAGTATAATAACGTTTTTCAACGCATCTTCTTCGAGGACGTCGATTTGGTGAAGCACTACGTTAGTATCGAGGATCAGGTAATGAGGATAGTTGTACAACGAACATATCGACTCGGGTTTTTCGTCCAGAACCAATTCGTCATCTTTATGAGGACATGTATTACACGCAGCGGATCCACACAGCAAATCATCGCGTAAATAATGTTCCCTTACAATCTGCAACACATTGGAACGTTTCAGCCATTCAAATTACAGATAATTATAATAAAATAAGCTTTACAAAATATAACCTCACTTTTATAATGTTACCGCGCTTTGTTTTAGTTAGAAAGGTTTTAGTAGTCCACATCGTGAATGTGAATTGCTTTGTGATAAATAATAATCTTGTGCTTGTGTACTTGCATATGGCTATTTTATGCTATAAACAACATTTGTTGAATCGTACAAAATCTAACCACATTCACCAGTTCACCACAACAATATTACAACATGAACAAAACAACTGTCAGTACTCAGTTGTGTCTGTGTCAATTCAATTGTGTCAGAGTCAAACTCAAACACTGCGACACCTGTGATAGAAAATCACAATCTTCACGATTGTGATTTTCTATCACAGGTGTCGCTAGTATCTTCTTGACTCACGGAAAACGTGCTATGAGAAAAATGTATAAAGGGTGTAAAACACCTCTTAACGAAGCCGAAAGGCACTGGTTCTCCCTGTCATTGCGATCATTTTTTTGTTCTACACCATACCTGGGAACCTTCTAGTTACGAAGATATTAGGGGTCAAAGTTCCAACTTTTTGACAACAATCAGCACAATGTTTTGAGTGCGTTACATTGAGTTCTACCACAAAACATGATTTTACACCCCCCAAAAAAAAGTCGTTTCCCAGCAATATTTTTTGCGTAAAATTACTTAGTTTCATGTACAGAATGCTTGGTTGACGGCTTCGTGATGAGGTGATTCACACGGTGAATAGGTGGAGGTTCTACAATTAATTTTCTCCAGCTGATCCCACCATGCGTTGCAATGCACTTGTTCCAACCCACTGCTTACCTACACACTACCTACTGAAAAACCTTCTACAAAGTAAAAGTATAACGTTTAAAAAAAATGAACCAAATCGGTTAAGTCGTTCTCAAGTAATGGCGTGACCAAGGGAAATAAGGATTCCTTTTTTTTATTTATAAATGTGGAAATAGATTGTCATCTTTATTTTAATATTCTATGAATATTTAAATGATTTTGATGACACGCAAACAGCAAACAGTGCACCTTTTTCTTTACAAACAATCAATTTAATATGTATTACCAAAAGTAGCGACTGAAAATATAATTAATTAAAAATATTTCGATAATGTATGTTTTTTTACTGCTTTGCAATGTTTCACCAACCACATGATTTCCCACATTATTAACCGTATCTCTAACCATAAGCTTTATACAACCAAAGACGGCTTTATTGATTGATCGACCCAAGCGCATAATCACTCGATGAAACCGCTTTAATTTTCTATTGAAAGTGTTACCTAGGCTTGAAATGAATTTCAAATCCTTTCTTACTGGTGGAATCGTCAGTTTAGCCCGCGAAATTCAAATTTTCTTCCGTTTTTTGCAATTGGCTGGTCAGTGACAATTTGTATTTTGATGTAAATATGACTCGCTGCCGTAACAAGTATGGCTTTACCGAGTTATAATTTTTAAAATCAACAATGCAACCCGTTCATTTTAACCCCATTGAATGAGTTTTTCATCAAATAGTCATAAATGGGATTAAATGAACTCAAAAGGGTCGTATTCATGGTTTTAATGATTATCATTCTGTAACTGTAAATACATTATGTATTTGAGCCGCGAATCAAAATATTTTGTTTATCATACAGCCTGACACTGACCGGCAAATAATAAATATTGAATCGAAATATTGAATTTCGCCTTCCACTTCCACCTTATAAGGGAGCTATTTAAAGACGCTTATTAAAGTTGAGAGATTTTTTAACATCAATAAAAGTATCGTTATGTAAGTAGTGGCTAATTTTAATCATCACTTAACTTTAACTGCGTTTATGAATAAAACCTGGGTTGTGTTTTTGTCGATAAGATTTTATAGTGTAGTGGCCCATCATTCATCACATTAATTCGGACCCTCTAACTAACTAGCGGTTTGTTAAGATTGGGGCCAAGGAAACAAAGGATAAGCATGCCGATAGTCTGCCCTCTTTATTTGTGACACTTGCTAGCGGACAGACAGCACCATTGACAGCTTTTGAAATGGCGGGAAGGAAAAGAATCGAATGAATTGTCAAATTAATAATGACAGCAAAAAAAATAGGCGATGCGATTGCACACGTACGTACTTTATTATCTTTATCTAATAAAATTGTGGGTATGTACAAGTATAGTTTTATTACAGGACTCTAAATACGGTATGTATTTTGTACATTCTACTTGGTGATTTTGCAAAAGAAGTACTTAGCCGCTTTGATAATACGCTTCATTGCAGTACCTAGTGTTAATGATAGTTATCATTCATTAGCTTTAACACGATTACCACTGATTATGCGTAAATCTGACGATTTGTATAGCTACTGTATATCACTGTATCTGTAGGCCATGTTTGTACTCAATAGAAGTGGCATATTATCAAATAAAAATGAGATAATTGCGTCTCTCGACGCGTTGCCGCAGATAAACATATCAGTCGAGTGCTGACCGGCGGACGGACGCCGGCTGTTCGCGCTTATGTAGCGCGCTTACTACGCTCTAACCAGCTATTTAAAAATACTTCGAACAATATTCAATGCATAAATAACGCGTTAAAATAGTGAAGTAACTAAATTATTGTCTGTGTTTTATCAGAAGCAGTTTCATTAATGAAAGTGACAATATTTTAAAAAGGTGTAAAAAACTGAAAAAATGCCTAAAAGTAAAAGTTTCAAGTCGCCCCAACAGCTATGGGAAGCTGTATCCTCAAAATCTGTTCATCTAGTTGAAGGATTTTTTTTCAATCTTGGAGTGCTTGTGGCAAAACATCCATGGAAGACAGTTATTTTGACATTCAGTTTTGTGTTCCTGAGTTGTATTGGACTGATGAGATTTCACATAGAAAAGAATCCCATGAAGTTATGGGTACCACCAGAATCTGACTTCTATTATGACACAAACTGGTACATTGATACATTTGGCACAGGATTCAGACTTCAGAAAGTAATAATAACTGCAGATAATGTTCTTGAGCCAGAAGTTTTATCTGCAATTAATAACCTCTCTAATGAAATAAATTCAATCCAAGTGAATTATGAAAATGTAACATACACAATGAAGGAATTGTGTTACAAAGTACCTGTTGTCAATTTTTATAGTTCAAGTCGCGATAAAAGATCATTAGACATATTACCGGAAAACAATGCCCGTTCGAATACAAGTGTTAACAGTGAAAGTGATTTTGCAGACCCTACACTCTGGGTCAATGATGAGTTTTATTGTGATTTCTTAGAAAGTTTTCAATATACTTGCTACCGGCTTAATATATTGGATATATGGAAGAATAAACAAGAAGAAATAAACCAAGCCACTAAACATGATATTATTGACAAAATAAACAAGATTAAAACGAACCCTACTACAGGTCATCCGACTGATTACACAAAATTGCTTGGTGATATGAAATATGATGAACATGGTGATATTGTTTCTGCTGGATCAATAATTTTAACATGGTTTACACATGTTAATATGACCAGTATTGATGTAAATGAGGTGGGTAATTTAGTTGGTACTGAAGACTGGGTCTCCATCCCGTTAGCTATGTGGGAAAATGAATTTTTAAATGTAATGGAGTCAATTTCTCATAATGTTTCTGATATTAATGTGTACTATGAAGCTGGGAGAAGTTTTGCAGATATTAGTGGCAAAGCCATGTTTGATGAATTAGACAAACTGTTTATGGGTATATTGTTGATGTTTCTGTATATACAATTTGCTCTATCTCGTTATAATTGGCTAGAAATAAGATTAACATTAGGAAGTGTAGGACTTTTGTGTGTAGGATTGGCCTATATAACTGCTGTAGGTTGGTGTTCAGTACTTGGTATATCATTTGGGCCAATTCATTCTTCTCTTCCTTTTCTTCTCATGGGTCTTGGAGTAGATGACATGTTTGTAATGAATGCCTGTTGGAATAATCTACCTGAATCAGCGTCCAAAAAAAGTTTACCAGTTAAAGTAGGACTCATGCTGAAACACGCCGGTGTTTCCATTGTAATAACGTCATTCACGGACATTGTCGCTCTACTTATTGGTGCTATTACGATACTTCCGTCCTTAAAGTCTTTTTGTGTCTACGCCGCTATTGGTGTGTTTTTCATATTTTGTTATTCAGTTACTTTTTATGTTGCTGTGTTCACATTAGATTTAAAAAGAATCCAGGATAACCGAAATGGTGTTTTATTTTGTTATCAACATAAAAGAGAAATTAAAGTCTCGACTAATAAAACAATATTCCAAAAATTCTTAGAAGAGTTTTACAAACGCGTCGTCTTTACTATTCCCGGTAAAGTTGTTGTTATTTTGTTCACTGTCATTATTACCGGTTTTAGTTTAAAAGCTATTCTTCATCTAGAACAGAGGTTTGATCCTAAATGGTTTATCCCTGACGATACTTACTTCAAAGATTTTCTTAACGCACATGATTTTTATTATCCAGAAGAAGGTAACATGGCCATGGTGTTTTTAGGAGAAATGAATTATAACAAAGAATTCATCCGATTACACGATATGATACAAGAGTTAAAGAAAGAAACGTACATTTATGATGTTAACTCTTGGGTTGAATACTTCCATCAATACATTTTACAAAATTATGATCGAGATCTTGTAAAAAATGCAACGGCATTGACAGATCTCGAATTTAATAAACGTTTATCAAGATTTTTATACAGTCCGATTGGAGGCAGATTTCAAGTTAATTTTAAATTTGCTGAACATTTTGAGTGTGGCAGTCCTGCTACACAAATAAAAGCTACCACAATGATATTTAACTTCGCGAAATTTAGCGGCCCAGATGAATACATACCGGCAATGAACCATGTTAGAAATATTGTAAAATCTACATATATCAGTAGTGGTGATGGTTATAGAAGTGTCTGGTCAAAAGTATTCGCGAACTGGGTCACAGATGAAATCATAGCTGTCGAAGTTGAAAGGAACATAGAGCTGGCACTACTTTGTGTAATGGTTTGCACTGTTATTTTGATAACTAATCTACAAATGTGTTTGTGGATATTTCTTTGTGTTCTATTAACACTTCTCAATGTGTTGGGTTGTATGCAAAGGTGGGGTATGACTGTGGATATAGTGTGTTGTATAGGTCTCGAGCTCGCGACAGGTCTGTGTGTGGACTACGCAGCTCATGTAGGTCACACATTTTTAACATTGACAGAAGGTTCTAGCTCTGAGAGAGCTTTCAAAACCGTCACAACTATTGGATCTGCGGTGTTATTGGGTGGAGGCTCCACTTTCCTCTCGTTGTCTCTCCTTAGTATGTCCAAAGCATACACTTTCCAATCTTTCTTTAAGATTTTCTTGCTAGTGATATTATTTGGATTATTCAACGGTTTAATATTTTTACCAGTAGGTTTGTCGTTAATAGGGCCAAGTGCGTACAAATCAGATAAACAAAAAAATACCGCTGAAATGGTAGAGTTAAATGGAAAACACGAAAATGTAGAAAAACAATTAGAAGATGGATGAACAGGAAATACTTTCAGATTTATTGGATTTACCTACGTGTGATAAGTAATCCACACAGTTGTATGTGATAACTGATATTAGTGACAAATTAATATGTAATTATGGGTTAATGTCACAATCGGAAACAGAGGATGATACGTTTAAGTATCATTTTCCTAAATGATATGAAAGAATTGCAAACACACGTGAGGTATCTTGCATATCATATCGGTTAAGATAATAATAAGTATTTGTATTGTTACGGTGCTATGTTAAGTAAACTGTTACAATTACGACAACTATTTTTAGAAGTCTCTGTCATCTAACAATCAAGCAGTTCCTATGTGAAATCTACATATTTATCGACAGTCCAACGGAACTAAGTGTAAAATCTTGTAATCATTGTCGTCGTACCTATGTGATGTTAAAAGTAGCGAGCAAGTCTGTTAGCCTATCATGCTCTTATCTGACTTGAAAATAAATTCAGCATAATTATGTGTGAAAGTATAAATGTATTGTGCTTTAAGTACCTAATTAATACGACTACGACCTAATTGATACGACTGCTGGTACATCTGTGGTATTTTCCAATCAATTAGTTATAAGTTGATAGTATTTTTATAGATATTAAGCTCCGAATGTGTTCATCAAGATCATAAAAGATTCATCAAGATCCCTGATTATTTATTAATACGTTGGTTTTGTCGAAGTATTTCTACCTGAGAATAAATGTTTTAAAGTCTCATTCTAAAACATGCTTTTTATTATAACTTTGACGGTTCGAATATTACCTGGTATTCATGTATGTGTCAAGATATGAAAATTACGCTACTTGCTTTAATTTATATGCAGTTAAAGCTAGTAGTTATCATTAAAAAAATGTTAGCCGCTCACCAAGATCTTTTGTAAGTCGAGGTAGTATATTATACTAAATGAACTTAATTAAATGTCAATTACTTTAGTCGGGAACTAAAGTAATGCCATTTAATTAAGTTTATATGTTTCACACGCGGGTCGTGATCGTGGATCTGGGGTACAGTCATCTACTATGGTGGTATTGTGCTTACCGAAAGCTTTCACAGTTACCTGTATTCTAAGACTCTACTGGATCTGTCCACTAGTAAACCGCCAGAAATTATAAGTGCTCATACAAGGAAAACGAACAAATATTATAAGTGCAGCAGACGTTATTTTACGATCTACCAGCGTTTATAAATAAATATGTGGATTACCTACAGAGACTCGGTGATAACTGAGGATTAAATATGGCGTAAAAGATAATTACAATAGGCTGAGTTAGATCACGCATAGTAGGTAAGTAGCTAAGCAAAATTTCACCCAATCCAACACCTGCTAATAATTTAGATTTTTAGAGAACGTCACAATATCACATATTTTGGCTACCATTACCTATTTACCTGGCTTCGTATTGTCTTATCTGCCTTAGTTATATTAGATTGTTTGAAAATAAGATAATTTATAAATTATCGCCTTAATCCGACCCAGTAAATGTTAGACAAATACGAATTTCCCAAGTAAGTACATAAGGAAAGTCAGCAACATGATATATTGCCAATTTGTCACCAGTTTTTTTTTTATATGTGAATTATTGCAAATTTGCAATTAATAGGAACTGTCATTAAACAATTGGTGGGTATGACGTATAAAACGACAATATTAATCTAATGGCAACAATGTAATTATCCAGACATTATCTAAAATCCTAGCCACGGTTAAGATATGTACTTATTATGGAATTAATGAATTACGCGTTCAAGCTAAGATAAACTTCCAATTTTGCATCCGTCAAATTTTAAAGTAATTTTGTTAATATGATATGCCTTTGTTTACTATCTAATATATGCGATAAGTAAATGCTTGTTAAATGGAGCGTTACTTTTCGATATGGTTAAACCGAATACGCGACTGGATTATGTAAGGTAATCTTCGGTACTCAACCGTTTTCTACCAAAACTATTAGAATACAAAAAAAAATCCTAATCTCCATTTTATTCTGGTTCTTCAAAATCATGCAATCCAACGATGTCTTGTGGGACTTGAGCTTGACAAAATCTTTGTCAATATTTACACTTGTCTTATTTTACGATGATTGTAATTGACTTAAAACGACCAAACGGGAACACTTCGTTCTTTTTCACTAGTTCATCAGAACATTTTGAATGGATGACAGAATTAACGGAGGCCTAAAGGTGGTCCATTCCAGCATCCTATACCTTATCCAATATAATAAATATGCTACATTTTTTTTTTAATAAACATAATTAACTTTTAGTACCTGCATCAAGGTGTTTATTGTTTATAATTATATTTAGTTACTAAATAAAATAAATGCGATGACCATTGATGCAGGTGCCTTAAGTTTATTTTGACTGAAATGACATTTAAAACCGGAATGTTAGCATTAGATACTCAACCGTAGTACATGATATTATGATCGTGTAGGACCGGTCCCTTTATTCCACGGAATTGCGGACCCCAGTAATAGGTCAGGAAACTGACTAGAAACAGAAGGACGTACGTAGGTATCATCAAACGATAACGCGGACGAAACAGGATGCTGATGATGTGTTCCTGATTAACTAATGACTACAGTCTAACTGAGAAATTGCTCTTTGACCCGTCAGTAGATAATTCCGGTCAGGCGTATTATTTGTTATTTCTTGTTAAAAAAACATTCTTGTTCCACTTGCTTATCTTTCAATTAGCTTCACCAGGAATCTTCAAGAACATACAATAAAAAAACGTAGATAGTGTAACTAGTGCGTGCAATTCTCCCTTTAAAAAAAACAGACTTGTTATCGAATTATAAATGACTTTGAAATCAAAAGAGACATACAGCCAGTTTAAAAACATACATAATGTTAGTTTTAAAGGGTTACTTCGGCGTGTTGTTATGTTGAATGTGTAACTTAATTAAAAACATTGCCAGTAGGTAGTATTCGCCCTACAATATCGCAATGACAACAGGGTCATAAAACCAAGTTGCCCGGTCGCGAGTGATTTGCCCTATGCAACCTATATAATAACACACTTATAACACACAAATTAAACACTTTTTAGTTTTTATTTTAAACGTGTAACAAGTAAAATGCCTCACTTGAAAATAAAATTCAACTTTACTCAATGCCAAATGAGAAAAGAAACGTATCGCATATGAGCTCCCCTTTTTATTATTAGTGACAGATACAATTTGGCCATCACACAAACTGGGTAGTTTGTGTGATGGCAAAATTGTATCTATCACTAGCAGAAATTAAACAGAACTGAAACCAGACAAAGCCACAGTGCGCAATAAAAGCTAAATTGCAAAAATTAAGCATTTTTTGGCTGTTAAGCGATTGAAGTACAAATCAATAACTGGATACGTTAACAAAGTGTAATATAAAACTACTTATGCGGTAGATTTAATTTGAATAAGATTTGGTATGTTAATTCAACTAATAAGCAGACATCCGTTCGTTGAACTCGGCTCCATATTTAGACTGTCGCAGATTTTCTTTTGTACTTTTTGCCGTTCGAATCCTGCAATTATTTGGAGCATAGTGAACTCACTACTGCGTAGAGTAGGTATAATGTAATTTAATTACAGTTCCATTCAAATTACTAGGTAGGTGCCTACATTAATGCACGCCTGCATCGAAGAATCATTATCTGATTAGATTACCGACTTGGGTTTATTACAGATAATAATAAATTATCATCTTCTACCTAGCCTTTGCCCAACTATGGGGAGGTCGGATTCCAGTCTAAACCGAATGCAGCTAGATACCAGTATTTTCTTTGGAGTACTACATAATCATAGTACCTACTGGGTAATAATTTAATAAGATACCCATTGGTAAGACTGGTTGTCAGACTTTCGGCCCACTGATTATCTGCAGCTAGATAATAATTATGACGAACAGAAAAAGCTATCTCTCTGAATATAGATAAGTACATTTCTAACCGCCCAGTAATTTAACACGTAATAGGCATGGTGGTGGATTTACATACATAATTTTGTATTAAGTATATTTATTATAATGGTTCTGTTTCCGGAATAGTATCGAATATAGCGACGTAAAATAAAAATATAGCATAAAACCTGTTTTTATTGCTTGTTTACATTCTAGTAGTCCGGTCAATTTAGACATTCGAAGGTGCATAAAATCCCAACAAGCTGAAAATCAGTAAAATTGTTCAAAGCATAATTATAAATAATATTTAAAAGTTCCCCATCATTCCCGTGTATGGATTTTTTTAAATTCAAGGTCAAAGTTCAAAAAAATGAGTTTTTCGCGATTTTCAGCAAAACGGTAAGTTTTATCATAAAAGTACCTAAGACAAAAATTGTAGATCACAAAATTATCTATAAAAAGTGTCTCAGTACTTTTTTTCTTACGAGCCACCGTTTCAGAGATATAACGATTCAAAAAGTTATAAAAGTTGTTATCGTCATAATGTCGACTTGGTGGAGGGTAGTTAGAATTATCAAATACTGCGGTTTGAATATCTTAGCGAATAATAGATGCAGCTACGTCTAGGACTCTCAATGGTTCTTCTGTTTTATTCATTTTTTTTCGTACCAGGCTTGATTCAAGATATCATGATTATTATCCACTAAGCATATGTTGATGCTCTCGATTTCTCAGTGATAATAAGTTTATCACCATACTTTACTTTTAGTCGTAGTTTAATCGTTCTGTAATCTAAAGTCGTAGTTTTGCAAAAATTTTGTAATTCGTTCGAAGTGAACTGACAGTCATCGCTATTTTCAATGTAAGTAAATATTTCCTCCATTGCCAGATTCGTAGCTTCGTCTTTAGGACGACCCATTTTAGCTCCAGTGGAAGGTTTTAAAAAAATAGCATAGCAATCTCGATGATACTTAGGCAACAACTAAATCATATTCAAATTCGACTCGAGCAAGAACAGCTTTTGCTATAGCATCGTCACGAGTCCGAGCTGTTTCCAGAATGGAATCTTTAAATTGAAGTGTACTTACTTGGCTAATTCGACGGCGAAAATTATTTTTTTTTATTTTTTTATTTAATTAAATTAAATTAGTTCTTTAAAATAAAAAGCTGATTCACTGATACGTGAGTGATACGTGACTGTACGAGGAGGATTTGCTGTGGATGTACTGGCTTCTGGTTCTTCAAGTTGTCTTTTATTTGCTGCAGCAATAGAAGACTTTCGAGTATAATTTTTACGACAATTTTCATGTATTGTCACAGATTTCTGATGTTTGAGATATTCCGAAAATTCATCAGCTCTTTCGATACTTGCATTAATTAATGTCTTCATACCACGTTCAACACTAACAACTCTAGAGATGTATATAGGTGGTCTCATGCATATTATGACGATAATAACTTTTATAACTTTTTGAATCGTTATATCTCATAAGAGGTGGCTTGTAGGAAAAAAAGTATTAATACATTTTATAGATAATTTTATGATAAAACTTACCGTTTTGCTGAAAATCGCGAAAAACTTATTTTTTTGAACTTTGATCTTGAATAAAAAAAAAACCATACACGGGAATGATGGGGAACTTTTAAATATTATTTATAATTATGTTTTGAACAATTTTACTGATTTTCAGCTTGTTGGGATTTTATGTACCTTCACTCTCATTTTTTGGTTTAGATTCACCGGATTATAGGGCTAATAAGTAATGGGTGATTCATTTATTTTTTTGTATGTATATGGGGTTTTGTTTTTGACAGATAAAACGTAAATCATGTTAACCTATCATAGTATTTTTGTTCAGTATTGTTTGAAATTTCATCTTTGAAAGACTTAATATCAGTGTTCTATGAGGAATCTGTTTCGTGCGCTTACAACAACTTATGGTCAACATAATGGGCCTACCGAACGCTGGATTCGCTATATCATGGAAAAGTTTGAAAGCCAACTTGTCACACAGCACGTGCAACCATGGCTGTAATGCGACTTTGCGAGAACACTCTTCGGACCGGTGAATTGGCCGCCTAGATCCTGTGACACCCCTAGACTTTTTCCTTTGGGGCTATGTAAAGTCCAAAGTATGATTGATAGCCGCGTATGATTAAGCAACTGGAAGCCAACATAACTCGCGTTATTCGCCAAATATACCACTCGAAATGCTAAAATTGGAACTGCAGCATCAACCATGGTAACCACCGTGATGGACAACATTTGAAAATGTTCAATAAATAAATGTGTGTGAGTGTAATAATGGCTATTTTGTATGATAATAAGGATAACCTTTTTTTTTATATGTTTTTTAGCTTTGATAAAAGTAAGTAGGTACCTCCAAATGAATTACCTGTTATTAGCTGAGTAGTTAGATTCTTCAATTTATGTAAGTTTTAGTGGCAGATCGATTCCTCAAAGCCTTTTTAACATTCTTACGAATTTGTTGGCAAAAGAATAGCTTGCCCACGAATTCATGATTAACCATGGACCTACTGCATACCTAACCTAATTTCGGGTCATCATATCTACTCAGCTTATGGCGGTTACATTGCTGGGAGTTTGGGACTGCTTTCTGTAAATTCTGTGAAAGGGAGTGGATCATCCTACCTACAATACGCGGGCCCTACGCAGCTTCGAGAATATTCTTATTATCTTCGAATGTTACGAAATTATGTTTTAGTTGTAGTACCTAAGGGACATAAGACATAACGGACCAGAAAATAGATAATTTACTTATTATGCAGTAACTACAAGGTGTTGCTCAAATATAATTCATGCCATGATGATATAAAACATCCAATTTAATGCAGTCTTTGAGCCGTGAAATTAACAGCTCGTGAATGGCATGTTAACCACAGAGTTCTGCTTATTTCGCTACATGTGCAGCGTCATGTGGTGACGTCGATGTTGATAAATAGCAGCTGCACATGCAAGCAATAGAAAAAATAGTGATAGAAAACACTAATTTGCCTAACGATGGTCATCATTAGGAAAATTTGTGTTTTGAAATATAAAACTTCCGAACGAGCAAACGCGCGTCGATTTGTATTGCATTATAACCTTTTGAAGACTCGCTTCGAAGGTAGCTTCTATCTTGTGACAAATCGATCTAGAAGTTTTGTCGGCGAACTAGGTACCATGACTGCATTGTATACTTAAAAAAACATAAATGTGAAAATGGGAGCCAAGTTCAATATTAAGAATATGCGTGGTAGTTGACAACGCCGTCAAAAGAATTGAGATCTAAATGGGTGCCAAGTTCTGTAGTTACACAAAGCAGATAACTAGACGGATAATTTAAAGCTCAAGATTTGATTTGGCTAGTTTTCACATACAGGTTATATTATATTTGGCTAATCAACTTATCCTCTTTATACACGCAATTTATTGTTTTTATATAGTAAGATCAACAAATCCTACTCTTCAAAAAAATGGTTTCCAGGTAAAAACTACTTCACACCACGCACTACTACAAATCGGCTACAATTACTACACATCGCTTACTATACACAAAAGATTTTGAGTTATTAAGTGGTCAAAAGTGGCTCCAAATGGCACGGCTGCTGCGTCGCCAGTTCCTTCTTGGCTTGACCTTGGCTTTGCCATGCTGCCGCATGTCTAGTTACGCGATAGATATTATTCATTATGTCCTTCTTGACATAAAAAAAATCTTCTGAAAGTAAGTATAACTAATTTCCTTTTAAACTGCATGCAACTGCATTCTCCGTTAGTAACGAGTCCAGACAATCTCTAAAGATTCTTATCAATTTACCGAATTTAAACTAAACATATCGTGAGGCATTTTTTCTGTACAAAATAATGTGGATAAGGCAGATAAAAGTGTTCGTAGAGATTTAGTGATAAGATATAACCTAAAACTTTCTTTTGTATAGTTCGGTAGACATACAATGTCTAGTTGCGTGTGATATAACTTGTTATGTAATAATGCAATCTATTAATCTTCCAGGTCATCGCATATGGTCAGTTTCTCATTATGCACCTGAGGGCTTGGAAACCTGGCAGTCGTAGAAGTGTGCACTCAGGTGCTCTGTGTCATATCAAGTAAAACACCTTGTAAAATCCTAGTTTCGGTGATCTACTTTTATGCAGATAGGTACTTACACTGAAATAGGCCATCCTTAAGACGGAAACATACTTACGTGTCGTGGCGTGTCGTGTCGCGCCAGAAGCAAATCGGTTTTATACATTTAATATGGTTAGGGACATATTTGCATGGCGTGTCGTGTCGAAACGATGTATGAAACCGAATGCTTCTGGCGCGTCACGACACGTAAGTGTGTTTCCGCCTTTAAACATACTAACTAGCAGATCAAACAGTGTCTTTGTCGCTGGTGTAAGATTGGCACAGCATAATGTTGATTGGCTTATCAAGTAAAAGTAGGTAAGTATTTAATCAATAAAAGTAGGTAAGTACCTAACTTTAATTAATCAAATTCTTACTTTCTTAATATAAAGTTTTAACATTATTTAATTCTAGATCTTATGTATTCAAAGAAGTCGGTTTGAAGGACGTCCTGTCTGATCGTCTAGTTACGTTTGTGATATGTGAGTGTTCCCTCTCACGGCAATATTGGCCACGAAGGTTACATAACAGTGATGTAGGTAGCTATTTTTAAACCAGATGTAATGATCATTTCTAGTTCACTTGATGTGGCACCTTGTATCCATACTTCCTTACTAATATTGTAAATGCATCGAAGTTACTTGTCAGTTTTTTACATTTTAATATCAAACTCAGAGCATTTATTTCAATTAGACCATTACAGGCACTTTTGAAAGTCAAAAAACAAAACAAAAACGCGAAGCTACAGTCCTAGTCACAAGGCATAAAAACTTGTGAAAGTACTGTAGTTGTCCATTCCATTGCGTAGATCTCTATGGAGAAGAATGGGCAAGAAACTCCACTCTTTTAAATCAAAGTATTGTTAAAAAATCTTGGTTATCAACACTCATGTTGAGAATTGTATTTATGTGAGAACGATGTCGAAATACGTGCAAGATAAGAGCGTCCAGAGTAAAAGAAAATAAAGTAATTAAAATAAACGTGGCATCTAAGATATGACCAGTCACAACTGACAGTATCCGTTCACGAACATGATGCATATATCAGCCATCATTCAACTCGACAATATTAAAGGGAATTCTAAATGACACCCGCCGGCCGCCACCATCAGCGTGACAATTGAGTGAGCCTAACATTTACTCAACCGCCTGGGTAAATTCGCGAAAAATTATATTGCTGTTTCTTTTGATTGCGTTGACATAGAAGTTTGATTTTATTACAGCTTAAAGGTATTATAGATCTGAGTATTTGATATGAATTTCAATTTAATACCTCTACGCGATCATGAGGAAAGGGGTAGTAAGTTTAAAATTATTAAAAATATTTTTATTTTATGATGTAACTAAAAAATTACGGTTTTCGCAATGTTTCCTTTATCTGTGCTTTAAGACGTTGCTTCGTACCAAATTTCAAGATTCTAAGTTCACGGGAAGTACCCAGTAGGTTTAGATTCCCTTGCGAGTGTCAAAAATTTGTGGCATAAACGGCTGTATGTTTTGATTGCGTTGGCTTAGAAGTTTGATTTTTTCACAGCTCCAAGAGACAGTAGACCTGAGTATTTGATATAAATTCCAGCTTGATACCTCCATGCGTTCCTGAGAAAAAGGGTCTTGACAGACAGACAGACAGACGGACGGACAACAAAGTGATCCTATAAGCGTTCCGTTTTTTCCTTTCGAGGTACGGAACCCTAAAAATTATACGTTTTATAATAAGCTCATCGGTAAGGTAACTACAAGACGTATAGGTAATTAATTCCTCTACGATCTTAAATTTCTTTGAGAATTTTATTTAATAAACAGGAGGTAAGGACTAATAGGTACTTGCGCCAATATCTGGGCAGAAAACGAGGCTGGGGAGCTAACCTGCTCTATGTTTTAGTTTCGACATGGTTATTGGCATTGCATTCTAAGCAAAATTGCCGTGAAAATGAAAACTAGCACGATGTAACTAAGTACCTATAGCTATCTATTGAAGTGTCTAACTACTGGGTAAGTACATAAGCACTGCATTATCAGTAACTATACGTCAATAAACAAACAAAGAAAACGCTTGAACTACATAATATTAGAAGACAACAAAGACCTAAGTCGTGAGCACGGGTAATCATAGGTATATGATTTCATATTAGTTACGAGACCATAATATCAAAAAGGTTCAACGATATTTTTTCCTAATAAAATATTCGTGTGCGTTTGAACCGCGCGGCCAAAGCGTTGTTTTTAATTGTGCTATTATTTTGTAATAATTTGTAAATGTTCAAAAATACATTATCGCCAATATCTCTCTGAAAAAGCATCGCAGATGTCTGAAGATTTTTGTAAAACCCCGATTTGAATATGTCAGAATTTATAAAAATACAACCAAAAGTCCTATTTTAAGGTTTATATGTATTTCAGGAGCACGTTTTGAAAAACACGTTATCGCCGATATCTCGCAGAAAAAGCATCACAGGTCTGAATTTTTTTGTAAAACCTATATTTGAATTAATGTCAAACAATGTAAAAATACAAAAAAACCCTAGGTTTATATTTTAGGAGCTAGATTTTTACGTAAATAACACCTTTTAATAATGTAGAACTACCGATAAGTCAAAAAACAGTTTTATTTTTCATGATTAAAACATTCATTGCGTTTTGAAAGTTTCTATAGGGTGACCATGGCTTAGTGTTTACAGAAGTCTCGAGTGTTCTAAATTAAAATAAACATATGTTTATATATCTTTAAAATTACAGATTATTTATAGTTACCCCTCCATTGCTTGGTAGCTAAAAATACTGCGGCTCTGAGTACTGAGTACCATAACAAATAACTTTGCACTATTTCGTAATTCCAGTAAGATATTATAACTTTTTTACTTATGATTTTGGGAATCAACTTTTACAAATTATTACATAATCCTGACATAGTTTTTTTTTTTAAACGCTAGGTATTGCTTAATATTGTCGGATATTAAATACTCCGGTAACCATACATCATGTATTTACTTCCCGTGCAAGCAACGGACGCCATGTGGGCAGCTACTTCCGTTCAAATCAATGTTTTATAAATAACTCTTTCGTAACGATTAAAAGTAAATAAATCATTGGAGGAAACAATAAGATATTTTTTATTAGTCTTTCTGTCACTGACACGACATACACTCGCGAGCAATGAAAAAGTTCCAGTGACATAGCACCAAATTACTCCTAAACGGGAAAGGCTAGCTTAATGACGCCGTCTGCAATATTGAAGTACCTACACTTAACAGCGCATCAGAATATTACCAACTATTAACTAAAAACGTAATGTTCAAATTTTAAATTAAATGCTTTAAAAAATTGGGGCCATTTGGCAAATAAAACCGAATCTCTAAGTAGGGGTTTTATTAGGTGTAAACGTAGGATTTGATAACTCAGTACTTGGTGTTTCCTCCATGTGCTCTCAATACAGCTTCTATGCGATTGGGCATGCTGAATACCAGATTCCTCAGCATATGCTGAGGAATGATCTCCCATTCTTCGATGAGCGCGTAATTCAACTCACGAAGAGTAATTGGATGTGGGGCTCGGTTTCTCACACGTCTGTCAAGCTCGTCCCAAGCATGCTCAATAGGATTCAAATCGGGGCTCCTTGCTGGCCACTCAATTTTGTGGATTCCTACGTCCTGAAGATACTTATTTACAACTTGAGCAGTGTGGGCCCGTGCATTATGGTACATGAACACTGCATTGTCGCCCATATTGGCCAAAAACGGACCAGCTTGTTCATTGAGAATCTCATTGATGTATCTCATTTGAAGCAGCTTAGCTTGAAGCCGTTAAAACTGACAGCTTCAACTGATTCTGTATTGAAAACTACAATCTCTTACTTAATGAAGTATCTACACGAGATCGCTTGAGACTTTGTGACAGGGCAAAATTCATTGGACCCCGCCAACACTTGCAAGACGCTGACTGATCGACTAGAATACTAGATCACCGTTGACAATGGCTGGTAAAAAAGTCGTCCAATAATCCCCTTGTTGATCCATACAAACTAGATCAACGTAATATTTTTTATTTCCCTAATTTGGTAAATAATGTTCAAACTAGTTTGCAGATCGCTAAACTTTTTGTTTGGTTTGATTTATCGGCTTAATATATCACAAATATGATAAGTCATTATACGAGTTACATGCGTGACGTAGACGTAGATTTTCTTGGTAGGTCCAGCTTTTACCTATTAGTACTTGTATAGGTAGGATAAGTCAGCAGAAAATATCCGACCTTATATATTTTTTGCGAATATGTAATCCCAGAGAATGAGGCCTCATTGACTAGCAAAAACAGTGAGTTTTGAAGTCCTACTTAGCCGGTTTAACTGCATTGGTTCAAGCCAGCGCAGAAAATTTATAAATATAGAGCCTCGGCCTACAAAACACTCAAGTCATGGGTGGATAAACTGGTTGCGTTAAATGTCTTGTTTATAAAACTTTAAACCAGTAAACGGTCAGGGTTCCTCGTTTCATACAATTACCTAAATCCAAACTATGTAGAACTCTACAGTAGGTAGCTAAACAATTATAAAACACTTGTTTTATTAATCTAAAAATGCACTGATGATTAATGTTATAAACACGTGCTCTACTGATTGCTACGTGATCGATTATTGGCCCTGCCGACTGAATTAGCAACGCATATCAGAATATTTTACCAACCGTATTTGGCACACTCCATTTTACGACATAATTATTTATAAAAGTAAAGTGTCCTTCCATGTGCCACGAAATATACTAAGAACATCCATAGGAAGCTGTTTTGCATGCCAAAATGCAAAACAAATTTAAGGCAACATTGCCCACTGTATAGAATATATACTGTGTACAAAGAGCACGATGAAGATATCGACCTATGTCACACATCTGTGCCTGCTCTCAAGAAAATCTTAAATTGTAATTAGTTGAATAATTAAGTTTGATTCTATAGGTATGCTTCTGTTCGTTTATTTTTATTTTTATTCATTCTTTCTTTCCTCTTTTTTTTTGTTATCTTAGTAGCAGATAGCTGTAGGCGCATATTATAGTGCATGTAGTGCTCTTCTTTAAGTGATGGGGCACTTAGATTTAAGTTGGTAATGTGTTTTTCTAATATGTATAGTGTACTCATTGTTGAAGAGCCAAATTAAATAAATAAATAAATAATCTCCTTAGAACCGACGTACTTCCCGCAATCTCAGAAAATCTCTCTTGCTTGAATAAACAAAATTGGAACATGATATAACCCTTAACGCAGCGTAGACTATCAGACACTACTCCGTCTAAGCTAGACAGCGTTCACAACCAAATAGGGCACAAATGCCGGAGACCGGTTGACCTCCTACCCGGTTCTTAGGAGACCACCTCTAGAACTCCACCTTTACAACCTGCTGGGTAGGTAGGGTACGTGACGGCACATCAGTGAGGTGACATTAAAGGGAACTGGTACACTTAAAGACCACCTGAACTTAGCTAATAGCGGCAGTAACAGCTGATCACTGAAGGGAAAGAGACTACAACGAGCCGTGTAGAATACAAAGACAAGGTTACTATGCTTCTTTCCTTTTAATAAGTTTTTCCCAGCTTATTTTCTTGAAGCGCTTATCGACCGACAACGCTCCGTCCTAGAGAATTTTTTATCTAAGTACAAGGCCAGGGTTCGATAGTAGCAGCTTCTAATCTGCCTTTTCCGATACTGATTACAACGTACGCGCTTCGGTACCAACCGAATGCTTTTCTACTATCATAAATAATTATTCAATTATAATTGAATGATAGGTCAAGATATCTATCTACCTCTTGAATGGAACGTTCTGGAACATCATGAGTTCTTACAAAAGGTGAGGATCCTTTGTGTCTCTTTTGATTTTTGTCTCTAAAAACTCCAGCATTCAATACGGGAGATAGGTCATAGATTGATAAGAACGGTATTGCCTACCTGCGCATAGCCAGATACCTCTTAGTCGAAACCTCTCGTTCAGATCACGTAAATACAACATTATTTTATGTAGTTTTCGAAGTCACTCAATTGACCGATCCTGGCTATTACTTGAATACCTACTGTGATAGGTTGTTGCCATCCAGAAGCTACAGTAGGTAACAGCCCTACTCAGAGCATCCATCAGTTCATCCAATGAGACGGCTGTGCAGGTGGCTACATTCTGGTGGAACATAATTTGAGTCAAATCTCGACAATATTAATAAGACAAGAAGATAGCATCCATACAGCGACGTCTTGCAGCAATGCATGCCTGCGGTTGCAAGGTAGGTTTATGACCTGCACGAGAGCCCCTTTTGAGAGGAGAACTAATACACTATAAAACGTAGGTACTTAAGAAGATAATTTCCTCGTTACAATTCAATCTATTTAGGTACGTAGCAAAAATCTAATGAATCCTAAACGTAGGTACTGTTAGAAGATTGAATTTTTAGAATAATAAAAATAGATACCTAGCAAATTGGCTACCTGAACTCGCCTTACAGCTAATACTGGAGGATTATCTAAGTAAATAGAATAATCATATTATTATGACGTAATTTTATTTTTAGATAAGTATCTACTGTGGCCTACGTGTGACACGTGTTGTCGTGTGACTATGTTTCTACTAATACTAAGTAGGTACTGAAGGTACCACTAAAAGAGAACTTTTCGATTTTCAACGATCAAATTACTACGGTGCAATACATACCTACCTCAGCCTACCTTTTTTTTTTTTTTTTTTGCGGATGGGAAATCATCAAATGACTTCTCCCGCTCTGGGCGGAGCGGGAGGGAGTGTCAGACTTGACTCACTAAAACCCACCCATGTTCCTTCTAAGCCCTTTGTGTTCCAGGGCCGCGGTATCTCTTTCGAACAACCCGCAGCCCTGGCAGGCATCGGCCCTCTCGGGCCCCTTCCTGTTTGCTGACATCTCCTTGAGGCGCGCGTGGAACACGTACGCGCCGTCGACACGGCCTGTCGTCATGAGACGGACGGACGGTGAGCTAGCCCATTACTCACCGTCCACAGGCTCGCGCCTACGGTGGCCGGGGGCCACTGGTTGCCCCCCGACGCCCGGGGCGTCTCACGTGGCGGCTGGGACGTGAGGTTCTCTCCCTCTCACGTTCCGCCACCTCCTTCGCTAGCATGACTGCTTCGCAGAAGGAGGCGACGGCTTCCCATTCCCTCTCGCTCCGGACCATGGATTGAACCAGGGCCGGACGCGAGAGGTCACCGCCGCCAATCGCCGCTACGAGGACACGGCGGTGCTCAGCCCAAGCGGGGCAGAGCTCCACGGTGTGCTCCACCGTGTCCTCCGGCCGATCCTCGCAATGGTAACACCCGGGCGTTTCCTCCCGCCCGATTCGGTGCAGGAACCTTCCGAAACAACCGTGTCCGGTGAGGACCTGCGTCAGGCGGAAGGTGAGGGCGCCGTGCCGCCTCTCTAGCCACTCCTCAAAGAGGGGACTTATCGCCACTATTGTGGCGTGCCCTGCACGTGGTTGCGACAGTCGCTGTCTCCATGTCGCCATGAGATCACGCCGGAGGTCTGTCCGCTGAGCGACAATTTGCCGCGGCAGCGGAGTTTTCCCCCGACGTAGTGCCTCCGCGCGCCATTCGTGCAGGCGCGCGAGGACTATCGCCTCCAGATCCCATGGCGGCAATCCGGCCAAGAGGCTCGCCGCCTCGCCGGAGATCGTACGGTACCCCCGGACCAGCCTTACGGCTACCACCTTCTGGGGCGCGTTCAGGTAATGGGCGGCTCGCCGCCTCAAAGAACGCGCCCACACCGGGGCCCCGTAAAGGGCCATGGACCGCACGACCCCCGCATAGAGCCTCCGGCAGGAGGCGTTTGGACCCCCTAGGTTGGGCAAGAGCCGCTTGAATGCAGCCCCTGCCCGTTCCAGTTTGGGGGCCAAACGTCGGAAATGCTCCACGAAGTTCCACCGGCTGTCGAGGACAAGCCCTAGGTACTTCAGCGTCGACTCGACGCCGATGGGAACCCCTCCTACCGTCAGTATGGATCCCGACGGTGGCGCATTCCGAGGCCCATGAAAGCACATGGCCTCGGACTTGTGCAATGCCACCTCGAGACCCAGTTGCCGGATTCTCTCCACGACTATCGCAAACCCGCGTGTCATTAATTCGGCCGCCGCCTCGTGCGACCTCCCCTGTGCCAGCACCAGCGTGTCGTCAGCGTAGCAAACTACGCTGACACCGCTAGGGAGGTCAGCGCGCAGCACCCAGTCGTAGCCGATGTTCCACAAGGGCGGCCCCAGAACCGATCCCTGTGGAACACCGCACGACACCTCTCGCCGATTCCATTCTCCTGTACGACCGGGGTAGATGACGGCCCTATCCGTCAGGTAGTCCCCGACCACACGACGAAGGTAGGTCGGCACCCGATGATACCGAAGTGCCTCCCTTATGCAGCTCCAGGGCATGGTGTTGAAGGCGTTGGCGATGTCAAGAGACACCGCCAAGACGACCCCACCCCGAGACACTGCATCCCCCGTCGTGAGAGCCCTCACGCGCATGATGGCGTCCACCGTCGAGCGCCCCCTGCGGAAACCAAATTGGTGTTCCGCAAGGACCTCAGCCTACCTGCGTACTTAATCAGGTATAGCTTAGTGTTTTAGTGAACACGGGTACAGAAATATCTATGGAAGGGAGGAGTCACAGCAGCGTGCTTAAGGGCCAACAATACGGGAACCCCACAAGGCTAGCGGACTGTTCACTTTTCAAAAACTAACATCATGAAGAGCAATAGGTTTTAACAGCAAGCCAAGCTTTTAGGCTTGTATGAAAGTACCGCCGCAAAGGAATAGCTTACTTCCTTTTTCAAAGAATTTTATAAGATACGAAAGAACTCGGTGGCAGATAATCAATATCTTATTCCTACTTAGGTAAATACCATAGGATCTTAAGATTCGTCTAAGAAGGTAGTGATTTCTTGGTTGATATTTTTGATTAGATTGGTAACTAAGTACCTACCTAGCTACTAGTGATGTTCTGAATAAGAATGATTCGTTTTAAGATTTATAGTTATTAAGATAAGTAGGTACCAAACCACTTATTTATTAATCTGGGGCTAATTGATTGTTTTATGAATTAAATATCTAGGTCATAAGTATTCATTATTACAAATACCTACCTTAAAATGGTTTTTGTGCTAATTAGTGTCATATTCTTTTGTTTATATTTTTCATTACGAAGGGTAGGTATCTTCGTGTCTCCAACAATGTCTACCTTATCACAGGAATCAAGACCTTCCTATCTATTCTATTCTGTGATATTCATGTATGTGTTTTTAAATAAATAAATACTAGGAACACAGAAAGCAAAAGTTTTATCTTTACACCAATTTTTAAACTTGTTAAGGTTTTGAACAGTCGACCGCAAGAAATAATAAGTACTTAGCTAAGTAAGTGAAGCTCTTATTAAGTAGGTAAATAATTAGTTTTGATCTGGTCTGGCATGACTCAAGGTGATTGTTCACCTTGAGTCATGCCATGGTTCTATTGAACCGTCAATATTTAATTTAGTTCAGTTATGCAAACAGTGTGCCTAGCCTACGTGCTAGCATTAAATTGAGAATTGTGCATTTTCACGTATGCGTTAAGTACCCAAGGGTAGAACTAGTACCTAGCTGTATGTCATTAATTTTTCATTACTCATACTCTGAAAGTAGGTCTAAAGTTGCCTGAGGAGCGGGTTGAAAGTAATACTTTTCATCCCTAGGGAGAATCGCTTTCAACTGACAGATGCCAAATTATAAAAAAAACTAGTTCTATTTTCACATTTTTATTGAACCATTTTCCAACTTTCTATGCAGCCACGATGTAAAATTGAAATAACTAGCTAAGTATTGATTAAAGAATCTATATTTTTTTAATAACTTTATAAATATTTACCATTTTTTCAATGATGAAAATGATAAATAATGGCTGAATAGCTGGCTGGCCACAGAAAAAAAAGACAAAATAGGCGGGAAAAGTTGTTAATTTATGTAAAATAAAATTAACAAATTTTGTCTTTAGCTAATTCTTGTTTTTATTTTTACTTTCCTTGTATTCGTAATGAAAAGCACAGTGTTTACCTCGGGTTAAAGACTTATTTAGTCCCTCGAACTATTGGAGCCCTCAGTTCGTTCGGGCGCCAAACCCCGTCTCGGGACTAAATAAGTTACTTTCACCCCTAGGGTAACAATGTACTATTACGATGTAAAGGTAGGTGGTAGGTAGGTAGTACAAAACCAGTATGAGCTGGTCTCTTGGGGTCTGTCTCCACCAAGCGGAAGATTGGATGGACCCTTATTTTATTGAAACTCCTTAGGTACTTGACGTAGAGTGTTGTTGTAGCACAGCTTGGGAGAGATAATATCATGTCCTGCAGTGAGTTGCAATAGGCTGAGTTGATTGATGCATTATCATATTCGTGATGAAATGAGTAGCTAGCTGCCCTATGATTTAATTGGCTAGATAATATCTGATTATGACAGTCGTCCAGTGATTTAATTGGCTACCCCTCCTGCATAATTAAATGAATAACACCCATAAATCTTATTAACACAATAGTAAACTTAGAAATTTATTAATGTAAAAAGAACATTTTGTGTGTTACTCACCGCGCTTCTTGGTCTGGTGAATTCATTTCCGACTTGGCTTACTTTCATAGTAGATAGTAACCCGATGTGTTCCGTGTAACGTGAGTATGTAGACCGAATGTTCATTCGTTAAATAATTACCAAATACATAATTCATTTATTTATTTTTCTTCTTAGCGTGTCGACGGCAAATCGCTGTATTTGTTAAGCCCAAAACTAAGCCAAGCGAACTCCGCTCGCCGATGCAGTCATAAGATCCTCAAGTGCGCAGGTGACAGGGTATGCAGTGCAAGATGGAAGGTAGGCCATTGTCTGTGGAGACACGATACACACTTGAGATCTGAGCCGTCCATGAACCCCTATTTATAGAGATATTTGTCTTTGCTACGGCCGACTGGGGTTCGGAATCTATTTAGAGATTTTCAAGTCGGCCACGGCAAAGCATACCCGGGTGGAAGGCTTTCGGAAGGCTGGATGAAGTCGTCAGAGGGCTTAAGCAACTCCCGCCAAAGATCACATCTCGCTGTAGAGGCGTTGCTATTAGCTGGACTAGCTAGGCCAACGCACCCAAAAAAGCTTTTACGACTTTTCAGCCTCTGGGGCACTGAGACGTAACTGTGCATCGGGTGGCGTGAGTCAGCTTGAGGCTTTGTCCTCTCGATGAGGCTGGCTACTATGGTCCTACGAACTTTTGGAGGCGCAATCTCAGTTAGAGGGTACAGCATTCTTACCGGAGTCGGTTTAAGGCATCCACTAATAATCCGGCACGTCTCATTTAAAGCTGCATCCACTAGATTGTACTTATCCATTGAATTTATTTTTAAACTAACTAAAACTATTAAAACTAACTAAACTATTTAAATAAAAGGATTGTGTGGTTTTATAAAACCACGGTAAAAGTGAAACTTTATCCCTACTCCGCGGCCCACCGTCACGCGACATGCAACACACAGACGAAAAAGTTTGACACGATGTAATAAAAGTTTCACTTTAAAAAGAAATATTACTGTAATCGTTTTAAATTACCTATTCTCAATAAACTTAGGTAATCCATTCCCTGTAAAAAATTCAATTGATCCTAAATTTTTACTTGTTAAAGCTACAAGGTGGACATTGAAAGGTAGCAATCAGGTAGTACAAAATTACTAAATTGAAATAATAACACGAATTCGAATAGTCACTACATAGTATAAAACAAAGTCGCTTTCTCTGTCCCTATGTCCTTATGTCTCTATGTAGGTATGCTTAAATCTTTAAAACTACGCAACGGATTTTGATGCGGTTTTTTTTAATAGATAGAGTGCTTAAAGAGGAAGTTTTATATATATAATAACATCCATTGAATAGTGGAGAAATACTGTTATTTTTGAGGTTTCTAATGTAATGTCGTAAATAATTACATATTTTCCGCTTTCATTGCAAACGCAGGCTGAACCCTACGAGATTAGAATCAAAAGAATGTACTAAGTATTGTACACATTGAAAAGGTCTACATAAAACTCCGCGATGGTATATGTCTATCTCTTATGGATATCCCGCAATTTTTTTTTTTTGTCATTTACTTTTTACGACAAATAATGGCTAATTTTCGAAGCGATTTTAACCAATACAGCATTAATCCTTATCCAATTAAATACCTTAAATACGTTGTTGATTTAATATAGATCTTTATGGCTCTTTACAGCATATGATTTAAATGAATATTTTCGAAGATATTACAGATTTAAAAATTGCGGGACGTAGCGTTTGCGGCGGTACCGGCCGGCCGGGGCGGGATGTTTGTATTATTAATGACAAGAAAGCTGTGATATAAAGACATTCTGTAATATATAATATTAATTGTTGTAAAAATAAAATAAATAGGTAAAAAAAGTAAAAATGTAGTGTATGAATTTAGATATTCCAAAGATAGCAGGAAATCTTCATGGTATAGGGAAAGGGGAATTGTTTTACTCCAAAGGAGATGTTTCATTTTCGGCCATAACATGTACATTTATTGAAAAAGAGGAAAAAATACCACGAACTTAGGAAAAATATCCTTTCGTAAATTTAAGCCTGATTTACTGTGCACAAAAAGTAATAGTTTTTCAATTATTGCCCCATTCTATTCAACATGGCGTCTTCCAGTTTGCTTTCGTTCTGAAATCATGTCACACAAAAACATAATATCACATCGACGTTAAATTATGAAAAGTATGTGTTTTTGTAATTCATTATTATTATTGGTCTCTTAGACATAATTGTCAACTAATTATAAGCAAGTATGGTGATTTCATCGTTAAAAACTATATAATAGGTACTACTTTTTTGGAGTGTACTTCTGAACGAAAAATTCAAAATGAGATTTTGTTTTGACAAGTGACAAAACCCATCAGTGTCAGTCAGTCAGTCTCGTTCGTCTCGTATTGTCTAACGTTTTATGAAAACAGAGAACAAAACAAATATGAAAGCATCGAAAAAAATTAGTTCTGATAAACAATTATTATCAAATAACAATTTCTAGGTTATGTAAACGTCATCTCTACAACCTGTCATGGCTGTCATAACTCTCGCGACAAACGTCAAACATTTTTAATTTTTATTATGTGCATAAAAACCATCTATTACTATTTAAAAAATGTTACTTTATTCTATTCAGGGGATTGTTTCCCACCTTTCCTGAAAGGTACAGGTCATGGCCGGAGTCCCATACAAAAATGAAACATCTCCTTTAACGCATGCGGGCCACGGGCAGTAATGAATAAATCAAAACTACTGGATCGAATTTAATAATTTTTTCAGTAAGTGACATTGGCTATATATTTTATACCCGTGCGAAGCCAGAGCGGGCCGCTATGTTTTTTATATACAACGTTCAGTTTTTCTGTAGTGTATTTAGTATCAGCATTGCACCCGTGCGAAGCCGGGACGGGTCGCTAGTTTACAAATAAACGGAGAGTTGACCAGCCATCCTAATATCAGAATGGCTCGTCATTTTGACATCCCTATATTTTGTTTCAAACTTAGTTATTAATATTTTATAGTAATTGATTGAAGGTAGTAAAGAGTAGCAAATTGGTAGCAATTTTTGTCACCAGCCTAACGCGAACCGATACAGACAAACAGCCATTAAATCAGACGCACACGGTTCTAAGAAGCTGGTAAACCTTTTCATAAATAAGTTTCATGGCTTTGTTTATAATATTTTAAACACTTTATTAGCTATTAATTAAAAAAAAATTCATCATCATCATCATGATTTCAGCCGAAAGACGTCCACTGCTGGACATAGGCCTCCCCCAAGTGTCGCCACATTGATCGATCCCGTGCGACTCGCATCCAGCAGATCCCCGCAACCTTCACCAGGCCATCAATTCACCTAGTGGGAGGCCTTCCAACGCAGCGTCTTCCGGTTCGCCGGTAAAATTTTATAACGACTTTAATTTTAAAGTAATTCTAACCTCAAAAAACTTTTTAAGCAAAATATGGATGTATAATAGGTACAATAGGGACCGAGTAAATATGCGTGATGATACTCATTGAAGACGCCGCGAACCGAAACTAGACAACTTTGGTGTTCCTATTTCTTTGCTGAATCGTCAAACGTTCAAAAGTTCTGCTCAGGAACTATATATTTCTTTACAGAAACTTCAAAAGTATCGATAGTTCTTCACAGAACTGATTGCTTCCTTGTTTCTTTAATAAGAGACGTCAAAAACGCGGTAATGTGCTATGATGGCCTTTATGTAAGTAAGTAAATTACGTACCTACCTGCCGTGGAAAACCAGTAAATTTTCAATTTACATAAATGAACAAATAACATTAGGTAGTGTTTGGAAGGATTACACCTATATGTATTATGTTTAAATCGTTTAGCCTCAAGCATGTCATGTTAGATGTAGTAGTTGAAAATAAAGCGTTGAAGCAAACACACGTCTTAATTATTCCAATTTCTGTGACAAACGAAAGTGAACCTTAATACGCTAAACATATGGTCTTTACGGTATTTATGTTTAATAAAAGTGACATAAGTGAGCACAAACAAAGGAATACATTGACTGCTTTATCTACATAATTATTGTTAGGTTCATGTGTCACGTACTGATCTTTATGACCGTGACCCAACTTAAGTACAAAGTCGTAACTAATAGGTATAAGAAAATACATAAGAGTCCACAGAGTACATAAAAATGCATCTGTTTAAATAATTGCACAATGTGAGCTGTTGGCTACACAAACTACATTCTTGCAAATTGCAATGGAAAAATTTATGCTACGGTAATTTTAGACCATATTCTGTACGTCTACCATGAGTTTTAACAATCTATACTCGCTAGCGTCTGTAGTTAAAAAATATATGAAAACTTTTACAGCGCCTCTAGCGGATAGTTGGGTACTAAAATGCGCAGTATCAGTCACTATAGTTATCTATCCTACGTCACCGTGTAGTAAACTAAACTACAGCGACTGCAAGTTTGGGCTTCATTTGCTTAGAATTTGGTAGTAAGCACCAACACAGCTCATGGTACCATTGAAAAAACTAACTATAGTATTTGCTTATTGACGGAAGTATTGCAGTTACGTCAAGCGATCTAACTATGACAACTCATGGTAGACGTACTGGATTCAAAACTGACAGATTGCAAACTACCGTCTTGTTAAATCTAGTCTCCAATCATCTACCTAGCTTTTTCCAACTATATTGGGGTCGGCTTCCAGTATTACAGGATGCAGGTCTCCAATCAAGATTCATTATCCAGCTGTACTAGCCTCGAGTATTAATAAATATGTTAATACATAGCAAGGTTCAAAACGCGAAAAATCATGAATTTTGAGATAACTCTATCAAAACACTTTCTCGAAAACAGGCTCTTGTCGCACTAGGGACTAATAGATTTAGAATGCAGTGAACTTCACACTGGTGGTTATTTTTCATTTATTTCCACTAGTGTTTTATTTGAGTTCGCGTAACACTGGTCAATTTTCCTTACTCGGCCAGTTTACTATACGAACTGACTTTCGAACTGTCGTATTAATTGACAGTTTCGTTGATTAGCCAGTTTCGCTGATTGGAAAGTTTTGTGAATTAGGTACAGTAGTATTTCGACAGTAGTGCAAAGTGCAAACTCGTCAGTTTCCATTATTTGCCAGATTCTTGGATTCGTCAGTTAGGTTACACTCAGGGAAAATAGAATAAACAATTAATGTGCATAATTTAACCTCTATGTAAAGCATCCTTATCCCAGTTTAATTCGATCTTTAACATACCTAATATAAAAAAAAATATACAAAAATAGTATGTAGAAAAATTTAATTGCAATTTAAATATTATATTACTTCAAAAAGTTGCATGTATTTATATACAGAACAGTCAATTACAATGGAAATGAATTGATTTTAAAACATATTTTTCGTTCTATTATTTTATTTCTTCCTAAGTGTATTTTTAAACGACGATGTTTGATACGTCACGTGGACATTTGCCACTGCAGTTCTCACTTGTATCACAAATAATCACAATTTCACAATAGTATAAGTTCTGAACTGTGTTCGTAGCAGGATTAAATCATAATCCGTGAGTAGGATAAAATCACTTATAAGATGCTTCGTGTTTACATATTTGTGCTCTTGGCTCTGCACGCACCACGGCGACCAATCAATCAAGCTGTACAAGTCCACTTTATGCGGATCTCTCAATGTACGGGAAATTAATACAAACCGATGCCATTTTATACTGGAAATGTATAGGCTGGTGTGTCGCTGTGTGTACGATAAATCTAAAACGAAAACCAGGAAATAAATAATTCAACTTTTAATTGACAGTTTTTATTGTGCTAAGGTACACATATTTTATTTCTTACTTACCTATAACTTAATTAGTTTTATGAATTATGACACATAAATCTTAAAATTATATGAACATAAAAACATTTATTTTTTATATAATTTTGTATGTTTTATATTTAGACATAATTAAAAACGTATGAGTAGGTAGGTACAAGAAGGTGACATTAAATCCGACTGTTTTTTTTTACTGTTTTACTGAGAAATCGAGACACTTGGGTGCCAAAGGTAATATTTATATAAATAGGTAAAGTTTCTAGAGGGGGAAGCTAGTTTCTACCTATTTATATGGGTAGGTACCTACATAATGTAGTCAATTTTATAAAATTTTGAAATCACGTATAATGGTTGATAATCCATCAAGATTAAAGTAATCTGACTGACCTACCTATAAAGTATTATAACAACTTATAATAATGTGGCCTTACATTAACATTGATTTGTCCTTAATAGTAAATAGTAATCAATCTTTAAAAATAATATTATACAGTGTGGTTGCCGAATATTGCGATTTTAATATAAAATACAAAATCAACATTAAAAAACAGCGGGGTTAAAAATAAGGTACCTAAGTACCTATTGTGGCTGAAGACACTCCTTTAGGCCCGTTCAATTTGGCAAACGATGCACCAAACACTCTGTATATTATCTTAACATAAGTAAATAATATGTAAATTAATGACTTAACTCACAAAAAGTTAAACTGGTTGAAAAAAAAACCTTTGACAGGGTTTAGCTACCTTTGAATGGGTCGCCTTTGTCAAGGTAAACGACTTTATCCAAGCAATGTCATGTTAAATTGACAAAATAAATTCACTTTACGCATATTATTGTAGGGTTTTAAAGGTTTTAATAATTCATTCTTGTTTGAGAAAGGGCAACACTGCCCAACCTTCATTTTTGTACGTCATCATAACCATTTTAGCATCGGTATTCCTTCCAAAGCTTCCACCTCAGCGTACGCGAATTTTGGTTTTGAGTTCCAAAAGTTGTTTGGACTACAAGATTATACAATTCTTCATTTCTGCAGTTTTTTTTTTAATAAGTATTTAGGTAGCACTAGCATAGAAATATTTAAGTTCTAGCCAATTGACAAACACAAGAGATCCAACTCATACTTTGGAAAATTTTGGTTTTCGCTTCATTCTCTTACGTTAATCTTTACCCAAAACTCTGGCAATGTGGTGATGATACCCTGGATTCTTGGGGAAGGTTTGAGCAGTGGTTTTCCATCAGCGGTGGATACTTTGAACGCCTGCATGAATGCGGCAAAGACCTGGAACATGGTCTGCCGAGCGTAGGTCTCACCTGCACAAAGTCTTCTTCCTGCGAACGAGAAAATAATAGTTATTAATGTATGTTCGTAGACAAGAGAAACTACTATTTTGGTACCTACTAGGTAGGTACTGTCCTAGCTGCACAACACATTTGTTAATTAAATAACCATAGCAGCGCTGATTAGGTATTTTACCTAGATAAGTATTAGAATTATCACGTTATGAAATAATGGATCAAGTGTTGAAATCGCGTAAATAGGATTAAAATTTGAGTGTGCTTAGTTTATAAGTACCTTTTTCTAATTGGATTATTTATTAAGTTCTATGAACACTTTTGTGATTGTAATCTATTTTTCTGTTTAGTCATTAGGTAAGTATTTTGATTTGATTAAAAATAATCATCCTGATATCATAATTATTTACATACGAATATGTCCCATTATTTTATTACGGCAACGGGTGGTTGAGCTACAGGCAAAGAAAGCACTACTTGGGGTCGACAAACGGATGCGCGATTAAGGCTTGTCCATCAAAACTGTACTGCGACGACTTACTATAGATCGAATCCACGCAAGTGCGACAAACTGTAGCTCGACATCACGCTAGTGCGACAGTAGTTCGGCACTACAAAAATGCGAGTAATGCGACTAACGCTTATGCGATACTGCTCTCTACACAGATTGTAAAAGACCCTTTACACGCCGATGTGTACCACTGTATGTGCTAACCCTTTTACACTCCCCACAGTTGCGCAATGTTACTTAGTTTGAGGTACAGAATACTTCGTAACCCTGTAGGTGTAGCACTTGGGTAGTGTCGAGCTTCACTTTGTCGCACTAGCGTGATGTCGAATGTCGAAATAAGTATAGTGAGTCGTGGTACAGTTTTGTCGCACATCCGTTTGTCGACCTCACATAGTGCACTCTGGCGATCTAGTTTAAGTAGGTATTATCTTTTCCCAAGTAAAACATAGTATTCACAGCCTGATACTTAGTCGTCAGTAGTTTCTGCATTGACGTTGCCTAAACCGTAATTGTAAAAATAATTTCAACCGTTTCGCAGCTAAATATAATTGCGTATTGCACAACTGACAGTTTTAGAACTAGCCTATTAGGTACTAGTGTAAACTGTATTTCTTATGTGCCTATTATACCTCGAATGTAGTTGCAACTATGTTGTGTAACATGTAGCAGGCATTGAGGAAACCCGAGGCGCGAAAATTTCGTTTATTTGAGTAATTTAACATAAAAACAAATAGCATTCAAAAGAATTAAGGATAAGCGTAAGCCACCGTGATGCAATATCTTCTACGGGGCTAGTAAAAAACAGAGGCAAATACTTAAACCATGTCCAAAAAGGGCGATTTATGCCGTCATTCAAAGAAACAATGTGGACTAAGTGCA
This sequence comes from Cerastis leucographa, assembly GCA_963082945.1. Classification (NCBI taxonomy): domain Eukaryota; kingdom Metazoa; phylum Arthropoda; class Insecta; order Lepidoptera; family Noctuidae; genus Cerastis; species Cerastis leucographa. Next base: position 14,820,767 of record OY720356.1, on the reverse strand, counting down.
TGATAGTTCCTAAAGGCGCTTTTTCTGGACACGGCCTTATCCACTGCACTCAGAAATGTGACACAAAGATTGCATATTACGGGATAAAGTATGTCATACCTGCTCCAAAAGGCAAAGACTTGTCAAGTGAGACATCCAGCTCGCCGTTCCTGAGGAAACGTTCGGGGCGGAAGTTTTCAGGGTCACCCCATATTTCCTTGTCCATGTGCAACATTACCAGGTTCGCACTGATCATTGTACCCTGTAATCATAAACACAAGGTTTAAATTTGTCATAGGAAGTGTACCAAAGTATTTCCAACTTTGGAGGCACTGGTACGGACTAGTAAAGCTGTGACTTCCCCAAATATTATCAATAAACAGTGATCACGGTGTGTTTGCTTGTCATTATTGTTTTTAGGTTAACTACGGGTCCCTTGCAGTAAACCATAACAAGTTATAGAACATTTAAATAATAACAGACAATTTAGTACTATGATATTTTCAGATTGCATTTCGACATCCGCCATTTACATGTACCTATTTACATTTCGTTATAATTAGTCGTGAAGGCGTTGTGGCCGAAGGAAGTAGGTACCTAGATGTAATAGTACTGAATAGTAATCTAACCTCTGGCACATCATATCCTGCTATCGTGGTCGTTTTCATAGCTCGGTGTGGTACTGAGAGAGGCACCGTGGTGTCGAACCGCATTGTCTCGCGAAGACACGCCTCCAAGTAATGCATGCTGTTGACAAATTAACACCATTATTATTTGAGCAGGTCTATTTCTCGGCTTGGTAGGGGAATGTCCTTATGTCCTAGAACAAAAAGTTTGAAAATCGAAACCTGGATCTCACATTTCTGCTGTGTTTATGATACATCCACCAACCCGGACTAGATAGCCCGTTCCCTCTCACGCAGAGGAGGCTAATGGCCCAGTTATTATAACTGTATAGGCTGGTTATAATTAAAGTACCCATAAGTATATAGGTACTTTAATTATTGGTGATTCGTTTTACGTGACTGTCATTGACGACAGTTTTGTATAACTTCAGAGTTCAGAAGTACCTAATAAACAAAATGAATTCCTTCAATTTTCGCTAGTTTTTGCGATCATTAAGTGCATTCAATTCAGGTGTCCCGATTCCTTTGCAATTGTGGGTGATTGATGGCTTGAACGGTACGGCCAGTAAATATCTGTTTTGTGGTGCAACGCGTTAGCGGCTATAAGAACCGTAATGGCCAAGCTAAAGCCATTTGATTAGAGTCGTCAACTCGACAGCAAAACTGTTTACTTCGAAAGGTACGGACAAATCGGAAGGTACCTACATGCTTATCTATCGGAAACAAACGAGTTTGAAATAGGTAGGTACCTATATAAGTAGATAACTACTTCAGGTGCGAAAGTATTAACCTACTTATTCTGATAGGCTTCGAATTGCGTGTTACAAATCTGGAAATTAAATAAAATTAAATATTTCTGATATCCTTTTCGATTTTAGAATTAAAATATTTAGAGTTCTACTCCTAGATAAGTCATTCCTAAGGGGGTTAATGTAAGGGTGTTACCAGTTACCACACCACTCGATCGATGGTAGAATGGATTAGTCGACGTCGATCGATAGTTTCTACTAGATACATTATCGATCGATTGTCGACTAATCCATTCTACCATCGATCGATGGCATCGATCGACGATCGAATATTTCATGGTACACTAAACTCTCCGAAGGAGTCTGATTTAGTTTTATAGCTTTGAGTAAATAGTTGCCAAGTAGGTCCAGGTTCGGCATTTAATTGTCATAGATTAAAAACGGAACAGTAGCATATCTAATCGCCATAATCCAATTAAGTTATCGATGTTAACATACAATTGGCTGCGCATTGGTGTACCTATTAAAAACCTCCTTTTAATAATCAATGTGGCTGCATTGCATGTTGTGATAGGTTAGGATTGGAACCTTGATTTACATTGTTTTGGCCTAGTTACTGTATTTAGATATATTGTATTAACCTTATTCAATGAAAATAAGATACCTACGACACAATAATCTCTAGTACGGCCAACGACGAAAACATTCACACTTACTTACATAATTATCCCAAAATGATTCTAGATACTGCGTTTCAACACTTTATGCACCTAGGTGAAACATACTTGTATAAATTGTTACTTCAGAATGTCTTATGCGATTTTATATAATTTTAAATATTTTATCGTTGGGTGTTCATCAGCTTTCGTTGCTGAGATGCTGACCGTAACTACGCAATTTGCAACCTCACTGACTTGACTTGAGTGAACACAAGATTGTTGAGTACTAGGTAATTTTTCAATTATAATTACAATAATGATAGTCTGAAATTAAAAAAATCTCATTTGTCATTTGCATAATTTCTACATTTAGGAAACAAGATCCGTTACGGAACATGATTATCAAAAATCATTAATTTAGCTGTAGTTTCAAGTCTTGGCGTATCCCCTTTTCCAACCATTGCGAAAAGAAGTAAAACAAAATCTATGTTCCACTTTGCAGCACAAAAAAAGTAGAAGGAAATGGAATAACGGTTGTAGATAATTTAAAACCACTGAGTAGGTACCTACAACCCATGTTTAGGCCAGTTATTTCTTTGCTGGCTGTCGGCAAACATTTACAAAGTAAACCGTTAAGCCGTGCCATCGCGATTAGAGCCGCAAAAGAACAAAAAACAAATAATCTAACGAAGATGGAGGTAACGGGCACGCGGTAAAGAGTGTAACAGTAGGACTGAGATAGTTGAGTCCAGTAGTTAACAGTAAGGCTAGGGAACCCACTATGTGCTGTAGAGTCAAACGATTTTATAATTGAAAATAACGGTTTCGCACACGATATTTCGATTCACTTATTAAGAGGGGTCTCCAGTGGGCCTCTTTCCCATACAAAAGTATTCCGCTGTTTTCTTCGTGGATAATACGTCTAGAGTAATGATTTTTTTTCCAAAAAATCTAGGTGTTATTAATACATGCCCCTATCATTTCCTTTTTTTTCAAAACATAATAACTAAAAGAATTATGACAATCCAAAAACCCCAAAAAAAGCCCGTTTTTACCGCCATGTTCAGACGACTATCAGACAAATTAGATAAGTTTTTAACAAAAAAGTAAATAATATAAGCATAGATATACTTTTCCTCTAAATTTTGATATACCTAAGAATTATTTAGATCAGTTTAGTTTTGTTCGTCTTTTGGACAAGATTTTTGTAGGTAAAATCAGCCTGAGCTGCAGTTGTCCCTTTCGCACTTTATGGGGACTTGGTATAATATATAGTTATATTAGTTCTTAATAATAGTTTCTTCAAATGCCTATTCTTCAAATTCCTCGGGACTAGAGTCCCCTCTTAAGACTTTTTTCATGTCAGGTAATGTTATGTCATTATCGTTTTCGTATTGGCGTTACATTTACGTCGCGCATACGCATAGACCTTGGTTACACGGAATTGGCAGAATACTTAGGCGGCGACCGCGCAGTCGTGTTTACTCGTGTTATTGTTTTGTTTTTTGAGTTGCGGTCACGATTGGGTATCATGTTCTAAAAATAAACCTAAGAGGTTAATGACCTGTTTCTCACCTTCGGCGAAGCTTCATTTAATTTGGTAAAGATGGACCGTCGATGTGGCGTACGGAATTCGTTTTTTTTTTTTATGATGGTTATAGCCTAACCAAACAGGTCCTTAATCCAATAGCTCGTAAAAAAAAAAAAAAACTAAAATAGTTTGATGAGGCACAGTTAACCATCATGCATATTCGGACGATAGGGTTGAAATATCAAGTTGACGGCAATTATTCTAGATCGAATAATTGATTACGACCTACCTCAACAAAAACTTAGTTAATTCTTTGGCATTGACACATGCTATATAGGTACAGCTTAGTCGATATGGTACCTTTGGCCTAAATTCTAGATTATCGCTATGTACCTACTTCGAAAGTGCAGTTAAACGTAATATACGGATAAAATAAATAGGCCATGAATCTGCTGATTACTATTGCTTGTGAGCGAGCAATGTGATACGAGTTGTGACTTATCGCAATGTTAGTAATTTTTCAGGCGTCCGCGTCGAGTGTAGATAACAAGCTAGTAATGTGAACCAACGCATCGTCCTAATTAGGTTACCTAGATATGTATGTGCTTGACATCAGATAAACACACCGTCTTTACGAGGACTGTTACTGTCTTACCTAATGTGATAGTGAAGTACGAGTTTATACTAGGTGGAAGGGACAGCGACGGTAAAACGCTTACCACGTAATTACATAGAAATTTTGAAAAAATCTGCTCTTCGTCCCGCGTTCCATAGGTAGTTGGTACCATTCGTAGTTGGTCCCGTTCGAAGTTGGTCCCGTTCGCTGTTTGTCCTTTTCGCAGTCCGTCTCGTTCGCAGTTCCTCCCATGGAATTAGTTTTTGAGGCAGAGGTAGGTTTATGTCCAAAATGGACTCGGATTATAGAAAAAAATATTGTAACAAAAAATTCACATTCAATTAGTTTATAATTTAAAAAGGGCAGATCACGCGAGTATGTGTGATGTGTGTGTCACGAGTGAATGTGTGAGTGTGGTTGTATGGTGTGTGAGTTATAATAAGCAATGCTTAGTTCATTTATCGCAAAAAAATATATGTCTAGCACTAAATACGAAAGTCTGTCTGTTTACGGGACGAACTGCAAATGGGACGAACTGCGAACAGGACAAACTGCAAATGGGACGAACTGCGAACAGGACAAACTGCCAACGGGACTTGGTGCGAATGGGACCAACTACGAATGCATAACCCGTTCCATACATTTTGACTGTGTAGGTATTGCATTTTTTTTTATATCTGACGAAACAATTGCACCTATGTGGGGTTCAGAATGATGTTCTGAATCTGTGGAAACCGTTTTAACGTCGGCGTCCCTTCCACCCTAGGTACTAGGTACAGTCACCCGAGCTGTCCAAGAATTATTCGTAAGTTAATCTGACCTCTACTGATGCTTACGGGTGCGCAAGTACCAGTGGCGAAGGGTCAAAATTTTGTAAGGGGAAGCCGACGAAAAAAATGAGATCATTAATTTTGTTTTTAAAGTGAAACTTTTATTACATCGTCTCAAACTTTTTCGTCTGTGTGTTGCATGTCGCGTGACGACCGGTCGTGGAGCAGGGATAAAATGAAAGGCGCTCTGACGAGCGCCTTTCACTTTATCCCTATTCCGCGGTCTACTCCGCGCTATAGTGTGAAAAAAAGTTTCACTTTTACCGTGGTTTCATAAAACCACACAATCCTTTTATTCGTCATCGCATTTTTAAATTTCATTTTGATTGTCAGCGACCCCGAAAACAACGAAAATGTCACCCATGATCAGTATACACAAAAATTTTCGAAGGACCCAACTTGATCTTTTTCATAAAAGTGAACGCGTATAAATACAATGTTTCATGTCTATGCTATTAACCGTTGAGGAGTTCCCTCATGAGAAGAGGACCCTGGCGGTAGGATGAATTCATGATACAAATCGTCATTATCCATCAAATATGAACACGTATGCAAAGTTTCGTGTCTGTGCTATTAAACGTTGAGGAGTTCCCTCGTGAGAAGACAATCCTGGCTGCAGGATGAGATCATGATAGAATTCATGTGTATCCATCAAATATGAACTCGTATGCAAAGTTTCGTGTCTGTGCTATTAAACGTTGAGGAGTTCCTTCGTGCAAAGACGATCCTGGCTGCAGGATAAGTTCATGATACAAAACATGATCATCCATCAAATATGAACTCGTATGCAAAGTTTCGTGTCTGTCCTATTAAACGTTGAGGAGTTCCCTCGTGAGAAGACGATCCTGGCTGGAGGATAAGATCATGATAGAATTTGTGTTTATCCGTCAAATATGAATGTGCATACAAATTTTCGTGTCCGTGCTATTTACCGTTGAGGAGTTCCCTCGTGAAAAGACAATCCTGGCTGCAGGATGAGATCATGATATAATTCATGTGTATCCATCAAATATGAACTCGTATGCAAAGTTTCGTGTCTGTGCTATTAAACGTTGAGGAGTTCCTTCGTGAGAAGACGATCCTGGCTGCAGGATGAGATCATGATAGAATTCGTGTTTATCCATCAAATATGAACGTGCATACAAATTTTCGTGTCCGTGCTATTTACCGTTGAGGAGTTCCCTCGTGAGAAGACAATCCTGGCTGCAGGATGAGATCATGATAGAATTCGTGTTTATCCATCAAATATGAACGTGCATACAAATTTTCGTGTCCGTGCTATTTACCGTTGAGGAGTTCCCTCGTGAGAAGACAATCCTGGCTGCAGGATGAGATCATGATAGAATTCATGTTTATCCATCAAATATGAACTTGTACACAAATTTTCGTGTCTGTGCTATTAAACGTTGAGGAGTTCCCTCGTGAGGAGACGATCCTGGCTGCAGGATTAAGTTATGTCTGTCATAAAAATGTATTGTTCTTAAAACCAAAGGCGTGCGCTAAATTTCAGCTCAATCGGGCATAGGGAAGTGGTTCTAATTTAGCTTACTATACATACAAACATTGAAAGTTCCCTGTCGTAACTCGAAAATCTTCGGCTTACTTAGTCCTTACAAAACGCTGCTGATAACTGCGAAGTCACGTGTCCGCGTTCATACGAATTTAGTTCTGAATTCTGACACCCGAGCGTCGGCTTACTGGCGCCACATGTTGCTTTCTTTGTTGACATGAAAAATGCTGGCATTTATGTAATGTTTTCAATCCTATGATGTATTTAATGTCTGTACTGTGATGTGATAACCTCAGATGTGTACATAATTTACTATTTGACTACAGTAGACACTAGACACTACGTATAGTGCCTTGTTTCCAAAGGGAAGCCGGCAGGAATCGGCTTCTTAGGAGCCTTCGGGCCTGGCAAGTACTAGGAAGTTTTACTGAGAGGCAAAGGTCGAATTTCACCACTGAAACAACACCGCGATCAACACATCTGAACCGCATTCAAAAGCCCTCTATTGCATCAAGTTCACTGTTGTGGAATTTTGATACCTACTGACCCATCTGCTAAACTCTGCTTTAACTTACTTACTTAACTTTTATTACTTTAACCGTCTCGACACTATCTCTCAGGTCTAGTTGAAAACCAGCTTCGGGCACTAGCTGCTCGGCAATTTGCTGAACTGGGCCTATATGGCGAAGCCGTGAGACACACAATATTTTCTTTTTATTTTCTGTTTAGATTTAATTTTTTTACTTTATTTTTAATTGTGTGCACTTGTGGCATGTGTGAAATAAATATGTTTTCTTTCTTTTTTCTTTCAAATTTTTATGTATACGAGTAGAACAAAAAACGTTGTTCTAAAACTTTTAGTTAGGAAATGTTCGCATTTCAGTAACCTAGCGCCATCTGTCTATTGACGAGCTAAACTGTTGTTTTTTACTTATCAATATTGCTGGTCGTTATCAAATACAAGGTGTTGTTTTGCATCCTCGTCAAATTCAAGGAGGTAACTATGCTAATAATTCTCGTCCCGAATCAATAATAAAATGGGTAGGTAATTTTTCTTTTTTATGGAAATCGGTAAGTGTGAATCACCCGTGTTTTAAACGCGGCCCGTTTGGTTCTTGCCCTATAACATCGTATACACACATACAAACAATCTCAAACATTAATTCGATAATTTCTTATTCCCTTAACCAAGTTAAGGGGATTATTCTGAAATATTGACAAACTTAAAAAACCAAAAAAATCTGCGTTTATTGATAATTAACTAGGTACCGTAATTTTAATTAATTATTTATGTCTTTTGTGACCACCTCCTGAAATTTGACGAGGATGCAAAACAACACCTTGTATAATAAGATTCTCTATGCACATTACTGATGTTTAAAATAATATAAGTTGTAACTCAATCGTCAGTCGTCACGGAGTCTATTATGGTTCAACACAGTGGTTATTTTGACCCACAGCTTATTCGACATACGACAGACATGGCTACGGCCAGCCTAGTCCTACTTCAACTATGTAGCTTTTGAAGTGGTGTATTTACTTAGTTACTCAACGCTTCGTATTCCTTTATAATTACAGAAAAATAATGAACTGAAGTAGATAACTAGTACCTACTCTGTTATCCAATGTTTTTTTACTGTTTTTGACTGTTTGCTACCAAAAGGTTTGGATTTTGAATTATGGTCCTGTTAAAAACGACAGGGGGGTTACTATGACTCTTAAAACATTATTGTTCCATTCCTATTCCTGCATAGCTCCGTCTCTTTTTCACTCTGGAATAAGAATGGAATAATAATGTTTTAAGACGTCATGGTACGCCACCAGATGAATTAATTATATACGAATTTGTAAATATCACGTGTAAAAATACCGCGACAGAATAGGGGATAGTCACATTTTTTTTCTTTGTCCGTCGGGTAGTTTATTGAAAAGTATTGGACACGTATTTTTTCTTTTTTCACGTGGTCATAAAATTACGGAGATATACGTATTGAGTTGAAATGGCGCATGACGTCACATGTAGGTAAGTTTTATGGGTAAGTAATATTATATATGATATAATTACAAAATCTCTAACATTCACAAGATATAACAACTGAATCTATAATTTTATTCGATATAATGATCAGTTAGTATAATAAACGATTGATATAATTTTAAAGTAACTAATTTTTATAAGCATAACATACATTGGATATAAAATCGTTTGATATACCACTCAAAAGACATAAAACCTATTTAGTCTAATATGATAAAACGCCTAGTAAAAAACACAAAGCAAGCATGTAAGCAAGCATGCAACATGCAGCAGGCATGGTTTCTGTCACGGCTCCGGCGCTGTGGGGCTCCGGCGGTCCTATGCGAGCTTATGGTCGCAGATGTGTTTCTCGCTCACCGTCGTGGCTTCGGCCTCAGCCGCGGCGGCGAGTGTTAAAACCACCTGCTCCTCAGCTCGCGGGCCGCCTCGCCCCTCCGCGCCTGCGCGATTTTAAATAACACTCTAGGGGTAGGCTGACAAGACTACGTGGAGTTGGTTTTGAAGCAATTCGTTTCTGTCACGCCGCTCCTGCAGCACGCTCGCTTCACTCGTTCGCCTTAGCGCCATAATGGTCACTGTTCTAACCGGACCTAACCCAAATGCTCACCAAGATAGAGGGAACCTGGCACTCCGCTCCACTCCCGCCTTGACCTTCTAAGCTAATATAACCCATCCGAGTCGAATTGCTTTGAATCGGGGCGATAACCATAAAGATGGTGTCAATATTATATATTTTAAACAATAGGCCTAACGATTTTCGATTAAATAAACGTTATATCCAATAACGTTATACGAAATAAGTTTAAGAGTATATAAATGTTATATGTAAAGAAATTATATCAACAGTTAGTATAACTCACGTTTATTATATCTTGTGACCGTTATTAAAATGAAATTATACCAAATAACTTTATATTATATGAGACGCATCCAAGTTGTATACCTACTTGTGACGTAGTGAGCCCCCACTCTCCAACTTTAATGAGTTTTAACTAAGTCATTTTTTGATATTTTGATAAAACAAAAAATACGTGTCTAATATTTTTGTATTACCTGTCTGACGGACAAAATAGAATGTCGTTTTCTTTACCCAGTCCGCACCCCTATTGTGGAATACGAGAAGTCTCAAAAAAAAAAAGGCTGAAATTAATCAAATCCAGGATCTCATGCTTAGAATAACCCTTACAAACCTACTAGCTAGACCAACGTTATACAAGTTCTTTATTACAGAGTAAACCTTTTGGAAAACTATACCCCTCAAGCTTTTGGTAACATAGATGCGCCCATTAATTTAAATTTTGTCCAGCAGTGGACGCCTTTCGGCTATCACGTTTTTTTTTTGCACAGTCTGTAATTTGTTAAAATGCTGGGCAAAGGCCTGCACTTTCTCCTTCCAAACCTATCTCATGTTTTGCGCAATTTCTGGCCAAGTTTGCCCCGCAAACATGATCGGATCGTTACACAACCACCGTCAATTGTTTATCACGTATAAGGGCGCATTCCAACTATGTAGTGACGACAGATTATCGTGTCGTTTAAAACGTCGCGGTTTGTGTATTTAAATGGAGGTGTTCACATATAGGACGACACGAATAACTGCCGTCCACGACTTTGTTTCCAGTAACGACAGATTGTCAAGGCAATGGGTATAATGGGAAGAGCTAGGGACGACAGTCGCTAGTCGTCCAATGATAAATTAATCGTCACCACATAGTGGGAACGCGCCGTAACGACGATAAATAATTAAGAATGACCGTCCAACAACACAATTATTTTAGCACACATTTCAATGATGGTATCTTCTCTGTAACAACATACAATTAAAGTATCTCATCGTTATCTGTATCTAAATGTTACCTATGCTTGCTTCCAGAAAACTGGTTGATTTATAGTCATCAGGACATGTTATCTAGATTGGTTTATTTAATAAGTTTCGGTATTAAGTTACCGATAAGAAGAAATACAGGATTTTACTAGATGAACAAGATAGGTTCGTAATGGTTGATAAAACTGGTTGATTTATAGTCATCAGGACATGTTATCTAGATGGGTTTATTTAATAAGTTTCGGTTTTAAGATACCGATAAGAAGAAATATAGGATTTTACTAGATGAACAAGATAGGTTCGAAATGGTTTCGAAAATACCCAAATTAGCATTGTTAATAGCTTTGTGCAATGGGTCTGACAAACGTTTTTTACTTTAAATGCCTAATAAATCTACAAAAAAATACGAGAAAAACTGTGTTTTGACTTTATTCATATCTTAAAGAATGGCTGAGATATTTACTATCAAAGTATTTCCAGCCGAAGGTTTTTAAAAACGACCCCTCTTTGAGGAGTGGCTAGAGAGGCGCCACGGCGCCCTCGCCTTCCGCCTGACGCAGGTCCTCACCGGACACGGTTGTTTCGGGAACCGAATTCACCGAATCGGGCGGTAGGAAACGCCCGGGTGATACCATTGCGAGGATCGGCCGGAGGACACGGTGGAGCACACCGTGGAGCTCTGCCCCGCTTGGGCTGATCATCGCCGTGTCCTCGTAGCGGCGATTGGCGGCGGTGACCTCTCGCGTCCGGCCCTAGTTCAATCCATGGTCCGGAGCGAGAGGGAATGGGAAGCCGTCGCCTCCTTCTGCGAAGCAGTCATGCTAGCGAAGGAGGTGGCGGAACGTGAGAGGGAGAGAACCTCACGTCCCAGCCGCCGTGGGAGACGCCCCGGGCGTCGGGGGGCAACCAGTGGCCCCCGGCCACCATAGGCGCGGGCCTGTGGACGGTGAGCAATGGGCTAGCTCACCGTCCGTCCGTCTTATGACGACAGGCTGTGCCGACGGCGCGTTTGTGTTCCACGCGCGCCTCAAGGAGATGTCAGTAAATCGGAAGGGGTCCGAGAGGGCCGATACCTGCCAGGGCTGCGGGTTGTTCGAAAGAGATACCGCGGCCCTGGAACACAAAGGGCGAAGAAGGAACATGGATGGGTTTTAGTCAGTACAAGTCTGACACTCCCTCCCGCTCCGCCCAGAGCGGCAGAAGTCATTTGATGATTTCAGATACGTTAAAAAAAAAAAAAAAAGTTTTTTAAAAACGCGGGCGGGCGATGACGTCACGCCCCCGGTCATTCGACAATCGCGGTCGCGGGCTGAACGGGGGTGTGACGTATTAGTATGAGCGCGCGTAATCGCGGAAATTCAAAAAAGGACCGTAATAACTTCGGAAATACTGCATGTATTGAAGTAAAATAAAAACTAATGTAATGTACACGTTCTACGCTCCGATTTTAGGTGTATTTGATACTAGTATTTTGACCCTTTTGTGTTCCGCATTATTGTGCAATAGGTACTCACAGATTCCACCCAGCATGTATGGACAGTTATGTCACAATAATTTTACCACTGTATTTTTTAACGTTGTCCCACACTAGGCATTTCTCGTTCATCGTGGGCGTATTTACAAACATTTAAACCCACTTACGCAAGCAATTAGATTTGGAACAACTACCTGCAGGCCATACAAATATTTGTTCCATGCAGGGATCCAAACTGCGACACGCACTGCACCAAATGTGCCGGAATTTTGCATCATAGTCAAAATTGAATTAATTTTAATTTTCTTTGTTACAAGACAAAACATACCCGTAACGACTATCAAAGACAATCTTCAAATGGCAGCCAGACAAACGGTTTCAGATAAAAACCAGAAATCCAAATGGCACATACTTTTTTCTGTCATCCAGGGTAGGCAGGCGGTCCCTGCCGACGACGCGGTCGATCTCCTCATGAATCTTGTCCTGGATCTCGGGCTGCAGGAGTATGCGCTCCACAAGCATGGCTAGCACCACCTGCACCGCTGAGGACGCTGGGAATGTGTAGTCTGTGCAAGTCAGTATCAACTGGTCCACTGGAAACAAAAAAAAAAAGAACATCAATTTAGAAAATTTATAGTAAGTATGTAAAAAAGTTCCGAGTGGCGAGCTTATGATCATCAGCATTATCAGGTAGTCAGGTCAGCTGCCAACTTGTTGGTTTGACATGAACTATTTTCATTTAGTTTGTCCTCATACGGTGAAGAAAGATACAGAAATGCATACAAATATTGTGCTGCGATAATATTGAATATATTCATTGAACAAGAGATGGCTAGATATTTATGTAAACAGACTGCAAGCTGGCCCCAACATAGTTGGAAAAAGCAGGCAGATGATGATTCATCTGCCTGCTTTTTGCCAAATACAATATTTATATTATCAAATCATCAATGGCAACCACAACCGAAAACGCAATTGAAAATTTAGGACCTATTGCGGTTAACAAAATGCGATTTTTTTAAAATCATTTAAGTGTTTACTACCACCCATTAATTGATTTAAATAAAAATAATTATAATGAATGGTGTCAATTTCACAATAGTTCTCTTTTTTAACTAACATGATATTTTTTTTAGCTACATTACTATTTTAATGAAGCAATTTGTACACAAATCGTTTTTTCATAATTTTTCAAACATCCATAAATAACACAAAAAGAGTTAGTTCTTACGTAATGGGCTACCGAGACATTTAATTTTAAGCCAAGGTTTATTAAGTTTAATCAATCATTCGTTTAAATATTAACTGTTCAAAGTTAAAATCAGTTTTCTGCTTTTTATTTATAGGATAAGCATTTGAATATTTTATCAACGGAAAACATAATTATCCAAAGGTCATTTGGAACTCGTTTTAAAACAACAATAATAACATTATAAAGAACTAAGTCAGTTTATGATTTAGACAATGTAAATATTTTATGTGACCTAACCAGCAAGTGCCCAAGCGCATTGGGGTTAATAGCACTATTAACCTGAGCTTTTGTGATAACTACAGGTATTTTAAAGGTTATTATATTTTGTACTTTTTTTTGACCATTTAAATGCTTTAAAGGTATCGCAAATCTGCACTAAGTAGGAACTGTCTACATAATTATAACACATTGTCATTTTAATTACGTGAAAATGTTGAACAGAACTTATAAGAACCTTTGCCCTCATCCGCTTAAGATAAATTTAAATGTCTTTAATTTTTTTCATCTGAACAGGAACTTTATTAATAATTATCAATTATTATCATAACCAAGGTGACAACCGATAACTCTGTATCCGAGGTTATAGAAAAAAACATAAACAATTTAAAGTTACATTTTAGGCCCAGGGCCGGAATTGTCAAGTGAGCAGCACGCGAAGCAATTACTTATGCTGGGCCTCATTTTTTTTTACTGATTCGAAATCATCAATTAATGACGCTCTGGATGGAACGGAAGGGGGTGTCAGACTTGTACTGACTAAAACCCATCCATGTTCCTTCTTAGCCGTTTGTGTTCCAGGGCCACGGTATATCTTGCTGGGCCCCGTGCTCTCGTCCAAACTTAGATAGAATAAACAAGATGGTAGGGGGGACTGAGGGGAACAAACCAACTACCAATGGCCTATAGAAGAGTTTGCTACAAGCCTAGCACTGGCTTAATCCGGCACAGTAGAGGTCTAGGAATGAAAAAAAATGAAACCTAAGTTTACCAGGTGACAGCGTTAGGGAGGAGTTTTTGACGTAATTTTTAGTTTGGTTCGGTCATTCAGAAACATTTTGTCAAGCAAAAGGGAAATTATTTTAGATACAGAATGATGCCAACAATGTAATCGTACTTGTACATTAATTATCACATCCATTAGTTATTTTAATACCCAATGGGCATATCTAGAGCGCGCTAGCGACAAAACACCAATTAATGTTGTAATTATTTGCAATAACAAACAACGAGCATTGAACTTTGCGATGTAGTTCAACAAATAATTTTCCTGTTTATTTTATATCTAGTTGCCTGCATCTATTTACTGGTTGTTTTGCCCTAGGGCCAAGGCGCTTAGATCTGTATATTACTAGTGGAACTACAATCAAGTGGTCCTGCATTACCTCCACGGGCAAAATTTATGGAACAGCTGTTTTTTTTTTTTAATTAGGTACCTACTGATGAAAAATTCCAACGATGGGAGGGGTTTGCAATTATGTACTGAACAGGTGGTCTTTGCAGTGTGCGTGTTTACATTAAACGATTACTTGACCTGATTGATCACAGAGTTTTAACACTTTCCTAAATAGCAGTAGGTTTAGATTGCACGAAAACAGGAGGTGGCTAGAAATTCTCATTTGATAGTGTGTCTCCGGAACATAGGTAAGCATGAAATAATCGCGACCAAAAATTAATGCGGATGAAAGCCTACCTTTTTCCGCGGCTCATCCGCGTGAATTTTAGTAGAAATCCCATGGGATCGTAAGTACAACTGGGATCTTATCTAATCCAGTAATAATACCAAATCTATCCGTATGCAAATTTCGTTCAATTATGTACAGATATCATCTGTGAAATATAACAGACAAAGTTCCTTTTGTACTAATTTATAATATAAGTATAGATTTGTGAATTAGAATGTTTGCTACCTGAGTATGTACTGCGTCCTTTCTGTGCCATTTCCTCCTTCATTCTAGTCAGGTACATGTCCAAGAAGTGGCGGTCGTAGGTCTCATCGTGAGTTTCCATAGCTTCCTCCACCATTTTCTGTAATTAGGAAAATGTTTTTGTTAAATAGCTTTGTAACATCCAGCCTGGAATACCCCATAAGAGTTATTCAGAAGTGTACCTTATGGTACACCTTAACAAAGCCGAAAGGCACTTGTTTTCCCCGTCATTGGTTTTTTTTTTTGTTCTGGACCACACCTTCTAGTTATATTAGAGGTTAAAGGTCAAAGTTCTTTACAAGTTTTAATGTTATACATCCACAACCCCTGTACTATTCAATGCATCCATCAGCACAATATGTTGAGTGCGTTATATCGAGTTCTTCCGTAAACCGTCATTTTTCACCCCAATCAAAAATTCGTGTCCCAGTAATCATTGTTGAGTAGATTTACTTTCGGATGGGTCCGTCCGTATACACGTATACACGTACATGTTTAGTCAATTGCCTTACCAAGTGCATTTTCTAGCGAGCCTATTGCCAATAATTACCATTGATTGACAAGTCCAAACTGGAAATCGAATCCAGGACCACATGTAGGTCGCAGCAAGAAGCAAGACTCTATTGGGTTCCACAAATGTGAATGTCGTTATCATAAGGGTCAGTTCACACCGAGACGCGACGCGACGCGACGCTGCGCGCACATTTTAAAGAGCGATTCAAAATATAACTTTGTTTTCTACACGAAAAGATACACATTTCGTTGTGAGAATTCAGGATACGTTGCGCCATGCAGCGCTGCGCCTCGCGACGCCTCGCGGCGTAGAGCGACGAAGCGCGGCGTCGTGCTGCGTCGAGCGGCCCCGTGAGGTCGATTTCAGTAGAATTCGAATACGTTGCGCCATGCAGCGCTGCGCCGCGCGACGCCTCGCGACGTAGAGCGACGCAGCGCGAAATCACCGGCCTCTTCAAGTACCGTCGCGTCGCGTCGCGTCTCGGTGTGAACTGACCCTAATGCTGCAAACCTGCATTTAATTCAGAAAAAAAAACCGAAGGAAGGTTGCATGAAAACATTGGAAACGTACCTTAAAGAAATCCAGCAGAACCTGGTTTCCCTTCACCAGATTGTTGAACCCACTGTAGTTTGGCAGAACATCTTTAAGCCAAGGAGTCAGGGAAAGGGCTCCTCCCAAATCATTCGAGTTCCTTTGGAATAGCATGGTGCCTTTTGCGAGAGCCCAGAGGGCGTGGTACTCTGACCTTGGTAGAGTACTCCTGGAGAAGACTTGTATCACCCCATTGATGAAGGGCACGGCGAAGAAGTATGGCATGTAGATAAGGTCGCCCTTGACGATTTCCTGAAAAGAGATAAATATAAGATTATAAACGGTGAAGGATGTTCTCCGGGGCGGATGTTTACGTTTGATATTAATGAGTAGGAAGGAATCTAGTTATATGTAGTTTAAAGTAAACTAGCTGCTGCCCGCGACTTCGTTCGCGTAAAAATTTTGATGTGTCTTACACGGATAAATTATTCATATTCATATAAACCTTCCTCTTGAATCATTGAATCATGTCTATTAATGTAAATCCGTTTTTTTTAAAAAAAACGTTGCCCCACACTAGGAATTTCTCCTGTAGCGTGGGTGCGTTTACAAACATTTAAACTCACATACACAAACAGCCAGACCCGGAACAACTATCTATAGGCCATACACATATTTGTTCCGTGCGGGGATCGAACCCGCGACACGCAGCGCAGCAGTCGTTCGCTCAACCACTGCGCCAACCGTGCCGTCAGTTTATAAGATCTAAGCGACTTTTTTTATACTATGTATTGATATGTCATGTTGTAAGAAGTTACTTTAATACAAAAAGTGTTTATATTCGTGCAGTTTTTCCACAGTTATTTTACCTTTGTTTTGCACCATGGCATTTGGCAAATTAGTGTGATGTTTGTTGTTGTTCAAACAACGTTAATACTAGATTAGATTAGTTTACTGGTCTGTGGTAATATAATTATGAAAGGACTGTAGGTAGGTAAGGTATGTCAGTTGTCAGGCAAATTATTATAAAATGGTAGATACTAATAGGTATTTTTCTAATACCTAGATACGAATTGGTGTTTGCGGATTAGGGCATGCAAAAACCGGGTTGTTTTACAAAACCGGTTTTTTCGGGTTTCATATTTACAAAACCGGTGAAACCGGTTAATTCGGTTTTTTCGGTTTTTTTTTTCAATCTTTATTACAAAAATGTGTAGAAGGAATTTAAAAAGCTAAAGTCTAATCAAAAAATGGTTTTTTTTTTACGTTTATCTTACCTATATTTATAATAGTGTGCATTTGTTTGGACTTCAATAAGCCAAAACTACTAAATAACAGTATAAAAGTTTCTTTTCTTTATGCATAACATAGAATAGAACTTATTATTTACATAAACAACATACCTAACAGACAGATGTGTTGCTGGGGAGTTTGTTCCGCCACTTCTTCCTAGCTAAAATACTAGGAAGTGGCGAAGGGCGAGCGTTTTGGGTGACTGTCTCTTGTAACGTTCAAAAAGTGCTGATTATCAGCCTAGTTTGAATGAATGACTTTTAATTGGATTTTGATTTTGACATACTCTTAAAATGTAAGGTAGACTAACATAAAAATTAGGAACATTTGGTAAGTACACAAAGGTACAGAATATACAGCAAGTGTCCAAATTTAAGTACTTGGGTCAATGAGAAACAAAATAACGATATGGACATGGATGGAGAGCGCAGGGTATTGTCGTTAAGGGGTATCTTTCTCACAGGTTTGCACGATGCTGTTAAATTCACACTATTTAATAGCTATTGCCAAACGTTATACACGTGCAACAATAACTGTGGAGCAATTACACTAAAAAAGCCAACATCAGTGGACAGCCAAATCCTGAGCATTTCGATCGCTCATACATGTCCAAAATAATAATTATTTTAAGTGTTCTAACATAGCTGTAAGTATCTGCTTACTAACATTATACGGACTTATATCAATTAATGTGTGCTTACTCTGAAATAAATATATTCAATTCAATTCAATATTTTATTTGGGATGGTTAAAGTATTATTAAATCAATAAGATAGTAGAAACATAACTTGATGTTCAATATTTATAGTGTGTAAGTTTCTATTTTCCCTAATATTTATTAATTAAAAAAACATATAACCGAAAACCGAAAAACCCGAAAAAACCGGTTTTACCAAAGAAAAAAACCGGTTTTGAAATCAGACGGCTAACCGGTTTTTTCGGTTAACCGGGTATCCGGTTTGCATGCCCTATTGCGGATTATACATAAATACACGTGTGTCTGTATGTGGAACGGTAAACGATCGATCGATAAAATTGGATTTATCATAAAAGTATCTATTTAATTACCCAAAGCCATTAATTAAATCAATTAACCACCAAATCATATCGAAAGATCAATTCCATTTGTTGTAACTTTGGTTCCAAAATATTAATTTAATACGAGCGTTTCAAATTAATGTTGCGTCACCCGGAACTTTTAAGTTTATAACTTTATTGTTGATCGAGGTCGATCTTTAAGGAGTCAGAACACCCAATGCCCCAGAAGGCCTACACAAAGCGCCGATTCTAACAGCGACACTAGTGACTTTTTCTTTAGTGAAGCCATAGATACTAAGCATAGCCTTCGATTTTTATATTTCTGACTGGTGAAGCACTTGCCACGTTTCTAGGCCTTGAGCCCTATTGCCATAACATTATTGAAATGAAGTGTAGGATTTATTCGGTGGCCCCCTATTCAAACGCTCGGATTCGATTTCGATTCGGAAAGTCGTATGTCTATCTCGCTCGCTTTCGTAATGCCAAAACAAGATAGACATACAACTTATCGAATCGAAATCGAATCCGGGCGTTTGTGAATAATTATTTGGTGATCTTGTTTGCGGGGCGAACATGACGAAATATCGCAAAAGATACAGAGCTTTGGAAGGAAAGAAAGGGGAGGCCTTTGCACAGCAGTGTGACATATGACAGGCTAACAAAAAAAAGGTCAAAAAGTTAACATCAGTTCAAGCTCGTATTCGCGCCGTATTCCGACATCCACCACGAAGAAGTCGAGGGCAAATGTATTATAGTTTTAGAAAGTAAGTTCATACCATTTCATGTGGAAACTTCGGTCCACTGATCCCCATATCCAACATCTCCTTGATCTCGGTGGAGACCACAGACTCAAGCGTGTCACAACGTCTACCGAAGCCGTAGTCCCTGAGGTAACGCAGCGAAAACCTTCTCTGTACGTGCCAGAAGTAACCGTCCGTGAAGAATATTCCTAAGGAAGAAATAACATTTACTGATAAATGATGTTTATTTTGCAATTGAGTTTTTACAAACACTTTAACACGTCCTCATTTTTTTTAAACACTAGCCGGCTCTGAGAAGAAACAGCCGAAACAAATTGTCACTGCCTCTTTTAAAGTCCAGAAATTGTTTAAGTCATATGAGGTGAGGCATATACTTAATATTATGGTTTATTTACTGCATTATTCCTGAATCTTGGACCCTAGTGGTCCTAAATTCCGGATTAAATTTGAAGTCGTAATCATATTCTAGTCGTAATATTAACGAGTGTTGTCCAACTGGATTGTCGATAAACGATTATACATAAACAACTTCTGTAAATAATGACTATTAGTTCAGGAACTTAGTTCAAGAACTAAGATTATAGATCAACGTTTTTCATATCAATGTTAATTTATGGCCGATTTGCCGGTCTAGTTAGCAGGGGATAGCAATGTTAAAACATTGGCAATAGGACATACATACTTTGTAGTAAGGCAGACTAAGAAGATTTTAACTTAAATCTTCAAGTAATTAAATTGATATAGTCATCCAATAAAATTAACTATACAGCCGTTAGAAACGGTTCATTATCTTGTATTCACACTTATTTGTTCACAAATGATTGACGTATTCGAAACGGCATCTTAAAACATGACAGCGGGAACTCAGCTCAAATTAAACCCAAGAGAAAGGTGTAAAAAAGCCTAAAAGTTAACGGTTCTACGACTTTGTGTACTCAAAACGAAAACGATTATGTTCCTATCACGCAATGTTTGTCGTCGACTGTACATGCACTCGCAATTAGCGAGATAAACCTTATTTCCTTATAGAAAGAAAAGATACTCGCCGAACTCGTAACCTCTTTTTTCGAAGTCAGTTAAATATAAATAATGATACTATTTTGAAGATTTGATTGGGGATG
Organism: Cerastis leucographa; assembly: GCA_963082945.1. Classification (NCBI taxonomy): domain Eukaryota; kingdom Metazoa; phylum Arthropoda; class Insecta; order Lepidoptera; family Noctuidae; genus Cerastis; species Cerastis leucographa. The sequence goes on along the minus strand of OY720356.1, from coordinate 14,800,495 downwards.
TGATGGGGAGGAATAAGGAAAATGTCGTGAGGAAAGTTTCGAGTATGAACGTGGAGAGTAGAGGAAGACCAAAGAAACGAGGGATGGACTGTGTGAAGGATGATAGGGCAACAAATGAGGCTTCTGAAGAGATAAAAAGTAATAGAGAAGTGAAGAATACTTTTTTTAAGATTTAAAAAAAAAAAGTAAAATCTTTTACTATTCCTTATACTATTTACTTACAGACGAAAACATTAAATTCATAAATTGTATTAAATGATTTGCCAAGACTTGCGAAATATATCATAAACTGCCTAGCCATGTGCGTTTGTATTTATAACAAGATACCTAGACACCTCAAAGAATAAAATTGGAGATTACTAAAAATTAAATTGCACAAGTGGATATAAACCCTTAAATTTTGCATGCTTCGCTTATATCTCAGCTGAACATGTTTGAAATATTACAATTGTATTTAACACCACTGGATAGCATGTTGAATGCAGATAAAAGATTTATGTTTATATTCATAATTTTTTGGTAGTTATACCTACATATTGCATAGTAACTACAAGGTAAATATAAATAACGCGTTTACGGTGTGTAACCGTATGTTACGTCAAATTTTTTGAGCAAAGAACCAGACATGTTTAAGTAAGTATAGATTCTGATTGGGCTAGTTTGCCAGACTAGGCGATATTTCGCCATTAAAAATGTTACCTGCCTCTACAGATGGTCAAAAAGGTATTGACATAAACATAAGGCAAGATTATGGCCCCTTTGAGAGCGGCGGTGGTGGCAGCCCCGACTTACGAGCAGTAAGCCGTGGGTTCGAACCCAGGCAGGCGCATTACTTTGTGTAATTTATTTCATCATCGCTGCTCTCAAAAAACAGTGAAAGGAAACATCGTGAGGAAACCGGCATGTCCGAGAATTAAAAATTCGAAGACATGTTACATCTACCAACCAACAATGGGCCCGCGTGGTGGATTACAGCCCACTCAGAGGGAGTGGGCTGTAATCTTCCTTAGAGAGGAGGCCTGTGTCCCAGGAGTGGGAAACTGGGAACATTATAGGCTGATGATGATGATGATGGCCCCTCAGAATTTGTTGATCTAATTTGACACTTGCTCGAATTTGCGCCTGACAAAAATATGGCGATTCGAATCCAACATAGTATTCGCATTTTATACCGTTACTTGAATACGTGACATTTAGATAGGTACCTACTTCTTCTAAGTTTGAGCTTTGTCAACGGCAATACCCACATGGAGATCTCTGTACTTACATATTTTATTACAAGATATATTTCACACCTTTTCAAATAAAAATGTTGGTTTTAGCATAGCATGCGTTATTATCACTCATGGCAGAATGTCGCCCGAACGCGACTAGAGATCGTCGCATTTTAATGCTTGTGGAAAATTTAATAAGTCGCAAAAGGCGAGGCGCCAATTACGCGTGACGGCGATTACTAGTAAGCTACATTAGTACAACATGACACACACACACAGGTGGTTAATATGTAAACAAGTTTTCAACATAAACAATAAATTAGATATTAATCGAACGCGATACCACATCTATTATTATAGATATCTGCGTAATTACTTGGTAGGTAGGTGCGTGGTAATATTGCAGCCATACCGCACTTTGTTACATTGCAGTAATTGTAATCGAAAGTAGTAGATAAAATAATTGCATATTATACAAACACATGTTTTATTCACAACAATGATTCAGTTACACGATAGTGGCACATGTAATATTTTACATTTACTAGAACTTTCTGTGATTAACTCTCATACAAACTTTCGTACCTATCGGCTGAGGCAATTTGTATGAAGAGTAATTTTTTTTCGATCCTTGTTCTTTAGTAAGTTGTCCAGTGATCAAGGTCTGAATCCCTTAAAAGAGGTATTATTGTGCTTTTTGCGTTACACCCTTATGCATAAGTCATTGGTACAGTTTACACTACATTATTTGCACCAACTGTAGGTATTGGATCACTTATGTGTCCAAATAAGGATGGAGCCATTTATTTGGCCAAATCAGGATGCAGAATTTGTTGCGAAATAACTTTGTTAAAAAGTAGGTACATTATGGTTCTAAATTGCAATAATTATTAGGTACACGGTTTAACTTTTGATTGAAAGAATTAGAAACGAAAAACAAAATCATGCAAGCTGGTCATTAATTAACTTACCAAGTTTCTTCCAAAACGACCTCAATCGAAACAGAATTATATCCATTCGTCCATCAAACTCCTCACGGTTCAGCATCTCCTTGATCAGGGCAGGGTCATTCAGGACGATGGTAGGAACTGGTCCCAAGAAGCAGCCGACGACCTTCGTTTTGTACCTCTCCCCAAGCTTGCGGAAGGCTGTTGAGAGGTCGCTGAACGAGTGCGCCAGAACGATCCAGAAGGCTCCATATACTGGAAGGCTTGGGGGCCCTGGGGGAAGAAAGAAGTTGTAAGGTAAAGACGAAGCAGGTCTAGGAAACGGCCTACTTATTATCTACAAGGGAGCATCACCGCTGAAAATTTAACATCGGCGATGGAAGCCATCTGAACATATCTAGGTGAGAAAATCCCTCTAATATAGTTACTGAGTCCAAACCTCTCGAAGTCTTGAGTGTTTCCGCAGCTTTGTGTACATATAGAAGACGGCTCTACTAATATATATATATATTACACGGGAATATTTTTCTCTTGAGAGGTATAAGGGCGCTCAGTAGCGGCGGCGGCGTTAGGGTAGGGCGAAAAATAAAGGTTTTTACTATAGAATGTAGCTGAAGTTCTTCTACGAAACTAAAATGCAAGAGTGAGCAAAGCAAGCAATAATTATTATTTTTACATCGTCATCGTCTACAGCACGAATTCAACCACTACTGGGTATAGGGCTCCCTTTTTTTTGTGCCAATCTCCACGGCCCTGCGCCAGCCTCCCCCGATGGCAACTCGTTAGTTCATCTCGCCGCCGGACGACCCACATTTCTTTTGCCCGTTCTTGGACGACATTCGGTGATAGCTTTAGTCCACCTGTCATCCCCGCGCCTTGCAAGGTGTCCTGGCCAAATCCATTTCAGTACCGTAACGCGATTTCTAATGTACATCTTCGGATTTCGACGTTAGGAACTCTATCTATCAGCTTTATGCCGAACATGGAACGCTCCATGGCTCACTGTGCAACTCTACCTCCGTCTATCGATTATGCGAAAATACAATAGGAGTTGGAGGCTGGAATAAATAAGGAAAAAAAAAAAGGCTATTATGTCACACATGATGATGATGATGATGAAATTGCAATAAATAGGGCAATAATGTGGACATTTTGATCTCAAATTACATATCTGAATTGGTTCAAGGCTTCATGTAAAACTTTTCGTGCTGCCTACTGTCTTTTGAATTTTATCTTTGTCTAAATTCTCCAATGTAACTCCTGTATGAACGGTCAAACCAATTCTAACCTGTCCAAAATAGTGTTTAAAAATTTTTGAATTGCTGACTACAATGTCACAAATCTTGACTTTGTGTCACACGGACAGATACAAGGATACGGCAGAGCCCGGGTTCGATTACCACACGGAACAAATTTACAACGTCGTAGTTTTATCCGAAAATAATCATTTTGTTTTAATTTTAAAATAGTGATTTTTTTTTCGTTTCGTAAATTGTTCAGTTTTTACAAGCTTTTTTCTTTTTTTTTCTTGCAATGTATGTATGTATGTTAGTTCGGGTAGAATCTTGGAAGCTAAATTAAAACCACTTCCCGATGTCCTGATTTGATGAGAGATTGAGCTGAAATTTTGCATACACCTTTGGTTCTTAGAACAATATATTGTGTGCCTGGATCGTCTCCTCACGAGAGAACTCCTCAGCAGTTAATAGCACAAACACAAAAATGTGTATACAATTCATATTTGATGGGTAATCACGATTTGTATCATGAACTCATCCTACAGCCAGGATTGTCTCCTCACGAGGGAACTTCTCAACGGTTAATAGCACAAACATGAAACTTTGTATAGATACGCGTTCATTTTTGTTGAAGAAACATAATTCCTGTCGTTACCTGATCCCACAGCCAGGATCTTGTCCTCAAAAGTCCTCAACGGTTAATTAATAGCACAGATATGAAAAAAGTGTTGAGATAATGATGTGTCAGAAACGATTACGGCAAATATAAAAATGTTTAAGAACAAGCTTTTATAATGATGTACCGAAAAGAAGAAAATTAATCTTGGAGTAAATGAAAACGATAAAGGATAGTTTTTATAGCATTATCATTCAGGCGACAAGCTTTTTGAAAACTATCCTATAACGTTTATATGTAATGTTTAATTTAAGTATGTTACAGCATAAAAAAATAATCACAAAAATCCATTCTTAATGCCTATGATTTGATTCTGAAACATCTGATTCACAGTCCGATTGCAGTGCCACCAGGCTATTTACTTCACTGATTCTTCGTCTCAAATAGACGTTCTATTCTAATGCATGATATGACGGTTGTCAGTTTTCAAACAGTTGAAGATTATGGTCCCACGTTGGGCTGCAATGGTCGACGCGGCGTTATGTCAAACGGACAATACGAGCATAATAATGTCGTTGTTTTATCAAAAAATAATCATTTTGTTTTTTTTTTTTAAATATTGGTTTTTTTTTTCGTAAACTGGTTAATTTTTATTTGTTTTTCACGATTCCTAACTGTTTTTGTATGATTCAAAATACTAAAAGTGTTTATTATACTACATATTTTATAATGATGCTAAATAATAACAGCCGCAAGGGTCGATCTTTAAGGTTAAGCCGTGCTTGCCGAGCTTGGTCCGTGATGGGTGACCATAATTACATACCGAGTTTCCGTGCCTCGAAAAGCACGTTAAGCCGTTGGTCCCGGTTGCCATTTGTAGATCTTTGACAGTCTTTACGAGTAGTCAGAAGCTCAAAGTCTGACATCCAGTCTTACCAAGGAGTATCGTATTAAACAGTAACTGGATTGTGGAGGTCAGATAGGCAGTCGCTTCATGTAAAATACTGGTACTCAGCTGCATCCGGTTAAACTGGAAGCCGACCCCAAGATAGTTTGGGAAAAAGGCTATAGGCAGATGATGATTTTATAATGATTTGATAATTATACACAATAAATTAAAATAAAACAGTATAACTGGTTAGTAGTTGCAAAAAGTAATATTTTACAGCATAAAAAAAAAAAACAAAATAAACCCAAAAAGAAAATTCTTACTTTCTATGATTAGAATTTACAACTTCTGATTATCAGTCCGGTTGCAGTGCCACTAGGCTATTTACTTCACTATTACTTTGTCTAAAATAGACGAGAGAGACTATTCTGATGACGGTTGACAGTTTTCAAACAGTTGAGTAATATGGTCCCACGTTGGGCTACAAGTGGTAGCCGCGTACGCCCCACGCGCCGCGCGACGCCTATTGCACCGCTCCGACCGACGCGCCGCGTCTGCGTAAATGAGCACTAAAGGAAAACTTACTTTTTTGTAATGGACTTACATTTCGTAGACTTTTCAAATAATTTGACAGAATCTGTAACCTATCTACTTACAACTTGTTTAGAAAAACCGAACTAAACCGAGGTTTTAACACAGGTGGCTATTGCCGTATCATTGTAAATTTAACCCTTAAAAATCAGTTTTTTTCTCATCTTGCTGCCCCCCCCCCCCCTAGGCTCAAAAACTGGCGGCGCCCTTGGAACAGGGTGGTGTTTCATGCGCGAACATATACACCGTGTAAATCACCTCATCACGAAGCCGTCAACCAAGCATTCTGTACATGGAACTAAGTAACTTTACGCAAAAATTATTGCTGGGAAACGACATTTTTTTGTGGGGTGTAAAATCATGTTTTGTGGTAGTACTCAATGTAACGCACTCAGTACGGGGTTCGTGGAGGTGTTTAAAGTAAAAATCTTACATTAAAAACTTGTATTTTAAAAAATACTTGTCAAAAAGTTGGAACTTTGACCCCTAATATCTCCGTAACTATAAGGTTCCCAGACCGTATGGTGTAGAAAAAAAAAATGATCGCAATCACAGGGAGAACCAGTGCCTTTCGGCTTCGTTAAGAGGTGTTTTACACCCTTTATATTGAAAAACTTGGTTTTCAAGTTTGTTAATTCAAAATGAAATTGCTGAAAACATCGACTTTGATAACCTAATGCAAGAGTTCGCGGATAGATAACCTAATGCAAGAGTTCGCCGATAGAAGGCTAGAAAAAAAAAACGTTTTTTTTTAAATAAATAGTTATTCTATTAATGAATGGTTATTTCATTAAATCCTTTGCCTTTTTTCGTATGGATTTGAATTGTAATAAGGAGACGGCGGCGTAGAAATCTCGCCCAGGGTGCTGGTAGTGCTAAAACTGGCACTGAGTGCGCTTCATGATGACCATGGCCAGTGCCACTGCAATGTTTTTAAATGCAAGTAGTTTTTCTTATGAGGTTTCTTGTCACTTTTTCTAATACTTAATTATAAAACTTGAATTACCGAGTTTTTAATATTGCCTACTTCTGAATTCCTGTTGTTTTTGTTTATATAAACTAATTGATTTTATAAATACCTGCCCCAAAAAAACTAAGGTTATTAATTATATTTCAATAACAAACCAAAATTAATTGGACTTACTTTTTGTAATAAGTCAATCTTTATTGTATGTACGAACTCAAAAACTATAAATGTTTATAAAGTACGATTTAATTCTAGTTTTTGCAACAAATTGTTTATTATATTGCATCGATAATATTTGTCCTTCGGATTATAAGGAAAAATCCAAGTGTTCGTAAACAAATTAATTTAAAAGCTTTACGTAGATTCAATAACTAACGTAACTCGTGCGTAATAAGGTAATATGTACATTCTTGTAGACTAATGGTAAATGGTGAATAAATAGGTAAATGACGCGTGATTACTTACTTAGTTAATGCAGGTTGCAAATTGGGACTGCATGGACTTCATTATAACTTTAACGCATATCACCATGAATTCAGTAATGCTTTCAGTTTAGACCCACCGTAGCGACAGCGTAAATTTTTCAACAAAGGTTACAACACCTATGGGCGCCGGCAAGAATATTTCCAGGGAGGTGCACCGTCGGTTCGATGAAAACAGCTCGATTTTTTGTACTCTCTAATATAGAGTTACTCCTTGTACTCTTAAATATAGAGTTACCCCTTTTTTTTTTTTTTTTTTGCGGATGGGAAATCATCAAATGACTTCTCCCGCTCTGGGCGGAGCGGGAGGGAGTGTCAGACTTGTACTGACTAAAACCCACCCATGTTCCTTCTTCGCCCTTTGTGTTCCAGGGCCGCGGTATCTCTTTCGAACAACCCGCAGCCCTGGCAGGCATCGGCCCTTTCGGACCCCTTCCGGTTTGCTTTATCTCCTTGAGGCGCGCGTGGAACACGTACGTGCCGTCGACACGGCCTGTCGTCATGAGACGGACGGACGGTGAGCTAGCCCATTACTCACCTTCCACAGGCCCGCGCCTACGGTGGCCGGGGGCCACTGGTTGCCCCCCGACGCCCGGGGCGTCTCCCGCGGCGGCTGGGACGTGAGGTTCTTTCCCTCTCACGTTCCGCCACCTCCTTCGCTAGCATGACTGCTTCGCAGAAGGAGGCGACGGCTTCCCATTCCCTCTCGCTCCGGACCATGGATTGAACCAGGGCCGGACGCGAGAGGTCACCGCCGCCAACCGCCGCTACGAGGACACGGCGGTGCTCAGCCCAAGCGGAGCAGAGCTCCACGGTGTGCTCCACCGTGTCCTCCGGTCGATCCTCGCAGTGGTAACACCCGGGCGTTTCCTCCCGCCCGATTCGGTGCAGGAACCTCCCGAAACAACCGTGTCCGGTGAGGACCTGCGTCAGGCGAAAGGTGAGGGCGCCGTGGCGCCTCTCTAGCCACTCCTCAAAGAGGGGACTTATCGCCACTATTGTGGCGTGCCCTGCACGTGGTTGCGACAGTCGCTGTCTCCATGTCGCCATGAGATCACGCCGGAGGTCTGTCCGCTGAGCGACAATTTGCCGCGGCAGCGGAGTTTCCCCCCGGCGTAGTGCCTCCGCGCGCCATTCGTGCAGGCGCGCGAGGACTATCGCCTCCAGATCCCATGGCGGCAATCCGGCCAAGAGGCTCGCCACCTCGCCGGAGATCGTACGGTACCCCCGGACCAGCCTTACGGCTACCACCTTCTGGGGCGCGTTCAAGTAATGGGCGGCTCGCCGCCTCAAAGAACGCGCCCACACCGGGGCCCCGTAAAGGGCCATGGACCACACGACCCCCGCATAGAGCCTCCGGCAGGAGGCGTTTGGACCCCCTAGGTTGGGCAAGAGCCGCTTGAATGCAGCCCCTGCCCGTTCCGGTTTGGGGGCCAAACGTCGGAAATGCTCCACGGAGTTCCACCGGCTGTCGAGGACAAGCCCTAGGTACTTCAGCGTCGACTCGACGCCGATGGGAACCCCTCCTACAGTCAGTATGGATCCCGACGGTAGCGCAATCCGAGGCCCATGAAAGCACATGGCCTCGGACTTGTGCAATGCCACCTCGAGACCCAGTTGCCGGATTCTCTCCACGACTATCACAACCCCGCGTGTCATTAATTCGGCCGCCGTGCGACTCCCTAGCGGTGTCAGCGTAGCAAACTACGCTGACACCGCTAGGGAGGTCAGCGCGCAGCACCCAGTCGTAGCCGATGTTCCACAAGGGCGGCCCCAGAACCGATCCCTGTGGAACACCGCACTTCTCGCCGATTCCATTCTCCCGTGCGACCGGGGTAGATGACGGCCCTATCCGTCAGGTAGTCCCCGACCACACGACGAAAGTAGGTTGGCACCCGATGATACCGAAGTGCCTCCCTTATGCAGCTCCAGGGCATGGTGTTGAAGGCGTTGGCGATGTCAAGAGACACACAATGACTCTTCGCAATGACTCTTTCAAAGAGCTTGCCCACCTCGTCGAGCAACACAATGGGCCGGTATGCGGACGGAGAGTCCGCAGGGCGCCCCGGCTTCCGGATGAGGACCAGCTTCCCCGTCTTCCAACGAAGCGGGAACTGGCCTCTCTCCAAGCATGCGCTTAAGAGCCCTTCCAGTCGGGGCCCGAGAGCCTCCGAGGCCAGGACCCAGGCTTTGCCAGGCAAGCCATCGGGTCCCGGGGCGGTATTTTTGGCTTTAAGCCTGCCTACCGCCACTCTCAGGTCTACCCCGGTCACTTCAGGAATGTCGTCATCGTCCTCGTTGTGGTCCACTTCTGGCACCGCAAGCGGCGGAGCCATAGGCGGGGGAGGATGTTCCCCTCGCAGAGGGATATAGAGTTACCCCTGCCCTATACTCCAGAGTCCCAATCGCTCCTTGAATCTAACATATTATGTTAGATTCAAGGAGTAACTTGGTCGATCTAAACAGAATTACATCAATCATCATCGATTTCTGCATATTTTTAAAGAAAAGATTAGGAACGTAAAATCTTAATCTTTTCTGTGTTTTCTTTTCCGACAGGCGGGTTCAAGCACACCCGCTTGCGACCCGTTGCTGGCCCCCATGACAACATCAGCCAATTACTCGGTCATCAAAGTAATTGGCTGGCTCATAGCTAAATAACAAAAGCTGCTCGGGTCTAACTAAAGGTTACGCCGCGCTTGCCTAGGTTGATCAATGGATGGGTAACCACCCCTTGTATACCTAGTTTCCTCCGTGCCTCAAAAGCACGTTAGGTAAAGGACATGCCTAATTACCTATAGTACCGCCCCCCCATTTCACCAGGTAGGAATGTTTTAAACTCCGAAATCGATGTTCCGTACTTTTTGACCGAGTAGGAATAGGGGATAATCCTATTTTTTTTTTCTTTGTCCGTCGGGTAGTTTATTGAAAAGTATTGGACACGTATTTTTTCTTTTTTCACGTGGTCATAAAATTACGGAGATATATTGGGTTGAAATGGCGCATGACGTCATATGTAGGTAAGTTTTATACCCACTTGTGACGTAGTAAGCCCCCACTCTCCAACTTTAATGAGTTCTAACTAAGTATTTTTTTGATATTTTGATAAAACAAAAAATACGTGTCTAATATTTTTGTATTACCTGTCTGACGGACAAAATAGAATGTCGTTTTCTTTACCCAGTCCGATACCCTATTGGAGTACCCATCGTATGAAACAACTATTTATTTTTGTTATCTGACCGGAAACTTTATGCTGAGGAGCTAGATTCATGTGCTGAATTCATGATAACAGAACAGACAGATCTGATGCTTGTCGATATCCCTTAGGTACTCCGAGTATCTAAAAAGCTTTTAAAAAAACGGTCAAACTCATAAAATAGTTACTTACATAGACATAAAAATCGGGTAATAGCGAAATGATTCCTAATTTATTTGTCTCAATCAGTAGGTTGCACGTCCATAAACAAAACTATTAAGTACGTGCCCTTTAAATAAGTTTAAACCTCTTTTTGAAATTAAATGTTTTTATTTTCTAGAAATATTTGCTTTACTCTACTATAAATAGAATGCATAAATCACTTACAATACATAAATCACTTCTTTATCGACGAAAGGATTTTCCTTAAATAAGATAAGCGCAACGTGCAATCTTGCAACTCTTTGATAGCAATTATGTGAATCACATTGCTCACTGTAGCATTTTATCACTGCATATCTTTACCTAGGTGGGTTTTTTCCAAGATACAAGAAGCCGTCTTTCAAAAAAAACATTAAAGTAACTATACTTTCGTAAGTAGGTGGCAAAAAAGACAATGAAACAAACAAAGTCACCGACTTGCGAAAGTAAAGTTATTTTAATGTATTTTGGAAGACAGTTCCTTTTTGCAAAAAGTTTTTTTTTATCAAAATATGTGAGTCATGTGGTGTGATAATCTTTACATTTTTAACAAAAATTTCGTCTTTCGTCCACGATTGGGCAAGGGTTAGACAAGAAAGCGTGGAACGGAGAAATTCCATCAGCGGTGAAAGATAAATCAAAGAAAATCAATGTCGTCAACCAAGTATTCTGTGCATCGAACTTAGCAACTCTACGCAAAAAACTCTTTTTGGGGTGCAAAATCACGTTTTTACCGGACTCAATGTAACCCACTCAAACATTGTGCTAAAAAAAAAGTCATTACCCAGCAATAATACTTGCGTAGGGTTACTTTATAGTTTGATGTACATAATGCTTGGTTGACGGCTTTGCGAAGGGTCCATTTACAACTTGTATTTTGACCAGCAAACAACATGACCTGACGAGCGAACAAAAAAAAGCCGCTTGTCCGCGTGGTCGGGCGGAAGTGGGAAAGCAAGACACCACCGGTCGGGCAGAGTTGGGAAAGCGGTTTATGTGGTGGTACTCCGCGCGAAGAGAAGGTGTGAGCGCTTTTTGCGCTGTCGGAAATCTTATGGATATCATATAAGCTAATGCGACGTGAGATCGGTTTGACCACCGGACCGTGCAGACAAGCGGTGACGTGTGAAAACCACCTAATGCCCCTGAACGTCGTCGTAGGTACGGTCAGCAACGAAGTCGCTATACATATCCAAAATTATAAGACGATCGAAGAGAGTTTAAGAACGATCTCGAATCGAATATTACATCAGATCATACTGATCAGCACAAAACTTGTTGTAATATTGATAAGTGTTAACCAACTTCTGCCGACTGTACCTACTTATTACCATCAAAGTCTAGACTAAACCAACCAGACAGTGACAAAACACTCCTTTCTTGGATAGAAGGAAGGATTTCAGATTTCGAAGGATATTTATACATATATGGATGTCTGGGAACAATGAGCACTACCTATCATATAAATAATTGGTATTATCAAGACAATCATCATCATAAATCACTGTCACCTTTAATCTTTAACAAATGCCAAAACACACCAACTAACTGATATCATCTGCTCCAATCAGCATCATCACCCAATACCTTATCTCTGGATTATATCAAAGGCATCCAATTTGTGTTTGTTGTCTGTTAGTGCTTTTTAAACTCGAGAACCATTCCATGGTTACCTGTTTAACACATCATCATCATTTCAGCCGAAAGACGCCAACTGCTGGACATAGGTCTCCCCCAAGTGTCGCCACATTGTACACATGTATAACACACCCTTTCTTTTAATTGGTTAACGAAACTGCGGACGCCATTGATTTTTTTCCATGACTTGTGTAAAATCTAACCTAGTTGAAAAGATTTTGCACAAGTGATGGAAAATCAAAGGTATGTCTGTATTTTGAGCCGGGGGCATAATTATTAGATAAACATCTTTCCGCACGTATTAGCGCCACTTAGACTTAGCCAATAGCTAATATTGGAACGGCAGGTCACATTGCTTTTTATGTGTCTGCAGTTTAATTATGTACCTACATCACGTTTCGACGTTTTTATCAACCAGTTTTTTTTATATTTTTTTATTTGCGGTGGGTTTTTCTCTTGACTCTAGTCTAGGACAGAGATGACAGAGACAAAGTCGACGATGGTACGAGCTTACCCAGAAGAAGATTGCTCATTTTAACTTTTGAAGAGATTAGGGTTTTATGCGTTCGGAAACACAGACGCAGGCAGAGAGTTCCACTCCATTGCTGTGCCCATTATGAAAGACTTCTTTGCTGTAGTTTAAAGCTGTTGCTAAAAGGTATTAAAGATATCTACTTAAGTAAGCATTCTGGGGTATTCTGTAAGTAATTCATCAATAGTCAACATGTTTATAATAGCTTTAAATGTATTTAAAAAGGGTTTTGATTTTTATGGAATCCTAATCCTTTTTAGTGTTACGTAGCCGAATGGCAAAAAACCCTTTTAGATTCGCCATCAAATCAAAATATTTTATTTTACATAGGCCTACATGGGCACTTATAAAACGTCGACAAAAATTGCACGGTTCGGGTTGATCGTTTCCTATGGAGAAGAACCGGCAAGAAACTCCATGGTTACTCTTTTAAAATCATTTGGTTTTAAAATATTTGAAGTTACGTATAGCGTCGACAATAAGCCGTTGCTTACTACAAATGGTAAAAATAAATAAAAAGCCTACAATGTCCCTACACAAAAATAGCAAGAACATTATAAATTAGAGGCACAAAATCCGAAAAAAAGGACAATAATACAAAAAATCTTCATTTTATTTAAAGATGATCAAAATCCAGTGTCCCAGTGGTTAGGTTAGGTCAAATCAGCTAGGAATGGTGAAAACTAAAACCTCTTAAAGGATCTAGATCGACTTAACCTGTAACCTGATATATAAAACTAAAAAAAAAGACTAAGGGATAAGGTAACGGACTCCCCAATACATGAAACTGACACTAAAACGATCATATATTTTTTTCATCATACCTATACTTGCGGGGTGCCTATAAATAGGTCTTTCAAAATGACATTGAGGTTCAATCGTTTGAAAGACAGACATTTCCAAATTAAGTGGAGGAAATTCTGCAAACATTTAGGATTGCGGAACGTAATAAAAACTTTCAACGAAAATTGGTTTGAATATGATTTAATGTTGAATTTTTGAGATATGCGACTTTTTCATCAAACTGCAGCAGGTAGGTACTTTGTTTTTAATTAACATACTATGAAAATCAAATTGTTTTGCCGTTGAGTGTAAATTTACATATGAGTGAGTGTTAAAAAAAATGTTATTATATTCTTTGGTGCTACGGAACCATGTGTGCGTGTGAGTACGACTCGCACTTGGCCGGTTTAATTATTATATAGTAGCCTAAGTTACTTCTGATAACATCAGCTATCTAAAATGCTTTTTTATTGTAAGTACCGTAATACTTTCAGTTAAAAGTGAAATTGAAGTGTCCGTTTTTTATTTCAAAATAACAGCTTTAAGATAAGACCTAGGTAAGCCTACCTAAGTCTTGAAGTGTCTGTTTGTATTTTTTTTAATAACATCTTTAAGCATCTACTTCTTTTGAGGCATCGACTTAAAGGTGCTTATACCTAGCCAGGTATAAACTTATTTAAGTAAGTAAATGCCTCGGATGGGAGGTAAGAAAAAGAAAGAAAGAAAGAAACTTGCTTAAGTATTAAGTAACATACCCAGGTAATGTTTAAACAGACTTAATCTTATCTAATACAAAGCTAATTTGGACGCTAGGCTCAGCGCCGACACTTGATATTTTGAATTCTATGCTGTACTTTGTACTCCGAAATTCCACATATGTTTATTATTGAACTTTCCGATTAAACCGAACCCTGCTATACAAAACTGAACTTTGATTGCAATCTGGTTCAATCAGGGCCATCTTTTCCACTGGGCACACTGGGCACGTGCCCCGGGCCCCACGATCCAAGTTCCTGTAACTGTCAAAGCCAGCGGCTATCAAAATAAACTTAACTCATTCCAGGCAGGACCTTAGGATACTAATATTTTTCCCTAAACTAAAGGAATTTCTTGGATATGAAAAATATTTTTCAATTTAAAGTTCTCCGCCCTTCAAGTTTTATCAAAGTTCTAAAAAAAAAACACCCATTATTTTTGTATGAACTGTCACAAAAAACCGGACTCTTCGAGGCGGACTGTAATAAAATTCGAGCTCGCTTCGCTCGCTCTTGCATCCTATATAGGGCATGCAAAAACCGGCTTGTTTTAAATAACCGTTTTTTTCGGGTTTCATGTTTACAAAACCGGTGAAACCGTTTCGTGAAATCCGTTTTCTCGGTGTTGGATGCTCACGTGATGGTAATGTCACACTATTTAAAAACTATTGCCAAGCGTTATACACGTGCAACCTGTGGAGCAATTACACTAAAAAAGCAACTGCAATGCCTGCGCGTCCAGTATAACAACGCGTTTAGGGGTTTGTTGGGGCTCGCATGGCGGTGCAGTGCCTCCGGCATGTTCGCCGACCACAGCACGGACGGCTTCCAGGCGGTGCTTCGCAAAAGAAAGACGTCCCTGCGGTCTCAGGTAAAAAGTAGTACCTACAAACACGCTTCTGAGCGTGGTGTCGGACAGAGTGGACCAAATCCTGAGGCATTGATCGCTCATGCATGTCCAAAATTATAATTATTTTAAGTTTTACTAACATAGCTGTATCTGCTTACTAACATAATATGGACTTGTATCAATTAATAATGTGTCATCATCATCATCATCATCAGCCTGTATTCGTCCACTGCTGGACATAGGCCTCTCCCATGACACGCCACTGAGCACGATCCTCGGCCACTCTCATCCAGCTCTTGCCAGCCGCCTTGCAAAGATCATCGCTCCACCGAGTCTGAGGACGTCCTACGCTACGCTAATAATGTGTGCTTAGTCTGAAATAAATATTTATAATTCAATTTAATATTTTGTTTGGGAAAATTTAAGTATTATTAAATCAATAAGATAGGAGAAACATAACTTGTTGTTCAATATAATTATACAGGGTGTTTGGTGCATCGTTTGCCAAATCGAATAGGCCGAAAGGAGAGGTCATTTGCTAACTCTTCACGCCCTATAACTCTTTCCTTGCCTCACCGGGTTTTTTATATTAACTTTTTAATTTAAATTTTGAAAAATTCCAAAATTCAACATTTTAGGTCAAATAAAAAAATAAAAATATTGTTTAGACTTAAAATTTAGATTTAATTTTGATGTGTACTCTTGTATGATTCTATCAAATTCAAAGTTACTTGCTAGTTAATTCCTCCCAAAGTTAATTCCTCCCAACCCATGATTCTGGAAACTGACGAATTAGGTACTCCCTGACAGTTAAACTCCAGTGAGCGGGACAACCGTCTTGTTGGAATACAAAAGAAATGTCTACACGGAAAATTAGCAGCTCAGCTAACAATAAGGGGAAGTCTGCTTCGGTGTTTTGGGTTGGCTATTTCATGACCTCCACGTTCCCCCAGACTTAACTCTGTTAGATCTATACGTCTAAGAACGAGCCAAAGAAATAACGCCACGGAAGTTGAGACTAGGGATGATTTAGTCCAACGCATTGATGCGGCTTTCGTGACTATCAAAGCAGAAATACGTTTACGCTCCACTACAGTTGAGATAAGATGAAGATGCCGCGCGTGCATTCGCAACAGTGGCGGACAACTCGAACAAGATTTGTGATTTCTGTATTTTTTTAATTTCAAATTCTTGAAACTTTGGTTCCTGTTTAAGAAAGAGATAGGACACTACGCACTAGTGACATAACAGTATCATTCTATCTACTTACTTGAGGCATGTTATTTATGCTAAAACTACTGTTCTTACTGTAGTTTCGAATATCAGCCTAGTGTCTCGATTACACATTTAGTTAAAAATTAAAAGATATTAAACGTTTTTTTGGGCATATTGCATACCGTTGGAAAGGGGATAGACTAGAGAACTTTTTAAAGGTATTCGAAGATCCCGATCGCTTTTAGTTTTTTTTTTTTTATAGCCATTTAAAGTTGAGTTTTAAGTTCATTTTTCTTTTACAAAAACTTTACGAGCTATTAAAAAAGAAAGTAATTGTTCCTAGCAAGTAATTTTGTATTTGATAGAATCATACAACAGTAGACATCAAAATTAAATCGAAATTTTAAGCTTAAAATTTTTTTTTTTTTTTTATTTGACCTAAAATATTGAATTTTGGAATTTATAAAAATTTTAATTAAAAAGTTCTTATAAAAAAACTGGTGTGGCAAGGAATGAGTTAAAGGGCGTAAAGAGATAGCAAATGACCTCTCCTTTCGGCCTATTCGATTTGGCAAACGATGCACCAAACACCCTGTATAGTGTTTAATTTTTTTTCCGTAATATTTATTTATAAAAAATAAATAAAACTGAAAACCAAAAAACCGGTTGTACGCTCCTAAAAAATCCAGGTTACAAATCAATCGGTTAACCGGGTATCCGGTTTGCATGCCCTAATCCTATACAAGGGCCCCGTTATTCTCAAGTGCCTAGGGCCTCCAATGGGTTAAAGGCGGTCCTGGGTTCAATGACATTAATAACTTTCTCGAGTACAGCTGGACAAGTTTAGCACCATTAAAGAGAGAAAATGCCACGCATAGGTACTACCTTGTAATGTTGGGTCGATTGATCAGCAAAACTGTGAGTCAAAACTAATATGGTGTTAAAAGTACAGGTATAGCGTGTAACAGAAAGGGGAATACGTTCAGGTCGAATAGTTATGGAAATTATGTATGGTGCAATAATTTTTTTTCCGCTTAGTATTAATTACTGGTATGTATAGCCCTGTTCAAACTTCATGGGGTGGCTCGGAAGGTAGCGACTAGTGATTGTCTGCGCATTACGAGTATACAGTCAAAACGATGCGACCTCTGCGCCCCGCTGATACCTAAAATTGTGTTCTGCGCTGTCAACCCGCACTGGGCTAGCGTGGTGGATTACAGCTCAGTCTCTCTCATAGAGTGGAGGCCTGTGTCCCAGCAGCGGCTGATGATGAGATAGATACAAAGGAATCGGTGCATGGATTGTGTGAAGAATGATATGAAAAAAGGGAGTAAATGATAACGTCATTGTTGACAGAAAAAAAAGAGCTGTGATGAACCCAAGTAACATGGGCCAAGGGCAAGAAGACGATGTGGACGGTGAGTAATGGGCCGGCTCACCGTCCGTCCGTCTTATGACGACAGGTCGTGCCGACGGCGCGTTTGTGTTCCACGCGCGCCTCAAGGAGATGTCAGCAAATCGGAAGGGGTCCGAGAGGGCCGATGCCTGCCAGGGCTGCGGGTTGTTCGAAAGAGATACCACGGCCCTGGAACACAAAGGGCGAAGACGGAACATGGATAGGTTTTAGTCAGTACAAGTCTGACACTCCCTCCCGCTCCGCCCGGAGCGGGAGACGTCATTTGATGATTTCCCATCCTTAAAAAAAAAAGGGCAAGGAGGCGATGATTATGATGTTGGTTAATGGAGAAAGCTCCACAAACTTGACCAGACCTCTCTAAAACACGCTGTACGCCGTAGATAGTTTTAGTTTAAGGTCATTCACTCAGAATGTTCTAGCACGTGTAAGCTTATCACAATTAATAGTAATCTAAACATAATAATAGATGATATTAGGTATTTGAATCAGTTTTAATTGCTTCTGAACATAGGAACAGACACTATCAACTGAACTAGATACTTTGTTTAGTACGTAGGTAGCTAACAAAGTATCTAACAAGTGGCTAGTCCCTGAACAGTTAGGCAGAGGTTTACTTTATACGCACGCACATTTCACCATAAATTTATGTTTACTTGAGACGATGACTTGATAGAACATCTTTAAGACACGCCTAATTGGAACCGTGGACATAAAACATAGAAACAGTACAGATGCCAACAATAAAAGATGGTTTAAAGTTAGTCACATAAGTCCCATGTTAGAACTAGTTAGACTGGAAACCGGTGAATCTGGAGACTCTAACAAAAAAAGAAAAGGCTAGATAGATGATGATGTAAATGAGCGAGCCTATTGACATCAACCGGGTAATAATCTGTGGCTGCTGCTGAAAAATTCTTGATGGAAAAGCTCAATCCCACTTTGCCCGACGGGAATCGAAGTCCAGGACCTTATTCCTAGCAGTCACGCTTATGGCCATTAGACCAACGAAGCAGTAATTATTTATTTTAGTAAGATCACACAAAATTACGGTAGGTAAGGTCTGCAACGCACATTGTCTAAAATTCTCAATAGACACAAATTCTTAGAAATTTTGCATGGGTATTTTTTTCTTTAATTTAATTTCTGTTCCGATTTTAATGTAATAATCGTTTAACACTTGGTTAAACGATTATTGTCGCTAACTGTACCTGATTAAGGTACATTATTTCACCAGTTCACTCCTACGTAATCTAGATTTAGGGTGTTAGTAATAACGTGTACTGTGTAGCTGAGTAATTAATTGATTTCAAAGCAAAGATTTGTTGAGCAAACTCGAGCCTGCTAGTTAAAAATTTAGCTAATAAATTGTTAATAGCAAATATGTTGAATATAAATGTAAATATTGTAGTAGGAGACACAAAAAACTACCAAACAAATTCCCAAGTATTATTAAGTAACTACCTATTCACATATAGCTTCTAATATTTACATTGGTTTTCATTCTCAATATTTACAAATATTTATAGAGATGAGTAAATAAATAAATTGATGAATGATGACCCTCTTCCTAAGAAATTACAAAGAAAATAATGTACTTACCTGGAGGGAAATTATCCGGTCTTTTGTATGCATTCCTATATAAGTACACTATTAAATAAGGTATAAGCAGAGCAACGACTAATGCAGCGATCATTGTTATTAAAGTATATCTTTTACGACTCCCGATAAAAAATAACGATTTATTAATACGTCGAGAACTTAATTACGACCGACAGCGCCTGACCCCATCCACACACAAACTGCACAAAAATAACAACATCCAAAGGCTCTATATACGTAGTACGCAGGCACTGAGATAAATAAAGGATGCCCAATTTATCTTGACACACGGCAAAGTAAGGAACTAACGCAAAAAGTACTGAATTTTCGATTATCGGTGATTTTTTCCTTGAACCTGTGGCGGCACTTAAATTCCAAGGTTATGCCGGTCGCATACAAAACATGCAATGTGATGATGACTTCGATTATCTAATGTTGTCACCCGTAATACCGTACGGTTATCTAAATTCACAATCTTAAATTAATTACATATTGTAGGGAAATTATCGAACGACATGTTCGTGGCTGGCATAATCTCCATGTGAGTGTCATAAGTACCTGTTGTTGTGATGTAAGGTAAATAGCTAATCTACTGTTCGTAGGTAAGCGTGAACCACCCGTGTTTTAAAAGCGGCCCGTCTGATCCTCGCCCTATAGAGCCACCCTTTCAAAACATACAAACAATCGCAAACGTTTATTCAATAATTTCCTATTCCTTAGACCACGTTAAGGGGTTTTTTTATGAAATAAACAAATAAAAACAGCTGCGTTTATTAATAATTTACTAGGTACCGTAACTTAAATAGATTATTTATGTCCTTTGTGACAACCTCCTGAATTTTGACGAGGATGCAAAACAACACCTTGTATAGCGGTTAAGCACATAATTACACCCACTGTCGTCACGGTATTGAAAACTTTGTCTCCACGCAGGGCCGGTTTAACCATGTCGGGCCCCTAAGCAATGCATTTTTTGGGGCCCTTGTCAGACGCGATCATGGCGCTTGCAACAGCGTCGAAATATCTATAGCTCACAATCATAGAAAATATCCCGTAAGTGACAGTATAAGTCAAGTTATAAACCGTGAAAGTAGCAAGCACATTTATAAAATATTATATCATATTTAATTGTGCACGGGGGTGCCCCTACCCGATGCGGGGCTCCTAGGGCCTAGTCTGCCAAATGGATAATCCGGCCTGCCCACGTCGTGTGAGCAGGGCCGGATCCGCTTCGATTAATAAATAGATCAGCGTCGATTTACCTATTAATCTATCGTTTAACTAACGTCGAACGCCATATGCATTAGTCGACAGCATTGCATATATATATTGCATATATCATCAGCTGCATAATGGCATTGCATAATGTTCTCACAGCAAACCTGCTCAGGTGGAAATTTATTGATGACTCTGCCCTGGAGTGTACCGAAATGAGGTGCTGTGCCACAAACGATTGGGCACTTAATATCATGTCCTGCCATTTATTCATTACAGGAGCTGATGCATGCTACTGAACTTTCCAAACTCGTAGCCCTGTTATGGGCCGACTTTATTTAGATTTTCATCAACACGCTAAGAAGGAGTGTTGAAGAGGAAGACACTATCATCATCATCATCTGCCTGCCCTTTCCCATGTTACTTGGGGTCGGTGCAGCACGTTTTTTCTTCCATTCTCCTCTGTTTCTTTCATATCTTTTCTCACACAATTCAATCCATCTTTGCTTTGGTCTTTCTCGTCCTCAAGGCACCATTAGACTCCAAATTTTAGTTTGTAGATAAAGCCGGTTTAATCACGAGTCACGTTGGTTTTCATCCCTGTTTTGAAAGCATAAAGCATGGATAATAAATGTGCATATTTCACTGTGCGAAACCGAACCCACGGGTTCGATTATTCGTGTGAAGTCGGAGCTGTCAACTGCTCGCGATGCAACATGTGTTATGCAGATTGCACACGGTGTTAATTTTAGTGAGATTTTCCGAAATCGATACTTTCACCTTTGATAGGTTGTATAGACGCAGAAGGATGACGATTGTCATTTTGTTGGTACAAAGTGCAAGTAACTACGCAATCGATGTTGATTTGATAAAGCAAAGCGTCGATGTGATTTTGATCGCGTAACATTAGTCACAGATGTAATATAATCTTTTGAACAGGGTGTAGGGGACGTCAAATTGCTTACAGCTACTTACGAGTTCAGTACCTACATGATTCTGAACAAATTGACTGGGTAGTGCGGGTTATAATCACCGAAAATTGCTGCTGGGGTCTAGAATAATTTGGACAAAATTCAAAGGAGGTAGGCTAAAACGGTGAATAGGTAAGTAAATTTACTTGGAATGTATGGATGTACTAAACTACATTTATTTCTGTACAACATTTTAAATGCATATTAAAGCCTTACCTAACGATTCCTGCAACTAGTAAATTCCATGAAAAGCCGATAACGTACAGGCTGATTTAACAATAGGATTGAATTGATCGAATAAGGTTGTAGCATAAAAGTATAGACACATCCACGTTTCTCCTACTCATTTTCATCAACAGGACAGAAATCCAGAGTTCAGCCGCCTTTTTACTTTTTAGCAAAGTGGTATACGAGTACTAGGTGTTAAATGATATAGACTAGACTAGAGAATCACAAGCGAGTTCGATTGTTCAAGCGAGTTTGTTTTGTGTTAGATCCGGTCTATTCCGACTTACAACTTGGGACCCATGCATTACATACTAATGAGATACATCTGCTGGCCATACTTTGGCCACTTACTTAGGTCCAAACTCCCAACGGATATCAAAGTTGTGGATGTGTTTCGGGAAAATACCAGAAAAAAAAAGTATTATCATTTCAGGTAAGTCATTTATTCAGATAGATATGTGAGACTCACCTTCATATGTCTGTGACCATCAATGTATATAATATATATATATGGATATTTTCTTTGTTATCGCATCATTGACGCATTTGTGTCTTTAAAATGTGATAATTCATATATTTTGTTCAGTAACTACGCTATGTTATTATTATATTCGGGACAGAAACCGGGTCGGGTACGGAGGATAAGTAGGTCAGATTCTGTTACCTTTGGCCTAAGTGTGTTTAGCATAATAACTAGCTACTGGGTAACTGACTGTCTGCTTTATGAGTCAAACTCTAAAATGAGTAATTAACAACGGTTAATATTTGTACTACGAGGTTTATGGACTCTCACTATACACACCACTCGAAAGTCGCCGACATGTATGGAGACCTCGGTGTTTAGGGTCAGAAGTTCTTGGTGTGTACAGGCCACTAGGTACACCTCTACCGTAGCCTTAGAGGGGGGGGGGGGGTATGGCGCGAGGACTTAGTTTTTTTTTTTTTTTTTTTTACACCATCTCATAGTTTTCTACTAGAGCAACAGTTTCTTTCCAGAAAAGATTTTCATCGAAAAAAAAGAAAAAGATTAAAAAGCTCTTAACTCGGAAACGGTGCGTCGTAGAGCCATGCTTCTCAAACGTAAATGGTTTCTATGGAGAAGGTTATATGATATAACTGATAAAACCTTTCATAAATACAAGGTTTTATTATGCTTAAAATTTACAGAATATTTAAGACAAATTGTTGACAATACTAATGACAAACGAAATTATAAGAAATACATTCATAAAGAAAAAGAGTAAAGAGTTTCTATATATCATTCTCCCGCACTAATTTGTAATGTAATCTTCTAAAAATTTTGGTGGCCGTCTTATGCGGCTGGATCGATGATGTATCTCCTGTGGTGGAGATAGGGGTGGTAATTCTTCTTGAACTCGGTGTCCGCTATGATCAGACATAGGTTCATTCAACTCTGTAGGTGTAACGTCACGGTTTTCAGTTATAGGTGATGTAGGCGGTGTAACAAAAGAATCTTCTTCCTCACAAGTTTCTTGGGGAGCCATATCATCTGATCCCAATGGTGCTAGATACCGATTTGAAACAGTAGTCTCTCGTCCATCGGGATATCTAATATACGAATAATCTGGATTACTGTGTAATAATTCCACCTCCTCAATTATTGGTTCGTATTTATTTGATCTATTCAATTTCTTCATTAAAACTTGGCCCGAATTCGTAAGCCAAGTTGGTATAGAGACTCCGTTAGTTGATCTTCGAGGATGTCTAAACATTCGCTCATGCGGTGTGAAATTAGTAGCAGTGCAAAGTAGGGAGCGAATAGAATGCAAGGCTTGAGACAGGACTTGCTCCCAGTTCTCGACTGATAAGTTTTTGGTTTTCAACGCAAGAAGTATTGTTTTCCAGAGAGTCGAATTCAATTTCTCCACTTGTCCATTGCCCTGTGGATTGTAGGCAGTAGTTCGACTTGTAGCGATACCTCTCTCATGAAGAAATTTTTGAACTTCAGAAGAAAGAAAAGCTGTGCCGCGATCCGAATGAATGTAAGATGGAAAACCAAATGTCATGAATAGATTATTGAGATGTTTGATCACTGTTTTCGAGCTGACGTCAGTACAAGGAAAAGCGAACGGAAATCGTGAAAATTCGTCAATTAGAGTTAAAATGTATCTATTAGTAGTATTCGTAGGAACTGGACCTTTAAAATCTATACTTAAGCGTTCGAAGGGAGCCGTTGCTTTGATGAGTCTTGCTTGCTCATCATTGATATTTCGCAGGTATCTAGGCTTTATTTCTGAACAAGTTCGACAAGAATTGGTCATGTTTCTGACTTGTTCAAGAGAATATGGTAAATTCTTAGAACGTATCCAATGAAACATACGTGAAATGCCAGGATGGCAGAGAGCTTCGTGGAACGATATAAGTTTGGCTGTATTATTTTCTGTTGAGGCACAAACTCTAGACAAAGCATCGGCAGCGTAGTTTTCTTTACCAGGCCTGTACACGATATCAAATTTATAAGCAGCAAGTTCCAACCGCCATCTCTGAATCTTCTCATTTTTAATTTTACTAGAGTGTTTCATATTAAACATAAAAGAAACTGAACGTTGATCGGTTACCAAACGAAATTGCTTACCAATAAGGTAATGGCGCCATTTTCTTAAAGACTCTACGATAGCATAAGCTTCTTTTTCTATGGCAGCATGATTTTGTTCGGTTGGATTAAGGGTTCTTGAAAAGAATGCAACAGGCCTAGAGTCTTGCGTTAGCACTGCTGCGATAGAATGATCTGACGCATCAGTTTCGACAGTAAACGGTACATTTTCATCGATCGCATGGATTGATGATTTGGCAATGTCGTGTTTTAGACTTTCAAAGCATTTAGTTTGATCGTTTGTAAAGGGAAAAACTGTCGTTTTAGTAAGTGAGTGAATACGTTCTGAAAAATTAGGAATCCATTTAGAGTAGTGTGCGAACATACCAAGTGTACGTCTGAGACTCGGTATGTCCTGTGGTGGTGGTAATTCAATAAGTGGCTTCAGGCGGTCATGGTCAGGTTTGATAATGTGCTTATGAATATTGTAGCCAAGAATATTAATATTATCTTGAGAAAATTTACATTTTTGCATACTCAATGTCAGACCGTACTTTTTAACGGCTGTCATAAAGCGGTTTAAATTGTGGTCATGTTCTTCATGAGTAAGGCCACAAATAGTAATGTCATCAAGGTAAGCATATGTTTTGTCAAGTTTTTCTTTTCTAATAATCCAATCAATTGTTCGTTGAAAACTTGAGACGCCATTTGTCACTCCGAAAGGTATACGTCTGAACTGATATAAATTATTTAGAGCTTCAAAAGCAGTATATTTTCTTTCTTCAGGTAAAATAGGAACTTGATGGTAAGCACTTTTCAAATCAATCAAGCTAAACATTGTGTTCTTCGCTACTTTTGCGACTAAGTTCTCGATATTTGGCAGTGGATATGCGTCAAGTTCTGTGTAACGGTTAATTGTCTGAGAATAATCAATTACAAGTCGCTTCCTATGCGTTTCATTCTTAATTACGAGGACTTGAGCTCTCCAAGGTGATTTACTTTCTTCAATTACACCTTCAGCTAAAAGATTACTGATCTCTTCCTTAATAAATTTAGTATCTTCATCAGTGTGTTTCCTGGATTTTACAGCAATAGGTTTGCAATTAGGAGCGACGTTTGCAAAAAGTGGTACGGCTGGTACAGATGCTGCAGCGACATTACACACCTGGAGCGGCTTCTTTGGCCCACCAAAGGAAAATTCTAACGACGCATGTTCTCCGAGAATATCATGACCGACTATTATATCGGCGCAAAGATTTTTGACGATAAGAAGATTCACATTGTCGTATTTGTGATGTCCAATATTGATTGTTTGAAAAGTTTGGCCTTCCACTTGTGATATATGGTTAAGTGAGGCCATTGATATTGTTTGACTGCAGGGCTTCGTTTTAAGTCTGCAAAGTTTACAGAAACTATCATTTATAAAAGAAACGGAACTTCCTGTATCTAAAAGTGCTTCCGCTCTTATACCTTTGATGTATGCAGGTACAGTAGCTTTTCTAAGAGACACAGGTGATGCTGCGACAATAGTACAGGCTGAATTATCCGTGTCTGTTGTAACTGAATAAGATTTTGTGGATGAACTTTTACATACAGAAGCAAAATGTCCTTTTTTGTTGCAAAGTTGACAGACTACTTCTAATGCTGGACAGTTTTTGCGCAGATGTACTTGTCCTCCACAGAAAAAGCATTTTCGTTGGCGTGAATGAGTAGCAGAGAGGTTCCCGTCTTGCGTTACTCGTTGTTTAGAGACATGAGCAGTTTCTTTATTAGTTGCGTTCACTGGCAGAATATTAAAGCTGTTTGAGTTTATCTCAGCTGTTTCTAAAGAAATTGCTTGATTGTAAGCTTCATCGACAGTCAAAGTAAGATTTTCTAAAAGTCGCTGTCTGTATTTGTTTGATAATATACCAGATATAAAGGCATCGCGTATGCAGTCGTTTCTGTTAGTTTCAGCGTCGACGGCAGTAAAATCACAGTCTTTAGATAGTTGTTTCAAAGCTTGTAAGTAGGAATCTATTGTCTCATCAGAGCGTTGCTTTCGCGATGCAAGCCTGTGTCGCGCGAAAATAATATTCTTTGGTTTTACGTACAGCTTTTGCAAAACAGATACAGCTTCTTCATAGCTTTTACTTTCATTTATGAATTCATAAACGTTTGGAGAAATATGGTTAACGAGAAGTTGATACTTAACTTCGTTCCATTGATTGTCCGTCGACTGTGCGTCCTTTGCTGATGAAGAAGGAGCGGTCGCATTCTTTTGACTTGTCACGAAGTATTCAAATGTTTTTATCCAATGTTCCCATGCTTTGGATGCAGTACCATTAGATGGGTCGGCGTCAAACCTTTCTGGCCGTAGATATTTTTCCATATTTTATTAAGCATAATAAATTGATATAACTGATAAAACCTTTCATAAATACAAGGTTTTATTATGCTTAAAATTTACAGAATATTTAAGACAAATTGTTGACAATACTAATGACAAACGAAATTATAAGAAATACATTCATAAAGAAAAAGAGTAAAGAGTTTCTATATATCAGTTCTGCAAGAAAAACGGCCGAAATCTGTTAGAAAAATAATCTTCAAAAATTTGGCTGTCTTTTCCCCTAAGGATACGCAAGCTGAAAGATCGACCGACACTTTGTTTTTTTTTTCAAATTTTTTTGCTGCTCATGGTGCCTCTAACCGTATACCTACTCCAACTCCAAAAATTCCGCCCTGAGACGACCCACTGACCAGATACGTTACCAAATACTTAACTGCACCTAGGTTCCAAGTGCGCCTCCTAAGAATAGGGTCCAGGGAACGATTGCCAGGTCGGGCAAAGGGATATTGTATCTTTCCATTAGGAATTTTTCAGTAGCAGTCCGGTTCAGAAGATGACGGTGCCATATTCCCTTGAAATAAGAGATTAAGGGATGAAAGAGAGAATGCACCTGTGTCTTTATCTACCGCAAACGTGGAGATCAGCCGCCGTGACCGAAAGTTGGTCTAGTTTAGAGGACTTACGAAAATAGTAAATCTATTTCGTATCTTTCGAGCCACCCCTGTATAAGCCGAGTAATTGAAAAATATGCAGATCATCATAGAAAATAAAAATATCTGTAATTTTCTTAATAACCAGGCTTCCATAATGATCCGCCTAACTACTTGATAATTGTGCATAAGTAGCAATTGCGATCAACTTACTAATTGTAGGCCTTTACATAAAATAAGGCAATAGCTTCAGGACATATTCATTTATACTGGCGTAAAACACAGCTGAAAAATGCGTCTCCAAATTATAAAAGATTTCCTTCTAAAGGAAAGTTTTGATTTCGACAGACAAGATATAGATCTTTATAATTTTCACCCGCAGTTGCGGGTATTCCTTGCTATCAAAGGAGTTTTTTTTAGTAACAAGAATTCTCGTCTCAGGTCAGTTAAATAAAAGAAATTGGTGTTACCTACTTATCGCCACAGTGGTAGCGATCCCGACTAAGGGCTTGTACACAAAACTGCGATGCGATGTCGTATCGTAAAAATCTACGAGCTCCCTCGACG
The DNA here is from genome assembly GCA_963082945.1 of Cerastis leucographa. Classification (NCBI taxonomy): domain Eukaryota; kingdom Metazoa; phylum Arthropoda; class Insecta; order Lepidoptera; family Noctuidae; genus Cerastis; species Cerastis leucographa. The sequence continues at coordinate 14,772,845 of OY720356.1, read as the reverse complement.
CATCGCAAGAACGTGCGAATTGATTCGCATCGTGCATTCCTGCGATGTATATCTTCTTTGTTTCTTTTTCCTGTATCTCCTTAGCAATAACAGAAGTGGGTAAAACAAAAAACGAAAAAAAAAACATGCAACTTTAAACCGTTATTTCAAAACAGTTATTTCCAACATAGTTATTTCGTCTTGAAAACTTGCCATATTTCATAAAACAATCGCGATGTACCTACTGGAATTTACTTTATTTTTTTCGCTTTTGAATCTGAAAAATCTCCTTCTGTAGACAGTTCGGATGCCAAGTAATTGAGTTTAGGTGATGGTTAAAAATCATCATCATCAATCATCAGTTATATTATAAAATATTCATAACATAACATATTAAATAATTATTATTATATAAAAATATATAGTTCTAAATTTTGAAATAAACCAACATGTTGTTCATAGATGTTAGGTATACTTCTGTAGACGGATAAATTAAGCCGAAATTTGCCCAAGTTGAACGCATCGTTATTATTTTATTTTTTGTGTTGGTATCAATGTATTCTCTGTCATTTGCTCGGTTGTGATTTTACGTGAAGTGCGTGTGACATTAAAACCCCCAATTTTATTTTATTACGCAAGTTTTCGAGTTCGAGATGAGTGCGTCTTTCTTGTGCAAAGGATATAATAAGAGTAAGTAGCCTTATAATAAGTCTGAGTAAGTAGCCTTTACAAATAAATAAAAACATCAAGATAGTATATGCGTATGGGTGCGGTATGCAAATATCGCATAGCTTAAATTCTAACCTCATAATGTTGGATGCCATATTTGATTTAAAAAAAAAACTAATTTTGTAATATCGGATCATATATTTCGTAAATAAATAAAGAAGGTCTTGTAAAATTAGTTTCTTTTTTCATCATTGATTTGGCTCACTTTTGCCTTTCACTTTGGTTTGTTTTTTTTGCATCCTTTTCCTTGCAGCTCATGACGGTTGGGGTCTTTTGTTTCAGTAACTATATCACGACAGCTTACCGAAGAAGAAAGTAAGAAACGCAGGCGTGAGCAGAAAAAACTTAAGTAACTTGGTGTGTGCCCCTCAACAGATTTGGCTCACTTTTGCCTTTCACTTTGGTTTGTTTTTTTTTGCATCCTTTTCCTTGCAGCTCATGACGGTTGGGGTCTTTTGTTTCAGTAACTATATCACGACAGCTTACCGAAGAAGAAAATAAGAAACGCAGGCGTGAGCAGAAAAAACTTAAGTAACTTGGTGTGTGCCCCTCAACAGATATGTCCAGATAACGAAATGGGTCGAATTCAAATAAACCACATAAGGGATTCGATAATACCTGGCACATCTAGAACCATAGCCAATCCTGATTCATCCTTGCACAATTTGTCACCTGATTGCCATGAATGATCAGGATCTCCAGGACTCTTAGATAGACTGACACCTGATCATTGTATTGAAATATTTAACCAAGGCCCCAGAAGAGAAGACGCGATTCAGACGACTCCGATGCCTCTGAAGATTCACCCCAGAAAAAACAGCCGACGAATTTCATGTGGGACGATTCGGACGAGGATATTATATCTTTTAATATTCTGTACCTTTATATGCCCACAGAAGCATAAGTCTGTTCTGTGGACTGATTTGGTATTGATTTTTGATTATGACTAGTTTAGGGGTTCACCACCAAGCTGAGCAACTACCGACCCATTTCATTACTTAGCCACATATATAAACTTTTCACCAAAGTCATCACAAACCGTCTTACCATCAGACTAGACTCAGCACAACCAGTGGAACAGGCAGGGTTCAGGAGTGGGTTCTCGACGGTAGACCACATCTTCACAGTACGTCAAATAATTGAGAAGTGCAACGAGTATAACCGACCTATAGTGTTAGCGTTCATCGATTACGAAAAAGCGTTTGACTCGGTTGAACACTGGGCAGTCATTCACTCCTTGAAACGATGTCAGGTAGACACCAGATATGTAGAGGCAATTAAGGAAGAATACCGTGCGGCTACCTTACAAGACAAACTCCACGAGCTCACGAATCCAGTACGCGTTAAAAGAGGGGTGAGACAAGGAGATACAATATCACCTAAACTCTTCACAGCCTGCTTGGAAGATGTATTTAAGCTTCTCGACTGGTCTAATAGAGGCTTAAACATTAATGGTGAGCGGCTAACCCATCTGCGCTTTGCCGACGATATTGTCGTTTTTGCCACCAACGTGCAGGATCTGCAGGCCATGTTGCAAGAACTGTATGACGTGTCACTCAATGTCGGTCTAAAAATGAACGCCGCAAAAACAAAAATCATGTGCTGTGATGACGACATTGATCATATTCTTGTGAATGGCCAGCAAATAGGAAAAGTCAAGGAGTACGTATACTTGGGACAGACTTTGAGTTTAGCGATGAACGGACAAGACCGCGAAATCAAGCGCCGTATTTAACTAGGGTGGGGTGCTTTCGGTAAGCTGTCCGACGTACTCAAGTCGGAGCGGGTGCCCACAAACCTAAAGCGTCGCATGTTCGAGCAGTGTGTCCTCCCAGTTATGACATACGGGGCTGAAACTTGGACGCTCACCAAACACCCTATCCACCGCATGCAAGTCACTCAGAGAGCTATGGAACGAGCCATGTTGGGCATCTCCCTCTATGACCGGGTGAAAAATACCGAAATACGGAGACGAACGAGACTCACGGACATAGCGGAAGTGATAGCTAAAAGAAAGTGTAAGTGGGCGGGCCATATATGCCGTAGACTGGATGGAAGATGGGGGAAGAAATTGCTGGAGTGGACACCACGGACGGGACGGAGAAATGTAGGAAGACAACCGACTGGGTGGACAGACGATCTCAGTAAAGTGGCCGGAAGAAACTGGATAGCCATGACACATAACCGCCAAAGGTGGAGAGATTTGGAAGAGACCTTCACTCAGCATTGGGTGGCCAAAGGTTGAAGAAGAGAGAAGAGAGTTTAGGGGTTGAGGAGAACTCCATTTTTAGTTGTTTTTCTATTGTTATTCTTGATCTTATTGATATTATTACATGAGGTCAATTTTTGTTCCCTTCTGTAGACAACACAATCTATTATGACTTTTAAGTTAACTTGCAATTTCTTACGATAAGCTTATTTTCGTAAAACTACGTAAATATTGTGTTTCTAATAATAGCTATGACTTCCCTCGTTTCTAGAAATATAATAAACAATTGAATCTGCTCATTATTCATTTCTTTCCAGAAAATTAAATTCCCTTTGGCCCAAGGACAAGGAAAATTCAAAGCCTCGTTACACGTTCAACCAACTTATCTGTGTTGGCAGGAAAACACAGAGCTGAAATAAATGTACCAAGTTTGACATAATTATTTTCTTGACAAGCAACGCCATACATCTTTTTTTATGTCTTTTATCATCTTAAGTCATAGTGGATCTCTTTGTGAATGAGCTCGTTTGTATAACAAACACGATTCACCATAGTACAATCGACAAATTTGAATTATGACCCACCATAAGCTTAGTTTCTTACAGACATTCAAATACAATTAGGTCGACATTCGCGTAAACAAAAAATCTAATATACCTGATTTATTATTTTTTTAATATGCGTTCAGCTTAAATGTGCTATAAACAAGATTCCGCAATCTGTGCATACATCTTCACTGAATTTTGAACAAGAAATGGGGAAGTAAAACGCTTAAAAAATATAAAAATTATATTGTTGAACACATTATTATTTAACAATATTTAATATCGAGTGTAACCACCATTGCTTGCAATAACAGCCAATAGTCTCGAACGTATTGATCCAATAAGGCGACTGCAAATATCACTTCCTCTCATATAATCCCAAATTTCGTTGCAATGTTGCTCAATTGCTTTTTCTTTATCCTCTCGTTTCTGTTATCCCACATTTTGACCGTCAGACCCCCATACAATTTCAATTGGATTTAAGTCTGGGGATTTAGACGGCCAGGGAATTAGCGTAACTTCTGGATGCTGGCTAAACTAGTTAGACACAACTCTGGCCGTATGCACTCTACAGATATAGTGAACATAATAAAAGTTTGGAACTTCTTCCCGTGGGTAAACCGTTCGCACTGTCGGTAACATAGATTCTTCTAATAAATCCACATAACCCATTGCATTCGCATGAGAAGAAATCTGAACCAGCTCGCCTACACCTCCGGTTCCCATCCAGCCCCACATGTTAGCTGAGATTCGGCCAGATAATTGATTCGGCAATACGTGATCCACGGCGTATCGTATATTATTGTAACGCCACTAGGTTATGCGACCGTGCTGAGAAGATCTAAAAGATTTCTCGTCTGAAAAGATAACGTTAGTCCAGTCAAAGCTTAAATATTCACGTGCAAAATTTAATCTTGCAAGTTTGTGTGCATCTGTTAAGTCGGGGTCCATATTGGCTCACCTAAAGTTCTTTACCCGAAATTGTTCTTCCTAATGATTTGTAATCCGAATGATCACTCTTCCTAAAAATTTTCATCCTACAGTTTTCAATTCATACTATTTGTAGTGCTACCGGCGATGTTCATAACACTCATATTTCCGAAAATTGTAATTACTAATATCATTAATGTAAAAATATTTAAACTCCTACTGTTTTTTATCATAACGCTTTAATCCCTAAACATTATTACCATAATATTTTCAGTCATACTCAGAAAGAAACATTTACCAAGTGTAATAAAAAATATATGTGGGTAGAAGATGATAGTTATAGTGCCCCCACTATGAATAAAATACTTAAAAAAATTTCGCGACCAATTTCGATGTAGCACTCGCCGGCCGCTACCGCGGCACCGCTCGCTTCGCTCGCTCGGCTCGCGCGTAGTTGGTCACAGTTCTAACCTAACCTAACCTATGGATATCTTTGCAGGTACACACCGCTATAAATAAAATTAAAGAAGACACTTTAATTAATAAAAAATAAATCTAAACAAAAAAGATATGACTTTGAATAATAGTGTAAAAGATGGTTATGTTGAGAAAATATAGGAAAACAAATAAAAGTATAATAGATGTTTATTGCTACTGACATTATGAAGTTGAATGCTTCGGAATTATGAACATTAGAGTCAGAGTAGTTAGGAATTGTGATTGTTAGGATGAAAAATGTTAGGAAGAACATTTTCGGATTTCGAATTATCGGAGTTGAAAATTTAGGTGAACTTTGGCGCACCCGTTAAGTCGACTTTCTTAGAGTGATGTCTATAGTGCAGGCCAGTAGAGTGCAAATGATTTTTTATCGTTTGTAGACGAACTTCGTAACGTTCCGCAAAATACCGAGTGGGAGTAAACGGATGTTCTTCGTAATGATGACGCATGTCGGTTTTCTGTTGATTCGTGATTTCACGAACGCCATGATTATATCGTCGTCTATCTTCCAGGGTACCGTCTTCTTCATATCGCCTGATCCAGGTCCTCACTGTGTTTCGAGATATATTTAACTCTCGAGATATATCTCGTATACACGTGCCTTGCTCACTGAGAACTATAATATAATCCGAGCTCTTTGTTCTGCCTTTATACGATATACATATATAAACGAATTATTTTTATTCTCATAGAACTTATTATTTGACACCAATTTCTAAGTGACTTTTTGACTCTGTCATTTTATAAACGAAAGAGTTCGGAACATGGTTTTGAAAAAAAAATACATTTGTTCTGAGTTATAGTTTATTTCAAAGAGTTTGGATTTAAATATGATTATTAATGCTTTATCTAAAATATTATCTATTGCAGTGATGACAAATGTTAAAATTGCATAGATGTCCATCCCGTATTGACATAGCTTGCTTAATATTTAAAACGACCTAAGTGCGGCATGCACTGTAAAGGAGGGAAATCTTTGTTGTTTTGACGGTTTCAAACGATTTATCGCCAAAGTGGGTCATGATTCAAATTTGTCGACGTACCTACAGACACCCGTACCTGTTTCTCCTATAACGCAGCATTGCTTTCTTCAAGTTTCCATTACAGGTTTGTCTCTAGAAGGTGTATAGCTACGATTGCTACGAATCGCTACTAGCTTTCGTTTTGCCTCCCAATTTCATAAAAAAAAATCTTTCACTATCTTTTCTCTTAGATCTATTTAAAACCACACATATTTATTTAAATAAATGTAACCTGTTTAGTTATCAAAAGTTAGTAGGTAGTTTGTAGTTGATGTTTTCATTCAAATTTTGTTTTTTATTTTACATAGCCTACATGGGCACTTATAAAACGTCGACAAAAATTGCACGGTTCGGGTTGGTCGTTTCCTATGGAGAAGAACGGCATGAAACTCCATGGTTCCTCATTTAAAATCATTTGGTTTCACAATAATGTGTGAATGTTAGTGTTAGTACTAAAGTATGGGAGGACCGCGAGGCCCGACAATAAGTCGATTCTTACTACAAAACGCCGAAAAAGATTTAACAAAAAAATACGCATGGAAGGGGAGTAGGAATTTACAAGGCCTAAAATATCCACACATTCACAATCAATCGGTAAATAAAAAAAATGTATATAAAAATAAAATATTTTAAGAAGACTAAATTAAACAAATTGACACAAAAGACATCAGTGCTGTAACTATTCTGAACAATGAATAAACAAATCAGTAGGCAGTTGGTCAAAAGTGGTTCGCTGATTCCGGTAGATTGTTTCTCGACTGCGTCGTTGGTCGAATGCTCGCAATCACATCTGCTGAGCATGCGGACGTACCGGGAATCGATTCCCGGTTCGGCACTATTCGGCAGTGTTATTGGGTTTTTCCATCAGTAATTTCTTATTAGCAGCCACAGAGTCTAGATTTGTGTTTGGTTGATGGCAATAGGCACGCCCCCTATTAAATGGGACTTAAAATATGTGTGGGTGGGCTATTAAGTACACTTCAGCCTAACCCAAAGGGGATTACAGGCGTGGTGTTATGATAATGTTTCTAAATCAGATAAATATATTTGATTAAGGTACATACAAACAAATCCTCGTGTACAATAACGTTCTATCCAAAAATACCAACAATGAAAATATCTCAAGTTATAGATAGCCCCCAGTCAGCTTGTAATCAATGCCGGTATCTGCAGACTGGCCAAACCAAAACATTAAGGCCTTGTGCTACCAACCAGTTGCAACCAACTCAAATTATTGCGCGATGCGGCCTTCGATCAATAAATAATGGAGTTACTTTATACATAATTTTAATATACGGTACGTAACTTTGATCTAAGGTTTTGAGATCGAGTACTATTATACATAGATCGAAGGATACGGCGCCTATTTTTTTTCTACCTTGTTCGCATTATCAAAAAGGTTAGGTTAGGGTGAACTACACTCCTCCTCGTGGGCCTGACGGCTGCTGGTCCCTCTCGATACGTTTGGAGGGAACGGCAGCCGGCATGGACGGTGCATCCTGGGCGCGGGCAGTGGCCTTCCCCAAGGAATGGGAAGAGATTCTCATTCTTCGGGGAATTTTACTGTTCGTGGCAAATATTCTGACATAGGAGGGGTCCAACTTGGACAAACGGGACGCTGTTCCGCGTGACCCTCTGAAAAGCACAGGGCACAGCGGAGGAGTAAGGACGGGCTCGGTGTGCACTCACCCTGCCTCCGAGCAGACAGTGAGGGACGCAGTCCTTCGCTGTCCCCGTCGTTCTCGTAACCCCATCATCGGAGTGTCGTGGATCACGTCTCGCGGCTTCGATCGGGACCGAGGGTCTTGGCTTAACCGCCCGGACCGCGAGGTAGAAAACCTCTATAAAAAGTTACCCCGAATCTCAAGCGGCGGCGCACCGCGAGGGGATGTATGGCTGACGGGTGTTCCCATGGAACAATCAGTCTCTAGTGCGACCCCCGCCAGGGTACCAGCCGACCCCCTGGCGGGCTATAAATGTTAAAGGCTTATCCGGGTACAGGGGGCACTGCCCGGATGGACGTTTTATATCCCCCATACTCGTGGGAATAGCATGGAACCTATTAAAACTAAAAAAGCGATTGAGAAGGCGGACGCAGCGTCAGATTCTGGCACTGCGTCATTGAAGACGGGAGCAGTTGCTCCAACAGAACCCCTCGTGGTTCTGGAGAGGGTGAGTTTGTTGCCGAAGTCCGGCGACTCACCACAATTTGTTGCGGCCGGTCCCTCCAAGTTTTGGGGGAAGCGACCGCGCTTTGAGTCGGAAGCGTTGTCGGCGGGTCTTTCCTCAAGTGAGGAGAACCTGCCGGCCGCCAAGGTACCGACTGCAAGGAGGGGCAGAGGTCGCGGGTCACCTTCCGGAGCCAACACTTCGGGGGCAGAGGCACGTGACACGCGGGGCCGCTACCTGAAGCGCCCCGATACGCCGATGGCCAGCGGAGTAAGTGACTCCGAAGGGGCCATGCAGGTGGAGCAGGGCGATTCTGTGGCCTCCACCGGATTGGTGAGCACCAAGGCGGAGCTCAACGCCGCCAGGCGAGAGGGCCGGAAGGCCGCAGCGACTGATGAGGTCGCTGAGATGGCTCGGCTGGCAAGGGAGCGGCGGTTGCAGACCGTCGCAGGCCCTGAGGGACTGACGGCTGAGGTTCTCAGCCGCCAGGTTTTGGATGGCGTAGACGTCGTCCTGAAGGTTGCCACAAAATCGGGCAACCTGAAGGGCACGATTACACGGGCCCTTACGGAGGCGGCGGAGGGAATCAGGGAGGCTGTGGAAGTGCTCCTTGATCGGACGACCTCGGAAGAGACGGTGAAGCTCCAAGAGGAGAATCACCGTCTCCATACGAAGATGAAGGAGCTCCAGCGGGAGGTCAGCGCCCTGAGGGTGGACTTCAGCCGGCAGCAGGGTGTGACTTCGGACAGTCGCGCTCTGCCACAGAACGGGTCTTTGGGGGAATACCAGTTCAACCGGCTGTTGACCATTATGACCGCCCGCTTTGACAGCCTAGAACCGAGGCTCAACCCCCCCGTTAATGTCCGTCCGCCGCTGGCAGCGGACAAGCGGAAGAAGGCGTTGGAGCCCGCTCCAACAGTGGCTGGGCCTACGTGGGCACAGGTGGCTAGAGTGCCACCTGCACCAAAAACTCCCACGCAAACGCCCAAAAAGCCCACGGAGGGGGCCAAGAAACCCGTAAAGGGGACGGGAAAGCCCTCTGAGGGGAGCAGCTCGCCCCCCAAAGAGGGTGACTGGAAAACGGCCGAAAGCCGCAAGAAGAGAATGAAGAGGGGCCGCAAGGCCAAAGCCGCGCCGGGCTCCGGGGGGCACACCGCCAGGGGTGGCCAGAGCGCCCCGATAATCCGCATCCCTCGCTCAGAGGCAGTGGTGGTGACGCTTCAGCCCGAAGCAAAAGACAGAGGCGTCACATACCAAAAGGTACTGGCGGACGCGAAGAGCAAGCTGGTCTTCGCTGACTTTGGCACCCCGGACGGCTTCCGTTTCAGGACGGCAGCCACGGGGGCCAAAATGTTCGAGTTGGCGGGGACCAGCAGTACTGAGAGGGCAGACGCTCTAGCTGCGAAGTTGAGGGACGTCCTCAACCCCGAGGAGGCGCGGGTGTCCAGGCCCATGAAGACCGCTGAGGTTCGCGTCGATGGGCTGGACGATTCTGTGACGCCGGAGGAGGTGGTGGCGGCCATAGCCCGAAGCGGTGGATGCTCAGCCGACAATGTAAAGGCGGGTAGTATCCGCGTAAATACTGGCGGGCTTGGCACCATCTGGGTGCGGTGTCCAGTTGTTGCGGCGAAGCAGGTTGCTGACGCGGGACGTCTGCTGGTTGGTTGGGTGTCAGCTAGAGTGAAACTCTTGGCACCCAGGGCCATGCAGTGTTACCGGTGCCTGGAGAAAGTGCACGTCCGGGCACTGTGCACCTGCGACACAGACCGCAGCGACTTATGTTATCGCTGCGGTCAGTCTGGCCATAAGGCGTCCCAGTGCTCTGCGGAGCCAAACTGCAGTTTGTGTGCAGCTGCAGGAAAGTCCGCGGGGCACAGAGTAGGTGGTAAAGCCTGCGGCGCGCCCAGAAAGCGCAGCAAGCGATGGGCCAAGGCTGCGGGGGACGCACCCCCCCCGCAACCTAGCACCTCTTCGGCCGACTCCCGGCCTGTGGTGGGACGGAGCGCCGAGGAAATGGAGTGCCAGTGATGGCAGACTACCATTTCCTCCAGGCGAACATCAACCACTGCACCAGAGCTCAGGATCTCCTGCTCCAGAGCATGGCGCAGTGGTCGATAAATGTGGCGGTGGTAGCTGAGCCGTATTTCATCCCCCCCCGGGATAACTGGGCAGGGGATCTAGACGGCCTAGTGGCCATCATCGGCGCGACTCTCGTCGACGTACCCCGTGGTCACGGTTGGGTTGCGGCCCTTGTGAACGGGATCGTCACGATTGGGGCGTATTTTTCGCCCAACAGGAGTCTCGCCGACTTCGAGAGTTTCCTCGTCGAGTTGGGAGCCGTCGTCGGCCAGTCTCACCCTCGACCCATTTTGCTTCTCGGTGACCTCAACGCCAAGTCTGCGGCGTGGGGTTCCCCGGTCACGGACCCGAGAGGCGAAGTGCTAGAGGAGTGGGCCATTACGACGGGCCTGGTTGTCTTAAATCGGGGTTCAGCCTACACGTGTGTACGGCAGCGGGGCGGGTCGATAGTGGACGTCTCGTTCGCTAGTCCCGCTGTCGTGCACCGAGTCCGTGATTGGCACGTTAAAGTGGAGGTGGAGACGCTATCGGATCACCGATACATCCGCTTCGACGTCTCCACCCAGACCACTGGAGGACGTAGCGAATTGGGGCCCCGAAGAGACGGCCCGCGTTGGGCGCTGAAACGCCTTGACAGGGAAGCTCTCGAAGAAGCCGCCATAGTTCAGGCCTGGATCCGGGAGTCGGCCACCGTCGGTCCCGTCGACGTCGAACTGGAGGCGCAGTGGTTTGGCGATGCGATGACGCAGATCTGCGACGCATGCATGCCACGCGTCTCCTGTCTGTCCGCACGGCGCCGCTTGTACTGGTGGTGCGTCGAGATCGAGCGACTGCGCGTCGAGTGCGCAGACGCCAGACGCCCGTACACGCGGTGCCGGAGAAGACGTCCACGGGTTCCTGAGGAAGAAGCCGCGCTGTATGAGGTGTACCGCGCGGCGAAGCTGGCTCTGTGGCTGGCCATCGGCGAGTCGAAGACACGCTCCAGGGAGGAAATGCTGGCGAGCTTAGACGGGGATCCGTTTGGGCGCCCTTACCGGTCGGTCCGAGGGAAACTTCGGCCGTGGGCGCCCCCGCTTACGGAAAGTCTCGAGCCGCAGTTCCTGGAGCGAGTGGTCTCGGCCCTCTTCCCTGAGAGAGCCGAGTATGAGCCACCGCCGATGGTTCTGCACACAGCTGCAGAGCCGGCAGAGGAAGGAAGCGAAACCATCCCAGAGGTGACACAGGCAGAGATGGGCGCGGCCGTATTGCGGCTCCGGGCTAAAAACACTGCTCCGGGGCCCGATGGTGTGCCTGGCCGCGCACTGGTCCTCGCCTTGAAGGACCTGGAGCCCCCACTGAGAGGACTCTTCTCGGCATGCCTTGAGCAGGGCCAGTTCCCTACCCGGTGGAAGACTGGTCGACTGGTCTTGCTCAAGAAGGAGGGGACTCGTCGTCCGCTTATCGGCCCATAGTGCTGCTGGACGAGGCGGGCAAGATGATGGAGCGAATAATCGCAGACCGCCTCGTCAGCCACTTGTGTACAGAGGGGCCGAACCTGGACGACAGCCAGTTTGGGTTCCGCCGTGGGCGCTCCACCATTGACGCCATAATGAGGGTGAGAGTCCTGGCGGAGGAAGCAGTGTCTCGGGGCGGGGTGGTGCTGGCGGTGTCCTTGGACATCTCCAACGCCTTCAACACTCTGCCCTGGGGTTGCATTAGGGAGGCCCTGCGCTACCACCGGGTGCCTCTCTACCTCCGCAACATTGTGGGGGCTTATCTGTCGGGAAGGTGTGTCACCTACATGGGACGTGACGGCGATGGCCGTCGCGAGATGTCGTGCGGTGTTCCACAGGGGTCGGTTCTGGGCCCTCCCTTGTGGAACATCGGTTACGACTGGGTTTTGCGGTGCGAGCTTCCACCGGCAGTGAACCTGACGTGTTATGCGGACGACACGCTGGTCATTGCCCGGGGGAGCTCGTACAGGGAAGCAGCGTTGCTGGCTACGGCTGCGGTCTCGCAGGTGGTGAGCCGCATACGACGCCTGGGCCTGGAGGAGGCCATCAACAAGTCGGAGGCCATTGCGTTTCATGGCCCCCGACGGGCGCCGCCGCTGGGATCACACATAGTGGTCGGGGGGGCCCGGATCGCTGTCGAGTCAACCATGAAGTACCTGGGATTGGTGCTCGACAGCCGTTGGGACTTCGGACCCCACTTTCAGCGGCTGGTGCCCAAGTTGATGGGCGCGGCGGGCGCGCTGTCAACGCTGCTTCCCAATTTGGGGGGCCCGAGCTCCGCCTGTAGGCGGTTGTACGTGGGGATCGTGCGATCCATGGCCCTTTACGGGGCCCCAGTATGGGCGACGGACCTGACGGCCCGCACTATCGCAGTTCTGCGCAAACCGCAGAGAGCGATGGCCGTCAGGGTCATACGGGGATATCGCACGATCTCCTACGAGGCGGCTTGTGTACTGGCCGGATCCCCGCCGTGGGACCTGGAGGCGAAAACCCTCGCGACGCTACATCAGTGGCGCGAGGACGCCAAGGATCGGGGCGAAAGGCTGGTGCAGCGACAGATCACGCTGCACCGGTCTCAGCTCCGACAGGTCATGGTGGCGGAATGGCGGAGGCGGCTTGACCATCCCTCCGCCGGCCTCGACACAATCGAGGCGATCCGGCCAGTACTCGACGACTGGCTCGGGAGGAAGCACGGCTCCCTGACGTTTCGGGCGACGCAGGTGCTCTCGGGGCACGGTTGCTTCGGGAAGTACCTGTGTCGCATAAGCAGGGAGCCGGACGCTCGGTGCCATCACTGCGTCCAGTGTCCGGAGGATACGGCGCGGCATACGCTGGCAGAATGTCCCGCGTGGGACGAGCCGCGCCGTGCCCTCGTGTCAGAGATAGGTGGAGACCTGTCGCTGCCGACCGTTGCTCACGCGATGGTCGACAGCACAGAGTCCTGGGACGCGGTGGTGTCCTTCTGCGAAACCGTCTTGTCGCAGAAGGAAGCTGCGGAGAGGGAGAGGGAGATCTCGAGTTCCTTCCCATCCCGCAGCAGACGCACCGGGCGTCGGCAGAGGGCGGACAACGCCCTCTTCCGGCCCCCCTAAACAGGTCCAGGGGCGACGGATTCGGGGACATCCGTCGCCCCCCATCATAATGGACCCGAGAGGCGGCGCGTAGTGTTCCACGCGCGCCTCTCACAGACGTAACGGGGGGAGTACACCTCACTCCCCCCAGGGACGAGGCCCGCACTGGTCGAGCGGGCCGGCACTAGTCCGGGGCAGCGGAAGTCACATTCGTTCCCGCTGCCCCCAGACGCAAGTGTGCGAGGGAACACCGGGGTGGTTTTTAGTCAGTTGGAGCCTGACAGACCCCTCCGCCCTCCCCAGGCGGAGGACATCCGTTTCCGGATTTTCCACCTCGCAACAAAAAAAAAAAAAAAAGGGTGAACTACACTACTGATGGAATGCTTGGCAATAAATTGAACCAAATTGATAACCTTGTTTACGAAATATTGTTAATTCATTCTCGAAATATTAATCAAAATACTAGCATGTAAGTAAAAAAATATAAAATTAAAATATAAAATACACTTGAAAAAATTTAGTAAGATAGACTTTACAAATAAAAAATCAGTGCGTGGAGTCCCTCCGCGCGGAAGAAGTGAAACTTCGTAATACTACACGTATGTATGCGTTCGAGTGCCACGCATTCACTCTCGTTATTTTATTGAGCTTCTAAATAAATTTTGTTGTTTTCTTGTTCTATTATTTTTATTACATAATTATTACGTTATTTTATTCTACTCATGGAAATTGAGCGAAGGCTGGTTACACCGAAGAGTCGAATGCATGACTGTTTGCACGCCATCTTGCGTACCTAGTAGAACTACGTAGTCACAGATCTTGTAATACTGCCATCTCTTAGTGAATAATAGAAAATATTCCCCCTCCATAATAGCGTTAAACTTGTTGGAAGTCGCATAAGAAGTTTCACTTCAATAATTTCTTAAACAAGCTTCTCAAAAATTTTAAACACGCGTATCAAAGGAAGGAGTTCCAAGTGGCGAAAAACAACCCTAAAGCTACTTGGAAGGTCATTAAAAATGTTACTGGAACTAGTCTCAATGCTAAATCCCCAAACGAGCTACTAAGAAAGCTAAAAAGAAACTTCGGATGAAAAGTCCTCGGTCAATAAGGTAAACGAGTTTTTCGCCAATGTTGGCAAGAACCTGGCTGACAAAATCTTGTCCACCTCGTATACCTACGAATCTCTCGTTGCGCTGCCGTCCAACTCGCTAGTACTTCTACCTACAGATGAAGTGGAGGTCTCGAATCTCATTATTGGATTACGAACGGATTCTGCGGCTGGTTGGGATGGCATTTCAGCGAGGATGTTAAAATCCTGTCTGCCCGCAATTGTTCCAGCCATCACTCATATCTGCAATCGCTTTATTTCCACAGGCTGTTTTCCTAGGGTTTTTAAAAAAGCTGTTGTTCACCCAATCTTCAAAAATGGGGACAGACACAGTGTGGATAATTATAGACCGATCTCAGTGTTACCTGCCGTCTCTAAAATATTAGAAAAGATCCTTAATAATCTATTGGTAGACTATCTTGAGTCATAAAAATTACTAAGTAATAACCAGTATGGTTCTAGAGGTGACCGGTCAACCGAAAATGCTGTTGCTGCCTTGGTGGACCAAGTAGTATCTAAATTAGATGGCAAAATGAAATGTTTGTCTATCTTCTTGGATCTCTCTAAGGCATTCGACACTGTGTCCGTTCCCCACCTCTTATCTAAGTTGGAAGCTACAGGCATTCGCGGCCATACCTTAAAAATCTTCCAGGATTACCTGTGTGATAGAACTCAATGTGTTAAAATAAATAAAGTTATTAGTGACAACATTTCATTGAGTTTTGGCGTTCCCCAGGGCTCAATCTTGGGTCCTACCCTGTTTCTTATTTATATCAACAACTTATGCAAAATGTCTCTAATGAATTGCTCAATCTTCACTTACGCAGATGATACGGCTCTATTAATTCATGGTAGTGACTGGCCTGAAACAGTAAAATACGCTGAACTTGCTCTAAACTCAGTGATTAAATGGCTGTCAAATAATATCCTAACCTTAAATTTAAATAAAACGGTATACTTACCTTTCTCCTTACTATCCACCAACCTCCCTGCTCCAAATTCAATGGTGCTCAAAGCTCACACTTGCTCACTCGGTCTTTCTTCTTCACAATGTGGCTGTCCTCAACTCAAAAGGTGTGAGTCTGTCAAGTACCTCGGAGTCTATGTAGATAGTTCTCTGAGCTGGAAACCTCACCTTAATAATCTCATTTCGCGAGTCCGCAAGTGTATATATATATTTTTTAAACTAAGGCATTCCGCGGACCGTCTTACAATTAAAACTGTTTATTATGCCCTGTGTCAAAGCATAATAAACTACTGCATCACAGTGTGGGGCGGCGCTCCTAAGACAATCTTCCTGCCTCTGGAACGAGAACAGAGAGCTGTTCTCAAGGTTATGACCTCGAAGCCTTTTAGGTATCCCACCACGGCTCTCTACACTGAATGTCAGGTTCTCACTGTGAGACAGCTCTTTGTCCTTTGTACTATTCTGCGCAAACATCCCTAAAATAAATAAACTCTGCACCATTGCTCCTATATGTCTAAATGAATGCAAAACCGAGGTCACAAAGTGGCTGCTGACATTTAATTATACCAAAACTGAAGATCTACTACAGATATCGATTGCTTAACCAAATGTAGTCAATAAATTAATAAGTTTATAATTTTATGTAGGCCAAACCATAGTTGCATTAGCTAGTAAATATTATATTGTAAAGTATTCAAAAATTGTATTATAAATTAATAATGTTTAAATACTGTGCTCGTATTACAACTACTGCTAAAAGTTCAAATCATATAGGCGAGGACGCTGGCACTCTAAACACAAGTTAAATCTTACATTGGGTGCCAGAGCTCATCGATAACACTCTGTTCCATAGTTGTAACGCTGCATAGTGTTTAGATAAGTGTTTTCCTGTACAATTGTTGAAGGTAATAAATATCTTATTTTATTTTTTTATTATTATAATTTATAGTAAATAACATTAAAACGAAATACCATTTATGAGGCAGTACGAGCCCCTCATTTTTTTTTTCAGATTCTTATGGCCTGTTATTTGCATTCAACTATCTATCGTTTCGATGACCCTGGAGGAGGTGAATATATGGCACGGGATTTCTATAAAAGACTATTCGTTCGCAACCGAATGCTTCTGCTATTGGGTAATCCTTGGCTGTATTCCTACGGTCTATTGCGGCATCGTCGTTAAAACGGACAAGATTCGTATGATCGTTTTGAAGATGAACGAGGATTTTATCTACGTTTGTGGTCTTGGACCAAGATACAGGTGAGATAAATGAATACGCTTGAATACTCTATGAAAAGATTTTGATGTGGTAGGTAGAGGCATTCACGAGTATTCACAAGTGGAAATTATGTATTTCCTACTCCTCCCGTCCTCCGCTTTTCTTTTCCGATTAATTTCGCTGCGGGATCCAAGACAGTTAAATTGTTTCTCTGGGACTTCGTAGAGCTTCATTATCTCGGCGCTTTTCTGGTGGTTGCCAATGTTGTTCTGGCTTTCAGGAGTTGCAATGGTTTGAGGATAGTGAGGCGGACTATTTCTTTTAAAAAAAAACTTGTAAATAGGCTTGGTTAATGATGGTTAATGAGAGTGTTATTTCCACTTTAGTTGTGTTATTTTTCGGCACTACGTAGTTGATAAAAGGTTACTGTAAAACGAGTAGGTACCTATCAAAACATTATACAAACAAATCGTTCACAGAGTTCATACAAGTCAAGACATTTATCTACATAATCTTGTTTTGCTTTAATTAGTATTTGTAAAACATTCGGTTTACTCTTATGTGTTGATAAGCTATTTAAGCATTTCGTGGAAGATTTTAATTCAAGTTAGAGACAACTTGTTAGGTAAATATGGAATGGTATGGTATGTACCAGTAACCTGCTGACCAGTTTCATGAGAGCGTCTGTCCACCTAATTGGTTGTCTTTACACATTCCGCCGCCCTGTCCGTGGTCTCCACTCCAACACTTTCTTCCCCCATCTTCGATCCTGTCTACGGCATGTATGGCCCGCCCACATCCACTTTCCTTTGGCTATCGCATTTGCTGTGGCTGTAAGGCTCCTTCCAACGTTCGTAACAAATTTATCCTGACCTTGTATAAAGCTTTTAATACTGGAGCTTGCCTTTTGTTTCAGAAAACCGTTCTTAGAAGTCCAGCTACTCATATGGCAGTTGTGCTACGCATGGTTCACCTTCGTCACCTTCGTGGGTGGTTTGTACGTGGTGTTACCAATAGTTGGACTGGTCTACCAGAGACTGTTCGCGACCATTGATGAGAACACTAAGAGACCACTCCAGTTCCCCATGTGGCTTCCTCACGATGACCCCTACAGAACACCGAACTATGAACTATACTTGTGCCTCGAATCGACTATGTGTTTTATTTTTGTTCAAACTTTTTGCGGTAAGTACTTACCAACTAGTAAAGTACGACCAATGTAGCTTAGACCTAATCGTAACTTGGTTAAATTGCGGTATAGAAAAACTCGTAGCGTATGACAATCTTGTAGCATAGAATAATCGTAGCATTGGAAAATTCGGAGCATGGGCCAATAGTATCATAGGCTAGGCTAAACGTAGCTTGGGAAAACTCGTAGCATGGGCCTATCGTATCATGGGTCAAACGTAGCTTGGGAAAACTCGTAAAATGGGCCAATTGTGAAAACTCGTAGCGTATGGACATCGTAGTAAGGAACAATCGTAGCATGGAAAAAAATCGTACCGTATGACAATCGTAGCATAGAACAATCGTAGCTTGGGAAAAACTTGTAACATGGGCCAACATAGTTTGGAGAAAACTTGTAGCATGGGCCAACACAGCTTGGAATAAAACTAGTAGCAAACAAATAATATTCGTAGAGTAGGCCAAACGTAGCAATGAAAAAACTTTTAGCAAAAGACAACCGTACCGTAACTAACCATAGACCAAAGGTAGTGCGAAAGCGCTATTTTAGAATAGCACTAGATGCACTATTGATTTGAAAAGGCGAAAGGACTGAAGAACCGGATGCGAAAATAGGATTTTCAGATATTGTTGAGTATGCATCTTGAGAGATCTGGATAGATCCAGCAGTAGCCAACGATTGGCTTTGAAAGTCGTTACGCTATGGCGAAAATTTTGTTAAAGTCAGAAAACGAAAACTATGAAATCATAACCATTGTTTCCAGTATACATCTACACGCTATTCCACATCTTATTGCATTACTACGCAATAATGAACATGATAATATTAGACTTCGGCGTGATATTCGAGGGTCTGGACGAATCTGTGGCGCTGCTATCTCGTCATGACGAGCGGAGAATAAAAGCACAACTCAAACTCAATGCGAGGATCGGACGGATTGTGAGGTGGCATCGCTCAGTGTTGAGGTAAGTATGGAATTAATGTTGGTAATGTAAGCCATATTAATCAAAATTGTATCGTCCAGCGTAATAAATAAATAAAGCTGCGGTTTTGACAGAGCATCAACACAGCTCATACACATTTTTACATAAACTGATTATGTGCCATTACAATTAATGTTTTATTAAAAATGCACTGTTAGTTTTAAATGCTCTGTTCAGCACCGAGAGATGAAATTTTAACAGGGCAATTATATTTAGGTATCAAATCAAATTATTTTTTCGCGTGAATTTATGTATTGCTCAGTAAGGGTCAGCTCACACCGAGACACGACGCGACGCACACTTTAAAAGAGCGATTTAAAATATAACTTTATTTACTACACGAAAAGATACACATTTCGTTGTGAGAATTCAGAATACGTTGCGCAACGTATTCTGAATTCTCAAGGTGCGCGCAGTGTCGCGTCGCGTCTCGGTGTGAGCTGACTCTTAGACAGCCATCAGTAGTAATAGTAGGAACATAGTTAAACTCTTTTTTTACGGCTTGGAAATCATCAAATGACTCCTCCCGCTCTGGGCGGAGCGGAAGAGAGTGTCAGACTTGTACTGACTAAAACCTATCCATGTTCCTTCTTAGCCCTTTGAGTTCCAGGGCCACGGTATCTCTTTCGAACAGTCCCGCAGCCCTGGCAGGCATCGGCCCTCTCGGACGATTCCGATTTCCGATTTGCTGACATCCCCTTGAGGCGCGCGTGGAACACGAACTGTCGTCATAACGGACGGATGGTGAACTCACCGTCCACAGTCCCGCGACCTAGTTAACCCCTTAAAACATACAGGCACCTTATCGTAGTTTACCTACCTCTGACGACTGTATGTTGTGACTAACAAAATGAAGGATGGATTGTTTAAGTAGTGAGGAATAACATGAAAGAACTGACTGGAAGAACTGTTGCAGTTTTCAAAAGAAGATTAAAAGAACATTATCTTTCCATTCCGTCATAGTTGCATACGTATTTATTTTATTGGTATATATTTTGTTTTGTACATACATAAGTTAGTATATTTTTGTATTGTATTTTATATTTTAAATTATTATTTTAATTTGCTTTATGTTTTATGTATTCAATTCTCTCTTTTTCTTTTACACACTATGTCTGCATCTCTTTTTTTAATATCTCCTTTCGCAGGTATGCTGGAAGAGATTTCTTTAGAAATAAGCATTACCTTTGTACCTATTTTCTGTTCCTTTCTTCTTCTCTGAATTAAGTGTGTACATAAATTGTTAAATAAATAAAGAAAAAAAGAGGATGATAGAAAGGAAGAAAAAATCGTGATGCGTCGACCCCAAGTAATATGGGATAAGGGCAGGAAGATGAAGATGACCACCTAAATGTTGTGACCATATTATTGAATATCAATTATGTTCTAATAAATAAAAAATATGTGAGTTAAACTGGAAAGAGCGTCTGGAACCATGCGCAGATGTTTACCTTATGGTAGAGGTGCTTTATGAATCCACTAGCTGTCCCGCGCAACTTCGTCTGCGTCATATTTTCCCTGTTTTCGCAACATTTTTCATTGCTGCTCCGCTCCTATTGGTCGTAGCGTGAAGATATATAGCCTATGTCCTTCCCCAGAATGAAATCTATCTTCTTGCCAAATTTCATCAAAATCCGATCAGCCGTTTAGTCGTGAAAAGGTAACAAACAAACAGAGTGACTTTCGCATTTATAATGTTAGTATGGATATGGATTCGAACAATTATTAATTAGAATATTCCTAAAATTAAATATGTCAGCACAGCAGAGACTTTCCCCCATGGCATTCAAAAACATTAGTAAAAGTTCTCAATGAAAAAGAAAAAAACACAGAAATCCATGTGATGATATTGAGTACAGAATGCTCGATGATAGGGCACGGTCGATTATTAAAAAAAATTACAGGAAATATGTAAACTCTCTATTGTGTTCATTCATGTCTGCAGTTCTATTCACAGCATTTTATCAGCGACTTTATGCACATCGAAGATTTATCTTTCTGAGAAAAGGTCCTCTCCTCGACCTGCGAGCGGCCAGTGGTCGTAGAATAACGATAAATGCTATGACACTGTCATACATTACCTACCTACTTGTCGCGTAAATCCGGCTCGTCCTTTCACGGGTCAACGTACTTTATAATACCAGCCTATACAGTATAGGCTTGTATTATAATTATAAAGTATGTATATGACCCACTGCAGGGCAAAGACCTGTTCTCGTATAAGAGAAGGTACACAGGCATTAATCACTACGATTGCTCATGGATGGCGGATCGGCGACTACAGACTTGTAAAAACCTCACAGCAGGTCAGTCCCAAAGGCTAAGGCGGAAGTGTAGGTACGCCAGCACATCAATCTAAGTACAACAATCTGTAACATTTCCTTCAAAGATTTTCAACTTTATCATTAAAGAATTTAGGTTCAAGGTTGATTTGGAAAATTTGACAGTTTTGGATAGCTTTATGTACCTTACCTTTTTAGGTACCAAAAGGCACTATTGTGCCTTATCTTAACTGTAAGTCCACGTTTTCTTAGGATGTTTTCCTTCACCAACGTCAGTCATGATGACCAAGATAAACTTAGAAAGTCAACAACTACAATAAACAATCTACTTTTTTGACCAATAAGGCGGAAAATATAAAAGCCTTTTGTTTAGTTTAGAGTCTACGTTTACTTCAGGCCATAAACAAGCCTAGAGGCACAGCCAAGCCAGGGCGCGGCAGAGAAATATAGCCTACTTACTTCCACTTTCTGATCCCGGAGTCGTGATTTGTCGGGAAACGTAAATTTGACTTCGGTGTTGAATTACTCACAACTACAATAATATGCTACCGTAATGTAACTAGTAGTTTATTTATTTAAACTAAATGTTACGAAGGCGGACATATATCTCGACCAGCCCATACAGGAGTAGTGTAATTTTCTATCGATATAGTCAGCAGTCCGGGAACAATCCCTAATGCCATGGAACCACGGGTAATTAAAATTACCCTTGGACCCGGTAATGGGTCAACCCACTGGGACCACGGGTAACGAGTGTATTCACCAGGTAGTATTTCAAATTATCAAACTTCGTAACTCATGGCTGCTACTGAGATTTTTTTAGCAGAAAAATCTTATTACATAGGCAACACGTTTCCCGAACAGCACGCGTAGCATGACCGCCATAGAAACGGGCTATGTCGACGTAACTAAGAATCGACAAACTGACACATTGTCAATGTCTATCCCTCATTATGTCGATTCTTCGGTAGACCAAACTCGTTTCTACAGTGGTCATGCTACGCGTGCTGGCAATACAAACCGGGGATCTCACTCACTAACAATGTAGCAAATGAGTCCTAATTCATCAAAATAAATTAATAAACCCAATTATTTCTTGCTTAATATACCTACCTAATGTTTGATAATTATGTCCCACTCCTGGCCAAAAACATGCCCCATTCCATTCACTTTTCTCGATGTCGTACTTCTTCTCGTCAATTTAATGTTATTGTACTTAAGTTTCTTTCCAGCGCTGTCAGAACCGTGTCATCTGTTTACGGGCTCCCGCTGGTGTACCAGGTTTCCTTGAGTTCCATCGCCATATGCCTCATAGCGTACCAGATTGCGGAGGTAAGAGCGTTAGGTACAGTTACCAAACGAGCCGTTTATGTATGTATAGGTATTTATAGGGGAAGAAAAGGACATAATCGCACAAACGATTATCACGTGTTAAGTGCATTTCCGTTTTCATCTCTTTGTTACTTGATCGAGAGTAGACTCTAGAACTGCATTGTAGGTTCCGTTACTGTTCAGCCCCTTATTCTCAAACGCTCGGATTCGATTTCGATTCGGAAAGTCGTATGTCTATCTTGCTCGCTTTCGTAATGCCAAAACAAGATAGACAAAGACATACGACTTATCGAATCGAAATCGAATCCGAGCGTTTGTGAATAGGGGGCGTGATCTAAGTTTTTAGGAAGTAGGTAGATGACAAAGCCTGACAGCCTGCTGATACCATACCTACCTACCGACAGAACTGATCGTAAAAAGGTAGGGTTTCCGAAAACCTTTCTTTATATTTTCTTTATATTTCAACTTAAAATCAGAAAATATTTTACCTCGTTTATTTAAATATGTACTTATGAACAAACATACCACCTTACTTACCTATTTAGAAAACTTTATCGTAATAATTTCAGAAACTTGACCACGGCAAAATAGACATCTTGTTTTGTCTGCTGGGTATTGCCGCGTGTTTGCAACTGTGGATACCTTGCCGTCTCGGCACCATGATAAGAAACAAGGTTTGTGAATGTGAAATGCTACTTCCTACACAATCACAGTTTACTACTAAGGAATTACCAATCACCCTGTGATCTGTATCCACTA
This sequence comes from Cerastis leucographa, assembly GCA_963082945.1. NCBI lineage: Eukaryota > Metazoa > Arthropoda > Insecta > Lepidoptera > Noctuidae > Cerastis > Cerastis leucographa. The sequence goes on along the minus strand of OY720356.1, from coordinate 14,749,781 downwards.
TCATCATCAGCCTATAATGTCCCCACTGCTGGGATAAATGCTGTAATCCACCACGCGGGCCCAGTGCGGGTTGGTAGATGTCACATGTCTTTGAATTTTTAGTTCTAGGACATGCTGATTTCCTCACGATTAGTCACGATGTTTTCCTTCACGGTTTTCAGAGCAGAGGTGATGAAATAAATTACAGAAAATAATGCGCCTGCCTGGGTTCGAACCCACGGCTTACTGCCTGTAAGTCGGGGCTGCCACCACTGGGCCACCGCAGCTCTCTATATGTATCCACTATACATAATAGTAATAAGATGCATTCTTTGAAATGGGTTTTATTAGACTTAATAAGCAACAATTTTGACCCCGATAGACAGTTGAAAGCTGTAATTTTTTTCTGTTTGAAAGCAGAATTAAGACTGGCACATTGCCTGAGTATTTTTATGCGACTCAGTTCACGTAACTGAGTCGCATAAAAAATACTCAATAATATTGTCACGACAAAGGAGGAGACAAAGGAGCAGATTGTAACAGAAATAGATGACCTTAGACAGTTCCCGTTTTATGATAATAAATTTTCAAATTGTAATGTTACGCAAAAACGGGGTGCAGGCTTGTTAAATAGTTTTGAGTATGATAGTGGCCCAATGGAATTAGTAGAAAATATCAAAAACAACGTAAGTTGTCGAAATTATGCCGAAAAAAGTTGAGAGAAGAGACAGTTAACACAAATATAATTTAATGGGAGTAACAAATAATTATTTAATGCGCAATTCAATTGTTTTTTAATGAGCTCATTAGTTTTTGTTGTGAACAGAAATGGTTATTATGTATAGACGTAAATAATATGAATTCTGACACCTATACGTTCATTAGTGAGGCTAACGGAAGTCGAAGATGGCTGGACCATTATGACTACAGTCACTAAAGCAGACTAACCGTTAATAACAAGTACGTAGGTACATATTATGTTGAATACGACATTTATTGGTTTGATCATTTTTGGCTTCTCGTTAAGTTAAATTTCATTCTAAGTTAACATAAATAAAGGGTGTATAACACCTCTTAACGAAACCGAAAGGCACTGGTTCTCGCTGTGTCATTGCGATATTTTTTTTGTTCTACTCCATACCTGGGAACCTTCTAGTTACGGAGATATTAGGGGTCAAAGTTCCAACTTTTTGACAAGTACTTTTTTTAAATACAAGTTTTTAATGTAAGATTTTTACTTTAAACACCTCCACGACCTCCGTACTATTCAATCCGTCCATCAGCACATTTACACGGTGTATCCACACCGTGTAAATCACCTCATCACGAAGCCGTCAACCAAGCAGTCTGTACATGAAACTAAGTAACTTTACGCAAAAATTATTGCTGGGAAACGACTTTTTTTTGGTGGCTGTAAAATCATGTTTTGTGGTAGAACTCAATGTAACGCACTCAAAACATTGTGCTGATGGACGGATTGAATAGTACGGGGGTCGTGGAGGTGTTTAAAGTAAAAATCTTACATAAAAAACTTGTATTTAAAAAAATACTTGTGATAAAGTTGGAACTTTGACCCCTAATATCTCCGTAACTAGAAGGTTCCCAGGTATGGTGTAGAACAAAAAAAATATCGCAATGACAGGGAGAACCAGTGCCTTTCAGCTTCGTTAAGAGGTGTTTTACACCCTTTATATTCGTGTGTCCAACAATCCGACGGTGTAAAGTGGGGGGAAATTAATTCCAAAAAAATATAATAGAAATACGATGACATATCTGATGACTGATGACATAAGGGGTTGCCAGCTTATTGTTATGCTGTGGTTGCAACAGGAAATTTAGACCCGAAGTTATCGGGGTAATAATTAGGTAGGTTATTTTTGCAAAGTAGGTCTAGTATCACCCATTTCAAGGAACTGCACTCAATTGCCAGTAAGGCAAGATAGGCTAAGTGGTAAGGTAGGATTTAAATCGCACTTGCACGTAGTCTTCATCTACATTCGCGTTCTCCTTTCATTTATTGCAGGGATTTCGTTACCGTGTGAACGCATGACCACTAACCTACTCGAGCTAAGTAGGTACTTACTTGTTCTTACCTTAATCGTGACTTTTTGTTTCTATAAATTAATATCTGAGTCACGATTTAAAGGGCACATTTTATAGCGCCACGGCATGGTTTTTTTCTTATAAGATAAGAAATCACCTAAGCCGCTGAAAATACAGCAACAAAATACTTAGCAGCAATACGTCTAGAATGCGCTAATCTGTTTTGTGACCTACTTAATGACCTTAGGTAACTACGTGACTGCCTCGTTGGTCTCGTGGTTGCTAGCGCGACTGCTGAGTGAGGTCTTGGGTTCGATTCCCATGTCGGGCAAAAAGTGTAATTGGGTTTTTCCATTAGGAAGTTCTCAGTAGTAGCCCGGAGTTTGGAAGTTGACGGTATGATACCTCCGTGCCTCGGAAAGCACGTTAAGCAGTTGGTCCTGCGCAAGATCTCTCTCCGGTCGTGTCGGATTGCCGTCCCATCGGACTATGAGAGTAAAGGAACAGAGAGTGCACCTGTGTCTACGCAGATACTTGTGCACTATACTCCCGCGCCGATGTCTAATCTTCATCTAGATTGGCCGCCGTGACCGAAAACTGTCAGGAAGACTAATACAAGGTGTTGTTTTGCATCCTCGTCAAATTCAAGGAGGTAACTATCCTGTACGATGATTTTCGACCCAAATCAATAATAAAATGGTATTTTTTTTTTCTTATTTCCGGACATCGGTATGTTTGCCACCACCCGTGTTTTAAACGCGGCCCGTCTGATCCACGCTTTATAACTTAGTTTACACACACAAAAAATCTCTTAATAATTTCTTATTCCCTAAACCACGTTATCGGGGTTATTCTTAAATACTGACAAATTTAAACAACAACAAAAAGCAGTGTTTTTCAATAATTGTACCGTAATTTATATTGATTATTTATGTATTTTGTGACAACACCCTGAATTTTGACGATGCAAAACAACATCTTGTATAATTACCTAAAAACAAAATCAATAAATCAATTTGTTCCTTCAACCCATCCAGTAAAAAGTAAATGAGTTCTTGCTTTTTGATGATGCAAAAATTTAAATTTTTTCAGGCTTTCGAAGTGGGCGATGCAGGCTGGACTTGCGGCTGGCATGAGACGCCATTAGGCCTGATGATACGAACCGACATCATCATCATCATTCTACGAGCTCAGCAACCCGTCACCATCAAGTTTACTGGGTTGCCACATGTACAGCTTGAGACTTTCTCCTCTGTAAGTTTGGGCCACTATTGGACAGACTTCTGTTTATTGATATTTTTGTAGGTGAGAATCCACCAGAATTCCACCAGAAGACTAAACACATAAGGATACGATCATTCTTTATACGAGAATGTGTTCAAGATGGAAGCATTACCATCTGCCATGTACCAGCAACCAGGCAGATTGCTGATATGCTCACTAAACCACGCTCTGCTACCATGTAAAGTAGTTATAAGTATTGTGGGATCGAGTTAAACCAGTTAAAATAATTAAACGAATATTATTGAAATATATTTTACAGCTTAAGTCAATAATATTCGTTTAATTATTTTAACTGGTTTAACTCGATCCCACAATACTTATGACTACTTTAACATTTTGCTGATATATCAATAAAATAAAGTAAAAGGAAGAAAACCCCATAAACTTAAAAAAAGCTATTCAAGTACAAGTGAAGTTAATACGCCCGAAGCTGTATGGCCTACAAACGAAAGCTTTTACAATCTAAGAAATATCACTTTTATAGACGCTTTCCGCTAAAAAGGGCGTTGAGATTTGGGCCAAATTTTCATACTATTACTTTAATTTGCACTACGATAAAAAAAAATATTTTTACTCCCCAACAGTTTCTTAACGCTAATTATATTTGTTTTTCGAAAAACACTTTCCTTTTACATTGCGACAGCAAACTTGGTATATCTAACAACAACATATTTTCTTAAATACGAGACGAGGTAAAACACAGTAACAAAACAAAGTAGCAATCTATGTTGACTGTATTTATTTAATTGTGTTATTTTATTTATTTAAATGTATTTTTTTAATTTAATAAGTATTTTTGTGATATCTTTTTTTTTCAGTGTATGAGCTCGTCGTACTCGTATTTCAATATGCTACGTCAATACAGCAAATAAGACGTAATTATTTATCAAATCCAAGCAACTCAACCTGCACCGTGACACACAGCAGTACTTACAGGGCACGAACGCTACTCGGTTAGAACCATTTATCGCCACGCCATTTCCTTTAACGCTTTCCTTTTTGCTTGATAGTGAACTGTTATCAAAAAATGAAAATATACAACTAATTGTATTTACAAGTTTTTATTTTATTTTAGATACCATCTTACATACATTTTGGCTAATGTACCTGTAAGACCTAATCTTCCACATCACATTACCCTTGCGTCGCAGTCAGTGCCAACATGGCCTAATACATTATGGCACATTCTTTACATTCCCACTAGATTAAAGGACGATTTATGCTAGACCATTACAGGAGCATGCTGCTTTTAAGTCAGCTTGCTAGCAGCTTGAATGCTTGAGCAGGTTTCTTTCTGCAGTTAACAATATTAAGATATATTGGAGCCTCCACTTATTGATATTTTTCAAAAACAATGGCCCAAATGTTTCACCACAATGCCGCCCTGCCAACCTCTTTTGAGCACCAAAAGATCCTAGTTGCTCCTTGATGCTGTTGAAAACGAACATTCTTCTAAGGAGTCTATCCTATGTTCAGATCAGGTTGTATGGTCTCACTTGTTCACCATCACATTAGTATCTAGACCCCTTATCTTCTGGCATAAGAAAGTATATTGTAACAGGACCTTTGGAAGTTCTCACAATTTCCTGATGTTTAATTAGTTGTGTTGCTGCCAGACCGTATAACAGACATGGTATACCTGGAAGTATATAACAAGTGTAAAATAAAATATTTTTAAGCTAAGGAAATCATCATAGTCAAAAGTTTGAAGAAAAACCAAGTCATCCAATTACCTACAACATATAAATAAAATATACAGTGAGAACTCAGTTTTAGGCCTTAAATTCTAGGCATCCACAGGATTGACCGGTTAAGCAGAAGCCAGCCTCAGAGGCTGAACTGCGAGATACCATACAAAAAAAAAAAAAATGAGGACTCAGTAACTTTATCTTACAAAGATATTGTCATCATCATCTGCTTCACATCTGCTCTGCTTTGCATCTGCTACACAGCAGGAATGGATATTCAATTTAATATGTAAGTAATTCTTACCAAAATTAGCAACTTTGATAAACCTCATGAATTTATCAGATGTTCCTAAATCCTCAGGGTGCCTCTTCGAGCAATGGTATTTTATATAGGGGAAGCAGCCAGTCCTCAGTATCTGATAGTTTGATTTCCCAACCTTCCAGTTGAAGTTTGACATTCCAAATTGATCATTCTTGACACTACTGTACTGAAAAGAATTAGCCAAGAATATAGTATTGCTATATGTTTGACAAAAGAGGGAACTTGTAGTTAAATAATAACAGCTGCCTGGCTTTATTTAAAGATCAATGACAGTTGTTATAGGTCCCTAAGGCCCAGAATGCTACTTCTAACCAGACATAGCTTAAAAGTTGTAATGATCAATCATGAGCCAGCTGCACTGTTTAGTCGATATTGATATTCATTTTCTGTAGTTTGTAAACAACATATTTATTTTAAACCACAAGTTAATATTACCTTAACAAAGTACGAGGTCCAGGGAGGCTCTTTGCATTGAGTTAAATAAGCTGTTAGCACCTCAGAAGCAGTGGGTTTTGACGAAAAGTATGCTACTTGAACAGCAACTATTTTAACCTTAGTCAATAATCTTCTGTTAATGGACATTTCTTATGCTATAAACATTTAAAATGCGGATAACGCAAGTTACGTAAAATTAAAATAAATAAAGATTTCAAAATAAACTGACAGCTGCCTGACAGTGACAATCAATTGCATCAATTTGACAGCCGGCCGTCTACAGACAACTTAGAATCATAAACACCAAAGAACGATGGAGGTGATTTTTGCTAACATAAGTGCCATTGTTATCTCGACAATAATTTGGTTCAACTTATATACTATCTTGTGCTTCGTCAATCGGATTTATACTACAGCAAACGAATGATTTTTGATTGCCTAAATAATCGCTAAGGCTTGGAATTATGAAATCCTACGTATTTTTATTAAATCTTTCCTCTAGCACTGTTATAACCGTATGAGTTCGTTTTTCTGAGATATCTGTTAGCATCCAGAACTTCGGTGAAGGGCTCCACCGATCTTTTAGATATCAGAATGATCGCTTCTGTCATCCTGGCATCGCAAACCGAAAGGGTTTTTCTGCAAGCAAATTCAGCATAAAAATTGATAGCTGATTAAGTAGGGCGTGATAAAAGAACGCTAAAAATTTATTTGAAAAGTTTCAGAGCCCTTTCGAGCAGGGGCTCACGTTTAGATCACAAAAAAGGCCAAAACTAATTTTAAACAGGCAAAACTTCTTATAGATATTGTGGCTAGCCTTTCACTAAATCTGATGAATCTCAGGAACACGCTTTGTTTTGAACACAGTTCACACCGAGACGCGACGCGACGTGACGTGACGCTGCGCGCACACTTTTAAAGAGCGATTCAAAATATAACTTTATTTTCTACACGAAAAGATACACATTTCGTTGTGAGAATTCAGAATACGTTGCGCCATGCAGCGCTGCGCCGCGCGACGCCTCGCGGCGTAGAGCGACGAAGCGCTGCGTCGAGCGGCCTCGTGAGGTAGATTTCAGTAGAAATCAGAATACGTTGCGCCATGCAGCGCTGCGCCACGCTGCGCCGCGCGGCGCCTCGTGGCGTAGAGCTACGCAGCGCGAAATCACTGGCCTCTTCAAGTATCGTCGCGTCGCATCGCGTCTCGGTGTGAACTGACCCTAAAGCATTGAACTATATTACTAGTAATACCTCAGTGACTTAAAGTGAGGTTAGTGGTTACGAATCAATCCCATATCCCTATCCTGCTCATTGTAATTAGTTATTGTAGAGATTGAAAAGGTATTAAAAAACACATGCATGCGAAGAGGTACGCAGAGGTGTAGTAAATACAGGTGTAGATACCGGAGAGCCATCCGCAAGCTGTCAATTTTCGTAAAAATGACTGTGGAATAAGCTTCAAAATACTACAACCTGTAAGTTTTCGGAGGGCTGACCCTTACACTCTGTAGAGAAGTCTTACGATAAATGTACTATTTCCTTCTTAGCCGATATAACTCTCCAACGAATAAGGGGTGAGCTTATAATCCGACACCAAAGCACAAACGCAAACTCTGGATTGTCATATACCTAGTACGTCTACTAAACAACATTGCTAATCTCGTGTTTTAAAAAACATTACGTTATAAGTGTAGACGCACCGTTACCTACTGACAACTCTTCGAATTACTCCATTAACTTGATCCCAGGACTGACACGCTTGCAACCTTTAGCTCTGAAGTACTGTTCTCTATTAACTAAAATTGAGAACAATTGACTGGTATTAGGCATGTATCTAATAGCACTGGTATAGAGCGAGCGAATATAATGATAAAATGGAACCGTTGTAGTCTTTTTGGTACATATTTTCTCTTCCTCCAGTTCCCGGGTTTTCTTCGTGGAGACTCAGCACAGGATAAACTATGATATTGTCAAATTAATGGGCGAATATCAGTGTTCTGTGTTGTTGTTTGTATTTACCTTGAGTATTTCTGGACTTGGATTTTGGTACGGCCAAAATGTCAGTTTACATAAGAACAAAAATTCTACCTAAAAATTTTACTCTTTTGAGGATGTTGTTTTAACTCTTTGCCAATATAAATTTACAAATAATATACATGGTAAATATCCTGTTGCAAGTGTTATTAATAGTCTTTGCCAATATGTTCTTATTTATGGCTTCCTAATACCTTAGTGGGCGCGTAGACCGCCAATTACAATCAGTCGGTCAATAAAGCCGTAGCTGCAACGATGCTGCAACTAATCTGTTCGCCCACCAAAAGTAAATAAAAATTAATCGTCATCATCATTTCATTTATTTGCTCAACTTACTGACAATTTCGAAAATCACAGTTATTTTTGACATTTTGTAATATTCAATTATTACATGTAACAGCTGTCAGCTGTGGTAAAATGGGAAGTGGGTATAAAATGGTATTAAATATTATTATTTATTGGCCGCGGTATATTACATATTTCTATTGAGTAAATATTACAATAGGTACTTAGGGGTAGGTCCATCATTTTATAAAGTAAAAAGAAAAAATATTTCATTATAAAAAACATGTTTAAGTTGTCATAGAAAATGAAAAAAAAAATGATAATAATACTAATAAATAACATTTATGAATTTGTAATTTAGAATCAATTAATTTTACAAGTTAATGAAGTGAGCAAAATGAAGGGCGATACGAGTCGCCTCTTGGACATGACACGTAATGTACAATCGATCAAGCGAAACCAACAACAATAATACAATCAAAATTTAAATTATTCCAGCGATCATCTACATAAGAAACAAAACAAAAAGCGTTCGTGTGTTTAAACCTATGGAAATATGATAGAAAAATCACAATATGTCATTGGAATAACATCCTACAGATATAATAAAAAATTAATGGTGTCACCTGTGATACCACTTAAGGGTTAGTACTTAGAAATATTTTAATGGTGGGATCGTAGCTCATCTATATACAATACCAACAATTTCAATAGACTTATACAATCACTCGAGTCCCCTACAGCGTCTAACATGTTATCAAAGCTTTGCACACAATTGTTGACTGAGCTCGCACCGGCGCGTCGGCCATGCGACCTACCATGTGATGTGTATCGTCTCGTTCGTACGTTATTATCTATTATGATGAGAAAAACCTAACAATTTTGTACAAAGCCAAGATACATACATAACTTTATTGCATTCAATTACCACGCTACTTCAAAATATTTTCAAAAGGCCTACGTTATACAATGTCTAACATTAATGTTTTTGTAATTTCTATGGGAACACGAAACACCAAGATTTTCCAATTGAAATATTTGCATTGCGGTATAAATAATCAGATTGATTATTAGAATGTATTATGAATTCTGTACATTACTATTATTAACGATTTATGCCATTATGTTAGCCAATGAATGTTACAATCAATAATATAATGATAAATTTATATGACATGGATAGTTGTTTTTAGACACGAGCTTCATATTTAATACATAGTAATAATTTACATACACAGCTGCAAGAGAATGTTCACAAAAACGACATACATAAAATATTTAACCCGAAGCCTACATCCAAAACTACATCAACGCGCAAAAAGCGTCCAGCGTTTCTCCGTAACATACACATTAAAAGTAATTATTAAAAGCGGTACACTAATTAACCGCAAGAGACAAAAAAACATTAGGATCGAATATCGTCTTGAGATCAATCATAGTAAAACGAAGGGCTGGATCCGTGGATCCATTCTAATTATACGCACACATCCACCGGCCACTCTCACTCCGAATCTCACAGTCTATGGTATACGATGTATATTCTAATAGTATTAATATATGCAGCCTTGTGTAGTAACTGAGCAGGGGTCCTCCGTACACGTGGAGTTCCCGCGCCTGGGAAGCCCGGCTATGGTAGACTGGAGCCCACCCCGTCACACGCTGGTCGGGCGTGGGCCATGCTGGCGAGTGAGGTCCTCAGCCGGCGTACAATTGGAATATGTGTGTGCCGTGTGGCGTGTCTTTGGTATAGAGGCGGGTGGTGTGTGCACGGTGGTGGGTGCACTAGGCCTGCTTCACTCGCTTGCGCGGCGGCCCGATGGGCGGGATCTGCTGCTGCTGCGTCGCCAGCGCGCGGAACGCTTCGGCGATCAGGTGCGGGTGCGACGAGATCATGTTCTTCCAGCCCGCTGTGTCCATCACGTCTGTTGCGTGACTCCTGGAATTGAACAAAAAAAAGTATAAATTAGTATACTGTTTAATAAAGCGAGTTCGAATGAATCGTTTCTTCTAGGCAAGCGTGCTCCACAGTAGGCCGCATCATCGCTTCACATCACGCGAGTTGTGGCCAAACGCAAGCCGTATAAAAAAACCATTATCTTTCGCATATACTTCCTCATCTCGTTCTCCACCGCTTTCTCTAGCCGATCAGATGAAATATACCGTCGAATGGTAACTGCTTACAAGTTTTGTTAAACCGCATGTCTTCTTCTTCCATAGATCCCCTTAAGTGGGTGTGATGAGTTATCAAAAGAATACTAACGTGTTAATAAAGTCGATGGTTTGCGCCTTCAGCTGGTCAGCAGAATGCAGGTCCGCCAGTATGAGTGTGTCAGCCGCTGTCTCCACCGAGAGGCTGAGGCACAACGCCTCTTCACACATCACTTTTAACCGCTCTAGTGCGTACTGGAATTAAAGAAAAGAAGTTTTATTAATATGAGTTGTTAGTATATTATTATCATAAATTAAAGATTACCCTATCTGAAATCACTACTGGACCACAGGTCTCTCTTGGATTGCACTAGGTGCGAAATAACTAAATAAATAAATAAAATATTCTCATAAAATCAGCTCTTGAAACTAGTTTTAGGTTTCTGAATAGAAAGATGAGCGCATAAGGGAAAGATCCACTTGAAATAACCCACTTATTGCATCTAAATTGCCCATAGGAAAATCCTGCATCTACTAGGAAAACGTAAAGTGGTTTCAATAAACATGCATACTCTATCTATAAAACATTGTTGGTATTAAAATAATACAAAAGACAATTGCTCACAAATTCGCACTATTGGCTATGGTCCGTCATCACGTTGATTTCGCGACACGTAGCGCGCATTTTATATCGACTTCTATGCACGTGGCTCAAATTGACTTATTATCTCGGCTCAAAGGTTTCTATCTGTATCGCGTGACGGGTAGAAGGTTGTATTAAATACGTTTCTTTATAAGTTTTATTTGCCTAGATTTTCTTTTAATTAAATCAATTGAATTTGTCTTTGGATGACAAATTGTTGTCTTAGAAAAATCATAGTTGAGTTGCGGTGTTTTAACCTTTTGAACGCCTAAGCATAAACGCACGCGCGTGCCCTCCGCGCCAAGCCACAAATTCAACAACTTACAAATAAAAAAATGGGATTTCAAATATATTACTAACATTATTCTTGATAAGACATTTAATATTTAAGATATATAGATCACATTTTAAAGATATATAAATAAACACACACAAAAGTAATGATTTAAATTACTTATTTCGTGTTATAGTGCACCACAATTTTTGTCACATATTTGTGTCTTTGGCGTACAGGGCACGCGCTTGCTTGTCACGTTTATGCGACAATCGCGTTCAAAAGGTTTAGCTCAGTTGTCGTTGACTTTGGCGATATCTAAAGAGAAAAGGGGCTGCCTATCTTTTCCGTCTCCAAAATACAACACTTCACAGACTCATAGGTAAAAAATTGCCTGAAAGACATTTTAGACTAAACCAATAATAACCCATTAATCTATATTATAGTCGCAAAAACCCGGTCCACTTTGTCTTTAAATACTTAAGGTTTGATTTCACCAGCATAAACTGAACGCAATTCTAGCTAAAACCAATCTAACATTGGAACACCCGACTTTCAGCATTTAAACCTTTGAATAGAGTCCAAGAGCTGTATATTAATTATCAAATGTCATATCAGTATTGACATTTTGAATTCGTGAATGCAGAACTTAGTTTTATTAAACGCATTTTGTAACACAAACGGTGAAATTCGTACTAACTACTTTCCTTCCATTTTTGGCAAACCTATTCTCATGACATCAAATGTCATACCATAGTGCTGCATGGTTATTTTGGCGGCCATAGTTGGAACTAACGCGACCATCTTGTTTTACAATACTATTTCCACCATCAATTCCACAAATCTTTACCAACAGCGCCCTCCCGACAACACCAAAATAATCACATTGCAATATAGCTGCTATGATTGGTGAATCAAAACAACATAAACCAATAATAAAAGTAGTTTACCTTATCAGCAGCCGCTAAGAGGTCGTCCGCCATTTTGTCTAGGTTGGGCGCGCGGCCTGTGTAGATGAAACGAAGCATTTCTCTCAAGACCTCGTGGTCAACATCTGTGATGTCCACTCGATTCCGTTTCCTTTCTTCCATTTCGTGTTCAAACATTGCTGCAAATACTGGACTTCTCGCTGAAAAGGAGAAAGGCGTCTTGTTAATAAATGTTGTCAAAATATACAGAACTGTTTCTATCTGGAAGTACCTAACTCAAACAAAAATGGTTGTCCTACTACAACATATTATCATTTTTTTTAAAATTATTTGTCCCTTTATTGATCAAAGGTCGCCTTCACATTCTTCTGCAGTGCACTCTATGCTTTCTTCTACTAATTCTATGCAGTCGTCAATCCCATACAATGCTATAGAGTCGCATAAAAGTGACTTCCATTCACCATTGTGTGATGTGTGCTATTGGCATAGCTACGTATGTATATCAAGATTAACTGCAGATTCTTAGTAAAACAATACTGATCAAACAACCTCAACAATAGAACATGGTCCTCCCAAAGACCGCGACAAAAAACTTGGAAAAAAAAACATTCAAAGTTGCATGTTTATTGATGTCAGCACTTTACAACAAAATGATTCCAACTTTGGCCACAAAGGGAAAAACATAACGGAAATCCCATTAGCTCTGCCGTGCTGTTATCACAACCTACATAAGAGGATTTAATTTGTAATTGTAGCACATTCCCTAATCGTGTGATCTGGTTTTGAAAAATAACTACAATATGAATCATAATTCATGTTTAACTCTGTATATTATTAAGTGACATAATATTGACTGCACATTGTTTCATAGGAACGCGATACGGGATAGTTCTGGGTTTTTCCCAACATAATATACACATATACCTAAAAGTAATATTCTGATAACTATATTAGTTATATTATAGTTTCTGTGGCTTATTACTAAGCTTTGTGGTCTGCTGTTTTGTTAGGTACTGTAGCACGATAAACTTATGTCACAGCGGAAAAAACATTAGGTACGTTTTGAAAAATTACTACTCATTTATAACATTATTATATTAAAACTAGAACAATAATACTCGTTAATAACGTTTTATTTCTAACAAGCTTGCGCTCGGAAATTCCACTAGAAATTAGTACAAGGAAACTACAGGGGGATTTCGGGACCAAAATAACCTATGTTCTCTCCTTGGCCCGAAAGTCTCGCACGTAAAAGTCAATAAGATCTATAGGTCTGTTGATGCGTAATGCATAAAGGAAAGAATAAAGACTGTTTGCTGACATTTTCATATCAGCCATTTTTTTTTAGATAAAATGTTAAGTACTTTAAATATTACGTGGAACAACGATACTATCGATCATTATATCCGGAGCCGTATCACAAGTGAAACGTGCCTAAAGAATGTATGTAGTGCGATAAACATGATTGGAGTAAACGAGAGATTAGACAAATCAGCCAGTACCACTAGCTATTTATTGCTGAATAAAAATGTGTTTGCCTCCAGAAGGCATTTACATTTTTATGCGTTTTATGAACCCGACAGTTCATCCAAATACGCTAAAACACTTAACAAAAAATGAAATGAAATTCAATGGTTTAAAAGGCAGGCACTTGTCTTGGCGGGCAACTTTTGTCTAATGCTATACATAGGGTTCCTCCAAGCGTCCACACATTACTCTGTCCTCTGCTCGCATTCAGTAGATTCCCGACCCACCAGATCATGCAGACCAACCAAACGGGGTTTTTCTTTATTCATTTAAAAAGATTAAATTACCTGCTAAAATGGCTTTATGCGCCTGGAATTCCCTTCCTCCAACTGCTAACGTGACGTCGGAAAACCTCTCGTTGTCGAACAGAGCCCCGAGATCGTCAGAAAGCCGGCATTCGGGCACTTTGAACTGCACCACGTTACTCTGCCCGCTGATATTGATACTGTCCGCTACCACTGACACTTCACAGAATATCGTTAGCTTATCTTCTGGTAGGAGGCCATTTGCTTCGTCTAATAGGAAGTCTCTGGAAATTGGAGAAATGTCGGGTTAGTCCGAGTGTTTTCGCAGAAGAGATATACATAGTTCAGCAATCCGGATTCACGGAAATGTTAATTGCATATAGGGCTGATAAGGATTGGTACTGGTAGAGGTATTCCTTTCCGGGTAATGCTAGGAGCATAGAGCTAAATTTTAATTTCCAAGGGAGCTGCACTCATCGTTTACAGCAACATAGGACCTGAACATACTTTTCACTCCAAATACTGAGAAATTTTTACGCATAATAAAATTGAGGCTAAGGTAACTGATTTATAGACTAGCGTTCTTGTTCTCACTTTTACGGTGTCGTAAAAACGTTAGCACTCGGTAAAGTTTGAGTAAACCTTGTGGTATTCGCATCACCGCAACGGAAGATTTGGCCCGGAGCCGGTCGTTGGTGGCGCTCGCTCCCTTTTATAATGGCCGCGAAATGTAGATGAAGTTCCGGAATTACTGATGCTTTTCAATATTTTAGATCATAATAATTTTTTTTATGGCTTCAGTGATAAGTTACTAAATTAGACTTCATAAGTACACCTTTAAAGACTTCTTGAAAACCGTGAGTTCATATACTCATGGTTTAGAATAAATAATTTAAAATTTAGAAGTTCCTCAATCATACAAAAACTTAAATTGGATAAAGGCAAAACTACAAAAAATCGGACGAACCGGCGGGCAACAGGTATTGATAAAATTGTTAGAATTAGATTAATGAACATCGCAGACACCTTGACCCAAAAAGGGTTTCCGAACCAATTGTATCAATCTAGGCTTGCTTCCAAGAATGTGTGTCAGGTAAAATTACTAATAGGATAAAGACTGTGCTTAATTTGTGTAGGATACTCTAGTTTTTGAGGCTTCGTTGAACTTAATTCATTTTGTTCGATACACTGAAGCATTAAGGACGTTTGGGGTATAATCGTGACTAGCTCTGTGACTACACCGGATACATTCAACGCATGACTTCCAAAGGGGTTGATTTACGCCATGTCCAATAACACAAGACCCTTGATATTACGCAGACGTCCCATAACAGCTGTTGCTACAAAGATTACACGTGTGTAGCCAGGGGTCTACTTAATGTGGTGTTTATGGCCCTCGCGAGAAGCAGCCCACATTTTCAGCGGTAGGGAATAAAATTATGTGACTGCGCCGTTATTGGGGTCCGCCCCTTCCTAACTGTACGGTACGTAAAGCTTTCCACGAAATCTACACGGTTTTGTGATTTTTTGTCCTCGTAAACTCATTATTTGCTTTGATTGAATATAACTACATTATATTATATAGGTACTGTGTTTTTATATGTAGGTAATTTACATAACAAAAACAAACTAATTCTATTTTATACATTTTCAAAACGATCAATAGTTAGAATATAAGAAATAATGTGTGACTCACCTTCTGATAAATTTTTTGAACCCCCAATCTTTGCCTTGTACAAATCTGTACGCACGCTGTGACTCCATCGCCTTCGTTTCTTCCCGTTTTGCATTTAATATTGAGAACTTGAATTTCGCACGCACTTCTGATTTATTACATGACACTAATAATAAGTATAAGGATAAATAGTCTTTGCTCTCTTCATCGAGTCCTTTAGGATTAACACGAAGACACCACTTTAACTTGTCACTAGCACCTGCCGAAAAAGTCGATGATTTTAACACTTCACCCATTTCTTCTCTACAGAAACTAAAATTGTTTATTGTCCACATGTAACTGAACTTAACCACTTTGACCTGAAACAAAAGAAAAATAAAATAAATACAATATTTAATATTATTCAGTTAGTAAACGGATAATAATTTGTACGTAAATGTGAACTACGTAAAATTTTAAAGGTAGAATTAAACTAGTAGTGATACTCATCAGTCAGAATGACACTACAATGCTTCATAAATAATGGAAGAGTATAATCAGTAAGGGAAGCGGAGACCTCCACAAGGTAAGAACCCCGGGTGGGTGACTAACTGACAATAAATCTTTTACGGGACGGGTCCCTAACTATTCAGCTTAGTGCTTTAATACATTGTCCTTAATTGCCTCACCGACAGTCACCATGAAAAACAAACAAGCGTTTAACGACTTATTTATGGCAAATAAAATTTCATGAACAAAATGGACAACACTCATTAGTTCATTCATGATTCAAGGTTAGGATGTCTGTTGTATATATTTTAAATAGTTTTTATTATCGAGTCTTTGATCTTGGCTTCAGATAATTCCAATGTCCATTAGATAGTTCGTTTTTGGTGTACCTATTGTATAAGCTAATGGCAGCTTTGGGACGTCTGTGACGATTATTTAATTCATTCACAATAATATAATTAGCATCATGGTGCGAGTGAGGTGAATGTGATCCGCGCATTGTCGGGGGCCCTGAACCTCGTCGGGTGGACACTTGGGCCACGGCGTCGGTCAGGAGGATAGACGTAGCAAGTCGCGGGCGCAACCTGGCCGCTTCTGGTCGTTGCCCTCGACCGTTGCTTGGCTTGCGGTGCTGCTGGGGTCTTCGCCCGGTCGCCGACCCGCGCCAAGGCCGCCCGCATCATCCCCGGTCCCCGCGCATTCGCGGACACATAGATAACATCCGTTTGCAGATTCCACCGCCACATAAAAGCCTTATATGTGTGCTCCTTATAAACCAGCTCTCTCATAGCGAAACATGTTCGTTTTAATAACAATATGGAGGAAAATATGTGGGCTTTAATAATAATTTGAAATCATCATGACAAATCAGGAGCGTGGACAGAATTTTAACGCGAATAAAGGCGGAAACATACTTACGTGTCGTGTCGTGCCAGAAGCAAATCGGTTTCATACATTTAATATGGTTGGGACATATTTGCATGGCGTGTCGTGTCGCAAGGATGTATGAAACCGAATGCTTCTGGCGCGTCACGACACGCCACGACACATAAGTGTGTTTCCGCCTTAATACTGATTGCAAACATACACGAGTTTACAATGTGCCCAGTTGTGTTGCTAATGTTGTTATTGCATAGCAAAGGCTTAGTTTGTTGATAAATGCAAGTAAATTGCAGTAATTTTAAAGGCCGTTTCAAGCCAAAGTGATTTACAACAGATAATGGTTTCATAGTATCGTCGTTTGTGTATGGCTCACTTCAAAGAGCGTTCTAATTGTTGCGATAACATGCGAGGTTTATTGTTGACCGTTTCCGAGTAGTAATGAAGAACGTGATTATCGGGGAGCGGCACGTGTACCGCGGAGTACCTAAGCGGACAAAGCGCCGAGCGCCAACACGTGTCGAACTGAGCC
This sequence comes from Cerastis leucographa, assembly GCA_963082945.1. NCBI lineage: Eukaryota > Metazoa > Arthropoda > Insecta > Lepidoptera > Noctuidae > Cerastis > Cerastis leucographa. The sequence goes on along the minus strand of OY720356.1, from coordinate 14,732,370 downwards.
TGAATCGCTACAATCCTACACGGAAGTACCTACAGAACAGCTGTCCTTAACGAGAATCATTACTATACATATGCCTATCATTACGTTTACGTTAAGACATTCTTTGATTGTCGGCTCCGTTAAATAACGGTACCAATCAAAACAGATTCCTAAAGATTAAAACTTGAAACAGATCTTAATAAATGTAGTACCTACCTACGTGAGGCAGCGTCGACATAAAGCAAGCAAAAAACCTCCGTTATTGCAGACTAAATAGATTTTTGGACAAAAAGTATCAAAAAAGGTAATACCAGATCGGTGTGTCTATGTCGCACAACGGTCGTTCCAATTACTTTAGCGATGCCCATCAGCCGGGAAAATAGCATTTTCAAAGTGATACCTTATCGATGTTCGATGCAGGAAATGAAATCCCTCACCAGATAGCTACAAACCCTCTTATCGCTTCGAGGTATACTGTTACTAATACTTTTTATTGACGTCTGAGAGGACAAACTATCATTATGAAACGTGTGACGTTAGCGAATATTTCACTTGGCACTGCTAAGCTATCACGTCTTCGTTTATCAGAGAAATAGTTTTGAAATTGGATTTTTAATAACACTGAATCGGTGACATGCCGCGCGAGACGCATACCGCGACGGTATAGTAATGCTCGTAGTTATAGCTGCACAACGTGACGCACGAGTCACCTCTACAGTTTGAACAAGCGAACACGTGCACAGCTCTTCCTAGTAGCTTTAAATATGTATGTACACGTTAACACAATATGCATATGCGCGCAACATATTTCAAGTTCACCGATAACGGCCTTGGTAAACAATTATTATCGCTATTCGCACCACACCAACAGATGACTTGTATTATACACTTGGCAAGTCTGTGTGCGTTTCATTTCAGACGTTTATTTGACGAAATTCTTATATAAGTTTGTTTTTCTGAGTCGCGTGACTGAAGCCCACAATTTTCAGGGCCCGTTTTCCCGATTTCAGTTAAAACTTCGTCCGTTGGCAATGAAACGCCCTGCCATTCATGTCAACCTTCACGTTTCACTCCTAAACGTCCTTTGTTTCATCGAAGCACTTGTAAATCACCTGACTAATAAGCATTCTACCTTCAACATTCAAGCCATCAAATTTGGTTTAAAGGTGGCTTCATACTTTATCGAGTATTCTACAATTAATAGTTTTCTAGACTGAGTCAAGTCTGATATAAAGCTGGCTCCACACTTATACCAGACTATAAACAGCATCGCGCGGAATGGCGAAACTATTTTCGCATCGCGCGCTATTTTCGCGTGGCAGCAAGTAATGAAAAGTTCGATAGATACCATACTTTACCTGTGTGAAGCACCAGTTTTCCGCGACGGGCGTGTTGCCGTCGTGCAGCGGGCTGGGCACGCGGCTCACCGCCATGCCGCCGGCGCCGTTGGATGAGACGCGCGCCGACTGCGGAGCGGCCGCGCCGCCGCCGCCCGACCCTCCACCGCCGCACTCGCTGCCTGCGCCGAGCCTGCAACAATACATAACCACACATAAGTCTACTTGCATCAAATCGCAGAGGGGATATTTAAAATATGACAAGAAAATTTTAGAGGCATTCAATAAGGAGAAATGTTAAAAGACAGTCGGGTAGGAAAACGAACTTTGGATTTGTTTTGGTATTGATCAAGAAACAGTGAAGTTGCACAAAAAACATACAAGTTACATAAAGAAAAACAAAGAAGAGAGCTCAAATAGAGAGTATGATGAATGATGATGTAGACACGGTACACTTTGGAAATCCCATTCAAGCTGCAATAGTTCGTCAGACAACCAGGACTATAAATACGACAAGGAAATGCCAGACCATAAATACGAAGGTGAAAATCGATTCAATAAAGAGGGAGGAGAGGAGACGCTACGCGGACAACAATTCTGGTAACTTTTCCCATACAAATGAAAAAACTTTCGAATACAATAGCCTGAATTACGCACAGAAACAAATGAAGTCGTCTGCTCATGTTAATATTCTGCCCGAGAGGAAATACCTCAGTATGACTGGCTCCGGCCTAATTGGTTTAAGTCATTTAAGAGCTGCCATAATAAAGAACGACTAATAAGTGTGCTAGTTACAATAATGTAATGGCAAAATCCAGATAACTACTAAATTACAGACATAAATGCGAGCAGAAATGTAATAAATAATGACACAGAAAGCCTAATGTAGAATCAAGCGAGTAGAGGACAATCTAGTAATGAGAATATAAAGACATCAGGAAATTAAGTTTATGGAGTTTTATTTGGTTATTATTTTAATGTGATCGATACTGGAATAGATGTACATGTTTGACATGTGTGAATAACTACATTCTTGGTAAATAACAGACAAAGAAGACGATAAGCTAGTTTGTTTAGTCCTAAAATCAAAATGCATGATAACATAAAAACACGTTCCGATTTCTCTTCAGGTCAGCTATCTGAATTATATGGTCTACGTCTCTACGTTAATACACAGCAATAGATAAAGAATCTACCGATGATGTGATGAGAATAAACATAATAAATAGACAAAAAAACTAAACTAGTACCTAAGTCAAACAGGACTAGCTAATGATATCATCAACTTGTAATTTGGCATTTGGGGTTTATTCGGAAACCCACCTAGCATTTGTCTAGCTTGTATCTTCACAGTTAAGATAAAAAACTAATAGGTATGCAATACACACATGAAGGTGATATTTATGTACGAGTTAGCACTCAATAAAACTTAAGTAACAGAACACCTTCAAAGAGACGTTGACTAATATTGATGAGGCATGTCACTTGCCATAGACAAGACCTATCTTGAGGAGCCAGGAGTATTGCGCCAGTCAGATAGCATAGTTTGTGCTTTAGTCGTCATTTTACTATTTAACGTCTACCAATGCACTTCTTTCATTAGACTCACGCTTGAGTTCCAATTCACCGTGAGATATTCGTGAGTACGTAGATCAGAATAAAATAGGTTACCCAAGGTGTACTAGTAATTTCTAACACGGATAAAAAGCTTTAGTGCTTTAGGTACATTGCGTAGATAGCCAAATGTAACAAATACAATACGCTAACGAGTGACCTAGTGGCCGATAAGCAATACCTGCAAATTCTCATAGAATTGAATGCAAGGCGAAAATGTAGCAACGTCGTAATACGCCAATCAACGATCGTAGTTTCGCTTCCCAAATCTGGGACGCGAACACAATACATTATACACACTTTATAAATGTATGTACCGGTACGCGCGCACCGAGGACGATTGCTGAACAATGACGAGTCGGCGAAAGAGAGATACACGTTAGTATCTTTCGGCTTTTGGGTTTCGGTGCCGTCAAAATTTCGAGAGTATGTCGAAGTGGGACACTTACAATGTGCGAGATTTGACCGTCCTGCGAGACTTTCACGAACTGTATTTCGATTACCAAATACGCGTTAGAATCTGTGTCAGTTTCATCACCGCACTGCATCCGTTCACAGTCCGCGTGCGGTCGCTTTTTGTGAAGGTATAATCGTATCACGCCAGTTAATGGATACTTATTTTGTCAGCTCTATATTTCGGGAGGATTTTTATTTCGAGAGGTCAGATTTCAACATCCACTAAAATACTTTTTTATGTGTTCTATTAGTGAACATACTAGTGTATATGCTATTGTTTCCAGATCATTATGAATCCCGCGTACAATATTCTCCTTCCGGCTCCGATGTAAACGAAATAATACTTCGATTACGAATAAAAGTAACAGTAGATTTCCATCCTCTTTCAATTGGAACGAAGAGAAAAGTGTAAACAACGTGAAATTAGCAAGAAAGAGTTAACGAGTTGCTTTTTATAGCATTTTCTGTAGATCATGAAAAATATAAAGCCCCTATTTTGTTGCTCCTCAAATGACCCCGAGTTCATCGTAAGACGGTCTATCATCACAAACATTGTTATTCGGGACCGAGTGTCGCTGAATGCGGGCTTGATGATTATAGAATGCTCTGGACTTCTAGTGAACTCGACATAATCATTCCATTGTACGTGTACCTTATTGTACGGTAACAAATTGTTGACTTTACCGTTTAACTGGAATATTTAGTAAACACACTCTGTGCTAGATCTTACAATTATTTATTTATGACCAACTAAAAGTATGTATACAGAATCCAATTTGTATAAAAAGAAACAGGGTAATAGCTGTTCCTACTTACATAGGAATTGCTGGAATAAAATGGACAGCTCTCTGGTCTGCACTCGAGCAATGAAATGAAGTATGTCAAACATAAAAAAGTGTCACAGCACTAAATAAAAGTAGGCTAAGTGAATTAATCGACACGACCCAGAAAGTGCGACTGCCGAGAGCCGGGTCTTCACTACTGATGATGTTGAAGAAGATATATTTTTAACACCTTATTTTTATTTCGTTTCAAGATCCCTTGCCACAGATTCCAGTCAATTCACCTAAATCTAATCATGTCATGACGAAACCAACAACGAATGTACAAATTGAAATCAAAAGTTAAACATTTTAGCAAAACATTACACATTGTAGTTAAGTCAAATATTTGTTTCATGACAACTTTTAATAGGTGGATAACTTTTCATACCGCTGGGCTGTAGATAAGATATCGCACGAGCAACGATCACACCGAGGTCGATCAACAATTTGCCACTGTAGCAAATGGAGCGGCCCGAGCGACCTACATTCAGCTTCAGTAAACCGCTCCTATGACGATTAACAATAGGTGAATCATCATATCAACTCATCTATTACTTTTGGCCTACATTTAAAAATTTAGCCATAACCCACTTATGGCGTATTTTGTGTAACACGAGTAGGATTTCATGGTGATTGTAGGATATTGATGTAAAGGTTGCGGTGAGGCCGGATGGCCCTTGCGGTAGACCACCCACCGATGGGACCACCTTGCTATCGACATAAAAAACAACGACTAACGATAGCGTTTTTGTCAAGACAGATTTATTACTATAATAATGTTATTTGAAGGATTTAGGATCTTTAATCTATTTCAATGATTTGACTAAGATGCTTTTGAAAAGTAATTAAAATCAGTGTTGGAATTAAAGTTATTCTATTTCCTTAAGTTAATAAAGTCGTGCCAGTAAACACTACTTTGCATTTTGTGTCCATAAAGGATAGAAGATGTTTGAATTTGCATAGTCATAAATGCCATAATTTAATACAATTTGTCAGGTTATTGTATTTTTAGGATTTTTTAAAGATCATAATTTTGATTAAGCTTTTTGGTGTACAGAAAAATGGACGACGAAACCAATCAAAAATATTTTTGAAAATAAGAAGTTGTTTTTTAATTTTTGGAGGACGTTATTGAAAACAACATTGTTCTCTTGTAAGTCAAATTGGGTAAAAGACGGTTTAAAAGAAATACTTAAGTTTGATATGAGATGAAGAAGTCAACAACCCGTGAAATGTTGAGCAATCTGCGTAGTACGTATGATCGGTCTCCCAGCTCTTATTATAGATGTCACCCGACCAGCTCGCATCCTCTTCTATATTTAAGTCCTCTCGACGTCGTTTCACTACATTATTGGGATCGGTTGGTAAATCTCAAACCGTAAGTAGGTGCCATAAAAACGAGGAACGGGGAATTTGTCGCATTTAGCTGACTGAATTATTTCGACCTCAGCAGTGACGTTCGACACATTTACATCAATTTCTGTTGTGTCACGGCCGCTGAGTTAACATTAAGAGCGAAATACCTCTATCTATGTAGCCATCTATGTGTTTCAAATACTATACGGTCATGTGAAAGCTTATTATTAGGATAACAAAGAAATATTGCAAATACAGTCGTAGTTACAGTACAGCGTTTCCATTTTCATACGCAATTAATTTTCTATATTATTCCTGATTTATATGACTGTAAAATAATATTCAGCGTGAATATGTTGACATGAATTAAGGTTAAGTTATTATTATAACATTTAGCTTAAATAATAAACGTTGCGGTTTTCCGCGCCCATTACAATGTTATTTATAATTAGTTGTACATGTCCTATATAAGTTAAACCCTGAAATGGTTTACAATAAGGCTGTACAACCATAAATTTGCAATCAATAATAATAATGGCGGACGTTTGTCGAGACAATGGAATCGGAATAAGGACGATAGAACAATGAAGTACTGATACGCATATGACTGGTTTTATTTTTCAAACGGTGCAGCGGTGGTTCGCTGATGCAGCGGGCGTGCCAAGGGGGGAGTAACCAAGTGAGCAATGCCCTCTTAACGATGACTGCGTGTTGTGACTCAGACGCCCTGAGGACGACCCGACATTATAGGGTCCTCGACTGGGATCTGAAGGACGGCTTGTTTACAGCGAGCCAATAGTCCTACGATATCAGCATCGTTATATATTGCACGTCATATATTTTTTACATTCGTTTTGTTGGGTAAAACAATGTGACAATAACAATGGAAAAACTATTTGCAATTAGATTCGAATGGTTTAAAAAACCACATACTGTATGTACGTACACGTTCCATATTAGGTATACTTGCAGGAAAAATAATTGATTATAGCTGATACTTAAAATACATTATTACACTTCAAGCAACGTACATACTTATGTTTTTCTCTTAAGAGAGATTTTCAGCAATGTAGTTATGTGCAAAAGGAGCCAGAAAGAGGGCGTACTGCACAACGTAGAAGTCTATTGATTTCGTGCCAGTTTTCAACAGAAGTCTAGTCTGTGTCGAACTGAAGACGGTTTAAGTGAATACGAGGTCGTCTCGTCTTGTACACAAAGCAAGTAAGCGTTTCTCTGTGACAATTTAATAATGGAAGTATTGTATCATGTCCGGTGGTGACGCAACAAGTACAGATGTCGAGGTTACTTATGTACAACAAACATTGTACATAAGTGTCTAGTGTTCCAAATGACAAAACCTAATTTAGGCTGAGGTAGGGTGAGTAATTTTGACGTTGAGTAATAACGGACAATGGTAACGCTTCCTTTGTTCACACATCGTCCTACATTTTCTATATCAATTATAGTTACTATTTATGAAATTAAATTAAACCGTAGTTGTTCTAAATTCTGTCTGACGAAGTTGCGGTCAGGGAGCTCAGAAGCGTCTGCGGTGAACAAGGTCGTAAATAAGCTATTCCTAACGATACTAAATAAACTAGTAAGCATTATATATTATTCTTTACGAGTCTATGATTTACTAAAGTAATTGTTTATGTCTATATTTATTGGCTACATCAATATGAGGTGTATTTGCCTGGTATATTTGAGTTAGCTTTGAAAGATATTGTTGGTCATAGTAAACGGGGGATTACATTGTTATTATTTTTATAACACATTTGCTCGTAAAGGGTCTCTTATTTCACCAATTTCAGTAGTGTAATGTATCTCATTACGCACTAGTGCGGTAATGTAATGTAAAACGCACGGTTTATCAAAATGCTCCGTCTAAAACGAACGGTAGTTTTCTAAATCTTAGCAAAGAGTTTTAATGTCAGAAAAGTGGTCAAAATTTTATGAATAAAAATAACTTGGGAGATAAAATATAATAAATAAACATTTAATTCATTTGACCATAAATTACAACCATTTATCTATAACAAAACACAAAAATATTAATTTACTTTATTAGTAATACTGACTGTTTTTGTGCCTTTGCCTTAAAAAAAGCGCTATTGCGCGCGCATCGCTAATTTCATAATTTGTGAAAAAGTAATAATTATTCCGCGCGCTTTTTCTTTTCGCTGTATTGTTTTTATTTGAAAATGACGTCCGAGTTTTATTTATTTCCACGCAAATATGTTATAAAACGTCGTATGACATACGTGCGCTTTGATAATTACACGCCCTGCTTTCTTGTAGCCCTCGCCTACGGCTCGGGCTGTCAATATCGCCTTTTTTTTTTTTTTTTTTTTCTGGATGGGAAATCATCAAATGACTTCTCCCGCTCTGGGCGGAGCGGGAGGGAGTGTCAGACTTGTACTGACTAAAACCCACCCGTGTTCCTTCTTCGCCCTTTTTGTTCCAGGGCCGCGGTATCTCTTTCGAACAACCCGCAGCCCTGGCAGGCATCGGCCCTCTCGGGCCCCATCCGGTTTGCTGACATCTCCTTGAGGCGCGCGTGGAACACGTACGCGCCGTCGACACGGCCTGTCGTCATAAGACGGACGGACGGTGAGCTAGCCCATTACTCACCGTCCACAGGCTCGCGCCTACGGTGGCCGGGGGCCACTGGTTGCCCCCCGACGCCCGGGGCGTCTCCCGCGGCGGCTGGGACGTGAGGTTCTCTCCCTCTCACGTTCCGCCACCTCCTTCGTGTCAATATCGCCTCGACTGTAATTTTCAACTTACCGCACTTATATCATAATGTATTATTCTAACACTCGACCTCTTTACACAGGACATTTGTATGTAATGAAAATCGAGCAAGGTTTTAGAAGGCATCAAAATATTGAGTGATTTTGTGAAGGTTTCCTAGACTGATAAGACTCTTTTAAAGTACACATGACAACCAATCAAACTATATAAAAAAACAATTTAAATGGATCTCTCATTGTACGGGAAATCTATACAAAAAGAGATCATGTCATACTGAAAATATATAGCTTGATATGTCGCCATGTGTAATCATTTGATTAAAATATTAAAAGGATCAATTATAATTGGCCAAGTCTACTTTACTCGGTTAGTTAATTGTTCTGCAAGGCAAAGCTGCCAAAAAATGTTAGTAATAAGTACATAGGTACCAACAATAAGTCAATATGTTTGGAAAGAAAAAAAAAAAAAGAAAAACAGCTGGATTATAGAATATGATGCAGATAGTAACAGCAGTATCCATGACATGTATTGGAATAAACAGACACATGATGTATGCAAGGTTGCGGTAACCGTCATCATCTCCTAGCCATTGTAAATATAACAATAAAACCAAGCCGAGTTCAGCATAACTGCCATATTTTATTGACTCGTAATTGGTTTATTGTGACTCTAACTATATAACCTTTTAAATGTTATTGCCAATCGTAATGCTAGCGTGACTTTCACCACACAGCTCACCATTCTTTGTCAATGAACTGTGGGATTGAACTAAGTTTATAAAGAGACCTCGAAAACATACATGTTCTTTTCTCATTTAAGCATATACGTTATTGCTTTAGGCTTACGTGTAGAACCATTGTTTCGAGCAAAAGAAAAAGTCTTCAGTATGTCGCATGCAACCCCAAAGCGCTTTTGCAAGCAGACCTTGTGTAATCTAGACGCAATATGGAAATGTAAACATTGAAACCTCTTCAAGCAACGATACGCAAATGAATTGTAGAAGTGCATGTTCTACAAAGTATAACTCTATAAAATATTACTTCAATTTCGTCCGGTTGTCTCCGCCGCTTCGTGGGGCAGAAATGCAAGATGGAGCTGGAAAGGGATAGCGCTACCCTCCAGCATCAATAGTCAGAGGGGTTGAAGATACACTAGAAACAACTATAACTATATCCATTGCCAAAATGACCCTTATGTCCTAATCAGTAAGTGTCACTGAACAACGTAACAGCTGGCAGTTGAACGTTGGTGCGACTCTCGCGGTCGCGCTTCACATTATTTGTTATTATTCGCCTTTGTTGACGACACTCATAATGAAATGAATAATATTGTAGACGCATTTAAGAACCGATTTTGTAAACTAGGAGACAATAACATTAACACGTACTTGTGATGATAAAAACAATAAACATGGCAGGTCTTGTGATAAACGAAGACGGTCATTAGGTTGAAAATGTTGATAGATGTGTTTGGAAGGTGATGAGTATAACTTTTAGTGGTTTATATGTAAATGGATGTTACATAATTAAAATATTTCGCAGTTGGAGCGTGCGGGCGAACACGGAACTAAATGCTCACCACCTTTATTTGTCCGCGATGTGCGAGGACGCGCAAGGTGACCGTGCTAAGGCGCTACGTCATCTCAATAGATGATGGCCGTATGTGTGGCAACCTGACAATTATGGAATATGCCGTAAGTAGAGCTCGATAATCACGTGCCATAATTTGTATTTCATGTCAATTTAGGCACAAGAGAAAAAGTGACTGCAATAGTTGATCGTCGTAATACGTGACTGAATGTGTGCGATAAATTAATTATTTAGCAAGTTATCTTAATATCTAGAGCTCTATAAACAATTACATTATTTGTCTTTATCTTCCATATATTTTTTCAGGGCTATCCGACAAAGTTAACTTCGAAGATAAGTAATTAGCAAAAACCATCTTTATCAGAATCTAAAATCTATCGAAGATTTAAACTACACACAGAAAATGAATTTGCCTACTAGGTAGCGAACAAACTGATAACATCATTGTACCTATATTGTAATTAACACTTTATCGTGAAAAAGTATGTAAGCAGTAGATTAGGAAAATTTATTCAGCACCTACTCGTGGCTACAAACAAGTTATTAAATAATTACTCGAGTATAAAACGTTGAGCCTTCCGCAATCTAACATGATACGATACATTTATACCGTTGTGTGGTTGGCAGTCACTTTGATATCTAAAACTCTGTTGAAACCAGTTCCGCAGTATTATCTTAACATATTGTCAATGATAAAAATCTTTAAAAAATCATAAATCAGGAAATATTATTCAATCCTAATAAAAATACTCTACAAGCTAGACACGAAACCAAAATTGCAATAGGAGACGTTATAATCAGAAACGATTCTACAAAATATTGTGTAAAGATTCTCTATTTGAAATTATTCATTTAGAAATAGGTGTTGAAGTAGAAGAAGATAATTACGAACTAATAATGCATGTAAGTACATAACATTATTGCGAAATAAACTGATGCTAAATTGTAATTTGGCTAACAAAACTGCGCAAGTAAAATTTGCTTAGTTCTGTGCAAAGACAAATAGTAATATTGTATTCTAAGAGACGGTATCGGGCTTGTTTTCACGAGGCTTTATCGTTGTGACATTGAAAGATAAAATAATCAATGAAAGTCACCAATAATATAATTTTACTGAGAATATATAGCATCGCTTTTAAAACTTTATCCGATAAGACAACAATCTATTTCGACCATTTCCGTCATATAACCGGCAAATTTGAACTTATTTAAGAAGACCAAGATCAAATAAGAGAAGACCGTATCACAAAGAGGATGAGGTAAACTAATGAAAATTCTGTAAACGTCAGAATGCAAACAAGTAAAAATAAACAAAATATAACTTCTAAGAAGGTTTCTCCACTTATTTAAAGATCTCTAACAATTATAATTAACGTTACAATAATACAGACTATCATTTTCATTAATTATGTATCTACAGGTTGTTGTGAATAATTTACCTACCGTACGTTGCTCATAGCATCCGTAAAACCAGAAGATCAATTTGCAAAGGTCACCGTAGTAACAGATCAGAATTTCAGTACAATTTACTTTAAATCTTTTGTTTATATTAGATTCCGGACCTTCTCTAGCAACGTCAGTTAAGACTTGGCAAGGTTCCAGGGCGATATCAGCGAACGTTTCTTACTCACAAATATTACAGAAGTTATCTGCTGTGGAATATATTTAACTTTGTTCACATATGTTACACGTATTTTTTATAATTATCTACGAGAGATGTCTTACTTGTAGATGTAGAATAATTAGCGTGATCATTGGCGATGGCGACGTGTTACTACGTAGCGGCTGTACGTTTCCTGGTTGTAGATCAGACTACTATTAGGCTTTAATGTCGGGAGCCACTGCCGCCCGCCAACGGTCTTGAAGTTAAGGAAACGAGACAGAATTATAAAAGCGCGCATAACCTCTGCTGTCGACTAATAGAACGTTTGGCCTCGTGAGGAATCGAGCGATGGATCGACAAACTGAATAATGGTGAGACTACGTCGTTACGTCATGACCTTCATAGGCTGGGCTGTGACGTAGACGCACTCACGCCTACCTGTTTGCACGTGGCACAATAAAACCAACGTTATTATTGAAACTGTTCACATGGAAATTGCAAATGAAAAAAAAAAACGGTACTGCAATTATCTTGTATGTTTGACTTTTTCCGACTGGGCAACTACATACTTTCAGTTACGACTTGACTGCTCGATTAGTGTTTCAGAAAACATAAAATTGATGCACAAACCAAGTAAATATTGTGTTAGCAAAGTGTTAAATAGGATAGATACCCCAATTATCAAAGTTGTTAAGATAAAATAAAAGAATTAAAAATTATTACGTACTTCAACGAAGAGGCGCGCGCGGTTTGCTGATTATACCTAGAAAGGAAATGACAATATTGTTATAGTAATAAATAGACGGGTGACTTTGGAAGAGACCTAGGATCAAGGCTCATACTACAAAAGATTATCATGGGCACAACGGGCGAGGATAAGCTGTAAGGCGGAAGCGGTCGAGCGAGGCCGAGGACGAACGGCCAATTCCGAATCAAACAAAATGCCTCGCATAGGAAAGCTGAAGCGGTTTTACTTGCTACCGTTACGTTGTAAACCCACATTGCTTTTTATATTTGGGCGTTCAATTTATAGCAGTATTCAAAAAAAAAATGGACTGAAACTGTTACATCTTAGTCAAATATTCTGAAAACATTACATATTGCAAAAAAAAACCGCCTGCGACTCAGCACCAAGTCCAAACAAAGCGTGAAAGTTACCAACTTCTCGGGGAAATCATTTTGAAATGATTACAACGACACTTAACACGTCTTAAATACAAAGAGTGACGTGAGTAGGAGTTTGCGAAGCCGGTTATGTAAGAGCGCACGCGAAGGTGGGCGAATGGGAAACGAAACCGACACACGGTCCGCGCCCAGCCAACCACCATACACCATCAGTATTTGGCAACAGCACCTTTGGAAAGCGAAGACATCGACGACGGTGTAGCACATGCAGACGCTAATCTAACTAGGACAGATTGATTTATAACTCAAACAAGAAACTGTGCCACCTCGGCCCTACGAGTTCTACATTGTTTTGCCATGAATATGCAATCGCAAATAGATAATAAAGATTAGAATTATTAATGCTTTGTATCAAATGTTGTAGGAATTATTTCACTAGGAAGCGCGTCGAGTCCTTTCGTCTCATTATGAAATGACAAAGAAGGCTGAAACGATTTGGCCTCAACTTTTATTGTCCTATGAATTACTAGATGGCCAAAATGATTGGCGGGACCTTGACTTCAGCCTAATATAAATTGCATGACCCTACTTCCTACACCGGCGAGGGTCGTCATCGTCGATTGCCTTTAATTTTATCAAACAAATTTGATGGCCATTCGGAATCTGATCCTTTGTATAATGGATATTTAATTCTGTGGTTATCATTTTAATGTCAAAGCTATGTAAGCACTTGGTGACTATAATATTATGTCGTTAGCTGATAATATCATGGTTACAGTAAAGACATCACCGCCCACTGAAACAATGTAGCTGGCATGGATTACATTGAATTCATTAGGATTAAATATCAGCAAGGAGAAGAGACAAGGCCGGTAGTATCGGTACATCTACAGACACAAGATACGCCGAGCCGGAACAGAACACTAAAACCTTGTGCTTTGTTTAGCAAACACAAGCTACTACACCAGCGGGGTCATTACAAATAATCTTGAATAATACAATAATTTGTAATGTCTTATTTAAATAAAAAAACATCGAGTATTCAATTCACATTTATCCCATATCATATGCCAAGCAATCTATCTACACCTACAGGTAAACTCAACCTTTACCTTTTACCTTAAAATATGCAAATATACGTGTGCCCTCCTTTTTGCAATTTACCAAGTGGTTATTGTGTAGCACAAACTATCTACGGTAGGTTGAGTTATTCTTATTGCGAGCTCCCGCTCAGCACGTTTATTAAAATTATTTACTAGCCCTGACACAATACATCTCGGTTATATCGTAGGTGTGCGACGGTGCATGTAGATGGTTCAGGCGTCGGTGTGCGTGTGTCAAGCTCGCCGGGGCTCTGGCAGCAGTTGGTGCGAGGCACTCGAGGCAGCTCAGCACCGGGCATCGAGAACGCGACCCGGTTCGCCGCTCGAGAAAGCATCGACAGAACTCGGTTGAGGCCGCGCACACAACCAGGCGGACGTACACTTTCAGTCTTCGTATGCGCACCGTGTGTATATTAAGAAACATTAGACAAAAACGATATAAACCGTCCGTCCATTACAAAAAAGGTGGTTTTAAATAAACACCTCTGAATGATATTATTTTTTACATGATTTTAGAAGTGAGAAACATGACGTTAAGTGAGGCCGTCCAAGCATTCTTGTTCAGGAGGACCATCATTATAATGAGGCTGGTTCAGCTGTAGCATGTCTAAGATATTTAAAAACATGTTTTATTACGAAGGAAGGTTTGGTTTATTGAAAGCGCAGCCAAAAATGCAGAGAGAAAGGCTCAATTTTAGTATCTGTCCTAATAGTTTGATGACCTCGATAATTTTATACAAACTTCACCAAGACATGATCCGCGTGTGTCACACGGGATGTAGGTATTCTCCAAGGTGTTTTAATGTTAACGCTGAATTTGACCGTTCAAAATAAATTTGTTCAGCAACGTTCGACCTTGAAATTGATGCCCCCGTTCTACTTTCCTACATCTTTACAATTCGTTAATCACCACATGTCTGGAACTAACGAAATGGTGCAGGTGCGAATTATATCATTAGCTTACAATGATTTAAAACAATTATAACTTACATCAATTCATTCAGAAACGTTATATCATTAAATTTCTAAAAACCTTCTTCTAAGCTTAAAAAGAACCGGGTCAATTTTGACATCGTAATGCATTTGACCTACATGGTAAAAGAGTGGCATTTGAAAAAAAATTGGGCAAGGCCTACGTGTGTATTATACGACTTTATTTGGAGGGCAATCGTTTACATGACGCTTTGGTTAACAGAATTAATGCTCTATCTGCACACGATTTTTGATAATTAGCAGACAGTAATAAATGTAAATAAACGAGGTCTCCGATGATAAAACGGGTTACAATTAACTTGTTTAAAATATTGGGCGATAAAACGAGACTTATGGAGATCTTCGTCGCGCTCTACAACCGCAGAAGTCGATTGCGGGTCATTCTACACAGTAAGGGGCACAAGGTAAAAGATGGTGCATTGAAAATGGCCTTAAGCTCAATAGCGATCTGCGGCCGCGTTGCTTCCTATTGGCGTCGAGGCGACAATGCCAACGCTGGCGGCTGCTGCGAAGGTGACGGAGCTGCAAAGGCCGATCACCACTCCATCGCTAACCCGAAGCTTGGTTACATTCAGCGCACTAGACTCAATTTAGTCACGATTCAGTTACTGAAGCATGACTCCACCAATCTCATAATATTTAGTAACATTAACCTTTCCATTCAATTATCAATGTAAACTAATTGATTTCAAGAACTATTATATACTATTTAAACCAATAACAAAATAAACAGTCACTTATAGATTTAAGGCATTTTGAACTGATTATTCTATGTATTTTATGGAGGAATTATGAATAACAAAAACTTGGTCAAGTATACATCGGCCCAAAATAAGTGACCTCAGTTTTGTTAACTCAAGCTTCTCAAAGAGAATTTATGTATAGTTAAACAATATACTAACGCAATATTCGCGTTGTTACACCTTTATGGATAGATTATATCATTGTCTTTGTTGTATTATGTTAAAGTTTATGATGTGCTCTTTCCAGCTAGATACTTACTTCATTTAAGTCATGAATTACAAGGTAACTTTTAGTTGTCACTTAAACTTAATAACCTCAATGTCAGGACTTTGGTTGTCAAGCTCGATTTCTGGGAAGCCCAACCACCCAGAAACATTATCCTTATTTCTGCAGGTAGGTACGAATAATGCTAACACGAGTGACCCCAAATCATTAAAGAGCCCACGGAAAGTATAACGCAAACACTAGAGTTTTACGGGTCACCCAAGGCAGGGGCGTCAGGGGCGCCAGGGGCCAGGGGCTGCCTACCGCCGGAGGGAGGTCGAGCACAGAAGGCGTAGGGACGCCGAGCGGGGGAGGACCCTGACACAGATCCAAACTCATCAGTAAAGCGGCAAAGGCCTCGAGATTCGGTTGCTATATCATCGATTCCTCTACGCACCATACCGCTTTACGCACAAAATGGGTCAACGCGCGCGGCTCTCAAACCAAGTTGGAGTGGAGTGCGCGCGATGTCCCCGTTCCGAATTGCTCCCTCGGCAAATTAACGCCTCACGCTACTGTGCTCCAAATCGACTACGGATAAAATAATAAATGGCCGCTTTACCTGACACTCCATTATCGACATACTCTTGCAGTATTTCTCCGAAAACATCATGTCAGCAGTTTGCTCAAATACAAAATATTTTTTTAGTTGTTTATATATTATAACGTATTAAACAAATAGGCTTCGAAAGCTGTGAAGCTTCGAAAAATGTGGAGCGGCTTGGTCTCATAATTTAGATCTTACGTGAGTGGGTCTTGTTATAGTTTCATGAGCCACTTTCAGCTGAGTAATGACATCGGGTCGAGAGTTACGGACGGAGAAGTTGCGACACTATTCACCTGAGAACCGACCGATGTTACCAAGTAGTATAAAATTAGAAGAGGGGACTGACTTAATAATTTGTGTTGTTAAAATAACAGTATCAATATCAGAGACAAGGTAGAAGGTATTTAATAAATACACCATTGCTCTATTTGAAATCACATATTTAACAATAATAGTCTGCCAATTATTATCCAAAATAAAACCCGCAGGTTCAACGATTAGTCTCAATAATGCGATACCACGTAGCTAGCATAGCATAACATAGCGATATTAAAAGAAATCTGAGCAGTGAGCTGTTCCAAGTCGTATGTTGGTGAAACTATCGAGATCAGTGTACAAAGAGCGCCACGCACCGTGCCGAAGAAAGACGCAGCGTACTTTCCATCGACAAAGACGCTATATTCAAATTATGAGGTTTCACCTGAGAAATGGCCACAAAACAAATTACAGCCATTCTCTCCAAAAGAGAAACACAAGTTTAACAATAGAGACTCTTGCCGTAGTCTCCGCTACTAATATGGCTTCATCTTTTTCCGTGGGTGTTGTAAGAAGCAAATAAGGGTTACCGTCAACTAAGATAGCAGTTTCATTTATTCAAAATGTCAAATGCCGTTACGACAATATTTTCTTATGAAAGCCTGTTACTATGAGCCAATCTATCAACGCGTAGATCATGTTCTCTACTCTCTATTCTTTCATCATAATTCGACTCTACATATTAGTAGAACGAGAAATCGTTGTGATTTCGTGTTGTTACTTTAGATAGAGTTATATCATTTCCATATGGGTGGGTGATAAACACTTGATCAAATTTAAATGTGTTCTTCAGTTAATTAAGCTTAGTTTTATAATCTAAATAAGTTTCTAGTTTACAACCATCCGCATCGCTATAAAAACAGCTATGGTACCCAATATCAAAGACCCGATCACGAACCGATTTGTAACACTGATTCGAAAGTAATCCAAGCATAAACAAACTTAATACCGGAAACTGTTCAATATGAAATTATGTTTTCCTCCGTAAAAGTTGTACGATGGCATAAAAACGGAAAAGAATAAATTTGATTTCCCAAACAAGATTCAGCCGTGTACATTACGTAACCTTGACCTTGTGTTATATACATCACGATAATAAGGAAGACTTTGAATACGTATGTAATCGCTGTATCAATAAATTTGCTATTTATATCAACATCATTATGTAACTAGGCGTGGCTCCAGTAACAAACTGTATTTAAAAACTTGATTTCGTTGATAGATTCAGCCAGATTCTTTCAGATTTCGCAAAATATCGGCACGTATCAAAAATTCTCTAGGTTGATTTAAGGGCGTCTGGTCAAGAAGTAATTTAATATGAAGTAGTTATTTCTCTGTATTAGATCTACCAACGTATGGCAATGACACTTATAATAAAGAAACTCATACCGAAATTTATCAGTCTGTATTCAGGCAGGTAAATAACCTTCTTTTTTGTCGGGTAAGTACTGTTGTACACGTGACGACGTTAAAAGTTATACAATATACCGTAAACCATTTCATGTACAACAGTACGCAGAAGACACCAAACACAAGTTGGATTAAAGCCAGAGCTAACAAGCTTATCTTTTCAATGACTGCATTCTTCCCAATTTACGTTTCATTATTTTAGCGTAACACCATTTCTATTCGGGTAACGGACAGTTCTGTTTATCCTGGCGTTATCGTAACCAAAATTCAGCGTCAGTGCCGCAAACCCACTTAGTTATCGCATTCCGCTGTCAACGAAACAGGAGCACCGAGTGCGGGCTCGGCCGCAATCTTTCGCTTTGTAAACGCTCACTGGCCCTCGGACTAAATTGATACATTCTTGCGAAATAACCTCGCCCAATTTATTCAAACAATCATACTAGATTGTTAGGCTATACGTTCGATATATAACAATGACTAACGAAACTTGAGCCAGTTCAGCGGTTAATACGCTTGCTAAAGTTACTTTAGTAACGGCTGTCACATTGGTTGCTACAATTAACACGACTTTTGAGGTAAATAACCATAACTATCGAGTGTTTTCTAATATGAAATCATTATTACCGTCCATAGTTAAATTTAGCAAACCGTAAATTTGCTTTCGCTTGGCGTATATAAGACATACTCTGATAACCAATTACAAAGACTACTTTTATGCAAAATATGTTAATTTTGCAAACATGCATGTAAATGATAATGCTAGTTGTAAACATCTGGTTGAATATATTGCACTAGAAAGTATTAACACCAGAATTAATAAGAAAGGTGAAGAATCTTGTCCAGAGCTAGAAACGATATGGGAATCGCTTTAAGATGTCCAGTATTTAAAAGTTTATGAAGCTAAACTATCTCAGATTTTCGATACCAATATACAAAGTACTCAAGTCAACTTCATGAATGCATTAACATAAATTTAGCAGAGGTATAAGCTAGAGGGATTACTGAAGACCGCGATAAGTCAATGTGATTTAAATTGAAGTTTAAAAGGATGGCTATAAATATAATATGGGGTGCGAGGGCTCCGAGGTGTTCGTTACAAATAAGAGTAAAGAGGGTCGAGACGAAGGCATCTACCCACACTTGTATGCTCTTCCGTGCATTCTGCGCGGAGGAAGGTCGACGACCCGCACGGAGGAGCATCTCCGCAAATCTTTATTTTCTGCCCAGCAAGATACGATTCTAACTTTGTATAGACGTCACGATTTTGGGGGAGACTCAAGATGGCTGCGACGAATTTAATATGTAGGTATTGTAAAGCTGTAAGGTAAAATAGAGGTGTTTTCAGCGTGCAATTCGGATAAAAGTGAGCGCCGAAGATATATTTGGATTCGTGAATCGGTTTCATAATGTGAGTGTATGTAATGTATGCCGTTGAGAAATTTGTAGTCAATATCTTATGTATTACATTATCATGTAGGTTAATCTTCTGTATTGTGCTCAATGTGCTTCTGCTTACACAACATGTACAAAACTTAAGTGCCTACTTTTTAAGTACCGTATTGAAGACTGGTCCAGATTTGCATGACGATGACTAATGCATTTCCTACGGCGACGATAATGTTTTGGACCAACCTGCACCAATTAAGCAAACAAAAACATATTCAATACAGCAAATAGTATTGTAAACAGAAAAATAGAAAATGCCAAACATAATGAATTTCAATTCTTTTATGATCTTAACAAAAGCTAAAACGTTACATTTGCTTTCACAAAAAGAGGAACATGAATGAATGAAAAAAAGGCTATTGGAACATCAGAAGGTGAGCGCTTTCCGGCCTCGGTTGACTGACTACCTGCTAAAGGAAAGAAACGAACCCATGCGTTATGACACTGTATTATAGCTACCTCGTTACATATTATCTTTGGAACAGATCTTGTTTGGGTGGATTTATAAATAATACTGGTAAAATAAACCAAAATCATTTGGTCATCTGTTGCAAAGATCCATCCAAACAAAGACCTGCCACTACGAGTACTTCTAAATAATTAAAAAACCAAACAAAAATGGTTCCTGTGGATACGGACATAATCATGGAATATGTTAAAATGCAAACAATAACTGGATGATATTAAAACGTAATGTTGCTTAGAAGCCCATAACGTTCTAAATAAAACATGCAACAGTGGGGTCCAACTGTTCGGGGTAGCCGTGACAAATGAGGGTGCCAAGGAATAAAAGAAAACACCGAAACACCATAAACTGAACGCATTCGAGGGGCTGTGGGAGTAACAGGCAAAAGATGTTTGATTTTCAATAGTGAAGTAATAGCAATAAATGAAGCTATTTAGAAAATACTCATTATTACTAATGATAATGGTTGCAGTAAAAGTGACTCGATTTCTAAGTTGCTCCCTCTACCTGTCGTTTGACGTTCAGCTTACACAACAAGGAAAGTTAAATGCGCGTGCGGGGCAAAGCAACTTTCGCCCATTGTAGAGATAGTAAGTACTAAATCAAAACAACACAATTTGTGACTTAGGGGATCATGACAGCATACCTGACAATACTTAATTCATCAGTGTCAACGCTTAATACATCATACAAGGAAAACGTCGCTTGCCCGTCAGCTAACTGATGATCGTAGGTACACGTGAGTGTTCTAATTCATGTAACGACCCAACCGACGAAAAGTCCTTCGATGAACATGATAAAATAAACTAGTTCCGCGTTGACTCCAACAACCAAAATAGCTCACCTGGCTAAGGCCATTATACGTTCGTATAATCCAATTTTCCAAAATAGTTGCACCACTTCGTTATCACAAACAACCACAAGTCAAGTTTAAATATAAAGTGCAATAGTCCACTGAAACCGAATAACACCGGTATGCGAAAGTGTATCACGTTTGACAGTTTCACTTCACCACATGGCTGGTAAGTTGCGCGCGGTGACGAGACAGACGTACGCTGCGCTCGACGAATGACGGGCGACTGCCGAGTGCGGAGTGCCGCGACTGTATTGGACTCTCAAATGCCGCGGCTCGGGGGGTCGACTGTAATGTGAATGTGAGCGCTTCTCTCGCCGCTCGCGGAGGCGCGGGGTCAGCGAGGGCGGAGCGCCCGACAGCGGGCGCCCGCGGGACAGCTGCGCACCACAGACCCTTTCTCCGTTCAGTCTCCATTGTATTGGTGAAAGCTTTAGCCTGTTCATATGCTTAACACGACTTTTTGACGGATGCGAGATTATAAGTTCAACTTGGGCAACCGTCTAATTTTACATAGCTAGCATGACAAATTATTTCAGATCAGTTCTGTCATTATGAATGATATAGTCATGATCTGATCTAAATGAAAATCTTATACCAATTCAAAAAGGATATACTACGATGAGTAATATGTAGGTACCTTCTATATGTAAAAGTTACACTGTGTTGTAAATAACAGCAGACACAGCAGTTGCTACTTTATATTTAACCTACCGAACAATGAGATATCAAGCTTGAACATTGACTGCAGCTTTGTTCAGTGCACGTAGGGAGAAGTTGTTGCCCCCGAGTAGAGCCTTGAGTCGCCCTGTTCGACACGCCAAACAAATAGATGTGAATTACATTCAAATGATAATGCTTTAACACCGATTTCTGTTTAATTATATTTAGCTAGACAGTAAATTTCTTTATTCTATATAAAATATCCCATGTTGGTAATATTAGCCACAATAGAAAGTAAAGCTAAACTGAAAGTTTCGCTCGGCTATACCTCGTCTGGTTACCTTGTGAAAGGGTCTATAACTTTTAATGCATTCGGACATCTAGACGCATTGCAAGTTACCATCCCTACCTTATTGCTATTCCACCAATTCGCACTAAGCGTTTTCAAACTGCGTCCGAGTCTTTCATAATGCGCACAGAGGAGTGGATCTCTGCCTGCGTCTGTGTTTCCAAACGCTTACAACCCTAATCTCTTCAAAAATTAGACTGACCAGGCTTCTTCTGGGTAAGCTCGTACCATCGTCGACTTTGTCTCTGTCATCTCTGACCTAGACTAGAGTCAAGAGCATACCCATCGCAAATAAAAATAAAATGCCGATGTTATGGCGCTTTAGTTCCCATTGAAAAATAATTAGGTATATTTTACTAAATGAAGTTTAAACCCCTCTCTGGTCATGTCACGTTGTTGCAGGGTATTAAATGTAAAGATTCATGAATAATGCTTTCATTTTTGTAATCGCATGTTGAATATTTTTATAGAAATGCATTTATAAATAAAATAATGGATATTTTATTGATGCCATAGTCTTTGTATTTTTTTTTTCACTTTTTTCTCCTCATGTTTATTAAGTGGTGTCTATTTTTGGTGTTATGCATTGGAAAGAAAACTCTGTGTAGAGGTTAAATTAAAGTCGAGAGAATTCTTCATTAATGCAAACTAAAAGAATATTTTCATTTCAAACTGAATCACCCGAGATGCATAAATAATGCGAACATGGTAATTCAGAGATATGCGAATGAAAGAAGTCGATTGGTAAGGCCGGGAGGTTAGCTGCAGTAATAACGCGTGCATTGGCTGCTACAACAGAATATATAAATAATATGACCGCAAGGGTTAGTCAAAGTCATCGAGTCATCTCGCCCTCAAAGGCGTCTCAAACACTCGTCGACCTTGGCTCGTACCTTCAGGGTTAACCTCCCGAAGGGAAAAAGCCCTCGGCCTCGGATTCCTCAACCCACCTTACCTGCTCAGATTATTTGCTCCTTTGTTTGACTCGAATCGTTTCGGTGCTGTGTTTCTTAGAAAATATTCGGGATACTTCGACTCATTATATTAAACGGCTATTGAAAATATTTAGGATAATTAAGATTATTAAATTAGTGTACTAATGAGGACAGAACTTCTTATAACAGCATTAGTAACCCATTCTGGATTTGCAGAATTCATCCAGAGTAAATTTCTGACTATTATGTTTGGTAACTGGTGATTTTGTTAGTAGCCACTTGTAAATTTTGATTGTGAAATTCTAGTCTTTCAATCGTCTGATAACTTTTCGATCTTACTACAAACATTCACCTATAAAGGATTATGATTAGTGAGAAATCAGATGAATTCATTATTCCAAGATATCTTGATTTTGAATATTATTTCATCTGTTTTGTAATTTATTGGCATGAATATGTAACGCGAAATCATAATATTAGCACACGTGGTCTTTAAAGAAGCATACCGAAGCTGTTTTGTACGGGGGTCCATATTGGCTCACCTAAAGTTCGTTACCCGAAATTGTTCTTCCTAATTATTTGTAATCCGAATGATCACTCTTCCTAAAATTTTTTATCCTAAAGATTTCATTCATACTATTTGTAGTGCTACCGGCCATGTTCATAACACTCATGTTTCCGAAAATTGTAATTAATAATATCATTATTGTAAATATATTTAAACTCCTACTGTTGTTTATCATAACGCTTTTATCCCTAAACATAATTACCATAATATTTTCACTCATACTTAGAAAGAAACATTTAGCAAGTGTAATCAAAAATATATGTGGGTGATGATATTTATAGTGTTTCATAGTGTTCACTATGAAAAAAATACTTATAAAAACTTCGCGACCAATTTCGAGGTAGTAGTTGGTCACAGTTCTAACCTAACCTATGGATATCTTTGCAGGTGCACTCCGCTATAAATAAAATTAAAGAAGACGCTTTAATTAATAAAAAAGAAATCTAAACAAAAAAGATATGACTTTGAATAATAGTGTAAAAGATGGTTGTGTTGAAAAAATATAGGAAAACAAATAAAAGTATAATAGTTGTTTATTGCTACTGACATTATGTAGTTGAATGCTTTGGAATTATGAACATTAGAGACAGAGTAATTAGGAATTGTGATTGTTAGGATGAAAAATGATAGGAAGAACATTTTCGGATTTCCAATTATCAGAGTTGAAAATTTAGGTGAACTTTGGCGCACCCGTTGTACGGGGGTAAAGAAAAGATTGTCTTAAAGATGATATTAATAAAAAGAAACTGATGGTTAAAAGAGAATGACGTGAAATAAATCGAAACTACTACGAAACCAATTAATTCTACTCAAAATCAGAGCAGAAAGGAGTATGACAAACAGAATTTGTAGATTTAGACTTACAAGAAAATACGTGAGAAAATGCTGAGAATATTTCTTGGTTTAAACACTCAGCAGTTTGAAAAAATAATAACGTTTAGCGAAAATGGTGGTCTTGATGAAATACGTGACATATCTATCAATTTAGTTGATGACTGGGAAAATTTTATCCGTGGCCTCATTATAGGAATGAATTTCAGATGTTTGCACAATATTTCTCACCAAACGAGTCCTAGGTTTCAGTTACGTACATAAATAGATTGACAGCCGACAAGCACTTTAAGGATATTCCTAAACCTTTTTATTGAGTCATTAACTCATTACCTAGCTACTGGCCAGGCTACGAAGGCTTCTGACAAAATGGATCATGACGACAGGGTTGTAAGTTTTTAAAAACCACAGATTATTTTTCTGGGCACTAATTGAAATCTACAATGGTATAGGTACCAAAACAATGGTTTATTTTAAATTTTTTGAATCGTCTTTATTTCGGCTTACTGCTTTCAAAGTGGCCAAATTACAAAGAAATGATGTCGGTGGACCCATAGGTTTTGTATGCGTAGCGTGCGTCAGCAATTTGCATAATACAGAGTCTTTGTTTGTGTACGGGCGCTAAACCTTCTTGGATTTCATTACGACCTAAAGCTTTACTATAAAAATAGAAACTCATTTCGTATAACCTGACAAAAAGCTGCTTTTAAAGAAGCTTGCAAACAAAATGCCCTTACAATTGAAAAGTGGAAGCTCTTTGAATACTAAAACTACATATCCAAAGGGAAAGTATATTTATTGCGCTGTCCGTTTCAAATTGAAATCATTTAAAGAGGAGAAAACAGATAAATCTGTGTTATATTATTATGTATGTAACACATTTTTGTATAATCCTCGCCCAGTACGAGGCTGAAATGATATAGAAAGCTCGACATCCATCATTTTTTTAACTATATGGTTAAGTTACGCAAACCGATCAAAGAAATTCCGTTTTTAAGTAGCTAGAGTGAATTCTGTAGCGAGTATTTTTATTTTTTTATCAACAAGGTCGTCTGATTCCCTCGGCAACAAATAAAAACATGTATGCACGAGTGGAAGAACGATATTATTCCGATAATGGAACAGACTTTCGTTTATTGAATCAGTGGCATTTTATTTTAAATCGTTCGGTGTCTTACCGAAATATAGTTATTTTTTATGTGCAAGATACACAAGTTTTGATCTGATTTGCAAATTCAGTACTAGCAGAGAAATTCAATTTTAGAACCTTTTCATTTTAGCGTGAGTGTCAATTCAAATTTAGTCAGCACAAAATTTGGGGACGAGTTTGGTACTTTTAGTAGCGTTAATCGGATCCTGTGATGTGCACACAACAGGACAGGCAGGACACGATATCAATAACCTTTATTATTATATTTATAGCCTGTTAGATATGTGCAATTGCTTCACAGGCTTTTGGGTTTCATTTGAATTAAAGACTATAGAGGTGGTACTATAGAGCCTTATGTCTTTCTTATTGGTCTGGATAAGGACGAAGTGCAATAGGGGATAATCCTATTTTTTTTTTCTTTGTCCGTCGGGTAGTTTATTGAAAAGTATTAGACACGTATTTTTTCTATTTTCACGTGGTCATAAAATTACGGAGATATATTGAGTTGAAATGGCGCATGTCGTCACATGTAGGTAAGTTTTATACCCACTTGTGACGTAGTAAGCCCCCAATCTCCAACTTTAATGAGTTCTAACTAAGTAATTTTTTGATATTTTGAGAAAACAAAAAATACGTGTCTAATATTTTTGTATTACCTGTCTGACGGACAAAATAGAATGTCGTTTCCTTTACCCAGTCCGATCCCCTATTTACGCAGAACAGCGGGTCGAAAGGCTACCCGGTAATTTTTTTTTTTAGAAACTGCACCAGGTGGCGCAGATCGCACTTTCCACGATTAACTTTCTCATTTACAATACGAGTTGACCTTTCGTTTCTATGGCACTCCAAAAAAAGGGTAGAAGATCTTTAACAAAAACTTTAAAAAAATTCTGCAAAGTTTAATTTGACCAGGTGACACATAAAAACCGCGATGAGGCTCAGGTGTGACTGGTCTCAATTTTTTTTGTGTACTCTACTTTTTCGTAACAAAGGCGTGTTATATTATAATTAAACAACAAATTGATTTTAAATAATGAATAATCAAATTTATTAACATGGAAATCCAATTTTTAGTTCATAACCTACATTAAAACGAAAGGAGGCCATTGAGAAATAAGTATTTTATAGAGAGCACTAAGTTCATGAACGATGTTATATACCTACAGTTGTGTATTGATATGAAGTGTTTTCGTTCTAAATGCTTTTATTAATATGTATGCGAGATGAAGGTAAGGAGAGAGCAGCGGTTCACTCTTAACTCGAATCTCGATGCGTGGAAAGCTCGCTATCTCGTCTAGGTGAAAATCCTACAATATCGTAGTTGTTACCTTTACATTTAGTTCACAGACTACTGTTTATACTTTCGTATTTATTTAAGATCTCAAACAAAATCACATGCGAATAAATTGGAAACATTATGAAAAACGATTTCTATACTTAAAATGTAAAAAATGATTCATTGAATAAATTATAATAGGTATAGCATCTCTACTGAAAGCATTAATTACTTATTGAAAGTATTAAATTTCTTTTCGATTCATTATAAAAGACTGCAGAAAAATCTTAATAATTTAATAACATATTATTTATTAGAGACGAGAGGCGGAACGCAACAGTGAAAGTGCATCTCTACATTGCGTCGCGCACCGAGTTTAGAGCATTTTTCAGTCATTATTAAAAAGAGAGAGAAATGCAAGAAAGCGCCGCTCAAGCGGGCGACGGTATAGTAAAATTTGAAAGCGCTACACAATAGCGCGTTGTCGAAATTGGAAAGTTGAGTGGCGTGCGTCCATTGCGTAACAGCTCTTACGAGCTGCGGTGTGACGCTGAGGAAAGGTAAGAAGTGACGTCACCGGCATGAAAGTGCATCGGCCGGCGCCCCTCCCGCCGACAACAGATGCACGTGCGCTGCAGCACTGCGCTTCCTGCATCTGAGGACTTTCTATTGGGAAACCGCCGCGACAAGCAGTGCACTCCACAGCCACACATCTAACTATTGGGAAATTCGACTCTCACGCATGGCTCCACGAAACAAGATGCATCTGATTGAGCAATCAACTTTACAATGCGCTTGCACAACCATTGACACGGTGGACGGTGCTTCGTTAAACATACATGCAGCTCTGATATTAAGGTACGCACGTACTTCTCTTAATTTAAATTTTAGTACATTTTTTTACTTACACTAAGACGTCACGGAGCCCTACGACCTCTGAAGAAAAACCTGTAAGTAAAAGATGTTGTATTCAGGTTATGAAGGAAGAAAATTTGAATATAACTATGAATCATTCTCAATGAAATTATGTCTAGAAGTATCTATGTCTGTATCGCAAAATGAAGAAATAAAGCTTGAGTACTGGCTCAAGGTACGGAGTAAGGACAATGATTAGTGATTACAGATAATCTCATTTGAATGGCCTATCGATATAAGTTTCCATTAATTTGATACAATGCATGCAGTTGGTCACAAAGTCACAAAATGAGTAATCCCAATTTCTGGTGCACGAAAAACCATGTTTATTTTTAACCGGGTCGGCTTTCTGCACATCCAGTATCGATTTACCAGTCTAAAATTGTAAACGATATCCCTGAATCGAGTGGAGGTAATGCAATATTTCTCTCTCGTCTATTTGAGCCAGCCGATAAATTGACAAAAGTGCCACCACAGCTCTCCTCTTCACGTAGGTCATTCTTTATAATGATATATTTCACTAGTTTTTGCCTGCGATTTTGCTCGAGTTATGGGCGAAATTATCTCTCGGAGACGATTTAAATGTAGCCTCCAATGTGGCTTCCCATGAGTGATAGAATTTTTGTAATCGGATCAGTACTTCCGAAGATTACCCCAAAATCAAAACTTTAACTCTTAATAGTATTAGTGTCTATTATTTTGATAGTTTCCCCCTATCGTCAAGATCAAAAGCGAGTGATAGACAATAATAAAACCAATTGTGTAGACATTTTGTACTCATTACAAGCTTGAAATCAATATAAGCCGCCTTGACACTGTTTGCTTTTACAGACCGACGGATGCGTGTGTCAGTATAAAATGTGTTACAATGATAAATAATTATTGAAAACACGGATTATTTTGTGAGGACACTAGTACAAGCAGATGACATAGTATTTTTAACTCTTGATAATTGTAGTAAGTAAACTCAAGAATAAACACACGAACTAAATTCGAAATTATAAATAGAAATAAATTTGTTTGTGCGCGTTTCCATAATTATGCATCCACTAACCCTGCATAACGTGTTCTTCAAATTGAATACACTTGAAATTTGGCGTAGCCAGATTTGCTAACTAGAAACTCGGCTTACATACGATGAGTAATGGTATTTTTGCAATAACCATTTTATAGGCACATAATAGTAATACCATGCCATACAAATGTCACGCCGATTGACCAATAAGTGAGAGAGTTAAAAAATTGAGGTCTCAACGCGGGACGCTCCTCAAAGGAGTTCATGGTTGAATGGAACATGTACACTGTAATGTTAAAATGGTCAGCTGCACGATATTATACACCTTGCACCATGACCGTAGCGTTCACAATGCCATGGCACTACAAGAGCAGTTCCTAAATGTAGGATTGAGAACGTTAGTGAATATATAATGTTTTAATCTTTATATCATCTAAAATAGAGTCGACTTCTGTTTACAAGATGGCGGCATTCAAGAAGTAGGTTGAGAGAACGCACGTCTAGTACACTCGTATATCACAAAGACTCATTAGCTCATCGGTGTAAGATGTGTTGTGATTGTCAATAATGAACTCTATGAATTTATGACATAAAAACTGCAACATGATGGCGCAATTATTGCTTTATTAATTAATCTACGAGTTGGTGCTTATTAATTTTTTTCATTACCTTAACATGATTTTTTGTTACAGAACGGTCTTGTTGTCTTCTGTCTCGTCTTGTAACCAATTGAAAATAAAGTCATTTGAATATTGCCTGATAGTAAATGGAAATGGCATTTTTCTAAAAAGTTTTATGAATTTTAATGACACTTTAAATTGCTAATTCTCAATCTAGCGCTACCACATATTTTGTACTTATATCAATTATTCAAGGTAATGTTTCCATGCAAACACAAACTGAATTTCATATAAAAGTCATAGAATCTGCATAAATCTTGGTTACCAAACATGCAGGTGTGCAAGCATAATAAAATCTCAAACGTACCAATCTTACGCCTAAGTAGTAAATAGTATCAGAAAGGCGAAAGGCTCATGCACTTTCTACTAGAACATGGACCAAAAGTAACGAGCAAAAGTTACGATATCTCGTTGTGATATAACCGCGGTGCTGTACATTGCGGTATTACCAAGCTATACACCGATTTCACGGCCCATTCGCCTTTCATAACACCCTTCTAAAATACGCACAATTTCTACTGAATGCTCAATAAATGAAATTATGAGTATTATCTGTGAAACTTTCTTGTAATTGCTTCCTGTTTTGATAAATAAAAGAAGAATGGCGATATCGAAAGTTCGAAACTAACGTTTCTATACAGATCGGAGTCAAACGAAAGCTAAAAGTTTCTTCTATTTTTCCACTTATACCAAGCGTTTTTAAATAACCCTTGAGAAATACCTATGGACACACCCGCTATTTGTTACACCTCTGTCAACCGTTTCTGCCTACACAGTCCTGTGTATTGGCTAAGCCAGACAAGTCTACGAATATTTCGGTCGTGTAGAGCTGTAATTGTAACTGGCTTTTGTGTCTCTTTATACATTTTCATGGTAACTCATTGCTAAGCGCAAAACAAACAATATATACTGTTATTACATTTCCCTATTAAGGCAATTGTGTTAAAGGCAAAGCCCCAGAAACTCACAATGCACCAAGATTTAAATGTAATAAACAAAGTGTAGCACTCAAACTTCGGAATACAAATATTGGCACGGCACCACCCGCACCACTACAGTTGACTTTAGAAATGTTTACCACACTTGTTCAAAACGGGGATAAAGCAGGTAGTTATCATGATTGTCTCTAGGGTCGGGTAACTCGTCCATCTATAAGGATAAAAGCTCACACATTAAATAAACAAGCGTACTAGATTAGAAACTCGCTTGTTTGGCAAGTTTCTAATGCTGTTGATTAGTTGTAATATGTTGCAAGTTATGAATATCTAACAATCTGGCTATGCCCCGCATTCTCTGACAAAGTGCCTACCTCGCTGGTAAATTGCAAGAGATCTCAGCGAGAAATACGTTCACCGTCCTAGATGCGCGGTACTTTCGTTT
Organism: Cerastis leucographa; assembly: GCA_963082945.1. Lineage (NCBI taxonomy): Eukaryota > Metazoa > Arthropoda > Insecta > Lepidoptera > Noctuidae > Cerastis > Cerastis leucographa. Next base: position 14,701,827 of record OY720356.1, on the reverse strand, counting down.
TGAAATCGGCGCGCACAATTGGCCGTATCGAGACAGAAGCACTGTGCGCGTGCACAGCTCGGCTGAGCACTCGCCCGCACATTCCTGTGCCTCTGACAAACACACCCTTTCCCAAACAATATTAGTATCACAATTTTAGCCGAGGTATTTTATAGGTCATGTATTTTTGTCACACAACCCCTGCGCCCCACTTACACCCGACATATAGCGCTCAAAGCGGAGAGAAACGGAGAAATTTAGTCAACTAACTCTCTATCCACAGGCTAATTTTGTTCTAACTAGCATACACTAATTAATTTTGATTTCAAAGATAAAAACAGACTTTCATTAAATAAAATTTCATTTTGTCAAACAACTTTCATGCAGCGTAATCGATAACTATCAAAACATAAAAACAGGCATCGAAGAGTTTGCTAAAAAATAAAATTAACCATGTAAAAACTTTCGTTTGTATACTTTTTTCTAAAACCATTGAAAGTTAGGCATGAAAAGAATTTCTACTGGCTGTGATCGATGATCGTGACAACTTTCAAAATGGTATTTAGAAGATAAATTAATTGAAACTTACATAATGTTACCGATATGAATTAGTTAATACACTTTCGACACGAGTAACTCTAATTGTGGTGTTAATTTGTTATGACGAGCCTTTGAAGAAATTTGCTCCAATTTCCCGAGATTCTGAGCCATTAGAGATGAATAGGTATGATAGAGAAGCAGCAATAAATTGCGATGGTCGCAGAAATTTTCAAAAAGTTCTCGTCGTGAAAGTGGGTGGAGTTTCAATGCAAGAGTTGATGGTTTCAAATTTAGTCGAGCCGTCTATAAGCATACGTTGTGCCAGGCCTCGCGACTTTTGCAATTCATGTTACACTAACCGCTACATAGAGAATGTGACATAATTTCGCCAGTTTCGCTGTGTGGGCTTAGAAAGAGCGTTTCTAAATTAATCACAATAGAGAAACAAAACATTTCTATTAATATAACAATGATAATGTTTGACTATATACTTGGAAATCAGTAGATGAGTAAGTTACGAGTTGATAATTATGGAGCATCAATGCAGGTTGATGACTGACTACTGATTTTCGTACTGCTGACGAAAAGATGAGGAACGCACTCACAAATGAACATCTTTTGTTAACAGTTGACACAGATTAATTTATGAACAGAACGTTGAATTCATAAAAAAAAACATGTGTCACCTCGTCACAGTCGTAAACGTAGCAGTAACACATTGATGGCGTATCAAATTAACTCAAATGGACATATAAAGTGGCTTTTCATTTATGCAGTCAACGTGCGCCAGATTTCATAAGCGTTCTCTCCGCACCCTGATCTAGGTTATGTGGTCGACATCGGCGGCAGCAGCGGTGGCGTATCGAGCGCGTCCGATGTTAACCTACATACATCGCTGGCACACTTACACCAACACGGCTGGGGTCGAGAGCACCCGGACCCGTAAATTCGTGACCCAGCCCCCTCCCTTCCGACCTCTCGTCGTATTTTGAGGCCCCGCCATGTCAAACATTGTTAGATAACAAAATTCTAGGTTCTACCTTCTGAATAGGTACTTGCTCAGTAATTGCACATATAAAAATAGGCTGGGGTAATAAATGCAAGTTCGTTAACGTGGGGTGAAGCAACCCAGCCAGTTATTGTTCCGAAAGGCTTCAATTTACAATATGCAAGTGAAATTTGTTTGTCATGGCTTTATTTTCATGAATTTTGAAAGTCGTATTTACTACTGTTTTCCAGATAGCAATATACATAATGAAGAATGAACCGGAAGTGGTAATCGTTTATCGAAGAATCGTTAAGTAGTAATATTACTGAAGCGGTTACAGGTGAAGGGTATTCCTTTTTAATCAAGGACATTTTTGTTTAAATGTGTTAAGGTTGTGAATTATTTACTGACTGCCTTTAATTTCATTCCGAATAGTTTCTACGATGAAAAGCGGATACTCATTAAAATATTAAATGTTGTCACCATAACATGAAATGTTTAATAAAGCCTCAGTACTTAGATGGCTGGCTAAATTTTGGGCACATCGAATTCTTTATGGGGTTAAAATTGATCTTTTGGTTGATTTTGACTGAAGTTTCGATTTCCATCTGCACTTAACCCTTCCTTAATTTAATTGTAAAAAGAACTAAGTGAATGTGATCAACTTTTAATCCTGTTTATAAGTAACCCTATTTCAACCCAAAAGGGTATTGTCACTGCAATAAATTGGTTCAAAGAGTTACCACGCCGCGAATTTACGATGAATGCTTCAGTAAAACCTTGGAAGTTGTTTATGCTTTCAAGACAGGCACGGTCGCTCCTCCTTAGGTCACAATGCGCACCAGTACAAGTGGCATGGCTTGCAGTCACGAGGGTCGATGCCCGGCCCGTGTCGCTAACACTACGAATCGATAACCTGATTCGCACTACTATAACACTAGCCATGATTCACCCAATATAACCGAATTAACTAATGTTTAATTACCACGCCTATCAAGATTGTCGATGCGTTTCCACTGTCCCGCTCGCACGTACCGCTATTTACGCGGTTGTGTAATCAATCCCTAATGTGGAGTCACATGTGGCGTTATCTTAATTCATAGCAATTTATTTATAAACTATTTAGGCGAACGGTTATAATAAGTTAAGACGAATTCATGTGACGTGGTTTGCATGGCTTCGGTACAAATTCTCAGAAGGTAAACACATTGTTCTTGAGGGAATTCTTGGAAGCCTTTGTAAAGCTCAAAAATTCTGTAAGTACTTTGTTGGCATATGGCTATATCTGTAGTCAGGACTATTGCGATTCGAGTTGATGGGACAATGCAAGTGTCCAGAGCCTGGTCCGCGTGCAATCCGAGGTCGACGCCCTGCCTGCGGACGAGTTAACCGCGGAATACTGACCCCTCTCGCACCATACTATCAACAATACACTTGCGACTCGATCCACGTAAGGATAAAGTCCGTTTTACAATGGCCTAACTACCGGTTAGAATAACCACAACTTTGAAAGTTCAAATACGAGCAGATATCAACGGCATATTCATGTAGGAACTAACGTGCTTATTGGACAATTTTGAAGAACAATCATATCACATAAGGAACAATATTCATTTTATTATTCCATACACGACGTGCCACTAGCAAAAACAAATTATTATTGTAAAAAAGTTTAGATTTGCTGTGAAATCAATAAATGTAGAGATGTTTGTATTATGCCGCATACGCATGTATGGTGTTTGCGCATTCGCGGTGGTTTATCGAGGTAAACAGTGGTTTGAACACAATAAAATTGTGAGGAATCGCACGTTCGATGACAAACAAACAGGAAATGAGGCAAAAGCCGCAATAGGCACTATTATCGCATTGAAAGCAAACTATGAGACATGTTCAACCACAAACAGGTCGGTGTTTCAGCTCACTGCTATCAACGACTTAATTAATCATAGTTAAAAAGTAAGTAACTGTTTGCCAAGGTTCATTTGTCTTTCAGGTTAGGCTTCATTGTCGCGCTAAATTGTACAGTTAACTGACGTCTCAGTTAACCGCTAGGCGACTGATAGCCCTAAAAACTAAAACATCTATTAAATATGTAGTGCCGTTGTACCGAATTAGATCGAGGTAAAGCGATGAACAACGAGATAGTGAAGTTGATAACTTATCTATCAGTATTGGCCCTTCGAAACAGTACGGCTGCTCATTGTTGAAAATAAGTTACTCGCATTTTGTGCACTTTAGAGGCAAGCGTAAGTTTTCTCTGAAAGTGTTGGCTAATTATAAAATGTAGATACAATTTTGTTTGAAAATATTTTATCTCCTCTCCCAAACCCAATCCCATATTTGTTTTTCCGGAGACATGAAAGCAAAGCAAACATCTAACGATTTAAAATCTTTAACCTTTGCATAATAATATGTCAGTCGCATATTTTATTGCAGATGTGTCGCCAGAATTAAAAATCCGAGGTAACTTCCGCAAAAACACAAACCGCACGGATTAACCCCGGTTCAGCAGATTTTTTTTTTTGACATGGCAAACAGATTCTTGAAAAATTATAAGTAACATGAAAAATATATGTACCCCCAGATATCCGCAATTTTTTTATCTCTCCTACTTGTTCTTGCTGTGCCCGACCGGGTCCATAATTATGAATTTCCCTTCCATCTATGTATGTATATACATTATGGTACGCAATAAAGAATTGGAATGAGGAACAGGCTGTAAAGTTCCTCGATACTCCTGAGAAAAGGGAGGACCCTCCGACCAAACGGGTGTTATGTCTGGTGAGCAACTGCCCGACAATCGTCTGGTTTTTCTATATTGTCTTAAGTCGATGTAAACTTTGCTTGCGACTTGTAGGAAATTGATGCTAGTTCTTCCGTCGTGACATAGATGGCGCTGTGGTACTTTTTGCTCTAATTTGCTTTTTGTAGGTCCCTACAACGATATTTCGGCTCGTGCATCTTTAACTATGGACCCAAAATTTTCAAATATCGAGACACTTGATTTAATCTTAGAGCAGTCGAGTTTGCCTAGAACAACTTCAACAACAAGGTACCTACTAAATACTTAATAGTATTTATGAGTATCAGTTGAGTATACAAGGAAGTATTGTTTTACCATTGTTATCTGTTATATGAACGTTCTGCAGGGTCGTCTGCCGTCACGAATTGATATTGAATCAATATTTTAACCTTACGAATTACGTGGTTAGTTGCTATGAGGTTATAACAAGGATAACTACGTGAAATAATATTTTTGTGGTTTTTATTTGAGTATGTATTGGGTATTTATTTTATTTGGTTTAGGTTTCAATTTTGACTGGATGAGGAAAAGATGAAACACGCCAAACGCATTTTTCATGTATAAAAGAATATAATATCGACATAGGTACGACGGCGTTGAAAGAACTGGACGTCATGGAGAGAGGCCCTCGCCCAGCATTGGTTGACGTACGCTTACTGTAACCTGTAACCTATATACGTAAACTAAGCTTATCCCCATGGCAAGTACTACTATTTACTATATGCCCATTACAAATACAAAAGATACAGACTTACGGAACGCCACGAGATACAGACTCCTATGATTCGTCTTCAAAATTGAGCTGTTACAATCAAATGAAATCATGAGTTCTTCTTAGAAGTATTTAATAACTCGAGCGACAAGTAAAATCGCGACAGTTTTTATAATAATTTCAGGAAATGCTCCAGCTTCACGTACTCGTGGCGGTATTCTACAAATGCCGCCCCTCTTAGAAACTTTTCTATTATCATGGATCCTGTACTGAGAGAATCTAGGGTCCCCCCTCCCAAGCGACAAGATTTTATTTGCATAAAGTTTCTAGAGTTCTCCACAAATAAAAGTAGGTAATCATGACATGATGCTGTCGAAACTGTTGAAAGCTTCTATTTGGTAATGCTTAAGTTTGTTTTGTTTATTGAAGCTCAGGTGATTCTTTGTTAATTTAATCACAGTACGTAATGCTGGCTAACATTAGACGATTTACACAAGAGTTAAAATCCAATAAAATGATAGCTCATTGTTAAAAACCTAAAATGTTAAGACGCTTCAGAAGATTTGAAACTTCATAAAACATTGTTTTTTTGTGATTACGTTCCAGAAATACTGTTTAAATTTACGTCTATATTCATGGTTACAATCTACTAATGAAAAGTGAAAGAAAGAGGCAGAAAGTACCGAGGGTAACCATAAGCTGACACAAATCCAATATAAAAAGATACCGGAAAATACTTAGCTTATGATGAGTCGGAAAAGTAATATTGTGATATTTACTAGATTAGGTTTGACACAAAAATTCCGTATTCAGGGTAGTGGGTGAACCGACCTAGAAACTGAAATGATGTCATTTATCATTTGGAGCCTCTAGTCCTTGAGACAAAAGTTGCCCAAGGCCGGTATAGCCCCGAAAACATCCTTCGAGCGGGTAAAGTCCTTGGAGGGTAGGCAATACAAGGTCACCTCATTACAGATGTGGCCTACCAGTTGTACGATCAGTCCATGGACCCAGCTTACTGTAACAAGGTTACGGAGAATATTTCGGTAGGCACGGGTTTTAACGATAAATTCATCGAGTGCTTTGCGAGTTTATAGAACGTGAATAAATCGGAGGTTGTTTTAGTCGAAAAAGCTTTTTTCCATGTATATCATCGTTTATCTTGATTATTTTAATGTTTTATCGTCTTCACTGTCTACTGTCGAGTCGCCTTTGTTTTGAACTGATCTTTGCACAATGCCGTTCAGCTCTTGCTGTTGTCTGTGTTGTCCTCAACTCAATTCTATCTATTTCCATTATATTAGAATAATTTATAGCATAATTTTAATATGTAGTCAATTAAAATTTCATAGCTAGAAAAAGTTATTAAATTACGATTGCTTTGAAGGCCAAGGTTGTAGCTAGGGGGTAGTTATGGATGTTTATACCCGTGCAACCTTCAGCATTTCTAAATCAGGTAATTACTTGGTAATTTGTATGGTCTACATAATAAAGAATATTCTATCTATCTGGTACACTATTTTATTCAGTACGGCCTTGTTCATGTTCAGAGTACTAGACAGAATATGTTCTTTTGTTTATTACTTCGTCCGTACCGAGAATAGGATCGTCAACTATCATGTAGTCGACTTCACAGATCAACTGAACTGTTGGAGAAAGAAGCGCCTCGTCTTTGGTGACTGACATCCACGCGAGGGATTTATCCACCACTAAGGTTCTGGCAGACTGAAGGAAGATCCATGCAAAACATGAGTGTAGAAACGAAAAATAAGATGGAAGTATGTGAGTGGAGAGGACAGTGATGGCATGAGACTGCTTAAAAGTATAGAATAGACACAGGCACAACCAAAGAGAAAATGAATTTTTAAAAATCCTTAGGTCTAAATGAAATTTGAGCGGATTCGTATTTTTGCCGATGGGCAATCCCAAACAACTTGTTGCAAAATAATATGCATGACGAATTCAAGGACTGTCAAAGGGGCAAAAGTTGATAAGTTATTATCTAAATATAAGGTACTTTAATCCGTACTGATCGGACCACATATGAGCCAGCCACACGAGAGGAGAAAGAGAAGTCGACTATTTTAAGGTGCGCCATTAAACAAAATCTTTCACAATTTGTTGCTCCCTTGGGTTAATAACATGTCTCAGTATCTCTGAACTAAAGTTTGGGTCAATACACTGTGATTTGACTTCTATTCGATGTCATTGCAAAGTATTTTCTTTGTACTGTGTTATTTATTTATGTTTTAGACCTTGGCATAAATTGCTATGCAGCAGCAAAATTGTAAACAATAATATCGATTCATTTTTTTTTTTATTGTGCAGTAGGTACTTGGATACACGGACGCCTGTGTCATTGTGTGATCCCCGCAGGTATGGGAAAATAAATACACGGGCGGGTAATGTCAGTCACAGTCTGTAGCTTGGTGGAAATTTAGGATAGTCAGCCTATATCGTTCATATTGTTAAGGAATTGGATTTGTGCCCGGTTCTTGGCTCGCCCCCTATTACTTGGTTTTAAACATAACTGGCGAAATGTGGGTTTACTATTAGGCACACCTCTGCCTAACGAGGATGTCATGTTATGTTCACACTGCTGGGGCACAGGGCTCCTCTTATTGAGATGAAAGCTTAGTGGATGCTTTTTTAATTATGATCCTCAATTATCGTCCAGTTTCACACAATTTAATTAAGCTACAGAGATAATGTTAGCAAAACTCGTCTTTTGGAAAATATAACCAATAAAATAGTTCCATATTTTATTTCATTGCAGCTTGCAGGGGGTCGACAACAGTGAAACGGTGATTTTTATTCGAAACTTGAAAAAATTAAGAGTAATTGGCATTGCTAGCGTAATTTCAATTCAGTAACCTCGCACTTCGACAGATTTCCAAGCTTCAGTGAAACAGTTGGCGTTAAGTTGCAATTCAGTAACCTCGTACGTCGACAAAGTTCCAAGCTTCAGTGAAGCCGTTGGCGTTAAGACAGGCTAAGTGATTATGACATATCATTATTCTGATATCATGCACTGGCATGATATCAGAATAATGATATCGGTAGTATAAACTGTCAACTTTATCAAGATAGATGCATGTCCTATGTATAAAATAAAAGCCAACATACACAAATACACAACAACATACTACAAGAATATGTGGGGACCGAATACTTTACTACTACACTACTATAAGCGTAGAAAACAAAATACAACATTCTCATACATATTTATGTATTAGATAAAATACGCGTTACTTTTTAAATACATTTATGTAAATTTAACTAGAAGCAGTGCATAGTAATTAGGGTGACAATTCTCGTGAGAAGATGGCTGTATAAGAAGATTGGTAAGATATTTTATACAGTTTCTTATAAAAATATGCATATTAATTGTGTCCAAGGTTGACCGTTACATTTATCAACACCCTAGGTGTAGAAAATCTTTAGTGATGTGAATTTGAATTTATTTGTTGGTGCGAGGACCATGGTAGCAAAGCATGGGAGCATGAAAGCATGGTTGCCCATGACTTTTAAATAGTTAATTTAAAATAACGAGGTTTCGACTTTTAGTTTTAGCCCTGCAGTAGGACAAAATAATTAAGCTATTTTTTTAAGAGCAGACTTATTGAAATTTGCTGTCGGTTACCATTTTTGCTGTAAGTCTTCCTTAAAACACTTTTTTTTGCTTTTTGCAGGCTATTTCCCTTTTGATCATCACGAGAACATATTGAGAATCGTTCTTACTTCTTTAACAACGGAAATTCCCTACTTATCTTCTGTAGCGAATAATTATGTATGTCATGGCAACCTCGGTAAAAAGCGGGAGGGTCCCTATTTGGGTTATGGCGGAAACCACACGGTAATTTCCTGATTTTGTATCTAAATTATGTCAAGGCTCGCATCCATTATTAAAATGTAGGTATTTTTTTCCCGTATTCGGCGGATACGATAAAAAATCAGGCCAAACCAAAATATGGAAAGCTATAACCAATTTGTAATCAAGTAGGATAAGAACACCGAGGTTATTATTTATTAATAATTTACATGTTATTTGCAAAGGTTGTATGATGTCGTACAACGCCATCTATCGGAAATGTGGAAAACGGACATAAACTTACAGATATTTTTTTTAACTTCTGAACCCTAAACCATCAATTTATTGGGCTAAATGAAAGCCCAACTCAGACTACCAATAAAATTCAGACAACCAAAAAATAAAAAGCACCTGTTTTATTATAAGGACCCCGTGTCGACATCTCCAGAGCATTGTAAAACCATTAGCGCGAAAGATTTACGGTTTTTTCTACCAATTCTTTGCCAACTACACACCTGTCACATTTACGAAGACAGCAATTTAAAAAACACCTTGGACTGGACAGGTGTTTGAAGATTGTTTCACTTTAGGTCAAAGATATGCTGTTTCAACGATGTAATAATTGAATGCTGTATAATCTGATCTATGGGACATTCTCCGGTGATAGTATTAATACGGGAGGATAGATTAATTAATCTACTTACAGCGCTAGCCATGACAGTCTCTCCCTACCTTTAAAAGTCGTTTGCTGCAGCTGGCTTTAGGAAAAGTCCATCGGGCGGCAAGGCCTTATTAATACAAGTATTGTATTACTCGTAATAAGCCCTTGTTTATTTGCGTTGAGTTTTCATAGTTTTTTTATTACAGTTTTAAGGCATATACAAAGGAGTTCCTACCTGGATAACTTCTACCTTGTTTATTAGAAAAAAACTATAACCCGTTCTCCCGAACACTACGAAGCTCTTCTGTCATTTCATGGCACAATATTTAGCATAATTGTGCGATTGGGTTTTTAACCTTCTCGGTGCCGCGGAGCCGGAAATTAACAGGCATCTTAACAAAACAATCACTACGCATGCAAACGAAGTCGCTTTCAAGACTGATATAAATCATTAACAATATATCTGTGATCTTTAAAAAAAATACAATGCCACTAGAACACGCGTGTCCTAGGAAAGTTAAATAAAACCAATGATTCAACGTAAAGTAGCCGCGGCATTGAATGTGCCCCTGTCTGTTTAAAAACTCGCAGTTTCCGCATTGGAATAACGTTAGATGTACTATACTTTCTATTATTAGAAAAAAAAAAATGGTTTCTATACTTGCATGAAATATTTTCAGGCAGATTTTTAAAATTGATTTCCTTGACTAAGAGTGAAAGGTGGCTACTGCAGTAAAAGATCGCTGTTAACAATAGGCTTTTGCCAATTATTGTGGGCAAAAAAAATCTCACATATTTTCGTTTCATCTTGCTTTTTGTAGGTACAAAACGAGTCAAAATGTAGGAATTACTGAATTGTATTTTCCAATAGATACTGGAATATACAATTTAGTCTACAGTGATTTGAGAAGGGTAGTGCAGAAAAAGGTGTCAGGGTCGAAATTACGTTGAAGTAAAAAAACATGTGTGAGGTGGTTGCAATAAAATAGAACAAATAAAATTGACTTGCACTCTCGTAGATAAGTTGCAAATAAAAGTTCAACCTACGCGCCCCACTTTCAATGAATCCGTATCGATGAATTATTTAAAATTCTGTAGACGCAGCGCCATCTTGTGCGCATACTTCCAACTTATGTTTAATAAACAAACATGGGACCGGATCACCGGACTAGAGTCCCTAACTAGTGATGGGTGGGCTTTTTTACCAGATTGTCGTAGTTTAGCTCTTATGCTCTTAATAACTAAACTAACCTGTTATCGTGTCCTACTATCTTGTTGCTGGCACTTCATAAGAGATGATGGACGCTACTGAAACTGCAAAACTCGTCGCCAAATTTAGGGTTGACTCAGTTTAAATTTACACGCTAAGAAGAATAACTCGATCGTACCAGGTGGCGTCCTGGTTTCTGCCCTACCCCTATGGGAAAAAGGTATGTGTGTAGCTCACTTCTAGCTATAAATAATATTTTTTATTATAACTCATGATCAGTCGCCAAACAGTCGATACCTCCATATTTATATAGTGAAGGACACAAATGAAACGGAAAATTCGAACAAGGATAAATAATAATAATTTCCGCCCTAACGACGTTATAGGAAAATAGGTTAGTAGTTAGTAAATAGTTATAGGTAAAACTAACATCGCCATACTATAGTATGGCAAGGGGTATAAGTTTTTAACGATAATCTTTTTGTCTTGGAATTTGGACGACCGACGGCTACGTGAATGAGAAAATGCAGCTACCAAGTCTGCGATGTTGGAAACAAGCAATAAAAGTATACATTGTTTTGTGGGAGATCACTATATTTAACAGTAAATAGAATGGGACCCAGCCATGACTCTTGTGGTACTCCAGTTAAGACTCCATATAATTAAGAATATCAAAAGAAGTCTTATGATCAAACATAGCGGATTTATACAGTGTACAACATTAGTAATTATAATACTGGCGATGAATGGGTATGGCAGAATATTCTATATGGATTAATAGGTGTTACATCATTAATCCGAATCAAATGCCTGTTCTAAGTCATGGAAAGCCAACAATAATAAAGATTAACCACCTGACATAGGATAAAATGCGATTTTAACTTAGATTTGGCTGCATCAAGTCTAGATGGTCATGTTGTAGTTCAATCACACAAAGCATTAATTATTAAGGAACACTTTCATCATCATCTGCAAGTTTAAACCAGTTTTACATGGAGTGACTACCTATCTGACCTCTACAGATAGTTCTGGGCCACATGATTAAATATGGCTGCACCAAGTCTAGATGGTCATGTTGTATTTCAATCACACAAATCATTAATTATTAAGGAACACTTTCATCATCATCTGCAAGTTTCTACCAGTTTTACATGGAGTGACTACCTATCTGACCTCCACAGATAGTTCTGGGCCACATGATTAACCCATAGTAAGACTGATAAGGAGCACTCTATAATTCTAAACACAGGAAGTACAGAAAATTACCCCACTAATAAGAGTATATGTATATAATATGCTGCTTTTAGAAAATACTGCCTTCAATGGTATTCGTGGTAACTTGCTGAGATGGTTCGCTGGCTATGGATATAGAGCCTGTTTTGTTAAGTATGGGGTGCCACGGGGGTCCATTTTAGGTCCCCTTATTTTTATCGTATCTATTAACGACATCAAAAACTGTGTTAAAAATTCATTTTTTTTATGTATGCTGACAACATAAAAGTCTAGAGATCATGTAAAAATACACGAAGACTGCGTTTTCTTGCTAGACGACCTAGACAGGCTTTATGTATACGTGTATTTTTTTTTTTGACATTATTAATTTCTGTCCACACGTACTGCAGCAAAATTTTGTATATTTGGTATTTCAAATATAGTTATAGGAGGAGGTAGAAGAAATACAATTTCTACAGGGGTAAAATAATCTATCTGATTTTCCGCAATCATTTGAGCTTTTCCGATTGGCTAGTCTTGACTTCTGACCTGAGGATAGTATGTTAGGTGCCCAACTGTGGGTACCAATATACAGTCACAGGTCTATTCTCTTTTCATTTACTCTCATGAATGTGTTTTTATATCCAAAAGTTGTCGTTTTTTAAGTATTAGAAGTGGTATGATGAGTTAATAAAAATAAATAAAAGATGGCTTCAGTCAGATCTATTACAAAAAGAAGGCTGGCTTAGCCCTCCGATAGTAAGATTGATTGAATAAACGTAATTTATATGAACTAACTTTCTTCAAAAACTTCTAAATCAGTGGTGGATATATTTTGCTAAACAATAATTGCATTTGAATATAGGACAAGGTAAAAGGGTTAAAACATTCATTGGACACAATTAGATGCAGGTCAGCCGTCAATGAAATGTATATATAACTGCAACAGGAGCTGGGTCAAGGAGAGTATGGAATAGTGTCAAGACTTCTACAATATAAACATACTATGATAAAGTACACATCCGAATTGGAGTGTGTGGTGCAATCAATACTTCGAAATATATGCAGACATTTTGGAAACCCATCTCTTATGAATGACCTAGGTAACTCTCTAGGTTAAATACACCGTGTAAATCACCTCATCACGAAGCCGTCAACCAAGCATTCTGTATATGAAACTAAGTAACTTTACGCAAAAATTATTGCTGGAAAACGACCTTTTGGGGGGGGGGGTTTGAAATTATGTTTTGTGGTAGAAATCAATGTAACGCACTCAAAACATTGTGCTAATGGACGGATTGAATAGTACGGGGGTCATGGAGGTGTTTAAAGTAAAATTCTTACATTAAAAACTTGTATTTAAAAAAATACTTGTCAAAAAGTTGGAACTTTGACCCCTAATATCTCCGTAACTAGAAGGTTCCCAGGTATGGTGTAGAACAAAAAAATTATCGCAATGATAGGGAGAACCAGTGCCTTTCGCCTTCGTTAAGAGGTGTTTTACACCCTTTATTAAATTATGCAACTTCAACCTTTGTATTTTATATTATAACATCCAAAAGCATAAAAAGAAAAATAATTTTGTGATACTCAAACAGGGAATTGAAACTACCTCTCTTTAAACATTCAGTTTAACTATGAATTGAATACCTATAGACTATTATTTACCAATGCACACTTTATAAGACCCTGACAAAAATGTTTGTGTCTAAATTATCGTGTTTTAGTGAAAACACGATAGAGATTTTAATGCGGAACTCCTGGCAAAATAATAACAGCTGCACGTGTTGATCTTCAAGGTTAAGCCATACTTGCAAAGGTCGGTCTGTGGATGGGTGACCATAATTACATACTGAGTTTCCTCCGTGCCTCAGAAAGCATGTTAAGCCGTTGTTCCCGGCTGTCATTTATAGATCATTGACAGTTGTCACAAGTAGTCAAAAGCCGAGAGTCTGACATCCAGTCTTACCAAGGGGTTTCTTATTACCCAGTTACTGGGTTGTGGAGGTCAGATAGGCCGTTGATTCATGTAAATTACTCAGCTGTATACGGTTAGACTGGAAGCCGACCCCAACAAAGTTTGGGAAAAGGCTAGGCAGATGATAATTTAATATAATATAATAATCACTAATATTGTTTTGGTTCATACTTTTTTTTTATTTTGGCAAATATTGCAATATTCTTAGTAAGAACATTACAATACGAATTTCTTATTGTTGTTGTGTAATGATTGATGTCATATTTGAGTGTGATTTGAAGAAATTGACTGACTACCCATTACAGGCCAGTTTGCTATTTTAGTGTGATCTAAAGGAATTTACAGACAACCCTCTACAGTACTGCATTAACAATTCTTTTAATTTTAGTGGTAACAAAAGTTATTTTCTCATGTGTTTATTATTTCATATACAGTTTGTTTTCATTTAAACTAAGATTATTGCAGTTTTTTCATTAAATGATTATGATGAAGACATAATCTGTGATCAGGAAAGCAGAATAATTTTCCTGCAGGTAAAATATATGGCTGTATAAGTATATGTTTGTTTTTAGTTAAAGATTCTGTAGCTTTGTATTAATGGATAATGATGGCCTAATTTATATTTTGAAAGTAATTATGTATGTATGAAACTCATGACCAGGTAGGTAAATAATTTAATATTATATTCATATTTTCATTGTATCAACTTCAAAAGAAAATATATGTTTTACAGCTATGAGTGCATATAATATAGTCAAAAACGCCATTGTTTTCTGCTCTCTACTCTTTCTAACTAACACATGGCAAAACCAGTACTCAAAACACCATGGTTCAAGGTCACTAACCACCTAGTTACCATATTTTTAAACTGAATTAAAGGGAGGCCTTTGTTCATACATCTCTGTCACTATTTTCACTACCTTAACGAAGGAGCCTATAGTGATTACGAGAAAGGCAAAGGCGTGTGAAACAAACACGAGCTATCGCGACCAAAGGAAACGTTCTCCATATTGCCTTGACGTCACATTGAAATACCAAACAATGGTGTATGAAACGAATCACATTCTCTGTACATAATTTAGTATCAATCATTAAAAAAAGCTGATAAACGTGTAAAATGTAATAAAAATTAAACGTCAAGGGCGAAATATACCAAAATAATTTGACAATTCGCGAATTCTAAAATTACCCACTTACCAATTTCTGCTGTTTTCGCCACACTTTTGAAGATCACTAAACACTTGAAATAATAAACTCAACAGAAAAATCGTATAATAATTACAATCTACCTTAAAATTAGAGAATTGAAAACAAAAGAAGAAGAAATATACAGTATGGAAGGGGTAATGCACAGTTTACGCTGTCAAGAGTGTCAAGGTGTCAAGTCAATGATGGTAATAATAAAAAATCGTATAAATTAATGAACTAGCAATATCTAAATGTATTTATATTTTAGCCTTAGTACTTATGGAATACAAATGAATTATTATATTTTACTTTTATTCTAAACAAAACATTGTTAATGTTTTTTTTTGTAAAACAGTGAAAGTGTAAGAAAATAAACTGTTGAAAGAAGTAAACAGGCTGAAGAAACGGCAAACAAAACGTAGTTTCCATTTTGTTAAGTCTATGGTTCATATATATTTATCGTCTATGGGTGAATCGTTCTGAAATATCCCTTTTAGACCAAACAATAATATCAAAAATTTAATCCAAGCGTCGCAGCGCCGAAGGACCGCTTTGTTTTGTAAAGGAGATGGTTCATTTTTCTTGCCTTCAAAATGTTGTCAATGCTAAATGTATGAGAACAGTGTAAATGTAGATTTAGGCTTTTACCACAGAGTACATTTTTATATAGGGAAGCTTTTACTTAGCGGTACCCCGACGCTACGACGACATTTGGATTGAATTATTCTACTTATATTATACATAGAGTCAATATTCGGATATGTTTTGTATTTTGGAGATTTTTGTGTCCGGGGGTTTTAATTTTATTTTATTTCATGCTTTAAACTTATAAATTTTTTTCTGAGCCTTGATTGTCCCACTCCTGCACTTAGGCCTCCTCCATTCCTTCCACTTTTCTCGGTGTTGCGCCTGTTCTAAAAAGTTATACTTAAATTAAAAAAAAAAACAAGGTATTAGGGGTGAGGGGGAGTGCAGTCAACCTCCGGGGCGATGCCCATGGAGGAAGTGACAAGATTTCAAATAAAGAATCGACCAGACCTGTGGAAGTTGTTTATATCCCTTCATCAACTAGAAAAGAGGTGGTTCTTCGAGTGGCTGAGCACATTTTCTCAAAACATAGCTAAGAACACTCTCGATTAAAATACCTTTCAAACGAACCCAATTTTATCAAAATCGGTTCATCCGTTTAGGAGCTATGATGCCACAGACAGACACACAGAAATATAGGTAAACAGACACCCTTGTCAAACTTATAACACCCCTCTTTTTTGAAGGGGGTTAAAAACGAAAAAAAACTAGAGAAGAAAGGACGCCAGCCTACGAAACAAACGCAGCAAGATCGCACCATTCATTGAAGTGCAGCCTCATTGAAGTGAACCGGATGCGAGTGACCATATTTTTTTCATACGTAGCGCTAGTGCACCACTGTTCGCTTAAGGCCCTCCGCCCACTACATTTGAGCTTGAATGCGGATCGCATGCCATCACAGATAATTTAATTCGATAATGTTTATTAATTTTACAAGTGCAGGTAATTTTCATGGCATTCAGTGATGCTGATCAGTGGTAGGGATGTCGGAAATGGAAAAAAAGTATCGATATATATCGTATCGATATTTTTTGAAAATATCGAAATCGATATTGATATTTTTATTAAAAAATATCGATATATCGCTATGATTTGACAGAGAATATTCGTGCTCTAAAAATTAATTTATTTGGCCTAATCTACTTCAATCATCTTACATTAATAAATCAAAACTAATTTTTTTAATGATTTATTTATCATACCAATATTTATCTAAAAATAATACGATACGGACGATTACAGGCAATTGAAGCCATTTGAAGTTGAAATTGACAAGCAGAGTTGCAAACTTAAAAATCAAATCATAAAACTGCAAATCGAGACGAACAAAAACAAAAAATACATAAAATATAATTTGTTGAAAAGATGTTAGTATAAAAAAGTAATACTTTTTAGGATTTTTCAATCTTAAAACTTATAAATGTTTATAGGACTCAAAAAACAATTCGATTTTTATACCTTTTCGATACTTAGAATTTTATATCGATATATCGAAATATTAAATATCGCTCAAAAATATCGATACATTGAAAAAATAATATCGATGTATCGATATATTTTCAACAAGCCTAATCAGTGGAATGGTTAGATTCTCCAGGTAATAGGAGGACTGAAACTCGATGGCTTTAAATAGTGGACTGTATATTACAATTAGGTTAACCAAAGAAGAAACAAACGGTCGAAAGATTGAATCAACGAGAATGAGACGCTCAGTAATGTGGACGATGACGCACGAATTGTTGAAAAAATATCGATATTTCGATTTTTTTTTAATGTATCGATATTTTTGAGCGATATTTAATATTTCGAAATAGCGATGTATCGATATAAAATTCCAAGTTTCAAAAAGGTATAAAAAAATCGATATTTTTTCTGCTGTAAATCTCGCATTACTCAACAACAGAAGTATTACAGCCAAGCACATAAATCAAAGAGTTTTTCTTATGTCTGTAACAGGTAAGTATTGTTTAAATAATTAATATTTTTTAATGGTTGTTCTTAATTTATTAAAATATGTCTTTTGATTAGTATTAATTTATGCATTAATGTAAATAAATAAAATTTTAGGGCACGAATATGCTCTGTCAAATCATACCTGTATATCGATATTGATATTTTCAAAAAATATCGATACGTAATATAACGATACTTGCATTTCCGACATCCCTGAGACACAGCAATGACGAGTTGACGAGCGTTGTTGTTGCCCCCGCTGCGCCTCAGTTTCCTCCGGTTTCCTCCGCGGTCGCCCGGCGTGGCGTGATATTCTCGACATGTTCCCGGCGTGGTGTAATATTCTCAACAGTGTGGTTGACAGTGATACACTTCCGTAGCGCTGCATTTTAACTTGGTTCAGACGATTTGTACAAATTGCATGACTGGTTCATTAATTGCAAACTTTACTTTTTAAACAATACAAGAAGATTTCATGATTATTTTAATCATGAAATCCTATTCATTTCCGAACGAATCCATAAAGTAACCTCAAATAAACGATCTCATTTTCGTTTTCGATTGATATGACAGTTTTGTTTGTCTGTAAAATGCTTGATTAGTTGGAATTTGTACAGAAATAATTAATTTCCTAATAAAAGCCTTAAGATAGAATAATAATATATACAGAACAGAATGGCTGACGAAGAAATTAATGGTGACACTGACGACATCCAGCATGATAAAGATAAAACTCAGAAAAAGACTGCAAAACATGATAGTGGAGTAGCGGACTTGGAGAAGGTTACTGACTATGCAGAAGAGAAAGAGATATCTTCTCAGGACATATCTGGGGTAAGCATAATTCTACTGGTAGTCTGGTATTCGTTGAAATTTATTATCTCAATAGGTTATGTTTTGTCCTGTTGTTGCTCTCAGAGTAATAGAAAACAGGCTGTCTCAAGTAGCGAATTCTGTGCCTATTTACCTCTATAGCTGAATTAAACCTTCGATATTGTCATGATGACCCTTTGAAATTGATCAGGTTTACAAATAGGTACTGTTAATAATTTCAGGCTCTGTCGTTAATTGGTGACAGGAGAAACAAAGAGGCTGCCGAGCGTCTTGAAAAGGAAAAGGAACTTCAAAAAGTTTCAGTTAAAAAGGATGATATAGAATTAATTGTAAGTATTATGAAATAGAAATAAATCTATGACAAAGGAACTAATAGTAGCTACAGACTAAGAAGGACTGTGGGACCACTCTTAGGGACAGGTTTGTGGAATTACTGTTTTGTAAAGCTGTGATACTTAGAGTTCTCAGAAGACAGAGCTGACACAGAACCACGGTTTGACCTTTTTAGACAAAATTATTACACCACCCAAAATGATTCTTTAGATAGCGAGATTGCCTGCTATTGCTATATTCTTGGAGTTAAGTACATAAAAACGATTATGTTGCTGCAGTTAGTTGTTCCAATTGAACAGTTTTGCCACAGTTTGCAATTGCCTTAAAAATTTTAGCCATTAAACAATTATCCACAATATGACCTCTCCTTGTAAGAGCTCCATGGGTTTAACAATTATACTCCTTGTCATGCCTGTAATCATATATCGTATCGATAGTACACTACATTTCACCAGTTATTGACATCAACCGGGCACAAATCTAGACTCCATGGCTGCTACTGAGAAATTCGTGATGAAAAAACCCGATGATATTTTGTCAAACCTAGAAATCAGACCTAGCTGCTCATGCTCAGCAGTCATGTTGTGAGCACTCAACCCATTATCATCAGTTAGTATGACATTTGTTGGCTTAAAGAATAAAACCTATTTTTTATCAATTCCAGGTAAAAGAGATGGAGATATCCAGAACATTAGCAGAAAGAACTCTAAGGGAGCATCGGGGAGACGTTGTGGCGGCATTGACTACTCTTACCAACTAACATGAATTATATTAATTTATAAGCTATGTTCAACAAATTGTCAGAACTTAAGTGAATAGATTTTTTCTATACAAGGAAGACATCTTTTTTAGAGCACCCTCCATATCCTAAGGACAGGAATACATAACTTGGCAGCATGCGTGTGTTCACCAAAGGGCTCATACTATACCAGCATAGAGTAATACTTTAGTATGAAATTGGTAAATAGTGATAACCAAGTGGTGACCATCTGACTGTTAAGAAATAGGTCTCAAGTTCAAACTGAAGACACGCACCTCTGATTTTTCGGATTCTTGTGCGTCTTGTATAATTATCACTTGCTTCAGTGTGAAAGTAAGCATCATGAGGAAACCAGCATGCCCGAGAGATATTTCTAAAGCTGAGAGCTGAGAACAGCGGTGGCCCACTGGTGGCAGCCCTGACTTACGAGCAGTAAGCTGTGGGAACTTAGGCAGGTGCATTACTTTGTGCAATTTATTTCATCACCGCTGCCCTCAGAAACGGTGAAGGAAAACAACTTGAGGAAACCGGCATGTCCTAGAACTAACAACTAGAACTAACGAACTTTGAAGACATGTGACATCTACCAACCTGCACTGGGCCCGCATGGTGGATTACAGGCCACTCCCTATCATAGAGAGGAGGCCTGTGTCCCAGCAGTGGGAACATTATAGGCTGATGATGATGATGTAAAGCCAAGTCAGAGGCCTATGGGCGGTATAAAAACTAGATACCAGGATATAGGCATTAACCACACAATAATGAAGAAAGATGAAATTGCCTGTAAGTGAAATTTAGAAAGTGACAGTTTTCTGGGAAAATTAGGTAGTAGTAGAGAGTCTTGAATCTCTCTGGCTCATAGACAAACAGCTCGTCTATTTGGTCTTGAGTTTCATAATCTGTTTTTGTTTCTGCCTCATTGCATGGGGAAAATGGCGTTCGAGAATGAGGTTATGAATGTTGTTATCTTGTTTTTGTCACTGGCGGTTGAGGCTGTATACTTTTGATAGTCAGTGTTATAAAAATCTAGTAGTTGCTTAGCATGATGTCCTGGGTTTGATTCCCAGGATGGACAGTGTATGTACGATTAGGAATTTCTCAGAATAAGTAATGAAGTCTGGATTTGTCTCTGGTTGATGTTAGTAGGCTCACCCTTATTACATGGAATTTAAACACAACTGGTGAAGTATTGGTGCTCTGTCAGGTAAACCTTTGCATAGCTCTTCAGGGATGATGCCATCTTAGTACCCTATTGTATTTTCTTTTCAATGCAGTTGTGATTACTTGTGGTAGTGTAGAATCTATACTATTCATATACAACTCAAACATCTACACTTTAGATGTTTGAGTTGTCTATGATTATCATTGTTGATGTTTGTTTTCAAATATTTGCATTGCATGAGGTGTCTTGTTGTCTTCATTCTTCGGTAATAAATTTGCTGTAAAGGTTGATGGTTCTTGTTATTTGTAAGGGTCCACAAGTTACTATTTTACACTGGCTACAAAAATATCTTGTACCTTCTTGAAGTCATAGCAAGACTAGACCTTTGATGTTGCAGAATGCTTCTGTTCTTTTATATAAAGGTGATATGTCTTGTTGATTATGATAAAATAGAATCCAGTGATGTATGTGGTTTTGTTCATACATTGAATCATTATTTACTTTCTTGTGATATCTTGAGTGTTTTCGACGCGTTTACGTCATCTATCATTTACAGACATGTCATAAGATTAGTTAGGAATCAAAAATAAATAATACACACATTTACGTAATAAAAATATAAATAAGAACAGTAAGTTTACTATTATCACTTGTTGAAGAATTATTTACCTAAATTACAGTAAGCTAAGACTTATTTTAAAAGAATACTGAACGGTTTTTTATATGTGGTTTACTGTGTTGTGGTTTATCGTATTTTGGCTTATTGTATTTAGGCGTATTGCATTTTGGCTTATTGTATTTGGATTCTCCTCGATTTTGTCTTCTGGTGGTGTGTATGGGGGAGGCGGAATACTGCTATCGTGGATCTGAAACAATAAGATAAATTAACTGGTTGGGTTAAGTACCTACCTACCGGGATATCTCGGGAAATATCGGGAGCTCACAATAATTGATAATAACGGAAGGTATTCCGTAAGTGTCAGTGTAAGTTCAATAAGATACATTGACATGATTTCTGAACTGTGGCAATAAAATGGTTGCTCAAAGTGCAAATTCTCTGATGAGTAGTCATGTTCCGAAAAGCGTAGAATTCTCAGTAGACAGATGTTTGCTGTAGAACTTGTTGCGCCACTTCTTCCTATAAAAATACTAGAAAGTGCTGAAGGGCAGACTTTTTAGTGGTCTAGCTTACATAATGTTGACATTCAAAACCTGCTGGTCAGTCTAATTTAAATAAATTAATTGTGGTATTGAATACAACAGCCTTTATGTGATTCCGTTTCCGAACATATCAATTAATTTATCATTTACAGTTTGGTTCCGTGAATTCGGTCTGCTTTTATTGATGGTAGGGGCCAGTTAGATATAACAGCCCACAATATCTTCGTCAAGTTTTGCCTCTTTATGTACCTATGTCGTTTAGATTCAGGCGTCTTACGATGAGATGAAAAACAAGGTTGCTGGAAAAAGCTCTGTTGCAATCTGAATGTGGACCACTCTTGGCCGCAGAGCTCCTATCGGAAACCTTTCAAATATAGTGGCATTGTGTCATTATGCCATACTTTCTCAGCTATAAAGAAGTATCAATACTGAATATACTTTTAGAGAAATCCTCTGTTTAAGCGTGTAATGTTTGTCTTTCACCAGGCGCCCGCCTGCCATACTTTCCTCCAACTTGAATCGATTAGCTCCTTACACAACTTTGCTATTTCCCAAAAAAATATTGCAGTCATGTGTTTCTCTATCTAAAACACAAGCTTTTATGAATACGAAAATTAGGTTTAAAGCCGTGATAACCCGAGCGCCGTGCGCCGCGGCCGCCGCCGTGGGTATTCATCGCTAACCCCAGTCCCCGCAATGCGAGGCGACACGAAACAAATCACGGTATGTGAGTTCAGGGCCAGAATAACTCCAAATTGTGAAAGTTGAATGGCTCTGGTTTTCATATTACTGCAACGTTCAGTTTGTGATTAATTTAGGTACTTTATAACACAAATTAATTAGTTGAAAAGCAAAAAAATATATTAACAATAATGTTTAGATACGATATTCTATTTATAATTTTAATTTACACCTAATATTTAAGTGTATTGAAAAATTAACATAGTGTCACAGAATCGTTTCGACTGTGCGTGAGGGATGCGCAAAATAGGTAGGTAGCTGTATTTATACAGGTATTGTTTATTTTTTACAAACAATACTTGGCTCAGCCGGTAACAGAAAAGGGGGGGGGGGGGGTGGCGCGAAAAAATTGGCATTCTCCGATCCGACCACCAATGCGTTCCGCTTAGGACTAAAGAACGCGGTGCGGTGCGGGGAAAAGCAGAAAACACGTGGTTGTGGACTTAGTGGTGAAGGTATTTTCATATTTCACATTATGGTGACCGTATTTTATCACATTTTTATTTTTTTTTATTTTTTTCGACCTTTATTATGAACAATAAAATTTGTACCTAAGTGCCAAATTTTATTGTTCAGAATAAATATTTCTTAATAGATATTTCTTAAGTATCTATCAACAATGAACCCGTACACAAAGTTTCGTGTCAGTGCTAACCGTTGAGGAGTTTTCTCTCGTGAGGAGGCGAGGATCAAGTCATGTCTATCATAAAACTGTAATTTTGCACAGAACTTCGGTTCTGGTGACAAACCAGATCATCTTAGGTCATTTTAATCGAAAATTAATAGGCCACTACCTAGTGGATTGTGATAGGTATTACTTAGGTATAATTAGGGTTGGAATTGGTACTTACAAATCCAGCGTTGAGAAATGCTACGGCAGGATACGTTGCTGATCCGGCTGCTGGCGTTCGTGAATACCTGCAAATAAGTATTGCATTGTATTTTTACTAGCAAGAACCAAGACTATTATTTGTATTCACAATCGCTGGTCATACTTATGCATAAGGACAGTAAGAAAGTATTGGGAATCGTTTACGTCTTATTAGTCTCGCAAGTTAGGCCATTGAGTTTGACTTTCTGGGCCTAAGCCTATTTACCTGACACAAAAAAGAAGATACA
Source organism: Cerastis leucographa (assembly GCA_963082945.1). Classification (NCBI taxonomy): domain Eukaryota; kingdom Metazoa; phylum Arthropoda; class Insecta; order Lepidoptera; family Noctuidae; genus Cerastis; species Cerastis leucographa. Next base: position 14,678,091 of record OY720356.1, on the reverse strand, counting down.
TAGACCATCGACTCGAAAATAAATAGAAAATGAGGTTATGATCTCGTTGGTTTTTATAGGGGCTGTGTCCTGCACCCTAGCTGGAAGTGACGAGGAGGAACAACGTGTGGTCTAGTCCGTAGGAGTCTGACAGACCCCAGGACATCCATTGAGGATTTCCACACCTAAAAAAAAAGGTTTATTTCACAGCAGCAGGTTAGGATTAAGCCAAATATTTCCGTCATCCCAGAAAAATACACAGTTAATGTTTGAATAAAATTATCACCTTTAAAACATAGCATTCAGTACTGCGAGAAAGCACCTCTGTAAGCACTTATACCTACATAAACTCAGTAAACTGACACCATTTATAATTACTTAGAGTAGGACAATAGATTGATTAATGGTTCTATTGTTAGTAAGAGGTGCGACCTCTAAGACTGACAAGATCAGTTATAATAGAAAACGAATGTTATTCTCTGGAAAATATTTTTTTTCATCGTCGAAAATACGAGGATGCAAGGATCACCGGCGGCGTAGCCTTTACCCAACTTAAAAAAAAAAAAAAAACTTAATCGGCTTGCTATGTTGGCATCGCCTTGCAGCCTAACCGGATGCAGCTGAATACCAGTATTTTACATGGAGCGACTATCTGACCTCTACAACCCAGTTAGTACTGAGTTTATACGATTCCGTTTTGTTTGGTAAGACCGGTTGTCAGACTCTCGGGCCACTGACTACCCACACTACTATACAAGGTGTTGTTTTGCAACCTCGTCAAATTTCAGGAGGTGGTCACGAAAGTCATAAATAATCAATTAAAATTACGGTACCTAGTTAATTAATAATACACGCTGATTTTTTTGGTTGTTTAAGTTTGTCAGTATTTCAGAATAACCCCCTTAACGTGGTTTAGGGACTAAGAAATTATCAAATAAACGTTTGAGATTGTTTGTATGTGTGTAAGCGAGGTTATAGGGCAAGAACCAGACGGGCCGCGTAAAAAATAAAAATTACCTACCTACCCATTTTATTATTGATTCGGGACGAGAATCATTAGCATAGTTACTTCCTTGAATTTGACGAGGATGCAAAACAACACCTTGTATACAGGGCGTAACGGAAAGGGTATATACATACTTAAGGGTGTGCTACAGACCATCAAACTGAACATGTTTTTCCATCGGACAAACTTCATTATAGCGAAAATATATCAGCTGCCCCATACATTTAGGTCGAATAGGTATTGCAATTTTGTATGGGGGCATCACATAATTTTTTCGCTGAAAAACATGTTTTATGAAGAGAAATATGTTCAGTTTGATGGTCTGTAGCACACCCCTCAGTATATATACATATACCCTTTGCGTTACACCCTGTATAAAGGGTGTAAAACACCTCCCCACCTAACGAAGCCGAAAGGCACTGGTTCTCCCTGTCATTGCGATATTTTTTTTATTCTACACCATACCTGGGAACCTTCTAGTTACGGAGATATTAGGGGTCAAAGTTCCAACTTTTTGACAAGTATTTTTTTAAATACAAGTTTTTAATGTAAGATTTTTACTTTAAACACCTCCACGACCCCCGTACTATTCAATCCGTCCATCAGCACAATGTTTCGAGTGCGTTATATTGAGTTATACCACAAAACAAGATTTTACACCCCCCAAAAAAAGTCGTTTCACAGCAATAACTTTTGCGTTATGTTACTTAGTTTCATGTACAGAATGCTTGGTTGAAGGCTTCGTGATGAGGTGATTTACACGGTGTATAGGTACCTACTACTTATAACTGTCAATTTAAACTCTCAGTGTGTTATGAATACTCATCCATCCACGGATCGATCCCGGCAAGCACGGCTTAACCTTGAAGATTTTAGCCCGTGCGGATTATTTAAAATATCTTGTTACATAAAATAGAAATAACTTGCAATCATGTAGAGGGAAAGTACCTAATCCCAAAGCGTTTAATGTGGGCCGGCTGTAATTATTATTTAATCTACATGCCAGGACCCGTCCTCTTTATTAGATGCCCTCTGGGGTAGTGGATTAAATCTTTGAAGTACGGTACCCACCTACCTACGTCGTCTGTTTATGTATTTAGCAGCAACGCATGTTGATATTCTTGTAACTTGCTTCTTATTTAGATCTAGGAATCTTATGGAATAAAGAATCATTTACCTGCTTAATATATTATTATAAGCTTGAGTATTAGCACTGTAGCCACAGCACTTTACCACGTTATTAACGTCTCATAAAGAAACATGGAAGCAACCAGCTCTAAGAAGAACTATTTGTGTACCAATACAGCTCTGAAAAGAACTATAGGTACGAATACAGCTCTGATAAGAGCTCATACGTTTTTGACGTTTTCGCTAAAGAAATACAGTTCTGAAAAGAACTGTTTTTTAATATGAATCTACGTTTATCCTGTTCTCGTCAATCTAACAAATGACCAAGGATTTGTAATTACCCTAAGGGTTATTAGATGAACATTATTATTCGGTTTAAGTTCTCATACCATTTTTTATTTAAGTAACAGAAAATATAATATTAATAGATTTACTTTTCAGATTTTGTTAGATTTTTTTGAGAATATGAGCAACTTACCTAGGCCAATATATAAAAATAGGTAGGAACCTACTCTAGGTTCTAAAGTAAGTAGGTAGTTATAAGATTACCTTGGCGGGGCATCTCGTAATCTTTCGTCGACATACAACTGTAGACTTCCGATTGACAGTCTGCCATCACTGTTGGGCCCTCCGCCGAAAGCTCTGTGTGAAGACAACAATAATTAAGTTTCGTCATCAATAATTATTAATAAATGAGCAAGTAAAGACAATAAAATAGGTAGATAACGTGCACATATTAAGGTGAGAATAAATTAACATCAATAGCAGCCTAGGGGTCTAAAACACTAGTGCCGAGAGAAAGGAAACATTTTGCCTCGACCACATGTAAAATAGGACAAGGACAAAAAGAAGATATTCAAGAAATAATCACCTTTACAATGTTACGTACCTAGTACCTATCTCCGTATTTGTAAGATTGTACTACGTTACCTTATGTCTGTGGTGGCACAAAGCTTGTAGAGAAGTATGAACGTGGCAATAATCCCCAGGATTAGCGCCGCGCCCATTATCACCTGGGTACTGGAAATCAGAAGAATTTGTTCTAGGGATTCCCTGGAACGTAACATCAAATGCAGTATTGATTAAAAAGGTCGTATTTACCTACTAGAATAGAATCGTGAACGAATAAAAAATACCATTTTATTCAGACCATTGGCTTTCCCGCTGGCCAGTTTTATGATTTGCTACGGCTACGGCCTACAGCGCATCCTGCTATGGCGTACGAAGTATCTTGCTACGACCGGTAACGTATTCTGCTGTGGCCTACGGAGTACCCTGCTAAGGACCTACGGCGTATCCTGCTATAGGACCTACGGCGTATCTTGCTACGGACCTACGGCGTATCCTGCTACGGACCTACGGCGTCTCCTGCTACGGACCTACGGCATATCCTGCTACGGACCTACGTCGTATCTTGCTACGGCCTACGGCGTATCCCATCACCTACGAAACTCGCCGGTCGGTTTTGTAGATCAATAAGGACGGGAACTTTAGACTAATTATACCTATCCTTTACTTAGCTATGTAACTAGGATTACATAGGTACTCGTTTGATGTTAACCGCCTAGCTAACCTATTCTCAATCCGATTAGGATCGGTTTTAAATCTCTATAGGCTCGTTTAAATCTCAATATTTGAAATGAAGCACATATAATCTGATCTACGACCCGTTTTCACAATAGTCATTTATGTAGTATGATTAGAATTTAGAATTTTGTTAGAAAAATATGCAAAGAATATTAGGTGTTAATACAGGAACTTAGATAGAATTTGGACTTTAGCCTGAGATCGACAGTTATAGCGTCTTCTCACTCTGAATGACTACGATATTATTTATTACAACAATGGTATTTCTGCGTAAGAATCATGTAGAAAAGAAGCTTACCGTATGATTCTTTTCCACATTATTAACATGTAAAATTAAAAATTATTTTGAAAACAGTGATATGAATATGTAAGGAATGCCTGTAGCCGAAACCAAAGCGATTTTCTCCGCGTTTTACCATTGTTTGAAAACACTGGATGTTTTTTTCGTCACTTCAATCACGTGCATCCCATTTTTATACGTTCAGAGAATCAAATCCTTTGCGGCCTTCAGTAAAATGAAACAGATTTTTCTGTGTATGAGTATTCATCCGATCCAGATAAGATTGATTGCTTCATCAACATCCATTCTCTATTAGGTACACGTCATCTCATCAGACATCTTTCTAGCCATCAACGTTCATACTCAAAATTTCTTCAACTTGGTCTAACGCTTGTTTATCCTAATCGATCTATCTGATACATTCAAAACTGATAATTAGTCAAAACTACTTTTGACCGATGTCAGTCAAAACCCTTATTAAGTTAAATGGCGTTTTCTCTATTAAAAATATTTTTATTTCTCATACTCTGAAAGTAGGTCTGAAGTTGCCTGAGGAGCGGGATGAAAGTAATACTTTTCATCCCTAGGGAGAATTGCTTTCAACTGATCGATCCCAAATTATAAAAAAAAACTAGTTCTATTTTCACATTTTTATTGAACCATGTTCCAACTTTCTATGCAGCCACGATGTAAAATTGAAATAACTTAAAGTTAAGTATTGATTAAAGAATTATATTTTTTTAATAACTTTATTATAATTTAGTTTAAACAATTTCTTTAAAATAACATAGATTTGGGCAAAATATTTACCATTTTTTCAATGATGAAAATGAAAAATAATAGCTGAATAGCTGGCTGGCCAAAGAAAAAAAATACAAAAAGGCGGGAAAAGTTGTTGATTTATGTAAAATAAAATTTACAAATTTTTTCTTTAGCGAATTCATGTTTTTATTTTTACTTTCCTTGTATTCGTAATGAAAAGCACAGTGTTTACCTCGGGTTAAAGACTTATTTAGTCCCTCGAACTATTGGCGCCCGAACGAATACTTTCACCCCTAGGGTAACAGTGTACTATTGTTAGTGAATGCAAAGTCAAAGTATTTATTTGTCGAACATAGGTAATATGGTACATGGTATAAAAAATTGGTGTTGTAATTACTCAGTTATAATTACCTATAATTACTGCAACACGTTATTTTTCAAAGGGTAACTAAAAAACCTAACTACCTAATTAGTTTCTAACTAAATGTAAGTTATTGTTAAAATAGTTTTAACCGGTCAAAAGTAGTTTTGACTAATTTACAGTTTTGACTGTGATATATCCATGAGCGAAAACTACTTGAAACACGTCTGTTGAGTTCTCTGAGAACATTCAACGCGATATAAGTGAAGAAACAAACAGTATGGTCCATAGAACTGCCAGTCTGTCAATCACGGAACTGCTTTGACAATGTTTGTTCTTGGTACATTTCGTTTCATCTACAATTGTTTTTTGGTTGCTACTGTAGCTAGCTAATATACCTGAGTGTAGCTAGCTATACTCCGGTATATTGCATAACAACACCTTGTAATGTTTACTGAATGTTATAGCTAAGCACAGTTTATACATAGGTATAAACTTACTCGTGCTGAATATCCTTAACATTGCTATCCAATCCAATCCACTAAAGCACAGGTATTTCCGAAAAAATCCCGAATACAGCCTTTCCATTCCCGAAGTCCCATCTGGCAACTTGCAAATGCACTTCTTCCGAAAAAATCCCAAATGTTACGGCCTGTACCGTTCCATTCCCGCAAATTCCTTCCAATTTTTTCTTCGATATCTTATAAACGTGTATGCGAACCTGCAAGTCCATTTACCGAGGTTATCGTAACATGGTTGGCAAATCCCCTGCCAACACTGCAGGCTTCCATTCCCGTATACGTTGCAACACGGCCCCAAGCACTTCTCCCCTAAGCCTGAAATATGGGTAGAGTTTTAATTATAATTATTTTTGTTAGTTGCGATTCTATGTTGGCTTTACCTTTTGAGCTGAGTTTTTCGTGTAGTTTGGAGTGTATTTGGGACATCTATAAATTATATTTGGATTTACTGGATGTTAGTATACAATTATTAACCTTCAACATTTAGGTTAACCGTTTACAAGCCGACGAAGTCGTACTTTTATGAAACTTATTCTCGTTAATTTAACGGGCAATGAGTTATTAATAAAGACTTATCTGCATTGAGTAGTTGGTCATTAAAATAAACTTAAACTGGGCTCTAACTCCAAAAGGCGATAGTAACATAGTGATAATAACACCGTAGAAATACGTGCCAAATTTGGCAGCCCAGCCAACTAACCTCGACGGTTGCTGTTTGAACATTTATAGCTTTAGATATTTTCGAAGCAAAATAGGTGCGCTGTGCCCTTAACTACTTCTAATACCAGGCTACTTTTGTGCAGGACGTTACATGAATAACTATTTCCTTGGTCGCAAGCACAACTGCTGAACATAAGGTATTGGGTTCAGTTCCCTTCCTAGGTCTGGCTATGTGTTATTGGGTTTTTCATCAGGATCTCAGAAATAGCTTGGAGCCCGGATTTCAGTCTGATAGTAACAGGTTAGAAAACCCATATATCCATCATGATTTACTCAGTACGCAGTTACCGTGTATTCCCGTTCGTCCCACCGACTTTACGGAGTCTGGAGTTGATGGCAATAGCCCCCCCCCCTCTATTTCGTGGGACTTAAAATAACTGGCAAAATGTAATGTACCACTTAGTACAAGCTTGAGCTGTAAAGAGCCAGGCACTTCTGCCTGACCCTTCGCAGATTACAGGCGTGTTATGTTTATGTTTTATTACGTAAACGCACCAAAAACTACGTCTCTTCTAGAAATCCTTGCAAGTTTATTATCTCTTTTATTCCTGACATGTCACGGTTAAAAGTAGATACGACTACCACATGAGATTCTGCAAACGCAAATCTTAGGAATAAAATGTGTGTCAGGGTTACCTATACATTAATATATCATTTTAACACTGATTAAGAATGATAAGCAGGACATTATTTACTAGCAAAAATACAGAGATGTGTTTATGTAACACCAGAGTTAGATTATATATTTCTTGTGATAGTGATCTTGGCATTTTGCTTCAGGAAAATCTAGTAATAGACAAAGGTATTAGAGCTTAACACATAGCCATAACATCACGCCTGCAATCCCTGAAGGTAAGCCAGAGTTGTACCCAATAGTAAACTTACATTTCGCCAGGTATGTGTTAAGTCCCATGTAATAGAGGGCGAGCCTATTGCCATCAAACGGGCACAAATCCAGACAGAGTATCAGGTTTCTATATATAGCAAAAACGAATGTCTGATGTGATTATTTCTTGATGATCTTATTACCTTATATTATAAAAATGTAAAAGTGAGTTTGTTTGTTTGCTTGTTATGCCTTCACGCCATTGGCCGGGCAGATTTCAATGATATTTAGCACACAAATAGACCATATCTTGGGTTAGGATTTAGGATATTTTTATCCATTTAGTACCTTCCCGTGGGACAATTTCCGACCTCCACACGTGCAAAGTCGCAGGCAATAGCTATTACTATTTTAAAAGATCCAATCAACTTTTAACATCTTCTGAACATGCGTTGGGTTAGCAGTTTCTATCAAAAATCGATCGTGCGTTAAAGCTTGACCAGATAATGGCTTACAAGTACTGATACCGAGCTTTACGTAGTCACAGTTATCAGTACAATAACCCAGTGGGTTTCATAATGCCCGGCTTAAGCTTGCGGATTTTTCATTTACATTTGCTTTGCCTTAATTCCATGGAAATGAAGTGAATGAAAAGCAGGAATTGCATGAGGCTGTGATGAGAATGATAAGGGGGATGTGAGGTGTCACGTGAATTGATAAAATAAGGAATGAGTACATCAGAGGAAGTCTGAACGAGGCTCCGGTGACTGAGTTGTGTGGGAATCTGTTATCGTGGTATGGACACGTGTGATGCGGAAGAATGATGAAAATTTTGAGTATGGATGTAGATGGCTATAAGAGTAGAGAAATACCGAATAAACGATGGATGGACTGTGTGAAGAATGATACGGCTAGAAAGAAGGTGACTGCTGAGATGACATGTAATAATATACAAGGTGTTGTTTTGCATCCTCGTCAACTTTGCAACCGGGAGGTGGTCCCACAAAAGACATAAATAATCAATTAAAATTACGGTAACTTGTTAATTATTTTATTATTAATTATGATATAATTATTAATAAACGCTGATTTTATGGTTGTTTAAGTTTGTCAATATTTCAGAATAACCCCCTTAACGTGTTTAGGGAATTAGAAATTATCAATTAAACGTTTGAGATTGTTTTTATGTGTGTAAGCGAGGTTATAGGGCAAGAACCAGACGGTACGCGTTTAAAACACGGGTGGTTCACACTTACCGATTTCCGTTAATAAGAAAAACAAAAAAAAAACCTGTCCATTTTATTATTGATTCGGGACGAGAATCATTAGCATAGTTACCTCCTTGAATTTGACGAGGATGCAAAACAACACCTTGTAGAAGTATGGAAGACCTGCTGCGCCGACTCCAAATAAATTGGGATAAGTGCAGGAGTATGATGATGATGATTACTCCGGGAGTCTCACAACAAATGATAATTGAGTCTCAATAGCCAAAGCTTTTGTCTTATTAGTAACCTAATATCACGTCTTTAATACTCGGATGGTTAGGAAGAGAAATACCTACCAAATTATGTAGTTCCCTATAAGTAACCTACACCTACATATACGCATTTTGCCAGATTGGTTTAAATCCCATGTAGAGGCTGAAATCCAATTTATTTATAGGTACATGAAGGACGCATATATCGTATTCATTAGACGTTATTACTAATACAAGTTCCACGAAAAGAGAATCAAAAAAGTTCTTTTACAGCCTTGGCACAATTTATTACAGGCAACATTGATTTCAGCCTAGTGGTTTTAAAGCTCTGGATTGACGTCCTAAATTGAATTCCAGGGATCAACAATGTGTAGGTAATTGGGGTTCGCTTTAATAATACTGCCCCAAATTGATTGACAAATTATAACTGGTAAAAGGCTCAAACCTTTTACCATTTCATTTATTATTGACATACTTTTGCGTTATCAATGGTGGTATCAACAGTCGGACGTGTTTGCACCAGTCGGTACAGCTAATTTTAAACATTGTAGGTACCTAGTCATTAATTTAGATATTAATTATTATACTGTGTATGAAACACAAGCCATTTCTGGCGGCTTTACTCGCTATGATGTCAGAAGTTATGCCACAGAAATGTACAACTGGGATAAACAGAATCCTACTCCAGGTCATAGTCACAGTAACAGATTTCGATTAAATTAACCATACAGTAATGTATGGTAAATTTGCTGTTGAGGTATCAAAAATCAAAATATAGCTGACAACGAGTAACTTATACATTCTCACGCTCATTATGGAAGTATGGATGCAAGAATTTAATTCAGTTGCTTGCAATTAGAGAAACCTCTGTCTACTGTTGAACTACTCTATGTTAAAATTACGTTTTACAGCAAAACATGGTAGCTTACCCGGACATCTCATGCATCTATTCTGGAAGTGGTTTGGTACATAGCCTTTCGCACAGTAGCACGTGTCATCTATGCATTCATATTCTTCTCCATAGCAGTTTATCTCCAGGCATTTGTCTGAAACTAAAAGATTATTTTCATGAAGGGATTGTCGCAGTCTGTCTAGTTGACAAACGACGACCAATCAACCTATACAGAACCAGTTTATGCAGATCTTTCATTGGATGGGAAACCTATGCAAAGCGAAGCCATGTTATACTGGAAATATATAGCTTGTCGCCGTGTGTCACATTGAACTTTGGCATTTTGCTAACTATTTTAGTGGTCTCAGGTGAAAAGGTTACAGCTTTTTTTACTAGAAGTGACTCATCATGGAAATAACGTAGTATTAAGCATATAAAACATTTCGGCCAAATACAATCATGGTTGATCTAGTTGGAGTCAGATTTAAGAACAACTGTGGCACAGCACAGATCCAAAACAGTAGCCGTACATGAAGGTAATGTAATTGCTGTGGGAATCAAACCAATGATCCGTACAACGGAAGTTAATCGTTCAGCCACTGTGACCGTTCATAATTTTGTGAACGCAAAGTACAATTGACCACGTATTTCACATATTTCTACATATTTATTGAAATTATCTAAAATTTGCTTCCTGAATCCATGCCAACTTCCCGGGCCAATACGGTAAAACGATTTACGTAAATCATCCAATTTTAATTAATAAACTAAGTAACCAATACCAATTCTGTATTCGAGGCCCAACCTTAGAGAGTTTAAAATCATATCTATCAAATCGTACACAGATACCGAGAATCGCGAAGTTCGACGACAACGTTGATACCTCGACTCAATTACTTTGGTGATACACAGGGATGCATTTTAAGGCCTCCGTTATTCCTTATATATGTAAATGATCTTCCTCAAGGGATAGACCAAAATTAAGTTCTGTTTGCTGATGGTGATGACACAACAATTACGAGTATTATTGATTGTAGAAATAATTAATCGCACGAGTCTAATTTAAACAATAGTTTAAATAGAATAATAACATGGTTGGATATGAACGCTAATACGAGAAATTTTAAAACGCAGAATAGTAAATACTTAAAATATCACATAAAGATCAAACAGTTGAGCAAATTTATAAAACAAAATTTCTTGGTATTACAATTGTTGAACATTTCACCTGGAAAGATCATATTGATAAAATATGTATTATAATAAATAGATTTGTTTTCGCTTTAAAAATAGTTAATATATTAAAAATTATATTGAAAATATATAATTTTGACTTTGACTTTTAATAATTATAATACTGACGAATTCAACATTGTTGAGAAAGGTTTGGCACTTAAGTAGATTGGATTGATATCTTGGGTTGTAGGAACAGGAAACAAGTCCCGTTCACTAGATATGAGTGCTTATTAATGTGAAGTGGTGCTTATTTCATTATAGAAATCATAACGCACTGAAATTTCAAATGCTTACGTCCTGAAAGACTATATATAGATCTGTTTATATTTTCTCGTTTACCCACATGTTGCACTAGTAGTTCAATAACAAGAAATTAAGTTTTACAATGTATGCAGTGACTGTGTTTACGTTTAAACACTGTTTGCATATTTTGTTTATTTATTATGATAATGATATCTCAGAATTAAGTAATAAGTGGTAGGATTTCATGCTAGTTTGGCTAATTTCTTCTTTCTTGTACTTGTGTAACTTTCACTTTTTTTTATTTGTAGGTATAATAACAAAAATTACTTTGGTTTAGGTCATATGATTTTAGTTACTTTGTACATTCATCTCGTATTTAGCAACTTATGTAAATGTAGATATTAATATAAAAACATTACCTTCGACTTCACCAATTTCCGCACACACTAACACAAAAAACAAACAACAAAAAACGATCCGGTTTAACATTTTTATAACCTTACAATCATTTTTACATTATTTCAAGCGCAGTTACAGAAACGAATCCGTTTTGTTCGCACTCAACACAACCACTAGCTGAATATTATGAACATTTTTGATACATTAAAATAAGGTACGGTGATAAGTTATCAGATCTGCACTTGTACGATATAATGCTTATCGCGAGCGCGTCACTCATTACATCGAGATGGAGTAGTGGTGCGAAACAACATCGGTGATTTACATTTAACCTTGTTAGGAGACAATAGCCATCACTGGCTTATTGGCTCACTGCTCTGCTGTCTCACTGCATAATGCCGACTTCGAAGACGTTTGATGGACAAAGACTTCGACCATAACTTATATTATTTTATGTAGCCGCGAATTTTTCATCATGTGATATTTATTTTTCTCATTATCTCCCCGTTTTGCGTGTATTTTATTAGTCTTGAATTTATGAGTTTTAGTTTTGACTACTAAGATCAATAAAATTAAAAAAAAAATGTTATTCATAAATTACAGTGCTAATTTATTTTCAGTGTTTTGGTACTATTCATCAATTAGTGAGACATCTGTATAAGTGGCCTTTTCCTGCGTATTTGTATCAATATAGGAATGAGTTATCTCACTGTTTATTAATAATGGTAACTACTGAGGTTGTATACCTGCAAACCAACCATAATTTATGCTGGCTGGCTATTTTATTGGGATAAAATTTCCATTATGGGCCGTTGATTAGTTGAATCTTAAGTATTTGTTGTTTTATTCTTTCAAATTATACTATTGCCGGTATTGCCTAATTAATGAGTAATTTTTTTAGGAAATTGATTATGATTATGTATTTATGTTGCCGCTATAACAACAAATACTAAAAACAGAATATAATAAATATTTAAGGGGGCTTCCATACAAAAAAGTGTTTGTTGTAAAAAGTGTAAGTTTTTGCTCGTTTTTATGAATAATGTTACGGAATTCTTCGTGCGTGAGTCCGACTTGCACTTGGCCGGTTTTTTACAATTTTGTTTCATTGGTTATAATATATTTGATTTCATGACGATGAACACTTATAAAATGTCGAAAAAAGGTGCACGGTTCGAGTTGGTTGTTTCCTATGGAGAAGAACCGGCAAGAAACTTCATGGTTATTCTTTTTAAAATAACACAATGATAGGAAGCAAAATTCAAGACAATGTAAGACAATGGATTCATTGAATCCTAAATTCATCTTATTATGCTGGATTGCATCTTCAAAGCAACTTAAGTAATTATAAACATATATAATACGTAAGTGTATTGATAACTAGGTACCTACATTTGCCGTTACTTGCCTTTTTGGTAAACAATTAGGTACGGCTCTGCCATACCTTTCGGGGATTGTAGGCGTGATGTTATGTTTAAAAGAAGTATCAAGTGAGAATTCGTTATTAAGAAAAGTGTGTTACATCTTACATCACATGTTTTACGTTTTTTTTTTTAAATTAGCGATTATATTCGTGAATTAAAACGCGGATTATTTCTTTGTGATTTTTGTTTACCAACACACTAGCTATATACCGTCTACTGATTATTAAACATATTTTTCAATAAATTGCTTCAAAGATTTATCATTTACGTGATGGCTTTGAGTAGTGACAAGTGGATATTTATTTTCTGCCATGAGTTGTTAATTTCTTGACTGGTTGATTTACGATGGCGCCATATACTGGCGTTTTCAGAAACAGCAGTTCGAAATATCTTGTGAAAGTCACCTTTGATTTTGTATTTAATTTTAGATATTTATTGGAGTTGCAGTTATTCTTATTTTTTTGATAAAAACGCAAGTTGACCTTTTTATGTAGGTAAATGCATATTATGTGTTGATTTAAATAGTATTACTTATTTGTTAAATGTACCTATACTTAATAAATATAATTGCAGTGTATGTTCCTAATTTCAAAATAACAGCTTTTTACTGAATGCTTACTAAAGTTTTTACGGTTTTTTTTCTTAATTTTTGACATTTTATTCCGGCAAATCTCCGAAAAGGCTGAACCGAAATTGACTTATTTTAGAAAAAAGGTTAGGGTTTCTTACAAAAAAATTAAAACCCATGAAATTGTTGATAAAATCAAGATACTTTTAAGTATAATAATTTCACGCGGATGAAAGTCGCGGGTTTTTAGTATCTTCATATAAGTAGTCTCTTAAAATGTTATAAAGGAGATATGATATTCATACTTCTTGGAACAAGACTTTTACAATAGAGAAACAGAACCGATCTCTTCCAATGTTATAAAACTGTTATCTTGTGATTCGCAATAGTTAACAAGAATTACTAGAATGATTTTTCTTCCGTATTGATCTGATAAGTTACCTGAAGGTACCTCCTATGTACCTACAATATCATTGATTGGAATGTTACCTAATCTTCCGTATAGGTGATATCACACATTTATTTTGAGGTACATGTCTATTATGTAGATACGAACCTGCTGAAGTTCGTTTTATCTTAAGTATCTTATCAGTACGTGTCGTCCACGGAAATGGAGAAACTAGCCATGTTGGGAAAACCCTTATCGCAGCATAAGGGCTAAAGCTAAAGCCCTTCATTTCATAGTAATTAGATTTAAAAGAAATTGCCTTTAACTGCAATCGCCACATCGACACTGACCTGCATATTGCAAAAATCGTAAGAAAAGAATTTCGCCGACTACCCTGAAACTTCCCCCTACGTTTTAAACATTTCCTTTCTACGTTCTATGACTTTACAGTTTATGAATTTACAGTATATGGTTCTCACGGCCATATTTTTTCGTTGATGACATTATTGAAGTCGTAAAAAGCAAACAAGGTCAACGAAGTTAATTCGTTTATATAAACTACTCACTACGTCAGGCTAACGCTACTCGAATACACAGCGACAGATCAAGCTATACATTACTAGTAAAACATGGCCTCACTTTGTAAAGGTACCCGTACAATGAGAGATAAAAACTGGTTTTGTATAGCTTGATTGGTCGCCGAGCGTACCTATACAAAAACGGGCCACTATGAAATCACCTCACTAGTTTTAAGACTGTAACTACCGGTGTAAATTACTAGGCAGCCTACTTAAGTCTACTGTAATGTTTTAGATAGGCACCTAATTAAGTTCTTAATGGCTGTTTTAGTGCCGATGTGAGATGTGTGTAGGTACTACCTTCTTAAGTAATGTATCTTCATCTATAAAGGATTGTTTTGTTCTATACAATCATCATGAAATCAACCTATAATAGCAAAACACTGCTCGACATTTCAATGCAATGGAATCAGGTTGCAATCCTTGGCCATGCTTCGAATCTTTCTGCGAAGATCATAAATTGCTCATTGTATCTTAATGGCATTCTACCCAATCGTTTAGCTGCAATTGGTTGTAACTATACCTAGGTACTAAAAATGTGTCGGAACCTAAAGTCTCCTTGTGCTCATCGTCTTGCCTACATGGATATTTTTTTTTTGTAAAAAAATAATACTTTGATCCCAGAGACTAAAAATTTATACTTATAATAAAACGTGGCCAACTTTTAGTCAGCTTTCAGAAAAACTGAGGACTTACTATAAATCTTGAATACACTGCAAGCCATTTCAAAGAGTACTTATTAACCGCACATTATAACTTCTTCAACCACCAGGGGGTAACCATGACGTCTTAATGCAGTACTTATTGTTTTAATGCCACTTCAGTGCGAGAAAGAGACGGAGCTAATTAGCGCCATCTCTTTCCCACTCTGGGATAAGATTAAACAATACTGCTTTAATACATCATGGTAGGCCACCAGAGGCAGACAAAAGTTGCGTCAAAACGAACCGCGAATAGATTTTGCTTAGCCCGCTCGTTTGTACGAATTAAGTTGACAGTTCCTGTTCTCTAAAACACGGTAGTTTTGTCTTGTTATGATTGTTTCGAGAATAATAGCCAAGGGGAACAACTCTCCAACAACGCAGATAAAACGGAACAATTTTGGTGGCGTGATGAATGGAGCACACGATTTTGTATGTTCCCATGCAGGTTTTCTGTGTGTTTTTCGTTGAGCTTGATTTTGATAGTGGCTTCAGTAATGATAACTGCAAAGTGCATAGAATATTATGCTGTAAGTGCCAAAGCCCAAAGAAGTAGGTAGGTAGGCAAATATCCTACTCGAATCCAAATTTATAAAAATGCCGTCACATTGTTTCGGAGACAGTAATTTTCCAGAATTTCGTTTCCCACAAAATGATTCACATAAACATTTCAACAACACATTTCAACTACTATTTACTTGAATTAAACATATTTTGCAGAAATACAATTCAATGAATTTTACAATCACATTTTTTATTTACCAAACTTGTCAAACAGTAGAATATTTTTTTAACGAATATTGTTTGTTTGATGTATGTTTCCATGGCATTTTATTTCAATCAAATTATTTACTAAATATTAAAATATTGTCTTTAAAATTCAACAAGTTGTGCTACGAAATTTAGTGACAGAAACGAATCGCTGCAAAACCGACTCCACGTAGTCTTGTCTGCCCTACCCCTAGAGTGTAATTTTAGCTCGCCTAGGAGCGGTGGGGCAAGGCCCGCGAGCTGACAAGCAGGTGGTGAGCGTTAATACCATCAGCGACGATAAGCTCGCGTGGGGACGCCGGAGCCCTGCAGCGCCGGAGCCGTTACAGAAACCATGCCTGTTGCATGCTTGCTTGCATGCTGCTTGCGTGCTTGCATGCTGCATGCTTGCTTGCAAGTTGCATGTTTGCTTACATGCTGCATGCAACATGCATCAGGCACGGACACTCTTAGTGAGAATAACAAGATTGTTTTCCTGCTTGGCAAGAATTTACCTGCATTATTTTTTTAAACGTGATGTTGTAATTTATGAAACTGTCACTCGATTAAATGTTATGAATATTCTAACATTAAACATTATTTTAAACAAACATTGATAAATAAGTATTCTGCATTTTGATTATTCTATGAAATGATAATATGAGAAACAATTTATGTGAAACGAAATCCGATGAAACAATTAGCTATGAAACAACGCACAACGGCAAAAAAAGATATGGCTCTTAGGGCTCGCAAAAAGCTTTAACCGGCTGCAAGGATTTTGATAATTTTTGGCACAAGGATAGATTGTCCATATCCTGCCTTGAACGTAGCATACAATTTTTTTAACCCAGTAGTACGTGGGTTAATTTCTTCCACGCGGACGAAGCCACGGGCAAAATCTATTAATTTAGAAAGCTGCTGCCAAAAATATATCTTACTAGCCTATGCCCGCGGCTTCGCACGCGTGGGGTTCGATCACTGTCCCACGGGATTTTCATATCGGGATAAAAATTATCCTATGTGTTATCCAGGTTATAAACTACCCCTGTGCCAAATTTCATCCAAATCCGTTTAGTAGTTTTCGCGTGAAAGAGTAACAAACATCCATCCATCCATACATACTTACAAACCTTCGCGTTTATAATAGGTATTAGAAGGATAGTTAGAAAAAATAGTATTGGTTTTCTGAGGGAGAAAAGGCGTTGAATACATTCGACGTAATAATTGGCTTTTAGATTAAGTACTATTTTCCGATCTTCCTCCCAAATGAATTAAATGGCCCAAAGAAAACGGTATGCTTCTGGTTTCAGAAAATTTTCCATTATTACCATAATATTACCGCTGGCCTCGTTAACAACTTATTTTTTCATCATATAATAGGAAGGCCAACTTGGTACTTTTTGTTTAAAAGAAAGTTTTATCAAATTCTATTACAGAACTCATTTGCATTCAGATTACGCGTCCATCGTGAGGACATTGAATGATATTCTATGTAAAAAAAAAACCACGATTAATCATTAAATATGGGCAAGTCAATTTTGTTATTTTGCATGTAAAAAAAGGCTGAAATTATATTTAACAAACATAGTCTGGTCTCTCCAGTAAACTCAAAATAATGATTGTAATTAGGTACCTACTCAACAACCAAAGGGGACAAGTTACGAACAAATGATTGCTGTAGAGGACAGTGAGGACACGTTGAATGGTCAATAACTTACTTAAAGTATTTATAACTCACAATGGTGTATACATTCGGAGCATCAAGAAAAGGCTAAATAGCTTCACCATAGGTGAATATACTGATTTTTGTGTAGAGGAGCTCGTGGCTAAATATTAACAGCCGCATGGGTCATCTTCAAGGTTAAGCCGTGCTTGCCGAGGTTGGTCTTGGATGGGTGACCATCATTACATACCGAGTTTCCTCCGTGCCTCGGAAGCACGTTAAGCCGTTGGTCCCAGCTGTCATTTGTAGATCTTTGACAGTCGTTACGAGTAATCAGAAGCCGAAAATCTGACATCCAGTATTACCAAATGGTATCGTATTATTCAGTCACTGGGTTGTGGAGGTCAGATAGGCAGTCGCTTCATTTAAAATACTGATACTCAGCTGCATCCGGTTAGACTGGAAGCCGACCCCAACAAAGTTTGGGAAAAAGCTAGGCAGATGATGGGTAAATGATGAAATGAAATGGGTAAATCAAGGTGTACGAAGCCGTCAACCAAGCATTCTGTACACATTAAACTAAGTAACCCTACGCAAAAAATATTGCAGGGGCACGACTTTTTTGGGGTAAAACTCAATGTAACACACTTAAAACATTGTGCTAATGGGTGCATTGATAAGAAAACGGTTTATGAAGGTATTAAAGTAAGTTTTAACATAAAAAGTTTTTTCATAAAAAGTTTTTTTTTTTAAACTTGTGAAAAACTAGGAACTTTGACCTCCAATATCTCAGTAACTAGAAGGTCCCCAGGTATGGTCCAGAACAAAAAAAATAAGGAGAACAAGTGCCTTATACCCTTTATTATATCAAAACAACGCAATAATTATTAATTTGATTGAATTGGGCTGGTGTCCGTAACTCCAAGTCTCTAAGTACGTATACAGGATGGCTCCGAGAATCCTAACTTAATAATATTATATATTATATATCAGCCAATGGCCTAATTGCCAAGAGCCTCGACCAATATCTGATGAGGCTCTCGCTAGGCAGCTGGATCAAGGGCTTGATTCAGAAAGCGGTACTCCTGGACACGGCTCGTATTGTTAGGAGGTGCCTTTCTCTGGAGCCCTGACTGTCGGTAGCTTGGACCCTGTTCCCGATACCGGTGGGCTACTAATTTTTATATTTTTAAATGTTTTTTTATTACTAATGATTTTGTAAAAATATTTAAAAATGTAATTAATATGTTAGAAAATAAATAAAGGAAATTATAAATACGAAAATAAGTTTGTTTGTTTGTTACCCCTTCACGCCAAAACCATTGAA
This sequence comes from Cerastis leucographa, assembly GCA_963082945.1. Lineage (NCBI taxonomy): Eukaryota > Metazoa > Arthropoda > Insecta > Lepidoptera > Noctuidae > Cerastis > Cerastis leucographa. Next base: position 14,659,269 of record OY720356.1, on the reverse strand, counting down.
CACTAACACGTAACTATTGGAATGAATGAATTCCGGTCAGATCTAGAGCATTTATCCGGAGCAAAACATTATTAAAATTCCATGAAGTTTTAATGCACCCGTCACAAATAACGTACCCTGCTTTCCGTCTCCACTTATGAAGAATTCGAAACCAGCTACTTATTTACCTTGCCTTTAACCAAGCATTTTGTACATTAATATCTATTATACAAGGTGTTGTTTTGCATCCTCGTCAAATTGAAGGAGGTAACTATGATAATGATTCTCGTCCCGAATCAATAATTAAATGGGTAGGTAATTTTTATTTTTTTCTTATTTACGGAAATCGGTAAGTGTGAACCACCCGTGTTTTAAACGCGGGCCGTCTGATTCTCGCACTATAACCTCGCTTCCACACATACAAACAATCTCAAACGTTTATTCGATAATTTCTTAGTCCCTAAACCACGTTAAGGGGATTATTCTGAAATATAATATAAACAACGAAAAAAATCAGCGTTTATTCATTATTTACTAGGTCCGGTAATTTTAATTGATTGTTTACGTCTTTTGTGACAACCTCCTGAATTTTGACGAGGATGTAAAACAACACCTTGTATTATTGGAGTCTTCATCTGCACTGCAGTTACTTGCTATTTCATATCCACAGGTACAGCGTTTACAGTTCATTAACTTCTATTTTTTTAATTCTTGTAAATAAATCACAGTAATCTTTATTCCATTCCATCTTTATCTTTATTCTAAATTCGTAACCACTATTTCAGTCAGACGAAATAGCTCGCAATTAGAAGTCTAGTCGCAGTAATTATTATTACTTATTAAGTTTTTGTTTTTTATTTTTGTATTTGTTGAAATGAGTATTAGTCTATTTTATGTGTACATGTGTAGAATATATATATACATATGTAAGAATATACTATTTTGAAATAATTAATCATTTTTAGATATTATTTTGTACCCCATCACAAATGTTGTCCTATTTAACTCAAAGGTTCATTAGATAATGCTTTGTGGCATTAAGTCCACCTATGTAATGTGTAAATAAATAAATAAGTTGCTGTTGGCTTGGTTTATTTCGGTCGAAGGTAACATATCTTTGAAAGGTCTGTACGTTTACTGCAGTTTCATATTAAAATATTTTGTATCTAGACCTATTTAAGAGCTTAATTTATTTCAGAACAATGTTTTAACAACTTCTGTTTAATTTTATTTACAGTACAGTTATTCAATTATTTGAAGTTAACGTCCCCTGTGTTCACTATTTGGATCCCATTGTAATCGAATTAAAACTTCGCAGTTTCATTATTACAGTACCTACCCGAACCCTTTTAAAAATAAATAACTATAATAAAAAGGAAAGGCCAATTTCAAGTAGACAGTTATTCCAATTAACAAATATTTCCAAAATGTAAATATCGGTCTTCATAGAAGTGTTTCTCAATCATTATTCATTAGTCTTAAGAAACTGCCACGGCGAATTATCAAGCTATACATTTCCAGTATAACATGGCCTTGCTTTGTACAAGTTTCCAATACAATGAGAGATCCGCATAAACAGGTTTTGTATAGCTTGATTGATCGCCGTGCGTACTACTACAATTCGTGCTATTGCTACCACAATTTGTCTCTGCATCTCTTCAAGCTTAGATTAATTTAGAAATGAAGATTTCCGATGCAAGAGGGATAGAGACTCGAGATCAAACTAAATTATATTTCCGTTTCGTTCTTAAGTTAAGTGTACAGTTACAAGCATAATACCTATGCTCTTAACAGAAATCAGAAGCGCTTTATTCGTGGTGGTATGGCAACATTGAAGTAAGCCAATTAGTTACTTATTTCATCATAGTACGGATTCCAAAATTATACATTCGTAACAAAATATAATTGTTGTAGAATATCAGATTGGGGTTGGCGCATCATGTTTTTTTTCTTCCATTCTCCCTCAGCAACCATATCGGATAGCATTTCACTTTCCTACAATCCATCTATCTTTTTCATAATAACATCCGCCCGGGTCAATCTTTAAGGTTAAGCCGTACTTGCCGAGGTTGGTCCGCGGATGGGTGACCATAATTACATACCGAGTTTCCTCCGTGCATCGGAAAGCAAGTTAAGCCGTTGGTCCCGGCTGTCATTTGTAGATCTTTGACAGTCGTTACGAGTAGTCGGAAGCCAAAAAGTCTGACATCCAGTCTTACCAAGGGGTATCGTATTACCCAGGCTAGGCAAATGATGATGTCTTTGAGCCTTTTCCCAAACTATCTTGGGGTCGGCTTCCAGTCTAACCGGATGCAGCTGAGTAATAGTATTTTACATGAAGCGACTGCCTATCTAACCTCCACAACCCAGTAACTGGGTAATACGATACGCCTTGGTAAGACTGGATGTCAGACTTTGGCTTCTGACTACTCGTAACGACTGTTAAAGATCTACAAATGACAGCCGGGACTAACGGCTTAACGTGCTTTCCAAGGCATGGAGGTAGCTCGGTATGTAATTATGGTCACCCATCCACCGACCAACCTCGGCAAGCACGGCTTAACCTTAAAGATCGACCCGTGCAGCTCTTATTATTTAGCGACAAGCTCCTCCTGATCTGTGCTCCATCTATTAGCATTTAAATTCACATGATCACAAGTGTGCCATCTCTCCTCATAAAAGTACATGATCATATGAATTCTTGTGACTGTACCTACAAGGAAAGTTTCATAATTAAAATTTTGTGAAGCAAGTTTCAATTTGAGACTAAATTAACTGACAGGTGCACAGTGCAGCAAATGAAATTGGTGTCGTTGGAAATGAAAGTATAAAATGACTTTTGTAGAATTTTGTTTGCAATTCCTAGGATTTTTTTGATTCATTTTTTATAACAACTGAGTTTCTGTTTTGTTTCAAGGGTTACATTTGGTAGAGGATTTATTAAAGGTAAAAATATTGCTGTGAATTCATTCAGTTAATCTGTTAAAAATCGTGGTTTGGCAGAAAAAACATTTGGTCGGATTTAAAAATAAAATCTTTCAGAAACGTTCTCTGGTTTCACCAAACTATCAACGCCTTGACATAAGCGCATAGCAAGTTATTGAACAAGGACATCTGCAGTACATTCATCATTCAGTAGAATGTCACCCCTCTAAAGGGAAGTGTCTCTACTCATGTAGGGTTGTCACGTTTGGGTAAAGACAATTTAAGATTAGCGTTCGCAACAAAATACGTAAAGCAAATAAAAACCGGCCAAGTGCGAGTCGGACTCACACGAGAAGGGTTTCGAACCACTGACCGTAACAATATTTAAAACTACATATTTGTTTACTGTATTTAATTGTAATTATTTGTTGTTATGGGAGACAAAGGACAAAAGAAGATAGAAGCGGCTTGAGCCGACCCCAAGTACCATGGAACAAGGGCTGAAAGATGATGAGGTTGACGTTGTTTTAAGGGCCATAGTAATCTATACAAATAAATAAAATTGAAGTGCCTGTTTGTAATATTAAAATAACGGCTTTTTACTACATGCATATGAATGTATACAGGAAGAATTTTTAGTCACCATCCAAATTTTGTTATATTAATCTTTGGCGAAAACCATTGAATACGTGTTTTTTCTTTTAGTATCACTCAATACAAAAATATTGAGATATCACATCACAAAGTTATCTATAAAAAGTTGATGCCGACTTGGGATGACGATAGATAATTATGTGTCGCGCAGGTGTAGCGGGGCGGGGGGCAAGCGGGGTGCGCGCTGCATTTTTCATTGAATGTTTGCGCGGCAAGTGTAGTATTTTAACGTTTAACTTAGTGAGCGGATAATTATTTCGAGAAAATGATTTAATATGAAAATTTTACGTAACGTTTTTTTTTCAAAAATGGAGTTAGTGTATGATACATAATGCCTAGAAAAAATTTGGACGGTGACTAAAAATTCTTCCTGTATATACGGTACATGTACCAAAATAACATTTTTTTCAATTTTTATCTGTCTGTCTGTTTGTTTCGGCTAATCTCTGGAACGGCTGGACCGATTGTGACGGGACTTTCACTGGCAGATAGCTGATGTAATAAGGAGTACCTAGGATACATTCACTTTAGAAAAATTATTAATAATTTTTAAAATAAAAATGAATATAAAAAAAAACTTTTTTGTTAAATTCCACGCGGACGAAGTCGCGGGCATAGCTAGTATGAATATATACACCTAAAATTTCAAGTGCACCTATTATGGTTCAAAAGATATAGCTCTATGACAGACTGACGTACGGATAGACAGTCTGACAGAGCCTTAGTATTAGGGTCCCGTTGTCACCCTTTGTGTACGGAACCTTAAAAAGTCAGCAAAAGAATGAAGGGACTTAAAGTTTGTTTGGGGCTTGCATGTGTCTTTACTGGACTTAGTTTCTTAAATCCTTGTAATGGCCAAGGATATACCTATATATAGATAAGTAGCACAGGTGTTTATTCCGTAGTGTCACGTAATGCCTAAGTGAAGTAGTTCGAAAGATACATCTTGCAAACGAACTTTGCGAGTAAGTTTAACGTTTGCAATCTAGAATATTCGGTTATGTGTTTGAGTAGCTCGTCGCAAATTTTAATTAGTATAAGGTTGAGTTTCCTAGCGTGCATATGAAACATCGATACATAATATGATACTAGAAAGAGATTGTCGCTCAAGTTTGAGTGAGAATTCAACTTCATTTAACAGAGTTTTACTGCTTCCACTTTCTTCACCTTGTGGCGGGTTTACTCACAAATGCAACTCATCATCATCTGCCTAGCCTTTTCCCAAACTATGTTGGGGTCGGCTTCCAGTCTAACCGGGTGCAGCTGAGTACCAGTATTTTACATGGAGCGACTGCCTATCTGACTTCTACAACCCAGTAACTGGGTAATACGATACCCCTTGGTAAGACTGGATGTCAGACTTTTTAGCTAGCTAGTCGCAACGACTGTCAAAGACCTACAAATGACAGCCGGGACCAACGGATTAACGTCCTTGCCGAGGCACTGAGGAAACTCGGTATGTAAGTACCTATGGTCACTCATCCACGGACCAACCTCGGCAAGCACGGCTTAACCATGAAGATCGCCCTTGAAGCGTCTTGATCGATCTTGAAGATCGGCTGTTATTGTTTAGCCACGAGTTCCTCCACAAATACAACTGACTAAGTAAATTAATCTTCTGTACCAATGAAATGAACCTACTATAAAAATAATCCATTTATTTTCAGGTTACAACGACCAATACATAAATACCTTAACGTAAATATAGATACTATAACAATTGTGTTAGTATATTGAAACATAAAGCTATGTTAGTAATACTTAACTTGCAGGACGTTTTGTGCGTCCGTGTGGAATTTGTCCGAGGAAGCAACGGAACACCACATCCTGCGGCTAAAAACTTTCCTCTTACAACAAATGGAGAGAAAATGTTGGTGTGCGCACCACAAACGCCTTGAAATTGACGTTGGGGCGCGACTCCAGCAGCTGCATTCTTGGCGTGTACTTCAATCTCTGGCGCACGTACTCCTCGATGTTCTCTGCCTCAGTGGTGGACGAAAGATGTAAACCGGGGTGTTCGGCTTCGGAGCCCTTCCGTAGCGGTTAATTATAGGTTCCTTTTTGTTTTCTTTTAAAATTAGATCATAAATGTGTTCAAACAACATTTATCAAAGACTCGTTTTTGTATTGCGATAAACGATCTCAGCAAAATAAACAACAACCCCGATGCTTTAAAGCGTGTGTACGGGACCCTTCACCTTGTTCGATACGCACTTGACCTGTTTTTATATCAAACTGTGTAGTTAGGTATGTATTTCAAAACCATTCCTGTTACAAACAACGCCTAATCTATGTTGACATGTGTGAGGAAATTTAAATAGTATGATTTTTCTTCATTTCTTTAAATTAAGAAAGACATTTCACACTAAACAAATGTTAAACCAATGGCGATTACAGCATCCAACAGCACTGTATGCCCCAGATAACAGCTCGACCTAAACCCTTGTTAAAAGACTAGACAGTCTAATCACATTACCACATAAAGTATTAACTATTCTCTAGCTACCAGTAAAGTGCAAAAAAAAAACAGACGAGTAGCATAGGAACTATTTAAATGCAAAAGGAACTAACTGCCTAACACGTTTCCAATCAGACTTTCAGGAAAAAGACTTTCAACTACAAAATTAAATATATATTGATTTCAAGGTAAGCTTACTAATAATTTTGTGAAAGAAAAACGGCGCAGGTAGTCTGAAGGTGGCAGTCGTAATTAGCAGGCTGGCCTACAATAAGTGAGAGATTAGGCCAGGTGTACACAGGTGTGGCCAAAGTTCCGGCTAAAGCTTAATTTAATGCAAGCTTCGGCTTACCCTTCCTCTTTACTGAGAATCTGATTATTCTCTGTATTACATAACATGAATAGTTGAGTTCGGAGAACTGTATAAATTCTGGTTTTTAGTTATGACTTAGGTACTTCAAGTACTATGTATATTTTTTTAGTTATAACTTACTAGGAAACTTACTTTTCAGGGAAATAGAAATACCTACTTCGTTGATTTTATTTCTGTTTTGTTTAGTTGTTGATTGTAGTTTCTGTGCCATACAGGACTCATTTATATATATATTAGTCTATGATACAGGATACAAAAGGATCTCGACGCACCAACCGTAAACCACGTAATCAGTATGTCATGTCGAAAAGGGTTTTTTTTCATCGGTAATTAAAAAATATAGGTAACAGCTCTTTCCTACAAAAGTGTAATTATATTACAACATCTAAATGTTCGGAATATTACTGAGAACGAGGAAACCGTTTGTGCGATGGTGTCCCATCCACCTTGTGAGCATTTTTTTTTTCATGTCTCATAATAACTACTTGTGTGGAACTAATCAACTAACTGTGGGACTTACACTTTCCTGGTTTTTAAATTTAATAATACTTTAATGGCTTCAGCTTTCACCTTTCTTAGAAGAAAGTTATCTTATCAGAAGCCAGGCAAGGTAAAGACTTGTGCTTATTAAAATTCTGTATTGGAAAGACTTTTTTATAAGGTCGAAGGTTGGAAGTTATTTTTCTTCATTTTGTCCTGTTTTCTTGTCATAATCAACTCTCGCGTTTCGACATTTTGTGACAAAAAAATGGATAGCTTTTTTTAATTTGTAAACGCTGCTATTTGTAACTTCTCAATAATCGTCATTTTAGGTCTTTTAAGTCCCATAATATTAAATTGGATTCTGTCGTGGCTAAATAACAGTAACTAACAGTATGCGTCGATATTCAAGGATAATCCGTGCTTGCCAAGGTCGGTCTGTGGATGGGAGATCATTATAACATACCGGAATTCCTCCGTGCTTCGGAAAGTAAGTAAAACCGGTGGTCCCGGCTGTCATTTGTAAATATTTGACAGTTGTTACCGGTCTAGTACTCCAGTCTTTCCAAGGGGTACCGTAATACCCAGCATCAACTGGGTTGTGGAGGTCAGATAGGCAGTCGCTTCATGTAAAATACTGGTGACAAAAACTGGTACTGGTGAAATACTTCATGTATTAAAGCTGCATCCGGTTAGACTGGAACCCGACCCCAAAATAGTTGGAAAAACCGGCCAAGTGCGAGTCAGACTCGCGCACAAAGGGTTCCGTACCAATATTTATAAAAACTGCCATAAATGAGACTCGTTTTGAGTACAACTGACGCTTAGCGCCATCTATCGACATTTCTATGGAGTTGTTCGAAATTTTCGAGTCAAATACAATTGGTCGACTATTACTCGTAAACTTGTAAGGCCTACTTAAGTGTGATAGTTTTCCTTTAAACTTCGTTATATATAGGTACTACTTACGTGACATTTGAATTTCTAACCACAACGGTTTATTTGGTAGAGGGGGGGACACTTGGCTCTAACGAAAATTGGTACTTTAATGCTTGATAAGTCACGAACGGTTTAATTAATTAAAAAATAGTCCTCCCAGAGCCCTAATATTTTTGAAAGACCTATCCAACGATATCCCACACTATGGGAAGGGCGAAAAAAAAATCATCCCCACTTTACATGCAGGGGAGGTACCCTAAATAATTGTTTTATTTTACCACTTTTTTGGCGTAATTAACGTATATACTCATGCTAAATTACAACTTTCTAGTACCAATAGTTTTTAAACTAAACCGCGGACAGACAGACAGACGGACATAGCGAAACTATATAAGGGTTCCTTGTTGACTTCGGAACCCTAAAAAGGCTTGCCAGATGATGGTGGTATTAGATGGGATTTTAACAATGGCGTCGTGCGTGTAGCCCTTCGCAGAGATTAAGCATGTTGTTTGAAATTATGTTGCAGCCGATTTCTGTGATATATTTTTCACCCACTTCCTGTTTTCTCATTAAGTTGAAACTTTGCAATTCTGACTAGTTTTGACGTCAATTCTATATAATGGATTTATGGCGTAATAGCTCTAATCAGATAAAGGAAACGAAAAATGATTCACAAGGTTGCCCTTGTGAATCATTTTTCGTTTCCTTCGATAAGCGTAAAATCATTTTACTGTTAATGTTAGCCTATGTCATCCCACTGCTGGGCAAAGGCCTCTCCCCACGACTTCCAAATCTTTAGATCCAGGGTCAATGTGGACCACTGGTCGTTGGTTCTGTCCAGCTCGTCCCGCCATCTCCTGCGAGGTCTACCGCGTCGCCTACTGGCTGTGTCAGGGCTCCACATCGTGGTTATTTTGGCCCACAATTTTAAGCCAGTAAAAAACTTTTTTTTACACACATTGAATGCCTTGTTGCTCGAGTGGTCGCAAGCACAACTGCTGACCTTAAGGTCCTGGGTTAGATTCTCGGGTCAGGCAAAGCGTATTTGCGTTTTTCCATAAGTAGCCACGGAGTCTGGATTGGTGCCCGGTTGCTGCCAATAGGCTCGCCCCATATTAAAATGGGACCTAAACATGACTGGTGAAATGTGGGTGCAGCACTTATTAAGTAGGTACACCTCTGGCTAAGGCTTCGGGGTTTAGCTACAGTAGTGATTTTATGTTAAGTTATAAACTCAAGCCTTTTTTCCATGGACTATAGCTACAGAACGCCACACAATCCCTTCACGTCATTTTTAATAAAACTACTACTACCTGGCCCTCGTAACTTCGTCTGCGTTACATTTCCCCGTTTTTATTTTGTTTTTTTTTTCATTAAGCGTTATGTTATATAAATAGCCTTAGCCTTCTTTGATAAATGTGCTATCCAACATATCATATCCATCATAACATATCCATCTAAAAGCATTTTTCAATTCAAATCAGTTGTTCCCAAGATTAGCGCGTTCAACCAAACAAACAAACAAACTCTTCAGCTTTACAATATAGATTTGTAATGCGAAACTCATTTGTAATGTAATATTAATTACTACAGTGTTAATATCAAAATAATTGTTTATTACACAGCGTTCGAAGTTGGTACGAGTATCAATTTGAGAGAGGAAAGCGGGCTCTAAAGTTTGTCGGGCCGTGAGATCATAACCAAATTGTACTTGCAGATGCCACCTGAATTAATGCAAATCCTCGGCTAAGCTACTATAACTTAGTAACAGTTCTGCTGCGGTATTTGAATAATATTTAAGAGGAACTCCCTCTGCGACCCTTTATGAACACTCGTAAACAAACAAAACCTTCGTTAGGTTCGGCAGTTACCGGTTACGAACGTTTACGATTCGATTCTGTTGAAAGAAATAATAAAAAAGTATTTAGTAGTCTCTCACAAGACCAAAAAAAATGGTTAAAATTAAAAAATAAAGAAAGTTATATAAAAACTGGCTGCTGCCCGGGACTTCGTTCGTGTGGACATTTTGATTGATTTTAGGGGTATGAAAAATAGATTTTGGCCGATTGTCAGACCTACCCGATATGTACACAACATTTCATACAATCGGTTCAGCCGTTTCGGAGGTGTTTGGTAACAAACACCGCAACACGAGAATCTATGTATACATCTTCTATACATCTATAAAAATAAATAAAATTGAAGTGTCTGTTTGTAATATTAAAATAGCCGCTTTTTACTACATGCATAGGAATGTATATACGGTACATATACCAAAATAACAATTTTTACAATTTTTGTCTGTCTGTCTGTCGGTCTGTCTGTCTGTTTGTTCCAGCTAATCTCTGGAACGGCTGGACCGATTTTGACAGGACTTTCACTGGCAGATAGCTGACGTAATAAGGAGTAACTTAGGCTACTACTATTTTAGAAAAAATCTTATTCCACGCGGACCAAGTCGCGGGCACAGCTAGTTTTATATATTAGAAGAAGTAAAGCATATTTAAAAATTAAGATTAATTAAACTGGTCCTGCACGAGGCCAAAAGGTGTCTTATCTTAGCATGGTGCTGTTCTTGGGTTGGCAGAAGTTTTTTTGGGTTTTGGTATTTAGTCACGTGAAAGCGCCAATGTATACCATGAAATTTAAATTTACTTACGTTTTATGTAATTTGCGGGTCTGTGTTATGTTGTATGTTTATTAAAATATGATTCGCGACTATAACAAATTTGGCTTTACGGAGTCAGTTATATCATTTAAGCCGATTGAATGACTTTTTCATGATGTTTATTTTTAGACCCGGGGAGGAAATTATCTACTACACCGATGACGATGACCGATGATGTAGGCATCCAACGCGTGATGTTATATTTTTTTATCACAAAACTTTGTTTTTGTCACAATTCGAATGTAAAAAATTTTGTTCAAAACAATAAGATTTAGTGCGTTATTTTTTTATGTTTTCAGTTTTCTGAAATGCCAATTATTTTTAGAAATGTTATGAATTTTATTCTATGTTGCACAGAGTATTCTATGTTATCACAGATTTTTTACATAAAATGCTTACGAACGGACTGAATAAGAAAGAGATTAGTTATATGACTTAAAGTTGGTTTTGACATATTATATTGGAGGTTGGAATTGTTATACAGGCTCAAAAAAAAATACTAAAAAAAACCCGCGAATATGATGATTTTCCATATCAAAAATTTTACCGTAGTTATTTATTATAGTAAACCCACGGTCACTGACTTATCTTCAACACGTAAATAACAGCAACTTCTTCAAAATTTCACGCCCATATTGCCTATATTTCTGACCAACTTACAAAATGCAAAAACCCGTAGATGACGAAAACAGTACCATGATTTAGAGTTCCTTGCACTCTACTGCATTGTAATATCATAAAGATACAATAGAGCAAATTGTTCGCAGCACGTGCCGGGGTAACGAACATTACACCTCTGCACCTCTTCCAGTATAACAATATCTTCATCACTTACTGATACTGGGCACGTTCGCGTCCAAATGAGAGAGAATCTAATCTTTTTTCTACCCTCTCTCTGCGAGCCGAATGCGAACGACTTGGCCACGAGCTAGTTCCTACTTTATCATTTTTCGTCGACGGCAAGTCATGGAAAAGCAATATACGCAATTTCATTTACTTGAATGACATATTTTCTCCGGCTATTTTAATTTAAAAATTAAACTACTGAACGATTAAGATGAAATTTACTTTGGGACCAATTGGAAAGTAAATCCTTTCACATACGGATAGAATTTTTCAAATCGGTTCTTAGGTGACGGAGTTACAAGGTAACACACATAAAAAAAAACTACCGAATTGAAAACCTCCTCCTTTTTTGAAGACGATGAAAAAAAAACAAACCCGACGAAAACTAGTGACAGACGCGAGTGTCGTGACGCAAGTTCGCCACAAGTCGCATCGTTTGAGGTCCTGAACACTCCGTTAAATATCTCGTAGAAGTCGTAGATGGTCATTTATACAAAGCCATTTGACTTCGGCACCTTTTACAAAGCTGGATTAGATCTCTTTTGCATAATCAGTGCCAATTCCGCTGAATTCACGAGTCCAACTTCGGGTATTTATGTATGATAAATTCATTGGGGAGATAATCTGAATACTTAGTGAACTGAGTTGCGTACTTGTCGCTTTTACTGAAAGAGGGTTTCAATTAGCTGTAAATGAGCCTCATTATGTAATCAAGACCAGATTTTCTTTTTCATTAAGGCAGGTATTTGTTGGTAGCTTGTGTTCTGAGAACCAAGTTCAAACTTTACCAAATTGTACGGCTGTGTAGACTTGAAATAACATTTGGGATTAGTAACTCACCTGGAATCTCCGTAGTGTTTCTGTTCTTCAGTGGTCATTTTCTAACAGGTTGGATTTTTTGTCAACATGGTCTATTGCTGGTCATAGACCACTGTGTTAAATACTCTGCTCCATCAGCTTAAGTTTAGGTACGCTTGGACAACAAATTATATAATGAATTTAACTTTAATGAAATCTATGTAAAATATATTTTCTTTCAGTCACTCATCATCTGCCTAGCCTTTTCCCAAACTAACTTGGGGTCGGCTTCCAGTCTAACCGGATGCAGCTGAGTACCAGTATTTTACATGAAGCGACTGCCTATCTGACCTCCACAACTACTGGGTACTACGATACCCCTTGGTAAGACTGGATGTCCGACTTTTGGCTTCTGACTACTCGTAACGACTGTCAAAGATCTACAAATGACAGCCGGGACCAACGGCTTAACTTGCTTTCCGAGGCTCGGAGGAAACTCGGTATGTTATTATGGTCACCCATCCACGGACCAACCTCGGCAAGCACGGCTTAACCTTAAAGATCGACCCGTGTGGCTGTTAATATTTAGCTGCGAGCTCCTCTTTCTGTCACTATGATGTAATATTTTAGTGATTTGCTGTGCAAGTGACTCTTAGTACCATCATCATCTGCCTAGCCTTTTCCTAACTATTTTGGGGTCTGACCTCCACGAACGAGGGGGTCTACTCTCTAAGTCCGTCAACGAAAATACGGGTCCTTTCGTTACTAGCTTTATACTTCGAAATGTACCCTACTCCCTAATATTTACGGATTCATGAGTTTTGAAAACACATCGGGAGTAAGGACAACTGTCCAATCGTGTTGTCATTCATTTTTAGTTCGGGCGCCAAACGAATCTCGTGTCCGTTAGTGATACAGAGTAGGAAACGACCGTAACTTCGGCCGAAACTACGGATTTCGTGCTTAGAGAGTAGACCCCCTGTTATTAGGTAACACGATAACACTTTGATTAAAGCCTTGATTGATTATTTACTACTGGCCCATAGTACCGTGTGACGTGTCATTGGTAAATGTGTTATGAGAACAAGCAATTTGGATAGTGCCTGTGTGCGTCGCATCGTGACAGATTTTCTTAGGAGAAAAACTATTATCCTTTCTGGAGACTCTAATAATATTATCATTGTCTTTAGCCTTTATGTGGCCTGTTACGATTTTCTTACAAATTTTTTCAAGAAGAATTTTGTTATTATGAAATATGTTGGGTTAATGTCTATTTTCGATCATCGAAGCTATATTAGGAATCGAATTCAGAAATATGCTGTGTGATATTGAAAATATAGGAACCCTATTTATAGACGATTGCTGTGATCTAGCGTAATAAGATTGAATGATTCAAAAACATATACCTAGATAAGTAGGTACTGAACCTGTTTTTAAAGTATTTACTTGTTTTGAAAAGCCACTTAAATTATTTATCATACTAAGAAATCAGCCTATAGGTGAACTTATTTTTTTTTTAAGGAACCATATTCGCAAAAAGACAAAAAATGTATTCGTATAATCATATAATCATGATCCAATAATCATATCTGGGTTGGAAGAAAGTTAGGCCAGATCCTTTTATATAAAGTGATTTTTTTACCTGAGGCTCGCTTTCAGCGGGTCTTGCTTATTTCAAATTACACAGGGGACGAGCAAATAACATTTTTCTGACTCCTTGCCAAAAATCTTTTTGTTTCTCAAATGGGATTGTGGCATTGAAATCAGAGAGAATCTTTTGTTTTGTGGATTAATTTTGTCTTTTGGCTGTTGTAATAAGTCATTGTTGATTGAAGAAAAAATATTAATAAATGAATGCTATCCGATACTCGGGGACGACGGGATTTATGCCCAGCAGTGACATGATTATGGCAGAAAATATTTATTACCCAACATTACGCTTGTAGGTTGCCAGTTATGTGTATTACACGTCATAAGGGCGAGCCTATTTCCATACTTGCTTCGGTTACAAAACCAAACTTCGCAGCTGTAACTTAGAAATTCCAGATAAAAAAGCCAATAACATTTTGCCGTACCTGGAAATCGAGCCCAGGACCTCATACCGGCAGTCACGCTTGGGACACCAGAAAAAGTGATAAAGAGAAATCTTTGTCCAGCAGTGGCCGAGTAGTCTAAACTAATATTATAAAGAGGAAAGATTTGATTGTTTGTTTGTTACGATTTAACTCAAAAACTTCTTGACCGATTATGGAAACATTCTTTCACCATTAGGAAGCTACATATTTACCGAGTAACATAGGCTATATTATATTACAATTTTCGCGGACGAAGTCGCGGAAGTTGATGATATAATATGATGATGATGATGAAAGAAAAGATTAATTAGTGTAATAAATCAAGACTTTATTATGGCCTACTTAGATAGCAAAGAAATACCTATTTAATAGATCCGCTATTATAAATATCCGATTCGATATTTCTAAAGTAAAGACGCTTTAGGAGTTCGCGACCTCGTTGACCTTTGCAGCTAACTGAAGAGGTCAACGGTAGTAGGTAGGTAGGTAGTGAGTAGGTACTGGGTACTTAGTGGGTACGTAGCGTGTACGTAGTGGGTACGTAGCGTGTACGTAGTGGGTACGTAGCGTGTACGTAGTGTGTACGTAGCGTGTAAGTAGTGCGTACGTAGCGGGTACGTAGCGTGTACGTAGTGGGTACGTAGTAGGTAGGTAGTCGTAGGTAGGGCTTTGCAACGCATGCTGGGATCAGGAAGTAGAAAAATATAATACAAACAAATACTTTACTTAAAATACAGTGTTAAAGTAGATTTTTTTTATCTACAAAAGATTTGAATGCATTGCTTATGAATACACCTATTGTGATTTCGATTCATATTTTCTTACTTATTTTTAAAAAGCTCATCCTAAGTATATCGGTTTCCATTTGCTAGATGAATATAAATAGACCGTTGTTTATAAAGATAAGCGTATATTTCTATTCGAAATTCGAACAAAAACATGATTCCTTTCTCTTTGTATAAACAAAGATGGTATATTTTCTTCGCAGATTGATATTTTTGGCCGACACCGTGTGTTCATAAGTTCAACTGAGTCATGCTTGAGATGGGACTTAGTGGCGGCTTATATATAAGCAGGAGATATTTAAATATGTAAATTTGTGACGTCAGGACGTGACTATGTTGGATGAATCTTAATTTTAATCTACATAATAGGTATGAATGAGTGATGTGGCTATTCGATTTAGGCGGTGTGAATATTTATTCCAGTTGGTACTGAAGAGACGTAACCTCTATGGCTATTTAAGATCTGACTACCACATTATAATGAATAGAAGAAAAATCCTATTTAGAACATTAATTTAAAAAAAAAAGAAGATATAAAAAGCAAAAAAAAAATACATTCTCGTCAAATTCAAGGAGGTAACTATGCTACTGATTCTCGTCCCGAACAATAATAAAATAGGTCCTAGGTAATTTTTTTTTTTCTTATTTACGGAAATCGGTAGTTAAGTGTGAACCACCCGTGTTTTAAACACGGCCTGTGTGATTCTCGCCCTATTACCGCGCTTTCACATTCCCTAAACCACGTTAAGGGGGTTATTCTATAATACTATCAAACTTAAACAACCAAAAAAATCAGCGTTTTTTAATAATTAACTAGGTATCGTAATTTTAATTATTTATTTAGGTCTTTTGTGACAACCTTCTGAATTTTGCCAAGGATGCAAAACAACACTTTGTATACTAGCGGAATAAAAGGTTTATTATCACTGTTACTTTTATTGAAAACATGTTATGTAAGGTTTTCAGCGACTTGGTACCTTAGTACCTAGTTAAAAAATTCAGCATCAGTGTATAAATTCCGAAACAACTTGTTTTGGAGTAAAAAGGTAGCACTCAGGGTTTTCGTTCTTTAAAATAAAAACGAGGTCACTCGAATTTCTTTTAGGTAGGTTGCTACTAGAAATTTATGAAAAAAAAAAACTAAGTACTTACCTACTTAAGAAAAAAAACTTATTTAGGTACAAAAAAATTTACCCCTTTAAAACAAATATGAAAGTTCTTAGGTACTTCGGATATCATTCCAATAAGTTTAATAGTACTTTCGATCAAAACATCGAAGTAAAGTGTTATTTAAGCGGGTAAAAACCCGACAGTAACGACGCCTAAAGGGAAGGTCGGTGTTTAAAAAAAAAAAAAAATATATTTTTCATGCAATATTTTCTAAGTCTGTAGGGCGCACGCCAATGGTAACTCTTTTAACTATAAGTGGCTTAGCAAACAACAAGGTTTTAATAGAATCCGAGGCCAGCATTATACTGGTTTTTTTACCACTGAAGTTCGGCCTAACGTACTTACAAAATACAAACCTCAATTTATAAAATCTTCAAAGATACTCCCTGAATATCAATACCCAGTAACCATGGAAATCCATCTAAAAGTTGGAAACTTCGAAGTTAAAAACGATGGGAACGTAAAACAAAGTTTTTAAAACCGCATTTCGATCGCAATATCCATTCTTCAGACGATCGCTCTTTTTTATAACGACTTTTTAGATCGTGCTGTTTTCATAAGCACCCAAGTCACCCAACGTGTTGGGTAATGTGGGATGTTGAAGAACTTCGACCCATTTAGTAAGTGTTAACAGACAGTAAATTAGATCATACGATAATGACTTGGGATCACTTGCGACGTTTTTTTTCCGTTTTATATAAGACTACCTTATGCCCGCGGCTTCATCCGCCTAGAGTACAGTTATTGTCCGATTACGGATCTTACTACCGACATAAAAAATATCCTGTGTGTGTAATCCATGTTTTAAACTATCTGTATTCCACTTTTCCTCCAAATGAGTTCAGTAGTTTTTGCGTGAAAGAGTAACCAACATCCATACATCCTCACAAACTCGTATTTATAATATTAATAAGTAGGATATGAATACTGGTTTAAAAACTCGAAGTGTACGCACAACGACCAATCAAGCTATGCAAAACAGTATACGCTGATCTCTCTTTATTGGGAAAATCTATGCAGAGCGAGGTCAAGTAATACTGGAAATGGGCTTGAAATTTTACCGTGTGTAGCCCCGTGTGGCGCTCACTGTCCTCGTTCAGACGTTTGTAGAAGAAAAGACAGGTACCTTATAATATTCCTTAAAACATTCAGAACGTTATAAATTAGGTACTTCAAGAGACTAAAATACGTTCCCACGTCACGTATTTAATTTGTTCTTTTATGAAAGACACTAGGCATGGTAATTGACGTTTTGAAATTGTCATCATGAGTGACTAATGCAGCCTGAACCACAAGATATAATAAAAACGACCAAGTGCGAGTCGGAATCGCGCACCGAGGGTTCCGTACAAACCAAAATTACTGAAGAGAATAAATAAAAACTATGTGATCTAACAAAAAAATTAAGGATTTCGGAATTTTTCCTTTTTATGTGCTATAAAACATTTCGTGCCAAATTTCAAGATTCTAGGTCGACTGGAAGTACCCTTTAGGTTTAGATTTCCTTGCGAGTAGTTGCTATTTTGAAAAATTGTTGTTTCTTTTGATTGCGTTGACATAGAAGTTTGATTTCGTTACAGCTTATAGACCTGAGTATTTGATATGAATTTCAATTTAATATCTCCACGCGTTCATGAGGAAAGGGGTAGTTAGTTTAACATTATTTTTTTTTAATTATTTTTTTTTATTTATTTATTTATGCACACATAAAATACTTAAAAGAACAGTACATTAAGATAGTAGAGCACAAAGGTACTGCTTATTTCAAAAGAAATTTCTTCCAGCAGACCTGCGAGAGGAAAGTTGGATTAGAAATGTAGACACAGTGTGTAGAAAGGACGAAATAGGAAAATTTAAATTAGAGCTTAAAACTAAAATATACCATATAGAATAAACATACATACAAATATATACACATATAAAAAAAAAAAAAATTATAATATGATGTAACTAAAAATTTACGGTTTTCGCAATTTTTCTTTTATCCGTGCTATGAGACGTTGTTTCGTGCCAAATTTCATGATTCTGAGTTCACGGGAAGTACCCTAGGTTTTGATTCCCTTATGAGTGTCGAAGATTTGCTGAAATTCGCGGCATAAACGGCTGTATCTTTTGATTGCGTTGGCTTAGAAGTTTGATTTTTTCACAGCTCCAAAGGAAAGTAGACCTGAATATTTGATATAATATTCCAGCTTGATACCTCCACGCGTTCCTGAGAAAAATGGCCTAGACAGACAGACAGACGGACAGACGGACTGACGGACAACAAAGTGATCCTATAAGGGTTCCGTTTTCTCCTTTCAAGGTACGGAACCCTAAAAAACATCAGGGACTCGAACATAAGTGGAGGATTGTGAGTGTATTTTACTGGGATATACCTGATAGACGTAGTATTATACTATTTATATTCTTGTTAGGAAATACCAACTCTTTCTGGATTTGCAAGGCTGATGGCACTAAGTTCGCCCCTTGTTACATGGGACTTAAATATAACTAGCGAAATGTGGGTTTACTATTAGGTACACCTCTGCCTAACCCTTCGGGGATTACAGGCGTGATGTTATGTTATACCAACTCTTCTCGCTATTGTTAAACAGGGGTAAAAGTAACAAGAGACAACAAGAGCGATAGAGAATAATAGTAGACAGCCAACGGCTAAGTTCTTCAATAAAACTATTTTCTTTTAAAACCAAATAGACTGACTGTTGAACAATGGGCTGCCGACACGATCTCGACGCGATGGCGAAAATGAAAAACGAAACAGGTCATTCAAATGAAACAGACCGAATGGAACTTAGGTATTGTTATTCATTTTACTGAAACCGTCAATCAAAGTCGAATGCGATAGGTCTTTATTTATAAAAACTGTTAAGTCAATCTAGAGGCGAAGTCTGAAAGTCAAGGTAGGTCGGATTCAGTTAAGTGTCAACAGTGTGGAACTCTCTACCAGCTTTTGTATTATCACGCCTGTAATATACGAAGGGTTTAGGTACAGTCAGCATCAAATGTCGGTTAACACTTATAAATATTATTCCAAGTTTTGTGCTGGTCAGTGTGATCTGATGTCATATTGTTTTGCGAATTTGTGTAACCATTGATGAAAATATTGTTATGTCTTTTACTCCAGTCTGTTAATATGTATCGTTCTAAAACTAAGACGTCTTATAATTTTGGTTATGTAAAGCGACTTTTGCTGCTGACCGTACAACAACTACATTTCGCAAGTATTGTTTAAGGCGATTATCACACTGCCACGCATCACGCTGCATGTTGCGTGTCAACGCACCTACGCCCGTACTTGCGGGAGTGCAGATCTGCATCATCGTGCGGGTTTATTACGCACTCACGCGAGTAGTTGCGTTTTGTGGATTCACGGCGGCACTGACTTAGCCCATCCAAAATCACGTACGGCACTGCGAGACTCGGTGTGCCATACCTTGCGTCTCGGCCCGCACCCACGCGCGTGTGCGCATGTTTCTCCGCTTGTAGGCGTGTGATCTGAATGAACGCGCGTGGATGCATTTTCTGTGTGTTGGACTGTGCGCGTTTTCTATACAAACGGATATACTTACAAGCAACGTTAAAACACGCATTCACGCGCTACGCTGCGTGGTGCGTGGCAGTGTGTTAGGCGATTATCACACTGGCACGCATCACGCTGCATGTTGCGTGTCAACGCACCTACGCGCGTACTTGCGGGAGTGCAGATCTGCATCATCGTGCGGGTTTTTTACGCACTCACGCGCGTAGTTGCGTTTTGTGAATTCACGGCGGCTCTGACTCATTTCATTCAAAGCCATCCAAAATCCCGCACGGTACTGCGAGACTCGATGTGCCATACCTGGCGTTTCGCCCGCACCCACGCGCGTGTGCGCATGTATCTGCGCTTGTAGGCGCGTGATCTGAATGAACGCGCGTGGATGCATTTTCTGTGTGTTGGACTGTGCGTGTTTTCTCTACAAACGGAGATACTTACAAGCAACGTTAAAAAACGCATTCACGCGCTACGCTGCGTGGTGCGTGGCAGTACTGGCAGTGTGTTAATCGCCTTAATCAAAAAAGTTTCGTAACCTGAGTTAAAGCTAATGTTGATGAGAAAAACTTAGGTACACATAAGTACATACGGCGACAAATCAAGTTATATATTTCCAGTATAATATTGCCTCTCTTTGTAGACATTTCCCGTACAGATCCGTTTTCTGGTTTTATGTAGCTTGCCGTGTGTACCATATTTTACAGACCATTTTTGGTAATGTAGAAATATTACCAACTTACGGAACATCTGCTCGGTAAAGCTACCGACCTAAGTACCTGTGAAAATTTAACCTTGAGACCCAAGATACGTTAGGTACAGACTCTGTGGTATATGCCAGCGTTTCCTAACCTTTTTCAGACACGGACCCCTAGGAAATCAATCTATATTATCAAGGACCCCTTGCCCCCATTAAGGTAGTATTAAGGTTTTGTTTACTAACACAAACTGTATTTTATCAAATGTATGTTAGACTGTAAGGTTTATATCTATGGGCCAAAGTTGCCGCAAAATAAATGTATGTTGTTGTTGTTTAATAAAAAAACAGCGATGAATTTCGGCCCGGATCGGATTTAGGAGGCACTACAAATACAAACAAATACGTCTTCAAGGTTCTGGACTGGAGAGGGCTAGGCATCAACGTCATGGCGAGTACATCTCTCACCTTCGATTTGCCGACGATATAGTGGTCATGGCTGAGACCATGGAGGACCTCAGTACAATGCTCGATGACCTCAGTAGAGCTTCCGGAAGAGTGGGTCTTAAAATGAACATGGACAAAACCAAAGTCATGTTGAATGCCCATGTAACACCCACTCCTATCAAGATCGGAGACTCTACAATCGAAGTAGTAGACGATTATGTCTACCTGGGACAAACGGCCCAGTTGGGTAGGTCTAACTTCGAGAAAGAGGTCAATCGTCGAATCCGACTCGACTGGGCAGCGTTCGGGAAGTTGCGTAGTATCTTCTCGTCCAACTTACCGCAGTGTCTCAAGACGAAAGTCTATGACCAGTGTGTATTGCCAGTGATTACATATGGAACCGAAACTTGGTCGCTCACAATGGGCCTCATCAGATGGCTTAAAGTCACCCAAAGGGCAATGGAGAGGGCTATGCTCGGAGTTTCCTTGCGTGATCGAATCAGAAATGAGGACATCCGCAAGAGAACCAAGGTTACCGACGTAGACCGAAGAATTGCCAAACTTAAGTGGCAGTGGGCAGGGTTACATATTATTTGCAAGAGCAGAGAATTCCTTTTTACAGTTTTACAGACGTGGTTGAGAAAAGCAGTAAATATTGCAGTGCTTCGGACTCCCATACATATTTGCGGACTACAGGTTAAGAAACACTGGACTATAGACTGTCTAGATTGAAGCACTACGGTTTCCATATTGTACCAATTTCGATCCAATTGTCGTGTCGTCATACCGTCCTTCACATAAATCTTATTTAAACATTATCTTCTATCAGGGCTCGGCAGCAGTCGGTTAAAAACATTATGAAACATTCCTTATCGTTACTTGCAAGTTTATAAATAAGTTGTTGATTTTATTTTATAGTGACAACATATTTTGTGGTCAACATGATAGGTACTTAGCATATACATAAAATCGCGCCTATAATCCCAAATGGTCAAGCAGAGGTGTACCTACAAGTAGATCCACATTTCGCTAGTTATCTTTAAGTCTCATATAATAGGGGGCGAGGCTATTGCTACCAACCGAGCCCAATACCAGACTTCGTGGCTACCACTGAGATAGTCAAAACACTAGAAACCCAGTAACACTATTGCCCGACTTGTGAATCGAACCCAGGAGCTCATGCTCAGAAGTCGCGTTTGTGACCGGGTACGCCAAAGTTCACCTAAATTTTCAACTCTATTCTTCTTTTTTTCATCCTAACAATCACAATTCCTAACTACTCTATCTCTAATGTTCATAATTCCGAAGCATTCAACTTCATAATGTCAGTAGCAATAAACATCTATATACTTTTATTTGTTTTCCTATATTTTCTCAACATAACCATCTTTTACACTATTATTCAAAGTCATATCGCAGCGCCCGCGAGCGCTACCTCGAAATTGGTTGCGAAATTTTTTAAAGTATTTTTTTCATAGTGGGGGGGCACTATAACTATCATCTTCTACCCACATATATTTTTTATTACACTTGGTAAATGTTTCTTTCTGAGTAGAGTGAACATATTATGGTAATTATGTTTAGGGATAAAAGCATTATGATAAAAAACAGTGGGAGTTTAAATATATTTACATTAATGATATTATTAATTACAATTTTCGGAAATATGAGTGTTATGAACAACGCCGGTAGCACGACAATAGTTATTTGTGCAACAAGAGAGCAAAGTTGTTTTTTGCTGCGAGTGCTGATTTTGAATCCTGAGCGTGGCGAGGGATTCAAAGGCATGAGATGCAAAAATCTTTGCTCTCGTGTAACACACATAACTTTTCACTTCAGCAGCGAGAACACTATACGAGATAAAATAATAAACAGGAATTGATTGAAATAACTATTTATTGTGAATCAAAATAATTAACATTATAGATGATCACCTCGTCTGTGATAAATCTAAAAAATAAGATAGCAACACCGTCTCCGAAAAACTGCTTGCGCCCTTTCTAAGTCTCGTTGAAGACGTGGTATGCTTTCAGATATTTCTTGCGAGACTTCTCAGGTAGGAAACTTAATTCTGCATTAATAACTGTCTTGTTGTTTAAACTCTTCCGGTGTTACAATACTGTTCTCGTCGCTAGTTTCACTCATATTTTACGATTATTTTAATATTTTTAACTTATTCAACTCTTTACGCCAGCCACGAATTTTTTTTCCCGCTCTTTCATTTAAATTAAGGCGTGTTCGGAAATAGCACCCATGATATTTTATTATTCAAAATATATTACGTAACATTATTGAAACTAGAAATAAATATTTATAGGTTAAATATCAGTTTTATTTGCAGTAAATACTTATTTTCGTTTAAATACAACAATAAGTTAAAAATTCAATAAATTACATTAAAAGACATTTTTTCAAAATCTCTTTAGTTAGTACGAAATTCCGAACGTGTTCGAATTCAAAAACGGAACTTCGAAAGGGCTGGTCTTTGTCTCTCTCTCTTTCTAATGGGCGGGAAAGAGATAGAGTGTGAATGTTTCGAATTGTATGATTAACCCGAGGCTGAATAGGAAATTCGGGGCTTTCTGAAAAAAATAATAATAAAGTTACTTTGTCTCACTCAAACGCAAAATCGCATTTTGCTCACTGATTTTAGGCAGCAAAACCTACATGTTTGAGCTTCTGAAGTGAAAATAGTATGAATTGAGAACTTTATAGTTTGAAAATTTTTAGGAAGAGTGATCATTTGAATTACAAATCATTAGGAAGAACAATTTCGGGTAAAGAACTTTAGGTGAGCCAATATGGACCCCTTGCGACCACTAGAACAACGACGCAGGTTGTTTTGTAACATATTTTGATTTATATTTTTTTCCATGGAGTTTCTTGCCAATTCTTCTTCATATAAATCTACGCTTTGGAATTAGCAACAACAGTACTTTCACAAGTTATTGTGCCTTGTGACTGGGACTGTAGCTTCACGTCATTTTTTTTGTTTTTTGACTTTCAAAAGTGCCTGTCATGGTCTAACTCAATCGTATCGTATTTAATCAATAGCTATTCATTGGTAAGCCTACAAAAGTGCATAGCGTACCGTTTCACAGTTCATCAATGCTTTGAAACCTTAATCTCGGCTAGCTTATCATATCCAAACGGTAATGGATCAGACAGAAGAAAAAAAAAATGCAGTTCACATGATACAAGTCAGTAGTGAATAAAGCCAGGGGGTCTACTATCTAAGTCCGTCAACGAAAATACGCGTCCGTCCGTAAATAGCTTTATACTTCGGAATGAACCCAACTGCCAAAATTTTTGGATTCATGAGTTTTGAAAACACATCGCGAGTAAGGGCAACTGTCCAATTGTATTGTGATTAATTTTTAGTTCGGACCCCTAACGAATCTTATGTCCGTAAGTGATACGGAGTAGAAAACAACCGTAACTTCGGCCGAAACTACGGATTTCGTGCTTAGAGAGTAGACCCCCTGGAACGGATTAGGCTACTAAAAGCACGTGGCACTGGCAACATTGCATGTATTAGTCACTCTCTGCCCATCTACGTATCCGACTCAAAGAATTGTATCAACGGTCATGAATAAAAAAAAAAAAAAAAAAAAAAACATTATTCAATTAGGTTGGTCGCCTGCTTTTGTGCCACATAATAATAATAACCTCTTTTTAAGCTTCACTGCAGTCAGGTAAAAATAGAAAACTTCAGATACAATACTTACTAGTAAGTTGTGGTAATATATACATGTATCTGGATCTCTTCAAAGTTCTAGTGAATCGGTTCGAGTGAAACGTATTCCACGCTAGACCACATCGACACTTCTCATAAGGCGAATTGCTACCGAACGCGAACCTAGGTAATAAAAAAAAAGAACAAAATATGTTTGCTTAGTTTTACATTACACCACCGATAGTGTATCGGTAGAACGGTGAAGTTACTTTTAATTATTAAAATAAAGCTCTACTCGTTTTCAGGAGGCTCGAGCCATCAGTTGAAGAAGCTCGGATACTTGTCTTGAAGTTAATCGGCCAAGACGATCCGAGAGTATCTCTTGACATCTTTCATTAATCACTTACGACTAGTAGCGTCTGACGACAAGGCGATCGGAGTAAATTTCGGAGGTCGCTAGTTACACTATTATGCACTGGATATATAATAGCTGAATATCTGTAAAATGCAAAGATTTTTTCAGTGATTCTAAGATTTACCCAAGTTTATATGAAGGTCGGGCAAAGTGTGATGGGGTTTTTTCCATCAGTAATTTTTCAGTAGCGGCCACGGAGTCTGGATTTGTGCTCGGTTGATGGCAATAGGCTCGTCCCTATTACATGGTAATTAAATCATAACTGGCGAAATGTGCCTGTACTATTAGCCTCTGCCTAAATCCTTTTGAGATTTTAGGCGTGATGTTATATGAAGCTTAGGAACGATTAATAATAAAATAGACTTTTAGTGTCACAGTCGAATTATTTTAATTATTTGTCTTCAAATAATTGTATTACTTACAGTTTGAATGATTTCACTCATTCGTTATTTAATAATGAGCTTGTCATCGTGTGCTTTCAACTAGAATGATTAGTTCACAGAATGGATTGTTTTTTATTATTTAAGTACAAGCTTTTATTTAACTTGCAATGTTTGTATGTTTGTTATGGTCAAATCTTGCAACTAAATTCATACACATTCAATTTAAATGACAATGCATGGCTAGGGATAGACCTAAATCACGTCATTCTAATTCTATCCAATATAGCGGACTACCAAAGTTTTTTTTTTTTTTTGTGAGTGGCATCTCGCAGTTCAACCTATGAGGTTGTCGTCTGCTTAACCGGACTATCCTGTGGATGCCTTAAGAGTAAGGCCTCCAGCCAGGGCATAAAAACTTACAAACTAAGCGACTGCACGCTAAGGGCACCCCCTGTGGGGTACGAACCTCGGCTTAGGGCGTCGCTGGAGGAGGACTGCATGGGGACAGGCTGGATCTGAATGGTATCATTATTTAGGGGCTGATTTAAAACTACTGGCACAGCATCGCGGGCTATCTCGAGCGAGGGTCGGGGAGGGCATGGACCGGGACGTCGCGACGGACCTCGACGTCGAGGTCGGAAAGACGGCGGTTTGAGTCGGAACTTTTTAAGAGTGCTAGTCTCTTTGCTACTCTCCTGGAGGATGGTGATAGCATCATCTGGAGTGACGAGGGTATGCTTAGGACGGCGTACTGTACTAATGCGCGAGGGTTCGTAACGGGCGGCCGCTGCGATCAGGGGATTACGGTGCTTAATGGCGTTATCGAAGAAATGCTTCGAAAGACGTTTCTTAAACTGAAGGACGGTGGGCATTCTAAGGTCTACGTGTAGACGGTCATTACGGACATAAAAGGGGGCTCCCGTGACTCTACGTAAGAACCGGTTCTGAACTACCAAAGATGGCGGACCAGTTACTTTTAAGGCACCACCCTGATACGGGTATCATTTAATAGGGTTTGCTGAGAAGAATACGAAAAAAAGTTACGTGACACCTGTATTTAAAAGCTTGTTTATATTTTTGAAGTGAAAACTTCTTTAGCGGCGTTGTGCACATTTGTGATGGGTAAAAAATGTTAAACTCGCATGAGGACACGTGGAATTTGAACTTTATGACATCTGTTATTGAGTTCGGGTTTCCAAAACTGGAAAATTCGTAAGACGGTTTGACATTAGGTTACGAAGGAATTTGAACTTTATGACATCTGCAATTGAGTTTTGGTTTCCAAAACTGGATAATTATCTTATACTCAAACAAAACTTTCGGTTTCTCGAAAGAGGTAAAATTAGTAAGACGGATTGTAATAGTTCTGAAGTGTTAAATTTTTAATGAAATATAAATTGTCATGTTTGTTTATGATAGCACAATAAATGAATATTGTATTTTACCACATAAATGATAGTACTTTTATGCTGATAATTAAAGCAATTCGTGCAAAATTATATCCTAACCATTCCAAAATATCAAAAATGCACAACGTTAATATTCAAGTTTTCACTTCTCGCCGGCACTCCCGGAGTGCAACCCGTTTTTTTTTTACTGTAACCTTTTTTTTTTTTGCGGATGGGAAATCATCAAATGACTTCTCCCGCTCGGAGGGAGTGTCAGACTTGACTGACTAAAACCCACCCATGTTCCTTCTTAGCCCTTTGTGTTCCAGGGCCGCGGTATCTCTTTCGAACAACCCGCAGCCCTGGCAGGCATCGGCCCTTTCGGACCCCTTCCGGTTTGCTGACATCTCCTTGAGGCGCGCGTGGAACACGTACGCGCCGTCGACACGGCCTGTCGTCATGAGACGGACGGACAGTGAGCTAGCCCATTACTCACCGTCCACAGGCTCGCGCCTACGGTGGCCGGGGGCCACTGGTTGCCCCCCGACGCCCGGGGTGTCTCCCGCGGCTTTTTACTGTAACCTGTCTAAATGTCGTCCCCATGTCAGATGCTAAGCGTGGCCATACAACGTGGCAAAGCCGCCAGTCTCTTGGGGACATTACCATGCAGTTAACAGCGTTGTGCATTTTAGTTTACTGTTCAGTTAGTTTACTTATGAATTTCAAATTTATTAATGCATGTAGGTAAAATTGTTATAAAAAAAAAGAATTACAATACAATTACAAAATACTCCTTTCGACGCACATAACGATTTCGAACTCCCTAACAAAGCATTCATTGGTTTGATTTAATTCTTAACATACCTACCTACTGTTGACGATAAATATATAAAGAAGAATAAAAGCCAAGTAACACTCACTGGCAGAATAAATTAAAACCTCTCGGACCAGAAACAGCAAAAAGATCAAAAGATTTTCTTCACAATCGTGAAGTGGCTAGCTACGAGCTAGATTAATTCTTTCGAAGTATTAATTTACAAAGTTCAATGCGATATCAATGCCTTATCGCTGACACAATTAGTGAGGTATTTTGTTTATTTATTTATGATTTTAACAAAGTAATAACAAGACAATCTGTCTCAGATACAATATTCTTCATGAGAATTTTAAGATCTGCTTTCAGTAATGTAGTCTTCGATCAATATGTAGTTGATAAAATAATATATTGAGCCTTGTGTATTTCGTAGTAAAGCTAACGACACAAATTCTGAATAAACCTTATAGATGACCTGGGTCAAACCTTTAGAAAGATTTCTCTGAGAGGCTGGATTTTTTATTTATGTATCTTATTTATCCAATACTCCATGCGCCTTTATTCATAAACTTATAATATTTTAACGAGTATAAACATATTTGTAACCACGTTTTTGAAAACGGCTATAACGATTTCGATGAAAGTTGCAATAAAGGCGTCTACGGGGGTGAAAAATCTTTTTTTTTTTCTATTCACACTCGAGCAGAGCTCGGTCGCCCAGGTACAGATAGAACATATAATTTATTTTGACCGTAACTTACTGTATTTATAGTAATAAGTTGTGCTAACAAGCACTACTTCAAATAGGCTTCCCATTTGTTTTGTTTTTGTAAGGATTATTTTGTAAACTTAACATAACGTTAACATAAGATTCCAAGTTACAGTAAATATTCAGCTCATCTGAGATTGATAGATCCTGTCTAGTTTTCATAACGTGGCAAAAAAAAATACAGGGTGTATTTATTTAAGCCTATAAATAAGCACAACGTAAAATAGGCACAGGGATTTTGAAGTAAAAACTTCTTTTGCAGCGTTGTGCACTTTTGTGATGGGTAATGATCAAAAATTCGTAAGGCGAATTGACATTAGGTTACGAAGGAATTTGAACTTTATGACATCTGTTATTGAGTTTGGGTTTCCAAAACTGGATAATTATCTTATGCACAATAAAAAACCTTCGGTTCCTCCTAAGAGGTAAAATTTGTAAGATTGTAATAGTTCTGAAGTGGTAAATTTTTAATGTAATATAATTGTCATGTTTGTCTACGATAGCGCAATAAATGAATATTGTATTTTACCACATAAATGATACTACTTTTTTGTACTGATAATTAAAGCAATTCGCGCAAAATTATTATCTAACAATTCCAAAGTAGGTATCAAAAAAATGTACAACGTTTTTTTGTTTTATATATTTTTATAAATCATCACACATTTCTGCCGCCGCCATTTTGGTTGTATTCTGGTTTAAACTAGTTATAACATCATCATCTACCTAGCCTTTTCCCAAACTTTGTCTTCGGGGTCGGCTTCCAGTCTAACCGGATGCAGCTGAGTATAAGTATTTGACCTCCGCAACCCAGTTAGTACTGGTTAATAAGAAACCCCTTGGCAAGACTGGTTGACAGATTTTCGGGCCTCTAATGACTGTCAAATATCTACAAATGACAGCCGGGACCAACGGCTTAACGTGCTTTCCGAGTTGTGATGATCTTCGACGGTGACACAGCGTTAGAAGTCCAGAGGCAGGCCAATGCCGCCCTCGAGTATGTCCGGGTGTGGGGCATTCGTAACAAGCTGAAGTTTGCACCGCATAAAACATGTGCAATGGTGATTACCAGGAAACTTCGGTACGATGTCCCGCTCCTGAGCATGGGCGGGGTAGACATTGGCATGTCTAAGGAAATGAAAATACTGGGGCTCACCGTCGACCACAAGCTCACTTTCAACACTCACGTCGCAAACGTCTGCAGAAAAGCCGTTAATATCTACAAACAGCTGGCACGTGCGGCCAAAGTGAGCTGGGGCCTAAACCCGGAGATCATCCACATAATTTACACGGCAGTAGTGGAGCCGGTAATTATGTACGCGGCGAGCGCCTGGGCGCCGGCAACCAAAAAGATTGGAGTGCAGAAAAGCCTGAACACGGTCCAAAGAGGATTCGCGCAAAAGCTCTGTAAATCCTACCGCACCGTTTCACTGAACGCGTCCCTGGTGCTGGCTGGGATACTCCCACTCGACCTCCGAATACAGGAAGCAGCCGCTCTGTATGAGGCAAAGAGAGGGGTGCCACAGCTAGCGCTAGCAGGCAGGGAAGTGGAGCGGGTAGTGGCTTTTGCTGAGACTCCGCACCCGGCGAAACATATGCCCATGGAGTTCGTGTGCTTGGAAGACCAGACGCTTGTGGAGACCCACAACCGTCAAGCAGTCAGAGTGTTCACGGATGGCAGCAAGATTGAGGGCAAGGTTGGAGCCGCACTGTCATTTTGGGACGGTGAGGCCGAGATCAAGTCCGCTAAACTTAGCCTGCCTCCGTACTGCACGGTCTACCAGGCTGAACTTCTGGCCATATGCGTAGCCACGCGTGAAATACTCAAGCGCAAGGAGGGAACCTTCGGTATCTATAGTGACTCAAAGGCCGCATTACAAACAGTCACAAATCAGGGTTCCCTCCACGCCTTGGCCGTGGAGACGAGAGCGAACGTTGCCGTGGCTTTATCTCAGGGAAAAGATGTGTCTTTGTTCTGGGTGAAGGCACACGCCGGTCTAGAGGGCAACGAGCGAGCGGACCACCTCGCGAAGGAGGCTGCACTCCGATCCAGGAAGAGGCCGGACTATGACCTCTGCCCGGTTTCCTTCGTCAAGCGACAGATCCGTATGGGGTCGCTCGACGAATGGAACCGGAGGTACCAGAACGGCGAAACGGCCTCCGTTACCAAAATGTTTTTGCCTGATGCGATTGACGCCCACAGGATTGTGAAAAAGATACAACCGACTGGCATCGTAACACAGATTTTAACGGGGCACGGTGGGTTCTCCGAATACTTGCACCGTTTCAAGCTAAAGGACAACCCAGCGTGCATATGCGAGCCAGATCAGGTGGAGTCAGTCGCACACATCTTAACCAAATGCCCAGTCTTCGAGGCGGAGAGGTATGAGGCGGAGCAGAGGCTGGAGACGACACTAAATATTATTAACAATATAAATAAAATCATGTCAGAAACAAAACAAAGGAAAATTTTTATAGACTACTGCACAACCGTAGCCATTCAAGTAATAAAGCGTAATAAAGCTAATTAGCCGCTATGCTCTTTACAAATATAGATATTTCTCTTCAAGAAAGGATATTTTAGAAATAAGCATAGTGAAACTTAAAACATTATTGTAAATAGATTTATTGTTTAAATTATGAAAACTTTGCGTTGTAGGAATGTAAATAAAAATGCAGTGAAACTATCAACGTCTTATTAAGGTCTCTGACCATGTCAGGGGGACACGAACTAGGCAGGAGGTGGTTTTAGTCAGTTGGAGTCTGACACTACCCGGACTGGCTCGATCTGTGA
The DNA here is from genome assembly GCA_963082945.1 of Cerastis leucographa. Lineage (NCBI taxonomy): Eukaryota > Metazoa > Arthropoda > Insecta > Lepidoptera > Noctuidae > Cerastis > Cerastis leucographa. Next base: position 14,628,204 of record OY720356.1, on the reverse strand, counting down.
GCCAGCCTGGGTGTTAGTCCGACCGGATTTCCCCTCCTGCCCAAAAAAAAAAAAAAAACGTGCTTTCCGAGGCACGGAAGAAATTCGGTACGTAATGGAAAGGGTCACCATCCACATACCATCCTAGAAAAGCGCGGCTTTACCTGAAAATTGATCCGAGCACTTGTTATTATTTAGCTACCAGCTCCTTTCTGTTTCAACTCTCCTTAATTTGAGCATTGAGCTTTATTATCGCGTCGCTTTCTTGCTGTTGATTCTCTAATTTGAGCGTTGAGCTTTATTATCGCGGTGCTTTCTTGCTGTTTAATCCCTAATTTGAGCATTGAGCTTTATTATCGCGGCGCTTTCTTGCTGTTGATTCTCTAATTTGAGAGTTGAGCTTTATTATCGCCGCGCTTTCTTGGTTTTGATTCTCTAATTTGAGCGTTGAGCTTTTTTATCGCGGCGCTTTCTTGCTGTTGATTTTCTAATTTGAGCGTTGAGCTTTATTATCGCGGCGCTTTCTTGCTTCTGAATTTCGAGCATCAGGTAAGTAGGTACAGCAGTCGGGCGAAGTGTGCAGTGTCTGTGACCAGAACCACATATTTTCCAACTCCAAACTTATCAGTCCCTAAGATACTAACATGCTGTTAAAAAAACAAGGATGTTTCGCAAATGAGTCAAGAGAGCTTTATCAATGGGGTCACGGTAGATCGGGGGGCGATGTGAATAATAATTTGTACCCAGAAGTGTGTCAATCGATCCTTAATTTATCTATTTATTATCTGATGACAGCGCCGTCGCATGCGCCGCCGCCGCGCCGCGCCTGTCCGCTGGCTCGTCTTGTTTACGTCGAGCTGAGTTTTTATCAGGCGCCGTTCGCTGGGGATGTCTCACTTCTTATCACCAACCCGACAACAACAACAAATTAAGGTTACTCAATTTACTAATGATCAAATAAATATCGCCTGTTGTCTGTTTGTTCTCTCACTTTCTTGTTTACTGTAGAGCTAATAATGATTGATTTTGTTGTTTTCTATTTGTTGTTTGATAGTTATTCTTAGTTTGTAGCTTTTTGTGTTTCTTTTAACCTGTTTAATTAGAAAATTGCCATAAATATCGTAATTTATTAAAATTAATTATATCTTTGTCACACAAAACAAAAACATAAAATTAAATAAATAAACATAACAAGTGGCAAATGGCAAAACAAGAGAAGCGGTACTTATCCTTGTCAATTATGTGGGACATTACAAACAATATAAACACAGTGCGATACGGGAGTTGTGAGTAAACAATGACCTGTGACCCCGCTTGTTATTTTTAGTCCGTATGTGTACCGCTTCCTGTCACTATCTTACTGATAACACTACTGTTGCTATGTGCACGAAATATTTACTCAGATAATAAGTATAAGACTATAGAGTCATCGACTGTGATAGATATGTTTTGGCCCGTAGAACCAAATAGTTTTTATGAACTGAAAAAGCTAAGATAAGGTTTGTAGGTATTAGCAATTATTTATTTGTCTTAAATCATAAGAAGAGCAATGAGAGTAACGGAAGCAATTAAAATGTAATGTTTGTTATTGTAATTCAGTTTGCATTTAATTATATAAATATCGATGGAACTGCTAAAAGTCACAGTTTAAGAGTTGCATTGGATGAAACATCTTTAAAGTGTTCAAATAAATTCTACCTTATCTCACGAAGTTTTTGATATAGATCCGTCAAAACCTTATGTCAAACACAGAAAGCTTAAATTCAAAAGTGACACAAGTCATATCTACGGTAAAAGCAAACACATTCTAACCAAAACATTGCTACTTATAACAAGACAACAACAAATTAGCCAAAAACAATCAAATTAATAAAACTAAGACCAAATTAAAGTAGCAGACAAAACGTATAATTTATAAAAAGGAAACTAATTAACATTTCGATTCTCAATTACCCATTAGTCTCGCTGTAACAGTACCATAAATCACTTGTTGTTAGGACAATCTTCTTATCTTATTACCATGACTATGTTTTGTAAACGAGTTTATCGATGTAAATAAGTTACAAGTAATTCCGTCACATGGACCAGCGGGGGATATTTTTAGAGCTGCAGTGTTGTAATAGTATCATTCATCAGGTATCTGTTTGACGGGACAAACAACAGTGAACAGTGCCTGTGAATTATTTATAAATATCAAGGATGAACTTGAAATATTCAGTATGTTTATTTTTATTAATATTTATTATTTAATTTAGTTTAATTTTATTGTTTTTGATTGTTATTGCTCAGTGTTTTTTTGTAAGAATGTGTTTTGTACTGACTGTGCTATGTGGACTATTTTTTTTTATATTGTTATTATTTTATAATTGTTTGTACTTTTGGTGATTTACAGAGGTTCAATGCGGTCTAAATGGGGTTATTTAAATCTCATAACAATTATGTTCTGTTTTATTTGTATAAAATGCCGAAATATAAATATTTATAAAATAAATTAGTCTATTAAAGTAGGTTTAACAGGTGGCACAGAAAAGTACCTAAATATTTAAGAAACGGATTAACTTCAAACTACAGTAAAATGCGCAAATTCAAACATTTAAGTCCATTTGAAGAAAAATAATAAATATTTGAAAAATACAGAAAATACAGCATACATTCAGACCTACTTAGTTATTGCTAAAAATATATGTCAATCCGTGCATCGTAATAAAACACACGTTCAAAATAATTAAAAGCTTTATAACGGCTAATCAACTTTGTATTAAATGCAAATAATTCAGTTTTGAAAATAATTATATCCCTAATTAATGTTATTCACAATGTTCCAATTTTGCTAAATATTCACTCATAAATTGTTAATTACATTTTACTTCTATAAAAAGTTATTGAACGCTTGGATTTCAGTAAAAGTTATATAATTGAAAATGGGCTTAAAATAGGGTTTCGGAATCAATGATTATGTCAAAATTTTACGTAGTTAATACGTAAAACATCAAAATGATATTAAAGATTTTAGAAAAAACTATCGTTTGGCATGAAAACAGCTTTTGTAGCTGGTATTTTAGGTGCAATGACTCTAAAGTATTATTTCTTAAGAATGTTGTTTGTTCTTTATCAATGCTCTGGATATTTCCATTCGCTTTCTTCGAGATTTATTGTTAACTTATTTATTTATTTAAGTAATTATTTTATTTTTATCTGCCATTTGTTTGTCATTTTAATTACACAGTCTATCATTATGTTAATATTGATTATGAAAGTAATCTTGTTACTATTAACTTAAGTCGTACATACATATAAATATCATGAGGGAACTCTACAATTAGATGAAATAGTTTTAGACCAAGAACACTTCCTTGGGGTGCGCCTAATTCGATTTTTAAAATACTAGATGTGTTTAATAAAATCTTCGTTAGTATATTTGTCAACTAAAGAATTTGTTTATCTAAAATCTTCTTTTCTATAATTAGTGGCACTTGGAAATCTGTTTAGATCGTAGTGTCTCTATTATGCGCTGGATCCAGATCAAAAGCCGATGAAAAATATATTTTTCAAAATTTTGCTCCCATTCAATGTCTTTTGTTTCCAAAATATGCGCCCAAATTAAAACATTTTATTTACTTGTTTCAGGTCTGCATAGTTATGATTCTATACAGTAATGAAAGTTTAGTCTACGGTGACAAAGTCTACAAAATAAACGATGAAGTATTAAGCTGCAGTGGATGGCTGTCTACCATTATATTTAACTTTTGTAATAATAACTATAAAATAGTGAAAAGGGACACTTCGTTAATGATAGGTAAATTTATATTCATTACTCACTCCAAACTGCTGTATCCCTAGTTGGCAAACGAATTAAATAAGTCTTGGTATTTATTTCGTTCGCTACTTGTGAAAAATATTGTGATCTTTTTGGAACGTATTTTTTCAAATATTTACCTAAATATATTTTTTTATGTTTATAATAAGCCTCTTTATTAGATGGGTACTTCAAATATTTTAACATCAAAATGCTTTAATATTTTTGAGAAAATGTTCACAGAGTTTGTTTTATTTATCGAATGCGAGTGAATACGATAAGAACATAATGTGAATTCACTTGAAATTCTTATTAGAAAATTGTAAAAAGAGCTTAATTTATTATCTAGAGCTTAATATACTATATACTCAAAATATACCCATTTTGTAATAGAATGTTTGATCTTTATTATTTGCCAATATTCAAGAACCCTTGATAAATTAATCAGACTGCTTTATCCAGTAAGAGTTATTTTTTTAATAATATTTTATTCACACTACAGGGTGTAACGGAAAGGGTATATACATCCTTAAGGGTGTGCTACAGACCATCAAACTGCACATGTTCCTCATCATAGAACATGTTTTTCAGCAAAAAAAATATCTGCTGCCCCATGGAAAATCACAGTACCTATTCGACCCAAATGTATAGGCAGCAGATATTTTTTTTTGCTGCAAAAATTTTTTTATGTTATGAAACATGTTCAGTTTGGTGGTCTGTAGCACATCTTTAAGGATGTATATACCCTTTCCGTTACACCCTGTATAATAATATAGAGAGGTTGTAAGTTTGGATGTAGGCGGTATTAAAAGGAACTACTAATCCGATTTCAAAATTCTTTTACTAATGGGAAGGTACATTCTCTGCAAGTCTCTTATTTAAAACAAAACTGGATGTTCTCGTGGGTTTCCGACCAAAACGCGGGCGAAGCTATGGGCAAAAGTTTCTTAGAAATTTAAGAAAAACACACATTCAGGACAATATCAGCAAATGACTAGTTCTCTTCGAGTATATACGGCCTCACATGTGTCTAAATTCAGTACATATTCGATTTTTCAGAAAAAATGGCGCCTAAAGACTTACAAATGGAAACCAGTAGAAGACGGCTAGTAGACGAGAGTCACTGGCGACGAGTGCGAAGGCAAGTAGCCTCAGAATGCTGCCTTCGCCCCTGCACTGTTGCCGACATCATCATGTACTGTCCCGACGATGCGAAGCTCCTACAAGAAAACCCGGACATATTCGACTGAAGTCTCAGCTTAATAGTTAATTTCATAGAAGAGTATTATTATTTATAAATAATATTTAAGTGATCAGTCATAAATAATTTAATTGTGAATTAGAATATAGTCTGTTAGTGCTGGTTTGAATGTCATTTGTGAAGTTTATTTTATTTACCTTGTGTTTAATAGTTCCTCTAATATTTAATAATAATATTTGATAATAATTGGAGGCTATTTGTATTTTCGGCCATGCGGGTTGCCATGTGGTCTGTCGGTAAATGCGCTTTAGTGAACCTACCCAAGCAAACTTCATTAATTAATCATAGCTACATAAATATCGATACTTTGCAAAAGTTTACCTTACTATTTATTTCAATTAATATTACATATGTACATTATTTACAGACTACAAATAAATATAAAATAAAATATGTACAAGTATCAAAATTACAGGGCGTCAAAAAATTACGCGACAGGCGACAGGAAAAGTGCCCAGAAGGCTGGCCGCATTGCCACGTTGGATGGCAATGCTGATTCTTTGACCAAAAAAGAGGCCAGCCCTCTGGTCCCGTGAAGCATCGACCAACCGCTTGGCGATATCCCGAAACACAAGATGGGCACTCGGGCCCCATGGCCCTAGTGTTTCAACCCCAAACGGCTCAAATACATAATTACCAATTAAATTATTGTATTTGCGCCGTTTAAGGTTTTCAGCACCTGCTGCAGCCGCACCAGCGCAGCTCTCCGTGCTAGGAAGATGGGATGGCGCAAGGGTGTCGACGCAAGTCGCATCCCACACCAAAGGCCTACATTATATGTTACATAATATATTTCAATTCAACAAAATACTTCCTAAAGTCTAAACTATCATAAGACGTTTTAAGTCGAACTATTTCTTCCAAAACTCGTAACTCGAGTTCTCAAACACCGGGCGCTGCGGTGGCCAGCGATCCCGTATATTAGCGAAACTTTTGAAAAATGCTAATGTTCCTGATTGTGGACACTTGAGATTTATTGACATATTAGGTGCAGGTATCAGGGGAAGTTTAGCTAGTGGCCCACTATCTTAAATCACATTATAATGACGGCACCGTTGGCTGCTTAACGGTTCTTAAGAAGGAAGTTTCAATACCTGTCGTTTTTCGCATAGCAAAACTGAAACCATAGTCTGTATACAGACCTAGCTTTGAATCTACTACCTGCAATTACGACCTTTTTCACATGAGTGTATAACGTGAGGTCGACACACGGAAGCGCGATTAACGCTTGTGCGACAAAACTGTACTGCGACTCACTATAGGTCGAATGCACGCTTGTGCGACAAACTGTAGCTCGACATCTCCCTAGTGCGACACACTGAAGATCGACATCACGGTGGTGCGACATGAATCTAGTGATAACTAAATCAAAGTCTGCTTATTTGAGAGTGGTCATGATAACAAGTTCTCACTCACGAGTGATTGCTACTGCTAATTTTAAAGAACATTCTATTTCTCAATTCTCAATTCTTTATTGCATACCACAATGTTAATACATAGATGTAAGGGAAATAATTATGTAAGTCACAATTATGGACCCTGTCGGGCACAGCAAGATCAAGTAGGGTTGTCGACTCAATTGATGGAGATGATGATGAATCCTTAATTCCTAAAAGATTATAATTCTTTTTCTTCTTTCTGCACGAAAAAAGAAAAAGAATTATGATCTTTAAACCTGGCTCTGAGGTACTCGAATTCAAAAGAATCGAAGATTTTATCGGTAAGTATGTCCAAAGCACTGTGAAATGAGGGTATGACTGAATTGTAGATAGTTGTCTAGCTACGCTGAACATTGACTGCCTCGTTGGTCGCAAGCGCGGCTGCTTAGCATGAGGTCCTGGGTTCAATCCTACTAATATTATAAATGCGAATGTCACTCTGTTTGTATGTTTGTTTGTTTGTTACCTTTTCACGACTAAACGGCTGATCAGATCTTAATGAAATTTGGCATGAAGATAGATTTCAACCTGGGGAAGGGCATAGGCTATATATCATTACGCTACGAACAATAGGAGCGGAGCAGCAATGAAAAATGTTGCGAAAACGGGGAAAATGTGACGCAGACGAAGTTGCGCGGGACAGCTAGTTAAATATAACTTGCAAACTACGGCTTTTAGAAATTTTGTGTTTTTTTATATTTCAGGGTTAAGGGTTCTTTTAAGTATGCCTCTCGATTAATCATACTCCATGTATATCTTAACGAAGCCAAAAGTCTGACATCCAGTCTTACCATTGGGTATCGTATTATCCAGTTACTGGGTTGTGGAGGTCAGATAGGCAGTTGCTTCATGTAAAATACTGGTACTCAGCTGCATCCGGTTAGACTGGAAGCCGACCCTAAGATACTTTGGGAAAAAGCTAGGCCGATGATGATGTATATCTTAACGAATCAATTAAACAAAAATGCTGTATCCAGCTTCTTCAGCTATAAACATTTTTCTTATTCGCTATATGCAGCCTTTGGTCAGCATTTTTGTGTTAGAGTCCAACCCGAAGGAAATTAATTTACTCGTCATTTATGTGGAACCACTCTAGAATACCAATTGAGCGTTTTCCTGCTTTTTCGCTGATTCTGAAGTATCATTTATTTTATACATTTTGTATGTAAGTGGCAATTATTACTGTGGTTATTTTGTTCTCACTAGTTCACAGGCATTAGTTAATTAATTAAAGTCTGTTAAGAAAATAGCCCGGTAGTTATTCATATTTTCTAAAACACTGACAATTTGAAAGATTCAAAATGCTTTATTTGCATGAAATATGGTTCATAATATGGCATAACGATCCAAAATAATCTTTGTATAAGTCTCTGGTAAGCCTATAAGTACTAACTTAACAATTTCAATGAATATTTAGCAGCCTTAAATAAAATATAAATAAAAGCTTTTAAAAACAAATGGATCAATACAAATAAATTAAACTATAACAATAAGTTAAATTAGCACATCTCGATTTCCAGAAACATACATTCATTGGTAAAAGAAAAATCCGTGAAAGCAGCACATGGTTTCCACGATCAAAGGGATTAAAATTTAAAACATATATTTACTAAAAAAAAGAAATTCACTACAAGGATATTCCATTTATAAATACCCTGTGTAAAATCAAATGGGATGAAAATAACAAGGGAAACGTGTGACGTAACGTGATTTACGTATTTACGAAATTCAAGGAGAACGAATTCATTAATGACATGTGGAATTAAGATCAAAATTCATTCAGGTAAAAAGCTTTCAGGTTGAACGGCAAGTAAACATTTAGATAAGAATAAGCGTGTGTTTATGGTGATAATAGAAATGCTTTCGCATTAGAGTATGCGAAAACGGTGCACTTCCCGATCCCTGTCTGCAGGGTGCAGGGTGCAGGGTCCAGGCAAGCTCCAGCGGCATCCTGATGGTTAATTTGCTGAGCAATCGAAATATTCAGTGGTAGGTTCTGTAGATTAAGATGTTTTCTGTTAATTGAAATAAATTATTCTATTTTAATCTTTTAGTAGGCATTGTCTATGGCTATGATTTGGATATTCTTATTCTTTATTGTACATACAATTAAAAGATATACACACAAATAGTATATAGCTTATGTACAACGGCGAGCTTAACCCAGAATAGGGGATAATCCAATTTTTTTTTTCTTTGTCCGTCGGGTAGTATAGAGAAAAGTATTGGACACGTATTTTTTCTTTTATCACGTGGTCATAAAATTACGGAGATATATTGAGTTGAAATGGCGCATGACGTCATATGTAGGTAAGTTTTATACCTACTTGTGACGTAGTAAGCCCCCACTCTCCAACTTTAATGAGTTTTAACTAAGTTTTTTTTTTATATTTTGATAAAACAAAAAATACGTATCTAATATTTTTGTATTACCTGTCTGACGGACTAAATAGAATGTCATTTTCTTTACCCAGTCCGATCCCCTATTGGAAATAACAGATATAGTCAGCGAAACCGTTGCGTTAAGGTATGCGTGCAGCCTGCCGGCCTAGCATGACCGCCGTAGAAACGAGCTATGTCTACGGAAGAATCGACAATTTGACAGATATTTCTATCGTCCCAAGCATGGCGATATTAAGAATGTAGAAAAGAAATGTTTCTTTTCTTCAGTCGACACAAGTCTACAACGTCGAGCATGACGACCATATTTTCTCTTCTTTTGACATTTGGGGGTAGAAACATTACTTCTGACAAATGTCAAACTAGTCTTAATAAAAACTAAATACGAGAAATACGTTTCGTGGTTGCGTTGAGTTACGTTCAAAAGGTTGAAATGTTATGTAAAATATTTAGGTTTAATTTCGCGAAAAAGATCCAGGCCTTGATCAAGGATGCAGCAACACCATCCCGCCCACGAAAAATGAAAAACACGTGCAATTGGCAACTTTTTTTTGTTAACTGAACGTAACCTTTTAACTTTCCATAGCAACGTCCCCGTTGCTATGGAAAGAATTTCTGTCATGTCTTCGTAGAAACGCGAGTCGACGGTGCGCGCCATGCTCGGGCAGAAGAAATGACAAGTTGTAAAGAAAAGATTTCTTGTCGTTTCTTGGTAGAATAGAGATAGAACGGTCATGCTAGGGGGGCTGATCTACGGCTTTCGAAGACAGCAATTTCTATGAAAATGTCCTGAGGAATTTAATGTAGTCAGGATAACAATAGAGAAGAAATGACTAAAGTTAGGAGAAAAAATGAAGGTAAGTTAGTTTGTTTATCTTTTTGTGTTTTGAAGATTAAGGTATCCCTCATTTTTCCATTTACTATTGTGAGACACTACAACGCCTTTATTTTGAAAGGACTTGCAACACTTATAAAACGCGACCATCACCATTATCTGAACATATACTATGAAGACTAAAATCTCATGTAAGTCCCAAGGGACTTACAAATAAGCGAGAATCTTATGCTTAAAATCTAACAAGTTTACCATAGAAAACCCGCGCGCTTATCCAATGTAACCACAGCCTATATTTCCAAATAATGAGTATATAAGACGAATTTTCTCAGAATTTACATACACCTGTAAGCTTTCGTTCAATCAACACTTTACAACTAAAACGGTAAGAATATTTTCCTTCACTACAATGTATCGTACATTTTAATACTATTTTGAAAAACGGGCTGTAAAAGGGACACCGGCGACGCGAAACAGTACGTCATTCTGAACACCCCCGTAGAAAATTTCTTCGGTTATTAAAAAGAAAAACAGTTGTTTCCTACAAAAGTGCAATACCTACACGGTAAAAATGTATGGAACTTATTTTTTTTTTAAATTAATGGTGAAAAATTTCCCCACGTACCCAGTACATCGTCCCAACCTACCCCACATAGAAATTAAAAAAATGGTCATTTAAAAATAAAAACAGCTTATACATTTTGACCGTTTAGGTATTGCATTTTTTCGAGAAATTTCTCATTTATAATTCAAATCGTTTAAACTTCGGGAACTGCATTGGAGTGTCGTAAAAGCCGCCATGAAATACTTTGTTAATTCATTGACATTTAATTTAGAGATGAAACACAAATGCAGCTATGAAGTACTCGTAAAAAAGTATTGTAACTGTTTAAAACTCGCCCTAAAATTAATTTTAACTTAAGTTCTTTGACTAACTTTTTTTTTTGTTTTGACATCCAGATGTACCTGAAATGGTCTAATTGAAATAAATGTTTGGCACAAAAAAAAACTGTATCGTTACGATAGCTAGAAAGCCAATGGCCGCATAAAAGCCTACCAACAATAAAGTCAAAGTCAAAGCATTTATTTCAATTAGACCATTACAGGCACTTTTGAAAGTCGAAAAACAAAATAAAACGCGAAGCTACAGTCCCAGTCACAAGGCATAATAACTTGTGAAAGTACTGTAGTTGCCCATTCCGAAGCGTATATTTCTATGGAGAAGAAAGGGCAAGAAACTCCATGGACACTCTTTTAAATCAAAATATGTTACAAAACAAAGTAAAAGTGGCAAGCTTTCAGTTGAAACTCGTTTAATAAGATTTTGCAGGAAAAATTGATAGCATCAGCGAACAGGTGAATTAAATTCTACATTATCAGGAATGTCCACCTTGTCAATATTTTCATAAACGACAATATCTCAAAAAACAAAGAGTTGAACGGGTCTCAATTAGTGCGTGCTGGACGGGCGTGGCAACGTGAAAGCTTTTCCGAACACATGCGTTGCGGTATCACGGCATTTTCGTTGATAAAAGGCTGGCTTTCAACGAATGCTTTGATGGGACAGCGTTCATTTATTTTACATACACGCTGAAACTCAACCTCAGGCTCCGATAGGGCCGATGCCTGCCAGGGCTGCGGATTGTTCGAAAGAGATACCGTGGCCCTGGAACACAAAGGGCTAAGAAGGAACATGGATGGGTTTTAGTCAGTACAAGTCTGACACTCCCTCCCACTCCGCCCAGAGCGGGAACAGTCATTTGATGATTTCCATACTTAAAAAAAAAAAAAAAAAACGCTCAGGCTCGTGACAGCAATGGGAGATTTAGCGTTATTATTTTTTCTTACCATCCTGTCTTGTCCCACTGCAAGACAAACGTCGCTTTTAGTATGGATCAATCTCGTCTATAGGTGTCAAGTCTTTCCTAGTTGTGATGTGTTGAGCTCACAGTGCACCCGACATGATGCAAACGTACTAAGCCCAATTGTTTTGGCGTTTCAATGTTTTTTTTTACTTTTATATTCCTCTGCACTAATGGAAACGTCATACTCATAGTCATAAACATAGGCAGTAGCATCTTTGATGTCTGTAACTATTCCCAGTATTTTTTTTTCTATTCTTTTTATTCAGTTATGTTACAATAGTTTTCAAATCATTGCACCGTTCATTCTTTGTTCAGAATAGTTACAGCACTGATGACAACATTTGTGTTAATTGTTTAATTTAGTCTTCTTAAAATGTTTTATTTTTAATTTTGTATAGATTCTTTTTTATTTACCTATGTTTTGTGAATGTGTGGACATTGTAAAATCGTACGTTTTTTTTATCTTGTTCTGCCTTTTGTAGTAAGCAATGATCATTTATTGTCGGGCCTACGCTGTCTTCCTATACTTAAGTACTAACGCTGTAACATTTTTAAAATAATAACCGTGGAGTTTCTTGCCGGTTCTTCTCCATAGGAAACGACCAACCCGGACCGTGCACCTTTTGTCGACATTTTATAAGTGCCCATGTACGGCTATGTTAAATAAAATATTTTGATGTTGATTTTAAAAATGAAAAATTTGCAGAAAATTCAACCAGTTGTAGAATAACTCCATGCTTTTTATAATCGTCACAGTTTCATTGTGAGTAGCTCTTAACCATTGTATGAAAAAGTTCTCCATTATGTTTGCTCTCCTGTAGAACGCGCAACTATGAGGCTGATCATCGTGTCCTGTCTCCTGGCCCTGGCGTACGTAGCAGCTGACCAGACGCCCGTCGTCCTCTGTGGAAGACAGCTGGCCAACGCTCGAGTGCTTCTCTGCTACGGGGCTGAATATTTGAACAAGAGATCACGGACCATGCCAAGTTTGTATACAATCTTTATGGCTTTATAGTAAGGGGGATACTCTGATCGTATTTAAGGATCTAGACAAAGTTGCATTCTAGCCTAGCTCTTACTTAGCGATAACGATGATGGAAAAGTCAAACGTGTTTAGGGTTTTGAAGAACGAGGTGTAAAGTTCGTCATAGAAATGGGAGGATCCTCCGACCAGACGGTCATGCGTCTGGTGGGCTACGGCCCGACTATTGTTATCAGGTATTTCTACATTGTGTTAAGTTGTTGATAACTTTAAGCAGCGATTAGTATTTTGATGTCAGTTCTTCGTTTGTGTCATAGACAGCGCTGTAGAATTTTTTGTTCCTATAGTACTTTTAACATACGCTACCGTAACTTACGTCTAATTGAAAGTTGCTGAAGAAATGTGAAACGATTTTAAAGCTTTGATGGTAGCATGCCCAGGTCGTCTAATGCTAAGTCCATAATCAGCATGTTCATGTAATTTAAATTGAAATCAACAGTCCACCAAGAAAACCTATAAGTGCACCAACCCACTTGACAGATGATGATGACTTGTCATGTTTTCGTCCCCGGTCTATTTGTTTGTCAAAAAGTTCCTTTAGCGGTTAAGCCGACCACAATGCATTGTACTTTGTAATTTTTGGTAGGTCATGTTTATTCAGCGACTTACCACCATCATATTGTTAGAATATTCATAGTCACGAAAACTAAGCAAAAGTACTTCTTTGTGTTGTCAAGGCGTTTGCAACTTGATTGAATCTCATTTCTTAGAAGCTAGTTTCTTTTATTTGTCTAGCTTGTGTACTTACTGACATCGATAAAAATTCTTAAGCATCAGACTTCGTACCCGGAGACAAGACGAACGAGATCGACTGGCCCTGGAGTGGACGCCGAGGGTCCTTGACTGCCAACTGGTCCCGCTACAAGAGAGACGGCCTGGTCGACGAGTGCTGCCTCAAACCCTGCACTACTGATGTCATCCTCAACTACTGCTAGACGAAAAACAGCCGTATAACAAGCGCTATCAGAATGAAGTTGTCCCTTTTATAACGGAAGTACGCAATGCTCAAATTAGTCTGTACCAAACTTACTATGAATTTACAACGACAAAGAGTTATTTCATTCCGAATGCGCTACAAAATAAACACTTATTAGACAATGTATTTAATTTAAGATAGATACGTAATCAGTCCACATTAATTATTGTATTTTATAGAGTAAATGACTGAGAAAATATTTTGATTACACGCACTTTTAAATCACAATAAAAATATGTAATGAAAAGAAACAAGGATTTCAATACCGACGAAAATTAATATACATTTTACGTTTTTAATTTCCAATCTGCGATGGAGGGGAATTCAAATCAGAGAGAATAAAAACAGGCTATTGTTCTTTTCCGAGCGGTGGAGAAACAAGCAATGTTTGAATACGGAATATCAATATTGATAAATATGTAGGTATAAAACCTGCTTTCTATACCTTCCAACATACTTTTACATCCGGCCAGTAACAATGTAGGATAACGGAAACAAAAGCCTGCTTCCTATACTTTCCTACAAACTTTTACATCTGGCCAGTAATATGATCCTACGTTGGAAACCAAAGAGCAGATATATTTAAAAAGTGGAACATTCTGGGCTATGACTATTGTAACAAATTTACTTCTTCCTCGAGATGAAAAGGAAGTAAGTAGAATTGTACATTAAAAAAGTAATTAGGGGAAAATGAATTTAATAAATGATGATATGAAAAATACAATAAATTAATAAAAAAGTGAAGGGCAGGTTAACCGGGAACGTTTTAAATGTCTCCGCAAATCTCTGAGCGTGATAGTAACTGAAGACAAACATCTAGTTGTAGAAAGCTGGCTTGATCAAGATGAGCTTGACCACGACGAACTTGATGCAGGGCGGCTTGGTAGGACCCACCAGCAAACAAGTACCGCCCCAGTGACAGGCTCGTCAGCTCGCAGAGCAGCTTCCAGCAGACACGTACCGAGCCCCAGTGCCAGGCTCGTCAGTTCAGAGTAGCTTCCAGCAGACACGTACCGAGCCCCAGTGTCAGGCTCGTCAATTCGCGGAGTAGCTTCCTCACAGCAGCTAGCAGCAGCCACGACAGCACCAAACGAAGACCGCTTCTTGACTCCACTTAGGCTGTGCTCAAAACTCAAGATATTACTGAGATCTTGACTTCAAACTCTAGACTTAGCTGATTTCTTGACTTCAGGCTAAACTGATTTCTTGTATCCAGACTGAACCAGGGCATCCGTCAGAAATCCCTTTTATACCCTGATCTTCCGTTTCTTTTCTTCAAATTTCTTTCTCAGATTCAAAACTGCTGCGCTCTAGTAAGACGCAACCTGCCAGTATTCAAAGCAGCCAGTAACAATTAGTCAAAAACCTTGCACATAATATTTTTATAAATATAACTCAGAATATCTTTACACAGCAAATATTCGCAATTAACAATAAAATACAACAATTGAACTAATGAATTGATGATAATAATTTTTAGTAATATATAATCTAAATGAAACTTTCATAAAGAATTTGGCTGGTAACAATTAAAAATAAAAGTAAATGACAACTGACAAGTTATGTCACAACAAAGAGTACTAAAAAAATATTTATAAAAACTAAACGATTCGTAAAATGCTAATGTAAAAGTATGAATATGGATGATAAGTGTGAGTATAGAGTGTCTGTAGTTAGCAGATACTATACTATCTAGCGTAGCCATAGTGACCACGTCTCTACGACAAGTATTACCATTGGATACCATTGAATACAGTGGAATGAAAATAACCTTTTTGAACTAATTTATAACAACAAGGGATGGCTAACATGACTAACTAACACATAATAACATGGATTCCGATGAGCATGATTGATAGATTGATTCCAACATTTCATACAGAACTTCCAAACGAGCGATGCTTTAATAATAATCATTTAATTATCTGGCACCTGAGGCCCATAGATAGGATACACATAATAATGTTACACAAAAAATAAACTAATACATATTAAAACCTTATAAACTATAACTAAACACGTAGCAGCTTTACACGTAGCTATACACGTACATAATTAAAACGTACTAAGTCGGGTCTTGTTAATAAATTAAATATTATAAAATTAAAACATGAAGATAATTTAACATAACCCTCTGTAGTCCCGCCAACCAAGGTCTAATTAAATCTTATTAAAGTTAATCCCAAAAGGGGAGTAATTTAATATTTTCTGTTTTCATTAACAGTGTTTTAATTAACACATGGAGAGCAGCGGTGGCCCAGTGGTGGCAGCCCCGACTTACGACCAGTAAGCCGTGGGTTCGAACCCACCGCTGCCCTCAAAAACGGTGAAGGAAAACATCGTAAGGAAACCGGCATGTCCTAGAATCAAAAAATTCGAAGACATGTGACATCTACCATCTACCAACCCACACTGGGTCCGACTGGTGGATTACAGCCCACTCCCCCTCAAAGGGAGGAGGCGTGTGACCCAGCAGTGGGAACATTATAGGCTGATGATGATGATGAATTAACACATTATTTCGCAAAATTCGTAACCGACACGACACTGTATAATGTTTTATTTTTTTTACAAAACTAGGAATTGCCAAATCCTCATACGTATATTCTCCTTACGAATTCGTTGTTGAGTTCTGTAACCAAGGGTAGAGGTACGGTCCGTGTCGACGGCGCGTACGTGTTCCACGCGCGCCTCAAGGAGATGTCAGCAAACCGGAAGGGGTCCGAAAGGGCCGATGCCTGCCAGGGCTGCGGGTTGTTCGAAAGAGATACCGCGGCCCTGGAACACAAAGGGCTAAGAAGGAACATGGGTGGGTTTTAGTCAGTCAAGTCTGACACTCCCTCCCGCTCCGCCCAGAGCGGGAAAAGTCATTTGATGATTTCCCATCCGCAAAAAAAAAAAAAAACGGTAGAGGTACGGTCAAAATTCGGGTTTTGAATAACTGTATCAAGAATCTTTATAAAGCTTTTTTCATCTTGTAATCCAGCACATCATTTGTACATTCTCTCAGTCTTCAAATACGTACCTAATCAAACTTCATGCTCCATCAACAACCACAGCTGATGCATCTTGAGAAGCGACAAGCCGTGTCTTAGTTGTTTCCGTCTCGTGAGTAGTCGCGTCGTTCCGAAGTTTCCGAAATTCCGGTGTATCGTGGCATGCTACAAGGTGTAAACGTCGCTGTCCGTCCGTCTTATGTCGGCAGGCCGTGTCGACAGCGCGTTCGTGTTCCACGCGCGCCTCAAGGAGATGTCAGCAAATCGGAAGGGGTCCGAGAGGGCGATGCCTGCCAGGGCTGCGGAGCTGTTCGAAAAACAAAGCCTTGGAACACAAGGGGCAGGTAAGAAGGAACATGGATGGGTTTTTTTTTATTTAGAAATACATTGCCCCCACACTAGGAATTTCTCCTGTATCGGGGGTGCGTTTACAAACATTTAAAGTCACATACACAAACAGCCAGACCCGGAACAACTATCTGTAGGCCGTACAAATATTTGACCCGTGCGGGGATCGAACCCGCGACACGCAGCACAGCTGTCGATCGCTCAGCCAAGTGCCAACCGTGCCGTCCTGTTTTATTTAGTACAAGTCTGACACTCCGTTCCGCTCCACCCAGAGCAGGCAAAAAAGGTGGTTATGGTGGTATTTAAAGTAAAGTTATAGTATTAAAAAACTTGTGAAACAGTTGGAACGTTCTAGAAAAAAAATATATTTCAATGACAGGGAGAACAAGTGCCTTTTGTTAAGGGTCACCCATGAAGCAATTACTTTAAAAAAAAAAACCACAGTCCCTGAAACCTAAAGCCTTCGATCAACAATGGTAAAGTAATCATCAAGTTTGCCATACATGGCATGGCAAGGCAATATACATTAATCGTAAACGACTAATGTATAACTGTAGCTGCTCGGGAAATCAAACAGTTAGAGTTTCCATCGACACAAGCGCATAGTTATTGCGCCAAGGTTTCCTTCCCAATATTGAAGCCATGGAGTGCTAGCTCGCATGCTCCACAACGCAATATCGGCAGCGAATTGCGTCCAAAGTTATGTATGAGCATTTGCATACATACATAACTACGCGCCTTTTTCCCGAGAGGGTAGGCAGGAACTATGGAACTCTAGCTCCTTAAATATTTTTTTCACGTTCATACATCTGAACATTCACACCGTTGCAAGTACTAGGCACCTGACTTTTCTGAAGAGACTTCACTAATGAGGTCAGTAGGTATGTGTTTCTAGGGCTCCCCATGCCACCGTTTCTACTCACATCTGACTTGCACTACCTTTTTTTAGTCTTCTTTCGCTGACCCTCGAAACCACCTATTTGAATATAGTTTTTTTTTTCAATTTTTGCCTCTTCTATGTCTTGTCGTCGTTGAGCATTTATGGGGTAAAGGAGACGGGCGAGACTACATGTATTTTGGGACCCACTCTTAGAGGTAGCATTCATCATAACAACTTATACGTAGTTGTAAAACGACTAAAGACTATCAGAAAAGTAAATGGAAAGTAAGACGGAAAAGTTGGGAGAAAAGAGATATACGTCTATTCACAAGATAACCTAAAAATCTTACGATTAAGGTTTTTAACAGTGGAATGACTCCGAAATTAAGATGAATCAAAATATAATAATATTTAAGACGACTCATAAAAGAAAATTCGAATAAACTACTGTATTTCCCTCGCAGTTTTAGTTCTGACTTTACGTGTTTTGCTTCTCGTCATAAGCCAAAACCAGAATTTTTACTTCACTGCCTGTACCTAATTGATGAATCATAAAACTGCTAGACTGCAGCTAGAGACTAAACTGATTACCAACCCTGTAATTAGTTCAATCACTATAAAAACTATGTTGTTACGATTTTGATCCTAAAGCGAATTATAGTCAAGTAAAACGATTCTTATTACGCTGAGAGTAGATAATATTGTTTTACATAAATTATAACAGCCAGAGCTGACTAGCTATGTACAGCTATTGAAAAGCAGGGTTTGTTGAATAAAAAAACGTAGAGTAATAAATCTTATTTTTTGGTATTTTTACATAGTTTATATTTTATGCAACACAGACGTTACGATGGCCAAGTTGCTGTCGGGTTTCATTTTCAGGGTCGCAGCTTATCAGCCCCCAAAATGAGTGACAAAGGTAGTTGTCTCCTGTTATCTGGAATTAATTAATTATGTTAAAATAAATAAATTCACCTTTAGTGTAATAAACATAAAGAGTTCCATGTATAAGTAACAAAAGTGCCTGACTCGCAGAGTGTATCCAGGTCCCCATGAAAAGAAAAACAGAAATGTAGTTTGATATAAAAGATAATATGACCTCTGATACCTGTGGAGCGGTATACAAATATTTCAAGACAAAATGCAACAGCCACCCATCTTCCATTTTGATGACTGAAACATCTGAGTAAAATACACTACTTCTACACTACCTCGGCTAGTCTTTTACTATATACTGTTTTCGTCCGATAAAGTATTGGGCAACAGTAAGAATGAGCCTAATATAAGATTACAACAGTATGTATTTATGCATATAAAAGCTAAACGAATCTTAGTTTGTTGTTCAGATAGATATCCTAAATAAGTTCTTTACTAATGATATAAATACATGTTCTTTTACGAATATACTTACATCACGTGGATACACCCATCTCTGAACTTTTTCAAAGCTCTGAGCACCTTCATCAGAGAGACGACGCCTCCGTAAGAGCGCAAGTCGTAAGAGAAGAAGAAATTAACGCAACGCATGTTTGTGGTTAAAATCAAAGTCCAAATCAAAAGCAACTAATTGTCCAATGTCCATAGAAGAATGCGGTAGTCTAAGACAGGGTGCATTATCTCCACTTCAAGATGTAAAGGCCAAGTCGTCGAGAATCTACAAAATCGCATTGATAAACATAAAATCCCAGACAAAAATACAAACATAACGATGGACTAGATCATCATAGATCTGACAGTGACAGTAGTGACGGGACTCAATGGATCATCATTGATAACGTTCCTTTTTTAGAAATACTATAAAATCGCCACAGTACCATTTTTATTAGATGCTTTCGCATTGTTAATTGGCGTTTTAATATCAGGTTTGCATGTTATTTTTTATGAATTTTTGACATAATTGAATGTATAAAAACTAAGAGAAAGATCCATTTGTGGTAATAAACCCATGAACAAAAACACATGTCATTGGATTGGAACGTAATCGGAAAAATGTTGCGTTTTGTAAGTGCACGATTACTTAATTTTAGTAAATTGAAAATTATTTATAACTTTTGATTCCCGAGTCCTAAAAAATCAATATTTAATAAATAAATATCTCATAAAATTGTAGTTATAATTATTTTATATTTACACTGGAACGGAGTTTAGTTAATTTTCAGATTCTTTGGGTCCATTTTCGCCAGCCTTCGTTCTCAGGATTTTGGGTCCGTTCTCCGAGCCGGGCATAGTGTTACTGAGTTTTCTCATTTGAAAATTGGACAATGGAAATGAATGGGATTAAAATTTTCCTGTTTTTTTTTTTTTTGTAGTTTCTACACACGGTGTCTACATTTCTAATCCAACGTACCTCTCGCAGGTCTGGAAGAAATGTCTTGTTAATAAGAAGTACCTTTGTGCTCTCTTATCTTAATGAATAGGGATGGTGACTCATTTTTTTTATTTGTCTATCGGGTAGATTATCAAAAAGTATTTGACACGTATTTTTTCTTTTTTCACGTAATCGTAAAATTACGGAGATATTTTGAGTTGAAATGGCGCATGACGTCACGGCTCAGTACATTTTATACCTAGTTGTGACGTAGTGAGCCCCCACTCTCCAAATTTAATGCGTTTTAACTAAGTATTTTTTGGTTAACTTGATAAAACAAAAAATACGTACCTATCTAATATTTTTGTATTACCTGATTGACGGACAAAATAGAATTTCATTTTCTTTACCCAGTCATCATCCCTATTGTTCTATTAAGTATTTTGTGTGCACATAAATAAAAAATAAGAGAGCCTGGATTTGTGCCGTGTTGGTGGCATTAGGTTAGCTGTTTGTTTATCATTATCATTAGCCGTAGAAGTCTACTGCTGGCCATAGGTTTTGTCAATCGTGTGCTATCGATCCTCGGCTACTTATCACTAATTTGCGAAGATGCAGCCACAGCCTCTGAGCGACCTAGGTACTAGGCATTCTAGATTACACTTAAACTGAGATGTGATTGTAAGTACCTTATATGTAGGTGTTCCTACATCTGCCTATCGCTTGCGGGAACTCAAGCGTTATGCTATGTATGAGCATTTAGGGAAATTTTAAATGTTCCCTTCCCCATGTTCGCTATCATCGTTTATGAGTAGGCCGTTACTGTTATTGGTTTTCATGTTCCGTATAATTTAAAATGGAATCAAAATTTAAGAATTATGGAGGTATTTTAAGGTGATATCAGGAAATCGTTTTATAAAATACTAGCTGTCCCGCGCAACTTCGTCTGCGTCAATTTTCCCCGCTTTCGCAACATTTTTCATTGCTGCGTCGCGTCTATTGGTCGTAGCGTGATGATATATAGCCTATGTCCTTCCCCAGGTTGAAATCTATCTTCTTGCCAAATTTCATTAAGATCCGATCAGCCGTTTAGTCGTGAAAAGGTAACAAACAAACAAACGAGTGACTTTCGCATTTATTAACCGACTTCTAAAAAAGGAGGAGGTTCTCAACTCGGATGTTTGTATTTTTTTTTTTTTTTTTTTAATATTAGTATAGATAGTAGGAAGTATGGATGAAGATATTGATAATAAGTCTAGTAAGCCACGCTTTAGTGCACTTTATTAAGTAGGTACCTAGAATATTTTTAGCAGAACAATTTTGAAACAAGACTTTTTCAAAATAATAGATTGTTTAGTCCTGTTATGAAGGCCAATTCAAACGGTTTAATACACAAGAACCAACTGCGATATCAGACTTAGAGTTCAGGATAATCCTAGATTAAAGGACAAAATAGTTTATATCGCAATAAGTGAACACAGTTTGACACAAATATCTGTTAACTTAGATAAAGTTTGGGCTGTCTGCGGTCTCCCGTTTTGTCTAATAAAGATCGGATTTTCTCGCTCTGAAGTTTCATTATGATTTGTTCGAAGTATTATTTTATTTTACTATGAATAATATATGTAACAAAACTACATAAAGTAGTTAATTTTTTGTAAAGTAGCCCATCCAAGGGACTATTTATTCCCAGTTCAGACCGCGTGCAATGCGACTCGATGCGCCATTTGTATCCTTTGCGTGAGTGACGTCGTTCGGGAAGTCGCATCGTGGCGAGCCGCGACATGCTCTCAACATCTACGTTCACTAAATCTGTCGCTGTCGTAGAATGCTTGCCGATTCGGAATACCAAGACCAGGTTACACCGTATAGCTAATTGTGCCGCCAAGTACCGACACTGTGTGTGTTCCAGAAAAAAATAGACATTGTCTCAGGCATGAATAGCATCAGCGATGACTCTATTATTAGAAATCACCATCTGCCTAGCCTTTTCCCAACTGTGTTGGGGACGTCTTCCAGTCTAACCGGATGCAGGTGATGACAGTATTTTACATGGAACGACTGCCTATCTGACCTGCACGACCCAGTTAATAGTACTGGGTAGTACGATATCCCTAAGACTCGTTGTCAGACTTTCGGGCCACTGACTACTTAACGACTATCACAGATCTAGAATTCACAGCCAGGACCAACGATTGAATGTGCTTTCCGAGGCACTGTGGAAACTTGATAAGTGATGGGTGGTCACCCATCCACAAACTAACCTAGGCCAGGGTGGCTTATCCTAAAGTTCGACCCAAGCGCCTGTTATTATTTGGCCACGGGCTCCTCAGCTCTATTATTGCATACATCAGTTACAAAACTAAACCTCACATTCATACCTACTATTATACAGGGTGAAATTGAACAGATGCGACAAATTTAAATATACAATAATACGTGTTGTCAACAAAATTTAGAACATATCAAATGTAAAATTAAAAAAGAATCTAACAGTGTTACGAAAAACGTTAAAATAATTAAAGTATCAAAGAATTTCGCGTACTACCGTTTTCGCGTAGTGGGCACGATTTAGGTATACATTCTCGCTATGAATGGAATGAATCGCGCCGCCCCTGTCCGCCCGGCCGCCCGCGCATCTCTTTCCCGCGCGCACGATTAATAATGTAAACCTTTCCCTTCATACTTTTGTCGGCTGAGGACGATCAAAAATACAATAAAAGTAAATAGTAAAACAATGTTTTAGTAAGAGGTATAACCTGAATAATGTTTGTTACAACAACAAATCAATAATTGTATTTTTGGCGTATTTAAAAAGTTGGAATCACAGTATTTACAATAATTAGTAAGTATTTACACTAAATCAAATCAGTACACTTACGTGTATTTTAATAATTGATCAAAATGTCCACCTCAGTTTTGTAAACACAATTGAGCACGGCAGCGCCGGCGCCGCAAATTGTCCTTAAGTTTTATTAATTAAAGTTTGTGATTTTACAGTTTCGAATGCACTCCTGATTTTTTGTTTTTTAGCTCGTCTGTCCAGCATGTTTTGAGTGATTCTTAGAATTCTTCCCAATGAAGGTGGGACATTAGGATATTTTAGCCGAAATCTTCGCTGCGTTTCACGAAGATTTCTTACGGTGTTGTACCACACAACAATATCAAGATACTGTTCGTTTGTTAACGGTTCACAACTATTTCGTCTCGTCATAAGCATTGTTATGACAAACACAAGACAAAAATACAAATTATTCGCAATACGTAAAGTGGGATTTGCGGAATGCGCGCGCGACCGTGACCTACAAACGTTTTAGGACGACTAATGAACTAAGGAAGGGTGGGCGGCGGGGCGGTCGCCGGGAAGGGATGTCGGCGCTAGCGCTCATGCGAGGTTTGGCAACGTCGCGCGATACTTACACTAGAAAATAGGCAAAATTAGGTAAATGACCGCTATGAACGGCAACGGGATTATTGTGCACTGCGATGAGTAGGACGAGATTTTTTGATATTTAAATTTTTCTTATTTATTTTGCATATTAATTTATTTTGATGGAGTACCGATAATTCGTACTTAAATAAAGATAATAACAGCAATGGACCATTTTAAAGCGATAATCACGTAATTTTTTTTAACGATTTAGATTGTAGAAAAAAACAGTTTATAATTACTATGTTACTGTAACTGAAGCTCCCATTTCTTTTTGTCGCATTTATTCAAAGTCAGCCTGTATACAGTATGTTAGTTTAAACGAGGGACATATTCAAACCCATAATAGTACATGCTAACATGATACTAATAAAAATATAAAAACAAAAAAAAAACACTGATAAATAACAGACAGAACCATACCAAAATTTCGCAAATGTCACGGAACGTGTATACACCCTTGCGCTAGCGACTTAATACTATCGCAGAACATGTGAGCGGGTCAATGACTCTTGGGTATAATCCATTTTCCCTTCATACTTTAAACTTACCTGGCTTAGGACAGTCCAAAATATCTAGGCACTAAACAAAACATTAAAAATTCTTCTATATACGTTATAGGTTTTTTACATATTTGGGACGAGAATCGAATACTGAATACCCTCCCTCAATATGTCCCTCGTTTAACCTAACATACTGTATATGAGATTTATATATTATTTCATATATTAGAAATGTTTATTGATATCAATCGTTCGAGATCAATATAACAACTCCACTTACCTGTCATTTTTATACAGGTAATATTTACAGAAGCACAAATTGAATTATATTTCGTAAAGCAAATTGAATTGGAAATAAATAAGGCCGGATATTAAAGAAGATATTATTCGTTTTGTCTTTACTTTTTTATTCGTAAATGTTAAGTGTTCGCTCGTTATTTCGAAACATACTTTCAGAAAGTGCTGTGAGATACCAGATATGTTCTAAGATTGTAGATGGCATTAGCAATAAGCGACCGTGATCATTTATCTATCATCAAATGATGTATATTATATTTGATTGTGACGGAATTACGTTAAACACGTTTATTACGTTAAGAACGATTACGACTTACGACATTTCTTACAAACTTTCCAGTCATTGTTTTTCAAAATTAGATACATTTCGAAAATGTTTTTAGCACTGAGGTATTACTACTTACCCTAGTAATATAGTTCAATGGTTTTTAGTAACTTTTTAGACCTATGTATCCTGCTTATGCGTATGAAGTTTCATTAAAATCAGTTCAGTCATTTCGGAAAATAAGAACTTAAAATTTGTTTTAAATGTCGTAAAGTGTAAACGCTCTAAAAGCCGTTGAATGTAACGCAACATGTTCTAGAACGTCGACTGCTGAGCTTGAGGTCCTGAGTTCGATTCCTAGGCCGGGGAAAGTGTTATTGGGTTTTTGCATTAATAATTTCTCAGTACCAACCACGAAGTCTGAATTTGTGTCCGGTTGATGGCAATCAGCTCACCCCCTATTACATAGGACTGAAATCATAACCAGCTGTAGGTGTACGTGTACTATTAAGTACACCTCTGCCCAACCCTTAGAGGATAACAGGGGGCGTGATGTTATGTTATGTTTTTTTTTGGTATACTGCATAGTGTCCCACTGCTGAGCAAAGTCCTTCCCTTTCTCCTTCCATACGTCTCTATCATGTGCGATCTCTGGCCATGGTAGCCCCGAAAACAGGATCAGATCGTCACGCCACCTGCGCCGTGGTCGACTTCTTCGGCGCTGTTCTTCCTCAGGCGTCCAGTGTGTTACCATATTTGCCATCTCTCCGGGTGCATCTGTGCTAAGAGGCCTGCCAACTCCCACTTCAGCTTGGCTGTTTTTTTCTCAGCAATGTTTAAAGAATTTATTTTCATAAAAACGAATTATTTTGGGGCTTGAGATATCTTGAAACCTACACTATAGCTATAAACCACTCCCCTCTAACATAATGAGAGCCGGTGTTCCAGAAGTGGGAATGTTATACTCTGATTATGACGTCACATTATAGTTGAAAAGGCAGAGGCCAAACCATAAGTTAGATATACGCAAATTAAGAGCCTATACAACCTCAGCTCAAATTCTAATTTGGCCCCCACTTCGCCGCGCCACACTCACTCTTTATCTCGCTCGCACACTACTGCTCGCGGTCACGCGGGCGCACGCGGTTGAAGCGATTTTGTTAGAGTAAACTGGATTATCGGACGAGTAGGTACTAAGTAATAAAATTATCAAATGAATATAATATTAACTTGTCAATAAATGAACATAAAATTATACATAGCAAATTTAGTTTCAATGTTGTACCTACTAACGGCTACTCATCTTGCTATATTTTCCAGTATAAGCTGACCTCTCATTGAATGGAAAGCCTATATAATGCGAAATCAGCTTATACTGGAAAGTTATAGCTTGATGTCGTTACCGTGCGAACTATTTTACCTACTGCTACAAAATTCCAGTCAAGCGCGAGCCAACTTTGCGCTGAGGGTTCCGCCCATTGGTTTAGTAGTAAGTTTGTGTTTTATAGTTTTCGCCGTGTATGTGTGTAATGTGACTGTGGTTGCCACCCGTACTATATTATAGTCAATTGTACTATACATATAATATAGAAAAATAATATAGTACGAAAAATACTATATTTACATCGCTAATTCAATTATCACACTTGTTTGTATTAAACTGTGACTGGTACGCACCCGCAGCGAAAAATCCCCTAAAATACTATATTTTTTGTAGGTAAGTATGTAGGTAGGTAGTTTAGGTAGAAAGGTACGTACGTGGGATAGGTACTTATGTAGTATAGGTAGGTACGTACGTAGGAAGGTATGTAGTATAGGTAGTTACGTACGTATGATAGGTATGTAGTATAGGAAGGTACGTAAGTAGGATAGGTATGTAGTATAGGAAGGTACGTACGTAGGATAGGTTGGTACGTACGTATGATAGGTAGATACGTACGTAGTATAGGAAGGTACGTACGTATGATAGGTATGTAGTATAGGAAGGTACGTACGTATGATAGGTAGATACGTACGTAGTATAGGAAGGTACGTACGTATGATATGTATGTAGTATCGGAAGGTACGTACGTAGGATAGGTTGGTACGTACGTATGATAGGTAGATACGTACGTAGTATAGGTAGGTACGTACGTAGTATAGGAAGGTACGTACGTAGTATAGGAAGGTACGTACGTAGTATAGGAAGGTACTTACGTATGATAGATATGTAGTATAGGAAGGTACGTATGTAGGATAGGTAGGTACGTACGTATGATAGGTAGATACGTACGTAGTATAGGAAGGTACGTACGTGTGATAGGTATGTAGTATAGGAAGGTACATACGTAGGATAGGTTGGTACGTACGTATGATAGGTAGATACGTACGTAGTATAGGTAGGTACGTACGTACCTAGTATAGGAATGTACGTACGTAGTATAGGAAGGTACGTACGTAGTATAGGAAGGTACTTACGTATGATAGATATGTAGTATAGGAAGGTACGTACGTAGGATAGGTAGGTACGTACGTAGTATAGGAAGGTACGTACGTAGTAATCGCTCAAAACAAATATGAACTAATTTGAAATCAATTCGAATCCGAACACACATTCTCTCTCAACCTTACACTGACATACACGCACACATTCAAAGAAAAGCCCGGCTTTTAACTCCATACAAATTCCCAGATAAGTACCTATCAATTTTTTCAAAACAAGAGACATTTTACTAGGAAAAACAGAGAGGTCGGATAAGCCAAATGCAGAAGCCAGTGAGTGCGAGTGGGAGCATCCGAACGAACATAGCGAAATAAGCTTGAACTCTTCTTTTGTTCAGTGTTAGAGCGACCCAGTCTCGCGGCCGGTAGGTATAGGAGATATTAGAATTTTTTTGGCAACGTCGCGCATCGTGTATTCTTGATAAATGCGCGCGAAATTTGACGTTATTATTATTTTGACATACATTTTTTGTTTGGAATGTTTTTTTTTTCTTATTTGTTGTGTTTTATTGTTAGGCAAGCCGGGCTTTTCGGCTTGTATGATAGTTCCGCCACTGATAGGTAGGTACGTACGTAGGAAGGTTTGTAGTATAGGTGGGTACGTACGTAGGATAGGTAGGTAGTATAGTTAGGTACGTACGTAGGATAGGTAGGTAGGTTAAAGTAGGTTAGGTAGGTATGGGATATACCATACGTTTTTAGAAAGTAATTAAACATCGTCAAAGTTATACAACATTTATTTTACTTCACTTAAATCTATAATTGGCATATTTATTACTACACAAAATCAACTTTCCCTTCTACAGGATTATTTAAACTCACTTCGTACAGTTCGTACCTGAAATGACCAGAATAAAAATATTTGATGAATTCTTGCAAATCTGCATTTCAACATACAACCTTCTCATTAAAAAAAAATCTAGTAAGTACCAATTAGTATCATCATCATCACATTCATTTTCTGATGTGTCGTACTGCGGAGGGTTGTGTAAAAATCTGAAAAAAAAAGATAGTTTTGGTATATGAAGTAAGAAATTATAATCCTAACTTCCTAACTATTATAAATGCGAAAGTGAGTTTCTTTTTTTGTTACCCTTTCATACTAAAACGGCTCAACGTATTTGGATGTAATTTGGCACATGGGTAGACCATGTTCTGGAGAAGGACATAGGCAATTTTTTATCCTGTATCGCAAACGAAGTCGCGGGCAACAGCTTACGCATCCAGTATTCTTTCGTCACTATGTATATTCAGTGAACAGCTCATATTCACAGGTGGTACTTGTGATCTACAAGAAAACACAATCTTCATTATAAAAGTACAATTTTGTCAACATGAATAAATAATACGGAACCCTAAAAAGTCCAACATTATGAAAAGTTTTATCGTGAACTCGCCAGTTTCGTGATAGTACCGTTACGCGTAAGTAGTACCAAGCGGTAGTGACTGCTCTAGGGGGAACAGTTAATTTTGTGATATGATCAAACATGTATAACTTACAATTCTATATTTTGTAATATAATATTATGAAGATTTGTTTCGTCCGAATTTATTCCTACATCATCCGAAGGTATTTGGGTCCTGTAACAATCACACGTGGCAAGTTAGTACCTACTTAGACCTTACATCTTTTTATTTATCATTTGGATAAGGAACCCTATAAATATACAAAACAAGACGAAATCAACGAAATCTTCGATAAAAGCAGTCTTGCCGCATGAATAACAATGAATACGTACCTACGTGTATATTGGAAATACAAATTGGGTGCAGAACTGCAGACTACGCGTGGCTACATATCAAAGCTATACTATTCTAGTATAAGCTCACCTCTCATTGTACGGAATGCCTATACAATGTGAGATCAGCTTATACTGGATAAATATAGCTTGATAATTATGTAGCCGTGTGTACTAATAACAGATCAGTAAACATTTTTAGGTCGGCAGAAGATACTCACGAATTTACCCGAATATTCTCTTTATCACCATCGCCTTCAGTACTGTGTAATCAACGTCATCTGGAAGGATACATAATAATTATTTAGCTAAACTACCAAGGTACGTCCGCGTCAGTAAGTTCTTAAATTGTATGTAGGTATGTGGTAGGTAGCACTACAGTCGGATAAGTAAGTTACAGTTTTGTTTCCTGCAGGTAGGTACTTACCGAAGATACTTACTTTTTTTTTAATACTTTCTAAGCGCTTGGCTGATGCACTACGGGTCGCGGGTTCGATACCACACGGTACAAATATTTTTATAGCGTGCAGATAGGTAATTGTGAAGTCTTGTGTTTGTAAACGGACAGTCTCCGATATAGGAGAAATCCTGGAATGGGGCAAAATTATAAAAAAATAATTACTACATTTATGTAGATACCTATATTTTGTTGTCATGATACAAAAACAAACCTATTTACTTATGTAACTTTTTATATTTTTATAAAAGTTTCCCCACACTGGATTTCCTTTGAATCGTGGACGCTTCATTTTTGTTTGTAAACTTACAAAGTTACAAACACAGATCTTCACAAATACAGAAACACCTGCGACCCCTAGCGCAGCAGCCAATCACTTAGCCACTGCACCAAACGTGTCATATGCTATCTACTTACATGTTTGTAATCAATAATACTGTAAGTAGATACGTAAATAGATACTTACTTCATTACGTTTATCATATGTTTGCCTGTTTCTTTACGCCAACCTAGTCGCTTCTTATTTTTATTACGCTTATTTCCCATTGCGCCAACACTAAAAACCTAAGCACTTCAATGTTTTAATTTTACGTTTTCGTCCTGTTGCGTAATGTGTGTTCTGTGCGCAAGCGACACAGCTATCCCGTTCGAAAGCCGAAGCGAGACTGAGCGGGGGTTGGGCGGCAGTGAACAACTTCAAGACGCCGCCGATAGTTTAGGTATTTTCTTTTTACGGTGAAAATAATAGTAATTAAAGAAAAATAAAAAACATAAGCCCTGCGTTATAGTTAGTTCAGTTAGTATGCCAAGTTTCATGATCTAATTTGCAGTATTTTTTGAATACCAGCGGTTAATTGTTCGGTTTAGAGGTAACTTTGGAATTTTTTTCTATCGAGTCAATTTTATGGAATCGTGTTTTCGTCTAACATAGTACTTAACATTAATCCTCAACTTTAACATATATTTATTTCAAAATTAATGCTGCAGTATTTTCGGCGTAACGGAGGATCACGCAAAGCTATTTGAGGTAGTATGGGCTCTTAAGACTGGGCGTTCGATGTATAAATAAAAAAAAACTTTCCTCTTTTTCATTAGATTTCACAATTTTCTGTGCCTACCTGCTAAGCTCATTTAGCACTACTTGTAACAACTAGTTACTGACGTCACAGCTTCGTTGTTTAAATGTCAGACACACGATTTGATCCGATTATAATGAGCTTGTTAGTAGGAGGTACGTTCCGAGAATATTCTCAACAAACCAAAAATGTACACGTACATACACGAACACAAGGACGTACACTGACCTTATAGTGCTGTTGTTCTTCAGAAAGGTCAAGAGCGTAATAAAGTACTCGCAGTCGGCTTCTGTATATGCCCTATCATGACCTCTTAATGCAGTATTGTTTTACTCTTATTCCAGAGTGGGAAAGAGACGGAGCTATACAGGATGTCTATCACCATCTCTTTCCCACACTGGAGAAGGAGTAAAACAATAATGTTTTAAGACGTCATGGTAGACCACCAGATGCAAGAAACTGAAGTAGGTAGCCTTCTGGAGTTCCTACCTACCTACATGGGAAAACGAGTCAGTTTTTTTTAAAATGAAACTTTTATTACATCGTCTCAAACCTTTTCGTCTGTGTGTTGCATGTCGCGTGACGCTGATGGTCGGCCGCAGAGTAGGGATAAAGTGAAAGGCACTCTGACGAGCGCCTTTCACTTTATCCCTACTCCGCGCTATCATCATTTTCATCATCAGCCTATATTGTTCCCACTGCTGGGATGCAGGCCTCCTCTCTATGAGAGGGAATGGGCTGTAATCCACCACGCGGGCCCAGTGCGGGTTGGTAGATGTCACAATACATGTTTTCGAATTTTTAGTCCTAGGACATGGCGGTTTCCTCACGATGTTTTCCTTCACCGTTTTTGAGAGCAGCGGTGATGAAATAAAATTACACAAAGTAATGTGCCTGCCTGGGTTCGAACGTACGACTTTCTGCTCGTAAGTCGAGGCTGCTACCATTGGGCCACCGCTGCTCTCCGCGCTATAGTGTGAAAAAAAGTTTCACTTTTATTTATTTAGGATTGTGTGGTTTCATAAAACCACACAATCCCTTTTTTTTTAATAGGCTCGCGCTTGACCACTATCTCACCTGATGGTAAGCGATGATGTGGTCGACGGTGAAGCACACTTGCCTAGAAGAAACCTATTCACTCTTGACTTGAAGACCCCCAGATTGTAGCTATCGGGAAACACAGACTCCGGCAGGGAATTCCACTCCATTCCATCTATGCATATATGTCCGTAATGTATACAACTGACTATGCTAATAAAAGTTACTGACCTACCTAGCTGTCGACACCTGAGACCGCTATAAAAATCCCTTATTTTTTATGATTATTGTGACTAATTTCACTGGTCACTAAACATTTAGGTGTTCGTATAAATCAATGTTTAGGAAACTTGCTTAATTAAACTGGTACAAACTTTTTATGGCTATTAATCTCAACTGGAGAGAAGCAATAAGTATAAGAAAACTTAATTTTAGCCACCAAATTCAGCCTATTGTCAACTTTACCTTGTATACCTAAGTACCTACCTAATCCCTAATAAGTTCTGAATAATGATTCTTCTAGTAACCAAGAAAATAGAGTGTCCAGAGATCTTTTAAACCCAATATTTGAATCAAGAGTACATTGTTACCCTAGGGGTGAAAGTAACTTATTTAGTCCCGAGACGGGGTTAGGTGCCCGAACGAAGTGAGGGCTCCAATAGTTCGAGGGGCTAAATAAGTCTTTAACCCGAGGTAAACACTGTGCTTTTCGGGTGCGTATCATATCATATAAAGTTATTTGGTATAATTTCATTTTAATAAAGTTCACAAGATATAATAAACGTGAGTTATACCAACAGTTGATATAATTTCTTTAGATATAACATTTATAAACTCTAAAACTTATTTCGTATAACGTTATTGGTTATATCGTTTATTTAATCGAAAATCATTTGGCTTATCGTTTAAAATAAATACTTATTATTGATACCATCTTTATGATTAACACCCCAATTCAAAGCAATCCGACTCGGATGGTTATAATAGAAGGTTCAGGCGGGAGCAGAGCGGAGTGACAGAAACGAATCACTCCAAAACCGACTTCACGTAGTCTTGTCTGCCCTACCCCTAGAGTGTAATTTAAAATCGCGTGGGCGTGGAGGGGCAAGGCGGCCCGCGAGCTGAGGAGCAGGTGGTTTTAACACTCGCCGCCACGGCTGAGGCTGGGCGACGAAGCCGGCCAGCAAGCCGAAGCCGCGGTGGTGAGCGTGAAACACATCTGCGACGATAAGCTCGCATGGGACCGCCGGAGCCCCGCAGCGGCGCGGCGGAGCCGTGACAGAAACCATGCATGCTGCATGTTGCATGCTAGCTGCATGCTTGCTTGCATGCTGCATGCTTGCGTATACCTATAATACCTCCTGTAGGCGTTTTATCATATTAGACTAAATAGGTTTTATGTCTTTTGAGTGGTATTTCAAACGATTTTATATTAAATGTATGTTATGCTTATAAAAATTAGTTATTTTAAATTTATATCAATCGTTTATTATATTAACTTATCGTTATATCGAATAAAATTATAGATTCAGTTGTGTCTAGTGAGCTACTGCCCGACAGTTATGTCGGGCTTTTCTATTCAGTCTTCAGTCGCGGATACTTAAGGTGGAAGTTTAATCGCACTTTCCCATACATTTTTGTTTCTTCAAAATCTCGATACTTATATGCTTTTTGTAGAAGTAATGAAACAATATGATGTTATTACGAATTAGTGTTGTCGCAAAACCCTTCAAACATAAAGAAATAACCAGGTTTATAGGATTTCCAGGGCCGAAAAAAAAACGAAAAATCTTTGCTAGTGTGCGTGCTTGGAGCCACACCATCTACCGGATATCTAAAGAACTTCTAAAGAACAATCGAGCCCCTTGCATAACAAAACTCGAAATAATTATCTGTTGATACTAGATGGCGTGGCGTTGTCATTGTAAGTTGGTGCCAGTAATAAATGCGTGGACTCGCGAATATTTCACATTTCATTCGTCAAACAAGTAGGTAGGTAGGTACTTGCTGCGACGTTTTTGTTTGGGTGAATTAGATTTATCATTTTTTAAGAATGAAGTTAAACATTCTTAAATTATGTCATGATGTTCAAACCAAAGTTTGAAAGTACCTATTAGGGATGAAATGTGTAATTCGGAGTTGGTTCTAATTTTACTGTGTGATAGGTAAAACTTATTAGTTATTAACAAGTAGGTATTCAGACATAATTCGTTATGAAGCCACAGCCTGCAGCACAAAGCTTATCTTACTAAACTTTAATTTTGTACGTGCACTTTTCGTGGTATATGTAATAAACTAATAATGTACTTACATTTTATAACACTAGCTTATGCCCGCGGCGTCGCCCGCGTGGATTTCGATTATTGTCCCACGGGAACATATTATCGGGATAAATAGTATCCTATGTGTTAATCCAGGTTACAAACTACCCGTGTTCCAAATTTCATCCAAATCCATTCAGTAGTTTTTGCGTGAAAGAGTAACAGACATCCATCCATCCATCCATCCTCACAAACTTTCGCATTTATAATATTAGTAGGATTACATTCATTCATCACACTATTTACATTCATGAATGTAGGTACTACCTAATAAAAAATACACGACGCGGTCAAGGTCACGTTGAAACGCCGTAGTTCTATCTATCTATCTATCTATATAAATAAAAATCAATTGCTGTTCGTTAGTCTCGCTAAAACTCGAGAACGGCTGGGCCGATTTAGCTGAATTTGGTTTTAAAATGTTTGTCGTAGTCCAGGGAAGGTTTAAAAGGAAAGATAGGGTAGGTAGGTTGCGTAGGGTAGGTAGGGTAGATAGGTAGGTAGGTAGGGTAGTAGGGTATGGTAGGTAGGGTAGGGTAGGGTATGGTGGGTAGGTAGATAGGGTAGGTAAAAAGTGCATTGCAACGCATGCCGGGGACAGCTAGTCGATCTATATATCCATACTAATATTATAAATGCGAAAGTCACTCTGTTTGTTTGTATGTCTGTTTGTTACTTTTTCACGATTAAACGGCTAATCTGATCCTAATGAAATCTGGCAAGAAGATAGATTTCAACCTGGGGAAGGACGTATGCTATATATCATCACGCTACGATCAATCGGAGCGGAGCAGTAATGAAAAATGTTGCGAAAACGGGGAACATGTGACGCAGATGAAGTTACGCGGGACAGCTAGTCTATATATATATATATCTAAAAATGAATCCCTATTTCCCTTGGTCACGGCATCACGCGTGAACGGCTGGATAGATTTCGATAATTGTTTTTTTGTTTTGTATGTTACTGACAGGAGAAGGTTCTCTTAGGTAGGTAGTAGGTAGGTAGTAGGTAGGTAGTAGGTAGGTAGTAGGTGGGTAGTAGGTGGGTAGTAGGTGGGTAGTAGGTGGGTAGTAGGTAGGTAGTAGGTAGGTAGTAGGTAGGTAGGTAGTAGGTAGGTAGTAGGTAGGTAGTAGGTAGGTAGTAGGTAGGTAGTAGGTAGGTAGTAGGTAGTAGGTAGTAGGTAGTAGGTAGGTAGTAGGTAGGTAGTAGGTAGGTAGTAGGTAGGTAGGTAGTAGGTAGGTAGTAGGTAGGTAGTAGGTAGGTAGTAGGTAGGTAGTAGGTAGGTAGTAGGTAGGTAGTAGGTAGGTAGTAGGTAGTAGGTAGTAGGTAGTAGGTAGTAGGTAGTAGGTAGTAGGTAGTAGGTAGTAGGTAGTAGGTAGTAGGTAGTAGGTAGTAGGTAGTAGGTAGTAGGTAGTAGGTAGTAGGTAGTAGGTAGGTAGTAGGTAGGTAGTAGGTAGTAGGTAGGTAGGTAGTAGGTAGGTAGTAGGTAGGTAGTAGGTAGGTAGTAGGTAGGTAGAAGGTAGGTAGTAGGTAGGTAGTAGGTAGGTAGTAGGTAGGTAGTAGGTAGGTAGTAGGTGGGTAGTAGGTAGGTAGTAGGTGGGTAGTAGGTGGGTAGTAGGTGGGTAGTAGGTGGGTAGTAGGTAGGTAGTAGGTAGGTAGTAGGTAGGTAGTAGGTAGGTAGTAGGTAGGTAGTAGGTAGGTAGTAGGAAGGTAGTAGGAAGGTAGTAGGTAGGTAGTAGGTAGGTAGTAGGTAGGTAGTAGGTAGGTAGTAGGTAGGTAGTAGGTAGGTAGTAGGTAGGTAGTAGGTAGGTAGTAGGTAGGTAGTAGGTAGGTAGTAGGTAGGTAGTAGGTAGGTAGTAGGTAGGTAGTAGGTAGGTAGTAGGTAGGTAGTAGGAAGGTAGTAGGAAGGTAGTAGGTAGGTAGTAGGTAGGTAGTAGGTAGGTAGTAGGTAGGTAGTAGGTAGGTAGTAGGTAGGTAGTAGGTAGGTAGTAGGTAGGTAGTAGGTAGGTAGTAGGTAGGTAGTAGGTAGGTAGTAGGTGGGTAGTAGGTGGGTAGTAGGTAGGTAGTAGGTAGGTAGTAGGTAGGTAGTAGGTAGGTAGTAGGTAGGTAGTAGGTAGGTAGTAGGTAGGTAGTAGGTAGGTAGTAGGTAGGTAGTAGGTAGGTAGTAGGTAGGTAGTAGGTAGTAGGTAGTAGGTAGGTAGTAGGTAGGTAGTAGGTAGGTAGGTAGTAGGTAGGTAGTAGGTAGGTAGTAGGTAGGTAGTAGGTAGGTAGTAGGTAGGTAGTAGGTAGGTAGTAGGTAGGTAGTAGGTAGTAGGTAGTAGGTAGTAGGTAGTAGGTAGTAGGTAGTAGGTAGTAGGTAGTAGGTAGTAGGTAGGTAGTAGGTAGGTAGTAGGTAGTAGGTAGTAGGTAGTAGGTAGTAGGTAGGTAGTAGGTGGGTAGTAGGTGGGTAGTAGGTAGTAGGTAGGTAGTAGGTAGGTAGTAGGTAGGTAGTAGGTAGGTAGTAGGTAGGTAGTAGGTAGGTAGTAGGTAGGTAGTAGGTAGGTAGTAGGTAGGTAGTAGGTAGTAGGTAGTAGGTAGGTAGTAGGTAGGTAGTAGGTAGGTAGGTAGTAGGTAGGTAGTAGGTAGGTAGTAGGTAGGTAGTAGGTAGGTAGTAGGTAGGTAGTAGGTAGGTAGTAGGTAGGTAGTAGGTAGTAGGTAGTAGGTAGTAGGTAGTAGGTAGTAGGTAGTAGGTAGTAGGTAGTAGGTAGTAGGTAGTAGGTAGTAGGTAGGTAGTAGGTAGTAGGTAGTAGGTAGTAGGTAGGTAGTAGGTGGGTAGTAGGTAGGTAGTAGGTAGGTAGTAGGTAGGTAGTAGGTAGGTAGTAGGTAGGTAGTAGGTAGGTAGTAGGTAGGTAGTAGGTAGGTAGTAGGTAGGTAGTAGGTAGGTAGTAGGTAGGTAGTAGGTAGGTAGTAGGTAGGTAGTAGGTAGGTAGTAGGTAGGTAGTAGGTAGGTAGTAGGTAGGTAGTAGGTAGGTAGTAGGTAGGTAGTAGGTAGGTAGTAGGTAGGTAGTAGGTAGGTAGTAGGTAGGTAGTAGGTAGGTAGTAGGTAGGTAGTAGGTAGGTAGTAGGTAGGTAGTAGGTAGGTAGTAGGTAGGTAGTAGGTAGGTAGTAGGTAGGTAGTAGGTAGGTAGTAGGTAGGTAGTAGGTAGGTAGTAGGTAGGTAGTAGGTAGGTAGTAGGTAGGTAGTAGGTAGGTAGTAGGTAGGTAGTAGGTAGGTAGTAGGTAGGTAGTAGGTAGGTAGTAGGTAGGTAGTAGGTAGGTAGTAGGTAGGTAGTAGGTAGGTAGTAGGTAGGTAGTAGGTAGGTAGTAGGTAGGTAGTAGGTAGGTAGTAGGTAGGTAGTAGGTAGGTAGTAGGTAGGTAGTAGGTAGGTAGTAGGTAGGTAGTAGGTAGGTAGTAGGTAGGTAGTAGGTAGGTAGTAGGTAGGTAGTAGGTAGGTAGTAGGTAGGTAGTAGGTAGGTAGTAGGTAGGTAGTAGGTAGGTAGTAGGTAGGTAGTAGGTAGGTAGTAGGTAGGTAGTAGGTAGGTAGTAGGTAGGTAGTAGGTAGGTAGTAGGTAGGTAGTAGGTAGGTAGTAGGTAGGTAGTAGGTAGGTAGTAGGTAGGTAGTAGGTAGGTAGTAGGTAGGTAGTAGGTAGGTAGTAAATTTAGGGATTTCTGAAAGAATTGTAGATTTTGGCACAATCTCTTAAAACCTATGTCAGTAGTAC
The DNA here is from genome assembly GCA_963082945.1 of Cerastis leucographa. NCBI lineage: Eukaryota > Metazoa > Arthropoda > Insecta > Lepidoptera > Noctuidae > Cerastis > Cerastis leucographa. The sequence goes on along the minus strand of OY720356.1, from coordinate 14,590,730 downwards.
TGACCCTAACAGGTAGGTGTAGGTGTTCTGACTCAGTACACACCGAGACGCGACGCTGCGCGCACACTTATAAAGAGAAGATACACATTTCGTTGTGAGAAAACGTTGCGCCACGCAGCGCTGCGCCACGTGACGCCTGTAAAGAAATGTGTATCCTTTCGTGTAGAAAATAAAGTTAAATTTTGAATCGCTTTTTAAAATGTGCGCGCAGTGTCGCGTCTCGGTGTGAGCTGACCCTTAGTGTTCCAAGGCTTTGTATATAAAGTGAAGATTAGAACTAAAAAGCTTTCAAGCTAGTGGAAGTTTATCTTTGAAATCTTGGTGATTTGTTGGTCAGTGGGTCGTCTAAGGGGCGGATTTTTAGGAGTTGAAGTATACGCTTAGGGGCACTATGCGCAGCAAAGAAAACAAAAAAATAAAATTTTCGGCAAAAAAATTTTTTGGGACTTAGTGGATTTTCCAAAAAAAAAAAAATAGGAAATTTGAAAAAAATGGCAGTTTCGGGTTAACCTTGGCCATAAAAACCATTTAGGTTCTGCGAAGTATGGACCCAAGAGGCACCGTTTCCGAATTATGGGCCTCCGAATTTTATTTAATTTTTATAAAACTATCTACATTTCCAAAATGGTAGCTCAAAAGAAAATATTTTCTGGAAAGAAACTGTTGCTCTAGTAGAAAACTATGAGATGGTGTAAAAAAATCCGAGAAATATTGAGAAAAAAGAAAAAATTGAAAAAAATATTCTGTGTCGGTCGATCTTTCAGCTTGAGTATCGTTAGGGGCAAAGACACAAATTTTCGGAAAAAAAAAACTAACAGATTTCGTCCGTTTTTCTTGCAGAACCCTATTACCCTTGTCCATAGAAACTATTTAGGTTCAGAGAGGCATGGCCCTCCGACGCACCGTTTCCGAGTTAGGAGTTTTTTAATTTTTTTCTTGTTTTTACAAAACGCTCTATATTTCCAAAATGGTAGCTCAGATGAAAATCTTTTCTGGAAAGAAACTGTTGCTGTAGTAGAAAACTATGAGATGGTGTACGAAAAACCAAAAAAAAATGCATTTTTTTTATAAGTCCTCGCGCCATAGCGCCCACACTCCAACCGATTTTGTTCTTTGATCTTGAATCAGTTTGTAAATATCTACCACATAATTTATTTATTATTTATTAAAACTTTATGCACAAGTATAAAAACACTGTACAAAGGCGGACTTAATGCCTTAGGCATTTTTTACCAGTCTACCTTAGGGTGATGCAGAGAGAAAACATAGTAGGTGCAGCATAACAAATGGTAAGAGAACATTTACAAATAAAATATAACGATACATACATAAATACATACATATATATGTACAATAAGTAAAGAGAGAGACAAACTAACAACAATTTAATTAAGAGATGAATCTGCCAGCTTCTTAAGTAAGTGTTCGCGAGCTTTAACTTTAAATGTGAACCGACTGTTGGCCAACCTGATGTTCAGAGGGAGCGCATTCCAAAGGAAGACAGCCTGGACAAAGAAAGACGACTTGAGAAAAGAGAGCGGTGAGAAGGACAACGTAGAAGACGATTATTGGAGGAACGAAGATTCTAACTGTGCGCAGAGCATAAATATTGAAAATAAGTAGTCACATAAGAAGGAGAAGTAGGCTTATTAAGAAGAGAAAATAGGGTAGTCAAAGCTCTCAACGCTCTGCGTTGTCGGATGGGCAACCATTTTAAAAGTGACCGATGTGCGGAGACGTGATCATACTTACGAAGATTAAATACGAATCGAATGCAGTTATTAAGAAGTCGGTAGCACACATCACCATAGTCAATTATGGGGAAGATTAGGGACTGTACAAGCATTACCTATAGGTGTGATGGGAGAATATTTTTTAGCCGATAGAGCGACCGCAATGTTCCGGTGACTTTCTTGCTCACAATCGCGACCTGCTTACGCCAGTCAAGGCAAGTGTCAACATGCAAACCCAGATCTTTGACGTCAGAGCTAAACGGAATAACCGTGCCGTCAAAGGTAACCGGTGGCACCGTTAAGCCATTCAGCCTTCTCAGGCTATGGGGACTCCCTATAATAATAGCCTGGCACTTGGTTGGGTTAACCGCCACCCCGAAACGATCAGACCAGTTTTTGACAAAACGTAAATCCCGGTTTAGCTCCTCGATCGCACTGGACAAGCTGTCAACACTAGCCTGACAGTAAAGCTGTAAGTCGAAAGCGTAAAGATGATACACACACTGAAGCTCGGTAGTTATGAGATCTATAAAAATAGAGAATAAAATACCGCCTTGAGGGACGCCAGCATCAAGATCACACCAGCTGGAGCTAGAGTCACCAGCAAGAACTGATTGCTGGCGCCCCCGAAGATAGGAAGAAAACCATTCCAATACCTCCGGAGAGACCATCAGATAGGAGAGGATGGATAAAAGGACTTCGTGACTGACGGTATTGAAAGCATTGGAAAAATCAATTAAGACCAAAACCGAAACTTTAGTGTCTTGCATTCCCCGCCTTATATCGTCAGTCACTTTAAGGAGGGCTGATACGGTACTATGGCCGGGCCTGAACCCGGATTGCAATGGACTGATAAGGGAGTTGTGGTAGATGAAGTGGGAAAATTGCTTGTGAACACAGGCCTCGAGTACTTTAGATAAAAAGGGAAGGATGGAAATTGGTCGAAAATGGCTGAGAAGAGTAGGGTTAGGAATTTTAGGGAGTGGCCGAACATGGGCTTTCCGCCATAGAGAAGGGAAAACACCGGAGTAAAGGGAGAAGTTAACGATATGGGAGATTGCAGGAAGGAGCTGATCAAGAGCTTTCACAATCATGTGACGACTGATGTTATCATAGCATCTGATTACAACGATTGCGAGCAGTTTTGAAAAGGGGCGTGAACGCGCGATCCCTTCGTCGCATTGCCATTAGAACTCCATTGTTCATCCATGGGGCAGGTGAGCGCTTCAACTTGACTTTCCTGACAGGAGCGTGGGTGTCATACAACTTGACTACAACCGCATTAAAAGTATTCACTTTATCATCGACTGATGTGGCTTCCTCCAGGGGCGTCCAGTCAATATTGGAGGCATGCTCGATGAGTTTTTCTGCATTCATCCGCGCAAAGGCACGCCTGTACTGGAAGGTAGGTTTGGGTTTAGGAGGTTTAAGGACATAAGACAGGAAAATAAGGTTGTTATGGGAAAAGCCAGGAGCGTCCTGTTGACCATGTGAGGCGACTAGGGAAGGATTAGATGCGAGAATCAAGTCGAGCCAAGTATCATCCCCGACAGTGTTATGATGCGTTGGTTGGAGAGGCAAGACATGCAGACTAACTGACTCGACCAGATGTAGGAGTTAACAGGATCGAGGGGAGTTGTGGGCAAGGAGATTGGTGTTGAAATCCCCCATGACGCTGTGATGTGCATACTCCGAACCTAATGATTCTAGGACCGATTCTAATTCGATGAAGTAATCAAGGGACGGGGGACAATACACAACTCCAAGAACAGTTTTAGCTCCTATAACACAAACTTCTTAAAAAAAGAAATTCAGCCAAATTAGTAGTAGAGGAAGAAGTAGCAATAATTTTAAAAGAAAAATCGGCATGAAGGTAAATTGCAACACCACCCCCTCTCTTACCGATTCGATCATTCCGTAGGAGAACGAATCCTGGTAGAAAGTAAGTGGTAGACGCAAGCTCAGGTTATAGCCAGGTCTCTGAAATGAGGACGGTATGGACGTTATTGTTCGTAAAAGTATCGTAAAGCTCATTGTAGTGGCTGGGAATGCTCTGGGCATTGATGTGACAAACATTAAACAGTCGGTCAAGACTATGGTTAAAGTTTTGACGTAAAGTATCACCAAGGGTGTCTGTAATGGAACAAAAACTATCTTCAAGAGTGGCAGTAGATTTGTTAGCTGAGAAAAACGATTCATTATCGAAAATAGTGGTCATAAATACGAATAAAATATTTTTTTAAAAATATAGTTGTAAAATTAAAATAACTATAAAAAAATAAAAAATAAACTACATGCTAAACAAGTACGACGGTTGCATCTCTGCACCACCCGCCAGCTAACATCATCATTTTAAAACACAGTGGACAACCAAGGAATGAAAATAAGTTACAATGAAATAGAAAAAAAAAACAAACCCAAAATAAATACAAAAGTACAGAAAAATAAAATTGTGGCATTCGGAACGCACTTTACGCCCTCAACAAACATAAAATTATCGTGAGCCGTAGACAGAGAAAACTATCTGTTTACGTCGTGAGCGTATCCGATCCTTGAAAACCCGATGTCAATGTCAAAGACAGTCATGTCATAATGGCATTAGCAATATGTTTTCAAAAAAGAAAAATAATGACAAAAACATCCTTGTTGAGGGTAAACTATTGTACGAATGTACGCAAGACATGTAACAATCCATCTCATGGTCGTGTGAGGAAGAAAGTTAAAAAATAAACAAAGTCAAGCAAAACAATGATTACGAGCCAAAACTAATCAAAGGTTACCTATCATTACCAAACAGCAAAAGATAGCATATTAAAAGGTAAGTAAATCCTACGCAACGTAGGTATCTAATGCGTGAATTTTGTAAGATAATATTTAAGAGTTTTGTTACCAAAAATTAACGATTATTTTTACTTGTTTTTCAGGCTATCTCCAGAAGTTTGCACTTTGGGATAGGTACTTCAGCAGCAACGGACTCAATTCTTCAAACGATGAGATTTTATGTTTACTTCCATCGGGGACTTTTAATTACGATGACACCGTCCTGAGTCCAGCATGACCGCATAGAAAAGTGAAGCCTCGCCTTCCCAAAGATGGATTGTCGGGTCTTGGTCAAGAATTCCTTGACGGAAACAGACCTGTCTTCGCTCTCCATACCGCAGACCTGTCGTCATAGTTGAAGAATCTTACTAAAATCGCTGCGTGAGCGAGCGTGATCCACCATATGCTGGAGCTGCCGCTGCCGGCCCGCGGCCTTTCGAATGATGATGGAAGATCAACAGCTATAATATGTTTAGTTATTATTGTGCTTCATTGGTGTAATTGCTAAGTGTGGCGTTCCAGTGTAACATATTTTAAATAAATAGGACTGTGGTGATGCTTGTTGGCTGCACCTAGTCTGTGGCAGACCTTTATGGAGGATGTGGTTACTGATTAAAGGCCCAGCTTCTTGTTAATTAGATCCAGGATCACTGTGCTACTGACCTCTCCTTCAACCTTTGCTATGCCCTGAAAGATCAGTGCCTTCCGACGATGCCAGGTCTCCAATTGGTCAACCTGTCTGGCACACTCGCTGATCTGTCTCCTAAGCAGACTTAGCATGCTAAAGTGCTAAAGATTAGCTCCCTGAAGGTCCGAAACTCCTCAGCTACCCTCGCCACATTATCTTTGGCTGGTCCTGCGCACTGAATTTGTGCCTCCAGTTCGCTCATCTTCCAGACAAAGCTATCCTCAAGGCTTTTCTGTACCAATGCAATCTCATCAAGCTGTGACATGGTGTCCTTGTGACCGGTCACAGTGAAAAAAACAGTGAAAGTGAAGTGAGGTGGTGGAAAGTTATAGCTTTAGTCACATGTGTGAGCTGCAAACGTGAGTACTCACTATGCAGAAGTTATACACTGATATTTTATAAAGAATAAGTAAATAAACTGAGTATTTCTAATTAAAATAGGTATCAAATCAACATTGGAGATACGTTCTTTTTTTTACACCTACCCGCGCTATTATCTATTTATACATATTTATATATCTACACCTATTTATCTGTCAATGCTTCATTTTTTATTCCTTTTACCTATTTTTAACCAACTTCTAAAAGAAAGAGGTTATCAATTGGAAAGTTTTTTTTTGTATACTAATTTCATTCAGTAATTAATTTCATTGTAAATAAGCACCATGTGGCTATTTAGTATATTTTTAACCGACTTCCTAAAGAAGGAGGTTATCCATTCGACTGTGTTTTTTTTTATCTTTGGAGATATCCAATAGAACTCTTCAATAATAGACAGCAAATCTGTTGTAACAACATCATAACGTTACATCCCGCTGTAATGTTATGATGTTGTCACAACAGATTTATTTGGATATCTCCAAAGATAAAAAAAAAACACAGTCGAATGGATAACCTCCTTCTTTAGGAAGTCGTGTCTTCTTTAGGAAGTCGTGTATTGTATGCTCTTGGGGCCAAAATGTAATATTCTATAAATTGATTTTCATCATATTACATTTTGATTTTTCATTTTGGTATGCAGATGTGTACAGTAAAACCAGATTTCGACAGTTAGTTATACATAGTATGTTAGTTTCCATTTGATTGGTGATAAGCATATTACCATGATAATGTAACAATACATGTATTGTATTTACATTCATAGCAAAAATTTTAATAGGATAATACAACTAAATGGATAAATAAAAAACTTTTTTCAAAGAACAAAACAACTTCAAAAAAGTGTAATATAACTTTAGCTTCAGAAGTTGGTGGCAAAAAAACTGAATCAAACAAACAAGTAACCAACTTCTGAAGCTAAAGTTATTTTTCACTTTTTTGTTTTTTGAAGTCAGTTTTAATTTTTTTGCAAAAAGAGTATCCATGGAGTTTCTTGCACGTTCTTGTCCATAGAGATCTACCTCCCTTTTGGAACGTGTAACTAGAGACCTGAATCCTTGACACTTTGAAACACCTTGAAATGTGTGGACATTGATATTGTGGGCTTTATAGATTCCTAGATCCTTGGTAACTTTTTATCTTGGTCTATGTTTTGTAGTAAGCAAGAACTTATTGTCGGGCCTACGATATCCTCCCATACTTACGTATTAACGCTGTAACAAAAAAATATTGTAAAACCAAATGATTTTAAAAGAGTAACCATGGAGTTTCTTGCCGGTTCTTTTCCATAGGAAACGACCAACACGAACCGTGCACCTTTCTTGTTGACGTTTTACAAGTGCCCTTGTAGGCCTATGTGAAATAAAAATATTTTGATTTTGATTCAAAACTGCCTGTAAATGGTATTTAAATAAATGCGTTGAGTTTGTATCAATTGTATTTTTTTGCCTTATAAGTGCCCATATGACTTGACTTAGATTGTTTTTTTATAAACAATTTATTGTATTATGTACTTAGTTGAAAGGTGGGCAGTGATATCCTCTTTGTGGAAATGGCCTTGACTTATGAATTGTAGGTTGTATGTTCGAACCCTGACAGGCTCTTTACTTTGGGTAAATGAATACTAATACTACTTGAATAAAAAGCATGACTTACAATAGTTAATTATATAATTAGAGTAAAACACAAAATAACCAAACAAATTGTGTAAAACACAACATAAGGAGTCTCTTTGAAGGATCGCATCCGGAACGAGGTGATCTGAAGTGGCAATGGACCGGCCATATTAGCCGTAGAACCGATGACCGTTGGGGTAGACGTGTTGTTGAGTGGAGACCGCGAATCGACAAGCGTAAGATGGGACGCCCTCAGGCTCGGTGGAGCGACGATCTTTGCAGGGTAGCTGGTAGCAACTGGATGAGAGTTGCCGAGAATCGGGTTAAGTGGCGAGCGATTGAAGAGGCCTATGTCCAGCAGTGGACTGCGGTAGGCTGCTGATGATGACGATGATGACACTTACACAACACATTTATCACAACTAATTTAAGATTCCAGAACCAGAACATAAGATTCCCTTGTAGAAAGAACTGTTCAGAACAGAATAGATTTTCGCACTTGAATGTTTATGTCACTGACATTTAAATATGTAAATCGCGACAAGCGACGTTCCGTTTCATGTTAGGTACTATTGATGGGTAGTTATTGTAAAAAAAAAAAAACTAAAATAAAAACGTTGCAGTGGCCCATCTCGTATTATTTTTTTTAAACATTTTAGTCATAAAATAATGATAATCTAAGCTATCTGCATCTTTCCTAATTAAACGTTTTTGATGAGAACGCCATCTAGCGGTTCAGAAAGTAACCGTTTACGTGTGCATGTGTGTGTGTGCATGGTGTGTACATATATGAAGTGGAGACGACTTGGGGGAATCTTTAAAATCTCCGTTTGAGAAGAGTTAACAAGTAAACTGTATATGTGGAAAAATCAAGACAAAAGGCTAGTTTACGCAAATAGAATATTGTCCATCAAAGATATTTGCGAGACCAAATATCTTTGATATTTCCCAAATGCGAGACTACAACGCCATCTATTGAAAAAACGGCGGCGGGATCGTCAGCGGAACCACCTTAACTTTAATTGCGATTTATGATTTTGATGTTAGTTCTTCATGTGTGTCATAGGCGCTGCTCATGCATTCACGATGTTGACGCTGTAGTACTTTTTGTTCAACGTTGCTGTAGTACTTTTTGTTTTTTTTTGTTGCGCCGCTGCAGTTCCATTTCCTTTTCGCATATACCGACCCTTTACAAACAGAAAGAGTTATGCCACCATACATAGCAAGCACCATGCATAGCGTTTGTATATTGTGAATATTAGAGATTTTGTAATTATATCATATATTACTTACCCGTGCTTTTTATTACGAATACAAGGAAAGTAAAAATAAAAACATGAATTAGCTAAAGAAAAAATGAGTAAATTTGAACATCGGATTGCTGCTTTCCCGCCAATTTTTTTTTGTCAGTGTCCAGCCAGCTATTCAGCCATTATTTTTGCCATAATTGAAAAAATGGTAAATATTTTGCCCAAATCTATGTTATTTTAAAGAAATTGTTTAAATTATACTATAATAAAGTTATTAAAATAATATAGATTCTTTAATCAATACTTAACTTTAAGTTATTTCAATTTTACATCGTGTCTGCATAGAAAGTTGGAACATGGTTCAATAAAAATGTGAAAATAGAACTAGTTTTTTTTTAATATAATTTGACATCTGTCAGTTTAAAGCGATTCTCCCTAGGGCTGAAAAGTATTACTTTCAACCCGCTCTTCATAAGGCAACTTCAGATCTACTTTCAGAGTATGAGTAATGAAAAGATCCTTTTTTCCTGACTTTTGAGCAGAGGGTTCGATTCCCGGATCGGGCATAGTGATATTGGGTTCTTCAATCAATATTTCTCAGTAGGAGCCAAGGTCTGGATGTGTGCCCGGTTGATGACAATATGCTCGCCCCCTAGGGTAACCAGCGAAATGTCGGTCTACTACTAGGTACAATCACGTCTAATAATATGTATACACTTAGAAAAACTGAAAAGTGATTTGCTCGTGAAATTAAGGTTTCTACGTTGAGATAAGACCTATTTTGTAATAGTATGGCTTCCAACATTCCATGTTCGTGAAAACGTAAAACCTTAATCAATACAGTAGGAGAAAAACACTTTTTCATTACTCATACTCTGAAAGTAGATCTGAAGTTACCTGAAGAGCGGGTTGAAAGTAATACTTTTCAGCCCTAGGGAGAATTGCTTTCAACTGATCGATCCCAAATTATAAAAAAAAAACTAGTTCTATTTTCACATTTTTATTGAACCATGTTCCAACTTTCTATGCAGCCACGATGTAAAATTGAAATAACTTAAGTTAAGTATTGATTAAAGGATATATATTTTTAAAACACTTTATTATAATTTAGTTTCAACAGTTTTTTTTAAAACAACATTGATTTGTGCAAAATATTTACCATTTTGTCAATGATAAAAATGAAAAATAAAGGCTGAATAGGTGGCTGGCCACAGAAAAAAAAAACAAAACAGGCGGGACGCGAGAAACGGTTTTACTCATTTTTTCTTTAGCTAATTCATGTGTTTATTTTTACTTTCCTTGTACTATTCGTAATGAAAAGCACAGTGTTTACCTCGGGTTAAAGACTTATTTAGTCCCTCGAACTATTGGCGCCCTCACTTCGTTCGCGCGCCAAACCCCGTCTCGGAACTAAATAAGTTACTTTCACCCTTAGGGTAACAATGTACTATTAAAAGTTGCTGCGTGTATACATAATATTAGACGTGACTGTACAGTGTACACCTCTGCAAACCGCCTTCGGGGATTACAGGCTGATGTTATCGATATCGGGTATTACACACGTGTGAAATAAAACACAAAACATGTCTTAAATTGTGTATTTATTGAATGAAATGACAAACGCAAAATTACACAATAATTGACTTATGTTTGTATTTCTTATAAAAGTCGTGTCTTTTTGTTTACAAGAATGGAGATGAATTTTACAAATGCTTTCATAACTTGATACAAGCTTGTCATATTATTTTATATATATTTACAAAGTCAGTGCAAAGAATACGACGAATTACTTCCTAATTAAAACGATCGTCGCGCGAGCATGCGACAGTGTTTTAATTTTTTTTCAGTGTTCATGTTTTCCATATACTTACCTTTTGAAATCGCGATTATGTACTCATGCGACCGATCGCTTTAGCTAGGCCGCAGGTTACAAAAATATCATAGAAAAACTTGCAAAATAATTGACGCACTGAAAACTTTAATGACATATCAGTTAAATTTATTTGTACTAAATTAATATAGATCAGTATGTCGTAATAATTTCGTTGAGTATTTACTCGTATTTACACGTCAAAGGCTGCACGCCAAAGGTAACACTTTTTTTGAGCTGGCCTTGCATAGTGCAAAGTTTCAATAGAATAGGCCAGCTTATATTGGTTTTATTACAACTGACGTGCGGCGTGCTGTACACAAGGTGGCATATCAATTTATACATATCCAGGATAAATGGGTTCCTGTTATACTTGTTATGCATAGCTTGATTGGTCGCAGTGCCTACCTAAAAAATAATATCAAAAACATAACGTGATTATATGTCGTCCTCATTATGCAAATTAAATTAAATAATTCGTTTGATTACCCACTAATTCCTAATAAGCTCTTAATTAAATATTACAAAAAACTTGAACACAACTTCGTGTTTTATCTTGAAGTTTTTTAAACACTCCTTTTGATAACAGTTTACACTTGCCACATCCATATGACAGAGATTATGACGACAAAAAACTGTGTCCTTGACCTAACAGCTGATCCCGAAGACCACATTGAAGAATGGTCTGAACTGTCCTCCGGTCACGAACTGGGAGAAAAATCTGGAAATACATCTTAGTTTTAATGTATTTGTAAATATCATCAACGTACATTCAAAACGAGGCCACAAAAAGGATGAATGAAAGGCATTTGCATGTGGCTGAGATGAGATTGCTAAGGTGTAAAGGATGTAAGGTGTCACACGATTGGATAAAATAAGAGGAAGTCTGAAAGTGGCGTCGGTGACTGAAAATTTGTGTGGTAAATCGGTTGGCTTGGTATAGGTAGGCATGTGTTGCGCAGGAATGAGAAAAATGTCGTGAGTGAAAAGTTTTGAATGTGGAAGGGTATAAGAGTAAAGGAAGACCGAATAAACTACGGATGGACTGTGTGAAGGATGATATGGCAAGAAAGGAGGTGTCTGATAAAATGACAAGGAATAGATAAGTATGGAAGAAGAAGACATGCTGCTGAATAACTTGGGAAAGGGAAAAATAATAAAATACATTGAAAACAAGATTTAAGCTGCGTTTCTTCAGATCTTGACGTTTTTAGGATTACTGAGGGTTTAAACGCTTGCACGGCTGAAAATATTACTATAGAAACACTTCTAACTACGCTTTCATTATAATTTACGAGTAGGTATAAAGGCTCGGCTGGGCAGCGTTCGGAAAGCTGCGTGGTATCTTCTCGTCCAACTTACCGCAGTGCCTCAAGACGAAAGTCTATGACCAGTGTGTGCTGCCAGTGATTACATACGGGACCGAAACGTGGTCGCTCACAATGGGCCTCATCAGAAGGCTCAAAGTCACCCAAAGGGCAATGGAGAGAGCTATGCTCGGAGTTTCCTTGCGTGATCAAATCAGAAATGAGGACATCCGCAAGAGAACCAAGGTTACCGACGTAGCCCGAAGAATTGCCAAACTTAAGTGGCAGTGGGCAGGGCACATTGCTCGCAGAACAGATGCCCGATGGGGCCGAAAAGTTCTGGAATGGCGACCGCGAACCGGGAGACGATGCGTTGGAAGGCCTCCCACTAGGTGGACCGATGACCTGGTGAAGGTTGCGGGGATCCACTGGATGCGCGTCGCACGGGACCGGTCAATCTGGCGACACTTGGGGGAGGCCTATGTCCAGCAGTGGACGTCTTTCGGCTGAAATGATGATGATGAATGATGAGGTACAAAGGCCTGAAAACCATTTTTTTAAGTTATAAACCCTAAAAATAAACACCTCAAATACTAGGTTAAACCAATTGTGTCATTCTTGCTTGTGAAAATTGGCTCATTGCAATATAAAAGAAATATAGCTACAATCAAAATCCCTAAAGATTTCATAACGTAAGAATGTTCAACTGTTTGAGCAAGAGGACAAAGTTACGAGAGTAATTTTCCATGGGCAGGTAGGTAGTCTAAGTTTCCGTGGTGATAAATCAATTTGGCTTTTATTAAGGAAGAGGCTCAAACAATGCACGCATTTATACGTTAAGGTAAGTAGGTCTATTTGGACACAATGGGAAGAAAAGATCAAAAAAAAAGATCATGACCTTCGAAAAATGTTTAGAAATAATATTTGCTACTAGCTGTTGCCCGCGAAATTCGCCCGCATTTAATTATTACTTCCATATGAAACGGATTTTGTTAATAATTTCAAGGGTTTTATTTTTTTTGCACCCTAATCCCCTAATCCTTACCCTTAACCCTAATCCTTTTTCATTAATAAAAATAAGTTACTCGTCATGACGTCAGCTATCTGCTAGTAAAACTTCCGTTAAAATCGATACAGCCGTTTCGGAGATAAGCTGGACAAACAGACAGACAGAAAAATGTGTCTTTTGTGTACCGCATATATTTTCATATGCTGTCAGGTAAAAGCTATTGTTTTGAAATTACAAACAGACACTTCAATTGTATTTATTTTTATAAATTTTGCCATGTAAGAGCAAATTTTAGCAATGAAAATGAACGCAATCAACACATCTAAACCGCGTTCAAGAGCTATTAGTTTCATTATAATTATAGAATATTGACAATGACAATATGGAGTACCTAAGCATAACATTGTTGGCGCTCTAGTAGGTTAAGTAAACGGTACAAGTAAGGTTAAAGCAAGAACTGCGGCAATAGGGATGATGACTGGGTAAAGAAAACGAAATTCTATTTTGTCCGTCAATCAGGTAATACAAAAATATTAGATACGTATTTTTTGTTTTATTAAGTTAACAAAAAAATACTTAGTTAAAATGCATTAAAGTTGGAGAGTGGGGGCTCACTACGTCACAACTAGGTATAAAATGTACTGAGCCGTGACGTCATGCCCCATTTCAACTCAAAATATCTCCGTTATTTTACAATTACGTGAAAAAAGAAAAAATACGTGTCAAATACTTTTTAATAATCTACCCGATGGACACATAAAAAAAAAACGGGCCAAGTGCGAGTCTTACTCGCACACAGGGTTCCATAGCCCCAAACAATATAATGACAATGTTTTGAACGGTCATTCATTAGTAAACCTTCACTCAACCGCAAAACTAAATTTGTTTTTCATAGTAAGTTAATGAAAAACAAAGTTACTGCTGCAGTTTGGTGAAAAAGATCCATATCTCAAAAACTACATATCAAATCTTATTCAAACCAATTTTCGTTGAAAGTTTTTTTACGGTCTTCATCCCCATATTTTTTTCAGATCGTTTCTCCTGTTACTTTGAGAATTAGAGGGGGGGGACACTCGTTTTACCACTTTGGAAGTGTCTATCTTTCAAACAATTGACTTTGAAAAAAAATGGTTTCAGGAACCTCAATGTCATTTTTAAAGACCTATCTATAGACACCCCACACGTATAGGTTTGATAGTTTTTTTTTTTTTAGTTTCAGTTTCATGTATGGGGGGATATCCTTATCTATATTTTTTTTAAATTGTGTACAAAAATCATAATGCGGTTCACAGAATACATCTACCTACCAAGTTTCAGCTGTGTAGTCTTAATAGTTTCGGAATAAAGTGGCTGTGATACGGACGGACAGACAGACAGACATGACGAATCTATAAGGGTTCCGTTTTTTGCCATTCGGCTACGGAACCCTAAAAATGAGTCACCATCCCTATTATCGAACCTTGTCCCTCATCTCGCACGCCAGTAAAATCTTGCTCGATATTCTCAACAATCGCATCCACTACTACCTGGATTGGCAAATTCTGCAGGAGCAAGCAGGTTTTGTGAAGGGTAGGGGCACTCGAGAGCAAATTCTTAATGTCAGGCAGCTCGTTGAGAAGGCTTACGAATTTGATCCGCAAATGGTAATGTGTCCGATTACAGCAAAGCCTTTCGACAGTGTCAACTGGGGGTGTTTATGGAGAGTCCAACAAGAACTTGGAGTACCAAACCATCTTATCACCGTACTTCGCACCCTGTATGGCTCAAGTCAGGGAGTCGTAAGAGTAGACAAAACAACGTCTAAATCCTTAAGATTCCACCAAGGAGTACGCCAGGGTTGCATTTTATCGCCCATTCTGTTCAACGTCTATGGAGAAAGCATTATGAGACGCACCTGCGAGAACAAGGAGGGTGGTATCACAGTTGGTGGCGTGAAAATCACCAACCTGCGTTACGCTGATGATACTTCTCTTCTTGCAGCTAATGAGTCGGAAATGGCTGCGCTCTTAGACCGAATGGAGCGGTTTAGCGAGGAGTTAGGTCTCTATATGAACAGGTCGAAGACTAAGGTCATGGTGGTGGATAGATCTGGGAACCTGGAACTAACTGGCGCATTAGACCTAGAAACAGTTGACAACTTCATTTACTTGGCTTCCAACATCAGCAACAATGGTTCTTGCGAGAAGGAAGTGCGCAGGAGAATAAGTATGGCTAAAAGCGCCATATTTCAGCTTGAAAAAATCTAGAGAGCTCGCAACATGTCCGTGAAAACCAAAACCAAACTGGTACGGATCTTCTCGTACGGCGCTGCGACTTTGACGCTGATCGCTGCTGACCGAAAACGCGTTGACGCTTTTGAGATGTGGTGCTGGAGAAAGATGCTACGTATCCCCTGGACAGCATATTAGACAAACGTGACCATACTGCAAGAACTCAAAATCACCTCACGGCTGTCATCCGAGTGCCTGCACAGAGTCTTGGAATACTTCGGTCACATTGCGAGGAAAGACGATGGTAGCTTGGAAAAACTAATAGCTTCAATTTTAAGCAAAACATATATGATCTCTAAAGAAGAAAAAAAGTCCCATATAGAATATCATTTAAAAAAAAAAACTAAAAGTATGATGGGTGTTCACTTCCGATGTATTTGATAGTATTGCGCCAAAAAACGCTTGTAAAAAAAAATACAAACATCCGAATTGAGAACCTCCTCCTTTTTTAGAAGTCGGTTAAAAATAGCTGTTACGGTTTTGCGTTGGCTGTCACTGCTGTCACTAAAAGCAATCCACATTGCTACTGGCATTAAAAACTAATTACAGTTTGAGGAAAGTGGTTATTCCAACACCCAGTGTTCTAGCGTGATCATTAATTCTCTTTATTAAAGGGAGCATTTGCTGTACAGTGGGATATTTCATGGCTGATATTTTATTAAATTATTATTGTAATGTGAACGAAAACACTGCTGAACAATGCTTTTTATAAGGAAACTTTAGCCGTATAGAGAAATACCTACACCAATTACCAACGTAAACAAAACGATAAAATATAGGAACAGAACCATTAGTGTGTCAGTGAAGCAACTGGAGCTGATTATTGGCCCACAAAGTTGCAAGCTTACCGGCGATTGGTAGATAACAGTTAGATAAGCATCGTGATTGGTCGGTTACCTAAGTTCTGCATTTGATGTTGGCTCAGTACGACCACGATACGATCCTCGTGCGGGAAGTGGATGTCGGGGTCGTGTTCCTTTACTTCTAATTCTGCATCTGTTGGGGAAATTAAACGTTAGTTAGGACTAACCAGTTAGTTTATTCATGTAATTATAAGTTACGCAGTTGTGCCGTATGCTAAATAAATTGTCAAATTCACCCGACCATGCTAGAGAAAATCTTTCTGAATGCTTTGTTTTTTTTTTTTTTTTTTTAACCTTTTATTCCTCGCCCGCACTGTCCCAATCTTGGGCTAAGGCGTCCATCTTCTTCGGAAATAGGAAAAAAAACAATTGCCCCAATACATTTGTGTTAGCGTAAATCGTCAAAATGTATGGAGCAGCTGCATATATAGCATATTTTTTGTCATGATTTCGGAGTGTTTTTGTAGAAAAAGTTGTTCTTTATGATGAGTTTCCATATATTAAAACTAAGCTTACATATATTGTTATTATATTTTCATTTTATTTATTGAAATAGGAATACAAAATGAAACTAACAGAGATTATTAAAGTAAGAAAATAAAATACAAGACATAGATATACTTTATTTATTTTATGCTATTTCAAGCATAAAATAAATAAAGTATTTACATATTCATACTCACATGTCTGAAGTGGTGTGGTAGTAACATCTTCGAGAGCAGTCGTAACCTCGGTAGATGTGGACGTAGTGGTCGCCAGAGCTATAAGATAAAGGTTTTATTTATTTTACCTATGACCTCGTAAAATGTTTATTAGAACATTTTATTTTTGTTCAACTATTCCGGCGACTGTAAAATCATATATGACCTGTGTAAAACTTTAGATACATATTATTATATTACAATATTTGTGAGCCAAAGTGTAATAGTTCAGTCTCACGAAAATAATATACGATACTGCTAAAGTCAAATAATTTGTTAAAAGAGAAGCAAGATCCTTCGATAATGTTTTCACAAAAGCCTTTTCAAGATAAATCTTCAAATTATTTTTCAGAAATTTAACCTATTTAAATAAACATTTCCCGATATTTTACCTACATCTACCCAAAAATAAATCCTTTGTTGGAAAGGTATTTTCACGCAATTAGCATCGTTCTAGGGTTATTATAATATTTATTACAAATCCCCTTATTAACAAAGCCACAAACAACAAACAATGTTTCGAAATTGATGCTCGAATAATTTTTGGAAGATATATTTTTGGTACGTTATTAAGTTTTATTATTTAGAAGAATACTTGAATTCCCCTAAATAAGAATTTGTTTAAGCACACTGGCATGTAAGTTACTCGTATACATTTATATAAGCTGTTTTGTTTAACTTTTTACTTGTAAGTTTATAATTAGGGTTAAGAGCAGATTATTGACCTTTGATCTTAAATAGAGTGAGCTATAGACAGAATATAATTTTTCACTAACATTAAAACACAGTTATTTGACAATATTGATATTCAATGGGTACAACGGCATCTTATCGTTGCTAGCGATATCATTCAAAAAACGTTTGGATGGTCTTCATCATCCGCCTAGCCTTTTCCCAAACTATCTTGGGGTCGGCTTCCAGTCTAACCGGATGTAGCTGAGTAACAGTATTTTACATGAAGCGACTGCCTATCTGACCTCCACTACCACAACCCAGTTACTTGGTAATACAATACCTCTTAACATTGGATGTCAGACTTTTGGCTTCTGACTACTTGTAACGACTGACAAAGATCTACAACTGACAGCCGGGACCAACGGCTTGACATACTTTCCGAGGCACGTAGGAAACTCGTTGTGTAATAAATGGTCACCCATCCACGGACCAACCTCGGCAAGCACGGCTTAACCTTAAAGATCGTCCCGTGCGGCTGTTATTATTTAGAAACGAGCTCCACGATTGGATGGGCTTAATGAACTTTATTAATGGAAAGGAGGGTAGTCAGTGCTAATAAATAAGCTGCTGCTGCTAATAGTTAAATACTTCAGCTTTCAGTCGTTATATATCTATTGAGGATGTTTTAGCTACTTAAATCTCTTACAAATATTCTTCTGGGTTTTATGTTTATTCTACAGGTTGTTGTTTTGCATCCTCGTCAAATACAAGGAGGTAACTATGCTAATGATTCTCGACCCCAATCTATAATAAAACGGACGGATAATATTTACGGACTTCGGTATACTGTGCGAACAACCTGTTTTTTAAACGCAGTCCGTCTGATCTTCGCCCTATAACCTCACTTTCACACATACAAACAATCTCAAACGTTTATTCGATAATTTTTTATTCCCTACACTACGTTAAGGGGTTTTTTTTCTGAAATACTCACAAACTAAAACAACAGAAAAAAAGCAGCTTTTATTAATAATTAACTAGGTACCGTAATTTAAATTGATTATTTATATATATCTTTTGTGACAACCTCCTGAATTTTGACGAGGATGCAAAACAACACCTTGTATTGAAATACATTTGAATGTACTGGTAGTTTGGTACGCATGAAATCAAAAGTTTCAGACGAAACTAAAAACGGTTTTGGGTAGAGGTTTACTGTTCATAAAAGGCATCGAATTGAACGGCTCTGTCAATATCATATTCTCTAAGAATAAAAACTAGAGTTTTTCGGATGAATATGTTTATAAGTTCTCACTATGTGCTACTCATATGGTTGGATCAACTGAACGAAAATATGTATTTAGGGCTCCGAAAACGGGTATTAAAGCAATATGTGGAGCGCCATTATTAGTTTGTGACGTAAGTTTTTTCTATACATGTTCTATTTTCAGAGAGATCGTTATTCAAACGGTTTTAGACAAATATTGAAAAGTTTTGTTACTCATAAAAATATTTTTACATAAAAACTGTAGTCATCATCATATCATTTATTTAATTATTTACCACCAATTATAGCAACATTACAGACAAGTCCAATACGATTGCTAAGTACAATTACATTAAATATAATAAAAAGTACCATTACACCCAGTAAAATAGTAATAATTTAATATGACATCGTTTATAGTTGCAAACCTCTTTCAATTATCGTTTCAATTATCATCAGCCTATAAATATTCCCACTGCTGGGACACAGGCCTCCTCTCTATGAGATGGAGTGGGCTGTAATCCACCACGCAGGCCCAGTGCGGGTTCGTAGATGTCACATGATTTCGAATTTTTAGTTCTATAGGACATGCCGGTTTCCTCACGATGTTTTCTTTCACCGTTTTTGAGAGCAGCGGTGATGAAATAAATTACACAAAGTATTGAGTCTGCCTGGGTTCGAACCCACGGCTTACTGCTCGTAAGTCGAGGCTGCCACCGCTGGGCCACCGTTGCTCTCTGTACACTACTCTGTACTGTAGTAATGACAACATAATCGGAAATAATGAGTTGCAGTCAAATCATCAGGTATCGGGGAAACTATGTGGGTATATTAATTTATCTGTATGGAAATAACATTAATTACTATTTTCTTTTTGCAATTAAGTACTCAACTACATAAGAAAGAAACTGACCTAAAATAATGTTAAATACTATGAGGAGTTTTGGTATAGTAGAAAGAAAGGTATGAAAAAAAATATACATACGTACACATATAAAGGGTGTAAAACACCTCTTAACGAAGCCGAAAGGCACTGGTTCTCCCTGTCATTGCGATCATTTTTTTGTTCTACACCATACCTGGGAACCTTCTAGTTACGGAGATATTAGGGGTCAAAGTTCCAACTTTTTGACAAGTATTTTTTTAAATACAAGTTTTTAATGCAAGATTTCTACTTTAAACACCTCCACGACCCCCGTACTATTCAATCCGTCCATCAGCACAATGTTTTGAGTGCGTTTCATTGAGTTCTACCACAAAACATGATTTTCCACCCCCCAAAAAAAAGTCGTTTCCCAGCAATAATTTTTGCGTAAAGTTACTTGGTTTCATGTACAGAATGCTTGGTTGACGGCTTGGTGATGAGGTGATTTACACCGTGTATACATACTATAAACTAGGCTACTATCTTTAATGAAATATTAACGTGTTAGGAACCGTGTGCGTAGTCGCAGCGGAAAAATGTCGAATTTCTTAATTTCAGTTTAGCAGATATTTAGTGTATGACGTCGTGTAATTGTGTATGGTAATTACAAATTTGTGTATCCAACCATTGGGGAGCTATTCAACAAAAACTGTTTCCGCTGGAACTACGTCATCCTAGCGGCACTTTTTTTATCCTATGGACGTACATGAAAAAAAATAGATTCAATAATTAGTGTATAAGGAGAGGGAAATGTGTATGCTTGAATGAAATTTGTGTGTCATAAAACTGCGAAGATAATCAAGTTTCCGCTGCGCTGACGTTTGGCTATTTGATGAAAATCATATAAAACAGTTTTGTGCAGAGTTGATTTTTTTTACGCACGTTGCTTTGAATTTGTGTGTAATGTTTGTGAAAACAAAATTTGAAACAAACATACCGTTTAGAAGATATACACGTAAAAGTAAAATAAGGTTATTAGGTCCAATTACTTAAAATAGGAACTCTAGAGCCTAACTTTTTACGTTTATTTGTTTCTTGTAAGGGTCTACAATGCCTTGCCAAGTTTCATTTATGTGGTCTTAGTAATTAATGAGCAATGGCATAATTTAGTACGACTGGACCACCATATTTTATGACATCCGATTGCAGGACTTTTTATAGGAAAAGCAAACTAAACATAGTCCGATAATTAGTGTGTTAATGAAACTATTCACATGTAAAATTTCAGCTCATTTCACTAAATAATTAAAGAGATGGAATAAAAATACCAGAACAACCGCAATTCATGAAAAAACCGACCAAGTTTGAATGGCTACAAAAAAGCGGCCATGCAGTATATAGAGCTAACGTTCTAAAATTTCCAGTGTTGTACCATAATTGGATTGGTACAGGTGGGCACACAATTCTTGAACAAGTAACAAATAATTTTCGTAATAAAAATAGTAGGTCTCATGTTTGTTACTTAAACTTAAGAAATTATTACAATAAGAATAAAAAAAAAAGGTTTATTGCAGAAACTTGTACAACTTTTACAGTAAAAAGTTTACAGTCGTGTAATGATAATTCTGAACCAGATCGCTATTCATATACCTATTTTGTATTTTATTGGTCTGTGAATTTACAAATTAAGTTAAATAAGTCATTAAAAGAATAACTAGTTGTTTAATGTTTTAAACAATTTGATTTTATAAGTAGGTTCAATTTAGTAATTATGTGTACATTATAATTATAGTCTTTATTTTATAACA
Organism: Cerastis leucographa; assembly: GCA_963082945.1. Taxonomy (NCBI): domain Eukaryota; kingdom Metazoa; phylum Arthropoda; class Insecta; order Lepidoptera; family Noctuidae; genus Cerastis; species Cerastis leucographa. Next base: position 14,569,610 of record OY720356.1, on the reverse strand, counting down.
TATAAGTACTTACTAAGAGTGATCTCTGTAATGCCAGTGCACGTTACCATTTATATGATTATGCGCTAGAATGTAAGTAGGTACTGCACTGCACTGCAAACATACCTTCATCATTGAGTCAATTATTACTAATCTGTAATTCTGTGATCTGTGATTGTATGTTGTTGCTGTAAAAGCTCGAACGAGACAACTAATTCCTGAAAAGTTAGGTACTAGTACCATAAAACCTAAGCTTTACTTATACATATATAGGCTTTTACAGTAGGCAATATATTAGTTATTTATATTTAATAAAAAACTGATTCTTTATCAATGTTATTATTACCTACTTTGTTAATAATGTGGAGCTTTTTAATTTTAATAGTCATTAACCAATAAATACTTTTAAGAGTATAAAGTTAATCTACAACTGAATGAAATGAAATTTAAATCTTGCGTAAAACGCAAACTGTGTAGGCAAGCATATTATAGTAGTAATGTAATCCACATTGATGATAAAAATGCTTGGCTTAATGCTGGTCCTGCTCCACAACCATAGGGGCAATCTGAATCATCTGAATTAACAAGTGAAGTTATTGTGAAAGCTGCAGAAGATTGTAAAAAAATATTTGCATTGTATAGATTCAATTCTCTTGGTATTGTATAATTGCATAGCACATGTGTGACTACTATAAGAGTAAAGCCACCATTTAATGAGTACCTAACTACATCTTTCATTAACGCGAAATTACCCCGGTGGTTGATTCAATGTCATGCTCACTTAAATGTCACGCTGATGATGGTGGTGGGTGATTTATTTCCCTTCAAAATGTTGAGTTGAATGATGGCTGATACGTGCGTCATGTTCGTGAACGGGCGCTGTCAGTTGTGACTGGTAATCTCTTAGCTGCCGCGGTTTATTAGATTTACTTTATTTTTGAATTACTGATTTAATATTTTACTCTGGACGCTCTTCACTCTTATTTTCTGCTAAACAATTGTGTACGCACCAGTACGAAATCATTACAGACAAAAACGATATCATACTGGAAATTTTAGAATGATAGTTCTACATACTGCACGACCGCTTTTTTGTAGCTATTTAAACTTGGTCGGTTTATCCTTGTATTGCGGTTGTTCTGGTATTTTTATTCCATCTCTTTAATTATTCAGTGAAATGAGCTGAAATTTTACATGTGTATAGTTGCATTAATACACTAATTATTGGATTATGTTTAGATTGCTTTTTCTTTAAAAAGTCCTGCAATCTGATGTCGTACAATATACTGGTCCAGTCGTACTAAATTATGCCATTGCTCATTAATTACTAAGACCACATAAATGAAACTTGGCAAGGCATTGTAGACCCTTACAAGAAACAAATAAACGTAAAAAGTTAGGCTCTAGAGTTCCTATTTTAAGTAATTGGACCTAATAACCTTATTTTACTTTTACGTGTATATCTTCTAAACGGTATGTTTGTTTCAAATTTTGTTTTCACAAACATTACACACAAATTCAAAGCAACGTGCGTAAAAAAAATCAACTCTGCACAAAGCTGTTTTATATGATTTTCATCAAATAGCCAAACGTCAGCGCAGCGGAAACTTGATTATCTTCGCAGTTTTATGACACACAAATTTCATTCAAGCATACACATTTACCTCTCCTTATACACTAATTATTGAATCTATTTTTTTTCATGTACGTCCATAGGATAAAAAAAGTGCCGCTAGGATGACGTAGTTCCAGCGGAAACAGTTTTTGTTGAATAGCTCCCCAATGGTTGGATACACAAATTTGTAATTACCATACACAATTACACGACGTCATACACTAAATATCTGCTAAACTGAAATTAAGAAATTCGACATTTTTCCGCTGCGACTACGCACACTTAGGAACCTACTCATGTAAAGTATTTTACACTCTAACTTTACTCATGTTAAGTTAGACCGTATAATTATGTATCTGCTGTATATTTTCCGGTATAATATATTTGAATGGAACTCGGTATGTAATAATGATCACCCATAGGTACACAGACCAACCTCGGCAAGAACTGCTTAATCTTGAAGATTGAGCGTGCGGCTGTTCGTTTTTAGCCACGAGCCCCTCCAACAACGAAAACTGGCAAAATGTGGGTGTACTATTAGATACACAAGCGTGTATGTTTTGTTTATTACTTACTATAAATAGTGACGTCATCTCTCGCAGACCCCATCGAGTTCTCCGCGTAACAGTAGTAGGAGCCGATGTCCTCTCTGGACATGTTTCTCACTCGCAGTAACGCTGTGTACTTGTATCCTTGGGATTTTAGACTCGTCTGGTACTTTGATCCTGCACAAACAAGTAATGAAACTTTTACTACTGGAGGACGCGTATTTTCACACCGGTTGAAAATCATACATAACTCAAGCCTTTTTCTCATGGGGGTAGGCAGAAACCATAGAAAGCCACCGTTACATACTCCTTTTGCCTCGTCCATGTTCACACATCTAGTCCGGTTGAATCCAGTTGAAAAAAACACATTATAGTTTTTAGCACAGTAGGAGATAAGAGCACGTGCTAAACTAGGCAAATCCAAAGTTACAGTTTGTCGAAGTTCACTAAAGTATCAAGAAATTAATTGTATCTATACATCTTCTATACATCTACATCTATACTCTATACAAATAAATAAAATTGAAGTGTCTATTCGTAATAACAGTTAGAAAATATATTTGAACACAAATAGATTGATATTCCGTTATGTGTAAACAATTCACTGATTTTCTAGAAGGCCTGGCAAAGGATATTAAACTTTAACTCTCCCGCAACTCCCACGCTTTGCTGTTGAGCATTAAAGGCTCATACAGTTAGAAAATGAAATTAATCTGGTAGGCGAAATTTCTCTTTGAACAAAATGTGACTTAACCACAATAACTCAAAGAAAGATTAAAATTAAAGCTTTCAGGCGAATATTTGCGGAGGAAAATTGTTTCATGTACTTTTGGATTTCTAGAAATAAAACTGATTGACCTGTACGTGGCTACTGTATAAGTACAAGGCTAATTTAAACCTATAATTAAGATCTATTGTGTACAGATGCTGTTTTTTGAAGTGAAACTTCTAATGCGACTTCCAACAAGTTTAACGCTACCATGGAGGGGGAATATTTTCTAAAACTCACCAAGAGATGGCAGTATTACAAGATTTGTGACTACGTAATTCTACTAGGTAGGTACGCAAGATGGCGTGCAAAAAAAAAATACAACAAGAAAACAACAAAATATTATTTAGAAGCTCAGTAAAATAACGAGAGTGAATGCGTGGCACACGAACGCATGCGTGTAGTATTACTTATTATTATTACTTGCGAGCCCATGTCGTATCCCACTGCTGGGCAAGAAAGGCTTTTCTCCTTCCGAACCTCCCTATCCGGTGCAATAGCGTAAAATGATTAATAGTCACACCACCTTTGCTGCGGTAGACCTCGACGGCGATGTGCTCCTTCACCTACTAACCCTGATATGGCTGTTTTTTTTTAATATTTTTGCTGTATTATTGACATAAATAAAGTGCAATTGTAAAAAAAGGTGATTTAAAAATAAAATGAAGGTACTTAACTGAAAAAACGATAAAAAAAACCTGAGAATAATTCGGGTGGGATATGATTTCAAATAAGGAGCTGAATGCACCCTGTCAGTTTGTGGAGGCCTGTCCCTTAAACCCCGTATGAATAAACATAAAGACTCTTACCCACCCCATCAGAATCACATAATTATGATATGTGGCAGCAGATTCAATTAGAAAACAGACGTCGGCGATCCGTCAACGCCTTGTTACGCGGCACCTTCCTTGACAACCTCACAAGTCAATATGGCTTCCCGCAACGACTTGACGTTCCGCCAGAGAGAATTGTAGACCGCTTCTCTCTCGTCTGTGGTCACAGTTTATTATGCAACGTGAATAATATGAAGCGTTACAGAGGCGCCGTCAAATATAATTTAAACTTACCATTATAAAGTTTATTTCGATCTATATGTGTCCAGTACACAGTTGGAGGGGGGTTGGCTTCAATCCTACATTTCACTTGCAATGTTTCGCCAACGTATACACCCATCATGTTCTGTGAGATTCTTGCGGTCGGTTTACCTGATAAAATAATTAACATTATTTTTAGAAGTATCAATATTAACAACCGCACGGATCGATCTTTAAGGTGGTTGTTAAGCCGTGCTTGCCGAGGTTGGTCCGTGGATGGGTGACCATAATTACATACCGAGTTTCCTCCGTGCCTCGGAAAACACGTTAAGCCGTTGGTCCCGGCTGTCATTTGTAGATGTTTGAAGGGTGTGACGAGTAGTCAAAAGCCAAAAGTCTGACATCCAGTCTTACCAAGGGGTAACGTATTACCCAGTTACTGGGTTGTGAAGGTCAGATAGGCAGTCGCTTAATGTAAAATACTGATACTCAGCTGGATCCGGTTAGACTGGAAGCCGAACCTAAGATAGTTTGGGAAAAGGCTAGGCAGATGATGATTGTTAAAATAAAATTTGAGTTTATACAAGGTGTTGTTTTGCATCCTCGTCAAATTCAAGGTGGTTACTATGCTAATGATTCTCGTTCCGAATCAATAATAAAATGGGTATATAATTTTTTATTTTTTTATTTACGGAAATCGGTAACAGTGAATCACCCGTGTTTTAAACGCGGGCCGTCTGATTCTCGCCCTATAACCGAGCTTCCAGAAATACAAATAAACTCAAACGCTTCTTTATATTTCTTATTTCTTAAAGCATGTTAAGGGGGTTATTCTGAAATACTGTCCAACATAAACAACCAAAAAAATCAAGGTTTATTAATAATTAACCAGGTACCGTAATTTTAATTGATTATTTATGTCTTGTGTGACAACCTCCTGAATTTTGACGAGGATGCAAAACAACGTCTTGTATTTTGTAGACATCGTATATACGGCTGACGTTTCGTCAATGTGGAGTAGTTTTAGTTCAATCAGGGCTAATTGACGCCGGCCAATCAAGCTATAATAGTACCAGTATTCGCTGATCTCGCATTGCTCGGAAAACTCGTACCTACAAAGCGAGGTCAGGTTATACTGGATATGTAGCTTGATGTTTCAACGTGTGTACATTTACGCAGCGTCCAAGCAACGTCTCCCTGTATCTGGACATACGCACAGTACCAAGAGACCAAGGCGAGATATGAGAGCAACCTTGGACTTACCTCAGGCGCGATTCATCCGAAAATAAACCATTTTAGTACAAAATTAATGTGCATATTCCTACAAGCGATTGTGATCACGCGAATCACACGAAAAAACTTTAAGTTTATGCAAGTATGGTTCATTTTGCTTGAGCTATATCTAGGTTCACTCTATAGATCTTTGCCTCCGAACACCCGGCATTCGGCTCTAATACAATACAGCATATTGCAACCTTATTATTATGATCAAAACAATCTGTCAAAGTACGCGAGAAGGCGCGCGGCTTCGCGAGGTTTCCTTTTCATCGCTAAGGCACACTATTCCTGACGATTTCCACTTTGGCATAAATAAAAGCGGATGACATAAATATTGAATAATCTGGTAAAAAACCATTAAAGCTATGAAGATTGATGATCCCAATCCATTTAAATGACGGAAGTTGGAAAAAGCCCGCAGTTATTATTTGCTAAAGCTTTGCTGACATCAATGTGGACTATTTGAAATGGTAGTTGATTAATAGTCATAACATCACGCCTGTAATCTCCAAAGGGTTAGGCAGAGGTGTGCCTAATAGAAAAAGAAAAACAAAAATATTTATTGACATAAAAACATTATACACGGTACGTAGGATTCTCTGACGATATCCTGCGATAGTTGAAACTGTGTTGCAGGAGCCTGTCCTCCTCTAATAAAATGTTACTTTATCTATGACAAAATAATATTTAACAATACATTTATTCAAAATTAGAAATAATGATTAGAATAGATGTATTGTTCGCTTTTTTTTTCGTACTTTTTCTTTATCTCGTCGAAAGTGTGTTCTCTTCCTAAATTGGAATCATTGTTAACCTTCAAAACTATAAAGTAGTAGATAGTATTCATTACTTTCAGAATTCTAGATTCTGAAAGTAGGGGTAAAAAATAATAGTACACCCACATTCCACCAGTTTTGTTTGAAATTCCATGGAGGAGCTTTTTGCCATCAACTAGGCACAAATCCAGACTTCGTGGCTGCCACCGAGGATTTTCTGATGGAAAATGTCACTAACACTTTGCCCAATCTGGGACTCGAACCCAGCACTTCAAGCTCAGCAGTCACGCTTGCGACCACTAGACTAACGAGACAGCCTTGATTAATATATATACAAGTTTTATAGAAGAGAAACTTCTTATGCGACTTCCAACTAGTTTAACGTTTTCATGGAGGGGGAATATTTTCTATTACCCACTAAGAGATGGCGCTATTACAAGATTTGTGACTACGTAGTTCTACTAGGTACGCAAGATGGCGTGCAAACAGTGATGCATTCGACCCTTCGGTGTGACCAGCCTTCGCTCAATTTCCATGAGTAGAATAAGAATAACCTCGATAAACCTTTGTAATAAAAAGTGTACAACAATAAAATATTATTTATAAGCTCAATAAAATAACGAGAGTGAATGCGTGACACTCGAACGCATGCGTGTAGTATTACGAAGTTTCACTTCATCCGCGCGGGGGGACTCAAATCACCATTTTTATTGTATAGAAGTTAAATGGCTGTGATAGTGATGAAAATGAAGATTGATCGATTCTAATGTCACTGAGAGTCCTAAACCAAGTGAACGTTTGAAGCTTATTTAAACAATACAAGTTCGATTCATTCACATAAATTTACAATTAATTAAGTAAACAGACTTCAAACCCAAGTCGAGCGGAGTAAAGACAATCTCTGCAGATCAGACCATAGTCCACCTTCCATCTTGCACCGCAAACCTCATCACTTGCGCACTTGATGATCTATTTACTGCATCAGTGAGCGTAGTTCATATTTGAACTTTTTGCCATCGATACGCCGAGTAGAAGAATTAAATAGCGAAAATCATGTTTACCCCTGATGTACACAGATGTTACATTAAATTATAAAGTTTTGTGTTTTTTTTAGGTTTTGATAGTGGGTTTCCTTATTTTTTTATTCCATTTTAATGAAGGTGAATTAAAACATAGTAAATTTATGTACCTGGGCGACGGTCAAAATAGAGAAAACGAATTTTCCGAGAAATGAGACCTTTTATTTTTCAACGTCGATTTCTTTTCATGTTGCAACTTTCAACGAAATCGTTAGAGCCGTTTTCGAGAAAGTCACACAAATATCACCATTATCTGCGTAGCCCTTTCCAAAATATGTTGGGGTCGGCTTCCAGTCTAACCGGATTCAGCTGAATACCAGTATTTTACATGGAGTGACAGCCTATCTGACCTCTAGAACCTAGTTAGTAGGTATACTGGGTTATACGATACCCCTTGGTTGGTTTCATGGTTTTCAGACTTTTGTGGCCACTGACTACCTGTAACACTGTAAAAGATTTATAAGTGACAGGTGGTCACCCATCCATGGAACAACCTAGGCAGCAAGCGCAGCTTAACCTGCAGATCGACCCGGGTGGCTGTTATTATTTCGTGCATCATCCTTACTTACATACATTTTCTTATATAATAATTAGCTGTCCCGCACAACTTCGTCTGCGTCACATTTTCCCCGTTTTCGCAAGATTTCGCGCATTCATTGCTCCTCCGTTCCTATTGGTCGTAGCGTGATAATATATAGCCTATGTCCTTCCCTAGGTTGAAATCTATCTTCTTGCCAAATTTCATTAAGATCCAATCAGCCGTTTAGTCGTGAAAAGGTAACAAACAAACAGACAAACAGAGTCACTTTCGCATTTATAATATTAGTATGGAAGTATGGATGAGAGAACAAACTTCACATGTTCAAAGTTCATTTAATTTAAATGCTTGTATTTAAAACGGCTTCATGAGTTAAGCTTTGATTAATGAACCACTCAAACACGTTAAAATACTTAATGTTTAGTGATCATCTTTAAGTATAAGAAGTTCAGGATCCCAATATTACGGTCTGAAGAACAGAGAATGTATGTAATTAGTTTTAGACAAGATTTGTATCTTTATCGTAATCTTTTCTTCTATTTTAATTCGCTTTAGGTCTAGTGGACGCAGGCACGGCTGCTGAGTTTGAGGTCCTGGGTTCGACTTGAAGGAATGAATGAAGAATGAAGGAATTTCTTAGTAGCAGTCACGGAGTCTCGATTTGTGCCCGGTTTATGGCAATAGGCTAGCCCCCTATACACATAAAGTTTTAGATTAGAGTATTGCTTAACAGCTGAATTCAATTAAGACAGTCTCTTGAGGACAAAACATCGATATCTCTTAGATATATGAATACGCTCTAATTTTTTTTAAATGTTCAATCACACGCGTGCTTGAATTTATGTACGTAGTTATTGTGATTTTATTGCGTCTGAACTCTTCTTATTACTTACATTTGAGTGTGTTACATATAGACTTCCTACCCGCTTTAAATCAATGTTAACTTAGTATTGAAAATCATAAGCACGCCAACCTACGAGGGAAATTATTATCTAGAGCATACCTCCTATCATCACAATCACAAGCGAACAAACGAAAATATTTTATCACTCTGGCAACACCCGGAAATATTGGAAAAGGCAGTGGTAAATGGCTAAATGCAATATTTAAAGTCCCGACACACCAATGGACACGTACATCAAACAACTACATTCAATATTTCATTCGGGACTAGATCCCGGTAGTGAATGGATACGTGTAACATGCTCATCTTATATTCAGGCACGTGAAAGATTGCACTCGAGATTCGAAGATTTAAATCGTTCGACTTGCTCAGACACGTCTGTAGGTGGTATCTGTTTCGTTGACAGTGGCATTTGAATTGAATTGTCTCTTGTCTTGCTCACTCATGCTGAACATTGAAGATGTGTATTTTTAGATGAGTTAGACTATTATAGGTTTGCACGGTATTATACTACTAAGTTCGAATCGGCTTACACATGCGCTTATTTCGCGCGGGGTGAAACTGCCCGCGGGGAGACATCTCTCGCGGCTCGCGCTTATTCGCGCGTGCTTGTTGAGCCGTATACAGACATTGCGAGGCATGCGCCGCGAACAACGCACATCGAATGCCTCGCAAGGTGTGTACCTTTATATTCGTGACGAGGCATGTGCTACGCACGTGATAGGGCGCCAACGTATGGCCGAGGCATTCGTTGTGCGCCGTTCGTGGCGCATGCCTCGCAAAGTCTGTATCCACCTTTGCGCGTGTCGCAAAAGGCGCGCGTATACGCGCATGCACGTTCTTCTAAAAACAAGCTTATACGTGCCAAAAATAAAATACGCTACTCTGAAAACAACCATAAAATGTGTGGCGTATCACCGTGTGACACCAGTCTTGGCTCACTCTTCTCCGGTTTTCGAGGGCGACAATGACAAGGCCTAACAAATTAAGAGGGCTATTACAATTTTTCTTGTATTTGAGTGTTGTTAAGGTTTTTACTAATGTATGTACACAAATTGAAATATTTATTTAGAAGGCTCGGATAGAGGAATAATCAAACTTTCTTGGGCATATATTTTTTTAATTTTGTTGCCATAGCTAAACCGTAAAAACACATAAAAACTCGCTAGTTGTTGATGAGCTTCCAATCACATACGGCGTTCCGCAAGGCAGCATACTGGGGCCTACCCTCTTTCTCATTTATATTAATGACCTGTGCAAAATGCCTCTCGAAAATTGTAAGATATTTACATACGCGGATGACACTGCCCTTGTTGTCGATGGTTATGACTGGCCCCAGACATACCAAAACGCCGAGGCTGCATTGTCCGCCGTAATGAAATGTTTGGCCGATAACTTGCTCACTTTAAATGTTGATAAATCGGTATATGTTCCCTTTGCCATTCGATCGAATCTGTGTCCCTCAAATTCCCTTACCCTATAAGCACATGCTTGCAAATTCTTAACGCAGTGTAGTTGCCACTTCCTTGCCAAATCCAGTTATGTAAGGTATCTAGGAGTACTTATTGATCAGTATCTAAACTGGCACCCCCATATAGAGAAAGTCACGTCCCGCATTCGGAAGCTAATATACGTTTTCAAGAAGCTACGTTACTCTGCTGATAGCGAAACGCTAAAATTAGTATATTTTGCCCTATGCCAGTCTGTCCTAACGTACTGCTTGCCCGCCTGGGGTGGTGCCACCCAAAATGTATTCACCCGCCTTGAGAGAGCCCAGAGAGCTGTCCTTAAGGTAATGCTCTCTCTTCCACGTAGGTACCCCACTGTGCAGCTCTATTCCGAGTGCAAGGTACTCACAGTCAGGCAACTTTATGTTCTCCTGTCGACACTACGTAAACACTGTGCCCGCCCTTCAAAGGAACCGACTGGCAGGCTTAAGCATATTGTTTTCCCCCCCGAACGCCATAGAACAGCCTTTGCCAAACGCCAATTCTACGTCAGTAGCATAAACATGTACAATCGACTAAATAAAAAGATAAAAAAAATTTCGTGCCCTAAATATAAATGCAAAAGCTTACTTAAAGATTATCTCCAGACACTAAATTATGATGACACTGAGGATCTTCTGCTGGGTAATTTACATTGGTATGGTAATTTACTTTATAAAAATAAGTTTAAATCTAACCATCAGCGAATGTGTACCGGTTACACCGCATTCTTTCTCACTACATACATCCTACACCTACTCACCACACACGCACACTCACATCCTACTCTTACTCACTACACTCACACACAAACTCAGACCCTACATTTACTCACCTGACCATACGGTTAAACGTTTTTCATTTTGTTTTTTCTTAACATAGATTTATCTACTGTTTTCTTTTACGCCATTTGCTAATTGTTTGTATCGTCCCGTTTTACTATGCTATGGCTTTGTTTGCTACGGAGAATCACTGACTCCTAAGACACAGGCACATACACCTAGTTTAGGAGTCAGAGCATTAACATTATTGTGACCTAATTATAAGCCTTTTATGCTCCTAGTCTGTGGATCCTGTATCGTGTTGGCTTTTGGTGAAATAAAGAATTATTAAAGAATTAAAGTTTTGATGTGTTTTACGGTTTAGGTATGGTACAACACTCAAATACAAGAAAAATTGTAATAGCCCTCTTACATCTTTGACTCAATACGATAGCACTAAGTACTTACAAAGGACATGCAGCAGGATCCTTTTGCTGACCGAAGGCGGGACTCCGTTCGTTGCTATGCAGAGCAAGGCTCCATTCATGTCCCGATTCACCGACGTCATATTCAACCAGGCCCCGCTCCATTTGATGACTGCAAAGGATCTGGCTTACAAAGTGCAATGTGCAGTGACGCGGACGAGTTGCGATATATTGGCACAGTGACAAAGGCAGGATATGAAATTGTACGTCGTGTTGCTCGTGCTAGGTTCCGTTTAGGAGTTACTATGTATGAGTAATTCTTTTTAAGGAAAATTTTAAAGTTAAAATAGATCATTGAATGATCTACTTATTTTTGTTTGATATTACTTTCTTAGGTAGGTACTCGTTATGATGAGTCAGATACCTGCCCACATTGGCATAAGTGAATGTGACTAAAATTTCATAAGGAAAAGTCCATGAAAATTCTACCTTTTAAATTGTACCTAATTAAAAAGCTAACGCGGATTTGTATCGCAAAAAGCCTCCTACATTACGTTCAAACACTTTGTACTGAAATACGAAGCGATGCGGTCTGCCGCGGCTCTCATGTGCACTTGACTCGAGGATGCCTTTGATAACTCAACAACATTACTACCCACGCACCAGATAAGCATTAAACTTTTCTATTCATGACGAAGGGAGACCAGTTCCCCCTCACCTACCAGTCTCCCTGCCAACGTTGAAGGCTGCAGAGTCCTCTCTCCTCCAGAGGATGGTAGGCTGAGGAGTCCCAGAGGCTGCGCAGTGCAGGGTGACGTTGTCTCCCTCCCACACTATCACCTCACTACTGCTGTCCGAGTCGACGATATCCGGTGGAACTGTACAAAGAAGAACAGGAATTTAGACTGTCACCAGCCATTATGCCTTGTGCAAGAGTTTATGTTTCGTTCAGTCTCTGATCACTATCTGTTTAAAAATAAACTCCTTCACTCAAACCGTACACAACAAGTAACGTTATACAGGGTTATTTGTAAAACACCGGCAACCTCTTAAGAGGTCATTCTACTCATCATTATGAACAACTTTTACTATGAGACCAAATCCGATATCGTGAAAAAAATAATCTGCTGTTCCCTACATTTTGACGAGTTATGTGAACATAAAGTACGGAACAGCAGATTTTTTTTTCGCGATTTCAGGTTTGGTCTCATAGTAAAAGTTGTTCATAATGATGAGTAGAATGACCTCTTAAGAGGTTGCCGGTGTTTTACAAATAACCCTGTATAATCCATAATCCAAGATTCAGTTTTCAGCAAAACTGAATCTTGGATTGTAACATTAAGAGAAAGATTTTTTCCAAAATTGTGAAATATGGATTGTGATTTGTACCATAATTCGGGGGCACTTCCATTAAGCACTAGGTCCAATTGTCGATAACAAGTACTAATACTTTATTTGTCATTAACTGACAAGTTTCGTATACATATGAATAAAATTAACAGTAACATCAAAAATTTTCAAACATATAACTTGCGCAATAAACTTGGGACATCGTGCAAAAGGAAATGCCTTGAAATAAGAGGAGCGAGCAAACATAGTTAGATAGAGATATTCAAGATACGGGTCTAAATTCTGCAATGTGCAAGTAATTCGAACGACGAAGGAATGCACGATAACCGTAAATCTAAATGGTGAAATGCAGGACGTTTAAAGGACTATCGTTGTCCGTCATTAGTTTTCCAACTACCCTTTAATTAGTGACGTGACTGACGTGTTTGTTCAGTGATGTGTCCATACGAACCTATCCGTTTTAATGACTGTACCGCGTTTCGGAGAACCTACTTTTGATTAGAGCTGTGCCTGCTTGCATCAATGAAATCAAAAATGTTTTATTTCATAATAGGGTGAATTTCCCAAATGACTTATTTTTTTGTCTTCGGTGAAATTAGTATTTGAAAAAAGGAATATCGTTCTGAATTATATTTTTTAGTATTTAAAAGGTAGTTATTGGGTTGTGGCAAAAATATAATTTGCCTAGGACTATTTACAAAGCTTGAAATAAATTCATAAACCTCTATTTTTTTCAAATCGGTGCTGTCCCTCTACTTTTTTTACAAACAAAAAAGCTTATACACTAATAGAAGTAAGTAAGTTAAGTATATAACTTATTCTATTTTATAGAATATTAGTTTTGTTATTAATATATAGCATATTTTATTACATAATTAACGATTATTATTACTGAGAGGCACAAACGTACCTGTCCTGAAAAATGTTCTCATATCGCTGGACAAAAGTAATTTAAACCTAACTTTACATCGACGAGTCCGACAGCGTCCCCACCCCAATTTTATTTTCCTCGTTAGTGTGTGCTAGTGCGCAGTCAGGACGGACTTGTGACAAATCGCTGCATATTCTCGCCAATAACATAAGTACGCCATTTCAGTTGCTCCCGGACAATTATTTTATAGTATCGGTGGTTGCATTTTTCTAGTGTAATGAGTAGTTTTATTTTTGTTGTTTGGTTCTAACACAGTTAGTAAGTAAATTAGCTTCATTGACTGTTATTGAATTTATCCTAGATATTATGCATTTTTTCTAATTTTCGGAAAAGTGTGTTATTTCTCACGTCGCTGTTCTCATATCGCTGTAATCGGTGGTCTTTATTACCACCGATGTGATAATTTACACCGAAAAAATCAATCGGTGTCTTATATCTAATATCGGTGTTTTGATTCATGATCAACGCACAGTTTTGTCACATCGGTGGATTACTTTATCACATCGGTAGATCATTTTATCATCTCGGTGATTCGTTTTATCATATCGGTAGATCCCGTGTCATTTCGTTAAGTAATGTATTTAATACTATCACAAAGACAATGATAATAAAAATAAACATTTTTTTAAAATTCCTAGTACCTATAGTAAATATAATAAAAAAGAAAGTAAATATAATAAAATAGGTACATACTTTAAAAAAATATTTTAAAACTGAATTTCTAAGAACTCAGTTCTCTTTGGATGTGATCTACTTATATAAGACCCTTCAGGTCTTCAGTTCTAAGACACCCTCGTAAAAGTATATAGGTACCTACTAACTATTTCATTTTTTGATGTTCAAAGGGTGATAGATTATCATATCGCTGGATATGTACATCATTTCGGTGGATAAACTTATCATACCGGTGTACAGAAAAAATAATCGGTGCCGGTTTGTCATATCGGTGGAAACCAGAATTCAAACTGAATTTTCTCCTTAGTCTTAAATGATACGTTGATGATATTAAATTTGGGGATATTTGATATCTTAAAGATTACATTAAACCTGAAAAATATACAAAAAAAATATAAATGAAAAAGTTCACCGATATGATAAAAAAAATGGCATTTGTTGAAATTCACCCAATAACATGTTCTACATTAAACTGATGGTGGCGTCTCATTTAAAGTATATAGATGTCTGTGCCAGGAGGCGCCGCTCTTTTATATTTCACAATTAGTGTAACATGCTCTAAAAAAAGTTTATAAAAAAAAATATCAAAGCGAATTAAAACTACTACTTCTAGTGACTTAATACTTTTTATTTATTATCATTAATCTTTTGGTGTGTGCGTGTGTGTATATGTGTGCGTGCGTACGTGTGGATGTGTGGTTGTTTTATACGGAAGTGATTTTACCTTATATTTAAAAGAAGATTCTCTACATTATCGTAGCATAACTTGTGCACGTATAATTCACTATTAAATTGCAAATGGTGTTAACGAGTATTATGGATTTATTAATATAGAACAGTAGATGAACAAAAAGGCAATAAAATGTACGTAACTAAGACAAACAACAAACGTAACAAAGAAAATTTAAATATAGATACATGTTTCAGACACTGCTTGGTGTCGATAAAAATGTAATATTCCAAGCTTGGCAATTACAGCATTTTGATAAATGATCTCACGGAGATAATATAGAGTCACAGTTTTTCTATGACTTTTCTTCTGTTGAAATTTCTATAGTTTCTTTAGTATCTTTCTTATACTCACACACATAATCAGACTAATGTGGGTGGTGGTGTGGTGGGTATCATCAAATTCATCATCAAGTGAGCAACCTTTTCCCTTAGTTGGGGTCGGCTTCCAGTCTAATCAGAGGGGATAATATTTTTTTTTTCTTTGTCCGTCTGGTACTTTATTGAAAAGTATTGGACACGTATTTTTTCTTTTTTCACGTGGTCATAAAATTACGGAGATATATTGAGTTGAAATTGCGCATGACGTCACATGTAGGTAAGTTTTATACCTACTTGTGACGTAGTAAGCCCCCACTCTCCAACTTTAATGAGTTCTAACTAAGTAATTTTTAGATATTTTGATGAAACAAAAAATACGTGTCTAATATTTTTGTATTACCTGTCTGACGGACAAAATAGAATGTCGTTTTCTTTACACAGTCCGATCCCCTATACCAGTATTTTACATAGATCGACTGCCTGTCTGACATCCACAACCCAAGTAGGTAACGGGTTATATGATACCCCTTGGTAAGACTAGTAGTCAGTGGTAGTTGCTTGTCTGGTTAATGTGGATAATGCAACAATTTGCTTAGCAACCATTCAGACTAAGTAGATCATTATGTTAATAATATACAACAGAATGAACAAAAGCACTTTAAATCCTTGAATGGCCTGCTCTGAAGACTAAAGAGCAATAATAATATCTGGTGCATTTTCAATTCTTTTGTTTGGGAGAGAATGGTGGATTAAGCGCTAACTCTGTGTGCAGTAATTAATGAACTCTAGATAATAAACGTCAGGTGCCAAGAGACTATTACTCACTATTATTATACTTTTGGAGGCAACCAACTACATTTAGAGGTTATAGAACATACAGAATATCATATTCGAATTATTTAAACGCTTGAGTTATTTGTACTTTAGTACATTTACTTTGTTAGAATATTGAATGAGGTCACCGAATGACAATGAATAATCTTTATCATTGTAAATTCTGTCTTTTCCAGAGACAACTTTATAAAGTACCTAATGTTAATGAAATATTATATTCAGAAAACATCTGTAGGATTTTCATTGACTGCCTGGCAAACGAGCATAATCCACTAGACATGGGTGCTGTAAATGTGCACATATAAAACGTTTATTTTACCGAAAATGAAAAAGTTTGCGTACTGCTCTGACATGTAGGTAATTAGTTCACCAACGTCCAACATCCATATAATTTAAATTAGAACACTGACATCCATTGCGTAGAATTGGCTCTCGTAAACGCTAATTTTCAAACAATAGGCGCAATGGATATGGCAGAATCATCAAATAAAGCGATTGCCGGCTGACTCGATACAATTCGGGGTAGCTGGACGGTGAAACGAACATTTGATTTTGCCACATGGCCTGAGCCGAATCAGGCCGACCTGTTTCATTTCAAGAATCGCATATGAGCTTCACAGCGAAAGTTCGAACGAATTGCATGAGACTAAAAGAGTAATGAATAATTATAAATGTTGATGGATGGAGAGTGAGAGGAAGATCAAAGAAACGATGTATGGGTCGTATAAGGAATGATATGGAGTAAATGATAGCGTGACGGTTGACAGGGGAGTATGAAAAAAATACCTAAGTGTTGCGCCTACCCCAAGTAACATGGAATATGGGCAGAAAGTGATGAGCAAAATTGTTTAGTATGACAGGTAGAACCACCTCCTTGTCGCATGCAGGTGTCTAATTTGCTAACCTGTATGAGAATGGAAATTATGATTGTCATACTCAACCGCTATTCTTTTCTGATTTAATTCGTTGCGGGATCCAAGACAGCAATTTTTTTTCTCTGGGACTTCGTCGAGCTTCACTGTCTCGACGTTTTTTTGGTGGTCGTCACCGTTGATTTGAGCTTTCAGAAGTTGCAGTGGTTTAGGAGTATGGTGGGCTTGTTCCAAAACAAAAAAGAAACCTTGTGACACTACATACCAGAGACATGCAGATGATGCGTCTGCGTGATCATGGGTTCAGTGTTGATCTGGCACATGTAAAGGCCGCCGTCAGCCGGCCTGACGTCACGAAGGGTCAGTGACCAGGTCTGGTCTCTCTTGGAGACTGCCACCCGATGGTTCTTCGTGATGACGTGGTGGCCGATCGTCAGGATCGTTTGTGTGTCGACGCGGAGCCAGGCCACCTAGAAAATAAGTGACGATTTAGGATTAGGAAGAAATTTTGAGAGCTATACAAAATAAGCTAAAATAATAGTATATACTCTGCATATGTGAAGGTAAATTCATATTTTTTTGTCTTGTGTCTCGTATAAACGCGAAAAAACATATATTCTAAACAGATCATCAAATCAACCCGGTCGATGGAGTTTCGTTAGTTAAATTAATTTGATGTATTTTCACTTACTCGTCCGCGTGAAATTATTATAAAAATATTACACCGTATTTGAATCGGCTGATATGTTAACAATCTAATAAAAAAGTTCCGTCGAAATCAGTCCAGCCGTTTCGGAGATTAGCCGAAACAAACAAACAGAAACACAAACATTTAAAAAATATATATAATCTATCAATACCGTATATACTTTCCTAAGCATTCAGTAAAAAGCTGTTATTTTGAGATTACAAACAGACACTATTTATTTAAATAAATTTCTCTTTCAAAACAATAACCCTGCTCTAAGCTGTTTTTTCAAATTTTTATTCCTTGCTAACTAAATCGAATCTGTTTTTAGTACTTTTCTATGTTATGTGACATACTAATGATTTCGTTGATTTTGATTATTGTATTATTGAATTAGTGACTTTTTTTATTTCTTTTACTTTAATTAACTTGACATTTTATCAATTTTATCCTAATTTGACATGATTTATGCTTATTGTGATTGTACCGTATCTGATTTTGAATTTCTAAAATGTTTAAAAAAAATATTTTAAATTTTGTACGTTTTTTTGCGGGACACAGCTCGGATCCTATTTATTATAACATCTACTGTACGGACCCTGTGTTCACGAAATAAATGAATTTGTATTTGGTTCTTTCATGTCGATTTAGTAGGAACATGTTTCTTGGTAACTTGGCACGTGAACGATTAGCTTTTAGCTTTCATGAAAGGCGAATTTCTAAGGATCGAATTCAAGTGGCGCCCAACAAAGGCACTTGTTCGGCGAAAATTGTTTCCTTAAGGGTTGAAAACCTCCATGTTTTATGGAAGCAATTCATATTTTTTGGACACTGGGTTACGTCTATGATGTCCGCTACGGCGTCAAAACAAACTCCATTACGCCACATTTTAAGTATATTGTGTATTTATATGCATTTTTGGTAGACGAGTGGTGCTTGGCTGCACACCGCTCTGGCTAAAAAAATTCTTACAAGTGGTTCTATCCCAACATCACGTCTGTAATCCCCGAGGGGTTGGCAGAGGTGTACCTACCTTACAGTACACCAAATTTTGACCAGTTCTATTTAAGTCCCATGTAATACAGAGGACGAGCCTATTGCCATCAACCGGTCACAAATCCAGGCTCCGTGGCTGCTACTGAGAAATGCCTGATGGAAAAACCCAATAACACTTTGCCCGACCTGAGATACGAGCTCAGAACCTCACGCTCGGGAGTCGCGCTTGTAACCACCAGACCAATGAGAAAGACAATTACAAATGGTAAGTCGGCCCAAAACCTGTGCATTCACAATCTCCTATAATATTTCATCAACAATCAAGCAACCTGGTGGCGTACCATGACGTCTTAAAACATTATTATTCCATTCTTATTCCAGAGTGAAAAAGAGACGGAGCTATACTGGTCGTCTAGCTCCATCTCTTTCCCACTCTGTAACCCCCCAGGAACCAACTTCACCCAATAAATACTGGAACAGTGACATGCACATGTTTAACGACAACATCCTAATGTGCAACCTTCATTAAGAGCGTTTATTCCTTACCGCTTTTCATACAAACTTTCAAGTAGTTTTTTTCCGAAATGACTGAACCGATTTAAATGAAACTTTATACGCATAAGCAGGATACATAGGTCTAAAAAGTTACAAAAAAATATTTTCAGAATGTGTTTTAAAACAAGAGATAATTGGAATTTTCTGTTTCTATAGAAAATTTAAATTTGGTCTAATTTAACTGTAACACTATTTTTCGAAAATGTTTTTTAGTAACTTTTTAGATCTGTGTATCCTGCTTATGTGTACGAAGTTTCATCAAAATCAGTTCAGTCATTTCGGAAAATAACGACTTGAAAGTTTGTATGAAATGTCGTAAGGCGTAAACGCTCTTAAGCTCTCAAAAGGAAGGACGAAATGCAGAGCCGCACATTCCCGTAAATATTTACGAGAGTGAATACAATCAAACACGTCTATGGTAACAAAACTTTAACATCGCCTTTAAATCGTAGCAGTTAGGGTGGTTTTCGTAGTAACCCATAACCACTGAACTGATTTTGTTTCACTAACACCGATGTAGACACGGGAAATCCACCGTGTCTACATCGGTGTTAGTGAAACATATTCACATGTATAACATGTTCAAGCTTTGTATATATTTCCAGTACAATGCGAGATCCGCATAAACTGGTTGCATAGCTTGGTTGGTGGTCGTGCATACGAATGACATTCGTCTATCTATTCGTCTATTTCAGATCCAATAAAAATCCACGATCCAATAAAAGTCAAATATTAAAGTGAAACTTCTTTTTCTTTGTTTTTGGGCCTAATTTGGGTAGTTTAAACTAAATAACAAACAATTAACAAATAAATTACTACATTTTTAATACAGTTTTTCCTAGGGGTTATTGTATGTTGGTTTTCAGTACTGTTAGCAACTGGACGTCCGCACTTTGGGTTACCAATTCTATACTTAACTAAGTCCGCATCTTTGTTACTAACAATTCAATCTTTTTTTTTTCTTGAAACCGATTTATCTGTTGATGTATTACCACAGCACATAATGTACGGAACCACATAACATGTTCAATGAGCATGCATTACTTAGTAAATGGTAACGCATTACAGTAGGAAATGACTAATAGCTACTATTAGCCTAAATAATGACGAGCCGTAACTGGTCGGTCTCAGAGGTGTAATCTAGGAACAGACATCAAACGTATCAGATGCTTTCTTATCTTGTTTTCCATTAGTGCCTATGTAGAGGCTTTGTTAAGTCCCCTATGGGGAAAAGGTATTTAATATTGTTCGCTAATCTAGCTAAATGTGATCGAAAAGCGACAGTAGATTGTTAATGGAAATTGCAGGAAGAAAAAGTGGCAGATCTTTTTAACATGCTTTTATTAGCTTCACCTGTGCTTAAACTGTGTAAAAAAATGTTAGAAGTTAAATTTGACGTACTTCCCGGTTTCCGATTTAGCTAAAATGTTTCATACAATGTTTAGCGTGGTTGACAATATATATGGTTTACTAATATATGTCTAAACCTACTAAATCGAACTCCCAAAGATACGGCTTAGTTATTTTAATGCATTCACATGAAATGGATATCAAATGAAAGAGTTTTCTGAGAAGAATACGAGAAATAAAATTATATCAGTATAAGCTTACTTTTTAGTTTTTTTGACTGTGTATAATATTATATTATAAGTATCAATACGGCTTAGTTCATTTAATGATTAATTAAATAAGTAACAGATTTAATATTGATTGGAAACTTGTTAAATGAAAGGTTCATAAATTATATGTTATTAATTAATTTCATCTTATAATAGATACTGCTGTTATCAAACTGTTCATGGAACGAATGCTTACAACCCTAATCTCTTCAAAGTTAGAGTGAACAGGCTTCGTCTGGGTAAGCTCGTACCATCGTCGACTTTGTCTCTGTCCTCTCTGACCTAGACTAGAGTCAAGAGCAAACACATCGCAAATAAAAAAATAAAAAAAAGCTACACTTCATGATGTTGGCTTCTAAACATTTTTTTTTTTGCCCTAGGGGCTTGCCGTTTTGTTGGACCCTAGGCACGCCATTGCCAAAGGGAAAATAATGCAATATAAATAATATTGCATTATTTTCCCTTACCTACTGCGACTGAGAATAATTACATTTACTCACCTGCCTAGCCTTTTCGGCTTGGACTTCCAATCTAACCGAATGCAGCTGAATTTCAGTATTTTACATGGAACGACTGCCTAATGACCTCAACAAGTCCAATTCGTATTGAGTTTTACAATACTCCTTGGTAACAGTGGTTGTCAGCTTTTCGGGCCACAAACTACCTAACGACTGGCAAATATCTAAAATTGACAGCCTGGACCAACGGCTCAACGTGCTTTCCGAGGCACGGAGGAAACTGGCTATTAAATGGGTGGTTACCCATCCACGGACCAACCTAGGCAAGTTCGGCTTAACCTGAATATCGACCCGAGTGGCTGTTATTATTTAGCCACGAGCTCCTCCTACTGTTATAGTAAATTAAAGTTTAAAATTACCTTATAACTTTGTAAGTTCTCCACTTTGCAAGTAAGTGTAGCATCTCTGCCTAGTACCACAGTGACGTTTGATTCTCTGCCGACGAATGTTGGTTCATCTGTTAAAAGAAAAAATAACTTAGATATTAAGCTAAGTATAATATTATCAAAGGCCATATGAAGCTTTAGCACGCGCGCGGTGTGAACGCAACGTAAATAAGTACCTATACGTCGATTTTAAAATGTCACTTCACATAATTATAATCGTACTAATATTATAAATGCGAAAGTTTGTGAGGATGGATGGATGGATGGATGTTTGTTACTCTTTCACGCAAAAACTACTGAATGGATTTGGATGAAAGGAGATGGCTAAATGGAAGTATGGACGACTGCCCCAGCAATGTATAAACATGGAACCTTCCAATATGTAAAGCTAAATAGATAAAAATTAGAGTTTCATATAAAAAAAGTTTCAGGAACTTTTCATATCTTTACAATACTGAAAATATATTCGTGTAACTCCTACGTCAATAGGTATAAAAACTGCAAACAAATGACATATTGCTGTGAACTTTTCCCTAGGCGTTTGGATATTTCTGTTGATTTACGATATTTTTAACTAGCGAGTAGCGACACACCCCGATTTCACATGGTGGTACTTGAGTATATATCTACAAAGAGGTAATTACGGGCTTTCTACAACCTGCGCAAAAAATCTGTCCCGCCCGCGTGTATATTTATACCTAGCAGTATTGTTTATCTATCTCAAATACAAAAATCTAGTTGTTTGGGTCAGTCTGCTAATATAAATCCTTATTTTAAAATACGTTCATCATTTCAACCACTTATTTATATACTGTCTGTGAAAACTGCATGTCTTTATTACCAACTAGCTGTACCCAGCATGCGTTGCAATGCACTTTTTACTACCCACCTACCCTATCCGACCTACCTACCCTATCCTACCTACCCTACCCGACGCTACCTACCTACCTACTCTACCCTACCCTACCTACCTACTCTACCCTACCCTACCCTACCCTTACTACCTACCCTACCCTACCTACCTACCCTACCCTACCCTACCTACCTACCCTACCCTACCTACCTACCCTACCCTACCTACCTACCCTACCCACCTACCTACCCTACCCTACCTACCTACCCTACCTACCTACCTACCCTACCCTACCTACCTACCCTACCCTACCTACCTACCCTACCTAACCTACCCTACCTACCTACCCTACCCTACCTACCTACCCTACCCTACCTACCTACCCTATCCTACCTACCTACCCTACCCTACCCTACCCTACCGTATCCTATGTCCTTCTCCTGGCTCTAAACTACCTCCCTGCCAATTTTCAGCTAAATCGGTTCAGCCGTTCTTGAGTTATAAGTGAAGTAACTAACACGACTTTCTTTTATATATATAGATAGAAGTACCTACTAGTGACAACCCCATAAAAATCTGTTTGTTGATACATCCGTAGGCAGACAGGCTGACAGACAAACGCGCTAGGGGGACTTAGTTTAGTTTAAAAAAAAAAAAACCCTGCCCCACACTAGGAATTTCTCCTGTATAGTGGGTGCGTTTACAAACATTTAAAGTCACATAAACAAACAGCCAGACCCGGAACAACTACCTGTAGGCCATACAAATATTTGTTCCGTGCGGGGATCGAATCCGCGACACGCAGTTAGTAGGTATATGGTGATTGATAAATCCTGCCTAAACTACGTTGTCTAGTTTAGGCACTAAGTAACCAAGGACAAAAAAGATATTGAAATAATACAACAAAAATACGATTTATTTATTCGTTATTCTGTGATTCTTACAAGAACCATCGTACTAGAATAGTGAGTAGAACAGCCGGCAATGAAGACGACCAACGCAGTCTTTGCGTGGCCACACCGCAGTTTATGCATCGCATGATGATTTTATTTCAAGTCCGTGTCGAGTAGCGAGAGGTCAGTGGATAGGCGAGCACACACAATAAGTCCAATAAACAAGCGAGGGTCAATGAAAATCCAAAATAAAAAAATAGCACAACGAACAAGAAAACGGCAGAGCGTTGCGGTGTTTGTTGTCTGTTGCTGCTGTTGCAAAGAGTTGCTGTTGTATGACAATCATGCATGAGTTGACATGACATCTGACCATATATATATAATCGACTAGCATCGAGATTTTCATAGAGAAGGGATTGAACTTCAAGTGGAACAGAATCATAAGAATAATTGAATAGGTTGAAAGAAAAAATAAGAATTAGTTTTTATCGACCACTATTCTGTTTATATTTTTCGACACAAAATAGGTAGTAAGATTAAACGAAGAAGCACAGTCCGAAGCTTTCGGTTAGTTTTATTTGTTTAATTTTGATTAGAAAAAAGTGGAATTGAGTAAAGTCGATTATGATTTTAAAAACAACCCCATTTTCCGAATCAAAACCCTGTGAAAACATAATAACAAGCAACTAAAGGACACCGAATTGAACGCCTTAGTTTCGAAAAATAAATCGTTTTGATACCTGTTGGCAAAAATCGATTGTAGTTTCATTTGACATTCTGGAAAAGTGATACGACCCCTCCCTAGCTTGCTGTATTGTTATTTCCCTTTGACCTTGTCATGTTTAATAAAAAAAAAGCAATTAATATACTTTTTTATGTTGTACAGTTTACGAAAGTTCTAGGAAATTATTAAAAACTAAACAATTCATGAATGATTTTTTAAATATTACGAGTTATTGTGAGATTCCTATACATGCTTGGGGCAGTCATTTAGCCATCGCCTTTGGCACAAGGGTAGATTATAACCTGGATTAACACATAGGATACTTTTTATCCCGATAGTATGTTCCCGTGGGACAATTATCGAAATCCACGCGGGCGGCGACGCGGGCATAATCTATTATTTTAATAATTTATTCATATCTATGGATGAAAATGATTGTGCGTCTTCGTCTTGCAAACAATTTAACTAAAATGCTGAAGGATATTATTCTGCGCGCTTGTGCTAGGGCCTCTGCAGTGACATAGTCTTTTTAGTATAGGCGAGCTTTTTAGTATGTGTGTTTACCCACCAGCATCATCATCATCATTCATCATTCTGCCCTTATCCCAATTTATTTGGGGTCGGCGCAGCTTGTTTCCTTCTTCCATACTTATCTATAACTCGTCATCTCAGCAGTCAGCTCCTTTCTAGCCATCTCATCCTGCACAAAGTCTATCCATCGTTCCTTTGGTCTTCCTTTACTCTTGTAGCCAGCTACATTCGTAAATATATTTGAAGTATGTCATGGTGTTACTATAACTGTTTCGTAAATGTGTAATTTTGTCTTTTTTTTTTTTTTGTTTTTCTCGTTTTGTATACTCTTTTATATATACTACCTTGTTTTTATATAGGTATATTTATGTAACCTGTTTCATTTAATTGTGTTTCTGTGTGTTGTGCTATGTATTTTGTGTGCACTGAATAAATGATTTATCTATCTATCTATCTAAATCATTTTCCTAACTGCATTCGTCATTCATTCAAATCCCCATCATTTTTCCTCATTCCCGTCAATTTTCCTCATTCTTTATTCAATCTTTTTAAAACTGCAATATCCGAATATTGAAAGCGCGCAGCGTGTATTCGACATCGATCTCTAAACTTGTCACCCAATAGTATCCTTAAGTTTCCTATATTGTTTTTTAGCTTTCATGCAGGAGGTAAATTACAGGATCTGGCAAAATATTTTTATTGTAAAACAATGTTTCAAACTATGTACTATATGTACTTATAACATTGATTTGTACAACGAAAATTGAAATTAGCGAGTAAGGTACATTTAATAAATTTGAATACAAGTAGGTACATTGTATTTGTTCTATTTTGTTAACTGGAAATAAATGAAGTTATTTAAATAAACTATTTGTTACAGTCAATGTTACTCGTGTTATTTGTATTTGTGAATTACAGTTTCGGTAATACGATTAGCTTAATGGGGTGTCATTAGGTTACTAATTAGCCACTTTAGTACCCAAAATTATCTAATCTGCTGTACGATTAAATTGCGTAAACTTTTTTTGTGGAATACATGACAAATATGCCCTTAATAAAAGCTTGCTTTTATTGCTTCAATCGGTCCTGACGTCCAAGAACTGAAAGAGTATAAATGCATAATTATATTTTTCAAAAGGCAAAATTATATTTTTATTGTTCGCAAAAATGCTTGCTTCACAGAAGATTTTATCAACTAAATATCAAAAAATATCAAAAACCGTCAAAAAACTGCTCCTCGAACTCAACTAAACGCTGTCAACTGGTAATCTACACAAGAGACTGGCAGGGTTGCCACTTGTATGGCAACGCTTAGCCTCTGGTCAAGGTTAAAAGCCAGCCCTTGGGTCACGGGAAGTGTCAACTTTAGAAAGGCTATGACCACTCGGACTCCACGGCCCAGAGTTTCAACCCCAAACGGCTCGAAAAAATAGGTACAGTCAGTGAGCAGCATTACCTGCCCCATTTGCCTCTTTTTGGCTTTGTGAGATGGGTCAGGTAATGGTGTGGGGCACTGTACTACTAAGTTTTTCCATTTTCACAAAACTGATTTCCAATATCTGCCCATTCGCCCCTCTGTGTACGTCATATAAACGCCAAAAGCTCTTTGTAGTTGTATTGTATCACAGTACTCATTATTTAACCCTAGTCACGCTCCCCCAATTCTGTCACGTCCGTCACTCATTACGGACAAAGGCAGTGTTCTAGGTGAATCTGACCTGATTGACTGTACAGGACTGTCCGTCTAATCTTTCACATGGCTTGTGTCACACTGGCTAACTAGCAGGCCGTGCAGTTGAGTGGCATTTAAGCATTTCAAGCACGACTGATAGCAAGTTTCAGTTTCGAGTGGTGACGCTGCTATCGTCTTTGTTAACGGGTTGTTTGTTGCTGATTGAGCGATGGAAAGTGTCGGATTTTGAGAATTATTCACGTATCTACAGTTTTTAATGTAATAATGACTGATTAAAGAATACAGAACAATTAGGCATCTTGTTTACAGGGTGGCTTAGACACCTTCATTTTGCCAGTTTTGCATATACTTAATTTTAGCAAGCTTATTGCCATTAATTGGCAATCATATTTTCTAATGTAAAAACCGAGACACTTTGTCTGAACTGGGAATCTAACCCAAGACATTCTGCTTGCAATTAAATCGTTATAGACTACCGAGTGAATAATTTTAAACCTTAATAACTTTTATACAAGATCCACCCATGTGAATTTACTTTCTCATCAAAACTCAAGTAGCAAAAATATACTACGCAAACTGGTATTCTCATTTGTTTTGTAGATGGGACTTAAGGGAAAATATTGTGCTTATATTCTTTATTCAGCAATTTCAAAAGCGATCTTCGATTGTACGGCGCTTAAATTGAAAAAAAAAAACCTTAGTATTGTAAGCTCCTTATTTTTGCAATGCCACAGAATCACGTAAGAAAATAAAATTACAAATTAAATCAGCTCAAAAGTCACGACAGTATTTGATTTGTTATTATAATTATATTGAATTATGTTTTCATAAAAGCTAAAAAAAAAGCAAAGTGCTATTGGGTTGTTCCATTAGGAATTTCTCAGTGGCAACCACAGAATCTGGTTGATGGCAATAGGATCGCTCCTATTACATGGCATAACTGGCAAAATGTGGGTCAGCAATAGTTATTCTGATATGGTGTTGCTGAGTCCATCGATTAATTGAATGATGAGTCTGCTAATGATATGTGAAAGGTACGCGGAGGCCCATGGGCTCAGGCTCAGATACAATGTTAAGAAGAAGAGTGAAGCAGTACTTCACTCTTGTTTTCTAGGCAGGCACTAAACCCAGCACAAAATGCTCGACTGGCGTAAAGGCTACGCTGTTCACGGCGTACTGTCAGGCGTTCTATACATGCAGTCTGTGGGTCAACTTCGCGCAGAGGGCATACAGCACTCTGCGTGTCCAATACAACAATGCATTCAGGGTGTTGATGGGGCTGCCGCGTTATTCCAGTGCTTCACGCCATCACGTGCAAGCGATGCGCTTCCATTATGCATAACAGCATCCTGAGCACTACAGCGGACAGGTGGGACAGTCACGTACTGGGGCATTGGGTACGCCATATGCCACTGTAGCGTATAATAAATAATTGTTTTGTTTTTCTGTTAGATGTAAGTACTAATACTAGAAGTTGTGTGTTGTACTAACCAAATGGACTTGTGGTGTGAAATAAAAGAATTTTATTTTATTTTTTTATTTTATTTATTACGCAGAGATGTACGAGTACTCGTACATCTCTGCGTAACCGTTCTGGGATTACAGGCGTGATGTTATGTTAGGTTAAAGCTAAAAAGTATTCTCATAAAAGCTATAATACTTTGGCTCCTACTTTAGAAAATTATAGATAACGATAGTACATAAGAAATAAAGTGGAGCTCGTACGAGAAGATTTGTTGGAGGCAATCACTTGAATATCTAGTAGTGGTTAATTAGTATAGTTTTTGTTTTTGTTATGAAACATTTTTTCTCAGGAATAGATAAATATTTCTTCACTTAGAAATAATTATAAGAAAAAATATTAATTATTCTTGAAAAAGATGTCGCTCTCTTGAAATGTAAAATTCTACTACGTAATAATAATATTTCTACGTCTACAATTCGCTGTAGTGTCACTCCAATGTTCAGGAGTCTTGAAAAGAAATGAATAATGCTTTCTTAAAATTACGAAGTGGAACGAAATAGTTTGAGTTCTTTCCTGAAGAAAAACCTAATTATATGATCTTCGTCCGAAAATTGTGAAGTAGTTTTTAAGAAACCATACTACAATAATATTATTTCGTTATTTTAATCGGATTCTTTGCACGTATAATCCCAACTTCCTAACTATTTAATATTATAAGTGTGAATGTCATCCTGAAATTTTGCATATAAGTTGAGGTGTACCTACAGAAACGGACATAGGGCACCATACATCCCAAAAAAGATACTTTTCCCGAAGAAAACTACAGTAACGCCACGTGTCCGAGCCGGTTATTGTCAAATTCTAAATAAACGCAAGCGAAGCTGCGGGAAAAAGCTAGTACTTTCATATGCATTCAGTAAAAAGCTGTTATCTTTAAATTATAAACATAAACTTCAATTTTATCAATTTGTATAGATGCCATGTTAAACCTATCCTGTGTTCTTCTTGCTACAGCTCTAAAGTGGCGACAAGGAGAATCAAACAAACAAACATACAGGAGAAGGAATACTTAGACTCTTATTTGAGAAGAACTATAAAACACTTTTCTTCACCATTTTAATTTTTAATTCTGATTAGATCTTCTTCAACTGCGTTAGTTTAACGTAGGTGGTGGGTATTTTAACGTACTTTATACTTGTTCAGGGTCGGACCTGTTTTTAGACAAAGATACATATAAAATAGCGCATATTTAATACACGACTGAGATAAGTCTGAGAGCACTGAGTAATACTAAGAATAGCAGTAGGATATTTGCTTTAGAAAGCAAACTCCTATGAAGAAAAACGAACATGAAACTCCACGAGTAAATAATTTTACGAAAAGCAACGTAAGTAATGGTATAATTAAAATAATTATCCTCGAGGCCGAAACGCGTAACGAAAATTGTAAATTTTTTAAAATTGAACATAGGTACACTAACATTGACTTTATCCATATATTCTTTAGTTATACATTTTTTGTACAAGCAATAGTTTTTAAGCTTCTGTAAATAAGTAATTATGTTTTTTTTGCTATTGGATTTGTCTCTTCGATTTGGAAAAACGTTTGAATTTATGTTAGTTTTACGTTGCGGTTTATTGTGCCTTTGATAATAATCTTTCAGGTATAAATTCTTCCTCCATACAACCTTCGATATCCCTACATTGTAAGTACATAGTATTAAAAAATATTTCTATTCTACCTCTTCTGTGCCGTACCTTTTATCTACAACCCAGCTACCAGTTTCAAAGTATTATACCTACTTTAAATTGTTTCCTTCCGAACTCCCCCGTAACTTAGCATTTGTGGCTCTCAACTTACAAACTATCATAAACTTGTGAACGTGGTATTCAAGTAGAATCATTATAGTTCCTTCAACAAATATCCGATAGGCCATTATTAGTTTCAAATGTACCTATTTTATAATTAGATACAATCATGTTCTTAGTTTGTATTGAAAGTGGAGATATGAAGTATGAAGAGGCTTGAATGTCTGTTTAATTTTAATTATATTCTATTATCCTCGTATCTGGGATACTACTTGGCATACTAACAAACCTGCGAAGCCTCTGGCTGCGATCTGTGAAAGCCTTTGTCTAGTTTTACGTTACTTTAAATATCGAAATATGAGAAAAAGAGGTATGGAAGACTTGAATTGAGACTCTTATCTTTTTTTGAGAAAAGATAGTCATCTCAATAGTGTGGCCTGCATAACTTAGAAAACATGACTGTCTATTGTGATAAGTCTGATATTATAACGATTATTCTATCTACCTTTTTAAAAGTTTTGAAGAACGCCATACCTATACGATAAAAACGAAGATAAAAAAGTATAAAAGGTATGGTACCTTATTTTCATTTTGCCTAGTAAGATATTGATACATAAACAATAATAATATGCTATAACATAAGTCACATAGGACCCATGGTTGCATTAACTTTTATGCTTATCATTTTTTCCCGTAGCCTCACAATCTCATTACAAAAAGGATGCGAGGTTTATAAAATAGCTGACATTGTTTTCCAAATAAATATCATATTGTTGCCTGTTACGATAATATTGAGTAATAGTTACAATTTATTAATTGTATGTTGTGTACTATTATACAAAGTGTTGTTTTGCATCCTCGTCAAAATTCATGAGGTTGTCACACAAGACATAAATATTCAATTAAAATTACGATACCTACTTAGTTGATTATTAATAAACGCGGATTTTTTTGGTTGCTTATGTTTGTCAGTATTTCATAATAACCCCCTTAATGTGGTTTAGGGAATAATAAATTATCGAATAAACGTCTGAGATTGTTTGTATTAATCTGTGGAAGCGCGGTTGTAGGGCGAGAATCAGACGGCCCGCGTTTAAAACACTGGTGGTTCACGCTTACCGATTTCCGTTAATAAAAAATAAAAAAAAATACCTACCCATTTTATTATTGATTCGGGACGACAATCATTAGCATAGTTACCTCTTTGAATTTGACGAGGATGCAAAAAAACACCTTGTATATAACATAACGCCTGAAATCCCCGAAGGGTTAGGCAGAGATGTACCTTATTGTACACCAACATTTAGCCAGTATTATTCAAGTCTCATGTATCTAAAAGGAGGCGAGTCTATTCTACCGGGAACAAATCCAGACTTAACTTCCTGATGGAAAACTCAATAACAATTTGACAACATCGACCATAATGGTTCACTGGGAAACGTTTGGCCAACTGGACATTAACAAGGACAAAATGAAACAAAACATCCTATAGGTAGTACGTTTGTTTACGGATTTCCAGGTATTTTTCCCCAAGAGAAAGAAATAGGAACAAGGGGATAGGTACATTGATCAAATACCTGCCTTTGCGGTGTTGTGGTATTTCCTTTTCTTTGAACAAAACATTATATTGTTTTTTGTTGTACCTGGGAAGAATTCGTACCTATTGGTACATACTATGTACAGGTTGAAACTTTAATCCTGGACATGTACCAAACTGTTTCCTATAAATTCTAAAACAAGTTTTAACAGGATTGACATGACTGGGGACAAAAACTTCAACCAAATTAACAGGCGGGGAAATATAGAACTATAATATAAATGTACAAAGTTTACCACAACAATGCATTTTCTGGACAAGGTGGAACCTTGAACTGCAAAGTTAAATTGGTCAAAGTCAAAGTCAAAGCATTTATTTCAATTAGACCATTACAGGCACTTTTGAAAGTCAAAAAAAAAAAACAAAATAAAACGCGAAGCTACAGTCCCAGTCACAAGGCATAATAACTTATGAAAGTACCTACTGTAGTTGCCCATTCCGTAGCGTATAATAGATCTCTATGGAGAAGAATGGGCAAGAAACTCCATGGACACTCTTTTAAATCAAAATATGTTACAAAATCTTGGTTACATCATTCATGTTAAGAATTACAAATATGTGAGAACAATGTAGAAATACGGGCAAGTTAAGAGCATCCAGAGTAAAAGATTAAATCAGTAATTAAAAATAAAATAATTAAAATAAACCGTGGCAGCTAAGAGATGGATGGTCATACTATAAGCTTTTCAGACTTTGGTAGCTTATGTAAATCCATACATTTTTGACTTTTTTATCATCGCTACGCTCAAAGATTAACTATCTAGGTCATAGTGAAGTTTTCACTCAAACTCGACGTCTGGAGAATTGATGAAGTCTAAAACTAGCCAAACTCGACTTCAGCGCGATTTCTTCATTGTAGAGTAGAAGTTCAGTAGCACGAAAACTCATTCCTAAGAAATTTAGACAAGTTCTCAACTTCACATTCTTAATTCAATTACCTTGTGAGTCACTGAGTCATTCACAAAAACAGTAAACTATTAAAGTGAAAAAACCATGTTTTTGATAATTGCTATACCATGTGATGATTGTGTCAAAAACTACTCAACCCAAATGTAGCAGCTGTACGAGTATCTAGCTAATTTAATTTTTCGTACAAGCTTATGGGGGAATATTTTAAAAGCCAGTGTAATACTAGGGTATAACGTACGCTTTTAAAACAACCTCGATACGATGTTAGTGACCGTAACTACGTTACGTAAAAAACCTTTTTTTACGAAAAATGTAACCGATTTCTTCGGTCTCGAAAGTAAAGTTATTTTTGTGTTTTTTTTTTGGTAGCCGGTATTGTTTTTTTTGAAAAAGTTTTTATTTTATTGTTTTTAGTTGTGTTATCTCACCTATATCCTAGTCAAGTATCATTTTTACATTGTAATTAGACACCAGCACATCGTCCATACATACGACAGAAGACAAAATGCATGATAAAGAGGATAACTCAAAAGATATCAAAGCAAAAATAATAAAATTCAGAGAGAGCAAAGCTGCCGCGCAATATTTCTCCACCAAATGAAAAAAGAATAATCTAAATCGGTCCAGTAATCATGGAGAAATAGATGTACATACATGAAAAAAAAAGTGTTGGAATCACGGTGTAGTTTTTTTGATTTTATTGAGACGGAAAATGTTGACTGTTTTGTAAAATAAAAATAAAACATAAAATACTTTATTTCAGTCGTTGATCCTTAGTAGTGACAATACAATTACAATACTTAGTTTATTTAATAAAAACTCTCTCGTTTGGTATAACGTGGTATAACCATTATCAGCTATTAAAATTACCACAGCTGAGATATAGGTCTCCTCCCTATGCGGGGAAGCCGGCCCAGTGCGGGTTGGTGGGTGTCACATTTGTCTTTGTAAATTCGCTCTAGGACATATAGTCCCTCATGATGTTTTTCAAACGCACTTCTCAACGCGATGAAATTGTCGGTAATGGATGTTGGAGTGTTCCATGGTACTTTAGCTAAGCCTACCTCTGAAGCAGTAAAAATATTTTGTACTCTTTTATTAGATAAGAAATTAGATTAAGTTAATTCAGTTTCATGTTATTATAAAGCTAAATTAGTTACATTGAGAGTTTGTTCCGGCACTTCTTTTTTTCATCTAAAACACTAGGAAAGTGGCGAAGTGCGATCGCTTTTGGGGACTGTCTCTTGACTCTTGTAATATTAACGTTTACAAAGTGCTGATTATTGTACCTAATAGCCTAATTTGAATAATTAACTTTTGATTTCTTTGACCAAAGCACATTACAGCCACCACGGGCCTCAGCCATCTTCAATACACATTAGCGCGATGCGGCCCGTCTGTAGTGTGCGATAGATCATACAAAATCTATGAAAGTGATGTATGAGGATTTTTGCAAAGTGTTACGGCCTGGCGAAATTGGTGTCAGCATAAAAATGATATCATGGTTACTAAAATACAGAAAATAACGTATCATCAATAATGTATCGAAATACATAAGTAAATTTTAAAATACTTGAACTCACAATGTATTATCAAAGTACTTTACAGTTCAAAAATGAGATATTAAAATTGAAAACCTAATAGGAACTTAAATGTCCGCTCTGTATGCAAAGTATAAAATTCATAAAGGAACGTTTAGTGTAGCAGTTAAGATAGCAATTTCTCTAAGTGCCTGCTACGACCGCTACGGACCCGTTACCGTTTCAGAGCTACGAGCTACGAGGTGCTACGGAGCTACATTCACATGTGACATTTCAATTATTTTGTCACAACTAAAATAGATTGCTCTCACACTTTGGAAGGTATTTACTTAGGTATTCAGTTATTTGATGCCCTTCATAAAACTGTGTAATATATAAAGTTTAGTTCACCTTAATAATTTAAGTATCGTCAATTTACATGATGAGACTATTTAACGATGAAATTTTCAAGTAGGATTGAATGGCCAAATCCGATAGTATGAGGACTAGCAAAAAATACTCACAGGAGTCTCGGCCCCATTTTGATGAAAACTAAAACTTCATCATTGGATTTTTGAAAGCCAGCCGATCCAGGAATTGAACCCGTTGATAAATAAAAAACACACACTATTTATTACACCATTCGATAGTATCGCTAATGTGGATCGAATAACCAAATACTTTTTTATTGCTCCCACATTACCTTCCTATTAAAACTCAACTGAATAATTTATGTTAAAATCCGTTAGTTAATGCAGTTTTATCTTTCATCTATGTCGGTCCCTTAGACTCCTTTGACTATTTGGCTATCCACGCCCACTTGCAAAATTCACCCTGTATACTGGTTAACAATATAAGTCTCACCATGTAAACTTGACAATGAGAGTCTCCTATACCTACATGGCATAGCAATCATTCATAGAATCTGTTTTAATAATCAAATCAAATTACGTAGTGGGTATAGCAAAATCAGCGTATAACGTTCCCACTGCTGTTACCCAGGCGTTCTCTATATGAGCGGAAATTTAAATTGGTTCCCTTCACCGTCTTGAGAGCCCTGGTGATGAAATAATTGCATTTAATAAAATCCCTGTCTGGGTTTGAACCAATTTAATTGTTAGGTAATTCATTGATTCTGACTTTGTGAGAATCAGTGGCGTGCCTAGCGGCCAACAATACGGCAAGCCCATAAGAAAGCAAACTATTAAGAAATCCTAACATCATGAAGACTAGTAGGATATAAGGGCAAGCCAAGTTTGTCTGGTATGAAAGTACCGCCACTATGTGAGTTTGATTATATATTTGATCATTTCCAAGCTTAACGTGGGTGAAACCACCGGTCAAAGCTTGTACCCAGGCTTATAATCAAAACTGATTCAGTACCTAATAATAAACGGATAAAGTTTAAATTAGTGTGTAATAAATTCATATGTAAAAGTTACATTTTATCACCAAAACTAAGTTGGTATATTACGCTACCAAGTCCTTTGGGAAAAGTAATAAAGCAAACGAGGCCAGAGAAAAATTCAGATTTTTTTAACTCATTTAATTAGGTACTTTATTATTTTAATCAGTTTCTTACCGAAACATAAATTAACCAAACGGTTGTTTCTAATTATATACAAGGGTTGCTTAAACAATATTGGTTGCGTGTCCTCACTAGATTCAAATCTTAATTAATACTTGAATATAATAAATATCCACCTGAGTATACAGGGTGTAACGGAAAGGGTATATACATCGTTAAGGGTGTGTTACAGACTATCAAACTGAACATGTTTATCATCATAAAAAAAATTTTGCAGCAAAAAAAATATCTGCTGCCCCATAGAAAATTGCAATACCTATTCGACCCATATGTATAGGCAGCTGATATTTTTTTTTGCTGCAAATTTTTTTTAATGTGAGAAACATGTTCAGTTTGATGGTCTGTAGCACACCCTTAAGGATGTATATACCCTTTCCGTTACACCCTGTATTTGGGCCTTTAATAATCATTAGCATATAGTAGTTTTGCCTTAAAATCAGACAAGTTTTCAATACAAAAAGTACTTAGGTTAATATATGTTTTGATGTATATAAAATATTAAAAAATTAAAAATATTTAAAAAAAAACATTAAACTCACCTTTGGCATAAACTATACAAAACAATAACACCGGTACAACCAAATATACCACTCTCATTTTAAAACTCAAAAGTACACTGCAACACAAAAAACCTATTAACGAACTTTGTAAAGTTGAACTGAAAGTGCACTTCCAATATATATTTCATACGCGACGTAAACTTTCGTTCGGAGCACTTGCCTGTACAGTCAACGAGAGCGAGCATCGAGTTCAAAACCAATACTGGTAGGTTGTGGCTGTCCCGAAATTCCAGGCAGACGAGTGAATAGTCTGCTAGCATCGCGCACGCGTCGGAGTATAGTATGACAAGACAGAAGAACAGAAGGTCAGGTCTGTACAACGAGGTAAAACGCTCTCATACATAAACAGGCTTCACGTACAGCGAGCGAGTACAAGCGCCCTTACGACTGGCATTCGTTTGATCGTGACCGTCTATGTGTGAAAACTCCTGTTTTTTGGACTAGCCTTCTGTAACTATCTGCTGTGATATAATCTAGTATCACTGTCCGTGCTTGTACCTCCAGGAAGGATTGAAGTCGTTCAGCGATTTGTGTGCATAAAAGCTTTCACAGTAAGGCTAGTTTTATTGGTTCTTTTTGTATTGGTTAGAGGTCTAGTTTTGTGCTGGATTGTTTTCTCTCCTTTGTGTTAGAACAAATAAATGTGTTGCGTTAGTTCCTCTTGCCACTCGAAATGGATGAACAATTCGAGAACTTTCAAAAGATTGGTTGTTCTGTGGATTTTCGTTTAATTTTTTTCTGGAGATTTTTATTCTAACGTTACCAATGTCTGGGATAAAAGTTGCCTATTCAGTGCAAGAACACAAAATATGAGCGGTATGAAACTTTCCTAAAAATAATGTGAACAATCTTTTTAACGCATTGATTCAGCGCTGACTTAACACAGTCACACACACACACACACGGACGAGTTGCACTATGAAAATAATATTTAATTTGTTTTTCCAAATGGATTTGGTTCCAAATGGACCGCAGGCATGTGGGACGAGTTGACGAATTAGCCCAAGCCACAGACAGTTACATATAATGATCTGTACCTACCTACCCACTTAAAGTATACATAGATAATTCTAAGAAAACTGTTATTACGGTTTTTCTAGGGCCATCTGCACATCTGAACTGGGATTTGGCTTCAAATTCAAAATAATTTATTTCTGTGAATGTATCATTGATTTCTTTCAGTTATAATTGGCCCTACGAAACGGGTTTTCGGTCCCATAGTAAAACCGAAAAAACGGACTTTACTATGGGACCAAGAACCCGTTTCGTATGCAATAATTATAGGTAATTCTAGACAGATTAATGCTATACTATTTATACGTAGGTAAGGAAAGTTCCTACAAACCTATGCGTAAAGCTACCCTTATCTAATTCCTACGTGAATTAATTAATACAATATTATTAAGTAAGTACTTAATTAGTTTTTAATACATTTATATTCGATGTTTCGGTGTAGATAATGATACCGTAAATTAACTTTAAGATGGGCAAATTTAATAATAAGTACAAACATTTAATCAACTTCAAAGAAGTACTAAGGCAATAGTTATTACTTAATTATTTGATCCATAATAAGGATATAATTGGATAGCTATGGTTCTTACTTAGCAACAGGGTTGTTTTGATAAAAACTAATATTACGCTATTAATCACATAATGTCCACACAAATAATAATAATTTGGGTAACTATCCAATTAATGTAAATATAACGGTTGTTTTAAAACCGTTCGGGAGGAGCTCGTGGCTAAATAACAACAGCCGCCCGGGTCGATTTTCAAGGTTAAGCCGTGCTTGCCGAGGTTGGTCCGTGGATGGGTGACCATAATTACATACCGACTTTCCTCCGTGCCTCGGAAAGCACGTTAAGCCGTTGGTCCCGGCTGTCATTTGTAGATCTTTGACAGTCGTTACGAGTAGTCAGAAGTCAAAAAGTCTGACATCCAGTCTTACCAAGGGGTATCGTATTACCCAGTAACTGGGTTGTGGAGGTCAGATAGGCAGTCGCTTCATGTAAAAATACTGGTACTCAGCTGCATCCGGTTAGACTGGAAGCCGACCCCAAGATAGTTTGAGAAAAGGCTAGACAGATGATGATGAACGGTTGTTTTAAAAAATAAGCTAGTAATGTATATTCCTTCAGAAATTTCTCAGTAGCAGCCACTGAGTCTGGATTTGTGCCTGGTTGATGGCAATAGGCTCGCCCCCTATTACATGGGACTTCAACATAATCGGCGAAACGTGGCTGTTACTAGGTTAGGTACACCTCTGCTTAACCCTTCGGAGATTAGGTACAGGTGTGATGTTATGATTAAAAAAAATATAAGTAGGTATCACCGAGTACCACGCGTGTATTTCCCGAAAAGGTAGGCGGGTAGAATTCTGTAGATATGTAGGTACATACCGCCGATATGTTTAAGCTCCATCTCTTTTTTTTATACTGAACAGAATTGCGTTATGGCCGCAACTTGCCTGACGTGAAGCGATGACGCGGTCTTGGGAGGAGCACGCTTGCCTAGAGGAAACTCATTCACTCGAACTTTGAGGAGATCTAGATTATAATGATCGGGTCGGGGTCGTTGATTTGATTTGAAAAGCCCACAGACTGGCGCTTCGCACAATAAATGCGCCTTGTGCATAGCGCTTTGTTCGGGTTCGTGGTACTTTAACCATAAAACGGTGAAGTTTCGCCGTGTTTCTGCTCGAGCCTTTTATCAATCAATTAATTAATATACCCAAATATTATTCTGATATGCTTAAGACCATGT
Organism: Cerastis leucographa; assembly: GCA_963082945.1. NCBI lineage: Eukaryota > Metazoa > Arthropoda > Insecta > Lepidoptera > Noctuidae > Cerastis > Cerastis leucographa. The sequence continues at coordinate 14,531,036 of OY720356.1, read as the reverse complement.
TCATTACAGAAACCTTATATTGGTGTGGGGATACCTTATGATTACTCATGAATCTTCCGTCTGGGGAGAACGACGAATTATGTCTGACTCCTAACGACTAAAACCCCGTGCTTCCTTCTAATAGGTCAAGTACCCGGGAAATACACGTAGGTAGGTGCAGACGCCAGCATACCAAGCTACAAACTCTGTCAAATTTCTTTAATAGATTTTAATCTTTATCGTTAAAGTACTAGGTTCAAGGTTGATTGGTAAGCTTGGTCAGTTTTGGGTACCTTGATGTGCTGGTCTGTACATTCTCGCGCACCCCTGGCTACAGAAACCTGAATTTCAGGTACAATATTTCTATACACTGGCTCTCAATCTTGCTACGTACTAAATCTTGCAGCTGAACTACCTACTTCCAGTATTAAACCTCTTCCAGGTTATCCTCGACAATTGAGACCGTACAAAGGTGCCTTTGAATTATTTAATGCAGTTTAAGTTCGTCGACGCTCTGGGATTACGGCGGCTTTGCTTTACTAAATTGAAATTTTATCCTAACAAAGTTTCTAGGTTGAAAAGAATTTTGTATTAGTACCAACTATACAAGGTGTTGTTTTGCATCCTCGTCAAATTCAAGGAGGTAACTAAGCTAATGATTCTCGTCCCGAATCAAAAATAAAATGGGTAGGTAATTTTTATTTTTTTTCTTATTTACCAAAATTGGTAAGTGTGAACCACCCGTATTTTCAACACGACCCGTCTGGTTCTCGCCCTATAACCTCGCTTACACACATACAAACAATGTCAAACGTTTATTCGGTAATTTCTTGTTCCCTAAACCACGGTAAGGGGGTTATTCTGAAATATTGACCAACCTAAACAACCAAAAAAATCAGCTTTTATTAATAATCAACTAGGTACCGTAATGTTAATTGATTATTTATGTCTTTTGTGACCACCTCCTGAAATTTGACGAGGATGCAAAACAACACCTTGTATAGGTAGGTACCCTCGGTACTTTATTGAATACAATAGTGGTTAACATGAATAAAAAGTAAATAACATGACACCACTCCTATAATCCCCGAATAATTAGGGTGCCACTTTTTACCACTTGGGGAAAGTTCGGGTAACCACGGACACATAAGAAAAAATCATGAAATTTTAAAAATCATCAGAATTAAGCATTTATTTTCATGGTAAATGCAAAATAAAACATTTCTTTATTCATTATAATCAAGTAAAAATAACATATTTTCTATATCTTAACTAAAATTGAGTCTAAAAATCAGTAGGTATTTACTTTTTGACATTTTTTTTTGGCGGGTTGCCCTGTCAAACAAATCAACGATGACTAGTCTTACAGGCCGTCTTGGACTTACAGATGGCACAATAGTAGTAAAGCTGTGAAGGATCAATGTCTACACAGGCTTCTGTATCCAGTCTTCATCAAAGGTCTCACCAATTCGTCCCAACCTCCTCTTTGCGTCAGCTTTTCCTTAAATTTCGGCATTTTTTAATGATCAATGATTTTTAAAAAATAATAATAAATATTATTTAATCAATCAACATTTTAAAAGTATAATTATATGTATAATAAAAGAAAACATTCTGTCCACCCAGAAAGTGGCCGAGGGTATCCGACAAAATTTTGCCTGGTTTACCGGACCGTCTCCATTGTTTTTTTTTTATTTATAACAATAATACAATTGCAAGGACAGACAGACGAACGGTGCTGTCAAACAGGCACCACCGGACTGCTACTGAGAGATTTCTGATTAAAAATACGATGACACTTTACCTGACACTCAAACCCACGACCTCATAGGTTAGGTTAGCTGCACGCGTAGCATGACCGCCGTCGGATCAGGTTATGTCGACGGAAGAATCGACAAACTGACACATTGTCATTGTCCATCTGTCATTGTGTCGATTCTTCCGTAAACAAAACTCGTTCGTTTCGTGCTGGGCTGTTTTCGCACTTAACCTCTTTATTGGGCCATTGTACCTACGTCTGAAAAGCCTCTTGTTACTCCAACAATCCCAGGTCCTCCCAGGAAGCTAGCAGCTCTTTCAGGCTTCTGCAGGCTTATACCTAATTAATATTTATGTAAGCAAAGATATAAACTAGTTACTCCAAGCCTAATACTTAATGAATTTAATAAGTTGAGTTTATCCTACTTATACGGGCCTGTCTTATGCTTGCAAAGCAGATTTAGAACAGTTGCTAATTAATAACAGCAATTCAGTGTCGACGATTAAGTACCCAGATACTTAGGTATAGGTACGTGTATAGCATAGGTAGGCCTATGCTATACAGATAACAGCCGTCCCAATTGATAGCTTTGAGAAGATCATGCTGAAGCTCTCAAGCCATTTATTTTATTTTTAAAGAAGATGTTAAATGATTTGTTTCTTTCAATTCTCATATTCTAGAAATAACATCATCTGCCTAGCCTTTTCCCAAACTTGGGGTCGGCTTCCAGTCTAACCGAATGCAGCCGGGTACCAGTATTTTACATGAAGCGACTGCCTATCTGACCTCCACAACCCAGTAACTGTAATACGACACCCCTTATTAAAACTGGATGTCAGTCTTTTGGCTTATGACTACTCATAACGACTGTCAAAGATAAAAATTACAGCCAGGACCAACAACTTAACGTGCTTTCCGAGGCACGGAGGAAACTCGGTATGTAATTATGTTCACCCTTCCACGGACCAACCTTGGCAAGCACGGCTTAACCTAAAAGAACGACCCGTGTGGCTGTTATTATTTAGCCACGAGCTCCTTTTTATTTTATAAAGAAATAACAATACTTACCTAAATCATTTATTATGCTTAGTGAGAGGCATTGCTTCTAAGAACGACACCTGAACAAATTCACATCGGGGTTGAACCCGTCCGCTCTAATCTGTTTCGCGATAGAAAGGTTTTCGTAACCTATCTATAAATAAATACCTTCCTAACTACTTATTCGTTTCTGTACAAACTACCTTCTTACAAAGAATATTTAATAGAGGAAATATAGGTATAACAACCTCTTCGGAGCTTATATCTAGTCCTTTCGCCGTAGGATGGTGCGGGTGACATTAGACTGATGAAGGACCTTTTCGTTGTTATGCGAGTTTGCGCCCGCGTGCGGGCCAGGCGGCCATGCTTGTTGCGGGTCGCCCGTAGAGCAGATTATTTTCGCCACGCCGCCGCCGGCGCGCATGACAATGAAAACATGTATGACAATGAAAAGGCCCGAACTGTTTCTTTTCAATAACTTTAGTACAGTTATTACCTACTGATTCCGTATTTTACGATTATGGTATTCAGGGTGCAGCTAAAATATTCAGTCATGATTTTAATTCGGGGTAACGTTCAGGAGAGAAAAGGAACGGTTCATCTATGTATCATATATGTCACCCGCACCAGTCGTAAAGGACTGTAGGTACCTTCTTAATATATGTTTAAATCAATACAGAAAAATAATCTAGTTACAAACCTATTCAACCGAAATCTTTTTGCTAACCAACAACAATCATATTGTATGTTTCCAAACGAAAATAGATTTCAAATGAACCCGTGAGCTGTTGGTAAGACCCTAAGGTTCTATTTATAGATGCTGGCGGGAAAAATTCCGAATCATTCCCGTCGAATACTTCGGAAGTATTCCGAAATATTCCGAAACATTGGGAATATTTCAACTGTCAAAAAAAACCAGGAAAATCGACCTTACTACCTATTTCGCGCTTGGAAGTTGTAAATTATATTATCTTTAGTTGTGTTGTGAGCGGTAGGTATATTAACTGAACAATAATTAACTCACCCACTACACCACAAACAAACACGTTTATTCCCATTGAATTATTCGGGCGAAATATTCGGAAACATTCGATTGCGGGGTACGAATCTTTCTCGCGGGGGGGAAAACTTCTCCGGGGAGCATCTCCCCTCTTACCGCACCCCACACCGCCATCGCCTGCACGCACGACTCGTGGCAGTCGGGCGCGCGCGGCGCGGCGGCAGCGGCGATCGAAGCAACATACGATTTTTCAGCAAAAAAAAAAAACTTAATTAAATTCATTTTGAATAATTCCGATTAAAAGAAACTTTCCCAGAAGTATTTCGGAATCATTCCGAATGTTTCAGAAGTTTTGCAACTATAGTTCTATTCCATTCAATGATTGGATATAGTTCAATTTCTCATAGGTAAAAGAAAACTTTTACGTTAATTTTTAGGTATAGGAAATTAAGTGACGTTTAGTGAGTTTCTACTTATTTCAGCCGGGACATTTTGTTCCTAAATAAATATCCTGATTTTCAGGCATTTTACATAGCGAGAAACTTTTTTTATTTAGATTTACCTGCGTGATGTTTATCTCAGATACCTACTTAACCCTAGGTAGGAACTCCATCCCTGGATCTGCATCCATCTCTGGTCCATTCTGGTCCAGACTATTCCTGACGAGAAGCCAAACCAAAATATTCTGCACTACCGTCACTCATTGCATTTCGTCACGTTTTTTTGTTTAACTATTAAATACTTACCTATAAAGGGTGTAAAACACCTCTTAACGAAGCCGAAAGGCACTGGTTCTCCCTGTCATTGCGATAATTTTTTTGTTCTACACCATACCTGGGAACCTTCTATTTACGGAGATATTAGGGGTCAAAGTTCCCACTATTTGTTTTTTTTTTTTTTAATACATGTTTTTAATGTAAGATTTTTACTTTAAACACCTCCACGACCCCCGTACTATTCAATCCGTCCGTCAGCACAATGTTTTGAGTGCGTTACATTGAGTTCTACCACAAAACATGATTATACACCCCCCAAAAAAAAGTCGTTTCCCAGCAATAATTTTTGCGTAAAGTTACTTAGTTTCATGTACAGAATGCTTGGTTGACGGCTTCGTGATGAGGTGATTTACACCGTGTATAAGTAGGTATTAAGACTTATCCAATTAAGCGGGTAGGTACCTACATAGGTACCTGGTTCGTAGAAACCTCTGCTCCCATTTTAATTAGTTCCCAGTCAAGTTTGATAAGACCGTAATGTAATAAGAATCGTGTTCTCATTTACGAAAAAGTAGATTGCCTGCCTAAGTTCACATTACTAGTTACCAACCTGGAATATTATATAATTTGTATAAGGTCTTATTAGCTATCGAATATTGTAGAAACTATTCATTATAAGTACTAAATAGGTGGGTGTAGTTAACTATGACTCTTCACTCTCAACTCTTCAATAAATAGCTATGAATTTTGGATGAAACCCTAACGCCTAAACCTAACATAACCTAACGTATGTTAGGTTAGGTTTTCATCCAAAATATTTTCCCAAAACGAACTGTAGCTGATCGTACCTATAATATGGATATCTGTTAGTTTTTCTTCAATTAATGCCTAAATTAAAGCTCATTGTTGGATTTTCAACGCTCGTCTCAATGCCGAGAAATAACAGTATATTCCAATAGTGCAATATATTGTGTCCCGCGTGTCCTGTTGTTTGTTCATTACAGGAACATAATGATGGGCGCTGCTGAAGGCGCCAAAGTAGTGGTTCAGTTCTTGCCCGAAAAAGTTTATATTGCAAATGGCTGACACGCTACGAAGATATAATATTCACTTAGTGTTCGTTAAAGTGGAAATGAGATCAAAGAGCCCGCGGGCCTACGTCCTAATTTGGAAACCTAAAGTAACCATTTGCATGCCTCATAAAAGCCGTTATAAAGTTTAGTGCAATATGAAAAACTCATATTATTATGTTGATACTAAGTATTTACGTAAGCTGGGCGTTGCAAGAGGAAGCAGCTTAATGGTCTCCGTCTCATAAAAATAATGCATTTGGCTGCCTTCCTAACAGGGATATAGCGCAATTGGTCAATGTGATCGTACGGCTTGGCAGCGAAACCATGCAATTATGATGAAAAGAAATTACAAGACTATCCCTGGCCTATTTTCAAGTATAACGGACTTATTACAAGTTATGTCTCGTCGCATATATAAAGTGGCAAAAAATCTAGGTTTGTTTCGCAATAAAAAGATAGATGATAACATTAAAAAATTGTGATGGCAACTTGCTTGTGCTTTCGGAATTTTCAACCTACCGCCAGACTCGTCACATGGAAATTCGTGGAATCCTTATTCCGACGTCAGCATATTATTTCTTCAAAATAATCAAACCCAACCAACGTTGACACAGGGTTGAAAAATAGCGAAGGTCTCACAACTGGCAGCAAAATTATAGTAATACAAACCATTAGATAACCTTAGGGTTGATCAGTCTTTTATTTATAGATCAAGTGCTTGGTCTTGAGCTGATTCTATGATACGCAAATTAAGACGAGTCGCCACTCATGAGAATATTTATGAACCCAGGAACGTGTTTTAAATAATAAAGATGTTGAAGCAAAGTGCGTTTATTATTCATTTTAGCAAAATTTTGATTATTATGTACCCATACAAACAAAAAATTGGAGCATATCTTATATCACACGTAGGTATGTGATTCTTAAATAGGTACACTACCTAGTCTTTAAGATTTCCACAAACATATTCTACAGCAAAGTAAGTAATAGATACAAACCACCCTATTATTAGTAGTACAAAAGAGCCGGTAAAATGATTCATGCGGAGCGGTTCCGGTTGTCCACTTCGCTCTCGCCGGAACAGTCTTTTATCATGATCCAAATATTTGTCATGGATTCTCTGTATGAAACCTGCCTCTAAAGCAGTTCTCAAAACAGTGTTTAGCGGCCCTGTCAAAGGTGAAAACTTCTTGTAATACACCACTGTGGGGCTGTTCACTATCTTCTCCGGAATTATTTGCAACTGCTTCGTACCGTTATATCTCATGAGATGATGTTTTATGGCTGCTTTGTTGGCCGCCAGAACAAAATCTGTTGTTCCATCCATTATGCTATCCAGGGTTTCATATAGTCGGGCTTGATCTACAACTTTCCAATGATCATAAATAAAACGATCGTCAGTGTAGTACTCTTTCAGAGATGCTAAGCCGCCGTAAGGATAGCGATGTTTGAGTACATTCTCAAAAGTTTCGAGGTTATCGAGATAAGCCGGCTGTTTCAGAGAATTAATGAGAGCGGCTTGGTAGGCGCTCCTTATGATAAAACAAAACCATATCCAAGTGTAAATTGTTATCAGAAAACTTTTTCTTTCAGGTTCCCTGAGTATCGGCAGACCAAGAAATAATACCCATGAGAAAAATAGAAAACTATACTTTGGTGGCTGAATTTTAAAAGTTCTTCGTACTTGACGCCACGTATTTCTTGTGAAAATTGTATTCATGAAAACGATACCAATGAAAAACAATAATAATATAAACCGCAGGTAAATGTTCAAAGGACTTAAAAGTTTTTCCCATGAGGCTTTTTGTGTTGGTAGTCTGGTAGCCCACACGATATCCATTGAATAATATGTGAAAGATATTTGAAAATTACCATATTTATTGGTTGTTAGCGGTGCTGAACACACGGAAGCGTGTCTGACGCCATTGTATATGTCACCCAACGATCCAGTCCAGTTATTATTGGCAAAGCGACCCGCATCACCGCCATCCGCGGGTGTCATCAATACTAGCTTAGCGTTTAACATATCTGCAGCGAGCTTCATGATGTCTCCATCTATTCCCGAAGGACTTTTAGTACCATTATGTAAATACATAAACGGTGGTTGTTCTACAGTTGACATTATAAGTCGACATTTCTGGAAGTTCATTAACTTTTCTGGGTAAAGGTCTTTAAAACATTCGTCATTTTCGCAAGCCGTGGATATGTTAAGCTGATATGGAACATTATTTTTGCATTTTCCATGAGACACGAAATCATACACATATGCTAAGGACTTGTTAGTTTTGTGTGAAGTTTTCAGCAGCACCACGTTCAGAATGAAGAGAGATTCAAGTGTTTGAAAAATTTTCTTTTCATCACAATTTTGGTCCAGGAATGCACAAATAATTATAAATTTTCCGTTGGTATCATATTTAGATGTTACAGTCCACCGAAGAGTACTTGATATTTCCGAAGAATCTTCGCCGAATATCACAATCTGTGGCACAGCAGATCGGCGTGCCGGGAGGAACCTGCCCAGTTTCACAATGACGGATTGCTCATAGTGCATCAGAAATGTGTTCAGGCCTATTGCTTGCAATGTATTGAACATTACAATGGTGAGGAAACGCCATTCAAAGTTGTAGTACGCTATTTTAGCCGCTAGTAATCCGAGCTCCGACGTTGGGTGATCGATTAGAAAGTCATCTATGGTAAGATTGTGTGGTCCTTTCTCACTAACATTCATTTTCGGTGATGACGGATACGAACTCAGTCTTACTAATGAAACGAATCATAAAATTGAAAGTGCAAGCTTGTATAATTCACAACATATGCATTATATGCGCTGATGATCGATTTACATGTTATGGGCGTATATGGACATGCATCTACTATGTCATTAGTACTTTTATCCACGTAATGCACTGTCGATCCTACAAAAGATATGATCGATTACCTACATTTGCACGTAGGTACCTACCTACCTGTGCATTGATTGATTTCACGCATAAAGTAGTCGCGTGCAATTAGACAAAAAGGTGGAACGAAGTTTATAGTGGTAGGATTTTCATGGAAAAAGAAATGTTCAAAAAAACTTGATGTATGCATTTCATTGACAACCATGATAAATGTGCTAGCTGACATGTGACATTAATTTGATATAATGGATTCCTTGTTTATATAAACTTGAACACTTTTGTATAGAATCTGGTTCTTCTAACCTAACAGACAGATGTGTTGCTGGCGAGTTTGTTCCGCCACTTCTTCTTCCCAGCTAAAACACTAGGAAGTGGCGAAGGGCGGGCGTTTTGGGAGACTGTCTCTTGTAATTTTGACGTTCAAAAAGTGCTGATTATCAGCCTAGTTTGAATAAATGACTTTTGTTTTTTTTTTTTTTTTTTTTTTTTTTGAAAAAAAAACAGGCCAAAGTGGCGTTCAATGGGTGTAGGTACACAGGCCACACCGTGACGCCACTATATAAATTCTTCGAATTTTAAAGTAGGTATTAAAAACAAAGAATTAAAACAAGTTTTAAAAAATCGTTTATAGATGTTTTTTTAACTTTCTTCTCTACACCTCTAAACTCAATAAAAAAAGTCCCATGAAAATCCAACCCCTACCAACTTTGTTCCAGCTTTTACGTATTTTTAAACTAATAGCACTCGGCTTAAGATAATAATGGTAATTTATAATTCCTCAGAAGGATGACGATATATTTTTCCAAAATAAATTTCTAAGGAAAAGAAGATAGCGGAAAAAATCCAGCCCAATATCAATACTACGTAACAAGCTGTGAAATGTCTTATTTTCAATGTTTCCCCTTCAGTAGCAACTTCCACCGTATTGAGCATGCTGGTATATATTTTATGCAATTTATCCGGAAATCCAGCCGAGGTAAGGCGATTCAAGATTACATTAATTGATTCCGAAAGAGGTGAAAATTTCTTGAAAAATATCACAGTAGGACTTGTGATAACTACTTGAGGCAGTATATGCAAACTAACTCGATTATTTTTAATAACCATCTGCGCTGTATCTAGATTCATCGCTAGGACAAAGTTCATACCTTTGGTTAGGTTCATAGCTGTCGGTAAGATCTGTGGTGTGTCTATATTTATCCAATTATTATAAACAATTGGATTGTCAATATAGTAATCCTTGAGCGCAGCGCCGCCACCGAATGGATATTTAGCATTTATCACATCTTCTATTGTTTCAAATTGACTTTCATAAAATTTCCCCTTCAAGGAACTTATCAGATAAACTTGATAAGCTGTTCTGATAAGAAAACAGTACCATATCCAGATCAAGGTTATTTGTAAAAACGAAGACCTTGCAGGTAATTTTATGACAGCTTGGCCCATGCATATCATCCAAGCATAGAAAACAATGCTCTTATATGGTTGGTCTTCTTGAAGTCTGTTACACATGGACGTCCAAGAACTGGATTTTACAAGAAAAGCACAGAGCACGACGAGGCAGAAACTGACCACTAAAGCAATTCTCGTATCTGTTTCGAATGGGTGCAATAATTTCAAAGCCACATTTTGAAACTGTGCAGGATGTGTGACCCATACCACTTTCGAGGAGTAATAGCTGGATGATATTTGAAAATCGGAGAACCTCGTCAATGTAAGGGCTGCTGAAGTCATGGAAAAGTTAGCGAATTCTTCGTAAACGTCTGCGAGCGATCCCATCCAAGTTCCGTTCTCCTGGCGCCAACCCCATCCGTTGCCGCGGTTTGGGGTCATCATTTTAAGACTTGCATTCATACCATGCATTAAAATTCGAAGTAAATCTCCATCAGCGCCAATTGGAATTCCGTTAGTTATGTTCAACATATACGGGGTTTGTATGAATGTTGACACAGTTATAGGGCATGAATTTAATTTTCTTAGTTTGTTTCTGAATACTTCACCGTACGTTGTATGTATGTACTGATTGTTACGGTCGAGTTGTATTGGTTTCAAATTGTTACATATACCCTCTGCTACTGGATAATAAGTGAAAGCAATTGCTGCAGTTGCTTCTTGTCTGATGAAAACAATATTGACTATTCTGTAGTTCCAACACAGGGCCATTATATCTTGTTCATCACATTCATTTGGCACTGATGATTCACACACGATGATAAATTTTCCAGTATTGTCCATTTCAAATTCTATTATGGCATCGAGTAACTGTTCTACATCGGCGGCGTCACCCAAAAATATAACAAACTGACGTGTTTTTTGAATCAGTGGATTTGTTTTAAATGGGGCCTTGTTTACTACTATATTGTAATGATATAACCGTAAAAATACTTCGACAACATAGCAGCAAAAACTGGAATTGAAAAACAGCAATGTGGTGTAGCGTAAATCAAAATTTTGCATTGCAACCTTTGCAGCCATATCGCCTAAATCACTACCGGCGGTGGCATTCGAATTTAAAATATGGCTTAACTCGCTTATCGCCATGCTAACTGTTAAATGGTCGTAAACGCATTTGGTGTTCGGTGTTTATGTGCCTAATCATGGTTGGACAGTGGACATGTCACGTAATAGATTTATATTATCAATGGTCATTTATCTATTGTGTAATAATGGTTTAATAATGGCATTCCACTAACATCACTAGTCAATCACGCCAATGGAAATACATTTGCGTGTAGGACCTCACGAATATCACTCAGGTGAAGTTAGAATAAAGGTTAGGAGTGAGAAAATAAAACGACTCGTATAGCTGAAAAAAATTATATTTTATGAGAAATTATAATTTACAATATTTCATTCAGGCATCCATCTTCAGTCGGAACTTAAGCTAAAATTCTCACAATCTCACGCAAAAGGTAAAGCAACGTTAGACTATAATATAGTTTTAGCAATATTTTGTGTAGCCCAAACGTAGAAACAAATAAGTAAGAACCACACACCGGTACACGATATTCAGTCCATTCGTAAGGAAGATACGAAGTGGCGGTACTTATAGCTCGGACGACAGAGTACCGACCGCGCGACGCTCGTCTTATATGTAACTAATCACCAATGGATCATTTCATTGTGCTTTGTTTTGTTTTGAGACTACTGCAAATAAATATAAATTCAAGCTCATGCATTGAATGTCAATGTGAACCAGTAATAGCATACAATCGTATCTATTATAGTTAATGTTACATTCGAACATATCAAAATGTAATTATGTACATAGGTACGCGGATAGGGAGACGAGCGTCGCCGGCGTCGCGTTAGTATCGACAGTTTGGAAGTATTCGTGTACAGTACATGACAATTAGCTTACACTGAGGTGCCGTGTCGTAGCACAGAAAGAACAAAACCGCGTCGGGTCCCAAACTAATTCACAATATTGCTGTACAAATGCACAAAAGAATAGTAGTTTCTATGTACACGGCATACACAGATTGCACTTCAGTAGGTCAACATCAATAAGAAATTTCCAATATTGTGCGCTAAGTTTCACGTCACATTACTTTGAGCATCAGACAGCTGTATCTTAATTAAAGCATGGAGTTTTGCTATTGACAGTGTCACTTGTGCTAGCGGTCCATATAGAAACTTGAATAGAAGAGAAATTAAGACACAACAACAAATAATACAAATAATTATATATCTTCAAAACGAAACTTGGTTTCTTATACATTAATAAAACTAAATAATAACACGAAGCAACACTCTTAATTAAGCATGGTACAATAAAATATTCTAAAATATGGAAAACAATTATAAAATGTTGTTATATATATTGTGCTTTACGTTACGATAAAAAGTATGCCAATAGCAAAACTTGGCACTGAACTGTCAGCTCAATTCACACGGCTCATTTATACCAAATGTACAATATTTTACATACTGGTAAAAGCGTTCGTGCAAAAAACTTCGGTTTCGGTTTTTACATTCCACGTTTCGCTTTATTTATCCGAGGGTTCCTCTAGTAAAAAAAGTTTATATCAAATGCATTCAAAAATTCCTTAAACAACTAACATAGTAACTCCTAGATTTTATACTGTTTATTAATGAATATTGTACACGGATAAAGTTAGGAAGAAACCAAATACACCAGACCACAGCGTACACAAAGCCTACAGTTAACATAAAACATTTTGCGTGAAGTCAATTCGTGTAGAAAAACACCATATTTAAATATAAACAGCTTAAATATTAACATATATTCAAGTAACAAAAATTCCAATGTACAAAAGTAACGAAATATTAAATACAGTAATAAAGTTATAATCTTTGAATTTAACAGAAAATAGGGTACCGATTTATAATTACGTCTAAGGAATTTAATCGGTAGGTAGAGAGAGTGCCGGCAAGGCGAACGCCCGACACGCGCATCTCTGGGTCGATGCAGCTTTACCTGACAACTTACCACACCTAAAATAAATACGTAATAGTAACAGAAGCATCCCGATCAATACCTTAGTAGGAAGTCCTGTCTCGACCCACGAGGATGATACTAAACACGCGTTTCATTGGACTAGTTTGTTCAAATCCATCCGTCTGGACATAATAAAATGTATACTAATGTAGAAAGATATTATGGCAACAAACTTTACAAAAAAAAAAACCCCTAAAACAATGACTAAAAGCAGCTCATGGTAAGGCCAAGACTCACCATAACTTTTAAAATGCACAATTTAATATTCACCAATACAGACACATACATAAATTGTGAATAACTTCATCATAAAAAAACATGTCAAAAAACCTGACGCTTCGTGATACGATCCGTTCGGATCGAGAACGAATGTTGTCGGAGGGAATGCGACTGGCGAGGGCCCGCATCGCCGCACTCCCTGCTATATTTTTGGGTTAAATGACTTACAATCTATCCTTACTTTCTTTAAACATTTTAAGTTTGAAATTAGTTCGTCCATCTGGTCTCAGTTCGCGAATTTACATACACATTCTGACGTGAAGTGATGATGTTTAAATTATGTGTTTTACACAATCACAGATTCTTATCAGTGACCTTGTTGGTTTCGCTTAGACGAGGTTGTACTCCTTTAGGTTGGATTGTAGGATTGTATCTTTGACTGCGGCAAACACGAACCGGATGTTCTCAGTGTCTGGAATCAAATACATTATTCAAAGTGGTTAAGCATTTCAACAGATTGTTTTATATATCTATAATATTATACTTATCATTTCTTACTTGCTACCATGCCATCAGGCGTCCGTGAAACTTAAATTGAAGATGGTTTTGGGTTTCAAAATGACTGCACTTTTTCATATTCCGTGAAGTATACAACATGCCTACAAGATATTCGAGCGTATTGCTACTTCATTTTGCTATTATTTGTTTTTCAAAGTATTAACATTACCCTAAAGAGTGAGGCAAGGATAGGTAGGCGAAGTTTATGATCGGTTCACTTTAACCAACCTTGCTTACATATTTTCCGATTGCTTTAGTACATATAATAAACAATTTAGAAAATATAATAACCATATAAGTATTTTATTGCGTGATTTAAATGGGTATAAAATTCCATATATAACATAGAAAACATGCCCATTTATATTTAATTATGTCATTGTATGAACGGGTCAGTTTATAGCGGAACGTAAATAGAATTAAAATACATGCATGATTTTCAGTGTAAAGTTATTCTTTCTGTGTAAAGCAATGGCTTAATAGTAATCTGAAATTCGTTTCCTCATCGCTGTCACTGTGGTGAAGCTGTCAACAGCCTCGGACACCACGGCCTGTCATGCAGCCGAAGTGTGGGCCGTTTTGCGCGGCACGCGAACATAAACGACATCATGAGACGAGTTCTTGTTACCGTCGGCGTTCCAGCTGTCTTAGAGCCCAATGACTTGGCACGCGACGATGGCAAAAGACCGGTCGCCATGTCTTTGTTTCCTTGGAAGATGGGTAGGCCTTTAGTGTGGGACGCAACTTGCATCGATACTCTTGCGCCATTACATCTTCCAAGCTCATCGTGCTGTGCTGGCGCTGCCTCTGCGACCTTTGTGGTCACTGTATTTTCCAGCCGTTAGGAGTTGAAACTCTGGGGTCGTGCCAAAGGCTGGCTTTAACTATGGCCAGAGGCTAAGTATTGCCATATAACGTGGCAATGCTGCCAGTCTCTTGGGCACATTACCAGCTGACAGCGTTGAGGAGGAGTTTTTTGACGCTCTTTCATAGTTTATTGTTATCTTAGTCATTTCATTTATTAGTTTGTTAATTGTTGTAAAGTATATACTTAAATACGTTTAAATTAAATAAACAATGCAATCCACAAGTCCCTAAAGAAACCTCTAAATCACTAATGGCACACATATGCACTACTATACCGAAACAGTTTTTGAACTCTATCGTATAATTATGCAGTTGAAACTCACTTGTAGGGTTTTATCATGCCATGCATACCAACAGTGATAATAAATCAAACTTTTAAAAATAAAATCTATACAGGATAAAATAATAAAACATGCAAGTTAGTATTAAAAATAGAACGTTTAATTATTTAACAGAGTATATTATAATTTATTATGTAAATGATAATGTTAGATGTCATTCATGCCAAATTAAATTCCTTAAGAGCTGACTGCATGATAGTATCCTTGACGGCGCAGAATACAAGCTTAATGTTTTCGGTGTCTTTAAAAATATCCAAGGCAGCATGCGAAATAAACAAAATAAATAAAAGTGTAAGTTGAGCAAAGTACACAAAAAAAAAAGTAAAGCAAATGAAAACATGGACATCGCCAGATACAAGAAAACCGGGCCACCATCCATCTTTAGATGAATGTGCCCAATCATTGACTTCCAAAGATTTTTTGATAGGCAAAATAAATAGATTAATTCAGTTATGGAGACTTATATTTTCGGTAGACAGACTGCTGATATTTATAAAAGAAATTGCACTCATGAAAAACAAGTTAAATTTAAGATAAATCAAACAGTAAACTACTTTATGAGCTTATTATACACGCACACACATACACAAGCAAAAAAAAAAAACACATATTTAACTAGAATATACATACCTACATAGTGTAAAGTGCATTAGTTTAAATACAGTACTTTCACAGTTATTATGCCTTGTGACTGATACTGTAGCTTTATTTTATTTTTCTTTGTTCCGGCAATTCAGAAGTGCCTGTAACTGGCCTACTTGAAATAAAAGATCTGAATTGATTACAATAAAGGCATAGTGGGCACATATAACCGATTCGAACTCTCAATCATTTTGAATCATAATTTTGACAAAGGTTTTAAAATAATCGAAAGCACTGAGCTGTTTATCCGACGATTATACTTTTCGATGAATATATAGAACTAGATTACGTGTTTAAACCGAACTAAACTACGCACAAGAAGTAGCAATAACACAAAACTCAATCAAATAGCTATATGACTACAGCTTACCTTAAAATCCGAGAGAAATCGACTTCGAACATGATAAACATTTAGCCTTGTTGCTAACAACAAGCTAATTCAATATCATTGCCATGAAATTCAAGGATAACTTCAGTATTTCCCTATATTTTATCAAGTGCAGAAACTTTGAAACCAATTACATTATATATAGAGGCATTGACTCACTCGGGAATTAACCAGATTTATATTTTTAGTAAACTTACCCGATTATGGATATAATAACCAAAACAAAACTAAGTAACATGGGATAGCACAATAAAAATAATGATTTCGTAAAATTGAACATTCAGACTTAAACCGTGTATTTGTGAAATCCAAGTCAGCAAAATTCATCATAATTATCCGTACAAAAGAACTGTAATGTTAAATTGTGATCGATTGTGAATTTTACGCAAGTTTTTAGATATTTAATAAAATACAGCTATAACCAGAAATCCCTCTTCAGAAGGTTAGTACATAATAATGTCAATTTAGCTGACTTGTATTCAATTATCTTCAAGCTTTTTAAGGCTTGAAGACAATTGAATATTTAATTTCATATATCACAGTATAACTTCATAAAACCATAGCAAAGATTTTTCCCATTATTTTATTTACATTATTTTTTTTTCATGCATTTGAATTAAATTGGAAAACCATAACCTGAATTGCAGGCTAAGGGCTGTAAATATTAATTTACAAGATGTGGCACGCTTAGAAGAATTGTTTTTATTTACGTCTGACAAGTCATCAATATGACGATCCTCTGATAGCGTCAAAGATGATTGACTATTGTTTGAAGCAATTACACTGTGATAAACCATATTTGTTTAGATCTCTATCTCTAAAAAAACATGTACTAACCTGTCGCACAAGTAAAGTGAGAATAGATAATCTTCTCCGCGTCCGGGTTCAGATCCACGAACATCCGCAGTATAAACTCGCGCGCTGTGTTGGCGTCGCGTTGTGGACCTGTGCTCGGGACAACATACACATATCTAGCACTACGGTTTTACATACAACACTGGGAAGTAATCTTCATTGGAGCAATAGAGATAGATATAATAGAGGTAAAAATAGGCTGCATTAATGTCTCAGTAACTCCGTGTAAATGAGACTTCGGTCACCAGATTCTGACAGCTAAAGTATCTGTCCAAGTTCAGTGTCCGCATTTTAGTTCCGATGGTTTAACCGGACCTTTTTTGCGTCGATATCTGAACCAATCTAAACGTCAAACTTATCAGCTTGTCCAGTCTCTGTGACAAAAGAATGATCAAGTGACCAATATCATCAGTTTTTCGAATATTCTGTCGATGTCTGTACACTCTCACCATAATATACCAATGAAGATTACTTCAATTCTAGCTTATTCACACGGTGCCTAGCCAAATCTAGCAGTCTAGCCAACTCTAGCGTTTCGTACCAACACAGGATATGTTTGTCAACCTGTGGCAGTGGTGAAGTGAGAGTAGCATGATCTCTCAGGGTCTGGATTTTCTTTCAGATATTTTTGGAGAATGTAGTCCAAGGCTGGAACTGGATCTAGCTTTGGACCTATTTGTTGAGAAATTCATTAATTAAAGTTGTCAAGGTTGAGAAGCAGTGGTGTTTTAGTTTAACTTTCTACTGATTTTAGGTACTTACATAAAATATTTATGGGTATTACAGTGATGTTTTTTGGAATAACATGTTTATTTTTCCTGTTTCCATATTTTACACTGACAGTTAGACGGCATGACGGTTGTCACGTTATGTTACATGACGTAAACTTTCTCAGACATTTTATTTATCATTTTGACTTCAAGATAGTCCTTCAATGCAATTCGTAAAATTTATCATTATCTTGCTAATAAATTTAGCTGATTAACACAGTTCAAATATCATAAATCAGATATTGATAAACCGTCATTGAAAAAATAAAACGATTTCAAGAATGAATCAGGATAATAAATATGTAATATTTACTGATTGGATAATCCATGTATATTATCAACAAAAAATCTGATAATCATACATTCATTACGTAAGTATTTGTTAACAAATATTACCTCACTGCCACTTTCATATACAGAGTGATAATAAAAGTAATAAACAGATTAATTGTAATTCTCACTATGAACTAGGAAATTCGATATCTCCGAGTGAGATTCGATATATCCATTTTTTTTTAGTTTAAGATTTAAAATCCAGTTTTTAATTAATTGGGTTTTAAACTATTATCACCACATAGTGCCAACTTTGAACCAATCCCTCAAACTCGAAAAATAAACAAAATCTTTAGTAAAAAACCGAGTACATACCGTCGTATTCGGGGAAATAGTCGACAAGATGAGAATACATGATTTTCTCCTCGAGCAAATCCTTCTTGTTGAGGAACAGAATTACAGATGAATGCTGGAACCATGGATACGTGATGATCGTCTTGAACAACGCCTTCGACTCTTCCATTCGATTCTGAAACGGAGAAATGTGATTTGTAGTAACTAAATTTGATTGTTAGTTTCCACTAAGGGATTTGGGTCATCTACCTAGCCTCTTCGCAACTATATTGGGGTCGGCTTCCAGTATTCCCAGATGCAGTTGAATACCTGCATTTGGCACGTTATGGCTGTCAGATTTCCATAGCCGTGTAACAAAATACCCATTGGTCAGTTATCAGTGAGGAAGACTTTCGGGTTCTAACACTACCCACAACGACTGTCAAAGGCTTTGATATTTTTCTAACAGCATGGCGTAGTGTATGAGTTTATCTCAAGAATTCCATTTTTTTTTTACTGTTGCGGAAACTTGCATATTGTACTACAGTTATTTACATTCTAGACCCTACATTACAATTAAACCTTCTATTCGAGAAGTCGTGACTATTAGAGGCCTTATACGTACAGAGCTATAGCACTTGTTCGTTTTGTACTTTGCCAGCCAATACTAAATGAACAGAAACGTGTATTTTATCTGGTTCAGAGGTCGTGTCCTGAATTAATCTGTCAATCAACGAAGTGTCCAGTACGCATTATGGCCCGCTACCTCTTTCAATCCTCTTTGTTGTAGTCCTCATGAGTTCTAAGTTGCGCTACGAAACTGCTTTGCACATTGCAAATTTAAATATAATCAGCATAATATAACGTCCCCTCTGCAGGGCCACAAGCCTCCCCTCCGCAAACGGGCCATAATCCATCACCAGGGCCCAGTGCATTGTAAATAAATGGTTAATTCAAGATCAGCTATCCAAACAAACAGATTTATTGCGAATTATTTCAAAATACGGTGACGTATATGGAAATTCCGGTCGACTTAAAAAGAAAGTTAGGTAAACAATAACTACGTCAGAAACCATACTTTTTAAACGTAATTCAAAGTTATGTGACCTCATACAGACACACTTTGTCCGGATATAAATACTTTTTATAGAGGACGGAATATTCTGGTCGTTGTCGGGTTTACCCAACACGTTATAAGGGCGATGCTTACTAGGAGAGGAAACTTTTTGTTTTTATGTCGAATTAAAGTCATTATATGGAAAAGTAGAACTAGTACTTGTACTGAACAAATTATGGCAAAGCTATAATCTGTTAGTCACTACATAATGAAGTATTCTTTTTCAGTAGCAAGCCCATTTTTGATATGGTACACACACAGGCATTGCGGATACGCTGCTATCCCAAAGACAAAGATGTCATGTCCTTTGTGTCTGTAATTTCATCACACTGGTACCCAAGCCATACCTTTCAGGTTGCATAGTAACTCTCTAAGAGCCAGTGGTAGCTTTGGTGGCGATTCTTTCCTGGACAAGTTCCATTATAAGGAACTTTGCTACTAGGAAATGGTGCCTTACGTTTCAGAATATGCAAAACCAGTCAATAATACTTCCAGAGCTGCGATACAGGTCTCCTTTCTTTGGGAGGGAGTGGACCCTAATCTACCACATAGGTCCACTGCGGGTAGACGGAAGTAAAATGTCTTCTAATATTTGGTTATTTATAGGAAATGCCTGAAGTCTTACGTGTATCTAAAATAACTAAATAAAAGTACATATTTGTAGATGTTTAGTTACTCACCTCGTTTTCCGATTCGAACAAAATTTGATCATATTCACTAAGAGCTACAAGAAATATGATGGAAGTCACATTCTCGAAACAATGAATCCACTTCCTTCGCTCGGATCTTTGTCCGCCGACGTCGACCATTCTGTATAAGATGTACAATATTTATTAATAACAGTTCAACATGGATAAAGAGACAAGCCGGTATATAAAGAAATTTGTTATTAAGTCTAGGTGCAGGATAGGGTTACAACATAGAATATTATTCAGTTCCTCTGCTATTCGTGGTTTACTTAATTATTATTACCTACTTTTAAAGGTATCATTGTTTTACTTGAGGGTTCACTTTGCCTCGCGAGGCAAAATGCTTCCTAGTTTGTGTTTGGGACGGAATTTATACAAAACCCATTCGGTTTTTACAAAAAACAAATGATTTACTTCAATTTAAATAAACAGAATTGGATGAATAAACTCACGAATCATGCAGAAGGACGATGGGGTTAAAATTGAGGGAATTATTACAGTGAATTTGAATGTTATGACAAGCAGTAGTAAACAGCAATGTTGATAAGTACAAGATAGATTAGCAGTGAAAGTGCTAAGAATGTTTCTGACCTAATCAAAACTGGCATCTTCGCCACGCCAAACATGCTAGAATTTAATGTTGAGATGATTTAGTACTATGAATTAAAGAAAGTTTAATGCCACAAAAAAAAAAAAAACAAATGTTCAAAGATGTGCAAAAACATGAGTTCTGGGCAATGCAGCATAGCTCCAACTTTTTTTAATAATTATTATAAGACCACCTCCTAAATCAATCTAATATATTTGGCAAAATTAATAATAAAGGAGATGTGTTTTGAGACATTGATGATTGGCATATCAGTCTCAAAATGGCGTCAAATAAAGTTTATAAACAA
Organism: Cerastis leucographa; assembly: GCA_963082945.1. Taxonomy (NCBI): domain Eukaryota; kingdom Metazoa; phylum Arthropoda; class Insecta; order Lepidoptera; family Noctuidae; genus Cerastis; species Cerastis leucographa. Next base: position 14,510,161 of record OY720356.1, on the reverse strand, counting down.
TTTTTATTAAAAAAAAAAATGGTGGTGCTCTTGTGCTAAATGGGAGTGATGGTGACGAACAGCATAATTTTGATTGTTGGTGGCCCAGCAATGGTAACTAATACAACTCCATTAGGCAACACTTTACAGAATTCACAAAGTTTTGTAATGATTATTGCTTGTGATTCATTAAGGGCTAAACTTACAAGTAACTTTCGAAACATATTAAAGGAACAAACAAATAATAATGGGAACCGTTATTGGCAACAAGTTCTTTGCTAATGTTTTGTGATTCATAATTCGATCTAAATAACCCATAATCATTACAAAATATTTAAGACAGCCGCGTGATTGTCACGTGGCTCAAATTGGCTTTCGAAGCTTTAATTTAGGATTGTAATTTCATAGCCATGTTTCTGCTACAATATAATGAAGAAAGATGATAAACATCTAAGTTTTACCAAAGATGTGTATTATCTTTCAAATGTATGTTGTACCCAAACCAAGCAATAAGCGAAGCATTGTGCTCAAAAGCATAAATTAATGAAAACACACCAAGAAGTATGAAGTGTGTGTCAACATTTTTGCATCTTTTCTTCTAGCATAACAAAATAGCAAGTTTGACTGTCAATTAGGATATCAAAACCACACTTTGAGCTCTAAAGGGAAGAACTTCACACAATACGGATTTTTGGATTTATGTTTAAGTTGCTAAGGTAAACGTCATTGTTTCATAGCGTTAATACGGAATGTACATTGTACAGTTTACAATATTACGTCAAGGGGAAATAGCTCTCAGGATACTAATAGCGTTCTTCAATCGCATCAAACAATCCTGTGGTTTTGAACATACCTAAACACGATCCCGTCAAGATCAAAAGGGTATTCAAGGATGCCGGTGGTCGGCTGACGAGCTCGCAGGATATCCTGCTCGGTGGGGAGGTAATCGTCTTTCTCGATTCTCGCCAAATCACTTAAATAGCTGAAATATAGATCATGCAGCGCTAACAGCGAGTACGCAGACACATGCACTTATGATACCCTGTTACATACACACGTACAATTATAAATAAAAGTTGCAGAATGAAATAGAGTATGGAGACAGTACAGTAAAGTCCCACGTTACCATGCACCTATAAAAAGCGAGACATGCACAGCCCAACATGTTCAAGTTTTACCTAAATCGTATTTCTTCCAGGTCAAATGGGTATTCTATAATGCCCGTTGTTGGGACTCTTACGCGCAGTATGTCCTGTTCGGTTGGTAAGTAATTTGGTGCCGCCACGCGGTCAATCTCCTGCAAATAGCTATAGAAACATCTTTTCTCAGTGCGTGTTCAATTTTACATGATTTTAGTGTAGGCCAATTAAACAATTTTGATACTTGTTTTAAACGAATATGTTTTGCAACAAAATTGCACGATTTGTTGATTGATGTCGATGGTTTTTGTGATTGCACGAGTAACTGCACATTTTATAAAGTATATTTTCTTTTTGTTGTACAGTGACAGATCCTATGTATTGCTCTTTGTTTATCTTAATTTTAGTACAAGCTGAATAAACTACTAATTATTGCTCTTTGGACATCTTCATTTTTGGTAGAAGCTGAAAATAGTGACAATACACAAAACTCTTTTCTTACTTTGAGCCCTTGCTATCACCTTATTTTGGCACAACAAATGGCTATTTTCTACAGGTATTACCGCCTTATTACTCTTATTGCCAAGAATTACTCGTGATTCTAAGTATTCCCAAGAAACTAGGCAACAGAGACAATAGCGTAAGGTGAACGTTCTGAACCACTCAGCTTATTGAATTATTACTAATTTGGATTATGACATCATATTATACAGAAGGAACAATCTCTCGCGGTTTTATTCGAAATATTAAGTTTCCTGTAACCGGGATTTGCAGATATGGCGATGAGTCAATGTGTTACTGACTTTATAGAAAATTATATTGAATTTTTAGAGATAAATACCTATATATGATTATTCATTATGTTGCCATTATTATAGGATACAACAATACCAATGAATATGGTATTCAATTGTTGGCCATAAACCTAGATTGTAAACAGTAGATAGAATAATAGAAGGTATTTTATGATTGTGTAGATCTACTTATTTTTTATAACACAACTTACTATTTTGCAGAATCGGTGAGTTGGTATTCTCGCCTGCGATCGTAGCACTCCTGGATGCCTGCGTCGGCCCACAAAGCCTTGATGGCTTCAACGTAGGGGCTCTCAAACGTTGTCACACTCTCAAAGTCAATCGATGATATCAACTCCGCCTTCTCCTGAAATTTTACAATTTTTGTTTCATTAAATAATGCAGATTGTTTTTGTAAACTATTGCTTCTTTGTAAATTCCCACACGTGATTTGTCATCAGGACAAACGGGACTGTTTATTAAATTGATGCTGATGCTGCGGATGAAGTTCGTCGATATTTAATCGCTTATTTGTAGTTATACATATATAATGCCTATATGTGTTTGCACATGTCATAGTCATCGCATAGCTTATATCAGTTTATATTGTGAAATCTTCAGACATCACAATCTTCAGTATTACCGTTTTATTTAGGGAAGTATTCTTAACGAAATATACACTAACCTTCCCATTTTGATCTAAATTTAATTTGATTGGGGCATTAGTATCCGATAAGCACTCATTCCCTGGCACACTTATTAGAATAAAATCTTCCCGTTACTTGAACGTGTGCTACAAATGCGTGAATATGCATTCGGCGTTGCAGATTCAGAGAAATGCCAACCCGAAGGAATTACTACATAATATTACACGATACGGCGAACTTCATTCGGCATCTACCATTGCTGAATAATGTCTCTATTGGCTCAGCAAAATTCGAGCTAACAAGAGCGGTTTAATTCGGTCGAGAAAAAATTCTCGACTGAATTAAACCGATTCGAATACGCAGCTCCTCTTAATAAGCGCAAAAAGTTTTGTTACCAAAATATTAAAAATGAATACTCACGCTGTTGGACGGATTTCCATATTGAATAGTAAGTAATTCCATTGCCCTTATCATGCTCTGCATGGCCATGAAAATATTTTGGTATACGAGCTTTATGAATCCCCTTTTATCATCGTCGCTGTAGCCGGAGCCGTGAATAATTCTCATCTGCTTGATGAACGTCGACTTCCCTGACTCGCCAGTACCTGAGGCAAGACAAAAAAAAAACTTTCAACATAACATAAAATCACGCCTGTAAATTTAATCTCCGAAGTCAGAGGTGAACCCTAATAACCAGTAATGTTTAAGTCTTATGTAACAGGGGGTGATCCTATAGCCATCAACCGGGCACACATCCGGAGTTCGGGGCTGCTACTGAGAATTTTTTTCCTGATGGAAAGAAAAAATAACACTCAGCCCATACTGGGAATCGAACCTAGAACGTAGTGCTCAACAGTCGCGCTCACGACTACTAGACTAAGGCAGTCATGAAAAACTAAAATAACATTAAGTGTGAAGTCATATTACCGTGGAAGATTATGTGGAAGAACTTTTTAAACCGGTGGGATTATACGTATAAGTTGAAAAAGACTGAGCATTTTGTCATACGGTGTTCAAATCTCTTGCTGAAGGTTTTTAGATACTTGTTTTAGAATGCATTCAGATCGATTTGATATTGATGATGATGACTTACTGAGTGAACATTATAAATGGTTTTTGGTTGAATCAAATAGTTACAATAAAATGGGAAAACCATACGCCAGAACTAGATTTACCTATACCGCACATTACAATGAAATCATGTGGTTGCTAAGCAGTTGTAACGAAGTACATAGATGTCATCATTAACCACTGATTACATTAATTATGATTACTCTTTGTCCACCAAAGCGGATAATCAAATGTATAAGTATAATAATTATATTTTAATATTTTCAGACCGAGTTTATCAATAAATTAAGTAGTCACTGTTAAACACTTTACATTTATTATCCATGTAATGGTTGGTAATAATGAGAAAATCTGTCTAGCAGGTTTTAAACGGTTTGAATGAATACTGATCATTGTCAGTGATAGGATGTCTAGTACCGAAATGAGTCATGAAGCAATTAAGTAATTGTTCAATTTAAAATTACATCTGTTGCTTCGTTGGGTTCCTTCTATCTAAATGTTGGAGTATTTGACTTAGTGACTAAAAAATTACAATTAGTCTGCTTCGTTTGTTTAGTGGTCGCAAGCGCTACTACAGTGCATGTGGTCTAGAGTTCGATTCCCAGAAGTGTTATTGGTTTTTCCCGTCAGGATTTTTTCAGTGGCAGCCATGGAGTCTAGAATAGGGGATGATCACTATTTCTCTAATCTGTCGGGTAGATTATTGAAAAGTATTGGACACGTATCTTTTCTTTTTTCACGTGGTCATAAAAATACGGAGATATACTGAGTTGAAATGGCGCATGACGTCACGTGTAGGTAATTTTTATACCTACTTGTGACGTAGTGAGCCCCCACTCTCCAACTTTAATGAGTTTTAACTAAGTAATTTTTTGATATTTTGATAAAACAAAAAAATCGTGTCTAGTATTTTTCTATCTGTCTGACGGACAAAATAGAATTCCGTTACCCTATTGTGCCTGTTAGTTGGCAACAGGCTCGTCCCTACATTGGACTTTAATATGAAGCTGAATGTAGATGAACTACAAAGTACACCACTGTCTATCCTTACGGGGATTACAGGTGTGATGTTATGAGTAATTAGATTATTTTATTAGGAGCCGAAGCGGGTATTCTCGTTGTTTCATCGCGTGCAGGTTTAAGGGTGTCACATGACAGTCGCCGCGCTAGTTCGACAGTCGACCCCGAAAATTATAACGCGCCCCGATTTTAGAGTTCTCTATATTCGTCGGCAGGTGATTTCAACAATATTCTAGTTTTATTTTACTATTTTACATTACATCCTGCTAACAAAAACTATTGAGTTATAGTACATTGGAAAAGCATAACATCACGCCTGTAATAAAGACAGAGGTTTACTTATAGCACACCCAAGTTTCGCCATTTACTTCCATGTAATAAATACCCCGGCAAGTCTATTTCCGTCATCAGAGCACAATTAAATTCAATAAAATAAAATTCCTGATGGAAAGATCCCATTTCTACCTAACCCTTCTCCAGACTCGGAATTCGAACCCAGAACTTCATGATCAACAGCATTACTTTCAACCACTCGACCAACAAGGCAGTCATTTAGGTTAAAAACTTAAAAAAAAATAAAAGCTTTTATAAAATCAATTGCTGTTCGTTAGTCTCGCTAAAACTCGAGAACGGCTGGCCCGATTTAGCTGATTTTGTTTATAAAATGTTTGTCGTAGTCCAGGGAAGGTTTAAAAGGTGAGAAAGGTAGGGTAGGGTAGGTAGGGTAGGGTAGGGTAGGTAGGGTGGATAGGTAGGTAGGGTTGGGTAGGTTAGGGTAGGGAAGGTAGGTAGGGTAGGTAGGGTAGGGTAAGGTAGGTATGTAGAGTAGGGTTGGGTAGAGTATGGTAGGTAGGTAGATAGGGTAGGTAAAAAGTGCATTGCAACGCATGCCCGGGACAGCTAGTGTGTTATATTTTATACCTACTAGAATTATATGTATAGTAACAGTTGCTAACTAAACATAAATCATTATAAGATTCATCTTGTTATTTATCTTGAATTACATAAGAGGATAATTATGTGCTTATAAGTACCTATCTACTGTAATGAGTCATTGAGCAATGCAATATTATTATGATTACGGACAACGAGAAAATAAATAAATATTGCCCTGGATGCCATTCTACTAACTAGAAACTTGATATTATTCAACAGAATCTTAGAGAAGAGCTAAAAGAATAACTTTATGTGTGTTCAAATACCATTTTTTTTTTAATGCAATGTATGGTTGGTAAGGATTCTGACAAGGCAACTAACAAAATGGTTACTAGCTATGCTTGGACTTGCAATACCAATGTTCAATTGTTTTTCTGATTCTTTTCTAAATTACAAAATGAAATCGCAGGAAATGGGTAGATCTGGGGGGCAATACCACATTTAAAGATAACAGCTCTCCTGAGAATGATTATAGACAATTCCTGTCAACTGAACTGCGAAACTGACCTGCAGTTTCGCCGTTCAGTTCAGGAACTGAGTTATTGTTAAATAACTTTTAGACCGCAGTGTTTTTTTGAACTTAGGTATTAAATCAAACTCCAAATGAGGTGGTGTTAACTAATGTTTTGACATATTTAATATTCTAGCAGCAACAATCATCATCATCTGCCTAGCCTTTTGCCAAACAGTCTTGCGGTTGGCTTCCAGTATAACCGGATGCAGCTGAGTACCAGTATTTTAAATGAAGCGACTTCCTATCTGACCTCCACAACCTAGTAACTGGGTAATACAGTAAAAGTCTGACATCCAGTCTTAAGGGGTATCTTAAGACTGGATGTCAGACTTCTGGCTTCTGACTACCGAGACCAACGGCTTAACGTGCTTTCCGGGGCACGGAGGAAACTCGGTATGTAATTTTGGTCAGCCATCCACGGACCAACCTCGGCAAGCTCAGCTTATTATTTTAGCCACAAGCTCAATACTTCTCTGCCATTTTTTGGATATGGATAAAAAACATTGCACATTTCTGCAGTTTACCTGGTTATATAATATCATAATATGGTATGACCACATCCAACCCTTATTAGGTAAATGACTAAAAATGAGATGTGGAATGGATAAATAGTTGCGACAAATATTCCAGTACCTAAAGGGATTTAATAAGTTACAACAAAGGTAGGTGTAGTACAGTGCCCTGCACCATTACCTGACCCATCACAAAGCAAAAAAGAAGCAAATGGGTCAGGTAATGCTGCTCACTGACTGTACTTAAACTGCCTATAGGTCGAGTCTGGTGTAAGACCAGTAAGTACGTCCTCCCGCTTTTACATGTCGTTTGTGTCTGGGCTAGACTGATGGCCGGAATGGATAGGCGGAAGACAGGATATTGTGGCCTAGCTTGATTTGTGTATGTTGGCGTACCCAATGATGTTTGCTTTAAGTACGGCAAACCAGAGACCTGATTTTGACCAGCCAACCATCAAATCAGAACTCAGCTACCCTACTTGGAGTCAGAAAAAGGCATGGTGGTAGTACCTCGCCTAATTAACTCCTACTCAAAGAGCTCCATATAATACTCCACTTGAATTTTGAAGTTGCCAAAAGTAGGCACTTACTTATCTTTTTAATTCTATACCTCAAACTAACCATAACAATGAAACAGATTTTTGTTTAGGTTTTCCTCTATCTATTGTACTCAAATTACCTCCAGGGTTCCAGATTCAATGTTTTAGTACTTACTTATATTTGTTGGTAAAAATTTGGTTATATTGTGTTTGACATTAACTTGTCATGTTTCAAAGTCTATAGTCAAAACTAGTTGTCAACATGAAGGTGTATTTAAAACTTTGTAGATAATGTGAACATACTGTATACCTACAGCACACTTCTCACATTGTAATTTAATTTGATGGTGATTTAATGGTAGGTATGGTATTAATACATACCCCACTACTTCTTTTATAAATTCGGTTATAAATACCATACTCAGATATAAACTGCAGGTATTTTTCAAGTTTGTAGACATTATCCTCACTTTAAATAGTAATTTAAATCAAATTGGTAGGTATAGGCGAACAATAGGTATGTAACAGGTTATTTTAATAATACATAAACTATTAATAGTCTTTTGTGATTGTGCTATACCATTAGAAACAAATCAGGGAATATTGTAATGAAAAAGTAAAAAGCGGTAATCTCTATTTTTAATCAATAATAGCAAATCATAATGCTAATCATGATAAATACTTTGCACCTCTGCAGATTCTATAACAATTTTTGGTACAACTGACAACATTGATGGGTTTCTTTTTTCATATCCCTTATAGAGAGGAAATATGATTGTGTCTTTTTTTTTAAACATACTATTTTGCGATAGGTGTTTTTTAAAGTATATATTATCATCTGGCTAGCTGTTAACCATTTATTTGGGTTAATTTCCAGTCTAATCAGATGTACCCGAATACCACTATTTAACATGGAATGACTACCTATTTTTTACAGTATTATATTGATTTCAATAAATATAGAATGCAATATAGCCCAACGAAAAAATATAATAATTAAATGACTGTATCCATTTACTAAGTCCATATTTTTAAGTATAAACATAATAAAAAAAACTGAGAAGCATTAATAAAAACCCAAGTGATAAAAATGCAGACAGGTATTTTCCATTTTATACTTTAACTAAGCTTTGTTAACCTAGCTAGTGGCTAGAATAGTTAGGGGCACTATAATTTTATGGAAATGTATGATCATAAAAAAATTAATGGTGTGGGTTTTCATTTTAGACATAACTGCGTGTTTATAACTTATTTAAATAGCAATAAGAGACACCGTAGATGATACAAAATTCGAATGATTTTGCAAGCAATTTAATTGAAAAATTAATGTTTTAATAACATATTTAATTGATCACTTATATCAATTATAGTTACTTGAATGAGACCAAATTTCCTGAACTTGTTGAGTACTTGTTGAAAAATAAAACCAGAAAAAATGCTTTATGCAGGTCAAGGTATCATTTTAATTTTATGAAGAAAGACCTTGTTCTTGTTATTAAAACATTATTATTGTTTGATAATTTGGTAATCAACAAACTTTGACGCCATTTACATACCATTTAGTGAACATGCTGTATAGGTGAGAAAACCATGCAGTTTTTTGCAAGTTCTTTTTCATAGCGAACAACCAAATGCAACAGTGCAACTTGCTTCGGACATGTGTGTGCTCGTGTAGATTTTTGAGCAAAAATAAAATTATGAAAAATTACCTAACAATTTTCTTTTTAATTTAAATTCTGTCCCTGTATATCCCTGTCAGACTGCAATATTTTTTCAACAGTTAAGCTCCCTAATATAATGAACATTTGCAACAAATAGTTTAACACCTGAATATGATTGTCAATAAAAAAAGTATACAACATGATTCATGGTGATAAGAAAGTTGGAATGTTATCAAATATCTACATTCATGCTTGATATAATAGTTATTGGTTGCAGTATCCTGTTGGATAAGTGTTTGTGATTCCGGTTAAGTTTAAAAATAATAATCCCAAATCAGGATTTAGAATTACACATCATCATTATGGCATAGGCAGAAATGTATCCAAAAAAGTACAGGATATTTGATAGTTATTGTGAGTGCTAAAAACTTATATTGCATGAGGAATTGAGGAATTTAGACATAGGTTTTAAAATTAGATAGAACTAAAATAGTTATGATATAGTACCAAATCTGCACATCTGAAATAAAGAACTAATAATATCTCTCTGACATGGGTGTCATTGAGTTTATAATTGTAAAACCAGGATTTTGGTTTACCTAGCAACAGAGACAAAAACAGACAGTATTTGTATGTACGTAACCATGTATGCTTGTATTTAAAGATGCATAGCATGCTATGGTTGCATCCTCGCTACTTACTCTCAAGTTCCAGATCAATGTTCTAGCATAATTTTATATTATGGTAGCCACTGTAGCCTAACAAGATGCAGCATAGGTATATTAGAAATGTCTATCTGAAATGGTGTAGGCGATACTGAGTGTGTTGGATTTTTCATAGTTAAAGTACTATATATAAACAAAGATTTTAAATAGCATAGATATTTAAGAATATTATGCATTATTATAATGAGTATGCTCTAGTATGCATTTACCAACAAAAGCAAGAATAAAACCCTGAAATCTAGATTCATTACATCGGTGTTGAGTATCTGGGCTCAAAATACATTAGTTACATTATTGTGATGTTGACTGATAGCAGATCTGTTGCTAAACAGTATCTTTTCCTGTCATGTTCATTATCTACAAGTAGTTTGTCAAAATAAAGCCTTAGCTGTACAATACAGATGATTTTAAACACTTCTTTGGTACCTTGTTCAAAGGTTATTATGAGGAATATTTCAGCAATCAAGAAGGACACAAGAAATATACATGTAAGGTTACACAGAAAATATGCTGGAAGATACCGCGGCCCTGGAACACAAAGGGCTAAGAAGGAACATGGGTGGGTTTTAGTCTGTCAAGTCTGACACTCCCTCCCGCTCCGCCCAGAGCGAGAGAAGTCATTTGATGATATCCCATCCGCAAAAAAAAAAAAAAAGGTTACACAGAAAACCTTTGTACTTAATATTAACTTTCCATTAGGTATTGCTCAACAAGTGCACTGATCAGGTGTGAACTTTGGCACTGTATCATCTGACTCACCTCTGTTCTCTTCAACTAATAACATCATTAGCTATTTAAAAGTCATACTTGTGTACTTGATATTGACCTCATACAAATGTAGGGCAGTGAAAATGAGTAGGAAAATTATTGAGCAATCAATCAGGAACATGCTTGTGATTATTTGGGTAACGGAGCACTCAGCTTGCTTCATACAGGTTAGCAATCGATTTTGGGCACAAATGGGTTTTTCTTGAGCTAGAATTGGGGGCAGTATCACAGAATCACTCACCAAGCAGCAGCAATTTGAGTTCCCGTCGAGCATCTCGTTTGTCTTTCCGAAGCTGACGCTCGATTTCTTGATTTATTCGTTTTTGCTCCTTCGCCTCCTCCGACATGCAGCACTCCATGATGCCCAAGAGCGGAGTGCCGCAGTCCTTCCTCTTGTGTGGAGCCTTGTCCTTCCGGCAGGCCTTTCAACCGAGGCACACCACTCCTAGAAATTACATTATTATTACACTCACTGTATCACGTTAAACACGACACTAATAACACAAAACACGCACCGACGCGACAACGCGCGAACAATCATTCGAAATAAAAACGATCAAATACTAAAACCGACAATCCGGTCACTGGGTGTGGTGACTTATGATCGGTCATATACATAAACGCTTCTGTCAACTGCCGACATAAACACATCGAAATCCGTTTATATACGAGCGTGGAACCTTGCGAAGCGATCGCATAATCTTGTTAATGTAACTAGATTCAAGAAACCTATGGCTATTCCACACACGTGTTATTAATAAGATTAAAACTGTGAGCAAACAGTGGATTGATGATACCTAGGTAATCTACTGATAACTAGAACGGCCTATGTCTAGGTTACGATGTGATTTGCCAGGGCTCACTGGGTGAGTATTAGCATCTTGTAAATACACTTTTGCACTTATTACGTACCCGAGAGTATATCCATAGGGCAAGATCAAATAATCCACTTCAAATTATTGCACTAACCACGATTAATCACTCAAGTCATACAACGTCTGCCTCTCAATATGGCGCTCGGAGATTTTTGGGCGATGGGTGTTCTGCGCGTGCGTTGTTCGTGTATTAGCAAATAAAAAATAATAGACTAAAATTGGATGAAACGTTGCAAAAATTAGTAAAGTTATAAATTTTGATCAAGTCTCGATAAATTTTATTTAGTGAAAATGAAAATCAATCTAATTTTCATATTCGTCAAACTGGTTGACAGATTCTGTCAACTCAATTGTCACATAATTTATTTCCTTGAGTGACTAATGTTATAAAATTGAATTCGTCATGAATTACTTGCATTACTTTAGTTTATTAAAAATATCATCGTTTTCTATACATTTTATATCCATTTAAATTTAATATTGAATAACTGAAATGCCAAAGCTCCAACTTTAAAAAAAACATTATTTTGTCTTTGATTTCGTCCATAGAACGCGTGATGTGATGTTATAGTTGCCAGCGCAAAATCATACAACAAAACACTGAGATGATAACATTTTTTCCGGTTTTTTTGATATTTTGGAAATGCGTTTTATCAGATTACTTACCGAATCAGTTTCACCACGCCCTTCAATGTTTTTATTTGTAAACGGCTAACCCAGCCCATCCAGACAATCTCTACAATACTGCAGGTATAAATCGAAGTAATTTATATAAACATAAATTTAAAATTATTTTAAAATTATTTTAAAATATTGTATATAATATTTCATCTTTCAAATAGTGTTCTTAGCGCTCTACTATAATAATTGATACTTTGTAGTAGTTAAACCTTAGCAACACATGAACACAGTGATTCTAGCGTCGAGGCAAGTCAAGGCCTTGTTAAATCGATTTGTAATCGTTATATTGTATCGAAATCGAATCCAAAAATAAAATAGTGCCGTGTAATATTCTATTAAAATTAAATTTGTCGTTTTCTTTAATTCTTTATGTGGTGTTTTAATTGTAAATAATATTAGAACACTAACTTAGGTACTAAAATACTCGGCCATCCCAGAGGTCCCGCGTCAGAGCGTTTCTTTCTAAAGCACCTAAACATTTTAAAGTATTACGGCATACCTACATTAACAAACAGCACGATTTCTAGTAATGGTGCACGAAGAAGCCCTATAAACTTAACGTAATACTCGGCTGCCGCACAATGTCGTGTGCTTGTCCTAGACATAGAGATTAACCTTGAAAAGGGAAGTTTGCGTGAAGTACTGTGTAGGTATAGATATATAGATATGTGCGAGTAAACTGGTAGTTTTTGTAACTTTACTGTTCTATTCTTCTTTTCTGTTGCTTTTCGTGTCATTGACACAATTTTCGCAGCTCTTCCCGCGCTGATTTGACTTTCGGAACACTGTTGACACCCGGCGTTATAGGTATAAAATATTCTTTTTTGCAGCAATTGGCATTGGTGGATATTTAAATCATAACTGGCCATATCTTGTTGTTTTGTTTCCCTTCTTCGTACGCTTTGTAAGTTAAGCTCACTCTTCGTTAGACTCTTACAATACTAGTACATTTTTAGCACACTGAAATGACCTAGAGAGTTGAGTTTGAGGGTTGCCAATACGTAAGGTGGTTGTTGAGGGTGGGTTTTCTAAATGCCATGCCAAGCACTTTTTAATAAAACAATTTTTTACATGTTGTTCGTTCATATTAAATAACTGTATATTTTATCAATATACAAGGCCGTGATAAGACCTGCCTTATGTATGGATATATAATAAATTGGGCTGTAAAGAAGATGGATGAAAAAGGATTGCATGTAGCGGAGATGATAATGTTGAGGTGTATGTGTGGTGTGAAAAGATTGGATTAAGTAAGTAATGAGTATAAGAAGAAGTTTGAAAGTTGCGCCAGTTACAAAAAAGTTGAAAGGGTATGGAATCGACTGTCTTGCTATGGGCATGTGACGAGGAAGAACGAATCGCATGTGACTAAACAAGTATAAATATAAATGTTGATGGATGGAGAGGGAGACGAAGACCAAGGAAACGATGGATGGATTGTATGAGGAATATATGAAATAAAAAGGAGAAAGTGATAGCGTGACAGAGAAGAATTTAAGAAAAAAACGTGTTGCGCCGACCCCAAGTAAGCATAGGCAATATGGGATAAGGGCGGGAAGATGATGATGTTATTGATGGTAGGTATTTAATATGGTCTAAGTACCTAAACTAACTGACAAAAATGACTGTTAAAAGGTTGTAAGTACCTAAATTGGCATGACCTGCCCTCACTATAGCCATTTATACTCAAAAGCACTAGTGCCGGTTGTTAGGTATTAGGTTCGATCATTATAGCCTAGAAAATGCATAAGGTACTGCGTTTCATGTCGTGATGTCTGAAAATAAAACAAGTGAAAGTATTTAACAATAATTATTTAATAAAATAATTTATTCGAATCATTTAGGTACCTACTTACATGTTGTCTGAATATCACATTTTATCATACCTCATGATTTATAAAAATACAACAATAATAAATACCAAATATTTAATTTTTACCTAAGAAGTAATTGCAAACATTTATAAACTTACATTAATACTTAAGGGGTATGAGGAACAGGGTCTAAAGTTCCTCGATACTCCATAGAAAAGGGAGGATCCTCCGACCAGACAGGTGTTGTGTCTGGTTGGCAACTGCCTGACAGTTGTTATAGGGTTTTTCTATTTAGGATAGTTTTCCTGTCGCGCTGAGCTACGCTGATCGTCGGCGCAGACAGTTCATTTTGTATGAATTCTTAGGACGCGACTGCTCGGCGCTGATAGCCGTTTACATACATTGACTTGTCAGCGCCAACGGCACGCGCGACAGGAAAACCAGCCATAATCTTAAGTCGAGGATAACTTTGCTTGCGACTTGTAGACCATGTTAGTTCTTCGGTTTTGTCATAGATGGCGCTGTAGTACTTTTTGTTGTAAGTTGCTTTTTGTAGGTCGTTACAAACTTTTGTCAAGGAGGAACAGCATCATTCTTCATATGATAAGAAGGAACCACCACCTAAGTAACTCAACAACGTAGCTTACAAACCAAGAATCGCGAAAACTGTAGTTGTATTAGATTATTCTACTTCACTCCTTTCCAAATCTCGAGGTTTGCAAGAACAGTTTTGTCGAAACTATGGTAAATATCCTTCGAATCTTACCTAGGTGGTTGAAATCGGTTTAAAGAGTTCTGTCGTGCAAAATAAACAGATTTTCCTTCTTTCTGCTATGCTCGTGGCTGGTGCTAATCATGTTATTATCTTCAATACATCAAACATAATTCTTTAACTTTGGCATATTTTCTTCAAAGATAATAACAGAACAAACATTTTTTTAGCTACTGAGAAGAGAAAGATCTAGCTCACTTCGGCAGGAATTGTCGGTGTGAAGTCTATACATGTTCCTAATCATACCATAACCTGTATGTATTCCTTACCCACAGTGCTATATGTGCTCACAAATACACATTGCATTTTCACAAACTTCTTGTCTGTCAATAAGAATATCGATAGCACTCGAAAAGTACAACATATTTCAAGTTAATTGGTACCGACAGGCGAAAAATTATAATCCCATATAATCTTCTTACAACTAACATGGTTACACAGTCTTAATGTTATTGGCGAGTTCTTTGTTCGGGGGTATCCATCCTCCGAAAGCTTTTTCAAATTCTTTTGCGACGGCAATTGTTAGGTGGTCGTTACATTTGTTGGCGGCTATTTGGATGCCCACAGGTAGACCTTTTCTTGAGAGTCCTATTGGGCATTGTGTGACAGGTAAGCCAAGAGCGTTGAATATCGTGAGGTAGCCACAGTTGAGGAATTTGTAGTAGATTCTGTAGTGCAGATGTGCTGGTGTCGGGAATGTTGGGTGTAGTAGGACGACGTCGCCTGATAATAGTTTCTGTAATAAAAAAGTACATTGGAATAATGGAAAACTATTGGTCCAATGACAATCTCCCGCCCTTATCCCAATCAAAATCAAAAGTCATTTAATTAAGGCAGATAATCAGCACTTTTTGAACATCAAAATAACAAGAGACAGTCCCAAAACGCCCGCCCTTTGCAACTTCCTAGTGTTTTGGCTGGGAACAAGAAGTAGCGGAACAAACTCCCCAGCAATCAACCAATTCCTTTGGAGTCGGTCATCTTCTTATATGCTTCTATAATATCGGAAAAATTATATTCTACTAATAAACTGATTAATAAGCACAACCATAGTTCTATGGTATGGCTATTATTTATGTATGTTTTTGGTATATTTTTCTTCTGAAGTATTTCCATGTGATCAAGGCAGATGCTTTGCCCTTGGATTTAAATTGAACTCTGATTTGCGATAGCTGTTCTTGTTAAATCCAAACTTACCTCAAACTCAGCCTTGATTTCATCAAAAATGCCGAGCAGCTTCTTATAGTAACTCTTTGGCAATGCATCGAAGAACTTCGTCAATGGTCCATAACAAACGCAGATAAAGTTGTGATTTGACATGCCTACTAGTGTCTTCAACACTTCAGGCCACACCGACACCCATTGGTCGCGTTTCTCTGGGTCCGTATAGATGTTCTTTACGTCTTTAATGTTCAACAGTATCCTGATGCTTGTCTCCCACATATGTTCTATGTTTTTGATTTTGAGCTGGAAATTAAAACGATGCGTTAAAAGAAAGCTTTCTACCAATGAAGCTAGGTTATCAACGTTCTTCTGCCGATTGTCTATTTTAATTTGCAATTGGCGCAGGATGTCTTCGGCCATACTTCCTGATTTCCTACACTCTCTCTCTAGCACATGTTCAGAATAGACACGTCAAAAGATGCGGAATTGACCACTTCGTGTGGGAAAAGCAGGCACAAAATCGGACCGTATCAAGTATAGACGACATCGAGAGAAGAAGGTCACAGTTAGATTTAAAACGTGGTGACATTCAGCTGTGCCCTACAATGTCGTCAATGGTGTTCTGACAAATCCGTTTTGTGCTCGGAGTTTTTCTGCCAAAATTGGATATGCTAACCTCTTGAGAGCACATGAAAGAGCGGTAGGTACACCAAAGCTCCCGAATACAGTAGCTATAGCCGAAGTCGGCTACATCATCACCTGTCATCCCAGTTGTCACTCCCTTGCTAGCTATTTATCTTTCACGCTGTATATTATCCATTCTTGTACTATATAAAAAAATAACTAGATAAAAAAATGAAAAATAGACAGTAATCTACTCTGCATAATGATCGGAATAGGAGACCGGACTGGGTAAAAAAAACGACATTCTATTTTGTCCGTCAGACAGGTAATACAAAAATATTAGACACGTATTTTTTGTTTTATCAAAATATCAAAAAAATACTTAGTTAAAACTCATTAAAGTTGGAGAGTGGGGGCTTACTACGTCACAAGTGGGTATAAAACTTACCCACATGTGACGTCATGCGCCATTTCAACTCAATATATCTCCGTAATTTTATGACCACGTGAAAAAAGAAAAAATACGTGTCCTATACTTTTCAATAAACTACCCGACGGACAAAGAAAAAAAAAGTTGGATTATCCCCTATTGCTTGGGTGATTGAACTTCTTCACACAGCCACAATCTTTTGTTCTGTGGTAATGAAAATGATAAAAGGATAACAATTTTATGTTAATTGCTTCTTATTGTTATTCTTTCTTTAATATACTTATGATATTTATTGAATAGAATAATAACTTGCATTTATAGCATAATAATTACTTAAGACGGATAGCCCTGAGTGATTGTTTTAGAACATACTGCAATACGTCAATCAATGAAGTGAAAGTTAGTAGAACGCTGCTAACTTAATGATAATGTTGCTTTTTTCTGTAGCTAAACCATCCACTTGGGACACAGGCTTCTCTGTGACAGGACGTGGACCACAATCTTAGTTATTTATAAGTACTAACCGGTTGAACTTCGATGTTATAGGTATTTTTGATGTGATCCTTGGCTTTCTCCATTGCTCTTCTGACATCAGTGCCCATAGGGTCTGATACGTTGCTGCCGTCTCCATCCATGTAGTAGAACTTCAGTTTTGATATGTCGACCTGAGGATACAACATGTTACCTAAGTCACTTTTTTTGGAATTAAGATTGGACTCGCGGTCGTTTCAAATTTGTTTTCGTCCTACGATTGTGCGTCTTTTGATTTCAGAGGATTTGAGCGACATTTCGGCTAGAAATGTGAAACAAGCAAGTTTTAACTTTCTTTCATCAATGAAGAGACCGATTAAGGGCGGATTTCACCAATGACGGAATGCAAAACTGCACACACACAAAAAACTCTCGAACGGCATTTCGATCTGTCAATTGTGTTCAGTTTCGCGCTCGTATCGATTCGATTATCTCAAGAATATTTTTAGAAACTTACAGGCTTGTCCAAAGGCACTTCTGGGCCACCTGGTTGCCTTAAAACTTTTAACATAAGTGTGAGGTCCTCTGCGTATCTCGCGAGGGGTCCAAGTGTGAAATACTCTTCGAAGTCAGGATCTAAGCAGTCCGGAACGTGGCCTGTAAGAACAAATTTATGTTTAATCTAATGAGTAAATAGATTTTATCAAAAGAGAAACGGAAACAAATGCACTGAAAATTGACTAAAATATATACACATATCAACATAATCTAGGGATACCTTAATTCTAGATAATTTACGACTTTATAGTTTAAAATCTTTTTCAGTTTCCATAAAAAGTTTATATTCAGATTGAAACCTCTATTATACTATTTTCAAAATTTAGAAAAAAACAAAATACGTTGGCAAAATTGTTAGTATTTCGTTACGTTAGGGAAAGTTAAAATTGTTTTATTAATATTAATTAATGAAAAGGGATTAGAATATTTTTCATTTTCAATTTAACTTGGATTGTGAGCTTTAAGAGTCATTTCACTTCGTCATTTGAATGGAGATAAAATGTTACGATGCGTGCATGTTGGAAAATGGTGTTATTCAACGCGTCGTTGCTGAGACCCTACACATCAGCCAAAACGTGATATCAAGGTTGTGGTCACGTAATCGCAGTACTGGGCATGTGGCTGAACGGCACACGGGTAGATATCGTGTTACTACGCAGAGACAGGATCGATTTCTCCAAATGACCACCAGAAGACAACCCAATGTCACAGCGATGCAACTCGTACAAATGCTCCGGAAGGGCCACCAGCTGCTGGTAAGCGACCAAACCATCTTATTCTCGAAGACCGGTACGTGTTCCAGCTTTGCGACGTGGGAATCGCGGTCAGCGGCTTTCGTGAACTTTCCGTCTACGGAACCCTCAGGAGGTCCACTCTCCTCGTCGTTCCAAGGCGGGTCAATCATGGTGTGGGCAAAAATTCGTCTTGGCGTTCGAACTAAGCTCGTTTGGATCCAAGGCAGCATGACTGCACAAAAATACCACGAGGAGGTACACACATCAAAAGTGTCTAGGGATCAAGCATTTTTATGCGGATTTCTTGAGATTGAGATGTGGCTTTGTAATAAATTTATGATTTTATAAATTTATATGGATCCTTTTTGGTGCATTTCATAATTTGAATCAGGAACTGTGAATCAAATTCGAGTAAAAGATGAAAATCAGCTGTCAATATTTTCCCTATAAAAACATACAACGCATTGAAGACATTAAAACACTGATTAAAACCAACGTTATTATGGAGCGGCGACGTCATTTAAGCAGGGAAGAAATGCTCAGAGCCGTGGGAATGATAGAAGCTGGTTCCCGGCAACGTACTGTGGCTTTAGCTCTGAATACAAGTCAGAGTGTTATCAGTCGACTTTGGACACGTTACCGAAGCACTGGTACCGTGGCTGAGCGCCATGGAGGACGGTATCGCTGCACCACACGGAGACAAGACCGATACATTCAAATCTTAACTCGAAGAGCTCCAACAATAACCGCCATGATGTTAGCCGTGAGGCTTCATCACTCTTCAGGGAACTTAATTAGCGACCAAACAGTCAGAAACCGCTGGCATGAAGTGAACCTTCATTCCCGAAGACCGCTACGGGTACCACCTATAGCAATGCACAATCGTAGGATTCGATATCAATGGGCTCTTGAACACAGAAATTGGGCAGAAGAACAATGGCGTTTCGTGTGCTTTTCTGATGAGTCTCGTTTTGGTATGAGACCGGATACAAGACGTATACGACACTGGAGAACCCCTGGACGCCAACAGCGATTAAAATCCTGCCAGGAAGTCCATCCTTATAGTGGTGGAACCATCATGGTATGGGCGGGTATTTGGATCGGCGGAAGAACTGAGTTGATTTGGATCAGAGGCAACCTCAACGCTCAAATTTATGCTGAGACGATTGTATCAGACGTCATCGTTCCTCTACAAGTGCAAATCGGTCCCTTATTTCAGTTAATGCATGATAATGCACGACCGCACACCGCAAGAGTTGTAAGACAGACTCTCGCCGCAGCTAACATCAATGTCCTGCCCTGGCCTGCTCAGTCGCCAGACTTGAACCCGATTGAGCATGCATGGGATATGCTACAGAGAAGAGCTCTGCCGAATATGGAGGGTATCCAGTCGCAAGAAGACCTTTTTTTGTTGTTGCAACGAACATGGGCGGCCATTCCACAGCGTGATTTGGATGAACTCATTTTGAGTATGCCAAACCGATGTTCTTGTGTTGTTAGTGTTCGCGGTAGAAACACGGATTATTAATTGTTTAAGTTACCCAATAAAATTTTAAAGAAAACTGTTATTTCAGTCTTTTTTTCGAACTTTAATGTTAGTGGTTCAAATGTCAAAAATCCCTTTATTAGAAAATGGCAAATTTCTTTATTAATGCAAAGGTGACTTGGTTTATCGTTACTGTGACAAACGAAAACACTTTATTTGATGAATCCTTAAAGAAAATTTTAATTAATATCAATCAGGAGAAAAGTTATTGCAAAAATATATGTTGATCCCTAGACACTTTTGATGTGTGTATTTATTGTCCCATAGAAAATTCAAATGGGCCAGGAATTTCTACTCATGGACATAATGTTCTTTCACATACGGCGCAGCTAGTGTCCACCGCTTTCCGAGACCACGATATTCAAGTTTTGGATTGACCTGCACAGTCGCCAGACTTAAATCCTATCGAGCATGTCGGGGACATGTTACAAAGAAAGGCTTTGAGAGATTTCCCGCCAAATATGACTACGGAACAACAACTTTACGAACACTTGCAAAGAACATTGGACCTCATACCGCAACAAGACATTGACAATTTAATTTTAAGTGTGAACAATCGATGTCGATGTGTTATTGAGGTGGCAACACGATTATTAATAATTATATTTCATATCCTCCCCACACATTTTCCGCGTTTTCGCAACATTTTTCATTGCTGCTCCGTTCCTATTGATCGTAGCCTGATTATAGCCTATGTCCTTCCCCAGGTTGAAATCTATCTTTTTGCCAAATTTCATTAAGATCCGATTAGCCGTTTAATCGTGAAAAGGTAGCAAACAAACATACAATCAAACAAACCGAGTGACTTTCGCATTTATAATATTAGTATGGATTATGATATTTTTAACGTCTGACCTTCAATGGAGAGGAGTCTGGGTGTAGGTTTGTGTCCAAAGATTCCAGTGAACATGGGAGGCAGTCGAAGTGATCCAGCAATGTCTGATCCTACGCCGATGATGGATCCTGCTGCTGAGATCAACGCCGACTGGAAATAAAGAGAAATATAACTTGGAGAAAACTGGGTTTATCGTCATTAAAACTATCTGACGCTGATTTTTTAAGCTGACAGGATGGAGTTGGAGAATGGAGGTGCTGTGTAAAGGTGCGGTCAAACCGAGTGTATACTATGACCACTTTAAGTGTGCAGATCAAGGTGGCGTTGCTTGGCAAATAATTTACATCGAAATGTCATAGTTGGTACATTTATAGGTTATAAATTGGTTTATTTATATTTTTTTAGTTCTTTGCTTTCTCGCTTGCTCAGATCAGTTGGTTTAAGTGTACTGTCAGCAAATGTCCGGTGACTTTGAGAGGTACAGATACAAAGGCCGGTGTCGGCAGCCCGCCCCTAGTCCAGCCCTCTCTTTCTGAGTGTATATAAGTGCTTATGTCCTAAACTCATTTTCATGGAAACGATTGAAATAGGTTTTACCTTGATTGTTAGCATTCATGTGTCAATTATAGGTTGTGGTTTATTTGAACAGGAATAAGTACAGCGCTTTATTAATTGTATAGGTAGGTATGGCTGTTTTTTTTAGAATCTTATGTTGGTTTACGTAGTAACAGAAGTTTTTTCTTGAATTTGCGAAATGATTTATTGTTTGAGCAAATTTTGCTGCTGATGACATCATCCAAATGTGACTTACTTTTGTGACTTGTCACATTTTCTGCTGTTATAATATTGTAACACTTAGCAAGTACTTAGTAAGACTTATTACCTAAATGAAATTGCACACTTGAGTGAACTTATTACGTAAAAAAGTCGTGACTATTGCGTTAACTTGGTTTTGACCAGCACTTGGGAGAGTTTGCTCTTGCTTAATTTTAACTAATGGTTGTTGTTAAGTAGGTAGTTAACAATGGCGGTAAATTATGTTTTTTTTTTAATGTTAGAAAATGGCTTCTATTGAGAAATTCGTAATGGAAATACCCTTTAAGTCTGCGCTTAATTCTGATCTTTCGTTCTGACCTCAAGACCTCATACTTAGCAGTAGCCTTTGCTTCTACTAGACCAATGAGGCAAAAAACTTCTTAAATCTTTGGCAAAACTTACTTCTCCTCCCGAAGATCCACCAGTCGTCCTCTTCTGATCATAGGGGTTCGTGGTAATACCAATAACGTTGTTGTAAGTCTCCCAGTTCATACAAAGTTGTGGTGTATTCGTCACAGCAATAGGAATCGCCCCAGCAGCTCTGGCGAGCCTTATCACGGCTGCGTCTCTCTTCGCAGGATTCCTATATGGGTACACCGTACCACAGTCGTTGCTCATGCCTGGAATTTTAATTGTTCGAATTAGGTGCAAGGTTTTGATATGCTCAATGAATAGTGGGTTTATTGCTAGTGTAATGGTTCTAAGAGTTGTAAATTATATTAATGTTGTAGTGTGATTTTAATGCTGAATGATAAAGTTGTAGATAAGTAATAATTATAATTAGTTGAACATCCTTGTAAACAATAGAAGTTTTATTCCAGACAGTTATCATTTTATTTTATATCAATGAATGTGCCTGCTCTTGCCCTCGATGTCTTACGATGGAAAAGTGAAGCATGAGGGTTCCGATGTAGAACGAGCCTTCCAAACTAATCCATGTCTATTAAAAAAAAAACAAGGAACAGCGATTAGGCATGTTTTGGAGCCTCAGAAGATGACGAAGTAGCCTCTCAAGGTAGGTACCTAAATCGCTTTTCAACTGGTCCAGTTTGGCCTGAATGATTGGAAATTGGAAAATGCATTAGTCAACGCTGCATCGAAAGTAGGCTCGCCAGTGTACTAAGCAGGGGTTACTGCACCTTTGAAAAGTGTCGCGGGAAAATGAAGACATGATAATTTCAACGCCGAAAATAATTGGAGAATTGTGTTTGTTGATCCTCTGAAAATGGTGTGTATATTGTTTTGATTTATGTTCAAAGATTGACTCTGTATGAAAAAGCGGTCATTGGGGCAGTCGCAAAAAATATGTCAATGAATGCATTTACAGCATTATTAGGTAGATAAACTTTTAATTAGGTAAATGACATATTTGGCCTACTATTACATGCCCACCTATAACATGCATAGGTATTAAAATGTGAGTGCCTATCCCTTCGGAGAATACAGGCGTTATGTTATGTTAAATTTTGAATAAAAACATTGAATCTATTATTTAATTTTATTAACAAGGAAAGGTATAGTCGGAAGACAAAATGGGGATGGCCAAAAGTTTAAACTTATCTGTGATTCGTTTTTCCCAACGTGGACAATATAGAAGGCAAGTAATATGTTAAAGGCATGGTCATTGCACCCGATAAACCATCAACAGGTTAATTAAACAGCAATAAAATCAAACATAATTATTACTAAATTTACTTCCAAAATAGACGGTTAAATTAAGTGACAAAAGTCTTTAAATTTTTCATTTATGAATGGAAATATGCAGATTGCAGTAATTCATTTGCATCGATTATTGACGGTTTAAATCGATGGAATCTACCGGTGTGTATTTATTTATAAATAAGTACATAGAATACTCTTTATTGTGTACACCAAATACGGTATTTTTTCAATAAATCTTTGTTTTTGTAAATCATTTTGTTACTTTTTAAAAAGGTAAATAATATGTAAGAAAAAGAATAAGCAAAAATAATAATATGAAATAATTAATTTGATTGACGGCACGGTTGGCGCGGTGGTTGAGCGATCGACTGCTGCGCTGTGTGTCGCGGTTTCGATCCTTAAAATTAAACACCAATTTCCTCCTCTTATCATCTACCAGGTGATAATGAAGATGATACAGCTGTGAATATGACCAGTTGAAAGTTCTGTAAAGTTTTTTTTATACAAGGTGTTGTTTTGCATTCTCGTCAAAATTTAGGTTGGATTGACTGACCTATGCTTCGAAACCTTGCAGGTCCTCATGCTTAGCAGTACCGCTTCCGTCTAGTAGCCAAAGAAGCATCGTTCAGGTGGCTCGTTCTAATTTGAAACAAATTTGTCCAAGTTCCCCTTACCTTCAACAGCAATGCTCTCCTTAACAGTCATAGGAAGGCCCAACAACGGATACTCTTTCTCCAGGTCTTCAGGCGTCCTATCAGTCGATGCTATCATCTTGTCGATGCCCCTGGCTTCTCTGAGCGCGGCATCGTATCTTGGCTCCACTATAGCGTTTAAGTATGGATTGGCTTCCTTGCATCTCTCTATGTAAGCTTCTACAACTTGCTCTGACGTGATCTGAAAGATAAAACGAACATGTTTTTAATTGATTTTTCGTTGTTTATTTCTTGGAGCGGGCATGACTCGAAATATAATGATTTGTTATAACAACTATACGGGTTTAAGGGACACAGAAGCGAAAACGCATACCACGTTCTCAGTACGCTACATCATTCTAAACGACATAAATTTTTCATCGGTAATTTAAAAAAAAAAAAAAAAAACCGGCCAGTTGCGAGTCGGACTCGCGCACCGAGAGTTTCGTAAAAACCTGTTAGTTCAAGTTAAAATTATTTTATTCTGTGTTTTTTTTTTTTATTAATAATGCGGTAAATTTACGGTTTTCGCAATATTTCCTATATCTGTGCTATAAGACGTTGCTTCGTACCAAATTTCAAGATTCTGAGTTCATGGGAAGTACCCAGTAGGTTTTGATTCCCTTGCGAGTGTCGAAAATTTTCGGCATAAACCGCTGTATCTTTGATTACGTTAATTTAGAAGTTTGATTTTTTCACAGCTCCAAGGGACAGTAGACTTGAGTACTTGATATAAAATCCAGCTTGATACCTTCACGGGTTCCTGATAAAAAGGGTCTTGACAAACAGACAGACGGACGGACAACAAAGTGATCCTATAAGGGTTCCGTTTTTGCCTTTCGAGGTGTAACCTACACGGTCAAAATGTATGGAACAGCTGATTTTTTTTTAAATCGTCGGTGTCCAATAAGCCTCGTTTACAATGTCGAATCACCAAAATTGTCTGATACATTAAGCAAACAGATTTGTGATTTACTATAACATAACTAGCAAACAAAGGATCTTCGAAATCGGCAGACGTGATTCAGAATTATCGCTGAACGTATGTGTAGACTGATGTCCTCCGGATGTTTTCTATTATTTTACCTCTGATATAGTATTTTAGTGAATGGTACTCTTCTAGTTTAAAATACCTCAAATTCTGACACATTACAAAAACAAAAGAAAAAGCTTACACAATATATCTAGAAAAAATCCTTCTTACTTAGCTTACTTATATATTCTACGTTAAGCTACTATTTAAAAAAAAATTGTTCTAAAAATCGTAAAGTTATGTTTAACTTTACGATTATTTGACAGGACGTTAACAATATAAGTTTTTATCATATCTTTTTTTTTATTCCTAGCAAATATTTGATTTGCATGCAATATAGCTAAAAAACAGGTTACATGGGGGAATGTCAGAAATTACAAAACAGACAAGATACTATGGACAAAAATACACAATCCAAATTATACAAAAAAAAAACATGTTTGAACTTTATGTTAATGGTCCTATTATTGATTATTCAGATTCAAATGTTCTATTATTATGTTTTCTACGTGGTTTTTTAAGAGAATGAAGTCTCAGTTTTTCTGAGACTTCGTTCGCTTTTTTGTCTTCGGTTTTGTTTTCCGTGTCGTGGGTCCTACAATAGACAGACCGATAGATATAAATATATAGAATGAATGCTCTCTATGACGTTCATCAAATTCAATCATTTAGTGTGGACGCAGAAGGAAGGTGGTATCTTGTCTCGATCGTCCCCACAATCGAAACTTTGTCAATAGGCATGAGAAATATCTATTTTATCTTATACATATTTAATTAATTCACCCATTAAACACGCTGCGAGACAAGAATGCAACCTGCTCTGCTTGGTTGGTGGCGTTGGTGCTAGTAGTCCCAAGTGACTCAAAGATGGCTAATGTTAAAAATTCAAAACAATCTATTTGCTAATATGCGTAATTACATAAAGTTGTTAAAATAGAACATAGTTCAACCATATTACGCCTTGAGGCATGCAAATCTGGGCTGCGGGACTGTTTGAAAGAGATACCGTGGCCCTGAAAAACAAAGGGCTAAGAAGGAACATGCATGGGCTTTAGTCAGTACAAGTCTGACACTACCTTCCGCTCCGCCAAGAGCAGGACCTGTCAATTGATGATTTACCATCCGTAAAAAAAAGGCATGCAAATCTTAAGTTTTTACGATTTAATGTATGACTACATTATTATATAATTCATTGCAACAATAATTAATAATATAATTTAGGTAATTTCTTCGTGGCAAATAATAATGAAACATTAGCAAATAATAATGTCACTAGAATAATTAAAATTTAAAATGTCATGTAGGTACTTATTAAGTAAATGAGAAATGTCAAGATACCTACATTTTTATATAATTGTAAGAATAATACTAAAAGATAAAATTAACTAGTGCATTAATCACATCAACAACAATATTTCCTTACATCATTGGCGTGTTGCTAGACTTGCAACAAATTTTATCACCGTTTAATAATGTCCGTACGGGAACTGTACTACTATTTCTTTTTAACCGACTTCAATTCGATTTTTTTGTGAGTACTGGGCCAATTGACGTGATTCTTTTTTGTTTTGGAAGAGGCAGTCCGCGCGGTGGTCCCATATGAATTTTATTAACTTTGCTCGAGTAGTTTCTTTTATACGTTTTTTTCTTCTTGTATGTTATGTGAATGAAATGAGATCCATTAATGGCCGAAAACAAAATTCTAAAAAAAAACAAAGTTAACTTTTAGAAGTCACCGAAAAAGTCAATGACACAAACAAAGTCACCGACTCAGTGTTTTTTTTTTGCAAAAATGATTATGTATAGCATTACTAGCGAGTGCTTCTGCTACGTACGGCGGCGCCAGCTACCGAGTCCAAAATTCAAGCTGGAACCAACCATACACATTCTTATCTGTTAAATCGGTTGGTTGGTGATACGTGATTTTTATTTATTAGGATTACTTCAACCAATAAGCTGCATCTTTTTCTCACACTTTAGAAAGATTAAATAATACTACTAATAATATTGCTTTAAGAGGTCGTGGTAAGCCCCCAGTTATGGCCGTAAGATGAGAGGGTCACGGCTACTCCAAAGTTCAAATTTTTCACCTTTTCGTTTCAATGTTAAAACCTTTCTTTTTAATAGGCTTTTTAAACTTTATCGACGGAAGAATAAAGATATTAACGTGACATTTTAAGCTGAGTTATTGCAGTCGCAAGTTTTTTTGGTTTTACATGTCAATGATAATTTATAGTATATAATATCTATCTACCTTCTCTTATTTGCATCTCATTGTCGCTGCTGTCATTTGTAAGTATTTGACAGTTTTTACAGGTTTGTCGGCTTGACGTCGATTTTACATTGCTCTACGTCGCGTAGACGCTGCACTGTGCCGCGTGCTACGTCACGTCACGCAGTCGCTGTGCTACGCCTCATGCTACACCGCGTGGAACGTCGCCTAATCGCTGCGTTCTTCGTGAAGACATTACGTTACGTCGCGTAGTCGTCGGAAAAACAATGTCGCTTTGACGGAGAGTTTACGTCACGTCTCCGCATCGTATTACTTCACATAGCATTGCCAGGTTTGAGATGCAAGTAAGTGTAATATAAGTAGCAGGAGGTAACCAGTTCCTACAAAGTCAGCCTGTTTACCAACCTGTTTAAAGCATACAAAAATAACTTTATCCTACCTGTCTAGTCCTGATCATCGCAGCTAGCGAAGTAGCGGACTTAAACAGTATGGGGTTCATGGGAGGCGGACATTTCTTGTTCCTCCTGATGTTTAGCAGGTAGGTCAAAGGCAGGACTATGATGGCCAGCAGTGACACCAAGAACCGGAGGAATCTTCGCATGAACGCGTTCATCATGATTGTCTGGAAACAAAAGAAGTTAAGGTTTAGAACAGGTTTCATCATAAAATGTTAATCAGTCACCTGATTGGCTGGTTGGTGTAATGGTGTTACATGTGCGACTGGGAATATCAAGCATTATTTGTGTCATGCCTTGTTGCTGCCAGGCTAATAAGGATTACTATGTATGTGCCTATCGGCTCATTGTGAATTACGAACTCTATTGATGATATTGGTCCCATGGAAAAAGTTGTTTAGTTTGATAGTCAACACACGTAAATAAAGGGATACAGACCCTTAACCAAACCGAAACGCACTTGTTCTCCACGGCATTGCAATTTTTTTTTTGATGTGGGCACCATCCACAATCCTTCACCTGGGAACCTAGTTACGGAGATATTGAAGGTCAAAGTTTCAACTTTTACGCTCGAGTAAACGTTATAACTTTACTTTAAATACCTCAATGACCCGTTTTTTTAAATCAATGCATACATCATAACAATGTAATGAGTGCCTGACATTGAGTTTTCACTCCAAAAACAAAACGTTTCCCAGCAATAATTTTTGCGTAGGGATTCTTAGCATTATATACAGAATGCTTTCCGTTTACACAATAAAGCCATACGTTACTACGTCCGTTTACACCATAAAATGACTTATTTTACACTGTAAAATAATGATAAGGTATCTGGTATGGTCATTTTATCTCTATAGAAACATTTGTGAAAGTTATCACTGCTGAGTTCCCTCTGATTTTTGTAAAGTGGTCAAGGTAGATGGCATTTGCTCTCTAGTTTATTTGTAGTACCTATATAGCATTCCTTTAAAAACTATCCTCTCTAGATCGATCAATCTCTTGTTTCTCTCTATATTTGTAACTGGCTTTGTATTTCTTTCTGTCTGCCCATTAGTGTTTCAAGGAAATAAATCTGCGGTTTTTTTTATTGTAAAGAAACCGGCAAGTCGTTTGTCTTTGTCTTAAAATACGCTGCCGGATCACATTTTGAATAAATTAAGCTAGCATTTATATTATTTAAATAAATTAAAATATCAGACATTGAACTAGTCCTCATAAAAATTGTGTGTAGACTTCACTCATAGAATTAATTCCTTTATTTTTACATGTCTAAATAAGTTATTTGTGTGTTTATCTTTTAATTTTATGTGCAACAAAGAATAAAAATAAGTTTTTATTGCCGTCAACCAGAACCAGTTGAATCATAAGCTTTTAATTATATAGAAAAATGGCCAGTAATTAATTAACACCTGTTAAACTTATAACAATTCTGAGAACATGAAGAAGAGAACATTTCTGAAGCTGATAGGCATCAGCTGTTTTTATTCCGTCACCGGTTTTAATTAGAATGAAGTTTTTTTTTTTTAAAATTATGAATAATTTAATTAAAAGTATAATTGCAAATAGTATGCATTTAGCCACAGTACCCATACATTAATACATTACAATTATATGTAAACTATAACTAAACGACAAAAGACAAACGATAATATAAAATAACATTCGGTCCATAGCTTGTGGAAAAGGCATTTGCATGCACCAAACTTGTTCGTCCGAACAAACTGTCATTTAGGCATGTCATTTAGGTCATGCTTACCTGTATAACAGAAATCTTTATAAAATAATTCACTACATCGGAAACTACACTTAGAACATTAGACAACGGCTTAGCCAAATACGGCGGATAAACTAACTTATAACTATTTAAGAAAACTTCAGCCAACACAAAGGCATGATACACACACGCCGTCAGCAAAATCAACACCAGACGGGTAAAAAAGTTCACTGTCGCATTAAAACACGAAATGTATAGAACAATAATGGACCCTATCATTTTATAATGTTACTCTACGTGCATCCGATAACATACTGAGTTGCGCTAAGGTTAGTTCCAGATAGTAAATTATCAAATAAACGATACTACACGCGTTTGGTAGGAGTTACGAACTACCGAGCGTCGTCGGCGTGCTCAAAGTTCAACTGGTGTTTGATATCGACTATCGAAAAGTACGGACTTTCTCTTAGAAGAAAGTGCACGTGCGTGTTCCGATGCAAGCGGTTCGTGCCTTATGTATATTTTACTTATGAATAGTTAATTAATTAGTGAATACTTCATTGAAATCATAATTCATTCATCAATAATTTTGGTACGCGCTAGGGTGTTTCACGTTGATTCCTAAAACAAAACAAAAGATGCTACTCGCTTTTCAGAAAATTATATACCTAACGTTTGCATTTTAACTTGAGTTAATTCAAATATTAATCGCAACAAGCACGTGAATCCATTGGTGTGGTTTTATTCATCTGCAGTCATTTATAGATCTTTGACAGTCGTTACTGGTCAGTCAGTAGGTCGAAAGTCTGACAACCAGTCTTACCAAGGGGTATCGTATTACCCAGTACTAAATGGGCTGTGGAGGTCAGATAGGTAGTCGCTCCACGTCAAATACTGGTATTCAGCTGCATCCGGTTAGACTGGAAACCGATCCCAACATATTTGGGAGACTAGGCAGATGATGAGCTAATTCAAATATTATAATTTGTTCAATAATATTCTACTTTAATGAAAGAAGTCAATGTTTTCACTTATATTTTCGTCTGCTGATAATTGTCCGATAGAATATTTACATTTCTTGCACATTGATATCAGCTTATTAGATGTAATTATTTAAACATTATTAATAAAGTCTTTGTGCAATATAAATACGTGATGATAAATCTCACACAACGATAAAACGAGTAATTTTGATAACGCTGCTTAGTAAACATTTAGGTGGAATTATCTGTTATCGATCATTTTCTGTCTGTTTCGGAATAATTATCTTGTGAAATACTCATTTACTCTCCAAAATCATCTTTTAAATAGGTAGGTAGGTAGACCCACAGATTTTTTATGTTAGTTTATTTTATTAAACTAGTATGTAGTGAGTATGTGTTAATTTACCGAATTTTTTGAAACTTACAGCTAATAAAAACAAAGTTCCCAAACGATACGGATTTGAAGGGCATTCACAACTTTCCGCAGTTAAACGCAGTTAAAGTAATAAAGAAAACACAACAAAAGAAAAAGGTAGGTGCAAAATACCTACTAAAGCAGTACAAACTCATCATCATCTGCCTAGCCTTTTCCCAAACTATCTTAGGGTCAGCTTCTAGACTAACCGGATGCAGCTGAGAACCAGTAATTTACATGAAGCTGACCTCCACAACCCAGTAGCTGGGTAATACGATACCCCTTGGTAAGACTGGATGTCAGACTTTTGGCTCGTGACTACTCGTAACGACTGTTAAAGATCTCAAATGACAGCCGGGACCAAGGGCTTAACGTGCTTTCCGAGGCACGGAGGAAACTGGGTTTGTAATTATGGTCACCCATCCACGGACCCACCTCGGCAAGCACGGCTTAACCTTGAAGATCGACCCGTGCGGCTATTATTATTTAGCCACGAGCTCCTCTCAGAACAAACTACAATCTAAAAATAAAAATAAAAACTAAAAATTACATTCAGACACAAACAAATCACTTCTCCGTAAAAAATACAACAAAAGAAAAAGGTAGGTGCAAAATACCTACTAAAATAGAATAAACAACAATTTAAAAATATAAAATAAAAAAAACTAAATATTACATTCAGACTCAAACAAATCACTTCTCCGTAAAAAACACAACAAAAGAAACATGTAGGTGCAAACTACTTACTAAAACAGAACAAACTACAATCTAAAAATATAAAATAAAAAAAAACTAAATATTACATTCAGACACAAACAAATCACTTATCCGTAAAAAAAGCTTTTTACTAGTATATTCTTGAGCCGAGAAACACTGGTGTTGAAAATGTCCAAATCATGTTCACTAATCTTTTATATAAAATTCTCGTGTCACAACACAATGTTAGTGACCGATTTGTATGCAATTTTGTGTGCATATCGGGTAGGTCTGAGAATCGGTCAACATCTATTTTTTATACCCCTAAAACCCATCGAAATTTCCACGCGAACGAAGTAGCGGGCATCAGCTAGTAAGTTTATAAAAATGTTGATGCTCTGTTCATCCTCTGATGCTCATAATTTAACCTTGCCTTGTTTAATTTGCCTTTGCCTTGCTCTTCCCAACTACTCTCTAAATATAAACCCCAAAATACAACTACCTACTGTATTTTGGGATCGCATTCCCGTTTAACCAGATGCAGCTGAATACAAGTATTTTACATCGAGCGACTGCCTAACCTAACCTCCAGAAACCAGTTACCGGGTAATACGATACCCCTTAGTAAATCTGGTTGTCAGACTTTCGGGATTCAATTGACTGCTGAACTGGGAACATCGGCTTAGCGTGCTTTCCGAGGCACGGGGGATCATGATATGAAGTGGATGGTCATCCATTCTTAGACCCACCTCGACAAGTGCATTTTATCCGTGCGGTTGTTAGTAATATTTAAGTTATATTGAACTTCTTATTTCTATATCAATGAACTAAAGTATAATCCAGCATATGGATGGCGTGAATGATGAAGAATGCCATTGTATTCTTCAGCCCACGTTACTATTGGATTCTCATAAACTATATCAGGATTTGAAATGTGAGCAGTAATTTGCCGAGTAAATACAACGTCTTTACATATTCCTATGTGTAAATACTAATACGTAATGAAGCGACGATCTATCCTCACCGGACGCACAACCTCAAGGTTTTGATTTCCTTACGATAGGCTATAAGAACTGATATTAATTACTAGTTTACATAATTGTCGGTGGCCTGTAGTACCTACTATGCCAGAGGCATGAACTTCAAGCAAAACAAACCAGCCAAGTGCGAGTCGGACTCGCGCACCGAGGGTTCCGTACAAACGTTGTTAGCTTTTTTCTTTTTTAATATTTTTGTTATGTGATGTAACTAAAAATTTACGGTTTTCGCATTTTTTTCCTTTATCTGCGCTATAAGACGTTGGTTCGAACCAAATTTCAAGATTCTGAGTTCACGGGAAGTACCCTCTAGGTTTTGATTCCCTTGAGTGTGAGTGTCAAAAATTTGCGGAGCGGCATAAACGGCTGTATCTTTTGATTGCGTTGGCTTAGAAGTTTAATTTTCTCATAGCTCCAAGGGGCAGTAGACCTGAGTATTTGATATAAAATCCAGGTTGATGCGAGTCTTGATAGACAGACAGACAGACGGATGGACAGCAAAGTGATCCTATAAGGGTTCCGTTTTTTCTTTTCGAGGTACGGAACCCTATAAAGAACAATTACCGTGTCACCATCCACACAATATGCATGATTAATGAATGAAAATTGTCGTTGGTCTAGTAAATCGCTATTGCTGAGTGTGTGTCTTGGGTTCGATTCTCAGGTCGTGCAAAGTGTTATTAGGTTTTTCCATCAGGAATTTCTCAATAGCAGCCACGGAGTCTGGATTTATCCCAGTCAATAGACTCGCCCGTTATTACATGGGACTTAAACATAGCTGGCGTAATGTGTACCTACTATTAGGTACGGGTGTACCTAATCCCCTGTCTAACACCCACAAGTGTTAGACGGGGGTCTGTCTAACACTATGGGGATAACAGGCGTGATAATATGTTATGTTATGTAAAACACAATTTTTTTTTTTTTTAACGGGTCATAAAATGGCTTTTCCCGCTCTGGGCGGAGCGGGAGGGATCGTCAGACTTGTACTGACTAAAACCCATCCATGTTCCTTCTTCGCCCTTTGTGTTCCAGGGCAGCGGTATCTCTTTCGAACAACCCGCAGACCATGTAAAACACTACTTGGATGTTAAAGTTTGTACTAGTAAATCCAATGGCTACGTGACTGAAGTGGCGGGAAAACCCCCAGTATCATGCAAAATGGTCTACAAAAACATCTTCTAATCCATACTTCCATACTCCATACTAATATTATAAATGCGAAAGTCACTCTGTTTGTTTGTTTGTTTGTATGTTTGTTTGTTTTTTACCTTTTCACGACTAAACGGCTCATCGGATCTTAATGAAATTTGGCAAGAAGATAGATTTCAACCTAGGGAAGGACATAGGCTATATATCATCACGCTACAACCAATAGGAGCGGAGCAGCAATGAAAAATGTCGCAGTGTTTGTTACCGAACTCCTCCGAAACGGCTGAACCGATTTGTATGAAATTTTGTGTGCATATCGGGTAGGTCTGAGAATCGGCTAACATCTATTTTTCATACCCCTAAAACCCATCAAAATTTCCACGCGAACGAAGTCGCGGGCAGCTGCTAGTATTACCTATAAGATCCGCATTTACATTGTATTTATACCTGTCATACTAATTACAGGTGGTAGATAATACTGAAGATAATTGTTTCCACGTCCGTTGCAGATAAAATGGATGTAAATAAAATTAATCACACGTTCCTTTTCGATCACTAGGAAAATTTTTTGGTAAATGAACTTTGTAACCTATAGTCACTGCTGACTTTTTCTCGCAATTGATAAAGGGAACTATATTTTCTATCACCAAAATTTATATTTGTCATCAAGTTGTATCACCTAATAAATAGATCTATCGCCACGAAATATTTTCGTTCTCAGATAAACAAAACTTGTTCCCAGGTATGAATTATCAAATTAATGTTAATATATGTGTAAAATAAGAGATCGATAACCAATAAAATTATTTTGCATTACATGAATATAAACTTCGTTCTTATAATAACAGTTTTGTTACTTAAATAATAGCTCTGTGCTCAGAATGGTAGATCTGTCACCAAATAAATAGATCAGTTCCTTAGAGACATAGGGCACATCAACTCGGAGGTTAGGTTACTTTAAACCCTGCAGAGAGAAATAGGAGCCCCGCGTAGCGAGGCTCCGTCGACTACTCCTTAGTTTGATGATTCAATTTTCGTGACACATCTATTATTTTGAAAACAAAAACATTTATTTGGTACTAGACCTTATATCTCAGGATTTTAGGTGATTTATTGTGGAACTGATTTTGCATTGTTTGGTGACTACATTTTGGTGACAGATCTACTATTTTGAGGACAAACCCTATTATTTAAGAAACACAAAACTAATTAAATTGGTGATAGCTTAAATGATACCCATTGATAAAGACGTTCTGATGTTGGTTCTTATTCTTTATCGTGTGGTGCCTAACCTGGGGTCAGGATTTATATGCCGCCTACGCGCCTCTGCTGTGACTTTACATGCCGTCGAGAAATATCTCTCAGGCATGCTGGTTTCCTCACAATTTTTTCCTTAGCAAGTGATAATTATACAAGACGCACATGGATCCGAAAAATCACAGATGCTTGGCTAGGGTTCGAACTTTAGATCTCTGACTTGGCAGTCTAATGATCAGACCACAAGACTATCACTGCTTCTACTCTGGCGTTGGTTATAAATAACTATGCTGAAAGATATTTAGCTTTACCATAAAAAATATTATGGCTCTATGCTTTTTATCCTTTGTAAGTAGTTTTCGAATCTATTAAACAATACAAGGCGTTTTGCATCCTCGTCAAATTCAAGGGGGTATCTATGCTAATGATTCTCGTCCCGAATCAATAATAAAATGGGTAGTTTTTTTTTTCTCTTTTACGGAAATCGGTAAGTGTGAACCACCCGTGTTTTAAACGCGGCCTGTCTGGTTCTTGCCTTATAACCTCGCTTGCACACATACAAACAATCTCAAACGTTTATTCGATAATATCCTAGTCCCTAAACCATGTTAAGGGGGTTATTCTGAAATACTGACAAACTTAAATAACCAAAAAAATCAGCGTTATATAGTAATTAACTAGGTACCGTAATTTTAATTGATTATTTATGTCTTTCGTGACCACCTCCTGAAATTTGACGAGTTTGCAAAACAACACCTTGTATAAATGGCACAGCTTAGGGTCATTCTATTATGGATGCAAAATAAAGCCACAATAATGACAGCATTTAACCTGTGAACATTGAACGCTAAAATTATTACTGGGAACAACTACAATAGTTTCTAAAACTGTCATGACTACGGGGCTTTTATTGATATAAGTCAGATAGAGGATAAAAATTCTACCATTTGCATTGTACAAAATGTCAAAAAATGCGATTGCACTTTGGATAGGCATTAATCGGTTTTTAATATATTTCAAACAAAGAGCATTCGTACATGTGTGTAGATGTTATCATAATATAAACATTGTGTAAATAGGATATACATAGGTACAAAGCTACATTAATGATAAACAATTTTTTGAACTTTATCAGATATATCGAAACATATTGGCCCCTATTAAATTACCTACTTAGTGATACTTACTTAGATGAGTAGACAATCGTCTTCTCTCATTCATGCGCTTGGAATGCACACGAGATGCATGATATGAATCTATTATCTAAGTATATAAAGTCGTCCTTGTAATTGTTTTATCACCCTAAGGTTGAAAGTCATTTGCACGTCATAAAAACGGCAAGGTCCCTTTGTTTATGTGACAATTTAATTAGAGGATTTTTATCTTAAATCTGGTTGAATGTTGGTTGGCCGGTCGAATTTTGTTGCTATGGGGGGGGGGGGTCTGAATGAGGCATGGGGACTTGGCGATTATAATTAAGCTTAAGAGGCCTATACCCAGAGTGGGTGAATTCTGGCTATGGGTAATAATGATGATGAATCTTTATGCACTTTCAATTTATTTAGAATTACTGTCAAAAATGATAAAGCAATTAAGGCGGCGACATTACCTAAGCTATAAGAGTAGATATTTTTGATGCATTATATATTTTTGAATGCATATTTTTCTGGTACCTACGTCTAATTGGTCATTTGTAAGTGTTTTACGAAGCAAGGGAAGTGATGTGCCAGTTGCTCATGATCCGTGACACTTATACACAATTATTTAAGCACTTATAAGCTATTTCAAAGAATTCTATCTGGATCTATGTACGCTCATTATGGTGTTTTTATATAAATATTTTTTATTCATTTTTTAGGAAAACTTACAGCTAAGCAGACAATGAGTAATAGTTTCCCCAACCGGTGGATTGGTCTAGGCGGACCTATTGCGTGGCCACCCCGTTCGCCCGATTTAAATCCATTATATTTTTTTCTTTGGGGCTATTTTAAAGAAATAGTTTATCAAGGAGAGAACAATAGCGAACAAGAACTACGACAAAAGTTCGAATTTGCTTGGGTACAAGTTATTAACAACAGAGGTGCATTCCCTAGGTTACGTAGGAATTTTATTAGACGCTGCAGATTATGGTCAGAGGCAGGAATATTGAGCATTTATTGTAAAATGTTTTGTTTTATTAAAACAATTATTTGACAATCCTTGTTTTGTTTTTCGTCCTAGAAAGATATTAGAGCCACTCATGGCCATGTGTAATACCTTTTCAGAATACCTATTAAATGCGCCAAAACTTGTTATACAGGGTCACTTTTCGGCAGTCTTTTTTTTTCACAGTGGGGTCCGAAGTAAATAAAATGTTATTATATGAGAAAAAAAATCGTAAAACTTAATATTACTTCGAGGGCGGCGGTGGCCCAGTGGTGGCAGCCCCGACTTACGAGCAGTAAGCCGTGGGTTCGAACCCAGGCAGGCGTATTACTTTGTGTAATTTATTTCATCATCGCTGCTCTCAAAAACGGTGAAGGAAAACATCGTGAGGAAACCGGCATGTCCTAGAACCAAAAATTCGAAGACATGTGACATCTACCAACCCGCACTGGGCCCGCGTGGTGGATTACAGCCCGCTCCCTCTCATAGGAGAGGAGGCCTGTGTCCCAGCAGTGGGAACATTATAGGCTAATGATGATGAATATTACTTCAACACACCCAAATAGCATGTCTAACGCAAGGACTTATCAGTACCAATCTAGTGAAAATTATAAAAAAGATACAGGATGTAGATTTTTTCGAATTTTAATAAGAATATAATAAGAATAAATTATAACTCTGCAGGGATAACCTTAAGGACCTCCCGTAGAAAAATTTTTTGTCCATCCCATCTAACCCCTAGTTGCGTATGATCCACGACTTTTTGGCCACCCTGAATACAAGGTGTTGTTTTGCATCCTCGTCAAATTCAAGGAGGTTACTATGCTAATGACTCTCGTTCCGAATCAATAATAAAATGGGTATGTTATGTTTTTCTTTTTCTTATGAAGAACTATTTTATTATATTTTACAAATTAATATTATTTTTAAAACTAGATGACTAAAATAACAACAAATTATAAAAGGGCGTCAAAAAACTCCTCCTCAACGCTGTAAACTGGTAACGTGCCCAAGAGACTGGCGGCGTTGCCACGTTGTATGGCAATACTTAGCCTCTGGCCAAAGTAAAACCCAGCCCTTGGGTCGCAGGAAGTGTCAACTAGGCGTTTAGAAATTTCCCTTGAAAAGGCTGTGAGCACTCGGACCCCACGGCCCCAGAGTTTCAACCCCAAACGGCTCGAAAATATAGTTACCACACAGGTAAATATTTTCAAATATTTACGCCGCTTGAGGTTCTCCGCAGCCGCAGCGGCAGCGCCTGTACAGCACGATGAGCTTGGAAGATGTGATGGCGCAAGAGTATCGACGCAAGTTGCATCCCACACTAAAGGCCTAGTACCCATCTTCCAAGGAAACAAAGACATGCCGTCCGGTCTTTTGCCATCGTCGCGTGCCAAGCCATTGGGTAAACATGTTTAGTTTTACACCCTGTATATGTTACGGGCAATTTGATAAGTCCGGGCACTATTCTCTAGTCTGTGTATTCACTAGTCTGTATTCATAATGCCCGACTTAATTGGGCGATGTGATTAAATCAGCATGATTAATCACTTTTCCCGGCCATTATGAATAATGCCAACCTATCTTGGGCAAAGTAATAAAATAAGTGAACTGTAGTGTTTTTGTTTATTAAATGAAATTAAAATAACAAAATTTTCATGAAAATTTAAAAAAAAATAACCTAACCCAATTGCCCGGCTACAAGTAGGGAATTATTCATACTGCCCGGTCCAAGTGATAAATTCAAGCTATCTCAAACACTGACTGGGACGACTACATGGACCACGGGCCGTCGGGCATTATTAATAATGGCCGGTCAAAGTGATAAATTAATCAATTTGCCCATTGCTCTTGGGCATTATTAATAATGGCCGGTCCTTATTAATAATGCCCAGTTAATCACGTTGCCCGTAACATATATATGTATGGAGCACCAAACAGTAAAACAACTGTTTACGCTCGAAGAAGCAATCAGATAAAATTTTCTTCTTCATATTTTCTACTTCATAATTTATTAAGACTACCTGGCAGGTTGAGTTGTACATACGACTTGCTCTCATCATGTACGAGTTCCGTCTGTACGTTGTACGTAGTGGCTATCACTGGGGTGTGCAATAAATGAGATCTACGCAAGAACACAGACGGCACTTCAGCCCGATTTTGTGAAGCAACTCGATAATAGCAGTTGTTCCTTGGTATCTTGAAAAAAGGCAAAAAATATCAGATCTTGTGTAAGAGACACAAGATCTGATATTTTTCGCCTTTTGTAGAGTGGAAGGATATGAAAGTTTTTGCAACGGTTGGTATAATTCGTTAAAACGTTTTAGACCGACATTGAATGTGCCTCAAAAACCTTTTCTGTACGCTCTCAGTACGATTTATGTATTCATTATAGTTGGGGGTTCCAGAACTGAGAGGCATTGGAGAGGCAGAGGCAAATAACTTACGAACAAAGGAACAGTATAATATTTATAACAGTCTTTATATTTTTGAACTCAGATGACTCCCGGAGAGTAAAACCGAAGTGCTTTTGATGGTTCCTTGACTACGTTGCCTATGTGCACATCAAAGAGGAGCATATCGTCAAAAGTAACTCCCAGATCCCTGATCCCTGTAATGTAGGGAATTATCTGCTTGTGATACGTACATACTATTTTTCCCTAAATCAAAAAAACAAATTAAAAATACACTATGCCTTCCGTGTAGTCGATTTGTTCTAGGACGACGGATGTACGTAAGGCTCTTTCAGTATAGATACGTACGGAGAAAATAAGAAAATTATTTTTCATTTGTATCCAAGATCCTTGTAAAAAAGGGGTCTAACGTTATAAATAAGCAGGCACCTTTGCTCGTTGAATATGACCTATATTGGTACATAGGTACATGTCTTTAAAACTAGATGTTGTTGATCATAAGAAGTTATTACAAAATACCTGAAAGGAGAGACAAGATGAACGCTCTAATGATGAACATTAAAATACTCAACGTAATTGTAATTCAGAAAGTAAATAACATCCTAAGTGGAAACGAGAGCCTACCTAAAGGTAACTTATTCATTAGGAAATATGCATTAACACTGCTCGAATAGTCGAAGCAATCAATCAAGAATTTCAATCGCACTCAGAACCACAAGACCAACGAAGCAGTGAAATAAAGGATGGCTGTAAATATATTTATAATGCACAGCGACTAGTTACTAGATGATGAAAGTTCACATAGCAATAAGCCTTAGAAATGCAAGGGCGTAGCATTTTCCTATTCTAACACACACACGTAATAATGCTAATTGAAAAGAAAACTAAGTTACCTACAGTTTGGCGACGAGCCACTAACTTTTCACTATTCATTTATTCAAATGACCTAACCACTTTTCTCTATACACACCAATAACTTAGCTACTTGATTTTATAGACTGCCTTGTTGATCTATTGGTCGTAAGCGGTACTGCTAATTTGCTAAGTATGATGTTCCAGGATTGGATTCTCAGGTCGGGCAGTGGAATCAATAATTTAGTGGAATCAGCAGCCGAAGTCAGAATTAGAGCTCGGTTGATGGCAATAGACTCGCGAGGATTATCGGAGTTAAACTTAACCAGCGAAATGTAGGTGTATCAAAGACAAAACCCTAACCTAACCCTTAGGAAAAAAACAGCCACGCCTGTTTTCCGCAATGTAACATTGATTTTAAAGATAATTCAATGATTTCGTATAGTAAAGCCTTGGTTGGTAATACTACAGAAGAATGCACACGTAAGTAGGTAAGTATATAGATATTTATTTATCGGCTACTACCTACTGTTAAAGGTAGTGGCATTGAGGGCTAACGCAATATTTACTAATACCTACACGCGCGAGTGCTGTTCAAAGACCAAGGTACTTGGAATTACTGCGAGGATTGCCCGGAGGACAAGGTGGAGCACACCGTGACCCTCGGCTACCGTAGGCGCGGGCCTGTGGACGGTGAGTAATGGGCTAGTTAACCGTTAGTCTGTCCGTCTTATGACGACAGGCCGTGTCGACGGCGGGTACGTGTTCCACGCGTGCCTCAAGGAGTCAGCAATGGATGTCAGCAAATCGGAAGCGGTCCGAGAGGGCCGATGCCTCGGGACTGTTCGAAAGAGATAACGTGGCTCTCGAACACAAAGGGCTAAGAAGGAACATGGGTGGGTTTAGTCAGTACAAGTCTGGCACTCCCTTCCGTTCCGCCCAGAGCAGGAGGGGTCATTTGATGAGTTCCCATCCGTAAAAAAGAGGTTCTTTGAATTGTACTTACTTACTACCTTACCTGTGAGTGTGCGATTGTAGTGCAAAGGTATGTTGTCTCAGAGAATAAATAAGAATTTGATCACCAGACTTACTCTCTGCTCAAGATTTTAGGTAGGATATGACGAACAGGAAATTGGCTCAAGAAAAGAGAGGCATAGCTATACCCAGCAGTGGGTGAATTTATGCTGATCATGATGATTAACAGGTATTTGATTGAATTAAGCTCAGATCTTGATGCGAATTTCAGCCATCTTACTATAAGTTGTATTGTAGTGTTTAAAGATATTCCACCTCGCCCCAGGTCTGTGCTGACGAGGTATGACTTCGGAAAAGTTGATGACCGATGATGATCGGTTCTTTGGTGACAACGAACGCAACTTTTCCGAAGTCAGACTTAGCCTGTTTACCCGTACCTATTTATCAAATGGATAGATTTTGTCTCAAAATAAAAAAAGGGTATTCTTTTCCCAATTATGGTCGCGGAACCCAGACTGGAAACTTCAACGGTTTCCAGTCTAGCTGGATGCAGCAGTTAACCTACTCGTACTTTAACAAATGGAGGGACCATCTTCTTGCTCTAAGCCACTAATGGTACGTAAAAAAATGTAGCAACTTTAACATTTTAATGCAATAAACTTCTAAGTCACATACCTCAACACATTTGGACGGAGATAAATCGCAATTGAAGCAAGTTTACTACGGTACGGTATAGTATAGGTACCGTGAAGCAATCGAATAGCTCAGCAAGTTGGTCAAGCTACTAAGGCTAGGCTCCTTGCGAAACCTGCCAGTGTTTTCTCAACTTCACACCGGATGGTAGATCAACAGAAGGATCGTTTGCTGATGACGATTTTGCGACATTTGAAGAAGCGGAGATGCCAAGAAACTTTTGATATGGTTCGAAGAAATACCAAATAAATAGTTTTATCATCCAGTGTGACATTCTAAACTGTACCTATGTGTAGTTTAATTAGTATAGAAATATAACATAACATTAATTCTGAAATCCTCGAAGGATTAGGCAGAAGTGTATCTATAGTCAAATGGACACAAACCCAGACTGCGGGCTGCTACATAGAAGGGAGTGCTAATCAAATGTAGGTCCGTGTTATGGGACAGCAGCATGAAGACAGTTTAAACAGCCAGCTTGTGCATCGTATGGCCTAAAATGGCCGCTATAGCAGAATCTTATACTAGGATAATAATACGAATTACGTTATAATTTGTGAAGTGTACACAAAGTGAGAATTCATAATATTGTATATGCTGCGTTTATTGCTGTTTTTTTTTTTAATTTTAGCGGCCATTTTATAAATAAAAATACTCGCTGAACTTGCAACTGCCTAAAATGTTTCCACTGCCTGAGTTATCAGCATCATGTAACTGAGTTTGTACGGAAACAATAGAAGAACAGAGATCAGCTTTTTTGAATGTCGAAAGTTGAAGATTAGTTTCAGTTCTGATGATTAGATGAATCTTCTGAACTTCTTTTTTTCTGGTTGTCCTTCCGAGATCCGCCTATAGTCAAGGTTTAAATCTAACCTTCACTATGAGGATCAATTGGTATTAGGTTAGCTCGAAGAAGACCTTTAGCTTCAATTTGATTGGTGCTTGCAACAGCGTTGAAATATCGGGATCTCAAAATAAATAGGAAACATGTTTAAAATCCCGTTTTTAGTGATAATGATACCTAATTTGATTGGGATGGATAACTTAATTTAAATAAGAAAACATGACAAGCATTTAAATGATAGGGATTTTCTAAAGAGTCTTATTCTGTTAGAGTTCTAGAAAATTCCAGCCGAGAATTCATTCTGTCATCCTTAATAATACAGTACATTAGGCACCTGCTTACGCATAATTAGTATTCATGTTTGAGTATATTTAGCACAGCATCTAATTTATGTGTGACTCTTATATACTTCCTCGCTTTGTCTATTTGCTTACGCATCTAAGTTTTTTTATTGAAGCATAGCAACGAGATAAAATAATTAATATGAAAATCCAAAAAGTTAATTTCAGTTTATTTTAACTAAGACCCTGGAAAAAAACGTGAGAGAATTTTGGAAATTAAAACGCAGTTCTGTTTCGTCTTTTGGTCCCTCGTCCTAATACCATACTAAGTAGTAATTATGTATTTGTTTTTGGCGCCACGGATTTGGATGAAATTTGACAGGGAGAGGGACCGATGTATGTACTGGTTTAAGGTGTGGTCAAACCGATCGACAGAGACAGAGAGAGATAATGTACTGAAATATCTGTCAAAATCGGTCAGCAGCCGGACATAGGTTACTTTTTACCGCGGTCGTAGTTTTCGACAACCACACATGGGCGAAGCCGCACGCCCACTATTATTTACATGCCCTTGCGCATCTATCAACTCGTTTGTTCTAAGCAAGCGCAAATGCTGTCGCGGGCAACGTGTGATTGGAGTTTTCCATCAGAATTTTTTCAGTAGTAGCCACGGAGTCTGGTCGGTCACGGAGCTTGGTTGATGGCAACCGTCCCCTATTATAAGGAACTTTAAAATAAACTGGTGAAATGTGGTTGTATTATTAAGTACAACTCTGCCTCATCTTTCGGGGATTACAGGCGTGATGTTTAATTTGTTATCATATGTTTTGTAATACCCGCTTTATCATTTTTAACAACGGCAATATTACAAAATAGAAGGTGTGACACAAAAGCAAATTGGTCTCTCATAAACAAACTTATTCATGTAAATCCATGTCTA
Source organism: Cerastis leucographa (assembly GCA_963082945.1). Classification (NCBI taxonomy): domain Eukaryota; kingdom Metazoa; phylum Arthropoda; class Insecta; order Lepidoptera; family Noctuidae; genus Cerastis; species Cerastis leucographa. The sequence goes on along the minus strand of OY720356.1, from coordinate 14,466,063 downwards.
CAAGAATATTATGACAACAATTTTGTCAGAACAAAGCTTGACAAGTTTAAAAAATTACAGCCATAAAAAAAATCTTCGATTACATAATGAAGAAAACTTCTAGTAAATAATACCCATCTTCACTAACATTAGGCGAAACCTGAATTAATACCTAAATAAAAGTGCTTTATCGGAATTTTACACTAAAAATTAAGAAATAAAGCGACTGCCTATCTGACCTCCACAACCCAGTAACTGGGTAATACGATACCCCATGGTAAGATTGGATGTCAGACTTTTTGGCTTCTGACTACTTGTAACGACTGTCAAAGATCTACAAATGACAGCCGGGACCAACGGCTTAACGTGCTTTCCGAGGCACGGAGGAAACTCGGTATGTAATTATGGTCACCCATCCACGGACCAACTTCAGCAGACACGGCTTTAACCTTAAAGATCGACCCGGGCGGCTGTTATTATTTAGCCACGAGCTCTTCTATGGAAGTATGGAAGCAATATAATAGCATATATTCATTATAGACGACATAGTAAGATATGAGACCAGTAAACTTCATATGTAATACGCAGTTTTACCGAAAACATACCTAGAACAACAACTTTAGTATCTATTGGAGAAAATCAGAAGAAAAAAGGAATCACGAAGCTGTTGTACTCCATGGAAATGATTTGGTACAAAAAGAAGTTGGCATGAAAATATAGACCGAACTTCGATAACTACGGAATTGGTATTCGAACAGTTTTTAAATAAATTTATTAAGACAGTATGAATAACTAGGGTTTCATATACAAGGTGTTGTTTTGCATTCTCGTCAAAATTCAGGGGGTTGTCACAAAAGACATAAATGATCAATTAAAATTACGGTACCTAGTTAATTATTATTAAACGCTGATTTTTTTGGTTGCTTAAGTTTTTCAATACTTCAGAATAACCCCCTTATCGTGGTTTAGGGAATAAGAAATTATCGAATAAACTTATGATATTGTTTGTATGTGTGTAACCGAGGTTATAGGGCGAGAACCAGACAAGCCGCGTTTAAAACACTGGTGGTTCACACTTACCGATTTCCATAAATAAGAAAAAAAATAAAAACTACCTACCCATTTTATTATTGATTTGGGACGAGAATCATTAGCATAGTTACTTCCTTGAATTTGACGAGGATGCAAAACAACACCTTGTATGTACAGTCACGTCTTATAATATGTATACACGCAGCAACTTTTAAAAACGATTTTCTCCTACTGTATTGATTAAGGTTTTACGTTTTCACGAACATGGAATTTTGGAAGCCATACTATTACGAAATAGGTCTTATCTTAACGTAGAAACCTTAATTCCACGAGCAAATCACTTTTCAGTTTTGCTAAGTGTATACATATTATTAGACGTGACTGTACAAGGAACACGGGCGGTAACGGTTATCACGTGTTCGATACATCATTGTAAGATAGAATTCTTTTGACGGTAATTTCAAAACAAAAACAACGGTTTCATACATTTTAACCGTAGTATTGCAGTTTTGTAGGAAGCAGTTGTTTTTTTTTAATAACCAAGGAGTTTCTATGTTCAGAATGATCATCATCATCATCAGCCTACAGCAGTATGTAGTATATTCAGAATGATGTACCTACTGTATACGTGGTAACCATTTTAGTATCCCTTCCATCTTGTATACATTTTTGACGATACCAGGTGGCCTACCATGACGTCTTAAAGCAGTATTGTTTTATTCTTATTCCAGTGTAGGAAAGAGACGGAGCTATAGAGGACTTTTAGCGCCATCTTTTTCCCACTCTTGAATAAGATTAAAACAATACTGCTTTAAGACGTCATAGTAACCCCCCTGTAATATCAACATCAAATTACCAACATCCCTTATCAACATCCACAAACATCTTTGCACTCCTAGAAGTGGTCACTGTCACAGCGTGTTCTAGATTCGATTCAGTAAACCAATTCTTAACGGCTGGCCGAACTAGTGAAGTAATCAACGGAAGGAACAGAACAATAAGTCGGTGCACTGGCTAGACTTTCTAAACTGTGGCTCGGTATGCGTAACACTTCCAGTCACTGTGTATTGATGGCTCAAGGACATATCAAGGGACCATTTCGACCGAGTTCTTAAAGAGATTCTTTATTAGACTGTTTTATCATATGTCTAACCGATTTCAAAAAACGGGCCAAGTGCGAGTCTTACTCGCACACAGGGTTCCATAGCCCCAAACAATATAATAACAATGTTTTGAACGGTCATTCATTAGTAAACCTTCACTCAACCGCAAAACTAAATTTGTTTTTCATAGTAAGTTAATGAAAAACAAAGGTACTGCTGCAGTTTGGTGAAAAAGTCCCATATCTCAAAACTACATATCAAACCTTATTCAAACTAATTTTCGTTGAAAGTTTTTTTTACGTTTTACATCCCCATATTTTTTTCAGAATTTTCATCTTCTTACTTTAGAAATTAGAGGGGGGGGGGGACACTTTTTACTACTTTGTAAGTGTCTATCTTTCAAAAGATTGACTTTGAATAAAAATGGTTTTAGGAACCTCAATGTCATTTCTAAAGACCTATCTACAGACACCCCACACGTATAGGTTTGATCGTTTTTTTTTTTTTTAGTTTTTGTTCCATGTATGGGAGGATATCCTTATCTACATATTTTTTTTAAATTTTGTACAAAAATCATAATGCGGTTCACAGAATACATCTATCTACCAAGTTTCAGCTGTGTAGTCTTAATAGTTTCGGAATAAAGTGGCTGTGATACGGACGGACAGACAGACAGACAGACATGACGAATCTATAAGGGTTCCGTTTTTTGCCATTCGGCTACGGAACCCTAAAAAGGAGGTTATTAATTCGACCAGTACCTATGTAATATTGTCAGAATTGCACAGTTTTTTTTTCAGATTTTCTGAAATCTCTGTTGCATTTAAGTACATCATCATCTGCCTAGCCTTTTTTTCCAACTATGTTCAGGTTGGCTTGCAGTCTAACCGGATGCAGCTGTTCAAGTACAGTAGCAGAAAACATAAGGAAACTGGTATATCTTAGAACGGAAAAGTTTGAAGACATTTGATATCCATCGCCCTGCACTAGACCCAGGAGCTGGGAAACTAAATCTGCTATACCATAGTATATCATAGGGGATAAAATATCTATTGCATAGAGTGAAACAGTGTCCCATAAGAGGGAAGATGATAAATGCTGATGAAACTATGTTCCAGCATTAGGTACTTAAAAAAGGATATTATATTTTACAAGAGACAAAAGCCAAAGAGTCAATAACGAAGTGAATGGTGGACATTAGAGCTACCATCACAATCTCGAAGAACATCTGGATAATCGAAGGCAATTCTTGATGTATGTTGTTAGCCATTACCAATAATTGGACTGATTAGAATTTTGCTATGAATCAATTAAAAAAAAAAAAAAAAACGATGTATTGTGTGTTGTACTTGTACTATAATACCGTTGTGAATTGCACATTTCTCCTCTATACGAGAGGCTTCCTAGCAGCATTGCCTGATTTAAAAAAAAAGTATAACAACAAATTATAATTTAATAATCTAAAGGGAATTATAATTATCGATCGATAAACATTAACTGCATAAGAATGCAACAGTGAAGCAATCATGTGCGCAAGCGCTCCTAAAAGGCGTCAAAGATAAGTTATATTGAACTATCAATTAAGAATGCACCGCTGTACTTAATGTGATGTCAAAATCATTGATAATTGTCCAAATTATCAATTAGAAGTAATTTTTACTTGATTAATATTAGTCACAAATGATCTAGTAACTTTAATAATATTTTATTAGTTTTACTCGAATATTTCTTCGTGTGTTAGGAGAGACTAACTCACTATTGCGTTTAGTTAGACTACCGGCTTTATTGTACTTATGTATGTATTAATAGTTTCTCTTATAACCATTAAAATAACTTAAAAAGTTAAAGTGTAGCTACTCAAACTCAAACGTAAGTGAGATCGAGACATCGTTAGTTTCAAGTGAAAACTGCAATCTATACGCAGATCTACGAAAGACGCATGTTCTAAATAAATTCAAAAACAGATTTTAAACAAACAATACATACAGTTCTATCACAAATACTTACATTTTAAAATATCACGTCAATTTAATTCAAGTTGTAATAAACTGTAGAATAGAATGCACAGTGAAGTTTTATTCGTCGATGAAGAATCGTTATTCGCGTGCGCACAGCTGTGGCTCGCGCTACCGACTCTGGCACAACACTGCTGCGCGAACGCAGAAAGTTGGTAAGTAGACCTGTAGTAGCTATTGTCCCCAACATTTATCTGCATCGGGAAAAAAAATGCCGCTTCCGATGCATTAACCGTTATCTTGAGAAATGGAAAAAGCGACCTTGTATGGTACATCGAACAGATGTCAGCACCTTTAATTATGCGGATGAGAATTCAATCTGATATTTTTGGGAAAGATTTTTGGAGATGTTTTATTTTTGTATCAATCGAGAAGTCGTGAAATATATGATTGTGTGCATGAGGGAATTGTTTTCATAACAAAACTCCTTGTTGTCATAATATTCATAAGTTTAAATAACGGGTTATAATTTTTTAAGATCTATAATGATAAATTAATTCAAATAGGAGAGCGATTTTTAAATTCTTTTGAAGGTGATTTTTTATTACTTTTAACTTTAGTAGTCTAAAAAAATTCCTTTTTCAGTAGCATCCGATTGTATAGTTTTCAAAATTCAAGATCATTGTTGGTTCCTTGACTTACTGCAACCCTGCAAGTAACTTAAAAGATAATACAATGCTTACCGCTTACTAAAATGTGCTATCAATATAATTTATCACCTTTCACGGCTAGGGCTCACCTTTCGCATGGTTCCGAGTTCCGTGCTTGTCAATAAGAGTGGTTAGGTCACGGTCAACCATCTTATTTGTGTCAGCTCTGCCCTTTTGGCACTTGACCCCTGCGGAATTTCAATACGATTTGTGCTTCTTTGAGGTGGCTTGAAGGTGGTTTTTGGACCTTACTAAAATAAGGTTCAAAATTGAAAAGAAGTCTGACTTCGTATGGAAATGTAATGAGGAGGGTGGAAACGCATGTGACTGAAAGAGTGATCGATATGAATGTTGATGGATGAGAGGAAGAGGAAGGCCAAAGAAAAGATGGATGTATTGTGTGAGATAGGATATGAAAGAGAAAGGAGTACATAAATGATGCCGTGACGTCTGAAAAGGGAGAATGGAAGAAGAAAACGTGTTGCGCCGACACCAAGTGGAATTAGACAAGTGCAGAAAAATGATGATGGCTGATGATTTAAGAGGGACTCTAGTCGGTAATTGAAAGTATTTGATTTGATTTGAAGAAAATATTGCCGTCGCGCTGCGCCCGACCAAGCCCCCGTAAAGTGCGAAAGGGACAACTGCAGCTCAGGCTGATTTTACTTACAAAAATCTTGACCAAAAGACGTTTTGTATTCCGCTGTTTTCTTCTTCAAAACTAAACTGATCTAAATAATTCTTATTTATATCAAAATTTAGAGGAAAGGTATATCTATGCTTCCATTATTTTATTTTTGTTAAAAACTTATCTAATTTGTCTGATTGTCGTCTGAACATGGCGGTAAAAACGGGCATTTTTTTCGAGTTTTTAGATTGTCATAATTATTTTAGTGATTATGTTTAAAAATAAAGGAAATTATAGGGGCATGTATTAATAAGACCTAGATTTTTTGGAAAAAAATCATTGCTCTAGACCCATTATCCACGAAGAAAACAGCGGAATACGTTTGTATGGAGAAATACCGACTAGAGTCCCGTCTTAAGATACAAATATACAGCAAAAGTGAGGAATGATTATTATGAAAGAAAAATTGGAGTGATAGTTAAACGGGGAGAATTTAAGAAGAAAACGCGTTGCACTGACCCCAAGTATAATGGAACAAATAATACATCTTTATTATGAAAAGTTGTCTTGTAGTTAGATAGAACTTCAGTTGTTTTTACTTAAGGTAAAGTGTACAAGAACACATTTATTTTCTTTTCTGAAATACTTCTAGTAAAATTATTATAAATCCACACTCAATAGTCTAAATCTCGTAGCTTCGGTGTCACGTGTATAGTGTGGGAATTAGAGTTTACAACAATTAAATATAATTATTTCCTAGCACGAAAATAGCTCTTTAATTGCAAATAATTATGTTTTTGTAACGTAAAGAACCTACTTAATTTTCTGCTAATTAGTCATTTGAGTTAAATAAATTACACGAAATAATATGAGTGCTTGGGTTCGAACCGACTTCCCTACAATTCGTAAGTCAAGGTAGGTAGGTACCACTGCTGTCACATCCTCCATGACTCAAACTCTTGCACCGATTGCATGGTGTAGCGAAACTAATTGTCAAAAGAATATTACCCGGCTATTGGCTAACCTTCCCCCGTATTCACAAACGCTCGGATTCGATTTCGATTCGGAAAGTCGTATGTCTATCTCGCTCGCTTTCATAATGCCAAAACCATACGACTTATCAAATCGAAATCGAATCCGAGCGTTTGTGAATAGGGGGCCTTGTCAAACTTTAAATAGCTCAGTTTGAAAAGTTGCTAGTGACCGTTTGCAATCGGAATGTGACTTCTGTGTAAATGAGTCATATCTTTCGGTAACTGCTTCACTGGTCTAGTAGTTGTAAGTATCGCTGTTGTGCATCAAGTCTTTGGTTCGATTCCGAGGACTGAAAAAAATGTTTTAGTTTTTCTGTACTGGCAATTTCACAGAAGAATAAAATTGTGATGTATGTGAGAGGAATTTATATTCTCTGAAATGCTACATTAGGGAATTTCTTGGTAATTTTTAAATTACATTTTCCATTTCCCTAGAAAGTCATAATTGTAATTCCCGGTAACTGGAAAATGATAACAACCGTTCAGGGATATAATATAATACATTTGAGATAAGTTCTGTTTCGTAGTCCTTAATATTTCTAAATACTTGCCATCTTAGTTGATTTTTTAATTGCTCATACGTTTACTTTACATTTAATTAGTCATGAAAACCAGAGATCTGAGTAACAGCCATTGTTTTATAATTTAATTGCTATCTATCAACTTAGTCCTTAGCAGGTCATTGGTCTCTCCCATGGGAGGGGGGGGGCTACACAACACCTGATGAATAATAAACTACTTAAGTAGCAAAGTGTAGGTGTTTACTAGTGCTGCGACTCTACCTACTCCTTCAGAAAATATAGACTTAATAATACCACGCTAAGAATACAATACAAAAAATAATAATGCGGCTCATCAGTGATTGGCGCTGCGTGTCGCGGCGATTCCCGCACGTATAAATGTTTCTATGGCCTACAGGTAGTTGTTCCGGGTCTGGTCGTATATGTATCTGAGTTTAAATGTACCCACGAAACATGTGAAATTTCTAGTGTGAGGCGTAAAGTTAAAAGAAACAGAAAAAAAATCATTCTACTCAGAAAGATAGTCAGGTCTTTCTAATAGCGGAGTCCATAATATGTACTTACTTACCTATCTATAATGTGCACTCAGCGAAACTTACAAATGAGGCCAAGTATGAAAGCTTCATACGGATTTTCTCTCAAGACTCGGCTGAGTAGCTAGGTACTTGTCATTGGCAATGGCGACGACTATGTTGTTAGCAAGTGGACAGTTATTGCGTGTGCGCTGGTGCCGAAGTATTATTGCAATGGTGCAAAAATTTCAATTCTCGACCCCGACCCGAGCGATGAATATTCCATAAAACGCTTTAATTTAGGCATTTATTAAGGCGGAACCTTTTAGTATTCGAAAAGGGAACCTACTTAATATTTTAAGCTAGTAATTGGTACCTACCTCATCTACGTTGTTTGTTTTTGATTATTATATATATAGGTATATACATATTATGATTTTTTGTTAGGACGTCCATACAAAAAAAAGTATGGGAAGTCAATGTCAGCTATTTTGACACAGGACCCAAATATGAGAAATTTTATTCGTGGCCGATTCTTAAATAAATTAGGTCTTAACAAAACTGATTTTGAATACGGTCTGTCCACATAGGTAGTTGCTGAAGTGCCTACACAGGAATGATCACGATCCTTGCAGGAATTTTAACCGATGCACGATGCCTAAATGACGTAGTGTGTAAACGGCCTCGATGATTGCATGTCGGCAGGTAAAGTAGTTTGCTGCTGTAAATACCGGAGATAGGAGATCTAGGATCGATAGAAAACTGGTTTTTCTTACATTATTATTTTAAAAACAATATTCGCTTTTTTTTGTGTATTAGTATAGGTACCTCTGAGTTTTACACTTTGGGTACTTTATGCTTTGTATGCTTAATTTCAAACTTTGCTAGTAGTAGTAATTATTTACTTATCTCTATAAGTAAGTTTACTTAAGAGCGTTTATGTCTTACGACATTTTTCATACAAACTTTTCAGGTCCTTATTTTCCGAAATGACTGAACCGATTTTAATGAAACTTCGGAAAATAAGGACTTTAAAGTTTATAAGAAATGCCGTAAGGTTTAAACGCTCTTAAGTGTAAGCAAATGGTTAACTGACGAACGGGCAACTTTAGATACACAGCTTCGAACTAACTACCTAATCACTATAAATAAGCTCACAAAGAAAGTAGTAGAGAATACCAGTTATCTAATTCCTCAGGTTAAGTTGCACTTAAGTAAAAACGGGCTAATTTTTTAGTGCAAAATACACAAATCGTTAAAACAGCTTTACTTGCATTTTCAACTAGGTACCAATGGTTTTCTATCATAAGATTCATAAGTAACCTAATTGCCATCTACCGGCGAATATAAACAACAGCTTCAACACTACCTTGCTCATTGGTGACATAAAAATACACAAGATGGCAGCAGTATCGAGTTTAAACTGATAATAATTTATTCAAAATGCTGTAACTAATATTTTGCACTTTCCTTTTATTGCTAATAATACCAACTTTTTATTTTTGGAAGTTTTCCGACGTGTTTAATTTACATATTTATTATTTCAAGTTAAATTTCAGCAGTTTGTACTACTCGACAACTGATGGCGCTGCTTGTATCGTTCACTTTAAAGTGAACTTCGAAAAGTTTTGTGCTACAGTTTACATAACTGCCTAAACTTATGTGTTTATTGTATGTGGTACATATTACGTGTACCTTTTATGAAAATACATAAAGTTACGTATTGGCTTGCGTAATACAGACAGTAGGTACCGAAACGTTGACGCAAATAGAATTGTAAGTGGGTGGTTAGGTGTAGACCTTTATTACGAGTAGCTTAGTATTTGACCTCAATAATAGTTCCTCTAGAAATGTAACAAGATAAACAGAAAAAAAGAGGGAATAGAATAAAAATCAGTTAATGACAAAAAGCGAGTTTCGCGTACGCGCGCGGTTGCTCCTCGCGACATGTTGCCATAAATCAGAAGGGGTCTCTCCACCCCATCCCCCACTCTACGGTAAGGATGATCTTTTCCCTAGATCCTACATTTTTATAACGACCAACATCCGTGTGTTTTCGACGCAATATTGCGATGTTTAGGTGTTTGCTTGTTATTATGCGTTTCGTAATTTTGTTAAAACGACATTGGGTGATTTGACTCTTTGAAAAATGGCTTAGGCAGAGAAATTGAACTTAAACATGATTAATTTTAATTTAAAATGGTTTACCTCGAAAAAAAAAAATGTTTTTTCAACGCCACTCGTCTTCAGTTCTACTCTAGCGCATTCTTGCCGGAACTGTCCCACTCCAGGGCAAAAAGCCCTCGCTCAATTTCTTTACCACAAATCTTCACATGACGAGCGTTGAACTGGTGCTACTCAAGTCAACTTGCCGCACCGCCTGCCTTCGCCTGCCGCTTGTTGTATACATAAGCGATGCAGCAACTTCGATGCGTGGTCGTGGCACCTTTAATTTTAGGTCAACAAAAAAAAAACTGTATAAATTGGATTTTCAGCAACTATTCTGTTTTTAACGATAGGCTAGGCTTGTGTGCAAAAGGCTACGAACAAGCAAAAAATGTTATTGACTCACATAATATGCATGCTTCTGTGATCGTAGTCATTTGTGATTGATGATGCTGATTTATCTAAGTTCTTTTAACAAAAATACGGATTACAAACTACACGACAAACGAATTAAACAGAATACTTTATTATTCCCGTTAACATCCTACTAATATTATAAACGCGAAAGTTTGTAAGTATGGATTGATGGATGGATGGATGGATGGATGTTTGTTATTCTTTCACGTAAAAACTACTGAATAGATCTAGATGAAATTTGTCACAGGGATAGATAATAGTCTGGAATAGCACATAGGATACTTTTCATCCCGGTAGTGTGATCCCGCGGGACAGTTACCGAAAAAACGCGGGCGAAGCCGTGGGCAGAAGCTAGTATTACTATATTTTGTATCTCCCGAACACAACAGCGAACGTCCAAAAGCTACGCAGTCTCGCAAACTCGTGGCATCAACAAAGCTGCGTTCACGTTCAGTCAGAGCTTTCCCTATGTGTACGCACCCTAAGCTCGGCCGACTACTAGCACAAAGTAAACACATTGGTTCGTTTTATCGACGCTGTTGCGTGGCGCCGCCCGCCCATTACATGTAACTCCGGTGTCAACACACAGATGGCGACACTACTATGGTGAACTAATTCCCTGAAAAAGGCTCGAATGTAGGCCAATTTGGTGTGAGGCTTTGTTTATAAAAATGTATTATTGTGTTGTCTGTTGAATAGTGCGTTTTGTTATATTTTGTAGGTAGCATACAAGGTAATTTAATAAGCTTTTCTGACCATTTTATCTTAACAAACGAGCAAAGAGTACCTACGTAACTCTTTCTTCACAATGGCAGGACCGGGGAAAGACGTTTCGGACAGAAAAGCTTCTTTAAAAGTTTGTATTTATTAACTGAATAATGTCTAGCCTTAAATATGAATTGTTTTTATTTATCTGAGTATGTTTTTACGAATAACTTTTGTCTTGGAATGCTTTTTTAGATAAGCTACGATTGAGTGTGTGGCAGCAGGCGTAGTTGATCTTGTATGTGTAGGACGCCTTTTTTTTTTACGGATCGGAAGTCGTCAAATGACTTCTCCCGCTCTGGGCGGAGCGGGAGGGAGTGTTAGACTTGTGCTGACTAAAACCCATTGTAACAAACTTGCTTATTCCTTGATGAAAGGAGTAAACAGATTTATACATTAAAAAAGTAATTAGGGGAAAATGAATTTAATAAATGATGAAATGAAAAATACAATAAATTAGTACAAAAGTGAAGGGCAGGTTAACCGGGAACTTTTTAAATATCTCCGCAAATCTCTGAGCGTGATAGTAACTGAAGACAAACTTGCAGTCGTAGAAAGCTGGCTTGATTAAGATGAGCTTGACCACGACGAACTTGATGCAGGGCGATTTGGTAGGACCCACCAGCAGACACGTACCGCCCAATGCCAGGCTCGTCAGCTCGAAGAGCAGCTTCCAACAGACAGGTAATGAGCCCCAGTGCCAGGCTCGTCAGTTCGCAAAGCAGCTTCCAGCAGACAGTTAGCAACAGCCACGGCAGCACTAAACGAAGGCCGCTCTTTGACTCCACCAGGCTGTGCTCAAAACTCAAGATATGACAGATCTTGACTCCAAACTAGACTTAGCTGTTTTCTTGATTTTAGACTATACTGAGTTCTCGTGTCCAGACTGAACCGACTCTTAACTCCAGACTAGAACCAGGGCATCTGTCAGAAATCCCTTTTATACCCTGATCTTCCGTTTCTTTTCTTCCAATGTCTTTTTTAGATTCAAAACTGCTGCGCTCTAGTAAGACGCAACCTGCCAGTATTAAAAACAGCCAGTAACAATGGTCAAAAACCCTGCACATAATATTTTTAGAAATATAACTCAGAATATCTTTACACAGCAAATATTCGCTATTAAATATAAAATACAAAAATTGAACTCACGAATTGATGATAATAATTTTTAGTAATTTATATAATCTAAGTGAAACCTTCATAGAGAGTTTGGCTGGTAACAATCACAAATAAAAGTAAATGACATCTGACAAATTTGAAGTAAACATGTCACAACAAAGGATTAGAAAATATTTATAAAAATGAAATAAAAATATGAATATGGATGATTAAGTGTGAGTATAAAGTATCTGTAGTAAGCAGATACTATATTTCCCCAACGACCCCGAGAAAATTTTTGGCCTAGAACAAAAATTTTGGTAAGGTTAAAGTATTACAGCATTCACAAAACTTTCATAACTCATTCAAACATACCGACATCTTACGAAGTTAGGCCAGGTAGGATTCACATTCAATGATCACTACTCCACCTGATAAATCAATAACAGTAGGCTTATTTTTGGAGTTGTAATCCGCTCGCGTCTAAAACCCATAATAAGATGAAAAATAATAATAAGGGATCCACCCCAATCAACTTTTAGAGTTGAAGATTAGCGAAGGCTTATTTTAAGGAAGTCGCAACCCGCTTCAGTCAACTTTTAGAGTTGAAGATTAGCGAAGGCTTATTTTAAGGAAGTCGCAACCCGCTTCAATCAACTTTTAGAGTTGAAGATTAGCGAAGGCTTATTTTAAGGAAGTCGCAACCCGCTTCAATCAACTTTTAGAGTTGAAGATTAGCGAAGGCTTATTTTAAGGAAGTCGCAACCCGCTTCAGAGTCAACTTTTAGAGTTGATAAGAAAATAGTTATACCAACTTATAGTACAGTTAGTATAATAGAAGGTTAGATAACTTGTACCTAAAAGCACTTCAAAGAGTTATCTGATAAGAACAGATATAGAAGAAGATTAAAAATAATCTTTTAATGGTTTAAGAACCAATGAATGAACAAAGAAAATAAAAACTTAAGAGTTTAAATAGACCGAATAAAACTCTACAGTTAGAAGAAGGGAAGAGGAAGATGAGTCATGAGTAAGTATAAGATAAAAAAGTTAAAAATAAAGTAGATAAAATTAAAAGGGAGAGAGAGAGTCAAGAGAGTCTGAGTTATTATTAAGAAGGACGCAAACAGCGCCAATAATAGTTCGAGCCCACGACACTAAACCTTTTTTGATGAGATTCATAGAAGATATAGATAAATATATGAATTAAGTGTTTAAGAGTATAAGTAGAGATTTAGTGATGTAATATGATGAAAATATGATGAAAATAGTTACCAAATATAATCTCTTGTGGAAGTTGTTTTAGAATTTAGGGAATATGTTTAAGATCAAGACTTGATTTTGCGTTAGGCGCCAAAATGTAACAAACTTGCTTATTCCTTGATGAAAGGAGTAAACAGATTTATACATTAAAAAAGTAATTAGGGGAAAATGAATTTAATAAATGATGAAATGAAAAATACAATAAATTAGTACAAAAGTGAAGGGCAGGTTAACCGGGAACTTTTTAAATATCTCCGCAAATCTCTGAGCGTGATAGTAACTGAAGACAAACTTGCAGTCGTAGAAAGCTGGCTTGATTAAGATGAGCTTGACCACGACGAACTTGATGCAGGGCGATTTGGTAGGACCCACCAGCAGACACGTACCGCCCAATGCCAGGCTCGTCAGCTCGAAGAGCAGCTTCCAGCAGACAGGTAATGAGCCCCAGTGCCAGGCTCGTCAGTTCGCAAAGCAGCTTCCAGCAGACAGTTAGCAACAGCCACGGCAGCACTAAACGAAGGCCGCTCTTTGACTCCACCAGGCTGTGCTCAAAACTCAAGATATGACAGATCTTGACTCCAAACTAGACTTAGCTGTTTTCTTGATTTTAGACTATACTGAGTTCTCGTGTCCAGTCTGAACCGACTCTTAACTCCAGACTAGAACCAGGGCATCTGTCAGAAATCCCTTTTATACCCTGATCTTCCGTTTCTTTTCTTCCAATGTCTTTTTTAGATTCAAAACTGCTGCGCTCTAGTAAGACGCAACCTGCCAGTATTAAAAACAGCCAGTAACAATGGTCAAAAACCCTGCACATAATATTTTTAGAAATATAACTCAGAATATCTTTACACAGCAAATATTCGCTATTAAATATAAAATACAAAAATTGAACTCACGAATTGATGATAATAATTTTTAGTAATTTATATAATCTAAGTGAAACCTTCATAGAGAGTTTGGCTGGTAACAATCACAAATAAAAGTAAATGACATCTGACAAATTTGAAGTAAACATGTCACAACAAAGGATTAGAAAATATTTATAAAAATGAAATAAAAATATGAATATGGATGATTAAGTGTGAGTATAAAGTATCTGTAGTAAGCAGATACTATACCATCCATGTTCCTTCTTAGCCCCTTGTGTTCCAGGGCCACGGTATCTCTTTCGAACAACCCGCAGCCCTGGCAGGCATCGGCCCTCTCGGACGTTGAAGAAACACCAACGCTAAAACGGTTACCACGTATTCAGTACATCATTTTTGCCCCCCCCCCCCCACATCCAAAATTTAGTACCAACAAAACTGCAATACACGGTCAAAATATATGGAACAGCTGATTTCTGTCGTCGTCGGTGTCCGTCTCCCCTGTATGATAGATGTCTATTTGTGAATTTTATTTACGCAACATAACTCTTTCATTGTCAGCTTAATCCATAATTAGATGATAAATGACTTCATTTTGTCTACGCATCCAAAAGATCGTTACCTAATACATTCTACCCTGTCTCAAACGGGTTATCTAATTTATAATAATAATTCCGTTGTAGGGGAAAAGCTTTCCAGCAGGGTTCTAGTACACTCTTAGTCGGTTTCGTTAACTTATTACACGGACAATTCCTTCAGTGCTCAATCGACTTTCCCCTACCATTGGCGGAAGTCACAAGCATTCTCACTAGAAAAGTCCGAAGTTAACAGAAATGTCAAAAATAATAAAACGAATTGTTTGCTGTTTCTTCGTAAGTTTTACCTAATTCACTTTAATCAGCGGAAAAAAACTACTTGAATGGTAAATTTATTTCTAGTTTCTCAAAATAATATGCATTTTGAAAATATTATTTGAGTAGTCGAAATTGGAATTTTTTTCATCCTTTAGTGGCATTTCTATTTACAATGTTGATCAAGGTTAAAAAGTTTATTGGGGTTCGACTACAAAAGGAATACAGCGCGGGCTAAAGGGCGTGCAGAAAACATGCGCAACCCCTAAACGTCAATTTAAGGTTGAATGACATACTATGCCAACAGACTAACAAAAAAAAAAAAATCGGCTTTCTTCTTTAAATTATAATGAGTCGATTAAAACAGGGATTGTTTTTCATCTTAACATAATAATATTTCATAAATGAAATGACTAAGGAATGTTTTTTTCATTTCGAAACATCTCAAGATGGTGAAGGTTAAATTGGTGATGTCTGTAGAAGTTAACACAATGAGACTCAAAATGTTACCTTGTGGCATTCCATTCTTTTAAGATTTCTGTGATGTTACGACTGATAATTGTGAAAGAAGGCATGCCCATAAAGAGTTTGTGTACAACATACCTATTGCCTGAATTAAATAATTACTGAAGCTGACTCAATTTAAAAGATGTTGTTTCTCTCAAAGTCTCAACAGTATCAAATGTTGCTGAAAAATCAGCGTGAACCACGGTTACTGTTTTGGCAAGTTCATAAAGTTGTGTTGGTTTATTGAGGAGATCAATCAGTCAGTTTAAATATAATTTTTGCCATAATACAGTTTAAGTTAATTTATTTCATAAGAATTTTCTTACTCTTTATTACTGAAAATCATGTCTAGGTTACTGGAGAGTCAATTTGTGTCCCCATTTCTTATTGAAAATTCGTTTTAGCGAGTTTCCAAGTGTATCAAACACATAGTAGAGGTTCTGTTGACGAATATGCGAGACCGAATCTTCAGCGAACCCTACGCGGCGATCCGACCTTAAGTACCTGAAAAGGTGCCAATAAATAATATACTGAAAAAGATACTAAGCGCCATTAAAACGTACAGCAAAATAAACCTTACGCCGTTCAATTAAAGCTGTGTTTCTTATTATTACAGAATGTTGCTAACCAGGGAAAATGTTGGCTCAAGTGGAACTTCTCCAAGAAACAACGGGTTTACCTCTGGGTCACCCTGGGGAGAGGAGGGCGGCGGTATTCCATCTAAATCTCCCGAACGAGGGATTCTGAGGTGAATTACCGAAAAGATGTTTCGGACGAGACAAACTCTTCCACGTTTTCCCAAATGGATTTTGGTACACTGTTATTATTTGTAAGCTACGCAGTAAGTAAATAAAACATTCTGGAAAAAAATTAAAACTATATCAACAGCTTATATTTTCCACATACCCACAGACTACATTGATGTTAAGGAATCTTAACTTGACACTATATGGAAGTGAATAAAAGATAACAATCCAAAGAATCCAACTTCATATTGTCATCATCGATTTATATTTTTACCGCCCTTTTTTCGCGCCAAACTTTTTCAATATGGCGGCCGGCGAGAGCCACGCGCTGCCACCATTAACCACCGACACTTCACCGTTGCTATAAACTCACAAATCATGAAAAGCGCCATCGCATATGCTACACACAATACTCTACTCAATGTTCCGTTCACTAAGGTCGATTATTATGTAAACATTCACGCTCGATCGCCGGGAACAAAATGTTCTACCCAACAAATTATTTTGAACCTTGAAACCGCAATGAGGAAAACTTATTTTCAATTAATTCTCACGAAAAATCGTGAAACGAACAAAGAGAGCGAGAAACGAGGCCAACATTCGTTAATAATGTAATGTATATTTATTCGTCTACATTATTTTGGCCTCGATGTCGGCTTGCATCAAATAGGATCGCTTTTATATTAATTACGGCTGAAAATGAAACCATTATTATTGTCCTTTTTAACTGACACTTCGTAATGAGTATATAAATTCCATTGTGTACATAAAGGGGTGCCTCAAATTAACAATTAAGTTGTAATATGTAAACGGCACAATACTAATTTAAGGTTTCCTGATAGTTTCAAGTTTAAAATTTTTCGCGCGCTTTTCACAGATCGCAGCTGAAAATCAGCTTCCATCAAAACTTTCTTTATATAGTTGGTAACTTATTAGAATACGTTTAGTCGTTTGAAATTACAATTAAAATCTTTAAGATATACAAATAAATGAAGCTCTGGGTTGTAGTTTCACCTAAAGATTAGTATTTACGTGAATATGTACTTACTAAGTCTGTTTTTCTGTGCGGCCTAATTTATATGGCATCGGACGTCCCGCATCTAATCAATACACGGCTTGGTGCGGCGCGACGCGCGTTGTTCACTCGTTTCGCTTCGGCGCTGTTCGGTCGAGATCGGTGTAGAGCGGGACGCCCTCGTCGACATTCAGGCGTTCTCGCTTCAATCGTAATTCCATTTTCCGCCCGCCTTGGCAAATTGAAATGTCGTAACTCTTGGGGGAATATCGGCTTTCTGCCCAAGAAAAATATTCTGCTAAGGCATTGTAACGACGCTTTAGATATTATGGAATATTTCCAGTCCATCATACAGTTCGGGGCGCGTCCCCTCAAATGGCTGTAATCGTGAATCTGCCCCGGCACTTGGACGCTGTACTATGAATGGAGGTGTCGCGTTGCCCCCTTCACTTTCGATGTCAACTCAATATTTTTGTGTTGGGATTATTTCTTTGTTATGCATAATGGAATTTTCATTTCGTTATTACTTTGTTTCAGCTTTCAGTTTGCTGTCGTGAGTAAAGTCGATTGGATAGGTCAAGAAACAGTATTTTAGCGAAATGGGTTTTTATTTAATTTTTCTGTTAGAGACAAAATATTTTAGTACTTGGCCGAAAGTTTTGTGTCGTAATATCACATGCCGCAAAGATCTCTTAATCTTGCTGATTCATATATTTAAGTTGTAATCGGTAATATTGTATAACTTGGAAAAGTCCGCAAGGTTTTTTTCAGATTTTGCTGAAAATATTTTATAAATCAATTCTTTTTTTTACAATAAAGCAAAAATAACACAGTAGAATAGCTTAAAAGGATTTTTTGTTAAAATAACTAAACAAAATAGAAAAAAATGACCACCCAAAAGGGGTACAAGCAATTCCGAGCGTTATATTAGTGGGAGGCCCAGTAGGTCAGATAAATTGAACCCTCCACGGCGTTGTGTTCACACGTAAATAACATGTGGAGTTTGGGGCGAGGGGCACGGGCGGCCAGTCCCCGCTTGGGAAACCACGTAAACATGCCGAGGATAAAATAAAAGACAACCGAATACCAACCTTCGGTCTTGATAATAAGGATACAACCGTATATGGAGGAGAGAACGTTGATAACGGTATCCATGGCATCCAGCCAACGTTAGATTTGCAGTTTGAAAACACACTTCTACTCAATAAACACCCCTAATATGTTGGGAAAAGGGCAGATGGAGTTAATTGGCACAATCGACAACGGTAATAAAGTAAGAATGGATTTCGTCGCTCACGCAACAGGAGCAGAGTAAACTTTTGTCACGGTTTGTTAATCTTAATGTTTAAGTTTTTAGATGATTTGTCGTAGTTAATTACAATGTTACTTTCGCTTCATGTACCTAATTATTATTATGAAAAATTATATTATTGTTATTCCGAGAAAGGATGGAAAATGTAACGGAACGCAGGTTTAAGGATATGTGAGCTTTTACTGATGGTGTGTCTATTTTCATGTAATGACGATTCTTCACAACATTTATTTTAAAGAAAATAATCTTATCTTGCATTATTCTACCGATAAGAGCTACTTTTTCGTCAACTAGTTTTCCAATCGTACAAAAAGAAACGAGATTAGATATACATACCATGCTGCAGACAAATATCACAAGACACAGATACATTTATTTGACTTTTTTAAATCCATAAAAAAGTCAAGCAAGTTCACAAAAAAGTCGTGTCGTGATACTAAGCCGCTCTCCCAACACAAGAGTTTTAAGGGCAGTCGTCTTTCTTAAAAGATAGAAGACGGTGGCATGGACCGCCGGGTGGAAAGGGGGTGGGGAGTGGGGGGAGCAGAGTTTTGCATTAATAATGTTGATATCGGTCCGCCTTCCGATTAATTTGATTAGTTCTGATTTGTGTTCGGGTAACGGTATTGATGGTTATCTACCTTTTTGTGTTGGAATTGTGGTGACAGTTAATGTAAAAATACAGTACAAAACGAAAAAAAAAGTCGAATTGTCAGATTTTTTATTCTGGGTCGAAATAGGAGATATTCTATATATATTAAACAGAGTAAGGAAATGAACAAGCTTGACATATCATAGCGTTAAAAATAAAACATTGAAAAAAAAAACTTATTTGTTACATTATTTTGTTTTAGTAGTGTATTGCTCAGATACAGTCAATGAAAAAAATATGGGAACTATATTTTCTATCACCAAAATTTATATTTGTCATCAAGTTGTATCACCTAATAAATAGATCTATCGCCACGAAATATTTTCGTTCTCAGATAAACAAAAATTGTTCCCAGGTATGAATTATCAGTAAAATAAGAGATCGATAACCAATAAAATTATATTGCATTACATGAATATAAACTTCGTTCTTATAATAACAGTTTTGTTACTTAAATAATAGCTCTGTGCTCAGAATGGTAGATCTGTCACCAAATAAATAGATCAGTTCCTTAGAGACATAGGGCACATCAACTCGGACAGGTTAGGTTCGAAGGGGATGGCGGGGTCTAGTGAGCGAGCGGAGCGAGCGAACTAAGACCCCGACATCCCCTTCGTGTTAGGTTACTTTAAACCCTGCGGAGAGAAATAGGAGCCCCGCGTAGCGGGGCTCCGTCGACTACTATTTGAACTTAATGCAATTTTCTAGTAACATAATATGATTTATTGGTGATCTCTTTAAATTAGTTTGCTTAAATACTTATTAGGACACACCTATTATAATACATACAAAAACATTTATTTGGTACTAGACCTTATATCTCAGGATTTTAGGTGATTTATTGTGGAACTGATTTTGCATTGTTTGGTGACTACATTTTGGTGACAGATCTACTATTTTGAGGACAAACCCTATTATTTAAGAAACACAAAACTAATTAAATTGGTGATAGCTTAAATGATACCCAAAAAATATTATAGCTAGCTCATATTGTCCCACTCCTGGATAAAAGTCTCCCTGCATTCCTTCCAACGGCAACGATTTTGTGCTACTTCTTTCCAATCCTCAAGGAAGACATCTTGTTCGTCCCGCCATCTCTTTCGTGGTCTGCCGAGGCGACA
Source organism: Cerastis leucographa (assembly GCA_963082945.1). Classification (NCBI taxonomy): domain Eukaryota; kingdom Metazoa; phylum Arthropoda; class Insecta; order Lepidoptera; family Noctuidae; genus Cerastis; species Cerastis leucographa. Next base: position 14,445,807 of record OY720356.1, on the reverse strand, counting down.
GCGAGGTGTCAGTGTTTCAGGGCACCAATCCTCAGCTTTACGGGCTCACAACTTGTTCGGCATGCAACAGACAGGTCCTGCTCAGTCCCATTTCATTTGGGCAGCCTTTTGAGCCACATCAACGATATGCGTTTTTGCAAAAGAATTATCAAACTTTTTTGTGTCTTTTTTCTAGGAATTCCGTGGCAGTGTTAAATGTAAACCTGAAGGATTGCTAGATATTATAAAATTTAAAATGACTGCGTTGTAATTTGATTATTACCCTCAAAATTAACATGGCGGCCAAAACACGTTATGACACTTACAAGGGATATATACCAAGGGGCAATAGAATCAAAACCAGCATACTTACTAATAACATTATATTGAGACCCCGGGTCCGCTTGCGAAGTGGGGCGGTTGTAGTGTTTCCCCTGAGAAAGCCCGCTGTAACAGTCTATGGGGGAGACTCGAGTAGAAGTGGACATTTGCGTTCAATATGATGATCTTTTGGCGGGATTAAGCTGCCGGAATGTTTAAGCCAAAATTTGCTTTTGGCGCCCAACTTGGGTTATGGCACATGTTGGGCGGGCGCATGACATTAAAGTAGTATGACATGAAATTAGTATGTATGGTGGGCACCATACATACTACTTTCATGTCATACTACTTTAATGTCCCCAAAGACATATCTTTGGGGATAAAGTAAAGACTAAGTACGAAGAAGATTGTGGTCAACGTCAAAGTGTAACCTGGGGTTGGTACCTATTTTAATTGTCTGATTCCCTAAGAAATACATAGTAGGCCGAAAACACGTATAATTAGAACGACGCGTGTCTTTTCGTACGTGTAACCTTCACATATATTCTAATCATTTTAGCTAATAATAACTCTTTAGATACTTTATATAAGGTCACACTTGGAGACTTTAACAATGTGTTATTTCTGGATCTTCTAAATAGGGAACTTCTGTGTGTATCAATCCATTAATAAGTCAACTTCAACAACAGCTCTTCATGTTAATTATTGTAATTGGTGTTATACCGTTTTAATTATTTATAACTAAAATAAATTTATAAAATTAAATAGTCAATTTCTGCTGGACACGAAAGCAGATTTGAGCAGAAAAAGGGAATCCAGTCCACAACTTTAAACAATGGTAAACATATTCAAATAGTAACACTAACCAGCATATCACCGACCGGGCAGAACAGAATCACAGTACAACCTTTTCGTCTGTTACTCGACTTTCCATTCACAACCCAACATCACTGGCAGGCGAGATGGATTGTGGATTTTAGATTATTTTCCCAAACCATCGACATAGCACTCTACAAGTTAGTGTGCCTTTAGTAGTCTCTGGGTTTGTTTTGGTGTTTAAAAAAAAGTTGCCCCGCTCTAGGATTTTTTCCTGTAACATGGACGCGTATATAAACATTTAAACTCACTTACACAAATAGCCTATAGCATACAAATATTTGGTCTGTGCAGGAATCGAAACCTTAACACGCGGCGCAGCAGCCAATCGCTCACCCACTGCACCAACCGTTTCTTCCTTAGACTAGTTGTTTAGGAAACACCGACCTCATCTAGAGAAAAATAATTATTGTGTTAAAAGTTTTTTATCCAATTTACAAAATAAATTTAATATCATTTTCTTAGCCAATGGTAACTATGGCCTATGGGGTTAATGTACGCAAAACATCGTTAGGTAAATTACGTTACCTCTAGACAAGGTACTTAATGATGAGCATGACTGCTCTGACAAGAATTAAAAACTATAACAAATTTTGTAATCATTACCTAGTTGTAACTTAATTGCTATTTATGTCCAACACAAGTATCCTAATAACTTACCGGGGCTGCCTCAATTTTGTGCTGTAGAACAATTGTATGACAAACATTAAAAACTTTTTATAATTTATGTGCTTCAGGCGTAGGTAGGGTAGGGTCATGGAGTCCATGTCCAAGTATATAGTCCCGAAATAACTAGGTGGGCCCTAGTTATTTCGAAAATCGTCCAGCGTTTGGCCAGCCCGCTGGCGGGCCTTTTTTGCCTTTGGCCAATGCTTGTTTTGCTTTGCTACTGGGCACTTTAAAATCGATAACCACGTGGACTAATTTTTTGGCACCCTGTGATAATTCTCCTATTTCATAGTTTTACATATTTTTGTTTATTCATATAAATGAATAAACAACGCACATATTATTTACATTTTTAAATATTTTTACATAATTATATTAATTAAACATTTAAAAAGAGTAGCCCACCATCTGGAATAGGGTCCGGGCTACCGGTGGTCAGGGCTCTTGAGAGAGGAACCTCCTAACAATATGTGCCGTGTTCAGAAGTACTGCTTTCTGAATCAAGCCCTTGATCCAGCTGCCAAGCGAAAGACTCCTCAGATGTTGGTCGAAGCTTTTGGCTATTAAGCCATTGGCCGACACGACTATCGGCACAATGAATGCTGTACTCACGTCTCACATGACGACAACCTCGCAATCCAGATACTTGAATTGCTTTTTCTCTGCTTGCACGAGGTTCTCGTCATGTGGGACCGTTATATCAACAATCATTGTGCGACGCTCTAATCGATCTATCAACACAATTACATATTTTGTTATTTTAGATCTATTTGTTGTCTTACCTAAATGTCAACAATAGTTTTCGTAAATGGTGTAATATACAAATTGAGCTGATCGCAGACATCGATAGATGTATTAATAATAATTAGGATCGACGTCCGTTATTAATAGGGGACGGTGATGCGTTTGACTCAAGTTATAAGTGACCGCGGGTAGGGAAAGAGAGCACAAAATAAATGAAGACAGCTTTTTATTGGGTCTTTCCTTGAATTTTGCAACTTCAGGCTGGAATGATCGTAATAAAAAAATGTTTTCGTTTTTTTGACGGTTTTTTTCTCAAGCGTCTGTCCCTCTCGCACTCTTTTCGTGTCGGCTTGCAGAAGCGCGAGAGCGATAGTTTTGTCGACTACCTATTCTTCAAATTTCATGGAGCTATCCAGTGAGAAGCGAATTTTAAATGGTAGCTTTGAGCTTATCACTTAAGTCCTTGCTGCTTACCTTTTGGGACAATACAATCGAATATTATGTAATCAACATTAATAGGCAAATGTTTAGCAGAATGGTTTAGAGTTAAGTGAATAAATTAATTAGCATTGTTGTATAAGTGAAACTAGAATGTTGATTAATTATGTTTTTTGTTTTAAGCTTTTACGGTTTGTAACTGATCTTACACTGTCACTTAAGAGATATCTTCCGTGATTATCAATTATTACGAGCTCCCGATATTAGACGCTGCCGCTGTTGCAAGCGCCATGATTGCGGAATGACTGGAGAATCCAGTTAATTTAGTTTAATTTGTTAAAAGGCATTTGTGCCTTAACTAAATTGAGAGGCGTAACCGGAGTTACCTAACTTTTGTGTTAGACTTCGTTTGAAACATAGGATAAAAAGTACATACGGCGAAAAATCAAGTTTTACATTTCCAGTATAACAAGGCCTCGCTCTGTTCTTTGCAAACAGGTTCATAACCCCCAACCAAAAGAGGGGTGTTATGAGTTTAACGTGTGCATCTGTGTGTCTGTCTGTGGCATCGTAGCTCGTAAACGCATCAACCGATTTTGATCAAATATGGTTTCGTTTGAAAGCTATTTTAATCAAAAGTGATCCTGTATGTTTCGAGAAAATCTACTCAGCCGTTTGAAGATCATCACCTCTTTTCTAGTTTATGGACGTTCGTCTAGTTGATTTAAAATTTGAAAACTTGTCACCACAGGCACACCCCGCCCCCCTAAAATATTTTTTTTAAAATTAAGTTAGAAACTGAACTAAATAGGTAAGTACTAGTTTATTTACACAAGTAATGGTTTTTTATATATAATTTTTTTATGTATATTGCATTAAAAATGCGTAAGTGATTACTTAAGCTCAACTAATTATTTTGACTTGACTATAGATAACAGCGTTAAAAGACTCCCAAAAAATCAAATAAATACAGGAAAATTTAATATTTTCCTTAATTCTAATTTAATTATGAAGGCTTCATAATAAAATCAAACAATAAAAAACATCGTCTAAAAATAAGAATTAATTAACGCTCAAAGATGGTAGATAATAAACTTGCATTAAACGATACTTTGGGAAAATTCGGGAATGTCGGGACGGGTGGGAGGGGCCCCCCCTTTTAACCTTTCTTAACTTCCACGAGTGAGAAGTACATAAGTATATAGAGCAAGTATATAAGTTTAATTAAGACGCCTCGCCGTTCTGTTAGCGTGCATTGTTTATGAGAATGGAATAATTCAGTGTAATTTAGATTTTGTGTTTGGTAAATAAGATTAGTAGAAGCTTGCCTTTTTATTTGTGGAGATTAGCTGTTGACTGTATTACTTCGGGGAGAGATTTTCAGTTTCTATTTGACGGTAAATTTTACTTATACTTGCGATATTTTGATGCAAGTTACACATAAATCTTGGTTTATCTTTTTTTTTTAACAGGAATATTGGGTTTAATTTTCACAATTCTGTCTTAATCCTATTCTTCTGAAATTCTTTAATTTCTTAATAACGTTGAATGTACGTATTTTCTTTTATTATTTAGAAATTACACATCCTGCCATTAAAAACTGTCACACCAAAATTATACCAGACACACCTTTCCTACTCCTCCAATAATTTTCCTCCAAGATTCCAAGCTTGATCTAAGTTTGACTAAGGAAAGGAAAGTTTCGACCGATGAGGCTGTAGACAAAGCGGCTACCTATAGCCCGCACAGGCTTTATTAGAGAAAAGCCTCCGGGAGTGTGTGCTAGTCAACTGATTTATTGACGTTAACTTAGTGATGTATGGAATACAGATACGGTGATACGTGCCAATCGATTTTCGACTTTGTTTTGAGAGACGTACATGTGAAATTTGTAGGGGTGATAGTTTTGATATGCATAAGCTATGTAGTAGTTTTGAAATTAAAATATTGAAAACACTTTCAGTTAATGTATGTCTGAAGTAAAGCACGGTGATACATACTCTAGTTAGCTTATTTTAAAGAACTCCTTGCAGTATTTTTAGGAATTAAAATAACTTGATTTTACTCAAAATTATATGGGAACAATTTAACATCGGTTTAAGCTGAAGGGAAGACATCGTTATTTACATCAAACTCCTGAAAAAGAAAATTAATTCTGTCCTTCAGGGAGGTGGGACGGAAGACGTTCCTCAGCTGCTTGCCGTGAATAAATTATAATGATAAGTCTCATGCCTTCGCAATATTGAAGGCGTTTTGATCATTAAGCGGCGACCCTCCCCCCGCCCGTTCAGTTTCGAGTTATTTTTCCGGGACGGATTCCGGCGATGATTCCCTTTTCCCTTTTCTCCCCAAGGACGTGGCCTCTACAAGAGCTCTTGAAGTTTTCTCTCTCTTTCATCTTTTGGTACTTTGGAGTGGTGTACGCAAAATGATGGGTAGGACGTGCGATGAAAGGGAACTGAGGATAGAAGAATTTGAGTTAAAAAATACGTGTCGTTTTGATTGTGGATATCACTTGTGGGTCAGTGGTGTGGAAGCGATGCTCACGTGTCGTTGCTCTGTGGATTCCGCGTATTGAAAGTTTAACCCTTTATAGTTTCGCGGTTCTCTGTACTAGAAGCGCAGAATTTAAGTGGAACTATAGACTGGTGTGTAGGTACGTAAAGGGTGCATTCAAAGATCTAATAGATGTGACATAATACCTTTTTTTGTTGTTAAAACTAACGACAGACTTTTTGTATAATTCCAAGTTCACTCTTGATTTATTTTGCGTTCAGACGTTTAGCAAAATAAATACGTCGTTCTGATTTTTTGGGTTGGTGTTAGGTTTCTTGCTTGAAAAGTCTTAAGCTAACCGCGTGGTACTCGAGAAGCATTGAAACTATCGGACTTCAACTTCTCCGAAAAGGTGATGGTGGCTGGCCTATTTTGCTTCGAGCGAAAGACGAAACATAACAGATATGGTCTATCAGATTTAGGCCTTAGCACTTTAAAGTTATTTTTACCTAATTTGTTTTTGGATTATCTTACTTAGTTATATATAGCCTATTTAATTGTTTGTTCGTGTTCCGATTATTCAGCAGACATACCTTGAGACAGACTGTCGCTGTCTGTTGCTGGGTGACACGTGCCAACTGCCCCTCTCCTCCTTTCCCTCTTTCGTCGTTGTTCGTGGCGGGACCTTGCGCCGAAACAATGTGTCAATAAAAATATCTAATGGGTGAAAGTGAAAACTTTAAGAAGCCTGCTTCGCCTTTTACAGAAAAGGCTTTTTTTTCCCTTCTTTTTACAGACAACAAAAAAAAACTACAAAAAAATAATAGTACAGACTATAATCTATACTAATAGTATATTTATATATACAAGAACTTTTAATTTACTATAAAGAGCTAAAAATATGGTTTGCAAGTTTTTAAATTTGTATGTTTGTATGTAGACGGTAATCTTCGGAACTACTGATACGATTACGAAAATTCTTTCATTAACTGGAAGCCACAATATCCCCGAGACTATATTTAAAAGGTTTCGATGGGATAATTTCCGGTACATAACGGGGGCGAAGCCGCAGGCAAACCTAGTCCCAAATATAGCGACAGGAAAGACCTGAGGTAGGATGTTGATTTTTTCTACACGGCTGAAGCCAAGAGCAACGGCTAGTTTAAATAAATTACGAACACCGACAATGAATGCCATGCCACCGAAACGAACTTCGACTCAATCTTTGGTTGGTTGGTCTCGGTGGCCAACAATTTTCAGTTTTTTTTTTTTCACAAAGGCATAAAAAATCCAATTTAGATCACCATCATGAGCTCTTGTTACCATCGGCATTCCAGCTGCCTTAGAGCCCAATGACTTGACACGCGACGATGGCAAGAGGCCGGACGGTTTGTCTTTGTTTTCCTGGAAGATGGGTAGGCCTTTAGTATGCGACGCCACTTGCGTCGATACTCTTGCGCCATCACATCTTCCAGACTCATCGTGCTGTGCTGGCGCTGCAGCTGCCGCTGCGGACAACCTCAAGCGGCATAAATATATAATATCTTTGTGGTAACTATATTTTCGAGCCGTTTGAGGTTGAAACTCTGGGGTCGTGGGGTCCGAGTGCTCAGAGCATTTTTAAGGAAATTTCGAAACGCCTAGTTGACGCTTCCCTAGACCCAAGGACCGGCTTTTACTTAGACCAGAGGCTAAGTATTGCCATACAACGAGGCAATGCTGCCAGTCTCTTGGGCACAAATTACCAGCTGACGTTGAGGAGGAGTTTTTTGACGCCCTTTTATAGTTTATTGTTATTTTAGTTATTTAACTTATTAGTTTGTTAATCGTTCTAATTTACATAGTTATTTAAATTAAAACCAATAAAGTCTATCTTCTATAGGTATATAAAAAAATAGATTATCAATTATATTAAAATTAAAACCTTACAAAATTACATTGGAAATCGTCAGTTACCAGTCCATAAATTTTTCAATAACGGGATTATGAGCTTCTATTATCAAGAAAGAAAAAAAAAATCCAATAACCACAAAAACTAGTTTAGAAACCTAGTCTTTCATCATCATCTTCCTGACTTTGTACCATGTTACTTGCTGTCGGCGGAACACGTTTCTTTCTTTCATTCTCTTCTGTCGGCCTCCACGTTAATATTACTCCTTTTTCTTTCATATCATTCCTCACACACTCCATCCATCGTTTCTTTGGTCTTCCTCTCCTTCTCATCAACATGTTGTATCTTTACAAAAAGTAAAACCAAAAATTCGTTAGGGCAAACAAAGGTTTACTTGATTTGAATGTATGCAGATCTTAATAATTTAGCCAAAGTTGAATCTTCAATTGCATGACGAATGAATGTATTCGTTCACCTCTATGTGAATAACATCTTGTATTATAATAATGTCACCTTGGGCTGACCACTTACAGACTTGCGAATAGCTTTCGTTATAGGAGGTGAGAAATTTGGATGCGGCATTGTTGTGTATAAGGCATGCTATGAACATGTTTACGTCAGTCTGATGTGGCAATGGGTCGGTCATGATAGCCGTAGAACCGACGACCGTAGGGATAGGGGTGTGCTTGAGTGAAGACCGCGAATCAGCAAGCGTAAGGTGGGACGCCCTCAGGCTCGGTGGAGTGACGATCATCGCAAGGTGGTCGGTGGTGGTAGCAACTGGATGAGAGTTGCTGAGAATCTAGTCGAGTTGCTTGCGATTGAGGAGGTATATGTCCAGCAGTGGACTGTTAGAGGCTGTTCTATAGGCTGACTATGACGGGTCGGCCTGATATGGCACAGCCAAGTGGCAAGATATAAAAAAATACATTTAATTTGATTACCCCGACTGTGCTATTTAGGCCGACCTGAAAATGTTTGTAGTAGCATCGCTTAGATTGCAAAGTGTTGATTAAAAAGATTGAAATACCAGTGGCAGTACATGTACAGTGAATGTACGACTGGAAAATCTTAGAAGATACCACCAACACCTACAATTTAAATACTACTTATGAAATAGCAAACAGCATTATAGAAGCACCTTGTTGGCTGGCTTATATTTTTTCCGCGGACTCGGCTATTGCTACATTTTCGATCAGTTGCAAGAGAATGAGAATTTGTGGGGGATGGATCAGCTGCAGCCAGTTTGACTGGAAGCCGGCACCAACATAGTTGGGAGAAGGCTGGGCAGATGATGATGCAAAGGAATAAGCAATTATAACTTTAAAGAATCGATATTTTGCTACGACTGAAATAGGAGTCTCTGTCCCCAAAATTAAAGGTAAATGTACTCAAATCAAAAAAGTTCCGTTACTGAAATGTGGTTTGTAGAATTTTGTGCATAACAGTACTTAGTACACTACTATTCTTACAAACTTGGGATCTTCAGCGATTTCTAGCTCGTTGGCATCCGTCGGACGGCCGGCGAACCGTCTGCGCAGGGGTGGGTGTACCCTGTTCATACCCCGAGACAGAAAGAATGCGACGACCAACCAATGTCATTGTATATTATTTGCTGCAGATTAAAGTCAGAGGTACTCGCAGACAGCGCGAACGAATAATATTAAGAGGAGAAACTCTTAATTTGGTAAATATTCGTTTGAAAGTTTTTATGATGAGTTATTTGGAAGCTTGAATTTGAAGATTTGGATTTGTCTGTACTTCTTCACCAATCGTATAAAAAGGTAAAGTTTGTAGTATGTTTTGAATGTAGGAGGTAAGTTTTGGAAGTAGTTCCAAAACTTACCTCCTTACTTCCAAAACGATCCTATTAAAAAAAAAACTTTAATTAGTGGGAAGATACATTTTACTAGCGTATCATAGAGTCATATTATATTTAAAAGTTATCATTGTGATGATTTTCGAAAATAACGTGCGAAGTTGCGGGAAAAAGCTTGTGTTTTATATTTTAGTAAGTAAATGGGATAAGCACTTACCTATATTAATAGAATCAGAATGATTGAAACAGTGATTTCGTTTGAAGAGAAGTCGATAAAATTAACAATTGTATTAGCATTGAAGTGATGAATGAACATACATTTTTATTCTCATTAATGTATCGACAGCGTAGTAGATAGAGTATTACATTTGACATTTTGTGAATGAACGATTATTCTAAAAACATGTATTCTATTTTTGAAAAGCGACTTTTTTAGGTCTATAATTAAAGTAATTGTCGGATAATCAGATTCAAAAGCAATACAAACCTATATATATTTTTTACTAAACCTCAGCTATTTATGACTTTCTACAGGATGTTTATTATTTGCTTATTGGCTTGCTTCATTAATCAGTGTATTTTTTAAAGTTTACTTCTGCTATTATCCACAAATTTTGTATTAGAATTAACAAACGAACTAAAAATTCAACTTTGGTCGTTGAATTCTTACGGTACTAATTGTGCAAGGATATTTTGGCGCATGGCCAAAAACAACCGAACACCTGCCTGTCAATGTCATTGAGACGCCAGAAGATTCTTGCAGTGCTGTCCACATGAAGGCATAGTAGGCAACCCTAGCCATTCATGCACACTTAGCAAATTAGCATTAAATACAAACATAGTGTTGTCTATAGAGGAATGGTAAGTAATTAAGTGCATCCGGGGTGCGGTTATTGAGTTCATCTGTAAATCAGTGTAACACGTTTAATTATTAGAAAGAACAAAGGAAAGTTTGTAAAAAATAAACAAGATCATTTTTATTTATTTTGCTTTATTTATCTCTTACATTTAGTTTGTATCTAATATTTAATGCGTTGTGTACTTATTTATTAATTTTTAGTGAAGATGTTTTTCGTCCACCGTTTTTGTTTCCTACATTTGGGAGCCTTGGACCTATGTCCGAGGGTGGAACACGATTGGCTGTATTGACTGATTTATCAGTATGAGGTGTTGGGGTCGATTCCCAAGACGGGCAAAGTGTTATTGGGTTTTTCCATCGAATTTCTCAGTAGCAGCCACGGAGTCTGGATTTGTGCCCGGTTGATGGCAATAGGCTCGCCCCATTTTATATGGGACTGCAACGACTGGCGAAATGTGGGTGTACTATTTGGCATACCTCTGCTTGACGGTTATGTTATAGTTCTTGACCGAAGGAATAGGCAGTATAATACTAAGTACACCTATTATATATTGAACAGGGAGGTAGTTACATTTCGTAGAAAGACTTATTAGTGAAAATATTGATTTTCACAGCTAATACCAACATCAGATTATAAACATCGCTACCTTCCTCAATAAACCGTACAGGCACGTCTCAGTGACGTCACCCAGTGGTGCCACCCTCACCACATAGAAAATAAACTAAAGGCGCGACCTTTCTTTTGTTGGTAATAAGTGGTCAATAAATTGTCGCAATTTCTTTACTTGGGATTATTGACGTCCATTCAATCTTAATAAGAAAAGATGTAGGTGCTCGTAAATTCTGTTATCTCGTATCGATTTACCATGAACCCTGATTAGACAGCAGGGCTGCCAAAATATATACTTGGTGGTGCTAAAGAAAGGATTAATTGTTGTGTCGTAGGGCTTTAGAAAACTAATTAAAAGACCAAGATGAAGATGGTGGGACAGGCTTACCTCGAGTCGAAAGGACTGGCTGCGGCTAGCCTTAGCAAGGAATAGGAGTATGCGGTTCCACTGCATACTCCTTTCAACTATGTCCTGCAAAAGGCAAAGCCAGAATTACGTTTGGAATTTAAAGAGAATTTGCCTTCAAGAGCAGTCAGGATACGGACGTCAAATGAATTAAAACTTATTCTGTTCGCAATGATCTTGGCGCATCGTTAACTTCACGGTGACAGTGACAATTATAAAGGGTGTAAAACACCTCTTAACGAAGCCGAAAGGCACTGGTTCTCCCTGTCATTGCGATCATTTTTTTGTTCTACACCATACCTGGGAACCTTCTAGTTACGGAGATATTAGGGGTCAAAGCTCCAACTTTTTGACAAGTATTTTTTTAAATACAAGTTTTTAATGTAAGATTTTTACTTTAAACACCTCCACGGCCCCCGTACTATTCAATACGTCCATCAGCACAATGTTTTGAGTGCGTTACATTGAGTTCTACCACAAAACATGATTTTACACCCCCCAAAAAAAAGTTGTTTCCCAGCAATAATTTTTGCTTAAAGTTACTTAGTTTCATGTACAGAATGCTTGGTTGACGGCTTCGTGATGAAGTGATTTACACGGTGTATAAGCAGTGATAGACTAGTGGTGTAACCGGCGGACTGCCATGTCATAGATATCAAGTTCGACCCAAATACACTCACCTCAGATTTTTCGGACTGAATTGATTCACTTGCTTCGGTGAAGAAAAATATCTTGATGAAACCAGCATGTCTGAGAGATATGTCTTGACGGCATGTAAAGCCAAGTCAGAGACCCATGGGCGGCATAAATATTCTGACAGCAGGTTATGTAATAACCACGATAAAGAATAAATGGACAGCGATGGTCCTCCCAAATCAATCTAGACGCATGTGCGACCTCTCTGATTATACAAGGTGTTGTTTTGTATCCTCGTCAAATTCAAGGAGGTAACTATGCTAATGATTCTCGTCCCGAATCATTTATAAAATAGGTAGATAATTTATACTGTTTTTCTTATAAACGGTAAATGTGAACCACCCGTGTTTTAAACGCGGCCCGTCTGATTCTCGCCCTATAACCGCGCTTTCACTCATACAAACAATTTTAAACGTTTTTTCGGTAATTTCTTTTTCCCTAAACCACGTTAAGAGGATTAATCTGAAATACTGACAAACTAAAACAACCAAAAAAATCAGCGTTTATTAATAATTAACTAGATACCGTAATTTTAATTGATTATTTATGTCTTTTGTGAAAACCTCCTGAATTTTGACGAGGATGCAAAACAACACTTTGTATATATGTTTCTGATTATTTACTCCAAGCACCGAGGTAACTACTAAACAAATTAGTTTGATTCTCTCAAGTAATTGGGCGACATCCTGCCGCTGCTGCCTCGATCTCAAAGTCATACGTTACTGTTGTTTGTAGTTCCCAACAACATTACGTGGTTCCGCTTAAACTTCGCCTTACTAAGTTATCTTCCGCTAATTTTCCGTTAAAGGTTTTAATATGTTTCATGTTTTTTTTTTTTTTAAGTCCATGTCTGGTCAAATCAAGGTAACGAATATGGCTACTGATCACTTAAAGTCTTTGCTATTGGAGAGGTGATTATTAAGTCATCATCTGCCAAGTCTTTTTCCAAACTATGTTGGGGTCGGCTCCCAGTCTAACCGGATGCAGCTTGATACTAGTATTTTACATAAAGCGACTGCCTATCTGTCCTCCACAACCCACTTAGGACTGGGTAATACGTTACCCCATGGTAAGACTAGTTATCAGACTTTCTTGCCACTGACTATCTGTGATGACTGTATTATTAAGTGTCTGCTCTATTTATTCCTGTTATATCTTGGAATATCCCTGCAAACACTCTCAAATTCCCCAAATAGCCATCACACTTCTAAATTTAGTATTCTTTTGAGTTGTAACCAGTATTGGAAGCGGATTGGTAAATATAATTGGATTTATTTTGGCTTCCACAGACCACAAGATTCAGAATTCTCATGTTTCTTATTTTATTGTTTGATAATTATGACAAAATAGCAACCACTTCCAATTGAGCGAGAAGAGAGTGAGTTTACCAGTAGTATCGAACATAGTCTTTATTTAGAGTAAAACTAATCCCACCAAAAATTTTCTGTAAGAAAATAGCCAAGTCTCGATGGAGCTGCTTCTTTATCTCTAAAAAGTAATGAAATCTAGACAAAGTCGTGCCAAGTCTAAGGTTCCTTACTGCAATTTCTTTATTATTATAGTAAATGTTGTGTGACTTGGCCGTTGAACATTCTTTATACGTTAGTGGGTACAAGTCAATTTTGTTTACACGTAATGTTATATCTGTTGTAACTACCTATGTTTGTTAAGCGAGATAATAGCCCATACTGGTATTGGTAATTGGACGCTAGTGTCTCATTTTAGGCTGTTGTTGATTGTGCAACTTATTATTTACTATTAATAAGTACTTATATTGTTTGTTTCAGGCTCGCCTATACATAAGTATTATTGAAATACGCAGCTTTATCAAGCCTACAATTGACTGGTTATTGAATCAACGTTTTCCAAGTGGCAATTTTCCATGGGTAGCGGTTCTGGCGACAGATTGGTGCAATGGTGTCATGGAGCACCTGGTTTTGTACCCTTGTGTAACCTTCAACGGCCAAGTCACACAACATTAACTATAATAATAAAGAAATTCGCAGTAAGGAACCTTAGACTTGGCACGACTTTGTCTATATTTCATTACTTTTTAGCCAAGTCTCGATGGAGCTGCTTGTTTATCAACAAGCAGCTCCATCGAGACTTGGCTAGTTTTTTACAGAATGTTTTTGGTAGGATTTCACTTCTTTTTGTAGAAACATGTCAACAACGTGTAACTTGAAACAGTGTTACTTAGCGCCCAGCAGTGGGACGCTATAGGCTAGATTAAATTAGATTAGAAGATGTGTTCCGCTACGCTGGATTTTTGCAATGACAGGCGATTTTTTTATGTACCAATAGTAGAAGGGGGCATTACCATATCTCTCATACAGCTGAGACCAGCTGAGGGTTCTTCATCAGATACTTCAGACCTTCGATTTTTGACATCAAATGGAGCGGCCCACCAAGTTGAATATTTTTTGTAAAGGCGGTATGTCGATCTCTAATAGTTTGGTTGGGCTCTTGTGTTTTCTAATCAGGGTCACCAGGTACTCCAGATCTTCGATAATCTTAGTTTTTATAGTTTTCCCTTTATGTGGCCATTAAACCCTAAACGTACCAAATTTCAGCTCTCTGAGTTTATGGGAAGTACTAGTTCTATTTTGATGATCATGAGTGAGTATCATAAATGAACTTTGCTTTCGCTTAACTTCGGAACTAAATGACCTACAGACCTGAAATTTTGGATTTTAAGTATGTTATTATAGTTTACTGGATGACGAAAATTTCTGCGTTCTGGTCTTATCTAGAGGTTCGCAAATAGGGGCGGAAAATGTGGGGGAAAATGCGACGAAATGGTTCCAGTAAAGGATGTCACGGCAGTGTTTGCTTCGCGCTCGACTTGGCGGGGGCACTACCGTGCCCCCCGATCTATTGCTTTTTTAGCTCGATTGAAGGTTGTTGAACTTCGTGCTTTTCCGCACGTCACTAAGAAATTTACATCATACTTTTTGTAACGTTTACTGAACCTGATTACTTTTAGTTTATGGCACCACAGGTGCCGAAACCCTTAAATAATTAGTTAGTCGAGAAGAGGGTCATGATAAATGTAGGTTTTTGCATAATATAATTAAAAGTTTAGAACAAAGTAAAACCGAAAATAGTCTGCTGTATTTTCAAGAATTTCTTATTATTTGGAATTGGCTTTGTTTGCTTCAAAAGAAGGCTTTAGAATCCGAAAAGTACAGTTAAAAAAAAAAACATTTTTGATATAATAAAGTACCAGTTTAGAAATTCATTACGAAACTTCAGTTTCCACAAAATAAGAGATAACGACATCGAAATCAATTAGCCGCATAATCGCCGATAGACAGACACTACGAGCATTAGCATCTATCGACAGAACGTCACGTGCAAACGTCACTATTGATAATCAAATGTGTGGACACGATTTGCAGGTGATGTGTTTGCGTGCGTTGTGTATGTGTGGGTGAACTGCGCATATGGCGGGTAAGGGTGGGGGCAGGGGGGCGGTGGGGTATACCCGAGTAACTGCTCAGGCTTGTAGCTAGCTCGGTACATTTTATTGTAGCTTGCCTCTCTAGATACTACTGACTATGAGTGGAGTCGGTTTATCGATGTCGATATAAACGTAGTAAATGACGCTGTTATTTTTCCTGTTCTGTATAGGTACTGCGCACAGATTGGATGGCCAGTTTAATAGCAAATGTTTACAGTTTAAGTTTGGGTTTAAATAAAGCTTTATAATTGAACACTTCTAATGTAAATACGGATTTTAAAGCGTCGTATAAATTGTTGTATAAAATCGTTGAACGGAATGGGGTTAAACTCTCTTTGGAAGATGTTATTTTTATCACTGTTTCATAACAATTTTGAGTTTTACGTACCATAAATTTTACGCTCCAGCAGTACGTACGTACATCTTTCTGCTTCCTATGTTTTGAGTCATGACATGTTCTACCTACACTGTTGATTACTACAATATACAAGGCTAATACTCATAAACCTATCGATAAACGCAAGTAGGTCGAGAAATTCGCATGTCACATCACTAAACAGGTTAACTCGTCCTGGGGCGTTGCCTGAGCTGCTCTGTGTGTGGCCAATAATTTTATTACAAGTTCATTAAGACCCTGTAGCCGCCGTCAACTGACCATTTGAAATGTATTTATTTGTTGATTTGAATCTACAATCAAAAATATGTTTGATTAATGAAATTTGGCAACATTTGGAGTAGGTAAAGAAACTTGGCAACACTTTATGGTGTGGGACTTTTTGCCAGAGTCTCTGTGTCTCGACATCATAATATTCAAAATATTGCCTAGAATCCTATGCTCGTTTTCACTAACAAAATCCAAAATCTCTTAACAATAACAATGCTGTTAGATTTTAAACTTACAACAGTATCAACCATCATCTGCCTAGCCTTTTCAAAAACTATCTTGGGGTCGGCTTCCATTCTAACCGGATGCAGCTGAGTACCAGTGTTTTACCTGAAGCGACTGCCTATCTGACCTCCACAACGTAACTGGGTAATACTCGTACGATACCCCTTGCTAAGACTGGATGTCAGACTTTTGGCTTCTGGCTACTCGTAACGACTGTCAAAGATCTTCAAATGACAGCCGGCAACAGCTTATAGTGCTTTCCGAGGCGCGGAGGAAACACGGTATGTAATAATGGTCACCCATCCACGGACCAACCTCAGCAAGCACGGCTTAACCTCAAAGATTGACCCGTGTGGATGTTATTATATAGCCATGAGCTCCTTAGCTTACAACAGTAAGAACCGGGGGTAAAAAATCCAGCGCAGAAAATACAGCGTATTAATGATTCGAGGATACTTCTTGGCAAGTGCACCAACGTCAACCGCGTTATCCTTTAGCTTCAGATGTGATGGTGGTCCAGCTTTTGCTTATAAAGGGGTTTGCTAGAAATTGTTGAAACAACTATTTAACTTTTTTAACGTTCGCTAGTAAAGTTTTATGAAAGCCGTAAGTTTTATCCAAGTAATACCTGTAAAACATTGATTAAAGATTCCTTTTGATATGTTTCTGGTTTGAGTAGTATGTTTTGTTTTATAGATTTGTAAAAGCCTCATTGATTGTTTATCACCTACTGTTGATAACATAACTTATATAACAACACGACTGTTATCCCCGAAGGATTGATTAGGCAAAGGTGTATGTATGTACCTATGGTGCTTCGCTAGTAATGTTTAAGTCCTAGGGGCGCTGAACCTAGGTCGCATGGGACAAGGGCAAGAAGATGAGGATGTTTAAATCGTAGGGAGTGACCCTATTATGAAACCAGGCATATATCCAGACTCCGGGCTGTGAATACCATACTAATATTTTTTTCGACCTGGGTATCGAACTCGGGACTCCATACTCAGCAGACGCTTGCAACTACCTTGCACAAAAAGCCATATTTGTTTATACGTAACATTAAATGATTGAGTCCACAGAATGATTGTTCAACCTGAATGGGCTGTGGCGTCACAGATACACCAAAACAATTTAGTCGCCCTGGCTGGCTCTCGGCCTATTTGGGTCAACGTGTAAACAAAGAAAATGAATCAGAATGGGTTCTGAGTATGAAAAACCTGGAAAAAATTGAACTTTAGTCATTTACGTAGACTACCAAGGTGGTTTTGGTGTATGTAGCACTATTTTGTTATCTTAGATAACAGAAATAAAAGTAAATGTTTGGTTTGGTGGCCGTTACAGCGTCATCTATCCTCACTTTTAGGAAGCTGTCTTACGCTAATCGATGTTTAACTAAACCTGCATTTATCTCTAATTGTGAATTGTATTAAAAACTAGCTTTCCCACGCAACTTCGTCTGCGTCACACTATCCCCGTTTTCGCAATTTTTTTCATTGCTACTCCGCTCCTATTGGTCGTAGCGTGATGAAACCTATAGCCTTCCTCGATAAATGGGCTATCTAACACTGAAAGAATTTTTCAAATCAAACAAGTAGGTCCTGAGATTAGCGCGTTCAAGCAAACAAACAAACACTGCAGCTTTATTACTAGTAAGTATTAGATTATATTAATCATTAAAAAAAAATACAAGCTTGTTCAAAATTACAGCTAAGGACGTAATTTGCTGACTTCGGACTTTTTAAGGACTAACAAACCTTCATCTTTCTGCCTCTGTTCCACGTTATTTGAAATCGGCGCACACGTTTCCATCTTCCATTCTGCGCTGTCAATCGTCACGTTATCATTACTCCTGCGGTGTGATTCTGTAAGACCTCACTTAGAACTTCGAATCTGAATCCGCTGTGAGTTTCTTGATTGGCATTCTAAAAACCCGGTTGATAATTCGATTTTACACTAGCGCCACCACTACGAGCGTGTCAGCGAGTTGAAATAAATTAACAGGGAGATTTTGACAGATAAAGTATGAGATGACGTAAGAAGTGGCATTCTGTAAGGTATATTACTATCAACATCATGAAACATCTCCAGTGTGCCGAGACTAGATTCCACTCGGAACATGATATAAGGAGGGGTAGAATCTCGCAAAGCTTGCCGATCGGTAGGAGCCGATGTGGGTACCTGGTACGTTGTTCAACAAAAACTTGTATGTGCCGACTCGAACAAAGTGTAGCACCCCTTAGACGTTTGCTGTATTTCCCAAATATCTTGTACTATCAGTAAAAAATATGCTGTTATCTACCTTTTTCGTGGCATCAAAGAAAAGATTCATTTACGTACATTTCAAATATTTTATGATAGTAATTTAGATTTTTTATTTGCAGTACGTCGATTCTGTAAAATTCAGACGACAACATCTCACATCGCTGTCCTCTGTCACTTTGCGTGCACCTCCGCGCTCCTCGCGCACAACTCCGCGGGATAAACAGTCTCATAACCAAAGAACGTGGGTGATACATTCGATATGCCGTCAAAAATGTACGGACCTTCCTATCCAGGGCGTCTAATTATGTTTGAGTTCATTTGAGAACGCTGAAAGAGTACATCAAAATCAATGACCCAACCGTTGAAGAAGCACCTTATTTCCGCCCGATAAAAGACTATATTAAATACTTTTCTCAGGCAGCCAAAGAAGCGCTCCTTCAACGATTGCTTCATGTCAGCAACATTGATGCCCAAATACTTGTAGGTTTCGGTTCCTGAGAGGGATCTATTAATGGAATCCGAGAGCTGGGTTCCCACAGATTCCACAATCTCCCCTCCTTTTACATGCATGACCACACATTTGTCCACACCGAATTCCTGATGGCGCTACTGAAGGTCTCAGTTCCATCAATTGCAAATTGTTGGGGGCAAAGAGTTTCAGGTAATATATAAAGAAGATGAAATATAACCTGACCTCTCCTCAATTGCTATCGCCAAAAGCCTAGACCTGAATCTTCCAGCAACGTGCTTAGATGATTCAATGCTAGACAGAACCAAAGCGAACTCGAACTATCGCCCTGAAAAATACCACGCTCTATCTGTATCGGTTCGCTATTTCTCTGGACATCCTGGATAGCGAAGAACTGTCCTCCATTGCCATACACGACATCTGGAAGGTGCGCAGAGTTGTTCAACTTTATAAACTCTAGCACCCTCATGAGCAATGTGGCACCGAGTGTGGGCCTTCTTATAATCTATCCACCATGTCGACAGATCCCTTCGGGAACGTCGACCCTGTTGGTTAACGGACATATGAATGAGGAGCAGCTCCTTAGCACCGCGGGACCAGCTTTTTCAAATTGGATATAGGAAATATCCAATTTGAAAAAGCGGACATTATCGAATTGTCATCAATGTGTTTGCAAATTTTAGCTCTCCAAATGGGTGTAAGAACTTAATACACTGTCGGAAGACAGGTATCTATATTTTTTGGGTTCTGCAGAACTACCCGATTTATGGAACAGGTGGGTGGGTTATTCCAGTAGTCAGAAACTCGGGCAGCGACCCCTGACTCTAAATAGGACCGCCAAGCGAGCATGCGATCTTTGGATCCACTTAATCCAGAAGTTGTGCAGCCCGTCTGGCCCTGGAGATTTCAAATTAAGCAACGGAGCTACAACTTGAGGGCTGATTGTAATTACCCCATTTCTAGAATTGGATCGCACGCTCGCTTGACCTCCCGAGTCCATTCACCCTCAGTAGGACTGACAGGCACCGATCAGATGCAGCACCAGAACAAAGACATGGGGTCATCATCTTGCAGGCGCGTGTCAGACACACCTTGGTTCGGTCGCTCCCATGCTTTATAAACCCACCTTTTATCGCTTGGAATGTGCGATTCTGAGTGTATCGTTGTACCTGCCGCTTTTACCTACGAATACGGTTTGCCAATGCACACAATTTCTGCTTCAGGAAGTCGATACGCTCTGTGATACGGGACATATAGTCTCGAGGACTAATATCAGTCCCCACAAATGTCCGCCTCACAAAGCGCATCACTCGAGGGCGATTGTTGCCCTCCCTGAAGCAAATTAGTTTACCGATGAGTGCTTTAGCCCCACCAATACGTCGCTCAATACTGTACTGCCAAACTGGTACGGCAGGTTTAGGTCGTGTAGCTGTGTCTGGTCGACTTGGAGACTGGCGTGGCTCAGTTGATCGCACATTAGGCCTAGCTCAGCTGCTGAGGTTTTTCTTCCTCAGCAGCTGAGCTAGGCCTAAAACTGGACAATGTCATCGGCGAAACAAAGATTAGTTAACCACTTTTCGCCGACGACAACACCCTTGTACTGCCAGTGTGAGTTTATTTCTTGAAGGAAAGGTTATATTTCTGTTCCGTATATAGTTAACATGTTTATAGTATAACTGAAGGATTGCCAAGTTTAAAGTCATCTCTCATAACAAAACTTTTTCTTGTAGTCACTAGTTTGCTCATATTTATGTCAGACGAACTAAAACACTTCCAAGTGCCTATTTATGAGAAAATTACAGCTCTGTAACAACCCTGTTAAAGTTGATATTTGCATGGAGTTGTGGTGTCAACCAAGTTACTCGATGGCATTTTAGGGGAGATTATGACAGCAAGTTTGGAGCCACAGACGGGAAGTTTATAATGGGTGAGTATTTGCAAATCGACCATAGTCTTTCTAATTTATAGCCTCTTAAACATGCTGGTTTATTTCGAAGGTAAATCGATTGAGATTCGTTTCCAAACTCGCTCACTTGAAGAATTTTTTTTTTTTTTTTTAACTAGCCCAGACTGTCCTTCCTCTGGTCTAAGACCCTCAGGCCGTCTAGAAGGGCTGATCCGAGGTTAAGGAAAAGGGTTCCCCTTTTCGTTAACCTCAGATCAGCCGTTTTGGTACGTGTCCAGGTCGTATCGATACCTCTCTCACCCTTTTTCAGGAGCAACCCCGGCGGCACTGTCCATTTCTCCAGCTATTGTTTGGAAACTTGCATAAAGTATAATTTCTGTAATAAGTAAGCTAAAATATACACAACGTTGGCGTTAAAAGCTTTAGCTGTAACACTTGTATGTAGGGACATGAAACGGCCCAAATGTCCTAAATGCATGGACTAGCAGCTTGCTGAAACCGAGTTATCGACTCATGTAAATGAGCCATTACGTCACAGAGTAGTAAACGAATGGAGTGCTAATTCGCTTATTGCTCTATTAAATTCTACTCACACCACTTGCGGAGAGAGACAAGAGCTTCTTTCATAGGAGGGAAGCTTTTGGCGCGTCATAAGCTGTAGTTTTGATTGGTTGGTGTCAGTGTCATTGCGATATTCAGTATTTGATCAAAGTCAAGCGGAGGGGAGACATTCTAGTGGTAGCACTGGAAAGGACAAAAATATTGAATTGCCGTTATCTGTTGAAAAGTCTGTTCTCTGTCTCGTCTGTATCTGTTTACCTTTTTTTTTCGCAAAATTCAAATTCTGAATTTATCGATCTTTTTTATGAACTTACAGTAATTAAAAAGATCGATAAATTTAGAATTAATTCTACTCATTACAGTTAAATTTCCTATTTGTGGTAGATTTTTAACTCCTGTTTCCGTAAGGTGTCACACCATTCGTCACAATATTTTCGTACCGATGAACATGTAGTATCCCATAGTCGATAACATGATATATCCGCGACGAGAGTTCCCATTATGTGCGCAGTCTGTATCTTTTATGCCTTAAGCTACAGTTTCTGCAGTAACTTTGAGTCATGCTGACGTAACTACAGTGTTCCTATGACTTTTTGGAACGAAGTTCCTTATCGCGCGTTGTGAAAGGGGGCTAGACGAAGAAAATTCTTACGAAAAGTTGTCACGACACTTTTTGCTATAGTAAGCTATTGTAAGCTTTATTTCTTTAAAATAAAGTTGAAATTTCCTTAAATTACGTACAATTGGGGTGTGTATGTGAGTAAGGATAGATATGATTATTATTTTGAGTGACCGAACTACAAAGTACAAATTCGGTTGTGCAGTTAAGTAAGACGTATTGCTTCGAATTAAGGATTAATCTTCCTTAAATTAAATATTTTATTTTTCGCACACTAACTTAAATCTAAAATGTATTGATATTATGTACGTGAAAGGAACTTCGTTCCATCCGGGTGTCCCTTGACACCTCTCAAGTTTTTTTTTTATTTTCATACATTTTCATACAATAATTATTTGACCATACATAATATGACATAATGTCAAGGTCAAATAATTAATGTCAGTTAAATGAATAAGTATCCTTCATTCTGGTACTTCCTTTAAATAAGAAAGAAAATGAAAATATTCTTTGATTTTCTAAAATCCCTAACCCGTTAAAAGCAGCCTACGCCATTATTTCGGGTCATAAAAATGGCAGTCTAAATTGGAAGCTCCAACGAGCAATTTAAATTCATAATAACTCCAAAGTCAACGAAAGTTAAACAAAGCGGCAAAAATAATTAATCGTTGACATGCTCGCGTAAAAAAGCACAACCAACCAAAAAGTTGGTGACCACAAAGTATTCAAAAGTAAAAGAACAATGAGTGTATTGCTACCTGAATAAATGATAACATCGCGGTAAATTTGATGTCAATATGTGTTAACACTAAGCTATTTAGTTCACGAGTCGGCCCCTTTCCCGCCCTGGGTCCCCACGGCACACATAGACAGCACCCTCCCCTTTCACCCACTTTTACGTCTGTGTGGACTGCACACATTGTTAAAAGCAATTTTTCACAGGTTACACCGACGCACACAAGCGCAGAAAGACGAATGTAGTGAGTCCCTTGCCCCGCGAAAAGTTTTGTAGTACAAAATTTGTTCACTAGTAGTGTCTAGACATGCCATGCTTTTAAGTTAAAGGTGAATCCTTCCAGACTTTTATTTGCTTAAAACTAATTAATATTGAATTTTCATTTAATTTATTACTTAAATATTACATTGAATTATTACACCGTAATTTTAGACTGACAATTTTGTTTAGTTCGTTTGTTTGTCTTTGATTAGCAATCAACTCGTAATGGGTCATACATACAATTAATTAAATTATTTTCACAAAAAACACAATTAGCCAAATAGCATTTTCGTTTCGTTGGGTGTTTTGTTATCGCTTGTTTATTTTGTTTGGTAAAAGTGAGTAAACAATGCAAAAATATTTAATGGAATAAATATTTCAAAAAGAAGTTATACAAATTAAAATACTAGCGTAGCTATAATTTTAAAATACATAAGATATTTTACTCTTATAAATCTAACTGCGCTTACTAGTAAAATCGCACTCCGTGTTTCGCTGGAAAATCATGGCAAGGGAATGCATCGAAAATTATTATGGAATGTGCTTGAACGAGACGGGGATATTGCAGTCACACGCAGTTCAGTCGGTTAGACAGAGATCAAATATTGAATATCGCGCAGATTGCGAAAACGGGTTATGTTCTTGAGCGAAGCAGAAGGAAAATGTACCATCTGCGAACCGTTTTAGGGTGGAAAATTTACTCTAGGTTGCGGCAACATAAGTTTTGTGGGCGCTCAAGCCGGTTGGGGCAAGCGGGGGGCTCCGTGGCTCTCAGCTGTGGCAGATAATCAATATCCGCTTGGCTTGTGGACACTATAATAATATATGTTATTTTATATCCACTCCATTCTTACTCCCGGTGGCTGCGTATGCTGCGTCCCTCTCGCACCATTATCTAAAATGGACAGTGGCGTAGATTTGGTAAATGATAACTGTGAGAAAGTATTTATCACGACAATGAAGCGTGATATGTAATTATATAAGGTATTTAGGGCGTAGTGGCGATATGTGGTGGGTGGTGGGGGGTTGTTGGTGTGTTTCGTGATATATTTGTTTTTATTGACGTCGGTATCCGTGGTGTTGGAGGGCACGCGATGCGAGGTTTACTTCTTCATTACTTCGGCGAGAGTCGCTCAACTACGCCGACTACGCGTTACTCGATTGACTAATCTAATTGAGGGCGCTTTGGGCGAGTTTTAGTTATGTAGAACGGTGATTTATGTCGCTTGCGTTGCTTTGTGACTGAGTTTTTGACGTAGATACTATTACGGTTTCTGTCGCTTGCTAAGTTATCCTTCGCTCAATGGTTGTTATCGTAAGAGCAGTACACTTAGGTTAACCTCCTTATTTACAAAATAAACTTAGTTAAAAAGGAACTGTTTTACAGATAAGCGACATATTTCTTCCCCTTTACCCTATAAGTTTACACACAAACTTGAGTAAAAAAGATCACGTCTATAAAAATCCATAAATACAGACAAAGAAAAATAAAATAGACTTACCTACAGAAAATGACGCATTTTACTGTCCCATGGTCCTGTCCTTATTCACAGGGGCGTATGGTCGCCGGCTCAGGGTAAAAAGGGGGTGGGCCATCTTCGGCGCGGCATTCGGGTGGCGGTAGAACATTGCTTAGCAGCATCTACGGGCCCACTTGGCTCTGTGACTACATTTTTACTCTGTGGTCACCACAGAGTACAGCAGTAAGTAATGAATGATTGTCTGTTCTGCATGGTGATTGGCATTAGTCCATAGTAATATTAAATGGGGATATTACTTTGTCTGTCGGTCTGTGTGTATGTAACCTTTTTATACACACCGAATGAGTTTCAATGAAAGGCAGACTAGTATACCTTGACTTAACGTCGTAAGACACGTTTAGCCGGAAAGTAGGTATTTGTACGTCCCATGGCGGTTCCTATTGACGCGCGGGCAAAAAAGAAGCTGGGATTCCGCTATTAACAGAATTATTTTTCTTTGTTTTCGTGTAGTAATTTCCGATTTCCACGCGGTAAAGCCGCGGGCAGGATCTAGTCGTCTGTGTCGGTAAATAATAATAATAAACGTGGATATTAGGATTTCAACTTAAACGCGACAATCTAGTGGAATGAAAATCGATTATTTGCTAGTTGGATTTGCAACTTTTAAGAACTGCAGCTAAAAAGTTTACGTAGGTCGAGTGTAGAATTGGGGAAGGTTTATGTACTTTCTGTTGTCTAATAATCTTCGTTAGCTTTAAGCGTGTGGGTGAGTAAGACATATGCGTTATATTATTATAGCTTACCTATACTATCACACTGCTGGGTCCACTGCCTCCATTCTTTAGATCAGATCTGGTTCGAGCCACTATCTCCTTCGTGCAGTTTCATCTTATGAGTTATACATGAGTTATACTGTACTTTATACAAATAAATTAAAAAGTGTCTGTTTGTATTTTCAAAATAACAGCTTTTAATGAATGCGTATGAAATTATATACGGTGGTTTTAACAAAATCAAATATTTTTTTGTCTGTCTGTTTGTTCCGGCTAATCTCCAAAACGATTTTGACGGAATTTTTGCTGGTAGATAGTTGATGTTATGAGGAGTAACTTAGGCTAATTTTATTTTTAACCGACTTCTAGAAAAGAAGGAGGTTCTCAGTTCGGATATTTTTGACAAAGAATTAGGGTTTCGTGCAAAAAAACCCTTGAAACTGTTAACAAAATCCGATTCAAATCAGGAAGTGATATTTTGTTAATAATTTCACGCGGAAGAAGGTCACGTGTCTCAAATAGTAAGTCATATAACAGTAGGTATCAGTCCCACCTTCCCTATCCAGACCAGCCACGACGCGCGACGCTTCTTCAGGTCGTTGGTTCTGGGCGTCCCACGCTACGTCTGCCAATTTGCTGACTTCATTCAAGGAATACCCCTGTAATATAAATAGACAAATATTTTCATTTCATAAAATATCGTTCTGCCGCGATACTCATGGATTCGATTCTCTGGTTGAATATAGAGATTTTGTGTTTTCGATTTAAAAAATCTTAGTTGCAGCCTGGAGGAGTCTAGATTTGTGCCAATTTGATGGCAATAGGCTCGCCTCCTAATACATAGGACATACATACATATAATAAGCTAAATCTGGGTATTCTATAGGTAGTTACCTACTTACCTACCTTTGAATCACCCTTCGAGGTAGAACAGGCGTCAAGTTAATTTAGTAATAAAATAAAGAAACAAAAGATAGGAATACAAAGCCAACCCTATCAAAATCTCCACTGAACTTCATTTATGCACAGTTATAGGTACAACTATAGCCAATGCATAAATTGATTTCCTAATTAATACACAAACTGGTCGCAGATTTGACTACACATGTCACCCCTGTTATGACGGTGCAAAGCGTCCCCAAATAATAATGGGAACATAATTCGATTGGCCTCCGTCTGTCGACGGATCGGATAATACATCGATGTGTGGCCGACATGGATGTGGCCCGCACTGTTCGGACGCACTTGCAGTATACTTATTATATTATTTTTATGTTAAACAGGCGCCCAACGTGGGACAACGTGGGAACTCACTTGGCCCCACGTTGGGCGCCAGTTTAACACATGTAGAGGTAGTCTATCAGTAACATACAAAATGTGTCAAAGTCGACATCGTGTTGTTCAGCCAACTGATTGTCGTAGACAGCTGGTGTCAGGATACGTTATTAGTCCTTATAACACGCTTTTGTTACCTTCACCTGTACCTAACTTAATAAAAAAATCTTAGCAGTTAAATTTAACCCGGTTTCTGATTGAACTGAAAGTAATCATACATGTTTAGTTTGGATGACAATGCATGGTTAGCTAAGTGACGCCATTCCAAATCCAATTCATATATTTAAAGACAGCTTCAAAGTTTTAGACAGAGGTGTTTCTAGAAAGAATACCCACAGTTCCACCAAACTCTAGGTTGTTGTTAAAACTCAACAACATTTGGAGCGACCTGGGAATCGAATCCAGAGCCAGCATGCAAAGCTGTCTTGATGGTCTAGTGGTCGCCAACGCAGCAAGCGCTACTGCACACGAAAACTAGATCAACGATACAGCCAAATATCCCGTTATTAAAAGCTTAACGGATACTTCCATGATAACTTTATATCTGTGAACCGACATATTTCAATTCAAGCAGATTAGATACTACCAATACACAGATAAATTGATAGCAATATCCATTTAGAAGTACGGAAGTTCGATAAATAGTTAAACGAAACACTAATCAGTGCCGTTATGGTACGAAATCATTAAAAGTAGGGTTGTTGAAACGCATGTTATCAACAATGATAGTGAGGTGGGTAAATTATCACTAAATTCGGTGTGGTGGCTAAAACATCTCTGATTGGAATGACACATTCATTTTACGACCTTAGTGAGAAATTATCTTACCAAATAAGTCTTACCAAGTGATATCGTATTAAATTATTAGTTATTACATTATCAATTAACATTTTTTTTTCAATTGATTTTTAAATATAATTTTGTTCAATTGTTTAATTGCTGGCGGTAATTGATTGTACACACGAATAGCAGTAACATAGGTACTTTTACAATACATCATATTTTTAATAACCGGTAAATTAATGCCATTTTTATATTTATATTGACAGAGAGGAAGAAGTTTTCGTCTACTGTTGTAATACGCGCTGATAGTGACAAAATATTAGTAGAATTACCTGCAGGCCTGCTAAGTCCAATGAGGTTCAATTCTTATAGTCGGCAGTGATTGTCTTTTTTTTTATCTCATGCAGTATCATTGTGACAATGTCGTTACGACTAATGGCTTGATGACCAAGAGGTTCGACGATCATCTTTCGAGGCTCTTATTGGGTGGTAGAATCAAGGGGCTAATTGAGAAGATAGTACTCGTCGATAAAGCTCGCACTGTGAGGCGGTTCCTGTCTCTGGAATCCTAATCATCAGTAGCTTGGACCCTGCTCCCGACCCATTTTTAGAAAGATTTAATCTACGGTTGCAATCTTCACTGATAATGACAACACACACAATTGACTAACTACAATCATTGCTATAACTACCCCATTAACTCTAACTAACCCCGCTTATCCCATACATCACTCGCTTGATTACGTAAACGGCATACATACCAAAATCGTCCATCCAACGGCATGCGACCATTACCATTCATACGGCACAGGTCACTGGTGATTTCCCTAATATTGTTTGCGGATTACCTACTAGCCTGTAGGCGCTACATAGTCCCACTTAATTGCACGTACGCATCGAACGTGAATTACAGATCATATTAATAATGGTAATTACTGTCTGCAATCGAACCTCATCGGATTAATGCAGTCATTTTACGGGTGTGTGTGTTCGTAAATAGATTATGTGTTGAGAAATTATTTATTTATGTTGTGGTTTTGTGTAAAAATATGTTGAATTGATGTGGTCCGAATGTTTTATTTTAGCCGTCGCCTTTGTTTTGGAGTTTAACTCCTTCTTTTGTTGATTTGGTCAGCTCTTTATGATCTTATTTTTCTGCAAGCCTGCAGACACATTTTTTAATAAACTTAATGTTACATTTACCATCTGTTATTTTTGAACTATGTGGAATTTCTTCTTCTTAGAGAGAAGGGTCTCTGGAGACTTCAAATTCCAAAACGCCCTCTATTTGTTCAATTTGCCAAATTAAATAGAATTCAAGTTCAAATTAAGTGCAGAATCAAATTGACCCCACCGTCCTATTCATAGCTATGATCCTCTTCTCCGGTAAATAACCTGCTTGTGAGATTTACGCCGTAAGGGTTGCCCCTTGCGGCGAGCGTCAGAAGAACATGAGGATAGGATAAATGTAATTAGTATGTTAATATGCTAAGTGCGTCGTGCAATCTACGTCAAGACGCTTCAACCCTATAGGGGTCCGCCCTTAAAAAGGTTTGTAGACATTTGAAACATTAATTTCAATAAGTTTTAGGTACTACACTTTTACATTTTTAATTTTGTTACTGAACTCCTAATGCGCGAAATTGTGACAATATTCGTAAAAGGCACAACCCTTTTACGAATATTGTATGCTAGACTTTAGAAACCATTCACTGGGTTGCAGTAAAAAAGTAGTCTTCAAGTTTGTTAATGCAGACCCACATACACATGCAGATGGTCCTCAATTGATTCTTATAACAAACAAAAGCGTTACTCCAAAATTAATCTAAGCAATACACTTACTGCGTATAATACTAACGTATTTAACTTTTTCAATTAAAACGGACACACGACACACTATATTTTCTGTCGGATTATGACCCTTCGACACGTGAGCGTCCCCAGACATATTGCATCCAACCCTCCGAGTACTGACCTCGCAGCGGATCAATTTATGAACACCCGACACATCTTTGAAAGCCTTGCATTGTGAATAGTATTTTGATCAAAAAGTAATATTGGTGAATCAAATGGGATTACAAATCTTAATGCTTCTAAAGTTGAAGTCACTGACGTAGATAAATGTGAAGATTTTTCGGCAAATCAAAATGTCACCTTTAATGGTGAATTCTATTTAAAGCCAAGGATAGGAGAAAACACATGCAACGTTGACATGAAACGTTTTCTGTGAAACAATACATGACCTTGGCGTTAGCTGCACGCCACTGACGCTACCGAAGGTGTCAGTAAAGTAAATGATATATTATTCGTTTAACTTTAAAGGGTAAGCAAAGACGAACAAAAGAGGGTAAAAGTCAGGAGACTGAAGCTGTAGACTGTAGTTATTCATGGATCTTTTGGCGCTTGACCTTAATCGGAAGGAGATCCGCCATCTTTTTAAAAGCTTTAATTTAATTATTCAACTAAATCAGGGACAGTTTAAAGTTTACGAGCAGCGTCCCCGTAAATATCATTCAATCGTCTAAAGAACTGCACTGTACAAGTTAACGCTAAAAAGTGGTTGGGATCCAGCGTTAATTCATTCACACACTGGTTACAAGGATAAAACTGTTAAGTATTAGAAACGTAAATAAAGTATAGTTATTATACCCAGTACAGAAAAGAGAGCTAATCAAAGCATTTCTCTGGCATGGCAACAGGTCTGGTTCAGTAAAAGGTCAGAACTACAAGCAATTTTCGTTACCACAGCCAAAAATTGAGTGCTATACATAGATTTCTCGTGTAATCATGGGCGCGCGACCCGGGTGGCCTATTTGCTAAATTATTTATAATAACTGCTAACCCTTTCCTGTCTGAATCAGGCAAACGTAATTAAGCGTTGTCTCCTGCTGAAATTGGGAACCCGCTCATTTGTTTATGTTTGTTAGTAACCCTTTCCTTCTGTATCATTATTGTTTCTTGTGAATTTAGTTTGGTGCCTTTTATTGATTTTTCTTTGTCTTTGACAGTCATTTAGTGTCAATGGATTTAATTAGTGATTTTGAACAATAATTCAGTATCTATGTTATTAGTTATAGATTTCTACTTCGTTTCTACTACGTTGCAATTCTTTAGAGTGCCAAAAAAATCGTTTCGATTGAAACTGTTGAGTTTTAATCAAAACGACAGGTTTTTAAATAAAATATTATTACAACTAATAATTTGGATTTTATTAACTACTATTTCTTTCAAACCTTTTTATTTTTCCACTCATCGGACAAGGCAACGACCTTCTTCATATCTTCAAATTTACACTGTAATCTCTTCCATAAATATTTGGTCCGATGCGGGAACTGAAAGCACAACCCTGAACAAAGACAGCGGGCGTCGGGACGCCGAATCAACCCCAATGGCTCAAGGGTGGCTGGCTCGCTTCCTGTACTTAGGTTGGCGTGTTCGATACTTGTTGCGGTCAAGGGTAAAACTTGATCAAATCGATGATTAATTTAATTTTTAAATTTTTTATTAAGCTTTCCAATGAGTCATATTCTAACCTACTTTTATTAAATTACTAGCTGTCCCGCGCAACTTCGTCTGCGTCACATTTTCCGCGCTTTCGAAACATTTTTCGTTGCTGCTCCGCTCCTATTGGTCGTAGCGTAATGATATATAGCCTATGTCCTTCCCCAGGCTGAAATCTATCTTCTTGCCAAAATTCATTAAGATCCGATCAGCCGTTTAGTCGTGAAAAGGTAACAAACAAGCAAACATACAAACAAACAGAGTGACTTTCGCATTTATAATACTAGCTGTCCCACGCAACTTCGTCTGCGTCACATTTTCCCCGTTTTCGCAACATTTTTCATTGCTGCTTCGCTCCTATTGGTCGTAGCGTAATGATATATAGCCTATGTCCTTCCCCAGGTTGAAATCTATCTTCTTGCCAAACTTCATTAAGATCCAATCAGCCGTTTAGTCGTGAAAAAGTAACAAACAAACAAACAAACAGAGTGACATTCGCATTTATAATATTAGTATGGAAGTATGGATTCCAAAATACAAAGGGTATAAGGACACTTTACAGGCTGGAAAGAACTAAGGCTAAAACGGTTATTACGTATTCAGTACATCATCCCCCACATAGAAAAATTTGGTTGCAAATTTAAAAAAAACTGTTTCCTACAAAACTGATTTCAGTTTGTTATATGCTGTTGTTCCATAGAAACAGCTTGTATGGAACAGCGGTTTTAACTGTTGTAGCGTCGGTGTCCCTTCCACATTGAAAAGATCTTTTGTCTTTTTAAAAAAAACGCGAAAAATTATTGTGTTATCACAATATTTTTTCGCGGTCGTCATCATCTGCAGTATCAGTTCCTAACTATCTTGGGGTCGACTTCAGTCTAACCGGATGTAGCTAAATACCAATACTTTTCATCGAACGAATGCCTATCTAACAATATTTAAATAATTAATAATGAATTTATTTTTAAAGAAAGTTTATAAACAGCTCATCTGCTTAGTGAAAATAAGCGTAAAACATCCGTTTCAATCCATTAAAGTCTCCATATTATGATTTGGAATAATTTACACTACATTTACATGCAGTTACTGACTGGGGGGTACCGATTCGCATACAAGTGCGCAATGTCAATGCTAGGGGAGGCATGAAAGTTGATTCGCAGTAATTGATCGCCTCGGGGAGCGTTGACGGTACTAGTACGGAGTTTGGATTAAACGATTATTTAAATAAATGTACGTACATTTAGGTAGACTTTTGTTAGTATTTTAATTACTCGTGACATTTATGTCAGATCAATGGAATTTTTCGACTATTTCCCTTCTCCCTACCTTTAGATTTCAAAATGATCTAACTTTTATTTTAGATTGGATTTTAAATGTTTAAAGTTCCAAACAAATTTTCTAATACTTTCTAAAGAAATACGTCAAGAGTTACATAGTGAAAAATATTCTGTGGCATCATAACTCTACCATTTCATGATGCAAATACGTACAGCGCCATCTATTATGGGTGGTACGAACTACTACGGCTAAGCTGGAGCGTTTTCAAATCGTCATGTATTGATTTCAAGAGACATATTAAATATTAATGATATATTTTGCTACAGGATAACTAAGATTTATCGTAGAAACTGATCAACATACCGGAAATTTTAAGAAAATGAACAAAAGGCGGAATGATAGCCAGTCAGAAAATGAAAAAGATTTTAGAGAAGAAAATGAGACCGGGAAGAAATAAATTGAAAGTCAACTTTATTTATTAATTTGTTTCTTCGACTCGTTGGTCTAGTGCTTGCAACCGCTTCGGTTCAGCATAACGTCCTGGGTTTGATTCGGGCAAAGAGTTACTGTGTTTTTCCAAGAATTCCTCGGTAGCAACCTGGAGTCTAAATTAGTGTCGGGTTGATGGTAATAGGTTTTCCACCGATTGGAATACATGGGATTTAAATATAACTATAAAAGTTGACTGTACTTCTCTGCCACACCCTTCAGCGAAATCCAGGCGTGATGTTATGTTATTCTTAGTCGTATCTTAACTGGTCTCCAATCCAATACAGTTACATACATAGTTATATCTACAGGCTTTGCGTAAAACCTAATCCCTTTTTAACACAGACAAGAGGGTCCTCCAAAACTGCCAACCAAAGAACTCAATTAAAAAGGCGTTGCTGAAATTAATCTATAGGCTGTATGTATCGCTTAGGAGTTCCGTGTAAACGTCAGCTTAGCCCTAACTGTTCGGCGGGCGCGGAAATTTACATATTATTAATTTACATAGCAACGTAACCCCGACGGTGTACAATCTGTGTAATTTGGATGTTTGGCTGTTCTGCCGTTGTCTCATAGTTAACCTACCCGCAGTACCTAATCACTCTATTTGGTGTCACCGTTATCGTGTCAACGACATTGGGATCAATAGTAATGTGACGCATTATGAGTACCTAATGGTTTAGAAGTGGGAACTGGCCTTGATTTGTTCTCACCTTTCACTAAGACATAGGAAACAGAACTAAAGATAGGGTAACTCTTGAAAAAAAAAGCTGATCAGGAATAGAATGAAAGAATAGAAAACATGCATAAAAATTCTGGAACAAAAGAAAATAGCTGTTATGATGCTTATTTGAATAAGACGATCACTAAAGGATCTTCAATGTTGGCAATCATAAAGTTCAACAGGAGACACTAAAAAATAAAGAGACAGACAACAAATCAAATTAAACACCTCAATAATCTCTTCATACGTTTAAAAGAAAATCAGACACACCTAATAGTATTAAAATTTAAACTCCCTGTTTCCTCGTTAACTACAGGTGTCTATGTAAGTGATAAAATAAACAAACAGTCTCGACGCTCGCCCTATGAGAGTACTGTTCAATCCATATTTTTTAACATCGTCATCACAGCTAGGGGTGGCTCGCAACCCCATTGATACCTACTCCATCGAGCCGGAATGAAAAGTAGTGGGTAATATCTCCCATTTGCATATTTTAATTGTTAAAAGAGCAGACGCCCCTGCAGTGTGAATGTGGCATAAGCAAACGATTTGCATACATAGACGTAGTGCCGGCAACAAATTGTTAAATCAATAAATAAAGTGGAGTAATTGAATTATAATATTGATGTTTAGAATATACTGATATTTAAAGTTAAATAACCGATGATGATTGTAAAGTAGTTGTCTTTGTTTCAGTTCCGACGACCCACGACGATGCACCTGCGTACGAAACACAGAAAAGTTTAGAAGACAAAGATGCAGTGGCCCATACCAATAAATTGGAACAACGCCAGGAAGAAGAAAAATAACACTTTGTTTCTGTTTTGATATTTTATTGAGTTCACAAAGTTTTGGGAGTTATAAATCTAAATATTTCAGAGGTCACTGAAGGTGTGGAAGGTACTGATAAAATTAAGATACAAGATAGAATGGAGAAGAAACTTTAAGAAATCGTGTCTTCCTCCTCGTGTTATTCCAAACAATTCTCAAAAGAGCATGGTATGATGAAAACACTGCGTCTATAGATAGACAATCGGTAATTTGCTCCGCTCCATACATTTCCAGACACTGACGGAGATATAAATAAAGAATAGTTACTGAACAGTATTTTCGATTAGAGAGATGACGCGAGGGTGCGGGCCGGCGCAGCATGGTACCGATGACGTCATTACACTAGATACGTCGCTCTTTGTGTACCTTGTTTGTATACTAATTGATTTTAACCCTTCGGAACGTTTGTTGTTGGAAAAATCGTGTCAGATGTCATAGTGAATGAAGTGAGAGTCTTTAAACAATTACGTTTATTAACATTATTGATACTTTGCTTACAGAGTCCACACAATACAAGGACACTTGGATCCACAAGATCTGTGTTTAGAAGGATCGTTTAATTTTGGTGCGAGAGTTTTACGTGTAATAATAATAGACTAGACTTCTAGGAACCACAACTCAGGTTTTAATAGAAACATCTTCAGAAGACACCAGTCAGCGAAAATCAATTTAAATATTTTTCATTATCCCATGACAAAGTTAGCCCCGCCATAAACACTGGAAAAGTTTACCCGATTTGTCTGCGAGGATAGATATTATTTTGATGAATTTATGATGGATAGAACGAGGTACTTACTTAGAAAAAAGAAGAAGTTTTGTTGCAGCTTAGTAGATATGAGTATATTTTTCTTCTTCTTCACGGTATAGAAAAGAGGTGGTTGCTAAAATGGTTACCGGCAAAGAATTGGCTACCCCTGAACAAGCTGGCCTCCAAAAAGTAAATGTCTGGAAGATGTCTAGCAATAGAAAATCTTTTAGTACGTACTATTGTTTCGACTGAATGAATCAATTTCTCGCACTGAGAAAAAAATATTAGCACGAACCGTAGAAATTTTGTTTGGATGTTTGATCATGGATATTTGATCTTGGATATTCTTCTTTTGCACGATTTTAAATCCTTTACAGCATCACAAGGATCTTAGTTTAAGCTAGGCTTAGCATTCAAAAGGTATCAAAGAATCCGTTTACACTGTTTGTTATAGTAACATTAAGATAATTAGAATTTCCTCTTCTGCGGTGGTGTTTATTTTCAACATCCTAATTCCGGGCGCGTTGTCTCAATACGGAATTAGCTTCGTCATAAACAAAGAGGTTAAGTGCCTTATAAATAACAGGGATCTTCTTTACCTTAACTAGATGTTTTGGTGATATTTTTGGTGTCTTGTATCTTTGCTATATTTACTGGATCATTTACAAAATACTTCATTGAAGGATTAACCTCGAATACTTTTACTATCAATCTCGATTGTTTCTTAGGTGTTACAAAAATAATTAAGTAAGTTATACTTGCCTATGTTGATGACCTACTTAGTATGCAGTATTGTGTTCAGGAATCAGGAGGTAATACTAACTTTAGACTGTAACTTTGTTAGAGAGAAAGGTACGGCCGCTGTATTTCACAGGAAATGTGCACAATCGGTTTTATGCAGAAATCTAGGAAACGGAAAACTGCCACACTGTAGAATCAATAGCTTTTTCTGCGATGTTTTAAAAGCTTTCAGTGTTTACAGAGCGTGTAGTAAAATGTATTTTGAGGACATGGCTTACAGTGGCTAACAAATAAAAATACCTCTGACATAATCTTTTATCACAGCAATTTTATTGGAGGAATCAATTTAGTATCATACAACAGACGAATTCATCGGTAAAGAACATTATTAAAGCTCCATTAACTATAGTTGGAAGCGCTCATTGTACACTCAGTGCTATTAATTATTTCACACCCGTGTATCGTTAGTAGAACATTAATGGATCACATCATCACCACAATAACATCGCTGCAGTGGAATCACTAATGCATTTGTACATAAACGTACCGGATTGCACTAGATTAATATTACGTGTTTTGTTAATTGAGTACAGTGCCACCTATTGACGAGTGGCGACAGCGCGCGATGGTACCGCCTGAATAAATTACATACATATTGTGGTACGAATTCCGCCGCTCAGGCCACTTCCGGATAACCGTATATTAGTAACAGACGCCATTATTCTACTGTAATTTCGGACCCAATTTCGGCTGTCACGTAGGTATATCGTTGTCGGTAAACTCTCTGAAAGTTTAATGCGATGGTGTGTTCTATTCACGCCATGTATGACACGAGTTTATGTTACAAAATAATAGTGAATTTGTACGTTGATTGTTATCTTGGTTTTTTTTTTGGATACGCAATTAGGTTACGTTTCATAATAAGTGGCTAGTTACCTACAAGGCATGTTGTAAAAGTGTGAGTGTCAAAGGTAAAGTTCGACAAAGCCCAAGAATAAATTGTTTATGCGAAAGAAAAACCATTTTCTATTCTAACAGTGACAAAACATATTACTTTTATTATAGGAAGATACCATAACTATACAGTTTTGTTATATCGAAGAAGGTGGCATTAAATTAAATATTACATACAAATGGTTTCGTCTTACATGTTCCTCTTCCCGGGACCCCGGAGTGCAATGGAAGGGCGGAGGGATCACCAAGTTTGTCCTATTTAAGGGATGTGCCCTCAAGGGTAGTTGTGTATCAAGTTGGGTAGATAGGTAGGTACGTTATTCTATTGTGTTCAATACTATATGTAAACTACATACAAAACTAATAAAGCAATGATTAAAAAAAAACAACTATTTTTATTCGCGCGACTTTTTCGTTGTAGTTTTAACTTAGCACTACTAGATGGCGTCAGCAGTTCTAGTAAGAGAAAGATTTCGATTTTTAAATATTGCTCAACTGTCATTTTGAAATTCGATGCGCAATTTAAGAGTAACGAGTGTGTTCTTTTAATGAAATTTCAAATACTTTTCGTTTTTCGAAATCTTGAAATAAGGTAGATGTCCATTTATTTTACTTATAGAAGTTCTTTCTAGGTCAACTCGAAGCCTCTGAAATACGTGTGAAGACAGAAGACACTGATAATTGAAATAAACTGGCTGTGTGGTGTGCAGCTAAATGAAGAACATACGTTTTTCTATCGTGAGTGTCATTTGATTGAGGGTATAGTAATACTTTGTTTATGTCTGGAAATATCCTAGCTACGGTAGTTCAGGATAAGAAGTTATAAAAAAGGTTGGTGTACTGCAATCGCTGATCCATATGATATATGAGAAATATTATGAAAGACTTTTGTTTGAAGTCATCAATGAAAAATCATTTCTTTAAACTGCTGAATAGACCAACGGTCTGATAATGAAGCCCAAAATTTCTAAGAACCCAATAAAAATCTTCCGTGACAACCGAAAAATTCCTGTGTGAATTGGTCTCTCAAAATAATTTCTCCAGTAGCGTCGCATGTTATCAGTTCAATAATTCGTGAAGATTACAAATCCCTCGTATAAAGGTCGGGTGTTTTTACGCACATGATGACATCACACGTTTTATGTGATAAGATAAGGAGTCTGAGGATCATGAATATCATGATGGTACATTAATGTTGGTAGGTTTTCATGCAAATCATGACGGGTGTTGAGTTTTTCAGAGACTGAAACTATTTTCACAATATTTTGCAACATTATGAATGTTTAGTAGGAGAGTGTTATCTTCAACAAATAAGGTAAGTGATAAAGGTAATATGCACTGTAATATAGAAATAACCCATTGCGTGGTGACGATTTGGATATACCCAGTTAAAATTCAAAATATTTTATTAGATAGAGTGAAATATTCATTTTGAAATTATTTATATTTTATAAGAAGATAGTCGCATCTCTATGACGACATTTGGCTGCAATTTTCAAAGGAAACCGTTGCCAAAAGACCTAGAATCGTAAGAAAAAACCATCTCTTATACAAGATATTGTTTTGCATTCTCGTCAAATTCAAGGAGGTAACTATGC
The DNA here is from genome assembly GCA_963082945.1 of Cerastis leucographa. Classification (NCBI taxonomy): domain Eukaryota; kingdom Metazoa; phylum Arthropoda; class Insecta; order Lepidoptera; family Noctuidae; genus Cerastis; species Cerastis leucographa. Next base: position 14,407,601 of record OY720356.1, on the reverse strand, counting down.
TAATGATTCTCGTCCTGAATCAATCATAAAATGGGTTGGTATTTTTTTTTTATTTACGGAAATCGGTAAGTGTGAACTACCCGTGTTTTAAACGCGGCCCTTCTGATCCTCGTCCTATAACCTCGCTTACACACATACAAACAAACTCTTATTCTATAATTTCTTATCATCTAAACCAAGTTAAGAGGGTTATTCTGAAATACTGACAAACTTAAACAACCAAAAAATTCAGCGTTTATTAATAATTAACTAGGTACCGTAATTTTAATTGATTATTTATGTCTTTTGTGACTACCTCCTGAATTTTGACGAAGATGCAAAACAACACCTTGTATAGGTACATATGCGAGAAAATTTTACACTTACCTACCTACTATCAACTATCCTTTCTGACCCGTGGAACACCAAAGTGGTTCACCTAATAAACAAATTCATATCACTTTAAACTAATAGAAACGAAACATTACAATAAACTAGATCCATGTCAAAGGGTCACATTTACCCGGAATGAATTTCCATTAAGACAAGTTAATAATCCTAGAACTAGGGTTCCGCTAACCTAGTACAGATCTGGTACAATAATATTGAGACTACCAAGCGTAAGTGGGTCGCGCAATGACCAGCGTATTTAGGTCTTACGTAAATTCACCATTTCCAAGCATCTGGAAGTGATTTCCACAGGTAAAAGAGACATGGGGGGTCAAGTGGCGCTGGGCGCGGATAACTTGTGCTCGCTTATAATTTATTCACACCACAATGCCTGAGGTGTGTTTTACAATTTTTCAATTCCCCTACCGCGGTCCGACCCCGGAGGTTGTACCTGTTAACGTATTTGGGAATGTAAACGAATATTACGAGCGGGGAGGTCACGGCGTAACACGGTTACGGGCGAATATTAGAGTTAAATTAAACCAACATACTTTCCTGTAAAAAAACTGAATGTCGCGATGACATAATTACACAGATACGCCATAACATATACCTGATTTAAATAGTTTAACCCGTATCCAAGTTGTTGACTTAACATTTGAACCGATTAACTCTTAATATTATTGGGCTGGCCTAAGTAAATACGTTATATCGTGAACAGCCACAAATCTTCACGCGCTGACCTTCATGGGCGCTAGATATATTTCTCACATTCGTACTTTGCTCCATGTGACCGCTAGACTGTGTTTATTCGCACTTATTCTTTCACACAGACATGTATTTCGCAATAAAACTTTAAACGTCACACAAGTAACGCATCTCGTCTCGTTTCGTAAACAATGATCCATAGATAGACCACCCAAGAGACGGCCGCCTATTTCCAATATGTGGTCGGTGTGATCTGGCATCTGGTAGATTTTATATCTATAATAAATCACAGTGGAATATCGAAAAACACTAACGAAGTGTCGAAGTAGGTCGGCTCACTTATTCAGCACATCGCATTGGTTTTCACCTCAATTCTTTTACAGCTTTCTGGATTATTTTTCGGAAAACCGATGTGTAGGAGTTTAATGGTCACGATAGGAATGTATACCAGGAATGTTTAACAATTTGCGTATAATATGTATAGAATAGAAACAATTTATTGATTGTTCTATTTTTTTTTAAACAAAGCCACATTGAACGTTACTTACACAATTTAAGATGCTCTGTCTTCTCTCAGTAGTAAGGTTTAAAAAGCCCAAAGATGATGATCTAGAAATTAAACCAAAAATACAGTCTGAAATAAACTAGTCATTGCAATCAACAGTTTTCCACCTCACAATACTTCCGTCAACGTCATTCCGAGTGCTAGGAATTAGAAATACTAATTGTAGTTTTGATTAAGCTGTCGGAAAACATAAATGTTATTATTTTGAGACATGCATGTTTGAAAAATTAAAGTGATGAAGTTTAATATGAAAATTGCTTTTGACCCTGGAGAGCGTACGTGGCTGAAAACTGAATGCCTTCAACAATAATACTTTGCTATCAAATTATAAAATCTGTCGCAGGTCATCTCATAAAAGATTTTCTAACTATAGGAGAAAGGAAACTTCACAATAGTTTTCTTTATTTCTCTTCCTCCTGTGGTTTATCATGATTTCTGAGAAAATTCTCTGGAGACCTTTTTTTTCCAGCAATTCACTTGTCGTTTTTTGATCTAAAAGTCCGGTATGAAGCCACGTTAGATCTTGACGATATGCAGACTCAGCATTCGAAAGTGTCACATTTTAAGTGCCAGATCAATCGTTAGGCGTACAATAAAGCCCCACCTACAAGATATTCAATTGTGTAGTGTTTATTACTTATGAAAGTCGGCTAAAACAGTCTAGCTGTAAATTAAAGTGCCTACGTATATGTCCGTAAATCAAGGGAAGATTTACGTCCACGTTGTGTGAGCTAACGATAAAACAACGACTAGAGTTACCTTGTTGTTTAACTATTTTTAAATTTCTACCAATAGAATATTGAGATTTGTGTGATTCATTATTAGGGAAAAAAAAATTTATTCGATTAAGATCAATTTCACTTTTTATTTACTAAATTAATTCTAAATTAAAAGTTATTTCTGTGTTTTCCAGTAAGGATTTAATTAACAGTGGACCCAGTTTGCTACCTTTTGGTACACCAGCGCTGGCTGGTGCTCGCTGGCTAAAAAAAACAGCAATGTCTATGAAATCCGACTTATGCGCTGGCATAAGTCGGATTTCATAGACATTGCTGTTTTTTTTAGCTAGAGTTTTAGACAGAAGTTTTAAGTTTGAGGTTTAATAGCTATGTTCTATGAGTATTACATGAAACTTAGGACTTTTCCGAAGTATTATTCTTTGTTCCAAAGTAATAACCGTTATAAATGGTACAAATGTAGACTTGAATAATCAAGGAAAAGCCAAATACTAAGTATAAATTAAATTATTCATGCATTACTTCACCAATGCTTTCATTACAGGTTAAACACAGATATTGTGAAAGTAAACAGCAAATGTTTTTCGCTACTCAGCAGGGGTTTTACACATACATTATGATTCGATTACAAATCGATTAGTGGACTTGAAGTTATATAAAATTACTGAAATAAAAGAAAACGAATCCGATACTGAAATAACACGCCGCGTTAACGCTTGCCATAAGATAAACATTGCCCCTCCAGAAATAACGTTTGGTCAAGGTATTTAGAATGCATACACCTTGCCTACGATTTCTATTTAAGTTTTCTACCGTAAAAATTGGAAATTGATATTACAGTATTTTGTCTAAGGGGATATCTTGACTTATTTTGTGAATATTTTTAATCAGATTTAGCATCACTTAACCTTAAAATTTTCTAGCATTAGTAACAAATAAAAACGTTAAAATATGTATAGTTGCTAAAGTATTATATTCCAAAACATAAACAAAAATCGTTAGGAGTTTATACTACATCAACATTTGAAAATGCGAGCTTCCACTACTCGCTACTAGATGGCGCTAGTCGTCTATTCGGTAACAACTTTGCCCCTCCTCCGTTTCACAAGTTGCTACCAAGTTTTCACACTACATTCGTTTGGCAAGCTGCCCCCGACAAGTTTGGAAAGCTCGGATTTTCTGCGAAAGCTCTACACTTTCGACGTACTAATTGCTTAGTTTAGTGTTGAGGGTTTGTGTATTGGTCATTTTTGTTAGTTTTGAATAAATTATAGGAGTTTTATAAATACGTAAGTTTTCTGTAAGTACTTACTTGTGCGTTTAAATGTACGGCTACCTACACCGAATTTGTTTATGTACTTACATGGACTTTTCGTTTGTTACGTAACTGTGTTTACTATTGTTCAAAACCATTTCGACGGAGCAATAAAAAAATAATTTTAGAAAAACTTTTGTAAAGATGCAGTCATTATATTATTTTCCCACCTAGATTAGATTTCAAAGCAAATAAATACGGTTCATAATTTGTTACAATATCAATTAGTTAAACAATTTAAAATAACATTCAAATCTAAAATTCGCAAATGGCGCGCTAAAGTTTCGTGAGAATCCCTGACGTCACAACTCAAACAAAATAATCTGAGCATTCGTTGATATTATTGTATGTTTAATATTTTCCACTACTACATATAACTCGGCGCTATAAAAAGCCAATATAAACCTAAACGCCGCTGAGATCGCCCGCATTATCTTGTGATTATCGCGTGTCAAAACATCGCCACGCTCGCGATACTTCGCATGTAATCTGATAAACGATGTATTCTGCACGCTTCGCGCTCCTCACCCATCCTGCTCCCACCCACACATAATGTAGAGCGTCGTCTCTCTCGCGCGGTCATCCATTTCATTCATGCGCGATACACCTCGCCAGGCCGCTGTTTACAGACACAAACAAACAGTACAGCAAACCGCTTAGCTTTAAGTACGAGACCGTGAAAGTGATATTGTCAAGTACATCCGTCTCTTTCTAGAAGCCGAGTGTTTAGTTCCGAGAGCGTGGATAGATGTCGCTAGCGGTTCCGTTCTGCAAGCAGTATGGTATAAATGTCACAATAATTTGGGCGCGACGTTGCCGGACTTCGCCACCCGGTGTGGTGGCGGGAGCAAGTAATAAACTGGTGAGTTTGAGGTATGGCGAGAGAGCACTTATGCAGTGGGTTTTTAGGTTTATTTTTGTATGTGTTGTTGGCAGTTATAAGTTTGTTTAGGTGTGTGCGCGTCACGTAAACGTAACGAGCGTGGTATACACACGTACGCGGGCTGTCAGTAGCTAATGCGATGCGCTGTGATCGCTTATTGTGGAGCGCCGCGCGGTTTATAGCGTTTAATTCAATTTAGTAATTGATACGTTTGTCGGTTGACTTTATCACTTTTCATCAACGTTCACCTAATACGCATTGTATTGTAATTAAAAAATGTTTTTATCCGCGTTTCTTTTGACCGTACCTGTAATAAAATATTTTTATTATCCAATCTAAAATCTTGACCATAAAATGAGTAAACAAAACAGATTTATTTAAAAAAAAAAACATTGTACTTATCTTCTTTAGAATTTTAATTAGCCTAGATGAGCCGCTAATTATCTACAAACAAAGACAATTGAATTAGTTTTAAAATGTGTTAATCACCAACCCGGTTTTAATCTTTTATTAATCTGAACAAGCGGCGCGAATCCTTACAAGAGCAAATTGTCAAAGTGACAACTCCCTAAACACAGTAATTCACGCTCGGCATTCTTCGATACTCCGTTTGAGCCGTTGTGGTGCACACATACGCAAACATACACTTATTGCCTTAATACGTTGCCTAAACCAAACGAAAACCAGTCATAACTCGTCCCAGTAAAGTACAAATTTGCTTGCGTGTCGCTTACGACCTTCTCACCATCGATTGTGCTCACACATATGAAACATTTATGAGTACAGTAGTAGAAGTGTATACAGTATGACGTCTGCTATTGTACCTAATATTATAAATGAAATGTGTAGCTTTCACGAGGGCACACAAGCGAAGCGGGTTTCGTCAGTAACGTAACAGCAACGGAATTTCAACTCTGTTTTCTAGACTACAAGGTTGGTTTTCAAATAGGAGTGGTTAGTTGGGTTATAATCTTTCTATTTGGCACAAAAACGGGTGTCGGTAGTAGCATGACCTGTAATTGTGTGTATTAGGTTGGTTTAATCACAATTTGGAGTGGGCCGCGGTATGGCTTTTTTGTTGACAACATAGCAACAATAATAAATTGATATTTTCTTTTTATACATTTAGGATTAGCTGGACAGCCTTTTTAACTTAGTTTAAGTTAATATAAAAGGTGTTGTTTTGCATCCTCGTCAAATTCAAGGAGGTAACTATGCTAATGATTCTCGTCTCGAATCAATAATAAAATGGCTAGGTAATTTTTATTATTTTTCTTATTTTCGGAAATCGGTAAGTGTGAACCACCCGTGTTTTAAACGCGGCCCGTCTGGTTCTTGCCCTATAACCTCGCTTACCCACATACAAAAAATCTCAAACGTTTATTCGATAATTTCTTATTCCTTAAACCACTTTAAGGGGGTTATTCTGAAATATTTTCAAACTTAAAAAACCGAAAAAATCAGCGTTTATTAATAATTAACTTGGTACCGTAATTTTAATCGATTATTTATGTCTTTTGTGACCACCACCTGAAATTTGACGAGGATGCAAAACAACACCTTGTATTGAAAATCTGTAGTTAAAGATTTTCATATTTTGATTCATCATCAACTCATCGTCATTTAATCTATTCATCCACTGTTGAACAGTAGATCCCATTAACACCTATGAAAATATTTTTCACGAATAGGTACGCCATAATCACCACCCCTGGTAAACCCATGGGTGATTATGGAAATTTGGTGAAAAGACCATCGTTTACATAAAGCACCCCTTATACAAAAAAAAAAAACGCAACTGCTACCAAAAAGCATTTTTTCCCAAAAATCCACTTCTTCTTCTTAGCGTGTCGAATGCAAACTAAATTCGTTGGACAGAAACTGGACTACGAGTTTGGCGCCTTCAGTAGCGTCCATCAGTAAAAAACAAACGACAGGATACGCCAGAAGACGAAGAAAAATAGCTCTGTTGCTTGAAAGACCTCTGCTTCCAAAGATACCACTTTTGAAAAAAACTACTGTTGCTAAAAGACCACTACTACCAAAAATACTACTGTTTGCTTACTCCTTACCCCCTTTGGTTCTTTATTCACCTTTCTATCACCATGTATACAGATAATGTGGTATATTTTTTTATTAACCACACAATAAACACAGAGTATAACGCCATGTGGAGTGTTTATCGGTACTTTCGGCTGCATAAGGTCGAAGGGTCATGTGTGGGACACAGGTAATTAGACGCGGTTCCGGGTTATTGTGCAAGCATTGTTAGAGCTAATCTGATACGACAGTTTAGTGAGACAATTTATTCAGAAAGACATTTTTTTTACATCGTATTGTTATAAAAACAAATTGAATCTGGTCAACTCTTTTAGTTGCAGAACTTTATAATTAGGAAACTAAGATTTAAGATAAAGATTTCAAAACACTGTTATATGCAACGATAACTCAGAGATTATGTAATTTTTTATCGATATAATCCATTATCGACATCATCTAGCATTCACTCTTGGAGTAGTCCATGTCTCATTGGCTACTATTTTGAGTCCTGTAATGGTCTTGGTACAAACATAGTCTGAACGATAACAAAATAAAAGGAAATTCCAAAGAAATTCCACAAAACATTCTTTAAGCAGTAGCAAGCACCTTGTATTTATTTTATCGCTGAAAGGCTAAAAATAAATAAAAATATCTTTCACCTTATAACACGCACATTTGTCACAAATGAGCCCCCATTACCCAACAATTGATCTTAAGATTGTTAACTTACGTAAACGTAATTGTGCTTTTAAAAAGCTTGCGCAAACGCAATGGGTTTAAAAATTTCAGGCGATGCACAGTGGCGTTGGGTAGCTTTTTTGACTGGGAAAAAAATATGAACTATTTTGGATTAAATTCAGTATTTATTGTAAATGTTTTTATTAGGATTAATTATAAGATACAACTCAAAATTTAGGTAAAACAACTTTATGCTTAGAACGTATTTTTCTGATCAAATGGATAAGTGAAGAAAACTTGGCTAACAAAAACTGTATAATAATCTATCGTAGTCAAGTCTAAGGACAAGCTGATATGTTACAAGCTGTAATGAATAAAGTGCTATGTACTGATTTTATCCCTAATCTAACAGTTTAAATGAGTGTATTTAACTGCTTCTTAAAAACCACGTCTTGCTCAGCCCACAGTGCACCGTTTAATACTTGGCGGTATTATTGTGGCATCGAGTCCAACGGCGGCCGGCAAGTAAATTAGACAGCGACCGGACTATAACTAAGAGGAGTTCAACTGATGCCACTCCACGAAAGAGTAACATGGATGCGACCGTGGGATCGGATGCAGGAGCTTTTTGTTAGTGGATTTTATTGACTTATTTTTTTTCCACTTAAAATTATCAAGACTTCTTATTTTTATCTGAGACCAATATTTACGCTTAGTTTGCAATTTACGTTTTAACTTTGATGAGTACGTCTTGTTTTGATGATGTTTAACAGTCAAATAATATATCAGTGAAGTCGGTATAAAAAATACCGCAGTTAATATTAAAGCCACCTTAGTTTGTTCTCTGTGAGATGATCCCATAACTTGATAACAATACTTTTCTTAGTGATTCTTCCGAAATAAAAACTCTAGTTTTGAAGTTGACCTCCATTTTGGAACCGAAAGATCTGATCGTGTTGATATGTCATTATGTCTTTTTTTTTCAATTTTACTTTTTAAAGGGATGGGCCCTTTGAATTGAGCAGCATTTGCAATCTTCTCTCTATCAATGGCGGATAAAGTTGAATACAAATATTTTACATATATGGAGCGGCGTACTATCTGACTGGACACAATTTTTTGGCCACTAGCTGAAGTGTCAAACTATCCTTACACCTGCACTTTAAACTACATGATAAGATGCTATCAAAACGAAAGAATTAGTAACTGGGTTACATTCTTGTTGGAAAATTTGTTCCGCTGTTCTTCTTTCCAGGAACATTAGGAAGTGGCGAAGGTCGGGTGTTTTCGGGTGACTGTCTTTTGTAATAGTTACGTTCAAAAAGTGCTGACTGACAGCCTAATTTGATTAAAAGACTTTTGATTTGATTTTGATAATAAATACTCCATGAAGTCTCTACGTGGATTTTTAAATCGCCAAATCAAGTTAAAAAAGGTCAGTCCATGGTATATCCACCCTAATCGCCCGTTCGCCAGCACCAGGAATGCAGCTCTGCGACTGCAGTGATGCATATCGTTGTACTTATGGTGGTGCATATGTGTGCCCCCCTCCCGCCGCCGCACCGCGTTCCCCTCACCGCTACCTGCCGTCTTTGTCTTTGTTCATTATGCTTAAAGGGATATAAAAGTACGCAGACTACTGTCTAAACTTATGTCTTAGTACTTAGGGAGATGTTTTTTTTTTAATATATGGGTTGTTTTGAGTTTTACGGGGCAGTGTTTGGTGACGAAATATAGACTGCTTTCGGAATTCTGTTCATGTTGTTTCATTTTTTTGTAAGTCATAATTTTCTGGAGTTTCTTTCATTATATTATAATCTTTAGTAAAATTATGAGAATGCGAAATTTGAAATGTTTAAGAAAATTTATGGAAGGAAAAATAAAACCTCTTGGAAAACTTGTGTTCGATGTTTTGTTTCAAGTGTTTTCAGTTGATGACCTTGTATGAAATTGAGATTCTCGCAGTTAGAATCTTAAACACACCGTTTATGTTACTGAACTCATGTTCCCACTAATTTGTAATTAGTTCATATTTCAGCAGTATTTAAGTGAAGGAACAGCGTTCCGAATGAAAGAGTTCAACGCGCGACTACTGATGCTATATTTTGAGGGTCTAAGAACATAGTTTTGTTGATTGTATATTATTATGTTTTGTGACCATCTTATGACCCTTATTTTAAACCGCAATAAGAATATCCCCATGACCGATTTTCATGTTTTTTTTTCGTTGATAAGATGGATCTGTGATTCAGTCTACTTGTTCAGCCTTTTTGAGTTCGATCCTATTTAATTTATCCAATTTAATGACATTTATAACACAGGTACTACATATTATATTGATCTAGGATTACGCAAAATATGAAGCAAAATTAAGTCATTCTAGCGTTGACCAATTAATAATCTAATTGAAATATATTTACAATCCATTAATTAGGGGGTTACATTTTATTCCCCGCATTGCAATTGGCACAAGTGACTATCTCACAATTCCCATATAAATCTTTATTTCCGCTCATTAAGCCTATTTAATTGGAAATCAAGGCAATCCGGTTTTAAATCAATCAGAAACTCCGGTATTGTACAAACGGTATATAATTACTTAAAAAGCCCATCAGATACTCATTAACTACCTTATTTTTAATTTATCAATTAACCACTCAACGTATTCAGTTAATTCACCAATTACGTTCGAACGATTAAAAACGTTCGATGTTTTGCAAACAGCTTTTCACTTTAAAAGACTATTCGTGTCTCTATAATCTGAAAAGAGAATAAAATACACTATGGTTTGCATTGAATCTCTGTAGCAATATCGCTTCTATTTTTTGCAAAAAATCGTAAGCGACAACCGTCTTCCATTTCAATCTAAACCTAACCATGGTAAAGATAAGTTCGTAATTTGAAGGCAGATGGCTGTAGCTTACGCTCTTTTGGGTTCGAGATGAAGTGTTGTGTGAGTAACATTAAAGGGTGTTTTTCTGTTCGGGGGAAAATGTATCAGGTAATAATATAGCTTGGTTAGATGAGAATTTCAGGGGAGATGGGATTTATGTTTACTTCTCTCGTACATATTCGTATGATTTGCTAATGCATCTTTACAAACAAAGGAGTAGAGGGTAGTCAAAAAATAATGTCTCAAAATACCGGGGGTGCTTTGTTTGTTTTTATTGTCAGGTGAAGTATTAAAGTGTATGGATGTATTGAATTTGCTGACGAACGCCTTGTGAGTATACTGTTTTACCATTTCTATTAAAATTCCTTTAAATTGGTAACATTTCAAGAAGTTTATCATTTTTCAGTAGTTTTACCGTATAACAAAAAGAAAATAGTTGTCCAATATTGCGCCATCATCCTGTACATTCTTTACGATCGCATCAGCCACTAGTTCTCTTATCGAATTTCAGAATATCCTAACAACACCTTTACATTCCTCGTCGGTCTTTCAGGTTTCCATATTCATACTAAACACACTCCATTTACAAGCTATCAAAACAAAAAAAAAAAGAAGTAAGGACCGTATCTAATTTACTACCAACCTTAAAAGAAAACATAAAGGATACAATACACAAAGCAGTATGGAAAAAACCTTAAAAACTCCTTGGTTGTTCCGCGGTGAAATTAAAAAGAACGCGTACATTGTTCAAAAGAGGCTTGATTACACGTCACTAGCTAAGAGCCCTTTGTTTTCTTAGTTTTCCCTTTAAGATTTTAAAAACAGACGTGTCATTGTTTTATTTCTTGTATCTTGCGAAATTGCTTGAGAGTTTTCTGTTTAGGATTACTTTTTTGATAACTTTGCTATTTATTAAGGGTGGCTGGATTCCTGGGATTAGAACACTGTTACAAAAACCTTGAAATTACACTTCTTTAAGTGCCTCTTGAAGGCATCTAAATAGCACTATCATACCTTTAGATATATTTGATGAGTGCGAAAATTGTCATGGATACCCTCCGTCTGAGGGTTATGTCGAAAACCAAAGTGTATTTTTAGTCGGCTGGAGTTCCTACTACTACCTTGTGTCGGGGAGTCGGGAGATACAAGTACATTCGCGCGCACCCCCGACTGGTATCAGCCCGCCATTTCTAATAGGCCTATCCAGCGACCGCACGTTCTCCATAAAGTAAAACCACTGCGCGCCACCTCTTTGGGCCTGGCTGGTCGGGCGACGACTCAAGATAACTTATTATTTTTCATAAGCTTCCCTAAAGCGCTTTCCTCACACGCTTGCGGGGGACTTTACCTGATCTATGCACTATTTCAGCTTGTAACATCTACTGTTAAGTTATTTCAGACTATACCTCTGAAATAACTAATGGAACACAGATGAGCCCAAACTTCTTTCGAAACGAATCTGTAAGTCGATTGCAAGATCGCTGCTTATCTACCTACACAAAATAAACGGAGTGTCGAGAAAAAATGAATAAATTCTTAAACAAGAATAATAAACTCCGAATGATCTAATAACTTAAAATGTTCGTGAGTTTAAAAGAGCTATGTAACAGTGTTAGGCATGTGTTTCCTTTTGACCTATTTTTTACGTAGACGTTCAAGGACAGTTGATATGGTTTTTATGTGAGTAAAACTTTGACATTCTTGAATGGTTTGTTTTCATTATGAGTTAAGAAGCAAAGCCTTTGTTGAAGAACTGTATACTATTTACAGATTGACAATAAACGCTATAACATTAATTGTACAAGAAGATTTTTATTGCCGCGCGCAGCGATGAGCGGGCTTAGCAGGCTTCGGGTAATATATTTCTCTTGAGTAAGTCGAGGATGTCGTATCGAAACAAGTGGTTACGAATTATTGGATAGTTTAACAAAAAGTTTAGTTGACAAACCAACTTTAAACGGAATATTTACCAAGTTTACTATTTTTTTAAATCCCGATATTTTGGCGCAGGTGCAAGCACCATGATCAGGGATAAACTAATGTTATTGAACATGATGATAGTTAGGATGGTAAATATCCCGTTTTTAGTGATAATGATAGATAGTGTTAGTGACCATGTCAGTTTAAAAACCCAACTTTCTCGTCACAAAATAGTTTAATTAGTTTACTGATAATCTTTTTTCTGTGCTCATTCGTAAACAAGAGTGAGAAGCTAAGAGCAGCTTATCAAAACCACGTTAAATTGAACACAAACAGCAACACATACAGTTAACTATATAATACTACTTAACACGACTGGCAACTCCCAAACCACACTAGTTATTATATATTAATATCAATCTCGATGTATATACGAGAGGATTCGAGGCTCGAGTTAAGCTTACTGAAGCCAGTTACGCTATCGTGTTACATAATGTACTTGGCTGTTATTTATTAATACAGTGATTTTGATAAAAATATTGTCTAGCTAAAGGGTAAGTGGAAATTTTCCGCACGTGATGCTATTTTTGGTAACTCCTCGTGGACATATACGGTATTTCTAAATGTCACGAAAAATGACAGTTATTTTAACATGGGTATCCTGATTGATTTGACCTTTATTGGAATTCCATTACCTTTATCCTCTATCACCGCATTTGGCAAGAAGATTGTAAACAATATCTAAGACTAGAATCAGCTTGCGGCTTTGTTCGCGATTAGGTAGGAAATTATGCCATGAGAACGAACTGACAGGATAAAAGAGGATTCCAAGTCTTGGTCTATCTGTATGCCGTTTCACTGAAATCTAAGGTATGAAAATGTAATAGACAGACAGAGTAACTTTCGAGTTTATTCAAGATATATCATCAGATGATGATGATGTAGGCAGATGCCTAGCCTTTTTCCCAAACTATCTTGGGGTCGGCTTCCAGTCTAACTGGATGCAGCTGAGTACCAGTATTTTACGTGAAGCGACTCCCTCTCTGACCTCCACAACCCAGTAACTGGTTAATACGATACCCCTTGGTAAGACTGAATGTCAGGCTTTTTGGCTTCTGACTACTCGTAACGACTGTCAAAGATCTACAGATCACAGCCGGGACCAACAGCTTAACGGAGGAAACTCGGTATGTAATTATGGTCACCCATCCACGGATTAACCTCGGCAAGCACGGCTTAACCTTAAAGATCAACCCGGGCGGCTGTTATTATTTAGCCACAAGCTCCTCTCCTCTCTCTTTTCCAAATTTTTATAATTTTTTTTTTGTATATCATCTCTAGTAGTTTTCAGGCAGAATTAAACATACTTATGCATTTGAGTGGGTAAATAGACATTAAAAACAAAGCTTAAAAATAGACAAACAGGTTTCCTCTACACCAAAAGCCACACGACAGTACAAAGGTATCACAGGTGCAAATCTTTTCCTAGTACAGCGTAGAGGCAGTAATATTGAACAGTGCTACAATGTTGCTGCTACGCCGCCACACGCTACGAATGCTACGAGAATCGCAAAACTAGTGGAGTACTGAATAAAGTCCAATGAAATCAATGCTTGGCACAAAGCTTTGATAATTTTCTTACATCAAAAAGTTTGAGGAGGTATATAGATGATGGGATGTAGTGAATAATTTATTGAGGGTAGGTAGAAGTGTTGCGGTGGACTAAGGAAAATTTTGTGAGGGAAGGTTTAAGTACGAATGTGGATAGCTATAAGAGTAGTGGAAAAAAGAGTAACGATAGATGAACTGTGTGAATTATGACATGTCTAGAAGAGATGAGATGATGTATAGGCGAAGAAGAAGCTGAACTAATGACATTAATAAGAATTCGGGTAGGAGAATGATGTTATAGTAGTCTAAAGGTGAAATCAGGTACACTCTTAGTGCGTGCCTGTGGACGGTGAGTAATGGGCTAGCTCAACGTCCGTCCGTCTCATGACGACAGGCCGTGTCGACGGCGCGTTCGTGTTCCACACGCGCCTCAAGGAGATGTCAGCAAACCGGAAGGGGTCCGAGAGTGCCGATGCCTGCCAGGGCTGCGGGACTGTTCGAAAAAGATACCGCGGCCCTGGAACACAAAGGGCTAAGAAGGAACATGGATGGGTTTTAGTCAGTAAAAGTCTGACACTCCCTCCCGCTCCGCCCAGAGCGCGGGGGGGGGTTTGATGATTTACCATCCGTAAAAAAAAGGTACACTCGTAGTTTTTTTATACTCTTCGAACAAATTTAAGTGATGGACTTATTTTTTTTTTAATGTTTTGCTTTGTACTGCTGAGCAAAGTCAACCTCATCTTTCTTTCTTTTTTACTAGATTTAGTGTCGCAATTATTGTTGGGAGTATTGGTTTTTAACTTAAATGCTATTTGAAATAAACCAATAAAGATTTCACAAAATGATAAATTCTTTGATCCAAAAACAGATCTTGTTCAATTAAAACTGCGTCACACACAATCTTTTACAACACCCTCAAGAGCAATTGTTTAGTTTACCCCAAATCTTGCATTAGGACGTCGATAATGGTACTTACCCTAAAATAACTATGTAGAAAGCATTGATCCGGCGTTTCCAAATATCGGACGAGCGGCAAACCTTCAGGGTAGATTTATTAGGGTGAGGGACTGTCGCAGGGCTCACAGGGTGGGCCGATGTTACTTCGCGATGTAACGAAACTTTTTCCACCGATGTTATAAAGTGAATCTTGGATGTATCGGGTTTTGTTTTTGTTGTAATCGTTTGGACTTCGTAGATTGTTTATAAAGGGATTAAAACAATATTGTTTTTGTTAGACGAATGTTAGGGATACACGATCCGTTGACCTATTTTTTCATACAAAGGCTTTCGTATGGAAAACCGTTAACTAACAGACACTTCGCACGGCCGCTTTGGGTACGGTAAAAAACGGCTTTATTACAATATCAGGTCAATAGAATGCCCTTGTATTTTATTTTTAGTAAGTTACTTAACTTTCGTTGGTAGTCTCGTTGGTTGTGCCAGAAAATGGCTGCTGAACTCGATGAAACGGGATGGTGTTTTATCTTGACTTAGGTTACTAACCGATCTTTTATTTTTATCTTGATGTAGATATAGGATTATTTTCATCTAACTTTCTCATAAAAAAATATTTTCACCCACTAACATACTTCATATTCAAAGCCCGTCAACATTTCACAACCAAAACACAGTACCTACATAAAACATAATAACAAACAGCTCTATACATCCCTTATATTACGTAAATCATACCATAATAACACAACCAACTGGTAATAATAGAAATAATAACAATAATCAGAACATAGGGTATCATGAACACGATGTAACAAGTCTTGCCTGAAAGACGGGAGGACATTTTTTCAGCAAATTACACGCGCGCCAAATCATTACACTCCCAAACAGAGTCAAAGAGGCAAACCGAACACTCCTGAAACTTCCGAAGGCTTTCCGGTCGTTAGAGAGGGATGCAAGATGAGAGCCCCTACTATGAACGTCTGATGAGATTTTGTTTTATTAGGTATGGTATTATTGGCGGGATTAAAAACTGTACTGTTTAGTTGTACTTTTATTTTAGAATAATGGTGTGTCAGGATTTTTTTTTGTCGGGGGATGTCTCGTAATAATGTGGCCATTGAATATATCTAATCAATGTTTTTTTTTTATTATGCCAGATAAATTAAACACTTCAAAATATAAATAAAAAAGAAATGTATTTTCCTAGAATAAGAAAATGTTTAATTTTTCTTGGACTTGCTGGATTTGGTTATAACTTCCTGTCGAACCCTTGAATCTGAAACACTTTTTTAACCTATTGATATAATCAACATCTTCAATGATTAAGTACGCTTTTTTAATTGGTTCCAATCTAGTGTCAAAAAGCATCTAGTACGGCAAACTGTGATGTAAGGGATATTTTATTAATCGAGGGAGGTGCCGGTGGTAGGGGCCATAGGGTGAGGCCGGAGTTAGGGGTTGAGCGTCTGTGGGGGCCGAGAAAGTTATTAATTCTGGAGGCGAGGCGCCAGCCTACGTCCCTGCTGCAACACTGGAGGCTTACCTTATACTCACTTAATGTTCTGCTGATATTATTACCGAGCCATGAACGAAAATATCTACATTTTTTTGCTTTTTCTATTTTTTCGTTTGTTTTTGTGTCAACATTTTCGCAGATATGATAGTATTTTTCGCTATCATTAAAACATGTACGACATGGAAACATCGACGCATATTGTCTGAATTCAGTACATCAAACCCCACAGCGTAGTATTTTTACGGTTATTAAAAAACTGCTTTATTATCTAAAATTGCAATAGCACAAAATGTTTTTTAAGTGTAAATAAAACAATTCGTCTGGATAATTTGGTTGATTTGATGAATACACATCGTATTAATTAACAACTAATTTCCAGAATCACTTGGCGATCTATTTGCCCGATAATGTGTAGGAGACAGGGAAGTCAGATTATTTTTTGTTTCAATCTACTCTTGTAGCATTTTTCCGTGAAAAAAGTCTTTTGTTTTCCTTGAGATGGATTTACGACTTAAGGACAAATATTGCGCATTTAATCATAACAGTTACCAAAAAGGCAATCATAATATTACTACAGTAGGATTATTGGTCGTTGACATCCGTCAATATCACTGATGAACGAAAGAAAGAAAATGTATTTATTGATACTCGGCTAAGATATTTTAAACAGAAAAAAACAGCCAGGTCTTGCTAATTAGTCACGACGGAGTTAATCATAATTATCACTTTTGACAAATACACCGTGTAAATCACCTCATCACGAAGCCGTCAACCAAGCACTCTATACATGAAACTAAATAACTTTACGCAAAAATTATTGCTGGGAAACGACTTTTTTTTGGGGGGTGTAAAATCATGTTTTGTGGTAGAAATCAATGTAACGCACTCAAATCATTTTGCTGATGGACGGATTGAATAGAAAGAGGTGTAGAACAAAAAAATGATCGCAATGACAGGGAGAACCAGTGGCTTTCGGCTTCGTTAAGAGGTGTTTTACACCCTTTATATTGATGATGACTCCTAGCTGTTAATGTATGAAGAGCATACTGCCTATCCCCCTTACCATCTGAAGTTAAGAACTAATTATATTACTATCACAGAAAACTAGTATCTTAGATAGTTCCTTTAAACATGAAGCTCTTGGCGCTATGCCAACAAAACGCTAGACTTAAAGTAGGAGACATTATTGTTACATGAGGTTTTCAGCAGTTTCCAAGTGCTTTTGGCATAGGTAAGCTTTGAGACTTATCATTCTGGAATTGAGAATTCTAAGCATAGAAACAAAAGAAACCAATCACCGTTTCTCCATAAAATATTACTTACTAGCTTATGCCCGCGGCGTCGCCCACGTGGAGTTCCATAATTGTCCCACGGCAACATAATATTGGGATAAAAATTATCTTATGTGTTAATCCAGGTTATAAACTATCTGTGTTCCAAATTTCATCCAAATCCGTCCTGTAGTTTTTGCTTGAAAGAGTAACAAACATCCATCCATCCATACTCACAAATTTTCGCATTTATAATATTAGTAGGATCTCTCTTCCCTTGACTGTCTCATTGGTCTAGTGGTCGCAAACGTGACTGCTGAACATTAGGTCTCGGGTTCGATTCCCGGGTCGGGCAAATTGTTTTTGGGTTTTTACATCAGGTATTTCTTAGTAGCAGACACGGAGACTGGATTTTTGCCCGGTTAATGGCAATAGGCTCACCCTCTATTTCATGAGACTTAAATATAACTGGAATGTGGGTGTACTATTAGGTACACCTCTGCTTAGTCCTTCGGGAATTACATGCTTGATGTTGTGTTTGTACGTCATCCTACATTTATTCGGTGCATTCAAGCTGTGGTCCCTTTCTCAGTTTATCAATTCACTTGATTTTCACTCCATTACTTATCTACTCTAGGAAAGAACATAATTTTCCTGTCCTTATCCCATTTTGCAACATGTCATCTTCTTCCATACTCCTCTTTTAATTGTAATTTCATTAGACACCTCCTTTCTTTCCATATCATCCTTCACGCAGTCCATCCATTGTTTCTTTGGTCATCCTCTACTCTTGAAAGGAAACATAGACACACAATATACATATATAGGCACACATTACAGCCGCATCGGGCTGCAGCGCCACGCATATTAATACAAAAATGCACAGTACGACCTGCCTGTTGCCAATACTTCATACAAATGTACGAAAATGATGCAGAAGGATTTTTGCAATGCGGTGCGGCCCCTTCCTAATGTGCGCTGCGCTTAACAGGTACATTCCGCCACAGTCCCACCTAATAGGGGTGAGGTTCCATTAACTGGGCATAAATCCATAGTTTTAGGCAGCCTGCTACTAGAACTTTCCTAGTGAAAAAAGCTAGAGCAACGAGCCAGTATGTATCACAAATACATCATCAGAGAAGTATCTATATAACACCAAAATTTCGCCATATACAGGGTGTAACGGAAAGGGTATATACATCCTTAAGGGTGTGCTACAGACCATCAAACTGAACATGTTTCTCATCATAAAACGTGATTTTCAGCAAAAAAAAATATCTGTTGCCCCATAGAAAATTACAATACCTATTCGACCCAAATGTATAGGCAGCTGATATTTTTTTTTGCTGCATTTTTTTTTATGTTGAGAAGCATGTTCAGTTTGATGGTCTGTAGCACACCCTTAAGGATGTATATACCCTTTCCGTTACACCCTGTATATTTAAGTCCCGGTAATCGAGGGCGAGCCACTTAACATCAACCATGCACAAATCCAGATTCTGGACCAGAGCGAGAAATTCTTGATGGAGAACCTCCAAATCTTGTTCGAACTGGGTATCGAACCCAATACTTCAAGCTCAGTTAGCAACCTTGCACCGTGGTTAAACACCATCGATTATTTTCTTTCGGTTTCCGATAGTCAATCTGAAGCGTTTCGTAGTAAAACCGGGGAAGTTCCTAACTCGGTCTAGCTAAGTAGTTAATTATTTGTTAGTCGAGAGATTCTGGTACACCAACTTGTGCTACCTTCTGGTCCCAGATGA
The DNA here is from genome assembly GCA_963082945.1 of Cerastis leucographa. Taxonomy (NCBI): domain Eukaryota; kingdom Metazoa; phylum Arthropoda; class Insecta; order Lepidoptera; family Noctuidae; genus Cerastis; species Cerastis leucographa. The sequence continues at coordinate 14,388,375 of OY720356.1, read as the reverse complement.
AACTGGCAAGTCTTCTAGGTGGTGGTAATCTCTTAAAGGTCCAGTTTTTAAGTGTCAGAATCCAATGACCTTTTACAATACAGTTATTTATACAGGGTGTAACGGAAAGGGTATATACATCCTTAAGGGTGTGCTACAGACCATCAAACTGAACATGTTTATCAACATAAAAAAAAATATTGCAGCAAAAAAAAATATCAGCTGCCGATACATTTGGGTCGAATAGGTATTGTAATTTTCTATGGGGCGGCAGATTTTTTTTTTGCTGAAAAACATGTTTTATGATGAGAAACATGTTCAGTTTGATGGTCTGTAGCACACCCTTAAGGATGTATATACCCTTTCCGTTACACCCTGTATATACGGTTTGAAAACATTTTCATTCGGAAGAAAATTACTAAATTAATTCTATGAGATTTGTAGGCGATTGTTAGGAAAGTGTTAGGTATGTAAATTTGACTAACATTTTGATCTTGACCTACCTTAACATTTTAAATTGGTGAAAGGTGCCTTTTGTCTCAAAATCATGCTGGAAAACATCATGAGGAAACTGCATTGTCCTAGATAAAAAAAATCGAAGACAAATGACATCCACATTCCTCAACCCTTCCCGGCCCACTTGGTGGATTACGGCCCACTCTCTCTCAGCAGGGGACAGCAATATACAGGGTGTAACGGAAAGGGTATATACATACTTAAGGTTGCGCTACAGACCTTGAAACCGAACATGTTCTCTATCAGACAAACATATTAATAGCATCACCCAAAGGTTGACTGGTAGAAAATGCCTATGGCATTAAGTCCGCCTCTGTGCTATGTGCTTGAAGTGTTAAATAAATAAATAAATAATAGCGGAAAAAATATCTGCTGCCCCATACAAAATTTCAATACCTATTCGACCCAAACGTATGGGGCAGCTGCTATTTTTTTCGCTATTACGATATTTGTTCAACTAGTGGTAGCCTTGTGGTGTGACCGTCTTATTGCCAAGTCATGGGTCTCGAGTACAAACTCAAGATATGCACCTCTGATTTTTAGGAGTCACGTGCTTATTGTATTATTATCTCTTGCTTCGGTGAAGGAAAAATCGTGATTAAACCAAATCAGCATGCCTGAGAGATATTTCACGATGGCATGGAAAGCCGAGTCACAGGACCATGGGCGGCATGAAAACTCTGAAACCAGGCACTAACCAAACGAAAAAAAAAGACGGGAACACACTGCATGATTCCTTAACTACCCTTACATGGTAAACCTCATTCCATGGCTCCAAAGATCGTGATAACAATTGCCGAAATCGATACTTGTAAATTATTTAAATAAACACATAACATTGAAAATACGTTCAAGTACAAACGTGCAAGTTCTAACAATTTTCTAACCTGATATTAGCTATCGATTTCCCCTCGAGAAAGTGAAAGCTTTCCTCGAAAACACCCACTAGTTGGTTTCTTGTTATCAGCCTTCCAGGGTAAATAAAGGGCAAGGTGATGTCAATGTCATTGAGCACCAGAGTCTTCTGAGAGTTGAGACTCCTGAGCCCACGTGGGCTGAGGAGTAATGAATCTTTGACTTTTTGTGGGAGTGTGGGGACGAGAGAGGTTATTTTATATTTAATATCTAAGTATAATAGGTGCATCTGTGGGTGCAATTTTATGATGCTTCAAAATTCGATCAAGTGTCAAGGTGTAGGAGGAGTAGTAGCTATTGTCTGTTTGTGTAAGGGAGTAAACCGCTGCGTGAAAAAAACACAGAAGTGATCGTTTGACTGATATGGTTGAAAATAAGAAAATATTCATGCAACATTCGAGCATTAAGCAGACTAAGATTTCGATATATTTTTTATTATGCATTGTCCATCGTCAAAGGGTCTCAGGGTATAATTTTGTGTTTTAAAGATGCACTCTATAATTTTTGTCAATAATAAAATAACCATAGCTCTACTCCGAAATCACGCCTGTTCTGAAACCCACCTGACAGGCTACGTGTGGTTTACATACAAATTCACTACCTACTACTTTCAAACCTTTATGAGCAAAGCGTACGGCTACAAGCACACATTCTTGACACAACACACACATCCACCACACAATGTCACTCAAACACGTCTTGCATTTCGAAAGGATCAAATTCTTTAACTTTACCTTTAACATTTGCGCCACCTAATATTGGATCGCATACAATATTAGATCAAAATTACGTTTTGATTAGTATAGTACGACCTCGGTCTCAAGCAGGCGCATGGCCGTACCTACTCATATCGATCTTTGTATGAATATTTGAAGCGGACCCGGCCTTGCAAGCGCGGTAGACTTGGAGATGTATAAAGCTGGCATTGCAGCGTAATGGAATTGTCTTGGATAATACAAATGTTGGATAGGTATGTGTTGAAGTTGGTAAGAACGTTTTCAAAAATGAAACTAAACGCGATTAGATCAGCATATTTATTTAAACTGCGTTCAAGACTTGTCAGTGTCATCATTGCTATGGGATATACTGACACTTTTTCTTTATCGTGTACCTGGTGTCAGAGTTTTTATGCCGGACATGTGCCCCTGACTTGGCTTTACATGCCGTCGAGAAGTAGGTATCTCTCAAGCATGCTGGTTTCCTCACGATATTTTCCTTCACCGAAGCAAGTTATAATAATACAAAACACACATGAATCTGAAAAATCAGAGGTCTTGGGTTCGAGCTCGAGACTTGTGAGCTGATAACGACACCGTCTGACTTAGATCATAAACAACTTGCACGTGATTCTAAAAAGGATATAAACATATTCAAATATTGGCGGTTGATAAACTGGAAACAAACTCGTCGATTTAACATTTAACATCTTTTCACGCTTAGCATCAATACAAACAAATTCAACTGAGGTGTAGAAAATAATAAATTATTTATGCAAACGAGTAACCGTTTAACGTTGAAATATTGCCTTGATTTGTACATTTTACTGCTTTAATCAAATAATTTACACTAAAGCCAACGTACTTTGCAAATCAGCATTAATTTACTAAGATAAAGATCTCTATTCGATTTAAATTTATAATCCGAATAAAGTCATTAATTTTAAACCGCATTTTAACAAATTAAAATTGTATCTATTTTACGAGTTTGTGGTGAATAGAGGAGAGTCTGTTGATGTATTAACAACAGAGCGAGTAGAGTTACTGGCTAAGCTAGTGAAATAGTAAGTGTATTTCGAATGCCACTGCGCCGTGTCAAGGATTTTTTTTTGTTTACCACGCCTTATTGTACATCGAAGGTTGGTTCCGATAATTAAGGTTTGAGGTGTAGAAGTGTCAATGGTCGCACATCATTACACTACGAAACAAAATCATAACATATCTCCTTTGTTTAATTTTATTCATCATGCGAAATAGGATATTCAGTGCTGAGATCTATGCTCCATTTCTTCTTCCATATTCTGCTCACCACCCGATGACGTCGCAAAAGTGCTAAAGTTTTGCTACCAGTACAGTCATACCGAGGAGGCCTTCACCCGAAAAGGGGTCCAATTAGCTTAATAACTTCTATTTTTATTTACTTATATACAATACCTGATCAACAAAATATCATGTTTTTTATATTTATAACGTTACATTGCATGCTTGAATGAATCTAATATCTAATTATTATTATTGTTAAATCTAATATCTAATTATTATAAATCTAATATTTAATTTAAAGAATCTTGTTTAAACTCTATGATTAATTTACTATTTTATTATTGTTATCCTTAAAAATGAAGTTTAAGAAGTGTTAACACCTAAATTGTTTTTAATAAAATTGTAATTTAACAGAAAGTAAGGCACACATTTGCATGACTCAGTGTTATAAATTTTTATAGTTTGTAACTTTATTTGTGTAAGCTAATGGAATTAAAAGGCTTTTTTATTTTTTATTTATTTTATTTTATTTACTGTCATACCAGCGACAAGAAATAGAAGAAGAGTACTAAGATTCGTCTGCCACATAACAACAAACCTGTAATCCCCGAATGGTTAGGTTAGGTTACCTAAACAGAGTTGTACCTAATAGTACTCCCACATTTCGCCAGTTATATTTAAGTCTGATGTTGTAGGGGGCGAGCCTATTGCCATTAACCGAGCACAAATTCAGACTCCGTGGCTGCTACTGAGAAATTCCTGATGGAAAAGCCAATATCACTTTGCCGGACCCGAGAATCGAACCCAGGACCTCATGCTCAGGCGTCACGCTTGCGACCAATAGATTAAGAAGCAGTCGAGATTCTTCTAATCCAGTATTTTCAATATCTCTTTTCGTGCTACAAATAAAACTTACCATGAAACAGTTCGATACATTTCATTGAGGTTTCCGTCAATGTTAATCAATAAAATGTCTAGGGCAGGTCATGTGCCGCACAAGTCGTCAAGGGCATGACTACACTACAGTTCAATAATATTGTTTCACATTATCGTGTGTTTTCAGTGTGACGTATGTAGCTTCACGTTTAATCAATATTTTGTAAGTTTTGTTTTACTTTGTCATTGTATAATATTGCTCATCATTCATAGTCTTGAAGTAGGCTAAAAGTCCACCACCAGTCTTCCAAGTATTGAGGCGGAAGCGCCGACGCTTCCACGGGCAAGTGCCACATGAACGCACAGTGACATAGTGCAGTGAAGGGCTACTAACATAGTTTTAAACTTTTTATTCACTAACACAAGTTGTATTTTTACGATATATATGTTAGTCTGTAAGGTATTTATCTATGGGCCTAAGTTGCCTGAGAATAAATGAAGATTATTATTGTCCTTTATTCATTTAGAAGACAATGATAATATTCATTTATTCTCAGGCAATATTATTATTTGCAAAGGTATCGTATACGGGGACAACGGGCATAATTTGAAAATCATATATTACAAGAAATTAACGGGGACAGCGTACGGGGACAACGGGAAGTAATTTTATTTTTTTAAATTCCCTTTGTCCCCGTTAACAGGGACATGACCTACGGGGACAACGGGAATACAGGGTACTAACTGGGTTGTGGAGGTTCAGAAAGGTAGTCGCTCCATGTCAAATTCTGGTAATCAGCTGTATTTGGTTAGACTGGAAGCCGACCCCAACATGGTTCGTAAAAGGCTAGGCAGATGATAGTTGCCTAAAAGTGGTTTAATATCGATTTTCAAAACTGAGCCTAAGTAACTCAGTTTAACGACAGTCTTCAAATCATTTCAGAGTTTTGGACTTCTTACCATTAAACACCTCATTTTATATTCCTGCTCTGTGTGCGCCAAAAGGTGCAGTCAAAACGACCCCTGCCACTGGTGAAGTAAAATTTTATAATACCATCGACACAAAGAAGAAGAAGATCAAAAGGAAGACTCGACCTATTTCTCATATTTATGATTTCTATCCTTGGTATAACAGGAAAAAAGGATGAATAAAGTGGTCGAGGATCAAGCTTACAGTTGTTGACGATGATCTCGTTTGTGATTGCCGGCGATTACGTTGTAGTACGTTAAAAAAATATCAATAAGTCAGTTGTTTCTATTTCCTAAAAAATACATCATCATCATCATTTCAGCCGAAAGACGTCCACTGCTGGACATAGGCCTCCCCCAAGTGACGCCACATTGACCGGTCCTGTGCACCTCGCATCCAGCGGATCCCCGCAACCTTCACCAGAACATCGGTCCACCTAGTGGGAGGCCTTCGAACCCTTCGTCTTCCGGTTCGCTGTCGCCATTCCAGAACTTTTCGGCCCCATCGCCCATCCGTTCTGCGAGCAATGTGCCCTGCCCACTGCCACTTAAGTTTGTCAATTTTTCGGGCTACGTCGGTAACCTTGGTTCTCTTGCGGATGTCCTCATTTCTGATTCGATCACGCAAGGAAACTCCGAGCATAGCCCTCTCCATTGCCCTTTGGGTGACTTTGAGCCTTCTGATGAGGCCCATTGTGAGCGACCACGTTTCGGTCCCGTATGTAATCACTGGCAATACACACTGGTATGGCATAGACTTTCGTCTTGAGACACTGCGGTAAGTTGGACGAGACGAAAGTCTATGTTAAAAAATATAGTAATTAAATTATTAGTCTCTCTCTTCTACAGTATATTTATTTCATTTTGAGGAATAAAACTGAAGGATACACCTATGGCCAATCTATTTTCGTAAGTGGATATCAATATAAAATATGTATTACATGGACATGTCCCATATTCGTTATTACGGGTCTAGGAATAACTGTCTTCCACCTTTATATAGGTCATATAACCCTTCGGTATATTAGTTTTCGTATATTGAATAATTTATCAACAGGAAAATATTTTTACTATATTTTTATTTACTCTGACCTTACTGACTCTGTAAACATGGTGGAATATTGAATTTTCTGTTTATGTTTACCGATGCAAGTATTTTTTAAGGGTTGGAAAATCTCCCACTTGTAAATTACATGTTTAAGACAGTTAAAGTCGGTTTTTATTTAAATTATCGGACTTTCCAATAACTACATATTTAAGAATCCAGTATCTACAAAGTGTTGTTTTGCATCCTCGTCAAAATTCAGGAGATTGTCACAAAAGACATAAGTAATCAATTAAAATAACGGTATCTAATCAATTATTAATTAACACAGATTTTTTTGGTTGTATAAGTTTGTCAGCATTTCAGAATAACCTCTTTAACGTGGTTTAGGGAATAATAAATTATTGAATAAACGTTTGAGATTGTTTGTATGTGTGCAAGCGCAGTTGTAAGGCGAGGATCAGGAGGGCTGCGTTTAAAGCAAGGGTGGTTTACACTTATCGATTTCCATAAATAAGAATAAAAATTAAATTATCTACCCATTTTATTATTGATTCGGGACGAGAATCATTAGCATAGTTACCTCCTTGAATTTGACGAGGATACAAAACAAGACCTTTGTATACGGTAAATCAACTTGGTTCTCAAGCTAAATCCATAATTTATTAATCAAATACGTATCATTCATCAAGTTTTCAATCAAATCAAATCAAATCAAAATCATTTATTTCAAGTAAGCCAATTACAGGCACTTTTGAATAGTCAAACAACAATAAAAATGAAGCTACAGTCCCAGTCACAAGACATATTAACTGTGAAAGTACTGTAGTTGCCCATTCCAAAGCGTAGATCTCTATGGAGAAGAATGGGCAAGAAACAATCAATTGATTGAATCTATTTACTTGTTAGTTACCGAATATCTGTAATAAAAGACAGAGTAACGTTTATTATACAATTCATCAGTAACCTAGTCTGTCAGATTTATAAATTTAACCAGTACCTAAAGATGTTACTTCCATATTCTGAATTAACTTTAAAGGGCCTAAGTACATGTCACATTTTATATGTGCCAGTCTTCCCTGACGGAAGCAATGTACCGAAGACGCACAAATCGACACGCGTTACTATAAAACGTGCGTATAAAAAAAAGACCGAGCGCCAAAACTCTCTAAGTAATACAGCCCTTCAAATAACTCCAATCGCAAAAGTACAATGAGAAACAGTCATTCAGGTCAAAATATAAATTGCAGCATTTATTTTAATACTCTCATATGACTTTCAACGTAAACAGCTCACACCCTTTATTAGAATCTCAATCTTCGAATACATTAAAAAGAAAAATTGCGTTTTCTTTATTTCTTAGCACGAAAGAAACCAATGCCATAGAATGAAAATGTATAGAAGCGTCACCACCGCTCTCGAACGGGCAAAAAACTATAGACTTTCTTTTACACTTTTTGGCCCGTTCGCTTACTACCCCATACACTCTTATGGTAGGTCGACAATCACATTAGTAGGTAGATATACACCAACAGACCATTAAATAACGCCAATAGTGAACTTTCCTTTGAACTTCCCTGCACCACAGCTCCTCTCCTAATGATCACGATACAGTGGGGTTTGCACTGGATGGACCATGACGTCTTAATGCAGTACTGTTTTAATATTATTCCGTGGAGTGGGAAAGAGATGGTGCTAGACGTCCTCCATAGCTACGTCTCTTTCCCACACTGGTATGACTGCAGTGACATGAATACAATACTGCTTTATGACGTCATAGTAACCACCCAGATCCTCACAGAGAGTAGGCCAGTGTCCCAGTAGTGGGAAAATTCTGGGTTGATTTGGCATAGGTCGTAATCGCAAAACGATGGTGGGGACAGATTTTCATTACTTTCTGGGTAGTGCCGACGTAATTTACAAGAGGAGCTCGTGGCTAAATAGTAACAACCACTCGGGGTCGATCAGGTTAAGCCATGCTTGCCCAGGTTGGTCCGTGGATGGGTCACCACCCATTACATACCGAGCAAGCACGTCAAGCCGTTGCTCCCGATTGTCATTTGTAGATCTTTGACAGTCGTTACAAGTAGTCAGTGGCCCGAAAGTCTGACAACCTACTGAACAGTAAGTTGCTGACCTACCTTGAAGACAATGATCTCCTCAGTGATCGTCAATATGGTTTCCGCCGGGGACGGTCAACTGGCGATCTTCTTGTCTATGTCATGCACTGCTGAGGTGACGCCATCAAGAAACATGGAGAAGCACTTGCTGTATCGCTTGATATCTCGAAGGCCTTTTACAGGGTCTGGCACGCAAGTCTACTCAGCAAGCTTCCTGCATATGGCATCCCAGCTGACTTTTGTAGCTGGATATCAGACTTCCTAAGTGAACGATCGATTCGAGTAGTCGTTGCCTCTGACCTCATGGCTATAGATGTCTCATTGAGTTCCTTAGGGGTCTGTTCTCTCTGCAACTCTCTTCCTGCTCTTTTCCTGCTGCACATCAATGACTTACTTCAGCCTGGTCTTGTTTGGTACGCAGATGACGATGATGAACGGTTTCATAATTATACTTGTCCAGCGCAAGAACCGGCGAGGATGAATTTCGTTCCCTGAGAGGGGCCATAGTAGAGCGGCCAAATTTGACCTTAAGCCTTGACTCCCAGTAGGGTGTGATGACAATCTGGTCTCTTTTAACGCCACCAAATTTGCGTGTGTTTTTTACCGCAAAAAGGAATCGTTTCGACCAAACCCCTATTTTTCGGGGTACAAAAAACGGTAATTTCGATAAAAAGTTGGTAAAAGGCAAGGCAGATAATGATGACGTAATTTACAAGCGAAAACTCATGAGTGTCGCTTCTAAACAGTTTTCCTATTCTTTGCCTATACCTAAGTATAAGCCACGTTCACATCGTAATAATTGGATTATAGTCAGAGTATTTAGGTCGTCGTTTGTTGACCCCTGTGTATTTCACCTCCAGACTTGTTATTGAAGAGCTAGAATAACTGAACGCTCTGTTTCCTATTATCCTACTGTTCGGATTGGGTTCTATTGAATTGATTTGTGATATAATGATTATGTCGAAAATAGAACAGTCGTATTATGTAATGGCTTTGTTGGTACGGTTTTTCGTTCTGGTAGGAGTGCCAGATTTTCATACCAATATTAAAGTCTCTTGGTCACCCAATAATATAAGAGGTTGGTATACCCTACATCGATATAAAGAGTATATTTTTAAACCGTGACTTGTGATTTGGGGGTTCGAGGAAAGTGTAGTGAGAAAAGTGTTGAGTATGAATGTAGATATGGTTGCAAGAGGAGAGGAAGACCAAAGAAGCGATGGACTGTATGAAGTGTGTATATGCCTAGAAAGGAAAAAAATGTTGACATGACGAGTTATAGAGAAGTATGGAGGAAGAAGACATGCTGTGCCAACCCCAAATAAATTGAAATAAAGACAGGAAACAGATGATTTTTAAATGATGAAGATATTTGTATTACATTGCAAACTCTGAAGCGAATCATCCGTCTAAAACTAATAAAAACATTGCTTATATTGCGTGACCTATGTCGACGAGCGGTTTTGTTTCAGGCTTCTTCGTCATCTTAATTCGATCGATTCGTTAACTGCAAAAAAATGAAGCTGTAAAAACCAAAAGTATCAACAACACCATCATTATAAGACATAATTAATATTCAATCATAAATACAAGCCTTTTGAATGCCAGCCACTCAACGAGTAATAAATCATTTTTTTAAATATATTATTGCTAAACGATTTTTAAAATACTTGTGTAAATGACAAAAATGACAGAATTAACGTCCGGTCGGAATCATTTAAAAGCCTTTCATCTCTGACTAATTATTTTTCATGGCGATGTGGAAGCCATTCTGAATATGTGTACGCTTATCATGGTGGAAGCGGACTGAGCTGCAAATATTTTGTTTGGCGTGAATAAAACAGATTATAAATTGAGCAACAGGTTTTATGACTGAATTATTATTACCACGAATTTTCCGATTTTCCAAAATTACCCTTTGTACATAACTATGCATAGCTGATGTGTTCGTTGCAATACTGCTTTGGAATGACCTGAAAGCTATTAAAGGTGTAAAAAAAATGTTTCAGATTATTTGAATATTTGAAAATTAAGGAGTAACCTAACCTCTAAAGCTCACAATAGAGACAAATTTGACGATTTTAATATTGGCCCAGATTTTTTCTTTAGTCCTTAACTTTTAACTTTATCAAAAATTAATAATATGATAAAACATTTCAAGATATATTATAAAAAATAAAATTGGTTTCTAAGTTTGCATGTATCATCGGAATTTCTATTCCGATTCCGAAAATTATTTCACTAACAGGAACCTACATTATTCCCAATTCTACATTTAAAACGTTCTATTTTTCATACATAACGGAAGCGAAACCACGAGCAAAAGCTAGTCAGATAAAGGAAAACTTATTTCCGTACTTTGTTCGTAAACAAGTATTAGGTGTTTCCACCAGTTCTCGTCCATTCGCTGCAAACGGCGGGCGCTTACACCAATATACTACCCATCCGCTCGCCCAGTGTTGTGGTCGAACACTTACATGCATATAAACACGCACCTCATACCCATGTATGTCCGTAATTGGATTGAATTGAATTGGTACGACGATGTTCGCAGTTTATTCAGGCCATAGTGGCTTGACGTTTGACCTCTACTATAGGTTGATGGGCCCCGTGGCTCAATCGTTAAAATGGAATTCTAATGGTGATAGCTTGTACAAGTATTGGTGTCGCATTTCCATTTAATCTGTAATGATTGGATAGTTTCTGGTGTTATGGGGACACGTTAAGTTTGGAAGCAGGTGTACATATATTTGAGAGCAGCGGTGGCTCAGTGGTGGCAGCCCCGACTTACGAGCAGTAAGTCGTAGGTGCGAACCCAGGCAGGCGCATTACTTTGTGTAATTTATTTCATCACCGCTGCTCTCTAAACCGTGAAGGAAAACATCGTGAGGAAACCGGCATGTCCTAGAACTAAAAATTCGAAGACATGTGACATCTACCAACCCGCACTGGGCCTGCGTGGTGGATTAAAGCCCACCCCCTCTCATTGAGAGGAGGCCTGTGTCCCAGCAGTGGGAACATTATAGGCTAATGATGATGGTGATGTACATAAATTCACGCCCTTTTTTCCATGGGGGTAGGCAGAAACTATAGAGCGAAGTAGTAGGTGTTGACTTGATGGACATTGGTTGAAAATAATTGTACCTATGTATTTATCAATTACGTACGCACGTCGATCAATCAAGCGGCAAAAGCCAGTTTATGCGGATCTATCATTGTACTGGAAATATATTCAAAGCGTGGCCATGTTATACTGGAAATATATAACTTGATGTGTCGCCGTGTGTGCTAGTTTATTGCTTTATATACTATAATATTTCTTAATATTTTCATTTAGTTTTCTAAGTTCAGATTGGCAAATAGCTCGGGCATCATGTGAAGATATTTTGGTTCAATGGCCTCGAACGTTGAAGTTGATACTGAACCTTACAGTACTCAATTTCTAAGTGGACTTAGAAGGTACTTCTCCACTAGATACTTCTCAAAGTACCCACATTTCCCTAAAAACCGATCCCTTTATAGATACATCTCGTTACTCGACCCTTCACATCTTGCGAACTTATTTTTGTATATTTGTCCTTATTTATAAATAGCTCTGTGGTATCAAAAAGTCTAGGTACGTACGTCATCAACCCTTGGTTGTATTTTTTATTACGAAAGATTTTTCCCACCCTTGTCACAACATCGACGATTTGACAATACATCGGTATTTCTTAATTGTAATAATTATATAAATTTAATAACAATGAAAAAAAAAACTTACGGAATAAATTATCTCATCATCATCATGAGCCTATGCTGTTCCCACTGCTGGGACACAGGCCTCGTCTCTATGAAAGGGGGTGGGCTGTAATCCACCACGTGGGCCCAGTGCGGGTTGGTAGACGTCACATGTCTTCGAATTTTTAGTTCTAGGACATGTCGGTTTCCTCACGATGTTTTCCTTCACCGTTTTTGAGAGCGGCGGTCATGAAATAAATTACACAAAGTAATGCGCCTGTCTGGGTTCGAACCCACGGCTTATACTGCTCGTAAGTCGGGGCTGCCACCACTGGGCCACCACTGGTCTCTACTGGGCCACCGCTGCTCTCTGCTGGGCCACCGCTGCTCTCTTAAATTATTTAATTGTGGTTAAAATGGCATCAAGTTCACCACCAATCGATAGTACACCCTTATTTCACCAGTTAAATCATCATATCAGCCCCAGGCAACGCCTTTCTTCTGCCATACTTCCCGAATCGGTGATAGAGGTGTTTCTCGCGATTTTGTCGGTATCGTCGACCCAATGAGGTTTAGGACGGCCCTGTTTTCTTTGGCCTTTGGCCACCACTTGGTCAAAGTCTTGCTCCCTCGGCCATCTCCGCGTCTAGCCAGAAGCCCTACTCAGGTCTACTTGAGGCGCACTACCCGGTCGGTTGATTTCCGTGCGACGGACGGCCAGTTATATCTTTCTAAAATATAAAATTCCGAGAAATTCTGGATGCAAAACCCCAGTAAAACTTTACACAACCTGTGGATAGAACGCAGGACCTCATTTTCAGCATAGCACTTGCGATCACTGGACCAACGAAGCAGACAAATAAGTATAATATTTGTGTTACGAAATAAATAGGAAAGATTATTCGCCATCACATGGTAGTCAAGTTTACTTTGTTCGGTTGTTATAAATGTGTGTAGTTTTCTTTGTTTTCCTCTCCGTGAGATAAGTTATTTGATTGCAGATCACGTATACGGGCAGGGATGCTGTTCCGACTTTATTGTGGCCGGTGCTGTACTTAGCTCATAATTATCGACTGTAATTAGTTTCATTTTCCTGTTTCGTGTCATTTGGTAGTCATGAACGTGTGTGTGTGTTTATCAGATGGTTTTTTTTGGAAACATTGTTGCATCCTAACTAATATTATAAATGCGATAGTCACTGTTTGTTTGTTACCTTTTCACGACTAAACGGCTGATCGGATCTTAATGAAATTTGGCAAGCAGATAGATTTCAACCTGGGGAAGGACATAGCTATATATCACCATGCTACGATCAATAGAAGCGGAGCAGCAATGAAATTTTTTGTGAAAACGGGGAAAATGTGACGCAGACGAAGTTGCACGGGACAGCTAGTTGTTTTTAAAAAGGCAACTTTGTTGTTGAATGAAAAAATACCAATTATTTATTAAGATTATTTCGAGAAAACTATTATTACTAAGATCATGTCAACTGAGTTTCGCTACCTATGTTTATGTATCTTCGTATATTAAGTATCTAATAGTCTGATTATTCAGTCTTTGTGTAAATTTTGAATTTTTTAATCGTACAGAGCCTGTTAAAAACGGGGAAAACGGGTACTTCATCTCTCATCAGATCCCTCATAAGGGCGACTGTTTCCTCATCATCGCGATGTAACAACAATATCAAAGTTGCATCAATAACTATTTTTAATCAATTAAAAGCATGTCCACAGGTACGTAATAACTGGCAAACGTTATCGTGCCCGCTTATCATTCTGTTAACCAATAATAACGCTTTAACTGATTATTTTCCTTGCAACTGTAGACCTTGAAAGGCGTAGAAGCGGAAAAAAACACGATATTCAAATTATGTTTGTTCATACGTCGTTTTGTTTTGACGTGTAACGTAATGTTTGCCGAGGCTCGTTTGAAAATCGAAAGGTGGAAGAGTACTGGCTGGTTTGATTGACAGGATTTGGTTCGAAAAAAGAATGGGATTGATCTAAAAATTGAAAGGGGCATAAACAAATTTTCGTTTTTTTTACAGAGTTACAACTATTTAAAAACAAGTATTTCCTCAAGGGATGTATTTCCTATATGTAGTTCTTTCCCAAGGTTTAAATCTGAAGCTAAATATTACTTAAAAGGAAACAAACTAAGTTACGATAAGGGTATTGATTCAGTGGGAAGTTATTAGAACATAAAACACCAGGAAAAAGTATGAAAAAACCTCTTCTGTTAGCCTACCAGATTTTTAACTGGTAAATCGAGTACATTGTTAGGTCTACATCAATATCCGAATACTTCAACGTCACAGGCACGCCTGAAACGTTATTTAATTTATTTGAAAGCTTTTAATACGGCGATGGACAAAAAGTGGGCTAATCTGCGTATGGGCCCGGCCCAGTCGATATACGCATGTGTACCTATTAACTAAATACAACACATGCTACTGATTTTAAGACGAAAAATTGGGAGTTTCGTGTAAAAATATAAGTTAGAGAAATAATTTGTTAAATTTTCCGTGACAAAGCAACTGTCATTTATTACAACTGTCAAAATATACAGTTAAAATTCAGTTTGCTAAAGAATTTATTCTCTCGACCAAAACAAACATGACCTTTTTTAAGAAAAAACGTGTTTTTGTTTATCATGAACCATTTTTGATCAATCTTTTGTTTCTAAAATAAATTGTGGAAATTACGGCCTATTTCAGAATAAATGATAAAGTTGCCTTTGAAGTAAAAATAAAAGAGGACTATGTTCAAGGTAAATCAGGTACATGATACTCGAATTGCTTAAAAAGAGCCAATTATCAGAAATCGTTTTTCTGAAATACATTAGTAGACATAATATCGTAGGAGTTGTCTGTCAACCTTTTGCCCGCTAGCGCCAATCCATAGGTACTTATTAACTTCTATTTAGCTATAAGAATATTTTAGGACGACCTCTCCTTTTTATAATTTCTGAGAAACGATTTTCCTTCTTAGTACTGCACACGGGTTAAGAAAGTTTTCAGTTTGAATACTCAGCGGTAACGAATAGCCAAAGGTCTGACTACAATTGGAGGCGATAGAGCTTAATATACATGTTTTTAAACTCACATGGTTACTAAGACTATCATTGACACTAAAAACGGGAGATTTACCACGCGCTGTTGCAAGCACCACGATCACGGATAAACTGCTTGCAACATAGATAGCTCCAAACAAATTAAAAAAAAATTGGTAAATATCCCGTTCAATTTATTTGGCTAAAAGGGACTGGAAACGGCTCAAGATAGGCTAAAATTCAATGCTATTATTAATAGCATTGAATTTTTCTTTCGAAGGTCAAATTATATTAATTTTGCTATTTCTAGATTGGGTGCTATTCCCGGCCCACAATCTCCCTGTTTTTAAATAAGATTTTTTAATGAATATTGTTCAGTCCCACAGGTTGACTGACTAATCACGTAGTGGGTGTGAATCAATGGACTTCAGACACATCGTGGTTGGAAGTTCATAATGGCGCGACGACCTTTAACGCCTACTGATTTGTTTTCGTATTGGCAGAATATGTGAGAAAACTTTGTTTTTGGCGGTGAAAAGGTACATAAATTGAATAAACACAACATAAGGTCACGCCTGTAAACACCTTTGCTTAAACCTTTGGGGGTTAAGCAGAGGTAAGTCCCACGTATGTATGGAGTTGGGACTATTGGGAGACGAGCCGATTACTATTAATCGGGCACAGATCAAGTCTACTACTGGGACATTTGTAATGACAAAACATAAGTTTCTGAAGGACAGAGTGATCTCTGTCCACCCTAGAATACGAACCCACATGTTCAGTAGAAGTGCTCACGACCACTGGACCAACTTCGCAGTAAGATAATAGATAGGTCCATTTGAAAGGTTTTTAGCATAAAATATTTCGGTAATAAAAATAAACAAAGAGATAGAGTTTAAATGAAAGCAATGCAATCTAATAATTTAACATTCCACACACTAGGGTCGCCGTCAGTCGATAATCTGTATGACATTTCGTACCGAGAACGTCTGCAGGTCGCAAAAGGGCACACAGCTTATTGGCTGTTGCAAAAAATCTGTTAGTTACTATTGAAAACTAGACGAAAGCAATTAAGTTTTGAAAGCTTTCCATACTATCGAGATTTAGTATTGATAAATGTGTGCCTAGTTTTGTTTAGTTGATAAGATTTGAAGAATAATAAGTAAGTCTTGTAAGTAAGTTACTTTAAATAATTGAATGGTTTACTGAAATTGGAAAGTAAGTAGGATTTGTATTTGATCGTATACCTAATAATGCATGTGTGTTTTAAACGTGCAATATTATGAAGTAATTAATTTAAGAAGACTTTTTATATATACATAATTACCACGCAAACAAACACGAAAACATTGATCATTTAAATTTTGCTTGTACTTATTAACATAAAGTATAATAATCCAAAAAAGCTACGTGCAATTGATAATGTACCGGTAAATCATAAAACCAAACATTCATGAAGCATTGGAATAGTTTGGCTCGCCCACGTCAAAGTTAAACTTCAATGAAAATGACCCGCCTAAGGTTTACAGTTTTTCAGCGCCAACTTTTACGGGACAACTTTCCCACCTGCAGTGTCAAACTATGTGAACAAAATGAACTGAACCCAAACCGGTTGATTGCTCTTAATTTTCGAACAAGGTGAGTTTGATATGAATGCTGACTTTTTAAAGGCTCGTAGTGCTTTCTTCTTTGCTTTTTTCCCCGTATGATAAGTACGTAACCTGGTCTACAGTGCTTATTATACCTTATATTAAAGTGCTTATTGTACCTCATATTAATTGCTTTTATTTTTTATCGTACTATGTGATCTTAAGATTTCCTGTAATTGGCTCTGTGTTACATATGGAATTGTTAGACAAGGTGTTGTTTTGCATACTGGAACGGGCAGGGGCTGCATTCAAGCGGCTCTTGCCCAACCTGGGGGGTCCAAACGCCTCCTGCCGGAGGCTCTACGCGGGAGTCGTGCGGTCCATGGCCCTTTATGGGGCCCCGGTGTGGGCGCGTTCTTTGAGGCGGCGAGCCGCCCATTACTTAAACGCGCCCCAGAAGGTTGTAGCCGTAAGGCTGATCCGGGGGTACCGCACGATCTCCGGCGAGGCGGCGAGCCTCTTGGCCGGATTGCCGCCATGGGATCTGGAGGCGATGGTCCTCGCGCGCCTGCATGAATGGCGCGCGGAGGCACTACGCTGGGGGGAAACTCCGCTGCCGCGGCAAATTGTCGCTCAGCGGACAGACCTCCGGCACGATCTCATGGCGACATGGAGACAGCGACTGTCGCAACCACGTGCAGGGCACGCCACAATAGTGGCGATAAGTCCCCTCTTTGAGGAGTGGCTAGAGAGGCGGCACGGCGCCCTCACCTTCCGCCTGACGCAGGTCCTCACCGGACACGGTTGTTTCGGGAGGTTCCTGCACCGAATCGGGCGGGAGGAAACGCCCGGGTGTTACCACTGCGAGGATCGGCCGGAGGACACGGTGGAGCACACCGTGGAGCTCTGCCCCGCTTGGGCTGAGCACCGCCGTGTCCTCGTAGCGGCGATTGGCGGCGGCGACCTCTCGCGTCCGGCCCTGGTTCAATCCATGGTCCGGAGCGAGAGGGAATGGGATGCCGTCGCCTCCTTCTGCGAAGCAGTCATGCTAGCGAAGGAGGTGGCGGAACGTGAGAGGGAGAGAACCTCACGTCTCAGCCGCCGCGGGAGACGCCCCGGGCGTCGGGGGGCAACCAGTGGCCCCCGGCCACCGTAGGCGCGAGCCTGTGGACGGTGAGTAATGGGCTAGCTCACCGTCCGTCCGTCTCATGACGACAGGCCGTGTCGACGGCGCGTACGTGTTCCACGCGCGCCTCAAGGAGATGTCAGCAAACCAGAAGGGGTCCGAAAGGGCCGATGCCTGCCAGGGCTGCGGGTTGTTCGAAAGAGATACCGCGGCACTGGAACACAAAGGGCGAAGAAGGAACATGGGTGGGTTTTAGTCAGTACAAGTCTGACACTCCCTCCCGCTCCGCCCAGAGCGGGAGAAGTCATTTGATGATTTCCCATCCGGAAAAAAAAAAAAAAAAAAAGGTGTTGTTTTGCATCCTCGTCAAATTCTAGGAGGTGACTATGCTAACGATTCTCATCCCGAATCAATAATAAAATGGGTAGGTAATTTTTATTTTTTTTCTTATTTACGAAAATCGGTAAGTGTGAACCACCTGTGTTTTAAACGCGGCCCGTCTGATTCTCGCCCTACAACCGCGCTTTCATACATACAAACATTCTCATACGTTTATTCGATAATTTCTTATTTCCTGAACCACGTTAAGGGGGTTATTCTGAAATACTGAAAAACTTAAACAGCCAAAAAAATCAGCGTTTATTAATAATTAACTGGGTACCGTAATTTTAATTGATTATATAGGTCTTTTGTGACATCCTCTTGAATTTTGACGAGGATGCAAAACAACACCTTTTATAGATGTTGGTTCTCCTATTTTAGATTTAAAATGCAATACAGCTTGACTGTTTTTTTGTATTATATGACTTCCTGTTAGAGTTTGGAGTCTAGCGCGACAGCTGATTGATGGTCCCCAGGGTTTGACCCAAGGGTCAGGCAAAGTATTATTTGGATTTCTTCCAGTACAAAGTATGGTTACGTACGAGGTGTGGACGAAATGTGGGCTTACAGGATTCCTCTACCAATAATAAGGAATAGAGGGAAGTAATACTATTTTCATAAATACCTTTTATGAAAATAGTATTACTTCCCGATCTATATCAGATGTTGGTAACAATTTCAAAGGTTTTTTTTTTTGCACGGAACCTTAATCCTTTTTCTGAAATGAAATTAGTCTAAGTTACTCCTTATAACATCAGCAATCAGCCAGTAAACGTCCTGTTAAAAATCGTAAAGCCGTTTCGGAGATTAGGCTGAACAAACAGATCAACAGACAGACTGCCAATATACAAGTATGTACTGATTTTATACCTAATAGCCCTGCGTTTGCGGTGATGCGGCTTAGAGCACACTTGTCTAGAAGAAATTACAAACAGACACTTCAATTATATTTATTTGTATAGATATCCTTTAAACTTGGTCTTGGATACAGCTAAAGTATTCATAAAGCGTGGGTTCTGTAGACAGACGATGAGTAGGCGTTTTGATTGCCCGCACCCTTGCCGCAAAGGGTGTGTTGCTCTCATTTCATAACTAGCTTAATTAACATAAAATTATGTATCGTATAAGTATCTATATGAAGTGATTATTTCTTCGTCATACAAATCTTTAAGGTAGACGGCACGGTTGGTGTAGTTGATGTTGATACAGGAGAAATTCCTAGTGCGGGGCAACGTTTTTATCTTTATACTAGCTTCTGCCCGCGGCTTCGCCCGCGTGGAGTTCGACAATTGCCCACGTATGCGTTAACCCCCCAAAATAATGTCGAAAATAGTCATTTAAATGTTATAGTTAATAGTTGATGCCCGCGGCTTCGCTGTCCTCACTTAAATCAATGCCAGACATAGCCTAGGGGAGGATATTCAGACAATGCGTATTTTAAATTTTATTATTTGCACTTAGAAAATGAGGTCATCATTTTCGTTATCGGCGACCCTGAAGTCCACAAAAACGACACCCGTGAAAGAAAAACCAAAAGTTTTCCTCGGCGTCAATTTGGTCAGCGACCCCGAAAACCACGAAAACGACACCAATGACCGAAAAACAGGAAATTTTCCTCGGCGCCATCTCGGATTTTCATTTTCATTGCCAGCGACCCGCTAAAACCACGAAAACGACACCCATGAAGCCATTGAGTCGTGCAAGTGTCCACTGTCCAGTCACGTGAGTGTCTTTCGCGCAAGTATCCATGCGCAATATTTTTTCGTCCCGCAAGTGTCCTTCGCACAAATGACCCAGATTCCCTAGAAGCGTAAACTTATATGAAGTTTTTTTAGCGTATGTCCATACAAAAGTGCTCACACTACAAAACAAAAAAAAAATTGCCACCCCTGTTATCGTCTGAGGGGTGGATTTTCCAAAAACATTGATACGTGTTTATCAATTCCATCGGGAAACACAAAAAGTAAATTTCAAGCTGTCCAGACTATATTTGTTTTGCTAATGTTTCAACCCCTTTTCTCCCTTTTGGGGTCGAATTTCCAAAAACGGCTAAATACGTGTTCATTTATTTTTGCTCAGAAACTTCAATATTTAATGTCATTCTTCTTACTTCAAAAATGACGGTTCAAAATTTTTGAACCCCCATCTCACCCTGTTAGGGGGTAATTTCTCGAAAACGCTAAAATATCTATTTATTAATTTCTAACCAGAAGCTTGTTAATGAAATTTCAGCCTTCTAACTTTAAAAATAACGATTTTCCATTCAAACTTTCATCCCTTATTAAGGTCCCTTAGGGGTTGAATTTCGAAAAATCCTTCCTTATTCCTTGTCTACAATATAAAGGGAACCTCTGTGCAAAATTTCAGCTTTCTAGGTTCAAGGGTTTGGGCTGGGCGTTGATGAGTCAGTCAATCAGTCAGTCAGGACTTCTCTTTTTATTTATATAAAACATATAGATATATATAATAATAATAATAAATAGATAGATAATAAGTAGAAGTCGAGCGCAACTTCGTCTGCGTCACATTTTCCCCGTTTTCGCAAAAAAAAATATTGCTACTCCGCTCCTTTTGGTCGTAGCGTGAAGATATGTATGTGAAGAGTGTATATGTACGTGATATTGCCTATAGCCTTCCTCGATAAATGGGCTATGTAACACTGAAAGAATTTTTCAAATCGGATCAGTAGTTCCCGAGATTAGCGCGTTCAAGCAAACAAACAAACTCTTCAGCTTTATAATATTATATAGTATAGATTATTATATAAAAGCTAAAGGTCACTCCTGGCTTGGGGCCTTACACTCAAGGCACCCACAGGATAGTCCGGTTAAGCAGACGACAACCTCCTAGGTTGAACTGCAAGATGCAATTCACAAAAAAAAGAGGTCTCTCATTCATCACGACATATCAAAAACCGCTTGACGTTTATGCGAATGCGTAACTAGCCACAGTTCAGTTTGTGAACTGTAACATTACATCAATAAGATTGGCTGTAGTTAAGAGTCTTTTCACAATACCGTGAAGCAATATTTAAATGATATTTTTGGCTACCAAGCAAACCCGTAAAAAAATCAACACTTTACTTATTAATAGTTTATAGCCGTCAGCTTTTTGTTCTATAAAATAATTATGTTCACCTCAGAAGCCGTCCTTGGTCTACGAATGCCATCTCAATGACATACGTTTACAATATAACTTATTTATCGTGCTATAAAAGTGCGTGTAATTCGAAAACATAATATTGGAGCCGTATTTTATAGTAAAGTGTGTGATTGAGCCAATAGTTCTTTAGATTTTTATAGTACAAAACAAATTGTATATTCCAATATCTAGGCACGTATTAAGGTATCAAATAAATACTTAATTCATGGCCTGAGGGTCTACTCTCTAAGCACGAAATCCGTAGCTTCGACCGAAGTTACGGTCGTTTCCTACTCCTTATCACTTACGGACATAAGATTCGTTAGGGGCCCGAACTAAAAATGAATGACAATACGATTGGACAGTTGTCCTTACTTCCGATGTGTTTTCAAAACTCATGATTCTGAAAATATTAGGGAGTAGGGTATATTTCGAAGTATAAAGCTAGTTACGGACGGACCCGTACTTTCGTTGACGGACTTAGAGAGTAGGCCCCCTGGTTCATCATTCGCCTAGCCTTTTCCCGACTATTTTGGGGTCGGCTTCCAGTCTAACCGGATGCAGCTGAATACCATCATTTTACTTGAAGCAACTGCCTCCCTGACCTCCAAATCCCAATAAATACTGGATAATACCATAACCCTTGGTAAGACTGGTTGTTAGACTTCGCAGCCTGGTTAATGGAAGCAAAAAAGGTCGTGCATTTTAGGATACCAGTATTTACTGAGGGCACATTTCTGGTATCGGTTTCAGGGCCAATTTCAGACACAACTGGATTGGCAATAACAAAAATGAATGCTACTGACCCATAGGGCCTAGAAAAAATGTCATTCTCGTGATTATGATATTGATTGATATATGCTACTGAAAAGAGGTCAACTCTCTCAACTGTGGGTCTGGCTGTTTGTGCATGTGAATTTAAATGTTTGTAAACGCACCCACGAAACAGGAGAAATTCCTAGTGTGGAGGGCAACGTTTTTTAAAAACAAAAAAAAATAAAAGCGGTTAACACGTCTAGTCAAGCTTTGTCATTAATACAGTAATAGTTTTTCCGTAGTTAAAAAAAACCATACAATAGGGATGATGACTGGGTAAAGAAAACGAAATTCTATTTTGTCCGTCAATCAGGTAATACAAAAATTATATTATAATATAATATATTTATATTATTTTTGTTTTATCAAGTTGACAAAAAAAATACTTGGTTAAAACGCATTAAAGTTGGAGAGTGGGGGCTCACTACGTCACAACTAGGTATAAAATGTACTGAGCCGTGACGTCATGCGCCATTTCAACTCAAAATATCTTCGTAATTTTACGATTACGTGAAAAAAGAAAAAATACGTGTCAAATACTTTTTAATAATCTACCCGATAGACAAATAAAAAAAAAATGTCACCATCCCTATTGTCGATAGAAATCTAAAATAGATTTGTATGGACAATAATACCACACTAAATATCTTGTCTCTGCAAGTTGTGATGATTAACCAAGACCACAAAGACACCGCTAAACCGGTCATGCCGTGTATAGTGTGTAGTAGTTATGCTCCTATTCAAAACCATAGTAAATCAATCATTAATGAAATCTCTCTTTATATAGGTCACACCTTTGTATTCATAGTGCGTCATAATATAAGCGTACTACCTAGCAGTGGTAGTACAGCTTAGAAATGACGTCAATTTCTAGCCTGCTCTCAAATTATCCCCTACCATATTAAAGTATTGCTTTACCAACCGTATGCCGCAACCGAAGAGTATTTTAATGTATCTGTTCGCAACTAGACCGTAACTATTCCGAACCCTACGAATTTACGAAAAACCATCATCATCTTCCAGCCGTTGTCTCATTCTGTAACACGTTTTCTTGAACTCATTCTCCCCTGTCAGACATCATTTACTTTTTCGTCTTTCATATTATTCCTCACACATCATCCATACTGATATTATAAATGCGAAAGTCACTCTGTTTGTTTGTTACCTTTTCACGACTAAACGGCTGATCAGATCTTATTGAAATTTGGCAAGAAGATAGATTTCAACCTGGGGAAGGACATAGGCTATATATCATCACGCTACGACCAACAGGAGCGGAGCAGCAATGATAAATGTTGCGAAAACGGGGAAAATGTGACGCAGACGAAGTTGCGCGGGATAGCTAGTAAATTTTTATTTTCTTTGGCCTTCCTCTTCCTGTCCATTCATTTTCACCAACAGTCGGTAATCAAAAATTGTTAGGGCGGTTTGAAGCTAAGCTTTGATAATCATACCTGAATGATGATGATGATGATCTGAAAGGAACAAGACGAAGGACGTTGATAGAGAATTCGACCTGAACTAACTATCATCTTATGACGTCAACTTACTTACTCGCTGGTCTAGTGGTCGCAAGAGCGACTGCTGAGCATGAGGTCCTGGGTTCTTTTTTTTTGGAAGTAGGTTTTAACAAACACTTTTACACGTCATTTTTTTTTAAGCTAGATGGGGCCGGTAATTCGTGCCTGACTACTCTGAGAAGAAACAGCCGAAACAAACTCAGAGAGAGTTCGATTCCCGAGTTGGGTACATTGTAATTGGGTTTTTCCATTTTTCAATAGCAGCCACAGAGTCTAGATTTCCAGGGCTGCGGGACTGTTCGAAAGAGATACCGTGGCCCTGGAACACAAAGGGCTAAGAAGGAACATGGATGGGTTTTAGTCAGTACACGTCTGACACTATCTTCCACTCCGCCCCGAGCGGTAGAAGTTATTTAATTATTCCCCATCCGATAAAAAAAAAAGTCTAGATTTGTACCTGGTTACTGGCAATAGGCTCGTCCCCTATTACATAGGACTTAAATGTGCATCAACTAATGGGTACTCCTCTGCCTAACCATACGGGGATTACAGGCGTGATGTTATGTGAAACTAGAGGACATTAGCACATCCATGGGGCAGTAGAACTCCCAGCATGAAATCAACAAACACAAATTCTTAAGCATGTTTTCTCATGACATCACCTTCATTTATAGTTATAGACCGAATATAGACAGTTTACGGATCTATAATATAATTACCTACTGTATATTATGGTGGCATAAATAACGGTTCCGTAACATAATTAATATCAATTTTGTGGGTACATTCAGATTGTCCATACATGTCAATGTTTTTCTGACAATACGGATATTGACCAGTCAATCACATGGCACAAAAAAGTGAATTGTGCATATTATGATTAATAGACGTTTTCATAAGTATGCCATTCTTTCCTGTCTCGTGGATAGTTTATTTCCGGCCAATTTGCTTTAGGTTATTTGTTGGTGTCAGCTTTCGTTCTCAAAATGTGTTTCTATTTATAGGTATCATTATTCGTTCAACAAATAGGAAGTAAGTTTATTGTTTGGTAGGTTTTATATTCATGATTTCGAAGTTGGTTTTAGTAGAGTTAAAGTTTTTTGGAAGTAAATAAAACTAAACTGAAGAGACTGAGTTATTTGGAAGTGTTTGACCAAACGGACACAAAGAATGTTGTTAGAATGTTGAAGATTGTAGTTATTTTGCTCGCTATATTTTAAATTGCACTTTTAATTTATTTCATAAAAGGGACCTAACTATATTCATTACAACGATTAACAAACTAATAAATTAAATAACTAAAATAATGTGCCCAAGAGACTAGCAGCATTGCCACGTTGTATGACAATATTAAAAGCCAGCCCTTGGGTCACAAGAAGCGTCAACTAGGTGTTACGAAATGTTTTCTTAAAAAAGCTCTAAAGCTTTTAGTAACCTTTGCGTTTACTATATTTACGCGGCTTCAGGTTGGTTCTCCGCAACCGCAGAGGCAGCGCCAGCACAGCACGATGAGCTTGGAAGATGTGATGGCGCAAGAGTATCGACGCAAGTTCCGTGCCACACTAAAGGCTTACTTACCCATCTTCCAAGGAAAGAAAGACATGCCGTCCAGTCTTTTGCCATTATCGCATGCCAAGCCATTGGGCTCTAAGACAGCTGGAACGCCGACGGTAACAAGAGCTCGTCGGATGATGTCGTTTATGTTCGCGTGCCGCAAAACGGCCCGCACTTCGGATGCATGACAGGCCGTGGTGTCCGAGGCTGTTGACAGCTTCACCACAGTAGCAGCGATGAGGAGTGACGTAAGGAAGCAGCGAGGCGGAAGGCGTTGTCGTCGAACAAAGTGCATATGCTCGCCGACGGCAGTGCGTGAAGCCAAAGACCCGACTCCCACTTACTCACAGCCAGCAGTCGCGCACGCTCAGCAGTAGTATAGCAGCTGTGTTAAGTAAATTGTCCTGAACTGCTCTGCAGCGCGGCCCGTCCCACCGTCTCTGGAAAAATAGATTGTTGGTTTCTTCAGTATTCGGTCAAGCGAGTTTCCAAGCATCGATGTCTCGGAGAGGCACAGCACATCAAAATCAATCAATTTTACTCGCTTGATCAATACCGACTTCTTTATGAATTTAATATGATCAGGTCCACTAAATACACTGTAATCGTGTTATAATAAATGAGATTATGAGTGGCTTTAGCTTGTCGATAAGGTACTTAGTACGGCCAAGTTTTTATTAAAACTTTAAACCACAGTCATGTATCTGATCATCGTAATCCTGTAAATGGAACCTACCTACAGATTTTATAACCCGATAGTACTAACAATAGAAAAAAGCTTGGATGTATTTTTAAATGAACATAGAACCCGTAGTAGGGGTAGGTTACGTCGCCCCCGACACGATTGTCGGGCGGTGGGAGGGGTGACCAACCCCCACTCGTTTTACGTGATTGAATGAGGAATTGTTAAAAGATCACAATTTTTTTAAGGGTTATTTTTATAGACCGATGTATGGAGTCTAGGGTTTAGGGTTTAAACAATTGTTTACGTCTTAAGTCTTACAGATTTGTTGATCTTTCTTTTTTTTTTTTATTGCCAATGAGTTATCAAAGAGACATTCTGTTGCCATTTTCAGAGGAACAGGACCGTATAAAATAAAAGTGCCCGATTATTCCACTGCTTTCTACCAGACAATACGGCAATTAAGCAACATTCTTCAAGTTGACATTCAACAAAAAATGAAAAAAAATCTACGATTGACGGGGAGGGAATCGCGGTTCGGATCGAGGGCGTTAGCGGACTGTACTTGTGTTTAATTAAAAATAATGTCTGAGGCAGTGTTTCCTCGACAATAACCGAGCCCGGACGAGATAGCTTGTTATATAAATTTCTGCAGACTCCTGGGGGACGTGCCGGGAGAATAAGGCGAGGAAGCGGCGGTAGTGTGAGTATATTATACCCATTTTCTGGGTCGTCCTTCCTACAAATACGTTTTATGCGGAAGCCAGTCAGACTCCACCTCTTCAACGTAATACAATCTCTAAAACAACAGCCCAAGACTCAGTTTACAGTGTTGCAAACACAGTCCCGGTAAAAGGTACTTATTTGATTAGGGTGTCAGGCGTATCACCGCGAGAGTGTGAGCGCGGATCCCGAGGTTTTGGATAAAATTTGCGTGTTTCGATTTTTTGCTTATACAGCCGCCCCCGTAAATTGACGTGAAATTGTTTTTATTTTGTTTAACAAACACATATTTAAATTGTGGAAAACTATGTTGCAAGAGTAAAGAGGTCGACACACAATAGTTGTTATCGCAAAGCCGTATTAGAATTCATATCGGGTCCCCTGAAAGCCCCTTCATCTCTTTCATGGGAGAGGACCTCTATAAATCATCGAAAAAGACGTTAATATCTGAACTCTGTACAAAAAGCGCGACCTTGTCGTTTGAGTCGAGAACGGTGGACTGGGATCGTGCGGAGACATGCGGAGCCGCGCGGAGCCGTACGGACGGTAGCGTTTACGTACATTGTCATAGCAGAACGTTGTATGCAAACTAACTGGTCGTCTCGTCAATATGAAATGTGAAAAAGCAAAAAATATTGTCGAAATGAACGGTCCATCGATCTCCGGTGACTCGCTCCCGGATTTTCCATTGGGAAATGAATTAGCCGAGAGCTGAAGCGGCGAATTTACATTTTTATTGACAAGCAATCTATTTTCAAAGCAGATGGCAATGGAAGTAAGGAATCTTTCATGTAGCGGAAAACGCGAAAGCATGTTATAGTAAAAATGCTTTGTCATCGCACTTACTTCATGTTTGGGGTACAAATTTATCACGCTAACTGTATTAAGCTTCGTTATTAAATTTCCAGGTATTTTCATTACTTAATATATTTTTTTTGAACAAAGTTTTTATTAGATTTAAGTTTTATGTAGTGTAACAAACGTGCTTATTCCTTGATGAAAGGAGTAAACAGATTTATACATTAAAAAAGTAATTAGGGGAAAATGAATTTAATAAATGATGAAATGAAAAATACAATAAATTAGTACAAAAGTGAAGGGCAGGTTAACCGAGAACGTTTTAAATATCTCCGCAAATCTCTGAGCGTGATAGTAACTGAAGACAAACTTGCAGTCGTAGAAAGCTGGCTTGATTAAGATGAGCTTGACCACGACGAACTTGATGCAGGGCGAATTGGTAGGACCCACCAGCAGACACGTACCGCCCAATGCCAGGCTCGTCAGCTCGAAGAGCAGCTTCCAGCAGACAGGTAATGAGCCCCAATGTCAGGCTCGTCAGTTCGCAAAGCAGCTTCCAGCAGACAGTTAGCAACAGCCACGGCAGCACTAAACGAAGGCCGCTCTTTGACTCCACCAGGCTGTGCTCAAAACTCAAGATATGACAGATCTTGACTCCAAACTAGACTTAGCTGTTTTCTTGATTTTAGACTATACTGATTTCTCGTGTCCAGACTGAACCGACTCTTAACTCCAGACTAGAACCAGGGCATCCGTCAGAAATCCCTTTTATACCCTGATCTTCCGTTTCTTTCTTCAAATTTCTTTTCAGATTCAAAACTGCTGCGCTCTAGTAATACGCAACCTGCCAGTATTCAAAGCAGCCAGTAACAATTGGTCAAAAACCCTGCACATAATATTTTTATAAATATAACTCAGAATATCTTTACACAGCAAATATTCGCAATTAACTATAAAATACTACAATTGAACTAACGAATTGATGATAATAATTTTTAGTAATATATAATCTAAATGAAACCTTCATAGAGAGTTTGGCTGGTAAGAATCAAAAATAAAAGTAAATGAAATCTGACAAATTTGAAGTAAACATGTCACAACAAAGGATATAAAGAAAATATTTATAAAAACGAAATGATTGGTAATATGCTAATGTAAAACCAATAAAAGTATGAATATGGATGATAAATGTGAGTATAAAGTATCTGTAGTAAGCAGATACTATAGTAGGTACTAGACTTTCTAATAATAAAACTCCACCACTTATTTATACGTCTACGTAAAAACAATTTGTATACAAACATATCATCACATCCTTACCCAAACCCAAATCATGTAATTCACAACAATATTAATTAGCACTACCTCCACACGCTATAAAGTTACCAGTAAAATATGTGACGTCATCATATCCAAACCGCACTGCAAAAGTGATTCGAATAAATGTCAGCAACACAGATACGGCCCAAGCTCATCTACAAATTGAGGCGAAAACGCGAAGTAATTATTTAAACCGTCATATAAATTACTGCCCAACTTTTCACGCCAGTTTTGTATCCGTGTGTGCGTGAAACGCTCTGTAAATACGGTTGCGTGTGTGCGAGCTTCACGGTGGCCTGAAAATGGTTCCATCGTTTCATTCCTCCATCCTTTTTCAGCATTGTGTTACTTTTATACGGGAGCTACAGTAAATAGAGAAATTCGCAGATTCGAGTGCGTAAATATTGCAATTTTTTTTGTTTTTTTTTAAACGGAAATCCGGAATTTCCGGATTTTAGGTTAAACGTTCAACAGGATTTTAATAAACAGATTTTACACTATTTATAAAGAATATTCAGCCGAAATGCGTAAAAGCCTTCCTAACTACTTCAATGCATATGGGAAATAGCCATCCCTAATACCATTTTTCACCATGTACTTGAAAGCATCTTAAATCCTTATTCTGTAAATCAAGTATATACTGTGCAAGGGTAAGTATCAGCTTGAAACATATTTAGCTTTGTTCCCTTCACTACGGTTAATCTGTCCCGTTTCCTCCCGTGTCAAGTGCAGATAGACTTTTTGGGTCGGGCGCAGGGGGAGGGGGGAAAGGGATGGCCGGCCCGAGAGGGGGGGGGGGCGCCACCCATCCTGATGATGAAATATTGTACACGTGGTCTGATTTTGAATGACAACGTTTCCTCGGCCGCGCGGGAGCACCCACTCTCAGCGCGACGTTTTATAGCGAATTGAGGATTTGCTCTTTGTAACGATCATCTTCTTTAATGTATCTTTTTTTACTAGCTTGCTTTCCCCCTTTTTTAGGAGGACGCTGTCGCTTGCCTTTGTTTTGAATTTTCGATATTATTTACAATCAGGCATGTAAAGTAAATAATCAGTACTTAATAACAGGTAAAGAGGACAAGGAGAGCCCCAAAGGTCATGTGGCCCGTGCCCTTGGCCGGCTTGTTTATTAATTCGTGCCCGATGTCCACCCGCTCAGCGCCCGCCACCCTCGCTGCCTAACCCTAATGGGCGGGAAACAACACTGCTTTTAAATTTCGGGCTTTCCTAAAATTTAATCAAGTGATTTTTTCATTTTATGGCGTGTAAAATTAGCTTTATTATTTATTAAATCGGGCCATTGCGGAACCCGCTCGCGTGCTATGCTTACACAAGTTGACCGTTACTTAACGAGAAAAACAAACATCAACATTTTCCTAATTTATATTGCACCGCTGATCCCTAACCACCAGAACACTTTAATCTCCTCAGAGTGTATCGGTGGAGGCCCTACTATTTATTCCCACTTCTTATTTTCACCTTGCTTGCGGTAAATAAAAATGGAACGTACAACGGAACATCAACCTATTTTGTGACACATTTCGGTTCACATTTGTGTGCAGGAAGGGATCCGTCGTTGGATCGGTTGCAGAACTAGTCAACTGATTAATTCGCCCCTTACCTCGAGAGGAGATTTATTGGTTCCGCCGTACGCAAAACTGCGGGTAGGTAAAAAATCTCTATCGAAAATTGAATAGAAAAGCCATTTCGGGGCCGCGAACGAATTCTGTTGATACGGCTCGCATTCGCTTTCACGGCTATCTTCATTTTATTTACTTGAGTGAAGTTAAAACACCAGCTTAATACGTACCTTAAGATGTTCATGTGGCTACCAGGCTCTCATTTTTATTAAGCTCCCGCTTTTAAGATCGGAAGTGAAACAAAGTTGAATTGGTACCGTCTGCTTATATTGCTTATAAAAAGAGAGGGATTTAAAAGGTAAGAATCAAGTGATCCTTTGAATCTTTAACCACGATATTATTTTCTCTTTTACTGTGAATTTTAGTTGATCCGCATCCGTTGATGGATTTCCCGGTACATGTTCATTTCAGGTGAAAATTCCTCGTAACGCTATGGGTCACCTCGTTCGCAAAACTTTCAACCCCGTACGCTATATACGAAATTAGTTTACTGGTGATGTAATCACTACTAAATGGACTTTGTTTTGAGTTAATGGACGGGATAGTTTAAAAAAAAACAGTTATTTTATACCTATCAGAAACAATACCGCAGTAATATTTCTAAAGTGCCTTTAGATAATGGCTCAAAACGATATCCGTGATGGTATTCAAAGCTTCTAACGATTGCTTTCAAAATAACCATAATCAGAATAAGATTTTATAACACAATTCAAGTGGCCACATTTTGAGTTTTAGCCACAATTTGCAATAAACCGCGGAAGGAAACGGGCGGTTGATTATCACAAAAAAAATCGGGATCTCCCTGGAACCTCGACCTACCAACATTCCCGTAATATGTTTGGGGATGAATCCCTCCTCGCGGGGGGAGTTTTTATTTTCGATCTCCTTCGTACCGCCCCGCGTGGACATACGTGCCTCGGCTTAGGTGCGTCAGGGGCTTGCCAAAGAATAATAAAATGTATCTAGACGAGGTCTTTGATTTAGAAAATCAGTGTACCATACATACCCAAAAAATACAAACCGCAACCGCATACATAACCACCACCTTTTTTAGAAGTCGGTTAAAAATCACTCCAATCACTTTAAGTTGACCTTAACTGAAACAAACTTGCAGTACAGTAAGCCGCACACACTGGTAATAATACTAGTATTAGCTAGCCTCTCAGTCAGTCCAGGTCAAGAGAAAAGTAATACCTCAGTGCGGTTAACTGTACCATAAACATAACCTTTGCAAGTCTCGCGAAAAAACTATGCTGACCACAGTGGTCCCTGTTAAAACCACCAATTATACAAAACTCGTATTGCTGGTTCCTTCTGACAAGCATTGGATACCATACTTATTACTAAGAAAACCGCATTGTTACATTAACAAAGAATCTTGAATCTATGATTTCAACATTGCCTATTAGGATAGGTCATCATTACACTCAAATAAAATTGAGTAATAAAAATATTTTGCGTAACTGTAAGGCCACACGAGCAAAGCATCGGCCCCTCGGGCAAAAGCACGTAAAATAATTACGAGCATAACCAATATGTAATATTAATAACCTCTTTGTTTCTAATGAGTATACTGACATGTGTCTTAATATATTATAATGCTTACTTCAGTTTTTTTTATTTGCAATCAATTTGTCATGCTAATACCTGATCTGACAACGTCGGGGACTGGCCAATACACATTTGGGTAGGACATCTGGGTAGACGCGGCCGATGTAGTTAAGTTTTGACCGATTGGTGGCCAATGTTTGGCCAAAGAAACCAGGGTCATCCAGCAGCGCGCTGAGTTGATGATATGTTCAAAGTTGAGGGAAACAGTTGGTAAAGGTTGTGTCGATCGTGGCTCAACTTAACCCGGGGGCATCCTTCCTTCCCATTTATGGTGCCGATTTATGGTCTCCACTCAAGGTACTCCAGTGGCCATTGATGCTTTTCGGTGATGCGGTTGGTCTAGTCCTGGATTCGATTCCCAGGTCGGTCAGTGTTATTGAGTTTTCCCATCAGTAATTACTCAGTAGCAGCCACGGAATTTGGATTAGATTTTGGAAGTGGGTGTACTATTATGAAAACTGCCTAACCATACGGGGATTACAAGACGTGATGTACTCTATTTCGAGCAATGGCCAGAACAAATGCGTGTCCGACAATCTCTTCGTCAGTCATCTAAGTTTATCGTAGTTGGTTGGCCAGTGAATGTAAACCCTCCCAAGTTACGCCGCAAAACTAGGTTCTAGTCCTCCTTCATTCGGTCTGTCAGAAAATACGTTTGTTGTTTCGGGCTCTCCATTATAAGACTCGTCTGCTCCAGCTGCCATCAGGCCTTCGACAGACGTGATAAGGTCACTACTATTACGGCTTGCTAATTATGCAAGCACTATTTTTCCGGTAGAATTGAACCTTCACAGAAACTCCTTGCCTTCATAGCACGGAGCAATCTTACCTAGCATTATTAAATCTTCATAATACCATACTGATAAAAAGATGTGTGAGCAGTGAGCACGTGTCCATAATGTAGGTATATACATATTTACATAAGTGTGTATTTTGTTACGAGAACGCATTAATACTTCTTAACGTGACAGATTACGCAACAATAGAGTCGAATGGCAAACAACCTTCATGGTTAGCCCATGAACTATTACATAACATTGTAATTGTACGTTTTGCCTTATCGTTTTCTAACGTTATTTTCTTCTGAACGATAAATTTTAACATTCATATTGGATTATGTTTCAGTTTATTCATGTTTTTATGTAATTAATGTGCTCTAGGATAATTTACGGCTTTATTTCAATATTTTCTTTCACATAGTATATTTTCACCCTGATATAAAAAAGCAAAGTTTTAAATAAAGCAATAACACTTGTTTTAGGTTATAAATAAGCTAGCACTTTTTCAAAGTTTTAAAATTGTAAGGAATATAATTATGGCATTGGTCTTCCGGGAGACGTCGCGTCGTGTAGAATCTGCTTAGGGCTTATAATTTTAGTCCTTCAATACATACATAAAGATTAAAGTACGTTGACTTGAAGGTTGTCTCTGGCATTTCCATAATATAAAGCTATCTTGCTACGAATCGAATCCACACCTACTATCATATCAATGACTACTGAGACATCCAAAGTCTTAGGACCAAAAACACACAAAACAATATAAAAAAACTTCTAAAAATCCTTCAAAATGAACAATTCGGTCCTCGAACTGTTTTGAAAAGGTCAACTTAGTTCAGGTCACAATGTAATGTTAAATATAGGATCGCATGACTACCAACAATGACGTAGAAATGCAAAGTTAGCTTCCGTTACCGAAAGCTTGCTTATTTGCGTTGACTAATGGCAATAAATTACTCTTTTCACAGCATGTATACTGTCATTTGATGTTCTGTATTCACATTTGACGAGAAATATCAGAGGGCCTAAACTGCTGCCCTGAGAGACATCAATAAACACGCGCTAGGCCTGCGTGGACCTTTCACTGTCACCGATAGGAGGCCTGATTCCCAGCAGTGGGGACGTTGTTGGCTGATCATGCTTATACTATGTGCTATAGTTACTGATAAGGATAACAATGATGGAATATTAAAAAAAAAAATTGGATTGGCAAATAACGAAAAGCAAGAAGTACAATTTAATTTAATCCTGTTGAAATTTAATTCGTAAATTATATTTTTTTAAAGCTATTAACATCTAGTCTACGCCCATAAAGCTATGTAAAAAACAGGTAGTAATAAACAAATCGGTAAAACAAAATGTTGCAGAATTCCAGTAATGTTGGTACAAATCATTTTCACATTTTCGAATAAAATCAATGTTGACTCTTTCGTCAGTTGACCCTTCGTTTTTAAGTTTAGTACGACTAATTCATGTGTAATTGTGTGTGTTAGTACTGTAACTGTATGCAGTATTTTCTAGTGCATTTAGCTCCATTTTCTGTTACATTTTCGCTTCAAATCAAAAGCTTTACTTTTCATTAAGCCTTTCCTGGTATTAGTTAAATACGTCAACGTTAGCGGTCATTGTTTTATTGGATACCCATCCTGCATTGATTTCTATCACATAAATGTGTGTGACGGACGAGGTCAGCTCAATGTCGAATTAACCTACCTGCTATTTGTTTTGTTTACCTTTTATGTTGTTGATTTAATATACCACTAAAATACGAATTTATAACCCCAATCTCACTAATAAATCATCTCAATAAAAGCATTCTCTTTGCACACGAAGGTAACAGAACGACCATAATGTTTTCCATTACGAATTCCTTTCACCGTGTAATTAGTGAAAACCGTGAATTTCTATTGCATACGTAACGCTTAATTAATATAAAGCTTAAAAAATGGTAACATAGTAATCTACAATCACTTTGCATGCAACAGTGGGAATAAAATATTTACTCAGATCGATCACTGGCCCAGATGACGGCAAAATATGGCATTGTTCGAATAGGCGTCGGTTTTCTCACGTATCCAGCCTTTCACTTAACTATTACCAAACGTCAAAAACGACATAGCTTCTACCAGTCTCGAATTGATTTGCGTTTGAATTTTGAACTTTGGGTTTTTCATCATAAGAATTGGTTATTCAGACTCTAGCTACAGAGCTAAGTTGGTGGAGCATTCGAATTATTGTTGTTGTCCATGCGTGGAAGTCATTTGTATGTATGTAGATTAGAGGTCATCATACCGTTCTATAGAGAGTTCTTACATTATTTTTGGTAGACGGTTGTCACATATGGACATAGTTGCACTACTTTTGAAAGTAAAAAACTGCTACTCGTAAGTCTGTTTTGTAACGGTAAGTATCATTAATGAATAGCCAACTTTTGTGTTAAAACATAAGCTTCGCTGACAAACCGCCAATCTAACCTAACCACAATTTTATGAAAAGAAATAGTTTTTTAGACGGGTCGAAGGACTAATACAAATATGACAGCTTTGCACCATAAAGAAATACAAGAGCGCACAATACATGCAGTAGCTTCAGATGATTGAAGTTCTGCAGAACAACTGACAGCGGCTGCGTTATCATAAGTTTCCTTACGCAAGAGTTACAAGTAAGAAGTTTCAAGAAGGATAAACTCTAATGGAAAATGAAACAATAAAAATGAAGAAGCATGATTAACAAAAATGTGTTTATAGCACAAGATGCGTGTATCGGTTTTGTGCACGTATGACATTGACGGATTCAAATGTGCACAAAGTCGACGCTGGGTTACCTGGTGGCCCAATACTCCGACATTAACAAATGATCGTTTTTATTCTGCGCCCGCGCACCGCACCGGATACGCAGCGGTTCCTGTGAGAATGTTGAACTCGTTTTTTTTTTAAACCACCAAAAAGCGGATGTCCTTCGTTCGACCGGTTTATGAAAGGTGTTGAACATATGTCTGCTATTTTCAAAGTGTAACCGATTTGAATTGTTTATTGATTAGTTTTAAGTTATGAGTGTCAGTTGATTGATTGGGGGCGCTGGGGTCGATAGACTCGATACCTACTTATCTGATGTCAGTTTTTATTGTAGTACCAACTACTGATGAGATAGGCATGAACTTTCTTAAAACTAAAAGAGTAGTAAGTGGAGGTACCTTGTACAGCTGTACCAGGTTCCAAAATCATCATCATCTGCCTAGCCTTTTCCAAACTATGTCGGGGTCGATTTCCAGTCTAACCAGATACAACCAAATACCAGCATGTACCAGGGTCGAGGCTACACGGGTTAAACACTCTTTTCGAGGATTTTAATGCTGAGCTTAGACAGAACATAGACCCTTATGATGTTAATATGGTAAACAACTGCATTCACCGTTTAGTTAAAATCACAACGTCACAGGCTAAACAGTACCCAATCTGTTTACGTCTTATTTGTGGCAATGATCTTTAAATTTCAATAACGCGACACTAACTTCTAAGTTTTTTTTTAAAACCTGGCTTAATTTGCAAAGCTGGTAAAGTGAATAAAGAAAGGCGTCTAATGAAATAATTTTTATGTTAAAAATAAACTATTTACGAAATACAGGGCAGTTTATTGATATAGGTTACTTTATTATCAATTTCAAACAAATGATGCAAGATAGAGTTCGCAAAAAAAACAACGATGTTTGCGTTAAATATTACTATGCGTGTAGCTGCAAGTTATCATTTTGTTTAGAGCACCTGTCATTTAATCACCTGCCGACGAAACGCCGAGAAAACGGCGCGTTTCCATTGGATGGCGCGATTTGGATTAGACTATCAAAGCCTTCAGATAAAGCAGGTTATAAATTAATGTTCGACGAGATGGTAAACTTTCTTAATAGGTGAAGTCACGTAGCTAATCCATAAACATACTATTGTTAATTATTGTACTGGTAGTAGATTCAACATTCGACTGCCTTGCTGCACGCGTAGCATAACCGCCGTAAAAACGGGCTATGTCGACAAACTTACACATTGTCATTGTCTATCTGTTATTATATGGATTCTTTCGTAGACAAAACTCGTTTCTACAGTGGTCGCAAGCGTGACTGCTGAGCATGAGGACAGGGACTTAAAAACACCTTCTAAAGGTTACAGAATTATAAGTGTTACATGTAACACTTATAATTCTGTAACACTTATAATTAACACTTTTAATTAATGTGTTTTCAACCGTAACGTCATATCTGTAACAGATTTAAAAGTGTTAACAGTGTTAATAAGTGTAACAGGTAAACGCAGCGTACTAAAGCTACAATTGATTATTTCAGTAACACATATTAACTCTTATTAATACATATTAAAAGGATACAGTGTGATTCGGTAATATTATTGTATCTCTTACATTTAAAAGTGTTAATTCTGTTAAAACTGTTTTAAAAAACACTTATTATGGTTACAGTTTAAGTCCCTGGTCCTCGATTCGATTGCCAGATCGGGAAAAGTGTTATTGAGTTTTTCCATAAAGATGTTCTCAGTAACAGCCACGGAATCTGAATAGGCTCGCCCCACTTGGTACTTAAACAATTGGCGAAATGTTGGTGTACTAACGGGTAGGCCTCTGCCAAGCCCTTTGGGGATTAAAGGCGTGATGTTATATTACTATGTCAAGGTTTGCAACTACCTACTATTTTGAATTTCACCCTAATTAAGTTCAGGTAAAAACAACTTCAAAATCGCCATCATTGTTTGAATAATTGAATCAAACTGCAAATTGATATTGATTAAAGAATATAAGCCTAACAACCTGAATGTCCCTTTAATGATTTGATTTTTTTCTCTCATTCGAAGGATCAATTCTTTGTTTTAAATAAATAATCCTTTACAACAGAACACATAACAGTACAAGTCCTTTATTTACGTCGTTTGGACTAGGACAGCGAAAATGTCTGACGACAGGTGTTAATGGAAACAAATTTCACAGAGATAAATGATCCAACAGTCAATATAAGTATTTTTACTATAAACAGTTTGTAGTGTGCAGTTGTTTATAAATTGTCACATTAAATGTTGAAGGTCATCCCTAGGAAATAAATAATTAGTTCAAAAGTTAAAGAAATACTTTTCGTTTTATAAGAAACTAAAAAGTTACTACTGACAGCGAAAATACAAAATATTTTAGCTGTTTTTGGCAAAACCTTATAAAAGAAAATAACCTCTTGCAGTAGTAAGCAAACAGAAACCACCTAATAACATTACTTGCTATGCAAAAAAGGCCATAAAACATTTTGGAAATTCACGCATTCTTTGTACATACACTTCACAAAGTAATTTATTGCAATTTTTGACTTAAGGTGCATTATTTGTGGCTATTCTCCACTCACGCGCAAGACCAACACAAATTACCTATAAAAATTTAATTTTAGAACTGTGTCAGTTTAAAAATAGTTTCATTGGTAAAAAGGTGGGTGCATACGGTAGACAAAAGGTGTGCAAGCCACGTGCGCGCCTCTCCGGCAGATGTCGCGATTGTTGCGTGTGTGTGTGTACGGGCACACATCATGAATACATGCTCACCACACGCACAACTAATTTTATCGTGAAATACGATTTGTGGTTTCACTTTTGTTGTTTTGTTCAAAGGATTCTTAATTTTTTTGGGAATAATTATATCTTACATACCTAATAGTGTGTTGCACAGTAAAAATTGCAGTGCTTTTTTTTTCGGTGATTATAACTTCTTTGATTGATTTTGCATCTTCGGAAAATCGAATCGATGTCCTGGATGAGATTAGGCACAGGAACGTAGAAATTGGTACACAAAAATGCATATACCTATCCAGCAGTAGGCCAATAAGGGCAATGGATGATTCTGACAAAATACTTCAGTGGAGTCCTAAAGCCATCATCAAGTAGATCCACTTGTTTAGAGAGAACAACATTATCAGTAACCGTCAAATTATTAGTTAGGAGTAAGATTGTGTTGTCTACCCCTGCATAATCCCTTATTACTTCTACGACACCCTTGGGAAGCAATGGGGTGGCCCCATTCTTAACGGGCAACTGGAAGGCGCCTAACTCACATTATTTAAACATATTATTGTTGCTTCTTAACCCTTCACCTGCAATTACCCCCTGGCTTCACGTGTGATTGAGAGATTAATAAATAAATATACGTTTACGCATTATTGAAATAATAATGGGAAAGCAAAAGCTTCATTTAGTGTCAAAGCAATACTTAAAAGTACTTAAAATCGCTTTCAGCATGAGTATGATGGGCTAAAAGTTGATAAAATCGTACAGTGTAATGACTGAATGACAGGCTTGAAGTCGATTGCCTAACTGGTTGCTAGAGCAGACGACTTTTACACTGTGCACAAGCAGCTGATGCACTCCACGTTTTTGTTTTACACACAGCTGATCACCGCAGCAACATTAATAAAATAAGAACAAACTTATAATGACCTCAAAGAACATAAATAAAACAATAAAAACGCAAAAAAGTAAGAACTTTAACATTAATAAAATCTGCCATAAATTAACACGAACAGAAAGCGTGACAAAACAAGCTGACAATTAAAAAAATCTAAATAATACAGTATAATTTTCAGTAGGTAGGTAGTTGTTTAACACTAATCGTGATTATCCATGAATGTATAATTACCACTAAAAATACTCGTTGACAAGTGACTATGGCGGCTGCGATACAACGTGAGTCACGAAGAGTTTCGCGCCCAACGGTTACAAACTTTATCTGTGGAATGTCTACACTGTAATCTGAATCTTATTGTATGCTGATTGAATCTACTTTGCATTGAGTGTAAAAATGTGTGTGTTGAACAAATATCTGGCATGTAGGTGACGTTAGAGCGGCGTGGCAACATCGCGTCGCTGTGGCGTCGCGCGACCGCATCGTTCCGTCTCTCTCTGGTGTGTGAATTGAAGTAAGATAGAGGGAGCGCTGCGTGGCCGTGTGGCGCGTCAGTATACTACGAGTGGAGAGGAAGGTCACAGTGTTTTATCGTGTAAACAAATATTTTCTCTAATAACAACTTTGGAACTGCAAACGTGAGTTTTATGTTACCCTACTACTTTCATTTAGACAATGAGCGTAATTTTGTTACGGATTTGGCGCCCTTTAGCGTTAAACGAAAAGTATTGTTCGGTGAACCGGCTGTCACTGTCAAGTGTCAGTTTAGGTAGGTAGCTATAGTGACGCCAAAACCATCACTATTTGTTATTGGCTGACCAAAATAACAACAACCAATCATATTGTTCACGTATACTTAATTAATATTTATTTGATCGTTTGGCTTCGTTTGTTTACTTTATTCAGTTTTATGAATTAACATATTTGTGTGCGTTTGTTTGGGGTTTGCTCAGTTAGCAAAGCCTTCTTCACGGAACTGACAATCTGCGCGTGCTCACAAATATGTCAACGCGATTGAAATACTTACCCGCACTGTATTGTCGGGTTTTAATAATGCCTTTATTAACTTCAAAACATACTTTGTACACATATACTTATTGAAAAATGAAAAATAGTAGCCCACCGGTATCAGGAACAGGATCCAAGCTACCGGGGGCCGGTCAGGGCTCTGGCCGGGGTATATCCGTTTCTTTCAAGGCTTTTTTAGAACCGGGTGCATGGCGATACTTGAGATTTGAGAGTGAGGAACCTACTAACAAAATGAGTCGTGCCCAGAAGTACTGCTTTCTGATTAAGCCCTTGATCCAGCTACCTAACGAGAGCCTCCTGAGGTGTTGGTTGAGGCTCTTGGCAATTAAAGCAATGGCTGTCACAACTATCGGCACAATGATCGCTGACTCCACATTTCACGTGTCGATAACCTCGTGAGCCAAGTCAGGATACTTGATTGACTTTTAATTTTAATGATTTCATTAAGTATATTACAAACAACATTATTATGAACACATAAAATGATTCATGTCTGTTTACATAGTCATGGTACAATAGGTAGGTAATGGTGTCCCCTTGTTTCGCAGAAAAAAATGTCATAGAATTTCATTTCCCAGAAAATATTTCAGATAATATTTGCTCCTTGTTTTTCGAATATTTTTATTTCACAATTTACTTGAATGAAACATATTTTACAGAAACACAATTCCATGAATTATATACACACACAAATCACATTTTCTTATTTAACAAACTTATCAAACGGTATAACTATTATAATACAAGATTTTACCCGCATTATTTTTGTGAACGCGGTATTGTAATTTTATAGGAAGGTATGCATTCTTCGAAAGGGGTCCGAGAGGGCCGATGCCTGCCAGGGCTGCGGGACTGTTCGAAAGAGATACCGTGGCCCTGGAACACAAAGGGCTAAGAAGGAACATGGATGGGTTTTAGTCAGTAAAAGTCTGACACTCCCTTCCGCTCCGCCCAGAGCGGGAGGAGTCATTTAATGATTTTCCATCCGAAAAAAAAAGGTATGCATTCTTCAAAGGTATGAATTTTAGAAACTGTCACTCGATAAAATGTTGTATATAATGTGTTTTTTTTTTATAAATACCGATGGAAAAATTCTATGTGGGGGTTCAGAATGATACACTGAATACGTGGTATCCGTTTTATTTATTTATTTATTAGGTACACCAACAGCAATACATACAATTTATTACAGAAAACAATAAAATTCAAATAAAAGCGCTGGTATGTACGCCTATTATAGGTATACGCAGCATTTAGTATAGTGACAACAACATAAAATTCTAGAATATTAATAATAAATCATACATCTGAATATAATATAAATTGTACTTAAATCTAAAAGGTAATATATAATCCATATGACAAAAGTATTATAGATGTGATATCTAAAGATTTGTTTTACATTTAGCGTCAGCATTCTTTCCACCTTGCATACCTTGTGTACACCGACACAATCAGCTATTTGAAAAGACGGTGATTCGTTGGTGATATCAAAAATTCAAATTCAAACATACCCAGCCTTGGCAGCCGATTTGTCGCTAGGGATGTCAAAATCTGTGTGTGGATGTGGGTTTTTTACATCGCAAGCGAATTTCCGACGATCAAAATCGGTGCTTGTGTAGTTAGCTTCAGACTTCAAAAAAGAATCAACACTTTAACTTAAGAACTAGTTTTCATATAGCTTAGGATAGTAATTTATGGGTTCCTAAATAGCTGGAGAACTTTGACAACCACCCAAATCTTAATTCACTGCTGAAAATAGGTATGTGTTAGCGTTAGCATCCAAAAGGGTTAGTTATTAATTTCACTTCCAATCTTTCAACAGACACACATGATGAGGGACAATC
Source organism: Cerastis leucographa (assembly GCA_963082945.1). NCBI lineage: Eukaryota > Metazoa > Arthropoda > Insecta > Lepidoptera > Noctuidae > Cerastis > Cerastis leucographa. The sequence goes on along the minus strand of OY720356.1, from coordinate 14,346,214 downwards.
AAGCCTTGATGATAGAGTTCGTGAATATAATAAAACGATACCCAGAAATTTACGATGCCAGTCTGGAAACATATAGAACCAGGTTTACTGAAATGGCCTGGACAAAAGTCGTGAGCCAAGTCAAAAGTGAACTGAATGAGGACTGTACACGTGAGTAATGTTTGGCCTGCTTTCCTACTCATCTGCTTGGCCTGTTCCCAAGTGTACTGGAGTAGACTTCTAGTCTAACCAGACCTGAATATCAATATAATACATGGAGCTGCTGCCTAGCTGAGCTTCTCCTAACAATAATTAAGAATATCCGGCGCACCGGTGAGTCCTGGGCAGTCACACCAGCTAAGTCTGCAACCACTTTTATGACTGGCTAAGATCACACAGCAGGCCTATTCCCATAAAAATAGTGCCGATACAAGAAGAGCAGAATTAATATTTACAACTTAACTCGCGTGATAACCATTTCTAGAGGCACCCATCTTTTGTTACAGTTGAAGAGCTGAAGGTGAAGTGGAAAGGTGTTAGATCTTCATACACTAGATACAGATCCAGAATGCACCTTATTCAAAATGATATCCTCTGCAGGAAATATTACCTGTATGATCACTTAACATTTTTAGAACCATTTTTAAAATGTAACCTTAAAGGGTAAGTGGATAATTACTGCAATATATATAAACCAACATTGCACGTATAAGCGGGCACGCCCTTTGTGTCTGGAGGCTTTATTCATTTTTAATAAATTAATTTAATATTTTATTTTATTATTGTTGTGTGCTAGCTGACATGTGACATTAATTTGATGTAATGGATTCTTTCTTTATATTAACTTGAACACTGTTGTATAGAATCCGGTTCTTCTAACCTAACAGACAGATGTGTTACAGGGGAGTTTGTTCCGCCACTTCTTCTTCTCAGCTAAAACACTAGGAAGTGGCGAAGGGCGGGCGTTTTGGGGGACTGTCTCTTGTAATGTTAACGTTGAAAAAGTGCTGATTATCAAATTTGATATCTAATTTGAATAAAATCCTTGTTATAGATAGTACTAGTGATCACAATAATAACGTCCCTACCGAATTAATCTTATCTTTCTAATACTAATAAATGTGAAAGTTTGTGAAGGTGGATGGATGGCTGATTGTTACTCTTTCACGCAAAAATCACTGACCTGTTTTGTATGAAATTTGTCATACAGATAGTTTATAATCTGGATTAACACATAGGATACTCTTTATTCCAGTAAGCCATAAGCTAGTTAAAAGTGGTTAAAATTAAAAGAATTCGCTCGATTTGTATGATGATACTTCCGATGCAGGCTCATCTTTGGTAGCTATTCCCCCCCCCCAGACTAGATTACCTTCCAAAAACAGAGTGAGCCAGCCTTGTTTAATTAGCTTGTGAGGACATGAGAACATGTGATTATATATAAACTATTTCAACAACAAAAAGGCAGAACGTAATGATGAGGTGAATGAGAGAACAATAAAATATAGAAAAAAAAACATTTTAGCTGAAAGTAGTTTGTAAAATGTTAATGGATGACGATTAATGAGATGGCATGACGTAGATTTGGTGACGTAATAAATGTAGCATCCGAACTAATTAACAAAAAAAAAACTTAATTTCCACTTCTAGATTAGCCAAAGATAAGTCAGAAACATCAATGAACGAGTCTACGAACTATGTAAACGTGGATGGCACAGAAGAAGCAAACGAATTTTCTGAAGAAGATTGGAATCATATTGAAATAAAGCCAGATGTTAGTGACAGACTAGATGATAAACCACTTGGTACAGAAGCCGCTAGTAGCAGCAGTGATCCCTGTGGTGACAAGCCGAAGAAAAGAAAGTCCTCTTTCGAAGGACCTAATTCAGAGGATGACAATGAAGATTTGTCATTTTTCAAAAGTATCTTGCCCGATATCAGGAATTTTTCAATTAAGGAGAAGAGGAAACTCAAAATGGGTATCTTGCAACTAATCGATGAAATTGAAAAAGAAAAGGAAACGTGAGAGGATATTGATTGTTTGTTTAAGTAGATAGGCTTTTTTAATAATAATAAATTCTAGGTTTTAATTACCTACTTTTTAGTAAATAATGTTATTTTAATAAATGACTGAAACAAGGTAAGTACTTGTTTTTTTGTAATAAATTCGGTTGTTGTTAACCCCTGATATGCAATAAATCGACAAAAGGAAGTTTTTGAAAGCTGCACGAGTTTGGTTTACTTCAAAAACCAAAAGACTTTAAAAGAAAAACTTACTTCCAACATTAGAGCAAGGAGCTGCAAACTCCAGCCCGAAGATTATACATTGTCTCGCTAATTAAGTTGGTCTGAATTTTATATTACTTTTCATCGATTAGCGTGAAAAGAGTTCGTAGTTAAAAGTCAGTGAAGATTCGATATCGAATAAGTTTCACTTGTTTTTCATTAAGAGTCGTATTCTCGTATCAAATAGTGTGAGAATAGCATGTCGAAGTCATTATCATAACGTATTACTTATCGATCAAGTATAACCCGACCGAGTTGTACGTCGCGTCGACGCGCGGCACTGCTGTTATCGCGTCTGCCTACCGTCATCTGATGTATAACAAGTGCTACCCTCATTTGCATGGAAATGAGATCCGAGAACATTCTCTTCGGCGCAACCCCCCATCTTCTGACGCCTTCTTTGCTTAATTACAAAGACGACACACTGTGTGATTTTCCTCACACCATAACTGTTTAAAAATTTAAGTGTGAGTACCGAACAGTTGCACGGGAAAGTAGTCCTTACCGAAGTTTATTGAATGACTTTAATGTAGGCAATGTATTACTCGTAGTAGTTACAGGTGATCAGTGGCCGGTGCTAATTTAGTTACCTAAAAGGTCAGATCCGACTCGTGATAATTAATTACTTCTGTCGATACTTGAAGGTCTTTAAAACATAGGTATTCTACGGAAACGTGTCCATAAAAATTCCATTTAGTGGATAAGTCCATCAAAAGCTCATTGGAACCGTCCTATTTAATTAATTGCTATACAATTTTACCTATTTCTAGTTAAATAGCGTGTTCCGTTTAGAGCGAATTTAAGTGTTAGAAAAATGAAGTTTTCTGCTACTAAATACCAGAAAACTATATAGATCTATGGGATAGAAAAATCGAAATCGTGCAGAATAAATAAGCGCTAAAAGAATTTCTCGACAAAGTGATGCAATTTAAATAACATTGATACTGCCGACATTAATTTTGTTGCTATGGAGATATTCGACTGTACAATATTTTAGGATCCCTACAAAAAAAAAACATTAATAAAATATTCAACAACTTGCGACAACATCTCATTTTCAAAACCCCCAGAAAACAAAGTGCGTCGCATGATTAACTTCCTTACAACCAACTGACGATAACATGATCTTAACTAATTACTCCACTGCCGCCATCGCTTTGTTTCCGACATAATACCAAGTATTTATGTCTACACACACATAATTATACAGAATTCACATCAGTGTTTCGAAGCACGTGAATGCCCCCTCCGCTGACCGCCTCCCCTTTCAGGCTAATACCATTACAGTAATTAGTATATGCTTAAGCATAATTTAATGTAGTCATAAACTACGCATCTAGTGTATTGTGTATGATGAGGAAGCCGAATTGTGTTTGCTTTGGTATTTACCTCTGTTTAATTGATAAGAAATTGACCTTTTCTAACATTATTATTGAAACTATATCATAACATCACGTTTGTAATCCCCGAAGGGTAAAGCAGAGGCGTAGGTACCTAAAAGTACATCCACATTTCGTCAGTTATGTTTAGTTCTATGTAATAGGGGCGAGCCAATTTCCATTAACCAGGCAAATATCCAGACTCCGTGGCTGCTACTGATGAGAAATTTCTGATGAAAGAACCGAATAACATTTTGACCTTCTAGGAATCTTAATCTAGGGCCTCATGCTCAGCAGTGTCTCTTTCGACCACTGGACTAACGAGACAATCTGCTTTTTTTTTAATGTACCCACCACATAATGACATATCACAGATGGTTCCAAGATTTCTGGAAGTTATGAAAATTTCTGTCAAATTATTGCATACATTTTGACTAAGTTTTCAAGGTTGTTTTTCTGGAAAGATTTTAGTGATTTGCAAAGTTTCCGGCTTCCAGTACAAAGTTAACTAGAATAGATGTCTGAGCTCCTACCACCGTCATCACTTTTAGGAAGGTTTCTCGCCAAGGTTTTAAGTTTCCAATACTTTGCTGTTAATTATAGAAAAAAAAACTTGCTTTAAAAATATTTATTTTTATTCTTCGCTTCCGTTGGTATCTCAACCTGCGAATTGAATTGCAGATTAGTTAAATTTTCTCTGTAAGTGAATTCAAGGGAACCATTAAATTATATATGTTCGCAGTTATTACAGATTAATTTCGTACACTTCAGAGTACATGGTTGATTGCCAAGTCAAAGTGCAAATATGTATTGCGGGACAACAATACATATTGTATGATGCTACCATGTCTGCAGAAGAAATGAAGGTGCCAATATGAATCAAATTCCACTACAACTTAATAGCCTTTAATTGTAAAGGCAGGTGGAATGGAATAATCCTAATTGCATAGTTGTTAGTCCCTCTAATATATGTGAACGGTACACTAGTTTACACTTAGCTACCAGTCCTCGTTATCTCCTTATAGCGTTATTTACAAGACGCAAAATAATTTATTAAAACTAAACATAATAATATACAGGGAGGCGGCTAGTGTAACAGCGGGTGGCTAAAACGTAAATCTTGTCCGCGGGCTTACTTGTACCACTTAACGTGTTGTGCTCAAATATTTATGTAAGAACATACATGTGTTATCAACTTACGATCGATGATTTTAAACATGATTTTTGTATGAGATACTTCGCCGGAGCGTTGATGAGCGGTGGTCTTTTGAGACGGACCTGGTAGTCTTCGTGTATGCACGGTGACCAATCAAGCTATACAAAACCAGTTTAAGCGGTTCCCTCGTTGTACTGAAAATCTATACAAACCGAGACCATGTTATACTGGAAAATTATAGCTTGATGTGCCTCCGTGTGTACCTTTGCGTCTGAACGTGGTCTACTGCGTGAAATTATACTGTAAGTAATTTACTACATCAGTATTTCTGTCGTTCCCATCATGAATTCGTTCTGCTGCTGGGGGTCCGCTTCTTTCTGTGCTTGTACGAAGGACCTGGACCCGTGGAAGTTGTTTATATCCCTTCATCAAATAGAAAAGAGGTGATGATATCCAAACGGCTGAGCTGATTTTCTCGAAACATAGTTAAGAAGACTCTCGATTAAAATAATTTTCAAACAAAACCAATTTTACCAAAATCGGTTCATCCATTTAGGAGCTACGATGCCACAGACAGACACACAGATACACACGTCAAACTTATAACACCCCTCTTTTTTGGTCGGGGGTTAAAAAGAATAGCAATACAAAATAAAATTACCTAAAGTTGTTTATAAGTATTATAAGTATTAATTTCTTCCAAGATTTTCTTCCACGTGCAACTTAGTAATTAAACATTTACACTCCGAAATCAACAAGATTATCAAGGGTTTTACTAATTAACAATACCAGTTCCACCCGACGAGCGTAATAGGCACAGTTAATTCGATTATAGGTATGTGCGAGTACCACCCTGTATATAATCACGTACGTACATGGCTTGCACAATGGCGCCTGAAGATCAATACTAGTTCATTAGTCACTAGAATGCATTACTTAGTACTCAAATGTCAACTGGCAAATTGGTATTTCTTGCAACATATGCCTGCTAATGTTTACGTAGAAATTGAGAGTTTTTTTCATGCAATTTGTTGCTGAAAGTTTTAAAGGAAATTGGGTCGATTTCAGGGGTTATTAAAGTTAATGAAGTCTTGCTTTTGAGTTGGTATTGCTAAGTAAGGTAGTCATTGGGAGGCCAGTGTTCGGCAGTGGTGATTTTTCAGCGACAGTGATGATGAAGTCTAGCTGGTGCGATCCAAATAGATGATAGCAATAATACAATAGGATAGAACGTTGTGGAGATATTTCTCAAGAAAAAAACGAACTTAGACGTTTAAGTGCAGTCGGGAACTGTAGATCTTGACTACGGCTGACGCCGATACTATCACCCAATTTAGGCCTTCCTTCGGCTTCTGCTTTTAGACTTTTTATTAATTCGTAGATTACAAAGGCAGCCAAGAATTTTGAATATTTCCTGACATGAAAAAATTATGGATCAGTTTCCTCAGTAACAAAACTTTTTGAAAATTCTGTTTCTCGGCTCCCACACAAAATGATTAGAAAATATCCCATCATTATGATATTCACCAGTTAGCTGAATGTGCAATACGGTAAGCTCGAGCGGTGAAGTGTGAAACCGGTCCGGGACGATGTCCTGAGTCCCGACATTCCTGGATGCGCGCACGCACTCAATTGCACTATTTCGCTTTGGACTTTTCGACGCGCGGGAGATTTGAATTTTGCAAATTAAACGTTCCTTGTTTTTGCATCAGGAATCGTTGACATTGCTTTTTAAGGTAATGGTTTATTGCCTGGAGTTATGCTGTTTCTGAATCTTAGATGCGCGGCCGATTCGAATTTAGCTGATCAAAGTTTTGTTCTTATTTCGTAAGGCCACATTTTCGTTTGATTTGGCATTACCGTGGAGAAACGATAATTGCAACATATTTAAGATACTTTGTAAAGATGGCAGGTTTTATGATCTCGGATTATGGATTTGACGGGAAGCTGAGTATGTAAAACCACTTTGAGGAAAGTGAAGTTATTGTGAAAGCTGCAGAAGATTGTAAAAATATATTTGCATTGTATAGATTCAATCTCTTAGTATTATATAATTGCATAGCACATGTGTGAGTACTATGTACTGTAAAGCCACCACTTAATGAGTACCTACATCTTTCATTGACGCGAAATTACCCTGGTGGTTGAGTGAATGTCATGCTCACTTAAATGTCACGCTGATGGTGGCGGGTGTGTCGGGTCGTTTAGTTCCCTTCAAAATGGTTGAGTTGAATGATGGCTGATACATGCGTCATGTTCGTGAACGGGCGCTGTCAGTTGTGACTGGTCATCTCTTAGCTGCCACGGTTTATTTTAATTACTTTATTTTTAATTACTGATTTATACTTTTACTCTGGACGCTCTTAACTTGCCCGTATTTCTACATTGTTCTCACATATTTGTAATTCTTAACATGAATGATGTAACCAAGATTTTGTAACATATTTTGATTTAAAAGAGTGTCCATGGAGTTTCTTGCCCGTTCTTCTCCATAGAGATCTACGCTACGGAATGGGCAACTACAGTACTTTCATAAGTTATTATGCCTTGTGACTGGGACTGTAGCTTCGCGTTTTATTTTGTTTTTTTTTTTGACTTTCAAAAGTGCCTGTAATGGTCTAATTGAAATAAATGCTTTGACTTTGACTTTTGACTTTGAAAACTGCAACGAATCTCTTCAGATTTTTTGGCTCTTTTCTCAGGCAAATGTATAATGGTGAGGTATTATCCTTGTGAAGCAATGATGAAAGTAAACCTAAAAGAACTTCAAAGTTTACCCACGTGATATATCCATGTATAGGTACCTCGTTAAGTTCAATACATACAAAACGAACGTAGGTAGAGTAATAATCTTAGTTTTCCTCAGTAGGTTGTTACGGCTTGTGTGGGACGTCGAATAACAGGGAGACTGCGCACCTCCTACACTTTTCATTCTGTTCATAAATACCTACACCGCGTCGTAAACCAGAGGATCTTATTCTAAATTGTTTGATGTTATTTAATTCCAAAGTAATTTGTTGGGAACGCAATTTGCCGCTTAAATGCCAGAATTAATAAGTTTGCACATTTTCAAAAAGTCGCTGCTGAAGTAATCGCTTTACTTGGTCCAGATGATTTTAGATATGCCCAGCCACAACGGGTAGGCAACAGGGACGGAGGATTTTAACTGCAACTGGTTCGAAAAAGACAACATTTTCCTCTCGCAAATGTATAGTGCCTTAAAATGTTGCCCCAAGATACTTCAATAACAGCCTTAGTTCTATCAGACAAGGTTCACTTTCAAACGCTTTAGGAAAATGGATATTGCAATTTCTATATGAACATTGAGGTGGCTACACATTTTTATTTGTGGGAAGAACGAGACAGACCGTGTCTGTATGTACTGGTGGAAAAGGGATGGTGCTTAGCATTTATATTCTGGGTACGTGTAAGTTTCAGGCAACGGTCGCCGTGAAACTCGTAAATGGGAAAAAAGCAACAACGGAGAACTCAACTGTCTATAGTGAGGGGATCGACTGAAACGTTACCATAATTTTGGAAGAAAATTGATGTACTTTTACCACAGAGTCCATAACTTGATGTGAGTGGCATGTAATTGCAGCACTATGTATGCATTGTCTGGCATAATTAAAGTGCAAAGTGGGTACAATTAATTTACATAGAGTTAAATGAGTGCCTTAAAAATATGGCTTCATTTAATGAAGCTTGGGAGTCATCTACCTTAGGTTGAACTTTGGTCAGGCTATAATTAGTTTAATGAAGTGTTGGAGTGCCACCGAAGGTTGATCCGTGACGAAAATAATAATTAATAAATCGGATCACGTCTGCTCGGTCTCAGGACTGGAATGAGGTAAGAATTATATCGGACACGATGACACGTTATTGTCAAGTGCGTTGGGTGTGAGAAATACAATAGCAATTATTTCGCTGTAGTCACCTTCATTGTCTTTGGCGCTGGCAAACAAGTAAACTATAAATTATTTAAATTGAATCATCGTTCTACACTTCAAAATGTTTGCTGGTGTCGTAACATAGTATCTTCTAGTTGTTTTAGTATTCATGGGAGGTTAATGATCATGGTTTTGGGTTTTTTTGAGGACTTATATTGTGGCTTGTATCTATTAGCTTTTTACTCGCCTGCCTTTTTGTGCACTATATACAATACAATATCTTTACTTTCTCTTTTCACATAGGTTCACATATTTAATATAAATGTAAGAATAACATATTAACAAAATGCATAAAAGTCCTTTGTGAGAGACTGGCGTCCATACTAAGATCCCTTGTGTGATGTGAGTTTACACACTTTACATAAAATAAAAATTACTTCAGTAACCTACCTATAAATAACACAGTGTTTCAAGCTATTAGCAACACATGTGCAGTATCTAACTACATAATAGTATATTGAACGCTGCACTTAACTTTATTGAAGGCAACCACAATGACATAATCCATGGCTTACATTGTTCGTGATCACAGCATAAGGTTCTGAGAAAAACATACGACATTTGTTTCATCGGTCATCTTCACAGAATTTTCATGAACATCACATCATTGCCCGGCCATTAGTTACCTCAATTTAAATTTGGGGTTACTTCTTTCTTACTTCTCTATTCTTCCGTCATTTCTTTTTTTTTCATCAAATTCTCGGTTCCAAAAATCGATATTTTGGAACAGCACGTCCCAACACTAGCACTCGTCATCAGAGCAAGAGCCGCGTTGATATTTCCACGTAGATTTCGCTCCGTAAAACCTTTGCCGTTTATTTTTGTATACATTTTTGGCGCATCTCTTTATATTTACAACCACAACTGAGTTGTACGGCGTTTGTCAGTTGACCTTATGTGTTATTCAAGCGATACCTACATATAATGGGGTTTGCATGTTAACAATGGGTAAGGATATACGTATGAGTGTGGTGGGTAAAGTACGATAGTGAATAACCATAATAATTGAGCACTTATGGGCATTATTCTTGGTTCGAGGTGTTGATTGATGATCTAGTTATCGTCAGTTAGGATCCAGACCAATCCGCTTCTGTTTTATTTAATTTCGTTTCCCCTCTTTGCTTGGCTTTCAGTTTGAACCTTTTGTTTTATAGGGTTTTTCCCGGAATTTTAGTACTACCCCTTTCACATCAAGAGAAGAGAGTTTGATGGATGAGCGATTTATTTTTTACGCACATTACATTGTAGTTAAATAGAGTAAGTTTTGATGTGATGTTTTTGATAAAATAAATGTGACATGTTGTGAACTAATTCAGTGAAGGTCCGTTTTCCATTTGTTCTCCTAGATCTTTAACAGTCGGTCTTAAGGAAAATGCCCTAAGGTAGCCCGCAAAATTCAATTTTTTTTACGTTTTTAACAATTTGCCGGTTAGTGTCAAGTTTTATGTTGATTAAAATATGATTAGCGACTGTAATAAATAGGGCTTTACAGAGATATTTTTCATTCATGAGATGAATGAAAGGCATTTGCATGTGGCTGAGATAAGAATGCTAAGGAGGATGTGTGGTGTTACATAAAATAAGAAATGAGTACATAAGAGGAAGTCTGAAAGTGGCGACGGTGACTGAAATGATGTGTGGTAATCGGTTGTCGTGGTATACATGCATGCCCATGTGATGCGGAGGAATGAGGAACGGTCGTGAGGAAAGTTTTGAGTATGAATTTGGATAACATAAGAGTAGAGAAAGATCAAAGAAACGATGGTTGAACTGTGTGAAGGATGATATGGCAAGAAAGGAGGTGTCTCATGAGATGACAAGTAATAGAGAAGTATGGAAGAAGAAGAAATGCTGCGCCGACCAAGAATGATGATGAGATTTATTGTCATTTAAATCATCAATACAATCCTTTAAGTTCCTTAAATCCCGTCGAATTAAATTTTCATGAAATAGTCATTCATTGATTTATTGATGACTTTAATGGTAGTAATTCTTAAAATACATACGTGTTACCTCGAAACATAATTTGTTCAACATAAAGCCTGACACTGACCTAGAACTGAAATTTTAATTTCCCGGACTGCTCGGGCGCGTCCCCCTAAAGATGTATTTAGACGAATGAAAGTCGGACCACCTCAGTCTATCCAAGGACTGTCGTGTTACCCAGCAACTGGGTTGCGAAGGTCAGATAGGCAGTCACTCTATGTAAAATACTGGCATTCAGCTGAGTCCGGTTATACTGGAAGCCGTTCTCAACAGTTGAGTAAAGGCTTGGCAGATGATGAAACGTGAGTACCTACCGCTATATGCATTTATGTAAGTAGGTAGGTACATATACGGTACAAAGACGATTATTACATCGCTTTCATAAGTAACTGTTTGTTAGTACTCTCCACGTTTGCTTGCCAAAGTTGTTGCATAAGTGAAAGACTGCACTGCACTGATTTCGTCAACGAATGGATGCCAGCCGTCATTATGTAAAGAGAAAGCTTCTCTTTTTAATAAGATCTATGGGCATGACCGGCATTCTAAATAAGTGAAGATAAGTTTGTTTTTTTTTATCTTTGGAGATGTGTGATTGTCATTTGTTTATTTTTTATACATCACCGTGATGTTTTTCTCTATATTATTTTCAGTATTTGCACCCGATAGGATTTTCCATCGGCAAACATGATGAAATTGCATTTTATTCACCCCCCTATAGTACTTAATGCAGTTTGTACACACGGTGTAAATCACCTCATCACGAAGCCGTCAACCAAGCATTCTGTACATGAAACTAAGTAACTTTACGCAAAAATTATTGCTGGGAAACGACTTTTTTTTGAGGGGTGTAAAATCATGTTCTGTGGTAGAACTTAATGTAACGCACTCAAAACATTGTGCAGATGGACGGATTGAATAGTACGGGGGTCGTGGAGGTGTTTAAAGTAAAAATCTTACATTAAAAACTTGTATTTAAAAAAATACTTGTCAAAAAGTTGGAACTTTGACCCCTAATATCTCCGTAACTAGAAGGTTCCCAGGTATGGTGTAGAACAAAAAAATGATCACAATGACAGGGAGAATCAGTGCCTTTCGGCTTCGTTAAGAGGTCTTTTACACCCTTTATATATAGTTTGGGAAAAGGCTAGGCACATTATGATGAGTAGTACTTAACATCACGCATGTAATCCCAAAGATTTAGGTTAGGCAGATGTGTACTAGTAGTACTAGTATACCCAATAATGTTTAAGTCCCATGTAATAGGGGCGAGCCTATTGCCATCAACTGAGCACAAATCCAGACTCCATGGCGGCTACTGAGAAATACCTGAAGTAAAAACTCAATAACACTCTACTCTACCTGGAAATCGAACCCAGGACTAGCAGTCACGCTTGCTACCACAAGACCAAAAAGCCATTTTTTTTTCTCAACAAGAAACTTCTGTGAACAATTTGGTGCTTCTAGATCCAGCAGTTTACTTTTATTACCTTCAAAGGGTATCAATGTAGTTTCTGTTGCGAATCGTTTCCTTTGACCTAGCATGTGATTGTAGTGGTTTGGTCAACAAGACACTCGTCATCAATTTCGCAGAAGGCCTCTTCAGGACTAAGTATTGGATTACGTTTCAGGGGAGATTGTGCAGCATCTACCTACTCCTGTTTGAAAGCCTACCCTGATACCAACAATTTGCAATTATTAGTTTCCGAAAATTGACAATGTTGTGTTATTTTTTATGTAATGGTAGTAATAACATTGAGTATGAGTAGCCTTAGCCGTAACTGTTGTTACACATGTGATGTTATTTTGTTTATTAAACTAAAAAAAAAATAAGATTTTCATCATCAATAATATTTTTTTGTTACTGTTTTTGAAGTGAAACTTTTTATTCGACTTCCAACAAGTTTAACGCTACCATAGAGGGGGAATATTTTCTATAACTCACTAAGAGATGGCAGTATTACAAGATATGGGACTACGTAGTTCTACTAGGTACGCAAGATGGCGTGCAAACAGTCATCCATTCGACTCTTCGGTGTGACCAGCCTTCGCTCAATTTCCATGAGTAGAATAACCTCGATAAACTTATGTAATAATTATGTCATAAAAAGAATACATCAAGAAAACAACAAAACATTATTTAGAAGCTCAATAAAATAACGAGAGTGAATGCGTGGCACTCAAACGCATGCGTGTAGTACTACGAAGTTTCACTTCTTCCGCGCGGAGGGACTCCACGCACTATTTTTTTTTTAATGCACTTTTACACTGGTTTAATTTATAATTTAAAAAAAAAACGTGGCTAGCTTTTCTATGATTTATCCCTCAGACATCACGAAAACAATTCTTTACAAAATAGATTCTTAGATTCGAGTTCAATACTCTAAAGTGTTTCTAAGTATTGAACTAATCCTTAGCACTTATCTGCGTGATATAGGTACAGGCGTGTAAGGAGCAGCGCGTATGAGACATCGAATCTCATCGGCTATCGACGCAGACTCACAGCCGCACTGTGCGCCTATTAACTAATATCTAATAAGAGTGTGCTGAGGTTTGGGTACCTTCTAATGTTAATACTAACGACATTTTATTTTCATGACTGATCTCCGTGGGGCAATAAATATCTATAAATATAACTAACTTTCTCCTCGGATTAAGGTCATATTATTTATAAGTCATATTATATTAACTATTGCGTCATCAATTTTATTTACTTCCCTCGACACACTCATTGCATCCAAAAGCAAAACCGTCAGGAGCTTTGAGAAAAATTAAAGATAATGTAAAAAATATGTTCAAAATACAATACCTATACGATTAAATGCACACTAGGCAAGCGTATTTGATTGTCAACCGCATCGACACTTTTATCAGGTCAGATAGTGGTCACAGGCAAAAAACCACAATACTTACCGTTATATTATCATTACATACATACAATACCTACCGACATTTTACCTACATACTTCAAAAACAATTCTGTCGAAACAAGGAAAAGTATTAAATTGATACCGACTAGAGCAAAAAATTGTCACACCAAAACGATCCTTGTCACACTAAGAGCAGCTCTACAAAAACTCATGTGGACAGATCTCAGACCGATAGCGGGCGAGATGTCGGCTGCACTGTCGCAGCCTCTAACCCCCTCCACCCTCCTTCTCCCCGCCCCTCACCGAGTGTCATTGAACGTCTTGGCGTGGACCGGCTTATTGCAATCTTAACGAATGCAAAATACAATGTGAGACTAAGGGCACCCTAATGACTTTCGTGTCACTTCATTCGGTAGATTAAACGATAGATATTATTGTAGTTGCTGGTGCTAGGTGTAAATTTAGTAAGTGTATAGACACATACTACTACCACTTGTATACAAATCCAGACGTACGACGGGTAAACAAGGTCACCAGAACGCGGGTGCTGTAATGAAAACATTTTTTTTTTTTAATTTTATAATGATTCTTACAACCCGTAACTTGAGTCACTTCCAAAAACTTTGCTTTAGTTCGACTTTTCCGATAATCGAAGCCTTAAAAACGCCATAACTTCCTTCTTACCTCAAATTTAACCCATTTAACATTCATTTAATGTCAGTTTTTTTTTCTCGAAATTTGCAGAACTTACCTCAACTAGTCACCACATTTTTAGGGATCAGCAAAGAAAACCTTAAAGACGCCATAACTTCCTTCTCACCTCAAATTTGACCCATTTAACATTGATTTATAATCAGTTTTTTCTCTCGAACTTTCCAGAAGTTACCACAATTTGTCACCAAATTCTCGGGCATCAGTAGTGAGATAAAACCGTATCCTATTCTGAGTCACACGTCGCGTAAGACGCGCCGTACGAGATAATTTCACCTGACCTCTGCCAGTTCATTGACTGTGTCCTGCATAGACATACGCATGTCTAGCATATAGGGGGATCTAAGTTTGGAGCGGACCGCGGGCGGGTTTGAAAAGCTTTTAAAACTTTTCGTTTAAAAACTAGTGAGATTCAGAAGATTAAAAGCTTAGTAAGTTTGTAATGCCTATTTTTTAAATAACATAACATTCCATCGCGGTATGTAATCACCGAAGGGTTCGGCAGAGATGTAACTAAAGTACACCCACATTCACATCGCCAGTTATCTTTAAGTCCCATGTAATAGGGACGAGCCTATTGCCATTAGCCGACCACGAACCCAGACTCCGTGGCTGCTACTGAGGAATTCCGGATAGAAAAACGCAACGACACTGCCCGACGTGAGAATCGTCGCCAGGACCTGCACTACTGAAAGCATTAGCATACTGTTTGTTTTCCAACGGTCGTCTTTTTTGACCTAGAAAGGAGGATGTCGTCGTGTTTAACTGGACTACTCTGTGGGTGCTTGTGTGTAAGGCCTCACATACAGTTTAAATTCAAGCAATACCAGGCATTTACATTTTTAGTAGCATTTGTAGTTTAGCGTTGTTCGTCATTGTTACTTTAACAGGGCACAAGTCTGTAGTATTTAAGCGGATGCATAAAAGAGGGTCTCTAGATCCATAATGGTTCCATATGGTTTGTTATCAAAATCAATAATTGTAATCGGTCATACTTGTGATTTGATAACAGATTTTTAATGGGGTTGAATGAAAGGATTACCTATTACATATCACAGTGTTTCCTTTTCTACTTATGGTTGGTAATAGAGGAGCTCTCTCTATACACCAGCATAAAAGTTATAATGATAAGCAGATGCCCAGGTTTTCTGCCAAATCTGGTTATTTTGAAAGTAACTTGTACATTTTTGTTTGAAAATATGAATAAGATCCACTGTAAATTCATAATGCACTAAGGCCTGCTTGCAACGCAAATAATCTTTACCGCTAAACTTAATGAAAACATCATTCAGTAACTCATCCTTTTCCCAACTTTGGTGGGGTCGGCTTCCAGACGAACCAGGTGCAATTAAATATATTTTACATGGAGGGTAAAACGATACCCTTTGGTAAGACTGATCATCAGGTTCACATCATCATCCAGTCACGTTTAGTCAGTCCAGTTAGTGATCATTCATTCACTGTTTAACTCCAAACCATGATAGGAATAGAATTATTTTACATGATCATTGCTCGTCACTTGCACCAAACCTCATCTAACCGAGGGCCTACTGCGTATAAAGTGCTTCAATGTAAAAAGGAGACATAGAAACAAGAAGGAAATTTATCTCCCAGCCTGTGGGCGTACTATGGACCTTATTGTTTCTGCTGGCCCATGATTCTGTAATGATGAAACTGTTATAGCCATCTATTTAATGTGGAGTCCGTTAAATAAAGTAACCAGTAGTGGCGAGGACTGTGTTTCAAAGCTGTAGTTGAGGCTGTAAAGTTGTTGTCGTTGTTTATATTGTGGTGATGTAAGTGATGATTTGGTGATGATGTATGATGACAATGAACAGGCAATACTTCATGCTGTTATGAATAAAAAAGGTTGAATTGTGTGTGAGTACTTAGGTGCTTCAGTATGAGAACATTGCATTGCATTGGTCGCCTGCGTTTTTGCCTTAACCTTTAATCAGATTGGTAACTTCAAGAGTTATTTCTCAAGCGCAAAGCTTAAGGCTAGTTATCAAAACTAGCAGCTTTTAGAATAAAATAAACGTCGTGTCAAAAGCTTTAATGATCTGAATATTTTATTTATTAAAATACTTAACACCCAAATGCTGTAACGAAATTACACCAAAGTTATGTTAATGACAATTAAACTTCCTGAATCCATTTCAAATAAAATATGAAATAATAAAAGCTTATTCGGCGGCGAATTACTGTGGTTAAACAACAATGATGTCAGATAAATGGCACTACATATTGTAGTGGACCGGTGACCGATATTCGGGTCTGATCCCGCATGCCGAAACAATGGCAAATCAGCGAATCGATAGTTGATCGGCCTTTAACACTTTTAAGGCTTGCACAGACTATCGAAGTATCAACTAACTGAATAACCCGTTTTGATGTTAGAAGCTACTGCTATTTGTGTAGAAGTTGAGGCGGTAATGTGAGAGTGGTATTGAAGCCTGACATCAACTTGATTATGTTCGTGGGAGCTTATTAAAATTCTAATTTTCTAAATATTGGAAAAAAAAACATTCACATTCACAATAGAGAAAAGAAATTGTGAACAAAATTGGAAACCCATGTGGCAGGCCTTTGCCCTGCAGTGGGCAGGGCAAAGGCCTGCCAGAGTGGACTGATATTAAAAAAATTGTAAAATTGATTGATTTTCAATGCTTTATGACAGAATATAAAGTAAACTTTCAATCTTTTCAATTCCGACTAACTTGAAAATCAAAACATATGTTAATTATTAATTGGAGGATTAGGTATTTTTTTTAATGAATCCAATGGCAATGTAGCCAGTGTTCTGGGCACTTTTCCTGTTAAGAACAATTTAAGATACATTGTGGGTACATCCAATAGCTAGGTCAGTCTAATATCTACCTAGGTGTTGCGTACTCTGTCAAATTGTTTACAATCCGTTTCAATGATGAAAATATACAAGTCTTAAATACTGGAACACAAGTAAGTAAGGCGAGATTTTCTCCGAAAGTAACCCCAATTCACTGAACGGTATTCCACAATCATTTGACAGAAGTAAGTACTTGTTGATTAAGTTTAGCTCCGTCGAGAAACCGGGCCCTAGACACATTACATTCAGACAGAAAGCCTTTCTATATATATTTAGTGCAACAACTGAGAACCGGCCACGGCCTACCTCTAGGTGACCAAAGCGTGCTACAAAATGCCATAGAACTATGAACGGTTTGTGTTCGATAGTTTAGGAATAATTAAACTGGAAAGTTTTAGAAGTTAACAGTAAAACTAATTATCATAATGGTGACCTGTACAGGTGTTCTACTACTCACCATATGCACTAGTGATTCACAAGTTGCACAACCGTGGAAACTACTTTTTTATGCTAATAAATAAATTTATTATTTATATTATATTATTGCAAAATGATTTTCATAAATATGTATTTGGTACTTTCTTGCATGATTTTCCAGCCACTGTTTTTGAACATGGAATGAAAACTGCGCTTACCTGTTAGTTTAACACTTTCATTTGATAATGCTCGTGGCTTCGCTGCTGTTATGTACGGAAATTAACTAATGAGGACTATATTTGAATATATGAATGTCTCCCTACATACAAACTCACAAACAAATTCTACTTCTTTAAAATATAAAGTATACAGTTGACTATTACAGATGTAGAAACCAAGTGTTCTACTATTTGTTCACAAGGGCAATCCGCCCTGTGAAACGACTTACGAGATTTAATCAAACCGCAGACGTTACCCAGTGGGTGTATACATATACTGGAGTAAAATGTATAAACCAGAAAAAAACTAGTTATATAAGCTCCTATAATCCAGAGGGCCTAGGCAGAACAGCGATCGTTTTTAAATAGTTTTGTCTTTTAATAACGACATGATTGTCATGATTGGCTTTTCGGTGACATGTGTCAATGTCATGTTTTTTTTTCTTCTTTAAATGTTACTTTACCTAGGCCCTTAACTTGATTCTAAACTACTAACCAGCTCTAGCACTAGCTCACCAAATCCATTGACCTCTCTACTAGACTCGCAAGTCCTCTGAAGTCATTTGTGTTTGTGTCTCCGTTGAGAGTTTACGAGCGATGTCCTATCGTGCTCTCCGCAGCCAGCGAAGATTCTAGATTCAAAACACTGGGATATTTCCTACCAAGTCTACAGCGGCTACTTTATACCTCGGCCGTCGAGTTCCGTACTAATAAAATAGTTTCTATCTCATTCACGTATAAATATTACACATTAGCTGCTTTGTTTATTGGTGGTGTTATTTTGTGTGTTGGATTTTATGTAGATTCTTATTTAATTGATAATGTATAATGTAAGTTGGGTATTATTATTATTTTATTTAGAGGTAACTACGTACTTGAACCAATACCTCCAAACTGACCACCAATACTTCTTAAATTTAATTTTCAACTTAAAACAATGAGAGAGGATCTGGAATTATGTATTTATATCGATCACAACTGTAGATGTCGCTAATGTGAGCCCAACCGCTAAGGAGGCGCCTTCTACAGGCGTCCTCGAGAAACGATGCAAACGTAAGTTCCGGAATGATAATTTTCTGAGGCAGGTGTTTACTATAATAACTTATCGCTAACGTTTCATATGACATTAAGATAAATGTATCAAATTATTACAATGTTAAATGTTTGAATGCGCCTGCGCTTTTAACAGGATATTAATCCTTATAAGCAGATACCGCCCCTAGCGGAGAGTAGCGTACACTTATTTCACTGTTACCTCTTACTGATTATGAAGACTGACTTAATTGTATACTTTTGTTCTTCTAATTTATTTAGAAGTAAAAATGACATGCGTCAAATATTCGGTTGTATTGAATGCTTTAATGATATCTCAAAGAACACCTTCACTCTTTCGGGTAATGTTGTGGTTGAATGATGTGGTTATAAAAAACTCTTTATAATACTAGCTAAAAATAACTTCGGTTCTACGTCACTACTTGGTCATGTAATCATTGCGATAACAAAACATGAAGTTATAAATAAATGTATAGAAAAAACTAGACTTAGAGTTAATTTGTCGATTGAACTATTGTTAACAAGAATAGCATATGCGCACATAATATAGTACTTACTTCGGCACACATGACGTACCTACTAAAGGTACTGTTACTGTAACAAACATGCTTGCTCCTCGTGATGAAAGGAGTAAACAGATTTGTACATTAAAAAAGTAATTAGGGGAAAATGCTTTTAATAAATGATGATATGAAAAATACAATAAATTAATAAAAAAGTGAAGGGCAGGTTAACCGGGAATGAATTGAATGTCTCCACAAATCTCTGGGTGTGATAGTAAATGAAGACAAACATCCAGTTGCAGAAAGCTGGCTTGATCAAGATGAGCTTGACCACGACGAACTTGATGTAGGGCGGCTTGGCAGGACCCACCAGCAGACACGTACCGCCCCAGTGCCAGGCTCGTCAGCTCGCAGAGCAGCTTCCAGCAGACACGTACCGAGCCCCAGTGCCAGGCTCGTCAGTTCGCAGAGCAGCTTCTAGCAGACACGTACCGAGCCCCAGTGCCAGGCTCGTCAGTTTGCAGAGCAGCTTCCTCACGGCAGTTAGCAGCAGCCACGGCAGCACCAAACGAAGACCGCTCCTTGACTCCACCAGGCTGTGCTCAAAACTCAAGATATGACAGATCTTGACTCCAAACTATAGACTTAGCTGTTTTCTTGATTTCAGACTATACTGATTTCTCGTCTCCAGACTCAACCGAACTCTTAACTCCAGACTAGAACCAGGGCATCCGTCAGAAATCCCTTATATACCCTGATCTTCCGTTTCTTTCTTCCAATTTCTTTTTCAGATTCAAAACTGCTGCGCTCTAGTAAGACGCAACCTGCCAGTATTCAAAGCAGCCAGTAACAATTGGTCAAAAACCTTGCGCATAATATTTTTATAAATATAACTCAGAACTTCTATACACAGCAAATCTTAAAAAAAAAACAATTGAACTGACGAATTGATGATAATAATTTTTAGTAATATATAATCTAAATGAAACCTTCATAAAGAATTTGGCTGGTAACAATTAAAAATAAAAGTAAATGACAACTGACAAGTTATGTCACAACAAGGAATACTAAGAAAATATTTATAAAAACTAAACGATTCGTAAAATACTAATGTAAAACCAATAAAAGTATGAATATGGATGATAATGTGAGTAAAAAGTATCTGTAGTAAGCAGATACTATATTACCTACTGGTACCTACTGTTACCTAGCTGTATCCTGGTGGGACACGGATATATAAGTTAGATACCTAAAAAATATAAATGAGGAAATACCTGACACCGATATGGAAATAATTGTTCTCAAAATCTATAATTTTGTTCTATCGCTCATTTTTATCGTTTAGGTTGGTACCTCAATATTGGGTAAAATCATAATGTAAAAAAACTACTTATACTACATAAAGAAAACTCGCAGCATCGAATACTTTTCAGCTTTCCTGAAAACGTCTGCTTGTGGAACGCTTCATAGTTTACACAATCGTGTTAACAGATGGCGTTAGTAGTCGCTGACGCTCATCTTTCTAAGTAATTTTAATTTTCAAATCATGATCATTAAGAATCAAGTATCATTTTTTATAAATAAAATGCTGGTTTATTTTTAAATGATTTTCTTGCTAGCTAAAAAATATTAAAATTCTGGTCTGCCAGTATGTTGCACACGAAAATAAAAAAGGCGCCAAAATATCCAACTAAACGTTTTCGCGTTTATGTGCAAATAAAATTATATAATCTCATAAATTATTTAAAAAGATAGTGTTTGTTACAAAACATAGCCGTTGCTGATCACTTCTTGTTAGCGTCAGTGTAATTAATGTGTTATATTTGCAACTATTTGAATAAAGCGTTATTTATAGTGGATAATAAAGTCATCGATTATTCAGTGTTTAATTTATTGCTCTTAATATTTCGTTGCTTTAGCAAATGTTTAATTTAATACATTATATTTCAGCCTGCTTTTTTAACGTTGTTAGTCTCTCAAGTTTTCTTTGTAATTGTCGTGTGTGTTTTTTCTTTTGATAATAAAAGTATGCATGGTCCCTAGTCCCATTTTATGTGGGGTCGGCGCAATACGTGTTTTTCCTCCGTTCTCCTCTGTCATTCGTCATGCTATCATCATTTAGGTACTCCTTTTTCCTTAATATAATTTTTCATACAATCCATCCATCTTTTCTTTGGTCTTCCTCTTCCTCTCCATCATTCCACATTTATATTCATCACTCTTTTAGTCACATGTGTTCCATCCCTCCTCATCACATGTCCATACCAAGGCAGACGACTCCATTTCATCTTTTCTGTAATTGTAATTGTATTTTAATAACTGTATTTTAGTCACTCCACACATTCATCAGAACATTCTCATCTCTGCTACATGCAATCTTTTTTCATCCTCTTCTTCACTGCCCAGCATTCCGATCCATACAGTAGGACAGCTCGTATCACGGACTTGTATATTTTCCTCGTCAACTTGAGGAGCATCCGTGGGTCGCAAGTCGTTCTAGTGACCTGTCGCCATTTCATCCATCCTGAGTTGATCTGGTGCGTTACGTCCCTGTCTATATCGCCATCCCCTTGGACAAGCGACCCGAGATACCGAAAATCGGAGCAGATCAGTATGGGTATTCCGGCAAAGGCACAGGCTATAAAAGTGCATATTGTCTATTATATAAATACTGTCGTAAATTGTTCTGTGTTTTCAGATAATGTGTGTAACTAAACGATTATAATATGAAATACACGTGGGTTGTGTAAAAATAATATGACTTGTAATAAACGAGTGTTTTCAACTTTTATGTTTTTTTTCATTCAAGAAGGTAAGTCCTACTGCTAGGTATTACTTAAATTAATAATCTAGTTTTTCATTATTTAAATTAAAAATAATTGTTAACTTGCGTAATTTTTTTTATTATTTTTTTGTACCATTAAGTTTATTAATACTTGCAAGCTATTTTAAGTTACAAGTGCGTTGCTTGAAACCCGTCATCCTTGGAGTCATATAATTCCTTTGCGACAAAGCAGTTACAAAATAGCACATATAAACACTGATAATTATATTTGCATACGCGCATTTTTGTCCTAACTCGTTATTTTTATACTGGCAATGATATTTATAACAATGTTATCAAAGGAGCGCTTAGCGTTTAGCGTTGCAAATACTTCATAAATAAGGGGACACTCTAATCTAGTGCCATGAGAACTCGTGATAGCATTGGCCTCCATTTTTTTTTTTCAATAAAGATGTAGATTTCTTTAAAACGTGCATGAATTTCTTGTGTCGAAAACATTTAAGATTCACATAAACAAACAGTAGTCATTTAATAATGTAATTTGCAGTTAGAGAGTTTGTCATATCATAATAAAGATTATAATTTTTATGTGAAAACATAATTGTGACGATCGCAAATCGTATTTAGATCAACATAAAATCTGATCTGCAAATTCCAAAAAACGTAACAAAATTTTAATTCACAGGCTACCCTGACGTTTGCTCTTTAATGTCACCTGCCTTACAAGGTCATTATATTTCCTTCGATGACTTATATCAAGTCTAATACTGTCAGAATCAGCTTTTTCCTCTTCATTTGTTATTATGATAGCTCTGTCCGCCATTGGGGGCCGCCTAGTAGGTGTTGCTACGGCCAATATACATAATTTTATGTTTCTATTAACCGATAGACCCGTTTGTCAGAACCACATCAAGTTTTTCAATGTTTATATTAAATCTTCTAAAATTATTATGTTCATTAATATTAATACGAGAAGATTATGAGTTTGTTTGAATATTGTTGTTTTAATCGGGCTATTAAAGTATAGTAAAACAAACAGTAAGGTGATAACTATGACGCTGCCAAAATTTGAAGACTTTGACAAACTTTGTGAGGTTATACCAACGCTTGTTTATTTTCCCGCGTAAATGTCCAGTCCCACAGACACGAGGATACAATACTTTATGAATAGTAAGTAGGCGGTGACTCGATGAGCCATTTAATCTGTCATTGCTCTGTCACAGCTTCTTTTGACTCTTATTTGACTTCAGTCAAGACAAAACAATCAGTTACTTCTTAGAAGAAGCATGAAAGAAACGTATGAATCAATGTTGTGGCTTAATTATAAATCAAAATCTCAAGATGATCTGAAGTCTAATTACAGAGCATACGACGTTTTAACATTAAGCCGATGTTGTTAACAGAATAATAATTCATAAGTTGACAGCACGTGAATAATTCGCGACGCGAGTGTTGTTATCAGGCGCACTTGCGCAGTGTGATCGCTCGCTTGTTCGCGCGTGCCGGCTCCACCGCGCGCCTACCACTCTCGCGAACGAACCACCCACCATAACAACACTAACGATGGACGTGATTTACATTGACGCTTTATATTTTCATCAACGATTTACGCATACAAATCACGCGTTGATACTAAACAGAGTTTGGTTATGTCACATTGTTAACAGGATTAAGGCTGTTGGATAATAATAAGTTCTTATTTGTTTATTTTTATTGTTATTTTTTGTAGCGTCTTACATTGCTAATTTCACATATTTAACACTACACGATGATAGCTAAAGTAAAATAATGGAAATTAAGTTTTGGAGACACAAGTCAATGTATAGCGAATAGGATTCCGCGTCGTTGTTATATTTGACGTGAGCCACGACTAATTGCCCGATAAGTCGTCGATTCGCGTCTCGTTTTAATAAGGTACGCTGTCTACATGTATGTGTGGATACCGATGGAATGCCACGGTCACGGCGCTGTGTGTGCGTGCCTTGTCGATGTGGTGGAGTGACGTCTGCCGCACGCCTCATCGACCAGTTTCCCAAGAACTCCGCCCCTCCCGCAAACCTACGCTTTTCACGCCATCTCGGAGAAAATATACGATTCCACAAAGATCTGCATCGTCTGGTCAGGTTATACTGTAACTATGTGTTTGTTGTTGCCACGTGAAGGCATACTGTGGTCGGACGCTTGTTTGTGTGTAACCTCGATTCGGACACACAACGATCCGAGGCATTATGGTTATAAACACAGAGTAATTCGAAGAATATCATTATCCAAATGAATATCCAAGTTGAGACGAACGGTCAATATTCGTGATTTGATTTGGTTTTATGAAAGAAGTTGTATTATAAACCAATTAGTGGTTCTATCTAACGTTCGCATTGTTTACATTCTTACAAACAATTAGGCAACCGCGATGATAGTTACTTAATGAGTGTTTGGGTAGGTTTATAAAAACACACGTCATTCTGGAACAAAAAAGCGAAAGAATTCGCATCAAATAAACAAATGAATGCTTTATGTTATACAGTTCACACCGTATACGCAGGCTTTTCCCACGGATAGTTGAGTGTGTGCTACCCCCTCCCGCCCCGTCACATCGCCCGCCCCCCTTATTGGCCTGTGTTTGTAGTTCAGTACGGGTTTAGCATTCAAAGCGGTATCATGCTCCCCCGACATTATACTTTCATATTTATTGCTAAAACGCCTCGTTCTACATAATACCTAGATGCAGATTCGGATATTGTAAAAGAATAAACGCAATAGAGTAAAACTTTGCTGCTGAATTTTCACTGTTTACACGCAGAAGTTATTTCTAATCTAATAAACTTCAATGTGTACTAAATAACTTTACAAAACAGACTGCAAAGTTATTGTTCGTTGCCGTACAAGATTTCTTAATAGAAAAATAATCTCAGGAGGATTATTGATACATTTGATGGTGTATATTAACCACTTACCAATACAATTCGACATATACAAATGAGTTACCTGCCTACTCATTTAATAAAAAATAGCCACCTTACCAAAACCAACAAAATTCACACGAAAGAGTTGTCTTGGGCTAGATCCAACCGAAATCAAATATAAATGTGTAGGACCGAGGAATTCTAAGACACCAAACAAATAAGCCAATTCATCAATATATAAATAAAATTAATTTGTAAGAAAGCGCGGGGGAACGACACTGTTCGTCTCACACGTTATTTTCGTCGCCACCTTACGCGTCGACAATTATTCGGGAATTTCAAAAGATCACCCTGGAGCACCGGGTCGTTGGCTCCTCTGACTCATTCTTTTGTTTTACTTACTACTCAACAAACACTTAAATCGAGCATAGAATCAAATTCGGATTAGGTACCATCATTACTAAAAACAATCGGTTTTAAGTTGTTCCAGCATAATCTCTCGCCTTAATTATATCTGAACTAAACAGTTAAAGTCGTTGCCCTTTCTGTGTGTGATTAATCTAATACAATAAATTAGACGCCTCTAGCTGCTTGGACAAACAAAAAATGGGAAATATTCCAAGACAATATTACCAGCTTGTTTATGTTGTTATAATTCAAGCCAAGATTATTACAAAAATATTTCCAGTTTACTCATAAACTAATTTAAATAAAGGTCCAGATCAAAGTCCATAATATTATGGCTGACAAAGGCAGAATCGATCCAGCAAACAAACCGATAGCTCGGAATCGAGTAGCCACTCGTAACATCGATCTGGCGCAACACGTACACGCCACGAGTAATTTGGATGTTGCTAATTATAGGTGCTATTGCGGTTATAATAAGATCCTCCCAACTTCCCAGAAACGAGGCCGGCGCGCTTTATTAATATTTATCCGATACACGCCGAATGCTTCGGTCGCAACCTAACTGACGCAGTCAAAGAAAACATGCTCTCCAGAAATAAAGTCGTAAAGTACCGGAACGATTTCAATCGATGTTCTGGGTGTATATCGAGTTATAAATGCGCAGAAAGTATCGATGGAGTACCGATTGAGAAAATCGTTTCGCCTTTATCGGCGATAGTGGTCGCGTGTACGACTTTTTCTGAGCGGCGCACGTGGCATGTGACGTAACGACTCATAGGGAATTATTGAAGAGATTTGAAATGTACGGAGACATATTTGGAGCTGTCCCTCTTTCAAAGAGGAGGCTTGTATCCCAGCAGTGGAATCACTACGGGCCGGTTATGCCACCTATAAATAAACGGTGACTAAGCGTCGTCTATATTACACGCTTGGGTAGGATAATGATATACCTAGATAAGTAGCCAATATTTAGCATAGCATTCAGAACTTCCATGCATCATCAATCGAAAATGAGTCATTATTATGCTTGCAGATAGCAACTGATAAACCTTTAAGTAGGTACTCGGACACAGCTGTTATTTACATAGTTACTGAAGCGAAGTATCCATTCCATTTTATTTCCATTGCGATATGATTTTACAATTACAAGCACAAAGCAGTCTGGAAAATCATCACCATCGATCGTAACCTTTTCCGAACTATGTTGGCGTCAGTCGGCTTCCAGTCTACCCGGATCCAGCTGAATACCAGTATTATACCGACATGGAGCGACAGCCTATCCGACCTCAATAACTTAACACTTAAGAGAAAGAAAAAATAGATGAATGGCTCGTTTCCTATGTTTAAAGAAATAAGTAGGTAGTTATAACCCAAATGTGTGCTGAATAAACTAAAAGTTAAAAGATATGAATATAACTTTTCGTTCTTTTTGTTTTTTTTTTAATCTTAAGGGAAAGTTACGGTATTTAATGGAAAACTGAAACGATAAAAATAAAACTAAGAGACGACCAATCAGTCGATTGAACGCGTATTTTAACATAAGTAGCATTTACAGAGCATTGCCTGTCTGAGAGAAAAATTGCTTACTTTCATCTATCTTAAGAGCTATTTATTGATTTTAAGACTTTTATACCTAAGTACGATGATGTTTCATCTATATTGGCGGTTTTACTTGCATAGTATCGCCACAACGTAACTAAAACTGTAACGAAATGTAAAATGTTTTCTGAGGGTCATGACGAACCTGCCAGGTGGCCCTGGAACACAAAGGGCGAAGAAGGAACATGGACGGGTTTTAGTCAGTACAAGTCTGACACTCCCGGGAGCCCATTCGGATTACCCATCCGTAAAAAAAAAGGTTTATGACGAAGTTAATGACGATGGTGGAAATATCAAAAACTGGAGACTGACATCATCATCATCTGCTTAGCCTTTTCCCAACTAAGTTGAAAACCAGTATATTACATGGAGCGACTACCTATCTGACCTCCACAACCCAGTTAGTACTGGGTGATACGATGCCCTTGGTAAGACTGATTGTCATACTTTCGGGTTATTGACTACCTTAAACTGACATAAGCTACCGAAAACTTCGTATCAATATGGTTGACAATCGCAGTAGGCATGGGAAGCGCTTTGAAAGCCATTGTCACTTTTCTAGGTTCTGATGATTCTTGCATTTAAATATGCTGAGCAGTTGTTTCTCAAGGAATCTTTTTTTTGTCTTCGTTCTTCACATATATCTGAAATAGCGATCATACTTTCCTACATTAGGAATTCGTAAAAATAATTTAAAAGTTTACCATAAAATTGATCATTGCATATTCTTCCATTTCAGTTAATCTTCGCCCATGGCTTCCGAAGAAGCAGATTCATGCACGCATATCCCACAAACACGAATTTTCTGAATTTATTTATGAATGACAAACATGCCTTATGGGAATGTAAATTCTTTCGCCGTCATTCAATTTGCATCATTTTTATTCTGTTTATTGTAATGTTTTATTGAATACCAGCCTTCAGCCATCGCAAAGTTATTGGAAATATTGTTGTTTTTCAGCATATCTGTTCAAATATCATTTATTGACTGAAAGCTCTGTACTAGAAGCAAATCAAATCAATTAAAATGAATATCTCTGGACTTCGGGAAAACTATAACGAATTAAAATGCATGCCATGTTCAAAAAACTACAGGTAAAACCTGATGATTTTTAGGAAATGCTGTTTTTAGATTATGACAATTTCCCACGGCTGGGCAAAGGCTTCCTCTCTCTATACTTCCAAAGTTCTCTGTTTTGTGCAATTTCTGGCCATAATTGCCCAGCGAACATGATCAGATCGTCAAACCACTTTCGCCACGATGTTTACCTTCAGGCGTCTAGTGAGTGACGATCTTTGCCCATCTCTCCGGTTCCATCAGTGCAACGTGGCCAGCCCATGAAAAAGATAAAACCAATCATTTAGAATTTAAATTCAAAGAACACGGAAAAAGAGATAAAGTCTTGATGGAATACAACCATGACTCAGCAACATGTATAATTTATAACATTAAATACGAAGACTAAGGTGATACACGTAATGTAGGTTAAGTCAAAAATCAATGAAGATAATAGAAACATAATAAAGAGGTTAAAAATAACGAAAATGTGAAATAAATAACTTCAAAGATAGAGGATAGAAGTTTTCCTAATTATGAAGATTTCAATTCGTAGACATTTGTCGATATACGCGATGTAGTAGAAATAGAAGCCTCGTTACCTAAGGCCTTCAATGACTTCTATAATAGCACACACTTCATTATCCATTATTTACGTAGTTTGTTAAGCTTGCAGTAAAATAAAAAAGCATTAGATTTAATCAAATCAATAATGTCAAGATCATGCTATAATTATATCGTAAACATGATTATTGAATAGTTATTATATGATTTCATCTCTGATGTTAGAATTTATTGTAACTGCATTTTATTATTCCTTGTGTACCTATATAATTAAACATTACTTGAAAAGTGCTTTACTCTGTGTTTTTGTTTGAGGGAATCATTGTCTTTCTTCTTTTTGATAAAATTTGCTGTATCTTGTTTGTTTCATCTTAATGTTTCTTGATTGCACATCTAATTCAATGTGCGACAACTTTAAGTATTATGAATGTAAACAGTTTAAATCTTAACTCTCTATCTTCCACGTTTTAAAGGCATTTACATACGTCTTCAACTTGTTGAGTTTTTACAAAATTACAAGATTTAGTCACGGCTAATAATATATCGAGTTTCACTCCATTTTGTAACTAGAGGCTAACATGTTTTATTAATGTTTATTGTGTGTGAGAAGGAAGTCTGTCTTGCGTTATTAATTACTAGCTTTTGTTTCCAACTTCGTTCGCGTAGACCACATTAGTAAACTGACAGTTTTTCTTTATTTGAGCTTCCTTGCTGGTGGCTCAATGACGTGATTCACCGCTAACTTTCCCACATTCCCAAAAAAAAATAAGGTTGTACAGACTGCAGAGTACTCAAGACTTAAGATGATGTTCTTGTTACACTTTAACTTATTTTTTCCAACCATGTAGATGGATCCTGTTGCAGTTGTTTTTGTGTTATTTGAGAACAGGGATTTTGTAGACGACCTAACAAAGTAAAGATTATTTGAATGTTTATTGCTAACAGATACATATGAAAGCTTTCCGATCTTTCAGCCCAAACCAACGAAGAGAGATCACACACTCCCGCGCGTTGTTCCGCGCAACCGCAACTCACAAGGACTCTCAAAACGATTCACCTGTATAAATCAAAATAGATGCACTCTAAACGTTTTGTGATTGATGTACGTAGTGTAGGTATTACGTATAATATGCAGGTTTGCGGTTGCCGGACAGCGGACTCCGCCTGGCCACTCGCCAATACTCCGGCCTCAAATTGATTTTGCCGCTGCTGTACCAAAACTCTTTGCTCCCGTTGCATGTATTAGGAGTGTTAATTAATTTTCGGTCAGTAGTTGCAAGGCAATTATTGAATAATGTCGAGTTGTTTGCAAAGCTACGCTATCCGGATCATTGATCTTAATAAACACTAAATTTGGAAGTTATTTCCAGGTTACATTGTTTCGCGCAGTCTGTTAATATATTAACTGTGCGTACTCTTTTGAGAATTGTAGGAAACATTGACTGAATTGAGGAGTGGTTTTGGCAAAGGATTTTGAAATAAAAGCAAAAACGGAGACAAAGAAACTCGAAAGAAAGCATTCGATGCAGTAGAAATGGAATTGGTAACGTACATTTGAAATAATAAATATTTCATACATGAACCGCAAACTCTGAATCACAAAAAGATTAATAATATAATCAAAGATCAAAGTGAAACGGAAGTTTAAGTAAGAGATGATATAGTTGGAACACTTATCTGCGATGCCTAGCATTGTCGTAACCTAAGACCCGTTGGACGGCTGGCTTTTCGCCAGGTTACTTTGGTTTAAATTGCATCCACCCCTCTCCCTCACATGCTTTTGGGAAATAACGTCACTCTTTTTTTAGGTGCACAGATATGAACTTAAGCAACTAGAGTGTAGTTTATTCTCATTTACTACAACAGATGCATTTTCGTTTTTAATCAAAACTTACATAGTAACTAAATGCAAAACCAAACCAAAGGTAGCTTACGGTGACTTAAAACTAGGAATTTAGATAACCTAACATTCCTAGTACCAGGTGCCAAAGAATGCGCGTGAGCATTAGCAACACTGAATAAAAATGATCGTTAATAGTATCTACTAATAAAACACCTGTAAAGTGTCAATATTCACTTGTTAACATTAGAATGAACTATCAAGAAAATGTTGAAGACACGTAGTGTAGGTCTAAGAACATTAATATTTTGTTAGGAAGAAGTCAACTATCATCATCTGCCTAGCATTTTACCAAACTATCTTGGAGTCGGCTTCCAGTCTAAAAGGATGCATCTGAGTACCAGTATTTTACATGAAGCGACTGCGTCTCTGACCTCCACAACCCAGTATTTGGGTAATACGAAACTCCTTGAGAAGACTGGGGGTTAGACTTTTGGCATCTGACTACTCTTAACGACTGTCAAAGTTATACAGATGACAGCCGGGGCCAAAAAATAACGTGCTTTCCGAGGTACGGAGGAATCTCGGCATGTAATTATGGTCCACGGTGGTCCACGGACCAACCTGGGCAAGCACTGCTTAACCTTAAAGATCGACCCGTGCGGCTGTTATTATTTAGCCACGAGCTCCTCTAGATAGAAGTAAAATAAAATAGGTTAATAACTTAAGAGTAACCAAACTAAAAATCATAAAGGTATAAATATAAATTAAGTTGGTTAGATCACAGGCTGCATGTAGCAGTGCTCTCCGGGTGTCGTAGCAAGCTTATTTCTACTGGCCAGTTGCCAATAGTCTCCGCTCGAAATTGCTTTTGCCGTACATCGTACCAATCGTACCAATCGTATTATATGCAGTGCAACGGTATCACCGTTGCACTGCATATAATACTTGGGCGTGATACGCGCATGGATACCCACATTTGAGGCGTAAATACCAACATATTCAATACGTTTGGCTTGTCCGGATCCGCAAACGTTCGTACCATTGTTGTTTGGACGCATTTTGGCCTAATTGTAGTTACTAGAGTAAAATTGAGAAAGATAGTCGTGGGTGTTGAGTGTATGCATTTGTTATTGATACTTCAGAGATTTGTAATCTTCGTAATGCACATCGATCACATCATCATCGAAATGTTGCCAGTTTCTTGCTTCAAGTATGAATGCACCGATCAAGTGGCTGTATTCCCACTATCTGATGAGCGTCATTGTTTGATGGGTAGAAGCCTGAGCTTGACGTAGCATTATCACCAACCTGTGATGTTACTACTGCTGGGACACAGGAAGAAGTGTAGTGTGAAGTATGAGAAGAAGTGGGATGTAATACATCCACCACTCGGGTGCACTCGGGCTCGCAGTGCGGGTTTTCCTTCACCAGTTTTATTTTGGTGGTCTCTCTTAATCCTTTAATTACGCACATTTTGAAATTGCCATCAGCTTTGAGTATTTACTTAAAACTGCTGCTACCTAACATCATAAGTGGAACCCTTAGCCAACGACGTTTCGTAATAACCGTCCGTAACAACGTTCTAGAAGGTAATAGAAACATCTCTTGCCTCGAGTATCAAAATAATAACAGTTCCGCATGCTTATGTAAATTTTTGCTGTATTTTACAAATTTGACGTAAGCTACGCGGGCGCCGTACGATACGTAACTACTTGCGACGATTCAATAATCGTGATTGTTGTGTAAGCGTTTAACGAGTTAATTGGTTGATTTCACTGGTGAATAATCTAAGAGTTGCAGGAAGCAGACATATTTTCACGTGTGTCTTTTTTGACCTCATCTTTAGATCTTTGATACTTTGCAGTGTAAACTAGATCAATGAAAACTCCTAGTAGCGCTTTGAGTTGAGGCTTTTCAAATTGTATACATTTTTAGTTTATAGGTATAAATCTTGGTAGTAGGTCCTAAAATGATGGCCACGTCCTCCAAACACTTAATAAAATACCTGAGCGTTTTAGGAACGCTAATATAACAAACAAAACTGGCGGTGCGCGTCCGATCATTACCGACCCGAATTCTAATGACCCATTTGATTCAACTCCTTTTCTTTTTCGCCTCGAATTTAATCAAATTATAGGTTGAAGCGTATTATAATATTTCAATACATCTCGTCCTATACCGTTTGTGGAATTTTAGCTTTTTATTGTTCGAATCGGTTTCGTCTCGGCGTAATTTAGAGGGTCTAGACGGGTTAAAAAGAGGTTTCCAAAAAAAAAATGGAAACGGAATTAATCGCCATCGTTGGAAGCTTGAGTCTTTGTTTTAATTTCTCATGGGGAGGTAAATCAAACCTGAATACTGACTTGTGTGAAAGACTTTCTTCTTGTTCTTGTTTTTACTTACAAAAATAGCAGTGATTCAAAAGTTTTGTAGTTGAGCTGGTTCATCTAATGCTGCCTACATCAAAATAATTTCAAGTGCTGTTGGTGTCACATCACTTTGGCAATCTCTAACAAGATGTGGATGATACCCTTTATGGAATAATCGTGCGGACCTAATGAGCGTATTAGGCAAATCAGGTAAGCAACGGCAATCTGCTTTAAGGTTAGTAACAAAGTTGATTTCATAACAGCGAAGACAAAATTGATATCTGAGATAACGATCGTATATCTCAATATCAAATAAGTTTCAAAGTCGTTACTGTTGCAGCGACAATCGTCTGGACTCTTGAAGGTGAACAAAAAAATACTTAGATTCAAACGAAAATTCTAGTACTTAGAGCTTCTCAGTAAACAAAGTAAATGGTAGCAATACGTACACTCCACGGTGACTTAATGTAATATCGTCTTCTCTCTATCCAATCTGATAAGTAAAAGAGGGACAAAATTTTCATGGCATTTTCATCTCTCAGCACCGACGTGATGGAACAAATAAATGAATATAATACTAAAAATCTAGAATTTATTGGTGCGTATCGAAAAACCAACTCAATTGTACCTCATACAGGGTGCAGATTGTTTTGATAGAATAAATCTTTTTTGAATTCCGAAGGTAAAAATTTCAAGGTGCATTCCAATAAGGACCTTAGATAGTTAGTGAATAGGAGTCAAGCGAAGCGGAGAGATTGTTGGTCTAAAGCTTTTTGGCTGTGGATGTTGGTGTTTTGTCCCTTTCTGATTTGGTGTGGGGTGAGCGAGAGGGAACGAGGGGTGATCCTCCACCTCCGGCCGATGCGGGAGGCAAAAGATTAACCCAGTTTTGTTATTTGTCCACTGTCAGTTGAGTACCTATTCACAATGCGGCCGGAGTCTCCTCCGCTGGATCCTTGGGCCGTTTAACGTAATTGTAAATGATTAATGTGTCTGTACCTCCATGTAATAGCAACAAGAGATTGGGAACCGATGCTCTTGTTTTGATTTATGACCCCAACTTTTGTAATCAAAGATGTTCTACGGAATCTTTAAAATAGTTTTAGGGGGAAAAATATTTGTTAAGTATTAAAAATTACCTTTTAGTTTGGAGGAGAGGATGAAATGCAATGAGACTTCATTGAATTTCATAACACGGGATTATTTATCAGTTCTTTACAATTTGGCTAAACCAGATACAACAATCATTGTTTTAAAGTACATAGAAAAACTCTTTTATAATATCCTGCATATTTTAAAAGAGTTTTTCTATGTTTGTATATATTTGGTTATGGATATATATATTCAAGATCTAGGTTTTGGTTCACAATCGGCCATTCACACATTTTATCTCAATTACATATTGATTAAATTCTTATTAATTTTTCGATAAGATACTAAATAATAAAAATGTTATCAGAATAATATTATTAAAGAAAAGCGTTAATTCAATTATTCCTCCAGATTTAAATATGTGTTAAAAACTCTTAATTGACCCATCCAAAATAATCTGTCATGAAATATTTCTAGAAAGTTCCATCTTAGTTTATATAAGCACTTATTTTTTTTTCAGTTGAATTGAAAATCAGGGAAGAGTATGTGTCTATGGTTTAGGCACAAGTTGGACTATCACTGCTTGCGCATATGGTGGAGTAATGGAGATTTTTATTCGAGAAGAAAAAAATTGGTAGACAGTGTTTCTTCATGTGGAAAGTACCACTGTCAACAAAAAAAAAACAAGAAGTAGTTATAGAATCAGGCGTTACTTTGACGAAAACCATGACATTTAAGAAGGAAAGGAGTATAGGTTTATTAGTAAAGGTTTTAAGGGATTATTTCTTTTCCTGCATGTGCATATTTTTGCGGGCGGTCAGAGCTGCATGCTGCATCCAGACTTGAATCACTTTTTTATGCGGAACTAGAACTAAATATTTTGTATAACATATAGCAAGAAAAAATGTTTAGAGCTATTTTCCGTTGTATCAGATATTAAACAAATACAAAACCACAATACATGTACCTAATGTTGTCAGCTCACGGTGAAACAGAATATAAATCTGACAACCATAGCGCAAGAATGATTATTAATTCAAGTCCAGTTGTATCATGAATCGATTGATGCCAGGTAAGTATTCCAAGTTCTTTTGTCAAGGACGTTCAATATTGATGGACGCTACTCATTGGTATTGTCTGTGACTCAAGCTTTTTTCCACATAATTTTTATTAATAAATCAGTAGTTACCAATATCATGGCCGTGTATTATTGTAGCGGTTATTGGAAGGCTACTCGTACATGGGTATAATATGCTTTATTGTGTGTACCACGTAAAGGTAATATTATGCTGGAACACCATTCCACATGTCATTATGTGTAATTAGCCCACAACCACCATAACGTTCCCACCGCTGGGACACAAACCTCCATTTAGATTATTATAATCATGTTTAGCCGAAACAAATCCGCTGCTGGAGATTTACCGGATTTCTGCGGCCTTTACAAGGTCATCAGTCCATAGTGTGGGAGGCCATACATCCATATAAAGTCACCACTACTTCAGAGACATAATTTCTTTTGGCCACCAAGTTAGGCTATGCCAGCTACCTTAGTTCTCCTGCGGGTCTCTTCATTTCTGATAGGATCACGTAAAAAGCATAGTTCAGTAACCACAGTTTGTTCCACATCTAATTGGATGCCATGAGATATACCCTCTGTGTTGCCATACTTTGGGGTTATAGTATTACTTTTTGCTCTAAGAGCAACATTCAGTTAACTGATGAAAGGGAGAGGAAGACAATGATAAAAAGCTATCAAATTCTTTTTTCAGGTTATAACTATTATTTGAAGACATAGACGACGAGAAATTGAAGACGGTCGTCGCCACTGAGGCAGGCCTAACGGCCTGGTCACGACTTTGGTCTTAGCGGTGAGCGGCGCGGCGAGCGGAGCGGCGTCGGTGAGCGGTGCGTTTTGCACGCCACGTACCCTCACCTCAGTAGCGGTTAGTTGCAGCGGCAGCGGTGGACGTATTTAGGTAGTCAAAACGTGTTCAAAATCATGGTGTTATCAAAATTATCCCTGCTCTGTTTAGAAAGCAGTACATTTTTAAAACATTAGAGTAGTAGCAGAGAGAGAAGGAGTGCACGAACTGAATAAATATCAGTATTTAAATAGCGAATTTCGTGACCAATACGAAGATAACAGAAAATATCCAGATAAGTCGATGCGGTCGATTTAAAATTTCAATAATAAACGCCTCGGTATCCATTACCGCCACAAAATCGTCTAAACTTTTTTTGTTTTAATCTACGCCCCTGAGTACGTCACTCCTACATCGCTGTCCGCGCCGCTCTGTTTCGTGGCGTCATCACTCATTCGCTTGTACTTTTGTTCCTGCCGCTCTCCACACCGCGCGCCGCTGCCGCGATTCGCCCGGAGAAAACCGCGCGCGATTTCGCTATGAGCGACACGTTTTCGTGAACGGGCCGTAAGAACCGCCTGCGTGGCGATTTGGACTCATTCCTGATTAATTGGCCAGAGAAGGCAGAACACTGACCGTAGGAAACGAATGGGAGAGGCCTTTTCCCAGCATTGAGACCTAATATACTAGTAAATAAAATAAAAACTATTAGTTGACGATTAGTAAGTGACGAGGACTGAAATTAAATCAAGAGGTATTTTATTTTAATCGTTTGGTATTTGAGTTGATTGATATTGGACCAGAGCCACCGAACTAATGACAGATATCTGTGTAATCTAAGGTCAAAGCCAGTTCACATACTCTTTCTCCTCGCGCAGTTATTGGCATGACAACAGGCGCCAGACCAATTGAAATTCCTGACGACATATTAAGTGTTTTAAAGGGAAATAGTGACTAATCATCATCAAGATAAAAAGAAAGAGTGCTGTTATAACGCATCGTAATTTAGCAAGTCGTAAAGTCTACTGAACAAAACCTGCAAACCGTAAAACTCACGCTCAAAGGACTTTAATGCGGTGGCGTGTGGCGCAACTCGTAAACATAATTATAACGACCACTAAAAAATATTTTACTGATTTCGATGACAACAAAAAGTTGCGAACAATCGGTTGGCAGTTCAACACATTCCACGCAACATTTTACGGGCGTTTTTCAAATGTAGAGGATATTAAAAAAGGGACCTAGAAATCTTTAAAGCTGAATGAAGTGGTGTCCATTCTCAAATTTTTATTTCGTCGACGGTTTTTACCTTTTGAAAGAAACAAAAGACTGCGCAGGAACACCCGTATGCGGCGTTCAGGGAAAACGCATGAGGAAAAATCTGACGTCCCCCCCACATTTCGACAAAATGTGTGCTGATATCAATTGCTGTGTACAAGAGTAGTATGTAAATTGGGTAGCACAATCAAAAGGGGAGACAATATTGGGTGTTTTGGCGTTTTAAAAACAGAGGGTCGATGGAAAACGTTTACATTTAGATTTGGAGCAGTGTACATTGGTTTGTTTTTATCAGCCTTGCTTATCATTGGCCTATAATGTTCCCACGGCTGGGACACAGGCCTCCTCTCATATGAGAGGGAGTGGGCTGTAATCCACCACGCGGGCCCAGTGCGGGTTGGTAGATGTCACATGTCTTCGAATTTTTGGTTCTAGGACATGCCGGTTTCCTCACGATGTTTTCCTTCACCCTTGCTTATTTATCGCCAAACTTAATTATATTAATAATCTAATCAATTTCAAAAGATGTCATTACCGCATTAAATCTTAAAAAACAACCCAATCTAGCAAATACAATGAAACAACGATACTGTTAATTAATAAACCACATTTTCCTCGAAAAACGTGCTCAAGTATTGAAAAATAGGTACTTAATGCGAACAATTAATGGGGGAGAGACAGAAAAATATGATACGCACAGTCAACGGTTACCAAGCGGGGACGGGGGGCAAGCTTTTATACGCCGTGCTCCCGCGACTTAACCCGTCTGCGATTTTAAAAATCAGAAGGAGGGGGCCGTTGCGACCCGCTCTCCCCCTGTCTCGGCGTAGAGTGGGCAGGGGACAATCGTGAAGAAAACGGTTATTAAAAAACACGAGAGATTACTTACAAGGCTTCAGTTTTAGAAATTTACAAGTTTTCTTAATAATGAGTCTAATTTGAATTAATTAATTAGTAGGGTTTCGGTTGATGTTTCATTTTTGTGGGAAATCAAATGTTGGATTTTATGTTCAAATTCAAAATTAGTGATTTCGTCGTGTTTTCTTGAGGTCATTGAAGCTTGGACAGATTTGGAAAGTTGCGTGGCTAGTTAGTTTTCCCACGTTGAGACTCAAGCAATAAGTCCCTAATGAAGATGTAATAATAAAATTAAAATGTTTCTCATAAGTACATACATACCTACTTAACGACTCACAGGATAAACAAATCGTAAATACGACAATAATTACCATTTTCCGGTAAAACATTTCCAACACAAGAATACTGTTTTCTATAATATCTCTTACGGCATATTTATGTCTAACGTGACTTGCATATTACCTGCTACTTAAATCATTGGTACTCAGCCCACTTCCTTTGCTAAATACATGCAAAAATACCGCAATTTTCCTTTTTAACAAAGATGTGGAAAATTATATAACAAATGACATTATGTCGCCACAGACTAAATCTATCGCCCTTAAACACTCAAATAATTGATCAATTAAAACACTTAATCCTTGGATTCCGTAAGCTAGAATCACAGATGAAGTGACCATTCAAATCAGTTGAAAGCAAAGCGCCGAAACAAATAGAAGTGCTAATATTCCGCCCGGCCAATACGGCAGGCGTAATTTAATCCTGGCGCGGCGGGGCATCCAAGGAAAATCTATAAATCTACCGCCATTAGAGTGGAGAACTCCCCGGGACTCTTATTTACTTCGGGCACAAATTCAGATGACAATGTTTTAGGGGAAGGCGTTGTAACTGCCCTAGCAGCGTAGGGTTAGCCCGACGACTCGACGAGACAGCGTAAATCATTCCGCGCGATATGTAAATTATTTTTATTACTCGAATTTGCACTTTGTTGCTTTGGAAAATAATGGGTGTAAACATGAGAAAGTATTTTTAATAACTCTCCATCATCTGAATGAGTACCTAGTGGAAAGAAAAAGAAAATTCGGATGGTTTTAACAGCAAAAGTGGCACCGTAGCCTCTTTAAATAAATTTTATTAAAACTACCATCTACATTCGACAAGTTCGCTCTGTCCTTCATTGTTTTTACCATGACTTGTGTCTTTTCCAATCGCCCTTCACATAAACAAAACCGTCTCAATATTCTTCGCACTGTCAACCCTACACACGCTACACCCACCCCCGTCAATTACTAACCCTGACCGATCCGAGGCGAGACTTATTGACGGACTGTTCCCTTTAAATCGTTGTCTCTGCATCCAGACGAACGCTTAGCCACACCTAATACTTTATCTGCTTTAATACTAATAAAACGTTGGTTTTACTTAAATAAAGTAGGGGTTTCATTGAAAAAAATTGTAAATTTATTGAGTAGACACGTATCAGATTTTGGAAAAGGTTGGGCAAGGTTAAACAGATAAAATGGCATGTGTTTCAGACTTTTAGTAACAATTATCATGGAATCACAGCCTAAGAAAAATTAAATAAAAATCTAGTCGTAAACACATACCTACGGAGATCTGTTGAAAGAAAGGTAAAACAAAGAATGAACTGACAAACCCACACCTATAAAATAGTCTATTTGGTACAAAATCGAAGCTAATAACATCATACTGCAGCCACAAATATGTCTGCCAAGAGTGGTAATTAAAAGATCGCAGTCACATGACCTTTCCACGCGATGACTCACAGAAGGCCAATGTTTTTCAGTGGAAAATTTCAGATGTTGACAGAATTTTCCGAGTATTTCGAAGTAAAGAAAAGGTCAACCCTTTGCTTGCTAGTGAGGGTTCTTACAGATGACTAGTGGATTGTGGTTCAAAGTAAAGGAAAGGTTAATCTCATGACAGGTTTGGGGGTGATAAAAGGATTATTTGAAGGATGCTTCACGCTCTGATCACCGATTCGTGGTGAGTGATCATTCTTAACAAAAGGAAAAAAAAAAGCGGAACCGTGGGGATCGTCATATTAAGAATGACCATTGAAGAAGGCGATCTATATTGACCAGTAGATAATATGAATGAAATAATACTACAAACCATTAGGTACACGAGTATGTAAAACTGAAACGTAGAGAATTCATCCGCTAGTTTTCTATTTTCGTGGCATGTGCACAGATTTGCGCACGCACGTGCATCAGATTCACACGTTATGTGTTATTGTGCACGTGTAAAATAACAATCACACACTTTCAAGAACGACTGTGTTGTTTGATTGAACTTTTCAATGAGACCGTTCAAGTTTTTAACAAGCTTTTCCAGTCTGTTGGATGAATTTACATAAATCGCGTATATTGATCTGTTTTCTGGTTTTCGATTCGTCGATTGCTGCAAATTGCAGCTGTTGCAAAACATTTTAAACAGATGGAAAAAAGAGTCCGTTTTATTATAGAAACACTACGATAAGTCTTGAAAATTATGTATTACAGGAACTAACTAAAAACATATTAAGAATATGTTTTATCAAATGTACGTGACACATTCTTCTTTACAACTTTTCATTCAATTTATTGAACCTTATTACCCCAATATCCTCATATGAACAGCCACAAAAGTTCCAAAGATGCGTATGTCACCCGCGGCGAGGGGATCTCCGAATCATTTCCAAGTTGGAATTTGGAATGATACACCAAAACTCAATCGAAACGATATATTACGCCGATACGCGCGGCGGACGCTAATCCAGTTATGGATGCCAAAGATTATTGGTGCATTGTTGGTTTACGTAGAAGGTACAAAACGAATAAAACATTTTCAGTTTTCTACTTACCCTTTTAAAAATCATAAAATCATTCACTCATTGATAATTGAACGCACATTCTAAATCGTGGGGCTTTTTTGCACAAGAATTCCTTATTTAACATAAGTGATCACTGTGGAAGGACTTTTGAAAATTCATCCCGGAAGGAGTTAATTAGACAAGGTAATTTGTATTTTTCGCCGATGCATAATACACTGGGCACACGCCTTTATTAATAAGTTGTTAACCAACGCAACGTAGCACAGTAACACGTGCTTCTACGATTTTGGCATTCGATATTTTGTAATTGTCGTATATTAATGTCCACCACACCTTCCTTCGTCTTTGTTGCTTCCTGCTATGAAACATTGTGAATCTAATGACTGATATTTGCAGTGAAAATTGTCTGGATTCATTGATCGAAACATCCAATTTGATGTCTGAAGAAAGAAACATCGATTTATAAAGCATATAGGTAGATGACTTGACCCTTGAATGTAAAGGTTGTGCTTTTCTACAAACGATGGGGCACTTGATCGTGTCTTGTGTGTCTTGTAGTTTGCACGTTAGAGCTTTACAGGAATTAATGGACGCCAATGAAGGTGTCAAACTCGTAGTTAAATTCTAGGCAGACTCAATTTAGATTGCCATCGTCGCACTCAACTAGTATTTTGATAGAGCAAAAAAATATTTAGGGCTTTTTCATTTTTGTCATGTCAAGTCATGAATTCATGATACGACAATCTCCAAATTTCATCTCTGTCCTACTGTCTAGCAAGCTATGCATGGCGATTAGAAGCATTAATTTAAAGGGCTAGAGGAGCCTGCAAATGAACTTAAATGTCCACTTCATTATTTCATACTAAAAAAACCGTTCTTGTTTCCGCGATACAAAATCAAGCTACTGAAGCAAAGTGAAGCTCCACCCCAAAATTTAAATTACTGATTCTTGCACGCGTAAGTTCAAACTACGATGTGCCGCTTCTGCGCAGCTCGAATCTATGAGCGCATTGCTTCTATATTTCATTCAGGCACAGCAGTATTGGCATTTGAAACCTGTATCGCCCCAGCCACTTCGCATGAAACATGTATTCGCACCAAACACGCTAACTTGTTTAGGGTACTAACTCATTTTGAACAATAACATAATATAACTTATACAAATGTTTCGTGTTTGTATGTTGTTAAAAATACATTAGTTATAGAAGCTGTAAGCACTGGTAGTAAATAATGTCTAGTTGGGTAAGTTCTCGTCTGTGATAATGTTATTAGTTGATATTAAAGGAATGTGTATGAATACAATTTAAGACAATCGACAAGAATGACTGCCAAAAAATAATATGCTATCACGTCAAACAAAGAATATTTGAACTCTCAAGAAGATTTGATGAGCAGTAGAATTTCCTTATGGCTACATTACTATTGTCTGGGAACCAGAAGTCACATCAAGATACCTATTTAAATGTACATCAAAAGAAACTAATATCTAAGAGACAAATGAACAAAACTAATATCTAAAAGAAACTCCAAATTTGGAGTTTATTTTGATGTGTGTAGATTATGTGGGATAATCTTAAAATTTTCATTCATCGTCACCATCATTCTCTTGCCCTTATCCCAATACATTTGGGGTCGGCGCAGCACATCTTCTTCTTCCATACTTCTCTATTAGTCATCCCATCAGACACCTCCTGTCTTGCCATATCATCCTTCGCACAGTCCATTCATCGTTACTTTTGGCATCAATCATCTTTCTTAAAATTTTCATTCAATCTAGACAAACGAACTATCCGATCACGACCCTGAATGAAGACATAAAAATAAATCCTACCCAGTACGTTAGTTGACATGATAATGGTGTACCTTCGTTGTGGAACCATCAATATTTCATGGGAGCAATATCGGTGGTTTAAACTGGCCGACTCGTTATTGCACATGTGAACTTTATGGGGAGTCACCCTCGGTACATAAATTTGGGAAAGTGCACCCCGTTTATAGGTACTTTGATACAACGTATTGATTTTGCAGATTGTCGGATTAACAGGTTTGATTACATGTTCATTTGTGTCTTTGTCGTTTATTTGCAGTAATAAGATTCTGTGGAATTCAAACAAGTGCTTTTGGGAATTTAATTTAGGCTCTCATATTGATCGATTGTTCTAGATTGTCGTAACGCCTTCAGTATGTCACTGTTTTTTTTTAATTTTAGTAAACCAATACTTGTATATCTTCACACGGTTTAATAAACGGTAAACTGAATTTTACTATTCTTTGCTTTGAAGCTTGTCAATTTTGCACTGTAAATACAGCTTGTAGCTCTGGATAGATTTTGCAAGGTTATTGTTGTCAAACGCTTCTGATCAGTCTTTTTATTTTTAATCACATCGGCGTTGTCCTCACTATCCTACTGCTGACTACCGTATTTACAATCATTATCATCATCATCTCTTGCTAATTATATGTTTTATGTCACCGAGTTTTTCACCCATATTTGCATATTAAACATCTTATCTTATCATCTGTGGAAGCTTTTTTACCTCCTGCTCTCCTGTCCTCCTTCTAAATATAGGCCCCTTTTGTGTCATGATATGGCTAGTCTATGTAAGTCTCTGTTCATTCTTATCAGTCAGAATTATATAAGTAGTACAAGCCCAAACAACCAAAAATGCTACATGTAACATGAGTCACTCGGCACCCCTGTCCCCTCACCCCTAATTATAATAGGAAAAGCGATTCAATCACAAAGTAATTCGTCTCTAAACAGATCCAGCGTGTAACTTCCACTAACGAAGTCAACGCAGCGGTATTAAAATA
This sequence comes from Cerastis leucographa, assembly GCA_963082945.1. Taxonomy (NCBI): domain Eukaryota; kingdom Metazoa; phylum Arthropoda; class Insecta; order Lepidoptera; family Noctuidae; genus Cerastis; species Cerastis leucographa. The sequence goes on along the minus strand of OY720356.1, from coordinate 14,302,590 downwards.
TTAGCACGTATTGTATGCATGACATGCGTCGCACGCATCGCATGCATCGAATGCTAGGCTATGTATATAAGAACCTAGCTCTTGTCTTCGACTTTGTCCATGTGGATTAAGTCTAATTACTAACCATTTGATTTTCTCAAACTTCAAAGCGTTGTTTTCTTTCATCTTTGTCTCCGAAATCCGTGTTACTCATTTTGTTTTTCAAAAATTTTGGCCATTTTTTAAGTTTTTTCATTCGGCAACAGCCTAATATTACTTCTCTAGGGGTTGATTGTTGCATAATCATGCTCTATTGCCACTTACTTAACCCTCTCAAAATCTTCTTCATCATCTTTAACAATTCTTTCTTCAGTCATTCGAGTTGTGCGTGCCAAACTGTATTTGATTCTATACGCAGTATGTGTCTACAAATATTTTCAACCCATTCAGCACGCATGCAACGTTGTAGGGCCGTCACAATCATCTCACAGTGCGTCCCCTTTCAATCTTCGTTGTAATAAATAAAAGGGGCAGTAAAAAATGTGAGGAGGACCGCTGGCGCCCTCGTGTTTGCCATAATCAACGTCATTGAGGGTATTTATGTGTTGGACTCGCGAAATTTCAACATTCTCATATTAATGTTATGGGTTTCATAAATATTACTGCGTGTGGCCGCATGGACGCAGGTTGCATTGCGTTTGAAAGGGATGTTTCTACTACGCTACTGCTGGGGACCGTAAAGTGGCGGGAAATTTGTGTGAAAAGTGAAGAACTTGAACTTTCAGTTGTTTTAGTTTGTAAGTAGCTGTGAATACCTTGATACCTTGATACGTAACAATATATGGAGTAAATCCAATGAATGTTAAAGTTTTAAATCGCGCAGATATGCGCGCTTTAAAATTTAGTCTTAAGTTATGCTTTTTCATGTGTTTTCATTTTTACCAAGATAAAAGCTGCAACTAGATTAATCATTTATTTGAAAGGATATCACTACTAAATAAATAATACATTTTACTTTGCAACCGGAAAAACAAACTGAGTTCAAAATACCCATAAAAATGACACAAAATCGCAAATATAAAGTGTAGCTCACATCCATGTACTGCCACCCCCTATACAAGACAGATATTATGTAAAAACCTAACGGGAGTCTCTTCAATCAATACACGTTACTAGATGATGTAAAAGCTTTCTTCTCATTCTACAGCGCGAATTGAAACCCTAACGTCCTAGGTATAAGGTTAAATGTCAACTTCAGAAAAAAACATGATTTTTTCCTGACAACAAAAATATCCTGTTAGACAATATTCGCTCTTAATACAAAGTAAAACAACATAAAATGCGTACGCCATGAACGTGTAAGAGGGTGCCCGCGGAAGAGTTAGTTTTTTTGTGAATATCAAAATATGAGCCCCCTTTTACAATCCTATTGTATCCGATATTGATCCCCATAATAGTTTGCGTCGGCTGGTCCACTGTCTTAATAAAAGGGATGAAATGATGAATGCGTCAGTTAGCCAGGGGTTTATGCTCACATAATTTACGTTAAAACAAACAAATAAAACACCATGAGTGTTTTTAAAAGTAAATTAAAAATAAATGATACATTGAATTAATTCACACCGGTTGTTGTATGAATCATAGTAGGAGTACATTAATTTAAATTGAAGTTTCGTCCATCAACACTTGCCAAACCGGAATGACGAATGGTTAACACGTATTATAGTCAAATTAAAAAGATCTTTGGTGCAATAAATTAAGATTTGTACTATCGATTTTTGCTTGTGATACAACAAAATATTTTATAATACTCTCATGGTACATTAAGGCCTATTCAATGTCAAAACATGTAACATAAACTTGTCAAAATATTAAATTAATAACGGGTTTAAAAACATAAGCGTGAAAACGTTACAGCCGTAACAGTTACATGGCTCAGTTATGTAGATCAGGATTTAAATCTAACAAAACTACTGTAGTAGGTAATATAGATTAACACGATAAAACAATCACTTAAAACAACAGTTTCATAATTTATGCTCAACATTCGTTTAGTGCAATATTAACGTACACACGAAACAGAAAGAGATTAGATTCGTATCACGCGTAATAATTAGTTGTTAATGAAGTCAACGGCTCACAGTAACAGTGAACAAAGAATGGATGTAATAACTCATAGCAATTAACGCAAAAACATCTTTCATCCGCTCTCAGTGTGTGAATTGTGAAATTAATTAAATTAAATAGATGTAGGAATCATTGTAGGGCAGCGAAATGAGCGGTGATTTGTGTTAACATGCGAAAGATTGTTTTGATTGTTTTTTTTTTTAAGTTTTATTGTTCTTAGTATTTGTATCTTCTTCTAAGTACTTCCCTAGGTAGGGTTAACACAAATATACCTTTATATTATTATTTTTCAACTTACTAAAGTTTAATGATAGTACCTATCAACCAGATAGAGCTCCTAGTGAAATATTTGATGATATTTCAGCAGCACACCTTAATCAAACGAATTCCCTTGCAAAATTTCTACATGACCGTAAGTAAAAAAATAAAAACAGCTATCCTCTTCTTGATGATACAACACCTAGTAATGGTATTGTATCATCGAGAAGAGGATATGTCGGATTGAACATGACAACCTAAAGGTTGTCCTTTAAAAGTCTCTTTCTCCTGTATGCTAGAATCAGCTTGCAGTGATCAGGATTACCCCACCTCTAAAAAATAACATCTACAAAAAAAATCTTTACTTTATTGCGTACCAAAGATGCAGATTGCCCATCCGATTGCTAGTCGTGTTCTTTAATAAATATGCAATTACAGAAGCATTGCATGTCCATGCATCCCTGAAAAAAACGCAGTAATACCAAGTTCTAATGATGGGTAGAACACTTCACCGAAAAAGGGCTTTATCTATAGTATTTTTTATTTTTGTCAGCATTAAAGAACATTTTTTGTAGCGTTTAACCATGGATATAGTAATAGGTGTTAAATTATGGCAATAAGTTTAATGGCTTTTAAGTTTATAACTCTTAAAAGTTTAATGCTCATTGTCATCAAAGAAATCGCAAAACAAGGAAATTCTTCCATCTTACTTTATAAACAATAACCAAACAACATTTTATTATTTCCAGTTCTCAAATCATATCTTATATCGCTTTTTCCGGGGCCTCTTTATATAAGAACAAAACATATTGAATTAACATTAATTTGAAACAACAAAAATGGCTAAGAAGCGGTAAAAGTAACCATTATATCATAACAAGCGTTGAGAAGTAATTAGTGTCTTTAGTTATTTCTTACACAAACAGACAAAATGTAGTACGTTAAGTTACCGATAGATGGCGAGGAATGTTCAACTTGAGAGTCTAACCGAGAGGGATTTTGGTACCTATCGAATCTGTGAAACAAACAAATCAATACTGCACGATAAAGATAAAGGTGACGACGATGGATTACCAATATCTCCTATCTTAAAGTTGCAACTTTACAGAAAACGAACAAAAAAATAAAACATTGGTTTGTCGGATGAAATTAAAACCTAATTACTTTTCTGACCCGTGGAACACCAAAGTGGTTCACCTGGGTGTTCCACGATTAATTTTCTGTACCCTTGGTTCACTTAATGAGTGAACCATGGGTAATTTTTAAAAATATTGTACCTGTAGATCACCTAATTGGTGAACTAAGAATGATTATATAAAATAATGTACCCATGGTTCACCTAACTGGGAAACCTCCGTACCTAAATAAAAAATGCTTTAAAAATCATCATCTACCAATACCAGTATTTTATATGGAGCGACTGCCTGTCTTACCTACAAAACAATTATAGGAATATAAATTAGTGTAATATTAGATTTGACTATAAAGTGACTTGGCAAGTAGCAGACTTGCCAAGTTACTATAAAGTGACTTGGCAAGTAGCAGACTTGCCAAGTTACTTTAAGATACGAAGTATTGATTGTACTTTCACTAACACATTTTTTTTTTCATTTAAAATATGTGTATTTAGCGGTATTTTATTTAATTAAGTGCTCTAAATTTTATTTTTACATAATGATGTACATTATTTACAAACTACATATAGATGTAAAATAATCGCCATTTTTTGGCCAAAGAATCACCAGCATTGCCATCCAACATGGCAATGCGACCAGCATTCTGGGCACTTTTCCTGTTGACAGCGATGTGAAAAAATTATTTGACGCACTGTATTTTTGACACTATCGAAAGTTAAAAAACATCAGAATCAGAAGCCGAATCATCAGAATTAGAGTCTTGTATCTTTCCCTATTCTTATCTATCATCTTCATCACATTTGAGATTATTCTGATTCTCGACAACTCTCATCCAGCCACCCCTCTTTGATCATTGTTTAACCTAATGAATGATGCAATGAACTCCTGCGAAGATCCAACTGAATCATGTAGAAAATAATTATGTTCTGATTGATTAATATTTTTGGTCCTGCCTGATCTGAACTTGTAATAGATTCTGAAGTCAGTCATTGAGAATTCAGACGTAGTCTCCCAGATTTTTAATCTGGACTCCAGATGCGCAAGTAAACAATTTCCAATAATAAAAATATGGTTCTACTGCAAAATCCGTCTGTAATAGTAGTGTTAACTAAAAGTAATCTAACTGTTAAAATAAACGTGTTCCGGAAAGTCGTTACATTATATGGTTTCATTAACAAAAATAAAGCACTCTACTAATTACTTTGGAATTTCCGTGGTTGTAACAAATTATTGATAAGTATTTTTACACTCAATTTAATACAGGTTCACCTTTGTAAACTTAAATTAACATCATTAATTTTAATTAGCACCTTAGTACTAGTTGTATGAAATTTTCTTAAAAATCGTGTCACTATATTTTTAGGAGGTTCCTTTCTCTGAAGTCCTGAGCGCCGCCGCGCCGGTAACTTAGCCCTGTTCCAAATATCGGTGGGCTACAATATTTTAGAGTTCAGAGTTCAATGAGTATGCACACACAAAGCATGCAAGATGTTCATTGCAGAAAGGATCAGTCATATTTTAACTTTACGGCGTAATATACACATATTTTAAACATATTTTTTAAGAAGTGTTTAAAAATGTATGAAAATTTGTAATGAAATACATAAAGGGAATAATGTCACTCGCATAAACAAATAAAAAAAACGTAAATATCAACCCAACGTCCACAATTGGTTGCTAAACGGTGCTGCTACGGGGTTGTCGTGAACGCGTAGCCGTAAGCTACGTTGTTACGTAACCGCGTAACGGGCCGGTCAATGACCCCGCGGCGACCTGCGCGCGCGCCTGTCGTCGCCCTACTCGACAGACTTGTTCCGTAGAATAGGTACCAACGTAGATGTGTGTGTAGGTAGAAATGGTTCGATAGTAGGTAAATACTGTTTGTTTTTCTATCCTTAACGTATATATATGGTGACTGGTAATTAGTGACTGATACTTATTTTTCTTTTATTTATATTCACTTTTATCACAATAATAAAACAGGCCTATGATATTCGCGGGCGCGCGCCTGTGTTCTATCAGCTTGTGACAAAAGTGAATGAGTATAAAAAAAAATGTTTTTTTGGGCAAAGGTGTTTGTTATTATGACTATAATCACATGTTTAAGTATAGGTCGAATCACTAATTACCAGTTACCCTATAGTCTTTTAGTTAGTAAAAGTCATTGTTATTTTTTTTAAGCTCCATAATTATTTCTTTAGCGCTTACTAGTGAAATTTAGAATCAGCAGTACTTAGTGATAAATTGTTAGGCTGGTCCCAAAAAATCTAGACCATCGGTGAAATAACGTAAACTCAGGTAGTCCTACTAGATGCTCTATAATTATAATCAACATTAATACACGGTTTACTTTCTTCGACATTATTTAAGAGTTAAGAGATCTGGACTTTGTTTCCAACCAATGATCATCAGTACCTAAGTACCCACCAGTAAGTATCCTGACATTCTAATTTGACTTTTAAAGCTTTCGTGTAAGTACCGTCACGTCGAGGTGTGTTGTATCATTGTCTAAGCACCTTATTTCACTTCTTTTACTTCGCAGTCGCGGAAGTCGCAATAAGCCTTTGGCTGGTGCATGTAATTCGTGGCCAAGCACTAGACACGGAAGTAACCACACACCCTTCGTTCGACGCTTCTGCAGATTACTCTATGGCGGTAGCACTAGGACGTGTTTCGTTCTCGTTAACAGATCAGCCCGTGCGCCATAGGACGCCAAACATCGTGACGTTTATGGCTTTTATTGCGCCCATTGTTGGCTCAAAGCGGTGCCTTACGAGTAATTGCCTATTAATTTATATTTGTTCTAAGTGCTTTGTTAAAATATCTGACATGCGATTTAGTCGGCGCCTCTAGGAAGTAAGGGAATGCAGGGATGAGAATGCGCTGATTTAAATTCACAGATTTGGTTAGAAATTGGGTAAAAAATGTTTTCACAGGAAAACTAACCGTTGCCCTTCGTGAGAGAGTGCGCCGCTGGACATAGGCCAATCTTAAGCATCTCCCCGACGTTCCATCCTCCACCTTCAGTATACAATCGATTACAATCACCATGTTTTATTTTCCGTATAGGCAACCGTAGTGTGGGACCCACCAGCTTGACGACCACGACCTTATACACTTAAAATTACGCCTATAATCCCCGACGGACTAGACCGAGGTTAACCTGATAGTACACCCGCATCTAGCTAGTTATGTTAAAGTCCCATGCAGTAGGGGGCGAGTCTAGACTAAGAAATTCCTCACGAAAAACCCAATAACACTTCTTGACCCGGGAAACTAACCCAGGACCTTATGCTCAGCAGTCGCGTTTGCCATTAGACCAACAAGGACGAGGTTGAAAATAATGACGGTCATTGTTGAGAAAGGCTAAATAAAGGTTAAAAAAGCATTATCCTTCTTTGAGCCACCACTGCAAGCGACCACATACACAAGTGACAACATACAAATTTTGTTTTTGATTTCCTTCCGACAATGTATGCTAATACTCGTAGCAAGTGACGAAGTGTAAGGTCAAAAGTAACAAGTGAAAAGTGCGAGGTCGTTAGCCTGTCACCGAGCATCGCATTAACCTGGATTCTTCACTTGTTTTGTATAGGCCAGAGTTACCAACCTACATTGCCTTAAAAACACAAAAGATTGAGTAAACAGTATTTTTCGAATTTAGAAGAAGATATTCGTTTGTTTTTTTCATTAATGGTCATTCCTTCTCCAAAAAATGCGAAGGCAGACATCTATCAACCCGCACAGGGCGCGCGTGGTGGAAAATAACCCAGCCACTCGCAAAGATTAGTCCTGTCTCCCAGCAGTGGGAGCGTTTTAAACTAATTGAATTAACGTACCTATTCCTTTTCCGCCAAGAAGAGCCCTTCTCTACTGTGGAACATTTTCAGGCCCGTATTTTTATTCTTGTAACCTTTTCAAGAAAAAAAATGCAGAGGACTGGGCCCATAACTTATCAAAATTGTAACAAAAGCGTGATGCCCACGGGTTCACAATCCATAAATGATAAAGGGAACTCCAATTGATTTCCGCGTTGCGCCGGCGCAGAGTCATCTGATTGAGCTAACCGTAAAGTTACGGCTGTGTGCCGTTTGCCCACTTAACGCAAAACTCTAGATAAATTGACAGAAAAATATATATTGACAATTTAATTCAAATACTGAGTAAACCTACTTTATTTTTGACGGTCGGCTTTCTAGCTTCCTTTTATAATTAATTATGTTATTGCCACCGGTACTACAAATTGGTGGGGTGATGGTATTAACTTTGATTAATCAGTTTTTGTAAGTATTTCGAAGAAGACCCAGTTGTCAAACACGAATACCTAAAAAACTAAACCTGCAGATAAAACCAGAATTGAGGTTAAGTTAGTTACATAATTTGTATCTATTGAATAACAATTTATGCTGCAATTTAGCTTTAAATTAACCTTAAACAATAGACATAAAGATTTCATGGGCAAACTGCGCGAGCGCTCAGGGGGAAACACGACAGTACTTTGCAGTAACATTGATCATGCTGTCAGTACATAACTTATAAAACCTCTACATTTAATTCTTTCAAGTAAAAAACAAATTACGCAGCAAAATTATATAAAATCTTACAGACCTTGCATGTTTTTATTATTAGTAATCTTAACATACGGCCAAAATTTAAAATTCAAATGCATTATTTAACACCTTGTGTGCTTTGCTACTCAACGATTTTTTATGTAGCATTCATTAAAATCAAGTAGGAAAACAAGTATCTTCTGTCAGAACATAGGTGTAATATTATGTAGGTACAGTCAGCATCAAAAGTCGGTTAACACTTATAAATATTACACCAAGTTTTGTGCAGGTCCGTGTGATCTGATATTATATTGTTTTGCGAATTTGTGTAACCATTGATGAAAATATTGTTGTGTCTTGTATCCAGTCTGGTAATATGGATCGTTCTAAAACTAAGACGTCTTATAATTTTGGTTATGTTAAGCGATTTTTGCTGTTGACTGTACCTACTAGGTATCTACTATTTAAAACAAAAAAAAATATAACTACCCACTTTAGAAACAGAACTGTCACACGACGATGTCATAAAGGCCCTAATAGACGGTTTGGGGTGAACATCGTGAACAACCAGGCTGAGTTGATGTCAAGGCTTTTAACAGAAACACGTGACTAGCCAATGAAAGGAAATAAACGACTCAAAGGAAAGCATTAGCCCAACAATAGGACAGCATGGGCCAAATAACAACAACAACAATCCATTTTATACAGACCAAAGCAAAAATATACGACAAAATAAGATTTTAACGGTAAATTCAAGAAAAGAAAAAAAAACCTCAATATAAATTATTTCCTCAAACTTGGCCTCAAAACTTATAAATAGCCAGAACCAACTTATCTAATCATTACAAGGTAAATTACGAATGAAACGAGGTGCTAATTTTATCCGAAACTAATCTTTATGATCCACATCAAAAGGGGATAGATATAAGAATGGATGCCACGCTTTCTCCAATTTAATTTACCGAAGTATTAGATTTGAACTCACACAAAGTGATTTTATTCTCATCGTATTATTTTAAATGTCTGAATAAGTTCGGGGCAACAATCTGTTTCTACTTAACGGTAACACATAATAGACGGCGACTGAAAAAAGTTTAGGTTCGAGAACTAATGGTTACAATACCGCAGTTACAAAATTTGATTAGCGGAATAGTCAAGTCGGAATTCGTCTATGAACGTTAATAGTGAAAACTGTGAGGTATGAAGAAAATCATGGTTGATAGATGCGGTATTTCTGACTTTTGATGTGTCTCATAACCTCAAGTGATCATAAGACGCCATATTCAATTAAGACAGATAACATAACCAATATTTCCGGTTAATTAGTATCATCCAAATTATATCAGTCTTGTGGATGGTTTCAATTTTAATCATAATATGCTTTTATTATTAAGCTACAAATAGAAATAAAATAATAATGAAATATGTAGTAAGTACAAGTATCAAAATTACTGGCCCTAGAGTTTCAATCCCAAACGGCTCAAATACATAATTACCAATTAAATTATTGTATTTGCGCCGTTTATGTTTTTCACCTACAGTTGGCCGCCCCAGCGCAGCTTACCGTTCTAGGATGATAGGATGGCGCAAGGGTGTGGACGCAAGTCGCATCCCACACGAAAGGCCTACCCAACTTCCATGGCATTATGGTCATACCATCTGGTCTCTTCCCATCGACGCGTGCCAAGACATTGGGTTCTTCAGCTGGCACCCCGTCGGTGGCAAGAGCACGACGGATGAGATCATTAATGCTAGCGTGCCGCGTTATCCGATATGCACTCTTACTGCAGGAAAGGCCATGGTGTCCGAGGCTGTCGACTGCTTCACACATCGACAGCGATGTGCAGCCGGGGACAAGGAGCGCCCAATCGCACACCAAAGACACGACCATTATATCATAAACTCATAAACATTTAACTCACAAACATAAAATCGAATTGTGTCTAATTACGCCTTCATCGCGATTTTATACACAATGCCACATCTACGACTGCCCCTGAGCGTCGTACCTCGCGGTGCTTAGTTTCGTTGTCCAGGGGCAAGTGGAACGGTACCGCGGCCGACGACCCGAGATTGCGCCGATAACTCATCGCAGTGTTTATTCACTATTATCGAATCGTGGACGCGCCTGCGAGACACCATTGTCATGACCGTCTCTTTACATTTGTCATTGTTGTTTTCATGTTGCCCAACTCCAACACACTGTTTTTTCCGCGCTTTTATGCTAAAGAACAGTCTTCATAATTTCTTTGATAGCTCAAAAGTGATGAACCTATTTTAAAATCAATTGTCAACAATGGAAATCAAAATTCGAACAAGTGGTAACAACGGTACATACTCAAGTAAAAAATGGAAGCAGACATACTCGTGCCAGAATTAAAAAGAGTAGGTAGACAGAACAAAATTCTACAAATCAAAAGTCTATTGAACTTTATTAGTCTTGAGAAATAAATGTTCAAATTCAAAATAACTGTTCCCAGGTATAAACTGATGTAAACAAATAGATCAAAATAATACGAACACGAGAATGTCTGCAGTAACGGTGCAGACGGTAAGCTTATGGTCATAGAGGTCGCCAGTACCGAGGTTCGAATATCAGACGCAAACAAAATTTACATTCCAGATAAACGTTTCTTAGATCTATCGTAAAACAACGAAGGCGTCACATTTTATATATTAACAATAAAAACTGGTTTGGAAGTGACCAACGTTTAATAAAATCAACATTCTTTGAACTATTAGAGAGAGTTGTAGGGTCTACAAACATTCAGTGAGTAATGATTGTGTTGGTACTAGTAATTAATTAGAGGCCGATGATTTCGAGCACTTATTGGATCGCGAACGGGTACGAGAAAATTAGCGGTTATTAATGCATCCCGTCCGTAGGGCCCTCGTTTTAGTTGAAGCGGTAGCGGAGAGCGCTGATTTTACATGATACAATCTCTACGCAATAGCTTATTAACATTACTTCATCAATTCGAAATCGAGGATCATATCCTCGATTTAGAACCTTACCTACTTAGTACCTTACCTACGTAGTACCTTTCTACTTACTCCATAGATATCGTTTGTTCATCATTATCATCCGCAGCCTGAAGTCACTCACTGCTGGGTATAGGCCTTTTTTTTGTGCCAATCTCCACGTTCCTGTGCCATATTTATGCATATCATCTTTCTATTTTATATAGATATACTTTGATTTATTATACAAAAAATGCATATGTTTTCATATTAACTGTAATATTATAAGTTCACGGAACTCCTCACTCCTGAAACTCGCAATATCATATTGATAACGATAGGTACAAGGAAACTCGTATGGGTCGCTCGAGCAATTGAGTATATACCCGGTAGAATTAAAGTTCATATTTTTCCATTTTACAGAAAATATCTGCATTTATCTGTAAGCTGTTCCTTATTTTCGTCTCTAAGATCTGAGTTTTAAACTTACAGCCTCATTTCAGATTTATAAGACTTCATTGTGTACTAAACCTCGTAATCTCATCATAAATACCTACTTATTGAAAAGCGACATTAGACAAATATCTAATCGACCGTGTATATCAGTGTATTTATCAGTACAACCTTAGAAGGCTTTTTTCAAAGACCAACAAAGAAGCAGATGGCCTGGAGGCGACGCGGTGTACCTCGCAGGAGATGGCGGGATGAACTGGACATAACCAACGATCAGTGGTCCACATTGGCGCTGGATCGAAGGATTTGCAAGTCATGGGGCCTGTGGCCTTTACCCAGCAGTGGGCTGACACAGGCTAACAGTAAGCAAAGAAGCTCAAAAAAGAAGAATCGATAACTCAAAAATAATTTCACACAGAAAGATCATACAAAATTCAACAAAAGTATTGCATCACAACGAACAAGACCTCTACAGAAAGCCCTAAAATTCATCTCCGAAAAACATAAAGAGGTGTGACAAATAAATTGTAAACTTTATTGTATACACTTTATTGCAGGTTGGGTGTGATATTGAAATGTTTAGAACTGGTTTGCCTCCCGGGCTAGCCGGCTCGCTGACCCCGAACTCCCTGGGAATACGGAATCGCGATTCAGGATCAAACGCGCCTAGAGCATAGGAAATTAGAAGTGGCGCCGACCGCGCTATTTATTGTTTTGCACGTTCACCGTTGTGGATTATGTGCTATCGGTGTAGTCTTGCACGCGCTAATCTACATGCACTTGCCTATAATAAATAGTTGCTGTTGTTTATGTATTGAGGTTTTGAATAAGTCGGTGTGAAAGTTGAATGGCCAAGCGTTATGTCGCTTAGATTTTACAAAATTTTCCTCGTTATGTGTCTATATCTATCTTCTTATTCATCTTCGTTTCCTCAATGCTAACGATAGCGATCACATACGACACGTCTTCGAGTTATGCGATCTTCTGCTGTGCCGAGTGCTTGGTACAAGCTGCCACGAACAGCCTTCTTGATAGGGTCTGACCAACTTGTCAGTGCACTTATATCTATCTTAAGTAAGTTTTAATCCTACTGCACTTCAGCTTTCTGTGTTTCTTTAGAAATCAGCCCTCATTCAAATTCGAAAGTGTCACCTCCACGTTAAGTAGTCCACTAGCAACCCAAATACATGTGTGCCAAACCATTATAATTTGTCCTTGCTACCTCTTTATCAAGGTCAGGTCAGAACAAAAAGACACCTATCCACCACACAAGTCCCCACTCACAGGTAAAAAATGAATGACAAGAGGACCTTAACTTTGATGTTGTTAAATGGCAATGTGTGTCCTCAAAAAGAGATAAAAAAGTAAATCTGCAAGGTTGGCGACATGAGTTACTAAACTGCATCTTTAAATACGTAAAAAACTGAATAATTATTTTTATTTTTCATTGCCGACTTTGATCGGAGGTTAAGAAAGAGCCTCTTCAAGAAGTTTTGGTCGTGTATGTCACCTGAGCTTTTCTTGCATAAAGCGTTTGCCATATGCTACACGAGAAATTTTAAACTGCAAACGTGTCATCTGCGTGGATTTTAATTATGTTTATGAGCCAAAGTTTCAATTTAATTAGTTCATAAATTACTTAAGAATAAAGCACGTATGTTTAATTTATATTAAAATTGTTTGTAATATTGTTTACATTTGCCAAAAACAATTGCTTTCTTGTTTTAATCCATTTTACACGATTATTTTCAGGGTTGACACCAAACAAGGTTTGGCTGCCAGAGACTTATATTCTGTTACTTCAGTTTTTCACCTGGCATTGGAAAAAAAAACCACCCGAATAATAAAAAAGAGATTCTATGTATTTCAGTGAGTTTTCTGTGGAGTCATAAATATTTCAATGCCGGTGATACAGCAATGACATGAGATGAGGAAAATCTTGTCGCAATATAAGACAAGGGCATATCGTACAATACAAAGTTCTAGTAAACAATTATCTAGGACGTTCTTACGTCAGCCCATTGTTTACCTAATCTTAACAGTCTTTTACATGAGTACACATACATTGACGGGAGATTATTGCACCAAATGGAAAGTTTTCGAAGTAAGAAGAGGATGGCTTTCGTCTTGGGGTAAAAAACTATGTTTCAGTTTTAAAAACTGAAAATATCTTTAATAGTAGGTACATTTTGTTCTTTACGGAATGATTAATAAGGCTCATCGAAACGAAGATAATATCCATCTCATTTCAATTAATCGATTTGATCGATCAATCAATCGGGTGTGAACTCTGCCAAGTAGGTAGTAGATTCAATTTTAGTTATCAACCTCATTATCCAGTTCCCTAAACAGCCTAAACAACAAAAATATAAACAAGATTACCAAACAGATAAATTATCACTATCTCCAACCAACACATTACATATGCTCACAAAATTAATTTTGCAAAATATGTTCAACCCTAGCGAATCTGACAATGTGTATGTGAAAGCTCACGCACACACACACACGCACGATGTTGGCTGTGTTGTTATGTTGGTAGCTGTGTGCGTGGGTCGGACAACAAGCTATGCGTCGGTATTTATCCCACATTAGCATGCATCCGTACCATTGATCCGACCTCTTTGTTCACCCAAGCCCTTTATTTGGTGGATAACCCAAAAATGGTAACTACAACAACATTATCTTGTACTCAAGTTGTGGGCACGGATTGACACATAATTATGATATGGCTTTATTTTCTCACACTGGTGTGTTTAACCGTCAATCATGTGGTGAAATTTCTTGCGCGTATTGTGTTCAGCGTCAGACGATGAGCCTACCGAGTTTCCCGATTATATTGCTATCTTGTCCAGTTTAAAAGGCAGTTAATTGGTCACTTTCTAAAAGTGTTTTATTAGCAAGAAAATGCTTCCGTTGTCACCTAATTACAGGCTTGTTATTATCTGAAGTTTTTCGTTTCATTTGTCAAATACTCGAAAAACTGCTCAACAAAATGTGGTACAATTTTTTAAATTAGTTATCTAGGAAGGGTTTGCTGATTAATTCTGCACACACCCAGGCGGCCGTTATCCAGAATAAAGGGAAACAATTTAATAGGCTAGTCATATGTTAAATAAAACGCAGTCATAACACTGGAATAGGGCTAAAATGGAAGCAGCTACGGGTAGTAAATATCGTGTGTGTCGTCTAATGGTGCCGACTTGGCGAATAACGGCCACCGCCGATATGAACCCTCATGCTTATGTGAATCAAAATTACAGTTTTGTTTTGTGCTTTTGATTGTTGCACCTTTTAAGCGACATCCAGAAAGTTTTTGTGTGAGTAGCTGTGAACAGAAACGCGAAAATGTAATGTAATGTCTTTGCGTAAGTAAGTAAATATAACGTGGTCTTATAAGTCATGTAAGCAAACTTCAGCAAAGTCTGCCATATAATAGACTTACTTTATGTTTATATCTGTGACATCAAAGCCAATTTACAACTTATACAAATGTAAAACAACCCACTTGACCAGGATCCGAGAAGTAGGCAAGAAGAAAATTGTGACCCAAAACCTATTCATTAACATTTGAAAGTCGAAAGCTCAAAATAAGCAAAGGTACAAACGAAACGAAGATTACTAGACACGTTCAGTTTTCTCAGTACATATCATTATTGGTAACCCGGCTAAGTTATGTGGTGGTTGATGTAACAGAAATTCAGTGCGGTTTCCTCATGATTGTATTTGGTCGTGTTACGCCGACGGGCATCCGAGTGTGGGTTTATGACAATAATGTAACCTGTGCCCGGCCGTCGGCATCAGGCAATAAGTTACTTTTGTTTGTTGGTAAGCGTTTAAAACTATAGAACACTTGAAAATGTGACATACACTTAATAATAATTTTTACATACATAATTTTATCTTTGATTTCTTTCAGAAACCGACTACGATGATAGGTAAAAAGAGGTTGTATATTATGGGGCTTACTCCTTGCATGACCAAAGTGTAAGCGCAGATTACAGTCCCGAAAAGCCAAGAAGAAATGTAACGATTTTTAGTGGTATGTAGCTATGAATCGCTAGGGCGTAGCCGAACAACATCGTAACCCATTTTTTCAACCTCTAGCGTTGAATATATCTCGTGAAAAAAATATGCCGTGACACAATCCTGCAGCTATGTTTTTGAACGTTGTGAAATGTTATTTCTTTTAAATAGGTTGAGGTTCATTAACAATACATAAGTGTAAACTATCCATTTTTATTAAAATTAAACTGAAGAAAACATAATTACAACTAGAGGGAAAGCGAAATTGTACTTCGCTTTTAAAAGTGCAGTACTTTGTTGATCATCCAAAGAGAGAAACACAAAATGAGGGAGAAATAATCAAAGCACTTAAGTAAGTTCGAATTAAGTAAAACAGCGGCCAACTATTACGTTCATAAATGTAGTTGCTCTTACCGAAGGCAAGCTACTTAATTAGCCCAGTTTATAAGTTATACTTTAATGTACGCTTATTTGATTTAGTTAACCATTTCATGTAGACTATGTATTAGGTAGGTGCTTTTAATGTCAGACAGTCGGCATGACATTTTATGAAACAACGAATGGGTGTCAGTTAACGCATTTGCATATTCGCGTTAAATCTTGCTTGTAAAAACTTTACGGTTATTTCTTAACTGTTTGAGTAAATAGAGGTAAACTTGTGCATTCTATTTCATCTTGAAAAGACTGATTGAGCCCTGGACAGACGATGTAGCGATAACAGTAATGTTCTATTACACACCCACACGCATAATACCAACGTATCTAAAGCATCGCAAATTTTCCTTTATCCTACAAAACGAAGCGCGTACCGATTAAATGAGGTGCTCGCGTTTCTCCAGATAGCCAAGCGTCTTTTTGTCTCCCTTCCACTTATGAGGACACTGCAATCCGTCCCTTTCCCACCAGCTTGCGCAGCCTCATCTCGACGGCACCTCGCCGTCGCCTTCAAGTCACATATTTTATTTGTGGAGCCTTCCTGCATCCAGAGGGGACTAAAGCCTCCCATGCACAAAACGATCTCTCCTACTGTTCAAAAACGAACCTTCGGTAAGGTAGACTTAAATAAGCAAATGGGGTTCAGAAATCAGTCGGCTAGTGAATGGTAGGTTTGCGTTTGTCGTGTCGGAGACCTGCCAATAATATTCACCCACACATTCGCCAGGATGCAATAATCGTAGCCGATTTTATGCTTATAGGTGTGGAACACACGCGAATAGGTGACGATATGGCGAAGGCTGTAAATTGTGATGCAATGAAACCCTGGAATGTTGTCACGTCTCAAATACATTCAAATGCATATTGCTAAAGATTTTATTGTTATTACAATGTGAAAATGACATTTATTAATGTTGGAAACTAAATGTACAATAAATGCACTCAAAATTATATACATTGCGGTAGCACTTATAATTTTATGCCAAATGGTAATACGACCGAAGTAATTGGATCTATCACAACCACCAAACAACAGCCTTAAGCCGCATAACTCAAGAAAAAAAGAAATAAAAATCAAATTCCCCTCAAAACAAGATGACAAACATCTCATTAAGAAAAATTTAATTAGCCATAAAAATCATTGAGCACTTTTAACGTACACAGCATTACACTTAACACTTAAACAGATATTAAAAAGCTTTAAAAATAAGTTGTAAAATATAAGGAATATGTTGCAGAGGTTAATAACAAAGACAGCTAAACGATTGTGGGTATTTGACCCGGAGACGAAATGCTCTGAATCATGTCGCTAAAAAAACTATAAAAAACCGCGCGTTAACAATGTCATGTCGGGGAGTAATTTAGTTAAGTCCCGCTATTAAGTTATTAGCTGTGTACAAAACATAACAAGTAAATATACTGCAGATATATATCAATATCAGATCGTATATGATAACAAAATTAGGATGGGGGCGGTTTCTAAGTCCAACCTACCTGTCGTGAAATTAATAATTGGCATTTAGTACAGCAGATGCTTTTTACTGTAGTATCTTTTGTAAGTAATTCTTTGGCTAAGAGAGTTTGCTGTATTCTATGAAAAGTCATGCAGGGTTACACGAGTCGAAATTTTGAGGAACATACCCCAAAATAAAACATTGGTTTCCTTATTCAAAAATAACATCGTATGTAAATTTTCTACAAAATATATTTAACTCTATACTATCATTTAAATCTAAAGCGAATATAACCACAATAATTCATAAGGGAATTAATATTTCGAAATTGTTTACTAAAATTAGGTCAAACCAATACCTGGGATCCATATTTTAAAATCAACCTGTTAATAAAATTCATTGAAACCGAAATGACGTCATCTTGGACCCAAGATCAAAAACACATATAAAATTAAGCGGTACAAAACCGGGGTTGCTAAGTTGAAAAAAGAGCAATAAGGTACCATAAGCCGAACCATGATTGTCGCGGCCGATTTTACGAGCGAACCACGATGAGTTACCGCAACCTTCGGATCATTTGCGCAACTTACAAAGCTCTGTATTCATTAATTTACGTGACGGTTCCGAAGAAACCCTTTAAACGCATATCTCTGACGTGAGTATTGCTGAGAAAGTACGCAAAATGCAAAGGCAATTTTTCCGTTTCGAAAAATCGCGCCTAACTAATTTCCCGTCCTGATATCCGAATTCCAGCCTTATGGAGTTGTGTTTAGGGCCAGGTAAAACAAAAACCAATACGCAAATCTAAGTTGGCTCATTTGTTTCGTGTTCATAATATTGGTCCTTCGAGCGTCTTATTTTATTTTCGGTATGCAAAGCATTTTATGGTTCAACTGTGTGAGGCTTGCGTGTCTCTCTTGGTTATGTATTTGGGATCATTCTTTGAATGCCACATTACAAAATCGGTATTTTACTTCATCGATTTGCATAAATACTTACTTAATTAGGGCGTAAAACTCACGACAACTCACTCCCGAGTTTAGTCAAGTACTTGGGTATTTTTTCTAAACCAAATTATGAGACGTCAAAAAATGGGAGCAAAGTAGAAAATATGTAATTTGGACGTGTCTTCTCGTAGAGTCTCGCTCTGTTTAGTAAATCGCGACAAAAAATATTATTACTTCGTTATAGCTGGTATTTTCTTATTAAAAATGTTGTAGTCAGCCTCGAAGCAGAATGACGACCAAGCTACTGAGATGAGCAGGAAGCCAGGCTATATTAGTACCAAGGTACGAAGACAAAGAGCACTGGCAAGCGCAGTTCACGCATATTTAAATAAATAAACCCAGATAGAACGTTGTGAGGCGTACGCGCAGATACGCGGGAACTACACTCACTTGCAAATTTTATGGATGCGGCGAATATGTATATTACACGTTTAAAGGCATAAATATTTTACATTATTATGACAGTATTGGGTTTTAGTCTGACGTTGCAGCTGAATACTGTAATTGTATATAGAGCGACTGACTATCAGGGATCAAATAGCATAACATGCAACGGATTTTTGACTTCCGGCATCCGCAAGAATGAAGTTAAATACACTTATAAAAAATCAACACTAAGGATAAGAATATTGTTAGAGAAAAGACGACTAGTAATATTATATTATTTTAAGTGGATAGAAGAAATACTCATTCATATTACCAGCGAGTTGCGTTAACTTTCCTTAACTATGATTGTTCCAGCTGACAAACTAAACCAGGGCTGCAGGGGTTGAAACAAATAACAATCAAAATCTAAGCGTCTCAAATTTCTGCAATGACTTTTAACCTCACTCGACGCAACATTATACCTATGGACACAAAATTATCAGTGACTTATGTCAATCCAATACATTTTTAATTTTCCATTAACTCTATTGCTGCATGGCAATGGAACGTGGCTAAATAATAAACGATCTAAATAAAAGCCGCATAGGTCGATCTTCAAGGTTCAGCCACGCTTGCCTAGGTTGGTCTGTGAATGGGTGACTAAGTTTGTTTTTTTTTTAAAAAAAAAAACGTTGCCCCACACTAGGAATTTCTCCTGTATCGTGGGTGCGTTTTACAAACATTTAAACTCACATACACAAACAGCTAGACCAGGAACAACTATCTGTAGGCCATACAAATATTTGTTCCGTGCGGGGATCGAACCCGCGACACGCAGCGCAGCAGTCGATCGCTCAACCACTGCGCCAACCGTGCCGTCAAAGGGAAAAGGCTAGGCAGATGATGATTGTTACTGCTGATAAGGTGTCTGTGGTATCACACACTGACTATGTTCACATTCTATCTATAATTCGCTGATGTTCTACCTTTTGTTCAAAGCTTTCGTCAGCTTCACTTGCATGTATGTATTAGTATGACAAACGTCAAATCGTTCCTTTTTTTCCTTCTCCATTTTACAACCTATATCAGAGGATCAGATTCGACCGTGAGAATCCAATATTTCGTTAAGAGAGCTGTGGCGGTGACATCTGTTTATTTGACGCGTACGCATGTATTTCTGTTAATTCGTTTTGTGTGTCAGCTTTACCTGTGTTGATGTATACAAGGCCTTTTTGTAGTGTCTGCTTCTTTATTAGTAACTTATCCGGTTGACACTGGATTTTTCCAGGCTATGAATGAAGTTTCAGGGTTGAAAACAAATGAAAGCGTAAAAAAAGGCTGTACGTACACTAAACGACATTATTATCATAGTATATTGCATTCTACTCCTACTCCTTTACTGTACACGCTGTGCGGTTGTGGAACTCACTGCCGCCTGACATAAGGGACTGCCAAACTATTGCAGTTTTCAAGAGAAGAGTGAAAGAACATTATCTTTCCATTCCGTCATAGTTGCATAGGTATTTATATTATTGTATTTATTTTAATTGTATTTATATAATAGTTATATATTTTGTTTTTGTATGTAAAAGTAAGTTAGTATATTTTTATATTGTATTTTATATTTGAAATAGTTATTTGCTTTATGTTTTATGTTTTCCATTTTCTCTTCTTCTTTTACACACTTTGTCTACATCTCTTTTTTTATTATCTCCTTTCGCAGGTATGCTGGAAGAGATTTCTTTAGAAATAAGCATTACCTTTGTACCTATTTTCTTTTCCTTTCTTCTTTTCTGTATTTAGTGTGTACATAAATTGTTAAAATAAATATATTAGTTAACTAAAGCTACACTCAATATCCATCATATATCGCTATATTCTATTATAGTGTATTTTTTTTTAATTAGCTCTTATTGTCCCACTCCTGCAAAAGTCTCCCTCTATTATTTCCATGGAACCATTCCATTTTATAATTTTATATTTAAATGGGTACAGCCTGCTTCCAACTTTTATTTAATTTTAAATGTGCTTGTTTTCAGTTTTTTTATTGAGTCAGACGGGTTTTTAAACCAACGCCAACGTGTATTGTCCCACTTCTGAAAGAAGGTCTCCACCATAGCTTTAAAGCTCTGGTCTTCCCCATCTTCTCCTGCCAATCTCCCAAGTCATCTCGACAGCGTTATAAGGCCAACCTCGGGAACTATTCCCGTCTTCTGGCACACACTGCGTTACGCCTCTGGCTTATCTGTAACAATGCAGCTATCCTTAGGCTTATTAATTTTATTTGGATAAGTGTGGCATAAATAACATAAATATGTAGCCGACAGAACCGCAGACCCAATATCATTTAAGTTTATTCGCAGTTTAAAAACCCAAATCCTTTTCAGTGTTCCTCCTAAAATATCTAAAGCATTCAACACGCGCCCTTAAGCATCAAAGAGGTACTTTTAATCTCTCAGTTCATCACGAGATAGACTGCTTTATCTTAGCATAAAGCAACTTTTTTAATATCCACGTTATGACCCGCTAGTTTAAGTAAAAAATATTACGGTAGTCGACACGCTTGAAAGAGTTGGACCGTCGACTGAGATTACAATCACCTTTCATAAACTGTAAATATAAATGTTGCTACTATTGTACTTGCGACTTGCATAAGAATAAGACGGTGGTCTTTTTAGATTGATATAGCTTAAGGCTTAATTTCGGTCAGACTAGCATAAAAGTTGTTGATTGAAAGTTGAATTTATCCGGATCTCCACGTCCTAATCAAAGAGATCATCGCACAAACGCGCGACTGACGTTTAGTTCGGGGAAGCCCGATCGCGCTATCTTATTATAATAAGATGACTTGATGATTGCTTGATAACGATCAAGAAATTAGCTTCAATAAATAGAACCAGAACACTTTAGGCCTATATTCAAAATATTTGAAGCGTTTTACATCCTTATACTAAACGGGACAACAGGTTTAGGTAGGTGGACACTAAAAACAACCTAATACCCTAATCACATCACTGCGATTGAACACTATTCGCGTATCAAACATTATGATTAATATGTTCATGCTCTTATGCCTCCTCGATTTGGAACCTCCCAAATATAATATTTCAATTCAAGGTTATGTCAGCGACCGAATTTAAAACAAAAATGTTATGGTCCGACAAATACGGCGATTTTCAAAGCTGTTTTTTTACAACAGCCTCTTATTTACTTAACATCAAACATTTTAACATGCATTGTAATTTAAATAAAATATTGTTTACGGCTTTAAACACTTAAAGATTCTTAATGTTCATCGAGGCTGTATATATTAACGAGGCTCTTGCGCACGTCGTTTTCAGAGATCGGAAAATTACTACATAATTTTACGTTGATTTCGAAATTTTCTGAATAATAATTTAAATAGGTACGTGTATCACTGAAAGTGTCAAAGTTCTTTTACGGTACAGTACATAAACTTTACTTCAACAATACCGTTTCAATCTCGTTGAGTTATTTTCAGAATCAAAAAACCAGTATATTTTATCCACTGGTCCTGCGATTCTGAATTAAATATGGCAGTAACTCAATTTACCAACGTAAATTTAGAATTACTTCTATTACTTACTTACTTCGTCTGGTTTTGTATTCACGTCTGTGAATACAAAACCAGACACAGTGTTGAATGCTAAACACTAAATGACGCTACATAATAATTCAAGTGTCAACTCTATCACCAAACGTCAAAGAAAAACTCATTAGTGTATGAGGTCAAACACAGACTTCCAGATAGAATTGCGCAGTAAATAATCCTATAAAATACTCAGCATGTAGATGATATTACGAAATGTCATACGGCATCTGCGCTTGCGACTCGCTTATATGTGCAAGCGCATTGCTACGTAAGTATTCAATTTAAGGTAATGAGGCCTGTACGTTCACACACGGTTCGTATTAAATGTAGGTCTTAGACAACCTGTCTTATTAATATTATGAGACATAGAGGTATATTTGTAGCGGAGGCACTGCTGTGGCTACTACGACCAGTTTTCTTGGGATCTAGAACTTGTACGCTGTAAATCCTGTAGCCTGGTTTGCCAATTAGATAAATTGAATTTCTACATAAAGGTCATGTTATTTTCGAGATTGGTTTTCCGCAACTTCTGTTTACTGCTTGCTGCCAGTATGATTCTTCCTTAAAAAGGTGTAGTTTGTAAATGTGGTTAAAGGTTAACAAGACAATTAATACTATTTTGGTACATAAACCACACAGCAGTTCATAGAAACCAGTCTCACCTAACCTATGATATCTTGCCAAATAGTTGCAGACTATTGATTATTACCACAACTAATTTAATGATAACTACTGTCCGATAGCTTGGCAAATACTGCACAAATACCACCAAAGTGTTGGTAATGAATACGACATAACATATAATTAGATAGCATTTAGATATCAGACTGCCCATTCGCATAGCTTTTAGATTTTAGTAATTAGACAAAATTGCAAGCGAAATATTCGCAATTAAGTTTTGTATACATTTATATTCATTATCATGAATTTAAAAAAAACATCAGTAGATTGTACAATATTTTCGTCACAGCCTTCGTACTACCATTAAGGTTTAGCAAAACCTTTTATGTCAAGTGCCACTTGTCAAGAAGCGCACAAAACCTTTTGTAACGTACTTCGAAGCCTCGTTACCTAAATGGTTTAAAAATAGCAGAAGGCATAATCAAGTGGTTGAAAGAGGTTGCCAGCCAAATAAAGTGTGTTGTGTAGTGTGCATCGCGATGACCAGTGTCACAGCAAGGCTGTCGCTTATGGCAACACTGAGAATCAGTTTTCCTCCTTCCTACCCGGAGTGGAGCGGAACAACCTTGCTCATCGCACAGAGGTCGCCACCCAAATAAACGTAAACACTTTTTGTCGCTCTTTGTCATGTCACGAAAAATAAAATATATAGGTAATTATACCCGTAAACATTGATTCGGCTAATTTTGAGGCATTGTGTAGTTGTGTACACTACCTTCATAATTGTTGCGTATTAGTTTGTTTTTGTATATTTTATGTTTTTTATTACTCCTACAACATTTTTTTGTTTGTTAATGACACTTTTTTTCGTGTATTTAATTCCGGGGACGTCATAAATTAATCAAATACTTCTTTTAAACTCTTCACCTTGACGTCATTCAGTCGTAGACTCAATTATTTACTGTCAATTATTTCCTTCAGACCACCCGTTTAGTTAGTTACTACCAGAATACTCCCACACTGCTTTGATCGCAGCATTTATACGAAGATACGTCTAATTTAAACGCTGTATTTGAATACAGATCTGGAGTGTGATACTAATAACATATTATTGAGAACATGTCTCTAATGAAATAACTTTTCCTTCATTTATATCTGCAACTTTCATCTTTGTCTGGTGCTCTTGATCTAGAATCCGTCTCTTTTTCTGATAACTGTCATCATATACCCATTATTTAAGACAAATATATCGCTAAACTACACCTTCACTAATTTATATAGCGATGTTTTCGGTCCGAAATAGAGCACTGAGTATTTTTGCTCAATTATTCTTATACTGAGAAAACAGAAATTTCCTGGAATCTCGTATTACTAAATTGTTCCTTGCGGAAAAATGGACTATTCGGTCAATAACACTGAGTAAAGCAAGCTGCTTAGTAGTCAAATTTGGCTCACAATCAATATTGAGGAGGTTTCACCAGGTATAACGATATAACATAGCGGCAGTAAGCACGTTTAAATTGATTGATTGAAACTTCACCATACGGCTTGGAATGTCGACATTTACATACAAATACTCAATTTGATTATACAAATAAACAGTTTTCATTGCATGTTTAGTTGGTGAAATCAGCGTTTACGTCCTATACAGACGAGGACACATTACACACTTTCTTATTTTCCCGACTTCGCAAGGTAATCTAGTAATAGGCAATCTTAGGGACTCTCTCCTCGCTAAAACGCATGGTGAAAGTGTATTGCGTAAGCGCCCTGCCGTGTATACCGCAAATCACAGAATTGACGGATAGTGTTGCAAGATTAAGTGCATTTCCTTTAAGATTTAAAGTTTTTGAGTAATTTGAGACAGTTGTGATGTGGACCAGTTTTATCGGTGTAAGGGTAATTGTTTATTTAATGCTGTAGAGCCGTAAATTTCTTTCTACCTCGTGTTTTTAAAGAGTGAATGGACTGCATGCTAAGAAATGCTTCTTCAAAGACGTTAAGATTGCCCTAGAACAGACACAAAATCTTTTTGAGTAGATTGGATAAAGATGCTGCCTGAACGACAACAGAAATTGTTGCGAGAGGTTCATTAGTTGGGTCAGTTTAGTTGTGCCCGAAAATGCATAAAGTGGGGACTTTTAAATCCACACCCTGGCAACATTATACTTGCCCTCTGTAGTGCTGCCATGATTACGAGAAATTAACACCACATGTAGCGGCCGTGTGAGGAAATAATAAGTAATCGCGATAAAGATGGTTGCCTTAGGAAATTGAGTGTTTAGTTCATTATTGACGGTTTTTAAACCGTTCCTGTGAAAGCTTCTCAGTTGCGTCGCAGTGAATTTTTTTTTGGAAAATCAATCAAGTTCTTCCTTCAGAAATCTGCTTCCGTTTTCTTATACATTCTAAGAAATGGTAGTTCAGTTAGATTACTTGGGGTGTATAACAAACACACTATTGCGAAAAATCTTCTTAAACAGAATTTCATCAAGTAACTAGATGTGGTATTCCAATAAACGTAGCGTTTGCTTTGAGGTAACGTCTCAACCAGTCAACAAGTAACCCGGGCAGTGAGAGCACGTTCCCCCAAAGTCATTCATCTACTTACTGATAATTTGATGGTTTTATTCTAAACCCTAACTAGTGTAACTAGTGAACACAACATTGGAGTGCTTTTTAATGATGCAGGCGGTTTCTAAGTCAAATAAAAAACTAATTAAATAGTAAATTTTCAATAGCTAGGTATATTGTCTGGATGTTGTTCTCTATTTAAGCATTTTTTTTCCTTAACTAAGTGTTCAAAATCGAACCCAAGTATAGCGCAATATCCCAAAGATAAACTACCGCTGAGAAATATTCCGAAAATGAGACTTAGAAAATAATATAGCATAATACCTGTAGGTTATCCACGAAAAGTTATTCCAAGGTAAATACGTACTGATAGTACACCGAATATTCGTTAGTTGTTTAAGTCTCATGTAATAAGGAGCGGGCCTGTTGTCTAAGACCTATGATCAGCAGTAGTCCTTTGTGGTTACATACAAAGTACTACTGCTGAGCAAGCTGTTGACCAAGGCTGTTGTTCTTTGTAACAACACCCTTGGTCTATTGAATAGACCAACGAGGCAGAAGAAGAAAAAAGTTCAGCTAAATAAACTGGAGTGCTCTTAGTTCTGTTTGCTTAAGTTTTCATAATTTGGTCACCAATCATCTACAAAAGGTGGCAAACATCCTAAAACAGACGCCTACGCATTCCTGACGCATTAGAACAGAAGGGACATAACAATCGATCTTTTTAAAATCGGTTTAAAAGGACATTGTATCATTTTATATCGTGACAATTTAAGAGGCAAATAAAGATTTGAGAACCGAAACCTTTTAGTAATTTATACGTAGGACTAAGAGACCTTTTTCAGTCTTTTGTTAAGTGAAGGAGTCTGATGTAAGCAAGGATCAAAATGTGGTGAAAAGGTTTTGTGAATTCACAATTCAAGTACAATTTTTTGTTTTTCATTTTGAAATGCCTATTTCAGCTTATACGTAAAAGGCTACTTAATTGAAGTTCTAGACAGATCATTTTAGAAGTCTTTATGATCCTGGGTAAAATAATACTTATCTAAAAACTATCCAGATACTAACAAAGACTCGTCAGAATACTTTGTTGGAAGTGTACTCATTCCTAATCAAAAATCAAAAAGATACATACTTTATCATAATTAGGCTATCATTAGCTACAAAATCAAATCGTTACACCAGCTTTTCCTGGACTTTACCCGACTACGCACGTTTTCAGGCACACACTATGTGAAGACCCTTGCCGGAATATACGAATACATTCATCAGACCCTGACTTATTTAATGACCACATCAGCGATGCTTGTATTGCAGTTTGATTATTAATAATACCTACATATATTCATAATACCCAGACGATAAAAAATCTAGACTTTTAATTGCCTAATAATTGGAAGATAAACATACCGAATACAGTTCACAAAGTAGACAAAAACAAGTAATACAAGACAACCTTATTAAAAACAATATGATATTTCACAAAATGTCATGAGATATTTTTGATAGATAGACCCGATAATAAACCATTGTAACACAATAATAGAACGGAATAGATTTGACTGTGACTTATTAGGTCGATTAATTAAGATAAATGTCATTGATTCAGACGGTTTTGACTCAAGCAACCAGTTTGTCATGCAAGGACTAGTGAAACTTTGGGTTTGAGCGTAAAGTCCAACCAAGACAAAATGTCATTAAGACATTCTATCAGCTGCAATGATGACAAAGTCAAAAAATCTCTTATACTGTAATGAAATACGCTGTAGGTATATTTTTAGTATTTTATATATTCTAGTAGTATTTCTTAGTATTTAATAAAAGATAATTCGAGATTTACACCTACCAACTATCTGTACATCTCCCAAAGGTTGACTAGTAAAAAATGCCTTCGTCATTAAGTTCGCCTCTGTACTTGAAGTGTTAATAAATTAGTAAATAAGCTTCTGAAAAACTTGTGTAAATCCTGTTGAAAGTTCTTGTTGCAATCTAGAATACTTTGAAAGCAATTGCCAATACTCCGAGCATTCCAGTTTTCTTATTTAGCTTCCTCTTATTTTCTGATTGTCTGTCTTTGGGCTAATTTTTAGGGTTCCGTACCTCGAAAGGAAAAAATGGAACCCTTATAGGATCACTTTGTTGTCCGTCCGTCTGTCTGTCTGTCAAGACCCTTTTTCTCAGAAACGCGTGGAGGTATCAAGCTGGAATTTATATCAAATACTCAGGTTTACTGTCCCTTGGGGTTGTAAAAAATTTAAACTTCTAAGCCAACGCAATTAAAAGATACAGCCGTTTATACCGCAAATTTTCGACACTCGCAAGGGAATCAAAAGCTACAGGATACTTCCCGTGAACTCAGAATCTTGAAATTTGGTAAGAAGCAACGTCTTATAGCACAGATATAGGAAAAAATGCGAAAACCGTAAATTTTTAGTTACATCATATAATAAAAATATTTTTAATAATTTTAAACTTACTGCCCCTTTCCTAAGGAATGCGTAGAGGTATTAAATTGAAATTCATATCAAATACTCAAGCCTATAATACCTTTAAGCTGTAACAAAATCAAAGTTCTATGTCAACGCAATCAAAAGAAACAGCAATTTAAGCCGCATAGTTTCAAACTCGCAACTACTCGCAAGGGAATCAAAACCTAAAGGGTACTTCCAGTCGACCTAGAATCTTGAAATTTGGCATAAAGCAATGTTTTATAACACATATATCACACGCACTCACACACTTACACACACGCATGCACACACACGCTCTCACACACATACACACATGCACACACTCACACACACTATTTTAGGAGTGTTTTCAAGGTTATTTTATTTTTTAATTTTAGATATCTTATAATTCCTTGTTTAATTTTATTTTATTTTTGTACACCACTTTTACCATTTTTTTTTTTATTTGTAATATAAGAACGGGGCCTTCTAGCACAGGTATATAATTTACCTAAAAGGATAGGGACCCCTACGTAAGATTTACTGTAAAAGTTTATTTATTTATTTATTTATTTATCTTACACACTATCATTACAGGATAACCCCAATACAATAGTGGTTTGCAAACACACACCAAATAAATTGAAAAAATAAACTTACGGCTAATACTTAAAAATCAAAACAAAACAAAATACTAATACTTAAAAATTAAAAATCAAAACAGAATATTAATATTTAAATGTAACTAACATAATTCAACAAAACTTTTGCGAATTCACTCAGATTGCAAGAGAATAGGTCAAGTCTCTCATGCACTTCGTTTAGCACACATATTGTGCGAGTGAGGGGTGTTTTTGACAGCAGGTTGGTTCTGGCCACAGGCACGGCCAGCAGTGGCGGTCGCCGCCGCCTCCACACGTACCGATCTGGCACGCATAGCTTCAGTTGACACAGCACACCCGGGTTATTAGCTACTCCACGCAGGAGCTTTAGCGCATACGCCGCAAGTGTAAATTCCCGGCGCACTCTGAGTTCGTTGTACCCCACCATACCCAGTACAAACAGTGTTGGATACATCAGCGGGTAAAATGGGTACACCCCATAAAGTTTAAAATACAAATATCTTGTAAATTTATTCTGTACACGCTCCAGCATGACATTGTATTTCGCTTCATGAGGTGCCCAAATCACCGCACTGTGTTGTACAAGTTGTACAAGTTTCTGCAATAAACCTTTTTATTTTATTTTAATTTTATTTTTATTTTTACATATAAAGGGAAAATTACGAAAACCTTAAATATTTAGTTACATCACATATTCCTTTGTACGGAACCCTCGGTGCGCGAGTCTGACTCGCACTTGGCCGGTTTTTGTCACACTTAACCCCTACGCTGGACTTACTCGTCATATTTAAAAAAGGTTCTATAACCTCTTTTAATAACATGGGTATCCCAAATTATTTGGGGAAGGTGCAGCATGTCTTCTACTTCCAAACTACTCTTTTACTCATCATCGCAGCAGTGACCTCCTTTCTAGCCATATCATCCTTCACACAGTCCATACTGTAAGCGAACCCCAATAGGAACATGTCGTATTTGAATGATACAATGATTATACAAAACTGTCTTTTAATTCATAATATGAACAGCTCATACAAAAATCAATATTTTTCCAATCAGTCCCAAAACCCCAGAGTTGCCCGCGCACCGGGCAAACGTTCTCTTTTTTTCCCGCGTAAAATCTTTTCTTTTAGCACGGAGAGAAACGAGTGCTCTCATTGGTTCCCGCCAGTTTCGTCCATCGATCACAGAGCGACCACTAATATAATAAAAGGGTAAAGTTGCCAGCGTAAAATATTAAAATGAAAGCTCTGTTAATACAAATATGGATTAAAATAAGGGATTAAATATAATGAGCACCAAAAAATACTTTGAGATCCTAAGCTACGTTACCCAAAAAAAAATACTAAACACCAAAAAAATTGTATTCAAAGACCAAATATAGTAAATGATCACCAAATTTTGTGGCAAGAAGAACTTAGGAAGCAAGTGCGAGCAAAGCGAGCTCGGGATATTGGGCACCCCGACTCGGACAGGTTAGGTTCGAAGGGGATGGCGACATCCCCTTCGTGTTAGCAGGCCCTAAGGCTCCTAAGAAGCCGATTCCTGCCGGCTTCCCTTTGGGAACAAGGCACTATACGTAGTGTTTAGTGCCTACTGTAGTCAAATAGTAAATTATGTACACATCTGAGGTTATCACATCACAGTACAGACATTAAATACATCATAAGATTGAAAACATTACATAAATGCCAGCATTTTTCATGTCAACAAAGAAAGCAACATGTGGCGCCAGTAAGCCGACGCTCGGGTGTCAAAATTCAGAACTAAATTCATATGAACGCGGACACGTGACTTCGCAGCTATCAGCAGCGTTTTGTAAGGACTAGGTAAGCCGAAGATTTTCGAGTTACGACAGGGAACTTTCAATGTTTGTATGTATAGCAAGCTAAATTAGAACCACTTCCCGATGCCCGATTGATTTGAGCTGAAATTTTGCGCACACCTTTGGTTTTAAGAATCACTCATCCTGCAGCCAGGATCGTCTTCTCACGAGGGTAATCCTCAACGGTAAATAGCACGGACACGAAAATTTGTATGCACATTCATATTTGATGGATAAACACAAATTCTATCATGATCTTATCCTCCAGCCAGGATCGTCTTCTCACGAGGGAACTCCTCAACGTTTAATAGGACAGACACGAAACTTTGCATACGAGTTCATATTTGATGGATACACATGAATTCTATCATGATCTCATCCTGCAGCCAGGATTGTCTTCTCACGAGGGATCTCCTCAACTTTTAATAGCACAGACACGAAACTTTGCATACGTGTTCATATTTGATGGATAATGACGATTTGTATCATGAATTCATCCTACCGCCAGGGTCCTCTTCTCATGAGGGAACTCCTCAACGGTTAATAGCATAGACATGAAACATTGTATTTATACGCGTTCACTTTTATGAATAAACATATTTTCTATAGTTCCTGTGCATTTAATCGTTGCAATACATAAGTTAAGAAAAAAAGATCAAGTTGGGTCCTTCGAAAATTTTTGTGTATACTGATCATGGGTGACATTTTCGTGGTTTTCGGGGTCGCTGACAATCAAAATGAAATTTAAAATGCGATGACGAATAAAAAAATTGTGTGGTTTTATGAAACCACGGTAAAAGTGAAACTTTTTTTCACACTATAGAGCGGAGTAGACCGCGGAATAGGGATAAAGTGAAAGGCGCTCTGACGAGCGCCTTTCATTTTATTCCTGCTCCACGACCGATCGTCATGCGACATGCAACACACAGACGAAAAAGTTTGAGACGATGTAATAAAAGTTTCACTTTAAAAACAAAATTAATGATCTCATTTTTTTCGTCGGCTTCCCCTTACAAAATTTTGACCCTTCGCCACTGCGTGTTAGGTTACTTTAAACCCTGCAGAGAGAAATAGGAGCCCCGCGTAGCGGGGCTCCGTCGACTACGCCTTAGTTCGGAGCTGTGATTTTCAGGTTTTTAATTCTGGTGATCATTTACTATTTCTGGTGATCATTTACTATTTTAGGCAGTATAAAAATGTTTTTTAAGGTTATATTTACTTTATCTGGTGTTATGTTAAACATAAGCCTTAAAATAATCAATTATCAAAATCAAAATTCACAAACCCTAACAATACATCTAGATTTTGGTCTTCCTCTACTCTTATAGCCATCAAACCAACAGTGTTTTTTCTTTAGCAAATCCAAACTTTACCGTCATAATGATTTTATTTACTCGTTTTTGCTTAATAGTAACGTGCTGTAGAGATTGCTTTATTAAATGAGACACTTGGACGTCGGCGAAGATTTATTCCAACACCGATTAGGAATGAAGCATGGAGGGTGTCACTTGCTTATCATTCCACGGAAGTTAAAGGGTTTTCCACTGGACACCTGTACCTGTAATTTTGCGAAATAATGAAACTTCAACTTAAATTAACTTATTTTGCTGTTTAATGAGAAGTTTATTTCAATGGCTTGGCTGTTTGTGAGTTTAACACCTTTTGTTTAAAACTTATTTAATGTAAAAAAAGGATACAAATAAAAAGAGGATACATATCAAATTCTGTTTATAAGAAACCAAACAAAATTTAGTTTCGTCTCTAGTTATAATATCAAAGATGTAGAGACACACACATAAAAGATGTAAGTACATTGGTATAGAGATTCGCAAATTCAAGACACAATTTTTAAAACTTATACAAAAGTCATTAAAATCCTGACTTATATAAAAAGTCTTAACGTAATCATTACATATCGTATTGAAGATTTTTAAGTTCGTAACGAATCCGTGTTTGAGTAATATTTTTGCGTTGCAACATCCTGCGAAGCGTGACAATAGTTAGCCGACCGCAATGACTGTTAAAGGAAGCGTGGTTATTATTATCAAACACGTAAGTATGAGTCAAAGGGACGGACAAGTCGGGACGGGTGTTTCTTGGAACCCTTTTGTTGGTGCAAATCATTGTCATTGCCCAATAAGACAAATTCGGCGGTTGTACACTTGCGTGTATTTGACGCGCGGCAAACGCGGCTGGAATGTGTCTGAATTATTTGTTTTTTGACGCTGTTGCAAGAATACTCTGAAACTAAGTGTTGATTTGATTTATTTTTGGCGAATATTTCAGAATAATGTTTTTTTTTTTTCAAATTAAATCTGACACTCCTACCTCGGTGTGTTTAAATCAAACAAATAAAGTTAAATACTAACCTTGAAAATTATTATTCGTAGGTCATATTTAATTTAGCACCTTTTTTTCTGTGGGGAATTCCTCATGGATAATTTATATTTAAGTAATTGAACTCTAAGGTAAAACTAGTTTTAATTAAGTGTTTTATGAGGTGTGTCACTTAAAATAGCAGAGTTAATTATACTTAAGCATTAACATATCTAAAATGGCGATCAAAAAATGTGATAAGTACCACGAGCAGTCTATATTAAAAATGTCAACACCTGTGAAGCCTTTTTTTTTTTTTTTTTAGCATAGATATATATGTCGGGGTCAGCTTCCAGTCTAACTGAATGCCACTAAATGACATAGACCGTCTGCCTATCTGACTTGCACAACCCAGTTACTGAGTTATACGACAGATTTTGGTCAGACTGGTTGTCAGAACTTTTTTTGAGCTTTACGAGGCATGAAGGGGATTCGGTATATGATGGATAAATATCATTGGATATTAAACTATACGCAGTGCTCTTTTTGATATAAAAATAATAATAAGAAAATCTCATATAAACAGTAAACAAGGAAGTTTCATATTACCAACCTTGCTCTTATTCGCAAAACAATTATAATAAAACATGCTTATACGCGGGTCATTTAAAAACGCACGTATGAATGGCGGCGCGCGCGCCGGTGGCGGTTGCCGGGTCCCGTGAGGCAGGTAATGACACAAAATGATGCGCGTGACCGTCGCATAACCCACACAAGGATCATAACAAAGAAACACTGCATACCACTGATGATAGATAGATCTTCGTGTAGACATGTTGTGGGATAGACTCTTACACCAGTTTAAAGCGGTGTGGTCCCGATGTGTTTGCATCGTAGCATTCGTAGTGGAGTTTGATACTAGATCATTTTCAAACAAGGAATGAAGAGAACAGAAACGGGAGCAGATTTATTAGACATAAGATAACTTAGACACCATGTCAGGGTGTGGATGTCTTTCGGCTGAACGATTGTAATGAAGTTGGTCATTAAAAAATTGCCTCAACTCTATTAAGATTTCTAACTTCCCATCTTGATAAACCTGAAAAACAATTAGCGACTACTGATATCTGATATGACTACATTGTTGGTTTAGTGGTCGCAAGCGCGATTGCTGAGCTTGAGGTCCCGGTTTCGATTCGCGGGTCGGGCAAAGTGTTATTGGCTTTTTCCATCTGGAATTTTGTCAGTAGCAGCCACAACGTCTGGAATTGTGCCTGGTTTATGGCAATAGGTTCGCCCCCTATAACGTGGGACTTATACATAGATGGCGAAATGTTGGTGTAATATAAGGTACACCTCTGCCTAAGCATTCGGGGATTACAAGCGTCATTTTATGTAATATCTAATACATACCACATTTTTATTTTGTCAGGAAATTATCAAAAATGCACCTATTCACAAAAGACACATTAATTTAACAATACCATAATATGAAATTCATACCCTATTGGTGCCCCAAAATCCGCATGACGACCCAGATTACTAGATTTATGTGTATGGCTAGTTGCTAGACGGCGCACTGATTACTATCTGCTCATATATGTCGATGATCAGCCGATGACTATTAATTAAGAACCAATTTAACGAGAAGTAGTCATGCTACTATGCTATGACAAATTTAATCAAGAATATTTCTTTTATAATTTTTGAGCAGCTTGTGGCTAAATAAGGACAGCCGCTGGTGACACACCCATTACATACCAAGTTTCCTCCGTGCCTCGGAAAGCACATTCAAGCCATTGCAGCATTGGTCCGGGCTATCATTTGTAGATCTTTGACAGTCGTTACAGATAGTCAGTGGCCCGAAAGTCTGAAAACCAGCCATACCAAGTGGAATCGTTTTCCACAGTCTAACTGGGTTGTGGAGGTCAGATAGGCAGTCGCTCCATGTAAAATACTGGTATTCAACTGCATCCGGTTAGACTGGAAACCGACCCCAATATAGTTCAAGTAAAGTAAATGCTAGGCAGATGATGTAATCAGAACTTGGTAACCGCAATTTGGATCGTGGGTAGTGGCAGTCCCAAGCGAAGATTACTGGGAAAATTTGACATCGACAGGCAGGATATACACACTGCCAACCACAGCACCTAGAGCTAAACAATTGAAATAAAAAAGGGAGGCCTGCAGTGAGTACCCTGCAGTGGGACGAAATAGGCCAAAAATAAAGAAACCAGAACGATAATATGCGTACAATCAGTACCTAGCTTACTCAGATTAGTCACGAGAATCTGCACAGATTACACACACCACTATTTTAGGTGTTGTCCGTCCTACTTGCACAACTTACTTTGTTAAAACAACACGTTTAAGTACGTAATATAATTATAGCACCTTGTTGAACAAACATGTCAAAACAGAATTATTCATTCGGTACATATTTGTAACTGGTTTTTGCGCAATAACCACGCTTCGCTGAATGATTAGATGCGCTGGACGACCTTTAGAGCGAGCTCGTTGCCTAAGTGTGACGTCACATGGGCTCAGGTAATCGATCACAGTTACAATAGGCGCTATGCAAATATCAGGCTGTTTCCTTTTATCTGTGTAGTGATTACCTGCCTGTGACAATGTATTGATGTGTTGCGGGAAGGGTTAATTCGTTTCGGGAGATTTTGTGCAGGTCCGTATGGAAATCATCTTGGAGTCATTGATGTTCTAGATAATTAGATAGTAAAAAGTGAATTACGGCAATACTATTAATGTTTCCATTACGAATTGGCTGTATGAGGGTACTTCGTAATGGTTGGTACAGTCGAGCTGACGCTTAATGTTGTCGAGCATAAACCTTTAAATAAGACATTTAAATTATTTAAATAAAAATAATTGATTATTAGCAAATAAATCAAAATGATTTTGTAAATCACATCGTAATTATAATTTAACAACTGATTTGACACTTGAGCACTAAGGTAATAATTATACATTTATTGCATCATATCAATTAAATTTTATGTCATACTGTACAGCCTATTTAATGACTAATAAATGTTGTATATATAAACGGTTTAAAGTAAACATTACGAGGGGTGCAAATTAAGAAATAAAAACGTTAACACCTGATAACAGGGCTCATTACGGTTAGTAAACTGCTTTTATGCATAAATGTAAAATACGGAGAGGGTTGGTTTATGACAAGAAAGAAACAGCGACAAGCGGAATACGTGATTTTTTACAACTTCGCATCTTCTACAAGCTTTGAAAAATGCCTTGCTACCAGGAGGATACCAAGGAAGTTGGTACTAGCCAAGTGAGTTCGGAAAAGGGAGTTGGAGTGGCTGACATTGCTTGCAGTGTAGGCAAGCTGAAGTAGCAGTGGATTAACCATGTCTGGTAAAGGAACACTGGTCGAAAGAACAAATAAGTCCTCAACTGCAGACCGCGTACCTGGTAAGCGCAGCCTAGGTCCCCCTACTCTCTGCCCCCGATGGTCAGGCAGGATGCAGCAGGCGGTGGATAAGTACTGTTATGGCGCAGTTTGGGAAAGGCATATTTATAGCTACGACATAGGAAATAATTTATTTATTTGAACTTCACCTAGGTTGGTGGTACATAGGTGGACTTAATGCCACAAGGCATTCCCTACCAGTCAACCTTTGGGTCAAATACGACAGCGTTGTGGTAGAGTACAAAAAAAGAATCAAATAAGAAAATTACCATTTAGCTAAAACTGATATACATAAATAGGTACATACTAATACATATATATATACTAATAATCAATAATTACCAATTAAGTTGAATCATAACAACGCGTTCAATCAAACAATTGCCAGTCATCAGTGCAATGGAACTTGCAATATTATCTTTGCAAGGCCATCTTGACCAAGTAGTTCCTACACTTCCATTCGCGTCTCTTAAGAATACCAATAAAAAAGTAAAACACAATTAGCTGGACTGTCAAACGTGGGAGGAACAGACTTGGGTCTTAATATGACCGCAATTACGTACATTAAAAGATCCAATACCAACTCGTGTGGGCACCAAGGTCTCAGACCATATTGGGCAAAATTGTCTCACTGGCATATCACTACATAACCCCTTTGTGAAGCCGGCCGATAAATTTGTTGACATTGTTTTAACATGTGTTGTTCACGGATTTATTTTATATTTTAAGTGGGGTTTGTCAAAGGAAAATTAAAATTAAACAGCGAAGCAAATGTAGGTAGGTACTATTTTATATGAAAATCAGGGCCCAGAAGGCTTCTTTGTGGCAACCCATCATTTGGGAATCATCATCTGCTTACCAACTATAATAAGGCTTCAGGGTTCGAAGCGGCTACCAGTATTTCTCTGACCTCTAAATCCCACTTACGGGTACGATACCTCTTGTTTAGGTAGGTTAGATTGTCTGTCTTCTGGCAAGGACAAACATAGGCACATAGGTAAACAGAAAAACAACATACGGACTTCAGTGATGATAGGTATCGTTGACTTAATTATTGCAGAACAAAAGATAATTCTAAAGACAATCAAGCTACAATAAGACTTTATCCACAAGGCTAAAGTATGAAGAGGTGTAAATAATACCATCTTTTGATCTCGTAGATAGACAAGACACGTGTAAACATAAACATCTTATCCGCAGACAGAACACTGTAATTACAATTAAGTAGTCATAATTAAAATGATTTTAATCGTTTTCATTATAACAATGATTAATAAGAAACCGCAAAAAGATCTGAGAACAACAAAATAATAGCTGAAATGTCATCTTTGTGAATAGACTAAACTCTGGGAAATGCGAATAAGTCAGGAGTGGGAAAAAAAAGGCTGTTGAAGAATCAATGAACATGTAGTTGATGTAATTGTTTTTAATAATGTGTCTTGATATTATATAGAAGTTTCAGCAAATCGGTGGTAGGTATGCATGACCCGGTGGAGATCGAGGGAATTT
Organism: Cerastis leucographa; assembly: GCA_963082945.1. Classification (NCBI taxonomy): domain Eukaryota; kingdom Metazoa; phylum Arthropoda; class Insecta; order Lepidoptera; family Noctuidae; genus Cerastis; species Cerastis leucographa. The sequence continues at coordinate 14,264,862 of OY720356.1, read as the reverse complement.
TCTGGATGCAGGAAGCACAGGATTATTGGAGCTATTGATGAGACGACGCTTGGTAGAGGGAGGCCTACATCCAACCTCGACGTCCTGAATGTGGGTGATGATTATAACCACATGATGATATTATTTTATGAGTTTAGTTATAGTTTAATAAGGTTTTTAATAATTATGTATTAGTTTATTTTTATTGTATAAGACTATTTTGTGTATTTTATGTATGGGCCTGAGTTGTCCGATAATAAAATGATTGATTGATTGATAACTATCAGAAAAAAGTCTTTTGGAGTTATTTGGGAAGGTCAAGTCTATCTATTGGTTTCAAGTTTCAAAGCTAAGAAATTACTATGATTTTTCGGATTCATGTATTTATTGTATTTGCTTCGGTGAAGGAAATCATCGTGAACCAGCTTGACTGTGCGATATTTCTCGACAGCATTTAAAGCCAATTCAGAGGCCCATGGCGGCATAAAAATTCTGACACCAAGTTAGGCTAATCTAAACATACGATAAAGAAAGGTAAGGTAAGATTTGGTATTACATACAATCCAGCATTAGATGACAAATTTGAAGAGGACGATGACAAAGCAGTCGGTAACCAAAGACTTCTGAGAACCTGACTATATTTTCTCCTAACAAGGCAAACTGCCAACCAGTGATACATCAACCATTTTTAAAGCTAAAAAAGTACAATAAAATACAGAATTCGCTACCTACGTATAAGATAGCGGATACGACCCGCCCACAGCGTTATTTACATGTGTCCAAAGTACAACGAAAAAAAAAACTCGCACAGCCATTTAAAGTAATAAGACAATGTGGTTCATTAAGTTAGCTACCTCCACCCACTCGGTGGCACCTTCGTCTGTCGATTTAACGAGACTACGTAAAACGTAACATTTACATAAATGGTATACGGTGTAGAAAATATTGATGTAAGTGTAGTACTTGTTATTAAAAGCTCCTAAGGGAAAGTTGCTGTGATTGCTTGGGTATATCTGGTGCTAATGAAAAATATATAATAAAATGTGACCTAAAGAATCATTTATTATATTTAGTTTGTTTGAAAAGAGCTCGTGGCTAAATAATAACAGCCGCTAGGGTCGTTCTTCAGGTTAGCCAAGCTTGCGACATAGCGAGTTTCCTCTGTGCCTCGGAAAGAACGTTTGAACCATTGGTTCCGGCTGTCGATTCTACATCTTTGGCAGTCCTGAGTATTCAATATTTTGTAATGTACAAATGTGTTAGGTACCTACTGCTTTTTAATTCGCCATAGTTAGATACAAATGCAATATTGTTAACTACGCAGTTGGCCTAGTGTTAAAGCTCAACTTTTAAGCGCGACTTTCTAATCCCAGATCGTTCTAGTAAAGATCGGAGTTATCCCTCAGAATTCCCTCAGCAATCCAGATTTGCGACCAGTTTAGCAATAGCTTCGCACTCTTTCGTTGCACTATTCACCCTAGCCGAATAAAGAGTACAAGTGCGGTCATGTTCCTCAAATTAATTAAACTATCAAACCAATCCCCAAACGAACGGCCCCAAACGTACAAGCTAGCTAACACAAGCGACATCTACTTACCGTTTGAGTTCAACAGACTCCTCTATCCCAATTAACTGCTAACGAGTAAACATATCGACTGGTCACCATTAGTCATTCGTGTAGGTTTTGTTCATCGGCAACACTGTCATCGATAAATTTCTTTAATTTTGGTTCATTTTCATTATTTATTTATTTTGTTTGTTTTTTGACTTCTCAGCAATAGCGTTATGCTCATAATTTCATCTTTCTTCTTTCGTTAGGCATTCTTTATTATCATCCTCTCCATCCAATGTCTTAAGGGGTTAGCCCTGAATGTTATCTTCTTCCAGAGATTAATTCGGCGGTAGTTGTATTCCCACTATTTCAATTTCCTACAATTTTTATAGTTACTAAATAAAAGTTGATAATTAATTATCAGGAACCCATTTGCGCTAAAATGTCATTATTTTCGGAACTGTTAGCAAATTAATATGGACTAATAACATTGGTGTGACCATGAACCAGCAAAATGTTGAACAATCTAACTGCCAAAAATACCATCTCATCAAATCATGCGTTTCTTATTTAATCGCCATCAAACGCATTGGTCAATGTTTTGATACACCATGTTTTGTCAGTTCTATTACCCTATGCATGAGGTTGTTGTGACTTGGTTTAATTGACATTTACATAATGGCAGACATACCTACTATTTAGATTATAAATTATGGTGGACGGATTAGCTAATGTGTTGATAAGAGAAGTAGTTTCAAGGTTTTTATCAAAAAAGTCTAAAACATTTTTAAAGCGTAGTTGGACGGCTGCTTCAGGTGCTTAAAACCTTTGTTAGTCAATTTTTAACGTGACAAGCGAGCTAGCTCAGATTTCGGCCAGAGAATCAGCATTTCCATTCAACATTGCAATGCAAACATTGCTTTCTGGGCTTTTAGTTGCGGATTTTTTCATGCCCTTTTATTCTTTCATTTTGAAGTATATAAATATTATTATAATTATTGAGGTATGTTAACTAACTTGAAAATTGTGTGTTTTCTCTTATGATTAAAATCAATTCGTAGAACAACGGTTTAAGTAAGACTTTCAGGTAATTTAGTTGGTAAAAACTATTAACTATCGTACTACTCATCCCGCAACACGATTAATTTCATGTCTGTAATAGATAGTAACTAGGTAAGTCTAACATCAATTAAATGTTGCATGGAATCGGCAACCTTGAACTGAGTTAAAGTTTATGAATGGATCAGTCAAAAGATCACGCCATTTTTAATTATGATGGACATTGGATGACTCGTGCGAAGTTTTGCATGCTTCACTGTTCTTTACTATGAAAAACAGGTAAACCTATAACCAGCTAAACCTATAAAGGTCCCCTCAGAACTCGTACCAGTCGGTTTACTCTTGAACTTTCTTTCTCCTGTCCATTTACTCAAATAATAGAGAAGGGTCTCTAAAAAAGTATCACAGTAAATACAATTTTCTGTTAAAATAATTAAGAAAACGCTTTTCCAGAAAGTTTGAATTTAGAGAAAATCTAGAGCATACTGATGTTATTCTGTTTGACAGGTAGCTTTCAGGGCAATTGGATTGCCCTGGAAAAATCTAGTAGAATTTTGCTGAATCTAGGTCATATGAATAGCAAAAATACTGGGCATTTAATCTGGTTCAGACAATGATATTACAATACTGAAATGTCATAAAAAATAGGTCAAAATAAAAACATCGTGAAGAACTCTAAAAGGAAAATCGGGGTGCCTTTGAATCTTTTTCCTTAATTAATAACATACCGGTCTACTTCTTCTCGTATAACATTTACTCATCAAGCATTGGTTTTTTAGGGAGGTGAGTAATAAGTATAGCTAAACAACACGTGGAGGTGCGAAAAGATATTTACAGGATAATTAATTATACACACTTCACGTGCTTACCTTTCCGAAGGAACTGCCATACATTCTATTATAATTAATTAGTGTCTCTAAAATTGCATTAGGTTATCGATAACGAGACAAATTAATAAAGTTTGTATCTGTCAGTCAACCCTAAAATAGTAGGTGGGTCATGCGGGGTAATTGTATCCCACCCTCAAAAATAAATGTGTAAATACAAGAAATCCTTTACCTTCCATTCATAACAAAAAATAGATAACCGGGTAAAGTCGAAGTTAAAGATCACAATTAATAATCAAATGACGAAACAATTACTAAAACAAACACACGAGTATAAAAAACGAGTCGATTACCGAATAGTATACCGAGTGATCGGTAATCGATTTAGCTGCAGTTACGAAATGCATAATCAAGTGTTTGATCAGACCGTCAATGCAGTCAGGTAGTTCGAGTGGGTACTTGCACAGACCAAATACTCTAGTTACATACACTGCGAACTTCAGGCAATGTTTTATGATAATGAAAAGGCATACAGGTAATTTTGTCGTCTGCACCCGTCACTTAACAATTTTCACTATGAAACTCATATCCGATTGATATAACTAAGTATGTCGTGAAAAATAACATCTTTGACAGTGCGGGTGTCTAAATCGTTGACCAGATAAAAAAAGGGGCAAGTGAAGGACATGGCTCGACTTTCAGAAAAAAAAAACGTGAGACTTTTTTCTATTGTTTGTATATATTAAATAAATGATTAGGCACCCTTTGATGCAAGGTTAGGAAGCAAAGAGAGGCATAGCAATGGATGAAGTCGGGCTGTGGTGCTAGTTGCTAGCTCATCTATTTGCGAAGTTGTTGCTAGAGGTGTGGATGAAGTGATCAAGGGACCTAATTACAAAAAATACGTCGGTCTATATAGGCCGAATTACAAAAGAATTGGGGTCATAATCGACTCTAAAAGACAACGAAGAGTAACTTTTCATGTGACTTATCAGATGTATTGGAGATAATCATATTATGGTCGTTGGTACCACAAGACACTGCTCACTATATGTATTTTGTAAATAATATCTTATTACATTTACATGGGTGCAGAGTAAGAAAGATCACATATTTTCGTTTTTATCATTATCCTTGGTAACTCTCGTGAACACAGTAATTCATCATGACAATGTAAATTACATATTACTTCTTAATTGCAATTTACAAAATATAAACAATCACGGAAGGCTCTTCGTCCTCAAAAACAAATCGTACATAAATTAACATCATATTTAAATAAGTCATTCACGGGTCGAGGACTATTAAACTAGGAAACTATAAACAAGTAAAAAGTCTAAAAAACGTCATGTTATTATAACATACTTATTTGGAGAAACGACTGAGGATGAGCCACGACTCTATTTCAACATTGTATAAAAAGTTAAGTCTAAACTAATAGAAGTTTTATAGTAAATACGTAATGAGCTGGGAACGTAGCGGTGATCGCCGAGCGGCCATTGTCCGGGCTCCAGGCGCCTTCCGCTTCCAAATAACCATTCACCATAGACCCCCAACTTCACACGAATCCTCTCCTCATTACTATCCATTCTAGGTGCACAAGAGGGGCAAGACAGCTCTTGCGAACCTGGTTTAGTGCATGTATTAGTATAGGAAAGTATCGAAAGGCGGAACGGCGCGATTGAAAAATAGAAAACGCGTGGGTGTACAATGTTCTATATGTAAATAACTAGGCTGTCACCGTTTATGCTATGGAGGAAGTATCTGACGTGTGATTCGATTAAACTGTTCTGCGATTTATATAAAAAAAAAGGATTTAGACGCATCCCTCTGGGACGGATTTTATTGAAATTGAAATGAATGGTCTGGGCTGAAACGTTTGTCTATATCAAAGTCTGGTGTATTTTACAGAATTTACATGGGTAAAGTCATTGCCCCCAGAGATGAAGTTTGCAACTCAGTAATAGCAGGATTCGGTTGAAGGTTTGGGTATTTATACCTACATAAAATTATCTACTTTTGGAGGTGCATTAAACTACCGTCAACAAAAGTTTATGTGTGTCTCACTGAGACTAGGCAGGACCGTTAGCTCTGCAACCCAAAAATTAGACTAGTTTATATTTAGATTATGTTATTGACTATTTTCTGTAATTTGCTCTGATTCGAGAGAAGATCTTGCAGATGAAGACCTGAAGATGAGATACTTAAAGATACTTATAATTTTCGTGGTTTTTAAAAAGTAAAGTTAAGACATATTAATATCCTTCTAGGTGGTTAATTATTTTTCCCTCACGGGTACAAAAACAATGAGTAGGAGGTAAGGTATTGTTGTCCTCCCGAGGTGTTTATATTTAGCCCTAATGATGTAATCTAGGAAAACCTTACCAGGGAAAAGCAAGTCGAGCAAATACTATACCTATAAATAAAATATCGGAATAATTGCCCTTAGATGGCAGGCATCCACATTTGGAGGTAGTACAGTAATTGATATGTTCAGGTGCAATTGGATGTTCATTTTAGTTGTATCCATTTAATTCAGCCACAGAAGAACTGTACAAGTAGGTAATACCAGACTATACCTTGGTATACTGAAATATTATTTCATTAGGTAGGGACAGTCTGCTGCACATCAGTATAATAATAGGATAGGATATAACAATAGGATATTGACAGTTTAGGGTATTGAGAATCAGGGTGTAAAGTTCCTCGATACTCCTTAGAAAAGGGAGGATCCGCCGACTAGACAGGTGTTATGTCTGGTGGGCAACTGCCCGACAGTTGTTGTCAGGTTTCTCTATACATTAGTCTTAAGTCGATGTTAACTTTGCTTACGAGATTCAGACCATATTAGTTCTTCAGTTTTATCATAGATGGGGCTGTAGTACTTTTTGTTATTAGTTGCTTTTTGTAGGTCGCTACAACAGCATCTCCATGTTGTATCGGTGGGTGTATTTTATCCGGTTAGGCACTGATTTGCCGCTGACTGTGGTTAACTTAGGCAGTGGTTAATGCCATCACTTAGTATCTTACAACTGTATCTGAATGACGCAATACGTTTAGTGTTGCCCATTACTTGAATATTACTAGTCTGAAAATGCACACTACACTACTGAAAGTTCTCTTTCCTTTCAGCTTCATAAAATTCTTAAAAACGAAGTCAGTAATAATTATCTTTACAATCTATACATCTATACAACTAAATAAAACTGAATTGTCTGTTTGTAATTTCAAAATAACATTTTATTTTAAATTTTTGTCTGTCTGTTTGTTTGTTCTTATTTTCGGAACGGCTAGACCAATTTTAAACTTAGACTACTTTAGTTTTAGAAGAAAGATTAGGGTACCGTGCAAAAATTCAAAATCCTTAAAATTGTTGTTCAAATCCTTAAAATAAAACAGAAAAGTAACATTTTTCTATATAAATTACACGCGAACGAAGGTCACGGGCAACAGCTAGTTTTATATAACAAAAAGACAATATCTACAACGAGTAATCTATATAATGTTAGAAACCGCTTTGCGTGAGAGTATGAGGAGACATCGGTCGCCCTCCCGCTATGCGCCATGCACTATATAGCCGCTTACGATTGTGAGAGCGAATCGGCTGATCCCACTCTGAGCAACGCTAGAACTGTGGACAACGGAACATTATTGTTCATTTGTTTTAATATTTTTTAAAGTTATGAAGCCTGTGGCGACTACATAAGGAAGTATAGTGTGAACATAGTCGAAGGTACCATTGGTGTTCTTCGGAAAAACAGCGATTGTATAATACAATAATGCCTTTGGTTGACTTGCAATATGCCAACTGGAGTGAGTACAATAATAAGCACTTGACTTTGGATAAAGTATTTTTCAGTCTAGGACTACACTTCTTCCTCATTTTGCTGTTGATATTGTACACATAAGCGGAAGAAGAGCTGACGATTTTTTGTAGATCGATGCTGCACCAACATCCTTTGACAGTTTTACTAAAGTAAAAATAAGTAAACAAAAGGCTTAAAGAGCAAGGACCCAATTAATAAAATGGGTTAATCAAACACAAGGATTTTCTTTTTTTACACATATAAAAAAATTGTTTGTTAACACAAACTTTGGTCAAGGCTTACCTTTTTCAGTAACGGACATAGTGAAGGTGGTGTTTTACCTGGTCGTATTGTAAAAGTTATCCAACTATGTATTTCTTTACGCTCACTACCTTGATACAAATAAAGGTACAATAGCGGAGAGGCATAAATAGGAAATCGTCGCTCCACTGACTCGAATAATTCACTAAGAACCGAGTTTCACATGAAAATCGTAATTTTGTATGCAAATTGAATTCACCGCGGTTACTTGACGAGATTAACCTTTTATTTACACTCTGACATTATATTCGTACGTTCGAGAATGTTGTTACGTAGGTACCTAACAATGACCTTTGTGTCTCAATGCACAAAAAAGGAGGAGTACCTATGCAATTCGACTCACACATATGTTTTCGAATGTTTAAAACTGCTAAATGTTTAGAGGTCTCTCTGGTGAATACAGAGAGTGAGCATTCTTATTCTTATTCTTATTCTTTATTGCACACCAAATTAAAAAGAAATATACAATCAGATTGCAATTTAAAAACTTATGTACAACGGCGAGCTTAACCCAGAATTGGGTTTTCTTACAGCAAACCATTTTTCGATTGCGAGATTTGCAATAGAGGATAAACTTACGAGCATGTGCGAAAACTTAAATTAACTACTACATACGTAATACATACAATACATATATAAATACATACATATAAAATACTACATACATATTATTAACATATTGACAGGAAATGTTCTCTTATTCCTTTCCTGAACACGTCTAACGACGGGCTATCCCGCAAGGAGTGTGGAAGTGAATTCCAAAGGCGCACAGCGCGAACAGTAAAAGATCCATCATATCGACTTGAGGAGTGGGGAGGAAAACGAAGGAGAAGAGATGACGATGAGCGACAGGGTTTACCTCTAGGTACAAGATATTCAAAGCGTTCCCGAAGGTACGAAGGAGCTTTAGGGTTGTGAAGAACAGAAAAGAGAAAAGAAAGAGTGTGAGAATCTCGACGCTGCCGAATAGGCAGCCACTTCAACTGCTTCCGAAATTCTGACACATGGTCGTACTTTCGAAGCCCGAAAATGAAGCGAATGCACAAATTCTGCAGACGTTCGAGCTTATCAAGAAGTTCTTCAGTTGCATCAAGGAAACAGACATCAGCGTAGTCAAGAAGAGGAAGAAGAAGAGATTGAGCAAGAGTAATTTTAGTTTGGAAGGGCAGGAACTTCTGAAGACGCTTAAGTGACCGATACGAACAAAACACCCTCCTGCTTACTTCAGCAATGTGAACATGCCAAGATAGGTTGCAGTCCAAGAATACACCTAAATCTTTAACTTTCTTGGAGTAGGCTATAGCGACACCATCGTAAAATACAGGTGGGAGGGACTGATGACTCAATAAATTGACAAAATATCTGCCGCCAATAATGACAGCTTGTGATTTAGTTGGGTTAACTAACAGTCCAAAGTTTTTAGCCCACAGGCTGATGTTTTGTAGATCATTATTGATGGCATCGATGGCTCCCGGAAGCTCTTCGAGTTTAAAATGGCGATAAAGCTGCAAGTCGTCTGCGTAGAGATGATAATGAGAAATTAAAATCTTTGTGATAGCGTTAATGAAAACGGAGAAAAGAAGAGGAGAAAGGACGCCACCCTGAGGAACACCCGCAGAAAGATCACACCAATCAGAGCAAACCTCATTCAAGTGTACTGACTGTGAGCGACCCCGAAGATAAGAATCAAACCAAGCAATCACAGGAGGAGATATGTTTAGAGAGGAAAGGATACCTAAGAGGATGTCAAAATCAACCGAATTAAAAGCGCTGCTGAAATCCAATAAAACCAACACCGTAAGGAGCCGGTTTTCCATGGCCAAACGGATGTCGTCAGTTATTTTAATTAGGGCTGATACAGTGCTATGGCCAGGACGAAATCCAGATTGGTAAGGACTAAGCAGGCTATTAGAGAAAAGGAAATGAGATAGTTGATTATTAACAACACACTCAAGGACTTTGGACAGGATTGGAAGTATGGAGATTGGACGAAACTGGGATACCGAAGAAGGATTTGAAACTTTGGGAAGAGGCAAAACATAAGCCTTCTTCCAAGCAGAAGGAAAGGAGCCAGTAAAGAGGGAATAGTTTACAATGTGTAAAATTATAGGTATAAGGAAATCAAGGATAGGAAGAAGCATCTGAAGATGGAGCCCATCATCACCCACTGATTGATAGTTTAATTTACTATATCAATAGGTTAACGAATTCAATGCCATGTTGAAGACAAAGGAGCTATAATGCGATTAGTTTTTCAGTGTATCGTTTGACAGTATTGTCATCATGATATGCACCAATTCTGCTCTCATTCTCTTCAATATAACTACTTTCTTCAGGCCTAAAAACAGATGGCTGTCTCGACTTTAGATCGATTAACGATCTCTTAATGCATCGGTCACAGTGAGCACCTAGACACCTAGTATAGGTTTGAGCAGTTTCGGTCCAGTCTTTTACACTTTGACAGTAATTTTGTGATTGCCAATTGAATCAAAGGTGCAAGCCAATTCGACAATAATTTTGTGATTTATGTAAATAAAGCCAGCCAATCTTTTTTTACCAGAATTTTCCATATCTTAAACACAAATCTAAAGTATTTACATTATCTACCATTGTAAAAGAACCTTATGTAAATAAATATTCTTAAAAACCCGCACCAAACCAGTAGAATTGTACAAAAAAATCACAAAAAAAGGAATCCAATCACAATAATATAATGTTTATTGTATGACAACGTTATAACGAGACAGTTAATTACACGGAAGATACGTTGAGCGGGACAATATCATTGAGTCCTACGTTTCATACAAAGGCTACTTTATAAATATTCCAGTCATGTACCGTACGTACACGTCGTGATTGTACATAATGCTGTACAATAATTGGTCAGGTGATTAGCTCAGTTTCAACGACGCAATTATTGTTTTTAGTAAGGATTTCAATGTTTTTACCGCGTGTTTTGTTACGCATGTCATTTTGTGGCCAAATCCGTCATTTGATCTGTCTCCTTTACAAGCAAGATTAATGGATGTTTCTTGCATAAACAAATGAAAATCAGGGAATGCCCTTTGTGTTTTCTTAGATTTTTAACATTCGTTGGTCTAACGGTCGCAAGGTCGACTGTTGGCATGCGGTTCTGGGTTCGATGCCCATGTCAGGCAGTATGTAATTATTGGCTTTGTTCACTCCAGGAATTTCTAAGTATCAGCCACGAAGTTTCGATTTGTGCCAGATTGATAGCGTCCCCTATTACTTGGGGCTTAAAAACATAACTGGCGGAATATAGGTGAACTATTAGTACACCTCTGCCTAACCCTTCAGGCAATAACTGTGTAATGATATATTATGTTATGTATAGAAACATTCAAGATTTTCGAGAGAAATCTTGAAATCTCTGCTTGAAATAGAGACCACTTAGAAGAATAAAATATTCTAATAAATGTCATAATGAAGCCATATAAAATCACCACATCGTAAACACTGGGTGGTCTAGATGTTGTGATTCGTAAATAATTTAGACCACTCTCATGACCCGCTGATAGATTTAAATTAAATCCGTTAAGTTATGAATATATAAATGTAAAGCAAGTTTTATATGACAAAATAACATAATAACTGTCAATAAAACGTCCAACAGTCGCAATAATGATAATACTAACAAGTTGTTGGACATCTGATACCTGAGTGAGGTGGAGGTTTAATTTATAAGATTCAAGCGGTTCATGATGTTAAAATTGAAATAAAATAAAAGTACAAGTTCTACTTAAGAATTTTATTTATATCGCTGAAAAAGGACAAAGCCTTGAGGCACGAGATCCATGTCGCAACAAAATAAAATTACCAGTGGTCTCTGGTTGAAATATTTTTTTTTCTTTTCTTTTTAACATTATAATACCCAAAGTGTTGCTGACCGTTTCTTGGCGTTCAAGCATGCAGTATTAGGTATTAGAATAATATGATACGATATCGCAATTAAATTAATTGTATGTAATTGTACCGCGTTGACAACACTTAGAAGTCATCTAATAAATAATATCTCACTTGCAAACTTCAATAAAAACAATATAACTCCCCGCTCTCACATCTTGTCCCGCACCACACCTGAGCAGCGGTTAGAAGTCGGCCGTCAAATCGCAGCGCGCGAGCGTCCTTCACGCCTGAACGGGCAAGACGCGAAACGCGGCACATGCACATAGGAACATACACACACACACATTTGTATGTACACTCACGAGCACTGACATGTGTACACTCAGCAAAATTCATTTCCTCGTGGAATATCAATTGCAACTTTGAGATAGGTACCTATTACAGATCCAAAATACTACGCTCGTAGTCTCATAAAATTGCAATCAATGCAATACGAGAAAACTACTTTTTTTAAAGTTGCTACGTTTATACATAGCAATAATATTAGTTATGCGGACGACATGGTTCTGCTGAGCCCGTCAGTGAGTGCGCTCAGGAGACTTCTGTCCATTTGTGAATCGTATGCCCTGTCACATGGACTCAAGTATAATGCGAGTAAGAGTGTTCTCATGCTATTCAAAGCAGGTAACAAGGCTCCCTCAAATGTGCCGCCAATTAAGATCGGTGGGTCGGTACTCGAGAGGGTGTCTAAAATGAAATATTTGGGTCACATGCTGACAGAGAGGCTACAGGACGATGAAGACCTAGAGAGGGAAAGGAGGGCGTTGGCAGTCCGCTGCAATATGCTGGCCCGCAGATTCGCACGATGTACTACAGATGTAAAACTGTTACTTTTCAGAGCCTTCTGTCAGTCTTTTTACACGTGCAGTCTGTGGATCAACTTTACGCGGAGGGCTTACAACGCCATGCGTGTTCAGTACAATGACGCGCTGAGGGCAGTGTTGAGGAAACCCCGGTACTGCAGTGCTTCCGCAATGTTTGCGGATGCGAACATCGATGACTTCTTCTCCATCATCAGGAAAAGAACTGCATCGATGATGAGCAGGGTACGTGGTAGCACCAACTCTGTCCTCAGTGCGTTAGCGTACAAGATAGACAGTCCTTTTATTGTATACTGGGCAGGTGTACATCTGCACAGAAATAGGAAATAGGTTTTAATTATTATTGTTTACTTGTTTTGTTTACTAACAAATTACTAACACCTTTTTTATTTTTATTTTTCTTTCTATTTTTTGTGTGCTACCTACTAACAACCCTACTAACGCTGTTTCTTGTAAAAATGTATGGACGTATGTCTGAAATAAAGATAAATTATTAATTATTATTATAGCAGTGCTTGTGACTGTACATTTATACGTAAAATAGCAGCATTGTTTTAATCACTAGTTTTCTATTTCTCATTACAACTAAACTCAACTGACGTCAACGGCAAAGCATTTAAACATGTACTTATTTCCTTAATTACATAAAGTCCGTATTACTTTACATGCACATGAGAATGATCGCAACAAATAACCCCAGAAACTAGCCTTTGCCCGCTGGTTTGCTTGCGTTTTACGTAACTTTATTTAGGTTTAAAGATATTTATTCTCAAAAAGACACAAAGTCACTTACATGAGAACAATGCTTAAAATAAATTATATTTATAGTTCGTCATAGACGTCCCGGTAGCAATTATTATATAATGTTATGATAGGTACACCCATCCAATGACTTCAGATTTTAGGAAGGGTGTTATTTGTGATCAAATATGAATATTTATGCTAATAGAGTTTTGAATGCAACACTCGGGGATATTATAACGTGGCTTACCATTAGTGATCAGTAGTTCCGAAGATAACCTACCCCATACATCCAAACTTACAAACTTTACCACCTTTTAATAAGATTATATTAAGTATAGTATACAGGGTGGAATCATGGAAGTGGCGAAAACGGCTACCACGCACTCAGTAGATGCATAATTCTGACCCCCCCCACACACCGTTACCGTTTTCGCGTCGGTGATTCCACCCTGTATAATACAGTTGTTAATGATTAGCAATCATAGTAAAATATCGTCAATGAGTATTTACATACCTTCTTACATTTAATTACCGATCCATGGTTCTTCGGAATATCCGCGAATCCGTATCCGGATTGATGATTTCATCATGAACGTCATCTGTGGTGTAAAGCAAATAATACCTTATTCTTAAAAACACATGACACTTTGTTTATTTAGTGAAAATTCCGATGACGATAGGTTATCAGGTAATTAGTCACATACACCTAACCGGAATCCTGATGATGTCTAATAGTTGAAAGATTTGAATGATGGTAGTTCCTGAAATAATGATTTTATATTCTTAACCTTTGACAGGTGCATTCACAGATAATAATTACTTTTACAACCGTATCGAGTTGCGGTTGACCTTTACAACCAAGGGCCGGTGACACGTGTAAAATGCATTAAAACGCATCTTCTAACAGAATCTAATGCAGCTATTATTTCCTAAAATCGTTCCGAACCAATGCGCGAGATTACCACAGGTGTCCCCACATAACGTTCAACCACATTAAAACAATCCAGTTTTAGAGATCGGTAAAATTGATCTACTATTCATTTGTGTGCCATCCAGGAAGCGAGAGGTCTTTGGCTCCCGCCGGAATGCGCCCCGCGTGGGTGGACGAACCGATCCCATACACCGCCATACACTCCCATGCACACGGCTTTCTATTGATTTAATGAACACTATCTTATCTTAGCCAATAGGCTTATTACGCTCACTTTACGCGTTTCGTGGTTGATTCATCCAATTAATGGTCGAAACAACGGAGCTTGGGGCAATATCGAACGGATCGGGTAATTAATCTACGGTAAAATAGACCATTAAAATTATACTTACATGGGTTTTCGTAATAATTGCGATATAAATCGTGCGTTAAAACGATAACAGATGGCGCCACGCGTGCGCTTGGTCCGTTTGGTTTGTGTATAATAGTTCATTTGAGGCGGATCGGTTACTTAATAATTAATTATAACAGACTATTTATAACGCGACGAGCTTTAGGTATCGATGTTTTAACATTTATATCAACATTGAGATATGTGCATAAGATTACTTTTTGTCAATGAATTTTTGATTTAAGTTTCGGGTAGCTGTTAGTTACTGCAGCTGATGCTGCAGTATATTTCCTGAGAAAACCCGCTGATCAATTGATCTTATCAGATTGGCAAGTGTAGTCTTATCAAACTTCTATGTGCCTTTATAGTAAAGATAAAGCCATTACTGCTCTTTCTCTACTCATGGATTTATTAACGACCCCTAAACGTGCCTACGCTGCTATCGTCACCACGCACAAATCTGTGTCGTATATCACGAACCCCGGGACGAGAAGAGCTGCTGTGAACCTACCAACAGGGGTTCGAAATAGCTTTAGGATCGTGTGACGAGGATGGCTTCGTGAAGGTGGAGAGGAAGAAGAGGAAGAAGCCTCCTAGCCAGAAACAGTGCGGGACCGCGCCAGCGAACCCAATATGCTGCGTCCGGCAATACCAACGACGCAACTCTATATGTCCCCATCACACCACGAAGGATGAGGAGATTTGTGGACTATGTTCGAGTGAAGACCAGCTGGACCTTGAGGGTCAAGAAGTTGTAGTTGCGCCACAACACGAATTTCAAGTCATTCGTGGTATGAGTTCAGACTCATCATATTGAGACCTTCCTCAAGGAAGAGTATGTGTGTGTTTTGGCCAAAGGGTGTCATGTATCGGCGATTCCGCGGAAGGCTACGCGACACCATGCAGCAAAACACGACGCCCTCAGTTCGTGTACAATAGTTTAATAATTTTATTATGATAGCCTGTAAGGTATTTGTGTTGTGGATCTTTGTGAACCGAATTAAATGATTTGATTCATTAACAAATTGGTGATTACGCTGAATCAATTTAATTGAAAATAAGGCTGATCCACAAAGGGTCGATTCTTCTACACCTAGCACCATTCGACCTCAATAGCAGCAGCTGCGTCTGCAGCTACTACCTAACTGGGCTAATACTATTAGTAGATGATAATGATCGGTTATCACCTATCTATCTGATCATGGGCCTCCCCCAAGCCGTTACCTGCCGTCCCATATTTCTGGCATCCAGCGGTTTCCCCATTACTATTGCCAGGCCCACCTTGCAAGAGGCCTTCCAACGCTGCTTCTTTCGGTAGCTGCGTGGTTCTACTCCGGAATTTTTAACTCATTTGTCCTTCCTTTCTGTGAGCAATGTACCCTGCTCTGCCACTTATCAACCACCTTGATAAACAATAACATCAAAAATCCCCTGTATAAGAAAAACTTAAATACGACAACCCCAGCATAATCCGAATCCCACACAAAAAGAGCAGATAATATGAACCATGTAGTAACGAGTATGTTGCCTCTAAACGATACTGTAAAGTTATGCTCAATGAAGCTCATTACAGAGCAATTTCCGATGGTTTAATGTGTCCATAAATTTGCTGAGTCCGGGACAACGGTTTGATTGCCGATAAAACCTCGGCCGCAACGGCAGTTCTGTATTAAAAAGCTGTTAATATAATTTGCACCTCGTTATGATCGGGAACTCGTCCTGAGAATTACGTGGAAAATTAACGCGGTAAGGTGTTAGGTTTTACGGTTTTCTTGTCGCAGAATTAATAAAGGCTTTGTGGCAGTTGGGATTTTGATTCTTAATCATCGCCCGCCCACATCAGTCCTCAGCAGAGCAATAACCTCTCCAATCACACGCCATTCAATTTAATTCTTGGCAATACTCATATAACCCCCTGTGAAGTTTCTTGCTTCACCTAAAGCATCGACATCGCCATCGCCTACTGAGCACAGTTTCATATTCAAGTTATTTGGAATGTATACAAATCCTGCGTGGAAATCCAAAATAAGGTGAAGTGAAATTGTGAGAATTTTATTAGTCAACGTGTCCCTATAAATAAAGTGGTTTGGTATCATCGGAAAATTTTCGGAAAATTTGGCAGATGATGGTATCATCGACAGCAAAGCTAAGCTGTACCTAGAACAAATTTTGTCAAAAGTCAACATATTTTTCCCTAGAACTCTACGATCGTAATATATAATATCTATAAGTATAGAAAAGGAAATGTCGGAATGGTAATATCGTATCTCTATTTATTCACGGGAAAGACTGTTGGCAGGAATTGAGAATTTTTCATAATAGATGAAAAATTCTTAATTATTATCAAACTGTGGGAGTAAGTAATAAAGTCAAATAGTTAGTAAATAATAACTATTAGGGAAAACCGAATAAGTAGAGCACACGTTTATCTTTTTATCAATGAATGATAAACGGAGATAACCCGGGAATGCCCGACTCCATTGCAAAATAAGTCACTTCAATACAGGTTTAGTTAGAGCAATTAAAATTATATGTATAGGTATTGGTTGAAGTGAAATTAATTTTGAAGAAATTATCATTTCGTAGATAGCATTTTACGTGCCACGCAGTCATACCAAACACAAAATTAATAGAAAAATTTAATGACACAGAATATGCTCACGAAACCCAGTTTCCGAACAGAATTCCCGCATTTAAGTGGGTAAGATAAATAATTTGGTTTATCCCAAGATAAGAAACACTTGATCTTGACTATAGAGATAAAATATCTTATATTTGGGCATCTCGCTCATCGATAATATTGTTTAGTTGATACTTTTGTTTGCTAAAATGCAGTTGTCAGTAGAAATTATATTCCTTTTAGGTGAGTGAGCATTGTTTAGAATCCTATTTTTTTGTAATTTGCTATCTATTGTTTTGTTTCTACCGTCTGTTTTATTAAACAGTTAATAAAATCATAAAGAAATCGAAGAAATCATCGATAATTTTCCCAAAATTTTACAGATTTCGAACTTTATGACCACTCTGTCAATTCTGTCATACAATTCTTCAAGGAATCGAAATTCTTCTTTTCCAGCTTGCTTCAACTATGTACTGTCAATTCCCGTACCTGATATTGCTGAATCCGCAAGGATAGTAAATGGAGAAGCAGTGGATATCACTGAGGTGCCTTACCAGGCAACTATAAGGAAGCGGGTCCTATCAGGATGGGCCCACATCTGTGGTGCAGTTGTAGTCAGCAATCGAGGCGTTTTAACTGCTGCCCATTGTGCTGATTCGTAAGTTCATAATGATTATTCTTTGATATCATTTGCAAAATGTCGCACTTGATTTCCTGATTCTTATTAATGTAAAACAAATAGATAAAAATCCGTTATTTGTTCATATCTTTCAGATACGTGAACCAGCCAGCTAATATACAAGTCTCCGTCGGTACTAAGTATCGTATTTCTGGAGGCAAGACTTACGACATCTCCGCTATCTACATCCACGAAGGATTCTCTACAGAGACCTTGGAGCACGACATTGCATTACTTGGGACTGCAAAAGCTATTGAATTCAGCCAGTTTGTTGCTCCAATAGCAATCGCTTCCGAACATTTTGTTTTGCCTTCTGGAACTGGAGCTGTAGTTTCTGGATTCGGGACCACATCGGTAAGATATGTATTATTTTTTTGCTACACCCATGCCAATATAATCAAAATTTTAACAGTTTCATCTTAATGTTACTTAAATGAAAATAATTGCTAGACAAAGCCTTGTTAAAAAAGAGTTTTACGGTTTTTATTAAGAATGCTAAGTCTAAGAATTTGTCCAACTCTGCCTGCTGCTCTGCTTTAGCACTTTCCAAATTTCTTTCGCAAAAAACGTAGCAAATGAAATTCACGGTCAACATGAAGAAACCTACTAAGCCTAAGTTCTCGACCTCTCAATTTGAAAACCAGGTGTTAATCACGAACTTACAAAGAAGCTTCTTAAAATGTTTCAGTACGAAGGCTCCTCATCTGAGGTTCTGATGGCTGCACGGGTCAGCGTCGTATCCCAATCAACATGTGCACGGGCATACCTGCGTATTGCCACCATAGCAGCAGGGATGGTCTGCGCTCAAGGCAGCAATCCACCCCGAGACGCCTGCCAAGGCGACTCTGGTGGACCCCTGGTAGTAGGAAGCCACCTCATCGGTATCGTGTCCTGGGGCGAAGGCTGCGCTAACACCAAATACCCCGGAGTGTACACAAGAGTGTCTGCATACAATTCCTGGATAACGCCAAGGTTACAAGCAGTACAAATAGGCGAATAATATGATCTGAAAATGTGAGGTTTTAATTTTTTTTTACTCTAAGAATGGTTGTGCAAAGATCCCATATTTAAATGAATGGCAAATTAATATTTTATCGAAACTAAACACAAAAGCACACATTACCTTCTTACTACAGCGCCTGCATGGTAGCCTTGCCATGGTAGCATTTTGAAGGCGATTGCTGCCAGATCGGACTGCCTCTGCCAGAGACACTGGGTGAGGACAGCCATAGGTCTGAATAAATAACTAAATTGTAAGCACTGACAATAATAACGTAATGACTCAAGCACCATTGATTGTTACTACACTAAAATACAAACAAAACTATGGACTGTGGTCTGAAATATAGATGAATTTATATATCAATAAGAAGATGATGCAGAAGAAGATTACAGACCCGTTTAAAAATTAAAACAAATCGAATTATTTAAAATCCAATGGAAACGAATGCAAGTCTTGTGAGAAGTGTACAAACTTCGAATTTAGGTAATTGTAAATAAGACTAATTTATTCCCGAATGCAAATTTTGTTAATAAAAAATATGTTATCTTATTTTCGAGGAATTGTTATTGAACTTGAAGTGCAATGTACGAACGGAGGAAACTTATTTAAATACAAACAACTTTCTACAATAACAATGGTTCATACGGTATTTTCTAAGTACGTGTCAATGACATTTTTACTTACTGATAGTACGTATTTTGTCACTTGCAATACCGTTAATACTCAATAAGATTGTACTGAAAAAACACGAAAATAAATTCTGACTTAACTGGATTGTGAGTTTTTCACCTCAAGTAGTTTGCCCATATTTGATATGATAATTTGTATACCGATAAAAATTACGAAAGGCATGCGTTTCTTATCGTTGCACAGAGTAACGTAACGTCAGAGTAACGTACTTACTACGATAAGTGTTAATATCGAAAAACGAGGTGCCACCTAATGTATGTTTTAACAGTAAAGTTTAAACAAAAAAAACCTAATGTGGATATTTACAAATTGCAGTATATTAAAAGATAATCAGGTGACATCTGCCGTATCTCTAACAATGAGTCATTTAGCAGATTGGTCGCTTCAGCACAATTATAACACAAGTCATGCTTACAAAAGAAACAAAAGCAAAATAGTTTTCAACTCGATTGAAGCTTAAATAGATTCATTATACCTTATAGAGCGATGATTAAAACGCTTTATAAGCTGTCTGTTTAATTGAGATGACGCCCTGAATGATGCGGAAATGCAATGGAAATAGTTAGCATTGCTTGCACTTAGCATTGTTCTTCTTTACCGGTTTGAATGCCATTCTTCGGGTTTGAACAAAGATTTTTTAAGCGTTTCTTGTTTTATTCAATTGTGGAGTTTCTGGTGGGTGTGTATGTTTTATTTTAAGGTTAAAGGGGTATGAAAAACAGGGTGTAAAGTTCTTCATTCTCCATTGAAAAGGGAGGACCCGACCAGACGGGTGTTGTGTTTGGCAAGTTAGTTGTTCATTTTTGTCCTAGATGGCACTGTAGTCCTTTTTATAGTGCCGCTACAAGGTCATTGTGAGTTTGAACTTTGTTATAATTGCAGTGGCTTTTAGCTTCTTATGTATGTGTGCAAAGTCATGTCCATATTTTAATTCACCCAAGCATAAAATAGGTAAGTATTATTATCACATAAATGATTGGCTCCACCACCTCCACTGGGTGGTTATTCAGCCAATGAAGCAGCAGCAAAATCTGCAGAGGACAGTTCCATTGTCAATTCGAAGTATTTTTATTTTATTGCC
The DNA here is from genome assembly GCA_963082945.1 of Cerastis leucographa. Taxonomy (NCBI): domain Eukaryota; kingdom Metazoa; phylum Arthropoda; class Insecta; order Lepidoptera; family Noctuidae; genus Cerastis; species Cerastis leucographa. The sequence continues at coordinate 14,244,431 of OY720356.1, read as the reverse complement.
TTCTTCTCGTGTCTACGTATACTTACCTATTTTGTCCAATAAATGTGTAGTGAGGTGACCAGAGTGCTGATACTAGTGGCAATTGCTTTCATACCGTTTCGTCATCATCATCTTCTTTCTCCTGCCCTTATACCAATTTATTTGGAGTCAGCGCAGCATGTCTTCTTCATCTATACTTCTCTATTACTCGTCATCTCAGCAGTCACCTCCTTTCTAGCCTTATCATCCTTCACAGAGTCCATCCATCGTTTCTTTGGTCTTCCTCTACTCTTATAGCCATCCACATTCATACTCAAACTTTAGTATTGCTACAATAACTTTCATGGAGTTTGATATAGGCTTTTCGGTAGCCTATAACTGACATAAGTTACTATAGTTTTTTTCTTAATCGTCATTGCTGTTAAAATATTTAACTATATAACTTTGAAGTAGGCCTCATTTAAGCCCTTTTTCTCTCCATTCCTCTAGTCCTCCATTTAAGTCTAGTATTTTAGTTTTAGTTTAATGTAGAGAAGATGTTATTTGAGTAATATTTTATACAAATGAAGTCATGTTTTTTTTTAATTTTTTGTACAATGTAATAAGTTAACAACGTTACGTAACAGGATGAGACGTTCCTTGGAGTGTTTCGGTGTACCTTATTGTAATATCATGGAGGAGTTGGTAGTTTTCGTCTGGGTCGTTGTAAGTTTTCCTTTCTGAGAATTATTGGAGTATTAGCAGTAGGGCTATGCCTTTCAGTCATATGCAGACATAACCTTTAGGAGTAAAAGATTTTACGGAACGATTTTTAGAGTTCAATTAAATTAGATTATTGATAATATTTTTTGTTGGTGGGTAGAGAGAATTGTGTGAGTGAAATGATATGAAAGACAAAGGAGTAAATTGATGGCGTGACGTCGGATGTGGGAGATATTTTTACAATCTTAGTCATATTAATTTGAATTTCAAAATTATTTGATCTGTTACCAGAATAAAAACCTTTTTTATGACTTCACTTCATTATTATTTTATACAAAAAATACAACGTTTTTTTTTACATAACATTCGCTAAAGGAGATGTTTCATTTTTGTATGGGACTCCGGCCATGACCTGTACCTTTCAGGAAAGGTGGGAAACAATCCCCTGAATAGAATAAAGTAACATTTTTTAAATAGTAATAGATGGTTTTTATGCACATAATAAAAATTAAAAATGTTTGACGTTTGTCGCGAGAGTTATGAAAGCCATGACAGGTTGTAGAGATGACGTTTACATAACCTAGAAATTGTTATTTGATAATAATTGTTTATCAGAACTGATTTTTTTCGATGCTTTCGTATTTTTTTGTTCTCTGTTTTCATAAAACGTTAGAAAATACGAGACGAACGAGGCTGACTGACTGACACTATGGGTTTTGTCACTTGTCTGAACAAAATGTCATTTTGAATTTTTCGTTCAGAAGTACACTCCATAAAAGTAGTACCTATTATATAGTTTTTAACGATGAAATCACCACACTTGCTTATAATTAGTTGAAAATTATGTCTAAGAGAATAATAATAATAATTAATTACAAAAACACATACTTTTCGTAATTTAACGTCGATGTGATATTATGTTTTTGTGTGACATGATTTCAGAACGAAAGCAAACTGAATACTGGAAGACGCCATGTTGAATAGAATGGGGCAATAATTGAAAAACTTTTTGTAAAACTTTTTGTGCACAGCAAATCAGGCTTAAATTCACGAATGAATATTTTTCCTAAGTTCGTGGTATTTTTTCCTCTTTTTCAATAAATGTACATCTTATGGCCGAAAATGAAACATCTCCTTTGTTCAAATAATAAGGTATTTAACACATCACCCCTCTAAAAAAAACTTGTTAAGGACAAAAGACTGTTTTTTCCCGCCATGTCACCGCGCGCTGTGCTCTGATTGATCACTTCATTTGAATCCAGGCGAGATTCGATTTATGATTAGCACCTATCGGATTTGAGAATCGACCCGGGTGAACGTTCATCCGAGGGGTTTTAAGTTCAAATCGTTGGCTTGTAAAAACTGATCAGTTTGAATTTGTTTTGTTTGTGTAGTTCCTGAGATACTAATCGGTCTAAGTTTAAATGTCATTATCATCTGACTAACCTTTTTCCTAGCTAAGTTGGGGACGGTTTCCAGTTTAACCGTATGCAGCATAGCAGTATTTAACAGGGTTGATATCCAATATGATCTTCACAACTCAATTCTTGGGTAATACGATACTCATATTGGTGTGTTATCCTTATCAAGTTTGTCGTCATGTTTTAATTAAAAGGTTTAAGTTTCAGAATGTTTATTTATAATTTTATAATTTTTTTATAACCTTAAGTTGAGCGGTGCACGGTGGTCCAAAATAAGTATAAAAACGTCTTCACTGAAAATATCATTCAACTTTTGACCACATAAAGCTTGTGTAGTTTAATTGCTAATAAATAAAAAATCTGTCGAATAAAGCAACTTCAGCCCATTAAAGCCGGCTTTATGGGTGGTTTTATTACATCACATAAACCAGTAATTAACAAATTAATCATCAAAACAATCAACACTTATGTAAACATAATATCGAAAAAGTATTGTAATCTACGTTAAATACGGTGAAAGCTTCCGACACTCGCTCGTAATCCGTTTCCTCTTTCTAGACTACCACATTGTTCTTTAGCTTTTGCAATACAAGTGATTATGAACTCTACTTCAAGCAGAACAAAGTTACATTTACCACAACACGACCCTTGATTAAAGATCTTTGAAACGTAAGCGCAAAAATTTATTTACGACACCCCCTCATTTAACCGTCTTCTGTCTCTCTCGTTAGTGCGTATCGATGGAATGTTTTGTCTCGCTCTTTCGACCCATAATAAATTTCGGGACGATTCTGAATTAACAATACCATAGTCATAATTCGCGAGCCTGTTGCGGCGCGCTCATCGGGATGTTTGACGATTGTTTTAATATTTAATGTCATTTTAACCATTAGGTATAGTTTACGATTCATTAACTCAAACGTTTTAATTATGATACACTTTTATGAATGATTTGTTTTTGTGACTACAGATAAAATAATACAAAAAAAAGAACATCAATCCCAATGAAGTATCTAATAGAATTTAATAAAAACTAAGTACTTCAATCCTTTTTTTTAAACGTTTATCTTTATAAATATTCGTAACTATTATACAAATAATAAACATTTCTAAAAAGCCAAAATGTAAATCAAACGAAAACTATCGATAAAAGCAACTCTCACCAACGTACATCACTATCCGAATGACAGAGCGTACGCCACTTAATTCAGGGGTGGCATTGCTCAGACGGCAATAACGTATACACGAATAGGTGTCGAGTCGGGCTCCACTGGCGTGGCGTCTTACTCGGATCAATTCTAATCTCTGTCGTCACGCCCGGAGCGGTGTCGTGACACTTCGACCAAACATCCACTGTATCAATATTTACGTCACCTAATCATAACTGAGCTTCTTTCTTCTCAAATTACGGATGTTTTGAGAGTTTTTTTTTTGTTTAATTTTATTTTAGAGGTTATTTTTTCGGTTTATAATTAGAATAGGTAACTTAAGTAGGTACTACATTTCAATGTACTAGAACGAGTTTTACTTTTGTTTGGGCATGGCTTATTTCCAAATAGATATTTGTGGCGATACACGTTAATATACGTAATTTATAAGTAGTGTAAATAAAAATAAAGCCGTGTGTTGAAAGATGTTTATTTACAAAACCAAGCCATGGTAAATCAGTTCAATTTGAATCAACCTGCTTCCAATCCTTTAAACATTCAAAAAGTCAATACGTCGCCTATATTCAATTCGATTAGGCCGTTGAGCGTCTAAACCCACCGATAAGTAAGTGTAATGCTATAGTCCCTCGGCCTATTACCTGGCAATTTCACAGAACGATCCACGTCGGATCGCGTCGACAGCACACAATGATGTGACACACACGGGCTTTGTAACCGAGAGGGACGGCACTCGCTCCCGCGATTTGTTTACACAGTGTAGCTTTCCCTTTCGCGGCGCGCCTGTGTGCGTGACCATCTGGCGGGCGGCAGCCCTGCGTCGCGCTAGTGTTGTGCTGTGCCCCCACACGGCACCGAGCGCACCCCGCTCGGGGTAGCCTGCCTACGCTTGTATGCGTGACCCAGTCGAATAAATCTAATATTACACACAAACATATTGGTAGCACGGCGTGTCATTTTTACGCTTGTGTTGTCGCTACTTGGGGTTCTTTATGTGGCACGATGATATTATTATTCTGACGATTACGACATCCTTTATGCTTACAATAAAATAATTAATAAGGGATGAAGTGTATTGTTGAGCGGGAGTTTGTGATCGGTATCGCGCCATTCGGCTCGTTCGAGATTTAAAAAGGTAACGATAAAGTTTATTACCATCTTCACGGTTAATAGCGGCGGCATTGTTTAATTAAAATATTAGCACTTAGGTATTTCTTTTATTGTTTAACATCTATTGTGCCGATGAGAATTGTGTTTAGTTTATTGCAAGGCTCACAAATTGCGTGTTGGTGAATAATGATTCAATGGAAATTATTCATACTGACATCGTAAATTGTATCAATCAAGTTTTGAATAAGTATGGTTATTTACTTACAACACATAATAAATTGTGGTTTTCATTTTATCGCAACATGCTCGGATTGAAACTGTTTATAAACACGCCTTATAATAGATAATTATTTGTAAAACCAAAAATTTTAATATTTTTATTCACGCGATCATATTTTTACGCAGTTCAACTTGCTAACTAAACGGGCTCCATGAATGAAACGGCACACTGATGTCGCCGTTAGTGATGTCAAAGATCACGTATCGATAAAATCGACAACACTCATTTTTACCACGATAATTTTTTTCAAGTAGGTAGTCTTTTACACTCATAAAAATCATTTCCAAAATTACGAACTTACTGATGACCTAAATGAAATCAATCATTAACTGACCTACTAAAGCGTGTTAATTAACCAGGTTGTAGGCACAAAATCTCCAAACATTCTCAATTACTTATTCTGTGACGGAACAGTTGACAGGGCGCTCAACCCCCGTTCAGTTGTTCAGTTTAACAATTACGCGGCAGGGCTCATTGTGGCACGACCCTACCACTCCATCCATTGTGGACCACTATAACGTGTCCAGAATATCCTGACCCCTGCCGAAACACAATCATCCCCCTCTTTGATCCCCTTTAAAGTTGACGCGGGAAGGTAATCGGCTCAATTTACACTGGGAAGTAATATACAAATATTATTATCCAGCCTTTTCACAAATATCAATAACGTATTACCAGCTTCGGGACAGATTTAAAAGTTAACCAACGTGATTTTTAAACGTTAAAGTGACTTAATTTTGTGTTAATTTGAATAGGCTTCCGTTATGCTATGTCAGTTTTGATTTTTGTTAAATATTGTATCGTGGTAGCGTAGCATGTCATTGTTGATACCTAATCTTGTAAACTTTTGCTAGTACCTAACCATGTCTGTTGTCAGATTAGCTATACAAGGTTTTGTTTTGAAACCTCGTCAAATTTCAGGAGGTGGTCACAAAAGTCATAAATTATCTATTAAAATTACGGTACCTAGTTAATTATTAATAAACGTTGATTTTTTTGGTTGTTTAAGTTTATCAATATTTCAGAATAACCCCCTTACAATGGTTTCAGGAACAAAAAGTTATCGAATAAACCTTTGACATTGTTTGTATGTGTGTAAGCGAGATTATAGGGAGAGAACCAGACAAGCCGCGTTTAAAACACGGGTGGTTCACACTTACCGATTTCCGTAAATAATAAAAAAAAAAAACAAAAATTACCTACCCATTTTATTATTAATTCGGGACGAGAATCATTAGCATAGTTACATCCTTGAATTTGACGAGGATGCAAAACAACACCTTGTATAATAATTATATTATCAACGATAATTTTAAATATGTAATAAAGCGATGATAGACAACGGTTCTGTTACTAGAAGTAATCTTAACACTTCAAACGATTCATGATTAGCAAAGATTAAAATTAGCCAAACTGTTCCACTGAGCCGAGATATAAACTTGTTAAAGTTTCAGAAATATTTTACTTTGAAAAGCGTCTCAACTTGATTATAAATTGGGCGATTTAATTAAATTTGTAAGAGTCTCACTTGTTCTCAGCTTTGTGACCTTAGAAGGGTATCGTCAGCTTCATATAAACCATGGTTGTTCAAGCTTTTCTTCAAAGGTACTACTATACTTCGCATATAATTGTGCAACAGATCTGGGATACGGTCGTGTGGTCCCTGACTGAGAATAAACCACGACTTCCCGTGGGAACCGAACGAACTTTCTGTGGGACCTTATTTTGAACCCTAACAGGCTTGGGTTAGGTGACTGTGAATTATAAAACAATAAAAAGGACACACTTCTTGAAGGCGTAGTATTTTTTTTTACTTTAAAAACTAATTTTAATACTTCGATCGGTGATGTCAAGTAGCACGTCTTTGTCGTGAATAAATCCGGAAATTATTTATGTAAATAAAAAAGTTTTCAAACTCGTCTTCGAAAGTTGCCGAAGGAAATTTCCAACAACTGTTTCGTCCCTAAAATAGTTTTTATCACTCAATAAATTGCGTAAGTCAAGTTAATATCAAGTGTCTCCTATTAACATTCAGAACCAAACTTCAAGACTAGGCCACGATGACCTTAATCGATCCTCAAAACAATCCCGCTTCATTTGAAAAGATATTCAAGGTGAAAGGGCGTGCAAGTTGCACTCATGATATAAAAGTAACTTATGCGTCTCCTCCGTAGACGCCCCCCCCCCCCACTACTAGAGCGCAACCTTTTTCTAACGGGTATAAAGTCATGAACTTTGAGGTCAATAAAATTCGACCAGACTCGTCCTTTGTGAAGGCTGACTACACACTGTGTTTACAGATGTGTAACTTGTAGGACAAACTGACTTTGAAAGAGGAGGGTGCGTATTCCAGCAGCTTCTTTTTCATGTACTTATGTTCACCGATTTCTCCGTTATAACTGGTCAGATTTAAGTAATTTTTTTTTTCATTTGGTAGAAGAAGCTCTCGCGGTTGTCTCGTATAAATTTAATTAACTTTGCTTCGGTACTTTATAAGTTCAGACGCAAACCGCTGTCCTTCCGACCTCGCCGTCCAGGTCCGTGGCGACGTTCCAATCCTTGCCCTCCTCGAACCTCGCTCGAGCCAGCCCGCGATGCTGTGCCAGCAGTTTTAAATCAGCCCCTAAATAATTATATTATTCAGATCCAGCATGTCCCCATGCTTTCCTCCCCTAGCAACGCCCTAAGGCGAGGCTCGTACCTTGAGCGCCCTTAGCGTGTAGTCGCTTAGTTTATTAGTAGTTCTATGCCCTGGCTGGAGGCCTTACACTCAAGGCACCCACAGGATAGTTCGGTTAAGCAGACGACAACTTCCATTCACAAAAAAAAAATGATACTTTATGTGTTATCCTCTATAATATGCATTTTTTCTTCTTCGTCTATGTGAATGATTGTGTTAAAATTAATACTTGACAAGGATTTGTGTAATATACCAGAACTACAAAGGGTAAAATAAAAACTTCAAGGCAAATAAGTTAATGAAATAAACAAGAGTCACCGATTTCCGCAAGTAAAGTTATTTTCCAATTTATTTGTGTGTGTTTTTTTTTTGTAGTCAGTTATTTTTTTGTGTAAAATTTGCTGTTTGTAAGTAGACTTAAGAAAAGCCAAAAGGAAGATGATTAACAGAAACATAAAGTAGTAAAGCAAAGAGACAAGAATTTACGCGCAAGCTAGGTTGAGCGACGATCTTCACGGGGCTGCTGGTATCAGCTCAGAGAGTTGCCGATAATGTTGATAAATGCCTTGCGATGGCATTTAGGCTGTTGATGATGATTATAAGTAGTAGTTGACACTGATACCAAGTAAAATTAAGGCTTCTTCAATACCAGTGATATCAGCCTTTTTATATATTTGTTGTGCTGTTGAACCAATTCTGATGTCCAAATCATACCTTACGTGACAGAACAAAAGCAGCAATTCAACAACAAAGCCCAGTTTCACGTTCCAGTAAAGTTCCGAGCTATGTCAACAAAGTGGTACTTCTTTCTTTATCGTGTGCTTAGGGCAAGACCTGGTGACAGAGCTTTTATGCTGCCCGCTTGGAAACCAGCCAGCCTGAGAAATATTTCTTGACTGCGGGTAAAACCAAATCAGAGGCCCATTCCTCTCAGTCAAGAAATATTTCTCTGCCATGCTGGTTTCGTCAAGATGTTTTCCTTAATACAATATGCACATGCATCAGGAAATGCATGCATCAGAGGTGCGTGTCTTGGGTTCGAACTCTAGACCTATGACTTGTCAGTCCGACCATCACACCACTAGACTATCACTGCTAAAGTACTGTGCTGGTGGTACTGTACTACTGTGCACCTCATCCAAACTGAACATTATTGTAGGTTGTACAAGCGTTTGGTCTGTGTGTCCTGTATGACTTTCTACTACTGCTGTTTTGAATTCATGAATCGTGGCGCTACAGGTTCATAACCAGTTATGTTTTATATATGCATATAAGGTTTAATATCATTTCAAGATAATTTAACTTTTCAGTTAATAGCTTAAACACTCGCTTAACACACTTCAGTACAGTGTCAGTGAAAATCCATTAATGTTTAATAGGGTTTTATAAATCAAAATAGCTTTTCGCTTTCAAATCTATAATTAAAAAATAAAATGGAGAATAAAACGTGCTTGGTTGATTTATAACTGATAGGTACTTGCTTATTAATAGGGTGAAAATAAGATTTAATAAGGAAAGCACTTTAAGTTTCTTCTCGGAGTTTAAAAACGAGCTTCTGAAAGCTAATAAAAACCGCTGCGTACTATAAAATTTCTCTGTGACCCTTGCCAACAATAATAAATAAAGATAAACATCAAGACAAAACTACACAAATAAACCAGTGTGAACAGCAGGTATATGTAACCAATATTATCATATATTCACCACATTTACATTCCATAGCGTACTAACATACCTTACGACTAACATTACACACGCGATTTTCTGTGCGAATCTTGCTTATACTACAGTAAATACAGATCTAACTAAAGAGACAATATCTCCGACGTTAAAAGGCCAGCCCGAGTAGATGGGAGAAGGAGGGAAAGGGTGGCCCACCCTCTGTGAAATTACTACATTTTGAAGGGAACAACTTTTTATGAGAATAAGCCGCCGCTATGAATCTCGAATTATAAGCGAATTGAGTGGTGTGGGTGCAATACTGTTCGTGATAGACTTTATGATTTTTGTAATTATGTTTTTATAATTATCTCTTAGGTCACAAACTAAATAACACTTCAAAATGGCACTATCATCACACAGTATTACACTATTTTTACGTAACACCTCAATATTCTGTCTTGAATTAACCAATTAATCTAAGTTAACGAACTATTCAAGTTAATTAGTGATTCAGCAGGCGCAGGGGCAACACAACAATGTTTTCAAATAACTTTAAACTCTTGTAGTGACAACCTTATCGTCGTAAACGGTCGGGATGAGTCGGGAGAGGTCGGCTGCGGTCGGTCTCAGTCAATAAGGTGCATTGGCCGCCCCAAGTTGCCTACTCGACGTAACGCTGCCTGGACCAAGGAGGGCGGGGAGAAATCTCCCGCGAAATGGGGTAAAAGTAAATAATGACAATTTGGTTTTACTTTACCAGATTGTTGTAACGGAAGATATTTATTATTAATGAAATTTTACTTAAAATAATTATTTAATGAAATCTTTATTTGGCTTCGAAAGTTCACTCAGAAAGAAGGTGGCAGAAGTATTTCGTTGCGAATTTTCATGATTTTTCTCTTTCAGTTTTCTTTTGTTAAAAGTTAATAAACAAAATTTGCGTTTTTAATGCTTCCACTTTTACATACGACCCATTTTTTTCAATCAAATATTATACGGAATAAAATTCTTTACAAACGCACTGACCCTCAATGTCGTGTATAAAGAGTTTTCAATCTAAATACGTTGTGAGGCAGCCTGGCATGCCATGTGGCCACACCGTCGCTCCGAGGAGATGAGATTCTCCACGGGTCGAAGGGTGTGAACAGGCGCACCGACTCAAATACCGTTAGGGATAATTGTGTCTCTTTTATTTACACCAGCGCTTTACAGCACACAGGAGCAATCTAATTCACTTTTAAATTCAACATTCTTTTGTTTCTTCATCATGACGTTTTTTATACACGGTCCAAAGTTTAGTCGTCAGTCAGTTGTTTAGCTAGAAGTCAGTTTTTATTCGACCTTGAAAAACTCGTCTCCGTATGACCTGCGAATTTTATTGCCCATAAAAAACTGCCATCTATATTTGTATTCCGGAATATACTTCAAATAATACAGGTGCGATCCGCAATACAATACCTAAAGTGACCGTGGAACCGATATTTAGTACGTTTACCGATTGTAAACGAATCTTGGTAAGGTGTTACATAACATGAGCGTGAGATATCCCTGTGGGCGGCGGGAACGGAATGCTGGAGGAAAGCCGACGGCCTTGACACGACAATATTTGGTGCGCCTTCCTAAATATACACAGACCACAAAAGTACATTTGGAATCACAGCCGGAGTGACAGTGGTTCAACTTGTCTGAAGAGGTATTTCCCACTCTGTGAGTTGGTGTAAGGGTGACGTATACAATTACTGAGCTTTCACGCCCAATGCGCCGGCGCTTCTTATCGCTCCACCGTAATTAAGACCCTGTGGTCGCGCGTGTCATATACTAACATTTGGCGAGTCCTGTTGATACCGTATTTGTTTTTCAACATTTAGTGATTTTCCCTTACAGTACCGGGTATATTTTCACAACAATGCAAAAAGCTGAACCATATCGCAGTCAACAAAAAAATGGAAACGCTGAAATGTGTCATTTTTGCCGTGTATCGTTTTATGTTTTGCGAAACGGGCGAAAAAGAAAAAGCAAAGAGACGATTAAAAATGATCCACGTGAATGTATTCGCGCGGACAATATTTTAAAACAAAATGTCACACGCTTTCCACGGGTGTCTGCTCCCACCCCCGGCGGGGGGTGACCGGGGGTATAGGAGGGGGCGCCCACCCCCGTTCAACCAGTGGGGTGTCATTGTGGACTGTGGTGTCGTAACTCCGCGAACTTTTTAATTTACAATTAGGTAGCTTCCCATTTCTCTGCCCTATTTAGCTCTCGTTTTTCCGGTAGACACCGCCGCGGTCGCAGTTCGTAATTAAAATTTATTTATCAAATTACTGCGCCCTAAATCTTTGGGTTTTTTTTTTGAGGAAGAGTACGTCTTAAATTAACCCTTAAAGCAATCTGCGTGCTCCAGATTTCAATGAGGACATTTAGCAAAATCCTTTGTTTAAGGTACCCATTCCTTTACTTGGCTGAAACAAATGAAAATCACCGGGATACCACTCAATTCCTGTTCATGAAAATTGAAAGATTGCTCATAAAAATAACAAACGCTCGTCAATGGAACAGTGAAATCGCTACTGAACACCCTGCTGTCGGGTGAACCAACGAAGCTGACGTGAAAGAGCAATTGTTTGGGAACAGCGTAAACGATAGCGACCCTTGACCACGGGGTGTCCGTCACTGATCGCTTATTTTGACAATATCGGCCTACTAATTAACTTGTTTTAAAACAAAGGATGTTGGAGTTTTTGCCTATTGTTTGTGTGGGGTAAGTGACGCGCAGCTCACTAAAAAAATATCTGTTAGACAAATACTTCTTGAAAACTTTAACACAGCATATCGAACACTTAAAGCAATTACCCGTTAACAAAAACAAAAGCATGTAAACATTTTGAACTTTAAAATAAGCTATCGTTTTTTAATAAACTATCTACAAAAAAAAAAACGAAGCATTAAAACTCTTGCATCAATCAATCAAGTGGTTAGTGCCTAAATTGGAGTCGAGTTTTTATGGCGCCCATGGCCCTATGACTTGGCTTGACATGCCGTCGATAGATATCCCTCAGACTTGCTGGTTTCCTCACGATATTTTGCCTTCACCGGAGCAATTGATAATTAAGCAAGTATACGTTAAATTGGGTCCATGAAACGAAATCGCTGTTTCTTATATCTTACACCACTCATCGTCGCAAGCATCCAGTGAATTTGTCGCAACACCCGTGGCGTCTGTTTTTGTAGCGCTTATTCACGCGGATGCCTTTACTTACTTACTTATACTTCTTTTACGACCGCCCTTTTATACATATTGAGACAATTATACTTCATAATGCCATTGTCAATACAAACTTGCTAAAACGACTAGTTTTTTAGGAAAAGGCCGTTAAAACGTCGACAATCTTTTGTAAAATGCGTGCTGTAGACAAAACTTAGTAAACATTGTGCTATTCTGTACGACAGCTGCATTAATTGGGTGGCCCTTGCGCATTTAAATAATTTAAAAAGGGGTCCGTATGCAGTACCTTGTATGAGCTTTACCTCACGAAAAGCGTTGATGTTCTGGCACAAAATGTATATTTATGTTAAGTCCTCTTACTTAGGTAAGTATGCCACAAATGTCACAAATGACAAAAAACAAGATCGATTGTAACAAAGCTGTGAATGAACAACCAAAACAGCTATAATTAAATTCTTTATTTAACCCCACATTACAACTTCCTACAGTACCGGTTTAGTACACACAGTAACCGGGTACTTTACAGTTTTGTCTACGTTTAACAGTGCGTAGTTATTTTAGAGTAAAACTGAAAATAGTAATAAGAGGGCGATCACTCCGGCTCTATTTGTGTACTAATAAAGTTATTTCAGTCCTTCCCATACGGGTGGCAGGAGAAACCACAGAGAAAGTCAACGATTTTCTATACAACATGCATCCGATAACATGGTGGTGGATATTTTATATAATGAAGCTTCTTATTTTCTATTTAAATCTAATTTAATACATAATTTTTGAGCCGTTTAGGTGCCATCAGGGGAATCTGAAGTACAAGTTTTAGTTATCTAGTTTAGGTACATGTTTTTTTATGATATTGAAACTTTTTACCAACCAATTGCTTTGAAGCTGTCATTGAAACACGTTCGTTTTCAGGCGCGAGACTTTGTTACTACAAAACAACCCTTCAAAAAACCTACCCAACTTGTAACAAAGAAAACAATAAGGTTAAAATGTATTTTTTTTACATAAAGCAGAGCGCAGCCCTAACCGAGCCTAACATGTAGGGGGTACGAAGTCATTCCTGAAAATCAAACATCCCTACGTCTAGACTCGATTGAATCCCACCGGGAACGCTTCCGAACCGATCCGATTTCCCCACGGTAAATAAATTAATCTCAACTCGGTTTATTTTTATACATCGCTAAATAACGATGCCTTTTTTTTTGTATTTATAAATAGACACGACTTTACCTTTGAGGTAAAATACTTATAAAAATCAGATTACGAAATGGCATTGCCAATCGTGATACACCCACGAGTTGTCTACTACTTAGATATTAATAGAACGGATTGTTATGTTATGTAATAAATAATAATAATATTTGTTAAGACGGAAAAGTAAGTTGCCTTATATTTTGAAACAAAACAAACTCGAATGACATTTGCTAACAAGTAACAGGTATCCGTTGATTACAATGTTGTTGGCAATGCAGTTCAATAAATTGATTTATTTCTGTTTACACGGCAACCATTTCACATATTTCTAACAGCCTTGCTGACGGACCATCGGCAGAATAATGCTCAGGCGCAGGCAACATACCGTTAGGGCGGCCTTTTATCTATACACAAGCAAAAAAGCCTTTTGGAGCCACACCGCCACCCTTGCCGGCAAAAAACGTAAAACAGAAAGAAAGGACCTCAAATTAGGGAATCGGCATCGGAATGTTGCACCCGTAACTTTAAAATGGGCATTTATTAAAAATCGTGGAAATTATAGCCTCAAAGCATGGCGCATGCCTTTTGTCCTTGCCTCAAGTTAGATTGATGGAACTTTATCATGCAAAAAACATCGGGAACTATTCTGTTACGGTTATTTACATCATGCCGATGGCGCCTTGTTTTCGTAATTGATGCTCAAATATGACTAGTTTATTATGTGTTTCTTGATAAGCAACGTGTTCTCGAGTATCCGTAAAAAAATATGTACCGTAACCGATAAGGACAAGAGCTGCTCTTTTTGCGATTATACAAATAAGATTACAAGTTGTCTCTAGCACCTTGAAGACTTAGGAAGTAAAATACAATAAAAGGACAGCCAAATTCTACTTCAAAAACTTGAAGAGCAAACTATGAACGTAATCTCCATCGTGTGGGAATGAAGCTTGCGCGACACAAAACCACCTCCTCAATGTAACAAGGCGATTCAAATTCTCACAAAATGTGGGAATCCGCTACACTTGAATGGAAGTCCACAACTCGATCAATACACGTCTGGAATATTCCCAAAATTGTAATTTGGTTGTAAAAAATGTTTACCTGTTAAAGAGCGGAAAGGCCCAATGCCACGTGCGACTGCAGCTTGTCCTCCGGTGTTTTTAACAACGCACCTCCTCGGTATTATCCTTGACATTCTGTTGTTTTTTGTATTGACATAACAATTAGAACCATATCTTTGTACTACTTCAAATAAAGACGCCTGTTTTTGTCACAGGTCAGAAACTGCTCGACTATTTTAAGGCCAGACGAGTTAGTCGCTTTATTTTGGTCAGGATTATCTCATTAAAAATATTGCTGATTAGCAAAAACATTCATTGGACTACAAATACAAAATAATCGTAAAGCATGAGAATCGTCGTCAATTTCTTTCAACAATAGAATTACAAAGAAAAATATCTTGGGGCGCAGATAGCACTGAACTGAGCGGCGAGATGAGTTGCCCTTACTTGGAGAGGGTGTGAGGCAGACGAGATTGGGGTTTGGTATAGGTGTCCAGCGAAGAGCGACGGAATGTTGATAGCGATCTGGAACTGACTATACCTAATGACTAACCGCACTCATCAGCGTGGCTTCTCCAAGAGAAGTAAGTTAGTACAAGAGTAACAAGAAATAGAATAACTCGATAATATTATGGTCTTTTCAACTCAATCATAGTCAAAGTCAAAACGCTTATTGTGTACTACGTGTACATTGTCTACAATCTTGGTGTTATTGTTATGTTAGTCCTTATGACTTAGCAACCGTTTACAATCTCCAACCATGTCCATCTTAACAATCTTTTTTAATCTGGACTGATTTATTGCTAATATTTAGAGGACAAAGCAAGCAGACAATGACTGGATAGTAACGAAAACGTAACGTATACATGACAAGTATTTTTTTCATCAAACGATATTTTGTAGCTGCTAAAGGACGAAGACCAGCATAGGTCTACCTCACTTACGCCATCTTTCCATTTTACCAACCCGCTCACGCTCCCGCTTGTACCTTGTGGCCAACACTCGAAGATCCCTGTTGGATGGGACTCACCCGCTTTGCCATAAATCTTGGGACCCTCGACCGCCACCCGGATTCTCGCTGAAAATATCTATAAATACCCTCTTCTACCTACAAATTTCAAATATTAACAGGGAGACTAGCCAAGTGACAAAGTCAGACATTTTTAGACTTGTTCGAGCGAGCTAATCAAGCTACGCTACTGTTTCTACTGAGTTTTTCTTTGTAATCCTCTCATTTTTAACTTGAAGAAAAAGGACATCCCTTCAAGAACGTTGATGCTTTCTATGTCTGAAAAACTGGATGGTATCATGTTTCTTATTTGCTCAAATTATGAACTAGTTCCAACCTAATTTAAGTTGAAACGGGTCTAGACAAAGTGACATACTATGGTCGAAAGATGATGGCTATGGATGGATAACCTAAGCTATCGAAAAGCTTAAATCAATTGAATTCTGGAAAAATTCAGTAGTAGGTACACTCGAAACATCTTGAAACCGATTTCCACTAGGCATTTAGCTTTTAGCTTTACAAGATTACCCTTTATTTGACTATTAGCTTTTGCTCGCGGTTTCGCTCCTGTTATGTGCGGAACTTCACCCACGGGAATGTTTTGAATGTAGCCATGACACTTGGGAATAATGTAGCTTCCCGTTTGTGAAAGAATTTTCGGAACCAGATCAGTAGTTCCGAAGATTACCCTCTAAATACTAACTTACAAACAAATTTTACCTCTTTACGATATTAAAGTAATATGATATTTTTGTTAGTTTAGAACTCCTTTTCAATTTGGGCTGATTCGGAGGTGATTTTGAGTGTATCCTTGATGGAATCGAGGTCGAGGTGTCAGGTCGCGCGGTGATTGTCACGGGTTGGGCGACGGATCTTTGTGTTCCGTTAGATTTGCATGTTTACTGATAACGTGACTGTAAAGCTCGCATAGAAACTTGGATTTCCGAAATATAAATAAACTAAATTGCAAGTGATTTATCAATTTTGAAATATCTATGTTACAATTACCGTGTAGACCTATGTAGTAAGGAAGTGAAATTATTTTAAAAAAATATAGCCTTTAGCTTATTTATTTCGATAATACTTATTTTATTTTGGGTATCATTTAAGCTATCACCAATTTAATTAGTTTTGTGTTTCTTGAATAATAGGGTTTGTCCTCAAAATAGTAGATCTGTCACCAAAATGTAGTCACCAAACAATGCAAAATCAGTTCCACAATAAATCACCTAAAATCCTGAGATATAAGGTCTAGTACCAAATAAATGTTTTTGTATGTATTATAATAGGTGTGTCCTAATAAGTATTTAAGCAAACTAATTTAAAGAGATCACCAATAAATCATATTATGTTACTAGAAAATTGCATTAAGTTCAAATAGTAGTCGACGGAGCCCCGCTACGCGGGGCTCCTATTTCTCTCTGCAGGGTTTAAAGTAACCTAACCTTGATGTGCCCTATGTCTCTAAGGAACTGATCTATTTATTTGGTGACAGATCTACCATTCTGAGCACAGAGCTATTATTTAAGTAACAAAACTGTTATTATAAGAACGAAGTTTATATTCATGTAATGCAATATAATTTTATTGGTTATCGATCTCTTATTTTACTGATAATTCATACCTGGGAACAATTTTTGTTTATCTGAGAACGAAAATATTTCGTGGCGATAGATCTATTTATTAGGTGATACAACTTGATGACAAATATAAATTTTGGTGATAGAAAATATAGTTCCCTTTTATTTTTGCCTGTGTAGTAACATTAAAATATTTACATTTATTTCATTTACAATTCCACCGTTCAAATATTCGTAATTTCAAATAAACGTCACATATGCGCATGTAGAGACCTTCAGCCTACGCTGTAGGCCATCTTATGCAACCCTTATCAAAACAAGATTATCGCAACACTTTGTTATCAGTGTACAGTTGGCTGCACTAATGGGAAACACAACTAATTAAGAGGAAATGCTCCACCCACTGGATATAGTAGGTACCTACGTTACGCACGCCCCCAGGATAAAAGAAACAGTAAATGTTTGGCTTCCGGTTGTAAAAAATAACCATAAGCTTTTTATTATAGGTTAAAAACAAAGATTAAAAGAAGAAGTTTCAAATACCAGGATTTACAAGACTTTCAGTGGTAATCATTAAAATCATTAGACAAAATTACAAGGATAGATCAACCAACAGATAGTTTTAAACTGGCAATTATCGGTGAAGAACAGGGACTCTTTTTTTGAATAATATTCTGAATTAGGCAATATCAATACACCACAACATCCTTAGGAGCTTGGAGCCGGATGCCCGTTCTTTTACATGGGACTTATCAGGAAAACGTGGGTGTAGATACTATAGGTACCTATATACCTATCTCTTCAGGGATAAGAGGTGTGATGTTTCCTTAAGAAAAGTCATCTCAAAAAGCCCCAAAAACTGATCCAAGATGGCGTACACAGGTGTTTTACGGCGTACCGATCCATATCGCGCAGCCTTGATTCTATTCCGCGACGGCCGCGCTGACACAGTTAAAGCGAACTCGACAAGCAATGACTCAATCGACCAACGCGTGACGAAAGCACGATCCTTGATATGATCGCTCAGTAATAACACATTCATTCCCTTTATACATTTTTTTACATATTATTTACATTTTTAAATATTTTTACAAAATGATATCAAACTTACAATTAAAAATAAAAAAAAATGTAGCCCACCGGCATTGAAAACAGGGTCCGAGCTACCGGTGGTTAGGGCTTTTGAGAGAGGAACCTCCTAACAATACGCGCCGTGTCCAGTACTGCTTTCTGAATCAAGCTCTTTAAAGCTTACTGCTACATTATAGGCTGACACGACTATCAGCATAATGACTGCTGTACTCACATCCCACATGTCGACCACCTTGCGAGGCAGATCTATATATTTGAATTGCTTTTCTTTCTCTGCTTTCACGAGGTTCTCGTCACGCGGGACCTTTATATCAACAATCATTGCGCGACGCTCCAATCGATCTATCGCCGCAATGTAAGGCTTATTGGCAACAATTGTCCTGTCATTGACGGTAGGTCGATCCCAATTCAACGCGATATTACCATTATTGAGAACTGGGTCGGGCGCATACTTAAAGTATGGCACTTCAGATTCCACAAGCTTGTACTTCAAAGCAAGTTGCTGGTGGATAATCCTGGCAACGAGGTTGTGTCTATGCAAGTCTCTCCGTTAGCCAGACGAGAACGCCCAGGAATAAACACATTCAATATTATTATAGATTTTTTTCCAACATGGGCAACAGCTTTCCATCATTTGCGGCCTTGGTGACAGCGAATCATAGGGAAATGGGTATGTTTTCCTCAAGACACCCTGTTTTCCTACCTGCGTTTGTCATTTCCTTGTAGTGCCCAGTTTCATGTAGGTCTTCCTAGGGCGAGAATATACTGGGTTTTTAAAGTAAAGCCTAACAGGTTGATTTTCCTTCCGTAATGAGAAACAAAGGAAATAAGAAAAAAAAAAGAAACCATTAAGTCCATCTATGGAAATTGGCTTTTCCTTTAAATTTGATAAAGAACCAAGCATTAAATTATTTACAAGTATAATAAAATAAGTACAAAATTGTTAATAATTTATGAGGGTCATCATAAATACTTGCTCCATTTTACAAAATAATAAAACCACTTAAAAGACCCAGTTCATATTAAAACCCTCATAACGTTCATCAAAATAATCTATTTTGGTGCTCTACTTAGCAACCCTAAACTAAAAAGTTTATTCGACCATAAACAACAGGTATTCTGTAGCCCATATCATTCAATATTTTTATAACAAACAAAACTCACATACCTATAACATAGTACGAGCGTATGTCAAGGAAAACTTACTCATAAAATACTTACGCAAATAAGTTATTAAAGATAACTTAACCTTCTCGTTACCAACAAAAATCGTTCGACGAAAATCGATTTTCATTTAGGTACCAGCCTTTCTGAGAACATCCCGTTTCAAAGAATGACGACTGGTCGACATAAGATTCCTTACGTCATAATGAGAATGACGCCCATGTTTTTTTACGTATTTTACTTGCGAACTTATGACGTACTAAGAATAGGATTGAAGCGGTCAATTTATTTCGTTACATGACGATGACGTAGGTGGTATAAAAATAAATCCTGGTTATAGTGGGCTGTATGCCCCAATGTCACGGGGTTGCTCTCGTGTATGGGGTGGACGAGCCTCCGACGGGTATTTACTTGTGAACACATATTCTATTGGATGGTTATGATAATAATAGATACTTTCGGTTAAAGTTCACAGACATCAACAGTCTGCATATCTTGTCCGCCAGATCAATGACTCACGAAGTTGGATTTTCAGAAAGCGGCAATCATCTCCAAAGCATTTCGTATTTGCAGAAAAACTTTCAAGTGGCTGGCTTAACATATACATAAAAGTAAATAACATAAACAAATCTATTTTTCAAAAAAAAAAACTGTATGCTAACTATAAAGGAACTGTCAATAAAAATATACTTTTTAGGAAGTTGTGATACATTTTTATCGTAGATTGTTACCAGATTTTAATGTTTTATCTAACAGGTAATATCTAACTATTCAAAAGCGGCGGAAATTCGGCAAAATACCAAGTAGGTAAACAATATTTCAATACTTAGCGAAGTTAGTTGAATTACCATCTGCTTTTCATAAGCAAAGCCGGACGTGCGCATGTATCTGTCGTTATCTGTTTGTTATTTTGTATAAACCTGCGTCATACACCTTTGTACTCTGTTGATTTACTAATGAGTTTAACGTAAAAGGAAATATTCGCTTAAATCTATTTAACTTCGCGATCTTATATTTCTTTGAAAATAGGGGTTTTTCTCGTATCTTTTTCAAGTTCTCTGTAGCACAAAGCCGTTTTCTGTTAGTCAGTTTTATCGTTTTTAATTCTTGTTACCCAAGTTTTTTAATTTACAAAACTACACCTTTTGTTTTTCTGAGGAGATCATGGCTAAATAATAACAGCCAATCGGGTGAATCTTCAGGTTAAGTCGCGCTTGCCCAGGTTGGCCCGTGGATGGGTGAGATTACATACCAAGTTTCCTCCGTGACTCTAACAGCACGTTAAGCCGTTGGTCCCGTGTCAGTGGCCCGAAAGTCTGACAACCAGTCTTACCAGGGGTTACCGTATTAACCAGTACTAACTGGGTTGTGGAGGTCAGATAGGCAGTCGCTCCATGTAAAATACTGGTATTAAGCTATATTCGATTAGACTGGAAGCCGACTCAGCGTTTAGTCAACCAAAAATAGTTGTCAATGCACGAGTTTTTAATTTTTGCGGGCGGCAGGTCGGTAATGTATCCTTGATCCAAGCCTGGATCTTTTTCGCGGAATTAAAGCTTAATATTTTGCATAGCATTTAAAACTTTTGAACGTAGCTCAAAGCAACAACGAAGCGTATTACTCGTATAGTTTTTAATCTGTGCCCTGTGTTGGACTCAGCTGTAGTAAACGTTGAAATGTTGACAAACAAAGTTAACTATTTTAAAAATAATTATGTACCATTGTAAAGACGCAGTTTGTTTTGTTAATTTTCGCATAGTCACAATGCAAAATAAACACAAGAACCAAGAAGAAGAGGTCAGCGTGCACGTTTAAAAAAAATACTTTCTTGTGTCAATTTTTCTAATAGTACTTACACAGGTATTCTAAACCGGTAAGTCATGAACTGAACTTCAGTCGGACTAACCACGCCTGCATTCCACGCTGTTTGTTTCTAAATTGACATATAAACGCCTACTTTTCATATCTGTCAAATTTGAAGTACCGGAAAAACATTAAGTGTATACACTTAACTTTCTTTTATCTTTAACATTGATTAAACCGAGATATGACATCTTTAGCATTGATTGAAGCAGGATGAAACTATATGGTTTGACAAAAATAGGTACCTTATTCGAAGATCCGCCAATTGCTGCCAAGAACTTCTAGGAATACGATTTTTAAACCATATTAACCTCTCCTCTGCTTTGTTCTAAAAATATGATAACATAATGGTCTTATTCGTTTCAGGATATAAGCAATAGCTTTCGGCAGAGAAATGGCCTTTTTTTTTTTTTTTTTTTTTTTTTGCGTTTGGGAAATCATCAAATGACTTCTCCCGCTCTGGGCGGAGCGGGAGGGAGTGTCAGACTTGTACTGACTAAAACCCACCCATGTTCCTTCTTCGCCCTTTGTGTTCCAGGGCCGCGGTATCTCTTTCGAACAACCCGCAGCCCTGGCAGGCATCGGCCCATTCGGACCCCTTCCGGTTTGCTGACATCTCCTTGAGGCGCGCGTGGAACACGTACGCGCCGTCGACACGGCCTGTCGTCATGAGACGGACGGACGGTGAGCTAGCCCATTACTCACCGTCCACAGGCTCGCGCCTACGGTGGCCGGGGGCCACTGGTTGCCCCCCGACGCCCGGGGCGTCTCCCGCGGCGGCTGGGACGTGAGGTTCTCTCCCTCTCACGTTCCGCCACCTCCTTCGCTAGCATGACTGCTTCGCAGAAGGAGGCGACGGCATCCCATTCCCTCTCGCTCCGGACCATGGATTGAACCAGGGCCGGACGCGAGAGGTCGCCGCCGCCAATCGCCGCTACGAGGACACGGCGGTGCTCAGCCCAAGCGGGGCAGAGCTCCACGGTGTGCTCCACCGTGTCCTCCGGCCGATCCTCGCAATGGTAACACCCGGGCGTTTCCTCCCGCCCGATTCGGTGCAGGAACCTCCCGAAACAACCGTGTCCGGTGAGGACCTGCGTCAGGCGGAAGGTGAGGGCGCCGTGCCGCCTCTCTAGCCACTCCTCAAAGAGGGGACTTATCGCCACTATTGTGGCGTGCCCTGCACGTGGTTGCGACAGTCGCTGTCTCCATGTCGCCATGAGATCACGCTGGAGGTCTGTCCGCTGAGCGACAATTTGCCGCGGCAGCGGAGTTTCCCCCCGACGTAGTGCCTCCGCGCGCCATTCGTGCAGGCGCGCGAGGACTATCGCCTCCAGATCCCATGGCGGCAATCCGGCCAAGAGGCTCGCCGCCTCGCCGGAGATCGTACGGTACCCCCGGACCAGCCTTACGGCTACCACCTTCTGGGGCGCGTTCAGGTAATGGGCGGCTCGCCGCCTCAAAGAACGCGCCCACACCGGGGCCCCGTAAAGGGCCATGGACCGCACGACCCCCGCATAGAGCCTCTGGCAGGAGGCGTTTGGACCCCCTAGGTTGGGCAAGAGCCGCTTGAATGCAGCCCCTGCCCGTTCCAGTTTGGGGGCCAAACGTCGGAAATGCTCCACGAAGTTCCACCGGCTGTCGAGGACAAGCCCTAGGTACTTCAGCGTCGACTCGACGCCGATGGGAACCCCTCCTACCGTCAGTATGGATCCCGACGGTGGCGCATTCCGAGGCCCATGAAAGCACATGGCCTCGGACTTGTGCAATGCCACCTCGAGACCCAGTTGCCGGATTCTCTCCACGACTATCGCAACCCCGCGTGTCATTAATTCGGCCGCCGCCTCGTGCGACCTCCCCTGTGCCAGCACCAGCGTGTCGTCAGCGTAGCAAACTACGCTGACACCGCTAGGGAGGTCAGCGCGCAGCACCCAGTCGTAGCCGATGTTCCACAAGGGCGGCCCCAGAACCGATCCCTGTGGAACACCGCACGACACCTCTCGCCGATTCCATTCTCCCGTACGACCGGGGTAGATGACGGCCCTATCCGTCAGGTAGTCCCCGACCACACGACGAAGGTAGGTCGGCACCCGATGATACCGAAGTGCCTCCCTTATGCAGCTCCAGGGCATGGTGTTGAAGGCGTTGGGGATGTCAAGAGACACCGCCAAGACGACCCCACCCCGAGACACTGCATCCCCCGTCGTGAGAGCCCTCACGCGCATGATGGCGTCCACCGTCGAGCGCCCCCTGCGGAAACCAAATTGGTGTTCCGGCCCCATCCCCACAAGGTGCCCGGCGAGGCGGTTCGCAATGACTCTTTCAAAGAGCTTGCCCACCTCGTCGAGCGACACAATGGGCCGGTATGCGGACGGAGAGTCCGCAGGGCGCCCCGGCTTCCGGATGAGGACCAGCTTCCCCGTCTTCCAACGAAGCGGGAACTGGCCTCTCTCCAAGCATGCGCTTAAGAGCCCTTCCAGTCGGGGCCCGAGAGCCTCCGAGGCCAGGACCCAGGCTTTGCCAGGCAAGCCATCGGGTCCCGGTGCGGTATTTTTGGCTTTAAGCCTGCCTACCGCCACTCTCAGGTCTACCCCGGTCACTTCCGGAATGTCGTCATCGTCCTCGATATGGTCCACATCTGGCACCGCAAGCGGCGGAGCCATAGGCGGGGGAGGATGTTCCCCTCGCAGAGGGAACAGAGCGCTCACCACGTCCTCCACGAGCTGAGGGCGGAGACTCTGCGTCAGCGGGGGGGCCCAGGTGCGGAGTTTGTCCCGCACCATCTTGTAAGGGCGCCCCCACGGATCTCTGTCGAGAGTCCCCAGCATCTCCTCGCGGGCCAGGTCCCTGGCCCGCTGGACAGCCTCTTGGAGGGCGGTCTTCGCTGCTCTGTATCCCTCGTACAGCTCTGCCTCAATGGCTGCCGCATCCGTAGGGCGGATGCGGAGCCTGCGATGCCTGGCGTACAGGTGCCGCGCGGCGACGCACGCCTCGCGCAGAGACTTCAGCTCTCGCGACCACCAGTACACCTGACGCCGGGCGCGTCCTGGCCGAACTCGGGGCATTGCCACGTCGCATATGTCGGACATGGCCTCCTGGAACCACCCCGCCTCGTTGTTGATGTCGGCAGGCCTGTTCGGTGATGTCACCCAGGCCTGCACTATCGAGGCTTCCAGGAGGAGCTCCCGGTCCAGCTGCTTCAGCGCCCAACGCGGACCACTCGGGGCCTGTGAGACCGGCGCGCTTGAGTCCTGGGCGGAGACATCGAACCGGATGTACCGGTGGTCGGAATAGGTCTCCACCCCCTCCATAACGCGCCAGTCAACGACACGCGGTGACAGAGCGGGGCTAGCGAACGAGATGTCCACCACCGACTCGCCCCGCATCCGCACACACGTGGGGACAGAACCCCGATTTAGGACGACCAGGCCCACCTCCAGAGCCCAGTCCTCCACCATCCTACCCCGCACATCTGTGCAACGAGAACCCCAAGCCAAGTTTTTGGCATTGAAGTCCCCGAGCACAAGCACGGGGAGAGAATAGCTTCGGATGACGACACTCAACTCCATGAGGGAGTTGGGAGTTGTGGAACTCGGAGAGAAATGGCCTGGCAGAAAGATTAATGAGACAACGCCATTCAGATAGGTACAATTTATATAAAATAATTTCTTATAATGTTAACTCTTCTATAAGTAGCAGGTTGTAGCAGGCCTGCTCAGGGGCATGAGCATTTCTAATTGGTTTCATGAGCCAAAGCTCCAAAGCATAGCCTGAATTCCCTTGCAAATCAATGATAAATTAATTTTGTGTTCATGACGTTACGTTGGCAACTAACTATATAAAACTATATTTTGTGTTGTTTCAGTTTACAACGAATGAGGATTCAGAAGAAATGAAACAATGGGCTCCAAATATTGATTTTATTTACATTACTAATAGGAGTCACACTACTGGGCAAAGGCCTTGCCAAAAGTGTTTAACCGTTATTATGGAGCCTTAGCAGGTGAAAAGACCAACACCAGACATAAGTAAAATAGTGTTTCAGCTACCAGGAACCCATACCACGAAATCTTACCATCGAAGTGCGTACTAAGCTCCTAGTCTTATCCTAGACTGAATTAACTTATCCACTCTACTTTTCATGAATACAATAGTACTTTATCTACTTCAATTATAATGGAGATCTGAACTAACTGAATAGTTAAGGTGTGGTCTAGGCCAGTCGAAAGTCTTCGTAAATGTCTAGACAACTTTATAAGGCATACTCTACACATGTAGACCGCACAATGAAAACCGCAGCCTTGTGATAATTGACAGTGGGATAAGCAGGGTATACACATTCATGATCGACTGCGTGCACAATTTATTTAAAAGTATTTGAAAATAGGTATCGAAATGTGGATGTTCCTACTGTTAGGTACACCTCTGCCTAAACCTTTGGGTACTGCAGGCGTGATGATATGTCATTTTAAACTATCAGAAATATTTAAAAAATGTGTCAAAGGAGAATAGACATCAATAGGCTTCTTTAAAGCTGAGCCACAACCACAACACTCGATTTTTTGGCTTCCACATCCAGTCTCAACACACATCCAGTCAACCACTTTTTTCAGGACGTCAGTCATCTAGCTGAGTGCCATGAAATTCGACATGTATGAACTGTATGTAGGTGGATGACGATGGTCCATATTAGATGAGGGTGCCTCACTCAACGCTTCGAAATACGCGGTTTTCAGTCCAAGATTCATCTGTTCCAATAGACATCAGTCCTCGGCTCGGCCGCTAAATCTTAAATAAAGAAATATTACCCGCCTATTACTGTCCCACTGCTGGGCAGTGGCCTCTTCTCAAACAGTGAAGGAACGAGCATTGATTACCACGCTTGCTCAATACGGGTTGGCGATTTCAGACTTATTAGATTAAGTATAAGTCCAGGTTTCCTCACGATGTTTCCTTCACCGATGTCTGTGCAGTCCAAGATAAACTTAGAAATTTCATTTGAATTGAAAAAGTCACATTGGTACTTGCCCGTATTTAACCTTACATTCAAATTGCTAAATATTACTCAAACATTTTTAATTTTGTGCGATTCAGTAAGATCGTCTAATTACTTTCTCAAGTCGCGTGTTCGATTCCTCGACCGCGAAATCGAGATTTATGTGACTAGACAAATTGCAATATTTAATTATATTTTATATTGCTACCTTCACTTAATAACTGCAACAATAATTATTTATTTATCATGTCATCATCATCATTAACTTATGAATCATATTTTCTTTGCTGTACTGTTGTAAAAATCTGTAATTAGGTACCTGTTTTTTTTCTCTGTATCCTTATTTTTTTATTGCTGTAGTTAAGCCTACTACTCCTTTTCCCATCCTAGGATAACTTAATTTCAACAAATCTTTGCATTTTTTTTTACATTAAATACGGCCACATCATGATTTCGGCAAGTTTTTCCTCATTCGCAACATTGTGTATTTTTTCTATAATTTGTTTTAACACACAAGTGTGGAGCAGAAATGCAGGAAGTTAAACGTTAAGATAACAACGCTTCACTTATTACACGGAAAATCAAACAATGAGGGGAAGACCCGGAAAATATTAACTACTATTTTGGTGATTAATTTGTAGTACTGATAAGTAATCCGAACTATAGAATATATGTGTATAGCTGGCATATTTATAATCACCATGATATAGGTGAGTACGAAATCACCACGCTTGGATAGACACATTGGTGATCGTCATAGATCGTAGTTTGTTTTATTCACTTACAAGAGGATGCTGCCTTTAATATTATCAAGCTAGAGGTCAATAAGGTCATTACCTTAGGACAAAGGACAAAGTCACCTTTTAACGTCAGTTTTTGCTTTTTTGCACAGCTGTAGTAAACATGACAATTTGACACCTAGGAAATCACTGGGTGTTACAACTGTGACCGGAACAAAAAAAGGAAAAATAGCCACAAATACTTAAATTTATCAGACACTGTGTAACCCAAAATGCAAGTTATTCACCGAAGTGACCAATCCTCCTCAGTGGTTCAGTCATTAGTCATAACATAACCATCAAGCTCGGTTCCCAATGACTCACACCTTTAGTATGAATTCGATGATTCCAGGATGTTGTCGATAATCACGAGTTTTGAGTCGGCATCGTCATGAAGATTACCTGCGCAATTCATACGTAGAAGTCATAATGTTTTGAACTAAAAGGGAACCAAAAGAGTGCGAACTCTAAAGTTAACCATGACCCCTAACCGAAAAAGGTAAATCGAAATTATCGTACGTCATTTTGCACGTCATTGAGAGATGGAGATAGGTATTTGAAATCGTTTGGAATAGATTAAAGTATCGAATCAATGCTAATAAGAAAATCAATCTACTCATTCCGCAAATATAAACTCAATACACGTGTTAACTAAAATAGAACATAAGACTGTCGCGAGGTGCCAACACGTCTTCATATGTCGCAAAAAAAACACAAATAGCAATAAATGAACAGGTAACACCACTTACTCGTAGGTGCCCCAGTTTCTTATCATTATCAGTGGCGCACGCGCAAGTGGCGGGCCGGAAGTGATCTCGACGGCGACGCACGCGCCTCGCCGCCGGAAGTGGGGTTCCACACATGCAGGTCATGGAACCCAATTTGTGATTACGAAGATGTCATTTGCAAGCAGCTTGCAATACACCAAGAATAACAATGGACGGTCACGCCTAGTTTTGAATAAGCAAATAGTTATACGATTGTCTTTTGTCCCATATTTCCATATTATGTAAGCCGTTATTTAATTTATGGCCATTTTGTTTTATCAAATTTCGCGTACATCAGGAAGTTGGATTTATTTATTTATATTATCCAAAATTGCATAAAAACCTCCTCGAACTTTTACACTGTTGCATAAGGTCGTCGGAATGCAAAACAACTGCGTTAATTATTTTTCTAGATGGATCACGACTTTCGATTCAAGATTAATCAATCTGATAGTTGTGAAGACTAACAATTATTAAAAAAAATGTGTAACGAGCGTGTAACATATGAAAGCTACTGCTCTCCAGTTGGCTGGCCATACATCAGTCAGCAAATGATTGTGAAGACATCTAATGTGGGCGAAATTATTTCTCACCTCTAATCGACGGAAGGCGGGTTATTTTAATATGATTATTTATGTCTCGTCGGTCAGACTAGGTCGTTGAGAGACGTTTTAATCGGAGCATGAGAAAAAATAGATGTATCGTTGACGAAATTTTCCGAGAGGAGCGTGCGTGGCGGGTGCATCTGTTCATGTCTGCTACAAAGCTTAGATACAAGATTATTTACAAGGTCAGACACACGTCTACACGCATTCGACCAAAACGAGGCATTATAAAAATAAAGCTATTAATGCTATTTGCACCTAGACTTGAAAGAGAACTTTTAGCCGCAGGGGGTGGTGTTCCGACGCTTCCACGGGCAAGTGCCATAAAAACGCGCAGTGTCATAGTGCAGTAAAGTGCTACTAACATAGTTTTTAAGTTTCTATTTACTAACACGAGTTGTAATTTTACGATATATATGTTAGCATGTAAGGTATTTATCTATAGGCCAAAAGTTGCCTGAGAATAAATGCATGTTATGTATGTATAATTAAGTTAAACAAAAAGTTTTGAACTACTATGTAACCCTACGACAACAAACGAATTTATAAGCTGTATTTAAACATAATGCAACGTAGAAACACGCACAGGAGCATCCAGGACCTATTCCATGACCTGTATTAACATTCTACAACCATACACAATCATGATCAAAACAATAAATATGTAAAGATTACAATATAATTCACTTAGTAGGAGGGGGCGTCGACCCGCGGCGCCACGCAGCCGCGTCCGCGACCTTATTACAACGCGTCTTCAACAGTTGATACATACACAGTAATTCAACTTTATACGTATATAAACGTGACTAACCCACACAGACACTTCGCAAATTCTCAACGATAGATAATCGAACACTAAAGCACGAGGAGCATCGAACACTTCCGTCCGATCTTTTTAAATCTGTAAGTAGCACGATGGATTTGGAACATATAAATAACGTTCTAAAAGACAGGGTTTGGGAGTTTACTCTATTTTTAATTTAAGATGATCTTATTAATGTTTTTCTTTTGTGAAAATAAATAAACATGAGACGATTTATTTTCAATATTCATCATATTCAATTAGTTAAGTATCCATTTCACTGTCTGTTTTATTTATAAGAACTAAACCAACTTGTCTCTCTCAACCAGTTCGCACATAGTGACGCATGAGCCATTCGGGCCCACGGCTCATAACCTCATTGTCCATCGATTCCTCCTATAATCCTTCACGTCCATCTTTCTGTTCTATTTACGAGCTATCAGCGAGAAAGCCGGATAAAGGGAAACGAACTTACGATGAGAAAACAAATGATAAACAACATTTTTTACAAGTCCTTGTAATAAGAATCGGGTCAAACAACACTCCCAAACACCAGAATAACTCTAAAAATAAACGTAAGCAAAGAACGTTTACAAGAGTTGAAAATTAGAATTATGCCAAACTACAATTTGTCATTTTCTGTACAGTATATAAGTAGGAAAGTTCCTCTTCATGTCTGCAATGTCAAAAAGCGTAACGCTGAAAGCAAACGACGTCCGATGATAGGGAAGACATACAAAGGTGAAAAACTAATAGCCTGGCAACCTGTCCACGATTTGTAAACATTCTCGTCTCCCGCCAACGTGACGAATTCAATGAAATGTATGCCAAACACCAGCACTCTAATTATAAACAGCTATCAGAAAAAAGTACTGCTCGCATTAACACCCGTCTAAATAAAGAAGCGACGAATCAGTAAGCGATCGAACGAGGCATGATGATCACGTAACTTGGCTGACTCACACCGAATATGTGCAGACAGGTAAATATTTAGTACATCGTACGTACTTGAATCCATGCCAATGATTGTTGGACTTCAATCGACTGAGAGACCTCAGTTTTGTTAATTTATTGTTTGTGAATTTACCAGATCAATACTATTTTCGGCAATGACATCTCTTTTACGTTAATGGGTATTGTGGCCGAATAATTTACCAATTAACTCAGCACTTTATTATTTCGAGTCGCACTCATCAATCTGTCATTTAAATGGTCCAGTATTGTTTTATATTCTATTATTGTATTGAAACATCAGCTGTTATGTCTATATCACATGCAAGCGAAACGAATGAGCATTACGAAGCAATTCAAACGAATATAAACGTATCAGACGCATGAAAGTTTTCTCCAACTAAGTAAAACAACGGTCATACAAGTGAAACATAGCAATTATGCCGAACTGGAATTAGTTTAACATTTTCTAAACCAATACGTAGGAGATTTAAATTAGTAGGTGAAGTCTTACAATTAGAGATGCGTAGACGTTTGGTAAGAAAGCGACAATACATTAACCTACAGAGTACAGTGTCGTAGGGAAAACCGTCACACGAGTTTTGCTCAATTATAGTGAAACATAGGATTAGAACTGCTAGATGTTATAATAATTGTTAATTAACTAGAGAAGCATTAAAAGAAAAGAAGAACCGAGACACACTGTTTTTATTGGAAAATGAAGATGAAAAGACTTCTGTTACATTTATGAAAATGTTATTGAGGAAGAAAGATAAGATGAGACTTTGGCTTCAATTTGACAGCTTATTTAAAGTATTCTTCGTCAAAACATACTCAAATTGCACACAGATGGATGACGCCAGTTGGATTTTGGCATACCAAAAACTTTTAAAATAAATCAACATATTAAAACAAAATTTTCTTTGAGCACAGTCTTCACCTACAAATGTCACGTCAAGTGGGTTAAATTTTCTAAAGAGCACAGCAAAAACTACACAGTCGTACTTAACAATTGGTCACAATATCTAAATGACTCTTCCAGCAGAAATACGTTCCTTTATCATCGGCGACTGAGACAAGGCGGCAAGAAAGTGGACTTTCACTCAGCCAGTCGATGCTTGCTCCTTACTATATCACACCTCATTTGATTCTAAGGGCCTAGTTTTATTACATGTAAACAACTCACAATTATTTAGAGAAATTGTTAATAAATATTCATATTTAGAATTTATATAAACCAGGTGATTGTTGAGAGTTAACTGTGTTAGGAAAACCTTTCGGAGTAATACTTAATAATGATATTTAATTGAGTTATCATGGGTTTATGACCCCTCAGTGCTACAGCGTTAATTAATAGTCCTTATCAATGGTGGTTAGCAAATTAGAATAAATATTTTAAGAAATCAAAAAAATATGGAAATTTTATTATTTTGTGCACCGGAAACTCTACATTTAGAAGATGCTATGTTTCACTTCTAAGATATATTCCGGTTCATACTCAAAAACACACTTTTACCAACAGAGACTAATGAACCCGTAACTCATCATGCAAATACACTTTAAACTCATCAAATAAACCCAGTTCCCTTAATAATAGAGACGCAATACACAACGTAAAACAGCGATTAGATCAATAGCCAATAAACCATCGTTTTGTAGGTCGTCAGACGCTTTTGTGTCCCAATATCTTCGATTAAACTTGCGACGTTCATTAGCTACTACGAAAACGTAATTAGTTTCGACCAACATGTGCTCTTTGTCGATTGACGTCACCTAAATTCAGCGACATTAAAATTTAATAAAACTGCGTATAAATCGGAAAATTTTGCTGTCAGATCATTCGATGTTGCTGCGGAGTTTTTCTAATAAACGAGTTGTAATCACATAAATAATCACACCTATAAAAGTTTATTTTTGCTTCTATTACGTACTATAGTGTATCAAATAGTCTGGTATATAATAAAATATTTAATTTCAGTTAAATGTATCACGATTGACGAGTAGGACACAAAAACAAAAATGAAAAATGTTTTTTAATGTATCAATGTCTACCTATTTTGTGTCAACGTTTTTATCTCTTTGATCTTATCCTATTTAGTCCTCGAAAATAAACCTTATATAATAAATTACGTCAAAGAAAGGGCAATGTAGTTATTCATAACCCTATTTATCCTATTCAATGGACATTGGACAGGTCCACTCAAACCTATGCGGATCTTTCCTCAAAAAACTATCTCAGATGAAGAGCATTTGCATGGTCTTCATAATATGACCATGACGTTTGAACTTCAACAGACGGTGTAGTATGTATTTGTTTCGATTAAGGTAGGAAACATCGATTTTTAAAACCAATTCACAAAAACAATAATGAAATAAAATATGGTCATCATAAGTTCATCCAAAGTCATCAAACTAAAATCCAATTTCAATGTTAATTTCATATGCAATTTCAGCAGAATTTGTTTATGACGTATTGGCATAGTTGTGCAAAGTCGCAGGTAAGATTTTCAGGAAAAGATATTTGTATAGTCTACAGATGATTGTTCGTAAACATTCACATAATGTTTGTCTGAAAGATTTGTGTGTGTATTAGCAGCCATAGCACAAGGTTTTGTAAGTGAAGCTGTCGGTGAGAAGAGACATTTTGTTGTTTTTTTTCTAGGAATTCTCTGTACTTGTCTCTGGAAGCCTTAGGCTGACCCCACATTTGGCGTGCGCGATCCTCGGGCGTGCGAAAGGCGCGAGGGCCGCGCGCGCGCTGCGTGAACGTTGGGTGTTGCCGCCGTGTGACGTGTGTGAGGCGTGCGCGCGGCGCTCGCATTGGCGTTTAACCCCCTTCAGACAAGTCAGTCACAATTTGGCCAGTGCCGTGTTAGCACACGTCGTTGCGTTACTGTTCTACAATTACTAACAAAATGGACTCAGACGAGGAAACACTACTGTTAGCTTTGCTACTAAAAAGAAATAAGACATGTAATAACACTGTCCACCATACGACTGACCGAAACAGGAGGCCTACTCTCTTTCTCCGAAACGTAACTTTGGCAACGAACGAAAATTAAACGTAGTTACGTTTGTGGCCCTACTCTATATAATTTGAGGACGCACACAATAACATTCAATACATTCGTTCACGTTAATTGTCTGTGAATTCGAACTTCTTGTGTGCGTCCTCAAATTATATAGAGTAGGGTCACAAACGTAACTACGTTTAATTTTCGTTCGTTGCCAAAGTTACGTTTCGGAGAAAGAGAGTAGGCCTCCAGTAGCGGGCGAAGGGGTAAGAACGCGACTCGAACGTCGCGAGCGCGCCGCGCGCACGCTGCACACACGTCACACGGCGGCAACACCTGACGCTCACGCAGCGCGTGCGCAACGCGCGCGCAGCGCTCGCGCTACTCGCACGCCCGAGGATCGCGCACGCCAAATGTGGGGTCAGCCTTAAATGTAATGGTTTAACGATCGTCGTTACATCTCTTCTCTAGGTTGTTTTGTTTTTTCCTAACTAGCAGTGGTGTTTATTTCATCATAATCCAACCCTATCGTCTTTTCGAAATGCATCTTCATAATTTCGCATGCATTTATACCGTTTTTTTGTAAACATTTTTATAACTAACTTTCATTACCTGAGTAAGCTATAACCTCACGTTCGAGTGTTTCGACCTTGTCAATTGAATTTCCACGCGTCGCATCTACCTACGCGAATTTCCAACGAATCGTGTCATATTATAACAATGAGTTACATCGAGCTCGACGTCAAAGTCAAACATCAGGTTATAATTAGCCGATGTACTTCTAACGTTTATACGAGTATGGATTCTATGAACGTATTTACGGAAGCGCCCGCGCAGCGCTAAAAACATACTATAAATAATTGTTTAGTACTTGGCTTTAAGTTTTCTTATTGTCTCTGTCAGCCTATTGATATTCTTAGTAATTGCCCGGTCTGCTTAGAGTTTATTTCCTCTATTAAATGGTACCTGTGTGTACCTTTAATACATTATTGCGTTTGTTAAATAGGTATCTAGTTACATTCTTCTAAATGATTCGATTCTTGGATTTATACCTACTTATAGATCATCATTGACCAAAAGCTTTGTTTTCTTCGAAATCTGTTGACATATTTTAGATTCATCAGCGAACGAAACTTACATGTCCATCAGTATCAACCAATGACTCATTTAGCCCAAACACAGTTTCTACTTCCTAGAAATCCTAGCATTGTTATACTTAATAACGTTACATACATAAGTTCCGTTGTAGCTCAGTCCAGTTATTGCTTCTTACGTTGATCAGCCCACGCTTCCTGCATCAGATTTATTAGCGCTTTACGCTCCATCGCTATATATTATTAGAACACTTTAAATATTCCGCTACTAATATTGTTCATCTTATATTGATGGTTGGCTGGCTGCTGTTTCGAATTCGGGGCTGAAAATCTTCCGGGATTGGCAATGTATACAGAAGAAAGGAAAAAGTGGATAAAACTGCAAAAAACCGGTTGGTTGAAATTAAATGAAGGTACAACGACACAGAGAAGAACAATCTAAACCTGGAAACTAAGTAAGTAAAAAGTATATTTATTATCTACTATTGGTCAATGACGCCAAAGTTCCCAAGAATAATTGGAAGATGAATCATCCAACTTTTCATTTGCAGGGAAGAAAAAATTTGAATTAGAACGAAAATTCGTGAATGTAAATAGGTTTTATATCTGTCACAGAAACGGGTGCGTACCATTTGACATAATAACAAAAGTTCTAACGATCATATGACCTAATTTCATTTTATATAATTCTTCTTTAGTATAACGATGAAATAATATAATTAATTATTGATATAATTTCAGTTTACCTAATTGTATGTCGTTTAATAAACATTTTCTATAATGCACATTTGAACTAATATTCAGTTAGTATAATATTTAGTTAGTATTTTATTCCTCATATATTCCTGCGTTAGAGCCGCTATATGGTTGGTGAATCATGTAGATTAGGTTAGGTTAGAACAATGACCATTAGCGCACGAAGGCGAGCGAGCGTGCCGCGGCAGCGGCCGCCAAGTGCCAGATCCCCCCCTATTGTGGGTGAACCATCTGGGTTAGGTTAGGTTAGAACAATGACTATTAGCGCACGAAGGCGAGCAAACGTGCCGCGGCAGCGGCCGCAGAGTGCCAGAATCCCCCCTATTGTGGGTGAACCATCTGGGTTAGGTTAGGTTAGAACCATGACCATTAGCGCGCGAAGGCGAGCGAGCGAAGCGAGCGTGCCGCGGCAGCGGCCGCCGAGTGCCAGATCCCTTCTATTGTTGGTGTATCATTTGGGTTAGATGAGGTTATAACAGTATGATGTTATTTGATATTTACTTATTCACTACAGAATTTGGGCAGAAAATGAGTAAATATGAAAATTTGGTCAACTGACCGTTATATAAAAAGAGTTATATACTAATTGAAAATTATATGAGATGAACGTTATACTAAATGTTATTAGAGCAAGAGAAGTTTATATGAAATGTAATATTAGATCACATGAAGTTAGGTTATTTGTTTTTATAGCATATGAAAATTATATCATGTGAACGTTATTTCAAGTGATAATATATTATCTGTTATTATGGCATATATTACACACCCCACAGAAACAAACCTGACCTCAACGGAGATCAAAGTGATGAAACAAATGATTTTCCTGATCTGAAAGTGAAAGTAAAACAATGCATCACACTCTTATTATTCAGCATAAATTGCAAGCTGAGCAGTCGTGTGGGAAACCTTGATCGTTTAAGCTGATAAAAGATTGAATTGATTCAGAATTAGCCCCATTCTATTGAAGAGCGGAAGACTCACTAGTTCTGCATAAAGTCATTGGTAAAAAATGTGTGCCAGACCATGTATGGATTTAGACTAGTGTAATGACCCTGTCTGATTCAGTTCTCAGTTGTGACATAACATTCTTGTTATTGAACAGCAAGTTTCATAAAGAAAAGTCCTCAAAATCCTATTGTTACTCTCATCTACTACAGTTGATATTGAAGTTATAACCACTCTCCTAATCGATTCCAAGTTTGACCATAACAACATAATTATATACTAGTTTGTAAAAACTTCTTCATAAGTAGACCTAATCATCTGTTTTATTTCGTACCTTCGTCTTCTCGTTAAGGCCATCGTTCCCTCATCGCATCCTGAAGTTACCTACGGTCTTTCATAGGTCATTTCTATACCTATTTTTCATTTCTTATTGTTATATTAATTAGTATCTCTTCCCAAACCCTCATCCCGTCGTCAACGCATCGCTTCACCACACGTAAGTATTCAGTTCGAGTCATAACGCACGCGGTCGGAAGGTGAAAGGCGTATCGCTTTCGAATTAGATCGCGTTATGCCGACAACGGTGAAACGCCGACACTCTCCAATGTTTATGTACTTAAACGATGTCGGATTTACTTCGCTTGTGATTGTATTCATCAGGTTAATCAATCAGTTGTATATAGTTGAGTTTATTAATTTTACATTTTACAATTTGATGTCTTGTTAAAAACGTCGATTATTGCTCACCAAATAATCTTTGCTTTTGCTCTTATAGCTATTAAACCGGAAAACCGGATGATTTCTGGAAGGCCAACCAACCTACACGTATTGCTAACAAATTGTCAAACTAATTTTAACTGGATTAGCTGAACAAAAAAACAACTGCCACTCTCATCAACAAGATTATAGCTTGCAAAAACTATAGGATAAATTTATTGTAAAAGACTACATAAATTATTTGAAGTAGCTAAAACTAAGAGTGTGGAACTCTTGCAACACAAAGCTTTTTTGTTTTTGTCAATTTACTGTTTAAAACTAGTCACTACTATGACCAATAAGTACCAATCCAACTCTTTGTAATAACGATCATCAATCAAGCCTCTCAGCCTATGGTATTCTTATATTCAACATACACCACCAAATAAGGACATAATGACGGTAATCACTTCGGTCGGCATATGGGTTTATGACCGCAGAGCCTGACCTTTCGCCCTGGTAGGCAGCTACTCGCCATTGACCTGGAGTATTTGGTCTGTACCTTTCGAAAGGGTTTTATTGCTTAGTTGAACCTCTGGCAACCTGTGACTTAAGGTTGGGATACAAGCCCCTTTCTCTTTTTGTCGTAAATCAATTAACGTGCAATCTCCCGTTGCTGTAAATAAGTGGCTGAACTCTTGGTTATAAAGCCTTCAACTCTGAACTCACGAAAATTTGACTATCATTTCTCGATAACCACACCACCATACTATAAGCGTAGGGGAAGATCAAAGAATCAATTATGAACTGTGTGCAAGATGATATGTAATTATAGTAAGAGTTTGCCCACTGTGCTTACGCCTAATAGAAAAAGAAGTACGGAAAAAGAAGGACATGCTGCGCCAAGCCAAATAGATTTAGGACAAGGGCAGAAGATTGGGGACTCTAAGAAAACACCAAAATACAAAAATTATGGCTTCGCTTAACATTCTTAATTAAACCATCGAAGGTAAAAGTCATATCAACTCTTACAGCAAAGTTAATTGTTACAGACGTTACTGATAACGACGCGGGCGCAACTCAATTATCGATATCACCGCAACTGAGGATTTTTTCGCGGTTTTATGTTCCCAGGAATGTGTGGTTTGTTTTGCATTTGTTTACGCTTGTTGACGTTTAAATTTATTGCGTAGGGTTTCGGCTATTTCTATTCTTGTTGTGGGCACCCAAGGACAGACTGTGGTAGATTAAGTTACTGCGCATATGTAGGTACCAACTACTAATTACATAAAATTAGTAAGAGAGGCTTTAAATTTTGACAACCGTTACTAGGTTATATCAGCGTACGTACTGCGTGTGAAACAGGTATCAATGTAATAAAATATCAAGATGTAAAAGTATGTACATACGCCAAAAATAGAATAGGTACTATTCTTAGTGATGACATATGGAGTACAGTAACTGATCACAGCC
Organism: Cerastis leucographa; assembly: GCA_963082945.1. Lineage (NCBI taxonomy): Eukaryota > Metazoa > Arthropoda > Insecta > Lepidoptera > Noctuidae > Cerastis > Cerastis leucographa. The sequence goes on along the minus strand of OY720356.1, from coordinate 14,206,367 downwards.
CGATGGGCAGATCAGTTGTTAAGAGAAGACCGCAAATGAGTTTTGGATTAAATAAGCGCGGGAGCATGGTGAAAGGAAACGACGTCAGTTCCCGACCTAGGCTGCTGATGATTGGATTAACACTTCGAAAGATTATTGCTAGGAAGTACTATCACTATAATATTCTTCCGTCTTGACGGCACGAGTAGCGCAGTGGCTGCTACGCTGCGTGTCGCAGGTTCGATTGTCGCACGGATCAAATATTTGTATGGCCTACGGATAGTTCTTCCAGGTCTGGCTGTTTGTGTATGTGACTTTAAATGTTTGTACATGCTCCCACGATACAGTAAAACTACCTAGTTGGGACAAAATGTATAAAAAAAATACTTCCATGCAAAAGGCATGCGGGAGGCCGAGGACAGGGTTTTGGAGGCCTATGTCCAGCAGTGGACTGTAATAGGATGAGTTGATTTATTTATCATTTGGTGTTACAGATGTGTAGGCTGTAATGGTGACTCCCATCAGTGTAGGTACCTATCAGATTAAGGCTAGGTACTTATAACTTAAAAACACACTCAATCCACAATTTTCCATAAAACACACGCTATAATTGATATATCGTTTAATACGTGGCATAATAACTGCATGCATCGCTTGTAAGGCAAGGCAGACTCATAATAAGTAGGCGAAGGCTTACAGCTTAGCACATGAATTTTTATCAACAAGCATTTAACGAGAAAATACTTTTATTTGAGCAAAAATCAAAGGTTCGTACATCAGGCGAACATATTAAGATAACAATAGCAATGAGATTAGAAATCATTACTTTCTATACGGTGTAAAATTTCCTATTGCGTAAGCGTTCAAACATAGTCACGTAGTATGCGATAAGCACATGCAACGATGTTTTATACCTATACTTATTTACTAAGAATGTTTGACTTGGAACTAACAGATAAATTGGCGAAGAAAAACGAGATAAAGTTGCCGTGATACGTAGCGTACGAACTGTGATTCACTGAAGGATAGCCGGTCATCTAGATGTGTTCACCGAACTGACTCTGCCGTTTAAGCCTGTACAAAGGATGTTTACAACATCAACCAGTAAACACCCACTGTTAAGCATACCAGACCACTGCAGTTATCTAATTATTAGATACCGTATATTAGGTTCACACAAACTCATTGATGCTGACAGCAATATGATTGTGCTACTTATAAACCCTTCATTGACTGACGACCCAGTGGATACGGCCGTGACTTACGACTTCGGATGCATAGTGCGGATGCCAGTCAGCAGTCACTTTACTTTGGGTACTTAAATTATTTCATTCCACTGCTCTCAAAACGGCGAAAGAAAACATCGTGAGGACATCCAAGTGACATCCACCGATCTGCACCGGGCCCGCGTGGTAGGTATAGCCCACTCCCAGCGCCACACTTTTACAGCGAGGAAGCTTGTGTCCCAGCAGTGGGAAGTTGGGAACATTCTAGACTTATTTTATGCTTACCTATACTTTATTGACTGATTTAGTAATAAAGTGGGTAGTAACAAATTCCAACAATGCAATTCGTTTTATGCAACATACTCTTTCAAATAACACTTTTGATAAACAACTGATAAGGTTGCATATTTTTATACTCAGATTAGCTGGGAAACTACGGCGCATGTAACTTGGTAAATATTATGTAACGTTATTACTTATGTGATTTTTTTTCCGTTTTTAAATACGATTATTTGGTTTCTAGAATAAAGTTCATATTATAAAATATTATTTATTATCTTAAACGAAATAAAGTATCATAAAAACAATACAAACAATATTTGGTAATTAAAATTAAAGTCGATTTATTTATTTTAAAACATTTATGATCTATGAAAACTATATTTTTAATCGTGAGACTATTACTTACGAATGTTTTCATGGAAAATATGATCAACACTATTAATTCATCATCTAGGTTTTACAAGACTTTATTGCATTGACATCCTTATCAACATCCAATTTTTACTTTTCATGTTTACCTGCTACGCATCCACAAAGAAAAAACAACTGTTTAAAATTAATTTACAAATATTATTGCCGGGTTAGACTGAACTGGAGTGAACGCAGGAGGCGGAGGGGAGCGTGTTGTAGAGCTTGGAGGAGTCCGATGCCCAGCAAGGGAAGCCGAGGGATCCGATAAGCTGAAGTAATTAAGACACATTGTTTCTCAATATTGCACCACCACGAGTAGGTATTAGAGCGTACTCGACGCGCATCCGGCGGTCATCTCCTTAGGCATAAAATGTCAGCTTCGTCGTTAAACTATAACAGAATTGCGCACCGTCAATACTCCACATCTTGCATGTGTGAAATGTGTTATGACCGTCGTGGAAATGGAGGAGGCTTCTCATGAAAATATTTTCGTTACATTCTTCTCAGTTTCTTCAAGCGAATTTAGAAGTCAAGTACCTAATGGATGTTGGGTTTTTTTTTTTCGTGTTCACTAGAATTTTTTAGTATTTCCTCGTTTTCATTCGCCTGTTCATGCATTCGATTCAGCAGGGTTCATTTCAATTGATGAAAACTCTATTTTATATCTTAAATATTATTCGCTCTCTAGTTCTTCTCAGTGTCCAAATATTTTGATAAACTAATTTTCAATAAGTACTAACATGTCAAAAAAAAACGAATATAAACAAACAATTCATCCCAGAAAATACATTGAAAGTTTTCCCCATCAACACGCTTTCCGACTTCAAAAGTAAATAAACAGTATCACAAAACGACATTTGGCAACACACAAGACATTGTTTGGCATCTACAAGATTATATGACGATAATCTTATCCAAAACTATGGAGCTTTTATCTTACATTGTGGTCCGCCATCCTTCTTTGAACGACGCGTTGGCACGGCGGCGGCGCTTCAAAATAATCATAAATTTATTTCAAGTGGCCAACCGGCAACTAGTTGCATGAATCGCCAATGACGTTCATTTACACACATGCACAATACTAATATTAGAGATACTTTGTCCGTACACATATAACATTATTTATTGTGTAGAATAAGTTTGGCGTATTGGACATTTAAACTACAAATCTGTGACTTCTTTTATAAACTGGCCCCAATTTCGTGTCGCACTTTACCCGCAACATTTTAAAAGAAGTTTCTAATCTATTGCTTCACATTTTAGAATAATTTTCCGCAATGTAAATAACGCACTGAATGTTGTTGAACTGACAAAGAAAAAGGCATTGGCTTCGTGTGTTTTGCAAGTATACCCCGCTGGTCAACAAACCAAATTAATGTCATAATGATAACACTATAACACGATCTAATTATTTTTTTACGAGAAAAGTAAACGAAACGAGTTCAATAATGGACTTGTCACAGTGTATAAACGTATTACAGAAGTAATTGGTTTTATATATACATAGTTACAAAGTAGGTATAAAATAGACTAAATACATTATATATCTATCCAGATAAAAAAGTGTTTTATTTCAGGCAATATATCCATATCCATGCATAACAATGGTAGACAAATAAAATAGTAAAAACAGTAAAGAAATCATTACAAAATCATAAAAGTATCTTTAAAAAATCATTAAAATCATCATATATCCTTCCACACAGTGCGCGACGGTTGGAATCGTCCAACCGTTCTCGTGAATCACTGTGTACCAACCGAATTAACGCCAAATGATTGCACGTTAGAACCTTCAAATAGTACCGTGAAAAACAGATATTTTTCAAAAAACATCAATATTGTAAGAAAAACATACATGGGTAAATAAATGATAAAGTTAGTGCCGAATCTCGGTGATGCGCCACAACAAATAATACAAAATTGACTGCATCAATATAAATAGCTTCAGTTTTCTGTGAACGACTGCGGCTGAACTTAAACATACCTCAATATACAGATTACAAAACCGACTTCACTACAAGTATTTGTGAGAACACTGTAGAGTGCGGACTTGGGCAATCGTTTTCGTGAAACAAAAGAAAAGCATAGATGCTTTCTTTTCTTTCAAAATCATTTGTATTGATTCGCTCTCTGTGTACTTACAACACACTGTGTACTAATCTTCCCTACTCGCTTTTCTCGAGTAACTAAATTCGTTTAGTTTTCCAATATCTCCAATATCATTATCATCTGCCTAGCCTTTTTCCTAACTTTATTGGGGTCGGCTTCCAATCTTACCGAATGCAGCTGAATACCAGTATTTTACATGGAGCGACTGCCTATCTGACCTTCACAATCCAGTTAGTACTGGTTAATACGATACTCCTTGGTAAGATTGGTTGTCAGACTTTCGGTCTACTGACTACCTGTAACGACTGTCAAAGTTCTACAAATGACAGCCGGGACCAACAGCTTAACGTTGTTTCCGAGTCACGGAGGAAACTCGGTATGTAATTCACAGCCCAGACCAAACAGACCGACCTTGGCAAGCTAGGCTTAACCTTGAATATGGACCCGTGCGGCTGTTGTTATTTAGCTACAAGCTGCTCCTTTCCTGTGTCTACAATATAAGAAAATGTGTCTGTAATATACTCGTATGTAGGTATCTGTATCGCTTTATCAATAATTTGCTTAAAAGTAGAATCTTCACAACTATTTTCGAACTTTATTCTCTACTCAAGGTGCGTCGGCGCAACACGTTTTCTTCTTCCATTCTCCCTGGAGGAGGAGAGGATGGAGCGCGAGCGGCGACACTCCGGGCGCTTCTGGGGTAGTGACGCCATAAATAAACAATTGACGATCGAACCAGATCAAACATACCTTATACCAGTGAATTTCACAATCGCCCTTCAAGTCTGAAGTCCAAAGTCACTGCAGCATCAGTGTTCGTATCCCGATCGCGCCCAGACGCTGCGTCATACAGACTCAATACATACGTCTATATACAATGGAGCTGTTCTTGGTTATTTTCCACATGACCACCTACATCTATCGACTTTAATATCTTTGTTATTACCGCCTGTTTCCCACTTTTTTATACGCAGTTTTTTTTTTCATTATAACAGGATTGGTGTTCTTAGGTGTCGATGGTGAGCTATGTGGAGCTTTTTATACGAATTAGATACCTTTGTTAGGGAGTGCAAGATTTGAGATGAAACTCTACGAAAGAAATCAGGAAAGTTGGTGACTAGGCAGAGACATCACCATCACTACTTAAACATTTTTTTTCCATCTTTTTTTTATTATTTCCGCAAAACACTCTGACTACAAATCTGAATCCTAATAGAATTATGAAGCCTTCTGGATGATACGAAAAAAAGGAACGGATTCCTTATCATTATCATCTACAGCCCGACACCACTGCCGCGGCACTGTCACAAAATCAAGCACTGATGGGAGATAGACCGCGCCTTTCTTCTATCATACTTACTTCCTGGTTCCATGCGTCCCTTATCCGGATGTTTCCGGAAACTTTGATGATAATATCGTCAACTTTTGGTTGACACTGGTTTCTTTGGCCTATCTCATGCCTCAGTAGCTTCTAACTTAAGCTATGCTGCTTCACTAGTGATGATCCACCACTTTTGATCAACTGCTTTAAAGTCTAGTGCATGGAAACATAAAGAACAAGTCACTTAATTTTTATCGGAACATGTATTTCGTTTCCATATTATGTACTTTTACGTGGAAATGTATAGTGCGGAAACGATCTCAATCACACTAATTGAATCCTAATACTTAATCACTAATCTGATAACGTATTTCATCCGAATCATGTCGTTTTATTACTTAATTTGTTTTTAAAAGGTTTTATTTAGCTTTACTTTTATAATAGGCAGGTATATCTTAACTGTACCTATAAAATAATATCGTATATGTAGGTATATTTTCAATATTGTGGCAGTTTTTTCAGCTAACAAAAGGATGCAAGCTGAAATTTTTGACTCTCATCTTTCCGACATTTTTTCTAACAAGACTATTTCAGTCTATACAATTGTTAATTACTAATACTATTGTTAATATTTATCACTGCTGGGATGTCTTTTACTATCCAAGCTTGTCATCCCTCATCATTCGTTTTGCTCAAGTTAATAGGGCTCGCCTTTCATTCTGGCCAAATGCAAATGAATGACAAATTTCGCACAGCACAGATACCTATGTGATTGTTGGGACAACTTTCAATTGTACCTGCATTAAATGGTTCAAATTGTTTCAATATGACTTAGGCAAAGTACCGCTAGTTAAGTATTACTGGTTATTGTGACAGAGGTTGTGTCCTAACTGGAATAGTAACTAAGCAGGTACAGAACATGAGCCTACAAAGTTACTGACACAAATTAACGAACTACTTACGGTTAAACAAAAGAAAATACATAGCTAGTGACAGGTCAACGAACTAGGCGTATGTAATAAAAACTTAGCATGTAATTAAATAATGTATTTCCTGACGTTCCATATTAGTTCCATTTGTCTAGAAAGACTTCATATTTGTGCATACACTATGCACAAATTATGAAGTCTTTTTTATATTTTTGTAATTTAGATTTTTACGATTTGTCTGTACCTAATATCAAACTTGTTTTAGAAAGTTATAAATAGCTCTTCTTTTTCTAAATTTAATAAAGATCATCCTACATTATTTTAAAGAAATACTGTATAAAACAAAGTCGCTTTCTCTGTCCCTATATCCCTATTTATGCTTAAATCTTTAAAACTACGCAACGGATTTTGATGCGGTTTTTTTTAATAGATAGAGTGATTGAAGAGGAAGGTTTATATGTATAATAACTATATATTTTATACCCGTGCAAGCCAGAGCGGGCCGCTATGTTTTTATGTACAACGTTCACAGTTTTTCTGTAGTGTATTTAGTATCAGCATTGCACCCGTGCGAAGCTGGGGCGGGTCGCTAGTTTACAAATAAAAATTTAAAAAAAGGTTAATAAAACGAAAACGACAACGCCAAATTATATAAAAAATTTATGCGACCAAATGCCAACTATTCCGCAAATCTGATCATAAATCTCAGCGTAATCGGTGTACATACATAAAAAATACTAATCGAATTGATAATCTCCCCCTTTAGAAGTTGGTTAAAAAAAGAAAAAGTTTTCTATGTTTTTTTTACAAACTTTTATAATATTAGTGAGGTGAGGTACCAATAATAATTTAAAAAAAAATTGAAAACTTTTATATACACCGTGTAAATCACCTCATCACGAAGCCGTCAACCAAGCGTTCTGTACATGAAACTAAGTAACTTAACGCAAAAATTATTCCTGGGAAACGACTTTTTTTTGGGGGGTGTAAAATCATGTTTTGTGGTAGAACTCAATGTAACGCACTCAAAGCATTGTGCTGGTGGAAGGATTGAATAGTACGGGGGTCGTGGAGGTGTTTAAAGTAAAAATCTTACATTAAAAACTTGTATTTAAAAAAATACTTGTCAAAAAGTTGGAACTTTGACCCCCTAATATCACCGTAACTAGAAGGTTCCCAGGTATCGTGTAGAACAAAAAAATGAGCGCAATGACAGGGAGAACCAGTGCCTTTCGGCTTCGTTAAGAGGTGTTTTACACCCTTTATACCTGGTAAGTGCGTACCTACCGTTACAATTCCAACAAGCCCTAACACAGCTAAGATACATTGTCTTATTATGGAGTTCCGATGCCTGTCTCTTGGATTATTCATCAGATCTGATGGTAGAATGGTTCTTATTGAAAACATATGCTTTATTTGTTGTAGAAAATACGATAATCGCTGTACGTTTTCCTATAAAATTTGAAGAGTTCCCTTGATTTCGCCAAGATTCCATCATCATCTTCCGACTTGGTGACTATGGGATCATTGGGGAAGTATACCCTTTCCAACAAAAAAAGAATTTTCCAAATCAGCTGGCAAGCGACGGAGTTAAGCGCGAACAAACAAAAAAAAATACAAACATCCGAATTGAGAACCTCCTCCTTTTTTAGAAGTCGGTTAAAAATGAAAAACTAAACTAAAACAAGATTGTATTTCAATGAGACTGACTGAACAAACGTTTCCAGTAGTTGCTAAATATAAAAAAAACATTAATAAATAAGTTAAGCTGTTTGAAAAATATATATAATAATACTGCTTTTTAATTGAAATATAATGCTGTTATTAGGTATCTACGTACGTAACGACAGATACCATTGTTTCTAAAATATTGATAACAAGTTACTCGTAGGTAGGTATGACAGATGGTACCTATACGATACGTGCTTTAACCAAACAGGACGAGTGCGGTGTGCTATCGACGTCCTTGTTCGACTTACAGCATCGATAACAACAGCTCGGCGCTGATAACAAATTGCTATAAGCGTGCCTGTTTACCAAAATACCCATACAGTTTTTGTTCCTTATTATCATACTATTCTATTTGATTCATCGATAAACGCCGCCAAAGCTCCGCGGTTTATTTAATAACGAACTTAGACCGACGGTTACGTCCATGCTTTTGAACATTTCATGTATTTTATACGGTACACTAATAAAAATACAGGCAAGTTACATTTTATCCTAAATAAAATAATATTTTATTGTTCTAAATTCAAATGTAACGGGCGCGAGATGAACAACGCGCGCAGGCGCGTGGCGCGAAGACAGCCGGACACTCTGCACGCCAATTAACGCGGCGCGTTCACACGACCGCCCGCTCGCGCGATACCCTTCCCGCACACCATCCGCGTAACGAGCGTTAACCTGTCCTAGCGCAAGTTATACGCGCGCCGCGTACAACGCAAACGCGCGCGTTACCTCTGTTTCCGTTTAGGGACTCGCAGTCGCCCGATTTGAAAATAGAGAAACTCAAACATTCGCCCGATTATCGGGATCGCTGTCGATGGTCGGTCAGTGCGCCGCGCAGGCCGCGCTCGCCTCGCCTCGCCTCGCACTATTTATATCGGAAAGAGAGAACTGCGTTTCGACACTTCACGTGTATGTGTGTACCTTTATTTTATTACCATTTGTAGCCGGTTTTAACCTGCAACGATTAGTAAGCGTGGTTTATTTTATTGTGGCTTATGATGATGATACGCCTCTCTGTGGAATTCAGATATTATTCATCGGGGTAAATATATTTTGTTACCAAATATATGACCCTGTTTTTTTTCTCCTGAGAAGGCTTCATTCATACTTTTAGTAAAGGAGTACCTACAGCAACAGTCTTCGAAACAGGTGTCAAATGCGAAATCCCAAATCCTGTGAGAAGTAGCAAATTCGCCATGTGATCTCAACTTCTCAAGTAGGTAACATGCATTATGGATGTGGTTCTATAGTCAATGTTATGTACCTACAAGTACACCAATTATATACCAGAGCGAGCCCATCCAATTCTATTATAACAAGCAGCGCAAAAAAACACTAGTCACATACGAGGTAAAAAAGAGTTGTAAAACCTTTAAAAAATCTCTTGATATTTTATAAATAGTGTCGTGGGAGCATCTTGTACTTTGATAGATGCCGACACCGGAGCGGTGTCCGTAAGAGTTTTTTACTACCTGCTCCCTTTAAAATTAAAACTTTATAGATCTGACTGTATGTGATTTGTCAGAGGTACCGCTAGTAGGTACTACACCTTTAAACATTTTTTGTTTGTTCTTGGGCTGCCGCGGTAAAGAATTATTGGAAGGATTTGGCAAAATACTGGTTATATCCATGGCGTCATGTTTGAAGAATTGCCTACCGCTTCATGACAATAAAACCCACCAATTTTTTATTAGAGAAAAACTAAAATACAACTTCAACTTAGTGTACAACATCACGAACAAACATAATTAATCGATACAATTAATTAATCGGAACGATCGATTGAAATCGGAAGGCTGTTCCCAGCGGCTATAAAGGGCGATCGGTAAGGCGCGGGGTACCTGCGCGCGAGCATCTTGTGTGGTCCAATGACGTGACGCGGAACCTGCCGACAATCAAACACAAGACGACTTCTTACGACCCATTAACACATACACAAGGACATTTGCGTGTGAACCGTACTAAACTGCGGGTCAAAGTCAATAGTTTTTATTTATGTTGGCAGATAAGTAAGCCGCAAATAGAGATTGACATATGTAATAACTTCCTTTAAAACAAATTACTATTATGAGTTTTATAACGTTTTTGCTCATGCCATGATAAGCTAGGTATAAAATACAAATAAACTTTATTTTTCATGAGATAAAAACGAGGGCTGCGGATTTTCCAAATTCATATCTGATATTTGAACAAAACTCGTATCCAATAAATGGAATAGTTTATCACAGGAAAACCATTTTCCACATTTCTGAGAAAGAACTAGAATGAGCACACGGCATTCAGAAACGTAGTGTAAAGATAACAATAACTATCACTGAGGTTTCGTACTCGTAATTCGATTACTCTCTAGAGTCGGAATAGTATTACAGAAACCTACTTACCTACAAACTGAACACTACAAACTTCAATCGCGGCTGTACCCGTTTATGATTTAATGTGCAATAATACACTTTGTAATGCTCATATAAATGTCATAGACACAAAGAGGAGTTTTACTTTGTTGCAAGATAAATTATGTAAAATATGTCTATTACCAATCGTATCAAAGAGTCACTCCTGTCTCTATAGCCCATTCATTGCAATCCGAAGGACAGAAATGAGGAAATTTTAAATTCCCTAACTAAACCCTGTACTTTTTATAAAAATGCTAACTTCTAATGAATTGTTTGATGTTAAAGCAAAGGATAGCAATGTCAGACTAGTAGAAAGGACTGTTTTAGATGGCACAAACACAAAAGATGATAAAGTTACAACCTATCCACAGGAAAATAAATAAGTGAAACATATGAATACAACAGAAGCAGATGTCATTGTAGTAACCAAAACAAGAGGCAATGTGATCATACACCGAAACCGTAGTAATATAGGCGACGACATTAATTAAATAACAATTGAGATGTGGAACGAGACACGACGGTATCAACGATTATGTCGCCAACTATATTTAGCAGCTAACTCCACTCTGAATGCCACGCACGAGGCAGGATGTTGATAAGATATTTGCATACACCTAACTATGAATTGTGACATAAAGTTTAACAAAACGTATTAGGAAACCGCTAACATTTTTGAGGCCCGAACTTGGCCAAAAGGTATTCCGAAATATTTATTTTGAATGTTCCAAGTCTATCGATATCGATGAAGACAACGTTCTTGTAATCAAAAAACATACGTAAGGGCTCTTTTTAAACTATTGCATGTCTAGATTGATCTCAACGCAACATTTTGTGAAGTCCGGGAAATATCAATAATTATTTAGTTAGATTTCACAACAACACGCAAGTACGCCACGTGGAGTAACTAAGATACGCTCACAATAATACAACGCAAAAATAACTAAACCGAGTGGTTTGCTAAACTATGTCGCAACAGCAGATACAAATAATATGAATGATAATATTTTGGATATCGCCATAAGTCGAGTTGCAGTGAGGCAAGTGCCCAAGTGAGCGATCAGCCTTGGTGCGTTTGAAATCTCGTTGCGGGCGTGACCACGATGTTCAACAAATGATATCATACAAACACCAGACGATTACGTAGTAATCAAACTAGTTACTACAGCAACAAATCTTGTATTGCTCAGTAGATCGGTTCGCACAACTGAACATCCATTACGCTGTTTGTTGTACGTTTCAAAGCATTTTCTGATATCAAGGAAGCGTTGGAAAATGTTTAAGTGAGACAACTCCGCTCTGAATCCAGAGGTAGCAACTTTTATTAGAGGATCACGCTTTACTGATAATTGTTGTCCAAATATTTACCGTTTCGAGTACATTGAATCATATTCCAGCCTCCGAATCAAATTTTCTATCTGATGAGTTAGTTATGTTAATAATCTCTTGGCGATTATTCAAATCCTGTCGTGGAGTGGTTCTCATGCGTAGGCATTTTTAATTAGTCAAATATTTGTATGATTTAGTTCGGACATATTATTACTTACTACACAATTTGAAAAAGTGTGTGTACGATATTATTATAGTAAATAACTGAACATCAAGTTGGCATCATAATAAGGGTTATGTAGGAGCATTTTCTATTATATTCGTGCCATCTTTTTGTTTTATAATGTTTTTCTTTGTAGGTCGTTTATTTTACTGCTCAGTATTCGTCCATACGATCTGATAAAACAGTTCTTATACGTTTTATTACATTACTTTGCCTTCATCTGAACACAACTTATATTTTATTACAATAAGGACATGCAAATTGTGACTAACATTTCATTAATGAAACACTTTGTATACTTATTAAATTTTACTTTATCCGCCTGTAAACAACAAGAGCTAAAAAAAAATACGGCATACATAATCATATGGGGCTAACAATGGTTTTTCGACTAAAAATTTAATAAGAATTAGTACTGCGGTTATTTTTACCACACATGAGGAAGCAGGAATTCACGGTAAATAAGTACACAAACAGAAACCATGTAGTTGGTGACGTAACAGGCAAATCGTGGATTTTCCTTAAAGTTAGGACTTAGTAGAAAACCACGGGGAAATTTCAAAACACGATTTGAAGTCATATGTAACACTACTAAAAACCAGGGAAAATTAGGCATAAAAGCTATTGCAAATGCATAAAGTCCATACAAAAACTCAAAACGGATGCTTTGCGGTGTAATCAAATAATCTATAATATTATATGCTGCATCCGGAAATTGATACAGGAATCCTGAAGCGGAATTCCTGATGAGATACCGAATGTTTGCGGCCAACCCTATGCAGTATACAACTGGTCAATGATGGAATTATGGAGGTGATTCATGTTGGTACATTGCAATCTGGCCAAAATTTAACATTGGGAAAATAAGAAGCGTGTGAAGTACACACTTTTCGCCAGTTACTATGTTTAAGTCCTAAGTAGGGTCCAAACCTATTGCCACTTAGGGGTTACAGGGACCTAAAGTCCTGACTATGAGTTGCTTTTGAAAAGCTCTTGAACGAATAACTAAATAACACAAACACATTTCTCGATACCACATAACCGACAATACTTAATGATCATGTAGTCACCAGACAGCCCCAATGTATGTTATTTTGGCGTCTATCTAATTTTGGCTTCGTATACAAGGCAGTCATCAAAGTTCTCGGTAACTAATCGATCAATAGACACCGCATCCGCATCCCGAAGCGTCAGGCAAGGCTTCATCTTACACCGCCTGCTTGTCTATAAAGTTATTTTTAATTATCACAGAGCGTATAACTATGTGGATGTGTTACAAAATTTTAAAATTGACGATAGACCAATGCGAGAATCACATTTGTTTAGTGGTCGCAAGTGCTACTGCTCAGCATGAGATCTTGGTTACGATTCCCAGGACGGGTTAAGTGTTATTGAGATTTTTCATCAGCATTTTTTTTATTTCAGATTTATACTCGGTTAATAGCTAAATAATCGCATGATAAAATTATGTTGTAGGTATTGCCTGAATTTTTTAAATTCCCCTTCTCCAAAACTTTGAAATTCAAAGATATCGAACTTTCAAAACGAAAGTACGGGCAGGAAATGGAATAAGATATTAAGATTTACTGTCCGATTTATCACTTCATCTAAAGGCAGCATCCTGCATCATTGAGATACCCAAAGTACCTAACTATATTATAGCAATTTACAATTATGGTATTTAACATTATCATACCCAGCCTGACTCCAGGCACTGTTGGGTATAGGCATTTCTTTACTACTGCCTACTTACACATTTCTCCAATCTCATACGTTTTATCCTCGATGGCAAACATTTCGTCTCACCATCTCGCTGTCAGAGGACCAGCATGTGTTAGGTATGTACTTTTATAGCCGTTCGATATTAAATTTGTTCTAAGTATAAAGCTCAGGTTTGATAACCAATGTAGGGAAAACCCCTTAACATATAATGATATTATTCTTTTCAATAATTTGGAGCAATGAAACAAAGACGTAATTGCGTTTCACTGTAAAAACAAAACATTTATACGAACTACATTACCTATCCGTTAAAAAAGATTCACTTACCTGTAAGTACAAAAGAAACAACATTTAAAGCAATTAGCAAAAAATAAATTAATAACTGTAAATACTGTGTGCGAAAGTTCTTTCACACTAAAATTGGCATCCATAATCTTCTTATGTTCCTTATGTCATCAATGTCAGTTCCTGTTCAAAGACAAGCTTATAAATGAAGGTTTACTTTGGATCCCCCCCCCCCTTAGAAAGAAACGATTGCATATAACAATGTATGCAACTGTTGATTTATTAACAAACTTTGGTGATAATTTTGTAATGTGGTAGAGGTTTGATGCAGCTTTCTTGTGTTGTCCGGCATCACCTTCATAGATTGATTAGAAATCTTCTTCAGAACTTTGTATGGTCCAATTCTCAATAGAACAAAAAATAGATAAACATAGACTCTGATTCCCACTTCCAATTTATATTCTTCCTTATGAAGGTCGAATATTTTTTTATTATAATTGCGAGATTTTATTGTGTTGTCAATAGCAAGTTTCCTATCTCTTTTCAGATCTTCAATCAAGATGTGCAAAAACATATCTTGATTTCAATTCAACTGGTAGTTTATTCACATTCTGGCCCTCCAAAAGGTATTTTGGAGCAAACCTCGTGGCTGTGTGTTCTGTTTCGTTATATCTTTCTACACATTTCTGTGCAATGGTAGTCTAAGCGGTTTTTGTTTTTCAATTTCTTTTATTTTACATCTTATCTTATTGAATATAATCTGATTTAGCCTTTCATTACGCCCATTTAAAAATGGTGCATCCACAGCAGTGAAAACCATTTTTATATTTTCCTTTTTCAGAAATTCTTTGAACTCTTTGGAATTTATGCCAAATTATTTATGGTACCATACCATATTAATATTGTAACTTTGTGTCACATTTTTTATTAGTTTAATAAAATCACTGGAATTTTATCTTGTGAAATGATCAACCAGAAGATATAAGTATTTTTTGCTGAACCTCCAAAGCCTCCAATGGTATCAATAGATACAGGAAGAATTTTTAGTCACCATCCAAATTTTGTTATATTAATCTTTGGCGAAAACCATTGAATACGTGTTTTTTCTTTTAGTATCACTCAATACAAAAATATTGAGATATCACATCACAAAGTTATCTATAAAAAGTTGATGCCGACTTGGGATGACGATAGATAATTATGTGTCGCGCAGGTGTAGCGGGGCGGGGGGCAAGCGGGGTGCGCGCTGCATTTTTCATTGAATGTTTGCGCGAGCGCGGCAAGTGTAGTATTTTAACGTTTAACTTAGTGACCAGGCAGAGCGGATAATTATTTCGAGAAAATGATTTAATATGAAAATTTTACGTATCGTTTTTTTTTCAAAAATGGAGTTAGTGTATGATACATAATGCCTAGAAAAAATTTGGACGGTGCCTAAAAATTCTTCCTGTATAATTTCATATTTTATATTCCTTCTCGATTTGTTTTTTATACAAAAATTACAAATTCATCACACATTTATTTAATGTTTGCGATGATTTTCTTTATCTGATTATTCTTTATATGATCTTCTGGGCAGCGTATGGGAAACTGCGTCGAGTCTTTACATCGCCAATTCCACAGAGTCTGAAGACGAGAGTCTATAATCAGTGCGTCCTACCCGTCATATCGTACGGTGCCGAAACGTGGACACTCACGGTAGGGTTGGTCCACAAATTTAAAGTCGCTCAACGTGCTATGGAAAGGGCTATGCTCGGGGTTTCTCTGAAAGATCGAGTTCGTAACGAGGTGATCCGACAGAGAACTAAGGTTATCGACATAGCCCACCGCATAAGCACGCTAAAGTGGCAATGGGCCGGCCATATAACCCGAAGAACCGATAACCGTTGGGGTAGACGAGTTCTTGAGTGGAGACCACGGATCGGTAAACGTAGCGTAGGACGTCCTCAGACTCGGTGGAGCGATGATCTTTGCAAGGCGGCTGGCAAGAGCTGGATGAGAGTGGCCGAGGATCGTGCTCAGTGGCGTGTCATGGGAGAGGCCTATGTCCAGCAGTGGACGAATACAGGCTGATGATGATGATGATGATGATTTTCTTTGCTATGTAGAAAGGTGTTATTTTATTTATCATTTGGGTTCTCCCAATATGGCAGTAAGTATCGCGGACATATTTTATTAGAGTATTGCTAAGTTCTTCTGATAGTATAATTTTGCCATCTAATTTTCGTAGTAAATTTCATTCTCCAATATAAATTTTTCAGTCATCAATCCAAACCAATTAGAAAATAGTAATTAAAATTATCATTATATTACAAAAATATCCATAATTCTTTCATTATTGTTGATTTTTATTTTGAATGAGACCATACCTTTCGTTTCCTTTCACCATAAATAGTCTTTAAGTTTACCATTTGTATATTACTTGTATTTTTTTGGTAGTACTTCCTGAAACTTTAAAAGTATAATTTATTAGTAACTTTACTTCTATTAATGGTGGTACTTATAGGTTTTTGGATTCTTCTCGTTTAGTTCTATTTTCAATTCTGAAATAGTTACGGTTTTTACTTGCTTTTTGATTTTTCCCTTTAAACCAATTTTTCTCAGGATAGAGTAACGTTTCCCCATTTTCTTCGTCGACACAAGTTTGGTATGGTTATTGTTCTTAATTTTTTATTTGATTTAACTTCAATAATATCTTTTTTGTCATATTTATTCTTCCCAGCAAGATATTCCAATTATTATTTAATTAATTTAATTAATTACAACGGTGGCTTTTAAAACCATTATAATAATAATCTTTTATTTGCAGACTTTAAAGTCCATATTGTTAGTAATTACATGACTTATATGACTATTATTAGTAACACATACAATCTACGAGTACAACACAAATAGGAACAATAGTATAATACAATAGAAATAAAATAGAAATAAAATAAAACTAGATGCCCTTACAGCTACTTATCCGACCTGGGTGTGCAGCCTAACCCATCGGCCAAGCATCGGGCAGTCCCACCGGTCACTCAATTCCCTCAACATGCTGTGGGAGCTGACATCTGTTCTATGCCGGAGAGAAGCGCATCGCTTTCGGATAATGGCATAGAAATCATCTACCCTTGCGTCAGCGAACATACCCGAAGCGCTACAAAATCGCGGCAGCCCCACAAGCATTCTGAATGCATTATTATATTGCACACGCAGAGCGCTGTATGCTTTCTGCGTATACTTGACCCAGAGGCTGTAGGTGTAGAAAGTCTGACAATAGGCCCGAAAAAGCGTCATTTTAACTTCATTCGTACACCGTGCAAACCTCCGGGCCAGCATATTACTTCGAACAGACAGCGCCCTGCGCTCCCTCTCTATGTCTAGGTCATCACATAGATCCTCAGTGACCCAGTGGCCCAAGTATTTAAATTTTGAGACTCGCTTCAAGGGGATACCTGCTAACGAGACGCACGGCACATTCAAGTCTCTTCTAGTGCCAACATTAAAAACGACTAACTCACTCTTAGCGACGTTATACCATTATGCTTGGCTTATCGTGTTTTCCGAAGCACGATGGAAACTCTATATGTAAAGGGTGGTGACCCATCCACGGACCAACCTAGGCAGCAAGCGCAGCTTAACCTGCAGATTGACCCGTGTGGCTGTTATTATTTCGCCATGAGCTCCTCCATACATCATGCTTACATACATACATTTTTTATAATAATAAGAGAACAAACTATTTCATTGTAGAGATCTTCCGTTCCTTTAAAGTTTCTCTATCAATTTTATCAGCTACATAATTAGGTAAGCCAAATGCTATAAGGTCTTTATAGACCTAATTAACTAACCTAACCTATAGCGTAATAATAGTGACTCAGTATTAATTGATTTTCTTATTTCCAGTAATAATTTTTCTTTTTTCAAACCATACTCAAGTAACGTAAGTACCTTCTTGATATTTAAAGGCAAGAGCATATCTAATGGTAGACCATCCTTTGTTTGCAAACGTCTCACATTTTTTCTCACATGTCTCATCTCTCTAACAGTTTTTCCAATGTTTGAATTGGACCACTTGATATGGATTCAGCATTAATGTTTTTTTTTTAAATTTCTTCTAAGTGGATGAAGAACAAAACTTACACTTTAATGATTTTTTCATTAAAGTGTCAGTTTTGTTCTTCATCCAAATATATTTTTTGATATATCATTTAAGGTTATCTATATTTTCCTGGTCTGATATCTTTTTTCTTTTTTTTTATCTTGGCATAATTTAGAGCCTTTGTAATTTCTTGGTGAAGACTTGCATGGTATTTCAAAAATCTGGGCTTAAGTTGTACCTATTGAGGTTATGCGTAAGATATCTGATTTTCCATTTACTGTTGACTTCAAAGCAAAATTAAACCTCAACTTTTCCATGTTTATAAAAATGTTCGCAAAAATGTTGTTTTATACTGATATTATACTCTTCAACAATTGGGAACAATGAATCAAAGACGTAATTATATTGTAATTTTCCGTAAAAACAAAAAAATATTTACAAAAGGTAAGTACTTACAATATTTAACTAATTACATTACCTATCTGTTAGAAAAGATTCAGTCACGGTCGTATTATATTGTAACGAAAGTTCTTTCACACTAAAATTGGCATCCATAATCTTCTCAAGTTCCTTATGTCATCAATGTCAGTTCCTGACGTCTAGTGAGATTTATTGATGACGCGGCAAAGACAAACTTATAAATGAAAGTTTACTTTACAAATATAATTGCCTTCGAGCGACGCGTCAAAAGGCCAGCGTTATTCATAGTGTAATAGCCATTACACTTGAACTTTAACTCTTCACATGGGATTAGTTAAATTAGTTGCCCTAATATAAGAACCACTTTGATACCTCTACAAACTATGATATCTCGATTGATAATCGATAGGGTGATGAGGGCCGAATCTACTTCAAAGTTTTTGTAACTGAGATGAAACGATTGCAAAGTAAATCGATTATAGACAATAATAAATGTAGATGAATCTTTTCGACGGTTATTATTTGCAATGAGCACTTTCATTATAATTAAATCAAATTGCCTAAACTTTTCTGTTTATGAATCACGTTTTTATTTTTTTAAATTACAACAACATTGCAAAACAAAATGCTTTAATTCTAAAACTACTACTTACTTATTTTTTTTAATTTTTTTTTTGCTAAATTAGTATCACACTCGCACTTTTGTTTTATATAAAACTATAATACTACATATAAAACTCGCTACCTACCTAGCATTATTATTTTTTATGGAACATGATTATAAAATCAATTGATTTAATTGTATTGACTACCGTCTTGTCTATCAGTAGAAAATATCAGGCCATTGGGAAACAAAAAAACTAGTCTGAGTATCCAAAACTAGATAAAAACCATAGTCTAGTAATGCTAGGAACTTCAAAAATATCACACGCTAAGGTCATTTAAGCTTATTACTTTTTTGTTAGCGACGTATCAACAATGAACGGTCGTCATTGTAAAAACATTGTAACATTCGGGATATAGGAGCAACAAGGCCGTCGTCAAACAAGTAGGAAATAAAAACTAAATGATTCTGAATCAGCATATCATCAAAAAAGTTCAGATTTCAATTTGATGTCTCTAGTTTTAAGTGTTGTCGATGTGAAGTGTTTCTTGAATTAATTATGTTGAGAAAAAATGAGGTATGTTGATAATACAATAGGTCTGTTAATTTGTACCCACTGGCGATTGCTTGGTGATTAAAAGAAGTCCCAGAATATCCAGCAGATATCGAATATTGTTTCAAGAAACGTTAAGCAAAAGGCCCAGGATCTCTTTGAAAAAGTTCTAATTGATAAATTCTAGCTGGACTGAAATATTATTTGAGAAAAATATCGTAGTTTATGATTTTTATAAAAGAAAACTCTTTACCACCCAACCTTTCAGCGTGGTTGCAACTGATGCAATTATCTTCATTTTCCAATAGATTATCGGAACATACCACGATAAGGATCAAACATAGGTTGATCCTGAATGATAACCTTTACACATTTACGGACCGATTTATCAAATGATGATCAAGATGATAAAATTATCCTCCACGTGTAAAATGTAGGTACCTACCACTCATTCAAGCATATAACTCTTTGACCCACCTGGGAATCTACCCCAGAGCCTTACGCTCAGCAGTAGCGATTGCGCCCACTAGACCAAGGAGGCAGTCAAACAATATTTTGATATTTGTTTTACAAAATACATATTACAACTTTGTGAACCAACTGAAAACTGGCAACCTGTTCGATAAGACATCATTACGGTTACAATACTGGTTTGACTCGATCGTATAACGAAACAATTAAATTATTATAGTTTAAATATCAACTGTTTTAGTGCTTGTGGTGTAGACGGCCGCAAACCTATATAACTAGATACCTACATTGTTTGAAAAATTGTGCTTTACCTACTAAAACAGAAAGGTATTGTTAAAAATAAAAACATACACGGCGGTTTTCAAGTGTTTCTAAGTTCCCATCTTGACCTCTGC
This sequence comes from Cerastis leucographa, assembly GCA_963082945.1. Lineage (NCBI taxonomy): Eukaryota > Metazoa > Arthropoda > Insecta > Lepidoptera > Noctuidae > Cerastis > Cerastis leucographa. The sequence continues at coordinate 14,185,897 of OY720356.1, read as the reverse complement.
AGTATAAATGCAGTTATTGCTACTTTTTTCGTTCAACATTTTCGTAAATTACTGATGTCATAGCCTATCCCATGTTTATCAAGCAAATCATAATCCTTTGCTGCTTAGTTTTCTTTTTCTATCTTTAATCCAATTTATTTGAGGTTAGCATATTTTCTTCAATAATATCACTATCAGCTGTGTGCATTTAAAGATTCACTTCCTTAGCCCGTTCGCACAATCCATTCAGGTATCGTAGTTCTTCGCATATTCTTCCAACTCAAAATCTTCCTCACCACATTGCCCTTATTCCTCCACACCACATCCCATGTCCATTATTACCCATAGCGAGACAACAGATTTCCACCAATGGTAGGTCTTCACTAACTATAGATAGTGATATTTACTGATAAGGAATAAATTATGGGTACTGTAGTGTAGTTTTGTCAACCGTGTTGTTATACTAATAGGAGTACGAGATGACCGCATTGTCAGCATCTGTTTACAGAGTGTAATGTGTTCTGCGATAAAATATCATCGAAAAACGAAAACAAGTATTTTTATTTATAGTATCACCTAATAATGAAAAACTTAATACCGTATTTGACATAATCTGATCTAGAACGTTCATAATGGAATTACTGGAGACTGATTAAACGCATCATAGCACCGAGGCACTAACTAGCTCTACCTATGAAACCCATACATTTTCCTGAAACCGATCGGAGTCTGGTACAAACCTATTATGTGAACGGAGAGCCTAGAATTTCTGGGAACAATAATAATTAAAGATGCTGTTGAAGCCGTATCGCCTAACATATCTAAATGTGATAAATTTAAAATTTCCTGGAAATAGACTACATTACGAGAGAGTATCAGGAACTATGAGATACTACAGATCACGTCGTAATTATTGCATCTCGCACATTAGTTTCAAAAGACATCAAAGCGGTATTATTAATAATCTTAGGCTCGCTGCATACGGTTAATAAATTGATACACGGTGCATTATTTCTGGTGTCTGTGATACAATGATTTTTATTCATTAGTACAGGCACCAACGATACACTTATGTCTGTTACGTTCATTTTTATTTGCAAAATTTGTTTTTGTGAACCTAAAAATGTGTTTTTCCATAAATTTATTATTATTATTACATTGTCACGCTACTGTTACTCAGCAAATAAAAACATTAAGTATGTCCATATTTTTAAAAACTATCTGGTCCAATAAAATAAATATTAACTTTTTTTATATTGGTAGGTACTCGTACATCCCGCCAAATGGGGAATTCCTCAACTTCAAAAACGTCATCTGCAGATTCAGGAAATACCGTTTACGAATCAATTTTAAATCTCCAAGTGACAGTTCTTGTATAGGTACCATACAAGAACTGTCAATGATTTCGAAACATGTATTAGCGTGATGAAATACTAAACAGTGCATCTTCTCTTTATTATTATTATTTCCATACAAATAAGTTGTGAGCGCGCAGAACGCCTAACCGTTGTTATAGCTCTCAGGTAATGGCCGAGAATCGACAGATTTGTACAGCACGTGCGATAGTCGTCACGTGGCCGCGCCACATGTCGCCGCGGTCCGCCATGTTTACAGTACCGTCGACAAAATAGTTAGGTTTACTTACACAACCTACCTGCCTGTAAACAGGCGAAATATAAACAAGCAAGCAAGTGTTTTCTGCAGATAACAGTCACGCCTACGCCTGTATTTTCTGAAAGATAAGACAGAGGCCAAGCATTAAAAACGCTGTAAATCATTTTGTAAAGCATTTATCTTAATTTTACCAGTTGTTTAAGACCCGTGTAATAAAGAGCCATGAGCCATAAATACCCAAACTCCAGGCTGCTACTTAATGAAAAATCCAACGTTTACTAATACTGGGTGAACACCGATTCCAAGATAGAGTCCAAGTTACCATGTTGCGATCATTAAACCAATTTTTATTTGACAACTCAAGTAAAGAAAGAAAGAAAAAAACATAGGTAAAACGCAAGAAAAAATAATAATATTAAAAGTACAAACAGGACGGATAAAAAAAATGATTACTGCTTGCACGTCGTGACTGCACCAAGCCGGTTACCACTCGGCATGAAGCTGTGCCATGGGACCCACAGCACAGCGCTGGTTTTCAGTGGTCACCTGTGAAATAACGTGCGGAAGCCAAGACAGCATAAATATTTGATAACATAAATAAGAAATAAAATAAACAGTACTAGGATTATAAAATAAAACAACACTACAAAAAGGCACATAATAATCAACTCAGTTACCTGAAAGACAAGCATTGCTAGGCAAGGGATTCCTTCAGATCCAACAGATTCCTTCGACCTTTACAAAGTCTCCTTAGGACATTGCACAACACGTTAGTCAAAACTAATTAGGTACAATGTACCAACTCTTTGATGTACTGACCGGCCTTAGTGTTTTGTCAGTGCAGCTGTACTTACAAATATCTGTTTTGCCGCCAGTACTTAATTGAAGACTTGAAAAAATAAGCTACGTTTTACGCTGTACGCCTGTATAGTGGAGACGTAGTGTAATAACGACCTTTAGAGTCGCGCATGTGTTATCGTTGTTCAATCAACATAACATTGCTATTGTGTACGAGTGAGAGGGGTTAAGCAGAGGTGGATAGAGATAAATAAAAGGTTGTAGAAAGAAAGTTCTATCCGTTTAAAAAGAGACGTAGGATTGTCAAGCGCACCCTGGACAGTCAACACTGCTGCATTTAACCTCGACACAACCGCACTGGGCGCTCGTGATGGATTTTGTGCCCGACACAGGACTTTTGTAGGCCCCCGTTCTGTAAGCGGGAGCTCACAGAACGGAGGCCTCGAGCCCTGTGTCCCAGCTGTGGGATCGCTAGAGTCTGATTATGCAATGATGGCACGAGCTAAATTGGTTATATCATTCGACGGCACTGAAGAAGAACCACGCATAAAATCCCAAGCTCCAAATCTATTCAACTGAAAGCTGTTATTACCATGACATCAAGCCTGTTTAACGTCCCAGGTTGTTGGCAGTGGTGAATACAACTCATAGGTACTTACAAGCACTTTGCCAGTTATGTTTATGATTTCTTATTATTTTCTTAAATTAACGTTTCCAAATATGAGTTAATAAATGTAATAATAGTATAGTATATTCAATGTTTTATTCCGATTAACTTGTGCCAAAGACAACAATGGGAAATTTATTATTAAGCCAAGTGATGATTGGAAAGCCATATTAATTAAAGTCGATCTCCTTCAAATGAGGTTTTACAATTCTTCGCTGGCACATCGTGTGGAAACGGTTTTAATGACTAATAAACCTTTTTAAAGTGCTTATTTACTCTTTATTTATTTATTCGTTTAATTAACAAGTCATTCGTTTTATTAACATGTCATATTTATTTGCTTTTAAAGAACATTTAGATCCATATTAAATTTATCATATGAAGGTATGAAACTATTGTATACCTACTCCGCGCTACGAGAAGCTATTAATTTTGTAAACTCATTGAGGAGGTCGCAACCTTTGGATTAAAATTAAATGATAACCTGTTCCGCGAAAAAAAAAAAAACGCATTCGAAACTCTAAGGCAACCTAAATGTTTACGTTCCAGTAAGTCAAACGCGTTCCAGTACTACAAAATATTAGACGACAGAGTTTTATATCGCAAACATTATGTATAGCTCGACCAAATGAAATTGCTCGTTAGTTTCGTACTTCACGTACTTATGTTACTTTGTGCTGATTAAATTTGGGATTATTTGTTTTTGATTGAATTGTCGCTACGTAACTTAGTAGAAGTTCTTTGTTTACAAAATTTATATCTTCTCGTGGCGTAGAGTATCTTTGTGTTGTGTACGCACACGCACCTTCGATCAAAATGACATAAATAAGTATATACGTACATGGATCTTTTGGCGCGTCGTTAAAATCGGAACTAAAGTCACCATCTTCTATTTCAATGCAACGGCTAAAAGATCCTTATTTATTAAACATACTCATTCATTGTTAAGTTATACTATCACTTACGGGATATCTTCCATGATTATTTATTGTTTCGAGTTCCCGATATTTCGACGCTGTTGTAAGCGCCATGATCGCGGGATGACTGGAGAATGCGGGAAATATGGAGAATAATCATTAATTTTCAATTCATGTCCTGTGAACTACTTATTAAAACAAGTAAAAACGATCTTGCCTATTGATAAATAAATCAGTTATTTTCTAATTACTGATTTATTTATCAATAGGGTATGTAATATACTAAACTTTATTATGAGGGTAACCTCAATCTATCTATCTATATAAATAAAAAGAGAAGTCCTGACTGACTGACTGATTGACTGACTCATCAACGCCGAGCCCAAACCCTTGGACCTAGAAAACTGAAATTTTGCATAGAGGTTCTCTTTACAATGTAGACAAGGAATAAGGACGGTTTTTCGAAATTCAACCCCTAAGGGACTTAAATAGGGGATGAAGGTTTGTATGGAAAATCGTCATTTTAAAAGTTAGAAGGCTGAAATTTCATATACAAGCTTCTGGTTAGAAATAAATAAATACGTTTTTAGCGTTTTTGAGAATTTACCCCGTAAGCGGGTGCAATAGGGGTTCAAAGTTTGTATGGATAAATACGCTAAAAAACTTCGTATAAGTACACACTTCTAGGGAATCTGGGTCATTTGTGTGAAGGACACTAGCGGGAACCCATTTACGCGAAAAGATATTTGCGCGCATGGATATTTGCGCGCATGGATATTTGCGCGCATGGATATTTGCGCGCATGGATACTTGCATGACAGACACTTACGCAACTCAATGGCTTCATGGGTGTCATTTTCCTGGTTTTAGCGCGTCGCTGGCAATTAAAATCCAAGACGCTGACCAAAATGACACCGAGGAAAACTTTCGGTTTTTCTTTCACGGGTGTCGTTTTTGTGGACTTCAGGGTCGCAGATCGATAACGATAATGAGGTCATAATGAAAATCCATGAGGGGCCGAGGATTTTTTTCTGTTTTTCCGTGGTAGGTGTCGTTTTCGTGGTTTTCCGGGTTACAAATAACAAAATGATTTTCTAGATGCAAATAATAAAATTTAAAATACGCAATGACTCAATATCCTCCCAGCTATGGCTGGCACATGTGCAGGTTTATGTTGCGTGCTCCGGAGTGAGCTTTGCGAGTAGCTTAGTAATATAAGCCCCAAAAGGAAACACCGCAAACGTCATTTACAGAGAGGTGCTAGGATAATTCATTATTCATATAGTTTTCCGGGAGTTAAATAGATTGGTTTAATCTGAGTATTTTTGATTTTTAAAATATTGTAAGTTAGCACATTTACACCATTACCTATATCGCTAGGTGGATGTATGACCGGGGCATTTAGGCTACGTTATCGTAGCTAGCAAGGCATGAATAAAATAAATTCTGGTTCAACTAGTTCCATTTAGGTCACTAACAATACAAAATTTAAAAAAAACGCCGTAATATACTTTTTTCTAACCAGAACTAATTCTCTGGCTTCTTACTTCAAAAATCGTAGACTTTTACACAACTATTTATTCTATACTTTTAATCACGCGTGAGCGAAGCCGCGGGCAACAACTATTATGTAAGTATAACATTTAAATGACTATTTTCGACATTATTTTGCGGGGGTTAACGCATACGTGGGCAATTGCCGAACTCTACGCGGGCGAAGCCGCGGGCAGAAGCTAGTGTATAATAATAATATACAGGAAACGTCACGTTTTCTGAGGGTAGTTGAATTCCAGTTTCCAGAACCTTATAGAACTGGCGCTACGGTCACCTGAGACACCTTGAGGTCATAAATATATTTGGCGGGATGGCAATGTATAAAGAGCAAAATTTCGAAGGTTCGCCCGAGAGGTCACCTACATACTTCGAGGCACGATTGCTGGTCATGGCCGCGCGGAGACCTCATATCTGACGCTTCGCACAAGTAATGGCCTTCAAGCGATTTATTAAAGATTATGTTTTAATACGAACGAAAAATCATGAAGAAATACACAATGCAAATGATTTTTATTTAGTACCAGGTATTTCAATTTTTGTGCATGAGTTTATTGAAAAGGCTTAAAAAACTTTACATAGATATATACAGAATTTTTAGCAACAGTCCAGCGTCAAAATCGCTATCGGCGTATAAAATCCTCCGCATCCTATATATGCTACATGAATGCGCAAGCGACTCTGCCAATAAACGTATAAGTAAACAGACGTAAACAGTACCTACGTCATTACAAAATTATGCTCAATAATGACACAAGTCACACATGTTAACAAAATCCTTTAAATGACATTAAAAGCTCATATTCATGGAAAACAAAAGTTGCACATGTTGCAGCAACATGTTTTATCACTGGATACATATTTTTGGCATCAATGCATGCAGTGTCTGCCTCGTTAGTCGCAAGCGCTACTACTAAGCATCAGGTGTTCCGGTTCAATTCCCAGGTTAAGCTTGGTGTTTTTGAGTTTTCGAATCAGGTAATTAGTAACAGCACTCAGGTGAGGTCTGGATTTATGGCCGGTTGCTGGCAATAGGCTGGCCCCTTTTTGCATGGGGCATGGACCCAATATAACTGACCCAATCCATCTGGGTTTCGGGTCATGTTAGGTTATATAGGTTATACAAGCAATGTCTGTGTGTTTTCAGCACGTTCAACACAAACACATGTTGTTACGACAATGTTCCACAACTTTTAACGAAAAAGTAGTTTAATGAACAAAATGACCGTGAAGAGGCTACCGACGAAAGTATGTGTCATAGACAAGCTAAATTATTGTTCAAACATCAGTCTGGTGTCAAAGACCGATAGGTTTAATTAGTAAGCAAAAAGGCGCCATAGTAACATTGACGGCGTAGGCGATAAGAGTCAAGCGGCCACTGTAACTTGGTCTGTCTGATTAGTTTTAGCTAGAAATCTTGAAGTAGTCACATAGGCTCTTGGTGATTGGTCGACGATTCGCGTAGGTGGCTTCAGTAGCGGGAGCAGACGCGGCCGTCGATAGAAGTGACCACTGGCTGTCATACTAATGCACTAAAATGTTGCTAAAACCAAGATGTCTTTTAAGGATAAAATCATTTTATTTACTTTGTATTGCGACTCCCTTCGCATGTATTTTCCTTACTAACTTTCCCTTACAAAGTTAAATAGTTCTACCAAGAGGAATTAATATTTGCTATCTTCATTATTTCAAAATCTTCAGATCCTCTTTATCCGTCATATTAATTAAACGACTCATAACCGATTCGTGAAAAAAAAAACAAATCCTGTCCAACAGTAGACACTTTCGGTGCATGTACGATATTTTTTTTTTCTCATGAATTTGATGAAATATATGTTAATTTGATAATATATGTTAATTTGGGAAAGTGATTTAATATGATGGGCAGACATCTCATTCTTCAATGAGTTACTTTAGCCCGTCATACTCGTATTAAATCACTTACTACTGTACCAACCCGTATACTGTCCTTACTGTTTAAAGTTGAATGCATTAATGCTACGATAATTATTTTCTATGCACGTTACTAACTGTCTATTTTGTCTATGTGGCAATTGTACCTGTAGTTAATTGTATTTTTCAAACATTGGTCATACTAGAAGGTGCATAAACTTGACAAAGAAAAATGGGGACCGCCTACATCCTTTATTTTTCGGACCATCACGAAGTTCTCTCTACCTACTAGCCACCCTAACATCCTTCGACAACCCCGGTCGGTCAGTTATGGAAAATACATAAGCACTTAAAGCTTGCAAAACACCAAATAGCGTCATTTTAGCCTCACACATTGCTTATCGTGAGCGGTAAGTCTTCGTCCAAATGAGGAGCCCCGGCGCCAAAACCAGTTGCTAAATAATAATGAGAGCAATTAACACATAAATGTTGAAGACCTCGATAGATGACAAACTTCCGTGAATGCTCACGACTATGCAGAACGTAGAACTTGACGAATCGGTTTTGACAAATGGATTGATATTTTTAGAATTGATTGATTCGTTTGGCGGTCGCGACTGTGATTTAAATTTGAGAATGTAACTGATTGTTTATGATTCCAAAGACAGTAATAGAATGTGTACGTTACCCCAACAGGAAAGTGTCTCCTAGAGTGATATGAGTGGAACGTATATTTATTGCGTAATCTGCTATAAATGCTCGCTACTTATAGAATTTGTGCGCCTTGCCGTTTTACCCGAACGCACGAAATGCTATATCTCGAAAACCTGTAGACGAACAAATTATATTTTCGGCGCACATTTTTGCACAAATATAAGCTCTCTGCCCATGAACAATATTTTTCTCTCCGAGCATTCGTTTAGATTTTTCCTGCTAGAAATACGTTACCCTAGCAGGAATCGTTTTTTCCTAAATCGCCCAGGCGCACAAATTCTATAAGTAGCGCACATTTACGAACTTATGCACTAAATATACGTTCCACTCATATCCCTTTAGTCTAGGAGACACTTTCCTGTTGGGGTAACGTATGTATACTAATAGAATCTATCGATAGAATCCGTTAATATTCGTTCGCAATGAACTGAATCTGTTACAATATTGAAGAATCATCAGCTCATAACATAACATCACGCCTGTAATCTGCGAAGGGTTAGGCAGAGGTATACCTAATAGTACACCCACATTTCTCCAGTTATTTTTAAGTCCCATGCAATAGTGGGCTAACGTATTACCATCAACCGGGTACACATCCAGTCTCCGTGGCTGCTGTTGAGAAATTCCTGATGGAAAAAAACCAATAACACTTCGCTCGATTCGAACCCAGGACCTTATGCTCAGCTGTCACGCTTGCCCCCAATTTAGTACTGTAGTTATTACATGGTGTATAAAGTAAACAGCATCAGGTCCCCCCATAGGCCGCTATCACTGTGAGAATGATTACTGTGAAAATGTGGGAGTCCTATAACAGGAGATAAGCTTTCTAGTGATTACGACGACCAAAATTATATACAAAATAATTAATTTAGAGATTGATGAATTCACTGTCGCCTTAATGTCCACCATAAAATATATTATAATATTTCCTATTCCTACTTTCTGCATAATTATTGAACCTTTATGTTTGGGTAATCTTCAAGTCTAATTTAAAGGTTATCAATTAGGATGTTTGATTTTTTTTTATGTACGTTCGGGCATAACTCCGTCATATACATAATATCACGCCTGTACACTCGAAAGGGTTACTCAGAAGTATTCAGTATTGATATACTGAATACTTCTGAGTAACCCTTTCGAGTACCCTGATGGGTACACCCACGTTTTTTGTTGTGTCTGTTCACAGATTTCTCTGCCAATTATGGACCGATTTTCAAAATTCTTTATTCGAATGCCTATAGGTACTCCTGAGGTACCATTTTGACTAAGTTAGAATCTAATAATAGGATCCCAGGGAAATCGACGGCAACCGCAAATTTTATAGGCACCCTTTTTTTATATACGTTCTAACGCAATTCAGATAATAATCTAATCATCATCTCTTGTTGCTGAGCTGATGGCGAAAGGTATTAGTAAGTAGGTAGTAAAGGTACGGGATCTGATGATGGGATCCCAGGAAAGATCAACCCCTTAAATTTTATTGACCGACTTTCAAAAGGAGGAGGTTATCAATTCGTCTGAATGTTTTGCGTGTTTGTTCACCGATATATTTGCCAATTGTGAACCAATTTTATATACATAAGTCTATTGCCATGGCATGTGTTGTTAACAATGTAAAATAAACGCATATCAAATATTTGTTTATGATATTACAACAAAAACCGGCCAAGTGCGAGTCGGACTCGCGCGAGGGTTCCGTACAAACCAAAATGACTAAAGAATAAATAAAATATGTGATGTAACTAAAAATTTAATAAAACAGTGCTTCATGCCAAATTTCAAGATTCTAGGTCGACTGGAAGTACCTTTTAGGTTTTGATTCCCTTGCGAGTAGTTGCGAGTTTGAAAATATGCGGCTTAAATTGCTGTTTCTTTTGATTGCGTTGACATAGAAGTGTTCTTAAAGGTATTATAGACCTGAGTATTAGATATGAATTTCAATTTAATACCTTTACGCTTCATGAGTAAAGGGGTAGTAAGTTTAAAATTATAAAAAAAATTAAAAAACAAAAATTATATGATGTTACTTAAAATTTACGGTTTTCGCAATTTTTTCTTTATATGTGCTATAAGACGTTGCTTCGTACCAAATTTCAAGATTCTGAGTTCACGGGAAGTACCCTGTAGGTTTTGATTCCCTTGCGAGTTTAGAAAATTTGCGGAAATTTGCGGTATAAACGGCTGTATCTTTTGAGTATTTGATATAAATTCCAGCTTGATACCTCCACGCGTTCCTGAGAAAAAGGGTCTTGACAGACAGACAGACGGACGGACAATAAAGTGATCCTATAAGGGTTCCGTTTTTTCCTTTCGAGGTACGGAACCCTAAAAATGGAAAAATAAAAAAAAATATAATCTGAATTCAAAAAATAAAAAAGTGAAAAATAACTTTTTCATTACTCATACTCTGAAAGTAGATCTGAAGTTGCCTGTGGAGCGGGTTGAAAGTAATACTTTTCATCCCTAGGGAGAATCGCTTTCAACTGACAGATGCAAAATTATAAAAAAAAACTAGTTCTATTTTCACATTTTTATTGAACCATGTTCCAACTTTCTATGCAGCCACGATGTAAAATGGAAATAACTTAAAGTTAAGTATTGATCAAAGAATCTATATTTTTTTAATAACTTTATTATAATTGAGTTTAATTAAACAATTTCTTTAAAATAACATAGATTTGGGCAAAATATTTACCATTTTTTCAATGATGAAAATGAAAAATAATGGCTGAATAGCTGGCTGACCACAGAAAAAAAAAACAAAATAGGCGGGAAAAGTTGTTGATTTATGTAAAATAAAATTGAATCCTTCCTTTCTCTGTAACCCCTTGTCCCTTCGTATTCCTTTTCCTACCTCAATACTTTCTTTACTTTGTACAAATAGCTTTCCTGTGTATAAATATAATAATATAGTCTCATTCATCACTTTAAATAATACCTCTCCGGCCCGCGCGAGCCCATCGGGGATCGCCCAAACCCTCCGTTGAACCCCGGCGTTCCCAAAAGGGATCGCCTCGTACAAGCAAACTTAAACCCTTATCGTACGTACAGTAAGGTTCTAATTCGTTTGTAAAAATTTTCGTCTCTGGCCAACTAGAGTTCGATTAAAATGAAACCAAACATACCAACCTAACAACTGCACAAAATTATTAAAAAAATAAAGAAACGCGTTTTTGTCGACTGTCAAAATGCGTCATGGCGGCCAGTGTGGAACGGTGTTGTTTTGTTTTGGAATGTAGTGAAATTTTTGTGTTTTGTGTTGTTAAACTTTGGTAAGTAAATGTATAGTATGTTATTAGTGTATAATGTAACTTTTTAGATACTCATTTGCTGGAAAAATATCTAAAAATTATGTTTTTGACCAAAAAGGGTATTGTTCATTCTCGGCTTTAACGTGGACAAGTTGTTCAGTTAAAAGTATTTTTACTATTAAATATAATTAAATCTAAAATGAATATTTTTTGTATACTCGTAGTTGGAAAGTAAATCTAAAAACATGTCGTTTAAAAAGTATTTAATCCGATTGAGTTACAAAAGAGTCGCCATCTTTTTGGTTACCAGCTGATTTTGTGTTGCCACATTAATAATGATAGTGTGTTGTCTCTTTTTAAGATAATAATCGATTTCTAAATCCGAGTAAAAAATATGTATTTTCTTGAGAATTTATTATCAAATCAACTGATTTTCAAACGCATCTGTGTTTATTTTCCTTTCAGTACTTTAAAAATGAACAAAACACTAATCGTTATTGACCTGCAAATCATTTTCCATTCGATTTTAATAATAAATCGATTATTGTACAATCGTTTTTTTTGGCAACACCTGTCATCTGTCAATAATGACGTACAGTGAAAAATAAACATTACATTCGCTTTGCCTCGAGCAAAAACTCCCTCATTGCGAAGTTTTCTGTTTTTGTTTTAATGGACTCTGATACCGCTCTAATTGAAGACCCGGGTTTACCTTTGGACACTGTATCTGCTCATGATGATGACCCTGGCGCTATTTTGTTAAATATTGAACCGGCTTGAAATGAAAACCTTGGCATGAACATTGACGCTCCTGTGCAGGATCTTATTGCCCAACGGGAATGACGACCCTATGCGATGTGTCATTGCGGCATTGATATTATTTATCGCAGAAGTCGCACTCTGGAACCCATTGAAATACTAACAGTAATTCGACATTGGACTGCTCCACAAGTGGTAAGCTAATGTTCTATTATTATTTTTAAAATAATCATTGCTATTAACCATACAAACTGAATAAAAATAAATATGCTTATGTCTTATTTGTAGGTTACAGCCCAGAGCTTTGTCTGTCATTCTTGCTGGATGTTGGCTCTCTACAACGCAGCGGCTCAAGAAAATGAACCAAGCACAAGTAGTGGTCAGCAACGACAATTATGTGTAAATTGTGGATGTTCAATACTACATACTAGATATCATGTTTTGCATACAAATTCCGAAAGAGAAACACACATAAGAAATCTAATTATGGAGTGGATATCACCATGGCTGGTACTGTCCTTTTTATGTATTTTATGTTTGCATTTAGAATATATTAAATAAAAAATACTATTATAGAAATGAAAATATGCAATACATTATGTGTGAGGAAAAGAAAGATGTCAGTTTGTGTTTCAACCAGTGACTATGAATGAAATTCTTTTAGGTTCATGGATCTGACCGCATCTGCCATCCATGTTGGCAATGTGCTGATAGAGCACCACTTCCTGCTTTAATATCTGCAAATGTACCAGCATAAGCAGAAACAATAACCTTACCGGATTATACTAGAGCACCTGATACACAGGCTTTTTGTTTTTGTCCCTGTTGTGACTCATCGCAGAGATTGAGTATCCCAACATTGTTAAGGGGGAGAGAGCCAGCAACCTCTTTGAAGGTTTACCTTTAACTGGCAATTGCGCTTTGTTACGAGGAAAAATTCAAAGCGGGCACATAAGCCGAAAAATATATTTATATCATAATTAATAATGATCTGCAAGGCAGAGAAGCAATAACTCAATATTGTTGCAATTGCCTTGAACAGCTAAAAATGGTGGGCTGCTGTGCTCATGTTATGACCATAATATGGTACTTAAGCTGGGCAAGGCACAACAATAGGCAGGCAAAATAATATTAGACTGCCTGCCCAGTTTTTAGATAATATTTTATTTATTTATGATTCGGAATAAAAGTTATTGAAAAAATATATTATTTTTATTTTTTTCCATTTAAATGACCTCAGGATGAGTTACTACCACATTAAAAGGAAGAGAATATCATTATAGGAAAGCTACAAATCATGTTTTTTGGAAATAAAATACTCATAACTAACTTTTTTTCAGCGACAAGCCTTATCATTACACATACTAAATATGAACTATTTTTACACTTTCCAGCAATCTTATTACTATAATTCGTTTCTTAGAGGTATAAACTATTAAAAACCCCTGTCATAAAATATTATAGCTAATGTCCACGTTAAGCCAAGTTACCCTAACAAAGTGAGCAATTCCCTTTCTCCAAAAATTCCTTTGTTGTGAAGTTCGTCAGTCGAAATTGAAAATATGAATTTGACTATTTTACAATGAAATATGGTCTTGGAAACATTAGTAATAAGCGAAAAAATTGTGATAATTCATTATTTCATGCATTCGAGGCATATTTATTGATATTTCAAGTATTTTCATGCATTGAACTGCGCAGTTAGAAAATGGCCGATTCTAATAAGACGTTTGAGTTGGAATCTTGCAAGAATAATTTTTGTAGGACACCTAAAAAACACTGTCATTAGATTACTTGTATATTTGTTATGTTAGATCTAAAGTTTCGTGTAAATTGATTCAGTAGTTTTACCAAAAAAAAACAAACTACGACAACAGTATGTTTGCGGCGAGGTCTCTGAATTCTATGCGATGTTTATAATTCTCAAGTAGTTATAAAACAGTTGTTTATATTGTAATACATGGTCTCGTTAATCAAGAACCCGAAACTGTTTACCGCTTGAGATAAAAGCTAATAGAACTCGCGCGATAAGATTTTTATGAGCGCAGGACACTTGACACGCTTGATGACGTCATTGTGAGGCCAGCTGGGAGATTTACCGTTAGAGCCCCTAGGGTCGGAGAGGTTAAACTGTAATTTTCGCCGTAATTTGCTCATTACTTACATGTTCTCATCACCATTAAAATAAACTGATCCTATATATCCTTTCCTAAATTCCGTTCATTTTTATATGTCATATTATATTTTCATTCATATTATATTTTGGTTTTCCTACCTTTGATTTTTATAAATTATAAAACCTGACGTGACATTGGCTGAATGCACAAACCGTGCGAAGCCAAAGTGGAAGAAAAAAAAATTACTCATTTTTGCTTTAGCTAATTCATGTATTTATTTTTACTTTCCTTGTATTCGTAATGAAAAGCACAGTGTTTACCTCGGGTTAAAGACTTATTTAGTCCCTCGAACTATTAGCCAAACCCCGTCTCGGGACTAAATAAGTTACTTTCACCCCTAGGGTAACAATGTACTATTGCTACAGAAGTCAGTGGCAAAAAAAAACTTCCGAAGCAAAATTTATTTTTCACTTTTTTGTCTTTGAAGTCGGTTTATATTTTTTTTTTTTCGTAAATTGTTGTTTTTCATGAAACCACTCATTAGTTGCTAGTTCCACTTATCCGCAAGCAGAAACTTAGGAAGTAGTATCTAAGGTTGATGTGTTAAAAATGCTGTAGGTACCTACACAACAACAACACCTACAACATTTCTCCTGTATTTAAGTACCTATCACGCCTTGTAATCACCGAACGGTTAGACAGAGGTGTACCTTACATTATAACGCCTATAGCCATTAACCGGGCACAAATTGGGTTTCCGTGGCTGCTACTCAGAAATTACTGAATAA
This sequence comes from Cerastis leucographa, assembly GCA_963082945.1. Taxonomy (NCBI): domain Eukaryota; kingdom Metazoa; phylum Arthropoda; class Insecta; order Lepidoptera; family Noctuidae; genus Cerastis; species Cerastis leucographa. The sequence goes on along the minus strand of OY720356.1, from coordinate 14,170,849 downwards.
AAAACCCAAAAACAATTTGCCCCGGTAATCCAACCTAGGACTTCATGCTTAGCTCTTGCGTTTGGGACCTCTAGAACAACGAGGCCGACCTTTATATACCTAGCAAGAATAAATGGATTACGATAACAATAGCTGGGGTTTAGGACCTTCTACTTACGTCAAAAAATATAAGCGCTAACAAATCCCATATCCTGCATATCCATATTTATTTGTTTCCCAACCTACAAAATGACAATTGCAAATGATAGCACGATAACGATGATAAGGCGTTTTGCTTAATTTGTATGCTATGGGTACTTTAAATATCAGTAAGGGTGACTAAGCAATTTTGCGGGATTTTCGTGCTTTGCTAATCAATATATTATGTACCTTATTATAACTTTTTGAAAATCAACCCGGTACCATCTTACTGGTTGCCAAATTTATCACGGAACACTATTTTTCGGAAAACGTTATGTCCATACGATAGCAAGCAAGTAAATGATTTGAAAAATATGTTACCTCCAAAACAAACGGAAACTTAAATTAAAAACGTCCGATAGAGCCATTGTAATCAAATTAACCCACACATTTACCCTCGAATGGTTCAAGTAGTGGAGTCAGAATGAGCTCATGTGCGGGCGCAACTGGAAACAATGCTCTGCGCCGGGCGCAGTTCTCACGGGTCATCTGCGTTCCCACACTGTTTAGTACCGACCACTGATTGATCGTAACGGAGCTATATGTTTATAACTAATTTTATTCTTCTTAAATAAACTGCGTATAGTTCTGTTTTTGCATTTTACGGAGGTTTATTGATTTTATAACGTAAGAATCAATTGCTAGGTTTATTTTTTTAATGTATTTGTTGGCAATAGGCTCGCCCGGTATTACATGGGGCTTAAACATAACTGGCGAAATGTGGGTGTACTAATTAGGTACAACTCTACCTAGCCCTTCGGGGATTACAGGCGTGATGTTATGTTTTATGTAATTTAATCTGTTTGGCCTTCCTATATTTATTCTGTTAACTAATTAGTAGATTTCCATTCTTTAATTTTATTCAAGTCAGTATATAACTAGTCAGTGTGAAATAGGCCCTTAGTAATGTAATACTCATTATTATTTATGAATCCTTTGTTTGTGTTACTATTTATAATAATGATTCTAGGTCACTTCCTTGATCTCCTGCTATCATATTCCATATTATAAGAAAATTGAATCACAACACACTATGATATCATATTATTCCCAAGCGGTCCTAGGATCTCGATCTTTAGGATCGTCCTTTTTCCGATATTTATTTCCAGAGACTGTTTCCATATCTACAAGGATTTAATCGTATTTTTTTGAAAAATCGATAGTCATAATGTATTGTTGTTCATCTAATGAGAATTTGAGGCGATCAGTTTTTGTTATTAGCAACAATACTTTCAAAAGAGCCCAATTTTGGGCTGACTAAATTTAAATTTTCATCGACGCGCTATGAAGAAGAACACTTTCATATCATTAATCCTTTTCCCAAACCCATTAAGATCACGGATAGCACCATCGACAGGCACAATACTGTACTGTTACAGGCTAGACAGACTGAAGCGTTCCTGAAGCAACTGATGCTATGTGGCATCCTGAAAAATACAGACTTATATTCCTAACCTAGCACCGGAGCAACACTTTTCATTTGAAGCTCGTAACCCAAAAGCGAACCAATTACATAATTAAACTGCACCTAACTAAATTAATTTAATTTGACTTTCATACTGCAAATGGACTGTTCCCTACAAAAAACTCCCCAAGAATGAATGATGCGTAACCTGTAACAAACAAACCGACCGCTTGCTCGCCCAGCTATAACCAACACATGACCCATTTCTTCCAATTAACTCCTACGACTGGCGTGGGTGGTTTAGCGGCGGATACATATTAGTTTTATTCCTTCATCTACTTCAAATCAATTGACACCATTGTGGAAAAACTGTATTCATAGGTTATACCGCCACGTCTGTTTTAATTGTTGGGTTTATTGTTAAACATTATTCTGGGTGTTAAAGAATTGTGTAAGTGTTTCTTGTATTTTAGAGGCACTCAACGAAGTTAAAACGAGAGTATCGGTAGGAAGAGTAGGTACAAGCTAATCAATATTACTGGATTTATGGATAGTTCGTTGTTTAGAAGTAATAGTGGGGGTAAATACCTAATCTATTAAGATTACGAAAATTTAGAAGTTGTGTGAAGTTTGCAATTCCGTCAGTAGTTACAGAATTGCAAACTTCTATGCCACGATAACAACAAACTGCTGTCTGACATGCCCTTGAATAAATATCAAGGTGGTCCAAATGTCCATATTGATCCCAATTAATCTATAATCAGCTAAAAATATCAGCAATCAATTAACTGACCTCTACTATTTGAAAATACGCGTGAATGTGACTTTAGGTAATTGGTTTTGTCTCTTTCGTTACTTCTAGGATCATAATAATGAAATTACCACACTGATTATGCTACACTGCTATGAGCTGATGAAGAACCTTTAATTGTATAAGACCAGAGACGATACTTGAACTTTGAGAAGGATGTCGCGTAGCTGCGGCTGCGGTCAAGGTTGAGTACTTTACAGAAGAGAGAGCACTGATTGTCCTGCGAACCGTGTTAAGGCTCCCGCAGACACACATGCAATAGAAATTGTATATGTGTTATAGGAATTGTCATGGATACATTAAAATGACATTGAAAGTGTATATCTAGTTTTTCCTATTTTTAACCCCAGACCAAAAAAAAGGGGTGTTTTAAGTTTGACGTGTGTATCTCTGTACCTGTGTTAATGTCTGTGGCATCGTAGATCTTAAAAGGATGAGCCGATTTGTATAAATTGGTTTCGTTTGAAAGGTGTTTTAATCGAGTGTCCTTAGCTATGATTCGAAAAAATCTGCTCAGCCGTTTGAAGATCATCACCTCTTTTCTAGTTGATGAAGGGATATAAACAACTTCCACAGGTCTGGTCACTTGTCACTATGGGCATCGCCAGGGGGCGGGGTGCGGCTGCACCCCCCCCCCCCCTAATAGCTCGGTTTTTTTTTTTTTTTATAACTTTCCTTGTTTTCGTTAATTAGCGAAGTGGAGCAACACCGTGAAAAGTGGAAGGAATGCCCATACCTAGGTAGCAGGCAGGTAGTAGGCATGTAGCAGGCAGGCTGTAGGCAGGTAGTAGGCAGTAACACAGGAAATGTGTATATGTAGCTGCACTGCACGACAACAAAAAACAACAGTCATACAGAAGGGATTACGCGCGTATTATCTACGCGCGTAATCCCTTCTGTATTAGTTGTAATGTTGCCGTAGGAATCTATTAGCTCAATAGTTTTAGGACGGTAGACGGAAATAAAAACAGTCGACAGGCTAGTCGATGCCGCTCGCTGATGGCTACTAGCTACCTTACTATAACACGAATTAAAGATAAAAATCTAAAAATAAATAATGTAATAAAATCCACTAATTATGTACACTGGTTTTGTCAATTAGATGAAATCACAATTTAGGTTCCTTATGAACCCAAATTGTAATTGTTTACATAATTTCGAAACTGCACTGTAAACATATTTTTGAAGTTTCTTTGGGTACAAAATTATGTAACTAAAAGTTGATCCATATTTTTGGAACTCTATAGTGGACGATATTTTGAAAAAAATGTGTAGTTAATTTTGACACAATTTAACGTTTACATAATTATTGGATTCAGTTAGCATACTTTTTTTTGCGATTTAATGATGCGACAGGAATTTGAATTTTAAAGGCGTTTCTATGTTATTAGACGTGACTGTACAAGCCCTAAGAAAACGCTTGTGACTTTTTACACAGGCGCGACGCGACGCGTTTCTGGGGTTTTTCGAGAGCGCGATATGTCGCGCGCCTTGCGGCACGCGAGACAAGAAACAAAAGTTTCGTAGAACATTTTGTATGCAGCCGAGCCTGCCGCGCTGTCGCGTGGCGCCGCGCGGAGTCGAATTGTTGATCGATTACTCGATCCTAAAGTATAATTAAAGCGAACGAAAATTTCGAAATTAGTATTGTGTATAATTATGTAACTTGAAAATCGACTTTTTTATTTGTATATTTATTTAGATTTTGAAAGTTAGAGGGCATAAAAATGATTATCCAAAAAGATGTAAGGCCTTAAAACAACCCAATTTTAAGACATCGTCTGCAACACATTAGCTTGTATCTACAAATGACAGCCTGGGCCAAAGGCTAAAAGTGCTTTCCGAGGCACGGAGGAGGGTATATAATGGGTGCCTGGGTGGTCACCAATCCACGGACCAGCCTAGGCGAGCGAAACTTAACCTAAAGATCGACCCGACGCGGCTATAATTATTTAACTACGAGCTCGGTATACCTATACCTATAAGTTTCTAGATTGGCAGGACCTAGAAGAACTGTCTGATAAATTGAGTTTTAACACTTACTTAACGTTAATGCCTGTGTGACGCTTACCGATTCATCGTGTACCTACTCATAACTACAGAATCAGATGCATCATTCGATTTCCTACCATCCAATTACCGTAACACCTTGTAAATAATTATGTCCATACCTACATATTAAACACTGTTGTCATCCATTCGTCATAAAAATGATATGAAAATGATTGCGCGTTCCTAGCTCGTCCTCTAGTAAATAGTAACAATTTGACTTCAACAGCGTCGTTATTCCGTAAGCAGTAAGGGCGGTTTCTATAGTTGCATTGTACTGTAGTGTGGTTGACTGTAGTCTCGTACTAATTCGCAAGGTTGCTGAGCGCACGCGCCACCTTGGTTGCTAATAATTCCGATGATCTTCACGCGTTAAAACGCTGTTTCCCACGTTACAACTCACTTTTGTACTATGTGTTTAGTTGCCACTGTGTTTGGTGTTTGTTTTCGTAAATTATGTACATTTACACCTACTAAACTTATCATTGTGTGCTATGCCCATGTCCTGTCACTGGACTGTGAGCTGATTGTCATGTTTCTAGAGTTATTTAAATTAGAATCTTTTTTTTAACCTAATTATTATAACCTACACCAACCTAAAGACGGTGGCGTGCAGCTGCGCAACTAAATTTGGGACAGTAAGAATAGGGAGTGCCTGCCTAAACTCTAGTAACTAAAGGAGAAATTTGCACAAACATTGGCAAAAATCTTAGCACATTATTTACCACTACTCGACTAGATTCCATTTAAGCTATAATTCATTTTTAACAAAATAAATATTCTAAGTACAAAATCAACATTCAAAGTACAAAATCAAAATTCAAAGTACCAAATCAATAATCAAAGTACAAAATCAAAATTCAAAGTACGCTCTAATCATAAAAAAATCAATCAATCGATATTAATTAATAACTTTTGCATTCAGATGGCTCGACAGTCCTTTGTTTACAATTTATTACAGAATGCACACGGCTGAGGGGCAACGTCATCCATCCGTTCGCCAGAACTATATAGTTTACAATCTATAGATACCATTCTGTTAGATTTTTTAATTTGTGCCGTTTAAAACGTTTGAGTGGCCGAGTTTCTACTTCCTTATTAGTGCGCACGGAAATAGATTGATAACGATGTACGGAATTGATTAATTAGGTAATGTACCCAACTACCTATCGTGCGTCGTAAAATATCGTCCGATATTTGTTCCTTCCTTATTCCGTTCATAATAAGTGTAGATCTAAGTAAATGATGGCCTTTTTATCAAGTTGTTGATAAGGTATTTTAAAAACTACTGAAGCACTAAGTATTATAATGGGTACCTAAGTTTGTTTTTCGAATAATTATGAAATATTGCGTAAATACAAAAGAAAGAAAATCAATAAGGAATAATGTATTCTGGTACCCATTTCACAGTATTCACATTCAATAAAATTCGACTGCCAGCACTTGAGATAATGGTATACGGTGATACTATCATAGGATGACCATGGCTCAACATGGTTTCTGAAGGATATAAAACAATTTCACTCATTAACAACTAGCTGTTGCACGTGCCTTCGCTCGATGGATTTTGGATGCTGAAAATTATTCCATCAATAAGTATCCCTTGTCCTAACCCATGGTCTACTTTCAGCAGTCAAGACGTTAAAAGATAATTTTCAGACAGTACAGTAATAGTCAGTTACTTTCGAATATAATATTGAGGTAGTATAGATGTTTAGGTATTATTCATAGAATTATTTTCAGCTATTTTCTGCCAAGGACTTGTGTAGTAGGTAATATAGATTTTATCTTGGTTAATTATTTTCAAATTGTCCAGCCATTACTTTTCAGCAAAATCGCTCAACGTAATTTCCACATTGCCTAAAAACATAAATTATTTTAGATGGACTCTCTAGGAGTCCCGAGGGATACAACCAAATCCAGTATTGATGGGTACTGTGAGGACTACGATTTATATTTATTCTCTACCCTCTTTGATCTTACCTTTGATTTTAGTGCCGAGTATTTTCGTGGAAAAAATACTACTCCTGCCCTAAATTTTGCTCTAAAAAATTTTTCTTGGGAGCTTCTGTCGCCTTGTCCATGTACAGCAGTAAAACTCAGATCACTAATAGTAGATTATGCACCAAGGGGATAAAGTAGTGTCTTATGTAACGGGCGCCGTATTGAATCCCGAGCAAAACGAAGGATTTTAGCGTTAACTCCCGAGCGGAGCGAGGGAGTTTAGAGTTAACTCCCGAGCAAAGCGAGGGAGTTAAGACAAGAATCCTGAGTGCAGCGTGGGAATCAAGGTCGCCCAAGACGAAGACACCTTTATCCCCGAGGTGAATACTGTACTTTTCACACCATCTACGAGAGAATAAAAGCAGTAGTACTAGAATCAAGTATTCCGGAGTCAAATCACTATCGTCACTCAACATTTTTGTGAGAATTTGCAATATTTTAAGTAATTTGTTGTATAACTATGAACAAAGCAAAGCAATTTCCAATATTCGCGCCTCTTTTTAATTTGTGTTCTATTTTTCTTTTAATTATATTCTATCTCGTGGTGGCCAGTTCGATTTTTGAACAATTAATTTTTTTGTGCAGATAATAATGGTGAATGCGTGAATATTCGTATGCGATTTATGTTCCAAATTCAAATCACATTATTGACCAGCGGGTCATAATGAAATTCAGTACAATATTATTGCCCTGCTAGACCTCAGGTCTTTAATGACTTACTTTAGGTTAGGTTTGCATGACATATAATTTGACATTATCGAGCAGGTGGTGTGAAAATACATTTAGTGTTAAATGAATTCATAAAGTTGTTTTGTTTTAAATATGTTTAGCGCTAAACTCATTAAGTGGTTTGTAGTCTTCTTCTTCTTTTCGTGCAGTTAGTGTTTAACATCGTGTCAGAGTTTTATGTCGCCCATGGGCCTCTGACTTGGTTTAACATGCCATCAAGAAATATCTCTCAAACATGTTTGGTTTCCTCACAATGTTTTCCTTCACTGAAGCTAGTAATAATTATACAATACGCACATGAATCCGAAAAATCAGAGGCGAGATGCGCGTCTTGAGTTCGAACTCGTGATCTATGACTTGGCAGTCTGACGCTCACACCCTTAGGCTATCACTGCTTTTTAGTGTTTTTTTTTTGTGTTAGGTAACAAGCTTAACTTAACTATAATATATGTAGATACCTATGTGAGTATCAATGCTTCACTCTTAATCTTAACCCTCAGAAAACACACCCAGACATGTAAATGTCTGTCCTACAAACACATCCCGTATGGTCACCGGAGCGATAACGTGTGATATGAGTGATAGGCGTACCTAAGTTCACACGTGCACGTGCTCCGACCGCTATTATGTACCGATAACAATACGATTTATCAAATAATCGATGCAGTTATAGGCTAGCTTCACGTGAAAGGATGATGCGATTTTACGTTGTGATAGAAAAGCAACTTAACGTTTGCAAAAACATAACATTACGCCCAAGTGCTGTGCAATTGTGCATTACAGAGGTGTTCCTAAAGAAGGTATTCCCTACATTTCACCAGTTATGTTCAAGCTCCCTAGTTAATAGGGTCGAGCTTGTTGCTGTCAACTAGGCCCAAAATAAAAATGCACGATCTATGAATCAAAACCGAGCCTTCATGAAAAAAAAATCATAATCGCACGGTCTTTCAAATTGGTTTTGGCTGACTGAAAATAAACCTTACTTCCGGCAGCTTTTTTAAAACATAGCAATAAAAACTCTAAATCTGTGTATGAATTTTATTATACACCTACAGTTTAGTTTCGCTACCAGAGGATAAAAATAATTCGCATGACATGACTTGTCAACCTTGATTGAGAAAATATGAATAACTTATCTAACAATTAGCAACAAAAGCAATGCTACTTTCGCTTATAAACCAAAATCAGCCTCTTAACAGAAATTCAAATTTTCTGCTCTCAATTATCCAGACCCCGTCTCACTATCGAGGCACCTTGACGGCTTGTAAATAATGCATAATTATTCAGCTACGTTAACTAGAACATAAATCTAGATATTCACAGACGAAATTAAATCCTTTAAGCTTATCAACGTTTTTAATGTTTAAGTGTAATTCTGTCCGTCTGTTAAATCAACAGGATTTAACGACTTATTATTCATTTCTTTTAGATACACAAATAAACATAACATCACGCCTTTAATCCCAGAAGGGTAAGGCAGAGGTGAACCCTAACAGTATATCCACATTTCACCAGTTATGTTTTAAGTTCCTTGTAATTTGGGGCGAGCTCATTGCCATCAACCGGGCACAAATTCAGACTCCGTGGCTGCTACTGAGAAATTCTTGATGGAAAAACTACTCCTTGGCCGACCCGGAAATCGAACCCAGGACTTCATGCTGAGCAGTCGCGTTTGCAACCATTCGACCAACGAGGTAGTCTTTTAGTTGTTAACAGAAATTACCTACTTGAAGCCAGAGCAAGGGTAGGTAACTGACTAGTCATCATCATCTTATAAAAGTTTTTAGTACCTAATCGCAATCAGGACATCATGTGCAACATGCCTAATCTATCGATATCACTGTTGTGGCGATAAAGTTCTTTGATAATAAGCTAATATAATATTGCACGGAATAATTCCTGAGGTAAGTATCAACATATATTTGCACAGTCATTTCCGTTTTAGAAACCAATGTTTTTTGTGATCGATTTCCCTTCAACTACAAACAACCAACATTAAATAATTGATCCTTTTGCCAGGATTTCACCATGACCTTAGATAATTCAAGCTGTGGCTTTTTTGCCAAACTATGTTGGAGTCGGCTTCCAGTCTAACCGGATGCAGCTGAATACTAGTATTTTACATGGAGCGACTGCCTGTCTGTTCTCCACAATCCAGTTTTACCATAATTTTACCATAATCCTGAAATCAGCAAGAAGAGTCGGATCGAATGAGAAATGTACTTTTCCACTGAAATGGTTATTTAGGTACTTTCTATTTACACAATCAAAACCAGCCTTTAAATTCTTCAATCAATGTAATCGATCGATATAATAATAGTTCGTTCACCAAACCGTCAGATAATAGCACTCGCCGCACAAAAGTATTTGTTCTTGTGTTATGGGGAAAGCCCATGACCTCAAGTGAACCTATGTTTTGCTTTTATGGCTGATTATATGTATAAAGATATTACTTTAACAAATTGCCATCATTACTCTTCTGTATTTTTTGTTAGTTTTGCAAATGTGAAAATCTAGATTTTTGTTCTAGAATCTTGTAGTGTTATATCGAGAAAAGGATGCTTAGGCTACCGTGTGTTAAATTCTGGTTTCGATGCTCAAGTTATGGAAGATTCGAACTATGCCTAGTTTTATTAAAAATGTTGAACATTGCAATTTGAGTGCTAAAATATTTGTTGCCTCCTCCCTGCTGCTGCCTCCCTTTGCTGCATCCCTTTAACAACACATGGGTAATATTACACCATCCATTTTATCTTTGTTTTTTTTTTTACTTTGATAAGTAAGTAGGTGTTCTAACATTCCACTTGAAGTCACAGAGTGATATTCTCTAGCAGCAAATAGGGAATTAGGTCAGGGAGTCGGCACAGGCAGGTAATCACAGTGTGTGCCAGTTCGATCCAAGGTTGGAGCGTGGTCCATATGATAACGCGAGCGCATACAATCGTTGACATTGTTGTAAATTGTTTAATTATAGGTAAGCGACGTTTTATTATGTAGCTCGTTCATAAATGCTTCATATGTTACAAGTTACAGACGATAAAATAAACAATTTTGTTCTAGAATTATCATTTTAGCTAAAGATACAGTAATGCTTTATTGGAAAAAAACAAACTGAAATAAATTATCAACAACGCTTTTCATAGTATTCTTTACAGTGTTAAGGGTGCCGCTGGGACCATGATCTTGACACCGTTAACCTTTGATCAATGCCATTCTTAAAGGTGTGACAAACAAACGTAAACAGTTTCCAGAAATACTATGCGAAGAAAGGCGGAGCCCCTTCCTTGGTCATGATGACCTCAAATATGTATGAAACGAGTTACAACGTAAATATTTTGAAATGTCTATAGCAACAGCTCACAATATCACATGGGTCTATTGTAGTCGAACAAAACTTTTCCAATACTTTTAGGGTAGTTATACCCCTTGTGCAGAGTTGACTGGTGCAACACCATTTACTTTGTGTTTTCCTCTAGTTTTATTTTTGTGTTTTCCTCTAGAAAAATATCTATGAAAAAATAAATGGGTTTTAAAAAGAAACAGTTGAGAAAATTAATTAGATAGGTAGGTAAGTCGAGAAAATTACGCTGGCATAGTAAGTGGATAAATGCGTGTCATACCGTTCGCAGATATTTTCTAAACGAACACAGAAGGGTCACCTAGGTTTAACGATATTTTTACTAAAATTTCATATAGATTGCGCGCTGATAACGCAAAGAAACGTAATTGTATACTGGTCGACGAGCGATGTAAAGTACGCAGATGTAAAATGTATAAAAACTGCACAATGTAGTGCGGAATGACATCTTGGCGATCATTTCGTAACCGTACGATGCACGATTAATTGCTTGCTCCATTTTCAATGCAGATAGCTTCAAGTCAGCCTTTAGAGTTGAGAAAACAAACATTGTGTCATTGCAAGCACTTACTAGAGGTGAGAGACTGTGAAGAAACAGCCAGTTTTCAAGCTGTAACTTGGGAATGCAGTTCGAGTAGTTTTTGTGTTTAAAGATCATGTTCGCGTTAAATCACGTTATATGTAATGAACTATATGTAATATTCAATGTAAGATGTACGAACCAGTTTTTTGGAGTTCTGCGAAAAAGTGAAGATGGTGTAAATGGTGTTGCAGGCCTACTTTTGCAATAATTGAAACTTAAATCGAATATGTGCAAAATTACCTTAAAGATAAATGGCGCTAGGCTTCAACGTAATTTTTGTATCGCTAATCCGTGACTTTCTATTGCTCTATTAATACTTAACGAAGTTTGTTAGAAACTTAGAAAGGTATCCCTTGTTGCAACTAAAAAGAAAGTTGCAGTGTTATGTATTTATTATGAAGTTATACCACATAAGTCTAATGCCTGTTTTCAATAGGGATACCTAAATAATAGCCTAAATAAAAGCATCCTATTGGATTTTGAACACTTGAAATTCCATTCCTCTAGGTAATAATATATCGCTTAGTGTTCCTGAAAACCGTTATAATTGACCTAGCCTAGACAGATGTTTCCCATTGTCAAACGCTGACTATATTCTTACACCACTGTATCTCTAAGAAAAGTGGAAGCTTATTAATAAAACCAATTCGACCACAATACCACCGTGGGTTCTGTAAAAAGCATCAAAAATTATGATCAGATAACTGTTTCTGCATTCAATGGAGAGTTCCATAAGAAAAGATGTTGTTGGCTGTCCATAAACAATGAGACATAATAACAGGTATATTATTTGATTCCCTAAAGCACGAAAATCCGTCTGCTTGACCGAGTGCAGCTGATTTCATAAAGGGCGTTCCCCTCCGCGGCGCGCGAGGATGTAAGTGATGAGATGTTGGCGCGTGTTAATGTTGGAGAATTAAAAGACGACTATTAGGTGATATCAAATCATCAAAAAATTACATGAGTGACCAGCAACAAAACTGGTGTAATTGGTCATCTGGATGGAGCGGGGCCACTATGTATTTGCGGAAGTCAAGTGATGCAAACAGAGGGCAACAGCTCATCTGTTTAATCTATTTATCATGCTAAAGAGAAGTTAGAAATTAATAGGTAGTCATTTAGAGTGTACAGAATGTGTTCCCAAAAGTTTTAAATAATTTGGGAGTAATCAAACTAAAGCAATTCGGAACAACTATCCAAGATCGAACACACTACCTTCATCCGACATGCAGATCTCACGCCACTCGCTACTAACTTACGCCGGGCGTACATCACGACGTAACAATTACATAAAAATGGCGTTCACATCGGGCCGTCGCACAGTGGAACGAATGTATGGGAGCGGTTGGACGTAGACATGTCCGAAAAAAAAGAGTAAAATTATGCCAAACTAATGATGCCATCTTATTCGATTACTTAATGCCTTCATAACTTGTGGTGATGAATTTCTTCATAACTCCCATATTTCGGGAGTAATTTGAGAAAATGTGAAATTTTACTATGAAAATGAGTGTATCGAGCTCTCTCCCTCCTGATTCCGGGCTTGTTTCAAGTAGCGGTCTCTAATATCATAATGCTAATACTAAGAGCTATATTTAATACTAAGACACATAGTGCGCCAAATGTGCACTTTCTGGGATAAAGAGTGATGTTTATTTTATAACACAATTTTTTTATTTTTTGTTTATTTTGTTGATTAAAACCGTTTTTCTAAAGGTTTACCTTATTACAATAACATTTCTGAGCAGCCAATTAGAGAAGATATAAGCTAATTAGGATATATAATTAGGGACTTAAGGTTTACATATAAAACTGATGCACTAATGATTACTGATAAGAACATTGCTATTATTTAATTACTAAATGGCTCTTAATACACTAATTTAGCATGCATCATTTACTAATTATCACAATAACTAATTACCTTGCAATATTTAACAAAGGATACCTGGGATACCTGGATTTTATATAAATAGGTCACTATTAGTAACTTTAAAATCAGTGTTGATTTACACCTCGTTGTATCCAAGCTAATCTCGCAATGTATTTTCCAAATTTTAATACAAATCTTGATATTCACGTTGCTTTATGCGCACGCGCACATAAAGATTTACGCGACTTTAACTATTTGTTCAGTGTTTTAAAAGATAACAGTTGTGTTCAGTTATGTGAAAGTGCTGAAACAAGTTTAAAAGACTGGTGTCGTCGATTTTGCTACCGCATTTATGCAAAATGGACACAGTCTGGAAGAAGCACAGATAAGTTTCGGAAGAAACATGAGATTTGGCTACAGGCTGCAATTCAATGGCCGGAATTACAGAATGAAAATATGGAACCTTCTACAGAAAATATAAGTGACGTCATCGAGCCCATAATTTCTCCTGCTAAATCTAATGCTTCAACTTGTACACATCCTAGTCCTCGTAAATCTTTTGAGGACCTTAGTAACCGGCAAAAAAGAAGACGCACTGAAGATGGTCTTTCATGCAGCAGTAGCAGCGCTGAAATTATGTTTTCGGCCGAAAGGGCGCTTCAAAAGGCAGGACAAAGCGATACAGCTTATGTTATGAAATACTTGACGGAGAATCCAGAAGAGGCCTCAAAAATCAAAGCCTTCATTGAAGGTAAATCAATTCAGGTACGGGAAATATCCCCTTTGAAGGCATTGGCTCTTTATGTATCGATGAACTTATCGAAATGGCGCTATAACACTCTTCGGGATTTCAACACTCAAGAAGGAGCTCTTCAATACCCGAGTTACTACATGTTGGTTAAAGAAAAAATTAAGTGCTATCCGGCCAAAGAAGATCTCACAGTTACAGAGAGCTCTGCAAAAATCAAATTACAAGCCTTGATGGATTTAACCTCAAGAAGACTTATTAGGTCGTTAGAAACCCCTGTTGATCCCAATCAACAGCTCGTATTGACCAGCAAATGGGGTTTTGACGGATCATCTAGCCAAAGCATTTATCATCAAAGGACGAGTGAAGATGAGCAAATCGATCTTGCTAGTAATTTTATGATTAGTCTTGTACCACTGCGGCTCGTCTCAAAAGGTGTAACAATTTGGGAAAACGAGCGACCATCTTCCACTTCATTTTGCCGGCCAATATTGTTTAAGTTTATAAAGGAAACCAAAGAAAATGTGCAGAGAGAGATGGCTGAAATCGAAGCAGAGATTGAAGCCTTAACTCCATCCACCATCACTGATGGAATTAGTGTCAAACACCAACTGCTGTTGACAATGATTGATGGTAAAATTCATTCCATTATATCCAATACAGCAGCTTCAGTGTGTGACATATGCAAGGCTTGTCCTAAAGAAATGAATAATTTAGAGTTAATCAAAGATAAACACGCAAACGAGGACATGTATAAATATAGCTTAAGCACCCTTCACGCTTGGATTCGCTCAATGGAATGCTTATTACACATTTCCTACAAATTAGACATAAAATCATGGCAAGTAAGGGGTGATATAGCAAAAAGGCAAGTTGATGACAGGAAGAAAAGAGTTCAAGAGGCTGTAAGAAGAGAAACGGGCTTACTTCTCGATGTTGTGAAACAAGGCAGTGGATCCACCAACAATGGCAACTCGGCAAGGAGATTTTTTGAAAACTACACTAAATCTGCTGAACTGACCGGAATAGATGCTATGCTTTTAAGAAAAATCTGTGTGATCTTGCAGTGTATTTCATCAGGAGAGAAGATCAACGTAACTAAATTCCGAGAGTTCTGCTTTGATACTGCTAAGCTTTACGTGGAGTTATACCCATGGTATTATATGCCTTCTTCACTTCATAAAATTTTAATGCATGGGCCAGACATAGTTCAGAACATGTCAATTGTGCCCATTGGTTTTCTATCCGAAGAGGCATCTGAGGCTAGAAATAAAGATTTTAGAAAATATAGAGAGGGGCATTCTCGAAAGCATAGCAGTATCTCATGCAATGAAGATATTATGCACAATCTTTTACTGTCTTCTGATCCACTTGTTACAAGTATCCGTCCAAAAGGAAATAAGTTTGTAAAAAAATCTTCTTTTAAGGAATTTTATGAGCTTACGGATTCTGAGAAAAGTGATATCGAATTTGTTAACATAAATGATTTAGCGGACATCGATTCTGAATTTGAATTAATTGATGATGATGATGATGACGAAGATAATTAAATGATGTTATTGTTTTAAAATGTGTAACTTAGTAAATTAGAGCTTACATCTTAATTATTTATTGTACTTTTAATGAAACTAGGTAATTTATTATCAACTTACTTAAAAGTCATACTCTCATCAGTTCTTGTGAATATTTTTGTTAATATATATTTCTGTATATATATAATATATTTATAGACCTCTTAATAAGTCTGTCTGCGGTTTAAAGTAAATACAAATGGGGAAAAAACGTTTTTTTTTTTTAAATTTTCATTTCCTTTTATCCCAGAAAGTGCACATTTGGCGCACTATGTGTCTTAGTATTAAATATAGCTCTTAGTAATAGCATTATGATATTAGAGACCGCTACTTGAAACAAGCCCGGAATCAGGAGGGAGAGAGCTCGATACACTCATTTTCATAGTAAAATTTCACATTTTCTCAAATTACTCCCGAAATATGGGAGTTATGAAGAAATTCATCACCACAATTTATGAAGGCATTAAGTAATCGAATAAGATGGCATCATTAGTTTGTCATAATTTTACTCTTATTTTTCGGACATGTCTACGTCCAACCGCTCCCATACATTCGTTCCACTGTGCGTCGTCGACCGCGTTTCCTCGTCGATCGTGTAAACTTTCACGAAATCAAACAAAGAAATAGCGAAGCGGCTCATTTGCATCATTCCCACGCGGACAAAAGAATGACCCAATCTGTTTGGCAACTACAAATGATGTGTTACCCGAAATCCAATGGTCACGGTCTGCCTCCTCGCACACTTGCATGCGACAGACAACGAATTGAGATTTAAATTCTATGTTAGACGATGACCTTTTTTATTCTAGAAATCGTCTCTCTCATGACCCTGATCGAGTCGGCTCCCGAACAATGTGATCGGGCAATTCATTTCTCGATTTTATTTTCGTAATTACCGTTTCGTTTTACGCAACCGTGTCTTCACTTTAATGAAGCGCTGTAGTTTCTACCTATTATACAACTTTAGTTTATACTCTCTCACAGAGTTTCAGTACCTATCCAAATAGTCACATAGCGAAGGGTTCTGGACCAGTGGCGAACACACCGGCTCCCCGCGACCTTCCCAGAACGTCAGTCCAGCTAGTGGCGCACCGTACCACGCCACGCCTTACGGTCCTTGGTCGCCCTTCGAGAACGCTCTGTGTCTACTGTCTTGTGAGTGCAACATACTTGAAACAATTAGGTTTGTTTCAAATTAGAGAAAAAACGAATTATTAAATAAACACAAATCCTTTATTCAATCCAACAAAATTGTTTTTTTTTTTCTAAAATACCATACTTATCCAACTAAACAAAAAACATTTATTTACCTACATACCTACTTCAATAAGGTCGAAGATTTTTAAATGTAATTAATCCGCGGCTCAAATTAATTTGCATATAAAATGCAATAAGCGAACGTGGAGTGACAACTGATAAATGTCGTAATGAAGAAAACAATGAGATAAGGACTTTCTATTCGCGCGTGCGTCTCCCCCCTTATGTTTCCCCTCTGTGGTACCTAACTGCCCACGGAGAAAGCCTTTGACTTGCTCCTCCACAGGGCTTGTTTACTACGATGCAGTATTTGTGGCACTTTTGCGTGCCCTGCCACGGCCGTGCATAAATTGCGCTTCTATTTATAGATTGGCATTGTATCAGCACCCCACTAGCTGTAATTAAAAAGAAACGAAGGTAGACAGAGTTTTGGGAGGTTTCTGCACCGAATCGGGAGGAAGGAAACGCCCGGGTGTCACCACTGCGAGGATCGTCCGGCCCTGGTTCAATCCGGGAGGCGAGGGAGGTGGCGGAATGTGAGATGGAAAAAAGAAACCAAAACTTTCCATT
The DNA here is from genome assembly GCA_963082945.1 of Cerastis leucographa. Lineage (NCBI taxonomy): Eukaryota > Metazoa > Arthropoda > Insecta > Lepidoptera > Noctuidae > Cerastis > Cerastis leucographa. The sequence continues at coordinate 14,153,711 of OY720356.1, read as the reverse complement.
CTTGCTAAACTCCAAAAACAGTCCTCAAAATGGAAGCTTACATAAACTTAGTCACAAAATCCTCAATTCTCATTCAAACTAGCAACATTAAAGTATGTTTCTATGATTGTAAAGTGTAGTAAACACAGTAAAGGCAGCTAGCGTACCGGCGCGGGCGCACCGACGAGGTCGGGCAGTCCCGTTGTGCGCGGGAGTTGGGTCGGGCTAACGGGCGGCGGCTAATGAGAACGGAGCGACTCAGTTATGCAGATGCCGGCTGCGCACGCTCAACGTTTATCTACAGCTTGTTGGCTTGAATCGTACTGTGATTTACCTAGACCTGTTGTTTGAAGTGTTAGGTAGTGCTTTTGATTCTGCTAATAAAGTTACCAAACGGGTCTAGTGGCTCAAGTTGAGTAGATCAATAAATTTGGGACTTTCTTCAAAGGATCATTTTCAGAAGACAAACTAATACCAATTTTATACAACAACCCTAAAGATACACAATTTTGAACGCAAAATCTGAGATGTTGGCACCTATGAAAGGACAACCCTTTGCTTTGCTAAAGCCCCCTTTAGAAAAGCAAAGGGTGGTGTATTTACTTCTTACTCTTAGGTAGTTGACAACACTCACCCAGCCATCATGATCTAAAACAATTTCCACATAATAAATTAAGTATTAGAACTAGTATTCCCATTGGTTCTATAAATAATCGGGGACGGGCGGTATGCGCTGCGCCGGCGCACCGCGATTCGTGCCGCTGACGTTGAGTAACCGCCACAGTGTGTCACCACCTTCACGGGCCGCTGCTTCCTGACGCCTTTCGTCAGATAAACATTAGAAGCAATTGCTTTGTTTGGCTTATTAAGTTAGTGCGATACTTATCATCAAAGCAGACGAGTTGGAAGGAAATGTAAACCATATTGCGCACTGGAAACTGGAAAGGTGAGACAAGTGATTCTTATTATGGTTCTGCGTGTAGGGAATTCCAATCCAGAACAAGAAACAAAAGCTTCGCAATACAGCTTATGGCAAATATTAATATAATACCAAGCTGTTGAAACTATAGCCATGCAAAAAACAAAAGCAATCAAGCGACGTTAGTTCGAAACAGTAATAGATACCTATCTAAGCCCAAAATAATCTCAACATCATCTACAGCAAGCACTAAGCATTAACAAGAACATAAACAAATCAACACAGCACATTTGCGGAAAATACAGAGTTGCTGGTAATCGAACAAAGAGCTTCATTTCTTTAGCCGTTCCCCTCGACTCTCAGTTCGTCCCTCCGGCAAAACCGATCGGGCCAGACCATCGGCTCGCAAGGAATGCTTTCAGTGACTAATAGCCCAACCATTCTCAGGCTAACGCTTACTTGTAGCGCAGTAATCTGTAAACAGTAGCACAACTAAGCTACGTTCTTGAACAATGCGGGTAGGTAATCGGGAATTAGCCTCTGGTTTCTGAAAGACAAAATTAGAATTAAACATATTTGTGTATGTGTATGTATATTATATTATGAATTTAACAGCACGGATGTGCTGTTAAATTTCATCTGCTGAGTGACCAAAATGGCAACTAATTAAATCAGCCGAACTCTTTTGAAATATTTTATAGAACACGGTCATCGGCTGCAAGGGACGGAGAGGATCATAGATGGCACCAGTGATCGCTACGTGAATACGAAGGCACCACAGACTTTCGTTAGCGAAACTAGGTTAGATAACGAACCGCGGCAGCCATGAGTGCCAATTTGGTTATTTATTCGCAGTGACACTACTGTTGTCATAATTGACTGTGAACGTAGCCAGTTGTAACTTGTAGCCCACTTTAGAAGGGAAACACTGCCATCGAACTTCCTTGCAACCTAAGGTCGCTGTGTGAGAGTTGACAAAAAAAAACATATTGCACATGCGTACTCATATTACATAAGATGGCCTTTGTCATTTTATTTTACATAATAGCCGTTTTGTCACACACGTAATCTTTAGCAAGTACTTATTGGTAGAACTTTACTCATCATAAAAATGTTTTTGGCTAAAATAAGTACTCATATAACAACATATTTTTAACCAACTCTAGAAAACGAGTTATTACGTCTTTGTGTATAGAGAATTTAAAAAAAAACTACATATTATTGCGTTATTATAAGTTTCTTTCTTTGATGCAAAAATATCAACTGAGTAATGTTTTATCTGACTATCAAACTGAAAACACCGAGCTATGCATAATCACTATACTGAGATGTACTCAATTACCAAATTTTCTTACAATAATTTGGATAATTTTAGGTCATAAGATTTTAGAAACGCGTAATCGGATAATTTATTTGCAACTGGCCTTGAAGAAAGCCGTTCGAACACAAATATATGTTTGCCGTCGGTATTGGCAACCGTGACGAATGACTGACGAATATATAAACAATAATTGAGCTGTAGGCAGTTACATATATGTGACTGACAGATATGGGCATGCCCCTACTATTAGCCGAGGTTTGGCGCGAGCATTATATTCTAACCCGATAAATGCAATATTATCTATATTCTGTGCCATTTATCACTGCATGCTCTGTAGAGGCAATAAGAGAAAGTATATACTCCTGAAAAGAGCCGAAAGTAAACAAGTCATGCAAATGAGACCCAGTTGTTTTGGTATTTGTTTGTTTATATCTAGGATCATTAAAATAATAAGCAAGTTTTCGAGGAAGACCTTTCAAGGCCAAACAAATCCTAAATAGCAGACTGCAATCAACGAAGATATCCTTGTATTTTATACGTTTTTAAATCAAGTTTACAATTGCACCTCAATAACGAAATTTGTGCCAAAAAGAAGCCGTCGTCATAATTTGCTTATTTGCACGTTAAAGATCAGGTTATGTTCTAATTAATGTGAGAGTACAACCATTATTTAATTTACATCACAAAACTTGCAGTTACAGAGAAAACTTATAAATTATAGGCAGTTCCTATAATTTGTAAGTTTACTCTAACCGTACTTTACTTTAATCGATCATTATGCACCGGGACCTGAAGAAGGCTACTTTTTATCCTAATGAGATCATCATCATTCTCCTGCCCTTATCCCAATTTATTTGGGGTCCGCGCAGCAGGTCTTCTTCCTCCATAGTTCTCTATTAATCTTCATCTTATCAGGCACCTCATTTCTTGCCATTATAATATCATCCTTCACAGTCCTTCCATCGTTTCTTTGGTGTTCCTCTACTTATACCCATCCACATTCGTACTCAAAACTTTCCTTACGACATTTTTCTCAATCCTCCGCATCATATCATACTAAGCCAGCCGGTTACCTCACAACTTTTCAATCACCAGCGCGACTTTCAGACTAATAGATTATCAGATAGTTGTATAAAAAAGTATGGAATTCAAAATTCACATTCCTAAGTATACGAAGTCGTGGGCAAGAGTTAGTAACAAACAAAACTGAAATGCAAGCATCGATACCACAATGGTAGTGGTAATTGACTATTGCACCGGAGTTACAAGTGAAATGAAAGTAACAATCGTTTTATGAAACCTCTCGGTGGAATGTAATCTAATCGCGCCAAAATTACACAATGTTACTCTGAAACTAAACAACAAATCACCTGTGCCCATTGTTTGAATAACGTTCATCTTAATTTACTAAAAAGTTATCACTCATACGCTCTCTTGGATTAATTTTTTTTCATTACAACTAACTCAATAAGACACCTACTTTTAATTTTAAGATATACTTTCTCTATTTCGCCAGAGCCAGCTTATTTATTGGACATCTCAATAATTTCTTAGCCAAGTTAAGTCAAGCAACAAAGAAGCGCAATCAAAATAATGTGCATCAAACATTCGTAAGTGAAAACATCGCGTAATTTCATACGCTGCGTGTTAGAATTGTGTAGTTTGAACATCTATTGTTAATTTTCTATTCTTTTACAATTATTTGCTTCATGGGGAAGTAGGAAATTGTGCGAAGTGCACGTATAAATAATATAGCGTGACTTTCTCCGTTTGTTTTGATGCGAGAAGTGGCGGCCCGAGCGCACGAGAGTCGGCCACGCTTGCGCTTGCACACAAGTGACACAAGTACCTAATACACCTCGTAACAGGAACACGAATATTGCATTAACACAACATAAAGAAATATTAACTAATATTCACAAGCATTTTAACCAAGTTATGTTTCAATAAGTAATTCTAGCACTCATTAGGTAATAACTAGAAACAATAAATGAGCATCTACCATGCATTGGTAGATCATAAAATATGTTAAATTACTCATTAATAATTATACAAAAGAGACTTGACTAGCTCTTCAGGATATTGTTATGATAATTAGGTATGACTTTATATTATTTTCTATACAAACTTACGAAATACTTAATGATACATAAGTCATAGGTACTTAAGTATGCAATAATTTGAGAAAGTAATGTAGGTAGGTAAGTATTAAATGTCTCAGAAAACACTCCATGAAACTCACCCCGGAACCAATCTAAATCCAAACATTGCAGTAAAGAAGTAACGCGACAGCCGCAGCCGCAGCCGCAGCACCGTTACGTAAAGGCGGATTGTCAAAATGTCGCAAGCGCAGCTCACGTTGGCCGCGCTCCTTGCAACCGACGCAACCGGCAAATCGCTGGGAAAGCACCATAATTCCGCCAATCACACGGGAATCTCAACTATGCCAGGTCTGATGTCCAATTCGAAATGTTGTAAATATAGTTTTGATCCTTTGTTTAAATAGGTATCTAGGTAATAGTACCTAGATACCTATTTGCGAAAATGCCATAAAATCAATATTAAAATAAACAAAAACAAAGACTTGTTTACGTCTTTTAAAAATGTAGTACAACTTTGAAACTAACCATGCTAATGAACATTGCAATGGGCGAATTTGTTTCAATATTTAAATGACATGCGCATTCAAAGCGGATACAAAAATGTACACAGACCTTCACTCTGACATTCGAATCCATCAAAGATTCTCGTTTCGACCGTGTACAATACTGAGGTCTAACGTTTTAATATAGTAATTCCCCAATATGAACGGTAAGTGACCTTGTTACAGTTATAAAATGTCATGCTCGTGTTTGAGCAACCTGAACTGGTTAGTGCTATCATAAACAAAAAATGTGAGACTATGTTGTGTGTACGTATCAACTCGATAATTGAATACGTTAATTTAAAATTGAAATCTAAATATCTGTGAAATTTAAATCCAAATGTCTGTGTTCTCTTCAAATTTGTTGCGGAAGGGTAATATTTGACGTCAACCATTTTGGAGATCACTTTCTAGACAAAATTCCGTGTCACAAAATCGGAGTCACAAATTGAACAATGAACGGTGGCGACGCGGGACCGAAAAGAAAATTAATTTAGGTATTGGTGTCGGTCGGCGAACCCGCGATTGTGAAACGCTGAGCGATTGCGCTCAGTACTGTTTGTGTAATACACCGGCACAATGCTCCACCAAATCAGCTGGCCCTCGAAAATATTCACCTGTGTTGAAACGAGCCGTCAACAACTATGCGTCAATCAACAACCTTCTGCTGCAGCATTTAGGTTCTTAACGAAGTGACATCGAAATAAAACTGACTAGATATTCACAATTCAGAATTTCTTAAGTATCAGAAACGGCGTGAAATGATTAAGCGATCAAGACAGCATTAAAAACACTAAACCGCATCAATTAAATACATCAAGCCGCGAAAATCCTCAAAAATATGTAACATTCAATTGGGCAAAAATGACAAAAATCGTGGAACGGAACACTCGAGCAAAGTTGGTAATTGGGAGATGAGATGTCGTGGAACGTGGCCCAAGGCGGCATGAATGAAAGCCGCTCACTGACAGCACACTATGATCGTCCCAGCCAGCCACGCACCAAATAAACACCGAACTCTTCGATAAGTCATCCGTACAATGCGCGTTGTATTCTCCTCTTTTCATACGCACTTTCTGTGCAGCCCGCCATGTATGAAACAAAAAGCTCGTGCATGTACGAATCAACAGTCGATTTGTGCGCGTTAAGGATATCGACATCCGCCGAACGAGTTTTTCCAGTCCGTATCATCGCAATATCACGGTTATTATTGAAACGCGCGCTGCGGTCGCGACAGGTAAGTAAAGCATTTATCACGGGAAATATTTACCTACCTAGTTGCAGCCTTATCTTCTACCACACACAATTTAGGGGAGATTGGACGCGCTTTATCGTCGTAAGTCGACCGCTTTTTGATAAAACTTTCGAAATTAATTGTAGTCTGCTCTAAATAAAATATATACTTCGTCGTATAGGTAGGTACCCATCAAAAATTAATTGTAAATAATTAAAATCTAGAGTAAAATAAATTAAGAAGCATTCTGCAGGTACAAAATATGGTTTAGAAAGTTCATTGTAGTAAGCATAAGTCCATTTGATTGTATCTCGGTGAACCATACCACTTACGGTACATACGGCTCGTTCGTGGGCAGAGAAATTTGGTAACACAAATATTAAGCCACAACCAGTTCACAACAATTGAAACGGCGATTTGAAAGACACGGCGACCAATCCGTCACGGTTCTTGTGAGCGCCGCTTTCTGTGCCTCCTCCTAACAAACAACATTTGATATTTTGACATCGCACTCTCTTATTTTTATGCACATATGAGCAATATATTACTGAGATATCATGGCAAATAATTGTTGATTCAAAACTAAAACCATCAAGTAAATAAAGACGCAATGTTTTCAAAAATAGGTTTTTTATTAATTTTCATTTTTAAAATATCCGCTAGTAACATTTAGGTTACAATATAATGATGATTGCTAAATTTAAAAATTTAAAACTAGCAAGTCAAGTCAAAAATGTCAAGTATTTAAATAACATCAACAGTCAATTCCTAAATATTTTTGCTCAGAGGAATTACACAATAATAGCTTAATTAAAACAATAATTTTCGTGCATTATAACGTTATAAATTAAAATAAAACTACATAATGGCAATGTGATTTTGTGAGAGATATCTACTTACTTAGTATTTAGTAAGTAAAGGGTGTTCTCCACCACCTCTAAAAACACTCGTTACATCTTTATCTGCTTTATCACAATATAAAAAAAAAACTCACAAAACACATAATCCTGGTAAAAACGTTTAATTCAAAAAAACTTATAGTATAGAACAAATAAAAATGATAAAAAAACATAAGAACATATTTTCACCTTTATAGGCCTTGGACTTAAGCTTGGATTAGTCTAGTGATCGAAACAGTTTGCACGCAAATAAAAGGTATGTAGATATTAAAACTAACCAAACGCTAGTGTATTATACACCTCTACCCTAGTAGGTAGAGGTGTATTTTGATCCCCAAGACAACAACCAGATAGATCCTTTTATACAATTGGTTTTTCATACCATGAACAACATGACTGTCCTTATTTTAAAAGTACTATGTAGTTCCCTGCAATGGCTCCAATATTTCACTTACAATTAAATCAACTTGGCTTAAAAAATACTTGCGTTTTCCAGTTCCAGGTATCAACCGATTGCACGCCACGTCTGCCAAATCTTTCATATATTCTTTTAAATCGCAGTTTTTCTGCTCCTCCATTGTCGTATTTTGGTATTTTACTAAAAATCGGTTTAAATGACCATCTTCTGAATCAGTTTCAGAAGGAATACTGGTTTCATTTTTAGTTGACATCAACATTTTTCTCAAACGGTCGCCTGTAGTAAAGCTCGTTACCCCATTACCTATTGGATCTTCATTCTTCTTTTGTATATTTGGTAAAACATCAGGATCTACGAATTCGACATCAGATGAATCGTCATCGATGTGATAGACCTCGCTTACTCCCTGGTCCTTTCCTAAACTCACAATTGCTTCTTGAGTGTTCCTGTTGTCACTGTCACTATCATAATTCTCGATATTTGGCAAAATACTTGTAGGCTCTATTCCTGTGTCCAGTTTGTAGTCCTTAATTACTATAGCACTATTATCTTGAACTTTTATTAATTTTTCTGCATCAACACTCAACTCTTCTGATGATCCAAACGCTGATTCAAAGAAACGATGTGCAGCAAGAGGTATTTCCGAATCAGGTATTTCAAACATATTCCTTTCGAGAAAATCAAGACTCCCATCTAAATACTTCGTTGTTTGTACATGGCTTCGAACCATATCCTCTGTCACTCTTCCAATATGGATCATTTTCTTGATAATCAAAAAGTTATATTTCATACCGGTCCACTTTCTTTTACAATAAGCCTCTGAAAAGAAAATGCATAAGTGAAGGTTACTAAATCACTTCTTACATTCAGTCGATCGCACGTCAGTGGTAACATCACGATAGTAAGATGGCATCTAATTCTTTTAAAACTCCATGCTACACTAGGCCAGTCTGGGCTACAATGTAAGGGACTACTGATGTGCGCCCGAGTGATATTTGTTTTTATAACCTCCTCTCTTAAAGTTGGCTGAAAATAAATTTCGTTTCATCGTTTACTACGTAGTTAAAACAAATATGATTGATTTAAAAATGCTTTATTAAATTAAATAAAAACCTTATTTTATTTAAATGTTAGTAAAATATTTATATATTTTTCGTACGGGATCGCGAGAAAAGCAACGTGTGGAGGGTGTCCTTTGCCTAGGAGTGAAGCAGAAAAGGCTAAGAAAACAAAATCCTACCACTAAGCGCAAAAGAGGTATCCTAAAAAAACGTTCAAATGAATTCTATGGCATCAGACAGATTAAAGAAATACGCTTAATGAACTAATCCAAATAATAAGCAAAAAAATAATCCGTAAATCCATTTAATGAACAAAAAATCTATCTGTAAAGTAAAAAAAAAACTCATTTTATACAGGGTGTAAATCACCTCATCACGAAGCCGTCAACCAAACATTCTGTACATGAAACTAAGTAACTTTACGCAAAAATTATTACTGGGAAACGACTTTTTTTTGGGGGGTGTAAAATCATGTTTTGTGGTAGAACTCAATGTAACGCACTCAAAACATTGTGCTGATGGACGGATTGAATAGTAAGGGGGTCGTGGAGGTGTTTAAAGTAAAAATCTTACATTATGAACTCGTATTTAAAAAAATACTTGTCAAAAAGTTGGAACTTTGACCCCTAATATCTCCGTAACTAGAAGGTTCCCAGGTATGGTGTAGAACAAAAAAATGATCGCAATGATAGGGAGAACCAGTGCCTTTCGGCTTCGTTATGAGGTGTTTTACACCCTTTATAACATTCTCAAAACTAACTCTCCCTGAGTACTGCGTTGCGTTTAGCCCGGCAGTACTGTCCACTCCCAAAACTATCTGAAATTTTGGCTTATGTAAAATGTAGTAAGGGACCGTCCATTAATCACGTGAGGCTTGAATGGAGGGGAGGGGGATTAGAAAAGATCACGAATTATCACAACGGGGGAGGGGGTGTAGTAAGGTATCACGTATATTAATTTTTTCGTCAAACGCGCGATTTCTAAACCGAAGAGCGGCGTGTAGTGTGACCTTGACTCGTCATTGCGAGGCAGCGACCGAAGTAGGTACCTGTATAATATTCTAAGAAAATTCGTTTCTTTGTAGGTAAAAAATACACGTGATTTGGGTGGGGGTGGGGGGGGTTAGTCTTAAACCTCACCACGTATCACCAAGGGGGAGGGGGGGGTTAAAAATGCTTAAAAAATCATCACGTGATTTATGGACAGCCCCTAAGTAGTAATAGTAATATGCGCGAACTGCGAATGTGGCGTGAGAGCACTGTTCGCGGAACAGGGTGCGGGGAGGAACTCACGCAACCGCACGGTCGCTATCAGAAGCAGCATAAAGCACAATTGCAAAATAAACACGCGAGTACGATACCGACGTTCATAGAATTTTAAAACATAGTGCAAGTGTTAAAAAGCAATTCAATACCCAATATCACAAAAGTTAATAAAGATACAGTATTACATTACATACCTGGCATCATTAGTCTCGTCGATATCTCCCGCCAGGCATCGCTTCGTTTTGCACCCTTAGTCGCAAAAGTGTTTTTAAGTTCGTACTCTTGAAGTACCTTGATAAATTCTTTATCTTTTCTCAGCCACTTCCCTTGCCTTGGATGACACTTGGCTGGCGGCGGACGAGACATATTTAGATGCAATAATGTATTTCAAAATTGGTAGCGTGAATACGTGCTATACCTATGACAGTGTGCGGGGAACTGAATGGTGCCGCTGGTGCCGCGCGGGGCCGCTATCCGCTCCCTGCTCCCCTCTTTCCCCGGCACGACGACGACAGTAGGACGCGAGCTACGACTCGCAAAGGAGGGTAGCGGGCGGCACCGTATTCACTGCGCGCTGCGAAGTTATTAATTCACATAAACAAAATTATTGTTAGTATTGTATAAGGTACCTACTTTAGTAAGCAAGCTATTATTTAATTAGGTAATTTACCTACGTACGTACCTATTTAATTTTAATTTAATGCTTCTATTTTGTGTCTTACACCGTTGTGACATTTTATGTCAATTGTACCGACGATGTATATGGCATACGGCACACTATTTAAAAAGGTTTAAACTTTTTATTAAAAGTAATATTGTATTGTTACTACAGGAATGCATCATATTAATAAGATGTTAAAATAAGGATTGCCAATAAATAAAAAAACTACATCTGAAATATCAGATGTATTTAACTTATTTTAACAATTGATTAATTTACTGCATGCCGACGACCACACGTTACAAAAGTGTAAATTCAAATTAATGTTAATAAATCTATTATCGTTAATTTTGAATTTACACGCCTAAAAATTTACTGACACAGCTCTTTAATTGCCATAGAAAGATATTATTAAACCTTGCGGGTATCGAACCCGCAACACATAGCTGATGTAGCCCAGTCAATCGTTTAGCCATATTGTGCCGTTAACAAAGAACATTCAGAAATGCTCAGCGATGTTTGTCGCCGACTGTAACTTTGTTTACAGACACAAATCTCAAATGAATCACACCCAAACTCATGAATTATCATTAAAGGTAGTTTTTTTTTTCTTTAGGTCATAGGGAACCCTTAGTTAGTCAACGATGTTATAGTAGAATCCAACCATTATGTGCCTTTGCACCACTCAAGCCGTCAAAGTCATAGGCGGTGCCCCATGTCATAGGCGGCAGCTTGTTTGAGCGACTAAAATGGTTGTAAAAGTATCCTTAACGTATCCGAAAGGCACTTGCTCTCACCATCATTGCGCTCATTTTGTTGTTTTAGACCATACCTGGGAACCTTCTAGTTACGGAGATATTGAGGGTCAAAGTTCCGACTTTTTTACAAGCTTTTTTTAAATGCACATTTTTAATGTTAAAAGTTTAAATACCTCCACAATGTTACATTGAGTGAGTCCTTTTTCACACCAAAAAAGATTCGTCTCCCAGCAATTATATTTGCGTAGAGTTACTTAATTTGATGTAGGTACAGAATACTTGGTTGACGACGTCGTGTAGGGTCTGTTTACACCTTTTATCTTCGGAGCGATCCTTTGTTGAATCCTCGGTTTGCGATCCGGGTAATCAACCATCAGAAACTAAATCGTCACATAACTTCAGGGAGAGACATGTAGTACCTTCGTGAGTATTGAAATAACCATCCCCATTGATTCCCACGCGAAGAAGAAAATGGCATATTTTGAGAACCAATGAAGAGAAGGTAACTTAAAAATAACTTTATATAATTAAAATGGGTGGTGCGAACTGCGAATATTACCACTAATAACACTTGTGTATAAAATGTGTAGGTAGAAGTAGAGGGTGTGTCGCGTCATCGTGTGGGCCGCGTAGCGCTCGTAGCGTCTCGTAGGGCCGTGACGTCACGGTGACGCGCGCGCCTACGACCGCTACGACTTCGCGTAGGCATGTAACAGGAAGGCGATAACTACACAATTTGACTTCCACAAGTTTCGTGTGTTAAATACACACGCTTTCATGTTATCCGAGTTCTTTGCACTCAATTTAAAATATTCCGTGTAAGGTTACACGTAAATTCAACACGGGAAATAATGTCTCCTGCAAAATGTGAATCTCATTATTTTTTTAATAAAGAACACAGTTAAGCAGTCCATACCGAATGATTAAATATTTCTTAACTGAATATTCAATTAATTAGGGACACTCGTAATGCTCTACTCCATATAAATATCCAACGTTCTGGGCACCGAAATTGTCAGACTCGATAATGCATAAATTGTTTATTTCTCGAAAGCGTTTTTATTTATGACCACAAAAAGCAATAAAGTAGCGAGCAAGTGCGCGCTTTATTAACCTCTGGTGTACGGCACGGCGCGCATTCCGGCCTCAAACCTGTCCCAACGGGTGAAATCAAACACTCGCGAGTTAAGGAGCACCCGCGCTCCGCACATTGTCTTATATTCTATTAACATAACAACTCGGCCGTGTAATAGTTGTTTGTATCTCAGTAAAAATCGCGCTGGATGAAGCCGAGTGGGCGCGATCTATGTAAATGCCTACACGCTCGGTACGCTTTCAAGATGATATCAAAGATGACGCGGCCGCAGAATTGACATTCATTGCTTATAGTATGATAAAGCGCTCGATGCAATAAAATAATTATCTAAACGAGTGTTTGTTGATTTGCTTGTTTGAAATTCAAATTGGATTCATTTGCATTTTGACCTAGTATGATGGACTGACTGATTAACCTGACCCTATAAATATAAAATTAGTGGATTTCAACATAAATATGAAAGGCTCTAGAAAGATTTAAACTAAATAGGTAGTAAGTTTAACATTGATTGGGATAAAACATGGCAAGGATCTTTGATTGGCTTATTCCTGTTATTTTAACAGTCTACTGCTGATTATTAGGCGTTTCCCTAGTGGGTAGGTGGGTATGAAGGTGCAATTCAATTTATTATTCATAAATAGGCATAAAAACATACCGACGGACAAAAGTGTCACATCTATTAGATTTGCCTCGGCTATGCGTTTCGATGTCAGTGACTAACGATTACAGTCTACTTTACAAACACGCTTCCACCGCAGACTATTGTATATACCTACACATATACCTAAACAGTACGTTTGTGTGTACCTATGTGTGAAAGATACGCGAATTTACTCACCCGAGCTCCAATAATTTGTGCTATGTGCCATACAATTATTTATAACTTTTATACCGATTTTTTATTATTATCATTCCAATCTAACGTTTTTGGTAAATTTACTAATCGTTGTGTATTTGAATTGAATTGAAAACCGGCAAACTGATCTTTGGCCTCACGAATATTTCGAATGAGTAGATTACCAATCCCTAACTTAGTTGATATTTTATAGGTAGGTAGATATTGATGAAACGTAAGATAAAATGTAACATACATTGCGGGTTGTTCGAAAGAGATACCGCGGCCCTGGAACACAAAGGGCTAAGAAGGAACATGGGTGGGTTTTAGTCAGTCAAGTCTGACACTCCCTCCCGCTCCGCCCAGAGCGGGAAAAGTCATTTGATGATTTCCCATCCGCAAAAAAAAAAAAAAAAAAAAGTAACAACATGAGCCGTCCAGACTTCACAACATCTTTCCAAATTTGTTGGTACATTTCATCTACCTATTTTTACCAATCTGGCATACTTACCTAATAGTTGAATCCCGAACAATGGAAAACGTGTTTCCTAATCATTTTACCATTCTACTTAAACCGAACATCACAATCACATAATCCGCTTCCCAAAAGCCTTTGATATTTGTATCATGTCAACAGAGCAAGGAACTAAGAATCACGGCTTCTAACTTCCAAGAAATTTCCGCTTAGAAAAGAGCATTAAGCGTGAAAAGATATGGGTTGTTCCCAGTTTTTGTGTCCCAAATAAAGTGATTTTTATATTCCAAGTAATCGGAAAATAAACGAATTGATCCAAATAACAGTGTATCAATCGCATTCGTAGTAACTGAAACTATTTCCTCGGGCACGCGTAGGTCGTTGACCCACACTACGGCATGGCGTATTTGCGTGGTAGGTACTCCAACTTAGACCATAAATCAATGTGAAAGTATTTTTATTTACCTCATGTGTAAAATCACATGCTAATTGATATTCAAGAGGGAGATTCATTAAGTTTTTATTTACTCAGCAATAGTTTATTCAACTTGTATTTTTTTAATGTTAAGTTAAGATTATCCGTTTAGTCTTTCCTGTTGTTGGGGTCGACATCTTGTTTAACCAGATGCGGTTAGATATCAAGATTTTACACTGAGCGGGTGCAAATTGTCCTTCACAGGCGGTGTAGTTAACCTAAGATTCTGGCATTTATGTGATTGTGATATATTCGTTGGTGTAACCTCTATTAAAGGGGCGGATATTAACAAGACGCTAGTCGGCAGCCGGTCATTATAATCTGTTAATCTACATCCTCTGAGGCTTCCAGCCTTTACGCTACTGATATGCCAAATATTAGTGTTCCAACGTATTAATGATATATCCGAAAATGTCAGCAGCCAGCATTAGACTATATTGCAAAACCATTTCGTGGGTAAATGTCATAAAACTATGAATGGTATATCCATAATGTACGACGGTATTCGCCCATTGATGTTTAAATTACCCACTATTTGATTACCTTTACGAATACTCACCGGCTATTGTGTATAGCTATAAAACGTCAACTTAATAATCTGATTGAATCGAATGTAAATCATCCTGGAAATATTTGCAATATGTTAACGGTATTCATTTACGGTTTAGCCAAAGTAAATAGGTAAACAAGTAAACGGAGAGGTCTTTGATAGCTCGCTCCGAAACACATTTCCCATACAAGTTGAGGTCGGAATCCAGTCTAACCAGGTGCTAAGCAATAAGCACACTCATAGTCACCCAAACAACGCATGATACGGATGACCTAACAATTTTTATTTATCATAACACCTGAGTTGTATTCAAGTGCTACGCTAAGCACACTTTGCGGTTAGCACAGTTCACCAAAACATGTTCAGTTATTTAAAATTACGGTTCATAAACCATGAACTTCGAACCAATAGCGACTGAGAACAGATCTGCAAGACGTTTTACACACCCTGAATAAATTTGGTATCACGTATTTACTATTTGTAAGTCAATACAGAGCAATAAAATTACGTCAATGAATTTAATTACGGCGAGTTTCGTGGAGAGTAAGTTTCTACTATGTTATTGTTTAATTATATATTTAATTATTTCAGACAGAACGTGAACGGATGCTCGTGGCAAAATAATAACAGCCGCACAGGTCGATCTTTAAACAGTGCTTGCCTAGGCAAGCAATTATGGTCACCCATCAACGGTCCATACCATACCGAGTTTCCTCCGTGTCTCGGAAAGCACGTTAAGCCGTTGGTCCCGGCTGTCATTTGTAGATCTTTGACAGTCGTTACAAGTACTCAGAAGCCGAAAGTCTGACATCCAGTCTTACCAAGGGGTATCGTATTACCCAGTTACTAGGTTGTGGAGGTCAGATAGGCAGTCACTTCATGTAAAATACTGGTATTCAGCTGCACCCGGTTAGACTGGAAGCCGACCCCAACATAGTTTGGGAAAAGGCTAGGCAGATGATGAGAACGTGAACGGATTTACTTAAAAACAAGTTTTTAGTGAGATGACGCTTGACGTGTTCGTCACAGGTAGACCGCACGTCGATGCTGGTGATGAAAGCAGCTTAGCGACTTAAGCAGCGATTAGGCAGCATTTAGCAAGTGCGATTGTGAAGCGACAAAACCATTTACGCTATTAGATTTATTGCTAGTAAAAAACTTAATGAGTGCGCTTTGACTAAAGTCTTTAGAATTAATACAGTTGGGGGCGGACCATACATAAAATTAACATAAAACATCTTAATACAAGTATATAAATTGTACGCGAATTAATTTATTAACAGCTTGTGTTTACCGCCCAGATGAGTTATGGTCTGTGCTAAGTACACTGAAATTTGGAACTAGTAATTTGCGTCGAAAATTTCATCGAATCATAATTGTGCTACCAAAATGAAGACGGAGTATTCCGGTGTCCGGGGCAGGTAAGTCGAAGAATCAAAGCGATGCCGATGTAACTGTGAAGCGTCTGCGTTTGTCGAGCTTGCCGTGTCAATAAACTTGATTCGAAAGTGGAAGACGTTCCGACTTACATAAGCAGGCAACAATGTGCCCGCGCCGAACGCTACGTATAGATTATAATTATTTGTCCACGCAGACGGGTGACGCCACATTCGAAACGTATCACAGGTCAGTTAATTACCTACCTAGAAAACATTTGAAAACAGAGAAATTTAATACACCGCGAAGTCTCTTGTTAATTTAGTAGATATCTTATTTTTGATAAGATGTCGGATGCTAACCTCCTCTAGAAGAGGAGACGAAAGAGCAAATATCCTGTTCTCACAATAATTGTTATAAATACGCTTTAAAGTTCTAAATATCGTTCTCTAATCAATTAAAACACCGGATGAAGAACCGTAGATATTAATAAAATCCAAACGGTGAAAATAATTATGCCTAAACTCGTCTCTGCGGATTAATCTATGTGAATTATACAGAATACACGTCTCGACACGGCCATGGTTCTCCGCGTCAGTCCAGTTATTTGCAAAACCGCTATTTATAGCAATCCCATAAGCAAAACATTAGACACACTCGTAGATAAATCTCATTTTATTCAGATATTACCGATTTACAAATAAACACGAGGAAAAAGTCTTCAATGATGTCAAGGAAGTGACGATAAACAAGATTTGTTTATAATCTAATCTGCAAAAGTTTCAAAGTCAAATTAATTTGTGTTGCGTATAGCTGTACCTACTCAAATAAAAACATTCTTATCAAAGCAATAAAATATATCACTACAACTGATATAATTTTATGTATTCCTAATGAATGACGCATTTCGTAGCGATAACAAAAATTACATTATTCTATACTTGATTTCCTTTTAGTGGGTACCTAGATACACTTATGTAGTAAATCTAAGAGCGGCACCTAATACACAAGGCCTCGTTCCCATTATGACGGCCGGACTGTTTCGCCGTCCCTTCCAAACAACCGGAAGTGCTATTGCCAATACAATTGAAATGGTAAGTAACTAGCTAGTTTAAATCTTTGTTTTAAACTATGAAATAAGTAAGAACGTGCAGATGTAAACTGAGTAACAGACACATTTAAATGCAGGAGCTTAAAGCTTTTATGGTATGCATGGTATCGGAAAATTCTCGCTTTTGCACTCTCTGTTGTGCCGCCAAAATTTGAGGGCAAAGCCTCCTTCCCATTCATACAAACCGGTTGCTTAGTCAGGACCGGAACATATATTTAAACAGGCTTAAATCCAGCTCTATTTAAATTTTCCAAGCATAAATTGCATTATGCCACATGTCACTAACGTTTGCGTGTGTGCGTAATGGAATCGAGGCCTATGTATGATGTAGCCTAATCGCTACAACGGCGGCGCCTTTCAAAGCCATGTGCAATAAGTAGTTGAGCCCATACGTCACAATAGTGCATAAATAAAGACTTGCCGACATACTAGTAAGCACAATAAGCTATTTCCTTCACTTCGTGCTGAACTGCTTCCAAATCAGCGACAGTACATGCATTCAGACATGCCTGCAGACACATGCATTTTTATCATTACTTTCAATCATTAAATTGGCAACAGTGAAGCGGGGTTTAGATAAAGGTTTACTTGTTTCTAGTTAAAAATAAAAAAAAAGCTTTAAGCTAAGTTTGTAGAATTTACAAGCGAAAGCAAGAGAAAACTTCATTTGACAGCTCAATGAAATTAGTTAAATAATAAGCGAAAAACATAATTGCAACTGCCTGCGTTCTCTTTATGAGATAAGCCTTTACCACGAGCCTCTGCGATGATTATGGGCTGATATTATTTTATGTGAGATATATATACACATACGGTGTAACCGTGTTACATTACTGCTTTAATACTCTATGAGTTAAATTAGTAGCGGTTTTGTTAGGCATAATTCTTTTTTATTACGCTCAAAATTACGAATCATATCACCATCATTTTAAATGCAAACGTAAAAGATGGCCAGGTACTTACTATCACTTGACGTTTAATAAAATCGTGTAAGTGATAGTAACGTTCGTACCTAGCCAGTTAATAAATATTTAGTTGCGACATACAGAGCAATGCATTAAAGATTTAATCAGACACGGATGTGACGAAACGTCTTAATTCACTACCGCAGGGGTAAGTAAAAACTTTCTTTTTTTTTATTTCACTGTTAACAATTTCACTGGGAACTCTATGCGATATACAATTTGCATAGATTGAGCATTGTTATGACTATTTAATACCTTTTGTAAACGACAAGCACGTTTATTAAAGTGATATCGTACACTTTAATCTTACAATTGTAGGTTTATAAAACAAAATAATGTGTGTACTTGCATTACACAATAAGAAAACAGTCTGCACAAGTTTTAAACTCAAATAACCAGCTTGCATAAACAAACACTCATGTTTGTATAAAATATTTAATTATCTGACCATTTATTTTTGATCCCACTCCACATAGAGCAATAAAAAGCCTTCATCGTTGGACGAGTACGGGTCAATAACTAGACAAAGGTTCGAGTAAGATTGTAGACGCTTCTCCGATCGACCTCAAATACTTTACGGTGAGTTTATTAATTAAGGCGGCCGACCTTGCAGGCCGCACTACCAAGGAGGTCGCTGGAGCGCGCGACAGAGACGCCGCTATGCCGCCGCGACACACTCCTCCCGCGCCACGCCACATCAAACCAACTGCCGAAGCGCGCCATTTCAATCGTCTGACGTATCCCTCATTGACCTTCCGTTATCTGCACTAGGATTTTCTTTGACTTATCAAGCGCCTTTTCTTGACTTTTCAACTTAAACCTCACCTTTTCACATCAAATAACAACGCGTATAAGCCATGTAACTCGTTCTAACTATTTCGATAATTACGGATAAATAAAAACTGAATTCAAGCCGCGAATAAAAACCAATCAACGGCAAGCTTTAAAAGCCGCTTGGTCGCCAAGCAATTATGAATGCTAAGAGGCGAATCTACAGTAAGCCGGTATACATGACGTATAATACAAACACAAACACAGTCTCGCACCGAGTAGCCGAGAACAATCACAAGAGAGCGCGAGCCAGGAGATCACTCGAAACCGCACCTTAAGCTCATTGTCAAACCGATTACAATAAACAAACAGGACAGACGCGGTTGGAATCTTGTCAAACAGGCGAGTTCGAGCGTTGACTTATTGCCGGTAGGGCATTTCTGTGTCTGTACTGCACGACGGAATTAAGACTCTATCGCGATTTCAATATGGTTGAAATTAATTTAGATTTTTATCATACAGGTAAAACACGGGCACGATCGCTTACGGCCCACTCACACAGACGCAGCTCCTCGCTGCCATAAATAAAAGATTCCTACAGAAACAATTGTTGCGTAGAGGTGATCCGAGGCCTCGGTGAATGTAGTCGACTAATCGCCTCGAGTCGATCGCGAAAGTAGGTGACCGCCCGTGATTGACGCTCTTGCGAAACCCCGTTCGATGACATTTAGACTGGACGGACAATGCTCTAAACCATCGGTAATTATGAAACGTAATTATTTGTGTAGCAGGTATTTGGGTGTGATGTAATTTTTTAATCAAGTGCAATCATCACGATTCTTTTAGCGCGTTAGAATTAAGTCTTTACTGTCTTACGTTTTAGTGTCTGTCTATATATAAATCATTTACAAAGAAACTCTAGAACAAGTTAATTCTCCAATTATCTGATTTATTAAACCTACGTTTTTTTAAGTATTAAGTTTGCAGTTGATAAAATAGATGAGATATAAAAAATATTTAAAATAAATAAATTATCTTACATAATATGCAATTATAACCAAATATTACATCAACATATTTTTTATCGTTAATCCAGACTCCACGGAATCTCTGTTCTAAGATAACGCCGCTCTACTTAACCTCGCCACACAGAGACGCGTAAACGTGAAACAATACGGTACAGTAACACAACCTTATTCATGTACCTGTTAAATTAAACACACGCTAAAATAAACTCTACTGCGTGGTAGCAAAGTCGAAAGGATGTTAGGTGAGTAAATCAAGGGAGGTGTATTTACGCTACGTACACTCACACAAGTGCAGAGGACATCTGCGTAGGTACGCGGCCGGGTGACGTTAGTGTGTGGGAATGCCAGCGAAATTTATACACACTCTTCATCGCGCTCCATTGTAATATACAGTTTTGTAGCGTTTTAAAAAGCAAACACTTCTGTATGAGACTATCATTAATTTATTTTATCTCTAGTAAATGTTACCGCCGCTTAGGATTAAGGAAGTGGTCTGGCATCTTGTCTATAAACACTAAGTTACTAATATCACATAGTTTTCGTCGGTCGAGCACGTCCAGCACCTATTTCCATATGGAATAAATCAGCATGTTCACGAAACAAGGCAAATAAAAACTAGTTTTCCAATTCCAAAAAAGCGAATTTTCTGTCTGATTTTAGCATCAATATTCTGTTTGAGCGATCGCCAAATCGATTATGTATTTAATGTATGTAAATATACTTACACCTACACAACAAGACACTATAATGTATAAATAAACAAACAAACATGGAAATTAACACGTGTGGCAACAGTAACTGACAACCACTGTTCCAACAAATATTACTTTATCAAGCCACCAAGATTCCCTACGCATTTACTTTTTAAAATTAATTAATCTCAAAATGTTGGTTGATAGAGTAAACCGTAAAACTAAGAAAGTATCGAGAGAAAACAGACACTCGTTCATAAATTCATATCAAATTGAAAGTTTAAGCAAATGAACACGAGTCAGTGGGTGCTTTCTAGAAATTATAATTACATTGGTAGAGGAGCGAGAGATCATTCGGTGGTGTATCTACACGCGTTGACCGAGCCAGCCAGCTATTTGTACTTAGTAGATCGAGCACGCCCACCTACATAACAAGTTCCCCACGTAGGTTGCTTACCTCTGACTTTTGGATACGGCATTAAATATTGACTTTAGATTTGAGAGCTACTTTAAATCTCAATTTTCAGAAAAAAAAACACCGACTGATTACAACAAAATTTTAGCACAAGACAATGGGTATAAAACATATGCATGCATGACACACCTAATAATAATTGGAAGTAACAAAAGTAATTTAATTCAATAATTAACTAAAAATCACAAGTCATTATTGGATACTAACATTAATTCTGACAAGCTAGATTTGTTTTGTATCTTTTTAGGGTTTCAGTGAACTTGGTTCCGTAAGCAAGAGAGAGGTCAAATTTCAAGTTCAGTAGCGACTTAAGCTATGTTGAAATATATGCCGTCAGTGCATACTTAGAACAAAAGTAAAACATAAATGAACTCATTAGAGAAGAACTTAAAATTTCAAGGCATCATCAGCAGTCATGCAGTCATCAGTAAATATTTTAGTAACTCTGTGACATTTCACTTGATGCAACACCAAGCGGGATGTTAATAGTAACATCAAATGGACGCCATTTTTATTACAGAATACCAACACCCACATACCGGAGTCTGTGATATACTTGAATTAATTACTAATCATGTCCATAACACCCACACGACCATTAAACTATAAGTAGGTACAAGTCAGTGATAAATAGAAAAACGTGCATACAAAGTAAGAGTTCAGGCACTCTCCGAGTTGTTATAAAAACAGTACATTAACAATGAGATATCACAATTCTATAAAGACATTAACGCAGATAGCAAAACAATTAACGAAATAACAAGTTTCCAGACAAAACAGACACATTACGGGCATAATTGCTCAGTTATTGTGGAACGGATCATATATCCTCGGATTAATTTAAATGGTTATGTACGAGAGGTCAGGGCTGCTTCAGAAGCTTCACGAGACTTGCTACATGAGCATACAAGTGTTTTAGAGGCGTTGGCGGGAAACGCCCTGCAATACAACGAACTAACTCGAGAAGTTGTTGGTAACGTAGTACATATATTACAACGTCGAGGTATATTTAAAACGTCGAGGTTGTGCCCCAGGAGGCGAGTTTCGAGCTTGAACCCAAGAAACCTTAGTAGGAACACCAAATAAATTATTCAAGAATATTTCACGAGTATAATTTAGCGATAATATGTATGGAGACAGTGGTTTTATAATACAAAGGAAGTAGGTAAACAAACCAAGCTCCAAGGTAGAAGTCAAGCAGTGTCAAAAAGTGAAGCCTGAATTGAGACTGATAGTAGAACTCCCAATTGATAGATCAGTATGTTGGGCCACAAAAGGGATGAATGGAAAGCAAGTGCATTTGGCCGAAATGTGATTTCTAAAGGAGGTGTGTGGTGTAACGCGAATGGATAAAATAAGGAAGAAGTACACAAGAAGTCTGAAATTCGCGCCAGTGACTGAAAAGTTGTGCGGTAATCGGTTATCGTGGTATGGACATGTGATGAAGAGGAATTAGGAAAATGTTGAGGGAAAATTTTAACAATGAATGTGGATGGCTATAAGAGTAGGGGAAGACCAAAGAAACGATGGATGGACTGTGTGAAGGATGATAAGGCTAGAAAGGAGGTGACTGCTGAGATGACGAGTAATATAGAAGTATGCAGGAGCACATGCTGCACCGACCCCAAATAAATTGGGATAAGGGCAGGAAAATTGCAAAAATAAATGATTTTAAAAGAGTAACCATGGAGTTTCTTGTCGGTACTTCTCCATAGGAAACCACTAACCCGAACCGAGCACAATTTTGTCGACGTTTTATAAGTGCAGGCCTATGATGCAGGCCTATGATTTTTTGTTTTTTTTTTTGAGAACGAGGAGTGTTACATAGAACTAACTTTGCTAAACATACCATATCATTTTGAAGGTATTTTTTTTGTAACGGAAATCTGTTTAGTTTTGATTGAGGGGATTGAGTAATTCAAACCACTTAACCTCGTTATCTAAAATATATAAATTATCATATAATATTTCAAAGAGAAAAGGGGGTAGGTAGGTTTATAGTCACAGTTCCTTTCTCCAAGAACACTTGGGAGTTGCACGGTACTCTCCTGGCTCAACCTGGTGTCACGAGGACCGTAGCAGTGTGCCACGCTGTAGACGACAGGAAGAAGACGACCGGCAGATGTTTGCGCCGACACGTAGTTTCTCAGCGCTGTCACGCAGGTATAAAAGGTAACCGACGCGCAATCCGCGAGCTCCACGGATTGCGGAGCTTGAAAAGGCGATGACGTCATCCGGAACTATGGATGGTGTTGTCCGCCGGAACTTAGGACGGTATTCTCAACCGGAACTTTGGACCCTGGAAGATAACGTCCAGCATGTCACAAGACGGTAACTAGCCATCTCCGCTGATTGTGACACCAAGGCAAGAGCGAGATATTATTATACCAGTGTGCCAATGAAGGTGATGTGTGGTAGTCACAATCAGTACGGATTTTACAAAACGGTAGTGAAGTGAGTAGTAAATGTATCCCATAGCCGTCATTACAGCTTTTATGGAAATCAAAATTAAATTAACCGAAGATCTATGGGGAATGTCTACTAAAGTTTGCCAAGCTATTATTGACACTATAGCACCGTACTTGGCCTTTTTTTTTACGGATGGGTAATCATCAAATAACCTCCCCCCGCGCTCTGAGCGGAGCGGGAGGAAGTGTCAGACTTGTACTATAAAAACCCATCCATGTTCCTTCTTAGCCCTTTGTGTTCCAGGGCCACGGTATCTCTTTCGAACAGTCCCGCAGCCCTGGCAGGCATCGGCCATCTCGGACCCCTTCCGGATTGCTGATCTCCTTGAGGCGCGCGTGGAACACGAACGCGCCGACACGGCCTGTCGTCATGAGACGGACGGACGGTGAGCTACCGTACTTAGCCTTAATTTTTAATTTATGTGTGGACCAAGGAGTCTTCCCGGACCTTATGAAATACAGCAAGGTAATACCACTTTTCGAATCCGGAGACAGTAAAGATACCAATAACTATGGACCCGTATCCGTGTTGCCGTTTTCCAGTCCGTCTTTGAAAAATTAATGCTTAATCAAATGCTCACCACTTTAACACCAATAAAATCTTACATGAGAAACAGTAAGGTTTCACCAAAGGACGTTGTACGACTGACGCCGGTGTCACTTTATTAAAACACATATTTACTGCGTGGGAAGAGGCACAAGATGCCTGCCATAGGAATCTCTCTGTTCCCTCGCGTTTGATTGCGTAAATCACGAAACCTTGCTCTTGAAACTTGAACACTACGGTTTACGTAATCTTGCGCTCAGTTTAGTAAATTCGTATTTGAATTATAAACAGCAGCGAGTAACAGTAAAAAGTGCAAATTCAATGGGTTTAAAAGTAAAAATGGGTGTACCACAAGGTACGATATTGGGTCCTTTCCTCTTTTTAGTATACATAAATGACCTACCCTATTTATTTAAAAAACAACCACAAATGGTGTTGTTTGCTGACGATACTTCTTTAATAATTAGGTTAAACAGACGTGCCATAAACCTCGACGACGTAAATAAGGCTCTAATGCGCTGATAATTTAGTATTAAATGGAAAAAATACTAAGTGCATAAGATTTTCTCTACCAAATGTCAAATGTAGTGATTGTGACATAGTATTGAATCAAGAGAAACATGAATTTGTTGTTGAACTGTTTTCTTGGAAATCACGCTCAACTCAAGGTTACAATGGGGTCTTCATTTAACATCTCTTGCAGGACAGCTGAGTTCAGCAGCATATGCTCTCAGAAAAATCTGTCAATTTACTGATGTAGATACCACGAGGCTAGTGTATCTTAGTTATTTTCATAGTATTATGACGGACTATAGCATCGAGCCTATATTTATTCTGCAGAAAAGAGTCATCAGAGCCATGTATAATCTACGTAGGCGCGAGTAAGAGAACTGTTTGAGAAAATTAACATCATGAAGGTTCCTTGTCAATAAATCTATGTAAACATAATGTACGTTAGGAAAAATCTGCATTCATTTAGTAAAAAGAGGTGACCGGCACCACTATTATACACGAAACAGGGACTAACTAGTTCAGCCAGGTATCAAGCTAGCTAAAGAAGACTCGTCTTTCATGGGATACTGTTTAAAATGTTACAATAAAATAAATCCCCCCTTTCTACAACTGAATAAGACGAAATTTAAATCTTGCATAAGACGCACACTATGTAAGCAAGCATGTTATAAGTTGGGGTATTACATTGATGATAAAAATGCTAGGCTAAATGCTGGTCTTGCTCCACAACCATAGGGGCAATCAAATTATCATGTGAAGTTATTGTGGAAGCTACAGAAGATTGTAAAAATATATTTGCATTGTATAGATTTAATCTCTTAGTATTATACAAATTGCAAAGCACATGTGTGAGTACTATGTGCTGTAAAGCCACCATTTACTGAGGACCTATATCTTTCATTGACGCGAATTTACCCTGGCGGTTGAGTGAATGTCATGCTCACTCAAATGTTACGCTGATGGTCGCGGGTGTGTCGGGTCATTTAGTTCCCTTCAATATGTTTGAGTTGAATGATGGCTGATACATGCGTCATGTTCGCGAACGGGCTCTGTCAGTTGTGACTGGTCATCTATTAGCTGCCATGGGTTATTGTAATTACTTAATTTTTGAATTATTGATTTAATATTTTCCTCTGGACTCTCTTCTATTTCTACATCGTTCTCGCATATTCTATTATTCTCAACATGAATAATGTAACCAAGATTTTATAACAATATTTTGATTTAAAAGAGTGTAATGGAGTTCCTTGCCCATTCGTCTCCATAGAGATCTACGCTTTGGAATGGACAACTACAGTACTTTTACAAGTTATTATGCCTTGTGTCTGCGACTGTAGCTTTGGGTTTTGATCTGTCTTTTGACTTTCAAAAGTGCCTGTAATGGTCTAATTGAATTAAATGCTTTGAGTTTGACCACACTAGTGAAACAGCTAATTATTTATGATTAGTAGCTTAGGACGGCCCTAATATTTTACGTCTGTGGTTTGATCTGTCATTATTATGTTGAAAATTATGATAAGTAAACAAAAATAACAATACAATGTTACAATCTGTTGCAAAACATTGCAACTATAAGTATCCCGACATAAATTAATAAGTGCGTCTATAAAAGAACCAATATTATCAATGTAATTAAGTTATGTACCTTTTAGTACTTGTGATGGTAATAAAATAAAATAAATAAGTAATAAAGCGTAACCATGACTTAATAATATTAACAATTCCGAAACATCATCATTTTACGTGGATATTACGTAGCGAACGAAAATATCTTATCTTTACAGCACGCTTTCAATATTTTGTGTGCTTTGCGATGATAACATTGCGGCATTTATTAAGTGCCATAACGCATCCCCTATTCTCTAGTTTAGCAAGCTATTGCATCTGGTACCGTGGTCTGAACATTAAAATCTATTGATTAACTGTTTAAATAATATATGTAGCAATAAATAAGTACACAGCTAAGTAGATAACAGAAATTACTTATCATTTCCAATGAATTTATACAAAATAATGACAAACTACTGAAAAATGCCATACATACTTTAAGACCTGAAAAATCTTTAGTGTATAAGGATTATGTTGGATTAGCGAGGATACTAGAGAAATCAAGTCAGACTACAGTTACATCAAATAAATTGCGATATTCAGGATGGATATTTTGTCGACGTTTTATAAGTACCCATGTAGACCTGTGTTAAATAAAATATTTTGATTTTAATTGATTTGACCACATCGAAATCCGAACGAAAAACCCAAAACAAATAATTGGTTTTACCTGAACTAGGAACAGTAACATACGAGTCGACTTAAGACCCACATTTACCACGTTTAATAGAGGTTTTAATGCTAGACTAAACAATTGAAGATGTTGCATGTAGTACTTTTTCATTAAAGTGGTGCCAATTTGATAGAAACTCGTTGTAGTCGTACTCGTAGGAGACCAAACTACTCATTTGGACCTAGGTACACTATACTTAGGTAACAGTATAGTAAATTATGAGTTCCAATTAAATCATCATATTATTGACCGAACTAGTCTCTTTACTTGTAATTGTAAATATTGGTAACCTTAGATGATTTATAATTTTTCTGCAGTCCAGTATCAGTTTTTTATTTAATTGAGAACTGTTTGGCATGGACAGTTGAACCCTCTATACTTGAGCGGGTACAGTTAATTGTAGGAAAATTCCCTGCAACATTATTTATATTATAGCGTTCTTCAGAAGGCCTGTGTTCTACTGAACATACGAAATCGACCAAGACAGACCTGAAGACCTTAAAAGAGTTTTCTAGATTTGGAATGCCGTGCTGAAAATAACATAGTATAAGCGTGCCCAATAAAACGATTAATCATAGTTTAAACACTTACCAGTTTATAAATAAAGTTTTGAACCTATCACTTTTCCGTACCATGATGAAGCCTTAAATCATAATAATTGACAGATTATAAGATTAGTATGCACAATAAAACGCGTTAAAAAGACAAGCTTGACAACATTGCATGAATAACTGGATCAAAAAATAACGTCGTTGTAAAATCCAATTTATTGATGCATCATCCACTTATGTTTCACAAACTATATAAGTACTTAGTAAAGTGACAGGAAAATATTCAACTTACGCATGTATTGTAGATTAAACTCAAAGCTATTCAAGACTGTCGAGCAGTGATCTCTAAAGAAACTATGAAAACGTTAACTTGTCATTAATTTTCCCGGAACACTTTCACAAGTTTTCAAATTTTCAAATCGCAAACACGTTTTCTAATCGCTAACAAATAGAGGGCGGGTCCTCAATCAATTTGACGTAAACGCGTAACAAAGCAAAATAAGAACACAAAAAATACCTAAACAAGACGTTATATAATAACCAGCCATGATTATGACATCAGGTTGGCAGCCACCTCTCAATACGTAGAGATCCGCTTAAAAATTAAACACAAATTGCCTTGAGCACACAAACTTCTAAATTAAGTTGTTACGCTCAAATTGGTCAGAATGTGTGGAAGTACTGGAAGTTGAGTCTGATGGCGTCAAACTGGTATGCTAATGTAATTGTTATTTATATTAGAATAATAATATGTCATATCGATGTGGCTGACAAGCGACAGTTGTCAAACCGATTAAGGTAAATCATACTTTTTCCCTAGATACGAGTTAAAGAAAAGCATTTGAATAGTTACACTTTTGATTTTTTTTATTAATCTGTGGATACGATAAAATTTTGAAATCAATAAAATTTTATTTATATTATTTATTATTTATATACTTAGATTTATTTGCTACGGTAAAGTAAAATATAGTAACAGTTGTAGGTAGTACCAGATGTTTCAGGAAACGAAGCAAAAATACGTGACACAAAACTTTAGAAAGGCAGGACGGTACTGCTCCCAAAAATATTGTACTCTAGAAAACCATCCTTCATGTAGGTGTACCAATTGGTACTTTTTGCTGAAATTTGAATAAAAACGAAACTCAAATTCGACACAAATATTAAAAGCAGAAATATATAAATACATCACATTATAAATTCACGTGTCTACCTGTATAGCTCAAACTAAAGAGGCAGTCTCGAGGCCTTGCTGCGCGCAGGCAAGTGACATCATGCTCGCGACAGCCGAGATCACAATCAAGACGATTTACATTATCGTCCTATTGATTTACAAGCACTATCATATACTCACAACAAATAATTGGCCGCACACGACAATTCCTCAGATGGATTCAAATTGGAAACTTGACTGTTTGCTTCGTAAATCAATAGTGTTTATCGGATTACAATTATAATCAGTTTTGCGGTTATTATTCCGTAACACGTGGAAATAGCGTTTATAAAGAACACGCTGATTAGTTTGTATTGCATTTGCATACATGGCATTACGTTTCTTGACAGTAAACTTCAACGAAGGATCTTAACATAATGTTATAAACACTTGGCAGTGAGATTGTTTATCTCGGTACAATATTATATGGATGATACAGATCTAACAAAATGCTCAATGAATCTATATATAAAATTCAAAGTCCTGACTGACTGACTGTTTGTGATATCAACTCACAGCCTAACCCACTGGTCCCGGAGACCTAAAATAGGAGGGGAAGGGATGAACGATTGTATGGAAATCTATAGAGTTAGAAGCATGAAATTTCATAGAAAAGCTTCTGGTTAGAAATAAATAAATACGTATTTTA
This sequence comes from Cerastis leucographa, assembly GCA_963082945.1. NCBI lineage: Eukaryota > Metazoa > Arthropoda > Insecta > Lepidoptera > Noctuidae > Cerastis > Cerastis leucographa. The sequence continues at coordinate 14,124,480 of OY720356.1, read as the reverse complement.
GCGTTTTTTAGTCTACCCCCTAAAAGGTTTAGAAAGTGGATGAAAGTTTATATGCGCAATCTGTCATTTTTTAAGTAAGAAGAATGACATTATATTGAAGTTTGTGAGTAAAAATAAATGAATACGTATTTCGTCATTTTTTGGAAATTCAACCCCAAACGGGAGAAAACGGTTGAAAACATTAGGACAACAAAAATGGTCAGATCAGCTTGAAATTAACTATTTGTGTTTTTTGATTGAATTGATAAACACGTATTTCATAGTTTTTGGAAATTCCACCTAACCTCTGAGATGAGATAAATACGCTAAAAAAGACATCTACATACCTCTAGGGGAACAGACACATTGGCTTTTGGGCACAAGGTGGCGCCGAGGAATTTTTCAGTTTTTTCGTCATGGTTTTCGTGGATTTTTCTGGGTCGCTGATAACGAAGATGAGTTCAAAATGAAAATCCAAGATGCCGCCGCGGAAAATTTTCTATTTTGCCATTATGGGTGTTATTTTTGAGGTTTTTGGGGTCACTGACAATGCAAATGAGTCCAATATGGAAATCCAAGAAGGCGCCGAGGAAAATTTTGTTTTTCTTTATGGGTGTCGTTTTAGTGGTTTTCAGGGTCGCTGGCAATGAAAATGAGATCAAAATGAAAATCCAAGAAGGCGCCGAGGAAAATTTGCTGTTTTTCATTCATGGGTGTCGTTATCGTGGTTTTCGGTTTCGCTGACAATGAAAATGAGGTCAAAATGAAAATCCAAGATGGCGCCGAGGAAGACTAGATTTTTCCTTGACGGGTGTCGTTTTCGTGGTTATCTGGGTCGCTGATAACAAAATGAGAATTTTCTTCAGCGCCATACGGATTTTCATTTGATCTCATTTTCTAGGTGCAAATAATGAAATTTAAAATACACAATGTCTCAATATCCTCCCCCTAGGCTATGACTGGCATTGATTGAAGTGAGAACCGTTTTTCACATGGGCAGTTTTATGTAGCATTTTAGCCCCAAAAGGAAACACCGCATTCATCATTTACAAAGAGGTGCTACGGTAATTCATTATTAATATAGTTTTCCCTTTTGAGTTAAATAATTTTATTAATAACACTTACAACGGGATATTTACCATGTGTATTATTTGTTTCGAGTTCCCGATATTTCGGCGCTGTTGCAAACGCCATGATCACGGATAAACTGAAGTTATTGCGGGTGGGTGTTTATGTGCAGACAAATCGGTCTACCCTCTTCCTTGTTCGTTTTTGTGCTCCGTACCACTACCACTGTCACTCACAACTCGATTCTGTTCCCGACACACAAAACTCACTGTGTCCACTCGCGAACTTTTTACGGCCCTTTTTAGGTTTTTACACAGTTGAACCACTGGTACATACACATGGTAAATATCCCGTTGTAAGTGTTATTAATAGTGTTAGTGACAAGTAGTTTAAAAACTTAAATAATTTTGTTTATTCTGAGTATTAGTGAACATAAAAAAACGGGTTGCACTCCGGGAGTGCCGGTAGAAGTGAAAACTTGAATATTAACATTGTACATTTTTCATATTTTGGAATGGTTAGGGAATAACTTTGCACGAATTGCTTTAATTATCAGTATAAAAGTACTATCATTTATGTGCTAAAATACAATATTCATTTATTGCGCTATCTTACACAAACATGACAATTTATATTACATAAAAAATTTAACACATCAGAACTGTTTACAATCCGTCTTACGAATTTTACGTCTCTGGAGAAACCGAAGGTTGCAATGACAGATGTCAAAGGCAATGACAGATGTCAAAGGCAATGACAGATGTCATAAAGTTCAAATTCCTTTGTAACCTAATGTCAATCCGTCTTACGAGTTTTACGTCTCTGGAGAAACCGAAGGTTGCAATGACATGTCAAAGGCAATGACAGATGTCATAAAGTTCAAATTCCTTTGTAACCTAATGTCAATCCGTCTTACGAGTTTTCAATCAGGACACGTTGCCTGATGCGAGTTTAACATTTTTTACCAATCACAAAAGTGCTCAAAGCCGCTAAAGAAGTTTTCACTTAAAAAAAAAGCTATCTCATTTACACCGTCAACTATATCGAAAGGCGTGGATGGACGTATAAAATAAATTCTGGTTCAACCCATTTTGGTCACTAACAGTCTGAAATAAAAAAAAACGCCGTAATATACTTTTTTTATAACCAGAATGAATTCCGAATTCTCTGGCTTCTTACTACTTTGAAAATCACAGACTTTCACACAACTATTTATCCTATACTTAAGGCGGAAACACACTTACGTGTCGTGCCGTGTCGTGACGCGCCAGAAGCATACGGTTTCATACATCGTTGCGACACGACACGCCATGCAAATATGTCCCTAACCATATTAAATGTATGAAACCGATTTGCTTCTAGCGCGTCACGACACACCACGACCGTAAGATGTTTCCGCCTTTACACTTACGCGCGAGCGAAGCCGCGGGCAACAACAATTATCATTCTATAACATTTAAATGACATTATTTTGCGGCGGTAATGCACACGTGGGCAATTGCCGAACTCCACGCGGGCGAGGCCGCGGGCAGAAGCTAGTTATTCTATAAAATTTAATGTAATTGAAATCTGAGGAGGCTCATCACGCCTATAACGTGGATATAATTTGAAAATGTAACATTGTGGCTATGAACTAATCCAGTAGACGTTCCACCGACCACAAGCATTGTGTTCAGCAAATTGCAAAACAAATGGCGTAATAGTCAGTAACAGTTGTATTGAAACATACGACTAAGTATCCAAGGGTAATATTTGAAATTTTTATGTGGCCACTCGTACGTGTATGAATACTAATTCGTCCTTTCTTGTAAATGACATTGCCAAATTGTAGAATGAAAAACTCCATAAATTTCGCATGGAAATGAGACTTTTTGGCACCAAACTGCCGATCGTTTGTTTATAATTATGTGTAAATGTTCTAATAATTTGTTGATTTTGGATTTTTATTTTATTACATTTTACAAATTAATATTATTTTTAAAACTAGATAACTAAAATAACAACAAATTATAAAAGGGCGTCAAAAAACTCCTCCTCAACGCTGTCAACTGGTAACGTGCCCAAGAGACTGGCGGCGTTGCCACGTTGTATGGCAATACTTAGCCTCTGGCCAAAGTAAAACCCAGGATAAATTAAAAATAAAATTTTGGATTGAACGTATTATTTGGCCTAGACATCGAAATTGAGTTGTTCGACGCCTCGTTTGACCTCTTTCTAGTCTGTGTTACGATGAACCTTCATTATTCAAGAAACATTTGGTCTGAACCCGTAAGTATTATATAAAATTTAAGAATCTCGATTTACGTTTATGTTTATTGCCTATTGCCATTTAGGTATGTTATATATATAGGGTTATTTCAGCTACTTTACCACGTAATGCCTACACAATATCTCAAATGAGTTTATTGATGCTCCCAATTACAATAATTCAACTTAACCTATCAATAAACATCTTATCTTTCCTGCCCTTTATGTTGTATTTTATTCTTCACCTTTCAAAAAACTATTGCAAGCAATGTAAGTATAAATAACTTGGCATCTTGCTGCACACTGAGTTGACCGACAATGAGCCCATCAGAAATGGTCCGAGCGCAACCGGTGTCGCAGGTTCTAGTCGGTCGCGTGCGACTCACCCTTTACACCTCAATACTGGACAATATATAAGTATAACTTAGATCGCTATCTTAACAGTCATGTGCCGTTAATTGAACTAGAAGCACTACAACTGCTTAATGGCTAACTTGTATCTACTTCTCTATCTATCGTTCAAACTATAAGCTTGCCTACTTCTAGGGAAAGTCAAGTAAATTCGCAATGTTTTGTTAGCAATTAGAAATTCAATAAGCGACGATTCTAAAGGTAATGAATTCAGTGTCACAATAACATAAGGATCGTTATGTAGATGAACAATGGTAATGCAGCTGTAATTAGGTGTGAGAATGACGGAATAATAAATCTTTAGAGTAGGACAGTGGACACTTGACTGTGTGGACATTGGCGATGCGACCTCGCGAATCGTCTGCTTATTCTTAATCGGGTCGAGCGTTCAATGTCACCCGCGTTACTGCTTATGTAAGACAAGAGATGTCGCGAGGCAAGTGACTGCTTTGATTTTTGCTAGTCAATTTTACTATTTCTCAAGTTTAAAGGCAGTACAGCCCTATTGAATCCGTGGTCAATTTGACTGGTTGGGGATTGTATCAGGAACTTGAAGGCACGAAGGTGCAAGTTTATAAGGAGATGTTCGAATCAGAGTGCGCTTTTATATCTCGTTAGTACACCAGACAATAAATACCATAGAGAAGTCATATGTATAAACAACCTGCTTGTATAGATGTAGGTAGGTACCTTAGTTCTACGATCACCAATCACAATACCAAGAGTAGTTATTATGACAAAAGCTTGGGGATTGATAATATTGTAGCGGGCATCAAAAGAAGCATTTAGTCATGAACGTGACAATAAAAAGATAATTAAAATAATAGCATTCACGCGGTATGAGAATATTTAAATATTTTAGTCTTTTCATATCATATCATGTCATATCTTGTGTAACATCTTCGATACTCGTGTTTTGGTTCCGATACTACGCAAAGGAATGTTGCTTTTCTTGTATTTATATGTATACACCGTGTAAATCACCTCATCACGAAGCCGTTAACCAAGCATTCTGTACATGAAACTAAGTAACTTTACGCAAAAATTATTGCTGGGAAACGACTTTTTTTTGGGGGGTGTAAAATCATGTTTTGTGGTAGAACTCAATGTAATGCACTCAAAACATTGTGCTGATGGACGGATTGAATAGTATGGGGGTCGTGGAGGTGTTTAAAGTAAAAATCTTACATTAAAACCTTGTATTTAAAAAAATACTTGTCAAAAAGTTGGAACTTTGACCCCTAATATCTCCGTAACTAGAAGGTTCCCAGGTATGGTGTAGAACAAAAAAATGATCGCAATGACAGGGAGACCCAGTGCCTTTCGGCTTCGTTAAGAGGTGTTTTACACCCTTTATAGATAGATGCTACTGACAATGACCGATATCTTATAAATAGTTAATATATATAAAACCGCCAAAACACATCACATAGCTCCTAGAGTAACAAAAACATTAAAAGGTTTAGATATAGGCATTTCTTATACTAGATCAATGTTATAAAAAGCAAAATCGATACTAGATTTACGAGGCATTTAGGTGAGTGCTATCCCAAAAATCGCTTCAGCTTACAACTGGCGCCACAGGAAGGCGTTAACGCGTTTACAAGGTACTGCCTCAAAGAGGACTAAAGATTGCATCCTCCGATACAATCTGTTTAAAGTAAATAGCCAATTAGGCTGATAACAATACTGATGCCTCGCTGATATCGCACAACCTTGACTTTAAAGATCCATGTTTTCGTTGTTTTGACGTAATTTGCAGTTTTTATTCATAGATAGACACGAAGTTTAAGATATTGTTCGTAAAATCTAGTATTGAACTTGATAACTCAAAATTGTATGATTGCTTAAGTGAAGGGTTTGGCAGTTATTTAACATGTTAGTGCAAAATCTACAGTTAATTAATAGGAAGACTTCGCTTATCTACTAGGAGTACACTCAAATAATGAAGTATGGAACTAACCTGGTGCTTCTAACTTTACTTCCATGCTGCGTAATATTATGAAGTTATTAAACAGGTAACAACACATTACTAATGAGTATAAATAATTTCGTAGCCACCTAATTGTTGTGCTCGAATTCCACAAAACTCGTCTGTTAAAAAATGTGCTAATTAGCCATACTTCATTTGTTGGACTTTATCACACATCTTTGTTGAGCTAAAAGTTACTTAAATATTGTCCAGGGTCTTTTATACACAACCTTGGACATATTTTTAAACAATATACATGCAACGTGGGCGAACTGGCAATATTACAGAACGAAAATGTCCAAATTAGGACAAAATGAAAGCTATAGTAATGAAATGGCGCCTCATAACACAATGGATACTAATAACTCTAACTCAATATTAATAATTGCGTCATCAAAATTATGAATATTCGTCCAAAGTTAGTATTTCCCTCTAAAGCTTTTAAAGTTAATAAAAAAAAACGCAGTCTAAGTGTGAGAAATCGACCAGAATTTTCCACGAGACTAATATTTAAGTAGAAGCAATTTATCCGTAAACTGCCTTGTAAAATTAGTCATAATACATAGAAGTATTTACTTGCGACTGATTTGTACCAGAAAATATTTACCAACCGACATATCAGGCCAACGGGGCTAATGTTGACGCCACTCGGGGACTAGAATGTAAACATACCGCGGATTGGGCGCATATTGCACAAAATTTGTTTCTAAATTGAGCCGGCATACCGTGCATCGTAATAAATCAACGCTTCTAGCCTGTATTGAGGACAAGTCCGACCTAAGAAAGGTAAATGCCTCAATGCTAGTAGTTGTAAGGAGAACGCGGGCCGCGGAGGCGAGAGGTCGCCCGTTCTAACACGGCGGCCCCCAAACAAACGCACACTTATTTGCCAACACGCGTCCATCTTAATACTGTGTCTGTGTCTCTGTATCTACTCGATGAATTAACCTAATGCATTATAGTAATGTGCTGCAATACACCTAATCTGTTTTGTTGAAATATTTCACTGTTGGACCTTTATAACCCGCTACATTTAAGGTTAACTGCCGAAATGCTGTTAGACAAAACTGCATTACGTCATTATCGCCATAATTTACGATAGCGCACAAAATAAATGCCAAGTTATTTCGATTAAGTGAAAACTAGATCTGGATGCAAGTTAGTTGGTAACTTGTTTGAATGTTAGGTATGTAGAACTAGTGTTGAATAATGAAACGCCTCTACTTTTCATGAAAGTGTGTCCTCGAAGGCGCACGTGACCGCATGGACAATTATAACAATAACGACCAGCAGAGCACATGCGCAAACTAACATGTGCATCATCCTGCTCGATACTAATCAAATCTGTTGACACGTCCGAGAGAACTAAACGAAAACAACATATTCACACCTAAATATTGCCAATACCTTTGATGAATGACAAAAGATAGACTTTGGTATTACGGTCAAGGTGATTTTGAGCAGGCGAAGAAAATTAGACAATATAGGTGGTACTGTAAAACTTCCTTGGTAGGTACGTGAATATATGACACGTGATTAGCACAGGAGCCGTGAAATTACAAAAACATGATCGACCGTATTTCTATATATATTTAAAGCATTCGCTTTACATATTATGTATTCGTCAGACAAAGTACTCGACTAACCCATATTAAAATCAACCGTTTAGTGGTTAGTTCTACTAAGGTAACTTCAAAGGGAAATTAATAACGGGTGGTGTTCATGTGTGGCCAGTCGTGTTGCACCGGGCTGAGGCAACACGACAACTGACATATTGATTATGGAAAAAGAAGCAAAAACAAAGTTTCAAGGTAAGTGGTGCAGCTCTGTGCGTATAAAGTTACGAATAACCAGGATTCAGACTGACAAGTCTCTTTGACCCACGCCACAATGATTGTGTAATGTTCATAAATATTATCAGTATACCGGAACAAAAACTACCTGATCGTATCAAGCGTGTCTGCGCGTAATTGCAGAAGTCACGGAAAAATATGTCACCTGGTACGCTCAAGTGGTGAGGTAAACCTTTCAGTATTTATTTTACTATTGTAATTGCAAAACTGAGCATGTTTATCTAAGTACAAGCTCATAAAGGCTGTTGTTTATGATTGTTAAGGAAATCTGACCGAGAGAAACAAACCGTATGCACTGCAGAAATATGCATACTAAAACTTTTATGCACTGCCCTGAAATTGTTGCGGCCCTTTACGGTCTCTTTATTTTGGGGTCAGACAACGACATGCAAGATATAATATGCCATACCTACATATTTGTACATTGTGTCTTCAAATATAAAATACTAAGTAAGGCTAAGAATGGTAGCCGATTCTATGGTGATGTAAAACGAACCAACCGTCTAGCAAAAGCTTGAGCATACTTGATGAACATGTTCGGTGAAAGATATGAGAAGTAGAGTAGTTTGCCTCTATAAAGTACTAAATCTGGGTACAAGTTACAATCTGCATCACGTCTATGCAGGCAAGCGTGGGGAAACTTGAGGCGCTGCGCCGTAATGGAAAGATCCGTGTATCTGTATAAGTATTTCACCTTCCATATGGTGGTAGAGCAAGTTATTGCACTGCGCCCATAATAACCTGATTCAACATTTCGTCAGACTATTTTAATCATTATCACGCATGAATGTTTGACCCTTTAAATAGGCGTAAGAAATTGGTATATTTGTTTTGACCCTCATAATTTTTGCTACCGGTCTTTAAAGACCCTGAATCCCTGTTTAGCCTCGCACGATGTACAACCGGTAGCTACGCACTACGCGATGCGTCGCGCGCGCCGCCTATATGGCAAGGTCGGCGGGTGCGCTTGCGCCGCGCCGTCGCACGCGACATCCGCGCAATCACTTTCACTGAGCGTCTTACCAAATGCACCGAGAGTTATGTAGACTAGAAATGACGGAGGGCGAGCAGTGTTTATTTGTTGGTAACACACAGTATATTTATCATGTACAATTCTAACAAGGGACCTCTTATCTACATTGCAGGTAGATCATTTATTTTCAAGTTTTCGACATTTTGGTCTAGGTTATTCTTACTTAGAGATAAGTCGGTGGGACGAACGGGAATACACGAGATAAACGAGCTTCAAGCTTGAAAAATATAAGATTTTAACAAGTTTTTAAAAATGGGTTCTTAAAAAGCGACTTAGGTACATTTTATTCGTTGTTATTTTTAGTCGGCTTATATTTTAATCAATTAGAGGTATAGAATATTTTCTTGACCTCATAGCATGAACATAGAAGTTATGTTCTTATAATGTCCAGTAGTAAAATACTATATTTGCGTTGAACCTGCTCGAGCCACATCTAGTAGAACGTAACTTGGCAATAGTACCGCGCATTTGGCTTCCTGTTCGACTCGCGCTAAATTCGTTTCAGTGCGAACTGTGCTTTCGCAACTTGACTAAGCTCACGTAACCACAGTTTCAAAGCACAAACAAGACATTCATATGTGAGTATTGTGACGACTAGATAGAATGTAATGTACGCAATGATATTATTTAACATTCTATGAAGGCTATCTACAATACTGTTTCTTTTCACTTCGAGGCTTCTATGGATCAGAGAGCACATAGAATCAAGTAGAATGCTGTTGTCATGTAGTTTTCTGAAACCTGAAAACCCGTTAAACCGGCATCATCCGTATCCTCAGCTAGATAATTGGGTTGAAGGGGTCATGTGGCCACCAAACCGAGAAAAATCCTGCGTGAAAAATTTCAGCTGCGTCTGATAAAACTGGATGTAGCCGTAATAAAAGTGTGTCGTTACGACCACGCGGCCATGGCTTTTTTTTAACAACACTATTCCTTGATTTTGTACAGGTTATTTAGTTATTATTGTGTGTTAAAAAAATAATTGAAAAGTTTTTTGGATCCGAAAGATACGTAACAAAAAACATTGTCTTTGGGCGATTTAGAATCCGTGAGATATAATTTGTAATACACCCTAACGAAACTTTCAAAACGTATTGAAGGTTTTTACTTTATGAAAAAAAAATGTTATTTTTTCTATTATTGGTAGCTCTACATATTTACTGGTTACTAGGTACTGTTTGTAAAATATAAACCTAGGACTTTTTCGAGTATTTTTACATTGTTTTATAAATTCAAATTTAGGTTTTACAAAAAAATTCAGACCTCTATGCGATGCTTTTTCAGCGAGATATCGGCGATAACGTGTTTTTCCCCGTTTCGATGGCGCGGCTATGGGGTTTTAGTCATATAGCTCCTAAAATATAAACCTAGGATTTTTTTCTATATTCTTAATTTTTTTTTTACAAATTCAATCCGTTACTAACCTGAATTTCAGGTCTCTGTAAAGCGTAGTTTTAAAGATCTCCGTGGCCGCGCGGTTCTGCGCGTTTCAATGGCGCGGCCACGTTCAAACCCTTATAACTTTTTAACCATAACTTTGACAAAATGCTTTTGGGAATCAACTTTTACAAATTATTACAAAATCATGACATAGTTTTTTTTTTTTAATCGCCATTGCCGCGCGGTCCAAACAGACACATAAAAGTAGGAAAAAGATTAAGTGTGAACTTCATTTTGGATAACTACCTACAAGTCTTTAAAGTTCGTTTCAGTCAGATAAAAACAAAACTCAAGACTTGGTCTCTAGACATTATGTCAAGCATGTCCTGTCTTTAAGTACCTATGATTAACCATTGATTGGATGAAATCCTCTTCATGTATGAATTATGTCTATTGTTTAGATTTAACAAATAGGCCGATAATTGGATAGGAGTTGCAATAATTAATTAAGTAACGAATCATTTTCTGCTATGCATGCTGCATGTGGATAGATTGATGATTTACTTAATTGTACCTTGAATCATAAGTTAAACTTGGTAAGACCAATTTTTTAACTACATATATCTGTAGTTAGGGATTTGACCTTCACAACCCTGGTACTAGCAGGGATGTGGAGGTCAGATACGCAGTTGCTCCTTGTAAAATAATGGTATTCAGCTGCATCCGGTATGACTGGAAGCCGACTGCAATAAAGTTTGGAAAAGGCTACGCAGATGATAATGATCTGTAGTTAGGGATTTAAGTAGTTTATTGGGGGTATAATAACTGAAGTAGATACCTACATATTAATAACCTGCTAGTGTTAAACGCGATTGTTCTTTTGATAATAGTTTTTACAGCGTTTTGCATATTCTGACTTTTATAGTGCATATTTTAATATTAAATAGCTCATTTAGATACTTGTTTTGGCACTTTTTATAGCAAATTATCATAAGCTGACGTATCGTTTTCACACTCACTTAAATACTAGTAAATAAAACTGTAATATAAGCAAATTATTTGATCCAAATTATGACAAATTTGACATAAGGAAATCTATTCCTGTTTGGTTATCACCAGGCAGAAAACAAGGCAGGTTTAAAGTACTTAGGTCCCTACTCCATTCCTATAAATATAATAAGCCCTACATAAACATAGTAATTAAAATTCATGTTCGTTAATTCAATGAACCCTTGGTTGACCTCTCTTTGTCATAGTAGCGGATATGGCGCCGGCCGGCCCGTCGAAAGATATAAATTTCTAAGGCGAGGGAAATGGATGCATCAGGAATTATAATCAAACTGGATAGCTTGGCCAATAGCCTAGGTGACTGACCGTACTAGACTAGTCAAAAAGATGCCATAACCTGTATTTTTTTTTTTCATTTTAAATCCTTGATAATCGCCTGAAATCCCCGAAGGGTAAGCCAGAAGTGTACCACATATCGAAAGTTTAAATCCGACGCTATAAGGAACGAGCCAATTGCCACCAACCGGGCAAAAATACAGTCTCCGTGGTTGCTAGTGTTGCTACTGAGACAATTTTGTTAGAAAACCCATTAAACACTGGCCGACCTGGGAATGGAACCCTGAACCTCAGGGCTCAGCTGTCGCTCTGGCGGCCGCTATACTAACGAGGCAGCTTTTTTCCTTTATTTTTAACCGACTTCAAAAAAGGAGGAGGTTCTCAATTCGACGGTATGTTTTTTTTTTTTTTTTGTGTGTATGTTACGCGATTACTCCGCCAATTGTGGACGGATTTTCAAAATTCTTTTTTTGTTCGAAAGGAGATACTTCTGAAGTGGTCCCATAGTCACCAAGTCAGGATCTGATGATTGGATCCTGGAGAAATCGAGGGCAACCCTCAAATTTTATGGGCCCACACATCGTTTTTCGCAAATCTTATGAAGTAATTTAAGTACTTGCGTATGGTAATCATCATCTCATGTAGCTGAGCTGATGATGGAAGGTACAACTCCTTAACAGTAAGGAGTAGGCATCGACTGATTTAGTAAATTATTTTTTTAATGTTTGAAAGGGCGTTTGCCATTTTGCTCTCGTGATCATCAGGTCAGGAGGTGATGGATTAACCATAGACGATAGAAAACTTCAAAAAACGACAGCACATGTCTCGCGTTTGCTGCGATTGTTTGTGTATGCATAGTTTACGCCATAACATAACATAACATTACGCCAGTTCGCTTTTAAGGACGCTTTTAAATTGTAACAATAATACAGTAAAGGTGTAATTTATCAGAGTTACATCTAATTACATTTATAATTTTTAGGTAGGTATATTCTTATATGTAGATACTAGCTGGAAAGTTGAAAGGATATATTATATGTTAAGTAATAGGATGCACCGCGCACAATCGAGGTGACATCTTTAGGAAGCAGGATATTGTATGCTTCTCCTTCATTCCGCATTCAAGGTGTAAAATTCAACGGAACGTAAGCTAATATAATTTTTTTCAACTCAATACGGTTTTTCTGTATTTTTCTGTAGCTACACGTGCCTTGTAATTTCGACATTAGGTTATTTAAATTACAGTAGGTATTTACTAATTCTTTTGTGTTTTCAAATCCTATTTCTTTTTCGTGTTAAGTTGCTTTCTCGCCTTATCAAGAGACTTAGTAGATAAGTACCTACCTACGCATTGGTAATGTAGGAAGTACGTTATTTTTTCAACATTAAATATAGCTAGATAGGTATGACTAGTTATCTCTGTTCTGATGTAGATTCAAAGTACTTACTGCGTCAGAATTTGTTGTAATTTCAGTAGTTTTATCATTCATAATATATCATATTTCATCATTATTTCACACTGAGAAAATTTCAAAGAAAAATAATGCCAAAACATATTTCTAGTACTTAGTTAATTTTGTTTTTTTTTTTTTTAATTTTAACTAATAAATAAAATTAAAAATGAAATTGAAAATGTCTTAGAAGTGCGAACTACCTAATATTGCGCCAGCGCACGTACCTACACAACAAACACTGAAAAATGAGCCAATTGGCTTGCCCATAAAATTAACTGATAACACGTACCTACACGTTGAAACTCTCCTACTGTACCCATATACACAAATGACGCACTTTATAATTGTTTGAGCGTATTCTTGTTTTAGATAGATATTCATAAATTTCACCTACGGATACTACAATCTTATTCGTAATAGTTGTCAAGACTTACATCTAGTTTATTTAGCGTAGGCTAGTCAACACTCGTGTGTCCGGCTAGCTTAATTATCTGTCACAGACCACCGAGTTTACTTACGACTGCTTTCCTGGTTAAAATATTCCCAGTTAAACCCGGCACGATGCCCAATAAATAGCAACGGACGTTCTTATCGGCGACGTGCTAAGTAAGTAGTCATTGACCGGGAACGGTTATTAGGTTTTTCCGTTTATTCTTTGTTATTGCAAGTTTATTTCGCGCCCGGTTCTCTCTATACAAATCGAACACAGCTACTGAAAAAGCAAAGATACTTGGTGTACAGGTTTTTGACTGGAAGAGTCCAGATTGCCACGTTAATGATTACTGTTAAAATGCATCTCTTAGGAGCTGGTAAATGGACCCTAGTCAGTTACTGCATTGCAAGTCGAGATGGAAGCGGAAACGATAAATTGTTCTACTTTTAGCCTACTTTGGAAGAGGAAAAGTATATGAAAATAAAGCAATGGAAACAAAAAATTAAGGGATTGTTATAAACGAGTAATGGATGACACGTGGCGACATCTTCTTGTGTGCATTGCAAATTACGATACTGAAATTATGAACTGTCCTGTCATAATATGGCATTCGTAGTTACTACCTACCTGTCTAGATAACAACTGTATTTACCAAGTATCTAATATATTCATTTTCCTTTAAGCGGATGTTATATACTTCGATTGATAAGGAAAAAAAAATAGCTTATTTTATTTGAAATGTATTGTGATGATTTTTGAAGATAAACGTGTGATAAAATTACAAACAGAAAAAAGTCATTTTTATTGGAAAAGATTTTTAATTGATTAGTAACTGAAATAATAATAATTCTACAGCATTAATTTATTCTTATATACGTTACAAAACATTTCATGGTTAGAGGTTAGACAGGCTACCAAAGACAGGGAGCAGCTGTCGGGACTATTCCCTCCCTACGTCACAGATGGAAAATCATCCGATCTGAAGTTTATCAGTTTTCAAATACTTGGAAAACTTCTTGTTTTTCCTATACCCTTCTACGCAAATCACGTATCTATTATCTTAAGCCGTACATCTCCGCTGACAAAGTGACCATATAGGCATGCATAATAAAGTAGGTAAATCAATAGTAAGATTTTAGTTATGTGTTTTATCGCGGTGTGTGCCGAAGTAGGTGCACGGCTGTGCTTTGATATTTCCGTACCTTTATTTGGTGAGTCATGAACATGATAACCAGAATGTTAGTAGATAATGACTCCATACAGTTACGTAGCCGTTTTGAGAATAAAGATTTGGTAAGCAAATACCCAAAGTCGCTAAACACTTGTCTTTTCTGGGTCTTCAAAATCAGGTCCATCTACCATCCGTTCATTTACATTGAAACACTTTACTGAGCATAATTTTTTAAGTTTTTGTTATGTTATCGTTATTCATACAATCGTTAGTTCTATTAGTTTTATACACGGATCAATTGCCAACCTATTTACCCAATAAACAGATATACCTAAGATCAACTTGTTATTTCAGTTATCTCTAGAAATCCTTACTGAAAATTATTTTCTTTTAAATAATATTGCAAATAAAAGGAAAGGTTCAAGCTATCATTTTCAAGCGGATCTTATCCCCTGAATCAAAAGAACAAAACATGATTACGGTATTTAATATTAAACTCCTGTTATTTCCTATATATTCAAATAGTAAAGAAGAAGAAAGCAATCGAATCTTCGATTGATCGTTTTCAGGATAATCGATGGTTTTACAAGGTTGATATTTACTTTTTCCACCAACTTCCGAAACGAACAGGTACATTTTTTTTGTGTACATATTAACCCACAGAAAAATGTGTGATTAAATTTGAGTATGTTCAGAAATATACTATTCTATAACTAATACTAATAATAAAGCTGAAGTTTTTTTATGTTTTTAACGCGCTAATCACAAGAACACAGACTTTTTCAGTGTTAGATAGCCCATTTATAGAAGAAGGATATAGGGTATATGTATATCACGCTACGACCAATAGGAGCGGAGCGGAGAAAACGGGGAAAATGAGACGCAGACGAAGTTGCGCGGGACAGCTAGTTACTCATAAAGAAAGATTAACAAAATAATGACTCATTTATTAAATGGATGAAAGTAACACTCAAAAATGTTTAGATATGATTGTGATTTGATTTATAACGATACGTGGATAACGCGTCGCAGTCACATCAGCGCATGATTCGGTTTTGTTTACACATACTTGACAATAACAATCGGCGCGGGCGTCGCAACACACACGTATACACCGGGCAGTGTGACAAGGACACCAATAGTGTGACGAACCAACACATATTATACTTAGCGGACATTTTCAAGGCACATTAGTATTGACACAATGTGAACCTGACCCGATTAAGAACTAATTAAAAACATTAATACTTCAGTCATAATGGAAAAGGCTATGCGCGTGAAGATGAAATGAAAATCTGTACATCGGCTAAGGTCAGCAGTTATATTGCATTGACAGACCATTGTAATTTTATAAAGTAGGTGGGTAGGTAAGTAAGTAAATTAACGAACTTTCATTTATAAGATTACTACTTATCTGCCCCCGACTTCGTTCGAGTGGATATTTTGATGTGTTTTTTAGGGATAAATTTCGGATAACGGTAGGGTAGGGTAGGTAGGTAAGGTAGGGTAGGGTAGGTAGGTAGGTTGGATAGGGTAGGTAGGAAAAAGTGCATTGCAACGCATGCCAGGGTACAGCTAGTCTAAGATAAAGCAGGTTTAGTTTTTAATCGACTTC
Organism: Cerastis leucographa; assembly: GCA_963082945.1. Lineage (NCBI taxonomy): Eukaryota > Metazoa > Arthropoda > Insecta > Lepidoptera > Noctuidae > Cerastis > Cerastis leucographa. The sequence continues at coordinate 14,108,520 of OY720356.1, read as the reverse complement.
TAAAAAAGGAGGGGGATATCAGTATTCGACCAGCATCTTTTTTTCTGTCTTTGTAGGTAAGGACACCTATTTCTACCTTTTTTTTTTGTAAAATGTCTTAGTTGTAATACGTATGTCTAGCATTATTTTTTTCTACTAGAGCCATCCATTCCATTTACTTTAATGAAAACATTGGTTAAGAAGATGGCTCCCTGACAAGAAAATAACAGCTATCGCACAGCTTATAGTCATCATCAGCGTCAGGTTTTGAGATATGGAAAACTGGGAAAGCGGGCTAAAACTACAATATTAAACAAAACTAGCTCGAACAAGACTTCATTTCGCCGAACTAAGTAGTTTAATTACATAGGTACACCGGTATGTCTCTTTATTGACAAAAAATCCGTGTTTTCATATTTTAGACAGCTACTTTTCTGTTGTTTGTGACAACCCCGACTGGCGTACCGCAGTTACTTTATGACGAATGACGTCAATTTTATTTTTATCAGAATTATTAATAACGCTGTAACAAGCTGTACACTCTGCCTAGTTATGTAAAGGCGTTTAAATATAGGAGATTCAACAAACATCACTAAGTACACGTGACTTTAAGACTTTGTACCGACTACCGAGGTCCAAATGTTAATTGTTCTTTACTGTGACACTTTGGTCGCTTAAAGGGCCTACCACACGCACAAGCTCCACCACAGTTTTGCCTGCGCAAACCGGTTTGTACACGGAACACCACGGAACATGGAGCACACACGGTGTTCCGTGTACAAACCGGCTTGCGCAGGCAAAACTGGGGTGAAGCTTGTGCGTGTGGTAGGCCCATAAGAGTCCGTTCATACAGACCGGCTCAGAGAGGAGACCAGATTTTTTGTCACGTTTAAAACAGAGTTTTGAATCATTACAATGATAAGGCTTATTTTTACATGTCACATCATTTATTATTGGGAATGCTTGAGAGCAAACCTAACGCGCTTAGAGTGAAAAAATAAGAGGAGAGCCGACCGGCTCCGATTGAGTACCTAGTGTTCTTTCACGCTCGCGCGGTCGACTTGCTCCGATGCGTCCTCTCTGGCTCCGCAACCCATATGCGCTGACAGCCGCCCAGTTCCAAGCGTATAACTGGCACCGGTCTGTGTGAAAAGAAGAGCGGCCGATGCTTTCCGGGCCGGTCTGTGTGAACGGACCTTTAATACGATAATTTTACTGTTAGGTTAAACAATCTATTCAAAATGAGTGACTACATTTTATTGGTATTGCAAGATTGGCGGAGATTTAGGTTCCATTGAGAATTCAAGCTAAAAGTTTTCTTGATGGAAGTAGACAGGTGTATACTAATATTATAAAGGTGTAGAGTTTGTTTGGTTGAACGCGCTAATCTCAGGAACCACCTTCATCACGCTGCGACTAATAGGAGCGGAGCATCAATGAAAAATGTTGCAAAAACAGAGAAATATTATTCCTTTTGAGAACCCCCGTTCCAACCTTACGTACGCAGACGAAGTTCTGCGGGTCAGCAGTTTGAAGTTTGTATTTAAACAGTGAGTGTATCATATGAAAGTGCGTAATGCAGTCGTAAATTAGTTGTAAATGCCGAGCACTACTTCTTGTGTGTTCATCAGCGTGATAGTAGTGAACATTAATATTATTTTTTTACGCAACGATATATCGCATTGTAAAAGATATAAATGTCTCCATGATATTATTACATTTAAAGTTGTCGTCGTGATAAACTAGTGACTGGGTTTTATGAGTCACTATTTTAATTTATAATAACACATGGTAATGTGCATCTATCTAATATTACGGTGTACTTACACTTGAAATGACTACATGTAGGTACGCTCAACGACATTCACAAAAAAACTCATAATAACCACAAATGAAAGGAATACTTAATGGTAGTAATAATGCTTCATCTTACGAGTATATTTTAAACTTCGTCCGGTTTGCTTTAATATAATTAGAAAAGCCTGTAACAATACATCTTACATCAGAAAACTGAATTTATGTAGTTATGTATTCTCACGAAACTTCGTTTTAACCATTTTTTAATCGACGAAAATAAAAAGGTGGAGGTTCACCATTGGAAGCGTTTTTTTTTTTTAATCCGTTTTATGTTCAACGATTTAAGAGCAAAAAGATCTCAAGTCCGTATTTAAGTCCGTATTTACGGCAATGATCCCCGATGACGGAAGGCAAAAGCAAATAACGTCGTTATCCGGGTACGTATTCATAGCCATTTTGATCGCGTGTTTTGTTCAATGTCGCTGCTTTATAAATGCTACAGATACTATTATCTTCTTTGCGCTGCGAAATTATGTTAAATTGTTTTTTTCATAACAACTTGATTCAAAGGAACTAGAATTTCAGGAGCGATTGAAATTGAGTTGATGAAAGAAGAAGGTGAAAAAATATGGTACGCCACGAAAGCGAATGACCCAATCAGGTTCTTATAAATATTTCCTCAAATAGATTCTGATCTAGGTAACTACTCTACAACCGACCAAGAGGCTCTCTTATCTACATTTGGCATTAGCTAACCATGCTTATTTTTTTAATAGATTGGGGGTCGAAAGTAAACAAAACCTATCCTCTGAGACACTGGCTTGACGGGTGTAATCAAGAGTGTTGTCAGTAACGTAGATGATAATTATATTTTGTATTCTACATATAATATAGTTGAAGGCAACAGCATTATAGGCGGCAGTGGCGCGTAAGTCGACACCGCTACTTATCCGCGCTATGCAAATGGAGATAATATGCGTACTAGCTAAGTGACCGGGTTGCGCTACCTACTCGCACAATGAGGTTAATATCCAACCAAGTTGTAAATAAAAACATGGTAAACGTCTCACTACGGTTACTGGAACGCTTCTCGATTTGGTCGGGTTACAACAGAAATCGCTGCGAAACTGCGAACATGGCGCATGTGCACAAACCGAATGGGGTTACCTCACCCACATTCCTGCCTTCCGGAATTTCACTCACGTTGACAGTCGCAATGTACTGATACAATGACTGTATTTATCGATGTCCATCAGATTAATTCTGCGCCGTTGTTAAATGGAAATTAGCAATGCAGCCAAACAACTAAATCGATTAGAGTAAATTTACTTGAAATACGTTCACAAGTCGTTTTATTTATCACTGGACATTTATTATTGTGACGCTATTATTTCGTAGTATTAACGATATGCAATTCATATTCAATTATTTCGATGCCTTTTCAATCTGTCTGAAGCAAAAGTATCTGTTAACTGTATTAAATAATTATTTAACTTCGAAATTCCCGCGTATTTATCTTGGACAGATCTTAAGCTGGCTTCCTCGCGAACCATTACCGATGCTTAATCTGGTGCGCATCTGAGTTCCAGTTTCACGATCTGTCAAAACGTACCGTTGCTTCGGTTACAGACGTTGCCAGTACCCTAGAAATTGTCGATCTCACCAGCACTGTCAATTTATAGATCTTTAGTCACTTTAATTATTGGAATTTACAAAGTTTCATTTATCCTTCCTGGACCCACTAAATTTGCTTGCATACAGGTAAATATAATGTACACAATTAACTATAATAATTATTAATAATAATGGATCAGTATAGATCCTAAAGCTTTCTATAAGCTACTGCACAACACAAGCGTTGAATAGAAAGCTACAGATATACAAATATAATTATTATATATTAATATAGGCACGTTGTCATGAGTGTAAGATCAGTTCTACCTATTCAACGACGATTTCTTTAAGCGTATGAAAAACTTGACTATTTTCAGCTTGCACATGTACCGCAACAATGTAGATAAGTTATTCCAAAATGATATTGCTCTACACACGAATCATCTAGGATAAACTTTCTTTATCTAATTATATCTTTCAACACAATAGCAAACAAGAAGTTGACAGACGATCACCCTACCGTATTTACTTAATGGGTAATTCTTGACTTTATCTAATCGTCATAATATGCAGAATGAGTATTTTGTTTTTTCAAAAATAAGACCGACTTGAGACATTTAAGTGGGTTTTCGTAGCTGGTGTATAGGTTGAGACAAAGAATTGCCAATTATTCCACCTGCCCTTGCGGCACCTGGACCGGCTGCTCTTTTTATTTATTTCAACGTCGGTGATATTTTTATTGTTCGCCTTCGCAAGCGATGGCGGTCACAAATGAAATGCGGTGCGAGTGTGTGCACCTTTTTATGTTCACTCGTCAACTGAATTGTCTACAGACGATCACATTCTATGATGCTCAGGTGATTAAATAATAACCGTCTTGAACATTAATAAAATATGGATCAGTATAGATCCTAAAGGTTTCTATAAGCTACTGCACAACACAGCGTTCAATAGAAAGCTACAGATATGCAATTGCAATCAACGGCTCGTGCTAATGGAATGTTAAGTAGGCTGGGCTGCCTTTTCCCGATATTTATGCTGTTCTAAAAATAGCGTACACTCAACTTGGAATTGTTTACAAAATAAATTGCACGAAATAAAATTTGTACTGCGTTCTATGCAATAAAACATAGGAGCATTAAGATAAAGTGTTTACTACACAAAATTTTCAGCGTTTAGTATCTATCGTAATTCCAACAAGATGAAAAATATTGTGAAATAGCATAAATAATTCTAGACTTCCTAGTTTGAACTTCATACCGAATTTGAGAACTCGTACCTAACAGATTGATAGGTATGCAACAATAATTTATTGTATTCTAGTTTCAAAGAACAAAGCGATCTGCAGTAAGGTACCTAATATATTTTCGACGAGTGCGGGTCTCATCCCGCGTAAGCTACTGAGAATCGATCACGGCTTACTCGCGAGACGCGCGCAAAAAATACATATCTCCAAGTTAAAACCGGCCAGATCGAAAAGATCCGGCCTAATATTTGGTGTACGTTTAACCCTTCAAAGGCTGCCGGTCGATACCTGCACAATTAGTAGCGTTTTTGTTTCCAAATTGATGACTCTGAATCACGAGCGTCTGCGCACTTTAACAAAAAAGTAGGATCCTTAGACTACTTATAAAAGATAATATGCCTGTTGAAGGCGTAAGGTTTTACTTTGCGGATCTTATACACATTAGTAAAGTAACCACGTTGAGTTTACAGTACCTACCTAGGTACATAAAGATAAAACTTAGCGCCGCTAGCTGAGAAACCTGCAGAAACTTGTTATTCATACTCATAGAACTTTATGTTTCTGACTGTTTAAGTAAATCACGTCAATAAAACTTCATCCTACATTGTCCGTATAATACCAAAATGTAAAAAAAAACAAGTGAGGAGACGCGGCCACGATGCGTCGACATAGTTCGTTGACCCCGTCGATATTTCTCGAAATTCGCCTCGGAATCCGCGCTCTTTTCGCTTTTTAATTGTAGGTAAGTAACCGGCTACCCGAAGACAAGGTGATACGTTTCCCGAGAAAAAAAATGTACGTCCATGCCCTCACGCTGGAATTACTGTAACGGAACATATGAATTAAGATTTACAAGGAAACGCGCGACAGATTAAAAAATCGCGCTCATTCGGCGCTGGATTATCTCTACCGTCCAAACGTCGCGCTGTGCGCCCGCGCTGATTTGACCAAACCGGCATAATTATTTTAGTGTTCTTTAGCTTTGACGTCATTTATTAGAAGCAGCGATTTTGCTTTAGATTTATCACGTGCCTTGTATTTTTGGCGAAACAGTGTAGGTGGCATACCTGTCTACATCAATAACAATCGCGAATGTAACACTAAAAATAAAAACACACTAGCAACGTAGGTACTACCTATCTGTTGAAAATCGCACAGACTACAATAGATATTTACAAATGTTTGTAATATCTTTAATAGCAGTACGGAAGTTTGATTTTCACGCTACGGACTGAACAATGGACTCGCGAGTCTCAGCAATGGAGCCATTCGAATACATGCAATTTGCCACGAATTTGATTACCTTTCTATTTCATGTGAATTTGTTCGTTATTGTTATAGACAAATTTGAACGCGACCACGTATGGTATTTAGAATAGCTGGCATCAACCCAAGATAATTTTAAATAGAGCACGAGTAGGCAGATTAATTATTATGACACATGACTTTGTTTAATATTCACGCATTTAAATAACAAGATCTTTATCATGTTGTCAACGTGGAGCAATTACTAAAAGTTTAGCGCGAGCTGATTGAAACAGCAGACGTAACAAAATCATAACTTGATGTGAAGCGAGCGTACCTATAAATCAATAAATAAATAATGCTAATGCTGTTGCTAATACGCCACGCCACGCATCGTGCAGTCTTCAACAAGGTGCGATGTGGTGATCGGGTCGCACGCACCGGCCGCTGCCGCCCGCCGCGCGCCCGCCTCCCTACACCGGTTTAGGGCTGGTAACACATACCTATACCTTTCATAAATACCCATATATTTTAATATCTTCTTAGCTAACCATAAATAATAAGCTCGCGTACCAACAGTGTTTTCAGCACGTGATATTAGCAGAAACAGATCGCATTTATTTATATTTTTATTAACATCGCCTCTTTTAACTTCATCTTCTAAATCGGTAAATACGTTAAGGAAGCGAGACTAGAAAAATGTGTTTAAAAATACACACAAAAGGTGCGACCCTAAGTTACAAGCACTCGATGATGTTTAGTAGATTATAATTAGCCGCGCTGCCAACCCACAGCGAGTGGTGTATTTCATAAGCTTAAAGCGACTTCACTTTTATTCTTATTCTTTATTGCACACAAAATTAAAAATAAATATACAGATTGCAATATAAAAACTTATGTACAACTGCGAGCTTAACCCAGAATTTGGTTTTCTTACAGCAAACCATTTTTCGATTGCGAGATTTGCAAAGAGAACTTAAGAGCATGTGCAAAAACAGTACATTCAAAAATTAAATTAACTACTACATACGTAAAACATACAATACATATATGAATAAACATACATATAAAATAATACATACATTACATAATATTAACATATTGACTGATTTTGATTGGAAATGTTCTCTTATTCCTTTCCTGAACACGTCTAACGTAGGGCTATCCCGCAAGTGTGGAAGTGAATTCCAAAGGCGCACAGCGCGAACAGTAAATGATCCATCAAATCGACTTGAGGAGTGGGGAGGAAAACGAAGGAGAAGAGATGATGATGAGCGACAGGGTTTACCTCTTGATACAAGATATTCAAAGCGTTCCCGAAGGTACGAAGGAGCTTTAGGGTTGTGAACAGAAAAGAGTAAAGAAAGAGTGAGTCATTTATTCTAGTAAGTGTGTATAAACAAATAATTTGTTGAAGTTTTAATCATATTATCTGTTTCTTTATTTATTCTGTAACATTCAGGAGACAAGTTAAATAAAAAAATTCGCAACTAGGTGCAAGATGAAATAGTAAACACATCAGTCACACCATCATCATAATAAGTGGCGGAACATAGATTAATTAGGATACGTAGGTGTTAATGATAAATGTACGATGTAGCAGTTGTTTACACGCAAGTTTACGGAGCGGACACTATGTATGCAAGTGATCTGTCATTTTATTGTGTTAGAATAAACACACGCGTTTAAGTCACAAACATAACAAATAACACACTTTGAGCATTCTGCGTATTTTTATGATACTTGAAGTATAAGTTGTACTCAATTTCTGGGGATTTAGATGAAATAGGAAAACAAAGTCTAAACAGTGCAGAACGGTTTGGATCTGTTTTAAGTAAGGCGATATATTCCTATTTAAATACAGCAGTGTATCGGGATGATAAATTATTGTACCTACATGATATGTATATCATTATATGGTAGGTATCGACATGTGTCGGTATGTCGCTCGTGGCTTACGTGACGGCGGACGGGTGCTAGGAGCGGCCGGCACGCGCCTCGGCGCTCCACTCGCGCGCACCGGCAGATGTACGCAAGCGCAGCCGACGCGCCGCTGCTGTCTCTACCTGCATCGGCACCTCTCCATATGCGCTTATTTGCTATTTACATGGACCTACCGACCTTGAAACCACATCTCTGTGCGTTAAGTCTAAGTTAAATACATTAATTAATACTTAATGAATTTTAATCTTATAAAATCCCAGCTGAAATGAAATAGAAGCATAGAAAACCACGGTTTTAATTGTTTGTAAAAGCAAATTCAACATTTTAAATACCTTTACTTTTTGTGACCTAATTAACAGATTCGAACGCTGTGTGAGTAGAATCCCGGATTATTGATATTGCGCTACAAGGAAAATTCAATAAAGCTAGGCGGCATGTTAATTTAAAACCCATTTTCGAAAGCGGAACAACTCGCATACTGAGTCAGTCGCGAGAAATAATAGGGAATAGCTACTAAATATAGTACATTAGTACTATGAATAGACGCGCCCACGATATGTAGCCGTGTAAATCAACGCCCGACTAATGTATTACAAACCCGATACATGGCGTCTGAGGCGTGAAACCAAAAACAACTAAAAACTTTATACATATTTTATTATTCTGTAACGCGTTTTATTAGGTATTCGGTTAACGCCAAAGTGCCCAAAATCATTGTGTGGAACAAAACTACCTGACCCAAGAACGTGTTTTCGATAAGCACTTCTTTACTATTTACTTGATAATTAAAGCGCCGACTCCGTTTTATTTAAAAAATCAATAAACTAACAATCTATTAAAATATATGACACAAAGAACATATTTTTTTGTAAATAACTCTTATTTTGAGCGTTATCTTGACACCTTTCGTGTGAAAAGAATGCTTAATTACAGGTTAATTAAAATATACTTAATTCAAAAATATGCACAGCACACGTTAAGTTATGATCAACATGGTCAATAGACTGTGACTTAAGAAAAAGTTCGTAATCTCGCACGGTCCGATCTAAAAGGTATTTGAGTATGGCACACTCCAGTAAAGGGCAGAAGTGATATGTCGACATATGGGCGGCTCACCGCAATGCGGCAATGTTGCTCCTATGTACACATACGTTATTATGAACCCCTCTGTCGGCTAATACTCGCACGATATTTATAAAATGTATCGTTCAAACGAACGTAAAAATATTAGAATCATTACACTTCAAAATAAACAACTGATGAAATACCGATGACCATGTCAATTGTGAAAGAATTGCATCAAATGGGAAAAGGAGGAACAGTTTTGAAAATAATGACTGTCGTGCAAAAGACAAAATTATTTAAACGACATAAATTTTGAATATAACCTTGTCAGATTTAATAGGTGAAGGTCTATATTAAATCGCGTCTGATTTGAGTATGTTTAGTCAGTTTGGTCGCGGATTGATAATAATGCTGTACTCGCTTGTAATGTAGTAAGTCAACAATATTGTGGAGCTATTATAAGCATTAACAAGATATCAATAGCGTGTTTATTCTCCGAGCTTATTAAAGCGAGAGCGGCGCGGCGCGGCGCGACGCGGCTCCCTCGCAGCGAGTGTTGCCGACGCTTGAACTTTACGTGACGTGTATTACGAAAATAATTATTAAACGTTCATTGCACACAATCCACAGAGATGAGTGCGTCCAGGAGCACGGTGCGGTTTAGTCGGAACGTTAGCGACCGATTGAGGTGCTGGACGGATGCGTGCGATTATAATTAGGATTGTATTTCTGATTCCGACGAAGCTCAGTATGGCGGGCAAAGCTGAATTCCATCTGAGTCATTGTGCCCGTTCTGTTGCCTTTATTTTCGTAAAACACTCCATCTCACGCGCATCATTGTTTCATTACCTCCGCTCTTGTTAATTATTGTAGTGCTTAATTAAAATAACAACGGCGTATGAATTGGTTTCGTCACCAGGTTGTCTTTAAGTTAGAGTCATTTTGTGTTCAGAGCTACATACATGCCGCATGTTGGAGCCGTTGTAGGTACAATAAACACAATTGACGTCCATAACAAGACAATTAATAAACTGATGTTTACGACGTTGACATAAGCAGGTACGTCAAGGGCAAATTCTAAGAGACAAATATTAATACATTGTTGCTTTTGTAAGAAAAATACAAAAGAAACATGATGATGACGGAAAAAAAAGAATAAGTGTCAAAAGCGGTGGTCAAATACATATAACCGGTGTATAAGTAAAGAATAATCAGCAATTAAAATTTTAGAACGTACGCATTCGTAAAGCGAAGAATGTGATATTTTCATGTTGTGTGGCTTTCTCGTGTCGTAGCCGCGACAACGAGCGCGAAGAATGAAAATCATCGCTCGCCTGTAAATAATAAATATAGACGCGCGTTATGTCTAACTCGACACTTTGTGCGGCACAAATGAAGAGAGAGAGCGGGGGCAAGAGCTAGACAAGAATAACAAATGTTAATGACATTCATCGATAGCGGATACATAGTGCTACATGTATATATGAAAAAAGAGCGAAAATGTATTTGACATGCTCCACTTTTCTTACGCACCTTAAGAGGACACACTTGAAAAACTGGCGAGAGCTAATGATAACTAAACCACTGCAAAATCCTGACCCATATCATACTTTACCTACTGATAAGTGCAAGTTTACATAGTAATCGCGAAAAAATTGCATATTAGTGTTACGAAGAGCGAACAAGCCGGGCGGGCACGCGTGATCGGCGACATATTTCCCGAAGTGTGGAACAGGTTTGCGTCGAGGTAAAGTAGGGTTACCACACATAGAGATTTTAACTTACAAGTCCGCACTCGTAAAAGACAACCGTCAGGATTTCAGATCAGCTAATATTTTATAGGACATTACCTTCAATTTTCCTCTCAAAATGTGGGAAAACCTGTAACAGAAAATCCATCTAGTAAGTAACTACCTAAATTTAACCATTTATTTTTACAAAAGGTTTGTTGTTAAGTCAATAGCTTGAAAACATGTTTCCTGCTAATTATTTTCAATAGATTTCTATCCCACACAGCAAGAATGTTTCGTACAGTTTACAATAAAAAAGGTTTTTTTTATTCTTTCGTCTGTCATCTTTATTAATCGACTGTCCACAGCTGAGCCTGGTATTTCTGATATTTCGTGGTTGTCATGGTAACCCTAAATACATGTAACTCGCAGCCGATATGCCTGCTTGCTACACCCTTTATGTGCCACTTGTGAACGTTCTAACTATTCGGTTATGTTATTACGTTCTACCTTTTCCTATCTCAAATAACCTTTAAGCTCATTATTTAATAGTTATTCTATTATCTTCGAAATAATATATTAGAAATAATTTGCAATACAAACACAGTAAATAAAATAAGACTACGCTAAAAAGAATGCATAGTTAAACAAATAGTAACATAGAGCGGAATCACAATACATAATAAACTTGCTATTTCTTAGTACTCATACATTTTACTTAGAATTAAATTTTACATAGTGTTAATACCCAATGAAACATTTACTTTCCTTTGCACTTTTAATACTTCTGCTTATTAAAAATACATTTAAGCACACATTCATAATATTTTATATATGCACAATAATATATTCACAGTTAAAGTGCATAGGAAACTAGAAATACTTACATGTAGCCAAACTGCGTCTGAAGCCTAGTGATAAGTAAACCAAGCGCAAGTTCCGTTACGAATTTGTCCGCGAACTATAACTTCCACAAGTTCTAACTGAAAAACATAATCATTCCAACGGCGAGGCTACTACTACGAGTAAATATTTTAATCTGTATGTATAAACTTGCAAAATCATGAATTTATGAGAAATATTCAAACTAAAATTAGTATTTGATAGGATGAGTTTATTAAAAAAAAAACCCGCCAAGTGCGAGTTGGACTCGCGCACGAAGGGTTCCGTACCATTATTTATAAAAACGGGCAAAAAAAAACACTTTTTTTATACGGGACAGCGAAGTCTCAGTAATAGGATCCCGTTTGACCATTTGGGTACGGAACCCTAAAAATACACGCTTTTAATATAAAATTGCCAAAACTAAGTATTACGCTGAAATTCCAAACATGATCAAAACAGAACCAATTTTTTTTCGTATCGATCAAAGCTGCACCTATTTTCGTGTTTTTATATTTTTCTGTCGTATTCCTTGCTATCATAATGTAAGTAAGTAACTCATTTCATTACACGAGCTTGATTGGCTTAATGCTAGGTTTACCTTTAACATACCACAGGTGAGTCAACAATCAATTAAGTATATTGAAGATATTAATGACAGATGACAAGAAAAGGGTATAGACGCCAAAAAATTTAAAGAAATTAGAACGCAAATATCTTGAATCATGTCAGTCATGACTGACTGACTAAGATCAACTACCGCTGGTCCTAGAGACATGGACCTTCTTTATGAGGAGTAGGTATCCACTAAGAAAAGGTTTATCGAAATTCCACGCCTTTTTTTACGTATGGGTTGGTAATCAAATGACACTCCCTTCCGAGCAGAAGGGAGTGTCAGACATGTACTGACTAAAACCCAACCATGTTCCTTCTTAGCCCTTTGTGTTCCAGAGACACAGGATCACTTTCGAACAGTCCCGCAGCCCTGACAGGAATCGGCCCCCTTCCGATTTGCTGACATCTCCTTGAGGCGATTCCCTGTCGACCATGGATTGTACTAGGGCCTGACGCGAGAGATCGCCGCTGCCAATCGCCGCTACGAAAACTCGGCGGTGCCCAGACCAAGTGGAGCAGAGCTCCACGGTTTGCTCCACCGTGTCCTCTGGGCGATTACTTTATTAATAAAGAGAAATCCTGACTGACTGACTCGTCAACGCCCAGCCCAAACCCTTGGACCTAGAAAGCTGAAATTTTGCACAGATGTTCCCTTTATAATTTAGACAAGAAATAAGGAAGGATTCTTCGAAATTCAACCCCTAAAGGACTTAAATAGGGGATGAAAGTTTGTATGGAAAATCGTCATTTTTTAAGTTAGAAGGCTGAAATTTCTTACACAAGCTTCTGGGGGTCTACTCTCTAAGTTCGTCAACGAAAATACGGGTCGGTCCGTAACTAGCTTTAACCTTCGTTAATGTAACCTACTCCCTAATATTTTCGAATTCATGAGTATTGAAAACACATCGGGAGTAAGGACAACTGTCCAATCGTGTTGTCATTCATTTTTAGTTCGGGCGCCTAACGAATCTCATGTGCGTAAGGGATAAGGAGTAGGAAATTACCGTAACTTCGGGCGAAACTAAACATTTCGTGCTTAGAGAGTAGACCCCCAGGTTAGAAATAAATAAATACGCATTTTAGCGTTTTTGAGAATTTACCCACTAAGAGGGTGAGATAGGGGTTCAAAGTTTTTATGCAGATTCCGTCATTTTTGAAGTAAGAAGAATGACATTAAATATTAATGTTTCTAACCAAAACTAAATTAATAAATAAATAAAATTAAAAATTCTTTTCCCGATTTTATAGAGGAAAAGATTCAAAATTTTAATGATGTTTCGGAAAGATTGCTCCAAATTGCATTCGGCCATCACCATAATTCGTTACTGTTGTTTCGGCCCTAAATTAACATATTTCCTTCGTGTTTCTTCTTTATGGAAGCAGCACACACATTTCTTGGACAACATGGATCAAATTATCAGACATAATTTATCATCCATTTTAAATGTGGCTTTGGACGACCGAGCTTGGGCACAAGCAAGTCTTTCTATTCGCATGGGAGGACTCGGCGTCCGCAAAATTTCTAGTATTAGTTTACCTGCTTTCATATCCTCGGTCTACGGCACTGAAAAAATTAATCAGGAATATCCTGGCTTCCACACTGATTGATTTTGATGTGCCGTGTTTCTCCGAGGCTATCGATGCTTGGAAACTCACTTGCCGTAATACTGAAAAACCCGACAATCCATTATCCCAGACACGGTGGGACGAGCCGCTCTGCAGAATAGTTCAGGACAATTTACTCAACACGTCTGCTACTACTGCTGAGCGTGCGCGACTGCTGGCTGTGGGTGAGTGGGATTCGGGTCTTTGGCTTCTCGCACTTCCATCGTCGAGCATAGGCTCTTTGTTCGACGACACGACCTTCCGCCTCGCTGCTTCTTTACGTCTTGGTGCCGCCTGCTGCTCTCCTCATCGCTGTCACTGTGGTGAAGCTGTCAACAGCCTCGGACACCACGGCCTGTCATGCAACCGAAGTGCGGGACGTTTTGCGCGGCACGCGAACATAAATGACATCATCCGTCAAGCTCTTGTTACCGTCGGCGTTCCAGCTATCTTAGAACCCAATGGCTTGGCACGCGACGATGGCAAAAGACCGGACGGCATGTCTTTGTTTCCTTGGAAGATGGGTAGGCTTTTAGTGTGGGACGCAACTTGCGTCGATAGTCTTGCGCCATCACATCTCCCAAGCTCATCGTGCTGTACAGGCGCTGCCGCTGCGGCTGCGGAGAACCTCAAGAGGCGTAAATATAGTAGTACCTTTGTGGTAACTATATTTTCGAGCCGTTTGGGGTTGAAACTCTGAGGCCGTGGGGTCCGAGTGCTCACAGCCTTTTCACGGAAATTTCTAAACGCCTAGTTGACACTTCCCGTGACCCAAGGGCTGGGTTTTACTTTGGCCAGAGGCTAAGTATTGCCATACAACGTGGCAACGCCGCCAGTCTCTTGGGCACGTTACCAGTTGGCAGCGTTGAGGAGGAGTTTTTTGACGCCCTTTTATAATTTGTTGTTATTTTAGTTTTAGTTATCTAGTTTTAAAAATAATATTAATTTGTAAAATATAATAAATAAATATAAACTAAATGAACACGTATTTCGTCGTTTTTGGAAATTCAACCCCAAAAGGGAGAAAAGGAGTTGAAACATTAGTAAAACAAAAATGACCTGCACAGCTTGAAATTTACTATTTTGTGTTTCTCGATTGAATGATAAACACGTATCTAATTTTTTTTGGAAATGCCAACCCTCAGACGATAACAGGGGACGATGAGGAGACGTTTGTATGGACAAATACGCTTAAAAAAACTTCATATAAGTACACACTTCTAGGGAATCTGAGTCATTCGTGCGAAGGACACTTGCGGGAACCCATTTACGCGAAAAGATATTTGCGCGCATGGACACTTGCGTGACAGACTCTCGCGCGATTGGACACTTGCGCGACTTAATGGCTTCATGGGTGTCGTTTTCGTGGTTTTAGCGAGTCACTGGCAATGAAAATGAAAATCCAAGATGGCGAGGAAAATTTCCTGTTTTTCATTCATGGGTGTTGTTTTTGTCGGGGTCGAAAATCAACATCAAATTATTTTTATTTCACATAGGCCTACATGGGCACTTGTAAAACGTCGACAAAAAGGTGCTCGGTTCGGGTTGGTCGTTTCCTATGGATAAGAACCGGCAAGAAACTCCATGGTTACTCTTTTAAAATTATTTGGCTTTACCTTAAGTATGAGTGGACATCGTAGGCCCGACAATAAGTCGTTGCTTACTTAACTAACTAAGACGTAGAACAAGATAAAAAGTTACCAAGGGTCTAGGAATCTATAAGGCCTACAATGTCCACACATTTACAAACAATCGGTAAATAAGACAAACAGTCTATACAAAAAAAAGAAGATATTGCAAAAAGACTAGATTAAACAAGTGACACAAATGTTGTAATCCGGGCTGTAACTATTCTAAACAAAATGGTGTAATGATTAAGAAACTATTGTAAAACATCTGATTAAAAATAATGAAAAAAAGTAAATAAAAAGATAAGATTGAGAATAGTTAGAGACATCCACACATTTGTGCCGTTTTATGAGCTACCAGGGAAGCCGCATGTGCGTAGGGGCTCAGGCCAAACTTCTCTATCTTCAACGGAGTCCTTAATTTTGTAATATGCTTTTTTAATTAGGACACGTTTGATATAATTTTTAAACTTTCCATCGGTCAGTTCTGTAACTGACTGCGGCAACTTATTATAAAAGCGTAAATTGTTTATAAGAAATGACTTGCTAGTTTTAGGTAATCTAAATTTGGGTATGAACATGAACAATAAACAAAATGACTTTGTCGCTGGCCAAAAGTCATTTTGGCCGAGGAAAACTTTCGGTTTTTCTTTCACGGGTGTCGTTTTTGTGGATTTCAGGGTCGATAACGAAAATGAAGTCAAAATGAAAATCCAAGATGGGCCGAGGAAACTTTTCTGTTTTTCCGTCATGGGTGTCGTTTTCGTGGTTTTCCGGGTCGCTGATAACAAAATGATGACCCCATTTTCTAGGTGCAAATAATAAAATTAAAAAAACGCAATGTCTCAATATCCCCCCTAGGCTATGGCTGGCATTGATTTAAGTGAGAACTGTTTTTCACATGTGCAGTTTTATGTTGCGTGCTCCGGAGTGAGCTCTGCGAGTAACTTAGCAATTTTAGCCCCAAAAGGAAACACCGCAAACGTCATTTACAATGAGGTGCTAGGATAATTCATTAATAAAGTTTTCCAGGAGTGAAATAGATTGGTTTAATCTGAGTATTTAAAAAAAAAATTGTAAGTTAACTCATTTACACCATTACCTATATCGCTAGGTGGATGGATGACCGCGGCATTTGAGCTACGGCATCCTAGCTCGGAAGACATGTATAAAATAAATTCTGGTTCAACCCATCTATGTCACTAACAATACAAAATTTTAAAAAAAAACGCCGTAATGTACTTCTTTCTAACCAGAATGAATTCTCTGGCTTCTTACTTCGAAAATCGCAGACTTTTACACAACTATTCAATCTGTACTTACACTTACGCGCGAGTGAAGCCGCGGGGAACAACTATTATCTATAACATTTAAACGACTATTTTGACATTATTTTGCGGGGATTAACGCATACGTGGGCAATTGCCGAACTCCACGCGGGCGAAACCGCGGGGAGAAGCTAGTTTATTTATATTATAACCTTTCATGTTCAAAATTTATTTTTGATATTTGATATTTCTAAGATTTAATTTCGTTATTAATAGAGTCTAGTAAAGCATTTGGTTAGGTGCAACAGGTATAATTAATTCAACGTTTGGCGTAATTGTATTAAAATTCTGACTATATGATCTAAATAAAGTCTAAAACAACTAATCGTTAATTGATCGGCACAACATCACCAAAAACAATTGCAACATATCGTGACATTATTTTACTAATAATGCTAATCGTTATCATGGTAACTGTCCTCACTTGCGATAAGGTATAGTTCCTGCTCGAAATCATGCATACTAATAATTTTATTTGTGCTCAAACATAATATATATAAACAACATAATAATATACAAGGTGTTGTTTTGCATCCTCGTCAAATTCAAGGAGGTAACTATGCTATTGATTCTCTTCACGAATCAATAATGAAATGGGTAGGTAATTTTTATTTTTATTCTTATTTACAGAAATCGGCAAGTGTGAACCACCCTTGTTTTAAACACAGCCGTTCTGATCCTCGCCCTATAACCGCGCTTTCACACATACAAACAATCTTAAATGTTTATTCGATATAGAAAGATGATTTCTGATTTTTTTGATTTGTCATGAAATCTTAATATAGGTTGGTCTTTCGTTATGAGCAACATTGCTGCACAAAATTAAATACTATAAGAAGTAGTTGCGAATCACCACAGTTATGGAAGTACAGAACGATACAGGAATAGCTGATGCATGTACAAATATAATATATCTGTTTTTTACGACTTCTACGAACGTAGGGATGGCATATTAGGAGCATGCAAAGCTGATTTAAAATTAACTTGGATACAGGGATGGCCAAAAATTCAAAACGAATACTACAAAAATTATACACTTGGTGTTATTAAAGAAGATGAGCATAACATCATTGTTTACGAGTTGGATGAAACAAACGGATGTGTTGGTAATTCGACAACCCTACAGCCGCGTTTCAGCTCCGAGGCGCAGCGACCACGTTGCAAAACCGCCGAGTTGACGATAATAGCTGGATCATAAAATAAACACGGCGACTGTGATTTATAACTGTTGTCAACATGTGAGGAAAAACTGATTTCTTAATTCTCCGCTTTCAACGCTTTGATGATGAGCTATTGTTGTATTACTGAGTGGAATTGCCTACTCGCACGTGACCTCATCAACAGTAATCTGTATCTAAGATAGTAAGTTATTTAAAGTACCTACGCACGCTTTGCGACACTTAATTTTCACTATATTATCTACTGGATGATGACACTAGTAGATTATCATTATAAATATTGAAAATAAAAAATGGCTTTGTTTTTTGCCTATGCGTGTTATTTCTACTGATTTCTGTTTTATTTATGGCTAGTTGACAAAATACTCTCTCGCATTATATTCCAGGCTCATGGTCTCGTGAATTCTTTATTTAAGATTTACGGTTAAAGTACAATTCTACTTTTTTACAAGATTTCTGATTTGCCATATTCATTATTTATACGTACTAAGTATCTACTTAATACGATGCTCGTACGTGCGTGTTTTTTTTTGTACTTACGAAGTACGTATAAATTCGGGAGCGAAAACGTCTAAATTGGTCCTCAAGCCAATTAAACATAAACAATAATCAGTATGTAGTAAATAAACAACACGCGTAGCATGTAAATGCCACATTATCTTAGTCGTTCTCTTTCTATGTCGTTTTGTTTCAGAAGTAATGGCCGCGATACAAACGCTGCTATAATGATAATATTTTTGGAAAACCCGCGTAATAAATAAGACTACTGATATAATAATTAAAGAATTAAGTACCTTCCTTTCTTATTATTTAAATAGGTAAATGGGATGCTGTATATAGTTACAGACGAAACGTGCCTAATCAAATATTTTTATATTTCACTTCTAATTTATATACTTCCTTACTGAAGGTTAAATAAAGACTCATAAATAGATTATTTTTGATCGTGATTTAATGAATCTACATTTTAACATTTTCGCTTTCGCAAATAAATAATTAGGTACTTTTAACAATCAAAATGGTTTCCCGCCTTCGTGTTGCCCTTTTGCGTCTGTAAGTACACCCCGGAATCGTCCCTCGAAAGTAACTTCGAGTTCTCTTTCACCGCCCACGGGGCGACATCACCCGCCTAAGGAATCAATGATCATCACAGACAAAATGTATCAAATGAGCTCGAACTCACCCATTAGATGAAATAATATTAAGTTAAATAAACCGAAAGAAAAATAGGCAAATAAGTAGGCAAACTAAGTATTTCAGCCACCCCCGCCCAAGGTTGAGAGAAGAAAAAAAAATGGGTAACGAAACCTTTCTTGCTAGCTAACGTTTTGTTTTACAATCAAAATACCTTCGCAACAATTTATATTTGTGTATTAAGTTACAAATTGTATAGATCTACGGTGATTAGATTCCTCCAAAACTTATTATTGACCTTCGGTTTATAAAGTCACGTAGCACCGAAAAATGTGAATAAAACAATATCAGTAGGTACTTAGGTAAGTATAAATGCTAGGTACCTACGTGTGTAATGCACACATATTTATGGAATATGTTTTTTCTTATCGGTTTCGTCCGACGACGTCATGAACTTTATCTATATTG
This sequence comes from Cerastis leucographa, assembly GCA_963082945.1. NCBI lineage: Eukaryota > Metazoa > Arthropoda > Insecta > Lepidoptera > Noctuidae > Cerastis > Cerastis leucographa. Next base: position 14,089,062 of record OY720356.1, on the reverse strand, counting down.
ATAACGTTCTGCGGAAGAAAGGTAACTAAACACGTACTAATCGCCACTGTTAGGTTTTTTTCCGGTTTCAGGAATGTTGAATGATTGTTGGTTTAATTCAGGTCGATTATCATGAGGAACTTGGAGGAAGACCAAAGAAACCATGGATGGACTCTGTAAAGGATGATATGGCAAGAAAGGAAGTGTCTGATGAGATGACAAGTAATAGAGAAGTATGTAACAGCACATGCTGCGCCGACCCCAAATAAATTGGGATATGGACAGGAGAATGAATATGATAATGATATCATGAGGAACAGGTAATAAAATTTAGAGGCAAGTACATAATTGTTAAACAAGTATTTGTGCAACTAACACGATACACTAAATCTGATAAGACTTTTTAAATAAAAAAATCTAGTTCAACTACTTACAGCACCTAAGCTATTTCAGTAACAAAACAAAAACATGTCTGACTCTCAAATAAGCAGACAGTAAAAACCAATTAATGATGAGACACCCTGCGAGTCGGTAGGTCGAAGTAATCTACAGTGAACAAGCCACACTAGTACATATTTGAAACTAATTTGTAATTTAAACTTTGTAATTGTCTCTTGCGGAAAGTACCATAGGGAGAGAAGACGCGAGTAACTTCGGAGACCCCCTAAAAGATAGTGCGCTAGTGTTCTCAGGATTGATGTAAGTAAACACAGCCTGTGTTCCTTGAATTAATGGCTGCTTAGTGCTTACTGTCTACGTATCCAGTTATCCACCTATACTTTAAATCTTTCCATTCTAAAAGAACTGTCTGCCTGTCCGTAAACTTTTCACGACCATACAACTAAACCGCTCGTCGAATTCAACAGACAGGAAACTTGGGATCTAGAGACGGCCAAAAAGTTTGCACTTTTCATCCTGAGTTTTTGTTTCAATAAATGATGAAACACAGAATAAAATGCTGATGAATATACGCGTAGGATATAATTTTATCCAACTAGCATAAAACCGATTAAGAATAAGGATTTATGAAATAAAAGAAAACAACGAAAGTGGATGTCGTTCCTCAGTGACGTGTCAACTACGAAATAAATGTGAAAATGTCTATACTTACACAACATTTATATTTGGAGCCGGTGGAGCGGATAGGTAGTTAATTATTTTTATGAATGGAGTAGAGGGCGGTGCGGGCGCATCGGAACGCGGACGAGACGCGTCGCGCGCGCTGCTTTACGTTCGCTTTCCCGACTTTCCAGTCGGCGCAGGCGATGTGCGTGCCATGCCGCACCAAACTAATGTAGACCATTTTACAAAAGGTTGAGATTACCTTACCATTTTCACACTATTATTTAAGATTATGATGAAATAGTTTTGCGTGAGGAAAAATCTCCTTATTTAAACACGGAAGCTTTGGCCTCATGGATAATTATAAATTACGGGTACTTACTTTTTTTATTATGCAAACTTAGTATTTATTTATTTGTTTTTAAAAATGTACCTACTTAACATTGTCTTATTTTTTTTTTTATATTCTGTTTTTTTATCATACACCTATCAGGTAAAATAAATGACATTGAACGTTGCTCATCTTTACAAAATGTAAAGAGTTTTATTTATATGTATGACGAGGGGGTAATAGTTTACTGATCATTTCAAGGGTATAATGAAACTACTTTTCTGAGATTTAATTATCTCTAAAGTGTACCGATGTAAAAACTATGACAATGTAAAACTGCAATTAGAATCATCATCTTTTAAGATGTGTGCAAAATGCGTGCAGTGACAAGGCGGCACAACGCAAGGACATCTCAGGACAAGTCACTCGTCCTCTATCGTCATGCGCAGGTAGCGGCCAGAGGACGACAAGCCCATTGTTTATCGTTGCTAATTATTATGCCCCAACGCAGACGCTTGTCGACCGCCGCAGCGCGTCGAGCCGCTGCGCAAAAACTGAGATATATATCTCTACCTGAGAATAAGGCAAAACGATTTATTTAAATCCCATCATGAAACATTTTCGAAAAGAGTCCAATTTTCATAATGAATATTTTATTAAATATTCATAATCATTTTTATCGAAGGCGCTCTACTTCAATCATTGAAATCGCAATGACGGCAGAACATTGCAACTATCGCAGTGGCAGTATCGCGCTCGATTGAGGACCGTTACGTGAAAACGTCGAGCGCGCGGGGTGGGGCAGAGAGCCGATACGGTGACGATGGCGCCCGAACACGGCCGATCGCCGAGTGCCGAGACGACGACTTACGAGCGGGGGAAGCGGGGGTGCGCCACTTATCGCGGCGAGCTGGCAACGTCGCGCGGGGTGGGAGCGCCCCGCGCCGCAACCTCTCACTCACCGTCGCCGGCTCGCCATCGCCATCATCCAGTGTTACCTTTGACGGTCGAATGCGCGGTCGTTCGCCGTCGTAGCCAGTGACGTCGGTGTCGACACTCGTGCAACACGTCTATGATGTTTCGGTGACTTCAAAGTCGGACTCGTGAGTGAACGATAACTTATTGGCTATCGAATGCTGGAACACAGTGACAAGTTTTGATCTCATTACTCCCTGGATTTGGATTTTGAGGAGTTGTGATAAGTGACTATTTGGATTTTTGAACAAACAGTGAAGTGGATCACCAAAAAAGGATTTCTTCTAATTGTCAACATTGGATTATGAATTAAATATTTCTGCAGTGAATTCAAGAATTGTGTTCCGTGAAAGTGGCATTCAAGTAAATACAAGTGTTTTTCTAAACTCTCTGAACTGGATTTAATACTTTTTACAAGTTTTGAAAATATTTTTTTTAACTTAACCGAAGTAAAATATCAAGAAAAAAATATTTTCTCGGTTAGTGACATATTGAATGAAAAACAAAAAACTTGTGGAAGGTTTAAAGCTAGGACACACCACCTGTCGTAAAACGTACACGCTGGATTTTGCCTCAGCTGATTCGAAGACGGATTAAATTAGCGAAGCGTTCATCGTTAACAGATTGTAAAATGTGAAAGAAAACTTACTTGTGAGCCATGGAAAATCTATACGTGATCATGTTATGATTTTTAAGTGTTGATTTACATAATGTGTTAAGTTATTGAAATTGGCAGTAAAATTTAAGAAAAAAAATATCAGTCTTGAGTTATTATGAACAAGAAGTGATTCAGAATAGACTGAAGACGACGATGAAATTTTCACAATGGTAAACGATGAACGTCTCGTCAATTGTTGACGTTCGACGAACGGCTGGAGCGAAATTTACGCGCGGTACGCGATAACAGAAAATACGACTGCACGCTCGCGACTGACACGAGTACAATATTGGAGAAGAAATTAGAATTTGAAATGATGGAAAAATTTTGGAGTTTTCGCCGATTGGTGGAGATGTCAGTTTCGAGCTGACGTCAAAGTTTTTGAATCGCAACAAACCAGGTGCATCGTGTTTCAGGGGGTGCCTTGGAACGGCAGGACGGCGCACTCCAATAGTACGGCCGGGTACGCGGGTTCCATCATCACCTACGGGGGAGCACAAGCTCCCGAGAGTGGAAAACACAACCCGTTGCAAGGGACCATTGGATACAGAGTCAACGCCCCTAGGTAAGTCCAGAAAATCAAAAATTGACTCGAAAAATATTAAGTTTGATTATAAATATATAAATAAATTCAAGTCATACGAGCAGTAACAGAAACATTAAAATAGTGATAGTATTTGAAATAATATTGAGGCTCCGTGTAATTAAAATTTCCGGTTTACAATGCGAAAATATAATGTTTATGTCTTTGCGTAGTGTCATTGGTAAAAAAATAACCCGAATTATCTATTTAGCAATTAAAAAACGAATCGAAAATGATGAGTAGACAGATCTATATTTCGTTATCAGTTACCAAAACTTAGCGCTTTGTGTAGGTACTACTCAGTTGCCTTAACTGTTTTTATCTTATCCGGAACAAGTTTGTTTACATTTCAACAAAACGCTTAAACGTGACTCGGCTTACCTGTGCCACCTTATCGTAGTTAACAAGCAATAAAATCAAAAATATACCACCTACGTAAATATCTTAAAATACCTTACAATTCATATTTTTAAATTGACCGAGAAACTCGTTTTGCAAAACCAATCTAATAAGTTAGGCATTTAAAAATAAATCAGTGATTTTTAATCAACGAGCATTAAGTTTCCCCTCATAAACCAAACATAACTTTAAAAGTACACACAAGTGTGACATTGTCGACCGCGCATCGCTGCAATTATAAATGAAATGTGCTCCTCCATTCACACGCACAAACGCTTTAGGGCACCCAGCACTCACACAGTCGCACGGCAGTGCACTCACACTAGTGCAGACGCACACACACATTGACGGAACTCTCACACAAGCGCATAATGGGAATGCACGCGGTGACTGCACTTTAGCGCTTACAATAAACACAAATAAACAAAACATTTAAACTAGCAACACCGAGAGCATCGAACAGTTAAGATTCATTCCAGTAGTATTTTTTACGTTTCCACTTTCTACTCTGATATTTTTAACTGTCACTATTTTGATTAAAAATAACAAAAAATTGGATAAATAACCGTTTTTGATCCATGATTATGAGTTAAATTACAATGTTAAAAAAAATTCTGAGCAGGTGTTAAGTCGAAGCGCTCAACGGCTTTGTTTAGTAGCCACCTTTACAAACGACATATTGTTGATGGCTGCCTTTATACAAAACCAATAAGTAAATAATAATAAAAGTGGGGACCGGCAGCGAGATTGTGTGAACACAACACAGGAAGTCTACTTAACATCAAGGGTAGGGAAGTTAGGGAAATTGAACTAAAGTTACTCATTAAATTAATATCAATTCATAAAGTGTGAAAAATAATAAAAGCGAGTGTAACATTAAAAGATTTGTAACCGTTAGTAAGTGATCGTGGGAAAAAACGTCAGTTTGAATCGAGCGAGACGTCTGGGGGCGGATGCACTGACACAACATACATTACACCACGTGCGGCATGCTTGAACGGATTCTCATTGGAAACCTTAATTGTTTCTATAATACTGCAATCACGAATTAACTACTATAACTTACTCTATGAGCACTAAAAACATATTCTCGTAAATACACGTGTTAATCTATTCCATGCTGTTAAATCGGCGATTCCTTTCGGTTCAATATCATCGCAGCCAAACAAATTATTATCGGGAGCGTCGTCGTAATAAAGCCCCATATTGACGTGACCGGCCCCACTTACCCTAGGCGACGTAGCCGACCCTTCCCCGCTCATTGTACCGTATTTACCCCGGAACGCTCGGCTCCATTTGTAAACCCCCGGAATCCGCTCCTTGAAGCATGATTCATTCTCCGGACCCCGCGTCAATTTATGGGAATGAGATAGATAGCGCTGTAGGTAATTAAAATGATTGGTTAGTGAATATGATGTTTTTGTGGCAAATAAGTTTGGAAATGTTCTTTATATTATACTATCTTCTCAACAGTTTAACAAATAAAAAGGTAAAAATTAAAAAAGATTTCTGTAAATATTCTTAAAAATCAATCACAGCATCGATTTTAACCAATTTATACGTAAAGACAGCAGTTACTTAAGACACCTTAACTCAATCGATCCCACAATACAGTTAACGTTAGTTAACGCTTTTTATTATGTCAGTGTGCGCACAAGCCACAATGTGAAGTGGCATTTAAATGGGGGTGACCAACTGTCGTCGAAACACAGGGGTGGAACACGCCACGGCTTCACGCTACCGCGATAGTAATCTATACGAGACTCACAATTAATGCCTTATTTAACACTTCACTTCAAATAAAATTAAACATCCAGTTAAACACGCTTACAAAACTTTATAATTAATAGAATTTTGTAAAAAATTTAGTACTGCTACAATACCGACAAAATAAAATGGCAATGCCCGTTTTATTATTAATCAGAGTTGTAAATCTGAAAGCAGAAGCATGATTCTTAAGCAGTGGGATTCAATACACGATTATCTCGACTGCCAATTAACCAGGAATCCGACACGTCTGCGCACTCATCTAAAATTAACTGCAGCCTATGTATCAAAATACCTACGCGTTACTCGCACATCTCTCAATAGTATGCCAAACACCTTCCAGCTTCTCAAAATAGCGGCTTGCCTACTCATTCATATTGATTTATTTAGAAGTTTCGTATGTCGAAGAACGGGTGTAACGCGCCCACATATAGATCATGTCATATCCTCGGCACAAATCACTAGTCTGACGGCGGTCCTTAGTGCCATTTCGAAAGTAGTCAATAAGTCTGTGCAGGCGGATTTGCCGAAACATAAGTCTATTACTACAAAGGTGTTCCGAGAATTATTGTCCCAAAAGAACGCCTGCGACGAACTTCGCATTCAACAACCCAAATATTTTGAACAGACCATAAGTGATTATTCGGATGTGGTACCACTTTTACAAAAAGTGTACCAGGATACAGAACACACAGATTTTTTTGTTGACTACACATTTCGGTCGGCAAAAAGAAAAAGAAAAAGGTCCAGACAAAACTATAAAAAGAAGTGCAGGCCGGGCCGAGTTTACCTAAGGAAGACCCTTGTAAATCATCTGCAGCGACGATGAATAGAGACGACGATGTCGAGATGAGCGTTGTTGACTCGTGTGTTTATTGGTTGTCGACGCTACTAAGTGTCTGTTAAGCTATTTACGAGAATACTTAAAGAGTCTAGAAGTTGCCACTTCGCCAAGATTTATTATGAATATACAACCAATTTAGGTGACAGTTAATTAACATAAAAATGTAATCGTTGCTAACAAACATATTTTAGAGTTTTGAATTAAATTGTAATATCAAGGCAGATTTAACTACTCAATTAATTTCTACGTAATCAGTTACAATTTGTGTACATACTAAACGTACACACGTAAATGTATATTCATTAAAATAATTTCATACACGCTCACAAAGGGCCAATATTGTTGCTCCACTACAGATGCTGGCAACAATGGGTAGCCCGTGCGAGTGTTTGTCGTGCATTTGTCGAATGGGAATTATTAGAAAGGGCTCCGTGAAGGCTCGGGAATTCGCCCCAAAAGCAGTTCACATGAATCGTTCTCCCACTCCGGCGCCGTACAAAAAATCAAACACATCCCGAGAGAAACACAGGGGTTACAACGCGTCACTATACCGTCCATATTGATTTTTTCTCTCATTGTTAGTAAAATAATAAAATCACGGTGCGTATTAAAAAAAGATCTTGCGTCTATAGAATTTGGGTTGAATATTGAGTCTGAGTTTATTAATAATCGAAGCGTTAACGTGTGGAATGTTCGATTCTGCAAGGCCGCTTGCAATAGAAACTGCTCGTATCGTGAGTGAAATAATATTAACTGGACCGATTTCACATTTAATATGTACACGTGTATCTACTTCGTTCATTCTGCAGAAGTAATAACTTTTGTTAACGAGTGCTAACGGACGCTGTAACTTAAATATTGTAGTATTTTAACGAAATGTTTATAACAATGGTTACAGAAACCTCTGTATTAATAATATGTTGGACAGATCAAATAAAGTTTTTTTAAGTAGTTGACGTGATTGTTGATATTGTTATAGCGGCTATGGGTGCGCCGGCGGTTCGGGCGCGATGAGCGGCGGGGGCGAGAACGCGCAGTTCGGCGCCACCGCCGCAATGGTCGCCGCGGCCACCACGGCCGCGATGCAGGACTCGCAGCCTTTTTCGCAGGTAAAACACCACTCATAGTCCGTTATTAAGTCGCATACACATTTATTGCAACATGTATTGCCCAAAAATGCCACTTCTCTATCTCAAAACTAAATTAATGCAATTTGAATTAAATCATCAAATACCTTCAATTAAGCACATGCTCAACGTAAACCCCATTGAATATTAACCAATCCATCAAAAGGAATTTTAAAGCTATCACCAAATGGAACGTGAATACAGTCACGTATGCAATTCTACAGTCGACGTTATTTTCATTTACAGATGCAAAACAACATGACTATGGGAAACCCTCAATATGGTGCGATGAACGGCTACGGTCAACAACGCAGCCATAATCCGGGCATGACCGGAATGGGGATTGGAGGCAACGGCGGGATGAACGGAATGACCAGCATGGGGCAGATGGGAAATGCCGCTATGAACGGTATGAATCCTATGGCGCAGATGGCCAACATGGGTATGCATGCTAACATGATGCCGTCGCAGATGGGGCCTGGACAAATGAGCAGCTCAGCGAAGATGGGACCGGGATACCAAAGGCGACACACGCCGTATCCGGCCGGCAACATGCTTATGGGTCAGAGAAAGACGCAGTACATGACTGGCCAGCCCGGCTTTGGGCCAACTCAGTACCCGGCCGGGTACGGCGGCAGACCTGGCTTCCAGGGGCAATACCCACCGCAGCAACCATTAGGACCTAGCGGTAACTTCGGTGCGGCAATGAGAGGAACAATGAGGCAATCAACGCCACCCTACTCAAATCAAGGGCAGTACTTCAATGGTGGCGTGCCAAGCCAGTTCCCTCAGCACCAGAGCAGCAATGCGCAATATGGTGGGCAATACGGCGGACAGTTCGCGCAGGAGGTCGCTATGCGAACTAACATGAGCTATCAGCACAGTCCAGTTCCTGGCAATCCGACGCCGCCGCTTACGCCCGCCAGCAGTATGCCCCCTTACATCAGCCCTAATGGTGATGTGAAACCCCACTTCAACGAGCTCAAACCTCCAATGGGCATGCAAAGTAAGAATACTCAATAAATAATTGTGTAATAACAAATCCATGTGCATTGAAACAAGTTCACTAAAAGATTCTTTTTATTTTCAGATGACGAGCTCCGGTTAACATTCCCCGTAAGAGATGGTATTATATTACCACCATTTAGATTAGAACATAATTTAGCAGTTAGCAATCATGTATTTCAATTAAAACCCACGGTCCATTCGACGTTAATATGGAGGTAAATATTGTAGTAAAGTAATACATGCTAAATTAAAAGTGAAACTTATCGGACAAAAAGATTTTAACTTATTTATTTCTTCACAGATCGGACCTTGAGTTACAATTAAAATGCTTCCACCACGAGGATAGGCAGATGAACACAAACTGGCCAGCGAGTGTTCAAGTGTCGGTCAACGCGACTCCATTAGTAATAGATAGAGGAGAGAACAAAACATCACACAAACCATTGTACCTGAAAGAAGTGTGCCAGCCAGGCCGAAATACGATACAAATCACTGTCTCAGCCTGCTGCTGTGTAAGTATCTCCAAAGTCCTAATGTCTCCTTTATAAAACCAAATAAATCCCAAAATAATATGAATCTGCCAGCACTCCGGTACAACAAAACCTTATATTCTTCCTTTTTTTTCCAGTCGCACCTTTTTGTTTTACAATTAGTTCACCGACCGAGCGTACGAAGTGTGCTGCAAGGTTTATTAAGAAAGCGCCTACTAACAGCAGACCACTGCATCGCGAAGATCAAGATGAACTTCAACCAGACGCCAACCAATGGTAGCAATGGATCCAACACAGCTAACGATAGGGATACCGTTGAACAAACCGCTTTAAAAGTATCGTTAAAATGTCCAATCACGTTTAAGAAGATCACGCTACCAGCCCGTGGCCACGAGTGCAAACACATACAATGCTTCGATCTAGAGTCGTATTTACAACTAAACTGTGAACGAGGGTCATGGCGATGCCCGGTTTGCAAGTAAGTATTGCTCCTGACATTCCAATCGTAATCAGATTTTTGTTTCATGGTACAAATATCTAACAATATTATGTCTTTACAGTAAACCAGCGCAGTTAGAAGGTTTAGAAGTGGACCAATACATGTGGGGTATCCTAAACACGTTGAACAGCTCAGATGTAGACGAAGTTACGATTGACAGTGGTGCTAACTGGAAGGCAACTAAAATCGCCAACAATACTGGCATAAAGGTGAGTATTAATTGTCACACGACCAATGCATTTTTATTATTATTTATACGAATTATTATTTTACATTTTAAACTCCTACATTATTGCAAAATTATTCTAAGACATGACCTTACTTTCTGCAGCAAGAAGAAGATAGCAATGATGGCAGCATAGGAGGAAAGCGCAGTAAAGCAGTATCACCGGGATCAATGAACATGCCTACAATGAACAACTGGGACATGAATCAAGCACTATCACCATACCTTCCTCCTGACATGAACACTATCGCAAGTGGCTCAATGATCTCTTCGTACAACCAAAACGGCCAGAATAGAAATTCAAGTTCGAACAATCAGAATTACGACTTCGGAATGAATAATGGCCCTGGAAGCAACGAGTATGCCGGAAACGGACCTCTATCGCATCTGAATGAGAGCGTCAACTCATTAGATCCTCTCAACGCGATGGAGAAGAGCCTTAACGATCAGGTAAAAAATATTGCACTTTTATCAATCATAGGTAGATGAGAAGATAAGTGAACATATAGTGCAACCGAACACAGTTTTCCACAGAATCAAATCACTCTGCAGACGTTTGTATAAAAGTTCAGTATCTTAGCTTATCTCATTTTGTGTCACTTACACAAAAGTGAAACATTTTGGTAAGAAAACATTTGCTAAGTTAGGGTTCTATTTCTCTACTATGGTTAGAGATCGGCGTGCACAACCAACGGTGCATTGTGCCTATCTAAAGAATCCAGCCACCACTTACTTTATCACTGTGTTAAGTTATAACAAGCTAAAACATGAAAAATTTGTTACGATTTTATTTATAGGGCTAGTCTTAACTTTAGGTATTCCCGTACCTGCCAATTCACCAGAATGCAGACTAATGTCCATATGTTGCCCAGATGCCGCACACCCCACACACGCCGCACACGCCTGGCTCCGCGCACACACCGGGTGGGGGCGGCGCACACACGCCGGGCTCGTCGCACACGCCGGGCCCGCCCTCCGTGGACCACCACTCGCTCACCGACGTTGACATACCCGCTGACCTCAACTTCGATCCCGCCGCCGTCATAGATGGAGAAGGGACAGATAATCTCAATGTGAGTATTTTTTACTATATGAATCTGTTTATACCTCACAAGTTCGGGAATACAAAAGACATTAGAAATGTAAACATATTTAAAAATTCATGTCAACGTTCTCATAAACAATAAAAACCTGGATGTACCAGACAATATGAGAAAGCAATACACAATTAGCTAATAAATACTGGCTCGAAATTAGTCAATTCTAGCACATCACTAAGTCATGAGACCTATATGTACAAGTAAAACAAATTTCTGGAAGTAATACTCCCATGCTCAACCAAGCGTATACACTTGCGCCTTTACTCCAGACAGGAGCAAACCAAACAGTCAGCTAGTATACATTTATCATGCTAACATTGCATAAACCATCCAACACCATTGAAAACAAGCAATTGGACTGTTATTTTCTTATTCCAGTTATTGCCGGAGACAAGTGTGGACCCGATGGAGCTGCTGTCGTACTTAGACGCACCTGCGCTTGGTGAGCTCTTAGCGACGCCGCCGTCGTCGTCGTCGTCGGCAGGCAGCCATCCACCGCGCGCGCCTTCCTCTGACGATCTCCTGGCACTGTTCGAGTGAACACAGGGTGACCTGCCGAGAAGTACGTAGACGGGATTACGTATAGGATTGTCAATTAAAATCAACACTACCAAGTAAACCGAAGATCTCGATTTGTACTTAAAAGAAGGTACTCTATTTTGCCCGTTTTATGGTTTATCCGTTGAGTATTGAGCGGGAAAATACTTGCTATCATCTATTACCGTCTGCGTAACTCGCATGTTACACTGAGAGATTTGTTCGTCTGAGAGTCGTTTCGAACTAGGCGTTTGTTCAACTCGCAATGAAGCCAGAAGCCCGATATTGTGATATTAGATTTTAGTTCCTTCTCCACATGTCGCTGGGTTGAATGTCGCAGAGCGTTCGAACAGTAGATGTCTTCAGAATCTCTGTCACCTTGTAAAGGTGTTATCGTCTAGTAGAAGTTCTGAACTCACTGTCGTGTTGAGCACAGCGACACACAGAGGCATCGATTGTCAAAGCAATGGTGTTGGAGAACATTTATTAGGTGTATAAGTAAAGTATTGGAGGCAAACGGCCATAGACACTGCGGTGTTGTGCATGTATAGTTCCTCGCACCGCCGCACACACGGTGGCGCTACTGAGCTCCTTTAATATTCTAAACTCTAGCATAAACTGTAACACAAATTTTCATTAATAATTCAACTTCTTATTCGATATAACTGTAATCGATTAGAGTTTTTTGATTTGTGTCCATAATTTGTGAATAGTTCACCGGGTGTAAATAATAAGGAGGAGTTATTTTATTTGTGCTAGTTGTTTTGTGTACTGTGGGCAGGGCCGGACGGCTCCTTGTACGTATAGGCTAGCCGAGCGCGGCCGGCCCGTCCGGAGGCATTGTGAATCTTATAGTTCCTATTGGATGCGAGCGAACTATAATGTTCAATTGCCATTTACTGTAAACATATTCCTTCAAGTTTTCGCATATTCTGCATTTTTAAATGGTAAGATATGATAGGATTCGTGAGTATAACGCTACTCGCTTTTGGGTGATATATTCTAAATGAGTTGTTTGAAATCAACAAATAAATGGTAACAAATTAGTTACAAAAGTATATTGTAAATGTGAGTGCAAAAATGAACTCTGTTAAATTATTTTGCGTTATGTGAATCGAAGAATGATAGAAATATATTTTAATTTCTATATAAATAGTAATGAACTGTATTATTTGTAAATATGAATCTAGATAAGAATATTATATTACCTAGTTATATATAGGAGAAGAACATGGCAGATACTTATATGACGGCCAGTTTAGTATAGTATTACTAAATTAAAGAAAAATCTACACATGGTTTTACATGTACATACAAAATTACCATACCTAATATACGCGTTTGGAGCCCAGTACAGTAAGCTAACAACTGTCGAGTCTATTAATTTTTCAAATGTCTCTGAAACTACAGCTTTAAGAATCCTGTTATTAAAATTTAATACTTAATTTATTTAATAATTGAATTAGTCCCTTCTTATTGCATTGGTTTTGTTCCTTTTACTTGAGTTATATACCAATAAAGAGGTTTAGTTTTTTTTCAAGTGGAAATATTAACAGACACTTGTGCCGGAAATACCTAATCTCTGGCACAAGATCATATTTTCACATTATTACATAAGTTTAAGTTTATAGTACTGTATTTGTGCTCTGAAACGCAAACAAGTGCAAACCGCCAATATAAACATTAATAGACAATTGTGTTAGATCCGTGCTCATCTTAATTTTGTTTCGTTTTGCCCACCTCAGATACATAAAAGCAATAAAAATGAAGTGCTGATAAAATAAATTTTATTTAAAATAGTTAAATGGCATTATTTTAAAATATTTAAGTATACACTAAATAGGAATAAAAATTGTGATGAGCATCGAATTGACAAAATCTTATTTCACGTATTTTCAAATGTTTGGTTTTAATTTTTATGTTTCGAGTAATGTTGCGCAAGCAAAATCAATTATATTTGTTGTAACTTATTTAATTTTTATATATCTATATATTAAGAATAACGCGCAGCGCAAATTGTCAACGACATTCGGTTCTAAATGGAATTAAGTTCCCATAAAATATGACAATCGTGACACCATAATTCATTTAGATGTTGTAAAATTTTCAAATATTACTTACGGTTAATAACATTTTTAATAACAGTTTAGAAAGATATCTGTGACTTAGAGTTGTATGTGAAACTGTCGATTCTTTCACTATCTTATGTAAATTGATGATTTGCGCATCTTTACTTCATGCTATGAATATGGACGCCTCTTTAGAGTTAGTCAAACTATTACGAAAAAACAATAAAATTAGTATTATACAAAGCCGTGGTCAATTATTCAAACAACTTATAGATAATTTACGAATTGTTGTCAAGTTTTTGCTGTCGTCCGTTCGTGGTTGATGATTGTGTGTCTAGTTGATCACAGCTTTAGCATAAATTACATAATTTTAAGGGACCTTCAATTCCAGTTAGCTAGATCTATTTATTGTAGTGAATATTGCTGTTGGATGGATCATCGCAACGATTTTTGTGTGACCAAATAGTAATTTTTTACATGTTTACCTATTTTAGGTCATTTAAAAGTAATGAATTTGTTTATATAAAAATTGAAAATATCACAAAAAATTTATAGCATATCACATTATAAAAAATAGCAAAAATCGAATCAAATGATTCATCCAAGTGAGTAAAGGATTACAATATTATATATTTTGTTGAATATTATAATGAACTGCTGTGAAGTAGATTTTGTGCTCGTACAAATGTAAGCAGCATTTGGAAATAAGTGAATAAGAATTCTAAATAAGGTAACATGCGACCCATGACTCGGAAGTTAATGCAAAGCCAAACTGTACTGTAGCGTATTTAACATTTGAACATTATGTGAAAAGTTTAGCAATCAGGTTGGTACCCACTGAATTCATTTCAAAATGTGTAAAATGAAAAAAACATAACATTTTTATGTTATTGAAAATAAAATAAATCTAAAAATTATTATGAGTGACTTTCATTTAAAACCACTACATTCATTTTTTTCATTTAGCCTAACATTAAACTTCGATCGATAAGGACTGACTGGCTATATTCTGTCAAAAACGTTCAAAGAATAATATCTAATCTTCTAAATTTATTGAACATAGAAATAATAATTAATGGTTTTAACTCATACTCCTGCAGAAAATTATAAAGACCGAATTTTCGCTTTAAAAAGGAAACAGTGATCACCAATTCAGCACTTCCATTCATTGAAAGTAACACGGGCAAACCCGCCGTTAGTCTTCGTCGGGCTAAGAAAACTTGAGTGAGCCAATGTCACTGCTTCTTTGGGAATTTTCACAGTAACAGTAATTTAGCAGGCAATGGGAAAGACATGTTTAACAGTCTACTCTAATGTATGTATATCATAAATAATATAGTTGATTTATCAATTTAGAACAACGAACGGGCATCAGAAACGACCAGATAAACCTGTTTAGTGTTCAAAATGACGCCTAATTATAAAAGTTTACATGGTGGAATGTTTTGAGAAAACCAGCCATTACACTGTAGTGTTCGCGAGAAGGCAAACCAGTATGTGTGCTATTTATAAACGAAAATAAAACTAAACCCGAAGGATACCTCACAGTGCTTTATTAAAGCTCCTCCAGTTTTGTATACGTAGCTGTCTAAGTTATCGATGTTGCCGTACGCGTAAACTAAGACTACTTATTTTAGAAAACTGCACATGACATTTACTTTTTTATAATGATCTCAAATAACCTGTAGTATGTTTCAATTATTTTGGGCATATAGTTTAACTCGGACTCGAAAAAAAATTCTACGTAGATTTCTTGAAACGAGAAATGCCTTCTACATGGACTGAAGCTAAACTTGCGAAGGTACAAAGAAGTGTAGCATTCTAAACTAAAATCACTTTCGAGTTCAAATGATATTAGGTGAGTGACATGGACAATAAAAGTTAAACAATAGTCTCTAAGTAAAGGACGGCTGAAGACGGAGAGTGGCCGAATGGCGACAGATGAAGAGCGGCTGCCTAATTGGCCTGGTAAGAAGTAACAGAGTATCTTGGTATTCATAGCCTAGCCCAGTAGAGAGATAGCAGATCACACAAAAAAAATAGCGCCTGCAATGACTTTTTGATGGCAACAGGTCGACAGGCATAATACTTAATGGAAATTACTAGGTAAAATGACGCATGAAACTATTATATTAGAGCCCAACGCGCAGTAGTTTTACTCGATTGTTTGTAGTTTTATTAAGCTGGCAACATCGCACACTCGCACGCGCAGCGAAGCCTTCCCGCACGCACACACACAAATGGATCTCATGTAAACACATGCCCTATAGAGCAGACAGTCGATTAGTCGGCGGGTCCGCGGCAGGTATCGCGCCCCGTCCTACCGGTTCAACGATAAAACGATCGAACGAACGCCAACGTCAAACGAACTATATTGTATTCTAAGCACAACGAACAACGAGACAGTTTTTAAACATTAACAGTGCGGTTAGAGTGCGCGCGGTTTTGAGACAGCCGAGGTATGCGTTCGTAAACTTCTCCTTAAGTGCATAGCGGTATCGCGGAACCAGATTTTAAGTCCTCAATGTATTGAAAGTAGCTTTTCTGTTGTTTGTTTAGTCGACCTATTCCTGTTTTGAATATCAAGACTGCAAAACTGACTTATAGACTAAAGGTAAGGCTAACTTATTTATGTTACAGTTAAGTGATAAAAGTTCGATAACAATTTGTTATGTTACGTGGATTCCAACACGTTCTATATTTTTTTTATTAATGTTGACTACCATCGGTTGTAATATTAGGCATAGATGTGATACAAAGACGTTGACATGTAAAACGATTAACATTTTCTTAGACGATATATTTTTCCTCATGTTTAATCTCAAGTTTGTAACTCAATACTACTTTGTTCTTTGTGTTCGCAACAGTTTCATGAACACAACTGCGACCGTAATATTCTGAGAATCTTATCTTGCTTTGAAGCCTTTTTGGACTTTTTTGTTAGCGTAAGGGTCGGGTTGGTTTATCAACAGGTAGATGTTTTAAGACTCATTTTCGGCGAATGTGGATTGACAACGACAAAATTGCGAACAAGTCAGCCCGCTTAACATTTAAGGTACTTAGTTTGTTTTTTTTGCTTTATATCAACTTTAGTAACTAAGAGATAACTTAACTGATGGAACCTAGTGAAAAATCGTATACAGCAATATACTTTAAAAAATAAATCTTTGAAGAGGAGAAAGGATAACGTGTCTTTGCTCACTTTTTACATTCCTGTCGCTGACTATCATTAAATGAATTTGACATTTGCAAAACTTTATGTTCTAAGATATTTATTTCTACTAGCATCAACTAATATAAAAGGACGAAACTTCATTAACATATTCAAATGGAACTGCCCATGCATTTTCCATTTCTAGTTTGGATTGACTAGTCATTTACCATTCAAAATATTTTGGATGCAGAGAGTATCAAGAAGATAAATTCAGATGTTAATGTTAATTCCAGTGAATCACCTTCGTCACAAGTTTACCTACGTCTGTTATTATAAAAACGCTAACGTTATCAGAAGTGTAAGGATCCTCCAGGTGTATCATGTTCAACAAATCAACAACCTTCATCTTCAAGAATAAAGCAAAGCAGACAAAGACTCGCACTTGGCGAACAATGGTGACATTACACATGTAGTAGGTACTCTATGTACTTATTTAGACGCCAACCGTCTACTTACGGTATATGATTTATGAGTATCTTGATTCACACAAGATACCTATAAGTATTACCGTTATGCATTAGCTATTGCTATTTACTATACAGGATTGTGTGTAGTGATTTTTTTACAACAAAGTATTTCGGGAATCGCTTCACGACTTAATAGAATTGATTCTATGTACTAAAGTTTTTGCAGTTATACCAAGTATCATGATCGCGTGAACTTTCGGCCTCTTAAAGTCTTTGCCTTCCACACTTTCATAGTCTTCTTCGTGCTTGTAACAATTAATACCAATTTAATTGTTGCCAAAATCTTTAAACAAACCTTTGCTCAATGTTCTAGGTCAGTGTTATCAAGTCGTGTTTTAAATGGCTATTTCAAAACCAACATATTCTTTAGTGTTCTTTGCATTTTTTATTTGGTTTCAGTAAGATATTCTCAGAAAAGAACAAATTATGTTTTTAACAAACACTAATCGGAATAAGATCAAAACACAAAAATAAGCAGGACATCCTGTTTTTTTTTTGCTCCGTGTCATTAACGATAACGTAAAGCCAACCTGCTACACAGGTGCCCACAGAAAACTACTAATAAAAATCAAGCATTTAACTTTTTTAACGGTTTTTCGCCTTCCAGTCACTCGGATTCTCAAACAAATAAGTTCAATGAGCTGGCATCGCAGTTATAACTTGAAGGATAATGCGGAATCAACACGCCAACAACATGATGCTATACGCGACGCGACCGCTCATCTATAGATATCGATATATCTGCGATGACCACAGACCTTGTAAGTGTATTAGTCATGGAAGACCATTTATTGGACTTTGGAATCGATGCATTTTTATAATAGAAGTGAAAAAGGTGGTTTATTCCGTGTACGGAAATGGTATGGGCGTGGTCGCCGCAATAAGACACACTTGAGTTTTACGATGTACAAGCTTCATCTAGGAGTATTTATGATTCTTTCAAAACTATACTAATGTTGTTTTCAGTCCGAGTCCTTTAAATTTTTGCCCACTATCTAGATCTTACCGACAAAAGCTTTACTGATTGCAACAACACTGAACAGAATAGGGGATAATCCAATTTTTTTTTTCTTTGTCCGTCGGGTAGTTTATTGAAAAGTATTGGACACGTATTTTTTCTTTTTTCACGTGCTCATAAAATTCGGAGATATATTGAGTTGAAATGGCTCATGACGTCACATGTAGGTAAGTTTTATACCTACTTGTGACGTAGTAAGCCCCCACTCTCCAACTTTAATGAGTTTTAACTAAGTATTTTTTTGATATCTTGATAAAACAAAAAATACGTGTCTAATATTTTTGTATTACCTGTCTGACGGACAAAATAGAATGTCGTTTTCTTTACCCAGTCCGATCCCCTATTGCAAATTCTGCAACTATATGAAGAGTTCTTAACAACATCGCTGGGTACCATGCAAAACCTAATTTTAAAACAACAACCATTTCAAATGATACGAATCGTGATGATCGAGCGTTACGTTTTCATCGCTAAGCCTTGCGAAAGCCTTCTTTCCCATCGACAGGTAACAGGGTTGGCTATTAGCCATGGTTATATAAAAGCAACAAAGGTTACAGGTGCTTGCGTAAGAATCAATATCTGGAGAGCCAATAATTGATAATATTGTGATGGTAATGACTTCTGTAACTACAATGACCTGTGCGCCGTGCATTGTCCTACTTAATATAAAGCAATCGATGTTCAATGACCCAAACCAGATTGTTACTCTTACAATCCTACTAATGTACTGCTTTAGTTACTGAGGCAAACGAACAAGAAGTATTTAATGTTTCAACAAGTAGTGAACGCTGCAGTATGACCCCTAATGGAATGCAGAAGATTTGTAAAACACAACAGAAAATGTTTATGAACTTTACTTGGCAAACAAACGATAACTGTCGCAAACTGCCTATTCTTATAAGTATTAAAAGAATGGTATTTATCTTAAAAATTAAAAAAAAAACGCCATCTTTAATTAAACTTACAAAAAAACTTTACATACCTGTTTTTTTTCTATTAAAAATGGTAGAGCCAAATAACACAAACTATGAAAAACACTTAACTGTAAATTTTAAGGCTTTAAACGTATCACTTATCAGATTAAACTTCACTTCACTGAATAACTTTTATATGATATCCGCAGAACTCTATAAGCTATAAGAAACTGTCAATGCCGATCTGACCTTTATTGCTCTAGCCTCATCGTCCATATTCATTTGTGATTTACTATCCAATCATGCTTCGCCACACCGTGTTTTCGCGCAGTCGCAATAACCACTGTTCATTAAAATTACTTATACACGTTCTGTAATCTAGCTGAACCAATGCGGTTGGTAAGCCAAATAGTCTCTAAAAGCTCGTAGTGATTACAGCTTAGGTTACCAAACCTTAAGCTTCTTTGATAACATAACAGTTACAAATAACCCATATTCTATAAACTTGCGTTTTTAGAATATATCGATCGATCTTTTCTTAGGGGAGTGGTGGCTCAGTGGTACCGGCCTCGACTTCGAGTTGTGGGTCGTGAGCTCGAACCCAGGGCGTTAGGTTAGGGGTTGAGGGTCATGATTCACCCCGACGTGAAGCAGACCATGTTTCGCTATGTGTGCCTATCCTTGGCATTGTGAAGCGCATCACGGAAAATCCTAATACAGGGTTCGTTTAATCACGTGAGGTTTTTCGGCCCCTTCCCCTTGGTGACACGTGGTGAGGTCCTCCCAACATTACGTGTATTTTGTTATCTATCTATCTATATAAATAAAAAACAATTGCTGTTCGTTAGTCTCGCTAAAACTCGAGAACGGCTGAACCGATTTGGCTGATTTTGGTTTTAAAATGTTTGTCTAAACTATATTTTCGAGCCGTTTGGGGTTGAAAGTCTAGGGCCGTGGGGTCCTAGTCCTCAGAGCCTTTTTAAGGAAATTTCGAAAGGCTGGCTTTTACTTTGACCAATGGCTAAGTATTGCCATTCATCGTGGCAATGCTGCCAGTCACTTGGGTGCATTACCAGCAGACAGCTTTGAGGAGGAGTTTTTGACGCCTTTTCATAGTTTATTGTTATTTGAGTCATTTATTATTTTATTCGTTTTTAATCGCTGTAATGTATACCAGCTGTTGTTTTGCATGCTCGTCAAATTCAAGAAGGTAACTATGCGAATGATTCTCGACCCGAATCAATAATAAAATGGGCATTGAGCAGGTATTTCTTTTTGTCTTATTTACGGAAATCGGTGAATGTGAACCACCCGTGATTTAAACGTGACCCGTCTGATCCTCGCTCTATAAAAACATAAAAACTATCTCATACTTTTATTCGATAATTTCTTATTCCTTAATCCACTTAAGGGTGTTATTATTTTGGAATACTGACCAATTTAAACAACAAAAATAGCAGCATTTTTTATTTATTAACTAGGTATCGTAATAGGGGATAATCCAATTTATTTTCTTTGTCCGTCGGGTAGTTTATTGAAAAGTATTGGACACGTATTTTTTCTTTTTAAACGTGGTCATAAAATTAGGGAGATATTTGAGTTGAAATGGCGCATGACGTCACATGTAGGTAAGTTTTATACCTACTTGTGACGTAGTGAGCCCCCACTCTCCAACTTTAATGAGTTTTAACTAAGTAATTTTTTGATATTTTGATAAAATTAAAAAATAGTGCGTGGAGTCCTTCCGCGCGGAAGAAGTGAAACTTTGTAATACTACACGCATGCGTTCGAGTGCCACGCATTCACTCTCGTTATTTTATTGAGCTTCTAAATAATATTTTATTGTTGTACTCTTTTTATTACATAAGTTTATCGAGGTTATTCTACTCATGGAAATTGAGCGAAGGCTGTTCACACCGAAGAGTCGAATGCATGACTGTTTGCACGCCATCTTGCGTACCTAGTAGAACTACGAAGTCACAAATCTTGTAATAGCGCCATCTTTTAGTGGGTAATAGAAAATATTCCCCCTCCATGAAAACGTTAAACTTGTTGGAAGTCGCATAAGAAGTTTCACTTCAAAATACATGAAATGTCTAATATTGTTGTATTAGCTGTGTGACGGACAAAATAGAATGTCGTTTTCTTTACCCAGTCCGCACCCCTATTATAATTGACTTTTTTATGTATTTTTGTGACAACCTCCTGAATTTTGACGAGGATGCAAAACAACGCCTTGTATAGTTAGTTCCCTTTTTGAAACATTAAACAACATTTTTAACCCCCGACCAAAAAAGGAGGGGTGTTATAAGTTTGACGTGTGTATCTGTGTGTCTGTCTGTGGTATCGTAGCTCCTAAACGGATGAACCGATTTTGATGAAATTGGTTTCGTTTGAAAGGTGTTTTAATCGAGAGTGTTCTTAGCTATGTTTCGATAAAATCTGATCAGCCGTTTAAAGGCCATGACCTCTTTTCTAGTTGAAGGGAAATTAACAATTTCCACAGGTCTGATCGATTCGAAATTTGAAATATCGGGGGACCGCTAAGTAGACCGCTTAGTACAAGCACATAACAAAGCGGACCCCCGACGCTAAGACGCTTGGATTATTTTATTTTTGATTTTTTAGAGGTTTTTTGTGTCGGGGGTTTTTTAAATTTTTAATTTAATTTTTGTTTACCATAAAAACATAATAAAGTGAAAAATAACTTTAGCTTCAGAAGTCGGTGGCAATAAAACTGAATCAATGAAAACAAAGTCACCAACTTCTGTAAGTAGCCAAAGTTAAATTCCATTTTTTATGTTTTTAAGGCGATTTTATTTTCTGTTAAATAATCCCTAAACTTTCCGCTGAACGGCCATCTGAAATTCTTTTAAAAACAACAACAAATACTCAGTGAAGTATATTTGCACACAATACGAGGCCACTAACTAAACTGATGTGCTCGAATACGCACAGAGAACGCTGAATTACGGCGGGCATTACGTCATCTGGCGCGTCGTTGCCGTAGTCGCGCCGTCCCGCTCTAACTCGCACCGTCCTACTCTATACCACGCCGACGCCGACACCACCGTCCCGCGCCACCTGCACCTCTTCACTATCCCTATCCGCTAGCCCGCAGTAATCGCAGTGCTCTCGTCTGTAGAGCTGATTATTTTGTTATTTTCCTTCATATCTGTAATGACTATTGATAATAATGCCGTCATACAAGTATTGTATTGTGCCTAAATGTATTAACACAACAGCTGTTACACCAAACAAACTGTATTTTCAAGTTCCGCGAGATGCAGACATTAGAAAAAAATGGTGTAAAGCAATAAAGAGGAACAATAAAACTCCTCTTTCAGACAAAAGCATTTTGTACTGCTGTGAAGATCATTTTGACGTAAGTATTAAGTACTTTGATTTCGATTTGTTTAACTGAAAATTTATTATCGTTATGAATCACATTTACAATTAATTTGTTGGTAGCTGGGGAAACTAGGGTCGCAGGCAGGTACTGTATATATTGTGTTATAGTGTATTGTATGGTATGCCGTATGCCGTATGTAGTACAATCACTAGACATTTTTGTGATAATTACTTACGTTTACGTTTAATAATTAACGTTTAATTAATAATTATTAAACGCAAACGTAATACTTACGTATTTAATAATAATAATAATTACTTTTTTAATAATTAATGCCAATAATTTACGTTTTTCTCTTTTTCTCGCACAGGTTGAAGAGGATATGGCAAACTACTCAAAATTCAAGCTGATGGGCGGACAACTTAAATTGAAAAAAGGTGTTGTCCCACACAAGTTTGATTGCCAAAATAATCAAAAGGTTATTATAGTCCTAGAAGAACTGTCTGCATTTACAAAACGTAAACGAATTGAAGATTTTGAACGAGTTCTCAAAACAAATATTTGTCCCGCAAAAGTGTCAGAAGTCCCAATAGAATTCGTAAAATGTGAACCCGCATTTTCAAAAGATGATAGTGAAACAGAACCAACTGGAGAGGATCCCTTACCTTCTAACGAAACCAGTGCCCTTCTGATTATAAATTGATGAAATCTGAGTAAATCCAAGGAAATAAGTACCAAGGAAGCCAATATCGATAATTCTTCTATAAAAAAGGCCAAAAATCATACAGACAGAATAAATAAAATAGATGGTTTGTAGGAACGCGTATGCTAATAGAATGTTACTCAGACCATAGTGCTTACTCAATTACTCATCATCATCATCATCAGCCTATATTGTTCCCACTGCTGGGACGCAGGCCTCCTCTCTATGAGAGGGAATCTCAATTACTCAAAAGAGACAAAATCACTGTCGATGATTGCTGTGTAATAAAAAGAAAAACTTAGAGATCATGTTGAAGAAGGTACCCTAAAAGGACAAAATTGTCAATAAGGGCTGTGGAAACCCATCCTCAGAAGAACTGTCTACCAAATGCTGAGAGGTTTCTGATAACATGAATTTTAGTACTCCAAGCGCACATAAAACAATAAATATGAAAGTATGTTCCCATATACAACAGTACAGATGTCAACAGCGCAGCGACAAAAAAAAAATGACAATAACACCCAACTAGTCTAAGCTTACAAGAAACAGTTCAAAATATAGTATTAGTATACTATAGCTGAAGTGACGAGTGTTTTTAAAGTTCTGGAATTAAAAAAAAAAAAAACGATTTTAAAACGAAAACTCGTATTGTTTCATTTAGGAGGAAAAGCAAGGCCAGCGATTTTGACCGTCTAGGGATCCCATTAGAATTATTATTAATATTTTTTTTGCATTTGTATACCCACAACATTTATGTGCCTACATCACATATTATTATCACGTCATTGCCGCGCTGGCAGCGTCCTAACTACAGCCTGCTGGTGGTAGTAATGATAAAATCCGTGGTGCCGAAAATGCATCGAACGCATAACAGCTGCCCGGACCATCTTTCAAAGCCATCCAGGATCTGTACGTTTTGTTTATATGAAAAATGTATACAATACATTGCATTGGATACAATATCGATTCAATGGCCACGTAAACGAATGAATAAGCAAAAGTACTACCGAGTTTCCTGACAGTCTGCCACTGTTCACCCCTATGCCCTTGGTAATAAGAACAGTGGTCGACCTGCAGTGAACTCGGTAGTACCTAGGAATCTGCAATTCACATCATTCTGGATTATTTGCACTAGGGATTTTTTACGACATTTCTCACTATTCGGTAGGCTTATAATTAGATAAGTATTGCATAAAGCATTTCTAAAAAAACTTTATCTACCGACCATTTTTTTTTGCAAAAAAAAAACTTTTCCAAGTGAAAAAAAAATTAGGTAAGATAGGACTACTGAACTGCGTTAACTATTGAAAGTCAGAAGTTTGTTGAGGATAAGGAATCACTACAAACAAATGTAAACTATTTGACGTTTTAGAACCAGACGTTTCGTAATAAACGTTAGCATCGCATTAAGAGGTCGGTCAACTTTGGTGACTTTTATAATCCTCTTTTAAATTTATATTTAATAGCCAGATTTGTTCGACAGTTAGCTCAGCCAATCGCAGTCATTGGCCCCAACCAAAAAGGGAGGACTCTCATTTTTAACACCGCACTGTATCGTAAACGGCGCACAGTGGGCTAAAAATTGACTTTCATGTACATGTAAAAAAAAACTCAAATGTTCACTTTTATGACTTGAATAAATTTTGGGAGACTGAATACATGTCTAAAAATATTAACATTATAGAATAGAATTGCAAACAATGCTTACAGATTTTTTTCTTTAAAAAAAAGATCGTATACCTCAGCCATGGAATGAGGGGGCCCTAATTCTTTTTCAGGTGATTTATCCTTCTTTTTTTTTTTTTTAGAAATAAATTCTTTATTTCACAAAAAGCCATCACGATACAGGATCCACAGACTAAGAGCATAAAAGGCTTATAATTTTGATATTTTTATTTGATTTTGATTTTTTTACATACCTAAAAATATCAAAATTATAGAATAGCATTGAAAACAACTCATACAGATTTTTTTCTTTAATTTATATGGAACTGGCATGAATAGGTCTTATATCTTATATACGCCATGGAATAAGTGGCCCTAATTCTTTTACAGGTGATTAAACCTTCTATTATTGTTTCATCAAAAATGTTTTCTTTCTTTGATTGCGTCTATAATCGCTCTTGTTGATGAAACCAGTGGATCAGAAGAAAGAAGAATGAAATTAAAAATATCCTCATTGAATCTCATTCTACTACTTCTTACGAGAGTGGTGTTCCCTGAATCTAACTTCAAAAACTTTTTTATCGATTTTTTAAAAATAAATCGAGCTTCTTGCCGTTTCCGTACGTATGCCATATTTGACATACTCATACATTTGTAATAATTTTAGGATTAATCACCTAAAAAAGAATTAGGGCCAAACATACCTTGGCGGAGATATAAGACTTTTACATGCCAGTTCCACACAATTTTTTAAAGAAAAAGTTCTATAATTATGCGTTGTTTGCAATGCTATTCCATAATATTGATGTCATAAAAGTGGATTTTTGAGGAAATGTTTTTTAAGTCTATGAAAGTCGATTTTCAGCCCACTGTGCGGCGCCAGTAATTGGAGACTTCGGAACCAGTCTTGACGACGATGATACAAATAATTTATTGTATCGATGCTTCAGGAATATTGATATCAAAACCACCAGGCATCAGTGCATGAAGGAAAACGATTAATTTAAAGAACTATCCATAAAAGTAAAACTATCCGTTTAGTCGTGTCAGTGGCACGGACCCTTAGTAGTGGGCGCATTACGTATGCCAGTCAGCGGCGACTTGCGCGCAGGACGTTGCACCCGCTTCGCCTCTCACACTGCCTTCCACACGTCTATGACCATTCGACCGTAAGAGGCAGATACATGAGCAATAATACTCGTATTTGTTAACTTTTCATTTTAAGAACAAGCTAAAAGTAGACGAGACCGATGGAAAAAGTGTAATTGTTCACGCCGATAAGTTTTATTTATGTTTTAATTATCTGCGCGTGTTTTGGAATTCCTTCTTAGGTACAAAATGTTAGCTTGTCACGCACCCCTGCTCACGTGTGGTTTATGTAGGACCGTGAATGAACGTGTATGTGAGATGAGTATTCGATGGTAATTTAGTTATAAAACACGCAGATTTTGAAGCGTGATGCTGAAAGAAAAAATTGCGCATGAGATCAGTTGCATTTTTTCACAAACACCCCTCAAAAACCCTTTCTATGCGTGTGAAAAGGCGGCAATACTACAAACTTTTAATCACGGCCGACAAGGAAGTTTTATTGGCGTATTTAAAATTCTAGTTTAACACAAGGAAATGAGATTTCTTGTGTTCTTTATAGGGAATACAGACGCAAATCGTCTTCACCACTGAGGATGCGCATGACTAAATAAAACAATGTATAGAAGGACAAGTTAGGGAGCGTTGTCCTGTCTAGGCTGGAGACAGGGGTATTATTTTACGATCTTTGCGACGATTGACTATGAAGATGCATCAATGGAAAACCATAGGAAAAACTAAGGATGAAAAAAGATTGCATGCAGCTGCTATGAGAATGTTGATATGAATGTGTAGAGTGACTAAAATTGATAAAGTTAGAAATGAGTTTATAAGAGGAAGTTCAAAAGTGGCGCCTGTTACAGAAAAGATGAAAGGGAGTCGTGTGTCTTGGTATGGACATGTGATGAGGAGGGATGGAATAGGTACATGTGACTAAAAGAGTGATGAATATAAATTTGGATGGATGGAAAGGGAGCGGAAGACCAAAGAAAAGATGGATGGATTGTGTGAAAAATGATATGAAGGAAAAAGGAGTAAATGATAGCATGACGAATGACAGAGGAGAATGGAGGAAAGAGACGTGTTGCACCGACCCCAAATAAAATGCGACAAGGGCAGGAAGATGATGAGTCGCGAAAAAAAAACAGTTCAGTTGTCCCGTTCAGTGAGCAGTAAGATATGCCAAAATTACGCACAAAATGCACTGATTTTGACACATCGAAGAAATCTCAGCCAAAGTGTTTATTCATTAAATACACACATCAAAAGTGTCTAGGGATCAAGCATTTTTATGCGGATTTCTTGAGATTGAGATGTGGCTTTGTAATAAATTTATGATTTTATAAATTTATATGGATCCTTTTTGGTACATTTCATAATTTTAATCAGGAACTGTGAATCAAATTCGAGTAAAAGATGAAAATCAGCTGTCAATATTTTCCCTATAAAAACATACAACGCATTGAAGACATTATTAGTGCTACTGTTTCCCTACTACTGATTAAAACCAACGTTATTATGGAGCGGCGACGTCATTTAAGCAGGGAAGAAATGCTCAGAGCCGTGGGAATGATAGAAGCTGGTTCCCGGCAACGTACTGTGGCTTTAGCTCTGAATACAAGTCAGAGTGTTATCAGTCGACTTTGGACACGTTACCGAAGCACTGGTACCGTGGCTGAGCGCCATGGAGGACGGTATCGCTGCACCACACAGAGACAAGACCGATACATTCAAATCTTAACTCGAAGAGCTCCAACAATAACCGCCATGATGTTAGCCGTGAGGCTTCATCACTCTTCAGGGAACTTAATTAGCGACCAAACAGTCAGAAACCGCTTGCATGAAGTGAACCTTCATTCCCGAAGACCGCTACGGGTACCACCTATAGCAATGCACAATCGTAGGATTCGATATCAATGGGCTCTTGAACACAGAAATTGGGCAGAAGAACAATGGCGTTTCGTGTGCTTTTCTGATGAGTCTCGTTTTGGTATGAG
The DNA here is from genome assembly GCA_963082945.1 of Cerastis leucographa. Classification (NCBI taxonomy): domain Eukaryota; kingdom Metazoa; phylum Arthropoda; class Insecta; order Lepidoptera; family Noctuidae; genus Cerastis; species Cerastis leucographa. Next base: position 14,060,991 of record OY720356.1, on the reverse strand, counting down.
ACCGGATACAAGACGTATACGACACTGAAGAACCCCTGGACGCCAACAGCGATTAAAATCCTGCCAGGAAGTCCATCCTTATAGTGGTGGAACCATCATGGTATGGGCGGGTATTTGGATCGGCGGAAGAACTGAGTTGATTTGGATCAGAGGCAACCTCAACGCTCAAATTTATGCTGAGACGATTGTATCAGACGTCATCGTTCCTCTACAAGTGCAAATCGGTCCCTTATTTCAGTTAATGCATGATAATGCACGACCGCACACCGCAAGAGTTGTAAGACAGACTCTCGCCGCAGCTAACATCAATGTCCTGCCCTGGCCTGCTCAGTCGCCAGACTTGAACCCGATTGAGCATGCATGGGATATGCTACAGAGAAGAGCTCTGCCGAATATGGAGGGTATCCAGTCGCAAGAAGACCTTTTTTTGTTGTTGCAACGAACATGGGCGGCCATTCCACAGCGTGATTTGGATGAACTCATTTTGAGTATGCCAAACCGATGTTCTTGTGTTGTTAGTGTTCGCGGTAGAAACACGGATTATTAATTGTTTAAGTTACCCAATAAAATTTTAAAGAAAACTGTTATTTCAGTCTTTTTTTCGAACTTTAATGTTAGTGGTTCAAATGTCAAAAATCCCTTTATTAGAAAATGGCAAATTTCTTTATTAATGCAAAGGTGACTTGGTTTATCGTTACTGTGACAAACGAAAACACTTTATTTGATGAATCCTTAAAGAAAATTTTAATTAATATCAATCAGGAGAAAAGTTATTGCAAACATATATGTTGATCCCTAGACACTTTTGATGTGTGTAGATCGGATAAAATCAATTTCGTTTCAGCTTTTGAGTAAACAAGTAGAAATTATTACAATCGACATGCAAAATCCCATATTTCCGTGTCATTGTTACTTAGTCGACTGTAAATTATAGGTAGTCTATGCTATATGTGAAAGTGCCTAACACTTTCTATTTAATTTTATAATACCTACCTGGATAAAACATCTACCAGTTGGCGTATCAAATATCGTAACATACAAAGAGGTGTTGGACTACTGCCACAGTCTGTGCTATTGCAGTGAAAAGCGTAGGTAATAGATTGTTGTTGGTTCATTGAAATTTGTACCTAATCTTAAATTAATCTTTTGTTGAGATATTATGAATAGTTACTTCTATCTTGTGCTTTGTCAATTGCTACTAAATCTGATTTTACTACTGACGATTATTTAGAACCAGTGTGAAATTGTTTTCTCTCCTTCCGTGAAAGTAAGGACAACGGTGTGTACAGCAGCAAACTTTCTTGTAAATAGATATTGGATACATTCGATGGTTTAGACATAAAGAGACTGAATACACATGCCTAAAAATATTAACATTGTAGAATAGAATTGCAAACAACGCTTACAGAATTTTAATGTTGGGGTAAAAAAGTGTTTTCAGACTTCTCTGAAAACACTTTTGGAACGAAGTTCCTTATCGCGCGTTGTGAAAGGGGGCTAGACGGAAAAAATTCTTACGAAAAGTTGTCACGACACTTTTTGCTATAGTAAGCTATTGTAAGCTTTATTTCTTTAAAATAAATTTGAAATTTCCTTAAATTACGTACAATTGGGGTGTGTATGTGAGTAAGGATAGATATGATTATTATTTTGAGTGACCGAACTACAAAGTACAAATTCGGTTGTGCAGTTAAGTAAGACGTATTGCTTCGAATTAAGGATTAATCTTCCTTAAATTAAATATTTTATTTTTCGCACACTAACTTAAATCTAAAATGTATTGATGTTATGTACGTGAAAGGAACTTCGTTCCATCACTTTTTTATGTGAATACCTACCAAGTTAGCCGAGTACTTATGTTTTTTGGAACTCTACGTCAAACTAATTCTATTAGTAGTTAGGTTAGATAAACGCAAAGCTATCTAGCCCTAAAAAGACGGCACGAGCAAAATCAAAAAGTAACCGGTTTCTAACCTCTCGCGTTCGCTTAATTAATTCAGCCGACAACGAAACCGATAAACAAGATCGGTCCGTAAACTAAACATTTTGCAAAGTAGGTAAACAGTTCAGTTTTTTAAAACAGTTTAGGCTACCCTACTTTAATACAGATACCAGAAAACATTACTTACAGTGAACGATATACCTAGTTGAATTTGAAAGAAAGAAGAATAAATTAGGTACTTACCTAACTTACCTATATTTGTGTTTGTTTGACAGAGGAACTTACTTTTTTGTTATTTTTCCTGGATTTTTTGCACATTAAAAAGTAGGTACTGTCTTAAGATGCTTTCCAAAGCTAATAAAAAGAAAACCACACAATCTATTAATGTAAACTAGGCTGTAGGTATATGTGGCTTGTGTGGTTGTGGACAGGACACCAGAATAACCCGTTTTCTACGATTGACACACACGACTTACTACCTACGAGGGAAGATAAGCAAAACGAAATATATCTGCACCTACCTATCTCCTATTCTCCAGTTTGACCGGTTTCTTGTTTTGATAATTAGTTACTTATAGGTACGTTTCTATGGAAAAACAATAAACTACGTCTTGCCCTTATACATAATCGAACTCAATAACTATAAAGTAAGATTACATAGCAAAATAAGAATCACTGTTTTTTTTAAAGAGCTAAGTTTTTCAGTAATTGGCTCTCACAGAAAAGTAATGCAAATCTATATTATTATTTTGACTACACTACCTGATCTTCTCATTTAATACTAGTAAATTATGCAACAAAACCCATTAGAAACAATATGCATATTTGTATAAAGTTTCTAACCTACAGTACAGCAGACATTCGATGGGAACTTCAGATATAAACATTTATAACAGTCTATAAACAATCGGCTCTACCTAACAAACAGCGGAGCTGTGCAGCGGAGCTGGGCAGCGGAAAACACTGACACTAAAATATGAATTTCCTCTTTAATTATTTTTATGTTATTCAATTTACAATGGCGCGAACCCTCGACCTGAATCAAGTATGAGGCCGACACAATACCCGTCCATCACGTACAACACACGCTTACAATAAATAAATATTATAATTTGACACACTTGTGTCGATAACCGCAGCTCTGAAACTATAACTGTAGTTGTGAAAATAGTACCAGTTTTGTTTAATATAATCAGCCCCATATTTTTAAAGTGAACTATAGATCTGATTATCCCATTTGTCGATTTAGACTTTTTGCCTCATTTAAATTCTAGATGTCCAAGATTAATAAAGTTGTTAGGTGAGTACAACAACTTTTTAATCGCCAAGGTATGCTATAGGTACTTAGGTGTAAATTCAGGACTAAATCTGAAACTATGCATCTTCATCAAAAATACAAAAAGTCCTATTCCTTATTCCTAGTTCTTAATTGCACTCGAAATTTAAAAAAATGGTCTGCAATGTTGTGAGCTTTTTTAGATTTAGATACAGGCTGTTGTTTTGCATCCTCGTCAAATTCAAGGAGATAACTATGCTTATGAATTTATGATTCTCTCGACCCGAATCAATAATAAAATGGGTAGGTAATTTTTTTTCTTATTTACGAACTCGGTAAGTGTAAACCACCCGTGTTTTAAACGCGGTCCGTCCGATTCTGTGGCCCTATAACCGCGCTTCCATACAACCAATCTCGAACGTTTATTTGTTAATTTCTTATTATTCCCTATACTTATCACGTTAAGGAGGTTATTCTAAAATACTGACAAATTTAAACTACAAAAAAAGCAGCGTTTATTAATAATTAACTGGATACCGTAATTTAATTAAAACAACAAAATTATTTTAAATTTAGAACAACAGTCTGAGCATTCCGAAGTAACAAAAGTCGTTGTCTTATAGCTTTCTAATGAAACGTCAGAGGTAAATCCGAAACTAAAAGAAATAGGTATAGAAATTTCTAAAGAAGTCTTCAGCTCTGATTTAGATTAAGACTATATTACAAAGCAGCAACAAGATTATAATGTGGCCGTCGCCATTATACTAAAAGAGCTGTCATGATGGAAATCCAGGATAATATTTGGATTATAAACTGAATTTCAACTTTAAAAAATAGACAAGAATACGGAGTAATGAGCTTTGTTCTGAATATAATCAAAACAAAATCAATATGATCTATTTTTGAAAAATACCTAACCAGTCTGTGTCATTGCTCTGGGGAATACCTACCTAGTACAAAGGTTTAATTTTTTTCTTTATTAAAAAATTGAGGATTTGATCATGCATGATCATTTTGTCATCCCCATTATTATTAACTTAAGTTTTCACATCTTAGTTTAGAGTAACTTTAGTACCTATAATGTTGCTGTTAGGTAATAATTAAATCTGGCACATACATAAAACTAAAAAAAAACTGAAGAAATAGGTACATTAATCATGGTTAAAACACTGAACTGAGACCTGAGTAGAAGCCATAATTAGTTAATTTTATTTTACTGGCCAGGATCCAATGTTGCCAAAATACATAGGTAGGTACATACAAGTTTCTTTTTATTTTTAAATTTCAAACAAATCCTTAAAAACATGTAAACAAAAGTATCACATCTCCAACTGAATAATTGGTATCAGTAATAGTGTACTAAGTTAACAGGAATATAGATAACAGAGCTGGTCTATGGATAAGAAATTACAGCAAATACCAGTAATAGACATCAGCCCGCCCCACCTCGCACTTTACATTTAATTTCTTTTTCCCATAATTTTTTCATTAATCAAGGAAGGTTTGGAACAAAATTGATTACTTACATAACATAAACGATTCAATAGTTCAAAATATACTACTTAATAGCTTAGGCAAATAGCAAATCCATACAAATACAATACAGAAATTTCATCAATTTGGCACTCAGATAGACCATGAACTGGAACTTTTATCCTTGTAGTGCGATCCTGTAAGATAGTTCTCAAAAGCTGTTTTAAAATAAATAATCAAAATATTACCTTCCTGTAATTCAAGCAGCCCATGCAGTGCCATGTGCCCATGTATGGCTAAAGCGAATCATGCAGCATGCAAGCTGAGTTTATTGCGATGATAAAATTCAGGCAACTCTCTTCACAAGCCACTCACTTATGTACTTAAAAATCTGAAATAAACAAATGATACGGAAAAAGGTATGTTGAATAATAATTAATCACTAGGAACATGAGGAGTTTTTTTTTACAACTTTTTTTAATTGCATGTTTTTCCTGTACGTAAATAATAAATTAAATCATCATTATTTACTTACATGCTTCTCATACTACCAAGTTTTTATTTAGGTATCATTTCTAAACTCCATTGAATCCCCTAACAAAATAACAACACAAACTAATTATAAAGAATAATGCGCATGAAACTGAAATCTATTATTTTCATGAATAAGCCGAGTTCTTTGGTTTTGAAAAACCCAAGAAATCAAAACAATCGCCAAAATATTTTAAAAACTTCGAACTGGCCTGCCCCAGGACGTGTTGAGTGTTGCCAGGTTACTGTAGTTTAAAATAGTCATAGACATATAAATTATATGGACTTGAAATGTTTGACTATAGAAAAAACAGTTATACAAATACGAGGCATGTTGACGCCAAAATCAGAAAAATACTGCTATCTCTTTTTAACTTTCATAATTTTGCGTAAGTGAAAAAGGATATAGTGTTTTTGACAGTTACTATAATGGCAACCCTACATTTCTAAGTCATTGAAATACCTATTTGCGGCCGGGTCGCCATTTTATCCGCTCGCTGTTTGATACCTAAGTTGGGTACGTCAACTGTCAAATGCTCTTTAGCTGTGGTTAAAATTTGTGAATTCAAGATGATAAACAAAGGATTCTGCATTTATTGAAGAGTTTCAACAGTAAAGCATTCATATTTTCCCTTTTGCCTCTATTTTCAACAGTTTTACTACATGAAATCATTTTCTTGTTATTGAAGGGATAGAGTAGTGCATTCAGACATTTTTATATTTATCGATAATGCAATTTTATGGTTCTTTATTGGTTTTATGTTTTACTTTTAAGGCTATAAACAATCGGTGTGGAAAATATAAAATTACAACAAAAACAATAATTATTTGTTCTCTTCACTTTGAAGAATCGTCTTTCAACTGAACACTCAATAAAGTAACATTGCGTGACGATGCTTTACCTTCACGAACCTTATTGGTACGTACGTTTGATACGGTCGCAAATCATATTTTTATCAAGATACAACCTGACACTGACCTGCAAATTGCAAAAAAACGTAAGAAAATTTGAATTTCGCGGGCTACCTTGGCGCATCCCCCTTAAGATAACAGTATAAAGAAACCTTGGGGACAGCAAGTGAAGCAAAAAGGTCGATTAAAAAATTATTCGATGTAAGTAGGTATTTAACCCGTGCGCGATAAGTTGAGACCTGACTCCCCCCACCCGCTTCCCCCGCACTTCCCGATGGCGCCCGTATTGTACCGTGGCGGTACAAACACGCCACTGTTACGTCACCGCGCTCAGGTCCCAACTTATCGCGCACGGGTAGTACAAGTCGTGCCATTAAAGTTGAGACTTGACGCACCACGTGGTTTTAGCGGTATCTTGATAGATACCGCTTAGGTGATCCTCATGGATACCCGCGAAAGAGCGGCGGTAGGCGTGGTCAAGTCTCAACTTTAATGGCACGACTTGTACTTACTGCATTTCATTTCTTGTAATAGCTAAAAGAATAAATTCCAAGAGCATAAAATTAAAAAACCGACTTCAAAAAAGGAGGAGGTTCTCAACGGGCCGGCAACTAGATAAACTTGTTGCTTAAATTATACAATGGAGTGAAATCAGTTACAGAATACAAGGTCGATAAAAAACAGCATAATATATCTGTCCTCCAAGTTTCAACCTGTCTTAATAGGAAACATCAAAATAAGTTCTACGGTTTAACCGTGAAAGAAGGACGAAACTTCTCAAACAACAACAAATGAAAGGTATATTATGTTAGAAAACTTGGGGTATTTTCACCCGTAGATATTGTACCGTAACATTATGAAAACATTCTCACAATCTTTTATCGATGTTATTATATAGAAATATCGATAAGGGCTGCCCTATTAGCCGCCATTTTATCAGCTCACTAAAGTGTAGGTATGCACGTTTTTCTTGTAGGTATGCCAAGTCCATATGATTTATATGTCTATGAAAATAGTAGGTATCTGTACTTAAAAAAGTTGAACGTCACGGGACAAACGGGGGGAACATCTATGTTTCCATTTTATCTATGTTTTAATCGAATTAATCATTAATAAAAACCTATAACGAAATATGGACAAAGAGAAAGAAAAAAAAAACGGGTTGCACTCCGGGAGTGCCACCAGAAGTGAAAACTTGAATATTAACGTTGTGCTTTGCAGTGCACGAATTGCTTTAACCGTATTAGAGTACTATCATTTATGTGGTTAAATACAAAATTCATTTATTGCGTTAATAGGAATGGAACAATAATGTTTTAAGCGTCATAGTACCTCTCCAGAACTATTATAATCCGTCTTACGAATTTTACCTCTATGGAGAAATTGTTTATGCATAAGATAATTATCCAGTTTTGGAACCCAAACCCAATGACAGATGTCATAAAGTTTAAATTCATTCGTAACCTAATGTCAATCCGTCTTACAAATTTTCGATCAGGACACGCGAGTTTAATTTTTTTTACCCATCACAAATTTGCACAACGCCGCTAAAGAAGTTTTCACTTCAAAAACTTTCAACTTGGAACTTCCAAAAACAAAACAAGATCAACAATCAATCCTAAACCAATTTTATATTCATGGGAAAAGGTTGATTTTACGTGCATGAGGGTGTGGCGCAATACCATGTCCCGTCACGGTATACGAGCCGTTTTTACTGCCTAATCGCGCATATAGATGTTTCAAATCAAATGATTTCGGGAATTCCGGTGCTCAGAGGCTTTACGTAAAAAAACCTGATCGATCGACTTCATTATAGTGTCCCCCTAAGTCGTATTCTTTAAGACTCAGCCATGACTATGGAAGCAGCAAATAGCCAATGTTTAAAGTGGTTTACGAGTACAAAGTCAAAAGACAAAAATAATCAAATTGCAGCACATTTTTCCTTCAAAAATGTACATTTTGCACTTTTCCATAGATGCATCTTTTACAACTTACCTATTAAAAATATTTCGAAAATTTCGAGAGCTTTGGAGCTTCACAGTTATCAAAGGTCTTCCAAAAAAGAAAACTTTGCTTTACATTGATCCTTATTAAAATCAGTAAACACTAACCATAATAACATCCCACAAAATAGGAACAATGTGATTATTTTCAATTTGCGTCCCATTGAATGGCCTATTGCTGCAACACACATATCTACAATCACTTGAGTAGGGCTTACTAATTTTGGTAAGCAAATAATTGACTTCTATTCTTCAAAAAAATTCTTTATCTAATAACTACCCTTTTCAGCCTGTATGAAAAACCAGAAATGGACGCTTGTGCACTTTCGTCTGAGTTTATTACTGTCCGCTGGGGCGTTGGCAACACTTTCAGAGAGCTTTCATTCATTTTCATTCAAAGTTTCAAATTTTCAAAAAGTTAGTGATTGACGCTAAGCGTAGGTACTTTCTTTTTCTGTCTTCCTCAAAACAAAAGATTCCAAAGTTTCGATGTTAACTTCCTGCTCATTATACGTAGGTAAGTAGATGAAAACACATACTTAATAAAACTGTTAGTTTTGCAAAAAAGTAATTGGAATTTGATAAGGTAAGTAATTTAGATTAGAAGGTGTTTCATGAGAAAATTCTTTTTCCGAAAACTTTTTGAAGAGTACATTCTATTTTGAAGAACTATAAAACCAATTCTCAACGAATGGGGATAAAAATACCTAATTATCATTATCATTTGCATGGGATTTCCTTATTTTTATTGTTTCAAACTCAAAATACTTTCAAATTCCAGGTATACCTTAATTATTTACTGCTAAATAAAATTAATTGTCATGAAAACTAACATGCAGTATGTTAGTGTTCCATGTGTGAGTTTCAGGTAGGATTTATTAACATATTTAGATTATGAAGGGAGATAATTCTTAACCAACAATTGGAAAATATTTGATGTTCTAGTTCAAACATCTTTAAGTCATTTTCATTAAAATTTGTAATGTGAGAGTAAATTCCTCTCATGTTACAAAAACATTGTTTTTGCACTTCTGTGAAGTTCTGTTAATAAATCAATTAAATAATGAGGTAAATGAGTATATCTGAACAATATTCTAAAGCCCTGATTTAACATATTTACAAATGTTTTAGACTTTTAGTTGTCTGTTGAATCAACACCCCTTTTAAATGTCAAATCAAAACAAAAGCTCTGCCTGTCTTATGAGTATGTATTTATTAATAACGTCAGCTGTAGTGATAATTACATAATCATGTAATTGCACACTGTCACATAATCATGTGAATGTGTGCTGCACATGTGTAGATACTCCCCTATTCTAGTCAAGCATGTCTGGATGTTATTGCAAAATCTTGAGCTGCCACAAAATTTCTGAAAATCGTAAGTACTTGACATGAGCTGAAATCATACCTACTCTAGATATCACCCTTGGTTTTAAAGGCCCAAATAGAGCCTAGTGACTCTACCCCATTGCTTTTCACTTAAAGCTTAGTGACAAAAACTTTTTTCCCAGTTTATTGAGATCTTTAGATTAACTGAAACAATGGTTATTGAGGCAAAAAGGTTTTCTATTGAAGCAAAATTCTTTCTGGATGTTTATTTGAGGGGGAATTTCTACTATTTAAGACATTTTGGTGTTAGACTATTTTTACAATTTACCTTGAAGGCATATAACAAATAGGTATTATTATAGAAGTATAGGATACTTGTGAGATGAAAAAAAATAATTGATGGTCTATATTCAATAGAATCAACAAATTAGAGGTCCCTAATTAGGTCTCCGTGACTTTTTGCCTAAACGTCCATTGGCAGAATGATTATTACTAAATAAAATCCGCTTTATTATTATTGTAGAAGAGAAAATGAAGTATTTTTAACAATTGTTATTTCAAGCACCAAACAAAAAACACAATTTCTATGAGGAAACCATGATGCACCTATTAATGAATTATTTCTGTTTTTCCATTTACCAGTTATTCTGGATAAGTGTGCTACCTCAAACAATCTTGTTCTCTGAAACTGGAATTGTAGATGATGGTAAATTATGGTTTCTTGATGTCTCATAGCTTTGAGGAATAAGCTGCAGTAGTTGCAGTAGCCCGTGTCTGTAGGTACTTATGGATGCCAATCTCAGAAAAGTCATGAGTCCAATCCTTAGAGTAGAATATTTGAAAGTAGACTTAATTTAGTAGGTATATTTAAAGGCATTTTTTCCTAACTAGAACAGCTAAAATGTTTAGTGTCTGTTAATTTTCAAAACATTGGGCCAGCCATGTAGACCAGTACAACCTAGTTAAAGAAACTTAGATAGAATAATTAAAAATATTAAATGAATATTTATTCAAACAAATTCTTAGAAACTCATAGATAGCGAACTTTAGACAGTCGTCAACCAACTGGTCGTTCCGTTATTTCCTACAAATCGGTGCGCATACTAACACCTCCTTCCTTTCCGTTGCAATCATAGGAATATCGTTCTTGGTAGAGTATGTATAAAGGCTGTATTCCCCTGTGCGTAATTTGTTACTTGCGTTCTTGTGCCATCGTTTCTTACGCCTACCATTTCGTCTGTCGATAACCGATACTAATAAAGGTTTGATAGTTCATAGAAGATTCGTCATGTTCCACAACGAATGTAGGTGTAAATTGATCAGTTTCATTTAATATCTCTGTTGAAAGTAAAAAGGGATAAAAAGGCAATTCGATAATCGAGTCGATTTTTTTTTGTGTTTTTAGTTTCCGTCTATGAATTCCCGGTACTGCAATAATAATTAGATGAGCAGTAGGTAACCTAACCTAATAAAACATAATGCTCCAAAGGTAAAGGATGGCTTCGCATTTTTACTCGACACAAAAAATTACGTGTCCTAAGAATACGATCTTGAGACACTATCTGCTTCAATATCTGCGAACAGCAACATAGGTCGTACACCTATTATAAATTATCAGAAATACACGACATACAAAAAAACTTGCAAAACCACTCCAGTTTTTAACTTGTCGCAAGCCAAGCTTTATCCTGTGCTACAAGTTACGATACTTCATTTTAATTCGCTTGTGACATGTTACTATCTAAATAGATAGATCTATTTATTAATATGAGCTAGGTCGTATGTTCATAGTGATTACCGTCAGTTCAGTAAGTCAGTCAATCTATCTGTAACCAATGGCTGTACGGCTACAATGATCACCCGCTTCATTTGGTATGTATGCTAAATATTTTAATACATACCAAATGAATGCTGCTATGTATGTTAATTAGTGACGTCAAATTAAGCTCGTAATTAGGACCCAGTCTAGTAAGAATGTGGTTCATAGAGTTTAGATGGCTGGAGGATTTAGATACAGGAATCTAGAGTAGTTAATTGAAGTTACTGAATAGTTATTATGTTAATAATAATTTATTTTCTATCAAACTTTAGTCAGCTGAATAGATGGATGGACGGCGAATTTTGAAGCATAGATGGCCTAGAAATCAATCGCTTTCAACGCGTTTTTAGTATTCGTGCAACGAATTTCAGCAGGAATAATAGTATAGTTTTCAATACAATATATTTTTAACTTTTCGAATTTTCGTTATCGCTAAAACACAGTAACTTTGTGTAGATCCTTTTTTTTTTTACGGATCGGAAATCATCAAATGACTTCTCCCACTCTGGGCGGAGCGGGAGGGAGTGTCAGACTTAACTGACTAAAACCCACCCATGTTCCTTCTTAGCCCTTTGTGTTCCAGGGCCGCGGTATCTCTTTCGAACAACCCGCAGCCCTGGCAGGCATCGGCCCTCTCGGACCCCTTCCGTTTGTGTAGATCCTCAGGTCAGGACTGCACATAACTTATGAGAATAAACGATTATTTTCTGAAAACATATTAAATTGCACTAGGAAACCAGGAATACACGTGGCTACAAACTATGTTACATGATGAATTCCGAGCTCCGTTGTACAATTTAGGTCAGACCCAGATAGATTATGCAGCACTTTTACATCCATTAAAGACTTACTACGTGTACCATACTGTGCCAATTCGAACTCGGACTATTGACGTCTGTGTGAAAGGAAAATAAATATTTATTGCGTAACCTACCTGATGTGCATTACATAGTCCGAAAAGAATGAATCATCTTTATGCAAAATTGCGGAGTAAATTTGAAATAAAACACGCTTTCAGTTTCGATCAACATACGTGGGACCTAAAATCGCCTGCACTCTGTACCTCTTTTGCATAACAGCTCAATCAATCATCGTAAGACCCGAAAGCGATCATTAGACATGCAGATTTTGAGTTACGCAAGTGAACTGGCAGACAGACCTTTGTCTCAGGCTTTCTACGTGACAAGTACGGCAAGGCAAACCGCCTACGTGTACTGTTAACCTGGTATTTATAACGTGTTGATCGTCACGATTTTGACTTAATGTTTAAGGGATAGACGTTCAATCAATCAACTATTAACATAGATAATTACTAGATAGTCTAAGTATAATGTTTGCGACTATTTTAAGGCAATTAGCATTATTAAAGTTAGTGGTCCTCAAAATTAATAGTATCTGTTAAGGTTCTCTATTGGGTCACCTAACTTTTTTATCCATAATTTAAAGTGCCATAACGGTTTTTGTCCTAATCATCATTTGTCCGAATGATAACTTACCCGAATTTAATATCACATAATATCACATGCCATAAAAATGAAATCCCTAAATATAAAATGTCCTAAATCCGTTTGTCCTAAATACTACAATCAATAATATACAAATGATATAAAACCGTTTTAAATAAAAGTCATAAGTCCTAAATTCAAATTACATAATGTTTATTTATAATAATAATATTCTTAGAACCAATTTTAATAACAACGCTTTTGCTATGAACTTCTCTATTAAACATGTACTCAATAAAGCAGTTGATTTTGAACATGTGGTTTTTGTAAGCATGCAGCATGCAAGCAAGCATGCAGCATGCAAGGAAGCATGCAGAATGCAAGCAAGCATGGAGCATGCAAGCAAGCATGGAGCATGCAAGCAAGCATGCAGCAGGCATGGTTTCTGTCACGGCTCCGGCGCTGCGAGGCTCCGGCGGGCGGTCCCACGCAAGTTTATCGTCGCAGATGGGTTTAACGCTCACCACCGCAGCTTCGGCTTGCTGGCCGGCCAAGCCGGCCAGCCTCAGCGGCGGCGGCGAGTGTTACAACCACCTGCTCCTCAACTTGCGGGCCGCCTCGCCCCACCGCGCCTACGCGATTTTAAATAACACTCTAGGGGTAGAACAGACAAGACTGCGTGGAGTCGGATTTACAACGATTCGTTTCTGTCACTAAAACCTAAATTTGAGCAAATGTTTTAGAACTAAAAAAAAAATTATATTTGAACATTCGGAATAATACACATTATTTAAGGCTTATGTTTAACATAACACCAGATAAAGTAAATATAACCTTAAAAAACATTTTTACACTGCCTAAAATAGTAAATGATCACCAGAATTAAAAACCTGAAAATCACAGCTCCGAACTAAGGCGTAGTCGACGGAGCCCCGCTACGCGGGGCTCCTATTTCTCTCTGCAGGGTTTAAAGTAACCTAACACGAAGGGGATGTCGGGGTGCCCAATATCCCGAGCTCGCTTTGCTCGCACTTGCTTCCTAAGTTCTTCTTGCCACAAAATTTGGTGATCATTTACTATATTTGGTCTTTGCATACAATTTTTTTGGTGTTTAGTATTTTTTTTTTTGGTAACGTAGCTTAGGATCTCAAAGTATTTTTTGGTGCTCATTATATTTAATCCCATTATTTAACACATAGTTAGGACATATGACTGTAGGTCATGTAAAATTAGGAAATTCAATTATTATAGTACTCAATATTATGACAGAATACTTTTAGAACTAAAGATAATTATGTTAAACAAAATTTCGGGATTTTGAACATTATGGTTACTGAAGTTTATAGCAAACGTGTTGTGGATAATGATTTTCGGACAAACAATTTTAGGAGAAGAAAGGGAGTACCATCTGTTAAACTATTAGTGCTGTTGGGTAGTGCCCATAGATCTTGTATTCTTCTCTGCAATTGTATTCGATACCTGTGTCTCCATCGGATATGGATCATTTATCATCGCTACTCTACTGAGAGTTTTTACCACATTATGCTTTATAATAATATGTCAAATGATTGCACAACTTCTTTCAACTGGCTACTAAACGGTATACTTAAAACTCCAAAACAGGATCCTAATTATTTGGGTCCATTCTCACCGCGCTCTATCTGACCTTGGGGACAAGTTAGACAAGTATAATTAGAATATTATAATAATACCTATTTCTATATCAACTGAGGCGTAAGTGAACTAATGATGTAGAAACACGATACTCATGGCAATCGCAGTTCGGTGTTGAATGTTGGCGCCACTATTTCGACTGTTGACTGGACAGGTCAACGAACAACTCTATTGAATATTTTTTGCAATGAATACGAGTATCATAGAAGAAACAATATCAAATATCAACAGTTCTGATATTGTAGAAAACGAAGAGTAAGTCTAGGTTTCACCTCTTGGTTTACTATTTTAAAACATCCTTATGTGGCAGTGTCTACATTCTATAAAAAATACTCACCCTACCTATTGAAAAGATTTCGTGATGAATGAGTAAGTCAGTGGGTCGCAATTTATTTCTTATTATCTTGACATTTTCTTTTTCGCAATAATATACAATCAGTAGGTAAGCTATTAAATGAGATGAAAGCAGCAAGTACTAGTAGTTCTATATATTACCTGTAAGTAAGCAATTTCAATTTGCATATTACGATAAAACAGATACCATAATATAATGTCCATTCATGAGGTTCTTGCACTAGGGAAAGCGCTCCTACTTTCTCGGGGTAATGTAAACGCAATTAATTAAATGTCAGGAAAATATTTATTAATGCAAGTAATACGATGTTGTCTAAGTAGAATTCTGAACATCCAATTAGTGTTAGAGATATTATGATTTGTTGGAATAACATCAACTTGATAGATCTCCAGCTGGTTTATAACTGCATCGAAATTGTAATTATTCTTGCATCTATTATATATTCTTCGTCCTGGTTATTTAAACTTCATTTCTTTGGCAATTAAGTAGTTATTTCGGGATCGACAAAATCCTAACCTATAGCTTAATTTTTGAATAAAAAGGGCAAAGTAGCAAGGCCGTATCGAAGTCGTGCCACTAGGTAAACGAAACTTCGTTATAAGAAAACCTCTGACGAAATATAAAAGCGAAAGTTCAGTGGTTAAATTATAAATGATCCATAGTATTCTTTTGAAATTGAATACTATTGATTTAGGAATCAGACTTATAACGAAAGCCCTTTCCTTTCGTACTATTTAGGATATTATTTGTGATCAGGGGTAACTTAAGCTATTACTCTATTCTCAATACCAATACATCAGCAATATCTTAAGGTACCTAGGTAATTGATCAGGTCCAGCCAATCAAGTTACTTCCTATAACAATGGTCAATTAGGTACTTTCAATAAATATCAATTACAAAACGTAACTCCATCAAGTTTGCCAATCATGTAAGTAAGTAGTTATTAATAATTTTTAATGAGGCTACAACCTTGCACCTTGTATTTAGAGAGGCGACGCTGATCAAGGTGACATTGATGGAACAATGCTAGTGTGGGTTTACTTACACCCATCAATTGTACCTAGGTGATTTAATCTGTAGACTTATATGGCCCTCTTATTTTTTGAAGTCTCTCTTAGTTTTCTGAAGTCGAATATTTGTCTAACATGTAATGTCCCACTGGTAGACAATGGCCTACCTCTCCCTTTTCTACGTTACGTCTGTCCTCTGCAATGGCAGGCCAGTCCTATCAGTAGGAGTCGAGTTCGTTCCTTCATCCTCGCCCCTTCTAATATTTTTATTATGTGTTAAGTCCTGTTGTTGCATCAACATCTTTTGGCTTATAAAGATCGAACGATAAAACACTTTCAGCTAACTCAGATAATATGTTTCCAACGTATATCATTTACTTAATAGTAGATTTATGTAAATCATACTTATTGTTTTGCAAACTGCTTCAACGTTTGCACAGATGTTTTTTTTTTTCATTACTACACAAAAACATTTTTTTTACAAAGCGAGTTTGCAATTGCTATGGCTATGACAAATTCCTGATTATACCTGAATAATATCAAAATCTTGTACTATACATATAATAAAGTAGCCATGTAGAATGGTTGGGTTAATTATCTACCTTGTGCAATATCATTGTAAGTACGTGAATGTAACCAGAAATACCTACGCAACATTATGATCGTTTCCTTCCGACTTCTTTTCCTGATCTTGAAAATGTCATACAAGTAATTACTACACTAGTAAAATGAATATTTACCTAGCTAGTAAACCCACGTAGATATACAAGGTGTTGTTTTGCATCCTCGTCAAAATTCAGGAGGTTGTCACACAAGACATAAATAATCAATGAAAATTATGGTTAATTATTAATAAACGCAGATTTTTTTGCTTGTTTATGTTTGTCAGTATTTCAAAATAACTCCCTTAACGTGGTTTAGAGAATAAGAAAATATCGAATAAACGTTTGAGTTTGTTTGTACTTGTGGAAACGCGGTTATAGGGCGAGAATCAGACGGCCCTCGTTTAAAACACGTGTGGTTCACACTTACCGATTTCCGTAAATATGAAAAAAAAAACAAATTACCTACCCATTTTATTATTGATACGGGACTAGAATCATTAGCATAGTTACCTCCTTAAATTTGACGAGGATGCAAAACAGCACCTAGTATACACGGTGTAAATCACCTCATCACGAAGCCGTCAACCAAGCATTCTGTACATGAAACTAAGTAACTTTACGCAAAAATTATTGCTGGGAAACGAATTTTTTTTTGGGGGTGTAAAATCATGTTTTGTGGTAGAACTCAATGTAACGCACTCAAAACATTGTGCTGATGGACGGGTTGAATAGTACGGGGGTCGTGGAGGTGTTTAAAGTAAAAATCTTACATTAAAAACTTGTATTTAAAAAAAAACTTGTCAAAAAGTTGGAACTTTGACCCCTAATATCTCCGTAACTAGAAGGTTCCCAGGTATGGTGTAGAACAAAAAAATGATCGCAATGACAGGGAGAACCAGTGGCTTTCGGCTTCGTTAAGAGGTGTTTTACACCCTTTATAATAACCTAATATCTCAACAACATAGGGCAATCAATTTTGTATTATTTTGTCTGAAATGACACTTTGGCACAATGTGCGGGTTTACCATTATCTGTTTGATTTAATAGGCCTTTGGTTATATCCTGCTCAAAGTTCCATTTACCTAATTGCAAATCTGATATATTTGAATTTCCTGACTGAGACAAATCTTACATAAGTTTTCAACTGAGTAAATGTCTCAGTTTCGTAATCTTAAAAGGGTGATTTACTGTAGTTAAGTGTAGACATGTCTTCCACTCGATCCACAATTATTTAACTAAAGATGTATAAAGGGTACGTATTTGAATATCGAAGATTAAAATTCCTACTGTTGAAATATCGATGTTCAAAACATCGAAAATGGAAATATCGAACGACCATTAATCCCGAAAATTAAAATAACGAAAGTTTATTTTATAGAATGGTTAAATATCCTACGTCCAATATATCTTAAATCTAAATATCTACAAAACTTACATCGAAAGACCCAAATATCGAAATACAGGTTATCGAATGTCCTAAATATCGAAGTACAAACTATTGAACGTCCTAAATATCGATGGGTACTTATATTATTTGAACATTGGAAATTAACATAGTTACCTACGTGTAAAAATGAGTTAATTTTCAACATTTAATACATTCATTAATTCACCCTAAAAATACGTACTTACAAGTTAAAATATCGAACAAATTTTGATATAAGTAGTATGAGTGGAAAAAGGTTGCTTTTGCAACGTCTCCGGCGCTACGGGAAGTAAACCCCGATGCCCTTGCGTAACAAAGGATAGGCACCCATCTTCACCTCGCAGCTTCGGCTTGCTCCCACGGGTGCGTATGCTTTGTTACTGCGGGCGGGGGTTGCCCTCCCTTCGCGCCTCCGGATTTTTATATACACTCTAGGGGTAACAGCCAAAATACTACGTAAATTCGGGGTGCCCCAATTCGGTTTTGGAACAATTTCGACCTATTTTATCCATGAAAATCAGTGTCCAGTGTACAAGCATAGGTCAATCGTGAAGGTATTATTTAGGTCACTAAATTTAAATATTTTCATGAAAGTCAATATGTTGTGCTACTAAAGTTAGTGACAGAAACGTATCGCTGCAAAACCGACTACACGTAGTCTTGTCTGCCCTACCCCTAGAGTGTAATTTCGAATCGCGTAGGTGCGGAGGGCCTAGGCAGACCATCTGCGACGTTAAGCTCGCGTGGGACTGCCGGAGCCCTGTAGCGCCGGAGCCGTGACAGAGACCATGCTTGCTTGCATGTTACATGATGGCTGCATGCTTGTTTGCGAGATGGTAATTAGTTACTAGGTGGGTTACAAAAAAAACAAGGATAACCTCATGTCCTCCTGTGACAATTTCACATCTACCTACATTTATGAATACACTCATACTGCCTATATTATTATTTTTCGGTATTTTAAGTAGTAGGTATTTTTAACGTAGATATTATGAACTTAGATGTATTCAATGTTGATATTCTTCGACGTTTTAAGCGTAGGTATATAACGGACCCGAACCCATTGTGCCTATTCCTTTCAAGCAGCTAAATAACTGGTTAAAGGATCACACTCGAACACAAGCGGAAAAATGGTGTACCTCGACACCAGGGTGTAGGCAGTCCAAGGTAGCTATGCCGTCCCTTGACGCAAAGCTGGCCAGGCGCCTTCTGCGTCTGGACAGAGATAGCCTGCGTCTGGTGGCGGAGACCATCACTGGACACTGTTCACTGAATAAACACTTCCACACTCTAGGAATCACTGACAATCCCCTGTGCAGGGCATGCATGGATGCGGAGGAAACGGTGGCGCATGTGCTGCTTGAGTGCACCGGTGTCACCAAGATTCGCGAGGCGACCCTGGGAACACCAAGATCCCTTGCGGATGCCCTGAGAAGACCGGGAAGTTTAATCTGCTTCTGAAGGGAGGTGGGCTGGTTGGAGTAACGGCCACTATGGCTCACGCACAATGGTCCACTTAAGGGACTAAGTGCGGAAACCAAAAACCCCATGAAGAAGAAGCGCAGATATAAAAATATTAATATTTAATAATAATCGATATTTAAATTTTCAATGTTTTGAACACTGGTATTTTAGGCGTAGGTATTTTAATCTTCGATATTCAATTACGTACCCGAATGAAATTGTTTCCTATCACTATTAGTAATTCTTCGGCTCTGTGCCTGCCGGGACTCTAACACTTCAATTAACTTAGAACATATTATAAGTATAACCCGCACTGGGCCCGCGTGGTGGATTACAGCCCATTCCCTCTCATAGAGAAGAGGCCTGCATCCCAGCAGTGGGAACAATATAGGCCGATGATGATGATGATATTATAAGTCCCTCTCAACGTTTAAAGTAACTACATACTCCGTATCCAAATCGATTAACATTAAATTATATCGGTCATCGGGTTATTAGCGGTCTTTACTCAAGATATAGAAAGGTGCCTGCGTCTGCGCCGGTGACATACGTTAACTAACGTTCAGGTATCTTTGAGCGCAGGAAATCGTTAATTGTCATTTATCTGTTACTGGCACAAGGCTGGACTGTTAGCTACAACACTTTACGAAGTCTTTTAAAAATATATTATCATTATTCTAGACTTCATCCATCATCGATATTAGACGCCTAAACTATCCAAACGTCTAGCCTAAAATATCTTGTCGTACTCGTAACGTACTAACGGACGGTATCTATAAAAACAAATAAAAGCTATTACGTTCTTAAACTTTTCGATCCCAATTCCTACTGAACAATTACTTGCACAATGTCATAATTAACTGTTGCATCAATTTAAAACCATGACTGGGTGTAACGGTTCAGAACGGTTCAGTTACTTTATACGAAGTGCATACTACTGCATCATGTGAAAATACGAGTTTACTTAGAAAACGTTCATTTCTTAATGAAACAAAAATCAGTTACCTACAGAACGTATCGCTTAGAAATCCAACGCAAACTAATACTGTCCATTGCTCTCTTACTTAGTGAACCATTACACCGAGAGTGCGGGTTGGCAATGTATTGAAATTTCTAGAGGTTATCTCGTGTTGCCCAACCAACGTATGCAGGGGTAATAACCGGCCAACATGACGCCGTTTTCTTTAGCATACTATGGGAAAGTTGTTTTAACAAGTCAGCCTTTGTGCAAGTGCAGCGAGTAAAATGAATTACTATTGTAAGAAGTATGAAAACATGACGTCCTCCAGTAGGAAGTGACTTTCCCAACAAAGCCGTGACGTGCGAGCAGGGCCGGAATAACCCTTAAGCAGATTAGGCAACTACCCTGCCAGTTGCGGGGCCCGCGCGCACACAAAAGAAATAGAAAATATTTCATATCGTGAAAATTTAATTGGAAGAGTGTCCTCTATGACGATAGGTGTGATAAAATTAGTAGTGGCAGAATAAGTAAATACCAACGTAATAAACTGTAGCGTACAGTAGAATCACTCTCTAACTAAAATATTTTTAAGGCTAAAAACGGGCCCTCAGTAGTCGTACTGCCGCTACAAACTTACTCATTTGTTCGAACCGACGCGCACGGTTCTCCAAGAGGCTGTCCAGTCGGCTAGGGATCTGAACCGCGAGGAGATGCTGGAGACTCTTGACAGAGATCCGTGGGGGCGCCGCCCAACAAGATGGTGGGGACAAACTGCGAACCTGGGACCTCCCGCTCTCGCTGGGACGACGCAGAGTCTCCGCCCTCAGCTTGTGAAGAATGTGGTGAGAGCTCTATTCCCTTCGCGAGGGGAAATAATCCCCTGCCTATGGCTCCGCTGCTTTTGGTGCCGGAAGCGGAGCACATCGAGGACGATGATGACGTTCCGGAGGTGACCGGAGTAGACCTGAGAGTGGCGGTAGGCAGGTTTAAGGCCAAAAATACCGCCTTGGGAGCCGACGGTTTGCCTGGCAAAGCCTGGGTCCTCCCCTCGGAGGCTCTCGGGCCTCGACTACAAGGACTCTTAAGCGCATGCTTGTAGAGAGGCCACTTCCTGCTTCGTTGGAAGACGGGGAAGCTGGTCCTAATTGGGAAGCCGAGGCGCCCTGCGGGCTTTTCGTCCGCATACCGGCCCATTTTGTTGCTCGACGAGGTGGGCAAGCTCTTTGAAAGAGTCATTGCCAACCACCTCGCCGGGCACCTTGTGGGGATGGGGCCGGATCTTGCGGAACACCAGTTTCGTTTCCGCAAAGGTTGCTCGACGGTGGACGTTATCATGCGCATGAGTGCTCTCACGATAAGGGATGCGGTGTCCCAGGGTGGGGTCGTCCTGGCGGTATCTCTTGACATCGCCAACGCCTTCAACACCATGCCCAGAAGCTGCATTAGGGAGGCACTCTTGTATCACCGGGTGCCGACCTACCTTCGTCGTGTTGTAGGCCTGAGGCCTTAATGGGCTATTATGACAATACACAAGGTTGCCAAAAAATGGATCATGTGGACATTTTGATCTCAAATTACATATCTGAATGTATTGAAGCGAGGCAAGATTTAAAAAAAAAAAACGATTTCACTTTCGCATGCAGTTTCGAGTTCTTTTCAATTTTATTTTGTCTTTAAGTCGCCTAAGAAACTCCGGTTCGTCGAAATAATTCTAATCTGTTCAATGTAGGAAGGGTCTTAAAATTTTCGAGCTCGCTGCGCTCGCTCTTCGGACCACTTTATCATAAAAATTGACTTTGTTTAAATGTCAACCAATTAACTCCGGTTTTTCGAAACAATTGTAACCTGTTCAATGAAAGTTAATATTTTCGAGCTCCCTTCGCTCGCTCTTGGAGCCTTGGGTCCTTTTGTTCTCAAAATTGTCTCCATAAGGTGATTAGTTGTAAACAAAGGGACAAACGGGACCCTATTACTGAGACTTCGCTGTCCGTCCGTCTGCCCGTCCGCCCGTCTGTCACCAGGCTGTATCTCCTGAACCGTGATAGCTAGCCAGTTGAAATTTCTACAGATTATGTATTTCTGTTGATGCTATAACAAAAAATACTAAAAACAGAATAAAATAAATATTTAAATTATGACAATTATTATTATTATTATTTAAATATTACGAAAAGTGATTTTTTGGCTCGTTGTTATAAATAGTGTTACGGAACCCTTCGTGCGCGAGTCCGAATCGCACTTGGCCGGTTTTTTTCTAAATAAAAGAAGACTAGACTTCTGAAATAATTCTTCAAAATTAGGAACTTCTACTTCTATATAAATATAGACCAATCCGAGGTGTTAGCAGTTTTAAGTGGCTATTACAATTTAGATTCTTACCCTTCGCACTCGCCCCCCAACGGGTCAAAAGCTGGCGACGGCTTTGAAGCTTTCACGGTTTATAACTAAACTTACGCTGTCACTTAAGGGATCTTCGGTGATTTTCAATTATTGTGAGCTACCGATATTTCGTCGCTTTTGCAAGCGCCAAGATCGCGGGAAGACGGCTGAAAAGGGGCCCCGAAAATTGCATTGCCTAGGGGCCGCGACATGGTCAATCCGGCCCTGCTTGCGAGCTACGAATTATCGTGAAACTGATTGTAGTTTTACTATGTGCAATCTTTGCGGTTTTAGTGCCAGGGTCTCTTTCTTTCGTGGGAACAGCTCTTTGAACTGTATTTTTATGGAGTTGTTTCTAATCTTACCCTACGGCGACAATTGGTAATAGAGTAGCCAATAACCCATTTATATTATTTAACTCGTCTCACGAAACCATTTGTTCTAATTGAAATTGTGAAATCGTGTTATTTCTTGTTCTCAAGCATCTTTGTAATTTCATTATTATAGGATGCATTATAGTTTCAGGATTGAATGCGGGGTGTGTTCAACCCTGAAACCTTTTCAATTCGAAACAATAAAAAGGAAATCCGAGAGGTCATCAGATTTTGAACGAGGTCAATGTTGGTCCTGAAAGGTCGGATATTTAAGATGCACTGTTGATTTCAACATCAACCTTTTAGCCAAAATAAGTCTACAACTGGACAAAGTGCTTTGCTCATTTCCAGGTACGACAATCTACTTTGTCGTTGGCTTTAACCGTGTGCTATAGATATCTGCACACACTTGCATCTAAGTGAGAGTATAAGTAACAAAGAGCACGCTCGTGACTACAAAGGATGGTTTCATTTTTAAGAGCATTTGTACTTTGCTCCACTTTCTTACAACCACAAAAAGATCTAAATCAATAATCCTAGATCGATTCTATAGACGTTGTTATTGAGATACAATTGTTTATTAAGCTTACCAATAAGATAGAAGAGAGAATAGTGATATTTTAAACGGTAGAATTTGGTTCGAAATCTTGACTTCTGTGTATGAAATCAGATCTTTCATGTCCCTTAATGTTTATATGCAAATCTTCTCATCAAGACTTCTGGTTTACGCAATCTTGATCAATAACATCAAAGTGAAATGCATCTTATAGTTTTTAGCATCAAAGGGGTACGCACACCGCAGCATTACATTTAATTAACCACTCACTGCATGTGTTATTTCTTAATAAGTATTTTCATAACAGCCTGTTTTCTTGTGCCCAAGTAGTCGGCAAGTCCATTCGCCTGTCCCACATAGCTCGAAGTCGTCCAAGTGAGTGCCGATCTTACGTTTTGTAAGAAGTGGGACACTGTGCGTACTTCAGTTACATCGACCAAAACTTTACTGGTGGGAGAGCTGTTTGAACGGTACGCAGTTCAAAAGAAAGGTTATGAAGTTGTGAATGTTCAATCGGTTGTTCTGATTAACTTAGAAGACCGATAAACCGTTTTATATGACGTGATTTGAAGCTTCCAATTATTCATTAATTACTGTTAAAATACTGTCTGCGTTTCTAGAAATAGTAGAATCTAGATGTTGAAGGTTAAGTAATGACAATTGTTTTAAAATCTGAAGATTGTTTTAATGAGAATCCATACGCATGCGCATTCTTTTAAATGAATAAAACTTACATAACTATTCTGAAACATTAAGCAGGTGTCTGAATCCTAACTACTCATTTTTCACAAATTCTGCGCGTCTAGGTGCAAGTACCGTGTTATTGAATTCAGCAAGTCATTTATTGATTTTAAGATAAAATACAGGTAAAGTGGAAAGCGGCTTTTAAATATCGATTAGCCTAATGTAGTGAAACTATCTATGGCTCGATAGTAATTGATCAAGTAAGCAGCTAACACGATAATACTTATTTGCAATAAAGCACGAAACTGATGTGAATTGATGTGACTTTGTTTCAGATAAGATATATGACCGAACAGTTTTGTAATTATCCTGTGTAAACGGTTGATTGGCCCGCCAATTGTAATTAACCGCCTATTTGATCTAGTCAAGTCTTGTTCCAAAGCCGTGCGTGAACGCGAAGGCTTGATTTCGAAGGCACACTTTAGTACGGTAGAGAGGTTTGTTACAAAGTCGTCAACATCGAAAAGTTACAGGGATCTACCCCGGGCAATGTCGAAATGAAACATACTTGTAGAACGCATGGTGGTTTTTACTCGCTCCTTGCCGATATGACCAGAGCCTCTTCACAGACACCTTTTAAACATGAACAAATATCTGGACGAACCA
This sequence comes from Cerastis leucographa, assembly GCA_963082945.1. Taxonomy (NCBI): domain Eukaryota; kingdom Metazoa; phylum Arthropoda; class Insecta; order Lepidoptera; family Noctuidae; genus Cerastis; species Cerastis leucographa. Next base: position 14,036,106 of record OY720356.1, on the reverse strand, counting down.
TAAAATAAACTACTCCACCTGTCCCTCAGTCCACTGTGATGGACATCAAGTAAACAATGGAAATCGAAATACTATCTGCAATAACAACAACATACACCTGTCGGATGATTATAATTTGTAGTCTTATGTTAGTGATAGATAAGGCTTGCTTGATTGATTGAGTGAGTGAATCATTTTATCAAGCAAGCCTTAAATCTGGATGCGTATACTGTCATGATCTTCTTGTTAATTAAGAGATGTATAAGTAGTGGTCAGTCTTCTAACTTCAGCCAGGCAACAGGGCAAACGCTTTTCACACAATTGTCTTGCTAGTCAGCCAATCCTTTCAGTAGGAGTCAAGCTTCGTCCCAGAATCTTCACCTTAATGTACCGTTTTATGGGACCCACTCGGTTAACATTAGTGGCTTCAATTTTGTTATGCACGTTTCTCAGCCTAAAAACACAATAACCTCTATTGAGTGAAGCAAAATCTCTAACACGGCACGTTCCATCTGTTAAAAATCAATTTCAATCTAACTCGAAAACTTTCTTCTTCTTAAAAGGTTTACAATGATAAGAATTTCAAGCGGTAGGTTACGCATTGTGTAGCCCGTGTCAAACAAATATTGATCATCATCTAGCAGTATTATACTACCATATTTATGAAATCATTAATATTGCGGCTCTCGTCTCGAAAGGTGACATTCTCTACATTCTTGTGGTTAATAAGCTCCTGCACAAAACACAAGTCTGCATGTTTTCCCTTCCGTCAAGAATCAAGATGACGTCAATGAGTAGATGGAAAAGAATGTGATCAAATTCAGCAGCCACCAAAAAAGTTGAAACTATCAGTATTACCAATATGGAACATGTTCAACATTTTTGCCAGTCTGAATTTTGCATAATGCAAATTATATTTTTTCTCTCTTCCTATACCTAAGACTAACCAGTCTGTGATATTGTTAAGTAGATGTATTTAGTGTTCGGTCAATAATAAAACCAGCTCCTACCGCATTACTATTAATTGGAAACAAGAAACGAAACGATTCCATAGTGAGAGTTTTGCCGTGTCTCCTACATGAACAAAGTAGTTCTTGTGTACATTTGTTTTTGCAAATGAAACTGAATTTCCAACCTCTTAGATTCTGTCGCGAGTCGTCCATGGCTTGCCGGAGGTTCGCTAACCCTGATCAGTGCGAACGCATGTTTATATTTCTTCGCGCCCTAACTAACGATAGCAAGTACTGATAACCCGATAACGTTACATTACCATTGTCTCTGGGGCCATGGGAACGCCACACCTAGTTATGGGAAGTTGAACTTGTTGCGCATTCCCCATCATTATTGACATAACTGTTTAATGAACTTGTGTTATGAAGTTTTATTGCGTAATGCGGTACCGCATAACATGTCGCGTTACGCATGTAAACCACGCGACATCTTATGGTATATGTGGTGAGAAGACTTTTAATACAGATGTCTTAATAGGTCTTTGCCGGTTGCACTTGTGATGTCTAAGGGGCTTTTGAAGAGCCTTCCTTTAATCTCTTTTTCTTCGTGTATCTTGAGGAATAATAATGCAAAAGACCATTCAACAGCCGCTTTGACTTAGGTTGCATAAACCTGTCAGGATCGGCGAGGACTCAGCGAATTTGTATAGGGAAAAGTGTGTGCAATTCCTACTCGCTGCACGCTGTCGCACAAACGCAGCCTTATGCGGCATACGGTATATTGATGGCTATGTATGATAGATGAGGTAAGCTGAAGCCTCGTCCGTTAGCTAACATGATTCGATAACTTGTGTTTATATCCGTTATACTATCCGCCCTGCGGAATAGATGGAAGTAAAGCGGCTTCGACGTCTAAAGTTCCTTGATGATACCTGAAATTCTAGCATACGTGTTACGCGTTTGTACACTACGGTTGTTTTGTTTAATCTACCTTTTGTGAAGCCCATCCTTGTGACAAAGACTTACCTTATTTCTATCCATATTATATTTCGTCGACTCATTCACTTCTGGGTTTGTTCTGGATTTAATTGCTTCTCCATGAAATCCCTTCGTAACTTTTCTAGCAGGGAAAGAGTAGACAGGATTGACAATATCCTAAGAGGAAAAAGAACTTCGTAACCAAAGAAAGAAAACCGTATAGGTATGCAATACAAATCTCAATTCAGAGGAAGGTAAATACTCGTTTAAATCCGTTTTCTCTTTCATTTAACTTTTAAATTTTGTGACTGCACTTCCATTCAACGACGCTTCTTTTTCGTTACATGTAATCAATTTAAAATTGAACCGGTGGTATACATAATCCATTATATGTATATTCTCAGAAAGCAGACCTAACTAATAATAAGATGAACGACCTGTGATTTTCCTGAGAAGTCAAAGGAAATTACCTCTTTCCTCACTTCCTTGCTGTACACGGTGCACGATATCTACTTACAGGTTATTACTCGTTATAATTATAATTTCCTTTCGATTTTGAAAGGAAGGATCGTTCAATGTTATTGTAACCTTTTAACCTGGGACATAAATAAGGTTACGTGAATAACTAGGAAAGTTTCCAATCTGTTCTGTAAGATGATACCCACGAACCACCTACAAAAACCTCCTAAAATCGTTATCCACTTTTATAGTCCAGCCTTATGCACATATAAATCAATGAATAGCTTGCCTTGGACGCCTTCAAAGTAATCGTTGTTGTTAAATACAAGGTTTTGGTTCCGTCGAACATTCTCATTTACTTTTGTCTCTAGGCAGTCGCACAAGTGTTTTCTGTACACCACAAAATGCGTATCTTTCGTAATATCTTCAGAATCGGGTCAATTGTCGATTGTATTAAAAAATTAAAATGCATTTTAATAACCTTATATTGATTGGTGATTTTTTAATTATATCTGCCGTCAAAAAATGCTTCGTGATGTATAATAATAAAATGCACATTGGCGCTAAATAGATCAACAATACCTATTCTTAAGCAATATTGTGAATCAAAAACTAACCTCCTTATGAAGAGTCAAGTTCAAATAGCGCTAAGAAGAAGATGATTCATATACATTAAAATCAGGTCACTTTCGCCAAAAATATACAAATGAAGATGACACAAACAGGCCACTTACGAGTATGAACTCATGGGAAAGTAGTTATCAGCCTTGTCGATTTTATCAATATTACCAACAGTGCATGTTTCGCAACACTACGTAATTCGGGTCAACAGTCTACTCTCGAAGAAATGTGTATTAAATGGGAAGCGGTTTAACTGTACAGAGTTCTCTGTTATCGTTCCCTTCCTTGCCGTAACGACCGTATCGTATCACATCACATTGCTATGAAGAATTCTTCCAACATATCTCCACGGTCCGGTAATACTGCGAATACTCTGATTATTACAGACTTATCAGTTTTATGTTATTACTTACTAGTATGGGGACATGGGAACTACGGTTTCAAGCTTCTTGGAGTCTAAACAAAAGTTTTTAAATCTTTATGCTGTTTGTTGATTTAGTAGGTACTGAAAATGGTTTCTGAGATCAGATATCATATTTAGGTCGCCGATTGCTCGTATAATTCTCCTTTACCATATACAGCCCGAAATTGGAACTATGCCCGATAAAATGTCGATGGCTTATCTCTTATCTACCGCTAAAAAGGGTCTATGCGTTGATAAATAAAAACAATATCAGTGGGTATACATGTATATTTGTATTCTTCATTTTGACGTCTAGAAACTATGAAAGTACACCTCTGTGACCCTCGGTAATCTCAAGCGTGACGTGATGTTTAGACACCCTAGACTAGATATTATTTATAGCTTTTGTAAAAAGTAGCATTTACGCTGAAGACGAAGCTGAAGTAAGGTCGAATTTCATGCACCATTTATTGCAGGTTTTAAACCTAAAATATTATTTAACTACTACGCCAGTAAAATATCTACTTTTTTTCTTGTAATTCAGCACATACACTAGTCTTGTAAGAAACTCGAGTCTTGGAGTCTTATTTAATAAGACTTGTTGAGCTATTTTTGAAGACTCGAGTCTTATAAATAAAACTTAGAGCTCAAGTTCTTCAGAATTTGGTCTTTAGTAAAAAGACTTGAGTCCTGCCAATAAGAACTCAAAGACTGAGTCTTTTAAAAGAACTCATGACTGAGTCCTCTAAATCCATAGCTGTGGTTAGAAGTAAATAAAATAACAAGTGAACAAATTATTGATTTATTAGGTACGAGGTAACTATTATATAAATATATTATTTTTATATTATATATTTAAGTATTATATTATTTTATTTAAGTATCACCTATTTTAATACACTAACTCAAGTTCATGACTTAGTCTAGCTCAAATACTCGAAAGGACTCAGAAGACCCAAAGGACTCTGACTCATGTGACTAACGAGTCCTAGTCTTCAAAATCTACTCAAGTCTCGAAATGTAGTCTTCAAAATCTACTCAAGTCTCGAGTTTCTTACAACACTAACATAGACACATAGACTTGTTAGAAAATCACCATAATTTATTGTATTTTCGCGTGCAACAAGACAAACCACTAGTAGGTATTTCTAAGACTACTGGTTTAGTTTCTGTAAGCAGTTTATTTTAGTGTGGCCATTAGTATAGTTGCCCGCCAGACATAACACCTGTCTGGCCGGAGGATCCTCCCTTTTCTAAGGAGTATCGAGGAACTTTACACCCTGTTCCACATACTCCTAAGCATTGTTAGTACCTACTTATTTAATGCGAGGAATTTAAAAAAGTACATAATGTAGTGGTAGATTCTTAGGTAAATGAATGGAAATAGCACTACTATTATTGTATAGAACCCAACTTTTCCCAAAGTAATTTAAAATTAAAATAACAAAGTCAATTAAAATAATATGCCAATAAAATCTTACTAATAAGTAATAATTTAATCATACAAAAGCCTACTTTAAATGTTGCAACGAAACTACTTTACTAGGCGTTATTTAATTAATTTCTTCTCACTTCGCTTTCATTCATTTTAGAAAAGATTCTATCTTAAATTCTGTTTGTTTGTACTGTATTATTGATTACCCAACGATAAAGCAATCTAGGTACTAATAATTACTTAGTGATCTACAAGCAAATGTTTATTTAGTTCGTTCAAACCTGTGGGAATTTTACTGTGCCAAGTATTATAGCGCCCAATTTTAATCTGAGTGTGGTGTGCCTGGGCCTGCAAGCAGCAAGCAATGGCAGTTTGGTTTACAGAACCGTCTGAAGCAGACGCCTTTGCCGCGAGTTGACATCCGAAGTGAGACGTTCAAAAATCGCTTGCTGGGCTGAATACGCAGTTGTTCGCTCGGTTTAAAACCATAAGGGCTCATTTACGCAGGCGCGGCGCGTGGCGCGGGGCGTTGCAATAGGCGTCGCGCGGCGCGTCTGGCGTTTTTGCCGTTTACGGAGACGCGTCGAACGCTTGAAGCCCAACGTGGGACCATTTGATTTGTTATGTCACACTGACAATACAAGTCTAAAGCAGTGCCCAGGTTCGATTCCCATACGAAACAAATTGACAATGTCGTACTTTTATCCAGAAATACTCATTTTGTTTTTATTTTATTTTTCTCTGTTTTTTTTTCGTAATTTTGGTTCTTTTTTTATTTGTTATTCACGATTACCTAACTGTTCTTTGAATGGTTCACAAACTTAAAGTATACAGTATGTTAGGTTAAACGAGGGACATATTGAGGGAGGGTATTCAGTATTCGATTCTCGTCCCAAATATGTAAAAAACCTATAACGTATATAGAAGAATTTTTAATGTTTTGTTTAGTGCCTAGATATTTTGGACTGTCCTAAGCCAGGTAAGTTTAAAGTATGAAGGGAAAATGGATTATACCTAAGAGTCATTGACCCGCTCACATGTTCTGCGATAGTATTAATTAAGTCGCTAGCGCAAGGGTGTATACACGTTGCGTGACATTTGCGAAAATTTTGGTATGATTCTGTCTGTTATTTATCAGTGTTTTTTTTTTTGTTTATATTTTTATTAGTATCATGTTAGCATGTACTATTATGGGTTTGAAGATGTCCCTCGTTTAAACTAACATACTGTATATTATTAAACTACATATTTTATAATGATTTGAAAATCATACAGAATGCATAAAAATAAAACAGTACACCTAGTTACAAAAAGTAATATTTTACAGCATAAAAAAAAACAAAAAGAAAAAACACCAAAACAAAATTCTTAATTTCTATGATTTGATCCTGCATCAACTTATTCACAGTCCGGCCGTAGTACCACAAGGCCAATCACTTCACTGACACTATGGGTAAAATAGACGTTCTACTCTAACACATGATAATTGACGGTTGTCATTTTTCAAACAATTGAAGAATATGGTCCCACGTTGGGCTACAAGCGTTCGACGCCGCGTCCGCCGCGGCGTTATGTCAAACGCTCAAATACAAGGAGGTGGTCCCACGTTGGGCTGCAAGCGGTTGACGCGGCGTTATGTCACTCGAACAATACAAGCATACGGCAGTGCCCGGGTTCGGTTCCCATATGAAACAAATTTACAATGTCGTAGTTTTATCCAAAAATAATCATTTTGTTTTTATCTTAATTTTATTTGTTTTTTTTTCGTAAATTTTGTTCGATTTTTATTTGTTATTCATGATTATCTAACTGTTTTTTGAATGGTTCAAAAACTAAAAGTATAATTATATTTTTAAACTAGATATTTTATAAAGATTAGAAAATCCTACATAATGCATTAAAATAAAACAGTGTCCTAGTTTTATAAATCAATATTTAACATGATAAAAAAAAACACAAAAAGAAAATCCTTACTTGCTAGGATTTGATCCTGCAACTTCTGATTCACAGTCCGGTCACAATACCATTAGGCTATGTACTTCATTGACACTTGAGCCGGAATAGACGTTCTATTCTAATGCATGATATGAAAATTGACAGTTTTCAAACAGTTGAAGAATATGGTCCCACGTTGGGCTACAAGCGTGCGACGCGGCGTCCGCCGCGGCGTTATGTCAAACGATCAAATACAAGGAAATGGATCCAGGTTGGTCTGCAAGCGGTCTATGCGGCGTTATGTCACACGGACAATACAAGCAAAAGGCAGTGCCCGGATTCGATTCCCATACGGAACAAAGAACATCGGCAGAAATGTATGGGAGTTTCGTACCGCATATTTTTGTTGTTGTTTTGTAATAGAATTTATACCACTTATTAGGGCAACTAAGCCATTTATTTTCATGTAAGTGTACTATTTTTAAAACATGGGATTCATTAATAATATCAATAAAAAGATTTGAATGAATAAAACGTAATACGATCGTAAACTAAACGTAGTTTTGGTTTTAGAAGTTGCCATATGCAAATTAACACAAAAATAGAAACAATAATTAATTATTTAGAAATATAGATAACATTAAATATAATTAAACACTTAAATGTTATACCTAAGAATGCATAATTGTAGCGTTAAATCATAATAGTTAACGATTTAATGATAAAAAAGTTTTTCGTCATCTTATATTTTTTGTTCATATGGCAATTATTTATTGACAGCTAAAGAAAATCTGTCATGTATTGCTTGTCAACATTTGAATGTTTTTTTGGACCAATAATATTGTTCTTTGCTGTTGTTTTGGATTGTGGCTTTTGACTACGTCTGAGCAATTTAGCGAATTATCTGGCCGTTTTTACGTTGAGTTGGGCATCTGCTCCTCTGTACTCGGTCTCTTAATACTAGTTTCACGAAAGGACGCTATAATAACTGTGCTGTGTGTGCACGTGCTTCGATTAAAATGACGAGTTTGCAATGTAATCATTGCAACATTCGCTTGTCCCGATTAAGGAGGCACGCTTTATTCGATGAGAGCGAAGATCTTGTCAATACTATTCGACTGTGGACATATCCTAGAGATGTAAGTACCTAGTTTACGAAAAACATTCTATTTATTATGAGTGGGCCGTGGACGAACTCTGTGATAAGTTTTACGTGTTGAAAAGTAGTCCTTATCATTTAAACCATACCATACCACTAAAATATGTATGTCTGCTAAAACCTATATAATATCTTAATGATATTCGAAAAACTAACGAAGACGGTTATGTGTATGTGAGTATATAACATATAAATTGTTATTTACATGAGTATCTTACTTGGAGTGTTTGAATTGGTATTACTCTGATGGTATGACAGCTGAAACAGAAAGTAAATAAAATAATGTTGAACAGTAATCACTTACATCATATATTTTTTCTAGATAACACCTACTGATCATGTTTGCTATGAATGCGAGCTTTTCTTTATTTATATTTTATTATTTTAGCTTCATTCTGAAGATGAAGCTTGTGTGCCATGTTGGCTAAGAGCTACAAGAACTAGGTTTGCTCCACCTGTTGAAGACATTCAACCCCTTCACCTGATCATGTGGATGGTGATTATTCTGTTTTGATGTGTGCTGTTTGTGGTCAGTGTGTCCACCACAATATCAGATGAAGATTGGAATCCTGACAACATTGCCCGTTTGTTCGGTCACCAGCAGGTACATAAATATGATATAATATATTTATAGTAACTAGCTTATTAACACTTGCCATGCAAATGGCATTACTCTTATATGTTATTAACTCTGGGACACTCATGAGGTTGGCCCTACTAACAACAAAAGGAGGGTTCCTTCCATTGGCAAATGAGCCTTTTTCTTCTACTCCAATGAGCAATAAACTTATTCACTCATAGTAACACAACATAGCTATTTGGTAAAGGTTTTCTATAATTTGAAGGAAACCAATTATTGTCAAATTCAATCAGGAATCTCGCTGTGGCCTACCTCTTATTTCTTTTATGCTTGAACATGTTGGGCACACATTGTGTCCATCGAACTTCAGTGTTTAATTTGTATATATCAATGCTATTTTTGCAATGCTTATCTCATGAAGTGAATTATTTACAGATGTCATCCATGAATGAAGTTTGTGGAGTTTGCTGGGTCCAAGCTCGAGATTTGAGCGTACATGTTCCAGAAGAACCACAAGAAAGACCTGAGCATGTTGTGTTGCCCAGTATAAGAAGAGCAGCTGAAACACCAAGGCATTTCATTTTCCAAGAATGCATGGAACCAGAGCTAAATGTTGTGCCCTAAGAAACCAGGCAAGAAGTATTAATTAGGTATCAATATTATATACCAAGAGGTGCTCGTATTTGTTCTCTGCATAGACAGGAGGCAAGTTATGGAAGCCTCTATACTTCACACATGGAAGAGATTATTTTTGTTTTTGTATTAATGGAAGGCCCTATTAACATCTCTTATGAGGACATTCAAAACAACCTGAAAACCAACCAACCTACCGTCTCCCCGGACGGTAGGCATTTTTCACCAAAAAAAAGAAACAAACAGAGGCAGTCATAAGGACTGCCGACAGAAGTGAAAGCTCAAAACAATGGAATTACTGAGTACCTTTTTTTTTACATTGATCACCCATCCACGGACTGACCTTAGCTGCTGTTGCTTAACCTTGATCACCCATCCACATACTGACTTGGCCAACCGTTGCATTACCTTGAACACCCATGCAAATACTGACCTCGGCTACCGTTGCTTAACCTCGATCACCCATCCACATACTGACCTAGTCAACAGTCGGTTAACCTTGATCACCCATCCACCCACTGACCTGGCCAGCCGTTGCTTTACCTTGATCACCCATCCACATACTGACCTGGCCAACCTTTGCTTTACCTTGATCACCCATCCACATACTAACCTAGTCAACCGTCGCTTAACCTTGATCACCCATCCACATACTGACCTGGCCAACCATTGCTTTACCTTGATCACCCATCCACATACTGACCTAGTCAACACTCGGTTAACCTTGATCACCCATCCACCCACTGACCTGGCCAGCCGTTGCTTTACCTTGATCACCCATCCACATACTGACCTGGCCAACCTTTGCTTTACCTTGATCACCCATCCACATACTGACCTAGTCAACCGTCGCTTAACCTTGATCACCCATCCACATACTGACCTGGCCAACCATTGCTATACCTTGATCACCCATCCACATACTGACCTAGTCAACAGTCGCTTAACCTTGATCACCCATCCACCCACTGACCTGGCCAGCCGTTGCTTTACCTTGATCACCCATCCACATACTGACCTGGCCAACCTTTGCTTTACCTTGATCACCCATCCACATACTGACCTAGTCAACCGTCGCTTAACCTTGATCACCCATCCACATACTGACCTGGCCAACCATTGCTATACCTTGATCACCCATCCACATACTGACCTAGTCAACCGTCGCTTAACCTTGATCACCCATCCACCCACTGACCTGGCCAGCCGTTGCTTTATCTTGATCACCCATCCACATACTGACCTAGTCAACCGTCTCTTAACCTTGATAACCCATCCACAGACTGACCTCGGCTACCGTTGCTTAACCTTAATCACCCATCCACATACTGACATTGGCTACCGTTGCTTTACCTCGATCGGGATTAAGGTTAAGCAACAGCTGCCAAAACCGGTTTGTGGATGAGTGATCAAGGTTAGGCGACGGTTGCCCAGATCAGTCTGCGGATGGGTTATCAAGGTAAAGTAACGGTAGCCGAGGTCAGTCTGTTGATGGGTGATTAAGGTTAAGCAACGGCTGCCAAGACCAGTTTGTGGATGGGTGATCAAGGTCAAGTGACGGTTGCCAAGACCGGTTTGTGGATGGGTGATCGAGGTAAAGCAACGGTTGCCAAGGTCAGTATGTGGATGGGTGATTAAGGTTAAGCAACGGCTGCCAAGACCGGTTTGTGGATGGGTGATCGAGGTAAAGCAACGGTTGCCAAGGTCAGTATGTGGATGGGTGATTAAGGTTAAGCAACGGCTGCCAAGACCGGTTTGTGGATGGGTGATCGAGGTAAAGCAACGGTTGCCAAGGTCAGTATGTGGATGGGTGATTAAGGTTAAGCAACGGCTGCCAAGACCGGTTTGTGGATGGGTGATCGAGGTAAAGCAACGGTTGCCAAGGTCAGTATGTGGATGGGTGATCAGTCTGTGGATTGACCTTTGCCTCAAGCAGCAATCCACATACTGACCTCGGCTACCGTTGCTTTACCTTGACAAGATTATAACTGTGTGATTAAGTACTACATCATAAAGTTCAAATTCCTTCGTAACCTAATATCAATCCGTTCGATCAGGATCAGCATCACGTGACAGTTGACGCGAGTTTAACAATTTTTACCCATCACAAAAGTGCACAACGCCGCTAAAGAAGTTTTCACTTCAACAACATGCATTTATACTACAGGCAATATTTGCCAGCCACTAACAGACTTGTTGGAAGGATATCTCTGCAGCAAGGATTACAATACAGCGTGACGACACGGAGGTAGCAGTCGTCTTCACCTATGCCTGAGGCCGAGGAGCCACCGCCTCATGACCTCGTCCGCCCCGTAAGACATTGCGAGAGCTTGGGGCTGGAGATTGTCATAGATTGCACCATACAGGGAAAAGTACTTCGGTAACCCAGGTAATCTCCGCGTGATCGTCAGCATCACCAAGGAACTGCTGGCCCTTTCTCGGGGAACTAGGGATCGGATAATGTTCCCACCCGTACGCAAAATACGAGCTTTAAACGTGGAGTTTCGGAAACCACCCCCAATCCAATACAATATAAGAATCCATTAATTATTAATAAAATAAATGTACTTAAAAAAAAAAACAAAGTATTTATTTATTGACCTACACTCAAAGCCCCATCAGAACTTCATCATTATCAAACTGTTGCACTTCGTTGCTGGAAGGTACGATCTTACAACTTAATGGTAAGTAAAAAAAACTACTAAGTGACAAGCAATCTAAAATATCTATTTACCAAGGTTTTGTAACAATATTCTGATTTTAAAGAGTGTCCATGGAGTTTCTAGCCCGTTCTTCTCCATAAAGATCTAGATACACTTTGAAATGGTCAACTAGGTACAGTACTTTCAGTTTTTATGCCTTGTGACTGCAACTGTAGCTACATTCAATTGTTGTATGTACTCGTAGTTCAAAAGTGCCTGTAACTGACCCACTTGAAATAAATGCTTTGATTTTGGATCAAAGTGGTTACCTACCAATTTGATAAAACATACATAACAAAGATAATGCAAAAAAATAAAACTGGTAATAACTTTTACGTCCCAAGTTATAAAAATCTAAGAATATAAAAAAAGGCTTTTCCATCAAAATAACTACCAATTAAAACAAGAAATTGTTAACACAAAAAATGGGTTTTATTAACACTATTTGCTCGGGTCTTTCTTGTGATTCTTCTGGAACATGTAAGCTTAAATCTCGAGCTTGGACCCAGCAAACTCCACAAACTTCATTCATGGATGACATCTGTAAATAATTCACTTCATAAGATGTCCATAAATATCAAAGTAGCTTTGATACATACATGTTCTCGCATAAAAGAAATAAGAAGTAAGACACAGCGAGATTCCTGATTGAATTTGACAATAATTGGTTTCCTTCAAATTATAGAAAACCTTTACCAAATAGCTATGTTGTGTTACTATGAGTGAATAAGTTTATTGCTCATTGGAGTAGAGGAAAAAAACTCATTTGACAATGGAAGGACCCTCCTTTTGTTGTTAGTAGCCAACCTCATGAGTGTCCCAGAGTTAATAACATATAAGATTAATGCCATTTGCATGGCAAGTGTTAATAAGCTAGTTACTATAAATATATTATATCATATTTATGTACCTGCTGGTGACCGAACAAACGGGCAATGTTGTCAGGATTCCAATCTTCATCTGATATTGTGGTGGACAGACTGACCACAAACAGCACACATCAAAACAGAATAATCACCATCCACATGATCAGGTGAAGGGGTTGAATGTCTTCAACAGGTGGAGCAAACCTAGTTCTTGTAGCTCTTAGCCAACATGGCACACAAGCTTCATCTTCAGAACGAAGCTAAAATAAGAAAACATAAATAAAGAAAAGCTCGCATTCAAACATGCTTGTAATAGTGTGTGAAATAGCGGGAAATAATTTATTTTGTTTCTTATTTTAAATCAAATATCAAATAAAGATAATTATTAATAGTTACAGTAGGTACATGGTTTTAATACCTCTCGTGGTTGGATCCAAGTAGAAACTACATTAGCCACTCTTTGTCTTTCTTCATTTGCCCCGTCAATCAAAATCCTGCGTCGACTAATTCTTAGTATAGATCTTCCGCATACAACACAAACACTTTGATGGCCAACTCGTCTTCTCTGCACATTATCAGATGAATGTGGATGAGAACCTAGCTGCCAGCATTCATGGCAAACATGATCAGTAGCTGTTGTCTAGAAAAAAAATAATAAGTGATTATTTTATTTACTTTCTGTTTCAGCTGTCATACCATCAGAGTAATACCAATTCAAAAGCTGTTAGACAAACCAAGTATGATACATGTAATTATCAATTTGTATGATATACATACTAACATACAAATAACCGTGTTTGTTAGTTTTTCGAATAGTATTAAGATTAGTTTTAGCAGACATACATATTTTAGTGGTATGGTGTGGTTTAAATGATAAGGACTACTTTTCAACACGTAAAACTTATCACAGAGTTCGTCCACGGCCCACTCACATTAAGTTGAATGTTTTTCGTAAACTACTTAAATCTCTAGGATATGTCCACGGTCGAATAGTATTGACAAGATCTTCGCTCTCATCGGATAAAGCGTGCCTTCTTAATCTGGACAAGCGAATGTTGCAATGAACACATTGCAAACTCGTCATTTTAATCGAAGCACGTACACACTCAGCACAGTTAAAAAAGCGTCCTTTCGCGAAACTAGTACTATTAGACAGAGTATGGAGGAGTAGATGCTCAACTCAACGTAAAATTGCTCAGACGTAGTCAAAAGCCACAATCCAAAACAACAGCAAAAAACTGAACTGAAAGTCGAAAGAGACATTCAAATGTTGACTATTGTTGACAAGAAATAATGACAGATTTTCTTTACCTGTCAATAAATAATTGCCATATGAACAAAAAAAAGATTTAAAACGAAAATCACCACAATCATTAATCCGTTAACTGTTATGATTTTATGCAACAATTATGCATTTTTAGGTGTAATACTTAAATGTTTAATTATATTTAATGTCATTTATCTTTCTAAATAATCAATTATTGTTTCGATATTTGTGTTATTTTGCATACGGCAACTTCTAAAAACATGACTGCGTTTAGTTTACAATTGTATTACGTTTAATTATTCAAATCTTTTTATTGATATTATTAATGAACCCCATGTTTTAAAAATAAAACACTTACATGAAAATAAATGGCTAAGTTGTCTTAATAAGTGGTATAAATTCTATTACAAAACAACAACAAAAACATGCGGTACGATAAATGCCGTTCTCCTTTATAATGTCGTAGTTTTATCCAATAATAATCATTTTATTTTTATTTAAAAAAAAAAAATTGGTGTTTATTTTTTTTCGTAAATTGGACAATTTATAATTGTTATTATAAGATGAATCATAATTTCATCTTAATTTATAATCCAATATAACCTAATTACGTAAACTTTCAGGCCTGTCTGGTTATCCATGCTGCGGAGCATTTGCACAACTCATCACGATATTTAATGATTTTGGGTCGCTTACTCTTTAATGAGCAGATAGGCAGTCGCTCCATGTAAAATACTGGTATTCAGCTGCATCTGGATAGACTGAAAATCGACCGTGTGGGTTACATACCACTACACTAACATAGCTGGGAAAAGGCTAGGCGTCTGCCTAGCCTAGAAGAATCACCGCCATATAGCGGTGATTCTTCTATGGCGTAATTACACTAGTCATCGCAATGGAATACATAGAAGCTTACAATAGTGGAAAAAAAATGTAGTTGGACGAGTGTGTTCGTACTCGGCCGCGTTCATTTACACTTGGTCGTTTGATGAATTCCAAAGGCAATCGAATTCGGGCAACGACCAAGTATAATTGCGCCATGGACTAGGCAAAAATAAAACATGAATTACAAATTTGAATAAAACATTTTTCAACACACTTGCTCATAAAGTGGCTTTATGGTCACTGCAATCAGGCACAGAATGACACCCATTATCAAACTGTGACTTTCTCATTGCTATAACTCACCAGTGAGTTATAGTTTTTTTTTTTTAATTTTATTGGTTGAGGTGCTTTGTTCTTAAAAAAGTTTTTATTCAAAAAAAGATCGTTTCAATCTATTGCTTGCTCATTTCATGCAACTTCTTATTTAAATAGATAATTTTAACTCGTTCGTGTTTAATAAATAAAACTTTCACTCAAATATAACTTTTGTTTTCTCTGTAATAAAAGAAAACTTTAAATTCCCCATTTTGTACGTGGCAGAATAAGCGCAAACCCTATGCGCGGAAAATAAAAAAAGCTCATCCCTTTAGTTTGTGGCTGATCGTAGTGCGCGCGCATAGGAAAACTGATTAATTCTTCCCGCCATAGCGAATCATTTTTCACAACTCGTTTTCACTGTTGAAATTATAGATATTTATTCATATAAATGTCTACAAGTAGGTACTAGTTACGAAGAAAATGATTTATGTTGTACACCGCCCGATATAAACCCGATATGTGAAGCCCTTAATGTTATGGAAAGTTTACTACCTGAAAACTCCAAGGAAAAATATCTATTATCTACTAAATAAAATGAGTTTTTATTGTTATTTTATTCACAAGCGTGTTGAAAAACGTCGTATGATACACGTGTGTATTGGTGATTACCGTCCTCGGCTCTCTTAAGTCAATGGCGCCTCAGCGGTAATCACCAACATTACACACTAGTACCATAATGTACTATTTTAAGCAGCATATCATTGTGATCCTATTAGAACTTCTTCAAATAAGAGAGAGCCCGGCGTCGCGGGCATTCTATCAGCATCGGCATTACCATATTCCCCATAGTATGGGAACATCATATTACGATGTTCCCCACACATGCTAGCCACAACTGTAATCTTTGGCATTGTTTTAGCCGCCATCATCTCTGCACACCTTATCATTCTCGTGTTGTCTACTTCACCACGAAACAAATAAGACGGGTAAATAAATAATATGCAAAACTATTCACAACAAAACCAAACATTACGATTTTAATTGATCAAGACAGAGAAGTGACAATATTTATGACAAATATGGTATTTTTTGTTTTGATTGACGATGAATGTTGCCATATTAGCTAAATTCTCGAAAAAAAGTTTCGTTCGTACTTTACGTTTTTATCATCAGCAATCACTAGTTAATAATTTCAGTGGCCCGAAAGTCTGACAACCAGTCCTACCAAGTGGTATCGTATTACCCAGTACTAACTGGGTTGTGGAGGTCAGATATACAAACGCTCAAAAAAAATAAACACTTTTTTTTTTTTTAATTAAAATAAAATGATTATTATTGTATAAAACTACGACATTATAAATTTGTTCCGGATGGGAATCGAACCCGGGCACTGCCGTATGCTGGAAACTTGTCCGTGTGACATAACGCCGCGTGGACCGCTTGTAGCCCAACGTGGGACCATATTCTTCAACTGTTTGAAAACTGTCAATTTTCATATCATGCATTAGAATAGAACGTCTATTTCGGCTCAAGTGTAAAAGAAGTATATAGTCTAACCGTACTGTGACCGGACTGTGAATCAGAAGTCGCAAGATCAAATCCTAGCAAGTAAGGATTTTCTTTTTGTGTTTTTTTTTTTATCATGTTTAATATTACTTTTTAAAACTAGGACACTGTTTTATTTTAATGCATTATGTAGGGTTTTCAAATCATTATAAAATATCTAGTTTAAAAATATATACTTTTAGTTTTTGAACCATTCAAAAAACAGTTAGATAATCATGAATAACAAATAAAAATCGAACAAAATTTACGAAAAAAAAAACACAAATAAAATTAAGATAAAAACAAAATGATTATTTTTGGATAAAACTACGACATTGTAAATTTGTTTTATATGGGAATCGAACCCGGGCACTGCCGTATGCTTGTATTGTCCGAGTGACATAACGCCGCGTCAACCGCTTGCAGCCCAACGTGGGACCACTTTCTTGTATTTGAGCGTTTGACATAACGCCGCGGCGGACGCGGCGTCGAACGCTTGTAGCCCAACGTGGGACCATATTCTTCAACTGTTTGAAAACTGACAATCGTCATAATTATCATGTATTAGAATAGAACGTAGTAAATGGCCTGGTGGCACTGCGATTGGACTGAAAATCAGAAGTTGCAGGATCAAATCACAGGCATTAAGAATATATTTTTTGTGTTTTTTTTGTTGTAACATTACTTAAATTAAACATTACATAAACGATAAAGAATAGTTTTCACATAAGCTGGTCGCGTGAATGGTAAATGCTATAAAAACTATCTTTTATCGTTTCCATTTACTCCAAGATTAGATATCTTCTTTTCGGTGCATCATTATAAAAGTTTGTTTTAAACTTTTTTGATATTTGCTGTAATCGTTTCTGTCACATCATTATCGCAACACTTATTTCATATCCATGCTATTAACCGTTGAGGACTTTTGAGAAAAAATCCTGGTCGTGGAAACGACAGGAATTATGTTTATTCAACAAAATTGAACGCGTATCTATACAAAGTTTTATGTTTGTGCTATTAACCGTTGAGGAGTGCCCTCGTGAGAAAACGATCCTGGCTGCAGGATGAGTTCATTATACAAATCGTGATTATCCATCAAATATAAACTTGTATGCAAAGTTTCATGTCTGTGCTATTAACCGTTGAGGAGTTCTCTCGTGAGGAGACGATCCAGGTTGCAGGATTAAGTTATGTCTGTCATATTAATATTCTGTTCTTACAACCAAAGGTGTGTGCAAAATTTCAGCTCAATCGGACATCGGGAAGTGGTTCTAATTTAGCTTCCAAGATTCTACCCAAACAAACATACATACATACATTGCAAGTTAAATAAAAGCTAGTAAAAACTGAACAATTTACGAAAAAAAATCACTACAAAATTTAAAATAAAAACAAAATGATTATTTTCGGATAAAACTACGACGTTGTAAATTCGTTCCGTATGGGAATCGAACCCGGGCACTGCCGTTTGCTTGTATTGTCTGTTTGACATAACGCCGCGTCGGCCGCCCATATCTCAAGCAAACGGGCGTCAGACCGCTTCTCCGTAAACGCTCTCATACATCGCCGTATGTTTGAATTTAAAGCGGAACGCGCCGCTCACCGCCCCGCTCCACGCGCCGCGCCTGCGTAAATGGGCACTAAGTGTATTCGCGCCAAAACAACGTCAACAATAATGTTCTTATCTGTGTCGTAAATTCGTGATTGTTTTTTTAAGTATTCGCATTAGATAATTTTGTGCGCCTTGTGTTTGTTTAGTGAAATACGAAATTGTGATACCAACTATGCAGTGTAGATAACGTTTCCTCGGTTTGCGGTTGCGTCCGTTGGAGGTATATTTTATTTCAACGTTAATTTCATATTCCTTGATTGCATTGTATTTTAAAGATTATTTTTACGACTCCTTGTTTTTTTGTTATTATCTTAAGCATTTAAATATAATTTCTGAAAGAGATAATCTTAAACAACACACGGAAGAATATCTTGCCTAATTGTCTAATGAAACTAATTGCAACCTTTAACAAGATCTTGTCATTGACTGGTCTCTTCATCCATTATTTTTAAAGCCTTTTTTAATTTCCTTAACTACGATTACCATAAAAAATAATTTAATTACCTGTTATTATAATAATTACCAACCAGTTGATGGATAGGTAAATATGGACCATTTAACAATCCACATGAATAAAGATTAAACGTACCTGTAGATAATTAATAATCCAGCAATTCGACGAACTTTTTCTTTTACATAATTAATCTCTTAGATAATTAATTATTACGTACCTACTTTGACCTAAATATTATTAAGCAAGACTTCTATTTAATTAAGTAGAATTGAAACTCATCAAAGGTATCTGTTTGTTTCCGACCATGGGAAGATAATGCCGGAAAATCCGTACTCAAAACTGATTGTTTGTTCATCTTGATGCAATAAAATTGTGTTTTTTTTTTTAAACCAGATGTCAGGAAACGTCTCACAGAAAAAGTTCAATGCATTTACTTTACTGCAAGTTTTTCATTTTAAGGCCAGAAAAAACGCGATCCTACGCTTGAGATAACAGTCGCTAGTCGAGGGCACCTTGTTTAAATTATGTAGTCTGACGTTTAGAATTATTATAGTTTCACTCAAGTGGATGCATTATCTGCAATGGCCGATAGTGAAGAATTTGAGTCAAGAAGTTTTGTGGCGCATGCATGCACTTGAGATTTCTTCAAAACCATTTTCCTGCACTAGTAAAGCTAATCAGGTGCTCGCAATGAACCCTATGTAAATGACAGAGTGTTATTTTTCTGTGGTCGCCCAGAGATAAACTCCGCATAATCTCACGTTATGAACGCATTTGGGTAGATAGAGCAACCAAAATTTCATAAGCAGCAAAAAACTATTTGGCAATATTAGTAGGTAACAGGTTCACACTTTCACATGAAGCTTATCTACCGAGGCATGTATTTTATAGCTATCTAACCCTTTCCCTTCGTTTACTGTGGTATGTTACTTGATAAGCGAAAAGGGAGTGATAATCTAACAATATTTAGGTTACAGCAGGTACTACTAACATAATGTTTAGTCTTTTCCGTAAGTTTGCACTAGGTACGTAGAAATAATGTAATAAGTGTAATTAATTAATAATTGACTATGTGCATTCTGTCATTAAATGCAAAGTTGTATTTGCACCAATTTTCACAATTCTTTCAAGTTACTGCTGACCTTTAAAGAATGAGATTTCAGTCACAAACTCTGTAACATTTGCCATTTTAAAATAACAGTTTTTGTTTTATCACCTTTGCTGAACCCGATTGCAAACTTGTTTTGCTACGAGCGAAAAAATTAGAAGAAGTAGAGCATTACTTAGTTACTTTATTCAGACTGGCTTAATTCAAAACTTAGGTAAAAAAAAATACGTCCTATTACACAATTTTACAAAAAATTGTGTAGAACTAGGTACTTAAATCACTCCACGCAGCGTAACATATTTCTTTTTTCTTTGTTACAGCGATCATCAATGTAACCACCATGCAGACAACAAGAGAATCAAGCAGACAAAAAAGATGTAACAAAAGGCGAAACTCTAGAAAGAAATCCCTATCGCCATCTGACTTAAAATGCGCTAGGGGAGACACAAAAACAGATAGCAAGCTAAACGGAAAGCGCTCGCTATCCGAGGGGTCAGTGAAAGTGAAGCATAGGAAAAGTAACATAAGACGAACTTTGACCCATCCATTTACGTGTACGGAGACGGACGATATTCGCGATGTTAGCATGATCGGTGTTTTCAATAGGAGTGTTAAAGTGGATCCTCCTCCGGAGAGTGACGAGTCTAATCTGCCACCTACCAGTAGTGATAGGGATACGGAGGATGATGGACGTCTGTCACGACCAGCGCCGCAGAGGTCGCGATGGGACTCTGGGAGTGAAATGGACTCCCTCGTATCGACTGTGGTCAGGAGAGCGTCTGCGAGGCGACGCAGGACGCCAGCAAACCCAGGTTAGTTTTCAATTTAATTCTCAAGGATTTTATAATAACGCAAGGAACGCCTTATTTGATAACACGTTTAATTACTAGGCATAACGTAACTAAGATAACATCAATGCAGCCTTACGTGCGTGTTTGTGTAACGATGCGTCGCTATGTAAAATTTTACAATTTGAAAGAAATAGTGTTAGATAGTATCTCGTATCGTAAACTTATTATATGAACTGGTTTTACGAAAGATGAAAGGCTCAATGGAATACGCAAAATGCGTTTTTCTGGTAGTCGACCTAACTTCTAATTCGTCCCGGTACTCGTGTATCCCGCCCTGTCGAAGCCCTAAAGGCTCGCAGCTATAACTGCGCTGCTACCTCTTTAGGCCTGGTTGGTCGGGTCCATGTCCTGAAAAAAGCGTCAGCCTGATGTGAATGTTGTGATGTTGGAATCCTTTTGTCGAGTGACTACTGCAGTTCTCGTGATTTCAATGTTCTGTCAACGTCATGACCTACATGTTAACAAATAATAGTCATTCATTTGCATCCGACACGTGAAATTACTATGTATAAACAACATTATTATACTAGAACCTGTAAATTGTTTACATAGAATGGTATATAATTACTACAACCAAGGTTGGAGTAAGAAAATGTGCTGCTTATTGTCATTGACATTATTTGTAGCATTATACTTGGCGCAGGAAATGAATATCATTATAGAATCACTTATGCATATTGCTGTTCATTTTATTTGCGTCTATGTACTGTTTTATTTAATATTCATGAAGCCACCAGATACGATGACAAAAAGTTAAGTCATTCATAGAAGACACATCCATCATACAAGATCTCCGCGTGTTTTACGGTTATGTTAGCTTATGTTGTTTCTATGGATGCTTTCGGAAAGGTATTGACAACTTGATGGCAAATTGATGTAATTTTCTTTTCATAAAAAAGTAGAGAATCTCAATGATTTATTTATAAGTACAATCGCATTTGAAACAGTACGCTGGCTGATTTTCATCCCACGCAATTGGCGTACCTACTTGCCCCAAAAGCCGGCGGCTAACAATTTAGGTCCAACACTCCATTACGAGCAGAACAATGGATGTATCTGCTCAATTTTGCAAATGTTGACACAATTATTTCTCCAATGAAGAGAGAGTTTATGATTCACTTCAAGGATGTTAAGGGACAACAAATCAACAAATGCTACTAACATTTGTTCTGCACCGAGTTAATATTTATGCAAAATATTAATCTTTAAGTTAGCACGTTGCTTCTACACGTGACTAAGCGTGGTGGAAATTAGTAGTTATTATATCATTCGAAACTATGTAAACAAAAACCAAGATAAAAAATCAACTGCAATGTCACGCTAAAATTCTTCCGTGTACCACCGTGACCAGAACAGCTATCAATCTTGCGGTAAAAAAATCTTCCTTCAATCTGAGTACTTCGCAGTCCACTACTGAAGACATTTGATAAGCACTGTTTTAAGGTTTTGTGGTTTATAACTAAACTTACACTGTCACTTACGGGAAAGCTTCCGCGATTATTATTTATTGTGAGGTTTGTAAAAAAAAAAACACGGAAGATATCCCGTAAGTGACAGTGTAAGTCCACATCTGATAAGTTTAGTGAAAACACTGAATTTGAATAGCACTAAACCAAGATCAACAAAATGTTTTCCTTAGTTTGTCCTAAAAACTGAAATCAATTAAAAATCTCTGTTGCTGTAGGCCGAATGATGCGGGGTAGAATTGCAGATAGAGCCCTTAGATTTTATTTATTTAAACTTCATATACAAGAGTGGTACATAGGCGGACTAAGTCGTGGGCGGAGAGGCTTAACGACAAACGAATAAGCGTTCAGTACTTCTATCCAAATATATCCTAATAAATGAAAACACTGTTTCAAGTGATTTTATGTAAAATAATTGAATGAATAAAATAACAACATTCTTAGTGTATTTCCGTAATAAAAGAAACAGGATTTCGTGATTTTCGTTAGCTTCGACTTTTAGATGAAACTCGGTCCGATCTGAAAATATAAATTCAAATCACAAATAAAATGTCGTTTAAAGTATAAGATTAAATGTTCTTGGTTAGTTAGAAGTTACATAAAAAAAATTAAAATGCGATTACTTGTGATTGCGTTACTTACATAATTATAACTTAGAGCTATGTATAATGAATAGTTGTGTGCAATATATTTTTGCATAATTGCATTACGATCTAACAATGACATAGTACGTGCATCGTTTGCATGCAACATAGATTAAATTGCAAATATTGGCACCTTTGTTTTCGCAATAGATTAGAAAAAACACTCAACTTGACACAGTGATAAATTAAAGTGAAAATCAGAGCAAACGAAAAGATCCTTTTTACATGCAGTCTTAGATACATAATAACTAAGCATGTGAAAACGAAATAATTATCCATATCGGTGACAACAATTTTCTAATAAGATTATCACAAGAAAATGGTGTAGAGCGTAAGACGACAACCTAGCGGCATCTATGGGAGTGCTTTCACTGTTTAGTAGAAGGCTTCCACAGATGGCGCTTAAAACAGTCCGATAAAATTATACCTATAATTCTATCGAACTTTTTCAGATCCTTTTTGGATGTATTTCTATAACCTGCTTAACTAGATTCAAACGTGCCAGTGCTTTATATTCTTTAGATAGAAAATATGTTTATTGCTACTATGGACTCAGTTACTTAAAGCCGCGAGTGCAATGCCATCTATATTCGCACGATAAAACTCGACGACTCCATGCATGCGCGTGCAGTTTAGCAGTGTCCGACCGTAATTACAGATGGCGTCGTACATATACGTGAATCTTGATTCGGTCTACCTTTTTGTTGTTGTCTTAATGCATTGTGGATTGAAGGTAAGGCTAATCCAAAAGTAACAAGTTAAATCGATGATGATCTGATCAGTCATTACAAAATACCACAGTAAATCAGTGATGGAACTTCTGAGTGTTCTTGAGTCCTTTGGATTTTCACAACGATCTTTGATTTCGGCAATATCTGCCAATTTCGTCCTTGCACACAATCTGTTATTTTCCACCAGTTCAATATAATTCACGCTAGTAAATACTATTTGGATTCTGAATATTAGAAAACTCACTTAATAATATAACATTGATTGAACGTACTTACTCAAGTACACTTTCATTGGAAAAATCATTATAATCCTTAAGCGATTTTTTTTTTCTGACAAAGAGAATTAATATTTAATTTCATCTCTTGTAACCATTTAAAATAAACTAGATAGGTACTACTTAAGTGATTCAACAAGCCCTTTCCAAGTTACCCACTGGTATCGCAACACGTCCCCTCATGAGACAGGATGCCCCGCCGCAGGCAAACAATACGAACGGAAGTACAGCCTTCGGTTGCCAGCTGTGGGAAGCATGTAGGTGTAAGCCGTAATGATAGTAATGAGTGAACAGCTAATGTCAATGCCGCGAGTATTACTATCGGTGACGAGGCGTTTTATATGACAGCGAAGGTTTTGAATATCTGCAAAAAAATATGATTTTCGTTTCAGGATACAACCTTACTTTTCCATAAAAGCAATTGGCCTTACCTCCATGGTGAATCCCAATCGGAAAGTAGGAGGAATAGAAAGAAGAAAATGGAAATTATAGTTTAACGTAACAGACAGATGATTTCGAGTGCTGTCATATGTATTGCGTACGTTGAAAAAGGGCTGATTGCAAGAATATTTTTTATTCATATATTGAAATCCAGGACGTAATGCAGTGAAGGATTTCGAGTTAAGGCTAGATTCCTGAGAACAGTTAAAAAATCAAGCACGCCCAAGACGAAATATCTTTTTTTCCCGAGAAAAATCCTACTATTCACATATACTGCGAGTTAATTAGACAATGTTATTGAAAGATAAACGTAATTTATCGTTATCGATACTTAAGTAACCGTCAAGACATTTTTACGTACTAATAGTGTTGTAATCATGTAAACCGAAGACGTATATATGAAATTAACTATTTCTCCAAATGATTTTGCTCTCCTGTCATAAAGATAGGTTCAAAAAGTAGCTCCAATTTATTCTAAGTCGTTGAAGTCTTTTGTATGGATGTTAAGTAGACAAGATACTCTCATCGGTATTAATCTGTTACAAATTAAAGTTTATTATTTATTAAGCAGAAATTCACATGGCATTGCTTAATTATAATTTGAGAATATTATTCTAATTACTCATTATTTTGTAATTAATCATTACTCCTATTTCTGGTTTGAAACACGTAATTATTTTACTTATTTGATAGAACACGGATGATACTTACTTCATAGCCATAATAGCATTTAATAGTACTTTTTGCGGCTTCGTTTAGTATTCATTTGATTTCATGACCTCCAAACTCCACAAGGTTCGTCTCTACAAACGACATAAAAAAATGTTTACAAAAACTTATATTCTTGAATTAGAAGTCTTTTTTTGACTGAAAAACATTGAAGTGTTCACGCTTTGTTGAATGGTAGGAAACTGTGACATCGTGTCGTTGAAAACTAAAACAAAAAGACCTTAACTGTATAGGTAGTTAAGGTTTTTTTTGTTCTAATTTTCAGTACTCAGTTAACTGTTACGCTTGTGTGCGTGGGTACATAGAACCTTCTCCTACGTACTAATACATACAAACAAGTATTCTTTTCAAAACGAACTTGTTCTATATACAAGTAGTGGTCGCAGTGTTTGGTCTAGTTCGCCAGTGCAAGTTCATTGTTCGGACGAACCTAATTTACATTGGTCGTAAACGCCAGGCGCTTTCCGACTGTTTTTTTTGTACTGAAGTTTGACCCTCGGCAGAGGTAAAGCGTTTTTGTCGACTCGTTACCGGTCACTTACGTCACTTTGATTCTGGTAAACGTTTTGTTGTTGGCGTTGAGACGCGAGGTGAGTCACGTTGTTAGTACACGTAAAAGTCGATATTTACTATCGATAAACAGTAAAGTATTTTAAATACACAATTATCTATAGTACGGTTAAGTTTGAGCAAAGTAAATTAACATCTATAAATAAATAAAAATATTTTGACATCATCGTAATACTTGGTAGACAATCAGTAATCTTACTATTAACTCTTTCCAAACCATCCTAACCTATAACACAGCAATTAAAAGGGTTCTTCTGATCTAAAAATATGACACTACAAACAAACTAATGTTATATCAGCAAAAAAGAACTTCAACTAAGTAATCTTAATATAGTTTTCATTCACACTAGCACCCTTCATAATAATAAACACTCCACCTTCTACAAACACCAACGTCGACAAAAACTCGACACAAACAATCGAGTAGGGGGCAACACTGTGTCGGTCGAGCGCAGCAGTCGGCCGGCCGGCTCCGCACATCCGCTTGCGCGTTCAGCCCCGCGCCCGCACTCCGGAGCCCTAAACAGGCTGACAAAAAAAAAACAAAAAACTACCGAAAAGTGTTTCATATATGATAATGTGTCCGAATTTTAAAACAACGAATCGCCAAGTGCCGCCAATTCATAATTTCATGATAGTTTGCTAAAACAATAAAGTTTCAAGTTTCCAGCCAGTTAAGAACAGTTGAAACTGTGTTTTTTAAAACAGCCCGTGTTGTGAACTTTTAGCGAAACCTTGCGAGGAAGCCTTAGCAATTCACTGACGAAAATAGGTAAGTAAGTTATGGTACGAATATGGAAGTAATTGGATATCGAAAAGCGGTTTAATGGATTAGATGTATGCTATCAAATTGCGCGTCTTTGCTAATCTTGTAATATAGCAAAAGTATTTTTATTTAATTTGAAAGCATTGTATGACTTTCCAATTGAATGCGTAGTTAATTTATCTTAGTTTATAATGACAAAAAAAAAAATAGTACAAAATATAGTGAGTTCTCATCATTGGGCAAACAAGCTACAATAGTTCTATTTCATGCTAAGTCAAGTCAAACAAGTAAAATTAAGAATCAATTCGGCATGGGCTGAAGATGACGTAAGGAACGGAACTGGCCAAGCATCAGACGGGTTATTGTTTCTAACTTTGTATCGAGATGGTCACGATGACTTCATAAGAAGTCTAGCCTTTCAACATAATTTTTTATACCTCTAGACTTGAATTGATTGAGGCTTCATAAGATGCATTAACACGATTTATTTTTTAAGTCGAGTTTTTAAAATTCAGCGTATCTGTGTGCCTCCTAAACGCAACGTTACGAGCACAAAAAATACGAAGACTATGATCATTATCATAGTCGTTGAGTTAGATTGTTTGATTCCGTTATTTTATATTCAATTTGAGAATCGTCTCACCAGACAAGGCACGTAATTCACAGTTTATTGAGTGTATTTACAAAATTATGCACTCCAGTCAAAAACTCATCGTGATAAGATTAGACAATAGATCTACAATCTCAATCAAAAACGTGAGACAACGTTATTAAGTATTAAAACGTAATCTGCAGAAACGCATTAGAAAAGCAGAAAACCGAAACATTGATTGATCAATCAATTATGAATAGCAAATAATTGGCCAATCATAGTTACTTTTGACCAATTCTAATCTGAGAAACGTGCGTATTTCTCTGTAATGCTCTATTTCATAAGAGAATGAACGGCATTGTAAAAATATTTGCTTTAAAGCTGAATTGTTTTAGCGATCCCCTTTGAAAGACGGATTCTTTGAATAAGAAGAATTATGTTGTAAAAAGTACTGTAATGCTGGCACAGGTATAATTGTAATAATAAGTTGATCCACAGATTGTCTGCCAAGCGTGGTGTTTATCACAATATCCTCCCGTGACCGTTAATTTTAACGGTCTGTTGAGAAGCCCAGTGGACGATCACATCGTTGCATCATACTATCAAACTAGTAAGCCTTTGGACGTCTCAAAGAATATTGGTAAATTACTCAATAAAATCATTTAAGGATCATCATTCAATAAAATCATCCGAGTCGTATGTTGCCAATCCTAACATAAAATTGTTACTTTAGAAAATGTGATATCTCGAATCCATTGCTTATTCATGATGTTGCTAGCATGGAACAAAAGAAATTCGTTTCTTGCTCGATAAATGGTCTGCCTCAGACGAGCATTAAGCACAGATTAGTTGGCATTACGCGTTTTATAATTTATGACATTTTGACTTGCTAATAGGTACAGCAAAATTTGTATAATTAATTTACAATCATAATTATACGTAATGAATGATCAATTAAGTCATAAATAGGTCCTTGACCGAATTGAAAAAATGGCTGCTTATTCATTAGTCAAAAATGCACGTTTTAACTGTGGTTGAAGGCAAACTAATGTCTGTTCAAGTGTTTTGGATGTTTTACTTAATTTTTTGACAGACGTCCACCATTTTTTGAAGTGAAACCTCTTGTGCAAAGAGTATAGTAATATAGATGGTGCTCTTATGCAACTTCCAACAAGTTTAGCGTTTAGCGTTTAACGCTACCATGGAGGGGGAATATTTTCTAAAACTCACCAAGCGTGGCAGTATTATAAGATTTTTGACGTTCTATTAGGTACGCAAGATGGCGTGCAAACACTCCTGCATTCGTCTGTTCGGTGTGACCAGCCTTCGCTCAATTTCCATGTGTAGAATAACCTCGATAAACTTATGTAAACAAGAGTAAAAAATAATACAACAAGAAAACAACAAAATATTATTTAGAAGCTCAACAAAATAACGAGAGTCAATGCGTGGCACTCGAACGCATGCGTGTAGTATTACGAAGTTTCACTTCTTCCGCGCGGAGCAGCATGTGGGTCTTCTTAAAGGCAGCCCATAATCCCATATTGCCCCATAACAAAGGGGTTTCGCAGTGATGAACATACGATACGAGAAGGTGTTGTACTGTTCTTCGCTTGCTTATTCCACTCGCGTTGTTGAGGTTGTGCTTCCTGATGATTCTAGTATAGCATCGTGATATTTTGAAATACCTATTTGTTTTGTTTTTTTAACTTTTCACTTCACTACTTATCTGTTCTGAGTGCTGAAGGGTTTTCTCTTGATGCTCCTATATGGAATTATTAAACTAAATATCTACGTGCTAAAAGGAAGACCATGCTTGCTCTCTCCTGTATTTCCTTTCTTATAAGCTAAGGACT
The DNA here is from genome assembly GCA_963082945.1 of Cerastis leucographa. NCBI lineage: Eukaryota > Metazoa > Arthropoda > Insecta > Lepidoptera > Noctuidae > Cerastis > Cerastis leucographa. The sequence continues at coordinate 14,007,356 of OY720356.1, read as the reverse complement.
ATTAAATTCTTTAGTGAGTTGTCTATTATCTCCATTTAATTGCTTCCTTTCCTGCAGTTCACAATGACCCATTCTCCAGCACGTGTTAATTTTATCGCAATCCAAATGCAACCTCAAACATTTCCATTGCGTTTCAGTGTTGAAATATAGCGCACCATAAAACCCCACTGGTTCAGAACTATCTTAAGCATCGGAGCGTTTATTTACCAGATAAGAAACACACAAGAAAGTCTATCGATAACATCTGATCCACATATATGTATTGTGTTTAGCAGCATTATGTGAAACAATAGGATATTCAAAGGTAGTCTAGGTTAGCTAAGCGAACAGTTTCGTAATAGTGAACTGGTCTGAAACTTAACTATTTAGACTTCTGGTTGTTTCTAGAATGGTACCAACTGAAGGAATGTTTGCAGTTGTAGACTGGAAAGACTTAAAGTATGGGAAGATGGGTTTTACAAGATAAAAAAAGAACAAACCACTGCAGAGTTATAGTGATAAGTGTAAACTAACCAAGACCTGCCTAATACATACATTTTAGGAACTGTTAACATTGTCTGGCAAAAAATAACAAAACTTTTTCCTTAAAAGGCTTAAACATTTTATTTGTAGGCAATCCCTCGAACTCACTGGTAAAACTAAACTGCTAAATTGGTGATCCAATTCTTTAATGAGAAGGAAAAACCCTCAAATCCTTTTACACAAAACTGAGCCAACAATACAAAGAGAACTACAGGTAGAACGACCCTAATTTTCAAAATGAAGCAAGGAAGTAAGAAGGCGTTTGGGAATTTAAAAGTACACGTGGTATATTACTAGAAATCCTTTGTTCTATTCCAAGCGATTCGATGCTTGTATAGCTATTGTTAATAATAACTCACCCAGGTTTGTTACTTTTCTCAGATTCCTAATTGATTACCTGCGATAATATCGATACTGTCGGTAAATCTACTTACTATACGCCAATTGTCTGATGGAAAGAAAAACTCAAATAAGAAAAGTGACTGAGAAGGTAAAGTGGTACACACCTGTGGAAAGGCAAAGTTAAACTTATGTTCCACTCAAAATAACTCGAGGCGTTCACGATCGCGAGACTCGAGTGTTGTTTCAAGTTAGGGCGACCGGTCTTATGAACCACTCGAATCATATAGGTTATCTAAATCACTTGGAACCATTACTGATCGAATTAAGTAACAAACGGTAATGTTAAGGACATGTACGAACTGTATCTGGTACGGCCTCGCTGCCTCTGAGCATCCCACGTGCGCTGAGTTAGGCAACCGAGCCTTGAGTCGGCGCCAACGTATGCCCAGCTCTTACTTTCATTGTCCGTTTGAATGCTGATTTGATTACAATGAGGCCATCCGATTGATGGTGTTTATGCCCTATGTGGAGTAACCTGCTTTTGCATTTAGGCAAAGAAGATGGTTTTGGCAAGTGGCCTTTTTGTGTATTTTTTAGCCACCGGTTTGGGTTGACCATGGAACTATCGGCTCCGTCGTAGAATGTGCACTGGAGAAAAAAAAATGTGAATTTCGCAATCAGTGCACTTCTCATACAGGGCACTTCTCAAAACAAGCATTTTGCAAAATGTGCACAATTTAGTAACGATGGTTTTAAAACTAAAGTCGCTTTCATGATCTTAGTTCCTGCATAAAGAGTAGTAAGGGTCAGCTCCAGCTCACACCGAGACGCGACGCTGCGCGCACACTTTTAAAGAGCGATTCAAAATATAACTTTATTTTCTACACGAAAAGATACAAATTTCGTTGTGAGAATTCAGAATACGTTGCGCAACGTATTCTGAATCCTCACAAGTGCGCGCAGCGTCGCGTCGCGTCTCGTCTCGGTGTGAGCTGACCCTAAGGAGAGCCTGATATTGTCTTATGTTTGATTAAAAGTACAAAAATTAATAAAAAGCAAGCCTTTCGACAGTAGCAACAATTAATTCTTTAATGTTAATCAGAAGGACCTAGGTCTAAAGACTATGCTATCCAGAGAGCGAATATAAACCTCAGAGGATAGCACCAATATATCGCTCTGCACCAGTGAACGGAAATAAACTTATTGTATGTTTATTTCCGTTCACTGCTCTGCACAGTTTTGCATTCTAAGGGTCAGTTCACACCGAGACGCGACGCTGCGCGCACATTTTAAAGAGTGATTCAAAATTTAACTTTATTTTCTACACGAAAAGATACACATTTCGTTGTGAGAATACGTTGCGCCACGCAGCGCTGCGCCGCGTGACGCCTTTAAAGAAATTCACACCGAGACGCGACGCTGCCGTCGCGCCTCGGTGTGAACTGACCCTAATATAAATGGATTGACAATAATATCACACAAAGTCATCATCAAACCACCAGTGTGTTTGATGTTGACTGTGTCACACAGTCGGCAAAGATGTTACACACAGTTTGTGTGTGACATTTTTGCCCGACCTCAATAACTAAAAGAAGGGTAAGGTTTTAATGCGTACAATTACCTTATCTACTTACGTAATAAGAGTAAAGATATGTATCTTCACGCACTCATTCCTCTTTGAGGTCAGCAGAATCGTAAACTGCAGTTTGCGGCACTTGTGAATACTGGTAGAAAAATCTATTGTGCTGATCTATGGAGCAACAATTAATGATTCATTATATTATGTATTTTATGTTTGGCAATGTCCATGGGCTATTATAGCATTTCAATTATTTTATGATAATTCAATTATTTATACCAAGATGAGAAAGCCACCCGCGTAGTTAAATGGTGAACTTTCATCAGACCATTTAAATAAAATGGTGACACTGAAGAAACAAAATGATTTATGACTAAACGTAAATCTACGCGAGGTACAATGAACATTTTATCTATACATCTATACAAATAAATAAAATTGAAGTGTCTGTTTGTAATATTAAAATAACCGCTTTTTACTACATGCATATGAATATGTATACGGTACATATACCAAAATATTTTTTTTTACAATTTTTGTCAGTCTGTCTTGTTTGTTCCGGCTAATCTCTGGAATGTCTCGACCGATTTTGACGGGACTTTCACTGGCAGATAGCTGATGTAATAAGGAGTAACGGCTACTTCTATTTTAGAAATTTATAATTCCACGCGGACGCAGTCGCGGGCACAGCTAGTTGTGCCTATGATTGAGGCAGCTGATCCCTCTATAGTTGAGCTCGAACCAAATTGTTATAAGTTTCACTGCTTTAATGTGAATTAAAATCAATTAAAAGTCTCATCTGCAGTGAAACAAAAACCATAGCGTGTGTATGATCACTTGATCACATTAGTAGTATAATTACATGCACATCATGTGCATGTCGTTCTCTAAAAGGCACTAGCGTGTTGTGTATTCGTAAACAATTATAAAGTCGGTAGTGTAGTTACATGGAGATTAGCTACTTAGATATAACACACGTGAGGCGCTTACGTACACTTTGTTTTTTTTTTATCTGATAGACCATACTACTAGATAACATGGCCAGAGATCGCTCAGGATAGAGAGGGATGGAAGAAGAAAGGGGAAGCCTTTGCTCAGCAGTGAGACACTATGGAGGCTACCAAAAAAAAAAAAAAAGGACTGCAGGCTATGTCCAACGAATTCATTGATAAAGTCGTTAAAAATAGAACTCAATTAAAATCAATCATCATCATCTATAGACACCAACTTCATATTATCAGTCATTACCTCCGCAGGAGTGTTTCCCAAATTATGCCCCAAAATGTCTGTTTTCTGCATCCAGTATGCCCCAGGATGGTGAAAAGTAATCGTTCAATTATGAATGATGTGTTCTTTGAAGGACGTTGAATGTTTATAACTTTCTTCCTTCTCCCTTGTCAAAAAGAGTCTGTTTCCGATACTAATAAATCGAAAGAAGAAATTCGTCGTTGGTCTAGTGGTTGCAAGCGCGACTTTTGAGCATGAGTTTCTGGGTTCGAGTCTCAATTTGTGCTTGGTTAATGGGAATAAGCCTATTACATGGGACTTAAAAATATAACTGATAAAATGTGCCTGCTCTGCCTAACCCTTCGGGGGTTACAGGCTTGATGATATGTTACGTTAAAATGTAATATGGTAAAATTATGGTGAATACATCGCACGTCAAACCAACTACATTACAAAGGTAAATATTACCAGGTCCATAGTAAAGTCCATACCTATTCCCAGTTTCTGTTATGTTTTAATAATAACGAACCTACACAGTTTAACGACACCGCCGTGTGTCTATTGATCCTTATAGATTGTGAAAATTAACGAGATGTACCTAAATTCATTGCTAATTAGCTATCTAGACGAATAGCATAAAATTAAGTACTAAAAACAAAATAAATAAGCTTTATCTGAGTCTATCCTAGAAAGTTAATTTATATGGTATTGCTCTTATCGCCAATAAAAATGAATTATGAACCATTAATAAATCAAAGTTAATATAATATTATGCCGTTTCTCTCGAAATCTAGAAAATTGCTGTAATTTACTTTATAATTGCATTTCGTTTTAGACAGGCTTCGTCGTAGATGATGAGGTATCATCATGTTTGTTTTGTGACCTTTTATTGGAATCAAAAAACCTGCTCATGGGCTTGCTGATGTTTTCTGCGTCATTGCGTTTTTTTTTTATTATTCACCGTTAAAAAAATATTTTCCCAGAATAATTTTTGCTTACAGTTACTTAATTTGATGTATAGAATGCTTGGTTGACGGCATCCTGAAGGGTTCGTTTACATCTTGTATAATAATAGGCTTATCCTAAAAACAAGCGTGATAAAATCACAGTTTTCTTTATACCTTTATCCAGGTTCAACAATTTCTATTGTTCTTCCTAAATGCAAAAAGACGATAAAACACCCCGCTTTGCTGAGATAGGTTCGTGTAACACGTCGCTTTCGACTCACGACTAGTGATGGTAAATTCCCGAGAATATTCTCCTTGCGAGAACTTTGCTGTTAAGTTCTCGAGAATATTCTTTTGGTAGGGAATTTACGAGAATTTAAAAATTGAATGACTCTTTTGTGTCGATCTAGTATAAGAGTAATAGTTTTTAGTGCATTTGAAAGTTTTACGAAGTTTAGGTAAAAATAATCTACTCCACAACTTAAATTCTCAATAAATTCTCTTCAGCAAGAACATTCCCGAGAATATTTCCGAGAACATTTTCATAAATTCTCTTAAAGTTCGTAGGGTATTAATGTTAAATTAGGATTTCTGTATTAAAACAAACTTTATGAGTTATACAAGGGGCTCCTATTTCTGTTTGCAGGGTTTAAGAAACCTTGTTAGGTCTAGTGAGCGAGCGAAGTGAGTGAACTTAGACCCCGACATCGCCTTCGAACCAAACCTGTCCGAGTCGGGGTGCCCCAAGTCGGCAGCTTTAATAAATTTAAAAAAAATAACATCATAAAAACGGTGTATGGTGTGGATAATTAAAAACAAAGTAAAAATCACAATCTTAACAATTCTTGAAATCAAATCAAATTGCTAATGCAGTAATGCTATTCGTCCATTGATAACGATTGATCCATGCCATCTAAGTTGATGTAGTCTGTTTCCACCAAGATTACTGGCTCATCCTCTACCTCTTCTTCAGATGTGCTCTCTTTAGATTCGTTGTCTAAACATTGTAAGCTCTTCTCCTTCGCTTGAGGCCAGTTGAGGCAGAGGCAGTTGGATTTGGTTCTTCAGACTCTTTGTTTAAACGTTGTGGTTAGTTCATAATTTTCCAATTGTGAGCAATCAGATAAATTTCGCCTGCGCTTTCAGTGTTGAATTTATTACGTTTTTGGTATGAATGTTTGAAAATGTGGAACAAGAGCGTTCCACATAAACCAGTGCCACATTTATATTCAGACACTTCTTCGAAAAATTGTTGAACTGAAATACTGTGTCTTTCAGCCAAGCTAAGAACGAACTCCCATCCATGTTTTCACTTGATGTCATTGTTGTACCACGATTTTTCGGGTTTAAAAATACCACAGCATACAGCAGTACATTGGCTTAAGCGCTGTAAGTGCCCATTTACGCAGGCGAGGCGCGTGGCGCGGGGCGGTGCGCGGCGCGTTCCGCTTTAAATTCAAACATATGGCGATGTATGACAGCGTTTACAGAGAAGCGGTCTGACGCTCGTTTGCTTGAGATATAGGCGGCCGACGGCGACGCGGCGTTATGTCAAACAGACAATACAAGCAAACGGCAGTGCCCGGGTTCGATTCCCATACGGAACGAATTTACAACGTCGTAGTTTTATCCGAAAATAATCATTTTGTTTTTATTTTAAATTTTGTAGTGATTTTTTTTCGTAAATTGTTCAGTTTTTACTAGCTTTTATTTAACTTACAATGTATGTATGTATGTTTGTTTGGGTAGAATCTTGGAAGCTAAATTAGAACCACTTCCCGATGTTCGATTGAGCTGAAATTTTGCACACACCTTTGGTTGTAAGAACAGAATATTAATATGACAGACATAACTTAATCCTGCAGCCTGGATCGTCTCCTCACGAGAGAACTCCTCAACGGTTAATAGCACAGACATGAAACTTTGCATACAAGTTTATATTTGATGGATAATCACGATTTGTATAATGAACTCATCCTGCAGCCAGGATCGTTTTCTCACGAGGGCACTCCTCAACGGTTAATAGCACAAACATGAAAATTTGTACAGATACGCGTTCAATTTTGTTGAATAAACATAATTCCTGTCGTTTCCACGACCAGGATTTTTTCTTAAAAGTCCTCAACGGTTAATAGCACGGATATGAAAAAAGTGTTGCGATAATGATGTGACAGAAACGATTACAGCAAATATCAAAAAAGTTTAAAACAAACTTTTATAATGATGCACCGAAAAGAAGATATCTAATCTTGGAGTAAATGGAAACGATAAAAGATAGTTTTTATAGCATTTACCATTCACGCGATCAGCTTATGTGAAAACTATTCTTTATCGTTTATGTAATGTTTAATTTAAGTAATGTAACAACAAAAAAAAACACAAAAAATATATTCTTAATGCCTGTGATTTGATCCTGCATCTTCTGATTCTCAGTCCAATCGCAGTGCCATCAGGCTATTAACTACGTTCTATTCTAATACATGATAATTATGACGATTGTCAGTTTTCAAACAGTTGAAGAATATGGTCCCACGTTGGGCTACAAGCGTGCGACGCGGCGTCCGCCGCAGCGTTATGACAAACGCTCAAATACAAGAAAGTGGTCCCACGTTGGGCTGCAAGCGGTTGACGCGGCGTTATGTCACTCGAACAATACAAGCATACGGCAGTGCCCGGGTTCGGTTCCCATATGAAACAAATTTACAATGTCGTAGTTTTATCCAAAGATAATCATTTTGTTTTTATCTTAATTTTATTTGTGTTTTTTTTTCGTAAATTTTGTTCGATTTTTGTTTGTTATTCATGATTATCTAACTGTTTTTTGAATGGTTCAAAAACTAAAAGTATATATTTTTAAACTAAATATTTTATAATGATTTGAAAACCCTACATAATGCATTAAAATAAAACAGTGTCCTAGTTTAAAAAAATAATATTTAACATTATTAAAAAAAAAAAACACAAAAAGAAAATCCTTACTTGCTAGGATTAGATCCTGCAACTTCTGATTCACAGTCCGGTCACAGTACAGTTAGACTATGAACTTCATTGACACCTGAGCCGAAATAGACGTTCTATTCTAATGCATTATATGAAAATTGACAGTTTTCAAACAGTTGAAGAATATGGTCCCACGTTGGGCTACAAGCGTGCGACGCGGCGTCCGCCGCGGCGTTATGTCAAACGATCAAATACAAGGAAATGGATCCACGTTGGTCTGCAAGCGGTCTATGCGGCGTTATGTCACACGGACAATACAAGCATACGGCAGTGCCCGGGTTCGGTTCCCATATGAAACAAATTTACAATGTCGTAGTTTTATCCAAAAATAATCATTTTGTTTTTATCTTAATTTTATTTGTGTTTTTTTTTTCGTAAATTTTGTTCGATTTTTATTTATTATTCTTTATAATCTAACTGTTTTTTGAATGGTTCAAAAACTAAAAGTATATATTTTTAAACTAGATATTTTAAAATAATTTGAAAACCCTACATAATGCATTAAAATAAAACAATGTCCTAGTTTTAAAAAGTAATATTTAACATGATAAAAAAAAAAACACAAAAAGGAAATTCTTACTTGCTAGGATTTGATCCTACAACTCCTGATTCACAGTCCGGTCACGGTACCGTTAGACTATGAACTTCATTGACACCTGAGCCGAAATAGACGTTCTATTCTAATGCATGATATGAAAATTGACAGCTTTCAAACAGTTGAAGAATATGGTCCCACGTTGGGCTACAAGCGTTCCACGCGGCGTCCGCCGCGGCGTTATGTCAAACGCTCAAATACAAGGAAGTAGTCCCACGTTGGGCTGCAAGCGGTTGACGCGGCGTTATGTCACTCGGCCAATACAAGCATACGGCAATGCCCGGGTTCGATTCCCATATGAAACAAATTTACAATGTCGTAGTTTTATCCAAAAATAATCATTTTATATTTATTTAAAATAAAAAAAAATTGGTGCTTATTTTTTTTCGTAAATTTTGTTCGATTAATATTTGTTATTCACGATTATCTAACGGTTTTTTGAATGGTTCAAAAACTAAAAGTATCTAGACACGTCCAAGGGGACGTAGCAGCATGTCCAGCCAAGAAGGAACTGGCGATGCAGCAAATGTGCGAACGACCACACGAACCATTTGGAGCAACTTTTGACCACTTATTAAGAACACAATCTATACAATATAAACACATGAAATTGGTTTCGATTAATAAAACCTCTTAGATGAGCTAGAATCCAATGTCATACATATAGCTTAAACGGTTATTGAAATATTATCGACAAAAAATCGTCATTTTTATCACTGAATAATTGATTGTGTGTATACAAGGTGTTGTTTTGCATCCTCGTCAAATTCAAGGAGGTAATTCTACTAATGATTCTCGACCCAAATCAACAATAAAATCGGTAGGTTAATTTTTATATTTTTTTTCTTATTTACGGAAATCCGTAAGTGCGAACCAGCCGTATTTAAACGCGGCCCGTCTGTTGCTAGCCTTATTACCGCGCATTCACACACACAAAAAACGCTAACAATACATACACAACGCAAACTCAATGAACATTCGATAATGTCGTAGGTATTCCCTAAAACCAATGCGCAGACGCACTCTCTCGCACACGCGCGTAGCCACGCCCCACGCGCCCCGCGGTCCCGGACCCCGGAACCAACAGTATGTTTAATGTCGCCGACTGGTGCATGCGTTTTGCGAATTCCGCTCCTAGGTACTGCGATGTACATCGTTGAGACGTAGGTATAAACTGCAAGTGCGGTTTGGACTGAATGTGTGGGCTTGGGATGATAGGGGAACAAGTGCTTGGACCCTACTTCATCGACAGGTACCTCAACAGCGCCACATACCTGGAGCAGCTGTTCCACGTTGTTGAGGATATGTTGGAGGACGTTCCCCTGGCACTCCATCGCGACCTCTACTACATGCAGGACGGTGCTCCCCCTCATTACGGTCGGCAAGTACGCTGAAAGGTTTGGTGACCACTGGATCGGTCGCGGAGGACCTGTGGCCTGGCCTCCGCGATCTCCGAACCTGACGCCTCTAGACTTTTATTTGTGGGGAGACGTTAACAGTTTAGTGTTCACGGAGGAAGTGGCAAGTGTAACAGAATTACGAGTAAAGATCATTTAGTGCTTTCTACACTTTACTCGTAAAAACAAATGTGTTAGTGCTACGTAAGCTGGAGGCAAAACCAGCGATGTCGTGCTCGACTGTGCCAAGAGTGTGGTGGTGGCAACTTTGAACAATACCTCCGGGTAACTTAGGTACGTAATTTACTTATTTTTTCATACGACTATCATTTTCTAAATACGTTGTTAGCTTAATCAATTTTATTCAATAGTGTAAATAAGTTGATTTCAAATTTTTAACTACGCCAATAATACCTAACAGTCGAAAGTATCACCACATACCTACTTTAACTAGCACATCTTTCCATTTCCATCAAACATAAAAACATTATTAGATACTAACTAAATTATTGATGGACCTAAGCCCGTTATGTAGGAAGAAAAAATATCAAATCAACCAATTCAATCCACAAATGAAAACAAAATCATTACGAATACTTTAGGCTGAATTTACGTACAATGTACCGAGTGTTAGTATATGAATTATTATTAGGTACCTAAATCCGCCCGACGCGCCACGGGTGCGCTTGTTAGGTATCTAAGCAACATTAGCCCAACATAGCCTCAGTAGTGCGCCTCAGGATCCGGAATAAAGATCCAAGATTGCCAATTTTAGGATTGTCCCCGTTCAGCAGGATAGCAATAAAGCAAAACTAACATTTTATTAAACATCTGATAACTACTAAACTTACAGGTCAATGAACTTTTCTTGGTGCACTTGTATTAGGTACTGTACTGATTTCCGTATTCCAATGATGCTTAAAAATGAGTTAAGTATCAAGCGAAATTTATGACAATAATGTAGGTGATTTTCGAAATAAAATTAGAGCATTATTGCTGCCGGTCGACGCGCGCCGTAGGTTATCGCACGGCCGCACGCGCCTGCGTTTCGTAGGTATGACGTAGTCACTCACACACAGAGCTCCATTGTCGCTGTGTGCGTAGTTGGATGATTCTGTTTCAAGTGTTTTGAATTGAGGGTTGTAGTCTGAAATACTGTTAAATTTCAACAACAAAAAAAAGCAACGCTTATTAATTATAGACCGGTACCGTACTTTAAATTGATTATTTATGTGTTTTATGACAACCTCCTGAAATTTGACGAGGATGCAAAACAACACCTTGTATAGACCAAACCCACTTCCAAATGACAAAGAAAGTTGAAATTTGGCGCCCAGCTAGGTAATTGCGTATACACAAAAGCAAAAATTTTTCACTTTTTGCTATATTTTCCATGCAATCGAAATTATCAAAAGAATTTGTCCGTCGGGTAGGTTATAGAAAAGTATTGGACACGTATTTTTTCTTTTTTCACGTGGTTATAAAATTACGGAGATATATTGAGTTGAAATGGCGCATGACGTCACATGTAGGTAAGTTTTATACCTACTTGTGACGTAGTAAGCCCCCACTCTCCAACTTTAATGAGTTTTAACTAAGTAATTTTTTGATATTTTGATAAAACAAAAAATACGTGTCTAATATTTTTGTATTACCTGTCTGACGGACAAAATAGAATGTCGTTTTCTTTACCCAGTCCGCACCCCTATTGTAAAAATTGTGTTTACGACAGAAATACATTCTTACACATTCTCGCTACATTTGCAAATAGTAAAAGTCTGTGACTTTCAAGAGCCCAGGTTCGATTCTTGTTGTTTATAAACGTTGAACAGATACTTTGAAATGTTGGTACATAAGCACTGCAAATAACCCTTCCTTGGCAGTCGGGTAGTAAAAAATGCGTGTGCGTGTGTTAAATTTTCAAAAGACGTTTTCAACAGGTATCGCCTACAGTCTAGGCGATACCTGTTGAAAACGTCTTTTGAACTATGATGAATGTTGAATTTATAAAGTTTTGATACTCCGATATTACTGTTCAAAGCATACCAAGAGAAATTGTTAGATCTTCTTTTTCAAAACTGCCTAAAACAGAGAGCTTTTATCCATCCAGCTCTCCTAACAGCACCTATGCAAAAAGGCGTTTCTGTTTGTTATGTGAAGTCAGACTAATGAATAGTTGACTTTATCACAATGTACGGTGACCAGACATTTAGTCCGGTCACCGGACAACCGAACTACTGAGACCGCCCGTAGGTTTCTGATTCTGTAGGTATACAAACACATGTTGTGTATCTTTGTACTAGGATTAAAACTAAGTTCACATCTAGGCTTCAGATTACAAAACCAGAGGCCTGGATGTGAGCTTGGTCTATGGCACAGGTTCTCCTTCTACTTCTGTTTCAGTAGGTACTAAACTACATAATTATGTAAGAAACAAAATAAGTCAAATAAAAGAAGAAAGAGAGAATAATATAATTGTTTGTTTATTATCATTGTCTGCATATTTGTTCCGTTACTCAAGATTATGGCACGCAACAAGCCAAAAGTACCACGATACGGAACGTCAACGCTGTCTGGAAATACGTCATTTCTTGTAAATGCATATTAATATTATCTTGCTTTGCAACGGTTTCATTTATCCCGATTGATCTCTGGGTTAGTTTTCTTGCGACAACAAACTGCAGTTTGGAGTTATAAGATTTAATAGGTACTGGAAAATACATAGACTCAACAAGATTGCAAATAAACCGTGGTTTGCTAATAAACTACACAAGTTATTGTAGCAGCATCAGCAGTAACAAAATCAGTAGGCTGGGCACAATAATAATTTTAGTTGAAAACTTGTAAGTTTCGTATACTAAACAACAAAAATAAACCAGTCGATATTGACATAAGTAGACGCATTTTCTTTCTTTTTATAATTGTGAAATCGGTGGTTCCTATGGTTTTCAGAAAAGAGTATTTTATCAATCAAGACAAAAATGTCTGTAAGAAAGGGAATTTTGTGAAACTTTTAAAATCATAATCTTTTACTCTATTGCGTTGGTATAAGAAAGATATTTTGCGTGTGTGTGTGTAATAAAATATTGTCTATTTTTTTAAATTTTGACGTCTAGTTTTTTTGAAGTGAAAACTTCTTTAGGCGCGTTGAGCGATTTTTGGTTTGGGAAAATCTTTGGGTTCGCGTGACCGAAATGCTCGCGACGTATTGCGCTAGGCTAGCGACGCGTTTCAAAATGCAAAAAAACCGGCCAAGTGCGAGTCGGACTTGCGCACGAAGGGTTCCGTACCATTATTTTTATAAAACGAGCAAAAAAATTGTTTTTTGTGTGGGAGCCTTAAATATCTATTTTATTCTGTTTTTAGTATTTGTTATTTTGTTGTTATAGCATCAACAGAAATACATAATCCACAGAAATTTCAACTGGCTAACTATCACGGTTCATGAGATACAGCCTGGTGACAGACGGACGGACGGACAGACGGACGGACAGCGAAGTCTCAGTAATACGGTCCCGTTTGACCCTTTGGGTACGGAACCCTAAAAAGAACACAGTAATTCCATTGTTTTGACACTTCACTGCTCTGCTTCACAGTCTTTATGACTGGCTCTGTTTATTGGAACGAAGTTCCTTATCGCGCGTTGTGAAAGGGGGCTAGACGGAAATAATTCTTACGAAAAGTTGTCACGACACTTTTTGCTATAGTAAGCTATTGTAAGCTTTATTTCTTTAAAATAAAGTTGAAATTTCCTTAAATTACGTACATTTGGGGTGTGTATGTGAGTAAGGATAGATATGATTATTATTTTGAGTGACCGAACTACAAAGTACAAATTCGGTTGTGCAGTTAAGTAAGACGTATTGCTTCGAATTAAGGATTAATATTCCTTAAATTAAATATTTTATTTTTCGCACACTAACTTAAATCTGAAATGTATTGATATTATGTACGTGAAAGGAACTTCGTTCCATTCGGGTGTCCCTTGGCACCTCTCAAGTTTTTTGTTACTAGCTGTCCCGCGCAACTTCGTCTGCGTCACATTTTCCCCGTTTTCGCAACATTTGTCATTGCTGCTCCGCTCCTATTGGTCGTAGCGTGATGATAGCCTATGTCCTTCCCCAGGTTGAAATCTATCTTCTTGCCAAATTTCATTAAGATCCAATCAGCCCTTTAGTCGTGAAAAAGTAACAAACAAACAGAGTGACATTCGCATTTACAGGGTGTAACGGAAAGGGTATATACATCCTTAAGGGTGTGCTACAGACCATCAAAATGAACATGTTTCTCAACAAAAAAAAAAAATTGCAGAAAAAAAAAATCTGCTGCCTATACATTTGGGTCGAATAGGTATTGTAATTTTCTATGGGGCAGCAGATATTTTTTTTGCTGAAAAACATGTTTTATGATGACAAACATGTTCAGTTTGATGGTCTGTAGCACACCCTTAAGGATGTATATACTCTTTCCGTTACACCCTGTATAATATTAGTATGGAAGTATGGATTTGTGGGCAACGAATTAAAAAGAAGTGGGGATTTTCGGGGAATTGACAACACTGACGCGGGTAATCGAGATTTTTTTAATGGCAGCACTTCTTCTGTCAGTATCCGTTTGGTATAAATATTCTACTCTTTGGTCTTGTTTGCATTACTGCTGAACGCAGACGTGAGAAATGGAGTGCGATATGATTGACTTTTTTTTAGAAGATAATTCTATCCTAAAGAATGAATTATTTTATTTAAAAAAAAGTGGCCCAGTCTTTTCAGCAACAGAACATGAGAAATTCGGAGAATATGCAACTCTTTATAAGTCTATACGAGCAAAAGGATATGAAGTATTTCATGGATACACACGGATGTCCACTAAAACTTTTGATTATATATTAAACAAAATTTATAATCGTATCGCTACATGCAATAGCAATATTTGTCCCGAAGAAAAGTTACTATTGACGCTAAGGTAAAAAGAAACGTTTCTTTTTTCAGATGTTCAAATAAACATTATGAAGCCTTTAACCATATAGTTGGGTTCTTGCCTCTTGCAGGGCTCGACGCACAAATCTCCGCTAGCTTGGTATCGACCCCGATAAGGGGCTAGTAATTTAAGTCATTCGTCATCCTCATTATTTTTGTAAATATTTAATATTACTTTAATCTAATACTATGAGTGTGCGTTCATTAACAGAGTGGGATAAACAACTTATATATCAACGCCATTAAAACTTCTGTATTTAGTGCGCAAGTAATTTAAGAAAAAATAACCATAAAAAATCCAAATGCATAAATTCGGTCATCGCCATTTTGTCGGCAGTGCTGATCGAGGCCAAAAATAAAATCATAAAAATTTTAGTTTTCGAACATCCAAGCTCCACTATATTGAAAATGATCAACTCGTCATATTTATGTGACGAATTCGTCCATATTTCAATTTAAATAAGCAGCGGTAATGATGAATTTTCATATCTAAACTATAAGTTTCGCGCCGATCGTGCGGGTTACATTTTTATATTTCACATATAACACACACACGCATATAGATTCGATAACAATTATGACAAATATCATTCCAAATATTATAAGCAACATGAAAATGACCAGATCTTAGCGTCATTTACTAATACAGGACCATTAGCACGAAAAATTCATTACCACCACTCAATTTATATTTGAAATTTACGACCATTTTTTTTAATGTTCGGTTGTGTGAAATTCATTATTCCAATCGTTTTTTTTTTTTTAATCCTATCACCTCGAGTAATTTAATTAGGTAAGGAATTTAAGAAATCGAAAGATGAAATTTAAAATAAATTTGTTTTAAGCGTAAAATACAATAAACATTTATTATATTCTTTTTTTAGGCTTAAATAATGGTAATTTTAATTGCATTTCGTACATTCTGACCCCAAAAATAAACAGCACAGACTGCTAAATTCGCGACGATTTTATTCCCATATTTAAATTTAAATTAGGAATTCGTTCGCTGTTCCATTTTAAGTTGTATTTAATTTTACTAGATAATTTATTGTGAATTTTGTTTTGAACTATCCGAAGGTTGGTAGAATGCCCAGGATCTCTGTAAGCATAGCAAATAGTAGATTATGCACCAAGGGGATAAAGTAGTGTCTTATGTAACGGGCGCCGTATTGAATCCCGAGCAAAACGAAGGATTTTAGCGTTAACTCCCGAGCGGAGCGAGGGAGTTTAGAGTTAACTCCCGAGCAAAGCGAGGGAGTTAAGACAAGAATCCTGAGTGCAGCGTGGGAATCAAGGTCGCCCAAGACGAAGGCACCTTTATTCCCGAGGTGAATACTGTACTTTTCACACCATCTACGAGAGAATAAAAGCAGTAGTACTAGAATCAAGTATTCCGGAGTCAAATCACTATCGTCACTCAACATGTTTGTGAGAATTTGCAATATTTTAAGTAATTTGTAACAAAAAATAACAATGAACAAAGCAAAGCAATTTCCAGTATTCGCGCCTCTTTTTAATTTGTGTTCTATTTTTCTTTTAATTATATTTTATCTCGTGGTGGCCAGTTCGATTTTTGAACAATTAATTTTTTTGTGCAGATAATGATGGTGAATGCGTGAATATTCGTATGCGATTTATGTTCCAAATTCAAATCACATTATTGACCAGCGGGTCATAATGAAATTCAGTACAATATTATTGCCCTGCTAGACCTCAGGTCTTTAATGACTTACTTTAGGTTAGGTTTGCATGACATATAATTTGACATTATCGAGCAGGTGGTGTGAAAAAATAATTATGTAGTTTGACAACTTCCACCCACTTTTTCACTTCAACTTCCCCCCGGATCTCGGACGAGTTTAGACGTGCCCACTTTTTCAATTTTTTTTTATTTTATTTAAAATACAATATATTTCCGAAAATAAACAGTGAAATATTAACATAAGTACTAGGCGCACAGTACGCTGACGGAGTTTGAAATTGAGCAGTGACGCGGCCCGAGCAGGACAGCGACAGTCGACGCAACGAGCATCCTTCTCTGCGTACGCGGCGTTCTATGGCACACAGCGGCATCTCACCACTACATGCGCGTTGATGCTAGCCGCAGTTCATAAGCGACAGCGATTTGAGGGTAATAAATTTTTTCTTCGTAGCTTAAGGTGTAATATTATCGTAGTAACATAACGTAACGTAATTGTACTGACGTACAATAAAAAGCACTACCAAAAGCTAGAATTAAATACAATGAATGTTCGACGTACCCCACCGAAAAGTAATTCTAAGCTTATCTCTCCCACTCATTATGGATCGGACCCTGCGCTCTATACACCTGAAAATCAGCAGCAAATAGATTTGAATATTACAAAGCGAACCAAACGCCGGTTAAATGATCCGTTAAGTACAGCAGATATCTCGCTGTCGGACTTGTTGGCCAAAATGGACGAAATTAAAAAGCAGCAAGACGCTAAATTTACCACCCTGGAACTATCTCTGAAGGAGCTAACAAACCAAAACGCTGAAGTAAATAAATCAATGATTTTGTTGTCCGAGAAATACGATGACGTTCTTAGTGACTTGAAAACTCTTCAACAGGAAAATTGTTCATTAAAGAGCCATATAAAGACTTTGGATGCAAAAATTGAACTTTTTGAAAAAAACGCACGGTCTACCATGATCGAGATAAGAAACGTTCCAGTCACTGTATCTGAGAACAAAGAACAGCTAGTTGACATAGCAAAAAAGATTGGACATGTTATTAATGTTCCAATCCAAGACTCCGATATTCGAGATGTATCTCGTCTAAAGCTGAAAGACAAACCCATAAGCCCTATAATCGTAGACTTCACATCAACCGTAAAGAGAGAACAGTTCATAAAGGCTACGGGGTCATATAATAAGGAGAATCGTGAAAAACGTTTGAGTACTACAAATCTGAATATGGTTGGACCAGCAAAGCCAATATACGTGGCTGAATCTCTGACTGCTGCAATCAGACGTCTACACTACATAACCAGATTGTTTGCTAAAAAACATAATTACGAGCACTGCTGGACTTCGTTTGGCAAGGTGTTTCTGAAACAAAAGGAAGGCCAACCCCGTCTACGCGTTAATTGCGAAGAAGATCTTCTAAACTTGGAAAAAAATATTTGACTAGTCTTCCTCTCTGAACGGCTGGTGTACACTCCAACTGCATGCATTATGTTTTATATAACTTATTTAATAGGCGCCTATTACTACACTGTTTACGTACATCCCACAAATAACAATAAAACAATAACTCTCACATTACATCTGATTAATATTACTGTACACTATATTCTATTAAAATTTACACACATAACACATCCACACCTCCAAAGTGTCACACAATCTGTAAAATATTATGTCGTAGCTAATACCAGTTTTAATACTTTTCTCAACCACTTAACTAGATTGGAGTTCGTTTGTAATAATATAATTTTACATAAAAATATATCAGTACATAATACTATGCTCAAATTAACCCACAAATATGATCCTGCTAAATTGTTACTTGGACGAAATTCAACGAGTTAACGCAATTACAAAGTGAAATAGACTCTTTTAATGTTGCTGATTTTGTCATCTGTGATGCGGAGGACTGCTCGGATCTGTTACCAAACTCCAAAAAATGTCTTAAAATGTTTCAACAAAATATTCGGAGTATTAAATGTAACCTACCTGGATTATTACCGATAATAGCTAGAACTGCGGTGGACTGGGATTGCATTGTTTTGACAGAGTGCTGGTTGTCATCAACTGTGTTCTTACCCTCCTTGGATGGATATGACAGTTTTGCCACCACTAACAACCTTACGCAGAATGAAGGTGTTGTTGTGTACTACAAGAACGGTTTATTTATCTCAGTTGAAGAACCTGTAATTGAGGACGCAAACTGTCTTGTTATTACCCTAAACAAGGATACAGTAGCCTTGGCCATTTATAGGCCACCCGGGTATAGAAATATTGATAACTTTTTACAATCTCTTAATCAGCTACTATTAAAATATTCGTTTATACAAAATGTCATATTATTGGGGGACATTAATATTAACATTGCCGAGCACAGTGCTGACAGCAATCTTTCTGCATATCTAGATATGATGGCATTCCACGGTATGATGCCTGCATACACATCTCCTACGCACAATAAAACATGTTTGGATCACACGTTTCTAAAGACTAAACAAACGGCTCGTTGTCTTATACTCCAAACGACAATTACAGATCATAATAGTGTTGCTTTGTACATAGCTAGTCTCCCTAAACAAAAACCTGCCAAAATGATAAATTACTTAGATCACAACTCTCTAAATTCGGAAGTTAAGAGTGTTGACTTTAGTCCACTATACACAATTAAAAACGTCAATGAGGCTGCTAATTTCTTCCACAATATCCTATATATGGCCATTAAAAACAACAGTAAAGAAGTCAAAATATCAAACAGGAAAAAAATCCTAAAACCGTGGATAACACCAGGCATTCTGAAGTGCATTAGAAACCGCGATAATCTATATAAAAAAGTAAAGAAATACCCAGACGATGAGATACACAAAACTACATACAAACGATACCGAAATTTTTGTTCGTCTTTATTAAAAAAACTTAAAAGTGAGTATGAGAAGCTACAATTCCAAAACGCAGGGAAAACTAGTAAAAAAATTTGGAAAATAGTTAAAGAGATTACATACTCAACTAAACCCAAAGATAGCTCGATTGAACTTATTAGCAACAATGACCCCCAAATTTCAGCAAACAAAGTTAATCAATACTTTGCAAATGTAGGTAAAATGCTAGCAGAAAAAATCATTAAGAATAATCTACAAACGGGACCCATCACCTTAAAGTCGTGTAGCCACTCTTTTGGTATGCTCCCTACGGACGAAGATGAGGTTAGGTCTTTAATAGTAGGATTAAAGAGTGATTGTTCGGTGGGCCTTGATTTGATATCTAGCGAAATCTTGAAATCTAATATAGATACTCTAACAAAACCTATAACATACATCTGTAATTTGTCGCTCGCAACCGGTATATTTCCGAAGATCTATAAGAAGTCAAGGGTTCACCCGATACATAAAAATGGTGACAGAGACTGTGTCAATAATTACAGGCCAATTTCAATTCTCCCTACCTTATCAAAAATCTTAGAGCGCATCATCAACAAAAGACTTGTTAACTACTTGGAAAGTAAAAATCTTCTCTCACAAGCACAATTTGGTTTCAGAGCCAAGAGATCCACCGCAGACGCTGTGTCAGAACTAACAAATTATATAGTCAACAACCTAGATTCGAAGAGGAAAACCATTGGAATATTCTTAGATTTAGCAAAGGCCTTTGACACAGTCTCTGTCCCTATCCTGTTAACAAAACTCGAAAGCCTGGGTATACGGGGTCTTCAATTAAAACTTTTTAAAGATTACCTAACAGACAGAACACAATGTGTTAAAATCGGTAACATAACTAGTGAAGAGGTCCCAGTGACTTTTGGAGTTCCACAGGGCAGTATTCTTGGACCGACGCTGTTCCTAGTCTATATAAATGATATATGTCAGTTAATGTTTCCAGATTCGAAGGTTGTTGCGTTTGCTGATGATACGGCTTTACTTTTCAGTGGTACCTCCTGGAATGAAGTTTTTGTCAAGGCTCAGATAGGAATGAATACTGTGATCAGTTGGTTAAATAATAATTTACTTACATTGAATGTAGAAAAAACAACCTTTATCACGTTTTCCCTTCAAACGAATGACAAACCGGATCCCTCTTTGAGTATTGTCTCCCATTCATGCCAAAATGCAAATGACAAAATTTGTCAGTGTCCCATCCTTAAAAGCACTGAATCTACAAAATATTTAGGTGTAATTATTGACAGAAATCTTAAATTTCATGATCATATTAATCTCCTATCAGCGAGAGTGCGTAGACTTATAGTAATATTTAAAGCATTAAGAAACACTGCACCAAAATCTATTTTAAAATCAGTCTACTATGCTCTCTGTCAGTCTCAGCTTGAATACTGTATCACCACATGGGGTGGCACATGTAAAACTCATCTCTTAAAAGTTGAGAGAGCACAAAGAGCACTCCTAAAGGTTAGTTTATTTCTACCTTTTTATCACCCAACTACTGATCTCTACTCGAAATGGGAGGTACTTACTGTGAGGCAGCTATTTATCCTAAGAACGGTTATAAAACAGCATGCCCTAACGACTTTTGAACCAGAAAGAATCAGAAACAAACGTCGCAAACATACAGTCTGTTCTTCATCGTCATTCAAAACTAAATTTGCACATCGATTTTTCTGCTACCAGGGTTCAAATCTATACAATAAGTTAAATCGAGCCTTAACGCTATATCCCTTACCAAAAACCAAATGTAAGTCTTTGGTCTCAGACTGGTTAAAAAATTTGGACTATAATTTTACAGAAAGTCTACTTCATTCAAATTAAATTAGAACGATATAAGTTTATAACTTGTACCAAAACTCTCTCACGTAAGCATCGGCACACGACACCTGACACTCAACACTACACACTAACATAAGACACACTCATAGTCACACACATTCACACAGACACAGGCGCTATGATTAACTTTTTGTTGATAGTTTCTTTTTAACTTCTACCCCCAAAATTATAATAAGTTTTTATTCGTAAATCTCCATAACATTGGATTGTAATTTAATATATTTTTTTAGTAAAACTTTCTGTTCTTCCGTGGGGTGGGGACCTGGTGATTTGTAATACAGGCATTTTACGCCTAACTCAAACACCAGCTCCTCACATTGCAAAAAAAAATAAAAAATAAAATATATGTGAAACCTAGAATAAGCTTGTCATTGTGAGGAGAAATAAAGGAATTATTATTATTATTTGATCATGGTTAGGAGGTGTGGTTATATTTGTTTACGGTTAGGAGGTTGAAATCGTTATTGGGTTTGGGACTGTTATTTTTTTTTTCTATCAGTCTTCTCTGTCCCTCTGCTGGGTAAAGGCCTGCCATGTCTTTCCAATTTTGTTTATCTTTTCTCTTCTCCGACCACTACTTTTAATCGACAACATTTTTTTATACTTATATAAGCTTGGTTTAGGTATAACAACCACAAAAACTGTGAAATCATTGTTTTTACAAAATTCTACAAATACGAGTAAGACTCTTGCCCTGAGAGTTCTGATTCATAACTGTGCCGGACTGTTCACACGGCTTCACTCAATTAACTCGGCCCACGGCCTACCATGGAAAACCTTTTTAAACTGGACAGTGAACCGCTTTGAAACAATAAGCTAATGTTCCTTGAAGAAACAGCTAATGAATTGCCTATTTTCAACCATCATCATCATATGTCTACCTAGCCGTTTCCCAACTGTGTTGGGGTCGGCTTCCAGTCTACCCGGATGCAGCTGCATACCCATATTTTAAATGGAGCGACCTGTGACTGCCTATCTTACCTCCTCAAACCAGTTAGTATTGCGTAGTACGATACCCCTTGGTAAGACTGGCTGTCATACTTTCGTACCACTGACTACCTATAGCATAACAATAACCCAACCATACGATACACAATCTTGAAAGAATAATTACAATTTATCTTTGGTGGATCAAACTAATTATTTACTAGTCCTTCCAATATCTGAAGGTTGGATATAGATCCACCTTCAGATATTACACAACAAAATTCTCAATAAGTTATCTAGTAAATTAAAATACTTGCTTACTTTAAAATATGACTATTTATTTGCGCATTCTTAATTTAAATTTTGAAATAGAAAAGAATCGGCGAGAATAAAGCAGAAGGTGCTGTCAGTGCTTATGGTGCATCTGTTACGGGCAACGTGATTAACTGGGCATTATTAATACGGACCGGCCATTATTAATAATGCCCAAGAGCGATGGGCAAAGTGATTAATTTATCACTTTGTACGGCCATTATTAATAATGCCCGACTGCCCGTGGTCCATATAATAAGTCAGTGTTTTAGATAGCTTGAATTTATCACTTGGAACGGGCAGTATGAATATTTCCCTACTTGTAGCCGGGCAATTGGGTTAGGTTATTTTTTGTTAAAGATTCATGAAAATTTTGTAAGTTTAATTTCATTTAATAAACAAAAACACTACAGTTCACCTATTTTATTACTTTGCCCAAGATAGGTTGGGCATAATTCATAATGGCCGGGAAAAGTGATTAATCATGCTGTTTTAAGCACATTGCCCAATTGAGTCGGGCATTATGAATACAGACCGGCCATTATTAATAGTGCCCGGACTTATCAAATTGCCCGTAACTCATCCACACATGCCGCCGGGCGTGCCGCCCGGCACGCCGGCATGCGTCTTTGCATGCATCTTTTAACACATGCATCTTCTTAGCCGGCGGCAAATCAGCGGCAAGGCAATCTGAAAGCCGGCGGTATGTGTGGATACGCCATTACAGTTAAAAATCATTCAATTTTCTGAATTGATTTTTTTCCTTGCTTGAAATTTGAGACTTTATCTTGCCATATTTCACGCTGGTAGTTCAACGGAAAGATTCTCCCATCTGTAAGTTTTTCCAAGGAAGAAAGTCATCAAAATGTTGACATGGAAGCTAGTTTTTTCTTTTTATTTTGGGATTAAAGACTTCAGTAATTCTTATTGGTAATAAATCTCCTTCTCCTGAAGTCAAAGTTCATTAAGTATTTATCAGATGCTTTTAATAATTGAAATGATTAAAAACGAAAATATTAAATTAAATGATTATTTGAAATTATACCGAGGAGGTTTTATTCAGTCTCAACCCTTTTTTTCGAAAATCGATTTTATTGCGAGTATCGATTAGGCTGAATGGAAATTATAAATCGTAAAATTATCTGAAACCCGGGTTTTCGGTCAGTAACAAGAAGTGTTATGTTACAACATAATTATTTTGTTGTGATACTTGTCACGACTTTGCTAAAAAAAACTCGAAAGGGCAAAATTACAAGAATAACATTCTATCTGCGTTCTTGTTTGCCATTATTTACACAATTTCATAATAACGAGAAGATTGCCTATGTACAGTATTTCTTGTAATTATTTATCTAATAACTTTATTAGGTTTTCAAATAAAACAAACTTGCTCGGCTGAATGACAAGACGGAAGTGGAAGTATATTTATTTAGGTCATAGACACATACATTACTTTACACATTTTATGGCATTGGTAACAAGGTGTTTTGAGCACATTATAACACCCCCACTCTCAAAATACAGATTTCCAAACAATCATCAAAATACTACTCTTACAATGCCTAACATTTTTATAAACTTATTATGTTTCACTGAAGGTAAGCTTTTAGTAAGCATGTCTGCTGGCATATTTTCAGACGACAAATAATTAATTTTAACAATTTTATTACTTATTACTTCTCTACAATAATGATAACGCACATCAATGTGTTTTGATCTGTTATGGAATACAGGATTTTCTGATAACTTTAAAGCGCTTTGATTATCATTATATAATTTTATTGTATACTTCTGTTCAGTTATCTCATTTTGCAAATTAATAAGATACATAGCTTCCCTGCAACCCTCTGTAATTGCCATGTATTCGGCCTCAGTGCTTGAAAGCGCTACAGTTCTTTGTTTTTTACAACCCCATGAGATGACTGAACCTGATAACATAAAACAGAAACCTGAGTATGATCTTCTATCAATGGAATCATTTGCCCAATCTGCATCAATATAACCTTCAATATTGACATTTCCATCTTTACAGTATTTTAAACCTAAACTTTTTGTCTTTTTCAGGTATTTTAATATTCTTTTAGCACATAACCAATGTTCATTATTGTGACAGTTATTAAACTGACTTAAGTATCCTACAGCATAGGCTATGTCTGGCCTAGTCAGTACAGCCAAATACATTAGGCTCCCTATGAGCTGTTGATATGGATTCTGACTTTTTACATCTTGACTTTTTACAATATTTAACTTGGCCTCCATAGGAGTATCAATAGTATTACACTCGGTCATATTAAATCTACATAATAACTGGTCAATATAGTTCTCTTGACTCAAAGTAATGACTTTATTGTCTTTATCAATATTCACATTAATACCAAGACATTGCTTAATTGGCCCTAAATCTTTGATTTTGAATTGACTACTCAAAGTTTCTTTTAACAATTCTGTTTCCTTTTTATCATTTGAGAAAATAAAAAAAATCATTAACATACAATGTCACAATTGTCCTGAGACCATTCACAATTTTTGTATATAAACAGGGTTCCAATTTAGATTTTTTATAGCCATTAGCTAACATTACATTATCAACTTTTTTATGCCATGCCCTTGAGGATTGTTTGAGACCATATATAGCCTTTTTAAGCTTTAGAACTTTAATTTTATCATCATTAGAACACTCAAAACAATCTGGCTTTTGCATATATATGGTTTCTTCCAATTCTCCATTAAGAAACGCAGTTTTTACATCTAAATGGGCAGTATCAAGATTAAGTTGCACAGCCAAAGCAAGTAACAACCTTAAAGTAGTATGCCGGACTACCGGCGAGAAAGTCTCAGTATAATCAATACCGCTTTTCTGATTGTATCCTTTTGCAACTAATCTGGCACGATAACAAATGTTATTTTCCCTATCACACTTCTTTTTGAGCACCCATTTACACTTCACAATGGTTCCACTTTTTGGGGCATCTGCAAGCTCCCAAGCACTGTTATCTTCAAAGCATTTTAACTCCTCTTGGACTGCACGCCACCAATGTTCCCTCTATGGGCCTTGTAGAGCTTCCTCCAATGATAACTCGCCAACATCTTCATTAGTACTTTCAGAACACATATTTGAAAAACCATACCTTTCTGGTTTTTTCCTTTGTCTTGTAGATAACGGTAATGTTTCTACTACGCTGACTGAACTTCCCATTGAACTGTCCAAGTCTTCTTGGTCACTTGGTATGTATGTGTGATCATTGCTATTATCTGCAGAGGTAAATGAATCATCTGACTGACTGTCCCCCACTGAATCCAAACTCCTTTCTTCATTTTTTGTGTGAGTTTCTGAAATCTCATTCTCTTCAGTGACTGTTACAATGCTTGAAACCAAATCTTTCTCAATAATGACAACATCTCGACTAGTTGTAACTAACCTTGACTTTGGATTATATATTCTATAGCCTTTTACATCTTCAGAATAACCCACTAGGATACACTTGTTACTTTTCTTATCCCATTTTAACCTTTTTTCTTTAGGTACATGTGCCATTACAGTACTACCAAACACCCTAAGATGGCTAATGTTAGGTTTGGTATTAGTCCATAACTCATATGGAGTTTTATTATTTAGGCAAGCTGATACTGTTCGGTTCTGTAAATAAACAGCTGTATTAGTTGCCTCTGCCCAGAACTCCTTCTTCAAATTAGCATCAAATAATAAACAACGAGCTTTTTCAATAATAGTACGATTCATTCTCTCGCTTAAGCCATTTTGCTCAGGTGTGTATGGGTTCGATTTTTGATGAATTATTCCCTTTAATCTTAAAAAACTATCATATTCACCATTGCAAAATTCACCTCCATTATCACTGCGCAATACTTTGATTTTTCTACTAAGCAAATTCTCCACCTTGGCTGTGTAATCTTTAAAACATTGAAAAGCTTCACTCTTATTTTTCATGAAGTAAATATGAGTCATACGGCTATAATCATCAACAAATATTAAAAAGTACCTTGATCCTCCCAGAGAAAGATTCTCCATGGGTCCACACACGTCAGTATGCACCACTTCTAGTGGCTGAGTGCTTCTGTGGCCACTGCTTGGGAAAGGTAGACGACTCTGCTTCACTTCACAACAAGTAACACATGAGGTTGTACTTATCTCTGCCTTCTTGTCAATGGAAAAACCTTCAACAGCATTCTGCATTTTATTCAGATAGGTACCATCGCCGCAGCAGCTGACAGGTGTACTGGTGTATTTAACTTATACACCCCATTAACCAATGTGGCTGTAGCCACCAAGACTCCTTTTTTATTATAGATGTCACAACCACTGTCTCTAAAGGTCACTTCGTTACCTTTCTTTATCAATTGACTCACTGATAAAAGATTTGTAGTGAGATCTGGAACACACATAACCTCTTCTATGGTTACATCAAAGTTGCATTTGTCAGTACAAGTCGTAATTTGCACTTTACCGGAACATTTAACAGGCACTTTATTCTCGTTCGCAACAATAATTTCCTTCGTACATTGTTCCTTACAAGCATCTACAATCCAGTGTTCATTTGTAGTTAAATGGACACTAGCTCCAGAGTCAATATACCAGTCTGATTTACTGTAGGAGCCGCTTAGGAACACAACACTAAACGCATTAGTTTGTTTTCGTTCAACTTCTTTGGAATTTGTACTCGTGCACTTATTCTTGTAATGTCCGAATTGTTTACATTTGAAGCATTTTATTTTTGACATCGACTTCTGCCCGCCTCCATCTTTTTCACGACTTTTGTTGTCTATGAAATCTTTCTTATGTTGGCCCCATTGGTTTTTCTTTTGAAAACTACCAAAAGCAGCACTGTCGCTTCCATTGCCACTGACTTCCGACTCCATGTCCAATAATTTTGATTTAATGGCGTCCGTTGTGATTGACATTCCCGAATGCTCGATGGCCATTATCATCGGGGAAAACTTTTCGGTCAATCCAGCAAGCAATAATGAACCGATCCATTCATCGTTAATGTTAAATCCGGTTCCCGCCAATTTCTGACCCGTCTCCACTATTTGAGTAACGTAGGAATTCATGGAATTACAATTTTCAAGTCTAATTGAAATGAGATTTCTCAACAGACTTATCCTTCTGGTAAATCCCGAATCATCATATAACGATTTCAATTTATTCCATAGTTCCTTTGTGGTTTTGACTTCTTTGATATGTACGTAAATGGAGGGATCTATTGTCATTATCAACTTTGCCCCTGGTCTTGGCATCTTCTGAAGCTGCAACTGCTACACCTTCCTCTGGCTTTATACATCCTAGCGTTCCTTCTAACACTAAAAAGTTTTCTGCCGCGAAGCACCATTCACTATAGTTTTCTCGACCTTTGAGTTTAGGTACACTCACAACGTAACTTGAGCTAGACGCCATTTTTCTCAGCACAACTGCACGAAACTCAACAACTAAATACTGTTCTCTTACTGCACTTATTATCAATGTTCAGATAACACACTATTGCTGAGAAACTAGTTGATTGAGCCTGCGAGCCAGGAATG
This sequence comes from Cerastis leucographa, assembly GCA_963082945.1. Classification (NCBI taxonomy): domain Eukaryota; kingdom Metazoa; phylum Arthropoda; class Insecta; order Lepidoptera; family Noctuidae; genus Cerastis; species Cerastis leucographa. The sequence goes on along the minus strand of OY720356.1, from coordinate 13,979,515 downwards.
GTCTGGGCCCATAACCTGTAATTATTTATCTAATAACTTTATTAGGTTTTCAAATAAAACAAACTTGCTCGGCTGAATGACAAGACGGAAGTGGAAGTATATAATAGGTCTTTACCTATGAAATTGCCGTATTGCAGTACAGACTTTTTCAAACAAAAAAAAGTTTTGATTGGCTATGAGTTCTAAATTAAAATTAATTTTGTTTTAAAAATATGACATTCTATTTACAAAATCAGTCTTTTGTTTATTCATTAGCGTTGTATTTTCATTACATTTCAACATTTTTCCTCATAATGGATACTTTGAAATTTCGTGTAATTATGGAATATGAGTTCCGTCGTGGCACCAACGCGGCACAAACGACCCGTAACATCAACGACGTTTACGGAGAGAACTGCAGTGCTATTCTCTAAGGATACAGCCTTGAGCGCAGCGCTGTGCCAGCAACGAAACCACAGTTTGGTATTCGCTAAGCCGCAAATAGCGACACTAGCGCTCTAGGCTGTGACGGCCGTGAGTTAGAACTACTCAACGTCGAGCAAGTTGACAGTTCTTCATACATTTTGGTATTCCGTAAGAAAAAACAGCGTCGAACTTGCAGACAGCCTCACTCACAGCCACGATTTTGTCTGTCAAATCCAAAAGCCACTATTTTAGCGCGTAAATTCTTGAATTAATACCTAAACAATATTTAAAATTGCTGCTCGGTTAATTAAAAGATAAATTTATTAGAAGAAGCTAAGCAAAGTGATAATTCAAAAAAAAACACGACAGGCGAGAGAATTAAGAAAGCTAAATACACTATCCCGGGATAGAGATTTTATTCACATTTACAGGCTTTTTTTCTGAGGATCTAATTAATATAAACATAATATTGTTATAAAATAAATACCTAAATAGTTCATGGACAACAATAATATTGTGTCGTGAGGCAGCAGTAACATAGCATTTATTTATTTTTAGGCTACTTTGGCCCATAGATATATACCTTACAGTCTAGCATACATATTATAAAATACAATTTGTGTTAGTAAATAAAACCTTAAAACAACATATGTTAGTAACACTTCACTTGCACACTACGTCACTGTGCGTTCATGTGGCACTTGCCCGCTTAAGCAACGGAACACCACTCCCTGCGGCCAAAAGTCCTCTTCCAAGACGAGGTGCAGATAACAAGTTGGTATTCGCACCACGAACGCCTCAAAGTTGACGTTGCGGCGCGACTCAAGCAGCTGCACTCTAGCTACGTACTTGATCTTCTGGCGCACGTACTCCACGATGTCCTCCGCCGTAGTGGTGTAGTGTAAGCGGGAGATGTACACCGGAGTGTTCTGCTTCGCGGTACTAATAGGCACGTTGGGCTCCGAAGGATCCTTGCCGCAGTGGTTCTTGTTGGTTCGTTGACGGCGCTTCCTCCTCAACACCGTCACGAAACCATAATCACACGTCGTCAGGGTCAGTCACGTTTAGCATCGTGATGATGTCTTGTATGCTGTTCTTAGTCCTATCACGCCGGCGGGACACCATCTGGTCACTTTTCATGAGCGACCGGTACAGCAGCAGTTTCGCAGCAGCAATGTCGTCTTCACTAAAGTTTGTGGCGCAGATTTGGACTGCGGACACCTCGTCCATCACATCCAACTTCTGCTGCAGGAACGCCAGTAGTTCATTCGCCACAAGTGGTTGTTCAATGCCGATTAAAATAGATAAAAATCAACAGACAATAAAAATGTGAATTGACTGCGAGTATTGTGTATGTGACAGTCAGTGACAGGACAGCCCGTTGATTAGGTTGCTTAGTTACGAAATAGGCAAAGGAATTTTATTTTCATTCCATGCCATTCATGTAATTATAAAAATGCATTATTTAACCTCTTGTAAATATGAAAATCGTTAGTAGATTCACTCAATTCCTTAAAATACTTAAAACTAGACCTATATTATACATTTTAAGCCCATAAAACTCTCAGTCGAGATTTATTGATTATAACTTAAAGAATTTGTTTCAAGCCCTAATTCGTCGTTGAAATGGTGACGGGAGATGTCAGGCCTAGAGTTCGTCGACGACCATAACCGGGCTAGAGAATACCGTTTGAATCAGCGCTGCACGATCGGTCGATCTCGAGGCTGTCTGGCTGACGAGTTCGTCGACGAGCACAGCCAAGAAACTGTCTCTTAGGGAATAGCATGGCTGTACAAACGAACGCACAACCCGTTATTGGTTTGCTCGGTTTCGTTCTGGGAATTTTGACTTGAAAAATGAACCTCGTGGTCGTCCGGAAACTTTGGTCAACAATGATGAATTAAAGGTGATTGTTGAAGCTGATGAAACTCAATCTACAGCTGAGCTGGCAGCAGCTTTTGATGTTAGCATTAAAACAATATTGGTCCATTTGCGACAGATTGGCAAGATAAAAAAGCTTGATAGATGGGTGCCCCACGAACTTAACGATCGCCAGCGCAACGTACGCGTCGAGACTTGCCTTGCGCTGCTTAACAGGCACAGAAATGAAGGAATTTTGAACCGAATTGTTACGTGCGACGAAAAATGGATTCTTTTTGACAATCGAAAGCGCTCAGCAAGTTGGTTAGATCCTGGTTCGGTACCAAAGCAATGTGCAAAACGAAAAATGACCCCCAGAAAGGTGATGGTCACAGTTTGGTGGTCTAGTGCTGGTGTGATTCATCATAGCTTTTTACAAAACGGCGAGAGCATTACTGCAGATGTGTACATTGAAGAACTGACCACAATGATGGCGAAACTCGCACGTCTGCAACCAGCTTTGGTCAATCGGTCGTCTCCACTGCTACTTCACGACAACGCGCGGCCCCATACTGCACAACAGACCGTCTCTAAGCTGCATGAGTTGGGTTTGGAAGCTCTCCCTCATCCGCCATACTCACCAGATCTTGCGCCTTCCGACTATTACTTTTTCCAAAATTTGGACAACTTTTTAGCGGGAAAAAAATTCAATTCCCGAGAGGCAGTACAAAACGCCTTTGAAGAGTTTGTTGTCTCCCGTCCAGCTGATTTTTTCAAGAAGGGCATCCATAAACTGCCACAGCGTTGGCAAAGATGCATTGATTGCAGGGGTGATTACTTTGAATAAAAGAAATAAACAAGTTCGAAAAAAAAAATACTTTAACTTTTTTCAAACAAAACGGCAATTTCATAGGTAAAGACCTAATATTTAGGTCATAGACACATACATTACTTTACACATTTTATGGCATTGGTAACAAGGTGTTTTGAGCACATTATAACATTTCTAGTGCATCTAAGTTAGCTACTTTTTGGAAGGGTGTAGTAATATTTATTTCACACATATTTGGCAATAGACCGACGCCGTTTTACCCGATTATTCCCAATAGTCCCCTCTAGCCCTGTCCTCCGGGGTGACAGCTGGGAATTGTCTTCCCAGTTGTCACCAGGGTGACAAGTTGTGCCGACTGTTCCCTTTGAAAACTGACTAGAGGGGACAAATGGGAAGACTGTTTCTCAGTTGTCACCGGGGAGGGGGGTGACATTTGCTACGATTCCTTCCTTCCCAGAAAAAAAATGTTATTACCATAGATTTCGGCTTTTTCATGAGCTACATAGAATCAAATAAAAAAATTAAGACAATGTCAACATATCGGCGGCCGCCGTGGTGTCTCACTCGCGCTGGGTAGCTCGTCTCCTACCGGGAGGGGGCTGCGGCGGTGGTCGGGGCGCTAGTAGCATGTTCTTTCGCCGCGCATGCTGGGATGGCGGACAAATATACGCCAGTGTACAATGTGCAGATGCTCGAGCTGTCGAACAGTATAATTACTTACCTACGTTTTATTTGAAATAAACAATGGGCAGCTCGAGCATGTATGCAGTAATGCGTGGTGTGATGCGTACGTATAAAATTATTTGTGTTCCCTTACTTTTATAATATGAGCTGTCTCCACGAGAACACTGCCGACAAACTGTCCTGCAGTTTGGCAGAAGTTTTGTAAATTATTAATAAGTAATTAACTTTGTTGAAATAAATAAATAAAAAAAAACACGCTTACAACATTAAAAAAATATTATCTAAGTAAATAATATAATAACTATTGAGTAAGTTAATAAAAATGTCAAAAAAGTTATATAGAATCAAATTTAAAAAAAAAAAACAACATTATGTTTCCTTTAATAGGTACAATCTTTTTTTAATTTTATATAAATTTTACATATTGCGGAATTTATTTTGTACGGCAACACCGATATTAGATTTTTTTTAGAAACATATTTTTTAAACTGACGAATGACGATACATTTCCTACCTTATACTGTTGAATAATTTTTATTAAACTAACTTTTATTTAATTTTGCAAAAATTAATCTACACTTATACGACCTATTTTGTAACTTCTGGTTGAAGCATTACAACAATTTAAATTTAAAAAAACGCCATTCCTTTCAATGACATATTTTTTCTTGTTAGGTTTCTGACATAAAATATGTTTTTTTTAGTATTTGAAAATATTTTAATATAAACTTTAAAAATAATTCCGTTATTTCATTATCACCCAGCTCCTAAATTCTAATATAAAATTCGTTAGTTCCGCCCGTTGTGTTACTTACTGTTTTTATAATACTATAAATAATGTCTGGGAATAGTGCATGTTCCAGTTCGGGTGAATCGACTTTTGTGATAATACAAAGAGGAGTTGGAAACATTCTGCTTCGAGCAGGACATCAATTTTATAAGAAAAAACAGTACAATACTGGTCTTACAATATGGGAGTGTAGTCAGAGAAGGAAAATGTGTAAAGGACGTATCAGGATAAAAGTGAGTATTTAAGTTTAGATTTTTTTAGTAGTTTTTGGATATAAAGTAGGTATTTGTAAGTACAAATAACTTGTTAATTAGGTTGATAGGTATGGGGTGAACGTTTATTAGTAAGTATACGATAACTAGAGGGTAATCTTCTTCTTCTCTCTTCTTCTTCTATCTTCTTATATATATATATATATAAAAGAAAGTTGTGTTAGTTACACTATTTATAACTCAAGAACGGCTGAACTGATTTGGCAAAAAATTGGTGAGGAGGTAGCTTAGAACCAGGAAAAGGACATAGGATACATTTTATCTAGGGATTGCGCAGACGATGTCGCGGCCAACAGCTAGTTATTTATACATATAAGATGCTATGGAAAGATTTTTAATTTTCAGGTCGGAAACATTGTAGAAGAAACTGCTCACACATGCACACCCAACTTTGCTAAAAACGAAATCGACGAACACCTCTACCGGTGCAAGCAAGATTTGACTACACAAAATTACCCAGCAGTTCCTCAAACTTATAATGCTATGGTAGCTTCGTACGAAAATAGAGGACTGCAACTTATTGCTCAAATGCCAAGTTTTAAATCTGTCAAATCATCGTTGTATAGATATAGAAATAAAGCAGCAGGAGTTGATAAAATCCAATGCGACAAAATAGAAGAGGTTCAAATTCCCGGATATGAAGATTTCTTAATGGCAGATTATTACTATGAAAATAAACGAATCATTATCTTTTGTTCACAACGAGCAAGAGACTTATTAATTACAGTTGAGGATTATTACAGCGATGGAACCTTTAAAATTTGTCCAAGACCGTTTGATCAACTATACACCATACATGGTGATATTGGAAGTACTGTGAACAGTACAAACATCGTGCCACTTGTGTACGCTCTAATGAGTGATAGACAACAATCGTCCTACGTGGCTTTATTTTCTTTAATTAAATCCCAAGTACCTGGATGGAATCCTGCAAAATACAAAACTGATTATGAAAAACCAGCTATGAGCGCCATCGCTAAAGTTTTTCCATCTGTAATAGTGAGCGGATGTTACTATCATTTTAACAAGGCTATTTGGCGTAAAGGGCGCGAGCTCGAAATCACGAAATCCAGCAATCCAGCAAAAATCCGGGAAGTGGCGTTGAGCGCGGTACTCCCTTTAGTCCCACCATCCGAAGTTATGAACGGTTGGTCATATATCACACGGAAGCAAACAGAAGACGAGAGCATGATAAAGTTTCGAGCCTATATGACAAAGCAATGGTTAAATGAAGATTTTATACAAACTTGGAATGTATTCGGAAGTCAGCATCGCACCACTAACTGTTTGGAGGGCTGGCACAACAAATTGAATCGGGAAGTAGGGAAAAAGAAGCCCAATATCGTACATTTTCTTAATATTATACAAAAGGATGCATCATTGGTCACAGTCCGACACACGATGATAAAAAACAAATTATTATTTTTTAAAGAAAGGCAGAAGAAATATGTACTCAAAGACGAATTCATTCAAGAAATGCAGATGGAATTTCTGCATGGGAATATGTCTGTTGGTCATTTTTTGGAAACACTTAGACATTAAGTTTGTCTATATATTTGGAGAAGACTGGGTAAAGAAAACGACATTCTATTTTGTCCGTCAGACAGGTAATACAAAAATATTAGACACGTATTTTTTGTTTTATCAAAATATCAAAAAATTACTTAGTTAAAACTCATTAAAGTTGGAGACTGAAGGCTCACTACTTCACAAGTAGGTATAAAACTTACCTACATGTGACGTCATGCGCCATTTCAACTCAAAATATCTCCGTAATTTTATGACCACGTGAAAACAGAAAAAATACGTGTCCAATACTTTTCAATAAACTACCAGACGGACAAGGAAAAAAAAATTGGATTATCCCCTATTCTTAGCGTTTCAAAAACCATCATTGTAAATATTAGGGTAAAGTTACACGTGCTAATTTAGTAGCATGCTTCTTTGTAAACTTGCTCATTGATTTTGTGCCTTGTGCCTCACGTAGCATGACACAAAATCGAACGACTCGAATCGATCTCATTCCTCCATCTCTCTCTAAGCACTCTTGAAATAAGCAAGATCGAGATCGACGGACGATCTATTTTGTGTCATGACATCTGCGGCGCAAGGCACAAAATCAATGAGCAAGATTTCAAATAAGCATGCGAGTAATAAGCACGTGTAACTTTACCCCTGGTGATTATCTGTGATAAGTATTAATTAAAGTTAATAATCTGTGCTTCTACCTATTAAAGGACACATGATGTTGTTTTTTTTTATTTAATTCTATATAACTTTTTTGACATTTTTATTTACTTACTTAACAGTTAATATTTTACTAATGTTGTAAGAGTGTTGACATGGAATCGTAGCAAATGTCACCCCCCTCCCCGGTGACAACTGAGAAACAGACTTCCCATTTGTCCCCTCTAGTCAGTTTTCAAAGGGAACAGTCGGCACAAATTGTCTCCTTTCTCAGTTGTCACCAGGGGGGAGGGTGACATTTGCTAAGATTCCTTATTTTCTTTAACTAAATCCCAAGTACCTGGATGGAATCCCACAAAATACAAAACTGATAATGAAAAACCAGCTATGACCGCCATCGCTGTTATCGGATCGGATGTTACTATCATTTTAACAAGGATAATTGGCGTAAAGGGCGTGAGCTCGATATCACGAAATCGAGCAATCCAGCAAAAATCCGGGAAGTGGCATTTAGCACTGTACTCCCTTTAGTACCACGATCCGAAGTTATGAACGATGATATGATGATATGATGTTACTATCATTTCAGTATTTGGTTCAACGTTGACTGGCAAAATTTTCAAATTTCTCTAAATGATTTTAAACCATAAAATGTTGATTGTTAAGTTCAAAATTGAATGAGAAAAATCGAGTTTGCATAATAGGGGATCGGACTGGGTAAAGAAAACGACATTCTATTTTGTCCGTCAGACAGGTAATACAAAAATATTAGACACGTATTTTTTGTTTTATCAAAATATCAAAAAATTACTTAGTTAAAACTCATTAAAGTTGGAGAGTGGGGGCTTACTACGTCACAAGTGGGTATAAAACTTACCTACAAGTGACGTCATGCGCCATTTCAACTCAATATATCTCCGTAATTTTACGACTACGTGAAAAAAGAAAAAATACGTGTCCAATACTTTTCAATAAACTACCCGACGGACAAAGAAAAAAAAAGTTGGATTATCCCCTATTGTGTTCTTTTATTGTGCAACTTTTTTATTGTTCATGTTCGTTCTTTTAGCTTTTATTTTTTTTATTTATTCAAATAAATGGACCAAGGAAAAAAGACTTTTCGCAATAACTTGATTTAATATATAGAAAAAAAACTTGAATTATTATCAAAGAAAATAAAAAATATTGTATAAATATTATAATTGCATAAGTTGATAAAAAATGCTATGCAATAGCTTTACCGCGGCAGTCCCCGAGTGCCATACGTACTTTATTTTTATTTTGTATAACTTTTTTGACATTTTTATTTACTTACTTAATAGTTAATATTTTTCTAATGTTGTTAGCGTGTTGACATTGTGTTAATTTTTTTATTTGATTTTATGTAGCAGAAATAAAAAAAGCTGAAATCTATGGTAATTACATATTTTTTTTCTGGGAAGGAATCGTAGCAAATGTCACCCCCGGTGACAACTGAGAAACAGACTTCCCATTTGTCCCCTCTAGTCAGTTTTCAAAGGGAACAGTCGGCACTAATTGTCTCCCCGGTGACAACTGGGAAGACAATTCCCAGCTGTCACCCCGGAGGACAGCGCTAGAGGGGACTATTGGGAATAATCGGTTTTACCGAACTCAACACGTTATTGGAGATATTAACCTCAATTGATCGTATGAAACAGTTGCCGTGACATACTTTTCGCACCAAAAATCAAATGCTGAAAGTTGATGGATGGAGTTTCTTGCCGGTTCTTCTCCATAGGAAACGACCAACCCGAACCGAGCACCTTTTTGTCGACTTTTACAAGTGCCCATGTAGGCCTATGTGAAATAAAAATATGTATTTTGATTTTGATGATTTTTTTTGAATTTCATGAGAATTCGCATCACCCCGCGATTCAGTCTGATGTGTCAAGTGTCAAAATCTTGTCAGGCATAGTGGTTAAATCTCTTTGCTAAAAAGAAAGAATGAAACAGATACGTAATTATTCAAATCATTTAATGTATCATTTAAAAACACAAATCTTATTACTAAAACAAAGCAAGTTACCAGAATCTTATCTCCTTTAATTAAATACTATACATTGTTTTTTTATACTCGTAATAACAATTGTAGCCCACCGGTATCGGGATCAGGGTCCAAGCTACCACCGGTCAGGGCTCCAGAGAAAGGAAACCTCTTAACAATACGAGCCTTGTCCAAGAGTATCGCTTTCGGAATGAAGCCGTTGCGTTGATCCAGCTGCCTAACGAGAGCCTTATCAAGTATTAGTCGAGGCTCTTGGCAATTAAGCCATTGGCTGATACGACTATCAGCACAATGATCGCTGTGTCCACATCCCACATGTCGACAAACTCGCGAGCCAAGTCAAGATGCTTGATTTGCTTATCTTTCTCGGCTTTTACAAGGTTCTCGTCATACGGAACCGTTATGTCAAAAGTCATTGCGCGCTGCTCATTGAGTACAATAGTCCTGTCGGTGATAATGGATTGATGCCAATTTTTTTTACGTTTTTTGCAACCAAGAGGTAATTGTCAGGTCGTATGTTGATTAAAATTTGATTCTCGGCCGTAATACGCACGTATTTACAGAATTATATCATTAAAATTATCAAGGCAACCCCTTTAAGTTCATTTAATCCCATTAAAATCACTATTTCATGAAAAAACATTCAATGGGATTAAATGAACTCAGAGGGTTGTATTGATGATTTTTAATGATTATAATTCTTTAAATACGTGCGTATTACGGCCGAGAATCAAATTTTAATCAACATACGACCTGACACTGACCGGTAAATTGCAAAAAACCGTGAGAAAATTTGAATTTCGCGGGCTACCAAGTCGCTTCCACCTTAAAGCGCATCACACACAGGAAGCGGGCGCGGGTTGTGTTCAGGACTGGCGCGAGTGTCAGAAATCTGTATTTCATGTTCCTATATGGACGACATCACAAGCGCATCATACACAGAAAGCGGGTGCGGGTCGTGCGCGGGAGGGGCGCGGGTCGGTTGGAGCTCGGGTGACACACGGGACCCATTCTGTGGTAGCGCGGCTCCCGCGGATCTCCCGAACCGCGCCCATTCCACGCACGACCCGCACCCGCTTTCTGTGTATGATGCGCTTTAATGATGCAATGAATACTGCTTTGGTGAATATGAATACAATCAGAATAATTATTTTACTATTCGAGGAATACGAATACCTAGATAATTTTAGCAAGAATTGAAAAAAGGTGAAGACTATCATGTCCTTCATGAGTGTATTGCCAGTAGTCTGGCCAAAAAAGTAAATTCAAATAACAAAGCTGAATTTTGGTAGAGACCTTGGGTGCACCAGTAGAAATAAGATGCCAAAAGTCCCCATAGGTCCCACGTATGCAAAAAAAAAAAACTTAGGTTACGTCATAAAGTTAGCGAGATGATGCTAGAAAAGGCATCCCAAAATGAGAACGCTATGCATGAGAATTGAACCATACATCTATTTTAGGAGATTGTGACGTATCTCAGCATGGTCAAAAGTGAAAACTTTGGGTTATTTGGATTTTTCTCGAAAACGTTAAGTTTCATCAAAAACAGCCCAGACAAAAATTTTTGATCATAAAATTATCTACAAAAATTGTATTACTTTGGGATAAAGGTTAGATTCTATTTAAAAGTTACTTTCTATTTTAACGTGGTTGTGTGGAACGGTTGCGTTTTGAGGAGGATGTTAGTATAATCGACGAACCACTACTGTGCGAATCCGTCGCATAGTATTGTGGCTGAGATACGTCACAATCTCCTAAAATAGACGTATTATTCTCATGCATACAGTTCTCATTTTGGGATGCCATTTCTAGCATCATCTCGCTAACTTTATGACGTAACCTATTTTTGAAGGTTAGATAATTTTTTGAAAGCTGGCAATACACTCATGAAGAACATGTAGTCTTCATCGTTTTTTAATTCTTCTTCCCTGTTATTAAGAATAATGCGTGCTTTCATTAAATCTAGTTTTTCATTTTCTATTCGCAACATTTCACCTCGCTGTTCAGCAAGTGTCCGCTTTCGAGGTGCCCTTTCAGTTGGAAGATTGATGTCTGTGGGTGGGCCTGTTTCTATTGTCCTATCACCATCATAAGGACTTGGTGTCATTTGTCTAGTTTCATGGGATGTTAATGGCATAGGCAAATTACCAGAACTTTGCTCTGGCAAAAGCTCATCCTGAAGAAAAGTCATTAAGTGAAAGTATTTCCACTGCGACACCCATTCCGTATCTTCTCTAGCAGCACCAGATCGTAATATAGGTTTCCTTTTTAGTTCTTTTCGAAACTGGTCACGAAGGTGCTTCCATTTCTTTTTTACATCAGTAACTGTAAAGATCAACAATAAAATTATTTTATGAACTAAAAAACCCGACTGCGTTAAAATTAGTGTACGGTGTGACTAAACATAGATATGTTTGGTCGGACGCTAATTGTAACGCTAATTTAAACAGTCACGAAAGCTAACGCTGTTAGATAACAGCGTTACCTTTCGTGATCATTTGTAAAGTAACGCTGTTAGATGATTTTTATTAAAGGTAGTTTATTGGTTCATATTATATTTTTAAATCCGTTTAGAGTAGCATTTATTTGCAATTTATTGCACAACGCATACCTCACATACCTTGCCCTCGCTCATATACCTAAAAGCTGACTACCTAGGTACGGAACCTGAAAAACATTCTTTCCAGCGGAATACAGTACAGTAGATTAGCATATCACTACCGTATAGGTACAGCAACAGTATCCAAGATAATAGTGAAAACATGTTCAGCGATATGGACTGAATTTGTAAATATTCATATGCCAAAACCGTCTGTACAAAATCAAAAAAAGATTGCAAATGACTATTTTAAACTATGGGGATTTCCTAATTGCATTGGATCTATAGATGGGAAGCATTGTAGAATAAAATGTCCATCTAACACTGGATCTCAATTTTACAACTATAAAGAATACTTTTCTATTATTTTACAAGGGGTAGCGGATGCACACAAAAGGTTTATAACAGTGGAGGTAGGTGGGAGAGGTCGTCAAAGTGACGGTGGAACATTTCATTACTCAATAATGAATAGTCTAATGGAAAGTGACGATTACAATATACCACCAGACAGTTGTGTTCCAGGAACTTCATATTCTCTACCATATGTATTGATAGGCGATGAAGCATATCCTTTAAAAACTCATTTACTTCGACCATTCCCATCCAGAAATCTATCTGCCGAAAAAGATAATTTTAATAGACGCCTCAGTCGTGCAAGAAAATGCATAGAATGTGCTTTCGGAATAATGAACGCAAAGTGGCGAATTCTAAATAAACCTATTGAAACGAATTATCAAAATGCATGCATTATAATAAAAGCCATATGTCTCATTCATAATATTATAATCGATATAGATGGAGATACTGACAAAGACTACAATCAGCCAATCGTGACTGGAACTCCTATAAATGGTTTTCAACGATACAATTCTTCTACATCGAATGCAATTGGTATTCGTAATAGATTTATGGCTTACTTCACTGAAAATCAGATATAATGTGGTAATTGACGCTTAAGTACAATATGAAATGTACATATTTAAAATAACATGCAATAAAAAAGTAAATAGTTATTGAGCATATTATTCAAATACCTCCTGTATGCACTTCCGCGTTTACTGACGGTCGACCACTTTCCAACATTATTCAGGACATAACTATAGAATATAGGGTGAAACGTGGTCGACCGTCTGTGAACGTGGTAGTACAGTCAGTCTCTCACTCACCTTCCATTTCCATAATTCCCGATATTTCTGTCCACTTTTTTTTGGTGACTACTCGATTTTTATGGGATGTATTGCTAGCCATCCACAACTCGGGTCGCTCTTGTACTGCGTAAACAAGCATTTCAAATTTTTCATCCGTCATGTGACACATATTCAATTTTTCCTTTAACAACGTTTAATTTGAAATAACAATAGCCTACAAAATATAATTATTCTTTACAGATAATTGACAATTCTAATGAAAGAGTAGAATACTTTTACCAAACCATAGACTTGGGGCTGGTTTTTCAGTTACCAGTAACTTTTATACGACGAAAAAGTTTGTCATTTGGACAGTTTTGTGTGGACACTCAGGTGGAAGTTAAAGATTGAAAAATCAGCCCTGATACTAACTGGTCCGAATACTCCAAAAATCGTAACAAATAAAAACAAACCATAATGTTTACGTCGTAGTTTTAATTTTGTCTGTCTATCAGGCCCGAAGTCACCTAAGAAGCCGATTCCAGCCGGCTTCCCCGCACTATACGTAGTGGCTAGTGTCTACTGTAGTCAAGTAGTAAATGATGTACACATTAAATACATCATAGGATTGAAAACATTACAAAAATGCCAACACTGAAACAGAAAAAATCAACAAAGAAAGCAACATGTGGCGCCAAAGTAAGCTCGGGTGTCAGAATTCAGAACTAAATTTGTATAGACGCAGACACGTGACTTCGCGGCTATCAACAGCGTTTTGTAAGGACTAGGTAAGCCGAAGATAATGGAGTTACGACAGGGATAGAAAAATATTGTATGTGGGGGAAAACGAGATAGAATGAGTAATTGTCAATAACGTATTTGGATAATAGATTTTATAGTTTGTTGACTTATTTAACTTGCAATGTTTGCATGTAAAGCAGAAAGCTAAACTAGAACCACTTCCCGATGTCCGATTGAGCTGAAATCACACAGCTTTGGTTCTAAGAACAATACATTCTTATGACAAACATAAGTTAATCTTGCAGTCAGGATCGTCTCCTCACGAGGGAACTCCTAAACGTTTAATAGCACACACACAAAACTTTGCACACGAGTTCATACTTATTGGATAATCACAATTTGTATCATAAACTCATCCTGCAGCCAAGATTGTCTTCGCACGAAGGAACTCCTCAACGGTTAATAGCACAGACATAAATGCGACAAGTTTTTGTGAAAATTATCCTTTATCGCTTTCATTTACTCAAAGATTTATTTTCTTCTTTTCATTGTATCTTTATAAAAGCTTGTTTAAAAAACTTGCATTTAATCGTTACAATAGTTATATTTTATCGTTATAATGTATAAATAAGTTATGAAAAAAGATCAAGTTGGGTCCTTCAAAAATTGTTGGTATTTTTAAGATTAAAGTGTCATTTTCGGGGTTTTCGAGTTCGCTTATAATCAAAATGAAAATTGAAAAATGCGATGAGGAAAAACGGCTTCCCCTTACAAAATTTTGACCCTTCGCCACTCGCAGTATGATGATTTTCAGCGCAGAGCCTTGGTTGTATGCCACCTGCCCTGAAAAATAATATATTCTAACAGGAGTAAGATCATAATATTTAGGGCAAAGTGGCATACGACCACAGCTATCCTTTGATATCACTACGAATATTTACTAGATACATTAGAATATATAATGTATAAGTTGTTTATTTAATAGACGATAAAATAATATTGAATGGTTTGTTGGTACATAACAATTTCAGTCGACACTATTTTCTTGTTTCATACTTTTTAGAACGTGATTTTTCGGTATTTGGGTTTTTGTCGCATCAAATCATATTGAGTTAAAGACACTTACCCAACCCCAACCCTTTGGGAAAACCAGAGTTCTTTGCTTGTAAGCCAGCTCTTATTCGATTCGTAAAATGATTTTTGTTACTAAATAATGTTAAATAAATGATTAACTAGTGACTCATCATCATCAGCCTAACCTTTTCACAACTATGTTGGGGTCGGCTTCCAGTTTAACCGGATGCGGCTGAATACCAGTATTTTACATGGAGCGACTGTATATCTGACCTCCACAACCCAGTTAGTACTGGGTAAAACGATACCCCTTGGTAGGACTGGTTGTCAGACTTTCGGGCCACTGAAATTATTAACTAGTGATTGCTGATAATAAAAACGTAAAGTACGTACGAAACTTTTTTTCGAGAATTTAGTTAATATGGCAACATTCATCGTCAATCAAAACAAAAAATACCATATTTGTCATAAATATTGTCACTTCTCTGTCTTGATCAATTAAAATCGTAATGTTTGGTTTTGTTGTGAATAGTTTTGCATGTTATTTATTTACCCGTCTTATTTGTTTCGTGGTGAAGTAGACAACATGAGAATGTTAAGGTGTGCAGAGATGATGGAGGCTAAAACAATGCCAAAGATTACAGTTGTGGCTAGCATGTGTGGGGAACATCGTAAGGGGTATATGGTAATGCCGATGCTGATAGAATGCCCGCGACGCCGGGCTCTCTCTTATTTGAAGAAGTTCTAATAAGATCACAATGATATGCTGCTTAAAATAAATGTTTTATTCAACTTCGTAATTCATGTTTTATTTTTGCCTAGTCCATGGCGCAATTATACTTGGTCGTTGCCCAAATTCGATTGCCTTTGGAATTCATCAAACGACCAAGTGTAAATGACCGCGGCCGAGTACGCGAACACACTCGTCCAACTACATTTTTTTTCCGCTATTGTAAGCATCTATGTATTCCATTGCGATGACTAGTATAATTGCGCCATAGAAGAATCACCGCTAGATGGCGGTGATTCTTCTAGGCTAGGCAGATGCCTAGCCTTTTCCCAGCTATGTTGGTGTAGTGGTATGTAACCCACACGGTTGATTTTCAGTCTATCCAGATGCAGTTGAATAGCAGTATTTTACATGGAGCGACTGCCTATCTGATCATTAAAGAGTAAGCGACCCAAAATCATTAAATATCGTGATGAGTTGTGCAAATGCTCCGCAGCATGAATAACAAGACAGACCTGAAATTTTATTAGGTTATATTGGATTGTAAATTAAGATGAAATAATCATTCATCTTATAATAACAATTATAAATTGTCCAATTTACGAAAAAAAATAAACAACAATTTTTTTTTTTCAATATTATACATATAATATAAATATTATATTTCGGCGCGAGTATGGCCGGACTGGATTATCGGTGACCATGTCGTGTTGAGAATGGTCATTTGCCATTATTTTTAAAGAAAATCAATATTAAATCAAAACATTTTAATACGAATTTAAAAATGATAACAAAATAATGAATTAAAACAATAATTCAATTTAAACTGATGATAATATGATTCAGGCGTGAACCGTGTCACAATTAGAGTTGTGGACGGGTCGCTCGCTAGAATTGGAATGCCCCGCATCGCTCGGCGCTCCGTATTATAAAGGCCGACCCCTTCCACAACTCGCCTGATTCACTGAGTGGTGCGATGATGTCACAGAGCGTTCCGTTTCGTTTTAAGTCGTAATAATTTGCTCACGCCGACACGGCCATTCTGCTAAAAGGTCGTCACTGACCTCATAACTCTGCAATAAGAGAAAAGATACCACAGTATCAAAACATCACACAACTATCACAATGAACGGGTCATCTTTGCGCACAACCAAACATATTTTCAAGAGAAAGGAGGCCCCTGGCCTCAACGAAATCTCAATAATAACATGAAATGGTTACAACTCAAACACATTACTAAGAGCAAGGAGGCCCCTGTCCTCAACGAACTCTTAATAACAGCGTCAAAAATTCGGAGGCCCCTGTCCTCAACAAATTTTATCAGTCTCAGTTTGGAGGCCCCTGTCCTCAACAAACTGGTGTTATTAACATCAACCAAACATATTATTAAGAGAAAGGAGGCCTCCGGCCTCAACGAAATCTCAATAATAACATGAAATGGCTATAACTCAAACACATTACTAAGAGCAAGGAGGCCCTCCGTCCTCAACGAACTCTTAATAACAGCATCAAAAATTCGGAGGCCCCTGTCCTCAACAAATTTTATCAGTCTCAGTTTGGAGGCCCCTGTCCTCAACAAACTGGTGTTATTAACATCAACCAAACATATTATTAAGAGAAAGGAGGCCTCCGGCCTCAACGAAATCTCAATAATAACATGAAATGGCTACAACTAAAACACATTACTAAGAGCAAGGAGGCCCTCCGTCCTCAACGAACTCTTAATAACAGCATCAAAAATTCGCAGGCACCTGCCCTCAACAAATTTTATCAGTCTCAGTTTGGAGGCCCCTGTCCTCAACAAACCGGTGTTATTAACATCAACCAAACATATTATTAAGAGAAAGGAGGCCTCCGGCCTCAACGAAATCTCAATAATAACATGAAATGGCTACAACTCAAACACATTACTAAGAGCAAGGAGGCCCTCCGTCCTCAACGAACTCTTAATAACAGCATCAAAAATTCGGAGGCACCTGCCCTCAACAAATTTTATCAGTCTCAGTTTGGAGGCCCCTGTCCTCAACAAACTGGTGTTATCTACATCAACCAAACATATTATCAAGAGAAAGGAGGCCTCCGGCCTCAACGAAATCTCAATAATAATATGAAATGGCTACAACTCAAACACATTACTAAGAGCAAGGAGGCCCTCCGTCCTCAACGAACTCTTAGTAACGGCATCAAAAATTTGGAGGCCTCTGCCCTCAACAAATTATATCAGTCTCATGGTTTGGAGGCCCCTGTCCTCAACAAACCATATCAAATAAAATGTTTGGAGGCCCATGTCCTCAACAAACTTAAATAAGTCATTACAGAACACGGGTAGAAAATGCAAATAGTGTAAATGTAACTTAACTTGAGTTCACCTTCCAATGTTATAGACTCATCTTTCGCCGACACGGTACCCTGGTCGATGCATTCTCCAAGTTTCGGTGCTAACCGTAGCTGGTCATGTGCCACTTAGTTTGGTCTTCCTCTGAATAGTGTTATATAGGTAATAGTAGTAAGTTTTCCTCTTCATTAGTGAAATCGGTTTCCAAATTGCTTAAAGCGTCCTCAGTAGCTTGAACCGTTGAAGGCGAGCTTCTTACTACTTAAGCATTTTGTTAAGTAACCAGAATATTCAAGCCAGTGCCTTTTATGATTTTAGTTCAAATCATTAGATCATATGGTGTTTCTTGATCATCGACAATGTGAAACGTAATGACAGCGAAAACATTCTTTATCCAATGCCATTGGGGTAAGTATTTCGTCATGTTCCAGTGCTACATTGACTTTTTCAGCTTCGTTTGTCATCTTCCTAAAACATTTCTCTTCAACGTGTCCAGTTTTGTTGCAATAATTCCATTTGAGTTTTGGGCGTTCCGTTCGAATCCCAGACTCCTCTCTGGTGTTTTCGCTCAGTAATGGCTTTGGGTCGTTCAGTTTGCCATTTGCTTTGTTGCAATTTGCTTGAACTGTCTTGCCACACTTGAAGCATACTATCGGTTCTTCTTGATCGTTCCTAAGCCTGGGCCGTTTGGCAGGCGGTTTGCCTTGGCGTGGTTCTTGTGGCCTGATTGTGGCTGCAACAAAAATTAATTCGGGGACAGTTGTGCACTTACTGGACAGCAATTTTGAGCAAAGATACTCATTATCCATGCAGCCAATAACGGCTTCAACAGGCGCTACGCATTGTGGATGGTGCAGGGAATACGACCTTTCAGTCAATCCCACTAAAACTGAATTAGTCATGTTTACCCATAAACGAACTTTAGGGTCTTATCGCCTACCTAAATTATTCGATACAGAACTTCAGTCAGCTACCGTAGTCAAACACTTGGGAGTCATCCTAAACAGTAAGCAAAACTGGAGCAGTCACTTACACAACAAAATTAACAGGGCATGCATCACCCTCTGGCAGTACAGGAGGATGATAGGTAAGAAGTGGGGCCTATCCCCCAAAATGATACTTTGTCTATACTGTGTGTTGATCCGTCCCATGATCTCGTACGGGGCAGTGGTCTGGTGGCCACGCATCACACTCGTCTCAGCATCGTACAAACTTCAACGCATGCAGAGGCTTGCCTGCATGGCAATTATAGGCTGCAAGAGGACCACTCGGACAGCTGCTCTTGAAGCCATGTTGGAGCTTCCGCCGCTCTATCTGTTCATACAACAAGAAGCAACAATGGCGGCCGCACGCCTCAGAACTCTTTCAACTCTGGTGTAAAAAGACACGCAATACACCGCGGTACTGGAAGGATTCTACAACGAGTTCCCCCTGGTGAGAGCCATAAACGATCTAGTACCAGAGTCGAGCTACACGATAACTGACAAATGCTTGCACTGACTGGACAGGTCCACTCAAATCTGTGTGGTTCTTTCTTCAAAAGACCATTTCAGATACTAATCTGCATAGTCCTCATGTAAATTGAGGAATGTCTGGACTTTAAAAGAGTAGCAAGTTAACAGAGAACCTCTGAGTTTGTTTCGGCTGTTTCTTCTCAGAGTAGTCAGGTACAAAACACCGGGCCCAAATAGTTAAAAAAAAAATGACGTGTAAAAGTGTTTGTAAAAACCTATTTGCAAAATAATCATCATTTATGATTTACCCAAACAATTTATATTCGACAAAAGTACAAGATCCAGCTCCATGAGGACCACCGCTGTGAGGGGTTAAATCCAGCTGAGCTGCGGATCTTCACGAAGGATCTCAAAATACATATAGCCGTAACACTGTGGGTCCATAACACGGTATTTCAGGCAGAATGCACGGGTAATTCCCTAGCCGCATCAGCCATCTTAGCAAAAAAAAGGTTGAGGACTACTATTCGCACACTTTTAGACAGCAGGGCTGAACTGTTAGCACTAGACAACCACACGGTCGACTCCGGGTTAATATAAGAGTGTCACCAGCGCCTAAACCAGGTCGGTAATCACAACAACATAGCCATACAATGGATTAAAGGTCACAGCGATTCCCGGGGCAACGATGCAGCGGACGAACTCGCCAGAACGGGTTCGAGCATGGCAGCAGTGGGTCCAGACTCCTGCCACTGTCCTTCGGGTATCTACGAACTCTGGTAAGGAAATGCACCAATGAACAACACCACAAACTGTGGCAAAGTACTTCAGTAACCCTCGGGGAACTAGGGTGGATCGAATAAAGTTCCCACCCGTACGCAAAATACGCGCTTTAGACGTGGAGTTGCGGAAACCAGCCTGCTATACAATACAATGCAATGGCTTCCACAGCGTCAGTATCTTTATTGCCGCTTATCACTCGTTTTCAGCTATGCCACCTTAGGTTATCGATTCTGCTAGATTAGACATCAAATTAGAAGTTGCTCACCTTAAGGACATCAGTGGAGTAACGTGCTTCAGGTTCGAACGTTTGTATCAATGCTTCTCGCATCTCCCTCCAGACAGGTGATTTTACAAGCCACGCATCACCAATAGTCTTGGCTCGTCCTTGCAATAGACTCGCTATCTTAATGCAAACTTCGTGGTCAGCCAACTCCCGGTGTGCTTTGGCTCGATCGACTTGCTCGCACCAGTCTCAAATTGGGACATCACCATCTGGATTGTAGGATGCTATATAGATGTCACGTAATCTTGGTCTTCGCGTCGGAGCTACAGTCTTATTTATCACCCGTGGCCAGCATCTGTTTTGTGCTAGAGCCATCCGTTTCTCCATCATTGAGGGTGGATGGGACCGAAGATATGTCCCGGTAGATCCCGCTTCTGATTTCGGCGCGAGTATGGCCGGACTGGATTATCGGTGACCATGTCGTGTTGAGAATGGTCATTTGCCATTATTTTTAAAGAAAATCAATATTAAATCAAAACATTTTAATACGAATTTAAAAATGATAACAAAATAATGAATTAAAACAATAATTCAATTTAAACTGATGATAATATGATTCAGGCGTGAACCGTGTCACAATTAGAGTTGTGGACGGGTCGCTCGCTAGAATTGGAATGCCCCGCATCGCTCGGCGCTCCGTATTATAAAGGCCGACCCCTTCCACAACTCGCCTGATTCACTGAGTGGTGCGATGATGTCACAGAGCGTTCCGTTTCGTTTTAAGTCGTAATAATTTGCTCACGCCGACATATACATAAAAGATAAAACTACGACATTGTAAATTTGTTTCATATGGGAACCGAACCCGGGCACTGCCGTATGCTTGTATTGTTCGAGTGACATAACGCCGCGTCAACCGCTTGCAGCCCAACGTGGGACCACTTTCTTGTATTTGAGCGTTTGACATAACGCCGCGGCGGACGCCGCGTCGCACGCTTGTAGCCCAACGTGGGACCATATTCTTCAACTGTTTGAAAGCTGTCAATTTTCATATCATGCATTAGAATAGAACGTCTATTTCGGCTCAAGTGTCTAAGAAGTACATAGTCTAATGGTATTGTGACCGGACTGTGAATCAGAAGTTGCAGGATCAAGTCCTAGCAAGTAGGGATTCTCTTTTTGTGTTTTTTTTAATAATGTTAAATATTACTTTTTAAAACTAGGACACTGTTTTATTTTAATGCATTATGTAGGGTTTTCAAATCATTATAAAATATCTAGTTTAAAAATATATACTTTTAGTTTTTGAACCATTCAAAAAACAGTTAGATAATCATGAATAACAAATAAAAATCGAACAAAATTTACGAAAAAAAAAACACAAATAAAATTAAGATAAAAACAAAATGATTATTTTTGGATAAAACTACGACATTGTAAATTTGTTTCATATGGGAATCGAACCCGGGCACTGCCGTATGCTTGTATTGTTCGAGTGACATAACGCCGCGTCAACCGCTTGCAGCCCAACGTGGGACCACTTCCTTGTATTTGAGCGTTTGACATAACGCCGCGGCGGACGCGGCGTCGAACGCTTGTAGCCCAACGTGGGACCATATTCTTCAATTGTTTGAAAACTGACAACCGTCAATTATCATGTGTTAGAGTAGAACGTCTATTTTACCAATAGTGTCAGTGAATTGATTGGCCTTGTGGTACTTCGGCCGGACTGTGAATAAGATGATGCAGGATCAAATCATAGAAATTAAGAATTTTGTTTTGGTGTTTTTTCTTTTTGTTTTTTTTTTTTATGCTCTAAAATATTACTGTTTGTAACTAGGTGTACTGTTTTATTTTTATGCATTCTGTATGATTTTCAAATCATTATAAAATACTAGCTGTCCCGCGCAACTTCGTTTGCGTCACATTTTCCCCGTTTTCGCAAAAAATTTCATTGCTGCTCCGCTCCTATTGTTCGTAGCGTGATGATATATAGCCTATGTCCTTCCCCAGGTTGAAAGCTATCTTCTTGCCAAATTTCATTGAGATCCGATCAGCCGTTTAGTCGTGAAAAGGTAACAAACAAACAAACATACAAACAAACAAACAGAGTGACATTCGCATTTATAATATTAGTATGGATGTAGTTTAATAATATATACTTTTAGTTTGTGAACCATTCAAAGAACAGTTAGGTAATCGTGAATAACAAATAAAAAAAGAACCAAATTTACGAAAAAAAAAACACTAAGAAAAATAAAATAAAAACAAAATGAGTATTTCTGGATAAAAGTACGACATTGTCAATTTGTTTCGTATGGGAATCGAACCCGGGCACTGCTTTAGACTTGTATTGTCAGTGTGACATAACAAATCAAATGGTCCCACGTTGGGCTTCAAGCGTTCGACGCATCTCCATAAACGGCAAAAACGCCAGACGCGCCGCGCGACGCCTATTGCAACGCCCCGCGCCACGCGCCGCGCCTGCGTAAATGAGCCCTAACTGTTCTATTGCTGAATTTCTGTTTTAAATTATGGTGTGCTTCTTCACCTAAAATTACAGCTACGATAGGCTTCTCTACCAGTTCTTTTAATTCGTCGAATTCCGTATGTATCAAATGGATAGAACAGTAATCTCCTTCAAACTTTGTTACCCAACCTAGGATTTCTTTTAGTACAACTTTTATTTTTTCAAATTTCGTACACTCGTTTTCATTTTAAAGTATTTTTTTACATTTCTGTACACCTGGTGAGTTTAACGTCATATTTTGAAGAACAAATTTGCATTCCAATAGACTTTAAACGAAGTTACCCATCTTATTGTCACTGGTAACTAATGATTTCGTAACTCCCTTTTCCCGTTCAATTGATTTAAAATCTTCTGTCAGAATATGAGAACGCTGAATACAATACGGTTACTTACGGTTTTTTTTTAATATATCGCCAATTATTAGATGCAACGTGTGAGCTAAGCAGCCAGCCCACTTCACATGGGGATATTTTCTTTCCAACTTAGCATCTTACCACATATTACCATGTTGGTAACATTATCTGCTATAATCAGCATAATTTTATTGTGGCACACATGGTGTGATTTCAGCCGAACGTCAGGTAGAGCAGTCAGTTAATCCTATTTTAAATTCTCGTAAATTCTCCGTCGAAAAGAATATTTCAGAACATTGCAGAATATTCTTGAACCGAGAATATTCTCCGTGGGAGAATATTCTCTCGACCCATCACTACTCACGACACGCGCTGCGTTGCGCCGGCGCGGCTTGGCCACCCATCCGTTGTGCTTTCTACAGATCCAATATTAGCATGATTGCAATCTCAAACATGACATTCCGGACTCTTGGACTTGCTGTTCTGTTACTATTGTTGCTACAAGCTGTCGATCGACGGCTTTGCATGACTTCGTTACGGTAGGCGTCTGATATCGGCTTCATCTCTCGACTTGTGAGTTGAATAAATGTCGAATTGTTGTATGTAACCTATACTTCATTAAGGTATACTACCTGTGTCTCCGTTTTCGATATTCCTAAGATTTCATTTTTAGTCGTGGTTATCCGAAGGAGAACCTTGTACAAGATACTACAAGCTTTGGGAACCAATGTCATTAAATCTAGGCTACCTAATCGGTGCCTCATAGAAATCTTTAAAACTATTAAGTTACCCAGGGTCGTGATATTATTACTAATAACTACTTTAAATTACCAATATCTATGTTACAATCACGAACGCCTTGTGATTCACGCATAACTAGACGACGCGTGGGAACCTACTCGTTGCTCAGAGAAAACTGGAGGCGTTTGTTATTATTTTATTTTACAAAATCTTGTTCAAATAAAGCATGCACAGGTTATAAAATAAAAACATACATATGTACATACACACTTGAATAACAGGTAAGTGTATGTATTCTATACACGTTTTAGAACTGGTTTGAACTTACCTGTATAACGTGTTTTATTATGACTAGCAATCTTTTCTTGACAAGCGAAATGATAGTTTTAAATGTTACATTTACCCCTGATAATATGATGTTCATCTTCATTATTCCTACTTGATTTAAATCTTCAGATGTAAACAGAAAATTTTATGAATAAATTAAGTAACGAATTGTTAAAATTTTCAGAGTGGGGCGTCAACAGTGAACCGGGCGAGGCAAGCGAACCGGAGGCCAGTCGCATGCGTCCCGAGGACTACCGCCTCGTGTTCCTGAGCTCAGACTCGTCGTGTCGCGAGGACACGGAAGACTCGTCATCCACGGCCTCCTCCGCCGCGCCGCCCGCGCCCGACGACTGCGACTGGGACTACTTCGAGCCGGGCGCGTCGGCGGCGCACCCTACCCCACCACCTGCCAAGCACGCGCCACAGGCTTGCCCGCGACCTTGCTCCTGCGGCGCTGAGCCCAGAATAGTCGCGGTCCCAGTGCCTGTCCCCGTACCCGTCCCCGCTGCCCTCTGGCCCGCTCTACTCGCCTTCCCCACGCAGACACCACCCACGCCACACTGGAACACGTACCCCGGCTTAGCGCCTCTCGATGCCGCAACCCTCGCTCGGTTCACCACGGCCGCAGCCGTCGCCGTCACCGCCGCCGCCACCGCCTCCGCCTCCGCTGCTGCACCACAAACAGTTAAACTCGAGATGACCACCGTCGAAAGAACTGATAAAGCGATACAATACGAAGCGTCACAAGCGCCGGAGCCCCGCGATAACGATA
The DNA here is from genome assembly GCA_963082945.1 of Cerastis leucographa. Taxonomy (NCBI): domain Eukaryota; kingdom Metazoa; phylum Arthropoda; class Insecta; order Lepidoptera; family Noctuidae; genus Cerastis; species Cerastis leucographa. The sequence continues at coordinate 13,954,669 of OY720356.1, read as the reverse complement.
ACAATGATAAGGATATCGAACGGCCAGTTGAAAATGAACCGTCAGTCGGAATCAAGGTGATTGCTGAGGAGGATTCTTTATCGTTGTCATCCGATCCAGCAAATGCTATGCCGGATCACTTGGAAGCGGAGAAAGCTTTCCCTTCCTCAAACGAGTCAGCTGCCTCAAGCGACTCAGAGCAAGTAGCTCGGAGAAGTTATGACCTCACAAGCGGCGCTCCTGAGGAACCGGCGACGTCAGACGAGGACTCTGATGACTCAGGAGGTGGCGGCGGCAGATTCTCACGAGTGTTTGTTGTTAACCCGGCTGACTCATCTTCGGACCTCGAAGATAACGCTGACAGTAGTGGCATAGATTGTGACGACTCCTATGACAAGAAATCCGATAGTTTAGAAATAATCGCGGTTGAGGTGGCTGGGGAAAATGAGGCGAATGTTAGTGCCGAATCAAATGAAAGTTTTTCACCAAGGTCTGAAAACTCAAATATTGTGCTTTTGGACTCTGTTAATTTTACAGAAGAATATTCTGTAATTCCGTACGAAAATAATAGTGATGAAGACAGCAACCACGAAGGATCCAGAACATCTAACTTTTTCAATTTTTGTGACAAAAATATGCTTCAAAGTGAAACATGTGAAAGATTTAACAGTTTTAATGCAAGTTGTAGCTCGAGCTCGAGTAATGATCTAGATAAGAAAAATAACACAGATAGTGACGTTAATCGATATCAAAGTATATCATCTGAAAACACCGACTACGATTCACTAGCGGACGTGAAAGTAAAATTCTCCGTAGAATTAGCTAACGAGACACATAATAAGAAAGAATTAAAATCTGCAGAAATTCAACCGGACTCATTAACTAAATTACCACCTTCACCGGAACCCAGCCACGATAATACAACAAGTTCATCGTCCGTAGAAAAAATAGACCTGTTTAAAGGTATCGAACGCACTCTCAGTGAACTATTGAAGAAAGAATTAATGGAGGACCAAGAGGAGGAGAAAATGCATGACGGCAGGCCGGTTTGCACCGACGCGGAGGGGAGCGCTTGCGCACCTGCCGCGACAACAGTTTGCCGCTCGCGTACGGCTTGTGCGGACGGTTCCGCGCGCTTCACTAGCCGCGTTATGATAACGCACGACCGCGTCTCCGTTGTCACGTCAGACACGACGCGTCTCATGCGGGAAGTTATAGTGCACCACACCAACTCACAGAGTGAATCGGACCCTAACCCGGACGTGCAACAAGACGAAACAGACGAACGAATATCCGACGACGAAACGCCACAGCCTTCGGGCGGAGTGACTGTTGTTAGCAATGCCGACACTCTCTCGGCTGTCGTGTGCCTCGAGGAGGGGCTGGCAGACGATGACTCGTGGGTCGAGGACGTCAGTCACAACGAGGACGAGGCCACCTCACCTTCAGACACGGATTCCGGGGATGAAGCCTCCCTTCCCTTGCGGGGAGAGGATTTTGCCTACTGTAGGCGTTCCATAGACTTCACTTTACACACCATCGTCGAAGAAAGTTGCGAAGAAAGCGAAACGGAACAAACAACAAAAAAACCACGACCTATATCCGCAACAGAGTTAGAGAAATACTTTTTCTTCGGCTTGGGTGACGGCAGAAATGTTCGCGATGATGAGGAAGCAGTGTCGGAAACGTCGAGTGTGTGTAGTGAAGGTGGTGAATCCATTGTTGATAACGAGCAACCTAAAAGAAGTGGTGATAATGATGAACTAGTGTCGTCACGGTTGGAAAAATATTTCCTCTCTGGCTTCATGGGATTTAATCAAGAAAGGCGTGATTCAGACGGTTCCGGAAGCGTCGGTAGTGATAGTGAAGGTAGACAAAGTCCTGAGCAGCGTAGAAAACGCCTAGTTCGCGCCCGTGGAACTCCGCGATCACACTCAAATTCACTTGACAATTTACTAACGGGGGACGAACCTTCGCAGGATAATCAGGAAGTCTCGGACGCCTCAAGTACAGAAACAGAGGACAGACATGACTCCTCTGAAAGGCTTGACATGCAAGGCGAAACGAAAAGAAAAAAACAAAATAAAAAGCCACGTGGATCGCCCGCCGACGAACGACGACAGTCAGCTGAGTTTACCGAAGAAACACGTGATGATACTAGATCTGTTTCGGAAGGTGAAGACGGAAGACTGTCACCCCGACCAGAGTTCCCACCGCTTGGATCTGAACTATCTGAATCTAAAAAACAAACTAGTAGGGATAGTGGTTTCGTCGGTAGCTGTGATGACCTACTAAGAAATGGAGATTCTAGTTCTGATTTTACACGATCTCATGAACCTAAAATAGAATTAGAAGAAATTATCGAAGAAATCCGACCTGATATTGAAGAACGTGTGGAAGTACCACCGTCATCCCGCCCGCCTCAAAGTCCATTAGTGCGTAAAGATAGTTTTAACAATTGGTCGTCTGATGAAGAAACCAATTTAATGATGACCAAAATGAGACAATTTTTCAAAACAATGATACACACAACTAATGTTCGGACCTCTACACCGGCATCCTCTAACTCAACAGAAAGTTCCCGTCCCCCGAAGCCACCTCAACTTCTATACTTTGAAAGTGAATTAACGAGGTTAATGAAAACAGTTCCGGGTATAAGGGACGAAGAAGTGCGTGAAATAGTTGAGTATTTATCAAGTGAGGATACGTGGAGTGATTCATACGACTCGTCTGATTACGCCGGTTCTGACTTAGAAGGTAATACAGCTGGCACTAGATCTGCGCTGAGGAAACAAATATCTGATAGCTGCCGCGAAATAATTGATGAATTCGATAGAGGAAACAACGACGCGGGTTCGTTAGAGCGCGATGCAGTCGGAGCGTACCGGAGGCTGGCGGCGACGCTGGGCCGCGCCGGGGAGGGGTCACCGCCGATGTTTGGCAAAGTGATGAGGCATATAGGTGGCAGATTAGTGGCGTTAATGCATGAAGTTTCGGGTGGTGCGTCTCCAAGCACAGATGACGACAGTGCGTCCGAGCCGGGGGCGTTAGCGCGGAGTCGATCGCATGACATACTGGAGCCGACGGCCAGTAGGGGTAGTGTCGCGAGTGATTGTGAGAGGTTTTCGTGGCGAGGTAGTTTTGAATCGGCCCTGCTGGCGGCCGATTCTCGTGGCACGTTGGGTGGTGGTGGTGAATCCCGGCGCTCTCCGGCGGGAGCTGATTTGGCAGCACAGAAATCTCATTCACGAAGTTGTGGAGCGATCGGAGGCAGTGAGGACAGGCTGTGGCGAGGGAGACGACGCGCCTCTGCACCAGATGCTGAGGTAAGACCATAACATTATAGCTTACGTTTTAAATAAACATCCACACCAAGCATACGCAATCAAAATAAACATCTACCACACAAGATACATTCAAAACAAACATTAGCACATCACAAAAGTAGTCACATACTGGACTGAATGTTTACATTTTTCTGTCACGTACCTATGCTTGAGTGAGTTTTACAAAATATCGACAACTATTCAATTCAAGGCTGTTTCTTCATATCAATTTATTTGGGACGCGAGTATTTCGAAAATGTCAATGTCATGTAGATACTATAACGGCGTTAAAGATTGCTTGTGAGAGCTGTTTGTGTATCACCTAAGAGATAACCCACGCTTGTAAATAAATAAGTATTTGACTGATAGTGTCTAATAGAGCGTGTAGTTTCTTAGTTTCATACTGGAAACGTTTACTTTGGTGTAATAACTTGCTTACATTCACTACAATCTGATTTTAAAGCAACCTTAAGTGAACTTAAGAATGTGTACTTCAAAAGTGCTTTCAAAACTATACCTTTAAAGTTTAACCGTGAACCTAATAAATTCCTAAAATACATTAAATAAAAAAATCTTTAAAGAGTAACCCAGCTCTTGTTCTGGATTCCAGCTTTTCAAGACAATTATGCCAGTTAATTAAAAGAGCAGATTACTTAAATGTGCTAATCTATGTTCAGTCAAAGGTTTAATTCGTTAGATTCGACCAACCACGTCAAAAGATGGCCACATTTCTGTTTTACTGACATTTCTTCTTGTAAATAAATTCGGAGAATGAGTTTCAGTGTTTTCAGTCGATGAACTTAGTTAGCTTAGCTTAATTGATAATTAAATTAATTTAGTACAATACACAGTGTACGTAATGTCACTCATAATTTAAACGCAAATAATGTAATTTCACTCTCGTATTACTACTCCTAATTGGGACATCAAATTTCCTATACATAGCACACTTAAGTTTTTATCTCTGTGACACTGAAGTATAATGCTTGTACTTAGGAAAAGTAATCTATGCTTCTATGTGATTGAGCCTAGGTTACGATTGCATTAGGTATGCCTATTGACAATAAATACTTAACATAATTACAATAGTACACACACACTCTGCTCATACAATAATATTATTTATCGTTGATAAGCACGTACGATTTTCTAGGTTTACCTAGAAACGCTAGGGCAATAGGTGAGTAAATTAACTTTATTATTACTTTCTGTACTATGATAAACACAGAAAGTAATAATAAAGTATTTTTTTTCACCTGTACAATTATTTTTCATGTTAATTGCAAGACACATGCATATTAATATTAGACTTGCTTTTGTTTATCAATGGTTGAAGAGTCGCTCAAAACTATCCACCTAATAACTATAGGTACAGTAATAAGTAAATAGTTACGGCAATGACAGGTGGATTAAGTGGCATCTGCACAGAACTTCTATTGTAGCTAATTGCCACTCAACATTAAGCAGATAAGGTAATAATATAATCGTCATTAGTAATAACATAATAAAATTGCAGTATTTGAATTGACTCAACTATTAGTAATCACCCCTTAAAAAAGTTATTCTTATAACAGTTATTCTAATTACTTAGCTAAAAGGATTCTTAGTAACGACTCCCAATTGCAGTAACCAGTTTGAAAATTTAATCCAGCAATGGGCAATCACTTCACGTTTTTTATATTAAAAAAAATATTAGGTGTTACTTAAGGCTGATTAACTAACGCAAACTTCAGTATTAACTTGACATTGATAAATCGTATGTCCCAACTATCCCATACTGTATTTGTAACTGTTGTCAGTCAGGGCTGCTTTCACCTTGCTGTCTGGCTAAGTTGCCAAAGCACTGTCATGAACTTATCCGAAAACTAACAGCAACCTATCTTCCAGTCGGAAGAAGAACAACGCGCCGGTTCCTTACCCCGGCTGCCGTCCATCACGGGTACGAACACAGTGCCGGCTGGTCCGGTGAAGTCGGCCCGGTACCGTGCGCCCGGGTTCCGTACGGCGACTCGTGCGGCGTCAGCGCCAGGGTTGCATGCGCCTAGGAGGCGCAGGCCGCCTCCCACGCCGCTGCAGCCGCCACCCGCTGCGCCCGCATCGGCACCTAGCCTGCAAGGTGAGTTTCAATTCTTTTGTATCAAGCCCGCCACGCTATTCCCAAACCACTGTAACTCCTGTCCTGAATTCTTTTGTATCAGTCTTAGAATACGGGACAACCTTTAATGCGAATAGCTGATGCCAAGCATACCATATTATGCTTGTGGGTAAGAGAGACGCGAGGCGCCCCGACGTGTGTCAATTGTTTTTGAACATGCTGCGACAATGTGCCATACAGCTACTACAGTAGTTCCATGGCCTGATACAAGAACAAGATTCTCAGACAGTACGAATCGAAATCGTTTGAATTCAAAAGTTCTATAGTTTTTTGAGTCCCCTCCCCATGCATGAAAAACCAGAACTTCGCACTGGGTATATGTATTGTATGAAAGTCATTCTGTTTTAGAAGACCCCATCAGTTTTACAGAACTGGAAGTAAAGCAATGACTTTCTTTAAAATAATCCTTTATCACAGTCACGTCCGTGAAACACAACATATACGCAGAAAAAGCTATTCTTGTCTTATATTTCAAGTTATAAAAACGGACCAACTAGATGTGGTTTATTTATTACGTTATGTGCTCACTTTGCTAACATGTAAGGTCATGAGAAACAGCTAGAGACGGAAAATATGACTGCACTTTATTTATTCTTGAGACTCTCATAAAATGAGCCTTTTAATGTGCTGAAAGTTTCATTTGTTTTCATGACAATTCAACATGTTGTAGACTCCACAAAAAGACAATGGTGCTGCAAATGAATCGTCACGATTGTTCTTAACAGCAGCTAACAGCTAAGAGTTAATTAAAATAAGCCTTGTTACGTAAAGAGGTAGCTAATTATCAAACTCGTTAATAGGATGATGAATTGTGCTTTATACTTTCTAAACAATTTCAAAAGTTATTTTCACTCGCACTCAATGACATGAATGAGACATTCTGACAATCAGCTCGTTAACTCTGAACTAAATCATCTCGTTATGGTATAAACGTCTACATTTTGAATTAAAACTATGTGCGCACTTTAGTTGTATAACCAAACAATGTGTAAGAATACAGTCATATATTTTAGTTCATACAATGCATACGCACGAATTGTTATGAAAAATATACACCTTCAATGTTTTGCTTGTGCACGAGACAATACAAGTAGGTATGCATTGGTTGGTTACAGTTATTTTAAAACCACTGGTTCGATATTTAATATTTAAACATCGTATGTTTCAATGCCGTCAGGTTACCTTTTCTTTAAGTCAGGAAGCGAGCTGAAACTGCTTGGACAAACGTCTGCCTCTGTGCCCTTCTTCAATTTCCCATGGCGCGCAAGTGTCCATGACCGAAGCAAATCACTAGCGTTTACAAAGTATCATTGTTGCATTCGTATTTCTTTAACCCACTTAAAGTATTGCGTGACTGTTTTCCCATCAACTCCAAACTACTATTGAATACAACTCTTTGTTCTCGAATGTTTTCGAAGTCTTAACCCCGAAATAAAGTTTTTGAAATTAAATGAGAACCTGGCAAAAGCTTTTACGTCAGCTAATCTAAAACTATAAACTTCTGTAGATCACAGAACATTGGTACAGTTCACATTCAGATTACCTACTGTGACGTAATCGTGAGCAATTTCAACGAAATGTGCAACTCATTGGTTTTAATGTCACGTTCAATGCACCGAATACCTTTCGCCTGTGGTTACGAAAAAATGCACAGAATCTAAAACGTGCACATACGTTGCCAATGCAAATTGAGAATAATGGTTATGGGCAATCTTTATAGTAAGTAATGCAAGACTAATAAAATTAAAATAAATACTTGAATTACTCATGTGATGTAACTTTATCTATTGAATTCCGGGTCGCAATCACAGATATTTCTTTTATTATGCTGTGCTGTGCTCATGAATGAATGCTTGGTCGAACTATCATCATAACCAAACATAACAAACAGGTCAATCAAGCTTGATCTATACTTCAACTTCAAATTCAAACTGTTTCTATTTTACAGTTGCAATTTTAACTAACAGTTTTACAAAATGTTAGTGTCAATATTAAATAAGTCATCAGTTTTCAGTGATGTTACAAAACAAGTGATAAGTTAGAATTCCAGTGAGAAAACGAGACGCCCAAAAACAAAACCACTAAAATCACATTATACACAATTATTAATTCGCCACTCACATTACTACTACTCAAACTAATTTTCTAAATTAGCAAACAACTCTTAAACCATATTTCGATTACGTTACGTATGAATCGATTAAAACGAACGGTGAGTGAATGTTTACTATAGGAAGTAGTTCACTTCCTTCTGATGACATAATCGATTATCCTATGGTCTTGCTGATTAGTTTTAATTAACTTTTGAAGAAGTACGGGTCAGTGAACTGAAGAAAGTGTTGACAGGCCGTACACATGACTGAACGCTTGACGGAAAACAGAATGCTTTTACGGAATTTATATGGATTCCAAGAATACTCAAGGGTTTCTAAGAACTTCATTGTGTTGACATATTAGTTCTACCAGTGCTGAAGTGTGCAGTTTGTTGTATATATTTTCAATAGGTTATGTCCAATTTCTGGCGCTATTCGTCTAAAAAAAACTGTTCATGAAAATAAAGATATATTAATGTTATTATTTTCCAAGAGAGGGAGATGGAAGGCCAAAGACAAGAGACATCTGACAGGGGAGAATGGAAAATGAAAACGTGTTACGCCGACACCAGAACTTGTTGAACTTGTTCTACACAAGGGCAGAATGATGATGATTTTCCTCTAACCTAAGTGTAGGTTCTATATCACACTTACCCTTCTTCTATGAAGACAATACTAATATTCTAATGGTCACTGGCTATATACAAACACCTTTGCACAATGTTGATAAGCCAAGGCTGGCTAAGTTGATAAAGCAGTGACTACTTTAAAACTTAAAATATAAATCAAACTTGTTTAAAACATAAACTATAACAATTCCTCCGTTCTAGAACTTATAAATTGAACGCGTCATTAGGTAAACCGCCTTTGTTTCTGTAGCGTCACGGTTGGTAGGTACCAAATGCTTTGCAAAAAGTAGGCCTAACTGTTTAGACAGAGTATTTCTCCGTTCTTGACTACATTCCTAAGTAAACAGCTGACCTTAATGCTTCCTCATCGGTACAGCAATGAGACATTTCGAGAGGCCGCATCGGCATTTATAAGATACATGGGGTCTGTGATGTCTCTCTTGCGTTTACGTGTTTGCCTACTTACATTTTATATTGGCTTTGGTAAAGGAGGTTCAATTGTTCACGGTTTGCTGCAAGTATGTATGTCTACATAAATGCTATGTGAATTGCTGCAGGATACAGTACAGCGGCTTTTGTTTGCAATTTAAGGTCATTTATAAGTGTTAAGTATTTATTTTATAAAAAAAAACTGTCAACTTTGTTCGAGCTTATACAAGGTGTTAACAGACCGTTCACGAAGCCTTCATTCAAGCATTCTGTACATCAAACTAAGTAACCCTACGCAAAAATTAATGCTGGAAAACGACTTTTTTTTTGGGGGGGAAAAATCACGTTTTGCGGTAGAACTCAATGTAACCCACTCAAAACATTGCGCTGATGGTTACATGGAATAGTAAACGGCATGGCGGTATTCAAAGTACAGTTATAAAATTAAAAACAAGTATAAAAAAACTGGTGAAAATGTTGGAACTTTGACGTTCAATATCTCCGTAAGTCCAGTTCAAAAAAATGATTGCAATGACGGGGGGAACATGTGCCTTTCGGTTTCGTCAAGGGTCTCTATTATACAACCTTCATTAGCATGGGCAATACCCTAGTCAGCAGCTTGTCTATGTAGGTCGGTAAGTATAGAAACCTACGTGATTTACGCATAAATACGTAAACAAAAGCCGAATGCACGCAATTAACAGGCCGAGAGTGATACTGATAATCAGAGATCGGAATAGGTAAAGTTTATTTTCCTAAACTTCACGGAGGAAAGAAACAAGTCCGCCTAAAATCATGGAATATTTTTAAGTGCCGAAATAAAGCTGTTAAATCAGAGGGAGGTATTATTCACAAGTTACTTACCTCCTTAAGTTTAGGCAAACATACTCTACCTATTCCGATCTCCGCTGATAACTGATATCAATTTAAGGAAGTACTTATCATCACGGAACTAAACTCTAATTAGCATATTGCTCTTATTAAAATAGATTTCATAATAAACTTCGATACTTGACATCATACGTAACCCAAGTAACACCTTTCAAAACTTCGAAAACCTGTTTACTACAATGTTTCCGGCTTATCGGACGTAACCATTTAGTGGCGAGCGAATGCAAAGTTCTTACCGCTGCCATTCACTCATTGGCCGATGCATTTACGCACTAAGTACTATTTAAGCAACGAAAAGTACTGGCCTTGTCCTAATTTAACAGCATATGTATTATGTGTCCAATTCTCGCTTGATTCGGTTCTCGTAGACTATTGATTAATGGTTGACGTAGCATTTAGTTGACTACGCTTGCGATTACTATCGTTTGCGGCCTTTAAAACGACCTTTGATTGCGCATGAAAGCAAAACACAGCAATTGAAAGGAAAACTCCGAAATGTGCTGGAAGGCCTTTCATTTTTTTGCTGTAATGGACAAATTCAGTCGCATGTTACATGTTTAAGGAAGCGACAGGGTTGCCCGCGAAATTCAAATTTTCTTACACAATTTGCCGGTAGAGTTTTATATTGAGTAAAATATAAATTATTCTGGAAGAACCTAATCATATCCATTATTATATAAAAATATAGATTTAGAAAACCTGCTTACGGACACGTGACACATCACCTTTAAAATGACATTAGCGGTTATTTCTAACGGCAATAATACAGAGTTTGAAACAGTTCAAAAAAAAAAAAAACAACATTAGGTACTGTCGATATAAATATAAAAGTTAATACTTATTACGAGTAGTAAAAGCATTGAAAACTGCAACATAATCATCTTGATAATGAATCGATTTGATCTTTAACTGTCTTTAGCGAAGACACTGCGCATATGTTTATTCACATTTTTCTTTTTGTTTGTGACTAAACAACATTAATCCGGCCAGTGTTCTTTAAACGGAATCAAAATATTATTATAAATTATCATTTTAATTATTTTGACATTTTGAAAAAGCATTTAGATCCCGACTAGAGATAAAAGTTGTTTGAAAAAAGTTGCACTTTTTGTGCAGAAATGTAGGTACATAGGTGTGTGGCTCGTTTTGTTAGTCGCATAAATGTAAAATAATGTTAAATAGAAAACACATCAATAAGTGTTGATTGATTTTATTTTTAGTTTCTTTGGTAAAGCATTTAGCACTGTATAAAATATTTTTATAAGTATGTAAGAACATATAAGTGTAGCCTTGGGCCCATGGTATGCCCAAAAGTAAATATAATTTAAAAGGAACTTTGACGTATTATTACTGGGTATGTTAAGTTTATCGTGAATAGAATATTAAAATGCCACATGTTGATGAATGGCTAACCTTGAGGCTACACATTGCAATGTCACTTAATGGTAAACTAAATTATCATAGCGAGAAATATTATAAATATAATCCATTAGAGATACAGATGTAATAATTCTAATTCAAAATTACAATTAAAATACAGTTTACAATAATTGTAAACTGTATTTTTATTGTAAACTGTATTTATATATTTTTTTTCACGACGCGGGGACGGTAACTACTTTACACCTTAACGTAGTAAAGCATATAAACTTTTTTTAAATACAGTAAGTCTGATTCAAGTTTCAACATCTATAAATATCTCAGTCTTTAACTTATTGAAAACGCTGCGACCATTATACCATTATTTTATAAAATAATAATCTAATAGTTACAATCAATTACGACATAAGAAATCGATTGTGTCCAGTTTCATGAGTCGACCGACTAGAGCAGTAAGAGTACAACCCGGTTGAACAAAGTTTGCACCTCGCTGGAATGTCGGGCCATCAACACGAGGCGCAAACTAAACTCGACCAGGTTGAACCATGGCGTATCTTGCTCGCTTACCCAATGGTGGTGTCACGCTGGCTGGCCACTATTTAGCTTCATCCGGTTACATAGGGACCAGCGACATTTATTCATTGATACCTTTGGCTTTTGAAACAATGCATCGGTTTCCCCTGTTTGCACAGGCCAGGTTTTTGTTTGCAAGTTTTTTAGTGATTGCATAGACTGTTGGTTATCTATGTCTTGACTAGCAGGACTTACCTTCCTGGTTATGTAATAATTAACCTTATTTTGAAACATTATTGAAACTGTTTGGAATACTTAAATGTGAAGAAAAACCCACATTTGTGTCATATTTGTCATGAATTCATGTCATCTAAGTTCAAAGGTAAATAAGAGTTTGTAATACCTAACGCACAATACATTGAACTGAAAGAAAACATTTAATATGCAAACTTGTTCGTATAGGTACGTAGCTAACGGAAATAGTGTCAAATTTTGAACACTCGTACAACAAACTTGTTATTGTAGTTTGTCACAAAACATTGTTATGTTTATTGCTCACTTGTTTGTTCAATTGTTCTTGTAAGCCACATTTTAAGATACGTTCAGAACCTGCGTAGGTATTTTAAATAAACGTAATTTCGCAATCGTATTAGGTAACGTAGGTAACCTAGTAGGTAGGCAATGTAATTAATTAAAAATGCAAGAAAGGTATTCAAGGGCAGTGTTAAATAATGTTCCATTCTCTATCAACCATAAAGTACTCAAGGATTTAAAAAGAAATCATACCGGGTTTGTGGGACACCGGAGCGAAAACGCTACCCACGTACTCAGTAGGTACGTCATTCTGAACACCCCCATAACGAATATTTTTCATCGGTAATTTAAAAAAAAAACAGCTTTTCCATAAATTTAGACCGTGTAGGTATTGCACTTTTGTAACAAACAGCAGATTTAAAAAAAAATACCGATAATAATTTCTATGTAGGGGTGTTTAGAATCTCAAGATGTCAGCAAATCGGAAGGGGTCCGAGAGGGCCGATGCCTGCCAGTGCTGCGGGTTGTTCGAAAGAGATACCGTGGCCCTGGAACACAAAGGGCTAAGAAGGAACATGGATTGGTTTTAGTCAGTACAAGTCTGACACTCCCTCCTGCTCCGCCCAGAGCGGGTGAAGTCATTTGATGATTTCCCATCCCTAAAAAAAAAAAAGGGAGTGTTTAGAATGACGTACTGAGTACGTGGTAAGCGTTTTCGCGTCGGTGGGGAACGTATTTAAGTGCAATCTGTGTAGATTCCTGGAAAATCATTTACTTAGGCTAGTTTGATGCTTAAATTGATAAACATCAGTGAATTTCGTGTATGCTAAATTGGGCGATAAAAAGATTAGACATTTAATAAAAAACGTGAATTGCATTTTCACGCCAATATTATATTTTTAAGGAAATCTTTAGTTCATATCAAGGCCCAAAAACATGTCTCTACCTGTAATAAAGAGATTTAGATAAATTTTTTTTTGTTTCTGAGAATCGTGTAATCGGTCGATAGGGATAAGTAATAAAGAAGTATTGATTTCTCGCACCGTAGTCAGCTAATCACTTGAAACTGTTACATCTATTTATTTCTATCCATGTCATACAAATGTACACACATTTCATGTCACAGAGAAATGAAACTCGGAAACCATTGTACGCAGCCGCATTATTTTTTTATAGACTTCATGTGACCAATTGTTGTCGATGACTTTATCGACGCTCGAGGCTTTCACTTTGTCTATTTCTTGCGCCGATGTGTCGAAGTACACGGATAAAAAAATTGGTAATCACGGTTAAATATTAATAAGCTGATCGTAATAATTGGTAATTAGTGTGTTACAGAATGTTACCACATTATTTCCAAAGACTAGATTGAAAAATAGTTAATGTTACCATAGTCTATGATGTTTTATGTTTGAAACTTTGTAGAAGTTTCTTATTCCTCTCGTGGAATTGGTGTATTCTTAGTAAGTTAACGCCCTATAACGCGATATAACAGCACAACTACATGGTTTACAAACCAGTTTTGAAACGGTATGCCGATATCCACAATTACACCGTGTTTAGCACCTCACATAGCTACACATTCACGCAACATCCCACGATACTAAGTAAACACTAACAACAAATGTCAACAATCGTCGAGACGGAGAATACGCGTCTTGAGACTACTGACTATAGAGACGAGTTGTTCTAAAATCGATCAAGTCGCGATTTGTCACGATTCACGATCCTAGTTTCAAAACCCCGAAATGCCACTCAACCAATGAAAGATCGAGTAATATAATTCTATTAAAGTATTGCAAACAGGCATACCAGTATTTAGTATTGTCGTGAGCACTGCACCAAGACGAGGAATGAGTTCAAAGTATGAAGTAACGCAAGAGCGCGACGCATCAGCGTGCGCAAACGTTTAACACAAAACGGCTTTGCTTACTTAAGGTTTCATGCATACTAATACAACAGGAAGGAATTGTTCTAAAAGAAAATCGTCGGGAAATTACACAGGTGTGGTCATGGACCGTGGTCGACTGTACACAGTAATAGCACCTTAGCCAATTGCTTGTTTGCTACTTGCATCGCCAACTTCATTATTGTTTAAATTGTGATTTATCGAAGCATTCTGGTGCATCTGACATTTCACAAAGAGTATTTCCTAGCACTTCGTATAAGGCACAATATTATTCAGTGACACGCTAATTGAAGCAGTTCTACAACATTGTTCTGTAAGGAAAAAACCTAAAAGTGCAGATCGACGCGAGGCCAACCGGTTTGCAAGTCCAAATGACGCAAGACTGCGGATGAGTTCATTCTATAACAATAAGGCTACCTTCCTTCAATGCAATATCTGAGATTCTACGAATTAACCTCAACCTAGCTTCCACAGCTTCATTTTGGAGGTAATAAACAACACTGAAGTATTCACCTCTAAATAAAATGTTCCGTACTTTTGTGATAGCTCCTTAGTTTTCAGGTCACCTTAATCGCGATAAGTTCAAGTTTACTTGTTGAAACCAATTGGTTTTTTAATTTATTGATATTCCCAGAACTATTTTTGCACGGCCGGCCGGGCGGCCTTATCCAAACAACAATTTTCGAAACTTAACAAGCCGTAAAATATTATTGATTGACAACGAATATTTACAAGTTTACCGATTAGCCCACAAATCCGCTGATTCGAAGTCGTATACCAGTTTAGATAATGGAAATAACTTTCGAAACGTGCAATGTTAAATTACTAGCTGATTTGAATTTACAAATTCTTGATAGTAGAAAATCGATTTGAATGTTACACCGTATGTGTTACAAGAAATCGACACGTTTGGTTTTCTATTCGTCCGTTACTAAATCTAGTTGTGTGCTATTAAACATAACATTAGCTATTGCAGAGAACTAAAATTAGTTCATAGATAACTGTGCAGCTCTTACAAACTATAGGTACATAGTTTGATTACGTCGCAACGACGACGCGGTGACGTATAAGTATACAAATGTCGAGTGTATGTTAATTGTTGAAAAAAGTCGCTGTCTGTTGACATGCAAGTTACAAAACATGTTTACACCACCCACACCTCGCGTTATCTGAGAGCAATCTTCAAAAACTTCATAAATCTTAGGGGCCTTCACCTTAAAACGAGTTCTGTAAAATTAAAGATCTTTTTACAATGGTCCTAATAGTTTGTAATTAAAGCTGAGGTCAAAATATGGTTATGTTATGGGTATGGCTGGCTAATGTGCCAACGGTAAACAATTTTGTGTCCAATGCAGTACCGCTAATACTAGCACAGATTACCTCGCCTGCATGCTTGATTTTGAAACTGATGAGTCCCGAGATTTTGACAGTTTAATAGAAACAGCAACAAGTATTTGTACTCTGTAGTACTGTAGATCAGAGGTTTGAGTCACTCACATATGCTAGTTGCCTTATCTGCTGTACTTTGTATTGAGGTTGTATTCTTTACATTTTTCCATCAACAAGTTATTTGTACACATGTATTTAAAACGTACATAATCAATTAGCCAACAACGATTAAAATAATTACACACATAATTACTTGGATTAGCTTTCTATCACCACCGATCGAAAAATTAATGTTAGAAAACATGCAATTTTATCACAAAGGAAAAGAATAGGCCACAGTACAGACAGACAATGCAATAACAAAAATTACACGTTACTTCGAGATGATTTCATCGCGAAAATTGAGAGAGGTTTCATCAATGAGATTACGTGAATTATAACAGTAGACTGTTACTTTCTTAGCACTAAACTATGAATAATAATGAGGCTGTGTAACTACATAATTTTTGTAACAGCCGACGTTGATGGATGTCGGCAAAGGTTTGCTGTGAGACCACTTTCTCGCCATGAGAAAACTACATTCATCCATGTTTACGTCTCTGTTACTTTCTATCTGATGCTGGCTGAGGTACTTGTCGTTAAAGCGTACCTACGTTTAAAGTAGTGGTGTTAACATGAGCTAAGGGAGCCGTAATCATAATGGCCGGTTACATTTTTGTTTGAAGTTGCAACTCCTATTGAATTTTTGGGGAGAGTTAACAGTTTTTGTGACTAAGCATCCAGTTTGCGTATATTTGGAGAATAAAACGCTAACTTAAGGTTTGGCGTGTATTTTTTCAAAATTTGTAAACAAGATAACATAATTAATCATAGTAAAACTAAAATACTAGAAAAGTGTCACTTTATGTATGAAAACTTGTATGAACAAACTTAAGACAAAAATATTCTAACAAAAGACTTCAACGAGATACAATAGAGATGACAATTAGTATTTTTAACAGTATTCCACTTTTTAAGTACATTTAATATAAGTACTGATCCAATGAGTGCCTCTTCGTTTATACTTTATCCAGTGTGTGGCTTTTAAATTTCAAGGAATATTTCTTAAATATTTGAATATGTGCGAGTTTAGTGAAACCACATCGTTTCAAATGCATAATAAAACTCATTTGATACAATTATATCTAGTTATAGTAACACTAGCGACCCACCCCGGCTTCGCACGGGTGCAATGCTGATACTAAATACACTACAGAAAAACTGTGAACGTTGTATATAAAAACATAGCGGCCCGCTCTGGCTTTGCACGGGTATAAAATATATAGTTATTATACATATAAACCTTCCTCTTCAATCACTTTATCTATTAAAAAAAACCGCATCAAAATCCGTTGCGCAGTTTTAAAGATTTAAGCATACATAGGGATATAGGGACAGAGAAAGCGACTTTGTTTTATACTATTATGTAGTGATAAGTTGCAGCCCTATTGCAAGCTTTTGTTTTACTTTTAAAAACTCGTCAACAATTTAGTTTTGTCTTCGCTATGCTCTGTGAATTACAAACTGTACTCTGATTCATTTTGCTAACTGTACGTGTGCGAACAATTCGTAGCCTCATTTCGAGTTCATTCCCTTCCTGGTGTGTGATTATTGAATAAATTATAATTAAGTTAATGTAGGTTCATAAAAAAGTAGGAAGAATAAGTTCTGCTAATAATGAATAAAGAGTCAAGTAGAAAAAAAAACACAAAAATAACGTTTTGCTTATTACTAGGAATTTACAAACAATGGAAATTAAAAGGATTATTCTTATCTAAAACACACAAGGTAGTGCAACATTTTCCTAGAAAAACACCTTATATCAAGGCATTGGGACAACATCAGTCTGTTGATTATCTGTGGTGTTGGCTTTACATACTTGAAAGTTATTTTAACTTAAATGTAGCTTCAGTCACGTGGAATTAAAGACAGCATCACAAAAGCAGCTGGGCACAGCACAGTACATTATACTTATAGACTATGTAGGCTTTTGTCTGAACGATATCGATATATCTATTTCCTGTCTTTAGATACGACAATTCTAAAAAGAAAACTGAACACTGTATTGCAGAACTACCAGAAAAACAGACCAAAGAATATCCTAACTGAAATTATCGATCGTGCACTAGCTTCTAAACTAAGCGCACGACCTCACGTCGACTGTTAAATCAAATCATACCATGACAATAATCTAGAAAACACTACCTATATAAAATAGCAATTCCATGCGTCTCTAAATTAATCTCCGAGCCAGATTTTATTTCAGGTCTTAAATGATTTCGTGAACGGTATATCGTGAGTTAACCTGTCCTATAATAATAATACAAGAATAATACTGCAGCTACTGTGTAATGAACGCGTATAACCTTCTGCATTGCACGAATTTAATTATTTGCATTGGAACAAGTCACTGCTACCGCCAGTAATTGTACAAGAGTTGAATAAATGCAATCAGATTTATCTCCAGTCCACTTTTGGGAGGACAGAAATGAAGGTTGATGATTGTGTGGTCAGTTATCTAATCGATCTTGGGATAAACCACATATAATTTCACCACGTAGTTTTCCAGCTCATTTGTTTATGCTTCAAAAATGAAGTGGGCATCATCGTCCAAGTTTGCCTACTTGATTCCAGTTCATTCAAATGAACAGATGATTCGTGCATGTTTTGATATCCACTGCCCAAAACGATTACAAGCATCCATTTAACTTATTTACAACAACTTCATTGTTCTGGTGCATCGTATGCTAGTACATATTTATAAACACTCGCTAATAAAAGAGAAACTGTGATTGCTCGCCCTCTCTAGCCAGCATACGTCATGTAATCGCATCTGATGTAGACAGATGGGTATTAGTAAGATGCACGTATGTAGTATGAGTTCCGGTCTCTCACTTCAAAACTTATGTAGTTTTTCGTAGTTCTGTCATGATTAGTTTAGTAGCGTTTTATTAGATCATTTCTCTACGTGACTTAACTTCCTTTAGCAATTGCAACATTTCCTTGTGAATTTGACGCTCTAACTTCAATTCTACTGAAGTCTTGTTTCTACGCAACAATAATTTATGATTAGGTACCTGTCCACACAAGTTTTAAAACGCAATTCTATAGCCTATGCATAAAATATTCTTATAAATTTTTGATGCATAGATTATATGATGGTATTTGATAATAGTTAAATATTCTAAAATGTACACCAATATTGATACGGAGCTTTTTACAGTGCCTATTTCTTTTCCATTATTCTATGGTTACAACGGCTGTACTTATTATAATTGTTCCAATAACCTTAGGAACCCATTTCAAAAACCCGTTCCACTCCATCAGAAGCTAGTCGTGAGGTTAACATGGCTACTTCCTTTCGCAAATTGAAGAGTATACAATTCTTCATGGCATCTCAGGGTCAAGGCAGCTGATTAACGTGACTGCCTGTGCTGACATCACTCACGAGTTGGACGTCGTACATGCGTCCAAGGCACGCGCCACGCATTTCAATTACGTCACTGATATAAGATTAGCACATAACCAACTTCATACCTAAATAGATTCATTCGTAACTTCTTTTTGAAAGAACAAAGGTGACGTGAATGTGAACTAGAAGGGGACAATTCTTGTTTAAATACAGGTGAATGAAATCAATGAAACGTTGATACAATAATAATAACTAAAACTATAGTGGTAAATGAACAAAACTGATAACTTTTCGGCATCCTCCTGCTATCAGGAAAATATTCAACAGATATCTGAATACGTTTTGACTTTATCGCATATCATGCAGTCTGTGTCAAAACCTTACATTAAAACATCGTTAGTAATATATTTCGTGTATCAAAAATTAAAAAAATATATTATTTTATAAAATTCGTTTTGGTAAGTAACCGTAAATCACTTGAGGCACGTTTTTATTTCTCGTTCCAATCTGATGGACATTGGCCATCCTTATTATGTTTTCTGGAACTTTAAGCAATGCATACTATAGTTTAGCTGCTTCTTGTAATACGATGAAGTTTTAATACTAGCTTTAACCCTCGTCTACGCCCGCGTGGAAGTCGGGAATTATTGCACGACGACGCACTTACAGCATAAAAGATATCAATCCTATGGGGAAGCGATCACTTTTCCCAATTTTGTTTGTTCGGATTTAATTTTACCGAAACCTATTGACCGACGTCATTTTTGCTAAATGCGTTATTTGACATATTTTTAGATCATCGAAGTATCATGTGTCATATTATGTATTATTCTACTAAACCTTATTCCGCATTATTCACAAAGTATTTTTTTTTTTCTATTGGCCGAAAAGTCCTTTGATTATACGAATACTGAATATTAATTACAAACGAGGTTCAGTTTCTAATTATACAATAATATTAAGCCTGTAATGCCAGAAGGGTTACGCAGAGTTGTACCTAATTAGTACACACACATTTCGCCAGTTGTGTTTCAAGTAACATGTAATAGGAGGCGAACCTATTACCATCAACCGGGCATAAGTCCAGACTCTTTGGTTGCTACTAAGAAATGCCTGATGTAAAAACCTAGTAACACTTTTGAAGCCAGGACCGCATGCTCAGCTTATCCAAACCACCAAACAACTATTATTACATCAATAATGCTTTCCTTAAAATTCCAAAGACTTAGCTTACATGACCCTCCGAGACAAACAGGCTTTTGTATCACGTCTCTCACCAAGTTAGAGCCCTATCAAGATTTGTATTGCCTAGATACAAGGATACGTATATATATTTTGGACAGTGAAACATACGATGAAGATACATTGTTGTCTGATTCGTTATTCTAGTTAGAGGTCACAACAGTTTTGCCCTTATTATGCAGGATGGGAGGGACATCGACGCACAAAACGGTTTCAGTACATCATTCCGAAACAAGAAATTTTCCATCGGCTTTTTGGAACGAAGTTCCTTATCGGGCGTTGCGAAAGGTGGCTAGACGGAAAAAACCGGCCAAGTGCGTGTGGTACTCACACGCACACAGGGTTCCGTACCACCAAACAATAAAATATGAAATATTTTTAATATTATTAAATTGTTTTTATAAATAACAGCAAAACTAAATTTGTTTTTCATAGAATGTTAATGAAAAACAAAGTTACTGCTGCAGTTTGATGAAAAAGTCCTATATCTCAAAAACTAAACATTGTATCTTATTCAAACCAATTTTCGTTGAAAGTTTTTTTTACGTTCTATAATCCTAAATATTTTCAGAATTTTCATCCTCTTACTTTAGAAATTAGAGGGGGGGGGGGGGACACACATTTTACCACTTTGGAAGTGTCTCTCGCGCAAACTATTCACTTTAGAAAATAAATGAATTAGAAACCTCAATATCATTTTTGAAGACCTATCCATAGATACCCCACACGTATGAGTTAGATTTTTTTTTTTTTTGAGTTTCAGTTCTAAGTATGGGGAACCCCCAAAATTTACTGTTTTTTTTTTCTATTTTTGTGTGAAAATCTTAATGCGGTTCACAGAATACATCTGCTTACCAAGTTTCAACAGTATAGTTCTTATAATTTCGGAATAAAGTGGCTGTGACATACGGACGGACAGACAGACAGACAGACATGACGAATCTATAAGGGTTCCGTTTTTTGCCATTCGGCTACGGAACCCTAAAAATTAAGACCAAAAGTTGTAACGACACTTTTTGCTATACATATTGTAAGCCGTGCCCGGCGTGCGCGTGTTTCTCTGTCTGTCTCTCTCTCTCTCTCATAGAAAGCAAGCCATTACTAAAATTGAGCCTACTGATTAAGTTTATATTACATTATATTTGGTAATAATAAAAAAAAAATTATAACTTAAAAAAAAAAAATACAATTTCTTCACTTATTAATCAGAAGGAACTTCGTTCCATCCGGGTGTCCCTTGACACCTCTCAAGATTTTGTTTTTTTAATCTGGTTTTTTATAAATTTTTACCGTTTGTTTTTATAAATTGCTGATGAACTACGTTCTAGAGGCTCTGAATGATGTCCTGAACACGTGGTAACCGTATGTGCGACCAATTCTATGTCCCTTCCACTCTGTATAGGAATCAAACGTTATCTATCTATACAGGGTGTAATGGAAAGGGTACGGTAGGTATACCCTTTCCATTACACTTTGAATTTTATATATACAGGGTGTAACGGAAAGGCTATATACATACTTAAGGGTGTGTTACAGACCATTAAACTGAACATATTTCTCCATCGGACAAACATCGTAACACCGAAAAAAATATCAGCTGCCCCATACATTTGGGCCGATAGGTATTGAAATTTTGTATGGGGCAGCAGATAATTATTTCGCTATTACGACGTTTGTCCTTGAGAAACAAGTTCAGTTTGATGGTCTGTAGCACACCTATTAAGTATGTATAATTAAGTATGTATATACCCTTTCCGTTACACCCTGTATATATAAAATTCAAAGTCCTGACTTGGATATCAACGCGCAGCCTAAACTAGACACCTGAAATTTAGAGGGTGCGTTCTTTGTTAAGACTAGGTATCCACTAAGAAAGGGTTTTCCGAAATTCCACCCCTAAATAAGAGTTTAGAGTTTTGGGAATCTACGCCCTAAGAGGATTCGTTAGGGGTTGAAAGTTTATATGTGGAATCCGTCATTTTTGAAGTAAGAAGATTGAATTATAAATTTGTATGCTTGCGCGGCTCAATGGCTTCATTTTTGAAGCCATTGAGCCGCGTCGTTTTTGAAGACATGCATACAATCAATTCTCGTTCAACCTATTTAGGTCACCAACAATCCGAAAAGAAAACACGCCGTAATATACTTTTTTCTAACTAGAAAGAATTCTCTGGCTTCTTACTTACCTTGAAAATCACAGACTTTAACACAACTATTTATCCTATAATTACACTTGCCAAAGCCGCGGGCAACGGTTATTATCTATAAAATTAAAATGACTATTTTCGACATTATTTTGCTGGGGTAAAGCACACGTAGGCAATTGCCGAACTCCACGCGGACGAAGTCGTAAGCAGAAGCTAGTCTATGTATAAAGCGAAATGTAGTTTTACTATAGGAACTCCTAACCTGCCTACCGCTTTAGATATTACTGATGTTCTTTCTACTTGTGACTATCGTATGACATTTCGTGGCAGAATTTCGATATAACGTAAACAATAATGTTTATCTTCTATTCAGAAGCAGCTTAAGGTGCTACAATTGCATTTGAAGTAATTACGTCACTTAAGGTCAATAACGTTTTCAGGCCATGGCCACATCAACACTAACAGTTGTTTAAACAACACATTAGCATTTAACGAAGTAGATAGCTGACGAAATTACATTCGATTGCTGTTACAAAAATCTCAAATACAGAATTGCTAAAACATTTACCAATAAAAACCAAGTGTTTGAGCGTTAGCTAAGTCTTGACAAATATTTTGCATAGTGAAATCTTAGTGCTAAATATTCACTGTAGCATTGTCTAAGTAAATAGGTGGTTATTTACTCGGACAATTGTCGCTCAATTTTATGTCGCAGTGAGCAAGGGAAAATGTATTTATTGTTGTCATATCACAGTTAATATATTGGGCACTTAAATGCAACCAGTCATAATAATTCCAAGTAAAAGGTGTAACTACCATGTTTTCAATTAAATATTGAAAACATGGTAGTTACACCTATTACTTATAAAATGGCAAGTAGCTAAGCTCTGAAAGTTATCGTCACCATACCGACTGGCAAGTTACTAAACCGGATCCAGATCAAAGCATTAATTGTGAACAAAAGAAATTGTCCAAACACTCCCGTGACTTTTGCAAATTCGTAGGTAGCTAGCTACCTGTTTTAGATTCTGCTTCTAGAATCGATGACTGAGATTTCGTCCTACCAGTACGTAGCGACCTGGACAGCTCTGTCGTTTACCTCATTCAACTCCTGAAGGGTGTAATTAGTTGTGCACAACGGGCAGGAGACAAGTTTGGCACAATTATCCTATGTTGGGGTTTCACCCTCCCATTGTGTCCGAGAATGGTCGACAATGGGGTCATTGATGACTCAACTCTTTTCGACTCAACTCAACTTTTTTCGGTGAATATCCCTAAAAGCAGTTATGGTACGAATTTAATCAGTCTGGCAGTTATATTATCAGTCCAAACCGCGCATTTCGTTGAGACAAAACATTATGTTATGGAAGATTAGGAGACATTGTCGTAAATATAATTATTACTATTCTTTAATGTTTTCGTTTGTTCACGGGGTTTTGTAATAGAAAATAATCAACTTCATAACTCTTATCGGCGCAGTCTCGACTCTCGAGCCCAACACTAGGCACAATTACTATGATTTTGCTTATCGCCACAATAATCGCACGGTTTATTTCTCGCTTACTACTGTTGTAATCGAATAATGGAAAGTGAATATACTCGTTTACCTTCTCATGAGAAACAAACACATTGTGCCAATGGCCACGTAGATGATGTTTAGATTTCACACGTTATGCAAATGTTTCTACTTCATTAATAATGCTCAGTGTTGTTGGAGGAGCTCGTGTCTAAATAATAACAGCCATTCGGGTCGATCTTTAGGTTAAGCCGCGCTTGCCTAGGTTGGTCCGTGGATGGGTGACTATCCATTATATACCGAGTTTCCTGGCTTTTCTCCTTGCTTCCACTAAAACTAGTTTTTTTTTAAGTTGTGAAAAAGTTGGAGCTTTGACCTCCAATATATCTGTAACTAAAAGGTTCCCGGACCAAAACAAATAAAAGATTGCAATGACGGGCAGAATAAGTGCCTTTCGTCTTCGATAAAGGTCTATTTACACACATTATAACCACACCTAACCATAATCAAACTACATAATTCTTTTTTATTATGCCTACCAAGATCCTGGGCATTCTAACAACCTTCGGATAATTCAAAACAAAATTCACAATGAATTAACTAGTAAATTTTAATGTAATACAATATAAATTGGAACAGCGAACGATTAGATAGACAGAGAATGTTGATATGGAACAAATATCGGCGTAAATTTAGCCATATATCAGTCTGTGCTGTTTATTGTTGGGTTGGAATGTACGAAAAACAATTAAGATTACCATTATGAAAGCTTAAAAAAAATATTATAACAAATGTTTATTGTATTCTAGGCATAAAAAAAAACGATTGCTTTCTTAAATTTTATAATTTATTTACTGGAGTTAATCGAAATTTACAAAAAAAATAATCTATTGGAATAATCGCTTTCACACATTACAATAATTTAAAAAAAAAATGGTCGTCAATTTCAAATGCAAATTGAGTGGTCCTGTTTTACTAAATTACGTTAAGATCTGGTCATTTTCATGAAGTTTAAGAAAACCACTATTTTTATGATTTTTAGCCTCGACAAGCACTGCCGTCAAAATGGCGATGACTGTATTTGTGCACTTGAATTTTATTAAGGGTAAATTAAGAAACTTGTGCCCTAAATACAGAAGTTTTTGTTGCGTTGACGCACACTCATAGTCTAAAGTAATATTATAAAGAGAAAAGATTTGATTGTTTGTTTGTTAGGATTTAACTCAAAAACTACTTGACCGATTTTAAAAATTCTTTCACCATTAGAAAGCTTCTTTATCGAGTAACATAGGCTATATATTATCACAATCTTCTCAGACGATGTCGCGGGCGAAGTGCTATATTTGATAATCAGAATATTCAACATTTACATAAATAGCGAGGATGACGAATGAATTGCTAGTCCCTCTCGGGGCCTATACTAAGCCAGCGGAGGTTTGTGCGTCGAGCCCCCCAAGTGGGTACCGAACTATATGGGCCGTTGGTCCCAGCTGTCATTTCTAGATCTTTGACAGTCGTTACAGGTAGTCATTGGCCCGAAAGTCTGACAACCAGTCTTACCAAAGGGTATTGTATTACCCAGTACTTACTGGGTTGTGGAGGTCGGATAGTCAGTCGCTGCAAGTAAAATACTGGTATTCAGCTGCATCCGCTTACACTGGAAGCCGACCCCAACATAGTTGGGAAATGGCTAGGCAAATTATGAGCGCTGATGAAGGCCATTTAAAAAAAAAAAAAAAAATTTGCTCGTTTTATATATTCTTATGTCAAAGCATTTTTAGGCCGATCGTGTAAATTAATAGCAACCTTAATTGATTATCTAATTAATAGTAGTTGAACAAAGGCAAAGATATTAATTGTTCGTCATTTAATGGATAGCAGACATTTTTGGTTGATGCAATCATACTTATGGACATTATTATCAATACTTGTAACCACAGTATGTGCTATGCTAACTACCTACAAATAATAAACCTATATTAGAAGGACCAACAAGCAATACTTCAATTTTACGGCACTTCATGTTATGATGTCTCATGATGACAGTACAAGATATTAGGGACACGACGATCTATCAATCACTGTTACATTTTTTCTGTCCTACATACATGATACTTAGGTTACGAAACTAACAAGTTGTCTTCTCGTACTGTTGCCGTAATGAGATCTTGATTGATGATTTGCTATGAGTAACAAACATGATTAGAAAGGTAACATGTCTGTCAGAGAGAGCAACATAGAGTGACAATGACATCGTTTTGGACCTGTTGCACGCCACTGCGAACATTATGCGAACAATAGCTATGTCCACACCCATTCGTGACATGGTTTTTGTTTTGATCTCCTTTCTAAATCAGTCAAAACTCAACTTTAACTCTTACCACTTTAAACTTATTCTTGTTGTTGGTAAAAACGAATTCATTGATCAAAACGGAAACTTGAATGAAAGCGAAGATTGCACCTGCGTTTTCTATCGAAATTGAGAAGGTTAATGGAGCGGATTTCATTTAAAGTACAATTAAGTTATTTACCTTAATTAATAAATAAATGAATCAGTTAAGAGGTTAACAGTTAACATACGTATGTATAGACAAATGATGATTGATGAATTATTGAGAACAGAAATCCAATGACACTAATGTATGACGAAAAGAGAGAAAACTGGTACCAGTGTTCATTATTAATGTATTATATTTAAATACTTTGGTATTTTATTATACTGGAAATGTAAACAACTTCCTTATAAACCTATCGAATAGTCTCTTAAAAATAATTAATTCTATAGGATCTTATTTAAATTAAAACAAATACTTAGCTACCTTAAAAAAAAAAAAAAAACATTTTAATTAGTTAGGAGGCGTTTCTTAATGACACCTACAAGATATTCTAGTTTAAATTTAAATGTAAATTAAAATATTATGTACATGATGGACTAACCTTCAAACTAGTTATTTAGAATTTAAACTTTTTTTATATGAAGACGACGTAAACACACATTCCAATGACTAAGTACTTGGTTACGGATGTTTTGGTCAGGAATCTAACCTGTTCTATTCATAGTATTATTATTTTAACAAAAACAAAATAACACGATCATTCGACATGCTAATTTAACATTATGCAAATACGACTGATAAATTGAATTAATTTGGTTAAATAAAAATATTTGTTGTAACCCTTGTGTGGTTATAAGAATCGTTAGTATAGCCATGACATAGATTGATGTAAGATTTTAATAGAATTTAAATTGCAATTAAATCCAAGCTCTAGATTTTAAACAATTTTCTAAAATTCTGAACAGTATGTTGTAATGTTAAAAAAAAAACTCACATGAATTCGTTTAAGAAAACAAAAACCCTACTACGTTCTACAAATCAAGCTTGGGACTAATTTGTATGAACTTGTGACCTCGCGTCAACAACAATTAGCTGGCAGTCGGGTGTGCATCAAACTAGTCTGACCACTTTTGTGTTTTTCTTTAGTATCTGTCTTTGATTTTATTTAGAAAAACTATTGAAGTTGTTAAAAATACCTGAATAGTTTTTATCTAAATAAAATCACAGATCAAGTATATCTTATTTCCTCGTTATCGTTATAAATACATTATTCTAAAGGTTGTCGTTTGTTACATTATTATTACATAACATTTCAAAACTGGACGGAATATTCTTCGAGAACGTTGTTCTAAATAAGGTTGCGCAATATTTTTTTATCATAAATAATTAATATACATTATGGAACAACCTAACGATCAGGTTATTTAAGCATTCGACACCTTTGACAAGGTTTAGTCAAGCTTATGTTCCTCGAGGGATAATACCTACTCAATATTTTTATATTGTGTTTATCTAGTTCATATAAAATGATTGAGATCAGTGCTAGTAATCAAATAGTGAAGAAAAAAAATGTAGAAGTGTCTTGCTGGAATTGTTTCAATGTGGAAGATAAAGAAGAAGAAGAAGACAAAGATGTAGAAGTACCGTTATCAAAAATTCGGGAAAAGAATAGGGGAAAGTTTAAGTTATATTCTGTTTTGGTTTCTGAAGTGTCGGTGCCGAAAGCAGTTCCATTAAAACAGAAAGTGCGCGAAAATTATGCTATTGGCAAAAAAATAGAAAAGAAACTAGTCAATGAAGCTAAAAAAAAGAAAAGTGTATGTGTTCAAGTGGATGAAGAGCAAATTATGGCTATTGAAGCTGCAAATATTGCCTTGCCTGAAGACGACCTGTCTGACGTGGAGGATTTCGAAGACGTAAAAAGTGAATCTACTCAAACTGATGCAGAAGAAAACACCTCTTTTCAAGCTTCAAACATAACATTGCGTGTTGATGGACAATGCAGTGCTGAAAACTCAAACAGAAAATACAACCAAATTAATAAGGGATCTAGTGTATCTCCGGAATGGACAAACATTTCTTCAAAAATTAAATTGTCTTCAAAAATAAAGGAACAAAACGTGTCTAATGAATCTCCACCTATTACTGCTGAACAATGTAACGAAAACTCGGAAAACTCAAAATCGTCTAGGAATAACCAAATCATTAAGCAATCTAATGAATCTTTCGAATGTTCAGTCATTTCTCCGGAAGCTAAATGTGCTCCATTAATAAAGCAACATAATGTGTCGTATGAATCTCCAACAACAACTGCTGAACAAGTTAAAGAGGACTCGGAAAACTCAAAATCATCAAGGAAAAATCAAATCATCAAGGACTCTAATAAATCTGATGCATGTGCAGACATTTCTTCGAAATCTAAATATGCTCCAGTAATAAAGCAACATAATGTATCGTATGAATCTCCAAAAACAACAACTGCTGAACAAGTTAAAGAGGATTCGGAAAACTCAAAATCATCAAAGAAAAATCAAATCCTCAAGGAATCTAATGAATCTTTCGAATGTTCAGTCATTTCTCCGGAAGCTAAATGTGCTCCATTAATAAAGCAACATAATGTGTCGTATGAATCTCCAACAACAACTGCTGAACAAGTTAAAGAGGACTCGGATAACTCAAAATCATCAAGGAAATATCAAATCCTCAAGGAATCTAATGAATCTTTCGAATGTTCAGTCATTTCTCCGGAAGCTAAATGTGCTCCATTAATAAAGCAACATAATGTGTCGTATGAATCTCCAACAACAACTGCTGAACAAGTTAAAGAGGACTCGGAAAACTCAAAATCATCAAGGAAAAATCAAATCCTCAAGGAATATAATGAATCTTTCGAATGTTCAGTCATTTCTCCGGAAGCTAAATGTGTTCCATTAATAAAGCAACATAATGTGTCGTATGAATCTCCAACAACAACTGCTGAAAAAGTTAAAGAGGACTCGGAAAACTCAAAATCATCAAGGAAATATCAAATCCTCAAGGAATTTAATGAATCTTTCGAATGTTCAGTCATTTCTCCGGAAGCTAAATGTGCTCCATTAATAAAGCAACATAATGTGTCTAATGAATCTCCACCTATTACTGCTGAACAAGTTAAAGAGGACTCGGAATACTCAAAATCATCAAGGAAATATCAAATCCTCAAGGAATCTAATGAATCTTTAGAATGTTCAGTCATTTCTCCGGAAGCTAAATGTGCTCCATTAATAAAGCAACATAATGTGTCGTATGAATCTCCAACAACAACTGCTGAACAAGTTAAAGAGGACTCGGAAAACTCAAAATCATCAAGGAAAAATCAAATCATCAAGGAATCTAATAAATCTGATGCATGTGCAGACATTTCTTCGAAATCTAAATATGCTCCAGTAATAAAGCAACATAACTTGTCTTATAGCGCTCCGACTATTACACTGCCTGGACATGGTAAAAAGGACTTGGAACACTCAAAATCAATAAAAAATAACGAACTCAATAAGCAATCCAATGTATTTTTCGAATGTTCAAACATTTCTCCAAAAACTAAATGTACTGCTCCAATTATAAAACAACTAAGCGTGGCTTTTGAATCTCCGACTGCTACTGCGACTGAACAAAATAAGAAGGACTCGGAAAACTCAAAATCAATAAGGAATAACTTAATCAATAAGCAATCTCATGTATCTTTCGAATTTTCAAACATTTCTCCAAAAACTAAATGTGCTCCATTAATAAAGCAACATAGCGTGTCTTGTGAATCTCCGGCTATTTCACAGCCTGAACGAAGAAAAGAAGAATCGGGAAACTCAAAATTTAAATCTACTTTAATTGACAAAAACGACAGTGTGCCTTTAGAATGTTTAAATATACCTTTGCCAGACGACGATCTGGAAGACACTCAGACTTCATGTACTCAAGTATCAAAGGAACAAAATGAGGAATTTGAATCTCCAAGTACTCCTTCACAAGACCGTACCGACAGAAAAGATGACTCGGAAATAAAATACAAGGTTCAAATTGAAACTTCAACACCTAAAACATACATTGAAATTAAAGATATTAAGATTGGTGAGCATCCTCCTACAAAAAATACACCAGAAGAACAAAAGGATAAAGAATATGATATAAGAAAGGTAATAGGAAGAATTCAAAATATGTCAATTTCTGAAAGGGACGAAAGCGTGACTGAGAGCGAAAAAACTGATGTCGCCAGTTCAAATAATTCAGAATCTGGTTATGAGGGATCTTCTATTCGAGATTTAAATGACATCGATTCATTGAATAAAAATATGGCGTATGCAAGTAAACATTCAGCAAGCAGTAAATCTTTAGTGCCAATACTTTTTACCCAGGCACAGAGCTCTCGAGAAGATTTCAAATCTTCGTTGCCAGTGCTTAACATGACACAGAGAAGGAACATTCTAAAGTCCACAAAATCTTTATATGGAGATACCAGTGATACAGAACATAAACCCGTGAAATCTTTACGTTGGAGCACACTTGAGTTACCCAATAGGTCCTCACGTCTAGATGGTATGTAAATAACCCAACTTATGAATGAAATCATGTTCGCACGGCGACCAATCAAGCTATACAAAACCAGTTTATGGGGATCTATCAAAAACGGTACGGTAAAACATATACAAAGCGAGGCAATGTTATACTGGTAATAGCTTGGTTTGTCGCCTTGAGCACAAATGTTTCTATTATTTACATTGATCTGATCTTTATTTTGTACAAATTAATGTCTAAGCATTGGTATTTTTTTTTAATTTTTTTTTTAAACTTTGCCCCACCCCAGGAATTTCGCCTGTATCGTGGATGCGTTTACAAACATTTAAACTGACATACACAAACAGCCAGACCCGGAACGACTATCTGTAGGCCATACAAATATTTGTTCCTGTTGAAATAGGAATACATTAACAAACATTGCAAAAATATCAAGGGTGACGTTGCCTAGTTTATTGCTATAAATAATCCCAAACCGTGATTCAATAAAGGTCTTTAAAGAGGAAAATAATCACATTAATGTTCCGTCCCGTTAGTTCGCGAAAAGTAAGTCAGTCTAACAATTACACAGTGTCCGTCCAGCTTTATGGACACAACCAGCAAATTATTGAGAGGTCTCCCCAGTTTGATTCAATCCTACGCATTATGAACAACGGATAATTTACAACAGTTTTTTACATCGCGTTCTATCTCTAGTGGTATCGCAATGCCTGCATACATACACAATTTATGTGTACTAAAACAACAGGAAACGACCATGACATGTAGGATACGATAAAATACAGATTTTATGTGGAATTAAATAAAGTGATTTGGTCCAGTGACATGCAGTCGTGTTGCTCGTTGGCATAAACAGTGAAAAAATGGTTTATTCAGTTAGTTATAAATCGGAACCTAGTTATTCGTCGATAGAAAATAAAAGTGGTAACCCTGGCGAAACAAATGCGCCGTTACACCACGTCGATATTTATCGAAGGACAGTTGTGAAAAGTGAAAAAAAAATGACGTTTGGTTCGTTTTTGGGTCGGTGTTTGTGTTGTAAAGGAACTTCTGATGAAGATCTTGACTCTCCGGTAGATAATCCAACATCAGCTCTCGTTGGACCTACTGGGAGGAGTTATACTCTCAATAACGAAGCAACAAAATCCAGTGTTGTACAAGAAACAAGTGTCCCTTCATTGATTGTCACTAGGCCCCTTGATGATGAGTTTTCTACGTCTACAACAACACTTTTGCTAGCCTCTGAAAGAAATGCAAGTGAAATCAATTTAGGCGCGCAAAACTACTCTTTCAAAAAAATGGTAGCCGTTCCATGTGAGTCCTCCCAGGATTCAGACGGCAACAGTCGCTGCAGTACTTTAAAATCTGGTGAGAAAATCTCATTCATTCGAGAGGTTTTATCGTGTCGAGACTCTTTTTTAAAGTCTTTGGAGTGGTGTGATAATTCTTTGACGAGGAGCAAAAAGTGTCGATTTGTCAAACCCGACGAATGGCTAGAATTGAAGAACGATGGTACCGAAATTAGATTCGACTACTTGAGGCACGCCTTGTTTCTGTGGCACAAATAATTATTGCACTACTAACTCCACTTCGTTTATCCAAGCACTGACTAATAGTGTTATGTTTAATTTTATATTCAAATTAAGAGATACATTGTTTTTCTGAAATAGTTAATTAATTCGTGGCAACTATATTTTCTATAACTCATGGCACGATCTTTTCTAACATCAGGATCCTCAAGTTTATCTGAATTTCTTCTGTTTTTAACCTTTAAAAACACCATAGTATCTTTCCATAACTGTATCGGATTTACCGTTGCTTATGCTCTGGTTGCGTATATTTTTGTACTTTTATCAACATAAACTATATTAAATTCATCATTAATTATATTATTTGCGTACGTTTGACATCTGATTTCATTTTACAATGTTCAACCGTGTTTATTTTCGTACTGTGCTGTATGTAACAATGATGATAACGGTTGTATTGTATTCTTTCCAGATGAGGTGTACATGTCCGACTCGGTGTCACCCAACCATGCAACGTTGCCGAGGCGTTCAAACTCACCGCACCACGAAAGAGATATGCTTGACAGGGATAGGTTCTCCCTCAATAGGAGTGGGCTACAGGTAAATATCATTCATTATTTTGATCAGCTCATTCCATTAGCTAGTCGTTGGGGTTGTTGACGTCATGGCTAAGCTGCTGCGCACCACAAACGACGAATCGTATGTGCGCTGCGTCACGAAATCCATTAGCATTCCAACGAGGTAGTACGTTAATTCAATTAAGTTCTAATGTTATATGTGACGTCTCATCAAACCATATCGAGAAATATTTAGCTATCTAAAGACCGATAACGTAGACACAATTATCTACGTGAACAGTGTTAGTTGCTATATTGCAGCTGTCCTTACATATATCCAAACGGTCAATTAAATACCACAATAGATCAACAAAACCAATATTTTGGTCCAACCACTGTGAATCACCTACTTTTACATTAACCGTGTCGCATAAATGTTTCCACGTCTCTGTGGTTCTAGAAACACTTTTGCAAGCAAAAAGCGACCTTTCGTAACAAGCTTTAGGGCCTTTATGTATTGTAGGCGCAGTAAGTGTAGGAGTATTGTCTAGATGACCGCGTTGGCCATTGTATTATATTACTTCGTCTTGCAACACGGCCCGCGAACAACGAGGCTTTGCAAAACGTTTACTTGAACGAATACCTGAATTTATACACAGGCAGGGTGAGCAGACAAAGAGTTTAGAAGTATCTAATGTAGCAAGTTCTTTTACATGTATCTATTGCTCTTGGAATTAGGTTACTGTGCCATTTCAAGTGATGAATAGTATAAGTGCGTGCAACACGCCCGTTCTCGGACTTGCAAACTTGACGCTTCAATTGATCGCCCGGATGTGTGCAGTATACATAAAAGTTTTTTTGAAATGTTGTATATCGAGTACAGTTTAGGGATCAGGGGGGTTACTATGACGCTTAAAACATTATTGTTCCATTCCTATTCCAGAGTGTGAAAGAGATGGAGCTAGAAGACCTGTATAGCTCCGTCTCTTCTTCACTCTGGAATAAGAATGGAACAATAATGTTTTAAGACGTCATGGTACGCCACCAGCAATGGACAAAATGGAATTCTAGAACTACCATCTTCCTGCCCTAGTCCCATTCTACTTAGGATCGCCGCAATACGTTTTCTTCTTCCATTCTCCCCTCTCAGACGTCACGACGAGATAAAACAAAGTGCATGTGCATCTTAAAGAAGTTGAAAACGATGAGAACGGGATTTTAGTGGCGATGTTGATGACCCTATAAAACCTGATTATTGTTCACTTGATCAATCAGGCACCAAAATCCTTGTTGTAATACATTGCAATGGGAAGCGATTAATGCGACAAACAGTTTTAAAACACAATGCATTCGCACTGGGCTTGGCCTATCGTTGTTGACACTCGAAATGTTGTAATATTAATCCCTTATAAAGTGTCGTAGTGTGGGTAGATACGATAAAACGATATTACTCAATGCCATATGCGGTCGTTTGGCCCGTTTCACATGTCTGTGCGCTCACACTATACATACTGCATTTACTTTGTACCGTATAGGTATGTGGAGATCTACCTACCTTGTATACAAAAATTGTCATAATAAACATACAACCTCTAGTGTGGTGTTCGATCCATCTCCATGTCCAAACAATATTTGTTCTAAGAATTTAATTTTTTTTTTAATGCGATAAAACTTGTACTTTTTATAAAATAACACCCCTCTTTTTTGGTCGGGGGTTAAAAATTACGACATCAGCTGATCAACATGTAGGTATAAATAAACGGTATGAATTTCCAAAACTCATAGAACAAAAGTTGTTCAGTACCACGGTCTGAGTCACCATACGAGAGGTTGCGCGTTTATTATGTTACACCTTTTATAATGGAACCAAAAACTTATGTCTATTTTCCCTATTCTGTAGTAGCTGTACCAACATATGTACCAACATTATAATAAAGGCTGTCTCTCATTCCCTATGTGGTTTACGGAAAATAATAAAGAAAAATGATACCATTCAAAAACAATGATATGGATGATGATTTGGACCATTTTAGATCAAAATACAAAATAACGGATACAGCTAGTAAGTTGTTTACGTACTTTGATAGAACAGTTATTTTTGCGTTCACTCCACAGTTCCACACGCAATGCTTTAGAAGTTTAGAAAATCAGACATGAAGACTGGACAAATGGTATATTCTACTAAAATAGCGGTCGTGACAGTTAATCAGTAAAAGATTATCATTTCAGAACGGCAAAAATGTCTTAAGCACCATTTGACTGGTAATAAAAAGGAAATATACTGAATAGATAAAATAGCTCAACAATTTATTCTGGTTCCGTTTCTTTTTAAATTTATTTGTTAGAGACAGAATTTAAAACGAGCTTTATCTTAATTGAATCTGTGACATTCAAATGTTATGCTATCTATGCAGGATATCAAAATAAAAGCACTGTAACTAGACTTATATATCTTAAAAATACAAACAGAAACACTTCTAAGTTTAACATAAAAGGAAAACGAATCAAATAAATGATATTAAACTGTTAGGTTGTACAGACTTCCTTCAGCTTTATATACTTGTAATACCGACCAAACATAGGTAATCACATCACCACTACTTATTTTACTTAAAAACTTGGTGTTCCTCATGAAACGTACCTTTACAAGAAGCCGCCTCTTCGTTATAATTTTCTAAACAACGTGCTTAGTTAAGTCATCCAAAAAAACATAAATTACATGACAACATAATGTATCGATGCAGATTAAATAATCTGTAATACAATAAATGGATTTCCTGATCTCGTTAAGGTAACTTGACATAAATGCCTGTTGCTGTATAGGGCATAAAAATGAGCTTGCGCCTACGCAAGACAAGTTCCCAAGACTTGCGTGGGCACAACTGGACTACATTTTTTGTCTATTGTTTCGTATAAGGGAATTGAATTAAACTTAATGATATTAAGACAAAGGGGATTAGCCAGAAGATAGGATCAATATTTATAATAATGGTCCTTTTGTTTGTATGTTTTATTGTCTTGTATGCTTTTGTTGATAAAGCTGCAAAGGCTTACTGTGTTTTTATGCTTAGACATGTAAACATTGCAAGCAGATTGATGGATTTGGCGCATTGCCCGAATCCTAACTAACGACGCAATCTTGTTTTTTCAGTACAAATTCTCGAAACATCTCAAAATTTATTAGAAATTCAAGCACCCAAAGATCCTCCTAGCACTGTTTCTGTAAATAGTCTTTATTGAGAACTACCACATGCTTCAATCAATTAACACCCCACGAATAAAGTGCGAAACAAAAGAAAAACACTTTATTCAATGAATACACAAAAACAAATGCCACACGCAAGTATTCGCACAGGAATTGTAGTATCGAGTGACAGAATGATAATGCAAGCAAACAAAAACATGCCGTTTGGTTGGTTGACCGTAATTGTAGCTTAGTAGTGATCGCAACTCGGTATCATAGCAAAATGTGCAATGTGTTCTCTCACTACTTTATTTATAGATAGTATAAGACCTAATTCCGTGTGAACAGCCGCGTTGGCTTTTTCCTCCCGGATCGGAATTTATTTCGTCGGTTTCATTTTTGAATATTAAAATGTCTAACCGAAATAATAATTTGGGTGACTGCAAAATTTTGGTGAGAATCTAGCTATAGAGATAGTGTTTTGTATTTTATCCTATTCTTGATTCTGATGCATGTATGTTTTCTTTTTTTTAATGCCGGGTTGCTCTTGCCTTTTTCCAATTTATTCGGGCTCGGCGAAGTATGTTATCTTCTTTCACACTTCTTTCTCAATTCGGCGTCATCTCAGTAGTCAACCTCTTGGTAGCCATATCATCTTTCACAAAATCCATCCAATGTTTCTTTGGTGTTCCTAGTATTAAAACTAATATTCCAATGTCTCTCCTTTCCAGGTCCGCTCCGAATCAATGGCATCAGTGTACTCGGGTGCCGGGGAGGGCACCCGCGCTAACGTGACGATCCGAGGCGAGGTGCAGGTCTCGCTGTTGTACAACTACCGGCTCGGAGCCCTGGAGGTCGGCGTCAAGCGGTGTCGCGACCTCGCGCCCGTCGATGTCAAGCGGAACAGATCCGATCCTTACGTTAAGGTGCGTTTTTAGTGAACAAGAACAAACAGTGTGACAGGATTAGTAAATACAACATACCACACATAACACACAACATAACACTATCACTGACTCGTCGCTTCACCCGCATGTTTTATAGGAACCAACTGTGCTTATTACTGGCATAAAATGTTCTTTTTCAATTAGGACTCGTGCAGCTCTATATCAGAGAAATAATGTTTGTAGCTAATCGGACCACTTTCAGAAAATACCTTCGACATAGAATACAAATAACATTCGATTTTAAACTCGAAATGTACATACATACTTATAAATAAAGCAAACAGTAGATTGCCGGTTACAACGTTCTCAAAACTTTCCTAGGTCGGGGTTACACTTATAGGCATCCTGGAGTACCTACAAAACACTGCATGATGTATAGTAACTGAAATAACATTCACTTTAGAATGGAATATAAAATTTACCGCAATTTTATAATGTGGTTCCAGATCAGGTTATTTATAGCTGTTACTTTATCGCCAGTTCTGGCCATCTACTTTAATTCTACCATGGAATATTACCATGAACGGTATTTCCTGAACAGGTGAATTTAAAAAAATACCAACTTCGCTGCCAAAGATACGAAATATGTTGAAGCAGGTGGTGGAGGTGACCGCTTACTAGATTTTGAATGTCAAAGAATAATTTAACAATTCAATAAACACCAAACTCAGGTGCTAAATATTAATGGCTTACTATAAACCTGTCTAAAAATAATCGAGTTTACCAATCCCATGGCCACGGCCGGCTAACCGACAAAGTTGATTAACATATATACAACGAGAATATTAATACGAATAATATACGACGAGGATATGTCAACTAGATACCAACCAGCTCCAGTTGTTATTATTACGTAACAATTAAACATGACGTCGGTTATGTATTAAACATGGCGTGCTGTCGTCTCAATTATAGCCACAAATCGTGGAAAACATAAATCTTTTAGACAAGGAAAACCAACACAAAATACACTCATTTTGTTAAAAGGACTATCACTAGCCCGCATGCTGAACCGGTACCGATTCAGTACAGAACCGGGAGTCCCCGGGATTTACTACGGTATCGAAATCTGTTCTGCATTCCTTGCCTACCACACAACTCTTCTGTATGAAAAGATCGAAAGAACCTTAGTAGGAATACAAGGTTTCAAACGTTACATAATGCGCACAGCAAAGGAGTGTAACTCTCTGCCTGCGTCTGTGTTTACAACCCAAATCTCTTCAAAGTTAAAGTAAAAAGGGTTCTTCTGGGTAAGCTCGACTTTGTCTCTAATCTCTGACCTAGACTAGAGTCAACAGTAAACCCATCGAAAAATAAAGGTTTTTCTTTCATGATATTACTTTGGTGACATATAAAAATAACTTATCCTTTGTTGTTAAAGTTTCAATTTAATAACCGTCATACGAATAACTCGAAGCGTGGCCCTATGATCGTCGCTTGCGCAACTGCGAAAATGCGACCCTCTTACCAACTGCAACGGGTATTCTCATACTGAAAATAACATGTAATTCTTTGATTTCCAGGTGTACTTGTTACCGGACAAGTCCAAAGCTGGCAAGAGGAAGACGAAGGTGAAGAAGAACACTCTCAGCCCGGTGTTCGAGGAGACCCTGAGCTTCGTCCAGCCGCTGGCCTCGCTGTCCGCGCGGACACTGTGGCTCAGCGTGTGGCACGCCGACATGTTCGGCCGGAACGACTTCCTGGGCGAGGTGACGCTGCCGCTGGCCGACGTCGTGTTCGACGACCCCGCGCCCATGTGGTACAAGTTGCATGAGAGAGTGAGTATTCGATGCATCATTCACTTCTTGACCCCGTTTCCTCCACCCACCCAAAACTGAGAGCACCACGCCGCTTTAGCCGGTCGTGGGCCTTCGGCATCTCTTGTTTGCTACTCTGACGACATCGCCGATCCATTTGACTTAGTATCCTTGGTACGTTCTTCCTTATGACCAGTCCTGGGTCTCCACTCCATCACCTTACCATATCTGCCATCCAACAAATAGCCACAAGATTCGGAGTAGAGGCAGCGTACCAAAAGGCCCAGCGTGTGTTGGCCATTAGGTGGGCCAATGACCTGGCAGAAATCCACTGCATTAATATGAAATTAAATGTCATATCTAATTTAATCTTACCACTTCCAGACGGAACAATTCGATGAGCACCAAGGCAGTCGCGGTGATCTGATCATAGGCCTCAAGTTAGAGCTATCAGAGGGCGCGCGCGGGAAGGGAACCCTTCATGTACTCGTCAAGGAAGCTAAGAACCTCGTCGCTACCAAACCTAACGGACTTGCTGATGTGTTTTGCAAGAGGTAAGCTAAACTTATATTTTTAACTTTTCATTATTCGTGGATATTTGGTGCATATCAGCTGATCGTTTTAGTGTTCAGATGAAAGTTTAGCTTCAGCGTTAGAAATCAGTCACCTTAAGTCTGGCTTTTGTGACAAAAACTACGCTTATGTGAATATAATAATGCCTCAGGACATCGTCTTGGTATGACCTTGATATGTCTTGTATAGCGCGAATATGCGCACCAGCTTTTTCTGTCATGAAAACCAGGCCTACAATCATTAAACTAGGGGCCTCGACCTAAAGTCGCCTACGAATTTCTTTCATGAGTAGACGGCACTAAGGAAAATATTTATTCTTTCCACGACACCAATTACCATAAATTCTGGACAGGAATTTAAACAGCTTGAAACTGAATCTGTAATGATTTTGTGTTGTTCCCAGCTACCTCCTCCCGGAGCGCGGGCGCCTCGCCAAGCAGAAGACGGGCGTGTGTCGGCGCACGCTGGCGCCGCGCTGGGAGCACGCCTTCACGTACCGCGGCCTCGCGCTCGCCGACCTCGCCGCGCGCGCGCTCGAGCTCAGTCTGTGGGACCGCGACCGGCTCGCGTCCAACGACTTCATGGGGGGAGTCCGACTGTCGCTTGGCACTGGTAAATATATCCATAATACTGTAGATACACCTTTCTTCGTCTTAGCGGAAAACGTTCAAAAATTCATGAAGTTCGCTAAGACTTAAGACTGCACCGGTTACTTAACCGTTATTAACATAACATCACGACGGTTTTTCCCGAAACCGGGCACAAGTCCAGATTCTGATCACAAATTCTAGATAGAGAAACCATATCACAAATACAGCGTTATTGATCTAGCTTGTATGTTTTATGTTAATGATCTTATGTTACAAAACATCATTGATTGTACTCCCCAAAGAGGCAGGCAAAGGCATTGAGTACTTACGCCTAAATTTACTCAGTATAAGAGGAGGTGAAAGTATTGCCACCGACCGTGTACAGTCCAGCCTCAGTCAGGGCTACTACTGAGAAATACTTAGTAAAAACTAACAATAACACTATGTCTGACCAGATAACCGAACCAAGAACGGCTCAGCAGTAGAGCTTGCAGCGGGAAGCAGGCAACCCGGATTCAATTCCATCTTGATTCATACCTATTCTGGAACAAAGAACTTAAGTTACACATGTTAAACACACTTCCATTACTAATGATACAATACTTTCCTCCTACAGGAACATACATGGGTGCCAACGTAAACTGGATGGACAGCGTGGGCAAAGAGGTGACACTATGGCAGACCATGATGCAGCGACCCAACTTTTGGGTCGAAGGCTCCTTACCACTCCGGCCTAACCTCAGCAACTGATCTAATACGTCACGGGGCAGTTCTATAGAAACGCAATCAACATAGATGGCGCCACTACTATGTTAGGTACTACGTAATATTAAATATACGTGAAATAATGATATCGTGCCAATATTATGTAAGCATTTCTTTACTTGTAAAGCAGTGATAATCGGTTATCCTAATTTTCGACGGTTACCTTATGTAACAGTGGCGCCATCTAAAATATATTTATAATCGTAACCCCAAATACCGTACCTTGGTGTTTGTTTTTGTATTTTTTTTATCCATTGGCAGTGACTTAGGGGTTCCACAATTGTAATTCGAGATTCGAATTTCTGTATTATCATATTGAGGTGACGGTAACGAATAGTTTAATTATTTCTTAGAATTGCCCACCTGTTTTTGTCTTGTTGTGTCTCTAACTTTAAATAATAATTTATAGGAGAATAATTGAATACATAAT
Source organism: Cerastis leucographa (assembly GCA_963082945.1). Lineage (NCBI taxonomy): Eukaryota > Metazoa > Arthropoda > Insecta > Lepidoptera > Noctuidae > Cerastis > Cerastis leucographa. The sequence goes on along the minus strand of OY720356.1, from coordinate 13,913,870 downwards.
TACGTATGTATGATCACATGACATCGAAATCTATACAAAGTATTGTATCGGCGTTTGTATACTATATTCTTTACTTTATTTTACATAAACTATTTTCTTATACTTTGATACTCTTTATTACTTATATACTGTACGTCTGTACCCAATCCTTTTCTGTGGTTATAAGTGCCAATAAATTACTCAAGAAATCTATATGTACCTATTTTATACTTAATTATGTCATAAGAAGTATTACATCAAAATATTTACTTGTTCGATATTAAGATGCCTAATTTTGATATGTAACACATTCCGCGATGAATAGAATATTAAAATAATAGCTTTAAGTATCTAATGACAATAATATTTTCAACTTTCAAACTGCCTATAGTTAGATATAAACTAAGTTATGCATTTAAAATAGAATTGTAATGTACAAATTAAGTCTACATGAGTTAAGGTACAGCTCATGCATATTGTGATTATTACGTCTAGGTGTTTTAATAAAAATTGATGAATGATTGTAAAAGATGTCTGTGTATAATAAATTGGAATGCAAGTTAATATTATAAATATAACGACTCTAAGACGTCCGTAGTTTGTATAATATTATATTAGACGAATCTTAACAGGAATGTGAACGTTTCATAGGTATTCGTTTATTATTATATTAACTTAAATATTTTTTTATATAAACTTATTGTGAATTTAAACAATCTGAAAATAAATATTCTGAATAAGTCTTATGTGATTGTTTATTTTCGGTTATCATATTTATTATCCTTTTTATTAATTAGATACAATAGTCAATGAAATGCTTTTATCAAAAACTAATCTTCTACACTAAACGGATGCAGTAGAAGCTAAAGTAAAGAAAGTGATGTTTAGTGATTTCGAGATAACTTTTCTTTCATGGAATCCGACTCCTTAACCGACGGGTCAAAGCTAGACGGATGATGAAGACCAAAAATCACTTTGAAAGTATATCGCACGGCACTGCGTTAAAAAAATAACTGGACCGTAGTATTAGGGAGAAATTATTGTGGATGGTAATCATCTGGTCATAGTAACAACCAGTAGGTTATATATCTATAACAAAAGAAACTGAGCTAGCCCGAAGAACTCAAAACTTAAGTGGGAGTGGGCAGGGCCGTTGCTCGAAATATAAATGGCGATTGTCGAAACCGCAGTGGCGAGCGTGTATATACCAGAAGGCGCAAAGTAAAGAACTAAATTAAAAGTGCTTTTGGTGTCAATAAATTGTAAATACCAGGAAAGTATGGGCCCGACAGATAATGTACTGAATTTGTTGTACTTGGTTCGTAATTTGTCCATCGCTGCTGAACCCGAATTTAACTAGCGCTGTTTACTCTGGCAATATTTGTCTCGAAGACATTTATGTAGTTTGTAAGGGTCAGCTCACACCGAGACGCGACGCTGCGCGCACCTTGAGAATTCAGAATACGTTGCACAACGTAAATGTGTATCTTTTCGTGTAGAAAATAAAGTTATGTTTTGAATCGCTTTTTTAAAGTGTGCGCGCAGCGTCGCGTCTCGGTGTGAGCTGACTCTTAAGTGTTAAGAATAAAATGTACAGACGCCAGCACATCAAGCTACAACAATATGTCAAATTTCTTTCATAAATTTTCAACCTTGTTGTTAAAAAATACGGTTTAAAGTTGATTGGGAATATTAGACAGCTTGGGTTAGCTTGACCTGCTGGCGTCTGTACATGGTAGTTCATTCATTTGATAACTAGCTGTGCCCGCGACTTCCTCCGCGTGGAGTTTAACAAAAAAGTTTTTTTTTTTTCGTTTTTGCATTCTTATTTTAATTATTATTTATGTTTCTAAAATAGAAGTAGCCTAAGTTCCTCCTTATTACATCAGCTATCTGCCAGTGAAAATCGGCCCAGCGTTTCCAGAGATTAGCCAGAACAAACAGACAGACAGAAATCATTTTAAAAAATGTTATTTTGGTATATTTACAAACTATATATTTATAATATTACAAACAGACACTTCAATTTTATTTATTTGTATACTAAGTACTAACTCCTGATCGACATCATAGTTTATGCAAAAACATAAATAAATACTTTTTTCACCACTCCCGCACGAAAGAAGTGTCTTTCCTCTACGAAAACAGTGAGGAAAGTTGGTTTTTCCTCACTGTTTGAACAGTGAGGAAAGTAATGATCCCGTTCAGAAACTAACCTTGCCTGATTTTTTTATGTTAAGTTTTAAAGATATTTAAAAGAAGTCGGTTAAAAATAAATAATTTTGATTTGCTTTGTGACTATTTAATTTATTTACCAATGATGACTGAATACTTTCTTGCTGGGAGTGGTGAAAAGTTTTGTATGCAACTTGTGAGCAAGTTCATTTGCTATTCGTTTTGTTGAGTCTTGAGCGAACGAAGGATTGAAAAATAGAATCACGAGCGCAGCGAGTGATTATAAATTTCAATCCTTCGTTCGCTCAAGACTCAAAATCAAAACTCATAGGAAAAACGAACTTTCCTCACATGTTGGATAAATAACTATTTACCGGACTGAAGGAAGGTTTATTTAATTGTTAAATTAATCAATTTGGTCAATCCTACCATTCTCCTCCCATTTTGTCTTACTTGGCTTGCATGGCTTCGCTGCAGTCGAGTCAAAGAGTAAAGTAATTATATAGGGAGTCGAGTAAAAATCTATCGTTTGTTTTCACTTTGTTTCAGGTAACTTTTTTTCAACTCTGGCAACATATTTAAATGAGTAAATAATTGAAGCATTCCAGTCCAGCCAGTGTCTGATTTGTTGCAATTTATGATGCATTGCATGTATTTGTTTTACATGTAACAAAAAGCCTAATTTTTTGAATAAGTAATTTATAAAAAAAACTTTATTCAGAATCAAAACTTTATTCGGAATCATAATTAAACAATATTATGTACCATCATACATCTTACAATGTCAAATGCCTGTACGCTCGACCACTCAAGCTATACAAAACCAGTTTATGCGGATCTCTCCAATGAGACCTCGCTTTTGTATAGATAATGCCCCTAATTGTACGGGAAATCTATACAAAAACAAGGTCGCATCAAGCGGGGCCATGTTATACAGGAAATGTATAGTTTGATGTGTCGCCGTGTGTACCAGAATGATCCTGTATCATAGGCGAAAGGAGCAGTAACTTTATCTACTTGTAGAACTCTAATTTATCCTGATAAATTTATCATAATATTGTAATAATATTATGATTATTTTATATATTAGGTAAACCTAATAAACTAAGACACTTAGATAATTTAGTACTAAAACACGTAATAATAATGGGGAAGTGCGTGCGTCAGGTGATCCGTAACACTAAACAAATGTTGAAGTCCATGGAGCAAAAAAACACTCACGAGGCGCTCTTGTTTGTTTTCTATTTTAACCGACTTTCAAATAGGAGGAGGTTCTCAATTCGACTGTTTGTATATTTTTTTGTATGTTCACCGATTTCTCCCCCAATCGTGGACCGATATTCAAAATTATTTTTTGATTCGATAGCCACTCCTTTTTTTACGGTTTGGAAATCATCAAACGACCTGTCCCGCTTTGGCCGAAGCGGAAAGGAGTGTCAGATTTGTACTGACTAAAACCCATCCTTGTTCCCTCTTAGCCCTTTGGAGCCCTACCGGGCCCCTTCCGATTTGCTGACATCTCCTTGAGCCGCGCGTGGAACACGAACGCGCTGTCGAGACGGCCTGTCTTCTTAAGATGGACGGACGGTGAGGTTGCCCATTACCCACCGTCCACAGGCCCGCGCCTTTGGTGCCGGTTCGCCTCCCGCGGCAGCTGGGAAGTGAGGCTCTCTCCCTCTCATGCTCCGCAACCTCCTTCCTTACCTCTCGCTCAAGACCATGGATTGAACCAGGGCCGGACGCGAGTGGTCGCCACTCCTGGGGTGGTCCCATTGACACCATGTCAGAATCTGCTCATGGGATCCCAGGGAAATCGAGGGCAACCCACTTTAATAGGCACATTCAAGCTTTTTCATATACTTTTTAACGCATTTCACTTTTGGTGCCTGGTAATTATCATCTCATATTGCCAAGCTGATGATGGAAGGTGTAAATCAGGATCTGATAATCGGATCCCAAGAAAATGGCCAACACCCAAATTTTTGTGGGTATTATTTGAAACAGTATATTTCCCGTGTGATCCCATGGTCTTCAGGTCAGGATCTGATGATGGGATCCAGAAAAAATCGAGGAAACCCTCCAAATTTAATAGGTACACATGTCATAGGTATTATGCTGGATAATCGTTATTTAATGTTGCTGAGCTGATCATGAAAGGTATAAGTCGGGATCTGATGATAAGATCCCAGGAAAGTCAAGAACAAGAATAAGAGGAGGTTATCAATTCGTCTGAACTTTTTGTGTGTATGTTCAGCAAAATCTTTGCCAATCGTGAACCAATTTCGCGGTTTTTTTATTGGAAGAATATTATTCGCGGTGGTCCCGTTTAAATTTGGCGAAGATCTGATGCTGATGTTCGCAGATATACAATGGAACTTTTTTTTTATAGATGGCAAATCTGTCGTAATTGCTGCAATCGCTTGGATGATTATTTGTTACACAATATCATAACATAACATCACGCCTGCAGGGGGTGCGTCCGGCCTTGGTTCAATCCATGGTCCGGAGTGAGAGGGAATGGGAAGCCGTCGCCTCCTTCTGCGAAGCAGTCATGCTAGCGAAGGAGGTGGCGGAACGTGAGAGGGAGAGAGCCTTATGTCCCAGCCACCGCAGGAGACACCCCGGGCGTCAGGGGCCGGGTGGCCCCCGGCCACCGTAGGTGCGGGCCTGTGGACGGTGAGTAATGGGCTAGCTCACCGTCCGTCCGTCTCATGACGACAGGCCGTGCCGACGGCACGTACGTGTTCCACGCGCGCCTCAAGGAGATGTCAGCAAACCGGAAGGGGTCCGAGATGGCCGATGCCTGCCAGGGTTGCGGGACTGTTCGAAAGAGATATCGTGGGCCTGGAACACAAAGGGCGAAGAAGGAACATGGATGGGTTTTAGTCAGTACAAGTCTGACACTCCCTCCCGCTCCACCCAGAGCGGGAGAAGTCATTTGATGATTTCCCATACGTAAAAAAAAGCCTCTGAGGGGGTACACAGCAATTATTCCAAAGTTATATAGGTTAAGTTCCATGTTATTGGGGATAAGATTATTACCATGACATGTATTGTTAACAAAGTAAAATAAATGAATTGCAAAGATTTTGTATAGAATGATGAAAATTTTGAACAACTGAAAATGGAACAATAAAGAAAAAGAAGATTCTGAAGTCGGTGGCAAAAAAAAACAATCAATGATACAGAAGTCACCGATTTCAGAAGATAAAAATTATTTTTACTATTTGTGTTTTTGAAGTCGGTTTAATTTTTTTGCTTAGGTCAGCAGAGTGGTTTGTTATTGTCGTGTCAGCAACAAGCGTATAACTAGCTACCTAAATGTCTGACCTAGTATGACGGTTTTCGCGCCCTCCTATTTGATCGAGTTGTGTGTACATGCCTGTATTCTGCTATTTTTTTTGCAGGCCACTCAGCGTCGCCTGTATTATAGTTATTAGGTTTCATTACAATGCCTGAACTCGCTTTTCTCAGATTTAGTCTGCAACAGGCAACCTGACCTTAAAAGCTGTTTGTGGTCTTTTTTTACAAACTTTTTTAACCATTTCTAGCCCGTTTCAGCTTCTTAATGTAGTCCTTCCTCAAAGAGTAAGCTGGCAAGTGGCAACACCGACTTAAACTTTTTGACAGTTTGACAAATCGCCGTTGCAACAATAGTACGTTGGCTTGGGTTTTTATTGATTTTTAATTGTTTTCTAAATAAGTACCTGCAGATATATGAATAAAAAGCTTTCATAACAATGATGAGCCTTCAAGAGAAACTATTTCTTTACCTTTGTATTTCATTCGCAACGTTTAAATCAGGTAGAGTTTTAGGGCGTTGTTTCTTGTTATTATTTTTAATTTTGTTTGCTATTTTGATTTCTATCTTTATTTTTTTATTTTTAGTTTATTCCATAAACTGCTACCAGTGTTCAGGGACGGACTCGAATGATCCGTTTCAGTGTAATGAGTTTTTAGAGAATGATGTTGATTTGTTACCCATCGACTGTGCGACGATACACAATGCTCAGTACTGTATTAAGCACGTCGGGAGATACGAAGGTGAGAGTCCACTGATAAAAGGCATGAACCTCACTAATGGGTACATTGTCTATGTAAAAATAACTTGACAGTGGTATTATGTTGTATCAAGATATGTAGACTTAAATAAGCTTGTTATAATTATTTTACTGGGATGATACAAGCCAATATAAACCTACCAGATACTTATTAGGTGATGGTGATAGGCTATACTAACTCTGTATTCAATCATTGCTCACCCTATTGCAGTCTATCCCTGGGCTTAGGCCTAATTAAATGCATACTTGAGCTTTAGCTTAACTTTGCAAATGCTGAAATTGACTAAAAACGACAGGACGAAACAAGCCTTTATGTATGTTTTTTTTTATTTCTTTTTATTTTCATAGCATCTATGACTTTTCATACAAAACTGATCTTTTAATATAAAAATATCCAACAATAAACCTAGGTGTAGCACTAGATTGCTATCAGTGCAACTCATCCTCAACTATGGAGTGTGGTGACGGGCTGATGACCTTAGATGGTGGGATACTGAAGCCATCATCTTGCGAGCATGTGTTCAATGCTGGATACTGCATTAAACTAACAGGTGTCTACTAACAATATGGTGCTTTGCTTGTTAACTAAATGTAAATATTGGTGCCAAAAAGTTTGTTTTTTCAAAATGTGAGACTTACGTCAGTAAGGACCACATTTTTAATGTACACTGTATTGTATAGCGGGCTGGTTTCCGCAACTCCACGTCTAAAGCGCGTATTTTGCGTACGGGTGGGAACATTACTCCAACCACCCCAGCTCCCCGAGAAAGGCCAGCAGCCCCTTGGTGTTGCTGACGATCTCGCGGAGAGTACCTGGGTTACCTAAGTACTTTGCCCTGTATGTTGCAACCTCTGGGCAGTGTAGAAGCACGTGGGCTGCTGTCTCGTCCTCCTCCAAGCAGGCTCTGCACAGTGGACTATCTGTGACACCTAGGACAAAGAGGTGTTTATTAAAAGAGCCGTGACCAGTGATGGCGGCTGTGACTATGCGGAGCTGTAATTTGGTCAGCCGAAGCATCCGTTTGGTGAGGCGGCCATCTATAGTAGGAAGTGCCTCCTTGGCCTGCCTACACTCACCATGGTCTAGCCACAGTTTGTGGTGTTGATCACTGGTGCGTTTCCTTACCAGAGTCCGTAGATATCCGAAGGGGAGTGGCACGATAGGTTCTGGTCCTACTGCTGCCATACTGGAACCCCTTCTAGCGAGTTCGTCCGCTGCATCGTTGCCCCGGGAATCGCTGTGGCCCTTAATCCATTGTATGGTTATGTTATTGTGATTACCGACCTGGTTTAGGCGCTGGTGACACTCGTAAATTAACCCGGAGGTGACCGTGTGGTTGTCTAGTGCTAACAGTACAGCCCTGCTGTCTGAAAGTATGCGGATAGAGTGGTCCTTAGCCCTCCTGGCTAAGATGGCTGATGCGGCCAGGGAAATGCCCATGCATTCCGCCTGAAATACCGTGTTGTGGACCCCCAGTGGTACGGCTATATGGATGTTGAGATCCTCTGAGAATACTCCGGCCCCAGTACCCGTACCTGTTTTAGATCCGTCCGTGAAGATCCGTAACTCTGCAGGGTTTAACCCCTCGCAGCGGTGGTCCTCGTGGAGCTGGATCTTGTATTTTTTGTCGAATACAAATTGTTTTGGTACCCGATCGTTAATGGCTTTCGCCAGGGGGAACTCGTTGTAGAATCCCTCTAGTGCCGCAGTGTGTTGCGTGTTTGACTTACTCCACAGTTGAAGTGTTTTGAGGCGTGCTGCCGCCATTGTTGCCTCCTGTTGTATGTACAGATGGAGCGGCGGAAGCTCCAGCATGGCTTCGAGAGCCGCTGTCGGAGTGGTTCTCATGCAGCCTGTAATTGCCATGCAGGCAAGCCTTTGCATGCGTTGAAGTTTGTTCGAGGCTGTGACTAGTCTGGTGCGTGGCCACCAGACCACCGCCCCGTACGAGATCATGGGACGGATCACCGCGCGGTATAGCCAAAGAATTATTTTGGGGGATAGGCCCCACTTCTTACCTATCATCCTCCTGCACTGCCAGAAGGTGATGCACGCCCTGTTTATTTTGTTGTCTAAGTGACTGCTCCAGTTTAACTTACTGTCTAGGATGACTCCCAGGTACTTGACTTCAGTGGCTAACTGAAGTTCTGTATCAAATAGTTTAGGCAAGCGATAAGGTCCTAAATGTACAATTAATTTTAATGTACACAAAAATATATGAATACAATGAAACATACTGGTTTTTAAAGAATACGCAGTCATACAGCTTGGCAATGATAACTAATAAGTAAACTGTAGGTTAAAAGTACTTGTAAGTAGTTTTAAAATACACTAATTTATGCACTGGGTTACTCTGAGTTTTACAGCACTGGGCACTAATTATGGTTCACTGACTTGGTGGTAATGGATATTGGTAAGTAATGCACATGTTACACTTATTTTGCCTGGGAGAGGCAGGCTCTATGTGCCAAATCCAAAAATAGGATTTAGTACATTAGTGATCTAGTAAACGTGTATGTTACCCCAGCAAGAAAGTATCTCCTAGAGTTATATGAGCAGAACGTATAGTTGGTGCCTTATGTGCTGTAAATGTGCCCCCCATAAAAAATGTGTGCCCCTTGTCGTTTTGAAAAAAAAAGGGAAAAACGATTCTTGCTGGGGTAACGTTTTTCTAGCAGGAAAATTCTAAACGAATGATTGGAGAGAGAAAAATTGTGCATGGCCAGAGAGCTTATATGTGTGCCAAAATGTGCCCCTAAAAATAAAATCTGTGCCCCTTCAGATTTTCGAGATATTGCATTTCCTGCTGGAGTAACGTTTTCATGAAGCGTATATCTCTAAAACCATTGCATGTGCCCCTGTAGAATAAACATACACGAGTAGCTCTTAATGTGTGCCCCTATGTGACCCAAATAGATTTAAGAAAATATTTATAGTTTTCAAGTTATCGCGGTTTTATGGAAACCCGAAAAAACATCGCAGCGCTTAAATGAGACAAGGTATAAGTTCACTGAAAACTGTATTCGGTCCTTCTTGACGCTAATAATAACCATACAAAGTTTCAAAACTGTTCATGCATGCGTTTTTGAATAATCTTGCTAAAAGTCAAAACGATGGTGTCATAACTTTGACGGCAAAATACAAGGAACTGGCTCAATCCCAGATGTGTAGGTGTAAACCAAAATCGTGTGCCTTTAGTCAAAAATATATGGTGAAAATATTGAGCTTGGAATGTTTCGTATTAAGTAAATATAAACAAAAAACCAAAATATGTAAACAACGGCTGATTATCCGAAAGGTCATCGATATGTATGAATCCGTCGCTTTTTAGTAGTCATTCAAATTTGGTCGGATAACCAGCCGTTGTTTACATATTTTGGTTTTTTGTTTATATTTACTTAATGCGAAACATTCCAAGCTCAATATTTTCACCATATATTTTTGACTAAAGGCACACGATTTTGGTTTACACCTACACATCTGGGATTGAGCCAGTTCCTTGTATTTTGCCGTCAAAGTTATGACACCATCGTTTTGACTTTTAACAAGATTATTCAAAAACGCATGCATGAACAGTTTTGAAACTTTGTATGGTTATTATTAGCGTCAAGAAGGACCGAATACAGTTTTCAGCGAACTTATACCTTGTCTCATTTAAGCGCTGCGATGTTTTTTCGGGTTTTCATAAAACCGCAATAACTTGAAAACTATAAATATTTTCTTAAATCTAATGGGGCATATAGGGGCACACATTAAGAGCTACTCGTGTATGTTTATTCTACACGGGCACATGCAATGGTTTTAGAGATATACGCTTCATGAAAACGTTACTCCAGCAGGAAATGCAATATCTCGAAAATCTGAAGGGGCACAGATTTTATTTTTAGGGGCACATTTTGGCACACATATAAGCTCTCTGGCCATGCACAATTTTTCTCTCTCCGATCATTCGTTTAGAATTTTCCTGCTAGAAAAACGTTACCCCAGCAAGAATCGTTTTTCCCTTTTTTTTTCAAAACGACAAGGGGCACACATTTTTTATGTGGGGGCACAATTACAGCACATAAGGCACCAACTATATGTTCTACTCATATAACTCTAGGAGATACTTTCTTGTTGGGGTAACGTACACCTAAACTAAATTCTAATGTCTCAATTTTCATAATTCTGATGTGATACAGTATGATAATATTTATTTTAGATTTGATTTGGATTATTATGTTCATTTATGCAGATATTGCCATCAACATCATCAGTTAGATTTGGACCCTGTGAATGGCAATGTCTCCGTAATATCAAACATTTTAAATCTGTGTTGTGTTAAATGTTAGATATTAAGGCAACCAATTCATAAAGTGACAAAAACATTAAATTTTTCAGGGGGTATCAGCACAAAACGATACTGCTCATCATTGGATTTAGGAAATTACTGCAACTATGTGCAGCAGCCTGGAGACAAACTAGAGTACAGGACTTGTATTTTTACATGTAATTCAGATGGATGCAATGCCGCCACAAGCCTTAAAACTTCAGTCCTGTCTCTAATTTCACTTTGTATTATAAAATGTTTTGTGTTATAAGATCACACAAAAGAAATGAAAACAAATCTGCAAAGAATTTAATACTTGATAGAACAGTGAAATTGTGACTTAACTTTACACTAATAATGGGTATGAAAATACCCTTAACAAAGCCATCATTACGATATTTTTTTTGTTCTGTACTTTTAGTTATAACATTGGACATTGGAGGTCAAAGATCCAACTTTTCACAAGTTTAAATAAAAAACAATTTTCTAACTTAAAATATCTACTTAGTGTAATATTTAATGCATCCATCAGCACAATGTTTTGAGTGCATCGTGCGTTTTACCGTTAAACGTGATTTATTGCCCCAAAAGAAAAGTCGTTTCCAGCAATAATTTTTGCATAAGTAAGTAGTTGATTTTGGTTGACGGCTTTGTGAAGGATATGTTTACACCTTGTACAGTAAGCCAGACATCAGTGGTCACTTTGACATTAAGCTTGCCTAGCTAGTATATGTAGTTTGCAATAAAATAAGAAGGCCAGCTTAAAGTGATGTGACCACTGACCTGCGGCTTGTCATATATTTTGAATGATCTACATACATACAGTTCGACAATGTATAAATCCAGTACCTATTAGTATACATAGATAATTATGTAGTGCTTAAATATGAATTACAGAAGTAGTAATAATGTACATAGTCTTATGTACAAACAAGACAGCTAATAGGGTTAATTTAAATAGTAAGTAGGTTTATATTAAAAATCAGTGCAATGCCGTCCAACATCACATTCCATTTTATTTAAATATATTGTGTGAAAAACAGATTGATATTTACTTTATTATGATGCATTTACTATGTATACACTTTTTTACCTACAAATATGAATCTCAATATATTTTAGTTTCTGTTAAACATTGACTGACTAGAAAATAAAATATGTCTTTGTAATTTGTACATAGCTTTTGTACAATAAAATTTTAAATAAATGTGTTGGGTTTTATTTACTGAATCTGTTGTACTTGTTCTTGCTCGGTTTTTTTTGATTGGAGGATTTCTTGAATGGAGTACTACAATCTGTAAAATGTAGAAATTGAACAATGTAGATTAACTATACAAACGTCACGAATCATATTTTGTTCAACATACAGCCTGACACTGACCTGCAAATTGCAAAAGCTACCCTGGCGGTTTCCCCTTAATTGACCTTGATCAAAACTCGGATCTCGCTGATTAGGTACCTACATCACTAATAGGTAATTTATTTTTGTATGACCAGATGAATGAACGTGGACGAGGAGAAAGGTAATATGTAAGGATCGTTACAGGTAGCATTCTATAGTAGTTTCTGCCCATCCCAATGGGAACAATGCTTGAGTTTATGCATCATCGTCCTTATAGCGAGAAACAGAGCGTACTGCCGAGCACACATAGTCTCTATGCTGCCGCGTGCGATACCACTCCCGCTCTAGCAAATAACGGCTTTGAGCGACGACGGAACAGAGTAGGAGCATGGAAAAATAATATTGCGTGCTGCTAGGTGAGAGGCGCAACCCTTAGGGTCAGTTCACACAGAGACGCGACGATACTTAAAGAGGCCAGTGATTTCGCGCTGCGTCGCGCGGCTTTCTGAATTCTCACAACGAAATGTGTATCTTTTCGTGTAGCAAATAAAGATATATTTTGAATCGCTCTTTAAAAGTGTGCGCGCAGCGTCACGTCGCGTCGCGTTTTGGTGTGAACTGACCCTTACAATGATAAAAATTGGCGGGAACGCGTAAGGAAATGAGTCAGTCCGTATCTAATAAAAAAAACAAAATACTATCCAAACATTTATTGAAAATTTGTGCTACACAAGCATGATATAAAAATACATAATAATAAATATTAACACCGACTTAGCCAAGTAAATAATCCAGCTAATGCACAATAATACTTTCATTTTCACTTACCACACTAAGATTATGCGTTTTATACTGAACATGGAATGTCACGATTAAATATATTGATTTTCAAATAGGTCACTAAGTATGTAAGTTTTTAGGCATTATGTGGCATCATTCCAATTCATACATAAGTTGCATACATTAAAGCTATAATATTAAAATGAATTCATTTTCCTTTTAATAATGATAATAATTAAATCAAAAAATTGTGCAAATCATAACAGCTTCATAGTCTTTTGAGAGCATCTAGCACCTATGTATAATACTTTTATGATGCTAGCTCGGAAATCTAGTCTAACTATAATTATGTACAGAAAAAAGTTCAGGTAACTTTTTTGTACAACTTTATTCGCAACATAGGGACCACGATACATGAATACACCTAGCGTTATATAAGTAATGAAAGTAAATGCTTGATCGTCGTAAAATGGTTTAAAACAATAATGCAGTCAAAATGTATAATAGGAAATACAAAACGCAATTAAAATAACAGGTAACACTATTACATAAATCAGACTATTAACACAATCACTAACAAACAAGATGTCAACTTAACTAATAAAACTGGAAATAACATTTATGAAGTGCTACATAAAAAAGTGCTTTTCACGAGATCAGCAGCCTAATATAAATTTGTAACAAGATTCCTTCACAATAGACTTTTCATTTAAATCTAAATCTATAAATGAAGATGATATAATAGATTGGGCAAGTTGATCATTGATCACCATTTCACATCACGTTAAAAATCTTGAAACCATAACCCTGATTTTGATTGCATACATAATTGTATAGAAAATAAGTAAATCACATACACAAAGTAATAAAAAAAAAAACAATAGTTTGTGACATGGACATTTATATAGAATGTCATGGTTATATCACATTAAAATTCCTAAAACAAAGCAATACAGACTTTTGTTACTAAGAAAATTCATAGGCCTTAACAATGAGATGCCCAAAATGTAAAATTTCATATAAATCACATACACGTCAAGCTTAGCTGCCGAATAAGCCCAAAGCAAATTTTGGAATGATTAATTTTGATCCCTTAGTATATGTCAAACACATGTCTCGCGAATGTCATGATCTGTGAACAAAAACAGTTGTAAATAACAATTTCGAATATTAAAAATAACTACAAAAAAAACGCGTAAAAATAAACAATACAATATGGGTATGTAAAACACAAAGTTCTTATCAATAGGTTGCTATAAGGCGTAGCTGTACATAATCACTGATCGGTGAATATCTGAGTACCGGCACAATAGGCTTAGTATTCAATACCATGAAGAAAAAATCCTGCTTTTTCTTCCAATCTTAAATATCCTATCCTTACATCACTTGCGTATTAACGCATTCCTTATACATACTCTATCTTAACTTCAACATTAGTTATTTAACTTGTGACAACATTAAGACGTGGTTTAGACTAGGGAATGACAACTAAACCTTAAAATTATAGAATAGAAGGCTAATAGAACAGATCAAGTGCTTAAAGCTTGATCGACGTTTTTACAAGCATTTATAACTAACATTCGATTCCCCACGCTGCGTAAGCTAAGACCTCGACCACTGGTCGCATTTATAGAATGGGTAGCTTAGACCCGACATTATGTGTACTCGATTTCCCATCGTGCAATATTCCCGTCTCCAGTCGATTATACTATTAGTGTGGCACAAAAATATACTAAAGGCCAGGCCTCGAGTATCTCTGTCAAGCGACCAGTGATCTTAGACCTTCATGATTGCGAGGTTCCATACTCCTTGTCCGCCATTCTGAAGCGTGTGTTCGCTCGATAAGACAAAAGGCTTTTAAAGCTGGGCTGCTTATGAACCGTCGCGTTGCAGCCTCGCTTGAAGCGCGGCGACCAATTGTTCGAGCTCACGAACTCGTTGTTGGCTATTCTGTAGCTGCCGTTTTACGATCCGCAACTCTTCGCCCTGGCGGTTGAATGCGAGGCGTAACTGAAAACAAAATAATAATCATGTACAGGAAGTTTATGCTATATACAACTAAACGTATAAACCGGTTTTTTTTTTTATAGACCGTTCGCATGTTTTTTTGCCATCCAAACTTTAGTGATCAACATTCTCATTTATTTTTGTATTGCTAACAAATCTGTTTGGTGGATTTACATGTCACACGTACGAGACTTAGAAAAAACCGGTTGTACCGACCCCAAGTAACAAGGGACAGGTGCAGGAAGATGATGATGATTCACGAGTTTGCCTGGCTGTCACCGGCCAGCATTCTCAGCAAGAATGTTTCTTATGATACATTTCTGTGACGAAACTTGCAATTGGAGCAAGTTCAACAATAGTTTTTAGTTTACATACCTCATGTTCAGTACTGAACACGTCGCCTTGGTTGATTTGCTTATACAGCGGCACGGGCTCGGCGTCACCCGTCTGCTTGCCGAACATACGCTGCAGCTGGTGGAACTTTGTGTTCTGATTGGCGCTCGTCTTTTGTGATTTTTCGTTCACTTGCACCTGTAGAACAAGTATTTTTAGTTTGGTAAGAAAAAGTTAACAGGCTAACCACGTATTATTCTGACTAAAGAATAGGTCGAGATTACAAGCCATTTCTCGAGATTCAATCTCGTGGGATGCAGGATAACATTCTAGCAGATGCTTCTTGGGAAGCTATTTACAAAATGACATTGATGGATTTATAGTATCCGAGAAAAATGTGAGCTGAATGGCTGCGCTAAGTATGCATAGTTCATTATTGTGTACATACGGTTACATTCAATGAAATTTTGTTTTATTATCAAAAACTACGCTCAACGTATTATTTTTTTAAATGGGCAAGTTCTCGACTTGCCAATCTTGACCCCCAAATAAAAGAGCAATAAAAAGAAGTAAGTACAGAAACTTGAACGTACATCTACCTGCTCGTTCTCATTATTATGATTCTCGTTGGGCTGCCATGTGCCTAAGGGTCGGTAGTCGGGCGTGGTCTCTCGCGACAGGAACGCGAACTTCTTCCTGTTGTTAGCGTCTTGCGGCTGCATTGCCGGAGCGTTGTTGCTTGTGCGCGGCTTGTGCGTTGTTATTGTTACTCCTAGGAGTTATTGAAGTGGGACTGGGTAAGTAATTTATAAGATGGCTGAGCTAGCAAGGCAGAGGTGGGGCTGGGCAGGTACTTGACAAAAAGGCGTGATCACTTACTGGACAAACTGATTTTAAAAGTACCATCAACACGAAAAAGATAATGAAACGTCGGCTGCTTATTGCGGTTCAAGTTTATTATTTTTATTTTTAAGCTTCAATGGCATTCTCTATATTTATTTTAATAGGCAATAATTTGAATTGTAGAACAAAGAAACACTAAAGAAGCTTACCTGTCTTCATACTGATGAGCAATGGCGGCGTGTTCATACCACTCAGCCAGTCTTTGGCTGTCAGCGCGGGTAGAGGCGCTGAGGTGTCTGGGTACAAGTCATCCTGCAATTTTTTTTTTTTATAATTTCCAAAAAGGCAGACATTGCAAACGAACGTAATTTTAGTCTTGCTGGTAACTTTGCATGCTGAGTCTGAGTCACTCAGTAGTCATATAAATCCATTGTAGTTCTTACTGAACTCTGATGATCTAAATTAGCTTCACAAATACTTGCGTCAAACACAGACACAAACGCGGTTCACTTGTTTCTCCCGGTGATTTCATTTGTTCTATCTGCAGTCGCTTTCGTCGGGTTCTCTCGATTCATTGCCTTTAATTATTTAAAAATTTCGTTTATTACTTCAATGGTTGTCTACAAAAACTTTACCTGGAAGCAGTCAGACTTGCGTGGCACGATCATGGAGATGGGCTCGCATAGGCCTCGCGACGTGTGCAGCTTGTAGAAACGGAACACTTCACACGACGCAGTGCTCACGCCGCGTTTAGGCATGAAGCCTAGTCCTCGCTGGAAAGACAGCAAATTCATGAGTATGTGTAGCTGTTTTAGTTCTGTGTAATGAGCTTTATTTGATGACTTAATACACGATGGACGATAATATTATTGAGCTGTTCTTAAAAAGAATGTTTTTTCCAGTAAAACGAAATAACATCTGCCTTTCAATCAAACTGTATGTAAAACAAGTTTTTTTTAATTTTAATAAAATACTCAAGTTACTCATCAATACGATTTATGATTATAGCAAGTCAATCTGTATGTCTGTATCCTGTATGCACATTACATTCTACTGTCAATTCAATAATGCTTGTTTACATCAATCACTTTATACGCGTATATGTTCATTGAATAATAATATTATTAAACAATAGGACATAAAAGACGTTAGTGATTCAAGGACAATACCGTACGTATCTGATTAACTTTTTGTAATAATTTCTTTGCTCTGCATTATTGGCCCATAGTACGCTAATGTATGGCTATAAACTTCTCCCATCTTTCACTGTCGAAACGTTTTATAGTTGGCAATTATGACTTACTTGTGGATTACCAGACAGGAACTGATTCAGGAAATGCACGTACGGCGCCTCGTCCACCACTTCATAGTATCGGATGTTCCCGTCTCCCTTGCCAGCGAGGTACACCTGTTGTAAATACAAAATAATTAGTACAACTAGTACGCTTTGTTTGTGTTTGTGCTAAGCGGTCTACTTAGCGGTCCCCCGACGCTACGACGCTTGGATTAATGTAGAAGTAGTTTATATCCCTTCATCAACTAGAAAAGAGTGATGAGCTTCAAACGGCTGAGCAATTTTCTCGAAACATAGCTCAGAACCCTCTCGATTAAAAACCTTTCAAACGGCACCAATTTTATCAAAATCGGTTCATACGTTTTGGAGCTACGATGCCACAGACAGATACACACGTCAAACTTATAACACCTCTCTTTTTTGGTAGAAACGTACTAGCGCATTAGTAACCGCTCCTTGTCCCAAGGGTAACGTTTAGCGACGTTACATAGTATTTTATCAGGTAGACAGTATCTATCGCGTGGACACGACAAACAATTAGCTTTATTTTCATTGCTTAGTGAGGGTCGAACAGTAGTTACTAACTGAAGATATAGAGAATAGTACAGAAGTACTATTTACATTCACAAAGAATGCGGACCTCCAGCAAACGGTAAGCAAGAAACGGATAGATCTTACGTAAACTTATCGTAATGTCTTTACTTAACCGTGACTCCGACAGTCGTTTATTTATTTTGCCTTTTCTAGTCGTATGTCGATGCAAAAAGCTATCTAAGTTTCATGTTTCTCTTATTATTTTTCAATTTGTTATGATAACGGCCATATACAGAATCCTGACTTTATTTATTTAAACTTCATGTACCAGAGTACATAGGCGGGCTTACTTAACA
The DNA here is from genome assembly GCA_963082945.1 of Cerastis leucographa. Lineage (NCBI taxonomy): Eukaryota > Metazoa > Arthropoda > Insecta > Lepidoptera > Noctuidae > Cerastis > Cerastis leucographa. Next base: position 13,895,856 of record OY720356.1, on the reverse strand, counting down.
AGGCATCTTCTACCAAATCATGGGTCAAATAAGTCAGCATTGTAATAGATAGAATACACACGATAATAAATAAATAAAAAAAATATTAATAAAACAGTCTATCTGAACTATAAAAAATGTGTTGAAAACTTACCATATTGGTATCATAATCATAATACGGGAACACGACACCGGACGAGCTATCAATGGTCTCGCACACAAGCGGCTTGTCCAGATCATGTTGGTCCCACACGGCGTACTGACGGTCGCTGTAGCGTGAGAATCCGGTTGTCAGCACCTTGCCTTGACTGCCCAGGAATGTGCATTTGGAGGCCTTGGTGCCCAGGTGGCAGGGACCTTCCTGTAATTACAGGATGAGGGGATAAGTCAAATTGCAGAACTTTGAGGTAACAGCGAAAAAAAGGTGTTTCAGCCATGTGTTCTACTGTTACTGGACACGTGGAGTTTTGCGTTTGGAAACAAACAATTATTGTTTACGTGTGTGGACAGATGTTTCGGGATATTGATAAACAATTTAGTTGAGTGGTAGGCGTAGGTACGATTCTCCTCGAACAACATCTTAATACAAACTGGTTTTGTGGACAGGTAAAAACTTTTTCCAGCAGCATTGAAATCAACACTTCGTAATTCTATTCTTGTAGTTTTATAAGTTAAAGTCAGCGACTTAGGTTCATTGGTAAACTTAAACAGTCGTTATGGGTTATGTTTAAACAATATTTTAGAGCCCGAAAGTCTGTCTGTCTGATTATGTAAAATACTGATATTCAGCTATATGCGATGACACTGGGGTGGATGAGTTTGGGTTGGATTTCAGATAGTAGTATAGCTGGGAAAAGGCTAGATAGAATAAAATCTAAGTATCACTTACAGAAAGCACGATGCCTCTCCTGGGCTCGATGACACGCAGCTTCTTGTCCTTACTGGTGGTGGCGAGCAGAGAGCCGTCGCGGTTGAACGACATGCAGTAGATCACGTCCGTGTGGCAGTCTATCACCTTCACCGCCTCGCCTTTGCCAACGTCCCATACGAAGATCTGTAGTAGGAAACATAATTAATTGGTATTGGGTGGTTAATGAGAAAACTTACTGGTGAAAAGCGGCTTATGTCACCTATGGACATCGAGAATAACAAAAGCAAAATAGCTGCGATGTTGTCGTAGAGATATTTTTTTTAAATCCTAACTAATATTATAAATGCGAAAGTAAGTTTGTTTGTTACCTTTTCACGACTAAACGGTTGATCGGATCTTAATGAAATTTGGCAAGAAGATAGATTTCAACCTGAGGAAGGACATAGGCTATATATCATCACGCTACGACCAATAGGAGCGGAGCAGCAATGAAAAATGTTGCGAAAACCGGGAAAATGTGGCGCAGACGAAGTTGCGCGGGACAGCTAGTACTAAATAAGCTTGCGTTTGGCCGCCACAAGCCTGATAAGAAGCGATGATGCGGCCTAGGTGATGATGTAGCACGCTTGCCTAGAAGAAAGCGATTCACTCGAACTTTAAGAAGAGAAGGAAGAAGATCTAGAATATAATGAGCAGGGAAAAGGGAACCGGCAGTGAATTCCACAGATAATCAATTTACACAATAAATGCGGAAGCAAAACGCATGTGACCGTCTCTCTCAAGTTTATATCTCTAATGCCTTTCAAACAAATAAACAGTAAAGTTTCTTGTTGGCAGTAATGCAGGGGGGTTACTATGACGCTTAAAACATTATTGTTCCATTCCTATTCCAGAGTGGGAAAGAGATGGAGCTAGACGACCTGTATAGCTTCGTCTCTTTTTCACTATGGAATTAGAATGGAATAATAATGTTTTAAGACGTCATGGTACGCCACCAGGTAGCAGTTTCATACAAGTTTATTTTGAACCAATAATTATCGGTCATATCGAAGTACAATAAAAATATTTAATTAGATAAGATAAGACGAGACTTCACGAGACATAGTGCAACTAAATATGTTGACACATAAGTAGGTAATAAAGTGCATAAACAAATATATTTATTGGATGATGGATCAGTAGGTAATTATACTTAGTACCTAAAAGGTAATTAAGTCCGTCAGTCAATCACAATGAGGCATTTGTCTACCTTGAGTAAGAGCGGGCCGTGTTCACAATGATAACGCGTACGATAATGCGACGTATACAAGATCAAGGTGACGATAAGAATAAAAACAAAGTTTAACGAGGTTGCACGCGGCACAATGATTCTGTTCAATTAGAAGATTGTGTGACCTTTTGTGTTGTAGTTAACTGGTTTGAAAGTTAAATAGTTTTTTTTTTAATGTATTAACTGTTCTGTAAGTGGTGCTATAAAAACTAGCATATTTATTAAATTGAAAGTAATTAATGAAAACAACACTAACAGTAAGCAGCGAACAAAGGGCATACCACCGGCCACCAGCTCCTTGATGGACCACTGTCGTGAAAGATGCGAGAGCGCAGAATAACAGCCCAAGACCTACCATTGACAACCCATCAAAGACCATCCTGGTGCAGACGCATAAAGAGGTTCGTTCGAGGTTGTTGGGAATAGGGCCGGAACAAAGAAGATGAGCAATTTTTGAATAGTGCAATTGCTTTTTTTTATGAAAAATAAATGTTGGCTGATTTTCAGACCTACCCGATATGCACACAAAATTTCATACAAATCGGTTCAGCCGTTTCGGAGGAGTTTGGTAACAAACACCGCGACACGAGAATTTTATTATAAGATAATAAAAACGGGCCAAGTGCGAGTCTTACTCGCTCACAGCAGTTCGGGTTCCATAGCACCAAACAATATAATAACAATATTATGAACGGTCATTCATTAGTAAACTACCACTCAACCGCAAAACTAAATTTGTTTTTCATAATAAGATAATGAAAAACAAACTTAGGTACTGCTGCAATTTGGTGAAAAAGTCCCATATCTCAAAAACTAAATATCAAATCTTATTCAAACCAATTTTCATTGAACTTTTTTTTTTACGTTCTACATCCCAATATTATTTCAGTTTTTTTTTTTTAAATACAATAATATGTCAATATTGTTTGGTGCTACGGGAACCCTGTGTACGCCTGACTCGCACTGGGCCGGTTTTTTATTTTATTAGATACATTAATAACATTTTATAAAAAATAAATGGTACGTAATAATTTAAAAACGTTCTAACGTTAGCGAAAAATAACAGCGAAAGACAGTTAACAATTTTAAAACATCGTTTGAACTTATAAATAACTGTTCTGCAAACGGTCCCCCTACATTTATTATTTCGATTGCAATGCAGCACGCAAAACTGAACAGTCGTAACGGCCGCTTACATTGATGCTCGCGTGACCATCGGAAACAATATCAAGTTCTGTGTGTATCCAGCCATCGCGAGTATGAAAGTGTTCACAAATCAGAACAAAACACTTTGTGAACTATTGAATACCATTAATTGCTTCATGTTAAGAGATTCAATTTGCAAAAGAATAATAATATTTTAGTTGCATGCTTCACATTTAGAGATCCAGTTCAGTTGTGTCATAACAATATACAGTTATTTGAATTTTATACGATAATTAGCTTATGCCCACGGCTTTGTCCGCGTTTTGTTCCGTAAATATCCCACAGGATCATGCTACCGGGATAAAAAGAAGTAAGATATCTATGTGCTATTCCAGACTATTTTCTATCTCTGTGCCAAATTTTATCCAGATCCGTTCAGTTGTTTTTGCGTGAAAGTGCAACAAACACACATCCATCCTCACAAATTTTTGCATTTATAATATTAGTAGGATAGTAAATGTATTTGTTTATGACCAAGAATGAACTTGCGTTCTATTTACTTATTAATAAAAAATGTTACTGTAATTTTTGTTCACAAAGGATAAAGGGCGGTTTCGGATAGATTTTCATGAAGCAAACCGCTGTACAATAGGGGATAATCCAATTTTTTTTTCTTTGTCCTTCGTGTAGTTTATTGAAAAGTATTGGACACGTATTTTTTCTTTTTTCACGTGGTCATAAAATTACGGAGATATATTGAGTTGAAATGGCGCATGACGTCACAAGTAGGTAAGTTTTATACCTACTTGTGACGTAGTAAGGCCCCACTCTCCAACTTTAATGAGTTTTAACTAAGTAACGTTTTTGATATTTTGATAAAACAAAAAATACGTGTCTAATATTTTTGTATTACCTGTCTGACGGACAAAATAGAATGTCGTTTTCTTTACCCAGTCCGATCCCCTATTGCGTAACCCATATGAAATTTGGCAGCTAACTGTGTTGCATAAAGATACAGGATTACGGAAAAGCTGTTTTACTGCAGTTTTATGAACCTGTTTCTTAATGTGCTGGCACATTCAGAAAGTAGGGAACTATTTTATCCGCACCGATACGATCCGGCTTGTCTGTACTAGTCTAGCCTGCAACCATTAAAGCTCTTAACAAACTATCTCGAAAACAATTACCTATATGGGTATAAAGATTTTCATACAACCACAGACAAGACTTTTCAAAAGTACTTAAAACTATATCTACTAACCAAATAATCGAATCCAGCGCTGAGCAATATGTTCTCAGCCGTAGGGTGCCACTCGATATAAGCGACGCGTCGCTTGTGACCGTGTAGTTCCACCAACCAGTCCGTCAGGTGCATAGACAGGCCGCCGTCCGGAATGTGCCATAGTTTTACCTGCGGTGAAAAAACATGATAATGATCTGATGAATGAGGTCCAAGATTAGAAGTGGCTGGCAGTAATAAATAAAATGGATAAATAGATTAAAACTAGCTTTGCGAACAACCTATCCCTATATCATATTGTTCATTTTTATTCAATTTAGTTTTCTGAATTTTTCTTAATTATTATTGAACCAAAAATGATGGATTCAATCTTGATTTGAATTTTCTAAAATTATTTAAATTTTGAATTTTATTTACCTTTATTTCACAATGTATTTGGTTTTTTGCGCAACCCATAAATTGCTTGTTCGATGAACCGGAAGCAACATATCAGATAAGTATTAGTGGAGCAGTCAATTGGTGTCAATTATTTCAAAACAAACCAATAATAATGATGATTTTACTCTGTTATGTAAAGCCTACAGCTGTTTCAAGGATTTCTAATGAAATGCAAACAATCGAATCAAATGCATACATTATGATAAACTATACAGAACGCCGCAGTAATAAATTATATCACCTGTTTACACGACAACAGACAAATGATGACAATAAAGCATACAATCGAGACAACAGATACTTCGGTTTGATAAGATAATAGAATCAATGCTTGTTAACCGTTTTAATATAGGAACATATAATAATATATTGACAACCAGGCTACACGCTTTCATATCAACAAAAAGCAAGAAATTGTTCAAACGGAACATCCCCGTGTAATAGGCATCAATTACCATGAACAAATTGCGGATATTGAAAAAGTAAAAAAATTGGCACAAACGAAATTACCGTGCAGTCATCGGAACACGACGCTATGATGTTATCGTTGAAAGGATTCCATTTTATGTCGAGCACCGGGCCTTTATGGCCAGTCACTCGACTTGCGTTGAAGTCCAAGCGGCCAGTCTGGAAAAGAAACATAAAACATTTGAATTTTGAATATACAAAATGTTCCTAATACTTACTACCAACGCCCTGGTTTGGCCCATATTCTAGCAATTTGCTCAGTCATGAATCTCGATTTAAACTGCCAGATTTGATATTAATCTCAATTCTCTCTTTTTAAATCGAGATTCATGACCGAGTGTCATTTCAAAATACGAGCCTTAAAAGATTTCATAGTAAACGTTTGAGAAATATAATAGGTTCCGCTTTATAAACATATCATTTTACATCAGACAAAGTGACCGCTTTAACAAACAATTACGTTGCAAGCACTTGCGCCAGACGTGCGATGCTGAAGGAAATTTTGCAATGTCGCAGTTTTATAACAAATGCATAAAAAAAGATACACATTTCTCACGCTATTAGCAATCACAGCACATTTTCAGTTAGAGTGGCACGAATTGATAACACAGCGGATGTTTCAATAACGCGTGTACTTTTGAACGTAATGAGGAGCATGGGCGGATAGTAGTAAATTATTCAAGTGTCAAGCTAAAGACCATTATTTATACAGGTGTTTTAAAAGGTGGCTGACATAATACGAGTCAATGAGTAGGTAGGTACATTAAAGTGAAATATAAAACAAATAGAGATTTCATAATCTTCGAGAACGGGAAGAATTAAAAAAGAAAAAAAAAAAACATTTTTAAGGGCTAGGTTTGAACTAAACCGGTAAGCTCATGCTGCATTGACAAGTGGGATGGAAACCGCAAGTTAAACGCTATCTCCGAAAAAAAGGCTTATCGACCTAATTAGCTTTTTTATTGTATTGGGATCTGCCTATCTGAGTCAGATAAGCAATCAAATTGATTAATCTGGCTTGAGTATACCTTGTACAAACACGGTGTTGGTACACAAAGCTTATGTGGGGCGCAAACTAGGGTGGTTCAGACACAATGTTAGTAAAAGAAACGCAAATATTGGTGTTTGGCGAGCCGATGACGTCTTACATTTCTCCTGAAGGCTAAAACTTGTATGTTATGTAAAACAGATTCGGTTTTTATTCCGAACTTCAACAGTCAGGCCAGCATATTTGGCAGGAGCCATTCTGGAGTAATAGAATAAATGATTGAACTTAATGGAATTTCTAAAAAACATCTAATTAGGTTTGCCTTTGTTTGGCTATTATTTTAAATCCGGGTCTCGCCGAAGCCCGAGTTTCCCTACCTTCCTTTTGGTTTAGTCGTAATCGGATAAAAAAAGCCGAAAGCTGAGGACATGGTTAAAAAGGTTGGGTTAAAGTTTGTTTCTAAGATTATCAATTAATGCAATTAATTGATAATCTTAGAAACAAACGTCAACGTACCTAATAAATTGTTTTAGTAGTTGAGTAAAACTTGAGCGTTTAAGAACTGACGTATTGAATAACAGAAACAATAACAAAAATTTATAATATGACAATAGAAGAAAACAAAACAAATGGCTATTTTATCTGATTATGAGCACCATTCGTCGCATTCTCGTGCTTTGCTTTCATCATAATAATATTTTATCTTGTCTGGTTTTTTTCAAATAAGCAATAAAATTGCTTCAGGAACGAATACATAAACAAGGCTGGAATGCAAATCTTTGAATGTTTTTTATACTTACTTTTTAATAATTATGATAAAGGGCAATGGTCATTAAGCAACATCTGGATGGATAAGGGAATTAGTGATTAAGAATGCACATTGCACTTGGTTGAAATCGGAAAGGGCAAGCAAGGTGCAGTTTTTGATAACATTTTTTTTTTATTATTTTGTTTAATACTTACATTATCCAATGGCAGAACAAGGAAGGCCCCACCTCCAGCCACCTCCGTCACTATGGCAACGAACTTAGGGTTGACAGCGCAGAAGTTAGAATCGTGCGCATTCCTAGTGATCTTTATGTTGTCATAGCAACGCTCTCGTTTGAACGGAACCCCGTAGACATGGCGGAATTTGGAGCTTCTCACGCCACGGAACCATACCTGAAAAACGTTTTCCAGTGTGAGCTGTTGGGAAACAAAAAAGCAAGAATCATTGCAAACCAAAGCATAGAATATATAGTATATTTTTCTACTAAATATAATGTTATAAATACAAATACTACATAACGCGAAAGTTAACTAATTACCTAATAACTTGACTAGCTGCCACACTGCCGCCAACTAAGTTGGCATAAGTGTATTTTGCGTGACGGGTTATGAAATCGTCAGTAGTTTTTATTTGTGAAACAAGTGTGTTTATACATATTTTTATCTTTAATAGAAGAGATTGTTTCGAAAAAAAAAAGCTTTATGGATGTGTACCTATATTGGCCGTTTTCTAGAAACTTTTTGCTAGTAAAAATGAAGATATCTCAAGAATGCAATGACAACATCTAGTCAGCTCATAAATGATTTCGTCATCCAGTGAGAGTAACAACGACATCATTATCTGCTTGTTATTTACGCCTACCGTTTGTGAACGGTCATCATAACTTACGAATAGCATTTAATACGTTTGAATATTTTTTTACTATCATCGTAATGTGTTCGAAATGTATTAAAATAGAGATTTTTGAACTAGATTTAAACAAATTCTGTTTTTGATACCAGTCGACTTGATTACTTACTCTTTTTTTCGATGGTTAAAAAAGAATACATGGCCATTTGTCCATTTATAATTGAAAAAGGTTTTACTATGTAGTTGCCAGAACTCATTTGATAACAATTACAGAACCAAAAATTAAGCATTTAACGTGAGTGCAAAGTAATTATCTTTTTTAACAAAACACTTAAGTTGAACAAAAGAAAGTGCCAGTTTTTTTTTTTTTTTAAATAAGTTTGACGCTTATATTTGGGCACTTACTAATTGTTGGTATTACAGACAGTCAGACACTAGGATTGCACGCAATAAGAGAAAATATGAACTCAATTCTAAACAGATGAATAATTCAAATCGAATGAGTGATCTAATAATCTTTATCATTGTGATAAAAATGCAAATTCGAATCCAGTTTTTTTTTTTTTTATATTATATGGTTTGTGATTGGTTTTTGAATGCCATCTTCTGTGAAATAAATATTTGGGATATAATTTTGCCACTACTGATAGGTACTTGGGTATCGAAATACACAATACATCAATGCGAGTTCGTACACATTACGTACCTATTTGAAAAAATAAATTATTACAACTTTCTCTCGGTCTCTGATAGTTAAAATGTTCAAGTATAATTTAAAAACCTATTAACGACTTTAGAAATTATCCAGTTATCATCTTATCATGAATCAATTTCTCTCATTTACTACGACGTTTATAGTTGATTGTTAACCACTTAGGTACCTACAATAAAAAACCGGCCAAGTGCGAGTCGGACTCGCGCACGAAGGGTTCCGTACATTATCCATCATTTTTTTGTATGGGAGCCCCCTTAAATATTTATTTTATTCTGTTTTTAGTATTTGTTGTTATAACATCAATAGGAATACATAATATGTAGAAATTTCAACTGGCTAACTATTACGGTTCATGAGATACAGCCTGGTGACAGACGGACGGACGTATGGACAGCGAAGTCTCAGTAATAGGGTCCCGTTTGACCCTTTGGGTACGGAACCCTTAAAATATGCCTAAGCTTCGAGAGAAACAAGAAATAAAATAGAAAGTTTATAATCATAGCGAAATGAGTGGTTTTAAACCTTGTCTGAAATTACTATTATTACCTATAGTCAAACCCCCATCCGAAACAACCCAGCTGGGGAGTTCGTGTAGTAGGTACCTACACATCTCGTCAAATTGAAACAAAAACGGTTTTATTAAAATTGTCTATTAACCGTGTTGAGTATGCCGCGAGAATTAAGAGCAATAACCATAATTGCGTAACGGATTATTAATATCAAGTGTCTTATACACACGCTCTACATTTAGAAGTGGGGCAATAAGTTTAAACATTATTAACTCATCTATGATTTATCGCTAAGCGATTTTGCCGCGATCAAGCTACAAGTAAGGCACTATTCACATCATAACTAAAAGATATTTTACATTATTTTAAGTGTACAGGAAACAAAAAAAAAACGTAAATTAAGTAACACCCTGTATCTAGCCTCCATGTTTTGATAACTTACAAAAAAAAGTAGTTTATATCTCTATACGCTAAATTGAATTTGTTCGTCATGTACTATTTTTAGATTTTATCCTAAAATTATTATTAAGTAAATGCAATGGTATGTGTAAGAGTGGAGATTTTAAATAATGATCCATTGTGTCATATATCTGCATAATTATGCACCTGAACATATTGCGCACATGACCATGTAAGTACTTTTAGTGGCTTACTCATTGATGATTACAAACATCAACCTGTGAAGTATTTTGGTAACAGGGACGTCATCATAAAGTCTGTCTAATTAAGCTCGTGAAAGGAATTGGAAATACAGGGTGGACAAGTTGTTTCGTAGTATTTCGAGCCAATAACGGGCACCTGACAACCCTAACACTATCAAAAGCGATACACAAGGGTAGATAAAGAGCTAATACCAAGTTGCAATCTATTTCCCATAATCAATTTGATTACAAAAGCAGCATAAAAAGCATTCCATGTATGTCTAAATACATGGTCTACAAATAAAAAATGTGCAATGAAAAAAAACAATACCTGTGAATTAGTCATGATGTCTCCGCGCTACTGGTGCAATATCAAGACATGCACTACATAGAGGCACACTCCAAAACTATACAGTTCTGTGCATTTTACATACAATAATCGTACACACAAATAACATAAAAATCAGCTGCCCACAACATGATGCACTGTACCTTAACACTGAAATTTCCAAAGAAACAAAAAGGATGCATTAAAAAAACATAATACAAATTAAACAAAAAGTGCAATAGAATAAATACTGAGATGGTCTGGCCTGAGTCGACAGTCGTGCAGACCTGCGCTAGGTCGCTACCAAATGATACTTCGAGTACAACGTTAACGGCAGAAGCGCGTGTCTCGAATAGCGCGAGAAAAAAAAGTGAAAAGACACTAGTTAGTCGTTGAAGTCGTTGTCGTCGTCGATTCTCAGAGAAATTCAAATTCATTATAGTCGATAGAACATCAATTAAATAATACGACCGATGATGCAACTAAGTTACATAATGTGGATGTATGTAAATTAAAAGCATTAGGAAAGTTTACAATATAATTATGTATTTAACTCAACACCACCGCTAAACTCGGCCTCTATTAAAATCAAACGTTATATCATCAATGTAACTTTTTATGTGATGCTTTTACTTACAGATATTTTTTTTATATAAAACTTAAATGGCATGCTATCTTTATGTAGGACATAATTCAACAATTAAATTGATTATAAAGATTTATGAAGCCAAACATACTAAGTAGTACAATTAAGCGGTTTGACTCAAACAAAATATTTAGCAATAATGTAACACTTTCGACTGGGTACATTCGAAAGATAAGGATGTTACATGAAAGTCAGCGAAGCACAACATAAAGAATGACTACAGTAAACTAACCACTGCAATGGAAGTGGCCTAACTACCTTACACTTATGTCTTACTTTGAAGTGTGATTTTATGACATCACGTTTTAGTAAACATGAATATTGTAAGGATGTTTCCTTTGTATTGCTTTGTTACGAAGTTATAAAGTTTGGAAGCCTGATGTGTATGTATAAAAATATTATATCATTGTATTTATGGAAGGCAAATAATTGTAGCAGTCCCATGTTCAAGCAGTGGACTATAGACTGAACAGATTGATTGATTGACGCTGTTAAGTTTGGGTAAAAAAAAACAGAATGAACATCACGCCTGTAATCCCGAAAAGTTAGACAGACGTGTACTCATAGTTAATCTACAAACAACATAATTAATGTTATATTGGTATCTTCATCAGAAACAGTGAAGTACACAAATACCTGAGCATGCCAACAGTGAAGGATGAGATAAAGACATTCGCTGGCAAATACAAAACAAGACTGGACAACCATCCTAACCAGCTCGCTGTCCAGCTCACATTACCGGATTGTCTAAGTCGCCTGAAACGGCGCAGAACTTTGGATCTCGGCGGCGTTGACTAAGCCAATATACTAATATGGAGGATGTTCCTAGTGGGGTACATCTCCTCATGAATAATAGCCGTTGAACTCATCTGCTCATAGTCAGAAGGACTGATTTGTAGTTTTACGATTACAAAAAAAAAAAAAAATTGGTGTCTGAACTTTGTTGCAGATACAATTACTTAGTACGTATTCAAGTTGTGTATGTATTACTAACAAATTGGTTTGTATGATCTGTTAATAAATTATTATTATATTATTACATAATATTGCAACTTGTACTTGAGCAGTTGAGCGCCAAGTTAAACAGATTAATTAACACTAAAGTAACATTTAAAATGATTGGATAAGTACTTTTTAGTTAGACTATACATAGGGTTGAGCTACTTAAAAGGGTTTTGTGATTGAAAGAAATAAGATTTTTACATTTTTTAACTCATCATTAGCATATAATGTTCCCACTGCTGGGACACAGGCCTCCTCTCCTATGAGATGGAGTGGGCTGAAATCCACCACGCGGGCCCAGTGCGGGTTGGTAGATGTCACATGTCTTCGAATTTTTGGTTCTAGGACATGCCGGTTTCCTCACGATGTTTTCCTTCACCGTTTTTAAGAGCAGCGGTGATGAAATAAATTACACAAAGTAATGCGCCTGCCTGGGTTCGAACCCCCGGCTTACTGTTCGTAAGTCGGGGCTGCCATCACTGGGCCACCGCCGCTCTCTTTTCTCTCTTTTTTAACTCAATTTATGAATATTATGTCATGCTTTTGTAAGTTATTTACTCAAGACAGATTTTTACCTCAAACCTTCTTGTTTAATAATGATTGGAACCGAGGAGCCTCATTGATCCAAATTGAAAAAAAAATGAATCCTATATTATTGGCAGCACAATAAAATACATGTACTCGTATGTATGTGGGTTTGTACATGAGTTTCGGGCTAGTTCTCACCAAAGTATGTAAGACCCTTGAAAAAACTCTTTTGCTGGTAAATGAACATAGAAAGTTAATTACTTTCTGTTATAACAGCTATGTTTAACGAAACGCTTGATGGCTGCCTGAGAATGGTGCCTACACAATTTGAACGAAAACTATTGTTTCATCAAAATAATTATCATCTCAAAAGTTCTATCATACCTTTACATGGGAATGTTATGTTGCCTTGTCAGGGATTAGCATAAAAGCATTTTATCTGATTGATGATATGAAACCACTATTAGATAAGGGGTTGAGTCAGCTTTTATTATTGAGTTCACAACATTTACAAATAATATGTTTCAATAGGAATACAAAGTAAAATAATAAAAAAGTATTCCCAGTGAGGATGAAAGAATTTACTGTTCCATAGAAGACCAATTTTAGTTTTTTTGCTTTTGCCTCCATGTGGGCTATTTAAAATACTTCAAACCCTGTTTTTTTTTTTAAATCAAAAACTAAATGGATCAGGGTGAAAGTGGCATCACCCACAATATTAATTTATTTTGAGACAAAAATGGAACTGGGAGAAAGTTCTTGTTGCATTCAAACAGTCATTTATTATTGTGTGACTTTTATAAAACTGGACTGATATTTTTTGTCTACAGGCATAATTGTCAATGTATGATAATTGTTTGATGTTATATTGATAATAAATGAATCTACATAATCTGATAGTAATATGCAACAAATGTTTCACTCTATAATATGCTAACTCACAGTGTTCATGATCAATCATCCAATATAAGGAGAAAGCTAATCTTATGGTAAAAACATATAGCAGTTACACATAAGTTGAGATAAACTATTTGAGAGGGGCTTTGAGAATTGTATTTTCGAAGCCAAGTATTAGCTACTGTATTGGTTTTTAAGAGATTTTATAAGTACCAGTAAGTCGATTTACAATTCCTAAATCAGAAAAAAAATAAAGGTAGCAAATAGCCTTCCTTTTTGTTTGTTTTTACCAATTGAGGATTTGTAGAAAAAAATTGTGGATCATACAGTTGCTCTTTCAGCTGTTTTCTCCTAAGTTATAAATAATTGCTGGACATACATGGACGAATTACAGTAATCATACGAGTCCGAGTCTGTAAAGGCTAGACCTTGTAGTTCCCTCTTGCTCTGCTGGTACTCTAAGAAATTTGGTAGTGAAAACTATCTCAAATCAACAAAAAATATACAAACATGACAGTCCACTGCTGTTTTATCACACAAGACAAATTAACTCCCATAAAGATAATTTGTACAGCAATATGCAATCATTATTTGTTTATAATAGTATCTTTATTGAACAAATAATCTTACAATTTGCTTAATATATAGCATGTGTTACACAATTTGTGAAAGACATACAAATTTATTAAACTCTGCCTCCTAAACTAGGATACCCTGTGTCTTAGGAGTCAGTGTTTTACTGTTGCTTAGACTTTATTTTAAACCTTATCAAGTAAATAGTACAAATGCGAAGATTATCATAAATTCTTGACCATGTTTAGTTATATTTTATTTATATACACAAATAATAAAAATAAACATGGTCAAGAATTTAGGAAAATCTTTAAGCAGTATCATCAACCAATAATGTTCCCACTGCTGGGACACAGGCCTCCTCTATGGGAGGGAGTGGACTGTAATCCACCACACGGGCCCACTTTGGGTTTCCTCACCATGTTTTATTTCACTGTTTTTGAGAAAATCTTTAAGCATTTCATTCAATTAATTAACTAATCTGTCAAAATTCTGTGAGCAGCTGTGTCTCCCTCTTTTAATGTGTTGACGTAATTTCAATTGAATCAGCTCAAAATTTGGCGATCAGTTACGACCAGCTGCTGCTATCATTAAACAACACATGGGCATAGTTTTGTTCAATCAATCAATTCAGTCTATTCCATTCTATATTAAGGAATTCCCTTGAAGATTTAAGTTATTTCAATATTATTTCAGTTACTTTGAATTTTAACATGTCTTTGCTAAAGTCTGCTTGTGAATCCATGTGATACTTTTGGGGTTTTTTTTGAGCATGTATAACATTACAATGCTTTTTTTTTTACAATAAAAACAAAACCGTAAAAACAGTTGAGAAAGGGTTGTAAAAACTACATAACATGCTGTTATAATTTTGTTGTGTTGCTTGTGTTTTTTATTCCTGAATGTACTACTAAACGACAAGTGTAAAGTGTGAAAGAATAATTAACATTTGAAATATCGATCTAATTTTTATTAACAAAGGAACTACGAAAGTGTTCAATTCGAATTTCGAACGGAAAATACCACAGCAGCGTTAATAAATCCCAACGGACTGAAAATCTAGATCGATACTTTCGACACGGAACTACCTTTCATAGAATAACAAAGGTTGAATTACTTATTTTAGTTATTTTACCTTAGAGGCAGGTTTGTTGCAAGCTCTCACATCAACCAGAGTACTCTTGCCAGGACTCTTCTCAACAATGTTTATAATTTCTAAACAGTTCGTTTCTCGTATCGACTCGTCTTTTACTGGAGGCATATCCTTTGCACAAAGTAACTGCACAGTTTTTAATTAACTTTTTTATTGTTACAAATGTTTCCGTAACCGTAAATTATAAACAAAATACGATAGTCAATGCCCTACTCTCTTTTTCAAGTGAAAATCGAAGACATGCGACCGAATGAGTATGAAACGAATGAATGAAACAAAGAAAGATATAGCTGGAATGAAATATAGAAGTGTTGCTGTTGACTATAATAGTGTTATCACCTTAGAATTATAATAATTATTTCTATATTAGATGCCAAAATGCGGACATCGAGATATTACTAAAAATATGCCTATAATATAGAAGTGCATGGAAATGACTGAAACCACGATTTAAATTTTAAATACACGAAATAGATTTTTTTTTCTGGTTCGTGCCTTTCACAGAATTTTGTAATAACAGCTTTAAAATTTAGTCTGGCAATACAAGTTATGACCGAGTGAACCAAATGAACTGAATGTGATAGACAACTACGACAATGTTTCCGCTCTTTTTCAAATCAGCAATAAGATTTTCTTTTTAAGGTGGTATCTCAATGGATGAAAACAACCGCCCATTGCTCACACCTATGAAAATAATTCAAAAAGCACATAAAATACTGAAATATAAAATATTCAAAGTCGCAACCTATTCCGGGATGAACAGAGAATATCAAAGGACGCAGATAGAACTCTACCTAAGAAAGGAAATCGCATAGAAGTTTGGATGGAAGGCATTCCTAGATTGAGTTAGCAATCCATCAATCACGGTTTGCGTGTATACACACTTAAATAATTCATTATGTAGGTACAATTTAAAACTGCAACTGGATAATGTTGGCCGTGCAAACTGTGATTGTACGTAATTCTCAGGGACAGTTCACACCGAGACGCGAAGCGACGCGACGCTGCGCGCACACTTTTAAAGAGCGATTCAAAATATAACTTTATTTTCTACACGAAAAGATACACATTTCATTGTGAGAATTCAGAATACGTTGCGCAACGTATTCTGAATTCTCAAGGTGCGCGCAGCGTCGCGTCGCGTCGCGTCTCGGTGTGAGCTTACCCTTAGCACCCAGTCTTTTCTGATGCTCGATAAATAGGCGCACGTAGGTATACGTTAGGTAGTTAGGTACCTTGATCAAGGTGTTAGGAAAGAATTGAAAGGAATATGTTGTTGGAAAATGACGACCTTGTAATCTGGGATGTGCAATAATATGATATTAAACTAAGAAAAAAATTACTTAAAAATAGTCTCTCAAAGGAAACAGATCACTGGGAGGCGGAGGCCAACAGTTTTTTTACGGGGATTGACTTAGGAATGGGCGTAGCAGATAACCTACCTACCATGTTGATAAATGCTAGCGGTAGCTCTATTTAAATTGTCATCGACACGCTAAGAAGGAGAAGTCTAGCGGTACTTAGATAATAATTTTGGATGATTTCCCCAATCTATTTAATTCGTATAGGTTTGCGTTTGACCACTCATCAGATTTATACGATTGATAGACATACCCTGTAGAAACGAGAAGGTCCTTACCTACTCTATTCTCCATTCTCTGACATTGGGTCGTCTTAGAGGCGGACGGATTTCAAAGAGTTCGATCTCAGCCCATAAGTACTTTTTTTAGCGAAGCGCACGAAAACAAAGTTAGACAATTCGTTCCGTAGGTAGAAATTTCACAGAACATTTGGACTGGAAGCTGACCCTAAAATGCTTGGGAACAGGCTAGACAAATGATAATTTGGGCGAACGGTAGATCATGAGCCTAGGTATAATGGCATCGATACTCTCACTCACTGACAATGAAGTGTCCAGATTGCAGTGCTATATATAACGTACCTAGGTGTCCTAGGGATCTGGTGGCGTACCATGACGTCTTAAACCATTATTGTTCCATTCTTATTCGTCATGGTAAACCCCTGTACAAAAAAAAGTCAGCAAATAATAGTAGGTAGTAAAGTCAGGTGTTGTGGCATGGGAAATTAGACACGTAAGCAGAAAATTGGAGATACGTAAGTATCCCGAGGTAGGTATTATTTTTCAGTTTTTCTTTCAACTAACCTTGAATCAATTATTCAAAGTAGTGAGTGAAAGGAGTAAATTGGCGAGTGCAATCAAGAAGCCATGGATTGACATTTATCTAATGGGGTACATAATCAACAGTTTTTAAATTACCCACTTATATAAACAGGTGAGGACTTCATTAAAATTCTTTAAAAATTACCCACATTTATTTGTTTTGTTAAAGTCAATAAAAATATTGATAGTGATCGAGAGATTACGTATTAGTGCCGAAAATATTAAACAACATTGGGTGCAATATTACGCGTACTTGTTTTGCACACGAATGAATGTCGTTCATGTGCTCAGTAAACCGGTCGTCGCGCGCATTATAATAAAGGCAGGGCGATAACCCAGCGATTCAGTTCGAATAGACGCTCAGCGCGAGCCCTGTGACAGTGCGGTTTTATAAGTCGAAAAACTTACTTATTCAATTCTTTCATTAATTAAAAACATGGCAAAAATTCACAACTTTGGTGCCGGTCCGGCGAAAATGCCAGAAGAAGTATATAATAATTATGTTTATTAACTTTATTTCTTATTACTACGTAATATTAGATACTATTAACTTAGTCATATTATATGTTTATTAACTTTTTACTTAATTTATTAAATCTCAGTGCTTATCAACGGCAGGCATGGGTAATAATATAACTTAATTATTTAAATCGTTTCAGGTATACGATATCATAAGGAATGAATTAACAAACTTCGACAACTCTGGTATTAGTTTACTCGAGACAAGCCATAGAACTAAGGGATACATGCAGTTTAATACAGAAGTACAAAATGTTGTGAGAAGATTACTGTGAGTATTTGTCAAATAAGTTATTAAATGTAATTCGTTGGTTATTAAAACCCTATTAGTAGCTACAGGTTAATTAACTACAGCAGAAATTTTGAAATACCCGCGTAATGTCCTCTCATTTCTAGTGCACACCAAATTTATGGAAAAAGATCGTATTATATATTTATTATAATATCATTATTTTGTGCACCGGTCTGATACATGACAAAGTATGCCCTTTGCTCCGCATGGCAACTCCGCATTGCACAGCACAGCCGTGTCCTCGGTGTCCTTGTTTCTGTCCTTATCTTGTCCTTGTGAACGATTTGAATTGAACATGAATGAACTAATGAAATTTAGAATCCTGACATAAGGTGAAAGCGACAGGGTGGCCCGCGAAATTCAAATATTCTCACGGTATTTGCAATTTGTCGGTCAGTTTTTTTTTTGTTGAATAAAATATAATATGCGACCGTAACTAATTCAGCTTTACTGATTTAGGATCATTAAAGTCATCAATAAGTTCATTTAATCCCAATGAATGACTTTTTCATGAAATCAGAAATAGTCATTCATTGGGATTAACATTAAGTAAAATATGTACGTTTTACGGCCGCGTATCATATTTTATTTAATAAAATTAGCGCGTATCATATTTATTTAATAAATTTAAACAGAAAACTTGAATTTGATTTGAACATGGCACCCTCCAAAATGGAAAAAAAAAAACATGGCACCCTGTCGCTTCCACCATATGATATTGACGTTTTCAAAAAAACTGCCAAAAATTCAAAGCAATTACTTAATGTAAACAAAAGCCCGATATACTCAAAATTTCGTAATTCGTCACCAATCTTACTTTTTGAAATTGCTCGACGTAGGTCTGTACCTAAATCTGAATACCTGAAAAGCAAGAAAGCAAGAGTCTGCCTTGTATTCATTAATTCTACTGATACTTTTAAAACGTGTATAATTATCCCTGTGTGATCAATATAAGTTCATTTCAGAAATGTGCCAGCAAACTACAAAATTATCTTTATGGCTGGTGGTGGAACGGGTGAATTTGCTGCAGTTCCTCTTAACTTGATCTCCAGAACTGGAACAGCCGATTATGTCGTAACTGGTAAATATTTTTTGATTTTTTTAGTATTGTTTTTTGTCAGTGAATTGTATTTTCCTCAGAGATTTATATCAATGATTTTCCAGCAATTACACTCACATTCACGTAAGTAGTTTTCATTTGAATAGCCAAGTGTTAAAAGAAAAATGAAGAGAAAACCTCTGTCTATGCATTTTGCTGCTGAGATTATAGACCTGCAAGTAAACCAGTTCATTAATCTTTTCATAGCACGTGCCTACTTAAATCAGGATTACTTACTTCATTTTTACAATTGACTATTATCATTCCATTCAATAAATAAACAATTATATTTTATGATGGTTGATTGAACTAGTAAATAAGTACATTTTTGTATAAATACTGAAGATTTTCTTCCTTTATAGGTGACTGGTCAGCAAAGGCAGCAAAAGAAGCAAAGAAATATGGCAAAGTGAACTTGGTCTTGCCTCCCGTTGATCGCTATGTTGACATCCCTGATCAATCAAAGTGGAGCCTGGATCCTAATGCATCATATGTACACATTTGCAGCAATGAAACTATTCACGGTAACTATCCGCTGATAACATTCTGCTTTTATCTCTTACTTTATTTACATTATAGCAATCTATAGAATACTATTCTAATGGCATACCTATATCTGGCATGTTTTTACATATACTTAGTTGTAAACAAAAATATAAAAAATAATCCTTTATAAATAATGATTTTCAAAAGCAGTTGTAATAAATAAGAAATTGGAAGTAACTTAAAAATACTTATCACTGAATAGCGTAACAAGTGCTATATTATAACTACTGATAACACACATAGTAACAACAACATACTATTGGCAGTAACAAATTAAAGTTTAAGTGTTATAACTGCATTGTTGGGTGAGTTGTTGCAAGCGTGACTGCTGAGCATGAAGTCCTGGGTTTAATTCCCGGGTTGGGTGAAGAATTCTTGTGTTTTTTCACTAGGCATTTCTCATGCAGCCATGGACTCTAGATTTGTGCCTGGTTGATGGTAATAGGCTTGTCCATTATTACAATAGACTTAAACATAATTGGTGAAAAATGGGTGTACTATTAGGTACACACAGCTCTATTCAGTAGTTACCCCCCTGGCCTACTCGGCTGGTGTGTTTAGGGGTTAGGACATACTGATTTTGTCTGTACACCTCTGCCTAACCGTTTTTTTTTTTACGGATGGGAAATCATCAAATGACTCCCCCGCTCAGGGCGGAGCGGGAGGGAGTGTGTCCCACAACCCTGGACCTCTGCCTAACACTTCGGGCATTACAGACGTGATGTTATGTTTATGTCTTACAACAGCACTGCACTTTTTCTTGTGGAGGACAATGAGTAGTAGAGATAATTATGGGGATTATTGGGGACTACTTTTCCCAGTAGTGGGACAGATAGGTTACAAAAAAGTAGAGAAATATCAGAATGTCAATGTTTTAAAACTATTATTTTTTTATCCTCATAAGAGCAGTGTTCATTTTATACTCAAATGACCCCAATTATGTATTGCAGTAATTGCAAACAGTCAGAGCAGGTCCTTCATTAGCTCCAATGTGATAATTTGTGTTAATAAGCTCAAGGTTCAAATGGTTTAATGTGTACTTGTTTTTGCAAATATTATAATAATTGTGTTTATGTTTCAGGTGTGGAGTTTGATTTTATTCCTGACACCAAGGGAGTACCTTTAGTTGCTGATATGTCCTCAAATATTATGTCTAAGAAAGTTGATGTTTCTAAGGTAAGAATATTTTTATTGTGTATTTCAATGTCGTTTTTCATATCTGCTCAGTAATACATAATAACATAGATATATATTGAATTGTATAAACTAGGCTAGATATATTAGACTTGTTTTGACAGCGACAATCAACTGTTATTGTCTTTATAAAAATACCTATGATAATATAACAATCGAAAAACTTTCCATTTCTACTTGCTAAGTAAAAAACATCACCTCATAATTTGATAAAAACAAAATTCCTACCTAATCTATTTTCTGAATGACTCAATCATTTACCAAATGAAACAAACCAGTTCAAAACAACCAATAAGTCAAATCATCGAACTGATAACCATTCATTGTAATTGCTCTTAAAATAACTGATACCCAGTAGTGACATGATTATTATTATGAAATGTTTGATAACAATTTCTTGGCTTGATGAAATGTTTTGCTAGTGTATGATTCTATGTGACCCACTTTTGCACTAGCTTTTGAGACATGCTCCTAGTGTGGCTTCAAGGTAAGCGTCGACAGCACAGCACAGTACATACGACGCGAGCGCATATACCTACTGCATGCGTCACATAATTGTGTGTGGTGTATGATTAAGTTTCGTGTTTGTGTGTAACTGTGCTTAACGAAACGCAGGGTTAAGATTCCAACTAATTGAATGGATCAAGACATATCAGTAAGGTCCAGAAGTTTCCGGCCTACACATAAATTAATCAGAGATACTAAACTATGTCACTAAATAACTGAAGTTTTCTCTAGTTACCACAACAAAAAAGCAATGTTTTAGTTCAATATAGTCTCCATTTAATTCTATCATCCATTTTTGTTTGGATATTAATCCTTTTATAGTTGAAGCCAAAAACTTTCGGACCTTACCATGTATGATCCCGCCCTTATTATTGTACTTGGCACAAAGTTACATAGCAACAAAGACTATGGTATTTTTCTTATATTAGATGGGAGCATACGGTTAAGCGTCCATTTCTCGAAAATGTAAACAGAGCTGTAAATGTATAATGCGTATAAAGTATGTGTATTTCTCCTGTTGTGTTGTGTGGGTATTAGGGAGCAAACTTCTTACCACCAGCTAGCCACAAATTCAGTTGACATCTCCTTGATGATAAACCCATGCCCGACAACACTTCCAACTACCCCACATTAAATTATGAGTCGTTGTTTAAGAAAAGAAATATTCCACACGTCACTTGTGTCCGATTTTTCTCTTATCAGTCGGACGATAATAGGCTTAGGAATGATAAGATAGTGAACTGATGTCCGATAAGAAATACTAGTGGTGTAAGATAAATATATGTTGACCTTATCATTTTGGGGGTCATGCATCGACTTGGAATCGGTTGTAAGAGCTTTATACAATAAATGCCAGTAGTCCGACTTGGTGCCAAGTCGCGTTGTTCTATCCGAAATTAGGCGAATAAAGTGTTCTATTGCATTGACATCTTCTTCCATACTTCTCTATTACTATTACCGAATGCCATTCGCCACACTTAGAAGTATTATCGGACGGAAGGATTGGTGATCAGCGTGTCTTTTTATTGTTACATTGTAGAATAGACGGGTATGGGACAGGGGCGATCACTTCAAGCTAAAAACGGTCCAAGTCCAATTTGAAATAGATATCACCCAATGGGAGCGAATATTAAGGCAAGCCCATAAGGCAACAGACTTCAGAAACCCTAAGATCATGAAGGTTATAAGGGCAAGCCACTTTGAAGGCTTGTATGAAAGTACTGCCAATCAACGTTATGTCTCAAGTTGCCTTGGCATCAAATTAATTTCTTCTTATCACTAAACCATGTTTTATTCTTCCAGTTCGGAGTAATTTACGCCGGTGCACAGAAGAACATTGGAACGGCTGGCGTAGCTCTTGTCATCGTTAGAGAAGATCTGCTGAACCAGGCCCTGCCGATATGCCCCTCACTCTTCGACTGGACGGCAAACGCCAAGGCAGATTCTATTCTCAATACTCCTCCTATGTTTGCGTAAGTATCTTGGATATTATACAAGGTGTAAACCAAGCAGTCTGTACAGCAAACTAGTTAATTTAATGCAAATATTATTGCTGGGAAACGAATTTTTTATTCAAAATTACGTTTTACGGTAGGACTCAATGTGACGCATTCAAAACATTGTGCTGATTGATGCATTTAATAGTTCGGGGGTCGTGGAGGTGTTAAAAGTAAAGTCATAACATTAACACAACTATAAATAAACATTAACATGTATTTAAAAACTTGGCCTCTCATCTTGACCCCCAAGATCTCCGTAACTAAAAGGTTATCGCAGTGATCGCAATGACGGGGAGATCAGGCCTTTCAGCTTCGTGAACGGGCGCTGTCAGTTGTGACTGGTCATCTCTTAGCTGCCACGGTTTATTTTAATTACTTTATTTTTAATTACTGATTTGATCTTTTACTCTGGACGCTCTTAACTTGCTTGTATTTCTACATTGTTCTCACATATTTGTAACTTTTAACATGAATGATGTAACCAAGATTTTGTAACATATTTTGATTTAAAAGAGTGTCCATGGAGTTTCTTGCCCGTTCTTCTCCATAGAGATCTACGCTACGAAATGGGCAACTACAGTACTTTCATAAGTTATTATGCCTTGTGACTGGGACTGTAGCTTCGTTTTATTTTGTTTTTTTGACTTTCAAAAGTGCCTGTAAAGGTCTAATTGAAATAAATGCTTTGACTTTTTGACTTCGCTAAGGGTACGTTTACACCCGTTAGGTTTGAGGGTTATGGGTGCCACTGGAATTCCAGGAAGATGAAATGTTTCAGTTTTGTCTCTAGGATGGCAACAGGAATGATTCCTCTAGTATGTCGGCTGCTTACCGTCAGGTAGGTCACCTGCTTGGTAGTTAGCAGGATTGTAGGAACTAGTTTACTATTTAAAAAAATCTAATCGTGATTTTGTACATAGTATTAGATAATAATATTATTAATGTCACTAGGTAGCAAAGAATTGACTTAGACTTACTTATAATGTTTCGACTATTATCTTACATGTGGTCTATTAATTTCCTTAGCAACGAGTTTTATCATAAAAATAATCAGCAGAACTAAGTGTTATTGTAGTGTACACCTGATCATATTACAAAGATTATAATTTCCTGATAAAGAAGTAGAAAAATACCGTTTATCTTATTTATTTTTTCGGCCAAATTGTCGCATGATTCTGGCTAAAAATAGATATCACGTTAGCGAGTTTCATAAAACTGATTCTAAGGCCATTATGGCGTTCTACATAATTATTTCTGCGTATGTAGTATGTATGTATGGTATTACGAGGTATTGAAAACATCTGCTGGTCTACCATGACGTTTTACAGCAGTATTTTTTCAATCTTACAGTGTGGGAAAGAGACTGAGCTTTACAGGATGTCTATCACCATCTCTTTCCCACACTGGAAAAGGAGTAAAACAACAATGTTTTAAGACGTCATGGTAGGGCCACCAGATCTCGACCAACAATCTCTATAACATGCAACTGATGAACTATTCATATCCATTCATTTGCTTCCCCAAATATATAAGTTTTTCTGAATGAAATTGGGGTAGGTTCATAAAGCATATATTAAGGTGATACGAAGAAAAATAAACGGACCCGATAACATGCTGCATTATAAAGTGCTTTTGTTATAATAGGGCAATAATGAATACCTAGTGAGTCATAGCTCGCCTGTCATCCTTGAAGTGTTAGGCAGACACCACAGAACCACCCACATTTAGTTATGTTCAAATCTTTGGTATTAGGGACGAGACTGTTGGCCAAGAACGGATACTGGATTCCGGGCTACTACTGAGAAATTCCTGTTGGAAAAAACCAATATCACTTTACGAGACCACAGGTCCTCCGAGGCTCAGCAGAAGCACTTATGACCCTATACTTACAAATCTAAAGGGTGTAAAACACCTCTTAACGAAGCCGAAAGGCACTGGTTCTCCCTGTCCTTGCGATCATTTTTTTGTTCTACACCATACCTGGGAACCTTCTAGTTACGGAGATATTAGGGGTCAAAGTTCCAACTTTTTGACAAGTATTTTTTTAAATACGAGGTTTTAATGTAAGATTTTTACTTTAAACACCTCCACGACCCCCGGACTGTTCAATCCGTCCATCAGCACAATGTTTTGAGTGCGTTACATTGAGTTCTACCACAAAACGTGATTTTACACCCCCCAAAAAAAAGTCGTTTCCCAGCAATAATATTTGCGTAAAGTTACTTAGTTTCATGTACAGAATGCTTGGTTGACGGCTTCGTGATGAGGTGATTTACACCTTGTATAATAACTAACTAATCAAATTAATATCCACGATCTTTCGATAAATAACGAAAAAAAAAAACAAAAAACATTACAGTAAAAATATTCTACTAATATTATAAATGCGAAAGTTTGTGAGGATGGATGGATGGATGGATGTTTGTTACTCTTTCACGCAAAAACTACTGAATGGATTTGGATGAAATTTGGCACACGGGTAGTTTATACCCTGGATTAACACATAGGATACTTTTTATCCCGATAGTATGTTCCCGTGGGACAATTATCGACCTCCACGCGGGCGACGCCGCGGCCATAAGCTAGTTAGATAATATGTCTTTATTAAACACCTATTCTCTTTATTCCAGTATCTACGTCATGGGCAGAGTCCTAGAATGGGTAGAAAGAAACGGCGGCGTCGAGGGCATGGCCAAACTAGCTGCAAAGAAGGCCTCACTCGTCTACGATACCGTGGAACAATCCAACGGATTCTACTCCGTGCCCGTAGCCAAGAATGCTAGAAGTAAAATGAATGTACCGTTCAGAATTGGGTCACCACCCAATGAGGACTTGGAGAAGGAGTTCCTGAAAGGTGCTGAGGCGTTGGGACTTATTCAGCTTAAGGGGCACAGGTAAACATAATTTATTAAGTATTTCAACTTCATAGCTGGACTTAATACCACCAGTCTACCAATTAACAAAATATAGTAATTAAATGACCAGAGCTAGTAGAGTCGAATTAATTCCTTAATTTTTACACTATGGATGAGTAGTGACCAAAACTTCTATCATGGACACACCTATTGACAGCAATAAATATCTTCAGGCTTTACAGTTATACTTTTGATGGATTCTCGAATTGCGTCTTTCGCACATTTTCTATATAACGTCAGAATTTATTCATTTGGAATACTGAAAATCAGTTGGTGTGAAAAAAATTAGGACAGAACTTAGTAGAGCAATAGGGTGGATAGGATCACTATTATTTGAGCCAAAAGACACCTTCGCCTTTTGCAATTGAATTTGAAAATTGAATTGCCATAACGACCGGCCCTGATCCACTTGACCCATATTGTTGACTGGTTGAAACTAATTTCAAAATATTTACTTTTCAGAAACGTCGGTGGTATCCGTGCATCAATCTACAATGCCGTCACCGTGGAGGAAGTAGAAACTCTGTCGAAATACATGAAAGACTTCCAGAAGAAACATGCCAAGTAATTGTAGTTTATTTTACACTAAGTAAATAAGTATTTTACTTTGTTTTACGGCGAATATCGCGCACTGTTTAGCTATTAAATTAAGTTGAATGTATTGGCTGTGTTGAAATTATTTTTGAAGAAAAAATTATAGTTTTTTAAGTCAAAATATTTTTCTATTCTTTGTAAGTTCCCAATGTGTGCCAGTTGGTAATTAAATGAAGCTCTTTGCTAAATAATAAGTCGCTCGATTCGGTCTTTAGTCAATACCGTTTAGTTTCCTTCGTGCCTCGGAAGGTACGCTAAGATGTTGGTCCGGGCTGTCATTTGTAGATCATTAACAGTCGTTACAAGAAGTAAGTAGCCCGAAAGTCTGACAGCCAGTCTTGGGTATCGCATAACCCAGTAATAACTGGGTTGTGGAGGTCAGATAGGCAGTCGCTTCTTGTAAAATACTGGTATTAAGTTGCAACCCGTTAGACTGGAAGCCGACCCCAACACAGTATGGAAAAGGCTAGGCAGATGATAAGTTATCCATACCATCTTTACCTTTAGATTCGAAGCACAGAATCACCATATTTAATTATCAAAACTTCGCCATCTCTATGGCTTCATCATATAAAAATAATATTCATAGACAAAGACACCAATAACGCCCACAACAACAAAAACATCGATCATGTGATCATAGCGTGATTATTTGCCCACAAAAGATTACATTATACTGGTTTATTTCAGTACTTGACACCGATGACATTAATTGAAAGTAGTCTCGGGTCAAACTATGTAATCAGTGGTTTTATTGACACAATTGACGGTCGATAAGTAGTTTTTTTGTCGAATGTTATTTATATTTCGGCGAGTCTTCGGTAGATAGATTTGACCCCGAGTGGTCGAGCCAGTTGGTAGCTACTTCGATCTTAGTTATCATGTAAGCAAAGCTTTTGAACAAAAGAGGTCAATATTTTTGCCAGATGATGAATAGGGCATACGAAACGGGTATTCGGTCTCAGAGTAAAGCCGGGATAAACCAGGTTTTACTATAGGACCGAAAACACGTTTCGTATGAATATATAATAATGATGAATGGCTTATTGCAATTATTGGTATGTAATATTTGGGATGACTGGTTTATGGAGGTCAGATAGGCAGTCGCTCCATGTAAAATACTGGTATTCAGCTGCATCCGGTTAGACTGGAAGCTGACCCCATCATAGGTGAAAGGCTAGGCAGGTGATGTAGTCTTTGGGATAAGGGGAGGGTAGTTTGCAAATAAAATTCAAAATAAATATACGTATTAAAATTTATTTTATTAAAAATTTTGTGAAAAAATATCTTTAATTTATTATGTAATTACTAATGTGGTAATAGATTGTGATGGAATGTTGACCACCCGATGGAGATTCTTTGAGTATTTCAATATATAACATTTATTAGGTACGTACATAACGGATACATTGTCATCTAGAACTAAGTCTAAAACTGTCTTATATATTTTGTTACGATCCTAGTACGATCCTAATATTCAGTGTTAGGAAGATTATGTATTTACTATAAATTATATCAGTTTAAAAATACTTTAATACAAAACGTATATATAATACATGTCCCATATATTCACGTGATAATTATAAAAAAATATCATTCTATACATTTCACTGTCACATTAACACGCGCTCTCATTCATACACAGAATTATAATAATACAGTCCAGTTTATAATACAAAACATAAACCGTTAATTTATATTACCTAGCCTTCCCTAATGTTAGTAATAACCAATCTATACGCTAATTACTGTTCTAAAGATTTAATTATTACTAACATTATGAGAACAGTGTTCTAAAAAAATATACAAAATATTTTATTTTATAATATTATATTTACACGATTATAAATCGGAATGTTATTGGAATGTAATTTTTACAAAATTCGTTGAAAAATTGTGAGTACTCCCTGCTTCGGATATGGCAGTGTTCGCCTTAAAGTACTTGAGCATTTTGTTCGTTGATGATTATTTAAGAACATCAACACATTCACTGTTTTCTAAATAATGTAACGCCTTTAATAAACTTTGACTTTTGTGACGATTCTTTTTGTTAAATAAAAGTATATTTGGTGGGGGCTGTAATTTAAACAGTGAGTGTGTTAATACACATAACGTTACAACTATATTTCTTAATAAAGCTAATAGAATACGACATTCTACGATAACATACTGAACTCTCGGCTTGTAGTCGCGAGCGCTACATATTTTCCGACGTATATATAGTATGCAATAATATGAACTATTACTGCCGGCTACACCGAGAATTGAAACTAGTACGAAGTATTATGTAAGATTGACCAGAATACGACAAAACGCAGTCCCTTGTTACACTTACTGACCTTCACTATCGCTGTCACTCTTATCTGTAAAGGAATAACACACAAATTAGTATATCATATTGTTTCATCATTGTTGTATACAGTTCTGCATTGTGTGCCCCAGTGACCGATAATGTTGTTTGTGCAAGTGGAATTTTTATATGTGCGTAAGACAAACAAATTGTTGTGATAAATGTTCATTTGTGTGTTTATTTGCATCAGGCATAAGTTGTTTGTTACGCTTTATGTTTTGAACAAAGGGAATGAAGTTATTTTGCAGGCCTGTATTGTGTCGAGGAATGCCGATGGCACATTCACCTTCACAATTAAAACCTTTAGGTATTTTTTTTTCAAGTCTTCAATTAACAATTGATCATGAATGCCATTGTTATATCTTAAAGAACGTGTATAAGCAAACTATTATAGTTGGTTACCTATCATAAGTTCTAATAATGTTCGACCGAATTTAATTTCACCTAAAACTTTTCAACTATTTTCGTTTCGATTTTTTTCGTTACTCCGACGTTTCATTTGGTCGAAAAACTTTTTACCGAAGTTACACTTAGCCGAAATAACATTTGTTCGAAGTATTATGTTTCCGAACATTCATTATTCCACTGTTTCAAGCAGGCATGCAGTACAGCATGCAAGCAGGCTTGCAGCGTGCAAGCAGGCATGCAACGTGCAGCAATGGTTTAAACGCTCACCACCGCAGCTTCGGCTTGCCTCAACCGCGGCGGCGGGCCTTCCAACCACCTGCGCCTATGCGAGCTTAACTAAACTCTAGGGGTAGGCCAGACAAGACTGCATGGATTTTGCAGCGATTCGTTTCTGTCACTAAATTTTGTAAAATGCTAGTAGCATTTCCAATATTACATTAAGTTAGTGTCATAAATAGTCAATGTTGTTTCGGTGTGGCAAATTCTAAAAGTTCAAAAGAGGCTTCGGCCAATAGCAAAAATTCATTTTGTAAATCGGCTAAATAAGGTTCGGTAAAATAATACATAATATGACACATGATACTTCGATGATCTAAAAATATGTCAAGTAACGGATTTAGCAAAAGAGACGTCGGTCAATAGTTTTCGGTAAAATGAAATTCGAACGAACAAAATTCGGTAAAGTGATCGGTTCCCATTATAATTATTGTATTATGTATGAACAAATGGAAAAGAAGTGGGGGACAAAAAGCAAGAATTCAGAATAGTTTTATCAGTGGTAGAAATATGTAGAAATAGACATCAAGGACGTATTAAGTTTCATTTGGGACATTGAAATATTATAGGTAGTTAAATGATTATTTTCAGTGGGATAATGGGCGTTGCAGGTGCTCTCAAACGAATGAACAATATAAAGCATATCAAAATAAAATATACGGTATATATGGTACTATAGTCTAATGTTAATCAGCAAAGCGTTATCGCAACTACCAAGCAAGACGTGCAAAAGCTGCATTCTGAATAATGAAAGTGCGCACTAACTAAGTGCTAACATACTGACCTTTCTTACCCGGGTACGCATGCCTCTTTAGTCTGTCGTACAGATCCTCCTTGGTCCCGTATATGCTGGCATTTGATCGCGCTAAGCTGTTCATCTTTCCATTCATGCCGTTGTGTAAACTCTCTTTCATATACGTCTCGTTGTAGAAGTTAGGCATCTCCCAACCGTCTTCTTCGTCGTCATAGTAGTGTGCGTACGTCGAATGGTGTGATGGTGCTATTGATTCTGCGTACGGCGTATGTGCTCCGTAGTAGAAGTTCACTTGGGAGCCGTTTTGGTCGATAGCTGGCGTTAATGTCTTCTTTGGTTCCTTCTTCTTTGTTGATCTGGCGAAATGGGAATTGTGAATTAAAGACTGTTCACGATTTACCTTTGTATATGAAATTTCAATAAAAGACAGTGACAACGTACCTCGCACAAATCATCCATACAAGCAGTACTAAGAATATGATAAAGATGACTCCTCCCGCGACTCCGCTCGCGATGTACGCGAACTCGCTCTTCTCCCGGCAATGGCGGCCGGTGAACGATCCTGTGCATCGACAGGAAGGTTCGCCTCTACCGTCCTTCACGCACTCGCCGCCGTTGTCGCAGAAGTCTTGGCATACGTCTGGAGATAAATGGTAAAGAGTTAGGTATGGTTTCAAAAAATTTGATACTAGTTACACTGTCGATATTTTCATTTATACTAAAATTTCGCTTTGTATCCTTGAAGCGTTTTCACGTTCGCCAAAATTTGACTTTCTCTAAAATTAACATTGTCCTGATTTTCGCAGTCGTTTCTAGTTCCTCTAGTAAAAAGGTCTTCATCAGGATGCAAACAAGCAAGAAAGCGAGCAATCATGCAAGCAAAAAAACAAGTCAGTACACACAAGGATGCAATCTTAACATGCTCCAACGGATAGGAATAAAATATATCGAAACCTAATAAGCTAAATCGAGAATTAATAAGCTATATCCAGAACTAATAAGCTTAGGCGAAATTAATGCTAAAACGGAATACAAACTAAGCTAAAACGACAAATAAAACATGTTGTACAAATGTTTAATGAATATCGAAAACATGAATCAAGGTCATGAAATGCTTTGGAGAAATATTAAACATGAACGCAAAAATAATTAAATACATTTTGGTAGCAGAATCGGCTAAGTATAGGTAAATATATGGGAATTACGCATATGAATGGAAATACGTAATAGCAGGGCTGGTTGGTGTTGGAAGAAGATTAATAGACTCGTTGGTTTAAAACATTTTGCATTTACACATCTATACTAATATTATAAAGAGGTCCAATTTGTTTGTATGAAGGGGTAATCTTCGACACTACAGGATCTGATTCCGAAAATTCTTTTACTAGCGGGATGCTAAATTATCCCCGAGTGCTATAGGCTACATTTGAAACGTTCCCGTGGGTTAATTTAGTACGCGGCTTCGCTCCCATAACGGGAGCGAAGCCGCGAGCAAAAGCTAGTTTTCAATAAACAAGTTACGAAAATACTTAACAAACTCCGTAAGTCAAGAACTTGTCAACATTCTTTCAGAATTGATTTCGAAATCAATTCCTGTATTCAGAGTTTTGAGTGGTTTAAGAGAATTTGGGCAATTTAGGTGAATACTTCTCGCGATGAATACAAATTAGCTGTCGTACAAAAAATTTCGTCCATTATACAGGCGTCAAGTTTCGAATTAGGTTTTTCCGGTAGAAGCTTAATTTTTAGATCAAAGTTCTTGAAGACTTAGCTCAAATGTGTTCCTTGAATAACAATGTATTGCTTACCTATACAGACTTTTCCGGTACCGTTGAAGCCCGGCTTGCATTGGCACTTAAACTCGCTGGTCTCAGGTATCAAAAGGCAATAAGCGTTGATATCGCAATGCATCTCCGGGCCACTCATCTCACATGGGTTTGTGCATTCAGTTTCCGATGTCTGTGAAATTACATGAGGGTTATTTTGACATACGTGTTATAAGATTAATTAATCGAAAGTGTAGATTTAGAAGGAAGTAATGATGATTAGGTAACGTATAAGGAAAACTAAGAATAGAACGTCGATTTTTTCACAAGGACATAAACCATGACAACCTTCTAGCAATTTAACCGCCAAGTTGAGCAATTTGGCATGCGCTTTGATCTCAAATAAATATCTCAGAAGAGCGCTCTTATTTTTTGTTGTCATCCCAAACGTTTCGACGAGCGATGATAAAAAGCCACTCAAGATATATATGGGACATTATTAAGGATAAGTATGCTTTACTTACAGCACCAGGGCCTCTCGTACTTGTGTTGATTGGACAAGGAACACAGACTGACTGTTGTGCCTCTGATTGATAGGTTCCCTTCCTACACTGTACACATGTGTTCAAGGTGTCGTTGAGATATGAGCCTGGAAATTACAAGAAAATGACTAAGAATTTTATATCATAAAATAAAATTTAAATTACAACAAATATCTAGAATGTTCATCTTTTACAAAAGACATCGTATTGAACAGGATTCTTCGAGTTCAGAAGATCAGCATTCCGTTGTCGAAGTATTTTACATTTCGGGGGATTGTTTCAAAGTCAATTCGTAATATTATGAACGTTTCTATGCGAAAGTTTGGAGCGAAAATTATTTGTATCGAAGTTTTAGGAGGCGGTAAGTACCAGGTCGGCAGACGGGGAGGGAGCATTGATCGGCGGACGACGCTCCGGACTGCGGTGTCGTGGTGCCGGGCGGGCACGCCGCGCACGCCGCGCCCGAGCCGTTGGCGCGCCACGTGCCGCGCGGGCACGGCTCGCAGCCACCATCACTGCTTAGTTGTTCACCTAAAGATAAAAAAAAAACCATTAGCTTGGTTTATAAGACAATGGTTCGAACAGAATAATTGCAAAATTTTGCATGAACTCATTCGGTGATTCTCTCGGAATTTTATCGTGCTCACCAGAAGGACAATCGTCTCTGCATTCAGCAGCCGATACGGCTTCTGTAGCTCGAGTGGTTTGTCCCCTAGGGCAGGCCATGCAAGAGAAGGCTCCTTCGCGTGGTTGGTATGAACCGTGACCGCAAGGACGGCATAGATCAGCCTCAGCATCGTAGTATTTTCCGGCTGCGCACCTTTCTGTAAACAACACACATGTTTGAGAACCAGAATTCATTTGATAGTATAACGTAGTCGATGATCTAGTAATGGCAAGCTTGCCTCCTAAGCGTGGGGGGTATAAAATGTGGGCAAAGTACTATTGAGTTGTTAGTTAGAAATTTCTCTGTAGCATCTAGTAGCCCTAAATCTAGAATTGTGTCACGTTATGGCAATAGACTCGCACCCCTACTGAAACATAACCTCACTACCTTTTGGGAGATTTGCTAGACTGCAGAGATGCCAATATTCCGCCTGATTAGGGGGGTTGGTATGTCATAGCCCGGTATTCTGTTTACCTTTGCAGTCAGCAGCGCTACGGGCTCCAGTCGATTGTGTGACACCAGATTGTCCAGCGATGGCCGGGCAAGCAGTACACTGCACCTGTCCTGCTTCAGATTGGTATGTGCCTTGAGGACAAGGCTTGCAGGTGTCGCTGGCAGCATCCAGGAATGTACCAACAGCACAAGCCACTGTAAAGAAATACAAGGGTTAGTTTATGTAGTTCAATTTTATTAAGGCATGACATGAGACTCGAACTACGAAAACA
Source organism: Cerastis leucographa (assembly GCA_963082945.1). NCBI lineage: Eukaryota > Metazoa > Arthropoda > Insecta > Lepidoptera > Noctuidae > Cerastis > Cerastis leucographa. The sequence goes on along the minus strand of OY720356.1, from coordinate 13,862,011 downwards.
GCCTTTAATGCTTTGAATTTAAGGATGTCTACTTACCACAATCAGGAGCCATAACAACTTGTCCAGTAGGGCAGGCGTAGTCAGAAACTAGTTCCAAGCTGGCCGGGTCAGGCACGGTGTTAGGAAGAATGCTCCTCACGTCGAATTGTTCGTCTTCCAGAATCAGTTTCTCCAACAACCGTTGTACAGTGGAACGTTCGTTGTTACCATTGTGGATGACAGGATCGCTGCGAGTTTGGAAAAAAAATATTCGTTATCTTACCTGATTATGGTTAGGTGTTAACAAAAATTGAATATGTCAATAAGCAACATACTTACCTACAGTATTCTACTGTAAATACGGCATATCGAGGTTTAGAAAAAGTTTGGCTCCGTAGAGAAACGTCTCTTTCACCCATACCAGTGTGACAAACTCATTCATAAACTCGATGTTCAAGCAAATCAAACATTTTTTGTTACAAGTTAGTGCTACTCCAAAGCATGCAAACAACTTACTTGACAGACGGGAAAGAGATCTCAACGTTGTACGTATCGCCGACTTGACGACCCTCCCTACTGCTTCGATTCCTAAGTGCCACAAAAACACATGCAATTGTGATAGAAGAACATCATGCTTTATTCGTATGGAAAGTCTAAAAGTGCAGTTTAAACTTACGAAACATCAAAATTTTGCAACTTAACCGAAGTGCTTTTATACTGTGTTATATAAACACATGCTTTTATGTGCACTACAAAGATGAGATTTTTACATTATTTGCGTAATATCTGTGTATCTACGCCGTCACCTTTTATCGAGGCCTACTTTAAAGGGGGTTTTTAAGTAATGATGGAGTAGAACTTACTCTTCAACGGGAATGATGGCATCCAGTACGTAGGTATCTTCGGCAGCTAAGGCGGGAGGGGTGGATACTTGTCTCGTCTGTCTGTTGTTGGCACGGTGGTCGCACTTCACATTGATGTCTAGTTCCTTGCACTCGCGTGTACCTGCGTTGAAGATTCATATTAGAAGGCTTAGTGCAATGTATAATAATGGACATAATGGATGAAGTATAGGTACGGTGTTTATAAAACAACCTGGAGTCTTGAGCGATACTGAGCCGTTCTACGTCAAAAACAATGTTATGAATTGATCGGAGCTGATGGCTTATCTTTTCGTAACTGGGAAGGCACTTTGGTGCCAAACAAGATTGTAAGAAATAATTGATAGTTTTAAGCTCAGATTATGTCTTGTTGTGAGAATACGTACCGTCAACAGCATAAGAACAGAAGTTCCAGTCTCTGTTAAGTTGGTTGATTGCGCTGCGGACCTTCTGGCGAAGTACACCTTGACCGGCATCATTGCAAAGTACTGAGCTTGGGAACAACATCGAAACCTTGAAGACGCGCTGAGCTGGTGACGCCGCTGTAGTGAGCAAAACATTATGGTTAATACTTTGACATGACTGTGGAAAGTAACAAGTATCCAAAAAAGATTGCAATTTTTTCTTACGTGAGCAAGCAGGATAAACCAAAGGTAAGGTAGGGTCAGCAGTTGGTCGCCAGAATCCTTCGGCACCACATGTGTAGAATGGTGGCACAGGTTGCGAGAATCTAAGTCCGTCGCGACAGGCAATCTCGCACACCTTGAACTGACCACCAGCACCCCAGTCTCGGCAGGATTGGTAACCCCCGAGCGGATCAGGTAGTGGTGGGCAGAATTCAGCTGGAAAAGGAATTGACGATCAGAACCTTCGAAAACATGAAGTAAATTCAACGATCAGTGCGTAAAAAATCTTGAAAACTTACCCAATACAGTAACCTTGAAAGTGCAAGTAGCTGCGTTGCCAGCAGCATCATACGCGATATAAGCAATATCATAAGCTCCCCAAGCGAGGTTCTGTCCAGGTCGATGACCAGATTTCTCCACGACTTTAGCAACTCCAACGTTATCGCTGAATACGGGTACATCCCAGCTGACCACGGAAGACCCGTTCTTTGCAATCACCCAGAGATCACCAGGGCAACGGTCCACTCGCGGTGGTTCCTTATCTACTTGCAGTTGCTGGCATTTGGAACCGGAATAACCGTTAGGACACACTCTTTGGCCGCAATGAGATGGCACTATCCTCTCGACTCCTCCAACTAAGTCGTCATATCCAGCCCAAGTAAGACCCAAGCCGCTGTAAAGAACTGGCTCAGTTCTGCAGTCACGCACTTGTTTTTGGATTTCATTTGTGACATCGAGAGCACGGTTCCACATTTGTACTTTAGTCAGGTGACCTTGGAATCCAGCTTCCGTGTATGCCTTTGGATTGTCAGATTGAGGCTTGCCGAGTGTTACCCAAACACTGAAAGAAAATATTTTAAGTTAAAACTGTTCTATAACTTTCTCAATAATTAAAACTTTCATCTAATCGTTGTTTTAATAAAACTTACTATTGTGGTAGTGTTCGTCCGCTGCCGTAACCTTCAATTTTGCTAGCGATCAACCCTTCAGTGATAAGAGTCAATTCACCGCCGTTGTTACCGTCCCAGACTAAAGCAACGTGGTGCCACTGTCCGTCATTTACCGTTGCGAATTCACCGAAGCTTAGGTACACATCTTGGAGTTCCGGGAACAGTGAAACTTGTACGCCGTTTGAGTGGGCTTGAATTATTTGCCTTCTATTAAGAGCGATGTGGGAGTTACTGGAAATAAAAAAATTAGCAATAAATATAACAGGAAGGATTTAAAATGTATTTTTATCGTGGGCCAGTTTTTCCACCCCAGCATTGAAAGGTTTTGTTTTTACGTACCTAACACTGTATGCAGTGAAGAACACTCCGCCTTCGTCTTGTTGCGTGTATTGGACCCACAACGCTATAGTCAGACTATCTGCCGAAGCTGTGTCGAATGGCACTACTTGAGCCGCACTTGAACGCAATGGGTCACTGAAGTAGAGGTCGTAATCCACAGTGATTGCTGGAATAAAAATAATCGGTTATTTAGTAAATCATAAAGTGGAGTTGATATTTGTATCGTCAGGAGATTGACTTGTGAAAAATTCTTACTTTTTCTGCAATCGTCACCAGTCATATTGAATGGGCATTGGCAGTAGAATCTGCCAGGTAAATCAATGCATGTCGCCGAAGGTGGGCAAGAGTTATCCTTGCAGTCGACAATGTCTTCATCGCAATTTTTTCCTTGGAAGCCTGGAGCGCAAATACAGTTGTAACCTTCACCCTCATCCACACAGGTGGCTCCATTCTGACAAAGACCAGCGTCACATGCGTCGAACTCGTATTGGCAACCGATTCCAGTGTAGTCCAAGGAGCATGTACAGTTGAGGCCAGAACCAAAGTCTTGGCATTTTCCACCGTGCATGCATGGGCTGCCGATACATCTTTCTGGAGCAGTTTCACATTGTTTGCCGTCGGTACCACTTGGACATCTGAAATATTTCGGAAAAAAATATTACAAAACTCATATTTTGTATTTTTTATTGAAAGCTGTTTTTTTTAAATACTTACACGCAGAAGAAGTCTTGGAAGAGATCGATGCATTTAGCATGGTTTTGACAAGGCATGTTCATGCATTGGCCAATGTCCTTTTCGCAACGTTTGCCAGTCCATCCAGGTGGGCAAGCGCATTTGTAGTCGCCAATATCATCTTTGCACGAACCACCGTTAAAGCATGGGTCCGAAGCACAGTCGTCGATATTAGTTTCACACGTCTCGCCTGTGAAACCTTCACGACAAACGCACTGGTATTTGTTATCAAGATCAATACACCGCTCTGTTCCACCGGCGTTGCAAGGTTCATTTAGACATTCATCGATTGCTGTCTCACATTGTAGTCCTATGTATCCTGGACGGCATTTGCAAATAAATCCGTCTATTTGGTCAACGCAGGATGCACCGTTCTGGCACGGGTTAGAAGCGCAGTCATCGATGTTATGCTGACATGTCTTGCCTGTGTAACCAGCTTCGCAAATACAGTTGAAATCGTCAATGCCATCAATACATTGCCCACCGTTTTCACAGGGTGATTTAACACATTCGTTTATGTTGATATCACAAGAAGGACCGCTCCAGCCAGGGTCGCAGATGCATTGATGAATAAAGAGTTTATCAACACAAATTCCATGTTTGCAAGGTTCATTTGAGCAGAGGTCTATCTTTTCATGACAACGTTTTCCTGTAAATCCTGGCGGACAAGCGCAACTAAAGTCGTTAACTAAATCTGTACAAGTTGCGCCGAGGAGACAAGGCTTTTCAATACAGTCGTCAGTGTTAATCTCGCAAAGTTGTCCTTCCCAGCCTGGTAAACATTCGCACTTGTATCTGCCTTGTTGGAGTGCAATGCAACTTGCACCGTTCGTGCAAGGGTTTCCATTAGCCGAGCAAGGATCAATCTGAAAAAACAACGTTATTGGTAAACTGTCTGGGATAATGATTTAGCAAAGATGTGCAATAAATACGAAAAAATTGATACCATGATACAAAATATTTTAAGAACGTACCGTGATGTCACAATCAACACCCGTGTATCCAGATCTACAAAGACAAGTGTAATTATCGAATCCAGGTTCATCTTTACACATGGCTCTTTCAGGGCAAGTGTCATTTCTACAGTCAGATCTTTCTTCTTGACAGTTGATGCCTCCATATCCTGTAGGGCAAGAGCAGCGGTATCCTTGTGGCAGATCGGTACATGTACCACCGTTGTAACATGGCTGACTTGCACACTCATCGATGTCAACTTCACATCTACGTCCAGAGAAACCAGCAGGACAGTAACATTGAACTCCGTGTCCTTTAGGTACACATAGCCCGCCATGTTGACAAGCGCTGTTAGAGCATTCTACCGGTAGACATTCTTCTAAACCTGTTGCTCCAGTTCCTACTGTTTTCATGTTCGTCGGACATTCACTACACAACGTTTGCCCAACAAGGTTTTGGTAGAAGTTTCGCGGACATTGAGAGCACGGCGCTAAGCCTGTTGGAGAATAAGTTCCAGATGCACATTTCGCTCTGCACCGATCTCTTCCGGGTGCAGCTGGTTGGTATGTGAAGGTGTTAACTGGACAGGCTTGACAATCCTTAAATCCTCCTAGTGGCGGTTCGCTAGTGTAGCTGTTTCTAGGACATTCCAAGCAAGGAACTAATCCAGTTGGCGAGTATGTTCCGTATCCACAAACAGGTATACAGTCATTGATATCTTTGGAGCCTTCTTCTCTAGTGAATGTTCCAGAGGGACACTTGAGACATGAACCTTGACGGGCTTGGTTTTGGAAGAACCCACGGGGGCACATAGTACAGGTTTTTTGTTTATCTTCAGCAAAGGTTCCAGCAGGACAATGTACTGAAATATAAATTTATAATAAGTTAATTGTTCATATGAGAAACAGCCAAATAGTACATAAATTAATGTAGGTGACAATACTTACAGCATCTTGGGACGTCATTCGTATCCATATTCAATACCTCACCGACGCTGCAGGTGAATCCTTTAGTAATTGAACTTCTGATAGCTCTCAGCGGTGGACATTGATTGCCGATAGACGATACATTGAGAACCGGTTCAATAAGAGCACTAGCGTATGGTACAGACAGATCAAATATAAGGTTCAAAGTTGAACCACAGAGATCGTAAAGCTGAGTTTGCCGAACAGCAGGAATGATGGCTAACACAAAGTCCATTTTGACTACATTTTCGTCAAGAAGTGTCGGTATAACATTGATGAACGTCACGTTGATGTTGACGTTAACGGCTGAACAACGTTGGGTAAGTCTGTCGTTTAGGACGTTGTCGTATTGAGCGACCAAGTCTTTATACTGTGGCAAGCAGGCGTTGGAAACTGCTCCAAGAGCACGGTACTGAACTGTAGAAACAACGTGGTAGGCGGCTTGTTGGGTATCTGTAAAAAAGATATGACGATTACAGAATTAGTCTAGGCTGCATAAACTATTTAAGTATTTATCTATCGAATGACTACATACTTTCAGAAACACAATCAGGTACAACAGAAGTGGGTACCCATTGACGTTTAGTCTCACAAACAAATGTTTTGACTGGTTCTCCATCAGTGAATCTGAAGCCAGGACTACAAGTAGCAATACATTGAATTCCTCTGTCACCAGGCAGGCAGTTCATAGCACCATGAGCTGGTGGCATAAGTTCCCAGTCTACACAAGGGGTGGCTTGTACGGACACCTAGGAAAAAAAAAAGAAAGTTTTAAACGAAAATCCATTTAGAGTACATTTTTTTGAAATATATTTATTAGAAAAATATCCTTACTTGGAAGTTGCACTGAGCTCTGTTGCCATATTTGTCGGAAGCGATAACAGTTACATTCTCATAGCCACGAATGGGAATGACAGCTCTTTCCGGAATGAATTTAAGGAAGACTTCGCCGGAAGCATCTGTTGCGTTTATTCTTCTCCTTGTGTCATTGAAGTTGACAGCGTAACTGTCCTGTTTGTCTACAAGTTCTATAACGTAACTTTGTGGGCAGCTTAGTTTAGGAGGAGTGTAATCAGGTACAGTGATGTTCACTTCGCAAATGGCTACATTTCCATCAAAATCGAATGCCACGTATCGCACGACCATGTTATGGAATACTTGGAGAGGTGTTCTGAAATGCTGTGGTGTGACTTCTAATCTTGCAATAGCACCAGAGTTGTCAGTCGCTGTAGGTTCAGTAAAGTTCACTGGTAAAAGACCACCGTTAACGTCAGTTTGTACTACAATTGGTTGTTGAGGACAGTTCTGGAATACTGGTGGCTCGTTATCTGTAAAAGGTAGATGTTTTAGTTGTATTCTTAATTATGCATAGGTAGAGATAATATTCGTAAAAGAAAAACTTACCAACGCAAGGAGAGTATCCATAGTCATAACCTAATAAAGGATCAGCAGCTGGCTCATCACAACCCATCAGCTCGAACTTGAGACAGGCGTTGTCCATGAAGCTCACAATACCCAAAATTACGAATCTAGCTTGTACGAACTTAGGCAACGTGATCATCGCCAGTTCACCATAGTTTCCAGGATCTCTCATTGTTAGGTTGAAGTTAGGGAAGTAGACCACATAGTTCTCATTTTCAGCTTGCTTGTAGAAGAATCTGATTTCTGTGGGTCTGCCGACAATATCAGAAGTAACGACACCCTTCACGAGAATAGCTTTTACTCTGTACACCTTGCCTAAGTCGACGCTTACGTAGGTGAATGCTTCTTGTTTGCCACACCACCCTGTTACTGAGTTAAGCCTGATGTTCCTTGCCTCATAATTTGGCCTTTCTGAAGTTGCGTTGATTGCAGAGTCAGGTATTCTTCCAGATGCTAGACCTAGAGGCCTGATGACTTTGCATTCGGGTTCGCGTATACAAGTTATTGGTCTGGGGTTGATTAAAATATATCCTGGTCTGGAGCAGCCAAAGAGAACTTCGGATCCTTGTTCGTAGCTTCTTGCAATCTGATAACCGTCAGCTGGTCTGCCTGGGTCTTCACATACCGGTCCTTCGCACCTTAAATCTCCGAAGTCCCAAATGCCGTTAGCTTGACATCTCACTACATTGTCATGTTTGTTTGTTTGCCCAGCGAGCTTGAAAGTGTTTTGACATCCGAAGAAAAAAGAGCTTTGGTATTTCGTGTCGACGTATTGGCCATATTCAGCACCAGGTGTAGGCATTGGAACACCGCAGTCTTTTCTAGGACATTGAGGTTGAGCTCCAGAGAACCAGTAATCGGGTAGACCCTGAAAATTTTAATTATTATATTGTTTTATTTTAATGAATTGATGTTAAAGAAATATATTTTGGATAAAGAATAAAGCTGTAGTAAATGATGACACTCACCGGTTTAGGGTCATAAACACACTGTCTGAAGGACGAAGTTATAGTATTTCTCAACTGTCTGCCGGGTGAAGTGCAAGTAATTGTTACATTGTCCCTGTATGGAACCAGCACGCTTTCAGGGTCATCTCTGATCACATGCAGGCCGTCGTTTTTGTCGTCAGATAATGTTACGCAACGGGCATCTGCAAATAACGATTCAAATTTCAATGATTAAATTATAGAATGGTATTTGATCTATTTAAATAGTGATACACACGTGGCATAAAAATATGATCGTGTCTAAAACTTACATTGACATAAAGGTGCAGTTCCGTTCCAAGTTCCACTAGAAGTACAAAGAAGTGACGAGAATCCAGACATTACAAATCCGAATTCGCATTGGAACTGGACAATATCTCCGAAATGGTAAGCATCTTTAGTCGACAGTAGTTTTCCGTTTTCTGGAGGTCCAAGTGGCGGACACATAACTGGTACGCAAGATTTGTTTCTTTGGTATGTGTCTCCATCTCTTTCACCTGTTTCTGACTTTTCGATGGCAAATCCAGCTGTACCATTGGAAGAATAGAGTTCATAACCGATGTTACACGCGCAAGAGAAGTTTCCAGGTCTGGAAAGGAATAATGACTCCATTAGATATCTGACACGCTCTGCATCTAACGTAAAGTAGCTTGATCAGATTACTAAGACAATACTTACGTGTTCAGACATTTCTGCTCACAGCCTCCATTATTTTCACTGCACTCGTTAATGTCTGTACAGTCTAATCTGGCACAACCCATAATTTCAACCTTCAGACAAGGTGCACCTACGTAATCTTGAATCTTGAATTTGACGTACTGCGCTTCAATTGGCATTGGCAAGTTAAGGACTGATAGAGTAGGCTCTAAGATACGGAATTCTACAGCAGTGCCATCAGGATTGGTGTAGTCTTTGAAGGTATCAGTCAAGTCGTTCGTGTATTGAATTCTGATGGCAGAAGTGAAGGCGATGTTTCCGTCAGCGCGCATGACGCTCATAGTCCTGAATCCTCTGATAATTGTTGGTGCTCTTAAGTCGATGAGGATCCAGTTGGCTCCAGCCTCTAAGTTGTTACCACACCAGCCACCTCCGTTGTTTAATCGTACCATCTGTAGAGTAAAATAGATGAATCAATATAAATAAATAATACAAATCAATAAAAATATATAAGCCTTTTGTTTCAGGCATTGAAGAATACATAACAATTTTACATGAGTGTGTTTACATTTATACGTGATAATAATTTAAAAAGAGTTGTTACATTTAAGTTTTTGTTTGTTTCAATTTCATGAATGAATCAATCATACTTGATGTTCATAGAAAAGGTCGTTAATGAATAAACACAATATTAAAAAAAAAACACTTACTCCTTTAGCATAACCAGGTTCTGGAGCAGAAGTTGTAATAGACTCATCAGGAATAGCTCCATTGATCAATCCCAAATCGCCAACAGGTCTGCAGTCTAAGCTTGGTGAGAAACCAGTCTTGCAGGGGCAGTAGAAACCACCCTGTGTGTTCTTACATTCAGTGGAAGCCGTGTCACATTGGCTGTTGGCACACTCATTGATATCCTCGCAAGTCGGTGGGTTATCGAATTCTTGGTTAGGTCCACATTTGAGCACGCTAGGTCCATTCAGTTTGTATCCTGAAATTATATAAAAGTTATTCGGTTTACAGTCTTATTTTCATAAAAATACTGCCAATTGAATTAAGACGGCGATATTTACCCTTGAAACATTGAACACGTGCTTCATCACCGAACATGTAAATCCTAGTCTGATCAACGATGAACCCGTTCTTGATCTCTGGGAATTTCGGGCACAGAGCCTTAGAGCAAGTCGGCACATCTCCTGACCAAGTTCCGTTACTCATACACAGTAGTACAGGCTGTCCAGATCTTACATAGCCAGGTTCGCACTCGTAACGGACAATGGTACCGTAGCTTCGACCGCCACCGTTCAAGATAGTAACGTTAGCATGAGGGACATCCGGAAGAGCAACGCATTGCGACGCTGTGGAGAAAGAAATGATTAACCAATTAAAACGCTAAAAATTTAATAAAGTTATTCTACTTCCTCAGGAAGCTTGCTCATGTTGTGACTAGAGCGAAGTAATATAAACAAAAAAATACAATTCCTTTCAACTTACCCAGACAAGTAGGTGTTCTCTCCCATCGCCCATCAGCTAAGCATGAGATTCTTTCGATAGGCTGTCCAGTTGGGAAAGCAAATCCAGCATAACATTGGTAAGTTGCAACACCTCGATAAGTCACGTTTGTAGAGCCAATTGAAAATCCATTATCGATTTGTGGCACCGGACCGCAATACACCTCTGTAAAGTAACAATAAAATCACATAAGTACCCCTATATAACCTAAAGTAATACTGTGCAATGCCACCGTTCCTCGTTTGTTACTTGCCTTGACAGCTAGGAATGTAAGTAGTTGACCATTTTCCTCCGTCTAAACATTTTGTTGTGATACGAGGTTTCCCTGTGGCGAATTCTTGTCCAATCGGACATGAGAATGTTATAACTGTCCCAAAGGCGGTATCTCTGTTTGACGCTAAAGCACCAAGACCAGATTTTAGAGTGGGGCAATCTGTAAAATAAAATGTAAGATAAGAATTTATAACACCTCTATTTGTTCCACGTTTGTTCTCGTCGTAGCGTGAATGGCTTACCTGCCGAGAACGTCGCCTTCCAACCCATTCCATTATGCAGTGCATCAGACATAAATCGTAACAACATCTCGCCGCTGGATGCAGTCAGTGTTATTCTTGGTTTTACAATAAATCCATTGTCAGAATGCAATCTTAAACCATTTGTGCTGACTCCATCAAAAACTTGCACAACGTCGGATGGGTGAATGCTAAATTCGTCGAATTTCAATGACAGTGGCCCACCGTTAGGGTTCTTTATTCTGTATAAACATTCTTGGTTATTCGGGTAATTTGCCAGACCGTAAGCAGGTGATGTAACGGTACCATTTGCTGCAATGATTGTTGCTCTGCAGCCTTGAGAGTATCTCATGTTAAATCCTTTCTTGGAATCGCCAAGACTCGTTCGGAAGTACATGTACAGATGGTTCGTCGTCGACACTACAACCTTTTGATTTTCTTCGCCTGGTCCGGTTAACCTAGCCAACACAGGGCTAGATGGAGTATTACCGTCCTTGATGACTATGTAATCCCTGTTCATTCCTAATTCGAGGTCTTCGACTTCCAATGAGACTATTCTGCCAGGTTGAGCTTCGATAACGTAAACGCATTCTAAGCCACCAGGATAGCCATTGGGATAACCAGGCGAGGTAAGTACTTGACCCTGAGGCGTTGCTCTAAGCATGCCTCCGCAATTCGATGACTCAGTCTTCCAAGCCGCACGGAAACCTTTCCTTTCGACTGAACCATCTGTACTGAATTTAATGATCATGAAGTTCGAAGCGGAAACGTAAATTTTGTTAGATAAATCTTGTTTTCCAGAAAGTGTCGCTAAGTTCACAGATTTATCTTCGGTCCTGCCGCCAACCAGAATTTGAACAGTGTCGAAAGACTTTTCAGTTTCAAAATCTTGGAACTGTAAGACGATATTTTGACCTTGTGGCCCCTCGAGAGTCCATTTGCAATCGCTGAAAGGAGGATATTTGTGAGGGTAGTTAGGACTCTCGACTACATCTCCACTGCTGGCCATGTAGAAGTGACATTCGGAAGCACAGTCCATTTCGTCGGAAGCATCACCACAATCGTCTTGCTTGTCGCATTTGAAGGCTGCGTTGATGCATTTTCCATTAGAACAATGGAAGGTACCTAAAACAAATTGAGATTGTTTGTGTATTGTTTCCTGTAACCTTAACATTGTATGACTGCGCTTGTAATTGAGCATGCAAAAGCTGATTAATAAACAATTGTCTGTGGATGTTGCTTACCGGCAGGGCAGGCGGTAGCTCGGCACATGAATGGCAGAAGGGTTTCACAGGTCGTTAGCTCCCACGACTGGCTATCGGATGTGACGTGGACATCGACACATTCTCCAGCCTTAGGGTTTGGCTGTCGTAGATCCCAGAAACCGGCATACTGCGATACTAGAGCACCGGCAGCTGATTCGAGTGTGTTCGTTCTTAGGTCGTCGACCGTCGCGAGTCCGAGCCAGTAGTGGTTGTTACTGGGACTGGCTGGCACCATGTTGGCAGTCATGTTGTTTTCCGAATAGCTATCTACAACCATGAGTTCGCTACCATACCTGAAACATAATTTTATTATAAAATCGTAAAAGTTTATTAATCAACAAGCGGAAAGCTTGCTAACAATCTGGTATTTGATTTACTAATTAATTACCTTCGACATAGTTCTGCCGCTTTCTCCCACGAATGCCTGATGTTGAAGAATTTGTAACAGTGTAAGCCTTTCAACTCCCATCCTGAAAACAAAGACAAGCAAGCTCTTAATATCATAAGTTTCAAATCAAAGAGAAATTCGAAGTTTATTTACAAAGAAACATGTTGACTCTACAAATTACTTAGCGTATATTTATTTAAAGAAAAATGCAAAATGTAATAAGATTAGAAATTTTGTGTAAACGTGGACAGGTATTAAGTGAAGGCTTTCTCCTTTCAAAGGGCTTTCGGAGAAAGCTATTCATTTCGCAATAAAGGCATACAAAATCGTGTTTATAGGTACTGTGTGCCTTTGTGTGCTGAAACTATTTGAGTGCCGGCAAACAATTTGACGAAAAATTTACGTTTAGTAATAAAGTAACCACACAGTTGTTTGGGCGGCTATGGTTCGTGAACACCGAATTACTCGGGAACTCCTTGACGGATCGAATTATTTTCTCAAGCAAAGTTGAGTGCGTCCTGATTGTGAAGTTGAACCAGTCTAAAGCTATTACTAATTCGGAATTAGTGATTCAACAGGTGTTCTTAAAAAGCCTATGAAACTCGTCGAATGGGAGATTGAATTAGAGATTGTAGAATTTATGGAACAATTCGTAGCGAAGTATTTAACTGTGTTTGAAGAAATTGGAAATCAGTGTTAAAATTTGTTAGAAATGGAAGAAATTCAGTGTTCATAACATTATGTTCTCTGTCTATCTAACATTTTCTTAAAATAGGAATTACGTTCAGAATTCCGTTTAAGCGTTCAGCAAGAACATCTTTGTGCTAATATACGAACATTTAGACTGTTTTCATAAGTGTCGGTTTGTTGACGTGCCCTGAAGTCCTTTCATAAGCTGAAGCCCAGCATAACGGACGTCAAGACGAGCTTAAGTTCAGAAAGCTTACAGCTTTGTACAAGGATTTACATACGAAGCCACAAACAAGTAATCTAAGTAGGTACATTATGTAAAACATAAACCTAGTTACCAACTATTCTGAGATGAAATTGTACGATAGCTGAAGTTGTGTCGTTAATGTTGATTGTAAAATGGGAATTTATATAAAACAGCATTGTTGCAAAATTTTTATAACATTCTTGATTGAGTTCCTACCTTCCTAACGTTTTGATTTGTTACCAAGTTAATAAGTAGGTTAGTAATAAAAATATGTTGTTGTTGCACACATAAGTTATCAACGTCTGTAACTATCCACGACTAAACTATTTATAATGAATGGCCGCAATGTGATAATATTCCGCTTATTATTTTTGTAATGTTTGATTTCTCTTACTGCGAGGCATCTGATGATATTGTCTGATAGTAGAATATGCCATTGGGTGGACCTTAGGACTTACCTTAGAGCCACACCGTCCCGGAAGACTTTTAGTTCAAAGATAGCACATACAAAGACAATAACGAGAAAAGCCTATATATTGTTTATTCGATTTCCGCGCATTAACGTACAAGATAAAAAAGTAAATAGGCATAAATAGAGCGTGCGAGTTTGACGAGGTATCGCGAAGACCGCGGCGCATCCACGCAGCCACCGTCACGCTCCACTGCCCGCGCCCGCAACACGATGCAATGTGTTTGACCCACTTAGCCAATTATGTTACTGCAGCGAAATGCAATCACTCTGTATACGACTATATTGTACGCTTTTGCCTAAAACTGTAAACATAAACTTCCAATTTTATAGTACCGCCTTTTTCGCAAATCGTATCCGGAAACACGACCATGCAATTTAGCAATTTGGCCGAGCGAGGAAGCAGTGTTCGGCCAGCCAATGGCACAAATATGTTAGCTTTAAAGCTGAATGAATTTGCATAGATGTTGAGTAATTGACGGGTTTGAAGTTTCGACGGTTTCCGGACGCGAATTTACGGTAATGTGGAGATAATGGCGAGCCTACGTATGTTCATAGAATCGCAATATTGTCCGTATCGTATGAAACTATTCGCGACGGAACGCCGACATATGCAGGTAACACATAGTTACGTGCGTTGGACGTAATTATCCCACATACTGACAAGTCACTGGGTTTTCCTGAATAGCCTATCGCGCAAAGGAACGATCAAAGTGAATGGCTCCATTGATTTTGTAGCTTATTGCGGCAGCAGGAAATCTCTATAGACCAATATCCGCCACCATCATGAGAGCAATATTACCTACATGCAATATTAAGTGGAACGTTATTAGATTAAAATTACTAGATTGAAGATCTCAACTAAAGGTAGGCTTGGATGATCTAAGAAACAAGATTAATTATTTAATTAAATCAATTATCCAATGTTTTATTATTAGGGAGATAAGGTCAAATTGCTTGCTAGTTATTGTATAGTACTAGTAGTACAGTTACTCCTTCTTATATGTAAAAATAGCCTCCTTATATGTATAAGGAGGAGAAACTGTACTAGTAGTAGTACTATATTCATGATATAAAATCATGAATATCATAAGGTAATGGGTTTCATCGGGGATCGCATTCATTTCCCATGTCTACAGCTTCGGATGACTGAGCTTTGTAACTGTTGGATATCGAGATACGAGGCTTTCAATCAACGCGGATCATACCAGTTCACTACTTCTGTTATTGGAGAAAGCTGCGTTTTTAATCAATTACTCACGTATTTTTGATTAGTTAGATACGCTAATAATATGTCTATTCGTGTATGTAATATGGATGGAGTTACAACATGATTGACATTTTGTATCATCATCATCATCATCAGCCTATATTGTTCCCACTGCTGGGACGCAGGCCTCCTCTCTATGAGAGGGAATGGGCTGTAATCCACCACGCGGGCCCAGTGCGGGTTGGTAGATGTCACATTTCTTCGAATTTTTAGTTCTAGGACATGCCGGTTTCCTCACGATGTTTTCCTTCACCGTTTTGAGAGCAGCGGTGATGAAATAAATCACACAAAGTAATGCGCCTGCCTGGGTTCGAACCTACGACTTACTGCTCGTAAGTCGGGGCTGCTACCACTGGGCCACCGCTGCTCTCATTCACATTTTGTATAATATTGCAAAATATACGAATAATAAGAAAAAATATCGCATAGTTTGGTGATGAACCTTCGTGTAAATAAATAAATACACGTTAATTAACAAATTGAGTAATTTGTTTGTAATTCTAATAATTTATAAATTATTGACACTAAAGACGAGTGGGTCGTAGAACCACGCTGATCGGCATATAAAAAATAAAAAAAGCCTTTTTAATGCCAGTAACTTACCTTACCTAACTTAACTAGCTAACGATTACATTACAGATAAAATATCAATGATTTCATGCAAAGAATAAATTAAAAAAATGAGCATGTAATAATTTAGAAATAATATAGGCCTGTTTAGACGACATCGATTCCACACAAATGACAACTCCAAACCCCCAAACAATAACCAAAGCCCACGTTACAAAACACATGCATACTAAACAGTCATGCGTCAATAAGGCTTGCACCAGACGGGACGAGGGCAATGTCGACCGGCCGCCGACACGGTGGCTGCCGATCAATTGTGTCGAGTGCCTCTTAGCGAGGCGAACCTGAAACCTTTGAAGGATATACGGATATGCCTCTGCACCGGAGATTGACTTACTGCTCTATTTAGATCCCAAGTAGACGACTACTCTATGGCTTAGCATGATCCTATCTTGTAGTAACTGCATTTTCTAGACAAGATTAACAATCTCTGTTAATATAATAGATTTGAAGAGTTTGTTTGAATGAACGTGCTTTCTCAGGAACTACCAGTTCGGATTAGAAAAATAGTTTAGGCTATCAAATATAGCCCAATTCTTGAAGGTAGGCTAGGCTCTCACTTATATGATATTTAACATCACGCTTAGGAGCCGAGCAAAACCGTGAGGCACTGCTATAGTTTTGAATAAAATAGAAAATTAGTTTGTAATATGTTTATTGCGCTGCACAATAGAATGCAGCGTTAATTTTTATATTGTTATCGGTAAATCTAATCGGAGTGTTCGTGGGAAAAATGCAATCGTACGCAATGAAGTTTTAAACTTTGTTTTAATGGGATTGTTACTCCTAATTATTTGTTCTTTTAGCGAGTTGTATTGTTCTGTGATTTAAAATTGCTCTACCTACCAACTTGGTAGTTAATAACTAGCAACATTGAAAACATAATTATGTTTTTATTTTACTTAAATGCCTCGTTAGTCTACTGCTTGCAAGCACGACTGAAAACTTGGTTGATGGCAATAGGCTCGCTCCCTATTACATGGGACTTAAACAAAACTGGCGAAATGTTGGTTTACAATTAGGACCACCTCTACTTCACCATCAGGGGAGTACAGGCGTCATATTACATTTATGATATTATTTTCTGCTTTATACGTCATTGGTCTTAGAAAACGATCAGAGTATAATAACCAAGTTCGTAAAAGCTTCCATATAAACTTTGTTATTATAAATAAGTTTAAGGTGCAGAGGTCGATATCGACATTCGTAAATAAAACGTCATCTGTGAGTCACGTTCGGGCTATGTATAATCGAGGCGCTGCCTTTCACTCATTACAAATGTGAACCTCCAAGGCTACCAGTTTGCCGCTCAATTGACTATAGCAGCACAAAGCCTACATTGTCTCTCGTTAAATAAAAAACGATCAATCAATGATATTCGTGTTCTATTACGACATACGTTTATACAATATGAATTCGAAAATCAATCACGTAATTAAATGGCAATTTAAGTAGTCCAAAAATAGGAAAAATGACGAAGATGAAGATGACTTAGTTAGTTTTAAATTTTTATCAGTTTATACTGATAAAAATTCAAAAGCTTTAGTCTTTTTTTTTATTCAGAAAAAGACTATGATAGTATGAAAAGTCTGAAACTATTTAATCATACAAAGAAGTTTCTTGCTCCGTGAAATGAAAGATTTCAATGATATGCAGCCGAAAACTTACTAACTAGTGTTCGGCTAAGTTGGGAAACTAACTACTTCGTTACTTACACAGAAGGATATTTGTATAAGAATTCATAATTACAATTAACTTTATACTTACTGAAGTAATCCTGCAGGTCGTAATTGAACGATCAAATGCATTGTTAGTGGCAACGAATGCAGGCGGCTAGCAAGCGCGGCTTACTAAGCAACTGACCCAGATTGTGATGCTCCAAATGTCGTGTAGATGCGTGCCAAGTTTAGTCTACACTTGACAGTTTTATAGTCTATGCTTGACGCAACTGATGGGTATGTGACAGTAGTTGACAGGTAAGTAATCAAACGAAACGCAGAGTCTAAATGCACAAACCGTGCGAAGCCAGAAAAAAAAAAAAAAAAAAAAAGAAACGCAGAGTGACAGCTGTCATTGTGAATGAATGTAATTTCGATGTTTTCTTTGAATACATTCTGTTGATGCTCTATCCTACAAACGTACTAGGTTCTGGCAAAATACGGTTAGCTTAAAGAGAAATACTAATCACACGCTCTACTAATTTTAATCGTTCAGAAAAAATAAATCTTGATACAAACTTTGGATTGAGTTGAGATTATATAAGGTTATATTTAAGATGCTACTTAATCATTTCCTGAATCTCAAATCTCTTCGACTCTACGAAAAACTTATTCTGAAAGTTTTAACTTATAACTAAGTCTTTCTGGTAGAATAGGTTTTCTTAAGAAATCTGCTTTCATTATAATCTTTGGTAGCAATTTTGATTTAAGTTCTGAGAGATTTTCCAGGCTTCAGATATCTAGGTCTCATCTCGTTGGTTAGATTTATCCATAAAGTTGAAAGAGTCTATTACTAGATAACAGACGAAGCTATAATGGAGTATTTATAATTGGTACACTACTAAGGTTTTTTTTTACCAATGAAGATCGGTTAAACATAGAAATCGGCTATTATTGAATAAATGGAGTTCCAAGTTCACGCTGTCGTTTTTTCTCAGACAGATTATTTTTATAAATTGTTCACGGAAGAAACTTAATATAAGGTCACTTTGCTTAAGTGATCATTCTCTGATGTAACCAAAACAAACTTAATTTTACTTATATTTTTTCGAATACACAATAGAATTGACAACCATTAACTTATGTTAGAAGTATTTTACATTATTGTTTTATGTATCTACTTGATATTGTGTTCTTTAAAGTTGAAGGTCTTTTCGGAAGCCATTTTGTTTAAGGCTTCAACTCAAATATATGTGCAATATGAGTGTACATAATTATGTTTGAATTTTTATCACGTTTTCCTACTAGACTGCCATCTTATTCTTGAATTTAAATCATACGTTATTTTAGTTTGTGTTCTGGGTACAATTTATTCACATACACATATTCCATCCAAACAGTGCCAAAGTGTTAGACCAACAGTAAGGCTATAGTTCACTAGTCAAAGTTCTAACCTGTCAAAGAGGTGATCATATTATACGAATTCTCCAGGGATACATACTGAGCCCACATCTAGATGCAAAGCTGTCTACGTATTAAAGAAGGTCAACAATATACTGAGTAGGTAGCTGTGGTTATGATTAGCCTAGTTGTACGCCAGGATCTAACGGTACGCCTAGATACAAGCTGTATAGAAAACTGGGGGCTGCAATTACCAAAGATCGATAACACGGCATTCAATCGCGATACGGGATTATTTAGGTTTGACGACTTGTATTTTATGGCTGATGAGTGACTTATGAACTAACTACTATAAGCTTAAATTAGAATCCAGCGGAGACGGCGTGAGTTTATGTACCTATGTAGGTATGTATTTATAACTAAACTTTGATGATATCCGCGGATATGCTTAAGGACAATAACAGTTGTTTTTCACATTATTGTGTTTTAACATAAAAACGGACTAACAGAGTAAACAGCCCAAAAATACGTTATTGTTTGGCAAGAACAAAACACAGTTTTATTTTAATTTGAATTTCGAATTGGCCAGATATTAAAATATTATTTGCTTTTTCTCAAAAGTATAAAGCGCAAGTACTCTATAAGAAAATCATAAACACGTCGTGTCGTATAAAGCGTGTAAAGAGAGCACAGCGCTATCGGCTGCATTTATCTTAGCGCTTTATAACTCGGTTGCAGCGATGAGAGCGATGGAATTCTGCCCTGTCTCCTATTGAACAATAGCCACGTCCGTTTGTCAAACATTTTGAGTTAATTTTCTTCGCTTATGAAGTGTAAAGAATTTGCTTTGTCATCGCAATAACGTCACGGCTAATGGTTGAAGAAATTGTGATGGGACTTTAATTTAAAATTCTTAAGTGTGTTGTCATTATTTTGGTTGCATTTGTTTGTAGAAGATTCGTATGTTCAAGAATAGAATGGAAACAGACAAGTAGAAAGTACTAAAAACATGCTATATGTACCTATATGTAATGCACGATTAGCCTTTTGAAGTTCCCAGTGCTGGGCATAAAGTACCATGCGGGCTTAGTGCTGGTTGGCAGGTCTCACATGACTTCGAAAGCGAACAAGCAAACAAATAAGATTAATTAAATGAGAATATTATAACTTTTGTAACTATGTACCACGTCATTGAATACAGCGTGTATCAGAAAGTTGTGGTCATATTTCAGGGTATGATTCAGCCCATCAAACTGAATAACTTTCTCTATGTATAGGATCACCTACATTTGGGCCGAGTAGGGATTGAAGTTTTGTACTGGAGTCTGGAGAGAATGATTAGTATACGCTGTAGAAAATTGCACATTACAATAAAGCTTATGTTTAATCGCAGCGTTCAAATGCAGCTATAATTTACAAGGCAGCCTCATAAGATGTAGGATGTCGGCGTTGCTTAGGCGTGAGTGTTGCTCAATCATAAGCCAACGTAAATTACAATGCTGACATATATTGCACACCATGTCGTTGGAATATGGTATTGTTAATAATATTTAGGAGATGCAACATAAATATGACTGTTTACAACGTGTTACCAACTTAGTGAAACTTTATATGTAGACATGGTGGGTACTCACCATTACTCAAGATATCCGTGAAGCCTCGCAAGTTATTATAAAAACTTCGAATGAAGGAAACAGTAAGACATCGTTATTGTAGCCTTACTAACTAAGCTGTACTAAACTGCTATAAAAAGCATCCTCATGTCTTTTTTACAGGAGTCTGTCTTTTGCTCTAGTCATGGGTTGTCCAACTCTATGAACCCAGAGCAAGCCCTTAGATATTTTTTTAGGTCAGACTTTTTAATTCTGAGTATGTACCTGTAACGACAGTCATAATTTGTAATTAACCTGGACTTTTAAATTGAATTATTACTATCATATTTTGTCATCGTGTAATTCCAAATTCAAGGATAAACAAGATAAATTACTGTCTTCGTAGAGTAATAATTACTTGGTTAGTAATTTAAAGAATTTGCAAAGGACCGTATACTAACTACATAAAACTGAAAATGATACAATTATTTTTTGCAATATAAGTATGAATAGTGTTTCGAAATCCAGGTTGGAACTTTGAGATACCGTGGCCCTGGAACACAAAGGGCGAAGAAGGAACATGGATGGGTTTTAGTTAGTACAAGTCTGATACTCCCTCGCGCTCCGCCCAGAGCGGGAGAAGTCATTTGATGATTTCCCATCCTTAAAAAAAAAAAAGTTAGAACTTTGGGACACAAACCGTTACCAAGTATTCAGTACATAATCCTGAAAAATTTAGATGTTGGGCGGGACATCGAAATGATTCATCGGTAATTAAAAAGACGCCATGTACCTATAAGTGTCTCTTATTATGCATATTTATGTACATTACTTTTCCAATCACTGAGTTTCAAATCACACAACTATTCATCGATTTACTCAAACAATGCGTTTCTAGATCCGGTGATAGGTCCAACCGCCCATACTGAACTATCAATAGAATCGACATACACTCAAGTGGCCATCAGTATGCAATGCAACGCAGAGCACCTTTCTAGTGTTCGCAGTGTCTCAGAGGAATATAGCATTAATTTGTCTCTGTAGACGCCTAGACGGCCGTCAGTGGTTGTCAATCTTCGGGCCAGATTTTGTATTCAAATCAAGTTGTGCAGGTCATTAAGAAAAGAAAATCTGTCACGAGTAACGACGATTTCTTTAATTATTTGTTAAAGGATGTGTATGAACAATTTTGAGTGTGCAAACATTAGCATATTCGTATTTACCTTGAATATTTACCAGTGCATAATTAAAACATGTAAATGCATGATCATGTAATGTTTGCAAGTAAAATTAGGCACACAATTTCTAGCTACTACCAAACAGAAGTGTTGTTAAAACGCCTTAATCAGTCTTAATGAGTTGATATCCACTCATCATAAGATACTTTTGTCGAAAGTCTCAAAGAAAACTTCACTGAAACAGTCTGATTTCGTTTTTAGGCCTCTCATTAACTGCAGCATAGAAAGGGCGCAGTTGAGGACCACTGCCCCAGTCTATAAGCCAGAGAGATAGTGTTTCCATTGACAGAAGCTATTCAAACAAGGTTATTGACTAATTGAGATTGCATATACGTTCCAGCTTGCTGGATAAGCATACACTCCGGTTAATTAAAATTTTTATACGGTTTCAAGAAGTTCTGAGCTGTAATGTTGTATTTGAATCGAAAAGATGTTGTGCGGTTATTGAAAAAAAAAGCTCACGTAACAAATTTTTAATAAAATTATTATGGTACATAATAATTTTATTAAAAAGTTGTTACGTGAGCTTTTTAAACACAGAGGATTTTATTGTAAACCCTGGTATTGACAGTGGAAATGTTCCAAAATGAATACCATAGGTACCGTACCAAATTAAGTCTCTTACGAGTATATCTCTATAAATGTATTCAACGAAAGCTTTTTGACTAGACTTTAAATATAGAACCTTATAAAAATTTATCGACGTCAAATAGGCTTTCTACAACATTTTACTTATTTTCAATGAATTGTTATTCCTGTAAATTATTTGATGTAATAATTTGACTTTTGACATTTATTGCCCTCGGAAAACAAACAAAAGGGAGAGCTGTCAGTAATTTATGCAGATATGTTGGCGACCTCCGTAATTACGAGTGGGTGTACCGCATTTTTAAACCGCGTTCGAAATGGTTGGAGCAGAGATTGGCTGATTTGAATAAAAAACGTTTTGTTTGGTCTATGGCAAGCTTGTTTTATCAATTACATAATCAAGGAGGTTTTGCCCTATTATTCTATTAATATTATATAAAATGGTCCAGTCGCCGGCTTTATGTTGTCCGGTGTTTCAAACACAAGCTTAAAATATTACCACAAATAAATAAAATGTGCATCTTTAAAAAGACGAACCTAATAACCCATCCGACAAATCGGTTTGTATAGTATCTATTAGTAATCTGAAGTTAAACGTAGCGAGACAGATAAAAGCATGAGATATTCGGATTTTTAGAGAGAATCATATATTTTCATGAATAATACAGGGTGTAACGGAAAGGGTATATACATCCTTAAGGGTGTGCTACAGACCATCAAACTGAACATGTTTCTCATCACAAAAAAAAATTAGCAGCAAAAAAAAATATCAGCTGCCTATACATTTGGGTCGAATAGGTATTGCAATTTTCTATGGGGCAGCAGATATTTTTTTTGCTGCAAAAAAAAAAATATGTTTAGAAACATGTTCAGTTTGATGGTCTGTAGCACACCCTTAAGGATGTATATACCCTTTCCGTTACACCCTGTATAATTCACTTTTATCTCAGAGAGTGTAAATAATAAGGATTATCATATATCTAAAGCATCTCTCGTTTATTGGCTTAAGAACTTGAGGAGCAGAGTTTTAAATTATCTTTTGAGATTTATTTGAGTTGTATATTACTTTTTTTATGTAAATTGAGTGTAGGTACTTAGTTTAAGGTTTTCTTGGGAACTTTTTTGGTTACATGGTTATTAAAACATGACTGATAGATTTTATTTTTATGTTTTGAATACTTTTTTAATTGCAGGTGCACTTAAATAATTCACCTTTTCGAGGCATCAACGGTTCAAGACCTACGCATCTTTAATAACGCTTGTATTCTCACAGATTCAAAATATTACACCATCAAGTTTCCAGCTAGTAATAAGCATAACTAATTAACGCCCATTATGAACACTATTGCACAACGACTAAATCCTCCTTATGTTCTAATTAGCTCTTACTTTCAAGAAACACAAACAGATTAATAACCCAGTTAGTAAATTAACGTATTCACAGCTTCGATCAATAACATGACGTCAGCCATTGTTGCCTTCGCCTTTTAAAAACCTAATTCTCTATTCAAAGATAATCCGCTTTTGTTTTTGGTACTTATAGGTAATCCGGTTTATTGGCGTTATACTCGTATTGTAGCTTCACCTATCATTATTTTATTATATTCTATTCTACCTTGATTCTAAGTTTCCTATATAATTTTCTTCTATAATTAACTCAATCAAATCAAGCTGTTGTGCATTAAAAGTTTTTGTAATCAAATTAGATTTATTCTCAATTTGTTTCCTTAAGTAATTAACAAGGCGTAATTTTGTGTCAAAACACGCCTTAAAAGCTAAAACTTTTGTTGGCTAATGCTGTTTGAGTAACGAAGGCTTTATATATCTATATCTATGTACTTGTATAACTGTAAACAACAGCTTCAAAGATTAACTCCATGGAATTACGTGTAATCAGAAGTCAGTTGCGTTAATTCCGGCTCGGAGCGAATTTGGATCCAATCTGTCTGCAGGAACATTGCGATTTGCGACTCTTGCTTCAATATCCCTCGTAATTACAGGAATAGGAGCAACAGGGTGGGTCCTACGCCTTAGTTTTATTTTTATATCTAAAATGTGGAAATGGCGTGCTAATACCTCCTTACGCACGTAAGGTTGTAGAAAACTTATTTAAACCATGTATCTACGTTCATTCAGACCTGTACCTACTACCTATTTTTGACTTATACGGGAACCTTTTTTATTTTTTTTTGTATACCACTAGTTTTCCGGACTTGTTTTAGGTCTATACGATAGACGAAACTAATATCTAAACAAAGCACATAGGGGTTTCTATTTATGCAATGTTGGTAAGAGTCGGTAATGTCGGATTCTTTGAGAATTCTGTTGAATAAGTAATCCAGATGCTAAACTATGTAGGTGTTACGTCGTAAGGAAACAGGTGAGATAATGCAACGAAGTCAACGACCTTTTAATGATGCTTGAGCATTTTATAATCAACGTAAGTATTAATGATCAATCCCATATGTAACGCATCTAGGTTAATATTTTTATTATTACTTAAGAATCTGTTAAATGGGCTACTGATTTACAAATCTTAATTTAATTGCTTCATTATCGTTTTTAAGGTTACACAATATATTTTTTAGCGGCCTAAGAGATGTAAGTACCTACCTGTGAAAGCTACTTGTTTCAGAAATATACAACAAAAAGTACTTTTGATAACCGTATGGCTGTATTACTAATTGATCAACATTTTATTTCACATTTTTTCGTCTCAAATTCTCACCCCTTCCTGTCATATTAACCCGTTATCAGACAGCCAATCAGAGCTAATATTTTAACACCCTGACGATGACGTAGGAAGCAGGGATTCAACGTTTGATTACACAAGCTTGTCAACGTACATGTGCCCCGAGACCCGACTGGTGGCAATTTCCTAGGCTAATTATGTGGCGAATGAAAACCGACGACAGAGTGTCAGACTCATTTCATTTATGGCCTACGTCACAGCTCTTGATTGGAAATAGAATCCTTTAGTAGGTCAAACGGCTTGAAAGGGTTGACATAAAATTACGGCCGTGAAAGGACCTCATTTCTCTGTCATAATTAATTGCAAAAGTAATTGAATGATGTTCTGAGAGCATTGATGGAACTTTTTGGATAGAAAATGTAGAAAACCCGTTTACATCCGGTTTATGAAAATCGGATTTCCGATACAGAAAGAAATCTAATGAAATGATCGACAAACGATCTTTAAATAAACTCAATTGCTGTGATTGGTGAACTGAAATGATAACATCCAATCAAATAACTTGAAATTTGACATACAAAACTTTTTATTACGCCTGTATTTTCCCGAAGGTATAAGCAGAGGTATGCATATACAGAGTGTAACAGAATACGCAAGACCTCTTTTGTGGTGGCTCAAACCATGAAACTGAACAACTATTGTTGTATGACTTTTCAAACTTGAATTGCAAACTCGAATGAAAATTCATAACTTTTATCGCTTTAAGAAGCTATAAAAGTTCGCGTCAATTCCTATAGAAATTCTTCAGACCTAGCCTCTCCCCATGATGTCCTCACCCAGCGACGCCCTAAGCCGAGGCTCGTACCCCACACAGAGTGCCCTTAGCGTGTTGTCGCTTAGTTTGTAACCTTTTATTATGCCCTGGCTGGAGGCTTTACACTCTAGGCACCCACAGGATAGTCCGGTTAAGCAGACGACATCCTCCTTGTTTGCTGCGAAATGCCATTAAAAAAACTACAGAAATTCCTTATTTTTGTGAGTTTCTATAATCCGTAAAACAAAAGTGTTTCAGTTTCAAGGTCCATGACAACACAAGAGAGAATACTATTATACACCTTATATGTATAATAGTATTAATAGTGGTGTCACCTTGTTTCGCAGACAGAAATTTCACAGAATTTCGTTTCCCAGAAAATGTTTCACATACTATTTAGTCCCTGTATTTTTATTTCGAATATTTTTGTTTCGACTACCATTTACTTGAATGAAACATATTTTACAGAAACACAATTCAAAGAATTTTACAATCACATTTTTTTATTTGATAAACTTATCAAACAGCGGAATTATTTTTCAACGAATATTGTTTGTTCGATGTATGTTTCCATGGTATTTTATTTTAACGAAATTATTAACTAAAAATTAAAATATTGTCTTTAAAAGCAATATGTTGTACTACAAAAGTTAGTAACAGAAACGAATGGCTGCAAAACAGACTCCACGTAGTCTTGTTTGCCCTACCCCTAGAGTGTAATTTAAGCCCGCGTAGGCGCGGAGGGATGAGGCGGGCCGCGAGTTGAGGAGCAGGTGGTTTCTAAGCTCGCTGCCGCGGCTGAGGCTGGCCGGCTCGCCGGCCAGCAAGCCGAAGCTGCGGTGGTGAGCGTTAATACCATCTGCGACGATAAACTCGCGTGGGGCCGCCGGAGCCCCGCAGCGCCGGAGCCGTGACAGAAACCATGCCTGTTGCATGCTTGCTTGCTTGCATGCATGCTGCAAGTTGCATGCTTGCTTGCATGCTGCATGCAACAGGCATGGACACCATTAGTGAGAATTGAATAACAAGATTGTTTTCTTGCTTCACACGAATTTACCCGCATTATTTTTGTGAACCCGGTGTTGTAATTTTATAGGAGGTTTGAATTTTAGAAACTGTCAGTCGATTAAAATGTTATTCTTCGAAATAAGTTTTATGTGAAACAAACAATATGTGGATAAAGAATATTTGATTTGTTATTCTATGATATGAATATTCTAAAATTCAACTTTATTTGAAACAAAAATCGATGATTTAAATTTCTTCAAAGTAAGTATTCTGGGTATTGATTATTCTATGAAATGATAATATGAGAAAAAAATTATGTGAAACAAAATTCGATTAAACAATTAGCTATGAAACAACGCACAACCATTAATAGTACATGCACCTACATATTGCCATTTCCAATTTAAAAGTACCTACATATAGGCTTTCAGAATACCGGTGGCAAGACTTTGTCTAGCTCTTGACTACAAAAATTCACCCTATGTATTTACATCGTTATTCAATGCCTACCTAAGAACGTTACGGTAGAAAATTGTATTTGATATGCAATAGGTGCACTTAGAAAACTCATTGCGAATAAGAAAAGCACTTTCTTTCCTCTTTGCATACGCGGAAAATACGTTAAAGTTATTTAAACTTAACACGTAGCAGAGCAACTAAAAATAAGTTACTGAGACCGCATCATTAATCAAGATGTCGTGTGCTGACTTTGATTCTCTATGTTACCATAATATGTTACTACATAAAAGGAACATTTCTTGGGTGTACTCACCATAATGTCGCTAGGTAAAATTAATATTTTGGTTGCTTCCACCATATTTTTATAAATGCCACTATTATAAATGCCACTAGTATACTAATGTCCAAAATGTCGTAATTCTATTAAAAGATTCTTTATAATGCCCCAAAAATAATAAACGTGTATGTTTTAGATCGTTAGGTAACTAAGGCGAATTCCTGATAAATAAATCGGCCATTATACTTGTTTGTTTAAAATACCTTAACCGTAAAGAATATAATATTAACTATGCCTATAAAATCTTTCACAATAGACAAGGCCCGGACGCAGTTTCCCGATCGACTCCGATATCTTACCTACCCATAGACAAAATTATTACTTCGGCACCTAATAACTAACGTTAGTATTACGTTTACCTGTTTCATTACAACACAACTAAGACCATACATTATAAGTAAGATTATGTACAAATATAGTGGTTGGGTTAGTTTTTCAAGTCGTTAGTCAAAGCGACGTGAAATTCCACATGATGTAGTCACCGCCTATTTAGCTTAGACAGGCGGATGCGCGAGCGCAAGGTCGTTAGAAACCGCTATGAAATCGAACTGCATGAACATCATATATTGTGGGCCGTCGATAATATTGGCTTAGATTTTGCCCGTGGCTTTGTTCACGGGGTACCTACTTTCGATGTGTGTGTAAAAACTTGTGCACTTTAATACAAAATGGGAGGGACAAACACAAACGGTTACAACATTTTCAGTGCAACATTCTTCGATTTTACAGAAAAAAATAGATGTGGGTAAATTCAGAATGATATCGCGATATACGCCGACGTAATCAATACGTCGGCGTCCCTTTCACCCTGTATATTCCGCGTCCATGGCTAGTCTCTGCTGAGGTTGTCTGCCATGGTCGAAATTCGGTCTGGAGGAGTCGATTTCGATTAAGATGAAGGTTATAAGGGCCTATCCTACTATTATATAGTTATCTGTGCAGCAATAACTAAAAAGTCATTTAACAATAACTTTGTATTTTTTTAATATACCTGATAAAGTGATAACTAATACTAGGCGCAATCATATGCATTTTATTCTTAACGTATCTCGTTAGGTATCTCATATAAATGACAATAATTGAGATAAGGAACGCATGCTCTAACATAAAAATCATAACCAAGGGCTTTCATTTTATGTGCCAATAGAACTTACCCCTAAAACATACGTAGATTACATTAATTTAACCCACTTAATTTCGTATTGCATTGCAATTAAAACAAAACTAGTTGATAGAAGATTGCTTTGAAAGCTCGCGAGAAGCTTGCGCCACGAGTTTCGTAACACATTGTTCTAAGCGATACGTAGGCAGCTTTAGTAATCACTCGCTGTACGAACACAACAGAACCTGCTTTGGGTGCCCTTTCAGTGATAAGCGGGGCGGGGGCGATTTTGCGCATCTAAGGTACTTTGGTGAAGATTTCAGAAGAAATGTGATCCTGTGTCTCAGTGGCACGATAAAGCAAATTTACATAATTATCAAGTTTGACACGTTACGATGTCTTTTCTTAGGTATTTCTTTTTGAAAACCGTGTGACAATAATTATGGTAATTTAAAAGGTGCAGAAAATAGCAAACAATTCAGAAAATAGCTGACAAAGTCATGACCTTCAATTCCTAAAGAATAAAAACTACAATTTAAAGTCAATTATCGGTAAGAACCTATTCAGCATGGAACCGTTTAAGAGAACATTTAACACAAAAATTGGTTAAGTGTTTGTTTATGTTTACAAGGTTGTAGTATTTAGTTTAAATTAGTCTTCTAAGTGGACTGTTATGTGAAATAAATACCAAATAAAATGCAAGAGGTTAGGATTATACAGACGACAAATTAAAAACATTTAACAAACTTATATTCAATTCGTACATTCCATATCCTATTAATTTTCAACCAGTTAATTGCCTCTTATGAAAGGCAGAGCGATTTTACTTCCGTTCTATATCCCGCTTCCGCTTATCACTAAACATTTGCCCTAATAACAGCCAGTGCCTAAATACTGTAGCGTTATGCGTTAATAGACTTGATTAATTGTCACTCTGTTTACGTACTACAGCCATTTACTTCATTATATTAAAGTCTGAATATTAGTTGCTAGTTTACATAGGATTTAGGATTTCTACTGTTATAGTTCAGTTTTTTGTGCCGTGCAACAATGAAAATAAACGAATGGTGTTCATAGAGTATTAACAAGTATGCAAACTTATCTTTTTTTAAATATGCGATTTTATTTCGTTTTGATTAATCTGTATTAAGTTCGCCACATAAGCCAGAGTCGTCACGCAGTGAGTGCCAGAATGCCAAAGGAGGCTTAGAAAACTCTCGGCGTGACGACATAGAGGCGTTTGTGAGTGATTTTCTGGAGAAAACTACACGGAAAGAAGAGTGGAAGGCTTTGGTGGAGGCTTCTGCCCCGTCGAGGGACATTAGAAAAAAAAAAACATTACATTTTCAGACAAGAAACAAACAACAAACACAGTTTGTATGCAGTTGCTTTGGCTTAATACACAAATTGTATACGAATAAAGGACGTATACTTCATTAGTGGCGGGTTTAATCCAGTATAATGAGATGAGACCCTTCCTGGCCACCTCCCTTTACAATATAAGAAAGTTACCGAGTATCCCTAGCGCCTACTAATTTCGTCTCGGATTAAGTTTCACGTAATCAGGGGAACCTTTTTATTAAGGACAAAAACTTGGCTATTGACAGAATTAAGATGAAAAAGATCACCATATCAAAATTTTAAATCAGATTGGTCGCACACTTTGAATGAATTTGGAGTTGACCACAACCTACTTTGAAAAATATAGAGTGATAAGTAGGTCAATTCTCAAAAACAACATGTTGTATAGTATAAAACAACTTCAAAATAAAACAATGAAAGTTCATGTACATGCTGTTCATTAAACCGCTAAAATAACAATGTTACCAAGTTTTATATTTCCCAAAGGTAAACCGAAGCACTGCCCCCGATTTTAATTAAATAGAAAGTCCGACCCCCCGCCGAAGTTATTTGAAGTATTGGAAAAAGTTATGTGAAGTAAATAAGTAGATATTAAACAATAAAGAGATTTCACTTACCATTCGGACACGTGAAAAGGTTGCCCTGTGAACAAAAACAAAATTATTAGATATTTACACTAAAAAGTTTTCATGAAAATGTTTCAGACAAGCATTCGGCGTTACTTTGATCCCATGGAGTTTTGAATTATTTGTGAATTGGTTCTGGTACCGATTGTGAGGGATAAATTCATAATAAATAACTAATTTGGTAGAAGGATCAAAGCGGCTCATTCACCGGGTAATATCTTTCGACACCCACAGGAGTAGAGATTAATGGCGTATTTTTAGACGAACCGGTAGTTATGACTTAGGTAGATTCTCACCGCCAACCTACGCACTCGCTTTTTACTACCTAGTTTGATGGCTTCCAGTCTAACTAGATGGGCATGAATTTCATTAATTTACACAGAACAACTATCATCTGAACTTCGTATCAAAGCAGGCTTCAGTTGCAGTCTTAAATCCAAGTCAACGTATCCGATATCGTCTTTTGTTAAGCCACGAAAACTTTTGACGCATATTAAAAAACGACTGAGTCTCACAAAAATTATAATACCCTCTGGCACATTTTATAACGACCGGCTGTTGACTAATTAAATTCTTGCTCTCATTCTGAATGAAGTTATTTATTGTACGAGATTAGAGATTAACGTAATCTATTAAGTAGAGCCACAGTCCTTGACTTAAGTCGGCTATGTAATGTGCTTTCCAATGCAGGCAGCGTAACCTGTTATGTTACCGTCAGCTTTGTATATAGGAACCGCTTCGTTTATCTAGGTAACTTAGGTACTTGTCTCTTAATATATGGGCTAGTAAGTCTGTAAAGCCTTAGTGCCCCCTTTATGCTGAAGTAAACTTTGTGTAGGCCGCCCGGCATATTACTGGGCCCATATTTGGCTTGTATCTGACAACATTACGGCAATGAATCTCTGTTATGGGCTACTGTGTACCCACTCAGTTTGAGGTGGACGCTAAATTAATTTTAATAGGAAAGTCCCCGCCATGAATGTGGTAAACGAAATAGTTTCTCTGCGTTTTTGTGCTTGCTGTTTTTGAACGCTTAAAGCGCTTTCGTTAATTTTGTAAAACATATAATCATAGCGTGAATACTACGGTAAATGTTATTAATAAAAATTCCAATTTGTAATGATTAAATGTTTGATTGACTGTATTTTTAAACAAGTCTGTTGATCGTATTTAATCAAAACTGTTGTTAACTGACACGTTTAACTCGAATGCCAGCGACGGTTGCGGCAGCTAAATGATCAAAATTACCAGAAAACTAATGGATTGATATTCCTAGACCGCACACATCGAAACAAATCCGAAATGTGGTCAGTTTCACAGTTTTCCATTCGGAAATTGATATAACGGGCGGTCGTGACAGAATGAAACATTTCGAGTGGCTTGCCAAACTGGGGAAAGTGGGTTTGTGCGAGGACACTCGCCACCCGTGACCGGACAAAACAGTTATAAACGAAACAATAAGTTCTAGAGGATAAAACAATTAATAAAACTGCCAAGAATTCCACTTAATTGTTACATAAGACTCTCTGCTGATTGATGGTGAGAGCCGAGATTCAAATACCGACCGTAGAAAGTACAGTCAATTGAGTAACCCGCAGATCTTAAACAGAAGTGTGAATTTCTATCAACAATGTTCCCCAACACTTAACACTGACATAGTAACTAACTTAGTATGTTTGCCGGGAACTTTTATGTACGATAAGGAAAAAAAATGACAGAATTTATGACTCAAGTTTTATTTCAGAGAATTTTGCCGATTCGATTTTGCGGTTTTGTCACGACGCTGACTGCAACATTGTGGCGATTCATAATAATGCTATTAAATTCTAGTTGAAAAGCTGAATTTGGAATTAATTCAGTAAATATCACATAACAGAGCGGTGCGTTCAAATATATGCGGGAATTATACGTCACTGCTTTTACCAAATCAAACAGAGTGTGTCGAAAGCGCAAACTCGCAATCGCAATATTTGTCTAACTACTTACAAAATCACAGAGCCGCCTATCTGTACTAACATGACACTCGGTGACATGAAAGTTAATGTATTCTGACGATCTATGGTTTCTGGGTGTAATAGATGTAATCAACTTGTAATCGATCTCGGTGCACAGAACCGGCTGACAATGTTACGTAACGCGATATTATTTTGTTATGAGACGGTCTACTAGCCAGTATTATGGGATTTTATAAAGTTCATAGATAATTACGTCGCTCTAGCTTCGGTTAAAATCGGTTGCTGGATCGAATTATGAACAATAATAGACTAGAATAAACTCATTTAATACGGCATTGACTTGTTATAGTTATTAAATTATCACAATCAGAGGTGTTGCGTTCGCAAAGATCACACCAACACTAATTATTACCAATTATTATTAGTGCTGCAAAATTAACAGGCTCCTCTTTGGTAGTTATCTATGGATAGGGTCACCATCCGACCGGATTTGGTCGGACATGTCTGTATTTAGTAATCCAGTCGGACTTGGCCCGACCTTGTCATTTTTCACGACTTTTTTACATAGAAAATACATTTTTTTTTGAAAAATATAATAAAGAAATCAAAGACATTTTGCTTTAAATCATTATTTTTTCAATAAGTGCCAAGGTCTAGACGTTTTTGTAAATCTCATTGGAATTGTTAGGGCTTTTCCAATGTCGTAATGGTAACCCTAATCCACGAACAGTATACACTCAGTAATTACGACTAATGACTGTGGTCGAAACAGGTATAGACTGATTAGTGTATACTTAATACTGCAACTATGTTTACTGATATAACATCAATATACGGCTGTATGTTGAAACGGTGCGTGGTTTAATAACATTTCAGTAACGTATTGATTCTTTTGTCACATGAGTAGGTCATCGTGAATAGCTGTCCTATTGCGTTCCTTTATGGAGCTATAAAGGGTGTAAAACACCTCTTAACGAAGCCGAAAGGCACTGGTTCTCCCTGTTATTGCCATCATTTTTTGTTTTACACCATACCTGGGAACCTTCTAGTTACGGAGATATTAGGGGTCAAAGTTCCAACTTTTCGACAAGTATTTTTTTAAATACAAGTTAAGATTTTTACTTTAAACACCTCCACGACCCCCGTACTATTCAATCCGTCTATCAGCACAATGTTTTGAGCGCATTTCATTGAGTTCTACCACAAAACATGATTTTACACCCCCCAAAAAAAAGTCGTTTCCCAGCAATAATTTTTGCGTAAAGTTACTTAGTTTCATGTACAGAATGCTTGGTTGACGGCTTCGTGATGAGGTGATTTACACCCTGTATGTCATATGAAAACTGGAATTCCTAGTGTACCTCTAGTATACGTCTGTAGAAGTAGTGTTTTGATCGTATATCGGAATGAGGAATAACTATTCTGCGTAGTTAAACAGTACAAAGCCTCATAATATTAACTTATAAACCATTTATTGGCACTTTTGAATGGTCTAGAGTCGGTCACTCAACTAAATGAATAAAACTAAAGGCGGAAACATACTTACGTGTCGTGGCGTGTCGTGACGCGCCAGAAGCATGTTGGTTTCATACATCGTTGCGACACGACACGCCATGCAAATATGTCCATATTAAATGTATGAAACCGATTTGCGTCTGGCGCGTCACGACACGCCACGACACGTAAGTATGTTTCCGCCTTTAGTTTTATTCATTTAGTTGAGTGACCGACTCTAGACCATTCAAAAGTGCCAATAAATGGTAATAGTATAACAGGTTCCTATGAAAAAAAAAAACAGACAAACAAATACAAAGTGTAAACAGACACACCACGAAGCCGTCAACCAAGCATTCTGTACGTCAAACTAAGTAACCCTACGCAAATTTATTGCTGGTAAACGACTTTCTTTTTGGGAGAAAAATATCACGTTTTACGGTAAAACTCAATGTAACGCACTCAAAACATTGTGCTGATGAATGCATTGAATAGTAATCAGTTCATGGAAGTATTAAGTTAAGTTATAACCTCAAAAACTAGTATTAAAAAAAAAACAATGTTGGAACTTTGACCTCCAATATCTCAGTAACTAGAAGGTTCCCAGGTATGGTACACATAAAAAAAATTATCGCGATAATGGCGAGAATAAGTGCATTTCGGCTTCGTTAAGGCTTTATTTAAGCCCTTTAAATTAAGACTCCATAAATCAAAAAAATTGGTCAAACACGAAATCAAATTGTTTTTCAACATCATGAAAGAACAATACCTAAGTATTTTCTTTACTAAACATAATTCGGTAAAAGTAATCGACTTTGCAAAGTGTTGCAAAATTTCATTGTCTAAATAAACAAACAGTTTAACATACAATGAGATGTTCCGCTAATATGATTGAGAAGGCTGTTTGTACATCCGCCTGTGCCAAACAATTCCATTTGACTCGTCGATCAGTTTTTAATTAAAAGTTTATTGTTCTTTTTTTGGGTCAACGGTCAGTACGTTGTAAACGATTATATCGATTAGTCCTTAACTTTGATGATGCTGTCATCGAGTCCATCCAATTTTGAGTACACTAATTTATCTAATCACCCAGTTTTTTATTGTGTCGTAATAAAACAAATCGTAACTTTGAACGGAATAATCCAAATTGCTTTTGTAAAAGTATAAGTTAAAATGGATTATGAATATTTCCACTTGACCGAGTGGAACTTTTAAGATTAAAGTCGGGGCTTTAAATGTAATAACAGAAATTTTAAGAGCTTTTAACCGTTTACAATGTCCTACATTGTACGGTGTACCTAATTCGCTGATATGTTAGAAGGATAACACTCATGCACTTAGCAAATACAAATAAAAATAAATGGTGTAAAGGACATTGTAACTTTTACCAAGGATTCACGACATGCTTAACCTATGGTTATTTATAAAATCTGCTGTTGCATAAAAAAGTGCAATATTAAACGGTCAAATGTCGATTTTGCGACGAAAGATTTACATTCTTGTGGTGTCTTCTTTACACCACGTATATAATTTTTCGAGAAAAGGATTTGATTATATTCAAGTGGATAAAAATAAGCCATCCCGTGTCGTTCTATGAGTGCCGTGAGTCCAAAAACCACAACTGAAGCATTTTTTTTTAATTGAAGACCTCTCCCACTTTTCGCCTTTCAAAAAAGGAACCTTGCAGATACAATCCTCTTTTTACACAAACTACATGAATGCTGAGATAAGTAAATAAAAGCTTACCTCCGAGCTGGCTTGCACAGCAACCAGTAGGAACACGACGACACACAGTGTCGCCGGACACCTTATCAACATCGTAAATCTGTGGACAAAACAAAATCAAATTTAGCTTTTCCTAACAACGCTGTTACAGAAGTTTTTACCAAATGGTACAATGCATAAACGAGAAAAGTGTGCAGGTCACTTATTTTAGGGACAGGAAAATCAAAGGCCAGTACTGTAGCATTATCACCTCGACATTGGACCCATATAATTCTTTGATATATTCTTAACATATAGATGGAGAGTACACCATTTACAAAGGAGATAGGTAATGTATATATGTAATGTACTTATCCATACAAGAATGGGATTCAATATATCTTAATATAGTTGGCGAACAAAATGTAACACAGTTGTTTTCAGTGCACTTCAGGGAAAGGTCCAAAAAATTTCGGCTTCGACTATAACATTAAGGAATTGAAATAGAGGAAAACAAAAACTTTTTACTGTAGGCAAGTAGAGAAAATATCAGTAATTTTGTGGAATGATTGTATTAATATCTCTGATTAATCCATGTGTGTAGACCAGAAACTTTTGGACCTTACTGACAAGTTCTTCTAAAGGGTGTAAAACACCTCTTAACGAAGCCGAAAGGCATTGGTTCTCCCTGTCATTGCGATCATTTTTTAGTTCTACACCATACCTGGGAACCTTCTAGTTACGGAGATATTAGGGGTAAAAGTTCCAACATTTTGACAAGTATTTTTTTTAAACAAGTTTTTAATGTTAGATTTTTACTTAAAACACCTCCACGACCCCCGTACTATTCAATCTGTCCATCAGCACAATGTTTTGAGTGCGTTACATTGAGATCTACCACAAAACATGATTTTACAACCCCCAAAAAAAATTCGTTTCCCAGCAATAATTTTTGCGTAAAGTTACTTAGTTTCATGTACAGAATGCTTGGTTGACGGCTTTGTGATGAGGTGATTTACACCGTGTATATACCTGTACCTGCATATTTAGCTCTTATGCCTTGTGTACACTCGTCCTTCATGTACAGACTAAGGCATTGTTCAGACCAAACGTATTGTCGGCCGTTCACTGTGAGCGCGCGTTACGAAGTTTATCGCTTTTCAATATATATTTAACTTCTCGTTCACACCGAACAGACTATCCGCATACCACTAAAACCTAGAGGTTTTGATGGTCTCGGTGAACAGTGAGCATACTCACAGTCGGCTGCGGACATAACGTTTGGTGTGGACGATGCCTTATAACCGTAATAAGAATTGCAAGAGAAAACTAGTGAGTGTTTTGTTTTATTACACTTACAATGTGAATGCTCTAAAAACGCTCAGTTTGTATGGCGAAGCAATTATTTTGAAAAGTTAAACACACTTTATTTGATACCTGACATAATGTGTTAGTACTTTGTATGCACTTCATATACACAAGCCCTTACTGAATTTATAAATACTATAAGTTTTTAAACTGACATGGTCACTAACACTATTAATAACACTTGCAACGGGATATTTACCATGTTTATTATTTGTTTCGAGTTCCCGATATTTCGGCGCTGTTGCAAACGCCATGATCACGGATAAACTGAAAAATCCGAAATAAATATATCGCCGAAATATCGGGAACTCGAAACAAATAATACACATGGTAAATATCCCGTTGCAAGTGTTAATTATAAATACTAGTTCATACCATAACATAACATCACGCCTGTAATCCCCGAAGGGTTAGCCAGAGGTGTACCTGATAGAACACCCACATTTCGCCAATTATATTCAAGTCCCATGTAATAGGGGGCGAGCCTATTGACATCAACCGGGCACAAATCCAGACTCCATGGCTGCTATTGAGAAATTCCTGATGGAAAAACCTAATAAAAACTTGCCCGACACGGGAATAGAACCCAAGACCTCATGCTCAGCCGTCGCGATTGCGACCACTAGACCAAGGAGACAGTCTTCAGGGTCTTTAGGTTCAGACCAGTATTTATAAATTCAGTAAGAGCCTTTGCAATATAATATCATTATTATGTTACGTAGCCACGGAATAAGGCAGTAAATATCTCGTTTATCCATGTTCCCTCCTCGAGACTTCGAGAGTCATACATTTCGAATAGATAATATTAAGTTTGCAGCTTATAAAAAGTCCTGAAAAGATTTTAAGGCGAAGTTCTCTCATCGATATCTTTGGTGATTGTCATCATCATCTGCTTAGGCTTTTCGCAGCTACCAGTCTAAGGGTCAGCTCACACCGAGACGCGACGCGACGCGACGCTGCGCGTACACTTTTTAAGGACGATTCAAAATATAACTTTATTTCCTTCACGAAAAGATACACATTTCGTTGTGAGAATTCAGAATACGTTGCGTCATCGCAGCGCTGCGCCGCGTGACGCCTGTAAAAAAATATGTTTTTTTTTTGTGTAGAAAATAAAGTTATATTTTGAATCGTGTGCGCGCAGCGTAGCGTCGCGTCGCGTCTCGGTGTGAGCTGATTCTTACTGGATGTAGCTAATTATCAGTATTAATATGGAGCCACCTACCTATTTGACCCCCACAAGTTACTGGGTAGAACGGTACCTCTTGGCAAGACTGGACATTGTATCATGTGTAAAACCACAAAAATGACCCCTTAAGCGAAAGTACATAATTATCACACTGTTTATTTAAACAGTCAGTACCAATACATCATGTTCCGCCCAGCGTTTCACTCTTTAAATAATCAAAAAGCCAACAACGAGACGTGCACTGATTAATATTTATGAAGTGAAATAACAAAAATTCATTCTCGACCCGTTTATGTATTAATTGAAATTAACGTCAGCATATTTGCACAGAGATTCCGAAATTGAATTGGTAGGCCTAGCATGAACGTGCGGAGTGATGGAAACGTAAAATGGAACGATTTTGAAATTTAACGTACTGGTTTCAGACATGATTTTCACTTAGTTTTAAGACTTTATTCATATCGATGGGTTAGTGGTGAGAGTTTGTATTGTGCTTGTAGGAACCCGGAAAGTATAGTCTATAGTAGTTTCGATTAAAAAAGCGTTCAAATTACGTCACGTTTAAGAGCGTTTACGCCAAACGACATTTCATACAAACTTTCAAGTCCTTATTTTCCGAAATTACTGAACTGATTTTAATGAAACTTCATATACATAAGCAGGATACACAGGTCTAAAAAGTTACTAAAACTATTTTCGAAAAATTGTGTTAAGTACAGGCAAATTAGACCGATTATAAATTATCTATAGAAACAGAAATTTCCAATTGTCTTTTTTTTTAAAGACCAATTTTATTTTTTGTATGTTGCTTATGCGTATTAAGTTTCATTAAAATCGGTTCAGTTATTTCGGAAAATAAGGAGTTGAAAGTTTGTATGAAATGCGGTAAGGTGTGAACGCTTTTAAGGATTGCGCCGCATCTAGCAGCACGTAATAGCATTTCTCTATGCTCCTATCCTTGTCAAGATGCAGAAACAGAGCGGGAACGATATAGCACGCGGCAGCATCCACGATGTGGTCGGTAGCACGCTCTGTGGTGGTTCTATGTGACGGTTCTGAGCTACAGAAAAGGCTCGGAGCAAGGAAAAGTGCGATGTTAAGTCGCTCGCGCGTTCCCACTAGGGCTTCGGGATTTGTGAAATACTGAAATAAAAACTTTTCATTCCCACGTTTCCCTTTGATCAAAAGCAGTACCTAGTTATGTCTGAAATTCTGAATACCTGCATCACAAATTGGTTTTTAATATTTTTCGAAAAACATCATCATCTGCCTAGCCTGTTCCCAATTTTTATTGGGGTCGGCTTTCGGTCTAACCGGATGCAGTTGTGTATCAGTATTTTACATTAAGCGACGGCCTATCTGACCTCGACAACCCAGTAACTGGATAATACGAAACCTCTTGGTAGGACTGGATGTCTGACTTTCGGCTTCTGACTATTTCTATCGACTGTCAAAGATCTACAAATAACAGCCGGGACCACCTTAACGTGCTTTCCGAGGCACGGAGGAAATTCGGTATGTAATTATGGTCACCCATCCACGGACCGACCTCGGCAAGCACTGCTTAACCTTGAAGATCGACCCGTGCGACTGTTACTATTTGGCATTTCGGAAAATGTCCGATTTAAATTAATCTGGCTGTTAATACGAGATCGTCATCACTTTTAACCTTTTTTTTTTTTTGTCTGGAAAATATTTTTGTTTGTTTTTTTTTTTATGGAAACTTGTAGAACTGCACTCGTTTTACAGTAAGCGTTGTTTTTGTTTCCCCATTTTAATCTGTATTAACAACCTATTTCAGGTAATTTTGGATGTTATTTAAAACTAAATAGTACTCGGTTTAAAGTTTTAAACACTCACTCCCTAACCACATACATAAATAATAACGAATTCGTAGTTGGTATTAAGTTGTACTGCTTATGCAATACCGGGGTGGTTTTGTACTTGCAAATGCAATTGCATTCTACTTTGCTAGCATCAAAACTGAAAACAATGTAGGTAGATATGCATCTAAATAGTGAAACATTCAAACCTAAAATCTATTCCATCAAATCCATGTTTCCTATTGATGTTATCTTCACTTAAACGAATATCAAATCACTGGCAACTTACTTACTTACCGCAGTGTCTCAAGACGAAAGTCTATGACCAGTGTGTATTGCCAGTGATTACATACGGAACCGAAACGTGGTCGCTCACAATGGGCCTCATCAGAAGGCTTAAGTCACCCAAAGGGCAATGGAGAGGGCTATGCTCGGAGTTTCCTTGCGTGATCGAATCAGAAATGAGGATATCCGCAAGAGAACCAAGGTTACCGACGTAGCCCGAAGAATCGCCAAACTCAAGTGGCAGTGGGCAGGGCACATTGCTCGCAGAACGGATGGGCGATGGGGCCGAAAAGTTCTGGAATGGCGACCGCGAATCAGAAGACGAAGCGTTGGAAGGCCTCCCACCAGGTGGACCGATGACCTGGTGAAGGTTGCGGGGATCCACTGGATGCGAAGCGCACGGGACCGGTCAATGTGGCGTCACTTGGGGGAGACCTATGTCCAGTAGTGGACGTCTTTCGGCTGAAATGATGATGATGATGATGATGACGATGAATATCAAATTAATTGCAGTGTAAATTAACTTAACTTTGTAGCATAAACTAAACTTGATTTATCTGCGATTGGAAAAAATATCTAAAAACTCGGTTGGTATATTGTATTTGGAAAAAAACGCATCATACAGTTTTGTTCGCTGGCTTTGTAATTTAGATTCTGTCAGCGTGTCCTGAAATCGATCATAATCCAATCGTTTTTTTGTAAATTCTCGCCAGTAGCTGTATCAGTTGTTTGGAACCTGTGACAGAATGATTGACAGTGTGGACATCGTCTAGTGATTTCAACCCGGGTTGGGCTAAGGGCTAACCCAACCCGGGTTGAAATCAGTAATGTAATAAGAAACTTGAAATTTTTGTGATTAAAAAAAGAACGAAATTTTAACCCACCAAATACGGGCAGACAGTTGATGATGAGTTTTAGGAAATAGATAAACACTCGGTTAAAGTTTCTTTGATATTTTCAATTTGTTATACACCTAAATATTATTTTGGCCTGTTTTCAAAGAATCAAGTTTCTTCCTATGTTATGCGAAAGTAGAGTTTGACAAGGTCTCAACTTCGAATTCTCAATACCTGTTTTAATTCGTTTTTTTTTGTCCAAAACTTGAACTGCAAGAAATTAAATCCCAAACGAGTATTCGAATCGCGTTACTATTTTGGTTCCACGACTCGACTGTGGGACTGAAGCAACATTTTTTCGTAATTAAAAATTATGAGAATAGTACACCACAATTAAAAGATAAGATAACAAAGCTTTGTCAAAGCACAATGAGGTGATTGTGTAAACCTGTTTCATTATGATAGTGCAACGCATACCGGTCGCGTGGCCGCTAATAAAGTTGAGCTTACACGGCCACACGGGCAATGTTACGAGTATTAGCAATTAATTGTCGCCAATAGTTGCTGGCGGTTATGAAAGCATAATAAAGTAGTTCGTCTTGTTGACGCCGCAACAAAAATATGGCGTGCGGAAGAAAACTGCTTGCTGTGACGAAGATGCTTCTGTCAGCTGCAGCTGTCATACATAGACATCAACTATCGAGAACTGTGCATCCATCTTTGAGAATGTTTTGTTTTGTAAGTTAGGAACAATACTAAACCAATAATTTTAATGTTTCTTAATTGAAATCAATTAATCTCAAAAGGTCCATAACACTCAATGTGGTGTAGCAATGTGACCACATTTTGCATGTTGGTGACAAGCCAGCAACGTCACTCAAATTCCAGCAATTGTTGTCAAGAACAGTTGCTGAATAAGTTGCCCGTGTGCAGCTTTAGTGATTAAATACTTGGTTGATTAGTGTTTTAGTGGTAAGTAGAGCAAGGGCAGAGTTTGATGGTCTTGATTTTGATTACACGGGAAATCAAATTGCTGTTGCATTGAATATAGAAATTACTTGGGTAGGAAATTAGTTTTGTTATATGCAAAATATAGAATCAAGACAGATGTTCTGTAAATAGAACAATTGAAATCTATTTTAAGATGTACTTTAATCATTTATAAACGCACAGCCATATCAAAGGTATTTCTAGCCAATGATAAAATCAATCATAATTATTGGACTAATGCACATGACAATAAGATTAATGTAGAGAATACAAAATAGAAACTATAATAATAAACGTTTTATAACTCCATCTAAATGCATACTTCTGATTTGTTAGACACACTAAAATAAATTTTTATTCAAAATATTACAGAAATTGTATAGATTAGTCATGCGCACACACGTTTTGATGTCATTGCGGGTGGTAATAAAAAGTGTAATGGAAAACCCCGGTTCCTTGTAACGGTGAACACAAATGATTGGTACTAACATATGTGGCGTAATGTACACGATTATTACATAATAACATAGTAGTCTACGCTTTCTCATGTAATGGACCACCGAGATACTGGAAAAAGGATTTTGTGGTTATTTCTCCTTTTTTATTTTACGTTTGATTGAACTAGATTAAAAATTGTAGAGTACTATAAAAATCTGTTGATGAAAGCAATATTAATGACGAAGAATTCACAACAAAAATGGCTGCTGATAAAATCTAATAAAGCTTACGGGATTTTACGAACTAAAAGCTATGAAAAGATGATTTAATAGCGGACATAAATACCGAAATCGATAAAAATGTGCACTTGACATAAGAATCAATATCTAAACTGAATTGCGGCGACTGAGTTAGCTCCCGTATACCAACTTGAGTGGGGAATAATTCCAGTTATAATATATACTAACTTAACGTTATAAGGAAGTTATTTCAAAGTTTATTATGACACACAATTTTGTCGAAGGAAGTTTGATGAGAATTTTTCGGATATTCAAGGTTTTTTCTTTTCAACGAAGTCATAAAATTGGCATTTAGTAAGAGACGTTCATTTTACTTTTTTATTTGGTATAAAACATTTATACCAAATAAAAAAGTAAAATGAGTATCGACGTTTTATTAACTTTGGTTTCAGTTCTGAGGTTGACGAAATGATATTGTAAAATATTGTTTTTTTTTTTGTTTTTATAGGGTCTTAAATCTCATCAAATAAACGTATCTCTGTTTCGACGAAACATCGTTTTGAATATCAGTTCGTTGCTGGATGTGGCATCCAATTGTACACCATTAAGCTTCATCTTTAGCTACTTTAATTCTGTTGCTAGTGCTTCTAAAGCCTTCCTGCGTGGGTTGTCGTTCCACCTAGCTTGTGGCCGTCCTATCCCATTCTTTGCCTATTTCCGATCTTGACTCATCAACACAACGGACGACTGTGTCAGCCATATTTAATTAACGGGTGCAAAAATAATGTTGATCAGTAACTTTGCAGTAACCTTTAACTGTCAGTCGATGATATCATAATTCGTGTCCGGTTTCGATTGTACTATTTGGACGTTAACAATCGATTAATTAACATAAAATCGAATGTTGAGCAATTTAATATTAGTGGTCATGCAGGATTTTTGATTACTTACGTTCAAGACTCGATTAGATTTACAAAGTAATAAGATTCACAAAGTGTAAATACAGAGAGTATGGTATAGGTCACAGAATCACGTGCATGTAAGAAAAAATCAATTTAAAATTTGCTACTTATTGTGGTTATATTAACTTTTAAACTTCCAATTACAGATCCATTAAACAAAAAACAGATTTTAGGCAGTTATACTGTCATTGACAACTTCTAATGTATCGTGTGCAAATATGCACACGAATTTAGAAATCCTACTCTTCAATGTAGGTTCACTATAGAGTAGGTAAGTAAAGATATGCTTCTACCTGAATATTTATAATATAATACTCGAAGATCAGGTTTCTGCCAGGGTTGAAGAGGTCAGACAATCGCCTGGTTTCAAACCTGAATATCGCTGTGTCACGGATGAATAAGCTAGTGGTAGTGGCTTACTTAAACGAGGACGCGAAGAATTCATTTAGTCAGGGATCGATTAAAATAATGAAGACGAAAATGTAGACACGGAACACAATGAGAAAAATCCGAATCAAGAAAAAGACTCGGGCTGTAGAATTTTCAACACAAAAATGTCTTCCTTTTTATCAATTAACGGTTTTTTTTATTTATTGATATGAATATGGTGAAGAATTAGATGTGGAATATGGAACGATAGAATTAGCATTCAAAAACTGATTTAAGAACTGCTTCTACAAATATCAATAATACTTATTAAACGTCTTCGATGAATTTTGATTTTCTTACCGTGTGTTTATTATCAATTTGCTTCATTCCAGCTTATAAACAATACTACTTTAGTTTATAGTAAGATCACAAGGTCGTAAGTTTGAAATAGGTATTAATGGCAACTTTGGTAACAAAATTACGTGTTCGAATAAAATCAATAATTTACGAAGTGGATATTGTAGTTTTGCAAGAAAGGAAATCGGTATTACAGGAGGTGATATTACTGCAGGG
Organism: Cerastis leucographa; assembly: GCA_963082945.1. Classification (NCBI taxonomy): domain Eukaryota; kingdom Metazoa; phylum Arthropoda; class Insecta; order Lepidoptera; family Noctuidae; genus Cerastis; species Cerastis leucographa. Next base: position 13,817,438 of record OY720356.1, on the reverse strand, counting down.
ATATTGCAACAGTCATACGCCAGTTAATAAGAAACTCGTTATAATTTAACCAATTACGTTGTAGGAAAAGGCAAAAAATTTAGAGAGCAGGTAGCGTTTGATATGAAACCTAGTGCTCGTGCAATTAGCAAGTGAGAAGTTTTTACAGTACCGCGTTGCAAGCAAAAATGATGGGCGTAAAGGTTAAACCTTATCTAGCAGCACGGAATCGCACTTTTCCATGCTCCTATGCTTTTCTGCCGTTCAGAACCGTCATTTGCTATAGCGAAAAACAGAGCAGGAATGCTAACGCATGCGGCAGCATCGACAATGCGATTGGCAGCACGCTCTGTTCCTTGCTGCACGATCAGGTTCAACCATAAGGAAAGACTTGAGAGCCTAGACAAAGTGAGGTTTTATCAGCGATAAAGATGATGAAAATAAATTAGATTGATATAAGGAGCAACAAAGTTATGTCAATCCTGTTGAAAGTTGATTTAGAAATACGTAACTCATTGTATAGAGGACCTAGACAAGTGACCCTCCAGCCTCAGCTAGATATATCAAGTCACCTAACCAGATAAAATGATAAATTTTCACAAGAATTTTCGGTCCATGTCCATGTTTTATCTATTTTGCTTAAATATGCGATATTAGACACTACACTAGCCACCAGAACAAGTTTTAGCCATTTATCGTGACTACCAATTCCGGACCATAACAGGATTCCAAGTAGAAAAACTAAATAGTGTTGCTCTAGGCATTCAAAGTAGAAGTTAGCGGTCCGAAGCAAATGAGACTTTTAACCTTATTGCCCGGATCTGTTACCAAGTCAGGGGTCGGCTACTAATCCAACTAGATTGAGTTAACCATAATATTTAAGACGGAATTGGAATAATTCGGATTTCTAATCAGCATATAACACAACAAAAGCTGGGATACAGACAGTTGCGTAGCTAGTCCTAATGGGGTCCTGTCTCATTTTTTTTCGGTACTCTTTGAACCCAAGTGTGGCGTGGCCCAAAAAGAGGATTATGAAGTAAAGATTTTTGCAAAATAAATTAAAATAGCATCCTAACTGGTATCGAATAAGCTGTCATTGATTTTACAGTGTTTTTTTAAAGGCCTGCACTTTAAAAAAAACACTGCCTCTATTCAAATCCACGATATAGGACACATTAGACAGGGTTGTAATCATTGAGCCAGCACTGGTCACAATTTCGATTTATATTCAGTAAACTATTCACGAATAACAGAACGCAAAAAAGTTCCGCAAACTTCTCAGTCAGGTAAAATAAATGTGTCTGTTTTATCTACTGCAAGTGCAGTAAATGACATGTTGCCAGTTCATTGCGTACAGGGATCGAATAACCTTTTCTCAGAGAAAGCTAGTAGGGCGGAAAGATTAGCCAAGCATACATCCTATTTTCCTTTACTCACGGGAAAACTACCTCCGATGAATATTTTCGGATTCGTATGTACTCGTAATCGTATTTGCTGTATCGATAGCCCACTAACTGTGGATTGGATATCGCTTCCTCGTTTTGGGAAACGGGAATACGTTTTCCTGCATGGTGACTATTGGTGTGGATGGATTGGGTCAAATTCGTTGGCCGTATTGCGTGGTTGACGAGGGTTAATTTTCTACAAAGGAATCATGTGCAGGTGTTTTTTGTGTGTTTTTTTCTGTTCTTTTAACACCAGCTATTTAAGGCTCATTTTCTGACCTATATTTAGCCTCTTCTTCGTCGACTAGTGTTTTTCCATTCTCAATTCTAAATCCCGTTTAGTTTATAGGAACTATTCGTGCTGCTATTATGCCTGCGTCCTGATTACTGAGTCCAGCCCACTATGCGGGCTGAGAATCACTTGCGTTTACTATCAGTTCAATGACTAATTAAAACGCACCTGCGAATAAATTAGATGCCGACTGAACGACAAAAATACCAGTTTGTTGAATAGTCATTAATTTGACAGTTAACGTTAAGCAATTTCCTTCTCTATTAGGTAATGAATTAAGTTCTTAATGTTGTCTAGGATTACAGATCTAAGACCACTTACATTAACGTTCAGCATTGCACGTCTTCCGGCTGCAATAATGATGATGGCGGTACAAAAAACCTCGAGTCGAGGAAACGAGACCAATAGGAACAACTTCCTCATAATTCGTGATGTATCGTATGGCCCCATGGCCTGTTCTCACGCGCCGACAGCTTACCTCCCTCTCTATTGTCTTAGACGTTGCGTCTGCGCCAGTACGAACCGTGAGATTACTTTGACGCTTTGATGCTTGATGCCACTATCTCTGAACAGATAAGACAATTTTGTTCCGTTCTAATTAATTTTATTATTTAAGCGAAAGTGGGTTACTCTGTTGTACTATTAGTGTTTTTTTGTGTTACAGGTTATTCTTTACTGTTAACATAATCAGTGTTGTTTGTAGCGACTAATATTAATGGGTTTTGTAAAACCATTCAATTTGCGTCTGGTTATTTATGAGAATTTGTATTTCATTCTTTATAATGTATTCAAGTATTATTCTGAATAATAACTAACTAGCTGTGACCGCTATAACAATAAATATTTATCGCTATAACTTATTGATTATTTTACATTTAAAATATTTACGATTTCCATTTGAATATCAGCCCGTAAGTTTTCGATTCATTTGAATTATGTTCAGTAAGTCTAGTAATGTTTATTTAGGTCGCGGTTTCGTTGTAAACTAGGGGAACTGCGAAAGTGGGCATGAAAGTTTGGTACCGTTACATTCCTAGGTTGTTTTTCACTTGTGTATGGATTGAAATCTATACATACCTTTGGCAAAGTAAACCAGCTAGGCTCAAGTCATTTTGTGAAATCAAACGTGGGTGTTAGGGTTGTCAACTAATCCTTTTGTTATGTTACACTACATATATAAAACGTAACCACTCATCTTTCCCCAACTTACTGTCTACTGCCCTTTTACCTGAAGCTTGCTTAGAATTGGCGTGAACGCTTTGGATGTAATTATGTGTACGCCGATTACGAGTATTTGATCGTAGCTGAATTACTGTATGTTAATACTTATAAGATTACTATAGAATATGTGTACGCCGATTTCAAGTATTTGATCGTAGCTGAATTACCGTATGTTAATACTTATAAGATTATAATAAGATAATTAAAAGATTATTATTATAGTCTTTAAGGAAAATATACCACAAACGAACATTAAGAACGATTAATATCCTTATAGATAAGCCGTAAGTAAGCTTATAGTATAAGAAATTTCATACGTAATTCTTTCCCAAACCAATTATCTAAGTACCTGCAAGGCCCAGATAAGGGTGAATTAGACTGACACTTCCATTGTTTTCTACCGAGCACCTACGCGGTAATTTAGTCGATAAAACAGTATGTAAAACAATGCGGGCTTCCATTGTTTTGTCAAATGGTTGCTGATTTTATTATGATTTCGATGTATTGATATCATGGCCGAATGAAAGGGTATGCGAACGTGAGGTTGGAGTTTGTTTAGTTCTTTTTTTATTGCGATAGATTAGTGTAGATCAGTGCTTTAGGCTCGTTTGTTCTTCGACTTTATAATGTTTTTCTTCTTTTAGATCGGATTTTCACAAATCGGCGTTTAACAACTGTGAGTTTCAATATTCCATAGCTATTAGAATACTGACTTAGTTTCATTGATAATATTTGCTCTTAGTTCGATTTTACAAAGGGTTAAATATGAGGCATTATGGCTTCATTAGTCTTCTTTATCAGTACTTATACTGCCATCAATCACCAATCAAAACGTTGGACACTCATGAAAGCATTCTAATAGGAGACCTTTATAGTAACGCCCTAAGGCCTATGCTTGTACAGCAGCGCAACTTATATGTGGCACAATAAGTAAGTATGCATGTATGTCAATAGCACATCCATAAAAAAAAAGAATTATAGTGTGAGTAGCTTGTTAGTGTGAAAGAGATAACGATCTTTTTTTTATTATAAAAAAAATGGAATTTGGAGTTCTCCCACGTAAGGCCAATGGTCTAGTTAATTGACCATTGTCTTAATGGGAATCTTGCGTTGAACTGACCTGCTTATTGGCTTAGTAATCAAAAAATGTTTTTCGAAATAATGTCTCACGCTTCTATGCTGTAGTCTACACACGGTTATGCAAACAATGATCAATCAAGTATGGGTTAGGAATATGTGTATTTAGACTTTCGTTTACAATATGATAAATGGAGGAAACAAGAAGAGTCTGTAAGGATTGTGCAGATGGCGTTTTGAATTTTTTGTCGATGCCTACTCCATGGAAACAGGGCGGCAGTACCTATATGTTTAGGAAAAAGAGTTATTATATGAAGTATAATTTAAAGTAGAAAAGTGAGACAGAACGCTGTGTGAATGAAAATATGTCACGGAAAGTCTTTACAAATATGTAGTTATAAGGTTTAAAATCATCCTCTTGTGAATCGAATTATGGTTCCTTATGGATGATGTTTAGGATACAAAACAAATAAAATAAGTGATACAAAAAACACTCTGTATAACTCTTTCTGCCAGTTTTGGTTTTAGTTTAACATGTTTGTGTTTATTATGGACTCAAACTAATTAAGAAGACACCTTAATTGTGTATCTTCACCTTCGAGAGCTTTATTTGGTAACTGTGTCAAGGCTAAGATGGCTTTCTCAGAGTGCGAATGCGAAAACATGATCATCGTAAAAGTTAGCGATATTCTCTTGTCTGAGATGACAGGGCGATCGTGAGTCCTGGGCTCCTGACCGAAGAGTACTGGCCAGTATGAGCACCTCGCCCTGCACTGGGTTAATACACGCTAGTTATTATTTAATAACATACATGCATAATCTCACGCTTTTTAGGGTTCCGTACGTCGAAAGGAAAAAACGGAACCCTTACTTACCCTACCCTTCACTTTGTTGTCCGTCCGTCTGTCTGTCTGCCAAGACACTTTTTTTCAGGAACGCGTGGAGGTATAAAGCTGGAATTTATATCAAATACTCAAATCTACTGTCTAAGAGCTGTGAAAAAATCAAACTTCTAAGCCAACGCAATCAAAAGATACAGCCGTTTATGCCGCAAATTTCCGCAAATTTTAGACACTCGCAAGGGAATCAAAACCTACAGGGTACTTCCCGTGAACTCAGAATCTTGAAATTTGGTACGAAGCAACATCTTATAGCACAGATAAAGTAAATATTGCGAAAACCGTAAATTTTTAGTTACATCATATAATAAAAATATTTTTAATAATTACGGTTTTAAAAGTACGGAACCCTCGGTGCGCGAGTCTGACTCGCACTTGGCAGGATTTTTTTCCCATGGAGGTAGGCTAGAACCACAAGACGCCACCTGCTGTGATATTTACTTACTCCTTTTGCCTCGTTCATACATCTAGTCATACACGCACGCCGGTTGCAATTACAACGCACCTGACCTTTTTAAGGCACCTCATCAATATGGTCCGTGTAAAGCCTTCCAAAGCCTAGCAAACTTCTAAAGCCTTCCTAGTTAGTATATTATCTGCTAATAAAGTCCTCGTTAGTTAGTAAATTAACGGCTATTAGATTATACAAGGTGTTGATTGGCATCCTCGTCAAATTCAAGGAGGTAACTATGCAACACAAGGCGGTATTTAAAAAAAAAATGATTCTCGTCCCAAATCAATAATAAAAAAGATAAAGATATTTTTTTCTTATTGACGGAAATCGGTAAGTGTGAACCTCCCGTGCTTTAAACGCGGGCCGATACATACAAACAATCTCAAATGTTTATTCGATAATCCCTTATTCCGTAAACCACGTTAAGGGGGTTATTCTGAAATACTGACCAACTCAAAAAAATCAGCGTTTATTTATAATTAACTAGGTATCATAATTTTCATTGACTATTTATGCATTTTGTGACAACATCCTAAATTTTGACGAGGATGCAAAACAAAACCTTGTATGTATTTTGTTGGCACTATTTTTGTTGGTGAAAACTATAAAAATCCGTACAGCGCTTTCGAATCATACAGACACGACCGGCAGGCCAACTTTATTTATACTATGTAAACGATAAGTACAGGTTTTGTAAAATATACAAGCATAGCAAATCATTTTATACTGGTTTAACCTCTGTCACCGCTGATACTTTTATAAATAGATTTTTTATTGGATATACCTTAGCAAGAACTGTGTTGTCTTCTTTATCATAAAAGTTTCACTTCACAAAGCTGCAGCTATACTGCTTTTGAAAGTTATAAAAAAAAAAATTCTACAGGGTGTTTGGTGCATCGTTTGCCAAATCGAATAGGCCGACAGGAGAGGTCATTTGCTATCTCTTCTCGCCCTTTAACTCGACTCCACGTTCCCCAGACTTAACTCTCTTAGATCTTTACGTCTAAGAACGAGCCAAAGAAATAACGCCACGGAAGTTGAGACTAGGGATGATTTAGTTCAACGCATTGATGCGGCTTTCGTGACTATCAAAGCAGAAATACGTTTACGCACAACTACAGTAGACATAAGACAAAGATGCCGAGCGTGCATTCGCAACAGTGGCGGACAACTCGAACAAGATTTGTGAATTCTGTTTTTTTTTTTATTTCAAATTCTTAAATTTTGATTGCTGTCTAAGAAAAAGATAGGACACTACGCACTAGTGACATAACAGTATCTGTCTACTTACTTGAGGCATGTTATTTATGCTAAAACTACTGTTCTTACTGTAATGTCGAATATCAGCCTAGTGTCTCGATTACACATTTAGTTAAAAATGAAAAGGTATTAAACGTTTTTTTGGGCATATTGCATACCGTTGGAAAGAGGACAGACTAGAACACTTTTTAAAGGCATTCGAAGATCCCGATCGCTTTTAGTTTTTTTTTATAGCCATTTAAAGTTGAGTATTAAGTTTATTTTTCTTTTACAAAAACTTACGAGCTATTAAAAAAGAAAGTAATTGTTCCTAGCAAGTATTTTTTTATTTGATAGAATCATACAACAGTAGACATCAAAATTAAAACAAAATTTTAAGTTTAAACAATTTTTTTATTTTTTTATTTGACCTAAAATGTTGAATTATGGAATTTTTCAAAATTTAATTTTAAAAATTGTTATAAAAAAACCAGTGTGGCAAGGAATGAGTTAAAGGGCGTGAAGAGATAGCAAATGACCAGTAGGCCTATTCGATTTGGCAAACGATGCACCAAACACCCTGTATAAATGCGAATGTAACTCCGGCTGTCTGACTTTTCACGCCTAAATGACTGAACGGCATTCGTTATTATTTAGCATACAGGTAGACACCTGGGTTAAAGTATAGGTCATTTTACATCTCAGTAGTTTCTTCTTTCCCGTGGGATAATTTCCAACCTCCACTTCAGAGCCAAAGCCGCGAGCAACAGCTAGTCTCATAAATTCCTAACGAAAGGTATGCTAATATTTATGTAAATAAATTCATAACTAATTTATTGGGTATCGAATTGATTCGCATCTCAGCTCACAAAAATACTATCTAATTTGTGTTGATAGTATACGTAATCTTGAACTTTATAGACTCTCATTCATATTAAAAAAAAGAACTATTTCTTTCAACATATTTCCATAAAAATGAATGAAAAAGGTCAAATCTAACAAGGTCTTATACTTATACACTAAATAGTGCTAACTCTATTAGAAGAAGCACCAGGCATGTTATTTGTCAAGGTAGTGCAAAAGAATTCTAGTTTTCAACACACATATAAATTAAGGCCAATATAGTAATTAGAGCCCATTATGTGTAAAGGACTTTGTAAAAGGAAAGTCGTCGGGTATGTCGCCAACAATATTTAACTAACAAAATTAATATTCAGGATATTAATTTTGTTAGTTAAATATTGTTGGCGATAGCACTGTATTATTTTACCGTATGATTTTTTTTGGCACAACACTTTCTTCACATAACATAAGATTTTTCAAAATTAAAGATTCTACCAACCATATGATATTTATTTTGTAAATTGTTTGCAAATAACGCTCATACTATACACGTCAGTAATAAATTATGTTTTAAAACTAGATATGGTCGGTTTACTATCCAACAAAACATGCTCAGAGGTCTCTTTAAAGTCCAGACATATAATCTTAGTCAAGTCTTTATAAGGACCATGATCATGATCAAAATGTTCTCTGTTCCAAGCAGACAGGATTGCAAACTCTAGGCTGGCCCTTAAATAAATCAGGAAAAATCCATCAAAGCTAAACCTTAAGTAGGAATTGATTCCAAGCCACCAGCGAAAATACATTGCATTTATAATGAAAATACATTTAAACATAAATACAAATTCCAATTAATTATTTCAATTACCACCCAACAAGCAATTTAATTTAACAGGTGAACTTTATTTGGTTTGTTTAATCCGTTTATTTTGTTCTCGATAATACTATATCAATGTGTGAACTGAATTCGTAAAGTGATTGAATGACTGAAAAGTGTTTCATATGTTCATTCACTCAATCTCGAAAACTATTTTTTTTAATTTTTATTTCAATTTGCGATGGGTTTGCTCTTGACTCTAGTCTTGGTCAGAGATGACAGAGACAAAGTCGACGATGGTACGAGCTTACACAGAAGAAGCCTGTTCCCTCTAACTTTGAAGAGATAAGAGTTGTAAGCGTTCGAAAACACAGACGCAGGCAGAGCTTTGCTGTGCGCATCATTAAAGACGTTTGAATACGCTTAGTGCGAATTGGTGGAATAGCAATGAGGTAGGGATAGTAACTTGTGGTGCGTCTCGTGTGGTATGTCCGATGGTAGAAGTGTGCCGGTGGGATGACGTCGTGGAGTTCTTGGGCACACCGAAGTACAGCCTGTAGAAGACCGACAAGCAGGCAACCTTGCGGCGATGAACCAAGCTGTGAAGCTTGGCATCCACCAATTTTAAGTCGTCAATCAGCCTCTTTGCTCTGCGTTCCACTAAATCAAGCGCGGCAAGCTGGTATTTAGCTGAGCCATCCCAAAAGGTGGCTGCAATACTCCATGCAGGATCGGACTTGTGCTTTATATAGTGTTAAAGGCTCTCCGGGCCGGAAGTATCACTTCACTCTATTAAGGATGCCCAGCTTTTTGGTCGCAGTTTGGGCTTTGTACTCAGTGGTGGCGCAGAAGTTGAGACTGGACGTCAACTACATGCCTAGGAGCTAAAGTTGATCAGTCACAGAAACAGATGTGCTACGAAAAGTAGGGGTTTGGTCGAAACAACTCCTTTTTGCGGTAAAAAGACAAGCCTGTGTTTTGGTGGCATTAAAAGAGACTAGATTGTCATCACCCCACTGGGAAACAAGGTCATATTTGTCCGCTCTACCATAGCCTCTCTCAAAGAACGAACTTCATCCCCGCTGGTGTTGCACTGGACAAGTATCTCTCTGAAACCGTACTGTCTGCGTACCGAACAAGACCAGGCTGAAGGAAGTCAATGATGTGCAGCAGGAAAAGAGTTGCAGAGATAATAGACCCCTGAGGAACTCTGGCATTAATAGCCATGAGGTCAGTGGAGCAGCCGTTAACGACCACTCGGATCGACTGTTCACTTAGGAAGTCTGATATCCAGCTACAAAAATCAGCTGGGACGCCAAACGAAACCAAGCATTTCGTTTTGGGACAATCACACTTCCACGCGGGGCATATTCGCGTTCTAAAGCTTGTATTTCATATTCAAATATACCTGTATTCATATTGCAAAATCTTAATTAATTTCAGCTAATAAAATAATATTGACACATTACAATTAATTATTTGTTGATGGTGAAATTAACTAATTAATCATTCGTTTCTGTGATACATTATTTATATTTGAGAGAAGCTAACAACAGCAGCACACAAATGAGTCCGATCAAAACCTGGTATTGGGAAATTATTGGATTTATTTAATAAGTCCCTATGCTTATGAGCTGAGTATCACTTATTGATTGTATAGCAGACGTTTAAAATAATGATATTTCTCGCTCTTAAGGCACTAAAATTTAATCTTTACTCAATGTTGTATCACTTCACAACAAATCAAAGAAGAAATACATACAGATCTAAAAAAATACGTAGTTAAAAACGTAAACTACAACAAGTTCTCAAAAAGTGCAATAAAAACAACGTGATTTGTTGTTGAGTTACGTTATTTTGACTATAAAATTACCCAGCTTGCTGTTTTAAATGAAAAACGCTGCAACTAAATTTGCATTCTTCCCAAAATCCGCAGGAATGGCGTAGAACTGTTGGTTTTTAAGAGCTCGAAATAAGCGTGAGTTATTTATATAGCAAAACTTTTTCAATGCGATCGTTTGTAAACTACAGAAGAAACGAGAATTCTCTCAAAAAACTACCAACTATTTACTACACAAACAGAACAAGTGTTCAGTAGATTTAAGTAGAAATAGAAAATCACCAAACAAATAAATTTTACATAATCAGATTGTTTAAATTCCAATGTTAATGGGAAAGTTCTTACCGGACAATCAATGGCAATAACTGGCTGGCAATAAATGATAGGTGCGAATAGTGAATAGTGTGTGCCGACGAATATTCACTTTCACGACACGTGGGCCAGGGGCCTGTATTTGAGATATGTTCCGAAGAAAGTGAGAGGCGTAACTTTTTCTTTACTCAAAATGTTTGTGCACTTACTAACCGCTGACCGGCTGATAGCGTAAGTACGTCTAGATGTCCGGGAAAAAACATGAATGGAATTCTTTATTTGTTTTGTTGGTGTCAAATGTTTTAATGCTAAGTAAATTCTGTGGTTTTTTTTTGTGCCACTCGTAATTGTTCGTAGCTTTTAGAACAAATAAGGATTTCTTTTTTGCGTCGATGATTAAACAAATTCACAAACTTGATAGTATCCTATTGTTACCTGCTTCTGTCTCAACTTTCTCGAACAATTCCACTTTGGTGCGATAGAGATGGCAATTACCTGCAAAGAGAACATAACGATTAAAAATTAAGAACGATTTCAAACTATGTTATAGAAATCCATACTTAAAGTAAGAATATTAAACTTTTACTTCTATCTTAATAGTAATTTAAAAGTTAATTGGGGTCGGCTAAGTTATAAAGTTAATTCATTAAGTAGTTATAGGTTACGGTTGTTAGTCCATTTTGAACTTATTGTTCACAGGATCACTTTATTTAACTGAAGACTTAGATAGCTCATACAATTGTTAAGGCGGAAACATACTAACGTGTCGTGGCGTGTCGTGACGCGCCAGAAGCAAATCGGTTTCATACATTTAATATGGTTAGGGACATATTTGCATGGCGTGTCGTGTCGCAACGATGTATGAAACCGAAAGCTTCTGGCGCGTCACGACACGCCACGACACGTAAGTGTGTTTGCGCCTTTAATCGTACTGGATAATTTCCTACAACCCTACTATAAGTCTTCACTAGAATAAAATCATATAAAGAGTGAAGTAGTAGTAGTATTATTTTGAGTCTATGATTTGACTACGGGTCCAAGTTGGTCGCTGTGGCTTTAATCTGGCAGAATGAGGTATCTTCGCCCATCCCAAACACATTGAGCTTAGAGCCCCGTCACAAGATAAGCCGCAATTACTGTTCTGCCTGTCGTGCACCACTACCTGCACCCTCCAGGACTTAAATGAGGCAAACGACAGTGATCTCCAGGGCGTGACGTGCTGGTTGAACAAACTTATAAGTCACGAAGACGAGAAAAAGAAGAACTACTTCTTCCATTGGAAGAGTTTGAAGCTAACTTACGTTCGGAAGACAAGAGCAATAAAACTACACACACAGTCAACATTGATGCAGTAACTTTTTCAAAACATACGTCCTCCATACGAAGTTAAGTCGAACCGTGCCAAAGCGATAAAAGCCTCTCTTTGACCTTTGATACAAACATGCGGGTAAATAAACTGGCTGAAGCAACTGAACAAACATGCCTAATAAAAAAACTTGGTATCTTGCTGAGCAGTAGTGGTGAAACATGGAATAAGGAACCAATGGAATCTGATGCATCAGCGAGCGTTCAGCACGAAGTAATATACTCCCTGGTCTTAGCTGATCATCGAAACATTCATGGGTATTGTAAAATAGGAGTCACTGTTTACCAAGGGGTATCGTGTTACCCATTAACTGGGTGGAGGTTAGACACTGAATCAGTGTAAAATTGATTTCAGCTACAAACGGTTAGACCGACCCTAACATATTTAAGAAGTTGAGCAGGTGATGCGATATGTTTGGACTTTTTGGATACAATCGCAATTTGGTATTATTCATGCATGTCCAATGTCAGCAATTTCTTTATTATTTTACAAAAACAAACATTCTCGGCAAGTTGGATTCTATGAAAAGCATGCGAGTATATTCAATGTAGCACTCCATCTGCTTCTTATTCCGTGTAGTTGCAACGATAAAGCGCATAGCAGCATTTTATTGTGCGAAGATGTTATCGTTCTACGGTACGAAACTGTCTGTGACCCAGTTCGCATAACAGTAACTAACTGCAATGTTTTAGAAATATACCTAATGATTTAATGTGTGGCCATTGATTAACTGATTCTGTTTGGTTTTATGTGATATGTGTGAGGGATGCGGATGTTTTAAAAATGTAATGACGTTTTTGAACGCTGTGTTTGTTTTAAACCAACAAAAAGTCTCTTGTTCAGAAGCTAAGCTCTTAGAAAACAAAATACCATTATTCTTAAATCGGATGAAAAATAGACGATTCGCGAGTTGCAACTTGATTAAAACACCGGTATAAAAGGAATTCAGTAAAGATAAATCCACGAGACGAAGATCGAATTACTCAGCTATATTAAAAAGTATTTTGCACGAAGAATCGTTTACTCGCTCGTCTCGATCCCGTTGAATCGAGCGAGCAATCAACGCGGTATCGAAAACTTAAATATTTTGATCCGACGAAAAAATTGACTGTTTATGAAAAGCTTCAATAGCTGGCCGGCGATGTTCGATTGGCTTTAGTCACGCAAACTTTTTTGTTGCCTCTGCTCTCTTTGGTTCTTAATAGGAGTAAAAAAGACGGGTGCTTACCTGGTACAATAAAGATATAGTTAAGTCGAAATATCAACGTTGAACAAAACAAAAAGTCAGTTCTCTTGTAACGATTTTCGATTAGTGATTTCGAGATATTATTTATTGCTACTGGTCAAATAATATCTGGTGATTTGTTACGTCTTCAAAATCAATATGAATCTTCTTTTTTCTTTATTGTTGGTACGTTTTTTCTTCAGGTTAATGCCTTTTCACTTGACTTGTGAACAATTCAAAGTTATCGGCACTTGTCGCTTCGTTAATCAAGCTGGCGACCTAAGTAGAGGCTAGCGTATAACGGAACGCGATTGCCATGGAGCATGGCGGAAGTAAGTTACGATATCATTACATTGCATCTACATTTAAATAAGGAAGAAAGGCATTAAAAATGATCGTGTTATCAAGTTTAACTGCATAAAACCACAATTATTTAATCATAGGCTGCACTGGATTGTAAAGAACTATGCGCGAGTCTAGGACTGGACTGAAGGTCCACACAGTGATGAACTCTATTTTTTATTCGCTATAGATCATCATCATCATTAGCCTATCATGTTCCCACTGCTGGGACACAGGCCTCCTCTCCTATGAGAGGGAGTGGGCTGTAATCCACCACGCGGGCCCAGTGCGGGTTGGTATATGTCACATGTCTTCCAAGTTTTGGTTCTAGGACATGCCGGTTTCCTCACGATGTTTTCCTTCACCGTTTTTGAGATATAGATAGGTCTCCCTATTTTCCGTCGCAAATTAACTTAAACTTAGCATTATTTTAAAATCTCAAGTTAATATTTTTATCTTAATTGTAATAATTTGCTTCTTCGAAATTAAAGAGATTTTCTTGTAAAAGGAGCTTTGTGGAAGATCAAGTACTTGTCGACTCATTAGTTATATTACATAACTGTATATAAACTTGAACATTCATGACATCGTATTGGAGTCATCAATTTGCCTGTGAAGCGTAATAGTGGCATTGTTTTCTCAAAAATATTTGTGACTGCGGTTTATGGGAAAGGCCCGATCAACTGTGAAACTACAGGCTTTACAATTTTACGGAATGGATAACAAAATACACAGTACGGAAAACAACAAAGGAAGCCTATTCAATCTTTAAAGCAGAATAAAAGTTTTTCAGGGCCTTTTGTGTGTGACGCAGTGGAAAGTCGTACGTAAGCCGGTCGGGTCGGTCCAACGATACACGTACGAAGATAGGTGTCGAATACGTGATGACCGCCTAAAACGGAACGCTGCTCCTCATTGCCAGTGTCACTCGTCCATTGACTGTTTAACAGTTACAACCTTTTATACCTCCCTCCCCTAAATGGTGATGTACGCGACTTCAATATTCATGCACCAAAGTGAAAGAGCCACCGAGAACGGTCACTGAAAGTTGACACCACTAGACTTTTCAATGTTATTATCACATTTATATTAATCGACATTGACATCTATTCATTTTTATTGCCGTATTATATAAACAGCGCAGAAAAATACACCTCGTTGGCCCGGATCCAAGCTATGATTTATTTTGACGATTATCCTCATGACACCGCATACCTGTCTCATCATAATTGAAGTAGAGGCGAGGTGTTTTCCGTCCGCAGTGAGTAATTAGCTTTGAGAAAGCAAACAAGACACTAAGTAGGAGTTTCTGCATAGACGAGACTAGGGACTAAAGGACTTAGTCGGTTAGTATGTCACGTTAACATGTACCAGCTTCCTGTGATTGGCTGAGTGGCTTTGTGGTAATTATCTTGTCTTTCTTATTGGGTACGTGAAATGTGGACTCAAGTGCTGCGACAGAACGTAATTAGTGAACCGCGGGAAAGTTATTGACGCTAAAGAATTGCGAGTGTTCTTCTATTCTATACTAATCGTTTCTGGTGAAATCTCTTGATTGATACATTCGGTTTTTGACCTAACTTTGGAGTCACATTCTGTTGTTTTATTCGAAGAATCGATTAAGGAATCTACCGAAAAAGTAGGGAATTTAATACTGGGGCAGAAACCTTACGATCCTGTAAAATTATGTAATCTTGTGCAATGTTTTTAATAGACTTCTGCATGCCCGTATCCGTAATTACAAACGCGTGAGACAATGCTGTTATCTTTCGCCCTGATTATTAAACTTCGCCTGCAAAAACTAGTACATACATCAGAGTACTGGATAAAAATGAACACTGGTCAGGAACTTAAGTTGTTCGAGCGTAATGTTAGTGGCTTTTTCCACTCGGTGCAGTGTGCGGTGGTGCGGAAGAAGCCCAACTCTTGAACGACTGCGCGCTCCTATCGAGTGAAAAAATCTCGTTAGAAAATGGGAAGCCAACTGTTGGAAACTAGTTGTACAAGTATGATCTAAGTAAGAGTATTTTTAGTTTACTTAACTCATTTATTTGAAGATTCTAGGAAGTTTTATAAGTCACGCCAGACGTGATCCAAAAAAGTAAAAGTTATGTTCAAATAGTTGTAAGTGGAGAAATAAACGAAAGTACACAACGTTATGAGTGTTTAAGGAGACTGTGTCGTGCGGTCGTGCCTTTTTGACTAGCAAGTGGTCGACGGAACGAAAATCTAGTTCCAGCACGAAACGAAATTCGCGGTCAGGTGGGAGACATAATGCACATTAACGCTACCCAGCCAGATTTTACTTTTATTTACTTCTAAAACTCAATGTTTACGTTACGGCAGAGTTGCATAAGGAATTAACGACGCGTTGTTGTATTACAAATAGGTTTCAATAGGCTATTAGGTACAGATCATTTAGATAATCAGACTAGTTGAAATACCGCATTAATTCTTCAAAATAGGACATTCCGTCACACTAAGCGTACCAAATATGTGGTTAAGGCAATAACGACCTTAGATTAATCGGAGCAGCGCCATATTGGCAGCGACATTGCCCGCTCCCCGCTGTACTTCCTCGTTTTGAAGGATAGGCTGAATATGGCGAGCACATCGCTCGACCTTCCCTTACTGAGCAGGTGATGAATATTATTAGTAGTACCACTTTCCGTTCATTGAACCGACACCGTTACTCCGTTTACGCATTTAGCTCTCGCGGCTGCCATACGACATGACACAAATAACAATTGGCCAATTGGTTACTGCTGCTCTTAGGAGGCAGTAACGGTTGTGCGATGTGTGTCCGAACTGTTCTCAATAACTGTGACAGGTGTAGTGTAAACGTGTTACGAGATACAATCTCATTTAATAAACATATGATCTCAAAATGATGATATAGTAATTGGAGGTAAAAGCCAGATGATGGTACAAGCTATAACATTGCTATTCAAACGAGACAGTTATGAATGCATCCGCGCTTGTGGTTTCGCGCTTTTTTTGCTCCGCCATTTTGTATTCCTGCGGGGAGGCGTTCGCGTCGTGGCGCGGAATTGTCTTGTTTTATGGCAAAAGTGAAACCGAGATTACGTGGTGCCCCGAGTTGGTTGAATGACACTTAAAGTTAACTGCAAGGTATCTCGGCTTCCTTTGCCCTGCCCATCGTGATTGATGCGGTTAACTGACAATGTGTTTTACAAAAGGAACTTTCACCATCTCGCAAAATTATCTTCGAAAAACAATATAGAGAAACTACTATACCGTTTGTGCCTTGTCATCGAGTATTATTGTCGTAGACATCTATGTTTTTGCCTGTCTGCAGTAGAACCAACTCAAAGTCCTTTTCGACTTATCGGGTTATATTATGAAAAGGTTTCTAATTGCTCACAACCGGTGTCTAATGTTAATAACACTGGTCGTTAAACATCACGGTATCTGCCGATCTTGCTAAAACTAGAAACGAAGAATTTCTTCACGCGTTTCGACAAGAACGGGTTTGACTGGATTCACGAATGTTTTCGTAAGCACTTTTGGAGATACTTTTTCTCGGCGTTTACGACAATTTTCTATCTGGATTGTTCTCTTTGATGATGGAAACCTTGCGTTATTAAAAAAACATGAGACAAGTTCCAGATTATGAGTTACAACCCCTCTTTCCACGTCAGTTGTTTTAACGGACGGTTGATTCGCTCCTACCAGCGGACATATTGATGTCGAGTTCAAAGAACAAGTTCCCATAAAATGAACAAACCACCTGAAAAAACGGTGGAGCAAATATTTTATCATCTAATTTCGAGAGGGTTACGTGTCAATAGGCTTTTTGTTCGAAAAAAAGGGACTTATATAAAATGCCACGTAACTTTTGCAGTGACATTCTGAAAGAGGTCTTTTTATCCCGAATGTAACAGGAAGGTATGTTTGAGCAATATTTTAGGTTTTAGGTTTGCTGTTGTCGTCGAGTTGGCCCAATAAGTGTTGGATGTACTGGTGGCCCGTATGTAAGAACATTAATCGACAGTCCACACTCAGTGGACATGCAAAGCAGAAGTTTTTATATAAATAACTGTGAGACTGGTTTATGTAATGATTTAATATACATCGTGATTATAATACCATGTGGGTCCAGCTAATGTTATAACTGCACATAAATATCTTATACTATCACGTATTTACATCAGTAGGGAAATGGCTGTTAGAGTTGGCGCGCTATGTTATTAATAATCTTAACGATTTGAAAAAGAAAAATACTGACAGTCCGTATTTTTCAAATTTTATCACCGCTTCTAAAGACCGAAATAACAAAAAAATGCCAAAAAACTAAAAGCAATACCTACTCAAAAGAAAATGTCCAGTGAGTCAGACACTGAACCGGCTTTTATCACAGTGTGGTATGTCGCTGTGAATATAAAACAGGTTCATACTTTACGTCTAAACAGGTAATTTATGGTACAGCTAGCAAACACCTTAAAACTTCACAGAAAACTATAATGGCAAAGTATTCTTGCTATAATTACCGTGTATTACATTCTTTTCGGACATTCCCTTTGAATAAAACTTCTACCTGAGGGTTTGAGTCACCGAGAAAGCTTTTGTCGTAATCCTTATATTCGGATGGCGTACCGGACTGTTTGAGACGTGGGATTTCTGATGTTTTGACCTCTAACGCAGGTAACTCGTGATACATTTTTATGAAAGCGATTCCTGTGTAATTTATTGTTGTTTCTTTGTATTTGTTCGGGACCTGTTCGTACGTGTATAGGCGATACGTGTTCAATGAGGATTTACGTGGTAGGACTAGGGTTTTGTGAAAAAGTTACTTGTTTCATTTTTGGGTTTCTTCGTTTCTGTCTTCGCGTATCCGGTTTATTGTCATCTTCCGCTATAGAGAAGTAACGCTTATTAACAGAAGCTCTTCTGCCCAAAATACAATAAAATGAAGTAGGTAGGCAGACTGTTTTTTTAGTTTTTCGTACAACAAAGCCAAACAAGTTTAACCAAAACATCTTCGCAACTTAAAGAGAAATCGTTAAACTGTAAATCCTGTTCAGTTAGCAACAGTTCCACAAAGTCTTAGAAATGAAGACGCGTTTCGAGATCTGCTTTAAGTCATTGTATACCAAAAGCAACAGAAGCTTCGTTTGGAATGGTAGGTTACTGAAAATGTTTCTGTGGTTCTACACCAAGGCCAACCGGTCCCAGTATACATACTTGAGGTATCCCTCCAAACAGATTTTTATTATCCTCGCTATCTTTTCATTAACGACTACATTTTAACATACCGGCTTTGGAGTCATCGAAAAAATGTCGTATTTAATCATTGGGATTTTCCTTGGCACATTTTCCTTTACATTATCAAGTTTTATATTTATTCGGAAAGTACTAATCTTTCCTCTTGTTGTGCAGAGACCTTTATTGATGCGTCAGACTTTACCCCAATGAAAGAATATATTTTTAAACATTTTAAATTCAATCGACGGTGCCGACAGAACCTTGCTTGTCGTACCTCATATCAAAGACTCCGAGATAATAGTCCAAACGTGAACATCCAAGATCCTAGTGGGACATCCAGAAATGAAAAGCCAACAGTTGAATGAGCAACAAAAAGTCTCGTAGCTCGTAGAACTATGTAGTGTTTGAATGGGGCTAACGAGACAGTCGTCGAATGGTGCCCGCTGTTTTGTGATGCGTACCAGAAAAGATCTTTTAAATTTAGCACACCTTTTGTGTTAAATTCTATAGTGCTCCCTTTAGATGTGCGAGCGTTTTTAAGCGCATTAGCGGTGAAATGAGTATGGAGGAGACGAGAAACGTGTAAAGGCAACTGTGCTTCTAATGCACTTGGGTTTTGTTTACTATTCCGTTAGAAATTTGAAATACTTGAAAATGTTGTCCCGAAATTAATACATACAACTCAATTTAATTTGGGGGACTCACCTAAAGACAGTGTCAATATACATATATAATGAGATTCTTAGGAGTTTCTTTGTAAGACAATGGACAAAGAATTTAATTATACACTTATTAACGCCGTACGTAAAAATTTATACTTAAGGTATTTTAATTTTGCTGTAGCCAAGTAGGGATCATCATTATTCATCATTCTCCACTCAGTATCCTTAAGTTCAGTAAATATAAAGGTCGCTGGGAACGACGGAATGCGAAATGCGAAGGAAAAAATATTGCGTATGGCACAAACAAAGTACATATATTTTGAATTATATAAACAATTAAGTTACGAGTCTTATGACTAAGAGCTTGAGGATACTCGTATTAATATTTATGATTAACTTTATATGAAGTTATTCAAGATTCTGCGTGAGTCATCTCGTCAGAATCTTTGTAATGATTTCAAATATTTTTGTATCAACCTCATATCTGGAATTTGTTGTGTTACCTCATGGTCCTTAGCATGCTTCTTCGTAATTGTTTTTAGATTAAGCAGGTTTTATTAATGATATACAAACACAAAGTAATAATATTATATTATTCTTAGTAATATAAAATACTAACATTATAACGGATGCATCAGTGCTCACCCTTGTTAAATCTTCATTAAATGGACATTTGAAATAATTTTAAGTAGACTTTTTTTTTTTGCAAACTCAACCGCCGTGACAGAGTAAACCAACTTTTAAATATGGTGCTAAAATCGGTTTAACGTGAAGTCGGTAAAAAGTAAAATAATAAATTATATGAAAGTTATAATAATTACCATGCAAGATATGTATCATAATAATACCGACATACTTGCGCTTGGTTTAATAATATACCTTTCCTTCATGATTATAAAACCATGACTGTAGAACAGCATAACACTATAACACTATAGCAATAATCTTATATTATTCCACGATCGTGCAACAAGTATATGAAAAAATGCAGTGAATTATTCACTACTTGGTTTCGAAATGACCTAACCGGTGCTGAGCTCTCGTGAGGCGAAAAGTTCAAGGTGTGATGCACACCAAGTGTATTGCAATATCTTGGTATTGGTACTTACATCATACACTAACGAGCCATTGAATAAACATTAGACAATCGCTGAAACTTGATTCTCATCGATAAGGTGAAGAAATCGGTAAAGAATTTGTGGATTGTGAATCAATCGAGTTAAAATTTACGTTTGTTCTTGATTTTAGAGATGTTGTTTACAGTTGCAAATGTCATCATTTTGATCGTTACATTCATAATAGAATTCGTCACGGTCATCACATTCTTCAAGTGAATGATTCTACAAAATTTAAACTGAGTCACAAATTGGATTCTAGGCATCATTGTGGGCCGTGGCGGACCGAGACCAAGAAGGAGAGACAAGCTTGACACCTACCAAAAAGCCGTCCATATTGAGGATCAGTATCTTCAATAGCAGAGGACAAAATTGTTTGAATTAGGCAGAGGGAGGTTTCTGCTCAACATTGGCACAATAATACATTATGGATAGTCACAAATAATAGATTGCCTTGATTGATTTTAGGATTACTACACTTCCAATAACTAATTTCGCAACATTCTGTACCACAATTATTCTGTAGTCATTAACATTCAAATTAATAATTCATCACAACAAAGGCCAACTTCATTACGAGAGAGAATCTGTTTTAATAAGGAAAAGAGCTTAAAGTTGCCTCTCTGATTCTGATTCGAGCAAAACTGAGTTAAATTAATAATGACGACGCTTCCTTCGTGAACCTCCACATTAAATTAAACATGCAATTAAATAAAATGTCTGGGAAGAGTTTTGCTTTTGATATTTCTTGAAATAAAAATTTTTCGAGTAATTCTTTGTGTTATCAGTATTTTGCAGTTCATTTTTGAGCACGTTACAAGTAGAGGTGAATCGCCGTAGTTCATTTTATTGGTGGACATTTAAACCATCATTGTGGTCGTAATAACGTAGAAAGTATAGGACTTTACTTGGGATTCTATCCTATCACTACATACATATCTAACTAAGGCAGACTATCTTGGACAGTTCCTTAACTAACACAAGAAACTCCCAGATTCCTCCAGCAGTTTTTGTGTCAACTTTACACAAACAAACAAAACTTTTGTTTTCACGGGATTAAATGATTAAAGTGTTAGTTTATCTTACTTGTGCTAAAGTAGAGTTGTGTGTAAAGTTGCTGACGCGTACGGACACGAGCGGGCTCGACGCGCGACCTTGCGCGTTACCCTTCCGCTGACGTTTGCGCATTTCTTATAAACAATACAATAAGTGTTCCGTTTTCACGCAAAGAACATTTGACACGTTTTGCATGCGCGCTCTTAAATGTAACTGTGGAGATATGAATATTAGACCATTTTACCTTTTTAGTTGCTGATGCTGATGGCTGAGTTTTGGATAAAAGTGAGAGGGTTTAAAATGAAACGGACTTTGTTCAGCGTTTTCTTTTTTGCCCTTTGCAAGCTGTTTATGTGTCTATAGGAGCTGGTTGGATGGATTATGTGTTTTAGCTGTTGACGATGAAGCAAACATTCACCTCTAACTTGGACTATGTAACTAACCACTAAAGTTTTGTTTACCTTGTCCACAAGAGAAGCCCCCAACACTTGACAGCCAAACTAATTCATTTTTAATGTACGTTTACCTGTCGTTTCTGTATACTTAGGTCTTTGACCTGTGAGCCTTAACAAGGTTCTTAATGATATCCTGCAGACCACCCTTACGCCTATAATTACTGCTTAACTGCAAGGAAAAACATTCTCTTAAAGCTAACAAACTTTGGAAGACTGATTACCCGCTAACTAAGTCAGTTACAAGAAAAATCTCTGGCTTTAACAAAAAATACAGCTGGGACCAAAAACAAGAAAAGTTTCGTATTGTCAAAGCACAATGCCTTTGATGGGAGTGGAAGAGTTTAAAGATGTCACTGGAGAGGCATTCACGTCGCATGGCGCAGAGGTGCGGCCGGCCTTTACCCACCGTTGCCAACTGCTCTAGGGCTGCCTGAATTGCCCAAATTGACAGTTTATGAAAAGAGCTGACCTAAAACTGCTTTTAAGAAATTGAGACCTTGACAGGCAAGGATACTGAATGCAGTAAAGCAATATTTGTTCAATCCAATGCGAGTTTCTTGTCACATACTAGAACGCAAGCATCAAATCAGTGATATAAGAGTATGAAGTAACGACGGATTATGAATATCACATATGATTTTATGATTATTACCAGAAAGATATCAGTTCTCGCCGCTTACCTTAATACCGTTTCATCCACCATCCACTGCACACTAAAGCATAAAATCCTACTGTTATTGCATGTAGTTAATAATCGATGAAAAACATTGACAATAATATTATTTTTTACGAGCGGTGAGAATTGTACGGCAGTGACAACCTTGGTTGGTCCGGGTGACTTGATAAACTTCTGCAATCCAACTGCGGTTGTGAAGACAAATTGGATTGAAACTGTTCCACGGTTTTTTCTAATCTTTGAAGTTCACAGAGTAATTATGATTGGCTAACTTTTTATTTCTAACACATGGCCAGTGCAGATATTTGCGGTGAGACATGCAACTGCTAATAATTATGAACACGCAAACTCAAAGTTAAGGCCCGTTAAGTGTTTATGTAAAACAAAATGAAAAGAGATTAATGTCGAATTAAGTTTGGCTCTATTACTTGCGACTTTGATAGCGTGTCAAACTGTCATACTGGTGATCGATACAAAAACTGGTATATTTACTAATGATTTTACAATACGCTAATGCGTTGAAAAACAATTGATACTATACAGGTCAGGTAAATCTAGCCACAGAACAACAAAACATGATGAAATATCGAAAATCAATCTCCAAAATGCACAATCATTTTGCTAATCTAAATGGGCGTCATATCGAGGTCGCCCACAATATAAATTTGGTTCAATTATCTAGCTTTTAAGGTTTAGATATAACTGTTACCTGTACTAGGTTCAAGTCGTTTTATATTCCGATAGCGTTCGAAAGTGCCGCGGTGATATCGTCAGTTTCTTTGGCGAATGGCAGTGTAGTGTTGTCATTTATTATTCTGGAAGTGGCCACAAGACGGCTGTAGAATAATAAGCATCTTTATGACTTCAATCTCAGATTTGAACGGGCTTAGGAAATATTTGGCTCTAATGTGTTAGTTTTGCGTAAATGTCACCTTTTTGATTTGCAACTGTTTGAACTTTAATGATTACTTACTCGTAATATAACTCTTCTAGTGTACTTGACACAATATGAACACGTTAAGCAATTCGAAACGTGTAAAGATCTTATTTTTACATCAACGCTTATTGGAATTTCTCAATTTATTTTTAAACCAAATTATATTTCGCCTAGCTGACATGTCTTCAGCATGACAGACGTTCAGTAAGAAATTGTCAATTATGACTTTATAGATATTTGTTTGAAAATAACATATATCTCGGGAATAACACGTATCTGAGCTGACGGTCACGTAATCTACCACACGAATGGTTATTGACGGGTATACGTGAGAATATTTGTATAATACGCTACCTCGCTTACTTATTTGCAAGTGATTGAAACACTGGACATAAGTGCGTGTATACAGTCGTTTAATATTTCCTAAATAATGAAATCAGTGGCATGAAACATTACGTGTTTCAACGTAATAGTTTTATTTCAATATATTGGTCACACGCCGTTATATCTATCTATGCACGTTTTAACGCTGACCCAAATTCTTGGCAGCTCAAGTATGCATTTTGATAAGTAGCGACTGTGGTCTCCGATGGAGTTCTGATTAAATAATTCTAGAGAATGTTACCCACAGTTACGTGAACACTTGAAATAAAACGGAGGGATTTTTCTCGTTTACAGCTTCAATTTTATTTTTCTTGCGATCCGAGTCCATTGCAGTGCTTGCGGTTACGGCCAAACTATTTGAAGGTTTTATTTGAATGAGACCGAGTCAGTAATTAGTCAGTGCAGCAGCAAGAATGCAGTTTTAGTACTGAACAATGTTGAACGATTTTTTATTTTGCTTTTAAGATAGATGAGACGAAATGTAATTTATATGCGTTTAAAGCCTTTTAGTTGACTGCTAATTGTTTATTTCGACACTAATGACCAGTTTTATACTTTAACAAACAGTTGTCTGTCGACTTGTCAAGTAAGTAGGTTCAGGAATTTGATTTCACGATATTCATTTCGTAACAAGCGTTCAAACCTGTTCACGGAATACAGTTTTTGTATATTTATTTTACGGAAATATTCACGGCCAACGAATTCTGAGTAAGCGGGACTTTACGGTCAGTTTTACTCCTTTTTGTAAAAACAAAACCCGCCAAACACTGCAAAGTGAATTTGAGAGGAAACGAAATTTAATATCTTGGGGAGAGGATGAAAGAATTTCTAAACAAAAATATTCATTTCTTTGTTATAGGGGTAAATAGAATCTATGAGAATATACATATATCTATCCATATTAAGAGAAATGGCCAACTTATCATTGGTATCTCCGCCACGATCCTATTAAATCGACAACTAATATCATAAAACAGTAATATTGTTCGACGAGAGTTGCCAAAAGCGTCCGACGACAATACATTATGGTTAATATCGGCTCAGACGCTGTAAATCCTAGTTGATTGAAGTACGGACATGCTGTAGAATATCTTTGGGTAATATCACCTTGGATTCGTTTTTGATACCTACTGTGTTCTGGAACACAATGCTAACCCGTTCCGTCGTATAATACGTTGTTCAACATATTGTGTAAAGCCTTTGTGCTCTCATTGGAGGCGTCGAAAGCGTTTACGAACGTAATTTTATTCATGAGCCGAATTGTCTTTGAGATAGGAATCTTCTTTAAAATGCATGTACTTCTGTAATTGTTAGTTTGACTTTGTACTTGGTTTCTAAACGATGTTTATGTTATTTGACGTTCTAAACTAATGTTGCGGTAATCGATATTAATTTAACTGTTGAGAAAACTGGAAACATAAAAATTCCTTGGCAGACTTTGTTCGTATTCAAATTTTATCACGTATTGAATGGATGCCAACAGACGCTTTGTCAAATGCTTTGTTATTAGTATTTTCTGCAGCAATTCTTAAACGAATGTTGATCCTAGGCACAATGATATCGAAATCATTGGTACTATGAGCGTGGATTGCGACAATTGCAGTTTCGTTCACAAATTATTAGGAGCAAGCTTTATCGACTCCTACAAAACCGGTTCTTTAGCAACGTTTGAAATTACTTATGGAGGTCGACTTGGATAGTAAAATCATGGGTTCATTATTTCGTTACCACTGTAAAAGGGATTAATTTCGATATCCGTTATGATGGCCGTCACAGTTA
Source organism: Cerastis leucographa (assembly GCA_963082945.1). Taxonomy (NCBI): domain Eukaryota; kingdom Metazoa; phylum Arthropoda; class Insecta; order Lepidoptera; family Noctuidae; genus Cerastis; species Cerastis leucographa. The sequence goes on along the minus strand of OY720356.1, from coordinate 13,791,794 downwards.
AGAAATTGAGTTCAAAAATGCTGAATCATAAAATTCTGTTAATTTTGCATTAGTCACAAGGAACAATCCAATTTCTTTGGAAACTAGTTTAAAATCTTGGCCGAAGTAAGATGAGTAGGTGGATGTCGAGCTAGTATTTATATAAGATACTACTTTAAATTCTAAAGTTCAAGATTGAATGACACAACGATATAATAGCAATAATGAACAAAACAGATCGAAAGGTCACGTCAGTGTACGATTTCATTTTGACAAGCTCTAAGAAAATGACGTTTGGCAATAGTGTGCTACAAAGGCTCATTTTATGATGCTGTTCCGCAAACGATGGGACTCGTTATACACGTCTCTGTACTTTTAAACTTGCAAGAACTTTAATTAAAGGAACTTTTATAGCTAAGTTCTGGCCTGAAATCATTTAGATTACCATCAACCAACAGGCTAAGATTTGTATTATATAAGCCTAACTTAAAATAAGATTAAATACAAATACCTACACTGATTGTAACGGTATCATCAGTTCAGTCAATTCACACTCTTGTGATGGTTTATTTATAGTTGGCATCTCCAGAGTTAAAAGGGCTATACATAAACTTCCCAATAACCTTTCACTACGACTAGGGCAAATGTATTCTATGTAGGAATTTATCTTAAGGTTCGTCAACATGGAGGCATTATGTTCGCATTCCTACGAGGCGAACGACAGCAGGCCTTGCGACCACACAAGGTCATTTGAGAAGGGAGACCTGAAATAGGGTCGACGCTCCATTTGAAATAACAACACTGTACATAGATAATTTCTTAATGTTTACTACTATTTTTCTAGCCTGTTCAATGTTGTACATACATTTTGGGTTAAAAGAGAAGTGGTATTGCGTATAGCTATTAAAAAGCAGAGATGTTGTAGAGATTTGAGAGGTGTTAAATTTTACAATGATATCCATATCCATACTAATATTATAAATGCGAATGTCACTCTGTTTGTTTGTTACCTTTTAACGACTAAACGGCTGATCGGATCTTAATGAAATTTGGCAAAAAGATAGATTTTAACCTGGGGAAGGACAAATAGGAGCGGAGCAGCAATGAAAAATGTTGCGAAAACGGGGAAAATTTGACGCAGACGAAGTTGCGCGGGACAGTTAGTATTATTATATTTTACAGTTCCATTAGATCATATTGGTCGTTCATGTAAATTATGATACAGATATAAATCTATATATGTTTATAGATACTCTTGTCAACCCTGACTTAAGCCTACGTGTCTACGAGCGTATTCTAGAACCAATATTAACGCCTTCTCAGCTATTTAAACCTACTTCCTTATATTTGTATGCAGCTACCTCGAAACAGGTTTTCGACAACAAGAATACGAGATGTGCGGCTAACAAGAAATAAAAGGAGGTGAACAAAACGTAAAACCCAATTATACTTTTTGCCCGACCTAGGTATTGATCGACCCTCGAAGTTACAACGAGCCGAGGAGGCTGCTACTGCAATTTAATATGGAAATAAAATACTTGAATACTGGCGTAGAGAACCAAACATATCTACGTATCATATCCGTCATGCTTTTATCTGTAAACCAGTGTCTGAGTGGTGGTCAGGTTATCATTAACGCGCCCACGTGCACTAAATATATACAAATGTTTTTTTTTTTGTACCAGTACTGGTTCATTAAGTGGACTTTGTCTAGATAAATATAATATGACGTTGCATGACGTTAAGCTTGAAATATAAATCTCGTTATGGTCGAAGAAAAGGTCTTAGGACCAAAAACAACGAGACGATAAACTCTTGGATAAAGACGAGTAAAACAAACAATCTAGAAAATAAGGTCGCCTGCGTAAGTTCGTAGAAAATGTTTAATAAGTCCTAATCTCTAGCGACATCCGAAGCTCACGATCGTTCTATATTTGCACCATTACGATAAGCTTTCTTTACAAGTGTTGCTACAAATTCAATATAAATGTTAACTGCTACTAAATCAGTCTTTTGTATTGGCTATAAATATAGATAGCACTGGATAGCGTAGAATGCAGAGCCATTGTACTACTTTGACGATATTTATCAGACTCAATTTGTTGTTCATGGTATGAATAAAATCAGAGAAACTTCTGATCAAGGTAACACGTACAACCAAGTAACGTTATTGTTAAACATAGTAGTAAGAAAAAATGAAACAACTTACAACTGTAACTTACTTAAAAAACCGAACACCAATACCAATTTAGTGGTTGAAAATAAAAGGAACATAGTTACTAAATAATTTTGATGAGCTAAATCATGTGATGATTAATAAACTTGTAGCCGGTAGAATCTTAAGCCAAACCATCGTTAATGATCAAAACAGGATGCTAAACGATCAAATGGAATCAGTAGCAGTTAAAGTATCGCACGACGACTCGCTGCCACGACAGGTCGGCAAACCGTTACACAGAGATTCCTCGGCGTTTCCTAAATAATGCCACTTGAATGCGAGATGGCTCGAATGCAAATTAACAGGTTTTGTATGTCGACCAGCAATCGTGGCCACATCCAACTCACATCGGCAAAATACACTAGATTTTGTGTGTCTAGGGATAAAAATACGTTGAAGAATGCTTAATCGTTTTGCAATTCTTGTTAGATTTTATTTTATATTCATGGGATTTCTCAACGTTATGTTACTGGATATTCTTTCCTAAAATATTTATCTGGCGTGTTTTACATACTCCTTTGGATCCCAATATTGATAAACTGAAACAATCGTGAAAAAGAAATCAGAATAGCAGCTGAAAACAGCTGAATTAAGGAACCAACAGTTGAAGTAAACACCTCACTGATTAGTTAACAAAATATTAACATTTACAGATGGTGTCTCTCGCAATGCTTTTGAAAATTAAGTTCGTTAGACTGGCCCACTGCACTTAGCCTCTCTAGGAAAGTAATTTTAGTTACAGAATTCGGAAAGGAGGAAGGTGCTTCAACTGGTTTACTTTAAAAGTTAGTGTCTGTGATAAACTTTGCGTATTTATTCATCTTCTTTTATATTTTGTTGCATCAGCGTTACCTTAATTTCGTTTATGATCGTGAGTACCTGAGTACCACTGCGGTGATTAAAGTTAATTATTAGTTCATTAACAGATATGTGTGAGATTGGCCAGAGAAAACCGCACGGAAAGAAGAGTGGAAGGTAATTGTGGAGGCTTTTGCCCAGCAGTGGGACATTAGAAGATAAGTAAAAAAAAACAGACATACATAATTATGCTTTGTTCTTTTTTTGCGTAACTTTGATATCTGTAGATGCCTTTCAACCCGTAACTAATTTAAAGGCTCTTTTCGTTTCAAAATTGGAAACCTGAATATTTTATTATTTTAATGCTTTTGTTACTGTTGAATCGCCATCGCCAGTTTGACCTTATGTTGGCATTTAAGTAATGACACCAGTTTCTGGAAGGCAATTAAAAGAATATTATCGCTTGAGTCGTTTAATATGTTGGTTGTGGATTTCTGATCTACCGTAAATGCTGTTATTTTTGCTCTGTAATATGATTTTGGGACATTATACCATAGATCTTCCTCGATCCTTGAGCTACTTTGGAGTTAAAAAAAAAGAACTAGATAGTATCTGTCTCCAGTTGTTTGGAAAGGCTGATTTGCAACTTTCAATACATCTAGAGACTAGTTTACTCGGACTTTATACTATCTAAAAATAACTTACCTAACTTTAATACTATATCCTAGTTCAGTGAACCAATTCACTAAATGCTTTGTAAAAGCCATATGTTACATCGTCTGTTTAGTTCTACTCCGTCACAATTCACTACTTTATCATTTGACTTTCGTTCTTAGATGTGTTTGTCAATTGAAGGGAATTTGTACTTCCAGGCTTCGTGTTACTTTGAATGGTCTCTGGATAATCGAATTCATTAGCAGTCTTTGAGCTATTATAAAAAGCGCGGAATGATCAATTTGTTCTCCCAATCGAAATGAATTTAAAACAATAGAACAAAGATTTAACAAAAGAATAAAACGACAAAATTAACTGAAAAATGCTACAAAATATAGAAAAAGATGATAAAAAGTTGCGATCCTGCCAGGATTCGAACCTGGAATCTTCTGATCCGTAGTCAGACGCGTTATCCGTTGCGCCACAGGACCTCGTACCATCTGGGCCAAAAATGTTGATTAGATAGACCTGATTTGACGTGGTAAAAAAACAATTTGTTCTCGAGACACTCATTTAGGACTAATTTGAAAATCTATTTCGCCAGGGTTGTTTTTTTGTATGTCTTGGCCACGCACGACATTTTGAATACTGTTTCAGCGTGTCCATGCTTTGGTTTTTACACCTATTTTTAGGCAAAAGGTGACTGAATTGGAAATTTATTTTTTTACTGTTCAGTGTAACAAATTCAGTTTAAATACATTTTGCTCGTGTCTTGGTACAATCATTCTGGTAATTGTAAATAAATTTAAATTTTCACAGTAACTTTTAATAAAATAAGACTTCAACTACATGATCTATTAGTAATTAAATTTCTTTGACTGGTAATGTTTTAAAAGTGGCCTAAATAAAGTTATTATGTACCTTTTTAGTTGTTGTCACCGTTTGTAAATATAAATTCTTTCTTTTAACCCGGAATATTATTTATTCAGTGAATACCATTTTCAACTTATTGCTTTTCCTCAAATAATTCTTGCAAAAGGTTTTTCTCTATTGAATTTTATAATTCATTATCAACTACGTAATATTTAAATCCCTTTAAATAAATTACGTACTTCCATAATCGAGTTATGGCGGCCATCTATTCTGCATAATGCCATTTCCGAACTTTCACTTCCACTGAAAAACTTTCCTAAAATGCGTCCCTCGAATATCATCTTACATACTTGACGTTTTTATTACTTAATTGTCGTAATATGGTAAGTTGTACTATGTACTTACGTGTATTTTAAAATAAGACTGATTTCTCCATGTTCCATTAAATTCTTTATTACATTTACCTAAGTAAAAGTTAGTGTTGAATCGATTTCGTTACAATTGTGAATGTACGTTTCCTATTATAAGAAAATATTCGCGTATTCCAGGTCGTATAGTAAGTAATGTCGGGTGTGTTGAAAGTTGCGCAGTGCGCACGCGACTCGAGCGCGCATGACCCCCTTAGCACTAACGGGCTGGTAACCGTTGGCTCGCCTCACGTCTTCGAAGCCAGACGTATCGCTTTGCGGTATAAACCGCTTGAGTTATATAACTACTTATTGAGTAATTTGAGGACCAACGTGGGAGATACGAGACCTCAGAAAATTTCGAGATTGATACCAAAATATTTGCTCATTAACAAAAAAGGAATCTCGTGTTAAGAGCAGTATACAAAGAATCAAGAACGGAATATTGATGATATTGTCTTCGAGATTAGTAACATGCTATGTCTTGTTTTTGCTAGAATGATAATAGTAGTCCACACTTTGCAGAACCCATAAAAATTCTTGTTGAATATTACGATACCGATTTAGATATTTTTGAATAACGATAATACTCAATTCGCAGTCTTCATATCTGCCATATTTAGAAATGACGTCAAGAACCAACCGACAACCGGTTGTTACAAATGCGAGTATAAACGAATTCCGCTAAAAGTTTCGGATTCCAATCAAAGAAATATTGAAAAGAAATTTTGTGAAGAATCCAAAGAACATTTAGTTTTCTTCACGAGTTTTTTGCAGCAATTAGACACAGTTTTACTTTGTGCAGTTTTTGCAACAGTTACTATTTTTGTTATTCGGTGCAAAATGCAGGCTGGTACTCCACTTTCCATGCGGGTCGATTTGAAGCGTGGATAGTGAAAATTTAAGTATCTTTGGGCGTATGTTACACTTTCTCCTTCTACACGAATCTGGTAGCATAATTACAGGTATGGCGTTCGGTCAATTAGACCATCATAATCGTATATGAATCGAGTAATTGGCGCAATTTTTTCAAAGCAATGGCTTATGAACCTATCCGTATATGCGTCGATGAGCTTTATGCCAGTATTAAAATAGTTTTCGATGAGATTTACTAGCAGATAATCTTTATAGGTGAGAGCGTGGAAAAATCGTGAGAAATAAAGTGCAGAATTCATGTACATACTTGTAAGCAATAAAACACTTTCAATCGTACAGTTATTAATGTTTTGGGTGCTCTTAAGGGCTTTCGTCGCTTGCTATTCGTAGTGTTCATAGAACTTTTAGACCTTCGCTTGAATTTACAGTAATGCCACGTCTTTTAACAGTATAATCTGTTTTTCCAAAAACACTATTACCTGCAAAAATTTAAGAAGTCAATCCACATTTGTTGTTTCAGAATTAAGAATAAATTTATTAAACCATAGTTACAGTAATTTTCTTAGTCTAACATCATTAAGGATATCGGTAACAAGTTTTATTTTAACAAATTTAGATAACATTGGACCCCAAACTAGGCTGTGCCTGTATCTTGGGGGCCGGAGTTGCAAATTAAAGTTAAATTAAAAACATTTATTTGTAGTTTAGTAAATTAGAATCTAATCTTATCAATTAAATATCTCAAATTCAATGTTCAACATTTTGAACTTCTTTTTTGTATTCTTGAGCGATGATCTAATAAAGCTTTATTTTGCCCCCAATGACCTGTCTGCCCCTTTTTTGCCAGACGTTGCTTATAGTGCTCTCTTTGTTCATAATTATAGCAGAACATGAAATATGTGCAGTTTTTTGCTAACGTGGGATTTTAGTTCATCTTGTAATGCGTTATTATGAAGCGTTTCTGGTTTCGTCTAGTTCCTGCTTATTGTCATTGTTCTCTCTGCAACTAGGAAGGTTTGACAAGTTTTTTGCCTTTTCAGATTTATTTCTGAATGGGGTTTAGTGGACACCCGCATTATTTTGATGTAATGTCATATTAGCATTCTTTTCACATATTTCTATGGAAAGTTGTTCTGTGTCATCAATAGTATTTAGGTAATTACATCATCATCAAAAGTGTTCATTAAAATATTCGTCATTACATACTTTTCGGTATTCATCGAGACTTCTCGATTCATTTCATAAAGAATAACAATTTCTATGCACAAGAGGATATTTGTGAACAACCTTCGGGTTCAAGTCATACGAATTTCTCCCAGAAAATGATTTATTCATCAGAGCGCCGCAACACCCTATCGGTACCACAAACCTAATTTAGTAGTACGATTGATATGGAATTGAATATTTTTGCTATAATTAATTCCGTTTCTTTTTATAAAAAATCCCTGAGGAATAAGAACGAGCTGGGATATGGATAGGTTACAATAATAGTGTCAATTTTCTACTTTACGGCGGAGTATTCAAAATGTGTAGGTAATTTTGAGGTAGTAATTTCAATTATGAAGAAACTACACCATTTTATCTTGAGTATAATCGTTCTAGTTTCTTAGAAGCCAGCTAAGCAGCAATTTTGAAGAGATTAGAGCAGTTGTTTAAAAGATTTGAGAAGCGTTAATCGCTTATCTCTTTATTCCAGAAATGGTTAAGGTTTTTGATAATACGAGTATTTTAAAGTCTTCGTGGAAGGTATACTTAATAGATAAGCTTCTTTAAATAGTCAGGTTATTTGATAGAGATTAATTTGGACGGGATGCGATTGGGCTGTGCCAAATGTGAGCCACTTTTGGCACTGTTTGGTGCTTTGGCACTAAGTGTAGGAATCATAAGCGTAGTTTATTTATTATTATATAGCTGTCTTCATTGATTAAGTTATTATCGGCACACATTGAGGTTATGCCAAGTTCTTGCTTTGTTAACGGTATAGTTAATGAATTTTGTGTTACCAAGGAGGATTTAAGGTTCCTTCTTTGTTTGCATAAACCCAAAATCTTCTTTTGTTTATATCTCCAAGGAGGCCTGAGTTCCCAGTCAAGTGGCAATCATTTCCATAGCTAATGTTGGTCCCATACATTTTTGACACAGTCTATGTCTGGCTAGCATAACAAAACGAATGAAGGTACTTTCGTTTCATACGTCTGTGACAACATTTTATTTTATTTTAGGTAATCAACACAAAACATGTAAGAGGTTTATCATGATTTATGAAAATAGAGATGTGAGGGATGCACTCAGGCGCATCGCGAGTTACCGAGGCGACGAGTGAGGAGGTGCGGAGGGAACCGTGCGGGGTGAAGGGGAGGGGGGGTAGACCGGTTCAACCTCGTCACTAGTATACTTGGCTCTGTCCCCGTTTACCTCCGCTTCATGTTTATAGTGTAATAATTTTGATTTTCCATTAAATACTTTGTTTGTTTTTTCTTAATTAAGTTTCAGAGTCTTCGGTTATTTTGAGGTCACAGAAAGGCTATGTTTGCTATCTTCATTTGATTGCCGTCGTTTTCTTTACTAATTTTTATTTTTTATTTTACTTTACTTTTCATTTTGTTTTAAATTCTAGGTTTTAGTAATTAATCGCAATGTTATTAAAATTACTTAAAGCTTGGAAAAAAAGTTTAACGCTCATAAAACTAATTTGATATTTTCAGATTTTATTAATTTTTTATTTAGTTACCTATATAAGAGATGATTTTTGACGTTCTTTTAATCAAGTAAGTAAATCTAAAAACTGAATTAGCTACATTTAAAAATCAAGATAAAGCCGAATCTCACAATTATCCTATTCCCGATACAAGTCAAGATAACAATGTGCTATAACAATGTAAAGCACTTGAGATGCAAGACACAGCGGAGCGCGTTGATGTCTTCCGTTTGATGGCATAATCCCGAGCTTTTATCATCACGAGCTATTCGGCAGTTACCTCACAGTTTTGTCAACAGTCGCATTCATTGAGAACGACATAATAGCCCCGTAGAACGCTAGAGTCAAAAACCTCCGCCGGAAGAAAGTTGTTCAGCCGAAAGCGGTCTCTCGAGATCGGAATTTTGGTCGGACACGTATCACTGACATACAGCCGGCGCGCCCACCTGCTAGCAACCACACCTGAACCAAAAGTGTGTCAACATCGCTGACTCCTCGAACTCGACGATCGATCGTCACAACTTTCACATTACCTTAAATTAACACTCGACTGAGCTAGCACTGATACGTCTAGATAATAAAGATTAGGACGTACCTTTTGCACGCCGCGGGGCGTTCCAACTAAAAATCCGGTTAAGCACTATCAGGGGTTGGGGTTAACGCACGGCCACTGTGCTTGTACACAATTCACAACACTTGAGTCACAAGGTTTGCCACATGTCGGCAGGCCGGTGCGGTCGCGACGGCCGCCAGTTCAGCACTGAGGCTTTCTTTGAGACGACGCGCGCGCGTGCGCCGGTAAGAATGAGACTACGGTTACCTACACACCGCTACGACGTTCTACGTCAGTGTGCGTTGACTTCGACCATCGACGTAGTTCAGGTATAGCAGATAGTTTGATGCATGTGTTTTCTTTACTTTTCATGTAAGACTTATTTCAAGTGTCAATGTTTTCATTGAAGCTAATAAGTTAGGAAACTTGTTTATAACGGTTTTTGTGGAGACAATGGAGTTTTCGTGAAGTCTTGTTTAGTAGGTACAGTTAAATAACATGTTTCGTCATTTTAACAGAGATTTTTATTTTTAGCGTTTGCTGAGCAATAAATGTTAAAAAAATGAACACAGAACAATTTTTTTCACTTTCCCATTTACATAAAATTAACCAATGCATAAGGGCAATTATATCATTTTTGCTCCTTTTTTCCCCTCAAATCTACTTTGATTCTCAACTCACCTAAAATTTTTCTTAATCAACAACGCTGCAAACAGCAACGTTTCCCCGATCCACTATCACACTCTTGCGCGTCTACTATCCGTACACACAAGCTACGCAGTTGTGGGTTACATATTTAATATTCAAGTTAACGCGAAACACGACGGCATACTCACACAACGTACTAAGACTAGATTTTTTTTAAATACCAAATAACAGAATATTTTATAGTTTAGGATGACTTAATAATTTTAGGAATATTTTTGAAACAGCACAAAATAATATTATATTTTGCTGCCGAAAGCTGTAATCACAAGTAGACTTGAACTTCAATTTATGCTAAGATGTTAGATAAGCGCAATAATTTAGACTCATGTATTTTATATAACAGAATTGTTTCACAAATAAATATTAAGATTTTTACACCCAATGTTAAAGTTAAAAGGTCAATGCTTGCCACAGCGTACGAAAAATATCCTAGCATAAACAAAGCCTCTGAGTACAACTTTGTTTCAATAAATGTTACTCCATTGTATGTTGAATTAAAACAAATATGTACCAGCATGTGGTTTTATTTACGTATCAACAAATGCTTTTATATACAGTATGTGGTACATTATAATATTATACTTTACAAGTAGCTGTATAATATAAGTTTACTGACATGGTCTCTAACACTATTTCACATGATCTTTGTACATCCTTTGTTGGAGATCCTAAATAAATAAATAAATAAACACTAACATTAACACTGGAAACGGGATATTAATTACCATGTTTGCTACTTGTCATAAATTCCCGATATTCCGGTGTTGTTGCAAGCGCCAAGATAAATAGCAGTAAATACCCCGTTTCTTTTCGATAGCTGTATAATGTTTTCAACCCTTTTTATTCCATCTAAAATGATCAACGTCATCTGCCTATCCATTTCCCAGCTCTGTTGGTGTCGGCTCCCTGTCTTACTAGAAGAAGATGAATACCAGTACTTTTCATGGAGCGACTGCCTACCACCTACACAAAGCTTAAAAAACCACTCATGTAAACTTAGATTAACTTACATTTTTTTAAAGTAAGTTAATCTAAGTTTTTTTATGAATGAGCGTTTACTCAAGCCATCCTAAGTGGCGCATATGTGACAATAGGTTAAGAATGTGGTACTTTCCCCGTGCGTGACGTCACAATTCAGGCCGACGACTCATGCTACAAGGATACCATAAACAAGAAACCGTTAAGTGCTGAGGATGTACATGACAACTAAGGCAAGTAAGTGCTTATGACAAGGTGACCACCAACGGTATGCGTGGTGATTATAGGTGAAAGAAATAATGATTATAGGTAAAAGAAATTATCAAAATATTTACGCGATTCAAAGAAGGAAGAAGTCAAATTCAAACTATTTATTTCAATTAGGTAATTAAAAGGCAGTTCGTGGCTAAATAACAACAGCCGCATGGGTCGATCTTTAAGATTAAGCCGTGCTTGCCGTGGTTGGTCCGTGGATGGGTGACCATTATTACATACCGAGTTTCCTCCATGCCTCGGAAAGCACTTTAAGCCGTTGGTCCCAGTACGTCTACCATGAGTTTTAACAATCTATATTCGCTAGCGTCTGTAGTTAAAAAAATGTATGAAAACTTTTACAGCGCCTCTAGCGGATAGTTGGGTACTAAATTGCGCAGTATTCGGCAGTATGAGTCACTGTAGTTATCTATCCTACGTGATCGTGTAGTAAACTAAACTACACCGACTGTAGTTTGGGCTTCATTTGCTTAGAATTTGGTAGCTTAGCACCAACACAGCTCATGGTACCATTGAAAAAGCTAACTGTAGTATTTGCGTATTGACGGAACTATTGCAGTTACGTCAAGCGATCTAACTATGACAACTCATGGTAGACGTACGGCTGTCATTTGTAGATCTTTGACAGTCGTTACGAGTAGTCTGAAGCCAAAAGTCTGACATTCAGTTTTACCAAGGGACCGTATTACCCAGTTACTGGATTGTGGAGGTCAGATAGGCAGTAGATTCATGTAAAATACTGGTACTCAGCTGCAACCGGTTAGACTGGAAGCCGACCCCATGATAGTTTGAGAAAAGGCTAGGCATATGATAGGGTAATTAAAAGGCACTTTAACTTTAAACTTTACAAGGAAATAGAATTGATTCAAGTTGCTCATTCGCAAAGTTATTACATGATTGAATGTTGATGGATGAAGAAGAAGAGGAAGGGCATGAAGGTCACACGATTGAAAGTAAACAAACAAACGAACTATATCAAAAGAAAAAATAAGAATAGGGAATAAACCAATTTTTTTTTCTTTGTCCGTTGGGTAGTTTATTGAAAAGTATTGGACACGTATTTTTTCTTTTTTCACGTGGTCATAAAATTACGGAGATATATTGAGTTGAAATGGCACCTGACGTCACATGTTTTATACCTACATGTGACGTAGTAAGCCCCCACTCTCCAATTTTAATGAGTTTTAACTAAGTATTTTTTTGATATTTTGATAAAACAAAAAATACGTGTCTAATATTTTTGTATTATCTGTCTGACGGACAAAATAAAATGTCGTTTTCTTTACCAAGTCCGCACCCCTATTGTCAATCAACACGTTACGTCATAGACAATGTGGGAAATCATAGGGACTTTAGTTAACTCATTACATTCATTCGTTTGGTATAAGTTTTCTACTCTTTTCTGCAATCTCTACGCATTCTTAAGTGTTTGTAAACAATAAGTCCCTACTATGATTTGGTTATATGTCATAAATTATTTTTACTTTTGCATCTCCCATAATAAGCACTGGCAGTCAACGAAAATGATGATATGATTACGTTTAGCTAACAAAAAAAAGTTGCCAATTGCACGAGTTTTTCATTTTTCGTGGGCGGGATGGTGTTGCTGCATCCTGGATCCAGGCTTGGTCTTTTTCGCGAAATTAAACCTAAATATTTTACATAACATTTCAACCTTTTGAACGTAACTCAACGCAACCACGAAACGTATTTCTCGTATTTAGTTTTTAATAAAACTAGTTTGACATTTGTCAGAAGTAATGTTTCTACCCCCAAATGTCAAAAGAAGAGAAAATATGGTCGTCATGCTCGACGTTGTAGACTTGTGTCGACTGAAGAAAAGAAACATTTCTTTTCTACATTCTTCATATCGCCATGCTTGGGACGATAGAAATAGCTGTCAAGTTGTCGATTCTTCCGTAGACATAGCCCGTTTCTACGGCGGTCATGCTAGGCCGGCAGGGCATTAAAATGAACCTTCATACTCTTAACCATGCCTCGTTTACTTAAAAAAAATATCTTGAAACACAAAACCTTATCAGACGACATTTTGCAGCGAATCTCTGGGTTGTAATCATGAATCAAAGGGGAAACTTTATATCTTCATAATATGTGATGTGTGACGACAGAATTTTTCCAACCCACTCATTTCCTTGAATATGGGATGCGAAAGTACGATGACCTACATTCTGGACCCTGCCCCCGATTAGGGGTCCGGATGGGTCCAAGTAACGAACCAAACGTACTTCGATGCTTTTTTTATGGTGCAACCATGAATGTTGATCCAACTTTTGTGGACCCGATACTGATCTTACACGGTGGAATAGGAAGACTTTTAAAGGTGACGTCATTTGTACGAAATAGCGGAGAAAGGGAAAAAATTGCAATATAAAGATAAAGATTTTGTGGGGGTTCGTAAAGTATATACTTAATGCGGTGATGGTGGCAGGAAAATATAAAACGTGTAAGTTAAGGACTGCAATTCGATGTGTTTGCTTCGTTACGAGTAGAACTAGTCAGTGTTACCAAAAATAAGGAGAAATATTTTAAGCCAAGGTACAAATAGAAAATAGTAAACCTTACTAACTGCAATTCCAGTGCAAAACATTTTCCAAACCGTTTTATTGCCGCCATATTGCAGCCGTAAGTCAACTACTAATCCAGAAAAAAGAATTCGCACGCAAACCTGCAAGCGGTCGATAGTGAGTAAAAAAGCCTGTAGAATTCCGGGATACCGGGATCACGTCAACCGGTAACCTATCACCATAATTCACGGGACTGTCACATCCTTATATAAATTGGACCCGTCCACTTAGCCGGGATAATACTGGCGAAGGAAAAATGTCCCATGCGGGTTTGCTTACAACTTTAGCTTTGTGTTTTGTTCATTATTCCCTTAAGGGGTGTCGGGTAGATATTTATTTGGAGTTTCACTTTGTTTTTTACAGTTTAAAAATGTTATTTCTGGTTGCCAATTTTGACCGCACGTTAATATTTTACTAGGTAACTATATAGTTTTCTAGAAAATAGATTTCGATAAGATGCGTTGAAGCAGGAAAAATATGCTCTAACATAACGTAACATTACGCCTGAAATCCCAGAAGGATTAGGCAGAGGTGTACCAATATTATATAATAGTACACTCTCATTTCGCCAGTTAAGTTTTAGTCCCATGTAATAAGGGGCGAACCTATTGCCATCAACCTTTATCAACTCTAACATATGAAAAAGTTAAATTTGAAAGTTCAAGTCTTTAGTAGATTGTGAGACTTTACGATTTACTATCATGTAGTTCTTTCATAACGGAGCACATTCTTTAACACAGAAAGCTATGTACGATGAAGACTGTCATGTAGCTGAAGATTTAATGAAATAAACCGCCAGTCCTTCGCCCGGTTTCTAACATTAAAGGCCAGTGTACAATATCAGATCTTATGCCTTCAGGGATTTCCTGCACTCAAAACGTCGAGGCCGACCCAACATAAGGATACAAATGTCTTTTACACAAGAGTGAAAGGAAAGTTTGCTAACCCAGCAATTTGTTAATTACTAAGTTTGGCTACATTGTCCAAAAACTGCTTTTACCTTCTGATTAGCCAGCTAATTATGTCACGGTAGTAACGTAGTTTAGTTTTGTTTTGTTTTGGAACTATGAAATGAGTTCATTTTGTATGGCGATTACGTAAGGTTCATGCACTAACTTTAGTAATTACGGGTCCCCGGTATATTTTCTAGTAAATTAACGCTGTATTTGTTGTGTAATAATCGGTTCATTAATCACTTCAAGTGTTGTTCGAGTTTTTGTTAGTCGGTACAACCTTTTATTAAGTACTTAGTAACTTTTGTATGGACTTACCTTTGTTAATAATCTCAGTCTTTTGTCATTGTTTCAGTACAACAATCATCTTTATAGAAATGACTTCCATGTCTGTCCTGACAGTCAATTACAAAGATTTCCGTTCTGTTACGCAACATTAGATCTTTACAAAATTAGGTCCAGCCTAGGGTAGACTTCACAGACAAGATTCCAAGAAGTTCTCAAAGCTCTCGCAATCCGAAGGCTCCGAGGCATCGAACTTTAAATAAAGGGCTAGAATAGTTTGATGATTCAGGGTTCCATCTGAAAATTATTTAAAGTATTCATAGTGATGCAAAGCTATGAGAAACAGTGCATTTTTTATTTGCCGTTTAACAGTCTTTAGAAATGTTTCGTTCGTACCGTGGCGAATCATGAATATGTAAACAGTTGGCCATTCTGATATTTGCAAGTTCATCCAATTGCTAGTAAGTTGTTCTGTAGTCCTGTGAAAACTTAACTTATTCTGCACTTTCAGTTACTAGGTACAAATGAACATATATTTCAGCCTTTACGTGCCTTCAACACTACATTTGCCACCTACGGCTTCACCTTTCACACAGACATCAAAAGGAGTAATTTCCACCATTTTCACAGAAATTCATTCTCTTATAATTTTCACCCGTGTCAGCACCATCTCTCATACTTTATTTAACAAATTCAGGTTTCATTTTTAGTGTCAGAACTTCTATCTCGTCGTCTTATAATTATATTAGTTACTATGATTTATGTCTAGTGTTGTACCAAAAAGAATCAGATAAAATAATTGTGTTAAAAGACCGGCAAGAATTTATTACAGTTCTTTATCCTTACAAATCCGAGACATTGTTCAAGGTCTTTCGTAAGGCTGTCTTTATTTAGTCCAATTTGTCTTCTAAGAATGGCAATCCACTACCTTACATAAATACCTCTATGTGAACCATAATAAAGTTCATTTTAGCTCTTAATTCCGAGTAAAACTTCCGTAATATATCAATATAAATTTTCATCACTCTCGTTAGAACATCTGCATACCAATTAATCTTTACTTTCATCTGATTAAGTGTCAATAAAGTTCACTAATCTTTTTATTATGCGAATTAGCTTTGATATATAACTATAGATTCATCAAATGGTATGTTCAAATTTTGAATCATGACAGTTGTATGTGCGGAGATTTTAGAAAGTGTATAATTTTAGCTTAATTCGAATAGGTAGTTACGATGTTGTATTATTACGACGTGTGCGTGTAATTCCGTATTTTTTTAAAGTTATTATAGCTGGTGGCACTTGCAAAACCCATAGCAATTGTCTGTTAATTTCGTGGGAGAGTGTGAACGGGTGCTTTAAGGTGTGGCGCGAATACTAGCGACGATCTTACGAGCGTTAATTGGGACTAATTCAGTTTTGTAGATAAACTAGTAACTATTATGGTGATAGAAGAGACAAGGTGTTAGAAACTACTTCCAATCGACACACAATTGGTTATGAGAATCTGTTTAGTTATGAGAAAAATTAAGTTGACAGGACGTCCGCTATTGAATTAGCTCTTCAATGAACAGTCATGTGAAGATTATGAAATGATTGAAAACAATTTTGGCTATTGTTATATTTTGTATTGGAAATATTAGTCTGTTGCGATCCTTTTAATAATAATAATACAATGGATTCCCACATGTTGTTGCAGTTGCAGTGGAAGTAGTGAAGTACTGGGCTAATAAAAATTAATAGTAGGTAACATCAATACGCAGAAGAAGAGGGAAGAGTAACGATCTTGGCTGGTAGTATCTAGATGAGAGTAGCTGAAGACCGTATTTGGTGGCATGCGATTTGAGAGGCCTATGTCCAGTAGCTGACCGTTATATTGGGTGTAACGGAAAGGGTATATAGTATATACATACTTAAGGGTGTGCTACAGACCATCAAACTGAACATGTTTCCCCATCGGATAAACATTGTAATAGCGAGAAAATTATCTGCTGCCCCATACAAAATAACCAAAAGCTACTACACTATTGACGAATATTTTAACGATAAATTTCAACAACAATAAAAACTATTTTTACATAATACCTAAAATACATAAATAGTATTTAGCTTATTGTCATTGTTAATAATGTAATTCGTGCAATATATAATATAAAAATACATAAATATAACTTTAAACCAAATATATAAATAAATAACATAAAAGCAAATAATGCAACTATTTTAATGATACTATAAATTAAAATAATTTAATAATTATTTATTTTTTTCCTAACAAAAAACGCCTTCATCCTCTCTCCTATTGAAAATTAACTTTGCTGTGCCCGACAGGGTCCATAATTGATTCGATGTTTTAACATACCAACTGTTACATGTACACATTATGGAATGCAATTAAGTATTGAGTAAATTTCAATACCTATTCGACTTAAATGTTTAGGGCAGCAAATATTTTTTTGGCTATATGACGCCTTAAAGAGTAAGGCACAGGCTTACAAGAACACCCAAATTTCGCCAGTTATCTGCGAGACTATTGCTGTCATCCGGGAACAAATCCCAGACTCCGTGGCTGCTACTGAAAAATTCCTGATGTAAAACCCCAGGACCTCATTGTCAGCAGTCGTACTTGCCACCAAATAGACCAAAGAGGAAGCCACTCATGGACGAGGTGAGGGTGAACTATTCTTGACAGATAACTCGCCTGCTGTCACTAGGACCCCATACTACAGTAGTAGGAAACGTTACGTGGACGAGTCCCCCATTGTTTCACCACGTTTTGTGTTTCCTTGTTCGGCTGCTTTGATCACACATTTTTGTGAACTGCCATATTGTATGATCGACCTACTTATTTTGAATGATGCGAATTTTGGCATTAGCGGTTTTGGAAGAATGTTTAAGAACTTATCCATACTGTTTTTTTTTACGAGGAGTCTTATTGTTTTTAAACAAAAGACGAGTGTGATAACTTATTTTGTGTGCAATATTGATGAATCTGTGCTGTGATGAATAAATAGTTTCAAATTAAGGGCAGTTCTTTTTTCAGTCATCATAACATGAAATGGAATATAAAAGGATCATGTCCCAATATATAAACTGAAATGAAAATTACATTTAAAAAATAATAAATAAATAATTAATTCTACATACAAGTTTTCTTAAATCTATGTCAAAAATACAGTATGTTAGGTTAAACGAGGGACATATTGAGGGAGGGTATTCAGTATTCGATTCTCGTCCCAAATATGTAAAAAACCTATTACGTTTTTTAATGTTTTGTTTAGTGCCTAGATATTTTGGACTGTCCTAAGCCAGGTAAGTTTAAAGTATGAAGGGAAAATGGATTATACCTAAGAGTCATTGACCCGCTCACATGTTCTGCGATAGTATTAAGTCGCTAGCGCAAGGGTGTATACACGTTGCGTGACATTTGCGAAAATTTTGGTATGGTTCTGTGTGTTATTTATCAGTGTTTTTTTTGTTTATATTTTTATTAGTATCATGTTAGCATGTACTATTATGGGTTTGAATATGTCCCTCGTTTAAACTAACATACTGTATACAAGGCGTTGTTTTGCAACCTCGTCCAAATTCAGGAGGTTGTCACAAAAGATATAAATGATCAATTTAAATTACGATATCTAGTTAATTATTAATTAACGCTGACTTTTTTGGTTGTTTAATCAAATCAAATCAAATCAAATCAAATCAAATCAAATCAAAATCATTTATTTCAAGTAAGCCAATTACAGGCACTTTTGAATAGTCAAACAACTATAAAAATGAAGCTACAGTCCCAGTCACAAGACATAATAACTTGTGAAAGTACTGTAGTTGCCCATTCCAAAGCGTAGATCTCTATGGAGAAGAATGGGCAAGAAACTCCATGGACACTCTTTTAAATCAGAATCTTGTTACAAAACTTTGGTTACATCATTCATGTTGAGATGGTACATTATGTGAGAACGATGTAGCATGACGTGCACGATAAAAGTGTCCATAGTAAAATAAAAAAGACAATTAAAAAATAAAATAATTAGTTCGAAATAAGCCGTGGCAACTAAGAGATGACCAGGCACAACTGATAGCGCCCGTTCACGAACATGACGAATGGATCAGCCATCATTCAACTCAACCATTTTGAAGGGAACTAAATGACCCGACACACCCGCCACCATCAGCGTGACATTTAAGTGAGCATGACATACTCTCAACCGCCAGGGCACATTCAAGTCAATAAAAGACGTAGGTTTCCAGTAAATGATAGCTAGTACATAGTACTCACACAATATGGGCTATGCAGTTATATAATACTAAATTGAATTTATACAATGCAAGGATAGTTGTACAATCTTCAGCAGCTCCAACAATACTTTTTAATGCTATCATTTTATGCGTCCCTGTCCTTGTGGAGCAGGACCGGCATTGAGCCAAGCATTATTATCAGCGATATAATCGTCCAATTTGTAATAAGCTTGCTTACATAGTGTGCGTTTAATGCATGTTTTAAATTTCGTCTCACTCAGTTCAAGAATACTTTGTGGAATTTTATTATAGCATCTTAAACAGTACCCCATGAAAGATGAGTCTACTTTTGCGAGTCTGAAGCCTGGCTGAACTAACTGGTCCCTATATCTAGTATTGTAATTGTGTCTGTCACCTCTTTTACTAAAAAGATGCAGATTTTTCCTTACGTACATAATGTTTTCATAAATGTATTGACAATGTACCGTCATGATTTTAATGTCCTTAAACAGTTCCCGTAGAGAATCGCGCCTACGGAGATTATAAATGGCTCTGATGGCTCTTTTTTGCAGAATAAAAATAGACTCGATGTCTGCAGCCCGTCCCCATAACAAAATGCCGTAAGACATTATACTATGAAAGTAACTAAAATAGACTAATCTTGCGGTATCTACATCGGTATATTGACGGATTTTTCTAACAGCATATGCTGCCGAACTGAGCCGCCCCGCAAGAGATGTTAAATGAGAACCCCATTGCAGCCTTGAATCAAGCGTAATCCCCAGGAAAACCGTTTTATCGACAAATTCTAGTTTCTTTTTATTCAATATTATATCACAATCACTACTTTTAACATTCGGTAATGAAAATCTTATGCATTTAGTCTTTTTTCCATTTAATACTAAATTGTTTGCTGTGAACCAATTAAGAACCTGAAGTAGGGCAATATTAACGTCATCTAGATTTTGGGCCCGTCTATTAATCTTAAAAATTAAAGAAGTGTCATCAGCAAATAACACAATATTTTGAGGTTGGTTTTTCAATAAATAGGGTAGATCGTTAATGTATACTAGAAAGAGGAAAGGACCCAATATTGAGCCTTGTGGAACCCCCATTTTTACTTTTAAACCCTGTGAATTAACACCATTTATTTGAACTTGCTGTTTCCTGTCACTCAAATAGGATTTAACCAAACTAAGTGCAAGTTTACCAAGTCCGTAATGCTCAAGTTTCAAAAGCAATGTGTCGTGACTAACGCAATCAAATGCTTTAGAGAGGTCACAAAAAATTCCTATGGCGTCTTGGGACTCTTCCCACGCTGTAAATATGTGCTTTAATAAGGTTACACCGGCGTCTGTCGTACAACGTCCCTTGGTGAAACCATACTGTTGATCGTGAAACATTTTGTTGGTGTTAAAATGATTAAGCATTTGATTCAGCATTACCTTTTCAAACACCTTGCTAAAAACTGGCAACACGGATACAGGTCTATAATTATTTGTATCTTTACTGTCTCCGGATTTGAAAAGAGGGATAACTTTACTATATTTCATTAAATCAGGGAAAACTCCTTGGTCCACACACAAATTAAAAATTAAAGCTAGGTATGGTGCTATAGTCTCAACTATGGATGTACAAACTTTGATTGACATTCCCCATAGATCTTCGGTCAGTTTGATTTTTATTTGCCGGAAAGTTTTAATAACTGTCATAGGGTTTATGTGTTTAAATTTAAATTCAAATTCAGCCGGGCAGCCAGACACGTTCGCCTTTAACAAAGCTAGTGAGACTTCGGATGAGGAATTTAGAGCCTCCGTAGTTTTAAACGGTATATCGGTAAAGAAGTTTACAAATTCTTGAGCTACTTCCTGATCAGAGCTTTTAGGACCACATTTAGTATCTAATGTATAGTTAGTGTTAAGTATTTTTTTCCTATTAGTCTCATTATTTATAATTTTCCAAACTGCCTTTATTTTATTATCTGCGTTTTTGATCTTGTTGCTAATATGCAAGGCTTTAGCAGCCTTGCATGTATTTCTAAAAATTTTCGAATAATTAGCAACATACTTGTTAAAAGTTTCAGTGTTTATGAAAGGCTTTAGGCCATACAGCTCAAATAGTCGTTCCCTACTTTTTCTTATCCCTGTAGTTGCCCAATCACTAAATATAAATTTAGGGCAGATGCTTTTCATCTTCTTTTCAAATGTTTTATTGAATTGAGTGTGAACTATTGAAAAGAAATGATCATACAACTGATTTACATTACAATCGCCCATATGATAGCTCATAATACTTAACTTGTTCTGTAGGGAATTATTATATCTATTTAATTTGCTAGTTGTTATAGGTCTAAATCTAATCTGAACTTTTTGCTCTGGTGTGTTACAACTAAAAGTTACCGATTGTACGCTATGATCAGAAGGCAGACTACTAACTATGGCTTTATCTAAGTAATCACAATCGCAGAAAACATTATCAATACAAGTAGCAGACAATGGAGTGACTCTAGTTGGTTCTATAAAAATGTTGGCTAAATGAAATGACTTAAAGAGATTTAATAGCCTGCTGCTATTAGTATTTTCTTCCAAAATATTGATGTTAAAATCACCACAGATAATTGCTGATTTATTACTGGCTGTAAGTTTTGCCAGGACATCTTCCATTATTGATTCGAATAAAGAAAAGTTTTGATAGTTTGGGGGTCTGTACACACACACAATTACATGCCTATCTAGCTCAACACAGGACAGTTCGACGCAATGTTCAACCGAGAGACCTACTATGTCGTTACGTTGCTTAAATTTAAAACAATTTTTAATTAATATTAGGGAACCTCCACGCAGCTTTGATTTACGGTTAAAACAACTACCCACCGTATAGTTTTCATAATTAATGAGCATTTGGTAATCCTTTAGCCAATGTTCAGTAAAGCAAATAATGTCAAATAAAGTCTTTTCTAAAAACAATTCAATTTCTAATAATTTGGAAGAAATACCTTGAATGTTTTGGTGGAATAATTTCAAGGTATTCTGCTGAGGCCCTTTCTTATATTTAACTAATTGAGTGCAAGAAGATACCATGATGTTGTTAGGTTTAACTATATTGTTAACCGTACCTTCTGTTGTCTCACTTCCTAGTTTAAATTAATATTAGTATCCGGAGTGAGCCCCGAGACACCAGTGCCATCACCAGACAGCAAGATCCTATCACTAATCTTATAAGCTAACTGAGAATTTTCCACGGTGACACATGGATCCTCCTCAGAACAAAAATTGTATAAATCTATATTAGTAGAATTACTAATAGTGGCAGTGTTAATTATAGAACTAAACATCGACATACTACTTATGTCAGAGTGAATATTAAAACTTAATAGCCTAGCTATTTGATGTCTAAATCTGATAGGGAGATACACTGTATCCCGCGTCGACCTAAGTTTATCAACTGAATTATTGATGTCTAAAAACAAAAGTTTTTCACAATAGTGACTAACCAAGAAATGTACATGCTGATTAAGTGTGTGTATATAATTGTTTTTTCGATTACATAATTTCTCAAAATATGGAAAAGCACACAATATGATTTTACTGCAATCTAACTTTAACAAGTCTGCAACACAGTCAGTGATATCTTCTTTTTTTAAATTACAACTATTACCAACAAAAATGGTTACAGTAGAATTTGGGTTTAAAACAGTTTTCGTGACTGATGCCATTATCTGTTTGTAGGTTGAACCTGGCATACAATAATTTTGAGTGGAATAACTCAGGTTGTTACTTATTAATTTACCTAGCCCTCTGCCTATACTATCAGAGAACATAACTGAATGACAAAACTCATGACTGTTAGGAATTACAAAACTACCAAACTCAGGCTGTGCTACTTGTGAATCATTATGTATCATGTCAGGTATTGTATCTTGGCTGGTGATACTGGCCTGAGCACTCACAGCTAGGGACTGGTCCTCCGTTGCCACAGGCTGGAAGTCATCAAGGCTGGATTCCCTCTGACAGATACACTGAGTGTTGCTGAGAGTCAGCGAATCGACTTTGTCTACCAACTCATTTGTAGCAAGAATATGCTCTTTAATTTGATTTTTAGAGCTTTCGTATTTAATCACTAAAGACTTTAGTGACCTATTTAAAGTCTGTATTTCTGATTGTAAGCGTTGAGTGTCTATTTCATAAATATTTGAACTATCTTCCAATTTAATCTGATAGTTATTTAGTTTATTAACAAGAAAAACACGTTCTTTCCTTAATTGAATATTTTTGGAATAGTGCTTTTGTTGTTTCTTGTATTTATTGATTTTTTTAATAATTTTATTCAGTCTTGCATACTTCTTAATTTTATTATTACTAATTTTATGGCGGTAGTTTAGTTTCAATAAGGAGTCCTCCGTAAGGTCTATTGTTACAATGGAATGAGGGTTATTTGTATTTAATAATTCATTGTACAAATGGTCAGTTTCTACAGCCTGAGTATGAATCTTTTCCTTATTCAAATTTGAAAGCTTAATGTTAGCATGGATTAATTCATCCTCTAAGTCCCTAATTTTACACAAAGCCTCCTCATACTTGTATGAGGAGGCTTTGTGTAAAAATTACTACAGGTGTTGAACCCATCCGTGACCACCCTTAGTTGATCCCGTTCGTTGACCACATTCAAGAATTCTTGGTGAAGGTCTACAAGTTCCCGTTTCAAGCTCGAGTTTTTGTTGTTAACATAACATATTTATGTTTGTCAGTATATCAGAATAACCTAATTATTTTTTAATCAGATGTTTTACAATATTTTCTTAATCATTACACCATTTTGTTTAGAATAGTTACAGCACGGATGACAACATTTGTGTCACTTGTTTAATCTAGTCTTTTTGCAATATCTTCTTTTTTTTTTGCTTGTATAGACTCATTTTCTTATTTACCGATTGTTTGTAAATGTGTGGACATTGTAGGCCTTATAGATTCCTAGATCCTTGGTAACTTTTTATCTTGTTCTACGTTCTGTAGTAAGCAACGACTTATTGTCGGGCCTACGATGTCCACTCATACTTAAGTGCCAACGCTGTAACATAGAAAAATTGTAAAGCCAAATGATTTTAAAAGAGTAACCATGGAGTTTCTTGCCGGTTCTTCTCCATAGGAAACGACCAACCCGAACCGAGCTTTTTGTCGACGTTTTACAAGTGCCCATGTAGGCCTATGTGAAATAAAAATATTTTGATTTGATTTGATTTGATTTGAACCTCCTTAACGTGGTTTAGGGAATATGAGGTGTCACCTTGTTTCGCAGACAGAAATTTGACAGAATTTCGTTTCCCAGAAAATGTTTCACATAATAATTAGTCCCCGTATTTTTATTTCAAATATTTTTGTTTCGACTACTATTTACTTGAATGAAAAATATTTTACAGAAACACAATTCAAAGAATTTTACAATCACATTTTATTATTTGACCAACTTATCAAACAGCAGAATTATTTTTCAACGAATATTGTTTGTTCGATGTATGTTTCCATGGTATTTTATTTCAACGAAATTAATAACCTTAAATTAAAATATTGTCTTTAAAAGTCAATATGTTGTACTACAAAAGTTAGTGACACAAACGAATGGCTGCAAAACAGACTCCACGTAGTCTTGCTTGCCCTACCCCTAGAGTGCAATTTAAGCCCGCGTAGGCGCGGAGGGATGAGGCGGCCCGCGAGTTGAGGAGCAGGTGGTTTCTAAAGATCGCCGCCGCGGCTGAGGCTGGCCGGCTTGCCGGCCAGCAAGCCGAAGCTGCGGTGGTGAGCGTTAATACCATCTGCGACGATAAACTTGCGTGGGGCCGCCGGAGCCCCGCAGCGCAGGAGCCGTGACAGAAACCTTGCCTGTTGCATGTTACATGCTTGCATACATGCTGCAAGTTGCATGGTTGCTTGCATGCATGCTGCAAGTTGCATGCTTGCTGCATGCTGCATGCAACAGGCAGGAAAACAATCTTGTTATTCTCACTAATGGTGTCCCATTAGTGAGAATAACAAGATTGTTTTCCTGCTTGACAATAATTTACCCGCATTATTTTTGTGATCCCGGTGTTGTAATTTTGTAGGAGGGTATGTATTTTTCAAAGGTTTGAATTTTAGAAACTAAGTCGATTTAAATTTTTTCTTCGTAATAAGTTTTATGTGAAACAAATAATATGTGGATAAATAATATTTGATTTGTTATTCTATGATATGAATATTCTAACATTAAATTTTATTTGAAACAAAAATCGATGATTTAAATTTCTTCAAAGTAAGTATTCTGCGTATTGATTATTCTATGAAATGATAATATGAGAAACAATTTATGTGAAACAAAATTCGATTAAACAATTAGCGATGAAACAACGCACAACCGGAATATGAAATTATCAAATAAACGTTTGAGATTGTTTATATGTCTGGAAGCGCGGTTATAGGGCGAGTATCAGACAGGCCGCGTTTAAAACACGAGTGGTTTCACACTTACCAATTTCAGATCATAAGAAGAAAAATAAAAATTACCTACCCATTTTATTATTGATTTGGGACGAGAATCATTAGCATAATTACCTCCTTGAATTTGACGAGGATGCAAAACAGCACCTTGCATAAATAATGTTGTTGATTATAAAGGGTGAAAAACACCTCTTAACGAAGCCGAAAGGCACTGGTTTTCCCTATCATTGCGATCATTTTTTTGTTCTACATCATACCTGGGAACCTTCTAGTTACGGAGATATTAGGGGTAAAACTTCCAACTTTTTGACAAGTATTTTTTTTAAATACAAGTTTTTAATGTAAGATTTTTACTTTAAAAACCTCTCCACGACCCCCGTACTATTCAATCCGTCCACCAGCACAATGTTTTTAATGCGTTACATTGAGTTCAACCACAAAACATGATTTTACACCCCCAAAAAAAGTCTTTTCCCAGGAATAATTTTTGCGTAAAGTTACTTAGTTTCATGTCATAATGCTTGGTTGACGGCTTCGTGATGAGGTGATTTACACGGTGTATATACAATTTATTGATTAAAATAGTGTAAAGCTGTTTTTCATTTTCGCACAAGATTTTACAGATTTTGTTTATATGGTTACAGATTTAATTTTTCGTAATGTTCGAATTTAATAACGAAAATAATAAAATAAATAAATATAATAAATATATTAATAATATATATTTTTGATATTGTTAATACCAAAATCACGAAACGCGTGCTAATACCATTTTATTCATGAAGGCTCTGTTTGGTCTCTCGGGAGAGATCTTAATTACTTGTTTTTAGGGTCACAGGGCAAACGAGTCAGTAGATTAGAGAGTTTTTCCCTTTAGACCTATGTATTACTCATGTTCTACATGGAAACCGAATTAATTAAAGTTTCCAGACTTGGGGAGTTCTCAAGAATGGGAATAGTTTTGAAGAAGACTTGGCGGTTGTAGAGAACGGCTTCATTCAGTTGCAAATCGTGGCCAAGTGTTGCTGGATTGCGATTGGTCCAGCAGTATAATTGGATAGCACTTGAGTAAAATTTTTGGTTGCAGCGTGACTATTTCACCAAGTTAAGCTCTTTGTTTTCCTAAAGAAATAATACCAGAATATTTTATTTTATTTCTCAACTTGAAGTTACAGCAAAAACTACTCACAACGTCGAAATGTGCCTTGTTACTTGCCGTCTATGTCTAGAAATATTAAGAGAATTAGAAGTTCCTAACATAATATGGACTAAACAAAGTTTTTGTCGATGCTCTGCTATACACTTATTCGGGGTAGCACATTCGATTCGGAAGAATTTTTTGAAGAGCAGATAGGGTTCGGAGCAACCACCACACATAATATGACTTTTACTCGGAGAGTACCGAGCGGATAATTCCGTTCAGCATCAACTCTCGCTGATTAATATTCAGTTCAATATTAGAAGAACTCTTTCGAATATACATTTATATTTTTACCTAGCTGTTGTCCGCGGCCGTCGCGCGTTGTCCGCGTGAAATTGTTATAAAATGATTACTTCCCTATTTGAATAGCATTTGGTTTTCAATTTCATGGGTTTAGATTTTTTTTCACGGAACCCTAATCCTTTTTCTACAATAACAGTAGCCTCAGGTACTCCTTATGATATCAGCTATCAACTAAAATCCTGTCAAAATCAGTTCAGACTGACTGACAGACGGCCAAAAATTTAAAAAAAATAAATGGTACGAGTACCTACCGATACTTTCATATGCATTCAGTAAAATATTTCTTAAAAATTACATACAGAATCCCGGGAGACGATGCGTTGGAAGGCCTCCCACTAGGTGGACCGATGACCTGGTGAAGGTTGCGGGGATCCGCTGGATGCGTGTCGCACGGGACCGGTCAATCTGGCGACACTTGGGGGAGGCCTATGTCCAGCAGTGGACGTCTTTCGGCTGAAATGATGATGATGATGATGATGACATACAGAATCTTCAACTTCTTTTAATTATATAGATTATATTCGATTTTGGCCGCCTGGTGACGAAATAATATTCCGGAAAATGTGGTTTGGTGTGGTGAAAATATGACAACTGAATAAAGTTGAAGAATGATGGCTGATCCATGCGTCATGTTCGTGAACGGGCGCTGTCAGTTGTTTCGAACTAATGATTTCATATTTTAATTGTTCTTTTCGTTTTTACAATGGACACTTTTAACGTGCACGTCTTGCTACATCGTTCCCACATAATGTATCATCTCTAAATGAATGATGTAACCAAGGTTTTGTAACAAGATTCTGATTTAAAAGAGTGTCCATGGAGTTTCTTGCCCATTCTTCTCCATAGAGATCTACGCTTTGGAATGGGCAACTACAGTACTTTCACAGTTATTATGTCTTGTGACTTGGACTGTAGCTTCATTTTTATTGTTTTTAGACTATTCAAAAGTGCCTGTAACTGGCCTACTTGAAATAAATGATTTTGATTTGATTTGATTTGAGTTCAAAAGAGGCTTCAGCTAATAGCAAACAGTTATTTTGTAAATCGGCAAAAGCAAGTTCGGTAAAATAATACCTATGACACATATGATACTTCGATGATCTAAAAATATGTCAAATAATGCGTATACCAAAAAACATAGTCAATAGTTTTCGGTAAAATGAAATTCGAACAAAATAAATTCGGGAAAGTGATCGATTCCCGACAAGCACGTAAAGAATTTATAAAAAAAACTAGCTGTCCCTGGCATGCGTTGGTGGTGGTGCCGAATCATGAGAACATCTTACAAAACATTTTCAAAAAAATAAACGTGACATGTAACAAAGATACTTCGTCTCTCATAACTTTGATACCAAACATTCCCTATCTTTATTCTGTTTAGCATCTGGTTCAGAATTACAACAAGGATATGATAGTCCGTTGACTTTTCCGCCTGACGTGATCTGTATGTTGGAGGCCGATACAGCTGAACGTGAACTTACTTTCAACGACTGAGCTGCTAGTAGCTACTGACGACAGTGTACGATGGTTTATGTGAAAGTATGTGTCTTGCTTGAAATAATTTGTAAATATTTGTTGGGGAGAATGTAATTTTGATGCGTATTTTTTAATCTTTGCTGGATCATGTAATTTTTTTTTAAGGCTACCACACTGACCACACTTGTGAGTCGGTCAGAAATCGATAAAATAAAAGCGAAAAAGTTCTAATTTACCTCGTTCTTGTTCGGACAACGAGTCTCAAAACTGCGCCGAACTAAATGTGGGAAATGTGGAGGTGAATGTGAACCGCTCAACCCGATTCGTGTGGATAAGTGGGATCACTATATAGCGTCACTATTACCGTATTAGTATCCATCTAGTAATCTATTACTAGATAGATACTAATGCGGTAATAGGTCTCAGGTACGGTATAGAGATGAGTCCGATATCATGTCACATGTAAAAATCATCAAGGCAGTATCCTAGGTCCTACCTTGTTTCTGGTGTATATAAACGAGCTCACGAGCCTCAAACTTCGCCTTGGCAAAATTATCTCCTTTGCAGATGATACTGCTCTCGTTTTTTCTGCCGATACATGGGAAAGGGCATTCAAAGCTGCCCAAGAAGGTCTCGATGCGGTGAGGGAATGGCTTGAGGACAATGTGTTAACATTAAATGTGGATAAAACTAAATATATTTGCTTCACTATACGGTCAAACACAGAAATAAATTATAGTCAACATAATATCATAGCACACGAGTGTTCCTCTAGAGAAAACTGTTCTTGTCCTAAATTAGAGCGTGTAACAATTATGAAATATCTAGGCGTTATCATAGACAAGAACCTCAACTTTAAGGAACACACTAAGGCTCTCTGTGGTAGGATCAGGAAGTTAATTTACATCTTTAAGACTCTCCGACACGTCACCGAACCCTCTGTGCTGAAGCGGATATACTTTGCCCTCTGCCAGTCCCTCATTACTTATTGTATTACATCATGGGGAGGGTCCCCTAAAACTATCATAAAACCTGTTGAGGTTGCCCAGCGTGCCATCCTGAAGGTAAGCACTTTCAAACCAAGACTGTTTCCTACCTCGCAGCTTTACGAATTCTGTGGAGTGCTCTCAGTAAGACAACTATTCTTTCTTAACATCATATTAATGCAACACAAGAATATCTCCTACAACCCACACACTCTAAATAGACGCACAAAACACTTGGTTTGCCCTCAACCTATCGCTTTTAAAACAAAATTTAGCACCAGATTTGCCCCATTTATTGGCCCCTACATTTACAACAAATTAAATAAAATCTGAACATTTACCCGATGACGAAAAAGTCTTGTAAAATAACAGTAAGTGAGTACCTGCAGACACTCACGTATGAAGAGACAGAAAACCTGCTTCTGATACCTAGATGAACATCTAAAGACTCAACCACTTGTTCAATTATTAAAATTAAAACAATCATGCTCCGCAATCTTACACACCCTCTCACACTCATTCACGCACACCTCCATCACACAAAGAGAGGACTGGTTACACACCTTTTTAAATATTGTAATCTTTTTTTAAACTATCTTTTATAATTTAAATAAGATACGTACATTCATACTTGGGATCATTTTAATTTCTTAATAAAAACTCTTAATTTGTAACTCAGGGGGATCGGCGTTGAGGGCTGAAATACAGGTTACGCCTAGTTCGGCCCCAAATGCTAATACTTTTGTGTACTTTAAGTTTAGATAAAGCACTTTACCTGTAAAGAAAAATGTACAATTTTTTGTGAAATAAATTATTATTATTATATTATTATCTCCTTTATTCATTTTACATATTATTTTATATATTTTTAAATATTTCTTAAAAAACAAAAAAGGTAAAAAAAAACATTTAAAAATATAAAAAACAGATTTCCGCCGGTATCGGGAGCAGGGTCCAAGTTACCGGTGGTTAGGGCTGCAGAGACAGGAACCTCCTCACAATGCGGGCCGTATCAAGGAGTACTGCCTTTTGAATCTGGCTCTTGATCCAACTGCCAAGTGAGAGCTTCGATAGATGTTCGTCGAGGCTCTTGGCCATAAGGCCATTGGCCGTTACGACAATCGGCACAATGATAGCCGAGTCCACATCCCACATATCGACAACCTCGTGAGCCAAGTCGAGATATTTTATCTGTTTCTCTTTCTCAGCTTTCACGAGGTTTTCGTCATGCGGGATGGTAACATCGACTATCATTGCGCGGCGCGCTGATCGGTCTATCACCACTATGTCAGGCTTATTGGCAACAATAGTCCTGTCAGTAATGATAGGCCGATCCCAGTACAACGTGACATGGTCTTTCTCGAGAACAGGGTCGGGCACATACTTGTAGTACGGTACCTCAGATTCCACAAGTTTATATTTTAAGGCAAGTTGCTGGTGAATAATCCTGGCCACTTGGTTGTGCCTGTGCAAGTACTCGCCGTTAGCCAGACGAGAACAACCAGAAATAATATGTCTGATGGACTCACCCGGACGGTGGCATGCCCGACACACGTCCACCGTCCCGTCCCTCATAATATGTCTCCGATAGTTGTTCGTCAGCATAACTTCGTCCATAATCGCACAGACAAAACCTTCAGTTTCCCCAAAGAGGTCGCCGAAACGTAACCAGGACACGGACGCTATAAAATCTACATCGGGCCCATGAAGAGCCTGGTAAAAGCGCTCGTGAAGAACTTTGCCTTGCCATATTTCCTTGCGGTCATCGGTAGTCAGTACTACAGGTTTGCGCCAATTCTCTTTAGCCATGGACAGCGGGGTGAGTGCCTTGTCCACTGCGACCACATCTCGGTGCATACCCACCTCTGCTTTTAAAAAATATTCTCTGAGGCTGCACACCTCGCGGTTGTGGAGGGTCTTCGCATTTAAAAAGCCTCGACCCCCACACTTCCGCGGGATGTACAGTCTCATCACCGATGATCGTGGGTGATGCATCCGATTTGCGGTCAGCAGTGTACGAACTCTCCTATCCAGGGTGTCCAGTTCAGTCTGAGTCCATTTGAGTATGCCGAAAGAGTACATTAAAACTGGCATGACCCAACCGTTGAAGGCGCGCACCTTGTTTCCGCCCGAAAGAAGGCTATTTAGTACCTTCTTCAGGCGACCAAAGAAGCGCTCCGTCAACGATTGCTTCATGTCAGCTACATTAATGCCTAACGCTTCTGACATACCCAAATACTTATAGTTTTCGGATGAGGAAAGGGATCTTAGGTGTATGGAATCAGAGAGCTGAAGTCCCTCGGATTCCATAATCTCCCCTCGCTTTACATACATGACTGCACATTTGTCCACACCAAATTCCATCCTAATGGCGCTACTAAAATTTTCAGTAACTTTCAGTAGCTCCATCAGTTGCAATTTGCTGGGGGCAAAGAGTTTCAGATCATCCATGTAAAGAAGGTGAGATATGACCTGACCACCTCTCCTCAACCGGTAGCCTAGACCTGAATCCTCCAGCAATGTGCTTAGAGGATTCAGGGCCAGACAGAACCAAAGAGGACTCAGACTGTCACCCTGAAATATTCCCCGTTTAATCCATACAGGCTCATCGTTCTCCTGGATCTGTCGACATCCTGGATATCGAAGGACCGTCCTCCATTGCCTCATACACGACTCAAGGAAGGCGCGTAGAGTTGCATCAATCTTGTACAACTCCAGCACCCTCATGAGCCATGTATGTGGCACAGAGTCGTAGGCCTTCTTGTAATCTATCCAACATGTCGACAGATCCTTGCGGGATCGACGAACCTGTTGGCTAATGGCCATGTCGATGAGGAGTAGCTCCTTAGTACCACGGGACCCGTTCCTACATCCATTTTGAGAGGCCGACATAATGGAATTACTATCGATGTGCTTGTTAATTTTCACTCTCAAAATGGATGTAAGAAGTTTATAAACCGTCGCCAAACACGTGATCGGTCTATAATTCTTGGGTTCCGCAGGACTACCTGACTTATGAAGCAGGTGGGTAACACCCGTTGTAAGAAACTCTGGTAGCGACCCAGACTCTAAGCATGACTGGAATTGAGATGCCAGGCGAGTGTGTGAACTACTCAGCCATTTAAGCCAGAAGTTGTGCAGTCCGTCCGGTCCCGGAGATTTCCAGTTCGGTAACGGACGAACTGCTCTGGCAACATCTAATGGCGTTATTATAATTTCATCCATTTCTGGTATAGATTCACACACTCGCTCGACATCTCGCATCCAGTCAGCCTCAGTATGACAGACGGGCACCGACCAGATGTTGCGCCAGAATGAACTAGTGGCGGCATCATCTGGACGGCATACGTCTGTCACATTTTGTTCGGGTCGCTCCCAATCTCTGTATACCCACCTCTCATCGCTCCGGAACATGCGATTCTGCGAGTACCGATCAACCCTACGCTTATACCGCCGAATACGGTTCGCCCATGCATAAACTTTCTGCTTCAGGAAGTCGATGCGCTCTGTGACACGAGACATGTATTCTTGAGGACTGATTCCAGTCCCCGAGAATGCCCGCCTCACAAAGCGCATCACACGTGGTCGTGTGTTGCCCTCCCTGAAGCAGTATAGTTTGCCGATGAGTACCCTGGCCCCGTCGATACGGCACTCGATCCTGCGTTGCCAAGCTGGTACGGCTGGTTTTGGTCGAGTAGCTACGTCATAATTTGGGAATTTGACGTTAGCTAAACGACAAGCCGCTACAGCCCCACAATACAAGATCGAGTGCGTATCAACGAGGTTCTCACTACTCTCAAAAATATTTTTGAGTTGCGAGTCCAAGGCACACACCAGCACCCTATTACTCTTATGCATGGGTAACCGCGGTAAACGGGGTCTAAGTTCGGTAGGAGTGGATCGATACTCGCGAAGCGCATCTTCCAGAGCACTCCTCAATTGGTCGTTGCAGTGGCTACTTACCGTAGCAACCCTATCATCTTCCTTTACAACAGTAAAATTAGGCCGTGGTGGAATGGCATCATTAGCAAAACTTGTTTGTGAAGAAGTCAAGATGATACGGTTGCTTAGTACCTCTGAGCGCAGCCTATCAAGTGCGGCGTCGTCCAGCATGTGATTGCGTTGGATGACCCGCACCTGATCCGACAACCGTTGGGCCGAAACGTTGACAGTTGGTTCAAGTTCCTGAAACATAGACAGTATCCTAACACGATACGCAGTGAGGTTAGTTCCCCCCTCTGTAGACCCATAGTATGCGCGCATGACGTTCTCATTAATGGAATAAGTCCATCTCATGCGCTGCACACAACCACCGGCAGCGAGGACCCGGTTCGGGGCCGGTTGGCCCCTAAGTCCCAGGCTTCTCGGTGGCCGGCCTCGTCCCGGCCGACGTTCAGGTGTTGGCGACGTCAGCGGGGAGAAATACTCGTCACTGGAACTCGACGCGACTGCCGCTGCCGGTGACACAGATGATCCGGGGTCCGGCGGCGGCGAGGCGGAGCTCAGCAACGAGTCCGGGGGTGATGGGCGTGCGCGACGTGCAGCAGCTCTCGTTAACATGATAATGTGTCGACATTATTTATCCTTAAACATCGTGAACTTTAAAATGTTTTTACATTTTCCATGACATCTGTCAAAAATTTTCATGATTTGTGATTTCTGCATATTTCTGGTTATTGTAGATTTATTTGTTATTGGTTTCTTTTTTGGAATAAGGTTTGTGATTATTATTGTTACACACAACAGATTACAAGCAAAGCAGCAATTTTAATTTGAAATAAATAAAATGGTTTTTTGCAACGACGTACGAATGTCACCGAGAGTTATTATTATTATTATTTTTTGTTCTTTATGTTTCTTCTCATTTAAGAGAGCTTAAAAAAAACCTTATACGCGGGTCAGAACCAAGGATATAAGGTGAAATTTAGATAGAGAAAGTAGATGATAACGTAGAAGAAGTCAGAAATTTGCGGGTGATTCGACAGGTGTTTAGAATGGTGGCTTTTTGCAGCATGTAAAGTGTGTGAGTACTGTGAGTAGGCATCTGTAGAGTGTTGAGACTTTGTGTTAGAGATTTCGGTATAATACCAGTGGATGAGAGAACAATGGGGACTATATGAACAGTTTGTGCCTTCCATTGGGTTTTAATTTCAATGGCAAGATCTTGATACTTACTGAGTTTTTCGGATATTGTGGTTTGAATATTATGTGAATTAGGTATTGCTATATCTATCAGATAAACTGTTTTATTTGTTTTGTCGTGAACGGTAATGTCAGGTCTATTGTAATGAATTGTTTTATCGGTTATTATAGTTCGGTCCCAGTAAATTTTATGGTTGTTATTTTCTAACGCTACTTCCGGTTTATATTTATAATACGGTATCATTTCCGAAACTAGTTTATATTTAAATGCTAACTGTTGGTGTATGATTGCAGCGACTTGGTCATGACGGTGTTTATAATCGGTTTGTGCAAGTGATTTACATGCTCCTGTTATAATATGTTGTATAGTTTCGGAGGCATTGTTGCAATGTCTGCACAAGTCAGTCGGCTGATTTGGGTCTTTTATGATGTATTTTCGGTAATTACGAGTAGCTATAATTTGGTCTTGGATTGCCAGCATAAATCCTTCCGTCTCGGGAAACAGTTCACCTCGTTTGAGCCATTCGTTCGACTTAGCTTTGTCGACATGTGGCTGGCTCAGGTAGGCTCGGTGTCTCCCGTGGAGGGCTTTGGCAGACCATGCAGCAATTTTTTCTTGTGTGTTTATGAGTTGTTCATTAATTTGAGTGTTCCTATTGTGTAGATTAAGGGGCGTTAATTTAATATCGTTTTCCGTTACATGTTTTGTAGTAATGAATTATCTGATTTGTTATGGAAGTATGCTCTGAGTGAATGTATCTGTTTGTTGTGTAAATTATTTATATCTATCAATCCTCTTCCACCTTCTTGACGTGGTAGGGTGAGTCTCTGTATGCTTGATTTTGGGTGATGTTTTCTGTGTTTTGTTAGCGATGTATTTATAGTGCGTTGTAATTTTCTGATATCAGTTTTTGACCAGCATATTATTCCAAAGGAATAAGTGAGGATAGGTATTGCAAATGTGTTGATGGCTTTGATGGTGTTTTTAGAGTTAAGGTTGGTTTTCAATATGAGGTTAAGGCGGTGTGAGAACTTTTTGAGCAGTTCTTGTTTTATCTTTTTATGTTGTATCTGTCTGGACTGGTTAAACCCTAGGTATTTGTATGTACTTTGTTCATCCATTGGCTCTATCAATTCACCTGACGCGAGTGTGTAGCTGTTATTTTGGACTTTTCCTTTGACAACTGATAAAATTTTGCATTTATCCACTCCAAAAGACATACAAATATCATTAGAGAATTGTTGAGTTGTGTCAGCTAGCTGGAAGAGTGCTTTTTTGTCAGCCGAGTATAATTTTATGTCATCCATGTACATAAGGTGAGTTAGTTTATAATGTGTGTCATTGGTTGCAAGTGTGTATCCTCCGTCCGTTTTATTTAATAAGTGTGAGAGTGGATTGAGTGCCATGCAAAACCACAGTGGACTTAGAGCATCTCCTTGAAAGATTCCCCGCTTTATACGGATTGGTTCAGTAGCAACACCCGAGGAGGAGGAATTTATTTTAAGGACAGTTTGCCAATTCTGCATGGAAGTTTCTAAGAAGTGTTTTAATGTAGGGTGAATTTTGTACAGATTTAAAACATGTAATAACCAGCTGTGCGGTACTGAGTCGAAAGCCTTTCGGTAATCAATAAATATTGTGTGGATATCTGTCTTGTTTTTAATTGCGCTGTTCATAGTGATCGCGTCAATTGTGAGTTGTTCTTTACATCCTTGGCTATTTTTACGACACCCCTTTTGTTGTTCTGCTAGGATGTTATTTTTGGTTAAATGTTCATAAAATACCTCGCTTAGACAGGCAGTTAAAATTTTGTATAAAGTTTGTAAACAAGTAATTGGTCGATATTTTGCTGGATTTAAAGTGTCACTGATGTCTTTAGGTATCATATAAGTAACTCCGTGTGTTAAGTATGGTGGAAGTAAATTTGGTGATTGGATGAATGTGTTCAAATAGTTATGTAAGAAAGGATGTATGCTGGTGAATTTTTTATACCAATAGTTGTGAATATTGTCAGTGTCAGGCGATTTCCAGTTATGGGTGCGCTTTATAACGTCTATAAAAGTTCCTATTGGTATAAATTCATATTCCATTTCTGGAATTTCGGGTGCTGCATCGTTGACCCAGTCTGCTCGATGATTATGGCAGACTGGATTTTCCCAAATGTTAGCCCAAAATTCTCGGAGTACTTCGGGTGTAGGTGTATCTAGGCTTTGGTTTGTAGTGTCTGTATTATTTGTTGCAAGATTCCTATAAAATACTTTTTCATTGTTGCTAAATTTTGAGTTTTGCATTTTACGGTTTGTGCATGTTAGATATCTTTTAAGTCTACTGGAAGCTGCGTTCAATTTCTGTTTTAGAGTGTCTAAAAAGTGTACTAATTGTGTGTTAACGTCTTCGTATTGTGCGTGTATCTGATATTTTTTCTTTATTTCTTCTACCGCTGCTATTAGTTTTGGACTTCTGCTGCCATTAATAAAATGTGTTAGTCTACCTATGTTTGCTCTTAGATTTTGAATTTTCTTATCTAACCTGATTTGCCACTTTGGTTTTCTTTTTATATATGTGCGACTAACATTTTGTGTACCTGATATTTTAGCTCCGTTGCATGTAGCCGCCGTCCATGCAGCACAATAAATTGTGGTCTGCAATTTATTGAAATCGGTGTCGAAATTTACGTTATTGGGCAGAATGACAGAATTTATATATGTAACTGTAGCATAGAATTTTTTAGATGTCTTTTGTTTGGGAATGTATGGTCTATTAGTGGGATTTGTATCAGAAAAAAGTCGTTGAGCTTGTTGGAATGTGGCTTCGATTTCCGGGTTCTTTCCAGTAGCAGCATCAAAGTTATTTTGCGTAGTTTCAAATAAGCCTATATCTATGTGATTTAAGAAATTTTCTTCAACTGTATTTGCTGTGGGGGTGTTGGTGGTTGTGTTTGAGAGGTCAATATTTGTGTATTGAGTGCTTAGTAAGTGGATGTTCTCATCAGGTTGTTGCAAATCGTTATTTATTTGTTCTATGTTTTGTGTGTTGGTGCTGTTATTTCTTAATTCTAAAGCTACTTGGTTTTTAATTTCTTCTAATCTGTTAGTGTGTATATATTTGTTATTTATGATTGCTCGTACTTGATCTGATAATCTTTGCTCAGTTAAATGTGTTAGCTCTGGATATAAATTAATAAATTCCTCATGTAAATGTTTCCTATATGCTGTTTTATTTGTTTCTAGTTGTGTAGTAGTATAATATATTCTGATTATTGCTTCATTGTATTCATTCGTCCATTTCATGCGCTGGCCGGGTTTTGTGTTAATTGGTGTCTGTGATGGTGTAGAGTGTTGTTGTATTTGAGTATGGACTATTTGTAATTCGGCTCTGACTTCTTCATAAATCTGATCTATTGTTTCTTGTGGTAATAATTTCTTTTGAACTATGGCTCTTCGTTGGTCACCTATTCTTTGTCGGCCTACTTGCATATCTGGGTATTTTTCTAAAAACTTAGTGTGAAGTGGTGGTAAGTATGCATTTTTATCGGTTTCCATATGAGTGAGGTGAAGATATGTGCGTAGAATGAATTTATTCATATCAATGCTCCATTTCCTACGACTTGTTGCAGTTCTGGCGGCGGGTACAGTATCGTTGACAAAATTTGTCTCCTGTACAACGTCCGCTGACTGTATGCTTACTGACGAGGATGAAGGCGTCGGTGTGACGCGAAAAGATTGTGATGATGATGGAATTGATGGGAAAAGTGATGAAGGAGATGACGAAGAGAATTGTGAGGTTTCGTCATCCATTTGAGGCAAATTTGCCTGAAGATTTTTTTTTGTTTTTGATCTGGTGTTCATGTGATTCCCACGAGAAGCTAGGGATTTAAAAAGTCGACCACAGCAGAGCCCTGCGTTCACTATGGCAAGGGTGAATAAAACTGGAGGTCCCCTATTATCCAGAGTTGGCACACTAGCGACTAGCCTCTCCCCTAGCCATGCAGCCCTTGGCGTGTGCGACCTTGGCTTGGATTGTATCTTTCTTAGTCTGGCCCCTCACCCTAAACCTATTTCAACACAGTAAACTATGCTCGAATAGACTTAGGGCTCATTGGAGCACGCAAGCCCCACCACGACGTCAACGTAAAGATACAGCGGTGGGGTTATTATTATTATTATTATCGATATCTTAAAATCATTTCATCATGCAATGACAACGACAAAATCATCAATGCTTTTAAATCATTATTAGAATGAACGCGAACTTCGGTGATTCGGATCGGACGGTCTCGGGGGCGCTGCGGTGTGAATTGCGACTTTACGATGCTGCGCGATCGGCTATACTTAAGTCACAGAACTCACATATTTCGATAAAATGACTATGACCGGGACTGGCGCAAGGAACGGCAATAATGCTTGCACTTGCGTTGTTTACGTTTGCGTGCGAAATGGCCATGCCAAATTGAATTCCGCGGCTAAGTGACAATCTCGACCCATGCCTACATAAATAACGAATGATAATTTCACTAAGCCGTTCCGCGATCATTTCAGTATCTACTCACAATTGAAGTGACGAGATCTAATACTCAAATAAAAATGATTGATGATTTTGTCATTGTTCCCGTCACCGATATTTTTTTGTCATTGTCATGCAGTCACCGATACAGAAAAATCATCACTCAGCCCATCACTAGTACGGTCCAATATCTAAAAGACAGGTATGTTTTCATTCATTTATCTTTTACAGTTCTAGGCGAAAGAGAAAAGTTAGCTTTTTTTTTTGGAGAATAGTTAGCCTTTTCGTGTGCTTATTTTTTTCCTTGTGAGACATGTTTATTTCAAATAAATGTATTTTTTTATCTTTCTATAATTATCTCCTCGCCATTGCTCTTTTGCATAAAATCAAATAAAAACGAACATTCAATCTGTTGATTAGAATACCTCAAACAAATATTTCCGAAATCGTACCACTTTGTGCTCAAGTTTTACGCAGGCAAAATTGCAAAAGTTTTTCTCTTATTTTTTGCGAAATTCCAATATGTGCGCGTAAACCTATGGCACAAAACCCATCCTTTACATATAGGCGTTTTCCGGATTAAAAAGTTTTACGCTTCTACGACTGATACAGACCGTTATTGCTTTTACAGTCTGTTCGAGGTAAATACCATTTAGTAGTACTATTGAATGTACTTTATTCCTTGTTTTAATCCACCAACATTGCTACTTGCAACTGTTGGAATATGTGTATTTTTTTTTGTGTTGGATTTTCGTGCCGTTTATGGTTTTTTGTTGTCGACAGGGGTGCCATGTCAAAGTAGTAAGTAAGTAATGCGATGGTGAAAAGAGTATGTCGGAAAGGTTAGTAACTGTACGTATTTGTTGTAGCTTTAAGAAGAAATCTCTTCCTTGTACTGATTTATTAAAAAAGTGTAGCATGTGAACTCAAATAGAACTCATTTTTAATGTACCAAAATCGCGTTGTCAAGACAAAACTGAGCCCACCCATCACTTGCTTGTTTTTGAGAACTACAATGAGAAAATTGTAATTATTATTTTCTGTCAGTTTGATTTAGTCATTGCAATCGCTACTGCTGAGTATGAGGTCCTGAGTTCGATTCCCATGTTAGGCTAACTGCTATTTTGATGGCAATAAGTTCACCCCCTATTACGTGGGACTTCAACATAACTGGCAAATTGCAAGTATGATACAGGTACTCTTCTGCTAACTCTTCGGGAAATACGGGCGTGATATATGTTTTATCAAGTAAATAAAACCCTCGACCTCCTTATCGTCTACTTACTTACACGAGAAAATAACTCAGGGAGACACGTAGGCATCAAAATGTGTGACATGACAATGTTAATTCTATCTCAAGAAAGGTCTAGACCTCCTCGTCACGCAAACTGTCGGCCCACAGAACTTAATGTGTGTGATTAAGTCGTGCCCTTGGCCCTAAACAAGACCTAAGTATTCCTGAGTACAAATTACACGATTTATTTCTGATAAGGTTCCAAGTTCAGTGTTTTGTCGCAGGAATTTCGAGCTAGGGTAAATAAAGGGATGGAGAAGATAGTGGTTTTTAGTCTTTCTTTAGATAATTAACTCTGTTATAGCACTGAAGTTAGATATTTGGTTGAAAAACACACATTACCTACCTGCTTTTGTAATAACCTTAGCTAAATTCTATCGTATCTTGGGGGGTAGGATAACCCCAATTGCATGAGACATCATAATTGCTGTAATGTGGTTGTAACTAACCCTTGTATCACATCTCTAGCTTCCCTTCGAGGAATAACATGCGAGCTGTTATGTTATTTACATCTGCTAACCCCTTTACCCACCCACCTTAACCCACATTAGTAATTTCTCCTGTATTGTGGGTGGGTTAAGAAACATTTAAACTCATATACACAAACTGCCCGAACCATACAAATATTTGTTCCGTGCGGGAATCGAACCTACGACACGCAGCTCAGCCGTGTCAACCATTGAGGCACTGCGCCAATCAATATTGCCGAAATTGCATTGATAAAATTAATTTAACAATACAGTTTTTTGTTTAATACTAGGTATAATAGAGAGAGTCAGACGCTTTGTTCTGGAGTCAGCGTGTGTATGAATATTAATATGAATTGCACGTCTGTTGGTGCCGCTGAGACTACTAACTACAAATACTACAATAATATATTGCAAGGAGTTGCAGCTTTCCAATAACTCACTATCCGGTACTTTGGTGAGATTCTCTATGATTTCATCCATAACTTCTTATGTGTGTTTTATTTTCTTTCGATGTTAACTTGTCCTTTGATTTCAGCAATCATAACTTATATTGAATTTATATTTGAAATATTAAAATTATTTTCTTAAAGTAAATATTTACATAAACTAACTAAATATAAACTAAGTTAAAAAGAACGCTTAAGCGTCAAAATACTCGTCCACATCGCCGTCATCCGAAAACGTGCCCAGAAGACTGGCAGTTTGCTGTGTTTATTAGAGGACGACAACTCAGGATGCGGCTTATATCACTCGTAGAGGACACGTCTAGGTGGTTTTCATGGAAGACCTAACTCTAAATTAAGCTTATATTTTGGGAAAAACTTTTAAGAGGGAATGTAATACTTTCTAAAACATTTCAAAATATATCATTTTCTAGAAAACATCCGACAACATTCGAGCAGCAGAAGAAATCTAAGAGACTATTAAAACAGTATCTCTCGCAAATAAATAATGTGAACGCTCAGTTACCCTAGATTATTTATCACACGTATCATTAAAAAATGCGCTTTCCAAGCGCTTACGCAACAAAATGGGCTCATAAATGTAATGCGAAGAACCCCACCAGCTATTAAGGATTT
The DNA here is from genome assembly GCA_963082945.1 of Cerastis leucographa. Lineage (NCBI taxonomy): Eukaryota > Metazoa > Arthropoda > Insecta > Lepidoptera > Noctuidae > Cerastis > Cerastis leucographa. Next base: position 13,749,789 of record OY720356.1, on the reverse strand, counting down.
ATTTGCATGGTGTGGGTGGGGATGCAGAGGAGAACAGAAGTTCGGCTTCATACACTGAGCGAAAATGCACGCTATGCACGCACAGATAGAGACAAAAAATTCGTCGAATGCTAGTGCGTGCATAACTGATGATACCATTTACAAAGTTTGAAAAAAGTCCGGATATTTTGCTTTTTAATTCTTGTTCTTTTTAACCCCCGAACAAAAAAGAGGGGTGTTATAAGTTTGACATGCGTATCTGTGTGTCTGTGTATCTGTGTGTCTATCTGTGGCATCGTAGCTCCTAAACGGATGAACCGATTTTGATAAAATTGGTGTCGTTTAAAAGGTATTTTAATCGAGAGTGTTTTTAGCTATGTTTCGAGAAAATCTGCTCAGCCGTTTGAACCTCATCACCTCTTTTCTAGTTGATGAACGGATATAAACAACTTCTACGGGTCTGATCGATTCGAAGAATTCTTGTCACTTGCAGTTGTCACCATGGGCATCACCAGGGGGGAGGAAGGCTGCACACGCCCCTCCCCCCTAAGAGCTAGAGTTTTTTTTTTTTTAATTTATAACTTTCTTTGATTTCGTCAATTAGCGAGAAGAGACACAACACCGAGAAAAGTGAAAGGAATGGGAGGAGACCTATGCCCAGGAGTGGGACAGTCAAGGCTAAGAAAAATAATTTAAGTTTAAAAAGCTTTAAATAAAAATTAAATTAAAAAATTAAAAAAAACCCCGACTGAGCAAAAACAAAAAATAAATTAATCCAAGCGTCGGGGGACCGCTAAGTAGACCGCTCAGCACAAACGCTAAACAAAGCGGCCCCCGACGCTACGACGCTTGGATTAATTTAATTTTTGGTTCTAAAAATTAAATATTTAAAAAACATATTACATATTTAATTTTTAGTATTATTACTCATTTGCAGTAGGTAGTAGATTTACAAAGAATGGTGAATTAAAAAGGGTACATAAATGACACAACATCAAATCAAATGACCACTGAAAAACAGCGCAGTGCTGTAAGGCCATATTTTCACCCATTGTATGGACACAACCTTCTGATATAATCTGTGGTTTGTGGTGGAGGGGTTCTGTTATTACTTCTAAACACGTCACGACTTCGGCCCAATGAAAAGGGATAATTGCATAACCTGCGCCATTATTTTTTCTCATTTCACTTTGCGAGCCGTTTACTATGGTAAATTGTGTTCTGAAAACTCGTTCTTTATTATCCGAGTTGGTTTTGCTGTTCAGTTTGATTTAGTGGGGCTTGAAACTGAAGCGTTCTTTTTATTTTTGTTGTTCGTATGCTTTGGACCTTTGAGATTTTCTGGCTTTTTATTTTTATGTAGGCTATCTCTAGTAAGTTTGTGCTAATTAGTGATACTTACCTAAATAACTAAATGATGTACTTTACTACTACCTTCATTATCAGCCTATAGTGTTCCCACTGCTGGGACACAGGCTGTCTCTTTTTCAGAGGGAGGGGTCCATTGGCTCAACTGTCTTCGAATATTTGGTTCTAAGAAAAGCCGCTTTCCTAACAATGTTTTCCTTCGCTGTTTATTTAATGCTTAGTGCATTGCCCCGTAAATATTAACAGCAATAAGTTGCGGTCAGGAGTATTGCTACGAAAACTATGATTGGGAAACGGTTTGATGATTACAGGCGGATTTCTGGCCTTCGTCAATTTTTTCGATAACCTCGGCAAAATAACCTTTCCCATACATAGTTTACAGATAAGCAAGAAGCTGAATAGGCAACGAGCTGACCATGTTTGTATTGCAGACTGTGATAAAATGAGTTGATTGATAGGAAAAGAGTTGCCAGACCAGAGCAGAGTAGACATGGCCTCTTCTTGCTCGAGTCTACATCGTGTAAAATAACAAAGCAGTTTCATGCAGGCGCTTTAAGTATTTTATTCATAAAATTTTATACAGAATTTTGGCTTCAGACCTTCGATTTTGAAGGTCCCAATGGAAATCAGACTTAATGCAATCAATATACGGTTGACTACTGATTTCGCTGCCCTTAATTTCTTACCTCATATAATTCCAGCCGCAATTGATTTGATCTAACCTCACAGAAGATTGATAGCTTGGAAATATTTATGTAAATTGGGGGTAAGCCGTCCAAATAGGTTAACATTTAACCTTATCGCTTGGTATAGTGGAAACCATTAGGGGTTTAATGGTTTAAACCTACGTGTCTAGACATGGCAATTAAAATATATGGATTAAATTTTACCTATCAAACTACCTATCAACATCATTATCTGCCTAACCTAGTTCTACCAATGAATGCAAGCGTCGCCTTCCAGTCTCACCGAATGTAACTCAAGAAGGTGCATCCTGAAAGTTTTGCAACGTCACAAATAGCTGTCAAAACAGTCGCTGCTATGGTGAATATCTTTAAAAGAAAAAGTAGACTGCTGATAACCGATATACCATATTTACTTACACCCGAGTACCCTTTTGTTATTTTACTGCCAGTATTATTCTAAACTAGTACATTTCGGTCCTGTATATATGAAAGGTACAAAGCATTAATCACAGAGACCCTCTGTCTCCGCTTGCAGCTCACCATCCCGGTGACAGTTAGATTAGATATCTCCACAACAGAGGACAATTCCTCGAATATAAATCCGTATTATATATGGAGGTCCACGTTGTAAAACGTTCTTGACAGCTTAACCTCATACTGGGTTGGCTTAAGCCGTTTAGATAAAGTAAGATGGTTAGCTCCCTTGAGCCAAGTGTTAGTGTTACTGAAACATACGTTTTTGGTCGTAGTTTTCAGGATATGTTGGGAATTTGCAATCGAGTGTGTCTGCTGGCAGTGAGGTGCAATACAGAGGGCGTTGCCCCCAATGCAGGAGATTAGATGTGGAGTGTTTGAGAGCTGTCGATGCGAGAGTTTTGTCTTTAAACTTTTTGTGTATAAGTGAGATAGTTTCACTATTAAAACCTGAAATAATAAAGTTGATGATGGGTTGAGAACACGAACGGACACCGTCTGTTAACCCTCACTTTTGTCACAAAAATCATAAAAATGTGAACTTATAATAACTAGAAGTGGCAGCATAACTTTACGGTTACTATCATAAAAGGAAAAACTCTCAGTTTATTGCTTTATCTTCACTATTTTCATAGTCTGCCCGTGTGTGCTTAACTGCTTAGTGGATTTATTTGGGCTCGTGTTTATACGAGTACAAGTTACGCCTGTGGCGTCTCCTGTTAGACAGATAACACACTTAGCGACCGAAGTAAGGCAACAAATGCATTAGACGTTTTGAAGGGTGCTATTCGTCTGCTTCGTATGATTTGCGCGATAAAAAATATACCTCACAAGGTTTATTTTATTTTATATTAACGAAATATTATGAAATATTTAAAGACTGATCCCGAGAGATGAGATAAGCGACTGTCTTCAAAAAGTTAAATGTAAATTTAAATTAAATTTTATTGAAGGTATTATTAAAAAATATGTAAAATGTTAAGTTTAATGAAAAATTCAATGTTATTTTAAGCGCAATGTTAAGGAACTTGTCTTGAAGTGCAAATGATTATGGCACAGTTGACAAAAATAGGGTACAAAGAAAATCAAGGTGATAGTAAGAACCGCATCTCATAAGGTACAAAATCGCTTGGCACTTTTCTTTTTGTTCAATATTGACGTGCTATAACACCCCTGGTTTTATTTTAAGCTGCGCGGCAATAGTCAAAAGAATGCCTTTGATAAGTTGGGATGCGTGCAACAACGGGCAGTTGAAAATATTCAATGTGTGGGAAGAAAATGTTGTGCCCACCTACTGTCGGGCCGGTTTCATTTTCCACGTACCTCTTCTGCATGGAATTTATTTACCTTCTGCATGGAATTTATTCACGTGTGACTTTTTAGAAGGTATTTTGCAAAATATTTTCTACGTTGATTATAAAATGTTAGATACAACAAACTCTAGGTACATAAATGTAGATGAAACATAATAATATCCTCTCTGCCTACCCTTTTCCCAATTAAGCGTGGCATCCAGTCAAACCGGATGCAGCTGAATAACAGTATTTTACATAGAGTGACTGTCTATTTGACCTCCACAACCCACTTAGTACTGGGTAATACGATGCCGATAAATTAAAATTCCGAAAAATTAAATTAAACTTTTGTTTATAATAAATTACTTTATTATAAACAACAGTTTAACTTTATTTTTAGTGTGATTGGAATATAGCCTAAACACCCACAAAGTTGCTACAGCATAGAATATTACCTCCACAACATGCCATTTCTCCAATTTGCTCTGGATCTCTGGTCCATCTTCACTAACAAGAACAATGTCGTCAGTGAACAGGAGGCACCCTGGTGCTTGCTGTTCGCCGTCAAAGCGTCTATAACCAACAGGAAGAGGTAAGGACTCAAAGCCGAACCCTTGATGCAAGCCTATAACCACAGTGAACTCGTCGGTGTTGGCAGTAGCTGACCGGACGTATGTGGCAAGTGGGTTTCGTGGTAGGTTAGGAATGAAACCAAAGGTCACTTTACGTATACTAGTTAGTGAAGACACGAGACACAGATAGATCAGGGTATGAGTTCTTAAGGTCTCTAAAGTACTTTGCACTGGCTCTTGGTAAATAGAAAAATTACTGCCCTGGGCTTAGGCTACGCCGCAGCACGTGGGCCGGCGTGAGGTCGCCGTGAGTGTAGGGTCCAGGCGGCGGTAGCGGCCGCGTGAATAATGCGCGTGACAGGCGTCTCTCCAGCAGTAGGTGCGGAGGCAGCGGTGACGCCTGACAGCAGTCGACTGGAAGCGCAGCCCTAGACTGGAACCCTGGAATCAGCGCGTGGCGGGTGCTTTCTTATGCGTTGTGCCAGAACAAAGCAAGCCTCCGTCGATGCGTGCGTCTCCCAGCCGTAAGCCCAAAGCAAGGTGGATGGAGGAAGACTCACCCATCGTGGCGGCTTACAATGAGAGGTTATGCGCGCACATGCCCCTTGGCATTTCGAAGGTTCCTCGCCGCGTGGCCAGGCGATTTAAGCGAGCAGCTAGGCGATGCGCGGCAAGGCAAGCATGATGCATGATAGCGAAGCATGTGGGCGCATTCACAAAGAGGTGCTATGTGGCAGGTGATGTGGCAAGGGCCAATTGAAGTACATAGCTTTTGTCGACAGTCATAGCTAGGCTGCCGAGAAGTAATAAAGGCTGCCGGACTGCGCCGACAGAAATACATAGTAAAAGGAAACAATATAGAAATATAATCACACTGAGCACTTACCCGTTTATCTCGGGGTTTTTAGTATGTAGGTGTCTCCTGGGTTGGAGTTGAGAAAGCCCTTGGAACGACCTGCGTGGGTTTATATAGTCCCTCACAGACGCTTCCACTAAGCAATGACGTGTTCGTATTTGGAAGATTTAGGGAAGTCACTCGAAACTAGTGATGTGCGTTATAGTCGGTTTTTAGGAAATCGACTACAACGCTACACGTAGGTACAAGATTGGCTGTACATAGCACGAATTAACTCTATATACTTCCCAGGCATACCTTTCTCTTTCAAGGCTCACCACAACACTTCCCGAGGTACCCTATCATACGCTTTCTCTAGATCAATGAACACCATGTGCAAGTTCTTGTGCGCACGTCTGTACTTCTCACCTAATTGGCGGAGTGCAAAAGTGGCGTCCATTGTTCCTCGACCTGGTGTAAATCCAAGCTGATTTTGGCTCACTCACCTCTCGTAATCTTTTCTCTATTACTTTCTCCCAAAATTTCATACTATGTCACATGAGCTTTAACCTTCTATAGTTGTTGCAGTCCAGCACATAACATTTATTTTTTTAAATGGGCACTGACGAACTATTACACCATTCTTGTGGGTTCGATACTAACTTCTAAAATAATATCAGCCACATACATCCGTCTTTTTTTAACATACTTCCATACTTCTACTGGTATTTTGTCAGGGCCCATGGCCTTTCCATTTTTCTTACTTCGAACTGTATTCCTCACTTCATCCATGATTATTTCCCTCACCATACCTATATTAACTTGTACCTCATTAAGCACACTTTTACTACACACACGTACGCACACATTATATTTACGAATATCCTATCTATAATCGACATAATATCTGGTATCGTTGTCCTGAGGCCCTAAGGCCTAAGGCCTTCCTAAGGCCACGTCCATGGCCTCGGACGCAACTTGCATCAAGTTAAACCCTGCCTTCGAGATTCGGGCCCGAGTAGCTTAAAGTGTGGCCGCGTGGTAACGGAATGTTTGCTACCTACAACAGTTACTGCTAAACTTCGGAATTAGTTTTATGCGCTTATACTCGTACACTAAGCAAACATTTATGTTTAACATAAGTTATGTCTTGTGATGTTTACAACTCGTGCCGTTGCTCATAACTGTCTAACATACACATTTGGCCAGATTACACTCTCATACAACGCTCATACAATACAGTACCCAGTTAGTTTGTTAGTTATCTGTGCAACTTTAACTACACTGACACTTAACGTATGCTGTCTGTCTAACTTATTATGGTGATCTCACCTGTTTTTCTCCAATGGATAGGCAGAAGTGTACCTATTAACAGTTCGCCAATCTGTCACCAGATATGTTTAAGTCATAATTATAAGCAAGGTGTAACGTCGACACTTCATGAAACCGTCAACCAAGCACTCTGTGTATCTAAGTAACCCTACTCAAAAATTATTGCTGGAAAACGACTTTTTTGTTGGGGTAAACCATTCCGTTTTACGGTAAATCTCCGTGTCTCAAAATATTATGCAGATGGATGCATTGAATAGTACGGGGGTCGTAGAGGTATTAAAAGTAAAGTTTAAAATTTTAAATCATAATAAAAAGATGGAAACTTGGTTCCACAATCTCCAGACCTAGAAGGTTACAGGATATGATCCAGACAAAATTAAGTCGGTTAAAAATATCGCAATGACGGGTAAACCCTTAACCTTAAAGGCTTAAAAGCTGCCCTTAAAGGCTGTTAGGGTCTTTCTAACAGCCTTTGTAGGAGCTGCTATTTATCATCAAACTCGCTCAAATCCAGATTTTAGGTCACCACTACGAAATTACTGATAGTAAAACCAAATAAAATGGGACTGGGCAGGACATGTCTGTCGCATGCCGAACGAGCTGTGGGCCCGCAACGCTCAGGATTGGTGCCCTGAAACAGTGACACGGGGTCGCGGCAGACCACGAAGGAGATGACGGGAAGAACTGAATGTTTTCCTTGAGAATTGGAAAGAAGCAACACAGAATCGTGACCGTTGGAAGGAATGGAGGGAGGCCTTTGCCCACCAGTGGGACGATACAGGCTAGCTATAATAATAATAATAAAACCAAATAACTCTTTCCCCGACCTGGGAATTGAAGATTCTTAGCAAGCTAGGTTCAATTCCCACGTCTATGTCACGTAGTTGCCTCGTTTTTCTAGTAGTTTGCTACTTACTTACTATCACTTTACTTTACTTTTATATAATAATTGGTATACCCAAGTGTGAAGGAATAAAAAAAAAGGTCACCGGAATATAATTGAGTTGGAGGTGGAACAATATTTGAAGTGTGGAGAATCGTTGATTCGAGCCCGTTGTGCTTTCTGTTCCCACTTTGATATTCGGCGATTAAACGATGGTCCAAGCACGCAGCTTATCTGTTCGTGGCTCCAAGAATTCCAGCAAGAAGGAACAATGGTCAATAGACCGATTCCAGGACTGAGGTGCGACAAAAAATAATTAGAAATCCAAAGAAATCAATGAGAAAAGGCTGCCGAAAAGGCATTAAAAAGTCAACTGAGCATGTGATTTTCAAAGACCATATAAAGCTTTATTCTTACAAAATACAATTCGGTCAAAAACTGAATCACAGCTATTACATTTTAAGAGTAAAGTACGCCCGAACGCTTTCAGATCCCAGAACGCTTTCAGATCCCAGAAGCTTGCGAACATATTGTTTAGCGATCAAGCTAATTTTCACATCGCCGGCTAGGTGAATAAAGAAAATAAGCATTACAAGAAATTCACTAATCAAAGGGAACGGGATCAGAAGAGTTTTCATTGCCCTAAAACCACAGTTAGGTACGAGATTTCTGCTAATGAAATAATAATAATAATAATAATAACGATTTATTTTCTCCCACAAAGTACAAATACAATATACAGATGTTACAAATACTGGAGGTACACAGGTTTGTGGGAGTCAGGAATCCAAACTAGGATACCCTGTGCTATGGACTCCTGGCCCCCCTCGCCGAGATTGGAATTATCACATTTTTTTTTTGTATACTTTAGTTACAGGTATTGTACGAGAAGAATTAAAGAGAGAGTACTAATAAAACAAAATCAAATATAAAAATGTGAGTGTGTGTCATTGTTAGTGTGTGGACTGTGAGTGTAATGTGAAAGGTGTTGTGTGTGGTGTGGTGTTGGGTATGTGGTGTTGTGTGTGTGTGGGAGAGAGTAAGATGTTGTATGCGTGTGTGTGATTAATTATATTTATGTATATGAGTGTGTGTGTGAGGGGGTGGCGTACATATTTATGAAAACGCTATGCTAGGATAAGATAGTGAGCAATTTTTCAGTTTCTTCGTAATCAAGTCCTAAAAGCCACTGTGTGAGCTTTTTTTTACATTCTACCCTAGACAAATTACTAATTGCAAGAATCTTGTTAGTTTTATTGTAAAGTCTGCTTGCTCTGAAATTGAAAAAGTTTTGGGCGAAAGATGTTTTTACCGGAGTTGTTTCACAGATTTCATAGTATCGCCTAGCATTTACCTTATGCTTGGCTGTAGAAACGTCTATTGAGGAATGTTTCTGTAAAAGTGTTTGTAATATATAAAGCTGCCTAATCGTTAATACATTTGCTTCTTTATAGAGCGTTTTTGTAGCAAATAAACGTGGTTTGAAGAGAGCAACTTTTAGAAGAAGTCTTTGGGCTCTTTCAACGTTTATGATATTCGTTTTATAGGAACCGCCCCAGGTGGAAATACCATACGATAGGATTGATTGGCAGAGGGATACGTAAACATTTTTGACCAGCTTCCAAGTCGCAACATGCCTCAGATTTTTAAATATATGAACGAGTTTTCTTGTTTTCTGGACCAGATGTGAGATGTGAGGTTTAAAAGATAAGTTTTTATCAATTATTATACCCAAGTATTTTATAGCTTCTATTTTTGTTATTTTTGGGCACATAGTACAGTTTGAGGTTACAGGATTACAAGTATGGGCATAGATATTGTAATCATTGGTGTGAGATGCTACGTTATGAATTGTAAACTCTATATATTTAGTTTTGGTTGAATTTAATGTCAGTTCGTTTAGAGCAAGCCAATGAGTTACAATATTGAAACCTTCTTGCGCCGCAGTAAAGGTTTCTTCCCATGAATTACCAAAAAACGTTAGGGTAGTGTCGTCAGCATAAGACATTATATTACAGTTTTTGATGTTTAGCTGGCAAAGATCATTAATGTAGCAAAGGAACAGGGGGGGGCCTAATATACTGCCTTGTGGTATTCCAATTGTTATCAGTTTTTCATCACTCAACGTATTGCCCATTCGAACTGACTGATGTCGATCTTGTAAGTAGTTCTGGAATAATTTTAATTGTGTGTTCCTTATTCCCATCTGTTCGAGTTTGGATAATAATATACGTGGGGACACAGTGTCAAAAGCTTTCTGAAGGTCTAGAAAGATGGTCAAGCATTTTTTTCTATTATCCAATTTATTCACAATTAGTTCGGTAAATGAATGAATACAGTCAGTTGTAGATTTTCCTTTTCTGAAGCCATACTGGTTAGGTGATAAGATGTTTTTATCTTCCAAGAATTTTACAAATCTGTTATTAATAATCCTTTCAAATATTTTAGAGATAGAGGTTAGTAAAGAAATTGGCCGATAGTTTGCTACCTCCTCTTTGCTACCGCTCTTGAAAATAGGAATAACAATCGTTTTTTTAAGGGAATCTGGAAAAATGCCTTCTGTTAAACATCTATTCAGGATATAAGTGAGGGGAGGGACTATATAGTTTTTTAAATGCTTAAGGACTGTTGACATTATATTGTCCCACCCTGGTCCACAATCTGAGCGAAGATTGGTGATGATTCCTTCAACCTCCTCTTCAGATGTCTCCAAAAGTACAAAAGAGTTACACGAGGCCCTGACATTGACCGCGTTCGCTGGAAGTGGAGGAAGACCCGTTGGAATTTTATTTTTTAAGGCCATGCCCACGTTTGCAAAATAGGAGTTTACTGCGTTAACTGAATCTTGGGTGGATGTTTTAGTTTGCAAAAGTTGTAACGATGGTGCATTAGAATTTTTATGATTGGTAATAGTTTTAATAGCGGACCAAAGTTTTTTGTTATCAGTTCCAGCCGAATTAAGCAAATTCTTATCATATTGTCTCTTACATTTTTTTATAATGTCATTACAAAAGTTTCTATATCTTTTGTAGGATATTTTTAAAATATTATTGTCGGGATTGTGTTTTAGTTTGTAATGCATTCTGTCTCTTGTTCTTATGCACCTCAGAAGGCCGGGAGTAATCCACGGTTTTATTGTGATTTTATTTCTAGGAATTTTAATATTTATTGTGTTGTTTATTATGATTTTTTGTAAGGTTTGAATGAAATAAGTCATGAGGTCATTAGGGGTTATGTTATTATCGTATAGATTATTAAAATCAATACTTTTGCAGTCATTGTTTAAATTTTCAAAGTTAATTTTGCTAACAAATTTTGTTTTGTGGTTTTGTCCATTTAAGCGCAAGCAGAAAAGGGTAGCCTCGTGATCAGTAACTGCTGATTGAACAATGAATGTAAGAGAAGAAGCCTTTGTCTTAATTATCACATGGTCCAGGCAGCTAGATCCTCTAGTTTGTTCATAATGCGCAGGTATCATACCAAAGAAAGAGAGAAGATCGAGATAGCTCAATGTAGCAGAATCCGAATCTTTGATATTGATATTTATGTCTCCCATCAAAATAACATTTTTGAAACCGGATAATTTTAATAATATTTCCTGTAAAGAACGTAAAAAAATGTCCAATGAGTGAAAACTAGGTGGCCTATATATTGCGAGTATTACGGTCTCTTTATTTATTTTAATGAGTAGGCAGTTGGCTTCTAAGATACCTGGTTCCTCTATATTGAAGTTAATGTCGTTATTTATGTAAACGACTACACCATCGTTTTGGTTATAGTTTCGTGTAGTTGAAAAACTAGAGTAGCCAGGTATAGGTGGTAAGTTATTAACTGTTGAGAGCCAACATTCAGACAAAATTATAACGTCACAGCTCAATTGTATTCGTTTTAGTAAAGTATTTAGGCTGAGATAATTTTTGTTAATACTTCTAATATTTTGTTGCAAAATTTTTAAAAAAGAATTTGGTTTAGATAAGGTAGTTTTACAAGATTCAGGTTCACAGTTGTACAATTCACTCAGCACTAAATTTTCTAAATTGTTTATATTGTTTAGATCAGCGAATGTTGTATTTATTTAGTTGTTGGTGTATGGGTTTGTGATACCGAAGTGATTGTATGTTGAGCGTTTTCCTTTTAGGGTGTGTGTAAAGAATTATATTGTTACGATTCTTACGTTTATTAATGTATAATTGTGTTGTAATTAGATGTGAGTGAATGTATTCAGATGTGGTATGTATATAGTCGTGTGGAGATGGGTGTGAGTATATACAAAGTTTGAGTAAGACAACAAATAAGACAAACAAAAAACAAGTTAGAAAAATATTAAAAAAATAACAACAAGGATAGTTATATAGTCAAATTTTCGGTACCAGATTTTCGACATCGGCTTCACATTTAACTATTATTGGCTTGTCTGGTTCACTTTTTCGCAGAAAAACCCTACCAGACGAGGTCCAACAGTATGAATAGTTATGTTGTTTTGCGAAAGTTCTAGCCAGGTAGAAGAGGTGTTGGGTTTGAGGCGGCAAGTAGTCAGACACATAGATGGGTGCGGCCGGGCCGTTCATGTTTAGGTGTTCAGAACTGAGCTTCTTCTGCTTGTTATTTGAGTTGAATTGCCTCGCTTTCTTAATGATGGTTTCTTTAGTATCCGTGCTAGCTAAGTCGACAATAATTTTTGATGCTTTGTCCTTTTTGCTCATGCTATAGACCTCTTTAATTTCCGATCTTTGGAGGGGAGCGCCAACAGCTTTGGCTGTATTTAATACAATCAAACTGAGCTCTTCTTCACTTTCTTTTAAAGATAAAGGAACATTTTTAATTTCCAACTTTTTGTTGTACAGCATTCGCTCCAAGTGGTCGACTCTTTCCTCAAGTTGATAAATATACTTGCGGTCCGTTCTTTTTTCAGTCTCTAAAAGGTCTAGTCTGCTCCTCATATCCTCATATTGGTCCGATACAAAGGTGATAGAATCTTTAATTTCGGAGTTTTGTTTTAACAACTCTGTCATCATTTGATGCAAAACATTTAACGAGGCATCTGTTTTGTTACTACGTGATTCGGAGTTTTTGCAGTGGGAATCGAATAATTGTTTCATATGATTCATAAAGCGCTCGTTCTCGTCATCATGTTTACGTTTCCTTGTAGTAATATATTCATTTGTTTGGATATCCGTTAAATTTGGTGCAGACCCACTTTGTTGAATTTTTTGTGTGTTTGCAAAGTAGATGGCGCGAGCGATTCCATAATGAAGGGCGTTGAAGGAGGTGTTCGGATCTGGGTATCAATTTCTATAAGGTTGCCATCCTGTTTAATATTCGGTTCAACCTGTATAGGCGTTGAAGGAGGTGTACGACGAATCATGATTTTAAAGTATCGCTTTACGATTTGAGAGTAGAAATGCAGATGTCCCAAAAAGTTTTGCAACTCTCGGGGCGCGAACTCGAGACACCTTGCTCCGTTGTATGCGGGAGAGTGCCTTACGCCACTAGGCCACTCAAGCTACAGTAGAACTTGCGAATTAGGCGATATGTTACCAAAAGAGTGACAGATGTATGACATTTGAAAATATTCGGCCCATATTTTTTAAACACCATCTTGAAAAAATATGAGGTTGGTCCGTGGATGGGTGACCATAATTAATTACCGAGTTTCCTCCGTGCCTCGCAAAGCACGTTAAGCCGTTGGTCCTAGCTGTCATTTGTAGATCTTTGACAGTCGTTACTAGGAGTCAGAAGCCAAAAGTCTGTCATCTAGTCTTACCAAGGGGTATCGTAATACCCAGGTACTGGGTTGTGGAGGTCAGATAGGCAGTCGCTTCATGTACAATACTGGTACTCAGCTGCATCCGGTAAGACTGCAAGCCGACCCCAAGATGTTTGAGAAAAGGCTAGACAGATGATGATTTTTTCAACTCTACCTGATAGATGAATTTTTGGTACCGCAATTGCAAGTGTTTCACGGTCGCAACAATAGGACTCATTTTCAGCAAGATGGGGCACCTCCACACATCGCCAGAGTCTCCATGACTATGTTGAGCGAAATTTTCCCTGGAAAATTAATAAGCAAGCACGAAGACATACCCTCGCCACAACGATTTTTTCTTGTGGGGTTACCTTAAACCAAAAGTATACTGTAATAATCCCCCCACCCTGCCCTACAAGAAAATATCCGACTTGAAATTGCTGCCATCTCCCAAGCGCTTTGATCGCGCGTCATTGCCTATTTGAGAGTTTGTTTGCAAGAGTGTCTTGCGAGAAGTGGACATCATTTGGATAAAAATATTTTTAAGAAATAAAATCCGCAAAACCTTAGTACATTTTAAAATTGAAATAAATGTTGTTTAATAATTATTAGTTTGTTCTTTATTTAAAATCAAAGTAAAAAAAGACCCGCTAGCACCCTTGCCTAGCGTGAATTTTTTGACTACTACATTAAAATATACCTTAAAACCGATACTAAACAGAAATTCATATTTTCAGATTCATTAGTTTACATAAAGACAGTCGACGTTTGTATTCCTTTTGAATTTTACGTAAAAAGCTTAAAACTGACGATCCGCTAGGGCAGTATCGGCAGTGGCTTTCGTACTCGATAAAAATTGGACTTGAAACAATTTTCAGTCTGTGGGAGATTGCAAGGTATGCTCAAAGGCAGGAAGTAATCAAGTCAGACATGGCGGACTGGTGGTCCACTAGTGCATATTGTAATCAACGCAACGTTACGCGTATGGAGGTACTTCTATTACTTCTTTTTGCGACAACGTCGGTTTTAGTTTTACATTTTAGTTGAAAGATTTCAACCGAGGGGACTAGGGATTTAATGAAAACTTCCTCATTGAATTGTGTATGACCCTGAAAAATCCATGTCATCAGAGTCTTGTTGAGCAATTAAATTAGCTACCGAAATTCAACAGAAAAATTGATGACATACATATCATAACATCGGTCCTGTAATCCATGAAGTAATTTCTCCATAACAGCCATGGAGTTTGGGTTTTGTGCCCGGTTGATGGCAATAGGCTTTGATGATATAAAACACACATTTTAAATACATTGATATTATGCTGACATAAAATGATAACAAATTAATCTCGATGCTTAATCACAGCCGTAATAACTGTACGAAGCTAAGGCGGTTTCGCTGAAACCTGGTTTTTGTTGGTAAAAAAATAAGGTATCGTAATCAACGTTCAAAATGGACGACGAGATTTTGGGTCCCAAAACCTAAACAAACCCAGGATCACCCTTATATGTTTTAACAAATCAGTATAAACCCAAACATAGTCGCACATACCTAATATTTAATTACACTCAGACTTCAGAAGGGCAGACTCGTGTTAGTTAAGCGCTTTCATCGCTAATTTCATTTCAATTCACATCAATCACTTAAATCTCGTCGGTTGGATCAAATAACAGTTCTATATAATATATTTGATTTATTCATAATTCTCTGAATTCACTGATTTATTTTGCAGGTTTGTTTCACACCATTGAGTATTTGGTCTATCATTGATCATTCACAATTTGGTTTTATTAAGGCGAGCCGACCCGGATTTACGTCGTTTTGTTCTGTGTTTTATTCGTAGATAGCACGGATTTAAACAGTGTGAAAAAACATATTTCACACTTCGCTCTACATATTTAGGCTGTCCGATACAAAATTGCTTGCATTTTACTGGATCCAATTAAATCGCAAAGACAAGTCTAAATTCTGACAAATTGTCATTTCATTTGAGTTAATTTATACCATTTATCTAAAAAATGTGATAAAATACGGCCACCATAATGTGAAATATGAAAATACATATAAAATTCATATGGCCCCACCGGGTACACTCTCTATACCAAATGAAATGAAGAATCATCTAAATTGATCCAGTAATCACGGAGAAATAGGTAATATAAAAATGCATGAAAAATGTACTTTTTTTTTAAATTGTTCATAAAAAGAAACCTACTGGGTCAAACTAAGTTAAATTTTTATGGGACAAAATGGCAACTATTCCGCATCAGACTAAAGAAGAATTACGTACATCGGATCATAAAACTCAGCGCAATCGGTGTACATATTTATATATAAAAAAAAAACCAGTCGAATTGAGAACCTCCTCCTTTTTGAAGATTCAACTTTCACAATTTGGGGTTATTCTGAACTCGCGTATCGTGGTTTATTTCGTATCGCCTCGCCTTGCGGGGGCTGGGGTAAGTGATGAATGCCTCCGGCGCACAGTGGTCCGGATTTTCAAAAAGGTGGACATAGGATCGAAAATGTATATTTAACTTAACAAAAAATTGTTTCGTATAGGAAATTTAACGCTGATTAATACTTATTACTACAACTTTTCAAACAAACTGCTCCTTCACGTCAAAAAAAAATATTGAAAATAAAAATGTATGGGAGAAAATCAATTTTATTTTTTTTCTCCGTTCAGTATCAAAGTGTAGCAAGCAAACCTTATATTCTGTTAAGTACTTATTGTCCTTAATACGACGACATATAAATTGCTTGCGTATCCCTGCGGCCTTGGCGTCTACGATGCTTTAAAGTTTAATATTTTAATGTTGAATTATCTTAATATTATTAACGAGTTTTTCAATTGAAATTAATCCAAAATATCATTTTTAATAAAACAAGTCCCCCGCGCGCCCCATCCGTGTATTAGGCTCGCCCCCTATTACATGGGACTTAAATATAACTGGCGAAATGACAGTGTAGTATACACCTTTGCCGAACCCTTCGGGGAATATAAAGCGTGATGTTATGATAAAATACGCATTTTTGCTTTTTTTTTTTTAATAGCCATCTGTTTATTATTCTTTCATCTGTTGATATTTCCTATTGATAAATCATGTTTGATATTGTTGGTTATACTACTAGCGTGACTCATCTTAAAAGAAACAATTAGAAATAGATGTAGTCCTGAAAAGGGCTTGTTCTGAAGTCCTGAAAAGGACTATTTTAAGTAGTCCTGAAAAGGACTACAACTTAACTACTACCACTTAAAAACTGAATTCTAACAATAACAACATCACTAAATTAGTCACGTTTACATTAATGGATCATCTTCAGACTGCAACTCCTGTAGATCCATATTTTCGGTTTCTTCTGTTACTACCTCAGGCAACAACAAAAGCTCTTTAACATCGGGAAAAAATCCGAATTGCTTTGAGTTGCTATATTTTGGTCGAATATGGGATAAATATGGGTCTGAACTAATTAAAAAATTATGGAACAAGTCCTCGTTGGTCTTCATCCTGTTAAATTTTCTTGTGTGATATTCACGAACTCTTCGAAATTCTTTATTTCTTGCTTCTCCTGCTTCTTCGGAAAGAATGCCAATAGGTAGGAGGCCAAAGTGATGACAAATGTCTGCACCGTATATGAGTAGCTTGTGCACAGTTGCGGGCATATAAAACCATGGGTATAGATGAACAAAGATCTCAGCTGTTTCTCTGCAATAAGTCCTGAATTTTTTAATATCTATGGCACATCCTGATGAAATCGTTTGAAGAATAACCCAAAATGCTTCAGTAGGCCTTTGTCAATGTTGGTTATTTCGGCAGATTTCTCATAATCTCTAAAAAACCTTCTGGCTGTGTTTACGTCCTTTGTGGTTCCAAAGCCTTGCTTCACATAATCCACAAGTATTCCCATTTGCTGTTTGAATTCTTCTTGTGTAAAATGTTTCTTCGCAGCTTTTAGTTGCTTGTTAGCTCCTCGTGCAGCCCATATCTCAAAGTCCATGTTTTAAGATATGTGTAGAATACACTCCGTACAACGAATCCACATATGAAGAGTGGAAAGTTCATATTTATAAACATCTTCTCGAACAGGTCTTGAAAAACTTCTGACAGCTTGTTCATCTCAGTCGGCTTAGCAAGGCAAATATTGCAGGCAGATGCAGACGAAGTATCCGTTATAATAGTGGCCACTTTTCCGTCGATCATTGTCATATGAAGCTCGTGACTAATCTCTAGCCCGGACCATTTTGTAGAATTGATGTTTTTATTTCTTCCTTCAATGCAGCTTCTTCTTGCTTGATGTATTCTGCTGTCTCTTTACAAAACTCGAACTTAATGGGCCGGCAATAATGTGTTAAAGAAGGTGTTGGGTTTTCCCATATGGTGCTATTATTAGAAACTAATTTAAGAGCGACAAGACTTGACATGAAAACCGATGAATCACAGAAGTCTACATTTTCAGTCCTTTGCTTAAGCACGCATTCGCACAGCAATTAATTAAATTCAGCAATTAACGCATTCAAAAGTCTCAATATAAAAAACACTGAAGACTTATGGGGGATTTCCGTCAAGGTTCTTGGAAACATTATTGACTCTATCGCTCCTGTCCTAACAGGCATATTCAATCAATGTTTGGACAGCGGCAAGTTTCCTGATTTGATGAAACATAGTAAAGTGGTACCAATTTTTAAATCAGGTTGTAAGAGTGATCCTTCTAATTATAGACCGATATCTGTGCTTCCAGCGTTGAGTAAAATTTATGAAAAAATCATGTTGGACCAGATGGTCTCACACTTCAACTCTAATAGGATACTGCATGATCAGCAGTTTGGTTTCACGAAGGGTAGGTCAACAACGGACGCGGGAGTTAAACTCATCAGTCACATTCTAGAATCCTGGGAGAAGTCCCAGGACGCTATTGGCATTTTTTGTGATCTCTCAAAAGCGTTCGATTGCGTCGACCACAACACACTGATCTGTAAATTACATCACTACGGAATTCGTGGTCGAGCTGCTGATCTTGTTCTTTCCTATTTATCAAACCGGCAGCAAAAAGTAAATGTAAATGGGGCGACGTCCTCTGGGTCTTTAGTAAAGATGGGTGTGCCTCAAGGTTCAATTCTCGGGCCTTTTCTATTTCTTGTCTATATCAATGATCTCCCTTATATGATGGCCAAATTATCGGATATAATTCTATTTGCTGATGACACTTCGCTAATTTTTAAAATTCATAGAAAAGATACGGATCTCATTCATGTCAACGAAAGTCTAACTGTTCTCTCGAAATGGTTCGCAGCTAACAATCTTTTACTGAATGCAAACAAAACAAAATGTCTCAAGTTCTCTTTACCAAATGTAACACAACGTGACCTAAATTTAAATCTTGACGGTAAAAAACTTGATGTTATCGCGGAAACTGTATTCTTAGGGATTACTATCGACTCAAAACTGCAGTGGGGTGCGCACATTGGAAGTCTTTCGGGGAGGTTAAGCTCAGCTGCCTATGCAGTTAGGAAAATAAGGCAGTTAACTGATGTAGCCACAGCTAGGTTAGTATACTACGCTTATTTCCACAGTATTATGTCTTATGGCATTCTGCTGTGGGGATCGGCAGCAGACGTTGATTCAATTTTCATTTTGCAAAAGAGAGCAGTCCGCGCGATCTATAAAATGGGTCCTCGCGAGTCCCTCAGAGAAAAATTTAAAGAGATCGATATACTGACACTGCCTTCACTTTATATCCTAGAATGTATTTTATATGTCCGCAAAAACCGAGGGCTTTTCAAAATTAGAAGCGACTTCCATAATATAAACACGCGCAGTAAACACGAAATTGTAATACCCAAATTTAGATTAACAAAAACTAGCAAGTCATTTCTTATAAACAGTATACGCTTTTATAATAAGCTGCCAAAGTCAGTTACAGAACTGACCGATGGAAAGTTTAAAAATTGCATCAAACGTGTCCTTATTAAAAAAGCATATTACAAAATTAAGGACTACGTTGAAGATAAAGAAGTTTGGCTGTAGTTCCTTCTGCTCATGCGGCTTCCCTGGTAGCTCATAAACGACACAAATGTGTGGATGTCTCTAACTATTCCCAATACTATTTTTTTCATTCTTTTTATTCTTTTTTTTTTTACAATAGTTTTTCAATAATTGCACCTCTCGTTCATTGTTCAGAATAGTTACAGCACTGATGATAACATGTGTCTATTGTTTAAGTTAGTGTTCTTTTATTGTTTTATTTTTACTTTTGTATAGATTCTTTTTATTTACCTATTTTTTGTGAATGTGTGGACATTGTAGGCTTTGTATTTTTTTTTTTTTTTTCTCTATTACTACCGTCTGTAGTAAGCAATCGACTTATTGTCGGGCCTACGCTGTCCTCCCATACTTAAGTACTAACGCTGTAACTTCAAATATTGTAAAACCAAATGATTTTAAAAGAGTAACCATGGAGTTTCTTGCCGGTTCTTCTCCATAGGAAACGACCAACCCGAACCGTGCACCTTTTGTTGACGTTTTATAAGTGCCCATGTAGGCCTATGTAAAATAAAATATTTTGATTTTGATTTTTGATTTTGATTTTGCTTGTAGGTGCTTTGTGAAGAAGCTCCATCGAAACCTCATTTACTAATAACTTCAATCCTTCAGTTGAGGAATCAATCTGGGTACCGGTAATTTGAAGAATCTTCTGGACTGTCAGATCCAATAGGTCTTGAAGCTTCACTCTGGCTCCTCTCTCAGTTATTTCTTAATCATGTGGATAGCATCTCTTTTTAGCTTCAAGGAGTTTGTGATACGATGGTAACACTGCAAATACTGCAAGTAAATCTAACAGCGCTTAAACACAAGTATTTCCATTTTGACAGGTTCAATGATGTATAAAGACCAAGAGCATGATCTTCATCAAAAGATTTTTTCCTATTTTTCTTGAACAATAGCAACACTATCAGGGTTCTTCGTTATATGGTCAATAACACAAGCTAAGTCATTCTTCTTGTCTATCCTAAGTCTTTCGACTAATCCAAAAGTAAGTTCTTCCGGCGAATAGTCCAAAAGAGACTCTGTACGTTTTTTCTTCTGTTTGTTGCTGAGGTCAACAAATGGCTTCCTACTCTGAACTTCGGTAGATGTGCCCACAGTTGTTATACTTGATGTCGACGGAATCACAGCTGCTGTAGTATCGATGTCAAAGGAATATTGTCTGACGATATGTTTTCGATAACTTCATCTTGGGCTTGAAAAATCTCGGATAAATATGCCATAACATCACGCTTTATATTCCCTGAAGGGTTCGGCAAAGGTGTATACTACACTATAGTACACTGTCATTTCGCCAGTTATATTTAAGTCCCATGTAATAGGGGGCGAGCCTAATACACGGATGGGGCGCGCGGGGGACTTGTTTTATTAAAAATGATATTTTGGATTAATTTCAATTGAAAAACTCGTTAATGATATTAAGATAATTCAACATTAAAATATTAAACTTTAAAGCATCGTATCCGCCAAGGCCGCAGGGATACGCAAGCAATTTATATGTCGTCGTATTAAGGACAATAAGTACTTAACAGAATATAAGGTTTGCTTGCTACACTTTGATACTGAACGGAGAAAAAAAATAAAATTGATTTTCTCCCATACATTTTTATTTTAAATATTTTTTTTTAACGTGAAGGAGCAGTTTGTTTGAAAAGTTGTAGTAATAAGTATTAATCAGCGTTAAAATTCCTATACGAAAAAATTTTTTGTTAATTTAAATATGCATTTTCGATCCTATGTCCACCTTTTTGAAAATCCGGACCACTGTGCGGCGCTCGGGTTTCCTGGCCGTATTCGAAATCATTGTAATTAATTCTTTAAAAAGTAGTTTCCTTATTCAATTATTTTGTCACCGTTCATCTTAATATTTTTTGTAACAGATATCATCCCACATAATATTTCATTTCATAACCTTAATAAATAACCTTTTACATATACACCGTGTAAATCACCTCATCACGAAGCCGTCAACCAAGCATTCTGTACATGAAACTAAGTAACTTTACGCAAAAAATATTGCTGGGAAACGACTTTTTTTTTGGGGGTGTAAAATCATGTTTTGTGGTAGAACTCAATGTAACGCACTCAAAACATTGTGCTGATGGACGGATTGAATAGTACGGGGATCGTGGAGGTGTTAAAAGTAAAAATCTTACATTAAAAACTTGCACTTAAAAAAATACTTGTCAAAAAGTTGGAACTTTGACCCCTAATATCTCCGTAACTACAAGGTTCCCAGGTATAGTGTAGAACAAAAAAATGATCGCAATGACAGGGAGAACCAGTGCCTTTCGGCTTCGTTAAGAGGTGTTTTACACCCTTTATAGAGACTTCTTCTTCTAAGCCATGCGGATGAAACCCTTTTTTAGAGTCAAATAAGTTTCGACCAGAACACTGCCACGTCGACGGCGTTGTTGGTTGCTTGGCCGGTGTATAGGTTCCTCAAAGTGAAGGTGGAATTACGCATAGAGCGGGACAGGAGGTGAGCCACAGTTTTTGCTGAGGCACCGCATTTACACCGTGCTTATTTTTTCTACTCTTCCAGTCTGCATCTGAGTAGTACCTCTTCATTAGTTTTCATCTGAGATATTACTCCTTACCTAGTCAAATCATCTTTCATGAACTCCATGTACCGCTTTTATTTGGACTTCACGTAGGTACTCTTTTAATCACCCACAAGAAAATATTCCCCGAGATTTACGACATTTTTCTCATTCCTCCGCATCACTTGACAATGCCATCCATAACACAGGTGCACTTATATTATAAACAATTTAACAAAAGTACATACAACTGCAAATATATTGTGTACTCACCACAATCCAATCCCATTTGATATTCCAACTTGGAACGTGAGGTGAGCAGTCCAGAATTCAAGACTATGAATATTTATATTGGAGCAGGTAAAGTATATTCAGAAGTACGGGGTGTATCTACGATGCAGATTACATTGTTCATAAAGTTTTGATAGTGCAATTCGGGGCTGTAACGTATGCTATCTCACCTGTAGTCTCTTAGGAGTTGGGCAGAAAAGTTCCTAGTTGGACTTGTGCGGTTCATTGCAACACATTCCTCTTTTGTGTCGTCCTACTCTTATAAAGAAGCGTTCGTCTACAGAATTTTTTAAACTTCTACGAGTCACGACCCTTTTTTTTATTTGACAACGCACCGTCAAGGATTATACCAAGGACTGCGGGATGCATAGGTATCTCACTCAAACGACTTCTTCAGAGAAATCGCTCCTGTTCCTCCTATTTCGGACTGGAGAGAATACAAATGATAACGTAAACCACATGACACGTTGCAATCACGAGGACCTTTTCGCATCAAATGTAAAACAGACGAAACCTCCCCACTTTATTACACCTCACAACTTCACTCCATCACGTCTACATTTAGCCGAATTTATAGTTGTCTAAATAAATTCCTTTTGTGAGCCATAACAGGTGATTTGTCGGGGTTATGCTGTATTAGCGTGTAGAAATTATGAGACAACGTAATGAGGGTGCTACGAACGCGTTCAACTTTGCTCCCTAATACTTTAATTTTATGTACGAAGAAGATTCCGTTCCACATTTTATGTAAAAGGGTTTTAGTGTCAAAACGAAAGTTGAAATGTGTGGCCGTACTTAAAAATTACTTATAGCAAGGACGTCCTCTAGTTTATTGCTCAAAGTTATTTTACAGGCGTTTTAATAGTAAATGTATTCGGTCGACTACTTCCTGCCGTAATTTCCTCTTTGACTACGTACTACCTGGCTGTTAGATCGAGTTTAATACGATTTTCATGAACAATACGATTAGCTGTTGTACTTTACTTTATAAACAACGTTATTCCACTTTGTTTTTTTTTCTGAGATATTTCTTTGTTGCGGTCAAAAGTCCAGAAGCAATTTCACAAAGCGACCTTCTTCAATAAAGACCTTTCACACTCGTATATCGCACTCGTTCATCGTGAGCCAACATGAGCGCGGTATTGCTTAGGTGTCTGGTGTGTCATGCCGGTGAATATGCACATCGAGATGCTTCGGAACTTTGACTGTACATTACTTATATTTACTCTCACCTTATACAGTAGTTAAAGAAGTTCTTGCGAAACTGTTAATCTGGGCACAGACTGTCGTGAGGGTTTTTGCTAGTGCAAAAAAAAAAAATGATATTAAGTCTGGACTCTTATTATCAAAAATATTTAGAGTTTCGAGTTTTAAAATTGCTTACTGTGAATAAAAAATATAGACTACCAGTTTGTAGTAATTCATAGTATTCCTCTGTGTTGTGCATTGTATACAAAAAATATATCAGAGCAGTCTAGATTTATTTAAAAAAAAAAACATATCCAAACATTGAATTCTGTAGAAACACCCGTGACTTTTAGGATTTAAATGACCTGGTTTGTTTGTATTGTTCTACAAACGGTACTGAGCTAGTAGAGCTTAAAATGAAGTTTGCAATTTATACACAGACAAAAATATTTAAGTAATGTATTTTCTAGATTTGGTGTGAATATTTAAAACGCCAATTTACGTATTTTGACTTTTAAATCCTACTTCAAACAAACGTATTCAGCTGCTGAAAAATCCGTATAAAATTGATTGCTAATAACTGGGATTTGCGATCCGCGACCGTATGTGTCTTTTGCCACAGAATAGATAGAGGTACAGAAGATCCATGCAACAATGAAAAACAGGCGCACAAACGGAGACAGCACGTTTGCAGATTTCAAACGAATGGAAAGCAACATCGCGTCATCGTAATCAACTGTTCTATTCAAAATTTTAACAATTTCAATATTTTCGCGATACCCTCTCTATCCAAATATACGGGATAGCTAACACGCTATTTATTAAGTGTGCCTGCTTTTTCGCTCTTTGTATGAAGTGGGCCTTCTGCGTCTATGTTATTCTGTGTTTACGTGTACAGTTTGTAATTAGCGCTTTCCAGACTCAGGTTGATTACTCCAATTACCTCTTATTGAATTGACCGATGACACGGCGGTAAATAGGGACTTTTACACCGTTGATTGTTAATTTTGTTAGCTTATTAGCGACTTGGTTGAAATATGGTAACGAATTTTTGGATGATGAAAATGCTATTTAAATTTGCGGATTGGTTGGTTTCTGTTGGTTTCTTACTCTGCTATTCTCTGGTAAATTTTTGGCCTCTGCATTACATATTATCATCTAATACTTGGGTAATTTAATCTAGTAGCTAACTTTATCCAGACTATCTGTCTGTTTGTGTGTCTATTTGTTATAAGTTTGAAGTGTGTATTGTGTACCTGAGTATTTGTGAATCTGTGTGTCTGTATACCTGTGTGTCTATCTGTGGCATCAAAGCTCCTGAACGGATGAACAGTACGTCTACCATGAGTTTTAACAATCTATACTCGCTAGCGTCTGTAGTTAAAAAAATGTATGACAACTTTTACAGCGCCTCTAGCGGATAGTTGGGTACTAAAATGCGCAGTATGAGTCACTATAGTTATCTAACCTACGTCACCGTGTAGTAAACTAAACTACAGCGACTGCAAGTTTGGGCTTCATTTGCTTAGAATTTGGTAGTAAACACCAACACAGCTCATGGTACCATTGAAAAAGCTAACTATAGTATTTGCGTATTGACGCAACTATTGCAGTTACGTCAAGCGATCTAACTATGACAACTCATGGTAGACGTACCGATTTCGATTAAGATTTTTTACACACCTAGCCTAAAACTTACATACGTAGTACGAGTCCGTAGATAGCTTCTGAGAATCCACGTGGCGAAGCTGAGGGCAAAAGCTAGCACATACAAATGAATACGCAAAATCTACAATATCAATACAAACAGTATTTCATATTCCAATTATTTTCACGTCTACTTATAACTATCTATTTAAATACAGCCGTTATTGTATTAATTATTTCGAATCGTACATAAATTAAGTGTTGGCTGGGGGTTTGTTTCGAAAACAATTGTATACCTATGCGAAATAAATGAGATAGCTAATGTGGCTTTTACGTTTATGTTTATGTAAGACTGCTTCGATGGTCTAGTGGTTACAAGCATGACTCCTGAAAATGAGGATTCGATTCCCGGGTCGGGAAAGGTGTTATTGGGTTTTTCCATCAAGAACTACTCAGAGCAAGCAGGCAGCCACGGAGTTTTGAGTCTGGATGGCAATTTCGCTCGCCCCCAGGGGACTTAAATCTAACTGGCGAAATGTGGTGAACTATTAGGTACACCTCTGCCTAACCCTTCGGGGTTTACAGGCGTGATGTTATGTTATGTTTATGTAAGTCAGGTTGACTTTATTTTAGTTCTGATTATGAATTACTATATTATAAGGGTGAAATATGTAAGTGCTGTGCACACCTGTAAGTTACAAATACACTCTAGATTTCAAGTTGAATTGTCACAGTACCCCAAAGGTTGTATTAGTCAATAATTCGTTGGAGTACCATAATTAAATAAATGACCTATATCTGTACTTTCCCAAGACTTCAAGTGCAGCAGTACCACAGACTAACTGTCCTCCACCTTTCGCAAACAATCTCTCCCAGCCACTTTACTTTGCTACCTACTATTTTGACATTTATTTAGAGATCAATTAATTATATTTTTATTTTGTTAGATTAAATTATGAAATATTTTATAATGATAATGTATTATTTATACAAGGTGTTGTTTTGCATTCTCGTCAAATTCAAGGAGGTGACTATACTACTGATTCTCGTCCCGAATCAATAATAAAATGGGTAAGTAATTTTTATTTTTTTTCTTATTTACGAAAATCGGTAAGTGTGAACCCGTGTTTTAAACGCGGCCCGTCGGATTCTCGCCCTATAACCGTGCTTTCATACATACAAACAATCTCAAACGTTTATTCGATCATTTCTTATTCCCCAAACCACGTTAAGGGGTTATGCTGAAATACTTACAAACTTAAAAACCCAATAAAATCACCGTTTATTAATAATTAACTGGGTACCGTAATTTTAATTGATTATTTAGGTCTTTTGTGACATCCTCTTGAATTTTGACGAGGATGCAAAACAACACCTTGTATGTGTTTGTAGTTTAAGATAATGTCGCTGTTTGTTAAATTTTGTGATCATTTGCGACTGAAATTAATGATTCTATTCTTTTCTATTTACCAACCAGGACCAAGGGTACCTTACTAATCATCATCAAGATTTATCCTGCGTCTATCCCAATTTATTTGGGGTCGGCGCAGCATTTATTCCATTTCTATAGTTCAATACTAACAATTTCCGTTCTTCCCTGTAATGTTACGAATTTTGATGCAGTATTCAACATCATTTAAAGAATAAATAAATATAAATGAAAATTAATGGAAAATTTAGCTCATAATAATACCACAATTACTGAACTGCTGGGAAAGATGCAATTTCCTATCGTGAATATTTCGCAGTTTTTTTTTATAATTTACTGTGTAAAACTTCAGGGTAGGTACATTATAAAACTGTTCCTTGTATCAAAGTTCTTACAACACTGGTCGCCGCGAGAACTTTTAAAAGGAAAGTATTGTATCCTATTTATTTTCTAATTCGCAACAAATTAGAGTGATGTTTCTCAGAAACTTTGTTGTGCCCATGTTCAATCTACAATAAATACAGACATTGAATGTTTTATTACTTTGAAGAGGAAATCTGTGAAGTTCTATTTACCGGACTTTTTTGCAAACTACTAACTAGTGAAATATGGCGGTGTGCTGTCAGGTTGACCTCTGCCTAACCCAACGGGGATTAAGGCGTGATGTTATGTTAGTCTTGATCGTATAATTATTCATTAATTTAAGAGCGTTTACGCCTAACGACATTTTATACAAACTTTCATGTACTTATTTTCCGAAATGTCTGAACCGATTTTAATGAAAAAAAAAGGACAATCTGAAAGTGGCGCCGGTGACTGAAAAGATGTGTGGTAATCGGTTGTCGTGGTATGGGCAATGGGCATGTGATGTTGAGGAATGAGGAAACGTCATGAAGAAAGTTTTGAGTATGAATGTGGATGGGTTAAAAGAGGAAGACCAAAGAAAAGATGGATGGACTGTGTGACGGATGATATGGCAAAGAAAGGAGTGTCTCATGAGATGACAAGCAATAGAGAAGTATGGAAGAAGAAGACATGCTGCGGCGACCCCAAATAAATTGGGATAAGGGCAAGAGAATAATGATGATGATACGCATAAGCAGGATACATAGGCCTTAAAACTTACAAAAAAACAATTTATGAAATTTCTACTCCAGCTCCAGCTTGAGAACAGGTATTACTTAACTTCATGCCAATCAAAAGTTTATTCACTTCAATATTTGTTGGTTCTATACGAAACAAACATCGAAGTTTGCACAACTAAATTGTATTTGTAACTAATCGGTCACAAGTTCAACCCTACCGGCTCTTTCTTGGAATATGTTGGTTCTTTCATTACGTCACAAACGTTGTTAGGGTCTTGTGATGCCGTAGAGAGTATTTGGACTCTGCTTAACGACGTGTGAGCCCACTTTGAAGCAGTAATCTTCTGTGTATGTCTCAAACCAAGGTCGGTATGAGGACGAAAGGATAATGAACATTGACGTAGGGTTTAGAACCCCTGTAGTTGTGTTAGGCGCTTTTGAATTTGGAATGGCTATTGATTCTTATGATTTAAAAAAAAATGTTTTTTATAATTTATTTAATTTTAATCTGTGTGAAGGAGGATATGGGAAGAAAGGAGGTGGGCGATGAGATGACGAGTAAAAGAGAAGTATGGAAAAATAAGACATACTGCACCGAGCCTAAATAAATTGGGATAAGGGCGAAGGAGAAGGATGATGATGATGTTTGCAACAAACACAACAAGTATCTTCTATATGTATAAAAATCAATTGCTGTTCGTTAGTCTCGCTAAAACTCGAGAACGGCTGGGCCGATTTAGTTGATTATGGTTTTCAAATGTTTGTCGTAGTCCAGGAAAGGTTTAAAAGGTGAGAAAGGTAGGGAAGGGTAGGTAGGTAGGTAGGGTAGGATAGGTAGGGTAGATAGGTATGGTAGGGTAGGATAGGTAGGGTAGGGTAGGTAGGGTAGGGTAGGGTAGGGTAGAGTAAGTGGGTAGGGTAGGGTAGGGTAGGTAGGGTAGGGTAGTGCATTGCAACGCATGCCGGGGACAACTAGTCATCCATAAAAAATGTAATAAAAGCTGTCTGGCTATGTGTGTGCGTGTTTATAATAAGTTACCTAATGTATTACAAATATTAAATTGCAAGTTATTCAAAATTAAATTATATAAATGGCTCAATGAAAATAATTTCTATAGTATTAAGGATTTTTTTTAATATAAATTAAAATGTTGACCAAACCTAATTTGTTTATTCGTGTAAGTTTGCATGCTTTAATTTTAAGCAAAACAAAGCTATAATAACACCTCTGTATACCATATTTTAAGCAAATAAATGATCTTATCTTATCTAATCATAGACAGGAATAAATTATGAAAAAAATAATTGACATTAGTATTTTAAAATCGACGTATATAAGTTACGTTTACACTGCGCGCTCGTGCTAGGGCCTCTGGGTCATTCTCGCACGCCAGTTGTGAGTACTACGAACCTGACCATTCAAGTCTTGAAAAATTATTGCTCCAATAAGTTTTATTACCTGGTTTGTTTTTAAGTTTTGCAAGTGGTTTTCAATGGGCATGATTTAATTCCCAAAATAATATTGAGTATACACATTGTGATCATTCATCTTTGTTCAGAAACAATAACTTAGTGTTTTCTCAGTATTGTAGAGAGTCTTACTTTAACTCTAAGTTCCTTACCTAGAAAATAGTTCATCAAACAGTAAAACTCTTTGTTTATAAACGTTTGATTCTATTAATACCTTATTTTATCAGTTGATCGACAAAATCTTTAGTTTGTGTATAGTTTCACTGAACTAAATAAAATTATTGATTATTGGATGTTTGCTGATATGAAGATTACTGTTTATGTTGAATTTAAAAGTGAAGTTACCATTATTCGAAGGTATGCCTGACTAGGGAGGTATTCCAGATTGTAAATAGGTGTCTACCAATAAGCAATTTTAGCCATCCAATAAAGGGTAGCCAATTATAATTTGGTACCTAAAGTAAACCCAATCTTATACAACCTAAATCTAAAAATAACCCCTGTTAAAATTAGATACTCCACATTGTAACATAATTATTTTGGCAATTCATTACCTGCTAACCAAAGACATACGGGAGGGTCTTCTAAAGTGGGTGGTTGTCCCAGGGCTTTTGGTTACCCGTACAAGTGTCGTCAGTTCGAGGTGGTTAGCCACTAGCCACGAGCCACAAGCCCCCTACGTGCGCCTCACTATCTCAACGTTTATTGGTCATTTATTAGGTCGTATCACGTGAATAATGTAAGTAGAGCATTAATTATGTTTTATTTTTATTTAGCGAGATTGAAATGTCGCTCTGGTAGGTTCTTTATGTTTTAGAATCGATATATGGTTCTTTTTAGGTAACTTCGGCATAATAAGTGGTCATGCTAAAAGCCATAGCAACATGCTTTGGTAGGTTGAGCTAAACGTTCGAACCAAAAGACAATGTTCCCTCCAAATAAGTCTCCATTCAATGAGTATTGTCTTCGAGCTATCGACATTTGTAAGTTTCTTAAAAGTGTTCGTGTAAAGTTTTTAAACTTCATCGACCAGAGAGGCGGGTCGGTACAATCAGACTTGCGGTGTGTTACAGGTATGCCCGTGCAATCATAGTGAAAACTCTTGAAATAAGCCTCATCAATTCCATTCCTTGTTTGTATTTCTTTCCTTGTCACTCTGACGTACCTACCAAATACTACACAACATAATAAGGTATTGTAACTATCCAAAAACCGACATATCATTCGTTTGTTAAAAGTTTATGTGTTAAGCAGTTTCCAAACTTTGTCGACCTAAGGCGAAGATCGGTACAATCAGACTTGCGGCGGGTTACAAATGTGTCGCGTCAACTGCGCGAGTGCTGTGAACAACTCTGCAAGAGTCGTGCAAGTTATTGTGGGATGCCCAACATTTATTAAACATTTGTTGCAACTTGTACGAGTGGATTTCTTGTGTCTGCAACTATTTTGGGGTTAACTCTATGAATGTTGGGTTGAATGTTTGATTTAAGTTGTGGTGTTCAGGGTTTTGTATTCCATCTAGTAATTAAAATTGTGTTTGAACTTATACTATTACTTAGGTACGGGATATCTTCACTGATTATTTATTGTTTTGAGTTCCCGATATTTCGACGCTGTTGCGCCACGATCGCCATGATCGCGGGATGACTAGAGAATGCGGGTGCAGACAAATCTGTCTACCCTCTTCCTTTTTCATTTGCTACGCGTACCAAAGAGAAAGAATGAAAAAAGAAAATAAAAAAGTATAAGAATAGAAACGAAGTGAAGTGAAGTTCAGATAAAAATCGTGGAAGTTTAAAACAGTGTTTAAAATTTTGTTTCTGAACTTGTTTAAGGGATAATCCAATTTTTTTTCTTTGTCTGTCGGGTAGTTTATTGAAAAGTATTGGACACGTAGTTTTTCTTTTTTCACGTGGTCATAAAATTACGGATATATATTGAGTTGAAATGGCGCATGACGTCACATGTAGGTAAGTTTAATACCTACTTGTGACGTAGTAAGCCCCCACTCTCCAACTTTAATGAGTTTTATCTAAGTATTTTTTTGATATTTTGATAAAACAAAAAATACGTGTCTAATATTTTTGTATTACCTGTCTGACGGACAAAATAGAATGTCGTTTTCTTTACCCAGTCCGCACCCCTATTCTTCTTATTCTATTCTATTTATCGCTTATTGCGAAAAATAAGTTTCAATGTGTCTCTGGGAAAGCAACCATTGGGGCGGTTTAACTATCTTATTAATCAACTGAAAACCACATTTAAAAAAGTGGTGTAAATAAAACACAATGTAAAGTTTATGAAGCAGTCTATTTGTTTCAAATCCACAGCCATTCTTAGTCTATGCACTTAAATCATAATTCACAAACTACATATTTCACCGTCACCATAAAATAATACTAAATTGTAAAGATTTGATGACATTTTCTGGTTTTGTCATTATTTGGCCAAGTTTTCAGTTTTATTTCTTTAAATACCTACAGGTTGTAACGGAAAGGGTATATACATACTTAAGGGAGTGCTACAGACCATCAAATTAAACATATTTCTCCATCGGACAAACATCGTAATAGCGAAAAAAATATCAGATGCCCCATACATTTGTGTCGAATAGGTATTGAAATTTTGTATCGGCAGCAGATAATTGTTTCGCTATTACGATGTTTGTCCGATGGAGAAACATGTTCAGTTTGATGGTCTGTAGCACACCCTTTTTTTCGGATGTGGATTCATCAAATAACCCCTCCCGCTCTGGACGGAGCGGAAGGGAGTGTCAGACTAAGTAAACCCATCCATGTTCCTTCTTAGCCCTTTGTGTTCCAGGGCCACGGTATCTCTTTCCAACGGTCCCGCAGCCCTGGCAGGCATCGGCCCTCTGGGCCCCTTCCGAGTTCCTGACATCTCCTTGAGGCGCGCGTGGAACACGAACGCGCCGTCAGCACGGCCTTGCGTTATGAGACAGACAGGCGGTGAGCTAGCCCATTTCTCACCGTCCACAGGCCCGCGCCTACGGTGGCCGGGACACCTGGGACGTGAGGCTCTCAACCTCTCACGTTCCGCCACCTCCTTCGCTAGCATGACTGATTCGCAGAAGGAGGCGACGGCTTCCCATTCCCTCTCGCTCCGGGCCGGACGCGAGAGGTCGCCGCCGCCATCGCCGCTACGAGGACACGGCGGTGCTCAGTCCAAGCGGGGCACAGCTCTACGGTGTGCTCCACCGTGTCTTCCGGCCGATGTCTGTGGCACACCCTTAAGTATGTATATATATACCCTTTCCGTAACACCCTGTATATATATAAAAAATAATTATTTGATAATTTTAATGTATAGTTTTAAAACATCAGATGTTATTTTAAAAATAGTCGTATAACTATTTTACGATAAAATAATTGAACATATTTTTTGCCATAATGCTTTTAACTTAGGTAAAAATTTTCAATGAATAAATAAATGCAATACAACATTTTCATCAGCCTCAAATTGTAGTAAAAATAGTTAGTTTTTGACAAATAATTCTTTGCTAACTTATTCTAAAATCTTATTTCATAATTTTGCCATCTTTAAAGTTGTGTGGTCGTTTTCTTATCAATTGCTTACTGGCACTTATTAATGCTTCATAGAAAGTATTCGTTTTTAGTTGCGATTCAAACTTTTCACAATGTTCGAATAGTGTTGGGTACAAGTACTTCAGTTCTGCGTGATCTAATGTGGGGAACAAGTGATGTAGGGCATGGTCACCAAACCGAGTAATCGATTTAAAATGGTTGCCCGCGTAATCGATCCTCTCCACGATCGTATCCAACTGGTGCAGACCCCAATCAATATTTTCGTCTCTGAAAAAGACAAATAGCTTTAATTAAATCAGTACGTAGTATCAATCAATAAAATACAACGCATCGAAGGTCAATGTCAACCGCAAGACACAGACTTTTTTTATTTAATTTCGAAAATTTCGTCCATTTTTTGTGTTCATATAAATTATTTTCTTGTCAATGCCTTCAATAGATATTGACATGAAAAGTATTTAGAAAAAATATGTTCGTAAAAAGACTTCTTAAAGGATTTAAGTTTTTTGGAACCATTCTTTATATCTCTATTGTCCGTCGAAGCCTATCTATCAATTTGATCAATTCGGAATTCGTTTTGTATATTATTTTTCGCATCACTTTACCTTACAATGGAATAGGACTTATATGTTATTTGCCTGACGAAATAATTCGAGCAAATGCTACGCAGATTCTTTATTAATAGTCCAGATGTAAATAGTTTTATTAAATTAACGACACGGTTACCGATTGAAAATTCGCTGGATCGGGTGTTAAAAGCAGTTTCGGAGTAAAAGTTAATTGTAATTGCGTGAATGGTGAAGTTTGGGAACTGCCAGAAGTTGCTTTTGCCACGGTGTAACCGGAAGGTTCTGACGATAAAACTTGGCTATCGACTCACAGCTAGTTGTACTAATTGGTGTAACGTGCAATTTGTCGTCTTTTGAGAAATGATGATGAGAATAAACTCAAGTTTTTTAAGTTCATTCTTTGAAAGTTGACGCATTTTGAGGAAATTCAGATTAACTTATTAGTCAATCTGCATTGTTTTTGGAACGAAGTTCTTTATCGCGCGTTGCGAAGGGGGCTAGACGGAAAAAAATTAAGCCCAAAAGTTGTAACAACACTTTTTGCTATAGTTGTAAGCCGTGTGGCATGCGCGTGTTTCTCTGTCTGTCTCTCTCTCTCTCTCTCATAGAAAGTAAGCCAGTTATTTTCGTTTCGTCTTTCTATTTCGCGAATATTATAATTTAATTAAATAACTTCGTTCCATCCGGGTGTCCCTTGACACCTCTCAAGTTTTTTTTTGGTTTGTCTTGCATTGCGCTGTAAGTTTTTAAACTACCGAACTAGTTTTTTTTTTTGTTTGCTTGTCATGGGTCCCACTGTGGGGCAAAGGCCTACCCATTCTCCTTCCAAACCTCTCTATCTTATGCGATATCTGGCCCCATAAACATTATCATATCGTCACACCTTCACCGCGGTCTACCTCGACGGAGAGGTAAGCGAAGGTCGTTACTCACTGGACGCCTGACGGAGAAACAAGTTTATTATATAATAATATATTTTGCAATAACTTTAATGTCAGAGAAATAACACTATAAACATAAAACATTCCAAAGTTCAAATTCCACTAAGTATGGAAAAGAAAGCTAGTGAATCATTCTCCATACATTGTGCGTCAGTCAAATCACCCGCGGCATAACTTAACCGTTAGGTATGTTATATGTTGTATTTAACAGCAACTGTTAACTATGAAACTGACTTACGGCAACTGTGGATAAAGATCTTCTATTGGTCTATATTTGGGTCACAAATACCTTTATCGAATGATAGAGAAGTATGAACAATCAGTTTTGTTAGTGTTTCTAAATGTAGTTTCAGGATTGGGAAAACTATGTATGTATACTATGAATGACTGGCTCGTTGGTCGAGTTGTCGCAAGTACAACTGCTGAGCTTGAGGTCCTGGGTTCAATTCTCGGGTCGAGCAAAGTGTTATTGGGTTTTTTGATAAGGAATTCCTCAGTAGCCACGGAGTCTACATTTGTGCTCGGTTGATGACAATAGGCTCGCCCCCTATTACATGGGACTTAAAACATAACTGGCGATGTAGCATATCAATACATAAGTCTAAAAACAAAGATTTTATCCAGTAGTAATCGTTCCACGAGTTTATTTATGATATTTTTCAGTGAGAAGTAGCTAATATCAGTGATACACGAGTACATTGTTAGTTAGTACATTTTTTATAGACTGATACAATAGCAAGGTTAGTACCAAGGTCTCTTTTTCGGCTTGTTATAAAGAAAAACTGTGTAGGTGGAGGTTAAAATCTATGAGAATTGCGAAAATACAAGGTGTTGTTTTGCATCCTCGTCAAATTCAAGCAGGTAACTATACTAATGATTCTCGTTCCGAATCAATAACAAAATGGGTAGGTAATTTTTATTTTTTTTCTTATTTACGGAAATCGGTAAGTGTCTACCACCCCTGTTTTAAAACGCGGCCCGTCTGGTTCTTGCCCCATAACCTCGCTTACACACATACAAACAATCTCAAACGTTTATTCGATAATTTCTTATTCCCTAGACCACGCTAAGGGGGTTATTCTGAAATATTGACAAACTTAAACAACCCAAAAAATCATCATTTATTAATAATTAACTAGGTACCGTAATTTTAATTGATTATATGTCTTTTATGACCACCTCCTGAAATTTGACGAGGATGCAAAACAACATCTTGTATAATGAACGTGAATAAATTCTGAGTTTATTGTCTGCTTTTAAGTTTGATAACTTCTATTTATAGAGAGGTGAAGAAACCTAAGACAAACTTGACCTTTTTTCTCTGACTTTTGACTCTGACACCAGGGTCTAACCACACGATAGAGAAAAAGATTAAAAAAAATGAGAAATAAAATTGTAGCAATTCGGGAGTTAGTGTAGGAATCACTTTATTCATGTACATACATACGACTTTAAATAAATGCAAATGATATTATATAAGAACAATAGCAAAATACACGGCTGTGAATATTATAGTCGTAGTTCACGTCTATTATTATAATATTTGTGGTCGTTGGACAGGTATTAAGTGTTATTAAAAAAATTTTGTATTTAATTTAAATACATTTAATTCATTTGCATTTAGTGTATATAAATTAAACGCTACTTGTTTAATATTATTTACCTTATTCATTTGCATTATAGCATTGACAGTCTAGAAGTATGGCCGTCGGACTGCCAAGTCACAGTCACATCTGCCATATCATACGTCACAAGTACGAACTTAAGGGATACACCTCTGATTTTTTGGATTCATGTGTGTATCCTAATCGTAACTTTTCAAGCCTAAACCACTGAACCGATCATACTGAAATTTTTTATATACGTTGCCAGGTGTACAGAAACGGCCATAGGGTGGTACCTTTCATCTCGAAAATAAATACTGTTTCCGAGGAAAACAACAATAATGTTTTAATGATAATAGATGGCGCCACGTGTCCGAGCCCGTTATTGTGAAATTATAAATTAACGCGAGTGAAGCTGCGGGCAAAAGCTAGTTGTATAATAATAACCAGTTGCTTCGATGAAGAAAAATATCGTGAGGAAACTTCTTCTTCTTCTTTTTTTTGTATAGACTCTTTTTCTTAGTTACCGATTGTTTGTAAATGTGTGGACATTGTAGTGCTTACAGATTCCTAGATCCTTGGTAACTTTTTATCTTGTTCTACGTTTTGTAGTAAGCAACGACTTATTTTCGTGCTAATGTTCGTGCCAACGCTGTAACATAGAAAAATTGTAACGCCAAATGATTTTAAAAGAGTAACCATGGAGTTTATTGCCGGTTCTTCTCCATAGGAAACGACCAACCCGAACCGAGCACCTCTTGTCGACGTTTTACAAGTGCCCATGTAGGCCTATGTGAAATAAAAATATTTTGATTTTGAAACTAAAACGCCAGAAACATATTTCTCGACGGCATGTCAGCCAGTCATGTAAGAAGCCCATGGGTGGGATAAAAACTGTAACACTAGGATAGGCACTAAGCAACACGAAAAGAAGAAAGTTTACTTTCATATACTCATATGTAGGTAAATACTTTGTGGCAGTACAATGGGGATGGTGACTCATTTTTTTTTATTTGTCTGTCGGGTAGATTATTAAAAAGGATTTGACACGTATTTTTTCTTTTTACACTTAATCGTAAAATTACGGAGATATTTTGAGTTGAAATTACGCATGACGTCACGGCTCAGTACATTTTATACCTAGTTGTGACGTAGTGAGCCCCCACTCTCCAACTTTAATGCGTTTTAACTAAGTATTTTTTTGTTAACTTGATAAAACAAATAATACGTATCTAATATTTTTGTATTACCTGATTGACGGACAAAATAGAATTTCGTTTTCTTTACCCAGTCATCATCCCTATTATTTGACAAGAAGTCATTCTATATTTGCCTAATAAATGAAAGAAGCAGCCTTAGGCTTGTTAAATCGCATTTCATATCAGGATTAGGTCATTGTCAGGAAGTCAGGAGCTTAGTAGCTGATGCTTGGGCCCCCTATATTTTATTTTGTATCTGCATTTCTCTTTTGAAACTCCAACATTTTGTAAAGGGCGAGTTTGTTTGTTGGTTGAATGGACCTTTAGGTGGATACTGGATATAGGCTTCAAAGAATGTGCTAATAAGTAAAATTAGCTAAAAAGCTCTGTTAACTTACCTCGGCACATCACCTTCAAAGAAGTTCCTATGACTATGGTGGCCGGCTGTCAGTCCATATATCACGAAGAACAAACTGGCTGGTATCAATGTTAGTAGCCATACACCGATGGTCCAGTGCAGTGGCAGACCCCCCATCAGGTACATCCAGGTTGGTATCGTGAAGGGGATCAAGTTCTTCCAGCTAAAAGTCTTGCCTTCATGGTTGGTTGCGCAGAGGACTATCCTGGAATTACACGAGAATTATTCTATTAGACGTCAGAAGACTTGTCTACGCATTGTTTTTGAATCAGTTGAAGATTAAACATGTCAAAATCATCATCAAAGATTCTTAATTCGAAAAAAGTTTCAATCTGAATTCTTTGAACACCTGACGTTCTCCGCTTCTTAGTTTTTTAGTTGGTAAAAAGTAACGATTTAAACTTCCCAGCAATGTCTGATGTCATTCCAAATCTTCCTAGACTGTATAAGTGTTCGTTAGAATGAAAGCATTTATTATTTGAATATCTAAGCCCATTTTTCAAAATCCTTATTGAAACATAAACCGAGTTCTGTAGGTTTATATAAGTGTTAATTATTCTGCCTATAGTTAGCAAAAGATATTTTCGAATGTAGTTGTGTTTAAATTCACCGAACAATGGTTTTAATTACTCGAATCTGTTGCCAATGTAATCCTTGTATTGTGCCCGGAGTCCTGTATTAATTCAAATCAGAAACGTGGGTATTTTGTTTCCAAATATTATTTGCCTCAATTCAACTACCTGTACAATACAATCAAATAAGTGAGAACGGGATATAATCCTGTCGCGGAACACCCAATATCTCTACGACTTTGTTAAAATTTTCAACTTTGCTACAGTAATTTCGTTCGCTATTTCAGTGAAATGTTCCGGAAACCGGTTTTAGCACACGGTTGTTTGTTTGGGAACAA
Source organism: Cerastis leucographa (assembly GCA_963082945.1). Taxonomy (NCBI): domain Eukaryota; kingdom Metazoa; phylum Arthropoda; class Insecta; order Lepidoptera; family Noctuidae; genus Cerastis; species Cerastis leucographa. The sequence goes on along the minus strand of OY720356.1, from coordinate 13,711,712 downwards.
AACGGGTTTTATATTATTCAGTTTTGTTACATCACAGTTCATGGAGTTTGGAGCAAAACATACGAGACACGTGTAACGCTGCTTAGTTTAGATATCAGATTTGTTGGTTGCAAACAGCATTTGTTCCAGTTTTGTTAATTTTGACTAACAAAACTGGAACATGCAATCCAAAACTCGAAGCATTTGCTTTTCGATTGTCAGGGAGTCTGTCAGGTATTCCGACATTTGAAGTTAGTTGCCCGTTCCAAAACATCATCATCTGTCTAGCGATTTCCCATCTACGTTGGGTCGGCTTACAGTCTCACTGGATGCAGCCAAATACCAGTATTTCACAGGGAGTGACTGCCTATCTGACCTCCACAACCCAGTTAGTACTGAGGAATACGATACCCCTTGGTGATACTGGTTGTCAGGGTTTCGGGCCACTTACTATCTATGACGGCTGTCAAAGATCTACAATTGACAGCCGGGACCAACGTCTTAACGTGCTTTCCGAGGCACGGAGGAAACTCGGTATGTAATGGTTGGTCACTCATCCACGGACCAACCTAGGCAAGCACGGTTTAACCGGAAAATCGACCCGAGAGGCTGTAATTATTTAGCTACGAGCTCCCCCCAAACATAGATCGATATTAAAAAAAACATACCAAAAACTCCATGGACTCTTCTTAGTATATATGTATAACAGAATTCAAGGGGGCAATTTATGGAAATTGTTAATGGATGGTGGAACAAAGCATTTGATTGAATCAATTCATCATTTAGGATTCAATGAACCAAGCGTAATGTAAGTAGAATAATATTGATAATATTGAACCTTGTAATATTTAAAATAAATTATAGCATGTAACATCGTACACACGGCGTCCAATCAAAACCATTTTATGCGGATCTCTTCATTGTATTGGAAATCTACACAAAGCGGGGGGCCATGTTATACTGGAAATAAATAGCTTGATGTATCAACGTGTGTGAAAAAATAAAATTTTTGTGTATAAAAAAAAGCGCAAATTATTATTGCTTGGTTGGCTGGACAACAGTTACCTAACCTCGATGTCAAGCGAAAACTTTTTAAAACAAATGCTATTTGTTTCACGGGAATGATTCCTATTATTTATTGCCTATAAATACATTCACGTGTTACTGGGGAGTTTGTTCCGCCACTTCTTCTTCCCAGCTAAAACACTAGGAAGTGGCGAAGGGCGGGCGTTTTGGGGGACTGTCTCTTGTAATTTTGACTTTCAAAAAGTGCTGATTATTGAATGACTTTTGATTTTGATTTTGACTTCTGCTAAATTTTCAACTTTTGTCAAGTGAGTCAAGCGTTCAAATTCCAAAAGCGTGCTTTTATTTAGGTATCGCCCATTGTTAGCCAGAAGTTTAGGAATAAACGTTAGGTAATTTCAAGAAGAATTATTAGATTTATTTTATTACTTACTCTGTAACGAATAACGTCAAGAAGGACGCTCCATAAACAATGGGGTAGTAGAAGGCACCCATTTGAGCCCATATGGGTTTGTCTTTATAAGGCAAGAACTGTAGAAACGGCTCTATCATGGACAGCTCCACATCTTGAGCTGTATTCGTGTGCAGGTGATGTGACATCGCGTGGGATACCCGCCAGTCACTGGAAAAAGAAAACGAAAAATTGAGGTAAAAAAAATGTTGGACTTACGAGGTACGCCAGCAGTAGCGAGTAGCACTCTGATTGGCAAACAGTTTTTATCTAAGGTGAATAGTACGAAGCCTGGTTTTTTTGTTTTTTTTTTTTTTATATTATGAATGCAAATACTGATGTAATAGCTGCTAACAACTATTTACCAATTAATACTACCTACGGTTGATCCGATAAAAAATCAGACAGTTTTATGAAAGGAAGTTCGTTTGAAAGGAAGTTTGAAGCTCCTCTAAAGTCTTCGTCTAAGTGCATGCATTTAAATATTGGGTCTATCATTTCTGTCATCTTATGTAGTTCAATCCTATTTATATTAAATCAAAGACTACAAGGCAATTATCACTGTTAATTGATTAATTAAAACCAGTTACAACTCGAGCAAGCCATGACTATTAAGTGCTTCAACTTCAGTCTGAATAGCGGGGGTTTAAATCCATTAAAGAGTTTTGCATTCGCACAAAATTGAATATTGTACTTCCCAATCAAAAGCGATTCTCATAGGACACCGCTCGTCCGCGCGGTTGGCCGGTGAAGCAGATCTAACATCGCATTGGTTTGTATGAAATCCGTTGATGCCTACCACGCGGCGCACTGCTACAAAACAATCGCCCAAGTGGCGTTTCATAAATGATAAATGATGTTTATTTTGCAAGTAGGTTTTTACAAACAATTTCACGTCTTTTTTTTTTTAAACTAGATGGGGCCGGCCATAGATAGTCTAAAGTACTCTGAGGTCGTTCTATCAAGTCAAGTAAAAATCGCGTGGCACTGAGTATGTGATCGGCACATTCGATTCTGCAGTATTTGTTGAACAACAAAACAATCATCATCTGCCTTTTTTTTCAACTATTTTGGGGTCCAGTCCAGTCTAACCGAATGCAGCTGAATGATAGTATTCTACATGCAACGACTGCCGTCACAATCCAGTTCGCGCTGGGTTATACGATACCCTTTGGTAAGACTGGTTGTCAGGATTTCAGGCCACTGACGGTTGTCAGTGGACGTGTGCATGGCTTCACGCACTTTCTGACGGTCCCCATCCACGGATCAGCGACCTTCGCAAGCGCGGTTTAACCTTAAAAAACAAGGCGTATGGCTGTGAGTATTTAGCCATGAGCTCCTCTACGAGCGACCGAAATCAATCAAAATACATAAGTGCGACTTTACTATGCCATCCCGAACACGAGATTTCTCTCAGCAGCGGTCAATTTGTAAACTTGAACAATTGGTTGAAAATTAGGACTACTGCATGCACGTCAAATGTGGTCTGCAGTTCCACGAAGCCGTGAAGCAATATTAGCTACTTCATGGTCAGAATTCTGACTGATAAAAATTAATGTGAAAGCGAGTATGTTAGTCTGTCCTGCGCTTTCACGTCGTTACTGAACGACACCTAATTAGGCACACAAACGTTTCTCATAATGATGGACTCAGGCTTTTTTTATTGTTTTTACGTGGACACCTATCGGGGTACTTGTCCCCGATACGAAAGAAGTAGAAGATTGCTTCTGCTTAGTAAATGAAGTTTCTGTCAAAAGTTGCTAACCTCTTATAAATGAGAAAAATAATTTAGGGGGAGGACTGAAAAGCTTACAATTTAATTTTATCAAATGCTCCCTGCATTTGATAAAATTAAATTGTAAGCTTTTCAGTGTTTTTTAATAAAGTTGCTGAGCAGCAGGAAGAAAATTTCCAGGAGGGGGACTGAGCAGGCTAGGAAAAAAAGTAGCAGAAAGTTAATAAGGAAAATACAATTTATAACGCAAGTAAATTCTGAATTCTTTTCTCGCCTTCTCATCAAGACAAAGGTTAATGCTAACAATGACCACTGAAGTAACAGTCCTTTCCGTTTCACGTTTTTGTTACTTTATTTGTGTTCATAAAATCATATTTTCATGCTGTAAACAATCAAAATTTTACATCAAGATGCTTGTATCTTAGCACAATCTTACGGACCGTTTCTAGTATAATAAGCAGTAGCGAAATTATCCTGTAAGATTTTCATAAGTCAACAAGTAAGCAATGTTGGTTTATGGCGCGCAATATCCGTACTTTGCAGTCCACGTTTATGTTGCATTGCCCGCCATCTTAACGAATAAAGAATTCTTATTGGTTTCGTTATATTTTATGAAGCAGTGTACATAGAATTGCTTATTACAGGATTATTCCAGTGGGGTAACCCACTTAGTTGTCCCATCCGTGGGACAAAATGAATTTCTTGCGTCACATTTATTGATTTTAGTATCACTCGCATAAATTCTAAGTTAACTCTTTCACACTAGACGTGGTACTATTCTGTTTGGAGCATTAAGTGCTATTTCTAGGCACTCCAAATAATAAATTACAATTTTTTCATAAAAAGAATAGACGTTGGAAGAAAATAATTGCTTGAACATAATAATATAATGTAGATACACCAACGGAAACCGATATGATTAACAAACATGCTAGCAGTAAAAAACAAAACACAGAATTAAAAAAAAACAATGCATTGAAAATCAGTCGGTAAACCTGACAGGTAACTGTGAGCCGCTTGTTAGTGGTTCGATCAGTAACCACTATAAATTGGCCTCTTATGCTATTGAAACTCTGCACTACGCTACCCCAGCACAAGTTCGATGTTTACTACAGACATGTGAATGCTGTCTACGATACGCCGCATTTAGTTGGTCATTATTATTGAAGTTTCAAGTTGGAGGTCAATCAATAGCTCAAGTCCAAGGTATTCGTATTATTTTATAATGGCTTCATTTCTTGGTAAGATATTTATTCCTGTTTATATAGTAATTATATACTTTTGCTAAGTTTCTTCTGATACATATTGGAAGAGACCTTTAAAATCTAAAATTATTCAAATTCTAATAGCATCTCATGTCCTTTAATATAATATTTTGTATAATATATGTTGGGTTAGGTTAGGAAAGAATCAGTCCAGAAAGATTCAGTGCTCGTAAGAAATCATAATTTATGTGAAAGAGCAAAGATAAAAATGTAGAATGTACGCAGTGCCAAATACACAATGAGCAATACGACCAATGAAAAAAATTGTGTCGATAAATTAATATGGATCACAAATTATTATAGCAGATCTTACTTGCCAGCATACCGTTTAAGTTTATGTATTTGCCAAATTCAGGAATACCTAAGTTTTAAAGGTATGTAAACACAAACTCACCTATACGACATTCCACCTAGGTTAAATAAGTACATTCTCCAACTGTCACTGCGGTGGAAGTAATTATGTGCACAAGTGACAATGGAGCTAAGCACTAAGCCGTTCAAGATAGTCAAGGATGCTCCTAAGAGGAAGCTCTGGGTCCAACCCCAACAGCTCATGGGGCTTAAAACGAGCAAGGCAAATAGTAAGGAGTCGGAAACGAAGTCACTCTTCTTTCTTAAATCTTTCGGAATTTCAGGCAGTTGCGCCATGACTTTCAATTTCAAGGTCTTGTAAAATCCGTCTTCTTTGAATGTGAATGGATGGCTTCTAGGCTTTGATGCCTTTCTTACGTAGTAGTTTGGTAGGAAAATCTCTGCAACTCCTTTGAGGTGATGTGTCTCAAAGGCCTCTGTTATGTCTGTGCCCTGAGGAACACCAAAAAATAATTGTTAGTTTCGCATTTATGTTGTTGTACATAACAGTTTTGTCGTGAAATAACCTATTTAAATTTTATGCGTATTGTTAATGTAATGTTGTTTGTTTCAGTCAGTTACTAGCTTCAATAATCTCGACCTCATATAGAACTACATTAACATACAATTGAATATGAGAATGACCTTTAAACAATTTTGCTTACTATATAATATTCTATATTTCCATTTATTTTTTCTTTACTATAACATAAACATAACAAGCAAGTCTGTAATCCCAGAAAGTGATTCTATCAATCAGGTACAAATTCGGACTCCGGCTGCTACAGAGAAATTCTTAATGGGAAGCCCCAATAATACTTAGACCGACCTCTGAATCGACCCCGGATCTCGTGCTCAAAAGCTGCGCTTGAAACTAGACAAACCAGGCAGTAACAGTCACTTGCTGTATACTCCACTTATTTGTAGGTCCATTCATCATCATCATCATCAGCCTATAATGTTCCCACTGCTGGGACACAGGCCTCCTCTCAATGAGAGGGAGTGGGCTTTAATCCACCACGCGGGCCCAGTGCGGGTTGGTAGATGTCACATGTCTTCTAGGACATGCCGGTTTCCTCACGATGTTTTCCTTCACCGTTTTGAGAGCAGCGGTGATGAAATAAATTACACAAAGTAATGCGCCTGCCTGGGTTCGAACCTACGACTTACTGCTCGTAAGTCGGGGCTGCCACCACTGGGCCACCGCCACTCTCTCTAGTAGGTCAATTACAAGCTAATTTTGAGATCAAATTCCCCAAACCTTAATTTTCCCATTAGTTAATAGTTTTTGGTTAATTACAAATGACAAGACACTTGAACACTAATGGAATTGACAATTAATTAACATAATCAACTGTTAAATTCGAAAATAATTATAGGAACAAGGTAAGGGGTGCTATCAAATGCCGAGTTGTAAGAAGGTTTATTGTTTGTCATTACTTATTTCGCTCCAAACAAGGAAAATAATAATTTATTTAACAACATTGAATGAGATGGGGCGTCTGTTACTCGGTTATATTCGGCTCGGTTCTGACTTCTCGATTAGTCGTTATTTCAAGTAGGTACTATTTTCTTATGGAATATCACTATATTAATTTGTGTGGGCTAAGAGTTCGTACTTGGTAATAAGTAAATTTTGAGCATTTACTTCCGTCTCATTAAATATTCGACTTCGAGGGAGTAATTCAGAACCCTTTGTTACAATAGATTGAATAATTAAGACATTGTATTTAGGATATTGTATTCAAAGGTCGCTAAGTTGTCAGCGATGTTTATTCACCAAATCATTCATTTTCGCTGAATCAGAACAATGTTTTATTCCAACCAATAACCAAAAACTAGTTTTAATAACTAGTTAGATAACTAGTTTTTGTGGATCCTACTAAGTTTAGTTTATAAGTACAATGCTCTCACACAGACTTGAAAAGTGACTTAATATGTGTATTTATTTATAGGTATAGTTTGTACATGTAGATACAATGAATAAACAACGGACGAAGTATATTGGATACCATGATAGTATCAGAGCTGTATTATTTATTGTACAGTCGCAGTTCGCAAATGACAGTATCAGGTCTCAGTGTGATAGAAATGGAGCTTGTCGCCATTTATCGCGATCGGATCCCAGCCCGGACAGTACTGGTCATTTTTATCGGTCAATGAAAGAGGAAAATCATTTACGGGTTTGTGCTACTTGAAAAGAAGAGATGAAAAATATTTGGAGATTTGTTTGGACTTTAAAAGCTTTGCGATCGGGATTTTATTGTGCACTTGACTTTTAACGCACGGTTTAACGTCTAGGGTTAAAAACTGAACAGTCAGCCTCAGCATCTGAGTTTTTAATTGTGAGTGCCATCTCACAGGTCAACCTAGGAGGTGGTCGTCTGCTTAATCGGAGTATCCTGTGGGTGCCTTGAGTGTAATGCCTCTAGTCAGGACATAAGACAGCATCTGCGCTGCGAATGCGCTCTTTTGGAGTCTCAATGCTCGGCTCAGTACCAGGAGTTAAAATTTATAGTGCTATAAAAAAATAAAAACTGCGGTGCCTATATTCTAAGTTCAGATGATTGTGACGAGTAACTTCCATACAAATTAATGACCTGTGCGAGGTTTTGACGTCTTCGACATGGATGATCGATGGTTTGGTGTAGTAGAAACTATCGATCGACGTCGACTAATCCATCATACCATCGATCGATGGCATCGATCGGCGATCGATCAAATGGTGTGGTAACACCCTAACACGATGCGTTTGAGACTTTGATGACCATAATAGGGACTTAATTAAATTGTAAAAAAAACTCGACAAACGGAAATTCAAGCAACTGAAATTAATTAAAAACCCGAACAATAAAAACATGACGAGTGCGTCCCAACGTACGGTCAATGAGCGTCAATGTTAAGCTATTTTCAAAGGTATTATTTTCTTAATCATTTCAAACTTTAATTTTTATTATATATTTTTCGACTCGTTAATACCAATAATAAGATACTTAAGTGAAATAACCTTAAGACGCATAACATTTTAAATCTTTCATCGTACCTACTTTATTATAAAAAAATGGCAGTGCTATCTAGGATAAGAAAGAAATAATGCCTAGCAAACGAATTGAGATCTAATAAGAATGTAACCAAGCATACCTTAGTAACAGATATCCAATGGGATCCTCCGGGGTGTGCCGTCACGAAGTCCGTTAAATCATACAAGCTTTCATGTATCCTCCACAAATCTTCGGCGCCATCTTGCATTCGCTTTGCCTTCAGCCAGTTATGGGCAGATTTTGGCGTCGCGTCCCGCAGTATTGGGTATTCCAATCGGGGAAAGCTTATTTGGTGTCTTTCTGTATTTGGCGCCATTTTGTCTTGTCACTGCGAATAAATAAAAACAAACTGTCAATGTAGTTAAGAAAATGAATTAAATAACAAAGAAACAGCCAAGCATAGGCACTTTGTTCGACGACACGACCTTCCGCCTCGCTGCTTCTTTACGTCTTGGTGCCGCCTGCTGCTCTCCTCATCGCTGTCACTGTGGTGAAGCTGTCAACAGCCTCGAACACCACGGCCTGTCATGCAACCGAAGTGCGGGACGTTTTGCGCGGCACGCGAACATAAATGACATCATCCGTCGAGCTCTTGTTACCGTCGGCGTTCCAGCTATTTTAGAACCCAATGGCTTGGCACGCGACGATGGCAAAAGACCGGACGGCATGTCTTTGTTTCCTTGGAGGATGGGTAGGCCTTTAGTGTGGGACGCAACTTGCGTCGATACTCTTGCGCCATCACATCTTCCAAGCTCATCGTGCTGTACAGGCACTGCCGCTGCGGCTGCGGAGAACCTCAAGCGGCATAAATATAGTAACCTTTGCGGTAACTATATTTTTGAGCCGTTTGGGGTTGAAACTCTGGGGCCGTGGGGTCCGAGTGCTCACAGCCTTTTCAAGGAAATATCTAAACGCCTAGTTGACACTTCCCGTGACCCAAGGGCTGGGTTTTACTTTAGCCAGAGGCTAAGTATTGCCATACAACGTGGCAACGCCGCCAGTCTCTTGGGCACGTTACCAGTTGACAGCGTTGAGGAGGAGTTTTTTGACGCCCTTTTATAATTTGTTGTTATTTTAGTTATCTAGTTTTAAAAATAATATTAATTTGCCAAGTATTTTCCACTAAGTAAAATGTAAAGGACTGCTTCGTTGGGTAACCAACAAGCAGGCTGCGAAGCACTGTTGCTGAGCATAAATAAGGTTTTAAGTTCGATTCTTAAATTGTGCAATTTGTTATTGGGTTTTTCTATCAGGATTTTCTCAATTGCAATCTGTATACTGATTTTTGCCCGCTTGATGGCAATAGGTTAGTCCCCCTGGTATTAAATTAAACACAACCATTCACACCACTGCCTTACACTTTACATGCATAAGGAATTAAACCTTTATTTTTGTTTGCAAAAAATATTAAATATATGTAACTGCTCATGTAAAGAAGCGGTGTCTTAATCAAATCACGCAAACTTAAAGTGGTTCTAAAAATATAGACTAGGTTGAAAAAAATTAAACCGGTCCTATAAACATTGGATTAGCCAAAACTAGAAACTACCTAATTACGGTCCAGACTCAAAAAAAAAAGTTGTTTATTAGTCTATGCAGTCACCTAGATTAACGTTCGAATTATCCTTTATTCGTTTTTCTTTTAAAAGATTGATTGATTGATCTAAAGTATGAAAATTAATATCATTCAAAAGTTCCTCATGATCATCTGCCTAAACTTTTCCAAAATATACACATTGGCGTCGGATTCCAGTGTAATCTCAATGTTTTACAGGGAATGACTGCCTATCTCACCTCCAAAACCCAGTTACTGGGTAATACGATATACCTCTAACTAGGACTGGTTGTCAGGATTTCTGGCTTCTGACTATACATAGTCATCTCATATACACAGATCGACTGTCAAATACCTATAAATAGTAGCCGGGATCAACAGTTCAAGGTGGTCTCATGGTCTCTGTTATGACGTCACCCTTCCAAGAAGTGACTTCGACCAATATAGCTTAACCATCGATCAACCCGTACGTCAGTTTTTTTTGCCACGAGCCTTTCCAGCAAAAACCGTGCTAACTGACAAGCTCACAGCCTCTTTAAGGAAATTTTGAATCGCCTGGTTGACACTTCCCGTGACCCAAGGAATGGCTTTTACCTTGGCAAGAGTTGAGGAGTTTTTTGATATTTTATAGTTAGTTAATAGTTTATTAGGGTTCCGTACCCAAAGGGTCAAACGGGACCCTATTATTGAGACGTCCGTCTGTCACCAGGCTGTATCTCATGAACCGTGATAGGTAGCCACTTGAAATTTAAATTTATGAGGCTATAAACAACAAAATTACTGAAAACAGAAAATAAATATTTATGGGGGCTCCCATACAAAAAAGTGTTTTTTTTTGCTCGTTTTTACAAATAATGGTACGGGACCCTTCGTGCGCGACTCCGACTCGCACTTAGCCGGTTTTTTACTATAGTTTCTTGAAAAGTTCTAACAAATAAATCAATAAACATAAAATTAAAGTATAATTGAGTAGAAATGCCAACATAATTTTATACCGTTACATCGTAAAAAAAATCCCACCGTGGCTATCTAAATTTCAAAACATAAACAGAATGATCTAAATATAGCATGAGTTTATTCTATATTAGGTTGTCTAGTTAATTTGCATAACCAGACGTAAACAAAGTAATAAACGTTATAGAACATAAAATTATAAAACATTCTACATCGATCTCACATATTTGTAACTAGCTGTGCCCGCGACTTCGTCCGCCATTCTTCATTCTTCGTCACCCTCTATTCCTTCCAACGATCACGATTTTGGGCGACTTGTTTTCACGGTGAAAATACGAAAGGTTATTGAAAATTCATTTCAGTAATAGGTCAAATAAGAAATGAAAGCTTTTATAGAAGTTCATAATTTTTTCTACTTACTACAATACATGTCGTAGTTCATAGGCGCGTTTCTGCTGTCGTGACATCGAAAACTTAATAAGCTTAGGTCTTACTGAATTCAAATATAAGTCCATCAGCAAGGTTATAGCGTTGCAGAACTTTTCTGGTGTGCCAATCTCTTAGTTCCCACTGTTTCCATAAAAGTTTCTTAAGCCATTTTTGTCACACATAATATATCATAGGTATAATTCATAAAGCTTATTGTCAAGTGTTCGAACATTCGGTGGCTGAAAAAAACGGCACACCTTTTACCATCCTCACCAGCTCCGGTGTCATAGCTATAACGAGTGCTGAGCCCGCCCAGCCGTTCCTATGGCCTGCCCAATTTATTCGGCAAAGCATATAGATAGCATGTCATACTCGAAAACTAACGACCCACCAGCGGACAAACATGAAAAATACCTATTAATAATGGTAAAGAAACAAATAATGTATAAAATAATAAATATATACCAGCTTGAATTCGTTCAAGTTGATACCCTCAACCAATAATTAACATTAAAGTAGGAATTAATCTACCCTCAAAAAATAAATAAAATATAAAGTTAAATATAATATAATTAATAAAAGAATATGATGATGTATAACTATCAAAATAGAAATTCAAATTCTTAATATAATTACGACCCGCCAGCGGACCGTATGGAAAAATCAAAATATTTTATTTTACATAGGCCTACATGGGCACTTATAAAACGTCAACAAAAGGTGCACGGTTCGGGTTGGTCGTTTCCTATGGAGAAGAACCGGTAAGAAACTCCATGGTTATTCCTTTAAAATCATTTGGTTATACAACATTTAAAGTTACAGCGTTAGTACTTTAATATGGGAGGACAGCGTAGGCCCGACAATAAGTCGTGTGAGTGAGTGAGTGGCAGTGAGAGTGTTAAGTGAAACATTATTCGCATCAGGTTTAAGAAGCCTTTTATGCCATTTATTTACGTGACTCACAAGCCGCGCTTGAATAGCAAGGCTTAAGATATTATAGTGCAGTATTTAATAAAAATATGTAATGCACTTAGTACTTTTATACCGACAAAAGGGTAGTTAAGTAAAACCAGTTTACTTAAAAGGTTAAGGTTCCAATCAAGACGACCAGACACCACCAGCAAACCACCAGATACCTACTCACTGACTCAGAAGGCGTTATTAATTGATATGGAAACTTACTAGGTAGTTAATTTTATTAAACCTAGTATTTAAATTATTCTAAAATGTGTCATTTTAAGCGAAAAGTAGAAAAAAAAAACCTAAAAAAAAAAGAGTAAGCAGTAAGAGCCTAGTTGTGCGACCATCGGACTGCTATGTCTCCAGTTCGAACCAAAGACCCACCTCTGATTTTTGTGGTTCATGTGCGTATTGTATCACTTGCTTCGGTGAAGAAAAACATCGTGAGGAAACCTGCATGCCTGAGACATATTTCTCGACGGCATGTAAAGCCAAGTCAGAGGCCCATGCGCGCCATATAAACCAGGCGCGATAAAAAAAAGACCCAAACGCCTTCAGCTTCGCCTTTTAGCATTCAAGCGTCTTCGGTCTTATGTAGACTCTCATTGACCAGAAATTCGCCAGTATTATCCGAATAATAACACAGTATTTAGATTCAAAGTACTTTGTAGACAAACAATGGTTTGGAAGATACTTATTTTATTCTAAGAATCTTACGTCAATCAAAGTTACATACAAATAAATACTCGCATGTAATTACGATTACGTAAATATGCTCATTAATTTAACAACGGTTTTCATTCAAAATATTACAGTTAATATACCTACAAAATTAAATTAAAACCGCAATGAGAATTATAATTATGGGGTAATATTATAATTAATAAGCATACATTATAATATGATACTGTTAATGTCTAACTCGGGAGGCAGAGGTAATTCAATTGTGGCTGTTCTTTGTGCATTTCTTCCTTCTTCAGAGTTATAATTTTACTACTAAAGTAATATTACTAAGTTTTTTTTTCTATTTTGCTAGTGATACAGATACAATAGCACTGTGTAATCAGCCTAATTATAATGTCGGCCCGGCTGGGTTTACGCCTACTTTTTGTAAGAGGGAGCACTTTTTTAGCAGCAACTATGGCATGCGAAACCTGGTTTTGGTCCCATAGTATAACCCGGTTTTCCCCGTTTTTTACAATGGGACCGAAACTGGGTTTTAACGATGCTTTAATAGCGCGTCCCATAATTTCCACTGGTCCACCACATATTCATATCGTTATTCGGATTCCATGATATTTAAAGATCTCACAATGGGCTTAAAGCAAAGGTACCTTATACGTTTACGGACCGTGTTGGGCATAGCATAAATAATAAAATGAATGCTTAAAATAAAAATAATATCAATATTGAAGGAAAAACTGTTTATAATATGAAGATTAATTACATACCTAATAACCTAGTGGTAATTAGTAAAATGCAAGGGCTACAAAATGTTCTTGCAGTTGCAGCATTCCGATGCGATAGTGCGGAATGAGGGCAAATAAAGTTGAACAAATGAATTGAATCTTTGTTTTTTGCTTTAGTGGTTAAAGTCGAGTGCAATAAGAAAAAAAAATACTACTATAGTGGTCGGATTTTCATGGGACTTTTTTTTATTGAGTTCCTAGAGGTGTAGAAAAGAAAGTAAACAAAAACCTTCGTCGCTTGCTACTCTGTCTTTTTTTTTTATTTTCATGTTTTTTTTTTCGTTTTTGATAAACTTGTAATATGATGAATTTATTTTGTGGGGTAATAGTGTGACCTGTGTGTATCCATTAAACGCCCATTTGGTAATTGTTAATAAAAAATTATTACTAATTAATTTCTTATTTTATTTTGAAATTAGGAATTTTAAGGCTAATATTTCTTTGAAATGTATTAGCCTCTTAAACTTCTACATAGACGGTTTGTTAGTCACTTCACTCATTCATTAATGTAGTTTTATGGAACATTTTACGTCCAATTATCTGTAATAGAGTATTAGGTTACCAATTCCAAAAGAAATCTTAGTCTAAAACTCCGGTAATTTAGAAATAATTGAAGAAAATAGGGAATTAAAAAAAAACTTTAAATATTCATTTCACCGACCACAATGAACAAGGAAACTGACCATATTGGAGTTTAATGGATGCACACATGTCACAGTTTACTGCCACAACATAAAATCGGCGAATTTCAAGTTATTCGTAAGCGTAAAAAAAAACCAAAGGAAAGTTTTTGTTTTCAACTTCTGCACATCTCTTGAAACTCAATAAATATATAACTCATAAAATATGTCCCATGAAAATCCAACCACTATAAACTTCGTTCCTCTTCGTTGTCTTTTTTGCACTCGACTACTACACGTTGGTACGTTCTTTCTATGTTGGTTTCATTTTATTTGAAATTAATGCCCCATAAGAAAGGAAATTCTTTCCTGAAGCTAGCTTTCACAATTTTAGAATTTCAATATCCGGGTAGAAGTTTCTCTTATAGGTCTATGTTTTTTAATGCGCGAGCATTATCAATGAAAATAGGTACTTTAGTAAATATTTTGTTTACCAAATTAGTTTGACAAAACATTGATAAGAATTATTTATCGCGAATCCAAAGTACACACTTATAATTTTAAGAGAACACCCCAGCACGCGTAGCATAACCGCCGTAGAAACGGGCTATGTCGACGGAAGAATCGACATACTGACACATTGTCATTGTCTATCTTTCATTATGTCAATTCTTCCGTAGACAAAACTCGTTTCTACAGTGGTCATGCTACGCGTGCAGAGACGATAAAAAACTAACCTTTATAATTATTCCCTTCCCACCGTCAAAGTTTTTGTTGACAATCACAAAATAAATAAACACTAAGTTGAAACGGTTATTTTTTAAAGCGTAACATAAAACAAGTGCGTCCGCCAATCGGCGCGCGTTGGCCCTGACTGCGTCTGCGCACGCGATAGAGTTCCGTTGATACGCTTACCAAACGTAATTACTTATATCAGTGGTTATGCTTCGATGAATACTTTGTCTTTTAAATGTTTACAGGAAGCTAGTATGTTGATAACAATAAAGAAGACATTTATAGGGATCCGCGAAAGAATCCCGCGAAATTAAAACTTTCTTATTTTTTTTGTAAATTGTTATACTGTACTTTATGTTGAAAAGTGCTATACGCGGCAATTATATTATTAGATATTAAAACGATTACAAATTACTTCGCGACTCGCCCCTGTTTCGCACGGGGCGACGCCTATCAGGTCGAAAACTCCGTATATATGAGCATGACACGTGTTATATATTAAGATAATAAAGCTAAACCTATTTTTTAAAATTAGTTAATAATTAAGTATAACCAGCTTATGGAGCAAGATGCACTAGTAATCTGACGATATCTTGGATGGACTGCCGGAAGACCTAGTAATCAGTATGTAATCATGATGTAACTCAGGGAAGGCCTATAGCTGATATGATTAATGAATGGAATACAGGTTACAAAATATGGATTCCTGATTAAACATAATTTTGCTGACATAATATCAAATTAGTACAGTAAGCTAAAATACCTGACAAAATGTAGGTCGACATTTATTTGTTGATAATTGCTGTTTTCAGTAAATATAAATAAGGAACTACTAAGTAATAGGCACACGTTATGTAAGTATTTATAATTGAACGAACCAGTCGTTTTTGATAACATAACATAACTTGCTATCCGTGAAGGGTTAGGCAGAGCTGTACCTAATAGTCCTCCCATATTTCGCCAGTTACGTAAAAGTCCCATGTCCCAATAGAGGACAACCGGCGAGGCGTGGCTACTGACATCAACCGAGAACCAATCCATAGTCCGTGACTGCTACTAAGAAATTCCTAATCGAAAAACTCAATAATACTTTGCCGCACGTGGGAATCAAACCCAAAACGTAATGCTGTACAGTACATGCGACCAACGAAACAGTAGTTCTTAAAACTTATTTCAAATTGTTATGTGAAGTTCCTGACTGTACACAAATGCATTCATGTTTATAATAACAGTTATATTTATAGTTTATGTTATCTTTTTGGAGAAAGAACTTTCGAAAAGCGGTACAATGACATCGTTACCTATATATTAGTGTAATTTAAGTGAAGATCAGTTTAAGTACTGTAATAGTTTATGAGAAGAAAGTAAGTACTGTAATAGTTTTGGAGATACATTAAAGGACTTAGGGTTACGTATCTTTGTTCTGCTCTGGTCCTTTTCTTTGAAGTCAGTTAATTAGAATATTAGTTTTATTAATATTGAGATATTTTCCATTTCTAATTTGTTCCGGCTTGTTTATCTGTTTTGTTCTGGGGGAGTCTTGCCAAGAGGTATCGTATTACCCAAATAATTGGGTAATGAACTGAATGTAGCTGGCAGTTACTCCATTTAAAATAATGGTATTCAGCAACATCCGATTAGATTGGAAACCAACACCAACATAGTTGGGAAAAGGCTAAGCAGATAATGATTTTTCTTTCCGGGTAGACCGGACGCCAAGCCGAACCCAATGTACATGGAAAATAAACCAGGCAGGTGATGATGATGTACCTATCGTTTTAATTATTATTATTATTTTGACGGCACGGTTGGCGCAGTGGTTGAGCAATCGACTGCTGCGCTGCGTGTCGCGGGTTCGATCCACGCACGAACCAAATATTTGTATGGCCTACAAATAGTTGTTCCGGGTCTGGCTGTTTGTGTATGTCAGTTCAAATGTTTGTAAACGCACGATACACGATACATGACAAAATCCTAGTGTGGGACAACGTTTTTTTATAAATAAAAATAAATCCAATTATTACCTCTTTTATACATATAAAACTAACTTAACTGTAGTTAGTTAGATTTTATAAATTTAACCTATTATTATTTTTGAGTGTTTCCTTATTAGGTTTTGAATATTAATCTGCATTTCAAAGTAAATTGTTTCTGGCCTTGATCTATCTGATGTAATCTTAGGAAAACTAGCACATAAACTCGATTAAGTTTACAGAATCTGTTCGTTTCCTGATAAACCAGATTTTGCAATCGTTAAACCTGATTTGAT
The DNA here is from genome assembly GCA_963082945.1 of Cerastis leucographa. Classification (NCBI taxonomy): domain Eukaryota; kingdom Metazoa; phylum Arthropoda; class Insecta; order Lepidoptera; family Noctuidae; genus Cerastis; species Cerastis leucographa. The sequence continues at coordinate 13,694,873 of OY720356.1, read as the reverse complement.
TAGATTAGGTAGCAGAATAACGTTGTAAACTTATTTAAAATAAAATAGGGGGTGGAAGAGAGAGAGAGAGATTCCATCATCCAACCTCCCCCCATATGGGATTTTTACTTTCCTTTTCGTAATATCCAACTGATGACGCAAATACATAACCTAAATAAACGATACTGTTACTGATTACTGAAATCGTAAAATTAAAAATGCTTACAAGTACCTAATGAATAAGATTAAAAAAAAACATCAGTAAGGAAATTCTCCCATAATCGTATTTAAGTGATAAATAAAAGCAGGTTAATCAGGTTTCATTTAATTATTTCAAGTAAAACGAATCGATATTGTTACCTAAACGAATCGTATTTTTTTTCTTCTTTTTAGGTACATTTTTAAGTGAATTTATCATGTAATTTTTGTTAGTAAATCGCTATGGAAGAAGTGGCCTTTGCAAAGGAATGAGACAGAACAGGCTAGAAAAAAAAAACAAAAAAACTCAATAGATCAAACCATATTCATCGTAGAATATATTTGAATTCTGGTTTATTGAGTTTTATTGGTTCAAGGATGCAGGTAGGGAACTTCATTGCAGGCTATGCATCACCTGTTTTTAATTACGTTCTGGACCATTGAAGCTGCAGTCAAAGAGACCTCTGTGCCACTGTCGATATTCTTGTTAAAGTATTGAGCCAATAAAATAAATAATTTTGACAGCAAACAGTTGCTTATGAGGACTTGAAATTACTAACCTCACAAAATCAAATTTTTGCTATGATAATAATCATAACCAAAACGCTGTCCACAGATAGACAGACATTTAAAGAAAAGTATACAACCTGTTTTTTTTTTATATCCCATAACTCTAAGGTTATATTCTGTAGGTAAAATATTACTAAAACTCATAGAAGGTGATGTGGTGGTGGTAAAAAAATGCATAGTTTCGGAGATATCATCAATCACAATTTATTTAGGTCAAAAATTATCACCAATATTATCGAATCTTTACTTTTGCGAGGTTGCCAAACTTCGCAGTAGTGTAGTAAAATAGTGGTAGTTTCATTGATAAATACGAGTAATTCTTTTTATTCAAACCAATTTCATATTTAAACCCAAGAAAATGCGAAAAAAAAAATAGTATGGTTGAAACATAATTCATATGCCAGTTGATACTTTGATATGGTCTCAATCATATCCTAGAGTTATGGAATATAAAAAAAAAAAAAAACAGGTTGTATACACTAGGACGTTTATAAAAATATGTCTGTACTTAGTTACAAGATTGGTGTCATTAACAAAAAAAAAAAAAACAGTGTACACTATTCTCACACAGTCAAATGAATTCGAATTTGGAAGCAAAACCAACTCTAGTACCAGTATGCTTTTAGCTAGTCGGTCCATCTAGATTAACAGTGAAACACGCTATATAAAGCTAAGGGGGTCATTTATAAGAGGGGCAGCTCAAATGTCTGCATATAAAGCTTAGTGGTCCACACGTATGACCCCGGCGAAGAGCATATTATAATATATCGAGCGGCCTGACAGTATAGTATCCAGCTTTAAGTTGGGTGCCTCTGTTACTAGTTCGACAATTACACCCGTATCTTCAAACAAGTGAAAGAGTTACTTGAGTAAAAGTTATTATTTAAGATACGTTTTTTATTATGTAGTTTTGTAATTGCTCGAAGATAGAACTGTCAAAAGTAAAAATTCTTAGCTCTGCTTTCTTTGACTTGTCTGTTGAATAAAAACGTTTGCATAAGTAAATACTTAATAAACTTAAGTTGTTACTTTAATTGAATACGGATACGGGTGTGAATGTCGTATGAGGACCAAGACAAAGCGATATTTCTTTTTAAGTCCATATCATTGGAAAACATTTAAATAAATTTCTGAGGTGTATTTCAACTTAAAGTTCTCCGTCTCTAAGGGAATTTCTCCTGTATCGTGGGTGCGTTTACAAACAGTTAAACTCACATACAAAAACAGCCAGACCCGGAACAACTATCAGTAGGCCATACAAATATTTATTCCATGCAGGGATCGAACCCGCGACACGCAGCGCAGCAGTCGATCGCTCAACCACTGCGCTAACCGTGCCGTCAAGTTTACAATTATGGATACGTCAAAAACGTATTGGATTGAAATCAGTCCCCGAAAAGCTGCTGTCAATCTTGCTGAAAGTACGGAAGGTTTGAAAGGGAATCAACGAAAAAAGAACAAATTAACTAGATTTCAAATACACAAAGGCAACAAAAAACTGTCAAAGATCACAGACAGTCGAAACTTTTCTTTTTCCTTATCGATATTTCATGTAGGAAATAATAAAAGCTTTTAGGGCTGACTGGGTTTTGTATCAAATAGAGTTGTAACGGTTTTACGTACAGTAGGTTTATTAGGGACCTATACATCTGCCTAGCTTTTTCCCAAACTATCTTGGAGTCGGCTTCCAGTCTAACCGGATGCAGCTGAGTACGAGTATTTTACAGCAAGCGACTGTCTATCTGACCTCCACAACCCAGTAACTGGGTAATACGATACCCCTTGGTAAGGCTGGATATCAGACTTTTTGGCTTCTGACTACTCGTAAAAAGATCTACAAATGACAGCTGGGACCAACGGCTTAACGTGTTTTCCGAGGCACGGAGGAAACTCTGTATGTAATTATGGTCACCCATCAACGGACCAACCTCGGCAAGCATGGCTTAACCTTAAAGATCGAACCGGGCGGCTGTTATTATTTAGCCACGAGCTCCTCGTTGTTAGGGACCTATGTAGAACTAAAATAAAATAAAAAATATTAAATGCTGTGGACTGTATAAAATTAATGTAATAGAAATAAAGTACAATGACTGTTGGTAAAACGTATAGAGTGCAAGCGCGTGCCTCTCCGTCAGAGATCGGTCGCGAAGACGCCAGGTCAAGCTACCCGAAACTGTCAAAACTTCTTAATCAACCTTGAACCGTAACCTTAAATGATAAGGTTGAAAAGCTATTAAAGAAATTTGACAGATTGTTGTAGCTTGCTGTGCTGGCTTCTATACACGCGGAGACCAATCAAGCCTTACAAAACCAGTTTAATCGGATCTCTTATTATACGTAAATCTATACAAAACGAGTCCATGTTAAACTGCAAATGCATAGCGTGATGCGTCGCCGTGCGTAGGTACCTACATTTCGGATACAATATAAGTATTGAAAAATTCATTTTGGAATAAATAAAGATTTTTCTTAAAGCAGTATTGTTTAACTGTTATTCCAGTGTGGGAAAGAGACGGAGCTATACAGGATGTCAAGCGCTATCTCTTTCCCACACTGGAAAAGAAGTAACACAATAATATTTTAAGGCGTCATGCTAGGCCAGCTGACCAGGAAACTTGCAAGCTACCTAATAAGTAATTTTCATAAGTAATCATAAATGTTTAAGAGAGTAAAAGCTAATGCGGGGAAAATGCGTCGGCAATCGCATTTTAAACCTAAAACTATCAAAATGGAGGAAAACCTACGAATACTACTGAGCGTTTTGTAGTAATAAGTCTTTTTGATTGCAATTGGTGTGTTTTAGTCACGACCCCTTTTTTTTTTTTTTTGAAAAGCTGCTTTTTAATCTAAACCTTAACTGTCATCTCTCTAGTATTATTTGTTAAGACACTACAGGAGATAGTGCGTCTTAGCCACAAACTATAAGACCACCATGTTAAAAATAAAGGTATTACGTGAAAGCTTCACGTAATACCTTTATTTTTAACATTCTTCTTCTTCTTAACGCGTGGTTAGTGCCTAATTTGCGGCCAGAGATTTTTTTGTATGCCATCCATACGCCTCTGACTTGGCCATACATGCCGTTAAGAAAAATCTCTAATAACACCAAAGTCGCGTTATATGGATTTGTAATTGTGTGTATATTTGAAGGGGTAAAAATTTATTAAGGCTTGTGAAATTTGCGTATAAGGTGCATTCTAAGTTAAGGTTAATTACAATGTTTTAAATAATTAGCATAACTGGTGATAATAATCTACAGTGCTTGCTATAAATTATTTTCGTTTTAATAGTCTATTATTTTTCATTAGTTTTAATTTTCCGGTTTTATTCACGGATATGACGAAACTAAGCGGAATCTTCAAGATAAAATTCCCCAAAAAAAGTTCTACAGAACAGACCAATTCCCTCAGTTAAAACGCAAAGAACAGTTAATCGTTTTTTTTTTATCAAACCCCACACCACTCATAAATTATTTATTTATAATGTGCAACTAGATAATACGCTATTTTCAGATACGTTTTGATTTGTGCCTGCTTGATGACAATAGGCCCCACCCCTATTATATCAGATTTACATAACTGAAGAAATGTTCATGTACTACAAGTACACCTCTGCCCACGGGGATAACAGGCGTGCTGACATGTTATGTTACTTAAGTTTTGCTTTCAGAAACGCGGTCCCAATGAATTTCATCATATAAAACATCGCTTTTAACTAAAGTTCATGTAGGAATATTCCATCGAACGTTCTACATTCAATTCAATAAGAACCTTTTAGTAACAGTCGCCTACTTCTTCGCAAATAATATTTCCATCAGCATAAGAGATGAGTGGACCTATATTTAGAATCTAGGTAGGTTTGTGGAGCTAGGCGGAATATCAGACCGCCATCTACAAACGCTACTTAGCACAAACTTTGTCTAAGCGTTATTAATGTTACTGTCGCACAAGATAAATGTCAAAGCACAAGTCGAAGATAGAGACAAGAATATATCAAAGCCAAAACACGCGTACAGTAACGTTTGTAGATCTCAGCCTTAGTCCATTCAATTCAAATAGGGTCGGGTTCTAAAGCCAGTATTTTAACAAGATTACCCGAAGTTCGTCAAAGATGTGAAATGAATTCGGGGTTGTGGCCATCAGCGTTGAAGTTTCATCCTTTTGTGAATTATGAATTGTAAATAGAACTTGGCCCAACCCTTTGGTATTCAGGAAAATAGGTTTTCGTAGTTAGCAATCACAGTATTCTGACTTGTAATCATTTTCTTTCTTTAATTCTTAATGTTTGAAAACAGTGAAAATTCAACCTTAGCCAAGATAATGTAGAAATACGCCTCACTTTCTATTCATTTGACATTTCTGCATCGTTACGTACGTTTCACCTCGACTGAAGAAGTGAAACGTCTAAACACAAAATAAATAAAAAATGAACATGAACGATAAAACCTATTTTCACTTGAGTGAGTGAGAGAGAGTCTGATAGCATCATAAGTGATATAAATATTAATATAATTATGTAAGTGATATAAGCACTTGAATTTAATATATAAACCTCTAATGTTAAACCTCCAGACAAAATTCTAGTAAAAGGTGCCGTAAATGAAAATTCCTGATTTAATCAGGTTGCCAATAAACTCAGAACATAACATACCTAACGCTCAAACATTTCGTGGTACATTGAGTGTGAATATAGGAATACGAACAAAAAGTAAAAACCTGGTTTACGATACATACTAACAGAGTCCATTTTCTAAATCACTCGCGTTATTTGAGTCCATAAATTGGATACCTAGGTGTGAGAACACTTTGGATTTATTTCATTTGATCCTCGGTTGCCGGTAGACTCGTGCATTCAATAAAGAGTTACCGGAGGGTAGAATATTTTTGTTTGGAAAATAGAACAGATATTCAGCATACTATTTAGTTTGGATAAAACCTAGCTATCCAAACTAAATTATTTTGGCCCATTTAATGCCTCAATAGGGGATGATCGAATGTTTTTTTTTCTATCGGGTAAATTATTGAAAAGTATTGGACACGTATTTTTTTCTTTTTTCACGTGGTCTTAAAATTACGGAGATATATTGAGTTGAAATGGCGCATGACGTCACGTGTAGGTAATTTTTATACCTACTTATGACGTAGCGAGCCCCCACTCTCCAGCTTTAATGAGTTTTAACTAAGTATTTTTTTTGATATTTTGATAAAACAAAAAATACGTGTCTAATATTTTTTTATTACCTGTCTGACAGACAAAATAGAATTTCGTTTTCTTTACCCCTATTGTATGCTGAAATGTTCAGGAGTTCGTTCGCTAAACCAGGAGATATAGTTTTTGAAACTATCACTATCTCCGTAATATTAGCCGATAGATACAGGTGTAAACGGACTCGTCACGAAGCTGTTAACCACGCATTATGTAAATCAAACTAATTAAGAGCGTCTAAGCCTTAGTACATTCCGAGCCTGTGGACGGTGAGAAATGGGCTAGCTCACCGTCCGTCCGTCTCATGACGACAGGCCGTGTCGACGGCGCGTACGTGTTCCACGCGCGCCTCAAGGAGATGTCAGCAAACCGGAAGGGGTCCGAAAGGGCCGATGCCTGCCGGGGCTGCGGGTTGTTCGAAAGAGATACCGCGGCCCTGGAACACAAAGGGCTAAGAAGGAACATGGGTGGGTTTTAGTCAGTCAAGTCTGACACTCCCTCCCGCTCCGCCCAGAGCGGGAGAAGTCATTTGATGATTTCCCATCCGCAAAAAAAAAAAAAAGCCTTAGTACATTTCATACAAATTTTCAAGTCCTTATTTTTCAAAATAATTCAATCAATTTTAATGAAGCTGCTCCTCCTCAATTAAACTCCTAATTATTACTAATTTTTTTTAAAACCCCAGTCTTCAGGGGGGTTCTAATTTCGAATCTACCACACCTGTGGAAGTAGTTTATATCCTTTCATCAACTATAAAAGACGTGATGATCTTGAAACGGCTCAGCAGATTTTCTAACACCCCTCTATTTTGAGGTTAATAAAAACTTGTGAAAAAATTGGGACTTTGACCTCCAATATCTCTGTTCCCAGGTATGATCCAGAACAAAAAAAAAACTATCGCAATGACTGTCTTCTCGCATTAAACGAATTTCCGTGATGAACTTTCACTAGGTCACCAGTCAACCCTGTGCGAATCCTTCCCTCGCTGCGCCTTGTACGGTCGACACATAATAACCTTAAAATGTGAGATTTAATAATTGATTACCTGGGAGACCGGGCTCTGCTCGGGTGAAAATGGAGAAAACGAATTTTACTAGTATGAGACCTACGTAGATCGATTTTTCGCCATACATACAAATATTTGCTCATGTATAGGATACTAGCTGTCCCGCGCAACTTCGTCTGCGTCAAATTTTCCCCGTTTTCGAAACATTTTTCATTGTTACTCCGCTCCGACTGGTCGTAGCGTGATGATATATAGCCTATGTCCTTCCCCAGGTTGAAATCTATCTTCTTGCCAAATTTCATTAAGATCCAATCAGCCGTTTAGTCGTGAAAAGGTAACAAACAAACAAACATACAAACCAACAAACAAACAGAGTGACATTCGGATTTATAATATTATATATAATATATATATATAAATATATAATATATATATATATATATAGTATGGATAGTATGGATTAATATTTTTGAGCTGTAGTCACATCCTAAAGATTGTTGAGAATGTGACATAGGCCTAATAGTCCGGCTATAATTGGCAAAACTGTTGGGATTTAATAGTCCTATACTTTCCTAGTAGCTAAGACACATAAATTCCCTATAGACCACAACATACATTAGATTCTGATCTGATATTAAAAATAAATAAGCGCCATGTTTCGAGTCGGAAACATAAGCTCCACGGATTACATTCGAACTACTACGGGCTTCTCTCTTTTATATTGTTTACTTAGCCGGTTTTCTCCAACACTAGTTTTTACTTAAACGTCATCATCTGCCTAGCCTTTTCCCAAACTTTGTTGGGGCCGGCTTCCAGTCTAACCGGATGCAGCTGAGTATAAGTATTTAAAATGAAGCGACTGCCTATCTGACCTCCACAAACCAGTGACTGGCAAATACGATACCCCTTGGTAAGACTGGATGTCAGACTTTCGGCTTCTGACTACTCGTAACTTGTCAAAGATCTACAAATGACAGCCAGGACCAACGGCTTAACGTGCTTTCCAGGACACTGAGGAAACTCGGTATGTAATTATGGTCACCCATCCACGGACCAACCTTGGCAAGCACGACTTAACCTTATAGATCGACCCGTGCGGCAGGTATTATTTAGCCACGAGGTCCTCCCAGTTTTTACTTCAACGTAATATTATATACAAATTAAGCAATAACTTAGCACAAAAAATCATACCGCCAATAAGGCTATGACTTAATTTTCTACACCGCCACCGATTTGCCGACGTGTATTGCTTCGACAAATCTGACCGGTTAGGCGGTTGCCTAGTAACAGATTTTTACCACAATTTACTCATGCCGAACTTAATGCTTCGGGCAAACAGTGCGGATTGAAAAAAAACTGGATTGCGGAAACTTAATTTTGACAGATAATGTACTACTAAAATATCAGTCGAAATCCAGTGTTGCATTAAAAAAAATGGAATCAAGAAACGAATGGTGAAAAGTAAATTGTTGCTTAGGAAACGACTTATGTTTTGTATTATCTAACAAGGCGACGCTTTACCCTTGCCTTTAGTGAAATAGGGCACTAGTGTTTTACTCAGGGAACTAACTGTTTTTCTCTCAAAGTTGTGTCTAAAATTCGACCCTCGAAAACCTCTCTTTATATTATGTTTCATGAAGTTTGTAAAAGCGTTGCGCCGCTGGCAATGCCATTGAAAAATGTTTTGCGTTTTTTAGGTGCTGTTTGGTCTTTTACACGAAAAAAGTTGAGACTAATGGTGCGATCATACTGGTATGGACAATTTGGGGAAGCGACCGCGGTTCCAAAAAAAAATATACTGTAAAATCAAAACCACTCCGCAATTTTGATATACGAAGAATCCTTTATTTAAAAATAATTCTTTACATTACAGACAAAGGTAGATATATTTTATAGCACTTGACTATAACTAAGGGGTGTTTTTTTCAATAGGTGGTATTTACACTTCAAACTTATTTTCACAAACCGCTTTCTATGGTAAATAGAAAATTTGAATTTTAGTTAAGAAAGATCAGAAGGGAATATCAATTTAAATACTTTCTCCGATGGCATACTTTTGAAAAATCACTCCTAAACTAGATTTTACCAAGAAAATACGTCATTTTTCCGTAATGAAACAAAAATTAGAACCTTCTTTGTCAACGAACACCGAACACAGCTTTCAGTACATTTGTAGCAATTCACAAGATCCGTGTCCACTATCTAGATAAAGTGGGGTACACAATTGAGATTTACACAGCTCAACTTATTGAATTTGTTCAGTGTACCCTTTAGTGAATGCCGGGGCAACGCCATTCATTTGTGCGATCTCTTTGAAACTACGACGGTCCTGTTTACGATAGTCATGACTAAAAGCGAATGTGAGATGTGTTTTGCTTTTTAGAATAGGTGATTGGATGTTTGTGGGTGTTAGGATGCAACTACGCGTATAAAATCAGTCCATAACGCTTCTATTACTGAGAGTCAGTTCTTTGCGAGGGAGAGGACATGCGTCCAGGTCCACTTTTGTAGGTGAAAACGTTTTGCGGAAACGGGCATGCCCTAGAATCAAAAATCAAAGATGGTGAAGTGTGTCCCATTCCCTCTCGTAGAGTGGTGGTCTGTGTCCTAGCTGTGGGAAGTTAAGCTGATTATTTATACAGGGTAACAAAAACGTTAAAGCCAAGTAACTGTTGAAGATTATTATATGTACTGTTACTGTTAGCCTGTGCCTTCACACTACTGGGCAAAAGCCTCTCCCCACCCCTTCCAAATCCTTCGATCCAGGACCAATGTGGACCACTGGTCGTTGGTTCTGTCCAGCTCGTTCCGCCATCTCCTGCGAGGTCTATCGCGTCGCCTTCTGGATGTGTCAGGGCTCCACATTGTGATTATCAGACTCCACATCGTGATTGTGATTACAGCTCGTCGGCATACGCAAACATGTCCAGTCCTTCAGCTTATCGGCTAACAATATGAGTGTGATAACATAATTATTAATTATCCTATCAACAGCAGCTACACAAAGGTACAGAAAAAAACAGATGAACTCAAGTAGCTTCATAACATCACCATGTGTAGTGGAAAACAAAGTGCCTCAAACGTCTGTGGATAGCACAGAAAATATAATAAAAGAAAGCAATTTTTCACTTAAGCGCTTTCCTCGTAAATCCGCTAGACTTGTTGAGAATTAAGTGCACTTTTGTTTTTCTCATCACCGCCTCCGGGTATAAATGTGGAGATATTTTCGGCTCACGGATTTGATCCGAAGTTGTATTTAATGCTTTATTGTTTTCAAAGTGTTGGTAGTTAGTTTTTGGTGTTTTATTGTTGTTAAAGATGGGAAGTATTAGGTATACTATGAAGTACTAGACTTGTGCCCCTTGGGGTTCCCAGTGACACAAATGACGACATTGAAACTGTCATTGGGTATTTTACCATTTTAGGGGAAGAGTTTTCAATATTTCCTTAGTACTCTGATGACGTACCGCGATGAGGCTGGTACAAGAACGTGGAGCTTGGCACTAGTCAAAGAGAGGCCTATACCCAGAAGTGGGTGAAGGCGGGCTGTTTGTGTTTGATAATAACTCTGATGAGTACTAAAACGAACTGTTATATTGCAAGCGGTCATGCATCTATAGCGGGTTTTTAAAGTTGAATTTACGTTATCTCCATGTTTATGTTACTGCCATTGCAGAATAAAAAAATAGTACCACATTTACGACAACTTTTCAAAGTAAATATTACTTTAGGACCTTTTAAATACAAGCTTTATACAAATATTAAGACACATTCTCACGTGTGTACGATCAAGTTTCTCAGCCATATTACCTTATTTAAAGTAATTTAAGTTTTCCTGCAAGAAATTTTGTCCTTTTTAATAAGCAGCATGAGATGACGAAAGTCGAGCTAAAGAGTCTTTGACGACTTTCTTCGCAACTACGTATTTTTCAAAGTTTAGCTTAGACCGAAGAAAAAATTAATTGCTCACTTTAAAAGGATTTTTTAATAAATGCACTTACGAAGTTACTAATTAATAGCTTAAATATCTTAGAAAATGTTATCATTAATCTTAAAAGTTTAGAGAATTATGTTGTTAGGCTTTTATATGAATTATATTCTTGTCACTACTAATTAAAATAATTTGAGAGTGTTTGTCGTAAAGAAAGAAAATAAATAGCCGAGTGGTTCTAAATGGGTTCGGTGATTTGATATCTATAACTTCAAAGAATCTTTATTGTATGATGTTTTTGCTTTATTTAAAAGATATCAAAATTCAAACGATTAAGAAGCCGCTCTCTGATGTCACCAAAATTAATATTCTACCTAATAGTATACCTAATATTCTACCAAATAGTGCAAGCTTTGCGAATTCTTAAACCTCTCTTTGATTAAGATTCTCTTTGTCTAGGCCACAAATCGTGCAGATACGAATATTTGAGTAAATCTTCAGATTTATGCGGTGTTGGGCTCCATTTAATATTTTTTATCTTGAACCATTAACCACAGTACCTAACATTGACTGTACTCCCAATTGTGAAACATGTGGAACGTTTGAAGATGTTCACCACATACTTGTAGAGTGTATTAAGTACAAGAAGGCATGAGAAACTCTTTTCAGTTCGTTAAAATTAAATAAATATGATACCGGTCCATATGTTCATATCTTAGAGCTACCTTCAACGGAGATAGCGATACTCCTTGTTGAGTTATTTTAGAGAATTGTAATTTATATTTTTATGTGTAGTTTAGTTTAGAATAGGTTATGTTAAGTTATGATGAGGCTGACTTGCCTTTGAGGATAAAAGCCTCCAATAAAATAAAAGAATTAAAAAAAAATACTTTAGTTTTAAACTTTATGTACTTGCCAACACTTTCAAACAATTGACTGTTCCCTAAAATAATGGACCCAGAAAAAAAAAAGAATTAAATTAGAGACCTTTAAGATCTTTCGTTTGTCATAGTCCAGGAAAGGTTTAAAAGTTGAGAAAGAAAGGGTAGGGTAGGTAGGGTGGAAGCGCCAGCGTAACCCGCGAAACTCAAATTTTCTTACTTTTTTACAATTTGCAGGTCGATGTCAAGTTGAATGTTGAATAAAATATGATTCACGACCGTAACAAATTGTAGCCTAACACACTTGTTATAATGATACAAATCAAAATAATCAATAACACACAACCCTCTAAGTTCATTTAATGCCATTGAATGACTTTTTCATGAAATAACAAAGAAAAAAATAATTTTACGGTCTATCCTGGCGCCGCTTCCATCTTAAAGGTAAGGCAGGGTTACAGATTCGGCTCCATTAACTAAGGTAGCCATTTTATTAGCTTATTTGTAATCATCTACAATTCAAATTGGACACTCTCCCAATTTACATCACTTCGTACTTAAGGTTTAGGCTGAGTGTTTCTTAATTTTCATATGTAAACATTTTTGGGGCTTCCTTTGTGCAGCCGCTTAATGGAACTTACTGCCGTCTTTACTGTTGAAATAGATTTACAAAGCGTAGAAGTTTGTCATGCCTAGGAGCGTCTGTCGACTTTCAGTTTTGGTATGTTTATGAAATACGTGTTTGAAATAAGTTTTATTAAGTACGTAAGTAGGTACTTGGTTTGAGGATTTGTTTGTGTAGAGAGTTGTGTTTCGCAAGAAAATTTTTTGATGATAAATTGTTGATCTCGATTGTGGATCAAGTGAGAATTTTAAAAGGTTTTAAGAATGTGCTTTGTATGTGTGTAATGTTTTTTTTTATTTTTGTTATTTACTATGGCACCATCAATAACATTTAGGAAGCAGCGGTGGCCCAGAGATGTCAGCCCCGACTTACACGCAGTAAGCCGTGGGTTCGAACCCAGGCAGGCGCATTACTTTGTGTAATTTATTTCATCACCGCTGCTCTAAGAAAATGTGAAGGAAAACATCGTGAGGAAACCAGCATGTCCTAGAAATAAAAAAAATCGAAGACATTTGACATCTACCAACCCACACTGGGCCCGCGTGGTGTATTACAGCCCACTCCCTTTCATAGAGAGGAGGTCTTTGTCCCAGCAGTGGGAACATCATAGGCTGATGATGATGATCAATAACATGTAACGAACGGGGCATGGTTTGCAACAGTGCCGAAATATCGGGAACTCGAAACAAACAGTAAACGTGGTAAATATCCCGTTACAAATTTTATTGATAGTGTTAGTGAGCAGACCATGTCATTTTAATAAAATATTTTTTAGGCACTTTAAGAGTAAAACAAAACGCCCATTGTAAAAATTAAGTTCTACAAAAAAGATATCAGGATTTTGTTTACTGAAAATGCGCTGTACAACCTGGGCTAAGCTCCTAACTTTCTAGACTTGTCTTCATAAACTTTATAACTAAATCTTAGTTCGCCTAAAGAAAACTTAGGGTTTGCTAAATCGTTTGAAAGTGTTTGCTATTTATGCAACATTAGGCACTTCATAAAGTACAAAAAAATATTCATCTTTGAAACTGAATTAATTATTTTTCAATATTGGTTAATGGTCTGTAAGTATTTTTTATTACTGAAGGTAAAAATAGAGGTTTAACACTAACACACGGTCAATCTGAAAGCTTCATTAATATGGTGACCGACATATAGATAAGCAAAAAGTCAACCGCAGCTGTGATTTTTGTCTGATTGAAAAACCAAAAGTTAATCAAAGCACATTTGGCATTAGCAATTTTGAGACGCCAAAAATTACCATACCTAGTGCAGCGAAAAGTCAGTGGGCCTAGCACGGACGCACGCTATAAACGTAATCATCATTAGCCTATAATGTTCCCACTGCTGGGACACAGGCCTCCTCCCCTATGAGAGGGAGTGGGCTGTAATCCACCACGCAGGCCCAGTGCGGGTTGGTAGATGTCACATGTCTTCGAATTTTTGGTTCTAGGACATGCCGGTTTCCTCACGATGTTTTCCTTCACCGTTTTTGAGAGCAGCGATGATGAAATAAATTCCACAAAGTAATGCGCCTGCCTGGGTTCGAACCCACGGCTTACTCCTCGTAAGTCGGGGCTGCCACCACTGGGCCACCGCCGCTCTCGGGCCACCGCCGCTCTAATAAACGTAATAACGTAAATTAAAACAATTTTAAAATGAATACGCTCTTCACATCATTGTTATTTACACAATTTTAAAACTTTAATTAGCTACGGGTGGCACTTATTGGATACAATGGATATATTTTAGATTTATAAGCCGTATTTACGCCGTAGTTACGTTACGTATTCGTGCTTCGGCATTTTCGATCAAAAAGCTTTAATACTTTTAAAATTACAAACATGTTCAACCCAGCGAAAATTAAAGGACCAAAAAAAATTGATTAATGAGTAGCGGAAAGAAGTTTGTAAGCACATGACTCCGGCAGCCGGGGCAAAGCAAGTGATTTATTGTTCCCTTATTAGAAATTGTACTACAATTGTTTTGTTGCTAGAAAAACAAGATCTCGACTAACGCTAACATTAGACGATTTAGAATGAATGGTTTACTCGGGTGAATATTGAATTTTATTTTTATTCCAAGTTTTCACGACGTCTATAATTTGACATAAATCACTATCACAATCATTCGTTTAATTATTTTTTTCTGTCATTTGGAGTGTGACTGACAGATGTCGAATGCTTAATTTCAACATTGTGGGATTAGTTCAGTAATTAATTAATTCTTTCATCATCATTTCCGTCGATAGACGTCCATTGCTGACATAGGCTTCCCCCAAGTGTCGCCACATTGACCGGTACCGTGCGACTCGCATCCAGCGGGTCCCCGCAACCTTCACCAGGTTATCGGTCTACCTAGTGGGAGAGCTTCCAACGCAACGTCTTTCGGTTCGCGGTCGCCACTCTAGAACTTTTCGGCCCCATCGGCCATCCGTTCTGCGAGCAATGTGCCCTGCCGCGTAAATGCCACTTAAATTTGGCAACTCTTCGGGCTTTCATTTGATCACGCAGGGAAACTCCGAGCAGCATGAATTCTTTCATTTTGATTATTTTTTATTCAGACGTTTTCCTTGAGTGAAAGATACCATAATATGAAATGTCTGTCGTCAGCTTTATTGGATCCTAGGAATTGATTAGTTTTTCACATATCCTTGTAATGTGTCTAGTTATTTAGGTCCGACTGTCGCAATGTAATATCAGAATTTTACTAGTCTATTATTGTCCGGTGGCTTATATTTAGTAAGAAAGAAGGTATTTCCATTTATTTTCTGATATTAAAAGGTCACAATAGTTGTAAAAGTAGCTTAAGAATTTTATACGAACTATTATTTTTCTCTTTTGAGGTTCGACACCAAATCGACCGGATCGGACGAAACACGGCGGCAGAAACACCTACTATGCCAAATAAATTAGGATCAGGGCAGGAAAATGATGATGATAATTACGTTGTTCCATTTAATAAAATAATTTCTGGTATTTTCTTATAATAATAATTATACCATTATTGATTACGCTTTAAAAAAATAAAATAATGAATAACATAAAAGATAATCAATAGGAGGAGCTTGTGGCTAAATAATAACAGC
Source organism: Cerastis leucographa (assembly GCA_963082945.1). Lineage (NCBI taxonomy): Eukaryota > Metazoa > Arthropoda > Insecta > Lepidoptera > Noctuidae > Cerastis > Cerastis leucographa. Next base: position 13,679,387 of record OY720356.1, on the reverse strand, counting down.
CGCCCGGGTCCATCTTTAAGGTTAAGCCGTGCTTGCCGAGGTTGGTCCGTGGATGGGTGACCATAATTACATACCGAGTTTCCTCTGCGCCTCGGAAAGCACGTTAAGCCGTTGGTCGCGGCTGTCATTTGTAGATCTTTGACAGTCGTTACGAGTAGTAAGAAGCCAAAAAGTCTGACATCCAGTCTTACCAAGGGGTATCGTATTACCCAGTTACTGGGTTGTGGAGGTCAGATAGGCAGTCGCTTCATGTATAATACTGGTACTCAGCTGCATCCGGTTAGAGTGGAAGCCGACCGCAAGATAGTTTGGGACAAGGCTAGGCAGATGACGATAAAAGATAATCAATCTATCAACATTAAAGATTCATCTAAGAGATATTGGCGGGACTTCCATGTGCAAAGATACTTAAGCGTAATCCTTATTACCTATTCGTGAATTTGTGAATAGTTGCATTAATCATCAACTCGAAATTGGCAGCTGAAACTCAAGATTGAATATAGCAGCTAGATGGCACACCTGAAGAGGCAAACATTAGCTGGGAGATTAAGCGTGCCATTATTATCCCACACAAGGGTCCTCATGCCGCCTTGCCTATTCAACAGGCACGAGTGCACATTTAATGGATACTTGCATAAACCTTAGCCTGTTAGTGGACTATCAGTTGAAAGAGGGCACCGAAATTTAAATTATAGATGAGGGTTACGAGTGAGGAGCTCGTGGCTTAATAAAAACAGCCGCACGGGTCGATCTTTGAGGAGAAGCCGTGTTTGCTGCGGTTGGCCCGTGGATGGGTGACCATAATTACATACCGAGTTTCCTCCGTACCACGGAAAGCACGTTAAGCCGTTGGTCTCGGCTATTATTTGTGGATCTTTGACAGTCGTTACGAGTATTCAGAGGCCAAAAGTCTAGCATCCAGGCTTACCAAAGAGTATCGTATTACCCAGGTACTGGGTTGTGGAGGTCAGATAGGCAGTCGCTTCATGTAAAATACTGGAACTCAGCTGCATCCGGTAAGACTGGAAGCCGACCCCAAGATAGTGTGGGAAAAGACTAGGCAGATGATGATGAGGCTTACGAGTCTGGTCTGGTGGTCTGGTTGCTGGTCTAGCGGTCGCAAGTGCGACTGCCGAGCATGATGTCCTGGTTTCGATTTCTGGTTCGGGCAAACGTGTTATTGGGTTTTTCAGGAATATCGCAGTAGCAGCCATGGAGTCTGGATTTATTTTCTGGCAATAGGCTTGCCTCCTATTACAAGGGACGTAAACTTAGGTTGTGAAATGCGGTCTACTATTAGGTACACCTCTGCCTAACCCTTCAGGTATTACAGGCGTGATGTTTTGTTATGAAGTTTCAATATTGAACGAATCGCTTAATTTGCTAAATAGTTTAGATTTTTTCTCGGCAAAATAGGCCTTGAATTTTGTTAGTTGAAACGTGTGAGCCTCATCTTACGTACTCTAGAGTTGCGTGCAAATTCTGATAATCAGAGTAGTTGTTTTATTTGTGAGGAAAATAGTAGTAAAACTTATTTATTAAGTGATTAAATGGTATAAATAAATATGAAAGTGGTGAATGAATGAAAAATCGAATTTGGATATTTGGATGTTTGGTTATTCTAAAGTGCTTGTTTGATATTTCTTTCTGTATTATAAGTTTTTAAACTGACATGGTCACTAACACTATTAATAACACTTGCAACGGGATATTTACCATGTGTATTATTTGTTTCGAGTTCCCGATATTTCGGCGCTGTTGCAAACGCCATGATCACGGATAAACTTTCTGTATTGTATATTTTCATACAGATGTTTGACCAGCCGCAAAGCGCAGCTGACTACATAGCAAAATGAGAATCTATTGTACTCAATCAACTCATATTCAGAGTAATGCCCGACTCGTCACTACCGATTCGTCACCAATTTTTTTGACGACTCGGAACTATGAAAACAAAATTATTTGAAACAGTTGTGAATCGTGATTATTTGTTTTTCGATGAGGAGTCAGTGACGAGTCGGGCATAACTCCATACTGCAGTAAAATGTTTTCATAACGTTTTGAGACCATTCTGAGTAAATACCAAGTGTTTGGAGCAGAACAGAGCTGGTAATTAAACTGCTCGGTTTATTATATTCATAAACCAGGACAGCTTGTTCTCATCGCTTTGAAATTCTTGAAAATAATTAATTGCACCAGTGAAGTCGGTTCTGAATTAACAATGTGGTTGATAATTCTAAGGCAGGATTGTTTTAGTCTATGTTCTAAAAAACCGATCTCCGCATTTATTTTGATTCATACGAAGTGACACATGTGATCAATGTCAGGTTTGGGGCAGTTCTCAATAGAAAGGTGTACCTATCGTGTGTTATATTGGGACACGGGTAACGCACTTAAAACTGTTTCTGGCTGTATCTGTCTCTTCATTAAGAAAGTAATACAATAACACTCTCAAACGATATAGCTTACTTTCCTCTTTCCTGACCATAAAACAAATAAACCGATTTGATATCTGAAAACTTTTTTGTACAGATCGTAAGTATACTTGAAGACAAAAAGTCTCAAGTGATTTAGGTCCAAGTCTACTCTGGGACTCAGAATATCGTTTCAGTAAAAGTTCAATCAAGTAAAAAGTGGCACTTGCTTCGCTTTGCGTTTGGTCTGCGTAGTACCAAGACAGAAATGTTGGTCCGAGTACCCTGGTCTGTGCTATAGGAAATCATAGCTTTGAGTATTACCAAAGATATTAAAATATTTACAAGCGATAGTCGGTACAAGACAAAGAAAATCGAATACTAGTTACTAATTAGCAACGAATCGGTCTGCCTAGTGTCATACGCCCGCTTGTCAGGTTGGATTAGTGAGTTAAAATTTAAAAAAAAAATCGGCATCAAAATTGTTGATATTAAAAGAGAAGAGTGTATAGAGCGGACATTAAAAATATTCTCAATGCCCACTCTATATAGTCTCTAAAATCTTTTTGAGTATTACGAAACTTCATATAGGTACTATAATTGAAGGTTCATGACTAAATGACCTAACAACCTTCATGGCTTAATGATAATATTTTATTCCAATTTCCAGCAGTACATCGGTAGGTAGGCCATTAATTACAAGAACCCAGATATCTCCTTATAAATTTCAACTTTGTGTATAATGTTGCCAACGAATCTTTTGCCTGTCATTAAACTGAATATGAGGAGATTAGCGAAACCTCAACCATAAAAAAATTAAATAATAAGAAACTCATACATTTTAATAAAAACAAATCTAGTATCAACAACTTCCTTATCTCCTCGCTGACACTGAACTAATGGACACAACAACATAAAATATCGCACAGGAATTTACGACTGGGTGTGATGCTTTCATTTTTATATTTCATTCTACGGTCCATAGGCCACGTTAATTGAACTTTAACGGTCCAAGAAATGGGGCATTTATTGACTTTCAGAATAGGATAGGTTATAAATCGTAAGGGTTGAAACCGAAAACCGTCCGAAGTTAAGGGACCGTGTGATGTGAAGGTTATTTGTCTTTATCTTAATGTTAGGGTTGGTGCACATTGTTAGGGAATGATAGATCGTTGTGTATATTGTTCTGTGTATTAATGTTATCTGCGACAGTGTGTTCTGAGGCTATTGTGGAATTATTTTCGGTGTTGTGTTAGTTATCGGTAGTTTTCATTGTAGTCGTGTTGATGACGTGTTGTATTATGTACATGTCTTGGATGACATAAAATGAGGCTTTTATATAGGGAGACACATCGGGTAGTGTTATCGCTAAAACGTAGTTAAGAAAAGAATTAATCAAAACATTTTTTTGTTAAAAGGAGCATCTAATTCTTTTTTACTTTATCTTCAGTTAAGGGTAACTGAGCAATGGCCATTTATCTCCAACACTTCAGCTATTAAATTGACAATTTCCTTGATATTTTTTAATTTTAACTTTTTCCTTCTCCTTGCTAAATTCAATATCCTGATAGTCTATGGCAGGGAACGACGTATAATGTTAACTACAGTGTAAAACGTTTATGTGATGTTTTCAGACTGGTATTTATACGAGTATAGCGCTATCAAAATTATAGGACGCTTTTTGAATTATGCTTTAAACTTACCTAAACTCGTAGGTGAGTTGAGTGTGATCGTTTTTAATAAAACGCTGGAATGTAGAATGTTAGAAAAAGATATATACGTTATTCTGAAGAGGCTATAAAAAGAAATGTCATTGAAGAAATGTGGCCCCATGTCTCAGTAAATGTGACATGAATGCCTAATTTGATATGTTACACTTCTACCGACCGCGACAATTATCACTTGGCTTTTGCAAGCAGATTATACGGTTTTGTCCGCATTGTCTTGTCAAATCAAATCAAATCAAAATCATTTTTTTTAATAAGGCCAGTTACAGGCACTTTTGAATAGTCGAAAAATAGTAAAAATTGAAGCTAGAGTCCCAGTCACAAGACATAATAACTGTGAAAGTACTGTAGTTGCCCATTCCAAAGTCCTCCATCTCTATGGAGAAGAATGGGCTAGAAACTCCATGGACACTCTTTTAAATCAGAATCTTGTTACAAAACCTTGGTTACATCATTCATTTTGAGATGGTACATTATGTTAGAACGATGTAGCAAGACGTGCACGTTAAAAGTGTCCATAGTAAAAACAAAAAGAACAATTAAATATAAAATAATTAGTTCGAAATGCTTGATAAAATAATTAGTTCGAGATGCTTTATAAAATAATTAGTTGCATGCTTGCTATTAGATATAGTTTTTTTATCTTTTCTTGAAAAAACTTTGCCCCACAGGAGAAATCGGGTGCGTACCATTTGACAAAATAACAAAAGTTCTAACGATCACATGACCTAATTTCGGTGTCACCTTGTTTCGCAGACAGAAATTTCACAGAATTTCGTTTCCCAAAAAATGTTTCACATACTATTTAGTCCCTGTATTTTTATTTCGAATATTTTTGTTTCGACTACCATTTACTTGAATGAAACATATTTTACAGAAACACAATGCAAAGAATTTCACAATCACATTTTTTTATTTGACAATCTTATCAAACAGCAGAATAATTTTTCAACGAATATTGTTTGTTCGATGTATGTTCCCATGGTATTTTATTTTAACGAAATTATTAACTAAAAATTAAAATATTGTCTTTAAAAGCCAATATGTTGTACTACAAAAGTTAGTGACAAAAACGAATGGCTGCAAAACAGACTCCACGTAGTCTTGTTTGCCCTACCCCTAGAGTGTAATTTAAGCCCGCGTAGGCGCGGAGGGATGAGGCGGCCCGCGAGTTGAGGAGCAGGTGGTTTCTAAAGCTCGCCGCCGCGACTGAGGCTGCCGGCTCGCCGGCCAGCAAGCCGAAGCTGCGGTGGTGAGCGTTAATACCATCTGCGACGATAAACTCGCGTGGGCCGCCGGAGCCCCGCAGCGCCGGGGCCGTGACAGAAACCATCCCTGTTGCATGCTTGCTTGCTACATGCTTGCATGCATGCTGCAAGTTGCATGCTGCATGCAAAAGGCATGGACACCATTAGTGAGAATTGAATAACAAGATTGTTGTCCTGCTTGACAAGAATTTACCCGCATTATTTTTGTGAACCCGGTGTTGTAATTTTATAGAAGGTTTGAATTTTAGAAACTGTCAGTCGATTAAAATGTTAATGTAACAAACATCCATCCATCCTCACAAACTTTCGCATTTATAATGTTAATAGGATTTATTCCGTATGACACACGCAGCAGCCAACCGTGCCATCGTCGTAAACCTGGTGTTAGAGTTTTATGCTGCCCATGGGCCTCTGACTTGACTTGGCTTGGTATAGTTAATTATAACATGTTAATTTATTGCAATGTCTACTTTGTCAAAAGCCATTGCTAAGCACCTTTGAAGATGCTAGTATCGATCTTGACGAGTTCCAAAGCTGGAGAAAATGTTCTGTAAAAATAAGTAGATGACGAAACACGTTATATCTTCAGATACCAGACTCTTTTAAATCATGAGAGAAATATGTTTTAATCTAGTTATTCTTTTTCTCCCGACTAGACGCATCAAAGGTTTTCTTCAAAACGACTTCTAAAAGGAAAATACAGGAAAACACGACGCCGATGAAACATTGCATCTGCGAAAAGTATTCACTCGTCGATGTACACATGCCCTTACAGCATATTCATGACGTTTCTATGATTAAAGCAGATTCACACGCGGAAAGTGCTCGGTGCTCATTGAAATGCTCACGTTTCGTACGAGTGACTGCTACTCTAGTGTTCTTTCACTCCTCGTTATTTGACACTCATGTACGTCACTGCATAACTCCCGCATTCCCGTGATTTCAAATTATAGTGCTGGCAAAATTTCGTGAACCAACTGAGCGTGGACAGAGAGTATTGGTTTTTGTGTAGCTACGGTTAATGGGCTGCATATAGCTAAAAGGAGAATTTATTTTGAATTATATTGTTTAACAAATTTTATAGATGAAGCACAATCAATCAGACCGTAATATTCCTTCTGCTGAGAATTAAGTCTCCTCAGTCACCTCTGAACGAGAAGGAGTGGGTGCTCCTTTTCGTGCTTCTTCTCGGAGCTGTGGGAACATTACGGACTGATTGATTGTGCTCTAGATGAGGAACTTAGAAACCCATACTAAGTGTCTGTACTTTAAGTCTTCTGGATTTCTTAGGTAAATAAATTATGCTTTAGTATTTCATCACAACGATTTTTATGCATATGGCGTTAATTCATTATGATGATGTTTAATTAGAATTCGAGTCCGAGTCTCGCAAATATAGTTTGGTTTTGACTTATGTTTATGATTGATGTGGATTTGAAAATAAATGGCTCTATGTAATACGTCACATTAGAAGGTAATATTAATCTGTCAACACGTTATCAAACCACCTAATTAATGATCTAATTAGGTGTGGTCTGTAATTACTGTAGGCCTTTTGTTATAGTTGAATAGGTACGTAGAGTGCTAGTTTAGTAATCCTGTTTAATACAAAATATAGGTAATTTAAAGTGCGGACGTACCTGCCTACTTGATGTTTTAGGTTGCTTTTAAAATTAAATCATCATCTGCCTAGCCTTTTTCCAGCTATGCTGTTTTTTGTTCTTGTGTAGACTCTTTTTCTTATTTACCGATTGTTTGTAAATGTATGGATATTTTAGGCCTTATAGATTTCTAGATCCTTGGTAACTTTTTATCTTGTTCTACGTTCTTTAGTAAGTAACGACTTATTGTCGGGCCTACGATGTCCTCCCATACTTAAGTGCTAACGGTGTAACATAAAAATATTGTAAAACCAATGATTTTAAAAGAGTAACCATGGAGTTTCTTGCTGGTTCTTCTCCATAGGAAACGACCAACCCGAACTGAGCACCTTTTTGTCGACGTTGTATAAATTCCTATGTGAAATATTTTTATTTTTGTTCGGGTCGGCTTTCTGTCTAACCGCATGCAACAAAATACCAGTATTTTACATGGAGCAACTGCCTATTTGACATTCACAATCCAGAAAGTGGGTAACGGAAACCCTTTGGTTAGACTAGTTGTCAGACCTTCGGGGTTTTTGGCTACCCTTAATGACTGAATAATACCTTAAAATGTAGTCTCGATGTTGTATTTTTAATTGATAAAATTAAAACTCATAAAATAGGTTCCAGTTTTGCTTGTTGAAAAGTTAAACCATATTATTTGTTTAAACCTTCTTTCTTTTGATTTCTTGGATTTTGCACTGGATTGCTGCATAGATAACTAACATATTCCCAACGAGAGTTTAATCATTGAAAATACTTATAAAATAGACTTAATTATAAAGCTATTGATAAAACTGTTCCATCTTAAGAAAATAACTGGGGTAAGTGTAAAAAATTATGCACCCTTTTGAGGTGTTTTATACTCAACTCGTGAACCGAAGATATTATTTTATAAGGGCGCATAATATAACCATTACAAAAAAAAGGAAGGTTTGAAAAAGAAGAAACAAAAATGAAAATTAGCATTTATTGCGCAAAGGGTGATATTTATTTGGCGAAGTTTGAGTAACAAATAAATGTGTAAAGTTTTTTTTTGTTTCAGTACCGTGGCTTAGTATATTTACAAATGTGTTTTGTTATTATGGACCTTAATAGCCTAAAATAAAATGACTTCCAAATATTTATTTAAATAAATATTTATCATTATATATTTTTTTCACTGCTTAAATGTTAATGTCATAACATGCGTAAGTTTTCTGTTGTTAATTTTTTTTTTTTTTTTTTTTTTTTTTTTATTATAAATAGGCTCGCGTTGGACCACTATCTCACCTGATGGTAAGCGATGATGTGGTCGACGGTGAAGCACGCTTGCCTAGAAGAAACCTATTCACTCTTGACTTGAAGACCCCCAGATTGTAGCTATCGGGAAACACAGACTCCGGCAGGGAATTCCACTCCTTAGCGGTACGCATAATAAAAGTATTCCCAAAGCGCTTAGTGCGTATAGGTGGGATGTCCACCATGTACCGATGGCGCATCGCCGTACGTCTGGTAGTCCGATGATGAAACGGGCTAGCTGGAATTAGGTCATGCAATTCCATCGCACACTCCCCGAAATGTAACCGGTAAAAAACCGATAGGCTGGCAACTCGGCGACGATGTTCAAGGCTCTGGAGCTTAGATTTGACCAGTGCCTCATTGCCAATGAACCTCTTGGCCCGCTTTTCAACCGACTCAAGTGCATCAAGCTGGTATTTGGCAATTACAATAAAATGCCGTCAAACCATGTAATTGCAAAACTATGTTTATGAAGCAAAAAAGGAATCACCATTGCCCAAACGAGTACTAGACATCACCACCATACTACATTAAATCATAATAAATGATTCACTTGTTAAACGTTTATATTCCGTGTCACAACCATACAAAACTTTTGACTTCGAATTCCCCTCACATGACACGAAATGTTGAACACCAACATTGTATGTCACAAACAATTTAAATTATTAATTTACTACATGTACAATTCCACGCTCTCTCAGAGTTTCAAGCTGTAGCTTCAAAATAAATATATAAACAGGCCAACAGAGTACGGCGATATAAAATATTTCTTTTATTTCGGTAGTCGTAGCATTTTTTCGGCTACGTTAAGCAGTTTTCGAGCTACGAGCTACGCTGCTACGGAGTTTACTACGCTATAGCTACGTTTTGCTACGCGGCCTATGTTTCCTCAGTAAAGTTTCTTTATTGATTTTATGAATGTCGTAACTTGTAAGTAAACCTTGTAAGTAACTTACTAGGGGACGGTTTTGTATTTTTTTTTTAAATTTCTTTCATCTGTATTGTATCCGTGTGAAAAACATCCAATATTACAATAAAAGTATAACCTTTTGTATTTAAAGCTAAAGAGCACTTAGTCGAGCGATCCTTTTAACTATCATTTTTATTGAGCTCTTAAAACTGCACTTTGCAGTTAATTAAATAGAAAGGGCTTGGCTCCTGCGTCGAAGTCAATAAATTCGTTTACTGTGTGATTAATTTAATTATAAGGTAGTCGAGTTAATGGAAAACAGATTAATGTAAATTAATGGCTGGTTTTTCATTTTAGTTTAAAAATAAACTAAAATGTTGATGCACTTTTGTTTAATGTTGTGAGCTCTTGTGGCTAGTGTCAAATACACCTTTTTTCTTAATTTATTTCTCTTTCTAAATGTTAAGCAAAATATTTTGTGCTAATTCCACGAAAAAAACGCGCGATATTAAAACTAACCCATTTTGAATAATATTTAAAGTCTTGAAGGTCTAAATATAGGAGTACCGAATTTTTCTCCGATATCGTGTTGGTTCTGAAAAAAATTTATGCAATTAGAGTGGAGAGAACTGATTGCATTTTGATGCTCTTCAGTCAAAGGCCTAAGGTAGGATTAAGTGCTTTGTGGCCTACTGAGGGCAGCATGTTAAGTCGTATAGCTGTCCATTGCTTATTAAGGGGCTTTACCATTTGGCTTAATGGTAAGTAATTATGCTGTAGGTATGCTAAACTGACTGTCTCTCAAGAGATTTGCGGCTGAAATTCAAAAAGGATGGGTTTTGTGGCGTAGATGATACGGTACACTTCATCATTTTATAACTAATAGTATAGTGTAACTAATATTGCATGAAGAATTCTGAGTATCAATATATTTATCAAGTCAGATAGTAAGCTATCTTAATCAGTCCGAAATTATCGTATAGGCACATGAAAATACTATTTTCTTATTTTCGAAACTCAAAACAAAAGTAAATAATACTGTAACCACAAACTACTATACTCGCATAGTACACATCATTTAAACAACGGTACACAAAAGAGCGTGTCAAAAACTCTGTTTTTCGTTTTATGCACAAAGTCCACTATTAATCTCTGTGGGTTGACACTACATGCGTGCGACTTATACACGGAAAATTGCATTGTGAGGAGACGTGACCAAAATTTATGTTCAGACTGTTGTTGACCAAATTTTCGTTTTCCGTGGCCAAACTGGACTCTGCTGGGCACCAAAGTGGATTAGCCGAGCGACGTTGACGAACGGCCGATGCTACCCACCTTTGTTGAATTATTTCTGTGGCATTTGCCCTTACAAACTGACTATTACCTAAAAGGGTTCACGAATCCAAATTTGCAATTCCGCTTGAAGATTTTCTTTTGATTTATGCACCAAGATCCGCTTTACATGAAACTTGGACTTGTTTATTTATATAACTATCATGTACATCTAAAACTTCCGTGGGAATATCAAATACAGTTATGTTTTTACAATTTCATTCGTTCTGAGTAGTCGGAATTGTGGATCAGTGAGACTTTAAGCGGCTTACGAGCGTCCTTCGTCGGAAAATATCTTTGCTCCCTGATAATTCTCAATTTTCATACCTGTTGGCCATAAACCGCTTACAAAATATGTTGTTATGACACTATAAATACTTGAGACTTAAATAATATGCCATCTATAAAATATGCTTTTGTAAATAAATATCGGTTGTAGCATTGCTATTGGTCATGAACCAAGTTTTTTACACCAGTACTACTTGCATTTGTCAGACTATAAAAAAAAGCTCGTCATAAAATATATTGTATATTTATGAAGAGTTTGTATATATACCCCCAACCCTCTTTTGTTTTGTAAAGTATAACCATCAACTTCCTATCATTATTTACAATTTTTCGAGATGTATGTAAAATAGGAATCGCTTTTATCGTTCGAACCTTTTCATTTTCACGAAGAGAGGCTCGTTTTTCTTCAGTAACGGAAATCGGACAAGGCATCACTTTCACTTTAAAAACCACTCCGATATAATCTCTAGAGATGGCCATTTTGCACTCCAAATAAACAAACCGAAGTAAAATGATTTGGGAAGGAAGCACTGCTTGATTTAATGTTGATATTATGAATTTTTGAATGGGCGAAGTTTTATTATATTTCACGAAATGTTATTTCAAGTATAACTTGACAAAAGGTGTCGGGTTTCGAGGATATTCGAGTTTTGCCTTTGAATTTATGATGCTTATACATTTAGATGTACTTTAATGAGTTAGCCTCCTGTTTAATAAATCAATTCAGATCGCATTTTTGGTATAGCATAAGCTGATTTGTTTATATTGTTTCAACTGCTGGGCCACAGGCCTCCTCTCTATGAAAGGGAATGGGCGAATCCACGACGCGAGCCGATTGTGGTTTGGAAGATGTTACACATCTTCGAATTTTTATCTCTAGGACATTTCGTCGCTGGTTTCACAACATAACATAATTTATTTCAGGCTACAATGGCCCATAAACCTGACCTATAAGGTCAGGTTTATGGAGGAACTAACATAATATAGAGTAAATACAAAATGTATGTTAATAAATATTACTTAAAACTATGTCAGTAGTACTGAACTTGTTCAAACTTCGCTTGTGCTGGGTAACCAGAGGAACTTGTTCGCGGAAGCGACGGAACACCACGTCCTGCGGCCAAATGTCTTCCTCCATCACGATGGGCAGATAACAATTCGGTACTCGCATTTGAAGTTGGCGTTGCGGCGCGACTCTAGTAACTGTACCCTCGGCGTGAAGCTCGTCTTTTGGTGCACGTACTATACGATATCCTCCGCTTTAGTGGCGTAATGCAAGCGAGAAACGTACACCGGTGTATTCGGCTTGGCAGGACGCTGGCTCACTTCGGGCTACGCAAGAGCCTTGCCGCAGTGGTCCTTGGGTGTTCTTGAATGGCACTTCTTTATCTGCAACGCCACGAAACCATCAGCATCAGCCCTGTTCGGCGCCTTATCAGGCACCGGTTTATTATTAGAAGCGCCGGTGAGGTTTGCGGTGACGCTGGCGTAATCCTTTCGTAAGGCCCAGACAGTGCAGCGCGTAGAAGCGGCCGCGGGATTCCAGGGCGCGCGGGCGGGAGCAGTCCGCCTGCGCGCTTTAACTACTGGCCTAGTTACTGCCACACTGTTGCGCAATTCAATAACTTCTTTGCACAAATTGGTGACGATAATGTTCTGGGATGCTACTAATTTCGCTAGCACATCCACCAGACTGGACGGAGACAATATTCTTCAGTAGGCTCGTTACATCGACGTGGTCGATGGTGCCGGGAGGAAACTTGTTTAGGTCCTTCGCCACAAACGTCGGAACGTCGTCAGGGTCGGTCACTTTGAACAGCGTGATTTTATCCTGCAGGCTTCTCTTGGTTCCGTCACGGTGGCGGTACAACATCTAGTCGCGCTAATTTCAGCGCAGCACCATGGTTTCGGCAACATATTTTCCTAGACTGTTTTGAGAGCAGTGATGATGAAATAAATTACACAAAGTAACGCGCCTGGCACAAGTAAATAGAGGCCTATACCCAGCAGTGGTAGGGCTGTGGATGATGAACGCGCCTGCTTCGGCATGACTCAGCGTGTGGACCACCACTGTCCATTTTTTACGGTTTCTACAAATAAGCTCTAAAATCACGTATGTAGTTTTTCTAGCATGGTGTACAAACACCAATTTACCTAGGAATAAAACGATTCCATATCTAACGTGAATGTTTTAACTTCAGTAATTAATTCTATTACACAATAACAGTTCAGATCGTGATGTTTAAAGAACTGGGGGCCAATTAGGACGAAGCAATAAAGATTATAATAAAACTCAATGTGTCTGCTGACAGGATTTATTTTGTTACGGTCCTGTATAAAATGAGCGTTATAAAAGTATAAACGTTACGATTTTGGTGAAGGGTAAATAGAGCTTTTGGTTCTATGTGGCTTAACATTATGAAAGAATCTATGTATTTTATAGATTGGATTCAAGGTCCGTGGATGAGTGATTATCCAAAACATACCGAGTTTCATCTGTGCCTCGGAGAGCACGTTAAACCGTTTGATAGATGTTACAGGTAGTCAGTGGCTCGAAGTCTGACTAGAACTGGGGAAGTTGTTAATTCTTGTGGAAGTTGTTCTTTCTTCATCAACTAGAAAAGAGGTGATTATCTTCAAACGGTGGATTTTCTCGAAACATAGCTGAGAACACTCTCGATTAAAATACCTTTCAAACGAAACCATTTTCTTCAAAATCGGTTCATCCGTTCAGGAGCTACGATGCCACAGACAGAGACACACGTCAAACTTATAGCACCCCTCTTTTTTGGTCGGGGGTTAAAAATATACTGCAGGTTATCAGAGCTAAGTGATTGTATGAAGCTTCAAAGAGATCTGTCCTTCAACAATGGTATTTCAACAACAGAATGACGATGAATGAATGACATTCACGAATGAACTGAATGAAATCAATTTGTTTATCATATAGATGGATGGAGAGCGGCGCGCCGCTCTCCATCCATCTATATGATAAACAAATTGATTGGCGGTGGCCCAGTGGTGGCAGCCCCGACTTACGAGCAGTAAGCCGTGGGTTCGAACCCAGGCAGGCGCATTACTTTTTGTAATTTATTTCATCATCGCTGCTCTCAAAAAATGGTGAAGGAAAACATCGTGAGGAAACCGGCATGTCCTAGAACCAAAAATTCGAAGACATGTGACATCTACCAACCCGCCCTGGGCCAGCGTGGTGGATTACAGCCCACTCCCTCTCATAGGAGAGGAGGCCTGTGTCCCAGCAGTGGGAACATTATAGGCTAATGATGATGATAGATGGATCGGTACTGAGCAGAGTATCAGTCATCTATGATCTAGGTGTACTTTTTGATACATCTCCATCCTTCCGTGATCATATAGGTAATATAGTTACTAAGGCTAAAATAATGCTTGGCTTTATAATCCGCATGTCAAAACCTTTCCGTATTTTTATTCTTCTTTATTACGCACTGGTAAGGAGCTCCTTGGAGTATTGTTCCACTGTTTTGTCTCCCTTATTACTCAAGTTATTCTAATAATGTTAAATCTGTTCAGGCTCGTTTTGTTAGGTATTTAGTATGAAGAATGGGATCCGAAAAGCTAAACCTGATTACAATGTTAGGTTAAGGCACTATAAGATACATAGCTTAAAAGAAAGACGGATCCATTCTGACTTACTTACCCACTAAGCATGAAACTTACAGAAACTTTCTACAATGTTGATAGACCCCCCATATGAACGTTTAAAAAGAAAGATCATAAAAACATTACGGCTATTTTCATTTAACATGTATGTTTTAACTTACCAAAATGTTTAAACAGATGTCGCAACAATATTACGTATAAAAGTTGTTTTTTAAACTTTGAAGCAACAAACTTTTAATAAGTTACTGGAAGTTATGTTAGTGATATTCCTACAATGTCACTATTATAACATTGCAGGTGAAACATTGTAGCAACCTAATTTTTACAGCATATTTTTTAAAACATTGCAGGTACTTAACAAACTGAACTTATGAAAACTTTCAATATTAGCATTCCCGCAATGTCATTTTTGCAACGTATTTTTTTTAACCTTTATACAACGTCACCATTACAACGTTGTTGTAACTTCCATATACAACATTGCCGTTATTTTGCAAATGAAAATTATTGTCACTTACAATTATTAACATTCTTGCAATGTTATTTTTGCAACATTTTTTTATTAAACTATATACAATATCACCATTACAACGTTGTTGTAACTTCCATATACAACATTGCCGTTATTTTGCAAACAAAACTTATTGTAACTTACAATTATTAACGTTCCTAGAATGTAATTTTTGCAACATATTTTTATTAAACTGCAAACAAGTCACCATTACAACGTTGTCGCAACTTCTTTATACAACATTGCTGTTACTTTGCAAATGAAAATTATTGTAACTTACAATTACTAACGTTCCAGGAATGTCATTTTTGCAACATATTTTATTAAACTGTAAACAAGTCACCATTACAACGTTGTTGCAACTTTTTTAGACAACATTGCTGTTACTTTGCAAATGTAAATTATTGTAACTTACAATTAATAACGTTCCTGGAATGTCATTTTTGCAACATATTTTTATTAAACTAACATTTATCTCCGTTTATTAGTAAACCAATGTAGCTGTCACGCGGACAGCATTCAGCTTTGACTTTTTGTTAAATATGTATCTATGTGCGTTCGGCGAGCGGGCAGCGACCCGCCAAGTCCATTATATAATCTATTAAACAAGAATACAAAGTGGGAATGGACTCGCATTCATGATGACGCGTTCACACGAATAAAAATAATGTTAGCATCCGATAAAACATTACCGCACTTTGATCGGAAAGCTAAAATAATATTAACTGTAGACGCGTCGCCAACAAGGCTAGGAGCCGTATTATCAAAAGTAGGCGGGGATGGATTAGAAAGACCAATATCACACGCGTCGCGAACACGCATCGCGAACACACATTTTTTTTAGCTGACTGTCGTCAGCTAAAAAAAAAATACGCACAAATTCAAAAGGAAGCAACTGCAATAATTATTGGGGTAAAGCGATTTCATCAATACCTATATGGTCAGTCAGAACCCTTTGTGCTACGAACGGACCATAAACCCCTGCTAGCAATTTTCGGGGCTCACAAAGGCATTTCCAGAAGTGTCCGCGAACCGCCTGCAGTGATATGCAATATTTTTATCAGCGTACTAGCTGTCCCCCCAGCATGCGTTGCAAAGCACCTTTTACCTACCCTATCTTCCTACCTACCAAACCCTACCCTACCCTACCTACCTACCCTACCCTACCTTTCTCACCTTTAAACCTTCCCTGGACTACGTCAAACATTTTAAAACCAAAATCAGCCAAATCGGTTCAGCCGTTCTCGAGTTTTAGCGAGACTAACGAACAGCAATTGATTTTTATTTATATAGATAGATAATTATACATAGAGTATGTACCTATATTAGTAGCAAGCTGCTTGCTAAACAGCGCGGACTACCTATCGCGGGCAAGCGTGGGTTAGAAGGGGACGAAGGCGCTGGACGAGCTCGCGGACTGCGAGGATCGCGCGACCTACGTCAACTTTGTAGTGGAGGGGGACCTACCGGTGACGGCGGTGACACTAAGCGACATGCGTCGCGAGACGCCAGACGGACGGCTCGCGAGTCGCGATACTCATTTGTATATTATAAACGGCTGGCACAGGAAAGTTAATGACGCAAGCTTAAAAACATTTTTCAACTGTCGTACACTGTTAGCTTACGAAAAGGATATCTTGATGCGTGGACATAAAGTCGTTATTCCGTTATCTTTGCAAGAAAAAGTATGTAGGGAGTTACATAGTCCAAATTTCGGAATATAAATATAGTGAAGATGAAGGCGGAGGCTCGCAAACGGCTGTGGTTTCCCGGCATAGACGCGAAGCTCGAGGAAGTAGCGGGGCCTTGTGACGTGTGCTGTGCGCTGCGTCCCGCGCCCGCGCATTCCCTCTCGCGCCTTGCCATTGCCGCCGTACCTACCCTTTTTATCGAATTCACATAGACTTCTTGGGCCCATTCCATTTTTAATTATCGTGTCGTGTACGCGTATAGTAAATGGGTAGAATGTTACGAGATGTCCTCGACTTATTTATAATTCAAAGGCAGTTCTATGTAAATTATATGATTAATTGATGTCGCGGTTTGGGATTCCACATACGTTACAGTTGGTGAGTAGGTACGGTAGGTACATCGTTTAATTCGTTAGAATTTAGGGACTTTTTTAACCTAACGGTATCGAGCATGTCTTATCTCCCGTATATCACCCGGCCAGTAATGGGCAAGCCGAGAGCTTTGTGAAGATTGTTAAAAAGGGGCTTAAGGTTATAATATTGGAGGGTTGTACTTAATAAAAAAACAATACATGAAAAATTGCAAAAATTTTATTTAACTACAGAAACTCTAAAAATAGTACCTACCACTGATAAATCAACAGCGGAGATAGTATTCGGGCGTGCGATGCGCTCGCGCCTGGATTTGTTGAATCCGATCGCGCCGTCAGCTTCGTCCACAGACACAGACCTAATTCATACCGTCGGCGTCGCACGCAATCAGTCCTCACAGGCTAAACACTATCGCGGGAAACACAGAACAGACTTTAACGTCAACGAAAATGTTTGGATAACCAAAAATATTAATAATAAAAAAATCCAGTGGATTCAAGGAATCATAAGAAAAAAATCGCCAATATTATGTATAGGTACGTAATTAGGTATACGTACCACATACAGGAATTGAAGTCACCAGGCACATAGATCAAATAAGGAAGAGACAGTACTCATCACCAAGCCACGATCAGGACTGGGACCCGGACGTGGTACCTACCCGATTTGGCGTCACTTTTTGCCAGTCACCCTGAGCCCGTCGGGCAGCCAGAAGGGGGAGGTGGGCCGGTGGCGGACCTCGGACCAGATAGTCCGGCGACTCCGCGCGCCGCTCCGATAACGCGTAGGCGACAGGCAATCAGCCCGACCTTCGCGAC
The DNA here is from genome assembly GCA_963082945.1 of Cerastis leucographa. NCBI lineage: Eukaryota > Metazoa > Arthropoda > Insecta > Lepidoptera > Noctuidae > Cerastis > Cerastis leucographa. Next base: position 13,661,487 of record OY720356.1, on the reverse strand, counting down.
ACCTACGGCGGGCGACGATGACTATGACGGTGATGGTGACGATTCAACCATAGAATAAGTTTAGCGCGTGATAGTTAGGTAGGTAGTATTACCTAGTATGAAGTTAGTTAAGAGTATTCTCCAATTAAAGGGGAAGGAATGTTAAATAATGTGCGTTCGGCGAGTGGGCTGCGAGTGCTGCGACCCGCCCCGCCCCGCGCCCGCGGCACTTAGGTACCTCTGCACTAGCTAATAAACAGTAGGTATGCAACAAAGACTACAATATATATACCTATATGGGCATTATGCAACGATCTAGCGAGTTTCACTGACGTGTACACTTCCCTTCCGCCTAAGTACCTATTACTCCCGTATCTAACAATTTTGTAATGACTCGCACGGTAGGTGCGAGTCATTACAGCGAGCGTAGGTGTTGATCGAAGGGTCAGATCGTCCATCGTTCGCGGCTATTTTGTCATACATGACACTACACAAAGACACGTCTACATGAAAAATTATTAAATTAGGTAGGTAGCCGTAGGTACATGTAGTGTAGTGTGTAGGGCAAACAGCCGCAAATTATCCTTGTAACGACGTAAAATCGCGTACGCGTTTTGCCGCCGGTCCAAACTTAGGTACCTACTTCGTCCAACGCCGCGTGAGCCGCGTCGCCCGCTCAGTACAAGTTTCAGCGTCCCGCGCCCCGCTACCGCACGCCGCCGCCGCCGCCGCCCGCGTCGTCGACACTCGACATCGACAGTCGGCCTACCACCTTACTAGCGAGTGCGCACGCTCAACTGCGTGGCGCCGATACCTAAAGTGTTGTAGGTACGCGAGCCCTAAACCGCCTTGGGTAGTTTAAGCTAGCCTGTACAGTTTATATATGTTGTGTGCCCGAATACAAACCATTATTTACCATCCCGTCACTTCATTTCTCTGCCCCCAAAAGCTACGGGCGTTATAAATTTGCGCACGTGATCCGACGCGAGCGCGAAAGAAACCGGGCTACTGTGATATTCCTACTGGACTGTGCTGCCGTTATTATCATCTTGGTTCGCTGCCGAGCGTCATCGACGAGAAGATGCCGCCGAAGACACGCCGACACGTATCCAAGGATAACCACGATGTTTCCAGTAGTGACGAACAAAGCCACGCGGTTGTTAACCACGCGAGTACGAGCACTGTGGTGACGCCAACACCGCCAACGGGTAGTAATACGATCTCCATGACCGAAGAACAACTCACGCTACTACTAGCCAACGTGATGCGAAGCGTCATGACGCCAACGCCAAGCTCGCCAACCGGCGAAACAACAGGACCGACTCATCCCACCGCCACACACACTGGATCGCCGATGCTGACCCTGGCATAGTAACTTCACCCGGTGCACGGCCTGCTACGACGGAGCCGCACGCGGCGCGGATCCCTAGAAGCTTTCGTCGAGAGCGTACCTACCTACTTAGTTACAAAGAGTGCGCAAACGTGCTCGACGAACACTCTCTTCGAGGTTTGCCTATGTTGCTGACAAGAGAAGCCGCCGTGTGGTGGCAAGGCATCAAATCGAGTAATCGACCGTGGAGACCTGGGACGACGCGATACGCCGACTTCGGTTCATGTACGGTGCCCCTCGCCCCGCTCACCGGATCTTTCGAGAAATCTTCGCACGAGAATAAAGTGATAGTGATAGTGCCGATTCGTTTATATCGCGAGTGCGTGCTAATATGTCGCGAATACCATAGGTATAATGTATCGGAAATAATGCAACTAAATATTGTATACGGCCTTTTGCAGCGTAAAATCCGTAAAAGAGTGTCACGCGATACCTAGTGTAAGTAGTGTCTACTCGAGCGAGCAAGATACGTAGAGGAGACGCTGGGCGAAGTAAGTCAATCTCAATCATTAATTCCACCCCGCGATAATAACACGAGCCACTATCACGCAAATAACATTGAAAGTTCTAAATCTCGAAATGTAAACAATAACCCTCCGACTGCGAACGTTATTCAAAATAACCCTTCGCATGCCACACGCAGCTCTAGTTCGAATAATTGTAGTGACGCGAATTCGAAACGTGTTAGACCACGCTGCGCTTTTTGTAAACAGTTTGGTCATTCTATAGATGGGTGTAGGAATAAAACGGGATAAAATTTCCATTGTAGTCCGCTGATTTGGAAATTCATATTTTTTTTGTAGATAGTACTCATAAATAGAAAGGTTCTCACAAATTATCAAACGGCGTAACTTCACGGTTTACGATATATAATTGTTTAAAGTTTCTATACAAATAGCAAAAAATCACGCCATTTGCAATTTTTAGGTTGGATAAATTGTCATGGTAGACGTCAAAGTTGACATTTCACGTTCCGTTGACGGTAGAGGTGTATTTTAAAAACCTTTATTTAATTTTATGTCATATTTTTTACTTAAATATAATTTTATTTTCACATATCGACAAATCAAATTTGGTGTGTAATTAGTGTGCACAATAACCGTGCTGTATTATGCAAAATTACATTTACTTTTTTACAAAAAAATTACGAATTTTTGTTTACACTGTGAATGGAACGTCACGGCATTTTGTTTTATAGCGTCTTTTTTTTTATCTGTTAGCCGTCACTGTAAGTCATCGTTTGTTGCCCTTGCGGTTCAGATCGTTTGACTACTTTTGCTACCAGTAGAATTTGGATGCAAGAGCGAGCGAAGCGAGCTCTAGACTTGGGGCACCCCGACTCGGACAGGTTAGGTTCGAAGGGGATGGCGGGGTCTAGTGAGCGAGCGGAGCGAGCGAACTAAGACCCCGACATTCCCTTCGTGTTAGGTTACTGTAAACCTTGCAGACAGAAATAGGAGCCCCGCATAGCGGGGCTACGTCGAGTACGCTTTATAGGCGAATATATTTTAAGTTTAGGTTATCATCCAAATTCTCCTGGCAGCAAAAGGAACATTGCCTACAGTAGTAGTAACAGCGCCGGAGATAAGGCGGAGACAAACTGGGGGGGGGAGGGGCCAGTTCTCCCCCCAGTTTGACTAAATAGCGCTATTCTAACCTAAAAACTTTAACCATGAATATCTCCATAACCATGGGGCTGCGCGGTGTTTGGGTGGTACAGGAGGGTAGCCTCCTCCCCTCCCTTCCTCCCACCACCCATCCCGCCCCTTAAATCGACGGTCAACAATGGAAATTTTAACCCACCGTTTCCGAGTTAGGAGCTTTTTAATTTTTTTTCTTGTTTTTACAAAACGCGCTAATTTTCCAAAATGGTAGCTCAGATGAAAATATTTTCTGGAAAGAAACTGTTGTTCTAGTAGAAAACTATGAGATGGTGTACAAATACCTAAAAATTTTGAGAAAAAATTAAAAGAAAATTTAAGTCCTCGCGCCGTAGCGCCCCTAAGGCTACACTCCAAACATAATACGCTCTAAGTGTCCGACGTGTTTAGGTACATCATCCGCTGACAAGGTGAGTTTCCAAAGTGCCGTCTCCCGCGAATCTGACCTGTCGCACCCCACAGTAAAGATAGGAGTTGCGTCTTTATTAGGTGTCGCAGTGTTAGATACTGGTGCCACCGAGAGTCTCGCTAGCCCTGGATTATATAAAATCCTCCTCGACAGCGGCGTTACATTCACGGAAACGTGCCGAAATCTCAGTCTCGCCGATGGAACTCGGCAGGTACGTGAATTGCTGGTATGTACCACAAAGGTCACTATTCAGGAACGCATTATCCCCACCACTTACCTAGTGATACCAGAAGCGAATAATAGGACGCTTCTAGGACAAGATTTCATCGCTAGAGCAGGTATATTGTTGGACCTCCAACATAACTGTTGGTACTTTCGTGATGCCCCTGGGCAGAAGTTTACCCTGTGTCACTGGTGGATGTGAGGCTGTATGCCTCACATCCACCAGTGACACAGGGCTGATGCAGGTCGACACCACCAGCCTGGCGCTGAGAGAGGATAAAGGAACGAAGTTGTCACCTGCCCAGAGAACGCAGCTCAACCAGCTCATAATAAATAGAGCTGAGCGCTTTGCCACCGATCCCCTACAACGTATGCCACTCATCGCATTCGGGTTGACGAGAAGCAGGAGACGACCACTTCACCACCCTGTATAATGTCGCAAGGTAAGAAGCAGTTGTTAGCCGGTGAGTTTGAGAAAGATGAAATAGAGAACGTGAACTTGATTGCTGATGCACTAAGCCGCCCAGCCTGTTGCGAGGAAAACCCAGGTGGTTGCGAGGTAAGCTTAGTGAAAGTAGATTTGCCGCTCAGGAAACCTGATGACGTGTGCACTAACCTGCTCAAAAACCTCGAGCTGAAGAACATTTTAGAGGCGACCGACGAACCCTTTAGGGGGAGGGTATGGTCAGAGAGAGGCTGGTCTCCCGATTATAAGGTAGGTGACCTTATTTTGTTGAGGACGCAAGGGCTGAACGATGTTAGCCACGGACAGTCTGCGAAATGTAGACCTCGTAGGGATGGCCCATACCGTATACGAGAAGTCGTAAGTCCCACTACTTACCTAGTGGAGGGAACCGTCAAAGGTGAGCACATTGGGCGTTACCATGTCTCTCATCTGACACCGTTCATCGGTGATGTTGAGGTTCTGATTAGCATAAAGCGCAGACGTGGTCGACCCGTAGATACGATTGCTAGCCCGAACGCGAGGGCGCTATGTTCGAACTAGAGGGGGAGTGTGTAACGCGTAAAAATCGCGTCCCCTTTTGCCGCTCCAAACTTACTTCGTCCAGCGCCGCGTCGCCCGCTCGTACAAGGTTCAGCGCCCCACTACCGCACGCCGCCCGCGTCGACAGTCGGCCTACCACCTTACTAGCGAGTGTGCACGCTCAACTGCGTGGCGCCGATACCTAAAGTGTTGTACGCGAGCCCTATGTATACCGCCTTGGGTAGTTTAGGCTAGCCTGTACAGTTTATATATGTTGTGTGCCCGAATACTAACCATTATTTACCATCCCGTCGCTTCATTTCTCTGCCCCCAAAAGCTACGGGCGTTATATCCTTCTATATATTTGTACCTGTAGTTAAATAAATGAAAGAAAATTTAACTACCTACATAGTATTAAATCATTTATTTCGCGAGCAACACGACTCATAGAGTGTTAGTAACAATACACTTACAATCTACGTTAGTAATACCCTTACAAATAATATAAAACAAAAAAACAGATAAGCATGCACTTAGGCATTTTTTAGTTAATTTAAATCCATACTAATATTATAAATGCGAATGTCACTCTGTTTGTTTGTTTGTATGTTTGTTTGTTACCTTTTCACGATTAAACGGCTGATCGATTTTTGCAATTTGCAGGCCAGTGCTAGGTTATATGTTGATTAAAATATTATTCGCGGCTGTAAGACGTACCTATGTAGTTTCAGAATTATGATCACCATAATCATCAATACAACCCTCGAAGTTAATAAAGGTCGAGGAATGACTTTGACCTTGAAAAACTCGTTCCTCGACTTACATGAACTTGGAGGGTTGTATTGATGATTGTAATTCTGTAACTACACACGTCTTACAATCGCGAACAATATTTTAATTAACATACAACCTAGCACTGGCCAGCAAATTGCAAAAAACGTAAGAAAATTTAAATTTCGCGGGCTACCCTGAAGCATCAGCCTTAACTCCGAGTTGGCAATAGGGATGCACGATTTTTCTCTTTGAATCGATTTTTTGGATCGTAATGGATCGTAGGCCTCGGACCGATTCTTGGATCGGATCGTATGCTCTTGAATCAATCTCAAAAAAATCGATACAAAAATCAAATCAAAATTTGCATTAATCTTAACAAATAAAACACTCTGAAATCCGTTTTTCTTGTATTTGGAAAGGTTTGTTCGTTTTAGGTGTAAATTCACACCGATTTTTCTCAAAATTGGAGGTCTCCAAAAATGAATTTTTTAATTAGAACAGTTTGTTTTTGCTATGTCCATCCACATATATTTAAATTATACTGGTTAGAATTCTGATTGATGATTAAAAAACCGACTTCAAAAAAAAAATACACCAACAAAAAACACAAAAAAGTGAAAAATAACTAGCTTTTGAAGCCAAATTAACACCAATAACAAATCAATCAAACAAAAATCAAGCTTCGAAGTAGGTGACCATTGTTTAGTGTTTTTTCACCGACTTCTGAAGCTTGACCTTTGTTTGATTGATTTGGTGTTGAGACCAGACACCTATAATATGGATATGTATCCAATACAATAACAATGTAATTGTCTGATTTACATGTACCGAGCAGAAGATGCCCTTTAGGTCCGCGACCCTGCTGCTCTGTGTACTCGTAAAATTCTCCTTCCCAATGTTAGTGTGTTTCGATAATATTATTTCTTTTCTTTTTGTAACCATGCCACATACCTATAATGTGGATACGTATCCATTATATAAACAATGTAATACACTTTATTGTCTGATTTACATGTACCGAGCAGAAGGTGCCCTTTGGGTCCGCGACCCCGCTGCTCTGTGCACAGTGTGCACTCATACAATTTTCCTTACCAATGTTAGTGTGTTTAGATAATATTATTTCTTTTCTTGTTCTTTTGAGTTTTTTTTTTAATTGTGTAGTTGTTTTTATTTTATTCTTTTTAACCGACTTCAAATTTATTTAATAAACGAGGCCTTTATCAAATTGACTGGTTTTTTAATATTCTGTCGACTACAACTAATTAACTTGAAGTTTTGTTTTTATTTGCTGTATACATTTTCTGATATTTCTAAATATAATATAGCCAATTTTTTCGAGACTGTAAATAAAGTCATCCGGTATATTATAGCTAAGTCTGTGACAGGCATAAACTTCCTTTTAGTTTTGTAAACTTACATGCAATAAGTTGCAGAAAAGTACCTACCTATAGAAAACCTCTATTACTATTCTGGAACTTGTTGCATTGCATGTAAGTTTACAAAACTGAAAGGAAGTTAATTAAGCAACTTGAATGCAGATTTTATTTGCAATGTCATAACAACAACAAAAAATCAAGTTACATGAACCCTACATGCTCAAGTTACCTGTTATTACACATGTAACGTTGCCATGACCATCGAAATGGAAGTTACATGTGAATTATTATCGCGACGTTAAATGTGCAAGTTATCGGTATATTACAAATGTAACGTTGCCATGACCATCTAAACAGAAGTTACGTGCAAGTTACATGTGCATTATTAACGCGACGTTAAATGCGCAAGTAACCTGTTTAATACAAATGTAATGTTGCCATGACAATCTAAGTGGAACTTACGTGCAAGTTACATGTGCATTATTAACGCGACGTTAAATGCGCAAGTAACCTGTATATTACAAATGTAACGTTGCCATGACAATCTTAATGGAAGTTACGTGCAAGTTACATGTGCATTATTAACGCGACATTAAATGCGCAAGTAACCTGTATATTACAAATGTAACGTTGCCATGACAATCTAAATGGAAGTTACGTGCAAGTTACATGTGCATTATTTACACGACATTGCATTTGTAGGTTGCCGGTAAGGTTCAATTAAAATGGCGTTGTAACGTTAATACTTAAACTTTCAGATAACTTCCGAATGTGACGTTACTGTAACATATATTTACGAAATTTCTGAAAAATTTCAAATGTATAGTTGCTGTAATGTATCTAAATTAACTTGCAGAAACATACAATAAAACCTTTCTAGTATGTTACCACTGCTAAGTCCACGTAACGTTGCAAATTATAGTTGTTGAAAGTTTTATCTGATCTTTATGAGCAACATTGCATCTAATGTTTCTGGCGTTGCCGTTAGGGCTATTTAATCTATGTTCCTGGAACCTTGCTACAAGATTGCACCTTTGCATTTGTAACTTACACCCACCCAATTTATAGTTTCAGCAATGTTTATGCAACATATTCGTGCTCAGTGGGTATAGTATACAAAATTATAAATGGTTCCATAGATGCACCATCGCATTTTTCAAGTGTCAACATCCACTTTAAATACCACCTTTAATAGCCCCCTGACACGTATGGCGAGGCTATATAATGATAGGTCTAACTTGACGGATCACCCCATCGATGCTTTTTCTATGAGTTTCGCTTCATCCAGACGTTCCCTATATAAACAATGCGAATAATGTACATCTTTATAGCTCAAATTGTTTTTTTTTTGTCGTGAACTGAATTTATGTCTTTAGAAATAATAAAAAATTTGTCCAACATTTGAAATTTTTTCTTGTCTCTAATATTCAGTAGGTAAATGTCATGCATACCTGTTATTTGCACGGTTACTAAAATGCCAATAATAGATGTTAGTTTATTTGAATTGTAAGTGACTGTGATGTTGGTGTGCTTATTATAAATAAATAATGAAGAAATGACGTGTCAATGTCAATTAGTACTTTTAGAGCAGCTGACTCCCGACCCCAGACTAATACAATTATGTAAATGCTTCAGACGTGCCCATTCATACGGCTAGGCATTCACAGCGAAACTGCAAAACGTACTACGAATACATTTTGCATTCCAATGCGTACTTTCAATGCTAACTTCGATAATTTGAAATGAAATCTTGCAGAAATACTTAAAATGTTTGTGATATGAAAAAATAAACATAACTTAATATCAAAAGATTAAATTATTCCAAAAGGGAAAGTAGATGTGTACCTGTAGTACGCTCAGCAGCAAAAGGCGCTTAACATAACCAAAATTATAAGACGTCTTAGTTTTAGAATGATCCATATTAACAGACTGGAGTAAAATACATAACAATATTTTCATTAATGGTTACACAAATTCGCAAAACAATATAACATCAGATCACACTGACCAGCACAAAACTTGGTGTAATATTTATAAGAGTTAACCGACTTTTGATGCTGACTGTACCTACACCCACATTTTACTTGTTTAAGTCTCATGTGATTCCTATTAATATGAAGCTTTTTACTGTCTTCGGACAATCAATCGAGCTGCTAAAGTATGTACTTGAATCACAGGCATATTAGGGGCAATAAAAGACTTTTTGAAAAATAATAAAACCGACTTCAAAAACACAAAAATGTAAAAAATAACTAGCTTCAGAAGTCGGTGGAATCTGAATCAATGAAACAAAAATCACCGACTTCTGAAGCTAGTTATTTTTCACTTTTTTGTTTTTGAAGTTAGTTTTATCTTTTTGCAAAAAAAGTTTATTTGTAATTAAAATGCCTGTGGTTCAATTACATAGTTTAGTAAGAATTTTCATGTTTGTTTGAAGTTGTAGAGTAAATAATCATTATGAAAAAGTATATACGTATTGTTCTCGGACTTAGTAGAAAATAATAAAAGGTCAAGGTCATAATTTTGACCTTTCTTTTGCTTAGTGAGTTAACAAAAGGAACTCTAACAAGAAAAGAAAAAGTAAGCATATCAAGTATGGCCAACCGATATCACGCCGTCAATTTAATTGGATCCATAATAATAACTTCACAGCAGCAATTTAATCGAGGACTACAAACATATTTATTACACATATATAAGTCTGTTTCTACAAGATAACTTTTTCTAACTGCTACCTAAGCTTGAAATCGATTGTCTGATAAAATTCAAGTAAATACTACCTAATACATATTAAATTTAATAAAAATATTGAACTCCGAAAACTTTTGAAACGGTAGTGTAAAACCGATTATACATTACCTATGCTTCAAAAGTAACTTACTCCAAAATCGCTATTGAGGCTCACGAAAAATTTTATCAGGCGGGTGTATATCTTTGATTCATCAGCTTACAGCTTTTTGCAAACATGTAACGATAAGAAAACGGTCAAAACCAAACATCGCTTGCGTTTTGTTAAAACAGCGCTTAAATCATTACCAACCTCTTATCCTGTGTTAAGCTGGACGATGTTAAGAGCCCTCTTACATTTCGGCTTTACGGTATAGCGATAAACTAGTTGCGTATTCCGTCCTAGTTTCCGAGCCCACACTGTTGCTTCGTCCACGGTAAACATTTGTTATTTACCTACGCGATGCGGTGGAACCTGCTTGCCACCTAGGCCACGCTTTTACAAACGACAAAGAGACTATTTTGTTGAGGGATACAGGCCTCCTCTTTGTAAACGAGGATAGGCCATAGTCCACCACTTGGTCCCAGTCTATACCGGTATTACCAAAAAATCATTCATTCATTTCGGCTTTAAATTTTTTAAGTTTGTAGATGTCACTTGTATTGAATTTTTGGTTCTAGGCTGAACCAAGCTAGCTAGAAGCTAATTTTCTCTTGATGTTGCCCATCACCATTTTCAAAGCAATTGTGATTAAATAGTTTACATAAAGTGAGTGCAGGTGTGCCTACTTGGTTGCGTCTTATCACTCAATTTCAAGAGATTTCTTCATAAATGAACCTAGCACTTGCAACAAAAAAGCAGGAGCAGCGGTGGCCCAGTGGTAGCAGCCCCGACTTACGAGCAGTAAGTCGTGGGTTCGAACCCAGGCAGGCGCATTACTTTGTGTAATTTATTTCATCACCGCTGCTCTCAAAACGGTGAAGGAAAACATCGTGAGGAAACCGGCATGTCCTAGAACTAAAAATTCGAAGACATGTGACATCTACCAACCCGCACTGGGCCCGCGTGGTGGATTACAGCCCATTTCCTCTCATAGAGAGGAGGCCTGCGTCCCAGCAGTGGGTACAATATAGGCTGATGATGATGATGATGATGATGACTTGCAACAAATAATTATATTTCAGACCGTTTTGTTCCATTTTATCATCATAATTATCACCATTCTTTTAAAATAACGAACAAAAAAAGCCGTAAAAGTAACAAAATACGTAATAAAAACCACTTTTCCGGCTAGCAACACCGGTCTTCAGAGTCTCCTAAGAGAAAAACCCAATTACCCCACATAAGTCTCCTTTGACCCTGACTTGAGAGTGGTAGCTTTTTTAGGGAACATAACATCGTTTTGTCCAGTTTCAAAATTAAATTACGAATGTTTTTTTGCTAGTATTCCATTAGTAGCTCTTTCAATGAAATCTTACTAAATATCTATCTTATCCTAACTAATCCATATTAATATTATGAATGCGAATGTCACTCTGTTTGTTTGTTACCTTTTCACGACTAAACGGCTAATCGGATCTTAATGAAATTTGGCAAGAAGATACATTTCAACTTGAGGCAGGACATAGGCTATATATCATCACGCTACGACCAATAGGAGCGGAGCAGCAATGAAAAATGTTGTGAAAACGGGGAAAACGAACGTGACGCAGACGCAGTTGCGCGAGACAGCTACTCGTAGTTATTTACTACTAGCTGTCTCGCGCAACTTCGTCTGCGACAAATTTTCCCCGTTTTCGAAACATTTTTCATTGCTGCTCCGCTCCTATTGGTCGTAGCGTGATGATATATAGCCTATGTCCTTCCCCAGGTTGAAATCTATCTTCTTGCCAAATTTCATTAAGATCCGATCAGCCGTTTAGTCGTGAAAAGGTAACAAACAAACAAACATACAAACAAACAAACAGAGTGACATTCGCATTTATAATATTAGTATGGAAGTATGGATTATAATGGATAGATGTATGTTTGTTACCCAATCACAACACAATGGCTGAGCGGATCTGGATGAAATTTGGTACAGAGATAGATTAAAGTTTGGAATAGCACATAGGCTAGACTTTTTATCCCGATAGTAAGATCCCGTGGGACAATTATCTATGTAAAACATAAGTAGTTTTAGTGAAGTTTAAATTTTCGGGGTATTGTTATCCAAAATTAGTACTTAATGTAAATTTCAGGTCCACTATACCTAAACCTACCTTATTATTTGTAAAAAGAGTTATAAAAAAACGTGGAGCTACCCGCAGTCACTCCCACCCAAAAAATTATCATGATTAGATATACTCATCAGTTCATCACGATTGCGGAGTTTCTCTAGATATTTTTATTGACCTAGTATCAAAACCATTGGAACTATGTTTTTGTGATACAATTAACGTAAAGGTCTAGGGTAAGCTTGTCTACAAAGCATTCACTTCGTAACACGATCATGTTGTCTTAGTTTTCAAGTGCTTGTTCTGTACTCTGACTAGGCTAGCGGTTAAACTTCTTGAACATCGCTTTAGGCATCCAATCTTGCTATGTTAATTAACAATATGCTGTACAAGATATCATAAATAGTTGTATAGTTGTAAAGAAACTTGTTATTGGAACGAAGTTCCTTATCGCGCGTTGCGAAAGACGGAAAAAATTAAGACCAAAAGTTGTAACGACACTTTTTGCTATAGTTGTAAGCCGTGCGGCGTGCGCGTGTTTCTCTGCCTGTCTCTCTCTCTCTCTCTCTCTTTCTCTCTCATAGAAAGCAAGCCAGTTATTTTCGTTTCGTCTTTCTATTTCGCATATTATAATTTAATTAATTAATTAATTTAATTTAATTAAATAACTTTGTTCCATCCGGGTGGCGTATTTACAAAGGCTTATACCATTAGAGTGAAAGTGCAAACATGTGGCAAGTGGGTTTCTTGGTAGATAGAAATGAAACCAAAGGTCACTTTACACGTATATTGTAGTGAAAAAAACACGAAACACAGGAAATTAACAGGGTATGGGTTCTAGGGTCTCTAAGGCACTGGCACTAGGTAGGTAGGTAGAAAGTTACTGCCCTGGGCTTAGGCCATCACGCGGTAGCACGTGGGCCGGCGTGAGGTCGCAGGGCAGGCAGCGGAGCGGAGAGGTGACCCCAGTGGTCACCTGGGCGTGGGCAGCACCACGAGGTAGAGAGGGCGACCGCGCTTCCGTCGCAGGCAGGTAGGCAGGCAGGCTACGCCTCCAGCTAGGCACCTGGTCAGCACAGGCTAGTGGCCTCAATACGTGGCAGCGTGGGGTCTCGGCACCCACGCAAGTGCCACGTGAATGTAGGGCTCAGGCGGCAGTAGCGGCCGCGCAGATAGTGCGCGTGTCAGGTATCTCTCCAGCGGTAGAGGCGGAGGCAGCGCGACGCCTGACAGCGGTCGAAGGAAGTGTAGCCCTACACTGGAAGCGTAGCCCACGAGTAGAAGCGCAGCCCTAGACTGGAACCCTGGAATCAGCGCGTGGCGGGTGCTTACGTAAGCGTTGTGCCAGTACAAAGCAAGCCTCCATCGATGCGTGCGTCTCCCAGCCGTAAGCCCAAGCAAGGTGGATGAGGGAAAGGAATCAGAATATATTTCATTATTTAATTATCGAGTCAGATAACGCAAGAAGGATGCTTACCTCCGTTAATATACCTCAAAAACGCGTATATTACTTTTTATTACACCCAATTTGGTCGAAAAATACGCGTTCCACATAAATTTACGGAAATAAAAGCATTATAACATAGCAACAACAATAAGCCGACGTGGGTCGAATATTTATTAAGTGGGAGGTCTAATTGCGAGGTTATCTTGGTGTTGTAGGATAATATTCTGAACCAGTAAGTCAACATGCAGTATCTCAAAAAATGGAAAATCTTGATCTTGATACATCTGGCTGTTCATCTGTTGTTACTCATCGTCATCTGGTGGACTAATTAAAATAGTATGAGTTTAAGTGTTTTTCTGGAATGGCGGGCGTTTTGGGGTATACCTTATGTAATTTTAGACGTTTAAAAACTGCTGATAATCTACCTTTTTTGAATAAATTAATTTAATTTTGATTTAGAACCGTAAGTATCATTATCGGAACATTAAAAGAAACAGTAAGATACATAATTATGAATATCTCATTTTGGTATTGCTTTACAGACTTCTTGATTAGAGACTTATTGAATTAGAGACTTTCCCACATATCTCTTGTTTTCAGGAAAACCTCGATTTGTAAACTTACCCCTTTTTAGCGTTCTGTAGAGTTTACGTCATTTTTCGCGTCGAGTCGGCCTCGTCGGTAATTCTAAGCAATTTCCCCGCGCTCCGGACTGATTTCGTTTGCGGACGACTTAATTATATGCTTCGAGTTTGTATTTAATGTGTTGTGACGTCAACGTTCTTAATGCAGTGGAAGTAATGTTTGAAATTATGTTTATTTCCTTAAGGGAGAGCGGAAGACTGTAATAAAAAAAAATTGCTGATTTAACATTTCAGCAGAATAACTTACCACCCACTTTCTGAACTGGTCGGTAGTGCTAAGCTTTTTGTCGGTAAACAATTATATTCCACAAAGAATAAAGGCATCCTCTGTTAATATACATTCGTAACAATAGGGTACCCAATTAAACTCTTGTTTAATAGTCAATTCAAAAGCTGCAAACAAAAGCGAAAACAGTAATTTACTCACCAAATAACAGTTGTAGTATCAAAACATTGCAAATTAATTCATCAAAATAAAACATACGAATATGTCAATAACAAACACGAATCCTAAATGAGCTAATTCAGAAACACTAATGTTTTCATACACACAAACCGACGCCTAAATTAATGCCCGAATAAACCAAGCTGTTGGGTTTTGAACGCTCGACTCAGTACCAAAAGTTTAAAATATAATCAGTTAGGCGTTAATTTAAGCGTCTCCTATTGTTTGTGAAAACTGGCATGACAGTCGTTGCTCAGTCAGAAATTAATACATCAAGCTCAAACCGGTCAACGCAATTTAATGAGCATTATTAAAAGCGGCCATTTATTAAATAACCACGCGTGGCAAATATGAGTGCTCAGTAATAAATTTTGTAGCCCCTGGTAATAATCATGGAGTATGAAGAAGAGGATACTACAGACTACTTTTAGTTCAAATTGCAAAAGAGGCCAAAACTCCAAAACCGCCAAATGGAAGATCTCTTTTTTTTTGTTAGTGGGATCTCGATTGGCTACCAAGGAGTTTGGTCTGCTAAACTGGACTATCTTTTAGGTGCCTCGAGTGTAAAGCCTTCAGTCAGGGGTATGAAAACTTAAAAACTAAGGGAATACAAGTTAAGGCACGCCTGTAGTGTGCGAGCCTCCAATTCACGGGGTGCCTCCATCTGTAGGGTACGAGCCTCAGCTTAGGGCGTCCCTGGGGGAGGACAGCAAGGGACAGGCTGAAATTCACAGCTACCGACTGAGCATCGCGGACTGAGGTGGTAGAACACCGTGACACGACTTGTTCTGTTAACTGGTCCGTTCTATGAAACCGACAAAAAGCGGCCACGTCGGCTCCAATAGAAGCGTTTTCATAGAGTTACGTAGAAATCAGAGTTACAGTGGTCTATTACAAAACTGGGCAGTTTTTCCCTTATAGATTGCGGTTGCGCGCTGGTATTATTCCTTGATATTATTGTTGACTTTTTTTTTTTATAACTTATGGGTGAAGTGCCAGGGTAGCGAAATTCTAATTTTCTTATGTTTTTTTGCGGGCCACTCTGGCGCTTCCGCCTGTATTAGGGATATGATTAACAGGCTGTAAAGGTCCTCGTACTCTGTTGAATAGGCAGAATCCTCCGACCAGGCGGGTGTTGTGTATGGTGGGCAAAGCTTTATGTTCGGGCAATAATTAGCAGAAAATGTAGTTAGAGCACATTCATCTGAGGGATTGTCGCTACCTCTGTCACTATGTGCCCCATGCATGGTTGTGTTGTATATCTACTCGTCTGTCTGTCTGCCAATCTGTCTACCCGACTGTGTGTCCGTCTGCCTGCCTGTCCGTCTGCCTGCCTGTCTTATGTCTTTCTGTCTGTCTGTTTGCCTTTCTTTTCCAAAGTCGTGAAAATTGTGTTCTAGTATACTATTATTAATTTTCTCGCAGTCAATGGTAAAAAGCAGAGTACACAACTCTTTTTAAAAAAATCATCTCGCTCTATGTATCCCTCGCTCTTCTCTGCCCTCGGGATCCAATTAAGTCCCTACAAGTATTTATTATACCTTTTACATTTTGGACGTAAAACGAAAATCAATCTAGAATGGAATAATAA
This sequence comes from Cerastis leucographa, assembly GCA_963082945.1. NCBI lineage: Eukaryota > Metazoa > Arthropoda > Insecta > Lepidoptera > Noctuidae > Cerastis > Cerastis leucographa. Next base: position 13,645,620 of record OY720356.1, on the reverse strand, counting down.
TTTATGTGCAAAGATCTGAAAGTCATCAAGCAGATACAGTTGTCATCAACTTATTTTATACATAAATGAACCGAACCGGTTGTGCGTTGTTTCATCGCTACTTGTTTCATCGAATTTCGTTTCACATAAATTGTTTCTCATATTATCATTTCATAGAACAATCAATACGCAGAATACTGACTTTGAAGAAATTTAAATCATCGATTTCTGTTTCTAATAAACTTTAATGTATATTCATATCATAGAATAACGAATCAAATATTCTTTATCCATATTGTTTGTTTCACATAAAACTTATTACGAAGAATAACATTTTATCGAGTGACAGTTTCTAAAATTCATACCTTTGAAAAATACATACCCTCCTATAAAATTACAACACAGCATTCACAAAAATAATGCGGTTAAATTCTTGTCAAGCAGGAATCAATCTTGTTATTCTCACTAATGGTGTCCATGCCTGTTGTATGCAGCATGCAAGCAAGCTTGTAGCATGCAAGCAGGCATGCAAGCAGGCATGCAAGCAGGCATGCAAGCAGGCATGCAGCATGCAATCAAGCATGCAACATGCAGTGTGCAAGCAAGCATGCAGCATGCAACAGGCGTGGTTTCTGTCATGGCTCCGGCGCTGCGTGGCTCCGGCGGCCCCAAGCGACTTTGTCGTCGCAGATGGTATAAAAGCTGACCACCGCAGCTTCGGCTTGCTGCCGGCCAGCCTCAGCCGCGGCGGCAAACGTACCACCTGCTCCTCAGCTTACGGGCCGCCTCATCCCTCCGCGCCTACGCGAGTTTTAATTTCACTCTAGGGGTAGAGACGACTATGTGGAGTCTGGTTTGCAGCCATTCGTTTCTGTCATTTACTTACTTTTGTAGTACAACATATTGACTTTTAAAGACAATATTTTAATTTAAGGTTAATAATTTCGTTGAAATAAAATACCATGGAAGCATACTTCGAACAAATAATATTCGTTAAAAAATAGTTCTACTGTTTGATAAGTTTGTTAAATAAAAAAATGTGATTATAAAATTCATTGAATTGTGTTTCTGTAAAATATGTTTCATTCATGTAAATAGTAGTTGAAACAGAAATATTGTGTATGAGGACCAAATATTATGTGAAACATTTTCTGCTAAACGAAATTTTGTGAAATTTCTGTCTGCGAAACAAGGTGACACCGAACCGAAACAAATCAAGATTTAAATAATTAAATAGAAATTAATAACTTTTGACAAGCTTCGAAATCTCCGGCTTGTGAGAGTTACAATAATACACTTTTCTGTCGTAAGCTATGTCTATAAGTTTTATAGCTTCAATAATAACATGGATCATTTTACTGTACAAAGAAAACATAATATAAACTTGACTCGACTAGAAAAGGCTTTATTAATATTTAATCAGCTTATTTCATGTTAGTTTCAGGCTTTTTTTCAGAATATTCTTTTAACAAGATCTCTCATTAAATTATGAATGTTGGACGTACAACTTGTTTAATTTTTCAGCTGATACGTTTTGCGGGCATCCGTAAACCGGATAGCGGGGGAGGGATGTAGAGGGGGGGGTCCAACAAATACGATTACAGGCCGTACTCCTCATTAATGTGGCATGCTAATTAAAAATGTATGTTTATAACAGCGTCGTACTTTGCTCGTTCGAGTATTTACAAGTAGAACAAGAAGATAATTTTATAGTACGTTGTTCAAAGTTTAACTTTGGTCGTAGAATAAAATAACTAGTGACCCGGCTATTTCTGTAGAAAAACATTGTAGAGGCTTCGGTTGTATTGAGATGTCATTATTAATTTTGTTCATTTTATTCCGTGGCTTCCATCAAAATGTTGTCCGTAACAATTAAGGAGTCTATTTTCTTATGTCCAGCAGAGGATTACTATAAAAATATAATCAGCTTCTCGCAGTCCAATATTTGGCGTAGGCTTCTTCAAAGCTGAGCCCTAACGTCCTGCACACCGCCTTGTGCATCCAGTCGGTCCTTATGAATGCCCATGGTGCATCATGCACCATGCAAACGTGGTGTCCACCCCTAGACTCGTTTGCGGATCACTATGGATGTTACAAAGTTGCATCTAGGAGCAACGGCAACCATTTTGATAGAAATAGTAACTGTTCTAAAGCATTAACGGTTGATGAGAACAGTACATTACGTAACCAATGTATCTTGCAGTATAACACCTTTTTACTGAATGCATATAAAAGAATAATAAACCTACGGTACTTATAACAAAAAAAAAAACACATTTTTCTTTCTGTTACGGCTAATCTCCGAATCGGCTGGATCGATTTTGACGGGCAGATAGCAGGCTGATCTTATAAGTAGCAACTTAGGCTCGCTTACCTTTATTTTAGAAATTGAATAAGGTTTGTGCAAAAAAAAAAAACAAAAAAAATAGTGAAATTGTTGACAAAATCTTATTAAAGTAATATTTTTATAATAATTTCACGCGGACGTAGGCCTCGGGCGACAGCTAGATATAAAACAATATAATAAATACAAAATCCTACAACTGCTACAATATAAAATCCCTCTAACCATCTTAATATAGAACAGAAGCAAAAGTACAACATGAAGAACAACAAGTCTTTATGCCAAAGTATAGAGAATCATTGAAGATCTAATGTGACTAGCCATTGTGGGGAAATGGGAAATCTTTTTATCCCAATTATGTACGGGACCTAAGTGTACGATGGTTTCCATTAGGGAGGTTCCATGGCTGTAACCTAATATTCGATTTGCTTTTACATTGAAGCTGACAGTAACCTTGTTATCCTTTTATAGGGAAGGACCGGTCCAATTGAAATCGAGACTTGAGAATTCAGAATTCAGAGTACATGATTAGGGGATTAAATGGAATTTGACACTAGAGGACATTTTTGTGTTCTTCCTTTATGGAACACGGTTCTTGAAAAAATAGTTCTTATCATAGTTAATTAACTTTATTATTTCTGACTGTATTGTGTTTTTAATACACTAACCAGTGGCTTATTGTGGCGATTGCAATTCGTTATACTTATTTATATTGGAGATTTTTTTTTAATTATATATATATTTAAATATAAACTACTGCTGTAACTACTCAAGCAACTGCACACCATTTTTTATAATTATGTTGTCAGTTACTGTCATGCAAAGTGTTAATAGTTGTATGAACGTAGGGGAAGCAGAAACGAATGTGTAATTTTTATTAGGTGGCATTCTGTAGATTCTGCCTAACCCAATGAGGGCGTGAGATTATGTAACTAAGTATTTATGTAACTATGATTAATCTTCATAGTGTTGTAATTATAATCATCTCAATAAACATAATTTACATCTCACCATTTCATAATCTAAATGCGCGTTGTAATTTCACTAATTGCTATCACATCAAGCAGTTTGATAGACTGTCTCATCTCGTACTATTAATTCAAATAGCCGAAACGTTCTGTGGCGTCAGGAGTCTGCTCATTAAGAAAAGTGGGAAATCTCCCGGCTTATTCCGAGTAATGGCCGGTCGGTCCGCCTTCCTTGATTGCTCATTAAAAATATTTTTTAAAAGCCTTATGGCTTTTATTCATTTTACGGTCTACTTAGGGCTTATGTAAACTACGAGTATTATTAGTTGGGCTATTATTTGTGAATTTGAGATAATCCGGTTTCTATTTTTTTCTTTAGGTGTCACTGAGAAGAGTTACAGGGCATGTGTCTCAGCAGACGGGACGATTATATTGTAAGTTTCTGAAAGTAAAATTTGGTTTTGATTGGACTGTCAAGTTACTAAGTGTAAAAATATTGGTATTCCACTTTATTCAATTAGACTAGAAGCTGATCCTTTCATTGGAGAAGAGGATGCTGATGATGGTCTCATAAATACTGTAGCCGTTAGTATTTTTTGGTAATCATCCTAAAACTACACATGAACATTAGAGACAGGCACTTTTTATCACATAAAGTTGGAAAAATATGAGGTCCAACGTATTTGATGTGGTCATTTGTAGTATGAATAAAATTAGTTTTTCCAGAGAGCTTGCGTTATGACCCATATCCATTACTGGGATAAAATATCTCTTTACAAAATAATGAGGTATAAACTGTCGGGTCTAGACAAATAAAAATGTTCTCGTTATCTTTATTGTTAATAGAAGGTTTGTAAAAGCCTCTCGACCTTTTAAAATAAGATTTTTATGAACTAAAAGGTATACATAATATGTATGGGTTTAACTATTTTGAACAAAACTATTTTAAACTATTTTGATTAAAAAAATACTCATCAATTTTGCGGAAGCGCTCTCCGACTGTTTCCACGCCACCGTGCGCAAGTGGTGCGCGTCCTTGGTGCGCAGCTGGGTGCGGGCTAGTTCCAACACTGTCCTGGCGATAGTTGCTCAGCGACTGGATTGCCCCTATGTAGGACATTATTGTAGCACGCATATTTCTGTTGCTTGATTTGTCATTTTATATAGATTTTAAGTCTTTGGGATATTATAATTTTTGATTTTGACAAAACTTAATTCCATATTTTAATTCGTTGTCATAATATATCTAATTCTGTTTTTATTTTATTTTGCTCTGTGCCTTTTGACATTAATTGATTTCATGTCTTATGTATATTATAATTTTTGCTTCTGACATAGGTAACTTCATTCCTAAATTTAATTAAATGTCAAATTTTTTTTTTTTTGCTCCTTGACTTTGACATTAATTGATTTGATTTGACTTTAATTCATTTGTATCTCAGATTTTACGTGATTTAATTGACTTGATTTATTAATCAATCAATTAATTAGTACTTTTTTATTGCATTAATAGTGTAATATTGACAAAAGTGTATTAATATTGTTGTGTAATCAATATGGGTCAATGAGCTGAAATAAACGAATTTTATTTATTTTAATATGCAGGGTTATTTGTAAAAGACCGACAACTTCTCAGGAATATATTACTAACATCATAATCAAAAAGTTTTGTTCCATGACTTTTAAATAATCGTCATGTTCAACAGATTTTCATACAAACAAAAATTTAATTTTTTTTTGATATACGCTTTTTCCCCAATTACGTTAGGATTGGCTTTCAGTCTTACCAGATGTAGTTGAATACCAATATAAGACATCGACTGCATGTCTGACACCCATAACAGCTCTGTTAATGTGGATACTTTGGTATTGTTTTGTCAGGAGTTTAGTTTTTTAGGTACTGGTTAGGAATTAACTCTAGCTCGTTGTAAAGAAAGAGGAAATAAACAATAAGGTTGAAATAAAAATAAACGTTTTTTAAAACGTTGCGCCACATTAGGAATTTCTCCTGTATTGTGGGTGCTTTTAAAAATATTTACACCCGTACCTACCCTATAAACAAAGCAAAGTTGTTACTTGAGTATCTAAATGTAATTATTTAAGATACGATTTTTTTTTCGGTGGTTTAATAACTGCTTGAAGTTAGAACTGTCAAAAGTTAGAATTTTACAGCTTTGCTTTTTTTGCTGGTTCTTATTACGTTTAGATTCTTGTCTATTGCATAAACAATGTTTGTACAAGTAAGTACTTAAGCACATATCTGATCCCTATAGTACATATGTAAGGCTCGTAGCAGGAAGCATTCTGTATTAGAAAAATGTGTGACTTTTTATGTACCTACGTTATATCAACCATGATGATAACCCCGAAACTTGTGGATAAGGCAAATTATTACTTATTATTCAATGAAAGAAGATGTTTTGCTCAGCTATCTCATTAACCACAAGATAACTTCTAGTTTATTGTCGTCATTCATTCTCACTCTTTCTATAACAATTTATCTTGAATGTTATCTACAACTCTATAAACACATTTATTATTCAATTCAATTCCTTTATTCAATTCAATTCCTTTATTCAATTTTGGATCATCTATTAGGTAGATTAAATAAAAATTATTAGAAAATCGAATTAGAACAAGACAAAATACACTTTCATTATTAATTACAATTTAAATTGGCAAAGTCAACAAATTAAAATTAAAAATAATCATAAGTCATAAAATTATTCAATAAATATCATTTATTCACCACTTTAATATCGCAAAAAAAAATAGAAAAGAGGGACAGACAGTAATGTTATGATTGTGTTATGATTATTTCATTCTCTTGCTATCTTAATGTAGTGACAGTCGAACTTCTCGGCCATCAACTTCAAGATGGTGTTGGTGGTGTTTATATAATTTGTTGGTTACATTCACGTTTGTGGTTTCTGGAAATATCCAGAAAAAACCTGTTAAGAAAGGGTAGGAAAATCTCAAAAAAGATCTCATTTTCGACTTCATAGAAAATTATAATCATAATCATAATCATAAATCTTTATTTTATCTCCACATCAAAACTTTAAGGTGCTGGTTCACATTTGTACATCTTATATAGAGAAAGGTGTCTGAGATAGGAAGATCCTGTGGTACAGATCACCTCTCGGGCTTATAATTAAACATTTTAATGTTTGCAAAAATAGAAGTAAAGATAAAAAAGAAGAAAATAGTAAAATTACAATTTTAAACAAAAGTAAATCAAAATAAAATTGACATAAAACATAAAATTACTGAACATACAATAGTTCCAAAGTTGTACTACAGTAAGAACAAACATATAAAAGAAAGAATTATTATAAATTATGCTAGCAAGCATAATAAAAAAAAAAAATATATATATATAGATTGAACAACAAAGTGGGTTAGATGTTCATAAGACTACATTTCTAAACAAAAGGATGAATGAAAGTGAAAATGGTATGTGTGATGAACGTGCATTGGTGCAATGTGTTAGTTGATGTGTGTGAAAATGAGTGTGCGAATGTGAGTGTGTAATTGTATATGTGTGAGTGTTAAGACACAGGTTTATGTAAATTTTCTGTGGAAGCGTAGTCAAGACTTAATAGCCAGGTGCGCAATTTTCTTTTACAAATAGCTTTAGTATGTGTGTAGATAGATATTTTTTTATTAATTAAATTATAAAGAAAAGTGCCAAGAAAACCAAAAAATTTTTGGGAAAAACTGGTGTTAAAACGTATGATTGGACAAACATTTGCTGATCTTCTATTTTGAGTCAGCAAATCGTGATCTATGGGAAGTTCAGAGTGTTTTTTTAATACCGTCATGAGTATGAACAACTGCCGGACCGTTAGAACTTTGCAGTGTTGGTAAAGATCAAAGGTCGGATAGCGAATTGGGAAAAAACAACTGACTTTTAATATAGCTCTTTGAGCTCTCTCTAAATTAATTAAATATGATTTAGAGGAACCACCCCAGGTAGTGATGCAGTAGACTAGCAGAGACTGGCATAACGCGAAATAAACTAATTTAATTACTGAAGTATCGGATATATGTCTTAGATTTTTAAATATGTAAATTAATTTGCGGATTCTTTTAACTAAAGTTTCAATGTGTTGTTGGAAGCTGAGACGGTAGTCTATAATTATGCCGAGATATTTGATTGATTCAGTTTTTAGTAAAACAGGACAGCAGCAAAGGTTTGTGTTTAAATTACATGTGTGGGCTTTCAAGTTGAAGTTTGGTTGGTCGTGCCGTCTAAGGGAATATGTCATGTACTTCGTTTTATCTACATTTAGGGTAAGTAAGTTAGCATACAACCATTGATACACTGTATCGAAGCCTTGTTGGGCATAATGTTGAACCTCTTCCCACGTATCAGCATCGAATACCAATGCAGTATCATCCGCAAACGTTATGATCTTTCCGTTTTGCAGCTTAATATTACATAAATCATTAATATAAACTAAGAATAACGTTGGGCCGAGGATGCTGCCCTGAGGAACGCCGTATTGGTTAGGTAGTTCATCACTGATCCAATGATCTATTTTAGTAACTTGCGTTCGGATGGACAAATAGTCTGTAAAAAGTTGAAGTGGCTGACTTCTTACACCCATATTGTCTAATTTTTTTATCAAAATGGGAACAGATACTGTGTCAAATGCTTTAGCTAAATCGAGGTAAATGGCTAAGGTCTTTTTTTTACTATCTAGTTTATTGACTAAGTGATCAGTTAGTTCATGGACTGCTTCAGCTGTTGATCTACCAAAACGGAAACCAAACTGTGATGGAGATAAAAGGGAATTTTGTTCAAGATAATTAGTTAGTCTGGAATTCATTAATCTTTCTAATATTTTGGATAGCGTTGGGAGTATAGAGATTGGTCTATAATTGTTGACACAGTATCTGTCTCCGGATTTAAATATGGGTACAATTCTGGATTTCTTGAAGGCACATGGAAATACCCCGGAGGAAAAAGAGAGATTGCAAATGAATGTAAGTGGAGGAACAATAATATCAGCAAATCGTTTTAAGAAAAGTCCGGATATATTATCGACGCCAACTGCACACTCGTTTTTTAAATTAAGTATTAACGACCGTATTTCTTCTTCGTCGGTAGGTAGAAGAACTAAAGAATTTTTGAAAGAAATATTTGGTTGACTATAGGGTTCTGCATTAGGAAAATTATGAATTTGTGAAAGCAATTTATCTGATAATTTTTTACCTACACCTGCAAAAAATGAATTTACTGTATTAATTGAGTCAGTAGGATTTTCTGTTGAAATGAGCTGTGTGGATTGTTGTTTGGTTTTATTTGTGTATGTAATGTCTTTAATTGCTTCCCAAAGTTTTTTGTTATTTTTCCCTGCTTTTTTAATAAGGTCTTGCTCGTAACTTTGTCTAACTTTCTTTAAAACATCGTTGCAAGAATTCCTATACCTTTTGTAAATGCAAAGTGCTACTTCATCATTTGGATTCTTTAAGGTTTTAACATGTAGTTTATCACGATTTCGCATGCATCTAAGTAAGCCTGGTGTTATCCAGGGTTTAAAAATAATTTTACGTCTAGGTGTCGGGATTTGTTTTGTGTTATCTTTTATAGCTTGCCCTAGCGAGTGTACAAAAAAATTTGTTGCCTCATTTACATCTGACATGCTGTAAATCTTATTAAAGTCTATGTTCTTGACATCTGTTTCAAGTCCTTCGTTGTCTAATCGTTTAATGGTTTTGGGACCTTGGTTTTTTATTGGGGTGCGATTTAAAAATAGAATGACGCTATTGTGATCTGTAACCGTAGTTTGAGCCACATAACAGAGCGCCGATAATCTGGTCTTTAACATTATGTGATCTAGGCATGTGCGACTATGAGTAGGAATCTAGTGAGCTGGAAGCATACCATGGGAAGCGATTAGGTTAAGATATTCATAGGATCTATTGTCTTGAGAATTATCCACAATATCAATATTAATATCGCCAACTAAAATGATATTTTGAAAGGACGATAGCTTACTTAAACAATCATTGAGGGATAATAAAAAGTTATCTATATTTTTATGACTAGGGGGTCGATAGACAGCAACGATTACAGTGTTTGTGTTTATTTTTAAAGTAAGGCAATTTGAGTCCGCCATTTCCGGTTCATCAATATTGTACTGTTCTATATTTTTATAGTAAATGACCACGCCTTCATTTTGAGTTTGATTATTGGTTGTAGTGAATGAAACATAACCATCGAGTTCAGGTACGTTAGCAGTACGCTGTAACCAGCATTCGGTTAGAACAATTATATCCCATTCAACTTTTGACCTAGCGAGTAATGTTTGAAAGTTGGGTGTGTTACAGTGAATACTACGTATATTTTGAGTTAATATTTTTAGAGTATTTTGAGGATTGTTTAACAAAACATGGCAGTCTTCAATATCACAAGTCGCTGATTGAGCTACAGTTACAGAATCTAATTCATTATTTAATATCACGTTAAAATTATCCATTATTCAAGAAAATCTTTTTATGGGTGCAATTTAAATTACCAAAATATTTTAATAACCAATAAGTAACACTACATTTAACGCATGAAGTCTCAACAGAAGAGAATAATGTATTTAATTTATTAAGATTTAAAGTGTTTGTGTGTTCATATTTTGTGTCAATGTGTGTGTGTGTGTTTGTGTGTGTGAATGAGTGAAGTGAGGTGACAGAATATTTTTTGGAAAATGTGGAATAATCATAATGCAAGGCATTTATGGTAACAACAATCATTTTTTTAAAACTAATTAAAATCAACAATTTAAAGTATTGACTAGTCATTAATACGTTTTTTAAAGATACTAACAAAATATTAAAATCTAACATGAGCAAATACACATAAAATTGAATAAAAAGGTTTAGCAAGGAAAAAGTGCCTAGTCAGAGTTCAGATTCTAGTTTTAGCTTATCTATATCTGCTTCCGAGTTAATACGTATGCGATTTTCTCCCTCATTTTTCCGAATAAATATCTTGCCGTATGCAGCCCAACAATATGCAAAGTTATAGGTCTTGGCAAAGTCACGCGCTAAGAAAAACAGCCTTTTGCCTTTGCTCGTTAGATTCTCTGCTATGAAAATTGGCTTACTGGAACCATGGATATGTAGATGAGATGTATTCAATTTATTTTCTTTATGTTGCCTGTTGAAATTCTTTGTGTGTTCTATAAACTTTTCCTTTAGTAGAACTGAGTTGAAGTCCAAGATAATCGGTTTGTTTTCTTCGGTTTTAGTATAAATTCGGAAGACATCTTTGATATCACTATTTTGAATAGGAAGGTTTAGAGCTCGACCGACTGTATTAATTAACTTAGCCAGATCATCTTTTGTTTCACCTCTCTTCGGGGGAATATTTCTTATCTCTATGCTGGAAATTCTTTGCGCATTTTCAAGGTTTTCAATTCTAGTCTCTAGTGTGTAAATATATCGTAAATTATCTCGTTTTTCCTTTTCGATTAACTCTAGCTGTTTTTTTAGATTATTATAATCTTCAGAAAGGTGCTCGATCGACTGAATTATTCCAATATTTTGTTTTTTAATATCGCTAATCGTTGTTTGGAGAGCGTCAAGCTTACTGTTTTGTTCATGTTTAAAATCGGAAATTATGTTCCTTATTTCAGACATAAAGTCCGTATTCTCAGAATCAGGAATCTGCTTACGCGATCGAGTACGACTTGTTTCACGCGTAGCTTCCGTATTGGCTCCGCTAGTAATGTCAGATGCACCGCTTTTTGACATCTTAGTCGTCTTAGGTGGTGTCCGTTTAAGAGGCATTTATACAGCGACGGAATTTTGTTATCTAATATTATTTTATCAAATATTTTTGTAGGAAATCGCTCAATTCAATATTATTGATTGAACAGAAATATATTCTGTAATAATATCATTACAAAAAGTGAATGTAGTTACTGGGGTTTGAACTCGGGCACTCATGTATGGAAGGCGCGCTCAAACAATCCGCGCCACATATGTAGCTACGTGAATAATTGAAATTACGGTTCTTTAGGTGATTATTTTTGCAAAAGTTCGTTGGAAAGTCTGTTATAAAAAAATTCGATTCAAAAACCGACGCACTGTTCGAAAGTTTTTGCACTGTTTGATTGAGTAATTATATTAGTATATTGCTATTAAATCTTGCCTGTTTATGTGGAACCGGGGTAATACTGCAGTTTTAGTCAGTTTATCAGCACAAACACTATTTTGGGATGGAAACTGATCACTTTTGCACTGGGAATGTTTTTGTAGGTTTAAAAAAGTCCACAGAGTTAGTTAACTTTAGATAACACTTGACATGGTTTACAGTACTAAAAATGTCATAGTTATGATGAATTCAAGATGAAAAAACGATTTAAAACATTTTTAAGGCAAAAACTAACGGAGCGCGATGTTTACGTGATGGCAGCGCCATCTGAATGAATGAATTAGTTGTAGCTTGCAGCCAGCTAGGGAATCGATACAGTCTCTCCATATAAAATACCAATATAGAGCTCCGACTGATTAGATTGGAAAACCACCCTAACGAAATTAGCTTAAAATTACCAAGCTACCCACTTGTTGAAAATAACGTGATATTTTACTAATTCGGTCCAAAAATATTACCGGGCGTAATTAATTTTCCGGTTATGCGTGAAAATTACTTAACTGCATTACGGTGACAAATTATTATAAGCAAAAATGATTAATCAATATGCTGTAAATTCAGCCTAAATATCCTTAGGCCTATTTTCATGAGCCTTGTTTGTTGGATGATATAACTAGCTTTTCACCGTGGCTTCACCCACTTTGAAGTCGAACGCACAAGAACGTACTGACAAAATGACGTAACTCAGAGAGTTATTTGAACTACTACAGACTAAAAATAAAAACAAGCATAATATTAAGGGTTTAGCAAAAGCCAATTATCCAATGAGATAAAAAATAGTAGATCTTTAAAAAGTGAAAGACTGACAAAATGTTTTTCCAGTAACTGGGTTGTGGTGGACAGATAGGCAGTCACTCCGTGTAAAATACTGGTATTGAGGTGCATTAAGGTATTGAGATATGTTGAGAGAATGGAAGCCTCTACCGAAAGATGGTATGGCTAGAAAGAGGATCATTGCTGATATGACAACTAATAAAGAAGTATGGATAAAGATGACGTGCATCGACCAGTTCAATTGTTTTTAAGAGAACGGTAAAAGCTTTCATTAAACTCGTCACAACATCCCTCTAGCTAGAACTAGATAAACGCAATTAATTTTGTTGTACATTCAAAATGGAAGCTAATGCTATTGCGAGGGTGTGACGTCATTAGGATTTTGATGGGTTTGCGTTTGCAACAGTAGACTGCAATGAACGATCTATAATAGTAGAAACTACGGTCTATTACAAAGGAGTATTTGGTTAATTGTGTGGCTTGGTATCGTCAGAACAATGTTTGGTTCATTATGAAACATCTACTAAGGTTTGCTGTTGAGGAGCTCGTTGCTAAATAATAACAGCCGCTCGATTAAGGTTAAGCCGCACTTGCCGAGTTTTCTCCGTGCCTCGGAAAGCACGTGGTCCTGGCTGTCATTTGTAGCCCTTAGACAGTCGTAATAGGTAGTCAGTCGCGAAATTCTGAGAACCATTCTTACTAAGGGATATCATATTACACAACACCGGGATATCAGGTACCAACTTGGTTGTGGAGGACAGATAGGTAGTCGCTCCTTGTAAAATACTGGTATTCAGCTGCATCTTGTTAGACTGGAAGCTGGCCCTAACATAGTTGGAAAAAACTGATGATGACATCCTTTTTTTTTTACGCATTGGAAATCATCAAATTACTTCTCCCGCTCTAGGCGGAGCGGGAAGGAGTGTCAGACTTGTACTTCCTTCTTCGCCCTTTGTGTTCCAGGGCCACGGTATCTCTTTCGAACAGTCACGCAACCCTGGCAGGCATCGGTCCTCTCGGACCCCGGTTTACTGACATCTCCTTGAGGCGCGCGTGGAACACGTACGCGCCGTCGACACGGCCTGTCGTCATGAGACGGACGGACGGTGAGCTAGCCCATTACTCACCGTCCACAGGCTCGCGCCTACGGTGGCCGGGGGCCACTGGTTGCCCCCCGACGCCCGGGGCGTCTCCCGAGGCGGCTGGGACGTAAGGTTCTCTCCCTCTCACGTTCCACCACCTCCTTCGCTACCATGACTGCTTCGCAGAAGGAGGATGATGACATCCTTGCTAAGGCAATGTTGTGTAGGTTTGTCTCATCAGTCAGCTGGTTGTGGATCCACGAGCTGTGTCGTATATTCTGTTCTAATCTTATACTGCCTCATAACACCTGTCACAATTAGGGTATGCAGTTAAAGTGTCCTCTGTACTGCCACCGACGACGCGGCGACATGCCGTGGAAGTGACGATAATACGAAAAAGAAGAATGTAGGTAAAATTTAAAGTATACCAATGAAAAAGCTAGTTGTTGCATCGGGTACGATCATGATACGATCTTTGTAGTATTTTTTTCTTTCTTTCTTTGAGTAAATACAGGCGTATTGTGTATAAGACGTAACGTATTCAAAAGATTAACTTTATTTTCTTGAAAGAAATCCCGTTTGTCACTTACAGGTGCCGCTGTTATTTCGTGGCGAAAGAAAATAATTCGTATATTTTACAAAAATATATTATCGTTTTTTTTGGTTCAAGTCTTTTGGCGTAAAAGGAAGTTTTGTATTGTGGGGCAAACAATAAAGAGGCAGTTGGCAGTCGCCCTTTGTGTCCTTTGTTGGGTTTCACTTGCACCGTTTATTTATTATGAGTCGAAAAAACAAGCTTGTCTCTTGTTGGCTTTTGCTGTTCCGTTGTGATTTGGTAGGACTTGTTTGTCTTTAAAAGGTCATGTTTTTCACTAGTGGTATTAAAATACAAGAATATTGTGGTTTTATTCCGCGTTCTAACGCTCATGCGTTTATGTGTGAACTTTTCTTCCGATATACATTGTTTTAAGCTTTCACGGTTTATAACTACACAAACACTGTCTCTTAAAGGATATCTTCTTCTTAAAATATCGGGAGCTGACTATATTAGATTATCGCGGAAGATATCCCGTAAGTGATAAGTAGAGTAGTAGTAGTAAGTGTTTTCTTCACATAGTGGTTATGATTTCGTTACTTGGTGTCGTTGAAAGTCCCACAAGTTATCGGTAAGGGACAACCTTTCGAAAACTCCTAAAATTAGCGTCTTCTATATTTATTTTATTTTATTATAGGTATTTCAGAAAACTATCAAGTTTTTAATTAATAATCTATGGTTCTTACTACTAAAATATGCAATAGTTAAATATTGACTCTTTAAAAGTTTACGGCTTATAATGACTAAACTGTTTATTTATGAGCAGAAGATTTAAACAAAATGTAAATTTTGTTTTGATCTTGATTAACCTTTCAAAACAATAAGTCTTGGCTTGGTAAAATTATTAAGTAGATCAGATAATGTAGCAGGTGTAAAATAATAGTTTGAAACAAAGAGGGATGGCTTCTAAGGTTTTTGTAAAGCTGCTAAAAATATACTCTGAAAATATATTTTCGACTCCTTTGTTGCATTTGCATGTAACAAATTTTATTCTGCTACACGTAAACGAACTCATGCTTACATTAACTGGACAAACAGGTCCTCTAAAATTTCAGTGGTTATTTCTTCAAAAGACTATCTCAGATGTGAACCTGCATGGTCCTCACAAAATCAGAACAAAATAATAGATAATGTCTGGACTAATAATCCTTTGGTACGACGAGAATGTGGATCCGCGATATCCCGTTAAGGCGCGGGCCCACCGCGGTGCACGGAGAGGCTACGCACGTGTATTAAGCTTCGCTTTGTAAGAAAATGTATGTGGTTGTGTCCACTGCAACCCACGGAGAGGCTACGCATGAATTGACGTCATTGATACACGCGTGGCTTGCTCGAATAGGCGGTTACATAGCTCAACGCTGTCAACGTGGGTCTACGTTCCCACTGGAGTACACGAATAATAATATAAATACCCGTCCCACCTCCCGCAGTGAAGCCCGTGTCCGTAGATTGCAGTGGCATGTGTGTAGCCTCTCCGTGCGCCGTGCCACGCTAAACATAGTCGTGGGTCTTCGTGTAGGTACTCCAGTGGAAACGTACAGACCCACGTTGTCAAACAAATGAATACACGCAGCTAAAATGCGCCGCGTGCCCGTGCACAGCATGCACCGCGGTGGGGCCGCGCCTTTATTCTGCCGGAACCCGGAACCACATCCACTAGTTAAAAACAAACAAACAAGATACACACGAAAAACTTAACCCTTCCTTGACAGTCGGGTAAAAAGAGACTGTGATCTCCGAGTTTGTTTCTGCTAATTCTTCTTAAAGTAGTCAGATAGGAAACACTAACCTCATCTAGTTTGTAAAAAGTGTTTTTGTAATAACTTACAAAAGTGGACATCACTTCATTCCATTGCAAAAAATCAGTCGACTAATGGTGGAAAGCGGTTAATCTAAAAATAATGCTAAAATATTTGCATAACAATAACAGTGCTTGGCGGCTTTTTAAATTATAATTTGATGACCAAATTCAAAATCAACAGACCTTCATCCATATCAAACAATCTATTGAACAATAGAATTCCATCACTCTATGAATCCCATTTATTAGTACCGAATCCTCCAAGATCTCCAAATAAAGATGTTTACACAGGACATAGGAATTACGATCCACAATAACTCACGCTTATGTCAGGATAAATAGCCAATTTGCGTGGAATGGATTGCCAGATCTGAAGATAACTTCGACCTGCACATTCAAAATAAGAGGGGATTTGCAGGTTACGGAAATTACGTAATAAACTAACAAAACATGTAGATTTTATGGGTTCCCATAGGCAATAGGAATTTATTTGTGCTCTAAATTAGGTTAGGATTACGAAGGAGTAAATAATCCCACGAAGGTTTTATTTTATTTGTTGAATTTTATCTTTTTGCGTATATTTTGACTTATCCAACTGAGTGGGTACTTCAAAAAAAAAACATTGTGTTGAAGCTACAATGAAAAATAAACCGTAGCAGATATAGAATATTTATTAATTATTCAATAGATTTGCTTGTTTTTTATGCCGTGTTACCTGGTTTTATTAGTTCATCCACCAAAACAACAGAGACATCATCAGAAAAACTAATTTTACATTATTTCTGGAAACACGTGTGAACTTATTTATCATACATGAGGAAACTAACTCTTTACAATCCCCACGAGAAGCGTCTAATTTGCATGACGAAGTAACGTGTCTCTTCGTGAACGTACTTGGTACTAATTCTGGTAGGATTTTATGCCAATCCCAGTTTCGTTGTGACTGCAATCAGCATATAAGTGAGAGTGAGCAAGTAGAGCAGCTGCAGGGTAGTTTGAGATGATTTTATATGCCCAATGTAAACTTTGTATGCCTCGCAAAGCACGTAAATCCGTTGGTCCCGGCTGTCAGTTGGTAGACTTTGACAGTCGTTAATTAGTACGAGTAGTTAGTGGCCCGAAAGTCTGACAACCAGTCTTACCAAGGGGTATTGTATTACCCAGTAATAACTGGGTTGTGAAGGTCAGATAGGCAGTGGCTCAACATAGTTGGGAAAAGGCTAGGCAGATAACGAGAAAAGGAAATGGCATGAAAACTGTATAACTTAATTGACTACGCTTGTCAGACACTTTGTGATAACAGGAGACCCTGTTGATGTGTAACGAATCTTTTGTGTCGAAACTTAAGCATGCATATAAATGCCAGCACGTTTCGCCAACAACGGTCTTCCCTATGAAAAGCTAACTCGACTAGCCTTTACATTTTCTTTTGGTAGAAGTCCATCATAGGAGGTTTTCAAAAATATTCAAAAGTTCATCTACACATAAAGGCAAGCATATTTCTAACCCAGCTTACAATTCATATACGATTAATATACGTTTGGGTGGTATCGACATTTCATCTGATCCCGTTTTAAATTAGGGTTCGAACCCTCGACTCGGCTTCAGGGTTTTTACATTGCTGTCGAGGTTAATTCAAATTAAAGTGCAGTACCATCGTGCCTTCCGAAAGCTCTCGCAATTGTAGCGTGAATTTAAATTAGGGGTTAAAAGGTCGCGTAAAGCGAATTAAGGGCTAAATTGTCATTCTATTTCCTTAATGGGGCAGGAATAGTACCTTTAATGGTGAGACGCAATAGACAGATTACGAGAAAGTGACTCTGATTCGGAAGGAGATTACTGGAGAAAGCGGGAGTTGGAATTTTATTCTTAACTAGCTGTCTCCGTAGCTTTGCTCACGTGACTGATCTTTTAGTATTTTATAAGTCAGTGAAAAGGGTCGGGCAAAGTGTTATTGAGTATACAAGGTGTTGTTTTGCAACCTCGTCAAATTTCAGAAGGTGGTCACAAAAAACATAAATAATCAATTAAAATTACGGTACCTAGTTAATTATTAATAAAGGCTAATTTTTTCGGTTGTTTAAGTTTGTCAGTATTTTAGAATAACCCCCTTAACGTGGTTTAGGGACTAAGAAATATGAAATAAACGTTTGAGGTTGTTTGTATGTGTGTAAGCGAGGTTATAAGGCAAGAACCAGACGGTCCGCGTTTAAAACACGGGTGGCTCACATTAACCGATTTCCGTAAAAAAGAAAAAAAAAGTTACCTACCCATTTTATTATTGATTCGGGACGAGAATCACTAGCATAGTTACCTCCTTGAATTTGAAAATGCAAAACAACACTGAGATATCAACGCACAGCCTAAACCGCTGGTCCTAGAGAGAGGGTGTGTTCCTTGTGAGGAGTAGGTATCCACTTAGAAAGGGTTTATGAAATTCCACCCCTAAAGTGGAAAAATATGGGATGAACGTTTGTATGGAAACTGGGCAGTTATAAAGTTAGAAATCTCAAATTTCACATACAAGCTTCTTGTTAGAAATAAATAAATACGTATATCATCGTTTTTGAAAATCAGCTATCAGCAACCCTAAGAGGGTGTTATAGGAGTTGAAAGTTTATTTTGAGCATCCGTCCTTTTTTAACTAAGAAGAATGAATATCAAAACTTCTGGGCAGAAATAAATGCATACGTATTCCGTCGTTTTTCGAAATTCAACCCATAACGGGAATAACTGGGGTGGAAACATTTGTATAACAATAACGGTCTGATCTGCTTGAAATTTAATTTGTGTTTCTTGATTGAATTGATGAACTTGATTGACTTCAACGTTTTTGGGAATTCCAACCCTCAGACGACAAAAGGGGTGTCGTTTTTTTATTGCAATAGACATTTCTGCGAAGGACACTTGTGGGAATCCATTTGTGCGACTTATACTTGCGTGACAGACACTCGCGCCACTGGACACTGGTGCAACTCAATGGCTTCATGGGTGTCGTGTTCCTGGTTTTGGGGGTCGTTGGTAACAAAATGAGGTCAAAATATAAACTCAAGATGGCGCCGAGGAAAATTTTCGGTCATGAATGTCGTTTTTGTGGATTCCAAGATTCTCCATCCTCCAAAATTCAGGAAGTTGTCACAAAAAACATAAATAATCAATTTAAATTAGGGTACCTAGTTAATTATTAATAAACGCTGCTTTTTTGGGTTAGTTAAGTTTGTCTGTATATCAGAATAACCCCCTAAAGTGGTTTAGGGAATAAGACATTATCGAATAAACGTTTGAGATTGTATGTAGGTAGGTGTGAAAGTGCGGTTATAGGGCGAGAATCAGACGGGCCGCGTTTAAAACACGGCTGGTTCACACTTAGCGATTTCCGTAAACAAGAAAATAAAATAAAAATTACCTTCCCATTTTATTATTGATTCGGGTCGAGAATCATGAGCATAGTTACCTCCTTGAACTTTTACTGTATGAAACAGGTATATTGAAAAGATACAATTGAAAAACAAAATCCAAGTATTCTATAGAAAATTAGTCTTGCGAATAGATTCCTAGAAAAATAACATACAGCCGACACACATAGTTAAAATCAGATATATTATGTGTTAAAAGAATATAAAAACCATCGAGAGTAGATACATTCCTTACGATGGTCGTTATACTTTTTCCATCCTCCTTTCAAAAATAAAAGAATAAATCCAGAAGTATGTTTATTAACATAATAAATATAACGTAACAGGAATGACATCTGGAGGCTCATCTAAACATTACATTAACTGAGAATGTTATCATACGCTTGTTTTACGGCACATTAATTCCATTTTACGTCACAAGTATTACAATCTAATATTTCAGTGAAATTAGGTGCGAATTTGTTTCCTGGTTTTGAATTCTGAGCGCATTGTTTCCTTTATTTGTCCTAGGACCATTTCGAATTGTGTGGAAACTCGGTAGTTTGCTTGGTACTTTTTGCATACGTCGATGAAGATTGGGTGCATGTACTTGAGGAGGCTGTGGTCTAAGGTAGGGAACATGTGGTGTAGGGCGTGGTCTCCAAATAACGTCATGACCGCAAAAGCGTTGCCGTTTATGTCTTTTCGGTCCAAAAGGGCTTCTAATTGGTGCATTCCCCAGTCTGGTGTCTCGCTCCTGAAATTGACAGGTTTTTTTTTCAGTTGACATAATACAGAGTGATGTTCGACGTGTGACCTATATGCTACACGTAAGTTCATAACTATTTATGATTTTGCTACGATTTAGCTCATAACGCACAGACACGTTTTCCAATTTTGATCTTTTATTTTTAACTAAAAAAACCTGTGCCTAATCTTTCGGATATTAAAAACACGATAATATACTATTTTATATTTATAGCATAGAGTTCTAGGTACAATTTATTTTACTAGTGGATTTATACAGATAAACAAAATGATTTAAATTTATCTTGCCATTTTAGTTTTTGAATTCACTGAACGATATCTGATAACTAGCTTCGTACACATTAATTTAGTTTAGTTATCGAAGTTGAAATAATCATTTATATTTAGCTCTTAATAAACTGTGCGAACTACAAAATCACAATTGAAACTTTGAACGCATTATTTTAATCTATTTCATTTATGATCACCGATAAGATTTAAGGCGCTGGGTGGATATGATATTAATGATACCGAAGAATATTCAGTGCACCTTGTCACCTGCATAATCTTTTTACAACGATAACAAGATACATTCATAATCGTTACACGTAGCAAAACAAGATATAAAATAATAAAGATCTTATCAAAATGACAAATGACACTTACGCCGGTTGGTCGCCATCTTTGATGGCATCTGGATGATGATGAGCAGAAGTTACGCCAATAGAGCAATAGAGTAAGCTGCCAGTGCAATTGATCCACAGCCATGTTGAGATCACGTGGAGTATGGGGGCGCCACTAGCGAGCCCCATCCATACGGGAAGGAGTAAGCCAATGGCGTCGTGCCAACGGTAATGACTCTTGAAAAACCCTCGACGAAGGAAAATTGAAAGGAACCTGGAGTAAGCAAACGATTTTTTTTAATAACCTTATTTTTACTACTTTATTATTCTTTTATTAGTTTGTTACATTCATTGCCTCTGTTTTTGCGTAAACATTTAAAGAAGTATTTTATCTCAATGGCTATTGCGGTGTTTTATACTCCAGTAAGTTTTTAACCAACCCAAAATTAATGTAAATGATAAGTACATTCAATGTGGTATGGCTTTCGCTATTGTAAATCAATTAATTTATGTTCATAATGTTTATCATGTAAAATATAAATGGCACAACGTGACAACGACCAAAGATTATATTATATATATTATTATTCATAATATCTAAAAATTAATCGAAGACGGAATCTCGAGATATTAAGATTGTGTATGATGAATATGATAATCAAAACGACAACTCTTATGTCACTGATCGATAGAAATTATGAACAACTATCGTCGATCCTGGAGAGCAGCGGTGGCCCAGTGGTGGCAGCCCCGACTTACGAACAGTAAGCCGTGGGTTCGAACCCAGGCAGGCGCATTACTTTGTGTAATTTTATTTCATCACCGCTGCTCCCAAAAACGGTGAAGGAAAACTTCGTGAGGAAACCGGCATGTCCTAGAACTAAAAATTCGTAGACATGTGGCATCTACCAACCCGCACTGGGCCCGCGTGGTAGATTACAGCCCACTCCCTCTAATAGAGAGGAGGCCTGTGTCCCAGCAGTGGGAACATTAAAGGCTTGATGATGATGATGATCGTCGATCCAACATCCAAATGACGTACGCCATTTGACAACGTTGTTCCACGTCGACTGATTTTGGTGGGATACGCTACACTACAGAAATTTCTCTTTTGTTCTTGCTGCTACCGCTGGGCAAAAGCCTCCCTCATGACCAACACTTTTCAAAATTTTCCTTATCCTACTAAAATTTAGCTTACCGTTTGAAAAAACATATCAGGAAGACAAAAGGAAAAAAGAAGATCTCAGTTATGAATCCCAGCTTTGCATGCACTGGTTTATCTTTTCTAGGACTGTAGAACAGGAATGGTTCTAGAGCGCTGATCTCCAAGTCCATGAGAGTATTTGTGTAGAGGTGATGAGACAGTACGTGGGATACTCGGAAATCTCTGAAAATAGAAAAAGACCTGCATGAGAATCTATTCCTAGGTACCACCACGCTTACTGACGGCTGACCTCTTTTCAACGTTATTACTTAGGGCATAAGAGTTAAAAGTAGTCAACCGTCAGTGAACTCGGTAGTACGACAGGGCCACGGCCTGCAGGGCCAAGCTATATGGGCTCAGTGAAAAAGATTATCGCTTATATTTTGTGCGAACTTTTGCGTCATATCTCGGTCAGCATCGCAAATAATCTGCATGAACCTCGTATGAGATTATGTTTGGACTTTTAGAGAGACCGTTGACCTCTGAGTTTGGATAGGAAATTTACGGAAATTATTAATTATTTATCATTTATAATTAACGTTTCAATGCGTAAGCATGACATTTCAAAGCCTGAAAGACCCAGAAGTTCAAGGATACTGGTTAAGCAATCATACGTATTGAGTCAAACCCAAATAATTTATGCTTGGCAACAGAGGGACTGTCTTAAACGTTGTTGACATTTCTTAGAGTCTAATTTTTATCTATTATGCTGACTTTATATGAGAAAGCTAAATTAAATTGCGTTATCATAATTGTACAGCACAACAAAAAAAAGAAGTATAACGAATTGTATATCTAAGAACAAATTTTTAAACGCCTAGTTTAATAAAGTTTCAGAACAAATATCAATAACATGAACAAATGATGTTGTTGTAACTCATCTCTAAATTCTTGTCTAAATTTTGTCCATTACATTGATAAACACTATGATCTATCAAAAATTACCTTAATTTTCGGATAGATAATTAAATAAGCAGTTAAATCAATGGAAGTAAGAATTGCATAATCTTATACAATGTAATAGGACCAAGGCGAAACCACATCACGCCTGTAATCCCCAAAGGGATGGACCTGATAATACGCCTACATTTCGCCACTTATGTTTTTTAATTCCCATGTACCTAATAGGGGGCAAGCCTATTGCCGTCAACCGGGCACAAATCCTAGACGCGTGACTGCTACTGAAAAATTCGTAATTAAAAACCTAAACACTACCCGAACTGGAAATCAAAACCCTCATGATGTCACATCACGACATCACGTTTCGTTAATATATGTAGTGTTCCGTGCTAATTAGTATAAACAAGATCTACAACACGACGTCACAAACTTAAGGCCCTGCCATACGCCAATCCCCTTGAGCAAACGAGTCATATTCAACGTTAGCGCCGTCTACCAGACAAGGTTCGTGCGTCAAATGACGAAGAAAAGTAAAACATGAGTAGAACAGACACACAATTTAGTTATTGCCCGCTCAAACCCGTGGCAGCTGATTCGATTTTCATGACCAGATTTATTGAGTTGATTTTCTATCTAAAAACAAAGAATGAAACGGATACGAAAAAAATAATCTAATTTTGATGTTTAAATAATTTCATGTAAGTATCGTTTTTAAAACACATATCTTATTACTAAAACAAAACAAGCAGTTACCAGAATATTATTATTATGAGGACAACAGTGGTACTTAGAATATACGCATAATAATTGTTAGATGTTGGTTAATGCTGCAATGACTATTTTTACGAATATGAATGTGAATCAGAATAATAATTTTACCATTCCATGAATACGAATACCTACCTAGCTAATTATTGTTTAAATTATTAGTTTAGAAAACAAAACACAATAAAACAATATTTTATATACTAATAACTTCTTGTACATTTTTAATTTGAAATCATATAGTTTAAATTGCAAACGATAATAATACCGAACATCAACAAAATAGTATGTTCCGTAACGTAACCTACTTGAATCGGGTGCTCGGTCTCTTCTGCACAGATAAATTGCTTAGTCTATGACAACGATACAATCATGATAAACACAAAAGTCACGATAAAATTTGAACCAAGGCTCAAATTATGTAAAAAAAATATATGTAATCTACAACGATCCAATATTACACTGCTTTTTATTCAAAAAAACTAAAAAGGCAGTAAAAAATGTATTTTATTTTATTTGTCAACGCGCGCACTAAAATGACTCTGAGACGTACTTGGCGCGAGCTTTTGCTTGCGTATGTATTTAAAATAATACAAATTATTAATAAAAACACGAACTAAAAAAAGTTACCAAGGGAATTCTCATCTTTTTAAATTTCCTATCTTTGAGTGTAAGAATCGATTAAAACGCATTTCTTGTCATCGAGAATTTGCGGGCTAATAGACGTTTGAAAGACATTTTTTTATTCAAAATGTAGCAAGTAAAATAAAATTCTGACAAGCCAAAATAATAAACATGAATCTCTTTATGAGTGATAATTTTTTCATGTTGATAGACATAGTAACTTTTTCAGAATATCGAGTTGAAAAACCTGATTTGACAACTCTTAAGCCCTTAAAACATAGATAGTTACACATCAAAAGGGTAAAAGACATCACAAGAAACTTCGTCAGCTTCTTAATTTCTTGGCGAGACGTCTCGCTTTGATTAAAAACTCTACAATTTTCTCATCAGCATAATTAAACTAAGTAATTTGAAGTTCGCTCTAGAAATCATGCTAGTTAACAGATTTTGTTCAGTGGGAAAAAGAGTTGAAATAGGCAGCTTCCTATAGATGTCTTTTTTTAACACAGGTGAGTGTTTTTTTTTCTTAAAGAAACTGAAATTATTACAGACTTCAATCCTTAGCCCGTAACAAAAATAATACATATAAATAGCTATCTGTCCTGCATGCGCCAAATGAGTAACGTATACAAATCAGTCTGCATAAGTTTAATTCTTATTTAATTTGGAAACGCCAGTGGTACTAAAACTAGTATAAGTTTGTTCCTTATTCGTCAAAATTACGAACTAAGCTACACCAGCACTAGATCAAAGTGCTACCAATGACTTGCAAAACTGATAAAAGTATTAAAAAACTCACCTGTAAGACCACATGCTCATATTAAACAAATACATCCTCCAATTCGTTTTTCTGTGTACGAAATTATGGCAGGCCACTGTCAAAAACGCTAAATTCACCGACGCGTAAGTATACCAAAACTTTGCTGCAAACGCATTTGTAACCCAGCAGGCTAAAGCAGAACTTATGAGTAGAGATAAAAACAAGCCGTCTGTTATATTATCTGCAGTTTTAGTAGCATCCTTAGGGATTTCCTTGAGTTGCTCAAAAGCCGCTCTCTTTAGCGTTTTATAAAAGCCATCTTCTTTGAACGTGAACGGCGAATTACGCGGAGTCTTTGCATCCCTTATATAAAATTGTGTAAGAATTTTCTCTGTGGACGGGTTCATGTGATGTAATTCAAAAGCTTCAGTTATGTCTGTGCCCTGAAAACAGTAATTGTAAATATTATTGCTTTGGGAATAAAACTTTATTATGAATATAATAAGTATGACATATTAAAATCACAGACACCTAAAAAGTTTTTAAAAATTAATAGGTACCAAAGAAAAGATTGAAATCTAACGTAATTGCAACATCAAATTGGAATTTCCGACGATTTTAAAGAAGTTCAGTAAAATATCTACGGGTCTCAAAAACGGAAGCATGCACTTTAAATTTACACACTTTATTGAGCTCAAACATAAAAATTAAGTATCACTTACTTGGGTAAGTTCCAGCCATTCTTCACCACCAGGGTGTCGCTTCATAAACCTCGTCAAGTCGTATAGTTTGTCATGAATGCGCCACAATCCTTCGGCGCCGTCGTCCATTGCTTTCCCAGCGAGCCATTGCACCGGATCCTTGAGAGACTCATCTCGTAAAGATGGGTATTTTAACTGTGGAAAACTAACATGAGTATTTTTATCTACTGCTCTTTGCTGAGCCCTCTCCTCCCATTCTGAATTTGGAGGCATAGTTCTTTTTTCCAATGCAACTTTCGCAACCTGTACAATACGCGACCGGCCAGTTATATTTATACCACTGAACTCGGCATTAATAAATAAAATAAATAAACAATCTATTAATTTATTGACTAGTTAGTTAGTACAAATAATAGATAGAAGATTGGTTTCTTTGAAACTGTAAATAGTGCATTAAATAACAAACACATTAGCTTAATGATTATTTTGCTCAGTTGATGTGAGTTTGATCTTATTCAAGATTTTCTGGAAGTTACTTTGTTTTGAAAACAGCTTAGCATTTTATTTATTTTTTCTTTTATGGTGCCCCTTCCATTATTCCACAAATTACAGAGACTGTAACAGGTTCACGAATTGACTTGACTTTTCGGACTCCGAAATGTTGCAATTAATAAAATTGATGTTAGGTTGCTGCTGTGAAAGCTAAAATAACTGTAAGAGAACTGAACTTTATTCCTATAGAAAATAGTATATATACACATATTATTATATCAATGATAATTGGCCGTGGAATAGAACTATTCCACGGCATAATTGAAGTGGCGTGCATGATTCATTTGTCAACTTGGGGCTTTCAAAGTTTCAACATCATAATATTTCTGCCCAGCTTTTTCCCTACCTCACCTCCACAACCCAGTTAGTAATAGGTAATACGATACCTCTACTGGTTGTTAGACTTTTGGGACACTGACTACCTGTCACAGTTTCAATACGCGGGCGTTTCATCGATCAGAACAAAGGAGATGTTTCATTTTTGTATGGGACTCCGGCCATGACCTGTACCTTTCAGGAAAGGTGGGAAACAATCCCCTGAATAGAATAAAGTAACATTTTTTAATAGTAATAGATGGTTTTTATGCACATAATAAAAATTAAAAATGTGTGACGTTTGTCGCGAGAGTTATGACAGCCATGACAGGTTGTAGAGATGACGTTTACATAACCTAGAAATTGTTATTTGATAATAATTGTTTATCAGAACTAATTTTTTTCGATGCTTTCATATTTGTTTTGTTCTCTGTTTTCATAAAACGTTAGACAATACGAGACGAACGAGACTGACTGACTGACACTGATGGGTTTTGTCACTTGTCAAAACAAAATCTCATTTTGAATTTTTCGTTCAGAAGTACACTCCAAAAAAGTAGTACCTATTATATAGTTTTTAACGATGAAATCACCATACTTGCTTATAATTAGTTGACAATTATGTCTAAGAGACCAATAATAATAATGAATTACAAAAACACATACTTTTCATAATTTAACGTCGATGTGATATTATGTTTTTGTGTGACATGATTTCAGAACGAAAGCAAACTGGAAGACGCTATGTTGAATAGAATGGGGCAATAATTGAAAAACCATTACTTTTTGTGCACAGTAAATCAGGCTTAAATTCACGAAAGAATATTTTTCCTAAGTTCGTGGTATTTTTTCCTCTTTTTCAATAAATGTACATGTTATGGCCGAAAATGAAACATCTCCTTTCCTTTTTTGAATGAAATTAGACTAATTGGCCTATGATTATTAATGCTGGATTTATCACCTTTCTTATGAAGAAGTATATTAGAATTGCAAAAATTGGATGGAAGATTACCGGTACGAAGAATGTCGCTAAACAGTTTTGTCAAGTAAAAGAGGAGTGATGGTTCACCCATTCTTAGGGTCAGCTCACACCGAGACGCGACGCGACGCGGCGCTGCGCGCACCTTGAGAATTCAAAATACGTTGCGCAACGTATTCTGAATTCTCACAACGAAATGTGTATCTTTTCGTGTAGAAAATAAAGTTATATTTTGAATCGCTCCTTTAAAGTGTGCGCGCAGCGTCGCGTCGCGTCGCGTCTCGGTGTGAGCTGACTCTTAGGGCTTCGGTGCTGACACCATCTTCGCCGCAGGTTTGGTTATATTTTAGTTTACTTAATGCATCTCGGACCTCCACTTCTGATGGTTGGTATATTTTCGGAACATGAATAGTTAGATATGGGTTGTGTTTTAGATGGATCGGAATAAAGATTCTTATAGAATGTTGTGCAAATTTCTAAAACCTCATCTCTGTTAAATTGTTTGACGACTCTGTTGTCTGTTAGACAAGAAGTGATCCGCGATTTTTGGTTGGTGATTCCTTGTTTAGCTATTTTCAGTGATCGATTCTTTTCTAATGCATTTTGTATTCGTTTTTTATTATTATCTCTTATATCTTTTCTGATGTTGCGCAAATCTCTGTTAATTGTACTTAGAACCTGCCTCTCTTCTATTAGTTTCTTAGTTACAACGGATAGTTTATTAGTTTGTAGCGACCTTGAAAAGCAACTTACTACAAGAAGTAGATAGATGGATAGATAAATAATTAAAAAGTACTACAGTGCCATCTATGACACGACGGAAGAACTAACATCAATCTCCTACATACAATATAGAGAAACCCGACAACAACTGTCGAGCAGTTGTCCACCAGACTGGTCTTTCTTGTCTGGTCCGAGGATCTTCCCTTTTCTATGGAGTATCGTGAAACTTTACATCCTGTTCCTCATACCTCTAAAAGTTCTATGTTTATTTTGTTTTACCACTTTACTGGCATTTGTTATACTGTTTAAAATTTCTTGATACTGCAAATCCACACTTTTTTCTTCATTTTCTACATTTAATAGATCAAAACTGTTTCTTAACTCTAGATTGAATTCGCTTTTGAAGGTTATAAGGGATTCATTTTTGGATTTTGTTTTTGAAAAAAAAATTGCGTTGCGTTTTAATGTTTAGTTTTATTACTGCGCGAACGGGTCTATGATATGAATCAAATTTAAATTCGTTAATAACTTGGACATTGTTTATAATTTGTTACGCTATTCGGTGAGATCCATGTCCACCGTCTTTGTTCTTTCTTATAGTAGAAGGAGTTACCTTTTCACAAATTTTGACCAAAAGCGAATTGGATCAGTCGAGATCCACGATCGTTTCGGCTTTCTGATCCATGTGGACCTACAATAAGCCCATTTTCCATGTCCTCCTTTTGTACTATTTTGGCGTTGAAGTCACCTAGAACAACATTCCAGATGCTTCGCTGTTCATCGCACGCTTTATTTAATAGGTCGTAGAATTCTTCTATTTCATTGTCATGGTGAGATGACGTAGGGGCGTATACTTGGACTATGGCCAATGTTTTCGAACCTGATATTGAAACTTTCAAACTGCAATTCTGTCTGAATATGAAATTAATTGTAAAATGTTGTTTTTCCATCTTTTTGCTACTAAAAAAACCCACTCCGTAGAGTCCTCCGGTCTGTCCATAGTAATAAAATATGCTGGTTTTTGTTTCTTCTTACTTTTGCCAGCCCCACTATATCCCAATTTATCTCTTTTAATCCATTTTCGAGCTCAAGTAGTCGATCTTCTTTTTGTAAAGTTCAAGTATTATTAGTTAAAATGTGAAGCGTTTTTTCATTGTCCGCGTATGTTTTGCCTAGGTCGTGTAACGGAAGGTCGATCTCACCCGATTCTGAGCTTCCCATGCTCCAGGGCGAGCCTGCCCACCGTCATCAGCATCCTCGCCACTGGAGGCGCCGGGCACATGGGGCCTATCGTTCTTCTTTGTCATCATGTTTATGGAGGGGAATGGACATAATTATAACCCAACACGCTTGTCCAATGCGGGTTGATGAGTGAACAGAGTACCTGCTAACTCGGTTCATGGGTGCTGCAGATTACAATAACGTTAATGTTTTCCGTCACCACCCTAATTGACGTCCTGTTCTAACGCCAATTGTAAAACTTAGGCCATTTGCATACTGAGGCAATTCGCGTGCCCTAAATTGGCTGGGTAAAATAAAGA
This sequence comes from Cerastis leucographa, assembly GCA_963082945.1. Lineage (NCBI taxonomy): Eukaryota > Metazoa > Arthropoda > Insecta > Lepidoptera > Noctuidae > Cerastis > Cerastis leucographa. Next base: position 13,616,087 of record OY720356.1, on the reverse strand, counting down.
TGGTAGAGTAAACGTTACCCTTAGCCGACTTTTACGACTTGAACGGGATGATAAGCAGCTGATACATTCTATGTTTTTCTATTGCTCCCAGATCAGGAAGAAGAAATTAAAATAAAAATTGAAATTTTTTATCGATAAAATTATGTAATCGATACGAGTACAAAGTGATCTTCACATCCTTGGAGCAACGAGCTAACCTCCGGGCAATCATATTCGCCCTCACCGACAGCGCCCTCCTTTCTCGCTCAATATCAGCTTTGTCTCGCTGTCAACACTAATCCATTATCGAGTAGTGATTGAAACGACAGCAAATACATAGCCAACAAAAATAAATAAGAAATCACGCGGAGCAGTCTCACAATAAATATTCCTAAAATAAACAAGTTCTTATAAAGAAAATTGGAGAAAAACGTAATTTCCGCTGGGATCCGAATCACATTTTAAGCGTAACGCTTCAGTCACTTAATTATTGGAAATGTTTTTAAATACCTCTTTGGCGCGAACCGTTTCGATGTCCAGTATTAAACATAGTCCGTACCTATGTGTCTGTTTATTGCTGTTTATTTTTATTAATCTGGGAAGTTTTTTTTCTCTTGTAAAATTTCTTGGAAAATTAAGTCAATATTTGCCAAAATCAGTCTTCGATAAGATCTCCCTAAGAAGAAGTCTTCCTAAGATCGAAAGTAAAACTGTGTCTGACTTAATTTTTGGGTAACTAATCCAAAAAAAAAAACACGAAACAATAGTTTACATTCTCTAAAATGTTGTCTACTATTAAACTAAGTTTCCTCTTTTACTTGCCCATTTTATGAGACTGAACTGTCTCGTATTACGGAACACATTACATTAATGAAAGAGGCATGTAAGCTGGCTTTAAGGATTACAAACATATTGACCTCTCGGGGGCACTTCATACAAATTCGACACCCGTGAAGAAAATCCAAAAGTTTTCCTCGACGCCATCTTGGAATTTCATTTTGACCAAATTTTCATTGTCAGCGACCCCAAAAACCTCGAAAACGACACCCATGAAGCCATTGAGTCACGCCAGTGTCCAGTTGCGCGAGTGTCTGTCGCAAATATAAGTCGCGCAAATAGGATCCCGCAATGTCCTTCGCACAAATGTCTTTTTTGCAAATGTCCCAGATCCCCTAGAAGTATGTATTATAATGATGTTTTTTAGAGTATTTGACCATACAAACGTGCTAACACTACAAAACAAAAATATAAAAAATGCCACCCCTTTTGTCGTCTGAGAGATGGTATTACCAAAATCGTTGAAATACGTGTTTATCAATTCAATCAAGACAAACAAACAGTAAATTTCAAGCAAATCAGACCGTTTTTGTTAAACAAATGTTTCCACCTCTTTTTTCCCGTTTGGGGTTGAATTACGAAAAACGACGGAATATTCATGCATTTATTTCTACTCAGAAGTTTTAATATTCATTCTTCTTACTTCAAAAATGACGGATTTCCAAAATAAACTTTCTACTCTTATACTCGTAACACCTTCTTAGGGGTAGATTTTCAAAAACGCTTTTGTGTACATAAAATTTCAGAATTTCTAACTTTAAAAATGTATGCCTAACATGCTGGAGCAGTGCAACCGCAAATCAAAATTAACATAACAACAACTCTGTAACCACTGTTTCACAATAAAGATCTTTGACTTTGAAAAATGACCGGTTTCCATACAATCGTTCATCCCAAATTTTACCACTTTAGGGGTGGAATTTTAATAAACCCTTTCTTAGTGGATACCTACTCCTCACAAAGAACACACCCTCAAAATTACATGTCTCTAGGACCAGCGGTTTAGGCTGTGCGTTGATATCTCAGTCAGTCAGGACTTTGAATTTTTGTAATATAGATTTTACTGGTTGAAACAGGTATATTGAAAAGATACAATTGAAAAACAAAATCAAAGGGGCCATGTATTCTATAGAAAATTATTCTAGAGAATATATTTCTAGAAAAATAACATACAGACGACACACATACAATCAGATATATTATGTGCTAAAAGAATATAAAAACCATCGAGAGTAGAAACATTCCTTACGATGGTCGTTATTCTTTTTCCATCCTCTTTTTAAAAATAAAAGAATAAATCCAGAAGCGCGTTTACTAACAAAATAAATATAACGTAACAGAAATGATATCTGGAGGCTTATCTAAACATTACATTAACTGAGAATGTTAACATACGCTTGTATACGGCACATTAATTCCGTTTTGCAGAACAAGTATTGCAATTTAATTTTTCAGTGAAATTATGTGCGAATTTGTTTCCTGGTTTTGAATTCTGTGCGCATTGTTTCCTTTATTTGTCCTAGAACCATTTCGAATTGTGTGGAAACTTGGTAGTTTGCTTGATACTTTTTGCATACGTCGATGAAGATTGGGTGCATGTACTTGAGGAGGCTGTGGTCTAAGGTAGGGAACATGTGGTGTAGGGCGTGGTCTCCGAATAAAGTCATGACCGCAAAAGCGTTGCCGTTTATGTCTTTTCGGTCCAAAAGGGCTTCTACTTGGTGCATTCCCCAGTCTGGTGTCTCGCTCCTGAAATTGACAGTTTTTTTTTTCAGTTGACATAAAACAGATTGATTTTTCTAAGTGTGACCTATATGCTAGACGTAAGTTCATAACTATTAATGATTCGCTACGATTTAGCTAATAACGCACAGACACGTTTACCATTTTTTACCTTTTATTTTTAACTAAAAAACTTGTAGAATGTGGGTGTAGGTATCATGTAAATCTCTGTCTAATCTTTCGGGTATTAAAATCGTGAGAATATATTATTTTGTTTATTTATAGCATCGAGTTCCAGATAATTTAAATTTATCTTGCCATTTTAGTTTTTGAATTCACTGAACGATATCTGATAACTAGCTTCGTAAACATTAATTTAGTTTAGTTATCGAAGTTGAAATAATCATTTATATTTAGCTCTTAATAAACTGTGCGAACTACAAAATCACAATTGAAACTTTGAATGCATTATTTTAATCTATTTCATTTATGATCACCGATAAGATTTAAGGCGCTGGGTGGATATGATATTAATGATACCGAAGAATATTCAGTGCACCTTGACACCTGCATAATCTTTTTACAACAATAACAAGATGCCTAATCGTTACACGTAGCAAAACTAGATAAAATAATAAAGATCTTATCAAAATGACAAATGACACTTACGCCGGTTGGTCACCATCCTTGATAGCATCTGGATGATGATGAGCAGCATTTACGCCAATAGAGTAAAAGAGTAAGCTGCCAGTGCAATTGATCCATAGCCATGTAGAGATCACGTGGAGTATGGGGGCGCCACTAGCGAGCCCCATCCATACGGGAAGGAGTAAGCCAATGGCGTCGTGCCAACGGTAATGACTCTTGAAAAACCCTCGACGAAGGAATATTGAAAGGAACCTGGAGTAAGCAAACAAACGGATTTTTTTTATTAACCTTAGTTTTATTACTTTATTATTATTTGAATTGTTTATTATATTCGTAGCTTCTGTTTTTACTTAAACATTTAAAGGAGTACTTTGTCTCAATGGCTATTGCGGTATTTTATACGCCAGTCACTTTTAAGCAACACAAAAATAATCGAAATGATGGGTAAATGCAATGTGGCATGACTATCGCTATTTTAATACAATTCATTTATCATGTGAAATATAAATTGCATAATGTGATAACGACTAAAAATTAAATTTCATAATATAAAAAAAAAAATGTCGAAGACGGAATCTCGAGATTTTAAGATTGTGTATTATAATCAAAACGTCAACTCTAAGTCATTGATCGATAGATATTATGAACAGCTGTCGACGATCCAAGATCCAAAGGACGTACATCATTTCATAACGTTTTTCAACGTCGAATGATTTTGGTGGGATACACTACAGAAATTTCTCATTTGTCCCACTGCTGGGCAAAGGCCTCCTTCATGGCCTTCCACTTTTCAAAGTTTTCCTTAGCCTACTAAAATTTAGCTTACCGTTTGAAAAAACTTATCAGGAAGACAAAAGGAAAAAAGAAAATCTCAGTTATGAATCCCAGCTTTGCATGCACTGGTTTATCTTTTCTGGGATTGTAGAACAGGAATGGTTCTAGAGCGCTGATCTCCAAGTCCATGAGAGTATTTGTGTAGAGGTGATGAGACAGTACGTGGGATACTCGGAAATCTCTGAAAATAGAAAAAGACCTGTATGAGAATCTATTCCTAGGTACCACCGCGCTTACTGACAGTTGACCACTTTTCAACCTTATTACTTATGGCATAAGAGTGAAAAGTAGTCCACCGTCAGTGAACTCGGTAGTACATCAGGGCCACGGCCTGCCAGGTTCCAAGCTATATGGGCACAGTGAAGAAGATTATCGCTTATATTTAGTGCGAACTTTTGCGTCATATGTCGGTCATTAATGCATCGTAAATAATCTGCATGAACCTCGTATGACCGAGATTATGTTTGGACTTTTAAAGAGACTGTTGTCCTCTGAGTTTTTTTCGGTCTTTCTTCTCAGAGTAAGAAGGGATAGGAAATTTCCGAAAATAATTTATAATTTATCACTTATAGTTAACAGGCTTTAAAATGTCATGCTTACGCATTGAAATGCGTAAGCATGACATTGAAAGTTTGAAAGACTCAGAAGTTCAAGGATACACATTAAGCAATCATACGTATTGAGTCGAACCCAAATTATTAACTTAATGAAATTGCGCTGTCATAATTATACAGAACAACAAAAAAAAAGAAGTATAACGAATTGTCTATCTAAGGACAAACAAAACGCCTAGTTAACGCTTTCATTGACCCAAGGGTTGGCTTTAACATTGGCCAAAGGCTAAGTATTTCCATAGAAAGTGGCAACGCCCGCCGCCAGTCTTTTGGGCACATTACCAGCTGAGAGCGTTTAGAAGTTTTTTGACGACCTTTCATAGTTTGTTGTTATTTTAGTTATTTAATTTACTAGTTTTCAATCGTTATAATGTTTAAAGTTAGTTGCCAAGTGTTGAATAAAGTTTCAGATCAAATATCAACAACGTGAAAAAATAATTTTGCTATAAGTTATCTCTAAATTCTTGTCAAAATTTTCTCCAGATACGATCATTTAGATACTGTAGATTGGCAGGTACTATCTATCGAAAATTATCTTAATTATCGGCTAGATCACTATCACTATCACTGCATAGTATAAAAGTCGCTTTCTCTGTCCCTATATCCCTAGGTATGCTTAAATCTTTAAAACTACGCAACGGATTTTGATGCGGTTTTTTTTAATAGATAGAGTGATTGAAGAGGAAGGTTTATATATGTATAATAACATCCATTGAATAGTGGAGAAATACTAATATTTTTGAGGTTTCTAATGTGATGTCGTAAATAATTAAATTTTTTCCGCTTACATTGCAAACGCAGGCTGAACCCTACGAGATTTATCAAAATAATGTACTAAGTATTACACATTGAAAAGGTCAACAGAAAACTCCGCGATGGTATATGTCTATCTCTTATGGATATCCCACAATAAGATTTTTTTCTCATTTACTTTTTACGACAAATAATGGCTAATTATCATCATTGCACCCGTGCGAAGCCGGGGCGGGTCGCTAGTAATTAAATAAGCAGTCGAATCAATGGAAGCAAAAGCGGAAACACACTTACTTGTCGTGGCGTGTCGTGACTCGCCAGAAGCATTCGGTTTCATACATCGTTGCGACACGACACGCCAAGCAAATATGTCCCTAACCATATTAAATGTATGAAACCGATATGCTGCTAGTGCGTCACGAAAAGCCACGACAAGTAAGTGTGTTTCCGCCTTAAGTATTGCATAATCTTATACAATGTTATAAGGACCAATGGCGATTTGTCATTTGTGGCATTTGTTATGAAAACCTATAAAATGTCATCAAGTTTATCAGTTATAATTGAAGACGAGTTTAACTAAGTTAAGAGCATTATTAATTAACTAGCTGCCCGCAACTTCGTCTGCGTCACATTTTCCCCGTTTTCGCGACATGTTTCATTGCTGCTCAGCTCCTTTTCGCCGTAGCGTGATGATATATAACCTACAGCCTCCCTCAAAAAATAGGCCATCTAACACTGAAAGAAGTTTTCAAATCGGACCAGTAGTTCCTGAGATTAACGCGTTCAAGTAAACAATAAGACAAACTCTTCAGCTTTATAATTTTAGTTTAATTTTGTTGTTTACTGATGAAAGGTAATTGACTTATTACAAGAATTGCTCGTTGGGTTCATTCCAACTCCTTAATGCTCGTTTTATGAGTCTGATCAATAAACTATACAGGGTGTAACGGAAAGGATATATACATCCTTAAGGGTGTGCTACAGACCATCAAACTGAACATGTTTCTCATCATAAAACATGTTTTTCAGCAAAAAAAATATCTGCTGCCCCATAGAAAATTACAATACCTATTCGACCCAAATGTATAGGCAACAGATTTTTTTTTTGCTGCAAAAAAATTTTTATGTTGAGAAACATGTTCAGTTTGATGGTCTGTAGCGCACCCTTAAGGATGTATATACCCTTTCCGTTACACCCTGTATAAGCAAATACCATACATCCTGCAAAATCTTCCAGTTTATAAATGCCACACTTACACCTGCGGTGAGACATTAATTCCCTATCCACCTATTTGTTATATCTGAAAGTTTTAAATAGACTCCAGACTAAGGTAGGCCGAAGCAAGAAAAATCAGTTCAAGTAAAAGATAGATGACTCTGCTCTAGAGTTTAAATGTGGTTTTGTTCCACAAATGATGGTTCACGTAGGTGGAACAACACCATATTAACTTAGGTACACAGACAACACGATATACACAAAACATCACGCCTGTAATCCCCGGAGGGATGGACCTGATAGTACGCCTACATTTCGCTACTTATGTTTTTTAATTCCCATGTACCTAATAAAGGGCGAGCCTATTGCCATCAACCGGGCACAAATCCTAGACGCGTGGCTGCTACTGAAAAATTCATATTTAAAAAACCCAAACACTTTGTCCGAACTTTAAATCAAACCCGGGACATGACATCACATCACGACAACACGTTTCGCTAATATATGTAGTGTTCCGTGCTAATTAGTATAAACAAGATCTATAACACGACGTCGCACACTTAAAACATAGATCACACATCAAAGGAGTAAAAGACGTCACAAGAAACTTCGTCGGCTTAATGTCCTTAATTTCTTGGCGAGACGTCTCGTTTTGATTAAAAACTCTACAATTTTCTCATCAGCATAATTAAACTACGTAGTTTGAAGTTCGCTCTAGAAATCATGCTGGTTAACAGATTTTGTTCGGTGGGAAAAAGAGTTCAAATAGGCTGCTTGCTGTAGATGTTTTTTTTTAACACAGGGCTGAGTGGGTGTTTCTTTCTTAGAGAAACTGTAATTATTACAGATTTGAATCTTAGCCCGTAACACTAATAATACATATAAATAGCAATCTGTCCTGCATGCGCCAAATGAGTAACGTATACAGATCAGTTTGCATAAGTATAATTCTTATTTAATTCGGAAACGCCAGTGGTACTTGTAACGGTAGGAGCTGCGCAGGGTAGGCTGCGCAGGCCGTTAGCAATTAGGTAGGTAGGTAAAGTAAAACAGCTGGACCAGTTAATACATATATTAAGTGAGCACTAAATTAGGTCGCGGGTAACTGTCACTATGTTCTGTTCCGTTCACTATCACTTGTTAATTAAATGGGGTACCGTCCCTTGGCAGCACGTGCAGACGTGGGGGCCGGTCGGCACCGGCTCAGCAGTAGGCCACCGGTAGGCAGGTCAAGGCCTGGGCAGCGCACAGACAGGCAGCGCACAGACAGGCCGCGCAGGTTAGGCTGCGCAGGCAGCGCACAGACAGGCAGCGCACAGACAGGCCGCGCAGGTTAGGCTGCGCAGGCAGCGCACAGACAGGCCGCGCAGGTTAGGCTGCGCAGGCACCGGCTCACGTGGTGGTAGGCCACCGGGCACAGCGCCAAGCCTTAGCGAAAGGCCACGTGCGCAGGGTAGTTGCGCACCGGACACAGCAGTAGGTAGCTTGATAGGTGGAGTGCGTAGGCAGCGTGCAGGAGTAGGTAAGCGTCGCAGACCTCAGCCTGAGCGAAGAGCCCCTAAGTCGGGGCACAAAGAATCTTGAGGTCAGAAGATAGTATCAGCTAAGCCAGCGGGATCGAAATGGCCGAGTCATAGCGTCCTGTCAAAAACTAGTGTTGTACCGCGTTTTTAGTGAGGTCCCTAGTTACTTACTAATTATGACATTTTAGGATTACTCGACTAATTTCAGTTGAGACCCTCACAACGCTACAGTACCCCGGCTTCAGAGAGAGGATTTTACCTGTATAAAATCCGCTAGAACTGCTAGTGCTTGGTTAGTTAGTGGTTAGTTAGTGGTTAGTTAGTTAGTGGTTAGTTAGTTAGTGGTTAGTTAGTTAGTGGTTAGTTAGTTAGTGGTTAGTTAGTTAGTTAGTGGTTAGTTAGTTAGTTAGTGGTTAGTTAGTTAGTTAGTGGTTAGTTAGTTAGTGGTTAGTTAGTTAGTGGTTAGTTAGTTAGTGGTTAGTTAGTTAGTTAGTGGTTAGTTAGTTAGTTAGTGGTTAGTTAGTTAGTGGTTAGTTAGTTAGTTAGTGATTAGTTAGTGGTTAGTTAGACGGGTTAGTGGATGTTGGTTGTTTTTTTTTTTTTTTTGAACATGACAAGTAGTACGACACAAAATTTAAGGGTAGTTACCATAGAGACCTACTCTGCCAATAATAAGTAACGCCCCTTTAGGGTCTTCAGTATTCTCTATGGCAACGCCATTTTAATTTAGTTAATGCAATAGACTTATTATTGTTTAGTAGTTATACTTGAACGCGCCTGCACAGTCTGGTTGCGGTCACCTTTTTATCAAGGGCCGTCTTTATGATGTTCTTATTAGAACACGAGATAACAACACAACAGCTAAGGGTAGTTACCATAGAGACCTACTCTGCCATCAAAAAGTAACACCCCTTGGGGTCCCCAGCATTCTCCATGGCAACGCCGTTTTAACGAATAGATTAAATTTTGATTAGACTATTTTCAATTGAGTAACTCCTCTTAAACGAACTCACGCAACTCTGTAGACAAGAACCTTAGTTACCACAGTGGATGTCATCAGTATGATCACCAACCGACCAGTAGTTAGGTACCAAAGGAGCTTAGGACCCCTGCAGCCAAAGGTAAATAGACAAACCCCTGTTGGTAATTGACCTCCCACGAGATGTGGTGGTAGTAGTCCCTTGGCATCGTTTAACCCAGTGTGAGACAAACGCTAGCTAGCTAGGCCTACGGGACTACTGCGGATTCTTCCACTTTAGATCCTTGATATGCCAGGTACCCAGTGGTTTTCCTTGTGTATCCACCAAGTCATACACCAGTGGTGACAGTTTTTTAGACACCTTACATTTTACAAACTTAGGGGCTAATTTTTTGCTGAAATATTTGTCCTTATCACTCTGGTAATACGTACGTTTCCAGACTACATCTCCCACATTGAATTCGACGTCCTTCCTACGAAGGTTGTAGTTACTAGTATTCCTAGAGAATGCTTTCAGTAATGCTGATTGTACCTTGTCGAAGATGGTTGATAGGACACCCAAGTTCTCTGCATAGTGGTCCCTTGGTTGGTATATTATTTCCTTTATATCAGTGTTCTGATAGTGTGACCCGTCAGCGATTAACTCCCTACCGTAGACCAGAAACGCTGGTGTGTAACCTGTGACCTCACTGGTTGAGCTATTTAGTGCAAACTGAACCTTTGGGATGTGTAAGTCCCAGGAGCGCTGGTCATCATGGATGAATGTGGATAACGCCGTGATTATAGTTTTATTGTATCGTTCCACTGTATTCACTTGTGGTGTATATCTTGGTGTGTAGTGTATATTAGGAATATTGTATTTTTTAAAAAGGTTTTTCATTTCGTTAGAAGTAAACTGTGTTCCGTTATCCAAAATAACAACTTGTGGTATGCCATGGACCAAGAATATATTGTCTTCTAATAGCCGTACTATGGTAGTGGCATTAGCGTTCCTTATGGGAAATAGTAGGCAGTATTTAGAGAAACAACAAGTTGCAACAAATAGATACGAGTTTTGACGTCTAGAGAACGGTAGTGGTCCCACTATGTCTATACTCAGCATTTGGAAAGGACGTGAACACTCCTTAGGCTTCCCCATTAGTCCTAGGGGAGCGTGATTTGCTTGTTTGTGAGCGATACAAGTGTCACATGCTGTTACAAATCTTACCACGTCACCATGCATCCCCGGCCAGTAGTAGTGTAGTGTTAGTCTTTTGTATGTTTTATGGATACCTAAATGTGCTGCGGTTGGTTCGGCATGGTTATTAGTGATTATTTGGTGCCTATCTTCCGTCGGAATGACTTCTTTCCATTCGAACTCACCTAGTATTGCGAATTTACTCTTTACATAACGGTACAATTTGTTATTTTTTACTATGTAGTTTGGGAACGCTGTTGGGTTTTGTTGGCAACCAGTGTAGATATTTTTGTACCAAGTGTCGTCTGTCCGTTTAGGCGGTTCTGACTGTGTGGAGTTTGCTTGTGTGAGAGCTGCAATTGGACAAGCCCGTGATAATGCGTCTGGTAAGGTGTTATCCGCACCGCGTCTATGTTGTATGTCAAAGTTAAAGGCCGACAACCTTACTCCCCAGCGCGCAAGTCGTCCCGATGGGTTTTGTAGTTTGAGAAACCATTTTAGTGCGGAATGGTCTGTGAACACTGTAAACTTGATGCCATTTTCTAGGTAACAACGCCAATGTTCCAGTGCCACAAGTACAGCCAGTGTTTCTCTCTCTGTAATACTATAGTTTTGCTCTTGCTTAGACAAGGATTTACTCATGTAAGCTATGGGATGTTCAACGCCGTCCCTAATTTGTGTAAGCAAACCGCCGATACCATAGTTACTGGCGTCTGTGTGTACCTCAAATGGGATGGTGTAGTCTGGACACGATAGTACCGGGGCCGATATTAGTATATTCTTTAGTTTAGTAAAGGACTCTTGACATTCTTTAGACCAGTCAAAGGGGGGAGCCTTCTTACTCGAGCTTGTTAGTCTATTTAGTGGTGCTGCTAGAGCACTGAAGTTTGGTACGAAACGTCTATACCACGATGCTGTTCCTAGGAATCTTTTTACTTCTTTTGGATTTGTGGGTATTGGAAAGTTCTGTATCGCTTCTACTTTTTCTGGGTCTGGATGTAGTCCCCTAGAGTTAACTACGTAGCCTAGATATTTCAATTCGTCCCGGAAAAATTGGCACTTTTCCATGTTTATAGTTAAGTTAGCATTAGATAGTTTATTGTATACTTTAGTTAGCAAGGCTATATGGTTCTCAAAATCTGATGACACCAGCACTATGTCATCTAAGAAAGCAAAGACCCTATTCTCAAATTCTGGTCCGTAAAACAATTTATCTACCATTCGTTGCTGCGTAGCAGGCGCATTTGTTAGTCCGAACGGTGTGGTTTTAAATCTGTATGTTCCCCGGCCAGGTATGTAGAACGCAGTTTTGTTTTTGTCAGATTCATTTAGTGGTAACTGCCAGAAGCTTTTGTATAGGTCAATACTGGTTAGGTATTTCGCATCCCTTAGGTTGTCTAGTATTTCCGAAATGTATGGCAAGTTGTAAGCATCTTTTTTAGTAATAGCGTTCAGTTTCCTACTATCCAAGCAGAACCGCAACTTGCCATCCTTTTTCGGTGTTAGCAGGACTGGGGAAGACCATGGGCTTTCACATGGTTCCACCACATCCAGGTCAAGCATCTCGTCTAGTTCCTTGCCAAGAACACGCTGTTTCTCTGGAGACATTCTATAGTAACGTTGTCGTATAGGGGGTGCATCACCTGTGTCTATACTATGTGTAATTAGGTTAGTGCGGCCTAGGCCTTTTTTAACTGAGGAAATGTTCTCGAATTGTGTCCTTATTTTCTCAGCTGTTACTTTTTGTTCCTCAGTTAGCTGTGCAAATGAATGCAAATATATATTTTGTTTATTGTTTGCATTGGTGTTATTTATATTAACGAGGAATACTGATTTTATATTCTTAGGGAATATATGAAAGGTGTTCCAAAAATCCATACCCAGTAAGATAGGAGTGTCTATTGATGGCACCACATGTGCCTTGATAGTGTGTAGTTTTCCTTCAAAGGTTATTGGTATGTTTATTGTACCTATAGGATGGAGCACTTGTCCCCCAGCAGCGACAAATGTATCTGAGTGGTCCCTAGGCTGCAGGGTTAGCCCTAGGTCCTTAGTTAGGAGTTTGTGGTAGTCCTTACCAACAATGGTAACCGCCGAACCTGAATCCAGCAAGCCACAAACTGGCATGTTGTTTATTTCTATAGAAGCGTATGGTCTTATGTCGTTGTGAGGTTTGTTACTTATTGTTGATACAGAGTAGCAGGTTTTGAATTTTGTGACTACAGCTAGCCAATCTTCCCACTCTGTTTTACTTAGCCTGGCGTTAAATTTACTATTATAACAAACCTCATTAGCTAGTTTTTTGGTGGATGACACTTCCCGCAATCCGGGTACTTGATCCCTTTTTCTCCGCATTTAAAACAAATTAGGAAACGATCTGCAGTACACCGTCGGAGCGAGTGCGAGCTTGACCTACACCTAGGGCAATAAGGTTGACCTCTGATTGGTGTATCCGTGCCTTTACTGTCTATTAACGCGACCGGTTGAGCAGAGTGAGAGTCTTCCCCGGATGTTCCTGGTTTTTTATAGTCGTCCCTGCGGCCATACCCATAGCGGCCATAGTATGGTTTGGAGTTAGAACTGGGAGTTTTATTTGTTGGTTTGACGTAAGCAAATTCTGGAGCCAAAGAGTTTAGGTTTGTCTTTGTTGGATCTTGATAGTGTGCTGCCCGCATCTTATATTTTTCATAGTTTTTACAGACAGACTCTAATTGCTCCAGACTTTGCACGTTACTGATAGCTAGTACTTCTGCATACATTGGTTTAATATTGTGGACGATGATATCAAACATCTCTGCATTTGTGGGTTTTGTATTTAATCTACTGAATAAACCGCTCATTATGGATATGTAGATAGTTATGTTTTCCGTTTCACCTTGTGAACGTGTTCTAATTTCGGTAAGCAATCTATAATCATAGTCATCGAAATCAAAAGCAGCCTTTAGTTGTTCTAATAGTTCTTCCCATGAGGTGACGTTTGGTCTTACGTGCCTATACCAATGCAGTGCATTATCCGTGAATATATCAAACGCGAAGTTAAACATATCATCACCTTTTATTTGCTTACTTAAACTAAACTCCTGTATTTTTTGTATAAAAGATCGCACGCAAGTTTTGCCATCATACTTAGGTTTATTTGGTATACTGTGACTAGAGCATGTTACAGTTATGTTAGTGTTTGTAGCAGCAGTTGTGTCAGTTCGTTGTGAGGTACCTGAACTAAACTTAGTTTCTAGTTTGGTAATTTGTGATAAGAGCATATTATATTTTTCTTCTAATTTTTGCTTAAGTATTATATTCTCTGGGTTGGTTGGATTAATACGGGCTAGTCGGTATTTGATATGATTTTTGTAAGATATACCTTTTGCCAATCCCGCTTCATTGTTAATTTCACCTAGACTCAATTGGTATTCACCTATTGTTGCCTTTACCGCGCATAAATCGTCAGTCTCATCAATGCCCGATTCCTGTATGTCATCACTAGTATATTTTTTATACAAGTTGTTTATTTGTTTTCTTAAGCTTAGGCAAGTGCCAATTTCACCACCCCTTATCAAGACTTCATATTCTAATTCAGCCTTCCTTAGATGTATGAAATTAATCGGGTGAGTTCCCATTATCACAAAAATTACTAGTAGATCTTAAGATTAACACAACAACAATTCTATACCACAACGATGTACAAAGAGCAAGTGCGCTAGCGATCAGTTCAGAACAGAGTGACAGATAGAATAAGCTTGGGCGCCACTGTAACGGTAGGAGCTGCGCAGGGTAGGCTGCGCAGGCCGTTAGCAATTAGGTAGGTAGGTAAAGTAAAACAGCTGGACCAGTTAATACATATATTAAGTGAGCACTAAATTAGGTCGCGGGTAACTGTCACTATGTTCTGTTCCGTTCACTATCACTTGTTAATTAAATGGGGTACCGTCCCTTGGCAGCACGTGCAGACGTGGGGGCCGGTCGGCACCGGCTCAGCAGTAGGCCACCGGTAGGCAGGTCAAGGCCTGGGCAGCGCACAGACAGGCAGCGCACAGACAGGCCGCGCAGGTTAGGCTGCGCAGGCAGCGCACAGACAGGCAGCGCACAGACAGGCCGCGCAGGTTAGGCTGCGCAGGCAGCGCACAGACAGGCCGCGCAGGTTAGGCTGCGCAGGCACCGGCTCACGTGGTGGTAGGCCACCGGGCACAGCGCCAAGCCTTAGCGAAAGGCCACGTGCGCAGGGTAGTTGCGCACCGGACACAGCAGTAGGTAGCTTGATAGGTGGAGTGCGTAGGCAGCGTGCAGGAGTAGGTAAGCGTCGCAGACCTCAGCCTGAGCGAAGAGCCCCTAAGTCGGGGCACAAAGAATCTTGAGGTCAGAAGATAGTATCAGCTAAGCCAGCGGGATCGAAATGGCCGAGTCATAGCGTCCTGTCAAAAACTAGTGTTGTACCGCGTTTTTAGTGAGGTCCCTAGTTACTTACTAATTATGACATTTTAGGATTACTCGACTAATTTCAGTTGAGACCCTCACAACGCTACATACTAAAACAAGTATAAGCTTGTTTCTTATTCGTCAAAATTACGAACTAAGCTACACCAGCACTAGATCAAAGTGCTACCAATTACTTGCAAAACTGATAAAAGTATTAAAAAACTCACCTGTAAGACCACATGCTCATATTAAACAAATACATCCTCCAATTCGTTTTTCTGTGTACGAAATTATGGCAGGCCACTGTCAAAAACGCTAAATTCACCGACGCGTAAGTATACCAAAACTTTGCTGCAAACGCATTTGTAACCCAGCAGGCTAAAGCAGAACTTATGAGGAGAGATAAAAACAAGCCGTCTGTTATATTATCTGCAGTTTTAGTTGCATCCTTAGGGATTTCCTTGAGTTGCTCAAAAGCCGCTCTCTTTAGCGTTTTATAAAAGCCATCTTCTTTGAACGTGAACGGCGAATTACGCGGAGTCTTTGCATCCCTTATATAAAATTGTGTAAGAATTTTCTCTGTGGACGGGTTCATGTGATGAGATTCAAAAGCTTCAGTTATGTCTGTGCCCTGAAAATAGTAATTTTAAATACTATTGCTATGGGAATAAAGTTTTATTATGAATACAATAAGTATGAAATATTAAAATCACAGGCACCTTAAAAGTTTTTTTAAAAACCAATACCAAAGAAAGAGCTGACGTAATTGCCACATCAAATTGCAATATGCACGATATTTGATTTTAAAGAAGTTCAGTAAAATATCTACGTGTCTCAAAAACGGAAGCATGCACTTCGAATAAAACTTCATGACATAGGAAACTACACATTTTAATGAGCTCAAACATAAAAATTAAGTATCACTTACTTGGGTAAGTTCCAGCCATTCTTCGCCACCAGGGTGTCGCTTTATAAACCTCGTCAAGTCGTATAGTTTGTCATGAATGCGCCATAATCCTTCGGCGCCGTCGTCCATTGCTTTCCCAGCGAGCCATTGCACCGGATCCCTGAGAGACTCATCTCGTAAAGATGGGTATTTTAACTGTGGAAAACTGACATGAGTATTTTTAGCTATCGCTCTTTGCTGAGCCCTCTCCTCCCATTCTGAATTTGGGGGCATAGTTTTTTTTTGGAATGCAACTTTCGCACCCTGTACAATACGCGACCGGCCAGTAATATTTATGGCACTGAACTCGGCATCAATGCCAGATCTATTAATTTATTGACCAGTTCGTTAGTACAAATAAAATTCCTTTGATGTTGTAAATAGTGCATTAAATAACGAACACATTAGCGTAATGATTATTTTCAATATATTTGAGGATAATGAATGGCGAATGCTCAGTTGATGGGTATTTGATCTTATTCAAGATTTTCTGGAACCCACTTTGTTTTGAAAACATCTTTGGTGTTTTATTATTTTAGGGTGCCCCTTTTATTATTCCACAAATTACAGAGACTGTAACAGGTTCACGAATTGACTTGATTTTTCGGACTTCGAAATGTTGCAATTAATAAAATTAATGTTAGGTTGCTGCTGTGAAAGCTAAAATAAGAACTTTTTTCCTACTATAGTTACAGTACACATATTACTCGTATATCAATGATAGTTGGCAGTGGAATAGAAGTATCCCACGGCATCATTGATGTGGCTTGCGTGATTTATTGGTCAACTTGGTGTTTTCAAAGTTTCAAAGTTTTCAAATATATATTATACTAGCTGTCCCGCGCAACTTCGTCTGCGTCACATTTTCCCCGTTTTCGCAACATTTTTTATTGCTGCTCCTCTCCTATTGGTCATAGCGTGATGATATATAGCCTATGTCCTTTCCCAGGTTGAAATCTATCTTCTTGCCAAATTTCATAAAGATCCTATCAGCCGTTTAGTCGTGAAAAGGTAACAAACAAGCAAACAAACATAGAAACAAACAGAGTGACTTTCGCATTTATAATATTAGTATGGATAGTATGGATTAGGCTTCCAGTCTAACAGGATGAAGCTGTATACCTTAATTTTACATGAAGTGACTGCCGATCTGACCTCCCCAACCCGTATTACTAGGTAATACGATACTTCACGGTCAACCAGTCCTGGTTGTTATACTTTTCGGACACTGACTACCAGTCAAAATTTCAACATGCGGGCGTTTAATCGATCAGAACGAAATTCCTGTTTTAATAAAAATAATTCAGTTATATTTTATTACCAGTGTATTTAGGCCTTAATTATCATGTTACTACCAAGTGCATCATGATAACCTTTACTATACATATTTGTTTATTACAAAATGTTTACATATTCACAGATACATCTTTCAACTACTCCGTTACGTTATAAGCCAAGATGTTTTTAATGAAATCCATTTTGTCACATACCATAAAATGTTGATTTAATACGAACATATTTTTTTTATAACTAGTGTAGAAATCTTTATTGAATACACCCACAAAGATTTGTTTGCTTTATTTAGTTTATTATTCAGTGATAACACCATCCATCCTGATAAGCCATCCATGTAGTCTATAAGGTACTTATGTAACAATGGTAATAATATGAGCATGCCGTCATGCTATCTTCCAAAGAATTTATTGAAAAAGACAAAGATTTTAAGTGCATAATTTTGGCACGTACTTCTAGGTATACGATAAAATATTCTATTTCAGTCGTAGAATATGTAATAGGACGTTTGCCAGCTGACTCGCTTTTAGTTTGCGGTTATAGTTCTTCGAAAAAGGCCAAGGGATCGTAAAAAGCACATTTCAGGGCTCAATTTCATATGTATGTGTTGCTGTAAAACTTTTTTGCTGCCATGGGAGATATGTTTATAGATTTTGAGACCTAAGAGTCAATATTTACAAGTGAATTTTGTGGTGGAGCATGTGTTTTTCGCCTCACTTGTACAGATCTCTTTTTTTTTGGAACTCATACGTGCCCTCTTACCTATTATCCATTCATTGTCTACTATGAAGAGATGCATAGACGATTCGCATTTCAACTAGGTGTTGTCACTTTCTCAACAAATGATAAGTTGTCAGTCGAGTCCTTTTGTGCGATAAATATGGTTAAAGATTACCGGTTAATTTCTCGTTTCACGTTATCACCACATATCTCGTTAATTAATAAATAATAGTGAAAAATATTTATTTTAAACGAACATGCATAAAATACGCAAGTTCATTGTTTTGAGATATTTTACGAAGCAATTGTACAATAATCTAATCTTTTGTTAAAATATCAGGCATTTGAAATTACATTATGATGTAAAACAGTAGATAGCTGGCCTTCCCATTTAAATTGTGTTTAAAGTTTGGGCAGTGCGCATTGTGAAGTGATAACAAATAAATAATTGTTATAATTAGTGTACAAAAATGGCTCCGAAAGATAAAAATTATGTAGAATGGGCCCATCAAACAGCGGCAGAAAAAAAGACTCATGTCAGTTTTCCTCAATTGAAGTACCCTTCGCTAAGAGACGAAGGGTTTAAAGATCCCATACAATGGTTGGAAGGAAAAGCCATGGACGATGGAGCAGAAGGTTTATGGAGAATACGTGATGGGCTTTACGATTTTGACGAGTTTCAAGATAAGCACCCAGGCGGAGCTGAGTGGTTGGAGCTCTCTAAGGTAACCTAATTACCGTTGAAATATATTTTTGTTGTGAGCAAAGTACGGTTTAGGCCCGCAGTAATAAAATATGAAAGTCAATTTGTCCTACGAAAGCAATATTTGTGATTTCTTATTCTATTTAAGGGTAAGCTAGGACTGGATTATTGTGTATGAATCATTATTTTGGGACTAGCATAACGAATGATCTTTTTCTTAATTTCGTATCGACGACGGAACATCTAAAATATGCCGTTTGGCAAAGTTAACTTATAATCAACTACAATATTTGCAGGGAACAGACATAACTGAAGCCTTCGAGTGTCATCATTTAAGTCCCGCTGTAGAAAAAATGATAGAAAAGTATTATATTAGAAAATCTAAAACACCCAGAAATTCACCATTCACGTTCGAGGAAGATGGATTTTACAGAACATTAAAACGAGACGTCAGAGAGGTTCTAAAAACTATACCAAAGACTGAACGAAAACACGCAGATTTTATTATTGATAGTCTCTTTGCAACGGTTCTGTTGTCGTCAGCCTTATCTTGCTGGGCTACAGACTACTGGGTGGTGATGACGTCATATGTGGTGGCTTCTCTCGCACTATCGTGGACCACCGTCGCTTCACACAGCTATATTCACATGAAAACTAACTGGAGGATGTACCTTTTCAATTTCACTTTGATGTCTTACAGGTAAATAAATTAAATGAAGTTGAGTTCTTAACTATAGCCAATAGATGCTATTTTTGTTAAAAGTAAAAAATAATATTAATGATGAAAAATCTTTTTTAACAAAAATCTTTAAAGTAAGCTGGAGTGATAGTGACAATATTAAAATGCAAAGTTTTCTTTTACTCTTGTGGTTGGTGCCTAGGCTGGTGTTAGATTTTTTTTACCGCCCATGGGCGTCTAACTTAGCTTTACTTGTTGTCGAGACACATCTCTAGGCATGCTCCTTTGTTTTCTAACGATGTTTTCCATTACCGAAACAAGTGATACAAAGACGCACATGAATCCAAAAAATCTAAGCTGCGACATAGGTTCGTACTAAAGCACTATAACATGGCAGGCTGCTCACCAGGCTATCACTGCTTACCACTATAAGTGTATAGATATTCTCTTGGGTAGTGACCCAAGATAATCATGTAAAATAATAAGTTAAAGATGTGTCAATAATGGTATTTTTGTATTTTACAGAGATTTCAGAGTATCACACGCACTCTCGCATCACCTATATCCTAATACATTGATGGATCTGGAAGTCAGTGCATTAGAGCCAATCGTGTTCTGGAATCCTAGAAAGAAGCCTTTCTACGTCTACTTCTCTTTTCTGATTGAACTTATCTTCTACCCATTCATCGGTATCATTAATTTCTTGAAGAGGTAAAATATCTTTTAACGTTGGTTAAATTGTAATATGCCTATTAAAAAGTGTGTAATATTAATATTGTGTATCAGGATTCTTCTGCTTCTTTTGTGTCTCTACAATTATGTAAGGTTAACCATCAACTGCGACTTTTTCCATTTTAGTACTATTTAATTGAGAAAATTACAAGAGCTATTCCCATATACAGATACTTAGTCTGATATTTATGAACGTTACTTAGTATGCGTTTTGATCTTGACATGTTCCCGTTTCATTCGTGCATTCGTAGGTAGGAAGTTTTGTGGCAGGGATATAAATAACGCCAATAATATCATTAAAACTTAAAACAAGATGTTTACCATGTTAAGTATCCATTTTCAGTACCCAATGTTAGCCACCATGTCAATTAAAAAACTTGTAACGCCAAAAATAGTCAAAGAACGTGCTACGTGTTATTGCAAAATATAATAATGAAATTATTATATGTAATATGGTTTTCAGGCACGTCAGCATCTTCGTACGCAAGGACTTTTTCACCCGCCACTACAGATGGCACGATCTCATTGCCTTCCTCCTTCCTCTCTGGATGTATTTTGCCAGTGGCACTACGTTCTGGCACGCTGTCTCGATGTGGTTGTGGATTGTCATTACTACCAGTTTTATTACATTCACTATTGGCACGAATGCTGCGCATCATCACCCCGATATCTTCAAAGATGGTGATCAACTCAAGTAAGTTAATTATTTCGGCCGTTTGGTGCTGGTAGGTAAATTAATTGAATGTAATTTATTGTACACCAAAGTTTGAAAACGTTGCCCTAAACTAGGATTTCTCCTGTATCGTGGGTACGTTCACAAACATATAAACTCATATACACAAACAGCCAGACACGGACAACTATCTGTAGGCCATACAAATATTAGTTCCGTGCGGGAATCGAACCCGCCACACGCAGTGCAGCAGTCAACCATTCAGCCACTGCTCCAATCGTGCCGTCAAACCAACGTTGCTAATTCTATAGGTACAATGCGGTAGAAGTCCTTTCACAACAAACCATGACGATCAAGTGTAGAAAGGACGCTGGCAGATGACCGAGTCAAAAATATTTGCCTTCTTGGTTTCTTCCGTCCAAAACTATTCCCATGGCTATATTAGGAGAGGGTTATGTTACAAAGTAAAGCTCACAGGTTCATCAATTTGTACTTTTCTGCAATCGATATAAACCTGTGGCTCCACCTTAAACTTGACTCAAGGAAATCATAAAATCGCACAGTTGCGTCTGTGCAATAGGGGATAATCACATTTTTTTTTCTTTGTCCGTCGGGTAGTTTATTGAAAAGTATTAGACACGTATTTTTTCTTTTTTCACGTGGTCATAAAATTACGGAGATATATTGAGTTGAAGTGGCGCATGACGTCACATGTAGGTAAGTTTTATACCTACTTGTGACTTAGTAAGCCCCCACTCTCCAACTCTAATGAGTTTTAACTAAGTAATTTTTTGATATTTTGGTAAAACAAAAAATACGTGTCTAATATTTTTGTATTATCTGTCTGACGGACAAAATAGAATGTCGTTTTCTTTACCCAGTCCGCACCCCTATTGTATGATGTCACATCACGAGCATCATTTAATTGGTCACTCACTTGTTTTACGTGCCATTACATACAATAAATTTCTTTCGTTACAAAGACATTCATTTTCATATCTCTTTTTTATTATTTAATTTAAAATAACAATGTCTTCACTACAGCCATTCAACTGTACAGAAACAGTTTTCATGACAACTTTATAGCTAGCTCATAAAACTTTAGACTTCTTTACTGAATCTTTGGACATTAAGCGATATTTATCTCTCTTCAGGGACACGACTGTTGACTGGGGCATGCACGAACTCGAAGCTGTGATGGACCGAACAGATGTGAACAGCAGTCTCTTCACATCCATGACTTTTTTCGGAGACCACGCCCTGCATCATCTGTTCCCAACTGTGGATCACGCTACTTTAAAACATTTGTATCCAGTGTTCTTAAAACATTGTGAAAAGTTCAGGGCTAATTTCAGATTGACTTCGTCGCTTGATCTTTTTATTGGACAGCTGAGAATGGCTGTCAAAGAAGACCCTAATGTTTTGGCTACATAAAAATAGTCCTTTATGTTTATGAAAAGTTTAGCATTGGTTTTAATGCATTGTAATTTAAAAAAAAAATCTCTGGAAGCATTTATTAATTTTATGTATTCGTTTTTAATTGTGTAACAAATAAGTGAAAAATACCTCTATATTATACGAAAAAAAAAGTCTTTTAATTATAAATAGTTAACTGTGTCTATCATGTATTTTTGTAAATATAAAGTGATGAAAATCAGGAGCTCGGGTCTAAATAATAACAGCTGCACGGGCCCATCTTTAAGGTTAAGCCGTGCTTACCGAGGTTTGTCCGTGGATGGGTGACAATAATTACATACCGAGTTCCTACGAGCGGCAGCCGCTTCAGGTAAAATACTGGTACTCAGCTGCCTCCGGTTAGACTGGAAGCTGACCCCAAGATAGTTTGGGAAGGCTAGGCAGATGATGATAAAGTGATGAAAATTCGCTTACTTGTTATTCTTATCATTTACATCATAGTCTTGAAATTCTCTCGATCTCTCTTGATCTTGGTCTTGATGATTTCATTTACACTTCGTATTATGTAATAAAGATCTCTATTTTCAAATGTTCTACAAACTGGAGAACCTTTAAAATAAACACAGTTAAATATAATAGATACTTACGAGTTCTCTAAATATTGGATCTAAAGGTCATTGTTCTAGTATAAAGTATTACCAACAAACTATTATCTCAGATCTAGTAAAAAAGTAAACAAAATTTCTGATTGACCGATATAAAACAGTACCTAAATAAAATTTCTTCGGTGCTATATTATAATTTGTAGACTATAGTTGTTTAAATCAATACCGCAATGTTTTGTTTTACAAATGTCTGTCATAAGAGATAAGGATGACCTTTGGTTGGCACTGTGACTTCGCTTATCAAGAGTCAATGAACAAATATTTTATCGCAATCAAGCTATCCTCACAATAACGCAGTTAATGATAGTAACATGTTGGAGAAATTGTTTGGGGAAGAACTTCACCATCATCATCATCTGCCTAACCATTTCCTAACTATGTTGGGATCGGCTCCCGGTCTAACTGGATGCAGCTGAATACCAATATTTTACATGGAGCGACAACCTACCTGACATCCACAACCCAGTTAGTACTGGGTAATACGATACCCCTTGGTAAGAATGCTTGTCAGACTTTCGGGTCACTGACTAACTGTAACGGCTGTCAGATCTACAAATGACAGTCGGGAACAATGGCTTAAGGGCTCAGTCTAGTAAACTTGACACCCGTCGAAATATTCATCATCATTCATGTTATAATATTGGTTATATGCCTAATAAATTCGTATGTTTTCGTTTTCATAAAACTCGCTCTTGTTGGGTAAATCAGGCGTTGAAAAGAGGGGTCTCGCGCGCAACGCTAATCCGAGTTTAGTTTCAGCACTCCTTCCTAGGCTATAGAGCATAATATCGCATTTATCGAGCCAATAATTACACGTTTACTTTGTCTTGTCTTTAAAATTGGCTCATTAGTTTTCGTAAAAAACTTTTATTTTCTTAATCTGAATACAACAATAGTACAGTTTTTGATCTAAAAAATACACACATCACAGAAGTCTAAGCAACTAATATGTTTTGCCAATTTTTTTTTCTATGTTTTTAGTAGTAGACTATCGTCTTAATCTGCTTTCCGCGGCATGGAGTAAGCCTGGTATACAATAGAATAGAATAAAACTTAACTGTACACAAAAATCACACACACAAAACTGCTAATTTTATGGCTACAATAGGGGATAATCTCTTTTTTTTTCTTTGTCCGTCGGGTAGTTTATTGAAACTTTTCAATAAACTACAATTGGACACGTATTTATTCTTTTTTCACGTGGTTATAAAATTACGGAGATATATTGAGTTGAAATGGCGCATGACGTTACATGTAGGTAAGTTTTATACCTACTTGTGACAAGCCCCCACTCTCCAACTTTAATGAGTTCTAACTAAGTAATTTTTTGATATTTTGATAAAACAAAAAATACGTGTCTAATATTTTTGTATTACCTGTCTGACGGACAAAATAGAATGTTGTTATCTTTACCCAGTCCGATCCCCTATTGCTGTCTTATCGCTTATAGAGATAACTTCCAGACAACCTTTGGATGGACATTATGATGATGGACTTTATGACGGTATGTAATGTTAGGGAAGAACATCAACTCATAGATCTGAACTTTCGCCCCCCATCCCCTAAAATGGGGGAGTGGAAGTTTGTATGAGACTTCAAAATGTTAGGCCACTTCCTGAAGTGCTAGAAAGCCGAAATTTGGTATGTGAAAAAGAAGAAAAAAATAAACACTAGCAACTTACAAAAACAACTGAAATCCCACCAAAAACATATCATGTAAAATGTTGCCAAGACGACCACATAAGGTTTGCCCTGAGAAAAAGATATAAGATCTCATGTAGAACCAAGCTTCTGAATCTACACGGCCTAACTCTACCGACCCTAACTTCACAAATTCTACATATCAGTAAAAATGTATGGCTTGGCTGTTTCGGTACTTAATTCAGAAACTAAATATTCGCACCACCTCCACGACGGTAGCGAAACGACGAAGCTTGGCTCTACACGAGATCTGATATCTTTTTTACAGGGCAAACCTTATGTGGTCGTCTGGGAAACATTTTACATAAAATGTTTTGGTGGGATATAACATTCTCAAAGCATTTTTCTCTTTCCTAACCGCTTGCTTGTTTAAAGTCCGGAGGGCGCGGAGCTGTCACATTTTCAATTAACCATACAGAGTGATTAGGTGTTTACCTACTGATTATTTACTAACAATTTGGTACCAATATCATTAGTCTAGATTTTGAAGTTGTGAAATCATTTGTTTACGTTGGGTCGCGCCTCTAAAAGGGGCAACCCGTCCGAATCGAAGTACACCTGGCGCTGAGACGTCAAACTGTCGGTACGCCAATAACATCGATAACCCGGGCAGCGCGGGGCACCGCGCGGGGAAGCGGGAGAGATGTCGCACTCCAGCGACGTGCACACTCGAGTCGGACGGGTTGTACATGTGTTTAGTCCACGCGACAATTATTATTTGTATTCCAAACTTTGTTTTAACAATGATAAGTATTATGATGTCATTTGATGCATACTTAGGCTATAATGTAGGTTAAAAAAAATATGGTTACCGCTTTTGATAGTGAAATAATACAAGTTTCATTTTTTATTCGCTTATAAAAACAAAAGGCAGTCATTGAAAGTTTTAAAACAAGTTGTATAGTATTCCCTGATCTGTCCTTAGTGTACTATCCGTTTATAGAAACTTTTATTTACAAGCGGAGTTTAAGTGGCCCGGAACACCGCCGCCGCGCGTTGATAAAACTCGCGGGGTTGCGCGTGAGAGAGGTGCGTTAGTGGTTATGAACCGCTACACAAATAATTATAATGTGAAATAATGAATAAAAATAAAAATAGCCCATACATGTAACTGAGGGTTGAAAAATATATCTACGTATATAACTGTGTGGAGTCTTTTGACAGCTCATAAAACACAATATCGAGGTTCCTTAAATATTTTTTTACATAAGTCTAAAGTAAGATATTTGCTGCCAAAATCGTGAAAATTTATAAAAATTGCCCTCCCCCTTGGTAAAGTAAGAGGAGGAGACTCTGAAACAAAATTGAATTGAAGAACGTAAAACAAGCTTTTAACAAAAAATTGGTTTGAACAAGATAATTCGTGTTGACATCAAACTGCAGCCTTTTCATTAACGTACGTATATTAACATATAGTATTAGTTCGAATAAGATGACATTTAGTTTTGGAGATATGGGACTTTTTCGTGAAATTGAATCATGCTAATGCAAAACAAACTTAGATTTGCTACGAGAGATTTTTTTATCATATTTTTTCTGCTACGAACCAGCTCCCAGCTGGCCAGTTGTTTTATTCGTAGTCGATAAGTGAATATTATTTAATTTTCTTGTTTTGTAGAGAGAAATAATCAACTGTTTACATAAGCAAAGTGATATAAAAGCAGACGCTGATCGGTGCCCGAATTAAACTGTCTTTACAGTTTGGACAGTACACATCAAAGTCCAGTTTAATGAAAAAAATAATTAGTGTTGTATAGTTATTCAAAATGGCTCCCAAAGACACGGGATATATAGAGTGGGCCCACAAAACGGCTGCGGAGAAGAAGACTCATGTGAGTTTTCCGCAATTGAAGTACCCTTCGCTAAGAGATGGAGGATTCAGGGATCCCGTGCAATGGCTGGAAGGAAAAGCCATGGACGACGGAGCAGAAGGATTATGGAGAATACGCAATGGACTATACGATTTCACAGAGTTTTTGCAGAAGCATCCTGGTGGCGAAGAGTGGTTGGAACTTTCTAAGGTAAGATTTAGGTCGATACTACCATATTACTAACTTGGTATCAAACTGTACAAAATTTTTGTAGTGATTAAAGAAAGTAGTTTTGATTATTTACGTTGATTTTATTTTGGAAACTTACACAATTTCCATTGCTTTCGTTCTCATGAACAATGTACCTAAATGGGGTGTTAAGTTTATGTACTTTATTATTAACTTGTAAGATAGCTAAAACTATAGATAACGAATTGTACTATTTTAACCCACTACCATTATAAATACACATATATACCTGCCACTGTTTGTCTCTGCATCACCGAAAGGTTGACTGGTAGTAAATGCCTATGGCATTAAGTCCGCCTGTGTACATTGTGTTTGAAGTGTTAATTAAATAAATAAGAATTATATTATATATTTTCAGGGCACAGATATCACAGAGGCATTCGAGTGTCATCACTTCAATCCAGTAGTAGAAAAAATAAAAGAAAAATATTACATTAGAGATGCTCAAACGCCCCGAAATTCTCCATTTACTTTCGAAGAAGATGGATTTTACAAGACATTGAAGCGTTCGGTAATAGAAGTGCTTAAGACAGTTCCTCCAACTCGGAAAAGATGGACGAATCTGATTATTGATGGCCTTTTTTCGACGGTTTTATTAGCATCGGCTTTATCTTGTTGGGCTACAAACTACTGGGTTGTGATGGTGTCTTACTTGGTTGCATCTCTAGCCTTGGCTTGGACCACCGTCGCTGCACACAACTACATCCACATGAAAACTAACTGGAGAATGTACCTTTTTAACTTCAGTTTATGGTCGTATAGGTAAGTATTTCCATTATTTCCGTAGCAAAGAGATTAATTCAACCAATAATTTATTTACTACCGTGACTAACGTAGGTGGTGTATTATACACCTCTAGGTAAATAAGGTTTAGGAGTATTAGGAACTGCTTGTAGAGTTCTTCATCCCCTATTGGATCTTCCCTTTTGGAAGATCCTCCGAACAAACAGGTGTTATGTCAAGTGGGCAACGGCCCGACGATTATTATAAAATAATAAATCTTTATTACACAAGAAAGTAGTTACTATATATATATATATTGGGGGTTTCTGTATATACTCTTAAGCCGATGTTAACTTTGCTTGCGAGATTCAGACCATAATAGTTCTTCAGCTTTATCACAGATGGCGCTGTAGTACTTTTTGTTATAAGTTTCTTTTTGTAGGTCGTTACATCTACCTATAATAGGTAGATAGTCTACTGATGGTTCTTCAAGGCATTATCTACCAGTCAACTTTTAGTAAATTCAGCCTATAACTGTCCAGGGACTACTGCTATAGATAGGCCTATTCCGAGCTGTACAACAGTAACCGCTTCTGCACCTTCTGTATCTATGTTCCACTTGCAAGTATAAAGCGTTTTAGCAAAACATATTATCATAATATTTGTTCCTACCGGTTGTAGCCCACCAAAGCCGGGCCAAGACGCGTTGAAATCATTGTTTTCTTATTTTCCACCATCGTCGGATTTCTCGGAGGAAACAACGACCAATGAAAAAAAAAAAAGTTAAATAGTTTTTACAAAAAAATATAAACACACCTTGACACCCAGAGGTTATCAAATACGATAAAATAAATTTTATAATTGTTTTTACAGGGACTTCAGAGTATCACACGCTCTCTCACATCATGTTTATCCAAACACACTGATAGATTTAGAGATCAGTGGATTGGAGCCGTTCGTGATTTGGATTCCTAGGAGAAAGCCTTCGTATGCCTACCTCTCGCTCTTGATTGAATTTGTGTTGTTCCCGTTCCTATTTATACTCAACTTCATAAAGAGGTAAGATAGGATTGAAAAGATATTCTTTGCTTAGACTCATGAACTCCGGACAAGAAGCCACTTAGTGAATCAGCTCACGTGACAGTATTTCACTAGGCTCATGAAGGAATGCCTTTGAGTCTATATTTCAGTACATAATAATATAGTAATATACAAGGTGTCCAGTTCAAAGTACGACATACACGTTGACGGCACGGTTGGCGCAGTGGTCGAGCGATCGACTGCTGCGCTGCGTGTCGCGGGTTAAAATATTTGTATGGCCTACAGATAGTTGTTCCGGGTCTGGCTGTTTGTGTATGTGAGTTTAAATGTTTGTAAACACACCCACGATACAGGAGAAATTCCTAGTAGGGGCAACGTTTAAAAAAAAAAAACCACTGCATCGGTGATAGCTTGGGTAAATACATACCAAAATAACACAATATTTGTATTCCGCAAAAATATTTTGGAAAATTTGGTATAATGTAAATCCATAATTTACAGTTATACCTCCAAAATATTTTTAATTCAAATTCAAATGTTTATTTTGCAAAAAGGTTTTCACAAACACTTTTACACGTCGTCTTTTTTTTTTACTAGATGAGGCCGCTGTTTCGTACCTGACTACTCTGAAAACAAACAGCCGAAACAAACTCAGAAGTCACTATCTCTTTTAAAGTCCAGAAATATGTAGTTCAAGTCATATGAGAACCATGTATATTAGCGTCTGAGATAGTATTTTGGAGAGAGAACCATACAGAATTCAGTGGAGCAGTCCAGTCAGTGCAAGCATTAGTCATTAGTGACATGACGAACAATACCAAAGAAAGGACATTTGGGTAGGCCGCATATAGTACTCAAGCTGCCCGACAAACTAACTAAACTAGATCAAAATACGACCCAATAATCCTCATATTCATTGTAATAAAAAAAGAAAATATATATGCCACTTTATGTCGGCCTCTCAAAATGGATGTAGGAATGGGTCCCATGGTACTAAAGAGCTACTTCCCATCGACATGGCCATTAGCGAACAGGTTCGTCGATCCCGCAAGGATCTGTCAACATGTTGTATAGATTACAAGAAGGCCTACGACTCTGTGCCACAAATATGGCTCATGAGGGTGCTGGAGTTGTACAAGATAGATGCAACTCAAAGCGCCTTCCTTGAGTCGTGTATGGGGTAATTATAGAGGATGGTCCTTCGATATCCGGGATGTCGACAAATCCAGGGGTGAGATGAGCCTGTATAGATTAAACGGGGAATATTTCAGGGCGACAGTCTGAGTCCACTTTGGTTCTATCCAGGCCTGAATCCTCTAAGCACATCGCTGGAGCTTCTACCAGGCTCTTCATGGGCCCGATGTAGATTTTCTGGCGTCCGTGTCCTGGCTGCGTTACAGCGACCTCTTTGGGGAAACTGAAGGTTTCTTGATCAAAGTCTATTTTTTTTATAGAACAAGAATTATCAATGACTAGAGTATTCACAAATAATTTTATATATAAAAAAAAAATAGGATTTAATAATTTCGAGAAGCTCAAAAATCAGTCGGATTTAAGGGAACGTAACATTTTGCGGAACATATATTAAGTTGTTTTAGTAGCTATTAACCTAAGCTATTACCCAGTGCAGTATGTCGTACTATTTACTGGACACCCTGTATACAGTATTATGTCCGGTCCCAACACGATTAAATCCCACTTTTACTGGACTGACTCGTTAACTGGTTTTGTACCCGAAAACCATGAAATAATTACTGTACCCGTGTAATACAATTTTGTATGTCCCCAGGTTCATCAGCAATTTCATCCGTAAAGACTTCTTTACCCGCCACTACAGATGGCACGATGGCATTGGTCTCCTCCTCCCAATCTGGATGTATCTTGCCAGTGGCTCTACTTTCTACCACTCTTTTGTTATGTGGCTGTGGATTAACTGCACTGCCAGTCTTATCTTCTTTACGATTGGATCCAACGCTGCCCACCATCATCCTAAAATCTTCAAAGATGGTGATCAAGTCAAGTAAGTTAATTTAGTTACCCAAATTAAGTCTTATTTGTGATTTATTTGGATATAATATTACAGTTGATCAGTTTTTAAGCAGCAAATATGCCATGCGCATTTATCTGATTCTGGAAATTTTAAATAATGTATTGCATTTCCAAAGCTACACAAAAAGTAATATGAAACCAGACTTCAGCAGGAATTGATGGCTTTGAAAGCGATTATCCTTTATTTTGGTTCTCATCATTACCAAACATTTGACATGAATCAATATTATATAATTTCTCAGGGCAAAAACCATCGACTGGGGAATGCATGAGCTCGAAGCTGTGATGGACCGCAATGACATTAACGACAATTTCTTCAAAGTGATGACCTTCTTCGGTGACCACGCGCTTCATCATCTATTCCCCACCTTGGACCACGCTCTATTAAAGTATTTGTATCCGGTATTCTTGAAGCATTGTGAAGAATTCAGGGCTAACTATAGATTGACATCACAGTTTGATTTCTTCATTGCTCAGCTTAAAATGGCCGTCAAAGAAGATCCCACACTATTAGCGGAATCACAATAAGTTGGTATTTGTACTGTTTATAACTAGTAAGGCAGATTTTTGTTTCTTGCTATTTTGGTCTCATGTTAATATTTCGTCTTTGCAGCATCACTAATAGTAAAGTAAAAAAAAAGAAATAACTAATTTATAAAATAAATATGACAAATAAAGTTCAAATTTATTTATGTGCCTCGTATCAGTTATAATTATCTAGAGAACACTCCAACGAATTTTCTTAATAAAAAATATTAAAATTTAAGAATGTAGCACTACATTTTTGAATTTTAATATCTCACTTGAGCTTCCATTGGCCAGATTTGTGAGTTTTAATGCTTCATTGAATGTTCGTTATATTTGGTAGGCTTGCTGTACTCACAA
This sequence comes from Cerastis leucographa, assembly GCA_963082945.1. Lineage (NCBI taxonomy): Eukaryota > Metazoa > Arthropoda > Insecta > Lepidoptera > Noctuidae > Cerastis > Cerastis leucographa. The sequence goes on along the minus strand of OY720356.1, from coordinate 13,585,106 downwards.
GATCTTATAAGAAATATAAAAGGATATTGAAAGAGTGAACGATTTCAATTTTTAAAAGTTTGTATAAAAATCCCTCTAAATCTAGTATCCTAGTACTTATTATATAAGTTCACATTACTTGGATTATACCTAGTTTTATAAAAATATTATTTTAACGTTGAATAAGAATAAAAGACGAAATTTTCTATGAAATGTTATAAAATGTACACTAGTATAAAATATATTTCTGAGAATTACGACTAAGTTTACAGAAAATTCAGTAAACATTTTCATGAGTTGTTTGAGAATGTAGAAATCTTTTCTAATGTTCAAGGTATGTTTCTTATTTAGTTTCAAGAAACACAATAAAGGTAGATGCTTTAGACATTTGTATTGCAGGTTGATTTACGAGAAATCTTTTTCTCTGAAGGTGCTACTTTTAATACCTACTTAATTCGTCTGAGAAGTTTTCTCTAGAAACTTGGTATTATCGTATATGTTTGTTTATGAATAAATGAGATAAAGTTTGTTACAACTTTCTAATGAACCATACATAATACGATATTTTTTACATCACCGTGAACCTTATGATAAAATACAAAAATACTGAATATTTCGAGGGCTTATAGAAAAGCAGAATTTTTTCAAAAAAAAAAAAAGCAACAGTTTCTAGTTTATATTTAAGTCCCCTGTAGTAAAGAGCGAGACTATCACCCTCAACCCGGCAACTCCAGACCACTCTATAACGCTTTGCCGAACCTGTGAATCGAAGTTTTGGTATGTATTTGTAACTATTGATCAATTAAAACTTTTAAAAAAAGATCCTTGAATACCTACATAGTGCATACATGAACGGGTGATTTAACCAAACCAGTTTTCAAAGCGCCTGATCGATTCTCGTAGTAAACTAAAACATTTTAACAATCGTATAAAATATGTAGGGTGAACGAGTTTCACCCGTCTGGCCCGATTCGGTGGACTTTGGCAAATGGATGCGGGTCGGCTAACAAAACGGTCCCGTCCTTATGTAGGTGCTAGCCGATATCTAATAAATTCTAACTGACCAAAACTTTCTTATTTTGCTGGTCATTGGGTAAAATTCTTAAAATATGTATATTGTGACTGGTAATTAGGGCCGATACTTAAACAGTGATTATACTCATGATAACAAACAAATTTCATGAAGAAACATTTTTTATACTCATTTTTTATCACAATTACACAACAGCCGTACGAAATTCGCGCGCGCGCGCCTGTCGCCTATCAGCTTGTGATAAAAGTGAACAAAAAATGTTTTTTTTTGGGAAAGTTGTTTTTTATCATGAGTATAACTACGTGTTAAAGTATTGGACACCAATTATCAGTCACCTCATATATAGATTAAAATACTGACGCCTAGATTTGTCTTAAAACGATAAAGGGAATGAACTTTAGAGAGTTATATGTATATCTTAGAACCTAAACTTTAAAATCTGGTCCTGCGTTGTGGATTGTGGCCCCATGCTCCCGAAGAGAGAGGCCTGTGCACCCCAACGTTATGGGCAGATTATGTTATACTATGTCTAGATTATTTTGTGCTTTGCATTTTATTTGGCAATATTTTAAAGGTTATGAAAAACAAAACGATTTATAATGTGAAAAAATAACATTAAACACATAAGTTATTACTAAATCTAAAGTCTTGACAAAAAATGGCTCAGAGGACCAAAAAATATTGGTTAGTATTCAGAATGTAATCAGTTCGAAAGCAATATTTTCGACTTCAATACAATGTTTTTATGATTGAAAATGCCATTACTGAAACAAATGGTTTTGAGACGTTACGTTTTTAATATTTTGCCCTGTTTATTGTTCGGATGTTTTTTTAATAGAACTTAAGTTTCAAAAGAATTACTTAAAATAATTGCTTTCGTGTTAAGTTTACCTGACTGAGGCTGAGCCCAAAAGGAAGGTAATGTTTTCTTCTTATTTACAAGAATTCGTCTAACTTTACATGTGCTGTGTGGCCGGTAGGTGGCCATGTTTATTGCGGCGTCAGAGGCGTTGTGCAGATAGTGCTGGTGAACAGAAATTTAGGACATTCCAGCAGGTGGGACATTGACTAATGAGGAGCACCACATTCGCCATTAGTGTTGTATGAATGGACAATACTTTGCCAGATTATGGCAAAGCGGCAAAAAGCGTAGGTGTAAGGGGCATTCAGACATTGCAAAACATATGTCGCAAAAACCTCAATTTGCATTCCTTGTATGTGCACGCAAATGCTCACTGAGAGCATACGCGCGTGTTGAGGCTACAAACGCCTTTGCTTGCAAACGTTCCCTGTGGAGGGATAGTTTGTTGTTGCACGTGATATCATGTCAGAGCTATAACTTCCACTGAGCATACTATTTGATACGTGATGGCTCGCCAACTATGCTGAATAAGTAGAGTTAAAATCTGTCTGAATAAGTTAGTGGTGGAGGTGCGTGGTGTCTGCGTTCATTTACAATATCTCGGGTTACCTTTCGATTCACAGGATTAATTAACGCCTATGTTACAATATGTTTTATAATATACTAGCTGTCCACGGCATGCGTTGCAATGCATTTTTAACCCTCTACCAAAAAAGAGGGGTGTTATAAGTTTGACGTGTGTATCTGTGTGTCTGTCTGTGGTATCGTAGCTCCTAAACGGGTGAACCGATTTTGATAAAATTGGTTTCGTTTGAAATGTGTTTTAATCGAGAGTGTTCTTAGCTATGTTTCGAGAAAATCTGCTCAGTCGTTTGAAGGTTATCATCTCTTTTCTAGTTGAAGGGAAATAAACAACTTCCACAGGTCTGGTCGATTCGAAATTTGAAATCTTGTTACTTGTAGCCATGGACATCGCCGGGAGGGGACTGCATCGCCCCCCGCTCCCCCCTAAATGCTCGGGTTTTTTAAACTTATAACTTTTGTTTATTTCTTTAATTAGCGAGAAGAGGCGCAACACCGAGAACAAGACAGTCAAGGCTAAGATTAAATAATATAACTTTAAAATGCATGAAATAAAAATTAAATTAAAAATTTAAAAAACCCCCGACACAAAAAACCTCTAAAAACCATAAATAAAATAATCCAAGCGTCGCGTCGTAGCGTCGGGGGACCGCTAAGTAGATCGCTTAGTACACGCACAAAAAAAGCAGACCCCCGACGCTACGACGCTTGGATTATTTTATTTATGTTTTTTTAGAGGTTTTTTGTGTCGGGGGTTTTTTTACTTACCCTATCTACCTACCTACCTTATCTACCCTACCCTAAACCTTCCCTGGACTATGACAAACATTTTAAAACCAAAATCAGCTAAATCAGCCCAGCCGTTCTTGAATTATAAAATTACAACGAAAAGTGGCATTGATTTGTATATACATATATTGATGATGATGATGATATTGCAATGCTTCAGTTTGGAGGACTGTGGTTACTCAGAAACAACAATATGTTATAAGAATTTAGAATATAACGCACGCTCGCTCTTTACCGTGGTTCAACAGAGTCTGTGACACACACTGACTAGATAGTCCATCTTAAAATACTGCTTAATTTATTGATCAAAAAAATTAAATTAAAAATTATTTTTTTTTGGGGATTTTGTCTGTCAGGGGTTCTTTAAATTTTTAATTTAATTTTAAGTTTTTAAACCGACATGGTCACTTATACTTTCAATAACACTGGAAACGGTATTTACCATGTTTACCTTTTGTTTGGAGTTCCCGATATTTTGGTACCGCACTGTGTGCAAGCAAGAAGGTAGGCCAATTTAATTTAATTGGATTTATTTGCATCAGACACAATGATTCATAATTTAGTTAGTGGGTACACTTTAAAATAATGGGCAATTAATTATTAGATTGTGGTACACATGCGATCACAACATTTGGACAATTCGCGAGGAAAGTCGCAATCAGAACCAGAATCAGAATCATTTATATTTGTTTAACATAGGTTTTCATTATTTGTTAAACATAGGTATAAACATTAAGGATCTTATAGATAGGAAAAGCTCTTGCTATGTTTTGTCGTTGTAGACATACAAATTTGAACAGAGAAAAAAAATGAATTGAGATTACAAACAAAAAGTCAACTAAAATATAAGATTACAAATATAAAATTCAATTAAAAATAAAATTTAAAAATCACAGAAACTAAATGTCAATTAAAACTAAAAATAAAATAATTTAAAAATAAAATGAAATTAAAAAAAATAAAAAAATAGTAAAATCACAAAAACGAAATGTCAATAAAATAATAAATTGCCAATAAATTTAGAAATTATAAAAAGAATACAAATATAAACCAATAATCGCAAAATCAGAAATCAGAATAATTCATAAAAAGAAATTATCATTTAAATATTCATCCACACTGTAGTAACATTTGTCTAGTAGTATCCCCTGTAGGGACTTTTTAAATCTATTTAAAGGCATACATTTAATTCTGTCTGGTAGGTGATTATAAATTTTGGGAGCAACACCAAATAAGCTCTTCGTCAATAGTGCAGTTTTGCACTTGATCGGACACAACAAATTCTCATATTGGGCACGAATTGGAGTTCTTTTAACCGATGAATATTTTTTAAACAAATGTTGATTTGATTTGACAAATAATGCAGTTTCCATTATGTACAGAGATGGCAAGGTTAATATTTTTAATTTTTTAAAATGAGGAGTGCAGCTATCCGTTGTTCTTAGACCACACATTGATCTTATGCAATGCAATCAATCGCCGATGACATTCTTGCCTGTAGCTGTAGATAACATCTCAGCTTTTTTCCACATAACTAAGTTATCGTAGGACATACTCAACTTTGTTTTCAGCCTAATTATATTAAGATCAGATCAGATTTGTCTGCTCATAAACACCCACCCGCAATAACTTCAGTTTATCCGTGATCATGGCGCTTGCAACAGCGCTGAAATATCGGCAACTCAAAACAAATCGTAAACATAAATACCCTGTTTTCAGTGTTATCTAAAGCTAAATTTCTGTTTAAGGAATGAGTATGTTCCAGAATTAAACTGTCTCAAACAGAAAATTGAAGGAAAAAATATTAATCCACCAAACAAACATAGTCTAATTTCCTCCATTCTCGAATAGTGATTGAAACGACAGCAAATCTATAACCAACAAAAAGAAATAAGAAATCACGCGAAGCAGTCTCACAATAAATAATCCTAAAATAAACAAGTACTTGTAAAGAAAATTGGAGAAAACGTAATTTCCGCCGGGATCTGAATCACATTTTAAGCGTAACGCTTCAGTCAGTTAACCGTTCGTTCTACCCTCGCTTAATTATTGGAAACGTTTTTACCCATCGATTTGGCGCGAACCGTTTCGATGTCCAGTATTAAACATAGTCCGTACCTATGTGTCTGTATATTTATTGCTGTATACTTTTATTAATGTGGGATTTTTTTTTTCTCGGAAAATTTAATGGAAGTAAAGTCAATAGTTGCCAAAATCAGTCTTTGATAGATAGTTTTTGAAAAGATCGAAAGCAAAACTGTGTCTGTGACTTAATTTTTGGGCACTAATCCAAAAAAAAAACCCGAAACTATTTGTGTACATTCTCTAAAATGTTGTCTACTATTAAACTAAGTTTCCTCTTTTACTTGCCCATTTTACGAGACTGAACTGTCTCGTATTATGGAACACATTACATTAATGAAAGAGGCATTTAAGCTGGCTTTAAGGATTATAAACATATTGACCTCTCGGGGGCACTTCATACAAATTCTGTGAGGGCTATAAAGGTGTTTAAGGGCTATTTATGTTATAATGAAGACCGTGGCTATTATTACAAAATAAAGTTGTAAATCTGCTGGAAGCGCACACGTGGGAGGTATCGTTCACTCTGGCGGAGGAGCCCTGATTGCGTCTACGCCTGATTTATTCCTGCACTCAATTTATTTCTCGGCGCGAGATACTTAGTACCTACCACTGCGCCGCACCAGGAGGGCTACTCTCTTTCTCCGAAACGTAACTTCGGCAACGAACGAAAATTAAACGTAGTTACGATTGTGACCCTACTCTATATAATTTGCGCACGCACACAATAACATTCAATACATTTGTTGTCTGTGAATTCGAATTTCTTGTGTGCGTCCGCAAATTATAAAGAGTAGGGTCACAAACTTAACTACGTTTAATCTTCGTTCGTTGCCGAAGTTACGTTTCGGAGAAAGAGAGTAGCCCTCCAGACTCTGCACTCAGCAGTGTCTGTTCTAGAAAAGTATTTATTATCCTGTTACAAATTTAAAACTAATATCCCTCTTAGAAAACAATATTTTTGTGTAATTTCCTTGATTGGTTCGTAGTGTTTACGGATTTGGGTTCTGTCTGTCCTATATCAACAGAGATTTAGAACCAAAAATTAATTGGATTTTTTCGACGCTTTGATTAGGTCTAAAAATGGTTAGGGTTTCCTTTAATCGGAAGCTCAATGACCCTTTTTCACGGGCCTGACTAATTCTTGTGTAATCTAAATCATGCTCTATATGAAGCATATTGACGTCACTATATAACATTTAATCATCAATGGAAATCATGATAAAATAATGAACTCATCACAACAGGAGCGGGATAGATATTCTAGAAAAAAAGTTGCCTTGAAAGTATACACGATTTATATAAATTTTCTATCTGCCATCGAACTTTGCAAGTATTTATTGAAAACTTCTCTGCTATGCATGTAAATACTTATAATGTGGATCCTCGATATTGGAATTCTGCGCCTGCTATCTGAATTTATTGGCGCAAAGCCGTTACCTTCCAAAGTGTAAGTTCATGGGAATTATATAGAATATTCATTATTTAGAATATTCTATCGGTACTTCGCATGTTTTCGGGAAACGTGACAAATTCACTTCGATAGCAAACCAACTCCTGGTAATGGTACGCTTTTGATCCGACGCGTGATTTACGATGTCAAAAAACACTTGAAACAAACAACTCCTTTCAAAGTGCGGGATCACTGCATGTTATTCCACTTCGTGTAAACAAGGAGTCGTATCTAAGCATTTGCAAGATACGAGTGTTGAATGGAAGTAAAAACAGTTACGACTGTACAGAAAAGGAAATTGTCATCATTTCCCACAATCCTTGTCGGAACGTTTCCTCGACTACAAAAAGAAAACCTCGCCGAGGACTAGTTCTTTATGCAGCCGAGTTCAAAGAACTCCCTTCAATTGAGTGGTACTCAGACCTTATGAAGTGTAAGAAACGCTAATTGAAAAGTACGAAGTACTTCTTAATTTTAATTTAGTTTGCAAAGGGAGCATTGAGTGTGTTGAAGGTTTTGCTTTGCACAATTTCACTAGAATTTTGCGAGTTCGTTAGTTACTTGAAGGTTAGATGTACTGAAATATTTTGAAACATTCGTGTTTAAACACATGTAAAAAGCTTGAAACCGTTAAGGTACAGACTCCACGCCACATAAACATTTGAATACAGACAGACAAATAAATATTTCAATGCGGAGTAGGGGTGAAGTGTAAGTCATTCATCGTCTGAGAGTGTCATTTAAATGTGATTCATGAAAATGTTCTCGGTCGTCGTGTTCGCAACTAGAGGTGCTACACACGTTACTGTCGGAACTTGTGTTCGGTCTGCAGTTACTCCTAGAAATGTTTTACACTTTTGTAGTCCTTTTATGTCTCTATCTTGTCGAATAACTACAAAGTTCTGTCAGAATGTTCACCAGAGATACTAAATATTTCACGAAAATATAGTGTATCCTAAAAACTAGACTTAATTATATAATTAACAAAAGCTATTCAAGTCACAAGCTACCTCAAAAATTCAGGTCATCAGAAAAGTTGGATCATAAATTAAATTATCCTAAAAGTTTAGGTCGTCTTAAATTCGGTAGGAAAAAAGTCCAAGTTCTTTTTACGTAATAAACTGTGAATTAAGTGGAACTGTATAGTAACTGAACACGGAAGACCTAGTTACATAAAGTCTGCGGTAACCCGACGCCACAGCTAGTGTGTCAGGCCCCTAACTCCACAAATATGTATGCGAAGCTGCAGCTCTCTAAAAGCTTTTGTCCAACACGCACGGTTATTTTCTTGCGATGCTCACATTCGCTTACAATGTATATTTTATTTGGGTAAACATGTAGCTACTCGAAAATTTACTTCGAACAGTAACTCTAGTTTACTTAAAAGCAAGAGTTTTGCTTTGACCGAGTATAGAACTGGACATAATTATGAGTTCTCGAACTCATAATTATGTTCTAGTCAAGTTGTGATTTTTGACGATTCGTCTTTTGCTAGCCTTGGTAATCTATTTTACAGTGAGTGTGTGCCTATTAAATAAAGCTTTGTATGGCATGATCTTTCAAGTAATCCGTATGATAAAACGACCTTTTCATTCATCAGAATCCAACCATTTAAAATAAATATTTTTGATTTGTTTACATTCTGTGTGAATTCCGCAGCATAGAATAGATTGCTACATGTCATGTGTAGTTTTGTAAATCATTTTTTTACCATAATGACATGATATACCCTGTAGGTAAAGAGGAATATTATCATATACTATTAAATGAGCAATATTTGTACAAGTGTAAATGTATTTGTAATCACATTCTCGAAAACGGGTTCAATGATTTTGATGAAGTTGCAATATAGCAGTTTACGGGGCCGAAAAATCAATAGCTAGGTCTCATAACTGACAAAGTTAGCTGCTTAAGTACTGCATAGTTATGTGAGCAATTTTATATTTTTCAAGGTAAAATGGTCCTGAAACAACTATTATCTTCTATAAAATTACATCTTTGATTTCATACATGGCCAATGTCGATGAAACTTTTCGACACATTTAGAAAATCAAAAAAGAACCTTCGAAAAGGACTTAAAAGTAAACAAAGTATTTCAAGAACTTGAAAATTAAAAATAAGAGCATATAAAATATTCTTAACATTTTCTCAAAGTTAGATAAACTGGCAGCAAGCAAAGATAGCTGGATTTTAATTTAGATTTTAATCAGGGGGCGTTCAGAAAACGGACGGCCTTTGCTTACCCGTAGGATATAATATTATGAGCTAGAGTTTAGTCATGGATAACTTGAAGTGATGTAATTTTAATAAATTAAAGTCAGAATTTGATTAAATTTTCTCGTCGATAAAAAGATAAACTTCCAGATTAGATACTGAATCTTATAAGCTGTAGCATAATTTTCTCTGATGTTATTTTCCTTTGGCTGTTGAAACCAACTAATTTCACAGGTTCAGTTTATACTTTTTTGGCTTTCAACAAACAAAATAGAAGTCTATTAACATCGTGATAACATTTTATAAGGTTTCGAAAGTTGATTGAGAAAGAAAAACTGGTCCAGTGCGTGTCGGGCCACGCGCAGTGTAGGATTCCGTAGTTTTTATAACAGCCAAGTGCGGGTCGTATTCGCTGACTGATAGTTTCGTACCATGCTCTAACTAAATTGTTACACAAAACTGAAAAATAATAACTTAAATGAGGTCTGGTTTGACACAAATCCTGAAGTTATTTTTATAACTTAGACACAACTAACTATAATTTTATTCGACACTGTTTTTTTTCATAAATCTTTTTTATGAATGTAACAATAGCTACATATAACGATACAACTGACGCTTAGCGACATATATCGATATTTCTATAGAGTTGTTCGAAATTTTCGAGTCAAATAGGTACAAGTGGTCGATTATTACTCGTAAACTTGTAAAGCCCACTTAAGGTTTATAGTTTTCCTTTAAACTTTGTTATAGTAGGTACTATTGCAGTGACATTTGAATTTCTAACTACAACCGTTTAGTTGGTAGAGGGGGGGGACACTTGACTCTAATATCTCTATTGGTACTTTAGAGCTTGATAAGTCACGAACGGTTTACTTAATCAAAAAACGGTCTTTCCAAACCCCTAATACTTTTGAAAAACCTACCCAACGATATCCCACAATATCCGAAGGACGAAAAAAAATATTATCATCCCTACATTACATGTAGGGGAGGTACCCTAAATAATTGTTTTTTTTTTTTTTTAAATTACCAGTTTTTCGCCGTCAATAACGTGTATACTCATGCCAAATTACAATTTTCTAGTACCAATAGTTTTTGAGCTAAACTGCGGACAGACAGACAGACGGACATAGCGAAACTATAAGGGTTCCTTGTTGACTACGGAACCCTAAAAAAGACTAGCCAAGAATCACCACAATTTTTTCGACGTCCAATTACAAAATAGAGTCCCAGAATAATCTTTCATCTGTAGTACTTAAATCGATATGGCTACGTAGCAAAATGCCTGACAGATCATAATATCTGAAAACGAATCACAGCAATATTATATTATTATTCAAGCAAAGATGTTGAGATCCTTAATATTTTACATGTGCGTGTACTATTGGGTACACCCCAATGCCGTGATAATATGTTATGTTAGTTACCATGCGCTTCTGCTAAAGTTTCAAATTTTATTGTTACCAACATCAATTTTCAATGCTTCCTTGTCAAAGTCCCCCCCATAGACTGAAATTACCCGACTACACTTGGCTACAGAATTACTGATCGCATATATGTGTATCGCACAGGTGTGTTTCGCTATCCATTCTGTTTATTTAATTTCTAACTCACCGCTTCCTTTTCCTATGGGAAAGTATGATGTGGAGGTAATAAATTTTCAAGCAACCGCAAGGGACTTCATTCATCATTACCTATATAATATGCATAAGAAGTATAAAGCTTGAGGAAGTCTCGATAAAATATGCCCAAATTAGAATATGCACTTATCGCTGTTAGCCAAGAACTTGTGTAAAGTTCGCTAGTACATATACTACTGAAAATGAGGTTTTAATTTGATTCCCAGGTGAAGCTAAGTTACTTGAGATTTCCATCAAAATTTTCTCAGTAACTGCCCTCTGTAACTGCTGAGTCTTTCTTTTTACTTGCTTGATGGTATTAGGATCACCCTCTACTAAATGAAACATAAACATAACGAGCAAATTGTGAGTGTATTATAGATTAACCTCTGCCTAACTCTTCAAGGATTATAAGTTCAATGTTACTTTCTGTTCTCTGCACTAAAAACGAATAAATTCCAAACTAAGCAACAATATATTCCAATAGCGAATAAATTCGCATCAGAACTTTATAATCCGTGTGATGATGAAAGCAATTACCACGTGCTAAATAATCGGTAATCACAAACGACGTACATTATGTGGACCGTTTAATTGGAGGCGCTGATAGAAATCGACAAGGGGAATGTTCGTTGAGTCATGTATGGAAATGCATTTAATATTGTATAATTTATGATGGCTAATTAAAAGTTTGATGTTATGGGGTAATGAAACCATACAGTAGGAGCTCAACATCAACAAACGGCTATCCACAATCTATCTCTATCTAAAGTGTCCCCTCAGATTTTCCGGACTTGGCCTAGGCATCGTCTAGAAAGGTTTAGGATTCTGGGCCGGGTATAAAGTTAACGCGCGCAAGGCAGAGCACCAGCAAGATGGTCAGACGCGATCAAGAAGGCTGTTAGAAGCAGAAGTACAGATTGGTTCACACTGCAGAAGACCGCATGGCTTGCAGACGTGTCATATGTGGTCGCCATCCTTAGCATGAGGGAACGAAGAAGAAGAAGATCACAGTTTCCAATACTGTGATTATTTTTTTGAAATAAATCTTTTGTATGACAATCTTATCTAAAAATATATTGTATAAAATTCTATCTTGTGATGGTAAAAATAGTAGATTATTCAATCACCTTAACCTATCGCAGTTCACTGCTGTTCATATGTCTGTCCCAAGCCACAATACCCAATGGTTCACCATTCGCATCCAGTTTATTCCAACCATGTCAAAAGCGAGGTTTGTAAGCAGAAAACTCGTGCCTCTGCTGTCTCTGAGTTATAAAAAACAAGTCCATAAAATTTTCTCACTATTTGAAAAATAACATTTGAACTACCACGCCTGAAAATTTCAGCATAGCAATGACTTCTAAGATGAACCTCTAACTATTTTTTTACTTGTCGCTATCAGTGACTTGCCGTCTGTTATTTAGAAGGAAAAAGGGGAATACTTATGTACGTTATTGAGGTGCATACGTAGGTAAACTATTCTTTGTCGTATAGTTTTAGTTATGTTTTCCAAGTAGGAATGACGACTTCTAACATTGATTCATAGTAATGACTGTTCCTAGGTTAGAAAACATTCCGTACAACGGTACAAGTGATAGCTACGTAGTTTACATGTAACTGTAGACCAGAGAAGGTGTTCAATAGTTTCAATCCTGCTAATCGATTATATCAAGGTAAATATTTTATTTTCTTTTTTTTGTCATTATAAATTATTGGAGTGTGTTGTGTTCTATCATTGGAGGCATTCATGGCAAAATAATAACAGTCGCTCGGGTCGATTTTCAGGTTAAGCCATGCTTGCCTAGGTTGGTCTGTGGATGGGAGACCACTCATTATATACCAAGTTTCGTCCATTCCTCGGAAACGATTTTAAACTGTTGGTCTCGGTTGTCATTTGTAGATTTTTGACAAACGTTACAGACTGACAACCAGTAGGGGTACTGTATTAATCAGTATCAGGCAGTCAATCCATGTAAAATATTGGTGAAAAGCTGGATCAGCTTAGACGTAAAGCCGACCCTAACATAGTTTCGAAAAGGTTGCGCAGATGTTGTTGTGTTGTATGATTGTACGGTATTTTTGTGTCTCATAAATGTGGTTTAGATTTTTGTGCAAATGCTAGCATTGAATAAAATAAATTTCTGCTGGTACTAATGCCCACTTTTACTAACATTAAGCGATACCGATGATGAAAAATTGGAATTTGAATACAAAAGTTTTTATATAGCCTTTTATAGACAAGTTACCTAGCATAAACTAGTAAAAAAGCGGGCCAAGTGCGAGTCTTACTCGCACACAGGGTTCCATAGCCCCAAACAATATAATGACAATGTTTTGAACGGTTATTCATTAGTAAACCTTCACTCAACCGCAAAACTAAATTTGTTTTTCATAGTAAGTTAATGAAAAACAAAGTTATTGCTGCAGTTTGGTGAAAAAGTCCCATATCTCAAAAACTACATATCAAATCTTATTCAAACCAATTTTAGTTGAAGTTTTTTTTACGGTCTACATCCCCATATTTTTTTCAGATTTTTTCTCCTGTTACTTTAGAAATTAGAGGGGGGGGGACACTCGTTTTACCACTTTGTAAGTGTCTATCTTTCAAACAATTGACTTTGGAAAAAAATAGTTTCAGGAACCTCAATGTCATTTTTAAAGACCTATCTATAGACACCCCACACGTATAGGTTTGGAAGTTTTTTTTTTTTAGTTTCAATTTCATGTATGGGGGATATCCTTATCTATATTTTTTTTTTAATTTTGTACAAAAATCATAATGCGGTTCACAGAATACATCTACCTACCAAGTTTCAGCTGTGTAGTCCTAATAGTTTCGGAATAAAGTGGCTGTGATACGGACGGACAGACAGACAGACAGACATGACGAATCTATAAGACAAGACAAGACAAGACATTATTTGTGGAAACATGAGTATACATACAAGGCATGCAGGTTGTTCATAAACAAAAAAGATCCATCATGTTCGGCCTTTGTGGCATACAAATATACAATAGGAAAGGTGGTAGGAAAAGTCATTACAAATAAAACATTTTAAATTCTCATACAAACAAAAATTAAATTATAAACATAAATTAAATTGTAATTATAAATTGCAAAAATTATAAAAATATTAATATTACATTTTGTCATTTAAAAATTCTAAAATACTGTAGTATGCTTTCCCAACTAGATACACTTTTAGCCGCTTCTTTAGAATGTGTGCGCTTAGTTCCCTCCATCCCTTTGGAAGTTTATTAAATAATAAGGGCGCCATGCAGAATACACTTTTTCGCATTAATGCTGTTTTAGAAACATGGGAGCAAAGTATGGTGTTATCGCGTCTGACGCGACTGACTTTGTCTGCCATGCGTGGAAATAACTGCTGATTACATTTTACAAACATGACAACTTCGTAGATGTACAGAGACGGTAAAGTGAGTATGTTGTACTTAATGAAAAATGGTTTACAACTATCCATCGAATCTAATTTAAACATCGTCCTAATGCACCGTTTTTGGGCTTTGAAAGGTATATCCTTGTCAGTCGAATTACCCCAAAGGATAATTCCATACCTTAGATGCGATGAAACTAGGCCATGGTAAGCTATTAGCAATGCGTCAGTGTTTAGCACAGAAACTAACTTGTGTAGGGCATAGGAAGAGTTACTAATTTTTTTGGTTAAAGTTTCAACATGTGCTTTCCAATTTTATATTTTTGTCAATAATCACACCGAGAAATTTAGCAGTGTTGACTTGCTCAATTATTTTGTCATTATATTGGACCTTAAGATCAGATAAAGTTGGTAAGCATTGACTGAAATGCATAATATTCGTTTTATTGAGGTTTATTTTTAAATTATTATTATCCAAATATAAGGGTTCCGTTTTTTGCCATTCGGCTACGGAACCCTAAAAACGTTCATAAGTCCAACTTCAATCCACAATATATGTCTTCAAAGCTCCTATAACTCCTCCTCCTCCTGTATAATGAGTCTTTTTACGTTTCAAGATAATTAAGATAAGTTAAATTAATTGAATAATTGTGTTGCCATTAGACGATTTGGGGAGCCACGCTTTCACTCATTAGCTTTCACTAATTATTGAAGATTATTCTCTTCACGTAATAATTATTCGAGCCGACACTGAATGCGAAGTAATGAAAAGGTTCTAAAGTTATAAAGAAAAGTTCGTGGCACACCGCGTCACGTCAACGCTTTTTAATGTATTACCTACTTTTTCTTGGCGACCTAATTTCGAATTCATACAGCTATCAGGAGTTTGAATTAGCATTACAAACGAACAATGCTGAGCGTGATTATTGCTTTGTTTGTTATCTTGGATTATTTCCTGTTGTGTGCCGTGTTGTCATTTTTGTCTTCTTCTGTTTACTAATCCCATTTTGTTTAAACAACAACATGCCTGTTTATATTTAATAAAATCGGTGAACAAAAAACATAGAACTCCTTTCTATCGTTTTTCTGCGCTAGGGCACGTTCTTTTCTTTATTATCTTTCAAGACTGTTTTTAACGAAGCAGGATTGCTGGCCTTCTTTCATTTTATAAACTTCGCTTGTCTAGTGATGTACCACCATAGATTTATGTGTGTTTTAATGAGCTCTAGAATTCTAGACCATTCCATCGTCTCCCTTGGGTGCCGTAAGAAGTGACTGTATACTAACAACATTGTGGAATTACCAATTCAGAGTGAGTTGCAATATTCCTAGGGTTGGTCTCAAAATAAGAAATAAGAGCCGAGAAAAAAAAATGAAAATGAAAAATCTCTACAAATAAAAAGTGGACGGTCATTCTTTTACAGTCGTTTAATATGGACACCTGTATGTCAATCTGAAAATACCACCAATGAAGGGTATGGAAGTGTAATGGAAAGTATGGTTCCAAATTATATTTAGGAATGTAGCTCCAAGAGCAGCGGTGGCCCTGTGGTGGCAGCCCCGACTTACGCGCAGTAAGCCGTGGTTTTGAACAACAACTAAAGTAGTTGCAGGCAGGCGCATTACTTTGTCTAATATATTTCGTTACCGCTGCTCTCAAGACGGTAAAGGCAAGCATCGTGAGGAAACCGGCATGTCCAAGAACTAAAAATTCAAGACATGTGACATCTACAAACCCGCACTGGGCTCGTGTGGTGGATTACAGCCCACTCCCTCTCATAGAGAGGAGGCCTGTGTCCCTGCAGTGGGAACATTATAGGTTGATGATGATGACAGTGATGTAGCTCCAATGTCCAATTATTAGTATTTCTATTAAACTAAAATAATAATGCTTTTACTGTAGCAGTAGTTGCATTAACACAATAGTTGAGCGAGAGGAATTTATTTCGCAACATTGAATAATTTTCATTATTATTTCGTTATAAATTTTGTTATTATACTAATTCTGCTGTATTTACTAATTATTACCTACTAGTTTTAAACTATTTTACTACTAATTAACAACTCATTAATCAACCGTGTACCACTTACTTCTTAGTTAATACCTAGATAATACTGTCACCTGACCATAGAAACCCGTAGGGAAATCTGGCATGACCTCGCCGTATGATGTTCTCCGTGTATCATGTTAAATTTACATACCGTGTCAACAAAACATATGCAGTGCAGAGTCTTGAAGGTGTAACGAGAGCGAGAAGAATTTTAAAGGAAAATAAATATTAACCATGTAATATTCAAAAGAAAACGAACCAGTTGTCTGATACGTGTGATGTATGAGTGCACAGGAAAACACGTAAAGTTTAAGTATCCTCACATTATTCTCAGATCGAGAATGAAAAATAGCGAGTCATGTTTGTACAATCGAAAACCGATTCACAGAAAATAAAAGCGAGGTTCGATTCGAAGATTTTCTCAACTTGAATCCATGTTTAAATTCTAGATAGCGGGCTGACTGCTATTTCTAGGTAAATCGACACAGTCGATGTGTCCCCAATTTGCTGGAAACATCGATTTTCATCGTGCTCCAGTTTGCCCATTGTATAAACATATTTCTGACGTGTGAGGGTCGTGATAGTGTTTATGGATTCGTTCTGTGACGCTGTCTCTATTTCTAGTTGTCAATTTTTCATGTCGTTTCGTTGTTTGAACCAATCTTTAAGAGCTCTGTGAAATAAACGTAACTTGTAATCGTATGTATATTGTAAAAGTTATTGCTTCCAAAAAGACCCGTCTGTCTCTGTTCTGAAAAATACATAATCTAAAATACGTAATCAATCTAAGCCCGCTTATAAGGTTCAGTACATAAAATATCGTTCAGTTATGAACACCTTCGCCAGTCGCCGGTTCACCCAAAGATTGTCTATAAAAGATCGCTTTAAGCGATAAGACCGCATATGGTAACAGCCTGTGTAACATCAGCTTTCCATTTGTTAGAAGGAGATACGGGTAATATTGACTCGATGTTTCTGTAACTGAATTTTGTAAGGTAGGAATTACTCTGTAGCAGTTGAGAGAATCTATGGCCGGTTGAAAAGTAGGTGCACTACAACTACACTTCTGCCTAATCTTTCGAGGATTACAAGCTTGAAGTTACGTACGACCTTTATCAGTGATACATATGTAGTAGAACCCAAGATATGTACTGAAGCTCAATGAATTTTTTTCGGTTAAATCAATATTTTTATCACCATCCAGTTATCGATGTGACGCAAACAGTCTCCCAGTCAAGGTACGCCATGAATTTAGAGTGGCTGACTGACTATTAATTATATTTCAAGATATTATTTTACCAAGCTTAAATTGAATGTTATACTTAATCTTACTTCGTAGATTTATGATGTTCTTCAACTAATTATTTAATGTAATGAGATTTTGAACTTTATTGGCAATTAGGGTGCGTATTTTTATTAGAAAACGTGAGGTATCATGATATTACCACGGTTTAGAACGTAAATTGAAATTTATTGAGACTTATTTGGAAATTAGTGTTTGAAAATAGATTTCAGGCAGTGGTATTTTATTTTCGATGGTCCCTAAGTCTTGGTTTACGAGGACGATAAATAAAGGGTGTAAAACACCTCCTAACGAAGCCGAAGGGCACTGGTTCTCCCTGTCATTGCGATCATTTTTTTGTTCTACACCATACCTGGGAACCTTCTAGTTACGGAGATATTAGGGGTCAAAGTTCCAACTTTTTGACAAGTATTTTTTTAAATACAAGTTTTTAATGTAAGATTTTTACTTTGAACACCTCCACGAACCCCGTACTATTCAATCCGTCCATCAGCACAATGTTTTGAGTGCGTTACATTGAGTTCTACCACAAAACATGATTTTACACCCCCCAAAAAAAAGTCGTTTCCCAGCAATAATTTTTGCGTAAAGTTACTTAGTTTCATGTACAGAATTCTTGGTTGACGGCTTCGTGATGAGGTGATTTACACCGTGTATAAAACCGTTTGGTTTTTCACCGTTTTTTTGCAATTTGCAGATCAGAGTCAGTCTGTCGGCTACATTACTTTAACTGCGCTTGGGCTTAGGTGTAAATTAACAGAGCCAGAATAAATGCTTTAAATAACGAATATTCCTCTACTTGAACCTAACTAGTATCACATTGCTTATTCCTAGAACCTAAATTAAAACTACCAATAATTTAAATTTACATAAAATGCCGTATTCCATCAGTTTTTTGTTTCGTTTGGTAAAATAATAAAGTTAATTGGACGCGAAGATTCCCTTTTGTCTATGCATTGTTGAATTTGATTTGGCTCTCTAATTGCAACTACACTGTTGAATTTGCATTTCGACTGCACTGCGCAAATTGAACTTGTTACCAGACAGCATCGAAGGCCAAAAATAACCAATAAGCCTTTAAACTAGTGGTTGGTAAAGATATTTGTTTGTTTACTTGCTTTTGTTAAGAGCGTTTACGCCTGACGACATTTCATACAAACTTTCCAATCTTTATCTTCCGAAATCACTGAACCAATTTTAATGAAATGTCATACGCATAAGCAGGATACGTAGGTCTAAAAAGTTACTAAAAAACATTGGCTAAATTAGACCGATTATAAATTAACTACACGGTGTAAATAACCTCATCACGAAGCCGTCAACTAAGCATTCTGTACATGAAACTAAGTAACTTTACGCAAATATTATTGCTGGGAAACGACTTTTTTTTGGGGGTGTAAAATCATGTTTTGTGGTAGAACTCAATGTAACGCACTCAAAACACTGTGCTGATCGACGGATTGAATAGTACGGGGGTCGTGAAGGTGTTTAAAGTAAAAATCTTACATTAAAAACTTGTATTTAAAAAAATACTTGTAAAAAAGTTGGAACTTTGACCCCTAATATCTCCGCAACTAGAAGGTTCCCAGGTATGGTGTAGAACAAAAAAATGATCCCAAGGACAGGGAGAACCAGTGCCTTTCGGCTTCGTTAAGAGGTGTTTTACACCCTTTATAGAACCAAAAATTTCCAATTATATATTTTTTTAAAGACATTTCGAAAATGTGGTTAAGTTACTTTTTATACCTAAGTATACTGCTTATCCGTATTAAGTTTCATTAAATTCGGTTTGGTCATTTTTGAAAATAAGGACTTGAAAGGTTGTATGAAATGTCGTCAAGCGTAAACGCTCTTAAAGTATGGCTCACCCTGACAACATTACATGCAAAATGTTGATATACTATTTGGTAAATCTCTACCTAATTCTTCGGGTATTACTGACTTGATTTAATGGAAACGTATGGTGTAGTTTTTGTTACACACCAACTCATGTGTGACTAAAATACATCAAATGCATAGGTACAATTTTGAACCCTTCTAAGCCCAGTAAGCTTAAGAAAAAATAACAGCGCAGTAAAGACGGGCTTACCTAGGTTGGATGGTCCGTGGATAGGTGGACCCATTACATACCAAATTTCCTCAGTGCCTCGGAAAGCATGTTAAGCCGTTTTTGGTCCCGGCTGTCATTTGAAGATCTTTGACAGTCGTTACAAGTAGTCAGTGGCCCGAAAGTCTGACAACCAGTCTTACCGAGGGGTATCGTATTACCAATAATTTACTGGGTTGTGGAGGACAGATTGGTAGTTGCTTCATGTAAAATACTAATATTCAGCTACATCCGGTTAGATTGGATGCCGATCCCCAACATAGGTGGAAAAAGGGCAAAAGGCAGATGACTGGTTTTAACGTGATTCTAAGGCTACGAACGCTTGGGTGGCTTGCTCAAAGGTTATACGATAGCGAGTAGCGAAGTGAAACAAACATTCTACAATATCTCTCCACCGGCTGCACTCGAAGCTACTTCGATACACATGTCAGAGCGTAGCCTATGAAACACTTTTACAAGGTGTTGTTTTGCATCCTCGTCAAAACTCAGGAGGTTGTCACAATAGACATAAATAATCAATTGAAATTACGGTATCTAGTTCATTATTAATAAACGCTGCTTATTTTTTGTTGTTTTTTTGTCTGTATTTCAGAATAAACCCCTCAACGTGGTTTGTGGAATAAGAAATTATGCAATAAACGTTAGAGATTGTTTGTATGTATAAAAGTGCGGTTAAAAGGTGAAGATCAGACGGGCCACGTTTAAAACACGGGTGGGTCACACTTAGTGATTTACTGTGAAAAGAAAAAAAAATACCTACTTATTTTATTATTCATTCGGGTCGAGAATCATTAGCATAGTTACCTCCTTGAATTTGACGAGGATGCAAAACAACAGCCTGTTTATATGATCACATTGTCCCCTATTGCCTTTCTCATAAAGATACATTAAAACCAGTGGAATCACGCGGCTTTGCCGGTTGCAGTTCTCGGAATTGCATCTTACCAAAAAACATACCGTTTTCTCACATGGACAAATAGTTGCACAGTAATGTGACACGGTTTGATAACACGGTTGGCGCAGTGGCTGAGCGATCGACTGCTGCGCTGCGTGTCGCGGGTTCGATCCCCGCACGGAACAAATATTTGTATGGCCTACAGATAGTTGTTCCGGGTCTGGTTGTGTATGTGAGTTTAAATGTTTGTAAACGCACCCAAACCATGGATAAGATGAAAGTTATGTCTAACGCCCATGTTGTGCCCACCCCAATATCAGTTGCAGGCTCGGTTCTTGAAGTTGTAGACTCGTACGTCTACCTAGGACAAACAGTCCAACTAGGTAGGTCCAACTTTGAGAAGGAGGTCAATCGCCGAATCCAACTCGGATGGGCAGCGTTCGGGAAACTACGCAACGTGTTCTCGTCAAAAATACCTCAGTGCTTGAAGACAAAGGTCTTCAATCAGTGTGTGTTGCCAGTCATGGCATACGGAACAGAAACGTGGTCTCTCACTATGGGCCTAATGGAGAAGCTCGCAGTCGCGCAACGAGCCATGGAGAGGGCTATGCTTGGGATTTCTCTACGAGATCGAATCAGAAATGAGGAGGTCCGTAGACGAAAGAGAGCAACCGACATAGTCCAGCGGATTGGCAAGTTGAAATGGCAGTGGGCTGGCCACATAGTGCGCAGGACCGATGGCCGATGGGGCCGGAAGGTCCTGGAGAGGAGACCGCGGACCGGCAAGCGCAGCGTAGGACGTCCACCAGCTAGGTGGACCGACGACCTAGTCAAGGTAGCCGGAAGACGCTGGGCGCAGGCCGCTTCCAACCGGTCCTGTTGGAAATCCATGGGGGAGGCCTATGTCCAGCAGTGGACGTCCTACGGCTGATATGATGATGATGAAACGCACCCACGATACAGGAGAAATTCCTAGTGTGGAGAAACGTTTTAAAAAAAGAAAAAGAAATGTAATTGCGTAACTTACTCACATTAATTTTCTATTCATTCGGACGGTTCAATATACATTGCATAATTAATGTTATGTCTATCAGACATGTCATATTAAACAATGGATTATAAATTCCCTTCACAATACATCGGATTGTGATAGAAAGTGTGTTACGGTATTAAAGTGCAGATTTGTTTCATTTATTGTTACATTATCATGCAGTATGTGGACATAATAAAAGATAATGACTGTTCTAAAAGTATAAGGACTAACATTTCGAAGGGCACCCTAGAGAAATTGAAAGAAAATGTTCGTTTTCTTATACCTTAAAGTTTTAACGGTAGTTAGTTGTTTAAGGGCCTAAATTGTTCGGCCAAGTGCTAACAAAACGAAACTTTTAATTGATTCTTAAGCTTTAAGAAACCAGCTAATCGTCTATTTTCTTGAAGTCATCATACACTCCCATATGGCACACAGTAGGCAATGAGCCACGCTATAATATCTTGCTAACATATTTTTTTAAAAGATAGTTATGATATACAGGAGAAAAAGAGTTCACCCTGTGTGCTTATAGCTTTTTCATATATGTAAATTGTACATACTATCGGAATAAAGTCATCCTTTGTCCGCAAGTCATGGTCTGACTGCCTGCCACATTGAAATCTGTTAAAGCGTGAAAAATTTACAAATAAACACGTGTGAACTATTCTCATAATAAATTCTTGCCGATATAAGTGAAGTAGAATTTTCCTATCGACGAATTTTCCTAACGAAGATTGGTACTTTCCCATGATAAATTATTGCGATATTCGATAACTTTTTTTTCCTTCTACACATACATACAAATAAACACACATTCCAAGAAAACAGTGATCGAATCTAGAACAAGGAATGATTTGTAGACGATACGTTATGTCGACTACTCAAGTGGGAACACTACAGCCATAAGTTGTCAAGATATGATGGATGAGACGATGCGGAACCCGTATTTGTCGGTGAAGAAATGTCTGAGAGATTTGTGTTCTGCGTAAAACAATCTATCTTGTTCATAAGATGGGAACGTTTTTACAGCAAATTACTTGGGAAATCAAAATGTTGCGCGTGTGATTTCAGATTTTATGTCTAACCATTTATATTGTGGGTTGAATTTGCGTAAGGCTGTTGTCATTGAGGATGGGTCATACCGATGTGAAAAAAAGTGGACGTGTCTCTGGACAATGGACATAGACACCTTCACACTAATGCATACTGAAGTATCAATCAGTGTCCGTGTCCGAAACCGTGTCCGCAATTAGATCGTTCCGGTTGCAACTTAATTACTGGTTAAAAAAAAACGACTAACGAAGCAAAGATGATTTCACTGGTTCTTCTGTAGTTTAAACCATCTATGAGGTGGTTGGCTGTCTCTCTTTGACACTTTTCAAATAAGAATTGTGCAATGCTACCCTTCATACAGACCCACTGACATTAAAAGTCTATATTCATTACAACTTTGGCTTCTCTCATAAATTAATTTAAAGAAAGAAAGAAAAATATTTATTTGGCCCATGCCAAAAGTACACACAGTACAATGTAAAAAACTTAAAAATATATCGAAAAAGGGAAAAAAAATATAATTGTCTGTCTCAGGGCTGCGCCAAAAAGGCCCAGTTCGGCAAATTGCCGAGCAGTTAGTGCCCGACGCTGATTTTCAGCTGGACCTGGGATAGTGATGTAACGGACGTAAAACAGTTTTGTAAATTTTGTTAATAATAATTAAGTAGTGTGGGGTAGTGTATTAAAATATATAATAAATTTATGTACAAAAATAACAAATAAAACTACATATTCATAAAAATCGAGATTCAGCAGATAGGTTCATAGTTAACACATCAAAACAATTGAATATTGAATTAAAGTAATTGACGTTTCCCAAATCAGAAAAAGCAACCCTAATGATTAATCAACGTATTTACCCAACATTACACATAATATCTTCAGCGCATTTCGGATTCGAAGCAGAGCGGTCGTCACGAGTGTCCCACCGGACCCTGCGAGGTGAAATATGGTCCAATAAATTACTGTATTATCGCGCGTAGTCGATTTTGTGCTCATGCTTTCTGGACACTTCGTTATGTCAGACGCCGGGTATGGAAAGTTAGAAACTGCGTGGTCTAATGTTGCTGTATCATCTTTAGATAGGTTCTTCTTGTTTATATTATTAAAGTGAAACTTTTATTACATCGTCTCAAACTTTTTCGTCTGTGTGTTGCATGTCGCGTGACGGTCGGCCGCGGAGTAGGGATAAAGTGAAAGGCGCTCCCAAAAATTTGTAGTTAAATGTCTATAGTGTGAAAAAAAGTTTCACTTTTACCGTGGTTTCATAAAACCACACAATCCTTTTTTAAGTCTTTATTTCATTATGATCTCTCTAAACCTCTTTCCAAATAAATATTGAGGCCATCTTTCAGTATCATCAGATCATCATCTGCCTCATCTGCCTAGCCTTTTCCCAAACTATCTTGGGGTCGGCTTCCAGTCTAACCGGATGCAGCTGAGTAACAGTATTTTACATGAAGCGACTGCCTATCTGACCTCCACAACCCAGTAACTGGGTAATACGATACCCCTTGGTAAGACTGGATGTCAGACTTTTTGGCTTCTGACTACTCGTAACGACTGTCAAAGATCTACAAATGACAGCCGGGATCAACGGCTTAACGTGCTTTCCGAGGCACGGAGGAAACTCGGTATGTAATTATGGCCATCCACGGACCAACCTCGGGAAGCACGGCTTAACCTTAAAGATCCACCCGGGTGGCTGTTATTATTTAGCCACGAGCTCCTCTAACATCAGATGTAACTACTAAATACGAGTTCTTATCATAACGAGACTGTCTGTCTGACCTCTGCAATCCTTCTACTGGGAAACACTATGCTGGTTTTCAACCTTTAGGCTATGTCATCATCTGCCTAATGTTTCGCCAATCTTTGTTAGCGTCGGCATTCAGTCTAATTGGATGTAACTGAGTATCAGACTGCCTATCTGACCTCCACAACCCAGTATCTGGGTAATATGACGGCTTAACGTGCTTTCGGAGGCAAGGAGGAAACTTGGTATGTATGATGGTTACCCATCCATGGAGCAACCTCGGCTGTTATAATTTTGCCACGAGCTCTTTGCGGTTGCAAAGATATACCATAGCGACCCCGCTGGTTTTTAGTTAGGTACTCTATTGAAATGTCAACGTTACGAAAGTGTTTTCATAGGCATTGGTCTTGATAGAAAATTCATCAGATTTCATCATCATAGTTGAAAACATAACATAACATCACGCCTGTAATCCCCGAAAGGTTAGGCAGAAGTGTACCTAACAGTACACCTAAATTTCGCCGGTTATGTTTAAGTTCCATGTAAAAGGGGGCGGGCCTATTGCCATCAAACAGGCGCAAATCTAAACTCAGTGGCTGCTATTGAGAAATTCCTGATGGAAAAACCCAATAAGACTTTGCCCGATCTGGGAATCGGACCCAGGACCTCATGCTCAGCAGTCGCGCTTGTAACCACTTGACACATAGATCATAGTTTAAATCTGTTGGAATTTCACATAATTATAAAAATAAGAAATAGTTTACGCGAAAGTATTTTTACTTAATTAGTCACCTTTTCATGTCAAAACATTGTGATGATAAAATTCAGGTTATTATGAACATATCTATTATTGTTTTTCTTCGCAAAAGGTCTTTAGTTCGATGAACTAAATGATTAATTAATCTGTACTGTCCATTGCTGCAACAGCTTCAGCAATTGTATTTGGGTAATATTTAAACTATCGACTATAAATTCAAAATCAAGCTGTCAAAAATACTGATTATAGCGTACTGAGTGAGCGAAAGTCTGAGAGCGAACACAAATATTGAAAACGGTGACTTAAAAATACGAATTTGAGGCACAAGTGGGGATATTGACTATTGTCAGTAGATTTGTTTGTAATGGTAGTAGTATTTAAACACAAATAAAAAATCTTTTTTTTTTAAATGAAGCATCTATTTTTATATAACATACAACAGTTAATCTAAAGAAAACAGCATTTTATTTGACACATCAAAATTTTGGTATAGGCTTGATTGACGTAGCCCCACTGCGCGGGGCTCCTATTTCTGTCTGCAGAGTTTAAAGTGACCTAACAGTTAACACGAAGTGGATGGCCAGCCACTTCGAACCCGACCTGTCCGAGTCGGGATGCCGAAGGTCTCGAGTTCGCTTCGTTCGCTCTTGCATCCTATTATGTTCTCCCTCTCGAGTCCGCGACCACACGAACGTCATACAAATGCGCCCAAGTGCACCCGAACTCCCGCGCTGCACAGCGTTGTCGCTTCGTCGCTTCACCCCTAAATTTATACAAACCAAACAAATCCTATGTGCTATTTTCACAAGATTAATAATTATGCAAGAATAGAAAAAAAATATTAACTTAAATAGTATTACAGTATTTAAAAATATTATTACCGCAGCTCACAAACATCCCTGTATTTTTTTGAAGTACTTCATGTATTAACTCAAATTGGTTTTAGAGTCCACTCACTTCGTATTATTTTCGCTCGGTCAGTATTTTTTTTTCCACTTGGAATTTTAGTTGCTAGCTTAGGAACTGTTTCCTACTGCTATTAGCTCATTTTAGGATTTTAATCATTCATAATTTATAGCTATTTATTTAATTTTTCGCAAACATAATTTCGCCGCTCGGTTTAGTATTGAACTATCTCATTAACAGTCGCCCATATATTATTTATTCACTGGGTTTGTTATTTCTCATTGTATTTTGATTAATGCATTCGTTCCAAGTACCAAAATTCGACAAATGTGGCATTACGGTTACGAAAAAACTATTCCGTCTGCTTCGCTAGTTTGTGTCTGTCTATCCGGTGTGAATGATTATCAGGTTTATTCTGAACATTGTAAATGCCAACTGCCTCATGGGTCTAGTGGTTACAAGCGCGACCGCTGAGCATTTGGTCATGGGTTCCATTTCCGGGTCGGGAAAGGTGTTATTGGGTTTTTCCATTAGAAATTTCTCAGAAGCAACCATGGAGTATAGATTTGTGCCCGGTTGATAGCAATAGGCTCGCCACCTATTGCATGGGAATTAAACATAACTGGCAAAATGTAGGTCTACTATTAGGTATATCTCTGCCCAACCCTTCGGGGACTACACGAGTGATGTTATGTTATTCCAAAATTTTGAACCTGTACAACAGGCCTACTGCTAAACTCAAACGGTGCTGGAGTAGATACCCGTTGGGGATGGGACGTGGTGGAGTGTCTCAAGAACTCAGTCATTTGCTTCTGACGAACGTCAACGCCCCCCGCCCGCACAGCACTGCTACCTCAGGCATCTGACCTGTCGCCACAATAGTGGCGATAAGTCCCCTCTTTGAGGAGTGGCTAGAGAGGCGCCACGGCGCCCTCACCTTACGCCTGACGCAGGTCCTCACCGGACACGGTTGTTTCGGGAGGTTCCTGCACCGAATCGGGCGGGAGGAAACGCCCGGGTGTTACCACTGCGAGGATCGGCCGGAGGACACGGTGGAGCACACCGTGGAGCTCTGCCCCGCTTGGGCTGAGCACCGCCGTGTCCTCGTAGCGGCGATTGGCGGCGGCGACCTCTCGCGTCCGGCCCTGGTTCAATCCATGGTCCGGAGCGAGAGGGAATGGGATGCCGTCGCCTCCTTCTGCGAAGCAGTCATGCTAGCGAAGGAGGTGGCGGAACGTGAGAGGGAGAGAACCTCACGTCCCAGCCGCCGCGGGAGACGCCCCGGGCGTCGGGGGGCAACCAGTGGCCCCCGGCCACAGTAGGCGCGAGCCTGTGGACGGTGAGTAATGGGCTAGCTCACCGTCCGTCCGTCTCATGACGACAGGCCGTGTCAACGCGCGCCTCAAGGAGATGTCAGCAAACCAGAAGGTGTCCGAAAGGGCCGATGCCTGCCAGGGCTGCGGGTTGTTCGAAAGAGATACCGCGGCCCTGGAACACAAAGGGCTAAGAAGGAACATGGGTGGGTTTTATTCAGTCAAGTCTGACACTCCCTCCTGCTCCGCCCAGAGCGGGAGAAGTCATTTGATGATTTCCCATCCGTAAAAAAAAAAAGGCATCTGACCTGTAACACTTTCTTTCCTGATATTTTTTAACAGGCATTACAATGGTGTAGACAGCGCCAGGGGGCCTACTACTACAGGGGGGGTCGACGGCGCGTACGTGTTCCACGCGCGCCTCAAGGAGATGTCAGCAAACCGGAAGGGGTCCGAAAGGGCCGATGCCTGCCAGGGCTGCGGGTTGTTCGAAAGAGATACCGCGGCCCTGGAACACAAAGGGCGAAGAAGGAACATGGGTGGGTTTTAGTCAGTACAAGTCTGACACTCCCTCCCGCTCCGCCCAGAGCGGGAGAAGTCATTTGATGATTTCCCATCCGCAAAAAAAAAAAATAAAGGCATCTGACCTGTGGGGGCGCTCGACGGTGGACGCCATCATGCGCGTGAGGGCCCTCACGACGGGGGGGCGCAGTGTCCCGGGGTGGTGTCGTTGTGGCGGTGTCTCTTGACATCGCTAACGCCTTCAACACCATGCCCTGGACCTGCATTAGGGTACACCGGGTGCCGACCTACCTTCGTCGTGTGGTCGGGGACTACCTGACGGACAGGGCCGTCATCTACCCCGGTCACCACGGAGAGTGGAACCGGCGAGAGATGTCGTGCTGTGTTCCACAGGGATCGGTTCTGGGGCCACCCTTGTGGAACATCGACTACGACTGGGTGCTGCGCCGACCTCTAACGGTGTCAGCGTAGTTTTCTACGCTGACGACACGCTGGTGCTGGCACAGGGGAGGTCGCACGAGGCGGCGGCCGAACTAATGATACGCGGGGTTGCGATAGTCGTGGAGAGAATCCGGCAACTGGGTCTCGAGGTGGCATTGCACAAGTCCGAGGCCCATGAAAGCACATGGCCTCGAATGCGCCACCGTCTGGATCCATACTGACGGTAGGAGGGGTTCCCATCGGCGTCGAGTCGACGCTGAAGTTCCTAGCGCTTGTCCTCGACAGCCGGTGGAACTTCGTTGAGCACTTCCGACGTTTGGCCCCCAAACTGGAACGGGCAGGGGCTGCGTTCAAGCGGCTCTTGCCCAACCTGGGGGGTCCAAACGCCTCCTGCCGGATTCTCTATGCGGGGGTCGTGCGGTCCATGGCCCTTTACGGGGCCCCGATGTGGGCGCGTTCTTTGAGGCGGCGAGCCACCCATTACCTGAACTCGCCTCAGAAGGTGGTAGCCATAAGGCTGGTCCGGGGGTACCGCACGATCTCCGGCGAGGCGGCGAGCCTCTTGGCCGGATTGCCGCCATGGGATCTGGAGGCGATAGTACTCGCGCGCCTGCACGAATGGCGCGCGGAGGCACTACGCCGGGGGGAAACTCCGCTGCCGCGGCAAATTGTCGCTCAGTGGACAGACCTCCGGTGCGATCTCATGGCAGCATGGAGACAGCGACTGTCGCAACCACGCGCAGGGTACGCCACAATAGTGGCGATAAGTCCCCTCTTTGAGGAGTGGCTAGAGAGGCGCCACGGCGCCCTCACCTTTCGCCTGACGCAGGTCCTCACCGGACACGGTTGTTTCGGGAGGTTCCTGCACCGAATCGGGCTGGAGGAAACGCCCGGGTGTTACCATTGCGAGGATCGGCCGGAGGACACGGTGGAGCACACCGTGGAGCTCTGCCCCGCTTGGGCTGAGCACCGCCTTGTCCTCGTAGCGGCGATTGGCGGCAACGACCTCTCGCGTCCGGCCCTGGTTCAATCCATGGTCCGGAGCGAGAGGGAATGGGAAGCCGTCGCCTCCTTCTGCGAAGCAGTCATGCTAGCGAAGGAGGTGGCGGAACGTGAGAGGGAGAGAACCTCACGTCTCAGCCACCGCGGGAGACACCCCGGGCGTCGGGGGGCAACCAGTGGCCCCCAACCACCGTAGGCGCGAGCCTGTGGACGGTGAGTAATGGGCTAGCTCACCGTCCGTCCGTCTCATGACGACAGGCCGTGTCAACGCGCGCCTCAAGGAGATGTCAGCAAACCAGAAGGTGTCCGAAAGGGCCGATGCCTGCCAGGGCTGCGGGTTGTTCGAAAGAGATACCGCGGCCCTTGGAACACAAAGGGCTAAGAAGGAACATGGGTGGGTTTTATTCAGTCAAGTCTGACACTCCCTCCTGCTCCGCCCAGAGCGGGAGAAGTCATTTGATGTTTTCCCATCCGTAAAAAAAAAAAGGCATCTGACCTGTAACACTTTCTTTCCTGATATTTTTTAACAGGCATTACAATGGTGTAGACAGCGCCAGGGGGCCTACTCTCTAAGTCCGTCAACGAAAGTACGGGTCTGTCCGTAACTAGCTTTATACTTCTAAATATACCCTACTCCCTAATATTTTCAGAATCATGAGTTTTGAAAACACATCGGGAGTAAGGACAGCTGTCCAATCGTATTGTCATTCATTTTTAGTTTGGGCTCCTAACGAATCTTATGTCCGTAAGTGATAAGGAGTAGGAAACGACCGTAACTTCGTCCGAAACTACGGATTTCGTGCTTAGAGAGTAGACCCCCTGCATCGTGGCTAGGCACGCCGAAAACTACATTGGCGCTATACTTAGGACAATGCAGTTTTCCCATGCCCTCGTAATATCAATATTATTATCAACTAGTAGGTACAGAACATTGTTCGCAACGTCGTCTTGTCAGATAACTTGTCTTAACCTCTATAATGGCAATGACTGTATAATCATAACAATAATATGCATAGGCAATCAATGCATGAATAAAAACTTTAGTGTAGTTTCGAAGTCATAGTAATAGAGGTGTTTCTTGCAAATAACAGTGTTCCGTTTAATTTGGCAGGAGCCATATTTTACATGGTATGTATTTTTGATTGCCTGGTAACTTTTATTTTTGTTTTCTCTTGAATTGCATCATAAAAATGCTATTTTGTTGTCTATTGAAGGTGAAAGCTAGGGTAGCCGAAATTCAAATTTTCTTACGTTTTTTTGCAATTTGTAGGTCAGTTTCTAGTTGTATGTTGATTAAAGCATGATTTGCGACCGTAAAAGATATGTTTTTACAGAGATATAATCATTAAAATCACCAAAACAACCATCTAAGTTCATTTAATCCCATTTAATGTGTTGTTCATGGAATAGTCAACAAACAAACAAATGTTTGAAATGTTTTTATAATATCATTGTATTTTAGATTAAAAAAGAGATGTTTTAACGTTACGTTTACGCCTCGTGCTCGTGCTAGGCCCTCAAGGCTCGACTACTAACAGGAAAAACCATGACCAAGGTTGGGACAAATAATACTTATTATTGCAGTAGTAAGTCCCCGTGATAATTGTCACCCTCCAGGCCGAAAATGCCGTGGTCAAATGATTTCTTACAATCAATTTGGTGTTTTATTTAAAATTTACCTTATGTAAAGGCTGAGGCCAAATATATTGGTATACAGGATTGAGGATGATCTTGAAAAGGCTGGGTTAATATTTTCAGACGGAATAATTTATAAGAAAAATGTTTTTTTTTATTGTAATTTTTATTTGAGAGATTAATGCATATTTATAGTACAGGATACTGAAAAACATGAGTGAAGGAAATGAAAAACACTTTGACGATTATGTGTGATTTAAAGCTAAGTAGGTACGTTTACGTACTCGCACATTTATTGAAAATACAAAATAACCATTAAACGATGACACATTCTTACTAAACAAGACACAGCCATCATATGTATAGGAACTACGAGTATCTACGCCAATCATTACAGACCTGCAGGTTTTACACTAGTTTTACCTGCTTTAACAATAGCAACTATTACAATGATCACAATTGACTCTATTATTAATTTTAAATAAAATATAAGTACCTTTCATCGAATTTACCAATCTTTATCTTTTATCTTTTCAGATGCAGTTCTTCTTTGCGGTGTTAAGTTCTTCTTTCATATTTGCCTTTGCAGACGTTGTTATTAGTAATGAATGTGTTACCATTCTCGGCGCGAATTACGAGAAGCAAGTCCTTAAAACCAATATTGAAAGTCCATACCAGCTAGCTATCGATCATAACAGGAGTACTCTGTTCTACAGCTACACGGCACGAGCAACTGACGAAATGTTTAAATCGGCCTATCTCGATTTGAGAACTGGTGTTTTCGACACTGTGCATGGCATTAAAGGAGGTTTTGCAAACGCTGTAAACAGTAACAATAACATTGTTTATATGGGCGGAGAAAAAGGCTTATACAAATTTGATTATCATACGATGTCCGCAACCAGGTTGAACCTCAAGGAGAATGTAAATATTTGGCAAATGTTCTACAAAGATGGATTATATTTTACTACTTTTCCAGAAGAGCAGGTGTACTTCTTTAAAAATTATCAAGTCGAGAAAGTGCAAGAATTGGAAAACATCAGAACCATGCTAATTTCTGCTGATACACAAAATAATCTCGTCTATTTTAATTCTTCTGGAGTGTTTATGTATGAAAGGGGTACAGGGGACACTATCTTTCTAAGTGATGCTGTTGCCAATGGGGTCACTTCTGACCGGTACGGTAACATAGTCTTCTCAACTCCAAATGGAATTTATTCTGTTAGAATGAAGGTAGTTCGTCATGTGGCTTATATTTCCGATATATATGGTATTGCCTTGGAAAATAATGGAAATATAATTTATGCAACAGAAAAGAGTATAATTAGACTAAAACTAACGGATAGAAGTTGCATATCTCGGAATCCGACTACGCCTAGAATATTCGAAATCAACATAGACTGAATAATAAGCAAATAGCGTCATCATTCA
Source organism: Cerastis leucographa (assembly GCA_963082945.1). Lineage (NCBI taxonomy): Eukaryota > Metazoa > Arthropoda > Insecta > Lepidoptera > Noctuidae > Cerastis > Cerastis leucographa. The sequence continues at coordinate 13,552,887 of OY720356.1, read as the reverse complement.
GCATATTAATAGCCAAATTAACATATAGTAGACTCGATCAAAATCTAAATAATTGCATTTCACATAGGCCTACATGGGCACTTATAAAATGTTGACAAGAAAGTGCTCCGAGGCTGGTAAAATATTACAAGGCATTAAGTCCTCCTTTTGCATGAAGTTTTTATAATCTAATAAATTATATTTATGTAAATAACAAGATTTTTTGGAGACTTTGGGCTTTATTATAATAAATACTGTATTAGAGGAAAAGAATATACCACTTTAGCCTGTATTTAATGTTAAATATTTCTGCAAAAAAGTGAAATTATGCTGTTGTAAACTTGTTAAGTTCTTACTTCGTTAAAGACAACGGTATGCGGTACCGATATTATTATTAAGGAGGCTGTATATTATGTTTAATTATTTTATATTGATCCTAATTAAGTAGACCTTTTAAAAACGCTTTTTTTGATAACTGCGACATAAAAAAACTTTTTGTTCTAATGTTATGTGTTATGTTATGTAATTAAAAGGCTTTTTTATTTCGTTTTTTATTTTATTTTATACTTCTAATGTGCCTACATCATCAGATATAGATATAGAGTAGTGTAATAATAAGCTTTTATTTTATTTAAACTTACCTCTTTTTAATTTTCTGGCTATTTTCAAACATGGTCGCAGTGAATAAGCTAGGCCAGCCCGACCAAACAGCAACTGGAGCAGTTTATGTCCCACGTCAATTGAATGAGGATCTCGTGGCTAAATAATAACCGACGGTCGGATCGATTTTCAGGTTAAGCCGTGCTTGCCTAGGTTGGTCCGTGGATGGGTCAACATTATGACATACCGAGTTTCCTCCGTGCCTCGGAAAACACGGCTGTGATTTTTATATCTTTGTCGTTTTAGGTAGTCTATGACCCAAAGGAGGAATTTAAAGAAAAGTTACAACATTAAATAACAAAAAAAAACAAAAACTTGTACCCAATATCTGCTTACACAGTACATTTTTCTTTCCGAAGCATATTTTTCTATTTTTACAAGCTTTAGTGTCTTAATAAACGGGCTCCGTTCGTAACGTAAGCAGTATGGAGGGCAGGTAAGATATTGCGCCATATTTCAACTACCACGCCACATGCTATTCATGGCTTTGGGTCTATACTAGTGGCTCTATTCTGATGAATTTGCACTATAACCTGCGGATAGAATAGTGTCATGAATTGTTTTGTTAGCAGTGTTTTTTTGAAGCTCTAACTCGATTTCTGATGTTTTGACTAAACTAACTTTTGCCTGGAGCCGGCTTTACTTTATCCCAAGGAGTATCATAATTATGTTATCCAGGTTTTAAAATATATTATAGTTAATGGCTTTAATGGTCCAATATAATAACGCCTTCAGGTTTATGTTGGGACTACCGCGCTTTTGCAGTGCATCGGGGATGTTTGCGGAGAATGGCGTGTCTGATTTTTATGGTCTTATGCGGACACGAATAGCATCCCTGATGCGGCGAGTGCGCGGTAGCTCTAACAGGCTGGTGGCTATCGTAGCCGACAGGATGGACAGTCCAATAATGTGGCATTGGATGACCACTCATCGTGCGTCTTTCATATATTTAAAATAAGTTATTAAAATATGTGTAGTTTTCTAAAATTATTGTTTTTAAATATGGACTTACTTGGTCTCAAATAAATTTGTATTATTATTATTTAAATCTGTGTGGCAATTTTCATCAAAATCCATTCAGAATATTTGCGTACAGAGTATTTAATTATATTATTTATATACTTAATAGATGTAAAATAATATGTAGTATGAAAGTGCTTGCCTGGAGTAAAATTACAAGTAAGTCGGGGTCGTTTCCCACTACTGGGCAAAAATCTCTCCTTTCCTCTTCCAAACGTCTCTGTATCGTGTATTTTCTGACCAATTATGGCTCGCAAACAGCCGACGTGGCCAGCCCACCCTTTTGTTTGCGATATTTTGTAGTCAGTTAAAAATGAAAATATTGAATGCCTGGCATTTATTATGCAAAATATCATGAAATACAACGTCAAGTAAGTTTTAACTGCCATCAAAAATCCACACGACTTCGGAATTTACTCGGGGCGGCATGAAATATGCATAAATTCGATCCTGTGTGATTTTAACGTGAGGCTTCGCGACTTATACGAACTTTGGGAGAGAATACATTATGCAACGAAGGCACGTTTGCTTTGTAATTCATTTGGCGGTTCGTTAACCATTTTAACAGACTTAAAAAAAAGTCTTGCAAAAGGACACGTAACTTGAAAATACATAGTAAAAAGAAGCATGTTTTAATGTGTTTGATTTTGCTTTTGATGTGTAATGAAGCTTGTGAAGACGTGTCGTCTGTTATCTGTTATTTTTGACATACGAAGTGAAGGTTGAATTTATATGATTATTTATTAAGCATAAGCATGGGGTCTTTGGTTCGATTCTCAGGTTAGGTGAAGTGTTATTGAGTCTCGATTTGTACCCAGTTGATGGCTGATAAGCTCGACCCCTTTTAAATGAAACTTTAACATAACTGTCGAAATATGGGTGTACTATTATGTACTGCCTAATGTTATTTTTATGACTAAAAATTTTATGATATGTAATCGTTGGGTTAGTCCATCTAGTTATACTATTAGTTATACAATATAACAGAATGGACAAAAAAAGTCTTATTTGTTATACTGCACCATCTAGTTATACTATTAGTTGTACAGGGTTAAGCTTGGATCACACAGGCGAGTCTCGATACAAACGCAGCCAATGTTGATCAACGCGTTACTCGCAGGTATGTCATACATTTTAGGTGCACCGTGTCGAATGTTGCAGACACAGGATTTAGTGTGTCCCGACTCCCGGCCATACTTATCTTTGTAGATTAGGTAATTTTTTTACCATGAAATGAAATATGCCTCTAACCTTTTCTTGTATAGGTGTGCTTTAATTTTAAAATGTATACAGCCTAAGAATACTCGCCGTATTCTTAGGCTGTATACATTTTAAAATTAAAGTCATTTAGCTGCATGCAGTGAAGTGAAAATGAACAGGATTCTGGACGTACGGCGGCGAGATGGGCAGACAGCATTGTTGCCATCCCGGAATGACAGCAAACGGTTTATTACATGATTTACAAATTATAGCATATGTGAAAATGTCCATTCATCCTTACTGACTTTCACGTTTAAAATATGTATACATATTAATAATATTATAGACAGATTATCCAGCCTAGATACTCATTTCAAATTAATAATTAATTAGTAAACTAAATACCAACTACTGAAGTTTTAATAAGCTGTCTAGCAGCTGATTCCTTTACAAAGTTCTGAAGGAATTATTAAATTGTCATGTTTGGTCAATGGTCAATGGAAAATCAGACAAGCAGTCTTTTCTAGGAGTAGGGTATTACCTAGTACTAACTGGGGTGTGGAAGTCAGATAGGCAGTCGCTCCATGTAAAACACTGGTATTCAGCTGCATCTGGTTGGACTGAAAAGAGTATTTCCATGATTGTCCCAATAGCAGCTCGGAGTCTTAATTTGTGTTCCGTTAATGGCAATAGGGTCGCCCTCTATTACGTTACATAAACATAACTGAATCAAACGCAAAATGTTGTTTTACGCTAGGTAGGTACATACACATACCCAACTAGCAAAATATGTTCTTATAACTATCTACACGACTATTTAAAATACTTATAGCTTGCTACAACCCTGGATTTGGGCACACTTATAGGAGCATTTTATTTTTATAACAATCGTATAATCAACTTACACAATGTTATTAACTTCTATGATGTACTTGTAATAGCATTTGAGAAGTATAATGAGTCCTACAATGATAGAGACACAACCTTTAAAAGTATGATAACTTTTATAAGCGTCTGATACAAGATCCTTACCAAACAAATATAGTTTATAATGTGCAAGTAAAGTACTTCGTTGTTGATTATTAGTGTATTTTCCAATACTTGTTTTATATATATTTTGTTTAGAGTGTTTGCTCCGTGAGTAATCATTGAAATTAAAAACGTAAATACAGGATTCATTTATTATAAGTGTTAGGTTAGGTTAGGTTAGGCTATTTATGGTGTCATAGTATGTTAATAAAGGGTGCGAAATCATTGGGAAGTAATATTCAATGTTAAAATATACTATATTTATATCATATTTTTTAAAGCGCCTCCAAAAATTGAACGTTACACAATTGTTTTAACAAATTTATAACAATCAAATTTATCTAATATTCGCAATATTTAAAAATGATATTGACCGAGAGCGTTTTAAGACTATTATAAGCATAATAGCGCTTATTTCAATATTAATAAGAACTATTCGCCTCCATGTTTATATAAAATAGGGTTCCTCATTGAATCATTATTTAAAACATTGTTTTTTTTAGGTGTTATATTTTCAAGATGGTTGTATTTCTTAATTTCGACTGTTTTTTAAGCAACAACACAGAACAGATTAAACATGATAACTTTATTCTAATAATATGCTTGGTTAAATAGTTTTTAAGCTTATTGTTTTCGTAGTGCTCTAATTGAGTGCTTTTACTTTTATAATAATTCTGATCAAGACTATATTATTACAATCTTATTAAGGACTCTCCTGAGTAAGTCATTAAATCTTATACTCCTACTCAATGCTACTACAGGAGCAGAAATTTCACAAATACTATTAGTCTTGCTACATGCACTTTTGTCCTACAACTGTCTAATAACTTAATCTTGTAGTGAACTATAAACCTTAGTTATAAGATCAAGAGATCTTGAGTATGACAAGGCTTATAACTGAGGAGCGTCAGAACAAAAACCGATAAATCACATTTTGTAATTTTTTTTTTTTATGATGCCAATTGGTTGTTCTCGTACATATCTTGCTTTATGGTTAATGTAACCTGATCGCAAACTGATAAATCCACTCTAAATCCGACCACGAAATACCCGGATCTGAACATAAACCGATAATTACATCAATCGTACTAAACAACGATGGCGATCGGAACATAAAAAGTATGATGTGATTTTAAATAAAGTTGTTTGATTGGAAACCACCTAATCTGGCTTTAGAAATACTGACGCATGTTCAGCCGCATTTTATCAAGCTCTCATATTCCTACCAGCGTTTTATAAAATACCGATATATCCTACAGAGTTTTATCAAAAACCGATATATCCAGTTGGTTTGGTCAATAACCGATATATCCATTTTCTTTTTTTTTATAATTCAACAGGTACCACAATCACGAATGCATAATTTAGGTTTCCAAACAGTGATTCTAACACCAATAAATTGATGGATTTCGTTCAACTCTAAATTAGAAAACCATGTACTTGGCCGTATTTTTACATTTTTCCACAAAAAACACAAATGAGATTTATCGGTTTTTGTTCCGACGCTCCTCAACTTAATCCGGTAGTATACTATAATCATTTGTTATAAGAACAATTGATCTTGAGTAAATCACAGCTTGTAGAAAGCTTTTATAAGAATGGAAGTCTTTTCGAGTGCTAGTATAAGAGTTTTATTAGTCTTGGCAGTCCTATAATTTTCATTATAGGACTTATTTGCTAGTTGGGATACTACCGCACTCACTATTGGTCAACCACTTTTCACCCTCATGCCTACCCTTATGCACCCTTATGCCCTATGTAATAAGATTGAAAAGTGGTCGACCATCAGTGAGCGCGGTAGTAGGTAGTACACCGCTGAATAGTCCTTCGAGGATTACAACCTAGATATTTTGTCAATCATGTGATATTATTACTAACCTGTGCATCATCATAATACAAAATTCTATACGAAATTTAGTGAACAGTGAACGCCTGCTAAAATAATAATTATATTGAAACTACAAACTCTAGTTCTTGCTAGAAAAATATTGTGTTTTCTAGTTAAGTAATGTTTAAGATGGACTAAGTAAAATTATAAAAGTTATAATAGAGGGATATTTTGTGGAGCTCGGGGCTAAATAATAACAGCCGCACGAGTCGATCTTTAAGGTTAAACCGTGCTTGTCGAGGTTGGTCCGTGGATGGGTGACCATAATTACATTACGAGTTTCCTCCCTGCCTCGGAGATCTTTGACAGTCGTTACGAGTAGTCAGAAGCCGAAAGTCTGACATCCACTCTTACCAAGGGGTATCGTATTACCCAGTTAATGGGCTGTGGAGGTCAGATAGGCAGTCGTTTCATGTACTCGGTTGCATCCGGTTAGACTGGAAGCCGACCCTAACATAGTTTGGGAAAAGGCTAGGCAGATGATGATGAGATGGTTTTTTTAACTTTACCTTAATGACAAAAACTCCTCCCGAAAGATGTATTCCACATTGAGCACCCGTAGAAATGGAACCTGAGTGAATGGCATCTGAGGTATTCCACATGCGGCACCTATCAATATTTTTAGCAAGTGCCCTAATTGGAATAAATTTTTTATATGAGATGTTATTCCACTTGGGGCACCTACGAATCAGACTAGTGCTCGGACGTTTATTTTTTTAGGCATCGTTCACACCAAACGTAATTTCCACCGCCGACTGTGAGTATGCTCACTGTATAGAGTCTATAGAGGTATGAGAGGTATGCGTATAGTCGGTTGTTGTGTTAACGAGAAGTTAAATATTTACGGAAAAGTATTAGGGATTAAATATAATGAGCACCAAAAAATACTTTGAGATCCTAAGCTACGTTACCCAAAAAAAATACTAAACACCAAAAAAATTGTATTCAAAGACCAAATATAGTAAATGATCACCAAATATAGTAAATGATCACCAAATTTTGTGGCAAGAAGAACTTAGGAAGCAAGTGCGAGCAAAGCGAGCTCGGGATATTGGGCACCCCGACTCGGACAGGTTAGGTTCGAAGGGGATGGCGGGGTCTAGTGAGCGAGCGGGGCGAGCGAACTAAGACTCCGACATCCCCTTTGTGTCAGGTTACTTTAAACCCTGCAGAGAGAAATAGGAGCCCCGCGTAGCGGGGCTCCGTCGACTACGCCTTAGTTCGGAGCTGTGATTTTCAGGTTTTTAATTCTGGTGATCATTTACTATTTCTGGTGATCATTTACTATTTTAGGCAGTATACAAAATGTTTTTTAAGGTTATATTTACTTTATCTGGTGTTATGTTAAACATAAGCCAAAGTATTATACTGCGTAACGCGCGCTCACAGTCAGCGGCTGACACTACGTTTGGTCTGAACAATGCCTAACACGGGGAATCATTAATATGTATATTATTAATTTCAGGTGCCATTTAAACGGGTGCCCAAAGTGGAATACCTCAAACTAAGAAGCCTCTCAACATGTCAAAAAAGGTAACAAAAGAAGAATGAACTAGTTATAGGGAACGAAATTGATATAGTAACATAGTGTAATGAGATTTGATAGAGTAATCTCACTTTATACAAAGTACACGCAAGACACCCCTAATCGTAGCAAACAACAACTTCACAAATATTCAGATTCCAAGAAAACTTCAATAATTTCTCGCTAAAACCGTACAAAAGTAACATACATTCTACGTTTTATGAAGCCGAACTAACAAAAGAAACTAAGTCATCCATTTCGGGCGAAATCGTTTTGCCCGCCAATGTCTGTAACTGGTAATTGAATCCAACAAAGAAGATAGAAAAAAAAAGTAAACTTACTACGTGATACGAAAACGGGATTCGGGCTATCAACACTTGTTTTGTAAGTCAATGAGAAAGAACAGAACCAATACTGTTATATGCCTACCGTATCAGATTTAAAGAATAAATTCCTTTTCGCAATAACGAGTAATTGTTTATGTTTATTTATTTACTTTATTGAGGCTGTACTCTGATCTCATCACTTTGGTCTATTTATGGCGTCTCGATTATAATGTTTGAATAATAAAGTATGTTCAATGTAGTATGTTATTTGTTTGTATGTCTTATATTGTACAGTAGCAAATGAAATATAAATGTTTTCAATAATTTAGTAGAAAAAATCATTCCCACTTGCTTCATTTACGAGCATATCTATGACAGATATAGATATAAACATACAGAGATGTACGATTGGGAACACCCAAATACTCCGAAATATTTTATTCCGAATTTCAATAATCCGAGTGCCAAAAGTCCGAATTTCATAATACCTAAGAATTATAATGTCTATTATTAAAAATCACGAAATTTATTTTACCGAAAGTCGTAAATGCGATTTGTTAGTTTTCCGATTTTCATACGTCCGAAGAATCAAATGCTCGAAGGATTCTCGTTCCGAAAAACGACATTCCGATTTTCAAAACTTCGAATAAACTAAAAGTCAACATGTTGTGCTACAAAATTTAGTGACAGAAACGAATCGCTGCAAAAGCGACTTCACGCAGTCTTGTCTGCCCTACCCCTAGAGTGTAATTAAGCCCGCGCCTACGCGGGCTTAAATTACACTCTAGGGGTGATGATAAGCTCGCGTGGGGCCGCCCAAACCCCGCAGCGCCGGAGCCGTGGCAGAAATAATGCTTGCTGCATGTTGCATGCCTGCTTACATGTTGCACGCTTGCTTGCAGGCTGCATGCTTGCTTGCATGCTGAAAATCCTCTGTTAGAATTGTGACCAGGGAAACAAAATATTTTTATTCGAAACAAAATGTTTTTATTCAAAACTAAACAATCGTAGTTTAAAAGAGAACAAGGCGTTTTTATTTCGGATTTGTATTAATCGGTAGTTTAATCGGAATTCGTATTTTTGATGTTTCGAAATATCATTAAGTCGGACTTTTTGTTATTCGATCTATTAAAACTCGGTATTTTGAGAATAGTAATTATAAACGTTAGGAATATTGAAATTTAGGATGTATAAAAATAGGATTAATGATAAGTTGGAGTTGTTATATTAAGAATTTTGAACCATTCGGAATTATGACAATCGGCATTTTGAAATTCGAACTTGTGACTATCGGAATAAAGTTTTTTGTATTTATGTAGTGTACCCGTTTTGCATACCTGAAATTAGGAAGTTTTGAAATGATTCTGGTATTGAATTTACACAAAGATGTTCCGATCTGTAAGGCTCGGGGGTTATTACAGTGTACGTACTGACGTATAACTGGTCGCTGGGGTGGCTAAAAGTATTCTCCCGAAATAAAAGTGTACCTATCTAATAAGCCACCCTAACATAGGAAGTTGTTGACTTAATCAGTTTTGCTAGTCGTCCATCCATCGTGTAGATAATATAGATTTATCATTTATAAATAACTTGACCATGACCTTTGAGCATGACGGAAATCCCGTGTTTACAGATGAACATCACCCTTGTCATATCGGGACACTTACCGTACTCTGGATCAGGAAACCTCAATAAAAATTGTGGCCTTATTTGTCCTTATTTTCCGAAATGAATGAAACTTCATACGTACGAGTATCTGTAGAATATTTAAGTCTAAAACATTTTCGAAATGTCTTTTCGAAAAAAAAGATGATTGGAAATTTCTGTTTCTATAGATTATTTATAATCGGTCTAATTACGCTTTAACACTATTTTTCTAAAATATTTTTAGTAACTTTTGAGACCTATGTATCCTGCTTATGCGTATCAAGTTTCATTAAAATCGGTTCTGTCATTTCGGAAAATAAGGACTTGTAAGTTTGTATGAAATCTTGTAAGGCTTAAACGCTCTAAACTACAAAATTCAATCCAATAACATCTACACAAGTACACAGAAGAATGTAGAATACTAATTAGGTACTAGGAGGTGACCATACCAAGAACATCAGTTTGAAGAAACAGTGAGTGATGTTCCTTCGTTAAAAAAGGGAGTATCCTCAATTCCAGGGTATTGTGTACCCATTGATTTAAAACATGATAGTAGTATAATGTGATGGCTTACACAAAATTAATAAAAGTGAATTGAAGGATTTTTGCGATGTAGTGCGGCCCTGCACTAAACCTCACACGGTCATCACCATCTGCCTAGCCTTTTCCTAAACTATATTGGGGTCAGCTTCCAGTCTAACCGGATGCAGCTGAGTACCAGTATTTTACATGAAGCGACTGCCTATCTGACCTCCACAACCCAGTAAATGGGTAAAAAGATACCCCTTGGTAAGACTGGATGTCAGACTTTTGGCTTCTGACCACTCGTAACGACTGTCAAAGATCTACAAATGGCAGCCGGGACCAACTGTTTAACGTGCTTAAGGCACGAAGGAAACTCGGTATGTAATTATGGTCACCCATCCACCGACCAACCTCGGCAAGCACGGCTTAACCTTAAAGATCGACCTGTGCGGCTGTTATTAAGTAGCCACGTGCTCCTCCTAAGCCTCATAGGGTATCGTACCATATAACAAGTCGGTACACCTTTATTATTCCTCGGAAATTATGTACAGCTTTTTGTTGTATTCAATTTGGTTCTTACGTCATACAAGGCATTTTAAGTAAAATTAATATCACGCAGGTGAAATTTATTTTCCATTATCAAATATTTTTGAGAGGTTCCATGATATTAAATTTGTAGAAAATTTACTAAAAGATACCTTAGTTAATATCACATGCGTCATACGATAAGCAGATCCATAATGAGATACAAATATAGAACGCTAGTATGTTTCGTAAAAGTTCACAGTCGAGTTGGTTCTTTATAAGCTGAAAAATAGACTCGTGACGATACTGATTATGATGAGTACGGGAATAGAACCAAATTTTAATCCTATGGTATAAAAACTACAATTCACTTCTCTCTCTTCTTCAACCTTTGGCCACCCAATGCTGAGTGAAGGTGTCTCTTCCAAATCTCTCCACCTTTGGCGGTTATGTGTCATGGCTATCCAGTTTCTTCCGGCCACTTTACTGAGATCGTCTGTCCACCTAGTCGGTTGTCTTCCTACATTTCTCCGTCCCGTCCGTGGTCTCCACTCCAGCAATTTCTTCCCCCATCTTCCATCCAGTCTACGGCATATATGGCCCGCCCACTTCCACTTTCTTTTAGCTATCACTTCCGCTATGTCCGTGAGTCTCGTTCGTCTCCGTATTTCGGTATTTTTCACCCGGTCATAGAGGGAGATGCCCAACATGGCTCGTTCCATAGCTCTCTGAGTGACTTGCATTGCTTGCAAAACTACAATTACCTGAAGACAATACCTCCTATGGGTATCGTGAAAGTATTTCTATTTCTATAAAGGCAGGCAGGCTAAGGCAGGACTGGTATCAAAACTTAAACTAAAAAAAAAACTTTGTATACATGACATATTACGTAAATCATTATACACTGCACACAGATATATGCTTTATAGTGTGCGAGATAGTACTTTCAAATGTAAACGAAACTGGTAAGTAAATATTTTTTTACTCTAATTTAAATGTTTGCTGAAACTTAGAAACCCTATCTCATTATTTGAATAATTGAAGCTTGTATTACATCTTCCTGTAGGTACCCAAAAATGAACTCAAAATTCCCTCCGATTAAACGGTTAACACGAGAGCTTTTAACCCAAACCACGAGGAAGGTAATCGTGGCATTTTTGTTTACCAAGAGGACCCTTATAGCCGAATAAATCATTCATTGGAACGTGAACGTAAATATTTGGATCAGGGAGGGTGACCTCGGAAATGTCGCTACAGGCCTATTAAAATATAAATAGACCGAAGGTTTATGTAAAGGATTTTTTTCTTATATTTGTTTTTATCTGTTTTTTATTTTGTTTTTGTTAACATTGTGGAAGACAGAAAGAAATGGGCGAATTATTAAAAAAAAAAATAGTTTTTCTTTTTATGCAAATCAAGAAAATAAGTGGTTACCTATTTATTGTAAAAGTAAATGTGGGCTTCGTGCATTTTTGGAACGAAAAAGTCCGTAAATATTTTGATAGTAGTTAGCAACCGCTGATAGTTGATTGCCCACGATGGGCATCAAAGCTGCATTAAAAGGGCTGTTTTGCAATATTTTTAATTGTGTCGCTTTTTGGATAGGAAAGGTTCTAAAATCTATATGAGTCAAGATAGAAAAGAACGACATAGCTTTATCTAAATTCAGAAAGTCTTTTCATGGTACCCGATTTAGCTTTCAACTTGCTGTGAAGTTTTATTCTAAAACAAAAGAATCTTGAAACTTTACAAGATTGTAATACACAATCTATCGCATTTCACCACTCCATCAAATCGGCTGTAATACTGGCAAATTGAAGAATTGCAGCTCCCGGGATAAGCGAGGTATAAAATAAGGAGGAGGCATGCAGCCCTCTTAAAGGCCCCGGCGCCTCTTGCCAGCATCTACTTGCTGGAAGCTTTATGAATAATTCTTTTATATCTTCGCTCCCGCCTTTTCGTGAACATTACATAAAATTTTCATATTCACGTTGTAGTTACCAATTTGCATTCGAACCACTCATCTGGAGCTATTATTGTTCGTGTCGGTACAATAGGAGGTGAGCAAACATGTGTGTAATAAAAACCAGACATAAGAGACGTGAAAAGAGCAGAAATTCTTAGAAAAACAGAGAGAAATTTTTTGGAGAGCGGTAAAAATCACAAACGTTTACGGTTTTTTTTTTCTATATGCTGCGTTCCTTTTCATTCAGAATTCATCAGGCTGTGTTTTTCGATTACCATTTTGTTTATACTAAATGGGAGTAATATTACTAATTTATGTATTTATTAGCATTAGAGAAGGCCTGTTGTTTAACTAATTTGGACATTAAAATCAGCATAACTATTTTATAATACAAACTAATGGTATTAACAGCTCAATGTTTATAAAAACCAAATAGTATTTGGGTTAATATGTAGATGATAAGATTCAATGTATGCACTACACAGTTATGACATTTTCAGTGATTATTCCCAAAAAAGGCTTAAAACATAGATGTCCATGGAAATTTGGTGCAGCTACATATGCTTTGACCACAGATTCAGCTGCACAATGTAGAACGTTAGTTTGCTCACAGTTATAGTCCACCGCATAAATCACTGAAACAAATTATGTGACTAGAATAACAATTTCGCATATCACCCTACTCTTTATTTCATTTGCTAACGAATGATGTTTTACGGCACATAAACTCTGCATCGAGGCTATAATATCTTCTAGTGATAACAAGGCTTGTCGTTTTATAGTGCGCAAGCCAGCTATCTTGACCTCCCTACCAAAGGGTAATCCTACTAATGAACTCTAGAAGAAGAGTCAATTAAATAAGGATTGAAGGTCTTATGTCACTGGCCGTTATCAAGACTGTCTCCGTGCAAGAACAGCTTTTGTGTAAGAGTGAGTAGTAACAAATATTTTATTTTCTTTTGTTACTTAATGTTGTATGCGACAGTTTTTTTTTTTTTGTGGAGCTCGTGGCTAAATAATAACAGCCGCCCGGGTCGATCTTTAAGGTTAAGCCGTGCTTGCCGAGGTTGGTCCGTGGATGGGTGACCATCATTACATACCGAGTTTCCTCCGTACCTCGGAAAGCACGTTAAGCCGTTGGTCCCGGCTGTCATTTGTAGATCTTTGACAGTCGTTACGAGTAGTCAGAAGCCAAAAAAATGTCTGACATCCAGTCTTACCAAGGGGTATCGTATTACCCAGTTACTGGGTTGTGGAGGTCAGATAGGCAGTCGCTTCATGTAAAATACTGGTACTCAGCTGCATCCGGTTAGACTGGAAGCCGACCCCAAGAGAGTTTGGGAAAAGGTTAGGCAGATGATGTTGTATGCGACAGTTTCTCATCTAGTCTACAGGCCGTCATAAAGAATGCCGACAGAATTGAAAACTCAAAACAATAAATTACTGTGTTCTTTTTTTATTTTTTTAATCATTCGCGTCGCTATAGTTTGGCGCAGTACGTCACGAGCATGTCATCGGTGACGCAATCCCATAGCTTTTTTCCTACCAAAAATCGCTCAACACGGCTTATGAAGTTTTCACTAAAAAAAAAAAACAACCTTTTCTCTCTGAAAATTTTACAAGAGGGTATATTTTTTCAACGTTGTGTGTGATTTTTAACGTGTTTTTCCGCTTCCGGCACGTGTGTAGAGCATGGGGGTAATTTGGGTGAATATGTCAGGGGCATTACACTGGAATAGAAGTCGTTGGCATTCATTATTCGAGGTGGCACGACCAAGCACTGTGTCCCGCCCATGTTTGTAGCCGTCACTGACGGACGTGGTACACTTGCGGTGCAAAAAGCAGCTGCAAAACATATTTTACAACTTTTTTTTGCAATTGTAGAGTCATGATTTACTTTTTAGCAGGTGTGGCAGTGATGAGCTTATAACTAATTAACAATATTCATTTAGCAAAAAAAAAAAACAGTTTTATTGATGAAAAAAGCAATGAGTGCACACATTAGGTATAGCATACTGACTGATAAATGTCATATTCATTATAATATTCCATAGAAGCGGGCGCAAAATAGTACACAATTGTGCTCAAATACAAGTTATGTCTCTTTTCTCCACACTCATAGTTTCATGGAACAGCAATCGGACACGACCGGAGTGATATCGGATGCAGGATCAGGTTTAAGGAGTCTTCCGAGGCCCGGTTGTAGCACACCACCTTCTTCTAAACTCCGGGTTTGCATAACCTACTGTGAAATTACCATCAAAGTGAGAACCAGTTTGAAATTCATAAATATAAAAGCATAGCATAATAACGCATAATAGCCCACTAGGTAAAGGAATGGCTTTTTTAACATTACATTGTGGCCAGCTCTTTGAGCTCGTCTAATTTAATTGGTGTGCTTTTCCCGGCCCCACCTCTTACGGAAATGCTGTCCATACTAAATGCAGGCTTACAAAAAGAGCGTGAAAAACTGCGCTGGAAATTACAATAGGTGTGCAACCCCCGAGCTTTTTCATTACATAAATGAGTTTCCACGTTGTCAAAAAGCAATTGTTTGGTCTTGTTTGAAGGACGTTTTTTGTGTACTAAAACACTTTTAGTTTTGTGACTTTGAAACTGTTTTTTAATATTGTAAAACATGGTAAACACAACCTAGACTAGAATAGAATAAAACTTTATTGTACACCAAAAATCAAACAGAACAGGTTTACAAAACTGCTAATTTTATGGTTACAACGGCGGTCTTATCGCTTATAGTGACATCTTCCAGCAACCTTACTCCTAGACTAGAAAGTTTTGAACAATGACTTTGCCGGTTTTTCGTAGTACCTATATTTTTTTTATTAATAACTTGTATATTCTGTAATTCGCAGGTGTTTCAATTACTCGTTTAGTAATTATCTTTGTGAGTTCAAACGAATTTACTTTTTTACGACCCTTAACTAAAATTAAGACTTGACTGGACATTTTCTTGAACGCCAGTGTAAACGTTGGACATTTTCACACAATGGTAAACGGCAGCGTATACACACATATATATCTACCTACACACGTCCCAATTCCGCCCCACAAAACCTATACACCATCACATCCAGGCTTCGAATTCGTGCAAATTTCAAAAACTGCATAAAGCAGAGGTGCAAAGGAGAAAGAAATAATAAATTTAACGAAGGTCAATTATTTAGCGTGATTGAACGAAAAAAAATCGTAGAGGTTTTATGTCAGAATTAAATGTTGGCACTGAGAAACTCGGCAAGAAATACTATTTCTATCTTGTAGATAGTAATAGAAAAAGTCGTTCTGCTTTTGTAAAAGGCGCAAGGGGTATAATTATTGTTGTGCTTTAGAGTTAATTAAGTAGGTATTTAATTAGGTTTGCTTATCTTTAGGTGGTTTTTACGTCTGGCTTAGGACAGTAACATAATTACGGTAGGTATACCTTGCTACTACTTGTTCGACTTGTAAAATCATGCCTTGCCTACTTTATGAGAGTGATATCATCAAAACGTTGCGGTCTCCTTCTACTTTATCGTGAGGTGCCTAACCCGAGTTTTTATGCTGCCCATGGGCCTGCGATATGACATGCTGGTTTCCTCACAATGTTTTCCTTCACCGAAGCAAGTGATAATTATATAATACGCACATGAATCAGAAACCTCAGAGATGTCAACGTTAGACTACCACAACAATATAACAGTATGACGGCACGGTTGGCGCAGTGGTTGAGCAATCGACTGCTGCGCTGCATGTCGCGGGTTCCATCCCCGCACGGAACGAATATTTGTATGGCGTACAGGTAGTTGTTCCGGGTCTGGCTGTTTGTGTATGTGAGTTTAAATGTTTGTGAACGCACCCACGATACAGGAGAAATTCCTAGTACGGTCATCATCTGCCTAGCCTTTTCCCAAACTTTCTTGGGGTCGGCTTCCAGTCTAACCGGATGCAGCTGAGTACCAGTATTTTACATGAAGCGACTGCCTATCCGACCTCCACAACCCAGTAACTGGGTAATACGATACCCCTTGGTAAGACTGGATGTCAGACTTTTTGGCTTCTGACTACTCGTAACGACTGTCAAAGATCTACAATTGACAGCCGGGACCAACGGCTTAACGTGGTTTCCGAGGCACGGAAGAAACTCGGTATGTAATTATGGTCACCCATCCACGGACCAACCTCGGCAAGCACGGCTTAACCTTAATGATCGACCCGGGCGGCTGTTATTATTTAGCCACGAGCGCCTCCTAGAAATTCCTAGTACGGTGCAAAATTAAAAAAAAAGAAAACAGGGCAAAAGTAAGCATTACAAAAACTAAACTGCGTAGAGATTTGAGAAATCTTCGTTCTTGCGCCCACTTCAAAATTGTGATTTTCGTCGGTGATGGATTGTTGATAAACTGTTTTTTTACATGGCAATGTAGTCCCATCAACGCGAAAGCCTTGCAAATCGCCTTTCGGCCGGCTGAAGAGCGGGATCTAATGAAAACGCCCATTTATTCCGATGTCCGACTTAATGGAAGGATATCGACCAATCCTGCTTGACTATTTAAACATTTCGAAATCGTTCTTCAAAGTTCGATCCATAGGCCTTATACCTTTGTTCAAACCGATATGTTTACTAGATTCTATCGGTAGTCAGTCAGCTGATCCACATCAAAGTGTATTTAATTACTTTAGTTGGTGATTACTTCTAGCTGTCGATATCTCCAGATATGCTTCAGCGACAGTTCCATCTACAAGGAAGTAACCTGTCAGGTACCCAAAACATATCCAAGGGCATTAGTCAATAGTGCTTTCTCATCAGACAAATATTCCAAAAAGATCGTAAATATCTGGAAAACTTTGTTTACGTACGAAAATTATTTCAACAGAGAACTACTCAATCCGATTTATTATTCAGCAACCTACTTTCAAGTTTGGGCGCCAAAATTATATTATAATGTTATTGCTTAACAGAATGCTGAAAACTCTTAAAGGCGAAGTTTGTACAAGGCCTTAGTGTTAGGCCAAAGCATAGGCCAACAGGTACCTTAAGTTTGTTATTTCATTGTTATTCAAGCTGTTTAAAGTTTACCTGAAACTTAATTAAATTATAATAACTGTGTAAACTGAGGCCTAACAATTCAAGAGAGTCCAGTTCGGCCTTGAGATAGAAACTTTGATTCTGCTTTTGAGGTTTCGCCTCGAAGAACCAAGTTTCAATAAATGGGTCTAAAAATATTTAAATTACTTAATGATGATCTGTCATACATACGGCCATTGATTTTTTATCTTTAACCCTAGAGTGGGCGCGTCTTTCCGAGAATCATCAGTGGGCGTGTGGGCAGCATTTCGCCGCTTCTTTTCATTGATAATTTTTAAGTAGGTAAACTGCATTTGATTTAATCTATTTTCTCCGGATTTAAGTAAAACACAAATAAGTAATGACAAAACAGCAAATTTATTGAACTCTGTTTCAGGAACTTTGGTTTATAAAATATTTTGGAAGCTAGAGGAGGTACTTTATTCGAAGATCCACCGATTGTAGCCAAGAAATTCTTGGAATACTATTTGGTGTTGTTAACTGTTGTTATGACAACAAAAGGTCGATTTAGTTCAAAAATGGATTTGGGAAGGCTCTTAAAATATGGATGTATGTTAAGTATCTAATGTAAAAATTTCCAGAAGAAATAAACAAAATTATTAAAGATAGCCATACACGTTAGGTTAAGCATAATAGTTTTAAATGCGTATGCAAAACAGAGTTCCTTTTCAAGGATAACTGTACAGTTTTCTTATACACACGTTCATACATGTCTGTAATGTTAGACTGCACAGGCATAACTGCACATGCATAACCTATGGCCGGCTTATAGCGTTTATACATACGTAACATTTAAGCATCCTGCCTGAATAGTAATTCACTCAGAATCAGCTAATTAAATGATATACTATGCTCATTTATATTCACGAAAGTTGATCTATCTTCTGATTGTTCCCTGTTGGTTAATGTTCACACTTCAGTGGAAAAGAGATAAAGCTAGTCTTCCTAGCTGCATCTCTTTCCCACACTCAAGTGACAAGTTTGACATGCGATGTACAATTAATATTACCGTAACCTGTAACTCGCTCGCTCAAAGTGATTGGGCTTGTCACTTCTGCGAAGATTGGTTATGTAATTTTTCACTATCTAAGTGAAAAATTACATTACCATTCTCTCAGTCTATTTAAATAGAGATCGTGGCGGTGATGGTGGTTCGAAAAAAAAAACAACGAATTAAAAATCTTTCGAATATAAATTACCTTACGACTTTTTGCCATGGGGCAGACAGAAACTACAGAACGCCACCTGCTACGATCCTTACATAATACTCCTTTCTCCTCATCCACGTTCAAACATCACGTCATGCACGCCGATTACGAGTACTACGCACCTGATTTTTCAGAAGAACATCACCAACAAGGTCACTGTATGTTCGTCTATGGCGTTAGACGGACAGAGTTTTGATCTAAAAGGTAGGTACCTGATGAAAAATGATGAATATGATGGCGTCTGTCAAAGTGATAATGTCCATCTAGAGATAGCTTACACCATCCGTAATTTATCTTTTTTTTTCCTGGGTCACTTAAGCATTTTGATCTTCTTTTGTTTCGAACTGGTAGCAATTTGGCGACAAATTGAGGAATCAATGCATCCGCATGTTAGCCCCCAATTCAGCAAAAACGTCGACCAATATTGAAGGGAATGAAATTCCGACGCCCGCAAATTCTTGTCCAACCATCCATCCACGACTTCCTCTTGTGTCTGACCTTAACCGAAAACTTTATATCATTATATTTGGACATAATGTCACTCCATTTATATTCCTTTTATTTTTATCCTCAAAGTTTAAGAACACAGCTTGCAAAACAGACCGGTCGACCGCAAGTTTTCAATACTCAAAAAACAGTTTCTTTTTTAAATAAGATCCCGAATCACGTTTGTCCCGATTCTTGAAATACGTGAATGAAATGCTAAAATAGCAAGTGCTGGAAATGTTAAAAAGTTGTTTCTTTAAACCTAACGGAATTACTTGAGGAACGAAATATCGGCCTCTCTTGTTATACGATTAATGGACTGGAAACGGTTCTAGTCTCTTTTTTATTCCTGATAAATGGAGATTTATAATCGTACGACAACAATGAATATTATGCTTTAGTACTATAACTATAAAACTTTTTGTGTTTCCATTATAAAGATAAGTTTTTGTTTGTGCTTTAACTTTTATTGGTATTCTAAGATATGGCTAAACGCCTGAAAATTTATTTTCGTAAATGTCAGAATGTCGTATGTTTTTTTGGCTTTTAGACTTAAAATATTTTATTGTGCGTTCATCTGTACCTTACATATCCACAGATGTAAACACGAGCGTAGGATTTAATATCTTCGTAAAAAATGTTGGCCGAATTTAATGCACATAAGTAATTGGTTATGAGTCTTAGCGTTAGTCCTGCTTCTATATTCACAACATTAGGGTATTTTTTTTAAGATACTTGCAGTCAAACGTCTCAAAGGGTCCCGTTTTAAGAAGACTACCTATATAACAGTTGGTTTGGCTTGAGTGAGGTATTTTTAAATTCATTCATGAGTTTTCCGCTCATGTTGGTAGCTCGAGATGGAGGAACTCTTAGAATTTAACTGCTTTCAATTTATTTTAGTTGAGAAGAATGCCTTGAAACGTACTGAATAACTAAGTGAGGTTTTCAAGCACAAAAGTAAGGGTCTCTTCTGAAGACTGTTTTGGGAGCAAAAAAGACATACTTACCTACTTTATTTTGCTGTCGTGATGAAAAATGCATTTAGCACATAGTTGCTAATCATAAATGCTCTAATTTAGTCTTAGTACAAATCTAAGTAAACAACCATATTTTGGTATCGGAATAAATCCACTCGCTAAAGAGCATAGTGCTGTCACAGTTTTGTCTTGCGATTCATATTTTCAGAATCAAAGCCTGCTTTCCTATATACGGTTTGGTAGGAACTTCGGCGCACAAATATATTTTACAAGATGTTGTTTTGCATCCTCGTTAAATTCAGGAGGTTGTCACAAAGGACATAAATAATCCATTTAAATTACGATACCTAGTTAATTATTAATAAACGCTGTTTTTTTGTTTGTTTAAGTTTGTCAGTTTATCGGAATAACACGTTTGGGGGTGTTTAGGGAATAAGAAACTATCGAATAAACATTTGAAATTGTTTGTACGTGTGAAAGCGCGGTTATAGGGCGAGGATCAGACGAGCCGCGTTTAAAACGCGGGGGAAAAAAAACCTACCGATTTTATTATTGATTTGGCTCGAGAATCATTAGCATAGTTACCTCCTTGAATTGAGGTTGCTAGAAACACCTTGGATAATAGATGTAGGTACTGAACATGCGGTAACTCTTCCGCCCTTTATGCGTTAGTACTTTAATTTGATTAAATTTTAAATACCTACTGCCTTCCTCACACCGTCAGGGCCAGCACTTTATCCCAGCTGTGGGAACGTTAACAAGCTGCTTATGCTACGTTTACCTACTGCTTTAATGATCAATTCTAATATCTACCTGATGGACGATGGTACTCTACACACTTAGGTATGCCATTATATCTATAATCCAATCAGAATACAAGATTCCTATCCAATAGTAATCCAATACTGACGTTGAAGTATAGCGTGCATCGATCACGGCGTTCGAAACCATTACGTCTAAACATGACACCAGCTGTCACGCTGCCTGAATGTACTTGCGCAAGTTAATCATGACCATGTATTCGTGATATGTAACGCATATTGGAACAACAGATAGATTTGTGTACGTTAAACAGGAATTATCTAGTTGGTAGGTATAGTCATCATCTGCCTAGCCTTTTCCCAAGAATGTTAAGGAAAGATGTGTGATAACCGGTGGTCGTGGTGTGGGCATGTGATGAGGAGGAGTGAGGAAAGTTTTGAGTATGAATGTGGATGGTAATAAGAGTAGAGAAAGACCAAAGAAACGATGGATGGACTGTGTGAAGGATGAAATGGCAAGAAAGGAGGTGTCTCAGGAGATGAAAAGTAATAGAGAAGTATGGAAGAAGAAGACATGCTGTGCCGACCCCAAATAAATTAGGATAAGGGTTAAGGTCAGCTTTGAATCTTACCGGCTGCAGCTGAATACCAACCAGTATTTTACATGGAGCGACTACCTATCTGACCTTTACAACCCAGTTTTTGGTAGATAAGTAACTAAGTAGGTACTAAGTTTAATATCGAAAACTTGGAGAGCTGAAGGTAATTGTAATTTATTATCTTTTGTCTGCGTCGACCCCAACTCTGTCCTCAGGACTAGATTGAGGTCTAGAGATAATTAAATGGGCCTAATTTAATATATAAAAAAAAAATCTGACCCAGCTCGGATACAGCTGAGTACCTATTTAAAGTGACTACCTCTCTAATAGTTATTAATACTAGTTATGAAGTTATGATGCATACGATCGTTATCATCAATATACAATAACACAGATAAAAAAATGAGGCTTATGACTGTAATATAATTTTATTAATAACTAGCTATCTGCCAGTGAAAATCCCGTTAAAATCGGTCAAGCCATTCCGGAGATTAGCCGGAACAAACAGACAGAGAGACAGACAAAAACAAATTGTAAAAAATGTTATTTTGGTATATGTAACGTATATACATTTATATGCATGTAGTAAAAAACGGTTTAATATCACAAACAGACACTTCAATTTTATTTATTTGTATAGATTGTGTAGACTAAATACAAAATACTTATTTACGGGTTTTCTATAAACCATTGAAACATATTTTTTTTAAATGTTATTGGGCACAACGCGTATCAACGCGGGTAAAAGCTATTGGAAATAAATCATTTTTTCCCATTACTCCAATAACACCTGACAAGAGGATTCGTTCATGTCAAGGAAGGTGTCAGAACCTTCAACATAAACTTATTGAAGAATAACTCCGACTAACTTTAAGAATCGAAAAACCACAAAAAGTTAAATTGCTTAAGTTTTATTTGACTAAACTCTATAAATCCTTTTACCGCTTTCCTTAGAACGGATATTCATAAAAACGCAAAATAAAATGTCATCTTAACCATCCATTAATACGGTTTAAATTGAAATAGAATATTGTATTCAGGGAATAATAAGTAGGCAAGCAGCTCTTACACAGTTTGATTTGAACTGAGATGATTGGTATTTTAAAACATTTCAGGATCTAGGTTACACTGTCAGTGTTAGGTACCAGTGAGCCCAAAATAGGCAGATAGCTAACAGCTGTCTAATCAAAAGTAAAAAATGTAAATACAGATAACCAATAATTTAAAAAAAAATATGATAATTCGAAATAAGAATGGTTTCTTCAAATAGGAACGGAGTCATTTTTCTGGTGAAACCAACAAATGATCCGTTCCTGTAAACAAAAGTATGGCGCATAACTCATTTTAAATGAGAATAGTGAGTACATAAACATGAAAACGAGCGTATTTTTAGGTTACTAAATAACGAGGGCAATCGGCTTATCACGTAAAATGTGGTCTGCACTCCAATTAGTCGAATACTATTGATAGTGAACTCGTTCTAAAGTGACAATGACTATAGATAATTGGATTACACGTACATAATCTACCAATCTAGCCGTGTGGAAAAATGTAGCAATCAAACGTGCACTAACGTGTAAAAGTTTTTTTAACCCCCGACTAATAACGAGGGTTGTTAAGTTTGACGTGTGTATCTGTGTCTGTCTGTGGCATCGTAGCTCCTAAACGGATAAACCGATTTTAATAAAATTGGTTTCGTTTGAAAGATTTTATAATCGAGAGTGTTCTTAGCTGTTTCGCGAAAATCTGCTCGGCCGTTTGAAGATCATCACTTCTTTTCTAGTGGATGAAGGGATATAAACAACTTTTACAGGTCTGGTCGATTCGAAATTTAAAATCTTGTCACTTGTCACCATGAGCATCGCCAGGGGGGAGGGGTGCATCCGCCCCCGAGCCACCGAGAAAAGTGGAAGGAAAAATGATAATAGTTTAAAAAGAATGGAATAATAAAATTAAATTGAAAATTTAAAAAAACACGCTAGAAAAATCCTCAAAAAGACCAAAAAGAAATTAATCCAAGCGTGCGCTTGGCACAAGCACAAAACAAAGCGGACCCCACATGATGACACATGTGACAGTGGCAGAATTGTCAACATGCGCACCAATTGTCAAAAAGAATAAAATATAAACTCAAGAAATAATAAAATATAATTTAACGGGTTATATTTATAACAATATAACCTGGCGATAGTGTGTGTGTGGGTTTTATTTTTGTAAACATTGCCTCACACTCGGAATTTCGTGTTGCTTCATGGGTGCTGCATAAAACAAATGGAAGTAGAATATAAAAATCATGAGACAAGACAAACCTCTATATGTGCTGCCGCAATCATTAACACTGTGACGGTAAAAAAAGTTTTTTTTAAGTAAACAAAATATTTATTGTGAGTTCTAATTTCTTCTCACAAGTATCTCTCCCGAGATAGTTTAATTTTATTCATTCAAAACAACATTATTTTATTCTGGTTTAAAATTATTATAATCACTGTTTATCACCCCATTTTATTTGATCAAACCTTTGCTAAGTAAAATTGTTCGCGAGTCGTGACCCGTTAATTCTCTAAAGGGTCATAAAACTCATAAACTCAAATTTTAGATTCATTAGAAATGTATTAAAATACTCAGACGACCCCCACTTCGTTCTGGTAATTAGAATTTTTCCTTTGTCAAATAAACGGAAAGTTACGCGTTTTAACGTAACGTTTTGCGTAAAGTTTCGGTCGCTTGTCAGTTTGAAATGGACAGGTTCGGGTAAGAAACGGACCTATTGAATATTACCTTTATTGATGTTAAATCCCAAATCATAGTAATAATATCAAAGGTCGCTTTTGTGTTTTGTTTTGCTAACCAGAGAGGTTTGTTTTCTTTGCTGCCTATTCAAGCCAGAATTTAGAGATCCATAATATTTTTTTACTGTTTGATCACAAGATTCGTAGTGATTCGTAGATCAAAAGTTATTATTTTCTTGTTTACCTATACTTACTGTCTGGCTTAACGAGCTTCCTCCGTGCTTTGGAAAGCACGTTAAGCCGTTGGTCCAGGCTGTCATTTGTAGATCTTTGACTGTATTTACAGGTAGTCAGTAGCCCGAAAGTCTGACAACCAGTCTTACCAAGGGTTATCATATTATCCAGCACTAACTGGGTTGTGAAGGTCAGATAGGCAGTCGATCTATGTAAAATACTGGCATTTAGCTGCATCCGGTAAGTCTGGATGCTAACATAGTTGAGAAAAAGGCTAGGTAGATGATGTTGATTTACTGATTTGCTTGCTGACTTTGCCTTATAGAACCAGGAAGATATTGATTAGAACATTGACCAGCATCGCTTACTTTTCCTGAACTACCAGGCAAAAGGCAATTGATGAAACTCACTTTGTTTGCCATAGTGATTATTTTATAGGGAAAGTTTATAAGTACAACAGCATTCATTTGTTTTCATTTCACAAAGCAATCAACAAGTGATGATTCGCAGGGATCAATATTGAGCAAGATTGATCACGATATCTAATAGCTTTCCGTGAACAATATCGAAGCCTTTCCGCCATGTCATGGAATGATCATTTGTTTCCCATTCGATATCATTTTGTGATCATACCGCTGTCGAATTTTTGAATAATTAAGTGTGTCTCTTTTATAGTCATTGAGGGCCATTTTTCATCAGGGCTTAACAATTTACAAATGGCAAGGTGTAGGTGGATTTATATACAGAAATTCAATTTGAAAGGTACAACATTATTATACAGGAAAGATTCGCAAAGAGAAAACATGAATAAATAACTCATTTTGGGGATGGTTGTGTGATAAAAGATAATACGAAACAATGGAGGAAGGGGCTTGAACCCGATGGCGTTGAATAAATTAAGTGCTTTTTAAATATTATTGCTGTTACCTCGTTAAGTTTTCATATTATACTGCTTATGTTTTTCCATGAAATTCTATTTCAGAGAATTTTTTTCTTCCTTTTAAGTGTAATATTGTTATAGAAAAAAGTGTTGGTACCCTGAAATTTGAATAATATAGACCTAACGAATTAAGTCGAGAAACAGGTTAATGAACTGCTTTTGGTAATTATATTTTCCCAAGTAGAAATGTAAACGTATCTAGAACCAGTATTACCTATGATATACGAGAATATTATATGGAGTATATTTCATGCAAATCTCGAAATTAGAAAATAGATAAAGTAGTCAAATAAAATTGAAAGGTAGCCAAAGGAAATGCAGGTATACTGGTAGAATCTGAATATGTAAATCTATGATCTTAAATTATTTTTACAGTAGCTTTTAATAGAAATAGCATTTCTATGATACCAATAACATGTCTGAATATTAAACTGGATTGGATTTCTGCTTTGCAGACCTTTATCGAATATTTTTATTCCTTTTTAAATCTCATTGCCTCAGGCTGGACGTTACCATCTGGTGCTTTGACGTGACGGCGAACTTAAACTTATGTTTTGTTGAATAAAATGATTGGATGCGTCGATGTTTGTCTTTGAAATGAAGAAAGACTAATAATATCTACTAGAACAACAATTGGAAATAAAAATCGAAGGACGGAGTAAACACAAAAGTAATTTAAGAGTTACCTAGAGTTTAATACACATGGGAGGACAAACAATGATTACAAACAAAGAACATACGTTACGAAAGCAAACTTCAGTATTCAGTGGCTAATGGAGAAGTTTCTGCTGAGAAACGAATATCTAATTTCTGAGGAAGCAAAGCTGCTGAAGCACTAGACATGAATATTAAACGTTGAATATCTGCCAAAGTTCAGACATTGTGAAAATTCACTCCGATCGAGAAATCGAAATTCTACGCTTCACTTGCATTTTGTCATTAATATGATTTGAACTCGACATTCAAATAAGGCGAACTCTCTGGAAGGAAATGGATGTATATGACAGGATATGACATGTTGCTGCCGATATTGAGTTTTGATCGCCATTTATTATGTTGATTTGAAAGCGATTTTCATCTTTCTGTCCGATTAAACATTTTGGGACAATGTTATTGAATGTTCGACAAATGAATACAAGGTTTTATTGGCCTTTTTTTTTTTCTTTTAGTTCTGGATAACGTTACGTCTTGTAAAACCAACCTTTTTTTGCCTTTTTAGATTTCATTAATGTTTCTTTACCTGACGCTGACACACTTTTTACTCCATTTGCATACCCAACCTTACTCTTAAAATGTGGAAGTAATAATAAAACCAAAAAGCATTCTAAGTACGTTGTGAATATGTGAGTGTTTTCTAGCGTAAATTCGCCAGAGAGAGTTCCATAACATTAGGCGTGGAATCAGGAAAATGCACTCGCTCCCGCCGCCCGCGTCGCTAACAAGCAAAAAGTTTTATAAAACAAAATCCCACTCTGGGGCAGTCCATGACAATAATAGGTACCCCGCCAGAGTACTCGCTAAGCTTTAGGGTCTTCGTTGCTTTTATAGTTAGAGTAGGCAAATGTTTTGCGCAAAGGAACGTGACCTAAATAATACGCACGTCATCTTCGTCACACGTGTCTCATTTCGCACTTCTCTGGTTATCTGCCAACTTTTAAGTAAGGTGATGAAGGAGAACATTGAGAGTTCCTTTTACATTTTAATTAAAAAAACGATCAAAAGATGTAACGATCTACGTGTCTCTATTAAGGATAAATTGAGAACTCTGAAGATTAATCTGATTTCTCTAATATGACTTTACAAACAACAACTTTTTTTCCTTCCAAGATCCGCAGTTGATTTAAATTTTCTGGCAATAAAATACTATGCGTTCCTTTTGTTTCCTCATCCATAATAGCATGTAAAGTTTTAACCGAAACGCACGTTAAAGTGATTCAAAATCTTAGACATAACTTCGTCATAATAAGATTTCATTATGGCTTAGGAGTGCGCGCTCACGTTTCAGTAATTTCAATTTCATATGTATGAAACCAGGATGAATTGAAATTCTGTATTCATCAATAATTCTTATATCTTCGAGTTGACATAAAAGCTTATTTGCAAATCATTTTGTTTACTTCGACAGATTCAAGGATTGAATTCGAAAAGGTACGAAAATAACATGGCCTTAATATCAAACAAATTCAAATCCAAGGTCGTCTGTAAAAGATTTATGTGTGAACCGTACCGTATATGATTGTGCTATTTCGAAGCTACCGTATTAGTTTAAAAAAGGTGAAAAATAGATGCCAAACGGATTCGGAATACGTATAGCAATGGTGAATAGTCATACAAATCCTATGCAAGGTAAGTACCTACTTATAATTGTATTTTAACATATGTAGATAAGAATGCATAATATACTTTTATCATGTAGGTCTTTGTCTTATCCTGGCTTTCAGCCAGGGTATGTGTTCCAGCCTACGTATCGTCGTCAAATGCCACATATTTTGGCTTCCACACTGGTTTTTACGACGATTAATTTGGTATACCAGTAAGTAAAAATAAAATGTTTAAATATTTGTAACCAGTTCAAAATCGCAGATAATATTTATATTAAATAACTAAAATATTTCAAGATTACAGTGATACTTTTACGTTACTCGTCGGGAGTAAGTAGTAATATTTTTGTTTGGATAACATAATTATTTTTTATACCCGTTGTATTATTTGATCATTGATATAAGTACCACACACACACACATAAAATATATCTGTAATATATTATGACGATCATTTTCAACACAGTCACAATGTTTAGTTTTAATTAAACGGTCTCCGAACCAGACACAATTAAATCTTTATAAAACGTGTGTCACAAAACACGTCAGTCGGGGTAAACCATTGGAAGCATCGACATCGGATAGACTCGCAATTTCCACCAGGGGTACCCGGAAATGAAAGACGGCTATCAGTAGCCATCTCGATGCACTGCCAGAAGCATTATTCAAAACTTTTGTGACTGACCAGGGCTTGTATGGTGAAAATTGTGCATTATGTAGATGACATCTATTGCAAATAAATTCTCGGCAGAAGAAAATGACAATTCTTATATACAAGGTGTTGTTTTGCATCCTCGTCAAATTCAAGGAGGTAACTATGCTAATGATTCTCGTCCCGAATCAATAATAAAATGGCTAGGTAATTTTTATTTTTTTTCTTATTTATGGAAATCTGTAAGTGTGAACCTCCCGTGTTTTAAATGCGGCCCGTCTGGTTCTTGCCCTATTACCTCGCTTACACACATACAAACAATCTCAAATGTTTATTCCATAATTTCTTATTCCTTAAACCATGTTAAGGGGATTATTCTGAAATATTGACAAACTTAAACAACCAAAAAAATCTGCATTTATTAATAATTAACTAGGTGCCATAATTTTAATTGATTATTTATGTCTTTTGTGACCACCTCCTGAAATTTGACGAGGATGCAAAACAACACCTTGTATAAACGTGCGACAAAATTATTAACATATAATGTAAGAAAACAGTGGTTGTAAACAAATTCAATTCGATTATTAGTTTATGAGGATTATTTTTGTACCCAAGGTGTTACAATATATTATAAGAAAAGAATAAGTCATGAAATATTCAACCGATCCTCTGATCCTTTGTATTTTAGTGTTTTCAAAGCTCTGTTGTTTACCGTTGAAGATCCAATGTACCTATTTAAGTCATTCAAGTGCACTGAAAAAATGAGTTCTAAATCAAAATACAATAAGGCAGGTATAGCACTAACAATGACCATAAATATTTTCATTGGCAGTCAATTCTGTCTCTGATTCTACTGCCGTGACCTTGCAAGCTTGTTTGTTGCTAATCATAATATATCATCTAGTCGTACCATCCAAATAAACGATCATCTATTAGGTAGCCGAATTTCTCCTAAGTACAATAATAATTAAACTCCTAGGTAAGTTCATAGAACTTCCGTCATAAATAATGAAACTTGGATGATTCCATATAGGAACAAAACAACATTAAATCAAAGACTGTGAAGTAGCTTCGGTTATTCATTCTCAGTTTGTTATCTCGATAAAGTTATACTAAGTAAATATATAAATCCAAGCAACCTTCGATTTATATATTTTGGTCAATTTTTGGCCAGAAGATTAGTTAGCATTGCTATACAACGTGGCAATACCGCCAGTCTCTTGGGCACATTCTCGGTTGACAACGTTAGAGAGTTCTTTTTAAATTGTTGGTAATTTAGGTTGTTTTAATCCATCTCGGTGATTGTTTTACGACCTAAAACAATAGAAGGGACCAGTATTTATGGCAGAAGATTCTGTAAACCGGCACGG
This sequence comes from Cerastis leucographa, assembly GCA_963082945.1. Classification (NCBI taxonomy): domain Eukaryota; kingdom Metazoa; phylum Arthropoda; class Insecta; order Lepidoptera; family Noctuidae; genus Cerastis; species Cerastis leucographa. The sequence continues at coordinate 13,523,234 of OY720356.1, read as the reverse complement.
ACAAAATTGCGTCTTGTTTATGTACAGCGGATACTGACTGACACAACCGCATCCTCAATTTGATCTCGCGATTTGATTTGATATCGCGCGCCGGTTAGAAAAACCATCAAGGAATAAATACCTTTTGTCATATAGGTTAGAATTTTTAATGACGAATATTTGTTTGTGTCTCCAAATATGTTGGCTACCCAAACAGTAACAATTTTTCCAGAAGGTACACCATTCCCAGGTCAAACCAGAAACATGCATGAAGGATGCATGTTTCTGGTTTGACCTCTAAAGAATGCTCATACAACATTTCCTTCCTAGAATTTCCAAGCGATATCCTTACAATATTGATTCGGCATTTCTATTAAACACCAGAAATTCAATTTGGCCCGTCCAGACAGATTTCGTGCCTCAGTTTGTGCATCAGTCGGGCGGAATCGGGCAGACTCGGGCAGTTTGCAACATATCTAGGTCTAGCCGAGCTGGGAACTAATCTAGATATTGCAGACTAAGGGATAATAGTTGCAGGATTGCCCGGTCTTAGTTCGTGTTACGAGATCTTAGTGGTTCGATTAACGTGGTTTTAATAGAGGAAATTAGATTTTGGTTAGTGCTGTTCGAAAGATCAGTGTTCTTCTATTAGATAAGTTTTCTGATACCAATGTTTTACGCGCATTTGTTATAAAACTCATTGCTGATTTCTTTCATATCATGTAATAAAAAGGCAATTAAAAAGTAAACTTCTTAGTTCTTTCATTGCTAATTATAGTAAGTAGGTAATTATAAAATCTCTACTTGTTTAATTACTATGTCAATATAGCTGAAAATCTTTCAACACTTACCATGCTATACCGACCTGCTTTATGTACTCAATAAACTTATTAGAATTTCCATGCAAAGCTGCAAAGAGCTAAAAGAAAAAACAACAAAAAATAAATGACTCAATTTCTCTTTGATTGCTTATAAATTCATTGATAGGCGGATAGAGTAACCAGGCAATGAAAAATCTCATTTGAATTTTAATTGATTTACGATGGAAATGAATCTGGGAAAGCATCAATTGTGTGGTGCATGCAGTGGATAATAAAAACAAGGGAAGAATGTTTATTAAAACAGTTTCCGTTAATATTTTTACAGCGTCTATTATTTTTTTAACGCCCAACGCAAATGAGGCGTGTCATAATTCTGAAACCTTGACATTGGTCCTTGGACGATCACGCTAGTTTTTTTTTTTTTTTAAAGTAACGGTCTTGTAAGAAGACTTAAATTCAAAGGTCTTCAGCGGCGACAGTTCCTGCAGGAGTCTTCTATTTCCTGCCGTAGAAACTACGGACAGCTGCTGCTGGCTGCACACGTCTGTGAAGAAGTCATCTAGAGGTCGGCCGTACAGCTTACTTTGGACCCTGCCGAATATCATCGAGTCATCGTCAAGGACACAGAACTCATTGCAGCGTCATCGGTTATTCTATGGATGGTTTAGACATTCTGTGAGTTCGTTCCAATTGTTCCCTTATATATTTTCCTTTTCTTTGTCTTATTTCATGTTTAAATAGCAATGTGTTTAGATTATTATTAGAGAAAAAATATTATAGTGTTAAAGAATATTTAGAGGATAAATCGTTAGTATCATAATAAAATAAAGATAGCCTAAATCCTACCATATGCAACAATTATAAGTACACATTTAATACTCGTCATTATTATGATTGGGTACATAAAAATTGCAATATTTATTCCAATAAAATTACATTCAATAAATTAATTCATAATTAGTAATATAATGTATTAGTGTTATTAATATTATAAGACACGATTTATAGATATTATAGAAATATTTGTACGCCATGTAATGGCAGGATATGCTGGAACCCATATTGTAACACCTATTGTACCATATTCTTGCAAAAAAACATTTTTGATTTGATTGATTTGATTTGATTTGAAACCATTCTTATTCATAGCCTTGCATTTCTTAAACCTTAATTATTCTACTTATAGAGCATCTATACAACCTTCATCTGGACACGCGGCAGCGTGGCCAGCCAAGGTCAAGCCAAGAAGGAACTGGCGACGCAGCAGCGGCTATGTTACACAAACCATTTGGAACCACATTCGACGACTTAATAACTCAAAATCTATGCAACATAAACACGTGAAATATGGTTTATTTATTAAAACTCCTTATATGAGCTAGAATCCAAAAATTCATGCATGTAGCTCAACCAGTTATTGAAATATTATCGCTTAAAAATCGGCATTTTTATCACTGACTGACATAATATGTCAGTCAGATTTTATAGATCAAAAACCTAACCCACTTCTAGATGATCTATATTATAGATCAAAAACCTAACCCACTTCTAGATGATCTAGAAAGTTGAAATTTGGCGCCCAGCTAGGTAATTATATGTGTACAAAGAGAAAAATCTGAAAACAGAAATGAATTAGCAAAAAAAAACTATTATAATTCTGTCAGGCGCTTAAATAGCGCAGGACAATAGATTCCATAATGAAATATCGCTTTTATCATATTGTATACCAGGTAATTTATAAAACTTATTTCTGTAACTAGTTGTTGCCGGTGATCTTCGTTCGCGTTAAATTATTATAAAGTATTACTTTCCCGTTTAAGTGGGATTTTGATAACAATTTCAAGGGCTTTATTTTTTTGCAAGGAACCCGTTGCCAAAGTTACTCCATACAACATAGCTCTCTGCCAGTAAAAGTCCCGTCAAAATCGGTCCAGTCGTTTCTGAGATCAGCCGTTACAAACAGACCAACTGAAAAAAGAAAAATATACTTTCAATTGTTCAGTCAAAAAGCTGTTACTTTGAAATTACAAATACACACTTCAATTTTATTTATACAGATCTCTACAGAGAGATGATGATAAAGTATTTTGGAATTGTAAACTTTAAGTGTCATTCGCATTATCTTTACCTGGTAATCTTTTATTCACCTTTTACATTAAGTGCCTAAGTTGTCAAGATTGTTTTGTTGTAGTTGTTTATTACAAGTGTTCAATTATCTTTATAAAGTATACAAGTTGTTTGTTCAACCAGTTTAAAAGAAACTACAAAAGACCTTCCATTCAAAGAAACTTTCATTCAAAGAAACAACTTCCAGTGATTCAAAAGTATTTGGTTTTAAAGAATGTTTTGTACGAAGATAAAGTTTGTTCCTTGTGACTGCTTTGAGACGCGTGTTGCAAGTTCGGTTAAGATTCGACGGCTAACACGATACAAAAGGGTATTGTGTTTGGTTTAAAAGCTGTGCAACCTTTTTCAGTTGTGGGTACACTAGTGCTTGTAGTTTTAGAAAATAGGGAGTAATTACTTCAATATCAATTACTATAGCCGTCTTTGTAGCAACAGCAGCGAGTGTTTTTTACCAATTAGGTACATGACGTAATTGTTCAAAATATGTTTATCATCATCATATCAAGGCGAAATCACCCACTGCTGGCAGGCTCACCCTTTCTTTTGCCATTATTCCCGATTCCCTGCGTTCCTCATCCAGGTATTTCCTGCTATATTGCTAAACTTATATTAAAAAATAGACTTAAAGTTGTAAAGAATGATGAGTGTGAATACAAAGTGTTCAAAAAAAAAAAAAAAAAATTGGTTGCCTGTAAAGTCGGTATACGGGCGAAAGTTTTACGTGACAACGACTTTGAGTGGTAAAATAATTTTAATGTGAATATTCATTCGTATAGTAGGAAGAAGGATGAAATAATAGTAACAATTTAAAACATTTATTTATACAAAGAATTATATTTAAAACATTAATTTATACAAAGAATCTCGCACTGAATTTCATATTAACAAAATTTTATTTTTACCTTTACACATACATACGTATTTATATACAAATAAACATATATAGAGGCACGCGTCCCTTCCACTCGGGCATGGTTAGCCCGCCTAAGAGCGAGAGAGACAGACATAAAAAGTGAAAGGCACGCGTGCCTCTCACTCGCTCTCATTGTGAGCGCATAACGTGAGCGGAGCGTAACGCAGTTTCTTGAAGTGTCACCCAGCAAACCAATTTATAAGACGTTGTCACGTCAAAAGATAAGAATTTCCAAAAGTCATACAACTAAAGTTGATCAGAATCATGGTCTGAGTCACAGTCAAAGGTTCTGCGTTTATTAGGTTACATCTTGTATATCCTAATATATTAATAATCGAGAGATAAGGACAGACCAAAGACAAGAAGGATGGATTGTATGAAACTTAGGCTAGAATAGGAGTAGGTAAATACTGAAATGCTGAATGACAGAAATACACAGAAGGGACATAAGACACTGAGCCAACCTCAAATAAATATGAATAGCAAGACGACGGTAAGAAGTAATGCAACGCCAGGAGATAAAACGTATTCTCAAACTAACACTGATTTAATTATACTTTTCTTTTCAATACCACAAAACGTAATAGAAAAAACCTTTATTAAAACAATTTCTATATAGCACGTATTCGTAATATACATTAGAATGGGCGCAGCGAAGTTTGTTTGCCACTGGAATTGGTCCGGGAATAAAAACTGTGTGTGGAACGCTGCACAACACACGTCTACGTGGACCGCATACGGGTTACAGACATTTTCAGATGGTATAAACTTTCCTTTTTATAGTTTGTATGGGATTGTGATTAGGTAACAGTGAAGACAGTGTTTAAAAAATAAAGCCAAGTGGCCGAAATCGAATATAATGTGTCATTCACACTTGCATTTGATGGCTTAAGAAAAATAATAGTGATAACTAGGTGAAATGTGTGGTGTAAAAAGACGCTTTATACAGCTTCCAAATATGTCGACAAGTACTCATCCGTCACATTATTTTCCCGCGATTGGGGCCTCTTTAACCCCTGACCAAAAAAGAAGGGTGTTATAAGTTTGACGTGTGTATCTGTGTATCTGTGTGTCTGTCTGTGGCATCGTAGCTCCCAAACGGATAAACCGATTTTGATAAAATTGGTGTCATTTGAAAGGTATTTTAATCGAGAGTGTTTGTAGCTAAAAGAAAATCTACTCAGCCGTTTGAAGCTCATCACCTCTTTTCTAGTTGATGAAGGGATATAAACAACTTCTACGGGTCTAGTTGATTGGAAATTTGAATTCTTGTCACATTTCACCATGGGCATCGCCAGGGAGGTAGGCTGCACATCCCTCCTCTCCCCTAAAAGCTCAAGTTTTTTTTTTTAATTTCATATCTTTCCTTGTTTTCGTTAATTAGCGAGAAGAGGCGCAACACCGAGAAAAGTGGAAGGAAACCTATGCCCAGGAGTGGGACAGGAAACACACATGTGGACACACAAGGCTAAGAAAAAATAATTTAAGTTTAAAAAGCATGAAATAAAAATTAAATTTAAAATTAAAAAAAACCCCGACAGACAAAACTTCTAAAAAAAAAAAAAAAAAAATCCAAGCGTCGTAGCGTCGGGGGACCACTGAGTAGACCGCTTATTACAAACACTAAACAAAGCATTTAATAAAAAACATTATACTAGAACCATACATGTATTGACTAAAACGTTATAAAGGTCAAAGTGGCAAATCTTTTTCAGGTTTACGACACCTAGTTTTAAATGTTACAACTTAAGTTTAAATTACCCCACGACTCCTGTACGGTAATGCATGTACAACGCTGCGTGCATTACATTGTTTGTAAATAGCGGTTTTTCACGCCAAACAAAAAAATTGTTTCGCTGTTTTTCAATAGTTCCTTCACCCCCAACTAATTCTAATACCGTGGGTGTCCAATGTTGAATGCGGGGTGTTGTTCGCATGAGTGCACTTCAAATCGGTGTGCTTCAGTGAAATTATTCATTTTAAATGCCTTATGCGTTGTTTTGTTTTTGTCTCCTACTGATATGGAGGGAAAAGAAAATTAGGTTTTTCCTACTCCTCCGTTATTCTTTTCTGATTAACTTCAATGCGGGATCCAAGACAGTTCAATTGTTCTTCTGGGACGTCGAGCTTTATTATCTCGACGCTTTTCTGGTGGGCACCACTATTGATTCTGCCTTTCAGGATATGCAGTGGTTTGGGAATATTGTGGCAGGACCTGATTGTCCCAAATAGTGATATGATAATGAAAAATACAAGGTGTTGTTTTGCATACTCGTCAAAATTCAAGAGGTTGTCACAAAAGACATAGATAATCATTTAAAATTACGGTACCTAGTTAATAATTAATAAACGCTGATTTTTTTGGTTGTTTAAGTTTGTCTATATTTCAGAATAACCCCCTTAACGTGATTTAGGGAAAATGATATTATCGAAAAATCTTTTGAGATTGTTTGTATGTGTGGAAGCGCGGTTGTAGAGCGAGTATCAGGCGGCCTGCGTTTAAAACACGGGTGGTTCACACTAACCGAATTACGTAAAAATAAGAAGAAAAAAAAAACCTACCCCTTAGAATAATAACGCATTTTATTATTGATTCGGGACGAGAATCATTAGCATAGTTACCTCTTTGAATTTGACGAGGATGCAAAACAACACCTTGTAGAGAAAAGCTTCTTCTGCGTATTAGATGGCAACAAATAGCCAGATGGAAACTTACTAATTGCATCCCATGAGCCCAAAAGAGGTAAAAAATATTCCATTATAAACTACAAAGAACAAACACTTATGTCCATTAATAAATAAAAAATAACCAATACTGGCACACTATATTTCGATCCAATAATTACAAAACGATGCTTACAAACTGTTGATGATACAATTGCTTGAAACATATATTTTTTTGTGAGGGAGAAGTTTCGCTCGTTACGCGAAACACTGCATTCATAAACAGTTGGCTTTGTTCCAATGCCCTGCACAATTTGTAGAGTCTTCAAAACTCTATGACGAAGCAAAAACGTGACTAAGAGAAGCCTCTTGCGTCAGCAAACTGTTGTTGGAGACGCTTAAGCAGCTTAATTATAGCCAATAGCTTTATATGATAAGATGGCTTCGAGAATCTTGAGGACGTATTTTGATACTGTTCGGATTTTGCTTACGTTGGAAGGATCCATTCTTGTGTTCCCAGGCTTTGTAGTAACACTAAACAGACTAAGTATATTTATTAATGGCGAAGTAGTATGCTTGTAATTATAATTACCATAACTTAGCAGGAATCTGTTTATTTTTCGCGAGGATATTGCTATGACAGTGTTTTTATCGTAGAAGAAGACATTTAAACCATGGCAGCACAATAACTATTGATTGGAAAGTAGACGATTAAAAACTAAATAAAAGATTACTAATATAATAATGAACGTTTGCAATGTTCCATTCAGAAATGTAATTAGGTATAATCGTCTTTCGTTTTTCAGTGAACATGTAAAAACGCGTGACGCGCGAACGCGTTTTGATTTCCTAGTGTTTACACTCGTCCGTGGTCCGAATTCATATCTACGCTCGGACAAATATGGCATCTCCTGTAAACTGTGAATAAATGTTATTTGCCACGTATACTGTTAAAAGTTGTGTTGCGACCAGCATTATTGTAGGAATAAGTATTTAAGGTCAATAAAAAATGCTTTCTGCTTTTTTTCTTCCAGTTTCATACCTTCATTCTTGTTCATTTATTCCATGAAAAGTAGTTTAAACATTTCAGTGAAAACTATTTTTTATTTCAAAAAAAAATCTCAAAAACACAAGGAAAACAGAAAAGTGCACTTTTAATTTAAAAAGAAACCCGATGGAAAACCTGTAAAGTATTTATGTATTAAGTAATCATAGACATACAGGTCAAATAACCCTAGCTCCTTTCAAACGAAACCAATTTTATCAAAATCAGTTAATCCGTTTAGGAGCTACGATGACACAGACAGACACACAGATACACACGTTAAACTTATATCACCGCTCTTTTTTGGTCGGGGTTAAGATATGATTGAGCTCATGAAGTAAAGTGCGAAAATTAAGTTGTTTTCTTTCTTACAGATAACTTAAAACACAAAATGGCGAAATTATGAATTATCCGTCTCCTCTATCCAAACCTTTAGAGAAAACACGCGTAATTATTATGATATGACGTAGTGGTATTCACTAGTAAATATTATTATCTTATTGGTGTAGATAACTTCCCTGAGATATTATGTTATGAATACTTTGATCCCCGGTAACATAAGTTTTATACCAGATTTTTACGAAACGTGGTTTAATCAGGAATTGCGCTCAAAGGACAATTGTGCAAGGTCTATTTTATTTATAAGACAGAAAGAATACTTCATTGAAAGTAGGATATCGTAATTACGCATAATGTAAGAATAATATTCAACCAAAGGACTCGTACAATTTGTAATATTTATCTAATTTTATTAATAAAATATTATAATAATTATTTTATTTAAAGTAAGTACCACTATAAGATATCAAGTTCGCAGACTCATACAAGTAATGTTTGACTAAACAATTAATAAATACATTATGGAATTCATGTGATTTAAATTTTTTAAAACTTTCCCTATTTGTGAATTATAAATTCAGACACTGGAAAATACAGCACTAGTTACTCGTTAGTCGTCTCTAAACCCCTAGATAAAATATAAGAGCCCAGTTACGTAGAAAATACACGAAACTATTTCGAATAAATTGTAACTGTCTGCTGGCCATTTCCCGAGCTTTCGAGGTGCCTAATAAGCCGTTTAAACTACGTAACAAAAATAAAAGAAGAAAAAACTCAGCACAAATTCTCGTCAGGAGAACGTTGGAGCTCATTTCGTTTCTCATTACTTGAAATCCGGCGCAGGTAGTGGAGTAGATAAAAATACATGCAGCAATAAATTTTAAAAAATGTGAGTATGTAGTGCCTTTGGGACGCATAACGTTAACAAATTACGGCAATTTCCAATATGTAACGTATTTCGATGGCAATTTTCTTCGTCAAAGTGGTTTGTGAGGCGCTGTGCGTTACGATGTGTCATCAGCGATGTTGTTGCTACATATTTATAGCTAAACATCATACTTGTATGGCAGGAGCGTGCCTTTCGGTCTCGAGGGAATCTGGGAAAATTGAGTACGCTCTAAAGATGGAGCTTGTTTACTTTTGATTGGCTGTGAGGGGCAATCAATTCAATTACAGGTAAAGGTTTCTATTTTATAGCAAGAAAAACCTAGTTAGATGGAGATTTATGAATCTATTTATCAGGGCAACTCTGCCCTGGAATGTAAATGTGGTGTGGTTCCACAAACGAGGGGGCACTAAATATCGTTTCCTGTCTGTCCTGTTGCTTGCACATTACAGGAGGTGATGTATGCTACTGAAACTGAGAGTAGCGGTAGCCCAGTGGTGGCAGCCCCAACTTACGAGCAGTAAGCCGTGGGTTTGAACCCAGGCTCATTACCTTGTGTAATTAATTTCATCGCCGCAGCTCGGTGAAAGAAAACATCGTGAGGAACAGTTTTCTTGAAGGAAAACATCGTGATCGGCCTGCGTGGTGGATAACAGCCCTCTCCCCCACATAGAGACAAGGCCTGTGTTCCAAAAGTGGGAACATTACAGGCTGATTATGCACGAGGCTTAGGTAGCACTCAAACAGCAAAACACAAAGGTTAGGTGAGCTGCAAAAATCTGATTGCATATGAATGTTTGTATGGAACTATATGACCTCATAACTTCACTGCTGTGTAGATTTGGCTGTACTACAAAGGATTTGTCCAGGATCAACAAAAGTATAGAAAATACACAGTTTTGTACTTTTTATCTCGAATAAGGAACGTTTCGCATGAATGAAGCCACGACAGTACAAGAGCTTCTAAAGTCTATTCAAAACTTTGTTTCCAATCGATGTTGGGCTGATGTTGTTGTTGAATTGTTGTCTTGTTGGCCTAGGTGCAAGCACGACTGCTGGACATGAGGTCCTGAGTTTTATTCCCATGTCGGGCAAATCTAACTTGATTTTTTTCTTCAGCATTAATGTATGTATTGAACAGTGGAGTGCTTAGTGGTCAAAAATAAGACAAGCTCATAAGGCAAGCAGAATGTTCAGAAACCCGAAAATCTTGAAGAGTAGTAGGTTATAAGGACAAGCCAAGCTTTTAGGCTTGTATGAAAGTACCACCACTAGTATTCAAGTTGTTTTACCAAAACATGTGTTTATAAGTTCGGAAACTAAATTGCGAACGGACTAAACATAAGATGCGATGAGGATGCGAGCAAAACTTGTGAATCGTCTCACGTCAGTCATGCAGAACAAACCAATGTGTTTCGCTCGTTGCTCGACAAGTTTCATGTTTCATGTTTGGTCTGTACGGTGCTACTCATGTATGACGATTTTTAGTTTAAAAATACGCTTGTAGTATGGTTCTTTCAGGATTTTAGAAGGCTGTGTAGGCTGTACTTTTGTGCTACTATCTTAATGAAATTTCCGTTTTAAGTACATTATAGGGTGAAAAAAACTACTAATAGTAGCGATATTTATTTTCCTACTTGCCATTAGGAAAATATCGCTACGATTGGTATAATTTTTGAACTTTCGGAATATACCTATTTTCGGGATTACACAAGAGCACCTTACATATTTTGTTGTACATAACGGCGCGCAATGATTTAGTTTATTTATAGTAACACTTTTTATAAGCTGAGCATTGTGAGAAAGCGACCTTTTGAGAAGGAGTCATTCTGCGAAAGCGACATTATGAGAAAGCGACATTATAAAAAAGAGACATTTTACAACCAGTAAACATTTTGCGAAAGAGACACTTTGCACCTGATCCTTTTTATTCTGTGGTTTTAAATTGATTTTAGAGCGTATAATCCGAATGGGGTTTTGAGTGTCATGGCGTTGCAGTGGTGGCAAGGGCTTTTTGAAAACGACTGTCACCCGGTGAACACGCACGGGGAACTATTGGCTCTAAACTGAAGTTTATTATTGTCATTGCAATTTGATTTAACCAGAAATCATTACTGACATCTTTAATCATAATTTGACTAACGCTCATAGAAATCTTTGTAATAAAACTAAGAGAATTATTCTGCAAGTATTATTTTCCAACAATCTGTAACAACGCATCGATATGTGATGTCTCAGCCGCTCCAAAATCCGATACGGTATACGAAGTGTCGTTTTGCCTCATCAACTCATCATCCTCGTCAAAATTTAGGAGGTTGTCACAAAATACATAAATTATCTATTTGAAATTACGGTACCTAGTTAATAAACGCTGATTTTTTTGGTTGCTTAAGTTTGGCAGTATTTCAGAATAACCCCTTTAGCGTGGTTTAGGGAATAAGAAATGATCGAATAAACGTTTGAGATTGTTTGTATGTGTAGAAGCTCGGTTATAGGGCGAGAATGACGGGCCGTGCTTAAAACACGGGTGGTTCACACTTACCGATTTCGGTAAATAAGAAAAAAAAATACCAACACATTTTATTATTGATTCGGGACGAGAATCATTAGCATAGTTACCTCCTTGAATTTGACGAAGATGCAAAACAACACGTTGTATATTTATAATAAAATGTTGATCAAGCTTAACGAGAAAGGGAAGATGTCACAGTCAGTAGCTAATTGAATTAACTTTGATAGCATTCAAATGAAATGTCTGATGAGATGACGAGTAATAGAGAAGTTAGGAAGAAGACATGCTGCGCCGACCCCAAATAAATTGGGATAGAGCATGAGAATGATGATGATAGCATTGAAACCATAATTATTATTATTAAATACTACGAGCATAATGTTTGCCAGGATCTATAGTATTACTTTATTAACTTAAACCATTTACCAACCCTAAAGCTTTTCTATTTATTGGATGTCAATGATTTTAACAGATAATATTCCAGTAACTACTTTATTGCCTCTAATTAACTTTTCATAGAACAGTTTTGATTACACAAATATATTGACAGAACAGTAATGATTATACAAATAAACAGTGTTAGTTTTAATGCTTTTATAGGTGAATAGATATATAAAAGCCTTTGCGAAAATTCCCGAGGGTTCAATTTCTCCCTAAATGTTGTAACTGACAGCACAATCAGTGCTGTGGCCATTCATTCGGATAACAATTTTCTAATAATAACATAGCATGTTTCTAATTTCACTGTAACTAATAAAGCGATCATGAATGAATGCGCACGGATTTAATTTTGATGATCCGATTTTGCGATAAAAACTTTTTTTTTTCGTCCCAGTAATTTTAACAGCAAAACCAATTTGATCAAAAGTGTTAACATCGACCCATCCAAAATTCAGTGTGAGTGTGGAACCTCGTCTCAAGATTCATATTATTTCCCATTGCCTGTCCTGCACGGCGTGAACAACAAGCTGCACCTTCCTTGGCTTAAAAGAATAAAGAGCAACCTCAATTGTAGATGTTGATTTTTGTCCAACGTACTTGTTGGACAACAATCAACGTAATCGACACACGAAAACTAAAAGAATACGAGAACAAAATCTAAATACAAAATAGTAACCCAGACATACAGTTCAAAACATTATCAAATTTGCACGAAACACCTTTAAACATAATTCAGTTCAAGCCAGCGGTTTAACACTAAGTAAATCTGGCACAGTCTTACGTCATCTTAAACCAGCGGTAAGCCAGTAACAGCTACAGGTGATGTTGTAAAACACTGACTTCAACTCAGTGGCTTTTATGACGTTAGCACACGAACGCTTCGGCGAAAACAAAACTTATATCAGGAAAATAAAATGTGAGAATGCACGAACTTCATGGTCGAGCGACATGCGTTTCGATACAGACTGCTAAATGAAACAAGTTGATTAGAACATTTCACGTCACGAATCACCCCAATGCGACAAGTGGTGTGCTCGAGTATCGCTGGAGGCAAGTTGCATCCCACGATGCCGTAACAGGGCCCAAAGATGGACAAGCACCTAGACGCGACGCAGTCATCACATTTTTTTAATCTTCAAGTAAATGGTATCCGAGCTCAACGACCCGTAATTCAGTAATATTTGGACCGTCATAAAAATCATATGAGGATGCGCGGGACTATCCGAAAATGCGATGATTGCGGCGCATACGGCTCCTGCGTCGCGTCTAGTTACGCGCCCACTTTAAGACCATAAAGCCTCATGTACCTACAGTGCCTATACTCCTACAACCACTAGAATAATGCTTTTTAGTGGCACTGCAGCAGGGCGCCTCCTCCTTATGTACTGGGTGTGAAGAAACTTCTACAGTGACCTGTACAACATTGAGGACTACACGTTATATACATATTATTATGTACAAAACGCTTAAGTATCGCATTTCAGCCAGTGTGCTAACAGCATTAGTATCATTATTTATATTCTGACTTGTGTTCGGGATTATATTCGACGTGGCTTTTAGCCCCTGAAGTACTAAGTTGTACGTTGGGATAATAAGCTTCTTTACGTTAAAAGCTTAGTAGGTGGGTAACGGTACTTACGTGAGGTTATTTGCTGTGTGAAATGGAGTTAGGTAAGTCTGTAATTCTCCAATGAGAACTTAAGTAAATTGAACTCACGGATTGAACTCATTTTGCTTGTATTGTAAGAATCTTGGTAAAGATTATGTAGCTTTATAATGTTTTGAATGTCTTATTGTTTTTTAAATCATCTATGGATATTATATTTTTATTTAGAGGGGTAGTATGTAAGTACTAAGTTTTTCAATCAGGATTTTTTCAGTGCTTGCCCTGTCTAGTTTGGCCTCTTTTGATGGCAATAAAGCTGGCTCCCTAATTTTTACTTCAACATGTCTGTCCCTGAACCTTCGATCGAAATGCTGGTATAGAATACCTTAACTCGCTCGCGGGAAGGCTTGATTGCTCCATCACCTCCCACTGTTGTAAGCGACATGTGACAGGCTGATGTGACTGAAAGACCTGTTTTTTTTTTATATATATGAATTGTTCATGTTAATTGAGTTATTTTTATTTATTTTTTTGTGGTTGACTTATTATAATGTAATTGAATTAAGTAAATGAAATTGTTTTTAAATGTTGTGTATGTAATGTGACTGTGTAAATGTATTATTTCTATTATGAGTCCGTGATACTTGAATTAAATGATTTTATTTTTTTATTTATTTAACCTCTGCCTTAACTTTGGGTGAAATAGACGTCATGCCTACATGGCATGACGATTAACCAAAGTTAAGGCAGAAACTTTTATATTTACTAGCTTAGGATATTATTTATTATTATTTATTAGCTTAGGATACAATCCTAAGCTAATAAATGAATTGTAAATATAAAAGTTTGCATGTTTGTTACTGAATCATGCAAAAGCGGCTGAGCAGATTTTTATGAAATTTGTCACATAAATAGTTTATAAACACGGTCATTTTTATCCCGGTAAATGACATCATGGCTATTTCTGGCCCCAATTTTGAAATCCACACAGACCAAGTCGCGGGCCGAAGACACAGAATAAAAAAAAAAAAAAACAAAGCATTATAAAACTAAAACCCAAAATACTCCCGACTCGAGGCTACAACAAATCAAAGCGATAGCACTTTTATACATCTTTGTTTTTATGATATGGAGCCCTTCGCCCTTTATTGTTTTAGTAATATCACGCAAAGATAAATGCGGGGTCCGCACCAGAAGTTCCTCGAAGCGTCTTTTTGTTCCTTTGTATAAAATATCTGGATTATCATTCAAAAGAGATTCGGATTTTATAATATCTAAATTTTATAAAATAGTTTTGTATTCCCTAGTAGTGGAAAACATATTTAAGCTAGATTATTTGCACTGTATTTTGTTAATACGTATAGTCGATTTTGTAGCTATCTAATCATCTTAAGGTTGAAAGTCATTTGCACGTCATTAAACGACATAGCCTATTTTTCTATGACAGATCGAATTTTATCGTTAAAACTGTAGCTGATCAACACATCTAAACTGGAAGCTTTAAACGTCGGTAGGGTAACTGTGTTGATCGCGTTCAATTCACCTTCAGCCTCATTCGTGGAATTCGCCTTTAGATTTCTCTAATCGTATCAATTTCGTGGGTAATTTTATTAATACGTATAATCGATTTTGTAGCTATCTAATCATCTTAAGGTTGAAAGTCATTTGCACGTCATTAAACGACATAGCCTATTTTTCTATGACAGATCGAATTTTATCGTTAAAACTGTAGCTGATCAACACATCTAAACTGGAAGCTTTAAACGTGGGTAGGGTAACTGTGTTGATCGCGTTCAATTCACCTTCAGCTTCATTCGTGGAATTCGCCTTTAGATTTCTCTAATCTTATCAATTTCGTGGGTAATTTGAACATAAGTGATAAAACAATTATTAGGTTTGAAGTCAATAAAATGTTTCATAGACAATCATCAAACGCAGGAATCAATGACACAATACTTAACTTCAATATGTACCAAAACTTCTGAAGTATTTAAACGAGATGTCAAAAGTAAAGTCTACGTGGCAAATGTGCAGCAAACCGCGAAGTTCCATAGCAAGTAGAACGAGGCACCAAATTACTGGCGCATTTAACTCGGCGTGATTAATGAAACATCGCCAACTTGCCTCTCTGAGGTAATGGACTCGGCAGACCTTCTGACTCTCTGGTATTACCGTATTATTCTGCATGTGTTAGGGGAATTCTTGTAAATAAGTAGTGGGAACAGATAATAAAGTCCCTAATAATCTCAAAGCTGCATATTCGTAGACTGGCTGATCGGGCCAGGCGATTACCCATTAGCTTGATCTGATATAAGACGTTGAGATGGACCACTTCCTACTTGAAAGTCCCTAGTGATCTCTTTAAGCGCTTTTTAGTATGGATGTTTAAAAGTAAAGCCAAATTTGGATGTATAAAATAAAGGTTTTGGGGGATTATAACCAAACGTATCTCACCTGCAGCTGGTAGCATGAAATTGTTATAATCTTTAAGTTTCACGAAGATTTTCTTCTTTGAATATTTTTGTGCAGTTGGCAAAGTGCCTGCGCATTGCTGTAATTGTAATGAAGCTCATCCGGCGAATTACAGGAAATGCAGTGCACGAATAGCGTATCTGGACAGCATTGAGAAAAAGAAAGCTCTAGAGCGGAAGCCCGTACCTTCAATGATGCCACCGATGTGTCCGACGTTACAACCTACGATAACATCAAATCAGAGATCTTGGCCTATTTTAAGAACTCGCGACACGGCTTCAATGAATCAGGTTCCTATAGACCACCTTAGGACAGACACAAATGATGACACTACAAAGGAGATGTTTGAAATCTTTTTGGCATTAAAAACCATAAGATCAAAATTTGCTGCTTGCACGTCTTGGTTGGACAAGATCATGCTGGTACTCTCTCATCTTGGTAAATATGTCTAATTCTGCAGAACTCCGCCTGCTATCCTGGAACTCCGACGGAGTACGTTTAAAAATTCATGAGCTACTCGATTTGGCGGTAAGCGTTTTATCTGTTGATATTATTGGTATTTGTGAAACTAGATTAACCCCAAATTCGACGTTAGTTACACCTGGTTTTACCTGCTATCGCGAAGATAAACATCCTACTGGCCGTGGGCAAGGCGTTGCTATTCTTGTTAGAAATAACCTGATTCATTCGGCCGTAACACTTCCAAACACTAAAAATATAGAAGTTGTCGGTATTACTGTCAAAATATCGGGAATTGATCATTTTGTGTTATCCATTTACCAGTCACCCAATCTGCCTTTGCTTCGTAGTGACCTTGAGTTATTGTTTGGCTTGGGCTCCCATGTTGTTATCATGGGAGACTTTAATGCAAACCACTCACACTGGCTTAGTAGCTATACTAACACGCGAGGCAGAACTCTTTTCAAACACATGCTGGATTCCGACTACGTTATACACAGTCCTAGTCTACCTACCCAAGTAAACTATTGTCCCAATCGCAAATCAACGCGCCCGGACCTAGTGTTGTCCTTAAATGTTGGCTGCATTAGTGAAGTTGAAACGATCATAGCATTGTCATCGAATCATTACCCCATATTCTTTACCATTGGAGGCTCTCTGAGTCACAAGGCAAAAACCCGGTACTTTAAATTTAACTGTGCCAATTGGAGTGAATATCGGTCTTTTTTTTTTTTTTTTTTTTTTTTTTTCGGGATGGGAAATCATCAAATGACTTCTCCCGCTCTAGGCGGAGCGGGAGGGAGTGTCAGACTTGTACTGACTAAAACCCACCCATGTTCCTTCTTCGCCCTTTTTGTTCCAGGGCCGCGGTATCTCTTTCGAACAACCCGCAGCCCTGGCAGGCATCGGCCCTCTCGGGCCCCATCCGGTTTGCTGACATCTCCTTGAGGCGCGCGTGGAACACGTACGCGCCGTCGACACGGCCTGTCGTCATGAGACGGACGGACGGTGAGCTAGCCCATTACTCACCGTCCACAGGCTCGCGCCTACGGTGGCCGGGGGCCACAGTGAATATCGGTCTTACCTCAATAAAAACATTACGCTTAGTTCCAAGGCGTTTAACACTAATGTAGAGATTGACACTGCCATTGCTCAGTTGCAACAAACTATTGTTGATGCCAGAGACTTCTCCATACCGTCCACGACTACTGTCTTTAGCGATACCCCTACCAAATTACCGCGGTATGTTAAAAAATTAATTCGCTACAAAAACTACCTGCGTCGCCTTGAACAGAAACTACCCAGTTGTTACCTTAGAAAACTCAACCGTAGTAATATAAACACCCTACAAACTCACATAAATTTAAGTATCCGTAATCACCTTGATAGCATCTGGAACTCTAAACTGGCTAAAGTCGATAACCCTAGTCAAGATATCTGGCGTGTATCTAAATCTCTTAAACCAAGATCTGTTGACGTACCTCCTCTTAAACTTTTGGATGGGTCTCTGACGGCTACTACGGCTGAAGAGTAGAGAGGCTGTGAGTCTAAGCACTTTTGCAGGTAAACTGTGAAATCACTAGCTTTGAGGTTTAAGCCATTACTGTGTAGAGAAAATGGATTATCTATGTGTAAATATAATCAGCCTAGCATTGTTAGAGATCGCACAGGAGGAGTTAAAAGTAGTAACCATTGTAGTTACCAAACAAAAATGTTAGTAGACAGTTTTTATTTTGTAATAATAGTCTGTAGTGGATCATGTATCTTGTTTTTCATGCATGTAAATTCCTAGTAGGTATAAGCAAGCATAATCTATTTAATTTAAGAAACATGGACGGACTCGGAAATTCCACGAAATTTTATTTTAATTTATTTTCCTCAATCAAAGATCGAATATCCGTAAATACAAAATAAAATTTCTATACTATCGTATTCATCACTAAAGTCTTTACCTCTTTTTTAAACAGGATATTAAATTTTATTCGTTTTGTTATAAAAAGCACGCAATTCTGAATACTTTATTTAAGTGTCGGCACTAATCTCCGACCATGTTTGTGTTGTCACTTTACCTGTCCACTAGATGTGTCGTAAATCTCTGAAGATTGACTGCATACGTTAATGATCTTAGTGTCCATAAAGCTACCGTACGAGGGATGATAAATATAGAGAGGATTTTATAAGAAAAGGAATAAGTGGATAGTTAAAAGCAAATAATCTTTATACTTGTTTGGGTGATCAAAAGCAAACTCGTGCAAGTTGAGCAGAATTAATATAATCTTGACATGTAGTTACAGCAAATAATAAAAAGGGTGGTGAGCGTTCTGTCGTTCGTTGTAAGTTTTTTTCAAAATGGCCGCCACCGGACGTCGTACCTCGCCTCGTACCATCGCCGATTCACGTCGGATGCTGGGTGCATGACATCACCCATGTAAAAAATAAGTTTGAAAGAGAGAACTTTTAGGTTATTCTGATTCCACAGAATAACAGAAGTAAAATGCATGATTCCATTTCAATGAATTTTGCTGGTGCAATTTCTCAGATCAAAAGCTATTTTTTTAGATTTTGCAAACAAAAGAATCCTCCCCGTGATGATGTGGAATGTTTATCTGCAGTGGTTTCTTTTAAAGCGTGTCAAAAATTCCAAGAACGATCAAGGTAGGTAAATGAGATTGTGAAAGAAAGTTCATTAATTTGAGATAATACTAGCCGTGAACTTTCTTAAGTATGAATATTTTATTGAATTATCTACAGCCTCCGGTGAATCATTGTGACGACAGGCTTCCATGCTCAACACATTTGTAAATTATTCCAGAAAATAACATTTTAAGCAGTTTTCGGCAATAATTATTGTTTCACGACGATTTCATCGTTGACATACGTAAAATATTAATGAATTTCAGCAATTATTTTCACTGATGATTACCTGCATCACTGGATAGTTATAAAATCTCATAGGTAAATACACTCAGGCCTTTCTTGTGATGGGGGTAGAGAGAAACTATACAAGGTATTGTTTTGCATCCTCGTCAAATTTCAGGAGGTTGTCACACAAGACATAAATAATCAATTAAAATTACGGTACCTAGTTAATTATTAATAAACGCTGATTTTTTTTGGTTGTTTATGTTTGTCAGTATTTCAGAATAACCCTCTTAACGTGGTTTAGGGAAATAAGAAATTATCGAATAAACGTTTGAAATTGTTTGTATTTGTGGAAGCGCGGTTATAGGGCGAGAATCAGACAACCCGCATTTAAAACACGGGTGGTTCAAATTTACCAATTTCCGTAAATGAGAAAAAAAAATAAAAACTTCCTACCCATTTTATTATAGATTCGTGACGATAAATAGCTTAGTTACCTCCTTGAATTTGATGACGATGCAAAACAACACCTTGTAGAACGCCTCCTGATACGATTCTAACATACTCCGATGACATCATCTGCTCTTTCAGTTCCACTAGATGCAATGGAACTAATGTTTAGCAAGAAGTGACTGCCGATCTGACCACAACTCAATTACTTGGTAGCATAATACGCCTTGAGAAGATTGGTGGTCAGACGTTCCCATTACTTGTAACGACTGTTAGCTGACACGTTTTCTTGAAGGTCCATTCTGTTTTAATGCATTAATATATAATAGAAAATCGCAGCGAAATAAATTTAGAATTCAATCAGTTATGCGGCTAATGCTAAAAGAAGAAAAATATCGAATGGTATTGAGAGGAAAAGGTTCACTATAAATCAGTATTTTCCGGTTAATAAATCAGACAGAAATTCGTGGATTTATTCCTTTAAACGAAGGTATTACGATAGCTTAGAAGTGGTTTGTAGGGGCATTCGACGAAGATATTATTTTTACACTTTACTTCTTTTGATAAAATATTTGAGATAGCTTTTTCTCATGACTTCATTCAAATATTATTATTTCATCCATTACCTTTATCAAGTGGTACCAATTCCAATTGATTCTTTCTATTTATTTATTTATGTACACACAAAAATACCTACTGTTCACAGGATTAATACATTATGATATATAGAAGGGCACAAAGGCACTACTTATTCATAAGAAATTTCTGCCAGCAGACCTGCGACAACTAATGTGTATTTACTGGAAAATAAATGGCTAGTTTTCCTTTCCAAACTAATCCGATTATTCTTAAAATGCTCGTGAATAATTTCGTTGAAAATAGATATTTTCCAATTTATATTCATATTAGTACCAAACTTATAAATAATAACTAAAATGTTGAAATAATTCAAACTTAAATATATCTACGCAACAATTTGTAGAACAAAATACGAATAGTTTTCAGTATATTTTTTTTTATCTTCACGTAACGCAAATATAATAATTATTATAAGTTACACAAACAACAAACAAACATTGAATAAGTACATTTTACTGTATGTTACTTACATAAATATTAATTGAAACTCCTTATCTTGAATCTTTCAAGACATTGGCTGGCGATCTTATCAAAATCAAAAGTCATAAGTAAAGTGGCGGAACAAACTCCTCCTGATCTGCGTTTCTTACAACTGTATTCAGAAAAGTAAGGCCCGGGTATTGAAGAGTAACAATACCTACTCGTACGACTTATATTTTTGTATAAAATCGGGTTCTTTAAAAGGAACAAATGTGTCACGATGTTTTGCTATCACCATAAGTACCACATTCTATTTTTTTTTATTTGATATATCAATATCAAATAGGCTATATTTGATATTGATTATAGGATATAATCATGGAAGAAGAAAGGGGAGGCCTTTGCTCAGCAGTGGGACACTATGTAGGCTACCAAAAAAAAATAAAAAAATGATTGTAGCGAGTTGGATCCGCGACTTTTTCTTGTATGTAATTTTGACGTTCAAGAAGTGCTTATATTTAGACTAATTTGAACAAAATTGTGACTTTTGATTTTAATATTAAATGGGACTTAAACATAAGTATTAAAATATGGATCTAATAAGTTTTACAACAAACATAACGCCTGTAGATAATCCCCAAATGTTTCGGCAGAGGTTTAACTAGTAGTACACTCACACTTCGCCAGTTATGTCTGCCATGTAACAGGGGGCGAGCCTATTGCCATCAACCGGGCACAAATCCAGACTCTGTGGCTACTTTTTGGCTTCTCTGCCTATCTCTTCAGGCGTGATGTTATAATTTTGTATTAATCGCTTTAACCTCTCCAGCCCCGTGGTTCCCATATGGGAACGCCGAACAATTCGGTTGAGCCCCGAGGTTCCCATATGGGAACGCCTCGTACAAGCAAACTTAAACCCTTATCGTACGTAGAGTAAGGGTCTAATTCGTTTGTAAAAATTTACGTCTCTGGCCAACTAGAGTTCGATTAAAATGAAACCAAACATACCAACCTAACAACTGCACAAAATTATTAAAAAAATAAAGAAACGTGTCTTTGTCGACTGTCAAAATGAGTCATGGCGGCCAGTGTGGAACGGTGGTGTTTTGTTTTGGAATGCAGTGAATTTTTTGTGTTTTGTGTTGTTAAACTTTGGTAAGTAAATGTATAGTATGTTATTAGTGTATAATGTAACTTTTTAGATAGTCATTTGCTGGAAAAAATATCTAAAAATTATGTTTTTGACCCAAAAATTTCTCCAAAAATTCCTTTGTTGTGAAGTTCGTCAGTCGAAATTGAAAATATGAATTTGACTCTTTTACAATGAAATATGGTCTTGGAAACATTAGTAATAAGCGAAAAAATAGTGATAATTCATAATTTCATGCATTCGAGGCATATTTATTCATATTTATTGATATTTCAAGTATTTTCATGCATTGAACTGCGCAGTTAGAAAATGGCCGATTCTAATAGGACGTTTGAATTGGAATCTTGCAAGAATAATTTATGTAGGACTCCTAAAAAACACTGCCATTAGATTACTTGTATATTTGTTATGTTAGATCTAAAGTTTCGTGTAAATTGATTCAGTAGTTTTACCAAAAAAAAACAAACTACGACAACAGTACGTTTGCGGCGAGCTCTCTGAATTCTATGCGATGTTTATAATTCTCAAGTAGTTATAAAACAGTTGTTTATATTGTAATACATGGTCTTGTTAATCAAGAACCCGAAACTGTTTACCGCTTGAGATAAGAGCTAATAGAACTCGCGCGATAAGCTTTTTATGAGCGCAGGACACTTGACACGCTCGATGACGTCATTGTGAGGCCGGCTGGGTGTTTTACCGTTTAGCCGCAAGGTTGGAGAGGTTAACGTATGCAGCAAATTAGCGATGCGACTCGTTTCTGTGAAGCTCAATGAACCCGATTCCGTATAACATGAGACATTACAAACCGTGTATCGTTGAGCGGTGACCGCAGACCGCAAATTAATAATGACATCACTGTCTGCCACGCGCAGAGTGACGAGAAGAATTTTATTGCTTGACAAACCTCTTTTCGCATTGTCACACCGCCCACTGTTGCGGTCTGCCTTTGCCTAAATGTATATAATAATAATAATAAAGCCTTTTATTCGGACCATAAATACAATTACGTTTTTTTACATTACTACACTGTTTTCAATTTTTTTTTTTTTGCATAGATTTATTCAGATCCAGCCTGTCCCCATGCAGTCCTCCCCCAACGACGCCCTAAGCCGAGGTTCGTACCCCACAGGGGGTGCCCTTAGCGTGCAGTAGCTTAGTTTGTAAGTTTTTATGCTCTGGCTGGAGGCCTTACTCTTAAGGCACCCACAGGATAGTCCGGTTAAGCAGACGACAACCTCATAGGTTGAACTGCGAGATGCCATTCACAAAAAAAAAACCGATAAATTGTAAGAAATAAATTTCTCAATAGCAGCTACGTCGAGTCACAACAAGTCTGGACTTTTGCGCGATTGTTGGCAATAGGCTCGCCCCTTATTATCTGGAATTAAACATAACTGGCGAAATGCGGTTATTAAGTACACCTCTGTCTTACCCTTCGAGGATTATATGCGTGATATTATGATATTAATAAATATTCCTGTTATATACGTGTAATCGTATCCAGTCTTTCGCTTGAAAGATCATTCAAGACACGTATTTTATATACCCTTTTATAAATAGTAAGACATTTTTGATATTACATTATTTGGTTCCAAATATAGCCTCTTATATCCCCAGAGATTGTAGACGTTATGTCACATATATGATACATTTATTATATTATATCTTGGAGCGATGTGAGTATTTATAGTCAAAGTTTAATGGATACATTTAGCGTTCGTCGTGTTAATTAAGTTCTGTTTGCTAACAATGATCGATGGTGTTGTCTGCTTGATGTGTCTATAGATTCGCGTAATGATGAAGATTATATTGGTGTACTATATTAAAAGCAGTGGTGGTATAGAGCTGTGGATGTTATAGTTGCATATGTTACAGTAAATTAAAAAGAAACTGCTTTTGACCGGTGTCGAACCTAATTCAGTTAAATAGCGTTTTCTCTATTAAACATATTTTGTTTGAGAACGCCTCTGTTATAATTACCTAGAATTACTACAACACGATGTTTTTCAAAGGGCCGCAATAAAACTAACAACCTAATGAGTTTCAAAGTAAATGTTAGTTATTGTTACAATAGTTTTAATCGGTCAAAAGTAGTTTTGACTAATGAACAGTTTTGACTGTGACTTATACACGTACATAATTCACCTACTCAGCCAACTGCAGCGGTAAGTAGTGCCTTGTGAATCAGGCCGTGATCCAACATTCAAGCGGGAGCCTGGAAAGATTCTCGTGGCTATTGGCCATCAGGCTATTGGCCGTACCGTTACGGCCAATAAGGCCGGCCTAATGGCCAAGACAACCGCCATAATAGCTGAGCTCACATTCTACGTGTCGACAACCTCGTACGCTAAGTCAAGATATTACATTTGGTTCTCTTTCTCAGCTTTCACGAGGTTCTCGTCATACGGGATGACATCGATCATTACGCGGCGCGCTTATCGGTCTACCACCACTATGTCAGACTTATATATATTACTGACAGGACTGTTGCAAGACAGTCCTGTCAGTAATGATGAACGCAGAAATCACCAGTTTTATATTTCAAAGCAAGTTGCTGATCAATAATCCTGGTTCCTTGTTTATGCCTGTGGAAGTACGCACTTTTAGCTAGATAAGAATAATCAGAGTTAAATGTCTGATGGACTCAACCAGGCGGTGGCATGCCTGACACACGTCAATCATACCGCATATGCATTCAGTAAAAAGCTGTTATTTTGAAACTATAAACCGACACTTCAATTTGATTTATTTGTATAGATGTTTTTTTTTATTTTTTTTATTTACTCAAAATCAGTATAGCAACAACATACAAAAGGTCTGCCAAACTGCAATACAGTTTGTCGGCAGTTGTTCTCGTTTAAAAAACTAATAAAATTTGATTTGATTAGCCAGTTGACTTGGAAACCTCAAGCAGAAGAAGTTTGTAAAAAACTAAGCGTATCTGCGTATGTCCTATATAATCTAGCAAAAAAGGTTAATACCACCACGACAGTAGTAGCATATCATGGACTAGTCGCGTCCATTTTAAGATATGGAATAATCTTTTGGGGAAATTGTACTCTGCGAGAACAGGTGTTCAAGGCTCAAAAACGTTGCGTAAGAGCAATGCTTAATATGAAAGTGACAGATAGTTGCGTTCCAGTGTTTAAGACCCTCAAACTTTTAACTTTCCCGTGTATGTATATATTAGAAGTCGCAATTTTCGTTAAATGTAACAAGAACCTTTTCCCAACAATGTCAGAAACTAGGAATAGACCTATAAGAAGTCAGTATAAGAACTTGCTGAATGTTGAGAGATGTAATACTGCTTTGCTCAAAAAAAGTGTTATTAGTATGGGCCCAATCATTTTTAATAAAGTACCCAATATTATTAAAAATGACACATTACAAAATTTTAAAAAGAGACTGACTTCATTATTAATTGCAAAATGTTATTATTCAGTAAATGACTTTTTAAATGATACAGACTTATCTATTGAATAATATAATGTATAATATAAAGATTTCATTAATACTACTTAATTTTTTTGTCTTCATTTATCCTGATTTTACATAATTATTTTACAAATGTACCTAAATGATGTCTTTGTTTTAACTTAACCGATTTTGTATATTTTAATTAATATTAACATACTTATTGATGTCATTATTTAAATTTGTATGATTTTATTCCAAGTAGTAGATTTTAAAATTATGTTTTCTTTTATGTGGAATATTTAATGGAATATTAACCGACTAGTACTTTAACTCGAAACCATTATTTCAATTAAGTTATAAACTTTAATGTTTGCATGCCTAATTTATGGTAAATTGTACAAAGCTCACCAATTTTACTTTTTACACCTTATTTTATGTACCTACAATTTATGCAAATAAATTTTACTTTACTTTACTTTACTTTGAATTTTATTAGTATTAGTATTATAAAGTAAGAAAAAGAAAGTAAGGCTACAGAAAAAAAGACATTTTCACATCAAAGGACATTTTACACCCATGGAAAATGACATGGACATTCCCATTGTCCATAGATACAAAGTTAACTATGGGCACAATGAGAGGTAGTGTTTTTTAAGAACATTTTTGAGTTGATCTTTAGATTTGACATGCGATATAAATTTTGGGGGTAGCTCATTCACCAACGTCGGTACTACATACCTTCTTGTGCGCTTACCAAAGTAGTTTCTTACTTTAGGAACAGCAAGTGTCTTCTTTTTAGATAAGCGAGTTGATGTTTAACCCATTTTCAAAGTATTCAGCACGGCCACACATACTAGTGAGACGGAATTGTAAGCCATCAGTTATGGAAAATTCTTTCTACCGATTTTGGGGTAGTTTTTGATTGATGATGCTTATGGGAAAAGCCTCTCATGGATATACAATACTCTTCTTTTGAAATATGTATCGAGAGGTTCATGCATTATACCCTCTATTTAAGTATTTAGTATTGATGATGGAGTTTTTCATTAATAAAACTTATTTGCTTTGGTTTTCAATGACATCATTTTTTTTCTATCTTATATTTTAAATGAGAAAGTTTGTGAGTATGGATGTATGTTTGTTACTCTTTCACGCAAAAACTCTGACCGGATTTGGTTGAAATTTGGAACACAGATAGTTGATTGGATTAACACTTAAGATACTTTAAATCCCGATAATAAGTTCCCGTGGGACAATTAGTGAACTGCACGCGGGCGACGCCGCGGGCATAAGCTAGTTTATTATTATTTTTGTCGGTCATTTCCATAACCGCAAAATACCCAGTCAGTTTAAGACGATTAGGAACTTGAGAGTTGCTAATGTGCATGTATCCTCATCAACGTTGTACGACGCCGTCTGTTCGCCCGTCTGCCACAGGTCTGTATATTTTGAACTGTATTATACACTGTTATACTCTGTTATACACTGTTATACACTGTTATACACTGTTATACACTGTTATACACTGTTATACACTGTTATACACTGTTATACACTGTTATACACTGTTATACACTGTTATACACTGTTATACACTGTTATACACTGTTATACACTGTTATACACTGTTATACACTGCTATACACTGCTATACACTGTTATACACTGTTATACACTGTTATACACTGTTATACACTTGAAATGTTCAAAGAATGTCTATTAGGTACTTGGCTCTAATACATAACAAAAATAAAATAAAGTTAAAAATTAAAGAAAGAAGCGTTTTTTTCGGCTTTTTGTTGCTTGATCTTAGTATTTAATAGCAAAAAATGTGTAGAATAAAACTTATACGGTTTTACGGAACCCTTTGTGTGCGAGTCCAACTTGCCTTTATCTGGTTTTTATTAAAAATTCTAGCATTTTCCAATTATCCTACCAATAAATACCTATGTAAAATTTTATGAAATAATTTATTTGTTCATTAAAATCATTGGCTGCATATTAATTAAGTATTAAAAGCCATTCTTAATAGGTTAAGGTACCTATTTCATGTAAATTCCATTTTACGACCAATTATTATTTTATTGTTAGAATAGAATGAGCAATATGATATTACAATTGTGTAATAGATTTATTATGATTTTGCATATATTAATTATTATTTGTGCATGTATACTTGCAATAAGATAAGAATGACGATGAAACGATGATGGCTGAGACCGGATAAGATGAAAACGATCACTTGTATCAGCAATTAGGCCATTATATCTCCTTAACTGCATATGTATAAAGGAGAAGACAATGTATAAGGTGACACATGGAATCAAGTCAATAACACTTCTGTGATATCATCATCTGCAGTCTAACCGGATGCAGCTAAGACCAGTATTTTACATAAAGCGACTGCCTTATCTGACCTTCACAACCCAGTAACTGGGTAATACGATACCCCTTGGTAAAACTGGATATCATACTTTTGGCATCTGACTACTCCTAACGACTGTCAAAGATCTACAAATGACATTAACGTGCTTTCCGAGGTACGGAAGAAACTTGGTATGTAATTATGGTCACCCATCCACGGACCAACCTCGGCAAGCACGGCTTAACATTAAAGATCGCCCCTTTAGCCACGAGCTCCTCCACTAACACATTAACACAACACTTCAATAAAACACACAATTGAATTAATAAAACTTCTGTGTTATCTGGGAAAATATACAAAGGTTATAATGGTACATACTTATGGATATGCATAATAAATCCACGGTTTTTTCCCATGCCAAGGTAGAAACTACACACGTGTTAGTATTACTTGCGCAATAAGTTTTGTTGTATATTTTTTTTTGGAGATTTTTGATGAGTCTGTTCTTTTAAAAAATATGTTTCACTTGACCTAACCAATCATAGAATATAATATACTACGAGTATTCTAACATCCATTCCTTATTTTATGAAAATGTAAAAAGAATTAAGTCATAATTTTAGTTAATCTTTACCAAACATGGCGTGTCGTCTAAAACACAAGTTTAATAATATTTTCCTACTTATATATATACAGGGTGTAACGGAAAAGATACATACATACTTAAGGGTGTGCTACAGACCATCAAACTGAACATGTTTCTCCATCGGACAAAGATCGTTATAGCGAAAAAATTTCAGCTGCCCCATACATTCGGGCCGAATAGGTATTGCAATTTTGTATGGGGCATCAGATAATTTTTTCGCTGAAAAACATGTTTTATGATGAGAAACATGTTCAGTTTGATGGTCTGTAGCACATCCTTCAGTATGTATATACCCTTTCCGTTACACCCTGTATATATATATGTAAGATAGATTGTAAGGTATTTATGCTATGGGTCTTTGTTATCCGAATTAAATGATTTGATTGATTGATTGAAAACCAGCGTCGGGCTATTTTCTGAGCTGGACCTATTTGGCACAGCCGTGACACATGCATTTTTTATTTCTTTAGATTACTTTTTTTTTTTTGTTGTTTGCACTTGTGGCAAAGGCCAAATCAACCTTTTTTCTTTCTTGATTGACTAACCTACCTAGTATATTGTATAACACGCCTTATGAATCTTATGATCCAATGAGTCTTAAAAATATTCATATCATTTGAATAATCACTAATCGATCGGCTTGTTTTACATTTTTTATCCATAAATATACAACTTCGACATAATAAAGGTATTCATGTACATAAATAAACATCGGAACCCGGAATCAAAAGTGGTAGTTATGAGCCAAGTTCGGATCCGGTCACGAGTGCCAGTCCACACCGATGGTTCCGTATTATTGTGGTGTAGGTCACAGTATTGTTTTATAGAAAACTTTTTGTTTTGTTTGTTGAATTTTGTTGGGAACAGGTTGATATTCATACTTATTGATATTTCTGGTAGTTTAACTTCAGTGGGCTGGAATACTTATTAGGTTCAAACATCCGGGCGAAGTCTTTTCAAGATTGCAACATTGTTAGTCTTTTATGACACAAAACTGCCAAAAGTGGAATGATTTGGAAGACACCTACACTCAGCATTGGGTGGCCAAAGGTTAAAAAAGAAAAAGTGTTTGCTTATAATAGTGAAGGAGAAGTTCCACCATTTTGTATGGGCGAAATACCCAGTCAACGGTACGAACAAGTACATTATAAGAGAATCCTTGTAATTTAAGGAAAGATTCTATTACCTAGGTAGGTACCTCTAAATCATCGACAGATCAAAGTTAATTGTCTATTGTGATACGCAGGCTTGACTTTAAGTGGTTGTTTGTTGATCAAGCCTTTATAAAATTAGGTACCTATAGTTAATTTTTCTTTAAACAGGTTGTTGCAGACTGCATTATCATCGGTCCTTAAGAAATATAGATTTTTTGTTGTTATTATTAATAATTTTGGAGGACTTCCACCACTCTGACGTTATAAACCTTATAAAAAATAAAATAGGTTTGAAGTAATCTTTACACGTATTTTATACCAATACCAACAAAAAAATACATTGTACTTCAAAAATGTACTTCCATTTTCTACGAGATAATTTCAAATTAAATTAGCGTTTAATTAAATACCTTCAAAGAATTTTGTCGCAAACAAGTGCTCTCAAGCCTCTCAAGCATGTGATAAGGTCTTTTCTCATCTCAAGTATAACCTTAAAAAACTCATCGGGTCAAAATGTATTTAATTATATCAAGTCAAAAAGATCCTTGTTTGTCTTTTAAGAAGGTGCATTTCGCAGCTTCGCAAATTGCTGTGAAATACTTCTAATATAATAATAGTAATAACTACAGTTGTGGTTAATATTTTTTTTTTCTAGATATGAGACCTAGGTAGATCAATGTTTCGTCCCCGTTAACCGCTGTATTGCAACTTTTACCGAAATCGTTACAGCCGTTTTCGAGAACGTGATAACAAAATTTATTAATATAATATTATAGTACAAATATTGCTTATCTAATAGTATGGGATATGATATTATAGGATTTATAATTACTTTTAATTTTTGATCTTATGGTTGCATAGCCTTAAGGCGGTCACCTAGCAAACAACCTTGAGTATGCGTACCACCGCGCCAGCCAAAAAGTCACTCAATTTGTGAATTAAAAAAACAAGCGGTTCAACAAAAAAAAATAGAGAAATATTTTAATTTTTCAATGATTTATCTTCAAATTAATCGAACGACACTTTTAGCAAAAGATGCATGAAATAATGATTACAACAATTCTTTTACAAGGAAATTTCATTCACAACATTGAGAAGGAAAGAGATACAATATGATGACATGAAATCGAACATTAATAATACTTTGGGTTACTTTACTGCTGGGGTGATTGTGGAGAATGCAATTGTGTCCACGCACCCCAGCCAGTGACGAGGAGGTACACCGTTTGGTTTTAGTCAGTACGAGTCTGACAGAACCCCTCCGCTTTCCCCAGGACGGATTGAGGTTTTCCTATTTAGAAGAAGTTTTTTTCTCTTAACGTGTGAGTTTGAGTATGCCTTTGACAAACGCACAATCGCAAGGTTTTGCTCGGAGTATCAAAAAATCAAAATCAAAATCAAAATATTTTTATTTCACATAGGCCTACATGGGCACTTGTAAAACGTCGACAAAAAGCTCGGTTCGGGTTGGTCGTTTCCTATGGAGAAGAACCGGCAAGAAACTCCATGGTTACTCTTTTAAAATCATTTGGCTTTACAATTTTTCTATGTTACAGCGTTGGCACTTAAGTATGAGTGGACATCGTAGGCCCGACAATAAGTCGTTGCTTACTACAAAACGTAGAACAAGATAAAAAGTTACCAAGGATCTAGGAATCTATAAGGCCTACAATGTCCACACATTTACAAACAATCGGTAAATAAGAAAATGAGTCTATACAAGCAAAAAAAAAAAGAAGATATTGCAAAAAGACTAGATTAAACAAGTGACACAAATGTTGTCATCCGTGCTGTAACTATTCTAAACAAAATGGTGTAATGATTAAGAAAATATTGTAAAACATCTGATTAAAAAATAATGGAAAAAAGTAAATAAAAATAAAAAAGTAAATAAAATAAAACATAAAAAAAAAAATATATAAGATTGAGAATAGTTAGAGACATCCACACATTTGTGCCGTTTTATGAGCTACCAGGGAAGCCGCATGTGCGTAGGGGCTCAGGCCAAACTTCTTTATCTTCAACATAGTCCTTAATTTTGTAATATGCTTTTTTAATTAGGACACGTTTGATATAATTTTTAAACTTTCCATCGGTCAGTTCTGTAACTGACTTTGGCAACTTATTATAAAAGCGTATACTGTTAATAAGAAATGACTTGCTAGTTTTAGTTAATCTAAATTTGGGTATTACAATTTCGTGTTTACTGCGTGTATTTATATTATGAAAGTCGCTTCTAATTTTGAAAAGTCCTCGGTTTTTGCGGACATATAAAATACATTCTAAAATATAGAGTGAAGGCAGAGTAAGTATATCGATTTCTTTAAATTTTTCTCTGAGGGACTCGCGAGGACCCATTTTATAGATGGCGCGGACTGCCCTCTTTTGCAGTATGAAAATTGAGTCAACGTCTGCTGCCGATCCCCACAGCAGAATGCCATAGGCCATAATACTATGGAAATAAGCGTAGTATACTAACCTAGCCGTGGCTACATCAGTTAGCTGCCTTATTTTCCTAACTGCATAGGCAGCTGAGCTTAACCTTCCCGAAAGAGTTCTAATGTGCGCCCCCCACTGCAGTTTTGAATCGATAGTAATCCCCAAAAATACAGTTTCCGCTATAACATCAAGTTTTTTGCCGTCAAGATTTAAATTTAGGTCACGTTGTGGTACATTTGGTAAAGAAAACTTAAGACATTTTGTTTTATTCGTATTCAGTAAAAGATTGTTGGCTGCAAACCATTTTGAGAGAATAGTTAGGCTTTCGTTGACGTGTAAGACGTCCGTATCTTTTCTATGAATTTTGAAAATTAGCGAGGTGTCATCAGCAAATAGAATTATATCCGAAAATTTGGCCATCATGTAAGGGAGGTCATTAATATAAACAAGAAACAAGAAAGGGCCGAGAATTGAACCTTGGGGCACGCCCATCTTGACTATAGACCCGCAGGACGTCGCCCCATTTACATTTACTTTTTGCTGCCTGTCCGATAAATAAGAAAGTACAAGATCAGCAGCTAGTCCACGAATTCCGTAGTGGTGTAATTTACAGATCAGTGTTTTGTGGTCGACGCAGTCGAACGCTTTTGAGAGGTCACAGAAGATGCCAATAGCATCCTGGGACTTCTCCCAGGATTCCAAAATGTAACTGATGAGTTTCACTCCCGCGTCCGTTGTCGAACTACCCTTCGTGAAACCAAACTGCTGACTATGCAGTATCTTATTAGAATTGAAGTGAGACAACATCTGGTCCAGCATGATTTTTTCATAGATTTTACTCAATGCTGGAAGCACAGATATAGGTCTATAATTAGAGGGATCACTCTTACAACCTGATTTGAAAATTGGTACTACTTTACTATGTTTCATCAGGTCAGGAAACTTACCGCTGTCTAAACATTGATTGAATATGCCTGCTAAGACAGGAGCAATTGAGTCAATGATGTTTCCAAGAACCTTGACTGATATCCCCCATAAGTCTTCAGTATTTTTTATATTGAGACTTTTGAATGCGTTTTTAATTGTATCAGTACATACTGGTTTAAATTTAAAGTTAGGTAAGTCTTTTGTAAAGTTCTCTTTAAGAAGAGCTTCAGCTAAAGTAGCTGAGGAGGGGAGAGATTTCGTAACCTCTAACGGAATGTTGGCAAAGAAATTGTCTAGAGTCTCAGCGACTTCTACCTTATCACAAATGGTTTTATTATCTATTTTCAAAGACAGTTCATTCTTATCTCGTTTTTGCGTCTTTCCTGTTTCTCTGTTAATTACCTGCCACACAGATTTTATTTTATTCTTAGAAATACCGATTTTATTACTTATTGTTATAGATTTTGCCTGAGCGCAGACACTTTTGAATATTTTTGAATAGTTTCTAACATAAGTGTGAAAGACTTGATCTGAGGTCAGAGATTTTTCGTGATATAAATTGTATAAAATATCTCTGCTTTTTCTTATTCCCGCAGTGGCCCATTCGCTAAATTTTGGTTTTAAGTTGACTTTAACTTTTTTTACTGGACACGTTTTATTAAATTCCTGGCAAACTGTGGAAAATAATATACCATAGTTTATATTGGGATCTTCTAAATCAAAACTAGCGTTAGAAAGATTGCTAAGAACATTATTATTAAAAGATTTTAATTTATTTTTAGAAAGAGGTCTTAATTGAATTGATTTAACTAAGTGTAATTTTTTTTCTAACTCAAAAGATACAAGTTGACCAGTATGGTCTGACCTAACGCCACTAATTAATGAAGAATCTTTTACTATGCAATTAGTAAATATATTATCTATGCATGTAGCTGAGGTTGCTGTTATTCTGGTTGCTTCATTAAATAAATATTTTAAGTTGAATGATTTAAACAATGAGACCAGCTTACATTTTTCTGGTGAATTGACTAACAGATCAATATTTAAGTCACCACAAACAAAAACTAATTTATTATCTGTGAAAAGTTTACTAAGTATTTCTTCCATTGTGATTAAAAATAATGACAAGTTTGATGCTGGTGGTCTATACACACATAAGACAGTATGACCCTCAACCTCTGCACATGCTACCTCACATAAGCGATCAACAGAGTAAGCAGTGATATCCTTCCTCTCCTTATATCTGAGACAGCTATTACAAAGTATCAGGGTACCACCACCCACTGAAGATCTGTTGAACGCACTGGCAACTGAAAAATTATTTACATTAAACAGCATCCTATCTGGTTTTAACCAAGTTTCACTAAAACATTAAATATCCATGTGGTATTTATCTACTAACATTTCCACGTCTAAAATTTTGCCGGAGAAGCGATTTATATTCTGGTGATAAAGTAAAATATTGTTACCAGGCTTCTCTTTTGTCGGCTCTAATAGTTTAAAGAATCTATAACAGTATTATTGGAGACACAAGATAATACTGTTTCATCACTTAACCCATCATCATCATCATCATTATCATCTTAAAAGGTTCCACACATCGGTCCCATCGTGGCCCCAAAGCCTGCTTTTATGCAACAGTGCGTAAGCGTAGTGCGTCTCTGGTGCGCTGGGTGCGCGGCAACCCCAACAGCGTACTGATGATGATAGCCGACAGGCTCGACTGTCCATACATACGATGCTGCAGTGACTTGCACTTCACCTGCAGTCGTCCGCTGTCTACAATAATTGTGACGGTTAGGTGTAATGTGATTTCTTATTTTAGTTTTTATTGTGTATGTTTAATTGTGTGTCGTGTATTATTTGTTATTATTAAATTTTTGTGTATTGAATAATGAGTCCTTGTCACTTTAATAAATAAATGAAATTAATTATTTAAAAAAAAGCCACATTTAGACACAATTAAAATTAAAGCCACTCGTCGGCTGTGTGACGGATCGAGAAAACGTCAATTACCAAAGTTAGTCCAGATTCCAGATGAGTTTAAATTATTTGGCCCGCCTAACTTCCGTCCTTTTATTTTATTTTTAAAATAGTGTTCACCTTTTAAACCTATATTAGTTAATAATAGCTGGCATCAATACAAACCATTATTGTATGAGAAAAAAATTCTAAAGCGTAAGATTTCCGAGATATAAGAATATTCCATCAAAGTACCAATATTCGCCATTAGTACCTACGACTTTGATTTTATTAACTGCTCAAAAAACCTGTATGAATGAATCTTCCAAACCAAAAGGTTTGCGAGAACTGTATGCGATAAAAATGTACCAGAATATAATTTATTCCACGCGGACGGAACCCTATTTGCCATGTTATTAAGTCAGTCGTGACTGTGATTATGGGCCGGACAAGTCATGTTCAAACACAAACAATGAAGGGAAGGTCGATTGGGTTGACACACTGATCTAATAATTTTAATATTGTTACTTTTTTATACTATCATCATCATCATTAGCCTATAATGTTCCCACTGCTGGGCCACAGGCCTCCTCTTCTATGAGAGAGCAGCGGTGGCCCAGTGGTAGCAGCCCCGACTTACGAGCAGTAAGTCGTGGGTTCGAACTCAGGCAGGCGCATTACTTTGTGTAATTTATTTCATCGTCGCTGCTCTCAAAAACGGTGAAAGAAAACATTGTGAGGAAACCGGCATGTCCTAGAACCAAAAATTCGATGACATGTGACATCTACCAACCCGCACTGGGCCCGCGTGGTGGATTACAGCCCACTCCTCCTTTATACTATAAATTACTCAAATTAATGCCCTCTTTCAGTCTCCTACTTTGCTGTGCCCTTACAGGGTCCATATTTATGTACCTAGCTTTAAGCCTCTTGTAACATATTTACAAGTATTCCAGAACAGAAGCTACAAAGCTCAGAAGCTGGTTGAAAACTGGGGGGATGGATATGACATTCCCTGTTGCTGTACACATTTTTCTCTTAGAGAAATCAATAACTATTCAAATTCATCCAACATGGTCAACGAAAACAAATAATTTATTTTACTTTCTTCATAAAAATAAAGTATGAGCTTTTGCAGAAACAAACACAATATGATCTGATGCGGCCACAAAATTACCCTCTGATAATTAACGTCTTACGGCCTTCCACAGAAGCTTTCGTTTTAATTGTGACCATTACACGCCTGGTTTCATTAGCGCACCAAACCACTAATACCCATTAATTCTGAGAAGTAAAACATTTTCTCACTAAGAAACGCAAACAGTTTAAAAATCATGAAAGCAAGCAAGAATCTTTAGAAGCAAGAATCTTTAGGTTGTTTTTTTTTTGTGAATCTATGAGACGTCTAATATCCACAGTGTTCTTTTTTATTTCTCGAGTTTTTTTCTTATTTTTCAATAGGCTTGCGTTTGGCCGCAACTTGCCTGATGTGAAGCGATGATGTGGCCTAGGGTGGAGCACGCTTGCCTAGAAGAAACCAATTCTAGATCCAGATTATAATGATCGGCAAACCGGAAAACCGGCAGTGTATTTCCAAAGACTGGCAATTCGCTCAAAAAATGTGAAAGCGTAGTGTTTTTATTTTTTGCATTTATTTTTGAATTTTATAGGAGGCCTTATTAAAAATAATATGCATGTAAAATTCTAACTATTTCATAGGTAGGTATACCTATAAATATAATATGAAGTATCTACTTACAATAATATTAACATAATTCGTTCATTCACTCTCTGATAGACGCACAGCCTAAATGCCCATAGCCTTTTAACGTCAGAGTTCTTTTAAAAGACGGATTTAGAAAATAAAAGGGATTAAATTGGGGTGAAAGTTTCTATGGAAGTTCGAAATTTTTACCAATAAAAACTTGCATACTATTGTGACACATGGTTTGTATTCTTAAAAAGTCTGCCAGAAAGTTCAATTCCCATTGACAACAATAGCTGCGTAAAAACAAATGCCCATCAACAGAACCCGAATCACGACCAATACGCAAATTCTGGCCGACATTGGAACGTTTCAAACCATTGAGTGGGCAGTGAAACTAAATGGGAATAGAGTTCAATTCCGTTTGAGTTAATGGGGAAGGGATAGGTACCTATATAAGTGACCCTACTCCCTAGACGGTTACAAGTTGACTGCGAAGTTTCTTGTTAAACTCCACATGAGTGCGAAAAGCGTTGAGTTGAGTGATACCTAAGTTTCCTTGAGAAAAAGGTTATACGGCACGTTTTATTCTCATTGAAAGAGGTCTCAAAAGAAAAAAACAAAATGAAAAATACAGGTATAAATATATTATATTGAGGAGCTCGTGGCAAAATAATAACAGCCACACGGGTCGATCTTCAAGGTTAAGCCATGCTTTGCCAAGGTCGGTCTGTGGATGGGTGACCCTCATTACGTACCGAGTTCCTCCGTGCCTCGGAAACCACGTCAAGCCGATGCAGATGTTTGACAGTCATTACTGGTAGTCAGTGGCCCGAAAGTCTGACAACCAGTCTTACCAAGGGGTATCGTATTACTCAGTACTAACTGGGTTGTGGGGGTCAGATAGGCAGTCGCTCCATGTAAAATACTGGTATTCTGCTGCATCCAGTAAGACTAGAACCCGACCCAAATAAAGTTGAAAAGAGCTAGGCATATGATGATACATTTAAGAACATTGAAGCCAAGTTAAGGAATAATAAAAATAACACCGTGTTTTTCTTCGAATTTTAAGTCATGATGAATATATAAACTTCTTAGTTAGGTACTTAAATAAATTCAAAAGCCTTCTAAGTATATTGCTAATCGATTATATTCTCCAGAGTAGGTACCTAAGTCATTTAAAATTTTAAAAGTGGTTTAAAATAAAAATTACAATGGGGCGCTTCTTCCGCCTAAAATAATTTTCACGGTCGGTGATTAAATTTTCATTAAAAGGGTAAAGTGGTTATCAAGATGATTTTAAGAAGCGTTGAGTGGTTAATTGAATGAAAAATGTGGAACTTCGAGGGTTTTAATCTCTTACTTTTAATGACTTACGCCTCTGAAGATACCATTTAGTAAGTTTTATTTGAATTTTATGGGCGAGTAGCTTCTTCCCACCTATATTGGGCTCATTGACAAAATGGTCACTTTTTACCTCTAAAGAAAAAGGAACTCTTTTAGAACCACTTTGTTGTCCGTCTGTCTGCCTGTCTGTCTAGCAGCCGAGAAGCATTTTTCAGGCACGCGTAGAGGTATCAAGTTGAAATTTATATCTAATAGTCCAGTACGGTACTTGAGGAGCTCGTGGCTAAATAATAGTAGCCGCACGGGTCGATCTTTAAGGTTAAGCCGTGCTTGCCAAGGTTGGTCCATGGATGGGTGACTATAATTACATACCGAGTTTCCTTCTTTGGTCACGGCTGTCATTTATAGATCTTTGACAGTCGTTACGAGTAGTCAGAAGCCAAAAGTCTGACATCCAGTCTTACCAAGGGGTATCGTAGGTATTACCCAATTACTGGGTCGTGGAGGTTAGATAGGCAATCGCTTCATGTAAAATACTGGTACTCAGCTGCATCCGGTTAGACTGGAAGCCGACCCCAAGATAGTTTGGGAAAAGGCTAGGCAGATGATGAGTCGATTACGGTACTTTTGGGTCGTTGTCAGCTGTGAAAAAATAAAACTTGTAAGTCAAAGCGATCGAAAGATAATATTATGACCATTTAGGTCGGAATTTCACAAGGGAATCAAAACCTATATTTTTTAATGGCAACTCATGATAATATTGTTTTGACTGGCACTGGTGATGGCATTAGCATCCTTTGCTGTCACTGGTCATCACATGCGGTTAGTCGCATCTCATGCAAGTCGCATCTCATGCAGG
Source organism: Cerastis leucographa (assembly GCA_963082945.1). Taxonomy (NCBI): domain Eukaryota; kingdom Metazoa; phylum Arthropoda; class Insecta; order Lepidoptera; family Noctuidae; genus Cerastis; species Cerastis leucographa. The sequence continues at coordinate 13,484,625 of OY720356.1, read as the reverse complement.
TAAAGCTTTATTCGCTGAGTAAAGTAATTCGTCATAGCGTACTTTCTGACTAACGTAATTCGTACTTACGAACTTTATGTTTATCGTACATCGGTATTTTGAACTTCGGAGTAATGTAATACAGTCAGTAGTAGGTGTTTAGGAAAATGATGCTTTTTTATTTTAAGTGTTACGAATCGTTATCATGATCAGCGGTGGGTAAAACTGAATTTATTAAGTAAACCCCAAAGGACACTCAACCCGTTTTGTTTTTTTACGTTTATTTAGTAAAACCTCAGCCGCTAAAATTAATCGTCAAACATGTTCAGGGACAGCCGTCGATGAAATAAACCGCGATCTGCGTAACCTTGAACAGTTGCGTCAAACATCAATTAATTTTATACGATTTATTCATGTTTGCTACAATCTAAACGTTAAACCTTGTTGTGCTTAAATTCCGACAGATCCACGATTGGTTTCACATGGTTTATTTGATTTGAATTCGCAGTAAAACGGATAAACATTAATTCTGTATGATTTTTGAACGTATCCAAACAAAATCAGGTCGGTTATTCCAGTTGATTGCGGACGATAATTGAACGTGGCATCAGTTGATTAGGTTATATAAATTAAGAAGTAGGGCACAACACATATCGCATAATTTCCTGAAAAAGTAGATGGTGTGCCAATCTTTAAAAACATAAAAATTACTTCATTATTACATCACGCCTGTAATCCCCGATGGGTTAGGCAGAGGTATACATAATAATACACCTACAATTCGCCAGATATGTTTAGTCCCATGTAATAGGGGACGAGCCTATTACCAACAACCGGGCACGAATACAAACTACGTGGTTGCTACTGAGAAATACGTGTCGAGAAAATCCCATACTGACTTTTGCCCTACCTGGGAATCGTACCCAGGACTCATGCTCAATAGTCGCGCTTGCAACCACAACCAAGACCAACGAGATCACCGATCCAAAAATAACTCTATCTTTCTACAAGAAGGTATGTCATGCATGAAGATGGGCCACGGAATGCTGTTTATACTGACAGTGCGTTCCCGTGTGATGATTTCCGAATACGCGTCGGTAAACCGAAGCTATACCATGCCACCCATATTTCGCCAGTTATAACACGAACTCAAAACAGTCGCTTGTAATTTCTACGAAAACTATTTAGATATTCTTTACGAACGTAAGTCTTTCATAAACATAACTGTTTCAGAAGTTTATTTAAGAACGCTTATTAATACTTTATTTAATACTAGCTGTCCCGCGCAACTTTGTCTGCGTCACATTTTCCCCGTTTTCGCAACATTTTTCATTGCTGCTCCGCTCATATTGGTCGTAGCGTGATGATATACAGTATGTTAGGTTAACGAGGGACATATTGAGGGAGGGAATTCAGTATTCGATTCTCGTCCCAAATATGTAAAAAACCTATAACGTATATAGAAGAATTTTTAATGTTTTGTTTAGTGTCTAGATATTTTGGACTGTCCTAAGCCAGGTAAGTTTAAAGTATGCAGGGAAAATGGATTATAACTAAGAGTCATTGCCCCGCTCACATGTTCTGCGATAGTATTAAGTCGCTAGCGCAAGGGTGTATACACGTTGCGTGTCATTTGCGAAAATTTTGGTATGGTTCTGTCTGTTATTTATCAGTGTTTTTTTTTTGTTTATATTTTTATTAGTATCATGTTAGCATGTACTATTATGGGTTTGAATATGTCCCTCGTTTAAACTAACATACTGTATAGCCTATGTTACTTTTAATACCTTCAAGAATATGTGTAGAAATTTTCATGATGATCAGTTGAGTAGTTTTCGCGTGAAAGCGTAACAAACAAACTTACATTCCCATTTATAATATTAGTAGGGATTTTAACCTACTTTGTATCATTTTATTGAAGACATCACAACTTTAATAGTAGAGTGCTTGCATTTTAGGAGCCATACTATTTGCATTTTTTATTACAATTTCTTATTAAGAATAACATTTTAGCACCGTATAATATACCAAGTTAATACATTGCCATGGCGTCCTCACTATGTTTGTCTTCACTGTGTTAGGAGCAGTGGTGATGAAATGGGTGAATTTCAACAAATGCCATTTTTTTATCATATCGGTGAACTTTTTCATTTATATTTTTTTTTGTATATTTTTCAGGTTTAATGTAATCTTTAAGATATCAAATATCCCCAAATTTAATATCATCAACGTATCATTTAAAACTAAGGAGAAAATTCAGTTTGAATTCTGGTTTTCACCGATATGACAAACCGGCACCGATTATTTTTTCTGTACACCGGTATGATAAGTTTATGCACCGAAATGATGTACAGCGATATGATAATCTATCACCCTTTGAACATCAAAAAATGAAATAGTTAGTAGGTACCTATATGTTTTTACAAGGGTGACTTAGAACTGAAGAACTGAACCGAGTGTCTTATGTAAGTAGATCACATCCAAAGAGAACTGAGTTCTTAGAAATTCAGTTGTTTTTTTTTTTTTAAATTAGCTACCTTTTTGTTATATTTACTATAGGTACTATGAATTTTAAAAAAATATGTTTATTTTTATTATCATTGTCTTTGTAATAGTATTATACTTTACATAACGAAATGACACGGGATCTACCGATATGATAAAACGAATCACCGAGATGATAAAATGATCTACCGATATGATAAAGTAATTCACCGATGTGACAAAACTGTGCGTTGATCATGAATCAAAACACCGATATTAGATATTAGACACCGATTGATTTTTTCGGTGTAAATTATCACATCGGTGGTAATAAAAACCACCGATTACAGCGATATGAGAACAGCGACGTGAGAAATAACACACTTTTTCGAAAATTAGAAAAAATGCATAATATCTAGGTTAAATTCAATAACAGTCAATGAAGCTAATTTACTTACTACCTGTGTTAGAACCAAACAACAAAAATAAAACTACTCATTACACTAGAAAAATGCAACCACCGATAATATAAAATAATTGTCCGGGAACAACTTAAATGGCGTACTTATGTTATTGGCGAGAATATGCAGCGATTTGACACAAATCCGTCCTGACTGCGCACTAGCACACACTAACGAGGAAAATAAAATTGGGGTGGGGACGCTGTCGGACTCGTCGATGTAAAGTTAGGTTTAAATTACTTTTGTCCAGCGATATGAGAACATTTGGCAGGACAGGTACGGTTGTGCCTCTCAGTAATAATAATCGTTAATTATGTAATAAAATATGCTATATATTAATAACAAAACTAATATTATATAAAATAGAATAAGTTATATACTTAACTTACTTATTTCTATTAGTGTATAAGCTTTTTTGTTTGTAAAAAAAAGTAGAGGGACAGCACCGATTTGAAAAAAATAGAGGTTTATGAATTTATTTCAACCTTTGTAAATAGTCCTAGGCAAATTATATTTTTGCCACAACCCAATAACTGCCTATTAAATACTAAAAAATATAATTCTGAACGATATTCCTTTTTTCAAATACTAATTTCACCGAAGACAAAAAAATAAGTCATTTGGGAAATTCACCCAAATACATTTTCCAAGTAAAATACCTGTCTGGGTTCGAACGCACAACACGCGTCTCGTAAGTAATCGGGGTCGTTACCATTGAGCCACTGCTCTTCTTAAGATAGATAAATACAAGCTGTTGTTTTGCATCCTCGTCAAATTCAAGGAGGTACCTATGCTAGTGATTCTCGACCCGAAGCAATAATAAAATGGGTTGACTTTTTTTTTCTTATTTACCGAAATCGGGAAGTGTGAACCACCCTTATTTTAAACACGGCACGTCCGATTTTCGCCCTATTATCGCGCTTTCACACATGCAAACAATCTCAAACGTTTGTTCGATAATTTCTTATTTCTTAAACTACGTTAAGGGGGTTATTCTGAAAGACAGACCAACTTAAATAACCAAAAAAATCTGCGTTTATTAGTAATTAACTAGGTACCGTAATTAAAATTTACTATTTAGGTTTATTGTGACAACCTCCTAAATTTTGACGAGGACGCAAAACAACACCTTGTATACCATGTATTTTCAGTACGTCATTCTGAACACCACAGAGATTTTTCATCGATAATTAAAAAAAACAACCTGTGTAAAAAGAAGAATAATCTAGAGTACAATCTAGGTATCTACAGCATGTATATAGGTCCATGTCTTTTCTATTTTCACTTGAACCTATTGTTTCCAATTTCGAACCAATCGTTCCCTAAGTTTATTAAATTAAGGATCAGGTATTTTCCCTGAGGGTAAATAGGTAACTAGTTTAAGGAAAAATTAATTAATACAAAAATAAAACATTGCTTGGGGAGGTAGAAAGCTAATAAATCAAGTTTTTTGGCGGTTGTGTATAATTTATTAATTATTGGAAAAAGAAGACATACTGCGCCGACCCCATATTATAATTGGGATACAGACAGGTTGCTGATTAGTCCCATTGCTGGGAGCGTGTAGCTATCGGTAAGAGTAGTGTGGGATGCCCCGCAGTTAGAAGAACCAATGACCTAAAATAGATGGAGGGACAAACCAGTGTGCGGATTACAGGGTTTTGTGGCGTAACTTGGAAAAGCCCACATACTCTAGACAGACTCCTAGAGCCCATTAAAAGTAACGTACTGGTTGACCTCAATAGAAATATTCTTAAAATTAATCAATTATAAAGATACCAGGCTGAATGTATATAAATATTATTAAAAGAATTTTATATCATAACCAATCAAATTTTGTATGCATTATGTATGACCGTCCAGCTGGTTATCAACAATGTTGCAATAATTGTTATGTGAGCGAAAACCTTGAATTATCAATACAGATCAGTTATTATAGGATTTGCATTTTAAGTATTATTGATTGATACTTTAGTGTTCTAACTTCCTTGGTGCAATGTACCTTTTTTTTGTTACGAGTATCGGGGGGAAACCTTCAAAAGGCGACCGGTTTTTTGGGATTCTTATCCCTTAGGCCTTTTGAAGGTTTTCCGGGGAGTGTCGGATTTTATACCTCAATAAAACCACCCGGTGGTAACCATCAGCACAGACCTGTCCGGAGCCCCCTCTGTGCAAAGCCTGTTTGGGGCACATCCCTGGGGAGATTGTGAAAGGGTCTTCCATGAGTGTACAATATACCTACGATTTTTACAGATACCTACAGATATCTGGAATAATTGATGAATTGATGGATTAATTCCAATGCGTAGATCTCTATGGATAAGAATGGGCAAGAAACTCCATGAACTTGGTTACATCATTCATGTGCGGAATTACAAATATGTGAGAACGATGTACAAATACATGCAAGTTAAGAGCGTCTAAAGTAAATCAATAATTCAAAAATAAAGTAATTAAAATAAACCGTTTCAGCTAAGAGATGACTGACAGCGCCCGTTCACGAATAGGACGCATGTAGCAACTATCATTCAACTCAAACATATTGAAGGGAACTAAATGACTCGACACACCCGCCACCATCGGCGTGACATTTGAGTGAGCATGACATTCACCCAAACACCAGGTAGGTACTCAGTAAATGGTGGCTTTACAGTACATAGTACTCACACATGTGCTATGCAATTACATAATAATAAGAGATTGCATCTATGGACATATGAAATTATATTTTGGGACGAAGAAAGCATACTGTTTAGGAAAAACGAAGAATTTTTTGAAAGTTGGACAAAAGTTTAGGACGAACGAAGAATAAATCCCTAATCATAATAGTCGATCAAAACAAGTGCAAAATAAACCAGCTTACCAAAAACTCAGGTAACACGTCCAAAAATTAATCCGTATACACTAACACTAATCTTACTCAACCTCCCTTCAGCAAGGCTTGAAATATTTCTTCATCGAAATCAGGTCACAATCAAAAATACTTGTGTCAGAATACAATCGCCCGAATACTTTAATATGGACCTCAATTCCCGATGCAGAACACCTCGGTCTATTTCAATTCGCAAAGCGATCGCTGTCTGGTAGAGAGAGTAGAAAATGTGAACTTTAGATATAGCTGACCTAACTAGAACTAACTTTAGTAGTTTTGTGTTTATACCGAGACAACAATATCTTCGGCTGGGAAAAGTTTAAGTTTAGCTGTTGTTCCAGTTTCTCTATGTCAGAATATGTGGCTTGTTATATTTTTATGAGTTGAGCTAAGAGGAGTTTTGTAACGTCACTATTCTAGCTTCGCTCACATAGCGGTCGAAAATTATCCCTAAAGAACGTAATATATTTTGTCCTAACCCAAATCTTGGTCCACCTGCGTCGACGAAATCCGTTTAACAGTTAAGACGTGAAATGGAATTTAACAGACAGACATCTAATTTTAAGTTTTAAAACGAAATACTTGACATCATTTTTTCATTACAGATAAGTATTTACAAGGATAGCATACAGATCATTGGCAGTCTCGTCATTTGCGCAATTTAGTGAAACCATTTGCCGGAAGCAACTCGAATCGCATTGCTCCTATCTTTAAATAAGCTGCTGCTAAGCTTTCCTGCTGCATTTTTATACTGCTCATCAGATTTGTAGGCTTTTTACCTCGATTTCCAATCAAAACTCAAACACACTCAAATCTAGACCGTAACTCAAGACTAAAATTTTCATTTTCCATTTAATTTACCACTGGTTTAGTCGGAACCAGAGGCTTTGTAATAAAAGGAAACCTCAATCCTGACTTGCAAACGAAAGATAAAGACTTGCAAGAACCACAGAGCAATTTAAAAGCGATAATGAGCTAACAATAGCCACGAACTTGTTGCAAGTCTATTAACCGACTAAACAGAGAAGCAATTAGTAGTATAACGATCGTATTTAGGTACCTACCGAACGTGTTTGGTCGAGTAAACAGGTTTCTATTAATGTCCCCACAAGCTGTGTTAAGCTGTCATTTGTGCAACCGTCGAACAATTATGAGTGTTTCTATGGAAGCTGTTTGAAACTAAATGGTTGGAATAAATTATTCGTTCCTGGTAATCAATGGTAGTTTTTTTTTTAATACCGCCTCAGGCTGTTCTTAACGCTTATCAATTTTAGTCTTAATGAGATTCACAAAAACCGTGACTTAGGTTTGAATATGAAAAATTTTAGACATGATTTACACCCTATGCAAATAATTAACCAAACTAATTTGGCAGTAACATTGCGTGACTTACAAGTTCAATATTAAATATCAAGAGCAGGTTTTAAGTTCCCGGTTGACCAGTTTCCCGCACAGCACTTTGTATTCACATAAAAACCACTCTCCGCTTGTTAAATCCAGTGGCTAACTATTCCCGGAATTCCCAGTAGACTGTAAACGAACGTTTTAGTGAAAATATCTTGTCCGCGCATTTGGGGGATCGTAGTGAACGCTGTTCTCCCTGCATTTTCAATTCTGTGTATCCCGATGGCTTTTGTGTCTAGATTGGTATTCTAAGTACAATGCATTTTGGCTGTCAGTGAGATACGAATTCGTTTATAACTGTTGGTATAAACTTTCCAGTTTAGGTACTAAGGGTGGTGTTAATACGTTGGCTGCCAGACAATAGACACAATTGAAAATGTATTGTTTAAGGTCACCGGTGACCGGAGCGGCGGTGAAGGTGTGTGGAATCAAATATTTGTGCAGAATGTGAACGCTTCAAAAGTTGATCATAATCATTAACTCCTGCTGGATAAACGCTAATGTACCTATATCATTTATTTCGATCCCCGGCCACTCTCATCCAGCTATTAGACATCAGTTATCAAAAGAAGATTGTCCCGTCCCTGCACGCTATGATAAAGGCAATAACGAATGTCGATTCCTCGTCGTCTGATGTTGCCAAAGTAAAACCAGCGACAATAAGAGAATTGACTATTACTCGAAACTCGACTTCATGCAGCAAGCTTACACCCACAAAACAGCTATTACTGAAACAATCCCGTTTCTAGAATCTTGCCTGCACTAAGGTCGACCAGCAATGACGAAACGCCACACCTTCAATACTAAGATACTATTTCGCTTGGTTTCATTAAATGTTTTTAATAAATATACATGACCTACCGCAATATCTGGTAATAAAGATATTAGTTTACATAATGTGATCACGGAGAGATAGGTCAACCATACCTTCCTGGACCCCTCCAGGAAGGTACGGTTGGCCCATCTCTCTGTAATCTTAAAAGCGATTATGTGAAGCAAGGGTTACAACATACTGTGTAATTTAATAATAATTATGAAGGCTTAAATTATGGGCTATGGAAATTGAACCTTCTACCACGATTCAATACGGTTTATTTTTATTATTGGTGTGTGCTGACATGTTACAATAATTTTATGGATTCTTAGTATATTTAACTTACGCACTAATGTGTACAATCTAATTTTACTAACCTTACAGACATATGTAATGCTGGGGTGTTTGTTCCGCCACCTCTTCTGCTCAGCTAAAAGTGGCGAAGACGTACAAAAACCTGATTATTTGAAATTTTAAAATAAAACGAAAAAGAGATTTTTTTATGGAATAAAAATAAAACAAATTAAATCAATGAGGAATTAATCTATACAAATACAAATAATAAAATCGTAAAAATCTAATTCTATGTTTCGAATTGGCGCAAAAACTACTACATATTCTGTTCCAATTTTGCACAAGTATTCTTTAAAAGCTTCTTCAAATGTTAGGCTACATATTATCTCGGGTGATGAGTAATCTTTCATTACGTCCGTATTCTTCAATTGTTTCATGTTTCAGTTAATGGAGTAATCAGCCTAGACGTATTTTTCCTTCTTTATTTGTTGGTATAGTAGTCGGAACATAGTATGAGGTTGTAGCGGCACTAAAAAATTACTAGAGCACCATCTAAGACACAAATGAAAAACTAACATCTAAATCCTAAATCGCGCAGTTTAACTTTATCATGGTACGTTTTATGAATTTATTAACACCCGGACGACTACTTCGATAGCATCGTCTCTTAACGCTGGACTTGGAGCTTCGGACATTCGAGCAAGTGAGTCCCGTATTCACATTCAGCTACTACAACCATGGAAGTACATGCATATATACATGCATATACACTACTTAATATTTTCAAAACGTTTGAGTAACACAAATAAGACGAAAAGATATACTTCATAAGTGCGCAATGAAAGCGTAGTGCATTGAAATGCGTTGAAAACCAAACTGGTGGGGGGTCACACTGTGGCGCGATGTTCGTTATCATTCAAAAACATGAAGATTCCCGAAGCGCAAAATCTTTCTGGATCTTTTACTAAATAAATTAAATTCAAGCGTTTACAGTATTTTTCAGTAACATGTTTTCGGATCCTCGCTTTTGTTTTCCATCGGTTGATTAAGTTTTTAGAATTAAAAGTTTTTTTTTTAATTTTATAGGATATACCGTTGGAACTCAGGATAGATCATGAGTTGCATCTATCTGTTTTCATTCATAAACTTCTTAGCGTGCCGATGGCAATCTATATCGATAGATATCTATCGAATATAATCTATCGTCATCGACGACTGCCTCTAATACTTAAAACAAAGACCACCAAAACCAAGATGTTACATTTTATTCGTAAAGGAGTTTAGAAATATACTACGAATTCACGTTCCCATTTAATGTTCCCTGTCAATGCCAAACGAATACGCGGTCAAGTGAGCGAAGCCGCAGGCACAGCTAGTGTAACATAATTATCAACTAAAATAAATCATTGAATAAAAGTACCAGCTAGTTCAAAAATAATTAAATAAAATCCAGGAATCGATGATGATCCGTAGGTGGTGTAAGATAGTTGAAGTCAACCGTACGCGTCCGGATAATATTGTTATAATTCTTCGCAGACAGCTTCGGCGTTCTCGTCCGATTTGGACTATTGAAGTCTACTTGATAGAGACCAAATTTTTCTCTGAAATGGAAAAAACGAGTTATTGAATTATCATGACTACTTATGAGATAACACGCTTGTTCCCCAAAAGTTTTAAGCAGAGGTGTACCTTCGTCCACATTTCGCCAGTTACGTTTAAGTCCCGTGCAATAGCGGCGAGCCTATTGACATCATCCGGGCACAAATCCACACTTCGTGGCTGCTACTGAGATACTCCTGTTGGAAAAACCTCCTAACACTTTGACCGACCTGGGAATCGAACCCACCACCTCATGCTCAGCATTCGCGATTGCAATCACTAGACCAATGAGGAAGTTAACAATTAGTGACGAGCAAAACTGCATCTTTATTCCGTACTACTTCTAAAGACAATCGCTTTCTCTTCTCTGACAAAAGCTGTCATTCATAGTAGACTGACAGCTGATGTTATTGAATCAACTGAGATTGAGATGTTCAAACGCCATTATATCCTTGAATTGAATGATAAATACCTCGTTGCTCATGGGTTCGATTACTGGGTCGACTTAAAAAAACATTTAATGGCGAAATGTGTACTCTTAGATACCCATCTGCCTAACCCTTCTTCTGTTACTTATGTTATGAATGAAAACAATATCAATTACACGATTACCTCCGAAATCGAAATCTCACACATACATATTATAGTTGCACTATGTGCATATTGTACAACATTGTATAAACCTTATCCCTTATTGATATTTAGTCATGTTTCACAATACGCGTTCTGGTTATCACAGCTATGCATTCTGAACTGATCGGTCTTCAGTACTACACCGATCTAATAATGCATAGAATCAGAATTAACATTGCACTATTTCGTAGAATTTAGAGCAATCTGGTCGAATTCATTTGATCTTGCATAACTAATGCAATCATTAGGCACAAAGGCAAAGTACGAGTAAAGCTCAAATTTCTTTGCAAGGATTGTAAGTCTTTACGCAAACTAACCTATACCCGTCTTCCCATTCAAAGTTGTCCATGAGACTCCAAGCAAAGTAGCCTTTGACATTGCTGCCATCTTCGTGTATAGACAACAGCAGCTCATGAAGGTACTCATTGAAGTAAGAAACTCTGTCGTAGTCCTCCAATTGTCCCCGATCTCCCACACCGTTTTCAGTCACAATAATTGGCACTTTCAAGTCGTATTTCTCTGTTAACCAGCTAATCATTTCCCTTAAGCCTGGTGCGTAAACCTGAAAGTAACGTTTTAGTTAAAAGGTGTATTTCATGTTAGAAGTTTTGTTTTAAAGCAAGGTCTGAAGCAATTTAACTTTGAGCGAAACTTTTCTCCTAGAAAGGTCTTTGAAATAACATGAATCAAAGCCGTTTGTGGTTATGGATTCAAAATTCTGGGAATATGCTATAAAATTCTGTTTATTCCAGCACAGTAAAGATATTTAAAACCTTTGGTCTTCATACTGTGACAGAAACTTCTACTGCTGCATTGCTTAACTAGCTAATATTTAATCAGATTACTAGCTAATGCCCGCTGCTTTGCCCGCGTTTACTTCGGTAATTGTCCCCTGGGGTGATCATACTTCGACTACTAATAGCGAGTTGTAGGTCGCAATTCCTAATCTAGATACGAAATTAGAGTAATATTTAATCACCACTGTTCTCAAAACGGTGATGGACAACATCGCAACGAAAAGGCCAGTCTTAGAACCAAAAATTTGGGGACATCTGCAACTGCCCGCATTGAATCCATAAGTCTTCATGGTGGTTTCTCAAAAAAGGAAGGCATGTTTTCTTAAAGGGCAAACGTTTCAGATTTATCAAGAAACTGCTACGTGTATCAATGAACTCACAGATAACCAGTAAACTCCCGGAACAGCCCATGAAGCATGCTGTTCAACTTGTACTCCACTGTCGTGATCGTATGATGGGACTTGCCATTTACTCTCGGCAGAAGGCGTTGTTATCAAGTAGCTGGTGTAGTGGTTCAGACTGAAGAAGTCGGAACTTCCCCTCAAGGCTTCAATCTTAAAAAAAACTTTTAGTCTGTTATTCAGTAATTAACTGTTTAAAATATAAATATATTTAATATAGTCAATAAATATGATATTAATTCCCACTGATGGGATGCAAACCTCCTCTTTGCAAGAGGTATTGACCTGTTATACACCAGCCAGTGCGCCCAGTGTGGGTTGGTAAACGGTACAAAGGACAGCAATGTAATGCACCAGATCTATGCTGGTGAACTTATGAGTAATATCGCAGTTTAGTACCTTTCCCTATAATAGTATATCCAGCATGATACAAAGCAAATAAGAAAACAATACTAAATGCATAAAACTTTCTTGGCTTAAACAATTACTCAAAAGCAGTTATGGGTTGTTCCATACGGTTTGAATCAAAGATACCAGTTTCGGTTAAGAGCCCAACTGCGCACAGAGTGTGATGTGAACTGGTTATAAATTGTATTAAAATATTGGATAAGCCACAGCAGCCTGACCTTGGCCTCATTGGCTACTGCCCTAGATTTTAAGAAACTCGTGTCGATAATAGAAAATAGGAGTGTTTGATTGTATCCGATAACTCGATCCACTTGAAAGTTGTTTTGTAATCCGTACTTACTTTGTGTTTTGAGACGGCAAAAGATAAAATAGACCGTGAATTTGACAGTTATGGTGAAACCAAGTTGATGGCATGGAAGGTAACATTCAAATTCAAAGTAAGAACGTTTTGCCGTTTCAGTACTTAATGTTTCGGCTACATCCCGTGTGGTTACTTTCTCATTTCGACAACTAAACAAAAGACATGCCAAACAATTGAAAAACAGTTCCATTTCGTAACTATTGTTCTTGTATAGACTTTTTTTTGTAAATTTTTGGACATTGTAGGCCTTATAGATTCCGAGATCCTTGGTAACTTTTTATCTTGTTTGTAGCAATCACAAAAAGCAACATACTACAAAAAGTACTACAGCGCCATCTATGATGCGACGGAGGAACTAACATCAATTTCCTACAAGTCGCAAGCAAAGTTTACATCGACTTTATTATATATAGAGAAACCCGATAACAACTATCGGGCTCAACCGCGGAAAGCACCCGGCTCCGACGGAATCACCAATAGGGTGTTAAAACTCCTCCCCGCTCAGCTCGTCGTGTTAATGGCGGCCATCTTCAATGGCGCCCTGAGCAACAACGCTTTTCCCCAAATATGGAAAGAGGCCACTGTCATCGGTTTCGCCAAGCCAGGCAAACCCAAGTCTGAGCCCTCGAGTTACAGACCTATCAGTCTCCTGAACGCACTCGGCAAAATCTACGAGAGACTTATTTATAAGCGACTCAAAGACTTCGCCGAGGCTAAGAGTCTCATCCCCAACGAGCAGTTCGGCTTCAGGACCGGACACTCTTGCATTCAACAGGCCCATCGCATCGTAGAACACTTGAGCGCTGGCTTCCAGCGAGGAGCGATGACGGGTGTGTTGTACTTCGACATAGCAAAGGCTTTCGACAAAGTATGGCACAACGGCTTATTATATAAGCTGTACAAACTGGGAGTGCCGGACCGTCTCGTGCTCATCTTACGAGACTTTCTGTGGGATCGCACCTTCCGCTATCGCATCGGGAAGGCACTGTCTTCCCCCCACCCCATTAGAGCCGGAGTCCCTCAGGGCTCCGTCGTCTCTCCCCTTATCTTTACTCTGTTCACCAGTGACATCCCCAAGAGCAAGAAGGCTCAGTTAGCCCTGTTCGCGGACGACACGGCCATTTATTACACTACCCGCAGTCACGACGCTATCTATAGCACCCTCCAAACCTCAGCCAACGTCTTAGGCGCTTGGTTCCGGAAATGGAGAATCGAGGTGAACCCCGACAAGAGCCAGGCAGTTCTTTTCTCTAAACAGCGTAAAAATAAAAAATAAGCCACCCGCGCTCAGCCCAATCACTATGTACGGTAAGCCTATCCCTTGGGAGAAGCAAGCCAAGTACTTAGGAGTCTTACTTGACAACCACTTGTCTTTCGCGGCGCACATCAAAGCAGCTCGCGACCGAGCTGCGTTTGCTATGGGTAGGCTTCATTTCATGATTTCGGCAAAAAGCAAGTTGTCACGTTCAAGTTCAAGTCCGTAGTCCGTAATGACCGTCTACACGTAGACCTTAAAATGCCCACCATCCTTCAGTTTATGAAACGTCTTTCGAAGCGTTTCTTCGATAACGCCATTAAACACCGTAATCCCCTGATCGCAGCGGCCGCCCGTTACGAACCCTCGCGCATTAGTACAGTACGCCGTCCTAGGCATACCCTCGTCACTCCAGATGATGCTATCACCCTCCTCCAGGAGAGTAGCAAAGAGACTAGCACTCTTAAAAAGTTCCGACTCAAACCGCCGTCTTTCCGACCTCGCCGTCGAGGTCCGTCGCGACGTCCCGGTCCATGCCCTCCCCGACCCTCGCTTGAGCCAGCCCGCGATGCTGCTCAAGCGAGCGTGTGCCAGTAGTTTTAAATCAGCCCCTAAATAATGATACCATTCAAATCCAGCCTGTCTCCATGCAGTCCTCCCCCAGCGACGCCCTAAGCCGAGGTTCGTACCCCACAGGGGGTGCCCTTAGCGTGCAGTCGCTTAGTTTGTAAGTTTTTATGCCCTGGCTGGAGGCCTTACTCTAAAGGCACCCACAGGATAGTCCGGTTATGCAGACAACAACCTCATAGGTTGAACTGCGAGATGCCATTCAAAAAAAAAAAAACACTCGGGCAGTTGCCCGCCAGACACAACACCTGCCTGGTCGGAGGATCCTCCCTTTTCTAAAGGGTATGAAGAACTTTACACCCTGTTCCTCATATCCCTAAATGTTCTACGTTTTATAGTAAGCAACGACTTATTGTTGGGCCTGCGATGTCCTACCATACTTAAGTACTAACTAACGCTGTAACATAAAAATATTGTAAAACCAAATGATTTTAAAAGAGTATACATGGAGTTTCTTGCCGGTTCTTCTCCATAATAAACGACCAACCCGAACTGAGCACCTTTTTGTCGACGTTTTATAAGTAGGCCTATGTGAAATAAAAATATTTTGATTTATTTTATTATTCATACTTTAGTCCCATTTTTCAATCAACCATAATTTTCAACTGTTTTCTGTTGGGTACAGCCAGCTTCCAAAATTACAACTACACTTTTTCTTGATTTTCGACGCTTGCCGATAAAACGGTTTACACATTGAAACATTTTGAATTACCAACACTAAGCTCCTTGATGTTTCCCTGACAGTGTTTCTTAAAAAAATAAAGAAAAAAGTATTAATACAAACCTCATCCTTAGTGAAATATGGAAGACGTGACCTCAAGAAGCCCTCCACGTAACTAGCGTTGTCAACCCTTTCCCGCACTAATGCTGGATAGTCACCGGTTTTCGAGTAAATTGGATGGGCAAACATTCCAACCTGGTGCAAATAAAAAACAATTTTAATTTTGAAACTGTCGCTATTTTAAATGAAAATGATCAAACACCATGGATTTATCGAAGATTAGAAACCCTTATGAAACTTATTAACGAAAGCGAATTCGTGATTATTTTTATGTTTTAAGCGAATTTTTTATTGAGATTCATGACCATGCGAGATCTTAAATTACTCACATGCATTTCAAGATGTCGTTCTGCTGCTTCCTGGTCTTCTGGACTCTCATGATTTTTTGGCATGCTCCAGTTACAATCCAAAGATATAGCTACTTTACCTATTGAAATAAGAATTGGACTGTTATTTTAAGATCAGAAAGTATGTTTAGACTAAGATATTTACGCAAAATTACGAAATTGGTTTTTCCCATAATTTCACGAAAATAAAAATATTTTCAAAAGTATATTTATTCTTGAATTTGGAAATATGACTGTTTGAACTTAATACAGTTTAAGGTATACCTTGTTGATCATGAAGAAAGTCCCGTTGATACAAACGATATGCTCGAGCGTGAGCCAAAAGTATGTGATGCGTGCAAAGATACAAGGCTACACCAGGGGACTGCAATCCCGGCACTGTTGTACCTCCATAAGACTAAAACAAAAGAAAAAGTGGCATCCTAAATTATACAAACACTTTAATGACAAGAGAAATAAATTAATTTGCTTTTTTAATTTGAGTTTGAAAGTAATATTTTGAGGAAAGAAATAGAGATCTTTGAAGCAGCGTGGAACAAGATTTTAAAGCCCTTCAAACCTATAACCTGTTCGAGTCGGGGAGCCCAAAGTCCCGAGCTGCCTTCGCTCGCACTTGAATCCTAAGTATTTGTTGTTTTTAATTAATTAAAATTATCCTATTGCCTAAATAATCAGTACTGTTTCAAGGAAATTGCGTAATGATGCAATATGTAAAACGTTTTTATTTCCAACGTTTTTTTAAGAGATGACATGAATATAAAATGAATTGTTTGTCAAATAATACGTTATAAAATAAAAGTATATCGGGTAAATATTTTAAGTGCAATATAAAATAAATATACACCGTGTAAATCACCTCATCACGAAGCCGTCAACTAAGCATTCTGTACACATGAAACTAAGTAATTTTACGCAAAAACTATTGCTGGGAAACGACTTTTTTTTTGGGGGATATAAAATCATGTTTTGTGGTTGAACTCAATGTAACGCACTCAAAACATTGTACTGATGGACGGATTGAATAGTACGGGGGTCGTGGAGATGTTCAAAGTAAAAATCTTACATTAAAAACTTGTATTTAAAAAAATACATGTCAAAGGGTTGGAACTTTGACCCCTAATATCTTCGTAACTAGAAGGTTCCCAGGTATGGTGTAAAACAAAAAAATGATCGCAAAGACAGGGAGAACCAGTGCCTTTCGGCTTCGTTAAGAGGTGTTTTACACCCTTTATATATATTTAAGAGAATTACATGACAAACTTGTTTTTGTAAAATGATGATAATTATGACATTTCATATTTTTGCCAATCGTTGCTTGTCAAATAAAAATTTGTAAATTATTGTTTGGAGAAAAGACAGGATACGCATCAGAAACACAGTGTTGGATTTGTAATCGCTGAGATAAGTAAAAATCCGACATGCAATAATACAAGGTGTTGTTTTGCATCCTCGTCAAATTCAAGGAGGTAACTATGCTAATGATTCTCGTCCCGAATCAATAATAAAATGGGTAGGTAATTTTTATTTTTTTTCTTATTTACGGAAATTGGTAAGTGTGAACCACCCGTGTTTTAAACGCGACCCGTCTGGTTCTCGCCCTATAACCTCGCTTACACTCATAGGTTAGGTTAGGTTAGGTTAGCGGGGCTGTTTCCGCACTTAGCCTCTTTATTGGGCCATTGTACGTATAAAAATCCTCTGGTTACTCCAACCATCCCAGGTCCTCCCAGAAAGCTAGCAGCCTTTTCAGGCTGCTGCAGGTCTCCGGAAGCGATGCCGGCGATTGGAGAGTCCGTGCCCGTTGATCTGCCACGCTGCTGCACTCCATGAGCACGTGCTGTGGTGTTTCTTCCGCCTCCATGCATCCTCTGCACAGAGGGCTATCCGTCACACCTATTGTAAATAGGTGTTTGTTCAGGGGACAGTGGCCGGTTATAATACTGATAACTTTGCTAATCTTGTCCCGTTTCAGTCTAGTGATGCTGCGGGCAAGTTTCTTTGATGCTTCCGGAACTGCATTCTTTGTTTGCCTGCAGGTTTCACTGTTTCTCCATTCCATTTGGTGTATTTCCTCGGTTTTCTTACGCAGCCATGATTTTATTTGCGCTTGGGGTATGGGCAGCAGTGGTTCCGGACCGTATGCTGTTGTCTCCGCTCCCCTTTTGGCCAGTTCATCTGCTGCGTCGTTTCCTAGTGAGTTACTGTGCCCTTTTATCCATTGCAGTGTTACCCTATTTGTGCTTGCAATGTGTTGGAGTGCGCTGTGACATTCCAATACGAGGGCGGAAGTTAAAACATTGTTTTGTAGCGCTTGGAGCACCGATGCACTGTCTGAGATGACTTTGATGTTATGATCTCTGACATCTCTGACTGCAACTGCTTGAGCCGCTCTGGTGATTCCAATGCATTCTGCTTGGAAGATTGTGTTTAGTTTGTCTAACGTGGTTGATATTTTTATATTTAAGTCGTTCGAGAAGACGCCAGCACCAGTACCATTTATGGTTTTGGAGCCGTCTGTGTATATCCTAACTTCATCGATGCCAGAGAAATCTTCAGCTTCCGCTTTGAGTCGGATATCGTATCTTCGATCGAAGACGTGGTGACATGGAGTTCTGTCCGTGGGTGCATCCAGGAGTGGTATTTCCTCTAGAATCCCTTGCAGAACTTTTGAGTGTGTTGTCTCTGCGTTTAGTTTCCACAGACCGTTTGATCTTAATCTTAAGGCGGCTAACTTCGCCTCTTCCTGTATGCTAAGATCTAGAGGCCTCAAGTTTAAGAGGTACTCTAAAGCGGCTGATGGAGTGGTTCTCATACATCCTGAAGCTGCTACGGTCGCTAGGCGTTGTAGCCTCTGGAGTTTCGTTTTTACTGTGGTCAGTTGTGTTCTGGGCCACCATACAACTGATCCGTAGGTTAGAGAAGGTCTGATGACTGATGTGTACAGCCAAAGGGTGATCTTTGGATTGAGACCCCATTTTTTACCAACGAGTCTTCTGCACTGACCAAAAGCTATACAGGCCTTCTTTATTTTTGCATCGATGTGACTCGCCCAGTTCAATTTGTTATCAAGTATGACGCCCAGGTACTTGACTTGTGTTGATAGGGAGAGTTTGGTATTGAATAATTTTGGTAACTGTAGTTCCGGTAACTTCCTTTTGTTGGTGAAAAGGATAAGTTCTGTTTTTTTCGGATTTACTGACAGCTGTTGTTCGTCACACCATTCTTCTACAATCTGAAGGGCAGAACGCATTACTTTACATAACACATTCTCTGCATTCCCGTTTATCAGTATTGTAAGGTCATCTGCATAACCAATAGTAGTGATTCCTTTCTCGTTTAGCTTTTTTAAAAGGCTATCCACTACTATGTTCCATAAAAGAGGTGATAGGACCCCCCCCTTGTGGGCATCCTCTGACTACCTTTGCTCTTGTGGTAGAGTTCATCTCTATCTGGACCGCCCTTTTACTTACAAGCTCAGTTATCCAGTTTCTCACAACTGGTTCTACTTTGAATTTTTGAAGGGCGCGGTTGATGCTGTTGTGCATTGTTTTGTCAAAAGCTCCTTCTATATCTATGAAGGCCGCAAGTGTTGATAATTTGTTTGTGATAGCCGACTCTATTTTGTGCACTACCGCGTGTAAAGCCGACTCTGTTGATCTGCTCTTTCTGTAGGCATGTTGTTGAGGGTGTAGCGGTTTATCTTTTAGCGCTCCATCCCTTAAGTGTCGATCTACTAGTCTTTCCAGCGTTTTCAGGAGGAATGATGTTAGACTAATGGGCCTGAAAGATTTGGCGTGTGTGTAGTCATCTTTACCTGGTTTGGGTAAAAAGATAACTTTTGCCTCCCTCCATGCTTTGGGTATGTATTTAAAAGCTATACAGGCCCTGTAGATTGGTAGTAAATATTTGGTTATCTCATGAGGGTGCCATTGTAGTAGTGCTGGAAATATTCCATCCAGCCCTGCGGCCTTAAACGGTTTGAAGCTTTTTAGGGCCCATTCTATTCTGTCCGCAGTTACTATTTTGTTCGCTGTCTCCCATTCTTGGGTTGTTGGTGTGCTGTAATGCTCGTCAGTCCATTCCTGGTCTGGCGCGACTTGACATCCGGGGAAATGTGTTCCCAGCAGTACTGCACTGGTTTCATCGTCTGAGACGGTGTAAGTGCCGTCTTCATTTTTGAGGGAACCCAGTAGATTGAGGTCACCCTTTGCCAGGATTTTCTTTAATCTAGCGGCTTGGTTGGTGGCGTTTCTGCTGCTACAGAAATTGCGCCAGGCTTCCGTTCTTCGGAATCTGATCCGTTTCTTGTAGTGTTGTTGTGCTGTTTTGTATTCATCCCAGGCCTCAGTGGTTCTGGTATTTTTTGCTCGGTTGAAAAGTGTCCTTAGTCCCTTCCGTAGTCGTTCAAGCTCTGGCTTACACTCATACAAACTATATCAAACATTTATTCGATAATTTCTTGTTCCCTATACCACGGTAAGGGGGTTATTCTGAAATACTGACAAACTTAAAAAATCAACAAAATCAGCGTTTATTAATAATTAACTAGGTACCGTAATTTTAATTGATTATTTATGTCTTTTGTGACCACCTCCTGAAATTTGACGAGGATGCAAAACAACACCTTGTATAAGTATGCGTCGTTAACAATACGGCGTATCATGTCTGCTTCTTCCATTCTTCTCGACAACAACACATAATATTGGTAGTAATAAAAATCAACTAACGCTAACACAATGTTGGTGAGGTTCATTCACCGTCAACCAATTCTTTACCAAATCACCAAAAATACTGAAAGTAACTCGTGCATAATCTTCAAAATAGTCCACCAATTTCGGATTGCACCAGCCACCAAGGTCCACGAAAATTGTTGGCATATCCCAATGATACAAAGTGATGATTGGAATAATATTGGCTTTCAGAAGCTCTTTAAAGAACCTTCGATAATACATTACTCCTTCTCTGTTTATGTAGTTATCAGTCCCGTTTGGTAGAATTCTGAAATCAGATAAATACAAATGTGATGGTTATAATAAACACTTAGGTATTTCAAAAGAAAGTAAATGTACCGTGGCCAAGAAATTGAAGTGCGGTAATAACCAACTCCTAGTTTTTTGAGCATATCGATGTCTTCCAAGTACTTGTGGTAGGAATCAGTTGCAACGTCAGCATTTAAACCATCCTTCGTGTAATGTGGATGGTCATGGAGATATTTATCCCATACGCTTTCACCCTTGCCTTTAACAGAAAAAGTGTTTTATTATGTTTACTAGTCTGGACAATTAATTTTACCAAGGAATATCATGGCACCTATGCAATAACTTGTGGCAGTCAGACTGGTATCCGGCTGCATCCAGTTAGACTGGAGGCCGAACACAGTCTTTGGAAAAGGCTAAGCAGATGGATTTGATAACGTTAGATGGAGCAATAGTGATATTACTAACCTTCCTAAGCATAATCAGATAAGGAAATCAGCAGATTTTGTTATTTTAATGATAGAAAAAAAATCAAAATGAATTATATTGTGTCGTGAGAAAGAAATTTTTAATACCCATTGTGTTAATTAATTTCTGTGAATATTAAAATTAATTATATTTTATAAATTTGTTTTATATAAATTCTTATTTGCCTAAACGATGTTATTAGTTTTACGCTAGACAAAAAAGTTTAACCCATTCACTGAAATACAACGTACGCAGCGTCAACTGCTGAATCTTGAAACTTGAAATTCTACACTGGAGTTTAATTTACACCGCTCCATATACTAACTACTGCCGGCGACTTCGTTGGCTTGGAAATTTTGGATAAATTATATATACAAACTGTTTATTTGAATCATTCTGTCTATTGTTGAAAACCGCATTAAAATTCGTTGCGAAGTTTAAAAGATCTAAGCGTACAGACGGCGGGAGGCGACTTTGTTTATACTATGTAAAGAAGAGGAAGAAATATTGCAAAAAATACTCTATCCTCTAAAGTACAAATAAAATTGGGGGTGCCAGTTCTGTCTCACACGACACGAGCGGTATCGCGTGTTCTCACCACTTCTACTAAAAATATATCTTCTACTTTTTGTAAAATCTATTTGCATAATTTAAACACCATTTCGTCATTAAAAAGAACTAGCATTCCCATTTTTTCTACCTGTTCTATTACAGTTCTACTTTAAAACTAAAGGTCCGTACATTCGCACTATGCAAAACTCAAATAAATACTTCTTCATGATTCTGGCCTCGCTCCGGGTAATTTGTGAGAATTTACTCACTAACACAAAAACATTCCCAACTGTTTAGAAGATAGAATCAGTGGGAACCAACCATTTCAGAAAATCTTATGACTGTGTCAATTCAGACAGAACGGAAAATGCACGAGAAATTACCGGTTGCATTGAAAATAGGAGTGTATTACTATAGTTAAAAATTATGCGATCGTGCCGCGAGTATGCGCGAGGCTAGGCTTGACGTTCACGTCGATATTCATACAATTTTCTTATTTAAACAATGGTAACAGTGCCGGGGATTTTTCTTTCCTGTCTGAACTGACCGTCAGTCATTCGTAGTCTGTCCAAGCTCGACATTCCATCATTACCGATGGGAAACATTATCAGGCACTCGCGTTGTCATGAATCAACGAGCTTACTATCGACAACACTATCTTTATGGGTAAACATTTTAATACCCATAAAGATAGCATATTGTAATAGTTCGTTTTGTTAGTTAAGGAGTTGCACTAAGCTAGGGGCTGTACAATACAAATCCGTAGAAATACATTATCTTTAGAATTAATATTGGTGTTAGTAGGAATTATACAGACAGAAAAACAAATCCTAGGTATTCTTATTGTAAAGTTGATTGATGTTTATTCTAAATCATATAACCATGATTGTGGATATTTTATACCTCCTTCATTCCATGCTCCTTCAATTTGGTAAGCTGCAGTCGATACGCCAAACATGAAATCTTTTGGAAAATAATAAGTTTTCTTTTCGTCCGACTTCAAAGTGGGTTTATTACTCTCTGTTTCCAAGTATCTTGCTCTGATTAACTGCAGCAAGCTGGAATTATTATTGCATGTCGGATTGGAACAAGAATGATAAATAAGAAAGGGACATTTATAAATGCACATCTGTATAATTTTTCAGCACACTAGGTTACTCCGCTAATTAACTGAATGCATACCAGAAAAATGAATGCTGTACAAAAAAATACAATTGGTTAACTAAACATGTCCTACGAATTAAAACTAAAAAATCACACAAAACGAGATGACCATTTTTATCGGATTTACACCAAAAATGTGGTTCGTACATCGGATATATGATTTATCAAACAAAAATACGAATTGTTTATCAAAAATACTAACTTGCACTCTAAATTTTACAATCTTAGTATATATGGAATTTCTAAAACTGATATCTAAAGGTGCACCACAATAAAGTTAAAGAGCGAGCGAAGTGAGCTCTGGACTTAGGGCACCCCGACACCCCCTTCGTGTTATGTTACTGTAAACCCTGCAGACAGAAATAGGAGCCCCGCGAAGCATGGCTACGTCGACTATGCTTTTCAGGGAAATATAAGTAAATTACGTGATGGTTTTCCTTAAAAAAGTTTTCAAATGTTTGTTGACCTATGGAATTGTTAGATATACTATTTTGATAATAGTTATTCGTTCAGTAATATAGTTCTGCAAATATCAATAAACAGTATATTTAATTTGATTTATTTAGTGTGCATAATTTGTGCGCAAGTCAGTATTTTTGGTTTAACTTTTTAAATATTTTGTCCGAAAAAAGGGAATATACAGATATCGATTTAATTACATGCCAATAACAAAATCTATATTCACAATTAAAATGGATATAAGTATAGGTAATAGCAGTATCAACCAGACTCAAAACCGAAGTCCGGGCTACTGGGCAATAACACTTGCACGACCTAGGTAACGAACTAAGACCTCATGCTCAGCAAGCAGTATCGCTTGCGAACACAGCACCATCTTATAAAATTTGGATCAAAAATCAAAATTATCAATATTTATTTATAATAAGGAACTTTCCATAAATTGATCATAATGACTATTCTTACCAAAAGCTTGCCAAAATAGCCACATTTAATCTGACTTCACTTGACGCCCACATTGTGCAAACTAACGTCAGGAAGCCAATTAAATCATAAAGTAAAATGAGATTCAAAACTTATAAAAACCTGGCACAACTGAACAACAATAATTTGATTATTTTTTTTAGATTAAATTCGATCCTAGTTCTTTTTTTTTATCCGTCGTGGTGGTGGGAAAAATATGAAATGTGAGCATTTAAGATTTTTTAATGCTTTTATTTAGCTTGCATTGTATGTATGTTGGTTTGTTTAGGTCAAATGTTGCAATCTGAATTGGACAAACTTCTCAATTTATACGGGGTTGAATTTTATTTTACTTTATACACGTTCAATTATGATAGCACATGTTGTTGTTGTGTGTTGGCTTTGGGCCCAGAGTTGGGTCCAGACAAGAGATTTTCTTAAACGGTTTCTAAATTGAGAATTCCATAACATGTTTTAACTTTAAAAATCATTTTAGATCCAAGTGATTGACCCTGCAACCTCAGTATTTCTGCTACACCAATATTCTTTTGTCATTGTAAACAACGATCTTCGTATTAAAATGATCTGCGTCGTTTAAATTCGTTTATTTTATTTTACACATTTAAGATTATTACGAAAAGTGCGTCATACGTTCTACATAGTAATGATAGCCGTTATCATAATTTTAAGATTTAATTGAACAATGATGTATATTGCGTTCTCGACTCATCTGTTAAATCGTTAAGTTTCATGCATGGTTTGTGATTTACAAAACAAAAGAAATACCTTAAAATTATATCAACACTAGCATATGCCCACGGCTCCCCCTCGTTTTGTTTGGTAATTGTCTCACGGGATTGCACTACCGAAATAAAAAGTATCCTATGTGCTATTCCAGACTATTATCTATCTCTGTGTCAAATTTCATCCAAATTGCTTCAGTAGTTATTGCGTGAAAGAGAAACAAACATCCATCCAATCAACCGATCATCATGAAACTTTGTACACATATTTTTGGAGGTATTAGAATAACATAGGCTATATATCATCACGCTACGACCAATAGGAGCGGAGCAGCAATGAAAAATGTTGCGAAAACGGGAAAAATGTGACGCAGACGAAGTTGCGCGAGACAGCTAGTTTATAATATTAGTAGGACTGATTGAAGGCATACCTACGTTAAGTCACTGCCTTCGTAATCATTTTCTTTTTTGTTGGCAAGAGTTTAATCAGCTAATTCCTTGTAAAAGGTTTAGGCAATCAAGCTTCGAACAGCATGGCTAGTATGCTCCCAGGATTCAACCTAATAATCGTAATCGTTGCGTAATCGCTGCGTAAGCGTTGCGTAATCGTTGCGTAAGCGTTGCGTAATCGTTGCGTTGACTATCTCGTTGGCGACTGCAGAACACGAGTTCCTAGGCTTGATTCTCGGGTGAGGTAAAGTGTTATTGAGTTTTTCCATCCGGGAATTTCTCGGTAGCAGCCACGGTGATCTGTGCCCCGTTGATGGCAATGGGCGCGCCCCTTATTACATGCGACTTAAAACATAATTGGTGAAATGTGGGTGCACTACAGTATGTTAGATTAAACGAGGGACATATTGAGGGAGGGTATTCAGTATTCGATTCTCGTCCCAAATATGTAAAAAACCTATAACGTATATAGAAGAATTTTTAATGTTTTGTTTAGTGCCTAGATATTTTGGACTGTCCTAAGCCAGGTTAGTTTAAAGTATGAAGGGAAAATGGATTATACCTAAGAGTCATTGACCCGCTCACATGTTCTGCGATAATATTAAGTCGCTAGCGCAAGGGTGTATACAAGTTGCGTGACATTTGCGAAAATTTTGGTATGGTTCTGTCTGTTATTTATAAGTGTTTTTTTTTTTTTATATTTTTATTAGTATCATGTTAGCATGTACTATTATGGGTTTGAATATGTCCCTCGTTTAAACTAACATACTGTATAAAGTACATCTACGCAAGATGGCGTGATGTTATGATGCAAACATAATCCTCGAAAAATGTTTCTAAGGTAGTAAGGTAGTATCGGAAGTTTGAATTGCAACTTTTCTCTGGGTCGATTAATAAGGTGAGAGTTTCTTATTTTACAAAGCTGTACCATTTTATTTTATCGTGTAAAACAGTTACATAATTGAGAAGTTTGAAAAATAGTAATTCAGTTATTACCTTTAAGTAAAATGATGCTTTGACGTCTAACAGGGGAGAATTGAAGAGGTGTTTCATGAACCCAAGTAGAATGGTACAAGGACAGGAAGATGATGATGAGTCACTATCACTACCAATAAAATAAAGAAATCCTACTATTTTTTATTTCATAAATTAGGTAAAATAACATTTACTATGACTATTTATAAATTATTACAAGCTAACATTAATCTACTCTAGTAATAATCTATTCAGCTCCAAGGGTGGCTTTATATAGTCGAAGTCAATGCGATGCGTGCGCGCAATGTTGCTGTAACTGTGCGCAGACAACTTTGGCGTACGCTTCTTCTCTGGACTGTCGAAGTCCACTTTGAAGAGGCCGAACTTTACCCTGAAAATAAAAGAAATACGAATAAGTATGAAATATGATTAAGGTACATACAGCATCAGTATGTGCTAACCCCTCATCACTCCGGCCGACGAGGCCGGGGAGGGTAACTACTTAAAAAACCTGTGTGTACCTGCTACGCTACAAAACTCCACTATACCTACATTGATCTTTTTTATACGTCCTTTTAAGGTAAATTCTGAACGGAAACCCAAAAATCGCAGCAACAAAGCCTTAAAGCCAAAGGCTTTTTTATAAGAATATTCTAATTGCCGTTGCAGACGCCTCCAAAATTGTACCTTAACATTCTGATAGTGAAAGGAGATGTCTACTACTTTTCAAACAATATAAAAAAAAAACCTAATTCAAATACTTGTTATCAATAGTCAGGAATGAATAAGGGGTTGGTTTTTTTTTGTATGAAAGCTGGCCTGCCTAACTTAAGCCATTTTATTTTCAAAAGAGCGGCCACGCTTAAAACTAGTATGAAAATTTTGA
Source organism: Cerastis leucographa (assembly GCA_963082945.1). NCBI lineage: Eukaryota > Metazoa > Arthropoda > Insecta > Lepidoptera > Noctuidae > Cerastis > Cerastis leucographa. Next base: position 13,457,973 of record OY720356.1, on the reverse strand, counting down.
CTCGTTCAAAACATGTTTGTATTGATTAATTAATTTAGCTATCAATTATTTTCCTTTCTATTTTGAAAATTAAATGGCGGAAGTAAGATAGGATGAAAAAATTCAAACCCCTTTAATAGCCACAAGAAATATTTTAGGTGCTCTAAGTGTACTTTCTAATGAACTCTTAATTACTATGCAAATATTTGTTAAGCAAAAAGTCATTATTCATTATTTAAAAACAACTACTTTATAATGTCGTCAAATAACTAAACCAGAGCTTTAGTAATTTATACGTACTAATTACAAAAACACAGTGCAAAAGCTGTGCAAATAGATTAATTGCATTGCAGTTTGTAAACATAAATATTTAGAGTACTGACATTTTCAAATTAATTTGCATTCCTACGCTACTATCAGGGACCGGTTTCGAATGCATATTGTTTGTTTAGTAATATTATTCATGCCAAAACGGTATGGACAGAACAGCCTCCATCGCCATTAATATTTAGGGATCGCATAAATTTGAGGTATTTAATTTTATCTGCGATTGAGCCTTATGGCTAAAAGTAACAAGTTGTCTTGTCCTTCGAAGTTAGTCATAGTCATCATTTATTGCATCCATGTATGTAGTTTACAATTTGTTACAAGTACAATTATATAGGTTTCATACATTTACCCTGCTAGGCCACAGCAATATAAACAGTTAGAGTGCTACAGTGTCACTATAATAAACAAACCACTGTGCTTATAAAACAAAAATACTAATGTTAACATGCTTGTTGTTAAATTTTGTTTGTCTTTAATCTTATCTCTTTCAGCCTTCATGTAAGAACTAACTTATAAACTTATACCCGCGGCTTTGTCCCACGAGATCGTACTAACTGGATAAAAAGTAACCTATGAGTTAAACCAGGTTATAAACTATTTGTGTGCCCAATGTCATCCTAATCTGTTTAGTAGTTTTTGCGAAAAATAGTTACAAATATCCATGCTCGGGAACTTTCGCATTTATAATAGTATAAAAAGAAGACATATAGGCAGGCCGTTACCAGATATATGTACATAAATTGCGTATACTTACGAATAACCGTCCGGCCACTCAAAGTCATCCATGAGGGTCCAACTGAAGTATCCCTTGACATTGCATCCATCTTCATACATAGCTAGAAGTAGTTGATTGAGGTATTCGTTGTAATAGGAAACTCTCTCATAGTCATCCGTTTGGCCCCAGTCACAAAGTCCATTTTCAGTTACAATTATTGAGATATCCTTTACCATTTTGTAGTTATCGTGGATCCAGTTAATGAGTTTGCGGAAGCCTGGAGGGTTAACCTGCAAGAAGAAACGGATGTATTTACGGACTACGGACCTTCACGAAGCCGTTAACCAAGCATTCTGTACATCAAACTAAGTAGCCCTATACAAAAATGATTGCTGGAAAATCACGTTTTCTGGTAAAACTCAATGTAACGAACTCAAAATATTGTTGTGATTGGTGCATCAAGTAAACGAGTCATGGAGACGTTTAAAGTAAAGTTATAAACTTAAAAACAAGTTCTCTCTATAGTTCACTCAATCGACTATGTGTATTCGTACTTGTAATAAATTGATGTAGGTATACATACTACCTACAGTATCGATGTTGTACGATGATGTAGTACGATGCTCGAAGACCTCAATCGAGTTTCGCAACGGGTGGGCCTTAAAATGAACATGGATAAGACGAAAGTTATGTCTAACGCCCATGTTGTGCCCACCCCAATATCAGTTGCAGGCTCGGTTCTTGAAGTTGTAGACTCGTACGTCTACCTAGGACAAACAGTCCAACTAGGTAGGTCCAACTTTGAGTAGGAGGTCAATCGCCGAATCCAACTCGGATGGGCAGCGTTTGGGAAACTACGCAACGTCTTCTCGTCAAAAATACCTCAGTGCTTGAAGACAAAGGTCTTCAATCTTCAAAAATAAAAGAATGTCACAGTAGCAGCCACGGAGTCTCGATTTATGCCCGTTTAATAGCAATAGGCTCGCCCTCTATTACATGAGCCTTAAACATAACTGGCGAAATGTGAGTGTATTACTAGGTACACAAATTATGTTGTTTTGAAAAAATATAAGATGTAGTAGTATATTTTGATAATTTTAGGTGGTAATTAAAACAGAACGATTTCCAATTATAAATCATTGACTTGAACATTTATTGTGTTTTGTGCCTCTCCTTAATATTTCCTATAATAAGGAATAAGGAAATAATGCTAAAATATTATTTTATTTTTTTAATACTCCCGAGTATAAAAAAATAAATAATAATACCACTGTGTGATTTTCGACTTGTTTAATCCAGTTGAGTAGGTAAAGTGCTGCCAATGATATTAAATGGATTCAAGTACCCATTAAAAAAAAAAAAAACAAAAAAAAAAAAGAGTATTTATAAAATACTCTTTTATTTTCTCTCTCTCTCTTTGAAATACTATTTTCCATTTGCGTCTGGCGTCGTAGTCAATGCGGATATAAATAAAGAGATATGAAACATGCCTATTATGATATTTAAAAATAACCTTAACATAAACTATATGACTTAAAGGCCAAGTGTTTTGTTTTACAGTGTGACGCAATTCTTGTGTAAAGAAAATAAAATCCCATTGTTTTTTATAAATAATGGGCTAAATTTATTTTAAAGCTACAACGCACAGGATTGTAAAATCTTGGTTTTTAAAATGGTGTGTTTTTTACTTAAATTACCATATAAGTGCATTTAAAAGGCCTTCACTGCTGGTTACAATAATATTCAAACATACATCGCGGCTAAATAAAGACAGCCGCACGGGTCGATCTTTAAGGTTAAGCCGTGCTTGCCGAGGTTGGTCCGTGGATGGGTGACCATAATTACATACCGAGTTTCTTCTGTGCCTCGGAAAGCACGTTAAGCCGTTGGTCCCGGCTGTCATTTGTAGAACTTTGACAGTCGTTACGAGTAGTCAGAAGCCAAAAAGTCAGACATCTAGTCATACCTAGAGGTATTGTATTACCCAGATACTGGGTTGTGGAGGTCAGATAGGCAGTCACTTCAAATAAAATACTGGTACTCAGCTGCATCTGGTTAGACTTAAAGCCGACCCCAAGATAATTTGGGAAAAAGGGTGGATGATGATGACATCCTTGACAATCGGCCCTACCATCAAACCACTGATAGTCTATTTTTTTTACCACATGAGCTTTGCTAAGTAGCCTCTGAGTAAGCAAGTAAGCTATAAGTAAGCTTTGATTACGGAAAAGAATAGGTCGACTAACCGGTCATACTGTATTAAGTGAACCATTATGAACTCCCATTATTGAACCTCACACTGCTCAAAATTAAATTAAATTATTAAATTAAATTAAATTAAATTAAGCTTACTGTTAGCCAGTCAGCACCAGGCCTGGGCCAGCTTAGATTCTGCTCCATTCTGACGCCAGTATCCTGGTCCCACGAAGGAACCTGCCAACCCGGTTCCAGTGATGATGGAGTCATCAAAAATGTTGTATAGTGGTTGAGAGCGAAGAAGTCTGAACTACCTTGAAGTGCTTTTATCTGTAATACAAAATATGAGCTTAATTCTTTAATTTATTCTTCTTCTCCTTTTTACCGATTTTTGCATCGATGAGTATATACAAGGTGTTGTTTTGCATCCTCGTCAAATTCTAGGAGGTAACTATGCTAATGATTCTCGTTCCGAATCAATAATAAAATGGGTAGGTAATTTTTATTTTTTTTCTTATTTACGGAAATCGGTAAGTGTGAACCATCCGTGTTTTAAACGCGGCCTGTCTTGTTCTTACCCTTTAACCTCGCTTACACACATACAAACAATCTCAAACGTTTATTCGATAATTTCTTATTCCCTAAACCATGTTAAGGGGGTTATTCTGAAATATTGACAAACATAAACAACCAAAAAAAATCAGCGTTTATTAATAATTGACTAGGTACCGTAATTTTAATTGATTATTTATGTCTTTTGTGACCACCTCCTGAAATTTGACGAGGATGCAAAACAACACCTTGTATACCTCAACAAAACTACTTAGCTCAGTAGTCGGCCACGTTAATCGCGGAATCAGAAGTGTTTTTTTTTTAAATACTACTGCAAGGCTATTGCTTGCATTAAGCTGCAACTCGCCTGATGTGTAGCCATGCACAGCAGTGCAGCAAGAGGAACACTTTGAAGACCAGCAAGAAGGTTACGGTTAGGTGGGTTTTAATCGATTAAATTAAAGAATTTGAAATCTTACTGCTCTTTGATTAACGAATAGCAGGTGAATCCACAGAAAAAATATGTTTTGGCAAATTTTCTGGCATATTTGAGTAGCATCATTAAGGAGAATATGTTTGGCACCCGAAATTGCCCCAATGAAACGAGAATGACATCTCATTCTGTAATTTACAGTATATCATAACATACAAAATTTATACAAACCTCTTCATCAGAGAAATATGGGAGACGTGACCGCGTGAATCCTTGCTGAAGGCTCATATTGTCAATCCGTTCACGAACAAAACTAGGATAGTCGCCGACATCTGAGTAAATTGGATGGGCATATATGCCTAACTGTGAAAAAAGAAACGAAATCCTTGCACTACCTTATTAGAAAAATTGATGCGTCATTTTGTCCCACCAAGTTCGATGAACCCGTTGTCTGTCGTAGTATTTTGTATTTAATCGACACTTAAGTGAAAAAGGATGTTGGGATCGTGCCCTCACCACAAACCCATATTATTATTTTAATTTAACCACAAAAGTGTTTGTAGGTATAATAAATCATGATAATTATCATTAACCTCTCCAGCCCCGTGGTTCCCATATGGGAACGCCGAACAATTCGGTTGAGCCCCGAGGTTCCCATATGGGAACGCCTCGTACAAGCAAACTTAAACCCTTATCGTACGTACAGTAAGGGTCTAATTCGTTTGTAAAAATTTACGTCTCTGGCCAACTAGAGTTCGATTAAAATGAAACCAAACATACCAACCTAACAACTGCACAAAATTATTAAAAAAATAAAGAAACGCGTCTTTGTCGACTGTCAAAATGAGTCATGGCGGCCAGTGTGGAACGGTGGTGTTTTGTTTTGGAATGCAGTGAAATTTTTGTGTTTTGTGTTGTTAAACTTTGGTAAGTAAATGTATAGTATGTTATAAGTGTATAATGTAACTTTTTAGATAGTCATTTGCTGGAAAAAATATCTAAAAATTATGTTTTTGACCCAAAAATTTCTCCAAAAATTCCTTTGTTGTGAAGTTCGTCAGTCGAAATTGAAAATATGAATTTGACTCTTTTACAATGAAATATGGTCTTGGAAACATTAGTAATAAGCGAAAAAATAGTGATAATTCATAATTTCATGCATTCGAGGCATATTTATTCATATTTATTGATATTTCAAGTATTTTCATGCATTGAACTGCGCAGTTAGAAAATGGCCGATTCTAATAAGACGTTTGAATTGGAATCTTGCAAGAATAATTTATATAGGACTCCTAAAAAACATTGTCATTAGATTACTTGTATATTTGTTATGTTAGATCTAAAGTTTCGTGTAAATTGATTCAGTAGTTTTACCAAAAAAAAACAAACTACGACAACAGTATGTTTGCGGCGAGCTCTCTGAATTCTATGCGATGTTTATAATTCTCAAGTAGTTATAAAACAGTTGTTTATATTGTAATACATGGTCTCGTTAATCAAGAACCCGAAACTGTTTACCGCTTGAGATAAGAGCTAATAGAACTCGCGCGATAAGCTTTTTATGAGCGCAGGACACTTGACACGCTCGATGACGTCATTGTGAGGCCGGCTGGGTGTTTTACCGTTTAGCCGCAAGGTTGGAGAGGTTAAGTACTATTTTAAAACGTCTTTGACATTATCTTGGTAGCCTGGTATCCCGGACCTTTGAAGGCAATTGAAGAGCGGAATTAAATGACCCACAGATTCCCATTTGACACTTAATTTAGAATGAGGCACCAACGGACAATTATTTTTATTACTAACAAATACCACTCACATGCATTTGAAGATAATCCTCTGCAGCCTGAACGTCCCCCGGACTATTCGGGTCTTTAGGATCAGCCCAAAATGCATCCAGCGTTATAGCAACTTTTCCTGAAAAACAAACGTAATTGAAAAGTGTGTCACTATTATTGCTATGAAAACTCATAACGGGCTCAAGGTGTTCAGCGAAAACGGTGATAAACATTTTCCCAGACAGTTAATTAAGAACAACAATGTTATCCAAATAATGCAATTTATAATACAAGGAGATGATCATATTGTGGGTAATAAAGGATCAGACAGTATCATAAAACATTAGATAAGAGATTCTAACAGATTATAACGAAACAATGCAACAATGATAACGAAAGTGAATTAGCTAACGATTCAAAGAAATATAAATCACAGTACCTTTCTGATAGGGTTTGAATTCCTTTTCATACATGCGGTAAACCCGAGCGTGAGATAGCAAAGCGTAGTGAGTACATAAATGGTCACCAACACCACCTGACTTTAATGCTGGTACGAAGTAATCACGGCCATAACCCTGGGGCAAAGATAAAGATTAGGGAAATAATTAAAGGTGTAGCCAAGCCAAAGGCTATGGTAAATTACGATTTGATTTTGAGTAATCTTAAATTCGTAAAAGAATAATATTCAGAATATACTTACTTATTAGTTACATATTTAGGTTGGTAAGTAATTTACCAAAGTAGGTATGGAAGCGAGACTTTTAGATAGAAAAAAAATACTTTTTCAGATAGTAAAACTATTTTAAACTGATTTTTTACCTACCTATGTTGTTTTTGACATCTCATAATCAACATTTAATTTTAAGTGGGGGTCACTTGGATTAATTTTGATTATTTCATAAAAGTTTATAAGAATTTCGAATCAGACGCTTCTGATTCGAAATTTTAAAGTAATTAAAATGCATCGAATTGATGGATTGCTACGGTAAAAATACTCGACGTGAAAATTCATTTTTTACAGTATTTTCATAATTGCATTGTGATCAATTCTAGTACAACATCCGAAAAATTACAATTACTTTTTTAATGCACTTATAATGAGTTTCTCCAACTCTATAACTGTTCTAATTAAACACGTATACTTACATTATAGCACTGTTGATGAGGTTCATTAATTGTTGTCCACATTTTGATTACATCCCCATACAAATTAAATACGACCCTCGCGTAGTCCTCAAAATAGTCCACGATTTTCGGGTTGGACCAGCCACCGAGGTCCATCAGTGGTGTGGGCATGTCCCAGTGGAATAAAGTTACTACAGGAGTGATGTTGGCTTTTATGAGTTCTTCAAATAACGTGCGGTAGTAGTTTACGCCATCCTGGCTTATGTAGTTGTCCATACCAGTTGGGAGAATCCTGCGAGAAACATTAATTTATATTTTTTTCGATTTTTGGTTAGGTGGGCAGTTACTGGGTCATGGAGGTACCATAAGCTTAACTCCATGTAAACTACCGATATTTGGTATGCAAAAGGTTAGATAGGTAATGAGTTGATCATGGTATGAGATTCAAATTACTCAGAAAAAAGAACTCAAACCTCTGATTTGAGAGAATCGAAAATAATACAAAATTCAATCACAGTTAAAAATTACCTAGATTTTAAAAAGGAAAAAAATATTTGATAATACTAAAATTAATACAATCATTATACGCCACTATTAATCTTTTTTGTAAATACAAAGATATGAATATTCATTGAAGAATATCTACAACGCTGCAAACGGCAAACAAGCTAATTGGCAATTTAATAGAACAGGATCAAAGTACAAAATTGCTAGCGTCATTTTGCCTCTAAACTTATTTATCTAAAAGGTAATTTCTGATATAACAATATTCGCTATAAAATGCGCGTCTGCTATTCCTGCTTCGTACACACGGCGACATATCAAGCTATAGGTAATTTTCCAGTATAACGTGGCCTCGCTTTAGTATACATTTCCTATCCAATGAGAGATCCGCATGAAATGGTTTTGGATACCTTGATGTTCATGTTCAGATTTTTGTTTTTAGGTAAAAAAAAACCGTCGAAATATTCGCGCAGGTTAACAAGGTTTTTTTGACTAAAGTTATTCATGAATTGCAATTATTTTTAGTGCAACATAATTTTGGTAATATGCAATATTGTTGGGTAAATCAGTCGTTGAAAACAGGTCTCTAGCGTGCAACGCAAAAAAGATTTGAGTTTCAGTAATCCTTACTAGGCAATAGAGGCAAAATCGCAAAATTTATCGAGCTAATTAATACCTTTACTTTGCCTTGTCTTTAAAATTTGTTCATTAGTTTTCTTCGTAAAAACACTTTTATTTGTTTATTTTACACTTGCGTGAAAGACGCTAGTGCGAACGAATACTTGCAATATTATTCTTCAAGATTAATCAAAATCGAAATCAAATATGGCGACTACGAAAACTATTGAAATTTTCGTCATGGGTGACATTTCCATGGTAATCGAAGACGCGCTAAACGAATATGGGGTCAAAATCAAAATCAAAGATAGTGGCTGAACTTTTCGTCATTGAACTCCTTTTCCTTGTTATCGAGGGCGCTTTTAACGAAAATGAGGTTAAATCAAAATCAAAGATGGCGGAAACTACAAGTGGCAAATTTTTCGTCATGGGTGTCACACCAGGGTAATTGAGGGCGCTCTAAACGAAAATGACGTCAAATCAAAATTAAAGATGGCGGAAACACTAATTGGCTAATTTTTCGTAATGGGTGTCAGGACCAAGGTAATCGAAGGCGTATTAGACGAATATGGGGTCACAATCAATCGTAAAAACGATTATTATCACATTTTTCCTCATTTTCGTTATCATCGAAACCAAAAATCACTAAAATGACACCCTCTTGGATTTTTAGTTTGACCATCTGTTCGTTATCAGTGATCCCGAAAGCCATGAAAACGACACCTATGAAGGAAAAACAACATTTGCGTCGGTGCCATCTTGGATTTTCATTCGCGCAAATGATCTGGATGTATAAAAGAAGAAATTCCTAATTTAGTATTGTAGCGATTTTGCAGTGGGAAGCCCACAAGTTCGATTGTGCGGAAGCCTAACAAAATGTTCGAAAACCAGTTATCATGAATTTCTATACCTATACCCATTCGAAACAGATTTTTTTATTACATCATTATATGTTGGTTCCTGGAAATAAGAATAAATATAGCCTTAGTCTTTTAAAATTTGTATAGTACTAGTAAATTGATAAATATTAATTAATGTATTTAGTATCCCTAACCGAAATAAATACCTGATTCCATAAATGGTGGTGAAAGCGGCAACAATATGCTTTATTAAAAAAAACAACAACGTAAACCGCAGACAGACACGAGATGCAACTGTAATTTAATAATGTTAATATGGAAAAGACTCGATCGTGGACGAGACGAAATATTTGGTCAAGATCAATAAACTTATAAAGCGATATATTTTCATAAATAGAAACAAATTACTGTTACTTTTAAGACTTTCTTATAATCTCAATGGGTCAGGTTGACAATGCTGGTGATGATTGATGGCTTTATTATTTTTTTCCGTATATTAATAAGGAGCAACGTCTTCTAGATGACTCTAGGGGATCAGTATTAACGGTAAAAAATGACAAAAGAGATGTTTGGTTCTGGTAACCGGCTAGGTAGGATCTAGTTTAGTATGTACTAGCGACCCGCCCCGGCTTCGCACGGGTGCAATGCTGATACTAAATACACTACAAAAAAACTATGAACGAACACCCAATAATATGAGTTTAATCCTTATCAAAATTCATGATTTGAAACAATATTTCACAGTATTTTCATTTTAATACTTAGAAAATTCAATCCCATGTAAATACACTCGTTATTTCATGATCTTTTACCCCGAATCTGTCCGCTGTTTGAATAACTGACCTTTTTTTAACCACATTATAATGTTTGAATTTAATTTATATATTAAATTTAATTGTGACATTGATTGTAATTCTAATGTGTATGATTGCGTTATTTTACTTTTGCGGATTGTTGTGTTTTATTGAATTTTAATTTTTAACTAGTAAAATGTATGGACTATGTCTGAAATAAATAATTAATAAAAAAAATAAAAAAAACATCCAACGAAGAAAATACGACACAGTGAATTGAAATAATCTATACTAGTATTATAAAGCCGAAGAGTTTATTTGTTTGTTTGCTTGAACGCGCTAATCTCAGGAACTACTAATCCGATTTGAAAAAATCTTCTTCTCAGTGTTTGATAGCCCATTTATCGAGGATGGCTATAGGCTATATATCATCACGCAATACAATACCAATTTACCAATTTTCCTATACCAATAGCAGCGGAGCAGCAATGACAAATATTGCGAAAACGGGGAAAATGTGACGCGGGACAGCTAGTATTCTTATAATTCTTACCTGGGCCACGAAACAGATAATCTGTAGTAATTAACCCCTATACTCTTGATCATTTCAATGTCTTCCTTGAAGCGATGGTAAGAATCAGCAGCGACATCACCGTTTGTACCGTCCACGGTAAAGTTAGGGTGGTTGTGAAGGTAGGTGTCCCACATACTTTCGCCTTTGCCTGTGGAAAAAATATCAGATTAACCCTTATCTTAATATACAGGGAGAAACGGACACCGACGTACAAACGGTTATCACCGGTTATGTAAAATGATGTACTGAAACCTCGTAACCGTTAGTACCCTAAATATACGAAAGTATGTACTAAAACATCTAAACTTAGGTAGTAACAATACAGCTGGTGTCAACCCTGAGCAATTAATTCATGGTATCTACAAGGTGTTGTTTTGCATCCTCGTCAAATTCAAGGAGGTAACTATGCTAATGATTCTCGTCCCGAATCAATAATAAAATGGGTAGGTAATTTTTTATTATATATTTTATCTTATTTACGGAAATCGGTAAGTTTGACCCACCCGTGTTTTAAACGCGGGCCGTCTGATTCTCGCCCTATAACCGCGCTTACCCAACACAAACAATCTTGAACGTTTATTCGACAATTTTTTATTCTCTAAACCACGTTAATGAAAATATTCTGAAATACTGACAAACATAAACAACCAAAAAAAATCAGCGTTTATTAATAAATAATTAGGTACCGTAATTTTAATTGATTATTTATCTCTTGTGTGACAACCTCCTGAATTTTGACGAGGATGCAAAACCACACCTTGCATAATTTATAGAAATCTGTAATGCCCAAGACTCTACAAAGTTTTTATGGAGAAGCCCCAAGAAACATAAATTACCACTACTATCATGAAGTAATTTGCATTAAAATGCGAACACACTTCAGTTTATAATTCTTAAAGCATAAAAGAATCTCGCTAGTAAAAGAATGCAACGGTACAAAAATGAAAACATAATCTTACCTCCTTCGTTCCATCCTCCTTCAATTTGAAATGCAGCCGAAGCGACTCCGAATATGAAATCATCCGGGAAGGAGTAATTGCTCACCCCGGAGTTCACTCCTAGGCTCGCCCTCGTACATTGGAGCAAGCTATACAGTATAAAAGAAACCAATATTAAACGAGGTCAACTTTAACCAGCTAGCGATACTCAACAGAGTTAATGTGTCTTCACATATATTATGAATTTATACATAAACACGTTAAAACAAAAATTAAATGAGTATGAGATTTTCTTTTGGAATCGCCGGTAATGTCTTTAAAGAACTCTACAGTAGTAGAGGACTACATATACCTTGGTCAAGTCATCTCCACAAAAGACCAAACTAGCCAGGAAATTTAAACGAGGATTGCAATTGGTTGGAAAAAATACTGGTCCCTCAAGGAGATCATGAAGTCAAAAGACCTAGGCATGACTTTGAAAAAAAAGACCTTCAACTCATGTCCCATGTCTAACTTACGGGTGTGAGACATGGGCACTCACCAAATCGCTCAGAGAAAAGCTTGCCAAGTGTCAAAGAGCAATGGAAAGAAGCAAGTTAGGCTCAAAGAGACAGGACAGAATTAGGAATACAGATCTCTGGTCCAAGACAAAACTGACCGATGTTCTAACAAGAATAGACCAACAACAGTGGAGGTGGACAGGCCATGATGCGAGACACTAAAGGCAAGTGGAGCAAGGTAGTGACAGAATGGTATCTAAGGGACGGCAAAAGAAATCGGGGAAGGCAGCTTACCCGCTGGGAGGAAGAAATAAAACTGACAGCAGGCCCAAACTGGAGGAGAGTACCTCACGACAGACGTCAATGGAAACCTGAATTTCGGTGTGCCTCGTGGCATGTAATTTTTGTTTTAACCATTATAGTTAGTGTAATTGTCTGGTTTCGGAATAAAAGGCTTTATTATTATTATATAACAGGGTTATGGAGGTGAGATAGGCAGTCGCACCATGTATAATACTGGTATTCAGTTGCATCTAGTTAGACTGGAAGCAGACTTTAACATAGTTGAGAAACGGCCAGACAAATGATGATGATAAAATAGTGTCATTTCTTGAAGTTTGTCAGTTTATTTATTTTATCTTGCTAATACAAGGTGTTGTTTTGCATCTTCGTCAAAATTCAAGAGGTTGTCACAAAATACATAAATAATCAATTTAAATTACGATACCTAGTTATTATAACCCCAAACGTGGTTTAAGGAATAAGAAATGATCGAATAAATGTTTGAGATTGTTGTATGTGTGTAAGCGCGGTTATAGGGCGAGGATCAGACGCACGGGTGGTTCACACTTACCGATTTCACATTATCACACCATCATTATCTACCAATTTTATTATTGATTCGGGACGAGAATCATTAGCATAGTTACCTCCTTGAATTTGACGAGGATGCAAAACAACACCTTGTATATCTATACCCATCATGTCTACAGACTTCGTCTAGCTAATTAAATTTAAATTGAATAGAAATAAATTATGAGAGTAATTCAATTAATAAAGTGCGGTGTCAGTTGAGATTTATTGTTGGGATTACGATCAATTGTTCGGTTTTCGTGGTATGGCCACGTGATGTAGAGGGATGAGGAAAATGTCATAAGAGCAGTTTTGAGTATAAAAATTTGGATAGTATAAAAGTGGAGGAAGAAACGAAGAACTGGTGACTGCTGAGATGGCGAGTAATAGAGAAGTATGGAAGAAGAAGACATGCAGCGCCGACTCCAAATAAATTGGGATAAGGGCAGGAAAGTGACTATAGTGATCAATTATATTTATTTTCACTGATAATGATAACTAGCGACTCATTGTTGCTTTGCACGGGTGCAATATCAACGTGTCAATATGTCGAGATTTCTAAGCAATATCAAAATTTAATTAAAATTATTCACCACAAAACATAAAAACCTTCTGGAATAAATTCTCTAAATAATGTTGAAAACCGTATCAAAATCCATTATGTGGTTTAAAAGTTCTAAGCGATCTTACAAACAAACACCAAAAACGAATTTGTTCTATAACATGTTTGTGTAGATGATAAACATATTATTATAAAGGGTGTAAAACACCTCTTAACGAAGCCGAAGGGCACTGGTGTTCCCTGTCATTGCGATATTTTTTTTGTGTTACACCATACCTGGTAACCTTCTAGTTACGGAGATATTAGGGGTCAAAGTTCCAACTTTTTGACAAGTAATTTTTTAAATACAAGTTTTTAATGTAAGATTTTTACTTTAAACACCTCCACGACCCCCGTACAACATTGAGTTCTACCACAAAACATGATTTTACACCCCCCAGAAAAAAGTCGTTTCCCAGCAATAATTTTTGCGAAAAGTTATTTAGTTTCATGTACAGAATGCTTGGTTGACGGCTTCGTGATGAGGTGATTTACACGGTGTATGGTTGTAGATAAATAAGTCTAAAAAAAAAATTATTGCGATGATGTAACATATTGATCGAGGTTTAACTGAGGTTCACAGTTAACTTTAGTATAAAAGTCAAAAGTCCGTTAGAGCTACTAGACAATTCCAAAAAAAATTGTCAGTCATATATTTATAGTCATGTAGCGATTCATAAGCTATTTACATTTACGCGATTTCTTTTAATATTTTTTTACGTACTTAGTTTTTGTTTTTGTGGAATTCCTGCTTTGGTTAGCTTTTAATTAGCAACATACGCGAGATACTAGAAAACATTTTAAATCCACTATTCCTATTTGCCCCCTGAAGTTAGTTTGGCCGCGCAAAAAATTTACTTCACAAAACTTCACGAGGTTCGATTCCCAGCTTGAAAAATATGTTATGTTATTTTTATATAATGAATTTGTTAGTAGTTGCCCGTCTCAATTTGTGGTTAGTTGATGGCTCAAGGGTCCGCCACTTTCACCTATAAGCCAATCTATACGTTTGCTATTTTTGGCACTGAACACAATAAAAATAAACACTAACAAGATCAAAATTCCGATTAACATAACACCAAAATAACGTTTTATCCTACGTATTAGTTACACTTAAACCCACATTTTCACGATTTACCATAAAAATTCACGTAAAAACACCACACTCTATGAATATTCGAAAGAAAAAAACACTGGTCATATCGATCTCACCTGAGAGTCACCAAAATGGCTCTGATCAGGGCGACTCCACTCGAGCTCCGCATTGTGCTAACTAAAACAAGGCACAGGTGTCTCAACCTACTCAATGCGACAATCTTAATTATAACCTTATAACTACGGAATAACCTTCTCGGGGCTTCCTGGCAAAACGAGCTAGTTGCAGCGACAAATGAATCGATATATTTAAAAAATATGTATATGACCGCGAAGTAGGCATAATGATTTGTTTCCGATAAAATGATTACTGATTGGACTGTTTTTCTGCGATTGTGTGCGTCATTTTAGGATACGTTTACGTCAGGCCATGTGTGAAGGAAATTGACGTTTCCGAATTCTTCCAGCTACCAAGGTTTTCCAATACTGTAGGAATGATCAAGTGGCACATGCAGCTCGTATGATAGAAGGAAAGCTCTTTACAAAATCTTGGGTAGTAGTTCATTGCACTTTCCGGTTTATGTTGTTATCAGTCCCGTTTCGCAGGATTCTAACATGCAATTTGCTTTAAATAAATATGCTGGGTTCCTCTAAATATGACTGGTGATAATGTGAGTGTACTAAAGTAACACTCTTTGACGCATTACTGGCGCAATGTTATGTTTTGTTCAATTATCCTTTATTATCCTTTTGTAACAAAAAGAAATTAACAAACATGGTCATACAGTGTCTAACGTCAAACCCCAGAATTTAATAGTCATGTAACCTCAACACCTAAAAACATGATTTTGTGATAGTAAGGAAAATATAAAAGTGCGATAAATAAATTGCATTGAAACCATTTAATTAAAAACCATAAAGGTAAGCGTTGTATTTTTCTTTTTCCAAAGAACTTGCTTATGTTTGTAATATTTATGTTTGGGGTTGAAATATTAGGGCTATGGGGTCCGAGTCCTAATCTTTCGAGAAATAGCTAAGCGGTTGGTTGAAATGGTTGATTCTTCACTTGACCAGAGGGCTGACCTTTCTTTCGCTTCTAACGTGGCAATGCTTCCAGCGTTCTGGGTACTTTTTCTGTTGAAAGAGATACGGACGAATAAGATTATAGTATTCCTCTTATTAATTTTCATAAATATTATTTACAATATTTAATATTTTTACAACATGATATTAAAAATATAAAAAATAGTAGCCCACCGACATCGGGAGCAGGATCCGGGTTACCAGTGGTCAGGGCTCTTGAGTGACAAACAATATGCTCCTCCTAACAATATGCGCCGTGGCCAGAAGTACTGCTTTCAGAATCAGCCCAAGGGACTGATTCAGAAAGCAGTACTGCTGCTGCTGCTGCTGCTGTTGCTACTGGTGCAGCATCCCTGCTGTGTGTGTGTGCGAAAGACCCCTTAAATGTTGGTCGATGTTTTTGGCTATTAAGCCATTAGCCGACACTATTACATCATTATTATTATTAGTAGGATATCGAAAGCCTTCGACAGCATCAAACACTCCGAAATATTCAAATCTTCAAAAAGTAAGGTTAAGGTTACCGTCAAGGTTACCAAGGTTATCTTGCAATATCATAAAGGAACAGGTTGACAGATTTCAAAGTGCTTAGATCCGTGGTGATTTTGCTTGAATCATCTCACTCTTCCCTCTTTCAAACCCAATCTCCCAACAAAATGGATTGCATCTGTGTATGTGGATCATGTTTTTTTTGTGAGGAAATCTAATATACAACGTGTAACAAACAGGGTATTTACATACTTAACAGACCATCAAACTGAACATGTTTCACCATCGAACAAACATGATAATAGTAAAAAAAATATCTGCTACCCCATACAAAATTATAAATGTATACCCTTTTTGTTACACGTTGTATAAAAATCTCGTGTCTCGGTTTTTTTAATCGAACTCCTCCGAAATGGCTTGACCGATTGTTATGAATTTTTTTGTGTATATTTGGTAGGTCTAAGAATAGGTCGTTATAGTCTATTTTTTTCTTACACATCTACTTCAAAATTTCTGCAACAGCTACTCATTATAATCATAATAAACAAAGTAGAGATCAGGAGCTAGAACAGATCCAGGACACGTGTTAGTTTACAGCCCGCACCACAGAGCACCTATACTAATCACTACATTGCAATAAATAAACACAAATGGACGAGTGCAGGGACCCGAAGGTAATTCGTCAATATTAATACTTCTGTAACTTTCTGCAAAACTGGTGAAAGCCCTCAAACTCGTTTTAGTTTTGCGAAAATCTACATTACAAACGAATCTGCCATGTTTTAATAACGCCTGCGATGGGTATTCACTGTTTTCAGTACGGATGTGTTTTGCTCTGACTATGAACAAGGCTCAAGACATCAGTACTACTTACTTGTAAAATGATTATGTTTTATGTAACAAGGTTTTTTTCGCAACGCCAACAGTATTTTTTTTAATAGAGTAGCATCATCACCTTCTTCCTTTCCCAAGGGTCGCTATACACATCTTTCAACACAGTTGCAAAAGGCTATCATCATCATTATATCAGCCCGGAATCGCTGCTGGGTATAGGCCTCCCCCTTTTTCTGCCACACTTCCCGGCTAAAAAGTGTTGAAAAGGGGTAGGTTAGATTTGACTACTACATAAATAATTTTAAAAGTCATCTTATAGTCCACATTGATTATATCTTTCAATGTTAAAATAATCCTTTTAGAAAACATTTTGTACAAATTGTTCTTCGTAAACGTTTCATCTTAAGGTAATCCATACATTTCTCTCGATATCTTAGGTCATAGATCTTCGCAGTCGGATGTTAGCTGGACAATATAAATTATAGAGCGACGTGATCGACTGTCCCACCCAGATGTTTATTGCTCCGAGGATGTATGATAATATATATATATATATATATAGCTCACTGGAATTTGTGTTATTGCTAACGGTTCTGTAAACTTTACCCAGATCAATTTTCTGTAAAACTTCGTTTTGAATTTTGTTGTGCGTACATACAGCGTGTAATACCTTGAACAACCCTAAGCTACACGTCACTCCAGTCATCTGCATTCATTGTTGGTAACAATTTCAATATTGTAAGTGTTTACATTTCGTAGAAGTAAGGAGATTCCATTGTTAGTGTAACTACTGAAGTGTATGTGTGCTCAACTGACCACGACTGAACCAATAACGAAACGCACCACGTTCGATCCGCGCCCGCGTCTGTATGAGTGCCTCGGGGAATACGTGACACGAGTACAGTGACGGTAAACGAACGATCTAAATCTTTGAAGCCAACTTTATATATTTATGTGGAGTTTATAATGCGCTTGGACTTGAGACTGCATTCTGGACCGAGGGTGGCTTGATGAAGTCAAAGTCAATTCGACGTGTGCGCACAATGTTGGCATAGTTCTTCGATGACAGTTTCGGTGTTCGCGTTCTATTTGGACTGTCATAATCCACTTTGAATAAACCGTACTGGATCCTAGAAATAAAAATATATTTACATCAATAACGATTAGTTACTTAAATTATTCCTATAAGAGAACATGATTAGTATGACTAGTTGATTACACTTAAAAGTATTTTATGTGAGCCTAATTATGCGGTTTATGGTACCGGTAGGTAACAAATTTTCATGGATGATGAAGGAGAGGCTGGCCCATCGACAGGGAAAAGCAGAAGAACAAAACGTGTTGCGCCAGATCCAAGCAAAATGGAACAAAGACAAGAAGGTGAGATGATACTGAAGTTACTCCTCAGCACTCGTCAGCTTGTCTTGCTATGGTATCCGGGCCTGGCTGTTTTAAACCAATCGAATCGTACAGAATGTGAAAAACTTACGTATAGCCGCTTCCCCATTCAAAGTCATCTAAAAGACTCCAGCAGAAATATCCTTTGACATTGACCCCATCTTCATGTATAGCTAGCAGCAGTTGGTTGAGGTTCTCATTGAAATAAGAAACTCTCTCATAGTCCTCAGTTTGTCCCTTGTCAGACAATCCATTTTCAGTTATAATTATAGGGATTTTCTTCAGCATTGTATAGTTGTTTTGAAGCCAGTTGAGAAGTTTTCGGAAGCTTGGTGGGTAAATCTGCGACAAGCAAAAATAATAAGCAAAAAACTTTTTTGCCAAAAAAAAATCGATGTTCAAAAACAACACTCAAAAGCGGAAAAATAAGTTTACATATTTATTTAAATATCCTATTTAAATAAATATGTAAACTTAGTTTTCGTGTCGGTGAGTTTTTTTGTGGTTCACTGATTTAACGTTTTTTTTTTTTATTTAAATCAGTTATTTTTTTGCTAAAAAAGTTTCTATTGCCTTTTCAGTGGTGGTCACACAAATCCTTGTCAATTTTTCACTGTAGAAGTTGTATTATTCACATAGATGAAGAAGAAAAAATGCATATTATAGAGTATAACTCATATAGTACTGAAGCAAGGTTAATACAATTTAAAAGTAAGGTTTTATTTACCGCGAACCCGTCAGTCGTGGTCCAAGATTGATCGAATTCCGCCTTAACTTGCGCATCATGGGACAAAGAAGGGACCTTCCAGTCAGGTTCCATTGATGATGGAGACGCTAACAATGTGGTGTAGTGGTTGAGACCGAAGAAGTCTGCGCTTCCTTGAACTGCTTTCACCTGGAAATAGAATGAATGCTAACATAATTCCTTTGTAGATAAATACTTAAATGTGTGGAAATTTTTGTGCCTGGCCCGAATTGAAAACAAAAGCGTATTCGTTAGTTCCTGGCTTATAACAATATTCTAATTTTATTGTAATTATTCCCACATAAACGATATACTTATTTATTTTAATTTTTTAAATAATGATACTACGTACTTTTGAAAAATTTATAAAAATATTTGAAGCAGATACGACTCTTAATATTACTTACAAACAGGATGTTAACGCAAGTTAAAATTTAACATAAGTTATAAAAACCTCTTCAGGAGTGAAATGTGGGAGACGTGACCGCGAGTATCCTTGTTGACGACTCATATTGTCAATCCGTTCACGAACTAAACTAGGATAGTCACCGACATCCGTGTATATCGGATGAGCTAACAATACTACCTGAAAAAGGCAATAAAAATGGTCAAAAACGTTACGTAACTGAGATTGGATTTTTGGAAGTTGATTAAATTTTTTGATTGTGCGAAGTAGTGAATTATTTTAAATCTCTCTGTAAAGATTATCACATGCTTAAAAAGGTAGTACTCCATAAAATTGGTACCTCTTTTCGAATGTTTTTACTTCTTGCACTTAACTAAAGCAAACAGATTGTTAAGGATACTAAACACTCATTTGAAGAAAGTCTTCAGACGCTTTAACATCCTCAGGTTTATTAGAGGCTTCCGGTTTAGCCCAAGAGGCATCTAGCACGATTGATACTTTTCCTGAAAAACAAACGCAATTGATTTACATTGGAAAGCATGCAAGAAAAAAGAGAGTTGTGCCGCCCATTGTGACTTCGTACAAG
The DNA here is from genome assembly GCA_963082945.1 of Cerastis leucographa. NCBI lineage: Eukaryota > Metazoa > Arthropoda > Insecta > Lepidoptera > Noctuidae > Cerastis > Cerastis leucographa. The sequence goes on along the minus strand of OY720356.1, from coordinate 13,437,991 downwards.
GGTAGGAAGATGACGATCCGTGCTACAAACTTGTACGGGTCAGCACTGACATTCCTTTCAGTAGTAGTTGTTAAATACCAAAACCGACCCGAAGCAATGACGGCAGTGCTGATTAATACAGACCCGATATTTTTAGAAGAAATCATCGCTGTGGCGGTGGAACTTTTTGACAAAATTTGCGAAAGTAAGGAAATATAAAGAAAAAACCAGCCAAGTGCAAGTCGTCCTCACAAGCACACAGGTTTCCGTAGCACCAAACAATATAACAAAAATATTTTGAGCTCTCATTTTATGTTGAAGAAGTACATTAAACAGCAAAACTCAATTTGTTTTTCATAGTATGTTAATGGAAAACAATGTTGCTGCTGCAGTTTGATGAAAAGTCCCATATCTTAAAAGCTAAACATTAAATCTCATTCAAACTAATTTTCGTTGAAAGCTTTTTTTACTTTCTACAATCCTACATTTTTCAGAATTTTCCTCCGCTTACTTTAGAAATTAGAGGGGGGACACATTTTACTACTTTGGAAGTGTCCTATCTTTCAAATCTAGCATTATTCCAGCAATATAAGCGCTATAAAGCTATAAAAGCCGGCAAAAGCAGATCTTACTGTGCCTGCCGAAAGAACAATGGCGAATATGTGGTTTCTGCCTACTGCCATGGAAAAAAATGTGTATATTTATGTGTGTATGTTTACTATATTTTAGACATAATATAGACAGAATACCTATTACTACTATTCAAGTATAGGTAAAAAGCCTGCTTTATTAATATTTCTTGTCACATCGATCAGCAGAATTATCGGCGTCTGCGACTTAAGTTTTGCGCACTAAATGTTTTTACAGAGATGTGGTAAATTGAAACAATCTCGCCCCATTCCCACTTGTAGCGCGCTAATCAGGAAACACTTATTGAAATATGAGCGCTCGGCTTTCAGTATCGAGCATGCAAATCGCGCACTGCTGACGCACCCACAAAATAAAACAGTAAAGGGCAAAACACACAAAGACGCAGGGATTTGACTAGATTGTCATGGTCTACTCAGAAAAGACAAAACAATTTCGTGCGACAAAAAAACTTCGATCTTTGTATCTAACTTTATTTATATATAGGGGTATAAGGAACAGAGTGGAAAGTTCCTTATCCCCTGAAGTAAAGGGAGGATCCTCCGACCAGACAGGTGTTATGTCTGGTGGGCAACTGCCCGACAGTTGTTTGTCGGGTTTCTCTATATACTCTTAAGTCGATGTAAACTTTGCTTGCGAGATGTAGGGATTTGATGTTAGTTACTCCGTCGTGTCATAGATGGCGTTGTAGTACTTTTTGTAGTGAGTTGTTTTTTGTACGTCGCTACAAGTAGAGTTTATACAAGTAGACTTTATAGTAAAGTATTGTGGACCAACGGTGGCTTGATATAGTTAAAGTTAATTCGGCGTGTGCGCACAATGTTGGCATAGTTCTTCGCTGACAGCTTTGGTGTTCGCGTTCTATTTGGACTGTCGTAATCCACTTTGAACAAGCCGAATTTTACGCTGGAAAATAAAACAAATTATGTTATAATGACGACTTTTTACTTAAATAATACATTAATTGTTTATGGCAATTATATTTTAAGACTTTAACACGTTCATTGCCTAGCCAAAATGCTGGACGTACTTAGATCGCCGCTATTTTATGACACGTACAAAATTGTAAGGCACCATCACGCGACGTCTGCCACCTCGACGTGTTAAGGTATTTTACCCATATTATACAACTTTCGGTTTATTATTACTAAGTGTTTACTTCAGCGAATTATGCCTAAATCTCAAGATAAAATATAACTCGCAAGTTGCATGTAAATTGCAGCGCTATTTATAATATTGTTTCATGAAAATAATGTAAGGCAATAACAAAAAGGCGGCGGTAAAAACTGCTAAGCACCAAAATATACTTTAGTTCTGAGATTGCCAAGGTCGCAAGTTACCTTTTTTTAGTTATTTTTTTTTAGTTATCTCTTCGGAAGCTTTCGCGTCAACTTGTGCTGTCCTGGGTTCCCAGTCCAACACCTTTGCTCTCAGTACACCTATACTGCAGGAAGTAAAAAACTTACGTATAACCGTCTGTCCATTCAAAGTCATCCATAAGACTCCAAGCGAAATATCCTTTAGCATTGACCCCATCTTCATGTATAGCTAGCAGCAGTTGGTTGAGATAGTCGTTATAATAAGAAACTCTCTCATAGTCATCTGTTTGTCCCTTGTCAATCAATCCGTTCTCAGTTATAATTATTGGGATTTTCATTAATATTTTGTAGGTGTTTTGAAGCCAGTTGAGAAGTTTTCGAAAGCCTGGTGGGTAAACCTACGATATTTGTAAAGAATACAATTAAAAATATAAAACTTCTGGTCAAAAGAAGTTGAATTAGAACTATCAGTTTAGTACAAGTACAGTATTAGCTACAATCTATAAATATATCGTTTTTGGAAAAAAAACAGGTATTATAACAGTACGCCAACCACTTAAATTCTGTGTGTCAAATAAGTATGCAAGCCGTGGTACCAGGAATCTGATTCCTGACATCCCCTACTCTCTTACTACTGCACGAACTGCCGTACGGTAGACTAAGCAGTCGCAAAAGCTTCGTATACTACACTCAAGCAATCCAAGACAGGCCACCTAAAGATAAGAAAGAGAAGTTATGCCAAAAGACGTAACCACCAACTTACGATTTCTTGAAGCCCCAAGAACACCTTTTTTTTTACGGATGGGTTATCATCAAATGACTTCTCCCACTCTGGGCGGAGTGGGAGGGAGTGTCAGACTTGTACTGACTAAAACCCATCCATGTTCCTTCTTCGCCCTTTGTGTTCCAGGGCCACGGTATCTCTTTCGAACAGTCCCGTAACCCTGGCAGGCATTGGCACTCTCGGGCCCTTTCCGGTTTGCTGACATCTCCTTGAGGCGCGCGTGAAATACGTACGCGCCGTTGACACGATCTGTCGTCATGAGACGGACGGACGGTGAGCTAGCCCATTACTCACCGTCCACGGTACGGTGGCCAGTGCGTGGCCCCCGACGCCCGGGGCGTCTCCTGCGGCGGCTGGGACGTGAGGCTCTCTCCCTCTCACGTTCTGCCACCTCCTTCGCTAGCATGACTGCTTTGCAGAAGGAGGCGACGGCTTCCCATTCCCTCTCGCTCCGGTCCATGGATTGAACCAAGGCCGGACGCGAGAGGTCACCGCCGCCAATCGCCGCTAGGAGGACACGGCGGAGCTCAGACCAGGCGGAGCAGACCTCCACGGTGTGCTCCACCGTATCCTCCGGCCGGTCCTCGCAACCCCAAGAATACCTGGCTCCCAATAATGAACTGCAATGGCCTATTTGGAAGGTTTTGAATCGATTGGGTACCCAAGTACAAAAATAACCTTTTACGGTTTTTTTTTTATATTTTATTCACATCAAATGGTTGACTAATTTGTAAAGCTAATGTGGCACACAAAAAAAAAATGCTTTTATTGTTCTAACGGCAAAAAATAAGAACATATCTTGAATCATGAGTCATTACCATAACAGTTATTTGACGAATGACAAGGTTTGCCTTTGTCATCATTTGCCTAGCCTTTTCCCAAACTTTACTGGGGTCGGCCTCCAGTCTAACTGGATGCAGCTGAGTATCAGCATGAACATGAACTGCCTATCTGACCTCCAAAACACAGTATCTGGGAAATACGATAACCCTAGGTAAGACTGGATTCAGATTCAGATTCAGATAACTTTATTTGCTCAAACATGTGTGTACATACAATTATTTTATAAAAATGATGCATGCAAGGTGTTATAAATACATGGACTTGTGCTAACATGTTTACCATATTGGCATGGTGTGCAAATATTAATAAAAGTTTGCAATTTTTAAATAAATAAACGAAATAATAACAACATTCATTAAAATTGACAAGTAGATAAATTAAATTAAATTGACTGATTACATAACTTATTCATGTAGAAAAATAAATAGAGCCATACAAAAATGTCAAATAAACAAAAAAAAAAAAAAATACAATTATGTCAACCTAGGTCCAAAAGATTAAATACAATTAATAACATTATTAAAATTATTATTGCGCAACATAACATTTCAAATTTAATTAATATATAAATGAAACATGTCATTTAAAAAGATGATTCCCTTAAAAAATCATTGACATCATAATATGCTTTATTAGCTAAAAAAGATTTTATTTTCCTTTTAAATGCTTCTACACTTAACTCTTTCCAGCCATTGGGAAGTTTATTGAAAATAATGGGAGCCATACAAAAAACACTCCTGCGCATAAGTGCAGTCCGAGACATATGTTGACAGAGTTGACTGTTATCACGTCTATTTCTAGGAAACCGGTCTGCCATGCGGGGGAATAGCGCAGGATTTGATTTAACAAATATTGCGATTTCCAAAATATAAATTGATGGTAGAGTCAAGATGTTGTGGTTTATGAAATGGATGGAGACTTTCGGCTTCTGACTACTCGTAACGACTGTCAAAGATCTACAAATGACAGCCGGGACAAACCGCTTTCCAAGGCACGAAAGAAACACCGTATGTAATTATGGCCACCCATCCACGGACCAACCTTGGCAAGAACGGCTTAACCTTGAAGATCGACCCATGTGATTGTAAAGAGCTCCTCCTCCTTGTTAGGTGCCTTTGTAAACTTCGGTTAAATAAAACATAAATTAAGTATTTCATAACTATCTTTTATTTTATTTTTTTATCTTATCACCCGCGTAGTGTCAGGTAGTTATAAACATTTTATCGGGATCAAAGGTTTTATATCCTAAACTAGGTAATAGTAGGTACATCCGTTTACCAAACATCTAAATCCGTTACGGCGTGAAAAGGTAACAGACGGACGTATTTTGAAATCTATAATATTAATAAAATATGGATTTATTTACCGCTAGCCAGTCAGTACCATGCTTGGGCCAAGAGGGATCCTGTTCCATCTTGACGCCAGTGTCGTGGTACAAAGAGGGCACCTTCCAGTCACGTTCTATTAATGATGGAGATACTAAGAATGTAGTGTAGTGGTTGAGACCTAAAAAGTCTGCGCTTCCTCGAAGTGCTTTTACCTGGACATGGAGTGAACATAATATAACATTACACCTGTTATACTTACCCAATAGTAGAGAATAAGGGGGGGGGGGGTCCTTAGGTTAATTTTAGAAAACAGTTTTTTCTAATATCGGAGATATAACGTAGGTATACGAACCTGTTCAGGTGTGAAATATGGGAGTCGTGACCGCGAGTATCCTTGATGACGACTCATATAGTCAACCCGTTCACGAACAAAACTAGGATAGTCACCGACATCCGAAAATATTGGATGAGCTAGCATTCCCAACTGAAAATGTCATAAAAATGTTCAGAAACAATACGTACTAATTGGTAATATAATAAACTGATTGTTAAGGTGTACAAACGTGCATTTGAAGATAGTCCTCAGACGCTTTGACATCCTCAGGTTTATTAGAATCTTTTGGTTTAGCCCAAGAGGCATCTAGCACGATAGATACTTTTCCTGAAAAACAAATGCATTTGAATGATTGTTAAACTTACCCAATGCCCTTTGTTCAATAACTAATCAAAGCGCTTTATTAATACTTAGACAGGAGAAATATCCCAAGAGTTTATAACCTCGGAGTAAAACCTCCTCTATACATAACAGTTTAAGTTTACTTATTAATAAAACATATTTTGATTCTTTCAGTATTTTATTTATTGTTTGTCTAAGTATTAATAAAGCGGTTTGATAAGATATTGAACAAAACCACATTCTCAAAGATTGGACGTTTTGGGAGTTGGACATTTTGGGAATTGGGCATTTTGAGAATTGGACATTTTGAGAATTGGACATTTTGGGAATTGGAAATTTTGGGACTTGGACATTTTGACACCGTTGGACATTTTGAGAATTGGACATTTTGCCCCTGAACGCTAGGCTTGCAAGAAGAAAGCATGTTGCGCCGCCCAAGTAACTTGGGACAAGGACGAGAAGATGATGATGCATGCCACAAAGTTGTTCTGGTCGAAACTGACATTTGTTCCCACAGTATTTGTTAACAATAAAAACCATCCCGAATCAATTACAGCAGTGCTAATTAATACCGAACCTAACAAGTGTAGGCAAGGACTCAAACTGTAACCGTAATAAGTGTTTTTAATACTGTTTTTTAAAACAGTTTACACAGAACAACACTTTAAAGTGTAACAGATACAATTAAATACTGTTACCGAATCAAACTGTAACCTTTTCTGTGTTAATAAGTGTTAATATGTGTAACTGAAATAATCAATTATATTTTAGTACGCTGCGTTTACCTGTTACACCTATTAACACTTTTATATCTGTTTCACATTTGAAAGTGTTACATATTTGATTCTGTTACCGATTCAACATGTAACACTTATAATTCTGGAACCTTTATGAAGGTGTTTTTAAGTCCCTGAGTGTAGGTACAGCACTCCTAGGTACTAAATGACAGCATAGTTTTAAAGAACGATAATTAAAATAAATAATCACCCTTTACCTTTCTGATGTGGTTTAAATTCCTTTTCATACAAGCGGTAAGCCCGAGCATGGGCTAGCAAGCTGTTGTGGGTACATAAATACACTCCGATTCCGTGCGATTGCAAAGCTGGTGCCATTATATCAAGCCCATAACCCTAAGGAAATAAAAATTTCATGTTACTTATCTGTTTATAAATATGAATACAAACGTTTCTACTTTTTCGTTTACGATTTAGATGCGGTTTTTTAACATATGTAGACATTATCTCGGGAGGTTTTTATAAAATATATATATCTATTTATATTAAACTTAAGCTGAGAAAAAATCTTCCACATAACAACTGTACTATGTAGTTAAACTGCCAGTAAATAGTACATTAAGATACGAGTGGCCAAACTTTATCATTGCAGCCCAGTTTTCAACACTCTTACGAAGAAATAAAATAATGTAACGAAAAGTATTTTTGACATAAATAATAAATTAAGTATGATTTAAATGCTTTTTCCCGCGTTTTGCGTGCGCAAGTTGCAGGAAAAGCATCGGTATGAAGGCGCAAAACTGACAACAGAACTTTACTTCGACAATAAAACTAATGACATAATCACACCCCAGTTTGAAATTAGAACGCCGCTCAAAGCACTTACACTCATACAATTCTCTTGAGGTTCGTTTATCGTTATCCACATTCTGACTATATCTCCGTACAGCTTAAATACGACCCTTACATAGTCCTCAAAATAATCAACTAGCTTTGGGTTTGCCCAGCCACCGAGGTTCATCAGTGGTGTGGGCATGTCCCAATGGAACAACGTGACTACAGGCGTGATATTAGCTTTTAGAAGTTCTTCAAAAATTCTCCGGTAGTACTTCACACCTTCTTCGTTTATATTGTTGTCAGTACCATTTGGAAGTATCCTGGAAATAAAAGTTATTATTTTGTCTTCGGGTTAAAAGAACCATATTCAAGGAATGAAAAATAGCTAGCTAGAGATTCACAAGCAAAAAACACGCACAAGAAACAACACAAAAATATGATAGAGAAACACAAATTATATCAAAGTTATAAATTATTATTCAGCATCAGCATGAGAGTTAGATACATATATAGCTAAGGACGACAATAAAACATAGCTCGTGGTCAGACAACCTAAAGACTGGAAGAAGAAGAAGGTTTAATTATTATCTTACCTGGGCCAAGAAATAGACATTCTATAGCCACTGACGCCTAAACTTTTAATTAATTCAATGTCTTCTCTCCAGAGGTGGTAAGAGTCATCTGCAACATCTCCGTTCTTATGGTCAGTGGTATATGTAGGGTGTTCGTGGAGGTATGTGTCCCATATACTTTCGCCTTTGCCTATGGAATGAAAGATATTACGAAGATGTGTTTAAAATGAAAGTAAGTGGTCAAAGAAACTGAGTCAAAATGGTTCAGAATACGAACAATCCTACCTCCTTCGTTCCATCCTCCTTCAATTTGAAATGCGGCTGTAGCCACTCCGAATATGAAATCATCCGGGAAGGAATAATTGCTCACCCCGCAGTTCACGACTGGGCTTCCTCTCGCTAATTGCAGCAAACTGTATATTTTTATGACAAATACTGTTAATTAAAGTGCAACAATCATCATCATCATTTTCCAATCCTTGTAGCATTTTACTAGGAGTCGGCGTGACATGTTTTTTTGTTTAATCATCCCGTGTCAACAGTCGAGATATTAATAACTCCCTTCCCTTCCGATTATTTTTATTTTGCTAAATTAACTGCGTAAGAACACTTTAGATAACAGTATCTATCTGATTATTGTTTGCTATCAATGTGTGTGTAATAATTTAATTGGGTTTCAGCCGTTTTAATTAAAGTATATAAATAAACTTAAGAAAACTGAGGCAGTTTTACTTCATATAATTAATAAGCATAAAATTAGTATGACGATATCAGTACTACTCCGTTTTATCAAGATCGTCACGGATAACTAAAACCGAATGGATGGCAAGCTGTTTGGAAAATAACTATCACGATTAAAAACTTTGACACTGGGCATTATCATTACATCAGGTGAAAGTTGTCCAATCTTATACAAACGTCAACCGGCCCTCTGCATTCAAATTCCCATGATCTGACCGTATCAAGGGCCAACTTTATGGAAGTCTTGCCCACACTGAGCCTTTCGGTATGTGGCCACCATTTCGGAAACTTTCGGCCCCATCAGCGTATCCCGTCCAAAATTGTCAAACATAAGCCAAAACAGGTTCAAGTACATAAAAAATCACCATTCACTGGGGTCTTACCTAAGACTCACCAAAAGTGGTCGGCTCAGAGCGACTCCTTTCGAGCTGCACATGTTACTAACTGAATCTTTTACTTATTTATTGTTTAAAACTAAATCAATCCTATCGACCACGCAGACTCAGCAATCGGCGCCGGCGATAAAATTGCTGACGCGAAACTCATAGCCGATGTATCGAGGCAGCCGGCTCCTCGGCGCGTGTTTATGTTACTTACACGTGCCGGTGACCCGGTTAGTGACAAAGAGTTGCGCAACTCATCTAGTTGTGAGCGCAAGTCTGCAACAGTGCTCTGGGATGTAGCCAGATTTCTCTGCACATCAGCCAAACTAGCCTTCAAGAAGACGATGTCCTTCAGCAGGCTTGTCACATCGACGTGGTCGAAAGTGACTGGTGGTAATTTGTGTAAATCCCTCGCCACAAACGTCGGCACGTCAACAGGGTCGGTCGCTTTCAGCAGCGTCATGATATCCTCCAAACTTTTCCTTGTCCCAAAATTGACTTCTGATTTCAAATAATAAAATGGGTCAAATAGATCATCAATGAGTTCAGTAGAAGTCTCGTCAGACGGAGAACCATGCCTGGAAGGCAGCCAGCTCCCGCCAAACCAGGAGCAGGACCTGGGTCTCCACCGGCACGGGCTGGTTCTGCCGCTGCAAAAATATATAGATTCTTTAATCAATACCTAACTTTAAGTTATTTCCATTTTACATCGTGGCTGCATAGAAAGTTGGAACATGGTTCAATAAAAATGTGAAAATAGAACTAGTTTTTTTTTTTATAATTTGGCATCTGTCAGATGAAAGCGATTCTCCCTAGGGATGAAAAGTATTACTTTCAACCCGCTCCACAGGCAACTTCAGATCTACTTTCAGAGTATGAGTAATGAAAAGTTATATTAAAATCCTTCATGGTTTTAATCAAATTAATCGCCTACTTTGAGACACTGAATGCTGCATTAAGATTAATATTACTATTTTTATTTGAAGATAGCCTAGGCTTAAAAAATTCTTTCCATAAAACTATTAGCGGTAGGCCTGTGACGACGCGACGCGCGGGACGGCCTGACGGCATAAGGGCTCTTACACATTAATACGATGCTGCTACGACAACCACTGTCAGTCACGCAGTAGCTGCGTTTCGATGCGGACGTGTTGCTGACGCGTATTAAACATCGAAAGCGCGGTGGCACAAGCCGGCGCTTGTAATTTTAGTCGCCATGAGTCAACAACTTGTAGCGAATGAATTACTGGCGTTCCTGCAGCAGCAGCAGAAGTTGGATGTGATGGACGAGGTGTCCGCAGTCCAAATCTGCGCTACGAACTTCACCGAAGAAGACATTGCTGCTGCCAAGCTGCTGCTGTACCGGTCGCTCGACAAGACTGACCAGATGGTGTCCCGCCAGCGTGACGGGACTAAGAGAAGCATTCAAGATATAATCACGCTACTAAAGGGGACCGATCCTGACGACGTGCCGACGTTCGTGGCGAAGGACTTACACAAGCTTCCTCCCGTCACATTCGACCACGTCGATGTTACGAGCCTGCTGAAGGACATAGTTCTTCTCAAGGCAAGTTTGGTGGATGTACAGACGAGGTTAGATGCATCCCAAAATGCTGTTGCTGATTTGCGCAATGAACTCAACGAGTGGCGTCAAAAGGCAGCGGTATCTGGGTCTCCGTCGGGTGCATCGACCGTAAATACGCGTCGCAGAGGTGGCCTCGATGTATCGGTGGCTAGTTTCACGTCAGCAGTTTTTTCGCCGTCGTCAACAAAGAATGCTGAGCCTGCAGTGTGCGCGCCTCGTGCGCTCCGCTGGCCCGCTCCCGTCCCTGTGGCTCCTTCCCATGTCGCCACACGACCGCTGCTCGTTTCAGCAGCGTCTGCAGAATCTCAACGTGATCGTAGGGGTTTTGCTACCGTAGTCGCAGGCATAAGTGCTCGCGCAGGGAAGCCCGTGCCTGAAAAGGCACCGATTCGGGCTGATGATGGTTTCGTGACGGTGTTGAGGAGGTAGCGCCGTCAACGTACCAACAAAAACCGCTGCGGCACGGCCCAATCGGGGCCCAATGTAGTTACATTAGAGCCGCAAAGCCGAACACTCCGGTGTACATCTCCCGCCTACATTACACCACTACGGCGGCCGAGGACATTGTGGAGTACGTGCGTCAGAAGCTCAAGTACGTGGCGCGAGTGCAGCTGCTAGAGTTGCGCCGCAACGTCAACTTTAAGGCGTTTGTGGTGCGAATACGTGCTATCTGCACCTTGCCTTGGAAGAGGACTTTTGGCCTCAAGGAGTGGACGTTTCCACGGGCAAGTGCCACATGAACGCACAGTGACATAGTGCAGTGAAGTGATACTAACATAGTTTTTAAGTTTCTATATACTAACACGAGTTGTATTTTTACGATATATGTTAGTCTGTAAGGTATATAACTATGGGCCTTTGTTGCCTGAAAATAAATGAATATTATTATATTATTATTACTGTAAACGACGACACGGCGATCCTCTAAACCCCACTATGAATATTTATTTAAAACATTAAAATATAACGTGCTAGTTGTTTATTGTAAAATAAAAAAATAAAAATTATATTAAATAGACATTTAATATAATTTTTATTTTTAGTTTTTTAGGGTTCCGTACGCAAGGGTCAAACGGGACGGTTCTTGGGGACTGAAATCCTTGGTGTTTTTTTTTTTGGGAATCCTGCGTATAGTGGACCTATTAAAGTTATGGTAAACGGAGCTAATTTCTTTGTTTCTGTTTAACGTGTTGCTCACGTGATGTATAATACTAGTCATTTGTTAACTATAACTTGCATTTGGATCGTGTTGTGCATGAACGGGAACGCGCAATACACTAATATTTATCTATTATACATATATAAATTCAAAGTCCTGATTGACTGAGATATCAACGCACAGCCTAAACCCCTGGTCCTAGGGAGTTTGGAGGGTGTGTTGTTTCTGAAGAGTAGGTATCCACTAAGAAAGGGTTTTTCGAAATTCCACCCCTAAACGTGTAAAATAAGAGATAAATGTATGGAAACTGGTCATTTTTAAAGTTAGACTTTTGGTTTTTCATTTTGACCTCATTTTCTAGGTGCAAATAATGAAATTTAAAATAGACAATGTATCAATAACCTTTTCAAGGCTATGGCTGTCATTGATTTAAGTGAGAACTGTTTCGCAAATGTCATTTAGAAGGAGGTGCTAGGATAATTCATTATTTATATAGTTTTTCGACAATTAAATGAGTATTTTTGAATGTAATTAAAATGTAAGCTAGCTTATTTACGCCATTAACTATATCGCAAGGCGTGAATGGATGACCGGGGCGTTTGAGCTGCGGCATCGTAGCTCGGACATGTATAAAATAAATTCTGGTTCAACCCATTTAGATTACTAACAACCTTAAATAAATAAAAAATGCCGTAATATACTTTTTTGTAAGCAGAATGTATTCTCCGGCATCTTACTTCGAAAATCACAGACTTTTACAGAACTATTTATCCTATAACTACACTTACGCGCGAACAAAGACGCGGGCAATATTTTCTACATTATTTTGCGGGGGTAACGCCCACGTGGGCAATTGCCGAAATCCACGCGGGCGAAGTCGCGGGCAGTAGCTAGTATTTATATAAAATAGACATATTTGGTACCCTTTTGTGTATTAAACTAGTTTTATATCGTTCATAAAACATGAAAAATATAACTGAAAAAACCACCAGAACCATACCATCTTCGGGGAAACAAATGGGTAAAATTCAGGATTTTGCTACACTGTTTTAACTATATTTTCTAACTTTGGTTAAGTACGCACCTTTCAAGATTCGTTTAGCAATCATACTGCAGTCGGTATAATTGTCAGAGCGTCATTGGTTTTGTTCCACAAACTATAAAACCTGACTATTTCCGATGGTTACCTATTTACAACCATTTCGTAGTCAGTTTATCTTTGAATACAGTCTGCCTGGTCATCATCATCTCTTGTTGGTGAGTTTATGATGGGCGGTATAAGTCAGGATCTGATAATGGGATTCCAGAAAAATTAAGGGCTATCCACAATTTTTATGGGCATTGTTTGAAACAATAAACTTCCCATGCGGTCTCACTGCCATCAGGTCAGGATCTGATGATGGGATCCTAAGAAAATCGAAAAACTCTCCAAATTGTATATCACTCATAGGAATAATGCCTGATTATGATCATCTTATGTTGCTAGAAAGTGAAAAGTTACTTTAGCTTCAGAAGTTGGTGGCATGTTTCATTGATTCGGTTTTTTTTTTTGTCACCGACTTCTGGAAGGAACTGAAGTTGTTTTTCACTTTTTTGTGTTTTTAAAGTCGGTTTTATTTTATTCAAAAAAATATGATTCAAATAGGAAAGTAAATTTTTTATAATTATTTCACGCGAACGAAGGTCGCAGGCAACAGCTACTTTCGTTCTATAATTGCTATTTTGATATCTGATATGTTTTGCTTTTATGCATATTTATATCATAACTAGAAACCAGATTATATGCAACACTAGCTGTCCCGCGCAACTTCGTCTGCGTCACATTTTCCCCGTTTTTGCAACATTTTTCATTGCTGCTCCGCTCCTATTGGTCGTAGCGTGATGATATAGCCTTTCTCGGTAAATGGGCTATCAACAATTAAAGAATTTTTCAAATCAGACCAGTATTTTCTTTTATCCATATATTATTAATTCCTGAGATTAACGCGTTCAAGCAAACAAACAAACAAACTCTTCAGCTTTATTATTAATAAAAAAAAGAAAAAAAACATCATCTGTCTAGCCTTTTTTAACGGGATGCAGCTAAATAGTAGTATTTTACATGGAACAACTGCCTATCTCACCCCAACAACCCAGTTTAAACTGGATATTACGACATTCCTTGGTAAAACTTGTTGTCAGACTTTCGGGTCACTGGACTACCTGTAACGACTGTCGAAGACCTTAAAATGAAAGCCAGAAACTTTGGGTTAACGTGGTTTCTGAAGCACAGAGGAAACTCGGTATGAAATGGGCGGGCACCCATCCATGGACCAAAATAGGCAAGCGCAGCCTTAACCTTAAATACCTAACCTTAAATATTTAATGTTAACCTTTAATTATTTTAGCGCATTATAAATAGCGCATAAATAAATAATGTTTGCTTCAAATATTTAGATATTTGAGTTGCCATCACCGTACTCCTGTCGCTTATTAACGTGTCTAGAGTAAGTGGACTAAGAGGTCACACAATAATAATTGCGACTCCTTGACCATCATTTTAAGTTACTACGTCATTTTGTCAAAACGAAACCTAAACGCGACTGTCTTTGAATCGGAAAAACACTTAAACTATTTTAAACTTTGAATAGCTTAGTTTTAAAATAACCCTTTGTTTTATTTAAAAACTAAAAACCCGACTGCGGTACAAGAACTGAAAAGCTGCAGCTGAAAACAGGCAGTAGGGACCCATTCCAGGCAGTGGGCACACGCGCCACCAAAACGACTCTAACAACGTATATTTATCGCGGTTCTTCCGTTTAGGAGTTACGAGGGAACAAAGAAACGGACATACGTACATATGTATAGGTCAAACACTCCTTTCGGGCTTCGCCGCAGTCGGGTAAATACGTTATTCGATGGATTACTTACATTCAACTTTAATTTGTAAGGTAGCCAAAGGTAGCGTTAATGAGAACACTACGAATATTTAATTGATACCCACATTGTGGTTGTTTAAGGTGTTACGTACGATAAGCATCAGAAAATGCAAACCGAATTAACTTGTACAGAATAATACTCTGGGTAAAGTTTACAGGACCGTAAGCAATAACACAATATCCACTGAGGTATTTATTATCCATCCTCTGAGCAATAAACATCTTGCTGGGACAGTCGATCACGTCCCTCTATAATTTATTATTACCCAGCTTACATCCGACTGCTGTTCTAAGATCTATGAACTAAGATAGCGAGAGAAATGGATGGATTGTCTTGACATAAAACATTTACCATGGTCAATTTCAGCAAAATGTTTCCAACTAAATGGTTTATTTTTACATTTAGATAACTTTAATTTTTAAGTTGCGAACCTTTCAGGTTGGCTTCTATTTAAGCGAATGCAGCTGTGTATTATATATAAGCCTAGTCAGGAACCTTGGGAGCGATAAAAACTCTGACACCAGATTAGGCTCTAACCACATGAAAAGAAGTAGTTGCATAATTTTTTTTTTTAAATTAGTCGACTTGGTACTAACTTAATATGCGATTTCAACATAGTAACGAGATATCCTGGCAAGTAAGACTAATTGTCAGTCTTTTGGGCTTGTCTAGGCAGTGCAATATTTTTACAAAGTAAATTTTTCTGCCAAAATATCCTAATCCACATCTCTTTCTTATTTTTCGAAATTTTTGCAGTGATTTTGGATAGTAAACGCTGATTAATTTTAAAACTGAGGTAATTTAACAAATTTAGAATGTTACATTATTTTGACGTACAAACTGAAAAAGAAATTGTGTGTTGGCTACCTTTCGACGATGTGGAAATCCTGACTCCGCTACTGAATGTCGAAGTTTGAAATGTCGACGTATGTTAGTTCTAAAGTACAGAATCTCGATGTACGCTAGTTCGAAAGTTCACTGGAGCGAAGTATGCAAGGCCGACGTATCGTTAGTTAGAAACCCTAAAAGCATAGTCGACGTAGCCCCGCTAGGCGGCTCCTCCGGCCTTGCATACTTCGCTCCACTGAACTTTCGAACTGGCGTACATCGAGATCCTGTACTTTAGAGCTAACATACTTCGACATTTCAAACTTCGACATTCAGTAGCGGAGTGGAAAATCCTCGATGGATGTCCTCCGCCCTGGGAGGAGAGCGGAGGGGTCTGTCAGACTCGTACTGGCCGAAAGAGGGCGTTCAACGCCCTCTGCCGACTTTCAGTGCGTCTGCTGCGGGATGGGATGGAACTCGTGATCTCCCTGACCCTTTCCGCAGCTTCTTTCTGCGACATATCGGTTTCGCAGAAGGATACCACCGCGTACCAGGACTCTGTGCTGCCAACAATCGAGCAAACAACGGTCGGCAGCGACAGGTCCTACCTCTGTAACGAGGGCATGGCGCGGCTCGTCCCACGCGGATGTGTTGATTACCTAACCTAACAAAATTATTTGTTGCACGGATGTATAACACCATAAAACTTGAGATATTGTTGAATGCACATACGCGGTTTTAATCGGAACTCGGGTAACTAACTTTACAAATCCTGTTCAAGCTCTGCTGAATAAGTAATACGCTTTGGTTAAACTTTTTCAATTAACACCATTTGAAATATTCCTTTTTTGAATCATTTCGTTACGCGATTGGTTTACATTTCTACTTCGATTTGTTACTTTACTTACAGCATGAAATAATCGTTAAAAGATTTCTTCAAAACATAATTTTCCTGAAAATTCTGAAAGAGACTGTTGGCCAAAATAATTATGATTTCTTGAGGTTCCTAAAACATAAAACTGTGAGACGCTGTTTTAAAAGCCTCTCTTTGGCGCTGGTTTAGAATTATTTTGCTTTGATGATAGAGATAACGCAAACTCAGTCTCTTCATTTTCCAGGAGGACTGAAATAAAGGTCGTGATTCTTACATTGCTAGTATAACATAAAATACATAACATCACGCCTGTAATCCCCGAAGTGTTAAGCAGAGGTGTACCTAATAGTACACCAACATTTCGCCAGTTATGTTTAAGTCCATGTAATAGGGGGCGAGCCTATTGCCATCAACTTGGCACTAATCAGACTACGTCACTGCTGAGAAATCCTGATGGAAAATTAAGTATATACACTTTGCCCGACCCGGGTATTGAACCTAGAACTTCATGCTCAGCAGCCGCGATTGTGATCACTCGACCAATGAGGTAGTCATTCGAGTAGTTTGTAGTATAAATAACTTTAAAACATAATTTTATCGGAATTTATGATTAAGTTACTTCTACTGTTACTACTTGCTACAATTCATATTGGTGGTGATAAGAAATAATTAAATAATAATGTGGAAATAAGGTCTCAAAGTTAACAAGTGTTTTTGTTACTAAATGAAATTTAAAAAGTCACTTAAAATTCTTCTTATCATGCTTTGTTGATTTTATTTCCGTATTTAATTTGGTCTTTCAGCGTTTACAATACCCGATTAACAGCTTTTGATAATATCGCCCAAATAATCTCCTTTACACATGGGACGCTAACGCTAGCAGATACAGTTTTGATACCATGGAAAAGCTTTCTGTTTTATCTGGGTGAAACTTATGGTTCCCGTGGGTTAAGTTACACCATAATTTCAGGTGGGCAGAGCCGTGGGCAAAATAATGCAAGAGATAGCGGCTGTAAAGTACCATCTCTATGGCGGTTTGGGAACGATAAAAATAACATAGAAGGTATACCTTATAGTGTCACCTGTGCCTTTAATGGGGACATTCACGATTGAATTATCATTATTGCATCTGCGATACTGTGGTATCTTTATGTCAAATAAGTGCTGTAGACAAAGGATAGGCATAGGAATACTATACAAGGTGTTGTTTTGAAATCTCGTCAAATTCAAGGAGATAACTATGCTAATGATTCTCGACCCGAATCAATAATAAAATTAGTAGGCTTTTTTTTTTTTTGCTGAAATCGGTAAGTGTGAACCACCCGTGTTTTAAACATAGCCCGTCTGATCCTCGCCTTATAACCTAGCTTATACACAAACAAAATATCTCGAACGTTTATTCGATCATTTTTTATTCCCTAAACCACGTTAAGGGGGTTATTATGAAATACTGACAAACTTAAACAACCAAAAAAAACAGCGTTTTTTAATAATTAACTAGGTACCGTAATTTTAATTGATTATTTATGTCTTTTGTGACAACCTCCTGAATTTTGACGAGGATGCAAAACAACACCTTGTATAGTACACACATCTCATCTTATCTCAGTTCTCTTATTTTCGAGTAATTAGCAAATTAAGTGACAAAGAAAAGTATCAGAATAGACACGAGGCTATCAAAAGGAAAAAAAAAAGGCTCATGGTTTTGGAACGTGTCAAAAATATTAAGAGAAATTGAGATAGAAATATAATTTATGTATAAAAAATACAGATACAAATGTGACTAGACAAGCATGTAGGTACCTAAAACATACCAACTGTGTAATATTAAATTGCGCCTGGCGTAATGTATCTAGCAATTACTTTCATTATAGAATTTGATAACGTATTTTTTTATTTTAATTTAAATTAAGTCAAGAAATTCTAAATAACGTCAATACGAAATTCTACTATTGCTGTGGAAATTGCCTAAATTAATTTATCACAATGCAAAATTGCGAATGGTAATAAATAACATAACATCACGCCTGCAAGTCCCGAAGGGTTAGGCAGAAGTGTACCTAATAGTACATCCACATTTCGCCAGTTATGTTCAAGTCCCATGTAGTAGGGGGAGAGCCTATTGCCATCAACTAAGACAGTGGCTGCTACTGAGACATTCCTCATGGAATAACTCAATAAAAATTGTTTTGACGGCACGGTTGGCGCAGTGGTTGAGCAAACGACTGCTGCGCTGCGTGACGCGGGTTCGATCCCCGCACGGAACAAATATTTGCATGGCCTACAGATAGTTGTTTCGAGTCTGGCTGTTTGTGTATGTGAGTATAAATGTTTGTAATCGCACCCACGATACAGGTAAAATTCCTGGTATGGGGCGAACCCTTTAAAAAAAAACCCTACCCGGGAATCGAACCCAGGACCTCATGCTTATCAGTCGCGATTTTGTGATGCGAACGAACTGTTTCATCCTTCATTTGTACCCCTTCTGGTTTACTCAGCAGTCTACTCTGCATTGCTGCTGCTGAAGCAGCATCCTCTCATTCCTCTCTTCCCATCGTCACAGTCCAGCACACCAGTCGTCTCCCAACCATCTTACCGAGCACATACATGTATTTTGCACTCGTTTTTTTATTATTTTAATAAATAGTTTATACTAGCCAAAATTGTTTCTTTTTGTAAACCAAATCCGTAACAAAGTTCTGACAGAACGAACGATACGATAAGTAGCCATTTTATTACTTTGTAGCACTAAAAAAGCCATTACATATAACGCTTTATGCAAGTAGCAATAACAACCCTTACAAATTGTTTGACAATAATAGATTATCTGTCCCTAAAAGATTTCCCGACTTGCCGACGAGATTGTACACCTAGATGAATGTCCAATTGTAAGGCCGTTCGAGGTGCCAAGCCAAATAAAAGATTATTCGTCGAAAAAACTCCAAAGCCAGGCGATGTTTCTACTCGAATAAAAGCCTTTCATGATCAGAGAAGTCTCATAAGAGCTTCTGCCTTCAACTACTTCAAACATCTTGGAAGTCATCCAAAACTATTTATGGCGAATTTTCGGTGACTTGCATCTAGAATTCTAGACGTCTTGCGCACTGCAAATACGGCACGGCGCATCTCTGGAGGGTTAGCAGAATAACTTTTTGAAAATTTTAAAAGGAAAGTTTTTTACAACGGTCTCCTTCGAAAACTTATCTATTGAAAAAGCAACTGAAACTGACTATAAACGCTACGGTATCTAGTTTTGTCGGTTCGGAGGTACAAATAAAAGAATGAAATCAAACAGCTGTTGGTCAATTTGCACCTGAAACGTAAACAAAACCGGTCTCTTGTGGCTATGGACTCACAGTTAATTAATCTTTTGCACCGAATGCATATAAGATTAAAGTCTTTAGCCGCTATCTTTTCCAAATCAAGAAATAACTACGTCCGTCTTCAATAAAACATAACCCAAATCAAAATCAAAGAAATGTCCGTTGGATCAAATCAAAGATATGAAATTGTAAAGTAAGATTCAAATTGAAAGGGAAATAAATTTTCACAAATATTTTCCACGATGAGAACATTTCAAATTCCAATCTTGCACTTTAGTCCGATGGTAGACATGCAGATGGGCCGAGAATTTTCAACGATTTGCATCGGTTGCAAAACTAAGTTATGGTAATCGGGCTGTAAGTTACAAGCCTGAGCTGGTAAGCATTTGAATTTTATTGGGAGATTGGATATTTTGAGCCTTAACTCCTTAGGGAAATGAAATCTCTCCCGCTTTTAGTAAAGCGAATGAATTAATTTGCATAGCGTTCGTTGAATCATATCCTTTGGTTTTATACTTGTCGGTCAAAGGAATTATTAAACTGGTTTTCTTTGAAGCCTTTTGTTAATAAATATTACTGCTGATTTTTATACTTAGTAATCTACCAACTTGCATGCTTACATTCTTTTTCCATTTGAGACTGTTCCTAAATTACCCTAGACTAATTAAAAAAAATCGTTTTTCCTAAATCATATTAATTCTTAAGGCTAAGGTCGGTTTCCCCTGGAGGGCAAAGGGCCGGGCTCCGTCATTTACGCACGGCCCTGTAAGGTTCGTCCCTGTCTGGTCGTCTTCCCACCGATAAAAAGTACTGAATTCCCAATTAAGGGTCTGTCCCGACATTGAAAGCTAGGGGTCAGGGAGGGGATACAAGGTAAATTTCATATTGGGAATTCACTGTTAATACATATAAATAAATAATACCAAACAAAACAATAGTAATGTATGAAGCCGGTAAGACAAGAGGTAGCAAAGACATGATACGCAGTACAAAGGTGACTGAAACTGACTGAGTAGCAGAACATATTGCAATTGTTATTGGTGGAAGCCGAAGTGGTAATTCTATCGTCATTTCACATTTCTTTACTCTTTCCCAGTCGTAAATTGCGTGTCTCGCTAAATAGTGTCGATTTAAATAGCCTACCGGTGCCGATGGCTGTGGTTTGATTTAACGAGACACAGTCCCTAGCATTCCTCAGAACGTAGCTGTCAATCCAATTTGGAATACTTAGTGAAACCTACCCCAATCCCGAAATGTGCGCCAACAATCTACGCAATGTTTCTGAGCTAGTCCTTTATAGGAAGCAGTATTCATCAGCAGCGTTTGGTTGATTTGTACTACAAGTACAAGTCGGCAATATATTACTGAACAATATCATTTGTTTTAATCAAACCGAGAATATTACGGTGCTGCCTTCACCACTGAAAACTATAGTTTGTTCTAATCGAAATTCGAATATTACGGTTCTGCTTTCCATTCGTAGTGCGTTAGATAAAAGTCAATATACGCCGAATGACAGGTGTGTTAGTGTAATGATTGTAGAGTGTAGCAGAAGTCTTTCTCCGTCTCCCTATAACCAAACGCAACTGACGGATATTTGGTATCGTAAGTACTACTAAACTATTATCTCATGTATAATAGTATACATTGTGATCATAAGAAGCTTTTGACTTTCCAAACTGCCTGTAATGGTCTAATTGAAATAAATGCTTTGAGTTTGAGTTTGCAGGTGCTCCGCCAGGCTGAAATAAATGATTATTAACAGCTCCTCTTTACTGCTGCCAACCCACTACTATGAGCTAAGAGTTAATTATAGTTAACACTTACCACGTGTTAATTGAAAGAGATTAGTCTATGACTCACTTACAGAATACTGCACACATTACCAGTCTTGTCTCCGCCACAGCTCGTCTCCATCGCATCTTGACACTGACTTTAACTAAATATTACTACTATTTAGATTTAACTCGTATAAAATACTCATCGCTCGGCTGTCTCTGGGACATGCCCATCTTGGTACCGAGACCATGCTAACTTCACTAGCCTAACCTAGGACGTTTTAACATTTTAAGGTCTTAAACCAGCCCTAACTTAGGTCCACTAGTCTTACACGTCCGAACTCTTCCGTGGTCTAAAACCAACTCCTCACCTTCATCTCCAAAAACATCCTCGCAAGCGTCCCTCGGACCATCTTCCCATGCTTTCACAGGGTTCTTTATTTTGCCGTCTTTATGCCAACGTCTCTACTATTGTTTTAAGAATCCATTTGGGTATTCCGACTGGGGTTTATCGCAACCAAATGTTAAGTAAGATTAATTAAGTTACACTTAGAAATCTAATATTTAATATTTTTTAAGGAATGGTGAAATATTACATTTGTCCTATCGACCAGCACATGTCCATAAAATAAAGAATTTGAAACATTGTTTCCCATTAAATAAAGACTTTAAGCCTTTCCAAGTGTTCCAATATTGTTTTACAATTCAAAGGAAGAAAGAACGTTTCGTTATTAATTACGGTTTACTGGTAGTAGGCAGTCAAACCATAAAATAGAGTTTTAATGTCTTTGTCAGCCGAAACCACTATAGAATGTGATTACTTTTAAACAAGAATCAAGACTAGACAAGGCAAGACTATATTTGCTTAATATTTAGGAGTACGTGAAAAATAGTCACACCATGTTCTATGATACAATATAACACTCTAATATCGGGGTCACAAACATTTTTTGTAACACTGCTGAAACTGTGATTGGAATACCGAACTGAATAGAAAATATGTAGCAATATTCCATACAGTTGCAGATTTGTATCGGGACCAACACATCACTCTTTTCCCGGAAATAAACTTGCCAGGACAACACAGCTCTGTGTCAACGAAAACTCAGCCAAGATTTATTGAAGCTTACGACCAACAATATTGATATTCAAAAGCTTTGATAAATATTCTGATGTTGTTGAAGTCTTGTGGAAATTTTTAAGATTTGTGTTGTATTTGCAAGAACGTCTGTCTGTTAGTTCTGAATGAATGTTGGCATTTTATTTTATTAGATTTCGTATTTTCCTTCTTATTTTGCAAATGTTTTTTTTATTTCTCAGTTATTCTGTAATGCGATGTGTGTATAATGTAACAAATGCTCGCCCTTAATCACACGTAAATCTTAAAGCAAGCGTCAGGTTGGTGTAATCGAACACCTCTTTCTGCCGTCTTTTATCACCTCTGTCTTCTGTAGCGTGTATCAGAAAGGTGTTGTCATATAAAAGGGTGTGGTACAAACGGGAACACATCAAGACAACCAGCAACAATCAACATTTCCAGTTTATCATGGCCTCGTTTTGTATAGATTTACCGCACAGTTAGATATCCGCATAAACTGGTTTTGTTTAGCACAATTAGTCGCCGTAAGTACAGACTATCAATCTTTACAACTTTGTCTACGGACCAACATCATAATCAGCTGGCCTATACATTTGGGTCGAGTAAATATTTCAATTTTGTATGGTAAAACTAATTACATTTTAGGCTGTGTACTTTATACAACATATTAAACGAAACCAAACATAAACTGATTAGATGAATTACCAAACTACTAAGCATAGCCAAAGCAGTTTGTTAAAATGCAGTAACACGGTAGAGTAAAGTCTTTACAATTGTCTTGGTATCAAATTTTAAAACGCATGTACCAGTGTTCCTAAACCCAAAGGTGGTGCGGTGCTGGCGATGCTGTCAGCTCTCTCACTAAACAAAACAAAACTCTCGCCTATAAGTTTCTTGGAGCAGTCTTTAACATAAAAAAGTGTTGCATGCACTTTTGTTTTACCCTCTCAATTTACACCTTTTATAAGTTTGGTAACGGGAAAATTAAGTACATAAACCTTCAGTGTCCATCAGAGGAAAAGCCGCAAAAATAACCGTTCATAAAATATTTTAATCCTTCTAGGTTTTTCCTGCAAAGAAACAGATTTTTATAGCTGACGTCAGAATAGCTAAACAAGTCCGCTAAATTGCAGGTGTTTGTCGAACGAAGCTAGTTGCATCTCTTAAATCGTTTAACAGTTGGGTTTCATTATCAGACACTCCACGAAGCTCGCTCGTCAGGGTTATTATTCGCATGCGTAAACCTCGCAACCGTATCAGAACGTTCAGTGCCAGACAGACACCGGGGCGGGAACACGTCCCGTCCCTGGGCTCACCAACGTTATATATTACGCTAACGCGATCCAAGTCAGACTAGAACTGTTTGTGATAATTAAAATTTGAAAAGTGAATGTGAAATTAACAATAAACCTTGACAGTGATTTTAAAATATTTAATAACGTCTATTTAAAAATAATTGATAAAAGATTTTGTGAGGAACTGTGGTTTAGATTTAAGATCCAATTTACATATTCAATTGTGAACAGGAAAATTAAAGGTAAAAACTGCTTGACAACATTCGAAAATCGGAGTGCATTTCGACTGAAGCAAATCATATATTTAAATAGATTATGTCATTAGCAAATTGCGGTATTATCGTTAAATCCATAATATAAAGCAAAGACTCTTTTCCATTTTTACGTAATACCAATCCTACCCATCCATCGCATCGCAAGTCGTTTGCACAACGATGATCCCCTACTTGTCATTCTCTTCGCTCACTACTTTATCACCGCCTTAATCTATCTATTGTCATTCCGATGTCGAATCCCGACAAATAACCTATACTGACATCCTTTTATTCAACACCACTTTTCTAGGCGACAGCAATTCCGACAATTTTTTTTTCCTCCCGAGAAAATATCAAACATGCCAGTTGCTCAAAACATTTTAGCAAAATTGTCTCGAAACACAATCGTATTTTCAGAACAGAATAAGTTATCTCCCGTTTATGAAAATGCTTTCGAAATTGTTATGGCAAATGCTTTCACAGTTACATTCAATGTTATAAGCCCTTTGAAAGGGTCGCGGAAGGGATTTGCGCAAAATAACGCAGGTATAATATGAAAATAGCATTTTAATGCTTAAAATATTAGGTGCTTTGGTGCGAGGGTGGTATTTTTTTATGCCGATTAGAAGTATGGGGAACATGTAATTTTAATTCATGATTACGAGGGTTCAGACATCAAATTTTCATTATGTAAATTTAAAGAGCGCAGACAAATCGTGTTATCTTTATGATACGCACAATTCAACGTTTTGGGTGAGCGAGCTCCCAAACCGAAATACTGTTATGAGTTTTGACGTGCCGATTAGCAAACTTTACACAAACAGCCAACTCCAAAACTTTGCAATACCCGTATTTGAGTAACGTTCTAAATTGTACTGAAATAATGTTCACTTATAATACTTACCAGCATTTTCTCGGCTCTTTGCCAAAACTTCTTCGGTGCTTTCGTATTTTTTTTTCACTTTTCCAACTTTGGTGCATTCAGTAAATTAATTGTTTTGCATGTGGTCAAGTTGAATCCAAGGTTTTTTAATGCGAAAAATTCATAAAAAATAGGGGCTAAAAAAATGTGGTAGAACAAAATTACGGACGCAGAAAACCTTCAATAATTTGATAAGGCTGAAATCGAGATGCTCAAGGCCAAAAAATTCCGGCAAGGAAAAGAAATTTCGGGGGCAAGATTATCGGTTTGGTAAACATAATTCGTTTCCTGCTCAATCTCTATTTTGGTTTAGGAAAATAACAAATAGCTCTTTGGAGTCAATTTATCATAAGACGGCTGCGAACCGCAGTATTGATAAAATCATTAACCGCTGACAGAATTTTGGACGAATAATTTCCTAGTTATTTTAACACAGGTAGCACCTGCTACTATTTATTAGGTGATTACCAATCTGTTGGCAACTTAAAACTTTAAGTTTAGGTTACTGAGATGTTTTCCCTTTATCGTTATTGGTGTTTAAGATAAACTTAAATACTATGTGGATTCATTTAATTGAATATCATGAACAAACGTTAAGTTTTCTAAACAAAAAACGTTAGAAAACTGAAAAAATATGTTACACTTTATTACTCCGCATTTTGCATGTCCTATATGCAAATGTGTAAACGAAGTTTATAAGGATAGCTTTCTATTGTTTTTGCCTATCCCCTGGCGAAATAGCGTGAGTGCAGTGTATATTTATGTATATGTAATGTATTCTAGCACAATAAGTTTAAAATCAAACAAACCAAAGATTCGTTATTACAAGAAAAACTCTTCAAAACAATTTGTATCGAAATCAATGGGAGAAACTAATCATGTTTTTATTTGAATTCTATGTTTCCATTAATAAGAAACTACAAATAAAATAAAAGTAATAGTAAAAATATCCAGAAGTAACTTGCTTCGAAATACCTTGTGGAATCAGAAGTGCCATACTATAAGTATGCGCCTGACTCAGTTCTCGATAATGGTAATATCACGTTGTATTGGGATCGACCTATCGTCACTGAAAGGACTATAGTTGCCCATAAGCTTGACATTGTGTTCATAGATCGATTGGAGCATCGCGCAATGATTGTTGATATAACGGTCCCACAGACGAGAACCTCGTGTAAGCAAAGAAAGATAAGTATTTCAAGTATCTTGCTCTCGAGATCTTGCTCGCGAGGTTTGTCGACGTGTGGGACGTGAGTACAGCAGTCATTGTGCCGACAGTCGTGTACGCCAATGGCGTGATAGCCAAAAGCTTCGACCAACATCTAAGGAGTCTTTCGCTTGGCAGCTGGATCAAAGGCTCGATTCAGATAACGCAATACGTAATTCTTGACACGGCACGTATTGTTAGGAGGTTCCTCTCTCAAGAGCCCTGACCACCGGTAGCCTGGACCCTGTTCCCGATACTGGTGGGCTACTATTTTCTATATTTTTTAATGTTTCTTTACATAAAATTGTAAAAATATTTAAAAATGTAAATAATATGTATATAGATAAATAAAGGAAAAATATATCAGTATTAAAATGGGACAAGAATTACAGGGCGAAAATGAATTGAATGGCAATGTATATTTCATTAGTTAAAACTTATTTTAAATGCTGTAACTAAAATATGGCATGATACGAACACAATGAAAGCAGAGCAGAACAAATAAATAGATCCTTCTCCCGACCACAAAGACTTAAATCCTGTAAACAGAGCGACGATAATATAATACAATGGACACGACGACTCTCCTGGTTTAAATTGTGTAGGTTTTCAAAAGCTGAACGAATTTTTCATCTGTATGTACAGTCAGCATCAAAAGTCGATTAACACTTATAAATATTACACCAAGTTTTGTGCTGGTCAGTGTGATCTGATGTTATATTGTTTTGCGAATTTTTGTAACCATCAATAAAAATATTGTTATGTCTTATACTCCAATCTGTTAATATGGATTGTTCTAAAACTAAGACGTCTTATAATTTTAGTTATGTAAAGCGACTTTTGCTGCTGACCGTACGTGTAACATGAAAAGGCGTGGCACGTAAACTTAATATTTTACTCCTAATTTAGCATAACTCAGCTCTGGGTATGATACTCTCTGAGCATCAAGGAATATTTTGCTATTATACTCTGACTGGAGAATTGTCAATGTATAGTCTTGTTATTCAAAATAATTAGTTAATGATGAAGATATTTCGAATGATTTCTTTGGGTACGAACATACATGCTGCTCATTCATATCTCTGAAACTGGTTCTGACTAGTTAATTAATTTACAGACTTACGCACGCCTTTTTCTGAAACATAACATAATAACACGCCTGCAATAGCCGAAGGGATAGGTAGAGGTGTAACTTAGTTAAGCCACCAGCATTACGCCAGTTATGCTTAAATCACATGTAATAGGGAGTGCCTAAATCCACAAGTACAGGCTAGAATGAGATGCTTTAAATGTTTATGAAAAATTCACCCCTAGGCGGACCGTAGGTACATACGGGATTTGAAGTTTTCATGCTATAAAAGACATCAGCAGAACATTATTAGAGCATTTTATACAGTATGTTAGGTTAAACGAGGGACATATTGAGGGAGGGTATTCAGTATTCGATTCTCTTCAAATATGTAAAAAACCTATAACGTTTATAGAAGAATTTTTAATGTTTTTTTTAGTGCCTAGATATTTTGGACTGTCCTAAGCCAGGTAAGTTTAAAGTATGAAGGGAAAATGGATTATACCTGAGTCATTGACCCGCTCACATGTTCTGCGATAGTATTAAGTCGCTAGCGCAAGGGTGTATACACGTTGCGTGATATTTGCGAAAATTTTGGTATGGTTCTGTCTGTTATATAACAGTGTTTTTTTTTTTGTTTATATTTTTATTAGTATCATGTTAGCATGTACTATTATGGGTTTGAATATGTCCCTCGTTTAAACTAACATACTGTAGATTATGAACTAAACAGAAATTGTAATATTAATAACTAGTTGTCCCGCGCAACTTCGTCTGCGTATAATTTTCCCCGTTTTCGCAACATTGTTCATTGCTGCTCCGCTCCTATTGGTCGTAGCGTGATGATATATAGCTTATAGCCTTCCTCGATAAACGGGCTATCTAACACTGAAATATTTAAAAAAAATCAAATCGGACCAGTAGTTCCTGAGATTAGCGCGTTCAAGCAAACAAACAAACAAACTCTTCAGCTTTATAATTTTATAGTATATAGTATAGATTACAACATACCAAGATGTCATAGAAATGTTCATATCTCTTCGCGGCCTTTATAGCTTTCAACGGAAGCGGCTTCCGTTCAAGCTGTGAAGCGAGCACACAATGTAGTTACACAATAGCATTGTCAACACCTTGTCCGTCTGTCTGACTTAAACTTTGGGTCCTTAGCAAAAGTTCTTCTCCTCTTCTTACTATTTCAGCGAGATACCCTATCTATTTCATGTAGGTACTATTATAACAAATATTCTCTTCTAAGTTTCTGAATTTAAAATGAGTCTGCCTTTTATGGTGCACCGCTAGCCCTGACACACGTGATGATCATATAACACCATAAGTGAGTGGTGTCAACGAAGCTGTATATTAGGCCAAACTTATTTGTTCTTTTCACCATCGCGTCGGAAGAAGAAGTTTCTGAATAGAAAACATAACATAACATTACGCCTGTAATCCTCGAAGGGTTAGGCAGAGGTGGTACAACCACATTTTGCCAGTTATGTTTAAGTCCTATGTAATGGGGCGAGCCGACATTACTTACCGAGTTTCCTCCGTCCCTCGGAAAGCACGTTGAGCCGTTGGTCCCGGCTGTCATTTGTTGATCTTTGACAGTAGTTACGAGTAGTCAGAAGCTAAAAGTCTGACGTCCAGTCGTACCAAGGGGTATCTATCGTATTACCCAGTTACTGGGTTATGGAGATAGTCAGATAGGCAGTCGCTTCATGTAAAATACTGGTACTCAGCTGCATCTGGTTAGACTGGAAGCCGGCCCCAAGATAGTTTGGGAAAGGGCTAGGCAGATGATGTAATGGATGCGAGCTTGGGTTGCTACTGAGAAATTATTGAAAAACCCTCAACGACGCGACGAACTATACCAAAGAAAGGACATTTGGGTACGTCGTATAAAGTACTTAAATTGCTAGAGAAACGTTAAACCGACTAAACTAAATAAAAAATAAAAAAATACAAGGTGTTGTTTTGCATCCTCGTCAAATTCAAAGAGGTGTCTATGCTAATGATTCTCGTCCCGAATCAATAATAAAATGGGTAGGTAATTTTTCTTTTTTACGGAAATCGGTAAGTGTGAACCACCCTTGTTTTAAACGCGAGCCGTCCGGTTCTTGCCTTATAACCTCGCTTACACACATACAAACAATCTCAAATGTTTATTCGATAATTTCTCAGTCCCTAAACCACGTTAAGGAGGTTATTCTGAAATTCTGACAAACTAAAACAACCAAAAAAATCAACGTTTGTTATTAATTAACTAGGTACCGTAATTGTAATTGATTATTTATGTTTTTCGTGACCACCTCCTGAAATTTGAAGAGGTTGCAAAACAACACCTTGTATAATACCTCATAGCAATATGAAGTGAAAAAATTTCAAGAAACTTTTGGAGGTCACTGTATTTCACGCCAGCACATTATATTGTGTGCCTCGCATCGTAATAATCCTTTCAACCCTCAAACTGAGCTAAATATACTGCCGAGTTATAAGTGACTTCTCAACAATAGTTTAATGGGATAGCATTTGAGCTGGTGACCTTTTGATGGCCATTCTGCGCCGTGGCCGTTAGAATATTATTGCCCATTCGTTGTAATAATGATTGTTGACCCATAGTCGTATTATGTTTAAGTGTCAGACGAGTCAAATTGAGTTGAGCATATTGATTGGGTGACTGATAATAATACCTTATTGGTATTCCACCAATTCGCACTAGCATAGAGTTTTCAAAGGTCTTTCATAATGCACACAGCAAAGGAGTGGAACTCTCTGCTTGCGTCTGTGTTTCCGAACGCTTACAACCCAAATCTCTTCAAAGTTAGACTAGTCTCTGTGTAAGCTCGTACCATCGTCGACTTTGTCTCTGTCATCTCCGACCTAGACTACAGTCAAAAGCAAACCCATAGCAAATAGAAAAAAAGAGGCGTAAATTGTTATTTTTTATTTCACGTTTGTTATTATCATCATTATCGTTTCAGCAAACATACAACCTCTGGTGAACATAGGCCTAATCCAAGCATCGACAGATCAGCTGTTCTTGCATCAGGCATACGGCCAAACTGTCACAAGAAATACCTACTAAGGTGTCATTATTTCGCCACTCTATTCCCTAACCACTGCTCACTGCACGGCCAATAGGGGATCGGACTGGGTAAAAAAAACGACATTCTATTTTGTCCGTCAGACAGGTAATACAAAAATATTAGACACGTATTTTTTGTTTTATTAAAATATCAAAAACTTACTTAGTTAAAACTCATTAAAGTTGGAGAGTGGGGGCTTACTACGTCACAAGTAGGTATAAAACTTACCTACATGTGACGTCATGCGCCATTTCAACTCAATATACCTCCGTTTTTTTATGACCACGTGAAAAAAGAAAAAATACGTATCCAATACTTTTCAATAAACTACCCGACGGACAAAGAAAAAGAAATTGGATTATCCCCTATTGCTGAAAGCCAGAATCAACAGTGGCGACCGCCACGGCCACGGGCAGTCACTTTACAAATTATGGAGAAATTTTGATCTAGTACGAAGAGGATTACTGAATGAGGATCTATTAAAAGTGTATCAATAACAAAAAAAAAAAAAAAAAAAAAAATGGTATTCAGGATGCAGTTAAAATATTCAGTCATGATTGTAAATCAGCGTAACGTTCAAGACTGAAAAGGAACGTACGTTTCATCTTATGTCACCCGCATCATCCTACGTCGAAAACTTCTATTGCAAAACAAGTCCCCTTTTTACACAAGTAATCAAAGCACTGATTACCACGTTTAGTCAAAGAAGAAATGTTTAGCAAGCACAGCAGAAAAAGATTGTACTAGTGTAGACGCACTCGTACAATCTTTTTTTTTTCTTTTATGTCGGTGGTAGCATCATATAACGTGTAAAATGCACATCACAACTCCCTGCTCCCAAACATACACTCACATACTTTGATAACAGTTAAGAATTAAATAAATTACTAGTTTACCTCGTACACTGTCTCGATGGTCACAAGCCCTGCTGTTGAGCATGAGGTCCTGGCTTCGATTACCACGCAGGGCTAAGTGGGGTTATTGGGTATGTCATCAGGTTTTTTTTTTCCAGTTGATGACAATAGGCTCGCTCACTTAATACATGGGACTCAACATAACTGGCAAAAGGTAGGTGTACTATTAAGTAAACATCTGCCTAACTCTGAGGATTATAAGCCTGTTATATTATGTTAAACTTTGTAAAAAGCAATGAATACTTCAGTTTGACTTTCAGTGTAAATATTTTCGCGCCTAACCAAAACCACATATTGGTTTGATTGATTTTTCATTCATATTTATTCAGTGTGGCAAGCTAACACGATATAAAATTCAAACCATTGACTATCCAGCTTTTCAAACGAAACAAATGAAAACTAGCCGAGATAAAAATACAAACGAAATTGTGTTTTGACCTCTTTTCGTCTGAAACTATTTTCATTAAATATTTCGATATTCATGTCATTCAGTCTGGAACGGGCGATTGGACATTTTTTAATTGTGCTAATTGCGAAACTACTTCGAGGAATATGGTCTCTATTCATTCTAGGTCAACTGAAGAAAATCTTCGCATTCATTAATATTTTTGAAGAAATGGGATTAGTCTTTAATTGACCTTCAATGACGTCATATTAATTATCGTGAAATATACCCAAATACAGTTTTTAATGGCCCCCGAACAAATATTTTCTTTCCATTATCTTCTGAAGAGATAGTGTAACATCGTAAACCGTATACTTCATAGTTATTAACAAAACAAATGTGAACGTGTAGGAACAAAAGGGGCTTATAAAAAGCAAGCTTTATTTCAGGCGGAGTTACATGAGAATTTATCTTTTATACCAAGCCGTATTCATACTTTTCCGGCTTTCCCGTGCGACCAAAATGGAACAAAGTTACAATGACACAATATTAGGTGGGAAATTTAAATTACGCATAATATTTCAAACGAGCAGCGGCAGATGTGAAAAGGCTGTTTTTAACTTTTTAATGTGTGCTGTTCTTTTATTATATTTAATTATGTAGTTGTGCCTCTTATTTTTTTAATTAGATTAAAAAGTAGATTTATCATCGTAGTTAAGTACAGTTGCAGGTAGAATGAATAAAGTCTCACAATGCATCTCAATACTAACTAAACCACGCTACTCGTAACTAATCACGGTAAATAATCACGAACTAGCAGTATTAAAATAGGGAAAAAAAAGGAAGAAAAAATATAGTATTGTACATAATCAGGTGTACACTTAGCGCAGCAGCACTTTTCTAGCCCAAGCGCGATATGTCATTTAAAATCAAAATTAAATGCGAAACAGTTTTTTTTTAATTATGTTTATTTGAATCTTAAATGCAAATTATTAATTTAAAGAAAAAGAACTTAACTCAGAGGTTTTTTATAAAACCTCTGAGTTTTATAAAAAAAAAAAAATGCAGAATAAAGCTATGGTACAAAAAAATAATAGGGGGTATTTCCATCTTGCGCCCTGATTTCCGCCGTCCTTCCGTATTTTGACCGCAACAAGGAACCAATTTCTTAAAATTGCGAGAGCGATACATTCTTCATTGCGCGCGGGTGTACACCTAATACCGCCACTTCTTGGTCTCTTTGCGTAGAGGCTGATCTTGTCATACCTTCTTAAGTCTTATCTGAGAGTTGTAGGCGCTACATTTAAAGTTTCAGCAATCTCTTTCTGCGTTCGTCCCTGAATTCGAAGCAACTTGAGCTTGAGTAACTAGAGCCATGTTCCAATTTTAGAAGCATAAAGGACTGCAGATTAATTAAAAAAGAAAACAATAAAGATAAATCCATGACATTCACATGTGTTTTGTGCGTTTCAGTAACGAACTAGCTAACGATAAGTGTCACAGTAATTTAACAAATGAACTTTCATCTTCCTCTTAAATTAACAAAAACAAATGTCCTGACATACTGCCACTCAATCTTTTCAGACGCGATACCGAAATCGCCTTTTATCGGTTTGTTAATGTTTGGGCCAAATTCGTGCTGCTGAGTGTATTATAGATGTGAAATTTTGTGTGTTTGAATGTTTGTAACTAAATCATGCAAATTTGTCTGAACGGATTTAAATGTTTGGCATACAGGTTCATTTTTTTAAGTTGGTGTGGACGGAATAATCTGAAACTTTGAGGAATATCTCACTGCTTCCCAGAATTTGGTCCTTAGTAGCGACACTATTGAATGATGCGTATGATTCCTGGCTAGGAATATTGATTATTCAAAACTCCAATGATTAGTTCTCATTAAAATCGGGCCCAAGACTACTTTGACTATTCGTTATCCCTTATAGTTTCAGATTTTGCAATTAACGCCTACCTGAAAAAGTTATCCTGTATTATAATAAAAAAAAAAAACATAAAAACCTTCACATCTTTTGATTGCATTGACTTAGAATGTTGATTTTTAAGAGCTCCAGATGTCTATATGAAATAAGTAACTGGCACATGCTACTCTATGCGAGGCTCATGCTAGCTACGCTATCTCATGATTCCTTCATGACTTTTTTACAAAAGTTTGCGTAACTAAAAAGAAGAATAACGGTATCAGCGGCTGATATTATATTATTTCACATAGAATATTTTTTTAGAGCAGCCGTTTAATAAAAAGGTTGTTCCTTCTCATATATTCTAACACTGTTTACCAACTTAAGTTTTTCCAGCTAACCCAGTTCTTTTTCATTTTGTGCCGATACAGCAAAAAGCTTAGGGCTTTAGATTAGATTTTGTAGCTTTTGTTTTGTTAGGGACCGAAATATTTATCAAACACTTTCTCAATGTAATACTAAAATAAGAACACAAAATTCGACTTTCAGCACTCGGTTTTTAAGCAGTGATATTCTAGTGGTCTGACCGTCGGACTGCCAAGTCTTTGGTCTCAAGTTCGAACCGAACGTATTGTATAATTATCACTTGCTTCGGTAAAGGAAATCATCGTGAGGAAACAAGCATGCCTGAGAGATATTTCTCAAAGGCCTATAAAGCCATGGCAGAGGCCCATGGGCGGAATTAAAACTCCGATATTAGGTTAGGAATTGTATAGTTTTAAGTTGTTGAATGTATCTTTTGGAGGGGTTACATTATCACTAAGTGACAAAACCCCTTAAAATAAAAAATTAAAAAAAAACCGGCCAAGTGCGAGTTGGACGAAGGGTTCCGTACTATTATTTATAAAAACAAGCAAAAAAATCAATCTTTTTTGTTGTTATAGCGGCAACAGAAATACATAATTTGTAGAAATTTCTACTGGGTAACTATCACGGTTCATGAGGTAAAGCCTGGTGACAGACAGACGGACGGACGGACAGCGAAGTCTCAGTAATAGTATCCCGTTTGACTCTTTGGGTACGGAACCCTAAAAAAAGTTTACGCACTAACCACACGATAAATAAAGAAGCACTCTGTCGAGAGCCGCGGGTAAAAATCCTAAAGTTCAATTAAAAACAGGTATAACATTTCAGTGTCACCTAGAGAAAACAGGCTATAAAAAACAGACTTCAAGGACGTACGTAACTTTTCTTGTAGTCTGGAGGACAGACAAACGTCCACATTTACATTAAACTTTGTTTAAACATGTGACTTACGGAGTATAATTGGAAACATGCGAATTTTAAACAGAAATGTTGACCTCAATACAGCGACTAGAATTCTGTCGTGGTGCGCCAGATAAAGGAGCTGAGTATAATTTATAACTAAATATACAAGGTGTTGTTTTGCATCCTCGTCAAATTCTAGGAGGTAACTATGCTAATGATTCTCGTCCCGAATCAATAATAAAATGGGTACGTAACTTTTTACGGAAATCGTTAAGTGTGAACCACCCTTGTTTTACACGCGACCCGTCTGTTTCTTGCCTTATAACCTCGCTTACACACATACAAACAATCTCAAACGTTTATTCGATAATTTCTTAGTCCCTAAACCACGTTAAGGGGGTTATTCTGAAATACTGACAAACATAAACAACCAAAAAAATCAGCGTTTATTAATAATTCACTAGGTACCGTAATTTTAATTGATTATTTATGTCTTTCGTGACCACCTCCTGAAATTTGACGAGGTTGCAAAACAACACCTTGTATTTAATACACATTCAAAAGAAATATAAATGAGTTTGCACGTATTCTCATGACTTGAATATTTCATAAGCTCTTTGCCCAAGTTTTTGTTTATAGTAGGTAATATTTATATTAATACTTGTGTGTTCTACTCAAGCACCTATAAATTCGTACTGGAATAATCCCACATTTCTCCAAAATCCTTCTAACGTTGCCTGTTTTCGTTAAAAATAAAATTCTGCTAAATCCTGTACTAAAATACAATTTACTTAGAGACATCCAATATTACCCCAGTATCAAATATTTTCCGTTAGGAGGAGTAAAATCGTCGCCAATATTGATTTCAGAGGGCTAAGCGCGTAACCGAGCCCTCGGGAACTCAAAACACGGATAGCCAAAAAAATATTTCTATCCCAGTAAAGTGTTCCTTCATTAATTTATTTGGAAAGAGAATTTCGACGATTGGTTGTGACGAATTGATATTTTTCATGAGTCCTTCTCGGTAAGGAGGGCCATTTATATCATGGGTTCTGCAATTTATTACTCTCATTTATCATTTCATCGAGTGAGAGCGCCCTAACATATCGTAGCGAAGAGCCGTCTATTGTGTGTTGCCCTTATATTTATCCTCCTTTATATCGCCCTAATTAATGTTCTATATTTAATAAATCCTTTCAACTCGTTTGGGATTAAATTGGCTGATTCGTGATACACAAAATTTGGCACTGTATGTAATTGCATTAAAATTAAAATCGAAAACATTTCTGTGTATTTTCGTTCGTCATTCAGAGCTTTGGGTGAATATTAAGGCAGTAATGAACTGTCGATCATTATTATTGTAACCTTATACAATATTAAAATCATCATGTACCCGTCAGTAGGCAGATCTCATTGTCCATTCGTTCAATCAGAACGCCATTTAACTCATGTGATATTTCAGCAAAGGAATCAATGTCTAAATTCACTTAAAAAAAATATAATACACTTGAACAACAATATAACAAATAATCTGTAATACTTATTATTTCAAACCACTGTGTCAGTGGCAGTGTAGTAAAAAATAAAAGAAAAACTCCGTGAAAGTGAAGTGACCAAACTGACCAACCAAACTATGTGCGTGAACTTCTAAAACGAAAATCTAAAATAAAATATATAAAAAGTATAGACGTCATAAAGGTGAAGAAACATTTTAGATGAACGGTAGCGTGTTATGGTGGCAGTAGTAGTCACAGCATGACCACGTGGATGGCGCTATTCGGGCTAGTGTGGCTGCTTCGCGTGCGTGGTTCGCTCTGCGGCTGCGCGGCGTGCCGGCGCGCGCGCCACGATGCGCAGGAGTCGCACAGCGCACCGAGCCCGCGCGCACCCAGCCCCGAGGAACAAGCCCCGTTTGACGTCATCACGCTCGAACATTACACACGTGATGTCACCGTCCAGACCGACTTCGATGATGAAGATGTTGAGGATCTTGATAAAATCGAGATGCAGATTTCTGAAGAATGTAAGTAGTTTTGTCTCTGTAATTATAAGATACGCTTTTCTACTTTTGAGTACAATTTAAAGTTGCAAAGACGCCAGGAGAACAATTTGCGGACTTAGATGTTCTATGTACCAGTTTGGTGCCATTTGTGGATCTTTGACACGAGTCAAGTGTTTACGAGTCGACTGTTTGCGAGTAGTTATCTGGCCGAAAGTCTGTCATCCAGTCATACCAACTGGTAACGTATAACCCAGTTATTGGGTTGTGGAGGTCAGATAGGCAGTCTCTCCATGTAAAATAGTGGTACTCAGCCCCATCCGGTTAGACTGAAAGCCGACCCTAATAAAGTTTACGAAAAGGCTAGGCAGATGATAATGTACCAGTTTGGTGCCTACTGAGGCATACCATCATTATTTAGGAGGTACTCTTTTCTCATTCATCTAACTATAAAATTATCTTCAGAAAGATTATGTTAAAATAATGTGTGAATAATGTTATGATTAACACGCAGGGACAAAAGTAAATAACGATAATGTTTACTGATGAAATTATAAAACAAAAATCATGTTATTGTAATTTTAATAAAACTATGCTAAAGAAAGTACACTATAAAGCTATTTCTGATACTAAAACAATCATTTAAAGTAACACAAAAAATAATTTGAATGAAAATGTATAAAAGAAAATTCTAATAAAAGTCAAACTATTCTCCGTGTTATTCTTTACTTACTTTTTGTTTACGATCTAGACTTCAATCACTAAAGTATACCGACTTGGCTTCTAAAACAAATTGATACTTTTTTATATTATTATACTATTGCCTTTTGATTTCTGTTATGTTTTGTAATCCATACTTATACTTATAATATTATAAATGCGAATGTCACTCTGTTTGTTTGTTTGTATGTTTGCTTGTTTGTTACCTTTTCACGACTAAACGGCTGATCAAATCTTAATGAAATTTGGTAAGAAGATAGATTTCAACCTGGGGAAGGACATAGGCTATATATCATCACGCTACGACCAATAGGAGCGGAGCAGCAATAAAAAATGTTGCGAAAACGGGGAAAATTTGACGCAGACGAAGTTGCGCGGGACAGCTAGTGGAAATATATATTTTACTTTTGGATTAATTTTGTAAAAGTAATATTCGCTAGCTTCATAAGTTGGCTTCTGTATATAAATAGGTCTTTGCTCATTGCAGCGGTAAGACCGTCATCTACAATTTCAGGTCGTTTTTGGGATCAAAATATTTATATATTTATTTTTTACTTTATCCATACATATTCGATAAATCAAAAAAAAGTTTACAAACTATAGTGAAGCCGTCAGTGAATTTCTATGAATAGCAGCGCCAACATTTACGCCTGAATGCACTCGGATATTTTCGTACTCCAGCAAAGAGGACACTTTCCTTGAGCATGCCCACTTTCACTGGTTAAGCAGCACTTGTCAGTAACAAAACGTTGGTCCACATATTTGGAGCTGAATTTTTCTCGGGTTCCGCCCGAATTGAAATGCTCGTAGATCCATATAAATTGTTTGCTACTCTTCTTGCGGCAGCCGAGCTTGAGTGAGTGAATAAAATTGGTGGAGGGAATCTATTATCTTTTTATTGTTTCCTTTTAGTTGCATTATGCAGAACCAATAGAATATTATAATAATTAAACTTGTTAAAAGTTTCATATTATTATCAAAAATATAAGACATTTTAAATAAAATAACTCTGATTGATTCATATACAGAAATTCGAAAAGAACTGCGTATCCAAATAATTAGTTGAAAACCAATGAATACAAATTTGTTTACTCCAAACAAATGCAATCAAAATTCCAAACTAAAACGGATCTACATGTGGATTTGAAATGCTGCATTAAAAACTCGTAGCAGATGAATAATATGATAAATAATGTGTGGACTGTGCTCGAATACCTGTTCAAACTACAATCGAATCGTTACACAATTATGCCAGTGCTGGGGGCCTACTCTCTAAGTCCGTCAACGAAAGTACGGGTCTGTCCGTAACTAGCTTTATACTTTGAAATATGTACTCCCTAATATTTTCAGAATTATGAGTTTTGAAAACACATCGGGAGTAAGGACAGCTGTCCAATCGTATTGTCATTCATTTTTAGTTTGGCCCCCTAACGAATCTTATGTCCGTAAGTGATAAGGAGTAGGAAACGACTGTAACTTCGGCCAAAACTAAGGATTTCGTGCTTAGAGCGTAGACCCCCCCTGCCACGAGCTTGAACATGCATGTATTAGGTATGAGGTGCATAATTAATTAAACAAGAAATTCTGTTAGCGCTGCCCCTCCATATACGACGCAAGCTTCAACGTAGCTACGATGTAGAGTAATTTGCTTAGAAAAATGCATATCTAATAATTCTTAAACAAAATATTCGACTCATGGGTAAGTTCATTCAATCTTTACGCTCTTACAAAAATAAACAAGGTGTTGTTTTGCATCCACGTCAAAATTCAGCAGGTTTTTTTACACAGAAAACATAAATAATCAATTAAAATGACCGTAACTAGTTAATTATTAATAAACGCTGATTTGCCACGGGGGACCCACAGCACAGCGCTGGTTTTCTGTGGTCACCTGTGAAATAACGTACGGAAGTCAAAACAGCATAAATATTTGATAACTAAATAAGAAAAAATAAAAAGCTTTTCACCAAATACTCCTATTAAATCTATTCGAAATATGGTGAATGCACCCGCATTTGAAATGTCACACAGTAATAATTATGTTACTCAGTTCACCTATGTATACGTGCGTTTAAATTGGGCTGAAACACCGAAATTTAATCATGTATGTACATACCTACCTACATGATTCAATTTCGGGGTAGGTACCTACCTAAACATAAGTTGTCATAATTTTATTATTTAAGTAAAGGAAAATACATTTCTACAACTTTTAATTGATTAGTATGTTCGATCTGCGTAGTCTTGTCTGAAACGTCCAACATGAAAGGATTCAAAGAGTTTCGTGAATGAAACAAGAAATGGTCCTAGTGCTTTCTCCCTCACTCTAATTCTACGTAGCTACTTCTAGCCAGTTGTATTTTTCATTTCCCTCGCTTATCCACGTACCTATATAAGCCTTGCACTATGACATAAATCTCACATTATATCGTGAAAGTGGAACAGCGTTTTGTATCTTTTATCGGGTGTTACGAGATCCAACTAAGAACGAGTTACTTGCTGCTTGTGTAGAAGTACTTTGAACAAATAGGGCAAGGTTTAAGGATACATACATTATTTATTATACACATATATACTACTGAATCTAGTTTGTACAGGATGTCACTCGCAGAGGAGTATTGCCGTTCCACATTTACCGTAAAAAAACCGGCCAAGTTCGAGTCGGATTCGCGCACAAAGGGTTCTGTACCATTGTTAAAAGCGAACAAAAAAATCACTTTTTGTATAGGAGCCCCCTTAAATATTTATAATATTCTGTTTTTAGTATTTGTTGTATTAGCGGCAACATAATCTGTAGAAATTTTAACTGGCTAACTATCACGGTTCATGAGATACAGCCTAGTGACAGACGGACGGACGGACAGATGGACAGACAGCGAAGTCTCAGTAAAAGGGTCCCGTTTCTCCCTTTGGGTACGCAACCCTAAAAATGCAAATATACCATAGAGTCAAGAGTAAACCCATCTCAAATAATAAAAAATATACCTACTGTTAAAAAAAAAATAGGCATCGCTTTTGATTATATAAGTTCAGCTAACTAAACCTAAATAATCAGTATCAGTCTACCAAACGAGCCTAATTAACTCCACTAATAACTAGTATCGAATAAATGAATGTGGTTTAAAGCTCGAGTTTAGTTTAATAATTACAACGAGGTTGTGTATAATGCCTATTTATTGCAGTAGAGCTTTTGATATTAATTTTCTTTGGAGAATGCGTACCGATAGCAAGTGTAGTATAGAGACTCTGGCGTACCGGATACTAAGAATTTGTCGGAAAATCAGGCAGTAAACGCGTTGACAACCTGGATGAAAATATATGGGAAATCAGATGTGAGTGAGATATTGAGTCTTTTCAATACAACCAACATAATTCTAATAAAACCTCAGTAGGTTTTATTAGAATTATTGAATAACTCTGGTTGTATTGAAAAGACTCAATATCTCACTCACATTTGATTGCGATAGCGCTAACCATTTAGGTACTGACCTAAATGGTTAGTGCTTTAACAGAATAGGACTTAAATTGACTTTTGGTACTATACATGGTGTAAAATGAATCATGATGACTGGATTTGAGCCTTTCTCAAGGTGGCAGGGTGGCTTCTTACATGATGTCACCTTTACGTTTTCACTCAGGTTTTCGAAGGATTTGCCAGTTAATAATCGGTAATACAAAGTTAGAATACACACGTCATTTTATGTTTCCTTCAACACAATTTTTTGTGTCGGAAAAACAAAACGAAAATTACAAAAATCTGCTCCATACTTTGCAAAAATCATCACAAAGTAATCCTTGGTAGAATAAGATGTAAAATGGCTCTTACCAACAATAAACTATTCATTTGGTACGTGACCTTTCCTTCCCTTACCTTACTAAGCTGACATAAGACTTTCACTACAAACAATAAATAAAAGAACAAAAATAATCTTTATTGGACATTGATTCTCAAGCAAAATTATTCACTCATAAAGTTCAATTATGTTCCAAAAGAGCACGAAATATCCCAGACAGACAGACTCCCAAAAAAAAACATTAACGTACATTTCTCTTGAAAGGTGTTAAGTGAAAAAGTTTCAGCAGAAAATAAAATATCGCCTCCAGTAATAAAATATCTTGACAAAATCCCTTTTATTCTGCGGCTAATATTAGGTACTTAGTATGAAACCACTTAGGTACAATGAAACTCGGGCGACGACGACGACAATATGAATTAGAATTTCGATTTCTCAAATATGACACGCAATTACCCACAATATATCCACAACAAGGCTCCAGAAAATAGGTGAATCATTTCGATGCCAATGTATACGCTTTTATAATAAACTACCGAGCTACATTCAAGAACTAAGCTTTAATAAATTCAAATCTTAATCTATTATGTTGAGGACAAAAAAGCTTGGGATTGTACTGCTCCAATTTTAATTGAATTAAATTTAAATGTATTTAAAAAAAAATCAGTTTGAAATTTTTGTTTTAAATAGGTACACATTGACATTATTTACTTTAATTATTATTTTTCCCGATTTAGTTGACTTGTTGAGTCTTTTTTTATTTTAATTATTTAATTTTTTTTATTTTTTTTTCCATTTAGCTGACATTATTAAATTTTTCAAGTGTGTACCTATTGTATTTTTTTATATAATTATATATTTTTCGATTTAGTTAATATTATTACTGTTTCAATTGTTGTATTCTTATTGTTTATTTGTGTGAATATGAGAACAACTTTGGGTCATATTTTTATCTTTTCGATTTAGTTTTGTTAGTTTGACGATTATATCTGTCAGTTTGAGTACTTTATGCGGCCTACCCAAAAGTCCTATTTTTGGTATTATTCGTCGTGTCGTTGAGCTTCTTGGTTTATGAGTCGAGCGACACGATTACTGACAAATGCTTGCACTGACTGGGCAGGTCCAAAACACCATCTCAGATACTACTCTGCTTGGTCCTCATATGACTTGAACAATGTCTGGACTTTAAAAGAGACAGTGATATTTGAGTTTGTTTCGGCTGTTTCTTCTCAGAGTAGTCAGGAACGAAACAGCGGCCTCATCTAGTTTAGAAAAAGGTGCAAAAGTGTTAGTAAAAAA
The DNA here is from genome assembly GCA_963082945.1 of Cerastis leucographa. NCBI lineage: Eukaryota > Metazoa > Arthropoda > Insecta > Lepidoptera > Noctuidae > Cerastis > Cerastis leucographa. The sequence goes on along the minus strand of OY720356.1, from coordinate 13,395,456 downwards.
ATAAGCTATTTGCATAAATAAACATCATTTCATTACATGAAATTCTGCTATCCAAATTTCAACTGTGCGAATGACTAAAGAATCTATAAGAGTTCTATTTTTTCAGTCTTGCATTTAGGTCAAGTATGAATTGAAATGTTGTATAGGACATCAGATAGGATGAGAAAAAGTGTGATATGGAGACAGTTACTCCATTTCATCATCTATGCCACATCCTTAAAAATTACCGCACTTTTCTGAAACATGTACAGAAGTTTTTCCAACTCTCAAATAGACTAAATGACTTTGCCTTGGAGTGTAAATCTGTTGTTGTTCCACAAACGATGGGACGCTTAATATTGTGCTCTATGTGACCTTTAGTCTGCGCGTTAAGGGAACTGATGGACGACGATTTACTGAAGACGTTAAACTCGTACCAAATTCTTGGCCTACTCAAATTAGCCATCGGAACGCTAATAATAAGATTTTTGATTTTTGAAGAAGATTTTTTTGCAATGTGAAAATTACAATTCATCATCATCTGCCTAGCCTTTTCCCAAACTATCTTTTTTTTTTTATTTTTTTTTTTTTTTCGGATGGGAAATCATCAAATGACTTCTCCCGCTCTGGGCGGAGCGGGAGGGAGTGTCAGACTTGTACTGACTAAAACCCACCCATGTTCCTTCTTCGCCCTTTTTGTTCCAGGGCCGCGGTATCTCTTTCGAACAACCCGCAGCCCTGGCAGGCATCGGCCCTCTCGGGCCCCTTCCGGTTTGCTGACATCTCCTTGAGGCGCGCGTGGAACACGTACGCGCCGTCGACACGGCCTGTCGTCATAAGACGGACGGACGGTGAGCTAGCCCATTACTCACCGTCCACAGGCTCGCGCCTACGGTGGCCGGGGGCCACTGGTTGCCCCCCGACGCCCGGGGCGTCTCCCGCGGCGGCTGGGACGTGAGGTTCTCTCCCTCTCACGTTCCGCCACCTCCTTCGCTAGCATGACTGCTTCGCAGAAGGAGGCGACGGCTTCCCATTCCCTCTCGCTCTGGACCATGGATTGAACCAGGGCCGGTCGCGAGAGGTCACCGCCGCCAATCGCCGCTACGAGGACACGGCGGTGCTCAGCCCAAGCGGGGCAGAGCTCCACGGTGTGTTCCACCGTGTCCTCCGGCCGATCCTCACAATGGTAACACCCGGGCGTTTCCTCCCGCCCAATTCGGTGCAGGAACCTCCCGAAACAACCGTGTCCGGTGAGGACCTGCGTCAGGCGGAAGGTGAGGGCGCCGTGCCGCCTCTCTAGCCACTCCTCAAAGAGGGGACTTATCACCACTATTGTGGCGTGCCCTGCACGTGGTTGCGATAGTCGCTGTCTCCATGCCACCATGAGATCGCGCCGGAGGTCTGTCCGCTGAGCGACAATTTGCCGCGGCAGCGGAGTTTCCCCCCGGCGTAGTGCCTCCGCGCGCCATTCATGCAGGCGCGCGAGGACCATCGCCTCCAGATCCCATGGTGGCAATCCGGCCAAGAGGCTCGCCGCCTCGCCGGATATCGTGCGGTACCCCCGGATCAGCCTTACGGCTACCACCCTCTGGGGCGCGTTCAGGTAATGGGCGGCTCGCCGCCTCAAAGAACGCGCCCACACCGGGGCCCCATAAAGGGCCATGGACCGCACGACCCCCGCGTAGAGCCTCCGGCAGGAGGCGTTTGGACCCCCCAGGTTGGGCAAGAGCCGCTTGAATGCAGCCCCTGCCCGTTCCAGTTTTGGGGCCAAACGTCGGAAGTGCTCAACGAAGTTCCACCGGCTGTCGAGGACAAGCCCTAGGTACTTTAGCGTCGACTCGACGCCGATGGAAACCCCTCCTACCGTCAGTGTGGATCCCGACGGTGGCGCATTCCGAGGCCCATGAAAGCACATGGCCTCAGACTTGTGCAATGCCACCTCGAGACCCAGCTGCCGGATTCTCTCCACGACTATCGCAACCCCGCGTGTCATTAATTCGGCCGCCGCCTCGTGCGACCTCCCCTGTGCCAGCACCAGCGTGTCGTCAGCGTAGCAAACTACGCTGACACCACTAGGGAGGTCAGCGCGCAGCACCCAGTCGTAGCCGATGTTCCACAAGGGCGGCCCTAGAACCGATCCCTGTGGAACACGGCACGACACCTCTCGCCGATTCCATTCTCCGGTGCGACCGGGGTAGATGACGGCCCTATCCGTCAGGTAGTCCCCGACCACACGACGAAGGTAGGTCGGCACCCGATGATACCGAAGTGCCTCCCTTATGCAGCTCCAGGGCATGGTGTTGAAGGCGTTGGCGATGTCAAGAGACACCGCCAAGACGACCCCACCCCGAGACACTGCCTCCCCCGTCGTGAGAGCCCTCACGCGCATGATGGCGTCCACCGTCGAGCGCCCCCTGCGGAAACCAAATTGGTGTTCCGCAAGGTCCGGCCCCATCCCCACAAGGTGCCCGGCGAGGCGGTTCGCAATGACTCTTTCAAAGAGCTTGCCCACCTCGTCGAGCAACACAATGGGCCGGTATGCGGACGGAGAGTCCGCAGGGTGCCCCGGCTTCCGGATGAGGACCAGCTTCCCCGTCTTCCAACGAAGCGGGAACTGGCCTCTCTCCAAGCATGCGCTTAAGAGCCCTTCCAGTCGGGGCCCGAGAGCCTCCGAGGCCAGGACCCAGGCTTTGCCAGGCAAGCCATCGGGTCCCGGGGCGGTATTTTTGGCTTTAAGCCTGCCTACCGCCACTCTCAGGTCTACCCTGGTCACTTCCGGAATGTCGTCATCGTCCTCGATGTGGTCCACATCTGGCACCGCAAGCGGCGGAGCCATAGGCGGGGGAGGATGTTCCCCTCGCAGAGGGAACAGAGCGCTCACCACGTCCTCCACGAGCTGAGGGCGGAGACTCTGCGTCAGCGGGGGGGCCCAGGTGCGGAGTTTGTCCCGCACTATCTTGTAAGGGCGCCCCCACGGATCTCTGTCGAGAGTCCCCAGCATCTCCTCGCGGCCCAGGTCCCTGGCCCGCTGGACAGCCTCTTGGAGGGCGGTCTTCGCTGCTCTGTATCCCTCGTACAGCTCCACCTCAATGGCTGCCGCATCCGTAGGGCGGATGCGGAGCCTGCGATGCCTGGCGTACAGGTGCCGCGCGGCGTCGCACGCCTCGCGCAGAGACTTCAGCTCTCGCGACCACCAGTACACCTGACGCCGGGCGCGTCCTGGCCGAACTCGGGGCATTGCCACGTCGCATATGTCGGACATGGCCTCCTGGAACCACCCTGCCTCGTTGTTGATGTCGGCAGGCCTGTTCGGTGATGTCACCCAGGCCTGCACTATCGAGGCTTCCAGGAGGAGCTCCCGGTCCAGCTGCTTCAGCGCCCAACGCGGACCACTCGGGGCCTGTGAGACCGGCGCGCTTGAGTCCTGGGCGGAGACATCGAACCGGATGTACCGGTGGTCGGAATAGGTCTCCACCCCCTCCATAACGCGCCAGTCAACGACACGCGGTGACAGAGCGGGGCTAGCGAACGAGATGTCCACCACCGACTCGCCCCGCATCCGCACACACGTGGGGACAGAACCCCGATTTAGGACGACCAGGCCCACCTCCAGAGCCCAGTCCTCCACCATCCTACCCCGCACATCTGTGCAACGAGAACCCCAAGCCAAGTTTTTGGCATTGAAGTCCCCGATCACAAGCACTGGGAGGGAATAGCTTCGGATGACGACACTCAACTCCATGAGGGAGTTGTGGAACTCGGCGAGAGTTCGGCTCGGGGAGAAGTAGACTCCCGCTACGACGATCTCCCCGAACCGTGCTGCTACGCAACCCTGACCCTTCCTGACACTCTCAAGGGTCGGGGTACCGGCGGCGGCTGACGAAATTATGGCCACTGAGCCGCTCAGGTCCTCCACCCAGTCTTCCCTGGGTGGGACAAAGTACGGCTCAGCGACCACGGCGACGTTAATCAACCACTCCGCCATGCTCTGGAGCAACAGATCCTGAGCACAGCGGCAGTGGTTGATGTTCGCCTGGAGGAGGCGTAATGGGGCTATTATTGGCACTCCATTTCAGCCCCCTCCCGGGCCCCCTGTGAGGGCCCCGCAGCAGTTGTTGCGGCGGCGGTGCTGACGGCAGCAGTGGGCGCAACAGTAGCGGCGGCTGCGGCGGTGGCGACGGTGGAGGCGGTGGCTGAAGGCCTTCCCTTGCCCCTGGTCTTGGTGGGTGGTGCGCAGGCCCTGCCCCCTGCCCGGTGATCGGCCGGTTTGCCCGCTGCCGCACATGCAGTGCAGTGCGGTGGGGCAGAGCAGGCCGCGGCCATATGACCGGGAAGACCGCAACGGAAGCAGACGTCGCTGCGGTCCACCTCCGAGGTGCACTGACAACTCACGTGGTGCCCCACGAGGCACCGGTAACACCTCAGAGGTCGGGGCTCCAGCAGCTTAACCTGCGCTGACACCCAGCCCACCAGGAGCCTTCCAGCCTCCACGATCGTTCTTGCCGCCGTCACAGGGCAGCTTACCATTACAGTTCGCATGCCCGAGTGGTCCGGACGTAGGGTGCCTGCCCTGACCTGCTCGGCAGGGCACCCACCGGTCCTGGTGACGGCGGCGACCACCTCCTCTTGGGTCACTGAGTCATCCAGACCCAGGATGCGCATGTCTGCGCATCTGACAGGCCTGGACACTCGGACCTCATCCGCATCTAGGGACGCTCTGAGCTTTTCAGCCAGAGCGTCAGCGGACAGGCCGCTATTTTCTCCGGGGATCTCCAGCGCTCGAGCCCCTGTCGCGGTGACTTTGAGCCGGAGTCCCCCGGTGATCCCAAGCTCCCCGAGATTCACCGTCGCCTTCGCCTTTGTCAGCACGTCGCGGTAGGACACGCCCCTCTTTTCCGCTTCCGGCTGTAGTGTGATCACTACAGCTGCGGTCTTCGGGGCGCGGAGACGAGCCGCGACGCTTCGCGCCTTGTGCTGACGCCTTCTTTCTTCATTGCGGGCCTTTTTGGCCGCCTTTCGTCCCTTCCTCCTTTTTTCCCCGACCACCTGCCACTCGGTTTCGGCCGTGGCAGGCATGGTGGGTGTCGGCGGTGGCTGCGGCCGGCTTACTGCTGGCGCAGGCACCGCCAACACCTGAGGAGCCACCTTGCCCTTTTTCTGGGCCGCTGTCGTTTTCGGCGGAGCCGACTTTCCAGGGCCCGGCCTATTCCTGCCTGAGGGCTGGCCAGACTGCCCTGGCCCGGATTTGGCAGCCGCAATAGCCGCATATGAGACTGCCTTCGGGCCCGGGACCGCCCTCGGGCCCGGGTTCGCATTCGGGCCCGAGCCCGCCCCAGGGCCAGCGGCCGCCTTGTTTGCCGCCAGGGGGGGGCGCAGTACAATGCCCTCCAGGACAGAGAACCGCGCCCCGAAGGCAGCCAGCTCCTGCCGAACCAGGTGCAGGACCTGGCTCACCTCCGGCAAGGGCTGACTCTGCTGCTGCTGAGGCACCTCGCGGGAGCCAGACTCTCGCAGACCGGTCAGGTCTGCCCGAAGCTTCATGTTCTCCTCGCGGAGAAGCTCCGTGGCGGCCGTCAGACGGGCGACCTCCGCCCGCAGTTTGGCCACTTCGCTAGGTGGAGGAAAACTAGCCTCCACTGCCGCCATGATGGAGGCGGAAGCTGCAGGTATGGCCCCGAGTTTTGACGATGTTTTGATTTTCAAGGCCACAACCCTTATCGCCGCTTCCACCTCCTTCACAAACCTGGCCTTACGCTCCGCATCGGAGCCGCCAGCTTCGCCTGCCGCGTCCTCACAGTTGCCCATGTGGGCCTTCCCGCGACCGGCCACCCCCGATCTCTCGGGGGCTGAGAGCCCCCTCCCCATGCCCCTTATCCACCACGCCTGCTGGTGGAAATTTTTGGACCCGAGGCAAGCTCCCCTTCAGAAGACGACTCGCGGTCGCCTTCCGGTCTGGACCGCTTGCGTTCCTCCGCAGCAGTCCTGGCCCTCTCGAGGCGGAAGCTCTCTGAGCTTCCCGCACTCACCTCACTGGACGCGGCGTCGGACTCCGACCCCGCATCCCTTCTCTCCCTCACTTTGCCGTCACCGGCTGGTTTTTTATTTATTTTTTTTACCATATTTGGTCCCACGAGTGTGGGGGAAATACGAGGTCCATCCGTGCAGTGCCCCCTGTACCCGGATAAGCCTTTAACATTTAAAACCCGCCAGGGGGTCGGCTGGTACCCTGGCGGGGGTCGCACTAGAGACTGATTGTTCCATGGGAACACCCGTCAGCCATTCATCCCCTCACGGTGCGCCGCCGCTTGAGATTCGGGGTAACTTTTTATAGAGGTTTTCTACCTCGCGGTCCGGGTGGTTAAGCCAAGACCCTCGGTCCCGATCGAAGCCACGAGACGTGATCCACGACACTCCGATGATGGGATTACGAGAACGACGGGGACAGCGAAGGACTACGTCCCTCACTGTCTGCTCGGAGGCAGGGTGAGTGCACACCGAGCCCGCCCTTGCTCCTCCACTGTGCCCTCTGCTTTTCAGAGAGTCACGCGGAGAAACGCCGCGTTGGTCCGGGTTGGACCCCTCCACGTCAGAATATTCGCCACCGGCAGTGACATTTCCCGGAGAATGGGAATCTCTTCCCACTCCTCAGGGAAGGACTCTGCCGGCGCCCGGGGTGCACCGTCCTAGCAGCTGCTGTTCCCTCCAGACGTATCGAGAGGGACTAGCAGCCACTAGGCGCACGGGGAGGTTTTCTGACTCAGCACCCCTTCCCAAACTATCTTGGGGTCGGCTTCCAGTCTAACCGGATGCAGCTGAGTACCAGTATTTTATATGAAGCTACTGCCTATCTGACCTCCACAACCCAGTAACTGGGTAATACGATACTCCGTGGTAAGACTGGATGTCAGACTTTTGGCTTCTGACTACTCGTAACGACTGTCAAAGATCTACAAATGACAGCCGGGACCAACGGCTTAACGTGCTTTCCGAGGCACGGAGGAAACTCGGTATGTAATTATGGTCACCCATTCACGGACCAACCTCGGCAAGCACGGCTTAACCTTAAATATCAACCCGTGCGGCTGTTATTATTTAGCCACGAGCTCCTCAATGGGAAAGTTACGCTTACTGACCAGTAAAGATTGTGTGGCTACTAGAAGGTATATGTATAAATATAATCGTGGAGCCTCACTATGAACTAATATATTTTATGTAGGTAGGTGTAATTTTCCGTTGTATAAATGGTGTTAAGCTCCTATTATATTTTCAGTATGACGATTCATAAAACGGTGTCATGCCCATCTAGATCAACATATTATGTAGTAGTTTCTACATCTGTTGTAGCGAGCAATGGTAATTTTAGCAGCATCTGCCTTGGCTTTTAACAAATATGGTAGAGTCGGCTATTTCGCATATCGAATACAGCGACTGCCTTTATGACCTCCACAACCCATTTAGTACTGGGTAAAACGATACCCCCTTGGTAAGACTGATTGTCAGACTTCCGGGCCACTGACTACCTGTACCGATTTTCAAAGAGCCGTTTTTCCGTGCTTAACGTGCTTTTCGAGGCACGGAGGAAACTCGGTATACACTGTGTAAATCACCTCATCACGAAGCCGTCAACCAAGCATTCTGTACATGAAACTAAGTAACTTTACGCAAAAATTATTGCTGGGAAATGACTTTTTTTTAGGGGATGTAAAATCATGTTTTGTGGTAGAACTCAATGTAACGCACTCAAAACATTGTGCTGATGGACGGATTGAATAGTACGGGGGTCGTGGAGGTGTTTAAACTAAAAATCTTACATTAAAAACTTGTATTTTAAAAAAAAAACCTGTCAAAAAGTTGGAACTTTGACCCCTAATATCTCCGTAACTAGAAGGTTCCCAGGTATGGTGTAGAACAAAAAAATGATCGCAAGGACAGGGAGAACCAGTGCCTTTCGGCTTCGTTAAGAGGTGTTTTACACCCTTTATAAAGGGTAGTCACCCATCGACGGACTGACCTAGGCAATCACGGCTTAACCTAAAGATCGTCACGAGCGGCTGTTACAAACTAGCCAAAGGTCATCGAGTATTGGTAAGTTTATCGAGAATTCTAGAAACATGTTGCTATGCCCAAACATCTTTCATTACATGAAATAATTTTATTCTTATATAAGATTTATTCTCCGCTTCAACGTTTACAGATAGACGATAATATTATTACATTTATGACGGATGATATAAATACACGTTTACATCGATAACCTATTCGTGTTTTGACAAACACCAAAACAGGGGTGTTCTGTTGTTTTTGGGCTATATTTTCATTTTATCTCCGTAAGAAAGTCGTAAAAGTTCAATGCTTATCCTTTGAGCTGGTTGTTATAACGTTTCCTATATGAACAACAGGGTATTTCGAACTCATTTTATCATAAAATAGCTGATTCCAGCATATGCGATGCGTTGCAATGCACTTGTTCCTACCCTACTATACCTACCTACCTACTACCTAACAACCTACCTACCTACTACCTATCTAAGAACCCTCTACAAAGTGTAAGAAAAAAGATAAATTTGATCGATGAAGTCGTTCTCAAGTTATGGCTTGAAGAGAATAAAGAATTATTTTTATTTATATAAAAGATGTCTATAGATATGATATCTATTAGCATGAGATTGCGGGTAAAAGATAAAATATTTCATTAAGACTCTTCTGTATTTGCCAGTTTCGACCAGTGGGCTAAAAAAAATAGCAATCAATTTCAAAGCGTATCGTATTTAACAACTTTTTTTTTTTTTTGAATGGCATCTCGCAGTCAACCAAGCGACTGCACGCTAAGGGCACCCCCTGTGGGGTACGAACCTCGGCTTAAGGCGTCGCTGGGGGAGGACTGCATGGGGACAGGCTGGATCTGAATGGTATCATTATTTAGGGGCTGATTTAAAACTACGGGCACAGCATCGCGGGCTGGCTCGAGCGTGGGTCGGGGAGGGCATGGACCGGGACGTCGCGACGGACCTCGACGGCGAGGTCGGAAAGACGGCGGTTTGAGTCGGAACTTTTTAAGAGTGCTAGTCTCTTTGCTACTCTCCTGGAGGAGGGTGATAGCATCATCTGGAGTGACGAGGGTATGCCTAGGACGGCGTACTATACTAATGCGCGAGGGTTCGTAACGGGCGGCCGCTGCGATCAGGGGATTACGGTGTTTAATGACGATTTTCGAAAGACGTTTCATAAACTGAAGGACGGTGGGCATTCTAAGGTCTACGTGTAGACGGTCATTACGGACATAAAAAGGGGCTCCCGTGACTCTACGTAAGAACCGGTTCTGTGTGTCGTATTTAACAACAACATTCACTTGGTTTTTATGTAAATCCGGTTGAAACTTATTGGATTGTAGTTGATGCTCTGATACGTGATAAAATAATTTTAAACATCTAAAAAACAAGGTTTTTTTTTCCAAGTCATCTCTGTTCCATTCCTGGACAAAGGCCTCCTTCCACCCTTTTCACCATTAACCAATGTTTTTTGTTGTGACTGCTATCCGAAACGAATGACAGCACGAGTAGTAGAGTCGTAACTTCAAAATAAGACTTCAAACAACTTCCGCACCATTACAAAACAAAAGAAGGTTCTATCACACTTTGTGAATCGAATTACAGTAGGTGTCAAATATTTACCCGCGTTTTTCCTCGAAACGTCAAAGAAAATGCCAGCACTGGTAAATTCGGCTGCAGGAAACTTCGGGTTGCCACCATTATGAATTGTAGTTTGATCTACACCGCTTTTTGTCGATCTGGGTCAAACTTTGTCGCCTACTATTGAGACACTTCGAAACATTTTGTGTCTTTATTTTTGTAAAGAGCTCTGTATATCTTTCAAGAACTTCTTAATTTGTTTTACGGAGCCAAACTAAACTACAGACTTATATTTTAAGCATGAGAATGTATGTCATGTGGGATAATATGTTGAAATAGTAACAACCTAGTTCAGAAACTAGATCAAACAACTTAGTTTTGCATTTACAATGTTGGCGGTTATGTTGTCCGCCGCACACTTAGCAATAGTCGGGTTTGCAAGGCCCTTGGGCCGTGCTCATGTGGCGTGAAAGACGATTAGTATTAATTTTTAATGCTGTTCAAAAACGGAACCTAATGAAAACTTTGATCGTCCCTTTTCCAGACGACGCCGACGGCTCATACGATTCCTGAGGAGCTCGTGGCTAAATAATAACAGCCGCCCGGGTCGATATTTAAGGTTAAGCCGTGCTTGCCGAGGTTGCTCCGTGGATGGGTGACCATAATTACATACCGAGTTTCCTCCGTGCCTCGGAAAGCACGTTAAGCCGTTGGTCCCGGCTGTTATTTGTAGATCTTTGACAGTCGTTACGAGTAGTCAGAAGCCAAAAAAAAAAGTCTGACATCCAGTCTTACCAAGGGGTATCGTATTACCCAGTTACTGGGTTGTGGAGGTCAGATAGGCAGCCGCTTCATGTAAAATACTGGTACTCAGCTGCATCCGGTTAGACTGGAAGCCGACCCCAAGATAGTTTGGGAAAAGGCTAGGCAGATGATGATGGCTCATACGATTCAGCTGAATCGTATGAGTCGTCGTCTAACTCTTCTTGTTGACCTATAACGAAAAAAAACAGGTGTTATTACTAAGACAGTGTACTTACATTACGCCTGTAACTGCTCAATGGGTTAGGCAGAGATCTATCTAGGTCACCCATTTTTCGCCAGTAAAGTTTAAGTTCCAATTATAGTATCTGCCTACTACAGACACTCTATACTCACACTTATCATCCATATTCATACTTTTATTGGTTTAACTCCAGACTGAACCAGGGCTGGTTCAGTCTGGAGTTAAGAGTTCGGTTCAGTCTGGAGACGAGAAATCAGTATAGTCTGAAATCAAGAAAACAGCTAAGTCTACAGTTTGGAGTCAAGATCTGTCATATCTTGAGTTTTGAGCACAGCCTGGTGGAGTCAAGGAGCGGTCTTCGTTTGGTGCTGCCGTGGCTGCTGCTAGCTGCTGTGAGGAAGCTGCTCTGCGAACTGACGAACCTGACACTGGGGCTCGGTACGTGTCTGCTGGAAGCTGCTCTGCGAACTGACGAGCCTGGCACTGGGGCTCGGTACGTGTTTGCTGGAAGCTGCTCTGCGAGCTGACGAGCCTGGCACTGGGGCGGTACGTGTCTGCTGGTGGGTCCTGCCAAGCCGCCCTGCATCAAGTTCGACGTGGTCAAGCTCATCTTGATCAAGCCAGCTTTCTACAACTGGATGGTTGTCTTCAGTTACTATCACACTCAGAGATTTGTGGAGACATTCAAATCATTCCCGGTTAACCTGCCCTTCACTTTTTTTATTAATTTATTGTATTTTTCATATCATCATTTATTAAATTCATTTTCCCCTTTTAACCTTTTTTAATGTACAAATCTGTTTATTTCTTTTATCACGAGGAGCAAGCACGTTTGTTACACAATAGGGGTTAACCTGAGAAATACTAAGAGCTACTGAGAAATCCTATATGAGTAAACCCAATAACACCTTACTCGGCCTGAGAATCGAACCCAGGACCCAGTATAAAGACTTTTCATGGTTTTAATTCAGTGCCCTTATCAAGTCTGTCAAACCATAGGTGGGAGGAGACAATAGCCAATACAAGACAAGACAATAGATCGTGAATATTACAAAAGTCTGGTTAACTCAACTATGTGAAAACAATGGCGATCCCCTATCGTTACGGTGCGGTTTCAGTACTAAATTATTCTGTTAGCATTTCACGAAGGAACTGATGGAATTGGCTTTTGATCTCACTCGTCAAGCCGTCATGTTCAAAATTATTGTAATTCATGTTACGTCGTGTACGAAAATTGTCTTGTCTGTCATCGACTGTTTTTGATAAACAGGAAGTTAAACCTACTAGTAATCTTAATACATATCTTTTAACGTTGTAAAGTTTTGGGGTCTCCTAACACAGGTACATTATATTAATTAAAAAGAGGTCCCTATGTAAGATTTACTGAAAAAATTGTACAAGTTTCTACAATTAACCTCTTATTTTTTTTTTAATTTATTAAAGTTGTATCATCGTAGTCACAACACCTGCGACAATGTTGATAGCCTACCAAATTTATTGAAAATAATTCAATTCAATTCTTTATTGCATATCACATGTGATTTCTAAGATCTTACTTTAATAAAAAGGATTGTGTGGTTTTATGAAACCACGGTAAAAGTGAAACTTTTTTCACACTATAGTGCGGAGTAGGTAGTAGGTCTGACGAGCGCCTTTCACTTTATCCCTACTCTGCGGCCGACCGTCAGCGTCACGCGACGTGCAACACACAGACGAAAAAGTTTGAGACGATGTAATAAAAGTTTCACTTTAATAATGATGTTCACATGAACCCTGTCGGGCAGAACAATTTCTATACAATTCAGATAGTAGCATTAAAAAAAAAAAAGTTGTGTGGTTTTATGAAACCACGGTAAAAGTGAAACTTTTTTTCACACTATAGACATTTAACTAAAAATTTTTGGAATAATATTCCATTAAGGGTATAAAACGTATAAAACGCGGAGTACTCCGCGGCCGAGCGTCACGCGACATGCAACACACTGACGAAAAAGGTTGAGACGATGTAATAAAAGTTTCACTTTAAAAACGAGCAATGCATTAATTAATTACCAAAGAACTGGTAAACTCTTTCTAAAACTGAGCTTAAACTACAATATATTTTGTCCACAGCAAACGTCGGGAACTACGAGTGCGGGCGAGAGCAGTCGACACACAGTCCAGGAAGTGACCCACAGGCATCTAGCTACCAGGTTCGAACTACACTACTAACGCAACAAAACATGTCCCGCTTTGTTTTGTCGCACTACCCACTGTCTTGCCTTTTACGTTTTTTCATTTTCTCTGCGGGTAGTAATAATGGTTCTGTTAACGTTTCCTTATTGGCTACGTTGTGACAGTATTGCTGTTGTTGTGTCCTGTCTTATTTTAAATTGGTTTTGTAGGATTTTAGCTTTTATTGTTTTGATTTATTGACGTCGTAACTGCTAAGGACTGGCTTCTTTTCTAAGGGTTTGTTTCTGATGTCAGCAATATTTAGGTGGTCACTAGGTAGACTAGAACCTCATTTGACAAAAAAAAATTTCAAACCTAGCTCATTTATTTATTTTATTTATTTATTTATTTAATTAATTACAACGGTTGCTTTTACAACCAATTACAGTAACTAAGATTAACACATATACAAACAAGTAAATCAAATTAAGTAGAAACATTAATAAGAAAAAAACATGACACATAAAAGAAGGTTAACAACACTTTCATAAATTCCTCTCGCAGTACTTCTGACATACCAATAAAATCTTCATCCATCCATCCGCAAACAGATCGCATGCCTCGTTGCATACTAAAATATCATCTTTAAATGTCAAAGTTATCATCATAGACTCTTGCCCTTATCCAAATTGATTTGGGGTCGGTGCAGCTTATTATCTTCTTTCACACCTGTTAGTTGTCATCTCTATTGTCACACCCTCTTTGTTATTATTATCGAGATATTCTCGTTAGACTTCAAGCCTAAGCATTTTGCACTTGAAATGCTGCACCGATTATCGCATATACAAGATTGCTATTATGACCTACATTTGTCTATTTTTGCTGAAACCTAAACTTGGAATTGATTTTTATACTTATTACTCAGTTTCAAACGGCAAGTTTAAATTTTTTGCAATTCAATTGAGAGTTTAACCGATTTATGTTAGGAAGATAAGCTATGGCAGGCTTTTTGGCAAATTTAAATAGAGATATGATAAAACTACAGCAAATACTTTGATTGAGTGCAACTCAGCTTCTTTGACCGTTTTCTACAGTATTCGACCAGAATATGCATTATCGCATTGTTTATTTTGTAAATCCGTAAGAACAATAAAATGAATAACATCTGAGAAAATCATGTGATTTAAGGTAAAAGCGTTACGTGCACGATATTTAAATCATCATCATCATCATCAGCCTATATTGTTCCCACTGCTGGGACGCAGGCCTCCTCTCTATGAGAGGGAATGGGCTGTAATCCACCACGCGGGCCCAGTGCGGGTTGGTAGATGTCACATGTCTTCGAATTTTTAGTTCTAGGACATGCCGGTTTCCTCACGATGTTTTCCTTCACCGTTTTGAGAGCAGCGGTGAAGAAATAAATTACACAAAGTAATGCGCCTGCCTAAGTTCGAACCTACGACTTACTGCTCGTAAGTCGGGGCTGCTACCACTGGGCCACCGCTGCTCCTCATTTAAATCATACACAAATATAATAAATTTTAAACATGTTCAGCTTTCGGTCGAAAATTAAAATCAGACTGAATTTCGTTTACGCTCTCAGCTGAAAAAAAAGATTTATGGTCGGACTGTAACTGTCCCCTACTTGCAGACAAATTGGCAGGTCTGAAGGTACAAAAAAATACAGTGACATGTTGCTAGGAAGGTTTATGCTCCACTTTTTTACTTTCCACCTTCATGGCGCGGAAACTTTTTTAAACGTAAATCTTAAATAGTTAAGCCTTGACACCTTTTGCGTAATTTATAGGGCTGGCTGATTAATTATCAGGGGGGTTACTATGATGCTTAAAACATTATTGTTCCATTCCTATTCCAGAGTGGGAAAGAGATGGAGCTAGACGACCAGTATAGCTCCGTCTCTTTTTCACTCTGGAATAAGAATGGAACAATAATGTTTTAAGACGTCATGGTACGCCACCAGATGTCTTTATAATTTGTATACAAACTGTCTAATTAATAATCATGACGTCCAGGAGTTGTATTCACGAGTCGGGAATAGTACATTATGGTACTAGTGTGTAATGTTGGTGATTACCGCTGAGGCGCCATTGAGACCCGAGCCGTCAGGTGAGGGTCTTAAGACAGCCGAGGACGGTAATCACCAATACACACGTGTATCATACGACATTTTTCAACACACTTGTGAATAAAATAACAATAAAAACTCATTTTATTTAGTAGATAATAGATATTTTTCCTTGGAGTTTTCAGGTAGTAAACTTTCCATAACGTTAAGGGCTTCACATATCGGGTTTATATCGGGCGGTGTACAACATAAATCATTTTCTTCGTAACTAGTACCTACTTGTAGACATTTTAATTAATAAATAACTATAATTTCAACAGTGAAAACGAGTTTTGAAAAATGATTCGCTATGGTGGGAAAAATTAATCAGTTTTCCTATGCGCGCGCATTGCGATCAGCCACAAACTAAAGGGATGAGGATTTTTTTTATTTTCCGCGCATAGGTTTTGCGCTTATTCTGCCACGTTCAAAATGGGGAATTTAAAGTTTTCTTTTATTACAGAGAAAACAAAAGTTATATTTGAGTGAAAGTTTTATTAGTTAAACACGAACGAGTTAAAATTATCTATTTAAATAAGAAGTTGCATGAAATGAGTAAGCAATAGATTGATCACGATCTTTTTTTTGAATAAAAACTTTTTTAACCTCTCCAGCCCCGTGGTTCCCATATGGGAACGCCGAACAATTCGGTTGAGCCCCGAGGTTCCCATATGGGAACGCCTCGTACAAGCAAACTTAAACCCTTATCGTACGTACAGTAAGGGTCTAATTCGTTTGTAAAAATTTACGTCTCTGGCCAACTAGAGTTCGATTAAAATGAAACCAAACATACCAACCTAACAACTGCACAAAATTATTAAAAAAATAAAGAAACTCGTCTTTGTCGACTGTCAAAATGAGTCATGGCGGCCAGTGTGGAACGGTGGTGTTTTGTTTTGGAATGCAGTGAATTTTTTGTGTTTTGTGTTGTTAAACTTTGGTAAGTAAATGTATAGTATGTTATTAGTGTATAATGTAACTTTTTAGATAGTCATTTGCTGGAAAAAATATCTAAAAATTATGTTTTTGACCCAAAAATTTCTCCAAAAATTCCTTTGTTGTGAAGTTCGTCAGTCGAAATTGAAAATATGAATTTGACTCTTTTGCAATGAAATATGGTCTTGGAAACATTAGTAATAAGCGAAAAAATAGTGATAATACATAATTTCATGCATTCGAGGCATATTTATTCATATTTATTGATATTTCAAGTATTTTCATGCATTGAACTGCGCAGTTAGAAAATGGCCGATTCTAATAGGACGTTTGAATTGGAATCTTGCAAGAATAATTTATGTAGGACTCCTAAAAAACACTGTCATTAGATTACTTGTATATTTGTTATGTTAGATCTAAAGTTTCGTGTAAATTGATTCAGTAGTTTTACCAAAAAAAAACAAACTACGACAACAGTATGTTTGCGGCGAGCTCTCTGAATTCTATGCGATGTTTATAATTCTCAAGTAGTTATAAAACAGTTGTTTATATTGTAATACATGGTCTCGTTAATCAAGAACCCGAAACTGTTTACCGCTTGAGATAAGAGCTAATAGAACTCGCGCGATAAGCTTTTTATGAGCGCAGGACACTTGACACGCTCGATGACGTCATTGTGAGGCCGGCTGGGTGTTTTACCGTTTAGCCGCAAGGTTGGAGAGGTTAAGAACAAAGCACCTCAACCAATAAAATTAAAAAAAAAAACTCTATAACTCACTAGTGAGTTATAGCAATGAAAAAGTCACAGTTTGATTATGGGTGTCATTCTGTGCCTAATTGCGGTGACCATAAAGACACTTTATGAGCAAGTGTGTTGAAAAAGTGTTTTTGTGTTTTTCCATCAGTAATTTCAAAGTAGTAGCCTCGGGTCCTGAATTCGTGCCCGATTGATGGCGATAGGCTCGCCCTTATAACGTAGGACCTAAAAATAACTGACTAACTTATATGGGTGTACCATAATACACACCTCTGCCTAAACTTTCGGGGATGTTATGCGCACAAAATTTTGTTATAATATATTCACGTTTAAAACCATAATCGAAAATACCTATACAACTTAAGCTTTAGGTATATATCAATTAGGCCGACGGTTTACAGTTGTATTAACAAACAGACTAAATTAGCCATGTGCATTAATATCTATAATTAAATATAAGTGCGACATATTGAAATCAACAGTCAAAACCGCAACATTACTGAGCAACCAACGTGTTTGTATCGTGTTTATGCTCGTGGACGCAATACAGCAATATTATTTATGCTTCGTAGAACAACATTTCATGCAAAGTGGCTGCGTATAAGTATCACTATTTATGTCGCCGGTTTGTTTAAAATCATGCATTCTCATTAGATTATTTTTCGTTACTGCAACAGGGATCTAATAACAGTTGTGGTAAAAAATCATACAGTTATGATTTACTCTGGAATCACGAACCAGTTATTTAAATTCTCTGAAAAAATTTCGACCCAATTTCGGAAAATTTACCTCATATGTGTTATAATCTTTTATTCGCATTTTCTCGCATATAAAGGACCTGTGTCCCAGGTGTAGGAACGTAATAAGCTATTCACTATGAATTATCGGTGACGTAACAAAAAATAGAAAATCTTCACAAACACCACTGTCTTAGAAAGCTCTTGCTTTTATGCGCATACATTGAAAGGCGTTCTCTTACTGGGAGCATTCGTCTACATGTAATGTAAAAGTCGAGATACAAGTATTACATCTGTGAGTGAGGTCAACCGAGCATTATAGTGCGCAACCTCTCGCGATACAATTTGTAACAGTCACTTGTTTCTATACAAAATCTAATCTTGGATTTGTTACATTACAGTGCCTTAATACAAGAATAATAATTGCACGCTATGCGACTAGTACTACATAACAAGGCGAGGCTACATAAGACATACTGATTTTAATACAACACTATATTGTCCAAGTAATAAACTCAGATCCTCTTTACTTCGCGTAACAAAAACCAGTACTATACATTCGTATCAATTCCTTGTTTGTTTGATAAAATGTACGCTGAAACTAAGTTATTTTTCTAGAATTTTCTCGCACGTGGAAAATACTTAGTAGCTTTTTCGCACTGCCCCAGGTGTGGTTGGGCTAATATATTTTCTGTATCTCAGAATTGAACGGTAACCAATAAATACATTGCAAATGTTTCTTTTACTATATTATTGGAAAACTTAAGCAGATATCAGACGCGAGGGAGTTTTTGTTTTTCATTCGGCATCTTTCACTCGAAGTGGAAAGTCTAAATACATAATAATGAGGGGTATTCCCTAAAGCGTAACTATTTTAAGCGCAACCAACTAAGCGCAACTAAATTATTCCTCAAAGCGCAACCATTAGTTGCGCTCACAAATTCAAATAAAAAATATTATTTGTTTAGTCCTTTTTTTTTGCGGATTGGAAATTATCAAATGACTTCTCCCGCTCTGGGCGAAGCGGGAGGGAGTGTCAGACTTGACTGACCAAAACCCACCCATGTTCCTTCTTAGCCCTTTGTGTTCCAGGGCCGCGGTATCTCTTTCGAAAAACCCGCAGCATTTGTTTAGTCCTCAAAGCGCAACCATGATCAAAAATAGAGAGGGTATGATGGAGTCATTAATGATATCGATAGACAGTTTTAAAACAACTGTTCTAATTGTGTATTTATTAAAACGGACCACGCAAACAGAAATTAACTGGAACTAAGTGTTTCAGCAACTTTTGGTCAATAATACGTACAGGTTCATTATATTGAATTATGACTGTTGTTTTGAGAAGTACCAGGATAACATAAATTATCAGAATATAGACGCCTATAAACAATCTGGTTACAAAGCATGCCACGCGATGCTTCAACCAGCGACGAGATCGACGAAAATTCGCGGCGTGCTTGCCATACCACCCGTCGCGTTGCCGTTTGTGTCGCCGGTTCCCGTGGCCAGGTCTTAAGGAATATATTATTAAAGCGACTTGTGTTATTTATTATCGTTATTTTCCGTTAGTTAAGAACCATCACTATTGCACCTCAATAATTTGGTGCGCTTTGAGGAATAAAATATAATATTTTTAATTTGAATTTGTGAGCGCAATTAATGGCTGCGCATCGAGGAATAATCAGAATCTTCTGATAATCAGAACTTTTTGAACGTCAAAATTATAAGAGACAGTCCCCCAAAACGCCCACCCTTCGCCACCTCCTAGTGTTTTAGCTGGGAAGAAGAAGTGGCAGAACAAACTCCCCAGCAACACATCTGTCTGTTAGGTTAGAAGAGCCAGATTCTATACAATAGTGTTCAAGTTTATTTAAACAAGGAATCCATTACATCAAATTAATGTCACATGTCAGCTAGCACACACCAATAATAAAATAAAATATTGAAAACAATACTCAAGATTAAATGAAGCCTCCAGACATAAAGGGCGTGCCCACTTACACGTGCACACAGACGAATAAAATAAAAATAAAGTAAAATTAAATAAAAAAATCTATGCGTAAGGCTATATAATATCACTAATTTGGAGAAAGAAAGAACATAATCATTGTTTTGATGAATTTAATTGCGCTTAGTTGGTTGCGCTTTAACGAAAATCCAAAAATAAATTCACTGTAGAACCGATCCAAACGATTAAGTTATTTGGCACCTTTCACTAGCCTACCGAAAGATTTAATTTAAAAAAAAGAAATTGGACATTCATTCCTGTATAATTTTGGCGCAGTCGTATAAATGGGAAATATGAAAAAACGGCACAAAATCACTTCTTTAAAGTGTCTGATGTCAGCTTTATGTACTTTTTCTGGTTAAATTTTCATGTGGAAATCCACATGGATACTCTTTATATCCGGGCGGCGTCGGGTCGGACTTGTACCGACTTAATCATATAAGAAGGGTACAGGATCTCCGGTAGAATGCTCCAGTACCCTTGATACGCTATTGACACGTCCTTGGGGGAACAAAGTCGTTCCCCGTCATGAACATAATTGTAATTTACCTTTGTTCGTTCGTCAAACCCACGGTGTAATTAAACATTTGTTCAATCAATTAAATTAGGTTTGTACACAGCTAGGATACAGCCAATGTTTCTTTATGAAAATCGGTCCGCCATTATCAACGTTAAAAAGACAAATAATAATTATTGGCTGGTCGTAGAATTCTGAGAACTTCTACCCAGCGTTTTGCTTTGCGAAATATAAATGTAGGTACTTGATATTTTCCGTCGGCTGCCTCTTTTATCGATTCTCTGATCCAAGATGGCCAATAAAGGCTTGCATCGGTTACTACGGCATATTGCCGATAGCGAATAGAGAGCTGAGGTTATGAAGTTAAATGTGCTTGAAGATTTTTATAAGGAAAGAGTGGATCTTAATACAGTATCGTGAACTCGGTGCTTTTATCTATACTGATGTTATGAACGTGAAAGTGACTCTGTCTGCCCGTTACATAACATAAAAACATGCCTGTAATGCAGATGAAAATAGGCTGAGGTGTATCTGAATAGTACACCCACCTTTAATCGTGATTAGGACCCTATTGTCATCAACCATGCAAAAATCCAGACTCCGTAGCTGAGAAATTCCTGGTGGAAAAACCTAAAACCACTTTATCTGAGGATGAAGTCCTTGGTTCCATTATATCAGAATTTCATCCTCAGTACTCGCGCTTGCGACCCTCAGACCATCGAGGCAGTCCGTCTTAAGAGAATCCACTTAGCCGCAAATATGACAAAAAGTAAGCCTTTTCTCATATTTGCAGCTAAGTGGATTTGACTGTTTGGCACCCGTGAACCGTTGTATGGCACCATAACCTGGGTCATAGACATAGAATGTTTTATCCTGGTAGTACCTTACCGTTGGAAAACTGTCGACCTAAAAGTATGCTAGTCGTGGGCATAATAGTCCAGGGCTTTTAAATTTGAACCTTGCATTAAATCCATACTTCCATACTAATATTATAAATGTGAAAGTCTCTCTGTTTGTTTGTTTGTTTGTTACCTTTTCACGACTAAACGGCTGATCGGATCTTAACGAATCAATATTAAACCGCCATTAAACAAAGTAAAAGAAATTGTATTCACGGAAGATATTATTATAAGTTTTTTTTGCAATAGTCGTTCGGGCAAAAAGGTAACAGGGTTTTATTTAGTTTAACCTTCATCTAAAGGCTATTTCTAACCTATTTACACGAAATGTAACACTTTAAAGCAATTATGAAAAAATATTAATGAATAGTTACGTAAAATACGTTTGCAAGCTTTATTCTTGTATTGGCGCAACGCTTTTATTGGAATTTGATCCTTCCCTAATGAAAAAAGTTGTGCAATCGCGTTAAATGTAACAAAACACTTAAGATCAAAATATAAGGCTGTTGTGGTATACCGTAAAACAAATTTTGTAGCTACTCGACCAAAACTAGGCGTACCAGCCTGGTTGTGCACGATTAAGCACGGTATCGACGGGGCCAAGATATTCATCGGGAAACTATTTTGCTTCAGGGAGGGTAATACACGACTATGTGTTATGCGCTTTGTGAGGCTCAGAGAAATCAGTCCTTACTTAAGAATACATGTCCCGTGTCACGGAGCGCATCGACATCCTGAAGCAGAAAGTTTATGCATGGGCGAACCGTTTCGGCGGTATAAGCGGTGGGTTAATTGATCGGTACTCGCAGAATCTCATGTTCCAAAGCGAGAGGTGGGTATACTGAGCTTGGGACTGACCCGAGCAAAATATGACAGACCTGTACCGCCCAGATGATACCGCCACTAGTTCATTCTAGCGTAGCATCTGGTCGGTGTCCGACATCATGCGAGGTTTCGAGCAAGTATGTAAATCTATCCCAGGAATGGAATCAATTTTTAATTACGCCATGAGATTAGCTGCATTAGTTGCCAGAGCAGTTCGTCCGTTACTGAATTGGAAATCGCGGGGACTGGACGCAGTACATAACTTCTGGCTCACCGTCCGCTCGTCTTATGACGAAAGGCCGTGTCGACGACGCGTTCGTGTTCCACGCGCGCCTCAATGAGATGTCAGCAAATCGGAAGGGGTCCGAGAGGCGCGATGCCTGCCAGGGCTGCGGGACTGTTCGAAAGAGATACCGTGGCCCTGGAACACAAAGGGCTAAGAAGGAACATAGATGGGTTTTAGAACAAGTCTGACACTCCCTTCCGCTCCGCCCAGAGCGGGAGGAGGGTCATTTGATGATTTTCCATACGTAAAAAAAAAGGATAGCGTTGTCGAAAGCAACATATATGTTGGATAGATTATTTAATAAGAAGGCCTACGACTCTGTGCCTCACTCACGGCTCGTGATGGTGCTGGAGTTGTAAAAGATATATGCAACTCTGCCCCTCTTGAGTTGTGTATGGACACAAGTTAAGGAAGCAGTCGGTAGCGAAGCACCGTCTTTCACTATTCAGGCTATCGACAAATCCAGGGAAACGATGAACCTGTATGGATTAAACGGGGAATATTTCAGGGTGACAGTCTGAGTCCACTTTGTTTCTGCTTGGCCCTGAATCCTCTAAGCACTGCTAGAGGATTATATTTTTGCTGGAAGTATAAAGACAAAAAAATATAATCAGATTGTTTCGGGGACGAAAAATGTTTTACTTACTGACCTACTCGTAGAATCAACCTCTTCTACAAAAACTCCATGCAAACATACCTATTTATATTTTTTTCCACCAAGTTTAATACGTATTAGACGTTTTCATAAATAAAACGTACACGCGGAGGTGAATTTTATTTTAGCGGGATACAGCTTAGCATACTCCTCTGTCTATATCCTACACATTAAATGATATGTTGGCCTAATTTTCAGTGTGAATTCCCCGGACTAAAAACTAGTTTTTAATTTTTGTAAATCTGTATTAGATCGATACTATCAATATACCTTATATCATAATCAGAGGTTTCAATGTTGAAGAACTCAAGCTCAATATACAAGGTGTTGTTTTGCATCCTCGTCAAATTCAAGGAGGTAACTATGCTAGTGATTCTCGTCCCGAATCAATTATAAAATGGGTAGGTAATTTTTCTTTTTTACTGAAATCGGTAAGTGTGAACCACCCGTGTTTTAAACGCGGCTCGTCTGGTTCTTGCCTTATAACCTCGCTCACACACATACAAACAATCTCAAACGTTTATTTCATAATTTATTTATTACTTATTCCCTAAACCACGTTAAGGGGGTTATTCTGAAATACTGACAAACTTAAACAACCAAAAAAATCAGCGTTTATTAATAATTAACTAGGTACCGTAATTTTAAATTATTATTTATATCTTTCGTGACCACCCCCTGAAATGAAAAATGAAAACAACACCTTGTAGAAGGTAGATTATATGTACATATTCTATTAAGTAGATCCAACCAATTTTTTTTCTTGTGCTTTTTTCTTTTAACTGTGAGAAATGTTAAATATATTTTTCAAAAATAAAATAAACAGCTTGTTCCGTACCCAAATTATACATTTACCAACCTGTTACACGAGAAATATTTCTAAACTGCTACAACAACGGTGTTCATTCTAGCGTTGCCAACGTGCCTAGCAGTTCGTAGCATTTGCTCGTCTACAAAATTTTACTTATTTTAATATTCTCTTTAGTTTTCTTGACACAAGAAACTTAATGATGTGTCACAAACTCACAACTAACACCTGAACTGTTGTTTAAAGATTTGCAGTGAAAAAATCGTTTTATTTTGTTGTTAAATGTTTGGTAACTTAGAATCTGGTGAAAAATGTTTGAACCTCGGCCATGCTAGTACATGGAGCGCAAATATACGTAATACAAGTGAAATATGAGTTTACTCTACCCACCTTCAGAAAATGCAGGTTCGATGTGCATGTTTTTTTTTTTCGATGAGAACCCGAAATACGATAATCCTTGTTTTCTAGTTACCTGAAATAAACGAAAAAAAAAAGCGGCAAATATATGGTTAATTTTATTATACAATTTGCATCTTATTACGTTTTACCGTGCGAAAAATCGTTACCGTTTTCTATAGCCCGTTTCCTTTGCAAAAGTTAGGTGGGGAAGCGATATTTTTCATTGAAAAATATTTTTATTTCATACTAGCAAAGTGCGACCCCGGTTTTTGCCAAAAGCACTTCTTTTATCACTTTTTCGCTGCCTACAAAATATTTTGGCACAAGAGAACAACCTAACATTTGGTTTTATCGTTCGTTCATTGTATAAAGGTACATCTATTTGGTGAACGAATATGGCGTTTCCATTCACTCGTTCCAAAATGAATATTTCATAAAGGAATTCCTTGACACTTACTGGAGTTGCCGGTGAGGTTAGCATTTGGGGCATGAGTTTTATTCAAAATATTTATCATGTCATTTGATTCAATAATCAGAATAAGTATACATACCTACTGATACAAGGATAAACACTCTATTACCCATAAAAGGAATCATGTTTTTAAAGGCACATGCTTTTAAATAATAAATGAACCAACTCCACTTCGTTCATAATACCACTAAGAGTCGGCCATTATATTTTATTACGTAAATATGATGGTGTGATAAAGGTTTTTACGAAATAACGCAAAGAACGGGATAAATTTTGTGAGCAGATAAAAAGAGGAAAATGTAATGAAATTGCTTGTAACAATTCGTTTGATTCAGCTTTTCTGTTTTGCTTTTAGTTTTTGATGTTTTTAATCAGGGGAATGCTGTGTTTCGTGTTTTTTTTGTTTCGTAAGCACGGCCGAGCCAATATCACTTGGGCTTAGAAACTAGAATGGGATATGCCGATAAGATCAAAATTGCGAAGTCGTGATCCCTTAGTGTTGCTTACTTGCCCACTGGGGTCTAAAATGGCCACTTTGACAGAATCATAATAAGATAATAATAATATAAATTACAGTTTCAATTCTAAAATGGTACCCGTTTGAATTCACAATGTAAACTGCGTCAATGACCATTTTAAGAATTTTAACGTGATTCATATCTGTCATTATTCTGCAATGATTCTGCTAGCGGTCATTTTAGACCCCCTGTTCTTTATATGGATAAATACGAAATTTGAATTTTACAATTTGATAATCTTAAGTCCTTTTTATTAGGGACTAAGCATACTTTTAATATTGAGACAAAATGTATCTAACTTTTGGTAAACTGTGTCGTCTTAAAATTCGATCACCTCAGCTAGCTTGATAATATTTATTATAAAAAGTGTGTGTTAAACCACTTATTTATAACTACTTGATATTTATAATCCATTTAAGCTTGTTAAACGTTTATATTAAGTAAATACCGCTTCCTGCAATTTTTATGGCGATGAAGTAACGAAGTGTAATCCAAAACACTAGTTTAGTTGCAAGCTGTTTATGAACAAGGTTAGTCTTCAAGCTCAGCAAGTACTTCAGCTATCTCATCGCTAACACCAAGTTTAAGTGATGCTTTGACAGTTGAGGAGTAGACGTGCACGTGTAGAGGTCCAGGCTTAATGCGAGATGCTAGAGTGACGTTTAGCTTTGTCAAAGAAATTTGAGGTTGAATGTTCTTTAACTTTGCTTTAAGTATTTTAGGAGTAAGTTTCCTTATACACCTAATATGTGACTTAACATTATCATGTCTAAGTTTTCAAACTGGCATGGTCACAAACACTATCAATAACACTGGTAACGGGATCTACAGTATGTTAGTTTAAACGAGGGACATATTCAAACCCATAATAGTACATGCTAACATGATACTAATAAAAATATAAACAAAAAAAAACACTGATAAATAACAGACAGAACCATACCAAAATTTTCGCAAATGTCACGCAACGTGTATACACCCTTGCGCTAGCGACTTAATACTATCGCAGAACATGTGAGCGGGTCAATGACTCTTAGGTATAATCCATTTTCCCTTCATACTTTAAACTTACCTGGCTTAGGAAGTCCAAAATATCTAGGCACTAAACAAAACATTAAAAATTCTTCTATATACGTTATAGGTTTTTTACATATTTGGGACGAGAATCGAATACTGAATACCCTCCCTCAATATGTCCCTCGTTTAACCTAACATACTGTATACCATGTTTCATCATCATCTGCCTAGCCTTTTCCCAAACTATCTTGGGGTCGGCTTTCAGTCTAACCGAATACAGCTGAGTACCAGTATTTTACATGAAGCGACTGCCCCTTGGGAAGCCTAGATGTCAGCCTTTTTGGCTTCTGACTACTCGTAACGATTGTCAAAGATCTACAAATGACAGCCGGGACCAACGGCTTAACGTGCTTTCCGAGGCACGGAGAAAACTCGGTATGGTCACCCATCCACGGACTAACCTCGGCAAGCACGGCTGCACCTTAAAGATCGACCCGGGCGGCTGTTATTATTTAGCCACGAGCTCCTCACCATGTTTCATGAGTTATAGTAAACATGGTAAACATCCTTTTCCAGTGTTATTGATAGTATTATCATGTCTTATTCGAGAAAAATGATAGTTCATTTTAAAAAAAGTGCGTCTATTATATTTGAGTAAAGCAATATACGCAACTTGACACCAGCAAATAAATAATCTTTCTCCAGCTAAGGAAGGAAATCTCACAATATGGTGAAAACGGTTTCCTCCAAGGAGCATTTGTAAACCTCTACAAGTCTACATAGATAGATACATACGGGACTCTCGGAAGCTGAGAATGTACCCGCAATACTTCGTGATTCAATTCACTCAAATCTTTGTAAACATTTCCGTTATCCTTTTTCTTGTCTTGGAAAGCGGTTGCACCCAAAGTGTTGCTTTTATTCCTTCTATTGTTCGTTCACTTTTTGCTAACTAAATCTTATTAACGTTGAAAGCTACATAATAAAGAAGCTTATGACTTCATAACGTACTTGATAACCATTTTTTTTCCTGCGACCTCAAATTTCTCTACGCGATGTGTAGAGAATTTTGAGCTTGCATTATTCGCGTTACCATCCTAATCCTAACTAATATTTTAAATGCGAAAGTTGGTTTGTTTGTTACCCTTTCACGACTAAACCACTGAGCCGATCCTTCTGACATTTTGCATATACATTGTCAAGTGAACAGAAACGGATATAGGGTACCTTTAATTCCGAAAAAAAGTTTTGTTCCCGAGAAAAACAACTATAACTTTCTTATGATGGGAGATGGCGCCACGTGTCTAAGCAGGTTATTGTCAAATTCTAAATTAACACGAGCGAAGCCGCGGGCAAAAGCTAGTATCCTATATTTCCAATTAAAAAGTTTACCAGTTAGCTTGCTATGCTAGTACGTTTGACAGCAAAAAAAAATACATGTGTGGTGGTTTTACAACTGATGAAACTTTCACGTCCTTTTTTGATTCGCCCTAGCTTAGTACGGAAATTCGTCCTGCACTATTGAATTTTGTCGGTGGCAGTGATGCGTATTATAACCCTTCCCGATCACTCACGGATTTCACTGTTAAAAGTTATTATTGAAATAATGGGCCATACCGCAAACACTTTACGCTGAATATTTTAAACTTGTTTCAACACTGGAATAATGTATGTTAATATTACAGTTCTGATTAATTATATGGTTATTTGCACACAATAAATATAGCAATGGTTTATTTGGCTTCTATGTATAACCAGACATTATTTTATAAATAAGTAGCTTTGTCGCATAGAAGACTTACCTGGCTGAAGGCCTTACTCTTAAGGCACCCACAGGATAGTCCGGTTAAGCAGACGACAACCTCATAGGTTGAACTGCGAGATGCCATTCATAAAAAAAATTAGAAGGCTTTTTGGGAGTACAGTCATAGTCACGTTTTATAGTAGTGTCGCCATTTAAAAGAGCCTGTACATAATTATGTTGGTATAACAAGTATTTTGGGTATGAAAAGAATATATTAGCTAGGAATCTACACCTTTTTAGGTTTGAAGGCTCCACTAATAATTGCATACAGTGTGCTAATTAGGCATTGCAGATACGACATCTGAAGAAAGAGGAGACTTCAGCTTTTATGCTATCAACTTTGTTTAAGTTAGTAAAACTTAAACACAGTAGACACAGAGACATTTAGCCAGTTTTATGTCGGTAAGAACATCAATCTATAATTACCATTACAAAACAATATTGATCGAAAGTTCGCAACATCTAGATACCTAAATACCCTAGATGTCCTAAATTTTACCTAAAGTGGCCGAAATCTTACGGTCAAATTGAACATAAATACCCTTTGAAGTGCGAAAACTTTCGGCCTCTCGCCAGATTGTTCGATTGAACTTCGACCGCTTACATCCGTCGGTTCCTACGCCATTCAAACTTGAAGGGACAAGAGACGTCGCATTGAAGGGTCAGTGACTTTGTATTTTCTTTCCGCTATTCAAAGCTAAGTAGTAACACTAATAATAATAAATGTTAAATGGTTTTGTTTGATTTCTAAATAAAAAAACAATAGCCCTTATTTACTGAAAGCAAGATATTATCAAGACACTAATAAAAAATAAAAAAAATACTATAACCTTACAAATTAGGTATTTGTAAGGTCACCAGTTATGAATCATTGCAATAAGTAGGTACTCCTTAAAAGATTCTATACCTAGAATATTTTAAGTAGAACTTACCACGACTGAAAATTTATATATAGAAATAATTGCCAATAACGGTTTTTCTCATTCATCAAACAAAGGTAGGGTTACAATATTTTTGATGATATTAAACTGCGAGTTTAAAAATAAATATGGAAATTTTATTTTTACACATTTATCGGACCCATGCAATTTCGGTCTGTAATAGACAATTTATCTAACAGGAAAAAGTCCCAATTTTCCGTAGTCTACCCTTATTCAAGGCCTTAGAAGTGTTTATATTCCAACCAAGGCTCTTATGTTAAATCGATTAAAAAGGCGTGAAGATTTCAAAAACAACAAAACACATAATACACAAAAAAAAACCGGCCAAGTGCGAGTCGGACTCGCGCATCGAGAGTTCCGTACAAACCAAAATTACTGAAGAGAATAAATAAAAATATGTGATGTAACTAAAAATTTAAGGTTTTCGGAATTTTCCCTTTATATGTGCTGTAATTTACATTGCTTCATGCCAAATTTCAAGATTCTAGGTCGACTGGAAGTACCTTTTAGGTTTTGATTGCCTTGTGAGTAGTTGCGAGTTTGAAAATATGCGGCTTAAATTGCTGTTTCTTTTGATTGCGTTGACATAGAAGTTTGATTTTGTTACAGCTTAAAGGTATTATATACTTGAGTATATATATATTTATTTATTTATTTATGCACACACAAAATACTTAAAAGAACAGTACATTAAGATAGTAGAGCACAAAGGTACTGCTTATTTCAAAAGAAATTTCTTCCAGCAGACCTGCGAGAGGAAAGTTGGATTAGAAATGTAGACACAGTGTGTAGAAAGGACGAAATAGGAAAATTTAAATTAGAGCTTAAAACTAAAATATACCATATAGAATAAACATACATACAAATATATACACATATAAAAAAAGAAGGTAAATATATACCTATAATATATATTAGAATATTACAGTATAGAGGAAAGGTAATGTTTAACTTGCTTTTTGAAGAGAAATAAAGATTTAGAGTCTTTAGAGAATGTTAGGTGGAAGTGAGTTCCACAAACGTACTGCATGAACGGAGAAGGAGTAAGAGTAGAATTCAGTTTTATGGGATGGAAAATTAAGATGGAGCCTAAGGTGGGATCTACACAGAGCATCAGGAGAACGGGTAAAACAAAAACGGTCACGCAGGTAGCTGGGATAGGCTGGATTATAAAGGATGTTGTATAGGAGACATAATATTCGAGTGTTCCTGCGAAGACGGATAGGGAGCCACTTGAGTTCCTTGCGAAAATGAGAAACATGGTCATATTTCCTGAGACCAAACACAAAACGAATACAAAGATTTTGCAATCGCTCAAGCTTGTTCAACAGCTCCTCGGTGGCATCCAAATAGCAGGCATCAGCGTAATCAATAATTGGCTGAATCAGAGTTTGAGCCAAGTAAATTTTGGTTTTAAACGGCAGGAAGCTCTGTAAGGATTTAAGCGAGTGGAAGGAAAAGTGCACCTTCCGACTAACCTCATTCACTTGAGCTCGCCAAGAAAGGTTGCTGTCGATTAAGACACCAAGGTCCTTAGCTGTTTCAGCATAGGCAATGGTCGAGCAACCCAGAGTAAGTGGAGTCAAAGATGACAAGTTAAGTGCAGTGCGATAGAATCTGCTGCCTATGATCATGGCCTGCGACTTAGAAGGGTTAATCTGTAAGCCGTACGACTTAGCCCATTGATCAATCAATCAATCAATCAAATCGTTTAATTCGGATAACAAAGACCCATAGCATAAATACCTTACAAACTATCATACATATTTATAAAAACTAGGAAAGTATTATAAAACTATTGTACACGAAGTGACGGCGTCGTGTTGCGCTGCGTGGTGTCGCGTAACCTTCCGCGGAATCGCCGATATATGACACCCTTCGGCCAAAACTCCTCCTTGAGGAAGGTCTCGATATCATGAGTTGGAACTCGCACCACGAATGACTTGAAATTCGTGTTGTGGCGCGACTCCAACTTCTCGACCCTCAAGGTCCAGCTGGTTTTCACTCGAACATACTCCATGATGTCCTCAACCTTCGTGGTGTGATGTAGCCGAGAGACATAGAGCTGCGTCGTGGGTATTGCCGGACGCAGCAACATATTGAGTCCTGCCGGCGCGGTCCCGCACAGGTTCCGACTGGAAGGCTTCTTCCTCTTCTTCCTCTCCACCTTCACGAAGCCATCCTGGTCACATGTTCCTGAAGCTGGTCTTTGCTGTTTCGAACTCCTGTTGCCAGGTTCACAGCATTTCTTCTCATCCCCCTTCTTGCTCTGCGACACAGGTTTGTGCATGGCGACGATAGCAGCGTAGGCACGTTTAAGGGTCGACGTACCTACACGAGTCGCTACCTCGACCGGCCTCGAGTCCGCGGCGGCGCAAGTTGCAACGCGTGCAATATCAGCAGCGGGTGACGCAGTGGAGCTCGCCGACTCAAAACTGCCGATGCTAGCGTTTCTCGCTCCGCAACATGTGCTCACGTTGTAGGCATCAGGCGACCTATTTACCTTAACAGAGTTGCGCAACAACTCTACTTCGGCACGTAGTTCACCAATGGTGTTATTCGACACCTGCAAAGTGGACTGTACCTCAGCCAGGCTTGCCTTGAGAGTTGTAATGTCCTTCAGCAACCTGGTGACGTCGACGTGGTCAAACGTGACTGGGGGCAACTTATGTAGTTCCTTCGCCACAAAAGCGGGCACGTCGTCCGGGTCGGTGCTCTTCAACAACGTGACGATGTCTTGAACACACTTCGGGCCACCATCCCTCCGGCGGGACTGCATCTGCTCGACTTTGCCGAGCGACTGGAACAGCAGCAGCTTGGCACTGCTGATCTCCTCCTCCTTGAAACTGGACTTGCAGATCTGCAAGATGCTGACTTCGTCCATGTAGTCAATGGCATGGTTGATAAATGCCAAGACCTCGTTGGCTATGAGCGGTTGTGAACTCATAGCGACGTTAATCGGGCAACGGCTAAAGCCGCGCAACACGCGAATATAATATTCGTATCGGGCAGCGCAAACACGTCCGTACTCGACCGCGCATTGCTCTGCATTCATTCTGCTCTTCAGGTCCTGATTAATGGCATTGATTACTGATTCCGCATCAGCCAGCAAGAAATGTCGATATAGCTGCAAATCATCTGCGTAGAGGTGGAAGCTGGAAGTAATAACTTTGGTAACAGAATTTATGAAGATAGAGAAAAGAAGAGGAGAGAGAACGCCACCCTGTGGTACACCGGCAATGAGATCACACCAATCAGAGTAGATCTCTTCTGGGCGGACACACTGAGAGCGACCCCGAAGATACGAGTCAAACCAGGCTACCGCAGAGACAGAGAAGTTTAAAGATTGAAGGATCCCAAGAAGAATATCGAAATCCACTGAGTTGAACGCGCAACTAAAATCAAGTAAAACTAAAACAGTCAGAGATTTATTGTCCATAGCCCAGCGGATATCGTCTGTAACTTTCAGGAGTGCAGTAACAGTACTGTGGCCAGTACGGAAGCCAGATTGAAAAGGGGAAATAAGGGTATTAGATGATAGATAACTGGAAATTTGACCATGAACAATGTGTTCGAGAACTTTGGAAAGGAAAGGAAGAATAGAAATGGGTCTGAAGTCAGATAAGGCAGAAGGATTGCTAACTTTAGGAAGTGGTATTATGTGAGCCTGTTTCCAGGCTGACGGAAATACACCAGAAAATAAAGAAAAATTTACAATATGAGTTATGATGGGGAGCAGCTCTGAGATTATAGGTATTATCATTCTCGAACACAAATTGTCATGGCCCGCAGCAGAGGAGGAAATAGAGAGAAGCGATTTTTTGACAACGTCTTCAGAGACAGGACTGAAATTAAAAGGTGTACAATGAGGTAACGGCAAACTAGAGAGCTCAAACAAAGTTGAAGCTTTAACGCTAGGGTCCAGAGAAACAGGTGGAAAAGAAAAGTAAAGTAAGGTGTATATAATATAAATTTCAATTTAATACCTCAACGCGTTCATGAGGAAAGAGGTAGTACGTTTAAAATTATTAAAAATATTTTTATTATATGATATAACTAAAAATTTACGGTTTTCGCAATTTTTACTTTATTTTATTTTTATTTTTTGAAACTTACAATACTAGTATATTCTAAACGGTACGTTTGCTACACCAGTTAATATTGTGTTAGTTCATATTTCTCTAAAATACTCTGCAGAAATGCATAATTAAAAACTCTCTAGCAGAACGATTTTATAATATAAAATAATTACTTGATTACAAACTAGTTTTTTTTTTTTTTTGAGGTCTGTACAAACCAAAGGTGATTTATGTTACATGTAACTATTTGGTTCAACTTTAACTAACCTGCAGCTTTCTAAACCAATATTAGTAACTATTAGTTAGGTACGAAACAGTTTTAGTTCAGTTTGAGAGGGTTGTTTGTTTAATTCCCTTATTTAGTTTTTTTGGGGTAGGAAAACAGTAAAAGCCCTCAGCGTTCGATACTCTGTTTCGTTGTCCCTTTATTTATTCGTTTCTCATTTGTTTTGATGAGGTTTAGCTATTTCGATTTCAATTTTGATAATCCAAAGATCCGATTAAGATTGTACATACCGCTTTTCTTTAACAACATGTTTGCCGTCTATTAATTCCATATTTAATTAATCTCTAATTAAAATTCTCAT
The DNA here is from genome assembly GCA_963082945.1 of Cerastis leucographa. Classification (NCBI taxonomy): domain Eukaryota; kingdom Metazoa; phylum Arthropoda; class Insecta; order Lepidoptera; family Noctuidae; genus Cerastis; species Cerastis leucographa. The sequence continues at coordinate 13,362,318 of OY720356.1, read as the reverse complement.
AATAAAAATTTGTTGTTCAGAAATCCTTTAGAAGTCAATTAGATTATAATGACGGCTGTAAGACGCAATGGTAACTGCAATGTCAAAATTTGTCTCATTAAAAAATCTGCCGAACTCTTAGAGATGATGGAATATAAATGGATAAGATAAAGATTTCAACGAAGAAAAGAAACATATGGAGATCCAATGTGAACGCATAGTTACAACAGCATCATTCATGAGAAATGTTCACCATTTCACAAACACACTATTTCACCCCAAGACATTTCTCACTCCACTAACAATACGTCATTGTTGGCAGTGTCCTTCGGATGCAGACAGCGAAGCAGTGTGGGAGACAGCTGATGTGACATTGGAACGGGGTGCGAGTGGACTCGGCCTTAGCATAGCGGGCGGGGAAACCGGTAGTGACGTCAGCATAACGCGACTAGCAGTCGGTGGAGCGGCGCAAAAAGATGGGAGATTGCAAATAGGAGATATTTTATTACAAGTGAGTATCGTGCGATAAATCAGTTAAGTGGGCTATACGTTTTTTACTGTAAGGCATCTTTAGAGGGCACTAGAAACAAAATCGTATCAGCCTGTTTTGTATTGGATCGTAGTAGGTGGCATGAGAAAAAGTTTTTGTATGAAATACTTAGTATGTTTAAGGTATAACAATATGAAGAACTGAATGTATAAAAACGTTCCTTCTTTTTTGTTACCAGTAGGTAAGAATGACCTAGAAACTGAACAATTGACAAAAAAAAGACACCATTTCAGTACTGAAAAAGGTCCTAAATGTCATTATTGTACCTGTAAAATTCAATCGTAAAATATTTTACCTCTATCTACCGCAAACCTTTTCATGAACCTTCGTAAAAGCCCTGTGGTCCACAGCTAAAAATAAACCACCTTGTAACATAGGTCTATGAAAATTTGTAGAGGCAACGCACGACCATATTATTATGTTGAATATAGGCACGCAAACAGATCAGTAAACCTGGTGTGAGCTTTTAGCAAATTAGTGAAGTCACTAGACCCTGTTATCTCATACACGTGCCACGGATTTGGAACTAAACTAATATCGAATAAACAAGTTCTAAGCTTGATCAAATTGTATCTGGATTTGTAAAACGACGTATTTAAAAGCTTTTATAAATAAACGGCTTAAAATAGGTATTCGCAAGGGAAGGCTCTGGTTATTTTAATCTTTAAAGGTTGGGGTTTGAAACCGAAACATAATTACAGGTTTTCAATATACATGGTTATTTGTAAAACACCGACAACCTCTTAAGAGGTCATTCTACTCATCATTATGAACAACTTTTACTATGAGACCAAATCCGATATCGTGAAAAAAATAATCTGATGTTCCCTACATTTTGACGAGTTATGTGAACATAAAGTACGGAACAGCTGATTTTTTTTTCGCGATTTCAGGTTTGGTCTCATAGTAAAAGTTGTTCATAATGATGAGTAGAATGACCCCTTAAGAGGTTGCCGGTGTTTTACAAATAACCCTGTATACTTAAGAGCGTTTACGCCTTACGACATTTCATACAAACTTTCAAGTCGTTATTTTCCGAAATGACTGAACTGATTTTGATGAAACTTCGTACACATAAGCAGGATACACAGATCTAAAAAGTTACTAAAAAACATTTTCGAAAAATAGTGTTACAGTTAAATTAGACCAAATTTAAATTTTCTATAGAAACAGAAAATTCCAATTATCTCTTGTTTTAAAACACATTTTGAAAATATTTTTTAGTAACTTTTTAGACCTATTTATCCTGCTTATGCGTATAAAGTTTCATTTAAATCGGTTCAGTCATTTCGGAAAAAAACTACTTGAAAGTTTGTATGAAAAGCGGTAAGGAATAAACGCTCTTAATAACGATTGTTTGGCTAATGATCTCATAAAAGATTAATTAAGGAACTTAATATTTGCCATATAATTACCTCGCGAATGGTCTGGTAGACCATACAGCCGCTGGCAGCGGTGGTGTGTAAAACCAGTAAAGGCTGGCTTTAATTTTTTTTACAGCGTAGTAAGCAGTCAGACTAGCTCAAGGTCAACAATTTAATAAAGGCCGGCCTTCGTAAGACCTCCGTCAAGGGTAGGACTATGGTCCTACGAAGACCGGCCTTTTTTGAAGGTGCAAATAGGTACAATATTACCTATGTATTCACTCCACGCAAAGCCCGAAACTTTTCAAGATAAAAATGAAATACCTAAGCTATTGATAGAATTGGATTCAAGCTAACAATGGTCTACAATTGGTGGAGAAGCTTGTCCGGAATTATAATAAGGCTTTTAGGAACTAGGGTACCGCATTTTTTTGATTGGTTCTGAAGTTATCCCTCGATAAAAAGAGAATATTATATTTCTGTCTTGTGTTGTAATTTTAATTCACGTCCGATTCCTTTAACATACAAAGGTAGGACAATAAATTGTGTATATTCTGCTCTGTTATAGCATAATGCACAAAATGATTTACTATTAATTGCATCTACGTAATAATCGTTACTTCCCGGGTTCGCAAGAAGCTTATTCATTTAAACCTCTCTTACAGCGAGGTTGTAATAAATAATGTAATTGTCAGGATCGATATCCCGGGAATATACTGGGTACCGCTTATTTCCGCAGAGAACAAAGGAACAGAGCGGGAAAGCCTTAACGGAAAAATGATAAGGCTCCAATAAATTATGTCATTGTATCCAATTTTATAAGATGTCATGTAAACATTTTCCGGCAAGAAAAAAATATATAAAATGAATTTCCTGTCAGAAAATATGAGGCAGATTTTTTTTCACATAGCTATTTAAAACACTCTTCATGGAACTTCTTTAAATGACAGTCCCCAAACTTTTCTTGTTTAATCAAAATTCTACGTAAGGTCGAATATTGAATATGACAGGTTCATCTTCATTATGGAGTTCCAAAAATACCTGTTTTCCATACCTTATTTTTCGTCTGATTGTAAACTGCTCGTCCTCATAAATAAATGATAAAATTGTGCCGGTGTTTCGAAGTAAATTATGATGGAACTAGAAGCAATAAAGGGGCAGATTAACAGCAACAGATTAAAGTGAATAGCCGTACTTTATGTTACTGTCACTGAGCTCAGAATGCTTAGATACGACTATTAAGTCTACTACGACTATTAAGTGTCGACCTAACTTCGTAAAGGTTAATTTTCAGAGCACTTTCAAAGTAAATCTGATCTGAGTTGTTGATATTCTAATTATGAAAGGATATAATTATTATATTGCTAATTGAAGTATGACAAAGTCCGGTCAAATGCGAGTTTGACCTTACGCAAGGTACATTGAACTTTCTGAGGGGTAGTAAAATCTTAATTAAACTGAGGAATACTAAAATTCGTAGACCGCAAAATTAGATTTTCGGTAGTAAAATATTACAGTAAAACCTGAGATTGTTATTTATCAGTATTACTCAGTTTGGAATCATGTAGACTATTTTCTTAAATTTTACAAGGTTTTAAGACTGCTTTGCAGATAAGAAAATGCGGAAATGTGTAGACATCTTTGCCTTTTCTAAAATGTTTTTATACGGCATTCATTCATTTCAAACATATGATAATTTTTTTTTATTTTTTTCAACGTGTTTGTTAGTTATTTCAGATGTACAGACATGCCAATGAACCGATAAAATCTTAGTCATCCCCGAGGACTGAAATCCTAAACCATTTCACAACAATTTAATAGCTGTAATTCATAATTCAATGTACCAAGCTTTATAATTAACTTCTGTTGAAAATTAAATTGAAGTATTTGTATTGTATATTTAACTATTATTTAATCGAAAACTATATACTGTTACTAACAAGAATCCATTGAAATAAATCTTAATTATTATTATTTCTACGATAAATAACAATTAATTGTTTTACTGAGCTCAGTTTTGCAATGACATCACTGGCAGTAATTCCCTAGTGAGTGAGGTAGCTAATAAATTGTGCTTTAGATAAGATCCTGCCTCAATATTGTTATTATAGTGTTTCAACTATTGTAGGTTACTCTGTAATTATGTAGCAGTACTATAACTTGTTTATCACAGAGATTGTAGAAACGTGAGATTATTTGTTAGAAAGTGGTATTAGCATAGTGTGAATCCAGAGCGAGGGCCAACGCTCAGAAACTTGAAGGGACTTGAGAAAAGTACTTTTTTTCTTTTGTCTTAGTCAGTACTCCTGTTGACTGGCTGTAAAGCAGATAGGCTGCATCAATCATCCTACTAATATTGTAAACACGAAAGTTTGTAAGAATGTACGTTTATTATTCTTTCACGCCACAATGGCTGAATTTGGTATGTAGATAGCTTATACCCTGGATTCACACATAGGCTACTTTTTATCCCAGTCTGCGCGGGTGAAACCGTGGGGCGCAGCTAGTTAGATATAAAATTTTCGTGTCACGGTGTTTGTTTACCAAACTCCTCTGAAACGGCTGAACCGATTTGTATCATACCCCTAAAACCCATCAAAAATTTGTATGTTTGTAAGTCTGCAACGAAGGATAAACCTTGAAATTTATCGATCCAATTTTGAAATTTCTTTCACTAATGGAAGCAATATTATCCCCGAGTGTCTTAGACTATATTCAAAACGTTCTCGTAGGGTAATTTCATAGGTAACCCAAGCGAAGCCGTAGGAATGGTAACAAAAAGTAGTATACGATAAGGGAACCTTTATTTGTCTATGTTTATCGGGGTAGAAATAAATGCGTATACGCTAACGACTCCTTCAATGAATGGAGTAACTAATGGATAAGAGTAAAGCCTTAATGGTCATCGTATTTTCGTTGCCCTTGGATACGAGTACTTACTTGTACATTCAAATTTGTAAGTAAGTAGGTATAGTATGGATTTGTGAATGATTCATAGTAGTTAATTAACGAAAAAGGTCGGTAGGAAATAATAACATTTTGCACTCTAATATACAAAAACTGAAAGAACTGGAGTTTATTGAGTTTTTCCATCAGGAATTTCTTAGTAACAGCGACGGAGTTTTGTATTTGTTCCCGTTTGATGGCAATAGGCTTGCCCCCACATGGGCTTTGAACATAACTGCCGAAATGTGGGTGTAACCCTATTACAGGCGTTATGTTATGGTATTTACAAAAACTGAATTAAATCTATTTTGTGGTCGTGAGTTTTTCTTTCTGATTGAAGAATGATTGTATTTTTCAGCACCAGAAAAGCTATAAATAGCTATACATAAATATGTAAATAACAATAGCGACACACAAGAGTTTTTATTATGATTTTACATTAAAACAAAATTTTGCTGTTGATTTGTTCGATTGACTGGTATATTTTTTTTTTATGTTTGTTCGGGCACAACTCCGTCGCTTGCCAACCGATTTGAAAAATTCTTCTTTTGTTGGAAAGGGTATACTTCCCAAATGGTCCCATATTCACCAAGTCGGGATCTGATCATGGAATCTTGGCAAAATCGAGGGAGCTCTTCAAATTTTATAGGGAAACGTACAGCGATTTTGGTATTTTCTACAACAAATGAAGCATTTGCGTTCAATAAGAACCATTCTACCATCAGATCTGATGATGAATCCAAGAGGCAGGCTTCGGAACTCCATAACAAGGCAATGTATCTTAGCCTTGTTTGGGCTTGTTGGAATTGTAACGGTATGCACTTTCCAGGTGTACCACTAATAAGTTTTTTAACCGACTTCCATAAGGAGGAGGTTTTCAATTCGATTTGTATTTTTTTTTTATGTATGTACACCGATTACACTGAGATTTATGATCCGATTTGCGTGAATCTTCTTTAGTTTAATGCGGAATAGTTGCCATTTGGTCCCATAAAAATTAACTTTATTAACATTTTTTTTTATTATGTAAATTTTTCACGTATGTATACACCTATTTCTCCGTGATTACTGGACCTATTTGAGATTCGAGTTAATTTTTATTCATTTGGTAGAGAAAGCTTGCCCAGTGGACCCATATGAATTTTATTAGTTTTTGCTTAGGTACTTTTTGAATAATCCTCTTTTTTATGCATTTTGTCTTTTGTTGTATGTATGGACGATGTGCAGGTGTCTAGTTACAATGTAAAAATTATACTTGAAAAGGATTAAAGTGAGATACCACAACTGAAAAGGCTAAAATAAAAACTTTTTTACAAAAAAAAAATAATCGACTTCCAAAAAAAACACTAAAAAGTGGCAAATAATTTTAGTTTCGGAAGTCGGTGGCAAAAAAGTAAATGAAACAAACAAGTCACCACTTTTTAGTGTTTTTTTTGGAAGTCGGTAATTTTTTTTTTTTGTAAAAATTTTTTATGCATAATGAATTAATAATTTGTGTAGAGATTACTCCGTTAAAATATTCATCCAACTCCACACATAAAATAAATCCAACTGGGCTATTTATTAAATGTGATTCACAATACATGAATACAAATTATTATATATTGTAGATGAATGCAATGAATGCATGAAACGCGTGAAAAATATTTCCATTTTGCGTGTTCAAAATTTAATTAAGTGAGTAGTTATAAAGTAAAAAAAATATATATTAAGTGTCCTAATCAGCAAACATTATTTTCACGACGCGAATCAAGGACTCGTCTCTGTGTGGATGAGTGGGCCATCGTAATCCACCTCACGGGTCCAGTGGGGTCTGATGATGGATGTCACAAATGTCTTCGACTTGTTGATGCCAGGACATGCGGCTTCCATTGTTAGTTGTCTTCACCGTTTGGAGACCAGTGGTCTTGAAATTAATAAACTTAGTTAAGTTGCTGTATACGTTCGAAGTCGGAACCCACGACATAGTAATATACACGGTGTAAATCACCTCATCACGAAGCCGTCAACCAAGCATTCTGTACGTGAAACTAAGTAACTTTACGCAAAAATTATTGCTGGGAAACGACTTTTTTTTGGGGGGTTTAAAATCATGTTTTGTGGTAGAACTCAATGTAACGCACTCAAAAAATTGTGCTGATGGACGGATTGAATAGTACGGGGGTCGTGGAGGTGTTTAAAGTAAAAATCTTACATTAAAAACTTGTATTTAAAAAAATACTTGTCAAAAAGTTGGAACTTTGACCCCTAATATCTCCGTAACTAGAAGGTTCCCAGGTATGGTGTACAACAAAAAAATGGTCGCAATGACAGGGAGAACCGGTGCCTTTCGGCTTCGTTAAGAGGTGTTTTACACCCTTTATTAAATAATATAATCAGTAAAAAAGTAAATTTTATTAATTAGTAGGTAGACAATAATTTGTCCATAAAAACATTGCTACGTTCAATTTTACTGGCGTACTTTGTTTTGCCCGTTTCTATTTCAATCAATTACCTGCTACATTAATTGTTATTTAATTACAGACGTAAACAACCATACTATTGTGTTTCAAGAATTTCATAAATATTTATATCAAAATTCCATTTTAATATCATTAAAAACAGTTACAGTAATATCATTAAAAATACAGTTTCCAAGTTATTGTATATTAATTTAAAAATGCGTTTTATTTTCGAAACTCTAAGAATAGCACTGAAAATTGCTTTCCCATTTTCTAATAATAGAGTCCTTTGCAAATATCCTGTGATTTTCGCAAAAATACGATTTCCCCAACTATACTACGAAGTCTGCGACATACATGTGTATACTCCAAGTGTCCTCAAACCCACATTTTGTGCAGGTAAACGACATTTCCGTGGAAGGGGCGCCGCATTCAGTCGCAGTTGACGCTCTTCAAAAAGCCGGGAGCGTCGTTAGATTAGTAAGTTCAGCATCCCAGCATCGCTTGCTCTCTGTTTTAAATGCTCTTGTTTAATTGGTTGCTTTATACTGCGCTTCACTAGCACTTTTGTCATTTACTAATGGTGTGACTGCGAGATTGGCGCGCGCTGTTGTTTACGAGATCTCAGTGAAATTCTACGAAGACATAGCTTTGCCTTCTATTTGTTTTAATGGTGATAGCTGTTTGTGTTTCTGCTTGTGTAAGGATTTTTGTTGATTTATTCCTCCACTCCATTAGAATAGATATTATATAATATATAATAATTATACAAGATGGAACGGACACCGTCGCGAAAACGTTAACCACGTATTCAGTACGTCAATCAAAACCCCCCTTTAAAGTTTTTTTTAAATCGGCTCACAAAAAAATAGGCAGCTGTTCCATACATTTTGACCGTCTAGGTATTGCAACTTTGTACGAAACAAATAATAATATAGTTTATTTTGGAACAAAAACAGAAGACGAGGTACAACAAGTAAAACGATGGTAGCTGCAAAAGTATACAGGTTGTAACGGAAAGAGTATATACATCCTTAAGGGTGTGCTACAGACCATCAAACTGAACATGTTTCTCATCATAAAAAAATTTTACAACAACAAAAAATGTCAGCTGCCTATACATTTAAGTCGAATAGGTATTGCAATTTTCTATGGAGCAGCAGATATTTTTTTTGCTGAAAAACATGTTTTATTATGAGAAACATGTTCAGTTTGATAGGCTGTAGCACACCCTTAAGTATGTATAATGTATATACCCTTTCCGTTACACCCTGTATAAGCTATAGCGCAGCTAACAATGTTATGTTCCATGCTAAAAGTTCTTAATAGGTAATTAATTTAGGTTTACTTTGTACGAAACAGCTGTTTTTATTTTAATTACCAACGGAAAAATGCTATGTGGAGGGGTTCAGAATATGTACTGAATCACGGTAATCGTTTTCGCATCGGTGTCCCTTACACACTGTGTTGTCTGAACACGACACAAAATAGGGAAATAGATAAATTAATTGCTATAAAAGTTCAGTATCAGATAGCTATACATATTTAATACCTGTTAATAGGTACGCAAACAGAAATTAGTTTAAATAAATTGAACGCAATAAATCCATAAAAGCTGCTGCAATTCAATCCGTAAAACCTTATTTTGTGTTGCTGGAATTCTGGAATACTAAAAACAAGGAGATTGATTTATAGCTAGGAAATAATAAAAAAAAAACATTGGTGGGATACTAAATGTTTTTTTTATAAATCCTCGTGAATCAACAAAGACAACATAGGAAATCAAACGAGTCGACATACTAGGAATTCATTATAAGAACAATACTGAGAAAACACAATACACTGTTTCTACAAGAACAGTTGGAATACCTGATGCTACAGCTGACGAAGGAAAACTGGCGTTGCGCCAGTTGAAAAATTGCTGAAAAACATTACTAGCAGTACCGAATTTAATTTTTATCAAAACCAATACGTATTATATTATAATAAAGCCATATTTTCTTTGCTTTTGTAATGGTTTCTAAAATTAATGTGCCAGTTACTTAAATACATTACGTCCTTGAAAGCTCTGAAACCTTAAAATGTTTATGAGCGTGTTTTTCTTAAAATAATCAGGCACGCAATCAAGTCAAGTGTAAAGTAGTACACATGACGACCAATCAGGCTATTAATTTTCCAGCATTACATGGTCTTGTTTTGTACAGATTTCCCATAAAATGAGAGATCCGCTTAAACCGGTTAATTATAGCTTGATTGGTCGTCGTGCATACCATGATAAAAAGAGACATCGGCCAAGTCAACATCTAGGCTATGATTATTTTTTTAAGGATGGTATTATCAGCATGAGGTAAGTATTAAGTTTAGAGCATTTAAATATTCACACGTAACCAGTATATCATTTAACACAATTTGTACAATAATCCGAACATTTTTTTTTCCTCAAATAATCCTTAATATTAAAATTTTCATTTTCAAACAGCGAGTACGTCGAGCTCGCCGACCTAGGGTGGTGACACTGTGGCGAGGCGTCCGCGGCTTAGGCCTCGGCATAGCAGGAGGAGCGGACGATGCAGCAGGTGGCGGAGGCATCTTTGTCTCCCATATTGCCGTTGGTGGGGCAGCTCATCATGACGGCAGACTAAGACTAGGCGATAAAATTTTGGCTGTTAGAGATAAAGATGTAAGTATTGAACAACTTCAAAATCCAAAAAAAAAACGGGAAATATGATGGATGGATTGTGTGAAAGATAATGATAACTCAAATACTTAGATGATGATGATCCTGATCTCTTTCAGAGGTTTAAGGAAGATGCAACATGTTTCGCAGAATAATTAGTATAAGGACAAGAGTATTAAAACAATGACAAGAAGATTCACTTATTGATACAGTCTGATCGGTGTCTCCCGTCCTCCCATCAAAACTCTGCCAATAAGTGAATATTTTTCGTTCAAAAGTGTTTGCTTTTTTTTAGGGAATAGAAACATCACTGATCGGTTCAACGCACGCTCATGCGGTGTCAGCGTTACGAAGTACAGGAGATCAAGTAACGCTTATCGTCCTATCAGCGGGCAGCGTTGTTCCACCTGTCGCTAAAACAGCTCCACTGTATTCAAGTATGAACATCTTTTCTCTACATTAGTTTCAGTTTGATAATTTTTAGTGACATCAAGTATTTTACTGCTAATAACACTATTTCTAAATTTTGTTACCTTGTTTGAAATTTCACCTACGACTTCATAGTCAATAGGACTATTTAATCATTAGGCGTTTATTGGTAAACACTGATTAAAGTTGAGAGACGCTGAAACGTTGAAAAATGTCTAGTCAAACAGTCGTTAATCGTAACTCAACTTTAAACAGCGTTTGTGAAAATACCCTAAAGAAATATTAAAATCAAATAAATAAGCATAATAAATAATATTTAAAAAGAGTAGAGGTAAATTAAATCAAACCAGTAAATGCTTCTATCAGCCAATATTTTGTTTGTGCAGCTAAAACTCAAGCCACATCGTGTTCAACGCTTCACGAACTATTAGAAGAGGAGCCAAGTGAAATACCGAGGTAACGTTGACCCTTATACTACATTCTCTTTCAAGGTAACCTACATTTTGTGGGCAAGATTTATTAAATGAATTTCTCAACCCAAATACGCCTTTATCATAAAGCATCTTTTTTAGACAGATTTAGTATTATGAAAATGATATATTTATCCTAATTCAGGTTTAGAATTTGTTTTAGGTATAACACCACAGCCAAGTCTTTTGGATACTTTTGTCAATTATCTCACAGTTTATCCTTAACTGCCTGTATAATTTCTAAATCACCTTCTTTTATCTCTTATTTTTTATAATTTTTATACAGTAAAACAGTCTCCAAGTTATTAATTTTAAATCTGCCATGCGAATTCGACTAAGTATTAATTTTATCGAAACATTTTCCAGAAATTATTTTATCGAGTCGATTTCTGGCACTTATCTTGTAACTACAAGACGTAAAATATTTCAGCCAGCTAAAATAAAATAACACAAGGCACTATCAGTTGAGCTATGGCCTTTTTTTTTTTTTTTGCGGATGGGAAATCATCAAATGACTTCTCCCGCTCTGGGCGGAGCGGGAGGGAGTGTCAGACTTGTACTGACTAAAACCCACCCATGTTCCTTCTTCGCCCTTTGTGTTCCAGGGCCGCGGTATCTCTTTCGAACAACCCGCAGCCCAGTTGAGCTATGGCCTTAAGTAACTATTCACATGTTTGAATTTGGGGTGTAGTTACATTAATAGAAACATGCTAAACGAAATTAAAACACCCTTCTTGAAAGATTTTAAGAAATAAGATTTCACTAAAGAGCTTACAAATGCTAGTAAGAATTATTATATTAATCATGCCGCCAACTACGGAACAAAGACAATAAGTTTTAGACATTGAAACTTTTGCTTCCTTTGATATTGCTGCAAACCGCTGAATACGTCTTCGGGACTCGTAACTTTTGCAAATCTTGAGTTAAAAAGTAATTTCAGGTTTTTATGGAAATCAGACCTTATGTTTATGCTGTACTCTCAGCTACATTCATTCACTTCAGAGCCTTTTCTTATTATTTTTATGAAACTGTACAGTTTTTAAAAATCATTTCATCAAATTACATCTGCAAGATAATATTTTTGCTTTACCTTTTTTAGGTACTAACTGAAAACACTCCAAACACCTTCTTACTTTAAAATTTTCTTCCCAATAACCATCAAATATACAATTTCTCTACTACACAGATGTGTCCGCATGGTTCGACTCGTCCGCTCGGGTTCACGTCTCGGCATGGACATCGTCGGTGGACTAGGGGGTGAGGTGGAGGGGGGTACGGACGAGGACGCTTGCGGAGTGTTCGTATCAGGCGTTTCCGTGGGAGGTGCTGCCTATGGCATGCTGCACAGAGGTGACAGGATACTGAGTGTCGACGGCAGGGACCTTACAAGAGCTACGCATGAACAAGCTGCTGCTGCGTTGAAGGTATCTATTTAATATTTTAATGACGATCAATGTGTCATCTATCAGTTAATGGGAACCGCAACCTAAGGGGTACTAAATATGTATTTACTATGATTACAGTAATCATACTAACTTGTCAATTGAGTACAGTCACCTGAACAAAACGAGCATTGTTGTAATTAAATAAGCACTAGTGCTATTAAAATGTTAGACACTAGTGTCTAACACTATCCCGTTATATCTAAGTCCTCTTAGTTTTTCATTTATTTAACACTTCAAGTACCATGTACAGAGGCGGACTTAATGCCAGAGGCATTTTCTACCAGTCAACCTTTGGGTGATGCAGAGACAAACAGTGGTAGGTGTCTATCAGTAAAAAAAAACATGTAATACTCGTAAGACATACTAAGGATATATAAAATACTATAAATATATATCAAAATACCTTAAATATACATAAAAGGTGTTGTTTTGCATTCTCGTCAAATTCAAGGAGGGAACTATGCTAATGATTCTCATCCCAAATCAATAATAAGATGGGAAGGTATTTTTTTTTTCGGGAATCGGTAAGTGTGAACCACCCGTGTTTTAAACGCGGCCCGTCTGGTTCTTGCCCTATTACCTCACTTACACACATACAAACAATCTCAAACGTTTAATTGATAATTTCTTATTCCCTAAACCGCGTTCAGGGGATTTTTCTGAAATAATGACAAACAACACGAACAAACAAAAAAATCTGCGTTTATTAATAATTAAGTAGGTACCGTAATTTTAATTTATTATTTATGTCTATTGTGACCACATCCTGAAATTTGACGAGGTTGCAAAACAACATTTTATATCAATATAATTCGATTCAAATCAATATAATTCTTAAATAAAAGGACAAACAATGAGGAAAATATCATCTTTGTATCAACTACGATATCAACGACGAACTTTAATATTTTTCGGGGTCGCTTGTTACAATATCAATATTCGATAACGATTCATCAGAAAGAATATCATCTAATTGAATGATATCATAATTTTAAATTATACTTTACTTTACATGTTTTTTTTTCTCTTTCACCCAAGCAGTACTCAGGGGCCACGGTGACGATAGCGGCGCAGTACCAACCGGAGCAGTACGAGAGGTTGCGTGCGCGCATACGGGCAATCAACGCGGCGGCGGCCATGTCTCCTCGCTCGAGACATGTCCCTGTGCATCCTGATTTACATGCTATGTATCCAAGGTAACCGGCAATTGTGCATATTGTGTGTATTGTGTATGTCTTTTGAGAAAAACTTGAAGACTGATTTTCTTTTCGAGCCGATAGTATTTTTTTTTTAAGTGGCGCTGTTGACTTTGTTCGGTAATTGGTTACCATGGTAGTTATGTGATGCGGAGTCTGAAGAGAATGTAGTGAGCAAAATGTTGAGTATGAATGTCGGCTATAAGAGTAGAGGAAGACAAAGGAAACGATGGATGGACTGTGTGAAGGATGAAAAGGCTAGAAGGTAGGTGATTACTGAGATGACTAGTAATAGGGAAGTATGGAAGAAGAAGACAAGCTGCGCTGACCCCAAATAAATTGGGATAAGGCCATGAGAATGATGATGGTGATGAGTAATTTTTAAATCGGTTGAGCCAAACCAAACAGTAACTCTGACAATATATGAATGCTTAATTCGAATTTGATCTGAGTATTCATTTGGGTAATAGCAGTTTTGGTTTTTTTAATTATATTTCAGTCTTTTGAATGTTGTGTAAAATTTTTGGCAATGGCGCCCATTGGCAATGACACCCATGAATGTACTACTCTTATAATTACAACTAGTTTAGTATCGTTAAGACTATCATGACATATTATTTTATACAGACGTATGATTTTTTTAATGAGAGGTACTGAACCGTGGTAAACGTTTTCGCGTCGGTGGTCGAGATATACAGTGCGGAAGGCCACCCTGTTTAGATCGACCAATATGATAAATTGATTAGAGTATGCTCAGATGACTTGGTCATATTGGGACGATGAATGAAAGGCGCGTATGAATTTTTAATAAGAGGTACTGAACCGTGGTAAACGTTTTCGCGTCGGTGGTCGATCTATACAGTGTGGAAGGCCACCCTGTATAGATCGACCAATATGATAAATTGATTAGAGTATGCTCAGATGATTTGGTCATATTGGGACGATGAATGAAAGGCGAGTAACAAAAGGAATTTATAAGATGGATGTTCGCAGAAACGCCGTCTTTGAAGGACGTCCTGTAAGTACACTACTCTGTCCTTATTGATGATGTCCTTCAAATGATTTATCACATGTTTTACTAGATGTATGAACGAATATAAGAATCGTAGCACTTATCTGTCCATTGGAGAGGCTGGCCCCTGATTTTAACAAAACGCTAAAATTTACCTAAACAAAATATTATAATATGAATTTTATTTTTATGAAACGAATGAATTTTATTTATAGAGTCATCTGCTAAGCATTTTTCCCAACTTTATTGGGGTCAGCTTCCAGTCTAACCGGATGCAGCTGAATACTTGTATTTTACATTGAGCGACTGCCTGTCTGACCTCCACAACCCAGTTAGTCCTGGGTAATACAATATCCCTTGGTAAGACTGTTTGTCAGACTTTCGGGCCACTGACTACCTGTGACGGCTGTCGAAAATCTACAAATGATAGCCTGAACCAACGGTTTAACGTGCTTTCCGAAGCACGGAAAAGATCAATAGAGTGTTAGTAACTTAATATTAAAATACTAAATAATAGCTTTATTTCGGTATTTTGAGAATATCCATATAATACCTCTGAGAATACCCACGTAATTAACTAACAAACACGATATTGAAAATACCAAAATATTCTATTTATTCATATTAAATAATACTATATTTGTTGGTGAAGTAGCAAGCTTACCAATACTAGTTCCTAAGTACTTGTTCTATGTAAATTGAGCCTCGAGGGACGAACTCCGTAATAGCATCAATTCGGGAAGCATTCTCAAAACATAATTACAGTAAACTATAAACGTTGCCACCGATTATTATGAACATTTGTTATCAAAAATAAGTTTTTGAAAATGTAGTTTTAACTTTATGTTTTCCTACGACAATGATAGAGTATTTTAACATCAGCATAAATAGCCTTTCCCACTGCTGGGACATAGACATACTCTCTATGGCAGCGATAGAGCTGTAATCCCACTGGTATGTGTTATCGGCTGTCACATGTTTTCAAATTTTTAGTTCTAGGACATGCCGGTTTCTTCACAATGCTTTCCTTCACCGTTTTGAGAGCAGAGGTGATGAAATACATTACACAAACTAATGCGCCTGCCTGGGTTCGAACCCACGGTTTACTACCGGGATCTATTTAATACGAGTGAATATGTGTTTTTTTTTCTATAATCGCAGAAAGTTAAGAAAAACTTCTTCTGCTTCTTTGGTGTAGTGGTCGCAAGCGTGACTGCTGAGCATTAGGTCTAGGGTTCTTTTTTCTTATTCCCGGGTCGGGTAAAATATTATTGTATGTGTGTAATTCCTATCAGGAATTTCTCAGTAGAAACCACGGAGTCTGTATTGGTGCCATTTTTATGTATAGCATTATTTCCGAAGGTTTCCCAGTTAGGTGAACCATGGGAAAATTATTTAATATAATCATTCTTAGTTCACCAATTAGGTGATCTACGGGTACATTATTTTTTTAAATTACCCATGGATCACTCATTAGGTGAACCAAGAGTACGGAAAATTAACCGTGGAACACCTAGGTGAACCACTTTGGTTTTCCACGGGTCAGTAACCCCCGGATCTACGTTTGGTTTGGTTTGGTGAATGTCCGGAGTCTGAGATTTTAAACCAGTTAACGAGAATAGTCACACCCTTTTAAAATTGGACTCATAACATTACTGGCCAATTGTGGGTGTACTAAATACATCTGCCTACACCTTCAGGGATTAGGTAAAATGCTTACAAAATTCTCATTTTAAATATTTAAACACCTAATTACCTTATTGTCGATGCAGGCCCTTTTCTACTTGAGAATATAATATGAAACAGACCTCGGTTTTACATTTAAAACGATAAAATATTTATATAGGTACTCAAATCCGATGAGAGTTTTACTAATTAGTGTTGGTGTGTAATTAGGATTGCGGGTCATGAGACCCTATTATAAATGATTATCATGCAAATTAACTGTTCCGTAATGTTACTACAGAGGTTGGACATTAGATATTGATATGATAGCAGTAATTAAGGTCATATCTGACCAAATACTGTTGTTAATGAGACTATCTAGTCGAAACATCAGTTAAGGATTAAATTACGTGCCTGTGGACGGTGAGTAATGGGCTAGCTCACCGTCCGTCCGTCTCATGACGACAGGCCGTGTCGACGGCGCGTACGTGTTCCACGCGCGCCTCAAGGAGATGTCAGCAAACCAGAAGGGGTCCGAAAGGGCCGATGCCTGCCAGGGCTGCGGGTTGTTCGAAAGAGATACCGCGGCCCTGGAACACAAAGGGCTAAGAAGGAACATGGGTGGGTTTTAGTCAGTCAAGTCTGACACTCCCTCCCGCTCCGCCTAGAGCGGGAGAAGTCATTTGATGATTACCCATCCGCAAAAAAAAAAATAGGATTAAATTACGTAGATAGGTACCTAAGCTCAATACAATGTATTAAATAATTATTCAAATTGATCGATGATTGAAATATTACTAAGTACTATGTGTGTGCGTGAAATAATCAAGTCGTTTAAGAGCGTTTACACCTTACGGCACTTCATACAAACATTTCAGTCCTTATTATCCGAAATGATTAAACCGATTTAAATGAAACTTCATACGCATAAGCAAGATACATAATTATTGTGTCTAAAAAGTCACTAAAACCAATTTCGAAAAGTCTTTTAAAAAAAAAAAAAATTGGAAATTTCTGTCTATGGATACTTTATAATCGGTGTAATAGGGGATAATCCTATTTTTTTTTTTCTTTGTCCGTCGGGTAGTTTATTGAAAAGTATTGGACACGTATTTTTTCTTTTTTCACGTGGTCATAAAATTACGGAGATATATTGAGTTGAAATGGCGCATGATGTTTTTTTTTTTTTTTTTTTTTGAATGGCATCTCGCAGTTCTAAAACTAAGCGACTGCACGCTAAGGGCACCCCCTGTGGGGTACGAACCTCGGCTTAGGGCGTCGCTGGGGGAGGACTGCATGGGGACAGGCTGGATCTGAATGGTATCATTATTTAGGGGCTGATTTAAAACTACTGGCACAGCATCGCGGGCTGGCTCGAGCGAGGGTCGGGGAGCGCATGATGTCACATGTAGGTAAGTTTTATACCTACTTGTGACGTAGTAAGCCCCCACTCTCCAACTTTAATGAGTTCTAACTAAGTAATTTTTTGATAAAACAAAAAATACGTGTCTAATATTTTTGTATTACCTGTCTGACGGACAAAATAGAATGTCGTTTCCTTTACCCAGTCCGATCCCCTATTGAGCTGTAACACTATTTTTCGAAAAAGTTTTTAGTAACTTTGAAGACTGCTTATCCGTATGAAGTTTCATTAAAATCAGTTCAGTTATTTCGGAAAATAAGGACTTGAAAGTTTGTATAAAATACCGTAAGGCGTAAACGCTCTTAAGTAAAAGCACTGTACTTACCGCGAGTAGGTATAGGACTAGTGAATATTTTGCAAAAAATCATTGTTTTACTTTTGGTTCATTCATTCGCAAAACAAAAATGCGTTGGTCAGCAATGTATTTTATGCGTTTGCTATCACGTGCCTACTCACCAACTAGTTATTTCGCGAATTTATGTTCATCGCGTAACAAACGCATGTGCGACGAATGGCTGAAAAACAGATATGCGTTATGAATGTTTGCGGTAGGTTGGTAACATTCTTTAGTCTGACCAGAATTTTTTTATTGTCTTCTTTATAATCATATTTTAATCAATTAAAAAAAAAAAACCTAACGTAAAGGAAAGGGGCATTTTCTCTGCCTAATGCCTCTGCCCATTTTGGAAAATGCTGGGGTGATGTTATGTGCTAAGTGGAAATTAATTCACTTACCATGGATGGTATTACCTGAGGAGCTCGTGGCTAAATAATAACAGCCGCACGGGTCGATCTTTAAGGTTAAGCCGTGCTTGCCGAGGTTGGTCCGTGGATGGGTGACCATAATTACATACCGAGTTTCCTCCGTGCCTCGGAAAGCACGCTAACCCGTTGGTCCCGGCTGTCATTTGTAGATCTTTGACAGTCGTTACGAGTAGTCAGAAGCCAAAAGTCTGACATCCAATCTTACCAAGGGGTATCGTATTACCCAGTTACATGGGTTGTGGAGGTCAGATAGGCAGTAGCTTCATGTAAAATACTGGTACTCAGCTGCATCCGGTAAGACTGGAAGCCGACCCCAAGATAGTTTGGGAAAAGGCTAAACAGATGATGATGAATAGTATTATCTCTTAGTTTATGTTTTGCCCCGAAGACTCCGTCAGTAAGACCTTAACATAAATTATGTAATAGAAAACGTCAAATCGTAGTTTCAAGCAATATAAAGACATGAAAGCGGAGTACAAAGGATAAAGCTTGGTCCCTTTTCTGTGATTTGCAACTGAAATAAAAGCGGTAGGTAGCCTTTTTATGACGTGGCTTAAATATGGTTCTTCGGGAGACCAGCTGCGTCGGTCGTATGTTTAACTGGTATAAAATGAATTAATATGTTTTTACATGAGAGATACTTGCTGCGTAGATTTTACTAAAAATTTTACTTATTTGTTCAAAAATTTGGTATTTCTATGGTTTTTATTTTTAAGAAGGGGATTTAATCTTTGTCCCGCAAACAAGATGATTAAACATATTTTTCGTTTACGACAAAATTTTTAGTCTGCAGGGCACGTTATGTAAAATAGTCACTTGATATAAAAAAAAGTAATCTTAAGCCTTGTCTCTAACAAAATAAGTCACAAATTACTCAATTATTTTGCTCGGCATGTGCCCACACTTTACTGTATCTGTAGCGGTAGTTTCAGTCTTGTCTTTGAGCCGCAAAGACTCTTCAAAAAATGTAATTAATTATGTAAATTTAAACAAACTTCGTTAACCCTTTTTTCTCTTCTTTTCTTGGACGAGGTTTCCTCACAAATTTTATAAGTTTGAGTCGAAAATTCAGGAAAAACAACGAAAACAGCGAACTTTCCCAGATACGGCAGTATTTTTAAAACACTCAAAAAAAAAAAAAAACGGTCTGAAAAGATCTCCTGAGCTAGAATCTCATGTCCAAGAAATAATCAAACCACGTACGATAAACCCTGACGTCACACTCCTAGGTTCCAGAAAAGGTTTAAAATAACACCCTTGGGCTTTCGAATTTGCCGTTTTATTGAAGATCGTAGAGAAGAATAAGAAATAGATTCCAATTCTAAAATGTCCGCTTCTGTATTTATAGAAACGGTATAAACTGCGGGCGAGACAGTATCGATAGGAAATAAACACGTATCCAACTTCCCGGGAGAACAAATGTAGAATACATTTTCTTCAACAAATTTCTTAAATAGGAAAAGGTGTGTTTGCTTTCTATTTCACGAATGAAAACCAATAGATATTTGATCTTTTTTATTCAAAATCTGTATAGCAATAACATACAAAACGTCTGCCAAACTGCAAAACAGTTTGTCGGCAGTGCCTCTCGTCTCACAAAATCCTCTATCTACATCTACTATATAAGGTGTTGTTTTGCAACCTCGTCAAAAAGCTGCGTGAACTGCGGTCAATCTGGTCACCCAGCCAACTATCGGGGCTGTCCGAAAGCCCCAAAACAAGGCGCCTCCAAGTTGGCGAAGCGCGCAGGCGCCCGTCAACAAAGGGAGAGCCCTTCAGTCGTGAAGATTCCGTCTTCACAGCTGCCCGAGAGGCTCAGCCCTCAGAGGCCATCCCCTTGGAACTCGTTGAACCATCAACGAGCCTTCCCTGCTCTCGGGAAAGCAAAACCCAGCCCGCTTCCTGGACTTATGGACGTTCCAGTCCCATGTCCCTCCTCCAGCCCAGCCGCTGCTAAGCCTATAGCCGTGGCCGCACCCGCTCCATTGCCCTTCACCATCCCCGCTTGTGGTCCACCACAAGAGGGAGAGAAGGCGATTGTTACTATCTTCCGGGCCTTTGGTGCCTTTGTCTCCCCCGAAGCCGACCTCATGGCGGCTGAGATCCGAGCCTCCGACTACAAGGCGGAATCGCTCTTAAAAATTTTCACCGCTCATCCGAAGATCGAGCAAGCCCTTAAGGCAATTAACTTTAACCAGTTCAATGGCTAACTCGGTTAATGCTCGTACTCTTCTTCCCAGATCCCTTAGGTTAGGCTTCTTTAATGCCAATGGCATTAGGACCCAACGCGATGAGATCGCAACTTTCCTGCGAGACCATCAAGTTGACGTCCTCCTCGTCCAGGAGACGTTCCTCAAGCCGTGTCATCGCGACCCGAAAATTGCCAACTATTGCATAGTTCGTAATGATCGGTCGCGTTGCCACAAGGGCGGCACGTTAATTTACTATAGGAAGGAACTGCACTGCATCCCCATAGTCCCCCCTCAGCTTGAATCTCTTCTCGAGATCTCTGTCTGTCGGCTCGGCATGACCGGTCATCAACCGGTTCATATCATCTCTGCCTACATGCCTCCCTCTAACACGAGTGAAGATCACTCTTTACTCAAAAAGGACCTTACTGTCCTCTTCGGCTTGAGTGACTCCGTTATCATAGCGGGTGATCTCAACGCCAAAAACCCCGCCTGGAACAGTACAATAACAAACCCGAGAGGGAGAGTTATTTACGACCTAGGTGAGGCCCTTAACTTTGACCCTATCGCTCCCATGGAGCACACTCATTACCCAACGACCGTCTCTTCCCGTACCGATGTACTTGACATCGCGCTACTCAAGAATGTCAACCTTAGGTTGCATTCTATAGAGACCCTCCACGAGCTTAACTCGGATCACCGTCCGGTGCTCATGCACCTTATTCCTCGTTCGGGCCCTTCTGACCCCAACGCTCCCGCTCCTACCATAGTGATCACTGACTGGAAGAAAGTCAGCTCTAAGCTGGCCTCTGACACGTCTCCTCACTTGGAAGCTATCCCTGACCACATAGACTCAGTCGCAGACACGACGGCCGCCATCAACTTGTTTACAGATCACGTTCAATCCGTATTGACGGATTGTTCACGGGAAGTCCCGGAGACGAGCGATCGTCGCTGGAAACTACCCGCTGACGTACGTGATTTGATAACCGAGAAGAACGCGGCCATCCGTGCCTACAGCAGATTTCCTTGCGATGCGAACAAGGCTCACATGCGTAATCTACAGCGTGCTGTAAAGGACCGCACCAGTGAGTTTCGTTCAAATCAATGGGACAAGACGCTTAGCGAACTCGAGCCCACCCACTTAGCCTTTTGGCAGTTGCAACGTAAGTTGCGCTCCACAGAAGAGGCTTCTATGCCTCCTCTCACCCGACCCGACAAGAGCGTCGCTTTTGACGACTCTGAAAAGGCAGAATGCCTGGCCGACAGCCTGGAATCCCAATGCTCCCCTAGTTTGCAGCCAGTAGACAAGCGACACCTGGAGATGGTGGACGCATTCGTCGAAAGTAAATTCGCCCTCCCCCCTGTTGAAGACCCTGATGATCCTCTGCCTCCCGTTTCAGTCGAGGAAGTGCAAGACATCATTAAAAGGCTTCAGCCTCGGAAAGCACCTGGCTCCGATGGCATCACCAATAAGGTGTTCAAACTCCTCCCTGGTCAGCTCATTATTCTCTTGGTAGCCATCTTCAATGGCGCCTTGAGCAACAATATATTCCCACAAGTCTGGAAAGAGGCCACTGTGATAGGTATTGCCAAACCAGGCAAACCAAAGGCCGAGCCGTCGAGCTACCGGCCTATCACTCTCCTGAATGCACTCGGCAAAATCTACGAGAGACTTATTTATAAGCGACTCAAGGATTATGCCGAAGCGAAGAGTCTCATTCCCAACGAACAGTTCGGCTTCAGGACCGGACACTCGTGCATCCAACAGGTACACCGCATCGTAGAACACTTGAGCGCTGGCTTCCAGCGTGGTTCTATGACGGGAGTACTTTTCTTCGACATAGCGAAAGCTTTCGACAAAGTCTGGCACAACGGCTTATTATATAAGCTTTACCAAATGGGAGTGCCGGACCGTCTCGTGCTCATCTTACGGGACTTTTTGTCGAATCGTACTTTCCGCTATCGAATTGGAGACGCTTTGTCCTCCCCTCACCCTATCCGAGCCGGAGTCCCTCAGGGCTCCGTCGTCTCCCCACTCGCCTTCACACTGTTTACCAGTGACATCCCAAAGAGCAAGAAGGCTCAGTTAGCACTATTTGCCGATGATACGGCCATCTATTACACCGGCACTAGCCAGGACAGCATCGCAAGTACTCTGCAAACGTCAGCCAACGTCTTAGGCGCTTGGTTCCGTAAGTGGAGAATCGAGGTAAATCCCGATAAGAGCCATGCTGTCCTGTTCGTCAAACCACGTCATAACCGTCCCCCCCCCCGCCCGATTACCATGTACGGCAAGCCTATCCCCTGGGAGAAGCGAGCCAAGTACTTGGGTGTCACTCTCGACCAACACCTGACCTTCGCGTCACATATCAAGGAAGCACGTAACAGTGCTGCCTTTGCTATGGGTAGGCTCCACCACACGCTGACGGCAAAGAGCAAGTTGTCACTCAAGTGCAAGTTGCGTCTCTATACCGCAGTGATCCGTCCCATCATGACCTACGCTTGTGTCGTGTATGCACACACTAAGCCACGTTTTATCCATAGGATGCAGACATTGCAGAACCGTTTCCTACGTAAAATCACGGGCGCTCCCTGGTACGTTCGTAACGACAATCTTCATGTCGATCTTAGAGTCCCGACCATCCTTCAGTTCATGAAACGCCTTTCCAAGCGTTTCTTTGACCAAGCTGTTAGGCATCCCAACCCCTTAATCGCATCGGCCGCCCGGTACGACCCATCGCGTATCAGTAGGATTCGCCGTCCACGGCATACCCTAGTCACTCCTGATGACCCTATTACCCTTTTACAAGAGAGCAGTAGGGAAACCAGTACTCTAAATCGAAAACACAGACACAGACCGCCGTCATTCCGGCCTCGCCGTCAAGGCCCGTCGCGACGTCCCTGTTCACTACCCCCCCCCCGACCCTTGCTCGAGCCAGCCCGCGATGCTGAGCCTTTAGTTTTAAATCAGCCCCTAAATAATGAAATCACTCAGATCCAGCCTGTCCCTTTGCTGCCCTCCCCAAGCGACACCCTAAGCCGAGGCCCGAACCCCGCAGGGGGTGCCCTTAGCGAAAACCTCGTCAAAATTCAAGAGAATGTCACAAAAGACATAAATGATCAATTAAAATTACGGTACCTAGATAATTATTAATAAAAGCTGATTTTTTTGGTGTTTATGTTTGTCAGTATTTCAGGATAAATGATGTTTATTTTGCAAATAGGTTTTTACAAACACTTTTACACGTCATTTTTTTTTAAACTAGGTGGGGCCGGTGTTTCGTACCTGACTACTCTGAGAAGAAACAGCCGAAACAAACTCAGAGGTTCTCTGTTAACTTGTTGCTCTTTTAAAGTCCAGACATTGTTCAATTTACATGAGGACTATGCAGATTAGTGTCTGAGATGGTCTTTTGAAGAAAGAACCACACAGATTTGAGTGGACCTGTCCAGTCAGTGCAAGCATTTGTGAGTTATCGTGTAGCTCGACTTATATCTCAAGGAGCTCAACGCAATAACCCCCTTAACGTGGTTTAGGTAATAAGAAATTATCGAATAAACGTTTGAGATTGTTTGTATGTGTGGAAACGCGGTTAAAGGGCGAGAATCAGACGGCCCGAGCTTAAAACACGGGTGGTTCACACTAACAGATTTCCGTAAATAAGAAAAAAAAAATACCTACACATTTTATTATTGATTCGAGACGAGAATCATTAGCATAGTTACCTCCTTGAATTTGACGAGGATGCAAAACAACACCTTGTATATTTTTATTCATTCGTAAAATAGAAAGTTTCACTTTTCACCCTTACTGCGTTATCATCGTTGTCATTACATACACCTATTCTTACTTGTCTCTGCATCACCCAAAGGTTGACTGGTAGAAAATGCCTATGGCCTTAAGTCCGCATCTGTACTTTGTTCTTGAATTTCTTTTTTTTTATTATTATAAATAGGCTCGCGCTTGACCACTATCTCACCTGATGGTAAGCGATGATGTGGTCGACGGTGAAGCACGCTTGCCTAAAAGAAACCTATTCACTCTTGACTTGAAGACCCCCAGATTGTAGCTATCGGGAAACACAGACTCCGGTAGGGAAATTCCACTCCTTAGCGGTACGCATAATAAAAGTATTCCCAAAGCGCTTAGTGCGTATAAGTGGGATGTCCACCATACCGGTGGCGCATCGCCGTACGTCTGGTAGTCCGATGATGAAATGGGCTAGCCGGAATTAGGTCATGCAATTCCATCACACACTCCCCGAAATGTAACCGGTAAAAAAGCGATAGGCTGGCAACTCGGCGACGATGTTCAAGTCTTAAATAAGTAACTCTACATAATATAGAGGATGAAAACGTATTATGTTATTCCAATTAGGAGAACGGTCGGGAAAACACAATAAATAAAACACAATGCTTGGATTTAATTTGAATGAAAAACTAAGCTTTAAAATATAGTGTTCCCTATTATATTGTAGGATAGATTTAAAACGCGCGCTGTAGATATTACTTTACATACTGGGAAATTATCCTTAAAAATACATATTCTCTTCCTTCATTATTTCACATTTTGCAACAGCACGAAAACATTTCGACGAATACATGAGTAGGAAGGAATAAAGCACACATTTGGAATTTTCGCTCCACTCGGTATTGACATTAGAAATTGTTGGCTTCACTCCAGATTTTCCAGAAAATCTCATCCGGTCTTCATTAGCAACTACAATTTAGAATGGAGCATACTTTATGCGATCATTTTACATTATGTTTTAATTTCTGACGCCATTCCCAGGGCACTTTGTTTGAAATATGTTAATCATTCTTTAGTATAATGAAACTCTCAACGGCGTTCGTAGACTACTCAAAACATATTATACAATGCGTTGAATTGCATTGTTAAGAAATACAAACAAGAATTTATGAAACAAAGTAACTTGAAACTTGTCGTTTTTAAGAATGGCTTGATATTATTTTATGAAAAAACTAGCGACCTTATTGCTTTGTACGTTAAACGTTTATGTACAAAATAATGAAATGTCGAGATAAATGCTCTTAATGATGGTAAACACTATTTCAGAATCTCTTGTGAAGTTTAGAAGGTCATTTAGATTGAGACCAAAAGCGACTTTGTACTATGTACCTACAAAGATATTGATATAACCCGAAATAAACATTGCGGTAGGTATAAACGCAAAAAATGATATCTTAGGAAACCACTACACGTACTTACATTCTATCAACGCAACGGAAATTAGATTGTGCGAGCGTCGGGCTAAAATTTGTAAAGGCAAAATAAGGGTTACACCTTCCATACTTTACAAATTTCTATTGTACTGTTTCTTTAGGACTCTTTATAAAGTTTTGCTACACTGAAATAACCTTTATTATTCAGAAGGTCCATCTGTTTATTGGGTGTTCGAATATTTTTGTAATTATCAAATAAAAGCTGTTACAGAACAAGAACATTCAACTTACACCTTTAGTATTTTACGATGGATTATGCAGATGTATGCCTATGGTAGACACACATTTAGCCAGTTACATTTCTGTCCCTAGAATAGGGGTGACCGTATTGGCGGGTAGCTATTGATTGATAAAATCCTTATAAAAAAACCGCACTATAACTTTGCCCTACCTGGAAATCGAACCCTGGTCTTCATGCTGAGCAGTACTAGTAGTAGTAGCAGTACCGCATTACCACCATTAGACCAACGAGATAATCTAGATGTAATAAAACACTTATTGTGTAAATAACATGGATATAAATGACACTTGACCTTATATACAGTATGATGGGTTCACCGGTGTGGTTCAAGGCCATCGTGTAGCCCCGAGCACGAAATAACCTTTACATCCACGTCTATTTAATTTTTCTCATTCGTCGGTTCTTGGTAATGTCAAATATTGAGCGAGGCGATGTACCTACCTACTTTTACTTCGTCCAAATATTAAGGAAAATTTTGAGGAAATTCAGGCTCGGTCTTATGTATCTACCTATTAATTAACTTGAACTATAGTTATAGGTTTTTAACAATCTCGTTAAAATTCTCAGCTGTCAAACTCTAGAACCCTTTGTTTTCGACTTTTACCAAGTATTCTAGATTAATTGATTTGTCTAGTCTACGTTTTTTTATTACAAATACACTACTCCTTAATGGATGTACTTTCATACAAGCCTAAAAGCTTGGCTTGGCTTTATAACCTACTTACTCATCATGATGTTAGGGTTTCTGAACAGTTTGCTCACTTTATGGACATGCCTTATTGGCCCCTTGGCACACCACTGCACTCCTACTCCTCTTGGACACTAGAGGCATTGGTTTAGCGTACCATTTAAAAATAGAACAACATATTTTTCAAATTTTTATAATGAATCTAATTGATGAAAGTATGAAGTATACTTCCTTCCGTAAACACATGTAAATAAATTAGCTAGTGAAACGCCGAATTCTGATGTAAACACATGTTAATTTAATTTATAGAAGAAGTAGTTATGCTGTTATCTTAACTCAAGTACTCAGAATCACAAGCAAGAACTATCTACAAGTTCTACATCCAACTAAATGTAACAAACAAGTTATCCAAGCTAACTGAACTTTAACTAGCAACTTGAAACTCTGTTTCTGGAATTAATCAGAAAATGAAAACCCTCAGGAGATTATTGTTTGCGGTTGTGACCATATATCCGTCTGTCACCCGGTCATAAGTCACGAACCGTTTAGCAGAGCTACAGGGGCGATTAATTACCGAAACCCGCAGCGAAAATCACGTTTGACATTCGACATACTCAGCCGTTGCGTAAGATGTTGTTCAAGCATCTTTATGTGTTGGGTTTTGGCGATGTAAAGATGTCATGTTGTGTTGGTATACCTAAGTGAGTTTTGGTTACTGAATTTTGAATCGAATGCCATGTAAAATAAAGAAGATTTTTGTGAATTTCTTTCAGTCAGTTCCTATGGCTATTGTTTTGAGTACAGTTAAAAGCAATATGAACGGAATACAATTCACCACGCACCGTCATTGCTTAAACGCTTTGAAAATACTTAAAAATTGCTTTTGCTTCATCATATTTAATTTCGTCTGCCCGACAACATTAATAACGCAATAAATGTTATTGAATTGTCAACATAAAAGGCATTGCCTTTGTAAGTGTGTCACAAAATCATCCCAGAGGATGCTTTGTATCGAAATTTATGTCAAATTAGCTATTTATTATTGTATGTATTTTGTCAATCTATTACACAGTGAATGTGAAATTGCAGATTAAATAACTTGATGAAAGCTATAAAGAGCTATAAAGAGTGTATTGCTACTCCGTGAACTTACTTGTTACAAAAACAAATGACACTTGTCATAAAATCACGTATTTAATCCCAGGAGGGTTAGGCACAGGTGTACCTAATAGTACACCCACATATTGCCAGATATGTTTAAGTCCCATGTAATAGGGGGCAAGCCTATTGCCATGAACTGGGCACAAATATAGACTCCGTGGCTTCTACTGAGAAATTCCTGATGAAAAACATAATAATACTTTGCCCGACATGGCAATCGAACTCAAAACGTCATGCTCAGCCGTCGCGCTAGTGACTACTAGACCAAAGAGGCAGTCCACTCTGTTTATCGTGTCTAATTACGAAATGGTTTGAAAATCTAATCCTAATTCCCAACTGATGCCACCATTCACGTATAAATGTAAACTTTACATTATTCAAACTCTTCGTTGACTACGATCGTTTGCAGACATGTGATATAGAGTAATGAGGAGCATATGACAAGAAAAGTTTTATGAATGAATGTGGTTAACTGTAAGAAAAGTGGCAGACTGACGGAAGATGAATGAATTGCGTGAAAGATAATGTGGCTAGAAATAAAGTGCACTTAGATGACGATTGGTAGAAATACATTTGAATGCACCTATCCCAAGTATATGACACATGGGCAGCAATAATACGCCAATGGAATAGTACCAACCAAAGTATCGTAATCAGTTAAATAGCCGTTCTAAATACCAAGACTATTTTGAACAGAATGCATTGATACACATGAGCTCATTATGATCAAATTTGTAAAGGACTACCCTAGCAACTGTAAAAAGCTGATTAGAAATATAAATTAATGCGGTTGTGACAATGGTCAGATACTCAAACAGCGGCCGATCCACTTGTGATCTTAACTATTTCATTAGTTGAGTTCAGAATGCGTTATTGGCATGTGTACAGCCAACCGCACAAGACCGGTAATAACCTGATATTCGCAGCGCCTTATGTCGTAGCATTAAGGACAATTTTCCCACCACTGATGTGCGTTGGACTGTTCGTTGTACTGGCAAGCAATGGATCGCTGATACCGCATTGTGAGCAGCTTATTGGCTGAGCATGTTAACCGAAATTGAAGTACTGATTTGAACTTAGAACATAGTGAACTGTAATTATACAGCTCATGTCCAACGTTCCATTATAACGTACCTAACTGTGTTTTGCAAGAGCTTTCGCAATTCAAATATATTTGTTGCAATATTTCGAAAATTGCAACTCACATAAATTTGAATATTCCTGTGATTCTCAGTGAAAGCAAATTAGTAAAAATTGTCTGGGACAGCTAGAAACTTTAATAATTGAAAAGTAAAATTCACAACGTGAATTTAGTCAAATGTAAATTGCGATTGTAGGATTGAAATTGATTTATTATTCAAAGGACCTTTTACAAAAAGTTTCTATTTCGCGGTCGCTCGTCTTTTATTTACCTTCATTTTATATTTTTAACGTTTTCTTTTTATTCCACAGGTAGCAGTGAGCTGGCTGTGAAACTGACCATTTGATGAGAACTGAATACTAGTTAGTGAAAAATTTATAACTACGAGTATGTAATGTTAAACAATAAAAAATATCAATTTCATAAATGTGGCCATGTGGCATCTCTTTTTATCAACCCGTTTATTGATAAAACCTTTGTAATTGATGGCTCTTGTACAAACCTTTTTTTTTAATTTTTTTAATAGTCTGCAATGTATGAAGTTCCTATGTAGATATTTACGACATTATTTGTTCCTATCTAGCATTTTTTTTTTTTTTTTTTAAACCCATACACGACAAAACCGTCAGATGATGTCGATACGTCGATCATAACCCAACTCGGCTAGATTCACTAGGTATTATAAATTTTACCGTACGGTATACCTAAGGAGGGCAATTGCCGCATTTTAAGAAAGTCAAATCAAAAGAAAGTAAAATCTGTTTTTTTTTTTGCACTTTGCATGTTAGTCTCGGGTGGCATGTTAATTAATTATGTTCAGAAATAATTATGTGTTGTAACAACATACGTGTTACTGTCGCAAGTCATATTTTGTTTACCATAAGGCCTGACACCGTCCTGTAAATTGAAAAAAAAAAACAAATAAATTTTGAATTTCGCGGGCTACCATGCGCTTCCACCCTTAAAGTTTGTTCGAAATGAAGATATTTTATAAATATCTGCTCAAACTGTAACCATTCGTGCGTCTGCGTGCCAACCCTAGCGCATCTTACCCGACTTCCCGAGACATCCAACAGACGTGTCCCTGTGAATCCCACTTGAGCCTGACTGACTTATTGCCCGCATCGGCGATACCTGAATAAGGGCGTAAGCTTCGGTTATGTAAATATTTCTGCCACAGCATATTGGAAAACGCAGTGTAACTTCAGATTGATTTTCCGTCTTTGATTTTGAAAAGTGTAAACAGTAATGTTTTTAATGGAAATTTGCTTATAGATGGAGTATGAAGATAGGTTTTTTTTATATTTTTCTTGTGTTGTTAGAGGGCCATTAACAGAAACTTGTAAATAATGTTCGGAAGATTTTTTAATCTTCATGTATTGTAATCACTGTAAATTCTTAGCTAAGATTATTTCCAATGTAAGTTGTAACACGTAATCTTTTTGGACTGTGATATTAAATTAACGTTCGTATTGTCATTGTACGGTAAAATTGAAACTGAATATACGACATTGGAAAGATGCTTGACTTATTATTTCCTTGAGAAATGTAACTACTCAATTAATGTAAGCCTCCAGAGGTATACTGGAGGGCGATTGTCGGGGACTTCAGGTTAGCCAGTTCTTGATGAGAAAATTGATTAGGTTTTGTATCGTATCGTTAAGTACCAAAGTAAGTATTTTAGCCATCTCATGATGAATCAGTTTCTAAGTAACCCAATAAATAAAATACCAACAAGGAAACTACCATCGGTCAGTATTTTCTTAAAGACATGCCCAAAAATTTCTTGACCAGTCATAAAAATCTCTTGTTATTCGTCGATGTGATTAATGCATTACTATTAATCAGCCAATGACATCCTAAAACTACCTGTGATCACAAAAAGTACAATAAATCCATTTTTGGAAGCAAGAGGGCAATAACCTCACAATTCAATTGCAAAACTTTTTGATAAATAAAAGGGATAGGGTAAAGAAGACAATCTTATTACAGAATTACGAATTAATATATGCTCGACAAACTCGTACCCTCTTACTGAAACTCTGACGTCAGTCTGTCAAAATTCTTCCAAACTCCCGTTCGTTCGCGATGTTTACGTTCTACAAACATGTTTAAAATTTCAAAGGGAGAACCATGTTTGGAATTGAATGACACATTTTGGGGCTGTTTCCTCAAATATTTGTCACGTGAGTTAATAAAAACGTCAGTTTCGGGATGTTTATTGTTGCATATGTTGGGTGGATGTGTTAGTGAATAACTTATTATATTGTCAATATTAAAAATAAGTATTTTAGTGTCTGTAATAAGTTTCAAAAGCTGTATTAACTACTAAAAATCTCACTGACTGCCAGACAACGCGGTAACGCACAGCCACTACCCGTAGAGTGGCATGAAATTTTGTACAGGAGTTTTTGAAAAATTGTTGGTTACGAAGGGGAAAGTTCGTCATTTTACTAATGGAAAATTGTATCAGGCACATGTACACACTGTACTACTAGAATCCTTATGGATCAATAAACGGTATAATGTACTTAACTTTTTAACGGGCATAATGATCAGCAATCGAAAAATAAAGCCCAATAGGCATAGGTATGATTGGTAGAAACATTTTTATTTTAAATGTTTTATCTTGTTTGAATGTTTAATGAGTGACTGATAAGTCTTTGAATAACCTTTGTGTACAACAAAATATATCTACCAGAAACACATTATTTAATTATTGAGCTGTTAAATCATCATCATACGATGACTACACTAGAAGCTAGGCAGATGCCTAGCCTTTTTCCTACTATTTTAGGATCGACTTCCAGTCTAAACAGATGCAACTGGATAATAGAAAAATATTCTTTTTAGCAGAAGAGTGACAACAATTAATTAATATAAATGAAAGCACAATGAATAATAAAAAAAAAATCTCTGTAAATAAAAAGAGAAGTCCTGAATGACTGATTGACTGACTCATAAACGCCTAGCCCAAACCCTTAGACCTAGAAAGCTGAAATTTTGCATAGAGAGACTTTATAACGTAAACAAGGAATAAGGAAGGATTTTTCAAAATTCAACCCCTAAGGGATTTAAATAGGGGATGAAAGTTTGTGTGGAAAATCGTCATTTTTAAAGTTAAAGGCTGAAATTTCATTTACAAGCTTCTGGTTAGAAATAAATATATACGTATTTTAGCGTTTTTAAGAATTTACTCCCTAAGAGGGTGAGATAGGGGTTCAAAGTTTTTATGCGGAATCTGTCATTTTTGAAGTAAGAAGAATGACATTAAACATTGAAGTTTCTGAGCAAAAATAAATGAACACGTATTTCGTCGTTTTTGGAAATTCAACCCCAAAAGGGAGAGAAGGGGTTGAAACATTCGTAAAACAAAAATGGTCTGCACAGCTTGAAATTTACTGTTTGTGTTTCTCGATTGAATTGATAAACACGTATTTCAATGTTTTTGGAAATTCCACCCCTCAGACGATAACAGGGGTGGCGATTTTTTTTCTTTTTGTTTTGTAGTGTTAGCACGTTTGTATGGACGAATACGCTAAAAAAACTTCATATTAGTACACACTTCTAAGGAATGTGGGTCATTTGTGCGAAGGACACTTGCGGGAACCCATTTACGCGAAAAGATATTTGCGCGCATGGACAGTTGCATGACAAACTCGAGTGACTGGACTCTTGCGCGACTCAATGGATTCATGGGTGTCGTTTTCGTGGTTTTAGCGGGTCGCTGGCAATAAAAATGAAAATCGAGATGGCGCCGAGAAAAATTTCCTGTTTTTCGTTCATGGGTGCCGTTTTCGTGGTTTTCCAAATGAACGCCGAGGAAAACTTTCGGTTCTTCTTTCACGGGTATCGTTTTTGTGGACTTCAGGGTCGCCGATAACGAAAATGATGACCTCATTTTCTAGGTGCAAATAATAAAATTTTAAATACGCAATGTCTCAATATCCTAGGCTATGGCTGGCATTGATTTAAGTGACAACTGTTTCTCACATGTGCAGTTTTATGTTGCGTGCTCCGGAGTGAGCTCTGCGAGTAACTTTGTAATTTTAGCCCCAAAAGGAAACACCGCAAACGTCATTTACAAAGAGGTGCTAGGATAATTCATTAATATAGTTTTCCGGGGTTAAAAAGATTGGTATAATCTGAGTATTTTTTAATATAAAAAATTGTAAGTTTGCTCATTTACACCATTACCTATATCGCTAGGTGGATGGATGACCGGTGTATTTGAGCTACGGCATCGTAAGACATATATAAAATAAATTCTGGTTCAACCTATTTACACAATACAAAATTAAAAACAAACGCCGTAATATACTTTTTTCTAATCAGAATGAATTATCTGGCTTCTTACTTCGAAAAGCGCAGACAGAGAATACATTTTAATAGTTGTGTAAAAACAAAACTATTAATCCTATACCTACACTTACGAGTGAGCGAAGCCGCGGGCAACAACTATTATCTATAACATTTAAATGACTATTTTCGACATTATTTTGCGGGGGTTAAGCCGTATAAGTTAGCATACGTGGGCAATTGCCGAACTCCACGCGGGCGAAGCCGCGGGCAGAAGCTAGTCTATTAATAAAATAATCCTACATCCCTAAAAGTACGATTCACGAATTCTATCTCCACGTAAAATCTTGCACCGTGTGAAACGAGTACAGCAGCAGTTGTCCGGAAAATTTTGTAGCTGCATAGAAGAGTTGCTTTAATGGTACCTGACATTCGATAAGCGTCGGCGCTTGAAGAAAAATGCCACTATTCCCTACATTATCAGGTGCAAGAGGAAACTTTACAGAATGGTGCTGAAAGTAAGTTTATTGCAGCAATGTGAAATTGAATCAGATATACGCAACGAAGCGGTATTGTCATTCATGCCCGTCAGTGGAATTAGCCTATAGCATATGCTGTTTAGCATGTCAATAACGGTAATTCAAATCAGCATCAATATTGATGTCTTGTTTACTATA
Organism: Cerastis leucographa; assembly: GCA_963082945.1. Classification (NCBI taxonomy): domain Eukaryota; kingdom Metazoa; phylum Arthropoda; class Insecta; order Lepidoptera; family Noctuidae; genus Cerastis; species Cerastis leucographa. The sequence goes on along the minus strand of OY720356.1, from coordinate 13,328,313 downwards.
ATAGTAGGTACTGATATAAATACTTAACTAGGGATACTGATTACGAATTGAATAGATATCCCAAAATCAAACAGAAAAATACACAAACTTTGTTAATACAAGATGTTGTTTTTCATCCTCGTCAAATTCAAGGAGGTACCTATGCTAATGATTCTCGTCCCGAGTCAACAATAAAATGGGTAGTTTTTTTTTCTTCCTATTTACGAAAATCGGTACCTAATTGTGATCCACCCGTTTTTTAAATGCGGCCCATCTGATTCCGCCCTATAACCGCGCTTTCATACATACAAACAATCTTAAATAACCAAAAAAATCAGCGTTTATTAGAAATTAACTCTAGGTACCGTTATTTTAATTGATTATTTATGTCTTTTGTGACATCCTCCTGAAGTTTGACGAGGATACAAAAAAAAACCCTGTATTTGGGCATATTTTAACTGAAGCAATAACCGATACTTGTATTATTTGAACTTGGTAATAACTGTAGATATACGACATTTTATAGAGGATGTCAAATATCCTCTGTTAAATTTCTGTCTGTAAAATTGAGTTCAGAAAATTTCTGAACCCAATTTCACAAGATCGTGATTGGAAACATAATTGTATCCGCTTTTGTTGGGTGACAAATAATGGCACTATTGCTTCCGTTGACGATGAGCTGGCTGCCGTTGAAATATATTGCGATGCCGTCGGCGATACTCGGTATGAGTTCAGTACCAGACGGGTGTGATAATGGTTTCAAACTTTGTTCTTTAACAACACCAACAAACCACTCTAGGGCCACAAACTTTCCGAAAAATTTTAGCATGCCGAGAGTAAGGTTTTTTTTTCGTTAGGTTAAATTCAAATCTCCTGGGGGATCAAAATCTGCGGCCAAACCAAACTTATGATCATACATAATCAAAAGTCATTAATTCAAATTAGGCTGATAATCAGCACTTTTAAAACGTCAAAATTACAAGAGACAGTCCCCCAAAACGCCTCCCCCATAACATTACAGGTCCAATAATACACCCATAATATTTCGCCGGTCGCGTAAGAGCAGCGGTGGCCCAGTGGTAGCAGCCCCGATTTACGAGCAGTAAGCTTTGAGTTCGAACCCAGGCAGGCGCATTACTTTGTGTAATTTATTTCATCACCGCTGCCCTCCAAACTGTGAAGAAAAACATCGTGAGGAAAACGGCATGTCCTAGATGTAAAAATTCGAAGACATGTAATATCTACCAACCCGCACAGCGCCTGCGAGGTGGATTAAACACACCCACACCCTCTCATCGAAAGGAGGCCTGTGTCCCAGCAGTGGAAACATTATAGGCTGAGGATGATGATTTCGCCAGTCATGTTTAATAGGAGGGCGAGCCTACTGCCATGAACCGGGTAAGAATCAAGAATTTTTGGCTGCTACTGAGATATTCCTGATGGATAAACTAATAATAATTTTCCTGACCCGGGTATCGAACTCAGGCCCTCATGTTCAGCGTTCGGAATTGCGACAACTAGACCAACGCGGCAGGATCATAGATAAGTATATAATTGTATCGGAAAATCAAAACCCAAAAGGTCAATGAATTTGAATTTGATCTTATCTAAAAAGTAACATACATGACATGAATTCATAAACCCACGCCTTTTTCCCATAAGGGTAGGCAGAAGTTACAGAACATCACCAAGATCCTGACCAACTTACTAGTTTTGTTTCATCCACGTTCATATAGACTCAGCAAGGGGCTTAGTAGGTGTTTCGTCCGATCCGGTTGAAACAGGAATTTCATTATTATCATATATATTGATTAAATTTCTAACAAGAAATAAAATCAATATAAGCGATAAAGAAGGTATACATTCATGTGTTGATGCATTATTTTAATAAATTCCAATCAAGGAGAGATAGAGAGAGCGAATAGGGGTATCTAAATTGAAGTTATTAGATAATGTAAACTGTCACTAACACAACACATCACGTTCAAATAGAACATAATTACGTAAAGCATACCCTGGGGCCTGCATTCATATATAAGCATAATGATAAAGTACAGCAGTCATGTGCCAGTAGTCGTGTCGACCAATGGCGTAATTGCCAAAAGCCTCGACCAACATCTGAGTAGGCTTTCGCTTGCGCACTTTTTTTGGCACGTATTGTGGTTCCTCTCTCAAGAGCCCTGACCATCGGTAGCACGGACCCTGTTCCCAATGTCGGTAGGCTACTATTTTTTTAAAATATAATTTTTAATTTATAATTTCGTGATAATATTTAAAAATGTAATTAGTGTGTAAGTAAATAAATAAACGACTTAATAATGCTTAAATAACCTGTCTATATAATTTTATGGACGTTTATACCACCTGCTGATTTATCCCGCTTTTATAGCACGGTGAGTAACGTACCGGTGATATGAAAAATATTGACGATCATTAGGTATCGAGCTTGCAGAGCCTTCCGCCCGCGCGCCCCGTATCCCCACGGCGGCTCATATGCGCTGCACTGCCCGAGCCCTACAAAAAGATTACGCCAACGTTACCATAAGCCCCATTGGATTCTGACTTGGAAGTCTGGAGCTGTCCTGAATAGGCAAACAAGGCGTGCATGATGAGGGTTTCGTGACGGTGCAGAGAAGAAACCGCCATTCACGAACCGCTTGCCGCTGCGGCAAGTCTCCTGCGTAGCCAGAAGTGAGCCAGCGTGACTCCAAGCCGAATATACCGGTGGATATTTCCCGCTTGCATTACACCACTAAAGCAGAGAACATCGTAGATTACGTGATTTACTTTATATATGTTAGTTTATGACTTTATATGTGATGATGATGATGTTAGTTTATAAGGTATATATTTATGGGCCATTGTAGCCTGAAATGAATGAATATATAAGTCATGTAACCACAGGTTTTAAGTGTCCCATCATCATCATCATCGGGTTATTGTACATTCGTCACAAAGTAAACTCGCCACCGAAAAAAGTATGAGTAAATTTGTCATTTTTTATTTTCATGAAGAAAATTTGCCAGCAGAATAATCAAACAATAAGTGGTAAAAATACAGCTCAGAAAAAAACAAATTAAACTTGTTTTCTTTATAGGGTTCCGTACCCAAAGAGTCAAACGGACCCTATTACTGAGATTTCGCTGTCCGTCAGTCCGTCTGTCACCAGGCTGTATCTCATGAACAGTGATAGTTAGCCAGTTGAAATCTCTGCAGATTATGTATTTCTTTTGCCGCAATAACAACAAATACTAAAAACAGAATAAAATAAATACTTAAGGGGGCTCCCATACTAAAGTGATTTTTTTTCCCCTTTTTTAGAAATGATGGTACGGAACCCTTCGTGCGCGAGTCCGACTCGCACTCGACCGGGTTTTTTTTTGTGATTTTCTGGAGTATTTAGCTTGAGGCTGGACTTTTTTAACTGTTCAACCTAAATCAGCCAACATAAGTAATGTTGTAATTGAAGACTGCTTGGTGACCTGATGCCGTTTTTCAATGCTGGAAGTTTTCAGATGGAACCTTTCTCTATTTTCGCCGCCCACTGTTTCCAGGTTCTCGCGAACCAGATCATTAGTATAAGCATGAGTTACTACTGGGTACAAGTTTGTGATATAGCATGTGCAGGAGAGCAAGAGAAAAAAAAGATGTATGGTTAGGTAGGTACTGTAAGTGCTCATTCTTTTTCGTAGGTTATCTTAAAGTAACAACCTGTACTTTTCATTTTAGAATTTATTATTTATCTTTCTTTTCGAGCGCAAAATGTCGGTTTGACAAAAGGATACTTATACGGATACGGATACGGATGGGAAATCATCAAATGACTTCTCCCGCTCTGGGCGCAGCGGGAGGGAGTGTCAGGCTTGTACTGACTAAAACCCATCCATGTTCCTTCTTAGCCCTTTGTGTTCCAGGGCCACGGTATCTCTTTCGAACAACCCGCAGCCCTGGCAGGCATCGGACCTCTCGGACCCCTTCCAATTTGCTGACATATCCTTGAGGCGCGCGTGGAACACAAACGCGCCGTCGGCACGGACAAAAGGATACTTTTGTGTCAGTTCTGATGAGTAAGCATACTATAAAGAAATAATCAAATATCTGAATTAATGAGAAAACAACTAATACAATTTAAACACTCACTGACAAAAAAGAAGAAGTAAATTAAATATAAAAAAATTAATAGTGATTAGTTATCGCTCATTTTGCTACGGTCGTTCTTTGTATGTTTCAATGTATTCGTAAAAGGTAGTAGACGGCAGTGGCGGTTTGAATCTATTCGCAATGAAAATACCAGTGAGCTATTTTATGACTCGGAATTAGAGATCTGTGAAATGTCGTGAGAAGATATAAAATGGCTCCAAGTAATAAAACCAAACTACGGATTTTAGTAGCCTAGTGGTTATAATATGCAGCATGCATTACCAGCAAAGTTATTTTTATACATCAATGCGAAATATTATAATCTTCTGACTTTATTTGCTTTAAAAAAACCTTATATCTAGGAAATTAACAAATGAAAATTTATATCAATATTATTACATACAATACTGATTGTCAATACAGTAGGTAATGTAAGATTACAATCCTATCAAAACATAAATGTTAAAATTCAATATTAAGAACATTCGGGGTAGTTGATAACGCCGATAAAAGAATTGAGATCTAAATGGGCCCCAAATTCTGATAAATTAAGCATAAGATTTGACTTGGCTAGTTTTCACATAACTTATATTTGGCTAATCAACTTTTCCTCTTTATTTTACACGCAATCTATTCAACTAAAACTAAACTAAACTAAACTAACTAACTAATTCAATTCAACCGGTTGAGGTATATGTATGATGAGATTTTAAGTTATAGTGGTCAAAAGTGGCTCCAAATAGTTCGTGTAATAACAACACACGGCTGCTGCGTGGGTACACTACATAAATACGAAAAACTTTATGCCGATAGTCACAAGGCCGAATTTCAAAATGCCGATTGTCTTAATTCCGAATGGTTCAAAATTCCTAATAAATAACAACTCCGACTTATCATTACTCCTATTTTTTTTTTATAATCCTAAAGGAGACCAATTTTATCGGCCCCCAAGAAATGTTGATATTACACCTAAAAAAAGTGACTTATTTATTATAGTAAACAAACGAAAGATTATATAAATATCCAACCGGAATCTCGAAATCATAATAAAAAACTGATATTTTGAATATTTTTTAAGAGTCGTTTTATTCCTGTGACGGTCCATGTCATTTGCCAAAAAATGCTTGAAAAGAGGCGTTTTTTATAGAATAAGATTAATTAAAGCAGATATTATTACCATCGAGTGTGGTAATAATTATGTGCTTAATTTATGTAAAATAAACAATATTGAAACAGTGAAGTTGTTTTAATGCTATTTTAAACATTATCACTAATATCGCGGAGGTAGTTTTTAAAAATCAATGTGGCATGGAACGTATTAAATCCAACTTTTTCTGCTAACAGGCCACATCATATTTTGACATTTACTGTTTGTTTATTCTAGATTTCGTTAAATGTTTTATTTAGAGTTTTTTAGAGTTTCCGTCTCATTGGAAAGATTTTATGAAATTGGAATCGGAAAGTTCAGCGCTTACTCCACAAAGCCGTTGTGTTATTGTCCAGTAAGAAAAGTATTATATTTCGCAAAGTGCGAAGACTGTCAGTGACTGCTGTAGACGTTCGCCAACTGGTATGTGTACAATAGATTTCTTGCGAGGTGACTGATACAGCTTTGAAAATGTAAACTTGATTTTATTATTTATATCGCGGCCCTGTGTTGATTAATGCCAATAAATATATTTTGACCCAGAAGAACGGTAGCGGTTTCACTTTTTCACGATTGCCAAAAAATTAAGTGTTGTTTTATGTGATTATAACTTACCTGTTTCTTTTCAGATACTCAACTAGATGCAGTTTGTGGAAACAGCTTAATGTTATTGCAAGAAAGTATTCAAACTGCTCAGTCAACAAGATGATTTGGTTATAGGAATATTTGCATTCCATGTGGGTTTTCAATATAAAAAGCACCACCTGCAAGGTCGAACCACCGGCACCTTTTTTAGATGAAATACTGTTAATTGATCATGATGATCATGATAAAAGAAATTTTTCGTTATGTACAATATGTTTTTGTGTCTCCATAAACGGTAGCTTGGAACTTACAAGCCTAATATTTGGGTCCATATTGGCTCACCTAAAGTTCTTTACCCGAAATTGTTCTTCCTAATGATTTGTAATCCGAATGATCACTCTTCCTAAAATTTTTCATCCTAAAGTTTTCATTCATACTATTTGTAGTGCTACCGACGATGTTCATAACACTCATGTTTCCGAAAATTGTAATTAATAATATCATTATTGTAAATATATTTCAACTCCTACTGTTTTTTATCATAACGCTCTTAACCCTAAACATAATTACCATAATATTTTCACTCATACTCAGAAAGAAACATTTACCAAGTGTAATAAATAATATATGTGAGTACAAGATGATATTTATAGTGCCCCCACCATGAAAAAAATACTTAGAAAAATTTCGCGACCACTTTCGAGGTAGCGCTCGCCGGCCGCTGCCGCAGCACCGCTCGCTACGCTCGCTCGGCTCGCGCGTAGTTGGTCACAGTTATAACCTAACCTAACCTATGGATATCTTTGCGGGTACACACCGCTTTAAATAAAATTAAAGACGACGCTTTAATTAATTTAAAAAAAAATCTAAACAAAAAAGATATGACTTTTAAGAATAGTGTAAAAGATGGTTATTGTGAGAAAATATAGAAAAACAAATAAAAGTATAATAGATGATTATTGCTGCTGACATTATGAAGTTGAATGCTTCGGAATTACAACCTTAGAGACAGAGTAGTTAGGAATTGCGATTGTTAGGATGAAAAATGTTAGGAAGAACATTTTCGGATTTCCAATTATCGGAGTTGAAAATTTAGGTGAACTTTGGCGCACCCCTAATATTTTCATATCAACATATGTAGTATAATATCATACCTAACCAAATAGTTTTTTTTTTAATTCTCCTAGTCATTGTGGCTTTAATGGTGTTTAGAATGTATCTTTACTTACTAATTAATACATCATCATCTACTTAGCCTTCTGGATGTAGCTGAATACCAGTATTTGACTTAGAGTGACTACCTATCTGACCTCCGCAACCCAGCTAGTATACTGGGTAAGACAACTTACTAAACCTGGTTGTCTGACTTTCGGGCCATTGACTACCTGTAACGAGGGTCAAAGATCAACAAATGACAGCCAGCAAAAACGGCTTAACCTAAAGGTCAACCCGAGTGGCTGTTATTGTGTGTGTTATTATTTAGTCACGAGCTCCTCACTACTACTACTATTATTAAAAAATACATATTCTATTAAATAAAATTCCAAACCGTGTTTATATGTTGGTCCAAGCTTATTTCCGGAACTTTTTACTGAAATTATTTTGATGCAATTGTCACGATTTAATAAATTCTTTGACGGAGAACGTTGAAAATAATCTCCGGGCGATGCCGTGCTATTACGGGATTAATTATAAATCGTTTCTCTTAAATCAGTCTATCACATCGTTAAAATCACATTAAAATCCTTCTAGTAGTACAGATACAGCTGAGCGACTTTTTTGATACTATTTATAATTGATCAGAGCACGATTTTAACTTAAAATATCGATGCGATGCACTCATTTGACAATATCGCTCGTTTTAAGGTTATTATTACATTCACGTTGTTATTAGACAAGGCTTAGCTAATATTACCACTGTAATCTAGAGATTATGAGGAATAAATCAATATGCGTTTTATTATAAAACGTTAAAATTTATGGGGTGGGCCTATCTTCCAATGAAAAAAAAAAACCGGCCAAGTGCGAGTCGTACTCACACACACACAGGGTTCCGTACCACCAAACAATAAAAAAAAAAAAAAAAATATTATTAAATTATTTTTATACGTAACAGCAAAATTAAGTTTGTTTTTCATAGTATGTTAATAAAAAACAAAGTTACTGCTGCAGTTTGATGAAAAAGTCCCATATCTCAAAAACTAAACATTATACCTTATTCAAACCAATTTTCGTTGAAAGTTTTTTTTACGTTCTACAAACCTAAATATTTTCAGAATTTTCCTCCTCTTACTTTAGAAATTAGAGGGGGAGGGACACACATTTTACCACTTTGGAAGTGTGTTACGCGCAAACTATTCAGTTTAGAAAAAAAATATATTAGAAACCTCAATATCATTTTTGAAGACCTATCCATAAATACCCCACACGTATTGGTTTGATAAAAAAACATGTTTGAGTTTCAGTTCTAAGTATGGGGGCCCCAAAATTTATTGTTTTTTTTTCTATTTTTGTGTAAAAATCTTAATGCGGTTCACAGAATACATCTACTTACCAAGTTTCAACAGTATAGTTCTTATAGTTTCGGAATAAAGTGGCTGTGACATACGGACGGACAGACAGACAGACAGACAGACATGACGAATCTATAAGGGTTCCGTTTTTTGCCATTCGGCTACGGAACCCTAAAAATTGTCTTTTTTCAATATTCCTAACGTTTATAATTACTATTCTCAAAATACCGAGTTTCAATAGATCGAATAACAAAAAGTCCGACTAAATGATAATTCGAAACATCAAAAATACGAATTCCGATTATTAAAATACCGATTAATACAATTCCGAAATAAAAGCGTCTTGTTAAACTGAATAGCAAGACAAATAAACACATAATAATAATAAGTTAATAGAAATTGCGCACATAGAAGATAAAAATAAAATTCAGTGTCAATTTGCAAAGGATCCAAAATCGTTTTGGCAGTATATTAGATCTAAAAGAAAAACACTTAGTAAGCACAGTATCATAAGAGACGGTCAACATTTAACGGATGAGGAGTGTGCTGGGCAGTTTGCAGACTATTTTGAGTCTGTGTACAACAAGGAGCCGCCCCAACTGGATGCGTGCGCGGCGGCGGCGGAGGTCGGCGCGACCAGTGCACGTGTACATATTGAGACGCTGAGTCTTTCAGAGGTTCAGCAGGCGCTTGGGAGTCTCAAGCCGAAACGTTCGTCTGGCCCAGACGGTATACCAGCGTTTCTGTTCCGAGACTGTGGGAGAGTACTGGCGGAACCATTACTTCACATTTTTAATGCATGCTTAGAACAAGCCACGTTCCCTAATAGGTGGAAGATCACGCGCGTTATTCCGGTTCCTAAAGGAAAGCCAAGTCCGGATATCAGTAACTATAGGCCGGTGGCTGTGCTCTCGACGCCTGCTAAAGTACTGGAGTCGGCTATTCAGCGCTCCGTTCAGGGACAAGTGCACGCACGTCTGTCAGATGCGCAACATGGGTTCCAACCGGGACGCAGCACTGCCACAAACCTACTCAACTTTATGGTACGGGTAGTGCCCGCTGTAGACTCTGGGGTACAGGTAGATGCTGCGTACTTCGATTTTAAAAAGGCGTTCGATACGGTGGATAATGACGTCTTATTAAGGAAGCTCGTGAAAATTGGATGTACATTACCTCTGCTACAGTTCTTCGCTAGCTATACGAAGGATCGCCAGCAATATGTAGACTTCAATGGCAGTGAATCTCAACCGTATTACACGAGATCGGGCGTGAGCCAGGGCAGCAATGTTGGGCCTCTCGAGTTTATAATAATGATAAATGACTTACCGGAAGTCGTCAGACATGGGACTTGTTTATTGTTTGCGGATGACCTAAAATTGCTGCTTGAGGTTGGGGATCACTCGGATTGTGAACGCCTGCAGGATGACATCAACAGAGTGGTCGAGTGGAGCAACGACAACAAACTGTATTTTAATGTTGCTAAATGTTCGGTAATGTCGTTCACTCGCGCGCGAACTCCTTTGAATCATCATTACAAGGTTGAGGAGGAGCCGATGCAACGAGTGTCGCAGGTACGGGACTTAGGGGTAGTCTTCTCTCAGGAACTAACCTTCCGTGAGCATATCAATAAGATATGTAAGAAGGCATACAGAAACCTAGGGTTCGTACTCCGGCAGTCTCAGGGGTTCACCAACATCACGACACTCAAGGTGTTATATGATGCATTAGTAAGAAGTCACCTTGAACATAGTGCATTCATATGGGCTCCTCATGAGGCGAAATATAGTGGAATGTTGGAACGCATTCAAAATAAGTTCACTAGACACTTATATTTCAAACTGTATGGGGTTTATCCATTTTACCCATTACTGTATCCTACACTATTTGTTCTGGGTATGGTAGGGTATAACACTTTAAGGTACGACGGGACTTTTCACTCGTAGCGTATTTAGTGAAGCTACTACGTGGCGTGGCTCATAACCCGGGAGTGCTGCGGCACCTAGAGCTTTGTGTGCCAGACCGGTACGTGTGGAGGCGGCGACGCCCGCCCCTGCTGGCTGCGCCTGCAACCAGAACCAACCTACTGGCGAGAACTCCTCTCACTAGAGCCATACGGGTGGTGAATGAGGTTCACGAGAGGGTTGATGTATTGTGCTGCAACTTGAGTGAATTTGCAAAAGTTACATTATATATACTAAGTTACTTAGATTAAGAATAAATAATATTATTTATAAGATGTAGATGTAGGATTTAGTTAGTAAGGCCAATCTATCGCATTGGATCGCAGATCTGTAATGATAGTTTTAGGTAAGATTTGTATAAATAAATAAATAAATAATTGCCCGTCAGAGAGAATTATAACATTATGTTTAGAATGAGAAGGTAGAATAAAAAAAACATATGCATTTTCCTACTCATAATTGCATAGATTATTTACAGTTATTATCCTTGTGTATATATCCTATAAACAAATTAATTAGGTATCATACTGCATGTTTTACTATATACTCTGCATCTTTGTGTACATTATTAGATCATATTATAATATCCAAGTCAAAACATAAATGTTTTGACAATGAGTGAAAACAAGCAGCTTGCAAGCAAGCATGCAGCCTGCAAACAAGCATGCAACATGTAAGCAGGCATGCAACATGTAAGCAGGCATGCAACATGCAAGCAAGCATGCAAGCAGGCATGCAACATGCAGCAATCATTATTTCTGACACGGCTCCGGCACTGCGGGGTTTGGGCAGCCCCACGCGAGCTTGTCGTCGCAGATGGTTTTAACGCTCACCACCGCAGCTTCGGCTTGCTGGCCGGACAAGCCGGCCAGCCTCAGCCGCGGCGGCGCGCCTTCCAAACACCTGCTCCTCAGCTCGCGGGCCGCTCCACCCCTCCGCGCCTACGCGGGCTTTAATCACACTCTAGGGTAGGGCAGACAAGACTGCGTGAAGTCGGTTTTGCGACTCGTGTCGATTCGTTTCTGTCACTAAATTTTGTAGCACAACATATTGAGTTTTAGTTTATTCGAAGTATTGAAAATCGGAATGTCGTTTTTCGGGCCAAGAACCCTTCGAGCATTTGATTCTTCGAACGAAAGAAAATCGGAAAACTAACAAATTGCATTTATGACTTTCGGTAAAATAAATTTATAATATAATATAATATATATATTTTTTTTTTCGTGATTTTTAATAATAGACAATTCATTATAATTATTAGGTATTGTGAAATTCTGACTTTTGGCATTCGGGTCATTGAAATTTGGAATAAAATATATCAGAGTATTTGGGTATTCCCCTGCTGCATCGCCAGTTCCTTCTTGGCTTGACCTTGGCTTTGCCACGCTACCGCGTGTCTAAATAATAAACCTCAAACGTCCTTTTTTCGCTACGCCACGCGTAGCGCTACGGCGTAGCATAGTGCTTGTTACTTTCTTTAGAAATAGCCATGTCTAAGTAATTTAGAACTGTTTTAACACAATATATTCTCTATTATTTTAAGACAACACCGGTATCAATTCAGAATAGACATTGAATTCCAGAAATAAACATATCATAATAATAAAAATTCCTCCTGAACTGTTCAGAAACAGGATCATATTACTTGGTTCCGATAATAAGGTGTATAGTCACATACCAACATAGTGCAACTATGAGCGGTTCTGAAGAACTTCACAGTTGAAAACGAGGTCGATTCGAGCAATTCAAGTGCGTGGAATTCGTAAGTGAGTTGTCAAAATAATTCGAACAATCCCGTGATTTCCGGCTCAACTATCATAAAGGGTTATAATAAGATAGGTATTTTGCTTTCAATTTTAATCTTTGTTGATTTGATGCCAAAAGGAAACAGACGCTAGATGTGTCTCTTTATTTAAAGCATACAAGTTTGTATAATGTGTTAAAATAAAGGTACCCACCCTTTAGTGGATGCAGGTTGATTTCACTTAATACTATTAATTATTAGCAAATTCGAAACATTCGAAAAGTCAACACAAAAGATATACTACATACAAAACGAACAATTCAGATAAGGGCCGTCACGCATCGAAACGTTAAGCTTCGTGCACATTGAGTTTGGTTTTTTACATCTGAAGTTTTAAAATATTTATTTATTTATTGAAACTTCATGTACAATAACGGTACATAAGCGGACTTAATGCCACACGGCATTCTCTACCAGTCAAGTCCTTTGGGTTAAATAGGACAACAATGTGATATGGTACAGAATAACAACTTGTTTTTTTTAAAATTGTGTATAAACATATATTATTTAAAATAGATGCTTTACACATCTACAATATGAAAAAGACTAATCAATATTTTAACAAAAACAAAATAAAAAAAAGAAACGATAAATCTAATAATAATAACTGTGACTAGATTTCTAATTGAGAACTATTTGGTCTGACTTAAAAAAAAAACTTCAAATAAAGTCGTTCTTTGTATTACGCTTAAGAATTTAATAGAGATATGGATAGAGATTAAAAATATCACGATGTTTTGTCAAGTTGTAGAACATGTACGAAGCAAAGGCGGATCGCCAATTAATAATAATGACTACAACTATTATTTATCTTTCAAAACGGTATAACAATAAAAACATATTTTTTACCATAGTTACGTAATTAAATTCAAACGAAACATGTTTAAACTCAAATACATCGAAAACCGCTGGATGCAAGTCACACGGGACCGGTCAATGTGGCGACACTTGGGGGTGGCCTATGTCCAGCAGTGGACGTCTTTCGGCTGGAATGATGATGATGATGACAACTAAAAACGACTCCAAACATATGAGGGCAGAGCAGTTTACACACAGTACACAGAACCTTAATAGCCCGAATATAATTATGGCATTGTGCACACTTTTTCTGTGGCGTTATTTCTCTCTTAAATGTGCCCAGACGTTATTTAAACTTCAAAATTCTCTGACATAACCTTATTAGCTTAAACAACCATACGATAGACATAGCTAATGTTTTTTTTTTTTGCATTTGTTTCTGTTTTGAATGTCCCAGATGTAAGTTAAACTTGAAATTCATAGCAAAACCTCAGTTTTGTTGGACCTTCACAAAAAAAAAGGTCACTAGACCAATATCACACTACATTTAGGCCTTTGCTTGACCGGGTATAATTGGATCTTGCTCTGACTTCAAGGTGATGTATTGCAGCCATTACTGGCCATTCGAAGCAGACATAGTTTAGCGGTGGACTTAGATAGGTTTATCATTTCTGGCCAAAGTTAATATGAAGTTAGGTTGGAATAAAGTTGCTTAATGTAATATTTTCTAGGCTTAATTATCCCGTTATTTACACGTGCGTATATTAATAAGATACACCCTGCTACTATTTATGTATTTTCGTGGAAACACTTTGGGTTTTCTCCAGATTATGAGATTTTTCTTTCTTATTTTGGGGAGGCATTATAAGGTCGTCTTGACGTCTTATTTTCTCGTCCTTCCAGTCGGTATTTATAAAAGATAGAAATTCAACAGAATTTGGTCTTTCCCAAGCTGCGGAACAAACCTCAAGATGCATCTTGTCTGACGTGGCAAAAGGTAGCTTGATCAGAAAATACATAAAGGACCGAACAATTTGAAACAATAGTTTAGATGGAAAAAATATCAAAAGCACAAAGTTTGTCCGAGTTTTCTTCCTGTTATCGTGGAAGCATCCTTATGAAACCGCATCGCGGACAATACAGCTTTGTACAGCGCTGCACAGTGCTGCACTGACGTTATCGCTGTCACTTCCCTTTCCTGTGTGTTTCTAAATAAAGGCGCAGACAAAGCGACGACTGTTGAAAGAGAAAAAGGACCAGTTTCAAATAAAATGGAGAGAACTAAAATTATAGTAAAAAAATGTGTGTTTAGAAAAAAACGTAATGACAACAAAAACTTTATATATAAATTAAAACATACATCAAGATAAATAAGTAAATCGATTATTCGATAAAAACATATTAATGTTCCGGTTTGAAAACATTAAAAGAAATCACAAAACACTGCTGGTATTTAACTAACGGTGTTGTTCAAATATAACATATATTAATCTATATTTTAACTTATCCTATAGATCTTGTTATTATGTTATCATAATTTTTTTTATGTTCTTAAAGTTACCCCTTTCTCTATGTCGGTCAATCTATTATAGGAGCGCCCCCTAAAAATAACTGAACCAAACCCATGGCTCTACAAATATTTTGGGTTACCCTCGAAACCGATTGAAATACAATAACCATCATCCTTTTTAATTATGTTAAGATCAGTTTTCAGTTCAACAGGATGCAGCTTTATACAGGTATTTTATATAGGGTGACTCCCTATCTAACCTCCACTGCCCAGTTTCTGGGAAAAACTGGTTATCAGACTTTCGAGCAAAATATTTCAACAATTTTGTCTAATTATACACACCACGGTCATATATTTATACCACCCTTAAACTTCCTTAGCGAATAATTTACGACATCCGGATTATTTTATCAAAGGGTTTTGCAAAGGGTTCATAAAATTCACACTAACAAAATCGCAAGGGTAAAAACTCCCTGTGTATAAACATGGCGTCAAAGGAAAACACCCTTTGTTGTCACGTTTTAATAGGCTATTGCATAATACTCATTGAGTTATTTAAATGAAAATTTAAATATTTAGACAAAATACCAGACCCAAGCATATCATAATCATACTATAAAGTTCCTAATATCGGGTCCGTTTTCACAAGGCTACTGCTCTCAGACAAAATACGGATACAATTATCACCTTTCTCGACTCAATATCCCAAATTTTTTTTTTGTTTCGATTTAAGTGAATACTACAAACTTGTTTATCATCCCTGTTTTATTTAAAACTTCGTTGTCATAACGATGAAGTTTTATCATTCAAAAGTTAAATTAAGAAGAGCTTTATACAAAAGCGTTATTGATCGGTCCAATAATATCTCAGCCACAGTTATTGACCTTGAGTAAAAGGTCTTATGTCCAAAAACGGTAAAGCAGCATTAAATCCGTCATACCCACCACCCGACACCGAAATAACAAGAACAAATTAAATGTTATATCGTAGAACTGACGTTACCGTAATAAAATATCAGTTATGAAATAATACTGGGTGTAAGATCCTCTTGAAAGACGATACGGGGTCCTGTAAAAGCTGCTAGTAAAAAATATTTATTGGCAATAAATGGCGGCCGCTGTATCGTTACGACGATCTGGTGGGCTTGCAGCAGTAAATTTAATTTGGCCATTGATCGACCGCGGTGATACACTATACCTACTGGCTCTATGTGTGTGGAGCTCAAAGTAAATGTCATCGGGGTTGCGTGACTTGGCGAAAAAATATACTGAGTAGACAGTATCCATACAATGTCATGCTTTATTAGCTATGTAGTAAAAATATCTCGTTTGTAAAGCAAAGTCAGACCAATATAAAAAGCTGATAAACTTACTTGATTGTAATAGATATTGAAAGTCATACAAACGCTTTAATGCATAAACATAACAAAATAAGCATACACCCAAAAAACAGAAACATCTATAAAACCTAGGAAATTAACAATCATAGGCTCGGTACACTCCCACTCACATTCTATTTGTAGTATACAATAGATTTCCCCTGAGAACTCTTAGGAATATATTATTTTTTGAGAAGTAAAGGGGTCGTAAGTCAAACAAGTTTGTGAACCGCTGGATTTGAGCGTATTTCCCGCGGGTGACTTGATTACTGTACTGAATGTACTGTAATGTACTAGTACTTGATAGTCGTGTGTCACTAGTGAATTCAGCGGAACCTATGTGTGTGTTTTTTTTGTCTTCATTACTAGGTACATGCTGATGTGAGCGAACAAACGTGCCAGTTTCAATAATACTATATAATGTGTGTTAGTGATGACCTAACACGAAATGCACTAGTTCTCCCCGTCATCGTCATTGCGATATTATTTTTTTATCCCGGACATAACTGAGAACTTTTTAGTTATGAAGATATTGAAGTGATATTGGAGTGTGGTTAAATAATATAAGCTATGCGGACGGCATGATGCTGCTGAGTGCATCGCCCTGTGGCCTCAGCAAGCTGTTGGGGATTTGCGAAAGATATGCATTACAACTTACATGGACTTGTGTACAATGTGAAAAAGAGTGAAGTTATGGTAAAAGTCAAAGGTTCAAACTAGGCTGATAATCAGCACTTTTTAATCGTCAAAATTACAAGAGACAGTCTCCCAAAACGCCTGCCCTTCGCCACTTCCTAGTGTTTTAGCTGGGAGGAAGAAGTGGCAGAACAAACTCCCCAGCAATTAATGATCGGTCTTTGAGGCTGGCAGCAACGGTGTACCTATTGAGATGCCTACCATCAAACTGAACGATGTTTCTCTACTGAGAGTAAACCAATTTAAATATCAAGGGCACGATCTGACTGCCGACCTCAGGGATGAAAATGACATCACCGGGAGCAAAGGGCGCTCTCTGTACGTGCTAACATGATAGCTAGCAGGTTTGCACGCTGTTCGAGTGAAGTCAAAGTACCATAATTCCTTGCAAATTATACTTCATTCTATGCGTGTAGGCCTAATTTTACACTAAAAGCGTATAGCGCCCTTCGAGTCCAATACAACAACGCGTTTTGGGTGCTCATGGGGTTGCCGCTTTTCTGTAGCGCTTCAGGGATATTTGCAGAAGCTTGCGTAGATTGTTTTCTTAAGTAATTCGTAAGACATGCGCATTCCTGAAACGCAGGGTACGGGGCAGCGCCAAAAGCATCCTAAAAATGACCTCAGGCCGACTGGATTGCGCGATCGTTAACCGGTGCTGCACAATTTCTGCTGGACCTGCAGCATAGTAACGATGTGCCCCATTATTAGGTTAATTTCATGATTTGGGTATAATTTAGTTTATTAACATAGATATAAGTGAGATTGTTACTAACACTATTAGTTATGTAACTCGAATCGAAGAAAGGCAGACAGGATTTTTATTATTGAAGGCCAAAGTTCAAACGTTTAAAAAAAAAACATACTACTTTTTAAGGGTAACAAGGGTAAGGGTAAGGTTACCCTAGAAACTCTTTTCACTGATGCCGTGTACTTTCAGACAGTGATGACTGTGATGAGATATAAAATCACGCCTGTGATCCCACAATAGTTAGGCAGAAGTGTAATATAAAGTGCCTTAACCCACAACAATAAGGCAATAAAACAATAAAACAATGACAAGGACTTAAAGCAAGTTTAAGTTTTCTCGAGACCGTTGCTTATTGTCTTCTAGCGACATTTTCAAACTTGGAGATTTCAGTGCAATCTTATACAACTATACGTATACATTATGCATACTCATAAACCTTCGGGAAAAAATTATCGAAATGATGAACCTCTAAATAGCGGTTTCACAGACAAACACGAAGAGTGTCTTATAATTATAACAAAAATAAATGAGAAATATTACACCACATTCTTCTCACGAATCACTTCCGCTATGCCAATTTACCGGTTGTGCGTTGTTTCGTCGCTAATTGTTTCATCGAATTTTGTTTCACATAAATTGTTTCTCATATTATCATTTCATAGAATAATTAATTCGCAGAATACTTACTTTGAAGAAATTTAAATCATCGATTTTTGTTTCAAATAAAGTTTTATGTTAGAATATTCATATCCTAGAATAACAAATCAAATATTATTTATCCACATATTGTTTGTTTCACATAAAACTTATTACGAAGAATAACATTTTAATCGACTGACAGTTTCTAAAATTCAAACCTTTGACAAATGCTTATCCTCCTATAAAATTATAACACCGGGTTCACAAAAATGATGCGGGTAAATTATTTTCAGGCAGGAAAGCAATCTTGTTATTCTCACTAATGGTGTCCATGCCTGTTGCATGCAGCATGCAGCAAGCATGCACTTGCAGCATGCACGCAAGCATGTAACATGCAACAGGCAAGGTTTCTGTCACGGCTCCGGCGCTGCGGGGCTCCGGCGGCCCCACGCAAGTTTATCGTCGCAGATGGTATTAACGCTCACCACCGCAGCTTCGGCTTGCTGGCCGGCAAGCCGGCCAGCCTCAGCCGCGGCGGCGATCTTTAGAAACCACCTGCTCCTCAACTCGCGGGCCGCCTCATCCCTCCGCGCCTACGCGGGCTTAAATTACACTCTAGGGGTAGGGCATACAAGACTACGTGGAGTCTGTTTTGCAGCCATTCGTTTCTGTCACTAGCTTTTGTAGTACAACATATTGACTTTTAAAGACAATATTTTAATTTAAGGTTAATAATTTCGTTGAAATAAAATACCATGGAAGAAACATACATCGAACAAACAATATTCGTTGAAAAATAATTCTGCTGTTTGATAAGTTGGTAAAATAAAAAAATGTGATTGTAAAATTCTTTGAATTGTGTTTCTGTAAAAC
The DNA here is from genome assembly GCA_963082945.1 of Cerastis leucographa. Classification (NCBI taxonomy): domain Eukaryota; kingdom Metazoa; phylum Arthropoda; class Insecta; order Lepidoptera; family Noctuidae; genus Cerastis; species Cerastis leucographa. The sequence continues at coordinate 13,309,539 of OY720356.1, read as the reverse complement.
ATTTTTCATTCAAGTAAATAGTAGTCGAAACAAAAATATTCGAAATAAAAATACGGGGACTAAATATTATGTGAAACATTTTCTGGGAAACGAAATTCTGTCAAATTTCTGTCTACGAAACAAGGTGACACCCAATTTACCTTTACGTGGACTCGTGACTTTTGATGGTTTTGATGCATTGTCTTTTGATTCACCTCGCATCGCTGTCACAGAGTACGGTCACATTAAAAATGAAATACGGTTGTGCTTTTAATTAACGAAGTAATTTCACTGATCCGGTGATACCGTATTTTTAATAATACATTGATAAGTACTAAGCTAGCATAAATGCAAGGTTTCGAGTATTTTAATATTCTGGGTATCCGATTAAGTACCTAATATTTAACATTACCACTTAATAAAATTTACAATTGAAATACCATCTTCAATTCAGGCTAGCCTAGTACTTTCGTTAAGGAAACAAGGTACAGAACTTAAGCACAAAATGTGTGTGTGAACAGAAACCAAAATATCTTGAATACAATAGCATTTATTTACTTTATTTATTTATACTTATATTTACATATAATTTACTCTTTTAAATATTTCTATATGAAATGTTTTTTTTTTTTTTTAATTGTATAATGTTGATTATCGGTGGTCAAGGCTCTGGAGAGAGGAACCTTGTAATAATACTATTATTAGTTTGTATTTGAAACACTTATTACAAACCAAATCGAAAATTATATTATATATGAATAATATAATTATTTTTTGATGGTGGCTTGAGAAATATCACTCCACTCTTCTAACAATTTTTCTCGGTCAGATGGACTTGATTTCTTTTTTCAGCTTGCTCAAAATTGATGCATGTCTAAACTCAGTGCAGGCCAGTCCGTCGTCAATATACTGACTTCGTCCTGGTGTTTAGCAGGCGTGTATAATAGTGCGAGCGATAATATTTTGTACCACCAACGTTGGAACAATGGTGTTCAAGGGGGTGGTTTAGAGAATGTTGGTGGAATACCGATCACTAGTCAAATGACCAATAGCTGAAATAAATCAATTTACTATTTCTTATTATAATTAAAGAGAGTTTCTTGACTTTTATAGACTTTTTTCTATTTCTTTTCGGCACACGTTTGACAACTTTCGGCAACTTGTCTGTTTATTGTACAATATCTGTACAATAAACAGACAAGTTTGCATGAATTGAAGATGGTACTTCAATAATTAGTTTAACCTATATTTCAATATATATATAGTAGACCACCTTGAATGTATACAAGCCTAGTACCAAAATTGGAGTTTGGAGAATAAACTGGTTTGTTTCTCTGTTCCAATAATAAAAAATAAATATGACTTTATTTGTAACTAAAAGCGTTTCATTTTTTGTTTTCAGTTTTTGTTTTAATACAACACAAAATAACAAGTATATAAAAGACCAGTTTTATTAAATAAATAAATAGAAAAATTGTTTTTTTTTTCCGTTCTGATCCCAAAAACTAATATTGTTTCAACTCATACCTATTTTCTATTCCCATGAACATGATGTTATTTCTATGAACTGAAAAGGCGTGTAAGGTCTAAATATTAACTAAGACACCAAAAAGCAATTAACTTCAAGTACGTGTTTGTTCTGCAGATTTGACATAAAAATGATGTTAAGTTACGTATGACCAAGTAATGATTAAGCATTATCTAACTTTTTGCAATGTATTGCTACCTAATGAAAAATCATCACTAAGGTAAGGGTAGACCCATTATATTTGATATACCTAACCGTAAAAACCATCGTTACTATGAAACGTTCTACTCAATTATATCATACATAGTGCAAAGATAGCATGAACTAATAAAGTCAAGTCCCACTTCAGAAGTTCTTATTCGCACTTCACATGTTTATTTTACCCTCAATAAATTACTACGCTGCCTACAATGTGACACTTTTATTGTGACCTTAAAGTTAGGAAAAAGTTTGCTAGTGTAGTCGAAAAGTGTCATTTATGAATTTACGACACTATTATTTCTTCCCATCCTACTTAAGTAGGGACTAGAGATAGAATAGTTTGCCGTGACATATGCCGTTAATGCGTCCACTTTATACAAAAGATAAAAGTTTTGATTGCTTCTCTAAAGTAGTTTTGTCATTGATGGCGTATGCTAAAAAGTAGGAAGTAAAATATTGGGTCGGGGGAAGTGGTAATAAAACTGCAATATAAGTGAACAGCGGCGATGATCGTGTGCCAACTTTATGCAACGTGGCGCAGGCATTCTCTGTGATAAATGTAGGTTCACTACAGGCGGGCTTACAGAAGAATAACAAACCGGTTATTGATGGTGATAAAAAAGCAAGAATAACCGATTTAACTGCAATGTGGTAGACTCGGAAGGAAATGGCGTAACGGGCTACACTAAACTAAAGAAAAATGCAAAGACGGATTTGTGAACTTTCCCTACAGTAGGATTGAACAGACTACTGATAGAAAATAACAGATTTTAGAAAGATCTTTACTACACCGCCAATCTCTTCCATCCAAATTATTCCAACGGTGACGCCAACAACAGCAGTGGTCAATGTTATCCAAATAATCCAATAACTCTGACCTTTATTTGGTTAATCGTCAATATTCAATAAACAGGTCTATGCCAACTCCACGTTAATAGTTTCAACAAGCCGTAGCAAAGTATTAGGCCCTTCCTAAAAGGTAACTGCTCTAGGCTCAACGGTAGCAAAATTGCAAATCTTGCTATAAACTTGTAACAAATTCTATCATCCTCCGGCCTTATTGCCCTTGTTTGGCTCGTTTTATTTATTTTAACCGTCGTAAATGAGATGTAAATCCGAGGTAACATTAACCTGTATAAACTTCTGTTATTAGGGGATTAAGCGTCTCCAATTAGGTATAACAACCTGGTTTATTAACACTGCTAATTATTTCAAACTCTTTAAGTCATGCGTTTCAATTACTGTCTATTGAAAACATGGATGTACTTACTCTTCGTGTAACTCACGTAGTATGGGATGAATATGTACCCTAATTTAGGTACGTATCCCTGTTCACTACGCGGAAATACCATGTGTAAGGATTTCCTTTGATTAGAATATAATTATAATGTTTAATTGCAAAATTCGCACGATGGAATGTTATTACCTGAAATATGTCTCAAGAATGTTTTAGTCTGTAATTTTGAATAAATTAATTTCGTGATTATCCTTTTTCGAGTGAGATATTTTATAAGATGAGGCTCCGATTGCTTTCTTATCTCTTTTAGTAAAAATATTTTTTCGTTTTAAAATATTTTAACAAAATATGTAAAGGACAAACTAGTTTTGTTTTTAAACTACCCTTCTCCGTACCAATATTCAGTGACAAAGTCCTAATCTGTGGCAGAGGCAATGTTCGTCCCTCGAAAGCGGCTGGGGTGTTAATACGATCTAAATGAACCGTAAAACTTTAAGGCTCGTGCCTGGTAATTTAAGCTCGTTGAATAACGTACCGCTCACGGTAAATTTTCGATACAATTTTCGACATGACACTTTTAATTAAGCAGTATATTGTAACTAATACGTAGGTCTAGTTGTTGCATTCACAACTGCTGAGCATGTGATCCTTGGTTTGATTACCGGGTCCACCAAATTTTTATTCGGTTTTTCCATTAGGATATTTTTTTCTTTTTTTTTTAAAACATTGCCTCGCACTAGGAATTTCTCCTGTATCGTGGGTCCGTTTACAAACAAACTCATACACACACAGCCAGACCCGGAACACCTATCTGTAGGCCAAACAAATATTAGCAACATACTGGATTTGTGGCAATAGGCTCGCCCCCTATTATATGGGACTATTACCGGCAAAATTTGGGAGTACTGTTAGGTACACTGCCTAACCCTTCCGGAATTACAGGCGTAATGTTATGTTGTATTTTGTAACTAAATGATTGGCAGGTTCACATTACTATAATGCATTAACAAGTTTTCTTAAAAACTAGAAAAGAAATGATAAGAATCTTGTCTTTGGTCACTCAACTGGACCCGCTCGCTACTAAAGCCCGTGGGTTGACAAGGTTTTATTATTCCCTCCTTTATTTTGTAAAAGCACATATTTTTTTAAATACTTTTTCATTTGTGATTACTTCGGCATGAAGAGTAAAATCTCTTTCAACGAAAACATGTCTTCAGTTTAATCGAAGCTTGTTAAGTTTAAGCCCGTAAAGTAATTGGACCAATCACCTCTTCAAGATCACGTAACAGATTCTGATATTGATCCAATTAGGAAACCCTTAAAATTGCCTCGGACCTCTGGGATATTAAATATTTACCTTTGACTTTACCTGTTCGTCCAATCCTTTCCGGTAACTCGAAAGTCGCCCCTTGAGAAGAGCAAGATAGCGATCAAAAACAGCTTAAAGTTTTCCTTATTTGGATTGTCCCGAGACGCAAATTCCCTGTTTAATTTTTAATTTAGTACCTAATGTTTATTTTAGGGTCGAGCCTATTATTGTTAAGTGACAATTCTAATGCTACCAATCGGTGCGATTAACCTACCTAAGGTCTATTCTATTTATTGTAACTTTTATTGTTCCTATACAGATTGGAACAATAAAAGTTAAAACAACAGAATAATTGAAGAATTTAAAATGTTATTTGGAAACTACAGAGTTTCCAAATAAGTTTTTTTTTTTTTTTTGTTAAAAAGCTATTTTTATGTATAATAATAAAACAATTGAATTCCTTCTCTTGACATTTAAAAAAGACCGGCCAAGTGCGAGTCGAATTCGCGCACGGAGGGTTCCGTACCATTAGGTATCTATAAAAACGAGCAAAAAAAATTTTTTTTGGTCGTAATCGCCCTTAAATATTTATTTTCTTCTGGTTTTAGTATTTGTTGTTATAGTATCAACAGAAATACATAATCTGTAGAAATTTCAACTGGCTACCTATCACGGTTCGTGAGATACAGCCTGGTGACAGACGGACGGACGGACAGCAAAGTCTCAGTAATAGGGTCCCGTTTGACCCTTTGGGTACGGAACCCTAAAAATGGTTTATTTCAAGACCTTGATCCATGTGATATTAGTAATACACACTACTTAAAAGCTACTAGCTCCTGCCCGCGGCTTCGCCCGCGTGGAGTTCGGCAATTGCCCACGTGTGCTTTACCCCCGCAAAATAATGTCAAAAATAATCATTTAAATGTTATAGATAATAGTTGTTGCCCGCGTCTACGCTCGCGCGTAATTGTAAGTACCTATAGGAAAAAAAGTTGTGTTAAAGTCAATGATTTTCAAAGTAAGAAGAAGCCAGAGAATGCATTCTGCGGTGTGATTCTGTAAGACCTCACTTAGAACTTCGAATCTGAATCTGCTGTGAGTTTCTTGATTGGCATTCTGTAAGGTAATTTCCCTTGGCTACAAAATCAAGGTCATTTTGAACCTTACGCGAAGTGACAGTGGATAGCAATGTGAGATGTGAGTTGTCGTCTGAATTTTACAGAATCGACGTACTGGTTATAAAGAAGGATGTATCCCACTATTTCCATGGAAAAGACGGTGTTTTTTTTTTTTTTTAGATTCTTAGTGACCTGAATGGGTTGATCCAGAATTTATTTTATACATGCAGTCACGCCCTTCGACACAGTTCATGTTTTAAATAAGCAGACTTATTTTTTTTTTAATCAATAAGACTCTCAGATTAAACTAAACTATTTAACACCCGGAAAACTATATTAATAATGAATTATCGTAGCACGTGTTTGTAAATGACATTTGCGGTGTTTTCTGTTGGGTCTAAAATTACTACTTAAGTTACTCGCAGAGCTCACTCCGGAGTATGCAACATAAAACTGCCCATGTGAGAAACATCAATACTAGCCCTATGGCTATCCTAGGGGAGGATATTGAGATATTGTGTATTTTAAATTTCATTATATGGTCCTAGAAAATGAGGTCTAAATAAAAATTAAAAAGAAAATTTTCTCATTTTCATTGCCAGCGACCCGGAAAACCACGAAAACTCTCGGCGCGTTCGTGTTCCACGCACACCTCAAGGAGATGTCAGCAAATCAGAGGGGTGAAAGAGGGCCGATGCCTGCCAGGGCTGCGGGACTGTTCGAAAGAGATACCGTGGCCCTGGAACACAAAGGGCTAAGAAGGAACATGGATGGGTTTTAGTCAGTAAAAGTCTGACATGAAAAAGTAAAGTCAGTCAGTAAAGTCTGATATCTTAGTCAGTCAGTCAGGACTTTGAATTTTATATGTAACGAACGTAAACGAACTCGACTCGTATGACATGGCAGTCCAACGGTCACAACACTAGGCTATCAGGATGCATGTGTGTATTGTTTATTATCACTAGCTTCGAAGGAAACCAGCATTCCCGAGAGATATTTCTTGACGGCATGTAAAGCCAAGTCAGAGACCCATGGGCAGTTAAAAAACTCTGACAACACGTTAGGCACACACCACACGATACAGAAGAACAAACGTAATAAAGATTTTAATTCATTTATCTGCTGCACTCACCTGACGCATCGGGTATAAGTACCCAATGCACAGTAATTGTGCAGCTTCACTAATGGCTTTCAGAATGTTGACACTCCCACACATTCTCCGCATCATAGAAGCAATATTTTTACGCAAGACAACATTGAAACGTCAGAGGTCGATTTTACAATCTTCAGATAATTGATATCACAAAATAAATTATATTCCACACATAAAAGTTATAAGACGCTTGAAAAATCGTCTGCAAGCACAAAATTTTGTCTACCGTCCACAAAACTCATGATTTATCAGCACAATTAGATAAAACCTTAAACCATCAACTCATGAATTCAAACGCAATACCAACAAAGTAAATTCACTAAAAGAATAATGGAAGAGATTATCGTGCCTCTTGAAAAACATCGCCAACTCGAGCTTCGAAGAGTTATTCACACAGGGTAATCTTTTATTTCCCGGGAGTGAACGGGAGTTTTACCGCGGCGGAGATTTGCAGATTCCTTCAAGAAGGAAGCGAATCAACGATTGCTTTGTTTAGGCGGAATTACCCCGAGAGAGGGAAATGTTATGTTTAAAGGTAAATGCGGCTGTCTTACCCAGCCGCTTATTATACAATATTTTATCATCTTCCACTGGGGTAGTTAAAGTGTTGTCGGACGCAGCGATAACGCTCACCATTGTATTAATAATTGTGTCGCCAGCACCTGTAGCTATCAGTATTTCCACTAATTAATTCATGTAATTTATAACGCTCGGGGAAATATTCTAGCTAATGACACTGGTAACCGGATAACTTGAATATTCATTGATGGGAATATTTTAAACTAAGTAAGGTGCGGGTAAACATCGCAGCTGAAGATATTATTAATGTTCCAAATTAATATTGGTATTACCGAGAGCACAAAATTTACAACATAGATACAATATAAACAAACGAGCAGATCTACTCGTAAAATTAAATAGAAAAACATTTTTATTGCTAATTACAAAGGAGAATTTATTATAAGAGCTCCAATGTTTCCCTAATATTTTAATTATCTGAAAACTTTACATAGCGTACTACAGGATCAAGCCCTTAAAGAGCTTAATAGTGGAATATTTACATGATAGTGAACACGTTTACAAATTCACGGCTTTAATACCAAGTTAAAAAGGTAGCGAAAAAAATGCTTAAAGCATTCAAATAATCCGAGGACCGAGTCTGACCTAGTGCAACGGCTCGGACATAATAGCCTCGTTACTTTTATGTTTTTGGTTCATAAACCGTGTTCTCTTAGCGTGGCTGTGGAAACGGGGCATATCCACAGATGCCGGAGATTCTGATCCAAAGGGATATTGATGACTGTTTTAAAACCTTTGAAGATTTTGCTGTGTATTTTTGTTTTAAAAGAGTTCAAGCGTACATCATTTTAGTTGTCATACCAAGTTGAACAGAAATTATTTGATGACTTCTTTCTTGACAGCCTCGTTGGTCAAGTGGTCGCATGCGGGACTGTTGAGGATGAGGTCTAGGGTTCGATTTCTAGGTCGGGCAAAGTGTTAATGGGTTTTTCCATCCGGATCAGTAGCAGCCGCGACGTCGCTTTACATTACATGGGACTTAAAAAACCATAACTGGCGAAATGCTCCTAACCCTTTGGGGGTAACAGACATGATGATATGTTATGTGTAAATTCATTCATTTTGTATTTTTCGTCAAAAACGCAAATGCTGCAAAAGGTTCATATTGTGCAGCAACACCCAGAGAGAATAAATGCCACTCAATGGTCAGTACTTTAATTTTATGACAAGCCATTTATTTCCTCAAGGGTGAAACATACTGACACCTAACGCGTTAAGGGTAAAGCTTCCTAAACCGGCAGATTTTCTGCAGGGCCGACCAGAATGACAATTAATTATGATAATGCCCAACAAAATTCGGTGGTATTAACACCCCACGGCAGACAAACCAGGTGGTTTTGATGTGGAGTATTGTTTATAGTGACATTAATGGGTTTTTATTTGATTTGCTTTAGCTTATTACCACACATTGAAATATGTTTATATCTTGATAACTGAATTAGAAAGATTTTTTAATTAATAGTTCCGAAGCCGAACCGAACCTTTAACCGCAGCGGCAAAAGCACTACTAGATACATATCATAGAAGCATGCCTACTTTCCATGCTACTATGAAAACGCTTCTGCAGATGGCGAAATTGCCGTCAGTTGCCGTTTTCAAGACAAAAACTAATCGATAAAATTACATAGATCGTATCGATTGCCCAGGACTCCTTAGTCTTCTATGCCACTATTTGTGCCCGACAATCGGACACCGTCAGAGCCCAATTTGTTTGCCCAACCTTTCTCTAAAACTGTCGCCAGAGCGAATTCGCCGGTGTATCGTATTCTCGAGATGCTCAACGCCCTTCTGACTGCCAACTATGAATGTGATGAGTTTGCGGATGAATGGAATAAAGTAATGCTTATATGTCTGAAATGCTTATATGTCTAAAAATATGCAAGAGTTTCTACTGTTCCGGTTTAGTTTTAGTTTAACTTATTGAATGTCGTCAACTTTATGTCCTACCTTTTTCTGTTTCCATGTTAATAACGGTAATTGGTGTTATACCGTTTTAATCTTATATATAAAATTCACGTGTCACAATGTTCGTTCCCGTACTCCTCCGAAACGGCTTGACCGATTCTCATGAAATTTTGTGAGCATATCAGGTAGGTCTGAGAATCGGCCAACATCTATTTTTAATAAACAAAAAAAAAAAACCCCGCGAACGAAGTCGCGGGCAGCAGCTAGTTAACTATAAATAAATAGAAAACAGGTACCTTGCTTTGTTTTGTCTCGTAATGATCTATTCTTTCGATTGGAAGGCTTTGCCGTTTTGCGGTTGCGTCCACTCGTCGGAATTTAAGGCCTATGTATCCCGAATGGAGGCACCTTCATTTGTCATCAAACATCTCATAGAAGGTAAGGATATTCAGTACACGTTCACTCGATATAATTTTGGTTATTAATTTGTATACAACGACAAGCATTAAAGCCAAATTCCACCTTTAACAAATAAACAGAAATTCAAAGGGAATTTTAGCTATTCAACCCAGTATATTGTATTATATTAAATTGTATATCAAGAGGTAAATATGATTTCATTAATTTCATATACCAAACTGTGTACCTATGTTCAGTTCCAATACAACAAATTAACAGAGAGCTCCAATTTACGTAGCTTATTCCACTAGCAGGTGTTGATTCAGGAATTCCGTCAATGAATCTACGTAGGTATGTTTGAGATCTTAAATTAAGGAAATCTTATTACGAAATTCCGACATGTGTCGCAAGCTAAAAGCCGGGGCGGGGGATCCGTGTGGCCTTAATGAACGTGCTCAAAATTTATAACACCCTTAACCTTTTAGTTACTTTGCAAGTAAATTGGACCTCAAACGCGCTTACCTTAATGGGCGATAACTTTTGTATATTTTGTACATATCACCGGTGCAATGTTTGCGAAATAAACGTGAAGCCTGTCAACCTATTAATTAAGTGCCATATTTTCTGCTATGAGTCTGGTGTCTGAAACGTGTTTGTGGTGTGTGCGTGTTTTTATTGTTGTAGATATCAAGGCTTATCTTTATTGGATTTTCCTTTTTTTCCGACAGACTCTGGAATATTTTCCATGTAAACATTCATATTTGTTAAACCTATTGTCTGCGGCTATGGACTGTAATAAAAATTAAGGGAGAGATAAAAACGTATATTTGAATTTATTTCGAAACAAGTAATCCGTGGTAACTGAATATTCAAACGTTTACAGGCGTGTTGTCAAGCGTGATATTGCTATCACAACCCATTATATCTGTAACAGGCATTAATTTAGACAGGTACACGAACATTCTAAGCATAAAGGGAATTAAACTCAAAATTGTTAATATTATAAATGTTTATTTAAAACTTAAACAAATACACAGGTACAAGATATCTTACTCTGAGAAAATAGGCAGGGCTCCTGACTACACCATTACAAGTCAACTAGGTTAAACAAATTAAAAGAAGGCTACTATTTAAGTGCTTTCGCTATAAACCCTACAAACTGAATGTGAAAAATACTAACTTTTTGTATTTACTATTTCATTTTGCCATTATTTTTGTTCGAAATAACAAACAGAAAAATGATAGAAATAGTGAATCGTTTTTATGTAGAATCAACTTAATAACCCCTTAGCTTATGATCTTAGCGGTTATAAGTTGAAGTACAGTGAAAATAATCAGTGCAGCAAGTCCTGGTTGGAAGGTAGAGGCCCCTCCGGTGACGCTATTGATCCATCTTGTATAGTTCGAAACACGGGTGTATACTTCAGGAAAAGGAGAAGTATTAACACATATGTTGGATATTGAAAGAATTCCAGCCAGTCCTCCGTTGCAGACTAATCCATTGCCGTAGTCACCCTGTAAAAAACGAACAATAAAAATAAAAAAAAAAAACAGAAATGTATGAAGGACATCGACAATGACAGACTTTTAGTAGTATTTGCAAGTAATACTTATCAACACTAATCAGTCGCATAACATTACATGGAATTCGTCCTCTGAGAAAATACATACGTGATTTGTACAATAAAATTCTAACTTTTCTCATCGGTAATATAATCGGTTCATTTAAGCCTGCTTGCACTACAGACCACTAAATACGTTTAGTGCTTAACGTCTTTAAAATATTATTCTGTCTGTGTCAATCGTTCCAAGGTCAAAGAGACATAATGGTTTTTTAATTTATTTTTATTTTATCAAAGATTTAGGTTTAATTTATTTAAAACAGTACTAAATATAAATAAGAAAATGTTTAAAAATGTTTTGTGAAACAATACAGAATGTACGTTTCATCTTAGCGATACGCCTACAACAACACACGTCACTTTTTCGGAGAAAAGTGCTGATCCCTAAATAATTGGGATAAAACAAGGCCAAAAGACAAAATCCTATGGATTTACTTTTCACATCATCCAGAATAATAACAAATCCTATTTAGATTTTGGACGAATTGAGATGTGAATGACACGGAACAAGGTATAATCGTTTGCTTAGCTGTTTTAGCTTAGGTTTGTTTTTAAATATTTTGAACGGCAAAAGAGGTACGAACTAGTATGCATGGACTGTCTAGCCTTACTCCTGGTGTACACCATGTATGTACATACAGGTCGATTTTCAGTGGTATTGAAATCATCATAACAATGCAGAATAACAATTCAAGTCTATAGGTAACGCTTGACTGTCTGGAAATGCCTCTCGGGCTTTTTACTACTCGTAACGACTGACAAAGACCTATTTAACTATGACTGTGGTAAAAATATATTAGGTACTTACATAGCATCCAACGGATAAATTGTCAAAAGGCAACGCGCAAAGCATAGATGGTAAAATGTTAGGGGCGTCTGCCACCACGTTATATTGAAGTCTGCAAATATCTTGACTGGAGATATACTTTCTTGCGTACCTCTGCGTTATGCTGGCCTGAAAAGAGAAAAAAAAATTGAACACCCATTCTATATATATAAAAATCAATTGCTGTTCGTTAGTCTCGCAAAAACTCAAGAACGGCTGGGCCGATTTAGCTGATTTTAATTTTAAAATGTTTGTTGTAGTCCAGGGAAGGTTTAAAAGGTGAGAAAGTAGGGTATAAGGGTAGGTAAGTAGGAAAAAGTGCAATGCAACGCATCGGGGTACAGCTAGTTTAGAATAAGGATCTGTTTCACAGTTTTCGGGTAAACATTCGACGCTACACGCTATAAAAAAAACTTGCCCCGTTGGTCTCGTGGTCGGAAACGGGACTGCTGAGGGTCATGAGTTCGTTTACCGGGTCGGGCAAAAGTGCTGTTGGGTTTTCCATCACAATTTTTTCAGCAGCACCTGGAGTTTGGAAATTGGCGGTATGATAACCCCGTACCTCAATTAGCAAGTTAGGCCGTTGGTCGCTTGATGTCTCTCCAGTCGTGTCGGAATGCCGTCCCATCGGGCTATGAGAGTGAGGGAACTAAGAGTACCAGCTCTGGACGAAATCGAAAAAAAGGGCGCATATCCACAAAGGTGAGAGGTGTAAAATCTGTTTTTGTAGTTTACTTATTCAAATATACAACCTGGGAATTTAGATTCAGCTTATAGTTTTTCAAGTTAAGAAACCTTAACGGACACAAAAGTGGAGGAAGAAGATAAAACGAACAAAGGAGCAAACAATGGTTAATAATCGAAATGAAGAGGTAAAGTACATTATAGCAATATCCCCAAAAAATAAATTTTGCGTTTTGTCACCTCGTAGGTGATTTCTAAGGGGGAGTGAAAACTTGAAACTTTGATTTTATTATATTTCAACCTATTAGGATCCTCACTTGGGTTTAGGGCCAATTTTGCCTAATCTTTTGGAGTTGGAACAGCATGCGGATCTTTCGTTAACCTTAGTTAAAACCTATAACGTATTCTCCAGTTTACTAATGAAATCATTAGGTTACAAGACTTACAGAAGAGGTTATATTTTGACTTCCCCATCCAACGACAACACACTGTGCATCTTCGGCAGGATCGAAGGTTTCCGGTGGAATTGACAAAGGATTTGCTACAGTGGCGTTGTAAGGAGTGTCGAGCTGAAATTAACATCAAGATTAGATACTGGGTTTCTCTAAAATGAACTGACAGCGCAGTAGACATAATTACTAATAACACAGGTACATTTTTTTTTTTTTTTTTTTTTTTTTTTTTTATAAAAAACCTTGCCCCACACTAGGAATTTCTCCTGTATCGTGGGTGCGTTTACAAACATTTAAACTCACACACACAAACAGCCAGACCCGGAACAACTATCTGTAGGCCATACAAATATTTGTTCCGTGCGGGGATCGAACCCGCGACACGCAGCGCAGCAGTCGATCGCTCAACCACTGCGCCAACCATGCCGTTAACCGTGCTACAATTACAAAAGTTAAGGTGTCAACCCTAACTTTCGCGTGTGATTTGACAAAATGGCTTAGTTAGGATTCTAGTTACCATGCTGCCATTGGCGACGTTAGTTACTTCTGATTTGTTGGGGTCCAAAGAAGACAATTATTTTTTAATAACACAACATCAATAATAATAAAATGATGGCCCATAGATATATAAACTTAAACCTTATAAACTAACATATACAAGGTGTTGTTTTGCAACCTCGTCAAATTTCAGGAGGTGGTCACGAAAGACATAAATAATCAATTAAAATTACGGTACCTAGTTAATTATGAATAAAATCTGATTTTTTTGGTTGTTTAAGTTTGTCAGTATTTCAGAATAACCCCCTTCACGTAGTTTAGGGACTAAGAAATTATCAAATAAACGTTTGAGATTGTTTGTATGTGTGTGTGTAAGCGAGGTTATAAGGCAAAAACCAGACGAGCCGCGTTTAAAACAAGGGTGGTTCACACTTACCGATATCGGTAAAAAAGAAAAAAAAAAAAATACCTACCCATTTTTTTATTGATTCGGGACGAGAATCATTAGCATAGTTACCTCCTTGAATTTGAAGAGAAAGCAAAACAACACCTTGTATAAAGTAATTAGAAATCTCATGTTAATACATATGTGTAGGTACATTTCGAGCCGAATGGCTTGGCGCCCGCAGGCTCACTCCGGGCTCCGCAGAAGCCTTCCCACAGCGGTTCTTGGGTGTTCGTGAGTGGTACTTCCTTTTTTGCACCGTCACGAAACCCCTTCCCTCCCTTCGTAAGGCACGGGCCACACCGCACGTAGGAGCCGCATACCTGCTTATAGCTAGTCTTCCTCATGTCCCACTGCTGGATAAAGCTTTCCCTTTTGCGTTAAAAAAATGTTTAATAATTGAAAAAAACGGAAAACTTACTAATACTTACAGTAAGAATAGCAATATCGTTGATAAACGCCGGAGTACCAATGTAATCTGGGTGTCTAGTGACGTTCACTATGTACCGAATTTGTTCAGAAGAAGTGTCGTTCAAAAGGGACACTGAGCCAGCGAACACCCTGTAGTCATTCGGAACAATTGGCACTGGAGGTGTGTTCCTGCAAAATTGAGATTATAACATAAATGCAAAGAAAAAATACGAATGCCTAAATATGACTGGCACTAAGCATTTATATGACACTTAATTGACTATAGCACTAAACGTACATTTTAAGAACCATAATTCTGTTTAAGCCATCTTTAAACGATTGATGGAACATTGCCATTACGAAAGAAAGTTTTCAGTAGGAAACGTGTTAAAAGGACAGTCTAAAATTCGGTCGGAAAAGCTAGGAGTCGGAGGATCTAGAGTATAGATACAATTGTTTGCTTATTAGTTAATGTGCCTAACATTGAAGTACAACATAAGACTATTATGATGTATACAATTATTAGGGGTGACCCTTGAATTTTTATCGTAAAATATAAATGTATCATATAAATTGAAATATACCATACGATGGCTTCGATCCAATTCTCCAGATATCGCATAGTATAGGATTTGTTCTCTGGGATGTATGATACTTGCATCTATCCATATTTTGGATCGATACAAATGCAAGTTTCTTGTCTTACTTGTTTATACAATACAATACAATATCCTTTATTTCAGGCAACTAGGGCCCATAAATCACAATACATATATAAGTATAAAAACAATAACTATAAACTAATGAATACTTTATACAATAATAACTTAATAACTACTGCACACGAAGTAACGGCGTCGTGTTACGCTGCGAGGTGTCACGTAGCTGGCCGCGGAAACGCCGATACAGCACACCTTTCGGCCAAAACTCTTCCTTGAGGAAGGTCACCAAATTGTGAGTCGGAACGCGCACCACAAATGACTTGAAATTGGTGTTATGGCGCGCCTCCAGCTTCTCCACCCTCAAGGTCCAGTTGGTCTTCACCCTTTATGTACTCTACGATGTCCTCAGTCTTCGTAGAGTGGTGCAAACGGGACACGTACAGCTGCGTCGTCGGTACTGCAGGACGTAACAGCATGTTAGATCCTGCCGGCGCCGTCTCACACTGGTTGCGATACGTAGGCTTCCTCTTCTTTCTCTCCACCTTGATGAAGCCGTCCCCATCGCATGTGTTCTTCGATGGAACCTGCTGTTCGTGGTCCAACACAGCGCCCTTAGTCGCGCTCGTTGCTGAGCGACTCTGCTTTCCCCCTTTTGGTTTTTCTGCTTGTCGTTTTGTTTGCGACACAGCAGGTTTCGTCTTGGCGACAATTGCAGAATAGGCACGTTTGGGGGTCGATGTACCTATTACACGCGTCGCTTCTCCGGCGGGTACGACGCGATCAGCGGAACACGAAGCAACGCTTGCATTCTTAACAGCCGATGACGTAGATTCACTAGCCGACTGAATACTGCAAACAGAAGCATTTTGTGCCCCGCGACGTAGGTTTACGTTGGAGGCTTCCGGTGATCCACTTGCAGGAATAGCATTGCGCAACAACGCTACTTCGGCTCGCAATTCACCAATGATGACATCTGATGACTCCAACTTGGACTTCATCTCACCCTGGCTCACCTTCAGAGACGTGATGTCCTTCAGCAGCCTGGTGACGTCGACGTGGTCGAAAGTGACAGGAGGGAGCTTGTGCAGCTCCTTCGCCACAAAATCTGGCACGTCATCCGGATCGGTCCTCTTCAACAGGTCGATGATATCCTGCAGACTCTTCTCGCCACCATCCCTCCGGTGAGATGGCATCTGTCCGACTTGGTCGAGTGACTGAAATAGCAGCAACTTGGCACTGCATACGTCTTCCTCTTTGAAGGAGGACTTGCAGATCTGCCAAGACGCTGACCTCGTCCATTTAGTCGATGGTATGCTTGACGAATGCCAAAAGCTCGTTCGCAATGAGCTGTTTCGTAGCCATTGCGTTCAAAATCAGGTAGTGGTTACCGCTGCGCAAATCATGAATAAAATATTCGTGCCGTGTAGCGCAAACGCGTCCGTTTCCAAGCGCACATCGCTCGCTACTGTTGTCGCTGTTGGCGCTGTTTTTGTTGTTGTTGCTGTCGCTTTGTTTATCCCTCCATGAGTCTGGGCAGCATTCCAGGAATTCTTTGAATTCCTTCTATGTCCTCCTTCTGTATTCTTATAAATTGTCTGATCAATTTATGACAATTAAGTACGATATTAAACATTCATTCTGATATCGATTCGTTTGTATAGCTCCAAAATACTGTTGTATCGATACTGTAAAGTATCAGATCGGATCGTGCATCACTAAAGATCAGTGAACGTCTAAACAAGTAGAAACATATATGCGTAAGTTAATCAGATAAGTTCACAGAATCTTCGCTAACTTTATTAGAGACGCTACAAGATTTATTACTTCGAATTCAGTTTTGTCATCGACGAAGCTTAGTATACGGTAATTGAGAATAGGGAAGTCAATTGTGTTGGTAGTATTAAATAACGGCTTAAAGCCAATAGTAAGGAAGTTGGAAACATAAGACATTCTAATTCAAATCTATACTTATATTATATAATACATTTATAATATTATAAAGCTGAAGAGTTTGTTTGTTTGCTTGAACTCGCTAATCTCAGGAAGTACTGATCCGATTTAAACATTATTTCAGTATTAGATAGCCCATTTATCGAGGAAGGCTATAGGTCATATATCATCACGCTACGATCAATAAGAGCGGAAAGAAGAAAAATGTTGCGAAAACGGGGAGAATGTGACGCAGACGAAGTTGCGCGGGACAGCTAGTTAGAATATATATTATGTCATCATCATCATTCTCTTGCCGTTATACTTTTTTATTTGGGCGCAGTATGTCTTGTCACATTAGAATATATGTATAGAGGCCAAACAAAAATGATAAGAATTAAACACAAAATTCCCAAGGTGATCACAACACTTTTAGCGGGCATCGCTACACCGGTATTTAGATCAATTTAAAATCAAATTGTAAACACTTCACAATAATACACTTTTTCCCTGTGACTTACGACCAGTCAAATTAAATTCAAGTAAACGTCAAATTACCATAGACATATACATGAAAAAAGATTATTATCTATGAATAAAACTAACACGTCTGTTAATACGTATTAGTTAAAACATGTAGATAAATAAATATATTAAATATATTAATACTTATTACTACTTTATAGGAATACTTGCTTAGACATAACCTTGTAGCCAGGATAATCCATCAGCATCTTGCTCTAAAATACAGCCTTGTGGAATCGGAAGTGCCGTACTATGGGTATGTCCCCGAGCCAGTTCTCGAAAATGGCAATATCACACTGTACTGGGATCAATCCATCATCACTGACAGGACTATGCCAATAAGTCTGATATAGTGGTGGTGGATCGATCAGAGAGGTGCGCAATTATTGTTGACATAACGGTCTCGCATCACGAGAACGCCGAGAAAGATAAGCAAATCAAATATCTTGACTTGGCTCACGAGGTTGTCGACATGTGGGATGTGGACTCAGAAATCATTGTACCGATAGTCGTATCATCAATGGCCTAACTTCTAAGTGCCTCGGCCAATACCTGATGAGGCTCTCGTTAGGCATCTGGATCAAGGGCTTGATTGAGAAAGCGGTTCTCTTGGACACGGCTCGTATTGTTAGGAGGTTCCTTTCTCTAGAGACAAATATTATCAACCATATAAGTACTGAGATCTAATTATCCGTACACGACATCGGAAGTCTTCGTGAAATCTCGGCGTCCGTCGGAGTTGACTCATTGAGCTCAATACGATCATTACGATTTCCCGACAAGACAAAACTTCTGGACTAAATCGAGATTTAGTATTGAGACCTAGTTTCCTTTAACCGGCGCGGTGCTCAATCATCTCTATGATCATTCGACTATGTAAATTAAATTGTCCGCCGCCGTCCTATGTTATTTGTAACCGTAAGCAAACTTGGAATGTCGAGTAAATAATAATTTAAAAATTTAGTCTTATCTTGTATTGATTTTTGTTACTCCACACAACTCACCGCTAAATCGCTATGGTCTCTAAGTCAACATCAGCATCAACATCCTGCTCATACCCCAATTTATTAGGGGTGGGCGCAGCATGTCTTCTTCCCCCATACTTCTCTATTACTCGAGTAGCAGTGATTCCTATTAATCTAAATGAAAACGCTTCCGTAAATGGCAGCATTGCCACCTTTCTTTATATGTTTTGACTGAATTCTAATTTCATTTTACAAAAAAATATCACACCATTTGTCAAGACAATAAGATCCAAATTCAACTGTCCATAAATATTCCAAAAGTAAACTTACTGGCCGTATGTGAAAGTGCAACTAGCTGTTGTCAGTACATGCTGCGGTGTTATCAAAACCCCTCCGCATCGGTGACCCCTTGTCAAAGTACCCACCTGATTACGTTGCTGCAGGGAAACCTGAAAGATAAGACCATCATTAGGCATTGTAGTACATGTGTAGTATCTTCTATCTATGTACTTCGATTTTTGTCTAACAAGATAATAATATTATTTGTTATCTTCAAAAATAAGTATTAAGATAGATAGTATGTTTGGTTTGGTTGTATGGCCTTCAGGGTGTTGGTAGTAAAAGACCCAGTAATTTTATGGTGGCTTATAAATAAACAAAATAGTTTTATTAAAGTAACAGGCTGCTATATACCTACGTGCTTATGAGTTTGTGTAAAGAGCTTAGAATGTAAAAGTTTTCCCTGCTTGTTCATTCTTTGTTTTGGCAGCCCAAAATGACTATGTTAAAAATCGTCGACATTTTTTTTTGATTAAACAAAACTTGAGCGTATAAGTCATTTGAAACTTTTTTTACGTTTTTGTAATTGTAGTTAACGCTAGTAACTATATGTAGTATAGTATTTAACGCTAACGCTGTCAGAGAGTAACGCTTCACTTGCAATCGAGTTTATATCAGCACGTGAATGTATGATAATTGCCTTCATGTTTGACTGTTTTTTACGTACTTTTATCAAGTTTACAAATATGTATAATTCAATTAATCTAATCTGCTGCTTAAGATGTAAGCTTTTCACAACTTTTTTTTTGTGTGAATTTGTGAACACATTCAAAAAAGGAAATCCCAAAAAAATCGTTTTAGAAAAATAACTCTAAGAAGTATTATTTATTTAAACTTTAAGTACTGAAAAGTTGTAAAGGCTTTAATTACCTAAGTTATTTGTTCTTTATTTGCACGGATTTTACCAACAAAATAGTACCTATTCGTATTCAGCAAAAACAGTTGATGTAGTGATGATACCACAAACCTTTTTTTTATGTAGGTATGCATCTCTTAATCCATTTTTTCATGAGGTAGGTAAATAAAATGAAGCAGTATGGTTAAAAAAAAGCTTTATTGTTCAAGAGAGTTTTACAAATGCTGAAATATCACTAGCATCCACACTAGGATTCCCTGTGTCGTGGAGATAAATATAAATTTTCAATAATAAATAGGAAGCAAAGTTTCAATTTTAGGGACGATAGCACCCATCGTCCTTTAAACATAGCTACACTTTTAATTTTACACTACCTGCCCTATACAGTTGTGTCATGACTGGCTTAACTATTTTGCAGTAAAACCGCTCCCATTGATAGGCCAAATGATTTGTTGTGGTATCAGGAACTGGGCAATTATAACATGGTGGCAGGCAGTTGGCCCGCTGCCACTCATACCTCGGCTTTGACCTATTAGCTTTCACAATGATTTTCGATGTGTGATAAACGGCCATTGTTCTGCATGCCCATCTTTTGTTTTTAACAGGAAATTGATGAATATATCCATGTCATCGTGCCACTAAGAGAAGTGCCTTTGCCCAAGATTGGGACAGTAAAGGCTAACAAAAAAAAACCTGTCCTCGTTACCATAGATAGCCTTAAATAAAAATCTGTTATTTTTACTTGTACTATGATTTCACTGATTTTGCTGCTATTCATGTTAAGAATAAATTAATCTTCTTCTTGGTCATGAATGGCATCTCGCAAGTAAACCTAGGAGGTTATCGTCTGCTTAACCGGACTATTATGTGGGGTGCTTTGAGTGTAAAGCTTTGACACTGGGGGACGACAGTAAGACGTGACAAGCTGGATCGCGAAAAATGTAATTTTCTCTAAGCTGTCGGCCTAATAATATTTTCAACCCAATGGGCGTTTTTTTTTCAAATCAAATCAAATCAAAATATTATATTTTACATAGGCCTTATAAAACGGCAACAAAAGGTGCACGGTTCAGATTGGTCGTTTCCTATGGAGAAGTACCGGCAAGAAAATCCATGGTTACTCTTTTAAAATCATTAGGTTTTACAATATTTGAAGTTACAGCGTTAGTACTTAAGTATGGGAGGACAGCGTAGGCCCGACAATAAATCCTTGCTTACTACATAAGTTAGTAAAAGGAAAAAAAAAAAACACAAAGCCTACAATGTCCACACATTCACAAAAACTAGGTAAATAACAAGAATCTATACAAAAGTAAAAATAAAACAATAAAAGCACACTAACTTAAACAATTGACACAGATGTTATCATCAGTGCCGTAACTATTCTGAACAATGAACGAATGGTGCAATGATTGGAAAACTATTGTAAAAGAATGAATAAAAAGAATGGAAAAAATAATATTGGGAGTAGTTAGAGACATTCACACATTTGTGTCATTTATGAGCTACCAGGGAAGCCGCATGAGCAGAAGGAACTACAGCCAAACTTCTTTATCTTCAACGTAGTCCTTAATTTTGTAATATGCTTTTTTACTAAGGATACGTTTTATGCAATTTTTAAACTTTCCATCGGTCAGTTCTGTAACTGACTTTGGCAACTTATTATAAGAGCGTATACTGTTTAGAAGAAATGATTTGCTAGTTTTTGTTATTCAAAATTTGGGAACTACAATTTCGTGTTTACTGCGCGATATTATAAAAGTCGCTTCTTATTTTGAAAAGCCCTCGGTTTTTGCGGACATATAAAATACATTCTAGGATATAAAGTGAAGGCAGAGTTAGTATATCGATATCTTTAAATTTTTCTCTGAGGGACTCGCGAGGACCCATTTTGTGGATCGCGCAGACTGCCCTCTTTTGCAAAATGAAAATTGAATAAACGTCTGCTGCCGATCCCCACAGCAGAATGCCATAAGACAAAATACTGTGGAAATAAGCGTAGTATACTAACCTAGCTGTGGCTACATCAGTTAACTGCCATATTTTCCTAAATGCATAGGCAGCTGAGCTTAACCTCCCCGAAAGAGTAAGTATATATATATATATATATATATATATATATATATATATATATATATATATATATATATATATATATATTGTTTATGTTTCTGCAGTTAAATGATTATATTTTATTTAATTTTTCATAATCTTAGTTCTCTGACGTAGGTACGTGTGTGGTACCGTTTACGGCAAGTACAAATCGTGCTTAACTTGATCATTATAAGTACGAATCGGAGCAGTGATTGTGCTAACAAGTCGTATTAAATTGCAATGTTAAAAGATTTTGAAGGGCTTCGGGCGGCTGCTTAAGTTTGCACTTAATTACTAATAAATCACAAGATTATCATTATTACCTGCATAATCTTTAGCCTATATTAGTATAAATTTATTATCAGTTAATTCGATACGTGAGCCCTTGTTTTGATTCTAACAACGGCTTTGAAGGTCATGTCGTAACCAAAACGATACGCACGCGAACACCTTATCGTCGTGTACATTTAAAACGGTTTTTTTTACGTGCGTTGCAGTAAAAAGTAAAACTAAAGTGTAAATCTATACAAACAAATAAAATCATAATAACAGAATTTTACTTAATGCATATAATATGTTTGTATTATTTAATTTTTTATCTGTCTGCCTGTTTGTTCTGGCTAATCTCCGAAGCTACAAGACTGCAGATTTTGACGGAACTTTTATTGACAGATAGCTTTTGTTATTAGGGCTGTGGTTACTTTTATTATAGGAAAATATATCAAATAATCTATTAATTTTAAAATAATAATTTCCCGTTTTCGGGCAACACATCATCTCGCGTAGTGTTAATAACATATTATTTCTGTGCTTTGCCCTTGACCATCCCGAGCATATAAGTGCACTCACAATCAAGACCAACACGCCTTTTTGAGATAAAACCCGAATATCAATACATATCAGTGAATTTGTACGCAGTTATCTAACCAAACTTTAAAAATGGTAGATATTTATAACTATATCTTGGCTACCCTTGAGGCTTAGTCACATGAGTAAGCAAACTGATATCAAAAAGGTTACAAATATTAGGTATTGCAGTTACGAAAACAAGGCCAAAATGAAAATAATAACAAAATATGGATGGTATTCCCCAAAAATCTTATTGTTTATCGTTTTTTTTTTTTATAAAAATCTTAGGTACGTTTTTGTTTGATTGTAGGTACTATCTGTTAACAATAATCGATAAATTCTTATTTCTCACATACTTGCTAGCTGAGTTAAAAACAACAGGTTGAAAGCGTTTCATTTTTTCAATAGGGGACCGGACTGGGTAAAGAAAACGACATTCTATTTTGTCCGTCAGACAGGTGATACAAAAATATTAGACACGTATTTTTTGTTTTATCAAAATATCAAAAAATTACTTAGTTAAAACTCATTAAAGTTGGAGAGTGGGGGCTTACTACGTCACATGTAGGTATAAAACTTACCCACATGTGACGTCATGCGCCATTTCAACTCAATATATCTCCGTAATTTTATGACCACGTGAAAAAAGAAAAAATACGTGTCCAATACTTTTCAATAAACTACCCGACGGACAAAGAAAAAAAAAGTTGGATTATCCCCTATTCAACAATGTTTGGGAATGATGAAAGACAATTCGACAAGATACGAGTTCTGAGTCGCGTGGCCATAGCGATCTATATTAATTTTAATGCTATAAAGTGTGCATAAAATACTAGAACATAGTTATTATATTAAAATGGATACTAATGAGTACGAAAAGATCATAGCTGGTGGCGTTGCGTTACTCCTGGCTTCTCCCATAGGAAAAGTGTGAGGTTATATACAGTATGTTAGGTTAAACGAAGGACATATTGAGGGAGGGTATTCAATATTCGATTCTCGTCCCAAATATGTAAAAAACCTATAACGTAAATAGAAGAATTTTTAATGTTTTTTTTAGTGCCTAGATATTTTGGACTGTCCTAAGCCAGGTAAGGTTAAAGTATGAGGGGAAAATGGATTATACCTAAGAGTCCAATGACTCTTACATAAACTCTTACATAACTAACATAATAAATCGCAAGGGTGTATACACGTTGCGTGTCATTTGCGAAAATTTTGGTATGGTTCTGTCTGTTAATTATCAGTGTTTTTTTTTTGTTTATATTTTTATTAGTATCATGTTAGCATGTACTATTATGGGTTTGAATATGTCCCTCGTTTAAACTAACATACTGTATTTAGGAGTGATAATAATATGGTAAAGTTACTTACAGCATATCCAAACACATTCTCTATTGTATTCGATCCACCTGAAATACGGCCTTCCGGTTGGTGTTTTATCACGCTCGCACTTGATATAGCTGTTGAAAAAGTTACACTGTTGATTGAGATGTTTAGCGCTACTATGTTTACGAATTAGAGAAGCTGTTCCCTAATACAAGTATATACATATTGGCCAATCCTTTGCCTACGACGCCACCACCTGCTCGTCGACGGGGAGGACGCCAGCCTTTTGCCTTGACCGTTTAGGACCACAAGACCATACGTCATCTGATAGGGTCACAGTGCTTGACTGTATCCTTGACTCATGTAATTATAATCTAGAGGATAAATGCGTAGGTGCAGGTAGTTAATTCTAATCAGAGAATTATGAAACGAAATGAACAAAAAAAAAGTTGGTATTTAACTGCTTTATTTTAAGTTAAAATGAGGAAAGATAACGTCATAGTTCACTGTCGTGATAGGTATTTGTAAGTATCATAAATAAATACCAATGGACAATACCAATGACAGGTCAAGTTATCTTACCTACCTACTTCATTTTATCATCAAGAACATTTCCAAATAAGTACCTACACAAAAGTAAATAAGGATGGAACACACTTACCGCAAACGGCAAGCACAAAGAACCACAAAATCTTATCCATAATTAAACAATAAAATCACAACGTTGATACAAATACTTGACGACACACAGCTTTAGTGAACTAGAACATTCATCGCATTAGATGAGATATTTTGAGAACAATGTAAATATCTCTCTCTATCTTATCATCTTATCAATACGTACGTGAACATTTACTATCAAAAAGAATTTATCGACAAAATTTGTAACATAGACCAAAAGTACTTGGGCACGTGTTTTCCTGTTGGATAAAAAATAAGTGACTCACTGTTATATGTTTTGCTTAGCTAGGAGAAGTAGTTTTCCACGCATTATCTTTTATATAGTATATCTTAATTAGGATTATGATAACAATTTTCTAAAGCGGAACTACTTTAACAAAAGCACAACTCATTGTGCATTACTCACTCTTAATTTTTTTTCAGAAAGCATAGATACAAGGAACCCGTTGTAACCCGCTCTTCTCCATAGGAATCCTACGCTTCTGAACGGGCCAATTTCCTTGTTAATGTGCCTGTCATAATTCTTGATAAACTCAAAGCATTTATTTTAAATGTATACCCATATGCATAGTCAACATTAAGCTTTCATAGCCAACTTGTAACATCAGGCCTGTAAGGGTTAGGCAGGTGTATATCTAAAATACACTCACATCTCGTCAGTTATGTTTAAAGTCCTATGACATGGGACTTAGAACGTAGACGACGTCCTTATCCAAAATTGATTATTTTTACTGATTATTGTTGTCAACTCAAGTTACAATAGGTACTTTAATACATACCATATTTAAATTAGTCTACTATCTGGGAATTCCTTTAGATTTTTAGATTAGATTCATCGCATTGTTCGACTATGTGTAATGTTTGAGCTAGTTTACATCCGTTTAAACACTAAGTTAAAAAGATGTACTGAAATATGCATCTTATTTTATGCGTTTTAAGTTCTATGTTCGCCAGTACTCCATACTCAAACACATCACGCATCACTCTCTTGGCAGCGTGGCTTTAGTTTTGCATAAAAAGCAGCCTCGAAGCTGCAGTACTTAGCGAGAGCGTTAGCTAAATACTTAAACTTACGTATTGTATTGTATTGTATTGTATAGCGGGCTGGTTTCCGCAACTCCACGTCTAAAGCGCGTATTTTGCGTACGGGTGGGAACATTACTCCAACCACCCCAGCTCCCCGAGAAAGGCCAGCAGCCCCTTGGTGTTGCTGGCGATCTCGCGGAGAGTACCTGGGTTACCTAAGTACTTTGCCCTGTATGTTGCAACCTCTGGGCAGTGTAGAAGCACGTGGGCTGCTGTTTCGTCCTCCTCCATGCAGGCTCTGCACAGTGGGCTATCTGTGACTCCTAGGACAAAGAGGTGTTTATTAAAGGAGCCGTGACCAGTGATGGCGGCTGTGACTATGCGGAGCTGTAATTTGGTCAGCCGAAGCACCCGTTTGGTGAGGCGGCCATCTATAGTAGGAAGTGCCTCCTTGGCCTGCCTACACTCACCATGGTCTAGCCACAGTTTGTGGTGTTGATCCCTGGTGCGTTTCCTTACCAGAGTCCGCAGATACCCGAAGGGGAGTGGCACGATGGGTTCTGGTCCCACTGCTGCCCTACTGGAACCCCTTCTAGCGAGTTCGTCCGCAGCATCGTTGCCCCGGGAATCGCTGTGGCCCTTAATCCATTGTATGGTTATGTTGTTGTGATTACCGACCTGGTTTAGGCGCTGGTGACACTCGTATATTAACCCGGAGTTGACCGTGTGGTAAACTTACGTAACCACCGCGTTCTCGGTGGGACTTCCCGACGCATTATGTTGAGAACGTGTTTAACACGAGATGTACTCGTACATACAATATTACATGTATGAACATATATCAAAGGCCGCACGAGCTTAGCATACGCGATGCGGTTTGAGTTGTCATGTTATGCATATGAATAACGCAATTATAACTATAGGTTAAATACGTCAGTAGGTTATTGGAACCTAATATTAATAATGTAGAACATTAACCACAAAGTCAGAAAGCGTTGTCAAAACTTGAAGTATGACCTGTGCAGGGTTATTATTTAGCTATAAGCCCCTTCTGCCAAGAGTCTCGTCTGCTTACTACCAGAAAATAAGTAAATAGGTACTTCCCCTAATTTTGTACCAGCCACCACGTCTTATCGTCCATGGTTTTATTGAACCTAAATCAGAAGTCTAAACAGATGTTGTAAGCCATTCGCGTAGGAACTTGCCATGATGGCCATATGAATTAGGAGTATCGGCCATTCAACCGGTTGATTATCATTGTATCTGATTAGCATTGGCTCAATCTAAGCTGTCATAGTTTAGACCGCACTGTTAAATACCTGCATTTGTGGTTATCATACGGTCGGTTCACAGTTTGGACTTTGTATCCCTGCCTGTATCTGAACTGTATCACTGTGATCTTTATTCTTGTTTCAATAAGGTTGCTATTGAATTGCTGTCACTGACAAGGCTGTCAAAATTAGAGTGTTCTTTATTCTCGTAATAAAAAAGTCTCTGTTAGATTGCAGCTGTCAGGGTTAAATTAACTGGAAGGATTGTAAGTGGAACAACCTTCTTGTAGCAACGAATATACAAGGTGTAAACGAACGCTTCACGAAGCCGTCAACCAAGCATTCTGTATATCAAAGTAAGTAACTCTAGGGAAAACTTATTGCTGGCAAACGCCTTTTTTTCGGGGTGAAAAACATGTTTTATAGTAGGACTCAATGTGACGCAATCAAAGCGTTGTGCTGATGGGTGCATTGAAAGTAAAGTTATAAGACTAAAACCAAGTTTAAGAAAAAAAATTGTGCAAAATTTAAAATTTGATCCCATTATCACCGTAACCAGAAGGTTCCCAGGTATGATCTAGAACAAAAAAAAAATATTGCAATGACGGGGAGAACAACGGCCTATCGGCTTCGTTAAGGGTCTAGAAAAAGTTCACTGCTGGACTGCTTTTGCCAAGCATTGCTACAAACAACCGATCTAGTGGTTTTCGTATCCAGAAAACACCGGTGACTTTATCTAGATCATCGATCCAGTTAGTACGGGGCTTATCACTTCCATAACCTTATAACAAATACTTAGTTGATAAAATTATGATAACTTGATAATAATTTACTGTGTAATTTGCAGTAGATTAGGTGCTCAGTAATGTAAGAATATAAAATAGGGTTATGGCAAATAGCTTGTAGTGGATAGTCGGAGACTGCAAGACAGCAGTCTCAAGCTGGTTTCAGAAATTGAAAAATAAATTGAAATTTTTGAGAGGTGTCTAAGTGGAGTGAATGATTTATAAGTATAAAATGTTATACACTGTAAAAATGGTGGGCCCCCAACGGTAAAAATATTTCGTCGCGGTCGTTTAGATAAATAAATCAACAATTTCATACAATATTTCAATACTCACATATTCAAAAAGTGAAAACGGCGAGTACCTCTCACACTTTCGATTTGCAGATGATATCGTCATCGTGGCGGAAACGCTGCAAGATTTGCAACATATGCTGAATGGCCTAGTTGATTCTTCTCAACGCATTGGTCTCCGGATGAACCTAGATAAAACCAAGGTTATGTTCAATGAACATGTCAGTCCGGAACCAATTGCAGTTCAAGGCAGTATTCTTGAGGTTGTTAAGGAGTATGTTTACCTCGGGCAAACTATGCAGTTGGGTAAAAACAACTTCGAGAAAGAGGCCAACAAAAGAATACAGCTGGGCTGGGCAGCGTATGGGAAACTGCGTCGAGTCTTTACATCGCCAATTCCACAGAGTCTAAAGACGAGAGTCTATAATCAGTGCGTCCTACCCGTCATATCGTACGGTGCCGAAATGTGGACACTCACGGTAGGGTTGGTCCACAAATTTAAAGTCGCTCAACGTGCTATGGAAAGGGCTATGCTCGGGGTTTCTCTGAAAGATCGAGTTCGTAACGAGGTGATCCGACAGAGAACTAAGGTTATCGACATAGCCCACCGCATAAGCACGCTGAAGTGGCAATGGGCCGGCCATATAACCCGAAGAACCGATAACCGTTGGGGTAGACGAGTTCTTGAGTGGAGACCACGGATCGGTAAACGTAGCGTAGGACGTCCTCAGACTCGGTGGAGCGATGATCTTCGCAAGGCGGCTGGCAAGAGCTGGATGAGAGTGGCCGAGGATCGTGCTCAGTGGCGTGTCATGGGAGAGGCCTATGTCCAGCAGTGGACGAATACAGGCTGATGATGATATTCAAAAAGTATGGAAATGTTGTGTTTTCCGTCTAGAATACAAAATCAGAAGTGCTCCTCAGCACGCGGGCTTAAATTAACTCTAGGGGTAGGGCAGACAAGGCTACGTGGAGTCAGTTTTGCAGCCATTCGTTTCTGTCGCTGACTTTTGTAGCACAACATATCGACTTTTAGAGACAATATTTTAATTTAATGTTAATTATTTCGTTGAAATAAAATACCATGGAAACATACATCGAACAAACCATATTCGTTAAAAAATAATTCTACCGTTTGATAAGTTTGTAAAATAAAAAAATGTGATTTTAAAATTAATATAATTGTGTTTCTGTAAAATATGTTTCATTCAAATAAATTGAAGTTAAAACAAAAATATTGGAAATAAAAAATACAAGGACTAAATATTATGTGAAACATTTTTTGGGAAACTAAATTTTGTGAAATTTCTGTCTGCGAAACAAGGTCACCGGACACCGTCTTAATGTACCTAACCTCTATTTGTCTTACATCAACCTACTGATATGATTCACTCTGGTTTGATTGACATAGTCATTTAGATAAGACTAAGGTTTTCATTCACTTGATTTTTTTAATCTACTCGTAGTACTAGAATCTATCTTTGTTTTGACCTTCTCTACACCAGCTTTCATTCGTAGAATTTGCGAAATAACGTAAACAAGGTTTTTAAACTATGCTTTATCGGAAAGTAGTTATGAGATTCCGTAGTTATGTAAATTAAGTGTCCGCACTAATAAACATTAGTTATCTACTTTTTCCCCGTAGGACGCAACAGAACGGAAAAAGTAGATCGTAACGTCATGTCATGTCAAGTAACCCTTTCCCTCAAACAAACCGTGAATCTGACCGTGAATAAAACCGTCGTTTTGAGTAAACAGTAGCCCGATTCATGGTGGTGGTGGTGTGGAGGTGATCCGGCTATCAAAACTCATTATCGTGACTAGTAATTAGTGACCGATACTTAAACACGTGATTGTACTCATGATAACAAAGAACTTTCCCAAAGAAACATTTTTTTTATACACATTCACTTTTATCACAATAACACAACAACCATATGAAATCCGGGGTTGCGTGCCCTGCCTACCCACTGTGGCCCGGCACGATAGTAATGAGACAGAACGGCGTCACGCAGCTAACAGCTGACAGACCACAGGCGCGCTCGCGCGCATTAAATATGGCTGTTATGTTATTGTGATAAAAGTGAATGAATATAAACATAATTGTATCTTTGGGAAAGTTGTTTATTATCATGAGTACAATTCCACGTTTAAGTATCAGTCATTAATTACCAGTCACCCTATAAGCGGCACTTGAATTTTCTTCATTGTCTTTAGTCAGTTATAAAGCTTTACAATTGTAGTCATAGCGTGGTCAATGGTCATAGTTACTACTGAACACATTTATGTTATTTATTATACTGTGACAATGCATGGACCAAATTCTTGGACTTTGGTAGCAATTATTCATATCTTATCTGCCTAATTCAGGGACTTAGAAAACGGTTAAAAACATTAAAGACGTCAGCAAAAACAGCTCCTCGTCAACAATGTAACTGTCTACATTATATATCTACGTTATCCTGAAGTGGGGTCCTGATTGTATGATCCGAACTTATTTAGTACCTATATTAATGACAAATATAGCATTTATCTGCTGCATATTATTGAAGTGACTATGTTTGTTGAAATTTGGCGTTCTAGGACCAGTGATGACAATCATTTCTGGGTAAGATAACACAGTAATTGGAATTAGTATGACGATCAACGATAATGTCGCCATCGTCATTCGGTGACGACTACACGCCACATTATTGTCGTGACGATATGTCATGACTTTCCATCTGATTCACAGCCAGTTTTGTACTCTATTGCTACAACACATACATAGCAGTAAATCCCACTGAACTAGCGGCTCAATTTAGATACTTTCCGAATTTCGTTTAAAGTGGAACAGAGTGCGAATAATGTGAATGCATTCAATATAACTTCGGCATGGTACAGCCTCTGTATACGACCACGCTCGTTCGATAGTATCGTACGTTTACGCGAGCGACCGCATTTTTCCGTAATAATCCTTGAAATGGGTTCAGTAGCGAGATTTTAAGGTTTATGCGTGCGTTATCTGTTTCCTTGCTTCATTTTTCATTGGAGAAAGCTTTTTCAGTAAAGTTCTTTTTAGATTAGATAAGAGATCAGTATTATTGTTCAAATATTTGTTTGGAGCTCGTGGCTAAATAAAGACAGCCGCACGGGGCGATCTTTAAGGTTTAGCCGTGCTTGCCGAGGTTGGCCCGTGGATGGGTGACCGTAATTACATACCGAGTTTCCTCCGTGCCTCGGAAAGCACGTTAAGCCGTTGGTCCCGGCTGTCATTTGTAGATCTTTGACAGCCGTTACGAGTAGTCAGAAGCCAATAAGTCTGACATCCAGTCTTACCAAGGGGTATCGTATTACCCAGTTACTGGGTTGTGGAGGTCAGATAGGCAGTCGCTTCATGTAAAATACTGGTACTCAGCTGCATCCGGCTAGACTGGAAGCCGACCCCAAGATAGTTTGGGAAAAGGCTAGGCAGATGATGGTGATTTGTCTCACAACATACCAGTTTTCTTTTACGGGTTGGGTTATGCGTATATTATTTGGCCCAATACTTCATGGGATTAAATATGTGTCAGACCAAATCTTGAATATTAGTCATCGGATTATTGCGTTACATCAATGCGCTAAATGTTCGACCAATTCTTTACAAGACGAGATAGAAACTTCTGCAAGCTTTATAAAATAAACAGGATTAGCATTCCGTCGTTGCAAAGGTTTCCAAAAAGAAACCCAACGGAACGTTTCATCGATTGTAGAATGGTTTATGTATGTAGAAAGATCTATTTGGTTCACTTGAATTTGTATCCTAATATTTAGATCAGTCGAGATCCCATTTATTTTTATTACGGGTCTGATATCAGCATACGAATGTGTAACAAAAAACGCAATAAGATGTTCTTCGCGCTTCGATGTTACTATTTTATTTTTATTAGAGATATAAGGTTTTATTTTCAATTAGAAAATTATCTCTACTTTTTTTTGGATGTGTTTATGTAGAAAAGGTTTTGCTGAAAGAATAACGTTAAACAGTTTATCGTTTCCAAACCAACCAATGCAAAAACGTTCCGTAAATCATATCAAAAATCTCGTGTAACTTCCAACTCTTATTCGATTTTAATATTAAAATATGAATTATCCTATAACTTTTTTCAATTTCCTTTAGAGTCATGAGCGCTTTTTTAAGAAAATAAGTTACATGTACCCTCCTTCTAATATAACAGCTTTATTTTGGAACTGAAAATCATTTAAGGATTTTATAGCGAGGTGTTTTTATATCAACATGTTAATTTCTTGAAGTTCAGGCAAGTAAACTTTACCTATTCCGATCTCTGTCTATAGTACTAAAGTACTTATTATAAATTAACAGTAGGCACTCACCCATTTAGGCTGTTAAAAACGCAAGTTGCAGCTGTCACTGCAGTGCGTAAAGTAACCAATGCTCCTCCGCACCTGTGTCCTCGAGTCAGGGTGTTTACTAAACTCTTTTGTTGCAACGAAACCTAAAGGAACATAAATGTAAAGGTTATTTCATTGTAACAAGGCAGATGTGAAACTCCAGGAGGGGACGGCTTAGAAGGAAATACACTGCCCTTATTGGTGAAGTTCTTCAGAAAGAACAGATGCGTAGTATTCGCTATCGGAGTTCGTGTACGACCAGGTGGCGTACCATGACGTCTTAAAACATTATTGTTCCATTCTTATTCCAGAGTGAAAAAGAGACGAAGCTATACAGGTCGTCTAGCTCCATCTCTTTCCCACTCTGGAATAGGAATGGAACAATAATGTTTTAAGCGTCATAGTAACCCCTTCTATCTATGAACGTGGACAAGGCGAAAGAAGTATGTATGGATAGCATTAAATATTTGTTCCGGAATAACTTGCATCTCACTCCTCGAGACATTTTGTAGTAGTTAGTTATCAAAATTAGTCGCACCTTCTTCTCCTTCTTCTTAATTTAATTTATTAATTAAAAAAAAAAAAACTTATACTATGAAAAGGCGTGGGTAATTCCGGGCTGATGGGATGGTGATGATAGTACTACACCACTGCTTAACCCTTTGTGGATTACAGGTGTGATGTTTTGTTATGTTAGTATTCATTTTCCTTATGTTTCAATCTTTATCTTTATTTTAGTGATGATTAGTGAGCCATATTTTTCTGATGACCCAATATTCATGTACTTTATCAATATTGCAGAATACATTTGTATATTACTCACTTAGACGGGGTTCCGTAGAAGAAAAAGTGCGACCCCAGAACTTTATTTTTTATGTTGGTTCATTTCGTAGAAACTCGTAAGTATGTAGCAAATATACAGAGTAACAACAAAGTATAATTACTAAGAACTAGCCTAGAAAGGAATATAGAAGCTCTCATGATTGCAAACGACAATTGATGTAATAGATTGATGCGCAAGACCGATATGAATGTGAACGAGGCGAAAGGCGTATGTAAGGATTTCCGCCTTTCTTAGTTTATATATTTATGATAGAAATAAAGCGGCCCTGTTCTTCGACCACTGTTTTTTTCTGAGATTTTCGACGACACGCGTCTATTGTAAATGATGCGAGGTTTTAACCATTTAGACACGGAATGCTAAAAAAATATTGTAGTCCCCTTCAATATGATAAGATTGCAGAAGCCTATATAATATTACACATTAGCGATATAGATCTGTCATCACCTGTTTTTAGTATTAAACGATTGTGATTTTTATACCAATAGTAGTGTTCGTGCTTAAGAATGACAATGAACAACTTAGTGGTTTTATTTGTGATTGCCCTTTGTGGTAAGTTTTTTTTTTACATTTCGTTTATTTATTTTCATACATTATTTTTCCTTACTGAGATATTGAAGGTCAAAGTTTTTTCTAAATACTAGTTTTTAAAGTTAAAACTTTACTTTAATTACCTTCATAATACGTTTACTATTTAATGCATTCATTAGCCCAATGTTTTGAGTAAGTTACATTGAGTTTTATCGTAAAACGTGATTTATTAGCTTATTTATTTTAACATTATGATATATTTTATGAACAGGCACATGCACGAGCTCTAACATAGACAGAATAGCGGGTGGATTCCCGGCAACAGGTCACAACCAGTTTCCGTATATGGTAATAATATTTTTACTTTCAACTACTTCACTTCACTTTCACTTTTACTCATTGTTACAAACTACTTTTACACTGCGACTAATTTTGATAACTAACTACTACAAAATGTCTCGAGGAGTGAGATGCAAGTTATTCCGGAACAAATATTTAATGCTATCCATACATACTTCTTTCGCCTTGTCCACGTTCATAGATAGAAGGGGTTACTATGACGCTTAAAACATTATTGTTCCATTCCTATTCCAGAGTGGGAAAGAGATGGAGCTAGACGACCTGTATAGCTTCGTCTCTTTTTCACTCTGGAATAAGAATGGAACAATAATGTTTTAAGACGTCATGGTACGCCACCTGGTCGTACACGAACTCCGATAGCGAATACTACGCATCTGTTCTTTCTGAAGAACTTCACCAATAAGGGCAGTGTATTTCCTTCTAAGCCGTCCCCTCCTGGAGTTTCACATCTGCCTTGTTACAATGAAATAACCTTTACATTTATGTTCCTTTAGGTTTCGTTGCAACAAAAGAGTTTAGTAAACACCCTGACTCGAGGACACAGGTGCGGAGGAGCATTGGTTACTTTACGCACTGCAGTGACAGCTGCAACTTGCGTTTTTAACAGCCTAAATGGGTGAGTGCCTACTGTTAATTTATAATAAGTACTTTAGTACTATAGACAGAGATCGGAATAGGTAAAGTTTACTTGCCTGAACTTCAAGAAATTAACATGTTGATATAAAAACACCTCGCTATAAAATCCTTAAATGATTTTCAGTTCCAAAATAAAGCTGTTATATTAGAAGGAGGGTACATGTAACTTATTTTCTTAAACTTTGACATAAAAACTCTTAATATTCCGATCTCTGGTTATACCAGTATTAACAACCAGTATCAGCTTTATACGGCTGCCAACTATTTTAGGTGTGACGATATGTCAACATACCATGCATTAGTCATTATTTATAACACCGAATTTGATAACTTATCTAAGTCCACGGATTAAGAAAAGGTGTGGAATCAGGCGTTACTTTGCGGAAAATTCAACTCAAAATATTCACTTGCAAAGTTGCAATAATTATTGAAATTATTGTATTGCAGTTTTGCTGCATTTTGCATCTAAATACGGATCTAGTTGTTTTTGCGGAATCTAAACCTACCAACGACCGACGTGGCAATATTGCTCATCTATGTTTATATCAATTAATCGACTATATAAGTCTTTAAAAAAAAAATTGTCTTTATCTTTAAACAATGATGCTAAATGATATTAGTAAAATGGTTGGTTTAGAAGATTGTAAAGTTGAATATAAAGAGCGTTTTGTTCAAGATGGGTGCAAAAATTGGGGAGAATTTCTTCGTTTGAGAGTGGTTTTCAACCAAAATGTAACAAGAAACAAAAACGTTAATGTAACCATGTTTTTCAGGGTCCACACTGCTTTGAACCCGAACGAATACAGAGTGTTTGCTGGTGCAATTGATCTTACCAACGACACTTCTGCTGATCGCCATCGTGATGTAGAGCGTTTTACCGTACACCCTAACTATCGTGCGGGTACCTTCTACTTTAATGATATCGCTATTATCATCGTGAGTATTTGCTTTACTGATTAATTAAAATAAGGACTTACATGGATATCACTAAGATATAATTTGTGTTTGTTTTTAGTCTGATCATTAAAATATATTTTTTTACTTGTAATATTGATTAGTAAACGATTTCGGTGACACACGGCGACTCGCGATCAAGCTGTACAAAATCAGTTTATGGGTATTTTTAGGATTTTCATGTGTAGTCGTGTGTACGTCGACGAACACTAAGCCAGACCGACACAAATATTGACTTACAAGCTTATGCCCGCGGCGTCACCCGCGTGGAGTTCGATAATTGTCCAACGGGAACATAATATCGGGATAAAAAGTATTCTATGTGTTAATTCAGGTTATAAACTACCCGTGTGCCAAATTTCATCCAAATCCATTCAGTAGTTTTTGCGTGAAAGAGTAACAAACATCCATCCATCCATCCTCACAAACTTTCGCATTTATAATATTAGTAGGATTAAAAAAAAAATACTTCATTTCAGACCTTGATCCATATGATGTTAGTAATACACACTACTTATAAGCTATGTTAGTAACAAACGAAATAATAGTACATTATGGTACTAATGTGTAATGTTGGTGATTACCGCTGAGGCGCCATTGAGACCCGAGCCGTTAGGTGAGGGTCTTAAGAGAGCCGAGGACGGTAATCACCAATACACACGTGTATCATACGACGTTTTTCAACACACTTGTGAATAAAATAACAATAAAAACTCATTTTATTTAGTAGATAATAGATATTTTTCCTTGGAGTTTTCAGGTTCCATAACGTTAAGGGCGTCACATATTGGGTTTATATCGGGCGGTGTACAACATAAATCATTTTCTTCGTAACTAGTACCTACTTGTAGACATTTTAATTAATAAATAACTATAATTTCAACAGTGAAAACGAGTTTGGAAAAATGATTCGCTATGGTGGGCAAAATTAATCAGTTTTCCTAAGCGCGCGGATTGCGATCAGCCACAAACTAAAGGGATGAGGATTTTTTATTATTTTCCGCGCATAGGTTTTGCACTTATTCTGCCACGTACAAAATGGGGAATTTAAAGTTTTCTTTTATTACAGAGAAAACAAAAGTTATATTTGAGTGAAAGTTTTATTGATTAAACACGAACGAGTTAAAATTATGTATTTAAATAAGAAGTTGCATGAAATGAGTAAGCAATAGATTGAACACGATCTTTTTTTTGAATAAAAACTTTTTTAAGAACAAAGCACCTCAACCAATAAAATTAAAAAAAAAAATCTATAACTCACTAGTGAGTTATAGCAATAAGATATTTACTAATTTGTCCCTCAAACACACCGTCCAGTACTTTAGCCGTAATAGTCGCCAATGAGATTGGTCTGTAATTACCTTTGTCACTGGCGTCACCGGTTTTATTTTTCAGTATTGGTACAACCACCGTTTTCATCAACGCAGCGGGTAGGTAGGAGTGTCGGATACAGAACGTAAACAATAACGCTAGCAGTCGTGGGAGATGCGGTCATGTCTATTTGAGAGTTCTTACTATAAAAGTGATTAGTGAGTGAACAGTTCCAAAGTGTAAATCGGCTTTAAATTTGCATTATTGATCAAAACTCATAAACTTAAAATAAAACAAATACCGTCAGTGAGTGATACCGCTGAGTGTTTGCCCGGTACGCGTAAGCGCCGTGATATAATATACACGTCACTTACGACCTTCTTCTCGGTGGCTCGCTAGTGCGACACAGCACAGCGACGGCGTTTTGTTTTGGTTTTTATTTGTCTTACGATACATTGAAATTTACATATAGAAACTTAACCTGCCCCTAATGTCGTCTAAAAAAGACAGTACTCCGGAGCGGAACATCTCAGCTTCAAGGGGAAACAAGAGGATTGCCTTAAATTCTCCTCCAGAGCCAGCTCCCGCGGTTACCAGTGAAGAGGTGCGCTCAATCGTGCAGGAAGTTATTAAATCAGAATTTGCTACCATGCTCGGGCAAATAAATACTACGATTATGAACATTGTCAATAGCGAGTTGGCCCCGATTCGTGCGGATCTTGAAGAATTTAGAGTGTCTTTGAACTTCCACACGAGTCAATTTGATGAGTTTCGGTCGGAGCACGCCGAGTTTAAGAGTACTACCAAAGAACTAAAAGACAATAATATTAAACTGCAGAACACAGTGGCGGATCTTGGTCAGCGTCTAAATTATTTGGAGCAGCAGACACGGGCCAACAACCTGGAGTTGCAGTGTTTACCTGAAAATAAACAGGAAAACCTGTACACCATTGTCAAGCAGTTGGGCTCTGTGGTCGGTTGTGAGGTTCAAGACAGCGATATTTCACACTGCACAAGAATAGCTAAACTTAACACGAGTAATATTCGTCCTCGTTCTATTGTGGTGCAGCTTGCCTCCCCGAGAATCCGCGATAAGCTGTTGGCCTCTGTAATAAATTATAATAAAAATAAAGGCCATGAAAAACTCAATACCTCAGATTTTGGTATAGCTGGAAATAGATCTCCTGTGTTTGTTGCCGAGCATTTATCCCCTGCATACAAAGCTCTCCACGCTGCAACAAGACTTAAGGCAAAGGAGAAAGGTTATAAGTACGTGTGGGTGAGGAACGGCAGGATATTTGTCAGAAAGACGGACGGCGACGAGCATGTTCTTATTGGAAGCTTGGACATTTTAAATAAGTTAAAATAATGTGTACCTACTTGAAAAAAACAAATAATTTCCTATTGGTGCGTGCGCTTGTAAAGTTAATCACTTAAATTCAATAATTTGCAAATATATTATCAGAACTGTCGAGGGTTAAGATCTAAGACACATACTGTGTCTCGCAATATTGCCTGTAATAATTATGACATAATAATTCTGTCTGAGACTTGGCTGAATGGGTCTGTGCTGAGCGGCGAGCTGTTCGACGATAAGTACGTGGTATTTAGAAGAGATAGAGAAACTTCTCATTTTCAGAGTGGTAAAGAAGGGGGTGGTGTTTTAATAGCCGTTAATAAACAAATCAAGTCTAAACGTATTAAGAATTGGGAAAGTGGCTGTAAAGACTTATGGGTAAGTATTGACTTGCCGATATCATGTACTGTTCGCCGAATGGTTCTCTGCGCAGTATACCTGCCTCCACCTATACGCCGTTCTTCTCTGGAGCACTATTTGGATCAATGTAATGCTGTTTTTGAACAATGTTCAGATTCAAGTGTTTTTATTGTGGGTGACTTTAATTTGAGCAACATTGATTGGAATTTAGTGGGGAAATCGGATAATAAACTTAGTTTGTCTAGTACTAGTGAATTATTGATCGATTTTACTAATGTTAACAGACTTAGTCAGTTAAATTTAGTGGCAAACGACGCGGGTCGCATTTTGGATCTAGTCTTGTCAACACATTCTTTGTGTAGCGTCAGCAAAAGTATTAGTCCAATCAGTAATGTCGATAAACACCATCCACCTCTTGACGTAGTTGTTTCCTTGAGGGGGGACGCCAGTCTGCCATACAAAAGTGACAAGATTAGACCTAATTTTCGTACCGCGAATTATGAACCACTTCGTAGTTTTTTGAAACAAGTAGATTGGGTTAAATTATTTGAGGGTAGCGTTAGTGTGAATGAGATGTTGGATGTTTTTTACGAGACGCTTAACAACGCTATACATCAGTTTATTCCCTCACGGGTTCCAAAGAAATGTAAATATCCTCAGTGGTTTAACCATAAACTTATTAAAATGTTAAATTTAAAAAATAATATCAGAAAGCGATACAATAAATATAACAACCCAATGGATTTGATTGAGTTGAAATTAATTAGTAGACGTTGCGATGGATTGGCCACTTCTTGTTACAAGGTTTATATGGATGGTCTTGAAAATGAACTTAAAAAAAACCCCAAGTTATTTTGGACGCATGTAAAAAATAAACGAGGAGGGTCTAGTACCTACCCTATGACAATGAAAAATGGATCAATGTCCACATCTGATGGTACAATAATATGTGAGATGTTCGCTACCAACTTCTCGTCTGTTTATAGCTCCGACCAAGAATTGAACAGGGAGTTTGATACTAAAATACTATTAAAATCATTCGAAAACAGTAGTTTATGTTTAACAAGTCCAACAATTAACAGTGAGACATTACTTAAAAAACTTAAAAGTTTAGATATTAGCAAAGGAGCTGGGCCTGATAGCATACCGCCAATATTTATTACGTCTTGTGCGGAGGAGTTAGTGTGTCCTCTTACTCTTATATCAGGAAAGGAAATCCTTGTCTTCTGGCGTATTCCCTCTAAAATGGAAAATGGCTAAGGTGGTGCCTATACATAAATCAGGTAGCAACGATGACACAACTAACTATAGGCCAATCTCAATCCTCTCAACGTTTGCTAAAGTGTTTGAGTCACTGCTCTGCCCGTATTTCCAAAACCATCTAAAATTATTCATTAGCGATCATCAGCACGGTTTTGTTGGATCACGATCCACAAGTTCTAATCTAGTCAGTTTTACGGAACTTTTGGTTGAAGCTGTTGACTCTGGTCACCAAGCTGACGTCATTTACACTGACTTCAGCAAGGCCTTTGATAAAGTTTCCCACAAAATCTTATCTTGCAAATTGCGTGCTTATGGTATCGCTGGTGGCTTGCTTGAATGGGTGATTTCCTACTTGAAGGGTAGATCTTTCTTTGTTGTGGTGAACGGTTATCAATCTAACGTATATAATATTTCATCTGGAGTCCCACAGGGGTCTCATCTGGGTCCAATATTGTTCAACTACTTCATTAACGACATTCCCAACTGTCTACGGCACTCTAAATTTTTTATGTATGCGGACGATTTGAAGTTCCTGAGAATTGTTGAATCTGACAGAGACGCTTCTCTTTTACAGATGGACCTTAATAGTCTTATTCAATGGTGTAAAATTAATGAAATGTGCTTGAATTCGAAGAAATGTTATCACGTTAAATATACAAGAAAAAAAAATCCAATAAAGACAGTGTATTACATAAATGAAGACAAAGTTAATGAAGTGGACACTATACGTGACCTTGGAGTTCTGTTTGATAAAAAACTTACCTTTGCACCACACTTAGACCACATTTCCAAAAAAGCATCCAGGATGATGGGTTTCGTCATAAGACAATGTAAAGGTTTCCGTCAAATTAAAACTAAAATCTTACTTTATCAGAGTTTAGTACGAAGCATATTAGAGTATTGCAGTGTGGTGTGGCGGCCACACTACGCTACAAATAGTTTGCGTCTAGAACGTGTCCAAAAACGCTTCGTTTGGCATCTGGCTTTTTCTGTAGGAATCACTAAAAAAGTGCGTTCTTACAAAAACAGATTGAAATACTTCAACATGCACACCTTGGAAGAACGAAGATGTTTGAACGACGCAATGTTTGCTAGCAAAATATTGAAGGGAAATATCGACTCACCGCCGCTGCTCGCACTCATTAACTTTCGTGCTCCGTCGAGGATTTCGCGAAAACCTATTACTCCACTTTGTCCTCCAATGAGAAGAACGGTGTTGGGATCTAACTCTCCATGTGCTAGGTTTTGTAGGGTTTTGAATAGTTGTAGTGATATTATTGATTTACACTTTGATTCTCTCAGTATGCAAAAATGTAAATTTTTGAAATGTTTATCAGATTTGTTGTGAAATATTTTGGACTGTGTTTACGTACTGTTTAAGAAATGATGCTTTCAATTTTCAGCATTTGTTACTAATATACTTTACTTAGTTTACTTGTACAATATTTAGCTTCTATGTAACATAATTACATATTATTGTTTTTTTTCTTGTTCATGCGGTGTTTACCTTTAAGTAATTGTTGCACTGTGTAGAGTTTAAACGCATGTTTGATATTTGTTTGAAGTTTAGTGTAAACAATTGTTGGTAGACCTAATAAATAAAATAAAATAAAATAAAAAATGTCATGTCATGGTCGGTGCGATTCAGTAAACCAATTTGGCCATTTACAAGTTTATTGTGACAGGTTCAGAGAGATCAATGATTTCTGACCTAGCCTGTGTTACCTAGAAACCAGACATAAAATTAATGTACTTAAATCTCTTACCCATTTCAGTTCACGAGTCCGTTCTCAAACAACCACGTACAAATTGTGGCGCTGGCGACTAACGACGTCCAAGCGTCGATAACTTCTTGCACGTCTTCCGGCTGGGGATCCCAGAACGACACAAATGTTGTAAGTTATTTTTATATATATTTTTTCAATATTTTTAACTCTTTTCCGGGCATTTTTATACTTGTAAAAGTACGGTTATTAAAAAAGGACATCAATCATAAGTCATAACTCAATATGTAAAAATATTGGTTTTCTTTGGAATAAGTTTTTTTTAATGACGGTTAAACAAAACATAACATCAAGCCTGTAATCTCCGAAGGGTTACGCAGTAGTGTACCTAATTATTAATACTCCTACACTACGTCAGTTACGTTTGGGGTTGAGCCTATTGCCATCAACCGGGCCCAGTACCAAACTCCATGGTTGCTACTGAGAAATTTCTGGTGGGAAAACCTAATAAGACTTTGCCAGATCGACTCGAAGAAATGACATTTGTTTAAATATGATAATATTTATGGATATAGGTAGATTTAACCGCAACTTTTTTTTTTTTGGTTCTAGCCCAGCACGCAGTTGATGCACTTACAGAAGTACGTGATGGCGGATAATAACCAATGCCAATCTTACTACTCTGGTACCTTCGTCCCACAAATCACTTTACAAAGTAACATGATCTGTGGTTTGTCTGTTGGAACAAGTTCTTCATGCCAGGTAATAACTTATGTGTTGTCATCTCATTTAGGTGTTAGCCAAATTATATAGGGAGGAAGGGATGCCGACGCAAAAACAATTACCACGTATTTAGTACATAATTCTGAACCCCATGGGGATAGAAATGTTTGACCGGGTATTTTTTTTTTAAACAGCTTTTCTCAAAAGTACTTCCACCTTGTATTTAAAGAAGCTGCAATTGCAGTAGTATAGTATGAAGACACATTTTAACAAATTGTTCATAAATATCTTTAACATATTTCTTAATAAATTGCGCAAAAATGACACCAGATAACAGTGTCAATACAATATCGGTATTCCCAAAAAGAGACGCCAAAGAATAGGAACATTAAATTTTATTATTTTGTTTATTTTCAGGGTGACTTAGGTAACCCGTTAGTCTGTAACAGCAACCTCCAGGGTATTCTCATCAGCACAGCCCACAGCAACTGCTCAGAAGTAATCCTATCCCCGCGACCCGAATTATATACCCGGATATCCAGCTTCCGCACATGGATAAGAGACAATTCAGGAGCATCTACATTCCAACCAACAATGGCAGTATTAGCAGTGATCACTATTGTTCAAATTATTACGAATGTTTTAAATTAAGAATAACTACTTTAGAAATAAGATAAAAATACTTACCATAAAAAAAATATACACTATTTAAATATCAACTTGCTTTTTATTCCTATTTCTGTATAAAGTCTACTTTATTAAGGTTCGTTCATATCGGTACAGTGCGATTGCAACCCCTTTTTTTTTTACGGATGGGAAATCATCAAATGACTTCTCCCGCGGCTGCTGGGACGTGAGGTTGCAACCAATGTTTGTTGGATTGCAACCCCTCAGGCCACGTTCCCACTATGTCGTGACGACAGATTATCGTGTCATTTGAGTGTCGTGGCTTGTGTATTTAAATGGAGTGTTCACATATAGGACGACACCCACTGCTCAGATGCCAGAGAGACTCAGCCCTCAGAGGCCCTCTCCCTGGACCACGCTGAACCACCAGAGAGCCTTCCCGGCTCTCGGTAATAACGCAAAATCCAACCCCATCCCCGGGCTATTAGACACCCCTGTCCCCACTCCCGCGGCCCAAGCGAGTACACGCGCTCGTCCCGCGCCTCCCGACCCCGTGGCCGTGGACTCCTCTCCTAACGTAACTTTAGAAACGTTAGCAAAGTTAGTCACCCCCGAAGCAGACCGCATGGCGGCTGATCTCAGGGAATCTAACACTGGCGGCGATAAGCTTAAAATTATCCTCAAGTCCCTAATCAAGCTAGGCGAAGCCCGGGGCGGCATTAATCTCCAATTCCAATGGATAATACGAGATTAAGAGCGTTTATTCCTTACCGCTTTTCATACAAACTTTCAAGTAGTTTTTTTCCGAAATGACTGAACTGATTTTAATGAAACTTCGTACACATAAGCAGGATACACAGATCTAAATAGTTACTAAAAAACATTTTCGAAAAATAATGTTACAGTTAAATTAGACCGATTAGAAATTTTCTATAGAAACAGAAAATTCAAATTATATCTTTTTTTAAAACACATTTTGAAAATATTTTTTAGTAACTCTTTAGACCTATGTATCCTGCTTATGCGTATAAAGTTTCATTGAAATCGGTTCAGTAATTTCGGAAAAAAACTACTTGAAAGTTTGTATGAAAAGCGGTAAGGAATAAACGCTCTTAACGTGTACCAAACCCCGATCCCTTAAATTAGGGTACTTTAATGTCAATGGCATTAAAGGCCAGCGTGATGAGATCGCCACTTTCCTCCGCGACCATCAAATTGATATCCTCCTCAAGGAGACCTTCCTCAAGCCCAGTCACCGCGATCCGAGAATTGCCAACTATCGCATAGTTCGCAACGATCGGTCACGATGCCACAAGGGCGGTACTCTAATTTATTATAGAAAGGAACAGCACTGCATCCCCTTAGATCCC
Organism: Cerastis leucographa; assembly: GCA_963082945.1. Taxonomy (NCBI): domain Eukaryota; kingdom Metazoa; phylum Arthropoda; class Insecta; order Lepidoptera; family Noctuidae; genus Cerastis; species Cerastis leucographa. The sequence continues at coordinate 13,265,158 of OY720356.1, read as the reverse complement.
CCTCCCATGGAGTCTCTGCTCGAGAATTCAGTCTGTCGACTAAGCATGACCGGTCATCAACCGATCACTATCGCCTCAGCGTATATCCCTCCCGGCGGTACGTCTGAGGAGCACACCCTTCTCACCAAGGACCTTACCGTCCTCTTCGGCTTAGGCGACTCCGTTATTATAGCGGGCGACCTCAACGCCAAACACCCCGCCCGGAACAGCACGACGACCTCTGTCAGAGCAGTATAACCTGGGCGAGTCCCTCAACTTCGATCCCATCGCTCCTATAGAGCACACTCACTATCCCCACGATCCAACGATCCGACGACTAGCGTCCGTACGTACTCGACATAGCGCTTCTCAAGAATGTTGAAAATATGAATGAAATAATAATGTTGAATGAAACCTTAAGTTGCATTCCATCGAGACTTTGCATGAGCTTAACTCAGACCATCGACCAGTGCTCATGCACTTAGTTCCGCGCTCGGGTCCTTCTGACCCCAGCCAGCCCCCGCCGACCCAAGTGATAATCGACTGGAGAAAAGTCAGCGAAAAGCTGAAATCCACCAACGTCGCCTCACCTGGAGGCCATCTCCGACCACATTGTCTCAGTCGCAGACACGACGGCCGCCATCAACTAGTTTACAGAACACGTGCAATCCGTACTAAAGGATTGCTCACGGGAAGTTCCAGCAATGAGCGATCAACGCTGGATTCTACCCGCTGACGTACGTGAACTGATAATCGAGAAGAACGCGGCCATCCGTGCCTACAGCAACTTTCCCTGTGACGCTCAAAGCTCACATGCGTTATTTACAGCGTGCTGTAAAGAAGCGCACTAGTGAGCATCGTTCAGATCAATGGGACAAAACGCTTAGGGAGCTCGAGCCTACCCACCTAGCCTTCTGGCAGCTTCAACGCAAGTTGCGCTCCACCGAAGAGGCTTCGATGCCTCTTCTCACCCGACCCGATAAGAGCGTCGCATTTGACGACGCTGAGAAGGCCGAATGCCTAGCCGACAGCCTGCAGTCCCAGTGCTCCCCCAGCTCTCAACCAGTAGACAAGCGACATCTCGATGAGGTGAACGCATTCGTCGAACGTAGAGCCGCCCTCCCCCCCGTAAAAGACCCTGATGATCCTCTGCCTCCGGTCACAGCTGAAGAAGTGCAAGACATCATTAATAAGCTTCAACCACGGAAAGCACCCGGCTCCGACGAAATCACCAATAGGGTGCTTAAACTCCTCCCCGCTCAGATCGTCGTGTTAGTGGCGGCCATCTTCAATGGCGCCCTGAGCAACAACGCTTTTCCCCAAATATGAAAAGAGGCCACTGTCATCGGTTTCGCCAAGCCAGGCAAACCCAAGTCTGAGCCCTCGAGCTACAGACCTATCAGTCTCCTGAACGCACTCGGCAAAATCTACGAGAGACTTATTTATAAGCGACTCAAACACTTCGCCGAGGCTAAGAGTCTCATCCCCAACGAGCAGTTCGGCTTCAGGACCGTACACTCTGGCATTCAACAGGCCCATCGCATCGTAGTGCACTTGAGCGCTGGCTTCCAGCGAGGAGCGATGACGGGTGTGTTGTTCTTCGACATAGCAAAGGCTTTCGACAAGTCTGGCACAACAGCTTATTATATAACCTGTACAAACTGGGAGTGCCAGACCGTCTCGTGCTCATCTTACGAGACTTTTTGTCGGATCGCACCTTCCGCTATCGCATCGGGAAGGCACTGTCTTCCCCCCACCCCATTAGAGCCGGAGTCCCTCAGGGCTCCGTCGTCTCTCTCCTTATCTTTACTCTGTTCACCAGTGACATCCCCAAGATCAAGAAGGGTCAGTAAGCCCTGTTCGCGGACACACGGCCATTTATTACACTGGCCGCAGTCACGACGCTATCTATAGCACCCTCCAAACCTCAGCCAACGTCTTAGGCACTTGGTTCCGGAAATGGAGAATCGACGAAGGTAGGTCGGCACCCGGTGATACCGGAGTGCCTCCCTAATGCAGGTCCAGGGCATGGTGTTGAAGGCATTGGCTATATCAAGAGACCCCACCCCGGGACACCGCATCTTCCGTCGTGAGAGCCCTCACGCTTATGATGGCGTCAACCGTCGAGCGCCCCCTGCAAGATCCGGCCCCATCCCCACAAGGTGCCCGGCGAGGCGGTTAGCAATGACTCTTTCAAAGAGCTTGCCCACCTCGTCGAGCAACACAATGGGCCGGTATGCGGACGGAGAGTCCGCAGGGCGCCCCGGCTTCCGGATGAGGACCAGCTTCCCCGTCTTCCAACGAAGCGGGAACTGGCCTCTCTCCAAGCATGCGCTTAAGAGCCCTTCCAGTCGGGGCCCGAGAGCCTCCGATGCCAGGACCCAGGCTATGCCAGGCAAGCCATCGGGTCCCGGGGCGGTATTTTTGGCTTTAAGCCTGCCTACCGCCACTCTCAGGTCTACCCCGGTCACTTCGGGAATGTCGTCATCGGCCTCGATGTGGTCCACTTCTGGCACCGCAGGCGGCGGAGCCATAGGCAGGGGAGGATTTTCCCCTCGCAGAGGGAACAGAGCGCTCACCACGTCCTTTACGAGCTGAGGCCGGAGACTCTGCGTCAGCGTGGGAGCCCAGGTGCGGAGTTTGTCCCTCACCATCTTGTAAGGGCGCCCCCACGGATCTCTGTCGAGAGTCTCCAGCATCTCCTCGCGGCCCAGGTCTTTGGCCCGCTGGACAGCCTCTTGGAGGGCGGTCTTCGCTGCTCTGTATCCCTCGTACAGCTCCGCTTCAATGGCTGCCGCATCCGGAGGGCGGATGCGGAGCCTGCGATGCCTGGCGTACGGGTGCCGCGAGGCGACGCACGCCTCGCGCAAAGACGTCAGCTCTCGCGACCGCCAGTACACCTGACGCCGGGCGGTTCCTGGCCGAATTCGGGGCATTGCCACGTCGCAGATGTCGGACATGGCCTCCTGGAACCACCCTGCCCCGTTTTTGACGTCGGCAGGCCTGTTTGGTGATGTCACCTTGGCCTGCTTTGTCGAGGCTTCCAGGAGGAGCTCCCGGTCCAGCTGTTTCAGCGCCCAACGCGGACCACTCGGGGCCTGTGAGACCGGCGCGCTTGAGTCCTGGGTGGAGACATCGAACCGGATGTACCGGTGGTCGGAATAAGTCTCCACCCCCTCCATGACGCGCCAGTCAACGACACGCGGTGACAAAGCGGGGCTAGCGAACGAGATGTCCACCACCGACTCGCCCATCCGCACACACGTGGGGACAAAAGCCCGATTTAGGACGACTAGACCCACCTCCAGAGCCCAGTCCTCCACCATCCTATCCCGCACCTCCTCCTGGGTCACAGAGTCGTCCAGGCCCAGGATGCGCAAGTCTGCCCATCTGACGGGCCTGGACACTCGGGCCTCGTCCACACCTAAGGACGCTCTAAGCTTTTCAGCTAGAGCGTCAGGCCACTATTTACACCGGGGATCTCCAGCGCTCTAGCCCCTGTCGCGGTGACTTTAAGCCGGAGTCCCCCAGTGATCCCGAGCTCTGCGAGATCCACCGTCGCCTTCGCCTTCGCGAGGACGTCGCGGTAGGACTCGCCCCTCTTTTCCGCTTCCGGCTGTAGCGTGATCACTACAACTGCGGTCTTCGGGGCGTGGAGTCGAGCCGCGACGCCTCGCGCCTTGCGCTGAAGCCTTCGCTCCTCGTTGCGGGCCTATTTGGCCGCCTTTCTCCCCTTCCTCCTTTCCCCGACCACCTGCCACTCGGCTACGGCCGCGGGAGGATTAGCGGACGGGGGGGGCAGCGGTGGCTGCAGCCGCCTTGCTGCTGGCGCTGGCACATTCACCGACTGAGGAGCCGCTTTGCCCTTCTTTTTCTGGGCCACTTTTTCTTTTTCTGCCAGGGGGGGGCGAAGGACAATGCCCTCCAGGATGGAGAACCGCGCCTGAAAGGCAGCCAGCTCCTGCCGAACCAGGAGCAGGACCTGGTTCTCCACCGGCACGGGCTGGCTCTGCTGCTGCTGGGGCACCTCGCGGGAGCCGGACTCTCGCAGACTAGTCAGGTCTGCCCGAAGCTTCAGGTTCTCCTCGTGGAGAAGCTCCGTAGCGGCCGTTAGGCGGGCGACCTCCGCCCGCAATTTGGCCACTTCACCTGGTGGAAGATAGGTGGCCTCCACTGCCACCATGATGGAGGCGGAAGCTGCAGGTATGGCCCCGAGTTTCCTTGAAGTCAACTTTTTCAAGGCCACGACCCTTATGGCGGCTTTCACCTCCTTGACACACCTGGCCTTACGCTCCGCATCGGAGCTGCCAGTTTCATCCACCTCCTTTGCGCCGGAGTCCGAACGGGCCTGCCCGCAACCGGCCACTCCCGATTTCTCGGTAACCGAGAATGAGAGCCCCCTCCCCTTGCCCCTGATTCCACCACGCCTGCTGGTGGAAATCTTAGGAGCCGAGGCCAACTCCCCTTCGGAAGACGACTCGTAGTCGCCTTTCGGTCTAGACCGCTTGCGGTCTTCCGCAGCAGCCCCTATCCTCGCGTAGCGGGAGCTCTCCGAGCTTCCCGCGCTCATCTCACTGGACGCGGCGTCGGACTCCGACCCCGCATCCCTCCTCTCCCTCTCTTTGCCGTCACCGGCTTGATTTTTATTTTTAGGTTTTCCCATATTGGTCCCACGAGTGTGGGGGAAATACGAGGTCCATCCGGGCAGTGCCCCCTGTACCCGGATAAGCCTTTAACATTTATAACCCGCCAGGGGGTCGGCTGGTACCCTGGCGGGGGTCGCACTAGAGACTGATTGTTCCATGGAACGGGTAAGTAATATATGATATAATTACAAAATCTCTAATATTTACAAGATATAACAACTGAATCTATAATTCTATTCGATATAACGATCAGTTAATATAATAAACGATTGATATAATTTTAAAATAACTATTTTTTATAAGCATTTAATATAAAATCGTTTGAAATACCACTCAAAAGACATAAGACCTATTTAGTCTAATATGATAAAACGCCTTTATGTGGTATCATAGGTATACGCAAGCATGCAGCTAACATGCAGCAGGCATAGTTTCTGTCACGGCTTCGGCGCTGCCAGGCTCCGGCGGTCCCATGCGAGCTCATCGTCGCATATGTGTTTCACGCTCACCACCGCGGCTTCGGCTTGCTGGCCGGCTTCGCCGCCCAGCCTCAGCCGCGGCGGCGAGTGTTAAAACAACCTGCTCCTCAGCTCGCGGGCCGCCTCACCCCTCCGCGCTTACGCGATTTTAAATTACACTCTAGGGGTAGGGCAGACAAGACTACGTGAAGTCGGTTTTGGAGCGATTCGTTTCTGTCACTCCGCTCTGCTCCCGCCTGAACCTTCTATTATAACCCATCCGAGTCGGATTGCTTTGAATTGGGGTATTAATAATAAAGATGGTATCAATATTAAGTATATATTTTAAACGTTAAGCCAAATGATTTTCGATTAAATAAACGTTATATCCAATAACGTTATACGAAATAAAATTTAGAGTTTATGAATGTTATATCTAAAGAAATTATATCAACTGTTGGTATGACTCACGTTTATCTTGTGAACGTTATTAAAATGAAATTATACCAAATAATTTTATATGATATGATACGCACCCCCATATGGAACACCCGTCAGCCATTCATCCCCTCACGGTGCGCCGCCGCTTGAGATTCGGGGTAACTTTTTATAGAGGTTTTCTACCTCGCGGTCCGGGCGGTTAAGCGAGGACCCTCGGTCCCGATCGAAGCCGCGAGACGTGATCCACGACACTCCGATGATGGGGTTACGAGAACGACGGGGACAGCAAAGGACTGCGTCCCTCACTATCTGCTCGGAGGCAGGGTGAGTGCACACCGAGCCCGCCCTTGCTCCTCTGCTGTGCCCTCTGCTTTTCAGAGAGTCACGCGGAGAAACGCCGCGTTGGTCCGGGTTGGACCCCTCCACGTCAGAATATTCGCCACCGGCAGTGACATTCCCCGGAGAATGTGAATCTCTTCCCATTCCTCGGGGAAGGACACTGCTGGCGCCCAGGGTGCACCGTCCCAGCAGCTACTGTTCCCTCCAGACGTATTGAGAGGGACCAGCAGCCATTGGGCGCACGGGGAGGTTTTCTGACTCAGCACCCCATGGGTAGGCTTCATTTAATGATTTCGGCAAAAAGCAAGTTGTCACTCAAGTGCAAGTTGCGCCTATAAACCGCGGTGATCCGCCCCATTGTGACGTACGCTTGCGTCGTGTACGCTCACACCAAGCCTAAGTACATCCATAGGATGCAAACCTTACAGAACCGGTTCTTACGTAGAGTCACGGGAGCCCCTTTTTATGTCCGTAATGACCGTCTACACGTAGACCTTAGAATGCCCACCGTCCTTCAGTTTATGAAACGTCTTTCGAAGCCGTAATCCCCTGATCGCGGCGGCCGCCCGTTACGAACCCTCGCGCATTAGTACAGTACGCCGTCCTAGGCATACCCTCGTCACTCCAGATGATGCTATCACCCTCCTCCAGGAGAGTAGCAAAGAGACTAGCACTCTTAAAAAGTTCCGACTCAAACCGCCGTCTTTCCAACCTCGCCGTCGAGGTCCGTCGCGACGTCCCGGTCCATGCCCTCCCCGACCCTTCGCTCGAGCCAGCCCGCGATGCTGTGCCAGTAGTTTTAAATCAGCCCCTAAATAATGATACCATTCAGATCCAGCCTGTCCCCATGCAGTCCTCCCCCAGCGACGCCCTAAGCCGAAGTTCGTACCCCACAGGGGGTGCCCTTAGCGTGCAGTCGCTTAGTTTGTAAGTTTTTATGCCCTGGCTGGAGGCCTTTTTCTTAAGGCAGGGTACAGGATAGTCCGGTTAAGCAGACGACAACCTCATAGGTTGAACTGCGAGATGGCATTAACAAAAAAAAAAAAATAGCACGACAGTATTTCTTATTTCAGTCACCATGTTTATTTATTACATTCGGTTTTCTTGGACGTAGTTAAGTGACGGTCGAGATACAAAAACCATAAATGCGACGCATGAAGCTCTTAACGGATGAGCGTTTTAGTAACAACTATTTAAACATAAACACAACATTACATGACGCTTGTCAGTCCCGAAGGGTTACATTTGCAAATTTTGGCTCATCGCCGCAAGTTTGCCTGCATGTCGGTCTTCTACAGGTTGTACTTCGGTGAGTGTGCTCAAGAACTCTACGACCTCATCCCACTGGCCCCCATCGGACATCTAGACGCACTGCATGTTACCATCCCTACCTTTTGCTATTCCACCAATTCGCGTTTAAAAACCAAGCGTTTTCAAACGTCTTTCATAATGCGCACAGCAAAGGTGTGGAACTTTCTGCCTGCGTCTGTGTTTCCCAACGCTTACAACCCTAATCTCTTCAAAGTTAGAGTGAACAGGCTTCTTCTAGGTAAGCTCGTACCATCGTCAACTTTGTCTCTGTCATCTCTGACCAAGAGCAAGCCAAGCGCAAAAAAAAATATAAAAGAATGTTGTGACTAATAATACACGCATCATATCGCCAATTATATTCAAGTCCCATGTTATAAAGGGCTAGCTTATTGCCGAGAAATTCCTCATTACGCTTTGCCCGAACCAGAATATCGAACCCGAATAGGTTAACACACATAATTATAAAATTTTCAAGGGCAAAACATGACAAACCAATTATCACTACATAGTTTAAAAAAATAAAACAAAGTCGCTTTCTCTGTCCCTATATCCCTATGTATGCATAAATCTTTAAAACTGCGCAACGGATTTTGATGCGGCTTTTTTAAATAGATAGAGTGATTGAAGAGGAAGGTTTATATGTATAATAACTATATATTTTATACCCGTGCGAAGCCAGAGCAGGCCGCTGTGTTTTTATATACAACGTTCACAGTTTTTCTGTAGTGTATTTAGTATCAGCATTGCACCAGTGCGAAGCCGGGGCGGGTCGCTAGTAAAGAATATTGGTGAAAATAAGCCCATTAATGGACTCAAATTAAATGTATGCCAAAAAAAAACACGTATTGTCTTTTACTATTCAAATCTAAATCAAAACTCATTTATTCTCACTAGGCTAAAGATCAGCACTTTTTGAACGATAGTTACACAAGGCAGTCACCCAAAAACTTTCGCCATTTCCTAGTGTAGTAAGAAGAACTAGATTTTAAACAATAATATCCGAAGCAATAACATTATGAACAAAACATTAAATTAATTTAGTTGCCACAAATATCAGTTAACCAGTTAGTCATCAAAATACGAAAATGAAAAGTAAGTAAACATTAAGGATATACTCAAGCAAGATAATAAATACCTAGATAAAGGGCTTGTACACAAAACTGCGATGCGATGCATTGTAAAAATCTTCCAGCTCCCACGACGCATCGCAAGAACTTGCGTTGATTCGCATCGCGCATTCCTGCGATGTTACATCTATTTTTGACCCCCGACAAAAAAAGAGGGGTGATATAAGTTTGACGTGTGTATCTGTGTGTCTGTCTGTGGAAAATTGTGTATTCGGATGAACCGATTTGGATGAAATTGGTTTCATTTGAAAGGTGTTTTAATCGAAAGTGCTCTTAGCTATGTTTCAAGAAAATCTGCTTAGCCGTTTAAAGGTCATCACCTCTTTTCTTGTTAAGTGAGGGCTCATTTACGCAGGCGCGGCGCGTGGCGCGGGGCGTTGCAATAGGCGTCGCGCGGCGCGTCTGGCGTTTTTGCCGTTTACGGAGACGCGTCGAACGCTTGAAGCCCAACGTGGGACCATTTGATTTGTTATGTCACACTGACAATACAAGCCTAAAGCAGTGCCCAGGTTCGATTCCCATACGAAACAAAATGACAATGTCGTACTTTTATCCAAAATACTCATTTTGTATTTATTTTAATTTTCTTAGTGTTTTTTTTTTCCGTAAATTTGGTTCTTTTTTTATTTGTTATTCACGTTTACCTAACTGTTCTTTGAATGGTTCACAAACTAAAAGTATATATTATTAAACTACATATTTTATAATGATTTGAAAATCATACAGATGCATATAAATAAAACAGTACACCTAGTTACAAAAAGTAATATTTTACAGCATAAAAAAAAAGAACAAAAAGAAAAAATACCAAAACAATTACTTAAACATCTGTGATTTGATCCTGCATCATCTTATTCACAGTCCGGCCGCAATACCACAAGGCCAATTACTTCACTGACACTTGTGTAAAATAGACGTTCTATTCTAATACATGATAATTGACGGTTGTCAGTTTTCAAACAATTGAAGAAAATGGTCCCACGTTGGGCTACAAGCGTGCGACGCCGCGTCCGCCGCGGCGTTATGTCAAACGATCAAATACAAGGAAATGGATCCAGGTTGGTCTGCAAGCGGTCTATGCGGCGTTATGTCACACGGACAATACAAGCAAAAGGCAGTGCCCGGGTTCGATTCCCATACGGAACAAATTTATAATGTCGTAGTTTTATCCAATAATAATCATTTTATTTTTATTTAAAAAAAAAATGGTGTTTATTTTTTATCGTAAATTGGACAATTTATAATTGTTAATAGAAGATGAATGATAATTTCATCTTAATTTACAATCCAATGTAACCTAATTACGTAAAATTTCAGGCCTGTCTTGTTATCCATGCTGCGGAGCATTTGCACAACTCATCACGATATTTAATGATTTTGGGTCGCTTACTCTTTAATGATCAGATAGGCAGTCGCTCCATGTAAAATACTGGTATTCAGCTGCATCTGCATAGACTGAAAATCGACCGTGTGGGTTACATACCACTACACCAACATAGCTGGGAAAAGGCTAGGCGTCTGCCTAGCCTAGAAGAATCACCGCCATATAGCGGTGATTCTTCTATGGCGTAATTACACTAGTCATCGCAATGGAATACATAGAAGCTTACAATAGTGGAAAAAAAATGTAGTTGGACGAGTGTGTTCGCGTACTCGGCCGCGTTCATTTACACTTGGTCGTTTGATGAATTCCAAAGGCAATCGAATTCGGGCAACGACCAAGTATAATTGCGCCATGGACTAGGCAAAAATAAAAAATGAATTACGAAGTTGAATAAAACATTTATTTTAAGCAGCATATCATTGTGAACTTATTAGAACTTCTTCAAATAAGAGAGAGCCCGGCGTCGCGGGCATTCTATCAGCATCGGCATTACCTTTCCCATAGTATGGGAACATCGTATTACGATGTTCCCCACACATGCTAGCCACAACTGTAATCTTTGGCATTGTTTTAGTCGCCATCATCTCTGCACACCTTAACATTCTCGTGTTGTCTACTTCACCACGAAACAAATAAGACGGGTAAATAAATAATATGCAAAACTAATCACAACAAAACCAAACATTACGATTTTAATTGATCAAGACAGAGAAGTGACAATATTTATGACAAATATGGTATTTTTTGTTTTGATTGACGATGAATGTTGCCATATTAGCTAAATTCTCGAAAAAAAGTTTCGTTCGTACTTTACGTTTTTATCATCAGCAATCACTAGTTAATAATTTCAGTGGCCCGAAAGTCTGACAACCAGTCCTACCAAGGGGTATCGTATTACCCAGTACTAACTGGGTTGTGGAGGTCAGATATACAAACGCTCAAAAAAAAAAAAACTTTTTTTTATTTTTTTAAATAAAAATGAAATGATTATTATTGTATAAAACTAAGACATTATAAATTTGTTCCGGATGGGAATCGAACCCGGGCACTGCCGTATGCTGGAAACTTGTCCGTGTGACATACCGCCGCGTGGACCGCTTGCAGCCCAACGTGGAACCATTTTCTTGTATTTGAGCGTTTGACATAACGCCGCGGCGGACGCCGCGTCGCACGCTTGTAGCCCAACGTGGGACCATATTCTTCAACTGTTTGAAAACTGTCAATTTTCATATCATGCATTAGAATAGAATGTCTATTTCGGCTCAAGTGTCAATGAAGTATATAGTCTAACGGTACTGTGACCGGACTGTGAATCAGAAGGTGCAGGATCAAATCCTAACTAGTAAGGATTTTCTTTTTGTGTTTTTTTTTTTGTCATGTTAAATATTACTTTTTAAAACTAGGACACTGTTTTATTTTAATGCATTATGTAGGGTTTTCAAATCATAATAAAATATCTAGTTTAAAAATATATACTTTTAGTTTTTGAACCATTCAAAAAACAGTTAGATAATCATGAATAACAAATAAAAATCGAACAAAATTTACGAAAAAAAAACACAAATAAAATTAAGATAAAAACAAAATGATTATTTTTGGATAAAACTACGACATTGTAAATTTGTTTTATATGGGAATCGAACCCGGGCACTGCCGTATGCTTGTATTGTCGAGTGACATAACGCCGCGTCAACCGCTTGCAGCCCAACGTGGGACCACTTCCTTTTATTTGAGCGTTTGACATAACGCCGCGGCGGACGCGGCGTCGAACGCTTGTAGCCCAACGTGGGACCATATTCATCAACTGTTTGAAAACTGACAATCGTCATAATTATCATGTATTAGAATAGAACGTAGTAAATGGCCTGGTGGCACTGCGATTGGACTGAAAATCAGAAGTTGCAGGATCAAATCACAGGCATTAAGAATATATTTTTAGTGTTTTTTTTTGTTGTAACATTACTTAAATTAAACATTACATAAACGATAAAGAATAGTTTTCACATAAGCTGGTCGCGTGAATGGTAAATGCTATAAAAACTATCTTTTATCGTTTCCATTTACTCCAAGATTAGATATCTTCTTTTCTGTGCATCATTATAAAAGTTTGTTTTAAACTTTTTTGATATTTGCTGTAATCGTTTCTGTCATTATCGCAACACTTTTTTCATATCCGTGCTATTAACCGTTGAGGACTTTTGAGAAAAAATCCTGGTCGTGGAAACGACAGGAATTATGTTTATCCAACAAAATGGAACACGTATCTATACAAAGTTTCATGTTTGTGCTATTAACCGTTGAGGAGTGCCCTCGTGAGAAAACGATCCTGGCCGCAGGATGAGTTCATTATACAAATCGTGATTATCCATCAAATATAAACTTGTATGCAAAGTTTCATGTCTGTGCTATTAACCGTTGAGGAGTTCTCTCGTGAGGAGACGATCCAGGCTGCAGGATTAAGTTATGTCTGTCATATTAATATTCTGTTCTTATAACCAAAGGTGTGTGCAAAATTTCAGCTCAATCGGACATCGGAAAGTGGTTCTAATTTAGCTTCCAAGATTCTACCCAAACAAACATACTTCTATTTACAGCTTTTATTTAACTTGCAATGTATGTATCATTGCAAGTTAAATAAAAGCTAGTAAAAACTGAACAATTTACGAAAAAAAATCACTACAAAATTTAAAATAAAAACAAAATGATTATTTTCGGATAAAACTACGACGTTGTAAATTCGTTCCGTATGGGAATCGAACCCGGGCACTGCCGTTTGCTTGTATTGTCTGTTTGACATAACGCCGCGTCGGCCGCCTATATCTCAAGCAAACGGGCGTCAGACCGCTTCTCCGTAAACGCTCTCATACATCGCCTTATGTTTGAATTTAAAGCGGAACGCGCCGCGCACCGCCCCGCTCCACGCGCCGCGCCTGCGTAAATGGGCACTAAGGGAGCATGACCTGCTGCCGGTTGCCCAGGTAGAAATAAAATGATTAAGCAATTAATCATTAACTAGAGACTTGGCAACCAAGTCTCTAGTTAACCACATTGCAATACAACTCTTTAAAAAACATGGCAATGAGGATATTTTGTCAGTCAGTATCTAAAATCTAAACAAATCTATAAAAATAAATAACGAAGTGTGTGTTTGTAATTTAATAAAAATAACAGAGTTTTAGTGAATTCATAAGAAAGTATAAAACGACTTATATAAAAAAAAACCATTTGTTTTCATTTTTGTCTGTCTGTCTGTTTGTTCCAGTTATTCTCCGATACTGCTGGACCAAATTATACCAACCCGTACAAATAAGCTATGAACCTTATAAACCCAATGGAAGGGAGCATGTAGGTTGTGCTTATTTCTGGCATTAATAGTGTGGATTTCACTGTTTTTAGTTTACAGATGTGTGAATATTGTGCCTAATATACATACCTAATGTTGGCGAAGATGAATTGTGATTCTACCTCAACAATAAAATAAATAAATAAATCAACAATCTCTTCAATAAAATCTCTCAGAGAAAGCCTTAGGGTTTTTGGTTTTTTATCGTCCTTATTTTATTTTAAACCGTTTTCATAAGTGACTGAATATACCAATTTTCTTGTAAAGGAGATGTTTCATTTTTGTATGGGACTCCGGCCATGACCTGTACCTTTCAGGAAAGGTGGGAAACAATCCCCTGAATAGAATAAAGTAACATTTTTTAAATAGTAATAGATGGTTTTTATGCACATAATAAAAATTAAAAATGTTTGACGTTTGTCGCGAGAGTTATGACAGCCATGACAGGTTGTAGAGATGACGTTTACATAACCTAGAAATTGTTATTTGATAATAATTGTTTATCAGAACTGATTTTTTTCGATGCTTTCATATTTGTTTTGTTCTCTGTTTTCATAAAACGTTAGACAATACGAGACGAACGAGACTGACTGACTGACACTGATGGGTTTTGTCACTTGACAAAACAAAATCTCAATTTGAATTTTTCGTTCAGAAGTACACTCCAAAAAAGTAGTACCTATTATATAGTTTTTAACGATGAAATCACCATACTTGCTTATAATTAGTTGACAATTATGTCTAAGAGACCAATAATAATAATGAATTACAAAAACACATACTTTTCATAATTTAACGTCGATGTGATATTATGTTTTTGTGTGACATGATTTCAGAACGAAAGCAAACTGCAAACTGGAGACGCCATGTTGAATAGAATGGGGCAATAATTGAAAAACTATTACTTTTTGTGCACAGTAAATCAGGCTTAAATTCACGAAAGAATATTTTTCCTAAGTTCGTGGTATTTTTTCCTCTTTTTCAATAAATGTACATGTTATGGCCGAAAATGAAACATCTCCTTTAAAATTTTATTAAACTACTAGCGACCCGCCCCGGCTTCGCACGGGTGCAATGCTGAAAAACAAAATAAATGACAAAAAAATGTTATTGTGGGATATCCATAAGAGAGAGACTTATACCATCGCGGAGTTTTCTGTTGACCTTTTGAATGTGTACAATACTTAATACATTATTTTGATAAATCTCGTAGGGTTCAGCCTGCGTTTGCAAATGTAATTATTTACGACGTCACATTAGAAACCTCAAAAATAACAGCATTTGTCCACTATTCAATGGATGTTATTATACTCTTACAAATAGAAACACAAATAGATTTTTTAAAAAGATTTTAATGGCCTTCGGCCAAACAAATTACAATTTAAATAAAAATGGCGAACACAATGAAAATTTGAAATAACGACAATCACTAAAAGTTCGGGCAGAGCTTCCGCACTCTGTGACGACCGATGAGCAAATGGACGAGTGCCACCAGCACCCTTCCTTTTATAGCCCGTCGCGGTGTTGCTATTCTTGATTTGAATTTTCTTCTAATACGGCCTCTCCTGACGGGGCTGCGTGCTCGAAGCCCTCAGCAGGAACTCTGAGATGGTCCAGCCCTCAGCAGGAACTCGGGGATGGTCCAGCAACACCCTCAGCGTCCAACGGCTGTTCGGCGTCATCATCAGTCTCTGTGAAGATACACACATTCTAAGAAACATACTTATTTACATCGAGTATCAACAGCTGGTCTAAATTCATATAGTGCATAAAAGCGTCAGATTATGTACCAATTAGCCAAACAAGTCACCATAAACAAGTAACAAGTAACAAACGCTACTCACTAGCGTTTCAAATCACATAGGCTTTACACAGGTCTGTTCCCACGCAACCGAATACCCCGCACATACTCTTGTGCGCAAACAGGATTTACATCAGTCTCTAGTAGGTCACCCCAGATACCTAAGTATGGGCTGGATTTACACAGGTCTGTTGTCGGTTGCGCCACCGACTCACCCCAGAAACCACCAGTGTCAGGGTCAACCCATTACCCGGCGCACAGGATTTACACGGGTCTCTTCCACTGAACACTACCACAACACATAACGTAGCCAGAATCAACCAATATGGACTTGTTTAGTACACAGTTTAGTACATAATCTAGCTCAGGAATAGGGAGAAGACTAGTAGGTATATAAGCTAGCAAAGTAAACATAACAGCCATCGTACAACAAGTACCTTCAAAAAATGCAGCGCATGTTTCGGGTGTCCATTCACCCTTCCATAACACCATGTATGCAGCAGCTGCCTGACTAGTCTTTCCATAAGCTCCGGCCAACAACTTGACCTCATACCTATCGTTAGGGAGGAGCTTAGTAACTTTATAAGGACCTCTCATACCGCTATCCAATTTTCCGGTGCTTTGAGAGCTCTTAATCACATAGACTAAATCATTAACTTGAAACTTTTTAGGCGGTTTCCTATTTTTATTTACGTAAGAGTCTTGTTTGTCTTTGTTTTCGCGAATAAGTCCTTCTGCACGTTGCCGTCTTATTTCGCGAATTGCGTCGCGGTTTGGATTCGAACCTTCGCAAGTTATATCTTTAATCAAAGAGTTTATCAAAGGCGTAGTGGAATCAGTGCCAATAAGGAGATTTAATGATGAGTATTGAGTAGTCCTATGTTTAGTGACGTTTAAAACCAATTGCAGTTTCCATAATATTTTGGACCAATCATTTTCGTTATAATTTACTTCAACTCTTATCATGTTTAAAACTGTACGACAATAACGTTCAACTTGTCCGTTTTCTTGATGCATTTCAGGTGTAATAAAATGCACTTCGATTCCATAATTAGAAACCCAATCAATAAACTCATGGTTATCGAACATACGACTTCTATCGCACACTAGTCTTTTGAAAGTACCAAACAGTGAAATTATATTGGTCATTACGCGTTTCAACTCGCTACAATCTTGTCTTGGTAAGGCATAAAGTAAACAATACTTAGTAAACGCTTCAACTACGATGAGTACATGTTTATGACCATCACTTTCTCTCAGTGGTCCAAGTACATCCGCGTGAATTGTATCAAATGGTACCGGAGCCTTTTCCCAAGAGGATATTGGTTGCAAAGGTGCGCGAGGAACTTGTTTATGTGAAATGCACACAACGCAGTGCGTGACGTATTTCCTGACAAATTGTCTAAGACCGGGAAACCAAAAGTGTCGCAGGATCAGATCAGTAGTTTTGTCTACACCAATGTGTTCATGCTCGTCATGGAAAACGCGTAATAAACTTAAGCGAAATGCCCTTGGTACGTAACATAAGAATCGCGCTTGCTCACCCGTGACGTCATACTTATAGTACAAGAGGTCATCACGTTTTACGTAACGCGTGCCATCTAATTTACCATTATCTAATTTCTCAAGTAACGTTAATGTTTCCTCGTCACCTGCCTGTGCCACTTGAGCCCAATTTTTTGGTTTTTGAACAACATTAATAATATTGACCGGATTCCTACTCAAATAGTCTACGTGCGACATAAGTGCGCCTTTACGATATTCTAGCGAGAAATCAAAATCCTGCATGTACATCCACCATCTTGCAACTCTGGGTTGGAGATCCTTCTTACGTTGTGTCATTTTTAGTGCATTACAATCTGTGATTATTTTAAAAGATTTACCAATTAAATATTGCCTAAAATGTTGTAATGATTTTACTACCGCGAGGGTCTCTAACTCATAGCTGTGATATTTTGATTCCGCACCAGCGGTCAATTTGCTAAAATAAGCAACTACTCGCCTACGGCCATCTTTGTGTACTTGCATAAGGATTCCGCCGTAACCAATAGCGCTGGCATCCGTATGCAGCTCAGTTGGCAATTCAGTATCGAATATAGCTAAAATTGGTTCATTGGTTAAGTAAGTAATGATGTCTTGACGTGCATTTTCGTGTTCATTACTCCAATTAAAGATTACGCCTTTTCTAGTTAAGGCGGCGATTGGTGCAGTCTTAATCGCGTAATTAGGAATATATCTGCGGAAGTATCCCGCGAGGCCAAGAAACTGGCGGACCTGTTTGACATTACTTGGTCGCGGTGATTTAACAAATGCATCAATTTTATAGTTGCTCGGTCTAACCTGACCATCTTTTATAACCCTACCTAGGTATTCTATTTCATTAGTAAGAAAAGTACATTTCTTTAGATTGATTGAAAAACCTGCTTCAGTTAGCGTTTTTATAACCGAATCTAATAAAACGAGGTTTTCGTCAATCCCGTCTGTCATTATTAACACGTCATCAATGTATACCATGACCTTTCCAGCATCAATAAAGTGTTTAAGTGTTTTAGAGATAGTTTTCTGATAGAAAATCGGCGCGTTTGCTAAACCATAAGGTACCTTGCAATATTCATACTGGGCTTCTGGTGTAACAAATGCGGTTTTATGAATGGACTCTTCAGCAACTCTAAGTTGATGGAAGCCGGAAACCATGTCTAGAGAGCTAAACCAGCGGGCATTACCTAACCTATCTATATAGTCGTTGATCAAGGGAAGTGGATGTCTAGTTTTGACGGTTATTCGATTCAGTGCACGGTAGTCCACGACCATTCTATCAGAACCATCCTTTTTTACTAGTAGGATCGGACTAGCGTATTCTGAATCGGACTCGCGAATAATTCCTTTATCGAGCAAATCCTTTACTATAGTGCGTACTTTTAATTTTTCGTCATGCGATAATTTGTAGGGTCTGTAGTACACGGGTACATCAGATGTTAACTTGATATGCATCTCACTATCTTTCACTGTTGTGGTCGCGGTACCACTTAAAAAGAATTCAGAATACTTGGTAAGAATCTCTAGTAATCGTTCCCTATAATTTCCAGAGACTGACGTATTAACTTGATCGGACAAAGAAATCGTGTTTACTTGCATAACATCGTTTACGGTCACGTCACTACGAACTATTCGTTGGCAATCACCGGTCCGAACATAGGTAATACCTTTCCTATTAAGTACGTCTGTACCGATAATAACGGGTACACTCAAGTTATGGCCACCTACAACACAAAAATCTATTTCTATTGTGATATCGCAAAACTCAACGGGTAATGTCACAAACGATTCCGATATAATTTCCGTACCACCTAAGCCGCGTAATAACTGATTAGTAGGCTTTAATTGACACGGGAAATGTTTAACAACATTTTTCGACATTAGTGAAACGCATGAACCACTATCAATTAGTACGTCTAATGGTATTCCCATTATGACAGCGGTAATCACGTCACGATTTTTATAACTACCCGCAATTTCGCGACAAAAATTGACAACTTTATTATTTCGAGATTTTGTGCGTTCCTTAGCAAAACAAGTAGCCTCGGAATGACCTGCTTTTTTGCAGAATGTACACTTCAACGGATCGTCACGAGATGTCGTCGGTAACGCGACTGCTTTTTCGTCGTTATTACTCGAGTTTGTATTTGACCGTTTGTTACAATTAGCACTCTTATGACCGTGTTTATTGCACTGGAAACATTTTATTGATTTTAAATCTTTAGAATCATAATGACGTTTGCGGTTTGAGTTATTACTGTTGGAAGACTTATCAAATCGATTACCGTTAGAAAACACTTTCTTAATATGGCTGTTAGAAGGTTTAACAAAGCTCGATAAAAACTCCACTATTGAAGCAGGTGATAATTTAGCGTTGGTAGCCATAGCGCGAATTTGTGGATCTGAAATTCCACGAATAATAATAGCAGTAAGCAGCTCGTTACTTAGACCTTTAACTATGCGTAATCTTAAAAGCGATTTACGAGCGTACTCAGCGTAGGTGGAGTATTTATCGGACTCGGTCTGCATTACATCATAAAGAATGTTCGCGACATCGACAGAACGTGGGCATAACGCTTTTAGTTCCAATTTGAAATTGGACCACGTGCGATTGTTGCTTGTCCATTGGCTAAGCCAGGTGCGAGATTCACCCTTTAGACAATGTCCGACGCGAGCAAGGCATTCTCTGTCGTCCCAACAATTTGAAATACGGGCTCTCTCTACTTCATCGCACCACGTGTCGAAGTCATGAACACTCGGATCAAAATCAGAGACAAAATAATGGTTAGATCTGACCTGAGCACAGCTGATAGCGGTCAAAAGACGCTCTGCAGCGTTCGTCACCACGTCTTCAGACTGCGTTGATCCCATGTTGCTAGTGTGTGGAGTCGGTGGCAGCGTCCCCATTTGCGCGGGCACGAGCTCGCACAGCGGTGTAGGCGTCCCAAGCTCCGATGCGGCTGGTGTCGTGTTGGGCAGCTCGGCGGCGCGGCTAGGGCCAGCGCTGGTCGTTGCAATGGCTTGCGTCTCAACAGACGCACGGGGCTGGTCCTCCAACACGCGTAGCCTCCTCAGGATCTCTTCCATCGGATTGGGCGAAGGAGTTCGCCCGCGGCGTTTTCGTTTGCCGTGTTGATCGTTAGCAGGCATCACGCATACAAAAACTCCGCCCGAATATTAAATAGCTAAGCCACGTGGAAGAATACTAAGAATTTTTCTTTCTTTTTATAAAAACAGAAATGTAGGCCGTTCAGCGGCTTTTCAGCCTCCGAATCCCACTTCTGATCTTACAAATAGAAACACAAATAGATTTTTTAAAAAGATTTTAATGGCCTTCGGCCAAACAAATTACAATTTAAATAAAAATGGCAATGAAAATTTGAAATAACGACAATCACTAAAAGTTCGGGCAGAGCTTCCGCACTCTGTGACGACCGATGAGCAAATGGACGAGTGCCACCAGCACCCTTCCTTTTATAGCCCGTCGCGGTGTTGCTATTCTTGATTTGAATTTTCTTCTAATAATACATATAAAACTTCCTCTTCAATCGCTCTATCTATTAAAAAAAATCGCATCAAAATCCGTTGCGTAGTTATAAAGATTTAAGCATACATAGGGATATAGGGACAGAGAAAGCGACTTTGTTTTATACTATGTAGTGATTTGTTCTTTTTTTGAAAATTAATGTTCAAATTAAAAAAAAAAAACCATGATTGATAAATATTCTTTGGTTGTGTGTTTTTAGATGTGATTTCATTAAATGGTCATTATTTTTTGCCAACCTTACGCTTACAGGGCCTGTCTTAGCATGGGCGTTTGCCAATCTCATTTGGGCAACATTTGTCTATCCTACTCCATTTTCACCAGGAACCGAAAAGTTTACCCGTTTAATCATATATTTTTTTAGGGGTTGGTGAACAACTTTTTTCCAGCTAAAACACTAGGAAGTGGCGAAGGGCGGGTGTTTTGGAAAACTTTCCTGTGGAATTGGATATATTAAAAAAATGCTGATCTTGAGTTTTGATTGGATGTGATTTAAGTGGTAATTAACGTTTTTTTCGTTCCCAAATTAGATAAGATTATAATTAGTAAACCAACATAATATTATAGTGATAAAGTCAAGATTAGCCACAGAACTCAGCCAACAGTTTCGAAGAGTGTTACTTTGCTTGGTGAAGTAAAATGGAAAAGTTTTTGTTGTTATGTGTGATTGTGTTGTGTGGTGAGTATTCACAATTTTATTTCTATTCTAATAATAAAAATTTAATGTTAAACTTCATCATCATTCGGGGGCCCTTGTCCCATTTTAAAAATAAAAAGTGAACATTGAAAAGCAATATATAATTAAATTATTATATCTTGCTTTTATAATTGTGGCCAATATTTAAGTTTTCGGGCAAGAAGGTTTTCGACTTTATGTCATAATATAATATTTGGGCATCAATTTAATCCAAGCAACATAGTTGTAAGTAAGATTTTGAATTCAAGTCGCGGCCAATTGATTGAACATAGAACGAGAGACATATCATTTCTTGATATTATTAATTTATTAATATTCAATTATATAGATAAGAGAAAGAGAAGAGTGGAAAATTGAGAAGAGTGGGGATATTTGCATTCACTATTTTCAACAAAATTACTTAGGGGCAAAATAGAGGGTGCCACAAAAGTAACCACTTCTTTTTTTTTCGTGTGTTTAGTGCCTAACCTGGTATCAGAGTTTTTATACCGCCCATGGGCCTCTGACTTGGCTTAATATGCCGTCGAGAAATATCTGTCAGGCATGCTGGTTTCCTCACTGTTAAAAAAAGTAACGACTAAAAAGGAAGATAGAGGATGCTCTCATCATTGCAAATGGCGATGATTTGCTGGATTGGTGGCAAGATGGTTAAAAGAGTGCGCCTGGAAATTTTCTCGATAGAGATCTATAATGTGGAAGGTGCTGCTACATTACTGTCCTGTCACATTCTTAATATGATTGTAGCTTCATTTTCTAGGGTATGACTGTTCAAACTTTTTTTTAATTAAAGTTTTGAGTTTGTCACATGCCAACGAACTGAGAAACCAGTATATGATGTGAGATTATGGTTAACAAAGGCACGGTGTGATTTAAGTCTATTGGGTAACAATCATAGATATTTGCATTGTAGTCAAGTTGCGTGAGGCTCTTCGGAAAGGTTAGGTATGCAGTACTCGAAACTAATGTGTGTAGGGCTAGAATCTGAACAACGAGGACTGCCTCTCACCACGAGAAAAAGGCGTGAATTTACGTACGTAAATAAGTAGTTAAATTGCTCAGTTCCTCCGCCACCATATTATCTGAGCGATTTTTGACGAAACGCTGATGCGCAGGTGTATCTATGTTGTCGTTTAGGTAGGACGTAGGATCCTATAAAGTAGTAGTAGGTATTGTAATTACGCACGTGATAAAAGCATTGTTTCATACGTCCCTTAATAAGATAAGATTGTAGGCATCTATATAATGTAGGCCGATATTAGCAAAATCAATCAGTCATCAATTTAGGATAAGTGCTCTAAGTCAACTGTATAGTGTGTCGTAATTTAAATTTTGTATGATCGTTCGTTTTAATAACCGCGAAATGAAAAACTTTGTGTTTTTATTTAATTTTGTAATAGCTCTTTGTGGTAAGATTTGATACAGGTGTTATTATTTTTCCCATAATTTTAACTTTCGTAAAGATTTCATTCCGACATTTCTTAATTTTTTTAATTTAACATTTCGGATGTTCCAAAATTAAAAATTCGAAGACGGTGAGACATCTACATACTCGCATTTAGCCCGTTGGTGAATTATGGCCTGCTCCCACTAACAAAGAGGAGGCCTGTTTGTCAGCAGTAGGAACGTTATACGAATATTATGCTTATACTAATCTTATAGTCGCAAGCGCCACTGCTGAGCATGAGGTCCTAGGTTCGATTCCCGGGACGAGCATAGTGTTATTGGGTCTTACCATCAGTTTGTATTTATGCCCAGTTGATGGCAATAGGCTTGCCTACTATTACATGGGTCTTAAACATAACTAACGAAATGTGGGTGTACTATTACGTACACCTCTTACAAAGCCTTCGGTGATTACAGGCGTTATATTATGTAATATTTTTTAAATTAATACGATGGTGCATTTTATGAACAGGCACTTGCACGAGCTCGTTAAATGTGGAAAACCATAACAGAATAGCGGGCGGGTTCCCGGTAACCGATCATAACCAGTTCCCGTATATGGTAAATATAATTTCCTTTTTAATCTTCATTCTACATTTAGTTTACCTGTATGGGCCTAGTATTCAATATCGACCTAGTAATAACGTTCAAGGTCACTCAAAAGGCAATGGAGTCCGCTCAGATTATGTCTGCAAGGTCGTATCAGAAATGAGGAGATCTGCAAAAGAACATGAGTTAGACCAAATAAGATAGACCATAACATAGACCAAATAATTGCTAAACTTAAGTGGCAGTGGGCAGGACACATTGCTCGTAGAACAGATGGCCGATGGAGCCGAAGAGTCCTAGAATGATCATCGCGTACCGGAAAACAAAGCGTTGGCAGGCCACCCACAAGGTGGAGTGATGATCTAGTAAAAGTGGCGGGAATCCGCTGGATGAGAGCAGCACAGGATCGGTTGTTGCGGTGATTTTTAGGTGAGGCCTACCTTCAGCAGTGGAGGTTTTTTGGCTGAAGTGATAATGAATCTGTGGCCATTTTACTCATTGATACTTCTTTTAAAATTGAATCAGTCCTGAAAACTGATATTATTAAAAACCTACTGATGCGTACAAGAAATGCAACTGTTCCCGCGCTACAACAAGGTACCTACTAAAAGTTGTCAGTACAGACAAATAAACCTTTTATTTATGTTCTTTTAGATTTCGTTGCAACAAAGGAGTCTAGTAACCACTCCCACTCGAGGACACAGGTGTGGGGGAGCATTGGTTTCGTTACGCCATGCAGTGACTGCTGCATCTTGCCTTTATAACAACCTAAATGGGTGAGAACCTTATGTAAATTTATGTTCAGTATTAGCAACTCTTCACTGCTTCGTATAGTTGCAAACTAATGGTGTGAAATGCGAAATGTCAATATTTATCTTAAAAAGCTTTTGCTATAGGTTCCGCTCGCGTTATTGTCGGAAATAATCCCACGGGAACGTTTTAAACAATCCTATGTTTCTCGGGGATATTGTAGCTTCCCATCATTGACAGAATTTACGGTGAGGATCAGTAGTTTCAAGGATTACCCTACATCCAAATTGCATCTTTATAAATACATACAAAAAAAAATTGTTAATACATTAGTAAATGATTAAAATCAGGTGTTACTTGGCGGAAAATGTAACACAAACCTTTATGATTGACTAGTAAAAAGTGTATGTTGCATTAAAATTATCGCATCTCTACATCTAGATTTTTACGGTTATTAAAACTACATACATTTTTTTGCATTATTGTCATTTGTAGATTATCACTTTTAACATTACAAAAAAATATCTTGAATTAATTATGGTGAGTCATCTGAATATTTCGTGTAGTTATGAAGAATATATATATTTAAATGAAAAAATATGACATTACCAGCCCTTTATTATAATTTATTTTTAATTAATTGATTATTTAATTGACATTATTGACAATATTACAAAATTAGCGTTGACATGCATGTAAAATAAATTATAATTGATTCATTAATGATTAATAATACATTGAATTGTCGTTATTTTCTTGAAACTGACTTTGAATTGTACAAAACTAGACACATTACAAAGAAAAAAATATATATTTGTACACCAATTTCATTGGTAGGACATGGAGTTCAACTAAAATGTATGAATAAGACCTAAATTTTAATACCTGTGTTCACAAAAAAAAAGATTATTTGATTTGATATAAAGTTACCCTGATGAAGTATTTTGTTCTGAATGGGTGCAGTATTAGGGAGAATTGATCAAAATCAAATAAGAGAAAAACATTACTACTATTTTCAGGGTCCCTACGCTTTTGAACCCGGACGATTTCGTGGTATTTGCTGGTGCAATTGATCTTACAAACAACACTTCTGCTGATCACCATCGTTATATAGAGCGCTTTACCGTACACCCTGATTATCTCCCGGAAACCCCGTATGTTACAAACATTGCTGTCATAACCGTGAGTATGGGTTCCGCTGCATAATCATATGAAGAAAAAAAAAACCGGCCAGGTGCGAGTCGGACTCGCGCACCCAGGGGTTCCTTACAAACCAAAATTACTGAAGAGAATATATAATATGTGATGTAACAAAAAATTTAAGATTTTCGGAATTTATCCCTAATGTGCTATAAAACATTGCTTCATGCCAAATTTCAAGATTCTAGGTCGATTAGAAGTACTCTTTAAGTTTTGATTCCCTTGCGAGTAGTTGCGAGTTTGAAAATATGCGGCTTAAATTGTTGTTTCTTTTGATTACGTTGACATTGAAGTTTGATTTTGTTACAGTTTAAAGATATTATAGACCTGAGTATTTGATATGAATTTCAATTTAATACCTCTACGCATTCATGAGGAAAGGGGTAGTAAGTTTAAATACATTAAAAATATTTTTATTATTGATGTAACTAAAAATTTACGGTTTTTGCAATTTTTCCCTTATCTGTGCTATAAAAATTGGTTGCCTGTAAAGTCGGTATACGGGCGAAAGTTTTACGTGACAACGACTTTGAGTGGTAAAATAATTTTAATGTGAATATTCATTCGTATAGTAGGAAGAAGGATGAAATAATAGTAACAATTTAAAACATTTATTTATACAAAGAATTATATTTAAAACATTAATTTATACAAAGAATCTCGCACTGAATTTCATATTAACAAAATTTTATTTTTACCTTTACACATACATACGTATTTATATACAAATATACATATATAGAGGCACGCGTCCCTTCCACTCGGGCATGGTTAGCCCGCCTAAGAGCGAGAGAGACAGACATAAAAAGTGAAAGGCACGCGTGCCTCTCACTCGCTCTCATTGTGAGCGCATAACGTGAGCGGAGCGTAACGCAGTTTCTTGAAGTGTCACCCGGCAAACCAATTTATAAGACGTTGTCACGTCAAAAAGTTGTTTCGTACCAAATTTCAAGATTCTGAGTTCACGGGAAGTACCCTGTAGGTTTTGATTCCCTTGCGAGTGTCGAAAATTTGCGGTTTGCGGCATAAACGGCTGTATCTTTTGATTGCGTTGGCTTAGAAGTTTGATTTTTTCACAGCTCTAAGGGACAGTAGACCTTAGTATATGTTATAAATTTCAGCTTAAAACCTCCACTCGTTCCTCAGAAAAAGGGTCTTTACAGACAGACAGACAGACGGACGGACAACAAAGTGATCCTATAAGGGTTCCGTTTTTTCCTTACGAGGTACAGAACCCTAAAAATGGACTTACATGTATATCTTTAAGATTTATAAATTGACTTTCTTTTATGCCTGAATATTATAATAATTTTTAGGGTTCCGTACCTCGAAAGGAAAAAACGGAATCCTTATAGGATCACTTTGTTGTCCGTCTGTCTGTCTGTCAAGACCCTTTTTCTCAGGAACGCGTGGAGGTATCAAGTTGGAATATATATCAAATACTCAAGTCTACTGTCCCTTAGAGCTGTGAAAAAATCAAACTTCTAAACCAACGCAATCAAAAGGTATAGCCGTTTACGCCGCAAATTTCCGCAAATTTTTGACACTCGCAAAGGAATCAAAACCTACAGGGTACTTCCCGTGAACTCAGAATTTTGAAATTTGTTACAAAGCAACGTCTTATAGCATCAATACAGGAAAAATTGCGAAAATAATATGATGTAACTAAAAATTTACGATTTTTAGTTACATCATATTATTTTTAGTTACATCTTACTATCCCTTTCCTCATGAACGCGAAGTGGTATTAAATTGAAATTCATATCAAATACTCAGGTCTATAGTACCTTTAAGCTGTAACAAAATCAAACTTCTAGGTCAACGCATCAAAAGAAACAGAAATATAAGCCGCATATTTTCAAACTCGCAACTACTCGCAAGGGAATCAAAACCTAAAGGGTACTTCCAGTCGACCTCGAATCTTGAAATTTGGCACAAAGCAATTTTTTATAGCACATATAAAGTAAAAATTCCAAAAACCTTAATTTTTTTATTACATGACATATTTTTATTTGTTCTTTTCAGTAATTTTGGTTTGTACGGAATCATCGGTGCGCGAGTCCGACTCGCACTTGGCCGGTTTTTTCACTTATGATAGTTGTTATTTGTGCAATGGACACTGTTCTAACATTGTCTTAGTATTAACAATAGGGATGGTGACTCATTTTTTTTTATTTGTCTATCGGGTAGATTATTAAAAAGTATTTGACACGTATTTTTTCTTTTTTCACGTAATCGTAAAATTACGGAGATATTTTGAGTTGAAATGGCACATGACGTCACGGCTTAGTACATTTTATACCTAGTTCTGACGTAGTTAGCCCCCACTCTCCAACTTTAATGCGTTTTAACTAAGTATTTTTTTGTTATCTTGATAAAACAAAAAATACGTATAATAATATTTTTGTATTACCTGATTGACGGACAAAATAGAATTTCGTTTTCTTTACCCAGTCATCATCCCTATTGGCTAATAACAATTGTATTGTGACAAAGCCGAAGCAGTCAATGTTTTTAGGAGTACTCTCTTTTACCTTGGTATCAGATATTAAGTTAACTTAAACTTGTTACTACCTATTTCAGCTCACGAATGCATTCTTAGCCAACACTGTACGAATAGCGAATTTGGCGCCGAACGATAACGAACCATTGCTACGTACTTGCACTTCTTCTGGCTGGGGATCCACAAATGACACAAGTGTTGTAAGTTATATTTGCCAATTTTAAAATAATTTAAATGAACGATCATTAAAATGTTGTGACATTTAGACATCTCAAAATGAAGATTTAAGTAGGTAAACAAAAGTCAATCATTACTTAATTAAGCAGCGTTTATGAATAAACACCATGAGTTAGACACAATAATGATCTTATTTTTTTTTTTTGGATTTTGGTTTTTTTTCTAAAGTTTTGTGCATTTGTGGCATGTGCCAAATAAACCTATTTTCTTTCTTTATTCTTAGTTAGAAACAGGTATTTATTTTGTATTTTTCTGAAAAAAAAAATTTAAATGACTGCGAAAAGTTAATTATAATTAACATCCGTTGAAAATTATTATTATATGTATGGATATCGATTTAACCGCTATTTTCCTTTTGTTTAGCCCAATACGAAGTTGCTGTACATAGAGAAGTTTGCGATGCCGCTTAATGACGTTTGCCAACCTTTTTACAATATAGTCCCACGAATCATTTTACAAAGTTCCATGATCTGCGCGTCGACAATTGTATCTTACTCTTCATGCGAGGTAAACAATTTTGTGTATTACTGTTTGGCTGTCACTTTTTTAGGCAGTAGCCATGATATGTTATTTTTTAGCAGTACACAAGTGTCGACAGAGTATCCTACTACTTACTTAATACTATTAATCCCGGTAGTAGGATCCCATGGGACAAGGGACAATTATCAAACTACACGCGGGTGAAGCCGCGGGCACCAGCAAGTTTGATATAAATTTTAACTTGATACTGTTACTCCTTCCTGAAAAAAAACGGTCTTGACAATCAAACAGACCGAAGGACTATAAAGTGATCCTATAAGGGTTCCTTTTGAGGTAAGGAACCCTGTAAACAGTCATAATTTGCAGCTGCATTTGCATATAATCCGAACTTTAAGACATTACACATTAAACTGTATTATTATAACACTAAAAATCCGTGTCACTACATAAACGGAATACCCAAAAGTCGACACGGAAGAAGGGAAATACAACATTCATTTATTAATTTGCGTTATTTTCAGGGCGACTTAGGCAACCCCTTAATTTGTAGCGGCAACCTCCAAGGTATTCTCGTTCGCCAGGCCTACAGCAACTGTTCATTCTTCCCCGCAATCTCGCGACCCGAAATATATACCCGGATCACCAGTTTTCGCTCTTGGATAAGCACCACGGCAGGAGCATTTACTTTACAACCAGGAATTATAGTGTTGGCAGTGATTGTTAGTGTTCAAATTATAATCGCTTATGATATAAGTTAAGATAATCACTAATGTTATAAGTTAAGATAATCACTAATGTTGTAAGTTAAGATATTTTATTTATAAATGAATTGTACTATTTAAATACAGAACTTGCTTTTTATTCCAATGTCCTAGCCTACTTTATACAGGTCCGTTCAAACCGTTCAAATTAGTACGGTCAGATTGCAGAACAGCTGTGTGACACCTTTTTTTTTTTTTTTTTGCGGACGCGAAATCATCAAATGACTTTTCCCGCTCTGGGCGGAGCGGGAGGGAGTGTCAGACTTGTACTGACTAAAACCCACCCATGTTCCTTCTTCGCCCTTTGTGTTCCAGGACCGCGGTATCTCTTTCGAACAACCCGCAGCCCTGGCAGGCATCGGCCCTTTCGGACCCCTTCCTTTGCTGACATCTCCTTGAGGCGCGCGTGGAACACGTACGCGCCTTCGACACGGCCTGTCGTCATGAGACGGACGGACGGTGAGCTAGCCCATTACTCACCGTCCACAGGCTCGCGCCTACGGTGGCCGGGGGCCACTGGTTGCCCCCCGACGCCCGGGGCGTCTCCCGCAGCGGCTGGGACGTGAGGTTCTCTCCCTCTCACGTTCCGCCACCTCCTTCGCTAGCATGACTGCTTCGCAGAAGGAGGCGACGGCTTCCCATTCCCTCTCGCTCCGGACACCTACACTGCTGTGTGACACCTGACACACAGATACTTCAGTACATAATCTGTCGGAATCCGAAAAAAATATCAAGGTTACAGGACAAATATTTGTTTTTTTTTTTTGGTGAAAATACGCTAAACCTTTAGTTTGAACTACCGTTGCGATATTTTACACAAAAAGAGATAAAATTACGCCAACAATTTACTGATGAATATTGATTAACTTATTTTTCGCTCGTAGAATCACCTTCCAAAGCCATTTAAAAAAAATGACTTATGAAATTTGACGATTTCATTTTTTTACGCAAGCCTATAAGTACTGGCAATCCAAATAAGGTCCACAGATTTTTGATGTACGCAGGAGGTTTAGAGTATATATTTTCATTTGCTTTCTGTAAAAAGCTGTTAATTTAAAACTACAAACAAACATTTAAATTTTACTTATTTCAATGGATGTAAGTATACATAGTATATTTAGATGAAACATTATTTTGCTAAAATAATCCAAATGTTAAATAAAAAATGTATAAAATATGATTAAATATCATGCGAAATATTTGTAAAGAGAAGCATTTGCCTAATGAATGTTTGTAAATTAAGTAGGTAGTAGGTACCTATACGAAACATTGTTGGTTGGTAACCAAAAATTCAAAGGAATTTTGTCGAAAGATTAGTGAACCGCTAACATGTCTTAAACACTTAAAACGGTATATTTTAGTTTTTCGCCAATTCCCTCTAGAATGAATTATTCATCCTGTTTCCATTTTTAGTTTTTCATCGGGTGATACGGAATCTTAAAATAATGGCAAGATATATTATAATACCTACTACTGTTGTCTTAAGTAGATAAGATTGGTAAACTCCTACATATTATAATTATGATAGAGGCACAGAATTCAGTCAACCATGTTGCAACCAGTTGCAATGTGTTACGTTATTGCTTTTTTTTTTAATTTTTATTTATTAGTGACGGTTTGTTCACATAGCGAACACTTTACATGCAAAACTTACAATCTACGCTTAATACCTACATTAAATAATTTGTATATTATTCTAGCAGTTTCAAAGGCTGAAAAAAAGGCTAAAAAGAAGGAAAAAGAAGATGGGGAAATTGCAGTGAAAGAGAAAAGGTATTCAGAGCCCAACAATATTGCATAAGATCAATGACCGGCATTAATTCAACGGATAGCTGTATTCCTATGTTTAAAATCCTAAAACTATTAACCTTTCCATCACTATACAAGGTGTTGTTTTGCATCCTCGTCAAATTTTAGGAGGTGGTCCCAAAAGACACAAATAATCAATTAAAATTACGGTACCTAGTTAATTATTAATAAACGCTGATTTTTTTGGTTGTTTAAGTTTGTCTATATTTCAGAATAATCCCCTTAACGTGGTTTAGGGAATTAGAAATTATCAATTAAACGTTTTAGATAGTTTGTATGTGTGTAAGCGAGGTTATAGGGCCAGAACCAGACGGGCCGCGTTTAAAACACGGGTGGTTCATACTCACCGATTTCCGTAAATAGGAAAAAAAATAAAAATTACCTATTCATTTTATTATTGATTCGGGACGAGAATCATTAGCATAGTTACCTCCTTGAATTTGACGAGGATGCAAAACAACACCTTGTATATTCTGGAAGTTGCATTATTTGATAAAACGAACCTAAATCTTTTTGAAACAAGGATAAATATGACATCATGACCGGCACTACATGAGATCCCAATACAAAGGTCCATTACATATCGGAAGTTTTAAAACAACATTATTAAGAAAGAATATTATGCATATGGGATGAGTAATTTATATTAAAATAGGTACGTAACGATATTAAAAATGAAGCCAAGCATTTTTTCAAGAAGAAATTAACTAAACTATCAATCGAAAAATACTATTACGCCGTCAGTGAATTCTTAAATGATAGTATCCTATGACATTGCACAATATTATTTCAATTTATCAATTTTGTTTAATCTATTTCATGTACCTAGGTACATACCAATATTATTTCAATTTATTAATTTTGTATAATCTTAGTATATGTAAGTATCAGATTTCTTTCACCCTCATTCCGGACACACTCCGCTATAATATGGTAAGCGTTTTCGACCTTATGGAAAGAAAGAAAGAAAGAAAGAAAATATGTTTATTTGTCGCAGGGACATGACGTGCATACAAAATTACAAAAATAAAATAAAACAAAAAAATATAGGTACAATGCAAGAAAAAAAAAATATATGAAAAGTACAAACAGGACGGATCAAAAATGATTACTGCTTATGACTGATTATGGCATTCCGTGCAGTTTGGAGACGTAACTTTGCCCATCAATGCAGCAAAACAATTTAATGGGATGTGTCCGGAGCGAAGACTGAAACTTATCACGATTTCTTGTCTACTCATATCGGCGTTATCAAACCAAGGATAGTTATGGCCTTCCGTCGAAATATTTTTTCCAAAAGCATTAATTTATCATCATCATTAGCCTATAATGTTCCCACTGCTGGGACACAGGCCTCCTCTCCTATGAGATGGAGTGGGCTGTAATCCACCACGCGGGCCCAGTGCGTGTTGGTAGATATCACATGTCTTCGAATTTTTGGTTCTAGGATATGCCGGTTTCCTCACGATATTTTCCTTCGCCGTTTTTGAGAGCAGCAATGATGAAATAAATTACAAAAAGTAATGCGCCTGCCTGGGTTCGAACCCACGGTTTACTGCTCGTAAGTCGGGGCTGCCACCACTGGGTCACCGCCGCTCTCCAGTAATTGATATTCAATTAAATGAATGACAGAAAGAGATGAGACGACAATTTAGCAGAAGAATGGGAATAGA
This sequence comes from Cerastis leucographa, assembly GCA_963082945.1. NCBI lineage: Eukaryota > Metazoa > Arthropoda > Insecta > Lepidoptera > Noctuidae > Cerastis > Cerastis leucographa. Next base: position 13,233,147 of record OY720356.1, on the reverse strand, counting down.
ATACTTTCACTCGTGTTCGTCATCGACCTTGATTTTTGCCTTGCAACATATTTGTAAACTTTTATTGAATGTCAGAAGCCAGTTTTACCAAAGTGTATCGTGTTTCCGAGATCTGGGTTTGATAAACAGGCGCTCCAACGAAATTCTGGCATTTAGTTGTATCGATTTATTAAAAGCGAACGTTTCAGCCTGTCCGGTTGAGTTTCAATTTAAGCATATAACCCCCATAGCAGTCATTAAAGCGTTCAAGGAAATCAAAATCAAATTAACAGAAGATCTATGGGGAATGTCTATTAAAGTGTGTCAAGCTATTATTGACACTATAGCACCTTACTTAGCTTTAATTTTTAATTTGTGTGTAGACCAAGGAGTCTTCCCAGACCTTATGAAATACATCAAGGTAATACCAGTTTTCAAATCTGGGGACAGTAAAGATACGAATAACTATAGACCCGTATCCGTGCTGCCAGTTTTCAGCAAGGTGTTTGAAAAGGTAATGCTTAATCAAATGCTCACCCACTTTAACACCAACAAAATCTTACACGAGAAACAGTATGGTTTCACCAAAGGACGTTGTACAACTGACGCCAGTGTCACTTTATTAAAACACATATATACTGCGTGGGAAGAGGCACAAGATGCCATAGGAATCTTCTGTGACCTCTCGAAGGCATTTGATTGCGTAAATCACCAAACCTTGCTCTTGAAACTTGAGCATTACGGCTTAGGTAAACTTGCGCTCAGTTTAGTAAAATCGTTTTTAAATGATAGACAGCAGCAAGTACAAGTAAATTGTGTAAATTCAATGGCTTTGAAAGTAAAAATGGGTGTACCACAAGGTTCGATATTGGGTCCTTTCCTCTTTTTAGTATATATTAATGACCTTCCCCATTTATTTAAAAAACAACCACAAATGGTGTTGTTTGCGGACGATACTTCGTTAATATTTAAGATAAACAGACGTGCCACAAACCTTGACGATGTAAATAACGCTCTAATGCAGGTCCATAAATGGTTTACCGCAAATAATTTAGTATTAAATGGGAAAAAAACTAAGTGCATAAGATTTTCTCTACCAAATGTCAAAAGTAGTGACTGTGACATAGTATTGAATCAAGAGAAACTTGAATTTGTCGATGAAACTGTTTTCTTGGGGATCACACTCGACTCAAGGCTACAATGGGGTCCTCATTTAACATCTCTTGCAGGACGGCTGAGTTCAGCAGCATATGCTGTCAGAAAAATCCGTCAATTTACTGATGTAGATACCACGAGGATAGTGTATTTTAGTTATTTTCATAGTATTATGTCATATGGTATTTTACTATGGGGATGGGCTGCAGAAAAGAGCTATCAGAGCCATATATAATCTATGTAGGCGCGATTCTCTAAGAAAACTGTTCAAGGAAATTAACATCATGATGAAATGATGAAATTAACGGTACCTTGTCAATACATCTATGAAAACATCATGTGCGTAAGGAAAAATCTGTATTTATTTAGTAAAAGAGGTTACCGGCACCACTATAATACTAGAAACAGGGACCAACTAGTTCAGCCAGATTTCAGGTTAGCTAAAGAAGACTCATCTTTTATGGGGCACTGTTTAAAATGTTACAATAAAATACCTCCCCCCATTCTACAACTGAATGAAACGAAATTTAAATCTTGCATAAAACGCACACTATGTAGGCAAGCATATTATAAGTTGGGGGATTACATTTATGATAAAAATGCTTGGCTCAATGCTGGTCCTACTCCACAATATCCATAGAGGCAATCTAGATCATCAGAATTACCAAGTGAAGTTATTGTGAAAGCTGCAGAAGATTGTAAAAATATATTGGCATTGTATAGATTCCATCTCTTAGTATTATATAATTGCTTAGCACATGTGTGAGTACTATATACTGTAAAGCCACCATTTAATGAGTACCTACATCTTTCAATGACGCGAAATTACCCTGGTGGTTGAGTGAATGTCATGCTCACTTAAATGCCACGCTGATAGTGGTGGGTGTGTCGGCTCGTTTAGTTCCCTTCAAAATGGTTGAGTTGAATGATGGCTCATACATGCGTCATGTTCGTGAACGGGCCCTGTCAGTTGTGACTGGTCATCTCTTAGCTGCCACGGTTTATTTTAATTAAGTATATTATATATTTTTTATTACTGATTTAATCTTTTACTCTGGACGGTCTTAACCTGCCTGTATTTCTACATCGTTCTCACATATTTGTAATTCTTAACATGAATGATGTAACCAAGATTTTGTAACATAATTTGATTTAAAAGAGTGTCCATGGAGTTTCTTGCCCATTCTTCTCCATAGAGATCTACGCTACGGAATGGGCAACTACAGTACTTTCACAAGTTATTATGCCTTGTGACTGGGACTGTAGCTTCGCGTTTTATTTTGTTGTTTGACTTTCAAAAGTTCCTGTAATGGTCTAATAGAAATAAATGCTTTGACTTTGACTTTGAATCCGGTTAAGAAAAGCTAGGGAACTTTATGAACAAGCACACTCACAAGCTCAAGCAACGCTGAAGCGGATAGTACTTGGAGATGTGGCAACAAACCGAACGCAATATACGGTAAGGAATGATATATTTTGCGTAGGTACATCTTAAAAAGTTGTTATTCAGTAACGTTATTTAAAGTAAAGTATCCAGTGGTTTATTTATAAACTATACTAAAAGCGTTTTTTGAAAGAAAAAACTCGCTCAAATACCTATATTGTAATTTAATTTTCTGAAAAAGTAATCATTATTTCGTTTACTTTAGTTATTTTTATTCTTATTCACTGGTGTCCTGCCTTTTCGCAGAAAATTGTTTGTCCGATTTTTACTTGCCAACCAACGTTTCGCCGATGTTTCACTTTGACAACTAACGATTAGCAAATTTTTGTATAACAACGTTTCATTTGGTAGAATTATTGTTAAGCTGATTATTATAATGACACAAGACGTTTGGCACATTTATCATTTGTCAAACATTTCACGAGGCCACACAACTATTCGACGAATGACGTTTTGCAAAACAAATCAGTTTTTTTTTTAATAAGTATAGCAACAGAAATCTAGGTTACGATAGGTTAGGTTAGGTTAGGTTAGAGTATGACAAACTACGCACGAGCGGAGCGAGCGTAGCGAGCGTGCCGCGGCAGCGGCCGGCAATGTGCTAGAAGCGAATCGCTTTTGTAAAAGGAAACAGTTAAGTTAGGCTGAGTTGTATTAAGGATAAAGTGAAAACAAAATCATAACAATAACTACCTGTATATAATTTGTCCCAAAACGAAACCCTACTAGATTTGGTAAACAATACGACTAAATGAATATTACGCCAACTAAAACATTCTGCTACTTGAAAGTTGGCATTTTAAAAAGTGTCATTATGAAAAGCAGACCAAACGTACAGTTGGTAACTGTGAGGTTGGGAATTAAAACAAAATATTATGTTAGGTTGGCAAATGATTATTCGGCGAAATAAAATTCTGCCGAACGTTGGGTGGCAAGTGAAAATCTGGCAAACAATTTTCTGCGAAAAGGCAGAGAACCTTATTCACTGGCAGGCTGAAAAATTTTTTCTTTTATTATTTACGGAAAAATAAATGTGACGGTTTAAAAAAAAATGGTCAAATCCTATTATACCATACCTACTAGCTGTCCCCGCCAGTGCTAAGCGGTTTGGGCTGTGCGTTGATATCTCAGTCTGTCAGTCAGTGACGACTTTAAATTGTATATATTTAGATTATAAAGCTGAAGAGTTTGTTTGTTTGAACACGCTAATATCTGTAACTACTGGTTTGAATTGAAAAAATATTTTAGTAATAAATTTAATGAGGAAGGCAAATAGGCTACATTACATCACGCTACGACCAATAGAAGCGGAGCATCATCATGATCTGCCCAGCCATTCCCCAACTATGTTAGAGTCGGTTTCCAATGCAGCTGAATACCAGTATTTATTTTATATGAAGCGACCGCCTATCTGTTCTACACAAGCCGATTAGTACCAATAGGAGCGTTGAGCGAGAAGTTGCGGGTCAGCTAGTCATAGATTAATCCACAATTAGATAAGATTGGAAAACCTAGATATATGTAATTACAATGATAAAGGCTTCGAATTCAGCCATATTTTGCAGTGTGATACGTTATTTTGTTCAGTTGTGTAGTTTTATTTAATTGTGACTACGTTTTAAAAATGGAAAAGTTTTTGTTTTTATCTATGTTTGCCTTGTGTGCTAAGATAGCCTTGTGTGGTAAGAATTTCAAAGAATACAACTTTATTTATTTACAAATATTTTATGGAAAAAAAAACTTTATAAGCCTTATCAATATTTTCGTTTTCGGGCTAGAAGGTTTTCGCCTTAGTGGAGTTTTAGTTTTACGAGAAAAATCTTCACGGCTGCAAAATCAACCTAATGGATTTAATTGATCTTGCGATCAATTAAATCCATTAGGTTGATTTTCGGATACAGTTCAGTACAATTCATGGATTCAACTATTGAAGCGTAATGTTGTGTAAAATTGTTGAAGAATGGCCATTTCTAAAAAGATTATTTACTAAATGAACGGTTACAATGGTAGTTGAACTTTACCATCTACAGGACGAAGCTTTAGAATATTGAATATCTAAGATTTTAAATTCAAGTCGTGACTTAGTATGAAAGTGAAACAATATGATGACAATTTAACAGACGAGTAGGATTAGAATACTTTCGATCGTTTGGTCTTCACTGGCCACCGACCGATCATGCAAATTATTTTAAATACTTATTTTTGCTGATCAGAAGCCAGTTTTACCAAAGAGTATCGTACTTCCAAGATCTGGGTTATAAAAGGTGGATAGACAGGCGCCCCATCGAAATACTGGTATCTGGTTAGTAAAGGCTGGGCAGATGATGATGATTTCTTTATTGATGCTAATTTTATGAATAGGCACAATTGCAAGCTCAAATGATGTTGAAGGGGCCAGCAGAATAATAAATGGAGGAGAGGCAACATACCAAAGCCGATATATGGTAAAAAATATTTATTTTTCTATAAGGATCTTGTGGCGCGTCACCAACATACAACATAGTAATCACCATCGACATTTTATTTTTCAATACATTTCTCAACTGTTTGGTAATAACGCCTCACAGTTAGCGGCATACGAATGCCAAAAGATCCTTCAAACTCTATATTTATCATCATCATCATCATCATCAGCCTATATTGTTCCCACTGCTGGGACGCAGGCCTCCTCTCTATGAGAGGGAATGGGCTGTAATCCACCACTCGGGCCCAGTGCGGGTTGGTAGATGTCACATGTCTTCGAATTTTTAGTTCTAGGACATGCCGGTTTCCTCACGATGTTTTCCTTCACCGTTTTGAGAGCAGCGGTGATGAAATAAATTACACAAAGTAATGCGCCTGCCTGGGTTCGAACCTACGACTTACCGCTCGTAAGTCGGGGCTGCTACCACTGGGCCACCGCTGCTCTATTCTGCTATATTTATGCCAATAGTTATTTGAAGCTTCAAAATCTGCCAAAAACTTGTTTCAAACCAAAATGCGCCACTGTGCACCTTTAATTTAAAAGAAATACATAATCATGTTGTTATTTTTAAGATCTCGTTACAAAAAACCAGTGAAGTACTTGAATACACTAGAGGACATCGATGCGGTGGAGTGTTGGTCACGCAACAGCATGCAGTGACAGCTGCGTCTTGCAATTTTGACGAAACTGAAGGGTCAGTTTTTTTTATGAACCATAATTAACTACTATGCCAACCGCGAGAACGTTTATCATATAAATAATACACTCGTAGACTTGAAAAATACGATTACTATTGAAAATAAATCATATTTTACATTTTAAATTCCATTGAAGTCATGTGCCCGACTTCATCACCTCATTTATTCTAAATATGAATAAGTGTTTGTCTCCCTATCTATGCCTTTGCTATAATAACTGCGAAGGTTACGTTGCTAGCTATTGTCACAAAAGATTAATAATGTACTCGTGCACTTTGACAAATGCTGCAGTAATTTGATCCATAGGGTGCATTAAGAGAGGTTCTAAATGCACGAATACTTAAGCTTCTATTGCTCTCTGAACAGTAAACTTGGCTACTAATTTCTCCAGTTACTTTTAAATACTAGAGCATGGACATTGTGTTTGTGTAGTTGCTCGTCGCGTGAATGAGCTGAATAAGTCTTCTTGTTTCTGACTATTACAATTTTATTCCGCAGGGTATTCGTACCAATCAACCCGGCTGAATACAGGGTGTTTTCTGGTACATACCTTCTTACACTCGATGACAGTAATCACTACACCTCTCGGCGTATAACAAATATCACCGTGCATCCTCAGTATTTTGCGAGTACCCCGTATGTTAACGATATCGCTGTTATCTTTGTAAGTAACATTAATTTATAACTGAGTGTTGCCTGTGACTCTGTCTGTGTGGATTTTGTATTTCATATTTTTAATATAAATTTACAGTAAATATAAATTTACAGCGATTTAAGTGTGAAAATACTGAAAAAAGGAGTTACTTTTGCATTTATCAAGTTTAAAAATAAATCAATCTAATAGAATTACAAAGAGGTGATTGGATGTTCCTACTTCCAGGTAATCTTCGGAACAACTGTTCCGATTCGAAAAACTCTCATTTACTACTGTAAATGAGAGTTTTTGGTTTGGGTAGTTCATTTAAAATGTTTCCTATCGAATAATTTTCGACCATATCGCGAGCGAAGCGATGGGCGAAAGCACGTGACGTATTAAGTACGACTAAAGTAAGATATTAACTACCCTTCCTGTTTTTCAGCTCGTTCAACCTTTCGGTGCTATCTTAACTAGACCAGTTTATCTGCCAATCAGGGACGCTGACGTAACCGATTTAGAAGCTTGTAATGTTGCCGGCTGGGGAGCACAAAACGATACAGCTACTGTAAGTTATTTTGCATTCAAAATATATGGGTATTCCTATGGCTGTACAAAAATACATACAAGATTAAGTTCCAATGTTATCTTCACTTTTATGGAGAAGTTCATCTGTCTTTATAACAGCAAACTTCTTTTTATTGGCCTTGAGTGTCTCACAGCTTAGCAAAAATACATAACTTAAAACAAAACATTCAAGGTACGAAATCCTCGATGCGTTACTTGATTCCTTTTCGTTTGTTACAGGCTAGTGTGCAGTTGATGCATTTATTTAAGCGGGTGGTTAATTTGCCATTCTGCCAGGAACATTACTCATCTCAAGTAAATGTTCGAGATACTATGATGTGCGCAAACGCCAATGGGCAGGCGGAGTTTTCAGGATGCACGGTAATAACTTAATTGCAATAATGTTAACATGGTGTGAAATGTTTGGATGTCACATAATAAACACCTTAAGACACCTGACTCTAGATTGATGATGACTGATGGCTGATGATCTGATTGAATGATAGCTGATACATGCGTCATGTTTGTGAACGGGCGCTGTCAGTTGTGACTGGTCATCTCTTAGCTTCCACGGTTTATTTTAATTACTTTATTTTTAATAACTGATTTAATCTTTTACTCTGGACGCTCTCAACTTGCCCGTATTTCTACATTGTTCTCACATATTTGTAACTTTTAACATGAATGATGTAACCAAGATTTTGTAACATATTTTGATTTAAAAGAGTGTCCGTGGAGTTTCTTGCCCGTTCTTCTCCATAGAGATCTACGCTACGGAATGGGCAACTACAGATCTTTCATAAGTTATTATGCTTTGTGACTGGGACTGTAGCTGCGCGTTTTATTTTGTTTTTCTTCTTTTTTTTTCAAAAGTGCCTATAATTTTCTAATTGCAATAAATGCTTTGACTTTGACTTTGATTACAATATTTAACTAATATTGTTGAGTTACGTCAAGTATATACTTGAAACGTTGCCTTATAATATGTACTTATACTTATGGTGGACCAGACCAAGGCAACAAAAATGACAAGCAATAATAAAATAAATTTAACTTTATTTTCAGGGCGACATAGGGAACCCATTGGTATGCAGCGGTTACTTGAACGGTATCCTAATTCTAAGCAAAAACTGCTCCGTTTCTGAAATCCCTGAACTGTATACCCGGGTCTCCAGCTACAATGCATGGATAAGGAGTTTAACCGGTATCCCTGATCCAAATGCCCCAAGTGAAGCATCCACTTTCCAACCTGGAATGTCAGTGTTAGCAGTGATCGCTATTGCTCAAATTATAATCGCTAATATATCTAACTAAAAGTTTATTGTACTAAGATAAATTATATCTTATATTATTAAATGTAGGTGTACATTTAACAACATAAGAAATAATTTATAACTATAGTCTTATACTGTACACCTATATTTTTGAGTGTAATAAAATAAATGTTTTCTGTAAATAAAAAAAAATAACTAATCAAGCTTATAATTTATCTCACGAATCATTTTAAGAGAAATACTTTCAATTAGAACATACTGACACTGCAGACTGATACATTTTGATTAATAGCTACAACCCATGGATAAGGAGTTTAACCGGTATCCCTCATCCAAGTGCCCCAAGTGAAGCATCCACTTTCCAACCTGGAATGTCAGTGTTAGCAGTGATCGCTATTGCTCAAATTATAGTCGCTAATATATCTAACTTAAAGTTTACTGTACTAAGATAAATTATTTCTTATGTTGTTGTATGTACCTACCTAATCAATGTTTCATTTTGAATATAGATGTTTTGATTTTATATAGTAAAATAATTTAGAATTAATAAAATGTTATCACTGCCATGTTTCTTCTTGGTTGTTATTACTTACTTATTTTTAAGAACACGTAGGTACCTAGAAACCTGATCTAGGAGGAAATTGATAACAAAAATAAAACTCATGAGCACCTATTTAATTATAAATGAGCTGATAAGATTACAACCAATCTATATGTACCTAGTCATGATCATCATCCATAGCCTGAATGTACCCAATGTTGGGTATAGGCCTTTTTTTTCTTATGCCAATGGGATTGGCATCTCGCAGTTCAACCTATGAGGTGGTCGTCTGCTTAACCGGACTATCCTGTGGGTGCCTTGAGAGTAAGGCCCCAAGCCAGGGCATAAAACTACTTCCAAATTAGGTAACTACACGCTGAGGGGGTACACACACAGGTGTTGCCCCATGTGGGGTACGAGCCTCAGTTTAGGGCGCCGCTGGGGGAGGACAGCAAGAGGACAGGCTGGATCTGAATGATGTCATTATTTAGGGGCTTATTTAAAACTACTGGCACATCATCGCGGGCTGGCTCGAGCGAGGGTCTGGGAGGGCATGGACCGGGACGTCAAGACGAACCGCGACGGAGAGGTCGAAAAGACGGCGGTTTGCGTCTGAATTTTTTAAGAGTACTAGTCTGTTTGCTACGCTCCTGGTGGAGGTTAATAACATCATCGGGAGTGACGAGGGTATGCCTCGGACGGCGTACTGAACTAATGCGCGAGGGTTCGTAACGGGTGGACGCTGCGATCAGGGGATTACGGTTCTTAATGGCATTTTCGAATCAATATTAGTTAAATCAGACATGCTTAATTCAAAATAACCAAATCACATAGCGCTATCATTAAATCCAGTTATATCGTAGCCAAGTAATTTTTTGTAAAATGAATAACCAAAACAGCTAGCCGCAAAATCTGTTAAACAATTTTATATCTAGAAAAGTCAAATTAGCGAGGTGATTGAGCATGGTTTACGACAGCGTACAAAAATCAGATTTATATTAATCTAGTCTCTAATCATCTGGAATAATCAGAAACAACAATTGAAGGTGTTCATTGATTTAGATCAACTACTTGATATTACGAAACTACTTGCTTGTTTACTATGAATTTAAATCTTATTATGTTCGTCATTTTGATTATCTTTCAATGATTTTTTGGTAAAACGGTTTATGTAATGGTTTTTCAAAGACCGTACTGTGAGTCAATAAAAGTGTAATACTCGTAATTACTAGGAAAGATTTTTATAATAATAAATTCTTTTATTTCAAACCACAAGTCCATTCGGTTAGTACCACACACAACTTAGAAACTAGTATTAGTATCTTACATATACCAGAAAAACAAAACAATTATTTATTATACGCCGCACTGGCATGTAGGCGTACCCAATGCCCTAGTATGGGACTGTCCCACCTGTCCGCTATAGTACTCAGGATGCTGTTAGGGCTGACGCGTACCCTGCGCATGATTCATGCGCATCTCTTGCGCATGATGGCGTGAAAGCCATCTATGCCCGCTTCTGCGAACATGCCGGAAGCACTGCAGTAGCGCGGCAACCCCATCAACACCCTGAATGCATTGTTATATTGGACCCGCAGAGTGCTGTATGCCCTCTGCGTGTAGTTGACCCACAGACTGCATGTGTAGAACGACTGACAGTACGCCGTGAACAGCGTAGCCTTTACGTCAGTCGAGCATTTTGCAAATTTGCGAGCCAACATATTGCAGCAGCCATACAACGCTCTCACGCTCAATATCCAGGATGTCTTTTAGGTCTTCGGAAACCCAGTGGCCCAGATACTTGAAAGAGGTGATCTGATTTAAGGCACTTCCGCAAAGTTTTAGCTGTGGTGCAATCGGGTAGGTTTTAGTGCCTGCCTTGAAAACCAGTAATTCACTCTTCTTCTCGTATACATAACAACCCTGATACGTGTTGCTGAGCTCAACGATCAACCGGTTTATGTGCAAACTGAAGAGACGAGGGGAAGTCAGGCCGCCCTGTCTCACTCCGCACTCCAGCCCATACACATCCGGTAACGAGCCTGCCCACCTCACACAATCAGTCTGGTTGTTATACCAGTATCTTAGTATCGATATAACTCCCCTATCCACAGTGGTATCGTTCAGGAGTTTCTACCACAGTAAGTCGTAGGACACCAGATCGAATGCTTTGGAAAGGTCTATGAAACACGCGTTAACAAGCGTTTTCCTAGACGTGTAATACTGGACAGTATGCTTGAGCGACAGTATGGCACTTTCCGTGGAGAGACCAGGTCGGAACCCAAACTACGCATCATGCAATTCGATGCGGGTCGCCAAATGCTTATCGAACCAACAGTCCAGCACCCTGGCAATGATAGTAGCCAGTGATATGGGCCTATAGTTCGACAGATCTGATGTGTCCCCAGTCTTATCCTTCACAATAGGTACAACCTCAGTTTTCGTAAAATCGCTGGGCAAATGAGCGTAGCTCAGACAAAGCAAGAAGAACATCGCGAGCACCTTTGGCAGATGAACTCCTGCATGCTGCAGGTGCTTGATGCTGAGGTAGTCATGCCCCGGAGACTTGCCCCTAACCGTATTTTTAATAACAGTAGCGACATCTTGCGCTGAGAACCTGACATTTAACTCCATCAGACAATCCTCAGCATCAACTGCCTGCGATGCTGTACCAAGAGTGGATTCCACTTTAAGATGTTCCACAAACAAGTTTGCTACAGCGGTAGGCTCATGTTGCCCCGACACACTTACGGGGACGCGCGGCTTCTTATTCAATTTGTTGGTGTTTTTCCAGAATCTTGAAAAGTTTTTAGCTTTGTGATTTTCAGCTAATATATCCATTTTTATTTTATTCTGATTATTCTGACACCATCTTAGCTTTGATTTGAAGACTTACTGACTTCTGGAGTCGTACATATGTTTATACACATGACCAGCAGTAGGTTTACCGGATATACTCCAGATTTGAAAAGCGAGCCGGGCCTCAGCGTGAGCCTGCTTACCATGCCTATTCCACCCGACAACACTTTTACCCCTTCTTCCCCGTCCTGCACTCACGCTACTGGGCAGCCTCGGTAAGTAGGTATACACACAATTTTTTCGTACATATTATCTAATATGGGTATATGTATGCATAGCTTCCAATCAATATGTATCAGTCTGCAGTATAAGTATGTTCGTTTTGAAAGTATTTATCTTAAAATAAGCGGATAATGATTCGAGAGATAAATTATAAGCTTGTTTAGTCATTATTATTTTTATTTACAAGAAACACTTAAAAAAGCGGCAAAAAAAACAATATCAATTTCTATAATTTTATTAGACTCAAAAATATACGTTTACAGTTTAAGACAATAGTTATACATGTTGTAATTGGCACAAGAAAAAAGGCTTATAACAAGGAGTCAGTACATTCAAGCTATGGATGATGATCATCAGCAGGTACAGATAGATTGGTTGTAATCTAATCAACTTATTTCTAATTAAATATACGTGTTCATGCATTTTATTTTTATTATCAACTTCCTCCTAGATAAGGTTTCTAGATACCTACTTATTCTTAAAAATAAGTAAGTAATTACAACCAAAAAGAAATATGGTAGTGATAGAATTTTATTAATCATAAATTATTTTATAATATAAAATCAAAACATCTATGTTCAATTTAAACATTATTAAGGTACATTTAGAAACCTAAGAAATATTTTATTTAGTACAATACTAAGTATATCTAACTTTTAGCTAGATTTATTAGCTATTATAATTTGAGCAATAGCGATCACTGCTAACACTGACATTCCAGGTTGGAAAGTGGAGGCTTCACTTGGGGCACTTGGATCAGGGATACCGGTTAAACTCCTTATCCATTGGTTGTAGCTGGAGACCCGGGTATACAGTTCAGGGATTTCAGAAACTGTACAGTTTTTGCTTAGAATTAGAATAGCGTTCAAGTAACCGCTGCATACCAATGGGTTCCCTATGTCGCCCTGAAAATAAAGTTAAATTTATTTTATTATTGCATGTCATGTTTTATTGTCTTGGTCTGGTCCACCAAAAGTACATATAAGGCAACTTTTCAAGTATATACTTGACGCATCTCGACATTATTAGTTAAACATTATAATTTGGCATGAGGTGTCTTAAGGTGCTAATTAAGTGACAGTCAAACTATTTCACATCATGTTAACATTATTACAGTTAAGTTATTACCGTGCATCCTGAAAACTCCGCCCGTCCATTGGCGACTGCGCACATCATAGTATCTCGAACATTTACTTGAGATGAGTAATGTTCCCGGCAAAATGGCAAATTAACCACCCGCTTATTTAACTGCATCAACTGCACACTAGCCTGTAACAAACGAAAAGGAATCAAGAAACGCACCGAGAGTTCCATACCTTGAATGTTTTGCTTTAAGTTATGTTTTTTAGCTAAGCTGTGAGACACTCAAGGCAAATAAAAAAGTTTACTGTTATAAAGACAGAATGATGAAGATCTTCATAAAAGTGATGATAATATGTAACCTTAATCTTGTATGTATTTCTGTGCAGCCATAGGAATACTCATATAATTTGAATGCAAAATAACTTACAGTAGCTGTATCGTTTTGAGCTCCCCAGCCGGCAACATTACAAGGAGTTAAGTCGGTTACGCCAGCGTCCCTGATTGGCAGAAGAACTGGTTTACTTGTGACAACAGTGAAAGGTTGAACGAGCTGAAAAAGAAGAGGGTATCTTACTTTAGTCGTACTTAATACATCACTTGCTTTCGCCCATCGCTTCGCACGCGATATGGTCGAAAATTATCCCATAGAAAATATATTAAATATAGCCTATGATACTCGGAAAGAATGTAGCTTCCCATTAGTAAATGAGATTTTTTGTAATTGGATCAGTTGTTCCGAAGATTACCTGGAAGTAGGAACATCCAATCACCTTTTTTAATTTAATAATTTTATTACATTGATTTATTTTACTAACTTGATAAATGCGAAAGTAACTCTATTTTTCAGTATTTTCACGCTTTATTCGCATAGTAAGCTTAAGTAGCTTACTATGCGAATAAAGCAAAATAATTTAAAAATGATGAAATACAAAATGCATAAAGACAGAGTCGCAGGCAACAGCTAGTTATTTAATAAATTAATATTACTCACAAAGATCACAGCAATATCGTTCACAAACGGGGTACGCGTAACATACTGGGGATGCACGGTGATATTTGTTATACGCCGAGAGGTATAGTGAGTAGTGTCGGCTGTAAGACTCGCTGCACCAGAAAACACCCTGTATTCAGCTGGGTTGATGGATACGAATATTCTGCGAAATAACTTAAATATTAAGAAAGAAGAAGACATCTCAGTCACGTGACGAGTAATACAAAGTAATTACTAGTTGAGTTGACTGCTCAGAGATCAAAATATGAGATTATATATATAATGCTTAATTATTTGTGCACATGGAACCTCTCTTAATGCACCGTATGCATCGAAAAACTGCAGCATTTGTCAATCAAGTTTTTGCTGCAATGGGTAGCAATGTAACCTTCGCAGTTTAACAAAGGCATAGAGAGACAAACACTCATTCATAGGTATGTAAAATAAATGTGGTGATGAAGGCACAGGACCTCAATGTAATTTAAAATGCAAAAGATTGGTTATTTTCAATAATTATCTTATATTCCAAGTCAACGTGCGTATTGTTTATATTATAAAGTTCTCGTATTGTGCGTATTTTTTTATATTATCGCGTTTAGCTTAAGTCCATATTGTGCGAACTATCGCACAATATGGACTTAAGATAAACGCGCAAGGGTGGCCCGCGAAATGCAAATTTCCTTAAGTTTTTGCAATTTGCAACGGCAGTGTCAGGTCAGATGTTAGTTAAAATATGATTCGATCCATAACGAAAATGCCTTCATTGATTTTAATTTTTATAGTTCTGAACATACCTACATACATACATATATGTTTTAGGGTTTCCTGGCAAATTGCAAAAAGCGTAAGAATATTTGATTTTCGCAGTCTAACCTGTCGCTTCCACCATAATGATCATAAAATAATCGTAGATAGGTACTGACCCATCAGTTTCATCGAAATTGCAAGACGCAGCTGTCACTGCATGCTGTAGCGTGACCAACACTCCACCGCATCGATGTCCTCTAGTGTATTCGAGTGCTTCACTTGTTTTTTGTAACGAGATCTTAAAAATAACAACATGATTGTATTATTTTTAATTAACCGTGTGCGCAGTGTTGTAATTTTTGTTTGAAACATGTTTTAGGCTGATTTTCAAGCTTCAAATAACTTTTAGATTCTTCAAGCTCTATATTTTTAAATATAGAGCTTAAAGGATCTTTTGGCGTTCATATGACGCTAACTGAGATGCCTTATACCTGATATTTTTCAACACATTTTGGGTAACGCGTCACAAGATCCTTGTACATATTACATAATGTGGTATAAAGGGTTTTATAACAAGTTATAAAACCCTTTATACAACATTATGTAATATGTACAATAATTAATAATAATAGTCTATTTATTTTAAATTATATTCACTTTTATTAATCCATAAATTAGGATGTACAAAAATATATAATTCTTTACCATATATTGCCTTTGGGCTATTGCCACTCCTCCATTTATTATTCGGCTGGTACCTTCAGCGTCGTCTGAGCTTGCGATTGTGCCTATTCAAAAAATTGGCATCAATAAAGAAATCGTGATCATCTGCCTAGTCTTTACTAACAAGATACCAGTATTTCGATGGGGCGGCTGTCTACCCGATTTTTTTATAACCCAGATCTTGGAAGCACGATACTCTTCGATAAAACTGCCTTCTGATCACCCAAAATAAGTATACATAAAAGTTAAATTTAAAATTTAAAAACCCAAACACTGACACAAAAAACCTCCACAAAACCAAAAATAAAATAATCCAAGCGTCTTAGCGTCGGGGGTCCGCTTTGTTTTGTGCTTGTACTAAGCGATCTACTTAGCGGACCCCCGACGCGAAGACGCTTGGATTATTTTATTTTTGGTTTTTCGTGTCGGGGGTTTTTTAATTTTTTAATTTAATTTTTATTTCATGCTTTTTAAAATTTCCCTTCAGCTAGAAAAGTGGTGATCACCTTCAAACGGCTGGGCAGATTTTCTCGAAACATAGCTAAGAACACTCTCGATCAAAACTTATAACACCCTTCTTTTTTGGTCTGGGGTTAAAAAGAGGGTCGTTATAAGTTTGACGTGTGTATCTGTGTAACTGTGTGTCTGTCTGTGGTATCGTATCTCCTAAACGGATCAACCGATTTTGATGAAATTGGTTTTGTTTGAAAGGTGTTTTAATCGAGAGTGTTCTTAGCTATGTTTCGCGAAAATCTGCTCAGCCGTTTGAAGGTCATCACCTCTTTTCTAGTTGAAAGGAAATTAACAATTTCCACAGGTCTGGTCGATTCGAAATTTGAAATCTTGTCACTTGTCACCATGGGCATCGCCAGGGGGAGTGGCTGCAGCCCCTTTCCCCCCAGAAACGTTTTTTTGTTATATTTGCTGTTTTCGTTAATTGGCGAGAAGACACGCAACACCGAGAAAAGTGAAAGCAATGGGGGAGGGCTATGCCCAGTATTAGGACAGTCGTGATTAAAATAAAACTACTAAAATTAAAAAAACCCCCGACACAAAAATCCTCTAAAAAACCAAAAATAAAATAATCCAAGCGTCTTCGCGTCGGGGGTCCGCTAAGTAGATCGCTTAGTACAAGCACAAAACAAAGCGGACCCCCGACGCTAAGACGCTTGGATTATTTTATTTTTGGTTTTGTGGAGGTTTTTTGTGTCAGTGTTTGGGTTTTTAAATTTTTAATTTAACTTTTATGTATACTTATTTTGGGTGATCAGTGATCACCACTTTTCTAGCTGAAGGGAAATAAAGAAATTTCCCAAGTCTGGTCGATTAGAAATTTGAAATCATGGTACTTGTCACTATGGGCATCGCTGGGGGGGGCTGCACCCTCCCGCTCCCCCCTAAAAACTCGTCGTTTTTTTTTTTTAATTTATAACTTTTCTTGTGTTAGTTAATTTTAAAAAGCATGAAATAAAAATTAAATTAAAAAATTAAAAAACCCCCGACACGAAAAACCTAAAATAAAATAATCCAAGCGTCTTAGCGTCGGGGGACCGCTAAGTAGACCGCTTAGTACAAGCACAAAACAAAGCGGACCCCCGACGCTAAGACGCTTGGATTATTTTATTTTAGGTTTTTTTAGAGGTTTTTCGTGTCGGGGGTTTTTTGGTCGGGGGTTAAAAAAATATTTTGCATGACCGGTCGGTGGTCATTGAAGACTAAACGATCGAGAGTTTTCTAATCCTACTCGTCTGCTTAATTGTCATCTGATCTCTTTCATTAATTTTTACAGGATATCAAGAAATTCTATTCCTCTAGTTATATTGTTTAACTTTCATACTAAGTCAGAACTTTAATTTAAAATCTTAGATATTAAATATTCTAAAGCTTTGTCCTGTAAATGGCAAAGTTCAACTACCATTGTAACCATTAATTTAGTAAATAATCGTTTTAGAAATGGCCACTCTTCAAAGACTTTACAAAACATTACGCTTCAATAGTTGAATTCATGAAATGGTACTAAACTGTACCCGAAAATCAACCTAATGGATTTAATTGATCTTGGCCGTGAAGACATTTCTCGTAAAACTAAATCTCCACAAAGGCGAAAACCATATAGCCCGAAAAAAAATTGATCACACTTAAAATGGAAAAATATATATAAAAAAAAGATTTATTTCATAAAATATTTGTATTCTTTAAAAGTCTTACCACACAAGGCTATCTTAGCACACAAGGCAAACACAGATAAAAATAAAAACTTTTTCATTTTTTTAAAACGTAGACTTAATGTAATAAAACTACACAACTGAAAAAAATAACGTAACACACTGCAAAATTTGGGTGAATTCGGAGGCTTTATCATTGTAATTACATATAACTAGGTTTTCCAATCTTATCTAATTTTGGATTATCTATGACTAGCTGACCCGCGTAAACTTCGTCTGCATCACAAAAGCCAAGCGGTTTTCACTATTTTTACAACTTTTTTCATTGATAGTCCGCTTCTATAAGTACTAATTGGGTTGTGGAGGACAGATGGGTAGTCGCTTCATGTAAAATACTGGTATTCAGCTGTATCCGGTTAGTGTAGTTAGCGTGATGTTATATAGCCTATTGCCTTCCTCATTAACTTTATTACTACAACATTTTTTCAATTCGAACCAGTACTTCCTGAGATTAGCGCGTTCAAACAAACAAACTCCTCAGCTTTGTTATATTTGTATAGATAATAGTGGTTATATCATATATCTTACCATTATTTCATGATTCCATATCGCCCTACGAAAATCTGATGATTCATTCTAGGAAAATAGACGAAATAAATAGATAAATGAATAGAAGCGTTTTTGTTTGTTATCTAGTTTTAAAAATAATATTAATTTGTAAAACATAATAAAGGAAAATAGACTAATGTTGAGTTCAGTAATGTTTCTTCAAAACTACTTTGACAAATTTATAGTTCACAAGTTAAGTTAACACATAATTCACAGACCACTTATTCTGGTAATGTTTCATGTTATGAATACTCACTTACACCTAAAAACATTAAATTGGCAAATGCTCCTGTTTACTAGTGTTTAGCATGATATTTAGTCATATTTTATACATTTTTCATTTAATATTTTGGCAAAATCATTTTTAACCTAAATACTTAAAATCTATCTATTAAAATTAATTCAATTAAAGCGTCTGTTTCTTATTTCAAAATAATAGGTTTTTACTAAGTGCTATGATGAAAGTATAAACTACGGGTGCAAAATTTTCAACTTCGATAGTTGGAAATCCGAAAATGTTCTTCCTAACATTTTTCATCCTAACAATCACAATTCCTAACTACTCTGTCTCTAATGTTCATAATTCCGAAGCATTCAACTTCATAATGTCAGTAGCAATAAACATCTATTATACTTTTATTTGTTTTCCTATATTTTCTCAACATAACCATCTTTTACACTATTATTCAAAGTCATATATTTTTTGTTTAGATTTCTTTTTATTAATTAAAGCGTCTTCTTTAATTTTATTTATAGCGGTGTGTTCCTGCAAAGATATCCATAGGTTAGGTTAGGTTAGAACTGTGACCAACTACGCGCGAGCCGAGCGAGCGAAGCGAGCGGTGCTGCGGCAGCGGCCGTCGAGCGCTACCTACCTAAGTATTTTTGTCATAGTGGGGGCACTATAACTATCATCTTCTACCCACATATATTTTTTATTACACTTTGTAAATGTTCATTTCTGAGTATGAGTGAAAATATTATGGTAATTATGTTTAGGGATAAAAGCGTTATGATAAAAAACAGTAGGAGTTTAAATATATTTACATTAATGATATTATTAATTAAAATTTTCGGAAACATAAGTTTATGAACATCGCTGGTAGCACTACAAATAGTATGAATTGAAAACTTTAGGATGAAAAATTTTAGGAAGAGTGATCATTCGGATTACAAATCACTAGGAAGAACAATGGGTAAAGCACTTTAGGTGAGCCAATATGGACACATAAACTACACTTATAACTGAAAAATAGATTCCGTAATTGGCCTTAGTGACCAACATCTCGCCGAACACGCACTCTCCTTAAATCAGGATGAAACCTAAGCAAATCTCATCGGAAAACGAACACGTGACCACCTAGTGTCGGTCTAGTACAAATGTGCGTAAACCCAAAATTCACGACGCCCTGGATTTTCACGTCGCAAAGCTGGAATTCTTAACGGTATGCGAGCGTTTATCATCTCCTGGTAGTGTGGACACTAATTACAACTTGACAGGGACTAGAGTCTCCGACTAGCTGGCGAACTGTAAATTTCAGGCCACCTTTCAACATATCCACATCCCTAAGCATCCCTCCCTCCGTTAAATTACGACGTGACATAGCGCCCCCAATCATTCCTACATCGCATGTTTCATAGTGATTATCTTTTGTCACGTGAAATTCTATCGGCTAATGATAATAGATAGTAGTATAATCTTATAATATTAAATGACCGATATTTGTGTCTTTGTAATTACGTTCTCGAAAACGGCTCTAACGATTCGATGAAAGTTGCAATATTGGGTTTTATAGGGGCCAAAAATCGATCTAGATAGATTTCATTTTCGGAAAAATTATTCTTATCTATTTTCATCAAAATAGCAAAGTGCCTTATGATTCAATTTTCTGATCTTGCACCTACTGGACTGATTAAGTTGAGCTATACTTACCAATTTTGAATTGCTATAACCCAAACGAGGACGTGTTACGTAAATTAATGAATTTTGAAAATGGGGTGCCTTTGTCCCATTCTACTTTAGGGTCGGCGAAACACGTTCTTTGGCTTCCATTCTCCCCTGTCAGACGTCACGGCATCATGCACTCCTTTCTCTTTCATTATCATTTCTTAAACAACCATCCATCTTTTTTTTTTTAAACATGTATCTAATAATTCTTTACTTATTACTGGAAAAACCAAACTTATGATGATAGATAGTGCGGGAAAGCTATCGGGTGCCAATCACATCCAAGGCATCGATACTGTGGACAGTTTCGTTAATCTGAGCTCTAATATCAACAGTGAATGTATCTGCGTCCCAGAAATAAAACGGCGAATAGCCATGGCTAAAGATGCGATGACACGCCTCCAGAACATCTAGAAAAATCGTGGTATAAGCTACAAAACGAAGGCCCGTTTGGTCAGAGCACTAGTTTTCCCAATTTTTCTCTATGGAGTTGAGACGTGGACAATCCGAGCAAGAGAAAGACAGAGGATAGATGCGTTCGAAATGTGGTGCTGGAGGCGGATGCTCCGAATTCCATGGACAGCCAAACGCACAAATGTGTCTATCCTTTCCCAACTCAATATCAAGGTCCGATTTTCTATAGTTTGCCTACAGCGTATATTGACATATTTCGGCCACATAATGCGAAGGGAAGATAGCAGCCTTAAAAAGCTGGTCATTGTTGGCAATACCGAAGGCAAGAGAGCACGAGGCCAGTCGCCAACACGATGCACCGACCAAGTAAAAGAGGCTATATCTTCAAGCAAATTTCAGCAGGTGGTGATGGCAACTTTGGACCGGTGTCGATGGAGGCAGATTGTCCGTTTAAAAGGGTCCGATCCTCAGTAATGAGGGACCGATTGAAGAAGAAGAATTACTGGAAAGGTGTCTCTGATACTAACATGGCAAATCTCCCTATGTCCTCATGTCACAGCCATTTTACTGAGAGACTGTTGCCATCACCTTGAAAGAAACTGAATCACTTTGAAGCTTGCATGTCGATTGTTGACGATTACGTGTCGTCAAGACAATAACGCTTAAGAAAATTGTTGAAAATTGCCCATTTTCCAAGAACATTTTCCATGTGTAAACAATTCTTATAAATTCGCACCGCGTGCCACATTGAATTTTGATATCCTTTCAGGTTTCGTTGCAACTATTAAGTAAAATACATACTGCCACTAGAGGACAATTTTGCGGAGGAGTATTGGTAACGCTGCAGCATGCACTGAGTCAAAACCCGCCTAGCTAATAAATAATACTTACGGCATTAAATGATGTTGAGAATCTTTCCAAATAATTAGGAAAGATTTTAATGCATGCATGCTATCAATCAATATGTATCAACCTGCAGTGTTAGTATATTCTGTTTCAAAGTAGGTATTTATCTGAAAATAAGTGGATAATGATTCGAGAGATAAATTATAAGCTTGTTTAGGCGTAATCATTTTTATTTATAGAAAACATTTTAAAAAGCGACAAAAACACAATATTAATTTCTATGATTTTATTACTCTCAAAAATATAGGTGTGCAGTATAAGACAATAGTTATACATGTTGTCATTTGCACAAGAAAAGAGAGGCTTCTACCCAGCAGTGGGTAAATTCAGGCTATGGATGATCATCATGAGTAGGTACAGATAGATTAGTAATCTAATCAGCTTATTTATAATTAAATAGGGGTTCATGAATTTTATTTTTATTAACAATTTCCTCCTAGATAAGGTTTCTAGATACCTACCTTTTCTTAAAAATAAGTAAGTTATTACAAACAAGCAGGAATATGGGAGTGATAATATTTTATTAATCATAAATTATTTTATTATAATTATAAAATCAAAACATCGAAGTTCAATTTTAAACATTAACTATGTTAATTTAGAAACATAAGAAATGTTTTTTTTTAGTTCAATACTAACTAAGTAAATCTAACTTTTAGCTAGATTTATTAGCCATTATAATTTGAGCAATAGCGATCACTGCTAACACTGACATTCCAGGTTGGAAAGTGTATGCTTCACTTGGGGCACTTGGATCAGGGATACCGGTTAAACTCCTTATCCATTGGTTGTAGCTGGAGACCCGGGTATATAGTTCAGGGATTTCAGAAACTGTGCAGTTTTTGCTAAGAATTAGAATACCGTTCAAGTAACCGCTGCATACCAATGGGTTCCCTATGTCACCCTGAAAATGAAGATAAATTTGTTTTATTATTGCTTGTCATGTTTTATTGTCTTGGTCTAGTCCACCATAAGTATAGGTACATACAACATGTAACGTAATTAACGCACACTCTTAAACACCCCAATTAGAATATTATGTTATAATCATAATACATACACTGAATTTTTAATTTAACATGTATATGCATTGTTATATAATAAATTAGTTATACCAATTCTTGGAAAACGTTATGGTCATACTACTACGCACGCAACGCACACATTCGCACAAGCAATTATCGCGCCACTCGACACAACATAACGAAACTACGTCCATTTCAATTTGTTTTGACTGTACAGGGTTAATATGACAATAATTTCCGTAGTTTTAATTTTTTTGGGATAAAAAATTATCTATATTAAAAATGATAGAAATCGATTCAGTAAACGATTCTGAACAAACTATTTTCAGGATGTGCGTTAATTAAGTTACATGTTGTATAAGGCAACGTTTTGAGAATGTACTGGACGTATCTCAACATTATTAGTTAATAATTATAATCTGGCGTGAGGTGTCTTAAGGTGCTAATTAAGTGACAGCCAAACTATTTCACATCATGTTAAAATTGTTATAGTTAAGTTATTACCGTGCATCCTGAAAACTCCAACCACCCATTGGCGTATGCGCATATCATATTAGTATCTTGAATATTGACTTGAGCCGAGTAATGTTCCCGGCAAAAGCTCGGATAAGCCACCCGCTTATTTAACTGCATCAATTGCACACTAGCCTGTAACAAACGAAAAGGAATCAAGTAACGCACGAGAATTTTATACCTTGAATGTTTTTTTTTTAAGTTATGTTTTTTTCGCTAATCTGTGAGACACTTAAGGCAAATAAAAAAGTTTGCTATTTTATATTTTTTTTTTATATTTGCTAGACAGATAAAGATCTTCATAAAAGTGATGATAATATTGAACCTTAATCTTGTATGTATTTATGTGCAGCCATAGGAATACCCATGTATTTTGAATGCAAAATAACTTACAGTAGCTGTATCGTTTTGAGCTCCCCAGCCGGCAACATTACAAGGAGTTAAGTCGGTTACGCCAGCGTCCCTGATTGGCAGAAGAACTGGTGTACTTGTGACAAAAGTGAAAGGTTGAACGAGCTGAAAAAGAAGAGGGTATCTTACTTTATTCGTACTTAATACATCACTTGCTTTCGCACATCGCTTCGCACGCAATATGGTTAAAATTATCCCATAGAAAATATATTAAATATAGCCTATGATACTCGGAAAGAATGTAGCTTCCCATTAGTAAATGAGATTTTTTGTAATTGGATCAGTTGTTCCGAAGATTACCTGGAAGTAGGAACATCCAATCACCTTTTAATAATTTTATTAGATCGATTTATTTTACAAACTTGATAAATGCGAAAGTAACTCTGTTTTCAGTATTTTCACGCGTTATTCGCATAGTAAGCTACTTACAGCAAATTAATTTAAAAATGATGAAATACAAAATGCATAAAGACAGAGTCGCAGGCAACAGCTAGTTATTTAATAAATTAATATTACTCACAAAGATCACAGCAATATCGTTCACAAACGGGGTACTAGTAACATACTGGGGATGCACGGTGATATTTGTTATACGCCGAGAGGTATAGTGAGTAGTGTCGGCTGTAAGACTCGCTGCACCAGAAAACACCCTGTATTCAGCCGGGTTGATTGGTACGAATACCCTGCGGAATAATTTTAATATTAAGAAAGAAGAAGGCACGGTCACGGTTACGGTCACGGTTACCACGTGACGAGCAATAGTAATACAAAGTAACTGAGAAATTACTAGTCGAGCTGACTGCTCAGAGATCAAAATGAGATATATACATATAAGATGCTAAATTATTTGTGCACATGGAACCTCTCTTAATGCACCGTATGCATCGAAAAACTGCAGCATTTGTCAATCAAGTTTTTGCTGCAATAGGTAGCAATGTAACCTTCGCAGTTCAACAAAGGCATAGAGAGACAAACACTCATTCATAGGTATGTAAAATAAATGCGGTGATGAAGGCACAGGACCTCAATGTAATTTAAAGTGCAAAAGATTGGTTATTTTCAATAATTATCTTATATTCCAAGTCAACGTGCGTATTGTTTATATTATAACGTTCTCGTAGTTCGCACAATATGGACTTAAGGTAAACGCGCAAGGGTGGCCCGCGAAATGCAAATTTCCTTAAGTTTTTTGCAAATTGCAACGGCAGTGTCAGGTTAGATGCTAGTTAAAATATGATTCGGTCCATAACGAAAATGCCTTCATTGATTTTAATTTTTATAATTCTGAACATACCTACATACATATATGTTTTAGGGTTTCCTGGCAAATTGCAAAAAGCGTAAGAATATTTGATTTTCGCAGTCTAACCTGTCGCTTCCACCATAATGATCATAAAATAATCGAAGATAGGTACTGACCCATCAGTTTCATCGAAATTGCAAGACGCAGCTGTCACTGCATGCTGTAGCGTGACCAACACTCCACCGCATCGATGTCCTCTAGTGTATTCGAGTGCTTCACTTGTTTTTTGTAACGAGATCTTAAAAATAACAACATGATTGTATTATTTTTAATTAACCGTGTGCGCAGTGTTGTAATTTTTGTTTGAAACATGTTTTAGGCTGATTTTCAAGCTTCAAATAACTTTTGCTATAAATATAGAGCTTAAAGGATCTTTTGGCGTTTGTATGACGCTAACTGAGAGGCGCTAGTACTAATGAATACATTTCTCAAATATCAGGTATTTGCGAAATGTTTTGAAAAATAAAATTATGGTGGAATTATCATCATTTTATTTTTCAATATGTTTTGGGTAACGCACCACTAGATCTTTGTACATATTACATAAAATGGTATAAAAGGGTTTCATATCTCGTGTCTATTTCTTTTTTTTAATAGTGTCACATTAATTATTCCGTAAATAATAAAAGAAAAATGTTTCCAGCCATTTTTTTTACGGATGGGAAATTTTCAAATGGGTCCTCCCGCTCTGGGCGGAGCGTAAGGGAGTGTCAGACTTGTACTGACTAAAACCCATTCATGTTCCTTCTTAGCCCTTTGTGATCCAGGGCCACGGGGACTGCGGGACTGTTTGAAAGAGATACCTCTTTCGAACAGCACCGCAGTCCCCTGGTAGGCACCGGCCCTCTCGGACAAAACGATACCAGCCTTAGAGGCGTTTGAGGGAGATTGGCCGGAGAAAACTGCACAGAGAGAAGAGTGGAAAGCTATGTGGGAGGCCTATGCCCAGCGGTCGGACAATATAGGCTAGGAAAAAAGACTATAAATAAACCACTGGATACTTTACTTTAAATAACGTTAATGAATATACTTTTGGATGTACAAAAAATATATAATTCTTTACCATATATTGACTTTGGGCTATTGTCACTGCTCCATTTATTATTCTGCTGGCCCCTTCAGCGTCGTTTGAGCTTCCGATTGTGCCTATGCATAAAATAGGCATCAATAAAGAAATCGTTATCATCTGCCTAGCCTTTATTAACCAGATACCAGTATTTCAATAAGGCGTCTGTCTAACCGACTTTTACTAACCCAGACCTTAGTGAAACTGACTTCTGACCACCAATAATAAGTACTCAAAATATTTTGCATGATCGGTCAGTGGTCAGTTAAGACCAAACGATCGAAAGTATTCTAATCCTATTCTTCTGCTAAATTGTCATATGTTCTCTATCTCTTAGTATGTTTTATAGTCCGATCAAGAAATTCTATTCCTCTAGTTACATTGTTTCACTTTCATACTAAGTCACAACTTGAATTTAGAATCTTAGATATTCAATACTGTAAAAGTTTGTCCTGTAGATTGCAAAGTTCATCACCCATTGTAACCATTAATTTAGTACATAACCGTTTTAGTAATGGCCAGTGCTCTTCAACAAATTTATACAACAATACGCTTCAAAAATTTAACTGAATTCATGAATTGATAGGTACTAAACTGTAACCGAAAATAAACCTAATGGATTTAATTGATATTGCAGCCGTGAAGATTTTTCTCGTAAAACTAAAACTCCACAAAGGCGAAAACCTTACAACCCGAAAACAAAAATATTAATTACACTTATAATGGAAAATATTTTTTTTTAAAAATAATTTCTTTAATAAAATATTTGTATTCATTAAAATTCTTACCACACAATGCTATTTTAGCACACAAGGCAAACATAGATAAAAATAAAAACTTTTCCATTGTTTCAAAACGTGACACCGTGAAATAAAACTACACAACTGAACAAAATAACGTAACACACTGCAAAATTTGGTGGAATTCGGAGGCTTTATCATTGTAATTACTTATATCAAGGTTTTCCAATCTTATCTTATTTTGGATTATCTATGACTAGCTGACCCGCTCAACTATGTCTGCATCACATAATCCAAGCGGGGGTTTTCACTGTTTTTGCAAAATTTTTCATTGATGGTCCGCTTCTATAAGTACTAATTGGGTTGTGGAGGACAGATGGGTAGTCGCTTCATATAAAATACTGGTATTCAGCTGTATCCGGTTAGTGTAGTTAGCGTGATGTTATATAGCCTATTGCCTTCCTCATTAACTTTATTACTACAACATTTTTTCAATTCGAACCAGTACTTCCTGAGATTAGCGCGTTCAAACAAACTCTTCAGCTTTATTATATTAGTATAGATAACAGTGGTTATATCATATATCTTACCATTATTTCAGGATTCCATATCGCCCTACGAAAATCTGATGATTCATTCTAGGAAAATAGACGAAATAAATAGATAAATAAATAGAAGCGTTTTTGTTTGTTATCTAGTTTTAAAAATAATATTAATATGTAAAATATAATAAAGGAAAATAGACTAATGTTGAGTTCAGTAATGTTTCTTCAAAACTACTTTGCATCATTTTTTGTTCACAGGTTAAGTTTATATACATAATTCACAGACCACTTATTCTGGAAATGTTTCAAATCATGAACACTCACTTACACCTACAAACATTAAATTGGAAAAAGCTTCTGTTTATTAATATTCTGCATAATACTTAGTCATATTTTATACATTTTTCATTTAATATTTTGATATTTTGGCAAAATCATTTTTAACCTAAATACTTATAATCTATCTATAAAAATAAATTCAATCAAAGCATCTGTTTCTTATTTTAAAATAATAGGTTTTTACTAAGTGCTATGATGAAAGTGTAAACTACACTTATAACAGAAAAATAGATTCCGTAATTGGCCTTAGTGACCAACATCTCGCCGAACACGCACTCTCCTTAAATCAGGATGAAACCAAAGCAAAGGTCATCGGAAAACAGAACACGTGACCACCTAGTGTCGGTCTAGTACAAATGTGCTTAAACCCAAAATTCACGACGCCCTCGATTTTCACGTCGCAAAGCTGGAATTCTTAACGGTATGCGAGCGTTTATCATCTCCTGGTAGTGTGGACACTAATTACAACTTGACAGGGACTAGAGACTCCGACTAGCTGGCGAACTCAAAATTTCAGGCCACCTTTCAGCATATCCACATCCCTAAGCATCCCTCCCTACGTTAAATTACGACGTGGCATAGCGCCCCCGAGTCTCGAAAATTACAACAAAGTAGCAAACATTCCTTTTTACCAGAAAAAAAACGAAAACTTATATAATTTTATTTTAAAATCGTTATCGTCGTTATCGTTAAAGTTAAAGTAGGTAGGTAGGTAGGTTAAAGTAGGTAGGTAGTATGTTGGTTCAAAGTAGGTACACCAACATTTATTTATTTTTTTACATTTCCGCAATATCTTTAAAATTATTTGTTAAAGTTATGGTGTAGACTGTTTTGATGTGTGTATTTTTAGCATTTAGAAACATTTAGGTCAAGGCCAAAAAAATAACTTCATTTTGTAAATTGAAGTAAATTTTTGAGAAATTTAGATAATTTAAAACAGTATCTACATCGCATGTTTCATAGTGATTATCTTTTGCCACGTGAAATTCTATCGGCTAATGATAATAGATAGTAGTATAATCTTATAATATTAAATTACCAATATTTGTGCCTTTGTAATTACGTTCTCGAAAACGGCTCCAACGATTCGATGCAATTTGCAATATTGGGTTTTATAGGGGCCAAAAATCGATCTAGATAGATTTCATTTTCGGAAAAATTATTCTTATCTATTTTCATCAAAATAGCAAAGTGCCTTATGATAACACGTTATTTTAATATTAGATATACACAGATAATTAATTATAAAATAATATATAAAAGCGAAGATTAGCACTCAGTCATTACAATTCAGTCAGAAATATATCAGTTGGTGACATTATTTAGTTTCATTTAGTTGAGCTAGGTTTAATTAATTTATTTTTTCAGCTAATTATTTATTTCACAATAATTGTTTTATTCCTAAAAACATCATATTACAATCAGTTTTTAAAATTTTATCTTATAGCAAATCAATAGAATTCTAATAGGATGACAGCACAATTCTGGCATTATTAAATAACATCCCAAATGACCCAAACCGAATAGTAAGTGGATTACCTGCCACTGAAAGCGAGTTCCCGTACATGGTGAATTTTATTTCATGAACATTTTCTCAATTTTCTGATCTTGCACCTACTGGACTGATTAAGTTGAGCTATATTTACCAATATTTTTTTAATTTGAATTTCTGTAACCCAAACGAGGACGTGTTACATAAATGAATGAATTTTGAAAATGGAGTGCCTTTGTCCCATTCTACTTTAGGGTCGGTGCAACACGTTTTTTGGCTTCCATTCTCCCCTGTCAGACGTCACGGCATCATGCACTCCTTCCTCTTTCATTATCATTTCTTTAACAACCAGCTATCTTTAAAAAAAAAAACATGTATGTAATAATTCTTTAATTATGACTGGAAAAGTGTCTCTGAAACTAACATGACAAATCGCCCTATGCCCTCATGTCACAGCCATTTTACTCCGAGACTGTTGCCACCGCTTTGAAAGAAACTGAACCGCTTTGAAGCTTGCATATCGATTGTTGACGATAGCGATTACGTCTCGTCAATTGACGCCGCTGTAGACAATAACGCACAGATTCCATCTGTAACCATTTCTTATAAATTCCCACCGCATGCCATATTGAAAATTGATATTCTTTCTTGAAAAATTGATTTTATTGCAACTATTAAGTAATATTTTACTTAATAGTTGCAATAAAATCTGCCACTATAGACAATTTTGCGGAGGAGAATTAGTAACGCTGCAGTATGCACTCACAGCTGCATATTGTATTCTAAGCCCCACTACAGACCGTGAACAATCGTTAGTAACGTTAAATTAAACTGGCTATTATATTATAATAGTTTTATAAAGAATAAGAAGTTTTAATAACTTCTGCAAAAATGAAGACTTAGCGTCGGATGTACTCAGAACAGTTAGCTACACTTATAACAGTACAAACCTGTTTGTCTACACCTGTCAAAGATTGCAAAACTGCTCTCCCGAATTTTTTATGAAGATGTCATTCTTGCAATGAAGAAATAATAAGATTTATTCGCATTCCTGTAAATGCTATCGAATTGAAAGTAGTAGATACGGCCTTTCCAGCTGGATTGAGAAACGAAATGGGCGTGCCTTATCGTTCCAGAGGGGAATGCTAATTCTACTGAAGCCTTCAATGCTAGGATAAATTGTTTTCAGAGCCCAAATTGTTAACATTAACACTAGGACTGTTTGACAGGAACTTCCAGTTAATAGATCTAGCTGACTACAGAGTTTTCACTAGTTCAGTGCTTCTTTGCAACGCCACTTCAGCTGATCGCATTCGGCTCATTGCAAACTTCACCATACACCCCGAGTACGATACAAGTTTACCTCTTCCCAGGTCCTGGTACGTTAACGACATTGCTGTTATCACTGTGAGTAAAGTAAATATGTTTGTTATCAGAATTGCTGTTAAGGTTAAAGGCGTTGGTGATTATTATTATTTCATGCGTCATAGCATATTATATCATATCATTTTCCCCAAAATGTAAATATTTTTGCAAAATACTTACATAAATTAACAGAACTAACTTGGACATAGATATATTGGACATATTTTCGTGACAGACGTAGTGACTTCATATTTTTTTCGAAACATAATACATAATTACGAAATTACATATATTTTAAATTTAAAAATACTACTCCTTTCACATAATTTTATATTATTTATTCATATGTGTGGACGATACAGATTGTGCATGTTGCAAACAATTTAGCTAATGTTCAAAAGGAAAAAAAAAAGTATTTTTGATTCGAAAATCGACGTATTTTCGTTACGTTTATACCGCGCTAGGATTAGATTAGGCTCAGATTCGATGACGCTACAGATGACCACGCCAATCGGGGGGAGAGGGCTACCGTAACCCACCGTTACAAACTCCCCACATCACATTATGATAAGAGAGAGCCCGCTGCCTAATTACAATAGGATAAGGAATCTGAACACCTTTTTGACAACAGTTGCAAAAACCAATTGGAGGGCACTTCAATTTCATAAACCACCATGAGAAAACTAATTTATGAGGTTACGTCGTCTGCCATACAGTTGTGAGTAGTAACATGCTGCCGCACAAGCTGCTTGAAGATTTCAACCACCTTCAAATATTTGATTCTGCAGCACTGCGGACAGTTTTTTTTTTTTGTTTCTACGTAAGAATTAAGTAAGATGCAAACAACCATAAAATGATGTTGCTTGATAAGCAACTTACGTGGGCCTTGCAGATTTCTAATTTCAATATTACAAAATGTCATAGTGATATCGAAGGAACTAAATTGAGCTCCATGAGTTATGAGTCGAGTTACACGATAACTGACAAATGCTTGCACTAGCTGAACAGGTCCACTCATATCTGTGTGGTTCTTTCTTCAAAAAACCATCTCAAACAATTATCTGCATAGTCCTCATGTGAGTTGGCCAAGATTATGTCTGGACTCTGGACCTTATTAGAAACCATGACCTCTGAGTTTGTTTCAGCTGATTCTACTAAGAGTAGTCTGGAACAAAAAACCGGCCTCAGCTTTTTAAAAAAAGGCCGATGTGTTTAAAGTGTTTGTCAAAACCTACTCGCAAAATAAACATCATTTATTATTAAATGCTCAGCTGATCTTTGAAACAGCTGTTTTTTTTTCCAAAAACTTTCATGTTTCTGTTCTGACACTACATCAGCTACTTTTTTGGTTTAGTCTTTCGTTCTTCAATTATGATAAAAATATAGATATGACTAATAACGTATATCTACCCGATAACGCCGTGATAAGCAACATAACTCAGTGATCAATACGTACTACATAAAATAGCAGTTTGTTCCATTATTTTGGTTTGATAATTAAAAAATTAGAAGCTATTTTTATAATTTTTTGTGATTATCAACAAAAACATGGAAAAGTTTTGGCTTCTCTTTGTGAGTGTTTTTGGTAAGTATTTTGTAGGATAATAAATATTTTATTTCAACCTAATACTTTTGTGACTTTATAGGAGCTCGTAGGAAAATAAAAACAAACAAATTAAGACGCACTTGTCTAGGTTGGTCCGTGGATGGGTGACCACCCATTTTAAACGAGTCTTTCGTGCCTCGTCAAGCACGTTGGTCCCAGCTGTCATTGGTTGATTTTTGACAGCCGTTGCAACCCGTAAAGACTAGGCTAGACTGTGTGTGTAAGACTTGTGTTAGACTTTCGCGCCACACACTAACTGTTTGTATGTGGCCCGAAAGTCTAACAACCATTCTGACCAAAGGGTATCGTATTACCCAGTACTAACTAGATTGTGAAGGTCAGATAGGCAGCCACTCCGTGTAAAATATACCTATGAGTACCTATGGTACTTCAGCTGCATCTGGTTCGACTGGAAGCCGACACCAACATAGTTTGGAAAAGGCTAGGCAGATGATGAGTCACGGCCTCGTGCGAAATAACTAACGACGCGGCTTGCATTTAGTTATACGCGTGCTCGTCACTTGTTTCTTTCGCGTGAGTACGATTACAGTCACTTCGCAAGACACGACTGAATAAAAAAAAAAACTCGGTGACAAGAAGTATGTCGCTTATGCATGAAGCTCATGACCAAGAGTAAGTTGTATCGCACACAAGTAGTTTCTCACCCTGTCTTTCAATATCTAAGCCCTTAATTATAGATAAATAAACCTACAGAAAGATTTTCAAACATGAGTTGCCTATGAAATACATAATTATTTAGCGCGTAACAACTACTAAGTTTAAAATAATCTAAGGACCGTCATCTACACAAAAAAATATATTTTCTTTCGCTTACCATATTTTATTATTACATTATTGTATTTAAAAACTATTATTTTACTATCAATAACATTTGTAACAGCTTGGCGTTCTTTGACTCAGTAACAACCGCCTCGATCAAACTAAAAGTTGATTCTGTGATCTCAATAATGCATGCTGAATTAATAGCAATCTTGGAGGCTTTGTCATAAAGTGACTCAATTGCATGTTCTAGGTTTTTGATTGTAA
The DNA here is from genome assembly GCA_963082945.1 of Cerastis leucographa. Taxonomy (NCBI): domain Eukaryota; kingdom Metazoa; phylum Arthropoda; class Insecta; order Lepidoptera; family Noctuidae; genus Cerastis; species Cerastis leucographa. The sequence continues at coordinate 13,200,272 of OY720356.1, read as the reverse complement.
GTGATTGTCGTAGCGCTTTACAGTTATTAAGAAAATGCACCTCACCCAAACGTGGGATATCCATTGCCTATGATATATTGGAACTGATCTGTAAGCTGAATAGTAACAATAAAATGTGATTATACAATGGGTGGCTTTTCATATTGGTATTCAAGGTAATGAAACGGTCGACTAGCTTGCTAAGGAAGCATCAGACGACGGCGAACAATATTCGTGTGTGCCTTATTATACCGAGCTTTATTTTAAAATAAAACAGATGTGCTATAATAACTGGCAAGAATATTTTAATGAAAGGAGCCGCAGTAAAGGTATATGGTACGCCACTATTCAACCAACTGTGTCTAAAAGAACGTGGATAGACAGTGCCAATATGGGAAGGCAGACAATAATTATAGCTCTTCGACTTAGTTCCGGACACATACCCTTAAACAAATTCGCATTCTTAATGGGTAAAGTTGAGTCGCCAAATTGTGTAGAATGCAACGTGATTGAAGATGTTTACCATATTATCATGGAGTGTGTTCGGAACGAGCTGGAGAGAAGAGAGCTGTTAATTGTATATGATAATATTTGCGAGACTGGGGTGTGTAACAGCGTCCTGGCTGCCCCCGCTTCAGAAGCATCCAGGATGTTGTATAGGCTCGTAGCTTGTGGCATTAATCGCAGAAGTAGTTTAAGGTGATTTTGATTTTTTGTTTAGTATTGTAAGTTGATTTGTAACAATGAGGGTGGCATAATCTGTCTAGATTAAAACCCTCTCTAAATAAATAAAGAAAAAAAAAAACATTTGTAACAGGATATTTAAAAAAAAAACCCCTATGAAATGTCATGATGAATGTGATGATGTGTTGATGTGTGTGTCTTTTTAAAATACTCCGTCACAAATGTTATTGACCATAAGAGTTTAAAAACTTATAACTAATATTAAATTGATAAACAGTGACGTGCACCAGCTCTGTATATACTGAAGGGCCAAACAGAATAGTTAACGGATCGCCAGCAACTGAAAACCAGTTCCCATATATGGTACGTATTATATTTTTACTACCAGATGTCTTCTTCTAAAAGTTGGTTTAGACTAAGGATTCGAAATTTGAATCCAGTATTTGAGCCTATCCATCATATTATTAAATAAATTTCAAAGAAACTCATAGGCTAATCGTGAAAAAAAAAGAACGAATTCCGTTACAATAGACAAACTGTTTTGATGCATGTATGAGAAACTAAGTTTTTTTCTTGAATTGTATAAGAGAAGGTGACTTAATCACCACGCTGTCTACCCAGCGGTCTATCTTAGCCCTGGATCGCCAAAACTGGCAATCGCGGGGAGAACTCTTTGCCCAGCAGTGGAATGACATAAGCTAACAGTAACAGTTAGTATGGAAGAGTAAGTTGAAAATATTATTAAAAGTTAACGAACAATATAGCTTAGCTGTCATTCTTTCAGATTTCGCTTCAACGAATAGGTCTATCACCAACTACTACTAGAGGACACAGATGCGGAGGAGCATTGGTTACGCTACAGCATGCAGTGACAACTGCATCTTGTACCCTCGACATCGTCGGTAATAACATGTCAGTAACATTAATATGGTCCACATTACAGGTCTATAATAGCTTTGTGCATAACAAGTCGTATCTACAATGGGATTTCCGAACATTGACCAACTTTCACTCAAAATTTTACACTCTATTTTGACCCCTTTAAGGGGTGAATCTTTAAAAAATCCTGTAACAATAGGAACAGTGCAAAATTTCATTCATCTAAACCCAGAAATTTAGGCTATACGTTTTCTGTCAGTGAATTTAAGGTTGCGTCACGACCTTCCGCCTCACTGCTTCTCCGCGCATAGGAGCCCCATTTTGTTCCCCTTACTGCTGTCACTGTGGTGAAGTTTTCAACAGCCTTAGACATCACGGCCTGTCATGCAGCCGAAGTGCGGGTGGTTTTGCGCGGCAGGCGAACATAAACGACATCTTCCGACGATCACCGGCTTGGCACGCGACGATGGCAAAAGACCGGAGGGCATATCTTTGTTTCTTTGGGAGCTGCCGCTGCCGCCGCGGAGAACATCAAGCGGTGTAAACATAGTGACCTTATTGGCAACTATATTTTTGTGCCGTTTGGTGTAGATATTCTGGGGCCCTGGAGCCCGCGTGTTTATTAAGCCTTTTTAGGAAAATTTCCAAACGCTTAGTGTATGTGTGCACCCGTGTGTTAAGACACGAGACAAGGCCAGACGACACAAGGGCTAGCTAACTGGCCAGAGGCTAAGCGTTGCCAAAAAATGTGGCAACACCGCCAGTCTCTTAAGCAAATGTGCCCAAATCTGTCAGCTGTTAGCTGGTAATGACCAGCTGACAGATTGAGGAGTAGTTTTCATATGCCATTTTGAATTTAGTTTAGTTCGATTTAATATGCTTGGTTGATTCCAAAAATAAGATTAAAATTGTCTTGCAGGGTACCAATCGCTCCGCCTGCGTACAGAGTGTTCGCTGGCTCAGTGGATCTAACCAACGACACTTCAGGTGATCGCTTACGGCGTATAGCTAACATCATCAGACACCCGGAGTATAATACTAGCTTTATACCCAGCACCCGATTACCTAACGACATTGCCGTCATTATTGTACGTGTGTTTTCTTTATTGAAATTGCTAGGTTTTACCTAATCTCCGTTGAAATTCCGTCGAGAGCATATTAATTATTTACTGTTGCATTTCTTTAATCAATATTTTTTTAGTACAACATGTACTGCCCTATTTAATAATTTTTCAAAACCGTGAAATAGTAATTTCACAGCTACCAATCCACCATTAATACCATTGTTATCATAATGACTTCTTACAATATTTTTTTTTTCAGCTTGGAACACCATTCTCAAACAGCATAGTGGCATATCTGCAGATAACAAACTATGGATTTACAGAAACAGTAACATGCACCCTTTCTGGCTGGGGAGCGCGAGGTTCAACAGCTACTGTAAGTTTTTGTATTATACAGGTCGTAATTGAAACAGCCGAAAATAAGCACTATGTACACTGTACAGCTTTTCCTATGGGACCAAACCTGAAATAAAAAAGACCTGATCCATGAATTTACGTTTACATAACTTTATACTGTAATATTTGGAATGCTTTTATGAATACATACACATTTACACTCAAAATGTATAAACAAGCTTATAATAACAATAAAAATGTGTACATAATTATACTCGTAAGAAAAGCATTACAAGATGAAAAAATATTCGTCCACAATGCCTATTGATTTTATCACGTGATTTTCACCATTGGCCCCAACGTTAAAGTTGTTCGACCATTTTCGAGTTTTCAATCACATTGTTAATAAAATAATTTAATATTATCTATTCGTTCGTTGTAGATAAGTACGCAGTTGATGCATACACAAAAGTTGTTGGTTAATCAATTGGTGTGCGCTTCGATATTCGGGTCAATATCAACAAGCATGCTGTGCGCTGGGGCTCCGAGCGCCGGTATAATACAGGGAGCGGCCGGATGCACGGTAAGAACATAATGTGGATAAGTCGGGGAACTGACATATTAGTATAATGCACTAGGATTCTGTTGAGCATAGGGTCCTGGGTTAGGGGAAGCAAAGAAAGAGGAGCAGTTGGGTGTAGCGATATTGGTTTTTTTCATTAGCAGCCCGGCCCGAAGAGGTTGGATTTGTGCTTGATTTATTAAACTTGATTGACTTACCCTTTTACTGGAAATATTGAAGTACTTTAAACCTTGAGCCTAACCGTTCGAGGATTACTAGTCTGACATTATGTTAAATGACGTTGGATAAAAAAAAACTAGCAGCCCGCTCCTCTTCGCCCGGGTGCATGACGACATGTCAATACATTGAGATTTCTATATTATGTTTGCTTTCCGTTAATAAATGTTCAAAATGATGGTGAAAACTGAATGATTTATTGTGGCGTTAAGAAAATTTAGGTGAACACGCAGACTAGAAAAAACGGCTTTGTTTTATTGTCGAGTAAGTATAAAATTATTATTTTTTCCAGGGTGACGAAGGCAGCCCATTAGTCTGCCACGGTGGGCTAGTAGGTCTTCTCGTCGAAACCAGTGACTGTTCATCTGTCCCTTACAACCCTCAAGTATACACCCGGGTCTCCAGTTACGAGACATGGATAAATCAAGTCATTGCTGAACCCATACCTGACATTGGACCTGAGCCTTCAACAGAGACTCCAACGACAACGCCAGAGACTTCGCCAGCGACTTCACCTGCGACTTCACCTTCGCCGGTTCCAGGTGGAGCATCCGCTTTGCAACCAGGAGTGGCAGTGTTAGCCTTGATTGTCATTGCTCAAATTATAAACGTCAATGCCATACATCAGAGTTCATAATTTAAACAACAAGATAACTCTAACAAAAAACTTGCTTTTTATTTATATCATTGATCATCATATCCACTGTCATATCATACATATCTGCCGGAAACATAATTAGTATACCATGGTATTTATATTATTTACGATAAAAGTAATAGTTGGTATGCAGATGCATACGGTAAGACTGGAAGCCGACCCCAACAAACTTGGGAAAAGGCTAGGCAGATGATGATATTGTTTACGATAAAACAATAATAAGCTGTGATTTAAGTTATAATGTAGTCGTTACAGAGTTCTTTTTGGAGTATTCTTAAATTCCCATAAAAACGAATGTAAGTATGCAAAACCTATTTTAAAGCAATGAACGTGTATGTGGTTTTTGCCTACCCCCATGCGAATGCGTGAGTTTATGTTCGTATGTATGAATGTTAATAGTGTAGTGAAAATAATACTAACAAATACCCTTTGTGTTAACCTTTAATCAGTTGCTATTTTATCGCAAATCTGCATGAACAACGCCTATGTGACGAGTTTCATGCCGTTGACTTGATTAATGATTCCTCAGTAAGATAAGATACCAGGTGCCTTTAGATATAATACATACGCGATTGTTTGATTACAGTGAGTGTGTAAAACAGTAAATTTTATATTTGGTGTTTATTTTTTAAATGATTTGTTTGTAAATAACAAAAATGGAGAGAATTTTGTTTTTGTTTGTGATTGCTTTAAGTGGTACTTAAGTTTTTTTTGAGTATGTAAATTATTCATTTTTTTATTTCTAAACATTCCCTCATTTTAACGTGTGCAATTGTGTAATTTTTCTTTCATACTTACCTACATTATTATCGTGTTCAAACTAAGACAAAGTGACATTCTCATCATCATTCTCAAGCCTTCATAACAATTTATCGGAGGTCGTCGCAATTAAATCGCTTAAAGCAACTGTAAGCTGCACGTCAGACGCACGTTTTCGTCATTTTACGCTTGCGTGCGCATTGCTTGCATCTTACGTACACACAAAGCCAAGTATGTCGCGAAGTGTATTAAGCATGTCACTACACAAGTGTATTGGCAAGACGCAAAGTCGTGTTTGTCCTAACCGTATAAGGTATGTCAAGTATTCTGCAAAATTATTGAAATACAGATCATTCTCTAATAACATTCTCGCAACATGAACAATCTAAAATTATTATTTATGTATGGAATTATGGATTAAGCATATAAAGCCTAAGTCTGATTCCTCGTCTTCCAATACATTTGTTTGTTATTTTCAAATCGTCATCATAACGTCATATCATCTTTCTAACGCAAACAAGTATTTTTGCGATGCTCCTTGAAAGAATCTGAATTCTTTTGCAACTTGAATGTCGATTGTTTAATTCTTACTTTCAATCTACAGCTGCAAGCCCAACTTACAACACAGGATTAATAAGAATTTCAAACGCACTAATTGCTGAAGAAAACCAGTTCCCATACATGGTAAACTTTTTTTTTAAAGGGAAGAATGTCATATTTTACATAAAAATATAATATTTTGTTGAAATTATTTTAGATTTCGTTACAACAACTAAGTGAAATAGAAAGCCCCACAAGAGGGCACAGATGCGGGGGAGCATTGATTACGTACGAGCATGTACTGACAACTGCATCCTGCACTTTCAACAAAAACAGCGGGTTAGTATAGTTTATCTATGGGAAATATTCAATCGCCTGTTCTTCTATATCGTGTGGTTAGTACTAACTCGGTGTCAGAGTTTTTATGCCGCCCATGGGCCTCTGAGTTGGCTTTACATGCTGTCGAGAAATATCTCTCAGGCATGCTGGTTTCCTCACGATGTTTTCCGTCACCGAAGCAAGGTTCTTAAACAATACGCACATGAATCGTAAAATCAGAGGTGCGTGTCTTGTGTTCCAACTTGAGACCTATGACTTGACAGTCTGACGGTCACACCAATGGGCTATCACTGCTTGTTGGGCATTTTTGCCTTTTTTCAACGTTGGTTGTAGTAGCAGAGCTAGAGAATATCAAGCAAATTGTTAGGTTAGATTCATGATACGCGAGCTGAGCAACCAAAGTGAGATTTATAAATTAAGTTATCCTTTTACTTTGAATAAGAATAATAAATTTTAAAAGCATTACAAATAGTGTACATTTAGGTGCAGTAGTATTATTTCTAAGGGCTAGCTAAATTTAGTATGAAAGGTAATGCTTTCTTTGTGTTCGCGTCCGCTGTAGCCTCCAATCAAATCCTAAGTTGTGCAGAATTTAAAACTAACATGTTTTGCAGGGTTTTCTCGCCAATCAACCAGACCGAATACAGGGTATTCGCTGGTTCAGTGGTACTTTACAATGACACTTCTGCTGATCGTCATCGGAGTATAGCTAATATCACAATACACCCCATGTTTGAAATTAATCGGCCGTATAATAATGATATTGCAGTTATTACAGTAAGTAAACCTAAACCCCAATTCTAACAAAACCTTTAATGCCTTTTATTTTAAAACTTTCATACAAATCGGTTCAGCCGTTTCGGAGGAGTGTGGTAACAAACACCGCGACAAGAGAATTTTATTTATTAGATTAATTACATTTAATCACAATTTTTAGCTTTCCTCCCCATTCTCTGAAGACGTAGTTGTACCCATCGGAATGTCAATTTCGGCAGACGACGCTGTAACTTCAATCGCTAGTTGTACAGTTGCAGGGTGGGGAGCCCAAAATGGATCAACATCTGTAAGTAGCTAACTTAGTACCTTCATATCTTTTTTCATCGCTAAGCCTGCAGGTTCCATTGTAAATCACACGAAGTTTTTGAACAGTGAGACATCACTGATGCCATTATATTTCGTGCTTTATTGATGAAACCTGTTCATGACGATTACAAAGTTGTGTATTTTTTTTTTTTCACTTCTGACTCTTTTTATGTTGACACGTTTTGCTTTAGGTCAAAATACCAATCGATAGACATAAATTAATACAAACACAAAAAAGGACTACTATAAATACCTACCTTAATAATTAGTTGTCATTTCTATTTTAAAAAACTTTATTTTTGTTTAGGCGAGCACACAGTTGATGTACCTGCATAAGGCGATATTCAACCAAACCTTGTGCGCTGAGATCTACAGTGATAATATAATCGTAGAGAGAAACATGGTTTGCGCGACCACAAGACAATTGGCGCCTTCTGGATGCGTAGTAAGAATTTAGTTCATAAATTATAACATTTTTTTCTTTTTTTTTTTTTTTTTTTTAAACGTTGCCCCACACTAGGAATTTCTCCTGTATCGTGGGTGCGTTTACAAACATTTAAACTCACATACACAAACAGCCAGACCCGGAACAACTATCTGTAGGCCATACAAATATTTGTTCCGTGCGGGGATCGAACCCGCGACACGCAGTGCAGCAGTCGATCGCTCAACCACTGCGCCAACCGTGCCGTCAATTTGATTACATCCTCGTAACATCCTCTTTAGTGGCCCTCGTATAATCTCAGAAATTGACATTTTTACATGCATTCTTAACATCTTTTCTGCTGAAAAAAAAATCATTACAGAAATCATTTATTGAAACTAAATAATATATGGTTTATTCTTTCTACGTACATACTAGTTACATTTTTAAATTTATTTACAATATTATATAAAAAAAAACATTTCATAATTATGTAAAAAATAGTAGCCCACCGGCATTGGGAACTGGGTCCCAGCTACCGGTGGTCAGGGCTCTTGAGAGAGGAACCTCCTAACAATACGCGCCGTGTCCAGATGTACTGCTTTTCTCTATTGCCTTGATCCAGCTGCAAAGCGAAAGACTCCTCAGATGTTGGTCGAGGCTTTTGACTATTAAGCCGCTGGCCTACGCGAATAACGATAAAACGTTGGCACAATGGCTGCTGTACTCACTACTCTATTAAATTATTATGCTTAAACTCAATAATGGTACTAAAGGATCTCGAAATAAAAATATGTAAATTGAACGCTCTAAATGTTACGAAGTCTATGCGAAGCAAAAGAAAGCGATAGTATAATAGCGAGGGGAGCATAGTCGTAACATTTAGAGCGTTAAATTTAAATATTTTAATTTTTGTATGAAAATCTGATGAACTAAAGAATGACGAATTTTTAAAAGTCATAGAACAAAAGTTGTTGATTATGATGTTAGTAACATAGTCCTGAGAGGTTGTCGGTGTTTTACAAATAACCCTGTATAATGCCTACATTTTTACTACACTCTGTTTACAGGGCGATGGCGGCAACCCGCTAGAATGCTTAAGGCACCCCATATATCCCGGCCGCCTTATGGGTCTTCTCACTAAAACCAACGACTGCACAGACTCTGATAACCCTGAAGTATATACCCGGGTTAACGCATACTACGGATGGATATACCAGGTCATCAACAATATCGCTCCAGCGCCCGCCCAGGATGCGGCGTCAACTCTCCAACCTGGATTTACAATGTTAGCAATTTTGGCTTATATTCAAATTAGCTCTAATGTCTTATCTTAAGCTTTCTTTTAAAAATGAAAAAAGTATGAGTGAAAATAAATCATATACAAGTACAACCCCACCTGAGTGTTAATATACCCAGTTGTTACCCTAATGGATCATGTAAGGGTAAGCCTTGTCATTCTGATAACGGATGGAACAGCTAACCCTGAAGAGGTTTAAAAGGTTGATCATAATACAAACATGAGTATAACAACCCAAGACATTAATATAACCATACTGGCTTTTTTGAAAACCCTTCGGACAGAACCTATAAAAAATCTTCAATACGTAACTACGTAACATGAGCGTTTTCTTAATAATTATAACACAGAACTGGCCTTTTTTGACGTGACAACGTCTTATAATTCGATAGAGCCGGCTGCACGCACGAAAAAACATGACTCATGCGGCGTTACCTCGCTCTGAGGCGTTCCATGTAAGGCTTGAAGTGCAAGCGACAGCGCGGAACAAGCGACAAAGAAGCACAATCGGCCTTTGCGTTCGGCAGCGTTCGACATCCGTCTCTCTCCTACTTGAGTAAGCGATGCGTCTGCGTGGACAGCTGCTATACTATAGTACATTTACATGTTTTGATCGAGTATCAAGTGCAGTGAAAAGTGAATGTGGTGTCAATTGTTTATAGCAACGATAATTACAGCGATAAAGGTAATGATTCTTTCGATATTAATTATATATTCAGTGATATATTGTCGAATATTCGTGCTTTCATCATTAAAATGAATAGCGTTGTCACGTTCAACTATCGTCAGTAAACCGACTTTACAGACAACCAATTTTTTGGTTTTAAACTTACCAGGTCATGTTTTAAATTTGGGAAGAAATAAACAAATATTCATTGTATTTCATGTATACCTAAGCGTTAATTATACATAGATAGCAACCAGTTCTAAGTTAGTACTCTAAAAAATACTAGATCCAAATTGGCCACAAAACAATCCATTCTAGTATAGGATTAGGTTCAGAAAATAAACGTAAACTTTGAATAAGGATGAATATATTCACTTTGTACTTAAGTATTATAATACCATTTATCTGTGCAGAAGAGACCGAGCACCCGATTCAAGTAGGTTACGTTACGAAAAATAACGTTCTTATCATAATAGATAGCGCAACGTGTCCGAGAAGGATATTGTCAAATTCTAAATTTAGAAAGGTCTAAACTCGTGCACTGCTATGAACAGACTGCCGGGTCGGCCTCCGCTATTCCCTCTTTGGAATTCTTACCCCTTCTCTAAAAATCAAATGTACTACGCAGTGGTTTTAAGAACCGTATTCATAATACTGCGTAAACCGTTAAATTACTGTACTCATGAAATTGAACAACCGTACTCATGACTAGTAAAGTTAAAATATTTATTAATATATCTAACACTAGGATTACAGATGCCTAAATGCAAAATTAAGCTAAAATGATACGAACAAAAAGTACACCGATGGGTAGAACACGATCTGAATAAAGACGTTCCGCTCAAAAAGCTTCCGACATTCACGCGGCCCAAGCTCAGCTTCCCAAGCAGGAAAGCTAGTTGTACATAAACCACCAGATGCTAAATAGTGGTTGACCACAATTAAAGCAATCCCCAAGTACCTTTGAAGCCAGGAACTAATCGAACCCGAGTAACAACTCAGTTTCACAGCACGCCGAGAATTGATTCCGTCACGCAGTTTATATTCCAATAATGATTTATTAATACATTGGCGATTGACTTTGGCGATCGTAAATCTTCATGACGTTGTTAATAAAAGTCGTTAGCCGTAAATAATGAAATGAAACTGGGCCAAACAAATCTCTGGCCCCAATGACGGGGTAAATCGACTGGATTCAAAACAAAAATGTTAGCTAAAGGGTAGTTAATACTTGGTTTAAACTCCGTTTATTTTAATAAAATTAATTCACAGGACAGTCTGAAAAGAATTACAACTTAAAAAATTAAAATAAAAAGGTTTTTTTTTTATAACATAACAAAATAAAAATGATTTAATACAAAACATTTAATATTCATTGAATTACTATAACTGGGTCCAATCTCATCTCTATCTCCTTCTAGGATGTAATATTTTCAGTATACAACTATCGACTATGTTTTAGGTTTCCCATCTCTCGTTCTGCACAGTTGTCTAAAACGTATTTACTCAAACATCTGTTTTTGTTGAAGTTTCTTATGCACGTATTCCACATTGCAATGCAAAGTGCATCGTAATTGAATCCTTTTGTGAACGAACAGTCTGAGAGAGAAGTAATTGAGTCCGCACTACATTGTCAGACGCCTATTGTGGTTGAATGTTTGAAACATATGTAAAGGAACATAATATAACCTTTAATCCCCGAGTATCAAAAACCCACATTTCGCAATATCTGTTCAGACGGGCCGAGAGCATGGCCACTAGCCGGGCACGACTCTAGACTACGGGCTACCACTGAGACATCCGGAAAATCCAATAACCCTTCGTCCTACCTAGGAATCGAACCAGATCGTACGGTTCAGTACTTTTAGGCATAAGGTTTTGTTCATGATCTTGGGTGATACGAATTGCGTCAAGCAATACGCGCCCTCCTCAAGTTTTCATGACATGAGTTCCGCCACTCTGCAACTCGTAAGTACAGAATTCAGGGTGACTTTTAGTTTAACCAGCGAGTAGTTTTTACTCGGATACCTAACATTATGTAAGGTAACTGTGAGGCCAATTTGCAGAGGGACCACCTGATGTTATTTATTTGAATACTACTATCTACCAGCACCCCATGAACTAGGGCGCCGCGTACTGCCATTCAGATGTTTTTTTGTACTTGACGCACAAATTAAAGAAGTGGACTTAATAAGGCATTCAATCTATTATCCCACCCAAACACAAAATACGTGCTTTAGACGTGAAGTTGAATGACATCTGTAGGAAATCCACTCTACATTTTATGACAAGAAATAATTATTGGAAACCCCTCTAATTTTTTATTAACTTATATACTGAAAAAAGCCATCGTCTAAGTTTAGCCAAAAGATACCCATCAGAAAACAAATTTAGGTATTGAGTAGATATCCTACTCCCCTAGGTTGTTATCAAATAAAATATTTACTATTTGATTACCAAATTCGCACGATTAGAGATAATCAGCTTATGTTGATGCATAGAACTTAGCAATCGGAATGACGCAGAATCTGATGAACCCTGATAAGATCAAAAAATAAAATTATGTAAACCATGATTATCTTCTTTCTTAGGCCGCTTTCACATTAGGACGTTAGCAGCGCGACCGAAGAACAGCCGCGCGTGGTAAACGCAACTGCCGTGCTGCAGTTTAGGTCAGTGTCACTTCATATAAAAAATGATGGGAAACATTTTATATCGCCCAAAGGAAAAGTACCGTGGCAGAATAATTTTGTAGTGATCTACAAAAAGCATCTTACAACAAAAAGTTCTACAGCGCTATCTATAACACGACAGAAGAACTAACATCAATTTCCTACAAACACAAGCAAAGTTTACATCGACTAAGACTATACGGGGTGTAACGGAAAGGGTATATACATCCTTACGGGTTTGCTACAGACCATTAAACTGAACATGTTTCTCATTATAAAAAAAATTTTCAGCAAAAAAAAAATATCAGCTGCCGATACATTTGGGTCGAATAGGTATTGCAATTTTCTATGGGGCAGCAGTTTTTTTTTTTTTGCTGAAAAACATGTTTTATGATTAGAAACATGTTTAGTTTGATAGTCTGTAACACACCCTTAAGTATGTATATACCCTTTCCGTTACACCCTGTATAGAAAAAACCCATCAACAACTGTCGGGCACTTGCCCACCAGACATAACACCTGTGTCACCGTCAGAGGTGGAGAAGGAGGATTCCCTTTTCTATAGGGATGAAGAAATTTACACCCTGTTTCTCATACCCCCAAACTGGTGAACCCGAAATAGACTGTGACGTCATCATCATCAACATCACTTCCTCAAACCTGGTCAGCACCCTCAGCCACTCCTCAAGCGACCTTGGCATAGCCCACTGCACTTTCGGCCGGTCGAGAGCTTCATTATACCTCCCGGTCAACACCTCTAGCTGTCTGCCACATCGCGGTGCTGTACAACGTCCGACACACCGGAGCAAACGCAGCGCCGGCCTCGACTCACTGGGGTTCATCGCACCACCACCGCAGACTGTTCCGACTCACCGTGAACAATGCGGCAACGAGCTTCCAAATGGCACGGCATAAGACTACAAGATGACTCATTCCACTATCGACCTCCGGTCTCCGGGGGGAGTAATGTAGCAACCTACAAAAGGCATCTTACAGCAAAAAATACTACAGCGCCAGCTATGACGCGACGGAAGAACTAAAATCAATGTCCTACAAGTCGCAAGCAAAGTTTACATCGACTTAAGAGCATATAGAAAAACCCGATATCCACTAGACATAACACCTTTCTGGTCGGAGGCTCCTCCCTTGTCTATGGAAGATCGAGGAATTCATACCCCTAAAACATGATATATTAGGTACCTAAATAAAATGATAAGAAATTTATGCTGCATTTTTTTTTACCCGATAAAAAAGAAAAAGTAGTATCATCCCTATTGTTTGTCTTCTGAAGAAAGTAATATATCTACAAACCATTTGAACAATATGTTTGTAGGTACTTGATTAACAAAACTGGTAACATCTCTTTTTTTCCGTAATTACTACCTAAACGCTTACGAGATTAAAAAATATTTAATGAGAAGTCTAAATATTTAATTCACAGCGGCTCCGCCATTTTTACAAGATTTATAACGCGACAAAGCACACAGCCATGCCATTACCATCCATTTGGTGCACTTAAAGTACTGTGTCGGTACTATTCTGTTAAATAACAAAACCACGGAGCAAGTTCTTACGGTAAATGGGTAGACAGTCCCCATTTATGAGCCCCGTGCGACGTGACTCCGCTGGCTGCAAGCAGTCGCCGTATGTATTATAAATTCACCTAATTCCAAGCTGAGTGAATTTCTAGTGTTGTTCGCGCCAAATTAATTAAAAGTCTACTTTGTTTATATTAAAGTTAATCTTAATTATTCATGGCTAAGTGCGAAGTACGCTCATGTCTAACTTACAGCCTAGGTTTTTGCTTAAAAGCTTTCATATTTTCTGTTTTATGTGTTAGTTAGAGTAAAGTAGTGATAACCCTGGGGGTTAGAACTAGAAATATTCGTGGAACGTGCTTTTAACGCGACGTGCCACTCTCCTAATTAGGTTCTATTAGTCTGATTTTAAATTAATATGCAACGCGCAGAAACTTTAATTTTCATAATGAACATATTCCAATGTGTTTTTAACTTTACCTACTGAATAAAATTTTGAAGCTGTGCATAAAAAGTACGATGTGTTTATTCGACACCGTGTCGTCACAGGAGCGCGTTAATTCGCCTCCACTTTGATCAATCCACCAGAATTTAGCACATAAAGTGCAGGCAATTACTTAATCATATCGCACCCCAGCTCATTGCACAGTCAAGTCTTTGAGGGGCTTAAGAACTTGTACCTGCTTGTGTACATAAACTCGAAGTAAAGGCAGCTAATATTTGCACAAAATAACGCCCGAGTAAATATTTGCGAACGAACCTTAACAATGTTTTGCAAATACGCTTCAATGGGACAGTTATACTTCAGGTTATTACAGTCAAGAACCTTTCATATGAATCCTAACTATATATCTATACAAATAAATAAAATTTAAGTTTCTGTTTGTAATATTAAAATAACCGCTTTTTACTACATGCATATTATTATGAATGTATAAAGGGTGTAAAACACCTCTTAACGAAGCCGAAAGGCTCTGGTTCTCCCTGTCATTGCGATAATTTTTTTGTTCTACACCATACCTGGGAACCTTCTACTTACGGAGATATTATTATTAAGGGTCAAAGTTCCAACTTTAAGACATTTTTTAAATACTAGTTTTTATTGTAAGATTTTTACTTTAAACACCTCCTCGACCCCCGTACTATGCAATCCGTCCATCAGCACAATGTTTTGAGTGCGTTACATTGAGTTCTACCACAAAACATGATTTTACACCCCCCAAAAAAAAGTCGTTTCCCAGCAATAATTTTTGCGTAAAGTTACTAAGGGTCAGTTCACACCGAGACGCAACGCGACGCGATGATACTTGAAGAGGCCAGTGATTTCGCGCTGCGTCGCTCTACGCCGCGCGGCGCAGCGCTGCATGGCCCAACGTATTCTGATTTCTACTGAAATCTACCTCACGAGGCCGCTCGACGCAGTGTGACGCAGCGCGATGCAGCGATGCGTCGCTCTACGCCGCGAGGCGTCGCGCGGCGCAGCGTAACGTAATATTCTGAATTCTCACAACGAAATGTGTATCTTTTCGTGTAGAAAATAAAGTTATATTTTGAATCGCTCTTTAAAAGCGTGCGCGCAGCGTCACGTCGCGTCGCGTCTCGGTGTGAACTGACCCTTAGTTTCATGTACAGAATGCCTGGTTGACGGCTTCGTGATGAGGTGATTTACACGGTGTATAGGTACGGTACAAATACCAAAATAACATTTTTTTAAATTTTTGTCTCTCTGTTAGTCTGGCTGCGGGCAAAAGCTAGTGAAAATAAAATGGAAATTTTATAAAAAGGATTTCTGGTTTTATATCGGTTTCAAAATTTAATTCGTTAATAAAACTGTATTTTTTTTTGCTAAACTTGCCAACATTTGGCGCCTGTAAACCCAGAAGGGATAGGAAGAGGTGTACCCATTAAGTACACCCACATTTCGCCAGTTATGTTTAAGTCCCATGTAATGTGGATTGAGCCTATTGTCATCAACCAGGCCAGTCCAGACTCCATGACTGCTACTGATAAATTCTAGATGGAAAAACCCAATAACACTTCGCTCCACCTGGAAATCGAAGCCAGAACCTCACGCTCATACTTGCGACCACAAGACCAACGATGCAGGCGGAAAAAGACATGAATAAATAATGCAAAAGAGGTAAAGAAACTTTTGAAAAATAAAATATGCGAGTGGAAAAAATATTCCAGGGTAAGCAACATTTTTCCCTTACCTCGCTTACCTGTTTTGTCGAAATCCCTATAAACCCCATCATAAATCCTATGCCCCATACGGGTCAAAAGGCATAGTTTATGTATTGTGTCTCCGTGGAGGTAAACCGACTAATTAAAGTGCATACACATTTGGTAAATCTTAGGGCTGCTGCGGGCAAACCCTTCACATATCTCCTTATTTCGGCTTTATCTCGACCGCAGTTACTTAGTGAATTAATTAACCTTTTGCGACACATGTTAAGGCGAAAAATGAATGTGTGGTTCGTTTGTTTTTATATCTTGTCTTTTCCTTTTCTCACCCTTTTCTTGTTCCGTTAATACATGTAAACAATTCGCGATTAAATTAAAAAAAAAACTTTTTGCCTTTTTGGAAAATTCATGTTTTTTTTTTACTGATTTTCATTGACGAAACTTGTTCCATTCATTCTTTATGCCAAAAAGGTATTTAATCCAAAATGTAGAAAAACATTAAGGTAGCACCAAATGCTGCCCTATCATGTGTTCGTGAATCATTATTATTTGTAGATAAGACCGAGTTTATCAACCTCGATACCGATAAACTAATCAGGTAAACATTAAAAGCTTTCGGAAAATTCCCAGCGTGAACAATTCCGAGTTATCTGACCCGGACGTACACGGTGGTGACGACAATACGGCACTAAGTAAAACTGCGTATAGCGTCACCATTCTGTACACCATTTCGAGATATAACGAAATTACTACTAAAACCATGAATACATTTTAAAATCACTATGATATTTTTTCAAACATGTAAAAACATGGTTTATTTCAAAGTGTATCTCTCTACCAACCAAGATGACCGCCATAGTCTACTCCAAAACACTATTTGCATTTCAATTTCTAAATGGAAAAAAATGAATAAAAAAAACATCTAAAAAAAAAAAAAACCCAAGCGTCGTTGTATCGGGTGTCCGCTTTGTTTTGTGCTTGTGCTAAACGGTCTACTTAGCGATACCGCGACGCCGCGGCGCCGGGGTTTTTTTCAATTTTAAATTTAATTTTTTTCATGCTTTTTAAACTTACATTATTTTTTCTTGGCCTGACTTTCCTACTCCTGGGCATAAAGGTCTCCTCCCATTCCTTCCACTTTTCTCGGTGTGGCGCCTCTTCTCGCTAATTAATGAAAACAAAGAAGGTTGGGAAGGTTGAGAAGGAGTGAGGGAGGGGGTGTAGGCCCCTGGCGATGCCCATGGTAGCAAGTGACAAGATTTCAAATTTCAAATCGACCAGACCCGTAGAAGTTGTTTATTACCCTTCATCAACTAGAAAAAGGTGATGACCTTCAAACGGCTGAGCACATTTTCTCGAAACATAGCTAAGAACTTTCTCGATTAAAACACCTTCCAAACGAAACCAATTTTATCAAAATCAGTTCATCCGTTTAAGAGCTACGGTGCCACAGACAGACACACAGATACACACGTCAAACTTATAACACCCCTCTTTTTTGGTCGGGGGTTCCAAAATTGGCGATCTCACGGCACGGTGGGCGCATTGGCTAAACGATTAACTGCTGTGCGGCGTGTCGCGGGTTCGATCTCTGGCTATTGGTGTATGTGAGTTTAAATGTTTGTAAACGCACCCACGATACAAAAGAAATTCTTAGTGTGGGACAACGTTTTTTTTTTAAACAAACAAACAGTCGATATGTAATGGAATTTAATCAACGGTGTACACCTCGGGTGACTTAAAGTATTGCTGCCTAATAACAATTCGGTTTGTTTGTTGTGCTTTCCAGTAGAATGTTTTGAATAGACATATTGTACATGAGACATACTGTAGGTAGATTTGATTGATTGAGATATACATACGAACTTGGGAGAGCATATTATACTGGTAGATTACTTATAGTATTGTTATGATTATTAAGATTTTTTTTCTCTGTTTTCATCTATCTGATCCTTTGCAAAACTAGTCGCTAAATTAAAAAATAAACTATAAGGAACAGACTACTTGATTCCAAAATACAAATTGCAGACGTAGGCAAAACAGCCGCGAAATCAAAATGGAACTGGGCAGGCCATAATATACGCCGCATATCTCATCAGAATTGGCCGAAAAATCTACGGTTGCCATCAATAGGCCCAGAAGGAAATGGCGTGATGAACTGGACTACTACCTAAAGACTTAAAGGGCTGAAATAGCTCTACAGAGAGAAGAATTGAAAAAGGAAGGCAGGCCTTTGCCCTGCAGTGGGACACAACAGGCATAGGATAAACATAATCTACATTATCCTGCGATACTTACATAATTGTTTACTATGTTTTGTGTCTTTACATTGTATCCACGTTGTAGACAGTGAAATGGTTACCTTGTTCCTGTTTACATACTATTGTGGCTGACTGCACCTATTAGGCAGAAGTCAAAGTCAAATTCAAAGCACTTATTTCAATTAGACCATTACAGGCACATTCGAAAGTAAAAAAAAAAACGCGAAGCTACAGTCCCAGTCACAAGTCATAATAATTTATGAAAGTACTGTAGTTGCCCATTCCGAAGCGTAGATCTCTATGGAGAAGAATGGGCAAGAAACTCCATGGACACTCTTTTAAATCAAAATATGTTACAAAATCTTGGTTACATAATTAATGTTAAGAATTACAAATATGTGAGAACAAGTAAGTTTTAAGCCCTTTCGGAGGAGTTTGATAACAAACAATGTGACACGAGATTTTTTATATTAGACAGATACATTAAAATTGCAAGACACACAAATTCAAAACAAAAAATCCTCTTCTAAAGAAAACATTCTAAACCTAATCACGAACAAAACCATTACAATCTCGAAAGTAATCAGCATTTTCTTAAAGCACAGACAGTTATTACAGAACATTTCACACGATTCGACGCTATATCGCCCTATCTTACAGGAAAAGATCTTTTCCTTAACACGTCTTTTGGGTTCACGGATTACCAATTAGGGTTGATAAAGGTATAAAGGAGAATGGTAAAAGCATATTCAACACTCACAAGACATTTGACGCGGCTCCACTCGACTCCTGCCTTCGTTAATGCTCGTATCCGTGTTACAGAAAAGGCTGAAAAACGGGAATTTTCTAAATTACGAGATTCGCAAAACACTTAGATAATACTACGTCATTGGTCTATGCGGTCTTGTGTTCGATTCTCATAGTGTGTAAAGTATCATTGGGTTTATCCGCTAGGAATTTCTCAGAACGTTGGAGTTTAAATTTGTGCCTGGTTTATGGCAATAGACTCGCCCATTATTATTACTTGATACTTAAATAAATCAAGCTCGTGGCTAAATAATAACAGCCGCACTGGTCGATCTTTATGGTTAAGCCGTGCTTGCCGAGTTAGGTCCGTGGATGGGTGACCATAATTACATACCCAGTTTCCTCCGTGCCTCGCAAAGCACGTAAAGCCGTTGGTCCCGGCTGTCATTTGTAGATCTTTGACAGTCGTTACAAGTAGTCAGAAGCCAAAAGTCTGACATCCGGTCTTACTAAGGGGTATCGTATTACGCAGCTACTAGTTTGTGGAGGTCAGATAGGCAGTCGCTTCATGTAAAATACTGGTACTCAGCTGCATCCAGTTAGACTGGAAGCCGACCCCAAGATAGTTTGGAAAAAGGCTAGGCAGATGATGACTTAAATAAATCAAGCGAAATGTGCGTGTGCTATACATACAAACACTACTGCCTGACCCTTCTCTGATTACAAGCGTGATATTTGACATTCATATAACTGATATCTAAAACGTTGAAGGGAGAGTTTCTAATGCTTAATACAATTATGATTTGTTTGTTAAAAATAACCTTCTTAAAACATATATTAACTCGAAATCATAAATTCAACTAGAAGATCCCACATCTTATGTTCGTGTTTCACGGTAACATTCATAAAGTGTTAAGTTTACTTTTACGCCCGGCGTCAGGTGTGTGAACAGCGATTCTTCTCATGGCTATAATGTTCGCGGGGGATGGCACACGGATGGGTGTTAAGAAGCTCGTCCCGTGTAATCTGTATTTTGTAAGGCGTTTTTAGCAAGCGCTAGTACAGATTAAAACCGCTCCGTTTGTAATTAATTTTGGTTGTTAATAGGAGATTTTCGCAGTCTTAGTTTGTAAAATTTTAATATTCAAAATGAAAATAAAACTAAAATGCACTAGCCTTGCGGAATCCGTAAATTGACGGATTTTTCTGACAGCATATGCTACTGACTTCAACCGTCCTGCAAGAAATGTTAAATGAGGACCCCATTGTAGCCTTGAGTCGAGCATGATCCTCTAGAAAACCGTTTCATCGACAAATCCATCGTTTATCTTGATTCAATACTATGTCACAATCACTACATTTGACATTTGATGCAGTAAATCTTATGCACTTAGTTTTTTTTTCCCATTTAATACAAAATTATTAGCGGTAAACCAGTTATGGACCTGTATTAGAGCATTATTTACGTCGTCGAGGTTTATGGCACATCTGTTTATCCTACATATTAAAGAAGTATTGTCAGCAAACAACTCCATTCGTGGTCAGTTTTTAAATAAATGGCGTAGGTCATTTATATATACTAAAAAGAGGAAAGGACCCAATATCAAACCTTGTGGTACACCCATTTTTACTTTTAAAACCATTGAATTTACACCATTTACTTTTATTTGCCGCTGTCTATTATTCAAATACTTTTTTACTAAACTGAGCACAAATTTACCAAAACCGTAATGCTCAAGTTTCAAGAGCAAGGTTTCATGATTTTCGCAATAAAATGCCTTCGAGAGGTCACAAAAGATTCCTATGGCATCTTGTGCCACTTTCTACGCAGTAAAAATGTATTTTAATGTGACACCGGCGTCAGTCGTACAACGTCCTTTGGTGAAACCATACTGTTTGTGCACACATGTAAGATTTTGTTAGTGTTATTTTTTTGACTGTTTATTTAACTTTTTTATATTTTAAATAAAGCTATCCAAAAAAGAAAAAAGGTTTTTACATCATAACTCTAATAATCAATCCAAAGATTCATATGCAAGAACCAAGTCCATGACAATAAAAAGTACTGAAAAGCACGCTGAACCTGCTACAATAAAACTCCACTACGGACCGCCAAACAAGGTAATTAAACATAGAGTTTACAATATAATTGTTGGTTGTGGCTAGTATAAGCACGAGAGTTGTACAATGTATAGACCCTGAACAACGTTTGTTCGAAGTTTACAGCTAAAGTAGATTACCCCTTGTAATACTCTGCACTCGCATCGGGAAACACATGTCAGCGTAAAATAGATTGTGTTAAATCCAGCCAGTTTGTGCAGATATAGCGTACTGTAGTGTACAGGATCTTGTCGAAACATTTGGTTTATTTTTAGATGATGCTTCAATGGTACTTTTTAATTCAGTTGAGCACAGATAGTTGCCGCGCCAAAAGCAGCCTCAGCGGTGTTTATTAAGACTTCTAAAGTGCAGCTGCATAGACGATTAGGGCAGTCCAAAAAATCGGTAATGTTTTGGAACACACTCACATCGTGTGCCAAATGGGTCTATAATTCCGAATATCCCAAGTTGTTAACCGGAGTACGCAGATGATGGTTAAAACGCTTGAGTAATCTGAAATGCAACAATCGAAATTCGAAAAAAAAAAACAAAAACAACAATGGCTACACGATAGGGAATAATAATCCATTAATTCTAAGATTACGAATAGATACCATTTAGTCTTCCCTAGCATTTCAAATTGCATAAAATTACAACCCGACGATTTTGCTGTTAAGCAAAATGAGGAATTTTATTGTGAATTTTAATGTGTGTGTTTTATTGTTAACTAGCTGTCCCGCGCAACTTCGTCTGCGTCACATTTTCCCCGTTTTCGCAACATTTCTCATTGCTGCTCCGCTCCTATTGGTCGTAGCATGATAATATATAGCCTATGTCCTTCCCCAGGTTGAAATCTATCTTCTTGTCAAATTTCATTAAGATCCGATCAGCCGTTTAGTCGTGAAAAGGTAACAAACAAACATACAAACAAACAAACAGAGTGACTTTCGCATTTATAATATTAGTAAGGATAGTATGGATGTATGCTACGGGCTACGTCGTAGCTGATCGTGACGTAGACAGTGCTGCGTAGGCTCTCGTAGGTGATTCCACAAATGCATACACTTTGCTTATCTATACTTATCTTCTGCATTTATGTGTATTGAAAATATATTTTATACGGTATTATGGTTAAAATATTAACAGCAGTTCTACGTAGAGGGATTGTTTCTACTAGCCTTTGTTACCACTAGCATGCCTCTTTTAGAACAGAATGTACCAGTGTTGAATTTAGTATCAAGATATCATAAAGAATCTATTTCATATGGGACGGGCGGTGTTATATTACTTTCGCACAAAACTGAAAAAAAAAACAAAAAAAAATATTGGGAAGAAAATTTGATGTAGTCACAAGTAGAGTCAAACCATGTCTAAATAAGCTTTGTCGACGAATCCTTCTTTATTGAAAGATTCTGTCGTCGATTCACCCATGCATTAATCGTTCTGTCGGCAAAACGTTCGTAGTGTAAAGGTGCTGTTGTTGAACGACTCATGAACAAAACATGCCGACAGAATGTTTGACACATTCGGCAGAGAAACGTTTTTCGGAATTAAGTTTCAGAATCGCGTAAAACCACACCTACCAAATTACAAAAGTAACACAACTATTTCAGTTGCAAACTTCATGAAATCACTACGTTCTAACTCCCATTATTACTCAAGTATTTCTCTTTCAGCAGACAGCTAACATTCCTTTCAATTAATAAAATAAATCTCGTAACCTCTGTTCGTTGCAAGCACTCGCCATTATTTAGCAGTAAGTAATAATGCTTCACTTTATTTTATAGCAGCTTTCGAGTTTGGTTTTATTCCCCGCAACAAAGATGAATAAATGGTTAACTTTCCCTCCGTTTGTTTATTTAACACAATTATAAACGCAAATTATCTGATAAAAAAACTACTTTCATCATTCTCTTGCCTTCTTCTACCTAGCATCTGAATGATAATATCAAATTGAGTTAGCTCAAAATTAGGCGACCAGTTTCGCACTTTCAGTAGTTTCCATCAG
This sequence comes from Cerastis leucographa, assembly GCA_963082945.1. Classification (NCBI taxonomy): domain Eukaryota; kingdom Metazoa; phylum Arthropoda; class Insecta; order Lepidoptera; family Noctuidae; genus Cerastis; species Cerastis leucographa. The sequence continues at coordinate 13,177,251 of OY720356.1, read as the reverse complement.
CGCCTTTTATGTGCAAACAACAAAAGACAGGCAGGACACGATATCAAGTATCCTATCGTTTGTAGGCCACACCACATTGACTCACACCACACTCCATGGCAGTCATCTCTTGCCATTATCACAATGCATGAAGTCGGCGCAGCGTGTTTTTTTCTTTCATATTTCTCTATAGGTTGCAATCTTTGTAGTCACAGCGTTCCTAACCGTAATTATCATATTATCACACAGTCCATCTATAGTAAATTTGGTCTTCTCCAGCTCTTATAGCCAACTACATTGATACTCAACATTTTCTTCAACAAAAGTTCGACCACTCAATGAACATAAAACCATTTATAATTTCATAGTAATTTTAATCGGCCTTATTATTAACGGGATACATAATGGATACATAACTTCATAAAAATCTAGCGAAGTCACTACTTTCTGGAACTGTTTCACACACAAAACGTAACCTTATACCTCTATATCTACATCAAACTAACAAACATCGTTCTACTATTCATTAAGTACATCATACTATTCATTATTTTATTCACTACTATTCTTTTCTATTTTTTGCTTCATTAAACTATTTTATAATACACGTGGCAAATGGCATTCATTTGGCATTTATTCATTTTATGATGCCCCAGGAACTAATTAAATCAGGACCGCACCTAACAGAAGCGGATTTTTCTTATCCATGAAACTTTATAGTATGCCACTGTTTTTTAATTTTTGAAAATAAATTGTCTCCCAGAAAATAGTTTCTATTTTCAAGGAACTTGAAATGAAAGAAGGTTTAGAGAGCATCTCCCAACTCTGCTAGAGTCGGTTTCCAATCTAAACGGATCCAGCAAAACATGAAAACAAAATTTGAAACAGACAAAGCATAATATAATACAATACATACCCACTGAAGACAGCAATAACGTTAGTTGATTTAAAATACTGCGCACACTCATACACACCCTTATATTTTTATTTATTGCAACAAAAAAGAGGCAATTTAATTTTGTGGTGCAAAATAAAAAATAATATTTTTTATTAATGTCACGAACGAAACCATTATGATAAAATTGCGTTTTTTATTTATTACCTGTGTGTCTGATTTGTACATTTTTATTTATTTGATGCGGATTATATGGATATAATATACAATCTGGTGTATTAAACTACATCCAATAATCTCTGAGAGTAAACTACAAAGGGCAGCACAGTTGCCGGTGGAACAACTTCCTGCTGTAATGAAAACATCTTCAATATTAATATGCATTCAGGTTATTGGTCGAAACTTGGAGATAGTTCCTCAAGAAGTACCCCATTCCGTTAGTTCACAGGCATCATTATGAGAATCTATTGCTTAAACTAGGTCAATGACTCTAGCCCCGATAGAACTGAGTGATTTTAAGAACACATTGGATGCAGAACTGTAAAATGGTTATGGCTATTTAACTGGCTGAAACATTTATGCCAGCTCAGTTAAATAATATGGTTATTTCAGGGGTTTCAAATACCCGGTCGCAGAGATAAAATCGGTTTGATAGCTTAGTCATAATAAAGTAGGAAACAAACACACAAACAGAATTATTTTAGAATTATTTTCACATAAAACCCCGCACAAAACGAAAGGCAGATTATCTTTGCTCCTTGAACTTTAAGCATTCTTTTGTTATTTAAGAATAGATACGCCTACATACCTCAAAGCAAAATAGTAACATAATATCGTACCTGTATTCCCCGAAGGATACGTCAGAAGTGTACTTAATATTACACCCATATTTCCCCAGTTATTTTTAAGTCCCATGTAATAGGGGGGGGCGAGGCTATTGCCATTAATATAGCCATAATATAAACACGATAGACTTTTGTATAGATTCTTTTTATTTACCAATTTTTTGTGAATGTGTGGACATAGTAGGCTTTGTAATTTTTTTTTCTATTACTACCTTCTGTAGTAAGCAATGGACTTATTGTCGAAAGCCTACGCTGTCCTCCCATACTTAAGTACTAACGCTGTAACTTCAATATTGTAAAACCAAATGATTTTAAAAGAGTAACCATGGAGTTTCTTGCCGGTTCTTCTCCATAGGAAACGACCAACCCGAACCGTGCACCTTTTGTTGACGTTTTATAAGTGCCCATGTAGGCCTATTATAAATAAAATATTTTGATTTTGATTGACCGGGCACAAATCCAGGCTCCATGGCCGCTACTGAGAAATTCCAAATGAAAAACCCAATAACACATTGCCCGACCCGGGAATGTAAACCCTCATGCTCAGCAGTCGCGCTTGTAACCACTAGATCAACGAGGCAACCTACGAGCAAAATAGTAGTAGCATATAAACCATATAAAGTTAAACGAAACATATGTATACCACTACCTAATTAATAAGAGTGTGCACTGTCATAAACAACCGAATCTATCAATCAATGCTCAGGCCATCATTATATTGGAGCCATTGATCCTTTTGTATTCAAGACGTCCATCAAAGGTACAATTCAATCTTGATCCGTCAATATACGAGTACACACAGCTCTATTAAGTTCTTACCCCCCAAAAACCATGTGCGTTCAAATCCGTGTCTGGCTTAGTTGGTTTTTTAATTAACCCCCGACCAAAAAAGAGGGGTGTTATAAGTTTGACGTGTGTATCTGTGTGTCTGTCTGTGGCATCGTAGCTCCCAAACAGATGAAGCGATTTTGATAAAATTGGTGTCATTTGAAAGGTAGTTTAATCGAGAGTATTCTTAGCTATGTTTCGAGAAAATCTGCTCAGCCGTTTGAAGCTCATCACCTCTTTTCTAGTTGATGAAAGGATTTAAACAACTTCTACGGGTCTAGTTGATTGGAAATTTGAATTCTTGTCACTTTCTCACCATGGGCATCGCCAGGGGGGTAGGCTGCACACCCCTCCTCCCCCCTATAAGCTCAAGTTTTTTTTTTAAATTCATATCTTTTCTTGTTTTCGTTAATAAGCGAGAAGAGGCGCAACACCAAGAAAAGTGGAAGGAATGGGAGTAGACCTATGCCCAGGAGTGGGACAGTCAAGGCTAAGAAAAAATAATTTAAGTTTAAATAGCATGAAATAAAAATTAAATTAAAAATTTAAAAAACCCCCGACGGACAAAACCTCTAAACAACCAAAAATAAAATTAATCCAAGCGTCGTAGCGTCGGGGGACCGTTAAGTAGACCGCTTAGTACATAAAAATATATATACAAACAAAGCGAACCCCCGACGCTACGACGCTTGGATTAATTTTATTTTTGGTTTTTTAGAGGTTTTGTCCGTCGGGGGTTTTGTATTTTGCAAAAACATTTTAATGTAATAAATTTATTGAATGAATGAAATATAAACTTAAACTATTTATGAATTAATAAGTTAAAGTTTGTATTTTTCTTTTAAACTCTGTTTTTATTACAATGTTTATTTTCACTAAAACGTTAATACTTCGGTGGGTATAACGACTAGCAATAATACGCTTAACATTAACACAAACGTCTTCAGTGTATAAATAGTCCGGAGGTTTCAAGACCGCTAGACGTACATGAGGTTGGTGGTTCAAACCTAAAGCGTGACATTTGCTTTTTGTCATGAATTGCATTTTTAAACCCCAACCAAAAAGAGGGGTGATATAAGTTTGACGTGTAGCATCGTAGCTCCTAAACGGATGAAGTGATTTTGATAAAATTGGTTTCGTTTAATAGGTAATTTAATCGAGAGTGTTCTTAGCTATGTTTCGAGAATATTCGGTCAGCCGTTTGAAAATCATCAACTCTTTACTAGTTGATGAAGGGATATAAACAACTTCCACAGTTCTAGTCGATTTGAAATCTGGTCACTTGTCACCATGGGCATCGCCGGGGAGGGGGGGGGGCGGCTGCACACCCTTCCCCCTATTTTTATTTTTTTATTTATAGCTTTCCTTGTTTTCGTTAAGTAGCGAGAAGAAGCACAACACCGAGAAAATTGGAAGGAATTGGGGGGAAGCATCCCCAGGAGTAGGACAGTCAAGGCTCAGAAAAAACAATAAAAGTTTAAAAAGCATGAATTAAAATTAAATTAAAAATTTACCACAAACCCCTTGATACCCCTAACACAAAAACTCTTAAAAACCTTTAATAAATTAAACCAAGCGTCGTAACTAAAAAGACCGCTTAGCACAAAAAAAGCGGACCCCCGACGCTACGACGCTTGGATTTATTTATTAAAGGTTTTTATGGAGGTTTGTTAGATATGCTAGTGTAAAATTTTAAAACTGGAAGGGTTAGCACATACTGACGCTGTCTGTACGTCAAAACAATATTGTTGGCTATTGTTTAAGCTGCCTGCTTTGAGAGACATGTCTTGATAATAATAGACGGTCTGGTTAGTGTCATACGCCCGCTTGTCAGGCATTGGGGGTCAAAATTGAATGACTTTAGTCTCGATGTCAGCTTTATAATTATTATAAATCTCTTTGAATGCTGGTATAACATGAATTGCGTTTTGGAAATTATTTCGCACTGTTCCAATGTTTCAAAACTGTTTTTTTTTTTCATTATAAATTACAAACTTTTTCCAGCGGATTTGCTTGCATTATGGTCATAATCATCCCACGGGAAATTCCAAAATTTTGCCTATAACACTGAGTTGATGTAGCTTTCTATAAGAGAAATAATTATCAGAATCGGATCAGCAGTTCCAAAGATTGGCCCTGTACCCAAACTTACAAACATACAAACTTTCAATATTCTAGATTATTTCCTTAAGTAATTTCCATCCCTTAACAAGTTATTATTTTCGTAATAATATGCGTGTGAAGATAGACATTGGCTCGTTGAAACCGCCATTACTTCACCGAAGTATTTAATCATGCATAGCAGTATCGAGTAAATTTGTGTTTGTGTTGTCAGGCTAAAAATGCGCACCCACGATACAGGAGCACTTCCTAGAGTGGGGCAACGTTTTAAATATATAAGTCACATAGAAGACTATCTTTTGTGTCGTCGTGTATAACTATTTTATTACCAAATTGCCCTTAATTTTATCTCTACCTCGTTAAGTACCTATCTTTATGACAACCAAACACGCTCTTCTCAAGATTAATTTAATATTAATCAAGCACAGCATTAAAGTTAACGCAGGTTGTATCTTACTTGACATCCTAAAATGTAACGGTAAATTTGCTTTAATCTGACCCACAGACGTCGTTTTGGGCATATTCGTCCTTTATAACCCGACCCACCACCTTATCGCATGAAACATAATGCCTCCTAAGGTTTTGTTTTCATTTTTACAAGTATGTAGCTATGTATAATATGAACAGGTATACAAATTTCAAATACCTATTTAAATCAAATCAAATCAAATCATTTATTTGCTGGAACATGGGTACATACATGAGGTGTTACAAAACAACAAAAGTTCTTAATGCCATATTCTACCTTAACAGGTGTGCAAATATGTGTTACATGCAATGTTAAATATTTTAATAATAATAGTTTAATAATAATAATTTAAAATTTTAATAATTAGTACATCTAAATTAAATTGTTTCATTTAAATAATCATTTACATTATAATAGGCTTTATTGATTAAATAAGTCTTTAATTTATTTTTAAAGGATATAAAATTCTCGGCCTCCTTTATGTAACTTGGCAATTTATTATAAATTCTAGGGCCCATACAAAATGCACTTTTGTCAAACCTCGAGGACCCTTAAGGCTCGAATAAATTGATTCCAAACCTATATCTATGTATAAAAAAGAGGTAAAGTTTTTAAGTTTGAATCTTCATCATAGCGTATCGATGGCAAAAGTTCAAATGTGTTAGTCCAAAACTCAACCACGCAAACTCCGCTCACTAATACAGTAAATAGATCATCAAGTGCGCAGGCGATAGGGCGGTGCAATTCCCGAGTTTCACAGGCTATACTTAAAACGTTCCTGTGGTATCATTTCCAATCTTAACGCAAGCAAAGCCGTGGGCAAAGCTCTTCAATTATGAACGGAACTTCTATCAAACAATCAACTACTGTACAAACATAATTTGATAATTTTAAGAAGATCAGATAATTTCAAACAAAATTAGTCTGTTAACAAATTGGCCGAAACAAGACTTACAAAGCGCTTTATCATCTCTCAAATTTGTTAAGTCAATCGTTCAGCAAAACTTAAATTGAAAACATAACGAGAGATGATTTACGACGAATAGACCCTTTCCCTTTAGATAAATAAGGGACGCCTTTCAGACGGCATTTGAGACGAGCTTGTATTCTTCTCACGAGTTTCGTATTACCGACCAAAAGTGTATAAGTAGAGACGTCAGATGACCGATCTGAAGGCTTTTGTAACTTTTGCTTTGACGCCAACCAGAATCTTTTAAAAGTTTGAGCGTCAAACCTTCAAACAAACAAACTCACAAACTTCTGCTCTCGAAGCTTTGATCGATTACCTTTATTCAGAATTAGTTTAGTTGAAAAATTGTGATATTCTTCAAACAGTTCTAGAGGAAGATAGAGCTTTCAGAGGAAGATTGATATGTGAAAGGATTAACGCGCATAGTTTGTGAACTTTTCCTTAGGTAAATGTATTCAAAAGTTATAAAGTCAAACTAGTCAACTGCAAGACGCATTCGCACTAGAGATGTTATCAACAAGTTTTGAGACTCTGTCTAGACTAAAAGTTAGGCAAGCTGCATTGAATATAAAGGCTGATACGATAAAACAAACAACATTATTAAGATTTTATTGGCATTAAAATGTAAATGAAGAAGTTTAGGCTTTTGTGCCTTGGCTTTGAGGTCTTTTTCTTCCTTCATGTCTCTTATCAATCATCGATACTAAATAACAACCTCTATCTCTATCCAATCTATCAACACCTCATGATTTTGTTCAATTATCCATACTTCCATACTAATCCATACTAATATTATAAATGCGAAAGTCACTCTGTTTGTTTGTTACCTTTTCACGACTAAACGGATGTTAATGAAATTTGGCAAAAAGATAGATTTCAACCTGGGAAAGGACATAGGCTATATATCATCACGCTACGACCAATAGGAGCGGAGAAGCAATGAAAAATGTTGCGCAAACGGGTAAAATGTGACGCAGATGAAATTGCGCGGGACGCACCACGGCACCAATTAATACGGCACCAAAAAATCACTTTAATCTAGGTACTTTTTCCACAGTACTTATCGCGGGGAACTTTTGTGGTATAGTGCTAACTTTTCAAGATTTTTTTGAATCTTTAGAGTAGTAGATAAAAAGCAATTAAGTAAACTTCAAGTTTAAAGCATCAGTGGACAGCGACGGATGAATTTAAAAAAAAACATAGCTGCTTAGAAAGATTCATAGCAGCTTTCGTTATGTCATTTCTACCAACCTACAATAAGAACAAGGTAAGTATGTGTATGTTATAGTCAAAACTGTAAATCGGACAAAACCACTTTTCACCGGTGTCAGCTCTTATTGAGTTCAATGGCGTTATCGCCATTAAAAATATTGTGTTTAAGAATGCCTCAGTTATTACCTAAAATTACTACAACACGATGTTTTTCAAAGGGTGTCGGAAAAAAAAAACTAACAACCTAATGGGTTTGTAAGTAAATGTTAGTTATTGTTAAAGTTGTTTTAACCAGTCGAAATTAGTTTTGCCTGTGACATATCTAAGAATTCGGCTGTATGTAGGTAAGTAGGTATGTTATTACCAAAGTCTACATTTTTAAACCATACTTTTTCCTACGACTCTACATTTGATTGATATTTTCCTACGACTGAGCTCGTGGCTAAATAATAACAGCCGCCCGGGTCGATCTTTAAGGTTAAGCCGTGCTTGCCGAGGTTAGTCCGTGGATGGGTGACCATAATTACATACCGAGTTTCCTCCGTGCCTCGGAAAGCACGTTAAGCCGTTGGTCCCGGCTGTCATTTGTAGATCTTTGGCAGTCGTTACGAGTAGTCAGAAGCTAAAAAGTCTGACATCCAGTCTTACCAAGGGGTATCGTATTACCCAGTTACTGGGTTGTGGAGGTCAGATAGGCAGTCGCTTCTTGTAAAATACTGATACTCAGCTGCATCCGGTTAGACTGGAAGCCGACCCCAAGATAGTTTGGGAAAAGGCTAGGCAGATGATGACTTTTTCTTACGACTGCAAACGGGTTCAGTAGTAAATTAATAAAGTAAATATCTATTTTCTGGCAGAAGCCAGCAGCAGATATTTAGTATTGACAGTTTGACATCCATGTCACGTAATTATAACGTGGAATTGGATATCTCTGACAGTAACATGACGCGTAGTCACGTCAAGTTGTCAAGCTTCGACGATCTCGCGACACCAAATCGTATTTAAGCGGTTTCCATGAGAAAAGTCGGTTCAGGCATATACATATACAAAATAACTTTTATTATTAACAGGGATAGGAAAATTTTATAGGAGTATGGTTTTGTACTGCATTCATTTTCATTCGTGTGACGCCTTAGCAAAAGATTATAATATATTCTACGGCATCAGCTAGATTGACCAACGATGACTCGAGTCTACCCAGACTGGAAGCGGAAAATGGAGGACATAATATTATGGCACACAGCTTGAGGGATCCACGTCCAGCGGTGGGCTGCAATAAGCTGAGTAGATTTTGATTGAGTTTTCATGAACAGCATAATGAACAACAAAATCAAGACGTTTTTCTCAAAAGATTCATCGTCTTGGCCCAAAATGAGGTCTTTTGGTAACTGACAGCTTAACGAGGTTTCTTCCCGAGAACAAAAAGAAAACTTTCGATTTAATTCACGAGTGTCTTCGTAAGCTTTTTGGCCTCGAACTTTGTTTTAGTGTTTGTTTATTTAATGTCGGTGCGTTTATGAAGTCAACAATCAGAATGCGTATGGAAAAATCGCTTAGAACTAAACAACTGGTTATATGCAGGTGATCGTTAATAGACCGCATTCCTTAAAATAGGTAATTCATTTTTTATCTAAGTTTGGATTATTTTAGAGTAATCGAACTATAAAGTTTTTGGAAATTTTCAACCTCTGCACCATTGATGGCTGATTATGTAAAACTAGCGGCCCGTCCCGGCTTCGCACGGGTGTCAATTTTTTTTTTAACATTGTGGGATAAATAAAGATAATTTAACTTAAATGATAAATGATTATAGGACACAGCCCGCCCCGGCTTCGCACGGGTATTTAACAAAAAAATTCAAAATTAAAAATTACAATACATACTCATAAACCCTTCTATTTGCGTCAGGTTACTAAATAAAGAAAATTATAAAGAAGGTTTGAATATTCCCGTCCCGTACAGCCCGTACCCCAGTGACTCGTACAGTACATCGCTTAAGGTGAGCAGGGTGAGCGGCGACCATGCAACTTTTTTCTAATACTTACATTTTTAAACTCCTGATGTCTTTCGAATGGAATGTCCGAATTGAATAATTAAAAAAGTTTTATAAAGGTATTGAAGCAGTCTTGAATATGAAGTTATTTATTTTGATATGAATTAATGCCAAGACACAAATACAGAGCCTTTTCTGGCGGCGGCATTAATACATATTTTTTTAAATGAAAGAACACTTATTGTGGCATAACTATGATAGTTAGACATATGCTGTCGCGACACTTTTTATAAATAATGATGTGTTCTGCAAAGTCGTGGAACATTACTATATTCTATCATCAATAGTTATCGCAGCGCACGCGATATAAAGAATATTTTAGGTAATTTTTGTACACCTTGGGTTACATTATTGGAGTTTTAGTAAGGATCCCTAATTTTTTTGAAAATATTATATAGCCTATGTCACCCGGGGATAGTGTAGCTTTCCAACAGTGAAAGAATTTTTCAAATCGGTTTAGTAGTTTCGGAGCCTATTCAATGCAAACAAACAAACAAACAAACAATCAAATCTTTCCTCTTTATAATATTAGTTTAGATAGACGACGGTCATTACTTTAAACTGATACTTTACAGATAGCTCGTGAACGAATAAAACCATTGCAAAAAAATACTCTAATAATGGGAAATTAAGCGTAGTAATTTCTTCTAGTACTGAGACATTTTCTTAAAACTTTCCTTGTCTTCCAAGGAAGATGTCTCAAACTAAATTTATGTCACTTGACGTACAAATTTAAAACTTTTTAAAATGGGCTATCAGAAAACAACGGTTGTTCCTGACAAGGTCGTATTTTGATAGTTCCTGAAATGGGTGCTGTAAACGTTGTTATGAAGTTCGATTTACAAAGGAGTATGGACGTTTTTGTATGGACTCCATCTACAGAACTGTATCAAGTTGTGGGATTCGACATTTAAAAGTCATAATATTAGCTTTGTTTTATTTTATGGCAGCAACAGTCAGATGTGTGCAGGAAAAGAATTATGATCGTTTTTGTTGGCTTAAGTGTCGTTCACATGCGTCACACGGCGTAACAGAGTCCGATAAACGCATACCGGCACGCTTTAGAAACGGGGTTCATTGCATTAAACGAGGCTCAAACTGACTTAGCGTTCAGACAGCATTGCTTATGTTGCTCAAAGTCTCGAAACGAATGAACATAATATATCATCCAGGTAAACCAAAACTAAATCGATCATAATTCTTTTCCTACCCACATCTCACTGGTGGTGCCATACAATAGAACAAAGCTATTAAAATAACCTTCTAAATGGCATATACCACAACTTGATATAGCTTGGAGGACAAAACGCTCATTCTCCTTTGAAATTACAGTGAAATTTAGTGATTTAAAACAATAAAAATATAATGGGATACTCTGAGATTTGTGCCCTCGACGTATATGTTGCACTGCCTAGTCAGAGTGTTGCCTCAGGAGCATCGTAACTGTACTATTGATTGTGAAAACCATATTTTCATTCTCTATATCTTTAAGAAAAATACTTCCATACATAAAACTCGACAAATCTTTGCTAAAACATTGTCTGATAGATCTTCGAAACACAAACCGAAAACCTACCTACATTGGCGTGTAAAATAAACCTAACCCATTTTAAATTCTTCTAAATTACCATAAAATGTTGTTGTTGGCCTCTTTTGTGTGAATTTGGAACGTTACGTAAATAAATAAGTCCTCTACACAAAGAACGCTTACTTCGCTCAACGGTCATGTCCGCTACAAAATGAATTAACTCGGCTTTAACCTAGTAATTTAAAATCTCGAATACCCAAGTTTACCTGTTATTTTGGACGTATTGGATTTGGGAGGAATGATTTAATCGTTAGGTCATTTATTTAATTATATTTGACCTTTTTGGCTCCATTCTATTTATTTTCTGTGGAGGCTAGAGAAAATAAAACAATTGTAATAATGAACTTCGGTGTTCATAGATAAAAAAAATACTAATCGAATTGATAACCTCCTCTTTATAGCAGTCAGTTAAAAAAAGAAAAAGTTTTTTTTTTATTATTATTATTAGTAGTACACCTGGAAAGTGCATACCGTTACAATTCCAACAAGCCCAAACACAGCTAAGATACATTGCCTTATTGTGGAGTTCCAAAGTCTGTCTCTTGGATTCATCATTAGATCTGATGGTAGAATAGTTCTTAATAAACGCAAATGCTTTACTTGTTGTAGCAAATACCAATATCGATGTAAGTTTTCCTATAAATTTGGAAGAGTTCCCTCGATTTCGCCAAGATTCCATCATCAGATCCCGACTAGTGACTATGGGACCATTTGGGAAGTATACCCTTTCTAACAAAAAAAGAATTTTTCAAATCGGTTGGCAAGCGACGGAGTTATACCCGGTTTTTTTTTCAGACGTGCAGATTGACAGAAATGACAGCTGTTTTTAGAAACTGATGTCGTGGTTACGTGACGAAAAAGTAAGCATTGGCGCACACTGGCGCCAAAACGTGAGGAAGTAAGCAGATAAATTTGAGTACCTGCCAACACCAAGGAATAATGCACTGTACATCAACATTTGCATCCAAATCCACTCGAAAGTTTACAGACATGTTTACATCCACGCCAAATTAAGCGATATACGTTCTACATTCGATTCATCATCATCATCAGCCTATAATGTTCCAACTGCTGGGACGCAGGCCTCCTCTCTATGAGAGGGAGTGGGCTATAATCCACCATGCGGGCCCAGTGCGGGTTGGTAGATGTCACATGTCTTCGATTTTTTACTTCTAGGACATGCCGGTTTCCTCACGATGATTTCCTTCACCGTTTTGAGAGCAGCAGTGATGAAATAAATTACACAAAGTAATGCGCCTGCCTGGGTTCGAACCCACGACTCACTGCTAGTAAGTCGGGGCTGCCACCACTGGGCCACCGCTGCTCCTAGGTTGTAAATCAACGTCTCCTTTTCAAGGTGTCGTCACAAGTTGCAATACTTACATATTTACAATAATACAAAAGCCGTATGAAATACGCGTGATAAAAGAGGATGAGTAAAAAAACTAATGTTTCTTTGGGAAACTTGATTGTTATATACATATATATCTACTTTAGAAAGTGCGACCACGTTCAAAATATTCAAAAATGTACCAAGGTCTTTATTTACGAATCTGACTTTCCAGAAAAGTACATAGGTACTTACGTTTGCATTAACATAAAGATGAAAGGACCAACAGTTCTCAAAATACCTTGTTTGTTTAGTAACGTGGATTTAGTGTTGGTTGCTTGAAAAGAGCTAAAAATAACTATTCTTGGTACCTAATTGTAAAAAGTTTATAAATTCTAGCTAGTATCCAGTTGTTTGGCCCAATGTATAATAAAATATAGGCACATTGTGTTCTATATAGCAGAATATTTAATTTCATGCATAAACTAGCTGTAGGTGTAATTAGTATATCAAAATCAAGATTTCAAGGCCTAGATAAAACAAAAAATTCGGCAGACAGACTGAACCTTTCTGTTGTATAATTCAAAATTCTGGCAGATAATTATGTATTATTACTATATGGTTAATCAATACGTGCTGCCTTGTAAAGTAAATACTTCTTACACATTAATATTACAGGTAAAAGTTATTTATCTTGTACGTATTAATTCAACATTATTTGAATGTTTAAAGTTGATTATTTCTTAATCTCATGCACGTGCTAAAACATATACCTAATGCATAATAATCGGTCGATCGACGATAATTATTATAATAATATGCGCACCCAATGGACTAATACACGCACATAATGTGCTGAATGGAGGGGATTCAGGGAGTCCCGATTTGTGCCCGTTTGATGAAAATAGACATGGGGGCTATTGCATGGGACTATACATACACCGTGTAAATCACCACATCACGAAGCCGTCAACCAAGCATTCTGTACATGAAACTACGTAACTTTACGCAAAAATTATTGCTGGGAAATGACTTTTTTTTGGGGGGTGTAAAATCATGTTTTGTGGTAGAACTCAATGTAACGCACTCAAAACATTGTGCTGATGGACGGTAGTACGGGGGTCGTGGAGGTGTTTAAAGTTTTACATTAAAAACTTGTATTTAAAAAAATACTTGTCAAAAAGTTGGAACTTTGACCCCTAATATCTCCGTAACTAGAAGGTTCCCAGGTATGGTGTAGAACAAAAAAATGATCGCAGTGACAGGGAGAACCAGTGCCTTTCGGCTTCGTTAAGAGGTGTTTTACACCCTTTATATTTAGGTGCACTTCTACCTTATTCTTCGGGGATTACAGGCATGATGTTATGTTATTCTGAAGGGTATTGAGGTTTCCTACGTGTTATCCAGTTAGGTACCGCTAAGTATCATCAATGTTGGATTGATCGGTGAGTTGTGAGAATGTTTGTTGTGGGTAGTTCTTTTTCACAGCGTAAGAACTCGCAAGTAAATGTGGTTTTTTTTTATTCTAGTTTTCGATAAAGGTCATCCTTGCGTACTAGGACTTGCATAATAGCGTAGGTACACTAACATCCATACTCTTAAACCCTTCCCAAATCCACTTTTAAACTAAGTCAACCGTTGTTGCCATGACAACAGTTGAAAATATCCACCAAATCGTGTTCCTAGAATTTCTTGGCCACAATAGGGATGAAAACTGGGTAAAGAAAACGAAATTCTATTTTGTCCGTCAGACAGGTAGTACAAAATATTAGACACGTATTTTTTGTCAAAATATCAAAAAAATACTTAGTTAAAACTCATTAAAGTTTGAGAGTGGGGGCTCACTACGTCACAAGTAGGTATACAAATCACCTTCACGTGACGTCATGCGCCATTTCAACTCAATATATCTCCGTAATTTTATGACCACGTGAAAAAGAAAAAATACGTGTCCAATACTTTTCAATAATCTACCCGAAAGACAAAGAAAAATTCGAAATCATTCGAATCAGGTACTTCCTCACATTATCTATGTTTTTCAAACCCATAGGTGCATTCGGCTTCAATCAAAGCTATAGATGTCATAATTATGTCACTTTAATCAAGCTGGAGGCCTTACTCTTAAGGCACCCACAGGATTGTCCGGTTAAGCAGACGACAACCTCATAGGTTGAACTGCGAGATGCCACTAACAAAAAAAAAAAAAACTTTAATCAATGTTAAATATTAATAATTATGTAGTTTTCCGTTACATCAAATTTGACAGATGAAAAGTAGGCGTTTTATGTCAATTTATAAACAAACAGGGCAGAATATAGGCGTGGTTAGTCTGACTTAAGTTCAGTTCATGACAAAGAATACCAGTGTAACACTGCGACATCTTACTGTGTCCTGTTTACGAATCTCAGTGCGTCGTCCGTGTAAACTAATGCGCGATTACATTTTCCGGCTTGATCTATCCGGCCACTTAACTATACCGTACGTGATAGCGCTTAAATGCAGAGCCGTAGCAATTCGCATAGTCGAATAACTACGCAGAATGCCATCGCGTAAAGGCGCTTAAGTCTGCTCGAATGCTCGACTGTATTTAGAGTACTACAAAACGGTGCTTGATCAGTACTTACCGGCGATTAGTCGTGCGACAAAACTGATTCGCACGCAAGCTGAAATTGCGTGTCAAAAAACGCTCAGGGTGACAAAAACCTGTTTATCGCAGAAGTCTTAACAGGCGATTAAGGGAAATCGGTTTGCGCTATAATGATATTTCTGGCGAAGGGCGACTACACAATGCTATTTAGCGGATGATTGGAATCTGTTATACCCATTACCCAACACATTCCTAAGCGTAACGTTGGGTAGCTTGGGGCGTGTGTTCACACCTTTATCTTTAATACCGTTGCTGATTTCCTCATTAGATATAATCTTGATTATGAAAAGATATTAGGTATGGCGAGGCCGGATTCGCGAATGACGCCTGAAACGTGAATCAGAATATTACAATGTTTACTGAGAAAATTGTTTCTTGTGGTCAGGGCAAGTCAAAAAGTAAATTGATTATTAAGTGGAGTGAGACCTGATTATTAAGTGGTTTGTGGAAAACCTCCTGTTTCTGCCAAAATGCACTGAAAACAAACAAACACTTCTGCTATTACTGTGACAGAAGCTACGTCAGTAAAAGTTTAAGGTCTGAAAGGCATAGTATGACTATCAAAGTATAACTATTAAACAAAAAAAAAAGACATGACCAGTTAATGATATGGCAGATATATAATAAGAAATGACATCATTATGAGTAGCGTTAAAAAAATTAAAAATGTTCAGTACGGTACGGTTCTGGAGAGCTGTATACACATTTTACATTTTGTATTCTTCGAAATCAGCCAAATAACTGTACGTATCTAAATAGTTTGCTATATATTGACCAAATATAAACAAACAGGAACGACCAACAATGATTGAATCCTCTATAATGTGTTATGCGAAGGGCGCTCGAAGGCTCGACGGCTCGCGTCACAGTAATCGATAAGCATCCCTTTTCTATTTAGAAAAGGGATGCTTATCGATTACTGTGACGCGAGCCGAACTGCCAGCCGAATTTAGAACATCAATCATTTGATTGATGTTCTAAATTCGGCTGGCAGTTACTGCACACCTTGCGTCGTATAATCAGCCACGAAATACTTGTTTATAAACTTTAAGTTATGCATGAGTTGTGAAACACTGGGCAAATACATTTTACGTAATATATGTTTTTTATCACCAGGATAAAGAGAAAGAATCAGAAAAAGATAGATTTAATAAATGATTATTTTTAATGTGTGTAGTAACTAGTAAGACAAGAAATAATAGGAAGCACACGTTAGAAAAAAATCTCATGTCTATAGTTACAGTCGAAATCATCATAAATTATTACATAAAATATTGCAGTTTTCAAGAGAAGAGTGAAAGAACATTATATTTCCATTCCGTCATAGTTGCATAGGTATTTATATTATTGTATTTATTGTAATTGTTTTTATATTACTTATAGTTATATATTTTGTTTTTGTATTTAAAAGTAAGTTAGTATGTTCTTATATTGTATTTTATATTTGAAATAGTTATTTGCTTTATGTTTTATGTTTTCCATTTTCTCTTCTTCTTTTACACACTTTGTCTACATATCTTTTTTTTATTATCTCGTTTCGCAGGTATACTGGAAGAGATTTCTTTAGAAATAAGCATTACCTTTGTACCTATTTTCTTTTCCTTTCTTCTTTTCTGTATTTAGTGTGTATATAAATTGTTAAATAAATAAAATAAAAATTATTTTTTTGGCGTCTTTTGGTGCATAAAATACAAAAATTGGCGCGGGTATAGATATTTTTGTTCATACACTTTTCATAAAACACATTAATTTAATAAATCAAGACATAAATGCTGAACTAACACAACACTTGTATCTAAAATACAAACATTCCTCCACCGAAATAATTACCAGTCCTCTATCACAGCTGGAGTTGGGTTAGTTCTATCTAAATAATCAATTCAGCGAACAATAACAAATGACATAACACCGTGGTAATAATGCCTGTTATTAATAACTGCCGACTGACAGCCGTAGATAAGGTACTGTCATAATAGGGGTCCAAGGAACATGCCCATTTTATTACGGCATTATCGTTAGGTGAAATTGACCACGATCATCCTAAAACTTTGCACTAACTAGCTACATACAAAAGAGCGATAAAATTAGTGTTTCTTGATACCGCTGAAGGTTTTACGACATGAAAATAACCTAAAAAAGAAATGGTTACCTTTATTAGCGGTGAGGGCGTAAAATATAATGTTACGTTCAAAGCTGGCCGTGTAATATTGTTATTGCCCGAATGATGGCGATAAGAAATAGATAAAATACAAAGTTCTATTTCTTTTGGGTCGAAATGTCCTATTAAGTGTAGGGTGGATTTTAGGGCTGACCTTGCGATGGTTATAGGTACTATAGGTTGATGGTTATTGTGACAAACTTTTGACCAGTAGATTTAAGTTGCGTGCATTGAATGTATCAATAACCATACTTAAGTTTTTGTTTTGGCTGAAATATCCCAAAAATCGGTCTAAGGCAAATTCCCTCTCTCTGTATGACAAGTGGTTCTTATACGGAACAACTACATAGGGAATTAGCTCACCACGCTCAATGCGGGTTGGCAATTCCAGACCGAAGTCCAGGGTTTCCTCACGAAGTTTCCCTTCACTGTTAGTCAGTGGTATCTTTGTGTAGATACTACTAAGAAAACGTGTACGGCTTTAATAAAGTCACATTGGTGCTTGCTGGGTTTGAACTCACAATCACATTTGCAGTAGTTTTAAGAGAGCTTGTCTCAACACCATGGAATTCTCTGATTACAAATAAAAACAACACCTCTATTAATAAACCTTTCAAAAGACCAGTATAGTATTTCAGAAACGGTTAAACAACAAAACAATTGCTTCGACAGTTTCAAAGAAAATTGAATAAACAAACAGGATTAGTAACGCTAACCCCAATGTTCTTAAGGCTCATAATCAATCAACACGCACGCACGGCTGTAATTAGCGGGTTCCTTGATAGATCACCGGAAGGCGCGCCGATGGAAACAATAGGACAGTCCTGAAGCTTGATTTATTTGCACTACGAGCCATTAACATTGAGAATGTTTGTTTTGGAAGCCCCTTAGATTGGTTTTGTTTGTTGAAAATTGCACTGACTTAAGGACATTCAAAGATGAAAATTTTGTCAATAATAGTTATTCCGATTCTGAATCTGCCAGGGTGCTGCTACTGAATATGAGAGGGTTTTCCAGCTCAGGCAGCCCAGCAGGACCCAGGAGGGCCAGAGTCCCAGTCTATATTTGTGGCAATTTATAAATAACTGACGAGATGTGGGTGTACTATAGATAGGCACTCTTCTGCCTTACCCTCCTTGTAAGAAATAAGGGCGTAATATAATAATGTCACTTTAGATTCTTAACTCTATGGTACCTAACAACTTCAGTCTACTATTCTTATCTTGAAAGACAAGATTGGAATATATCAAGAAACTAGAATACTTGATAATCGCTCAATCGTTGAATTCAAATTGACGTTCGAATCAATTTCTCCATTTCAGATTTTTTCCACAAAACGACTCGCCACAAAAACCCGGTTTCTTTATGCCTCAGACATTTATTAAACTTCAGAGATTTTACTTCAGAGTTAACATAAACTTTTTTCTAGATTCAATTTCTTAGCTTCAATCCAGATATCTATTTATTTTAAAAAATCTACTTAATGATAATTACGCACAATCTAAGCCGCTGGGCCCAGAAACGCGTTTTTTTTTTAAGTGAAAACTTCTTTAGCGGCCTTGTGCACTTTTATGTTGAGTAAAAATTGTTAAACTCGCGTCAGTACATCTACCATGAGTTGCCATAGTTAGATCGCTTGACGTAACTGCAATAGTTCCGTCAATAAGCAAATACTATAGTTAGCTTTTTCTATTGTACCATGAGCTGTGTTGGTGCTTACTACCAAATTCTAAGCAAATGAAGCCCAAACTTGCAGTCGCTGTAGTTTAGTTTACTACACGGTGACGTAGGATAGATAACTATAGTGACTCATACTGCGCATTTTAGTACCCAACTATCCGCTAGAGGCGCTGTAAAAGTTTTCATACATTTTTTTAACTACAGACGCTAGCGAGTATAGATTGTTAAAACTCATGGTAGACGTACTGGTGTCACGTGATGCTGATCCTGATCCTGATCGAACGGATTGACATTAGGTTACGAAAGAAATTGAACTTTATGACATCAGTCATTGATTTTGGGTTTCCAAAACGGGAAAATTCTTAAGACTGATTGACATTAGGTTATTCAAGTTTTTTATCAATCGGTTATAATCTTGTCAAGGTAAAGCAACGGTTGCTCCGGTCAGTATGTCGATGGGTGATTAAGGTTAAGCAACGGCTGCCAAGACCGGTTTGTTGGGTTAGTTTAGTTTAGAAAAATTCTTTATTAACATGAAAATATACATAGCTGTAAAACTTATAAATAAAGCAACAGTAACACTAATAATTAATAAACACTTTTACAGGCTAGTAGCGCCTTTATAAGTATGTAATAATAATGGTTACAAACTTATCACAACAGGAGACATTTATTCATTAAAGTTTTACAATTATCATATGAAATTATTGTGATAATTTCATTTATAGAATGAGGGGGTAATATAAAATAACATAAAAGTAAATAAAGGAGGTAGCTGTAAAAACTTAACTACGCGCTCAGCGTAAGTGCGACCGGTGCAAGCGGTAGCTCAGGTGATCGCGCGTGGCCACTAGCGGCGCACGAGCTACCGCGCCTCCTGCGCGCTTACCTGTGTACGGCGAGCGCGGGGAAGCGCGGGCGCATCGTACGGGCCTAGCTACGACGCGTTATCAGTATTGTGCGCAAACAACACGTAGTGATGGGGAAGCTTGTATGTACCGTATCCATCGATATGTCGCAAGTCTTTCAACTTAATTTGACCTATGTTAGCAATCAATTTATTTTTATGACATTTATTTTTGTTGTAAAATTTACGAGTTAATTTTAAGATGAATTTTGTAATGCTAGGTAACTTTATATTTGTGTGTAGTGCTTTAAGATTAGTTTTAAACGGAGTATTATAGGCAATTTTAACTGCTTTATTTTGAATTATTTGTAACAGGTTATAATTAGATTGACAGGTGCTACTCCACACCGGACACGAGTAAGTGATGCCAGGTCTAATTAGAGTGGTGTATAACCGTAGTTTGGTGTTCGGGCTGAGCTTACTTTTTCGGTTGAGTATGGGATTGAGAGAGCCGAGTGCTTGAGCTCCTTTGACTCGTAATTTGTTAACATGCTTTGTCCAGTTGAGCCTTTTATCCAACGTAACTCCTAGATATCGAACTTCATTGGACCACGGAATCAGTTGCCCAGCGATTTTTAATTTTCTTTTTAGGATGGTACGTTGGCGTGTGAAAGTATAGCCTCAGTCTTGGATTCGTTTAGCTTCAGCTTCCACTTGTTGAAATAAGATTGAAGTAGTTCAAGCGACAACTGAAGTCTACTTATGATAATGTCGATGTCCTCATCGCTTGTGTACGATGCTGTATCGTCGGCAAAACAGGCCAGATGAGTACGGACCTGGACAGGAATGTCACTTACAAATATAATAAAGAGGTAGGGACCGAGCACCGAGCCTTGAGGAACTCCTGCCAACACCGTCCGGGGCGAAGACCTTTCAGTACCAATATGGACCACAAACTTACGGTTATTAAGGTAAGATTGTATAAGTTTTACCAACGCAATTGGAATTCCGTAACTGATGAGCTTGTATAACAGGCCTTCGTGCCAGACGGTATCGAAGGCTTTTTCGATATCCAGAAGGAACATACCGGTAGACTGCTTTAGGTTTATATGATAAGAAATGTGTTCAGAGACTCGAGTCAATTGTTGAACTGTGGAGTGAGAGGAACGAAAGCCAAATTGTTCGTTCATAATGAGCTGATCAGAGCAACGTAGCAAGCGGTTGTATATCATGTCCTCAAACAGCTTACCGAGAACAGGAAGAAGGCTAATAGGCCTGTAACTAACTGGTAAGTAGGTGTCTTTTTCAGGTTTTTTAAGAGCAATAACCTTTGCAGTTTTCCATGTGTTGGGAAAATATCCTAATTTTAGGCAACTATTGAAAATTTTTGTGGTAAAAACAACAGATTTTTGCGACAGATTTTTGACCATAATGTTATGTATACCGTCGTCACCTGGAGCTTTCCTGGTCTTGAGTCTACGTATCACTTTCCAGACTTCAGCTGGCCGAACAGGTTGATGTAATTCATTTATGACGTGATTATTCACGTGAGTGTGGCTGACTGAACGTCCTAATCGACACTATCGTTTATCCAGCCATGAGTAAGATGTATGTTGGCCTCGAAAGCATCTGCTAGCGCATCACATTGTTCAGGGATGTTAGTTGTAAGAGATCCCTCAGGTGTTTTAAGTGGTGGTATTGAGTCTGATCTGGTCTGGTTTTAATGACTTGGCTAATCGCCAAATATCGTTGCTAGGATTATCAACTTTCGAAAGTTTAGCGTTCCAAATTTTGTCCTGATGTTTCGTAATAGCCAGATTTATCAAATGTTGTAATTTGTTGATAGCTGATCGTCGCTGTCTTTTTTCCGCAAGTGATACTTTTAGTTCCTTTCGACGAAGTTGATTTCTATATTTGATCATTTTTGCGATGTGATTAGGTAGTTTTATGCAAGTATTTACGAGTACTTTGTTGGGAATAAATTTGTCTCTAGCAGCAATTAGACACTGATGTAGGTAGTTTACAGCGTAGTCGATTTCAGGTTCAGATTTAAACACCTTCGAGCTTAGCGAGATCTTTTGGTCAAGAAAGGAGCGGTATTTATCCCAATCAGCGTCACAATACCGGTAGTGTTTGGAATTTGGTTTGAGAGAGAATTGGCAATTCACTGTAAAATGTATAAGAAAGTGGTTTGATGAAAGGGCAGGTATTGTATGTTGTAGATGGGTGATCGAGGTAAAGCAACGGTTGCCAAGGTCAGTATATGGATGGGTGATCAAGGTAAAGCAACGGTATGCAAGATACAGCTGTGCATGGGTGATCAAGGTTAAGCGATGGTTGACCAGTTCAGTATGTGGATGGGTGATCAAGATAAAGCAACGGCTGCCAAGACCGGTTCGTGGATGGGTGATCGAGGTAAAGCAACAGTTGCCAAGGTCAGTATGTGGATGGGTGATCAAGGTAAAGCAATGGTAGGCAATGTCAGCATGTGTATGGGTGATCAAGGTAAAGCAACGGTAGCCGAGGTCAGTTTGTGGATGGGTGATTAAGGTTAAGCAACGGCTGCCAAGTCCAGTGTGTGGGTGGGTTGTGAATGTAAAAAAAGAACACGGATTACCGTGTTCTTTTAATAGAATTATCTATTGTTTTGAGTTTTCACTTCTGTCGGCAGTCCTTATGACTGCCTCTGTTTTTTTTTTAATCGACTGTGAACTACTAAGGAAAGGTTTTTAAAAAACCAGCCCATGGGCTTATAAATGGGCAAAACTTGGTCTAAAAATTTCATTTAGTTATACCACCGGGCATAACGATTTACAGCATGTAATTTAATAAAATTAAAACACGGTTCAATGAACCTATAACTACGCAGGTACTTTAGTAAATATGGCGAGTAGGTTCTAAAATAAAAATCACTTGCTGATTGTAATCTGCGATAAACTAATATTAAAATTTGAAGTGGCTTTACGCAGCCTTTGAAACTAACCGAAATATGTTTATATACCTAACATTGAATATGTTCTCGTGGTTTATTTGTCATTAAGCATTTGCATACGCCTATGCATAGGCCTATGTCCAGCAGTGGACGTCTTTCGGCTGAAATGATGACTTTGCATACTACAAAGTATTTATTTATTTATTTAGTATTTATTAGTAGTTAGGTATGTACATAAAAATTCCAAGAATTTGAATATTTATCTAAAACAAAATGTCCTCAAGCAGGAATCAATTCCTTTAAGTCGTATATTTAAAGACATTGATCGATGAACTAACCCATCTGCAAAATTGAACTACTCGTACTAAGCTATGGTAAAATTGAATAGCCGGGATTTTTTTTTACCAAGTTGATACATCAAGAGTATATTTCTCAAATCAAACTTGTAATAAGGATTCATGCTCTATATAAAGTAATAAACGTAGGTAAAGTTAATTAGGGCCACTGGTTTAACAAATAATTATATTATCAGACAAACAAGGTATCAGGTACCCACTTAATACCAATACATTTACCATTAATACCTATGAATGAATAGGTACCAACACCAAGACACGGTTGTTAACAATGATATCCCTATCCAACCCTAGTGAAGCACCGACAAAGCGAAATCTCGAGTACGAAATTTCAACAACGATCCGAAAATTTAATATGAAATGTTCTCAATAAATAATAGCCAAAGGTGACCTCGTTTTTAGGTCGGAGGCAGCCCTCGCGTCAACTACTCACTTAACATTCAAGTTGTTAGTTAGTCATCAATTTTCCATCCCTAACGAAGTCTCTTTAATTAAGTTATTGTGACCCTCATTCCAACTCCTTTATACGTGTCGGGCAACGCCATTGAACTTAAATATTATAATATGTGACACTCTGATTTTCAAGATCATAATTTCTATTTAGATTTTTCTTAGTAATATACCTACGCGAGTGAAATTAACTGTCTGTCTAAATGAAAAGCCACATCAATTTGAAGTTCAAAGGAGCAAAATAACGCCAAAAATTTTGAGAAAATCTTAATCAAAACATTCTGTTTATAGTCGTCATTGCTCGTAGGTACTGGATTTAAACTCAGATTTTCATTTATTTGATGGAAACCTCGCAAAAGGTTCTGTTTAATAAACATCTCTTCAATTTCATACATATGACTTATGTTGAAGACTTGAACCACAGAATACAAAATTCCGGAATACTTTGGAAGCTGAGCGAGGTCTCAAGAAGTTTGCAAACATTCCACGACTGTTTTGACATAAAAGTTTAAGTTGGAACCGCTGAACAAAATAGTTGGCACAAACAAAGATGGGATCTTAGTTACCTGGGTGTGTACAAAAGGAGATGAACGGTTTACACTATTTATTTAAACTGGGCCACGTGTTTGTTAAACAGGACATTTCGAAAACGTGCGTTAATCTGGCCGAAAATTATGTGTCTAGACGGGGCATTACGTTTCAGTAATCTCGTTACCATAACTTACATAGCTTACAATAGTGAGTACGTAATAATATATATATAAAGGACGTGTTTAAGATCGTGAATTTTGCACCTTCGTGGAATCTGGAGACTGGCATTGGTCTTGAATTTAGACATTTTCGACATTGGTTGTTGAACAACAAATGCTTTATGTCTAATTTACGCGAACTAGTATTTATTTTAATACTCACTAGCGCTTTGGACCTAGAAACAGTTGACAACTTTATTTACCTGGGTTCCAAAATCAGCAAAAATGGTTCTAGTGATTCTTATAGCGTTCTATCCATAAAAACCAAAACCAAACTGGTACGGACCCTGGTCTTGTCGATTTTCTTGTACAGCGCTGAGACTTGGATGCTGAAAGCTGCTAACCGAAAACGCGTTGACGCTTTTGAGATGTGGTGCTGGAGAAAGGTTCTGCGTATCCCCTGGACAGCAAATCGGACAAACGTCTCCATACTGCGAGAGCTCGAAATCTCCTCACGGCTGTCATCCGAGTGCCTGCGCAGAGTCTTGGAATACTTCGGTCACATTGCGGGGAAAGACGATGGCAACCGTAAAAAACTAATTGTGACCGGCAATGTGGATGGAAAAAGACCTCGTGGACGCAGCCCAATACAATGGTCTGACCAGGTCCGTACAGCCCTTGACTCCACAGTCCACAGCGCCCTTTACACAGCCAGAGACAGAAACAGTTGAAGGAAGATCATCCGTGAGAAAGTGATTCTGAAGGGAGGTCACGACGCTCATTGAGGAATACGCCGCAAGAAGGAGGGGGAGTATTTGTCTTGTGTTTATGCCAAAACAAAGTCATTATTTTTAGTCTGTGCGAGAATAAACGTCAAAATTTGATGTCTATGACCTTCCGCTAGCTACCTTTTTTTTTCGGATCTGAAATCATCAAATGAGCCGTGCTCTGGGCGGAGCGGAAGGGAGTATCAGACTTGTGCTGACATAAAAACCCATCCGTGTTCTTTCTCAGCCCTTTGTGTTCCACGGCCATGGCCGTATCTCTTTCAAACAGTCTCGCAGCCCCGGCAGAAAACCGCAGGTCCAGCAGGCTCCGCTAGCTACCTTACGTGCATTGGGTTAACTTGTTCCTATCAGTGAGTAATAAAAACAGTTTTAATGCGCAAGTCGTTTTAATCAGCTACCAGCAAGAATACAGTCCACAAAAACAATCACAAGAAGTTAACATTTTGAACATATCTTTCTAAAATCATGCTCTACACGCTAAGTTTACCCAGATCGTCAATTCCATAATATACTTTTTGATTTCCACCCAAATATACAATACGCAACAAAATATTGTTGAAACAACATCCCGTTGAACATTCGAGACCGATATTTCGATACGGCGGTAACTGCATCGGTTTTGATAAACTTTTAACGATTTATGATAGAAACGGTGACGCGACGGCGATTCACTGCAACCGCTCTCCGTTCAATGGCCACCGATAGTTCCGCAATGCAATTTAAGTTCGTTTTGCTATTTAGAAGTTCCGCGGATAACAGCTTGGAGCATTTTTATTTTTTTGTATGCTGTATTTTATCTGCTTGTTGTATAAAACACCTCGCTGGACTAGTCGTCGCATTCGTTACTACTGAGTATGATCACTTGGGTTCGATTCCCTGGTTAGGCAAAAAGTTATTAAATTTTCTCAGCAGCAAAGAAACCTGGAGCAATGGGCTCGCCCCTATCATCATCATCATCAGCCTATAATGTCCCCACTGCTGAGACTTGGGCCTCCTCTCTATGAGAGGGAGTGGGCTGTAATTCACCACAAGGGCCCAGTGCGGGTTGTAGATGTCACATGTCTTTGAATTTTTAGTTCTAGGACATCCGGTTTCCTCACGATGTTTTCCTTCACCGTTTTTGAGAGCAGCGATGATGAAATAAATTGCACAAAAAAATGCGACTGCCGGGGTTCGAACCCACGGCTTACTGCTTGTATGTCGGGGCTGTCACCACTGGGCCACCGCTGCTCTCCCCTCACCTCGCTGCTCGCCCTTATATCTTCGGACTAATACTATACATAATTGTCAAAATGTGACTGAATATAGGTACACCGTACACCTCTGCCAAACGCATCAGGAAAATCACACGTGGTGTTGTGTGATACTTTATCACCCTGTTAATTTTTCTCACACAAAAAAACATGATACCGTTTCAGGTACTTAATAAAATAAAATAAAATATTTATTTAAGATTTACGGAATCCATAGAAACTTAGCTTAACTTAGCTTGATTATGTTTCATAGTAGACAGCCTTGAAGATAATAATATTAAGTTGATACGGATACGATAAAAATGTAGCGAAAAAAGTGACAGTGATTGGTCACTCTACCTCCCGCCATCTTCTAAATGAGCAGCTTTCAGCTGTTACTTAATTAAAGTTCTTTTTGCTAAAATATCCCTAAAGTTACGGGAAAAAAAAAAGCGGAAACGCACGGCACAAAATCTTTTCGAAGAACTTTTTGTGTTAAACGGACTTTCGATAGGTAGAATGTAGGACATTTCAGTTCATTGTCTTGTAAATAGTATTTTAATTTTTTATGGAAAAAATCTCGTATTAAGAACCAGCAGGACACCTTGTTAAGCATAAATAAACTAACTGTAGTAAGCAAGAAACCAGGGTGCTGTGGCATTTTTTTTTAATGTAGTAGGGGTTGACGGATAAGGTCAAAAATATATATTGGGTCGACATAACTTACCGCAAAACTGATGTCAATCTTGTTAGAAGTCATTGCAAAAATAGAAAAGGCGTTGATAGGTATTGCCAACTGTCTAGACCCCCGAGTATTGTGTTTTTACCACGAAAATAACACTGGGCTGTTTTAATAGTTAATCCAGCAAAACTGCGTAATATGTAGAAGATTTGCATATAAATAGACTTGAAGCTAAAATAAAAAAATTGCAGTTGTCACAAAAAAGTAGAATTTGTTTTTATTTTAATAATGCCGTAAAAAATACGTAAACAGAATTTTCTTGAGGTATTTTAACGCTGTAACTACGAGTATGTACCATTAATTATGTTTTATATTCGCTACTGCTAATAGTTTTTTTTTACTACTTGGTACTTATTTTTGTCTACTGTTAGTATTTCTAGTATAAAATAGAATATACTGCTATATTTGCAAATAACAATAAACGTAGGTACCCAACTAATTTCAGTCTGGAAATTTAATGGTTCAGTTTTATAGCCCATTATGCTATGGATTGAATTCAGGTTTTAAATCGATCGATTTATACCTGAATTAAATCACTACTAGTAATAATCATAATCTTTATTTATCTTGTAACTACATTCTTAAGGCCTTCAACTTACAATAAATAACTGACATGATCGCTACCTCCCCACTGCACAACTAGTTAAGCATACATAGTTTGTATTACCGAACATTTTAAGCTATGGCTCAAATATTTTTTGCTCAACTAACACTGGTATTGTTAGCTATGAATTGAACTAAAGTTGGACTAACCACGCCTACATTCGCCCTGTTTGTTTATAAATTGACACAAACGCTTACCTTTCATCTGTCAAATTTGAATTCTACTCTTTAACATTGATTTAAGTGTCATGTGACATCTTTAGCATTGATTGAAGCAGAATGCAACTATGGGTTTGACAAAGCTAGCTAGAGGAAATACCTTACTCGAAGATCCACCAATTGCGGTCAAGAAATTCATGTGATTCTTGTTGTCATGGCAACAAAGGGTCGAATTAGTTCAAAAATGGATTTCGGAAGGCTCTTAGAATACGGGTGTTAGTAAGGCTCAGGCACAAAATGTCTCTTTCGCAAAATGTCTACTGGTAGTAAAATGTCTCTTTCTCATGATGTCGCTTTCTCATAATGTCGCTTTCGCAGAATGACTCCTTTTCAAAAGGTCGCTTTCTCACAATGCCTCTTTCGCAAAATGTCGCGTTAGAAACTTAGAAAAAATTAAGGCAGTATGAAAAAAAGAGTGTTTTTTTTCCAATTTCTTATTAAATGTTTACAAGTTTTACGAGATATTCAATCGTCGAGTCTGACTTGGCTGGGCAGACTTATGATTTGTTTCCTTTTTTTTGTAATTGAAGACTTATGATTTGTTTCCTTTTTATAATAAATGACATAAAAAAAAATGTTTAACGTACTATACCACTATACCAGATTTTGTAAAACTCTTTTTTCTTTTTTGGTAGCCTACATAGTGTCCCACTGCTGAGCAAAGGCCTCCCCTTTCTTCTTCCATACCTCTCTATCCTGAGTGATCTCTGGCCATGTTAGCCCCGCGTACAGGATCAGATCGTCACACCACCTTCGCCGTGGTCGACCTCTACGGCGCTGTCCTTCCTCAAAACTCATAATAAAAGTATTTTTATTTTTGATTGCACTTGAAAAGTCGAATTTACAACGTTGCCAAAAAGTATTAACAAAGAACAGAACCAACCAAGAATAATAAATAAGAAAAAAACAACCATTTTTTTAAACCAGGCAATTTTTTTTCTAAGTGACTACCGCGACATTTTGCGAAAGAGACATTCTGCGAAAGAGACATTATGACAAAGCGACATAATGAGAAAGAGACATTTTACTACCAGTAGACATTTTGCGAAAGAGACATTTTGCGCCTGAGCCGTTAATAAGTTGATCAATAGGTCATCCTTTTATAAAAAGAACACATAACCTACTGCTCAACTGCTCAAAAATAATGGAAGGTTGGAAAATACGAAACTTACAAATGACACGCTTAACTGTATGCAGTTGGGCAATCTAGTTGCGCAGTGGAGAAGAAGCGGCTACGACACGTAGAACTAATAAGATTGTTTAGAATTCTACTCGAGTTTTGAAAGCATTACGATGCTATGAACATTCTTAGAAATACTTTCAAAAATTTCCATTAAACTTTTGCATTTATCTTCTTGAAAATATTGACTGAATTAAAAATAAACACGAGAATAGGTTTGTTGAGTCACCGTCGAATAATTACGGGGGTCTAGGGGTCAATAACGAATACATTTCAATATAGATCTTCTGTTTGTCATTTAATATACTTAGTTCAACAAGGATTGTATGCTTTGTTTCAACCTCCGATAGATAAACTGTACATACGGCGACCAAACAAGCTATACAAATCTATGCGGATTTCTCATATTATTGGAAATCTATACAAAGTGAGGCTGTGCTTTACTATAAATGTATAGGTTGTTGTTTCGCCGTGTTTACACTTAACGTATCGTTCTTTTTTTTAATGATAAAGTTTGCCTTTAAAATATATATCGTTGTACCACAAAAAATTGTTTGATAAAAATTCCATCACAATCTGATGGTTTTTGAAAGAAAATACCTTACTCATTTCTTCATGTTTGAACAATTCGCCGTTTCAACAAAGAAAATAACGCAAACAATTTAAAGGTTGCTGGACTGTCGTCCGAATTACCTAATAGTAAAGTGGGTTTACAATTATCCTGTAATTGTTCTACTCTGCTTACTATTTTAATATTTTTCTGTGTACTTTGTAATTGGCATAATGTTAAGTATATATATTGTATGTTTACGTACTGTCAGCTGTGAAGCTACCTTTTATAAAATGTATAAAATAATTTGACATATACGTAGACGTAGGTAATTGTCTCATATCATTACGCTCATCAATCACAGTGCCCGATCGAGGTATCGTGTACCTAAATACACCCCTGAGATCCCTTTTCAGTTGATTCGAATAGGATTACATATTCGATCAGTCTTTGGTAAACCGCAAAGGTATACAGTTGCAGTTTTTGTGGGTATTCTCGGTTTCAGTCGTCTGTGAAGGCAAATTTATTTGGTACAGGAATAGATTTTCTAAATATAAACTACTGCCCCACCATACGAATAGTTAGGTCGTTGTTTCAAAGTCATTAAGCCACAATACTTTGCATTATTATATCCACTGGTATTTTTTTTATATCCACTGGTATCAAAACGGCGAAGGAAACATCGTGACGAAACGGATGTGTCCTAGAATTAAATTAAAAGACATGCTACATCTACCAACCCGTACTAAGCCCACAGGGATGCGACCCAGCAGTGGGAACGTTATAAGCTGAACTACGCTGCTGTTCAAACTTTAAATCATTATGTTCCCGTCCTAACCCAATTTTCGGACAAACTAGATCGTCCTCGGACAAATTAGTCCGTCTAAAGTGGTTTAGGACAAACCACATTAGCTGATAGGGTACAACCAATGTGTTTCCTTCATTACTCCGAATGCCACTAGCTTTTCTTGTGTCCCACGCAATTTTAAGCCGTCCGCGTTGTATTCTAAATGGAAAATAAATATTATATAATCATGCATTATTGTGCAGCGAAATTGTGACACGGCTTTTTTACAACATTGTAGTTAAAATACCAAGACCAGCGACCAATGGTCCACATTGGCCCAGGGTCGAAACAATTGGAAGTCATGAGGAGAAGCTTTTGCCCAGCAGTGGAATGATGCAGGCTATCAGTTTTAGTTTAAATCTTTAAATAGGTAAATCGGCTATAACAAGAGGCCAATTTAATATTGCCAAATCATATAATACTATATACAATACATACCTAACAATTTATTTTAAATTGCACCAGATTATCCATTGGTGTTTCTTGCATAATTATGTTAGTTAAATGTTCTTCAAAACGGTTTTATTTCATTACATTTCCGTGTCAAACACTTAATAACTTAATAGGTAGTGTCGTGTGTCGTGTCGTGTCTAACTTAATAGGTAGTCTACGCTGAAACTAGTATATTTCATAAGCTGTTCACGTTGCACGTTGTTCGTTATCGGTTCACGAGTCATTTCGTGCCCATCGCGACACTCTGGCGCACAGTGCAAGCCTTTATAGTTTAGGCGGGGAGCTCGCGTGATACTTTGATATATCATTTAAATTTAGTGTTTTTATTGATATTCGTAAAGTTAGTATTATTTAATTCTCCTTCTTCTTAGTCGTTCACTCTTGACAGAGTGGCCGTGGTCATGGAGGGTCGCCCGCAACTGCGGTCGCTGCCTTCGCGATCCTTTTCCACCGCTCTCTATTGGCCGCATGGCGAGCACATTCTGCCACAGGGAACTTGGTGACAGATTTGATTCTGTCCATCGGGTTGGTGATCACTGACCACGTGGTCTCGTGCCTTCGACCCTAAATCACCAAACACTCCATGGAGTCTTCGTTGCGGGTAACGTGTCCAAAGAAAATGAGGATTCGTAATTGCACAAGCAACGACAGTCTCTGTTTAATGTTGAGTTCTTTGAGTATTGACACATTGATTATTTAATAAAGCACTGATTAGGTTCCTACCCTTCGTTTCAAATACAGAGGAATTTTTGAAAAATATGTTTTACTTACCAAATCAATTTAATTAATGTAATGATCAACCAGATACGAGCTGTTAGATAAAAAAATACATACTCGAACATAAAATATTTATTTCAATTAAACCAGTAGCAGGCGCTTTTAAAGTGTCAAAATAAGTTTCAGTTTACAGTCCAAGTCACAAGGCAATAACTGTGAAAGTACTGCTGTTGTTCTTCCCAAAGTGTCGATGTCTGTGGAGTAGAACATCATGCAAGAAACCCCATAGGCACTATTTTAAATCAAACATTTGTTATAAATCCAGAAATAGTAAGAATCAGTTTGGACAAGAAGTCAGAGTAGTATTTATTTAATATTCATTTGCAATAGCAATGACTAAGCTGGCTTAATGCCACAAGACATTATCTCCTAGTTAAAATTTGGGTCAATCACTCAATTTTCAATTGTGATGATCAGCAGCAAATACTTTAATCAGAAAAAAAAAACGTACTTGAAACAGCCACCAAAGGATTTGTTTTTTTTTCTAAACTATCGAAACCAGAAATAAAATGTCTTAAGAACAGCTTTATAATACTGGACGCTAGCTCCTAGCCTATTCTCCCACTTTATCGGACCACGCGCGAATGCTCTATTTAACTTGACACTTGTGTTTTAACAACTAGTTGTTTAATGTAGAACAATTTATTAAAGAACAATGTTTCCGAACAATCTTTTAACACTTTTTGCTGCTGGTACAACAACGTTATAGCGAAATCTTTAATAATAAAATTATTGATATTAGATCGATTTTATTTATAACATCTAAAACTTAATTATTAGGTAATTATATTAAGTAGTATGAAAATAATGTCCTACTGTACAAATAGGAGTTCTATTTGTACAGTAGGACATTTCAAAATAACTTCAATTGAGCTTTATAATTATAATTTTTATATTAAATTAACCTTACAAAACTTTTTTATCTGAATACTATTAATAAGACAGAATTATTTCAAATAAAAATAATGACTACAGTAACAAAACATTTCTCCAAGAAAATATTTTTCTATTCCAAGATTGAAAAGGCGAATGAATAGAGTTTACTCATCCAAATAATGAGCAAAAGTGCGTATCTAGGATGATATTAGCCTCTTTGAAAGACTGCTATTATTAGCTGAAATGAGCAAAGTACGGCCCCTTTTATGCTGTCTATGAAGATATATTGAGGTCCAGGTATAATAAATAGGAAAATGAAATGTTAGTAGCGTATATTTCAGTGTTATGGTCATGATATACTAAAGAATTTTGTGTTATACTTCTATTCTTCTTCTTAGCGTATCGATGTTCAAATGTGTTTAGCCCAGAACTCAGCCACGCGAACTCCGCTCACTAATGCAGTGAATAGATCATCACGTAATTGATGTCTTCCCATGACGATTGATGATTGATTGATGTTTTCATTACGACGTAACCGTGATCATGTTGAAGCAATAGCGCGTACGGCCACTACATCAACGAGGCTTAGAATGCGTTCTTGGGATCGATATAAAGTGTTAATTTATGAGACTTAACATAACTGGCAAAGTGGGTGTACCATAAAACACCTCTGCCTAACCCTCCAGTAGTTACAGACATCGTGACCACACGGTTTGTCTCTCACTAAGATCAGGAAATCTTATAATTTAAGCAAAATTTTCCTTAACTAAACAAATTAAGGAAAAACATCTCTTAAATTTATAATACTATCTGACATTTCTAAGTACTCATCGAGCCTACATCAATAAATCAGAATACATAATACTCTCAAATAGATAGGTACCTACTATACTTACTTATCTAAAGAATGTATCTGTCGATAATGATTAAATCATATACTAACATGAGGATGAGTCACAAATACTTGATTGTATTATCGTCATGTGATCAACCACAGAATTTCATGCTATTGTGAAATTCTTTTGGCTTATCGTAAACTTTGATCTGACGTCAATGTATTCTGTAAGATAACAAGTTGTTTTCAGCTTAGGCTGTGTCTATTTTTTATAGCATACTAGCTGTCCCCGGCATGCGTTGCAATGCACTTTTTATCTGCCTACCTACCATACCCTACCAACCTACCCTACATACCCTTCCTACCCTACCCTAGCCTACCTACCTACCTCCCTTCCCTACCCTACCCTACCCACTTACCTACCCTACCCTATCCTACCCTACCTACCCTACCCTACCAGCCAAATCGGTCCAGCCGTTCTCGAGTTTTAGCGAGACTAACGAACAGCAATTGATTTTTATTTATATAGATAGATAGATTATGTGAATCATAAACATGACATGATATTACGTATTTCAATGTCCTATCTAATTCTGGTTATATCCGGCATGATAAATGTTTATTTAGATTGAACTGATACAATAAGTGCCATTTGACGTACCGTCGTACCTATCAGCGATTTAACATGATTTCTGATTATGGAGTACGGTCGTAGTATTTAACCGTGTGTTTAGGATGAATTATGATTCGGTCAACAATCATCATCTGCCTAGCCTTTTCCCAAATATGTCGAGGTCAGCTTCCAGTCTTATCAGATGCAACTGAATACCAGTATTTTACATGGTGGGACTGCCTTATACTATGTGACCTCCACAACCCAGTTAGTAGAGGGTAATACGATATCCCTTGGTAAGACTGGACTTTCGGGCCACTGACTACATGTAACGACAGCCAAAGATCTTCACATGACAGGCCGGGACCAACGGCTTAACGCTTATTTTGTCAATAAGAACCCTAAGCTAAATCTTTTGACAGTTCTACCTCTGCTAGAAATGATGGGAATGAAATTGAACATCCTACAAAAAATCAATGGTAAGCGAGTCAGTGAATTCACACAGGGATTTGCAACTATGCACGAAAACTGATTGAATGACGTACAACCGCTGATATGAACTACCGCGAAAGGATTTCAATTTTTCCGCCAGCACATTTCTGTTTAAGTACCGAGATTTTTTAAAAATGCTGACATTTTATTTCTAAACGGAATTCTTCCAAATTCATGATGTTGTAGTAACCTACAAAAAAGCAACTTACTACAAAAAGTACTACAGCGCCATCTATGAAACGACGGAAGAACTAACATCAATGTCCTACATCACACTACACTTAAGACTAGATAGAGGAACCCGACAACAACTGTCGGGCAGTTGTCCAACAGACATACCACCTGTCTGGTCGGAGGATCCTCCCTTTTGTAAGGAGTATCGAGGAACTTTACACCCTGTTCCTCATACTCCCTAAATTGTCACTAGACACGAAACAACTGTATTTCTCAACAATCGGGCTATATAAGTTAAATTCTCCATAAGAAGTATCTTACAAATAAAAGTTTGAGACTTACTTACACTGTTAAATTATTCACCACCAAATATGTTTAACAAAAACATTTTAAGAAAATATCCCTCCTACTACTTTCAGTACACACCACAGCACGATTATAAAGCTAAATTTTCGCCACCCGTGTATAATAGCGTCATATTACTTTATATAGTTCAGAAGGCCGTCTAAAACAGGAATACTCAACCTGCGGTGAGCTTTTATGAGCCACGATACATAAAGTTAATTAAATAAACAACTAAAGTTATCCGGGACGAACATAAGTTGAGCAAGAAGGTATGGTATCGCTTTATCCCAAAATTCGGCACGTGCAATGAAGAGATTGCTTTTCAAAATCTTGTTACCAAGGTATCAGAATACCGATGAAATATTACAACCGCTTGTAGTTTGTTTATAATTATTCATGTTAAATCCTCAAATCTACGAATCTAAAAATAAGACTAAGTTAAAACTATTTTTTGCAAATAAATAAAAGTCATAAATTGTATTTTTAGCAATTATAAATAACATCTCACAAAAATATCCATTTCTTTAATCTTTTCTTTACAGAATTGTGAGAGGCCTTAACGTTAACCAACCATACGTCTCAGTTCCCATACAATAAAAACTGTTATTTCCTTGAATAAAAAGATATTACATTTTAGAGCCGCTTTGAGGACCGTCTAACAAATATTTCTAAGACGCCAAAGAATTTCTGACGGGAGAGAAAACATTTACGGGAAGACACATGCTGGAATTTGCCAATTATTTTTCCTTTGAAGGATCTTGTGAAACACTCCCAGGAAAAATGTTACACTTAAATTAAGAAGTCTGGAGGACTTACTACCTACTTCACTGGAATTAAAAGTAATTCTAAAGTTAATAAGTCCACCGTCCTACATATTGCCACGTCTATTATTTCAAAGAATCTTTTCTTCACTAGAAATGAACATATTTTTTAATACATAGTTCTGTTTCTTAATATCTAAAAACAGCGGTTTTCAATTCGTAGATAAGCTATAAGCTTAAAACTCTAATCTCAAATTCGGCTCAAGATTTAAAAAAAAACATTCCATTTTATTCAAAGGTTATAAATAAATTTGGCAAGCAATATTATTCAATATTGAAATGAGGATAAAGTCGACAAACAAACACTTCAAACTGAAACTGCGTACGTGTGCAGAAACGAGAACCAAGACAGTTTACTTAACTAATTAGTGTTTCAAAGTAAACAACTGAAGCTCTTTTACTGCTATCGATACGTGACGTTCTTTACTATTGTGTGATCGGGTCACGAATGGATTAGAAAAAGAAAAGCATCCACAATGCTGATCACATAAGAAAGTAGAAACCTTATTCAACAAATATCCCCTTATATACAAGACTTTTCTCGGAACCTCTCTGGAATACAACGAGATATAATAATGCTGAACAGATTAATACTCCAGCAGACATATTAATATGCAGGGAGTCGGAAACTTTGTTCTTTTTTCCTTAAACAGGGCCGAGTGGAACACCAAAAAGTTTGGGAAAACCCCAACCCAGGTCGCCTTTCACAATTCATGCAACGTTGCCAAACGATAATACGATGCGGTGTAATGATTAATTAAGTTGCAGACGGTACCGTTTATAAATTACTTTATTATATTCGTATAGATTCATTCGTAGCGTTCACGTTCTATTGTTTTGAGGAAATTTTCAATTTAAACACATTTCGTTGGCAGTTTACGACGCCCACGCATTCAAATGCTATACATTTAAGTACCACACGATCTTAAATGGGCTCAAAGCAGCTAATAAAAGAAGGATCGGGTGCGGGGAGCGCGCAACGTCTTCGCTAAACACCTGTTTGTTATTCCGTATTTATTTTGCTGAGTTTCCAACTTTTTATTTGGAGTTTGTTCTTTCAATCTTCGGAAAGTTCCCCGTACCTTGTTGTTTTTTTCGCTGTCTCCGCTACTTCTTAGATACTTAACGGTAATTGCTTTTATTAATACAAAAGCCGTTTAAATATCCTGGTTATAAAAAAGGGACACGTTTCGCGGTGTATTTTCCATTATAAACATGCCTTAGATTATATTATCACATAGGTTGCGTCTAGTCACTAATCAAATTAGTTGGAGTATTATAGTGTTGAATACTGAGATCAAGCATGTTGCGTATATTTGGATATTCGCAACATGCTTGATCTCAGTATTCATGTTATAGTTACAAATCCTGCTTTCAATTGGATCGCTAAAAAATAATGAATATAAAACGAGTAAATTATGAAAAAGAAAGAACTGCGCAAAATCTATTAAAAAATAAACCAAGTAAAAGAAAAAGTTAAATTGGTTGCGCCATAATCTGGCGTTGCAGCAACTGTGGGGAAAAATAACATCGAGTCATCCAATTTTATAATTTGAATGGTGTGAAAAACACTTCTACCAGTTCAATAAAATATTATTATTCGCTAAGAACTTTATACATAGAACGTTAATAATGATTTTAACTTTTATTTGGTTTTTAATCAAGTAGTCTCGTGGGTTAATAAACAGCCGCACAGTCCATCGAAGCTTGCCGAGGTCGATCTGTGGGTGACCATCCATTATACTGGCCCACCAGACCTTTGTAAATCAAGCTAAGCCATAGGTCTCGGCTGTCAAAGATAGACCTTTGACAGCGGTTGCAGGTAGTCGGTGGCCCGAAAGACTGACAACCAGTCTGTCCAAAATCACTTAGCTACATAGTTCTGGACGACAAATAGGCAGTCGCTCCATTTAAAATCATGGTATTTAGCTGCATCAAGGGTAAGACTAAAGGCCGAACTCAAAGAAAAAAAAACCACACAATTTGTGAAATACGCATGAAAAAACAATCAGATACTATTATAGCTCAATAGCGTACAAACCGCTTGCATACCTACTTTGGTGCAAGCTACTGAAAAGTGTTTCCCTGTACCTATTATTATTAGACATCAATGTCACGTCTACAGAAAATGTAACTGAATAAGATTTTTATCTAAACGACCCAAAATAGTCTCGAAAATATGGCACAGACGTAGAAGAGTGGAGTGGGCACATCTTAGCTCGTAAAGGGTGTAACCTCTCTAAAACTTTCAAAAGGTGGTCTTAACGTTAATGCCCACCTGCGGGCATATTTCAATCCTTAATTTTGTTTTTTCAGATTGTTTTTCTTTTGTTTTTTGTTTGGGTGTGAAACAGTTTAAAACTGCTTATTTTTATGAAATAGTGTTGAGGTTTTTTAGGAAAATAAATCGAAATATCGCCCGAAATATTTTAATTAGCAACAATGTAGTGCTATGATGTTGTCTTATTGGTAAATTATAATCCTTCTTATTTTATTTTTTTGGTTACCTATGTCGGTATGAAACATCCATCACACATAAAAAATCGACAAAATACTGTTTTATGTACACAAAATAAACTCAAATCAACTAAAGTGGCATAGACACAAGTTGTTCAGATTTTTTATAAAGGCAATTGTGGAAATCAGCCTACACGAAATTTCAGTTTTAATATGACGTGTCATATCTATATTTTTTGCTGAAACTGGCGTGCCGTGAAAAAGTACGTGTCTGTTGTGATCTACGAAGGAATTTCATAATTTCAGAACTTGACATTGAGTTGAATATGCGCACGAAAAGCAAAGAGATAGTTAATTGCGCACGTAATATTTATCTTTTTAATTTGATCCTTTTGGATTGAAATAAAACTTTTTTGCATCCGGTTAAACTGAAAACCGGTCCCAATATAGTTAAGAAGGCTAGGTAGATGACGATGGATTGAAATAAAATGTAGCTGACGAATGTATCCTCTGCTATCATTAATATGTCGGAAACTTTAGCCTAAAGAGTTAATTGTATAAGTCTAATTTTAAAAACTTATTGATTGAACCTTGGTCAGGCCACAGATAAAAGACTTTTTTATGTGTTTACTTTTCACTTGTGTACCTCATACGTCCGATATCCACCAAATAATAATGTGAAATTTAAGACAAAACTTACAGAAAACATAATCCTCATATTCCATGGAAGGTACGGTACATATTTTTCCACTGCAAAGTCGACAATACGTAACTCCCAAAGTTACACAAAGTTTGTTGTTTAACTAAAGCCCAGACTACACGCCGCAGTATTCAAAAAGGTATGTGTACCGACCACGTCAAAGAGAAAGTTTCTATGTAATTTGTATAGAGTGCACACTGACGGACATCGTGGCCTGACCAAGCAACGCTATTACCAAATTGTTATGCAGCTGTCGGCAGAAGGTATTCATTACTGTCTGTCTTGTACTGTTCATTTTGTTGGCAGTTGACAGGGCTTTGGTTTGACATGATATTATATCTCGCTTGGACCTATTCTCCGGAATAAAGTGTTGTACTACGCATGGCTGGTTACAATATAATACACATATAATATAGGTGTTATTGATGGTTATAAAAAATAATTTGGGTCGCTACTCAGATATCCCGTCAAGAAAACTATCTTATAACTAACTAACTAACTTATAAAATCAAATCTAGTACATAGGATATAGAGATCAAAAAGCACTACACAAATACTCCACAAAAACTCACCAACTTTCAGTCGAGTATTGTTGAAATGTTGAATTCTAAAACCCAACATACACGTTTCGGTTTTAAAAAATCTCCGTCCATCCAGGGAAAATAATGTAAAAAGTTTAGTCTACTGTCGCACGGGAGGCTTTTTGGCTAAAATATGATGTTAGCGAAGTAGCTTACGTATCCGGCACCCGTTATGGCACTTTAAAACAATTTTTGCATACAAGTTTTTGTATTCTTTTGCCCAATTAGCATAAGTTCTGTTAGCAACACTGGGAATAAAATTACACTTAAGTTGACTATTTATTTTACAAACGAAACATTGTTTGCATCTCTGTTTTACGAGTAAAAGAATGAAATTATGTTTTTGAATAATTAGCACTTACGGCTTTGTTAAAGTAGTGTAGACCCGTATTGTCCCGTATAATTGAAATATTTGTTTAGGTACTTAAATTGCACTTTGAAAATATACATTACAATTACGCATTAGTTTCATAATTTTTGTAAAATAAATAAGTTAGGGTAAAATATACGTAAATACAGTACTCACAGTAGGTAAGTAAATAGACTATTTATTTCTCTCATTTAAAGCCGTAACGTAGTTCGTAATATAGGTGACACGACCATCCAATTCAACTTTCCTCACGTTTTTTTCCTGTTCCTGCTTCATAATAAATTAAGCTCCATCTTCTAAGTAGTAAGATCCCTAAACCGGCTACCACACAAAACAATTAATCAAAATTTCATGCCGACTTTTATTATTTAATATCTCAAAAACAATTACGAGAAGAATAAATAAAATACCCTCCCTACGCTTCATGATTCTGGTCCAATTTTCCTGTTTTCAATGCTTCATTATCCATTTATTGTATCAGATTTCCTCATTTCACATTAAATAAGTAAGAATTCCGTAACGTAAATATTCCTCTATATTTTTCAATAGAAATCATTCGAAAAAACCTTCTTATGTATCGTTGTACATATAGATTAAGACATTGTTACCTCAGCATTCAGACAATACTATTTCCAATGTATCGGGATGGCCGATCTGTTTCGCCCTTGGGATTCGGACGCTAGTACTGATCCTGATCAAATTACATATTTTATGAATCCACTGAGAATTTTATTGGGACGCCTAACAAGACATCTCGTTCGCTCACACTTCTTTGTGAGGAATCAAATGACTCATCCATAAACAGGTGGGTTTTTGTTACGAGAGCTGGGACAATTCGGGTTTGTTTTTAGGGAGAGTATTTTTCGGACTAGTAGGTAGGTAGTTACCTATGTAATTTAGTATAAAAATGATAGGTATAGGGTATCTACCTTTATTCGACGTTCTATTAGAAATTGTTTCACAATACTTGGCTACCCAATCAATCAAAAACGGAACATGCGATATAATATTGATTTCCTAACCATTACGGCCATCGGTATTTATTAGGTAGGATCTAACTATAAAACAGGCGACCTACACAGGCCAACAAAACTGAACTGTCTGATCTTAATGTAGCGTCTATATTCTAATAATAACTAGAGGTCTTAAACAATTTACTCGGACGGTATTATATCAATAAGGTCTAAATTCCTGTTCAAATTAATTCTCTAAAGTAATTTCGAGAGGAATTATTCAAAGAACGCTTATAAATGTCTTTGTGCAAAATGTATGGAATTCGGATACTATGTTTTCACTAAGTAAATACAAAATCATAGCGTAGGTATACGAGTTTTCCAGAAACCAACATTAATGAAGTTGTGAACAACATATTTGTTAACAAGCACGTCACGTGGCGTAATAGGTATGAAACTGAACACAAAAGAAAAAGGGAAAACCCTCAAAAACCGCAACAGAAGATATCGAGAACTGCAACCAACACCACTTACAAAGACTCTTCATTGAGAAACGGCAAGGGAATGAAACCGCGAGCAGGGGAAGCCGCAACGAGTAAAACAACCAAAGGAATAAAATTGTGTTTAACTTGAGAATTTCTTCTTTATAATTTCAGTTTTTAACAACAATATCTCGGTTCTTTTACTACGTATGTTTTGATTTTATTAGAATGTTTTTTAATTAAGCAAGCTCGTGGCTAAATAATAACAGCCGCACGGGTCGATCTTTAAGGTTAAGCCGTGCTTGCCGAGGTTGGTCCGTGGATGTGTGACCATAATTACATACCGAGTTACCCCCGTGCCTCGGAAAGCCGTTAATCTTGTTAAGCCGTTGGTCCCGGCTCATTTGTAGGTCTTTGACAGTCGTTACGAGTAGTCTGAGGCCAAAAGTCAGACATCCAGTCTCACCAGGGGTATCGTATTATTCAGTTCAGTAACTGAATAATACGATACCCCTGGTGAGACTGGATGTCTGACTTTTGACTTTCTGATGTTTAACTTTCTGACAACCCAGTGGTTGTGGAGGTCAGATAGGCAGTCGCTTCATGTAAAATACTGATACTCACTATCACTTTGCATTTGTAATACTTTGTAACTATAGATTGATATTTTTGTTAACAATACGAGTTTAATTACGCACCTTTTGACACTATAATTCTAGGATGTCTCGGTGTACTGAACCCGTATTTGAAACATTTCGTTACTCGTGTTTGAAAACACGAGTAACCTATAAGTAGGTTCTAATAAGGTAACGCGTGCCTGAAATGCGTAAATACCTACAGTTGAGAATCAGTTTAATTACTTAGTCTTTATTATATTAATTCATTTTAATTAAATATCACTCACTTAAGTAAAAAGCTGTAAATAAGCCTGAACTTAACTTAAAATCTCTATTAATTATTTACTCAATTTACAATTTGGTAATTCATTTGACTGTTACTGGCTCCCGTAACATCACTACAACACTATAAAATTACTTGATAAAACCTCTTTAACATTATATATTAATTTATCCAGCATGATTTAATTATGAGTGCTTTTCAAATGTTTCTGAATGACAAACATCAAATACCACAAACCAAAGATTATTATTAAAAGGTACCAATGTACTTACCTTTTGAATAAATAATAATGTATAATGTGTAATATATGTGTAATGTATTTGACGGCACGGTTGGCGCAGTGGTTGAGCGATCGACTGCTGCGCTGCGTGTCGCGGGTTCGATCCCCGCACGGAACAAATATTTGTATGGCCTACAGATAGTTGTTCCGGGTCTGGCTGTTTGTGTATGTGAGTTTAAATGTTTGTAAACGCACCCACGATACAGAAGAAATACCTAGTGTGGGGCAAAGTTTAAAAAAAAAAAAAAAAAAAAAAAAAAAAAAAAAACTTGTGTTCTCTTCTAATAATCTTGTTTTAGTTCAGTATTATGGATAGCTGTATTGACAGTTATCCATAATACTGAACTAAAATAACTTGCCAATGTTTTTCAGGTCGGTTATGAACTTCAGCTACTGCCAACTGACGCAATTTCAAGAGAAACTTGATGTTATTAAGCGGCGCGGTCTACCGGAAGAGGCGTTCACTCGGCTTTGAGCGAAACATGCTT
The DNA here is from genome assembly GCA_963082945.1 of Cerastis leucographa. Classification (NCBI taxonomy): domain Eukaryota; kingdom Metazoa; phylum Arthropoda; class Insecta; order Lepidoptera; family Noctuidae; genus Cerastis; species Cerastis leucographa. The sequence goes on along the minus strand of OY720356.1, from coordinate 13,134,444 downwards.
ACACAAATTCATCAAAACTTTAAGTCACAAATTACTGTTTACGTGTCTCGGCTGTCTATAGTTAAACATTTGGAAAAACTTTTGAAATGGTAGCTTGTAATTATATCTCTATGTTTCAGGGTGAATTTTCATAAGAGTCCGTGGATGGTCTAATAAAAACTATAAGAAATAACAAAAAATATCCGAAAATAAGTTTCAGTTTTGACGGGACCAATTTTGATAAAAACTAAAAATAACGCCTTATTAGATTTTTAAAAGCAGGTCGAAATTGTAAATAGCCGAAGCAGACTTTTTAAACTTTATCCGGTTCAGGTCAGGAGTATTTTCGTCGTATGAACTCAAAATAATATTAGCTTCTTAATTAATGAAATGGGCTTAAATTGTTTATAAATCTTATTATATGAGCAACATTATTTTATCATTTGACATTTACAATGTAAATTTATATATCCCTATCGTACCTAAACTTTAATATGAACATATGTCGTGATACACCACCTACATTTTTAGTTTTTCTTTGCTTGAAAGTAGTACCTACATGGTGTAAGGACATGTCGTGACACAAACTTTCACCAGGGGTTAAACAAGATATTAACGTTCTAGAACCACCAAAATTTAAACTATAATAGGGTCGGAAGATTTCTTCTAATGAAGTTGGCCATCAGCACAACCTTGATAGAGCTTATATCACGGAAACGTGACGCTTTAGAAGATTTGGTTCCATTCAAAATTCGTGTGTAATGATGCCAGCTCAATAGTTCTTAATTTATCAATATTAATTAAGGTTTAACGCGTGGCCATTATTTTCAAAACAAATAAAATACTGTATACAGTAATGAATATTTTAATTTTGCGTCGTCTAAAATGAAATAAATGGGAAACATAATAAGTTTTAGGTGTTTGTGAAATATATGGGTTGGTGTGATAACCTTTTCAGCCATGTCGAGACCAAATGTGACGTAGAATAATTAAACCGCTTTAATTTTCTTATTCCTGAATCATCTTTCAATCTATTCTACCGTTTTCAAAATGAGTTTAATTCTATTAAATTACCTCTGGATTTTCGCAAAAAAAGTTGTCCTTCTTAATCATTTATAATTAGAGTAAAACCTTTTGTGTCTGTCTCTCAGTTGATTTAGGACCGCTTCGTTTCAAGGCTTTGCTTTCAGGGAGCTCGCATTAGCGATTAACTCTTACTCTCTTATTTGGGAGGCTTTACAAATTCTTATCAGGCAATTTAGGATGCGGCAGACGTTGCTAAATAAAGACTTTGTAAGTAGAGGCGCGTTTTACATTATGCTAAGTTTAGTATCTGCGCTTACGTCCGTACTATGCCAGTTTTTGCTGTTCGTGTAAACGCTTTTCGGGGAAATCAGATTCAAGTGAACGACATAGTTATTTGGTATTCAGCACATTAATTTACTAAGCATCCTCTTTTAATGAAAAAGGACGAATTAGCCTCAATGTTGGTAATATATTGATAAGGCATTTGGTTATGTCAATTTAACAGTTTTTCTTAAGTGAATAAGGTGATTGTCAAACTAGCCACTCGTTCAAACATATTTAAAATCACTTACTTATTCATAATCACACGTTATTTTCGGGGATTGAAATATAATTCAAGATAATTTAAGGAGTCATGAGACATCTGCCAGGGCTGCGGGTTGTTCGAAAGAGATACCGCGGCCCTGGAACACAAAGGGCGAAGAAGGAACCTGGGTGGGTTTTAGTCAGTACAAGTCTGACACTCCCTCCCGCTCCGCCCAGAGCGGGAGAAGTCATTTGATGATTTCCCATACCTACGGAAAAAAAAAAAGGAGTCATGAGACATAGAATACATACACATTATAATAGAACTGTACCCAAAATTCAAAACGAAGTGAAAGGTTCAGAGATCTTCAACCTTTAATGAGTCAATTTGTTAAGCTTGTTGTTCTCGCTTGATGACAAACAGAAGTAGCTTGATTGCAATGTTTTGACAACGTTCTAATTAACATTATCTTGTTAATTAAATACCTGAGGGTTCTCACGATGTTTACCTGCAATGCCCGAGAATACTTAGTTAGTCTCAATATAGAATCATCAACATCATTCTCTGGGCCTTTTCCCAATTTTTTTGGGGTCGGCTCTGCACTTCTTATTCCATACTTTTGAATAACCTCCTTTCTCGGCATATAATTTCTAGTCCTATTATCAAAAATCGTTGTTATTGATTCATGGAAAACTTTAGCTTGGGAATGTTTTATACAGTGAAAGTCGAATGTAGCAGAACAACAATTTGTGGAAAATAAAATAAAGTTTGTTTGTTTTGTTTTAGTTTGTTTTGTTTCGACCAACCGTAGTGGGCTTTGCTAACAGTAGAATACATAGATTCTAATAATTCTATACAAAAGTTACAGAAAAAACTAACTAGGTGCCCACAACCATAATAAATATTCGCTACAAACGACCAGAAATATTTAAGACCTGTACCATTATTTGGAAAAACATACCAATATTTATTTCCATGTAACTCGTACCATATTTCTACTTTAGTAGAACACACAATAAATTATGATATGTGTGTAGTTTAAGCCTAAATTATGGGCAAAAAGGGTAAACAAACTAATCACATGTAAGCCTATGTAACGATGTTTTAATTATGTGTGTTTCGGAACACAATACTTGTTTAACATCGTACGTATATGTCTAGTCATAATGGCTTGTAGGCCGCTGATAGTTCGTAAAATCAATTACAACAAGTTACAGTTTATATCATATTTCACAGTAAATATTGATAAACTTGGCATTTCTCAAGACGTATTCGAAACTAGTTTTAGGTAGAGATTAGCATAAAATCTGTCAGATTTGAATTTAGAATAAAGCTTGAAGATGGCTTTAGAATGCGGGTCTTTATCGCAGATCCAATTTTGTGTACCTATATTTCGGATACCTAAAAAGGCGTCGATCTAGGCCTGAGCAATTTCACAGAATTATGGTTTCTATCCCTATATTTTTTACAATACGATATTCCTCGAAGCAAGAACATTTTAAGTTGTTTTTTTTTTAACTTGTTTATACGGGATAACTTACAGAAATTAATTAACAGTTTCCTAGAATGACGAAAGCTTATCGAAAATTTATCAAGGTAAAAACGATTCTATTCATGGACCTAGTCAGGTCCATGAATAGAATCGTTCGAAGTCACGAAGTTTCGTGACTTCGCTTAATATCAAAGAAAGTAACTACAAACGTTTTTCTAATCAAAATAATTGAGTGGAACAAATAGAAAGTAGGCTTTGTCGTCGCAGTTCTTTTTACTTATGATTGCATTATACAATACACAAAAAGAAAAACGTTTGCTTTTGTATAAGTTGGCGTATTTTCCTTGTAGCGTGAGCGGAATGCTAAGCAATGCCAATTACCTACTTGTTCAATTGGTTGAAGCCAGTAGTTGGTAATAACGATTGATTGTTCAATTGCGATAATATAATAACTACATTTATGTAAATTTAGCGTAGTTAGTTTGTTTACAGGGAACAATCAATAACTTTGTAAGGTCTGATTAAATACCTCTAGATTCTTCATAACACATCATGTTTAGTTTGTTTGGTTCTAGAGTGTCTATTATAATTTAAATCGTTCAGCATGCACTCTAAACTTGAGAGAACGTACTTTATTTTGAACAATGTTTTGTTTTTATTTTATTTATCTACCTGAAAACAGGAATGTACCACCATTGAAAGTTCTCAGATCACCTATAGCTAACAACTGGCATAAATATGACAACAAATACTTACAAGTTTTATATTACAAAGCCAAAAATATGTCCATATTGTGTTTAAAACAAAATTACGTCTTCAACATTTTAAAAATAAATTATACTTTAAATGGGAATTTGCGTTTTGTTGCGAGCGACAAACAAAGCATAAGAAAAGAAAGAATGAACGGAATGAAATGTGAATTTAATTTTACAGTTGGCCAGTCTTTGAATGACAAGGGTGTGTGTGTCGCGGGGATATTGCAGAATCGGGATTTTCTTAATGTTATTGTTGTGTCGTATTAGATTACGAGTATGTTTTGTCCCGTGGGGTAACACAATTTTATATCAAGAAAATCTCATTTCTCTCTCTCCCTCTCTCTTTCTCTCTTATATTCTCTGTACAGTTAATCAAATGTCAATCATTGTGTTGGATAACGTAAACGCGATATATTCACGTCGTGTCGGCTTTCTTGTTAACGTAAGGAAAGCATTACATTATATTATAACATGACACGTTGGGTTATTCATAATGTATTTCTTTGGCGTTTTAAGTTAGTGATAAATTGTAAGTGCAATGTGGGACGTGAAGCGAGGTTGTTGGAGATCAAGTTTGGTTGAGTAGCGAATATTTCTAAAGTAAATTGACTGATTTTGTTTGAAAGCTCACGTTTTTTTTACATGATAGAAGAAAGAACAGAGAGTAAGGGTAAGAAGGTTTAGCCAAGTAGCGGGACAATAAAGGCGAAAAATAGTTCACTAATGTTTCACCAAAACTCCTTTTACAAAATTGTTAGTTTACAACCAACGTTTCATATACTATTTATTTCACAAACAAGTTACAACTTATTCCGAATGTTTTATTTAATAAACACTCACTTTACAAATATTAATTTGGCGAATGCTCTTTACAAATATTTCACATAATTATTAATCACATTTCTTATTTAACATTTTGATGGTTTTGGCAAAATCACGTTTAACCTAAATATTATTTAGTAATAAATCTTCTAAACCAGTTACAAAGAGATCTTTGGGGTACGTATTAGAATATCTAGCATTAAAAGTTTGACATACCAGAAGGCGGACCTAACTAATGGTTCAAAATATGTAATACGAGTATAAATATAAAATATGGTTGAAATGTCAAAGTCCAAAATGCCTACGATGACATGGTGCTGCTGGTTGATTACATGGCGAGGAAGCACTGCACATTTTGTGACGGTGTGTTTTTGAAGGCGTAGTCGATGTAGCCCCGCTGCGAACCTAACTTGTCCGATTCGGGGTGCCCCGAGTTCCGAGCTCGCTTCGCTCGCTCTTGTATCCTTAGTATTTGTTGTTTTATTAATTACCCTATTGCCTGATTAATAAATATGTGTTTTAGTAAATTGCGTAGTGATGCAATATGTACCTATAAGTTGTTTTACGAGATGACATGAATATAACATGAATTGTTTGTCAAATAATACGTTATCCAATAAAGTGAATTACTGGCCAAAATTGTTTTTGTAAAATTGTAAACCAACCTATCATGTTTTTGCCAATCGTTGGTTGTCAACTGAAAATTTTTAAATTAAGTTTTGGTGAAAAGAATACCGCGAAAAATATGTTGACAGAACCAAAGAACTGTGACTGCTACATTTGATGTAATTTTAATTGTTTTCTTTCATTTGACAGATTTATGAACGCGGATAACAAGATTGTCATTATACGTACGACAGTTCCGAGTAGTACCTATGCATCTGACATTTCGAAGAATAAAAACCAATAAGTTCATGATGGTGAGGCTCTTGTTTGTAAGCGCTTTTATATAATTATAAATTCTATACTTTCTGAAATAGACATAACACTGGTATTCTTAGTCATGAAATAAACTAAGTGTGACTGTCTGTCACGTACTCCTAATTATTAACCAAATATCTTTATCTTGATTTCTATTTCAAAATCATCACACGGTATCGGCCACTTAGAAACACATTAAACCTCTAGTTTATGGGTTGACAGCCTGACAAGTAGACCGTAATTAATAACGAAACGTTATTTCTTCCTTTGAATTGTGAAGCAGTCTTGAAACACTTGGAAAGGCATAAATCCTTTATTTCATGGGAAACAAACTATAGACAATTGCCAGTCGACAGGCCAAATGTAATATTTTACCGAATTCTTAAGAAACGATAAAATATCAGATTTCTAAGCGTAACTTACAATAGCAGAATCACATCTGGTTGCAATAAACCCCGGTCAGGAATATCCAAACCCTTAAAACAATCGAGACGTTTGCACAAAAACGGGGCTATTAAACAATTAAGAAATCACGCAAAAATGAACCTTAAGCCAGTCGTGGCATTTTTGAGAAATGCTGGAGATGAAGGAAGGGAGGTTGACCAGGGCAGTCGGTCTTAGATCGCTATAGGGCTCGGACGATGTGAGCTAATTAAGTTAGGAGATTTGGTGAATACCAAGAGGCTATGGCCAAGTGGGCGGTGGGTTTTGTGATCACGGAAGAGTTCGGGCGTGTAAGGTTTAAGCTAGGACTCTAAGTGCTAGGACGTCCTAGGTTAGGCTCATGAAGTTAGTGTAGTCTTGGTACCAAGATGTTCATGTTCGAGTAGGCTGTTGTAAGAAAGTGATTCGTTTGTTATAAGTTAAATATAAGTAGTTAAGTAGTAATACCTAAGTCTAGATAAAGTGAGTGTCGAGGCGCAGAAGGAGATGAGCTACGGCAGAGGCGAAACTGGTAATGTGTGCAGTATTCTGTAAGAGAGTTGTAGACTCCTTAATTTAACACGTGGTAAGTGTAACTTTAATTAACTCTTAGCTCATAGTAGCAGTTTGGTGGTAGTACAGAGGAGCTGTTAATAATCATTTATTTCAGCATGACGGAGCCATTTACTTCCACAATGTATACTACTATCTCATGTGCTATGTATGTGTCCACCTCCTAATCCGTACCTTGGCAATTATCCGTCATCTACGTTTGGTTATAGGGAGACGGGGAAAGCCTTTCGTACACTGCACACCTACATTACATCACTGTACACTGTACACTAATACACCCGACTCTTACTGACGCATGTGCTTATCTGACTGTTATCTGACGTACCACAAATGGAAGGCAGAACCGTAATATTCGCCGTTGTATTAAAACAACCTATATTGTTAGTCAGGCTATAATGCTGACTTGTACTATTAGTACTAATCAACCAAACGCTGCTGATGTATACTGCTTCCTATAAAGGTCTAGCTCAGAAACATTGCGTAGGTATTAATGGCCAATATTTGGGAGAGGGGTAGGCTTCACAAAGTATTCCAAAATGAATTGATAACTCCGTTCTAAGGAACGCTAGGGACTAGCTGTGTCTCGTTACCAAACCTGGCTGTTTGTAGGCCCATTACTGAATCGACACTGTTTGGCGAGACACGCAATCACGACATGGGGAAGATTTAATAAATGAGAAGTGACGATAGAATTACCACTTCAGGCCATCAATAACAATCGCAATATGTTCTGCTACAGACTGAATCTACGGTGCGCTTGTGCAAGTTGTGTGTTATCATAATGAAGGGGTAGACTGCCGTAAGAAGGTTACTAAGATAAGTACGCGAGTAGGGACAGTTACACAAACATGCCTTCCTCAATGGCAGCTGGACTCCTCAGGACCCTGCCTTAGGATTGAGAAAGACATGTGAAGAATGTTTAGGGAGCGTGATTTGTTAGAATTCGTAGCAGTGTTCTTAGTGAACCTATGCGCTTAGGTCTAACAGTCACGTACTGGGGCAGTTATTGTAACCGGTTACATGCCATAGAGATGGGTTCGTTCGTTATGTTTGAATCGTAAAATTAACGTAACTAAATACTGAAATTCTTAAGCGCAAGCGTAACGTTCTCCTTACTGACTATTTCATCCTATATCATATCTTTGCGACCTCTTGTCTTATTAGCTTCATACTTTACTGTTGTATTGTTTGATATGATTTGATATTATTAATGTATGTGTATTAACAGTGAATTCCCAATATTAACTTCACCTTGTATCCCCTCCCTGTCCCCTAGCTTTCAAAGTCGGGACAGGGCTGCCCTAAATTGGGAATTCAGTCCTCTATGTCGGTGGGAAGGTGACCAGTCAGGGACGAGCCTTACAGGGTCGTGCGGAAATGGCGGGGCACGACCCTTTCCCCTCCGGGGGAAACCGACCTTAGTTTTAAGAATTAATATGATTTAGGAAAAACGAAAATTTTATCAGCCTAGGGTAATTCAGGAACAGTCACATAAGTCATACTTAACCACACTTAAATACCGTCCAGTTTGTTTTTGAATTGACATATAAGCGCCTACTTTACATCATTTCAATTCGAAGTACCGGAAAACATCTTTAGCATTGATTGAAGCAGAATGCAACTATGGATTTGATAGCTAGTACCGAGGAGGTGCCTTATTTGAAGATCCGCCAATTGCGGCCAAGAAATTGCAGGAATATGATTTGGTGGGTGTTTTCAACGGTTTATATATATAATAGGTCGACTTAGTTCAAAAATTGTTTTGAGAAGTCTTCGGTGTTAATGTTTTGTTGTGTCGTATACATCATCTGCCTAGCCTTTTCCCAAACTATCTTGGGGTCGGCTTCCAGCCTGACCGGATGCAGCTGAGTACCAGTATTTTACATGAAGCGACTGCCTATCTGACCTCCACAACCCAGTAACTAGGTAATACGATACCCCTTGGTAAGACTGGATGTCAGACTTTTTGGCTTCTGACTACTCGTAACGACTGTCAAAGATCTATAAATGACAGATTTTCTATGTCGTATACGATACCTTATTATATTATCTTATTATGAAAAGTCGTCAAAGACCAAGCCAAACCTTGAATTCGTTACTTTATACCCAACAACTTTCACCAACGTTTTTCTGTTTCTTCAGGTAAAATTTTTATAAAGTCAAACTCGTAGGTCAGGTGTAAATGAATATTAACATAAAGAGTCGAATTTTAAGTCAGTGCGCAACGGACTGTTGCTTTCTTACAATTTCCTAGACATTCACAATACTGTCTGTTGAACATTATTACTGCTACTCACGTAACTCTTTAGTATATCCTTTAAAGATTATTTTTTTCTCTCTGTTGATTTCTTATAGAGACAATAAATAAATTATTTTCTTACTTCGAACATTATTTTCTCTGTCTTATTTAAGATATATGTACTTTTAGGAAATAAAGGAAGGAAATAAAATTTAATACTAACATCGATGTTTGGTCAATAGTAATCTCGTTTATTCATTTTCTCACATATTAATTACATTTTTAAATATTTTGACTTCTTCTTCTTAGCGTATCGTTGGCAAATAAGTAAAATATTATGTTTACCCCAAAACTCCTTAGTGAGCGGAGTCCGCGTGGCTACGCGGACTCCGCTCACTGATGCAGTAATTAGGTCATCAAGATGATGAGGCATGTGATAGTAGATGGAAGGTGGCGCATTGGTGGGAAGATGCCGCTTATGCAAAATATTTTAAGTAACATAATTTATATAAAAACAGTTAAAAATATAAAAAATAGTAGCCCACCGCCATCGGAAACTGGGTCCGAACTACCGGCGGTCAGGGGTTCTTGAGACAGGAACCTTCTAACAATACGCGCCGTATCCAGAAGTACCGCTTTCTGAATCAAACCCTTGATCCAGCTGCCAAGCGAAAGCCTCCTCAGATGTTTATGGTGAACATTATTATTAAAATAATGTCGTCGCTATAATTTCTTCTAATAATTTAGCGTAAAAAACATTCTACGCGTTCTCGTCCATCTTTGTAGCACGATTGGCCTACGCCTTAGCACTATTGGCCTACGCCGTAGCATGACTAGTCTACGCCGTAGCAAATTAGCTACAACAGTTACGAGCACATCCCTAGTACGTGCCTAAACAACACTATAAATGTCAAACATATTGTTTTGTTGCCAAATAAACTGGCAGTATTGAGTGGCGAAACGTTAAAGTTTGTTATGTACTGAACACGGTTCTCTGTCCCCTTTCGGAGGCAGGTAACACTTCTCAATTCAAGACGTGAATTCGTCTGAAACCGATGCACTTACTTGCGAGTGTGAAGGCGGGACTCAACTTGAATGTCGTGTTTTACTTCTTCACAGGTTTGTACATAAAAGTTTTATACTTTTCTTCGTGGGTCACAATGGGAAGCCGTCGGTAGACTGTATTTTATAAATACAGAAAACATAGGTACTAATTCTTTTAGGAATGGACCTGTGCGTGTTTTTTTTTAACGGCCTGTGTCAAGTGGTCAAGCTGGTTTAAGCACGTTTTAACAAAACAGTTGTTTAGCTATTCTTGGTAGTAAGGTCTAGGACACGTCACTGTTCCTTCTCGTCATCAAAAAACAAAAGATCACGATTCATAACTGTTTCAAATATTTTAGTTTCATAGTTCCGATTCGTTATCGATACTAAAGTATCGTCAAAAGAACAAACTTACAATTCATTTTTATACCCATAAAGTGGGTAGGTAAGAAGCTTAATTTTAAAGGGTTGGACGCACTTCGCAAAATGTGTACTACTCAAAATAGCACTTCTTGAAATGAGCACTTCTCAAAATGGGCAGTTCTCAAAATGAGCACAGAGCAATGAGCTTTTTTAGAGTATAAAGGCTAAGGTTTTCAACCAGTCCATCCGGCCTGATAAGACTTACGGGGCCGAAACGTGGACACTCACGATACTGTTGGTTATGTCTAGCTGTGGACGGTATGATATTTTAATTAAGTTTTCAATTTTACAATTTTCTAGGCAAGTGTACGATTTATTATTTCCCTAAAAACCTTATTCGGACCAAACTGGCCCACTGTCTTCTTCTCAAGTAATGCGTTTACCAACGAACTTGAATGCATTTAATTTCTATAAATTATGGCCATGGAGATTAAATTTGTCAGAAAAATTACAGCTTGCTACTTCTCAGGCTTTGTTAGTAATCATAGCTGATAGAACACGTGAGATTAGCTCCTTCTTATATTCAAATTCAAATTCTTTATTGACATAATAGGTTACAGAAACTTGTTTGAAGCCTCTGACTCCTGAAGGTGTACCTGTATGTCAGGAGTCAGCGCCCTATCCCATTTTATTTGGCCTAAATGACACACAAATGTGCTACAAAAAAACAATTTTAGAAGAAGTGTTATAACAAAATAAAATAATAATAACAATGAAAAATGAAAAAAAAACTTAAGTTAATACAAATATCGCGCTGTATATCTGACAAGCTGGTATACATAAGCTTGAATAGTTTACTTGAATTAATGTTAGATAACAGATTATGAGGTAATATTCTACTTACTTATTTGTTGTACTTTATGGCATGAGAAGTTTTCTATTCTGAAGCTCACTAACGAAAAGTTTTTTTTTTGTTTATTTATATTGAAGATATGATGTCAGTAAGTTTTTTTTTTAACTGAGATTTTTGTAAATATTTTTTTTTTCTTACTAACTGTCCTTTTTGACACGCAAGTTTATACTGATGACGAATTGGGAACATCGATATTAACTAAAAGTTCATTTGTTTTCTTATGATGACGAGTCGGGACTGCTTGCGAATGTAAAATTTATTTGGTGACAAACGGAACAGTGACGAGTCGGGCATAACTCGTTTAAAATAGATAATCAAACCATCACTTTCGACAAAAACTAGGTACTTATACTGTGCAACTACAAATATCTTATTAAATTATAAAATTGTAACAAAAATATCCCGTGGACATTCCGCAAGACGTGATAACCGGGCAGAATTTGCATGTTACAACTTAGCACACACTTTCTTGATTTAAATGATAATTATCTGCGAAGCGGCATTGGGTAAAAAAACATTCTCACATAAATTGATAAAAAAAATCATCCCCATATTTCTTTTAGTACGATGGTATCTCAGTTTCGGCACCAAGAGGGTTATAAACGAGGACGTGACGTCATCGCGTCGTATCCGAAACGTGCTCAACACCTCATTCGGCCACAGTTGATGCGAGCGAAAAAATTAACTCTTATATCGTATAGAGAATGTAGCACGTTTTGTTGATTTTCTTACTTCTATTATAAGGCTTACCTGATGGTGTTAAAGTACCTTCTGCCTAAAAGTGCTGTGGTTAGAGCATACAATCTTTTTCGTGATAAAACCTTCATGCACGCTCGGTCTGGTACCGACTTGAACCATGGTGTTTCTCCCACTACCATAATTTGGGACCGCTAAGTACAATCACACGTCAAGTCCAAAGTTTATATACATCAGTAGATCTATAGGCGATAGTTTGTGCCAAAAGAATAAAAAGTATCCTATATCCTAACACCTGTACATTACGAAAAGCTTTCATAAAAATACATAACAGGTAGACTGGCAAATAGACAGACCAACAGATTTACTTGCGCATATATAATTTTTGAATGGATGATATTTTGCTACTGTTTTATGTCGTTTTTCGTGAGTTATTTAAATTTTGAAGATAATTCGCTACATGTAAAAGTAATTTCTCAAATAATGTTTCAAGATAAACGTAGCGATCAAAGTTAGAATGCAAGTTCACTGTACTCAAGATCTTTACCCGGTTGTATGTAAGTATTTTAAGAATAATACTAGCATTAAAAGTAAATTTTATGAAGCATATAAGTTCAATCTCGTTCATGTACGTAAAATAGAATGAATGCGTAGACAGCGTGACTTTCCAAAGACAAAAAGATTCACTGTCCGTTATTTTTTACCTTTCTATCAGCGACAACTATGATGGGAAAATTAAATATGTATAACTGGCATAAAATAAAAAGCTTACGCATAGTATATTCATATTTCGTCAGTAACGGTTAAGTCCCATGTAAAAGGGAGCGAGCCTATTGGCACCAACCATCAACACATCCAGACTCCGTGGCGGCTACTGAGAAATTTGGACACTTTGCCCGACCCAGAAATAGAGACCAGGTGGCGTACCATGACGGCTTAAAACATTATTGTTCCATTCTCATTCCACAGTAAAAAAGAGACGGAGCAATACAGGTCGTCTAGCTCCATCTCTTTCCCACTCTGGAGTAGGTATGGAACAATAATGCTTAAGCGTCATAGTAACCCCCGGGACCATGCTCAGCAACAGACGCTAGCAACCAGTAGACCAAACCAACTAAACTAGACTAAATTATGTCAATTGCGTTTAAAGTAGTTGTATAAGTACGGAACGTGATTGTCACTTCATTTGGGCCCTCTTGGCTATGAAGGCTCTAATTTAAGTATGTGTATTAAGGTCAGAAAGTTTTCGTCCAGTTATACAGGGTGTAACGGAAATGGTATATACATACTTAAGTGTGTGCTACAGACCATCAAACTGAACATGTTTCTCATCATAAAACATGTTTTTCAGCAAAAAAAAAAATCTGCTGCCCCATAGAAAATAGGGGATCGGACTGGGTAAAGAAAACGACATTCTATTTTGTCCATCAGACAGGTAATACAAAAATATTAGACACGTATTTTTTGTTTTATCAAAATATCAAAAAATTACTTAGTTAGAACTCATTAAAGTTGGAGAGTGGGGGCTTACTACGTCACAAGTGGGTATAAAACTTACCTACATGTGACGTCATGCGCCATTTCAACTCAATATATCTCCGTAATTTTATGACCACGTGAAAAAAGAAAAAATACGTGTCCAATACTTTTCAATAAACTAGCCGACGGACAAAGAAAATAAAAATAGGATTATCCCTTATTGCAATACCTGGGGCAGCTGATATTTTTTGACACCCTGTACAGTCTCACATGGAATCGAAATTAAAAAGATTCACAGTCCGTTATTATTGAGTTCATTATTTGGCATCATTGGCATAACTCCATATTCATGGATTTTATTTTGCTGTCAACTCTCAGTTAAATCTGCTTAAATTTTGAGCAAATTTAACTGCTTAAATTCTGTAAAAGCGAGCCTGAATGGAATTATTTTTAAGAATCAAAAAGGCTCAGTAATAAAGACCTTTAAAATGGAATTAATAAATAAATAACTTCAAAAAGTAATACAATAGACAACAGCATTTATTTAAAATAATAAGATGCCAACAATAAACAGCTGAAAATAAAGTACGTAAATAAAAATGAATACCGTACTCGGGGCAGCAGAAGAAATAAAACTGAATCTTAAGTAGACAGATAAGAAGGCGAGTTGCTTTATAAGAATGACTTTCTGTTCAGGACCAATGATAAGAGCTCAGTTAAATGGCTAATTAGGATTATGAAAGGCAAGTGAACAAACGAGATCCTTATCTTATTTCTCAGTAGGGAATAGCTTTCTGAGGAAAATTCTGCTTATTTTATCCAAAGATAATTGTCTTAATAATCCAAGAATGTTTCAAATAAAAAGAAATGATATCGACTCGCCAAGCCGTTGTCATTCACTTTGTACTAATAAATAAAATTACCTTTCGTTTTTGAAACGCTTCTGTTGTTAATGAAAGAATTTAAAGATAATTGTTTGAAGTTAAATAATAGACGGTTGTGTCTTTGCAGTTGTAGGTAAGTACTTTAAATGTAAAGTCAGTCAGTAAATTGTCTTGTAAATTATAAAGCTTATTATTTTAATTTAGTCCTGTTCGAAATTGCTGTCGCAAGTGACTTTAAGGTCAGGCCACCCTTCTCAAGTTTTATGAACTTGAACTGTCCTGTATGTAGTTAATGTAAGTAATAAGTTTCTGAAAACATATTTTTTTATTTGAGGTGGGCTCTTGACTCTTGTCTATTTTCATGTTATGCTCATAAAATACGCTGAATCTGACAATGATCGTCCAAACGGTCAAAAGTCCCAGCAGACGAACTGATGATAAAATTACAATTCAATAGTCGACGCTCCTGCTAAGTGTAAGCCCTTAACGTAATCTCTTTCTGGATTTTTATGACACCCACGCGATCCCTTTGATGAAAATATTATTAAAAAAACTCTAAAGCAATCTATTCAAAACGTAGGCATACTTAATAACCCGTTATGAGTACGAATAGCGTCTCCTATCCGTGGGTATAAAAAGATTTCTCCGGAACCTTTTCTCCTTCCCGAGTCGGAAGAACTTCTTTAACTATTTATGAGCCTTAAAGTCTCCCGATAACGATGAAATCCGAGCAAATTACCTCTTATCTAGTTCACCCTTTGTCGCGTGTCGTTTATACGTTGTGAGCATAATACTATTATGATTGGCGAAATGGGATGATAAACTTACTTGGTGCCGATGTCGCCCCAATGCGGCGAGTTGAGACAATTATCACGAGCAAATCACAGTTTTACACGATAAAGTTCGGGATTTGTGACACGAGCAGCTGATAACATCACACATATTGTGCGGATTTCAAACTCTGTCTGACGCTTAAGTTCCAAAGTTCGGATCTGGTTTTCTAACTCTGTTTCGGTTACTAGGATCTCAAGTTTTCTCATTAACTGAAACGTTATTAAGACTGCTAAGTCTGACAGTTTTAATTTCACAGTTTACCAGTTTCTCCTAAGTCGTATGTCAAATATTTTCCCTTCACTTAAATGTGCTCCGTTCCCACGAGATTTTCTTTTTACCACATTTTAACGTTATAAAATGTTTTTACAGCAGAATTCTAAACAGAAAAGACTGAAGCTAGAAACTGTAGTTCACACCAACGTACTATAAATTTAAAATTAAGTTGAAGTTGAGATACTTCGCGAAGAAATTGCTATTTCGAGAGTGCAGTTTAATATTTAGAATGTTACAAGCTGTCGACCTCGAAAGCACTGTGGTGAATTCCGGAGACTTGGACAAGAAGATTAAACTAATATTACCGAGACAAAAACAACGAGACACTAGTGCTGGGGAATTTTTTTTGTTTAATGTTGTATTTAAACAGTAAAAACGACGGCACGGTTGGCGCAGTGGTTGAGCGATCGACTTCTGCGCTGCATGTCTGTTTTCACGGAACATATATTTGTATGGCTTACATATCGTTGTTCCGGGTCTGGCTGTTTGTTCTATGTGAGTTTAAATGTTTGTAAACGCACCAACGATACAGGAGAAATTCCTAAATCGGGATGTTTTTTTTTTTTTTTAAATGGGCCGTTCATTTTCAAATGCGTAATTATTTAAAAAAAATGGAATGCGAATTGATTTCAGCAATCTGTTATTTGGCTTGATCATTGTTAATATCTTCATTGACTATAAAGTTATAGTTTTATCCCACTTTTACGGGCTTGCAGAAAAAATAACATTAAAAAAAACTTTTTTATGCCTTTTCAGTTATTTCTATAAAAGTTAGCTCTTCAATAAATCTGAATCTGCGACCCAACTTTATACCGCCCAACTCAAACTACATTTTCTCAGCCCAAAAGCTACCTTGCAGCAAAAATATTGCCGAGTTCAGATAATTCATGTCGCAAAGCGGTCTAAATATCGTTGTTTACATCTAGCCGAATAAATTCATAACTGAGAAAGGCTTAGGCAAGACAGTAAACTCCTAAATTCTTATTTCGTTCTACTACTAAAAGTATTGCAAAACAACTTGGTACTTTGTAGTTTTTATAAACGAAGAGTATATATAACAAGTCATATTTTTACGGATGTTGGCGTAGCGTGGGTGACGTCAACCTGGCTTTCCACGTGATAAGGGTCCGGTCAACCCTGTAAATTCATAACAAAGAAAATATGTCAGGTATCTATTACACGGTTCAAATGCGTACGAGAGATTTTTCCGACTGACACTGAAAATAATGTGATGCGTATCATTTTTCTTAAGCTTCGAAAAAAAAAATATATAGCTTTCTTCAGATATCTTAAATGACAGTAAGGTTATTGGGTTTGTTTTGAGGTGATTTAAAGGAAATTTTAAGATTACTTAGGACCAATCTTAATTGGATAAAGTGATCACGATGCTGGCTTAAGCTTAAGCTTAAAGCTTATTTCATTATTGACTCGCGCGACGCGACAGCGCTACACGAGGCATAGCGGTGTTGCCGCGTCGCAAAGCCTTGCACAAAGGCGCGACGCGGCACTGTGGCAACTTTGTGTTGCTCGTCGCGCTCTCGAAGAAACGCAGAAACGCGTCGCGTCGCGCGAGTCTGCAGGAGCATTTTATGCTTTAGTAAAATAGGTGTCAGCACTTTTGTTGTTAGACTATTTTTTTTCAACGATAACACAATTTCAGTGAGTATTTTGAAGAATTTTAAAATGGTTCTACTGAAATTCTGGGAACTCTGTACCTAGTTTGTAATTATGTTCCTTCAACGAAAAATATAACAAACCGTGAATCCAGTTTCTCCTGAAAAAACAATGAGGACGTGCAATTTAATTAAATGTTTAATTGTAGCTTACTCTAGCCACACAATAGAAATTAGAACAGAAGGTTGATCCTACAATATACAGAGTCTCCAGTTATAAGACTGCCAGTAAGACAAAATGTCTGCAGTATTTGGTATTATTAAAGGGCATCCTGTTTAAGAGGCAACAGCACATGTAGACTAGACGCTTTATGTTCGCTCATAGCAAGCACAATGGTGACTTGTATTTAACGATGGGTGGTAATCGATCAAATAAACATGGAACCAGCACATAAACAGGATTTTTTTTTCTGTGTGCTTGATTTTTAAAATATACTAACTAAACGTTTCGTTAGTGGTATATGTATACTACACTCTGTGTCTGTTATCACAAACAGAAGTGCGTCGTGAGAATAGAAGCAGCATTTGCTGGTTTGGTCTGAGAATGTGAACCGATCTTCAGATACTTTTAGATACTAAGGCGATTTTTTTGTTTATTTATGTGTACCGCTTTTTACCCGTTTTATTACTGGTCTTATGGAGCTAACCTTCTGCAGATTATCTATTTTACGCCACAGCGAGTAGAAAAACGTGAATATAAAAATAATTGTCGAGCGACGTTTATTAAAGCCGATGAGTTTAATCTAAGGAGCCTGGATCGTGCTATGATTGGCCTACTAAGTACAAGCTCATTAATTTGAAACCTGACTAGTTTGTTCGAGGAATTACTTTATGAAAGCGAAGTTATTATTTTCTTTTAATTTATTACCACGGTAAATGGTTCGTTTGTTAATAGTATAATTTTCTTAACAATGATACTCTATTAACGTTTCAAAATTAGCCAATCAATGTAGTGGAATGCAAATTGATACTTATCGTAGGCCATTCTCGATGGTGAATCGATCATTATTGGTTGAATCTCGTGTTCAGGCCTATAACGAGGCGTCGTTTACAAAGCTTGGCAAAGTCATCAGTTTTCGTGTCTTACAAACGTTGCTCTTCTCTTTTTTTACTCTTTAAAAAATACTTTGCTCCACACTAGTAATTTCACCTGTATCGTGGGTGCGTTTATAAACATTTAAACTAACATACACAAATACCCAGACCCATAACAACTATCTGTAGGCAGTACATATTTGTTCCGTGCGGGGTTCGAACCCACGACACGCAGCGCAGCAGTCGATCGCTCAGCCACTGCGCCAACCTAACGCCATTTACAAGTAAAACTACCTCCAGCCAGATTTTTTAAAGGTCTGCTATAAGGTCTCTTGATTGTTCAAATGTAGGTATTAAACATCAACTAGATTCTTCAATATTTTGCTAGTATTTTGATAGTATTTTATGAACAAATATAGTTAGTTGACACGAAATATGATCGTGCGGGTGCCCTTAGCGTGTAGTCGCTTAGTTTGTAAGTTATTATGCCCTGGCTGGAGGTCTTACTCTCAAGGCACCCACAGGATAGTCCGGTTAAGCAGACGACAACCTCATAGGTTGAACTGCGAGATTCCATTCATAAACAAAAAATGTGATCCTGTTTTTTTTATTTTTATTATTGCTTCATTATCCTAGTATGGAAGACAAAGACATGCTACGCCGACCCCAAATAAATTGGAATAAATAAATGAATAAATAGGAGAATGATGAATAATGATATCCCATGAATTAATTCCATGATTATCCAATTGAATTTAAACCTACAATAGTTCGGGATATTACAATTGTTATTTGATTTTACGATTTTAGCATGAAGCCTATGAGCATTCGACTATTTTATCCAATAAACATTTTACGTAATAGCACTCTGTCAAACATTCGAAGAAACAATAAGATGAATAGAATATCAGTGAAATCACTAGTTAAATACCTAGTTGAGCGTTCCACTTTGACTTTAAACGCAAAACTTAAAGTGCGAACAGTCGCAAGCAAGTTCAAAACGTTTCGAACAACGGATACGGCTGAAATTCTGCACGTAGACCGTAGAATCTTTGAAACCACGGCAGGCATATATGACTCCTAAGGGGGTAAAGAAAATGTAACTTTCATACGACTGAATTGGATTCCCATCGTTTTGCCAGTGGGAATTGCAGGACTTCAGCGATGCAGAAAGCATAGGTACGATTGTACACTCGTGGAAAAAGTAAAAGAGGTAAGTGCAACGTAGAGAGCTTTATTGATTAGCAATTGAGATAAAGAATGTTCACAGATGCTGAATTGCCAAATTGAAGAAGCAAACGTTTGGCAAAAGAATGTGATTTTTCGTTGCAGCAATTTAATTATTCTGAATTTTCGCGAGGGTATATTTTAAAGTAATTAGTACTGGTAGGTAATAGTTTTCGTGTAAGTATTTTGCAACTGGAAGAAGATATATAATAATTATAGCTAACCAACTCAAAATTGATGTTTATCCTCTCTCTCTCTTTTACTGTACTCTGCTACATCACATAAGCAACTTGAAATGAAGTCAATAAACAGATTGACATACTCAGTCTAATTATATACCCGTGTCGTAGAGTTCAGTAACCTGTCACTAGTACGTACAGTAAATAGGTACACGGGATACTGGCCTTGCGCAAACAGGATTGTATCTTGCCCAGCGACCAGTCTCACTAATACCGTTAGCTTGTAGCGGAATAAGCTCAACATACAATATTGGACACATCATGTAGTTACAGTATTTGGGTAGCGCCTGCGTGACCTACTTAAGGATTTAGCAGACGGGTCACAGCCAAAGATTTTCATCGTTAGATTCGCATGACCGCGACCACAGATGCTCACGTTTCACGTTTGTTGACATTTAAATTATTAAATAACTAACGCATATTTTCTCAGTATGAACACGTGTGATCCAAGTACGGGCACTAGAAACGATTTAAATCTTTCGCCACAGCTTAACGCTACTGCGGCGAAAATGTCGCCGGGTTGTGGCAAGCATGACTGGCAACATTGGTCCATTGTAGTTCCTCAAAGTTACGTAGTGTTTTTATGCGGCTACTTGCGAGTGTGGTAACAATATCGTCGATACTGAACACGCGTTTGTGACTCAAACTATCGAACTGCATACTTTGTTGTCGGCCACATTTTGTCTCTGTAGCACGTCCGTACAGATCCTTTAGAATAGTAGAACGCTTATTTCGATGGAAACGTGACAATTAATTCTTATTTAAAGAGATGTGACAGTAAGAGGAAAAAGTTTCATTTAAGTGGCAGACGAAAACTGAGGCATAAAATTAGTAAATTTCTATGGGAAGGATGTACTAAATACGTGATAACCTTTTGTACCCCTTTTTTTTTACGGATGGGAAATCATCAAATGACTTCTCCGGCTCTGGGCGGAGCGGGAGGGAGTGTCAGACTTGACTGACTAAAACCCACCCATGTTCCTTCTTAGCCCTTTGTGTTCCAGGGCCGCGGTATCTCTTTCGAACAACCCGCAGCCCTGGCAGGCATCGGCCCTCTCGGACCCCTTCCGATTTGCTGACATCTCCTTGAGGCGCGCGTGGAACACAAACGGGCCGTCGACACGGCCTGTCGTCATGAGACGGACGGACGGTGAGCTAGCCCATTACTCACCGTCCACAGGCTCGCGCCTACGGTGGCCGGGGGCCACTGGTTGCCCCCCGACGCCCTGGGCGTCTCCCGCGGCGGCTGGGACGTGAGGTTCTCTCCCTCTCACGTTCCGCCACCTCCTTCGCTAGCATGACTGCTTCGCAGAAGGAGGCGAAGGCTTCCCATTCCCTCTCGCTCCGGACCATGGATTGAACCAGGGCCGGACGCGAGAGGTCGCCGCCGAGTCAGCCCAAGCGGGGCAGAGCTCCAAGGTGTGCTCCACCGTGTCCTCCGGCCGATCCTCGCAATGGTAACACCCGGGCGTTTCCTCCCGCCCAGTTCCCGGTTCAGTGCAGGAACCTCCCGAAACAACCGTGTCCGGTGAGGACCTGCGTCAGGCGGAAGGTGAGGGCGCCGTGCCGCCTCTCTAGCCACTCCTCAAAGAGGGGACTTATCGCCACTATTGTGGCGTGCCCTGCACGTGGTTGCGATAGTCGCTGTCTCCATGCCACCATGAGATCGCGCCGGAGGTCTGTCCGCTGAGCGACAATTTGCCGCGGAAGCGGAGTTTCCCCCCAGCGTAGTGCCTCCGCGCGCCATTCGTACAGGCGCGCGAGCACTATCGCCTCCAGATCCCATGGTGGCAATCCGGCCAAGAGGCTCGCCGCCTCGCCGGAGATCGTGTGGTACCCCCGGACCAGCCTTACGGCTACCACCTTCTGGGGCGCGTTCAGGTAATGGGCGGCTCGCCGCCTCAAAGAACGCGCCCACGCCGGGGCCCAGTAAAGGGCCATGGACCGCACGATCCCCGCATAGAGCCTCCGGCAGGAGGCGTTTGGATCCCCCAGGTTGGGCAAGAGCCGCTTGAATGCAGCCCCTGCCCGTTCCAGTTTTGGGACCAAACGTCGGAAGTGCTCAACGAAGTTCCACCGGCTGTCGAGGACAAGCCCTAGGTAGTTTAGCGTCGACTCAACGCCGATGGGAACCCCTCCTACCGTCAGTATGGATCCCGACGGTGGCGCATTCCGAGGCCAATGAAAGCACATGGCCTCGGACTTGTGCAATGCCACCGAGACCCAGCTGCCGGATTCTCTCCACGACTATCGCAACCCCGCGTGTCATTAATTCGGCCGCCGCCTCGTGCGACCTCCCCTGTGCCAGCACCAGCGTGTCGTCAGCGTAGCAAACTACGCTGACACCGCTAGGGAGGTCAGCGCGCAGCACCCAGTCGTAGCCGATGTTCCACAAGGGTGGCTCCAGAACCGATCCCTGTGGAACACCGCATGACATCTCTCGCCGGTTCCTGCGACCGGGGTAGATGACGAGCGAAGGCCTACCCTTAGCTTTACTCTCTGTTCTGCCTTCTACCATGTAAAAAAAAAGCGTGACCTTACAAACAAGATCAGTCAATTTACTTTAAAAATACTCGCTGCCTACCTTTGTACCCCATCCACCTTGTATTTTTCGCATAGGGTGCACGTAACGTTACTACTATGCACGACGTTTTCAGTTCGATTCATGAGTCAGGCAAAGTGTTTGAGGTTCTTTCATCAGGAATTTTTCAGTTGCAATAGGCTCGCTCCCTATTTTACATGGGACTTTAATACAAGGTGTTGTTTTGCATCCTCGTCAAATTTCAGGAGGTGGTCACAAAAGACATAAATAATCAATTAAAATTACGGTACCTAGTTAATTATTAAAAAACGCTGATTTTTTTGATTTTTTAAGTTTGTCAATATTTCAGAATAACCCCCTTACCGTGGTTAAGGGAACAAGAAATTATCGAATAAATGTTTGATATAGTTTGTAAGTGTGTAAGCGAGGTTATAGGGCGAGAACCAGATGGGTCGCGTTTAAAACACGGGTGGTTCACACTTACCGATTTCCGTAAATAAGAAAAGAAAAAAAAAAATTACCTACCCATTTTATTATTGATTCGGGACGAGAATCATTAGCATAGTTCCTCCTTGAATGAACTTGAACGCTTTATTTCAAGTGATGATTATGACGATGATTATTTTGATTCTACTATATTTTTTCAATATCTAGTACAAACTGTCGTGAGAGTGGTAAAAAGATCATTCATCGCTTGATTTTTATCCATTTCATAAATAAAATACACCTCAATATCTAAGCTACAATAACACAAAGCGGAATCAATTACGGAGTCCAGTCGTAAAACTTCCTTAGGTTCACTTTATGGGCACAGGGTCAAGGCATCTGCTTCTAATGGCCGCCTTTTTATTGCTATCTGTAATATCGACTTATGGCTGGCATATTAATTTCACACCAATTTCGTAATGAAAGTAGCTACCTAGATAATCCATGTCTATAATTACTACAAATATTTAACGCTAATATTTATAAACTTTATTCCAGAAGGTTTATTATTAAATAAAATCAAATTTAACAAAAACCTTTTTGTTTAAATAAATTAGATTTTCACTATATCGTAAAAACCTTCAAAGGCATGAATATTGTAGTTGATTAGATTATTCTGTGCAGGCTAAGGTTTAAAACATGTTTTAAAAAGTTTCACTTAATATAAAACTAAATAGGATTGCTAATTGCTAAAACGAAAAAGATAAGACTATTTTCTTATTTTTCAAAGAATTGTCTGGCATGAAATACCTTTCGGCTATATGAAGGTCCTTGTACCACGAGCCTTTGAAAGCAAAGCCTTTTTTCAACTTGGATTCAAACTTGTAATTGAAAGCCGCTAAGTTATACAAAATTACACGCACAAATTTAGTTCCTTAGTATAGAGTAACTAACTTATTAATTAACCTATCATATAGCCAAGGAAAATCTTTGTTATAAAAATATGTCTTTCAGATCACTACAGTTTATAAGACGAAAAATCCAATTTCCATATCTAAACCAATACTTTTCATACATTGAAAACAGACTATTGTCCCATCAAATCCGATTGTGAATTCAATAGAAAACTTCAACTTTTGTAGAATAGATGAAACTTCTAGAACCGACCAGTTGTTTGTTTCGTCTCAATTCACGTAATCGCAGTTGGAAAAACAAGTAATTGGTTCTCTCTGTGAAGTTAGAACGTTGATAAATAAATAAAACAGAAGAGGGAAGGTACAGTCGAGAAAAGAGACAGGTTACCATGTCAGTCAGTATCAGTGCATAATTCTGAACCCCCACACATATAATTTTTTCATCGGTATTTTTTTTAATAAGCTGTTTCATACCGTTTGACCGTGTAGGTATTGAACCTTTTGCACCGGCTATTTAAAAAAAATATACCGATAAAAAACTTCTATGTTTTCGCGTCGATGCCAGTTACACCCCGTAAATTACATTGTCTTAAAAGTAAGCAGATACAATAAACCATTTATTTTAGGATGGTATTTAAAAGTACTTCAATTTATTCCCATTTCATTTACCTAATTTTGCCTGCGTTCCACCAAATATACTGAATGTGCACCAAAATATGTTCATTAAAATATGTCATAACGAGCATCTATTTAACAACTGTTGCGAATTTGTAAAAATAGTAATACACCTAATTTTAAAAACAAGCATTTATTTTTTTAGTTTTACGACGTAGCCCTGCTACGCGGGGCTCCTATTTCTGTCTACAGGGTTTAAAGTAACCTAACACGAAGGTTATGTCGGGATCTTAGTTCGCTCGCTCCGCTCGCTCACAAGACCCCGCCATCCCCTTCTAACCTAACCTGTCCAAGTCGGGGTGCCCCAAGAAGTCAGGAATATTTGGTGCACGATCAGTATTTTTCGGGGAGGAATAAAATAGTTATTGTTACAATAGAATATTTGCAGCGCACTACAATAAAAAAGTGTTATATCTTGGTGTTAATTTGGAATTTGTTTGAAGTAACATATTTTGTTGGCCGAGTAGTTTAATTATAGTAAAAAAATTAAACGGATTTAAGATCAATATTTTAGAAATGCATACATAGATGTACCTTTAGATTCTTGGTGAACACAAAAATATTATCCTTTATTTTATACTAGCTGTCCGGCGCAACTTCGTCTGCGTCACATTTTCCCCGTTTCGCAACATTTTTCATTGCTGCTCCGCTCCTATTGGTCGAAGATATATAACCGGTCTATATAGGCCGTGATGATATATAGCCTATAGCCTTCCTCAATAAATGGGCTGTCTAACGCTTAAAGGATTTTTCAAATCGGATCAGTAGTTCCTGAGATTATCGCGTTCAAGCAAACAAACAAACAAACTCTTCAGCTTTATTATTAGTATATTAGATTCGTTTAGCCAGCTAGATTTTTGTACAATATTTCTAATTGTTTGATACTTTATTCGACATCAAAATTATTACACAGCTCTTTTACAATATTTCAAATTCTTATCTTCCAGGAACGCTTTGGATGGATTCAGTAAACATAAAAATAAACAAGAAAGATAAGCAAGGGAGTAGTCAGTACAACAATGTTGTTAATTTACTAAGACTGATTATATTCATACATAAGTGAGTGCGTATAGTCTAACACAATTTAAATAAAGCATTTGAGAAAGCAGTAGATAAGTGGGTATTTTTACATACAGGGTGTAACGGAAAGGGTATATACATCCTTAAGGGTGTGCTACAGACCATCAAACTGAACATGTTTCTCATCACAAAACATGTTTTTCAGCAAAAAAAATATCAGCTGCCCCATAGAAATTTACAATACCTATTCGACCCAAATGTATAGGCAGCTGATATTTTTTTTTGCTGCAAAAAATTTTTTATGTTGAGAAACATGTTCAGTTTGATGGTCTGTAGAACACCCTTAAGGATGTATATACCCTTTCCGTTACACCCTGTATACACCGAACTCTTTGTTTGACTGTAATAAAGTAAAGAAAATATAGTTCTTGGAATTAAAGCTCCCTTTGTATCCAATACTCAATAGGGGATCGGACGGGGTAAAGAAAACGACATTATATTTTGTCCGTCAGACAGGTAATACAAAAATATTAGACACGTATTTTTTGTTTTATCAAAATATCAAAAAATTACTTAGTTAAAACTCATTAAAGTTGGAGAGTGGGGGCTTACTACGTCATAAGTAGGTATAAAACTTACCTACATGTGACGTCATGCGCTATTTCAGCTCAATATATCTCCGTAATTTTATGACCACGTGAAAAAAGAAAAAATATGTGTCCAATACTTTTCAATAAACTACCCGACGGACAAAGAAAAAAAATAGGATTATCCACTATTCAGGTCAATAGAGTCAGAGCACCTCTTATTGGCTGTCGACCTGAAAGTGATGATACCAAAAAGTGAAATCATGATCATAGCAAGGTCAAAAGGAAGAAATGAATTGACTTCCGAGAATTTGGTAATGTGCTTTGATTTTATTTCAACAGCATTTATTTTGCATTTGATTTTGCTTGTTCCTGTATAAGCCAATCAAAAGCGTTATTCAACTTTTTTTTAAATCTTTCTAACCATTAGCATTTTATCTGACCAGCCTAAAACAAAAACAAAGAACGTAAAATAAAATAGCAGTCTCACTCGGTACATAATTTTCTACCTCTCATTTCTCACAAAATCTGCAATAAAAAGTCTAAATGCATTTTTTTCACCGTCCTCATTACAGCCCCAGTCTGATTTTCATTGTAAGAATATTTCACAGTTATTTTATGGGCAAAAATGAATGCCGCAAGCTGTTGAAACTTCATTTGATAAAATAAAGGACTTGGTTTTTTATAGACACTAACTATGCGACGAAAATTTGTGTACGCTGTTCACTTTAAAAAACTTCTAAAATGTAGCTGCATCATCACATCAGAATATTCTATCACGAAAATATTTACAATGAATTATCTAAAAGCTCTATTCTCTATGCTGAAAACCTTTTACATGCGATAAAATATAATTCGTACTCATAATTTTCACAACTGGTTGCGAAACTCAGTTGCCATGGCGGCCGAAAGGATAACTTTTTGATTTGATTTTTATTTCATGCTTTTTAAACTTATATTATTTTTTCATAGCCTTCATTGTCCCACTCCTGGGCAAAGGCCTCCGCCAAGTCCTTCCACTCTTCTTGGCGTTGCGCCTCTTTTCGCCAATTATTGAAAACAGGGAAATTATTTTTTAAAAATCCTGTGCCTTCAACCACTAAGTAGACCGCTTAGTACAGGCACAAAAAAAAGCGGACCCCCCACGCTACGATGCTTGGATTTATTTCTTTTTTATTTTTTGAGAGGTTTTTTGTGTCGGGGGTTTTTCATGGAGCGTCCTATCTATCCGACTAAAACATCCATCTGTAACCAAATTCTTTTCTGTGGACCGTTGCAGTAACTAATTTTGAGTAGAGGAGATATTCAGAAAGAGGAGATACCTCCCCTGACAGTCACTCTTTTTAAAACAATACAGCCCAGTAAAATAGTCTTTTAAGTTCGGTATACTTGGGTTCATTAAATATTGGTTTACAAACCATAATAAGTACCTACTTTTGGCATCACTTAGTTATACATCTAATTGACACGCGTTATCAAGATAAATATTTATTATGAAAATTTGCTTACATAATTATAACATTTCTGAAAAAATCTAATATCAAGTTATATTCTTATGCATTCTTTCTTGTTTTCTTCTTAAAAGTAAAACTGCACAGAGAGAATAGTTGAAGGCTATGAGAAGGCTCAGCTATGGGACACAAAAGGCTAGGAAAAAAAAACTTACGCAAAAAAAACTTTTTACAAAAAAATATAACCGACTTCCAAAAAAAAAAAAAAAGTGCAAAATAATATTTTACTTTCGTCAGTCGGTGACTTGTCGGTTGTCTTGTTGTTGTTTCTTTCTTTTTTTTGCCACCGACTTCTGAAAGTAAAATATTATTTTGCACTTTTTTTTTTTTTTTGGAAGTCGGTTATATTTTTTTGTAAAAAGTTTTTATTATACCCTTTTCAGTTGTAGTATCTCACTTAAATTCTTGTCTAGTATCATTTTTACATTGTAACTAGACACCAGTACATCGTCCATACATACGACAAAGGACAAAATGCATAATAAAGGGGATGACTCAAAAAGTACCAAAGCAAAGATAATATTCATATGGGCCAAGTATCATCCCATTAAGCCGACCCCAAGATAGTTTGGGAAAAGGCTAGGCAGGAGAACCGGGCAAGCTTTCTCTACCAAATGAATGAAGATTCATGTAAATCGGTCCAGTAATCACGGAGAAATAGGTGTACGTGATAAATTTACAAATAAAATAAAATGAAAACTACAGGGCCAAACTACATAACATTTTTTATGGGACCAAATAGCAACTATTCCGCATCAAACTAAAGAAGTTAGTAAAGTAATAAGTCTCAGCGTAATCGGTGTACATTCAACAAAAACTAATCGAATTGATAACCTTCTCCTTTTAGAAGTCGGTTAAAATAAAAAAAAATAAAAAGATTTCTATTTTTTTTTAATTATTACTTGTACATACACCTGGAAATTGCATACCGTTACAATTCCAACAAGCCCAAACACAGCTAAGATACATGTCTTATTATTGAGTTCCGGTGCCTGTCTCTAGGATTCATCATCAGATCTGGTGATAGAATAATTCTTATTGAACGCAAATGCTTCACTTGTTGTAGAAAATACCAAAACCGCTGTAAGTTTTCCTATAAAATTTGAGGGTTGCCCTCGATTTCTCCAGGATCCAATCATCAGATCCTGACTTGGTGACTATGGGACCACTTCAGAAGTATCTCCTTTCGAACAAAAAAATAATTTTGAAAATCCGTCCACAATTGGCGGAGTAATCGCGTAACATACACACAAAAAAAAAAACATACCGTCGAATTGAGAACCTCCTCCTTTTTTGAAGTCGGTTAAAAAAGAATAATAGGAATTTTATAAGTCTAGTACAAAAAGTCATGGCATTATAAACTTGGACAATCGGAGCACATATACTTTCAACATTCCACAACTTGCAAATCTAGTTTTAATCAACTCGATCAGGGTACAATAAGCCGTTCAAATCGTTGATCGCAGTTCGGCACACAGAGTACGGCTCTAATGCCCCGGTTTCATGCACGGAGACCGGAAGGGTCTCGATATGTAAACAGCTCTGACCTATGCTGGTTTGATCGCGGGAACGTTGCTTAAGCATCCTCCAATTCAAGTGGCACGACTGTGGACTGACTTTGTACACAATACGACGTGGCGATGACGAAATTCCAAGTGAAGTTCAAATTTTATCACTTGCATCTTGTTATACATTTCAAATCACTCGTTTACGATAAGGATGACATAACTCAAATATTTAAATTTTTCGATGTTGTTTGTAGTTGAGTTTAAAATGAATAAATTAAGTAACGAAATATGTAAAATAAACCTTTCATCTTTTAATAAATGGTTAGTATTTTTTTGCATAGAAGCAAAAAAATACTATCAAAGTAATGAAAATATTTTTGTCTAACTTAAAAAAAACGCTGTCCTGCTTAATTCTTATTTTTCGAGTTATATCATTAGTGTTGCAAACAAGAAAAATGTCGTAAGAATCATTGAAATTGTTTACTGATGTTTCGTTCCTATTTTTTAGCAACCATTCCTTTGCACTTGTTACATCATGGAGTCTTATTACTTATTACGTCATCCGTGTTCCTTTTTTCTCAAAACTTTTCTCCTGAGGAACTAGTAATAAAAGGCAAGTTACCTCCTATCGGATCTTTCCGTTACTTACCGTTTCTCGTAAATTATCTCACTATCTCCTCTTTCAAATTTCATCAAGCGAAAGCACTCAACTCGATCTTCTCTGTACCCTCGTTACAAGTGTCTTACTTACGGGCTGCGACTCCACTTAGTTTTGTGACGTCACTTGTAACTTACCCACTTATTACATGGGAGTTTGACTTTAGACTTTGGTGGAGGTTAGAACCATGCACAGACGGTGCTTTATACAATTATACATCGAAGTCAAACAATGTTGATTGGTTCAAGTTTTTATGTATAACTAATGAGTGTGTGTGTGTGTGTGTGATATGGGAAGTGAGTCATTTTTGCCAAACTTCCATACAAAGTTCTCCTATTTAACCTCTTTCGCGGAAGAATTCTCAATATATTATTTCCTTAGTACCTTGGCTAGATAGGGACTTCTTGTGTAAAGCATGCTTGCGTTGTCTGTTAGTAAATCAATGAATATAGAAGATTTCAGAAGTGAATTTTGTTAAATACAAGTTGTTGTTTTGCGTCCTCGTCAAAAAAAAACAAAAATAAATATCCCGTTGCAAGTGTTATTAATAGTGTTAGAGACCATGTCAGTTTAAAAACTTATATCCTCGTCAAAATTCAGGAGGTTGTCACAAAAGACATAAATAATCAATTAAAATTACGGTACCTAGTTAATTATTAATCAACGCCAATTTTTTGGTTGTCAGTCTTTCAGAATAACCCCCTTAACGTGGTTTAGGGAATAAGAAATCATATAATAAACGTTTGAGATTCTTCGTAAGTATGAAAGCGCGGTTATAGGGCGAGGATCAGACGGGCCGCGTTTAAAACACGGGTGGTTCACACTTACCGATATCCGTAAATAAGAATAAAAATAAAAATGACCTATCCATTTTATTATTGATTCGGGACGAGAATCATTAGCATAGTTACCTCCTTGAATTTGACGAGGATGCAAAACAACACCTTGTATTTTCTTGCTTTCGTTATACCTGTAACTTACATATGATTGAAGTAGTTATACACGGCGACACATCAAGCTACACATACCAGTATAACATGGCCTCGCTTAGTATAGATTTCACGTTCATTGAGAGATCCGCAAATACTGGCTTTGTATTGCTTCGTACGTATTCCGGTCTCTTCCTCTAAAACTAATCAAGTGTATAACTCTCAGATGAATAAGTATTGTTATTTCAAAAGAAAGGTACTCTATGTTTGAATAACAGTCACAAGGGCTTGTAAAGAACTCGCCATGCGAGTGTATTAAGGAAGGTCGTATTATTTTAGTATAACATTAGAATAAATAACGGTTTGGGTTACCAGTCAAGCCCACACAAGCTTGAACAATACTTAAGTAAGAAATACTTCTTCTGACCATAAAAATTGAAAGGTACAGATAATAAATGTTTCCTTGAAAGGTGGGTATTTTTATCGTTAATTGCCATTTTGTTGTAAACAATGTTACTTGTTTTTTGCGGTATTTTATGCAGGAAAAATACTGAGAAACGATAATACCTACTAATGTTATTGTAGTTTATGTGATTAAGTGTTTTCTATGAATGAAGTCAATCAGTATTTCTCGATATAGTTCAAATTCTATTGGGGATTGACGAAACTATATTAGGTAATAAAGAATGGCTAAGTTCATTCTCGCTGTATTTAGCATAACGTTCCCAACACTGGGACAAAAACCATCCCTCTGTAAGTAGGAAGGAATGATTCATAATCCACCACACTGGCCCAGGGCTGGTTGGTCAATGTTTCATATTTTCGAAGATTTGGTTCTAGGACATGCCAGTTTCTTCTGGGTGTTTTGTACTACATTTTCATGGCTTAGTTGCCAAACTGGTTTAGATGACAAGCAGAGGAGTTGGTAGCCTGAAGTAGTAACATAGTGTAATTAACACTGTTATTCTTAGTTATGAACTGAACTGAAGTTGAATTTAACCACGCCTGTATTCCGCCCTGTTTGTTTATAAATTGAAATATTATACTAACTCCTACTTTTCATCTGTTCAATCTGAAGTAACCGGAAAACTAGTAATTATAAAGGGTGTAAATCAACACTTAACGAAGCCGAAGGGCAGTTGTTCTTCCCGTCATTGCATTTTTTTTTATTGGACTATACCTGGGAATCTTCTTGTTACGGAGATATTGGAGGACAAGTTCCAACAATTTCACAAGTAAAAAAAAATAAGAACTTTACTTTAAATGCTGTCATGACCTGTTTACTAGTTATTGCATTCATCAGCATAATGTTTTGAGTGCGTTACATTGAGTTTTAACCGTAAAACGTTATTTTTCATCCCAAGACGAAAATCGTTTGATAGTGCAGAATGCTTGGTTGCCGGCTACGTGTTTTTTTTTCTTAATGGCATCTCGCAGTTTAACCTATGAGTATGAGTCGTCTGCTTAACCGGACTATCCTGTGGGTGCCTTGAGAGTAAGGCCTCCAGCCAGGGCATAAATAAACTTACAAACTTAGAGACTACACGATAAGGGCACCCCCTGTGGGGTACGAGCCTCGGCTTAGGGCGTCGCTGGGGGAGGACAGCAAGGGGACAGGCTGGATCTGAATTATTATTAAGGGGCTGATTTAAAACTACTGGCACAGCATCGCGGGCTGGCTCGAGCGAGGGTCGGGGACGGCATGGACCGGGACGTCGCGACGGACCTCAGCCGCGAGGTCGGAAAGACGGCGGTTTGTGTCCGGAGGTACCTTATTCGAAAATCCGCCAATTGCGGTCAATAAATTCTAGGAATACGATTTGGTGGGTGTTTTTAACTGTTATCATGGCAAAAAAGGTCGAATTAGTTCAAAAATGGGTATGGGAAGGCTCTTAGATTATGGGTGTCTAACTTCATCCAGGAAAATTAAAATATTCGCACATTATTTGAAAGCCCTGGACTGGCAGTATTTCTATAAAATAGACCTCGCAGCAACATTTTTTTTTTTTTTTTTTTTTTTTTTTATTATAAATAGGCTCGCGTTTGACCACTATCTCACCTGATGGTAAGCGATGATGTGGTCGACGGTGAAGCACGCTTGCCTAGAAGAAACCTATTCACTCTTGACTTGAAGACCCCCAGATTGTAGCTATCGGGAAACACAGACTCCGGCAGGGAATTCCACTCCTTAGCGGTACGCATAATAAAAGTATTCCCAAAGCGCTTAGTGCGTATAGGTGGGATGTCCACCATGTACCGATGGCGCATCGCCGTACGTCTGGTAGTCCGATGATGAAACGGGCTAGCTGGAATTAGGTCATGCAATTCCATCGCACACTCCCCGAAATGTAACCGGTAAAAAACCGATAGGCTGGCAACTCGGCGACGATGTTCAAGGCTCTGGAGCTTAGATTTGACCAGTGCCTCATTGCCAATGAGCCTCTTGGCCCGCTTTTCAACCGACTCAAGTGCATCAAGCTGGTATTTGGCAGATCCGTCCCAGAGATGAGAACAGTACTCCATGCATGATCGAACTTGCGCTTCATACAAGCTGAGCAGCTGTTCTGGCGTGAAGTACCTTCTCACCTTTGCAAGGACCCCCAACTTTTTGGCAGCCAGCTGTGCCTTTGCCTCAATATATGAGCCAAAATTGAGGGTTGATGTTAAAGCTGTCGTTAACATGCAATGTTAACGACAGCTTTAAAAACAGCAAACGACGTATTTAAATTAAAATACTTCAATTTTAAAGCTCATGGGCAACCAACTCATTTGAAAGTTTTTTCATTACTAGCCCTGTGTAAACGAGGACCCGTGGTTC
Source organism: Cerastis leucographa (assembly GCA_963082945.1). NCBI lineage: Eukaryota > Metazoa > Arthropoda > Insecta > Lepidoptera > Noctuidae > Cerastis > Cerastis leucographa. The sequence continues at coordinate 13,101,440 of OY720356.1, read as the reverse complement.
TGTGAATGTGTTCAGTGTTACCAAAATCACTCCGAATTTAGGCGTTCCATATAAAATTTGCATTTTTCCCGCATTAGCTAAAGGGTCGACTACTTTTAGGGGCTGATTCAGGCTTCAGAGATAGGAGAATGCAAACGAAAAAATATAAGGTATTTATCTCTTTGCGAAGAGGAAATTATAAACGTAGCTAACTACTTTACCCAAGAATAAATAAACGCCCACAGGATTAGTTTCGCCAATTTCCTGTTGAATTGGGTTGAATCTGACTTTGTCTCTGTCATCTCTGACCTAGACTAGAGTCAAAAGCAAACCAACCTCAAATAAAAAAAAAATGTCTGAACAAAAAACGATCTCAAAAACCTACACAAAAATAATGTCTCCGTGATTTTAATTTCTCCTTTTTTTTTTTTTTTTTTTGTGAATGGCATCTCGCAGTTCAACCTATGAGGTTGTCGTCTGCTTAACCGGACTATCCTGTGGGTGTCTTTAGAGTAAGGCCTCCAGCCAGGGCATAAAAACTTACAAACTAAGCGACTGCACGCTAAGGGCACCCCCTGTGGGGTACGAACCTCGGCTTAGGGCGTCGCTGGGGGAAGACTGCATGGGGACAGGCTGGATCTGAATGGTATCATTATTTAGGGGCTGATTTAAAACTACTGGCACAGCATCGCGGGCTGGCTCGAGCGAGGGTCGGGGAGGGCATGGACCGGGACGTCGCGACGGACCTCGACGGCGAGGTCGGAAAGACGGCGGTTTGAGTCGGAACTTTTTAAGAGTGCTAGTCTCTTTGCTACTCTCCTGGAGGAGGGTGATAGCATCATCTGGAGTGACAAGGGTATGCCTAGGACGGCGTACTGTACTAATGCGCGAGGGTTCGTAACGGGCGGCCGCTGCGATCAGGGGATTACGGTGTTTAATGGCGTTATCGAAGAAACGCTTCGAAAGACGTTTCATAAACTGAAGGACGGTGGGCATTCTAAGGTCTACGTGTAGACGGTCATTACGGACATAAAAAGGGGCTCCCGTGACTCTACGTAAGAACCGGTTCTGTAAAACTTGCATCCTATGGATGTACTTAGGCTTGGTGTGAGCGTACACGACGCAAGCGTACGTCATAATGGGGCGGATCACCGCGGTATAAAGGCGCAACTTGCACTTGAGTGACAACTTGCTTTTTGCCGAAATCATGAAATGAAGCCTACCCATAGCAAACGCAGCTCGGTCGCGAGCTGCTTTGATGTGCGCCGCGAAAGACAAGTGGTTGTCAAGTATGACTCCTAAGTACTTGGCTTGCTTCTCCCAAGGGATAGGCTTACCATACATAGTGATCGGGCTGAGCGCGGGTGGCTTAATTTTACGCTGTTTAGAGAAAAGAACTGCCTGGCTCTTGTCGGGGTTCACCTCGATTCTCCATTTCCGGAACCAAGCGCCTAAGACGTTGGCTGAGGTTTGGAGGGTGCTATAGATAGCGTCGTGACTGCGGCCAGTGTAATAAATGGCCGTGTCGTCCGCGAACAGGGCTAACTGAGCCTTCTTGCTCTTGGGGATGTCACTGGTGAACAGAGTAAAGATAAGGGGAGAGACGACGGAGCCCTGAGGGACTCCGGCTCTAATGGGGTGGGGGGAAGACAGTGCCTTCCCGATGCGATAGCGGAAGGTGCGATCCGACAGAAAGTCTCGTAAGATGAGCACAAGACGGTCCGGCACTCCCAGTTTGTACAGCTTATATAATAAGCCGTTGTGCCAGACTTTGTCGAAAGCCTTTGCTATGTCGAAGTACAACACACCCGTCATCGCTCCACGCTGGAAGCCAGCGCTCAAGTGTTCTACGATGCGATGGGCCTGTTGAATGCAGGAGTGTCCGGTCCTGAAGCCGAACTGCTCGTTGGGGATGAGACTCTTAGCCTCGGCGAAGTCTTTGAGTCGCTTATAAATAAGTCTCTCGTAGATTTTGCCGAGTGCGTTCAGGAGACTGATAGGTCTGTAGCTTGAGGGCTCAGACTTGGGTTTGCCTGGCTTGGCGAAACCGATGACAGTGGCCTCTTTCCATATTTGGGGAAAGGCGTTGTTGCTCAGGGCGCCATTGAAGATGGCCGCCATTAACACGACGAGCTGAGCGGGGAGGAGTTTTAACACCCTATTGGTGATTCCGTCGGAGCCGGGTGCTTTCCGCGGTTGAAGCTTATTAATGATGTCTTGCACTTCGTCAGCTGTGACCGAAGGCAGAGGATCATCAGGGTCTTCTACGGGAGGGAGGGCGGCTTTACGTTCGACGAATGCGTTCACCTCATCGAGATGTCGCTTGTCTACTGGTTGAGAGCTGGGGGAGCACTGGGACTCCAGGCTGTCGGCTAGGCATTCGGCCTTCTCAGAGTCGTCGAATGCGACGCTCTTATCGGGTCGGGTGAGGGGAGGCATCGAAGCCTCTTCGGTGGAGCGCAACTTGCGTTGGAGCTGCCAGAAGGCTAGGTGGGTAGGCTCGAGCTCGCTAAGCGTCTTGTCCCATTGATCTGAACGATGCTCACTAGTGCGCTTCTTTACAGCACGCTGTAAATAACGCATGTGAGCTTTGTTCGCGTCGCAGGGAAAGTTGCTGTAGGCACGGATGGCCGCGTTCTTCTCGGTTATCAGTTCACGTACGTCAGCGGGTAGAATCCAGCGTTGATCGCTCATTGCTGGAACTTCCCGTGAGCAATCCTTTAGTACGGATTGCACGTGTTCTGTAAACGAGTTGATGGCGGCCGTCGTGTCTGCGACTGAGACAATGTGGTCGGGGATGGCCTCCAGGTGAGGCGACGTGGTGGATTTCAGCTTTTCGCTGACTTTCCTCCAGTCGGTTATCACTTGGGTCGGCGGGGGCTGGCTGGGGTCAGGGGGACCCGAGCGGGGAACTAAGTGCATGAGCACTGGTCGATGGTCTGAGTTAAGCTCATGTAAAGTCTCGATGGAATGCAACTTAAGGTTGACATTATTGAGTAGCGCTATGTCGAGAACGTCCGGACGTTGGTCGGGGTCGTGGGGATAGTGAGTGTGCTCCATAGGAGCGATGGGATCGAAGTTGAGGGACTCACCCAGGTTATACACGTGACGTCCTCTGGCAGAGGTCGTCGTGCTGTTCCAGGCGGGGTGTTTGGCGTTGAGGTCGCCCGCTATGATAACGGAGTCACTCAAGCCGAAGAGGACGGCAAGGTCTTTGGTGAACAGAGTGTGCTCCTCGGACGTGCCGCCGGGAGGGATGTACGCGGAGGCGATAGTGATCGATTGATGACCGGTCATGCCTAGTCGACAAACTGAAGTCTCGAGCAGAGACTCCATGGGAGGGGGATCTAAGGGGATGCAGTGCAGTTCCTTTCTATAATAGATTAGAGTACCGCCCTTGTGGCAACGTGACCGATCGTTGCGAACTATGCGATAGTTGGCAATTCTCGGATCGCGGTGACTGGGCTTGAGGAAGGTCTCCTGTATGAGGAGGATATCAATTTGATGGTCACGGAGGAAGGTGGCGATCTCATCACGCTGGCCTCTAATGCCATTGGCATTAAAGTACCCTAATATAAGGGATCGGGGTTTGGTACACGTTAATCTCGTATTATCCATTGGAATTAAAGATCAATGCCGCTGAAGGCTTCGCTTAACTTGATTAGGGACTTGAGGATAATTTTAAGCTTATCACCGTCAGTGTTAGCCTCCCTGAGATCTGCCGCCATGCGGTCTGCTTCGGGGGTGACTAACTTTGCTAACGTTTCTAAAGTTACGTTAGGAGAGGAGACCGCGGCCGCGGGGCCGGGAGGCGCGGGACGAGCGGGCGCCGGTGCGCTCGCATGGGCCACGGGGGTGGGGACAAGGGCATCTAATAGCCCGGGAATGGGGCTGGACTTTGCTTTGCCGAGTGCCGGGAAGGCTCTCTGGTGGTTCAGCGAGGTCCAGGGAGAGGGCCTCTGAGGGCTGAGTCTCTCCGGCATCTGTGCAGTTGGTAGCCTCACCGATGGGCTTTCTCTCTGCTGGCGGGAGTTTGCACGCTTCGCCAATTTAGAGGAGGAGCCTTTGGGGGCTTTCGAGCAGCCGCGGTAGTTAGCCGGGTGGCCCGACTGGCCGCAAAGCACACAGCTCGGTGGCTCCGTGCATAGCGATTTGTCTTTGGGACGGGGGCAGTCTGCCGTACCATGGTCGCCTAGACACTTTACGCATCTGTGCGGCGCATGGCAGTTGGCTTGGCTGTGTCCGTACAGCTGGCAGCGGTGGCACTGCCCTACAACGGTTGAGCGGTAAGGCTTCTCTATTGAGATGCCTGTGAGGGAGCATACCGACTTCACTTTGAAGATCGGGTGGTGTCCTTCTACTGGGTCACAGATGACCAGTACCATATCGTACTGGTCTCCACCTCTCGCCTTATGAAGGCGGTGGACGGCTGCGACCGGGATGTCCTGTTTTTGGAGGTCATTTAGGATGTGCTCCGTGGGGATTTCCTTCGGGATCCGCCTGATCACCACGCGGGTGGGCTTCTCCTCTGGAAGGGAGTAAGTATGGAAGGCTATGTGCCTTCCAATCAGCTGACGGGTTAGTTCCCTGAAGTCAGCGGTCGTAGGGACCACCACTTTGATGCCCTGTTGTGTGCTTTTTGCGCTTGTATATTGTATGCGGCGCTCAACACACATTTTGGACACGTCTGTCCATTTCCCTTTGTCCTGAATGAACAGCGGGGGAGGGGGCTTCAGCTTCTTTGAAGAAGCGGCTGAAGGGTTAGCCTTAGGGCTGGCTGGCCTGCTAGTATGAGCAGCGGCGGACGTTGGTACGGGGACCGGGGAGGTGGGACGGGAGGCCGCGGGAGGGGGGACAGAAGGGAGCGCGACGATCTTTTTAGCCATGGCGGCCTGGGAGTTTTTTCCCTTCTTTCTCTTGCCCTTTCCGACGACTTGATAGTCGTCTTCAGATGACGAGGCGGCAGAACACGAGTCTAAGATTGATTCCGAATCGGAGACTGGCTCGGTTGTGTCCATGTTCTCCGAAATGAGAACAACGGGCGCAGGTGCGGACTGATCCATTGTTTGCGAAACCATGAGCCTGGGTTTAGCCGGAATCGCGGCGGCGACGGCTGGCGGTAAGCCTTTGTCCATGTTTCCAGAAACGGGAACAATGGACGCAGGTGCGGGCTGACCCTTTGTTTGCGAAACAAAGGGTTTCGCAACAATGGGTCTAGGTGTAGCCGGAATCGCGGCGGCGACGGCTGGCGTTAAGCCTTTGTCCATGTTCTCGGAAACGGGAACAATGGACGTAGGTTCGGGCTGGACCTTTGTTTGCGAAACAGTGGGTTTCACAACAATGGGTCTTGGTGTCGCTTTAATCGCGGCGGCGACGGCAGGTGGCAAGCCTCTGTCGGCAGGCGGCGGCGACAAAGGGCTTTCAAGTACGTCACTGAAGTCAGTGACGTTATCGCTGGTTTGCCGGATAGCAGCGATTTCGGACCCATATTTTTTATTAAAATTTGGGTCGGTCGCAACGATGCGCAAGAAAAAGCGCAAAAGTGCTTTTTCTGTCTCGTCGAGAGACGACATTTTATCGGCTAAAAGTTAGCGGACATTTGAGTGAAGCTCCGCGCCTAAACAGCCTAACAACCTATTTCCCTGAAACAATTATGTAGCGAATTTACTGGGTCCAGTGACTCACCCGCTTCAACCTTCCCGCAGCCACAGTCCGAGGGTCCTGGCTTGGTAGCAACTCCAACTCCAGTCCAGGGAACTTTGCTTTCAGGAACTTGTTAAAACGGGATACACTAGCACAGTAAATCGGCGGCGCATACGTTCGCGACGGAGCCCAAGTTTTCACCTAGACCCTGAAGGGGTTAGGCGGGCGGATTGGGTCACCACCCTCTCTTAGTTTCGTTGGCACCGTTAGGTTTCCCACCAAGAACCTCGAAACTGAGGACTTTTCCCTGATGGGGCAAAGGAAGTTAAATCGGAATAATATCCGAAGCAAATGAGCAAGTGCTGTCTTAATAAAAAGACAACAATTGTTCGGGGGTGTAGTCGAGGGACTACTGATGACGTCACGACACTGGGAAGCGACGAACCGATGACACACACTGATAGCGAGCGGGAATGCGAGCAGGTAGCGGCACGTCCGTACGCGGCGGCGGTCAGGCGGCGAGTGTTGTTAATTTCTCCTTTGTGCATTCTGCCTCTTAAACAACCCTTGTTACCCTCCCGTCAAACAATATTTGCTATAACATGTCCAATCACTCGAAATGTTGATATAGTGAAATTGATCGGCTTCTTAGCAAAGTATCGGTCAGCCATATCTTAGACAAGCCTTAGTTGGGAACAAACAAGTAAGGGTACTGGGTAGACTCACTGAAGTCTTACAATTTCGTCTAGAGTCTAGATGTATCATGATGTATGCTCGTCTAAATTAATTGAAGAAAAAGCCCCTTGTTTGTATTAGAAAGTTAATTTATAATAGCAAAGTTCTTGTATGTAGTTGGAGTGTGTGAATTAACTCAAAGGTGTGAACATACCCTGAAGTGTTCTTCATCTTCGTTCTTTAAAGTCTATAATTTACCTACTTTGTGTTTGAAATTTCTGACTACGTTCTGAGTGTGCCAACAGTAACTGGAATAGGTAGATTTATTTCTGTCAGAAAATAATGTGATGATATAAATACAATCTGAAAACAAAGTGTTCTTTTGTTGTCATTTGTTGAACTTGTTAGATTGATTATCTACTGATGATAATAAAAATACCCAAATAAGAATGTATCCAGTTCATCTTTGTTAAACAAAATAATGAATGATGCGTAGAAATCCTTTTAAAAGCTTACTAACATTTTGCTTACTAGCAAAATCAAACTACATATTCTTCAGTCCCATAAATACCCACGGAAGTATCAACTCTTGCTCTGCCGGTCCCGAATCCGGAAGCAGGGGCGAGGGTAGGCACAGAGGTGATCATAGCTGTCGGAAATCTAACGTTGAACATCGAACCGGTAAATATACCGAACTGATAGGCGAAAGGGTGCACGCGAATGGCTTTTCAAAATCGGCCATTTGTTCAGTTCGTATGAATGACAGAAAATGTATATGGATGTTTTAATTTTGGGCTGTTTTGGGTAATATAATTGTTGTTTGTTGTTAAATATGTAAATGTTGTTGTTGTATATGTAAAGGAGACGGGCGAGACTACATGTATTTTGGGACCCACTCTTAGAGGTAGCATTCATCATAACAACTTATACGTAGTTGTAAAACGACTAAAGACTATCAGAAAAGTAAATGGAAAGTAAGACGGAAAAGTTGGGAGAAAAGAGATATACGTCTATTCACAAGATAACCTAAAAATCTTACGATTAAGGTTTTTAACAGTGGAATGACTCCGTAATTAAGATGAATCAAAATATAATAATATTTAAGACGACTCATAAAAGAAAATTCGAATAAACTACTGTATTTCCCTCGCAGTTTTAGTTCTGACTTTACGTGTTTTGCTTCTCGTCATAAGCCAAAACCAGAATTTTTACTTCACTGCCTGTACCTAATTGATGAATCATAAAACTGCTAGACTGCAGCTAGAGACTAAACTGATTACCAACCCTGTAATTAGTTCAATCACTATAAAAACTATGTTGTTACGATTTTGATCCATAAGCGAATTATAGTCAAGTAAAACGATTCTTATTACGCTGAGAGTAGATAATATTGTTTTACATAAATTATAACAGCCAGAGCTGACTAGCTATGTACAGCTATTGAAAAGTAGGGTTTGTTGAATAAAAAAACGATGAGTAATAAATCTTATTTTTTGGTATTTTTACATAGTTTTTATTTTATGCAACACAGACGTTACGATGGCCAAGTTGCTGTCGGGTTTCATTTTCAGGGTCGCAGCTTATCAGCCCCCAAAATGAGTGACAAAGGTAGTTGTCTCCTGTTATCTGGAATTAATTAATTATGTTAAAATAAATAAATTCACCTTTAGTGTAATAAACATAAAGAGTTCCATGTATAAGTAACAAAAGTGCCTGACTCGCAGAGTGTATCCAGGTCCCCACGAAAAGAAAAACAGAAATGTAGTTTGATATAAAAGATAATATGACCTCTGATATCTGTGGAGCGGTATACAAATATTTCAAGACAAAATGCAACAGCCACCCATCTTCCATTTTGATGACTGAAACATCTGAGTAAAATACACTACTTCTACACTACCTCGGCTAGTCTTTTACTGTATACTGTTTTCGTCCGATAAAGTATTGGGCAAGAGTAAGAATGAGCCTAATATAAGATTACAACAGTATGTATTTATGCATATAAAAGCTAAACGAATCTTAGTTTGTTGTTCAGATAGATATCCTAAATAAGTTCTTTACTAATGATATAAATACATGTTCTTTTACGAATATACTTACATCACGTGGATACACCCATCTCTGAACTTTTTCAAAGCTCTGAGCACCTTCATCAGAGAGACGACGCCTCCGTAAGAGCGCAAGTCGTAAGAGAAGAAGAAATTAACGCAACGCATGTTTGTGGTTAAAATCAAAGTCCAAATCAAAAGCAACTAATTGTCCAATGTCCAGAGAAGAATGCGGTAGTCTAAGATAGGGTGCATTATCTACATTTCAAGATGTAAAGGCCAAGTCGTCGAGAATCTACAAAATCGCAATGATAAACATAAAATCCCAGACAAAAATACAAACATAACGATGGACTAGATCATCACAGATCTGACAGTGACAGTAGTGACGGGACTCAATGGATCATCATTGATAACGTTCCTTTATTAGAAATACTATAAAATCGCCACAGTACCATTTTTATTAGATGCTTTCGCATTGTTAATTGGCGTTTTAATATCAGGTTTGCATGTTATTTTTTATGAATTTTTGACATAATTGAATGTATAAAAACTAAAAGAAAGATCCATTTGTGGTAATAAACCCATGAACAAAAACACATGTCATTGGATTGGAACGTAATCGGAAAAATGTTGCGTTTTGTAAGTGCACGATTACTTAATTTTAGTAAATTGAAAATTATTTATAACTTTTGATTCCCGAGTCCTAAAAAATCAATATTTAATAAATAAATATCTCATAAAATTGTAGTTATAATTATTTTATATTTACACTGGAACGGAGTTTAGTTAATTTTCAGATTCTTTGGGTCCATTTTCGCCAGCCTTCTTTAATTGACTACGAAATGAATTGTGAAATTAAATATTAATTAATTAAAAGTGAAACAAGACAAGATTATGTGGCATTTAGAATTGATGAAAAGGTAATATTATAAACTTGTTTTTTTTTTAAACGAAAATTATTTTGTCTTACTTTCAGACGCTACACTTATGTTAGGAGAATATGTTGCACTAAAATATCTGTATTGTCATGGGGATCACAAACATAGTTTCACCAAATGTTTAGGGATCTTCAGGTGAGATCTAGAAAACACATAAAACCCAAAAATCCAATATATTTTTAAGTACCTACTTACCTACTAACTGCAAAAATAATTCCGACTTCCATCTTGTAGAATCTGCAACGCTCGTAAAAGACGAAGCTGTCTCCTTACTAGAGTTGTTAAGGAAACTCATTACTTATTCAATTATGTTAAGTTTGTGTCTGTTGTTAACTTTTTCTGGTGCTGACACGAGACATGAAGTGTTTTTGTGGGTTTAGAAGCTTGCTGTGTGAATTTTTTTTGGGATTTAAAGGAATTGAAGTCGAAAGTAATGCTTGCCTTTTTTGTGTTACAAATAAAAGTTAGCTTTACTTTGACCTCTGTTTTTAAAGAGGCACCTAAAAATGTTAATACTTAACTATATTTTATACTAGCTGTTGCCTAATTTTAAGCTGTATGTGTGAGAATGCCTTGTTGGTCGAGTGGTCACAAGAGCGACCGCTGAGCTTGAGGTATTGGGTCCGATTCTCGGGTCGGGCAAAGGGTTATTGGATTATTCCGTCAGAATTTCTTATTAGCAGCTACAGAGTGGATTTAATGTTGGGTCCGGTTGATGGCAATAGGCTCACCCCCTATTACATAGGACTTCAACATGACAGGTGAAATGTGGATGTACAATTAAGTACACCTATTCTGATTTGAAACACATTGTACCGTTTGTTGATTACTTTATTCTCGCAGAAAATATTGAATAAGAGACGCAAAAATGCAAATATTTGAACTGTCGACGCGGCAAGGATCAACTTTTCGCCATATTTCATTATAATGTATTTGAAAAGTTTCATGTTTCATTTGTCGTTAGGGCTCAGAAGCTGTTTTCTTCAAGTTTCTTCTCTTAAATAACAATATTACTGTCACGCAATTTGTCGCCGAGTCATTTTGATAAATGGACGAATAAAATACAAGTTACAATACTTTTCCAGTCACACTTGGCAGCTGACAGCGTTGTAACTCAATCACTGGCGAATAAATCAAACAAACGGATAGCTTTCTTGTTTTATTTTATACAAGCTTTTAACCGTGATGTCGTTTGGGGGAAAATGTTGTTTCTCTTCTTGTTGTATTGCAGCTATACAAACAAAGTTATGTTATTTATCTGCAAAATAAACTCCATCAGCGGTAACGTCCCTGGAAAATAATGCAGGAGTACGCGCTTGTTTGTTTCACTACTTACTGCAGTTCGCACTGCTTTGGGTACTATCATTCTCCAACGAAAGTAAGTTTCGACTAAGCACGTCATAAAAACAAATGACGTCTTTCAGACAATATACCTCCTTAACCTATAACTAGGTTTGATTCCTCTACCACTAAACCACAACTCAAACGTAAAAAATAAACTTTTTGAACGTACCACGAAAAAACGGTGTTTTCAAATCACAATAAACCCAATTGCAAGATAGTTGGCCCAAAGAAATACAGAACCAGACTTGTCTTTCAAACACTGTCAGTCGCCATTCATGTGGCAGACATGTGCCAAAGGTTACCGGAATGACAGTCACGACAGGAAGGTCCAAGCTTACAGACGTGTAGACGACAACGTTCTTCGCAAAATAATTTGTTTCTGATTTAACGAACCGACCGATGTTCCCTTTCACAGCCTTATTTTTTTTTTTTTTGGGGATGGGGAATCATGAAATGACTTCTCCCGCTCTGGGCGGAGCGGGAGGGAGTGTCAGACTTGACTGACTAAAGCTCACCCATGTTCCTTCTTAGCCCTTTGTGTTCCAGGGCCGCGGTATCTCTTTCGAACAACCCGCAGCCCTGAAGGCCCTTTCACAGCCTCGGGCGTGCGTTTTGCGTTAAACGACACGTGTGCTCGTCACTTGTTTTTTCTCTCCGCATGTGTCACTATTAACACCCAAATACTCTGAAATATTTTATTTCGAATTTCAATAATCCGAGTGCCAAAAGTCCGAATTTCATAATACCTAAGAATTATAATGTCGTAAATGCGATTTATTAGTTTTCCGATTTTCATACGTTCGAAGAATCAAATGCTCGAAGGATTCTCGGTCCGAAAAACGACATGTAACATAAAAGTCAACATGTTGTGCTACAAAATTTAGAGACAGAAACGAATCGCTGCAAAACCTACTTCACGCAGTTTTGTCTGCTAGGGCAGACAAGACTGCGTGAAGTCGGTTTACACTCTAGGGGTAGGCCCCTAGAGTGTAATTTAAGCCCGCGTAGGCTCGGAGGGGTGGAGCGGTCCGCGAGGTGAGGAGCAGGTGGTTTGAAGGCCCGCCGCCGCGGGTGAGGTTGGCTGGCATCGCCGGCCAGCAAGCCGAAGCTGCGGTGGTGAGCGTTAAAACCATCTGCGACGATAAGCTCGCGTGGGGCCGCCCAAACCCCGCAGCGCCGGAGTCGTGACAGAAATAATGCTTATTTCATGTTGCACGCCTGCTTGCTTGTTGCTTACCTGCTTGCATGCTGCATGCCTGCTTGCATGCTGCATGCCTGCTTGCATGTTGCATGCCTGCTTGCATGTGGCATGCCTGCTTACATGTTGCATGCCTGCTTACATGTTGCATGCTTGCTTGCAGGCTGCATGTTTGCTTGCAGCTGCAAATCCCCTGTATTATTGATGAATTACTTCGGTTAGGTTAGAACTGTGACCAGGGAAACAAAATATTTTTATTCGGAGCAAAATATTTTTTTTCAAAACTAAACAATCATAGTTTAAAAGAGAACAAGGCGTTTTTATTTCGGAATTGTATTAATCGGTATTTTAATAATCGGAATTCGTATTTTTGATGTTTCGAATTATCATTAAGTCGGACTTTTTGTTATTCGATCTATTGAAACTCGGTATTTTGAGAATAGTAATTATAAACGTTAGGAATATTGAAATTTAGAAATTATAAAAATAGGAGTAATGATAAGTTGGAGTTGTTATATTAGGAATTTTTGAACCATTCGGAATTATGACAATTTTGAAATTCGAACTTGTGACTATCGGAATAAAGTTTTTCGTATTTATGTAGTGTACCCGTCACAATTACAGGTCACGAGAAATTCGTGTGATGCGGACGGCGACCCGTCTTGCGACAAAACAAAAAGTAAATAAATGAACTAATCATATGCCACATGTAGCGTGGAACTGCGGAGCGTTCCCGTGGCAAGGCTCTGACTCAAAGACTCATAGCATGCTTTAAGTAATTTCTTTGTTTTTTATTTATACGCAGTCGCTTATGCAATGCGCTTTTTGCTTGAGCCTGTAGATTGTGGCCAAGCGATCCAACATGGCGGTGCTCATGGCTAGCCGGCTACGTGTAAATTATTGCCGCTAGCAATTTCACCGCCCCATGTGGTTAATTTAAATGGTATTTGACCCCTGTAGCTCCACCTTACCTTCAATGTCTGTAGCCCCAAGCCTAGTCAGTAAATCTGATGTAAAATCGCATGCTAACTGTTGAGTTTGGTTAATAGAAGTAATGACAGAAAATCGAATGATTTGGACCGAGATTCAAACTCAGATAAAGTTGAATCGGAATTGAAAAAGAGAAAACGGGCATATACGTCCATAGTATCACATTATAGCACAAAAAGAACTGCAAAATAAAGTTCTCGGTTTATTGATAAAAGCGGTGAAGGTTTTTAAATTTCTACGAATGTATAGTAAGACAAAACATAGCTGCACATAAAATCTTTTTATTCGATAGCAGAGCTACAACAAATGAAGTCTATTGCGGCAGTATTAGTTCTTTGAAGAACTCTTTATTTACTCCAGAGTGGGGAAAGTTTCCTGTTTCGTATTACTTGAATTTTGCACATACATAATAAATTCTTGTCTCGGCGTAGCCAGCGGCGACTCTTTTACGTCATAAGTACTTGCTGAAAGGTCGTTTCGCCTCAGGATATAGGTAGAAGTGTAATAAGGAAACTTACTATTGCATTCATAACACAATAAACTTATTTTCTTTGTGAAACAAAGTCATTTCAATAGCGCTTTATGTTAATAGCACTGTGTAGAATGTTAAAGTTGGTGATTTATGGGGCTTTCTTACTCCGTGGGGAGTTTTCTTTTTTCTTTTCTTGTAAGTGACAAAAGGGGATTGTGTTGTTCAGCGCACATTGTATTTGATTAGACAGTGAGATAAATCTCGGGGCGACAGTGTTTCGGGATTAAGTATTGGCTTACTAAGCTGTCCAGTACAGATAAGGGATTAAATGTATAACGTAACAAATACTGTAATATACAAAGTACGTTGAGCTTCTGACCCAAAAACTAAAGACTGAATACATGTTTTTCTTTTGCTCATTCCACTGAAACTTTTGTTAATGAAAAATATGATGATAGTATTATCTCGTCCATCATTAATTCAAAAGGTTTTTGTGAATTTATTGGGGTAGGTTACTATAAAACATATTTTGTTAGTTGTCACTAAGAAGCGTTCCTGTGTTTCAGTTCAATTTTGTGTTTGACTGAAAATGGTTGCTGCCCTCGTAATTGAAAATGACTTCAATTTAAGTTAATTGCTTTTGTATTTACGGGTTCCCTCGTACCTTTAAACTAAGTATGGAAAACTTATACTTAGCAACGTAATTAGTTAACAGTTTGAGAAAATCGACCTAGATACCAACAAATTGGTCCCAAAAATTGTTTAAAAGTCTGAAGATGTGTTTGGCTTACAAACTCATCTTCAGACAGATCTACATCTTGGACTTTTAAACCACATTCCTAGATAATTAGTTGCTAAGACATGTAAATTCATTACAAAATCTCGTTCTCGATATCTAATAAGGTATAGTATCTGCCTACTACAGACACTCTATACTCACACTTATCATCCATATTCATACTTTTATTGGTTTTACATTAGCATATTACCTAGGCAGATACTATAATCTGCCTACTACAGACACTTTATACTCACACTTATCATCCATATTCATACTTTTATTGGTTTTCCATTAGCATATTACGATTTGTTTCATTTTTATAAATATTTTCTTAGTTTTCTTTGTTGTGACATTGTTTACATCGAACTTGTCAGCTGTCATTTACTTTTATTTTTAATTGTTACCAACCAAACTCTCTATGAAGGTTTCATTTAGATTATATATTACTAAAAATTATTATCATCAATTCGTTAGTTCAAATTGTTGTATTTTATAGTTAATTGCGAATATTTGCTGTGTAAAGATATTCTGAGTTATATTTATAAAAATATTATGTGCAGGTTTTTTGACCATTGTTACTGGCTGTTTTTAATACTGGCAGGTTGCGTCTTACTAGAGCACAGCAGTTTTGAATCTGAAAAAGAAATTTGAAGAAAAGAAATGGAAGATCAGGGTATAAAAGGGATTTCTGACGGATGCCCTGGTTCTAGTCTGGAGTTAAGAGTTCGGTTCAGTCTGGAGACGAGAAATCAGTATAGTCTGAATTATTATTAAGAACGATTCTAAAATAGCCTACTTGAAATATTCAAGAGCGTTGAAGGACTGTCATGATACTTTTGCGCTGAACCAGCGCAGATAATAGTTCGAGCCCACGACACTAAACCTATTTTGATGAGATTCGTAGATGATATACATAAATATATGATAAATGTTTAAGAATATAAGTAAATTAAGTAATGTAATATGATGAAAATATGATGAAAATAGTTACCAAATATAATCACTTGTGGAAGTTGTTTTAGAATTTAGAGAGTTTGGCTGGTAAGAATGAAAAATAAATGTGAATGACATCTGACAATTTTGAAGTAAACATGTCACAACAAAGGATATAAAGAAAATATTTATAAATACGAAATGATTGGTAATATGCTAATGTAAAACCAATAAAAGTATGAATATGGATGATAAGTGTGAGTATAGATTGTCTGTAGTAGGCAGATACTATAAAGGTTAGCCCCACTTTTCCCTCGGCAAATACTCAAGGGCTGAGGTTTTGTTCCTCTAGCTTATACGCTCATTGGCAAGCACTCATCTATAGAGTTTTATTGCAAAGCATCTTTCTAGGATGAGCTATGATGTTAAGCTTAGCATTCGAAGAAGCTGCTTTGAAAGGCTTATCTAGGCTATGTTACCGTGGATAGTATATTTATTTCCTTAGAAAGGTAACGGTAAAAAAAGAAGAAAAAAAAAAGGTAAAAAGAAAAAAGGTAAGGGCGCCTATGGCTGTAAGTCCGCCTCTGTACTCGTACTATGTGCTTGAAGTGTAAAATAAATAAATAAATAAGGGGAAGTAATCTATCCAATATTTTAGTAGTATGGAATGGTCAAGTTACATATTAAAAACATAAACTATGTGAAAAATAGTAGTAGTAATATAGCAGTCATCAAGGGAGCTATTTGATTTGAAATAATTGATAGCAAAATTATATGAGATAACATTGCAGTCAAAGTTTAAAAAAAAACAACCTTTTTCAAAGGCTTGGACAAGAAAGCCTTTTCCTCTGCAAAATATTTCCCTTTCCATCGGATATGATTATAAGAAAGAAATCACGTATTTTACCCCTCACGATTCGCAACCCAACGATGACAACAGACTCTACGAGAAATATGTATTTAGACACGAAAAAACTGTTGTAAAAAATATGCTCCGTCTACGCCAATGAGATACGCCTCTTTATTTATCGTGCGTGATATTTTGCGGTAGTTGGGTTATGCCCAGAAACATCCCCCCTATTTGTTTAGGAAATTTCTCATAAACGAAAAATACCGCCCGTTTTTATTAAAACACTGAGACATGAAACACTGGAGTGAGGCCAAAAGTGAATCGGTTATTAATATTGACGTGTTGAAGCTACTTTAATAAAAATAATAACAATAAATAAAAGTTAAAAATAAGCTTTATTGAATTTCATAAAGTACCTTTATCCTTACTTCGTCAGATTTGGAATATTATTGTAGAAGTTAGTGAATTCTCTATGTACCTAATGGCACAGAGCCAATCGTACTATCTATTAATACTACTGAACTACCTTTGCCTTGCCGACTTTTACGACCTGTGTCGGATGGCTGATGCTGCAATTGATTTATTTATTGGCACACAAAGCAAAACAGTTGCCTAATTCTTGTAAATTCAAAAAAACTTTGACTAGGTTTAAAATATTCATCGGTTTTGGTCGACTGGTTCCAAGCTTACTCGAAACAACTCCCTATAAAGGCATAAAAGCGCTGCTATCTTTCAAAACTTGATTTACAAACGAAAACTAATTAAAAGTTCTTTCTTTGCATCACACAAGTCCTCAGGGTGACAACAGGGATAGGCAGATGTCCGGGAAACAGGTTTTTGGGAAAACTTTCCCCATTACCTAAGAATCGAAACTATTAATTCGTATTTAGTGTGCCTATCAACAAATTGGCTGTAGTTACAAAACCCTGATTCTCAATAATCCTGACGGATGTCTTAATTTGTCTAAACTGAGCTCTAAGCCACCTTTCTTAGTTCACTGATTGTCGGCTTTTAGTAATCAAAGATTTGGAATTACTTGGTTCTTCTCTATAGTTAAATCTTGATTTTGAAGTAAATGAATTGATTTTACTTTGACTAGTTCAGCAGTCTTGTAACAGTGCCTTTTGAGACTTACAAAATGTGGTGATTAAAAGCAAGTAGGCTATAGTCATTAGTACTAAGTTAGCGTTTGATCACGAATTAATTAGAATGGGCCACAAGACTTTTTGAAATAGAAAACATCGGCATAGACGGCCGTTTAGGACAAAAATAGAAGTAATTATTTTCGAACTAGTAAGAATCCTCTGAGCCACACGTATTCCTTAAAAATAAAATGATATATCGATTAACTTAGTTGCGGAGCATTCCATTTGTTCATTAAGCCTTTTGTAAATAACAAGCTTTTATAATAATGAAATAAAAATATACCTATACGTTTATATAAACACTTTCAATTTAGTGTCCGTGCTATTAACCGTTAAGGAGTTCTATCGTGAGGTGGCAATCCAGTATCAAAGTCTTGTATGTCATAAAAATGTATTGTCACCAGAACCAAAGGTGTGTGAAAAATTTCAACTCAGTCGGTTGGGGAAAACAGGGTTCGAAATTCAGTTGCAAAATTTGACCAATACATGCTAACCGATTAAACCGACTAACTAATAATAACATGGCAAGGTACATAAAAGCTTATAAAAATAGGAACTATTCCTCTAAACAAACTAACTACGGAAAAAAGTATTTTATTTTAGCTAATAAACAAGTGATTTTCAACCTTCCTACGAGTATTTAGGTATATATTTATCGTAAAATGTAATTTCATACAGACTTGTATTGCGTAGGACTTATAAGTATTGTTTCTCACAGTAAATAGATGAATATAAGTGGGTTTCTTGGTACGTGGAATTCCTTCCATTGCACCTACGTTCATTATCGGTTATAACCAGATTTCTTATAAAATAAAAGTTTCTAGTAGGTGGTACACCCACATCTTTTTATCATGAGATGAAAGATTAAACATGCAGCTATTTCTATAAATCTTATTTATAAAAACTCTGTGAAATTATCAGACACATTGTATTTTTTTTTATCTTGAAGATGACGGACAAGCTAACAAATATCATTCGTAGTTCGTCAATTGTAGCGGAACATTTCAATTTAATAATATTACGATCATAGATCGATTTTCTGGTATATTCTACGATCTTCGTTTATCACCTGGAATTCCGAGCTCAAACGATCCTTCCAGACTGACGCTATCCTCCTAATTCGGCAGTATACACGTAGGATACGTTAGCGTAGATATAAGGACTATTACGGAGCGCGCCAACCCGGAAAACCGAAATTACGTAACCGCTACATTGAATTTTCCTATAATCGACAGAGGAACTCCCCCCAAATAGACGTTTGATGGCACACGTCATTTGCAACTTATATACGATATAACACCTCTTAAACTTAATGAAGGTGCTATTGTGATAGGGAAATATATTGAAATTGGTATTTGCAAATGGGAATGGTATTGAAATTGCGATAAACTTTGATCATTAGACGACTGAGCGTCGTTATTGAAAATTATTTATATAACTAACTTGTTGTGTTACTAACAGAACTAGTAGCCAACTTACAATAGGTAAATATGAGAATTGTTGTAGGTAGGTGCTACGTACAAGTACAAAGGTTTCATTTCATATTCATCTGAATAGACTTTCACACAAAGCCTTGCCTGAGCGCTTGTTCTGTTAAATTAGTGTTTAATCTATTATTTCTGTGTAACGTCTCCTTTTTAGTACCGGTAGTTCATTTTCGAAATAAACGTCGGTTTATATTATTCATACATTTGTTTCAAGACTGATATAATTACACAACTTGTATCAGAAATGTTTGTCATTCTCTCTCTATGGGACCAAAGCAAATAATAATCAGCTAACCTATAGAAAACTTCAATACCTACTCGACCTAAATGTATAGGGCAGCTGATTATTTTGCACAATTACGATGCTGGTCCCATGGATACATGAACCCATGTTTTTAGACTAGACATGTCTGATACATGCTGTATACCCAAAACAAACTTTT
Source organism: Cerastis leucographa (assembly GCA_963082945.1). NCBI lineage: Eukaryota > Metazoa > Arthropoda > Insecta > Lepidoptera > Noctuidae > Cerastis > Cerastis leucographa. Next base: position 13,082,511 of record OY720356.1, on the reverse strand, counting down.
ATGAATCCTGTAAACCAATGTATAAATTTCTAAAAATAATTATTCAATTATGACTGCCTTGTTGGTACTGAGCATGAGATCCTGGGTTGGATTTCTATGTGCACATTTACGCAGACGCGGCGCGTTGCGCGGGGCGGGGCGGTGCGCGGCGCGGCCCGCTTTAAATTCAAACATATGGCGATGTATGAGAGCGTTTACGGAGAAGCGGTCTGACGCCCGTTTGTTTGAGATATAGGCGGCCGACGCGGCGTTATGTCAAACGGACAATACAAGCAAACGGCAGTGCCCGGGTTCGATTCCCATACGGAACGAATTTACAATGTCGTAGTTTTATCCTAAAATAATAATTTTGTTTTTATTTTAAATTTTGTAGTGTTTTTTTTTTCGTAAATTGTTCAGTTTTTACTAGCTTTTATTTAACTTGCAATGATTTGTATGTTTGTTCGGGTAGAATCTTGGAAGCTAAATTAGAACCACTTCCCGATGTCCGATTGAGCTGAAATTTTGCACACACCTTTGGTTGTAAAAACAGAATATTAATTTAACAGACATAACTTAATCCTGTAACCTGGATCGTCTCCTCACGAGAGAACTCCTCAACGGTTAATAGCACAGACACGAAACTTTGCATACGATTTCATATTTGATGGATAATTACGATTTGTATCATGAACTTATCCTGCAGCCAGGATCGTCTTCTCACTTGGGAATTCCTCAACGGTTAATAGCACAGACATGAAACTTTGGATAATTATATACGCGTTCACTTTTAAAAACTAAATGCGACAAGTTTTTGTGAAAATTATCCTTTATCGCTTTCATTTACTCAAAGATTTATTTTCTTCTTTTCAGTGCATCTTTATAAAAGCTTGTTTTAAAAAGCTTTTTTAGTTTTTTTTTTTGTTTATAGTTCTTGTGCATTTAATCGTTACAATAGTTATATTTTATCGTTATAATGTATAAATAAGTTACGAAAAAAGATCAAGTTGGGTCCTTCAAAAATTGTTGGTATTTTTAAGATAAGTGCCATTTTGGGGTTTTCGAGTTCGCTGATAATCAAAATTAAAATTAAAAAATGCGATGAGGAAAAACAGCTTCCCCTTACAAAATTTTGACCCTTCGCCACTCGCAGTATGATGATGTTCAGCGGATAGCCTTGGTTGTATGCACCTGTCCTAAAAAATAATACATTCTAACAGGAGTAAGATCATAATCTTTAGGGCAAAGTGGCTTACGACTAGCTATCCTTTGATATCACTACGAATATTGATTTATCTAATGTATCTATACATTAGAATATATAACGTATAAGTTGTTTATTTAATAGACGATAAATATTGAATGGTTTGTTGGTACATAGCAATTTCAGTCGATGATTAAATTTCAGTTGATTTTTCGGTATTTGGGATTTTGTCGCATCAAATCATGTTGAGTATAAGACTTACCCAACCCCAACCCTTTGGAAAAACCAGAGTTCTTTGCTTGTAAACCAGCTCATATTCGATTCGTAAAATGATTTTTGTTACTAAATAATCATGTTGTTAAATAAATGATTAATTAGTGACTCAATATCATCAGCCTAACCTTTTCACAACTATGTTGGGGTCGGCTTCCAGATGCAGCTGAATACCAGTATTTTACATGGAGCGATTGCCTATCTGACCATTAAAGAGTAAGCGACCCAAAATCATTAAATATCGTGATGAGTTGTGCAAGTGCTCCGCAGCCTGAATAACAAGACAGGCCTGAAATTCTACGTAATTTAGTTATATTGGATTGTAAATTAAGATGAAATAATCATTCATCTTATAGTAACAATTATAAATTGTCCAATTTACGAAAAGCAATAAACACCAAAATTTTTTTTTTTTAATAAAAATAAAATGATTATTTTTGGATAAAACTACGATATTGTTAATTTGTTCAGTATGGGAATCGAACCCGGGCATTGCCGTATGCTGGAAACTTATTCGTGTGACATAACGCCGCGTCGACCGCTTGCAGCCCAACGTGGAACCATTTCCTTGTATTTGAGCGTTTGACATAACGCCGCGGCGGACGCCGCGTGGAACGCTTGTAGCCCAACGTGGGACCATATTCTTCAACTGTTTGAAAACTGTCAATTTTCATATCATGCATTAGAATAGAACGTCTATTTCAGATCAGTTGTCAATGAAGTACATAGTCTAGTGGTACTGTGATCGGACTGTGAATCAGTAGTTGCAGGATCAAATCCTAACAAGTAAGGATTTTCTTTTTGTGTTTTTTTTTGTTAATGATGTTTAAATATTACTTTTTAAAACTAGGACACTGTTTTATTTTAATGCATTATGTAGGATTTTCAAATCATTATAAAATATCTATTTTAAAAATATATACTTACTTTTAGTTTTTGAACCATTCAAAAAATAGATAATCGTAACTAACAAATAAAAATCGAACAAAATTTACGAAAAAAAAACACAAATAAAAATAAGATAAAAACAAAATGATTATTTTTGAAAAAACTACGACATTGTAAATTTGTTTCATATGGGAATCGAACCCAGGCACTGCCGTATGCTTGTATTGTCCGAGTGACATAACGCCGCATCAACCGCTTGCAGCCCAACGTGGGACCACTTCTTTCAAGTATTTGAGCGTTTGACATAACGCCGCGGCGGACGCGGCGGACGCGGCGTCGCACGCTTGTAGCCCAACGTGGGACCATTTTCTTCAATTGTTTGAAAACTGACAACCGTCAATTATCATGTATTAGAATAGAACGTCTATTTTACACAAGTGCCAGTGAAGTAATTGGCCTTGTGGTATTGCGGCCGGACTGTGAATAAGACGATGCAGGATCAAGTCACAGATGTTTAAAAAAATTGTTTTGGTGTTTTTTCTTTTTGGTTTTTTTTTTTTTTTTATGCTGTAAAATATTACTTTTTGTAACTAGGTGTACTGTTTTATTTATATGCATCTGTATGATATTCAAATCATTATAAAATATGTAGTTTAATAATAAATACTTTTAGTTTGTGAACCATTCAAAGAACAGTTAGGTAATCGTGAATAACAAATAAAAAAAGAACCAAATTTACGAAAAAAAAAACACTAAGAAAATTAAAATAAATACAAAATGAGTATTTTTGGATAAAAGTACGACATTGACAATTTGTTTCGTATGGGAATCGAACCTGGGCACTGCTTTAGGCTTGTATTGTCAGTGTGACATAACAAATCAAATGGTCCCACGTTGGGCTTCAAGCGTTCGACGCGTCTCCGTAAACGACAAAAACGCCAGACGCGCCGCGCGACGCCTATTGCACCGCCCCGCGCCACGCGCCACGCCTGCGTAAATGAGCCCTAAGTCAAGCAAAATATTATTGGGTTTTCCCAACCGGCATTTCTCAGTACCAAGGAGTCTGGATTTGAGCCCCATTGATGGCAACAGGCTTGCCCCTTAGTTCATGGGACTTAAACATAACTGGCGAAATACGGGTGTACTATTAGGGTACACCTCTGCCTAACCCTTCTGGGATTACACACGTGATGTTATGTAATGCTAACTAATATTATAAATGCGAAAGTAAGTTTGTTTGTTACCCTTTCACGACTAAACGGCTGATCAGATCTTAATGAAATTTAGCAAGAAGTTAGATTTCAACCTGAGGAAAGACATAGACTATATATCATCACGCTACGACCAATAGGAGCGAAGCAGCAATGAAAAATGTTGCGAAAACGGGAAAAATGTGACGCAGACGAAGTTGCGCGGGACAGCTAGTTATTCATAACGGTAACTTCGTTAAAGCAGCCTTAAAATTATTCTGCAATGTAAAGAGAGAAGAAGTGCAATGTGAGAAAATGTGTGACCTTAGTACATTTCCTGTCATATGAATAAAACACATTCGTACATATAGATTGGTATACCAAAGCAGGGTCTGCCTAATTGCCGTCAGTCGGGTCACTTTATATCATTAATGGTGGCACGTTCGGGGACACGAATTACGCCCTCCGTCTATGAAATTTCCATGTAATTGGAGATCCTTCGATATTTGAGGTACCTGAGAGTGTTCGGATTTCTTAAATAAATACAAGACTACATTGCAAAATCGTTCTATGAACTGATTTGAAAGTCTATAATTTAAGCTAATACTCATTAGCTTTTAATTAAATTAGTTTTTTTTGTATTACTGGAAATTCCTAATGCGGTAGCGTGGTCCTTAATTTAACAATGTCATATAACTATCATTATGTATACTATCATTGTTTTTGTGAATTAATTCATGAGAACAGGAAAATAAATGAACGTGTCAGCAGTGTCACTTAGTGAGTGCAAGGCGCGCGTCAGTGGCGCTTTGCTGTGCAAGTTTTTTTATTTTATTTTTTTGTTAAAACTTTGCTCCACGCTGGGAATTTCTCCTGTGTCGTACGTTTACAAGCATTTAAATTTACGTAGACAAACAGCCAGACCCGGAACAACTATCTGTAGGCCAAACAAAATATTTGTTCCGTGCGGGGATACAACCCGCGACACGCAGCGCAGCAGTCGATCGCTCAACCACGGCGCCAACCGTGCCGTCAAGTTGGTGCGTGCACGAGGTACTGGTCGTAACTGTGGCCTCCGGCGCTGCAATATTATTGCAGTGTATAGAACATTTTCATCGTTTCAGGCTGGATCAGCTTATGATTGGCTTCGATTGCATAACCTTGCTACCGAATCTATTACAATCTGTTGCGTTTTGAAGGAAAATCATAATCCATTGATTGAAATAATCGTCTGCTCCTAAATTATGCAATGAATTTTGGTGAATAATTTGAAATAAAAGTATTTGTTGTTCGTATTTTTGTACCCTATTATAATCTAGTCCTATTTAACCCGAAAGTTGACTGGTAGGAATTTTAAAATTTATAAAAGAGATGTTTGATTTTGGGCTACCACCATGTTCACTAGATAGATAAATAGGAAAAAAATAGGGGAATATCATAAAAATACCAACAAATTAACTTGAAGAAGAGTACAGTCGTTTAACAATTAACATTTTAAAAGTTTTTTACTACGATAACCCTTTTTTAGGGCAGCCATGACAGTTGTTTGACGTTTGAGGACTTTGACAGTTTCAAGAAGTGCCGTCTTTTGAGTCTTTTTTTGCTTAGAGTTTGGACACGTGAATCAAATCTCATTTTCAAAATGACATTTTTGCCTGCTCGTGATCTGATCCACCATGTTTAATTTTTATGCTGTGTTGCTCTCTTTGACCAAGTTAATTTGACTGTACGTTGAAACGAAGTGAAATTAAAGGACGTTTGAGGACTTTGACAGTTTCAAGAAGTGCCGTCTTTTGAGTCTTTTTTTGCTTTGAGTTTGGACACGTGAATCAAATGTCATTTTCAAAATGACATTTTTGCCTGCTCGTGATCTGATCCACCATGTTTAATTTTTATGCTGTGTTGCTCTCTTTGACCAAGTTAATTTGACTGTACGTTGAAACGAAGTGAAATTAAAGAAAATTGCCGATAAAAAACGGTTACAGTATTATCTAGCAATATTTACATACATTGTGCTGGCCCAGGCTCCATACATTTCTGGAACATCGCCTTTCCTACCAGCTATCTATAATTTTATAATTAAATTATTTTTTAAATTATTATTTTTTTAAGTTCATAGGCGGACTTAATGCCTCAACACATTAAGTCCGCCTATGATAACATGAAGCTTAAATAAATAATAGCCAATGTAAGTGTGTTATTTACTTGACACAATTAAACCAATCCGCTGCAGTCTTATATCCAAACAAATAAACAAAGTGGAATCCGTGAGGTTTTTTATGTGTCCGTCATGGCAAGCGTGTAAAATATATTGCTGCAGCTGGAACAACAATGGCTTGTTTTCGTAAAATATGTGACGATTTATTCGCCATGGACGGTACAAATATTTACCGAGGGATTACAAAACACCCGTAACGAGCAAATGTACATAAATCATGATCCAAAGTTTTGTGGAATATTTGTCATGATGAGCAAAAATATTTGGGAAGTGGTTAAAAGTTTTGTCGAATTAGAATAAAATTATTTATTTTTGTAAATTGGTCTTTTCGAATTTTGTTCGTGTTAACTCTCTGGCTGGCGGCGTTTCCAAACTTTCTTTACTAAGAAGACGTCAAAAGACGCATAGCAGTAACTACCTTTTCAGGCCATAACTGATGAAAATATTTTGAACTATGACTTAAATATTATTGATTTCTTTATGTTTTAAGGATGAGTCTTTGAAATGGCTACCTATTTCGTTTCTTAATAATACTATTTAGTCTAGCTGGCGTAACGATCTGGACTCATTTTTGCCAGATTGGTCCGAGAAGGCAAATGTCAAGGAAAAGTGGAAAGCCACGGGGGAAGCCTTTGCTCAGAAGTGGGATAGCAAAGGCTGACATAAAAAAAAAACTGATTATAATAAATTAAAATTATTTATAATTACGCCAATATCGAAGACAAAATGATTATAAATAATTGGATCACCGTGATTATAATTAGTTATAATCAGAACATTATAGTGCCCTGGGGCAATCCAATTTCTCTTAAACGTTCTTCCCTAATGCCTTCGTAAGGCATTAAGTATGTTGAAAGGAGAAAATAGCGTTGTATCCAGCAATATGAATCCTAGCTTTTGCGATGGTCGGATTTGATGGACCTTTTACATTGTTATGCAATGAAAGCCTCGTTTTAGGCGTATCGGGTAGAAGCGCGATGAATGATGGATGATGAACCATCGGCGAAATATGTTTACATTGAGTACTAAGATTGTACGGTCAGCAGCAAAAGTCACTTTACATTACCAAAATTAAAAGACGTCTTAGTTTTAGAACGATCCATCAGACTGGAGTAAAAGACATAACAATATTTTCATCAATGGTTACACAAATTTGCAAAACAACATAACATCAGATCACACTGACTAGCACAAAACTTGGAGTAATATTTATAAGTGTTAACCGACTTTTGCTGCTGACTGTACCGTGTAGATTTATACCTAGATAATATTGGGTATCATTTAAGCTATCACCAATTTAATTAGTTTTGTGTTTCTTAAATAATAGGGTTTGTCCTCAAAATAGTAGATCTGTCACCAAAATGTAGTCACCAAACAATGCAAAATCAGTTCCACAATAAATCACCTAAAATCCTGAGATATAAGGTCTAGTACCAAATAAATGTTTTTGTATGTATTATAATAGGTGTGTCCTAATAGGTATTTAAGCAAACTAATTTAAAGAGATCACCAATAAATCATATTATGTTACTAGAAAATTGCATTAAGTTCAAATAGTAGTCGACGGAGCCCCGCTACGCGGGGCTCCTATTTCTCTCTGCAGGGTTTAAAGTAACCTAACACGAAGGGGATGTCGGGGTCTTAGTTCGCTCGCTCCGCTCGCTCACTAGACCCCGCCATCCCCTTCGAACCTAACCTGTCCGAGTTGATGTGCCCTATGTCTCTAAGGAACTGATCTATTTATTTGGTGACAGATCTACCATTCTGAGCACAGAGCTATTATTTAAGTAACAAAACTGTTATTATAAGAACGAAGTTTATATTCATGTAATGCAATATAATTTTATTGGTTATCGATCTCTTATTTTACTGATAATTCATACCTGGGAACAATTTTTGTTTATCTGAGAACGAAAATATTTCGTGGCGATAGATCTATTTATTAGGTGATACAACTTGATGACAAATATAAATTTTGGTGATAGAAAATATAGTTCCCGATAATATTTCGAAAAACACTAAATTATACACTAGCAGGATAAACTCAAGTAATGAATTTTCAAATAAGAAGAGACACGTTCTTGACAAGGTATTCACGCCAAACTGACGGATGCGACTATTTACGAGGTTCTCATTTACTGTCATAGATGGCGCTACGAGTATTGAATGAACAAATTAGTCCGATCAGGATGGGCGTTGCGAGTTTTTTTGAGCAAAAATGCATTCCCGAGGTTTTCACTCTAAGGCGATGATATAATTGTTAAAGTTTTGTCTACTAGCAATAGGTACCTATCGTTACTTAGGTTTCAATTACAATGGTTATAAGAGAAATGGGTAGAGATATTTGTAGAACAGCTAAGCGAATAGCACCCATATAATTACGGTTTTAGAAATGGTTTGGAAGAGGAATCTAGCGATTGTCGGCCGAATGTTTTAGTTACACAATTTGTTAATTTCATATGTGTGGGAAACATGCAGGTATGTATGTATTAATTTGGGTTTCCTTTCTTTTAAGTGAAAAAGAATTTGTTGAAACAAATCCTTAGACGAGCATGTTTTGTTTATAAAGAAGAATCTCCCGCGTTTTTGTTACGTTAAGGCTGTGGTTCCACTGAGGCGGAGTGGAGCGGTGCGGAGCGGTCAATGCTGTTTCCTTTCGCCGCAAGATTTGCCGCGACCGCCCGCGGCAAATCTTATAGTCCTACATGGGATCACATTCTTAAAGTGTTTGACAACTGTCTTATCAAGCATTAGAATAGAACGTCTATTTTAAGAACGTCGTTACGTCTTTTTTCAGCTTGTTTTTTTTTGCCTTTCAAATAATTACAAAAGATGTAGTTTAATAATATACAAGGTGTAGTCAGACCCTTCACGAAGCCGGAAACCAAGCATTCTGTACATCAAACTATCTGAAGACTGTCAGTAAACCTACACAAAATTTTTTGCTGTGAAACAACTTGTTTTTTTGGGCTGAAAATCACGTTTTGCTTAAGTGTGCTGATGGTTGCAATAACTAGTAAACAGGTCATGAAGGCAGCTAAATAAAAGTCCTATCCTTAAAAGTTTGTATTTTTTTAAACTTGTGACAAAGTTGGAACTTTGACCTCGAATATCTCTGTAACTAGAAAGTTCCCAGGTATGGTCCAGAACAACAAATGATCACTATGATGAGGACAACAAACGCCTTTCAGCTTCGTTAATGGTTGATTTACACCCTTTATACGTTTAGTTTTTAAACCATTCAAATCAAATCAAATCATTTATTGCAAAAGACAGTTAATCGTAAATACAAACGCAAATTGACCAATTTACGAAATAAAAACACGATATTTTTTTAAATAAAAATAAAATGATTATTTCTGGATAAAACTACGACATTCTAAATTTGAACTGCCATAGGGTTCGTTCACACAGACCGGCTCGGATAGGAGAGCAGATTTTTATTTCGCGCAGACTCCGAACCGACCGGTTTCGATTGCGTCCTCCCTCGCTCCGCGACCCGCGCCTTCGAATAAGGGACCTCCTCTAGCTAGCTATCTTTGTTAAACCTGTTGTTGAAATCTACTTCAATCAATGCAAAAGATGTCATAAAGTCATTTTAATCAATTTTAATGATGTATATTATTAATAGTTTTCCGTTACTTCAAATTTGACAGATGAAAAGTAGGCGTTTATATGTAACCACGCCTAAATAAACGGGGTGTAGTTTAGGCGTGGTTAAGTCCGACTTCAGTTCAATTCATGACTAAAAACACCAGTGTAAATGTAGTAGTACCTACTAATACACATCTGCCTATCCCTTCGGAGATTAAAGGCGTCATGTTATGTAAAAACCTATATAAAAATAAACTGTCATCCTATTTATTTCGTAGATCCACGTTTGTTTGTACAAATGGTAATCCATTCGCGCATATATCACGTCGCTGTTTTATGTCGCACGGCCCTGTTTTGTGGTCATTTGTCACACGACATGTTTCATCATTCTTGTGCACTGTTATGTGCGTATTACGTTCCAGGGTATATACGAGTAGGTACATAGGTGTAGGATTTTGGAATTTAAATAGTGGTATTTTTTTTGGAGAATTTTTTATATTGTGTAAAGATGCGTGGCAGTAGGTAATGTTGTATCTGTTGTGAAGATTTTTTTATGAGAAATTACTCTAGGACAGTACTCGGAGGACACAACAGCCACTCGGGTCGGTCTTCAGGTTGCGCCGCGCTTGCCTAGGTTGGTCCGTGGATAGACCACCCATTAGCTACCGAGTACCGAGCTTCATTGGTCTCGCTGTCATTTGTAGATCTTTGAAAGTCGTTAGGTAGTCAGTGGCCCGACAGTCCGCCATCCAACGAACGCGTATCGTAACTCTCAGTAGGTACTAACTGGGTCGTGGAGGTCAGATAAGCAGTCGCTTGATGTAAAATACTGCTCTTCAGCTGTGGCCGGTAAGACTTGAAGCCGGCTCCAACATAGTTGGCTATAGACTAATAATAATAATAATAAGTTTATTTATTTCCATAAAAATATGACAAGTTGAACCGAATTTTAGCAGTTAGAGTTAAGCACAAATAATAAAATGTGAGCAACTGCGCCCGAGCTAGGCTGACCCTGTATTTCAGGTCACAGTTCTCTTCCCAGAGTTATGAACGGTAATAACAATGGTTGAACATTCAGTAAATCGTTTTTTTTTGTTTTTTATACAGAAATAATTAAAATCAATTTCCATCAGACAATTCTATCTACACTAATATTATAAAGAGGAAAGATTTGTATTTTTGTATGTAACGAATAAACTCGAAAACTACTGGACCGATTTCAAAAATTCTTTTTGTGTTAGAAAGCTACATTATCACTGAGTAACATAGGCTATATTTATTACTAGAAAAAAAATAGAGATCCTTAGAAATCCCTACTAAAACCAACCCAAGGTGTAAAAAAATGAGCCATAAAATGTCTTTCATCGCATGCGCTGCGGAAAGTATTGATGATAGAACAAAAAAATGTTCTACAATATTATAGAACATATCAATATCAACAAAAAACTTCACGAGACTATATCTCCAACTATTGTAGTTATGTCACTATAACTACTTTTTTACATTTTAAAAGTTGATAGAAATGCCAATCGAAATCAGACCATGTTATCCATATCTTTGTGTTAATTCTTATCCAAATAAATTATTTCGCATTCAAGACAGTTTCAATACCTGTTGATTACTTTTTGAATTATTGAAATCGGACATTCCATTCAAAAGATATTCATCATCTGCCTAGCCTTTTCCCAAACTATCTTGGGGTCGGCTTCCAGTCTAACCGGATGCAGCTGAGTACCAGTATTTTACATGAAGCGACTGCCTATCTGACCTCCACAACCCAGTAGCTGGGTAATACGATACCCCTTGGTAAGACTGGATGTCAGACTTTTTGGCTTCTGACTACTAAACTACTAACTACTACAAAAGATATTACGAATTTAAAAATGTCTATACATATAGACAAAAATTACACGCTGACGCGCCGTTGTGGCTCCGCGCAGCGCAGTGATCAACGCGGCGAGAGACGGGGCACCGAAGTGTGGGAGAGGGGTGTTCGCATAGTAGGTACTCCCATTATGCTATTGAGAAATGTATGCCCTCCACGTATGTGTAATGGTACAAGACTTATGATAAAGGAATTAAGAGACAATGCGATTGTAGCAACTATCCTCACGGGCCCCGCGGCCTGTCAACTCGCTCACATTCCGCGGATCCCAATGATACCGACGGATTTGCCTAGATCTTTTAAAAGGTTACAGTTTCATGTAAAGATATCGTTTGCCTTTACAATAAATAAATCCCAGGGACAAACTTTCTCGATGGTTGGCATCGACCTAAGGAAAGAGTGCTTTTCTCATGGGCAATCGTATGTTCACCAATCATATTCATTGTTGCACATAGCTTAGCACCGGTGGAAACTATGGATGCCTGCTATGGGTTGCTTCCCTACTATCGATACATCGCATAGCTCGAGCTGCGCATCTTCTTCGCACAGTTACCTCGCGGCGGTGCATCTTCAAAGCGCATCTTACTAGCCCGCTACATAGCTTAGCGTCAGTGGAAACGGTCACATAGTTTCGTAGCTTAGCTTTCACAACCTCGCAGCATAGCTGCATAGCACATCTCTGGTGGAAAAGCACCCTTAATGTAAAATATTACAAAATAAAAATTTAAAATTAAATAAAGAAATTAAAAAATTACATGAGTAAAAAAATTACACCCCTTAAAAATGAAATACCTAAAACCACAAAAAAAAATATACACTTTGTTTGTAATTATGAACATTTCGAAAAATTTAGTCATGTAAGTTTTAATTAGCATACCTACTTAAAGGTTAAATTATCTTTATTTAACCCATAATGTTTAAAAAAATGTCCACCCGTGCGAAGCCGGGACAGGCCGCTAGTAACAAATAAATATAAAAAATTGGTTTGATTTGATGTGTGTTGTGTTTGTGTGTGTTGCTGTATTGTGGGTGTCGGAGCAGATAGTGTGTGTGTTGGGGGTCACACTAGGCAGATAGACTAGGCAGATGATGATGACTCTAGAACTTTACTCTCTACTCTTTAGTTTGAGCATAGGGTTGCTAATGGCCATTTATACAGACATAACCTCACGCGTGTTTCCCTTGGGGGTTGAACGAAATTAGAGAACGTCACCAGCTGCGATCCCTTTGTGGCTTGATCTACATTTATAAATATTGTCATAGGCGCACGTCGGTGGAAAACACTATGCACCGGTTCTTTCTAAAGAAAACCTTCAATGAGGTCAATGGCTTGTAGTTTTCATTATATTCCTAAATCAAGTAACAGCATCATTAAATCGACGACAAACAACATCACTTAGGATAACGTAAGCGTCGCCACGGTTTTACGTTCTCAGCAACAAAAGAACTGAACTAAACGTACGAAAAAAGATAAATATCTGTAAAATAGATACAAAAAAGAAACATTTCCTTAGCTGTAAAGCCACGATTTCGAATAAAGGCGGCATAAGAGGTATAGAGAGAAAGTTCCCACTGTAAGCCTAAAATAATGCTGTGAAAGCAGGAATATTCCCTCGGGAAGGGAATCCTACCCTGTTTATACACAAAAAACGAACTCACATTTGTTGCGAATGTATCTCCTTTCAAACGTAACGAAAATATATCCGTAATGGGTCACACTATACAAATAAATACATAAGTATATAACTAAGCACCTAAGGCTGTCTTTTAAGTGGAAAATAGTTTATACTTGTGGAAATTTTTATATCTTCTACTGTAAAGAGAAAAAAACCGAGGGAATACGTACCTACTACAGTTATACCATCTAATTTCTGCAACTGAGCAGCATAGCTGTGTTCCAGCTTAGAAGATGTTTTTTTTGTTTTGTTTTTTTGTTTTTTAAAAAAACGTTGGCCCACACTAGGAAATTCTCCTGTGTCGTGGGTGCGTTTACAAACATTTAAACTCACATACACAAACAGCCAGACCCGGAACAACTATCTGTAGGCCATACAAATATTTGTTCCGTGCGGGGATCGAACCCGCGACACGCAGCGCAGCAGTCGATCGCTCAACCATTGCGCCAAATGTGACTTTAGTCTTGGTCTTTCAAATCTGCTAATAATCTACTTAACAACCGTTTCACTATTATTACAGGCAACGCTCACTAACAATTGTTCTCCAATGAGTTTCTAATGATAAAATTGACTATTTAACCTCTTTGAATCACCCGATTCCTTATTCAGCATCATCATCATCTTTATTCATCACGTAAGCATCTGTCAGATGAGGCTGGTCTTAATAACCCTTCATGTTTATTACATTCGTTAATTAACTCAGCCACCCTTTTTAAATAGATGCTACGTGATTGATACTTCCGGCAACTCTTTATCTGAATAACTCCTTATCACACACGTGCCGACAATGACACCCCTTGTCAAAATAAAAAAAAACAACTCGTTTCATTTCCCCTCGTGTTTTAAAGTCCTTAAAAAAACATCAAGTCTAATGAACCTTTGTTTGTATGGTCCTCTCGACCCTCCGAAATGAAGCATATTTTAATTGCAACAAAATTTTCATAACGGCCTTATTAGGTTCCCGGATAAGTGTTTAAAACAACATGTCAAATGTCGTTGTATTTTATACAATGATTAAGGGATAGCAATGTGCAATCTGTTACCTACCACGAATTTACCATAAGAATCTCGACCCCCCGAAAAATTGGTTGTCTGTAAAGTCGGTTTACTGACGATAGTTGAACGTGACAACGCTATAGGGACGCGTGCCTCTCACTCGCTCTCATTGTGAGCGCATAACGTGAGCGGAGCGTAACGCAGTTTCTTGAAGTGTCACCCGGCAAACCAATTTATAAGACGTTGTCACGTCAAAAACTTTTCATCAATTATTTTTTTTAATGTTTTTTTTAACAGGGTTCACCTCTGCCACGCCCTTCGGGGTTACAGGCGTGATGTTGTGTATCTTGTTTTCTGTAATATACTCGTATTAGCTGTTCCATTTCCACCGTGTAAGTATTGCACTTAGAACCAACTGATTATTTTTAACTGACGATCAATTTATAGCCTGGAGGTGTGAATCATGTACTGAATTCGTTTTACAGTGTTACGTGGTTACCTTTATTTAAATAATAAAGTCTAATTAAATAATTTATTGGTATCGATAATAATTGAAAAGTGGTAATATAATAACACAATACTTATATTTATTTCATGTAATTAATCGCAATTTCGAATATTTGTGTTCGGGATTAAATCTGCCACAAATTGATATGTGCCTACTGAAACAACATACAAAGAGTAATAAATTGATATCGGTTACCAAATAATGAATTTACCTATTACTGAGAAAGTACCGGTAAAAACACAAAATGGTGGTTAACCCTGCAAATAAAATTGGTTATAATATTTTATGAGAAACACGAAACAAACAATACTGAAAATATATATTTTGATCAACCTTACCTTCGGCCTTTTTTTTACCTTCGGCTTCACCGGCGTGGAGGTTGTACTAATAACAAAATTATCCAATCTAAATAAATGTATCATGTCTTAACCTAAGTCATGGGATACCTCTGTGCCAGATTCCATCGAAATTCGAACTTCTGCCGTTAAGGCACGTAAAGATAAAATTGGTACTGACAGTATTATTTACACCAGAGAAGCTGACGATTCGCATGTATTGGCCTACTTGTTATACTCAGGTCCAAACCATTCCTATCTACAGTACGGAAAAAAAATATTCAAAAATAAAATGTTCTCGCAAATCATACATAAGTATGAATTCAAGAACCATGAATAAGTTACGTAGGTACTATATTATCCGTAGCGCTTTATCCTAATTCACTTAATCAACAAGACAAAAGTCCACTAGACATCAACTGCGCAGAAGGAAATGTAATAAGTGAAGTGGAAGAAACTAAAGTGATTGATTTAGAAAAGTTGTTTGAGCGATCGCAGTAACCAGCTGTCAGGAAACGGTGATACACTGACTCTCTATGGAATTGTTCAGCAGAAGGAAAATAATCTGGACTAAGTTAACAGGACACTTTATCAGTTATACAAAATAGTCGAAGTTTTATGAGCCTCACATGTCGAGTTTAGGGAAAATGTTTCTTATAGTCCGATCTTTTGGTGTTTACAACTGTTATTTTATGCTATAGCTTCTTCAGCCAATAACACACCTATTGTGATACAGGCGTCTTCTCTATGAGAGGGATTAGGCCGTAATCCACTAGGTTATGCGGTGTCTTTCAGTGTGAACCACATTATACAGACTACCTCCAAGAGCCTTCTTAATCGCGTCTGACCATCTTGCCGATACTCTGTCGCGTTTCTACTAACATCCCAACAAATTCTCTGTGGCCATCTCCTTTTCCTCAACTTGACCAAGCATGGCTTGGTCAAGATCTCAGTAAAACAATTTCACTCTGACCATCTTGCCGATACTCTGTCGTGTTTCTACTAGAACATCCCAACAAATTCTCTTTGGCCATCTCCTTTTCCTCAACTGACCACACTTGACCAAGCCATGCTTGGTCAAGATCTCAGTAAAACAATTTCACTCTAAATCGTGACCATGAAACGAAGTAAGTGCAAGATAAACTTTAAGTTACTTCATTTTGCAAACCCCGCTCGGAGTTCATAAATATCATAAGTACTTGTCAGAAATTAGATCGACTAAAACTGCCGTAAAACAAAGGGAACTTGCTTAAGTGGCGCCAAGATCTACACTTCTAGTAGGTTAAACAGAATATTAAGTATAGGTACAGAAAACTCTTGTTGAAGCTAGTTGGATTTTTATGCGAAACGAAGAAGACTAAGCTAGCTAGGTAGCTGAGCTGCTAAGCTAAGAGCTAATTAACGTTGAAGCGCCAGGGTGGCCCGCGAAATTTAAATTTTCTGACGTTAAAAAAACGTAAGAAAATTCAAAAAGTTTTAATACCATTTCATGACAATATCATGAAAACGTCAAAAAATTCAATAAAATGAACTTAGAGGGCTGTATTAATTGATTATAACTCAATAAAGCCGTATCTGTGATGGTCATGGTGGTGATAACCTGTGCTCATCTGCAAATATGAGGCGAAATTCACTAATATAATCGAACATGATCGGCAGGTCTAAGTGTGTCATCATTACTTAGGTATAATGAACGCGGTTCTCATCATCTGAACAGGGGACTAATTCAGTTTTTTTTTAATGATTGCCTTTGTGTCATACTCGTACAAATAATTTTGTTTTAATTTATTATCAAGTAAACTTACGTCTTAGATTTTATTTGTTCCAAGCTCACGAGAGCTTGAAATGTATTGGCACAGTGCCATTAGGCAAAATAGTTATTTGTGCAACAAGAGAGCAAAGTTGTTTTTTGCTGCGAGTGCTGATTTTGAATCCTGAGCGTGGCGAGGGATTAAAAGGCACGAGATGCAAAAAACTTTGCTCTCGTGTAACACACATAACTTTTCACTTCAGCAGCAAGAACACTTTAGGAGATAAAATAATAAACAGGAATTGATTGAAATAACTAATTATTGTGAATCAAAATAATTAACATTATAGATGATCACCTCGTCTGTGATAAATCTAAAAAATAAGATAGCAACACCGTCTCCGAAAAACTGCTTGCGCCCTTTGTAAGTCTCGTTGAAGACATGGTATGCTTTCAGATATTTCTTGCGTGACTTCTCAGGTAGGAAACTTAATTCTGCATTAATAACTGCCTTGTTGTTTTAACTCTTACGGTGTTACAATACTGTTCTCGTCGCTAGTTTCACTCATATTTTACGATTATTTTATTATTTTTAACTTATTCAACTCTTTACGCCAGCCACGATTTTTTTTCCCGCTCTTTTATTTAAATTAAGGCGTGTTCGGAAATAGCACCCATGATATTTTATTATTCAAAATATATTATATTACGTAACATTATTGAAACTAGAAATAAATATTTACAGTTTAAATATCAGTTTTATTTGCAGTAAATACTTATTTTCATTTAAATACAACAATAAGTTAAAAATTCAATAAATTACATTAAAAGACATTTTTGCAAAATCTCTTTAGTTAGTACGAAATTCCGAACGTGTTCGAATTCAAAAACGGAACTTCGAAAGGGCTGGTCTTTGTGTCTCTCTCTTTCTAACGGGCGGGAAAGAGATAGAGTGTGAATGTTTCGAATTGTATGATTAACCCAAGGCTGAATAAGAAATTCGGGGCTTTCTGAAAAAAATAATTAAAAAGTTACTTTGTCTCACTCAGTGAGCAAAATCGCATTTTGCTCACTGATTTCAGGCAGCAAAACCTACATGTTTGAGCTACTGAAGTGAAAAATTATTTGTACTGTACACAAAAAAATATTTGTGTTAACTTTCTTCTCGAGAAAAACGTTCCCATTAAAATCCGACCACTATTAACTTCGTTCCACCTTTTCGTCTTATTGCACTTAACTTATTAAAAATTAAAAGCTATGTTGCGAAAAATATACATCACTTAATGTGTTATGTTTATTTTAAACACATTCTTTGTTAACCAATTTTAATTGAAAGTTAATTAATGACAGTAAGTGACGCTTCTAATTCACGAACCGTTTCTAGTACCGTTACAAGGGACCAATAAATTAATGTCAGCCTAGAATTCAGGCGCGATTGGACAACAAAAACGTTGTATTTATTAAATGACAGTCTCCCTCCATTCAGGTTCGAATTCATTTTAGTATCAATTTCAACGTCTCGGTACAACCGCAGGATATGGCAAGATTGATACCTACTTTCTGAAGTAAATAAAAAAAAAAAGCCTTTATTCTTCCTTAATATAATAAAACAAAAAGTACAAGATAAATTTAAAACTTCTTAACCCCCCTTCCCCTTCACCTTATTACCCGTCTTTAAGTAAAGGCCTCTTCCATTTGTTGCCACTTTTTTCTGTCTTGCTATGGTAGACCATTTTTGGCCCGCCGTTTTATTAATTTCATCGGCCCATCTCTCTTGGGGCCTACCATGCCTTGTTCTTCCTTTTGGTCCAGACCACATAGTTGTTCTCTATGCCCATTTTTCATTCTTTGAACGTGCTACGTACGGAACTTTCCGAAATAGGTACAGGTAAATCCCTATTGGAAAATCTACACAAAGTTAGTAACTTGAACTTAAAATAAAACAGCAATGACCTACAAATGAACTAGAAAAAAAAAACTATGCCCTCCTCAGTTCAAATTCTTTAAACTTAACATTGATGGAAATCAAGGTCGACTAAGGCACCATTAGGTCCTGCCAGGGCTGCGGTTTGTTCGAAAGAGATACCGCGGCCCTGGAACACAAAGGGCTAAGAAGGAACATGGGTGGGTTTTAGTCAGTCAAGTCAGACACTCCTTCCCGCTCCGCCCAGAGTGGGGGAAGTCATTTGATGATTTCCCATCCGCAAAAAATAAAAAAAAGGCACCATTAGGTAAAACGTTGGGCAAAATTAAATCAATACACGTCACTCTGCATGAAATGTAACTAACACATAAATAGTGCATAGGCAAAGCAAGTGGCTAAGTAACTTACGTATATGGACCTCGGTATTAGTTGGAATACCCGCTTACGTAGTATTTCCTGTACTTATGGGGTGAGCCGTCCTTGAGTTTAAATATCAGTTTACCGATATTTTCACCCCGATTCCATTTAAAACAAATTGTCAGAAAAGTCGATCACATTAAAAAACATTGGTAATGAGCTAGCTTATCTTGAGTCTCGGAGCTATAAAAATTGATGAAGCCTCCACAAGCGCCCTCTAACTTCCTGTAATGGGAACGATAATTGAAAACTTCAGTTTAATCTGAGACTCTTGCGTAAATTGAAACTTGGTGAAGCAGAAGAGTGATAATTATGTAGAATTATGAAAAACCACTGATTTGTTAACTTCTTTCGGCTGAATCGGATCGTTTATAAAAGAAAAAGGAGCTGGAGTATTTATTTAATGGAATACGATACTGGATGTACACAGACTGTTAGCGTTGCTAGTGTGGGTGCGATTATCCATAAGTTTAGACACATATACAGCCTCACATGCTGAGCTTACGTGAAAACAGCGTGTTCTCCTTCGAAACGATCCTTAAAAGATGATATTTTATTGGATTTTTTTAATCCTCCTTTTTCTAAATCGTTTGAGACGTTTGAAATTAGAAGTTTTGGAGCAGGGTTTTTGTGTCATCATCAGCGTAAAATACATTATTTAAAAAACAACGTTACTTATAAAAGTTTGAAATTATATATCATTTTCAAAACGTAATAATCTAATTTATTATGGTACGCAAAACTTGAGCGAATAACCATAAATAATTTCTTGCCGGTATTTAGTAACTGAAAGCAATAAAATCAGAAGTATCCCCCAAAATTTATTAAGTCGAAAATCCACCCTTGGATTTTGTTGACTTTCCTGAGATTGCTATTACTGAAAAACTTTTTCCATTATTCGAACAGAAAACGATGTTAAACCGAACGATTGTGGTCATTTGGACAAAACTCCCCTCTTTAATTTAAGATCCTGAATAATTTGATTAAGGATCCAAGTCTTGGAAACCAGAATATCTTATTTGAGTTCGTTCGTCAATCCGTCAGTTTTACGACTGGGATTCTCGAAAATAAAACACCTTTGGTAGATTGCAAGGATTTTCGTCGCAGGTTTGATGTAATATTATTATAATAAGATTGTCCCTCACGAAGTTATTTTAAATTAAAATCGCTTCCGTTATTAAAATAACGTCTTTGAAACTGGTAACAAATGAAAACCTTGGAGTGACTCTGTAGAAACCATATAAATAGAATTCTATAGAGTGAACATTAACTACGTTTTTCTATAAAAATATGACATAATGGACCATAAATTTTCTTTACAGGTACATGGCAGCAGCTCTAAAAATATCCTTGATTAATGTTCAGAAAGAGTAATGAATTGTTCAACGAAAGCGCACTCGTGCTTGGAATAAAAAGAATCTGCAATCTATTGAATATAATATTCTGGGAACAAGTCGCTAGTTGGGAATGTGCTGCTTTGCCAAAATACTACTACTTTTTTATAATCTTCTTTTAGTAGATACCTTTGTTTATAATTTTACATCATGTAGATAGGTGTCCCGTAACATGGAAAGAAGCAATGTAGGCAGATGATTGGTCATTGAAATAATTTTAGCAATCATTATTTTAGCAATAGTCAAAAACTGGTATTAGGTATGTAATATCCTTGCATTTGATTTAATCAACTGAGACAATCTCTTGAAGATCTAACGGTGCTACGCAGAGATATATTTCATTTTATTATGTTCATTAATTTATCAAAAACAGTGGGTTCCCAATCCATTGGTTTAATGCAAAAGAAACAAAGGAAAATCTTCCAGTAATCTAATAAAATTCTGTTATAATAACCCAAACTCCTTGTCCGCTGAGAATTTCTAAGTATTTTAATTAAGCTCCAACCCAGGACCAATATTTTGTTTGGCCACACCATCAATATTAAATCATCTTTGGATAGTACAAAACTTTGTACCGCGAACGTAGCTGAAGACGCCGAATATTTTTCTCCTCGAACAATTCAGGAATGTTTTGAATTTTATGTTAAATATAATTTTAAAAAAGACAAAATTTAACCATTTCAGCACAACAATGCATCCTCTTTCTCCTCACCTTATCTCAATTTATTTAGGGTCGGCGTAGCATGTCCTCTTCTTACATACTTCTCTATTAGGGTCAGTTCACACCGAGACGCGACGCTGCGCGCACATTTTAAAGCGCGATTCAAAATATAGGTAACTTTATTTTCTACATAAAAGGATACACATTTCTTTACAGCCGTCACGCGGCGCAGCGCTGCGTACTTACTCGACATCTCATCAGACACCTACTTTTTAACCATATCATCCTTCACACAGTCCATCTATCGTTTCTTTGATATTTCGCTACTCTTATACCCACTTCAGCAAAACAATTACGAATATTAAATTACTAATTTTAATATGATTTAATTTAAAACTGCAGCTTACAGTTGTTTGCAGTTGTCATGGAGTATGATATGAAATGCTCACGCGTTGTTTTACAGATCCATCAATTACTATTTTGGGATATGATAACAGCTTGCCTTTCAATAATTACCGCCTGTGGCATATTTATTCAATATAACTATCTATATAAATAAAAAGAGAAGTCCTGACTGACTGATTGACTGACTCATCAACGCCCAGCCCAAACCCTTGTACCTAGAAAGCTGAAATTTTGCAAAGAGGTTTTCATCATAATGTAGACGAGGAATAAGGAAGGATTTTTCGAAATTCAACCCCTAAGGGACTTAAATAGGGGATGAAAGTTTGTATGGAAAATCGTCATTTTTAAAGTTAGAAGGCTGTTTCATATGTAAGCTTTTGGTTAGAAATACGTATTTTAGCGTTTTTGAGACTTTACCCACCCTAAGAGGGTGAGATAGGGGTTCAAAGTTTTATGCGGGATCCTTCATTTTTGAAGTAAGAAGAATGACATTAAATATTGAAGATTCTGACCAAAAATAAATGAACACGTATTTCGTCGTTTTTGGAATTTTCACCCCTCAGACTATAACAGGGGTGGCAATTTTTTTATTTTCGTTTTGTAGTGTTAGCACGTTTGTATGGACTAAACTCTAAAAAAATTTCGTATAAGTACACACTTCTAGGGAGTCTGGGCTATTTGTGCGAAGGACACTTGCGGGAACCCATTTACGCGAAAAGATAATTGCGCGCATGGACATACGCGCGATTGGAGACTTGCGCGACTCAATTCCTTCATGGGTGTCGTTTTCGTGGTTTTAGCGGGTCGCTGGCAATGAAAATCTAAGATGGCGCCGAGGAATACTTTCGGTTTTTCTTTCACGGTTGTCGTTTTTGTGGACTTCAGGGTCGCCGATAACCTGCACCGAATCGGGCGGGAGGAAACGCCCGGGTGTTACCATTGCGAGGATCGGCCGAAGGGCACGGTGGAGCACACCGTGGAGCTCTGCCCCACTTGGGCTGAGCACCGCCGTTTCCTCGTAGCGGCGATTGGCGGCGGTGACCTCTCGCGTCCAGCCCTGGTTCAATCCATGGTCCGGCGCGAGAGGGAATGGGAAGCCGTCGTCGCCTCCTTCTGCGAAGCAGTCATGCTAGCGAAGGAGGTGGCGGAACGTGAGAGGGAGAGAACCTCACGTCCCAGCCGCCGCGGGAGACGCCCCGGGCGTCGGGGGGCAACCAGTGGCCCCCGGCCACCGTAGGCGCGAGCCTGTGGACGGTGAGTACCTAATGGGCTAGCTCACCGTCCGTCCGTCTCATGACGACAAGCCGTGTCGACGGCGCGTACGTGTTCCACGCGCGCCTCAAGGAGATGTCAGCAAACCGGAAGGGGTCCGAAAGGGCCGATGCCTGCCAGGGCTGCGGGTTGTTCGAAAGAGATACCGCGGCCCTGGAATACAAAGGGCTAAAAAGGAACATGGGTGGGTTTTAGTCAGTCAAGTCTGACACTCCCTCCCGCTCCGCCCTGAGCGGGAGAAGTCATTTGATGATTTCCCATACGAAAAAAAAATGGGCCGAGGAAACTTTTCGGTTTTTCCGTCATGGGTGTCGTTTTCGTGGTTTTCCGGGTCGCTAATGATGACCTCATTTTCTACGTGCAAATAATAAAAATTAAAATACGCAATGTCTCAATATCCTCCCCTAGGCTATGGCTGGCATTGATTTAAGTGAGAACTGTTTTTCACATGTGCAGTTTTATGTTGCGTGCTCCGGAGTGAGCTCTGCGAGTAACTTAGTAATTTTAGCCCCTAAAGGAAACACCGCAAACGTCATTTACAAAGAGGTGCTAGGATAATTCATTAATATAGTTTTCCGGGAGTTAAATAGATTGGTTTAATCTGAGTATTTCTGAATTTTAAAAAATTGAAAGTTAGCTCATTTACACCATTACCTATATCGCTAGGTGGATCTTGCTTGGAAGACATGCATAAAATAAATCCTGGTTCAACCCATTTAGGTCACAAACAATAAAACATTTTTTTTAAAAAACCCCATATCATATACTTTTTTCTAACCAGAATTAATTCTCTGGCTTCTTACTTCGAAAATCGCAGACTGTTACACAACTATTTATCCTACACTTACGCGCGAGCTAAGCTGCGGGCAACAAATATATTAAATTTAATTATCTATAACATCTAAATGACTATTTTTGACATTATTTTGCGGGGGCATGCGTGAACAATTGCCGAACTCCACGCGGGCGAAGCCGCGGGCAGAAGCTAGCAATATTATATTCTTCACATTTATTTAGTTAATACGTATGTGAATTTAAGGAAATATTGAATTTGTTTCAGCAAAAATATAGCTACTGTTGTTTCAAAAATTCAGTTCCCTTCAAAAATTGTTAGTACTTGGAAAATTGCGGTAAAAACCTTCAGCTTATTGAAGCTTACTTGCCACTAAACTGTTACTTAGGAATTCTTAGAAAATTAAGTATATCTTTGGGCGTACATACCGACAGCTTGTGGGGTAACGTCCTTTACGTTACCCCACAAGCTGTCGGTATGTATACGGTTAATAAAATCCTAGCCCCCATTTTCGCAGATTGTTATTATTATAACCTGATATTTTACGGCTATACATTATACCTACGTATTTTTGGGAGGATCAAGAGAAGGCCATTGTTAAGGAGGACGCAGACAAAGCATTATTACTTGTATAACAACGCAAAAATGATTCTGATGACACCAACTCTGCCAAAGGTTTGTGATTACTTCGCAAAAAAAATTAGTGCCGAAAATAATGTGTATTTTTAGAAACCCATTTTTTTTATATGAAAATAGTAAATATATGAGTCATTACAAATTTCAATACACTTCAATTATGCTATTAGAATCTTTGTCAGATGATTTATAATACAGACAATTTACAGTTATATTGCCTCTGATTTTACATTAGAGTGAGTTTCATTGTCTTCGATTAAAAAAAAACTGTAAACAGACTGTACTTTCTAACGCTGCTTGTCAACTGGTTTTTCTTTTAAGTCTGCATGCCCCTTTACAGGAGTCGTATATTCCAAGTTTCGTAGGAGATACCTACAAACGTATTCAATTACGTGTTTTTTCTCTGCCTTTTTATGGCTACGCCCCGTCGTAAACTCGGATCTTTTCTAGCCTAATTAAAAAAGTTTTTCATTTCCTAAAGGATTGGATGCCATTATTTATGGAACTCTTTTCAGTGCATTTTAATGAGAACCAACTGCACAAATAAATAAGATATTAGTTGGATTTCGAGCATACTAGAACATTGTTTTTTTTTTTCAATGATATTTTATGACATAAATTAATCATATGCTTTGTGGAATTTGATAAACTATATTTCAAATTTAAATGGCTAATTTTCTTGTTATTTCCTATTATTAAATATTACAATCAAAACTTCTGACGACATGATTAGATTAATAGTATGTGAGTCCAACCCTACACTGCTCCATCAAACAGGGAACACAATGCCTTGTCCACAACAATAAAACACAGAGCTTCTAAAGTGGGCCAGACAAAAGGTAGAGCGAGACGGGGTCAGGCGCGGGCAAGAGTTTTGTCGAGTATCGGCCAATTATTGTCGATAAGCATATTCTTCTCCTTTTCTATATCTTTTTTATCAAAGCTGGAGAAAATGTGGTATTTTGTTTTACAAAAACACGTCATGTTTCATTCCATCTATATATTTTATCATATTTTAGTATTTTACTTCACACATCCTTGATTCCATTTAGCATTAGGAAGGTTGATAAAATATACAGATAAACAACAGCACAAAATTTTTTTTTCTAATTCATGACCTGAAACTATGAGGTCGTGTTGAAGGTTGGGTTTTTTTAGGAATAAGTTTTACTCGTTTTTTAACCGACTTCTAAAAAGGAGGAGGTTCTCAATTCGGATGTTTGTATTTCTTTTTTTTTATGTTTGTTCACACATAGCTCCGTCGCTTGCCAACCGATTTTAAAGAAATCTTTTTTAATTGGAAAGGGTATACTTCCCAAATGGTCCCATAGTCACAAAGTCGGGATCTAATGATGGAATCTTGGCGAAATCGAGTGAACTCTTCAAATTTTAGAGGAAAACGTACACCGATTTTGGTATTTTCTACAACAAGTGAAGCATTTGCGTGAAATATAACCATTCTATCATCAGATCTGATGATGAATCCAAGAGACAGGCCGGGAACTCCATAATAAGAAAACGTATCTTAGCTGTGTTTGGGCTTGTTGGAATTGTCACGGCATGCACTTTCCAGGTGTACCACTAATAATTTAAAAAAGAAAACATTTTATTTCTTTCATTCAAAATATCATTCCCAAAATATATTAATGTTTGAAATTTCGTACAAATCAGATGCTGGGTTCAGAGATAGACAAAGGAACTGTTCAATAAGTGGAAGGCAAATGACCTCGTGAATGCAGCGGGAATTCGTTGGATGCGAGTAGCGCGGCAGTGGATTTCGTTTGACGGAAATGATCATGATGATGAGAAAAGGGTGTCAGCTTATTGATTTTGTGATTTCCTCATGGCTGACGATGATTCACGCAATCTTGCCATTTCTGTCAATCCTCTTTCATCATGTGGCCTATTTAATAATGTATGAGCCTCTAATTCCTACAATGCAATACCCCTAGGGTTTTCACGCGACTTAGAGCTGCATTTTCTTGCCCTTTGGCGAAGTTTTCCTTTTCATTCTCAGTTTCAGTTCGACGCTGTTTTCTTATACGAGAAGCATCTTTACTAGGCCTACCCATATTTAAATTATTAGATAAAAAAATATATGTCACTTTTTTTTTTTTTTTGCAAAAGAGAAACCGACTTCAAAAAACCCTACAAGCACTAAAAAGTTAAAAATAATACTATAACCTACCTATATTAATAAACCTTACCTAACCTACGATTGACCTATAGTAAAATTTAACATTTTTTGGAGTCGGTGCCAAGCTATATACGATACCTAAATGACTATAAAGGGTGTAAAACACCTCTTAACGAAGCCGAAAGGCACTGGTTCTCCCTGTCATTGCGATCATCTTTTTGTTCTGCACCATACCTGGGAACCTTCTAGTTACGGAGATATTAGGGGTCAAAGTTCCAACTTTTTGACAAGTATTTTTTTAAATACAAGTTTTTAATGTAAGATTTTTAGTTTAAACACCTCCATGATCCCCATACTATTCAATCCGTCCATCAGCACAATGTTTTGAGTGCGTTACATTGAGTTCTACCACAAAACATGATTTTACATCCCCCAAAAAAAAGTCGTTTCCCAGCAATAATTTTTGCGTAAAGTTAATTAGTTTCATGTACAGAATGCTTGGTTGACGGCTTCGTGATGAGGTGATTTACACGGTGTATACCTACACACTAAGGCCACAAAAACAAAATATAAATCTTACAGCTTCTAAACATTAATTCAAATCGAAAAATAACAAAAATACTTTAAAATAGATTACCTAATATTTAGACACAAAGAAAAAAGGTACTAACTTTATACTTAAATAATGATAATATATTTTTACATAAAAATCAATAAAATCAGACCAAACACAGTTTACACAGTGCAACAACGCAAGAAAAGCAAGTAGTTCGACAATTAACTTCAAGAACTTGAGTCACTTGAACATAATGAGCAATTTGTAGCAACCTCACTTGTAGAAATGTTGGTAACAAAACCATAACGCGATTTAGAAATGAGGCCTCAATAAAACAACGCCACCTATCGAGCTTTGTTGTACTAAAACGGAAAAAAAACTCTGGATTTACCTGTCGTTTCATTACTTAGATTGGCACCGACTCTAAAAAATGGTTCAATTTTACTATAGGTTAATCGTAGGCTAGGTAAGGTTTATTAATATAGGTAGGTATTATTTTTAACTTTTTAGTGCTTTTAGGGTTTTTTGAAGTCGGTTTTTTTTTTTTTTTGCAAAAGCGTGCGTCGGTTTTTTTTCCTAGCGCGTTCAAAGGCGTCTTTTGCGGAAGAAAGAGAAAAACGGCAGAACCCACATTGCATTTTTTTAACGCAACTGCAGTCTATTCCTACATTTAACAGGGCTTTAATCAAATAAAGCGCTAGTAGTTCTTATATCCAATTAAAAATAACCCATTAAATGCCGTCAAAATTACAAGAGACCCATACGCATGAATTCTTCTAAACTTAAAACTTACAGCAGTCACGAATCATGTGCTCATTTTCAACTACCGTGTTGCTATCTGTCATAGATAATACGCCTGCCTGCCTGGCGTAACGAGGTCTATAGGGATCGGTGTCCTGTCTAAACAACGGTAACCAATCGAAATTCCGATACCAATCTGTATCAAGACGTGTCGACCATCGTTGCCATTTGAGCCATGAACTATCAACTGTCCTAAACCATCTCTATCTATCGGTACTTAATACATGTCTACAAGCAATGAAACCCTAGTAGATTCTAGCTTGAGTTTTCAAGAGCCACGTCCTCTGGCAAAGTGATTTGCTTCTAGCAACACACACGCGTGGCACTTGTTTTATTTTTTGCTGTGTAGGTACCATCATCGCTATCGTAGCATGCTCGAAACAAGTTCTTAAGCTGGCATAGACGACGCATGCATGAGATGCATGAACGTGCATACCAACCTAGAGAATATCGAAAAGGATTTTTTCCTGCTTTGACTGCGCAGGCATAACCGAGCGTGTGCGTGTGTGCGTGCGCAGGTCGCATACACAGCTCTCAGTTCTCAGTTGTGTTTTTTTTTTTTCATAACAATAAATAAACCTGCGAGAGAAACCATATCATCGTGTATCACCAGTAATGCCATACTTGTAAATAAGCCAAGCGACAGGCTGGCAGTGTGTGGTGTCCTATATGAAGTCGGTTTTGCATGAAGGTTTTGCATGCACATTTAAAACTGACATGCAAAACCTATCTACTAATCCTAGTAGTAACTCGCGCATGCTCTTAACAACTTCATTTGTTTTTTCTCAGTCATTGTCACAAGATACTTGTCGTTTGAGCGTGAAACTCGTGGCGAAGCGGTACTGGTACTTAAAGCGCGTCACACATGCTACGAGACCCTATACATAGTAGTTCGTAGTTCCTAAGGCTGGCCTCAAACGAAGCAACTACGAAACGGGTTTTGGGTCCCATAATAAAACCCAGTTTTTCCCGGTTTTACTATGGGACCGAAAACCCGTTTCGTATACCTTAGATGCAACGTATCGTATCCTCACTTAATCAATGAGATAAGACTGTGATAATTCCAGCAATTCGCAAAACAAGGGGTTGGTTGTGGATTGAAACACTGCAATTTGGGTTTGTAATTACGTTATTATGGGGTTCGAAAGTTTCTAATTTTGGAAGCGACCTATTTTGTGATACTTTTCTTTGTGTTTTTTAGGTAATT
Source organism: Cerastis leucographa (assembly GCA_963082945.1). Taxonomy (NCBI): domain Eukaryota; kingdom Metazoa; phylum Arthropoda; class Insecta; order Lepidoptera; family Noctuidae; genus Cerastis; species Cerastis leucographa. Next base: position 13,053,812 of record OY720356.1, on the reverse strand, counting down.
CCACACTTACGGCAGAGCTTGAGCGTGTCCAGCAGTGATATGATAACGATAGTGCTTTTAATTGACGATTAAATGTCTGAGTATTCAAATTATTTGTAGTCAATCCATTCATACGTAAACCTCTGCCTAACCCCTCGGGGATTACAAGCGTCACATAACAATGAACACAAAAAAAAACAATTTGGGAGCAAAAATGAAACACGAACTTTGCAAAAAATCCAGCTACGTTGTTACATCATCTAGCCAATCGCCAAAAATCTCTCACACGCTGTCAAGATTTCCGATTTCTCGCAAACAATAAACACAAGACAGTTTTTAGGGTTCGATCTGCTTTGAGATAACCTCAACAATTCGAGCCGTACCTTCGTCAAACTAAGGACACCGCAATAACGCTGACATTGGAATTTATGTCGAGCCCAGACCCCCTCCCTTATCCTACTGAAATGGTCACTTTGACTAAAGTATCTGTCATTGGGAATAATACTAAGGACTTGAAACACGACTAAGGCATACTAATTTCGTAGATAGGTACAGCACGTCATATACATAATCCGTTTAGTGTACTGGAACTGACAGGGGTTCATTAAATCTATTCAAGCGACGCGCTTGAGTCGTAATCTTAATTGGGAGTACCAATAGATGTGTTTAAAGCATAATAGACACTTTGCCACCTTTGCGAACGTAGTTTTAAGCGTTAACATGCTTCAATAGGCGTAATTTGGTAGATGTCAGTCGTAAATATGATATGAGGTATCGTAGGTAAGATACATAAATTGTATACCACATTTTCAACATGAATGCCTCGTTGGTGTACTGGTCGCAACTGCTACCGAATTTGATTCCCAGAACGGAGAAGGTCCGTATCTCTGGTCTTGGAACTCCAGATTTTTTTACTGCAATTTTGTAATTTATATCTCATAAACACCTTTTACCAAGCCACTTTTTTACTATCTGTTTTATGACTGAAAGCGAATGATAAAAGCAACGTCTTAGCCGAGTTTTTCTCACCTTGGTACCACCGCACGAAGGGTCCGTCAGTCAGGCTTAAAGAGCTTTTCCAAGAGTTCTGCCTGTAATCACTTATTCGTCTCATCTGTCTATTAGTACAGCCTTGACCCCGAAACAAGGTTCACACGGGTACAGGGAAAAAGTTCATTACATTAATGACTAAGATAACCAGATTAGAACTTAATAATCTAAGTAATTGGGTCCTCTTTGGTAAAAGACAAAAAATAAATAAAATTGTTTGGCTCATTCAAAGAAGATAAATAAAACATCAGGTCCTATTTCCATTTCCTAAATAAGTTTAGTAAGGCAAATCAATTATTGTTTTTGGACTAACAAGCGAGAGTAGTAGCGCAGAGGAAATTGTATTCAATTTCGCAATGTCATTTGGCATTAGACCAAATTGAGACTTACAGAGCCTGTTCGTTCCGTAAAGACCATAAGAGCTCTCAAACGTACCGAAGATGCCAATAAGTGAATATAAAGTCAATTGAATGTAACTTTACGAAGTAGGAATTGTTTTAGAGTAGTTAATTTACACAGAAATTAGCATTTAGCCTGGCATGTCATACAAATAATCATATCTGGAAACATGGAATAGAGCAAAGTTGCGTAAACGTACTTATGAATTGCACCACTCGGTAAAACACTCCTCAAAGTTAATCTTCTATTTTTAAACAAGATCCTTATAGTATGGGTATCCTTATAGTCTTACCAAGGGGTATCGTATTACCCAGTTACTGGGTTGTGGAGGTCAGATAGCCAGTCGCTTCATGTAAAATACTGGTACTCAGCTGCATCCGGTTAGACTGGAAGCCGACCCCAAGATAGTTTGGGAAAAGGCTAGGCAGATGATGATGATTCTTATAGTACGGGTGGTACCCTTAATCTGACGAAGTTGCCGAATATAAAATACGAATAAATAATAGTTAACAATAAGTTTGGGAAGAAATAATACGTTTTAATATAGTTAGTCATCAAAAAACTCTCTCATCATTTACCCAATAAGACATGGATTGGAAAAAAATACGTGTCCTCTACTTTTTAATAACGTATCCGAAAGACAAACAAGTAAAAAAATTGTCATCATTCCTATTCTCACGTAACATTATTCCGCCTTAAACAGGGGACTAAATCGAGTGTCGGGACCGACTGCCCAATACAACGACTCTCGCATTAACGGCGGCGCTGTGTGGTTTTCCAATTGCGTCCCACTGCCTGTTCAGTAAACTAAACGGCCAGGCATCTAGGCTACCCGCCAACCAACGAGTTTTGTTTCATAAAAGCCTCCTTTGTTTTGCTCGGGGTGACTGCGAATCTATTCTGTACTGTTCACACTTGACCAATTAACCGAGTTTGGTCAATTTCGATTTGAACCTTTTTACAAATGATGCTCAATGAAACTGAACATGATCAGTACACATAAACGAAGTTCAAAAACCTAGTGCTAGATCGCGTTCAATTTCTTCAAAAAAATTACTATAAAGACATAAAACCGCGCGGTAATTACGATCAGCCATTAGTGTTCCGTAATGAACCGCTTAGCGCTATTAAGCAATAGGCGTTTAATTATTTCAAGTCCTATACATTTAATGTGTAATAGTTAATCCAGATGTCAAACTGTAATTACTTATTATGTACACATAGTTAAGTATACATACACCACAGAACATTAACTGAGCGCTGTTAAGTACGTCCAATGAAAATTGGTTAAAATTAATTTTAAGTAAAAAAACCCGATCACATCATCAATCGGATGCCAAAAACAAATAAAAACGTTATTTATAAATCTCATATCAGCAAAATGATGTTAATAAAATTCTCTTACTGTGCAAAAGTAGGCACTTCGCATTCGCACGCTGTAATAAACCAGATATTTTCACGATAAAATTCGAATAATACATTGAAAAGCTTCATAACGTCGACGCGATTTAGTAGCGAACTTTTCTCCGGAATTCGGAAGATATCGCCCAAGGCAAACCGCGGTGTCAACGCGAAGAAGGAAATAGAACAAACTCCCGAATAGAGAGAGAAACAATTGTATTGTGTAAACGCACATCTGCGCCCGAACCTTTCTCAAGTGATATTCTTACAAGGCACACGCTACTCGAAACAGTTTTGGTATTAGTGGAAACACATTACGGATACAACCGCCTTGGCAGCCCGGCTGCGTCGAGTCACTAACCTTCAATATAAACATACTTTCTCATATATACGAGTCTGCAAGATAAAACGTCTAGAATAGCTGAGTGGATAACTTCTTAGTTGTTTCAAGATATTTTATCATATTACCATTGGCACTAACATGCTTTTGTATTTGTTTTGCATTCGTATTATGTTGTTTATACATTTTTCTACTTAATTTTACTCTCATGGGTAATGTGTTCAATGATTTTTTCCTCTGCTGTATGAGATGATTCAATTTATTTTCTGGATTATCTTGTGTTTTCATTATTCGTCTATTTACATAATAAATGTGTACTCTTTCACTTTCTGTGAGAGACATGGGGCAGTCTACAGGGAAAAGGAAACAAATATGTTTATTAGGTTTATGCTGACTTTTCTCGTATCTGGCTTTGTCTTGAGATTTCTATAACAACGATCATATATACCTACGTCTAATGGATCCAGAGACCATAGCACGCAAAATATGAATATGAAAAGTACTCGTTTCACTTATAATATTTTCATAATTTTAAGAATTTATTCATATCTATGGATGTATACTGATTGTGACAATTTAACTATAATGCTGGCTTGCTTAATTGTATTTTCGATTCTTAAATCTTTTACACCGTTTTTTTTACGAATGTGAAATCATCAAATGACTCTTCCCGCTCTGGGTGGAGCGGAAGGGAGTGTCAGACTTGTACTGACTAAAACCCATCCATGTTCCTTCTTAGCCCTTTATGTTGTAGGGCCACGGTATCTCTTACGAACAGTCTCGCGGCCCTGGCAGGCAAAAATCTTTTACACCAGGTATGGAATAAAAACAGCACATTGTTACGAACGAAAGTTTTAACTTTTTTTTCGTAACAATTTCATTTTAAAGTTATACTGATACATTTATAAATTTTTGCTTTTCATAATCCACCTTACAAATGCAAAACCACAAAACAAGTTCCGCGTCATGTACGTTTGGACACACCACTACATGCGGTCTCTTTTTACGGGATCGGCTTTGATATCGCACTCACAAACAAACGAAAAATAGTCATTATAAATAAATATATATATATATATATATATAGTAAATAAATTAAAGGTTCTTATTCCGTAAAATCCATTTGAAAACAATGAGGATTATTTGATTTGATCCATCAAAATATAGTTTAGATTCTCCCAGTTAGTAGTGGCATGACATTGACAACTAACTGAACGCTCCGTAACTTTGAAATGCAATTAGCAAACGTAAACATCAATGAATAAATCGTTCGCTTTTCAATGAGAAGAGGTCTTTAGCTATTCATTGGAATACGTCCTTGGAAAGTAATTGCTTATAATTTAATTGTATTCGACTCGAAGTATCAAAAAGTTCAGTATGATTTTTTCGCCCCAATTCTTAATCTGACCTAGAAAATTGTCCCACATTGAAAGATTCAATGTAAGTATAGCTAATTTGGGGCACTTTAAGATGGAGCACGACATCAATCTAGGGTGTGTAAACTCTGTGTTATATTCATGTGACATACTTAGCCATCGATTTAACTTGAGAAATTTGTATAGGTATTGAACATAAAGATCAAAAAAACTTACTTAAAACTTTCAAGTTTCAAAGGAAGACTAACATTCTAAAAGCCTTCCCAAATCCATTTTTGAACCAAGTCGACCGTTGTTGCCATGAAAACAGTGGTACCAAATCGCATTCCTAAAATTTCGTGGCTGCAATTGGCGGATCTTCGAATAAGGTACCTCCTCACACTAACTATCTTTGTCAAACATAGTTGCATTCTGCTTCAATCAATGCTAAAGATGTCATACGTTACTTTAATCAATGTTAGAGTATAATTAATAGTTTCCCGATACTTGAAATTTGAGAAATGAAAAGTAGGCGTTTATGTCAATTAATAAACAAATAGGGTGGATTTAAGCTTGGTTAAGTTAACGTAGTTCTGTTCATGACTAAGAATACCAGTGGGTGACACCAGGAGTCACGAGAGATCAGAAATAGGTTTTCTGACTTTACAAAAAAAAGCGAAAACCACCTTACTCGCATCGGTTTGGACGACCGGATTCGACACCGCGGCGCACTATTCACTCAAGCCTAGCTCAAACTGATTGTGCGTTTGAAGAGACAAACCAAATAAACTTAAGCAGATTTATAACATAAATCTCTTAATTAATCTATCAATGGCAATCATAGCAATCTTAGTTAGAGTACCCGCTCTCAAATACAATAACAGTATGTTTCCACATATCCCTCTTGATTTTCCTCCATATATCTTGTATTTTTCGCCTCCAATGAACTAACTTAAGTACGTCAATCTCATAAGTAATACGTTATATCGTGATGTTCGAAAGCTCTTTTGTTGATATTACCCCTTTTCCTTATTTAGAACTAGGGGGAAATAATGTACGTTTGTATTAACGGGATCGCTTTGTAGACAAACCTTACGTCATTTGTTTGTTTCTCCGTCAGTGTGTTTGACTGTCGGCTCGTGTAGACTGTTTTGTGGGTCGTTGAACCTATTTAAACACGGTTTTGGAGCCTACTAGGTGGTTTCCGTAAGTGATAGACACGGCTCTCTTGGGGCTGGTAGGAAAATGATTTAGTCAAGAGAAACGGTAACAATACATTTCTTACTGGAACAACCACTGGAATCAAAATTTTATCAATAAGTAGAAGAGGTCTCTCGTGAGCTTACACACAAGTTCTTAAATCTATGTGCCATAGGTATGTGGATACTACACTGACAACAGCCACACTCACACACATTATAATACTGACTATGAAGTCATGCATAAATACGGTGCATGGTGTGGACTTGAGCAAGATGAATTCCCAACGACCACACGAAAATAAAATAATCACCGGCCTATTCTTCCAATAAAAGCCGCTTTTAATAAAACCTCGAACTTTCAGCCAACCTATTTTCCCCGATAAAGTACTGGCAGCAACTAACACTCTAGTTTAAATAAAAAATGTAACAGACGCATACGGTGCGCCCAGTTCCTATACACCAATAACAATTGGCATCGCGCCTCTGTATTGTTTCCGGAGGGAGGTTGGGCAACCATGAATATGGAACTCGATACGGTTCTCGCATAAACTACTATTTCGCGACCCGCGCCTTCTATGTAAAATGTAGGATACGTTTAGGTGGATTTTGAAGGTACGCTTTGTTGAAAGAATATATTTTATGGAAAGGGAAGATAAAGCGTTTGACAAAATGTTTGGAATTTTTTCACATTTAGGAGTAAATACCTGACGGCTTAGTTAAAGTGACTTTCATAGCAGCGAAAACGATATTGCATATGCCAAAAATCATGTTTTAAATTGTTAAGAAATATGAAACGAATCGAGGACTGCCTCGTTCGTCTAGTGATCACAAGCGTGAGGTGACTGCTGAGCATGTGTCCTGGGTTCAATTCCCAGAAATTTCTTAGTAGCAGCCACGGAATCTAGTTGTGCCCGGTTTACTGCAATGGGCCCGCTCCATACTACATGGGACTTAAACATAACTGGTAGGACCCTTCGGGATTACAGGCATGATGTTATGTTATGTATATTTACTATACTAGTATTTTAAGAGAAACACGAAAAAGAAAAATAATAAACAAAGTACGTAAATCTGTTATCTCAGTTAAGCTCGTAGGTATAACTTATTCAAAGCTTTCCGGCCAAAACGGGAAAGTCAATACCTAAACCTTTATGCTTCAAACGGATTGCCTTTAACTAAAACTATTGCGTTTCAGTTTTTTGGACAGAACAACCCTGTCCTCTATTTAATTTATTATGTTTCTCCAAACTATATACCTACATATTTCGTTGATACAGTGATAGCAAACGCTCCTGAGTGGCATGATGTCCTGGAAACGATTCGGGCAAAGAATTATTGGATTTCATTTCATTCAGCAACAGCGGTAACTGAGTTTGTGCCAGTGAACGGGCGTGATGTCTTATAATTTAGAGTTTAGGAGGATATTGAGGAAAGGATGAATGGATTGTGTGAGGAATTATATGAAAGAGAAAGAAGTAAATGATGACGTGACGTCTGACAGGGGAGAATAGAAGAAGAGAATAGGTATGTTGCACCGACCCCAAAAGACAAGGCCAGGAACACGATGAGGAAAGGATGAAACTTGCTTTCAAAGGGTTCGGGTAAAAGAGGCCTGATTTTTTTAAGTCTGCCGCAACTAATGAAAAATATTTCATTAGTTACAACACAATAACACATTTATTTTCTTCTATGAACAATTATTTCCAAACTGCATCGGAGCGGGTGATTTTTTCAAGTGGGTGGAAGACCAAATTCGAAACTATGAGGAATACCGATAAACATTCAAAGGAGTATTGAGCCTGATTTTCATATTCATTGGGATTTTGATAAATCAATATTCCTAGCCAGGAATCGAACCCGTTAATTTTGAAAAAACAAGGGCCTGTATTATTACACCATTCGATAGTGTCGCTGCTAAGGATCAAATTCTGGAAAGTAATGACATACGGCAAACGATAGGAAAGAGTTCATTTTTGATAAAATTAACATAACAGTAGCGATCAACTTTGACATCAGATATGGGATTTAAGCTCTGATATAATTTTCGCAAAAATACTTTCAGGAGTCATTTTAGGGTTCCGTAGCCAAATGGCAAAAAACGGAACCCTTATAGATTCGTCATGTCTGTCTGTCTGTCCGTATGTATGTCACAGCCACTTTATTCCGAAACTATTAGGACTACACATCTGAAACTTGGTAGGTAGATGTATTCTGTGAACCGCTTTACGATTTTTGTACAAAAATAAATATTAAGGATACCCACTCCCCCCCCCCCACACATGGACCTGAAACTAAAAAAAAAACCATCACACCTATACGTGCGGGGTCTATAGATAGGTCTTTATAAATGACATTGTGGTTCCTAACACCATTTTTTTTTCAAAGTCAATCGTTTGAAAGATAGACACTTCCAAAGTGGTAAAACGTGTCCCCCTCTAATTTCTAAAGTAAGAGGAGAAAAATTCTGAAAAAAATATTAGAATGTAGAACGTAAAAAAGACTTTCAACGAAAATTGGTTTGAATAAGATTTGATATTTAGTTTTTGACATTTGGGACATTGACATTGGGACTTTTTCACCAAAATGCAGCAGTAACTTTGTTTTTTTATTAACTTACTATGAAAAACAAATTTAGTTTTGCGGTTGAGTAGAAATTTACAAATGAATGACCGTTCAAAATATTGTTATTATATTTTTGGGGCTATGGAACCTTGTGTGCGATTAAGACTCACACCTGGCCCGTTTTTTTTTATTATATATTACACTATACTTTAGTAACAATTACATTAGTGGCCGCTGGAAAAAAAAACATGCCACTGGTCAATACAATCTTACCCAAACCCCTTTACATGGTAGGTTTTCTATTAGATGAAACTAGAATCTTAATAACTGCAAAAATGCCTTTTGATCCGTAATCAAGATATTTGATATCTCCGTGTCGGCAGTTCACCAACAAGTTCAAATCAATACCTTAACCCAAAATAATAAACATTTCATAAATAATGAACAAAACGCGTAAATCGGATACACAGTTCTCATGTTATAACCACACCGACGGACAAAGACGTTGCGTTTTATGATAGATAAGGATTATATCGAGCTATTAAATCTTGAACGTCGGGCAGTGTACTAGAGTTAGATACGTTACATAGTCGTGTAGTCGGCGTCGCTTCGTCTATCAACTATTTATAGTTAGGACTGCACCAGCATCAGTTATCGGCTTAAACTACCTCTAATACACTTGTGCATGCTGTGGGCTCGTTGAAGAGATTATATACGTGGTACAACACTATTTGAGTATGATGGTTATGCTAGAAATATATTGTGTTTATGGTACTGCATGAAGGTAGTAGCTGCAGCATAACGACTGTAAGCTGTTTGTCAGTTAGCCGTTTTAGGAATGTGAAAACCAGCCCAAAGTGATACATAACTCATTCAAGTGTATATAAAAGTTAAATAAGTAGTTATAGAAGAATATAGAAGTAATATAGAAGTCATAGAAGTGGTATAAGTCTCAACTTTACTCTCGTTTTTTTTTTCTTCTAATTATAAATGTTTTGTAAAACATAACAAAGTAGAATTAGCACAAAAACCATCAAACATCAAATTGAAGCACACTTATCACTCGTAATAGCGTTACCAAACCACAGAAATCTGGACCCATTAATAACATAAAAACCTACATTTTATCGTTCACTTAAAAGAAACCAACCGCAGGTGGACTATTAGTCGAATTGAAAGGGACTAGGGGATGTAATGCTTTAGGGCTTGGAGTGAAATATAGGGCACACGCTAACAAGAGAAGGTAAAGGTAGGTAATAACGGCAATTTCAAAAAGCCAAACGCTCTGACTTGAGCCTAGGATGAAATAAAGGCTTTTAACATGACGTTGGAAATGTATTAGTTCTGAATAACGGGCGTTTGAATGTGTTATTGTGTTTTAAAACGTAATAATACGGCTGTCAGTCTATCAGTTATTATTCATTCATAAAAAAACATGCATCCTGGGCTCTCAACAAAGTTAAATAAATATTACATTTTCTACCAGGCATCAACAGTTAAGCCTGTTCTGGATTATATTACGTTGCGTATCTACATTTTTCTGTGACTTTATTACATACCAAGTTCGTTAGTGTAAAGGTCACAGATATGTCAGTAGACTATCGTCAAAGTACGCTGTCCGTAGTCCTGTCCGCTAGGTCCGCACCTAGAAACTATTGTGAATTGATTTTCAAAGAATTTCAGACGCACGGTAACAGAACAACCATTTACAAGAATTATTAGCTCTATTCTGTATGTTTTATTGAATTTCTATAACAATATTCTGGTGAGTCGTCTAATATAAATTCAAGAGGCACATTACGTCGTCATATTGCTTGAGCAATATTCTTCCCTTTTTTCAAACTGTACTCCAATAAAATCAAGGTTAAATTATAGTCAGGAGTGGTCAATATAAAACATTTGGAAACTGACTTTATGCGAATACCGTAAAACAAATCAAACTTGTTTTTAACTCGACTCTACTGAAACTTTCTATTTTATTTACATAGTCTATAATCCACTTATTTGAAAAACTAAATCTTAGAACACAATTGCGTACAAAGTAATGTGGATGGAATGTTTATAGCGGCCTTCCTCTGACCTCTCCAAATTTTCATTTGATGAAACATTTTTGTTCGGGTTTAATCAAATGTATATTGGTTTCAGCCAATTTACATAACTCATTCAGTTTCCCAATAAAAGAAAACTTTGAATTCCGATAAAAATAACTTTTAATGGGCAAAAGAAAGTTTCTAATTCTGTTACAATGTAGACAGACAGTCAGAATTTCTAATGAATTGAAGAAACTGTGGAAGACTCGGTTCTTTTTTTTCAAATTCAATCAACTACCACATTATCATGATACAAAAGAAAATATTCGATCGACCTCTGAGGCCAGACCTCTTTGAAAAAAGTCGAAAATAACATTAAGCAATAATGCTGAAGCCAAAATTATTTCAACAAACGTTTTGGCGTCGCCAAAAAAAACACAAAATATCAACCTGGAATCATTTAACGTAGTTTTTGAAAATACAATTGTAATTGACAATTGTATTTTCAAAAACTACGTTATTGATCAATATTTAAAAAGTCGGTATTGTTAAACACAATATTACGTATTAGGTAACTATTCCACATCTCTGTGAAAACAAATTCCGAACCACGAACGCACAGGTTCATCAACACATCCAGCTTACTGAATCAAATACTATTTTAGAATAATAAAATATTCACAGACCGCATTTCAAGTGGTCTCACTCGTATACCTCGGAGGTTAGACGCTAGACACCTAGGTTGCTTGATATATTTTAGACCCAGGCTACAGTTCACTTGGTTACGATAGTTAAGTTTTCATATGGAGTTGAGAAGATTTCATAGCTAAGTTAACCTACGCAGCCGCATTACGTACACAATAATAAACTTTTGAACTCCTAATTGTTACTAGGTTTTTAATATTGTAATAACGTGTTTTCTGAACGTTATTATAAGTCTTATTATTTTAACAATTTTAGGTAATGGTGGCAAATTTTAGCGGAGAATAGTAGACTGGAACACTCTCTTTAACATGGCTTCTTTTTTTTTACGAATGGGAAATCATCAAATGACTTCTCCCGCTCGACTCTGGGCGGAGCGGGAGGGAGTGTCAGACTTGTACTGACTAAAACCCATCCATGTTCCTTCTTCGCCCTTTGTGTTCCAGGGCCGCGGTATCTCTTTCGAACATGGCTTGCTTGCACATGAGTCTTATACCTCCAACTTCCAAACCCCGGGATGTTACTGAGTAAATTTTCAGTGTTATCAATTTTGTAAGACTGATTAAGATTTCTTCATGAATCTGTTATTAAATTACATATTCGCGATTGGTTAACCAAAACATCAATAATTGGCTAATCAATTCCTTTGACAAATGACAAAAGATCTTACTAGCTTTCAGAAGCCGTACTTAATCTACAGTTTACCTTCATAGGGTGATATTGATTCATAGTGACATTGACTTCAACAAGATTAATATGTAGCTGACTTAGACGCCTATTCAGTTGCGTAGGTAAGTAGGTACCTCAGTAGATAATACATGTTATCGAGGCTTGTTATAAGCTCCTGATTAGTATATCTAATCATTATCAATACAGACGCGAAAGTCTGGCTGCCGCAGGCTCTGCAGAAGGCCCTAGGAAAATTCTGGAAATTGATATTGAGCTGTTCATTTGCACAGATACATTTATTTGACTCATAATTTAAACGTAAAAGGCACAAACATATTACAAACGCAATTGCAAAGAAATAAAAAAAAATACTTCGCAAAGACTCGACTGATGTCAACACAAAGAATATTTTATTCAAATTCTATTTACTATGTATTTTCTAAAAAGTAAAGCAGCTGTTCTCATCTAAGCAGCCATTTTACAAATACACGCTCTTTACTTGTTTTCTTTGAATTATTGTCTGAAATAAATAAAACAAAACGGGAGCTATTGGCCTTTTAGACCTTTTTACGTTTGGAGGTCGTGTCTTTTCGATAAAGATACGAGTTTTCTTAACGGCGGCTTACGAGTTGCAAATTGAGTTTTATAGAATCGGAGACTAAGGACCTTTTGCTACCCGGTTCCTGAAACATGTTAACGTCTATTAGTAGATTAGATAACAAGTAACTTGGGACAAGTATTGAATTAAATACACTGATTTCACGAAAATTTTGAAGGGGCTGAGACTAAATTAAAAAGGCAGTATAATGGGTGTACCTAAAAGTAACGAAGTCAAAAGGCACACGTTCTTTCCGTCATTGTCATATTATTTTGGTTCTAGACCTTGACACTTGGGAACCCTCTAGTTAAGGAGATATTGACAAAGTTCCAACTTTTTCATAAGTTTTTTGTAATAACACAAGTTTTAATGTTTTACTTTACTTTAAATATCGCCATGACCTTCTTACTATTCAATGAATTCTTGGATTCTACCGTAAAACGTAATTTTTCACCCCAACAAAAATCATTACCGAGCAATCAATTTTTGCGCAAAATTTAATGCAGAGAATGCTTGGTTGACGGCTTCGTGGAGGGTCTGTTTATCTATATTATATAAAAGAAAGTCGTGATAATTACACTTTTTATAACTCAAGAACGGCTTAACCGATTTGGCTCCGAAAATTGGTGGCGAGGTAGCTTAGAACCAGGCGACGGACATAGGATACGGTAGGGTAGGGTAGGTAGGTAGGTAGGTAGGTAAGGTAGGGTAGGGTAGGGTAGGTAGGTAGGTAGGGTAGGAAAAAGTGCATTGCAACGCATGCCGGGTACAGCTAGTATCTTATATAACCATGCTACCTGTATAAAATAACTCCATAAATAAAATATTCAGAGAATTTAATACAGGAATAATCTTTTAGGTAGGTTCAGAGAAACGCCGTCAACATTTTCATTGAAAACAAGCAAAATTCCACAAAACGTTCAGAATTCATACATCTATACGAAATAAGTTAATACGTTTAAAGGTTTGTGTACCAATAGTGATGCCAATAAAGTGCATAGAAACCGATAAAAGTATTCGCTTGGTGAGCTAAATGTGTTTCTCTTTCACAGAGCATTTTCCGTGTTTTGGAACAAATTTCCTACTTTGAAACACGCTGGGACGTCGTTGTACTGATTCATTATTGAATTTTGTTCAAATAAAACAATGGCGGTCAATGTGGCCTGTACAATGTCGAACCAACATTCTCTAATTTTAATTGAAGTGTTGAAGCCAATTTTGTTTTTATGTTCATTGCCAAATCTCATTTTAGTTTTGTTCGATTTAATTGGCTTTTATACAAGTAGGTATGTTTAATATTGATGTTTATGATTCTGATATTCCAAGTAATTTTAATCAAAATATGTTGGGCCGTACGCAGTCTATTGTCTATTTATTAATAATTATGTAGGTAAATATTTTTATATTGATATTTATTTTGTGAATAATTATAATAAGGTCCGTTATTATTTTGCCATTGCCAAGTATTAAATACCTCCCTTTGTTAGGTATGTATGTATTTCACACATAGGACATGTGTAAAATACATACGAGTACGTATGACCATGTTCTGCCTATTGTCATGAAAAATACCACACGTCCTTTTTCAGCACCAAAAAACAAACAGATATTTTTATATGAACCTTTTATCTAACTATGCTTTGTTTAGAACCACCGTACCAATATACATAAAACAATTTTACTTTTTTATTCACATCTGGCGTTTCCAGTCCACCGCACAAAGCTGCGTGTTTTTCCATTGAATTGTTTTATCACTATTCATCACTTTCTAAAACGAGACATGTGATGTAGCTGTTCGGGAAATGAAATAAGAGCGACACAGTTACATCAAAAACCTCTTGGTAATTTTACTGGAATTGGTCACGTTATCCATCACCTCTGACAAAAAGTATGAATTTCTGATTATGTTTACACCGTGATAACACTTCAAAGTCAGTCAGGATACTGCAGTCAGGATACCTATTGAGTTTGTTTTAATAATGTGATGGTTACTTACAATGTGATTCACAACTAAAATACAATGGTTATATATAGACAACCGCTGACAATAGGTACATCCTATTCAAGATAAGGTATAACTCAGTCGGCAAACGAGGGTAAATCTTCATAGAAAAATAACCCTTTATTGTCTCGGCGTCGAATAAAAATTTCATTAGGTATGAGTATTTGGTCAACTGGTCCCGCTCGCTACTAAACACGCGGGTCCACTAGACTACAAGATTTATTTTCTGTATTTTTATTGGTTAACTGGACCCAAATTCAACATTAAAAAATCATCTATTGTTTGAAGCTACCAGCGGATATAGTCCAGCGCAAAATTGGTTTAATAGGTTTAACCGTTTATTCTCAATCAAAAACTTAAATGGTTTTTAACTACGCACATGCATTTAAAATTAAGTTAAACCTTTTTTATCGAGAATATTAACTAACTCTAATACTTACTCAAGTTAACACACAGAAAACATAAAATGTGACTCGGTCGAGTGGTCCATTTCGAGTGGGTCCAGTTGGTTAAAGACTCTTAGTTATTTGTAGAATGAATTAGTCGACGTCGATCGACAGTTTCTTCTATACGACTAACGTTTAGATGAAATAAGCGATCTCTAGCTCTAAAAAACGGATGCATCTAAAGTCTTCTATGTTTGCGTCTTCCTAATATTAGATACGAGTAAAAATATCGTACTGGCCAACAACAATACGTTCTCTTCTGAGTATGTTTTGGAAGATACTGATGGATTATAGCTGAGAGAATCAGTCGATCAGCCAAAGCTACCACACCAACCGATCAACATCGATTGTTTACCGCCCGGTATCCGCCGATCTGCTGAAGCTACCACACCAATTTTATTGATCAACGTCGACCGATGGCATCTATCGACGATCGATTGATGTGGTGAAATCCTAATGTTTATTTTGTAGTTAATATTTTACCTCTATAAATCAAAAATGGAATAAGAAAAGCCACATTAAACCTTTTTAAAAACTAAAAGAATAACAAATAAACCACCATTACTTCTATTAAAACAGAATGCTTGTTTTTACAAACATTTTCGTATTGACCAAATTGTTTGTTCAACAAATAAAATGGGAGCTTGAACAACAATGTCAATTTTAAATGCATGAAATTCAGTGGGTTGACCTTTACTTCAGGCGGTTGTCCCACAAAGCGGTAGTGGTCCGGGACTCTTTTCATTACATTTTCTATCGGATTAGATTCACAGAGATTCCCACAGAATATTACCATAACGGACATGTGTCCTAAGTGTTCAATGGAATACTGAGCGGCGGATCCTCCTGACTGCTTTCTATTGAAACACACACACGCCTATAGATTCTATCACAAATATCATTTCAAATATTAGAAACAACATGGAAATTCGCAGACCGTAATTTACTAACACAGGGCACGTAATATTCATTACCGCTACTCAATTTGTATTCGGAATTGACGCCAAAGTTTTTTTTTAATACTTATAATTTAAAAAAAAATGTGTGGAGCAATTATTCCAATCGATTATTTTCTAATAATCGCTTTGTTTTCCACTTATGCTAAGCGGTCTTCTTAACGGTCCCCCGACGCTACGACGCTTGCATTAATTTATTATTGGTTTTTTATAGGTCATTTGTGTCGGGGGTTTCTTAAAACTTTAATTTAATCTTTAATTCATGCTTTTTTAAACTTATATTATTTTATCTTAGCATTGACTGCCCCACTCCTGGGCAAAGGCCTCCCCAATTGCTTCCACTTTTCTCGGTTTTGCGCCCCTTCCAGCTAATTAACGAAAACAAGGGAATGTACATTAAAAAAAAAATTGCTTTGTACCAAATTTCAAGATTCTACGTCGACTGCAAATACCCTTTAGGGTTTTGATTCCCTTGCTAGTAGTTGCGAGTTTGTAAATAGGCGGCTTAAATTGCTGTTTCTTTTGATTGCGTTGACATATAAATTTGGTTTTGTTACAGCTGAAAGGTATTATGGACTTGAGTATTTGATATGAATTTAAATTTAATACCTTTACGCGTTCATGAGGAAAGGGAAAGTAAGTTAAAAATTATTAAATATATTTTTATTATATGATGTAACAAAAAATTTACGGTTTTTGCAATTTTTCCTTTATCTGAGCTATAAGACGTTGCTTTGTACTAAATTTCAAGATTCTGAGTTAACGGGAAGTACCCTGTTGGTTTTGATTCCCTTGCGAGTGTCGAAAATTTGCTGAAATTTGTGGCATAAACGGCTGTATGTTTGATTTCGTCGGCTTAGAAGTTTGATTTTTTCACAGCTCCAAGGGACAGTAGACCTTAATATTTGATATAAATTCTAGTTAGATACCTCCACGCATTCCTGAGAAAAAGGGTCTTGACAGACAGACAGACGGACGGACAACAAAGTGATCCTTTCAGGGTTCCGTTTTTTCGGAAGGTACGGAACCCTAAAAACTGCCCAAAAATAACGCTAAACGATTACGAAGAAGAAAAAATTCGTCAATAATTCGATTTTTGCTGAAAACCCGTGCCTCATTGAAAATTGGAAAAACTTAGGACGCAATAACACAAACCAGCAGATAAAAAAATCAAAATGAAATACATCCCTTTGTTACAAAATGGTAATAATAAGGTTTTGACAAATACTTGTGCTTTTGATGCCTTGACTCAAGTTTTTACGAGTGCGTGTGCAAATGGATGCTGTTTGCACAACTGTTTCTGAAAATAGTAGTGCAAACAGCAAATCCACCTGCACCGTAGTAACCAAAAAAGTCTGACAACCAGCTTTAGGGGTATCGTATTACCCACTAACACTAACTGGGTTGATAGGCAGTAGCTCCATGTAAAATACTGGTATTCAGCTGCATCTGGTTAGTTTGGTAACCGAACCCAACATAGTTTGGAAAAGGCGAGGCAAATAATGATTCACAGAGATATCGAAATGAAATTGCGTATTTTTCGTGATGTTCAATCACGAAAAATACGCAATTTCGTTTCCTTGGATGTAAAATATTTTACATTTTGATTCATATTTTTTGCAACTAATTTTATTTAAAAACTTAACCATTCAACCGATGTTGTGGAAATTTCTATGGGACCAATCAGAAATTATATACTTTGACAAAAAAAAAACAAATCGGTTCATAAATGACGGAGTTACGAGGTTACAAACATACAAAAAAAACGTACAGTCAAATTGAGAACCTCCTCCTTTTTTTAAGTCAGTTAACAAGTCGCATAAAGGGACAAGCAAAAGATAGAAAAAAAGATAAGTAGACAAAGAGACGTTGCGTTTCATGACGAGCCAACAAAGAATAGGACAAAAAGTAAATGCAATTTAAGAACGTTTACGCTTTACGGCATTTCATACATTTATTTGGTTGGCCGAAGGAAAAAAAATGTTCAGGTGGAGATTCAAAGATGACTTGGCCCTTTTTTTTTTTTTTTTTTTGCGGATGGGAAATCATCAAATGACTTCTCCCGCTCTGGGCGGAGCGGGAGGGAGTGTCAGACTTGTACTGACTAAAACCCACCCATGTTCCTTCTTCGCCCATTGTGTTGCAGGGCCGCGGTATCTCTTTCGAACAACCCGCAGCCCTGGCAGGCATCGGCCCTTTCGGGCCCCTTCTGGTTTGCTGACATCTCCTTGAGGCGCGCGTGGAACACGTACGCGCCGTCGACACGGCCTGTCGTCATGAGACGGACGGACGGTGAGCTAGCCCATTACTCACCGTCCACAGGCTCGCGCCTACGGTGGCCGGGGGCCACTGGTTGCCCCCCGACGCCCGGGGCGTCTCCCGCGGCGGCTGGGACGTGAGGTTCTCTCCCTCTCACGTTCCGCCACCTCCTTCGCTAGCATGACTGCTTCGCAGAAGGAGGCGACGGCATCCCATTCCCTCTCGCTCCGGACCATGGATTGAATCAGGGCCGGACGCGAGAGGTCGCCGCCGCCAATCGCCGCTACGAGGACACGGCGGTGCTCAGCCCAAGCGGGGCAGAGCTCCACGGTGTGCTCCACCGTGTCCTCCGGCCGATCCTAGCAATGGTAACACCCGGGCGTTTCCTCCCGCCCGATTCGGTGCAGGAACCTCCCGAAACAACCGTGTCCGGTGAGGACCTGCGTCAGGCGGAAGGTGAGGGCGCCGTGGCGCCTCTCTAGCCACTCCTCAAAGAGGGGACTTATCGCCACTATTGTGGCGTGCCCTGCACGTGGTTGCGACAGTCGCTGTCTCCATGTCGCCATGAGATCGTGCCGGAGGTCTGTCCGCTGAGCGACAATTTGCCGCGGCAGCGGAGTTTCCCCCCGGCGTAGTGCCTCCGCGCGCCATTCATGCAGGCGCGCGAGGACCATCGCCTCCAGATCCCATGGCGGCAATCCGGCCAAGAGGCTCGCCGCCTCGCCGGAGATCGTGCGGTACCCCCGGATCAGCCTTACGGCTACAACCTTCTGGGGCGCGTTTAAGTAATGGGCGGCTCGCCGCCTCAAAGAACGCGCCCACACCGGGGCCCTATAAAGGGCCATGGACCGCACGACTCCCGCGTAGAGTCTCCGGCGCCCCTGCCCGTTCCACTTTGGGGCCAAACGTCGGAAGTGCTCAACGAAGTTCCACCGGCTGTCGAGGACAAGCCCTAGGTTCTTTAGCGTCGACTCGACGCCGATGGGAACCCCTCCTACCGTCAGTGTGGATCCCGACGGTGGCGCATTCCGAGGCCCATGAAAGCACATGGCCTCTGACTTGTGCAATGCCACCTCGAGACCCAGTTGCCGGAAGATGACTTAGCCCTGGAGTGTTAATGTGTGTGTGCTCCACAAGCGACGGCACGCTTAACATCGTGTCTTGGCTGTCCTGTTGCTTGTACAAGAGCTGATGGACGCTAAGGAAAGTGCTAAAATCGTCACCAAATTTTGGGCCGATTCAATTTAGATTGCCATCGACAATTTAGACTTGATTGATTGATTTTTAGACTCTTTTTCATACAAAAACGTAAGAGTATTAATAAATCCACTTTTTCTCACACTACCGATGGCCAAAGTTTTTATCATAATCTATCAATTGTCTCCCAATAAATTCCGATTATTTACAGTCTACTGCCTAACCAACTGGCTAATTATAATGAGGTTCGTATTTGCTTACATTTAGCAAGTACTCACCTACGATTTTATCAAGCGGTATGCTTTAAGAGATTACAGTGAGTCTCTCTCAAATAGTATAAAACAAAGTCGCTTCCAGCTGCGCCCGCGCCGTCTGTACGCTTAGATCTTTTAAACTACGCAAGAGATTCTGAATATTCTGATGCGGTTTTCATCAATGGAGAGAATATTTCAAAAGGAAGGTTTATGTGTATAAAATTATCACTGAATCGCCTTTCAAAATTTCCACGCGAACGAAGTACCGGCCAGCGGCTAGTATTTCATAAATCGATTTATTATTTTGTGTAGCAAAAAAAAAGTAAGTAAATAACAATAAATTAACCGTCAACTGTTTCCCCTACATGAACCGACTGAACTTTAACGTTTAACGCTGATGGCCTGGAGCTGTATCGTAAAAATTTCCTTGTATAGGCGCCAGTTCGACGGGCTATTAACTATAATGTGGTAAAGCCGATACACGCCCACTATAATATCTGCTCAGTTACTGTCTGTGCTTGATATAGCAAATATGATTTACTTTGTTATAAAAAAGTTGAGAAAATACCGTTTATTAAAGTAGACTAATAACAATCATAGTAAAGGCTTCAAAAGATCGAATTTATACATAATACATTATAATTATAATATAATTTTACACAAATACATTTAAAAAAAGAACTAGTGACCCAACTTTATGCTCACTTACCATTCAGAGAAGTTTAATTCTGCTTAGACTATAAAACGCTTATTACTTACTATCCCGAAATAAAAAGGCAGATTTCCAAAGCAGTATAAATATACAAGAAATCTAGAAAAATATACTAAATACAACCCACTATTTGCCCTACGTAGGATTTGTCTAGTTGCTAATGCCCTTGAGTGTATGAAATATTCATGCAGGACCGGAAAAACGTACAGCCGTTTATGCCACAAATTTTATGCTCACTTACCATTCAGAGAAGTTTAATTCTGCTTAGACTATAAAACGCTTATTACTTATTATCCCGAAATAAAAAGGCAGATTTCCAAAGCAGTATAAATATACAAGAAATCTAGAAAAATATACTAAATACAACCCACTATTTACCCTACGTAGGGTTTGTCTAGTTGCTAATGCCCTTGAGTGTATGAAATATTCATGCAGGACCGGAAAAACATACAGCCGTTTATGCCACAAATTTTATGCTCACTTACCATTCAGAGAAGTTTAATTCTGCTTAGACTATAAAACGCTTATTACTTACTATCCCGAAATAAAAAGGCAGATTTCCAAAGCAGTATAAATATACAAGAAATCTAGAAAAATATACTAAATACAACCCACTATTTACCCTACGTAGGATTTGTCTAGTTGCTAATGCCCTTGAGTGTATGAAATATTCATACAGGACCGGAAAAACATACAGCCGTTTATGCCACAAATTTTATGCTCACTTACCATTCAGAGAAGTTTAATTCTTCTTAGACTATAAAACGCTTATTACTTATTATCCCGAAATAAAAAGGCAGATTTCCAAAGCAGTATAAATATACAAGAAATCTAGAAAAATATACTAAATACAACCCACTATTTACCCTACGTAGGATTTGTCTAGTTGCTAATGCCCTTGAGTGTATGAAATATTCATGCAGGACCGGAAAAACACTGAATTCGAAAAGCGAATACGTTTTGGTTAACATTACGAATACCGTAGACGACAGACTTTTGGTAGGGTTCAACTAACTTAATGAAATTGAAATAAATAATCTTTTGGAGAAATTGAACAACATGTGTATGGTAGTCGAATCGAACTCGTAAAAAAATTAGAAAGAAAGAAAAAACGTTTATTGGTACATGCCACAAGTACACACTATATAAAAAAGGAAAAAAACTTACGATTTTAAATTACGATTTTGTATCTTTCTACAGTAGAATTAATTATTAACAATTTTGACGTGACAACGTCTTATAAATTGGTTTGCCGGGTGACACTTCAAGAAACTGCGTTACGCTCCGCTCACGTTATGCGCTCACAATGAGAGCGAGTGAGAGGCACGCGTCCCTTCCACTCGGGCATGGTTAGCCCGCCTAAGAGCGAGAGAGACAGACATAAAAAGTGAAAGGCACGCGCAAATAAATGTTTTAAATTGTTACTATTATTTCATCCTTCTTCCTACTATACGAATGAATATTCACATTAAAATTATTTTACCACTCAAAGTCGTTGTCACGTAAAACTTTCGCCCGTATACCGACTTTACAGGCAACCAATTTTTTTTCATAAAACCTTCAGTAATTATTACCCTTTCTAAACTCGCTGACCTAAAAAAGGGGTTAACTGGTCCTTAGATTTTAGTACACAGACCTTTTTGCTAACATCTATTTAGGCGTAATTTTCGATCGTGTGCGAGTTGAAAGGCTTCCTTTTTGCGGCTCGCTAAGATCCCACATAACGAGCTTTCACTGTAAGCACATAATAAACATTATTCTGTACGTTATCTTGATATCCACATGCATGTAATATTTACCAAGCCTGAGCTTCAATGTACTCTGGAATTATAATCTTCGTAACACATCCGCTATCCATTAATTCTCCTTTCGTAGTGTAAACAGACCACTCTGTTTTGCAGCTGTATTAAAATTTTCTCATTATTATCATCGCGAACAATGCTGTCGTGTGTTTCATAATCTTGGCCAAGTAACACTTTTGCTCCTTTAAAGGTAAGAAGGAAGGAATATTAATAACGCTCTACAAAGTGAACTTTAGTCGCTTTCATATTATAACATACTAGCTCGTCTCCCCGCGGTTTCGCCCGCGTGGATGTCGGCAGTTGCCAACGTGTGCGGTACCCCCGCAAAATTATGTTGAAAATAGTCATTAAAATGTTATAGATAATAGTTGTTGCCCGCGGCTTCGCTCGTGTGTAATTGTAAGTATAGGATAAATAGTTGTGTAGAAGTCTGTGATTTTTAATGTAAGAAGGCAAAGAATTCATTCTGGTTAGAAAAAAAGCATATTACGGCGTTTTTTTTTACTTTAGATTGTTAGTGACCTAAATGGGTTGATCCAGAATTTATTTTATACATTTCTTCCGACCTACGATGCCGTAGCTGAAATGCCGGGAGTCATCGATGCACACCTTTCGATATAGTTAATTGTGTAAATGAGCTACCTAACAACTTTTTTTAAATCAAAAGTATTCGGATTACAGAAAACTATTTTACTCCTGGAAAACTATAATAATAATGAATTCTCCTAGCGCTTCTTTGTAAATATCGTTTGCGATGTTTCCTTTTGGGGCTAAAACTATTAACTTACTCGCAGAGCTCACTCTGGAGCATGCAACATAAAGCTGCCATTGAGTCGCGCAAGTGTCTGTCGCGCTAATATCCCAGATCCCCTAAAAGTGCTAACACTTCAATACAAAAAAAATGCCACCACTGTTTCGTCTGAGGGGTGGAATTTACAAAAACGGTGAAATTGGTGTTTATCAATTTAATCAAGAAACACAAATAGTAAATATCAAGCTGATCCGACAATTTTCGTTTGGGGTTGAATTTCCAAAAACGACGAAAGACTTATTCATTTATTTTTACTCAGAAACTTCAATAGTTAATTCTTGTTGCTTCAAAAATGACGGATTCCGCCCCTATATATAAACTTTCAACCCCTTTCTAACCCTCTTACGGGGGGTAGATTCTCAAAAACGCTAATAATGTATTTATTTATTTTTAAATAGCAATTTGTATATGAAATTTCATGCTTCTAACTTTGAAAATGACCTATTTCCATACAATCGTTCATCCCTTGTTTTACCCCTTTAGGGGTGAAATTTCGAAAAACCCTTTCGTGGATACCTACTCTTCACAAAGAATACACGCTCCAAATTTCAGGTCTCTAGGACCAGTGGTTTAAGCTGTGCGTTTATATCACAATCAGTCAGTTAGGACTTCAAATTTTATATAAAGGACGTAAAACACCTCTTGACGAAGCCGAAAGGCACTGGTTCTCCCTGTCATTGCAATAACTTTTTTGTTCTACACCATACCTGGGAACCTTCTAGTTACGTAGATATTAGGGGTCAAAGTTCCAACTTTTTGACAAGTATTTTTTAAATACAAGTTTTTAATGTAAGATTTTTACTTTAAACACCTCCACGACCCCCTTACTATTCAATCCGTCCATCAACACAATGTTTTGAGTGCGTTACATTGAGTTCTACCACAAAACATGATTTTACACCCCCCAAAAAAGTCGTTTCCCAGCAATATTTTTTGCGTAAAGTTACTTAGTTTCATGTACAGAATGCTTGGTTGACGGCTTCGTGATGAGGTGATTTACACCCTGTATATAGGTAACTGATTTATTTACCTAATTCGAAGTTACGAGTCATTTTTTACAGATTTTCTTCAATAATTTGTTATTTATACTTACAAGTAACTTGGAAGGTTATGAAGCAGTGGACTGCTTGACAGAATTCCTTGAATCAAAAGCTCCACAAAATTTTAAAAGCACGTTATTTGAAAGGTAAATAAGACTGACTTTTACAAACTTAATATCTGTCTACCAAAACACCTTATCAACGAAAAAAACAAGAAATAGCTCATTTAAAAAGTTCTAAAACGTAATTTTGTTTTCTCTTTCAAAAGTTAAATAGCTTTTACCGGACTTAGTCGAATGATTCGAATTCGCGCCAACCCGCGAGCTTGAACGCCCCTAGTTAAGAACTTTGGTATTTGTTTAAACACGTCGCCTGCGTGTGTTTGAGTTGATCCAAATTAAATGGCGCTCGCATAAATTAGCAGGTGAGAACCTTTTGATGGCAACTTTACAAAATAAGTTTTTCGATACATACAATAGCTTATGCTTTCGGTGTTCAGAAATGCCTAGGTATGTCAAAATACAGGTATATGCTTAGGTTTTTCCCGCGGCTTTACTCGTGTAGATCGGGAGCTTAACCCAGGTCTCATCCGTTTTTGCCCAGGTACTCACGCAAAAGAAACGAGTTACCTACGCGAGCACGAATAAAAAATACTGCTTGAATTAAACCCACACCTAGTCTCCACATTAATCCCATCCTTTTCAATTGCAAACCAGAATTACAACTTGTTTCATGTAAAAACGATAAATGGTTTCAATACGTCCCAAATATGTGGGTAACAGATGACGTCATTTCAACAGTGTCCACAAACGATCGTTTACAGCTAACATTATGGGCCAATATCATCCGCGTAACAGTAGAACCTACAGTATTTCAACTAGAGCCAAATGGTTGCAATCGGCTTACACACATACAAAACGTTGTCAATACTAAGCTTGCTTTAGGAAACGGGTTATTCGTGAAAAAGTCAGGCTGCTGCATCGAGCCAATTAGTTACTTTTTGTGTGTACTCAAAAATGTTTAGTTGGCAACGCGATTGATTCCACAAAAAGAGCTTTGTTGGTTTACTGGTTGTCTTTATACTGTGCCAATATCATCCGAGTGTTAACGCGGATGGTCGTACGTCACGCTTACACGATCACTGATAACTCGGTGCTCGATGTAAAGGGCTACATAACGTTTTGTGGGAAAAAAATACTTATTTGTTAAAGGTTTATGAAGGTCATTTGTTTTAGGTATTCTCTTTTATTTTTTAATTAATTTGACAATCAGATTTTTTTTTCAGCGTGTTTTCAAGTTCCATGGTGTTGAGGTGTTTGACAATTCGCACTCGTATGTGCCAATTGTGGGCTTCAGCTGAAAATCAGCGGCAGGCAGCTGGTCGTACCGAGTGTTGCTATCTAAAATGATGCAGACCTTAATTTTTATTACTTCTTAGTTAATTTACTTAAGCATTTTAAAAGTACTTTTATTCGTTTTTAGGTAATATGCAAAGGCATTTTTATAACTTTCAAAAACTATGTATTAATGTCAGTAAACGCGTTTCCTTTCAATGACAAAATAGCAAATTAATCAGTAACTTTCCCAAGAAATAAGGAAATCGCCTTGAATTCTAAAATGTCAGAATAAGATTAAACGAAAGGTGGGTCACACCCAACACAAATCGATTTGTTTGACTAAACAAGTGCCAAACGTTTACCGCCAGGGGCCAGGGATTGGCACTCGATTAAGTTTATGTTTGCTTACCTTACTTGGGCTGTTTGTTCATGGGAATGTACCGGGTCAAGTTTGAAAGAAATGGGTGGAAGTGAAAAACGCTTTACTGCAAATTTAAAATAAAATTGATAACATTTGTGATGATACTTTATTTCAAAAAACAGTTCACACCGAGGTTGAGAAATCATACACGTTTTTTTTTGCTAGCTTACATTGTATCGCCTCCTTGATAAAGATCTCTCTTTTCTACTTTCAATCCTCTTACTTGTGCGATGTCTAGCCATCATTGCCCCGCAAAAATTACCAGATCCTCACACCACATTCTTCTCCCTCAAGAGTCCAACTAGTGATTTCTCACACATATACACATAATATAACATATCAACATCATACCTGTAATACCCAAAGAGTTAGGCAGAGATGTGCATAATAATAGTTCACCCAAATTTCGCCGGTTTTGTTTAAGTCCTATGAAATAGGGGGCGAGCCTATTGCCATCAACCGGGAAAATATCTATATTATATATTCCGTGGCTGCTACTAAGAAGTTTCTGATGGAAAAACCCACGAACATTTTGCTTAACCGGGAATTGAACCCACGACCTCATGCTCAGCAGTCGCGCTAGCTACCACTCGACCAACGACACACTCGACCACACACATATTTATACAAGTTAATTATGTTGTTTTGCATCCTAGTCAAATTCAAGGAGGTAACTATGCTAATGATTCTCGTCCCAAATCACTAATAAAATGGGTAGGTGATTTTTCTTTTTTTTCTTTTTTACCAAAATCGGTAATTGTAAAACACCCGTGTTTTAAACGTGGCTCGTCTGATACTGGCCCTATAACCACGCTTTCATACATACAAACAATTTCAAACGTTTATTCGATAATTTCTTATTCCCTAAACTACGTTAAGGGGTAAATTTTGAAATACTGATAAACTTACACAACCAAAAAAATGAGAGTTTATTAATAATTAACTAGGTACCGTAATTTTAATTGATTATTTAAGTCTTTCGTGACATCCTCTTGAATTTTGACGAAGATGCAAAACAGCACCTTGTATATACACATATATATTTAAAAAAATATACACGTAATTTCAGGCACATCCTGTAGCTCCTATGATTTCATGCCAATCTTACTAAAGCTGTCGTTACACTATTTACAATGCAGTCTCTCGTCTGCTCCTCTTTTTGGCAGCAATCCTACACGTTATCGATTCTAGAAACTATGTTTAGAATCTCAAAACGTATTGCTCAAACTTTGACGTGGATCTACAACCGAGCACTAATACTAACATGAACTAACCATCCAAGACATAGAGTTGATCAACTACATTGTCTTGAGAGTGCGCCTGTGACCTGGTAGCCGCGTGATGTCATTTTGTCTCATTACTATCGTACCGTGTCACAGTGGGTAGGCAGAGCATCCGCATGGCTCGCACCCCGAATTTCATATGGCTATTGTGTTATTGTGATAAAGTGAATGAATTAAAAAGAACATTATAAAAGTGAATGAATTAAAAAGAACATTGCTTTGGGAAAGTTGTTTGTTTTCATGAGTACAATCACGTGTTTAAGTATCGGTCACTATATAATTACCTGTCAGCCTGTATAAACAAAACGAAATGTGGGTGTCCTATTAAGTACATCTCTGACCAACCCTTTGGGGATTACAAGCGTGATGTTATGTTATATTACTATATGAACAAGATGAGATGATTCCCATCAGACATAAAATTAAATCTACGACTTCGAGCACATCCGTCCTATCGACAAATATTACGATCATAATACTAACATCTACGTTATCAAAGAAAAAAGGAAAGAAGCTATACTAGAGCCACTATGTGTGATGTCTGTGTTACTCGCTCATGAATGAATTTAAGATTTATATTCTTTTTGAGATAGTTAGTTTTCAAGAAATGTTAAGAGTTATTAGTTATATCTTTTAAAGATATCGAATTTATTTTCATCCTACAGTCCTACTGAATCTAAAGTTATTGACTTTGCAGACTTACATAAAACGTCAATTGCATTTGCAGCTCATCTTTTTTATGTCATAATATTAATGTATTCATTTTAACCAAAAAATGCCATCCATCAACTCAAAACTGGATCCATTAATTGTACGTAATGTTTTGTTTCGACTATGTGCGAATGGCATAACAAAAATCGTTTTGTTTATGCCCACCAAATTGCAGCCGCTGCATCGCTTGAATCAACGACCGCGTAAGCTGCTGACATCGCTGACAACTGCTGAATTATGTCATTATAATGACAATGCATCATGTTTTGTTAACGCAAATTAGTTTGTGGATGTACTGATTATGCGAATGTGCTTTTAGTGGAATGGAAATATGGTGTGGTTGTGACACGCGATGGAAACTGTGTGGAGTGGAGGAGTGTTTGTTGTTTAGAGCGAAATTAGCTGAGCCCACGTTGCTGAGTTGAGTACCATATGGTTTCGTACCGAAGTAGAGTGGGTATTGCACTGTGCAGTCACGAAAATAATATGTATACACTTAGCAAAACTGAAAACTGATTTGCTCATGAAATTATGGTTTCTACGATGAGATAAGACTTATTTCGTAATAGTATGGCTTCCAAAGTTCCATGTTTGTGAAAACGTAAAACCTTAATCAATACAGTATGCTGCGTGTATACATATTAATAGACGTGAATGTACCACAAAGCATGAAATTGTGCCTGATAAAATGACATTTGGTTGAATCACAGCATGCTAAGTAATAATGTCATTGGTGAAATCTGTGCTTGCAGAAGAATATTAATTCTTGTTGCCATTAGAAAGAAATTATAAAAAAAAAAAAAAAACGACATAGAAGTTATACTTACTGGCCTTACCAATACTAAAATGTTGCTTTGCAATCATCTTAAAACCCATCACAAAACGGAAAACTGAAATTGCGATAATCCTAGGAACATTTTTATGCCTGAGAAAGACATGACATATTATTATGCCTAATTTACTTGTATTTGTGGTTGCAAACATTTAAGCTAAAATGAATAGGCGTGTACACATCCGTACAAGACAAACGCACCCCACGACAAAAATTGAGCCAAAGAAATCGTAAACGGTTAAACTGTTGCCATAAAGTACACAGATAAATAAAGTTATAAAACTTTTACACTAACCAAAACAAATCTGTACAAGTAAACGCACCTTACTTTCTCTGAATAATTCATCCGTGATTTTTTGCTGAAGTATTCAGTTTTGGCTAACAGTTTGTAACCGTTTTAATGTGGTGAATTTGTGTAAGTTACTATAGTCAAATTGCAATTGCGTTACTACAAAAATGCATTAAACGGTAACATCATCTAGGTGGCAACTACGAGTATCTAACTGGTACAATTTGTCGTTTTATGGCATTCAACCTGCACGCGTAGCTGACCACTGTAGAAACGAGTTTTGTCTACGGAAAAATCGACATAATGACAATGTGTCAGATTGTCGAATCTTCCGTCGACATAGCCCATTTATTTTCATTATTTTCCACTTTTTTGTGTTTTTTTTTGGAAGTCGGTTATTTTTTTTTGTAAAAAAGTTTTTATTTTAGCCTTTTCAGTTGTGGTATCTCACTTAGATCCTAGTCTATGGTTTGTAAACCCATTTGAATGTTATACCTAGATAAGCGTGAATTGTAATGCCACCCAAACTGCCAAAGTCGCAATTACACGATCATTATTTCAGCAACCAGCTAATGGCAATTTGG
This sequence comes from Cerastis leucographa, assembly GCA_963082945.1. Classification (NCBI taxonomy): domain Eukaryota; kingdom Metazoa; phylum Arthropoda; class Insecta; order Lepidoptera; family Noctuidae; genus Cerastis; species Cerastis leucographa. The sequence continues at coordinate 13,024,589 of OY720356.1, read as the reverse complement.
TACCACCTGAAAATTTTAGGTCCTAAGATTTGGCTTTGGTCCAAAGCAAGTCCTTTACAGATGAACAAGACAGTTTCCTACATACCTAGTGTGAATTAGATAAGACATTTGGATGAGACATGTTTTTTTTTACTGTGGGAATGTTATGTTCCTATTGGTATGAAGAAAACTTTTGAAATTTCCTAAGTCAAAAATTAAAAAAATAACTGTAAAAGAATGCCCGTCCGACTTTACTTTTTGTTTTTTTTTAAGTTTTTTTCAGTCGGGGGTTTTTTAAACTTTTTTTTTTTTTTTTTCATGCTTTTTAAACTTAAATTATATTTTCTTAGCCTTGCCCAGAAGTGGGCATAGGTCGCATAGGTCTCATAAAAAGCTAATCTCTAGCTCTTAGGGGGGAGGGGGGTTGTGCAGCCTCCCCCCTGGCCAAGCCCATGGTGGCAAGTGACAAGGATTAAAATTTCGAATCGATCAGACCCGTAGAAGTTGTTTATATCCCTTCATCAACTAGAAAAGAGGTGATGAGCTTCAAACGGCTGAGCAGATTTTCTCGACCTTTCAACGACACCAATTTTATCAAAATCGGTTCATCCGTTTAGGAGCTACGATGCCACAGACAGACACACAGATACACACGTCAAACTTATAACACCCCTCTTTTTTGGTCGGGGGTTAAAAAACGAAATATGATGAAATTAAAATTAAATAAATTCTGGTGGCTTCACTAAAACATTGTAATAGCATTACATATTATGTACAACTATTAATTTACCAACTCCAAAAGTAAAAAGACATTGTACAATAATATATGATTTTGTAAGTTTTCCCGAAAATAATCCTTTTCATTAAACATCCTCCATTCTCATTGTGAATCAGTCCGAGTATTGCCAGAATTGTACGAGTAATCATTGGTGGTACGGCAAAATGACACAAAAACGTAATATGATGCCCAATGACGCAATAACCATTTAGGGGGCCATTTGCATCGGCCAGGTGTACCTATTTGCTCGTCTCTCTGTTGTAATGAAATCGTTTTATTATGATTTGCGAAAATACATTTGGGAGAAAAAAGATGCGACTGACCGTAACTTTTGGTAACGGCACATTTTCCTGCGAAAGCTATAAAGGATCAGAATATTAATAAATTCCAAATTTATATGTAGGTTAGGTTATTTTAAAACAAACTAATACAAATGTTAGTGTTGAAGTTTTTATTTGGAGCGTGACTATTTTAAAATAGTTAGGTACCTATTTTATATTTTACTAGTCCAGAAAATTATATTTTTATGGACCCAATAAAACGAAGTGTCGAACATTCTAATATCAAAGTTATTTCCCCTTTCAGATCCAAGATTAATACCATCAAGAATCGAGATTAAGGAGAGAACTTTCTTTTCCAAGGATCATTTATCTTCAATAAAATGACCTTTAAATAAGATCTATTGGGATTTATTACATTTTTCAAATATTTGTTAATCTCAAGTTTAGGCAGATAACAATCCCTTTACAGACTTTTATAAAAGCAATTATTTATTTGCAATTCAAAATGTCAGAGGATATAATTTTTACTGAACTTACTTTGGGACTCCACAACTGTTTGGTCAACCGAACTGTGTCTAGTTGAAATGATCACTGGATAACATTTCAATAAAAAATAGTGAGAATTGCGCGATACAACTTATAAAATAAATATTTGATATTAAACTATAAGAACCATCTGTCATCTAAAGTTAGTAAGCCATAAAATAGGCTGTAAGCTTAAAGATAAAATCGTCTTAGAACTTTCAAGCCATTTCATGCCTCGAGCCTACGTTGTCTTTGGCACAAATACTTCGAGCTCCTTAAATTAAATCAGAACTTCAAGTTATCAGCTTTACCTAATTTCCATGTGCCTAACATTTCCTTCCTTTAACATTTACTGTCTTCAACAACTTGTTTGGAAATATCAACACAATCTTAAACAGCTTGTCAAATACGAATGCCTTTTACGCATACGTACTGGTATTCCCACATGAAAAAGTTGACAAAAAAAAAATATCGAATTCAATTTGCTCGTATCATTTCGATTCATCGTTATAATACCCCACAGTACTGAAAAAAAGCAATAAACGAACGACATGATAAATGTTTGACCCCCTGTATTTCGAACGTCCCTGTTATGTGTACACCTAGGTGCAAAAGTAATACGACGTACGGATCACCTGATCACGCGGAAAAATACCTCACTCACTACCTCTCGGTTATAAATGGGTGAAACAGGGATTCGCCAACTGTGCCACGAAGCATTGGCGGCATGCCATAATCAATTCTGCTCGGAGAACGTTTATTTTTCATGTGGATAGCGCACTAAAACTCAAATAATTTTGAAGGAAAGCAAATATCAAACCACAATTTCAAAGCAGGTGGGTCTTGAAAAATGAACTCGTATTTTCAGGTTCTAGAATTACTATCTAAAGTAACGTTCTTGCAATATCACAATATTGGATAATCTTTAGGAAGTATATTTGCTATGCATTTTAAAAGCTCGGTCGTACCTCAGGATCAGCTAATAAACCAACCAACACAAGTAAATAAATTTTAAACAAAATCCAGGCGCGCCAGATTAAAAGAATTGGAACGGAATTAATGCGAAATAAATTTTGTTTCTCAACAAATTTTGAGTGGATTTTCGTCTGAAAATTGAGTACCGACAAGGATTTAGATCTTGTTAAACGATATATAATTGTGCTTACCAATATTGCGATTGTGGATGCGCCACTCGGCTAGTCTGTTGAAATTGCTCGCGAAATATATTCTAGCGCTAAGGTGCTTGTGGTTATTACTCCAAACGACGGAGGTCGTTTGGCTTGTGCATACCTAGCCTCATGTTCTAGCATAAAACATGGCATGAGGTTAGGTATGGTTAGGTAAATGCATCTATAAGCAGAGCTATAGTTGTGCTTTTCTAGTTTAATTAGTAATTACTGGATATCTCTCTTACGCCTCCACGGCGCTTTTCTGATTTCCGGCACTGGAAGTTAAATTGTTTCTCCGGAACTGCATCGAGCTTCATTGTCTCGGCGCTCTTGCTGGAGGTAGGCACTGTTGATTCTGTTTTTCAAGAGTTGCAGGGGTTTAGGAACAATATGGCGGGCAAGTCCTTTAAAAAACGTTACCTAGTTTAAACTGTACACTACAATACCATACCATACATGTAAGAATAGGTAAGAACCATTCAGCAAAACAGGAAAAAGGATCTCGGGAATCGATCTTTTTTTAGCATCACGGAAGCGAGCATGCTTTCAACGGAATTTGTTAAATCATGGAAACGTGAGTACGAAATATATAAAAAAAGTACTGTAGAAATATTTTAGACACGATTAAGCAATCAGTTCGGTTGTTTAATTAAAACACTTTGTTTACGCCGCCGGCCTTACGGCGACTTTGATAAATTGCCGAGAATTAAAGAGATTCTCCTTTCCTATCGCCTCCTCTTCATCTAAAATGTCTGCCGTTTGATAATAATCTGATTTTGTTTCACAGTTTAGCAATAGGGATATTGATAGTACCTATGTTTCTACACAATTCTTCAAATGGATTTAAAGTGGTTTTTAATAAAACTTCGAAGCTACTTTTAAATTTAATCTAAATTTATTCTTACCTATATCTCCTCTCCTATACTATTCGAGTTATACAATAACTTATTGATGTCCAAAACACTATTTCAAATAAATATCCTTATTATCTACAATAGAAACATCTATTACGATAATAAATAATGCACATACATTATCTGAACCTCTACCATACAAAGTTTATGACTCGTGAAAATACTTTTCGCACTCCAAGCGAAGATAATGATCAAAAATCACACACAAGGGAGTCGTTCCTATTTCCCTATTAACAGTTCTAATATTTACGAGAATCGAAAAGATAAAACGGTGTGGAATCAAAGCTACAGAATGAAACCAAAAAAAAACCCATGTACTAACTTTGAACAGCTCATTGAACTATATAAACCAATAACCGCTCAAATATTTGTTGTTTACGGACAACGGGTTTTCCGACCAAGTCCCGTTTCAGCGGAAAATCACACAATATTATTCTGTAACGAGATTATACCATAATTTCTACTGAACAAAGAACCAATAGTGTACGCACTTGTTTTTTATTGCTTTTCCATTGATTTTTCCTGAGAATCTTGATTATGTATAGATTGTGATATGTTTTATTATTTTACGTAGGTAATACTACTTACAAATAGGCATCTCCTTACGGTATACTATAATGCCAACACTGTTTTACATCACGAATTGAGCATTGCGGTCCAAAGATAGAGTTTAACTAACACTAAATTTGTCAACACGAACGCCCATTTTACAATTCAATGATTGCGTGGTAAAAGCGAAATGAATGGTCTTTGTCCGGACCCGTGCAGGAGGAAAGGTTAAATTAACTAGGCATCGTTGGTCTTTGGGCATCGCCGAACTCCGGAGCGATTCAAACAGCAGAGACAAGGCGTAAGATGTAGCGTGGCTAGAAAAAGTAAAGGCGGACGTATATCATAAATGTAAACGGAATAAAACAATTGTATGAGAAACTGTTCACTATTAACAAGCGTACCTATATAGATCTAAATATGACAAAGCCTTCAATCTAAATAACCTAATTCAAATATTCTTACACATACACAAAACCTTCCTAAGAATCGAACGGAACTAGCATTCATATTTCGCCTGAATCTCCTTTTATATCATTTCAAATCTCTGAATATAACATTTACATTGTCAACGCCAGCAAAAAAGCACTCAGTGTGATTATCAATACATCTTTCCCCCAAACATTTTTCAATAAAACTACTACTTACTGTCATACAGTTTATCAGCAAGCTATTTAGCTTAACTGTATGGCAGTGTAACTGTATGACAGTGTTTCGTTTTCCAATCTTTTCACATAGGCCACTTTACTCCATCCAATAACAGAGATTGTAATAGTTTCCATTCCATACGCTCAAAGTTCAATTCCTAATCATAACCGACTTAGGGTTACGAAAAGCGGATCATGCTGTACCAAATTCCCAGACCAATTTCGCAGTCTGAAACAAAGGCTTTAGTATTGTAGGTATTTATCAAATATGGCAATTTTAGCGCTTTTATTAAATAGATTTTCAATTTTTATTGTTTGTAGGTAACTGTTGCCTGGAATAAGCAGCATGATTTCTGGTATTTGATTCCAAATATTGTATTTTTTACACACGCGTGTGAAAATGCTTGCTATGTTATTTTGGTTGGACATCAAGATAATTTTATGTTTCGCATTCAGCACGAAACTTCGTGTATTTTGAGTAGGTGCATAATTGGATAACAGTGGACTGATCATGATGATGATAACGTAATTGGATACATCTTCATTTTTTATTTACCGGTCACACAAATCAAGATACTCTGCCTATGCTCACAGAAAGTTTCACAATACCACTGATCTCAAACGTGGCTTGAGTCACGACCCTTCACCCTTCAAATACGTTCCTTGACTTGTCTAAAACGATTTGTAAGGTTATCTTCCTACATAGGACATTAAAGCAGTTACAATCTTATCCGGTAGTCCGGGGTGTTCCAATTGCTGTACCCAACATCAATTTAAGAGAGAACAATACGACTTGGCCCCTGTAATTCGCTTTAACACCTAAGCGTTTTTCAATGGCACATTACACGGGGCTATCCAGCAGATAAATAAACGAACCTGCCGTTAAACACATGGTTCGACCTCTTTATGACCTTTCGCAAACAGTAGGTAGACGGTTACCACGATCTTAATTTTAAGCGTCGCCATTTAACGAATTTATATTGCAGCGAGGAAAGCAATAAAAAAACTTCGTTAAGCTATTGGGAGGATTACGCAAATTAACTTTAACACTCCCTTTTATTGTTTCGGCTCTTTTAGGTTTCATTATTTATCTGCGATATAAATAAATTACGTCGTCGACGAAGACTGATGGAAGTTATCCAATCTCAGTGTTTGAAATATTCTAATGGGATCAAAACTGTGTGAGCCTAGCGTTGCACAAAGTTTATAACTGCAATGTAGGTATACTTATAGTACTCTGTATTTTCATGGCTTTGCACAGGATTCACATTCGACATCACAGTATGACGTTAATTATAAGTTATGGAACCGTTTGTCGTGTCTCCGCGAACTTCTGGTATAATACTACCTACTACTTAGCATACGCAGCCCGACATGCACGAAGACGGAATGTGTAATGGAATACTTTAAATAAATGCACGTCTTTGAAGTTGATCATATTTAGTTGTCTACAGTGAGGCTTTTAACTACACCGACATTGGAATAGGTATTACCTATCAAAGAACAACAAACATTTGAACATGAGAATGTACTACGTTACCTACAAAGCAGAATGGCAAACTCATCAGCATTTCCTCAAAATATTAATCAAACGACAAAACAAACAACCTAAACCTTTTTCAACGTAAAATTTTATTTCAGCATTACCAGCCGTGTGTAGTATTGCGCATTCATTCATTGTCACACATGAAATGTTGCTACTAACAACACCTGTTACGAATTCCTGTACATTTTTTCAAACCAACCGTATGTTTCTGTATACGAATAACACATACGTTGGTGTCATTCGGTGTTCCCACGTTAGGGTATTTCTCCTAGATGCATGTATATTTTCAGGTTAAGGAGATTTGCTAGAGTAATTTTAAAAGGATAAAAGTTACGACTGAAATGCATGAAGAAAAAAGACCATTGAAAACTGAATCGTTAACAATGGAAGCTTTTCAGGACAATTTATATAGTAAGTTATAATTTTGTAAGAAATAATGAACCTGATTCTCTGTTTAATTTTTTATTTTAATAAACTAGGTAAACATTCTGAAAATGTATCAGATTTAAGGAATTTAGAAGGAGGAAAATCCAAATGAGAGGGTGGCAACACTGGTGTCATTCGTGCCTACGATACGACATAGGAGTTGATAAATGACATCATTTATTCCACCCTGCACACCCTTCCACAGTCCTCGTGTGCACGGCTGTGTCCGCACTTGATATATTAATCCAATCCTGTATGCCGAAAAGTTCTGTATCGGAATACCATGCTTGTAATCTAAACGTATTTGATTACGGATTACTTTTTCAAACCATTATTGTAATCAGCTGTTTAACAAATAAGTCGTCTGCATCTGCGTCAGCATGTCCTGGTATAACAATAATATTGAAATATTCCTGGCTCAATTTTTTTTAAACATGAACACTAACCTGGTCTAGTCTAAGGGACCGCGGCTGCGTGTTTTGGGGCACAGAAGGAAGAATAGGAGGTAAAACATAGTTTGCAATGCAGCTCCACATCCATACCCTGCGTCGTTTCGACAAGGTATAGCCTCACTTTACGATGTCGAAGATAGGTTGTCTTCCTTCTTGAGTTCGGAGAAGAGTCAAAGATTTCAGTGTAACAAAGACGGTTAGGCTTTCTTTCCAGAAGAAATAGTACGGTATCGGGCCACTCCGACGTCATCGACGCGTAAAAACGGTAACTTAAGTGAAACTTCATAAGCGACTTCCAACCTACCATGGAGGGGGAATAGAAGGAGACAGAGCGAGAATGAATGCGTGGCACTCGAACGCATGCGTGTAGTATTACGAAGTTTCACTTCTTCGGCGCGGAGGGACTCCACGCTCAATTTTTTTTTTCACTGATCCTAGTATTCATCAACCCTAATCATTATTACAATCTAGCCTTGTATATAGACTAATAAGTAATTTAATTAAAACCTAAACTGACGAATGTGTCAAATGGCACTTTTCTTATTGTCTGTATTAAGACGAATACACTTCTTTCTTGTATTTATTTGGTAATACTTATGCTACATTACACTATTCACTTTCAGGAACACTAAACACTAACTCGAATTTTGTTCTTTTTAGTCTTCTCACTATGTCCGTGTGATCGAGAAGCTGGATCGGTTCGACGTTTACAATTTTACATGCTGATGAAGTCGCTTCGTGAGCTTCTGGAGATTTTTGTATCACCTTTTCGAAGAACTCAACTTTTAGGTCCCGATGGAGGTCATCATTTCGTACGTACCAGTTTGCATTTCACAATTTCCCGTAGTGCTTTGTTCTAGAATCGTTGGATTATTAATACATTGGTCTATTTGGTGCAGCCCCACAGCTGAATACCATAAGTCGAAACTAGCATCAGGACTTGTCTGCATAGTAACAATTTGTTTTGCACGGACAGCACGGAGTTTCTTCCGGGCAGCAATGCATACTAGTAACCATTGTTTTTTGAACTTGGCAGCGAAAGCGTTAAGAGTAGCAGCTCAATGAGAGAGATTCTTTCAGTGTTTTTAAATCAATAAACAAAATAAAAAGCTATGATAATTACAATAAGTCATCCCGTGCTCAGGGATAAGTAAGGAGGGGAGGGCAATATGTTAGGGAACAATATTGAGTTAAGATCTTCATATATGTCTTTATAATATTGGAAACTTTATAAGGCCGTATAGGTAGATATTTAAGTATATACTTATGCTTTTCAAAAAAATACAAAGTACGGTCAGCAGCAAAAACTGATTCAGTCACTTTTAGGTACATGATAACTTTATCATCATCTACCCAAATTGATTCTTTAGACGTTTAAGGTGTATGAGGAACAGGGTGTAAAGTTCTTCATACCCTTTAGAAAAGGGATCCTCCCTTTTCTAAAGGGTATGAAGATCTATCTCCGACCAGACAGGTGTTATGTCTGGCGGGCAACTGCCCGATAGTTGTTATCGGGTTTCTCTATATATACTTAAGTAGGAAATTGATGTTAGTTCCTCAGTCGTATCATAGATGGCGCTGTAGTACTTTTTGTAGTATGTTGCTTTTTGTGGTCGCTATAGACGTATGTAACAAAATATTTTACAAAATAATCCGTCCCAACCTTAGGTAGCACTTTGAATATAGTGTATGAAATACACAACAATCTAAAAATGCCAGTTCTTGTATGCAGTCTTGAAACAGAAGTGAAGATTGCTACTGCTTCACGTCGTCGCCATAAAATACATATTCGGAAAGCAGAGAGGGTTCATATCGCATTCCCACAATAAACTCCACGATTTAAAAATCGACGAACGTGATACACGACAACCGCGGTGCATTAAATTGATACTTACGATAGGTACTCGCACAATGTATTTTACTTGCCTAGTGGAAGTATCAACAACCAACAAGCATAGATGATGAATGTTGAAACAATTTTATTGTTCCTGAAATCTTTAACCACTTTGTTCTTCAGAGACACAAATTATTTGGCAAACAAACAATGATTATTATATGGCAATTTTAATCTATAAGATCATGCGATACTTTAACGCAAAGCTGTACAAAAAACATTACCTACCATTCGATAATTGTCATCTTGGGTTCTGTCACAGTTGGTATTTGACCCAACTGCAGGATGTTATTTTTTGGGATTTTAGTTTCATAGTGAAGTAACGTTTTTGGGTTTTCCAAAAAAGTATTTATTTTAAACTGGCTATTTATTTTGTAAGTCATGGGGAGAGTCCTTTGCCCAGCAGTGGGATGACACAGAATTAAACTAAAATAACAAAAAACCACAAAAAGGCATAACAAAACTCCTCCTAAGAAGTATCCTATGTGTTAATCCAGGATATAATCTACCCGTGTGCCAGATTTCATCCAAATCCATTTAGTAGTTTTTGCGTGAAAGAGTAACAAACATCCATGATCCATCCATCGTCACAAACTTTCGCATTTATAATATTATAGTAGGATGGTAGCAACACTTCACACAGCTGACTTCTGTTAAGTGAGCTGTCAGTGTCATTACGGGAAAATATACTACTACGCAAAATTATTCTTGTGTACAAACAAGCTCACAATCACAAATCGCAAGTTTTTTCAATAAAATGTGGAAAAGAATTAAAGGAACCCAATATTTCCTTTTGTTTTCACAAGAACCTGGATATGAAATATGCGTCACGGATTATATAAGTGTCTGGATTGCAGTGTTTTCCGAAAAAGCATTTCTTGCGCAACTCAAGGTAATTTCTTTTAATTTATCTGAATTTCCTATGATGTGAGAGTTTTAAAACCATCAAGTTTTATTCGAGTTGATGCTAATCGTAAATTTACGAAGCCTCGTCTGATTCCAGTTGTGAATTGCAGTTAGTGAGCTCAAAACAAATGACCAACTGATAACATACCTCACTGTATTAGCAGTAGAAAGTTCTAATAGCACAGCATTTCTATTAAATATATTCATTCATCATCATCATTCCCCTGCCCATATCCCAATTTAGCCCTCATGGCCTCTCATGATTCACACCCTTTCCACAAGTTCACACAGACCATCAAATGTTCCTTTGATCTTTCCTAACTCATAAAGCCACGACGTCATTTTTTCTTTTTTTTTTGGCTTCGCACGGTTTGTGCTTTTAGCCAGTGTCAAGTTATTTAGATTTTGAAGAAGACAAAGTTAGGGAAACTGGAATTTATCAATAATAATATTTACAACGGAATTTGGGATATAGGATCAATAGGATTATAACTAACTAGATATTACTAATGAACACCACGTATATTACATTAATTAAGCAGTTTAAAAAAAAGAAACATTCTAATTTTGAATTTAACTTTTTCAGGAAAGCAATGATGGCCTCGAATTACCAAATGAAAATGAGTTTATTCAAAAAGGAGTTCAGTTATTATCAAATCTCGATAACCTGAAGAAGTTTATTGTAGAAAAGAAAGAAAATGGTAAAAGTTTGTTTATTACTATGACAAAATCATTTGGATTTCCTTTTTACCTTGAATGTACACTTTCAAGGGGCTCGGAGGAATTGGTAAGTATTAATGGCAATTATTTTTTTAAGTTTTTGATTACTATACGTTAAGACCTATAGGAGTTGGAACCTTTAGTCAATACCTACTCCTGCTCCTCTGCAGTGTAAGTTCAGAAAATGTATAGATAAACATAGACTTTATCTCTGTCATGTGATAAAAGAGCCCTAATTTTTTGCAGTTTCTCATTTAAAAACAGCTGCAGCAGTTATCAAAATATTTTTTTCACTGAATAATAAAGCTCTTTCTACTTTACAGTATTTCCAAAAAGTTACTCGGCCACTGTTGAAGATAGTTTGTGACTTGCGAGAAAGTCAGGGTGAGCTGAGACGCTTGCTGATAAAAAAAGACAGTGAAATAGAAGAGTACAAATGTGAAGGTGGAGAGATAGTCTTGAGTAAGTTTTCTTACAAATAAACCTATGAACCTGTCATATAACTTACATATTATACCCTCAAAAATAAGTTACCATAGTCTGCCGGATATATGCTCCGGCTTACTTTCTACTATGGCTTATGCTCTACGCTTATTTTGTTAACACGTTGCCACACGCGTGCCCCTTACAGCAGCATCAGCAGACACGCATTCGGTGCGCGTTGTCGCTTGGTATATGAGAGGAACAACCACATGGGAAATCAACCACAAAAATATTAGTCACCATTTGTTGCAAACACATTAGTAATTCCAGTATAACTTTATTTGTGGAGTGAGTCTACCACAAATTAGGCTTTTTTGACATAGGTAAGCCATTTATTATCATCCCATGAATAGGGAATTGCAATGGTTTCTTTTCTATTTTTAATTTAGAAAGTATTTTTTTCAGAGTGATGTAATTATACAGTGTCTTAAAAAAAATACCTAATTGCATTTCAGGACATCTGAAAACCATAGCATTCAATGATGCAGAGCATATGAAAAAACACAAGGTGTATGAAGATAACTTTGGTGCATCCAGTACATCCACAAGGTTACTTCAGGAAGCTGTTGAGAATCTGGAGAAAAATGTGTTGTAAGTAGCTTAATGTTTTATTCATGATGTTATTCTGTAATATCCAACAGTTAAACCTGTAGTAATAAATTCTAACAAACAAATAAACCACTTAACTGAAACCAAACTTGTAATCAATTCAGCCAATCACAGGCCACTGCTAGACATAGGCCTCACTCAAGTTGTGCCACAATACACTGTGCTCGGCCTTCTGCTTCGAGTCTGACCCACCCAGACCATCTTTTAAGTCATTGGAGCATCATAGCATGAGCGTTTTCCACAGTAACTAGAAAACTAGTTCAGAAAACTGGCAGCAAAAGCTTCAGGTAATGTACCTACATAACTTGCTTTTAAACTCTCATTCTATATTTTCCAGGAAACAAGAAGCAAATGAAAATCAGACTCTAGGACCGAGTATAAAAGCAGAACCTGTATCTGTCATTAAAACCGAGCCTGGCCATATTGTAAAAATGGAGCCAGACACGACTGCATCAACTGAATCCATTCCAATTATAAAACTGGAGCCTAAAACAGAAGTGGCCGAAGAATCTAATGTGCCAGTTATAACCACATCAGTGAGCTGTAAACAGGAAATTAAAAGAGAAACGGCAAGAGCTCATGTCCCAAGAAAGAGGTCAAAGTTTAACTTTTAATACCAAAGATTTTGTGCTAATATTCTTTGGTAGGTTTAAAAATTGTAATTCTTTATGGTATCATGAAATTTATTTGTAGGTATTTTTTTTAGTTTAATGAAATTAATTAATTTGATTTTTTATTAACTGTTTTCTTTTTACTGCTGGTCAATGGAATGTATTGATTTGAGTATTTTATAATGCAATATTAGACTTAATATTATTATGTATGCGTACATAAAATTCTTACTTTTTATCATGAAATATGTTCTTATGGGAGCTACACACTGTTTGTGCTGGCTTGGCACAATTTGAGCTAAGCCAAGCAGTTTGTCATGTATTATGTCGAAATAAAAAAAACCTTATTATTTATATGAAAACTTTTATTATACATTGAACGGTTAAAATCTAATGTTAGTTTAGTTGTGCTAGTGTAAAAAATGTCACAGTTAGTGCGTTGAATTGGAGATTCGTCTAACAATTTAACAGAACAAAGACTAAGCTTAGTAATACCTTTTATATTGAATAATACAGTATGTACGAGTAACTTATTTTCAATATATTTTTTAAATGTTTTAATTTTATGATAGAATACGTCAATAACTAGTACTGTTGCGCACTTTAGCTAATAATATGAAACCTTACTAAATAAATATTATGAATATCTTCTGAAGTGTTTTAGATATGAAAAATAGAGTTTTAGTTAATTCGTTGTACAGTAGCATAATTATTTTGTGTTTTTTAACACACGAAACAGTCTTAAGTATAAGGTAATGTTGTGTTCTTAATTTTTTGGGCAGTGTATATTCTTCACTATCATTTCGGACAGAAGGTGCACTGTGATACTCGTATCGCCCAACTGCACCACCGCTACCAGAAGTCACTAAATGAGTTTAGCGCTATACAAAGTTTAAATGATTTTGACATTTTCAAAGATTGACAAAAACAGAACGATGATCTTTTGTTTAGCACAAAATAGATTTAATTATTTGTGGTGCAGGTGAGCCTCGATATGGAATGGAATAGCGTTGTTACATTTTCAGTCAATCTTGTTTTTCACTGTCCAGCAGTCTTTTTGGGACCTGCCCTTTTAGATGATCGATTTACCCTCTTATTGTGAATTTTTATTTTGCTACCATGGCACCTACATGACCCAAGCATTTTATGAATGTAAAACGTTGACCATGAATGTTTATTTGCCTTTTTAATGATTTTGGAATGATACGGCTTGTTTCGTTCTTGAACGGAGTCACTTTACCGAGACTAATGAAAAGCTTGATCTCTCCAACAAGTTTTAATGCATAATGACTTAATTTAACATCTAAAACTTATAAATATGTCTCCAATCCAAACGCACTAGTTGCAACCGTCCGCCAAATGGAAATGCAATTATTAACAAACGCATCTAATACATAATGACTTCTATGTTTTTATTTTTAAATTCGTTAGATATAATAATGTGCTTTTTATTGAGTCTATAATATTTGCTGAGCAAGTCTGATAGTCGCGTAGGCTTTATTTTTAAATACGTTTAAACCTACAACATTAAAGGCCTTCTCAGTGTCCGTAGTTTTTTAAGTAATAATTTAAGAAGATAAATAGGACCATCTCAATTAAATAGTTTTGATATTTCAGGGTGTTTTAAACCTAATGTGCCTGTGGACAAGTTATTTTAATTTTAAATACAATGGCATTAACTGCTTTAAGTCGTTTTTATCTCCTTCTACCAAATAAGTTACGAGCAACTCCATCATAACCGTCTTATATTTTCTCTTTATCCTTGATAGCTCCAAAAACACATTGAGGCCAGTATTTTTGTTATTTTACTTCAACTGGTCTCAAAATTTAACTCCCTATCAAAATAAGTGTTGGTTTTATTAGTGAAATTTGAACTTTATTGTAATCTTCTTAAAATTGACATTAACACCATATTGATTAACTACATGAAACTTGAGTATCGCTATGAGAAGGTATAGTATTAAGTAATGAAATTACGACTATAATTCTTATATCTAACTTATTTCACATTATTTTCCCAAAATTTCACCAATAATAACCAAGTCAATATTTCTTTGGATCTTTATAATGGATGGTCTATTTATCTTGTTTTAACATGATAAATATAACTATTGCACTTCGAGGAACAGAAAACATGGAATGAGATTCCTTATAACTCTTCTTTTTTGGTGCATTCATAAATCGCGAAAGGTCTTACACGCAGCGGGCCTAGACGCACCCTTGCGACATGCCTCACGAATTTCATCACATTTTGTATGGGAGAAATGACAAATCCCATGACAAAATTATGTCTTGTCACAACAGAGCGTACTAGGCGGCTAAGTTAGCACACAGAATGCATAAAGCGATCACTTCTAGTACTCCTACCCTCTTACCGTACTACGTTCAAACCAGTTATGTAAGAAGAAAAAACAAACTAAAGTCTAAATGTTATTTTTAGCGGTAAGAGGGCTTTAGTTCAAGACTTCAGAGAACCCTTTTCTGATTAGTCAGCGAGCTGGTAAATAGTTAACCAATGAGAAAACAGTTTTCTTTGATCGTCCTGACGCACGATTTGGGCGCTTGCCAATGTTAACAACTGAGATATCGGCCTACCCCGCTAACAATATTTTTGATGGTCTTAGGCTTTTATAACTTTGGCGCTAAATTTTTTAATATTCCTCTTAAGCCTGTTTTTTTATCCTTGAGGTTCCAATTGGTTTTCCTCAATAATCAAAGACTTTGTGCAACTGCGGTGTTTGCAAATTTTTTTTTTGTAGCAGCAACACTTATGCTTTTCTCCCAATAAAGCTTCAGGCCTTACATAGCAACAGCCGACAAAAAAAAACAATAAATCAGTCAAACCCGTATCTCAGGTGAAAACATAGCCCACATCATTCGCCTACAAACAAATGCTGCGGTCTACATGAACGCAGGAACGCTACAAGTACATCAGGCTAACAGCTACACTTTGACACATCTGTCTCCGATTCTGAGGCCTTTATTACGTTGTCCCTTTCCTTCAGCTCGAAGGCATCCGCCTGAAAAGAAGAGAAGGTAGTATTAATATAGATAAGTGCCTGAAGATGATTTGTTTTGAGACATCAGATCGTAGAATTATGGACCCTTCCTTATTTTTCGTTATTGACCGTTCATTTTTGGCACTATATGGAGAGCTAGCAATCGCCCCTTTATATAGAATCAAGTCATTGCTGGCTGTTCCCAATAGGCCATGCATGTCACCTGTTGAGTTTTAGTTTTCGCCTGGGTGTTGTCGAATAGGTTTACCCAGTAGGAATACTCTACCATTGGAGCTATTTTTTCTCCCTTCGGCCCAATTTTCGTCGGGTGGTCTTTTGGTTATCCGTAACCGTAATGGTCTTTGTCTAATAAGGCAAAGACCATTACGACCACGCACGGTACGGTACGGTAGGACCATTACGCAATAGCGTAGGGTAGGGTAGGGTAAGACAATTTTTCTAGAACAAAACGGTAATTAAAAAGGTAAATTTGTAAAGGTAAATTTTCTTGCTCAATATACGAGGGAAAATATGACGTTAGTAACATACCTTGCTGTCCCGGTATTCTCTAATTTTCCTGGCTAACGTCAGAAACGCTTCCTCTATGTTTATGTTGCTTTTACACGATACCTCGAAAAACGGCATGTCGAAGTCATCCGCTATCTGGAATTGATATTTTTGACTTTTTAAGAACTTTTCCCAAAATAAATTTGTCTGCTATTGGGTTCTCTGTTAGGTCAAGGTGTACCTAGATTTTGCGTAATTTGATAAATAAAATAATTATGTAGGTAATAAAAGTCGTCTAGGTTGGTAGAGTTGTTCATTATACAATAGTCTGATAGATACTTAGGTAGGTGCTTATTCTAATGATACCACACCAAACTTAGGTTAGCACAATCAGGTAGTTTTGGTGCTTTACGTGGCTTAAGGTTATTGTTGCCTACGAGTAAAAGATCCAGCCATGATCATCATCAGTTTGGAGATGACCGTTTGGGCACTAATTGCAATTACAATAAAGTGTTTGCATTGGTGGTTATTTCCCAAAACCGTATTTTTATAAAGTGTCTAAATACTTATGTGGTAAAAATCATCAAGCGTTAACAAGGTGATTGTGTTCACGGCTTGGGCCGTTGTTAAAAAAGCTACAAATTACCTTTTGGCCCCTCTCTTTAGGCACTGCTCTATGGTTCTCGTGGACATCACACTTGTTGCCAACTAAGACCTTGATCACGTCGGGAGAGGCATACTGGAAATAGAAAACCACATACATTATTGATTTGAAAGAAAAAATACATCAGCTCTTTTACTTCGTTAAACCAATATTACTAGTTCTATTTTTATTGAAATAAATTCTCTCTATCCTTCGTTGGACTAGACAGGCTGACTCACTTGTTTTATTGGAATCGATTAATAAGTTCTCAAGCTTTCAGACAACCTTTCTACCTACACGTGGCCAAATAGGGTTTAGTTAGGCAGTTAAAACGTGGATCAAAAATCAAGCTACGGATATTGGCTTTTCAAAGTGAAGTAGACCAACCATTTTTATATTTAAATGGCTCAAAATGTAAATTGATTAGACTCGTCCGTCAACATCATATTGAATGAATATCTACCTAACCTAACTCTTAGTATAATTTTCAATCAAACGCACTTACATAAAACGGTTTCATAGAATATTTTATCAAGGTGAGTTATGATTTGTCATTGAATCATAGAAAATTACCATTAGATATAGGTATGAGGTTACAATACGTGGGACACTCAGAAAGTTTTGCGAAACTAAAAAAAATTGTTCTATACGTACATATATTTTTATTAAATCTTTTCAAAGTACTTTCCACCAGCCTCTATACAAAGATTCATGCGCCTAAACCAGTTTTCAAAACACTTTTTCCAGTCCGCCGCAGACACCTCGTTTACAGCCTGCTCGAACCCAGCCAGCGCATCTTCCGGCGACGAAAATTGTATCCCTTTGAGCTGATTTTTTATTTTTGGGAATAAAAAGAAGTCACACGGTGCTAGATCAGGGCTGTAAGGAGGGTGACCCAGGAGTTTGACTGGCGTGCTGTCCAGGAAGTCCCTCGTTTTGAGTGCGGTGTGCGCAGGTGCATTGTCGTGGTGGAGCAGTAGCCCGCGGAGCCCTGTGTTTGGTCGCTTGTTGCTTATAACAGAGAAAACTTCTGGCAAACATTTGGAAGTATACCATTCGGCATTAATGCTTCTTTGATCCCGTAAGGGAATTGATACCAAGTGGCCAGTCAAATTAAAAAAGCTAGCGATCAAAATCTTACCCCCGCTTCTAGATCGCTTCACTTTGGTAGGCGTTGGCTCATTTTGAAACACCCAAACAGTCGACTGGCGCTTGGTTTCTGGGTCGTATTGATAAATCCAGGACTCATCACCTGTAACGATGTCGTAAACACGCCGAGACGAGCCTGCTTCAAATTTGTTAAGCATATCACGGCACCATTCCACCCGGGCCTGCTTCTGAGCATCGGTGAGGTTGTGCGGCACCCAGCGTGATACTATCCTCCTCACGCGAAGATGGCTGTGTAGAATCTCGTGAACGCTTCCCGATCCAATCTTCAATATGTGTTGAATCTCCTGATATGTAATTCGCCTATTGTCTTGGATTAAATTTTTCACTGCTAGCACGTTTTCTTCGGTAACAGCCGTCAAAGGGCGACCGCTTCTTTCGTCATCCCCCAAAGTTGGTCGACCGCGCTTGAATTCGTTATACCAACGATACACGGTTGCCTTGGAAGGGCCTTCATCCATGAATGCCATTTGAAGTCTATCGTACGATTCATCCGGTTTCAGGCGACACTTGAAATCGTATAAAATCATAGCTCTAAAATGTTCCCGGCGCAGATCCATATTTCAGTGAGACACAATACTTTGAATTAACTCGCAAAAAATGTGGAGGGAAATTTTGAAATTGGAACTTACTTATTTTTACTTATAAATAATCATATTTTCGAAAAACATAATAACTGGCCAGTCTCCCATATATAAAAACTTTTTTTCGCAATACTTTCTGAGGGGCCTGGTATATCTAACGGTACCCGTAATCGTTCTTGCCTTGTAGGTACATCGACAAATGGATGGCTATCAATGTAATTGAACATTTATAGATTTTTACAATCACGTTGCATGACCCGTACACCTCAACAAAATGATAAATATTTTCAGATATAACAGAACACAACTAATCAACGGTTATTTTCAAAAAACCGAAGTCGTATATTCTCACCTCTTGAATGTTCCTCAGCCAATACGACAGATGATTGAATGACTCCAGATTGGTGATATCATACATGAGTATTATGCCCATGGCTCCACGATAGTATGCCGTGGTGAGTGTTCGAAACCTCTCTTGACCAGCAGTGTCCCATATTTGGAGTTTGATTGGCACGCCGTCTAAGTTTATTATCTTCTGTTTGAAATCTATGCCTGGAAACGTTATATAAGTGTGGTTAGACGCAACAGTGCCTATTGTGTGCCAATTTCGTAATACACTGCCTAATATTCGTTGCTAGGGAAGTTTATAGGTACTGGTTATGGTACATGTTTTCGCTCAAGGAAAGTACTGGCAGACTCATTGTTATTACTAATTGCAATAACGTCTGATGCGGTGCTCTATGACGCGGTCTGGTCGTAGAACTGGCGATGAGGCCGTAGGTAATATTGGTTTTAATAAAAAGAGAAAATTGTCACTACCATAGACAAAGACTTGAAGCTTTTAACTTTTCTCTCGGGGTTAAAAATTAGAATAAAATGATCCTCTGTTTTATTAATGATCCGCCCCTAAGACGACCCACTGACCGAAGGATTGTAGGTGATATCATGTGATCTTTTGAAAATGTTTCAAATTAAATTATTTATTACCTACCTACTGAACAAAAAAAAAAGGAAAATACAATAGAAAACACAAAATCAAAATAATAATTCAAATCCTTCAAAATAACTCGTAGATCTGCCTACCGTTTAAATTAAGAATCTGAAGTCGAGGTTTAAATAGGCAGGTACCTCCTATTCGGGATGTAGGTAAGCGACACCAAAAAAAAAAATTCTTCTCAAAGAAATTCAACGCCTTCACAATTCTTAGAAAAAAATGGCTCAAACTTAGTGTTTTTTCAATAAGTTCATTTAGATGGATCTTTATTTCTATAAAGAACAGAAAAGACTGAAAATCGAAACGACCTCCATTTTAAAAACATTGTCAGAAGTCTGAAGTATTCAAAAATATCATCATTGAAATCGTGAAAAAGCCCAGCCTTTGTCTAAGTTCAGTAGGACCTAATAAAATGAACACTTTGAAAACTAATACAAAAGCTTGAGGTGACATCTTCTAAAAGCTTTAGCGAAGTGCATTGCACTTAGACAAAAAAAGCTGCTCTCAAGATCTCTAAGTTCCTACATTGTTTAGAAGCCAGGTTCGTCGTGGTTTCGAGCGAAAAATATACAAAACACAATTCGTATAAACAAGTTATTCCCATGTATTTGACTACATAGCTTAGGTTGTTCGGACACTAACTTAACTGTAAAGTGCTCTGGAAAGGGAAGTCCTCAGCGTATAAATATTTAAAAGGCCATTTCACATCACATGTTCCATTGTTTCCCGCTTTACATCCGCAATATAACATATAATTGCAAATTCGTTTAGTTACAAAACGCCACTAAAATACAGCATCACTTGTCTTACAAAGGCTCGTAAAAGTAAAAATAAATAAGTTTGCTTACCTATAGTCGATATGTATATATCGTAATACCGCTCGTCACAATATCTATGCACGATACACGTTTTACCTACATTAGAATCACCTAAAACTAGTAATTTATACGTTGCAGAAAAATCTAAAGCCATTTTTTGTTTACTTTGTTGTTGGTACGCGAGCGATGGCCCAAAACATAGGTGGAACTGTCAAAGTGAGAAAAATCAATGAGGGTAAGTGCGCATGTGCGGGGTCGCCCGTTGTCTTACCTTGCAACAAGTATAACTACTAGCACAGCTCGTACAGCCAGGGTTTCCCTGCACCGGTCACTGACTTGTAATAAACCCAACTATTTGAAAGAGAATGGCGTTTTGTGAAATAATAATTAAAGACTTTATTTTTGTTGCGCTCAGTGAACATAAACATGAATAAATTAGAATGCTAACATTTTTTTTTAATGTAGGTAAGTCTACCAAAATGCGCCCGAAAAATATTCTGTAGTACCTACCTAGATAATTTCCGATTGAAAATTTGAATATACAAAGAACACGCTACAAATTCACCGATACTTTCTGTGATTTAATAAAATTGAACTAGACAGAACAAATTAGGTCGAATGAATTGACCTCATAAACAATGTATACGAACGAGAAACCTCAGGTGCGACCGTAATCTAACATTGACTTTATGGCCCTGTATTTCATTTATTTTACTATATTACAATTATGTCTGAGGAGACTGCTACACAGACGACTCCTTGTTTGACTTAACATTTGGTTTGATTCCTCGATGGATTAAACATGGGGACTATATTTCTTGTCACCAAAATTTATATTTGTCATCAAGTTGTATCACCTAATAAATAGATCTATCGCAACTAAATATTTTCGTCCTCAGATAAATAAAAAGTGTTCCCAGGTATAAATTATCAAATTAATGTTGATATATGTGTAAAATAAGAGATGGATTACCAATAAAATTGTCGTGCATTAGATGAATATAAAATTCGTTCTTATAATAATAGTTTTATTACATAAATAATAGCTTTTTTCTCAGAATGGTAGATCTGTCACCAAATAAATCGATTATCGATCCCTGACTGCGATTCCTTTTTATTTGTTATTTTGTCAAAAATACAGTAGTTACATTTGATTTCGTTCAGTTATTAAAATAGTAGTAGTCGTTACCAATTTACATAAATTTATAATTTTAATGAAAATATTTTTCAAAGAGGCGCGCTTGACTGATTTTGATGACTACAAAGTCCAACGGTTCAGCAAATGGAGAGTGGATGTCGTGGATCTACCACAAAATATTGATTGGATGCATGGAAAATGCACCTGTCCTGCGTTTTACAGAAATTATAATTATGTGCAAACATATTATCGGATAGCCATACGCTTAAAGCTGGCCAACCAGAAGCAAAAAATGTGCTTAAAGGCCAGAAAAGAAAAAACCAAACCAGCGCTGATTATAATTTTGAACAATAAATAATTTGACTGAATTGATTATTTTGACGTAAATTAAGTGCTTTTTTACGAATGCTAGAAATTTTTATTTAAATATACTACCTGTGAAAAATTAAGATCCTTGGGGAGGCATAGAATTATCTAGTTAAGTATGTAGTAGACACATTTGGTTGAATGAAACGATGGTGACGACAACCCATTTTTTTTTTTTGAACTTTTTGAAATTTTCTAGTGACATATTATATGATGTATAACAAATTTGCTCGTAAACGGTCTCTTATTTCACCAATTTCAGTATCGTAATGTTTCTCATTACGCACTAGTGCGGTAATGTAATGTAAAATGCACGATTTGTCAAAATGCTCCGTCTAAAACGAACGGTACTTTTTTAAATCTTAGCAAAGAGTTGTTATGTCAGAAAAGTGGTCAACATTTTATGAATAAAAATAACTTGGGTGATAAAATATAATAAATAAACATTTCTTTAATTTAATTAATTTGGACCATAAATTACAACCATTTATCTGTAACAAAACAAAAATATGAACTATATCATTACTATATATTTACTTTATTAGTAATAGGTACTGGCTGTTTTTGTGCCTTTGCCATAAAAAAGGGCTAATGCGGGCGCATCGCTAATTTCATAATTTGTGAACAAGTAATAGTACATAGTACATTATGGTACTAGTGTGTAATGTTGGTGATTACCGCTGAGTCGCCATTGAGACCCGAGCCGTTAGGTGAGGGTCTTAAGAGAGCCGAGGACGGTAATCACCAATACACACGTGTATCATACGACGTTTTTCAACACACTTGTGAATAAAATAACAATAAAAACTCATTTTATTTAGTAGATAATAGATATTATTCCTTGGAGTTTTCAGGTAGTAAACTTTCCATAACGTTAAGGGCTTCACATATTGGGTTTATATCGGGCGGTGTACAACATGAATCATTTTCTTCGTAACTAGTACCTACTTGTAGACATTTTAATTAATAAATAACTATAATTTCAACAGTGAAAACGCGTTTTGAAAAATTATTCGCTATGGTGTGAAAAAATAATCAGTTTTACTATGCGCGCTCATTGCAATCAGCCACAAACTAAAGGGATGAGGTTTTTTTTTTATTTACCGCGCATAGGGTTTGTGCTTATTCTGCCACGTACAAAATGGGGAATTTAAAGTTTTCTTTTATTAAAGAGAAAACAAAAGTTGTATTTGAAAGTTTTATTTATTAAACACGAACGAGTTAAAATTATCTATTTAAATAAGAAGTTGCATGAAATGAGCAAGCAATAGATTGAACACACTTGCTCATAAAGTGTCTTTATGGTCACCGCAATTAGGCACAGAATGACACCCATAATCAAACTGTGACTTTTTCATTGCTATAACTCACTAGTGAGTTATAGTTTTTTTTTTAATTTTATTGGTTGAGGTGCTTTGTTCTTAAAAAAAGTTTTTATTCAAAAAAAAGATCGTGTTCAATCTATTGCTTGCTCATTTCATGCAACTTCTTATTTAAATAGATAATTTTAACTCGTTCGTGTTTAATAAATAAAACTTTCACTCAAATATAACTTTCGTTTTCTCTGTAATAAAAGAAAACTTTAAATTCCCCATTTTGTACGTGGCAGAATAAGCGCAAACAATATGCGCCGAAAAAAAAAAACTCATCCCTTTAGTTTGTGGCTGATCGCAATGCGCGCGCATAGGAAAACTGATTAATTTTTCCCACCATAGCGAATCATTTTTCAAAACTCGTTTTATTAATTAAAATTTCTACAAGAAGGTACTAGTTACGAAGAAAATAATTTATGTTGTACACCGCCCGATATAAACCCGATATGTGAAGCCCTTAACGTTATTGAAAGTTTACTACCTGAAAACTCCAAGGAAAAATATATATTATCTACTAAATAAAATGAGTTTTTATTGTTATTTTATTCACAAGTGTGTTGAAAAACGTCGTATGATACACGTGTGTATTGGTGATTACCGTCCTCGGCTCTCTTAAGACCCTCACCTAACGGCTCGGGTCTCAATGGCGCCTCAGCGGTAATCACCAACATTACACACTAGTACCATAATGTACTATTATGAGCAAGTGTGTTGAAAAAATTATTCCGCGCGCTTTTTCTTTTCGCTGTATTGTTTTTATTTGAAAATGTCGTCCGAGTTTTATTTATTTCCTTGCAAATATGTTATAAAACGTCGTATGACATACGTGCGCTTTTATTACAGCCTCTGCTTTCTTGTAGCCCTCGCCTAAGGCTCGGGCTGTCAATATCGCCTCGGCTGTAATTTTCATACAAAAACATTAATTTGGTACTAGACCCTATATCTCCATGATTTTAGGTGATTTATTGTGGAATTGATTTTATATTGTTTGGTGACTAAATTTTGGTGACAAATCTACTATTTTGCGGGCAAACCCTATTATTTAAGAAACACAAAACTAATTAAATTGGCGACAGCTTAAATGATACCCATCAAAAATCTGTCGCTGCGATCATTATTTTATAACAGATGATGAGATGATTCGTGTTCATCATCATCTGCATAATGTAGTAATGGTTTGCCGAATATATTTTTTGACCTATTTAGTTCAACGCTGGTAGAAATACGTATTGTAAATTTTTTCTCGTGAAATCTTGTTAAGCAACAAAATGTTTTCATGAAATCTTATTAAGAAACCTGTGAATCTGTCTCTGGTTTATCTATACGTAATTAGTTTAAATACTTACTTATCCGAACCTTTTGAACTCCAGAACATAAAAGCACGCGCGTGCCGTCCACGCCAAGCCACAAATTTGCCGCAGCAAATAAGTACTTACAAATAAAAAGAGGGACCCAAAATTTTATTACTACACTTTTAGTCAAAAAGTCAAAAGTCAAAATTATTTATTTGCAATAAATGTGGTATAAGAGATGGAAAAAAATGAAAGTAGTTCAGTGACTCATTTCGCCATAAAAATGGCATGCAAACATTAATTAAATAGCTGTTAATTTTAACATACAACACAAACATTAAATTAAGTAACTAAATAAAGTATATTTTAAGTTTAACACACTCAACACAAAACCAAAATTTGTAATAAACACTACAAACAAAGAACATCTTAACATAAATAAAATATTTTTAAATAAACAAAATCATACATTATTATAATTTACGTAATTTCCTATAATGCATTCCGGTAATGGTATGATTGACATTTAGATTTTTTGAGAAATTCAGCTTTAGAATAAAAGCTATGCGAAATAAGCCATTTTTTTAAAACCATGCAGAATTTTCTGTACGGAAGATCAGTAATAAAGTTTAGTAGAGAGTTAAAGATAAGTGGAGCCATATATACACAATAACGTCTGAATAATTCAATCCTAGGTACAGGCATTGTTAATAGATACTGTGTAACTTTACGTTTATTAATATTGTTTTTAAGTTCAAAAAGTGAAGAGTTAGTTTTGACAAATTTTGCAATCTCATATATATAAATACAAGGAACAGTGAGAAGGTTGTCTGATTTATACACTGGCCTGCAAGAATCAGTCCAGTCCATATTAAAAATAGAGCGTATGCATTTTTTTTGTGCTAACAGAACCCAAGAGATTTCAGTTGAGTTTCCCCAGACAATGATACCATACCTGATGATGGAGCAAACATAGGCATGATATACCATTAACGCAGTTTGTTTGGAGGTCTTTCTTTAACTTTTTTCAAGGCGAAAACAAATCTATTTATTTTAATACATATTTCATCAATATGATCTTTCCAGGTGAAATGCTCATCCAATGTAATACCAAGAAATTTTGTTTTATGAATTTGTTCAACTGTTTTATCTTTATGTGATATTATAAGACTGTTCTTGATAAGACATATAATATTGATCATATTTTTGAGATATTTAAATAGACACACTAAAGTAATGATTTAAATTGTTACATTTTTTGTCACATAGGTACCTATTGTGTCGTTGGCGTACAGGGCACGCGCTTGCTAGTCACGTATAATTATGTAACAATTGCGTTCAAAAGGTATGCCAATATTTAACTACAGAGAATATTGTTTTAAACCCCGGGGTTCGAATGACTTCTTTAAAACTTTTTTCCGTTTTGGTCTTGGTCATGGTCTTCGGTTTATGCGTAATTTTCAGCTACAGTAGACAAGCTCAAATACACAGCGCTTGCTGCAATACAACCAAGTGCAGATCAACCAGCGGTTGCTTCGAGGATAATTATTCAGATATAAAAGTTACTTAAGCGAGAATTATGGATATTGCTTCGGTCTGTAGCATTTTATGTACGATCCCTGAAAACATACATAAGTAAATATGTCAGTATACCGTCTTTGAGATATGTCTCTTGGCTAAGTAATAACAGACGACTGGGGTCGATCTACAAGGTTATGTTGATAACCTTGTTGCTGAGGTCGGTCCGTGGAAGGGTGAGCTTTCATTAGGTACATAATTAAAGTAGGTAAGTAAAACCTCTTTTGCTATTTCTAGATCTCTGACAGTCATCGATTGTTTACATCGAACTTGTCAGCTGTCATTTACTTTTATTTTTAATTGTTACTAGCCAAATTCTCTATGAAGTTTTCATTAAGATTATATATTACTAAAAATGATAATCATCAATTCGTGAGTTCAATTGTTTTATTTTTAAGATTTGCTGTGTAAAGATATTCTGAGTTATATTTATAAAAATATTATGCGCAAGATTTTTGACCAATTGTTACTGGCTGTGTTGAATACTAGCAGGTTGCGTCTTACTAGAGCGCAGCAGTTTTGAATCTGAGAAATAAATTTCAAGAAAAGAAATGGAGGATCAGGGTATAAAAGGGATTTCTGACGGATGGTTCAGTCTGGAGTCAAGAGTTCGGTTCAGTCTGGAGTCAAGAGTTCGGTTCAGTCTGGAGTCAAAAGTTCAGTCAAGTCTGGAGTCAAGAAATCAGTTAAGTCTTCAGTCAAGAGCACAGTCATAGCATCATCTAGTCTGGAGCTATTTCTGAGGTGGAAAACTAAATTCATCATCGGATATTCTTCAACTCTACGACGTGTCATCACTGCCCAGGAGATCCCACTACAGACTCCTGGAACCACTTCTGCTGATCTTCAGAGCTGTTCTACGTTTCTGAGTGCGCTCATCTCGCATAGCAGCCTTGACGTACTGTTCTGGCGACCGTCCTACTGCACTACCCGGTTGCCAGATCTCCCCTTTTTCTACCAAGCTGATCAGTCATCATCTACAGTGTGCCTTTTTAAAGACTCTAATAGTGTGTGTGATATAGCAGGTTTTTGGTATTTATTTGTAAATTTTATCATCATCTATTAAATTAATTTTCCCCTTCTAACTTTTTTAATGTACAAATCTGTTTACTTCTTTTTATCACGAGGAGCAAGCACGTTTGTTACAACACCCAATCTTACCAAGAGGAATCGTGGCATTCAGGTCCATCTCAAATACTGGTCTTCAGCTTCATTGTTTAGACTGCAAGCCGATTGACATAGGTACCTACTAGTTCCTATAATATTGTATAAATATGTTACTACTGTAAAACATCCTTGTTGGTCTAGCGGTCGCAAGCGCGACTGCTGAGCATGAGTTCCCGGGTTCGATTCCCGGGTCGGGCAAAGTGTTATTGGGTTTTTCCATGAGGAATTTCTCAATGGTAGCCACAAAGTCTGGATTTGTGCCCGGTTGATGGTAAGAAACTCTCCCCCTAGTTGTACCAATGACAATTGGTAAATATTGGTTGTTACCATAAAACAATGATTTTATTATTTTTTAAATATTTGTCGGATCCGGTCATTAGTACGGACAGAAAATGAATCGAAAGCGCGCCAAAGGTGTCATCACGTGACCTACTTACCAGTTTACCCCCACCTAAGCGCGCTTTTACAGAGTCGTGATGTTTCTTGTGCTCGCTGCAGGACAGTAAGTGTCAGACAGCGGCGGAGTCAAGACGTCCCGAAACTGTACTCCGATACATGGTGCCTAGTGTTATTGTGTTAGATAGTAATTTCAAGTAATTTGTTAGTTCGATAAAAGCAGTGTACCGTGTGTAGTGTGTGTTCTCATAGAACGAAACCCATGTTCTGCCCACATGGTGACCGAGTCTGACGAAATAAAATCACCTAAACTACGACATACTTAATCGACATACCTATTGTAATACTAAACCTAATAACTGTAATACTAAAGCGACCAAGGGGTAAGGTAGGTTAGAACCATGACCACCCATGTTCGAGTCGAGTTGGTCAAAGTAACTAAGCTAGGGTACCCCGACCAAGTGGGTTAGGTTAGGTTAGAACTGTGAGTAAGAGCTGAGGGGCCGGCGAGCGCTTCATCGAAGAAGATTGCGTATTTTCAAGTCACCGTCTTCACGATTTATAGTCGCTCACAGTAATTCGCCCACAACATTTACCGTGTATAAAACCGTGTGTGTGTGGTAAAACCTAAGATTTAGTATGATTTACCAATGTATTGTCATACAAGTTGGAAATGAACGATGATTACAAAGTTAGTAAATCTTGGCTTTTACCTTGGCCAGAGTATTGCCATACTAACAACGGCAACGCCGCTATCTCTTGGGCACATTACCAGCTGACAGCGTTTAGGAGGAGTTTTATGACGCCCTTTTATAGTTTGTTGTTATTTTAGTTATCTAATTTACTAGTCTTTAATTGTTGTTATGTTGCCAAGTGTTAAATAAAAATATATTCTTAGGGTATACTGGGAAATCTTAGGATTTACCCTAGTACTGTAGTAGTAGAAAAAGCCCACTTTTACAGTAGGTAACATTATTATGTAGGTACTATTACTATGATTGGTTAAGTATTTCCAAGTTGCATTTATTTATTTTAGGGACATAACAAAGTTACATGCTACAAAAAATCCTTAAAAGCTAAAGTTATCAAACAAATGTAGGTAACCCAGACCAATATCCACATCTTAACAAAAGAATCACAGACCAATGGTACATGACTATGGTAGACAGCCGATTTTATAGAATACAGAGCCTTCTGTGATAGCTGTATTAAATGAGTAACCAATTAATTAAATTATTCCCATTTAAATACAATATGATTAAATATTAAATACAAATTATATCAATTCCATTAAATTATTGATTCAATTCAATTCGGTTCCATAAAATTCAGTTCAATATATTTCAAATCTAAATAATTCAATTCGGTTCAGTATAATTCAATTCAGTTCAAAATAATAGAATAAAAAAAAATGTGTCTCTTGGACACATAAGAATCACACTTAGGTAAGTATTTGAAATCTAAATTATATTCCAGCATCCCAACGAGCTTCAACCCTCTACAAATAAGACAAACTACAAACATCACAAAAAATCCATTAGAGGCGAAGTCTAGACATGTTTACTCCGGATATGTGGGAGTGCAAACATTCAGGGTTCCATTTAACTTACTTAAATCCACAATAGCATTCGTACAATCAGTTCGATACATCTCGTGGCCCTGTGTATGTAAATGGCTTATGTATTAAATGGCCAGGACTCTGTAGATTCCTTATCTCGCCCTTTGTTTCACTACGTCTGAATTTTCTTCTGCCTTCCAAGGTACCTTCAAGGTTACATTTTATTATGCATGTAAATAGGCGAAGCGGTTTTTTTACTTTTTGTTTTTGGGTTTTTGATGGCACAAAGGAATTTGTGATGTCTTCATCTGTTTGGTGATATTGTCATGAAAGCATGTTCGCATTTTGTTCGAAGAATGAGGATGAAATGCTTGTCTATATTTCGACTATTTTTTGAGGACTGTTCGTCCATAAGTTTGCTTAGCATCATCATCTGCCTAGCCTTTTCCCAAACTATCTTGGGGTCGGCTTCCAGTCTAACCGGATGCAGCTGAGTACCAGTATTTTACATGAAGCGACTGCCTATCTGACCTCCACAACCCAGTAACTGGGTAATACGATACCCATTGGTAAGACTGGATGTCAGACTTTTTGGCTTCTGACTACTCGTAACGACTGTCAAAGATCTACAAATAACAGCTGGGACCAACGGCTTAACATGCTTTCCGAGGCACGGAGGAAACTCGGTATGTAATTATGGTCCACGGACCAACCTGGCAAGCATGGCTTAACCTTAAAGATCGAACCGGGCGGCTGTTAATATTTAGCCACGAGCTCCTCAGTTCATAAGTTTGCTTAGCAAGAAATACAATAAATTCTTATTGTAAGACGATGATGCGTACTGGAACAAAAATAAAGCAGGATGATATTGTAAAGTAGTTCAACCTAAAACCGTTTATTACCTAGAAGCAACACCTACTTCTCCTCCACCATACTAATGTAAACACGAACAGCCAATAAAGCCCGCTCAAACTGTAATACGTTACGTATACTGACATCTTATTGGAAACGATAAAACATCAAGGCTGTTGACCTTGAACGCAGACGCAATGTTTACCGTAGGTCAGTGACGCCAATTATGTATAATGCTGCCGCGTGGTGCCACTCGCAAGTGTTCCGCTACTGCCTACTTAGCACTATATACGATCGTTCCAATGTTAAAGAAAACCCTATATGGAAATAATGACTAATCAATGCGAGAACCGTTAACTGTTGACCTAGTTACCTGTGACAATTCTGAAATTGGATACCTTGGTGTAGACTTACCTAGTTTTGATATCTAGGCTACAAATGCTGTGTCTGAGATACTTATTGACATCTGAATGTTTCCTAACAAACCATCAATCAATGTCATTGTTGTAAACTGCGTTCCAATTGAGTTATTTCTCATCAGTGTCACCACTCGGTGGGACACTCAGGTCAAAGCGAGGTGCGACCGCGTGAAGGTGTATGGCACGCATACATTCCTGTCGTAAGATGCGGTGGCGCCGTGCAGGAAGAACAACAACTTCATTTGTCAAACAACCGCAAGCCGGGGAGCGACGCGCAGCCTCTGGCGCAGCTTGATGTATTGCAAATGGCCGTAATTTTGAAGTTCGCGTTCCGTTTGCTATTCAAAACAGCATAAACTGCCACCGTTCTACGTTTCCCTATAATTTCGCTGCATATGACGAACGATCTGTTGTTTAACTGCCACTCAGGTGTATCCGAATGGAT
This sequence comes from Cerastis leucographa, assembly GCA_963082945.1. Taxonomy (NCBI): domain Eukaryota; kingdom Metazoa; phylum Arthropoda; class Insecta; order Lepidoptera; family Noctuidae; genus Cerastis; species Cerastis leucographa. Next base: position 12,993,804 of record OY720356.1, on the reverse strand, counting down.
TCGTTGTAACACCCCACCCTTTCTTAAGTAATAAGCTATAATTTTGATAATTTACTCAAAGGGAAAGCAGGGTTCGGATTGCTTGGAGTTTGTTTATTGAAACCTAAACACCTGCTATGTCCTGCAGCGTTAGAAATGCTTTATCATGTTATTATCTGAGGAAAGGCTATCATCAGTGCTATAAATATTTGTATAGTTGAAGAAAATTGGATCTGATGTTATATACTATCATCATCTAGCTATTAGTCTATTATACAAAGGAACCAATTAGTTGTTAGGAAAACCGCCAGTATTCCGTAATGAGTAATGACTGGCCAGTTTGCTGGTCACTATCGTCATCGTCTCACTATAATATCTATTAGACTATCACTTTCGGTCGCCGAGTGCTCTATTGTCTGCGATATGATCTTTTTTTCTTTTAATGAGCCTGTAGATCCGGCTGATCGTTGCCTAATCGGGTACACTGACGCACTTGTGGGAACTTCGGGTTAAGCAATTTGTTTCACACTAATCTTGGATCGCGATGATGCCTGCATTGCCGTTGTTTCGTAACCTGTGAGGATAAAGATTGATGTCTAACTGATTCCAGGTATCGCTTGGCTAAATAGAAATCCAAGGTTTATACTACCATGTTCGATGCAGCTATACGTTCAGTCATACCTAATAGGTAACTAACTTGGCGCCCAACACAATGTAGAACTACACCGCGAAAGTTATTCATACACGTACAGACAGCGTCAGTGGGTATGTGCTAACCCCTCAAGTTTTAAAATGTTACACTGCTACAAAATTGAATTCTTTTCGAATAATCTAAAGATTACTTTTAAATCGAACCATCGCTTCACCGAGCTGCGTCTTACGAATACCGGGTTAACCAAAATGGCCATCGAGCCCTTGAAAATAGCGATGAAATTGGTATCTGATATCGTCCGAGTCACTTTATCTTTAGGTCTCTGTCTGAGTAGTTGTTTAAATTTGCGGGTATCCATTAATTTTACGTACGTTTTCTTTATAAAATTATCGTATACCTTCGAGTTATGACGTCAGCTTAGTCAATCTAAAATATTTATAATGCTTCTTATTTTTATGGTCTGCGTTAATAGGTCACTTGTCTAGGGACCCGTTTGTGTCAAGTAAAATATGTATACATATTGTGATAAAAGTATTTTACTTTTCTTAAATATTAATAAAAGAAAATAGAAACATACTTAAAATTAAAAAATATAATTCATGTCCAAAAGCATATTATTATGTCACGCCTAAGATTTGAAACTTCAACCTCACGCACGTCAAGGGGTCTTAAAACTTCGGGACTATTAATATGTTGAAAACCATTGCTATTATTGCTAGTCGTTATACCCAATTATAGAAGTATTAACGTTTTATGGATAAAAACAATATTAAAACAGAGTTTAAAAGATGTACTTTTCTTTTATATACTTAAATGTATTTATTCACTAAAACAATACATTTATTATAATAAAATGTAAAAATTTTGTAAAATACAAAAAAAAGTGCGAGTCGGACTCGCGCACGAAGGTTCGGTTTCGTACCATTATTAATAAAATCGAGCAAAAAATCACTTTTTTGTATATTAGTATTTGTTATTATAGCGGCAACAGAAATACGTAATCTGTAGAAATTTCAACTGGCTAACTATCACGGTTCATGAGATACAGCCTGGTGACAGACGGACGGACGGACAGCGAAGTCTCAGTAATAGGGTCACGTTTGACCCTTCGGTTACGGAACCCTAAAAACCGACTAGACCCGACACTGATTTGAACGCACATGTCTTTTGCGGGGGGGGGGGGGTAAGAACTTATGGAGTTGTGTGTACAAGTTCTACACAGAATCTATATGAATAATGTATGGGATCATCTCCAGCGTCTGGCACAGATTTCCCGAAAAAATATTCGTATGACTCAGATTTTTTCATACAATATCCAGTTTATTGACAGCCTCATGAATCTTTCTATAAACTGACTACTGATCCAATTTTAGGCGTTTGTATATCAGATTTTGTATCCTTGAAATCATCATTTATTATAAAGACAATAAACAGATGTTGTACAATGACTAAATTACAAATTCGTTTTTCTTAGACAACTGGTAAATCTCTTTTAAAATAATATATAATTTCTGGCGAGTCTGGAACTACCTTGATTAATTTATCTATATGTCTAAAGTTCTAGTTAATATCAAGTCTAAGAAAACTCCGGCTTGATAAATAGAACTTTTTGATTCAGGAAGTATTTACTATTCAAATTGAATTGTATCGTATGACAAGTTGTTTAGACGATTGCACTTACACAATGTAATAGTTTTACGCATTTCGAACAATAGCTTCTAAAGTTTAAGCTTTACAACAGAAATAAAGTTCTATAGGATCATGCAGCGATTATGTTTACCACTATAGGTACTTCATTGGCCTGAGCTTGTTATTATTACGTACATACATAAGCAGCTACCTATATGAAACTTTATAGTGGTCAAGAGGTGGATTCAAATGCCGTTGCAGCTTCATCGTTAACATCCGTAGACATGGCATTGTATAGTTTAACATCCTGTATGAAATCAAAGACACGATTGCCTCTGTCCCATCAACGAATACTTTCACAAAGGCAGCATCCATCGTACTTCAGAGACACAATTCAATTGGCCATACACTCCTATGCATCGTCCACAATGCACATATTTTCATTCGTACATGAACCTTTTGTGTAACTCGGCACGTTTGCAAGTGTAGAGGTCGATGGCTGAGGTCACTCCTTCGCGACGGGTTCCGGGAACATATGACAGGTATCTCATTGTTCGCAAATTGTTCTGCGCAAGGTCCCCGTGTAAATGTCAATCCGGCGCCGGCGCCGACGCGGCCACCGCCTGTTGGTTAACAGAACTGTTTGCTATCACTAAATATAGAACGTGGACGAGTTTACGTTCTTTTTATAAGGAAAAAGAAATAATGAATGCTGTGTTTGGTTTTTACCGATCTCTAAATGGTTTTTCTAAAATTTTTGTCACCATTTATAATGGATGCGAAGAAAAGCATAACCACAGCTAAATCAGATTTGAAATATAAATAACAACGAGTTGGTTCGAGATCTTCCGGCCACCTAAGGCATTTATCACAAAAAATCATAACTGACGTCGGAAAATAATGAGAATATAATATTTATATTGGTTACCCTGCTGAGAGTGCATCAAAGGAAAAGACAAAGAAAGCAAACTAAAGGAAACTGAATGAAAACAGTTATCTAGTTTAAGTCCTGCTGTGTGGTAGGTGGTCCGAAAAAATAAACACTCGAGTTAATATTTCAATATCCTAGTGTAGCCGTAGACCATGATGCATAACAATTTTAAATAGAAAAAATAAACACGTCTTCTAACATTGTAATAAGCAGAAACTATAACAAGATACTAAGAAAATAGCAACAGAAAGCTTTAAATCCGCTAGAATAACTAGAAACGGCCATAAACAAATCTTCACGCGTTACGCATATAAATACTGGGTAATCGAAGGATATATTTATTTGTTTAATGACTCGCTTGGTACGAAAGAACTAGTCTTGCACGGGCCAAGAAACAACTTCTATTTGTGTACAAGATTGATACCAGTTGGAATCAAGTAGGTACTAGTACCCACTACGTACTGGGGTACACTCATACCTAAATGCAGTGAATATATGCGATGAAGCCTGTTCATCATACGTTAGTCAATGTATCTATGATCTAAGTTACTGCCTATGTAATTTAATAGTGTCCGTCCTCTTAACACTTAAATGGATAATATATCAAAGTCAAAGATCGACTCTTCAATGGGACGTGTAATGAATACTAGTGTGCGTTAAGGAAGTCATGGTACATTGAATTATTAATTACTAGATGTTCTTCATTGTTCTTATTTAACAGTGGTTCTAGTTGCATATAAAGTTCCCTCTGCTGGGACACAGGCCTCCTCCTCTATGAGAGGGAATGGACCATAGTCCACCACGCGGGCCCATTGCGGATTGGTAGGTGTCACACACCTTCGAAGTTTTTGGTCCTAGGATATTCCCGATCAGATTTGATTTCCCTTGTAAGTGATTATTACTGAGCTCCTTTTGTTACAATGTGAACAATAGAAAAGTTCTACATTAGCTATGTTTGTTTTGATCTCCTTTTACACCATAAAACTACGCCACTCACTCATAAAAATGAACGACATTGTTTTCTTAGACCTTGACTTCTTATAAAAACAGCTCTATAAACATTTTACAGTTCGTTATATCTACCCGCAAAATATTTTCCCAATTAAACTTTTAATAGATTTCTCAAGATGTTTCCTCAAGATGTTTTCCTAAACCGTTTTGAGAGTAGTGGTGAAGAAATAAATAACAGTAATTCGCCTGCCTGGTTACCATACCATTAGTAAGTTGGGATCGTAACCACCTCATCACTGCTTTTCGTTTTTGTTTGTGGGTTGTTCTTTCAATTCTTCAGTCTCTGTTAATGTCTCATAGTCGTCAACGATAATTATTAATTGTTATTTATTTGTAATTTAGTTAGCATTGTACGTCCTCTGCTTAAAATGGTCTCTCTGTAAAAAGAGACATTGTCGTCGGGCAAGACACCAATTATGCCAGGGCTAGTGCTCCCATAGTTAGCTTGTTCCGCTGTGATTCTTCTGATGTCTGCTTTGATGATGCAACTGAGATCAATGACATGGTATTATTTATGAATGACGTATTGAGTTTTTAAACTATTATTCTAACCGATGATACAACGGCCACCACTGGCTGTGTCAGATTGATGTTCCTGTGTGAAAAACACTGTTGACAAATCTAAATGAATATTCCTTTACATTTGATTTTTTGGCTTCGAAGCATTACAAATGCAGCTTATAGCGAGTTGCATCTGTAATGCTTGAAAGGCCTTAAATTAAATTCACAGCAAAAATAGATAACATTTTTGTCTCAGCTGATGCGGCAGACAAGTTTCGACATTACCATAACACTTTATGTTTACTTTCCCTAAATATTACCATTATTTTCAGAGTTCATAATAGTAGTGCGTTCTAAATGCATATGATTTCTATGAGACTGTCTCCATTGATAGCGGACAATGGGCAAATCATGCGCACCATCAGAAGGATAGTGGAAATACGACACCGGTATGATGTTGCGCTTTTCACAATAAACATTATGGCTATTTGAAATATCACATAGAAAAGAACTGATCAGTTCCGTGAATGGGCATTCTAACAGTTTGTCATGTTACACGCAACGGCCATAAGAGAGGTTTAATGAAATCACTTCCGGTACTGATTAGGTTTCAGCAAAAAGGTCAGCGAAATCAATTGCCTTTAGAGCTGAACTTTATTGATGTCAAATTGATTATTATTGCATTTGCAATTCCCATGACTGATTTTTAATGTTATGTCACAATGTGTTAAGATTTTATAAACTCACTTTTTTTAATTATGTTTGTCAACGGTAAGTTATCGATACCTGCCTTAGAGATGCTAGGTTCAGTACTTAACTGCATATAGTAAGCCAAAAACACAATAAAAGTACTTTTTATAGCTTCAATACAGTTTTATGTCGCAATAACGCCTAGAAATGTTTAAACTAAAAGCTGCCATTTAAAATAATGCTGAACGTCTGAAGGAACATATCGTCGGCAAAAAAGTGTAAAATAAAAACAAATGAATTCATGTGCTTATAACTATTTACGACGATGCATGTACAATATTTTAAACAACGCCTTCTACCATTAAATTAATGCGAAATAGCCCGTGGTGAGTGTACACAAGCATGTCAACTTGACTAATTTGTGAGTTGAGAGTTTTAGTGCTGGACTCATTTGGAATTTTATAGTCCTCCCTTGAAAAATTTTAAGTTAGAAAATTTACAACTCATTCCCATCTCCCTTTGAGTTACTGATGTTTCTGCCATCACTTCTCGGTACGACAGTAAAGACCCTTTTACAGTCGGAACTTTAAACTTTTTTTTTACAACCAGACCGCAGTCAGCATGCACTGTAAAATAATGTGATATATGACTTGCTAATATCAGTTTAATTAAGTGCAGGGATGCATGCAAACGTAGCGCCACAGTTGCGACACTGTCGTGATAAACATTAGCGTTGGCTAATATAAAACACTTAAAAGGTCATTACGAAACAAATTTCTTAAGATAAACACATTATTATCCATTCGATCACGTAATAAAACAAACATGGTTACCGCTATAGCCTGATTAATAGCTATAAATCTTATCATATTTGCAATAAGGAGACAAACCTTTGTCGCAATGGCTAACGTAACTCGAATAATTAGTAAAATCACGATTTATCCCACTTTCTAGGTCTCTTCCGATCTGCACTATCGATCATCGGAAGATATCGATCTTATCTCACGATCAATTACTTACCGCGTAGTGGGAAACGGTACTTTATGAACATCTACTTATATCTGATTATCTGCAGCGATTTCTACTTTAATTACTTAATTGTAGTATTGAATGCAACTTTAATCTTATTTCACAATTATTGTAATCTGCATTCGTTTTCTATATAAATTGATATTTATACATTTTGTTGCATTTCTTTTTCTACATGTGTGTTTATTGTAGTCATTCATCAATCTATGTTTTTTAATGTCCAAGACCTGTTTCAACTATAATGCTGGGGTATGCATTATTCCTTCTTTTAGGGATATTTATATAAAACGCTTTCGTTATCGTTTTAAATATGATAAAAAATACTACGAAAGAAATAAAGGACGAGTAAAGTATTTATAACACAAAAATTTTCACCAGCTACATTCTGTCATTCGAAAATCTCATTGAAATGTTTGTGCTCATTTTGTGATAGATCAACCTAATTTTTCCGCATACCCATTAGATAAGTATGTCTCACTTCTACAGTAAGTGGTTATTAGTCAGGTATTCAGGGCAATGGTTCGCTTATATCATCCGCATAATTTCATGAGTGTGCACCTACTTCTGTTAGAGGTCATCGGTCATTTAGACATCGTACATCATCACCTACCGCTGTCAACAGTCAATTTGCAAGTTATATCATTTACAGTTTATCTAAGCTTGGTCCTTATTTTTCAATTATCTGTGGATGAGTAGCCGTAACCGCAGATCCATCGATCAATGTGGTTTATACTGCCAGTTGGTATAGGAAGTTTGAACAGGTGACTCACCTACATTGTTTTTGTTTTGTATTTACCATAACTGTAAGAAGAACACTTTCGTTTTCTTTTCTTTTTCTAGATCTGTCTTCTTCTTTCAAAGTTGTTACAACTAGACTGTTTTAGGGATATAAAGATGGGCTTGAATCCCAAGGATATGTCGTGTGCGATCCTGAAAACTACTGTGCTTAAGGTGATCCTTAAACGATGAAGTTTTCAAATGTTAGACGCTTGTACTCGCATTAATTAGTGTGCTAACACGAGTTAGCACACTAATTAATGCTAACAAAGGACGAATCAGGGACCATTCTGGTATATCTGATTTGTTAGCATCAGGTTAAAGACACGGAATTTGTTAGCAGTTTCTTATTTGTCCATATTTTAAATATGGAAGTTCCGTGACCGTCGAAATGCATTTCGTAAATCTTTAGTTCTTTTTATTTATTTTTACACGTAAGAGTGTAAAATCACTGGGAAGTAATTATTTACTCACTGCGCAACACACCTCATTAGGAATCGTTTATTTACTGTCACGATTGTGCGAAATTTCGAAAGCCCCCTTCGAAATTTTCGAGTACTTTTTGGAAACGGTCAGACGTCGAAACACCGTCATGATGTTCAGTATTCACAAAGGACAAAACAGAGGAAAATAATTTTTGTGAAAAAAAAAAATAGTCGCTTGGTTTGTATTTGATATGGCGCTTCAGTATTGGCTAATTAATAGGATCAAAGGGTCAAATACCAAACAACTCACAAATGAAACTACAATTAATCATCGATACTACTTGAGAGAAAGTACTGACTCACTGCATGGAATGTGATCTTCATTTGCTTGTAATAATAAGAAAAAAAATCGAGTGCGTCAGTTAGTTGCGCCTGCGTCAATGTTACATCACTAAAAAATGTCCCGTCACTATAAAACGTGCCGGAGATCCGCAATTTGCAGTTCTTACTTGCAACAATTACGAAATTCTGATACACCGAGTCATAATACACATCCATGTTGCTTGCTGAAAGACGGTAGAAGGAGTGTTGGTGGACCAACAGCCAGATGGATGGATGATATTCAGAAGAACGTGGGTAAGACCAGGTTGAGCCTCAAGCAGACTAATGAAGCATTGCACAAAAAAGGTGGGCATATACTCAGCAAAAGGGGTAAATAAGGCAGCCAATGATGATAATGATAAGTCATACTATAGAATTTACTACTTGTTTTGCAATGAACGTTAAAATAGTATCACATTGCTTTGGTTTCGTAGAACTTTACCTTTAGTATTTGGAAACGTTGAGTTATTATTTAAATGTGGATCTACGAATCTCAGTACATTTGCATGAGTCACCGAATTTGAATGGACCGTTATATCGGTCATTGATGATATAATGATTGATGGGTAATGAATAGGCACAGGAACGTAAAATGCCGTAAATATTGCTTCAATTATTAACACAAATACCGAGGTTTATAAATACACAGAGAAATAGATACTGCATTATCCTTAGCGAGCTTCAGAAGTCGCTGCAAAATCATTGCAGCAGATTTCCGATTTTTAAAAAGATTCTGATTCAAAATTGTGACGAGTGGAATACTAAAGACCATCTCGGTGATGGCCACATCCACATTGAAAAAGTCACTCTTTCTTACAACTAACAAGAAACTATGCAATATTAAACAGTCTATCGGATGGCTACTATGGAATTTATATTCGCAAAAAATTCAAAAAATTCAAGTCAACAGTCTCACTCGTATTGCCTATCAAATATTTTGTGCGTCTATTTTCAGTCGCTGAAAACATCACATACCCCCCGTGGGAAATAGTACTGGACATTCAAACATACATCAGTATCATCGCCTCACGTCTTCTGCTTGGGTCATGAGTGTTGCGAAAAATAACCGGGTCCAAATGTCATGGGAAATAATTCTAAGACAGAACTACTTTTGAAAAGGATGTGGAGCAATGATTTTGTAGATCAGTCATTTCATTTTCGTCACTGTGACACCGTTCTTTACCTAATATATTGTAAGCTAAAATAGAAATATAAAATAGAGATAATTATGACAGCGATGCCATCTAGGCGATTTCGGCCACAGTGACTACATTCGATGGCTTTCTCGAGTGGTTGTTGGGAGCTTTGGTTTGCTGTTCTTTTATGTGTTCTCCAGCGACTAGCATATCGAACTTTGGCCGAAAAACTATATTGCCTACCTAGTATATAAACTTTCTCAAATGTTTTCTTTCAAGTCCACCACTTACTGATGCAGAACTTGAATTATAAATGACCCCACTACAGCGACGCCTAGAAAATGGTGTTATGACTTTATGAGCCGTACAGCAGTCGAAACTGACAAATGTGCAGGCTTCTCAATACTTTTACCGATTCGCCCAAAAAAGAATCTAAGCGTTTTCATCATCTTATGTACGTATCCTCATAATATTGTGTATTCTCATGTGCATTAATTAAAGTCACAATTTAAATACTCCAGTCACCATACTGCTTACCTACATAGATGCTTACCGACATGTGGCGAACTACTTCTTTTGTCATGTGCACCATAGCTTTGGAAACTTACGTCCTATTTTATAGTCTCGCGACCTACCAACATTTTATAGTGTCTACACGCCATAACGGCCAAATCTGAACGGACTTCGCTGATGTTTCACCATCTCAAAACTAATGCCATTAAATTCTCGTTATATTTGAGAATAAAACTTGGAATGCTATTCATCATCTTTACTTTACCTAGAATGCCTGGCTTGTTACCGAGAGCCGCTTTGTTACACTTGAACATGCTTGAACACGTTCTGTTTTACTGACGACGCCGACGGCTAGAAACGATTGGTTAGAAAAACCATTACTTAAGTAGGTACTTATCGTTTTATAAAATTTTCTCCCGATATTCTATTCGATAGAAAGTGCATGATTAATTTTATGGCATGTAAATTTCCGCGCAGCGGTGGCCCAGTGGTGGCAGCCCCGACGTACGAGCAGTAAGCCGTGGGCTCGAACCCAGGCAGGCGCATTACTTTGTGTAATTTATTTCATCACCGCTGCCCTCAAAAACGGTGAAGGAAAACATCGTGAGAAAACCGGCATGTCCTAGAACTAAAAATTCGAAGACATGTGACATCTACCAACCCGCACTGGGCCCGCGTGGTGGATTACAGCCCACTACCTCTCATAGAGAGGAGGCCTGTGTCCCAGCAGTGGGAACATTTATAGGCTAATGATGATGATGATGAAGATGATGAAATTTCTGGTGGTTAACCGTGGTATTAATAATGAGCAAGTAATTAATATTATTTATATTAGTCGTAGGTGCAACACTAACGCAGCACGCCTAGTCATCTGCTCAGCGTGCCAAAAATTGCACGAAGTGTTAACGGGGTAGACCCATGTTTAGTATCGGCCGCTGACTAATGCTGAAGTCATGAAACCTTGTATGTAAGGTCACCTTCAGTGCTTCATGCAACTAATCAGTGTTGACGGAACAAATAGGTATACGATCTGGTATTTAGGCCGAGGTGTAGAGGCGCCGCCAGATAATCTGCGAGACAAAACGTTTTGCTGTGACCAAAGTAACTAGGGCAAAACGTAATGGCGCTCTAAACTGACTCACTGACCATTACTCTGTTACGCAAACACAAATATTTGGATATCATAAAAAGACCAGATTACGTATGATTTAAACGATGCTACTTGATACCATGCCTCCCACGTTACACCCACGTAGAAAGTTTCTGCTTAGCTCCCTTTGACATATTGTTTTGTCAGTTACTTTCTTTCTGGTTTAAGAAAAATGGTAGAGGTTAGTTACGTCTTCTTCCCATATGACTATTAAGTCGAATGAACTGTAAGGTCATCCTACAGTTCATGGGAATGGAGATCGCAATAAGTGCAACTAATGAACTCGTGTTTTCAATAAATTTACATCTAATCGAATGCAAACTGCTGCTTCACTGTTGCAGTCGTGGCGCCTAAGGGCTTACACACAGTTGACTCAAATTACTCAGAATTTTCCACTGTGTAAACTTTATAGTAAGCAAGACTCATCGCCTCTGACATTTTCTTTGTGTGTGCAGATCCTTTAAGGCAATTAATGTAACAACCCATGCTCAGGTCAAAATGATTAACAGCATACCAAAAATACCAAGTTTTGTTAAAGGAATCCGATTTCTTGTAAATAACTGTAGGCCTTTTTCAGTAAAAACGTACATATGTACGGTGAACATAACGTCTTGATTTGTAGATATGTTGGGAACGTAACAAAGGAACATAAAAGTGTAAATGGAAATTCTTTTACAAATAAAAGGTCAGGTTGAGACCGTGATATTTAAGATTACTTTTACAACGTGGTATTCGTATAAATCAAAGCGACACTTGGATGAATTCACGGAATATTATTGTGTTGTAAACAGATACTGGCTGAACATTCCTTCTACGAATGAAGGTGCATCAATAGGGGATCGAACTGGGTAAAGAAAACGACATTCTATTTTGTCCGTCAGACAGGTAATACAAAAATATTAGACACGTATTTTTTGTTTTATCAAAATATCAAAAAAATACTTAGTTAGAACTCAGTAAAGTTGGAGAGTGGGGGCTTACTACGTCACAAGTGGGTATAAAACTTACCTACATGTGACGTCATGCGCCATTTCAACTCAATATATCTCCGTAATTTTATGACCACGTGAAAAAAGAAAAATTACGTGTCCAATACTTTTCAATAAACTACCCGACGGACAAAGAAAAAAAAAATAGGATTATCCCCTATTCAGGGAAATATTGCGAACATGCATCTTTACAATCAGTACAGCGCAGCGTTAAGAGCGTTTACTCCTTACGAAATTTCATACAAACTTTCAAAGTCCTTATTTTCCGAAATGACTGAACCGATTTTAACTTTATACGCATAAGCAGGATACATAGGTCTAAATCCGGTCCCGTGCGACGCGCATCCAGCGGATCCCCGCAACCTTCACCAGGTCATCGGTCCACCTAGTGGGAGGCCTTCCAACGCATCGTCTCCCGGTTCGCGGTCGCCATTCCAGAACTTTTCGGCCCCATCGTCCATCCGTTCTGCGAGCAATGTGCCCTGCCCACTGCCACTTCAGTTTGGCAATTCTTCGGGCTACGTCGGTAACCTTGGTTCTCTTGCGGATGTCCTCATTTCTGATTTGATCACGCAAGGGAACTCCGAGCATAGCCCTCTCCATTTCCCTTTGGGTGACTTTAAGCCTTCTGATGAGACCCATTGTGAGCGACCACGTTTTGGCCTTAATGTACAAGTATACAAGCAAGGTGGAAGGGCCACCAACGCGAAAACAGTTAGGTACCACGTATTTCGTACATCATTCTTAGAGTTAAAAAAAACTGCTGTTCCATATACACCGTGTAAATCACCTCATCACGAAGCCGTCAACCAAGCATTCTGTACATGAACTAAGTAACTTTACGCAAAAATTATTGCTGGGAAACGACTTTTTTTGGGGGGTGTATAATCATGTTTTGCGGTAGAACTCAATGTTACGCACTCAATACATTGTGCTGATGGAGGGATTGAATAGAAAGGGGGTCGTCGAGGTGTTTAAAGTAAAAATCTTACATTAAAAACTTGTATTCAAAAAAATACTTGTCAAAAACTTGGAACTTTGACCCCTAATATCTCCGTAACTAGAAGGTTCCCAGGTAGTGTGTAGAACAAAAAAAAATGATCGCAATGACAGGGAGAACCACTGCCTTTCGGCTTCGTTAAGAGTTGTTTTACAACCTTTATTTTGACCGTGTAAGTTTGGCTTGAGAGATTATGTAGGAAACAGCTGTTTTTGTTAAATAACCGATTCAACGATTCTATTTAATTTCAGAATAATACACTTACTGAATACGTGGGAACCGTTTTCGCGTCGGTGACTCTTCCACGCTGTATAAACAACTGCAACGACGGACTCTATAGATACCTACTCATAAAAAAAAAAAAAAAAAAAAAGTTCTTTCAACTTGTCTTTTATTATAATACTCAGGTCGTTGACATCGCCACTTCAGTTTCGAATTTTCTCTCCTATGCGGCACTATGCTATCAATCATTCACAAGTATCTATATTTAGTAGTTACTACTTCAAGTTATGAATGAATATAATAGTGATTTTTACATAACAACAATAGCGCGTGGGACGTATCAAATGATTCAATTGTAGGTAGCTGTGTAGAATTCCGTAGTACTTTCTTTGCGTGGAGAAAATATTGGTTATATAACAGTTGAATGATTTATTTGTTAAGTATATAATTAATTTAACACGTAGGTTTTGAGTGTTTACTTATTTGATCATATTTGTAAGTTTAATTATAGGACATAAATATTATTAATGGTTTTCGTGGTGGCAATTGCTTGGAAATGTTCATGAATAAATACATACAAATACAAAGGTATAAAAGTATGTGCATTTGTATTTATTTGTTTACTGAACCTTGGTCAAAATAATATAAACTATAATATTACAATTACGTGTCATATTACCCAGTACTAACTGGGTTGTGGATGTCAGATAGTCAGTCGCTGCATGTAAAATACTTCTATTCAGCTGCATTTGGATTCAGCTGAATAGAAGTATTTCGATTTTCCATTTCACTAATCGGTTAGAGAAATGGAAAATCGAAAATCAATACGAAAGTCTGTCTCAGGATGCCCAGCTTCTTAGCAACAAATTAAAGATTTGACACCACCATGCTTATCATTGACCTCTAATAACTTTGATGGAAATCGAAACTCAGCAACACATTAACCGATCAAAATATTTACCTAAATCAAAGTGAAATCTAAAGCAATAAACAACGATACTGTTGTACGGCATTAGTATAGGCGATATTATGCTAATAACACGACCCAAGGCGACTGCAAGACTTGTCGACGTAGGCGCCACCTACCTGCGCCGGACGGAACCGTGTTCCCTCGCCTTTACATCATTCCATTAACATCTTACAAGAGCTTTCGTGTAGCCCAGCACAGTTTTAATGGAGACAGATATCTGTTGCATACAAATCGTCAACGTTCATGACAGTTTATTTAAAAACTAAAAAAAAACGTATTGCATCAAAAACAACTGACGGACTTGAATTGTATTTGCAAGGCAAATTTTATGCCTTCGAGTAATGGGCCGCTCTGAAGACTTTATTGCTAGACCCATCTGCTAGCTACATTGGGATCGTCATGTCGTTTCATTGCCCCAGGTCGCGTAAAGACTATGAAAAAAAAACCTATAATCGTAGGTCTGCTAGACTATAAAACAAACTCATAATGTACTTTATGGCTCAATAAAGGTTTTATAAAATTAAATGATTTTGTTCAGAATTGTGTGACGATATTAATGTTCTAGTAAAGCCTTTAACATGGTACTATAAACGGGTTCGTCATTCATAAAAAACAAAGCGAGAAGATTCGAACCCACGACGCGGTCCTGCGAGAGCAACGCCTTAGACATTGGGATATTGTTGGGTAAACATTTCCGTGAGTCTTGCGACCACATTGTTTGAAGTGTATTTCCAAGCTTATCGTCTGCGAGAAAAACAACATTTTTCCATTAGTTGACTCATAAAATACGAAAGCACATAGTTCTATTAGGATCTTTATCATTATTCCTGGATGTACTTAGAAATAGTCATTTCTTAAAGCATGTTGGGCATTGTTATACGGCTAAGAATTAACTGAGCTAAAGTCTCAATTCTAAGATGTGTTTCTACAAAACGGATTGTTCAGTTTAGTAATAAGCCAATAAAATAACATCAATACACTAAAAGATGGGTAGGCACGTGACTCGCTAACATTCCTACTACCAGAACATGAGATTTTCTCGTATATATCGCAGAAATGTGAAAGAAAATGAAAAGATGAATTAATCGTCTTATTCGTACGGTGTGGTATGGTGTTCTTTTTCGAGGACAGTCAACAAATAGGAATCTTGTTTTCAGGATGCAGAAAAAATGTTTACGATTAATGCGTGGTCTAAAACTAAGGGTCAGTTCACACCGAGACGCGACGCGACGCGACGCAACGATACTTGGAGAGGCCAGTGATTTCGCGGTGCGTCGCTATACGCAGCGAGGCAGCCCTGCATGGCGCAACGTATTCTGATTTCTACTGAAATCTACCTCACGAGGCCGCTCGACGCAGCGCTCCGTCGCTCTACGCCGCGAGGCGTCGCGCGGCGCAGCGCTGCGTGGCGCAACGTATTTTGAATTCTCACAACAAAATGTTTATCTTTTCGTGTAGAAAATAAAGTTATATTCTGAATCGCTCTTTAAAAGTGTGCGCGCAGCGTCACGTCGCGTCGCGTCTCGGTGTGAACTGACCCTAACTGATAGTTGCATATTACCTCTACTGGCTTTAAACATCTTGGAAATTGTATTATTTGTAAAAATGAATCCACTGTTATTCAAGAAACTATGTTCATTAAAGACAACTCCATTATTAAACTACTTATGCCTTGTGGAATGTAAAACTTCTCTAACGAAGAAAAGCTTCTTTGGTGGTGCTCCACAAATATATACAATAAAATACCCGTAAAAATAAAATGTATGGCTTTGCAGAAGTTTAAAAAAACGCTTAGCGGGTTACTTCTGGAAAGATGTTTTATACTCTAGACGACTGTCTTAATCACGAATCTCTAGAACTGTATTATGGTGACATACATATTCCGTAAATAATAATATTGTAATAAATTTATATTTTAATTTAACCTTTTTTTTTTTTTTTTTTTTTTCCGGATGGGAAATCATCAAATGACTTCTCCCGCTCTGGGCGGAGCGGGAGGGAGTGTCAGACTTGTACTGACTAAAACCCACCCATGTTCCTTCTTCGCCCTTTGTGTTCCAGTGCCGCGGTATCTCTTTCGAACAACCCGCAGCCCTGGCAGGCATCGGCCCTTTCGGACCCCTTCTGGTTTGCTGACATCTCCTTGAGGCGCGCGTGGAACACGTACGCGCCGTCGACACGGCCTGTCGTCATGAGACGGACGGACGGTGAGCTAGCCCATTACTCACCGTCCACAGGCTCGCGCCTACGGTGGCCGGGGGCCACTGGTTGCCCCCCGACGCCCGGGGCGTCTCCCGCGGCGGCTGGGACGTAAGGTTCTCTCCCTCTCACGTTCCGCCACCTCCTTCGCTAGCATGACTGCTTCGCAGAAGGAGGCGACGGCATCCCATTCCCTCTCGCTCCGGACCATGGATTGAACCAGGGCCGGACGCGAGAGGTCGCCGCCGCCAATCGCCGCTACGAGGACACGGCGGTGCTCAGCCCAAGCGGGGCAGAGCTCCACGGTGTGCTCCACCGTGTCCTCCGGCCGATCCTCGCAGTGGTAACACCCGGGCGTTTCCTCCCGCCCGATTCGGTGCAGGAACCTCCCGAAACAACCGTGTCCGGTGAGGACCTGCGTCAGGCGGAAGGTGAGGGCGCCGTGCCGCCTCTCTAGCCACTCCTCAAAGAGGGGACTTATCGCCACTATTGTGGCGTGCCCTGCACGTGGTTGCGATAGTCGCTGTCTCCATGCCACCATGAGATCGCGCCGGAGGTCTGTCCGCTGAGCGACAATTTGCCGCGGCAGCGGAGTTTCCCCCTTTTAATTTAACCTACCCACTCATGTTGTTGTATGTCAATTGGCATAACGTAGTGCACTACCTAATTTTTAAGATCTTGTATGCAAAATAATTACCTATGTTTTACAAATAAATGATTCATATTCTAGATGTTTTGCTTGTACTCGCCAATTTACAAGGAAGTTATCCAAAGCGTTCTGCCATCTTCTCCTGGGTCTGCCGTTAAGCCAGCCAGCCAGACCACACCAGTGCCTGCCCAGTTCCATTAAGCAGCTTTAAGAGCTACGTCGTCAATTTGCGTTCTGGAGCGCAGTGTGATGTGTCGTAGCCAGTCAGTTAATTTGTCTGCTGCACTCGTTGCAACCTTGAGTTTAATTTTCTAGATTATATTCAAAGACCAAGTCGTAGTATTATTACTGTCTCGTTAGTCTAGTGATCGCAAGTACGACTACTGAGCATGCGGTCCTGGGTTCAATTCCCAGGTCGGGCATTGCAGTGTTATTGGGTTTTTCCATCAGGAATTCCTCAGTATTGGCTACGGCATCTGAATCTGCACCTGGTTGATGGCAATAGGCTCGCCCCCTATTACATGGAACTTAAACATGACTGGCGAAATGTGGGTGTACCCCTCTGCCTCACCCTTCAGGGATCACAGGCGTGATGTTATGATGCTATAAGTTTTAATATCTAACTACTGTTCAACTTCTGCTTAAATGCACATAGATTTACGTAGAAGCACTATAACACATTCAGAATCCTGTTCGAACCCCTCATAAAATATATATGAGAACTGTTTCTAAACCAATAAATCGTTTATGACTGTAATAAAAACGGACTCTATTTCCCTTTTAATATTTTCAATCATCGAGATAGATATGAGATCAGAGTTTGTGATAGTACCTAATCATAATACTGATGATAGTTCATTCATACGGATTACGTTTGCTTAGTGAACAATAGTTTATTGTGCAATTATGCTATCACATTTCATCTCATCGAGAGACTCTTCAATCGGCGGTCGACGTGGATGCTGGAATATTCTTGCTGATTCGCTATACATGGCTGCGTATGAAAGGTTTGTTTAGCTTTCTCGGTGAATGTTAGACGCGTTGTATGCATAGCAGAAGTGTGTTTTCGTGTCGGAGTCGTAACGTCACGTCGATCGTCATCTGTATAACTGTCAAGGTGCACGTTGCGTAAGCGCATCCGTGAGGTGTCATTGACATTACGGATGTTATGTGATTCGTGAATAAGGGATCTGTTAGTTTTGGCAGTGAGTGAGTGAGAGTCATTTTTCGTAATCGTGCACTTGTTGGTGTTGAGCTACTGTTATTAGGAAAGTTGGTTTTGGTCAATGGAATTCGCCCTAAAAGAATTGATTTTGGTACTAACAATTAATATTGATTCAGTCATTAAGAAGTAATTTATTTTATTTAAATAGGTATTTTGTGCTAGACCTTAGCGAAACATGTAGAACATAATAATATTTTTAACTTTTAACTCCTTCCTTCCGTTTAGCAGCATAAATCGGGAAGGGTACTTCTCGGTGTCATTTTTTGTTAGGGTAAAGAATGTGCGTCAGTAAAGCCAACTGAAATTATGAGTAAGAAAAACAATTTCATAAAAATAGACAAACCTTATTTGGTTTACTTTCATGACCTTACAAGGTCATACATGTCATGTAACTCTAATTATGTAAGTAGGTAAACAAATAGTTCAAAAGAAATGTTATCCAAACTTGCAGTAAAAAACCAAGTTAATATTATAAAACTGATTAAGCACGCCTACCACCGTGTTTCCTAACAACACCTAGTATTGCCATGGTTGCCGCAATATAACTAATTAATAAAGCCATTAAGAAATAGACCAATCTTTAATTATTGTTTCAAAACGAATCAAGAGTTAAATGAGCGACAATGGCCTAATTGCGCTGTTAGTCGCTGCTGATGGGAACTTGGCGACAGACCATACTTCAATTAATAAATTACAGTTATTATAAATGCAAAGATGAGGTCGTGACGTCTTTAAGGCCGAAGTGGTGGAGTCATTTTGCGTTAAATTTTGTACGTCTACAAGAAAGGACGCGTCAACTGATGAGATGACAATAAATAGAGAAGTATGGAAGAAGAAAAAATGCTGCGCCGACCCCAAATAAATAGGATAAGGGCAGAAGAATTATGATAACAATTCAGCCCGTAAAACTCGGTTTGTAACCTTGCTATGAGGCTCTCTATGAACATGTCTTACTGTGTAGGTTTATGATTGGGAAGACGATTTCCAGGAGAGCTTAAATGTAATTAACAGTATCATCTTTCATTGTAAACGACTTATTTAATTCATTATCATCACATAAATTGTATATATGTACAACTTATAGCTTTAATATTTATAGCATTAAGAGCGGATTACCCCATAACTCTGCAAAAAATCAACCCAATTCTTGATGAGCCGAGCACGTGCAATATTTACACAATAAAGATATATCTTCGACATTTCCCAACCGACCGACAGACACCAAGAAAAACAAAGATTAAACTATTTTGTAACAGAAATTTCACGCGCTCATAACGTTAGCTTACGTTACGTAAACCCAGTGCGAATTCGAATCGAAGAACCAGATCGCTTGATTTATGGCGTTGGCAAACTGTGTGTGGTGTCGTGACGTGTTCTAATCATATCGAGTTAAATGCCTAATGGTCACTAATGGAAATAATCGCGGGAGAAGATCTGACGAGGACTGTCTGCGACCGCGAGAGAAAGTGACAAGTTCGCCGCTGTTAAGGCGCAGTTTTATTGCTGTTTGTTATTTGTTTAGTTGTTGAGGTTGAGACAGAACTTTTGAAGTGGATATAGAGATTGATTTATTTCGAGAATTGAGAAGCATTGCGCAATCATTTTTAGTTCAACATTTACAACTACTTATGGTCTTTTATTCTCCAAATATTGTCATCGGCATAGCAATGTTCGAGCAGTTACCCTATACCTAAGCTACGTTGCTACGCTGAAATCGGGAAAAATCAAAACGACCTATGCTTAAAGAAATATATACGGAAAATTCAATTGTAAATCAGCATAGTGCCTTTATTTTTTACAACGAAAAGTAAACAAAACATTGCGTCGATTACCAATCAAATTGTTTCCTTTAATTCTCACGAATCCGATGAAGAATAAGAATAATCTGTGTGATGGGTCATTCCGATGTTCGTGGGCGATGACTGGCAACACTTTAGTATAGTGATGCACCATACCTACTTGTATTTAAATCGATATTTTGGATCGATCTGGATTACAACAACGCGATACGATTCTAGGATCATATCGAATGACTTCGATCCGATTCTCCAAAGATATCGCATCGTAATGTATCGATCGTCCAAAACAAAAAACCTGGTATTCTTTAGTAATCCTTTTAGACGCAAGAGAATTACCAAAAGAATTCCTGAATTTGTTTTTCTCTTTTGTAATCTTTTGAATTATAATCAAGCAATGATTATATAATCATGCCATTTAGGACATATCTTTTCAAAATTCCGAAACCGGCATTTTTGTACCGATCTAAGGATTTATCGTATTTGTTCGTATCGATCCAAAATATCGGTATATCCAAAATGAAGAGTATCGCATCATGTTTTATCGATACTGTAAAGTATCGAATCATGCAAAACTTCTTTTACTATAAATCTACAGCAGGAGCAACTACTCGATCGATTGTTTACGACAATGATATAAACCGCACATGATAAATGTGTAAATTATGTTTTAAAGTGCTATTTTCAAATTGCTTTCCAATATCTTCTTTTTATTAGTAAAACCTTTTCAATGCAGGTTGTACATAAATAAATGAAAATTAATTAAGTATGGTCAAGTATCTGTACATGTTATGAATTTCATTTAAATAAAACTCTTTGGTCTTTTTGTGATTTTTTTTCTTTTAATTATGATTTCGAACTTTATACTTTTGACATTTATTAATTATTACCTACAAGTTGCTAATTTAACAGTCATATATTAAATTATTTTTTATTTTATTTTTATTTTTGTTATGTCTACTTTTTGTTAAATTTCCTTCTCTTGTTTTTAAGGAAATTTGTAATTCTAAACATTTGCACGCCATAGTATGGCAAACATGTCTGAACCAATTTTTATTTATATGTTATCCTACATGCACTTGTTATTATTGTATGTGTACACATGTTTGGGCAAATAAATTTTATCTTATCTTATCTTATCTTGGTAAAAGAAGCTTTTCTCAGGAAAAGCTTCTTTTCTGAAAAGGTTTCTCGATTTGGAAATTGTCGCACTTTAGTTACTAACACTTATTTTATTTTTTTGTTTTCAAATACAAACTAACTCAGCGCGGTCCCTGACAAGAAACACCGAAACATAACTCAGAGACTCATATTATTAAATATTTTATTTACTTTAATTTTAAAATATCACACGTATAACAAACTATTAAATACATACCTTCTAATGTATTGATTTATTAACATTCTCACAAGGCGAGAGCTCTCCCTTAAGATCATAATTTAATGTTCAGATAAAACTGAGAGGCTAATTTGTAAACTGTTACAGTTGCGCAAATATCAATATACTCCCATTAACTAGTGTTGTTTACTGGCTTTGTGCGGTCTTCGTGCTGAAATCTCCAGAATAATCTTAACTTAGTGCAATTTACGAAGAAAGTGAACGAAGATACCCAATCAGTAAGAATAACTGAAACCAATTAGAATGGGTTAGTGAAACTGAGAGTTTAGACTCAAAAGCAGCATGGTATATTATTTCGCATATTCGATATAATTAATTCGATGTGACGGACAAACAGATCCCACTTAATGACATGGAACTATTCCTTCGCAACGTTCGAACTACTTTTACTGGGGTTTATTTTTTTTTCGTGTTACATAAGAGACAAGTCACATATCGTGATCAATGTCTTAAGGATAAGTTTTCGGTAATTAGATGGCATTAGCATATTGCATGAGATATAATCTCTATATTATTTAAGCCGTTAAACATTATGTCGATAGTTAGCAAATACTTAACACAATCCATATAGAGATAAATTTGTCAAAATTGTTACTACATTCTTGTAAAGATGTTATAAAATTCTTTCATAGTGTTACATAAAAGTATGCGGCGGACATCTTGCAAAATGGCACGATTTATGGACAATTTTCCGCTTGTTATATGGCATCATATTTCTAGATTCGGATTGATGCAATAAATAATACATTATTAGTTATTTATGTGTGGTGTTGAGAGCGTGGAAGCGTGGAATTCTACATTAATTACTTTAGCTTACGGACATAATAAATAACGACACTAAAATATTTGGTTAACAAATATTAATTAAAAATTTGTTTGTTTGACAGGTAAATGTTTGTAAAGCAATTATCACAATTAACAAACATGTGTACGCAGTAGCGACGTAGCAACGCCTCTCGCAAGGTTTTTTTTTAAATATATAGCAATCAAAAGTAATGTTTACTTTTTCGCGTATTACGCGATGCAGTATCTGTCAAAATATTTTGACGGCCCGTACGTATCGAAGCCACTGGCGGAGAGTACGCGAAACGCTACTCATTAATTACATTCGACATTACTAGTTTTACTTTCATTAGTTATACAAGATATTTACATAATTTTCTATTTGACTAAATATAATTTAACTACTGCCGATGTCCTTTCCAGCGTTTGCACCTTAGGTATTTACTTTTAGTGACATTAGAGTACCAGCAAAAAAACAACGTACATTGAAATATTTAAACAATCCAAGACGTATTTCATAGAAGTCTTAAAGCAACATAAAAGCAAAATATGTCACACAAAACCAATGAGTCTACAGACAGACACAGTCTACACATAATAATAAAATATCGATTGTTGATGGTACACGACTTTGTCGTCGAAAGGCTTTCGATCAGTTTATTCGAGACGAGAACTTTTATCTTAAACATATTCCTTTGCTCAGAGAGATCGTAGCGGCCAACAAAAGGGCCGAAAGTTATGTTATTGCGAAATTGAACGGCTTCATAAATTGTAGGACGTTTCGCTTTTGACAGCCGTCCCGAGGTATGGTTTACGTGGAACTATGCTCCTGTCTTCCGTCCGTACTGAATACAGCGATTTGTACCAGTTCATAGAACTTCTTCCTTGCTAAGATTATCTATTGTCTGAATCTCTTCGTATTGTGATAGCGAATTCTCATAGTTTGTGTCCGGGTTACGGTGATTGTTTAGACCTGATACGATCGCCGAATTTCTCACTTCTGTGTCACATTTGAAGAATGTCAATAAATTACATGGCATTTTGCTGTCTATAGAATAATACACAAATCAGCCGACTATCTAATAGTACTTGGGTCATTGTTGTATTCAATATTGAGTCGAATGGCTATGGAATTGTGAGAATTGTTTTATATCGGTGGTACTTACATCATTATCCTATTACAAGACGCACGAATACACTGGAAATACCTTTTTCTGGAACAAAAACGAACAGCCGGTTAATGCTCGAGTTCACAATGAGCAAAGGCGTGACAAGATAAAATCTAGGGAACACTGTCGGCGAATTAAAATAAAATATCGCATTGAAAACGGACTGAATAGCCTTTGGGACGACATTAAGCGCAATTACTAGAGCCGGGTCGCTATTTACACGTAGTGGACGGGACGCCTTAAAAAGAACACTTGATGTGTGATTGCACCCCCTTCAATAATGAGATTGTTTGATATATCGGTGGGTACGCAATTACGCGCCTATTTGAAATGCTCGCTCGAATCGCTGGTTTATAATGAGATATTTCTCCAGGCATCATCAGTAATTCGAAAATGCTTTATATATCGGAAACGTTAGTTGATTTCTAGCGAAAATTACGTTTGAATTTCTTATGATTGCTATAAAATGTTATTTATTGGTTGTATGCGATGATTTTACACGCATAAATTACTGCTGAGCTTTATTGTTTATGTACGACTTCAGACGACCTGTAAATAGCTATATGAATAGAACAATAGAAGAGTATCTTGTTATCTTAACAAGTTTAACCTTTGATGAAGCTTAGCTTAAATAAATCCCGATAATTTATTACCGAAGCCTACATGAATCACATTGAGAAAAGAGAACAATTAAACAGACTAAACAATTGCCGCTGCTTTTCCAGATTTGTCGCTAAAAAGTAGACAAGAAGAAAATTAGACCTTCGATTACGGGTTTTCTTTTTAAACTGTTTTTCTAATTGTATTTAATTATCTCGTGGCATGATGGTCTCGCCGCTCTAAGTTTATCTTGGACATCACTGGCATGGGTGAAGGAAGACATGGTAGGGCAACTTGGACTTATCTGAAGTCGCCTATCGCCTTGAGCAAGCGTGGTGGTCAATGCCGTTCTCTGTATGAGATGAGGCTATAGCCTTGCAGTTGGGCAGTAATACGCTGGTTTAATATATTCATCACTTATCTGTATTTCGATAGGTAACCACCGTAAGGCCAATCAATTCAAGCAGAAAATAGAGAAACCAGGATGACGATGTTATTTCTAGTCTACTTCAATAAAATCTCAAAATCAATAAATTAAATAAAACCAATGAACTTTGCTATTGAAGGTGAAAGTCCATTCAAAAGTGTCGGACAGTCTCTAATTAAATAAAAGCAATTTCACATTTAAATCGCAAAAAGTTGATTGAAAATTAGTATAAGTTGCAGATACGATCACGCAATTGAAATATTTTAATTCGATCTGTCATTTGTTATCGCACCTGAGACGATGAAAATAAACCCCACTTCATTAAAGCAGGGTTGATAAGATCGCAGGCGCGCGAAAGTCACTGATCATCTCCCAATCGTCTAATTTGTTTTCACTTTCTGTTACAAGTATTTATTGTTCCCGCGTCTACGATAATATCTGACAAATGAAAATATTGCGTAATACAATTAAGCTTACGCAATTCGGGTAACGTTAACTCACTTTTTTCGTAGCTGGCCTGCAGCTTAGATGATTAAACGATAAATGATCAGTAGTCTTTTGATGTCACTTCGAAGAAAGCTCCTCTTTGATGTTATTTTCTAAACAATTGAAGTTGGTAATCATTAGCGTTTTTTTTTTGCCGTGGACAGGGCATTGATAGATACATCTGTCAGTGTCAATTATTATTAAGAATCGGTAAGGTGCACAAGAAAGTTTCTATTGACACGTGACGTTCGCACACGTATCAGTCGGTGCGATGATGGATTGCGTCAATCCATTATTGATACAATGTAAGAAGCCATGTAACTGTCTAATTGGCCAGTATCTTGTCATAATTACTGTTTATTCTATTGTGGCCAGTAAGAAGAATAGACAGTAAATAAACAATGAATCAGAGTTCATTATTATGAAAAGTCGTTATAAACAAGTTAATAAGATACCAGTGACTGGGGTATCACAAAAGACAGCTGGTCTGGTTGTTGCGACGCCTGTTCTTGGCACTAACACTGTCTTGTGCTATAAATTAGAACTGATTTGCGAAATGTTATAATCAACGTAAATAGTTCAAGGTTTACAATATTTGACATGGTTGTGTTATATATATTTTCAGTGTTTGTGAATCATTGTGACCCAGATATTTGTTAGCTAGGCTGTTATTAAAAACAAATGAAAACGTGCGAGAAAGCTTTATTCTATGGGGTAAGACTTTCTTCATCTTCATACTTAAATTCAAAACAAAATATTTGGGAAAGTACGTCAATATTTAGCCTTCTTCAGTTTTAAGTAAATTTCATGTTTTTCCATGTAAAAGTGCCTATAGGATATTTGTACGGTTTTACAATGATTGTGTATCGTCGTTCCCACTTAATTCACAAAAGCACAGCGAAGTTGAAGTCCACAGTACGTAGGTACTCTTAACAAAATTTCATAAGAATTCGATGGTCGAATGGGTCGTGTGCTGGCCACTCATGCTGTCACTCAAGCTACGAAAGCTTTGTCCAGATTTTCAACAAAAATGCCAAATAAAGCTTTATCAACTCAATTATAACTGAAGCTTAAGGTTCAAAATTGTATAACCTTCACAATATAGTGCAAGAGTTCGGTATCAGTACATCTTAATTGCGTAAGAGACGGGACATCGCTCAGCGGTCGCCGACTGGAGTTTGTTTTCTTATTTTTAACACAAATATTTATTGCTTAATTAAATTAATGTTTCTTTTCTCTATTTGGAAAGACACAACAACATCACATATTTGCGAACGGGGTACAAGAAAAATGGCTCTTTAAGTACCTCAAATAGCTGATAGTGTGTGTACAGTCATTAAACATGCATGGTGAAGATTTATGTACTCAATACGTTAGGTTCCAAACGAAATGTTTATAGTCGCTTCTGTTTGTGACAATGTACAATCATAAAGTGTTATTACG
Source organism: Cerastis leucographa (assembly GCA_963082945.1). Taxonomy (NCBI): domain Eukaryota; kingdom Metazoa; phylum Arthropoda; class Insecta; order Lepidoptera; family Noctuidae; genus Cerastis; species Cerastis leucographa. Next base: position 12,967,643 of record OY720356.1, on the reverse strand, counting down.
AAACTACTACTTGTAGAGGAGCTATGAAAGATGTCAGGATTAGGTGCGAACACATAAACGATGCAACTGTCATTACTGTGTCGACAACACGTCGTGTGCACCCGGCTTTCACTGCCTTTGTTGTCAGTGCGCTGAAGACGACACTTTCGCCTGACAAATCCAATCCGCACTGTTTGGCTTTGCGACTTTTAAATATTTCGACATTTCGAAACACTCGCAAAGTTGCGAAATTCCCCTTGAGTCGCGTCACAAAAGAAAAAATAGTAGGCGCCTATACACCTATGTTTATTTAAGTATTTCTCTCGCGAATAAGTTTCTTTTTGGTCGCGATGTGGGAACGGATACAACAGGAAGAATGTTAACAATCCGGTCGCACTGAGGATGCTAATTGAGTCTCGGCAAGCGTTACCAGTCTGGAAGCGGCACCTACTATACATTTTCATAATTTTTGACGTTTATTGCGTACACTTATCGTGAATTAATTTTACTACCTTCCTTGTAAAACATGGCTGTTACCAGAGTAAACGTTTCACTATAATGATCCGGGTTCTAACTGTGTGATCTCTTTTTTCTCGAAGGTATGTTTTGTGGATTTGGTAAAAAAGGAAGAACAACAGACGCAGATTTGTTCGAAAATGTTTAGACTTTACTTACGTAGTGGACAAAAAATCATCCCTTGATCTGTACCAATCAAAAATCCGTAGGAGCAAATTATCATTTACCTCGATTTTGATGGCTCAAGGATATTTAACTTTCGACTTTCCTTCCTGTAGTAGCAAAAGCGCGTTTTAAAATGAGAATATAAGTTCATTTAAAAACTGTAACTCATTTTAACGTCACCAAAATTATTCTATACACACATTCACATGAACGACAAACGCTGAACATAAACAAAAGACGAAAATCATCTTAAAATTAAACTGTCATCATCTACCCATGGTAGGGGCAAAAGGCGACACTTACTGATGACGAGTCGGCCGGCTGCATAGGAACGCAGCTAAATCCCAACGGTGCACAGAATCGGGTGCATTTATTTACATTATTATGTCGTCCCGGCTATTTCTGGTCTATCAGGGGCGAATCTAGATGAGGGAGACGGAAATGAACGGACCGTAGAAAAAAGACTGCCTTATTTTTGCCTTGACTGCCTTTTATACAGCGTGTGTTATTTATTCTTCCTTACATTTAGCCATTTGAGTATCCATTATTACTTTGATCCATCTCTGTTTATTTTTATTTCGGCTTTTCTTCTGAGGAATCAGCCATTCAGGAGATTCAGATCAGTCATTTAGAAAATCAAACGCCATCTAGGTTATGAAATATTGACGTGTCAAATTGTCTTCTTTACAGAAATAAATATCATTTCAACACTATCTTATCATGGATTCACATTCGTATCAGACCTTTTCGTATTGGTCTTTTCAAGAGCTGCTTAGACTAACCTTCGCCAATTAGGCACAATTTGTGGATCTATCTAGTCTTGAATTAATTGTTTATGTGTAGATTTCCTTCCATAATTGTAATTTGTAACGTTACTGAACTATTCTCATGTATAGGTAATATCCGAATCTAATATGAGCCTTGAAATAATCAAACCAAAAACATACTATGTATTATATGGCAAGAGAAAATAACAATTAGTCCATAACTTAAGCCTAATTAATTAATCGAGGGGTAAAATGCTAATTACTAACAAGTAGAGCATAATCATAAAGTTTGATTAACAGTAACGGACCCGATTGATACTAAAATAAGGTATAAAATCTTTGAACATTTATAACTTCTAAACTAATAACTATGACCTCAATATTGCCACTTCAGTAACTAATCGTTTAATGGAAATAATGCCTAATGAATATTATAACAGTACCAAATACGGGCCTGACTTATCCACCGCCAAAGACAAGACACGGTAGGTTACAGTTTCAATAAAATAATGGCATAATCTTGACATACACAGATATAAGATAGATACAAAGTCTGCAAAGATTTCACGAACGTTTAAAACATTATATTTTATCATGTGCTAACTTAATTACGTTATTAGTGGCGTTTCGTGTCTATCAAAACTGAAATCGTGACTTCAAGCTGCCAAAAAAAAGGTGAACTCAAATCTCACCTTGATCTAAACTCTTTAATATGCTTATCTAAATTTCTGTTCACGAAATTGGCGACTTGATGTCGTCGTTATTTAGTAAACATGGCTGAAAATTAAATTTATGTCTAAATCGAGACAAACAGATAGCAAGACTCGAAGTCGCCGGAGGAAACTGTTATCTGCCGATATAAGATTGCGGTGCTCGATAACTTGATCTATCGGAAAAGTTAACGAACCGTGCTTGCATTAAGATTCATATAATTTTGTTAAAAAAGGATTTTTTGCTATAATCTTTTGACTTTTATAATAAAAATAATTATGCCCATTTAGCTTCGTTTGTTATTTTGCTGTATGCATAAATATTTTCCGTCTTAATTTGGTGTTGTTTTTAATGATATTATCTTCGCCTATGTATCATTAACACACTTTTCTGTTGTTTATTTTATAGTTGCATTCGTTTTTTATAGACATATTGAAACAAAGCTTCCTAGAAGCATGAGTATTATTGACCTAGCCAATTCACAAGAGGAACGGGAACAGTGATCTTGACCTCATTTATCATAATTATCATCTTCCTACTATTGCTCTGGACAGCACCACGGTGCCAACAACACTAATTGTTGACATGGAAACCAAGAACCCTTGACAGCATTCCAAGTTTGTCATAAATGTATTTAGAGCAAAGCCTCTCATCGTCAAAATATTTACGTATTTCTTTACGGATGTGTTTACAGATTCATTAGCCTACAAAAGGAAATTACCCGAAACGCTTCAATTTTACCTTCTACACTTGACTTCCTAAAACACTAAACAGTTAATTTATAACTGCAAAATAACAAGATAAAACTGCACCTTAATCGGTTCAATAATTTCCAAGATTAAAATCCAGAGACACATACGAGTGGTAAGTTATAATGAAAAGTTGTTTCATACAAGCTGAGACGATGCAAAAATAGTACCGCGCTACTGGTTGTAAATAATTACGCAGACATTGCTTTGAATGCCTTGTATGACCACTCATCAGTGTTAACAATTTCTTTGGTTTTGTTGCGGCTCCAGGAATGTAGTCTATCGCTTCACCTCGCCGTCATTAGTGCATACCACTGAGCTCAGAATACCCCGAATAAAACTAAAGAGACTACACTAAACCGAGAGGCATAGCTAAACATTCATCTTGCGCTGATGCTTCACGGTTCGATATTTGATGAATAAAACCTGATTACTTCACATGAGTCATCTTCTTCATCTCCATATTTTATAAATAACTGTTTTGGTTGACAAAATCACGTTAATTATATACGCTTGACCCAAAAACGTCTGGCTACCCGAATATAGGTAGATGAAATTAAGTGCCATTTATCAAAATGATTTCAGATGATAAAATCAGATGTAAAATAATTACAATGCCGTATTGATAGGGGCTACTGTATATTTAAAGTATTAATTATAATTAAGAATATACTTGACAAAGATCCTGAGAAGACATCTTAAATACTTTCTTCATGAAGAACGGATATAGCTGTTTTTGACGCCGATAAAAAAATGTTGAGGTCATTAATTATAGTAGGTAGGTACTCGACATTTCCGTATGTGACCAGCATTTGAGCTACAATTAGTTAGATACAATCTTGATTACATTTAATATGTAAACCACGAAAATAGTCCACGATCCGGTGAAAGAAATCTTTAGGTTATATTGCATCCCGGTAAAACTATTTATATTTTGGTCTCTTATCTTCAGTCCTTTATTAGTATAGCAGTCCAGGGTCTGAGGTCTAGTCAGACTCTTATCCATGCTGCATGTGGCTTAAAACTAGAGGCGCCAAAGTTTTCTCAGTTGTATTAAAAAAACCACTGAAGTCAACGATCTATCGGGTGTTAAACAGTGTGAGCAATCATAACCAGACTACTGCACTTTCACTGTCTGTCGGGGGTCAAGTTTACAAGACTTCCGAAGTCCCAATGCATGTGGGTCACATCAGCTCTATACAATCATTAGTTACATTCACAGTACTTCGCCATAATTAACCCGTCAACCGCCACCTCATTATTTGTACTGTGTACTGTCAATAAAGAGGTAGGTATACACGGGTAACAAACCTCTATGGCACAAATAAAAGGCACGTGTGGAGTGCGTAACATGTTTTTAAGCATAAGTAACATTGAGACGAATAATGGGAAATATTTAAGTACGTTGCAAGGTTTTGTTCAAAAGGAGCCGCAGTTAACCTGCATACCGATCTCTTTTGTCGTCTGTACTTCTTGAAATCGAAATCTGAACCCATGACAGGACTTGTTTGCAATCATCATTCATACAATCATTCAAATATGTTTTGGCGAATACATAATATCAGCACGTTACTTTCTTTTGACCTACTTGTTGTTATGTTCATCTGTTGTGTGAGTAATGTAAATATTGTTGTAATGTTTTCTTTCAATACTAGGTCGTCCTCATTTTATTATGATTGATTTCCATTAAACTACAAAATTTTGTAACCTATTTTGCAAGGCAGGTTGTTTACTTCAAGTCGTAATACTAAATTGTTGTTTATGTGTATCTCTTTTGGTAATTTTATAGCCATGAACGTCTAGACATGAAACAGAAAGATTTCCTCGACACCATTTAATTAATTCATTTTATTGAAACCTAAAAAATCGTTCTTACAAAAGACATGTACAAGAGTAATAATCACATAAGAGAACACCGTAATAAAAATACAACAGGTTCAATAAAAAGTAATACGAAACGTTCAAAAATAATTGCAGTTACATTTTTTCTCCTGTATTACGTGGTGCGTGTTACGCGGGAGTCGCATGCGCATTCTACAGGTTGCCCTGTATGGCTGCAAGTTGTGGCGCACTTGACGCTGAACCTGAATTTATTCGCCAATCACATCCGTCTGCTTAACCTATTAAATCGTATTTTTCTACAATAATGTTATCTTTATTTTCTCATTGCATAATATTGCTCGATCGTATAATTTTTTGTTGATTCATGCCTACTTTAAACCACAGAAGTGTTAAGTTGTACAAGTGTACTTTGGCCTTAGCCGAGCTTTTTAACTCCAATAAAAAAAACTTGAACAGGTTGTAAGTAGAGAGTTTTAATTAGATGCGGTTTAAGTGGAACACAAAGATTGCCAATAAAATTTAAAAACTTATTTAAATGAACAATTTCCTTGATAAATGACTTAGATAATGCAAACGAATTCCTGTAAGGCAATATTTTGTATTGCCGTAAGTAAATAAAGATGAGAAGACGAAGACCACAAAAGCAATAATTTAAATAAAGTAAAAACCAATGGAAAAATACTTAGTAATGAGACATCGGAGTTTTAATTAAGGGATAAACATCTTAGGGCTCTTACACACCACGTTTTTTTCAGGCGCCGTCGACGTGCGACGTACGAAAATGTAACGCGCTGCAAACGCAATATTCTCGCAACCAATTTTTCTATTCACACCTCACTGACCACATCCGACAGGGAGGCTACTCACCCCAGGGCCCATCCACCCGAGTAGTTAGGTTGTTAGGCGTAGAGCTTCACTCACTCATTAAATGTCCGCTAACTTTTAGCAAGCAATTATGTCCCTCAACGCGAATAAAAGAATCCTTTTGGAGATTTTCACACGCGTTCTCCTACAGGACCCATATTTCAAGGAGAAATATGGCCCCGCTGTCCCTGCCCTGCAGCAAACCAACAGTACCGTCGCTAACTTCAGTGACGCACTCGACAGCCCTTTGTCGCCCCCGCCTGCCGACAAAGGCTTACCACCGTCTGTAGCTGCCGCCATTGCTGCGAATACGAAACACTTTGTTTGAAACTCTATCGTTTCGCAAACAATGGAAGGTTCGGCACCTGCACCCATTGTTCCCGTGTCTGAGAACATGGACACGTCAGTGCCAGTCTCCGATTCGGAATCGGTTGTAGGCTCACGCTCTGCCTCCTCGTCTTCCGAAGACGACTACCAAGTCGTCGAAAAAGGGCAAGAGGAAGAAGCGCAAAAATTCTCAGACCGTCATGGCCAAAAAGAACGCCGCGGTCCCTCTGGTGGATCGTCGTGGCCTCCCGCCACGGGAAAGGGTACCAGAGGGACCGCGACGACCTCCATCGCCCGCCGCTGGTCAAACCAGCAGGCCAGTCAGCCCTAGGGCTAACCCATCGACCGCTTTTTCTAAGAAGCGTAAGCCCCCTCCCCCGTTGTTCAATCAGGACAAAGGGAAATGGACCGACGTGTCCAAGTTGTGTGTTGAACAGGATATCAAAGTGGTGGTCCCTACGACCACCAACTTCAAGGAGTTTACCCGCCAACTGATCGGAAGGCACATAGCCTTCCACACTTACTCCCATTCTGAGGAGAAACTCCACCCGAGTGGTGATCACCAACCGATCTACAAAGTGAAGTCGGTATGCTCTCTCACAGACACCTCACCGCTGTCAGCTGTACGGTCACCGTCAAGCCAACTGCCATGCGCCGCACAGGTGCATAGCAGTTGGCTTGTCCTCCTCCTCTAAACAGGCGAAGCGTGCAAACGCCAGCCAGCAGAGAGAAACCCTGTCTGTGAGGCTACCCTCTGCACAGATGCCGGAGAGACTCAGCCCTCAAAGGCCGTTTCTCTGGACCACGCTGAACCACCATAGAGCTTTCCCGGTTCCCGGTAAAGCAAAGTCCAGTCCCATCCTGGGCTATTAGATACCCCTGTCCCCATACCCAAGCGAGCGCACCCGCGCCCGCTCGCCCCGCGCCTCCCGGCCCCGTTGCCCCTGGAATCCACACCCAATATAATTTTAGAGACATTCGCAGCGCTAGTCACCACTGAAGCAGACCGCATGGTGGCTGATCTCAGGGAGACTAACAATGGTGGCGATAAGTAAAAAAAAATCCTCAAGTCCCTACTTAAGTTCGGCGATGCCCTCCGCAACCTTCATCATCATCATCATCATCAGCCTATCGCAGTCCACTGCTGGTCATAGGCCTCTTCAATCACTCGCCACTTAACCCGATTCTCGGCAACTCTCATCCAGTTGCTACTAGCTACCCTGCAAAGATCGTCGCTCCACCGAGCCTGAGGGCGTCCCACCTTACGCTTGCCGATTCGCGGTCTCTACTCAGGAACACGTCGACCCCAACGGTCATCGGTTCTACGGCTAATATGGCCGGCCCATTGCCACTTCAGCTTACTTATTCTGTGGGCTATGTCGACTACTCTGGTTCTCTGTCGGATCACCTCGTTCTGGATGCGATCCTTCAAAGAGACTCCATTCATGGCCCGCTCCATAGCTCGCTGAGTGACCTTGAGTTTATGAACCAACCGTACCGTGAGTGTCCACGCTTCGGCCCCGTAAGTCATTACAGGCAGGACGCACTGATTGAAGACCTAAGTCTTTAGGCTCTGTGGAATACGTGACGAGAAGACCCAACGATGCTTCCCAAACGCTGCCCAGCCTAGCTGAATTCTTCTGTTAGCCTCTCTCTCAAAGTTGTTTTTACCAAACTGACATTGACAACAATAGGTCCTGGGGTGACGTGTTCGTTGAACACGTTGTCTCTTGTAATTTTGACGTTCAAAAGTTGCTGATTATCAGCCTAGTTTGAATACTTTTGATTTTGATTGATTTTGAACATAACCTGCGTTTTGTCCAAGTTCACCCTGAGCACCTCCGCAACCTTAATCTCGACTAATTTCAATGGCTAATACGAGATTAAAGTGCTCCTAACCCCGATCCTTTAAATGAAACCAGATACTTTAATGCCAATGGCATTAGAGACCAGCGTGACCAGATCGCTACTTTCCTCCGCGACCATCAAATTGATATCTTCTTCATACAGGAGACCTTTCTCAAGCCCTGTCACCGCTATCCGAGAATTGCCAATATCGCATAGTTCCAAACGATCAGTGACGCTGTCACAAGGGCTACTCTATTTATTATATCGAAATGACTGTCTACACGTAGACCTTAGAACGCCCATCATCCTTCAGTTTAAGAAACGTCTTTCGAAGCGTTTCTTCGATGATGCCGTTAAGCACCGTAATCCTCTGATCGCAGCGGCCGCCCGTTAGGAACCCTCGCGATTTAGTTCCGTACGCCGTCCGAGGCATACTGTCGTCACTCCCGATGATGCTATCACCCTCCTCCAGGAGAGTAGCAAAGACACTAGCACTCTTGAAAAGTTCAGACGCAAAGCGCCGTCTTTCCGACCTCGCCGTCGAGGTCCGCCGTGACGACCGGTCCTTGCCCTCCCCGACCCTACCTTGAGCCAACTCGTGATGCTGTGCCAGTAGTTTTAAATCAGCCCCTCAATAAAAGCGTCTGCATGAAGTACGTATACGGACGGAGTGTGCGCCGCTGGCCACTTCCCCGCCCCATTCTTTGATGTCGGTCAGTCACACAGCGCACGCACGTTTCCTGCGCAATATACGTTCGTTCGCGCGTGCTTCGCGCGTTTTTCTTTGCAAGGAGAGTTGCTCACGCGCGTGTGTAGCGCGCTTATCGTGAGTTTGCAGCGACGCAATCGCATGTAATCTGCCTTTTTCAAGATTAGCAGTGCCGGCAACACGCGAAAACAAACCGCATCGACGACGCCTGAAAAAAACGTGGTGTGTTAGAGCCCTTACGACTTTCAACAAGTCATCCCCTCGACTGAATGGCTCCTCTCGATTTTATGTTTTTTGTTGACAGAGCTTTTTCGCAGTGAACAAGGCGTTTTGCCAAAACAATCGCTCATTCATCGTTGTTTAAGTTTTGCAACAAATGTATTGCGTTCAATAACACTACAAGCACACAACACGCCGTGGAAGTAAACACGGATGACGAGAAGTAAACATTTTAATACCTTTCAAACATCTTTCGACTTTCATTATTTTTTACTTTCGACATAACAAAGATCACACTCTCAAGCTTCCTGTATACTTTACATTACCGCAAATTTTTGTACAACTATGGCGTAAAAACAACAGTATAAAAACGGTTCGAGGAAAATAAGGAAAATATTTACGTTAACGTGTTTTACTCGGAGTAAACGACTACAAATTGGCAGTAAAGATGAGGGATGTACCAAACACATAGATCGATGTAACATTAACGTAATATGTGGTGTTGACCGGGAAAAGTACTTCGGTATCTACTAAAAAGTTTTATCGCGAAAAAGCGTGCTAAAATGATGAGCAAATAGAGAGCCCTACAAAAGAAATTGCTGCCGTATATGACCACACGCTTGTCGTGTTTATTTGTAGATCCTATTATCATTTAGAAACCTTGAGAATGAGTGAATTAAGGATCCGTTACTTGCTCACTCTACGCGCCAGTCGGCTAGGTGGTCCTCATACGGTGACAAAAAAAACACTACCCTGTGTCCTACCTATATGACAGCCGCAATAAAGCAAAAGTTAAAGCTAAAAACATTTAGCTGAGGAAACTTGACTCACCCATAAATAAGAAGAAAGTGCAGTGATCTATTCCTGCCTTCCAAAATCACACGGCCATTAACACATTCCCATGTTTATTATTATTTACGCATTGCCAATACTATAAACACAGTCCCGTCCCATACGTGTAGACGGAGCCACGAGGTCACAGGTACATTGGGGCAGTAACCTTGATCGTATGCAAGATTCCCGATAGTATAGATTCGGTCTGGGGGCCTATTAAGCTATGCCGTCTTTGATCTGGCTAGTCGCAGTTGTCAATCGCCAGACGCAAGTTGGACGCATGCTCCTAGTTTAGGCCTTGTCACTCGGCTAGACGGACTCACTAACGAACGCAGATGTTAGCCGGATGTTTTGAGAATAGGTAATTACTGCATGACCAATTAAGTGACGTGTGTTGGTTTTAATTTGTAGAGTTTGAGGGTTGATCTTTTCGAAGATAGAAGAAATGTGAAGCTTGAGAAAAACCATTGAATGTACGTCAGGATTTCTCCTTCATCTACTCTGCTCATAAGATAAAGTTTACCAATTTTTATTATGTTCGAAAAAGCTCGTTGGGTCAACGATATCGTCAAAATCGCGGGAAACACCTAGATATGTAAACACCTAGATCCCGGTGTTGTAATAATAAACAGTTTAAGCTGTATTATGTTTCATTTCTACAAGAACAACCATAGTTGAACCGTTTACGTCCTTCTAGTACACACATGTCACATAGCCCCACCGGCGTTGTCATAGACAATCCTAAAACACAAACCAAGACTATAGGTCATAGACTATCACAACACCCGGTTCTGAGCGTCCCTGCACAGAACCGCGAAGTGTAGTGGAAAAAAGAGGAGGCCTATGCCCAGCAGTGGGTGATTCCAGGTTGACATGATGATGATGATGATGATTATGTTCGATGTAACGAATCTCAAAAACACTATCATCGTGTCCTTTCCGTTTACTGCGTGCTTAGAAAGTGTAAATTCTATTGTATTGGTCTATGAAGAAATGTCATTTCATAAAATGTAAAAACAGTCACGTCTGTATAACTACTTAGAGGTCACCATTATTTTTATCAGGTAGGTCAGCATAATATCGCAGAAATAACTTTGATAATTGGATAATTGCATAATACACAGTGTAAAAAATATCATAGGTCGTCAAAAAATATACAGGGTGTTTGGTGCATCGTTTGCCAAATCGAATAGGCCGAAAGGAGAGGTCATTTGCTATCTCTTTACGCCCTTTAACTCATTCCTTGCCACACCAGTTTTTTTATAAGAACTTTTTAATTTAAATTTTTAAAAATTCCAAAATTCAACATTTTAGGTCAAATAAAAAAATATAAAAATTGTTTAAGCTTAAAATTTTGATTTAATTTTGATGTCTACTGTTGTATGATTCTATCAAATACAAAATTACTTCCTAGGAACAATCACTTTCTTTTTTAATAGCTCGTAAAGTTTTTGTAAAAGAAAAATGAACTTAAAACTCAACTTTAAATGGCTATAAAAAAAAAAACGAAAAGCGATCGGGATCTTCGAATACCTTTAAAAAGTTCTCTAGTCTGTCCCCTTTCCAACGGTATGCAATATGCCCAAACAAACGTTTAATATCTTTTAATTTTTAACTAAATGTGTAATCGAGACACTAGGCTGATATTCGAAATTACAGTAAGAATAGTAGTTTTAGCATAAATAACATGCCTCAAGTAAGTAGATAGATACTGTTATGTCACTAGTGCGTAGTGTCCTATCTCTTTCTTAAACAGGAACCAAAGTTTCAAGAATTTGAAATTAAAAAAAAGGATTTAGTGGTTTTATGAAACCACGGTAAAAGTAAAAGTTTTTTTCACACTATAGACATTTAACTAAAAATTTTTGGAATAATATTCCATTAAGGGTATAAAACGTGGAGTAGGGATAAAGTGAAAGGCTCTTCAGAGCGCCTTTCACTTTATCCGCCGAGCGTCACGCGACATGCAACACACAGACGAAAAAGTTTGAGACGATGTAATAAATGTTTCACTTTAAAAAAAAAACCGAAATCACAAATCTTATTCGAGTTGTCCGCCACTGTTGCGAATGCACGCGCGGCATCTTCGTCTTATCTCGACTGTAGTTGTGCGTAAACGTATTTTTGCTTTGATTTCACAAAAGCCACATCTATGTGTTGGACTAAATCCTCCCTTGTCTCGATTTCCAAGGCGTAGAAAATTTATTTGGCTCGTCCCTAGACGTAAAAATCTAACGGAGTTAAGTCTGGGGAACGTGGAGGCCATAGAATAGGGCCATCCCTCCCAACCCATGATTCTGGAAACTGACGAATTAGGTACTCCCTGACAGTTAAACTCCAGTGAGCGGGACAACCGTCTTGTTGGAATACAAAAGAGATGTCTACACGGAAAATTAGCAGCTCAGCTAACAATAAGGGGAAGTCTGCTTCGGTGTTTTGGGATGGCTATTTCATGACCTCCACGTTCCCCCAGACTTAACTCTGTTAGATCTTTACGTCTAAGAACGAGCCAAAGAAGTTGAGACTAGGGATGATTTAGTCCAACGCATTGATGCGGCTTTCGTGACTATCAAAGCAGAAATACGTTTACGCTCCACTACAGTTGAGATAAGATGAAGATGCCGCGCGTGCATTCGCAACAGTGGCGGACAACTCGAACAAGATTTGTGATTTCTGTTTTTTTTTTTTTAATTTCAAATTCTTAAAAGGTTGGTTTCTGTTTAAGAAAGAGATAGGACACTACGCACTAGTGACATAACAGTATCTGTCTACTTACTTGAGGCATTTATGCTAAAACTACTGTTCTTACTGTAATGTCGAATATCAGCCTAGTGTCTCGATCATTCGAAGATCCCGATCGCTTTTAGTTTTTTTTTTATAGCTATTTAAAGTTGAGTTTTAAGTTTAATTTTCTTTTACAAAAACTTTACGAGCTATTAAAAAATAAACTAATTGTAACTAGCAAGTAACTTTGAATTTGATAGAATCATACAAGAGTACACATCCAAATTAAATCGAAATTTTAAGTCTAAACAATTTTTTTTATTTTTATTTGACCTAAAATGTTGAATTTTGGAATTTTTCAAAATTTAAATTAAAAAGTTATTATAAAAAACCCGGTGAGGCAAGGAATGAGTTATAGGGCGTGAAGAGTTAGTAAATGACCTCTCCTTTCGGCCTATTCGATTTGGCAAACGATGCACCAAACACCCTGTATAAGTATATCGATGTAATCTACGTTAGTACGTTGATATTTTATAAGGTAGTCCAGGAGTATTAGGGGTTTCACCTCGGAATTAACTAATATCTCGAAAATGGATCAACATATTAAAAAATATATAAATATTGTAGAGAATTTTATCACTGCAATATTTATAATAAATAGAAATAGCATAAAACCCATATGAAACGAGATATTTGAAATAAATGTGTAAAAAACGATTTTTTGACCTTTGACCTTGGAATATCTGTAGTCGCGGACACTCTACAATAAGTAGGTTTAGAGACAAGTTTTAGGTTACCAAAATAAAGGTTTATACATGTTTATAGCTGAGTATCTCTCATTCCGAAATACTTGCCCTCATTTGACTAATATTCTTGGACTAAGGTGTAACGGTTAGCAAGTACTCAGTAGGCACATCATCGTTGTCGCGTTGGTGTACCCTTTTTTTTTTCCGGATGGGAAATCATCAAATGACTTCTCCCGCTCTGGGCGGAGCGGGAGGGAGTGTCAGACTTGTACTGACTAAAACCCACCCATGTTCCTTCTTCGCCCTTTGTGTTCCAGGGCCGCGGTATCTCTTTCGAACAACCCGCAGCCCTGGGGGTGTACCCTTCACCCTGTATTTTTGCTATATGTAGGATTGTATCATTGTCTTGTTCTTTTCCTTCAAATTGAATCTCACCTCTGTATTCTCTTTGTTCCTTTTTTAAAATAAAATAAACGAAATCAAAAAACTAAAACAGATTTCCCATTAGTTACTTTAGTTCAAAAATACCGTTACAATATCCCGCTATTTTGGCAACGTTACATATTTAATGTGCTCACAACAGTAAGTTTGGCAGAGACAGCCAAGTTCTGCGAAGTCTGGGTGTAAGCGTACACCGGCTTATCATGTGGATCACTGGAAACGGTAGCGTGTAACCGTACCCACCCAATATACTAGTCAAATGAGCACTGTTTGTATTTTGTGAACTATGGTGTTGGGAAGCGGACTGAGAACGGCGGAGCGGGGTTTGGCCACGTTTACTGAGGGCGAAAATTTAACTGCCTTATCTGGACTGTTTTGCTTCTGCTACTTGCGCTGCAGCAATTATGCTGCAGTGTATCTATTATTAGTAGTACCTATTATAGTATACCTGTAATTTATTAAAATTGGGTATTTCTGGAGCTACGGAACACTGAGCGTACTTAGGGATTGGAAATCCACATTTTCAGCCGCATATGTTTTCAAACAGCCAAAGCCTTTGACCCGTTACATAAGTTCGTCAACCGCTCCGCTCCTAACCGTGCGCCGGCCCACCGGGTCGGCGGCACGTTTCGTTCCCGGAACCCGGCACAGTCACCTGCTGCGACACCAACATGATAAATAAGACACACAATTAATTGCTTCCTACCACACCCGATACCACTAAATCACAACACATATTAAACTGTCGCCTTTTAATCGCTTTTATCATTCTCACTGTCATTTTTTCCATCCTAATAGATATAGCAGTATCTAATAAAGCTGCCAGTTTGCATTGCGCGGCCCGTATCGAACTTATTTATGAAGTCTGCAGAACCAGATGAATGTTCCACAGTTTCTACAGGCTAGGTGTGAGTCATGTTCTAAAATTTAGAGTTTAAAGCTCTTACAGTAATGTTATTGTATTGTGCCCGACCGTTTGCAACGCATAATTAATGCACGACTGTTATTATAATTTACTCATACACTTTAGCTATGTTATTAACTCAAATAATGCATTAATTTCAGTTCGCCTTTCCCGCTAAATTTTGTTGATATACAATACAACTGAATTTAGTTCACTTCTACCTGATTACTTATCACGGTATACTGATTTAGCTTTTGCTTTCCGATAGAGTTCACGAGTTGATATATTTTTATCTACTAATCTGTGACCTGGATTTTCTATTTATTTGTATAATCGAGGTTACAAATATTTCCACGCCTGATATGGGCATTTCGTATCTCTTCAACCCATATTGCTCCTTAAACTGTGTCCTGTAACCTGGACTAGTAGAAATAAAAAGGAGGCCATAATTTAGAATTTAAACACATATGTTTCAGAAATACTCGTATGTCTGCTAGAAGTCACTTCAGTGAGCTTTGTGGTAGTTACCATGAAACCAATTACAATGAATATTTGACCATTAAAGCAGAATTTAGCACGCTCCTATTCCATGTAAGTGATCAAGATATCAATTATAATACTTGTGCAGAAAAAATGGCGGCTTGACAGATATCTTACAGGAATGCGATGCGATGCCTGTTTTTGTGGCCTTATAATGGATTTTTAATGGTAAACATTCTTGGGAGGTAATCGAAACGCAAAAACTACTTGTATAATCTTCTGCGGGATTCCAATGTAATAAATATGACATTTATATAAAAATGCTTTCGTTATTATTTAAGAGTAAACATGCATTTAATTTGACTGCTGAGATGACGAGTAATAGAGAAGTGTGGAAGAAGAATACATGCAGCGCCGACCGCAAATATGAGAGAATTATGATGATGATACAAAATTTCAGTGTAAAGGTCTTGAACTCTTGAGTCTTATTCATTACGATCAATAAATATCTATCTCAATGCACAAGCTTAGTACATGAACTAAAATAAAGACAGATGCCCTACCATGAGCGTCCGGTGCAAACGAAACGTAACACGTCAATTTAGCATTTAAAATACTCATAATATTAAGATTGTACTTTCATGCTGTATATTAAGTTTGCAAAGTAACTGTTTTACACCGCGCGCTCGTGCTAGGGCCTCTGGCCAATTCACCTGATCGAAACGAACACACGTTCAGGGGCAAATTCCGCAACCACGACGCGACGACACGTAAAACAAATAAATACCATTATTTACCTAAAACGCATCTGCCATACAAAATGTTGCTTTCAAAGTTGCTCAAATAGACAGAAGGACACGCTCATTATTCACTGCGGTGCAATAAAAGTGCACTACGATGGTTAAATAGTGAAATAAATTGTAACATATTGTGATTGCTCGGTTCACCTTGTGTTAGTTACGGTATTGCGTCCCATTTCCAACTGTGTGATTTATGTGCCCTACTCTCAAATCCATAAAATCACCAGGTGATTCGGGACAAACGGTTTACGAAGTTTTCCAAACACGGACGCCCGGACAATCCATCGATTGTTTACGAAACCCAGGTATAAATGTAATTGGAAATAATATTTACGGGTAAAATCTCCATTAGTATAAAACTAGATGGAATAAAGGCAACAATAATATCATAACAAATGTGACCTATAAAAACGTAATGTTATTCAATACGATCGTAATTTGTTCCATTTTCAAGTCTTTCAGTAGTGAGGATACGCAGACGTTCAGCATGGATTTCGCAATTGTTTGATTGCGTGCGTATGGAATTTTGTGTGTATATTTCAATGACACAATTCGCTTGAGAAACGACGTAGCGTTGAGCATAGTGTATAGCGCTCCCGCTACACATGACTGAAGATAATTAAGGTGGCGACCACTCCGCTCAACCTCGCTGACTCTGCCAAATCGATTGTTGCACGTCTCTCATTGCGACATAGTTGCGAAACAATCAGCTTCCTTAAAATAGTAATATTTGAATATTTAAACGGGAATGCCTTATGAGGACATCACTAGCATTCCGGTATTGCATTATGATAATGTGCCATTTTCAATGTGCGCATCGAAGTCGTGCGCGCCGCAGCACGCGCCCTCTCTGGCGCCGGTCGAACTTCCAATACTAAAAGACACAAGCAGCACCAGCCCTTCACATACAAATTACTACCTTACAATATGCAAATAAGATTAAATTTCGATAACCCCAACAATAAAGATAACACCACACGCAATCCTAATACTCCTCATGCCAATAGAGACAATAAAGCTCAAGTTGGGTCCATTGACTTAATAGGGAAATATGTTGATTATCATGGAATCTTTACATTACGAGACGTAGGAATGGAACTTTTATTAATATCACTGCGCTTTATAGTACTATAGGTGTCGAAAGTGACAGTACAATATGAACTGTAATCCATTACGCAGATGTTTATCAAAAATATTTGGAATAAAGTCACGTGTGTGGGATGTGAATCGGTGTTTTTATGGTAATGTTATGGCGGCAATAGAAACCTCCCGACGAAGCGAAATCGACCAAACAATGTGTTGTTTCAAAACATACCATTGTAAATTTCCCATCACTGATTTTATTTTTATTACCCAATATACACGTACGCATAGTAATATTATACAATCAAATAAACAAGGAACAACAAACGAAAGAAATTTTATGAAAGCTGGCTTGCTTCACTGTAATAATAACAGCCGGTATGATAGATCTGGGGAAAAACAACATCACAATGTTTTCCTATTTCACCTATGGAATGTTTACTAAACCTATTTTACTATTAGGAACGAGGAACAGCTTTGTATTACGGTGGTTGCATAAATAAATAGATGCGAATATTAGCACAATTACCATTGGACCTAGTGGCCCAGTGTACGTTGAAGACTTATGATGTAAACCAGACGTTTTGTTCCTATTTGGAAAAACAGATGCGAAGGGACAGATGAGTCAACTTTAGCTGCGGGGTTTCTGTCTTAATACCGATATAATGGCAGTATATTCTAGATATTAGCACCTGACATGTCGAGAATTTCTGAGAATATTAGCATAAAACAGATATGCCAGGACGTTCGCGCCCTCAGCCGTCATACAAGGCACCATTTATCTAAGACAAGGTTGATACTCCGTCCAGTTTCCCCTGTACCGCTATTACTACTAATCGTTGATAATGTGCCGATATACTAGGAATATTAGATGTAAATTCTTCTAATAAGATTAAAATAAGAACAGGGAAGGTCAACATTTTATAGTTTAGCAAAAACGCTTTACGCTTACAATTTTTATGAGTTCCTATTCTACACAAAATACGCGAAAAAAAATTGCGAGTAAGTAAGGACGCCAGCAGGTCAAGCTACCCGAACCTGTCAAATTTTCCGAATCAACCTTTAACTGTATTCTTTAACAATAAGGTTGAAAATCTATAAAAGAAATTTGACAGATTGTTGTAGCTTGATGTGCTGGCATGTGTACATACTTCAACTTTAAAAGCTTTCCCTTAAGCCGTTGAGCCAAAGCTCCCAAATGAATTTCCGTTAAATTGTAGTTAAAACATAACCTTTTTCTCATTTCCCTATTACGTGTTATGAAATCCCCGTCACATAGCACTTTACCGCTAGTGTCAAGTGTCTTCTTGCATAATTTAAACATATCAGAAATAAGTTTTCTACCTGTACATCCGCAATTACCGGTTCTATCTTTCACGTTGGTTCCTGACAGGTACTGAAAAGCGACGCATTTATCACTACTCTGAGCCTTCTATTGATGTACAAGACGGACGATGAATACCACGTAATTTAAATCTCTCTGTTGAAATCTTGTGGGTGGTTCGCCATCAATCCTGTGGGAACTGCAACCGAGTGTTAATTATAAAACATTTATCCTGTCTTTTAGTTACCGTTTCTGCGATTGTTTGTGCACGACTCGTCTCGAGTGTGGGTGTCTGCAGTGCTTTAGTATTCCTGGACGCATTTGTTGGGATTCATCTGGTCGGAAGATGCGTTTTGTATCGTGTTTAACTACCACGATGCTGTTGAGAGTATTGTGTAATTGAGACCAAATGTGGGTTGGGAAATTTTATGGGATAAGAAAGATTTTATTATTGTGCTTTGGATCGACCACTGCTATACCTACATGGCCTGTGATTTCCAGAAACTACTTTTATGTTGATACAGTTTAAAATAAACGATTCTGTAAAATCCCTATAAGGCAAGGAACTGTGTTGGGCGATCCCAGTACCCATTAATTTCGATGATCTCAACTAAAAATGTTTCATAACACGTAAAAACGACGATTTTATATTTCGCTGTAAACTCGACTGTTTTAGAAGCCACCGCAAGAAGTTTACATTGTTAATCTCCATAACGAATACAAATCATCAACAGCTGAGTGCGCATAATATTATTTTAGAAGGAAGCCCTAAAAATATAAACAACGCAACAGAATGAAAAGACCATGCTACTGAGTAACTTGTAACATATTAAGCCTGTTTCATCTCTACATCAATTTATTCGCCATAAAAATTATAATTAAGCGTAATTTTTCCATGTATCGGCGCGTTACACGACGCGGGTTTCGCTTCAATACGAGAATCATGTTTTATAGAAAAGTGGATCTTTATTGAGCGGTGAAAGGCGTCCGTGTACTGGTAACTTACCATTATAGCTGTCTCGGCGGCTGGTCGGGGACATTTGTTTAAATTTATGCTTGTTAAGGCGAGGTGACTGAAGGCAAGGCTAGTACGGCGACACGACATGACTCCCTCGATAAGCTAATCATTCGTTAGCATGCTTGTACACTTGTGTTTCTAATAAATCTTGACGGTTTTAAGTTTCTATGCAGATTTTGGATTGCGTGCCGAAAGTCGTTTAGTGTTGCATGTTATGGAGTGAATGCACTCATATTTCTAGAGTTCCTTCCTTGTTAAATTCTTAAAACGAAACTGATCGTTTTTTGTTATATTCCGGAAAATCTATTTCTTTACGTATTTTTCATGAAATCACGCATTTCCACAAACAGATTTGTTGGTACAGCATCATACTAATTTAAGCAGAGCCAATGGTAATGATGGGTTTGAAGATTTTCCTCTAAAACGTAATTATATTCAACCGGATAGATACGGAACACTTCGTAAAGGCTAAATACGGAGATTTTATAACTAGGTAGGACAATCGATTGAAGCGTATCAACTAGATTATCTGGATAGGTAGTAAAGTTTCAATGACATGCCATCCGACTGACCTACTCTATTTTATAAATCTTTGAATATCTTCTTTCTAGTAAATTGTAGATAAAATAAGGTTTACCAATGGAACAATCGACAGTATCGTATGATCATCAAGGTTGTGGAGGCATATCTTAAGCCAATGACTGATTTGTCTGAAGGATACTACGCTAAATGTAATTTTCAACCAAAAATATTGAAGTTGTACTAATCTCATATACATTATTAAAAATTCAGCTGTTACATAACCCATATTAGGAAACACATTTAACTTAATAATAAATACACAATTGCAAATGTGCAATTGCAGTGTTGTAAAATACAACATCAACACACAAATATATCAGCTGGAAGACGTCCACTTCTGGTGGTGCTCGTTGCTAAATAATAACAGTCGCGCGGGTCAATTTTCAAGATCAATCTACACTTGCCATGGTTGGTCTGTGGATGGATGACCATCCATTACAATGTAATTGTAATGTGTAATGCTTTTCGAGGCACGCAGGATACTCGATATGTCATATCGAGTTTCCTGCGTGCCTCGGAAAGCACTTCAAGCCTTTGGTTCCGGCTGTAATTTGTAGGTCTTTGGCAGTCGTTATGTACAGGTCGTCAGTGGCCCGAAAGTCTTAGTCAGTACTGGGTTGTAGAGGTCAGATAGGCAGTCGCTCCATTGTACATACTGGGATTCCAGCTTCATCCGGGTTCACTGGAAACTGACCCACTAAAGTTGGAAAAAGGCTAGGCAGATGACGAAGACTTCCACTGATGGAGAGTGGAGGTACACATCCCCCAAATGTCACCACGTCGAACGATTCTGTGCTTCTCACTCTTCTTATTAGCGTGTCGATGTCAATCTAAATTGTGTCGCCCAAGAACTATGTACCTTGGCATGAACACCAACACTTCCTTCGTGTTTATAATAAGATTCTATAGACTTGTTGTGCAGCTGGTGGTCTAGATGCTGTTTCGCATGTCATTGTTGTTACTAACTATATCATAACATAAACAAAGCGTCTCTTTGTGTAAACATTGAAATCATTTAAACAACTTCTGTTCATATTCTCATCCATACAATGTTGCGAATGCGAAATATGAAAATCTCTGTTTGTCTGTTGGAATGCTTATCTGTCTGTTACCTTTTTACGGCTTAACAGATAGACGGATTTCGGTGAAACTTACACACAGATAGACCAGGACCCTTACATAGGATATTTTTTATCCTAGTCGCATGTGTCCGTGGGATAATATCCGATGTCCATGCTGGTCCATGTGCATAGAAAGTGCATTTCCCATGCAACATAAAAACATGGCGGGATATCTTTTTATTTATTTATGGCCATATATCCATAGGTGCATATCTAATCATTGACAGGGAATGAAATCTGAATATATGACTCGCTTATCATCTAGCATAAGTTGTAAAAGTCAACGTAGGTGAAAGGTTAACTTTAAGATAACCGATGGGCGCGCAACCTGTCCCTGTATAGTTAATTTTTGTCTTGTTGTTGGACTAGGTGGAACATCAGTGGTAACAAAGCCAGTAAAATCTGGCCTCTCATTTCATTAAGAATCTATACTACGGTAGTCTAGCATATTGTGGTCAAAGTTTTACCTTCGACGTGAAGTCGAATGTAATATTAGTTTTTTCAGTTAGCCCCTTTTGAATCCAGACTAAACTCGTGGTCCACCGCTAGATACCAGCCTATTCCAAGTCCAATATACAATTATACTCAACAATAACTCTAAATTGTCGCCTACGGTAATAGTATCGCACATGTGAAAAAACTTTCCTGTTGGCAAATCTTTTTCAAATCGTCAGTTTTGGTTATTGAGCAAATAGATATGAAGCTATGAAGCTGAGAAGTAGAACAAAAAAGTATATGAGCTGAGAAGTTTCATCAACTAATAGAAAAAAACCCTGTTGTTTTCCAGCCTTCTGTTCGTACGTGCTCCTGACAGTGCCAAAGTAGTGCACTTGTCTTGTGTCCTAAAGTTGCATAAAAGTAAACTCAATCCCAACATCATGAAAATACATGTAAGTTTATTTTCTAACTGGAACTTGAATACATTGTAAGAATGCTATGCAAACGTTAGCCCTCTACTCCAGTCTATCTATGTGCATATCTAACAGTTCGTGTATTTCATTTATAATAATGAATGTATTTACTTTGATAGCTAGTACCTAATAGAACGCTAACTGCCACTTCTTCTTACGATAACTTTGTTACTGGGATGTGTGTAGATAGCAGCATCACTTTTCTTTATTGAAGTATCTTTTACAGACGGCATTATGCAAAACTCTTCCATAATTATTATGTCGACGGTACCAAAGACTGTTTCATATGTATGTATACCAACCTTTATAAAAGCGTGACTGCACATTCTCAAGTATGTTTAATATATTGGTAAAGACATTTGCAAGCAAATGTAGCGTTAGCAGTCAAATTGCTTATATGTTGGACGCTGGTTTCCCTTTCAACAGGCTTGGTACTATCAAGCTGTTTCAATATGCGTATTAGACCTGTTCCAGTTATCGGTAAAAATACGACATGTGGAAGTGAAATAGTCAATATTCTGACTGTACTTACTACTTCCCGTTGTTAATGACAGTTTTAACGTAGTATAAGTAAAAAACCAGATGAACGTGAATATTTTTATTAGTGTCGATAAATATAAGATCATTTGTAGGACAAATTGGCAGTTTATACATTAACAACATACAATAAAACTATATTTAAGGCATCTGATGGTTCATAAATATAAAAATCGTAGGACAGTCTTATTTATATTAGGTACTACAAGGCGAAGTAGACTTGAATAGAAGAATTATGTAATTAATCCAAACGCATCACTTTGTTGCGATGAAAAAAACGTTATGAACAATGAATATTTAATCAAACATTACGTATCAATGAAATGGTAATTAAACATCAAGACTTGTGTTTTGAGCTAAACCCTCTCTAAATATTAAGAACATAATCTTAACATTTCAAGTAAGTTTAAGCAATACAAAACACACTTAACAAAAAGTGCAAGATCAAAATTTTAATGTCTTTTTAATTTCGACTAAGTAAGATTTCAGTATGATTAAATCTACGTTCACTAAGCTAATTTATTGCTTGTAATTGATAAATGTGTACCTAATAATACAATGAAATTATTTGAACAAATATACAACGTTATTTATATACCTACTATTGATCATAGAAGGCCACTTTACAGTCTACTAAAAGGGTAAAAACACGACCTCGCGTTTATTGCATACAAACACAACTTTCATGCAAACCATTACATAGCTTAGCAGCGAAATATCCTCAATAAATAACAGTTACAATAATTACGTGGGTATAATAAAAGTATACTGTACATAACGAGTAACAAACAGGCAACTGAAGGACCATATTTCCACGTATCAATCCTAGAATCCTAGTATTCATCTCTATGTATTCTCATCTTTCTAGCCATCGTAAATCCACCTTAGCTGCGTCCCATGCCCGGCAGACAAATCTCTTCGATCCGTATCGTCAGAGATAACAAAAGCATTCTGTAGTGCTACAGAAATAAAAACAAAACTCCTGTCACGGAGTGAACAAGATCCGGTAGTGTTGGGACATGCAGATCATATGCTGAGTGATGGTCGTTTCTTCCTCACGCTTTTGTTGCTCAAGCCAAGGATACTGCCGATTACCTGGGAGAAAAAATATTCTGTTTAACATAGGTCGGTACTTGCTTTTTGTCATTGTAGTGAAGTCACGATTGGCCGTATCTAATGCTGTGGGAATTGACTAGAGGTAAAGGGATTTGTGACTTTGTTGTTTGTACAAGGTATCTCTAGAAATACTAATCAGATTCTAAAAAACTGATTGAAAGCTACACTATTCCCGAGTGATATTATAATAGTTTGTGTTCTGTTCGGGGAAGCTGTAAGCTGGTGTAAAAACAGCAAGTTTATGTTTGTGACTTTTTAGAAAAGGTGACCTAAATGCTGCATTAAACTCACCTTAGAGACGGAGTAGGTAGCGAGCTTGCGCCTGGGCGCAGGCAACAAGAGCGCGAGCGCGCGCGCCTCCCGCAACAGCGCGTGGAAGGCGAGCGCGGCGCCCGCGCACGACTCTGCCGCCGACACCTCGTAGAACTGACAACCGAACCGCAGCGACAACTCCTGACCCTCTTCCGCCTTGACAACCCTGTTATACAAATAAATAATTCTTTGGTCTGTTGTTACTGATGAAGCACTATCATTACAGCCTATTTTAAGAAAATAGCCAGAAAATGTCAAGTACGTATTAATTTACATAATACACGAAAGGATTTAAGAGTAGGCACTCGTAATTTATGTGACCTCTTCTTGAACTCTCCGGTAAACTGACCTACTCTAACAGAATTAAGTAGCTTGGTTGCCTGAATCCATGGATTTAAAGTTAAAGGTATGTTATGCAAACCTGGCATGTTCCAGGTCTCGTTTGTTGCCGAGCAGGGTGACGGCAGTGCAGCCGGGCAGCCGGGTCCTCTCCAGCAGTGCCAACAGCTCGGCGGCAGCCATGAAGGACCGACGGTCGCACACTGAGTATACCACCGCGAACGCGTCGCCCCAGCGGAGGTGCTCCGCTAGACATCCACGTTTCTGGGTAAAGAATTGTACAGGTTAGACTTGTTGCGAAAAGATAAGGTTTTACGGTTTTTTTAGGTATCTATTGTAGAGTAAATAAACTGTGATAAATCGTGCAATATCGTTATCATTTGAGTCACGCACGCGTTCTCAGAAACACAAATATTTGCCAATACGCTAAGTGTTTGTAAAACGATAACTTATAAAATATGAAATGTCGAAAGTATTGATATAAATCGCAAATGGACTAGAGGTGCGTATTCTATTACCGATAGTATCATGTAAAGATAAAACACTTACGGCGCAACCACACGTATCTAAGACTTCCACTTCAGACGAGGCGCCATCGAACGCCACCCGATGTTGATACAGGAAATCTGGAACAAAATCTTTACTTGACTTTGCAACAATCAACACTCCAGTCACTCGACCCGTTCTCAATATCAACCTCGCAATGTATCGACTTTCTGAAAGATGCTATCAGTCACTCAGATCTAGGTTACAACCAATAACGCACTCGCTCGATACGCCAAATGACTTATTAAGTGTCACTGATATAGGTACAAAAAATATGCAATAAATCTTATTGATTGGGATTTCGAGAACGCAGATTTAGGTGTAGAGATAACCGACAATGTTTCACGAAGTAATGAATACGCGACTGGAACTCGGAAAAGCAATTTTTCCCATATAGTTCATACTTCAACATCTGAAACACATTCCGTTTTTGTTTCATACTTTTATTTTCTGTCAAAATAATGTAATATGCTCCAAAGGTCGACGGCCTGTGTAGACAGGCGCCAGCGTCGCTCAGCCTTGGCACTCCGGCGCTGCATCTTGCCAATATCGCAAATAAACCGACCATTGGCACTCAATGCGAGGCATTTGTAAGTGCCCTCTGTAAGGGCTCATGTTCATTGGTCTTTCTGTTATTCGTACAACACTGACACTCTTCGCATATCAACTAGTTGATCACTGATCACAACTAGGAGGAGTGCCAGTGAAAATAACTATTAATACTGTTATAATGACCTTAATACACAATAGGGGTGTTTATCTGATGGAAACTTTGTTTATACCGGTTCTGTTTGATGTCGTAAAAAAATCTACATCAGTTTTTGTTACTCTGTTCAGATTCGGTAGAACGTGTTCGCCATAAACAACAACGTAATCCTATTCATGAATTAGGAAAATCCCAATGGAAACTGCAATAAACGTTTCATCTGTTCCTGCACCAAATTTATATAAACAAACCTCATTCTCATTGCATCAAGTGTTCCTAAATATAAGTACTCACCGCCAGTGGAGCTGTACTCCCCGATATACCGCTTCGTTAAATAACGAACCACCACGGCTGAAACAAAACAAACAAATTCAAACAATTGCACAAAGTTTCACATGTTATGGGCAAACTAAAGAACGTGTAGTTGATTACACTTTTAGTTTAAAATTTATCTAGCAAGATAAAACACATGGATTAATTGAAATACTAGTTGGTATAACAGAGAAAGCAGCAATTAGCAGCCACTCGGTAAGGTGTTACAAAATTTGTGCCCTCAATGAATTTATAACTACAAGGTTCAATTAAAGGGAAAGTAGACAAAGGGCTAAAGGTGTACTAAAGTTATTGGTCAACTACCATACCAATTAACACCACAGACGAGAAACAGGGCCTGCTTCTATTAACAATCAGTGTTTTATGGGTATTCTTATTTATATGAATATAATCACGGGTTTATTGCGTAATGAATGGTACCGTTTAGGCCCTTGATTGCCTCTATTATTATTTAGAAACGTTCAATATGGTATGAATCGAAGAATAGCTCATTAAACTGTCGATCACTACCAAATCTTCCGAGTTTTATTGATGATAGCTATAACATCATATCAGGTACTGATAAATACCATATTAACGAAAAATCTACCTTATTGTCTAGTGCATGTAAAATTAACCCTTTACTTGCTTAGTCTAGGCTAGTTTAGAAACGACCATTTTTCAAACCGTCCCAAGTCTTGTTCTATACATATATGTACAATACTTACTACAAAATGTGTAAATGTATATCGTAGCCATTGCTCGGCACAATGAAACATGATAAACAGACTTGCAACTCCTAAACGAATAAATACAACACGTAGTAATGTATTTCGTTACGTTAGTGTAATCTTTATTGTTTAGCTTAGAATTAATCTGTAAAACAATCAGGCCATTTATCATCTCATTTCTCTATTTTTCTTTCACACAATTCAAAGAATGAAGTCGGTTAAAAAAGGAGTGTAGGTACCAATAGTCTGTTGGTATGAATAAGGAAAGCTGGTAACTACTATAACCACAGCTTTGTATTGCCATGACGAGTCATTATTTGCTTTGGGTAAACTCATGCTAAACTAATTTCAAGAAATGAAATTAAATATAGGTACTACATATTGCTTCAAAATAATTTGTCTGTAGTCAAGAAAATTATTAACAATAAAATTTGTCTCCATTTTACCTTGAGGTGAAGACAATGATAATAACCTTACACTTTAGTTAGAGCTAAAGCAGTAAAATTCCCGTAAACGGCACTGAGAAAAGATGCTTTTGTCTATACTCAAATGATAATCGCACAGTAAATAGTACTGTAAAGTTAATTAGACGTTAGTTCCTTTGACGACACGGTTGGCGCAGTGGCTAAGCGATTGACTGCTGCGCTGCGTGTCGCGGGTTCGATCCCCCGCACGGAAGAAATATTTGTAATGCCTACATATAGTTACTTCGGATCTGGCTGTTTGTGTATTTGAGTTTAAACCCAAAGTTTTAAAAATAAAAAAGTATATTTGAATGTTGATAAATATTCGTACTTGCAACAAAACATAAACAAGTTACTTCACTTCCTCATGCTCTATTGACGCGGGAGGAACGCGGAGCTAAATCCAGAGTAGGACAACCGACCCACTGTGCACTGTATAGTGTCAGAACAACACACCTAGTCATACCGTAAATCCTAATTGCACATAACAACTATCAAACTACTATTCCACCCACAAAAACTACAACTAACCCATTTATTTCCCTAGTTGACTCACGTTCTGCTAACATTATACAAATCTTATCGAAGACCAGCAATGGGTCGAACAAATATTTACAACCTGGAACTATAGATACTTCAATATTAAGATACTCAAGACAAAATATTAGCCAGTATAAACTGTTGAACTACAAATAATAAATAGCCCGTTTAGATCTGAATTTATCTATCAATAAGCAGACCAACATCAAACAGCAGATCGATCAGAGATCTGTGATTAGAATCAGTTCCGAGACATCGCCCCTATACTATACAGAACAAACTGTAAAATGGATTATAAAGTGTCACATCTCATCAACTTCGCGGTTTATTGAGAATTGCTTCTCCATCGAATGTTAGGAGTTAGCTGGAAAACTATAAACATGTCATTTCGACGGATTTATGATTGGACTTCTGCTGCATATGTGGTTTTAATGTCAGTAAATATGTAGGTACATGTTTTATGTTTGTGTTCCGTCAAGCTTGGCAGGTCAGGAGCTCGGGGCGTTGTGATGTGTGCTCAGATTCAATGAACCAGCTCAAAACAATCGATGTATGTTAATTGCGATTTCACGGCTATCTATCGAGGTTGTCGAACTTTCCTTTTATGTGCACTCTCCTGGTTGAGCATCCTTTATTGATTCAGTATAAATATTTTGCTCGCTTTATTAGCTGTAAGCCATCATTACTTGCCGAGTGTACTTTTAGCGCAACAATTTTTTTTTATTTACAATGTAAGCAAATAAATGAAACGTGAATGTGTAAATTAAATTCACCAATTTGTTAATACATATTTCAAACAAAGCAACGTGCCAATGAACGATTCAAGCTTTTATTACCTACAGATTGTAGATAAAGACTACTCCATAACTTCATTAACAAAACTGGTCCTCTTACTGTTAAGCGTAGGTACTCAGAGAAGTATTGCAGAATCTGAAAACCCTTATCAATTCGTGCAAAATAAACATGCAGCTTGAGTCTTACCAATTATACTAACGAGTACTTTCACTTGAACACTGATAGCTAGGCAGTTCAAGGTGATCCGCAGCCACATTACTCTGCGCAGATAGCGCCTCATACCATAAATCTAGGTTAAATTTGTAACAAGACAGAACGGTCTTCAATTCGCAATGCACGAATGCGTCCGAAATAGGTGTTCCATTCCTTACTACAATACAGAGTGATGCCCCAACTACTGGTTCGAGATTGAAACTGTGCATACATGGCGAGGCTTATTAAGATCTTGACCGTGAAGCGCTCGGCTCTCGCACGCTTATAACTTTTATATTCATTTCCAGAATAAACTGGAGTGTGGGTAACGAGACCCATAACGGGACTCGGGGAAACGAGGGATTTAAGCGACGTCTGCTGAGCGAATACGGTAGCGCTAAATGTTAATTAAAAGCATCGGTGAGGTGATCACCTCCGCGATCCCAGCCTGTTCGCCACGCTACAGTAATTGGACGCCACAGAGTTTCATTTACATTTTTATGTTCAGTTTGTTTCCTTAAACGCCACTTAATTAAGGTGCAGGTCTTTCTTTGGCGTTCTATATGCACTATAACTTTATTGAAGCCCGTAAAATAGAAACACATTAATTAATTTTTATTCAAGCTAAGTTCTGGAGACAGTGCAAAGCTTTCTCTTGTAATCTTAATTTGTTGTATCGACATGCTAATTAGAATTTCACCGCAGTTATTTTTGACAGGTGACAATGATGAGCTTACTTGACCTGGAAGTCTAGAAAAGTTTGACCTCATAATTCACTTCAAACAAAGGTCTAAGGTGGCATGCTGTAGCAAATTATCGACAAATAGATATTGACAGTTAAACAAATTGAGGAGTTAGAAACATGTGTGCAAACATCGATCATGATTCAATGAACAAATATAAAATCGAGAAACCACGTAGCGAAAGTATAACCAATCATTATTATTAGAACAAACGAAATATGTATTTTTGGGTACAGAAATTGAAGGTGTATGGCTTACATTACAGACTGAAAACACAGATTAATATACCTTTTTTTAATTTACGAAAACTGTATTCGTTTACCCCATACAGCCAGAAACCGTTAAAAGCTAGAAATCATAACAATAGACGCATCAGAACATCAGTTATTTCTTTCTTCGCTATAAATACATTTCTAACTGTGCGAATTCTATTTGGAACGCTGACTGAGCGATCGAATATTCGGTCGGCAGCGTATAATTATGTCGTATTGTGAGTGGGATATAAATTGAAAGAAACAGAAGGTTAACCGTTTGCCATGCTTCTTTAGAAACTAAATAATATGGGAGATAAAGGGAAGAAGACAAATAAGTGAAAAGACTGAAGAGGGTCTTTCAATTTGTTAATAAATCTTCCTTGCGCTATGAATGCTAGATTTACTGTAATTCCTATCTGAAATCTGTAATCAGAAAGAGACATAGAAAAACGGTCAAGGACACCCTCTAGCTCGAAATCTGTGACTCAGAGCTTTCAATGAAACAGATCCGTCTCCGATCCGGATCCGTGCCAACAACTTCTCTGCAGATTTTAAGTATCCGTCGTCTGTGGATTTTCTGTGTTTAGTTATTTAGTATCGGAGTGAGTGTGCGTGGTGCGTGCGGCGGGTGTCCCGGCAGACGTCTGACCGGGTGACTCACTGCGCGCCGCGGCATGCGGTTGAGCAGCGCACACGCCGCTATTAATACTGTTGCAGTTGACATTTACTCGTTCTCGATCTATGATCCCGAAACGCAATAAGAGTTTTATGTCATTCGTAATGTTGCATATGATGTGCGCACCTCACGATGACTAACTTCGACGTTAATCTGGGAGTTAAGAGGTTCATAGAAATGTTTTCTTCATTTTACGAGAAATTAAAATGGTGATTTTAAACGCTTGCACAAGCCAGCTGTCTGTCTAAATTAATAAATTAATAGTAGATATTGTCTTACTAAGAGTCTATTAACATTTGATTTCAGAAGTTTGATTTTCACGCTTGCTTGTTAAGTTTTAGGGATTGCAGACCCTTTTAAATTTAGATTTACTCTCATATGAAAATTATCCATCCCTACAAAATATCAAGCCAAGTTTGGATTAAAAAATATCCCTAGTACTCTTCCATTCAACCTGTTTGTCCGCACATTAAACTCACGATATGATTTCGTGCATGCGTGTATCAGGGTCACAATCTCAAGACACTTTATCGTTCAGCTATTCGCCGAGTTAATATACCTATATTCTCCTTCAGAACCAGATAGATAATATACTTAACAGTTGTAATGGTGAATTCTTGGCACTCAACGCCTTTATGCCTATAGTTATGAGCAACGGTTATACAGATGGTCCAGTACACGTGGCAAGGCATATAACAGCTATTAGAGTTTTGTTTTGATCGCGTGTCATAATATTTCCATTGTAGTTATGGTTTTCTTTCTTCTTTATCGACTTTGTGGGTGTTATCAGGGTCGACTTTGTTATGAAAACTGTTGCGTAATCAGTGTACTGAAAACATACTGTGGGTGGTAAGCCACGCGCCATACGAACTAAAAGCTTCATGATGCTAGGAATTTGTCCTCACGTAAGTATATTTCTCTTAAGAAACCCATTTATAACTAAAGAACCCTATTTTTGCCAATGATATGATCATTGGCGAAAAAACGATTCTTTATTATAAACTAGCTGTCCCGCGCAACTTCGTCTGCGTCAAATTTTCCCCCGTTTTCGCAACATTTTTCATTGCTGCTCCGCTCCTATTGATCGTAGCGTGATGATATATAGCCTATGCCCTTCCCCAGGTTGAAATCTATCTTCTTGCCAAATTTCATTAGGATTCGATTAGCCGTTTCGTCGTGAAAAGGTATCAAACAAACAAACAAACAGAGTGAAATTCGCATTTATAATATTAGTATGGATAGGGCTCGAATAGAAACAGCTATAATTAAAAAAAAAAAGTACAATAATCGCACTTATACCAAACAATAATAAACAGCCCATCCATATCTAAACCTCTTAATAAACTTACATCACGATTTAAGTTCCCAACGCTACATAAGCTGCGTAAACATCAATTATTATTACAAAAATACAACTTGTAATTACAACGTAGTTCCCGGTGAGCCACTAGGTGCTTGTGAAGTCTTAAGTAAAGTTAAGTTTAACTTAATCACATAATCAAGATGTAGCCACTTAAGATTGATTGTCTGGTGAGTTTGGTTACGTAATGCATGCTTCACTAATGCTTGCTCAAGCGTTACTCTTGATGACTTTAAACCATGGGAGAATATTTTTTGGAGCTTGGTGTACTTGGGATTTCAATAAGTGGTGTGAAATTGGTAATAAGTACTCTGTGAGTTAGATTTTTCCGGCAGTTCTTAGAACGACTTGTTAAGCCCTTGGTCCATCCATGTTTTACAACATGAATAAAGGAAATCTTAACTAACATAAGTAGAAGAATCACTGGCGTAAACCAGTCAGTTGAAGTTTATTTTTTTCTAGTCTTTGAAGGGCAACAACAGTTTTGAGTCATGGAACGTTATAATCGTGCGTAAAGGATTTATCTAATGTTGAAGGTAGGTACCGACTACAGCGAGGGGCAGCCTTAAATTATTGAGGAGCCAAAGATAATCTAATTTCTGTTGTGAATGTTCAGTAAATTTCCTGGCTAAAATAGCTCACCATAAAGTATCAAAGTGCGTGGCTCACCACGTGCGCTAGCCCAAACTTTAGAATCAGGCTGTAAACAAACATTGCATATTGCACATTTATTCAAACGCGATAATAGAAACTAACCGACTAACCCGAACGCACACATGAAAATTGACCACAAACAACATATCCGTACATTCGAATTAAAAGTAGATAAAGTGCAGCCTGGTTCCTTTAGCACTTGAGCTTGACATTGTCAGGAGGGTGCTATTGGTAAACATTTGAAGAAATTGACACATAACTATGTCAGTCACATGTAATAGAAGGCGAGCCTATTGCCACCAACCGAGCTCAACTCCAAACGTATCCGTGGCTGCTACTAAGAAATTCCCGAATATAAAACCGAAGAACACTTGGCCCGGCCTGGGAATTGAACCCAGGACCTCATGCTCAGCAGTCGCAACTTTAGACCACTACAGTCCAACGAGGCAGTCATTTGTGAAATTGTCAGTGGAAAATATATTAACCTTTTGAAGGCCAGAGCACAAACACACGCGCGTGTCCTCCACGCCAAGCCACAAATACTTACAAATTAAAAAAAGTGGTTTCAAAAGTATTGTTAACTTTTTTCTAGATAAGATATTTAATATTTAAGATGTCATATAGATCGATCACATTTTAAAGATAAATAACTAAACACACACAAAAGTAATGATTTAAATTGCTTATTTCGTGATAAAGTGCACCATAATTTTTGTCACATATTTGTGTCGTTGGCGTACAGGGCACGCGCTCGCTTGTCACGTATATGTGACGATGGCGTTCAAAAAGTTAAAAACAAAATGGCAGTTTCTATCTGCCAGATGAACCATGATTTAATTCTTTGACAGCTGTTTGAAACGAAAGGGATGTAACAAATTGTTACCATACTTCAATTAGCATAACAAATAATTACTCTGACTTAACTAAGACAAACATAGGCCTTGGATAAAAATATAACACCCGGTATCAAAATAATTAATTACTATTATCACCTCTGATACAGTTCTGATTGAGTTACAAAATAAAAGAAACGTGATTGCTGTCGCGCGAGTATGACTACATGTGTCAATACATGTTTCAGGTATTACGATTAGTGGTTCCAATTTGCATACGTGATTAAATGTACCCATGTAAGTGTGTATTTAGTTCAGACGTGTGATGTATTGCGAAAATTTGAGTCGTGTTGACAAAGTTGAATCTAGAAGCACCTATAAAAGTTAATTAGAAGATAAGGCAGATCATATGTAATCATTATGAGGAAAATGTTTTTAATTTATAGAAATCGAAATATAATCAGCTGCATTTACTACTTGCAAACAAATAATCATCATCATCATCATAAGCCTATAATGTTCCCACTGCTGGGACACAGGCCTCCTCTCTATGAGAGGGAGTGGGCTGTAATCCACCTCGCGGGCCCAGTGCGGATTGGTAGATGTCACATGTCTTCGAATTTTTAGTTCTAGGACATGCCGGTTTCCTCACAATGTTTTCCTTCACCGTTTTTGAGGGCAGCGGTGATGAAATAAATTAGACAAAGTAATGCGCCTGCCTGGGTTGGAACCCACGGCTTACTGTTTGTAAGTCGGGGCTACAACCACTGGGCCACCGCTGCTCTCAACAAATAATAAAACTGTCTAAATATTGATTTCTTTAAAGCTTGCTGTCAATTTCCAGGCAACGAATTTCCGAACCTGTTCAAATTTTTTCTTAAAATAACATCAAAACAAAATAAGACTAGACAAAATCCGGGTGGAAATTATCGATAGATTCTACTGTCTGTGCAAACATTGCACCTATTTCTAATCTAAACAAACTGTACACTTATAAACACTTCAATTGAATTTATCGATAAAAATCTTAAAATAGCGAACATCAAAATCTGTTCACGTTATAAAACCAATATTCCACAGCATTAAAATTCAAGTGATCATTACATTACAAAATAGGCGGCATCCGTTAGTAGTTCTTACCTAATACTTCTATAATTGTTATGTTAATATATTGGAGTGTTTCCGAAAAACGACATCCGACGACTGCGCTATAAATCAATTTCACTTGTGTTAGCTTTCGCTAAGTTATTGTTTATACTTTCTATCGCATAGCTAACACGTCTACATAATACTATATCAAATGGTAGCATTTGATCGTTTCCTAGCCGTTATTAATTGGCGATTAGTGACGTTTGAATGTTGAATGACTCATTAATGGCTTGCCTATGATTTATATGTAGTTGCGACTTGCGCGGGAGACTGTGGGCCAGTAAAGTATCTATGACCGTGTCTCGTATACTTGTGCCTGTATTGAATAAACCTCGATATGATCTTGAAATCAGAAGTGTTATAGAAATTCTGTTGCGTAAGTCTTACGCTTATTGTTATAGTGTTACTTGTTCGTAATGGCACGTTTGTTACTTAGTTTTATTAATAAAGCTGTACAATGAACATAGATTCTTATACTTTCATTTTAGAGTACTTAAATAAAGATCTCTGACTAGCTTCAAACATATCCCTCTCAAGTAACATTCCACTCGTGATGTGCCCGGATTGAGGTTCTACTAAACATCAAACGAATTTATTAACCACCAAAATTAAAATATTGACGGTAATTTACTCTGTTTCTGTTTCCATCATAACTCTCATTCAAGTTAAAGCTCGGTTAAAACCATCATCAATTGAAACGTTAATTCAATGAAATCCCGTTACATTAGGTGGGTGCGGTCGAATATATAGGTTATTGCGCAAAGCGGTTCAGAAAGTATTTTGTTTAGTTTAACGTAACCTAAGCTAACCATCCGGACAATTAACCTGCTGAAAATAATAAATAAGATGTTTTAAAACGAAACCCGATTATTTCAGGGTTGCTACTGAAACTAATATAGAACTATGCTGATTACTTATTTGAAAAATCTTTCTAAAGCGCAAGTAGTACTTTCTTCAGTTTCGCCGTCAAAACAGAAGTTCGATTAATTTATTGCACTTCATTTGAATAATTTGAATAAACTTATTTAGAATTGACACTTCATTATAACGTAATAAATTAAACGTTCTTCACAAAGTGTAAGTTTTCATGTCTCGCCTTAAAATGTATCGTAACGTTGTTCTTTCTAGTACATTCCAATAATTTATTTAGACTAATTTAATGGACAGTGAATTTTATTACGTCCCGAAGAGTTGCCAAAATACGTTTTTTGTTAAATGACTTCATTTTTTTTTTTTATAAATGGCTCCTAGCACATCAAGCATTATTCTTCTAGAATATTGTAGATAAAGTCAAAGAAATTAATTGGTACGCTAATTGACCACCAAATTAAATTGTCTGTTGGCGATTTATACAGCCGTCATTCTTTAACAGTTGTATAAAAAACCTATAACACGGCCAATTGACAATTGTTTTTCTGATGATACCAATAGAGGTGTGCAATGCAGTTATCGGAACAGCTCGATTTATTATGTATGGCTTCACTCGTAACTCGTAAGTACGTATTAATAGTTGTTTCGAAGTGTGGCCCATCCACACCGGGTATTTATGAGTGCTCCTCCCCTCGGAGTTCCGTCTCGACTCGAACAAAGATACAGACGTGACGAATATTCTGTCGACGTAAACTTGTAATTCTATTTTCATAAGATAGCTATATTTAACACGTCGTATATAAACTTGACTTTAGTGTAGACGTGACTTATGGTACAATTTTTTACATAAGTTTAGCTGGTAATATTCTGCCGACGTAAACTTGTAATTCTATTTTCATAAGATAGCTATATTTAACACGTCGTATATAAACTTGACTTTAGTGTAGACGTGACTTAATAATATGGTATATTTTTTTTAATAAGTTTAGCTAATATTTAAGGTCGTTGTAGTTTTTCAGCTACTGAATTAAATATTATCTGAGAGTGATTCAGTGTTTATGGGGTCATCGGCCAATTCGATAAGAAAAAAAAACAATTTTGTTTTGGGATTAACTTCAATTACTTAAAAGAGTTGAAGTAAACAAATTTTGTGAAAAAAGTAACTTTAATAAACGGCATAAAATAAAGATATGAAGGTCTACTAAATTCTAAATTTAGTAAACGGGTATTTCAGTCAAAACTGCTACGAAATCATAAAGCAAACGAAGATTACTACATCCCACGAGCCGTCTTAAGAACACCGAAGTAACGAATTGCTGATATTTCGAACTATTTTGGGAGCCATAAACCCTGCGAGAACTTACAAACATCTTACAATTCAATTCGATTCGATTTTTCTATAAACTACTATACGTTTACGTGCTACAGTCCCGTCATACTGTCGGACTACGCTTCATAGTCTACGAATCGTTTCATGATCGTAAAATGGTAATAAAACTTTTTTAACGTTAAATTCCTGAGTTTTGGCGACAAAACCAAGTGGTTCTATTTGCGTTCCCAATATTCAAAGATACCATTTTGATGACGAATATTACGTTTCCCTACGTTCTGATTTCATCTTAATATAAGTCGTAGTACGGTTTCGTTTGCTGACTAACATGTTTTGGAAGCTAAGCTCGAACTCTATAACACCGATCCCACGCCTCAGCTATTATAAAGCTAATTATACTCATATGTGACAAAAACCATGACTTCACAGTCACACATACCTAACTACCTACCCACATTTTATTAGTGAGTCAAAGTACTATCCTCAGACTACTCGAGAGTCTGAACAAAAATAATGAGGTTCTAAATAGAATACGATTTAAAAATAAAACAACTATGACGGGTCAATTTTTTTTACCGGCTCGTCTGATTTGCGGAGGCCAGACAGCCAATTAACATCATCGGAACAGGTCCATGACGTCATCTTAGAAGGACCTCCTTAGTACAATCGTAAACAATATACATATTTTAGATTTAGGCACCTCTTTGACATCAACACATAACATGACATCACGCCTGTATACCCCGAAAGGTTAGGCAGAGGTGCACCTAATAGTTGCCCACATTACGCCAGTTAAGCTCTTTGATCTCAGTGTTATATACCCATTCTTTATTTACATTTAAGTTATCATATTCTTTTTGGACTGTATATTTGTGTTCTTTCTTTCATAAGCATCATAATCGTTTTCAGGACCCACCACTTTTCCTATATTTTTCGTAAAGACGAAAAAACGCAAAAAAAAACATCTTTCTAAAAATGTTTTTAAATTGAAAGTCACGTGCACTTACTACACGTTGCGGACGTGCTTCAAAGAGTACACTTTATTTACATTACACTATTTATCTATTAAACACGGTACCGGTAGTTACTTGTTTACAGTTTAAATAATGTCCATAAGTTACAGTAAGAGTTGAATAGCAAAACAGCATAGTCTTTTGCCAAGCAGTATCTTTGAAAAAGACTGCCTCATGTTTTATATACAAAAACAAAAGAAATTGCTATATCATCCAGATAAATCCAAAAATACAACTTAAACTGATCCAGAAGACGTGACTTTGTTTGACTACAATTTCTTTTCGTATAAATTATTGCATTAAGTAAAAAAAACATGGTACTTAGTTAAGAGATCATTGACCACAATCAGCAATTTACATACTTTATTTTCAACGATCTTTTTATACTTCCTTCAGGTCATTCCATCCCGCATTTGTTTTAATGCAGAAGCAGCTGAAGTATTTTTTCCCCTTCTCTGCATAAACCATCCGAAAACAAATCTCACAAGCGTCGATCACAATCATTGCGATAGAGGTAAAAATATTCAAACACACAGGTGTTTTCGTACGTTGCGTCAATTGCAATCAAACAATTTCCATCCAAGTCGCCAGACAGGCATAAATTGGCTAAAACTCAAGAAATCAGCATAAATTTGTCTGACGATTCGCAACAAATCGCAGCAAATACCTTTGTATAGAGCAGCATGTCTACAGAATGGTGCTAATATTATCTTCAACTCATTCTAAAAGTAAATATTGAGCTATTTGAGACTGTCTGGTTGGTAAAGCTGCAGCCAGGTGCCTGCTGTGATTAATAGTTTCAATTAATTAACTGAACCTATTGCAGTTTACTCACTGCTGGAATTAGGCCTCTCCCATATTACGCCACCAAAGTA
Source organism: Cerastis leucographa (assembly GCA_963082945.1). Lineage (NCBI taxonomy): Eukaryota > Metazoa > Arthropoda > Insecta > Lepidoptera > Noctuidae > Cerastis > Cerastis leucographa. Next base: position 12,929,632 of record OY720356.1, on the reverse strand, counting down.
CAACCAACCAGACCAACTACAACCAACCGTTAGCATTATAGATATTTGCACACCGATACGCTTGAAGTGGATTTTTTATTTTAAGGAAAGAGTTATGTCTATCAGAATCCCCAGCGCCTCCCCAACACTGGCAAAAAGAGTGCTCCAAGCTCCATATAAAAATATCTGCGAGGGCTAATGAGGAAATAGTTGACGTTCTTTTAAATTCAATCAGCAAAATATGCTACATAACAACCGCGAAGGTAACTCTTCAAACCAGTAAATGAATACTTGAGCTCGTCCCAGTAAAACCACCAAATGTTAAAAGCTCATTCAAGCATATGACTCACATCGAAAACAAGTAAATCACTTACGAACGATGAAATGGAAATAAAAACATCACAACAATATGTCTGCAATCAATCATCTCAAGAAATAGAGTTAACAAGGTTAATGGACGTAGAAGTTACGACCAATCATAGCTAATTGCATCCTTGCGATTTCGTAACCCGAGGCTTAAACATCCGGCGATGAACACGTTTAAGGGGTTGAGCACATGATCTAATCTTGGTTGAGCTTTTCAGAGTCTATGGTAGAAATTTGTATCAAATCGATGTCTTACAAATCTGTCCATGTCTATCTTCATCATCCGTCTTTTGTACACCAATTTTACTTATAATTGTTCATCATTATTTTAATATTATCTCTTAACTCTTCTTCAGGAACGCCGCCCAGCTAATATTATGAAATTAAAGCCCACTTTAATTTCATAATCAATCTACAAAACGCTCCTCAATTTTGTACATGATTATTACAGATTAAAACATACTAATTTACACACAATCTCGGTTAACAATCTTAGGCATACATCATGGGAACATGACATCCCTTTGTAGGAGTCGAACCACTTATTTAGTTACCAGTGGATGTTTGCATACGACACAAAGTAGAACAACGACCTAGCTAAAACAATATGATTTAAAAAATCTAGATACATTTATTCTGATAGGAGACTCAGACACATCTAAAATAGTACAGTTGTTTTGCCTGCAAAGTCTAGGCTGAGCCATTGACATTGCAGAGTTTAACAAACTTGAAAAGATCATCAACCTGCATATGTAATACGGCAATACCACTTTATATAACACTCATTACCTTTATGAGCTAAGCAAAGCCCTGATCTATTTCAAGGGTGAATGCTTTGCGGCCAAGAGGCCGTATAGTTGTAAGATTATCCTCAGTACGCAATCAAAGCTTTACGCTCTGATTGCTGTCTTCTGTCATTGAACGAAATTGACTGTGCGCAGGCAGGAATAGACGACAACCGGCGAAAATATTACATGATTGTGTTATGGTTAAGCCTTCATATTATCTTGAGTATATGACAATTGATCAACATGAACATTAGCCTCTTGTGGACGATTCCTATAAGGTATTTTGCCTGACTCAGCGTACTTATAAGGCAGATGGTAGCCAGAAGAATCCGCTTCTTATCTCCTCGATTTGTCATAATCCCTTTGGCACCTTTTACGATCAATCTACTGAGTAATGCTTTTCCAAAAAATACACGCGGTACTTTTTGTTATTACATAGAAACAGCGTTATCATTCTTACTCATATGGATTACGTACAATAACAATGCTGCAACTTTCTTTGTTACCGACATATCAGGTGCAACACCCAGTAATTGTCATGTTATCAGTCGTCTCGTATCACGGTGTTGATAACCGGTGCACATACTATGTCAACAGCCTAGTGGCCGATTCCATGGAACTGATCCAAGTACAAACAATGATAATAATTACAGTGACAAGGATGCTCTCACATAAACAGTAGGTAGTATTGCTGTTTTATTATTGCGCACTGTTTAATGTACTTCCCTAATGTATGGATAACATGATACTTCTGCGAAATATTCCCAGATAAGATAAGTACCTGTAAATATTCGCAAATAACATTCCTCACACGTATATAATCGTACAGGTTTTTACGGTACTTAATGTTCTAGACTAGGGATGTACGCTGGGCAAAGATGTGTAGACACTGAATTTCTAATATTCTTTAATTAAGAAAAGCGTGAAATACAACCGTTTACTTCACATCTGACTTAACAAGTATCTTTTGTTCAAAGTACTAAATATGCTACTAAGTAAGCTTGAAAATTAAGTAAAACGACTTCTGACTTGTCATAAAAACCGACAAAGAGTAATGAACCGCGCATAGCGCTACTTGTAACATGCAAAGCTGAAAGTGTCAAGGGACTTGCGAAAGTTGCACCTATACGTCAATTCATACAGGTACTCTATGTCACTGTGGTTAAGAGAAGAAAGTTTAATATATAATGTCTAAGATCACAACAAATACCCCAATGTATTCAGAAATACAATTTGATAGTTAAACCATCAAAGTGTGAGTATAATCTTGTCTAATAAAAATTATATAATATCAATTTCACTTATTCTGATTGGTGCCGTAATATAATAAAATCCAAAAGCAATTAAAGAAGATCACAACTAAACCAGTCGGCTAATGGAAGGCAACAAGTATGAGTAACATCTGTTTATAACTAATCACTGTAGCTTGGTCCATAATTAATTTAATAATCCTAATAACTACCTCAGGGCATTCAAAATAAAATAAAAAACTTTTCTCGGACTATTAGACATAATTGATTTCGGCGCTCGATTAAAAAAGTAAAAAAGCCGTAATTATCGACAAGTCGTTAAAGCCGATTTTAACCAAAGCTTCAAATATGCTATAGTCGGGAAGCCAAGCATTCCAGGCTCATAAATCACCTGCTTATAACAATTTTAATGTTTTCCTGAGGTTATTCTTACCGGATTTGCCGCAGCGCGCGCTCCCCAGCACCACAACTCTTATTCGATTAACTGTCATCTTCATTAGTCCGTTTATTAAGTCACTGCACTTAATTTTAATGTTTGTGCATTTAAAATCTGCTAGCTGCAAATCTTATTCGTTTGTACAAAATGTTCGAAACAAGATCGCGTTGGCGGCAATATCAGCTGTGATTCAAATATGGCGGACGCACGCGCGCACAACGCACCTGCTTGCGAGCGACTGCCGTCAAACGAAATTGGCGCAAGGCGCATTCAGGCACGTCTATTACTACAGTGAGGAGTGAGAGACATTTGAATACAAACTCATTTGTCTCTCGCTGTTTTTTTACGTTGCAGTTCAGTTGGTGCATTAATTAGTAAAATATTGAAAAACAACTCCCTGGTCCAGTCATCATGACCACTTCTATGTAGGCTGTGATGTTCCCAAAACGTCAGTTTAAGGTTGCAGGACAAAAACACCAATTAATTTTTAATAATCTATACTGAATGATTTTGCATATTTTTCTATTGTTACGACGGGTCACAATTAATGTTTTGATAAAGATGCAGGTCACGAAGTAATAGTAATTTCTGATCATTGGTGCCAGACTTTATCTAGACATTATTAAAGTGTAGATTTGGTGTGCTAATTTCTCGAACGTGGCGTGCTTTTCATACGAGATCGAAAGTTACCACACGTTAGCAACTATTAGAGTAATTGGGCTAATGATGATTGTCCATCGAATATTTTTTGCGTTCTATTTCTATCAGAAAATCCAATAATAACTTTGAGGTGTGCACAAAAAACTTTGACAAGCGTTTAATGGCCTTAAGTGAAATGTTTGTCAGAAACGGACGGTAAGCTAGGCTAGGAGTCGACAATTTGATGGGCGTAAAGAAACGCAGGGTGTTGTCGCGGTACTATCAGCAAAAATTACGGTTAGGAGAGCAGACTGTGCGCTTAATCCGTGGAATGTATGCCAACAGCCAATACACGCCGACATGTGATATGATATAATGTACAGTTCACTTCTAAAGTGATACGTAAAACCAGTACTGCCCAGTAAATTGTTTCACATTAACCTTGAAGCTTGTGCAGGTTGTATTTTATAAATGTAGATATTTAATCGTAAACTGCAATCAACACACACCCAAACAAACTACAGGGAAACTGATGAGTTTTCCGAATTTTGTTAGTTCGAATTTTACCAAAAACTATTGAACGACGTCTCTTTGGCTATATGTTTATTTGACATATTTTTAGATCATCGAAGTATCATGTGTCATATGAATTATTTTACCGAACTTTATTTCGCCGATTTACAAAATAACTTTTTGCTATTGGCCGAAGCCGCTTTTGAACTGTTTTCATTTGCCAAATGATTTATTTGCCATATATTCACCACACCGAAACAACATTTTACGGAATATTATTTGGTCACAAATTAATATACAAGGTGTTGTTTTGCATCCTCGTCAAAATTCAGGAGGTTGTCACAAAAGACATAAATAATCAATTAAAATTACGGTACCTAGTTAATTATTAATAATCCCTGATTTTTTTGGTTGTTTATGTTTGTCAGTATTTCAGAATAACCCCCTTAACATGGTTTAGGAAATAAGAAATTATCGAATAAACGCTTGAGATTGTATGAATTTGTGGAAGCGCGGTTATAGGGCCAGAATCAGACGGCCCGCGTTTAAAACACGGGTGGTTCACACTTACCGATTTCCGTAAATAAGAAAAAAATAAAAATTCCATACCCATTTTATTGTTGATTCGGAACGAGAATCATTAACATAGTAACCTCCTTGAATTTGTCGAGGATGCAAAACAACACCTTGTATAGCTGGTTACTTGGTAGCATTTATAATATTAAATTAAAATAGTATCATAAAAAAGTCAATATTTTATGCTACAAAATTTAGTGACGGAAACAAATTGTTGCAAAACCGACTTCACGCAGTCTTGTCTGCCCTACCCCTAGAGTGTAATTTAAATCTGCGTAGGCGCGGAGGGGTTGCGCGGCCCGCGAGCTGAGGAGCAGGTGGTTTGAAGGCACACCGCCAGCCGGCCAGCAAGCCGAAGCTGCGGTGGTGAGCGTTAAGACCATCTGCGACGATATGCTCGCGTGGGGCCGCCCAAACCCCGCAGCGCTGGAGCTGTGACAGAAACAATTCATGCTGCATGCCTGCTTGCACGTTGCATACCTGTTTGCATGCTGCATGCATACTTAAAATAGTGGTACCAATTATGAATGTTCGGAAACATAAAACTTCGAAAAAATGTTGTTTCGGCTAAGTGTAACTACGGTAAAAAGTTTTTCGACCAAATGAAACGATGGAGCAACGAAGAAAATCGATTTGATAATAGGTCAACTGATACAGGCATGGCAGACGTGACTTCGATGAAGTGAAAAAACTCGAAACGAAAATAATTGAAGAGTTTTAGGTGAAATGAAATTCGGTCAAACAATTTTCGAACTTATGATAGGTAACCACTGAAGCAAGCATCGCCGGAATGTTCTAGTACAATTTAAACAGGACACCACTTACGAGGTACTTCCACTTCTGACTCAGTGAGACCCAAACAGGTGAAGATTGAAATAGCCGGACCTAAATTTATCAAGCTGATAAACATTTTGACTTAGACCGAAAAATGCAAAAAGACCAATTTACCACATTTTTTTTTAGCGATCCACAACACAACTGAAACAAAGAAAAAATTCAAGTCAAACTCGAAATAAGGAAAGTGACTTAACTTTATCTACACAGAATACACAAATGCATTCAAATCACTTCTCATACAGACTGTACATAATGACATAAATATTCGTATACATGCAGTGCCTAAAACGCAAAACGTAGATTGACTAACAGCCAGTGTTTTGCAAATTCTTATCTTTAAATGCACCTTTAAATTATTTTACAATAATTCTACCAATATTTAAATAAATTCCTATCCGTTTTTGTTGGGAAATAGTTTAAATGGGGAGATTTTACTGTTCCTTGCATTCTACAGTTTTGTTTTGTTTTAATAGGGCGCCCTAACGGTTTCATTTAGAAGAATTTTAACAAGCTCTTTGTTAGCGTGCTTCTAATGTCGTGTGTTGGTAGTTAGAGAAATAGACTGGCTGTCGCCGCTTGACTGAATAGCTATGAAAACATAAAAAGATAGATGAGAACACACCGATACGATGCATGTGAAGTGGACAAAGACGGGTTTTGTTTTGAAGTATTTACTGAGCAGAAAATATTTACGTTTGAATCTAAAACAAATACTAAACTAGCCTTTACAATAAAAACATTGACACTGATAAAGCTTTTAAAAACGGCATGGACGACAATTTCTGTTGATTTTTCTAAAAATATACCCGCAGTTGATATACGACTGTTTTGTAGACGAACTTTACAAAAACATGAAATCCTCTACGAATAAGTACATGAAACACCTTGTTTCACATTTGGATTTACAATCCTTTGTGTTGCCAAGTCACGAGTAGAAAACATCAAAGGTAAGCACGCTAGAAAAATCGCAATGGAATTTAAAACGAAACTTGAATACTGGCTGGCATCAACATAGTAGACTCGGAGTAAGTTTAGAGGCGTCAAAATAAAAATGTAAACTGAGATGCGAGGCAGACGATGCATGTGGAGATTGTAAGACTTCTTTGCGGTTTGAGCCTTTGAGCCTTATAATAGGCCTGACGAATAGTGGCATGTTGATTAAGGCTCTACATTAAATGTATTTTAAAAATACTGAGTTGTTGAGGAAGGGAAGATAGGCATGGATGGGTTTAGCAAGTAGACAGATAATCGCTTAAGAAATTGTCATTTAAAAAAAATGTGAAAGTTCTTAGCATCAAAATCATTGGTGCAAGAATCAAAACTAATCCAGTGACTAAAAAATCTCTTGCAATCAAGAAGAAAATTTTACTTGCAGATGATTCTAATAAGAAGTTCCTAATCATAGCACCACAGTCATAGTTGCAAGAACCAGAACTACTCCAGTGACTAACATCTTGCTACAAAGCAGACTATTTTACTTGCAGGTACTTCTAAGAGACCCGAAACGTAATTTTGACAGTTTCTGATTAGTAGTTAGTTCTGATTACTACGTTTGTAGTCGACGCATAGAACTGTCTAACGAAAGAGTAGGCCCAGTCAGTAAAAAGTCTCCACTGCTCGGACACAGCTCTCTGCTCTTAACTTGCCCGTATCTCTACATTGTTCTCACATATTTGTAATTCTTAACATGAATGATGTAACCAAGATTTTGTAATATATTTTGATTTAAAAGAGTGTCCATGGCGTTTCTTGCCTATTCTTCTCCATAGAGATCTACGCTACGGAATGGGCAACTACAGTACTTTCATAAGTTATTATGCCTTGTGACTGGGACTGTAGCTTCGCGTTTTATTTAGTTTTTTTTTTACTTTCAAAAGTGCCTGTAATGGTCTAATTGAAATAAATGCTTTGAGTTTGAGATTGCCTAGCCTTTTCCTCACTATGTTAGAATCGGCTTCCAGTCTTACCAGATTCGGCTGAATACATGGAGCGACTGCCTATCTGACCTCCACAACCCATTTAGTACTGGCTTAACGTGCTTTTCGAGGCACGGAACACAGCTCTCCGTTCAGTCATAATTTACAATGCGAGCCTAGTGTGAGTCAGTGGATGTCACACGTCTTCGATTTTTTTTATTTAAGGATATTATACCGGTTACCTCACCATGTTCCTTCACCATTTCCAGAACGGTAGTGACGAAATATATCAGAACACTTGAGCAGTGATTGCCAAGTTATTTTTCTTTTCTCGATGAGTAAATCCTCAATGCCCTGCCCTGGGGAGAGCGAAGGGGTCTGTGGGACTCCTACTCACTCAAACCACACTGGTGTTCCCTCGCACACATGCGTCGTGGGGCAGCGGGATCTAACGCATCTTCCGCTGCCCCGGACTAGTGCCCGCTTGACCTTCGGGCTTCGTCCGGGGGGGACGAAGTCCTTGCGGGAGCCCAGTGATAACTGTCCTAACCTAAAAGTTGATGTAGCTCGTGGTTTCAAATTCAGACAGGAAGATTACTATGTACTTGGTAAGGAGATGATGCAAATTATTGTGCAATGCGTAATTTACTTCCAGACTGACGCAAAAATACGTCACAGTGTTTATTTCCACTTAAAATATTATTATTAGCAAGCAGGTTATCAGTTTGACCCACAAAACGTTATTAAATCTGTATTAGATAACTGATAAGTCACGCCCACGTCTTTATCGCAATTAGAGTTCTGATAGTTGTACTTTTTATTATTTTGATAAAATAGTTTTATTGGTGACACCATTTTTCTACCTGGTGGGTTTCATAACATAAGGCTGGTAGCCAACACCAACATCATCTGCCCATCCTTTTCCGAGGCATGGAGGATCCTCAGTATGAAATGTATGGTTCACCCATCCATGGACCAACCTCGGAAAGCGCGGCTTAACCTTAAAGATGCCATACGGCTGTCACCCCAACTGAATTGGAAAAAGGCTTGCCAGATCGTCACAATGACTAGTATCAAAGTCACAACATAATTAAAATCGCTAATACCGGGAACTCTAGAAAATAAACAAAAATATCATTATTTTTCTTTACCATCATATTTTATTAATAGGCACATATGGTTACAGTTATGTTTCATTATAATATGGAGCACGAAAAGTGGCACAGAGATGCGGTTTCACGTATCGCACGTTGAAATGTTGCCAATTTAGTAAATCATCTACCCCACAAAAATATAAATACATAAGTATAGACAGTGGCGGATCTGTCATACAACCTGAAAAGCCCGGCTTGCCTAACACACAACTAAAAAAAAAAAAACATTCCTTACAAAACAAAAAAATGTGTCAAAATAATGATAACATTAAATTCCGCGCGCCACGCGCCAAACGATGCGAGGTTGCCTGATTTACACACTCACTGAACTATCTCTATTCGCTCGCATTATTATCGCGACGTTGCCAAAATGTTCTGATACCTATCTCCGATAGCTGCGCGAGCAGCGGCGCGACTCTGGCTCGCTCTAACACTATACAAAAGAGGAGTTCAAGCCTAGTGCGAGTCATACTTTCTCAGTCGCACTCACTGGCTTCTGTATTTGGCTTGTCGGACCTCTTTGTCTTTGCTAGTAAAATGACTCTGTTCCGATAAGATTATTAGGTATTTATTTTGGAAATTTGTATGGAGTTAAAAGCTGGGCTTTTCTTTGAATGTGTGCGTGTATGTCAGTGTAAGTTTGAGATAGTGAATGTGTGTTTGCGCGCCAAGAATGAATGGGCAAGCAGCGCAAAGACCTGCGCGTAGCGCGAATTTCCATAGAAAGTAAAACGATTTCAAATTAGTTCACATTTGTTTTGAGCGATTACTGGTGCATCTCTTTGTTGTGATATTACTTTTTTCTATTTCTTGTGATTAGTTCTCGGAATTAACTTTGTTTTGAAGTGATTAAAGTTTGTTAAAACTAAAATGAATTCGGAAATGTGATGGATTGAAGTGTGTGAAATCGTTACTGGGCAAGGTAAATAGTTTGAGTTTTACGGAAAAATATGTAAGATTCGATATTCAGCATTTAAGCAAACTATTTTGATAGGTAAACTTTAAAGATTCAGTTGATTAGTTTGTATTCATCACCTGAACTAAAGGATCTCAATATTTTTAATTTAATTGATTTCCTACATGAAAATTCCCTTCAGGATGCTTTTCAGGAACTTTTAAAGTTAGCACATTTAATTGTAACAATTCCCGCGACAAGTTGTTCCGCGGAACGCGCTTTTTCATCTTTGAAACGTATTCACACATATTTAAGAAATACACAAGGACAAGAGCGGCTTTCCGAATTATCAACGATTGCTTGAAAATCGAAATCTATCTAGTAATACCATGCCTTCTGTGTGCTTTGTTGTGTGTCATCTGTCCGTGGTAAAGAAGAGAAGAATGAAGAGTTAAGGCTGTTTAGATTGTGAGTAATTACAAATATTTTCAACAATGTGTAGTTAGAAACCAATCTTTTGTTTGTGCGCCATCTAGCGGTCATTTGAATATTTGACCCATAGCGACTGCACCGATCGAAGTAAACTAATCGACTCAGAATTCAGTTGTTACATTTAAGTTAATAGATGGCTCTTATATAATTTACTTCATACTTGATATTAAAATAGTTGTTATTTTTTTACGGGATGTAAAATATGCAATGACACCACTGTTTGCAGTTTCATATTTAGGCATATTTATATAATGTGAAAACAAAAACGTTAGTAACCAATGCCAGAACATAGACCGTTTTTTTTTTTAACCCTAATTCGTATAGTTGGGCTTTGCCCCCGTGTCATCGGAGGCACGCCACTGAGTATAGAAGCCGTTCTCATTCAACAAGTTGTCATTCTGGGAATCGACAGCATCTGAGAATCCCATGTACTTGAGAGCTTTTTTAATACCAAGGATCATATTCGTCCTCTTCACTAAAATGGATATCGTATTACCAAAGCAAATAGATTTCAAAGAAGAGCTCGTTCTTCAAAGTAAACATTATTTCGAAGTAAATTATGTAATTCTCGAAACCGTTAAGTATGTTAAGTAATATAACTCAAAACAATTATTGGAATTGCCTCAGTTATTTAAGTCTTTAAAAGTAATAGCTACCTACATAATTATCTAGTTCCAGCACGTTCTAGGCCAAAAACGTGATTTAGTCATTTAATTTTTTTCTCATTTGTATTCTTATTGAATTTTTGATGATATAATGTTAAATAATCCAGCTATGTGGTTATTAATGGAATAGTTTTTAAAAGTAGAGTAGATAATTAAAAAATACTAATTTGAATGGTGTATTCTAATGTTTACCTAATCAAATTAATTAAATTAAAAAAAAAAGTAATTTTGTATTTTAGTTAGCTCGAAAACCTAACTTAAGAATAAGCTTGAGATGTGCTTTCTGGGTTGAACTAAAATTAAGTCAATTATTTGCTTACTTACTTACTTATCAGCCTGTTATTCTGAATTGATTACCTACTCTTGTTGTGAGTTACTATAGTAAATCTCTCGTTACTATAATAAACTATAGTAAGTGTGCCTCTTGGCAAATGTCTCTTCTAGCTGCTTCCATTATTTACATAAATATGTAAAATAGACTCCTCTCTTAGCAATACACAACGCACCTACTATAGCAACAATACGATTGTGTTCATCCATCCCGACGGGTGCCTGAAGAGTCCCCACCGGTGGATCCTGTTACTCGACCAACGGGGATTTTATTCGGTAGCCACCCGATCTTAATCGCGCCGCAAAATAAAAAAGGACAAACAAAATTCGAAACTAATTTCCGTTGTACACGAACGAGTTTTTATCGAGTCCGTGTCTTCACTTAGTTTTTAATTTATTTTCGGTTAAGCGGCGAAGGTGCATGCAGGCACTGTACCTATATTTGGTTTAAAGAAATTGGGTCAGTTTACCGAATAGGGTCAGTTTCACGAAGAAAAGAAGTTTCGCGAATTCGTGAATGTGATGATTATGCCGCATGAGTTACTTCGTGTACCCAGTTTGTTTCTCAGACAGCAAGATACTTTCCTTTGAGTGAGAGAATTCTGATAAAAACAAAAATCTAATTGAAATTAATTACCAAACTGGTAGGTGTTACGAGATCTGCGACTGTCGACTGGAACTATTCGCTACGAACTTTACGTTTCTCTGTCACTCTAATTTACATTACATTAACTTCGCACGTTCTTGCTAGAGCCTCCGTAACACAGGAACGTCAAAGTATCAATAATTTAACGATGTCAGTGAAATATAAGAACACGGTATGCTAAATAGGAAAATTATCTTATGCATTCAGTGTAACAGTTATGTAACGCAAAGAAATTTCACATTAAAGAGGAATGTGGATATGCCTGTAGAAATTCGTATCATTATAATATCGGCGCTTAAAGTCTCATGAATATATTAATGAAGCATAGTAATCAGTTTAACATTTTATTGGATTGTGATTAAAGCTGTTATGGTATAATAACGTAAATTAAGTCGTGTTATAATTAGATTAGGGTCCCGTTTCAAGTATGAGAATGAAGTAAGAATCATTATTAGTCCAATTAGGTATTTAAATTTCCAATTGTGGATATGATACCACCCGGTCTCGGAGTTTTCTTCGAATATCTTATCGCTGGGTCGGGGAGTAACATACAGATTGTATGTAATGTTTACGGTATTTATCAGCTACGAGAATGATGTGTCTGAATAATTGTCCTTATAATCTTAGCTTACCTAGGGAACCCTATGTTTGGCAACTTAAATGTTTTATTTAAAAAAAAACTATAGAAATGCTGAAACTTTAAAGTTCTTGTTTATCTGATTTTCGCAATAAACAAGCATAAACGTACTACTAATATAGATTTTCAAAACCGGAATAACAGGTCTCCAAGTCGCAAATGGGAATTCAGAAATTAAAAGTCAAATAACACAAACGCAAAAGATTAAATGTACAAGTAACTACCATAATTAAAAAAGCAGCTTCTGAAGCTAACCTTTTATATTTACATTAATTATCTTCCACTTACAGCTTCCACATCGAAAAAGCGGGAAGTTTTTTGTGACAGACTTGGCCTAATTTCTACTGTCGAGTTTTTGGACGGGTCATCGCACGTGCATTTATCTCCATCAGACCATCAGCTACATTGACCGAATCATGTAAATTACCCGTTAAGAACAAACATTCATGACAATTGAGGAGCGTCAGAACAAAAACCGATAAATCACATTTTGTAATTTTTTTTTTTTATGATGCCAATTGGTTGTTCTCGTACATATCTTGCTTTATGGTTAATGTAACCTGATCGCAAACTGATAAATCCACTCTAAATCCGACCACGAAATACCCGGATCTGAACATAAACCGATAATTACATCAATCGTACTAAACAACGATGGCGATCGGAACATAAAAAGTATGATGTGATTTTAAATAAAGTTGTTTGATTGGAAACCACCTAATCTGGCTTTAGAAATACTGACGCATGTTCAGCCGCATTTTATCAAGCTCTCATATTCCTACCAGCGTTTTATAAAATACCGATATATCCTACAGAGTTTTATCAAAAACCGATATATCCAGTTGGTTTGGTCAATAACCGATATATCCATTTTCTTTTTTTTTATAATTCAACAGGTACCACAATCACGAATGCATAATTTAGGTTTCCAAACAGTGATTCTAACACCAATAAATTGATGGATTTCGTTCAACTCTAAATTAGAAAACCATGTACTTGGCCGTATTTTTACATTTTTCCACAAAAAACACAAATGAGATTTATCGGTTTTTGTTCCGACGCTCCTCAATTGATGGTCCCGCACACGTTTTTCATTAATATTTTTAACTGAATTCTCTTTCATGCTAATCCATTCAGACAAGTTACTCAATGAAATATGTAAGTAGGTAAATGAGTTTGAAGCCAACTGAAAGTGGTACGTTTGTTAATGGTAAGTGAGTATAGTTTCGATAATTGTAAGGAACTCCAAAAAAGAAATTATTCCATACCGATTTCGCAGTTCAACTGTGTGATTAAAGTAGCGGTCTTTAATTATTTTTACTCTTTATAGAATTTAATGACGAATATTATTATGTGGACAAATGCGAGTGTGTAAGAATTTACTTGAAATGTCAAAAAATATGTAACACTGGACGGGACCTCAATACCAAAGGATATTGGTAAACGTTTTTTTTTACCAAAAATGCAGGTTTGGTCAAAATGAACGTTTTCTTGTTCTATGTAATGACTATGGAAATATTTGAATACTTTGATGAATAGTGCAAACAAACCTGTTTGTTTAAATGATAACTTTGTTATTGCAGTATTTGTAACCAATTGCACAAGGCTAAAGTTGTAAAAAAAACTTAATGTTAAAACTCTCTGCAAATACAAGGCGTTGTTTTGCATCCTCGTCAAATTCAAGGAGGTAACTATGTTTCTGATTCTCGTTCCGAATCAATAAAAAAATCGGTAGGCAATTTTTTTTTTTCTTATTTACGGAAATCGGTCAGTGTGAACCACCCGTGTTTTAAACGCGGCCCGTCGTATTCTCGCCCTATAACTGCGCTTTCTCATATACAAACATTCTCAAACGTTTATTCGATAATTTCTTATTCCCTAAACCATGTTAAGGGGGTTATTCTGAAATACTGACAAACTTCAACAACCAGAAAAATCTGCGTTTTTTAATAATTAACTAGGTACAGTAATTTAAATTGATAATTTATGTATTTTGTGACAACCTCCTGAATTTTGACGAGGATGCTAAACAACACCTTGTATACATTGTTTTTAAACAAGCTTGGCTTACCATTTTACATTATTAAAAACCAGTCATAATAGAAAAAGGATTCGATATAACTTGCAGTCCTTAGTAACTCTAGATATAAGTGGAAGAGGAGTACGGCATTTACCCTACAGTAGGATATTACAGGCTAGTTTTTAAGCAAAATACCTGGTATAATATTTTTTTGTTTTTCTAAAAGTCAAATACGAGACCAGGACATGCTATTAGAATATTTATGAACAAATTTATCTGTAAACAAAATATTTCATGGATTTATCTTCTTTCTACGAATTTTTCAATCTCTATTTCCCATCCAAACACTTAGCAAAGGCCTGTTTAATCACGAATCGGGAAAACCAGTAAAAATGTAGGTACTCTATTTATAATCTTCATGAATTGGTAGCTACTGGAACTGGTGACCGACGAAATTCACGGTTTCGTAAAAATTAAACCTGGATTCCTAAAAAAAATGCAGAGATTGATAGATTTATAGCTTCCACCTTTGATCATGAACTGTTAAAAACGTCAATGGGTAATTTTAAAAAACCGGCTAAGTGCGAGTCGGAATCGCGCACAAAGGGTTCCGTAAAATTATTTATAAAAACGAGCAAAAAAAATCACTTTTTTGTGTGGGAGCCCCTTAAAAATTGTTTTTAATTCTGTTTTTAGTATTTGTTGTTATAGCATCAACAGAAATACATAAGCTGTAGAACTTTCAACTGGCTACCTATCACGGTTCATGAGATACAGCCTGGTGACAGACGGACGGACGGACAGCGAAGTCTCAGTAATAGGGTCCCGTTTGACCCTTTGGGTACGGAACTCTAAAAAGAGCTTATTTTTGGGTATCTGAAAATGCCATTTTCAGATACCCAAAAAAAGAAGAATGTAAGCCACCCAATTTTGTTTACAAATGCGTCATTGACTCAGTGTATTTCACATCTAAATCTCCAATAACGGGAAAACCGGACCAAAAACGTATTTTTTAAAGAAATATTTACTTTGTCTGCCGTTTGCGCAAGTTTAACGCGTGCGGATTTAAGAATGAACGGAATACTCGCTGCTTTTGTCATTGAAATTGTAATATTTGCTTGTACAGTCAGACTTTACTAAGTATTGTGTATTTCATTGCCACATAATGTATTTTCCCTGAATGTGTGGGAAATTCCGATCCCCTATGTGCACCCATCAAATAAAAGTACAGTCACCGTTAAAACAAGTCGTCATCGAAAATGTTTGCAACATGCGTCTTTTTTTTTACTAGCCTGCATATGTCCCACTGCTGGGCAAAGACCTCTCCTTTCTTCTTCCATACCTCTCTATCCTGTGCGATCTCTGGCCGTGTTAGCCCCGCAACCATGATCAGATCGTCACGCCACCTTCGCCGACGCGCGAATATTAAATAGACAAAAAAAACAAATGAATGGAAACGCCTAACACTCACAGTATGTAAACCCAGATGTGCCAAGGGTCGTTCTAGTACACGTTTAAATACTAACTCTATAAATTTTACAAGTACTCGCATATGGTGTCTAGACATTCCAGCACACAATCCAGTAACAAGAAGACCTACAAGTGTGACGAGATTCGCGAAATAATGCGAGGATATCACGCGAAGTGCCGGATGTTCCACCGAAGGTACCCAGACACCTTACATGTCCAAACAAACGATACACTCGCACACGCACCCGCTCTGATGTACCCGTGAGATAGCGTCACTACACGTGGTAAGGGATTTATATACTCAATTTATTTTAGCACTGATGTTTTTTTAGCTTGTTGTTTCTTTTTGGCTGTCTTGAACACCGGTGCGAGTTTGTATTGAGAGTTAAGTTTTAATTATGCGATAATTGTTGAATTTATAATAGTAGGTAAGTAGCAGAGGGACGTGGACATGAGTGTGTAGACGTATGTGCTATCAACAGTCACTGGTTTACACTATGGGAACCCCATGGCTTGTAGACGTGTCATATGTGGTCGCGATCCTCAGTAGTGAGGGTCCGACAAAAGAGAGGGACTAGATCCAAAAACTTCAACATCATATTTTTTGGACTTTAACATCATATAAGAATGTTGGATTAAAATCCTCTCATATAAAGAACAAAGTAATTATTCTGTCTAATTTATTCACTTTTCCAGCTCAGCGGAACATCGCTTTTCTAAGTACAATTAAGATTGATTTTATTTCAGATTAGCTGTTCGCTGACAATGTAACCTTAACCCAGTAATATCCAGGATATGTGGAACATGTTAAGTAATAATGGCAGCTCGACTTATCTCAGCATTTTCGGGGAAAATTATACAATTTCTGCAAAATATTAAGTATTTTGAAACAATGCCAAAGTGTAGATGTGACTATTATAATAATGGAAAATGTGAATTAAAGTTATGATACATTATTTTCATTCAGCATTAACCTAAGCCTAGTTTCAACTTTGATAAATACAATCGTATATATATGGCATAAGGTAGATTAAATTATTCATGTACCAGGAAAGCTTTTTTTAGTAACTTCTCTTACATAAAGCTTACCTGTATTACCAGACCTTTAAAATATATATACAACAAAAGTATCGATTGCTTATTGTTTTATCGCCTCGTGCCACTCCGAAAGGTCGATAATTTTTTATTGTCAAGTTTCAGAATTGCAATATAAGTCTTGCTTTTATTTGCTCCGAGAAAGTTGATTTCTCCTCTTACCTTTAACCCTATAAATAAATGTAGTAGTATTAAGCCTGAAAGCTTGTCTTCAGCACCGATCTACCATTATTCTGTTATAATAACAGACTTTAGCGAAAGTCTATGTGCAACATGAGTTAGATATTTACTCGCTGATAATAAGGCCCTTTACATTTTCCATTTATGCTACATTTGAAAGCATTTCGAAAATCCACGCACCTGTTTCTCTTTTTACTTTTAGATAGCGTTTATCAGCAACATAACATGGTGCGCGTGAGCCAGGCAACGCCATAAATACGGCGGCGCCGGCACAGCGCCCTATCGACGAACACGCCCTCTAGCGAGCTTCGCACCACTGTGTCATATCGCGTTAGCCGATGTTACCTCATATGGAAGTACACTCGTAACACTTGGAGACAAATTCGTAGAGAAAGCCACACCGTCTAATAGTTTTATTGTAATTTTATTTTCTCCTATGGCTGCAAAAGAACCAAGATCTGCAGGGAGACATAATTCTGCTCTCGCCGTATAAGCTCTGGCTGTGATAACATGTTTTTATATGCGCACATAGATCCTAAAATGTATTTATTTTCAGATAGAAACTATTTGATTTCTGAGTGCAACATTTCTGTACGTAGGAGTAGATACGACAATTTTATTTTTATACACGTGTTGAACGTTGACAATAAAGACTTTGGACTACCGTACGTCACCCGAAGATAAGAAGCAAGCAACTGGAGCTCCGAGAATAAAGAGCGATAGCCTTCCAATTAAGAGCTGCGATCAATCAATAACAAGTAAAGTAAATACAAATCCAAACTGTCTTACCGGTATAATCTGTTTCCATTCAAGGAACATTCACAAATACAAGCAGCATTACAAATCAAATAAACATGACAAATATGAACCAATTTGTTTGGCACACTGAGTTATATTGAGTGGTTGGAGCAAATCCATATTTTTTATCATAATCAGAGTGCGTGCAAGACGTACAAGTTAAAGAAAAAGAACTGCGTGGATAACATGACGAATTACTGTGTATGATTTCAATTAGTCATGCGATTATTTCTCGTTACTCAATACGCGAGTGCACGGGGAGGATCACAAAGAGATAACCAACAAAGCTCCACGTAAGTAGCTGACGCCTCAGTAAGTCATGCTACGATATCGAACGAGCCCAGATCACTTCTTAGAATGCAATTCGAGATACTGAAATATTTATTTACTGTATCATGTTCTGGGGGCATAAATATAACACAGCTTCAGACTTCAGAGCATCTCTGATTTCGTTTTAAACTGCAAGCTTTTTAATTATAGCCTTTGCGATGGAAATTATTAGTGGTCGTGAAACGCGTGCGCATTACTTGGATCATGTACTAGGCGATGATAAAGTATGGAGATCACTTTTTATTCCAATGTCTGTATACAAAAAACGTGATTAAACATCTTGTTGATGTGACACATAACTGTTTATGGATTAACGGATTTGTGGAAGTTGTAAAAAACATTTTAAAGACTGTCCTCGATGTTTTTGTTTGACAGATCGCAAAATGGCCAATTACTGGTTAACGGTAATTTATTGAGTGGCAGTGTTGTTGTTGATTGAGTTAATAAAAAGTTGAATAAAGATTTGGATCAAGTTCAATAAAGTCTAGACATTAAAAATAGATAACTCAAATCTTTCTTCAAAAGACTATCTCAGACACTAAGCTGCATAGTTCTCATGTGATTGGACCAAGACTATGTCTGGACCTTAAAAGACAAGACGAAACAAACTGAGAAGTCATAGTCACCTTTGAGTTTTTTTTCGAATTTGCTTCTCAGAGTAGTCAGGAACGAAACACCGGCTCTATCTAGTTTAAATAAAAATGACTTGTAAAAGTTATTGTAGAAACCATATTAGCAAAATAAACATCATTTATCGCTAGATTCGAATTCACCAAAATTCAGTCAGTCACAATAATAAAATTCAGTTGGTGCGCTGTCATACTTTCTGTGCGATCAGTCAAAGGTCAAGAAACAACCGTAGAAGACCCATCACTTAGTCCCAAGACACTTCGTGCACATGCTGTAGCTGTAACATGTGCCAAATCCCATTCGATATTCAATTTATTGTTTAAGTAGCCAATAAAATAAGGCCAACATATGGCTCCTTAACCCTAATCGGCCAGTGACAGTCCCTGTCTTAAAGTCATTCGCGAATCTACTAAACTAATTACCACGAACTTAAACAAACCAATTATTTTTGAACTCTCATAGTGGCGCTGCTTGTAAGGACAAAAGCGAACAGAACACCAAATTCTATACATTTCTATTAGTTCAGTATTTAGTCGCGGGTCTAACTATACTGGGCTTGATTTAATTATCAAACTGCGACAGTTAAACCCATTAGTGGCAATAGACAAAAAATACATTAACTTCAAATCTTATTTATGTATAACGGTTGGACCGAACATTTTACTTTGATTATTAGGTAGACGCCATACTTGTCATATTTTTTAAGGTCAACTACCGAAAAAAAAACATGTTTTTAACCTGAATGTAAGATGTAGGACCCAGAGTTAATGGGTAACTATGAGATTCAACTCATTTCATAGTCCACATTCACATTTTATATCTAAAACGGTTTCCATTTTTCATCATCAGATTTCCAAGCATCTATGAAACTATTTGTCTTGATATTTTCACCATCGTCAGGCATAAATGTAAATTTTTACCAGTTACGATTTAACTAGTCTATAAAACGCATCTTTTCAAGAATTCCCATCATCGGCCTCTGAAGCTTTTATTGCAACAACTTTCATCACATTTTTGTATTCCGAACTCATAAATCACAAATGACGAACTCATTTATTTCTTAAGCAGTGTGCAATATACGTTGTGGCCGGCGACTAAGCGAGGGGTGTGTAATCATGAACTCTATCGACATGCCGGGAAATGCAACCGAGAAATTATCAGATCCCTCCCATAACTTACGCTAAAATACTAAAATTGCTTTCGAGAAATCTTTTAGTCAGATCTTCACGCTCTCAGCGCTTATTATATTCCATTACGATACCAATAATAGCTGAATACTATTACAATTCTCTTTAAGCACTGGTTATCGACACATCTTAATTAAGAATGCCAATATAGATTATTGAAATGCGTTCAATATCAATATACGGATCCAGCTATACTTAATATTTATCCCGTTAGAGTCCCGTTTCGAAAGTCGGTTGTAAAACAGCAACGCTTTGACTTAGCAAAAATGTAATTTGGGTTCAATTAAGCAAAGAACAAAACGGCTCGTAAAGTCTTATAAGGAAGGCGCTAGTTTGAATAGACTTTTACATCAAAAGTTAATCATTTTTTTTTATGAGAAACTTACCTCGATCCACTACGGAACCTACAACATACATGACTGGTACATAATCTCACTCGTTCGCATTTTATTTTCCTGCGACCGTAACTATCTGAAGGCTAAATCGGCCGTCACGGGAAATAAAGTTAGCGTTGGTAATATGACACTTGAAACCTCGGATACGACTAGTCATCATCCATTATAGCTTATTCGCAACGATCTCGCCTCGATAATGTATCTACTTAGATTTTGCTATGTCATTTAGAAAGAATTTTATGCTTTTCGTTTTGCTTTGTGTTCAGAATTGCCTTGGGGTTTGATTTGCATTGAACTTTAATCGTTTTGTATAAAGTTAAGACCTACCAAGTTTCATCATGTTTGCCTAACGCTATATTGGGATCCATTTTCATGTCACTATTGGTAAAATTCACAAAGTCAAGGTGATCTGTTGCCTTATGATTCGATCATAATGGTCGGAGGTTATATATCACACACAATACCTGTATTGGGTATGATATTTAAGAGCTCGTGGCTAAATAAAAACAACCGCACAGGTCGATCTTTAAGGGTAAGCCGTGCTTGCCGAGGTTGGTCCGTGGATGGTTCACCATAATTACATACCGAGTTTCGTCCGTGCCTCGGAGAGCACGTTAAGCGGCGTTGGTCCCGGCTGTCATTTGTAGATATTTGACAGTCGTTACGAAAAGTCTGAAGCCAAAAGTTTGACATCCAGTCTTACCAAGGGATATTACCCAGTTACTGGGTTGTGAAGGTCAAAAAGGCAGTCGCTTCAAGTAAAACACTGGTACTCAGCTGCATCCGGTTAGACTGGAAGCTGACCCCAAGATAGTTTGGGAAAAGGCTTGGCAGATGATGATGAATACCTGTATTGTGTATTATATGTGGTACAGGGTTCTGACAATAAAAGCTAGTCCCAATCATAACTTGTCCTCAGTCCTCCTGAGTGCGTAGCAAGGGGCAACAAATGGCTTACAAGTAGGAAGTTCACTTGTTTGCTGATAACTTCATAATGGGAAAACCACGTTCACTTAAAAGCTATCTTGAGAGGAACAGAAGGTCAAGCCACATGAGTAAAAAACGAGACATGGATGCAAAAAATGCTTAAGGAGTACAGGTGGCGTACCATGACGTCTTAAAACATTATTGTTCCATTCTTATTCCAGAGTGAAAAAGAGACGGAGCTATACAGGTCGTCTAGCTCCATCTCTTTCCCACTCTGGAATTGGAATGGAATAATAATGTTTTAAGCATCATAGTAACCCCCCAGAACATTTTTGAAAGTGAAACTAATAATGTACAACATGAAAACAGTTTCTCATTGATCAAGTCATTTAATCACAGTGGCAACATACTCTGTTAAAATCATGACCATGCCCCCCCCTCTGTCGAGTAGAACAGCCGTAAACCAAGTAACACTCGCCGTACATTTCTATATACCGCAGAATTTCCTTCAGCAACTCTAAAGTGGCATGATCCAATAAATATCTTCGTATTTAGGTTCGATTTCCGATCGGTTTATTTCAACATTTAAGTCGGATCACGAGTGCTTTCCATACGGTACACGAGAACTGTTTTACTTGAACGATCGTTTGCAATGTTAGCGCAAGTAGACCGACCGACACTTTCGGATGCTTTGTGGAGATAGGAAGGGAAGATGGAGTAAAGGTGACGTTGGCATAGGTATTCGTATCCTAGTATAGCTAGTAGTCTAGCTGTGCCCGCGACTTCGTCCACATGGAATCAAATTTTTTCTAAATTAAAAGTAGCCTAAGTTACTTTTTATTACATCAGCTAACTGCCAGTGAAAGTCCCGTCAAAATCAGTCCAGCCGTTCCAGAGATTAGCCGGAACAAACAGATAGACAGACAAAAAATGTAAAAAAATGTTATTTTGGTAAATGTACCGTATAAATATGTAGTAAAAAGGTAATTTTAATAATACAAACAGACACTTTCATTTTACTTATTTGTATGTATGTATGTGTATGTATGTTAAGAACATACCATACCCTCTTCTTCCGGAGGAGAGATAACTAGATGTTTGGAGGAAACTCAAGTCCGGTGACCCTCATATAAACGACTTTGCAAAGGCCGTAAGCCACACAGTGCTCTGAGGGGATATTGTGAGGGATGAAAAGGTTTACAACTTAAACACTACCGAACGTCTCTTAACAAAACAACGACTTGCCATTGGTAAGCTAGACCTAAAATTCAACATAACGTTTATCGCACTCTTAAAACATAGGTACCCGTTATCGTACAACTAACTTAAACGTTAACAGCTTATATTCCCCATCAATTCCAGCCAGCTATTGAAAAGTAAGTGCCCAACGATACTGAACCGTAAAATCGATTTAGCATTGAATACCAATTTCCATTACTCAGATATTGGCTAACAGATCATAATCGTGAGCTATAGGGAGCGTATCCATGCGTTTGTTGTTCCGAGTACATTCGCATTTTAGTCGAGAACAGACCCGTTAGCGGGTGAAGAGTGGCGAGCTGGCAATGTTGGCGGTGTGGTACAAAGACTTCGTGCTCCATAAATCGGGGAGACTGTGACCTTCCGAGGTGAGGAGCGGCGCGGCGCCTGCGCGTCATTGCGGACCTAAATGCCGATAGATATCGTTATTCGGGGTTGAGTCCTGTTTCTTGCGGGAAACATCTACCAATAACTGTTTTAAATTGACTTTAGAAAAAGCTGGAGGTTATGCATTTTAAAAACTAGAGTCATTCGTATTACGTTTCCTGTCAGTTGTCATGACACCTTTATCGTTTTTTTTTTTGTATTATAAAGCATATTTCGTTTTTTTAGCATTTTAAATGTCCTGCCAATACTTCTGAAGATGCCGTAGATCTTGTTAAAAGAGACAAGATTAAACACCGTTTTTGCTAGCCAATGCTATTTCAGAATTTCCTAAATCCAAGTTAGAAATCCGAAATCCTAGACGAGACACTAGCAGTGTGTCGAGGGTCTATTAACAATTGAAACAGATAACGTTTTCCCTATTTATTATTATAGTGAGTCGTTATACCAACTCTCTCCTCATAAGGTTACTTATACACGGTACTTACATTCCAAATAACTTTTTAAAACTCGTTAGTAAGATGACTTCATGTTAATTTCAGTTTAGGCAAACTCCGAAGAACAGCATTTTTTGCCTTAACACCTCTAAATTGAAATACGAGCGCAAAAATATTTGCTGAACCGTTGATTGGGTTACTAAATAAACATTGGTGCACTCAAGTAGCAAATAAGTTAAGTGCACTGCAAACATTAGAAAATGTTTTTACTTCGACTTTAAGGAAAACATTATAAAGGTTTTATTTTAGACTGTGGCTGCGAAAAATGAACAGAATATCTGTAGTTATAATTTATAAAAGTACTTCCAGTAATATTGCTTTGTGTGAGTTCATTTTGTTTGTATAAGATTTGCTTTTCATTTTTTTGTATGTACCTACTATGGATGTAATTGAAGTTCATCCTTTTCCGATATCTTTATCAAAATAAACTTTTCAGTTTTGACGTGTCTTTCTTCAGAAGGTTTGATCATCAGAATAAAAGAAAAACATTAAAAAATATCTACGCTGGGGGGGTCTAAATGCCTTTCATACTAAATGCTGAAATCGTATCCGTTTGCGCGTCAATGTTCCTCACACCGTGCTCATAAATTTGTTTGCTATCCATATTCAAAATCCACGCAAAGGAAGACGTCTTGTAAAATAAATTATATCTTTATAAAAGCCTTATTATATTGACAGCGAACATCATTGACAATGAATCTGATAAATGGCCGGTAAGACCAAATTATAAACCGATGACACGATAAGAAAAACAAGAGATGAATATCTTTTAACCTTTTATGATAAACTCTTTATATTTTACTCCGTCTTGCAAGAAAACAAGGCAAGCCTCGTAATTAATGTGTAGGAGTAGATAGTAAGACATACAGGGTGTAGGTCACTTATTTAATGATATTTTAAAGGCACGACTGTAGTTGATTACCGTTTACATTTTCCTTCTCAAGACCGCTGTTGGACCTAATAGGCAACGATTTATCGATATAGATATCAATATTTATTGACAGGTTATGACAACTAGCATAGAACAAGGGTGGCTTAAAGCTATCCAACAAGCAAACTATCAGAGACAGTCAAAAGAGAAAAGATTAACAAAGGTTTCCCTGAACGAAAATCAAAACAAAAATTTGCTAATAAATTGCCGAACGCGCGTCAATTGCTGTGATGGGTGAACTAAATTATCAACAGTCAATCTTAAAACCAATCTAATTACTTGACATGTGTTTAATTTTGACACGTTGTTGATTATATCGTTCTAGAAACAAGTATGACTTTTTTCTGAGGCACCTTCAGCTTTGCAAAACAATGTTTGCTCTTGGCAATTTAGTCATAAATTACAAAATGCATGTTGACGTTAATGCACTAGTAAATTATATTTATTACAAAATATTACACAATAGTCATTCAAACTTAATTGTCAAAGCGTGTTCTTTTGTATTTCTCAAAAATAAGTTTTTACCAATGTCCATTGAACGAATTAACACTAATTGTGTGGCCACGTTCAGCAGTAAAAGTCGGGCTGAAATAACAACAGCGACGCGTAATAACAAGTAGCCAGGCAACTCGTCACTTACTAAGATTACGGTAACCTGTTTACCTTTGTTGACACTTACGACTTGTGCAGCATCAAACAAAGATTCCAGGTCAGACTAGCTGTGTCACGCTACTGTCCACCCAAAGAGCTGTAATTTTTCTGCAAAGAAATGGTCAGTGGGTCGTCTTACGCCCCTAAGACGACCCACTGACCATACCTTTAATCGGCCCAGATTGATACCACGAAAAATGGTTTCATAAAAAGTTTACATTTTCGGGTTTCTAGATCAGTAATTTCTCAAAGAAAATATTCAAGTTAAGAATTATGTTAAGTCCGATAAATGACGAAAAGTGAATCACAACTTTCAAATAGAAATCATAAAATAGTCTGCATGTAGTAGTTAGACAGTAAGATCGAGGTGGAACTACGAAATAAAAACAAGGAAAGAACCTACTAAGATCTTTAGGTAGCCCTTTTGCCTTGACAACGTTCATCTTTGGATTGTTTGACTATGTAATGACACCATAATTATGTGTGTGATGTGTAATATCATCATGATCGGCCTAGCCTTTCCCCAAAGGCTAGGCCGATCATGATGATATATGAAGCGACCGCCTATCTGACCTCTACAGTAGTAAGACTGGATGTCAGACTTTTGGCTTCGTAACGACTGTCAAAGATATACAATTGACAGCCGGGACTAACGGCTTAATGTGTAATATTGTTTTTCGCACATTACGTGCGAAAAACAATATCACGTTATCAATAGCTCGTGCTGTGCCATGTGTAAATGATAGCAATTGTTTCCAACAATTAACTCCGCCAATTGAACAATTACACTTTGGACGTCAACATTCCACCTTATGAACTGTTCTCTATGAGTTTATTAGACAAGTTCACGGTTACTACTCTATAGACCAGACGGAACTGGCGATATCTGGATGTAGTTTAGTTTTAAATGAGACTCCCTGTTTTGCTGCATGCCGTATTGGGATCAATTCTCAAGTTCGGCTACATTTTATTATTGAGGTTTTCCACTCGGTATTTGTGACTTAAATATAAAGAAAGATAGAATATACTATATCGTACTTACAACAAAATTGTTACTTAGCTATTTTACAGTATTGCCAATTCTATGGATCCGATGGCGATCATCCCCATCCAGGTAATTAGTACCTGGTTGATAGCAATCCCTCTAAGTAACACGGAACTTAACTTATGAACCATAACTGGTGAAATTGTGGTGTGTTGGTACCAACACCCCACAATTTCACCGTCGTACGTCTCTGCTAAACGTTCGAGGATAACAGGTGTAGTGTTTGTTTAAACCGTCTATAATTCGGCCTATAAGGCCCCGATCGCTGGGACTTAGGCTTCTTTAAGAGCGGATACCAACAGTAAAGTAACATTTAGGGCCATACTTACACTTCCCTGCAAAAAACATTAGCTCTGCACTTTATATTCTTGTTATGGCCTATTAAGATTCAAGAACCCTAGACTGGACAAAAGCCATTCAAGCGAGAAACAATAGCAATAAATTCATATCATCTTCACGCACGTAACCTTTAATTACGTAAAGAATATTCCAAGCATGACGTTACATACGCGTGCCGATAATTACTTAAATCTCTGAGTTGACGTCACACCATTTAAATTATATTTAAATGCAAAATAATGCGAAAGTATTGACCAATTATGCGAACTCAGCCCTGCAGTGTGTTGACCTTTCCGAGTTCCATGTCAATGGCCTGGCCTGGTCCAGGAATGTATTATGTCACAAGACGACACAAAAAACTAATTATGATTTTGCACGCTTAAGGAGATTGGAGCCTCCTAAATGTCAGTATGATTTTAATAACGAAACAGCTGCATATTTTCTGCGTGTAAAGTTGAGTGTAAAATGGCTCTCCTTCAAATTATTGATAATTCTCTTTAGAGAAGTATACATTTTCTTCATCTGAGTTTTCTAAATAGATTCTGTTGCGCGCCGTAGGATTGATCTTCTATGGCTAAACTTGCATCGCATTTCCTGAACAAACATTAATATTTCCGATTCGTACAAATTACACAACGTCATATCAGCATACTAGATCAGCTGGCCACACAGAACCATTCGTACTCGTCCTATGGCTGTTCCCTGTGACAGGTCGCTATTATTATAATACTATGATTACACATCGCTTGGAGCCGAGTTATTAATAAATAGTTAATACGTACCTCCCCACTGTCCACAAAGCGACCACGGGACTTAAATCATAAAGTAATTACCGTTCTAAGATAGGCTTTCTTCTTGAGATTGAGAAATGAGTCGTTTAAAGATGGGCAGAGATATAAATCACTGCTGTTGTAACTATAAAATTTACTTGCCTTTAACATAAAGGAATGACTGGATGTTTGATTGTTCATTTATTTGATCGTTGTCACTATCATATTGACCTGGAGTCAGCCACTGCTGTTTCTGTCTGCCATAACTCACGGTTTGATCGTTGTACATACTTACCTTAGATTTATTTTCGTCTAGGATCAACGCCCTCTTTGAATTTGCTCCTTCTAGTACTTTCTTGTAAGAGCCGATTCCTTTAAAGTCTTGCCGGAGCCATTTTTACCCTTGGATGAATTCAAAACCACGCGTACGGTCACGTTTTGCAACAATATAAATTCACCACAGTATCTAAAGAAAGTCTAGCCCCCAACGCATCACTGGGGAACGCCAAAAGAAAACAATCCGAAGAAAATTTATGAAAATGTTTATTATTGTGTGGTGTTTGCCAAATTGCTGAGATAATTCACTGAGTATACCCCCACACTTTCACGTGTTTGCACATACGTGAATATATGAATGGCAGTGGACTGGGACAAAGGTCTAGAGTGTTTCTTCTTCTTGTTTATCTTATTCTCATCTACTCGTGTAGCTTCTACAAGTCTTAATCACGATCCTCATTTATGTTTTCTGGAATCTTCATATCATTCATGCCCTGATTAATCAAAAAAACATTTTTGTATTTATTTTGTTTTCATTTAATGGTATGTCATACTCATTACTTTACTTAGTAACAATTAGGCACGGAGCAATATTTCCATATGTTCAATTTTGAACATTAAGACAAGGGCTATAAAGATCAGCATTTTTATGGTCCCATAGAACGTGATCAATATAGCCTCATACCCATAAGTTTGCAACTGTGCACATGCACGACACAGGGAAAGTCAAAGAGGCCAACAGGACATCATAACATCTCGAGTAAAGCCGCGGTACGATAAGCTACATAGATTATAATTAAACCAGTAGTCGATAAATTGCGAGCAACAAGGTTGGCGATGCTTTTCATTTCACTTTCTAAGTAAATACATCTATAACATTCACTGTAATTTTCAGCAGTGAAGGGTTATTTACGGTACGAATTTTCTTTTCAAATCTCTTTGATGTTGTCTCTTAAACTATGATATAATCGGAAATATGATACGTATGCTTATTTTGAATTGATACTTCCGTGAGAATACATAATGTATATTCAGTGAAATGGGAAATGGGCAATTTTCTTGTTACCTTAGATGTTTCTTATGGCACCACAGGAAGTGATGTTGAAAAAGCGGAGCGTATTTTAAAATAGGAGGAAATTATTTATCGTCCTCAAAATTGCTAGGATTTTCTTATTAGTAGCCCGAAGTCGTGCCCAATTTAGGTATATAGTCTTGCCTGGCGAAAACTGGGAATATTAAAATGTACACCTGTGTCTAACCTTTTGGGGAATCCGGGTGTAATACTATGCAGGAATGTGTAACACATCAGTTATTGGAATATTGCGCTTATAATTCGTACACGTTATATCGCTTATATGCTCGTAAAGGTTGTCTGGGAGATATCGCTATACTGTAACCATCAAATTAGCAATATTACAAAAGTTGTGTTTAAATTTTGGTGCACAATAAAGCATATATCTATTCTATTCTAATACGAGGCCTCAGAAACAAGTCGCTATTTTTATACATTCTCTAACAGGACTCAATTATAATCAACCTTATTTATTTCAGGTCAAGTAGTCCAGTTTAGCTGGCACGAGGACCTACACGTTGGCAATCCATGCCTTGTAAGTCACATGTTTCAATATAGCTGTTCGTTTAAAAACCGCGGTACCTATGTTGTGACAACGACTCGTGCGCAGCGTCATAGCCTAGTGATTAGCGTCCAATTTCCTCAATCGACTCTCAGACTTCACACCGGGAAAACGGAAATTCCGAGAAGTGTAATTTTAGATTTGTTTTGTTACCTTTATTGACGTCTCTCCGTCCTGTGAGTATACTTTGGCACCTTTAAGCGCTATACGTCGATTAAAATGATGACATTGAGTCTCCTCAAAACTACCGAAATTATATAAGATTGCTAGATTTACAGGACAATATCATAACAATGGTTGATGGACGTAAACATGTCGTGTATTTATGGTAAATTTTCAGTTTTTTTGTGTTTTTTTTTAAACAAAATAGGCTTGCGTTTGGCCGCCTGATGTGAAGCGATGATGAGGCCTAGGGTGGAGCACACTTGCCTAAAAGAAACTGATTCACTCCACTTTGAAGAGATCCAGATTATACCGATCAGGGAACAGAGAAGAGAAAGGTTCTCTATTATTAACTCCTAAACCAATCCACCATCATTGATCAGTTCACTTAATAGGTTAGCTGAGCACCGTTTCAGCTTCAGTAACTTATTTCAGATGAAAGCTCTAAAAATAATTCTTCTAAAAGCTGGATAAAGATAGACCGGGGCCATATCCTTTAAAATACGTAAACAAAACAAGCTCTTCACCAATATCAGAATTTATATTTTCCTTTAACTTTTACAATAATTACTTGATTGGCATAAATATCTGGCAATGTTTCTGTCGCCCCTAAAATGGGAGATAAAGACATTCACACTCTTTATTTATTACTTACACTTGGAAACAACTTTTAAATTTTAATTAACATTTTAACATACTCTGGTAGTTTATCCAAATTAAGTTAAAGCGTACATTAAGTTGGGCAATAAATTAATTTGGTGGAAAATACTGTTTTTATAAAGGACTGCTGAAAATAATGCATCACGGTGACGGGAATAGTGAATGTATAATGGGTGCAAAAAAATTAATGACTTTAACGAATCCGAAAGGTACTTGTTCTCCCCGATAGTTTTTATTTCTGGAACATACCTGGGAGTCTTCTAGATACGGAGATATTGGTGGTCAAAAGTCCAAATTCTTCACAAGTTTTTTTTTAGTACAATTTTTTTTTGTTATTCGTTTACTTGACCCCAGAATATTCAATGCATGTATCATATACATTGTAAGTTCTCTTCATTGAGTCCTACAGTAAAATTATGATTTTTCACCCCAAAAAAAAGTAGTTTCCCAGCAAATTTTTTTGCGTAGGATTACTTAATTTCATGTAAAGAATGCTTGGTTGACATGTTCATGAACTTTTACACCTAACACCCAACTTTTACAATAAAGACCTTAAAACTTACTTTTCCCAAGACGATGGGTAGAGTCAGATGAACCGAGATTCAGTTCAAAAAAAAATTCCAGTCAAATCAGGCTTCTGAATTTCTATGTATTTAGGTGCTTTAATGTTGCGGATCATATTTTTTATAGAATCATCAGATTCATTTATCTGCTGTCACAGGTCCGGTTACATTGACTGTCTAATCTGTCATATTGGTCTAATGGTCGCGAGTGCAACTGCTAAGCATGACGTCCTGGGTTCCATTCCCGGGCAAAGTGCTATTGGGTTTTTGCATCACGAATTTGTCAGTAAAAGCCACGAAATCTGCATATGTGCCTGGTTGATGGTAATAGGCTCGCCCCCCTTATTATATGGGACTTATAAACATAACTGGTGAAATGTGGTGTACTATTAGCCTATAATGTTCCCACTGCTGGGACACAAGTCTTCTCTCTATTCGAGAGGGAGTAGGCTGTAGTCCACCACGCGGGCCCAGTGCGGGTTGGTAGATGTCACATGTCTTCGATTTTTTAGTTCTAGGACATGCTGGTTTCCTCACGATGTTTTCCTTCACCGCTTTTGAGAGCACAGCAGCTATTAGGTACACCCTGCCTAACCCTTAGCGGGTTACAGGCGTGATGTTATGTTATGTGATCATATAAGTAAGATTTTTGCTTTTTTTGGCATTGCTCGTGGAAATTGGCACAAGAAGAGAGAGGTCAATGACCACAGTGGATGAATTCAGGCTGTGGATAGCAGGTAACGATGACGATGAAATATAAATATGTACAAAATGACACTTAAAATCGTAAGTAATTTTTGAATTACTTACGATTATTTCAATATAGAAGGCGTTGTTATACATCCTCGTCAAATTCAAGGAAGTAACTATGCTAATAATTCTGGACGCGAATTAATAATAAAATGGTTAGGTAATATTTTTATATTTTTTTCTTATTTAACGGATATCGGTAACTGTGAACCACCCGTGTTTGAAACGCGGCCCGTCTGATCCTCGCTGATATAACCGCGCCTTCACACATACAAACAATCTCAAACGTTTATTCGATAATTTCTTATCCCCTAAACCACGTTAACGGGGTTATTCTGATATACTGACAAACTTAAACAACAAAACAGCAGCGTTTATTAATAATTAAGTAGGTACTATAATTTTAATTGCTTATTTATGTCTTTTGTGACAACCTCCAGAATTTTGACGAGGATGCAAAACAACACCCTCTATATTATACCGATATATATTAAACTATACCAATATATATAAATTATATGAATATATACCTAATGCTAATTGAATATCTACTTATATCTACTACCCTTGAACTAAATAATCAATACATCACTGTCCAAGCACCTTCAAGCATAAGAAATGAATAATCCTTAACTTTTAGCCGACACGGACAAAGGAAAAGGCGAGAGTAAACGCAGACAATATAGCTAATGCAAGAAAAAGAGTATTGCGAACTATGGACATCAATATCCCTTTATTAACACTTGTGCAGGAATCAACCAAGAGTTCATGACACAGGCATCGCAAGCGCACGTTTATAAGCTATTCATCGAGTTGAAAGTGCCGTCAGCGCGGACACGACGAATGGACAATCAGATCGAACGTATATCCTTGTTCTGCGCAGACACAATGCTTTTCTTTAAATTTTAAATGGGATTTCTTTGATTGTATTTCAAATAAGTGTTAGGTTTTATGGTTCATCGTTGCCTCTAATAAACAACAGATTCCTTTTCGCCATATCATTTTGAGAAGATGCAGCTGCAGCACGTTTTGAAAACAATCGTTTCGAACACAAAAGCAAACGGAGACGAAATAATCTCAATGATGACCATTTATGACACAAATCGAAGAATGCTGGTATTTTAATGCGGAATTAATATGAAATATTTTATCAGTATAGTCGCCGGCCGGTCTGCAATCTGCAACTGAAGCTAAATGATTTGACACTATAGGGGTCTGTACAAATGTTGAAGTGACGAGTGTCACTGTCTAGTTCTAGAGGTATAATAAAACAGCGCATCACATCGCATTTATAGGTAACGTGATTATCTAAGTGCAGAAGATAGGTAAGGTGCAGAAGATAGGTAGAGTGCAGAAGATAGGTAGGGTATCCATCTGTATTGTTACACAGCAAATAGTTTTGGAAGATCATATCACATCATAAAAATAGCAAAAGATATTCGATTGCATTTATTTTTGACACCAATGCTCTGACATCGTCTGCAAAACATGGTGTTCCATGGTTCAGTAACCATGATTACGAAGTAATGTGGCAAAAACACTTCTCTAATAATAGTAATAACATGACCTTTGTACCCATAAATACAGACACTGACAACAAACCCCCATCGACAGAATACACAAACTACATAAACTCGTTGGTACAAGCCACTAGCCACTGCAACTACCCGACGAGATGATGACATAGTCAAAGAGCTAGCGACCGGCAAGTCTCATGATTGATGTCTATGCCTTGATATCATGGAGTACAAGAGCTATCTATCTCGTTCAACATTCTGGTATCTAGGTACTTAATGCTTAGAATTGGCTATTAATATGGATGGGCAATAAAAGCCTACTTAAAGCTACGGTACCTTTACTACCAATTTGTTGACGGAACATGAGTTTGTTGGAAGCTGTGATAATATACCTAATAAAACTAAGTGTTTTATGGTTGCAAATGAGTGATAATCAAGTAGCTTTATGCATTTTAAGCACGTGTCTCTGAAACAATGTGTATTTAAGCAAAAAAACTAAGAAACGCTATATAACGTTTAGTATCCACCCGCATTACTATACCTATTGCGGTTTTTGTAATATCCAGTTGTCCAGTCGTCGAATCATTCTTGTTACTATGTATTTCCTTTATGTTACTGCAGCTGAATAAAGCCGCCCGGCGAAATAGTCACGAATGCATCGGATTGAATAACCTTTTATTTAACAAACGGCTTCCTATTGCTCATTGAAGCAATAATTCACGGGTAATGATGTAATAGGATACATTGTTGGTAATTATGCGTTGTTATAAGTCAATTCAAATATCGTAACTCAATTACTCTAAACATTCAGGAAACGTCAACGCACGGTAGCGAGCACTGCGTAGTTCTCATGGGTACTCGTAGGTATGGTGAAGGGCTTGCATAATGGCCGCGCTGATAGCGGCTGCGGCTATCTACAAGCACGCTGACAGAAGCAGTTAGGCCGTGTTCACACATCGCTTGTTAGACACCGCACAACTGCCAATTACCGCGACATACAACCCCCATACAAACTCACTTTCGCCACCAGACCCGGCAATCAGCGGTATGTTCATGGGATTTTAAATTGCAAACGAGATGGTAATTAGCGAAAACAACCGCTAAAAGTCGTGGCATTTAGCCACCGAGGGTCCTGTATGGAAATTAGGGACAAATTACGTCTCCACTCTTACTTTCATTTGTATAACAACAGTTACATAAAACCAGTAATTTATTATTTCTTAATCCGCTTTGTTGTTCTGTTTAAAGGGTTTGTGCAATTGTTGCGAATCGTATAAAAATAATGTCGATATATCAATCGGAGTGTATCGATTTTTGCGATCGATCATGACACGAATAGATCAAAACAGTCGGTCAAACGTATTCCATATCTGGAGCCGATAATCGTATGCGTGCCCGGGCCCAGCTTGCCACTTATGCAACTTATAAAATATTGCGAACTCATAAGCGCAGTGCGCCCGCGCCACGGCAGCACTGAGATGAAACTGGAGATAGAGTTAATCTAATAAGTCAGATCTGAAGCCAGACGTCGACCGAAGTAATAACTCACGGTTGAGGAGCCAGAGGTTAATTAAAAATAGCAACTTCAATCTTACGTGTCAGAGATGGAGTTAGATTAGGGATCGTCCGATTTATCCTATCGCAAACACTAAAGCGCACTTCTTTAAAGGGGAAGCGTAATAAATTATTAAATAATAGTAAATTATAAAAACGAGCACCGAGCGAGCTTTCCCCGTCGTAGAATATTTGTTCTAAGGTATTTAAATTCCAACATATTTGTTTATAGTTGAGCAAACAAACAGCAACACTTTTGTAACACCCATTAACGATCTACAAGTATTTATTTCTTAACGTTCTTGTACTAATTACGCAGCGTATAAATCAACTGTTGGTTTTAGTGCCAAATCTCGCGAATGTATCGCGTTGCGCCGCTGTTTGGACAAACCTAACTAATGTGACGCAATTTCGCACTTGAGAAATTCAAGCTATCATTTCACGGCGTTCTTAATCGCAGTCGACGGCCAGTCATCACTAATCAATTTTGCGTATGTTCTCCGCATCTTACACAAACGACCCGCGAGCCAGTCTGGTTGCAAAGCATTCCAAGTAAGCGCAATTACACGTAGGCTTCGAATGCGTATGTATCCATGAACACAACAGGCGTACAGGTATAGAGTGATATAAGGAGGCCTAAGGAAAGATAGTTGGATTATGCAAAGAATACCTAGATATATGAAAAAGTTGGGTGTGAATGAAAATTTGAGAAAGAAAGAATAGAACGTGTTGCGCTTACCCCGAGGAACATGGGACTATTTTAACACCTTCATTTGCACCAAACGATTTTCGTTACATACGGAGCCCCGTTATATTCAATTTCCGACGCTTATAAAGTACCTTAACACACCTAACACACCCCACCAACACGCAAACCCCTGATTGAAACACGTATCGAACAAATCGAATGTCATACAAGGATGTGAACACTAAATATGTGGGTGGAATTGTGAAATGAAGCATTTTACGATACGACAATGTGAACTATCAATAAAAAGGATATTATTTTAAATCAGTCGTCGCAACAAAGTACCGATCATGTAACAAAACAATTTTATGACAAAGTGAAACGTAACTGCTATTGATAACAACTAGTTTGAGAACATAATCCTTAATTGTGTTGTTGGACAAAGATACTAGTTGACATTACCGCTAAACGGCACATTATGCTGTGAGGAACGTAATTAATAATACGTCTGGGTAAGAAAATTACAACATTTTCACATTACACATTCTGAATTTATTTCAATGTTGTTAGCATCATTTACAATAACATGCATGCAAATAGGTTAATTATGTTTAATGGAGGTTCATCAACTCAACATATGGAACAAGGCTTTGTTTTACTTTACCCTGAATAAAAATTCACTGAGAGCTACAACATAAGTAGCCATCGCACGTCCCATTATTCCGCATCAGAGGGTCTACTCTCTAAGTCCGTCAAAGAAAATATTGGTCCGTCCGTAACTAGCTTTATACTTAGAAATGTACCCTACTCCTTAATATTTTCGAATTCATGAGTTTTGAAAACACATCGGGAGAAAGGACAACTGTCCAATCGTGTTGTCATTAATTTTTAGTTCGAGCGCCTAACGAATCTCATGTCCGTAAGTGATACGTAGTAGGAAACTACCGTAACTTCGGCCGAAACTACGGATATCGTGCTTAAAGAGTAGACCCCCAGCACTTACTTCAGCCGCATCACGTAGGAGTACTAGAAACCTTGCGCCGAGCCACGGATAAAGTACTGATTCACTGGACACACTCAAAGATAACTGTAAGTAGTGATTTCTACCATTTATCCTGTCAATCACTGCTAGTTCCTAACAAACACCGGTCAAAGGTGTAGGAAGGCCTCAATCAAATCAATGATACGGAGAAATGTAACAGATACCTTGTAACACATTCGAGTGTACAAGAACACCACTGACCCTCTTGTTTCCGTCAATCATAACATAGGAACCTACGGTAAGGTATTGTTGAGACCGTTAGTTAACTTTTATAAACTGCTGTGGCACGTTTCGCACATTAAATAGAGTTGGTTCCTCGGTTCCTGATGACTGTCTGCTCGTTACAGACGTTCGTTAGATCGCTCGGCCAGTTATCACGCCACTTCGCAGGAGTATTGCCCATTGGAAATGCTCCGACAAGATTTTCTTCTAATCGGTTCGTCCATTAAACGTTGTACTCAAAAATAAACAAACTCCAAGTCTAAGCACAGTCACCTCAGCTAATATAAAACAGTGCGTCTTTGATTAATGAGAGTTTGCACACATTTGCTAAGTTATTGGCTAATTAGGCATACCACCAAGTGTGAGGCACCGTTTAATAACGCATACTTATCGCTAATTACCTAACGGGTCTAGCAGACTTAACATTAATGCTAAGACACTACTTGGAACCATGTTGGGAATAAGTGCTGGTTTAAAATGTATTACAATGAACTATACTGACGGCTGGCCAGACAATAGCCAATTTCGTAAGGGACAACAACCCGCTGCAGGCGAATTAACTGTCTCATATCTAGAATGAAGTCGATTACTATACAAACAGTATTTTTCGTGTTTTCTAACAAAACTGTGTAAAGCTCGTTGTGGGTAATCCTAATCAACTAAACATCTTGACGCCTGACAACAAGGTTAACAGCAGCTGCGATCAATATTCTTCCATTAAAAGAAACATATTTCGTAAAACATCCTGCAGCGGTCTCGTTGCACTCGATAAAAATAAAAGCGAACAAGTTTCTAGTAATTAAGCCAAAACTCCGTAAGGAAAGTAGGTCGTAGGTGTCTCTGAAATAGTTTCACCACTCATCGACTCTGGTCATATTTAATTTTCGGAGGTGAAGGACCGAGTTGCGTGTACTGTTTGCGTGCATGATCAATACGAGATTCGTACATTCGATTCCGGCACTTACTTACCGACAGGCCCATCAATTTCGGGACACCTTCGGTCTTCGGAGAACTTTCGCCAGAAGCACGAACCGAATCTGATAGGTATCGGCAATGTGGTCATTAATGCAACGGCGTGTCGTACAGCGCACTAGGTTGGACGTTGCAACATGTTACGTAGCAACAGTTTCAAGATATTTTTGTCTCGTTCAATCAGGCGGGGTGTGGTCATTGTCACATGGACTGAAACTGATACCGGTCAGCTGTTCATACTCACTTATCTCTTATTGTGTAATAAAATTAAACCTACGATTGTTTCAACACTTGTGCTTACCATACAAGATCAAAATGCCGATGAGAGTATTCGCTCAGAACGTACCATGAAGTCATGCCTATTATTCCTGACAGGTTAACTAGAGTTAAAATTAGCTTACGAGCATTGCTTGAAAGGAATCGCGTTTGCAATATACAATTACATTGGGTTAAAAGCGAAGAAGATTGTGACAGTGACAGGTTCGCAGACCATAGCCGTTCAGCCACAGAAAAAGTTTACTTACGAACAAAAAAGAGAAAAGTGATACGAGGCTTTCTAAGGACTCTCCTTTCTATCTACATTTAAGGAAAGGGAAATCATCAATCAACCGAAAAGAAATGTACCAGTTTTGGAAACAAAATTAAAACAAAATATAACTTTCACGCCAATTTTTGTTGACAGGTTGTGTGATTAAAACCAAAACTTCGATTATAGATGACGGATTCCTTCCGGATCAAAATGATTAGATTTTTTGAAAGCTGTTACTTTTCTAGGTGCTTAGAACGGACAACTAACTTCCGTATACCCACTAACCAAAACTTTAGCTGGCATTAATGAGTAAAGAGTAGACTTGGGAAACTTGAATGTATCTGTAATATAACAAATAAGATATTCATACACCGTAGTGAATATAAATAAACGAAAAACATAAATAGCTACTTGGAGACTATTATAATAAATTATGTTAAACAAAAACTGCTCCACTGAGTGTTTGAGCGAATATTCCTCTCGATTGGTCTCGGCGCGCGCAGGCGCCCTGCTGCGCCGATCCCAAGTATATCGCCATCATTGCACCATTACTGTCTTCCTTCAGCTACTGTAGATCAAACTCGTGCGCAACCCGTCACATTCATACTTATAACGGTCCCCTGCAACTCTATACAATTTAAATAATGAGAGAACAAGTCGCCGTTACGTGTGTAAATTAACTTCTGCTCCTGTAGTCCAGTGAAGGTTGCGTGTAGGTACGTAAAAATATGTCATATTTCAGCCGCCTTAATAGTTTCGCACGTTTTTAATGAAGCTTGCATCTGACAGACAGTTGCCCCAGATGTCACCGAGGTAATCTCCAAATTGCACGTGTCTTGTTCATTTTTTCCAAAAATGAAACCACAGCCTGGTGAATGATTACCTTCCCGAATATGTCAAGGAGTAAGTAGGGTACAGTTATCAAGTCATCAAAAGCTATTAAGCTTATATGAAATTTTGTTCGATTACACCTATTCTAGTTATTTATCCGCACTTTATATATGATAAACAGGGTCATCAGAAGTCGATTTAGTAACCGTGTAATCCTAGTACCTACAACAACAAAAAATTTAACAAAACTTTTGACATCAAAAAGTTTAGAGGTTAACTTTTCATAATTCGAATAAAGGGGTGAAATTCAAAAAGCATTGGTACAAGTAGTTTAATCGTATTGCTTTTGTATTATTTCGAGGCCACAGGTCATTATCATATGTCTGTTTAGAGTAATAAAACCCGTGATTGACAGTTAGAGGCCGACCACAGACTGAGTAAAAGTTTTAGAATAATCATTAAACGTTTCTGGAAAAAAAAATTGGCAACTCATTTGTATGGTAGCCATCGAGACGTCGTCTAGCCATCGCATTTTTATTTATATTTTGCAATTAGACAAAATTAATTATCATCTGAATTTACCTGTCACTTAGTTGGAAGGTTCCACATACGGTGGTCGCTGTTAAGCTAAACGACGTCTTGTGTTTATCGTTAGGTTGGTACCAAATCAAGTGGACCCAACTTTTTGGATCTTTTGTGAAGAGAAGCCTTATCAGTAGTATTGTTAGCGCTTACCCCGGCACTCTCCTTTTAGGGCAATACAGGAGTCAGTGACTTTACACAATGCAAAACAAAAACCGCATCCGTAAACTTTTTCACACAAAAGGCGCCAAAATCATAACTTTTAACGTCCGCATTTACACATTATAACCCTGAAACATAAAACGTCTGCGTTATTCAACACGAGCGTATACAGCCACCATTTTGTTATGTAGGTAACTGACATTAATTGTTAAAAGTGTGATATTGACACGGAATCTTTACCTTTCGTTATGCTGCAAGTGATTTGGGAAAATAATAATCACACACGAAACACAGATTTGTTCATAAATTGTTACACCGTTAACTTAATACGTTGTGTTCGGTTAAAAGGCGAGAAATTTGTAATTTTT
Organism: Cerastis leucographa; assembly: GCA_963082945.1. Taxonomy (NCBI): domain Eukaryota; kingdom Metazoa; phylum Arthropoda; class Insecta; order Lepidoptera; family Noctuidae; genus Cerastis; species Cerastis leucographa. The sequence continues at coordinate 12,890,092 of OY720356.1, read as the reverse complement.
TTCGCCGTAAGTTACATGCATCCATCATCTGTTGTTTTGGGAGACCGTTAACGGGCCGTCAGTACTTCAGCCTGGAGTGAAAGGTGGACAGAATTAATAGATTTCATACTTCACCCTTACGTCGCCTCCGTATATTTATAAGTATTTAAGTATGCAGTCGTGCCCTGAATTGAAGCGGTAAGTGGGGCACGGTGATCGTTTACTCGTATGTTGAAATACGAAGAAAATACAAGATAATGTGACATTGACCGGAGAAGTGAGTGCTAGCGTACGGCAGATGCGTTACTGAAAACAAGAAGTACAAGTTTCTAAGATAGTTTGGTCTTAGTTAAATAGTTTATCAATTACGTTTGTGATTCGATTATAAACACATATGTAGCATATTAAGAACGGAAATAATCAATCATTAAAAAATATGTGTTGTTGGTTTAAACGACTAGACCGAAAGCTTGTTTCTGTGAGCTTTTAACGCTATTTAATTTGTATGAGCGGACTTGGTATTCGCAAAGTTTTGCGTCTAATTGTACTTTGATTTAGAATAGAATGAGGACAAATAAAACCTGAAGCCGTCTTACGGAAATATACAACACGGATGAATGGAAACAGCCACAATCACCTTCTAAATAATGTTCAGCCCCCTCATTGTTTCCTGAAGTAACATCTTTACTATGCAACTAAACCACGATCGACGTAAACAAAGTAAAACTGTAGCATAAACCCTGTTGGAACTAAGAAAGGAACATAAAATAGTTGTTGCTCGTATTATGCACGCCCCTACGATGATTCGCAAGGCAATAAATTTAATGCAGTGGACAGCAAAATTGTTGTTTTGACCGCACGACTTTGCAATGCTTTTATAAAAACTTTATGCTTCCTTTAATTTAATGGCCTATTGACAGAAAACGTTTTGTTCGTTGTCATCATTAAAATTATGACTCGTTTTATGTGGTGCTAATTACTGTGTAGTTTTTAGTCTTGTGAGCTAGCGTTTCGCTCTCACTGGGAAAGTTTACGGTCATTGACAGTGTGATACGTTGTAGTCGGCTGTGATGCAATAAATATCGTAATGTGGAGCGGCAATCCCACACTCGCGTCTTCTTTCCTAACACGGGCATCGCTGGGAGCAAAATAAAGCGGTCCCTGACGTTCGACGGGATGTCGTTTTACCAAAACGGGTAGCCGCACTACATAAGGAGCTCAATCGTACACTTTTTAGCTTACTACTTTCTTAAGGTTTGTACGCTGTAAAATCGATTCGGAGAAAAACTCGCATAGAAATATACTTGCGGTTGGTAACAGTAGTCCTTACAGATGCACTTTCTCAGTTTCTGATACCTGCTTCAGATTATACAGGACCATGAATAATATACAGGACCATGAATAAAAATGAGTACAGACCTATCTACTCATCTAAAGCTAAGATGGAAAAATAAAGAAATAGAGCTACAAACAGTCGTTCATGATTTCTTGTTTACTCTTCAAGAACATTCCTAAAATACAGCCTTATCTTTTCGGCATTCCGCAGCTCCTTTACGGTATGAACATTTGTCAGGTAGGGTCGCGTCGAGACGCCATAAAAGACAACCGGTAGAATGTTCGCGAGTGTCTGAGCAAGCCGCACCGCCTCTCCGGGCCACTGCGCAGCCTCAAGCCACCATGCACACCATGTACCACCGTAGTACTCAGCAAACGCATTTATTATTCCCAGATACACATGATATTCGCTATCTTTACACACGAAGAAAACAGAAACAAGTTTTGCCACTTATTTTCGTCTTTATTCTCTGCGTGCATCTATGCATCCGTGCATCTTTAAATTACCCAACAGCCTTCAAAATAGAAAGGAACGTCTTTAACATTTACATATGATATGACCTCAGACTATGGTTATTAAAACCTAGTTTTGATTAACCCACTCTGGAGACCCCAAATCTTAATTGTGAGTTTATACAAATAGTTAAGTCGTACCGATTGACAGTTAAGCAGTAACCGTTAAGCTTAATGAGAGTTCTAATGTATCCATTTCACCAATAAAAGAGAAGTGAAGTATAAAACTTAGTAAATAATAAAAAACTACCGTTTCGATTGATGCTGTATAGCGAATGAGGTTAGTCAAGCTTAATTTAAAAGATAAAAATCATAGAATTAAAATCGCACTAACTAATTACATCTTTTTAGCAGTTATTAAAGCGGAATCATTTTGTTTACCTTTACTGCGCTATTACGGAGTTATAGCCAATTAATGTGAGCCAGATTTAGACGCAACGCCCAATGCTTAGTCTGACGTCACATGTCACAAGCTTACTGAGATGAAATACGTGATCATTTTGAGGGAAGAGAGAAAGACTTTGTTTAGAATTAAGTACCAGAACCAAACACCCATAGCTATAAACCAGCCCTTAACAACACTAAAGGACGGTCTTCGCTCAGAACATAGGGTTTAAATTTTTGAAATAGGAAGGAGCTAACCCGTGGTATCTCTCATTCAGTCAATTATGACTACTCCATGTTAAATACCATTTTCCGGACAGGTCTAACGTTGACCCGAAGAAAACAGCTGGCCCAGACAGGATGTGGGAGGCAAAGAAGTGGGTGTCGTGGGGCAATGCGACTCGCGGGAGGCCCAGTGTGACAGGCTGTTGATGTAATTTTATCTTTTTTTTTGTTCTAGCTCCAACCACTCCGAACATAAATCAAAGTAGAGAGATATTGGCGACATTTTTATCAAAGCAAACAATTTGCATTCCATTAAAATAATCAGGTCGCAGCCACACAAATATTTACACATCTGTTTCCTTTCGAAATGTTGTAACGTGTGACGTAATAGGGAATTCCTTGAGTGGTGTGACGTATGCGAGTCGACGAACCGTGGAAGTCCGGCAACACTCCTGCGCAGCACCCGCGCCCTGCAAATGTCAAGAACTCCGAGTGCGGTTACGTAAACGGCCCAGTTACCGCTACATACGACCTTTGAAAATTGACTCGTGTTTTAAGGAAATCTTGACACCCGTTATAGTTTGGGTCTTATTGGATGTCAAAGTTCACTATTGTTCTTGGAATCGGACGTAACAATACATTTTGGTTTGATTGTATTACAGAGCAGCTTTCGATGTAATCCGTAAGTGAATGTATGCAAGCAGAAAAGTGGGTAAGTAAAAATAACTTTGAAGAATTTATAATATAACGAGAATTCGGCTATGATTTTCGAGGAAGATCTTTAATAAAGGCAAACAGAAGTAATAAGCAATAAAATAAGCGAATGGTACCTAAAAATAAAAATAAATTGTTTATAAGTTAACGGGCAGTATAGCATAGTGAAGCTTAATTTATGATTAGCTTTTTACCCTGATATTGTATTTTACATCAAACGTAGTTCTACATTGTCGTCCGCCCAACTGCAACAAAATTCAGGGGTATTCTATACGGGGCGGTGCCTGTGTACAGATGCGGGTGTTTAGTAAGCCTTGGTGTATGTACGAGTATATGTCCACATATTATAGTCATAAAATGCCATCGGCATGGAAATGACAAACACCTGTTAGACGATAATTCCGTTCTCTCACTCCGAACTAATAACTATTCATAAAATCACACTGAAATAAATTAAACATGACGTTTTAATAAAACAAATCTGGTGATAGTAAACATATGAACGCGGGGCGTGTCTAATGTTTACATAAAATAAATTAGAATAAACCGGTTTATATTAATTGGAGCGTAAGAACATTACCGTGTGTGAGTCTAATTTGTGTAGCGTTACGTAATCTTCGAGGTATATGTGTGTAACTTTAGACTAGCTGTCCCCTAACGTTAGCCGTGCCGACTTATCAATACAACATGTACATGTTCACACTTTTGCAACATGTGTTATGACCTTTTTAATTGACAGACTGAAAAAAAGACGGAGCGACTCATGCGCCGAGTAGGAAAGATTGTGCGTTATGCAAGGCGGAAGTCATAAGGAAATGGAAAAGAGCGATTGTAAAGAACTGGAGTTAGAACAATAGGAAAGTAAGAAGAATATAGGCACTAAATAACCATATACTGTTTATGGCAGATGTAAAACTAACATGCACCTAGCCAAGTAATAACTAGACGCGATGTCACTAAGTTATAAACGTGAACTTTATCAAAGCACTGTACGCATCACTTGCTTCCTTAGTCATACAGGAAACGCGCCAGGATACAGTGACTCATCAAGGTTTACTCATTTTGAAGACAGCACCTTAGAATAGGACTCCCCATAAAACAGAGTTGTAAATCAGCACTCACAGCTCATAAAAGGTACGTAAACTAAAATTTTACTGCAGATATAATACATAACCAAATTTATTTAAATTCTTTTTTGTTATATTATATTACATTTTACAAATTAATATTATTTTTAAAACTAGATAACTAAAATAACAACAAATTATAAAAGGGCGTCAAAAAACTCCTCCTCAACGCTGTCAACTGGTAACGTGCCCAAGAGACTGGCGGCGTTGCCACGTTGTATGGCAATACTTAGCCTCTGGCCAAAGTAAAACCCAGCCCAGCAACCCAGCCGTGGGTCACGGGAAGTGTCAACTAGGCGTTTAGAAATTTCCTTGAAAAGGCTGTGAGCACTCGGACCCCACGGCCCCAGAGTTTCAACCCCAAACGGCTCGAAAATATAGTTACCACAAAGGTTACTATATTTACGCCGCTTGAGGTTCTCCGCAGCCGCAGCGGCAGATATTAGTTAAAATAAAGTCGTTAAAGGAATCTAAGCGTTCAGAAATACAATTTAATTTCTTCCGTGTGTAAAGCGAAACTTATTGACAATAAAGTATGAAGTGTTAATTGCTACTCACGACTACCGTTATTCGATTAAGTTCAATTAACACGAGTGTTAAACTATATTTATCATGTGTTTTAACAACTTATTGAATTGTACCGTTTGACATCTGAGTACATTGTCTCAGACTATGCTGTTTCATTGGCAATCATAATTACGAGTACATCAACAGAACTTAAAGATAGTTTCGTAACATGCAATAGAAGATAATCTGTGATTTACTCTTTAAAACAAAATTTAAAATTTAAAAAACCCCCGCAACAAAACACCACTAAAAACCAAAAATAATTTAATTAATTTTTTGTTTTTTAGAGGTTCATTGTGTCGGGGGTTTTTTAAATTTTAATTTTTCGGGGCTCAGATCCCCCCCTCCCTGGCAATGCCCATGACAAGTGACAAGATTTCAAACCGACTAGACCTGTGGAAGTTGTTTATATCCTTTCATCAACTGGAAAAGAGGTGATGATCTTCAAACGGCTGAGCATATTTTCACCAAAACACTCTCGATTAAAATATTAATATTCTTTCTAACAAATACCAATATCGGTTCAACCGTTTAGCAGCTACAATGCCACAGACAGACACACAGATACACACGTTAAACTTATAACACCCCTCTTTTTTGGTGGGGGGTTAAAAACAGAATTGTTTCTTACAGCCCTCATCCAGAAAAAACTGCTGGTAAAAATAATACAGTTGTAAAAAGTAAGACAGACAGTGCTAAAGCATTCGGAGTGTATTCACAGGACCAGCAGACACCTTGTGCACCGAAAATAACAAGAGCATTGTAATCAGCAAAGGGTTAAGTTTGTCTCACTAGGCATACATCCCGGAAAAATTAAGGTATTTCACTAGTAAAGCCAGACAGGTAATTTTATTTAAGTTAGTTTGACCAATAATTTTAGAGACAGTTATGGTAAACATCGCTCAACGTACTGCAGTAAAAGTATTTTCCCTACCCGCAAGCAACTGACTAACAGACAGATACAATCACCACACTTTTTATCATTAGACCTAGAAAATAGAGATTTCTACAAAACGAGCCAATGGCGCCAATATTCTACCGTAAATAGGGGTGGTCGGCGGCGCGGGCGCACCGTACTAAATCACGCACTAATAACTACCAAGAGTGATACGATCGCCGCTTTCAATAATAAACTTACCCAATTGTGCCCACCGCCTTTCATAGAAAGCACACCGTGAAGTTCTTTACCGGTTTCCTACCACAATTACTAGCAACAATGATATTTCCATTAACTACTTATTCTAAATTGAAATTATCTAGATCAAGATCGTAGTGTAAGATAGAAATGCATTTACTGACGCTTAAGTGTGGAAATTAGTTCAGTGCTGTAGGATATTTCTGATTGGCTGATAATTTCAGATTTTGATGTGAAACGTCTAAATGCGCGACTAAGCAGTAAAATCGAATCGTATGCCGTGACGGGAAATGGTGTTGCACCCCCACCCCCTATGTCACGTAAAATCAACCTTTTCCCATTAAAATAAAGTTGGTTTTGGATTGCTTGTGGATGTTGTTTTGTTTTGGAACGATCCACGCTCAATTTTTGAAGTGAAAACTTCTTTAGCCGCGTTTAGCGATTTTTGATAGAGGAAAAACTAATGAGTTTGCGTCACTGATGACCTCGACATGCTCGTGTCATATTGCGCCAGACTAGACACGCGATTAAAAATTTAAAAAAGGACACAGTAATCTCATTGTTTTGAGTTTGCACTTCTACCGGCAGTCTTTATATAGATAGACTGCCTATGTTTTTTTTTCTTGGTAATACTACCTTCTGAGTTTTCAAATGGCTGCAGCGTTTTTGACGAAAAAGGGAAGCGTGGGCGCTAATCTTGATGGTATGCTAAGTTGTTGCATTCCTTACTTGGCGATCATAAAATTTATTTCAGAAACATTTATTCATTTGCATGTTTTTACAATGCTAAAAAGTTAACAAAAAATACCCCTTGTTTCAAAATAATGGGTATGACAGCCTCTTACTTCTACGTTATTCAAGGATCCATCACTACACAGTAATTCAAGCGTAATAGTCTTGTGCTCCTAACCAAGCCATGTCTCATCTCATGGAGTGTCCCCAATGTCCGTTCACCTGAATCCTTGATGATCTGAAAACGCCTCAGATAATGCAATAGACATGGCCAGCTACTGGTCTCGAAGAGTATGCTTACATAGAAATATACTATCGATTATAAAATAAGAATCCCTTTTTCTTTTAAAATCGATAGTATACTATCTTTCCAGCTCTATATATATCTATCTGTCTTGCTGTCGATTAGGATTAGAGACTATATTTAAAAAAAAAAAACACGTACATAACAATCACTATTGGATGGAACAACTTTTTTCATATTTCAAAGTAATTCATCATCTTAAGTACGAGTATGTTCTTTTTTACCTATTATACTATAAAATAGTTGGTCAATATTTCAGTACACTTCTGAAAAGTTTAACCTCTCTCTAATTTAATAACCAATAAATTAACTCGGTGTTCTCAGTTGTAAATAATTACTAGACAATGCTAAACTAATAGTACTATTTTAAGAAAGAGAAAGTTTGAAAACTATCATGATTTATCAATGAACAAGTTAAACTTAAATGATACAAACAAACTTCATATCACTACAGTCGTTTCCTAAATTGATTTATTTTACGATGCATTTTTGGTTTTTGTATATACCGTGGATAAAATATTATTTGTCAAGCCTCCTTACGCAAAATTATAAATGTTCAGTACATCCCCTTAAGGGAATGAAGTTTTACAAATCCTTCTTAAGTGCACCACCCCATACTGATAAAAGGAACTCTATTTCTAAAATGCATGCTTCCAAAACCTACGGTTTAGGATGCAAAATCTGTCTCTGAATGAATAAATTTTATATTTTTCAGTACATTAAGGTAACAAGCAGTTATTGCACTAAGTGTGCATTAGACAAAGCGTTATTAATTGCCCTCTCATTTCTAAATAACGCGAAGTGATTATTCTAAAGCGAGAGATTTATTTGGAGAGCTGTACTGACCTTCGCAGTAATAAAGACTATCGTACTAACGTCTAAACCGTTTTATTGTGTCAATGTCGCAATTCAGACTATCATTTGGACGTAGAATATACTTTAGTTTAGCTAATGATGTGCGCCAACACAGTAATTGTTAGTAAACAAAATAAATGAGCACCATAAATAAATTATAGGTACACATCTAAGCTGCCTCGTTGATCACAAGAGCAACTCTGGTGAGATTGAGGACCTCGGTTCGATTCCCAGGTTTATCCACAGGTGGCGTTTTATTTGATTTATCAATCACTGACGAATTTCTCATTAGCACATGCTAGTACCTCGTTATACTTACTATCTGTTATAAGCTTCAATGGCTTGATGCGACTGCCCTCGCACTGAAAACCTTCTTTGTTGCCATATGGCGATTGGCGGAACCAACTGACGAAATGTGGGAGTAGGTGCTATAGGTAGACTTCTGTTTTACTTTTTGTGGATAACATGTGTGTTATGTGTTAATTAAATGGGAAAGTCCATGATTACAGTTATATTATTCTTCCCGTTTATTATTTTCTACCCATCTCAACTATTTGAAATCGCAGTCTTATATTTCCATTGCTATGGCTTTTTATACAAAGGAGTCTTAACTCAATAGATTAACTGTCGAATACATTTAGTTTGGACGATCCCTTAGACATATAACATAGATGCATTTAAGTGCACTTTCCAAATCGTTTATTAAAACGTGCGTTTTATAAATGATAGTGGTATGAGCGGCTTGCTCAGGCACATCCACGCATCACTCGGCATCACACGTCACGGGCCACACGATAAATCTTCTTTTGTTTAGTTCGTGTAAGATGTTATAAACAAACACGCAGGCGGCGATGAGACACGCTTGGGGCTTCACTAGTTTTTGACCGTGGTGATGCTCAGAAACAGTCAACGGTTCTTGAAAAATAGACTTGCTTTGCTTTGCTTGTTAAACAAATAATTAAATTTGAAAATAGAACTGCAGGGTAATTGTGTAACCTGTAACCTCTCGCCTCCGGCCCTGGTTCAATCCATGGTCCGGAGCGAGAGGGAATGGGATGCCGTCGCCTCCTTCTGCGAAGCAGTCATGCTAGCGAAGGAGGTGGCGGAACGTGAGAGGGAGAGAACCTCACGTCCCAGCCGCCGCGGGAGACGCCCCGGGCGTCGGGGGGCAACCAGTGGCCCCCGGCCACCGTAGGCGCGAGCCTGTGGACGGTGAGTAATGGGCTAGCTCACCGTCCGTCTCATGACGACAGGCTGTGTCGACGGCGCGTACGTGTTCCACGCGCGCCTCAAGGTGATGTTAGCAAATCGGAAGGGGTCCGAAAGGGCCGATGCCTGCCAGGGCTGCGGGTTGTTCGAAAGAGATACCGCGGCCCTGGAACACAAAGGGCTAAGAAGGAACATGGGTGGGTTTTAGTCAGTCAAGTCTGACACTCCCTCCCGCTCCGCACAGAGCGGGAGAAGTCATTAGATGAATTCCCATCCGAAAAAAAAATAAAAAAAAAATGGAATTGTGGAACACAAGCACTATCACATTTTTATTATTGTTGACAGTTCAACAATATTCATTGCGTCATTTACGTTTTCCAGCAGATATTCTTTTCAACAATATAAAGCAATGGATGTTCCGTCAATATATTTTCAGGATAAAAATTGTGGTAAGCAATTGTGATGCTAGTTAAAATCCAAGCAAGTATTGCTTAGTAGTTCAATGCATAAAGCGGCAAATTAAAGAAATCAGAACTCTCAAAGGCTTGCTGGAGGCTCTAGTGGTGATAGATTCGCAATACTATAAATTATGTTGAATCATTGGTCCCACATGGAAAGTTATCAACCTAACTGGTGGTCTTGATTCAACTACTTGAATAGAAGGCGATATCCATGTTTTATCAAGAGCAGCTGTAAAAAGCTGCTACTGCTGTTTAAAGGTTATCGCTGGGATAGTATTGTTATTACTGAAAATTCCAAATCTTATATAATTTTGCATACAGCTTTAGTCTTCGAAGGGTTAAACAGAAGTGCTCCTATATAGTACCTGGCTAAAAAATGCCTGATGGAATACAATAAAACTTTAGCTGACCTGAGGAATAGTATCCAAGACCACGTAGGTCGGTCGCAGAGGTGGTCTAGATCATTTTAAAATTGCTATAAAATTAACCCACACCAAGTGAGTGAAGATTATCACTAGTTGTTTTTACTAGTTGACGAAACTATATCCATGATTAAAGTAACGCCTGATTCTATAAATTATTAAAAAGTACAAATAATTTAGGTGTGTAAAGATTCCGGACAAACGACAATTTTCAACATAGCGACAAAGTTTTGTCTATTTCTTTTTGTGTGCAGTGAAAAGGAGGCGCCTAACATTGTGATCATTAAGACGGACAATGTACGCACACGGGTATGTGTTTAATTATAATTTGTAATAAGCTACGGCTTGTAGCTGTGTACTGATCGCTTTATAATTTTTATTTATGGATAAATTATGGCCCATTTCTATGCGTTAGCTATATATATGATAGATTGGTTGTTTTCAGAGATAACATGAGTTCAGTTTATGAGCATATTTGAAAACCTCGTTTGACGCGATACATAATCCTGTTTAAATTAACACCAAGTGGTCAAATTATTGTATTAGTATGATTGCCCTGAAATATTTCGATCAGAGGATTGATAATCCAGTAGTTCACCATAGTGTACGCAGTCATTTAGGCGAAGAAGTGTGTTTGAGAAAAGGTGCACGGAAAAGAGTAACTATGGTGTTTTTTAACTATGGATAGTTAAAAAACACCATAGTTACTCTTTTTAAATTATTTGGTTTCACATTGCTATTATGTTACAACGTTAGTAGGCACTTAAATATGGGAGGACAGTGTAGGCCCGATAATAAGTCGTTGTTTACTTCGCAGAAACGTAAAACAATATAAAAAGTTAACAAGCATCTATATAGGAATCTACAAGGCCTATTGTTTAGATATTGCACAAGATAGGATGAAATATATCGACAAAATCATCGATGTCCCATATAATTGTGGACTAGACTATTGATATCTACCGTACACGAATCCATAAAGCTAATATTGGGATGGGAACATAAACTTCATCGAACAAAACATATAACACTGCAGCAAACAACATAGTCTTTGCATAATATTCTATGTTTCAAATGGCTGTATTTGTAATACAGAGATTATTACAGTAATTAAATTTCTACTAAACTGCTGCTTATATAAATGGCATTATTAATGCAATTAATAAGACTTAACCGTGCTAACTACTATCCGTTAACTTAGTGCTGGCACATTAAGCAGCTACTTAGACACTACATTTCAAAGCTTTACTAAATAAATTGTTTAATTAAGTACTTAAACACTTGGCTGTTTTGGCATAGATGTTATCACCTTGATTGATTACAATGCTATGAAATTTTAATAGACCAAATTACTGTCATGGCCTCTATCAATCAAGTTAAACTATCGCTGGTATTCACAGTCTACTGCTGGACAAAGACCAAGTTGCGCCACAACCACGGCATTCAAATCCGCAAGCCAAATTCCATGCTTGGCTTGTTAAGTTCTGTCCCTTAGCTATCCAAACTGTCCACGTATAGGACGTTTTGAAATTGGAAAAAATTAACTACTTCAAATGGACCAACCCACTTCTACTGTGTTATTTATAGGCCAAAAGAAACCAAATATACCCAAGCTAAAGACTTTTTACTAGATAAAACAAACAACAATCAAATTACACAACGAAAAATTGATAAGAAGACCACTTACACAAAACAATAGCCAGGCTTAATCATCGTTTACTTTCCGTCACGATTCGCGACTGACGCCGAATCCGCCCATTTCACAACACAATGATTAAATAATTAATAATTGCTGCCATTAGGAAGTAAAGGCCATATTAACCGGATTCACCGGTGGCTTAAAGTTACATAAACCTGCTCAAGGAGCGATGGAGTACATTTTAGACGTGTGCGCGTTAAAGGACTGTCACGACTACTCGTCAACTTTTAACGAGTGATTTGTCTTCGGTGAATTCAGCTGTTGAGTAATGGCGTTTTATTTTTAAACGGATTGGAATAAATATTGGTTTTAAATGAATATTTTTGAAGACAAAAGCTTAATTTCTAGTTCAATTTGAACTATATGCCTTCAGGAGGCGGACGATGATTGTGCAATAATTAGAACAGATCGTTTTAAGTTGTCAGAAAATTTTGAAGCAGCTCAATTCAGTCCAGTAATAAATAATTTGAGGCTTTACCAACACTGTATAATCTAAACTATTTCTTACTGAGGACACGAAAATTCACATAACATTTTAACCCCTTAGAACTCCAACGAATCACAGAAAGCATTAAGCGCCATCATTCGTGAATAACGGCTACTAGATAAAATCAGGAGACAATACTGACTAACAGTGAGCGATAAAAGTACATCATGCACTTAGCAAGCAATACATTTAGTACAAACGGATAAATGTCATCGTGGGCAAAGTAATGGCTCGTAATCCGAACTAACAGGAAAGTCCGACGGTAAAATGTGAATTAAGTGGTAGATTCAGAATGCGAAGAAAGGTATCGCATATGACTAAAAAAGTGATGAACTGAAACAAATCTGAAAAAAAGAAAAACAAACTAATTTGAAAACAGGCAACATAAAATAATCCAATCTATACTTTTACATGCTATTATTAAAAATAACAACTTCTGAAAGTAATACCGAAAATTTTCATTTTAAATCTTATTTAGTTTGATCTTAGAATTAAACTGGTAAAGCCGGGATAGTTGCCCCACTTTTTGAAAAAGACTCCTAATTTTCAAACTGTACGTTTTTCATGAAGAATTTCCATGAATGTAGTTAGTTTGATCTTTGTACTAGCAAAACGACTAGTTTTTGTTGATCTAACAATAACGGATTCTGCATAAATTAAGTTTTTGTAAAACCATTTTTTTGAGGATAGATGCCTACATATATGGATAGATGCCTCACCATGAACATGTTAAGAAGGATAGATGCCTATGATGTAGGATGTAGATTAAAATAAGTACAAAATAAAGTTTTGATATGTTTTATTTGTAATCTATTATACTATTATAATTTAAATAATATTTTTTATCTTCCTATATTTAAAACATTTAGTGTAGGTAGGTTTAGAAAAAAATACCTATTCTTATTCGTATTCTTTATTGCACACAAAATTAAAGAGAAATATACATCCAGATTGCAATATAAAAACTTATGTACAACGTAGAGCTTAACCCAAAATTAGGTTTTCTTACAGCAAACCATTTTTCGACCTATCTATTATCTATCCATTTTTTTACCTATAGATGCCTAAGGGCACCTATACTGCAAAAAATCGGGGCAACTATCCTTTTTGCTATGATAAATGCCCTTTTATTTTTTGACTTAATTAAATACAAAAGAACAATCATTAATAAGTAAATATGTAGTTAATTAACCAATGTATGGATATAATCAAAATAGATCAGAATTAAGTACTACATAAAAAGATATGTAACAGTAAATACTTACGTTCGAAACTTTGAAGCATTCGTCGTGTTCGTCGCGGAGATGATCGCACGCACGAGCTAAACACGTCAATCCTGTGCCATGGTCTGCGGAGCATTCAGGTGTGGGGCCCGCTCGCTCTATTTTTAGACTATTAACTCTGTGTTGCAATTTCGCGAAGTTAGGTTTTTAGAAAATGGGGCACCTATCCAACTGCGGCATCTATCCCGGCTTTACCCTAGATTGAATCTTATATGTCTTTAATTAGATTGAGACAAACTTCAATCATCAATCTTGATGACGACTACGATGTTCAACTGATAAATCATTCGTGTCTAAAAGCTCGATTATTTTTTGATGACCTCAATACAAAAATACAAAAGTTTTTTAAAAATATATTTGTCCTTAATTGCCGTGAAACAAAATAATTATGCATGATGTATGTAAATGGAATTGAAATGGTTATTAATTAACAATGTGTTCACACTATCGGGACCAATAAGAGCTTTATCTTCGAACAAACTTATCATCTTGGCGCCGTGCTTAACAGACAGAGTTGCCGGAACTTTTACCTTCTATAAAAAAATACAAGAAGGTTCCGTAGTGACCTTAAATATTGCTATGGGATTACTTTTCACAAGCTTTTATGCTTATTGTTTGTTTAGTTAGGTCAACGCTTGGAACTGAATTTTAAAACAGTTATCTCCAACCGCTTGAACTGAAATTTTGCATTCCGTGTTTAGTTTGGATGACAATTCATAATCATGGCCGACTCCCATCGATGGCAGACTAGTAAATTGGTATGCACCTCCATTACATAGGTAATAATTAAAAGATATATGAGAAAAATACGAAAAAAAATTACTTGTCACTTATACAAGGTATTGTTTTGCATCCTCGTCAAATTCAAGGAGGTAACTATGCTAATGATTCTCGTCCCGAATCAATAATAAAATGGGTAGGTAATTTTTCTTTTTTTTCTTTTTATGGAAATCGGTAAGTGTGTACCACCCATGTTTTAAACGCGGGCTGTCTGATTCTCGCCCTATAACCGCGTTTCCACACAAACAAACAATCTGAAACGTTTATTCGATAATTTCTTATTACCTAAACCACGTGTGAACCTCCCGTGTTTTAAACGCGGCCCGTCTGGTTTTTGCCCTATTACCTCGCTTACACACATACAAACAATCTCAAACGTTTAATTGATAATTTCTTATTCTCTAAACCACATTAAGGGGATTATTCTGAAATATTGACAAACTTAAACACCAAAAAAAATCTGCGTTTATTAATAATTAACTAGGTACCGTAATTTTAATTGATTATTTATGTCTTTGGTGACCACCTCCTGAAATTTGACGAGGATGCAAAACAACACATTGTATTTAAAAGCTTGTTTGGAAGATATACCAAAGAGGCTTTATAGTCATTGTTATCAGCGATAAGCTCGCCATTGTAACCATAAAATTAGCAGTTTTGTAAAACCGTTATGTTTCATTTTTGTTGACAATAAAGTTTTATTCTAGAATAGAATAAAATTTAAATTATAGTGGATACTTAACTTTTTGTAACCTGGATTAAAATGATGACGAGTTACACGAACAAAAATGCATGGAGCAGCTGACCTATCAATAAGTATTACAAAACTGTTACTTTCATTTCCACAGACCTCATTTTGCACCTTATTAACTGAGTAACACATAAGTGGACCTGCCATTATCGCTAATAGAGCTGAGAAATAGAATTACAGGTAGCAATTACACTAATAATATTAGTTTTGAGAACCACGTGTAGTGTAATAGTAGGCGGCCCTAATAGGTTGGTAATACCTACGATCACCGTAATAACAGATATACTGCCTCTGTTAGCTCTTGTAACACACTGTTGCTTCTACCACCTTATATGGAAAAAAGCCACAGAGAAGATAAGGTTTTTTGTTCTTCCTCTTAGTACTGCGGGACCCTAAACCAGTCATATTCATATCGCCGTACAAAGAAAAAGAAGGTGATGGGTATAATTTATCTTTTTGACAAATAACTAATCACAGATATATGCACCGCAGCATCTCGCCTACAGTCACACATTATTTACCATTAATTACAATTCGAAAAGGTACAACATTTTTCTATAAATTTTAGAAAACGATCGTAGTTTCTCCGTAACGATACAACACCGTATCGTCATATTTACCTACCCGTTCCATATTTATTATATAGCATAATTACGTAGAAAGTTTATGGTGGCATTAGTACAACTCGCAGTAATTAGCCAAGGAAGATGAGTACCTACTCTCTCTACCTATGCACAGCACTTATATAAATATTCAATAGAAAGTTGTAACTGGCTTGTGCAATACCGCCCTTAGATCGCCACGAATCCTGCGCCCCATCATTAACAGACTTTCACCAAGGAAATGCAATTTTCTAGAAAACGGTAGCGCGAAGACCATTGCAGTTTCTGTTTTTACCCGTCCGTGAGTCGCCGCAGGCTCTGTTACAGCATAATGTGGCTTAACTAGGCTTTGAGAAACGACCCACTTCGGCGGGAATGTAAATCGCTGTCTTGATTCCCATACGGCCGCAGGACCGTCAAAAATGTGCAATTCTTTCATTCGTTTACCTGTATTTAGCATAATATCGCATCGAATAATCTGCATGCATATCAATTTGCATAATAAACAGCGTCATAGAAGATGCACAGATATCCCACATTCCGCACCAGGGCCGTCCTTCACCTTTTGCCAAAGGAAAGGAACACGAACCCTGGCATATCAAACAATGCTAAGTTAACTGCACTTGCAAAACTTTCCACGATACTACGCTCACGTTGTGACACTGCGTTTTGTGATGTCTTATCTGGAATCCTCGTGAAATATTGTTCACGGACTAGTTCCACGTCAGTTTCGTCACTGGCACCTCGTCAAAGGTTATCAAGTACGTAAATGGGATGATCTGTTTTAGCATGACGTGTTGCATCGTTGGTATAGGTTCGGTCCGCTACTCTATAATGCTTCAAACAAACAAAACGTTATTAATATAAGGAAGTCTCATAAGTTATCTGCGTTATTCAAGGCATACAATGGGCTGGAGCCAAGGAAAGCTGCAACATATTTAGTCTCGGAGTGAATCAGTCGTGATCCGTTTATAATGCCTCCAGTCAACGCCTCGCGTGTCTGTAATTATATAAAAATGTCGAGGGATTAAACTCCGAGAGGCGTAGGCCGGCCACGCGCTCTCGCACAGGTTAGTCTTCGTACACACTAGGTGAAAACACAAAACTTTAATAAATATGAAGTAGTTTATAGGCGGCTATAAACAACTTCATATTTATTAAAGTTTTGCATAGAATATCACAATAATCAAGAAACTCGGGTAGGAAATATTCCACCGACATACAGTAGAATACAATAATTTAAATAATGTTTCTTTATTAACCATTTCCGTTTCCATGTTAAGGTATTGCCAATGTGAACGACTCTTAACGTACACAGATATTAACACATGGACATAATGTATGCAAATCTTAATCTACCTTTTGTAAAACATTAATAATATATTTTTAATCTAATATTGCAACAACAGCTTTCTTTTAACAACTTTCATTCGCACTATTAAATTTCTGAGAATGATTTACTTATAAGAGAGCAGTGGGCCGTAACTATTGAGTAATCTATTATATCTATGCCCATAAATAATAAAATTGCGAATGGCAATATTTGTTTGTTATAAGAGTTATAACATTGAGCGAAATCTTTAATTGCTTTTCGATCAGTTTGTTTATGTAATCGATATAGATGCGATAAATTAGATTTCGGCATTCACTATGTATTTTTTTTTCACATTAATAACGAAAACGGTTCTGATCGTCGTAGATCAATTTGATTGCTCTAGTGGTAGGAATACCGGTTTTATTACTTCAGGATACAGTCTTCCAGTGTTCCGGTAAATTAACTTATATTTACGATACACGATGGGCTGATGGACTGGTATCGTGAACTGGAAGAACTCATGTAATCAGGAATATAGGATCTATTTTACAAATTTTCAGTCAAAACCATGTTAGCTTTTGGCCGCAAACATTAAGGGAAGTACAGCTTTTATAGCCGACTAACAAAGTTGAGAGGTAAATATTTGATTCGAACCATTAGCTATGTTTATAGTCAATCACGTATGGAATTCAGATCAGACAGCATTTATTAAGGCCATGCTCTAATTTATGCGAAACACCGAAAAACCCAAACACATCTTTCGCGTGTCGAATAATATGCTAACGGGGAATGTATAAGTACTAAAGTACCTACCCAGAACACAATACAACAAAATCAAGATTATGAATACACAAGACTAAGATTGTGGAATATTTCATTCAGGCCATGGACTAATTACATTCATGCCATGGCGAAATTCCAAAAAAAAAAACCCATATCTATTCGTGTTTATATGACAAAGATGCAAGAACATAGACAATCACGAGAAATTCGTGACTTGCTCGTGTGCTTCTACCATTCTTACTACCAGTAGTAATACGGGCAAATAACTTGCCCGTGCTTCTACCGCAGTTGAAAGTAGTAGCACGGGCAATTATTAATTAAGTCACCAGTGTCTTGGGCACATTACCAGCTAATAGCGTTGACGAGGAGTTTTTTGATGCCGTTTTATAGTTTGTTGTCAGTTTATTTAATGGTTTTTAATTATTAATGTATGTAATTAGTTTACTTTACTTAATTAAGATGAATTGGTAATCCAATCATAGCATCAACACACATCTACTAGCCTACCCAGAACTCTTTATATACACACACTACCATAAAGTTATGTTTTTTTTTATTATTTCTAATGATTTGAAATTTAAATTTATCCGGTATTACAACTTTATACAATTACTATATAATTTTGTAATTTTATATTATTTGCAAGCCTATGTGACGGTAGAATAAGGAGGACTTTAAATATTAAATCATCCATGTACAAATTACCCATGTTTGCAAAGAAATAAATGATTTGATTTGTAACTATCGGACCTCCACAATCAAGTTAAAACTGTGTAATAAGACCCCTTGCTTGGTAAGACTGGTCAATGTTGTGTGCCACTACCTGTAACGACTGTCAAAGATCAACAAATGACAGCCCAGACCAGCAGCTAACATGCTCCCCGAGGCACGGAATAAACGCGGTAGGTAGTGGACTGTGGACCTATCCACAGTCCGACCTTGACAAGCGCGGCATAACCTTGAAGATTGACCCGTGCTGATGCTATTATTTAGCCACGAGCCTACTCCCTTACATGAATAGACTAGATTGCAAAATAACCCATGCATATTTTTGCTTGTCAGACACGAAAACGAATGATACTACAATACATTGAGATAAAGGCTAAAGAATCTAGCCGAATATTTTTCCCATACATAATGAGCGGTCTAGTGTCGAGACTCGAGGACCACCTCTCAACCTCAGCGGGGAGTCATCAAACAAGACTCGGTGAAATCAATAACGTAATGAGTAAATTGCGCAACAAAACGGCGCTATTCATCTATAGACCGGTCATTATGTTGAAGATCCAAGAAAACAATACCGCTTTGACTGAATGGAAGTGCTACAGTACCAATTTGTTGTTTGTTTTGAATTACATCATACAACGATCGGTCGGTACCTCATAGGTGCATTCAGCATTCAGTATGTTATAATCAGTAAGATTCTTACTACAGCAATTTTTTTTTTGTGAAAATACATATAAAGGCTCATCGGAATCACATATGATATGTGTCACCAGATTTAATAAGACGTCGGTCGGCGATCCGTCAACGCCTTGTTTCGCGGCACCTCCTTGACAACCTCGCAAGTCAATATGGCTACCCGCAACGACTTGACGTTCCGCCAGAGAGAATTGTAGACCGCTTCTCTCTCGTCTGTGGTCACAGTTTAGTTTGCAATGTGAATCATATGAAGCCATAACAAATAAACACATGTATGTACGTAAACACAAAATTATAAAAAAAAAAAAAAAACATTAGACATACAACGCACAACAAATTTATAATTCAAATGGATGGACAAAAAAAAATGGCAGCTTACACGTCGTGACTGCGACAAGCAGGTTACCACTCAGCATGATGTATTCTGTCGCGGATTGCGCTAGTATTTCCAAAACGTCTACAACAGTCATAATGTCGTTTCAATATAAGTATTTTCTTTCTCCATTCTTGAGGCGCACACATTTGAGAAAATATCAACCAAATTTTTCATTAAACTGTGTTCAATCTTTTCGACGACACTTTTCCCCAACATGAAAAGCTTGCGAGTAAAAGTCGGGAACTTAAAATTTCTAAGGAAGTACGCATCTGCAGTGAATAATTAAATAATGCCATTATGAAGTCACTTTTAATGGCAGATTCATATTAATAAACGAGCTTATAAAAACTCGTTACCATCTTGTTTATAGCTGATACAATCAAGAGGAAATTAAATCATTATGTAAAAATTTAATATTCAAAGGCTGTTAATGTGCTTCCCTAGCTCTTATTAGCTTTTCATTGATAGGTTTAAAGAAAAATTATACGTAGAGTATACCATTTCTTTTCAGCACTGCTTTTATGGAAAGATACCTAAGTAACTCTCAAAGGGCGTGCGCTCTATCTATCGGATAAGAATGAAAGGCGGAAAATATTCCATTATATAGATATATGTAATAGATATTTCTTTTCCTATTAACACAAAGGTCATAAATTGCAAATACATCCAATTACTCATACCTTTAGTTAAGAATAGGACTAGATACTTGATCAGAGGATTAAATAAAACATTCGTATAATTTACCACATCCAGTTCTAAATCATAGATTATCATTGATATCAATCGCTGCAAACGATCAAGACAATAAACATAATAAACTCAAGGTTGAAACAAGAAAATATAGAAAATATTAATAGCAAGACAAATTGCAAAGAACCGTCATACAATACAATGTTGCAACGGTTATGCTCAAAAGGCACAAACAGGTGTAATTTAACCATAATGTCATACACATGTGGTGTATGGTGCCATTATAAATTAGCACACGGCAAAATAGCGAACCAAGATCGAAAAAGTACAAATTTAGACAGTTTGCCTTGACAAGCAGCGCCACCACAATGTTTCAAGATACGATAGCCACGATACATCTCACGCATTCACCTTGACTCAAAAGTACGTATGTACCTTCTATTGCACATGAGTACCTTCAATTGACTTAATGTTTGCAAAACATTGAAGTTTACGTTTTCTATGTAACATTTAACGGCTATTAGTGCTATTATGTGCTTCTTAATAACGTAATCAATATTAGCGAAATAATTTCCGTTGATTGACTTTTATGTATGGACATCGTTGATGAAAGCTTCGCACTTAAGCAATTGGAAGAACCTACGGACCAACCTTCTCAATAATTAAGTTTAGATTATTAGGGTTTCCAACTTTAAAGCCAATCGCCCCGTTGATGTCGGCCTCCTGGTCACAAGCGCGACTGCTGATTGTTGCTGGGGAATTGTTAGTGTGTTTTTTCATTAGAAACTCAGTAGGTGCCCGGAGTTTGGAAGTCGGCTGAATGATGTGCTTGGGAAGTACGTTATGGATGTATGGTTGGTCCTGCACATGATCTCTCTTGGATCGCATCGGATGGCCGTCGGTGTGAGAGTGAGGAAAGAGATTGCATCGTTGCTTGCCACACACCCTTATGCGCTACCGTATAACATTTCCTGCATCGAAAACGGTCTGGAGGACAATTAAATATAGTAATTTGATGTGTAAACAGAATACGATTACTTAGAGAGGACGAAGGAATTATGAATGGACTCATTTTTGTATGTCCTATCTATAAGATCTGCAATCCAATATCCATTTGTGCAGCGATAAATCAACCGAGTTGCAGTGAGAACAGCTGCGTAAGGCTGATACGTGAGTTTACGAGTAGAAGATGTAATCCAGGAAGCCATGCCCAACAGTAACCGTTAATAGTGGATTCTTGTCAAATCAAGCAATTTGTAAGCGGTCTTTATAGTCCTTAGATTGTTTTCATACCATAACCCAAAACATATTCATAAAATTAAATAGATCTTCCATTCAAGACATTTCTACTTTAAAACAACTGCTCTATAAATCCGATCAAATTACGATACAAGGTAATAATAAAGAACACTTTTAATAACGGAAGTTAAACAGAGGTTTAGTACAAAAAATAATGTCAAGTTTTTTTTCTTAACACTAACGTCAAACGGTTTACACGGCAGGAAGCACAGGTTGATGCGTATCGGATAACCAAAGTACCAAACTATCCGGGATGGTTATCGCGGGATCTCATCCCGGAGTTACGAGCCATCCCGCGCCTGTAGCTATCGAACATCGGGAACAGGGCTGACCAGGTGTCCGAACACGGCTTATCTTTTGTTTTTTTTTTTACTTTTTATCACGATGCCGCCGGTTGAAACGAAATCCGAGCTTACAAAAACTTTTGTTGGTGTCGATGTAAATTGATATTCAAATAATAAAGTGTTAGTTTCTAATAGATGTAGTAAAAAAGCCAATTAAGAGTAGGCGATCTTCTTTTAATTCTTCCCGTAATGTGCCCATGGAGCCCATTAATTCTAGCCCACAATATTGGAAGGAGCGGCCTTCGTGATTTCTTTTACGCCAAACCTATTCTTTTCTCTTATTTCCTAGTCATACTTGTCAAATACAAGTATCATCAAGTGCCTAACCTAATGCCTAGTCTAAACGGTTGTAGCTGATTATTAGATACGAATATTTTTCTACTAATAAAAAAAAAACCTGAATGTTGGCAACCCTTACTCCTTAGGATCTTTAAATAACGGAAAACAAGCTGTGATTGGAGGTGCATAATACACATAGCTACATATTGTTGTGAAAGGATTATCGACAGTATTAGCCATTCTATTCATGCAATGACAATAGCTGGTAATTATAATTTCACATATTCAGATACGGTTTTAAATGTTTGCAATGTTCAACAGTCATCAATATCACAAAGAACCTGCAACCTTCACTTACTTTGCGGATCATTTTACGAACTATGGATATTAAGAAGTTTAAATCAGTGCTAGCGGTTACTTAACTTGTGTCTAAACGGGCTTCTTATAGGGCGGAAATTATCCAAGAAGAAAGTACTGACACAGTACCTAATATCATTGGCAAATTTCAACGAAAACGGTTCATTCAATTTATTCAGTTAAAGTATGGAAACGCTATAGACATACAGACAGGCAGGGTTATAAATGCATTTATGAAAGCTGCTGCTATTTTTTTGCAATCTGTCCTTCTAGTCTCGACAATTTTATCAACATCTTAATAACACTTAGCTGTTTACACAGTACCTAATCTAATAAATCATGTTTTAATAAAGCAGCCATCAAGTTTGATATCTTTATTAGATCTATATTGAACTAATATCTATCATAAAATCGATCATACTGGAACATTTTAGGCGTAGAATCGGTTTGCGGAATTTTAATCGATTACTCCTTAATTTGGGTATAAAGTCAAAGTGATGTGGGTGGTTCGGTCTTTTTTAAATCACGTAATAGTGATTAAGTTGTAGCTACAGTAACATGATCGGATAAAATCGGCCTGACTTGCCAATTATGTCCGTGCAAATTTAGAAAGGAAAAAAATATACGTTTTTTTTTTCAACCACACTACTGCTAATCTCGAACACTGTATTTTAGAGATTATTATTATGTTCCTGATTGCTGCTACTTTATTCGGTTTTTAAATCCCTTTGTGTTCTAAAAGTACCTTTCAAGGTTAAATTCCCACTTTCTGCCCACAGGCTACATCACCCTTGTAAACAAAGGTTTTTATTTTCTTGGTGCACGTAATACCTATGATCAATCACAGTAAAATCACTCAGACCCAGGTCAGAACGGTATGAAATTGCTGTTATTTTCACTCGCCCATATAGTAACCGTCAATTCTTATTATAAAATGTGTTGAACAACATTCCAGCACCTTGTAATGAGCGGATGTCGGGAATCGATAGCAAAATTGTGGGCATATTTTATAATTTAATCACTATCATAGCACAACTTTTTACTCTATCCGGTAAATGTCAAGGTTCAATTTCTATTGATGTCGAAAATACTTTATTGTACATAGAAGAAACCGTAAGGTACAAAGTTGCTTTGAAAGTGGCCTTTATAAACTTCAGAATAGGTGCTGCATTTACATCTTGTGCAAGGGAGACTTGCAATAAATATAGGTAATAGAAGCCGGCGCCAGTCGTTTTGAGCGTGTGCGTGATAACATCACAGCTCTAGGCATCAACACTACTCCGCTATTTAAGAAATCTAATTTGTTGACTTCAACCATATTGATATGCGTAACATTTATGTTAAGATCGAAAACCATTTATCTACCACCAAACGTCAAGGAGATCAAAGTTGTAAATTCTGTAATGTATCTAGTACATTACGAAATCGGGATGAATAGAAATTAATCCTCAAAATTATGTAAGAATTTAGGACGTAAGAGACATTTCCGTTGACCAAAATATTTTATGTCCAACATTCCAAAAAGACACGGACGACCCAAATCATGAAGATAAATCTATCATCAAATTACGACAATAAATAGGTCTTTTATGTCAACTTTTGTAGGGTTTTCCTTGTTGATGAAGATTTGAGGACTAAAATAAACAGAGATGCAATAGTCCCTTCGTTAAAGAGTCTGTGTTCCCCGTCCATGTGTGTTCAAGTCTCAAGGAGAAACAAGAGTGGCGTTCCGTGTAGTGCAAGTGAGTA
The DNA here is from genome assembly GCA_963082945.1 of Cerastis leucographa. NCBI lineage: Eukaryota > Metazoa > Arthropoda > Insecta > Lepidoptera > Noctuidae > Cerastis > Cerastis leucographa. The sequence continues at coordinate 12,865,914 of OY720356.1, read as the reverse complement.
ATCAGCCCTTTGTTTGTTCTCAGACAACACAAGGATGCGCCAACAAAATTAAAACATATCCAGTGAGTACACAACGGGGAGTTTGTCCTGGGCAAACTGTGTAAAGCACTGACCTCAATTTTTCACTGAAGCCGCTTTTGATTAACAGCTGATAAACTTCCTTATTGCATGCTAATTATGGATTTTAGTGACAGAAAACACTGAATAATACGCGTTAAAATCTGAGGATAATTTTGATGTTGATCAACAACATCGATTCATAATGAAAAGGTTGATCGATCTATAGTTTAATGCTTAATGATGCATAAAATCAGTTTTCTGAAAATAATCTTTTACATTTAAAAGAGAAAAAAATCAAAATGCCTTTGTTTACTTGTAAAAGCTTCTTCTTCAACAGTAGGTGCACGAATGAAACGTTTCTCACAACTATATTATTCGTAATCAATTGTACATGAATACGAATGTTGTTAGCGCAAGTCCAACATTGTCCTCGAGGCTTTGCTTGAACTCATTATTACTCCCCATAATTCTTCGTATCTCGTCTGGATCCGGTTTATATTGTTTCATACTTTTCACTGTTTATAGGCGATTTATAGTTTCCTACACATAATGAACGGTTAAAGGCACTACGTACATACTTTGCTGCAATTTGCACGATGTTAGCGCCATTAAAGCTCGCCTTTTCAATATCAATCTGGTTCACTTAAAAGTTTTCCTATCTAGATTCTTGGAATTGCATCAATTTTATGTTCGCAGTCAATAACTTGGTGAAATAACTTCAGAGAACAATTTTGCTCTATATTTGTGTCTAGCCGCACTTGTCCACTGTCATCTTCTCTTCATATATCCTTTTCCGGTATTCAGATTGGTTTCGCCCAGTTTTCTCGCCTTCCCATTAATTTATTTGTCCTTATTATGTAGCTAAACCAATTTTCATCCGCCCAGAATGATAATACTACTATTATACGAACATTAAGCCTCACAATTAATTACGTCCAGCACAACTCCAGAGCGCAGATCTCTATAACGAAGCCGATATCTTGAGTCACGGTGTTGGTCGAGTCATGATTCAGATGTTACGTGTTACATGCCTTGAGTGACACTATCAAGCGGCCCGTCTGCCGGTGTACATGCTTGTAATAGCCTATCCTCTGGTACACGCATAATCAATACTTCAAATTGATGTTCTACTTGTACATGTAGAAGTGTCGCTGTGACAGTTGAGTTGAGGAAGTTATTAATGTTTCAATGTTTGGTACAGTTGCATTGAAGAACTTGCTGCCGTGAGGAAAGTTTTGAGTTTGAATGTAGATGTTTATAAGAGTAGAGGAAAATCAAATAAATGCTAAACGGATAACGTGAAACATAATATGGCTTGAAAGGAGGTAACTACTGAGATCATGACTAATAGAGATGTATGAAAGAAGAAGACAGAAACAGCTGGGCCTGTAAAAATAGGTATAAAGCGGTTAATTGATGTCTTTTCGTACAGTTACCAGTGATTCTTAGAAGGGAAGAACGTTGGCGGGGTGCAACAGAACGATAGATGGTAAATGTGAAGTGATTTGAGATACCTAAATTTCACATTGAAATTAAAGTAAAATGTAAACCACAGCTACATAAACTCAAACCTTGTCACTTGGTGGGAGTAGCATCATATAAAATCTATCTGCATCACTATTAAAGCTTCCTCCAGGAAAAAATGCAAACATGTACCGTATCTAGCGCCTCTATCAATACATTACACGCACGAAAATAACATGTTTGTATTATGAATCTCACTTTCATATCACTAGTAGTCATAACATAACTGTGCTGTCAGATGTACAGTAGCGGATCAGCGTCATTAACCACGAGCACGAAGCTTGATTTACGCAATATGTGCTTTACAAATTAGCCGTTTAGTGTTATCTGCAAACCCGCTTCGAGCAGTCGACGTGCCGTATTTATTTGTACTCATAAAACTTGCCTAGAAGCGATACGAGACTAAAACTCAGACAATTAATAAAAAGATCATCATAAAAAATACATTATGAAAGTGAGAACAAATTGCTTCGCCAAGAAGTGTGTTTATAAATACGTGTCCAGAAATAATAATACGCAAAGGAATATAATGAATCCTTTTATTGCATGTTTTATTTGAACTGGGCATTGATGTATGGTCTTCATGCAAAGCTAAGGAATGAGTTGAGATTTCATATTCATAAGCAATAGAGCTATAAAGACCATTTTCTAATCTCTACATCAGATTACAGTGCGCTGGTACGGTTCATATAAGTCACGCTCTTAACATTTCTAGTCTCTATGACTCTTTGGAAATTATTTCACTTTCTCCGATGAATCCGATAGGTCCTCTAACGACGACTTCTCATTCGTCAACTGTGGGACAGGTGCCTCATTGATTATCAGCATTAGACTCCATTAAGTGTTTAACTCGATACCATTCGCTTACCGGTTCTATGTTGTACAATTATTCAATTTAATCTCACGACTTTTTTTCCGAGTTACGACACTTGTGCAATATTTATTAATGTTGCGTTTGTTACAGACCTGTTATTATGTATATGGGAACTCGTTGTGGGTTTAGTTGGACAATAGGAACCAATATTTTCTAGTCTTAGATTTCCGGTGATACGAACATATAATAAAGGGTGTAAAACACCTCTTAACGAAGCCGAAAGGCATGTCATTGCGATAATTGTTTTGTTCTACACCATACCTGGGAACCTTCTAGTTACGGAGATATTAGGGGTCAAAGTTCCAACTTTATGACAAGTATTTTTTAAATACAAGATTTTAATGTAAGATTTTTACTTTAAACACCTCCACGACCCCCGTACTATTCAATCCGTCCATCAGCACAATGTTTTGAGTGCGTTACATTGAGTTCTACCACAAAACATGATTTTAAACCCCCCAAAAAAAAGTCGTTTCCCAGCAATAATTTTTGCGTAAAGTTACTTAGTTTCATGTACAGAATGCTTGGTTGACGGCTTCGTGATGAGGTGATTTACACCGTGTATGTATGGCTGGTGGCTACGACTATAATGACTTATAATAATTAGCTCTATGAATCTTATCTTTACTAATTAAATCCCGAAATCTTTGTTATTTTGCATCATCATCGTCAATTTTCTTCATCAGATCTTCCATCTTTGCGAACCGATAACCTGACTTTCGGAAGTTTTTTTTTTTTTTTTTTTAATCGTTTACATTTTTTCTAATACTTTCCCTTATACTCAGCATGCAGATATATCTATAGCCGTATTGCAAAGCCTACGTGCTTTACGGACTGCAATCTTTAAAAATTCGGCAGGATAATTGCCTTGTTGTGGAAATAACCTTGAATTTATCGTAAGTACTCATAAGCGTTAATTAAACAGTACATGATAATAATCCGTTCTGGGTATTTTGCAGTAAATCAAGTGTATAACAAGTCGAACGCGCAAACACAAACAGTTTACAAGGACATGTCGCGGTTATCGCGGCTACATACACACAACATTGTAAACCAACTCTCTTCAATCAAGGCTCTCACATTCGAAAAACCACTTCCTAAAGAATCTCGGCGAGAAATAAAATTTAAGCACATTGAAAGAGACATGAATGCAACAGACAATACTAAATGCGTTAAGATAATATTTTATTTGACAAGAACATCACCTGACAAAAGAGCGTATGTCATTCTAAATACACCGCCGAGACCGTCATTCATATCATTGTTTCATGTCCCATTGTCGATTGAAATTTCTTTAACGTATGATGTCCACGTTTTATGTTCAGCTGCTCTTTAGCCTTATTTAATAAAGTAAATCAGAGATCATCTCGTTGGCAGGGCTATCTATCATTAGATCCGAATCACGTACCAGTCCGATTCTCAGTCATGCATAAATCTCAATGACCGATTCCATCCGAGACAAACACGAGCAATTAGACGAAACTTGTAATCGTTTAATCTAAAGCGAGAGATGAAAGTGGCTGATAGTTTATCTACTGGATCAAGAGTCCCGATGCACAGACACTACGACTTACCTACTACATGTCATATTCTTGTCACTGCGATGCCGCATCTAAGTACGTCGTGAATGATATCGTTTCTGTTCTTATTTCATTTCATCATTACGCTCAATTAAATACGCTTCGGGTACTCCGATTAGGTTAGAATGATGAACATGCACGGTAAATATTAATAGATCAGCTTTATGGAACAGGTTATCTGCAGTGGTCCGTACGTCACTGCCTGTCCGCTCGGGGCGTGCTATCATAGCATCGCGTACATCATCGCAATTTTACACAGTATCCTATCTGATTACATCTAAAGCTTTCACCCGCCTCGTCGATTGCTGATTCATTAAATTCTTTAATTGACGCTAAATATCGCGATGATTGCGAGGGGTCATTCGTTCTTGACCTCAGTTCTATGAATAAGTGACAATGCTTTTATAGCTATTGTGGATTTAATAATTTCTTTGTCGAGTGGTTATTGAATAGATGTTATTTATGTATGTGCCATTCATTCATTGATTATTCTTTCATTACAAATTTTTATTTTCTTTATTAATTCTAGTAACCACTCGTGAGTCGATACTGAGACTGTTGTATAAATACCAGACGAGAATTTCTCGTAGCGATGGCATTAAACGTGGTTCCGCTACACCTGCACAGTGCACAGGCGCACAGCGCTGCATAGGAATCTACGACGGAGCAGATAGCGATCGCTACCCTCGACTCGGCCGCTCCGCTGTGGCAAGCGGAACGTTGGCGCCACTAATGCGATCAAGGGATCCGATTTATTAGTCATATCTCTGCATCGGCCGATACACCTGTACGTGCCCGATTTAATGCCACAACGGAACGACTTAGGGAACATTTTATTGCCCATTGCGTAACCACCATGCTTACCTATTACTAGTCACTTGGATAACCATTCGTTTCTAAACCGTCTACTTAGTAAATTGTAACGTATTTATTTATTGACGTGCTCTTGAACTTGATCGCGTTATCAGTAGTTGTAGATCTGTCCGATTATTTTCAGCTCTGCCGGCTCAGTAGCAGCCTGTCGGATATAGTTTGTATAACGTCTATAGTGGATTCCAATGCGTAATTTCTCCGAGACCTTGAAATTGTACTTGCTTTCACATGTAGCGGACTTTTAACGTCGCATTCGTCTTTGCGATAGGTTTTATCGGTAGATCGGACGTGGTGCGGGAGTGCTCCGACATGCAAGGTCGAGTCGTGGCGAAACTCTCTCCGGCCATTGACTACCCTGTCCGATCAATATAAGTTGGACGCGGGCGAGCCTTGTCCGACGCAGACCGATGTGACACCTGGACACTTCGCCAGTGAAAACAGAAACTAATTAGAGCTTTTAACGACATGTATACGAGGTGCAACACATTGCGATCGAATTGCCCCTATCGCAGCATTATGTACGTCTACCATGAGTTTTAACAATCTATACTCGCTAGCGTCTGTAGTTAAAAAAATGTATGAAAACTTTTACAGTGCCTCTAGCGGATAGTTGGGTACTAAAATGCGCAGTATGAGTCACTATATAGTAAAGTTATCTATCCTACGTCACCGTGTAGTAAACTATACTACAGCGACTGCAAGTTTGGGGTTCATTTGCTTAGAATTTGGTAGTAAGCACCAACACAGCTCATTGTACCATTGAAAAAGCTAACTATAGTATTTGCGTATTGACGGAACTATTGCAGTTACGTCAAGCGATCTAACTATGACAACTCATGGTAGACGTAATGATCTAAGAAAACGTTCGACGTCTGTGTTCTTTCGCTTTCCAACGCTAAAGAATATATAAGGACTACCGAGATCGATTTTACGACACCGCCTGGTAAGGTGTTCCAGCAATGGAACAGCCTGTGAAATATATATGTGTTGCACCTTGTAGCAGTCTGCTTAAGAAGATGTATGAGCTGGCTTGAACGAAAAATTAGCTTTCCAGGATGTTCAAAGTTTTGTAGCTTTACTGCCGTGTGTGTATCCTCTTTGTTTCTATAAGACACACAGTGTAATCATCACAATGGGTGACATACGTGTTTCAAACTTTTAACTACTTTTTACTGCAGGTCTGCCGTCCACAAGCTTTGAGAGAGCTTTTTTTTTTCGTGAAACTTTTGGAAAAAAACGAAAAGTTCTGGTCTTTCCAGCATATAAGGTGTTGTTTTGCATCCTCGTCAAATTCAAGGAGGTAACTATGCTAATGATTCTCGTCTCGAATCGATAATAAAATGGGCTGGTAATTTTTTTTTTTTCTTATCACTGAAATCGATAAGTGTGAACTACCCGTGTTTTAAACGCGGCCCGTTTGATTCTCGCCCGTTTATTTGATAATTTCTTATTCACTTTAGCGAATTAACCTTACGTGGTTCACCACGTTAAGGGGGTTAATCTGAAATACTGACAAACTTAAACAACCAAAAAATCAGCGTTTATTAACAATTAACTAGATATCGTATTTTTAATTGATTATTTATCTCTTTTGTGACAACCTCCTGAATTTTGACGAGGATGCAAAAAAACACCTTGTATAGATTTGGTAATGAGGGGTAAAAGGCATTAATCAAACAAAGTAAATATCTTATAAAATGTTTTTATAATGAGATAACTGTAGACCTTTACAGAGGCACACAAACTTTTATCCATCCATAGTTGTTTATGTTTAAAGTTCATCGTAATTCTAATGCGAGGTGTATTACCGTATCTTTTTTATTTACATTTAAAATCAGGTGTATTTACATAAATCATTTTCAATTTCATTAATGGCTGACATTCATTCCGATATTCATCGTCTATATTTAATAACAACTTCCGTCTCCATATTCACAAATGGATATATTGTGTAGGATACCTACACAAACGTAGAAATAACATGATTGCCTTACAAGTACTCTAAAACTAAACTATATTTAATTATATACAAACCAGTCTGGGGTATTTATAAAGTACGACTTAAAAAAAAACTAAATAATAATTTAAATGCTGAGCGATGGTCGTTTCTTTCGAACACTTTTGCTGTTTTTCCCGAATATTGTGCCAATTACCTGGAAACAAAAAATAGTTGTTAAAATGGAGTTTAGAGCTTTAGTTTGACGGTGGGTGTATCCTTTATTCCATTTAAAAATATGGTGATATCGCATTAAAATAACCGAATAGACCAAATGCCCGAACCAGTGATTCAATGGAGACATTTCTTTCGGGAGATTCAAAGGCATATTGTGGGGATGCCTGACCTCTACACCTATCTCTTTGACTTACATATTATGGTTAATGTATTGACAAAAGTTGACTAGATAGTAGGATGGGTATAGTTACAGAATAAGGTTCTAGGAACTCACCTTAGAAACGGAGTAGGCAGCGAGCTTGCGCCTGGGCGCGGGCAACAAGAGCGCGAGCGCGCGCGCCTCCCTCAGCAGCGCGTGGAAGGCGAGCGCGGCGCCCGCGCACGACTCCGCCGCCGACACCTCGTAGAACTGACAGCCGAAACGCAGCGACAGTTCTTGACCCTCCTCTGCATGGACCTCCCTAATTGATAAAATAAATAATGGTAAGTACTATACTATCGCACTTACGGGATATCTTCCATGATTTTTTATTGATAGTATAAGTTCAGATAAAAACCGTGAAAGTTTAAAACAGTGTTTATAATGGTAGTAAGACCACGCACAATGGTCCACTTAAGGGACTAAGTGCGGAAACCTAAACCCCATAAAGAAGATGGTAGTAAGACTAAGACCTTAAATTCGGGTTGCCAAAGTGTCAATCACACCTGCAAGAATTAATTGCCTGATTAATTACCGACTATTTGAAATTTGGTTTGTAATAGATATCAGTTATCAGAGTCACGGATTTTATTCGCCACTAAGGTATCAATTGGCAGCAAGTGACCGCAATAATCAAAGTAGACACTAATATGAAACCAAAAAATATATACAGTTAAGTTCATACCTGGCGTGTTCGAGGTCACGTTTGTTCCCCAAGAGGGTGACGGCGGCACAGCCGGGCAACCGCGTGCGTTCCAATAAGGACAGGAGTTCAGCAGCAGCGAGAAACGAGCGACGCTCGCACACAGAGTAGACCACGGCGAACGCGTCGCCCCATCTGACGTGCTCTGCTAGACATCCACGGATCTAAGAACAAAACATGTCTATTAGAGATTGGTGGAATATTGCAAGATGAAGTTTGTGGTAATGCAGGATCTGTTCTCACCAATGTGACACATGAACATTTGAAAGGGATAGGTACAACCAGATGGACACTTATTAAAACTTGCATGCGGATGTGACTGGGGTACACGGCTCTGCAGTAACGTACCTACTCAGTTATGCAGGTTTGGAGATTATATCTTAATTTTGTTTAGTACATTTAATGCTAGGCTGTTGGTAGTCAATGTAAGATCCCAAATCGTAGCAGTATGAAAGATACACGTTGATTAGAAGTGGGTTTAAAAGGCTAGTTCTAGGTAACAGATGCGAATCGGTTTCGGTTTTGTTTGCATAAGCATGTAAGTACCTACCTATATCATATCATTACCTGTTCCAGTAATACTTAAGAAACGAAAACATGCAAAATACTTTTAAAGTCGCGAAAACCTTGTTCAAACACAGCTAGATAAGTAATTTCAGAAAGCATTTCTAGTTTGAGTTTATAAGCACAGTCCCAAGAATAATGCATGGTATTTAAAACCAAATAGCGCTCGATAAATCTCAATGCAAAATAAATGTTCACCTCGAGCCCGAGAATCTGGATTAGCTAAAATTGAAAACAAAGTCAATGAACTTAACTTATAATTGTAAATAAAGTCGCGAGCCACAACTGGTACCTACTCGGAATCTGGTATCGGGGCCACTCGCTGCACTGAATAAAATCACAGATTGCGCAATAATACGAAGCATCCAATCTATTCTGTTCTTTTAGTTCCGTTATCGATGCGTTTAACAAACATCATTGTTGTTTAGGAAACAAAACTGGTTTAAAAATCACTGCGCGCCTATTCAACAACAATAAAAGCAGAACAATTATGTAACACGAATTCCCCCATGTATTCTATCGTAAAGTAGTTCGAACGTAGGATTTTGCCCGCAGCCACACCGATGCAGCAACGGCAACGATTGCATCTGATAAGCCGATACAAGCCACATAAACTTCGTCTAATTAAATTGTACTGCGGCCATCAGCCGCTAGTCCGCTACCAGCACAGCCCACAGTAGATTAACATCTCCATTGTTTAATGGTAAATTAAGTTTGACCGTCTATCTCTACGTTTGCTATTCGAGCTTCGAGTTTTAATCTTATCGACGACGTGGAGCCTTTTGTTCGCAGTGACTGATATTTTAGTGTTAACGCTAAAAGCAACATTGTTCAGACTCGTTACTTACAGCGCAATTAGATGTATCTAGTATTTCAACTTCTGAAACGGCACCGTCGAAAGCCACTCTGTGCTGATAAAGGAAATCTGAAACAAGAGAGTAAAGTATAGATATGTGCGTAACGATCGCTTTTGTGCTGATATTGTTGTCGTCACTCGATAGCATTTACTATGACAACGAGTATTGAAAGCAGTTTCCTTAACATTTTAATTCACGTCCTGAGAAAGACGGCGCCCAGCTGACGCAAACACGTATTTAAGGTCGGAAGGAAGCAGACTTTTAATTTAAATACATAATACATTCCACAACTGTAATAAATGACAGACATGATTGAAGTTTTTGTAAATTAACCAAGAATTGACGTCACATAAATGTCAGTTCGATAGTTTATTGAATTTACCATTATCATAATAATATACAGAAACACCTTTATAATAATTTTAAATACAATGATGAGAAAGCGATAAACACTTTTTATTGTGATAGTAATGATTCATCGAGTGAACTTTACTAACCTCCTGTTGAGCTATATTCTCCGATGTACCGCTTTGTTAGATAACGCACGACCACCGCTGCAACAAAAAGAGAACCAAATGAATTACTTTGTAAGAAGCACACCTTCATCGAAGACATATTGTAAATAGGCGAACAATTAAGAGGTCGTCACTCCCAACTTTCTAGAAGCGAGTGGATCAAACACTGATTAGTCCTTTCACTCCTGGAATTTCTATCAAAGGGTGGTACACAATACAAACAGTTATCAACAACAATGACAATGCAAGTTGCGTGAATAGAGTCGGTCCGTCGTCGGTCGTAAGCTACCGACGAAATGAAGTGTGGAGAATCCTGCAGTCCATCAAAAGGAACTAGTGGCGCTATTCAACAAGCTGATTGCTTGTCCGGCCGCCTCGGACGTGAGATTACGTTCGTACTTCACCCTTTGAAGTGTAATCGTTGTAGCAGTTTCTATCATTTGGATGATGAAAACAAGTAATTTAAATTCTGAACACGTAACTTAAGGCAAAGCAGAAATGTACAAAACATGACATACTACCTACCTAGTGCTCCTAGTAGTGGTCGTTAAATATGTAGGTGGTCAATGTTAATGTATAGTTTCATGGTCGGCCACTAATAAGATACTAATGCACTCGTGTCTTAATAGTAATTGAGTAGGAAAGCAAACTAAAATGCAAACACATAGATACAATGGCGTCTGATTTTAAGATATATATCAAACAACATTAAATAAAGATATACCTACTAGACATAAGCACAACACAAAAGCCATATATTTAATTCTAGATAGTCATCTGTTTTCGTAACAAATGCTAATTAACATTCCATTACAAGAATCGTTTACAACATCACCGTATGGATAACACTCCCGAATGAGTTATCGCCGTTACAATTTGTGTCAGAATCTTGACCCAAGCCAGTTACACAAGAGTCCACAATGCTTTTATGCAACTGCTGCACGTTGTCGCATGACAATGGACTTGGAATGCATTCCGTACGCATTCTGGCGCAGACGGTTAAGGCTAGGATAGAAAATCTATTACCTTACAATACTATGCCATTCCCGGCTGAAGACGTAACTATAAGGAAACGATTGGGCTCTCTTGCCTTAAAAGGAAAGCACTGCGTAGTCCTCTTTCATTTCAATTAATTTTCGATTTTCATGGAATTCTTTAGAAATCTTCTTGAGTTTATGCAAACTGCTCATTCGGAATTTCAGGAAACTTTTGAAGCACAAAAAAAGGGAAAAAAAATGCACGGGTTCATAATAAAGTTACACTCGGACAGCGTCCGTGTATGATGACATTAATAATTGAGAAAGAAGATCGATATCTCCGATATTTGATTGACGACCGGCAGCAGATAAAACATCGTCACGTCAATAAAGCAGCGTGCAATAAAACCTTTTCCAGCGTTGTTGATCAAAATTACAACACACCACAATATATCGTAGTTTATGAAACACGATCGAAATTCCTCACTCTCATTTTTCCTTTCGTTTTTTTTTCCTCGTGTGCATTGAGTATTAAATGCATTACTTTCTCTGCGATCCGATTACGTGCATAATCGTCAAGTGATAAAGTTTCATCGATCCACTTTTAACTGAAATATGCGGAATTCAATTTAAATGCAGTTTTTATGTTTGTTTCTATATTATTTTTATGTTAGACTTGTCATGCTACCAGAGAAATTTATGTTCTTCTGGATTTTACGACATACAAAATATAGACTTTTAATAGGACTAACAGTAATTTTGTGCAGTTGTGTAAAATGATCATTTTTAAAAGATTTCTAAAAAAGGAGTCGGTAATGTTATGTTTTCTTTACTAAGATTTTTTTTCACATCATTTATTCGTTAAAATAACTGATGCTTTAGAACGAAGTTTCATTTCAACCATCATTTCATATTCCTGCCCAATCTTCCATGTTTAGACAAACATGTATGTTCCAAATTTGACGGCTCAGACAAAATTCAGAAAAACACATTCATCAAAAATTATTTGTAAAAGTACATCTGTCCATTATGGTAATGACCGCACGTACAGCACCAAAAAATAGTAACTCACAAAATGAATATACATAATTTCGAAACAATTTACCATCAATTTACCTGTAATAAATTAACCGCGCTTATTGTGGAGGATCAAAAAATGATTAACGAATCTTCTCTGACGAGATTCCACTAAAAAATTACATCAACTTTATAATCATCGAGGCATATAAGACAAATTACTGTGATCAAACAACACGGCACCACGTGGGTTGATAGATCGAATGTTATCTTCAAGAACAATGGATGTAGTCTATCGACAGGAATCTTTAGGGTAATTAATAGATTACTGAACACATCGATCATGTGTCGAACTGACCATCAGGGACTCCAATAGCAACCATTATTACTTTGACTTGGTTTCTTTTGATACCGGTCTAACTTATTGGGCAGTCATGACAATAATTGTGACATCAATGCCAGATGTTGTGGCGCAACCTGGGAGAGGTCTAGAAGTATGACTGATTTGACTGCACTAGGCTGAGTAGGCTAATTGATTGACATTAAGAATCAGTAACATTCCAAGTCTGGTGGACCAGATAAAGTACTTAATTAAAAGCTGAATCTGCTTCGAATTTTGCAAACATTTCTAAGGAATCTTCATTGTTGTTTTCTTCGTTTTCATTATTATTTTCTTTTGTAATCTCTCATTTGTCAAGACAATGTGTTGTCTTTTTATCCTAGGACCTCCTTCTTATAGAAATATCGACTTTCTTTTAACAAAAATAATATATGTAAATCTTGAGTCTTTAAAACTTTCCTTGTCTCTGATAACTATTTTCACCTATGACATCTCCATCAAAATTACCTAATTGATTGCCTCCATCTTTTTATGAACGGTGGAAAAGAGTCGTAGCTATTCTCGTTTATTGCTTGCACTTAATAAGCGTTTATTCAAATCTCTCGTCGTTGTTATCCTAAAGTTTACCAAAGAAGCCATGTCAAATTAATTATGTAGAATCTCAATCAAATGGACACATTACAAGTGAATATGTCAGAATCCGCGAAGTAACGATGTCGACGATGCTTCAATACCTCCTCGCTGCACTCATTCATCATGCCGTGAGAAGGTCGTCGCACGGCTCACGTAGCACTGCGCCCGCGCCGCCGTACGAAGTACGACCACAACATTAAACCTCATACCAGTCGTTGTTAACATCGCATTTTGGCACCTTCGCGACAAAAAATTACATACACGCAGCAGACCTTTTACAAAATGCAATCTTTCATATACCATCAAAAAGCTGTGACTCCTTTCCAAATTAAAGTTCGTTGCTCTCCGAACACAATTCATTTCAGACACAAAAAACGGACGCACGTTGACAATTTGACATGTAGCACTCTGCGCTGGACGCGTTAATTGAAATATTTTATTGACTCAACATAATTAATATTTTTAGTGTTTCGATTTTAACAGTCGGATAACCACAGGGTGCGAAGATACTTATCATATTTTTGAACGAAGTATTAACGTGACCCAGATAGTCTGGAACGATATTAAGTGCAGGGCACCGCGCGACTTCGCGGTAACGGAATCCACTATAATGCGAAAATAAATGGGCTCATGAAGAATGAGTTTCGTGAATAACGTCAGTACTAAAAGGTTGAATGAGTAGGTAATTCTCCCGAGGGCATTTAACGACGACGTGAACGGCGTATCCGTGACAGACAAGCGCCACTCCCACGGGGCCGTCCGTGGACAGGATCTACATTGAAACAATTTCGCATGTCGGGCCGGCTCGCTCCCGTCTGTAATGAATTGCAAACGCATGCGTCTCGGAGCGGTCGCAGCCGGTCCGTCAGCCGTCGTCGGCCTGCCGACAATTAGGGCGGTGCAATTACAACCAGTCAGTGGCGAGTCGGCCGGTGGGTCAGCGGCGCGATTTCCCGACAACAGCGACGCCTGGCGCCACCAGACGACGTTGTGTAACTCTTAAACGTCCGATCAACCATTAACGCTGCCGTCGAGGTCGTTGCTCTACACATGTATATCACACGCCAATACCCATGTTTGTAAAGCAGAAATCACAAGAATTAATCAGCCATGATCGTTCGTGAATCACCGACAAATTGAGTCAAGCCATATTACAAACAGACTGTGTTGTTGACACCCACACATATACGCTACTGATACTCAATTCCCGACTTTTCGCAAAGCATATTTTGGTAAACCTTTAATAACGTATGCACCCGACAACATTATTATTTGTTATATATTGAGGCTATGCAAATATTTATAACATCGTGGACTTTGGCCTCTCAAAGATTTTTTGGATAATCCAATGCAAGCAAGCAAGGAAGCTGGCGCAATTATATGAGAGAAGAATTCATTTTTATCGCATTAGAAAAATAAAGCAATTGCATGTCCCTTTCCAGTAATAAAACTAATATTAGCGGTCAATCAGAATGAGCTTAAACTTAACTTGAAACAAACCGGCCAAGTGCTACTCGTACTCTCACGCAGACAGTGTTCGTTGCACCAAACAATTTAAAAACATTTTTTGAAGGCATATTCATATGTTGTATTGTATTCACACACTCAACCGCAAAACTAAATTTGTTTTTTTCATACTGCAGTTTGATGAAAAAGTCCCATATCTCAAAAACTAAACATCCAATCTATTCAAACTAATTTTAGTTGAAAGTTTTTTTTACGTACTACAATCCTACATTTCATCAGAATTTTCTTCCTATCACTTTAGAAATTAGAGGGAGGGACACACATTTTATCACTTTGGAAGTTTCTATCTTTAAAACAATTGACTTTGAGAAAAAATGGTTTTAGAAACCCCGCACTTACAGGTTTGATGTTTTTTTTTAGTTTCCGTTCCGTATCCCTGGGGAGACCCCATTAATCTTTTTTTTTTAGTTTTTGTATTAAAATCGTAAAGCGTTTCACAGAATACATCTACCTATCACGTTTCGTTTTGCCAATCGGCTACGGAACCTTAAATTGGGCTCTGTTGATTATGGAGCTGGATGTTTTGTTCCACTTTTTTCTAATGCAAAAAATAGTACACGGAGTAGAATTTTCTAAATTTATTGACCATGATAATGTAGAAGATTTTTTTAAAACCTTTACGAATTCTCATTATATTTTCCGGCTAAACTTAAATTCTGACACTACAGAAGCTACCTATTTGAAAAATTATCTCACTGAAAAACCATAAGGAAAATCTATCAATTTGCGAAAAAATTAAGTTTATACAGATCGATTAGATAAATAGACCATTTATCTAGATTCTCGAGAATGCTGTAATTATTGAATGTTTGCAGGGCGCTTAAGCATCGTCAGATAGATTATGGACTAAGTATCAAGCAAATAAAATCAATTGAGCCTGTACTTCAGATAAAACAGTGCATTAGTCAAATACGTGGTGTTACCATTATAAAACATTGACACAAAGGTATGCCATTGAATAGTTCGTCGTGATAAGAGGCGGGCAATTAAATGTAAACTATATCATGGCTTTGCATTTCTGATACAATTTGCAATGTAAACAAGTTGGTAAGAGTATAATTATTATAAACAATGTAGATACGTTGTCCTTCATGCATAAAATTTATTATTTATTTATTTTTATTCACATAACAATTTGCATTGTGTTTGAATAAAATGCTTTGTTTAGAGATATGTCTAGGTTTTATCTAGCAGGACAAATAAACATGAAATGTAAATATGTAGGTAACTTTATTTTGACAAAATCAGATCAACTCATCACTATTGTCATAGTGTTATCGACATCCAGGAAAATTATAAATAAGTTCCTTCTAGCATGGGGGTGTTGATTAAATAAAAAATGTTTCCTTATGTAAGTATAAAATCGACAGTTAAAAACTTTGTAAATAAAAGTGGCTTTTAAAAAGATCTTGTTTTAAATAACGCTATGAATATGACTGTAATTTTCCTTTCCCGTTATACATTCCTCTGATGTAATAACCACACCAAAAACTCCTTCTGGCAGACTGAAATTACAGGGTCTGCACCTCAAATTTGCACTGAGTTGACGTTAATAACGTATCCCTTATTTTATTACTGATGATAATAACAAATATTAACTGCATCAGATAAAACTTTTCATTTTATAAAGTGCAGTCTCTTAGTTTATGAATTGGCCCCATATTCGAAACGTACTAAAATAATTAAAATACTTTTTACCGTTGTTTTAAAAACTTTTGAGTGACCGCCTTGAAATTTAAGCGTTAAATGCGCAATTATTGTCAACGCAGTGACAATTTCATCACTCCTATAAACTTATGAAAACATATTTTATCATTTTCGTTAAATTAAATTAAGCTGGTTGTAAAAAATCTAGAAGATTTGTGTTAAACAATATAAACAAGCTTGAAAAAATCTGTCCAGGATCGAAATGCGATATAAACGATACTTCAGAATCGTAAACTACTTGCTAAAAAAACATGGTCATCATAAGTAACGGATGTGCAATGTGCATGCTCTACTAACCAGACTTGCCGCTTCGTGGGCTCCCTAGCACCACCACCCTTATACGATTCACAGTCATCTTCATTTGGGCAGAATTTATTTTTCACTTTTATTCCAAGAAAATTCTTTAACTGGACATGATGGAAGCAGTGTCCATCAACCACATCAGTTTATGATCACAGTTTATATTTGTAACACGGTACTCGATATCGCACCAAACGATGTGAGTTATCGTAAATATGATCGAGAGATAGATTTCACAGAGTTGCTCACGGCCGCAAGCTCGACCGTTTGCCGCGAAGTTTCCCGCGCGACTGCCGGCGTCTCTAGCCGGTGCTTGGATCAAAAGCGCGTGCGCAGCCTCCGCTCCAACCTCCG
Organism: Cerastis leucographa; assembly: GCA_963082945.1. Taxonomy (NCBI): domain Eukaryota; kingdom Metazoa; phylum Arthropoda; class Insecta; order Lepidoptera; family Noctuidae; genus Cerastis; species Cerastis leucographa. The sequence goes on along the minus strand of OY720356.1, from coordinate 12,849,137 downwards.
AACTAGTCGAGTATGCATACGTTGGAATTTGTACTTCGTCCACACATCCTACCTGATTAAATATTCATAACGTTGGACCGACGCCAATATTATCGATGTTTCGGATATCGGAGATGAAATAAAATAAATATCTTCAGAATATTTGGACTGTAGGCACGGAAAAACTCAAACGAAAATCTTAGCTATTCCTATTTTTCTGATTAAGGAAAATTGGAAGAAAATCGATCAGCTCGATCCAGAGTTTGCACGTCTGCGATATGTCAAGGTGAGAGCCAAGCAGACGTTCGGTGCAATAAATTCGTTCGTGCTGAGACATAATTGGATCCGCCCCGCCCACGGCAAGCTACCCTGCTTCCTTTATGCCACACAGCTACTCTACTTTGGAAGTTAGAAACATAATTAAGAAACAACTTTATTAAAATAAATTCAGAAGGAAAGTGGAGCAAATCTTGATTGATGATTCTCACTCTCTCACACTCTGACTGATCTTAATGAGTAGAAGATTTCCCTATTTAGACATCTCATACTTCAATAGCACGTTATGAGCTAAACGTATTATTATTCGTTTTAAAACAGGTTTTTTGCCAAAAGGAGATCAAGTAACAAAGGAAGGCGAAAACCATTCATTGAACTATTTTTATGATTTCTATACAAATCTCGGTGTGTCCACTTAACTAATGTCCTCTATCTAGCACGTTGACTTTGAATAACCACCAAATTATCAATTATAGAACTATACTTACCAAAATCCTGGTTGATACATTAAAATTAGTTTTATTTCTTCGAGATGATAGGCTCCAACTTGCAAGGAGACATCCATGGACAAGGCATTTCATTCTAACGCCTCACTGCTACTAGGAAAAGATACTTACGCAGATAGATTTAGCTCTTCACGCAGACATAAAAGTAAAACCCAATGCATTACTTGTCAGTCTTCATTAGCGATCTCACAATATGTAAGTATACTTTCGAAAATAGAAGAAAATGCATTTGCATAGAAGTTAGTTCGCTCCGTGGATTTCTCTACTCATTAAGGAAGGTTGTGACGTAGAAAAAAAACGCGCACCGTGTCGACTCAACGCAAATTGATCGTTACCCGACAACAACTTCCTCAAACATGCCACCTTACCGTATTTATGCAATCGGCGTCAAGCCGCTAATAGACAACTCTTTATTTAGATACTAAGATAGCATCATAAACACGCAGTTTAGCACCCGACCATCATATTATTTATGGAGGCGCATACCTACATAGCTTAGCAAGGAGCAAGATTAATGTTTAACGCATATTTAAGGATCCAGATCATCGCAGAACATCGTAAATCGATTACTTCGGTATATTGAGATTTCCACATTTGCATGAAAATTATTGCCTTTGTTAACATACTAAATGTGTTTTACAATAATAACAAATTGGTCGGCTAAACCGCAACAAAGCGGCGCGGACGCACAAGCGGATCATAATTTTGATTAATTTGTTACAACAGTATCGCCACGCTGCAACACGCAAGTCTCGATATTATTTCCAATATTCAATTAAGCGCGTTCTAATTAAATTACTTATCAACTGCTTGGGTAACAATGTAAATAAGCATTTATTTATTTAGTCGTGAGCTGGACATTTCGCAAGGCGACTCGCGTGTCAAAACTAGTTTGTTAATGGGCCCAACAATGGCAACACTGTTCTGTTCACACTTGCCTATTAAACGATTCATATCTCTACATCTTTTAACCTCTCTAGAGCAGTGTGCGAAGTTACAAAACTATTACAAGGGTTTCTTACTAGTGGCGATGAAAAATCTAATGACAAACTTCTCAAGATTGCCAAACCATAAATTCACACAGGTTAATAGTTCGAGTAAGTATCATCAATCACTCCAGAGACTATATTGTAACTGGAGTATTTCAATGTGTAGAACATTCATGAATGGTTAGTTAGAACATAAACTTGGACGCTTGTTTATGATGTTGCATTTGCCGAATAATTCGACAGAACTCCCGTAAAATTAACCATCTCCACGTAGATGAACTAATAAACCCAATCTCAATGTTAACCAAGGCACCATCAACGATAAAGGAAACCTACCAAATAAGTAAAACTGTTTTCTTTTGCTTACAAAGAAAATTAGGTTGTACCCAGAAACAAAGAAACATTGATAAACGATATTGATTACAATCACAACAAGCGAAAACGCGTCCGGACACCTTTGGGACCGTTACAGAGGTCCTTTGGTATGTATCACAAAGTTGGTAATGCAAAGTTCACACGGCCAGACGGAGAGACGACTCAGACATCCAGCGGCCCAACATAGCCATTAAATAAAACCCAATATGTACCAACAGCCTCAGATGGGGTCACACGATTGCCAAAGCTTTGAATTACGGCCCTCCTGAGGCACTAATTAAAAAATATTGGCTCTTCAATATTGGCATATCCTTTTCTTTAATCTTTTTTATTCTTTTACGGGGCTGTTAATTGTGCAAATAATAGAAATAGAGCATGTTGATAATGATAAATCAGGCAATCTAAAGCAGTCATGGTTCAATAAAAAACAGTGGCCCGTCATTTTACAATTGTAACTCTTGCGCGAGTCGTTAAATAAAGAAAAGTTCGCAGTTATTTTTAAACTCGACCTTCGTCGCACCATAAACATTTTTGAACTAATTACGTTTAAGTTAAGGATGATCATGATATATCTCGGCCAGCAAACAACACTAAAATTACTGTCAACAATCCTGCGGCCATGAGCTCATAATTCACAACAGAAGGACCAAAAACTTGAAATTTATTCTTCGCTTTCGCTTTACAAAGATCCTCATAAAGCGTAATAATGAAATTTGCGTGAACGATCCTATTAATTTTATTAATAGTTTCTACATGGCGCCGAAAGCTTGTTGTCATGCCATACCAACGAATAATGAAATTTCGATAAATTCCAACATATCGCCCCCTGAGTTTTGAAACCGTCATTTTCCCGAGTTAACGACAGCTATCGACCGAATTCGCCAAAATTCACTCAATTTCGTTATCGGCACAAGCAGTTATGTAAACTGTTAATGTATGTAATGTAATGATATGGATGATTTTATTGTTATGTTCGTTTGTTTCGCGATAAAGACATTTAAAAGACTTGGTGAAGTCGACACCTCGCGGCATCGCTAGCGAGCGCACTACGTGTGCGCGGCGTGGCTCGTCCACACTCCACACCGTCAACACGTCCACACCTCACGGATTTCACCGTCCAAGCTCGACCGTTATGTAATATTGTCAATATAATAATAAATATTAAAGTAACATCGGTTGCTCCACACATTATCGTACACAAAGAAACAAGTATGTCATTAATAAATAATCCGTTGTCTCGCGTCTAAGATAAAATTCCTGCGCAATTCGCGAGAGTTATGAGAATAACGTTGTGTCGTTTAGAATACACAGAGTAATCAGTGTGGTATTTTACGCCGAGATTAAATTCTGCATTCCTGCGAGTACAAGGGAATTTTTCACTAATGACATCAATTTTAACAAAGGCAACTAGAGCATTGTAAAATCAATCCCCATGACCTGTATTTGAAATACCATCAGCCTACTAGTAGAAACATAACAGTTAACCAGCGAACGAATACAGAAGCTCAGAAGAGATCAATTAACAGTGTAGCTGTGCTATTTACGTCTAGTCGATCGTTCTATACGATGCAATGGTTCGTGAAGGTGCAACCAGGCGGTGATGTCCAGACAACGGAGAAAGCATGGATTGCCGTAATAAATGTTACTCGATGCAATAAATAGCCGATCGAAATAAATGAACCTATAAAATACGTGCAATCGTTCGCGAAACATTTCAACAAAGAAGATTTGAATTCATCGTTAAGCATGAATGGGGTTATTAAAAAAAACTAATTTGGGCTACACTCCCGCAAAAAAAATACGTATCAATATTTATGTTATTGTCTGCATTTTCTTATAATTTGTTTGTTTCATTAATTCGCTACTTGACCTCATTTGTAAATTTTGATTAGTTCGTTTAAAATAATTTCGTCAGATTCAATACGTATTCTAAAATGAATTTTCTTATCCCTATTTAAATGAACTACAGGGTTGAACGCACTAGCTTTACAAGCCATCAAATCTAGCAATTTGACAAGATTGACGCCAACCCGTCTGATCTGATTAACTCCTCCGCACAAAAACAAGTATGTTCGTCTATCATCAAAGTGATTACAGTGTTCAATTCAAGCCCGTTTATTACATATAATTTAGACTGCAATTACTCTTGATTGAAATAGAGAACTGATACTATATTAAAGTTCTACGAGATTTTTCTTTTACTATAAAGTATAGTAAGTAAGTAAGTATACATTATATCCTTGCCGTGTAGTTCCAGTTCAGAAATTATTTTTCTCTGCCTTATTGTATTCAAGGATTATATCAGAATATTATGAGTTATATTAGTGGTGAAATGACGGTATACTATTAGGTACATCTCTGCCTAAACCCTTGGGGATCACAGGCGTGATGTTTTGTTATGAAATACGAGTTTATAGTAGGTCATGTACTGTCATCTTCTTATATGTCTTTAGGAGCTAACAACGGTAGTTTTCCACACCTTTTTTTTTTTTTTTTGCGGATGGGAAATCATCAAATGACTTCTCCCGCTCCCGCGGAGCGGGAGGGAGTGTCAGACTTGACTGACTAAAACCCACCCATGTTCCTTCTAAGCCCTTTGTGTTCCAGGGCCGCGGTATCTCTTTCGAACAACCCGCAGCCCTGGAACAACCCGCAGCCCTGGAAGTTTTCCACACCTTATAATTTGATTTTATTTTAATTTTGAAATTGTAGAGCCTATTAAGGACTAAGGAGGCCCTACGTAATAATTCCCTTTTCGGATTTGGTCTCTTTTTTTTATATTGACTGAGGGGCTTCTCAACAAATGCCTTTTCAGTGAACTTTACCTTGAATAAACCAATTGCGATAGGTGAGTACGCAACATGTACTTAGGTACAGCCAAGTTCAAACACGGGATAACATAATATGCAAGTAAAAGTAGGTCAAAGGAGAGTTGTTACATGAATTGTATGCTGCACCAACGAAACAGTAAGTACATTAAATGCGAAGAAACCTCGTCATCATATTTGGAACACAAATAATAAAAATAAACGAAGCCCGGACTTCAGTACGAGTTTTCTCCACATTGCAGACGATGGTAATTCATAAAGATAAAGTATTGAAATGCGATTAACAGTTAACGTAATGCCTTTTGACGATGTAAAAACTTACGAGTATTTTCAATGATAAAACGTTATTTACGCTTTAATAAATCCCGACGTCTTCAAACTCAGATAAATGGATTAGCGAGAGGTTAATGTGAAATGGTTCTTTAAAGGTGATACATTAAGTTGGGGAAAACGCTATCTGATGCTGTATCTTGTTAGGTAAATAAATACCTTTAACCCAAAACCGTCATCGTGGACATGGAACAGCCCGCAAACTGATGGCCCGTGGATATATTGTCCTGCTCTTTAACAATTTCACTAACCAATGAACCGTTTAAAGCTATAGAAGTCTCCGGCGTACACGACAACAGCATTGTAACTGTTTATCTTAAGATGGACAGAACGCGATTGCATCCTTCCTTACAAGTCTATTAAATGGGTGTTACTTTTTACATGGCTCTTTACTGGGACCTGTACCGTAAGTGTTTTTCATGGTTAATGAAACTTTAGCAGAATTAAGTGTATTTCAATAACTTATTTTGTTTTATTGCTTTTTACAAAAAAGGGATAATGATGAGGGGCATAACGTTGTCCATAATGATAATGAAGGAGGACATTGACCTGTCTGAAAACAACGGTTAGCTCAAACCAAGATAGCAAATGCTTTGCTTTTGAAGGTTCTACTGCAACGCAGATAACTACTGTATCAATGCCTTGGCAAAATGCAAGAACTCACCAAGAATATAATAAACAGCTCCCGTCATCGGAGCCTCCATGCTATATGCTTCCAGGAAATATGAATACTGTTACATCAAGTTAGACAACAATATACAGCCTTCCTTTGATTTTAAAAATTGGATACAATTACAATTTGGTTTCTAGCAACGAAGTTTCACAATATGAACCCATCATCGATCTAACATTGTGATTTCTAGCTATTGAAATTATTAGTTTGATGGCAGCTTTCCTTAGAATATGTCCGTAACAATTTGTTGTGGATAAACAATAAGTCGTGAGGAGTCACTCCCTCCGCCTCCCGATAGCGGGATCCGCGACGAGTAGGTATCCAATTTATAACCTAACTGTGATCTTTACAATACGTTTTCTACAAGTTTACAACATTCCACGTCGACAATCAACCACAGCTGGGAACAATAGTTCAGTAAAAGACTTTTTCCTTGTGTGGCAAAACTAAAAACAGACATTCGAAATCTTTAACCCTGTACCTACAAACAGCGGTGTTGCAACCATTTTGCAACACCATTTAATAAGAGATTTTAATTAATCAACGCCCTAATCCAATCACAACTATTGTGAGTCAAAGTCAAACATTGGTAACCTTGACAACGCTAGTTGCGACAACCGGCCGTGAAACGAAACAAATGCAGGCGCTGAAACAACTTCTAAAGGTTTCGCACATCGGCTTCTCAAAAATTGTTACCATAAAAAATGGCGGCTGCAAAAAGACGGTAGTCTTGAAAATGACACTGGGTGTTTAACATTACAGTCATACGGTGTCGAAAAGCGTTTTTGTGACTTTATTTGTCGGAAGGTTCAGTGAAGATGGTACGGACTAATTGCGGAAGCGGCTATGAACACGGAACTCTGACAGATAATTTTGTGGAACGTACGATGTATGACCGAACCTATAACAAACCTAATCTTAAGTTCTGCTAAAAGTACGCGTTTAGCGGAATGAAAATCGGCGACAACAAAGTGTATAAGTACAAACAAACAATATAAAGCACCTGTAAGGCCTGAGGACGATCAGTACACGCTCACCTGCCGTGATTTATGCTCTAGGCCCGCCATTGTCCTGTCGCAGCCAGCTAGCGGAAACTTATGAACTATCTAACCTCAAATGTCTTATGAACGAAACACTACCACTCTACATGTGCCCGCAATTATTTATTTATTTATCTGGAACTTATATCTTTATTGGGAGTGACAATAGTATTTGCTATTGTAGCTTGAAATTTCGATGATAACGCTTTTCCAATGTTTCAGTATTCGAAATGACATGCATTTAAACTTGAACTGTTTTAAACGTGGAGTTTTATGGTAGTATCTAAAATTTTCAAGTCCTATAATGTCTTACAAATGAAGCAAAAACAATAATTTACCAAGTGAACGTTTGTATAAGGTAGATACCTACCTACATAGGTATCCCTAAATACCTAAAGCAGCTCGTTTTTATGTTGCAGTAAAAAGTTGGATCTTGTTTGTGATCACATAACGGTACCTAACTTATAGATATAATCCTTAAGCTCACGTAATAACTGATCGCTCAATTTATTTACTCAAAGCTGGCTCTATGCTTAGGACTTATACACACAACATGATTAACTGTCTATGTAAGATGACTTCAAAGGAAGCCTACTGCGATAAGTTAAACTGTCCTTTCGTCTGAAAATGGTAGTTTTGACTAATGCCAAATAGGATGGCGACGGTGAAGTAATCTTTTGTATCCTTGTCTCTATCCTTGTTCTTAATTTTTTTTTCGTTACTATGTTAGTCTTCATTATTCACTGCGTTCAATCACTTTTCTTTGAATAGCGTATAAATCTTCCTTTCATCGAAAGCTACTTAATTACGTACAGAGACTGTATATAATCCTAGCGGCTCTTCATATCAATAAGAATAGAGGGTAGCTTCACCGAAATGACTAGAAAAAGTGATCTCCTTTTAACCAGCAACAAAGTCGCACAAAAATAATGACGTAGTACGAGTAAAGAGAAATGCAAATTATTTTTAATTGCCTTCCGGTAGAAAGTGGGTGAACCTGAACACGGAACGGGCCGGGCGAATCAGTTTGATTCTTGTCGAAATAATGACAAAGCGGCGACGACCGTTGTCGGATTCTCACCGGGCTCCTGACAACTGGAAGCCAGTAACTGGCAGATTAACGTTAATTCCTACTGGCTCTTACGGTCGTTATCTCTGCCTCATCTTTAAAAAAATATTCCTGATTGATTAAGCTACCGCTTTTTCTATTATGCCTTGTGGGTTGACTGGCTTGACACCTTTTATAAAGAGGACAATAGTACTGTTAAGCAATTCCGTGGGCAGGCAATCAGCTCTTCTAATAGACACTAGGTTATAATAAGTTAAATAATGAAAGTGAAGCAGACATACATGGAAATGTTGAATGAGCATACTGCATCTACTAAATCAAAGATAATTAAGTCTGTCTGACTTTAAAGCATTTAACACCTTCACACACTTAAAGGAAAACGTGTAAAGTTATTACAAAACATGGTTTTAACGTGCACATGTTACTTCATACGGCCCGAAAATACTAAACAGAGTCATTCGTCTCTGTAATAATCCACAATCAATAACTAATAATCTGTTCCGCGTATGTGGGCGGTACCTGACATGCCCCCATTTGTTTTACTTAAACGTTAATGCTCTTATGCATCGGTGGCGGCGCAAACGCATCCACTCACGGTCCAACTTCGGGTGATTGTTTAACGGTGATCCTTTCCGGGATTTTTATCTGCGTTTAGTGTGTGGGTGGGTATTCATAAAATTGACCCGGAGGTCGTATGTAATGTGCTCGTAAGATTAAGTATTATGTTTTATAAGCACCACAAGGATTTAGGTCAATGCAACCAAGATATTAGAAAATACAAGGTGGTGTTTTGCATCCTCGTCAAATTCAAGGAGGTAACTATGCTAATGATTCTCGTTCCGAATGGGTAGGTGATTTTAGTTTTTTTTTCTTTATTACCGAAATCGGTAAGTGTGTACCACCCGTGTTTTAAACGCGGGCCGTCTGATTCTCGCCCTATAACCGCGTTTCCACACAAACAAACAATCTGAAACGTTTATTCGATAATTTCTTATTACCTAAACCACGTTAAGGGGGTTATTCTGAAATATTGACAAACATAAACAACCAAAAAAACAGCGTTTATTAATAATTAACTAGGTACCGTAATTTTAATTGATTATTTATGTCTTTTGTAACAACCTCCTGAATTTTGACGAAGATGCAAAACAACACCTTGTATATATGGAATTCTGGCTTCTTTGTTTTTTGACAATCCTGATGACTGGTGATGACTAAATACAATCACCCTCAAATTGTGGGCCACATTAGCGCAACACCCAATAGTTTTACTTCATAAATCATCTTCTTAACAAGCAGAGTTGTACCCTATGTTTTGGACTTTTGGCTCATTAATCTTAATTAGATACACACAATAATTTAAGTTCAAACTCTAATTACTTGAAATCTGCACTCATCTAACGCCACATTAATGCAATTTAAATGTCATATGCATCAGATTTCCTAATAAATAACGATACAGAAGGCACCACAGTGGCTTGTCTAAGTAGGTGAGCACTTGAATTTCGTCATCACTTAATATATTTGAATATACAGGGTAATTAATAAACGTCAACCGTTCAAAGATAGTGAAGCTTCATTGTGAAACAAGGTGCGCTCGGCGGATAATTGTATTGTTATAAACCAATTGATACGCGAATAGTTTTAACTTTTGCTATTCGTGATGGACACCTTGACCTCTTCATCTATTGTTATAGAACCTTCTGTATTAACTTTAGGTGTAATCCGAAATAATGTTCCAATGTTCACAAGTCTTAGGGGTTCAATACCCAGATTGATGTTTATGACTAACTAGCTGCGGCACGCGACTTCGTACGGGTGGAAATTTTGATATATTTTTCAGGAACAAAATTATACATATGAACCTTCCTCATGAATCATTCGTCTATTCGTCTATTGATGAAAACCGCATCAAAATCCGTTGCGTAGTTTAAAAGATCTAAGCGTACAGACGGCGGGAAGCGACTTTGTTCTAAACTAGGTTAAGATTGGCATATTTTCAATGGTTTAGTATCAGTGGTAATGAAACCTACGGACCTGTGTTGAATTATTGGCAAATTATTATCGAATGCTTCCCTTCCCCAAGCTAGTCCTGGGACCTGGTTCGCAATACACAGTACCGAACTGTTTCTATCGCTTGGATGTACCCGTGCCTCTTAGTGGCTAGGTTATCTATAGACAATGCCTGCTTTTCATTTGATCGCTAAAACTGAACCGCCAATTTCGAAGCCACACGGTCCACCGATCAGTTCGATAACATTACGATTACGGAGACCGATAATCCTAAATGTTGTCTCATAGTCGGTCTGTCAAAACGCTAACTATTCGTAACGCAATACGAGTAGATTACGTAGCTGTATTTGTAATCTGTATCATTTTGTAACGCTAAACTTATCTCGAACTGTCCATTAATTATGACTGTACAACTAATTTAAATATAAATTGGTAACTACGATTGTAGGTGCATATTCCGTATTTTTTTCACTGCCGGCTTCACCGTTCCCTGGTCATTATAATAGGGATCTCTTCAAAGTTCGAGTGAATCGGTTTCTTCTAAGCAAGCGTGTCACCCTAGGCTCATCATCGCTTAACATCAGGCGAGTTGCAGCTTGACGCAAGCAGTCTTATTTTTTTATTTTGTTAATGTTGTGTAGGAATCCGATGCTAACACCCGACCTTTAAAAGGCGCTAAGAGACTAATCAATATGATGAGGCTGACTTGCCTTTGAGGATAAAAGCCTCCAATAAAATATAAGATTAAAAAAAAAAAAAAACAACGTATTAATTAACATCATCATCTCGTGTCAAGTGATTTGATCGGTTGCTCTTAATTCAGCCAACTGGTCGCTGAAGTCGACAAATGATGTACCTAATATACAGGCTGTAGTAAATCTCCGCTTTTTTTTAAGTCGGTTAAAAATTTTGAAAAGCTTAGTGAATACCGTGAGTGCATTTCGAACGAGTTCCAGTGTAGAACCGCCTAGCAAAAAAAACTTTAAAAGACGATAGATCGTTATGTCTACACTTTTATGTTTTTTACCTACTACCCACGTGCACACTTTAGTCATGCCACGAATATAAAAAATCTTTTCGTTGTTTTTTTTTTTTTTTTTTTCTACAATCCTAATTATTTTCAGAATTTAACTTCTTGTCTCCTTAGAAATTAGACATACATAATATTATCTCATCAACCACTGACATACAAAAAAGGTGATCAACAGAAAAATAATAATTTATATAAGTGACTGAATTTCAACCCTCAGTTACATGCCTGGGAAGCCACCCTATCTATAAGGGTTCTGTTTTAGCCATTTGGCTACGGAGCCCTAAAAATCGAAGTGATGGAAATAAAAATTATTTTTCAAGGGTTAATATGACATGACAAACCATAAAACAAAGTTCATATAAATACATTTTCAATTTTATTTATATATGATTACAATTTTATTTAATATTTACACAAAAGTCCCACATGTCAGGTTTCACAGTCCATGTCTTAAAAAACTTTTCCTTAACATCTAACCATTTTTCAAAATATTTTGTAGATTTTTGCTTCATTTTATTGTAAGGTATGCTCTCAATTTTATCTTCACCACATATTTTAATTTTCAGATCTTCATTATTATTTAGTACATGTAAGAAAGTTTTGTATAGATTGTATTTACTTATGCATAGGCTACAGGCTGGCGATAATGCTTTCTTCACCGTGAGTCCTAGCTTTCTGCCTTGAACAGCTACTTCTTGTGGCCTGAAAAAAAATTGATTTAATAAAAACTTTTTCATTAGTATTATACAAACTCAGTTATTTTATTACATTGATTATGTTACTGTTTTTACACTGTCTTTATAAAATTAAAATAAATGAGGTAGTAGGTTCACTTAGATACAGCAGCCTGAAAAAAGATCTAGTGAATGTATTTTTATCTTATCGCTGTTATAATTATGTGAGAATGGATGGATGTATGGATGTCCAGTCTCACCAAGGGGTATCATATTACCCAGTTACTGGGTTGTGGAGGTCAGATAGGCAGTCGCTTCATATAAAATACTGGTACTCAGATGTATCCGGTTAGACTGGAAGCCAACCCCAATATAGTGTGGGAAAAGGCTAGGCAGATGATTATGGATGTTTGTTACTCTTTCACGAAAAAACTTCTGAACTTGAACGAATTCCAATGACTTTCTTACAAAGATAAAATTTATCATCATTATCATCATCATCAGCCTATAATGTTCCCACTGCTGGGACACAGGCCTCCTCTTTAAGAGCAGGAGTGGGCTGTAATTCACCACGCGGGCCCTATGCAGGTTGGTAGATGTCTTAGAATTTTTTAGTTCTAGGATATGCCGGATTCCTCGTGATGTTTTCCTTCACCATTTTAAGAGATAGTTTATAACCTGGATTAATACATAAGATACTTTTATCCTGGTAGAACGATCCCGTGGGACAATTAACGGGCTCCACACAGATGAGGCCACGGGTATAAGCTAGTTTTAATATAAAAACTGATTCAAAGTACTCACCGGTTAATTAATTTTATCCATACTATGCTTCCGGGAGCTGGTTTGGTATTGACATCAGAGGGAAGACTTGAGAACACTAAACTTGTTTGATAAAATTGAGGCACTACATCCAACTTAAGTAACAAACAGTCTGTTCTATTCAAGAGGGCTCTTTTTAATGATTCTTCAGAATAAGGAACTCCAGCACCAAATATAAAATGTTGGATGTATATTGGTTCACACAACATACTTAGTAAGCTACCTTGAAAACCTAAATGTATCCATTTGGCAATTTTGTCACTGCAAGAGACTGACAATGTTCTGTCTCCTCTGCCTGGTTTTGTTCTGACTTGACCAAGGAGCAGCTGAATATCTGTTCCTTGTTCCTTTAAATCTTGTTCACACTGAGGTAGACATTTGGCTCCTGTTTTATAAAGATACTCTTCAACTTTTTGCTTCTTAACTTCTGTCTCACAAACATCATCATCTGCCTCTCGCTTTGCTGGCTTTAGTACATCACCGTAATGCTCTTCATCTCCGAGTTGAGGTATAATAGACGCGTCCCCACACGGTAACTGAGACGAATAGAAAATATATTCAATATTTTCTTTGAGTTTGAACTGTCCATTTTCATGATTGAATATTGATGATTTATTTTTTAAAGCTTTTTGAATATTTTCGTATAAATATAGTAAAAAGCCGCGTCGAGCGAATACTTCCGCGTGGCTATCGTTCAGTAAACTTCCATTAGGCATCATTTTCGTAGCCCCAATACATTTTGAGCCGGTACCTAGCGATACAACATCAATATTCTCAGAAGTTTTGTCATATTCTACTATACATGATAGAACTGTCCACTCTTTCTCGATGGGCTTTCCATTTTTCGGTAATCTTCTGTACACATTGAAACAGTTTTGCACTATGTTTTCAATTAAAGTTTCATTGAGGTTAGTCATCGTTTTGCATCAGATCAATGGTTTCTAAACAAAAACTAGTCTTTGTTTATGATAATCTAATTAAAGTGTTATAAATACACATTTACGAAGTTCTTTTTGTTGTTAATCGCAGCTAAATCAAAACTATTTAAAAAAAAATATGATGCCTCTGGTACTAAAAATGTAAACAAATTAAAGTCAAATTGACATTAAATATTTTGACAGATGCATTAACACGTTTGGGTTTACTTATCCGATACTGATTTTTAAATAATAGGCGAATAATGTCTCTTGTGTGGCAAATATCAAAATTATTGTATTTTTCACTTTTAATCTTGAAACTGATTAGGTTATCGTTATATCAGTGTCAAGATTAAAGAGGTAAAAATTTCGTTTGGGTAAACTAACATGAAAACGAGATTAAGCTACTGCAAAAATTATTTGAGTAAATTGGAACTTAACAGCAGCGTTCCAGAGCAAATTTTTTAGTCATGCTGCAATTCTAAACATAAGAATCGAATGGAATCTCTTTTGAGTTCATTTACCCTGAATGGGTAGAGCTAGGGTAGAATAGGGGATGATCACATTTTTTTTTTCTTTGTCCGTCTGGTACTTTATTGAAGAGTATTGGACACGTATTTTATCTTTTTTCACGTGGTCATAAAATTACGGAGATATATTGAGTTGAAATGGCGCATGAAGTCACATGTAGGTAAGTTTTAAACCCACTTATGACGTAGTCAGCCCCCACTCTCCAACTTTTACGGTTTTATCTAAGTAATATTTTGTTAAAACAAAAAATACATGTCTAATATTTTTCAAAGTCAAAGCATTTATTTCAATTAGACCATTACAGGCACTTTTGAAAGTCAAAAAAAAAACAAAATAAAACGCGAAGCTACAGTCCCAGTCACAAGGCATAATAACTTATGAAAGTACTGTAGTTGCCCATTCCGTACCGTAGCTCTCTATGGAGAAGAACGGGCAAGAAACTCCATGGACACTTCTTTTAAATCAAAATGTGTTATAAAATATTGGTTACATCATTTATGTTAAGAATTAAAAATATGTGAGAACAATGTGGAAATACGGGCAAGTTAAGAGCGTTCAGAGTAAAAGATTAAATCAGTAATTAAAAATAAAGTAATTAATAATAGTCCGTGGCAGCTAAGAGATGATCAGTCACAACTAACAGCGCCCGTTCACGAACATGACGCATGTATCAGCCATCATTCAACACAACCATTTTGAAGGGAACTAAACGACCCAACACACCCGCCACCATCAGCGTGACATTTAAGTGAGCATGACATTCACTCAACCACCAGGGTAATTTCGCGTCAATGAAAGATGTAGGTACTCATTAAATGGTGGCTTTACAGTACATAGTACTCACACATGTGCTATGCAATTATGTAATACTAAGAGATTGAATCTATACAATGCAAATATATTTTTACAATCTTCTGCAGCTTTCACAATAACTTCACTTTGTAATTCAGATGATTCCGATTGCCCCTATGGTTGTGGAGCAGGACCAGCATTAAGCCAAGCATTTTTATCATCAATATAATCCCCCAACTTATAATATGCTTGCCTACATAGTGTGCGTTTTATGCAAGATTTAAATTTCGTTTCATTCAGTTGCAGAATGGGGGGAGGTATTTTATTGTAACATTTTAAACAGTACCCCATGAAAGATGAGTCTACTTTAGCTAACCTGAAAACTGGCTGAACTAGTTGGTCCCTGTTTCTAGTATTATAGTGGTGCCGGTCACCTCTTTTACTAAATAAATGCAGATTTTTCCTAACGTACATGATGTTTTCATAGATGTATTGAGTTTGACAAGGTACCGTCATGATGTTAATTTCCTTAAACAGTTCTCTTAGAGAATCGCGCCTACGTAGATTTTTGGAGTAGAATACGTAACTTCGACGCGCAAAATATCGATAAATGCTAATACGACGCTACAAAATTGCGATGCACGCTACTGCGAAAGACCGTCTCTGCGAAGCCACTACACTTCGATGCACGTTACCGCGATAGATCTTAACTGCGATACTACTTACCTGCGATGCACGTTACCGCGAAAGATTTTCACTGCAATACTACTTGACTTCGATGCACTTTACCGCGAAAAATCTAATATTGCTGTAATCATGTTTAAAAATGGCCCGATAGGCACTTTATGGAAATGGATTATGTTGGTAACCTGAATTTTATGAAATTACCTAGTCAAATTCATTTATTATTCGCTAACACAACCAAGTACAGACAGGATTAACAGCGGGTCCCACACTGGGCAATCGTATTAGCATTTATCGATATTTTGCGCGTCGAAGTTACGTATTCTACTCAGATTTTTGTATTACCTGTCTGACGGACTAAATATAATGTCGTTTTCTTTACCCAGTCCGCACCCCTATTGCGTGCCATTCAGACATATGCACTCATGCAGTTATTAATGTATTGCTCTCAGATTACTGAAACACTGATCTAGAACTATGCTCCTTTTCACTGCCACAAGCGATACTTAAATCAATGCCTAAATAAAAACATAGGTAACCCACCTACTGTTCAACGTTCGGATCAACGTCCAGAGTTTAAATCCTAACAGTGTACTAATACATATCATAATGTTTACGAACAAGAACATCAGTTTTATTTAAAATGGCTATCGTTTGTAGTAGTAGGTATGTAGAGACAATAGTCCTAAAAACTTTATATGCGCCCCATGACATGTTGACCATTCCTGGAATTCGAAGATAGCATCAATGGATGCAGTTCTATATCGGACCTAAGATCGGAACGCCGACTCCATGTCATACTTTCAAATAAAATATTCAACAAATGTTTCACTGCTTACAAAGATTGATCACAATTAGTTATACTTCCTACCTAGGTAGGTTATTAAGTACAATATGCAATAAGTACATACCAACCGAACCATTGTAAGAAACTAGTAGCTCAGACCTCTGGTTGCACAAGGGTTTAGTTTTTCACATTTTTATCGCTTGAATCTTTTGCATGCTAACAAAAAAATGAAAAATAAAACAGCCGTCCATCAAGATGATGTTCGCACGGATTCGCACTACTTACATTATTTTAGGTAAACCCGTAAATGCCAACAAAAAAGAAAATAAATTAATGTTTAAAAGCTGTTATCTTTGAAGAAATATGTTCATTTAATACATAATTTTAGGAGCAACAATAAAAGGCTCATCAATCACACTACCATTGATGCGGTCGAAGTTAACGGGACGAAGATTATGTCAACGTATCAGCACCTACTTCCATTTTTTCAATTTATTTATGTACGTACAGGTTCAATCTGAAAAGCTGCTAAGCCAACCCAGCCATTATGGTCCTAGTGGCCCCTGCAAAATAGCTTATTATAAAATCGCATACTTCTAGTTTGTAGTAAAGTTACGTCATTAATTTTACACCCTTATGTTTCCTACATTAATAAATAACTTAACATTAATTTTCGTCTCATTTATAGAAATAGTTATGTACTTGCCCCTACTTTTTTAATACTTGGTAGTAACTCAGCAAAGTAACTAGCTAGAAATATTTGTTAGTTAAAACTTAATAAAAATCCTAGCTCCACTTAATTTTTGAAGATAAATATCGAACGATCACGAATTGGTTAGCCAAGCTGTCTAAATCCTTCGATCAACGATACAATAGTCATTTCGAATGTTAAATCGTGAGAAATTTCAATCCTTGAGAGCAAAAAACTATTCGAAACAATATTATAGTCGAAGTTTGCTGGCATCGACATTTATCATAAGTTGCCGGATACGGATGTTAACGTTCCCAGTGTTCATTATATTGGCCATTAGTGGGCGGTGATGAAAGAGGGTAGTTTGTCATTCCACGCCTCATTATCGTGCAAGATGACGCGCCCGATCTCCGGAACAATTTAAATATCAATGCGCTCCCTTATCACGTTAGATTAAACTGCTATCAAAATACTCCAATAATGATGACTTTCAATAAATACTCCATTCTTTACCGATCGATAAAATCGATATTGTTCCGCCGTAAAAAATCGTTTTGCATAATATTCATACAGGATGTTTACGTAAGGAAAGGAGGTCATAATTTTTATTGAAAAAAAAAAGCGTTATTTTTGGGCGTTTGGAAAGTGGCGCATTTTCTTGTAAAAGTTGTATGCAATGATGAATGACATTTTTAATTGAGCAAAGAAAGTAACGTGATATTAAAACAACCTGTATCTTAAGCTCTACAAATTTTTATTACATTGGAAACGTTTTAATTCTCATGACATGATACAGGAATAAATATTAACGACGCAACAAGCAAAGGAAACGCATTATAACGAAGGTAAATGATAACATTACAAGCAATTGACCCCGCTGAAAGAGTTGATATGGTGACAATTGATGCCTCGACAGCGGTTAAAACAAGACATAATAAAAACCGGCCAAGTGCGAGTCGGACTCGCGCACGAAGGGTTCCGTACCATTGTTTATAAAAACGAGCAAAAACAAACACTTTTTTGCATGGGAGCCTCCTTAAATATTTATTTTATTCTGTTTTTAGTATTTGTTGTTATAGCGTCAACAGAAACACATAATCTATAGAAATTTCAACTGGCTAACTATCACGGTTCATGAGATACAGCCTGGTGACAGACGGACAGCGAAGTCTCAGTAATAGGATCCCGTTTGACCCTTTCGGTATGGAACCCTAAAAACTACCAAGCATTACCTTCATGTCATAAACCTGAGTCAATAAGTAATTATCCGAGATTTTAACAGGTATTTCTTCGTTAATTCAATGAACTTCATCTATATATATAAAAGAAAGTCGTGTTAGTTACACTATTTATAACTCAAGAACGGCTGAACCGATTTGACTGAAAATTGGTGGGGAGGTAGCTTAGAACCAGGAGACGGACATAGGATACGGTAGGGTAGGGTAGGTAGGTAGGGTAGGGTAGGTAGGTAGGGTAGGGTAGGTAGGTAGGGTAGGGTAGGGTAGGTAGGTAGGGTAGGGTAGCCGGTAGGTAGGTAGGGTAGGGTAGGTAGGTAGGGTAGGGTAGGTAGGTAGGGTAGGGTAGGTAGGTAGGGTAGGGTAGGTAGGTAGGGTAGGTAGGTAGGGTAGGGTAGGTAGGTAGGTAGGTAGGGTAGGGTAGGTAGGTAGGGTAGGGTAGGTAGGTAGGGTAGGGTAGGTAGGTAGGGTAGGGTAGGTAGGTAGGGTAGGGTAGGGTAGGTAGGTAGGGTAGGGTAGGTAGGTAGGGTAGGGTAGGTAGTAAGGGTAGGGTAGGGTAGGGTAGAGTAGGTAGGTAGGGTAGGGTAGAGTAGGTAGGTAGGTAGCGTAGGGTAGGGTAGGGTAGAGTAGGTAGGTAGGGTAGGGTAGAGTAGGTAGGTAGGTAGCGTAGGGTAGGTAGGTCGGATAGGGTAGGTGGGTAGTAAAAAGTGCATTGCAACGCATGCTGGGTACAGCTAGTTGTATATATATCCATACTTAACTGGCAGCCTGCAAGGACCAAATCAAGAGCCTTACGTTAACGCCTCTGTACTTCATTTAAAAAATTACAGTAACTTGGACATGATTAGCGAGGCAAATGGGGCTCGGAATGGTTGTGAATTAAAAGTTCCCAGTGGTTACGCGCACCACATCATGTCTCATTACGAGTCCTCAAACACAGGTCTGGTCAAATTATGCAAGACCAGCTTCCTGTTTTTGTTCGTAAGCTGCGGCTTTATTACCCGGAATGCGGAGTGCTTTTGTAAAATTATTGTTATTAATTTGCTGTTCCCAAGATGGCGGATTTTTGAGCTGCTGCAACCACATTATATTTATTACAACTTGTTGAGTAAAAACATAACGAAGACATTAATAATTATTATGTTTTTTAGACATAAGCCTTACCTACTTAGGTAAGCTAGCGTGTAACCTGAGAAAATTCCATTTTTGGGGCCCCAATAAAAAGATATCCAATTTACAAGACTTCCTTCAAGATTCCTTCCGCCTAGATTAAAATCTGTAGGTAAACTGGGGCTATTATTACGCCATAATATCTTTATTTAATTGTTGCTCAAATAAAGAGTCAGGTGTTAAAATGAAAACGGCCGCGAGCTGAGCAGTGAAAGGAAAGGAAACAAAGCCAGGCACTGAAGTGATCATTTCCTAGAGATTTCTATAAGCGTTGCTGTTTGTTTGTTTTATTGCTTCATCTGATCTCTTATTTCCGTATTTATTACCTACTTTAATATCGTTTCATAATAGGTACCTACCTATGCCAGTTATCTAGGTATGTTTTGGGTTTCCTTTCCAACCCAATTCAGCAGGCTTATAAGAACCGCAAATGATATACCTATCTACAGTCAGCCATAAATACCCAAGAAGAAATGTGCCTTAGAATTTGCAATGGCCTCACCCAAAAACAGAAGGTCACCTCTGCACAATTGAGGTTGAAGTTCAGTTAAATTCTAATAAACTTAAAGAAGTCGTGCCATAACTTAAGGTCGTAGGTGATTCGTGAACGATAAAGCAGAGCGTTCCTAACACCAAAACATTGATTGCAAACAGCAGTAGGTACAAGGTCGTTCAGACAAGTTGCGCAATATTTGGGTACTTTTATCTAACATCTCCAATGTACGTGGTCGTCTTTCAAATCTAACATGAATTATTTAGTTTCCCAAAATTATGCAATGGAACAAATTGAAATCGTTTTGAATCAACACAGACCCCCGCTGGGCACCTCGCGGTTCTGCCCTGCAATAAAAACGTAGAAATATTTTATTGTGGATCGAATATTGGTTGATACATTTCGTAACACGAAGAACATACATGCATGCAAGTGAGTCGTAAAAGTATTTCAAAATATAAAATGTAAATGACAAGTAGATACAGAATTCACGTCATAAATTACAGACCGTTTTTTATTTATTTTGTACTCAAGCGAGAAGTTGAAAATGACAATATGGATGCAAATAAAAAGCTGCGGTAACCATCAATCCATGATGGATTAAATAGTTAGTCGAAAACTGTGAAGAACCAGGATGTAGTAATAGACATTATAGTCTTCGTGGAGACGAGAAAACATGGACATTTCAGGGATGATAATGTGCGGATCAGATAGCGAATGAAATGACTCAATTATTTTTCATGACGACGACTGATCCCAAGTGTCGTATACACGTCGTTTTCCGTACTAAATATTTACGTAAATACTCAGTTTTATCGCGCTGAGGAAAAACAATGAAATTAAGTACCTAAGTAGGTAGTTGCTCATTTATCAGCGTAAAATATGATAGTCATCCAGCGTCTCAAGAACGATCGATTGATATCAATAGAAAACGATACTAACGATAAGGCTAGTTAAAGTAATCCATATCGGAATGATTTGCATTTTGGCGTGGAAACAAAAAAGTTAGAAACATCTGTTTTAAAGATTTGGATAAAACATTAAGTTTACCTAGACGTGAAATCAGCGGATCTCTGCAGGATCAATCTTGCCGACTCGATTAAATAATAAATTATATCCAAATATTTTACTTGTATCAGTTTAGTATTCCCTAAACTTAATCGTAGCAAATTCTAGCGCAGACCAAGAACCAGTCGAAAGACGTTTTAAATTAGCAACGCATAAAACAAGATACTTGTAACGAAGCGAGATTGCTGCTGACAAACAGACAAACACTTCCCTCTTAAGCCCATATGGATTCTCCATCCAATCACCTCTACCTCTAGTCCACAAATTTTGATTAGCTGGTAGCCTGGTAAAGCTATACATTCATGTAAAAGCCATTCAGCTAAATATGAATTGATGCCGATGAGCGTGCCTTCACTTCACCCACAATCGATGCCGTATTGACAATGACATTGATACCAATGATGACAAAGAACTCCGTGATCCGGCTAATGCAAGGAAGATCAAGTGGGGTCAAGTGTCGTAATGAAAGTACAGTCTATATAAAAACCATGTTCGATTCTTTGTTAAAATAGAAATGCCATAATAAATGCCATAATTGTATAAGAGCCGATTAAAGGCGTTATGTTTCACTTGTGTAATGGTTGTGATATGATTCCCGTGAAAGTAAGGGCAAGGAAATGACATTTAAGATAAGGTTTGATTAGGTTATATTTGGCCAGTTAGTTTGTTTGAATGGAAAATTAACTTTCGTTTCGGTTTTTTAAACGCAGGGCCCTTCGATGAAAGGTCGACGACCCTTCAGAGCCCGTACCGATCTATATGGTTAAAGGAGCAGCTGTGTTCAAATTTAAATCAAAAGGCATTTATGGGATCTAATTCCTACAAAACATTTAAATACACCAGTGTCAACGGTAGGTACTTATCAAACAGTTAATCTCAATACAAATTACATAAAAGCACTTCTACCAGAGGAACATTTCGGTTTCAATACGGCAGATAACAAATCAGAATCGTGCCGGGTCCACATTAGCACGCCGCACGTTCCGGACCGCACGGCATCTGATAGGTAATACACCAGCCGTAATGCGCTCCCTAGTACACTATTTCAAATGTTATTACAGTTGCCATGTTGTTCCTGCCGCGTAGACAGCTCATATCGTGCAGAGTAATCGCGAACCTCGCCCTACACCATCCGATATAGACCGCCCGATTCCTTGAAACGAGTATTGCGTGAGACGGAAGCACTGATGCTAGTATTTAAACATTGTTTAAAACCACGTTTTTGTAATCTTGAACGCTAGTTCGCAACATAAACAGAACAAAATCGATGAAATTAAACACAATATTTCAAACATTAAGCAAACATTATGTATAGCTCAATTTCATAGCCTATAATGCAAAACCAACAATTGTAAGCCGATTTGTGCATAAATTAAGCGCCACTTAATATGACAATTTACGAGCGTAGCTAACGCGGCTCATGTCTCGTGTCTGCAAAGCCGGTAGACCTAGCCGACCAGGGATCAATTAATTCTACTCCTAGTAAGGACATCTTTATGTGTCCGCCGCGCAGTTTTAACGGTTCTTTGTAATAAGCGTAGGACTCCGCGACTCATTTGTGTCAACGTGATATTAACGGTTTCGAAACTGTGTCCACTCGAGATATGTAGATTATTTTAATAATTAATTAACGTCTAATGTCGTGAGATGCCCTTGAACACTGATTAAGGTGTTGATATAATTTACGAGCATGTCGACCACGTAACAACCATTTTACATTTAATGTCCGTGGAACATCTTATCGCGCCTGTATTTTTTTGTCTAACGACCTTTCACCTAATAAAAAAACAAGGAAGGACTCGGTTGCACAAATATAAATGTTATGTTCCAATCAAGAAATTTCCTAAATTGTTTACAGCCATAATGCATTAGATGGTAGCTCATAATAAGCTCGGTGTACCTGCGTCGAATTACAATGAACAGCAATTTCTTCAACTGCTTGCTTTAATGCGAGCGATGTCGAAGTACTTGCTTGTAATAAATTAACTGCGGCCGTAATACTAACTACTTACTACCAATACATTGATGTAGCCTAATTCAATAGTTTTAATGAAGTATGTAGCACAATTCCTAATCAATTTTACAGTTCACACTATGACATTTTAAGTAGATACCTAATTAAAATCAGATCAAAATTTGATGATCGAATTTTATTTAAGAGGCTTCACTGTTCACAGGGTCCTTATTGAGGTACAAAGTTTACCTAAGTGCTCGGGAATACAAAATCACATAGCTAAATAACAATATAATTCCATTTACCACACAATTTCTATTATTCTTCGTATCTCATCTCATCCAAATGCAACCGCAAACTTACAAACCCATGCAGGCAAATAATATCCACAAACTAATTTGAGGCTTTGCAGTGATTGTTGCATTATTTTCTAGTCCTGGCAGAGTTATTCTTGCTGCATAGGGATATGATATGAAAGGACCGTTTACACGGCGTAAATTCCTGTAATAGCGTTGCAATTTATCATGCCTCGGTCGCTGCCCGATGACTCCCGACGAGACGACGAATCACCAATATGGTATGCTAACTTTTTTTATACACTGCCGAGCAATGAAAAAGTTCCACCCACAAAATGCCGACAAACACCTTAATATCTCCTAAGGGTTCTATGTCTTAGTAGATATTATGGTGTTTGTCGGCATTTTGTGGGTGGAACTTTTTCATTGTTCGGCAATGTATTTTGAGTTATAGACAAATGCCATTTTTTACGAATACAAAGCTATTATATTGGGCATTTGTTTAAGTGTCGCTTAGTTTTAGAGAAAATACAGGATTAAGTAAGTACTTTCCTGTCGGTCTTTGGCGATTAAGTACCTAATCCAATCTAAGGGAAGAGAGGAACACAGGCTGGAAGGGACACACCGACCCACAAACGGATACCACATATTCAGAAGTACCTACAGTACCTACATCATTCTGATCTCTTCCAAACAGAATTTTTTCAACGGTAATTTTAAAAAAAAACAGCTGTTTCCTACAACACAGCGTGCATTCAAACTATAGTGAGTCGCAGTACAGTTTTGTCGCACGAGCGTCAATCGCGCTTCCGTTTGTCGATCTCACGTTATACAGTCATACGTCACGGTCAAAATGTATAGAACAAACAACTGTTTTGTTTTTTAATTATTGATAAAAGATGCATGCATGATCTCTCTTAAGGCGCTTAGCCACAGTTCTCCAAGGTGGCGGGTCGGAACTAATACCACCATTTTGTTTAATTAAAATAATTTCTGGACACTGCTTCAATGGTCACAAACGCAACCGTTGAGCATTCAATAAGTGAAACAGTCTGTCATACCTAAGGATGACACTTCCAGCATTTTATTTTGCTCCATAAATAAAACGCTTGTGGCGTTCCAGTGTGACGATGAATATAGGATAGTATAAATGAGGTATTGGGTTCGATTCCCAGGCCGGGCAAAGTGATATTGATTTTTTAGGTCAGGAATTTTCTAAGTAGCAACCACTGAGTCTGGATCTGTGCCCAGTATTACGGCTATAGGGTCACCGCCTAGTAATCCCATGTGACGAAATGTGGGTGTAGGTCCTATTGGGTACACCTCTGTCTAACCCACGAAGGGTTAGACAGAGGTGTCTACAGGCATAAAGTTAGGATGTTATATAATTTCCAGAGACAAAATTTTATATTTCATCCTCATCGGCCAACAACAATTCAATGCTGAACAAGGGCCTCTTCAATCTCACGTCAGTTAACGCGATTCTTAGGAATTCTCATCCAGTTGCTACCTGCCACCCTGCGAAGATCAACCGAGCCTGAGGGCGTCCCACATTAAGCTTGCCGATTTGTAAAGAATTGCTATGCTATCTCAACTGCTTATAACACTCTGGAACGCGCTACCCATTAGCAAAAAGAAAGTTCGCAACGACTAAATAGATCTCAATTAAAGTATAGTAAATCATAGTAATTATTATTAGGTTTCTCGTTTTTATTTTGGTACTTACTAGTGTTAGGTCGTCTAGTATTTTTAACCATTTTATATGTAAATGTTAGTCAATAGATCAGTAAAGAAGTCATGGATTTGTAAATTGATTAGTTTAAGTGATTTTAATTATTTTATTATGTGTATAAATAAACGTGTAATATTAATTTATTTTGTGATATACGTTTGTTAAAGTATTTAAACTGATTTATTTGTTGGTCACTTATTTGACTAACGGTTCTCCACTAAGTGGCGGGCGAAATGTTTTGAATAATCGCTTCGTCCGGCCTTTACACACAGTCGTTGTTGAGCATTCGAGAAAATAACAAGTGATAGTTGCACTGTCTTTAAACAATAAACGTGATTTTGTGATTACATTACGTGTTTTATTCCTGGCCAAAACTAGCTCTCCCGCGCAACTTCGTCTGCGTCACTTTTTCCCCGTTTTCGCAACATATTTTATTTTTTCTCCGCTCCTATTAGTCGTAGCGTGATATATAGCCTATAGCCTTCCTTAATAAATGGGCTATTTAACACTGAAAGAATTTTTCAAAACGGATTAGTGGTTCCTGAGATTAGCGCGTTCAAGCAAAGAAACAAACTCTTAAGCTTTATAGTAAGTATAGATTTGTTATAATATGTATATATATATATATTTAAACGTTTATTATTTATTAGTCTATTTTATTTGTATGTGTATTAATGCATACTTGTATTTTTTTTTGTACCCCATTACAAGGTTGCCCTATTTAACCCTAGGGCTGGTAGAGAATGCCTTGTGAGTTGTGGCATTAAGTCCGCTATGTACCACTATTGTACATTAAATTTAAATAAATAAATCGTATAAGTTACTTACTGCCATTTTGTTTAACTACCTACTTAATTAAAAAAAAAACAACAAAAGGCACCACTTGGCCCTCTAATTTTTTTGTTTAACTTTAATTCAGGTAGATCACGCATAGATTTCTTAGTATTCCTTAACCTATGTTAGTAAAATGGACTAAAACACACAGTAAATAAGAACAATAAACTTTAACTAATTATACTTAATTCTCTTAGTCGATTTGCTTTTTCTTCACGTTTCTTTCACATCATTAATCATGTCAGCGTTCCTATCCTGTCAACTGTCAGTGTCATTTAGATCTGTTATGTCGTTCTGCTGTCTAGTGTCTATCTACTCCTGTGACATTTCAAAACAACCTCGAAAGATTTGCTATCTATACGAAAACTTTGTTTAAATCTCAACCTTAAAAATGGGCAACTGGAAACTAGAAGTCGGCAGAATGGCTATGTACACATCTTTTCCAGTGGGCCTCTTTTTCTTCTTCAACCAACCAACATATTTCGAGGAGTGGGTCACAAATACCAAGCGTCAAATCTTTCCACCGGACAACGTTGCAGACAGAGAAGCTATTCAGCAACTCATCAAAGATATGAGGAAAAAGCAAATGGAAGCAATGGACAAGGAATAAATAGTTGAAACCAGAGCAACTACACTGTTGCAGAAAGTTGTACAGAAGTGGCGCATTTTATTGACTGTAGTGATTTCTTATTGTTTGTTTAAATAATTACATCCATGATGTAGTCGAGATAAGTCCTGGCATTATCGCTGATGACTTAAAGTTGGGTCACGAGTGAGTGATTACAACACATGTATCAGTGATAAAAGTAGGTAAAATTTAAAAAAAAAAAACATAAAATAACAATTATTTAATTAGATATAAATACTAATAAACTTTATAGAAAACTTAATCTACCTTAACTGTTTTATTTTTATGTCTATAACTTAATACAACTCCCAACATAGTTGAGCACAGAGAAGCATAGATTACATAAGAAACTCCATAGAACTCTCCTATTAGTCCTGACACCATAGGAGCAACTACACCAGTCAGTGACCGCACACTGTTTGAAGCACCTATTAGAGTTCCTCTGTGGTCTCCATCACTCCTCTTTAAAACCATTTCTAAAGTAACTAACCTACCAATTGCATTACCTATAGCTAGCGGTATTAACCAAAAAGCATAAACAATAACATTAAATGATAATGATAGTCCTAATAAAGAAATACTTGTAATTAAAAATACATGTAAGTTTCTTATACTATAGTCTTTGTCATGAATGTAAAAACTATTTATGTATCCTATGAAAAAACTGGATATAGAACCTATAACACCTTGGAATGATATTACATAACCTACATATTTTGGTGATAAACCATACTCTGTTTTTAAATAAAGTGAATAATTTGAGTAATAAACACCCATTGCAAACCCTATTAGAGCTTTGAACATGAAAATGTCCCAATATTTAATCCAGTCTATTTTAAATAACTCAACAAATGATTGGCGGACACTAGAAAATAATATATTCACTAAACTTGTTTCTACTTCTTTTTTCTCTGCTTTTTTACTTAGTGGCTTCTTATCTAACTTTGGTAGGAAGTACACTAAACCTGTAAAAGAAAAACATGTATAAAAACAGGTTTCTTTAAAATAAATCGAGAACCATATTTGATTAATAAGTTCCTCACCAGAATTAATGGCAAAGCATATCCCAACGATAATGGCAATCAACATAAATCCATTTTCCGGATTATCCTCGGCCATATGGCCTCCAATCACAGGACCTAGAGTGATACCAGCACCTGATATAGCCGCCATCTTGCCATATATTTCAGCTTGCTTCTGTTCATTCTTCTCATAATCAGGCACTAAAGCCTTTGTCAACATCTGGGTTTGTTTAAACAGCCCTGAAACATTGTTATTTAGTAAGTTATTATTTTCTTTCATATTGATTATTTCAATCTTTAATTTTCACAAGCAATGGCCCCAATCAAGAATTGAAATTTTGATGAATTTGTCCATTAATATGACATTTGATAAGGGATTTATGAACAGACAAACCTAGTTGATTTGTAGAATTTACTAAACAATAAATAGTCAATAGTCAGAACTAATTTTTAAAAATGTAAAATAAACCATACTAAACTGTTTTTAACCGACAAAGGAGAAGGTTCGCAATTCGTATGTTTGTATTTTTTTTATGTTATGTGTTGTGGTAATAAACATAATTTATATTTATTATGAACTTAATAATAATTCAGAAAAGTAACATGTTTCGGAGTCAAACTGGAAGGTTTTTTATATTCTAACACTAATACGATTGCCTACCTTGATGGGAATAAAATTTGATACAAATGACTCGTGTATGAATGTAAATTAATAGGTTCTCGTATGTACCTAACACTGCTCTAACCACCATTATAACGAATATTGAACTCGTGAGTCCAAGCACAGTGTACGCTATGCCACACATAAGCAGTGTCATCGTCAAAATAGTTTTCCGCCCCTTGAGGTCACTCAAACTGCCCTGAAAATAGTTTTTTTTTTTAATTATTAATAAGTGCACAAACTAAAAATTATGAAAACTAATGTCATTGTGGAAGAACTTACGATAAGGGGACCAGATCCAAGCTGGAATCCAGCATAAATGGATCCAAGTAATCCCACATACAAATGGTTACCACCCATCTGTCGTACATGTCCAGCTACTAGTGGGACAATGAGACCCACTGCTAAAAGGTCCTGAAAAGATTAAATTTAAGTTGTACAAGTTGAATTTTAGACGCAATCTATACTAATATTATAAAGCTGAAGAGTTTGTTTGCTTGAACGCGCTAATCTGAGGGACTACTGGTCCGTTAGATAGCGAGGAAGGCAGGTAGGACAAGGCTATATCATCACGCTACAACCAATAGGAGTGGAGCAGCAATGAAAAATGTTGCGAAAATGGGGAAAATGTGACGCAGACGAAGTTGCGCGGGACAGCTATTAATGAAATAATGCTAAAAAAATTGGATGTGGCATTTATTTTGAATACCCACTAAGAAAGCCACGGCTTGCAGCAGATAAATTGCGAATGCCATTTTGATTAATATTTTTTATACTTTGAGTTAAAAAACTACATAATATCAGACACTTGCGTAGGAAATAATAACTTTAATAATAATGATCGTGTTATCACTAAAACGATTGTGACGTACACTGGCGGCGATGACACTGACACTTTACACTACTTGACAGTGACTGATAAGGGTTCCGTTTAGTGATGTCCATGTAGGAATTAGTTCTATGTGTCATTATTCTGAAAGTCTTAATTAATAAGTTCATTAAGAAAAAATCAATTTCGCAAACGCTGTCACTTCAACCTTAAGATTACACTTGTTTTATTACAAGTAAATCAAAATACAGAGGGGAACTGGAATAATCACTGTACAACTATTCACGCCACGATTTCACAATTCGTTTGCAAACGCAGGCCCATTCGAAAATGAATTAGGATCGATTTCGATCGATCAAGGTCTAAAAGACTCGCCTGAAACAGTTTATGGTAGTTTTTCTAACCCAATGGTTTATAGAGATCACTCATTGATCATAAATCAATGAGATCACTCGACTTTATTGACAGTTTTGTGACACTGACAGCTGATAAAAATATTTTGAAAATGAAATGGCGAGGTTATGAAATGAAAATTCAACACTAAATTATATTATTGTGATCAAAACCACAAACAAAACAGTTATCACACAATGACCTCTACACGGTTTTTAGTAAGTACCAATCGAAAAAAATAATGGATGTTATACAATTTTGTGTGCAATAAAATAACAACTTTTTGTTCTATATTCTAAGCTTGTCTCTAACTTAATTGATGCTGGAAGCAGCCAGGCCGGCTAGACCGTTCAGCACTTTTGTTAAACAAGTAACTTTTAGCATCAGAGCTAGATATTGAGTTATAAAAAGATTTAATCATGAATTATCTTTCAGGTTCTGCAGACATTCAAGAGGTTACACAGAACCAGGATGAAAGTATTTGCAGGAGATGACAGAGCACTGGTAGCTGGGAGAATAAAAATAAATGAGGAGTTCCGTAAAAATAAACATGTAACCAATGAGGATTCTATAAAGGCTGTATGAACATTTTTCTTAATGCAGTCAAACCAAACTATTATTTTAACGAAATTAATTCTTATATCTGTATCATTACAGATGATTAAACTTGGGGAGGATGTGGACACAGAACTTCGAACACAAGTTATACAAGCGCGAGAAATCAAGCCTGGTGTTTTTGGTAAGATAAATAAAAAATCTGCATTTAATATTTAATTATCAGAAGATAATAGCAGGGTTGCTATAGTTATAAAAAAAATATCAATCATGATTTTACCTTTTCCCTTTTGTATTTTCAGAGGCCAGAATTACTGACGACACTGTGAAGTTTGAAAATATCCCATATGATGACAATGCAGTATTAGACGATGGAACAACTGCCAACCGGCCATGTTGTCAAGACAAAACTCAGAATAAATAGTCATTATGATGTTAGTTAAAAGGCTAAAATATGTTAAACAAGTTCTTAGATATAGGCAGACATGCAAATGTGTTAGTCAAAAGTTTTTTTGTGGATAAGCCTAGCTTTATCTTATGTTACTTAGTTTTATGAAATACCATTTGTTCAGTGTAGTTGCCTTGGATCTTAGGAAGTATACTCTTTTATTACTCGTACTTTGTGTTTGTTTGTAAATAAATAATTTATAATGAATTTTATATGCATTTTTCCTTGAAGCAAGCAGCTACAAAATAACACTGTAATATGTGTTAGAGTGAAAACTCTTTGCTGATCAATGTGCCACCTAAATAAAATTTGTCAAATCAGGTTTTTCAACTCGATATTCTGAAAAAGTTACAAGGTCTATCAACATGAAAATAATATTACTCTTATGGGAAGGATTCATGTTATTTATTTGGTTTTGTTAGAATGTTATTATATTTAGTTAGATCTATACTAATATTAGCTTCTGCACGCGGCTTCGCCCACATGGAGTTCGGCATTTCTTCACGTATGCGTTAACCCCCGCAAAAGGGGAGGGTCTGTATTTATGCTTTCACGGTTGCACAACGACACGCTTTGCCTACGCTCTGCATGGTAGTATAGATGCAGGCCTACCTTACTGCCTCCCTCAGAGGTGGTAGAGTGGCGGGGTCTTGAGGGGGAGCGCCACGGTCGTGTAGATCCTCAAGGCAAGTCTGGGGGATTCACCTTCACGAGGTTGCCACCCTGTTCTTGGTCTAATTCCTTAAGAAATAGACGCAACAAAAACCCCCGGGCGCTTTTTCGTACTCTTTTCCGAAAGCCAAAATCCCAGGCCTATGGATCCCTTACCCCGCTCCCATGATCCCACGCCCAGACCCTCCCTCCTTTTCCCCGTTTCCTTTCGGTCCCTGAGGACGGGCAACCTCAAATCCAAAAAAGCCCACCCCAAATCCAAAATGCAGAGAGGAAAAAATAATATTCCCCAGGTGGGTCCCGGCGATGCCGGGGAATCCCACACCGATTCGTCGGTCTGCTCCCACCGTAATCTGGGGGGGGGCACCAATCTGCCAAGTAGTGCCGCGCCTTCTGCGCGGCTGGCCTTAGCGCCAACAACACCGGCTGCGGATCACGCGCCCACACATACTGAAATGGCTGCGACTTCTGCGCCGACTGACACGAAAACGACTGCGACACCTTCCACAAGTGCCTGGCAACAGAGCATTGTAAGGAAAAGTGTGACGAACAACCCTGACAACGACACTAATAATGCCAGAATCTCCAGCCTTAACAGCGAACTCCGCGCGCTGGCACTCCAGCGCGAGAAGATCGAGGTAAGGTTGAGAGACATAGGCTCTCTCGGGACGGGAAAGGAAGCGGAATCTGGTGGTTCTGGTTTTATCTCTGTGGACGAAGTACGCATGCTGAAAACCAAGCGCGGAAAGATCCGGAACAGAGAAAGAGAACTCAACAACCGTTTGCGCAGAACCCGCGAAGGCAATAGCCAGCGCGAAGCGCAAGCGGTTAGTTGTAAGGGAGTACGCGACCAGCTACAAATACGCGAAGGGGTAACCCAGCGCG
Organism: Cerastis leucographa; assembly: GCA_963082945.1. NCBI lineage: Eukaryota > Metazoa > Arthropoda > Insecta > Lepidoptera > Noctuidae > Cerastis > Cerastis leucographa. The sequence continues at coordinate 12,817,253 of OY720356.1, read as the reverse complement.
AAGAGCAGCCGGACGCGGAAACGAGCGGGCAGGGAACAGTACGCGAAGGGGAAACCCAGCGCGAGAAGTCACTGCCCGTACCAGGACCATCCGGAGGAAACAACCAGAACCGCATCGAGGTGACCCAGGACCGACTACTACGCACGAGACAGAAACGAGGCAAGCGGGCTGGGTCCTCGCGCGGGGTGACCTTGGCACATAAAAGTTCGCTAGGCCCCACAGAACCACAGCCCGGTCCAAGTGGCCGGGCAGCGGCAAAGAGGGACCGACCGGACGACACGGCCTCGCCGAGTATGCTCCAGGGGGACACCAAGCGCCTGAGAACCCAGACTGCTCAAGGGGAGCAGAGAACCTACGCGCGAGCCACACGGGATATTCCTGCGAGACTTGCCGTAGCGATCTGCCTCTCGCCTCCATCCAGAGATATGACAACTGACGAGGCGGAGCATATCAAGCTAAGCCTGGAGGACCTGATCATGGACACGTGTGCCGACCCCTCCCAAACCATCATCCCATCCTTCCGAGGGTACCCCAGGGTAGCAGACGGCACGGTACACGTGTGGTGTGAAGATGAAAATGCCCTGACTTGGCTGACCCAGAACGTGCCCAGACTAAAACTACCGAACACAGACGCGACAATGACTGTCATGAAACAGTCTGACGTACCGACCCGGATCCGAGCAGCGCTCTTTGTACCCAGGTATAATGGGGACATAGCGCGGCTGCAAACTATCCTGACCCGCCAAAATCCCTGGTACACCGTCGGTAGGTGGTCTTTGTACAGGGCGACATCGGTCGGTGGCGATAACCACGGGACTTATTTGACCCTGGGAATCCCACCGGAAGAAGTCGAAAAGGTCTTGGGGAGGGAGCGGCGGGTGTCGTTCCTTCTTGGGTCGATATACGTGCGCTTCTTCCCCAACACCCATCCCTCCGACACCCCGACGGTCACTGAAACGACTAAACCGACACCGACAGCACTTGACGTAACGATGACGCAACTTGAGGAGGAGATGGCCAGAACGGCGATGGCGGATGCCGACGCTGTGGGAATGCCAACCTCACCGTCAAAATGGACGGAGCAGCTGCTCTCGTCGTCACCGGCACTGAGCGAGGAGCGGCACGGACTGACGGACGGGGGAGAACTATCCGATGCATCCGTCTCCTCCTAGTTCCACCCCACTACCCCGCACATCCCGACCCATAAACATCATCCAGACCAACCTCCAGCATAGCCAGACGGCTACCGCCTGCCTACGCAGGGCACTGGAGATGGAACCCCGAACCATCGCACTCATCCAAGAGCCATGGATCCGCAATAACAGAATATGCGGCCTCGGTAACATTGGAGGTAAGCTGATCCTCGACACTCAAGGCACAAATAAACCACGAACCTGTGCCTATATACCCAAAGATATACCTACCACCACACTCACGCAATTATGTTCCAGAGACCAAACAGCCGTCAGGCTCAAAACCGACGGCGACGCACCCGATATCGTCCTAGCCTCGATATACATGCCAGGCGAGGATGCTGACTGCCCACCGAAAGAGATGGCCGACCTGGTAAGGTACTGTGAAGAAGCCAACCTGGACCTGGTCATCTGCACGGACTCTAACGCCCATTACCCACTTTGGGGTTCCAACAAAGCCAACACTAGAGGTGAGGTACTATGCACATATCTGTTTTCCACTAACCTTAATATCGCAAACCGCGGCTCGGAACCCACTTGGGTCACATCTCGCGGACAAACGATTATTGATCTAACGTTGGCGTCGGATAACGCGACAAAACTTATTACTAATTGGCACGTATCCAACGAGCCTTCCTGCTCTGATCATAGAAGGATTCGCTTCTCACTAGTGGCCAATATAGATAGACCCGGACCCAGGCGTAACCCACGCCGCACCAATGTACCCGGCTACAAGCGGCTGCTGGCCTCCCTACTAGCACAGCACCAAACGCCACAAATCCTAATGGACCCCAAACAACTAGAAGACACCATAACAAAACTATCAGAATCGATAATCGAAGCCTACCACGCCTGTTGCAAGCTAAGAGATCCAAACACCAAGAAGAAGGGTAACTCCTGGTGGAATGCGGAACTTAGTGAGCTCAGGCAAACCATGCGCAAACAATTCAACAGAGCTAAAAACTCCAGACTACCAGAAGATTGGGACTCATACAAGAAAACACAATGCACCTTCAAGAAACAAGTCAGGTATGCCAGTAGGGCAGCCTGGCGGAAATTCTGTGAAGAAATTGAATCAAACAGCGAAGCCGCGCGTGTAAGGAAGATCCTATCTACTGATCAGGACCGCACCCTCGGCTCGCTGAAAACCTCAGACAACACCTACACCAAGTCGGACCACGAAACTAGCAAAGTCCTTCTGGAAACCCACTTCCCAGACTGCAATCTATCGGAAGACAGAACCTGGGCGAGTGAACCAAGGCACATACCAAATGACCAAGACTGGGCCAGAGCCCACACCATAGTGACTACAGAGAAAATAAAATGGGCAATAAAGACTTTCAAACCATACAAATCCGCAGGCTTAGATGAAATCTTCCCGGCCCTGCTACAATGGGGAGTAGACGTCCTAACGCCATGGCTGACAGTCATCTTCCAAGCCAGCATAGCACAGAAATACATACCACTCACATGGCGGGAGGTGAAAGTCATTTTCATCCCCAAACCAGGCAAACCCGATTATACACAACCCAAGGCGTACAGACCAATAAGCCTGACATCCTTCCTACTGAAAACTCTCGAGAGACTCTGTGATTGGCATATTCGGGACGGACCTCTTCGGGAGCGGCCACTTCACAAACAACAACACGCGTATTCCACAGGGAAATCAACAGAATCTGCACTGCACAGTGTGATCTCCAAGATCGAATGTGCAGTGGACCACAAATGCTCTTCACTAGCTGTCTTCATTGATATAGAAGGCGCTTTTGACAAAACCATCTTCCATAGCATCAGCACAGCCCTCGAGGAACACGGTGTGGACTCGACCCTGCGGGGATGGATCACAAACATGCTCCGACTAAGGGCCGTACAAGTTACGGTAAATGACACAACTAGAGCCATGGTAGCGAAGGGCTGCCCCCAAGGTGGTGTCCTTTCACCGCTACTGTGGAACCTTGTAGTAGACAGCCTCATCAAGCGTCTAAATAGCAGAGGCTACTACACGGTGGGCTACGCTGACGATCTGACCATAATAATAAATGGAACACACGAAAATACACTATGCAACCTTATGCGCCAAGCCTTGAGGATAGTAGAAGACTGGTGCAAGGAACATAAATTAGCCGTGAACCCTACCAAAACCGAACTCGTCCTCTTCACAAAGAAAAGGAAGCTGCCAACTTTACAGCTACCAAGCTTCTTTGGAACCACACTAAGCCTGTCGACTGAAACCAAATACCTGGGTATCTTTTTGGACAAACAGCTGAACTGGGCGAAACACACTGATTACATCACCACAAAAGCTAGTATAGCCTTATGGCAATGCAAAAGACTACTTGGGAGGAATTGGGGCATTAGCCCCAAAATCACCTACTGGCTATACACCACAGTTATCCGACCAATCATCACATACGGCTCTTTAGTTTGGTGGCCCAGGACCAATCTTAGTACGACACAAAAGGATCTCGAGAAACTACAAAGATTTGCCTGCGTAGCAATCACCGGTAGTATGAGAACTTCTCCCACTGCCGCCTTACAGGCGATGCTGGGGCTTCCACCTCTACACCTCGTCGTAAGAGAGGAGGCAGCCAAAGCGACTTTCAGACTCGAAGCATCCGGCACTTTAAGCAATGATTCCAGAATCAAACACACACGCATCAGAGTAGATGCCATAAAAGAACAGCCTATGAGTAGATGCCATAAAAGAACAGCCTATTGGCAAAGAGCGGTATAGCAGGTACTGAGGCCACTGCAACGCTGCATACTTTGAACACGTCTTTAGGGCCACCAAAGGCGAACTCCAAAGTCGAATGGAGCGCCAGCACATCATGGCCTATGATCAGGTCGGCGCAAAGGTTCTTGACTATCAATAAATTGATCTTTTCGTAACAGTGGTCACCTAAATGTACGTTTTGACAGGTTGAACCGCTGACTTGTGAAGTATGAGATAGAAAAGCCATTGAGACTGTCTGGGTACAAGGGCTTCGCTTCAGACGGCAGAGGTTGGCGAAATCTTCATTTATGAAGCTAATCGAGCTCCCAGTATCAACCAGAGCTTGAGTTTTGATGACAGCAGAAATCATTGCCTTTCGAAGAGAGGCCGGCGAAGCTGCAATGATGGCAGAGCAATTTTCACATTCTTCTGGTGAGGTAATTGATGCACTAGTGTTGGGCTTCGATCGGCATATCTTGCTAAAGTGACCTTTCTTGTTGCAGGATTTACAGACAGTGTCTCTTGCAGGGCAGTTTCTCCTGGCATGCAGTGATCCACCACAGTACCAGCATTTGCGAGCGAATGAGGAGTTAGTGAAATTTGATGTCGTAGTTGTAGTAACAGTCTCGGGAGCAGTGTCGTGAATGACATTGTTTCGCATTTCAGATGCTAGTGACACAGCATTGATAATGGGGTTGATAAAGGTTTTTGAATTTGTTTCCGCCATTTCTATTGACAGGGCTATATTGTAAGTTTGATCCAGTGATAATGATAAGCTCTCTAGAAGTCTCGAGCGTACTTTGCCGGACGTCATGCCTGCAATAAATGCACCGCGGATGGTGTCGTTTTTGTTAGTTTCTGCATCAACGCTGGTGAAATCGCAGTCTTTTGCGAGTTGTTTGAGGGATTACATGTATATATCTATAGTCTCACCTGCCCGCTGCTTTCTCGTGGTAAGTAAGTGTCTGGTATAGATGATATTATTGGGCTTGATGTATAATTTATCGAGCGCAGCAATCGCGGAGTCATATGTTTCGAACTCACTAACATGGGCGTAAACCTTCGGCGAGATGTGGTTGATCAAAAGCTGGAGTTTAATTTGAGGCCATTTTGCGGCAGCATCTTTATCCGCAGATAGTTCTGACTGAGCTAAGAAGTTGACGAATGTTTTTTTCCAATGCAGCCATTCTTTTGCAGTCTTACTGGACGGGTCTTCGTCGAACCGTTCTGGTCTTAGGTACTTGTCCATTTATGTTTATTAAATTGAAATAATGAGAAAACCTGTAATTAGGTTTTAATAAACATAAAATTGTACATTATTTGATACGTAGAAAATCTGAATGATAGACATGACAAGCAGGAATAAAATTAGAGGTTAGCAAGGAAGGAGGTTGCAACTCTAAGCAAATAGATCATATCACGTCAGTTAGATAGCCCATTTATCGAGGAAGACTATATATCATCACGCTACGACCAATAAGAGCGGAGAAGCAATGAAAAACGTTGCGAAAACGGGAAAAATGTAACGCAGACGAAGTTGCGCGGGACAGTTAGTTTTGAATAAAAAAAATTCTTTCAAACGTCTATTAGCCCGCAAATCTCGATAGCAAGAAATGCGTTTTAATCGATTTTTACACTCAAAGATAGGAAATTTTAAAATATGAGAATTCTCTTGGTAACTTTTTTTAGTTCGTCTTTTTATTAATAATTTGTATTATTTTAATTATTTTTAAATACATACACGCACGCAAAAGCTCGCGGCGAGTACGTGTCAGTGTCATGTTAGTCTGCTGCACGTTTACAAAAAAAAAAAAAAACTGTTTTTGCTCTCTCAGTCAGTGTCAGGCTGTATGTTGAACAAAATATGATTTACGACCGTAATACGAACGTTATACGCTACATTTACAGAATAATAATAATTCAATTACTAATCATTCAAATCAACCCTTTGATACTCAGCAAAGCCATATTTGTTACGGCTGCGAATCATATATCATGAATTTCACGGGCTACTTACCTACGCCCATTTTTTCTGATTGACCAAAAAGTATAGTAAGAATACACGGAGTACGGACATACTTTGGATTACGGAACGTGAATTTCCTTTTTTTATTTTCTTTGGCAACTGAGAGAATTATATTTTTTTATCTGTTGCTGTTTTACAATGACAGTTCTTGAGTGACATTGACAAATGTCGTCAGTGTCGTCTTCTCGAGTCCAGGCGAGCTGGATCGTGGGTTTTGCGTATTATTATTTTTCATTGGATTTTTAATCAAGAACCCAATAGCTCTAAAGTACAATGTTGACTAGAACATTAGTATCACGGGCTGTTCTCCTAAGAAGCCTAAAAAATGCTGCTGATAACGTAAAGCAAGCTAAAAGAAACTCAGGCCATGGGTATGTCGGTTGTTATGTCATTGGTTTTTGTAAAGTCTATGCATGCATCGATCGAATGAGCAATAATACTCGGTTACTTTTCATTACGACCACTGTTTTTTTTAAAGAAAACGACCATTGAATGTTTTTTAATTGTTAAAAAGCATAGACTGGGACTGCCAAACAATGTTATTTATAGGAAATGTTGAACGGAATTCAACACACAACATGAAAACTGTTTTCAATTAATCCTACTGGACGTATATAGTCTTCTAGAGACGTATTATAGTTTAGAAGAAGTACACATACTGCTTCTGCTACACTACTAATACTCATCTTAGAAAATCATCTGCTTTCTTGCAATATCATCTTTTACCTAATCTAGTAGGATTAATTTGAAAATATATTACTCATGTTGTTTGTTGAATTCTGCCCCTAATGAATTGGGATAAATGTGGGAGAATGTTGATTCCTACTATTCTGTATGAGTACACCCAAAGATGAAAATTTGATCATTATTGAATGTTTCAGAACATGGTCTTACCGCGTACCACCACCAATGCCCTCGAAGAAGTCCATATACTTAGCTGAGGTTTTAGGAGCAGTTGCCTGGTGGTGGATCTTGTGGCATTGTTTCACAGAACCAGATCACATCTTTGTAAGTTTTTTTTTATTAATAAAAGATAATTTTGTGGTACTGCAAAGAAAAGGGCTGTCTAATATGCCATATAGCACTTAAGATAAGATTTACTTTGAGTATGAATGTGGATGGTTATAGGAGTAGAGGAAGACCAAAGAAACGATTGGATGGACTGTGTGAAGGATGATATGGCAAGAAAGGAGGTGTCTCATGAGATGACAAGCAATAGAGAAGTATGGAATAAGAAGACATGCTGCGCCAACCCCAAATAAATTAGGACAAGGGCAAGAGAATGATGATATGAAATCTTTATACCTAAATATACAAAATTCACAGGGTGCAAATTTAGTAGATCTTTGATTAAGGGAATTATAAATATGGTCTAAGCACATTATGTTCAACAAAGGGAAGCTAAATCTGTCTTTTTTATTGGTATTCTAATAGCATAGTTACTCCAACCTCAAATATAAAGTCTAAAAACATAGCAAGACAAGTGAAAGTATTTTTAAAACCAATAAACGGAAATAAATATAAAATTTATAAGCAACAATTGAATTTTTTTGACAATATTGTGCTTTGTTTTTTCAGGGTGAATTTAAGTATATTGATCCCAAAAGCTACACTGATGAAGAACTCGGTATCCCACCTGACTCTGCTGGACCACTGAAGCAATAAGCACGAGTTATGTTGAATTGTAGATACTTCTAATTTATGTTGATGTTAAATAAAAAATTATGAATGTCTGTAGGTCTGTATTCTACTCCTATGGTTTCCTTTAGAATTATAAAAAGTCATAATTACTTAGCCTATTATTTTATTGGGATAGGTTCCATTTTTTATGTATTATTTGCCAATATTGTGGTGGGATGGGACTAACCTTCATCAAGTGTAAAAGGCTTTCCACCAGAGATGTGCGAGGATTCAAAGCAAGAGGTGTTTGACTAGGGATACCTACCAGATGTATAGGAAACATTTCCTAAGAAAATTCCAGACATTTGAAGAAAATGCTGGACTTGGAAGCTTGTATATTCTCTAATGTGGTACCACACAGACCAGCTAAAAGCGGGTCATCCATGCACTTTATAGGTTCCGCATGGCTTTAATTCTCGGGTAAATAATAATCAGCCAGTCACCAGTGATGTCTCACTGTGGGGCTAACCCTTTCCTCTTTTAAAAAAATGCTTAGTCGTATCCAAAAAGTTCAAATAAAGGTAGCACAGACCGCAGTGAGCCTCCGCCTTAACTGTTTTACCCTTACCAGTTACCACACTTACGGCGGCCGCTGACGGTGGCTACAGCGGTACGATCGTTAAAGATCAAGTTTCTACTACGCTGGCGTTTGGCTATTTGATGAAAATCATATAAGTAAAACAATTTACTGCTGAGTTCAAATTTTTCACGCACGTTGCTTTGAATTTGTGTGTAATGTTTGTGAAACAGAATTTGAAAAAACATACCGTTCAGAAGAAATACACGTAAAAGTAAAATACGGTTATTAGGTCTAAGTACCAACTTAAAAATAATACGAACAATGTCTTGCCAAGTTTCATTTAAGTGGTCTTAGCAATATTCATGAGCAATGGCTTAATTAACTTCCACTTTATTGTACCTACCTATGTCATCAGATTGTAGGAATTTTAAATGGAAAAGCAAAATAAAACGTAATCCGATGATTAGTGTATTCATGTAACTTTTCACGTTTGAATGGCTTCAAAAAAACGGCCGTACCACAATATATGGACAGTAGGGGTATGAGGAACAGGGTGTAAAGTTCGTCATACCCTATGGAAAGGGAGGATCTTCCCACCAGACAGGTGTTGTCTGGTGGGCAATTGCCCGAAAGTTGATGTCGGGTTTTTCTTTATCGTTTAACTCGATGTAAACTCTGCTTGCGCGATGTAGGAAACTTCCATCGTGTCATAGATGGCGCTGCAGTACTTATTGTAGTAAGTTGCTTTTCAACGTCACTACAACGCTAATCATTGATTCACGAAATAAGGCTATGTTATCGATACTGAATTCATTCTATTTGTCAACACCCGATGAGTCCTGCTCTAAGGTGCTGCATGGTCCTGCAGGCGTAGCAGGACCACTGTAGAAACGGGTTATGTCGACGGAAAAATCGACAAAATGACAGATTGTCATCGTCTATCTGTCATTATGTCGATTCTTCCGTAGACAAAACTTGTTTCTACAGTGGTCATGCTACGCATGTTGGTGTAGTAGGATACGGCCTGGATGTGCAAAGCGGAGAGGAGAGGAGATGCGTAAAAGCCAGGGTGTATTCAATTCACCGAAGATTTGCAAAGCGGAGAGAAGACGAGTTGTGCAAAGGGGCACGCCGCTCACAGCACACCGCACGCCGTTCTCAGCACACCGCTTGCCGCTCACCATACGCCATTCATGTCTCTTCTCGTCTTAGCTGACCTAAACGGAATATTCCTAGTCGTCCTTACATGGATTGCTCCCAGTGGTAAATGTAGTATAATAAAAACTGGGGAATATAATAAATAAAAACTGGGAAATTATTGCCCCCACTTCAAATTACTGTGCAATACGGCGTGGATCGGCATCCCCCCTCTTCGCGGTCGTAGGCCAGACGATTTGCCACCTGGGGACAAGCTAATCCATGTGGGGGGCGACTGAGATTATTCGGCCTAAACAATTTATTACCGAGACATCTCCTCTTCTCTCTGCTTAACCGCTTTCACTAAAGCTAAGCAGAGATGAAAAGTGTAAATAACGATATTCTATTTGTGGTTTACAATACATCTCCTCTCCTCTCGTCTCATCTCTGCTTCGGTGGAATCCGGCCCTAATGGCATTTCTAGCAGTGTGTTGGGGAGGCCTTAGACGATCAATCCGGTACAACCCAGAATTCTTACCCATTACCATTTCGTGAGCCACAACCGCTTAGTTGGCTTTCCTTGATTATTGAACCAACCTAGTGAGTCTTTATTTGTTATTCATTAGTATCCAGAACCTCGAAGACATTAAAAGGTATAAAAAGACAATTCCATGGACACATTCCAAAAAGCCACATATTTAGATTTGTCAAACCCAATACGGTATTGAAAAAAAAGTTTGACGTATATCAAAAACAGTGAAATAAATTTCTCCCTGCACGCTTGTTTGTCCTAATTTTTGTAAAATAATAAACGCAATTTGTTGGAAATTGCACACAAAAATGTGCAATGGCCTCTTAAAATAACAGTGTTTTAGTGATAGTGTGATGATACGTTTAGTGTTAGATATGGAGCCAACTGCAAATCAAAAGGGTGAGTACATCGCCACTCCGAAAGGTCTAGTTTTGTTTGTGTATGAATAACTGTATCTTGCAAGTCTTGCGACATGAATTTGGCTGACGTATGTTGCCCTCAACGCATATTTTCGTTGCGTCCCCAATTATTTTGCGTACTATATGTGTTGCATACTTGGATTGAGATTATGTTGCTGTTTCGGGAGTCATACGACGAAAATGAACTTATCATGTTTTTGATGTCTTTCTTATCGCTTGAAATTCGCCGTGAAGAAAGATTGAAACATTCAAATCTGCTAGTATTCTTGATAAATACAACTGTTGCTCTTCTCCTTGAGTGTTCCTGAGCTTGAGTATGAGTCACTTTCTTGGCATTGTGCTATCGTGTGCATGTTAAATATTAATAAGCAAACCGCGACGTGCTCGACCCTTCGGATAACATGTTGGGTTAGATACTTTCATTATTGTTTAAATTTTACTTCATTTGTAACTGCTTGTGAAGGGTGTAGACTTAATTTATTCATTGGTATGAGGTTATGTTATGATAACACAATAATGCTTTATTTATACCTACTCGACTTTAAATTGATATATTTAAAAACAAGTATAAAATTATAATGAGTAATTCTCTGAAACTTAATGCTTTATTCATGCTAGCATGCATACTTTTAAAGTGAGAAGTTCATTAATAACTTGTAAATTGTGTTATTTCTTTTTCCACTTGTTACTGTACATATCTGTTATCTTATTTGTCATAAGTATGATTGAACTGATAAAGATAAAGATAACTTAAACCAATTCAATATTTTAAGATTAATAAATGAAAGGAATCAACATGAAGTACAAAATTAAACATCTCTTTTTCTTAAAACAACTATATTAACTATTAAAAAAAAAAATTCACTCACAAATAACGAGCGATAACCCACTAGGCCTAGAAAAATCGTATTTGCATAAGACTTCCTTATATGAATGTGAGCCCTAAGGAAGTATTTCTTAATATTCATTGTTTTCCTGTGTTAAACTAAACAATACAGGGATAAAAGTTTGCTGATGGTAACCTTATTGGGCACACTGCTTGTAGCTTGATAAAATTTAATATGTTTTTATATTATAAAGTGCCCACAAACAAAATCCATCCAAAAGTTGTCTTGAAAAGATTACTTTTAGCTATAAGACTGCCCAATGTGCCAGCCTATGTAAAATGTTTTCTTATAAGTACATTGAACTTCAGAGGGTGTACATAATAAAGAATATTCGATCTATAAATCTACCTAAATCATTACAACCCACTGGTCACTGATGGATGTAAATTAGGATCAATAAATAAAATAATTAAAGTAGAATCAACCACATCATCGCTTACCATCAGGTGAGATAGTGGTCAAGTGCAAGCCTATTGATAATAAAAAAAAAAAGTTTTAGCTGTCAGAAATAGTCATTTAATAACTGTTTTGTATGCATTTCATTGAAACCTTAATTTTTAGGTTTTATTTAAATAAGAATATGGCTTATTAGTTAAGTTATTTTAATAGACATTTTATAGTATCCAATTTAACTGCAATATAAAACAATTATGGTAAAGTATTTTTTATAAATTTGTATATTTACATTTTATTTCACAATTTTCTTCAATTAATATTATATGCAGTAAAGTACTTATTTCTTTAGGATATGAATGGTGATGGATGGAGAGGGAGAGGAAGGCCAAAGAAAACATGAATGGATTATTTGTGAGGAATTTATAAGAGAAAGGAGTAAATGATGCTGTGAGGTCTGATAGGTGGTGTTCCGGCCCTGGTTCAATCCATGGTCCGGAGCGAGAGGGAATGGGATGCCGTCGCCTCCTTCTGCGAAGCAGTCATGCTAGCGAAGGAGGTGGCGGAACGTGACAGGGAGAGAACCTCACGTCCCAGCCGCCGCGGGAGACGCCCCGGGCGTCAACCAGTGGCCCCTGGCCACCGTAGGCGCGGGCCTGTGGACGGTGAGTAATGGGCCAGCTCACCGTCCGTCCGTTTTACGACAGGCCGTGCCGACGGCGCGTTTGTGTTCCACGCGCGCTTCAAGGAGATTTCAGCAAATCGGAAGGGGTCCGAGAGGGCCGATGCCTGCCAGGGCTGCGGGTTGGTCGAAAGAGATACCGCGGCCCTGGAACACAAAGGGCGAAGAAGGAACATGGATGGGTTTTAGTCTGTACCAGTCTGACACTCCCTCCCGCTCCGCCCAGAGCGGGAGAAGTCATTTGATGATTTCCCATACTTAAAAAAAAAAAAAAAAGTTCTGATAGGTGAGAATGGAAGAAGAAAACTTGTTGTGCTGACCCTAACGGATATAAGAATAGGACAAAGGCAGGAAGATGATGATAAAAGTTTTTCTCTTTTTTATTTGTTTAAATAAAAAGCATAATAGAATTAATTAATTAAACAAATCAAATCTTATGATTTGATTAAGGTTTATGAGTATAGAAAGTTCAAAGTTTTTCTAAGCTTGGTTGGCTGCTTGGCCTAACTTAAAGGTTTACTAAGGTTGAGGGATATTTTTTTTTTATACATGTCCGGCTATTTAACAATGAAATTTCAATTGTATGCTTGCTTGCTAGCTTTTAGGGAAAAGAGCCATAAAATTGTAAAATTATGGAAATACAGGCAGCATTGTTTTCTTCTTGAATGATCTTGCAGCTTTTTACTGAATGTATATGAATATAATACGGTACTTATAAAAAAAAAAAAACTTTTTATTTGTTTGTTTGTTCCGGCTAATATAAGAAATGGCTGCTGGACGGATTTTGACTGGAGTTTGACTAGCAGATAGCTGCTGTTATAAGGAGCAACTTAGGGTTTTATATTTTTGCATGGCAAAAATATGCAAAAATATAAAACCCTTGAAATTGTTTACAAAATCCGATTCAAATAGGGAAGACATATTTTTATAATTATTTCACGCGGACGAAGGCCGCGGGCAGCTGCTATGTTCGTATGTTTTGCTTTTTCCATAAAATATTACTAAAATTGCCCAGTCATTATAATCTGTCAAGATCCAGCAAGTATTTTTGCCCACCTTCATGGCCATAATCCTTCTTCTGTTGTACTAGAATACTAAATCATCATCAGCCAGCTACAACACGTTGCCGTTTATCAGTTTGAGCTTCACTCACCTTGTGCTATAGTTGGATAGGTTCAATTGTGACAGCAAAAGATTAATTAAACACCCTTTTGTTTTGTTTCTCTTATTTCTTGTTAAGAAAAGGTCAAATAATTCCATGATCTAGCATAATTCCATGGCTGTTAGACTTGACTTGAAGTCCATCCATATGTACTTACTACAGCACTATAGTATTGTGCTATTAAACAAAATATTCCACCATTGACAGTACAGATGAAAGCCATAAAGAGCTACCACAACAAGGAAAAAGATCATTTGTGAACCATATCATGTGTGCCTCATTAGATATTCAAGGTGGGGTTTAACAATGTCGTTTGTTTGATCGCAGTATCATGTCTGGTGAACTTCGCTTACGACGCGTCGGAGGCGGACGAGCTGACGATGCGGCCCGGTGACGTCATCCGTGACGTGGAGCGGCTGCCAGGCGGCTGGTGGCGAGGGGAGCTGCGCGGCCGCCGCGGCATGTTCCCTGATAACTTTGTGTCGGTCGTCGAACAGACTACTTCAAGGTGAGGATGCTGATGATGTTGGTGCAGGCTCTTCAAGGGCTATTTAGTCCCGTTCAAGGATTCTTGTGTGGTATTGACTTACGTGGACAAACCGTAATAAGCTCCGATCGTGTGCTCGAGTGTGCGCGACCGTATAATTTTATACTACAAGGAATTATTAATACTCTGCCGACAAAAAAGTGATGTTTCCGCCTGGAGTTATAGGTCATAGCTCCGCAAACAGGAACGGCATTACTTTTAGCAATTTCATCACCACTGCTCTCAAAATGGTGAATGAAAACATCGTGAGGACACCGGCTTGTCGTAGAAAAATCGAAGAAGACATGTGACATTTACGAACGTGCACTGGGCCTCTGTTGTGGATTACAGTCCACTCTCCCTCAGGCGGTCTGTGTCTAGACTGTGGTTTCCAGCTTCAGTGTGGCTCAAAATAATAATGGTTACACCTGCATAAGACAAAAGATGATGGGTGCCACTTGCCAGAACAATATACGCATACATCTGAAGTACCATCAGTATTCCATACTGAGTACAAACATCTAGTGGTCGTCGTACAAATATTTGTCCTGCCGCGCTCGCACGACGCTTGTCTCTGCGGGGCCACAGCATTGTTTTATTTAGTCGGGCCAAAACAATAAAATGTCTCTACCGCCACTCAGTTAAACTTCGACGAAGTACTGATCTAACTTATTTATCTTCTACAAATCCGAATAAATTTCTCATTAAAATCACAATTTCACTGAAGAATAAATTCGATTTCCAGGTAATTGATGTTTACCTAAAACGATTTAGATTCAGTCTATCGCGTGTTAACTATCTAACTATAGACTAAAAAGATAAAATTGTTTCGTCTGTTTCGCCTTCCACCATAAATTCTTACCTTCCAATTTAGGAAACCATTTTTTTTAGGGTTCCGTTCACTATTTTCACGTCGTCATTAGAAGCAAATATCTTAAATATCAACCATTAACTTAAAAAAAAGGATTTGTGGAACCTCGTCCCTCGCTATTATTTTACAAGATCTGTCGATAGACTCTCCAAACAACTGCGTGGTGTCAACAGTCTCGGAGAAAACAGGTTGTGACATATGGAAGAACAGACAGACAGACAGGAAGAATCTAAAAAGATTCCGTATTTCCTAAAAATGACAATTGTTGTCAAGATATGAGGATAATCATTTCGATATATCCAAGTTATCCAACGTTATAGAACCTAATACATATTGTCGAAGATTATTTCCTAATCAAATCCATTCCACTATCTGGGCTGAAACTACGGACTGTGTTTATTAATGCTTTCGTTGCTGACGTTATAAATAAATGTATGTAGAATCGCACTCTTCATGTCTATTTCAACGCAATCAAAAATATTACATCTGTCGCGACAAACTGGCAATCATAAACATTGATCTACAAACTTACTGGAGCAAAGAAAACAATGTGCATGTCAAAGTTCAATACCAACGGCAGAGATTGATGCTAAGGTCACCAGTTTACAGTTAGCTTGAACACCGCTGCACCGCTCGGTATCCTGCAGCTACCGTGCCCAGCAGGTACAGTGAGGAGCATTAATATGTATACACGAAGCAACTTTTGTCGAATGAAGTGATAACATAGTATTTTGGAAGCCTTACTATTGCGAAATAGTTCTTATCTCAAAATCATCATTCTCCTGCCCTTATCCCAATTTATTTGGGGTCGGCGCACCATGTCTTCTTCTTCCATACTTCTCTATTTTGTTATCGTCTCATCAGACCTTCTTTCTGGCCATATTATCCATCACATAGAGACTCTTAAGATCATACTTTGTAAACCTACAGTCTGGCAAATAAATGGATTTGGTTTTACAGTCCATCCGAAGACCTTCGGTTCGTGGTCTTCGTCTACTCTTATCTCAAAGTAAAACCCGATATTTTGCGAGAAAATCGCATTTCAATTTTGCCGAGTTTATACATATTAGTGTTCGTGACTGTACACTAACGAACTGGTTTGTGTACCGATATAAAATTACCATGTGTGTCTGATGTCTAGTTCACTGACACACTTATTCACATTATACATTTTAATAATTATACTCGTTTTATAATGTTATTGTTGTGTCTGATTTAGATCAATAGTATTGACAGGTTTGCTGGTAATACTCGGAAAATTAACGTCTTTTAAAGTAGCGCCATTTGTTCCCGCTGAACAGTTAATAATTAAATGGTATCATAGTCCTATCATTTACCTCATCAATAGTAACATCGAGTATTGAACTAAATAGAAAAATGAAACCCATAATTTTCTTTTACCAACAAGGTTTTCCGAACCATACAATACAATATTTAATAGATTCGGCTACCTAGAAATTATACCGTTGAACAAACCAGAAACGTGACAATATGAAACAGAATACTATATCATTATTTAAACGCTCACTAATCAATTGTCTATATAAAAAAAAAAAAAAACTTGTACTGTTGACAAAGACATTTTCTATGCTGAGTTCCACACATTACAAAGTTATTCTGTTTAGTCATACACTTGCTAACACAATCAGTGATGTCATTTCTTAAGGAATGATTATATTAAAATAGTGTTTGGTTTGTAGTATGGTTTTCAAGCTTCGGAGAGGTACTCATTTTTGTTGATGTTTTTAATATCGTACGACATCCACATCCGGTTAAGTTGGTAGTTGGTGGTCACTTGGGGGAAAGTCGTTCAACCACCGCGATCGTTTATTGTACAATAATTGGATATGGCTTTTAAATTATGTTTTCGATTAGTAGAATAATAATGACTGTACGTACTATCTAATCAGTTCGGATAGCGCGATAAGAAACGCGGTCCGCTAGTCAGTGTTTGTTGTGTGGCCCTTAGTGATATATTTTTGTCTGTCTCAAGTTTTTTTTTTTTGTAGTACCTGACTATTATCATAACGAGAAATTGGGAAGGTAGGTAATTCATCGACGTATATTTTGATGCTTCGTGCATCCTGACTATATTCCGGAGACGTAGTCGACGTATAAAAATGATAAACATACCACGAAGACAACAACCGACCACGAAGTGTATTTAGTAGTCGGAATAGTCATGCTAATGACAAACCGTGGTATACCTAATTATGTTGATAAAACTCTGCTATAACTCAAATAATCGCCTATAAGCAGACTATACTTATTATGACAACTGCGTGCAACTGTATTTATTTCTGGGGACTGCCCAGCCTAGTTCTGGCATGGGAATGTTGCAAATTATTTAAACAGGCATAATAAAGCCATTTCTGTACTCATACGAAATATACTTGGATACGAATTGATGTTACACTTTTCTATGCCCTTTCCAATTTCTTTCTATAGTTGAAATGAATTGGAATGAATCATTATTGTGCAAATTGTCGCAGCCGTTTACATCATCTGTCAGATGACTAAAGAAATCTGCCCTCATTTCCTCGACTACAGAGTTGTCTGTGAATAAATATAAATATCAAAGAAATCAGACTAGTTAATCAATTACAAAATTTACATATCAAACTGGATTCTTTTAGAGCTTCTGTTAATTGGCGTCAATTTCACATGTTCAGCCAACGCACTAACTACATTTCACACGCAAACATGAAATCTGCTGTCGGCAACGAATAAATTGTATGTTTTTTTTTTTTTATATGTAGTGTAAATGTGTTGGATAGTTAAGTAAATCGTCACGTTTGTTCGATTTAGGCCGGCTGGCGTGCAGGGCCGATGTCGAGCGGTGTTCAGCTACCAGCCAGCGAACCCGGACGAGCTTCCTCTGAGTGTCGGTGACGTCCTCGAGGTTTTAGGAGAGGTAATCGAACTTGTTTACATTATTCTTCTTGTTTGTATTAGCACATCATCTGTGCTATACACCCGCGCCGCCGTGCTAAGTTGTATCTGCATTTTTCTCAGATTGCGACAGTTGTCATGTAAAACTTGAAGTGTCTCTTGTAACAACTACTTAAGATTGTAATTGGATCACCATTGATTTAAATAAAAAAAAGCAAATGAGTACGTTAATGGAACAATTACGAACTAATGACTCACTCTCATAACTGGTAATCGTTTTCTAATTTGTAGATATCACTTCCCAGTAGGTGTTTTAAATTAGTCTCTTTTTGGTAGCGTCACAGACTAGACAGCGACCGAATATGTAAAAGAAAAAGAAATTTCGCTACACGACAAAGTTATTGTGGGTTTCTTTGAAGATTGCAATCCGTTAGTGGACGTACGCGTCAGTGGTTCTGCACAGTAATTTAAAAATATTTTTTTAATCATTTCATTAATGTTTTGCGAAAGTTTTTGTACCTAATCATAATTGGACATAAAAATTCTTCGATCACGATAACTTAGTTTGAAGTGAGAAATCAAAGTGAAGGACAAATACTTTTGCTATCTTCGCCTTACATTTTCTGGGAAACGCGTGTGTTATGTGGTACTATTATTGACCCCGTGTGACCGTTCAGGTAGAGGAGGGGTGGTGGCAGGGTCGCCGGCAAGGCCGCGTGGGGGTGTTTCCCTCGAACTTCGTCGTGATGCTGGACCCGCAGACGCCCGCGCCGCCCTTCGAGCCGGCGCCTGCGCTCCCGCCTAAACCTGGTGAGTAGTTGACTGGACTTCTCTGTGTATTCAGGGTGGAGAGACACCGACGAAATATCGGTTATCCTATAGTCGGTACATCATTGTGAAATTTTTCATCGGTAATTTAAACAATAATCAGCTGTTCCATACATTTTGACTGTGTAGGTATTGCACTTTTCTTACTGAATTATGTATATGGGCTTCTCACAACACAGCTAACGCCTTGTTTACCTACTCGTACATATAATAATATAGTCAATTCGCTCGACTAGCGGGCCAATACCAAAGAAGACTTCCCCTACCGTCCTTTGGTTCTGAGTAGCGTTTATCAATTATTTTCGCTGCCTACGTTGCTTAGATGAACGGATTTGGTACGAGACCACTCCTACCACCCATTTCCACCACCCACCTCACCACCACCAACTATTCCCACGAATCCCACTAACTAAAACAACTATCGGCTGGCATTTGAAATGCAAACCGCATTAGCCAACTTCACTATAAGAGCACTACCTAGTTGTAAACAGTTGGTCAATGCCTGAAGTAAATAAAACGATGTACAAAAACGAATAAGTACCTTGTTAATATCTTTGCAAAACTGAACAAAAAACGCAAGCAAAAAGTCTTTATTAATCCTTACAATCTCGTTCTTAGACTCTATGCATACAATGAAGGTATTTATGGTCTTCACGCTCTATTAGAAGTAAATATTTTTCTCATAGGATCTGAGTCATGGTCGTAAACCTTTTAATACCGTACGAAGCTCGTTCGTCACCCAGTCTTATTGATGTATTGTGGCTACACTTACGTTAATTGAAACGATGACAACGTTTTGAAGGGGGCCGCACGGCTTATCATGTTGGTGATTGCATCTTCCGCTGACAATTCCGGATGTTTTTAAATTTGCATGTGAAAAAATATGTGTAAATGGTTTTTTTATTACCAATGTTGTCGACCTTATAATTAGATGTAAGTAAACTTTTTTTGTGGTGGTCTCAGGTGAACTTAGACTATGTTGTTATTGTTTTTAAAGATAACAGTGTTTCTTGTTTTAAACAAAGCTCTTATTGTTGTAATTTTAATCACAAAATGATAACAGTACGTTAAATGGAAAATAGTGGCATAAACATGTGAACAAGTGTCTATTGTGTGACACACAAGACAATATTGTGCTTAGCCTACATCCTAATCTCCATCCTACTTCTTTGAAGTCCATGAAAATATCTTCACTAGAACCACGCAATAATCAGCTCTATTTGTATACAGTAAAGGAGCTGTGTCGTGTGCTATTCCCGTACTCGGCTGTGAATGAAGACGAGCTGACGCTGTCGGAAGGCGACATCGTGACCATTTTATCGAAGGACGCTCCCGACCGCGGCTGGTGGCGCGGCGAACTTCACGGCCGAGTTGGACTGTTTCCTGATAACTTCGTACAAGCACTGCCCGCACAAGGTATGTTAACATAACATTCATTTAATTTCAGGCTACTATGGCCCATAGATATACACATAATACCTTACAGACTAGCATACAAATGATAAAATAGAATTTATGTTAGCGAATAGAACCATGTTCGTTAAAACTATGTTAGTAACACTTCACTCGTGCACTATATCACTGTGCGTTCATTTGGCACTTACCCGTGGAAGCCACGGAACCCCCTGCCTGCGGCCAAATGTCCCCTTCCAAGACGGGGTGCAGATAACACGTTGGTATTTGCACCACGAACGCCTTAAAGTTGACTTTGCGGCGCGATTCAATCAGCTGCAATCTCGCCACTTACTTGGTCTTCTGACGCACGTACTCCACGTTAAACATCGGTCTTCTTTTTTTCATATTGTCGTACTACGATTGGTCTATTATGTCCTCTAAACTTCAGCAAGTCGGTCATGGTCTGGTTGGAAGTACCACATTCAGACTGAGTACAGAAAGGAACCTTTAATCGCAATACTCGTATATCCATATTTTGGGGCCTACTTCGGTGCCCAATAGAATGAGAGGTTTCTATATAGGTTAAGTCCTATAGACAGGGGTTCATAGGGATCGACGAAATCGGGTGGTGACGGGTACAGCTGTTATTGCCATAACTTGCATCATCAAAACATTACTAATATCAAATATGTATGAGGGGAAACAATCGTCTATCTCTAAAAAGCGAGTACACATTTTGTGATATGTCAACAAATAGTACTCCGTGGGTTGTGGCCTTGACCGTGGCAAAAACGGGGTCAAGTCCGGTGAAATGTCACAAATGTTGACCCATTTCAATGTAGCGAGCGGTCGTGTGTTGAGCCGATTTCCGTTGCACTATTGACGAGTGTCATACTGTGTTAGCGTTTGGAGGATAGCCCAGAATGAAAACAGCTTCATACCTTATTTCTTACCAAAGAGATGGCTTTTGCAACACATCTCCCTGATGAAATTAATTTCATAATTATTCGAGGTCGCGTAAATATGAGATTGGCAAGCGTCCGGCCCAAATTCTTCATAGTGTCAACGTTGTTATATATATTTGGAAATACCAATAGTAGTCCTCTTCTTGTCAAGATTTGTGATGAAACGATATATGAGATTGTGGGGATCTTTGCGCCATCCAGAGCATGTGCCGTGCTCCTGACCAGATGATGTCCCAATTGTTGGAGTGTCATAAGTAGAGACCGGAGTATATGCAAATGTATATTTGAATGTGTATTTGCATTTATTAAAGCTGTTTTTTGAAGATAGTGCATATTTTAGCTAGCCAGCATATCGTGCATGTGGGCACGCACGGCAACCAATCAATGTATTCAAAACCAGTTTATGCGGATCTCATTGTACGGGAAATCTATACAAAGTAACGCCATGATACCGGGTATAGCTTGATTTGTCGCCGAAAGTATATTACCTTCAATTTTAACTGTAAATAAGTAACTGGTTAAATGCAAAAAAATGTGCCAACGGTAATACTTGCTGTAGTTGACAAATTACGCAATTTCATCAAGGAAATTTCCAAGCCCTTCAATTGTACGCACGTTATTGCGCCCTACTTTTTAAATTTTATAACTCTATATCGCATCTCCAAAGTAACTATGCAAGAAGATTGCATACCATAAATTAGTTATGGAATTTCTCTGCTCTTCATTGTTTCCGTTCTCTAGTACAATAACAGTTACAAAAATAGTTGATTGCATCATCTACATAACGTCTTGAATACGAATCTGCGCATTACTGTTATGGTACTGGTCGCGTTAGTACCTATGGAGTATGGATATAAATAGTACTAGATACTATCATAGTTGAGAAGATTTTAATACGGTAGCTCCAGGATGTGAACGGTATTGAAAGGTTCCTCGTACATACAACCAAATGACATTTGAACACGGAGGTAAAATAAGTAAATTGTCAACATACTATACTTTAATGTTCTTACATAAGATTGCATAAAATGGTTACCTATACCCTTTTTCTTTTGTATTTGTATGCGTGATGGGTACCTGATTAATGCAGGCATCTAAACGCGGAGTCATCTTATTATATCATATGTATAAAGGGTGTAAAACACCTCTTAACGAAGCCGAAAGACACTGGTTCTCCCTGTCATTGCGATAATTTTTTTGTTCTACACCATACCTGGGAACCTTCTAGTTACGGAGATATTAGGGGTCAAACATCCAACTTTTTGACAAGTATTTTTTTAAATACAAGTTTTTAATGTAAGATTTTTACTTTAAACACCTCCACGACCCCCGTACTATTCAATCCGTCCATCAGCACAATGTTTTGAGTGCGTTACATTGAGTTCTACCACAAAACATGATTTTACACCCCCCAAAAAAAAGTCGTTTCCCAGCAATAATTTTTGCGTAAAGTTACTTGGTTTCATGTACAGAATGCTTGGTTGACGGCTTCGTGATGAGGTGATTTACACCGTGTATATGGCTCTATGAATAGAATATGATCAATGGCTCGTATAGCGGTATTTTACAAGAGTCAATAAAATATGAATTGATCAAAATCGTTTTGATAGTAATTTTGATCCGTTATCATCATTAGATAGTGTTTAAAAAACCACATATTAATGACTATTAAACAAATTACAGAAGGGTTCTCTAATTACGTATTGGCAGTACTCAAGGTTATCTAGAGGCTTGTAGCTACATTACTACTTGCAAGCCTGATTAATCTGCGAAGTAAAGCCCCGTTTGCCGCGCCTACTTGCGTGGGCGTCATTTAATACAAAAGGACTTACGTCAGGAATTGGAAAGCATCTATGTATAGAAGGATACAAACTGCAACATATAAACTAGATATAAGCGTGGTGACGATGCGTGAGATGCGTTTGCCTGGTTGTTTTATTACATCATCTTTTGGGACTGGCAATGCGGTTTAGTGAATGTTTTAATTTGAATGAATTCGTTCGCCGTTGAGGTAGGCCACGGCGAAGGTGGTGTGACGATTCAATCTTGTTTTTGAGGCAAACATGGCGAGAAATCGCACAAGATAGAGAGGTTTGGTAGGTAAAGGGGTTAGTAACTTTGGCCCAAAAGTAAGAGAAATAAAAGTAAAGTAACTTGATTGTGATCTAAGCTATCAGTTGAGTGCTACAGTATAACCTATTCGGCAATCTATACAACTGTCAACAACGCATGCATATTTAAAGCTGTAAATTTGCTTTAAAAAATGCCTCACAGATAAAAAACAAAGCTTGTGAAATACAATGCCGTCTGTGGAGCTTAAATCAATTAAATAAATGATGACATTGTGTTGTGTCACCCTTTACACAGATTGCAGTTTATCGTCTTTTCAATTAACTGGCGCTCGTTTCTTAAACACATCAATCTTTGTGTATTGCACAAATAAAATAAATAAAATGGGTTTACTTCTAATTAGATTATGAGATTCCCAACTATACGATGGGGTAGGTTCATTGAAACATTGCCCAACACTAGGAATTTCTCCTGTATCGTACGTGCGTTTACAAACTTTTAATCTCACTTACACTAACAGCCAGACCCGGAACAACTATCTAGGCCATAAAAATGTTTGTTCCGTGCAAGGATCGAACCCGCGTCATGCCCGCTCAGCAGTCGATTGCTCACCCACTGCGCCAACCGTGCCGTCACCCAGTCCAGTCTAACTGGGTGCAGCTGAATACCAGTATTTTACATAGAGTGACTGTCTATCTGAATTACGCCACATATTCTTCAATATAAAGTTTTGTCGATACAGTGAGAGTACGGTAGTGTCTAGCTACTAGTAAAATTCTCTCGTGTATCATCAGTACAATGACAGATAACTGATGTTATACCCACACACACCTTGAATGTATTTATAGTGTGCTGTACTCTGTCTCCTTAACAACTTTGTGATGATACTTAAACTCGTTTTCTAGTAGTGATCGCTCAATAAGCGATGTCAGATTTTAAAGGAACATTGTGTGCTTAAACTTGGGAGGTTGAGCATGAGTGTTTTAAGTTTAGCTGTTTATTAACTCTGGATTATTTTATTGCAAAGTTAGTCTTCGAGATTCTAATATTTATAATAAATAAAAAAAAAATAAGAGGATGGACAGATTATGCCGCTGTTCCTGTCTTTTGCAAGCTATGAAGTGTAGTTGAATAAGTTCTGATAAATAAAAGTCGTAAAGAAGTAGTTTTAGTTTCAAAATATCGTACACACGGCGACACATTAAGCTATAATTTCCTGTTATATATTCTAATGGCATCGCCTTGTTTAGATTTCCCTTAAAATGAGAGATCCGCATAAACTGGTTTAGTATAATTTGATTGGTTTCCGTGCGTACATTTAGCTACATACAAAAAGAGACGTACTTATGCTATCAAATTGACTTTCTAATTAACACTAACGAATTTTGCACGATTTTAATGTATCATACACTCTCTAATATATTACAAGGTTACACCAATAAGTCCGGTAACAAACTCACATATATACAGTATGATAGCATAATCTAAGATGACGTAAACTTTGTAACACTGGCCGAATGCAATCGGTTGCAAGACACGCAATATTACTAATTTATGCGTATCGAAACTAGCATGCAGCGATTGATGTATGCAGATGAAGAAAAACTTTGGTAATTTTTTTTAGACCTACTCTTTTATTTGATGGCTAAAAGAGATATCATCTTAAAAATTGGCGACTGACCTGGTTGATTTGTGTATTGTTTTTCTGAACTTTATAAAAATTAAGCATGGTTTTTGGAATTTCCGATAAATATATAATTTCGTGAAGGTAGTCAAGCGTATCAAACAAGATAACGTAAGTAGCACATAAAGGCGCAACCTTGAAATCTTAACAGTTCGGACATTCGTAATATTAAGTCCGATCGCATCAAGTTTACGTATAGCTAAACAATAACATTGTACCATTAAATCGCGCGCGAAGTATCCGTAGTCTCTTAGAATCGTGAGCGCGCCAACACACGCACAGCCTGTTGGTAAACACCGCCCACTCTAGTATTCGAT
Source organism: Cerastis leucographa (assembly GCA_963082945.1). NCBI lineage: Eukaryota > Metazoa > Arthropoda > Insecta > Lepidoptera > Noctuidae > Cerastis > Cerastis leucographa. The sequence continues at coordinate 12,792,361 of OY720356.1, read as the reverse complement.
GTTCTGCTATTGACATTTCTCATGAAGGTTGCGGACCGAGTAGTGATTTTGCGTAACTTGCCTCAGCACGCTGCGTCTCGACACTGTCTTTTTATAACTAGTTGCCTCACTAGCCGCGTTGGTGTAACACTAATGTTGCACGTTCCTCCACTGAGTTCCTCGATATTGTGATTCTCTAAAATGGTTTTTGAAAGTGAGTCGGATTTGTTTAAAGTTTTATCTGTGTATGTGAAACTTTGTGAGACTTTTGTGTCGTTAGTGTGATCGTTTCTAAGGAATTGATAACGGAATATTAAAGTGTTTATTTTATACCAAGAGTATAATATTCGTGTTTATTAAATGCGATTTAAAAACAAGTATTTTTTGCTGTTATACTAAGAATGTTGCAGTTTAGAAAAATGTTTTCTAGTGAACAAAATTTATTTTCCAAAATGTGTAAGTGTGTATCAATTATTTTAAGGGGGTGAAGCTGTATTAACATCATATAAGATTAATTTCAAACCAATAATAATACCAATACGTCGTTACTTTTTATTTACATTGTAGTTAGAAAATAAATTACTATCATATCGATAGATTATAGTAACAGCAATAAACTTTTGAAGGCCAGATAGTACTTTAAGGAAAAAATATAGTCATTTGCCGCCGGTACTAAGGTGTCTTACATATTTACTTACAGTATCGGCAGAACTAGAAGAGAAGAAGCCAGACCGGCCTCCGGTCAAGACTACGAACTCTATCTACCCCTCACTCACAAACAAGTACTCTGAGAAAACAGCATCCGTCAAGGAACTGACCACTTCTAAAATAAGGTATTTTATACTTTTAACTTGTACTTGGTATCTCACTAGAGATTAGAGGTAACGGTGGTGACCTACTAAGATTTTGTTAGTAAACGTACTCTGTTATAGGATCAGAGCATTCGTTTTGTATAGCCGAAATAAATTAATTGTTGCAAGAGGGAACATCCTATAGATGTCTGTTTAGTTCAATGTCAGTGTAATGGTTAGTGTGTCCCTGTGTTTTGTTTTTCCTCTATATTTGTCGGGCAGTGAAGTGTATACTGCTGTCTAAATGCATCGTTTGAATTCTAAAATTTCGCAAACATAAAAATGTGTTAAAAATAAATATGCTAATCACAACAATAAATAAAAAAACTTGAATCATTCTTTGATTTCGAATACAGCCATTTAAAGTGGGCCGAAGCTAACGGGTTTGCCAATAAATTCTGTTAAGGAATTCATCGTAAAACTCGTCGCTTTAGGTGTGTTTACATGACGTTTCTTTTACGACTATTTTTTATGTTTCCAGCGTGCACAAGGAGAACATAATCAGTAAGGATACAAGTACACAAAGTACAGTCACAGTAACAAATAAGAATGAGTCGGAGAAGATTATACATAGTGAGACGGTCAGCGATGGATCTTTAGATCAGGTGAGGTTATTGCATGTATTTGCTTATGTAAATCGATTGCAAATGCATCGTATTTGCATCCTAAGATTACTTGATTGCATTGGGAAAGTAGACGGACAAGATCTCGGTATTACTTTCATATGTGTTACCACATCAACGGGGCACTAGGCTTCTAATTTACAGGCATCCCCAAATTAACACAACATCACGCCTGTAATCCGCGAAGGGTTAGGCAGAAGTGTACCTAATAGTACACCGACATATCGCCAGTTATGTTTAAACCCCATGTAATAGGGGGCCACCCAATTTCCATCAACTGGGTACAAATCTAGACTCTGTAGCTGACCCGTCTGTACCTCGCCCTATAGACGCGCTTTCACACATACAAACAACCGCGAAGGTTTATTCGATAATTTCTTATTCCCTAAACCACGTTAAGGAGATTATTCTGAAATATTGCCAAATTTAAACAACAAAAAAAGCAGCGTTTATTAATAATTAACTAGGTACCGTTATTTAAATTGATTATTTATGTCTTTTGTGACAACCTCCTGAATTTTGACGAGGATGCAAAACGACACCTTGTGTTATACATAATCTGTTGGTTAGATGCTGAGAAGGTTAAAATATTTCATGATGACGATTCTTCACCCACAGTTAAACATTCATAAAATTATTCGGAGTCGTGCTGCGCCGTCCTTGAATAGCTAAATCTTTATCGTATACGCAACAATGCAATTATTAGCTCCCAATACTAATCTGACTTGTACTGGTATTTAAGTAATCTGATCATTTACGAGTGCTTGCACTTGTGTACTTAAAGATAACGGGAAAAGTGATGACTTGTATTGACCGAGCGATTGTTAGAATGTTCTAACTTACAAGAAGTAATGTTTAGCATTATATCAGGTATTGCATATTTGTAGGAAACAGCTTGTTTCCTACAAAAATGCAATACCTGCATGGTCAAAATGTATAGATACCTGCACGGTCAAAATGTATGGATACCTGGACGGTCAAAATGTATGGATTCCTTCACGGTCAAAATTTATAGATACCTGCAAGGTCAAAATGTATGGATACCTGCACGGTCAAAATGTATAGATACCTGCACGGTCAAAATGTATGGATACCTGCACGGTCAAAATGTATGGATACCTGCACGGTCAAAATGTATGGATACCTGCACGGTCAAAATGTATGGATACCTGCACTGTCAAAATGTATGGATACCTGCATGGTCAAAATGGCACAGTTGTTGATGAATGATGTACCTACTGAATACGAGGTAACCGTTTAAGCGTCGGTGTTCCAACCTGTATAGTACATCGTACAAGCTGAATTAACATCATATTACGATTAATTTCAACCTGTATAGCACACATTTCGCCAGTAATGTGTAATTCTCATGCAATGCGGGGCGATTCTATTGATCCTTTGTAATGATTTCATGTATTATTTATGAGTTGCAGGTGAAGAAACCTCCAGTGCCATTGAAGAAGAGTCCTACGCCCACGTCAGGGGTGGGCGGTTTGTTCAGCGGGCTCAAGAATAAAATGTTATCGTCTACAGACAAGTGAGTTTCACACTGTAAATCCTAATGAACTTTATTTTTTGTTGCTGTTAAAAGTAGATCCCGAAGATTCCCCATTGTAATTTGACAGCGTTTTTGTAACATTCATATCTGTGGCTAAGTCAAATGAATGAGTAGACATGAGTTGGTTGATTTTTAGGGTCTACTAAAAAATCGATTGAAAAGATTTATCCACACATTAATTCGAAGTTAGCTATTTAGGGTTGAGTGTTCGAATCAAAACTCATTTATACAAATCAGGTTCAAATTACAGAACGCCCGCATTTTAACACGTCCCAGTGTTTTAGCTGGTAGAAAAACTGGTGTAACGAAATCGCCAGCTACACCTGTCTTCTTCAGCTTCATCTGTGTGTTCATCCGAGGCTAACCTAAACAAGCAGTAACTAATATCGTAACCGTTGTTGTATTTCCAGAGAGAAATCGTCATCAACAACAATATCGAGTGGTAGCAGTAGCGGCGGCGAGTGGGACCGACCCGACGGCGCCGCGCCCAGCAAGACAACGCCGGTACCCAACGCCAACAGTAATGCCAACAACGCCAACACCTTCGACCATATCGAACGGAACTCCTTACTCAACGACCCGAGAGCTGGCAGGTAACAATACAAAGCTACAGCAATAAGGTCTTATGTGTTAGACCTTTTATGAACTGGCAATCTACTTTTTATTTCTGTACCTGGGATATCACAATGTCCAGACTAATGACAAAATGCAGATACAAGATCACACATGACATGATGTCGTGGCGACAAAACGGTCTATGCAATTAGCATACTGTTTGGCAAGCATGGAGTAGACTTTTTCCTTTGATTGTATGCGAGCTTTTCTACCAAATGACATTAAAAAAACCAAGAATTTTATTTGATATTTTCAGAGTAAAAGCACCTCGGCGCAGGCCGCCTAGTCAAGCACTCCGTGAAGATACGCCACAACTAATAGGATTAAGCAACGGACACGAAGGTAACCCTTACTTTTGAAATTGTCATAAAACCTTACAGTTAATCAGTGTATTGGACTGGGCACAGGCGGTTTTCATTGCCCTTTAGTTAAATTAAATGGGCCTGCTCTTGACCTGCACGCGGAGCATGATCACTTTAGAAACGAGTTTTGTTCACGGAAAAATCGAAAGAATTACAGTTAGTCATTGTCTAGCTGTCATTATGTCGATTCTTCCATAAACAAAACTCGTTTCTATAGTGGTCATGCTGCGCATGCTGATTTGTCGCCTTAGTAGTCAACATAGTATATTAGAAGCTTGCCTTAGCAGACAAGGCTCATTTTTCATTGCTATTGTTACGCCGACTGCTTTACGAGAACATTCTAGGACTACGGTCGAGTCTAGAATTTTCCACGATGGAAGTGTCTAGAAAGTTCGAGAAAGTTCTGGACTTTTCTGGAACCTTCTAGAAGGATTGGTTCCACTATAGAGCCATCTAGAAGGTTCGGGAAGGTTGTAGAACTTTCTCGAAGGATGGGTTTCCCCTAAGGAACTACCTAGACATTCACGGAAGTTGTGGAAGTTTCTCGAACATGGGTCGGCCGTATAAATAGGCGACGGGTTAGCGGAAGGGAGTTAGTCTGATTTTGGCTACGAAACGAAGCGATCGAAGTGAACGACTAGTGCGATATCTAAGTGATTAAGTTTAAGTGTTTGTGAAGTGTTTTAACTGTTTTAAGTTAATTAAAGATTTTTAGTGTTTATTTGGTAGTGTGTTAATTTGTCCTATACCCAGCTCGTAATAATTGGTGTCAGAAGTGAGGATAAATTATGCCAATTCTACCAAAAGACGATATAGACGGTGTCCGTACCAGAAGTCATCGACAGCAAGATATGGACCTAAGGAGGTTTGGAGATTCTCCGATACAGACACCGGCTGGTGCCCAGCCTACGTCGGAGCCAGTCGCTGGCTCATCCGGAGTTTCTCCAGCATCTGCGGCGCCAGACTTGACTGTTTTAATGGCACTACTGCAGGACCAGGCTCGCCGTCAAGAGGAGCAGGCTCGACGTCAAGAGGAGCATGCTCGCCAGTTGCAAGATCAGTTGCAACGAGATAAGGAGGAGCAGGCTCGCCGTCAAGAGGAGCAGGCTCGCCGTCAAGAGGAGCAGGCTCGCCGTCAAGAGGAGCAAGCTCACCGGTTGGAGGAGCAGTTACAGCGAGATAAAGAGGAGCAGGTCCGCCGCCAGGAAGAACAGATGCTCCTGATAAAAGATCTTCACGCAACCTTTGGCAAAGATCTTAAGGTGATGAAGGAACATGTCCACCAGCATGAGAATCGTATCTCGGAGGCCGAGGTTCAGATTGCTGGTGTGAAGAAGGCCTTAGACGAACTTAAGGCTGGAGATGGGACTGTGGTTTCCGAGGTTGCTGCACCTTCAGCACGTGGGTTTAAAGTGCCTCCATTCGACGGAACATCTTCGTGGTCGGCCTATAAAATCCAATTTGAGGCCGTTATGAAGGCGAATGGCTGGACCAAAGCGCAAGCCATGACCGCGCTCACCTTGGGCCTCCGAGACCAGGCCCTAAACATCCTTGAGGCGCTCGGCAAGGATGTGACCTACGAGCAGCTGCTGGAGGCTTTAGAGTCCAGATACGGCGATGCGCACCTGGAGCACGTATTCCGAGCTAAGTTGAAGGATCGCGTTCAACGCAGTGCCGAGAATCTGCAGCAGTTGGCCCTGGAAGTTGAAAAGCTGGTCCGCAAAGCATACCAGTCTGTCCCTGCACTTATCAATGGGAATCTGGTACAGGCTTTCGTCGACGGAATACGCGACTTGGAACTTAGAGCTGCTGTGAGACTTGGGCATCATGAGACGTTGAAAGACGCCTTGGCCCATGCCTTAGAAGTAGAGGCAGTGAGGCAGGACCACCGAACACACCGCATCAGGGAGGTTGTGGCGTCACCTGTACGCGACCGTCCGCAAGGGTACAGCCCTAGGTGTTACACCTGTGGAGAAAGGGGTCATCTTCGGTCAAGCTGTCCTAAGCGAAGCACACCGAGAGAAGATCAATCTCAGCAGGGGAGAGTAGCTGAAGTGACTGCCCAGCCACAGCAGGGAAACGAGTAAATGCCAGGACTGGGGGGCGGGTGCTGGCTGGTATTGAAAGAGCCCCGAGGATCTTGATCTCACAAGCTCATGACGGGAACAGCCTGACCATCAAAGGCGAAGTCAACGGAATACCATGCAAACTGACGTTAGATACTGGAGCTTCTCACACGGTCGTCAATTCTCACCTAGCAAGTCGGTTTCTTGGGGACTACTTCAATAACCACGACCGTATGCAATTGTTTACAGCTACCGGTCAGCACATAACCGTCCGAGGCAAGAAGCAAGTGAAGTTAAAATTGGGTGACAGAATTTACTGTCACAATGTCATCGTGGCCGACATAGTGGACGATTGTATCCTGGGTTTGGACTTCATGCGGAAACATCGTTGTGAGATCGACGTTGATCAGGGAGTACTGAAATGTGGCTTAGAGGAAGTCTTCATGGAAGGTGCACCATCAGGGAAGGTGTACTGCTTGAAGAAGATTGTTCTTCCTAGCAGATCAGAAACGATCGTGCCAATTCGTCTACCTCAGTATTCTGGACACAAAGTTCGAAGTGTTCTGATAGAAAGGGCGAACAATGACTTTCCATGGAAGACGGCACGAACTCTGGTAAAAGCCACCAACGTCGCAGCAGTACGCATACTAAATCCAAGTGACAAGGAGCAAGTGATTAAGAAGGGCACCTTGATCGGCACTTGCGAAGAAGTAGCTTGGATGCGTCCATTACAAGATCGGTCTACCGGAAATAAAATTCGTTGTGCAAAATTTGACGTGTCAACGCTTTTGGAAAACTGCGATATATTTAAAGGAGAAAAGGACAAGGCTATGAAAATGTTACTTCAGTACGCCGGCATTTTCTCTACAAATGATGCTGACATAGGGAGAACTGGACTGGTTCAGCACAAGATTAATACAGGCAACGAGTTACCCATCCGTCAGCGACCAAGAAGACTGCCTGTTGCACGGGAAAGAGAATTGGAAACCATGATTGATGGAATGGTGAAGGACGGTGTTATACAGCCTTCATCCAGTCCATGGTGTTCTCTTGTAGTCCTGGTAAAGAAAAAGGACGGCAGCATGCGTTTTTGTGTGGATTATCGACGACTGAACGACGTCACGAAAAAGGACAGCTATCCACTGCCTAGGATCGATGACACACTGGATACGCTGACTGGAATGAAGTGGTTTACCACGCTGGATCTGAAAAGTGGCTATTGGCAAGTAGAAATAGACCCCAAAGACAAAGAGAAAACTGCATTCTCAACAGGAAAGGAGTTATGGCAGTTTAAAGTTATGCCATTCGGATTGTGCAATGCTCCTGCAACATTTGAAAGGCTGATGGAGCAAGTACTCGCCGTCAAGGACTGGCCAGTTCCGAAAGACAAGACACAGGTCAGAGCATTTTTGGGTTTGTGCTCCTACTATCGACGGTTCGTAAAGAATTTTGCCGACATTGCGAAACCTTTACACAAGCTCACTGAGGAAAAGCGACAATTCTGTTGGGACGAGAGCTGCGACGTCGCATTTCAGGAATTGAAGAAACGTCTGTGCAAAACCCCTATTTTGGGATATCCTGACACTGAAAATGACTTCATAGTTGACACAGATGCAAGTAATACTGGAATTGGGGGCGTGCTGTCTCAACGGAAAGGAGACCAGGAGGTTGTGATTGCTTACTTCAGCAAATCTTTATCCAAACCGGAAAGAAATTACTGCGTTACTCGACGGGAGCTGCTTGCCGTAGTAAAAACATTGCAGCATTTCAGTAAATATTTGCTGGGGCGGAAATTCCAGCTGCGAACTGACCATGCTGCCTTGAAGTGGCTATTACAGTTCAACAATCCGGAGGGACAAGTGGCGAGATGGATTGAGCTACTGCAAGAGTTTGACTTCGTAACTGAACATCGGAGTGGGAGAACTCACGGTAACGCAGACGCCTTGTCAAGAAGACCTTGTCCTGAAGATTGTAAGCACTGTGCCAGGCAAGAACTAAGGAGGTAGCAACCGTGAGGATGCTTAGAACAGATCTCAGCGATGAATGGAAACCCTACAGCAAGCTCAGCAAAATGACTTGGACATCAAACCGATTTTCGAGTGGATCACAGCTGGTGCTCCTAAACCCAAGTGGAGTGATGTGGCAGCGATGAGTTCCATCACAAAGAGTTATTGGGCACAATAGGACAGCTTGGTTATCCAGGATGAAGTTTTGTGCCGTAAATGGGAAAACGCTCGAGGGGACAGGTGTCATCTACAAATGGTTGTCCCTAAAGCTAAAGTACCGGATGTTCTACGGCTATATCATGATGGATGTTCAGGCGGACATATGGGGGTAAAACGGACTCTACTGAAGATCCGAGAGCGGTTTTACTGGATCCACTGTCGAGAAGATGTGGAGGACTGGTGTCGCAAATGTACCACTTGTGCGGCTGTGAAAGGACCCCAAACACGCAGCAGAGGTGCATTAAAACTGTACAACGTTGGAGCCCCCTGGGAACGGATAGCACTCGACGTTGCGGGACCATTTCCGGAAAGTGAAAGCGGGAACAAGTACTATGAAGTACTTGTTCCCGCTTTCACTTTCCGGAAATGGTCCCGGTTGGTGAAGTAATCCATGACAACCATGAGGTTGTCATGGATTACTTCACCAAGTGGCCAGAAGTGTTTGCCATTCCTAACCAAGAAGCTGTAACAGTCGCAGATAAATTGGTTCAGGAAGTTTTCTGTCGTTTTGGAGTACCCTTGGAAATTCATAGTGATCAAGGAAGGAATTTTGAATCACAAGTATTTCAGGAGACTTGCCGATTGATGGGTACCAACAAAACCAGAACCACCTCTTACCACCCACAATCTGATGGAATGGTGGAACGTTTCAACCAAACGTTGGAAAGATATTTGGCAAAAGTCGTGGAAAGCAGGCAAAGGAATTGGGACAGGCACATACAGCCGTTTCTTTTGTCCTACCGTAGTGCAGTCCACGAAAGTACGACTGTGACACCAGCCTTCGCGAACTTTGGAAGGGAATTACGGTTGCCAGCAGATTTAATCACTAGAACTGCTCCTGATGCTCCACGCAGTGTAACCGATTATGCAAGTGACTTGCGTAACAAGTTGAATGACGTGTATGAGCATATCAGACAATCCGGCCAACAAATGTCTGAGAGGATAAAGACCCGTTATGACCGGAAGGCAAACAGTAGAGGGTTCGACGTGAATTCACTGGTGTGGCTGCATAACCCAGTGCGCAGCAAGGGGAAGTCTCCGAAATTGCAAGCAAAATGGGTTGGACCATACCGAGTCGTGACCAGGATCAACGATGTCACCTATCGGATACAGAAGGGTCCACGAGGTGCGCCTAAGATCGTACATGTAGACCGATTAGCGCGATACTACGGGACTAACGATGCTCGGGACGAGCATGTCTAAGGAGGGGGCAGTGTTACGCCGACTGCTTTACGAGAACATTCTAGGACTACGGTCGAGTCTAGAATTTTCCACGAAGTGTCTAGAAAGTTCGAGAAAGTTCTGGACTTTTCTGGAACCTTCTAGAAGGATTGGTTCCACTATAGAGCCATCTAGAAGGTTCGGGAAGGTTGTAGAACTTTCTCGAAGGATGGGTTTCCCCTAAGGAACTACCTAGACATTCACGGAAGTTGTGGAAGTTTCTCGAACATGGGTCGGCCGTATAAATAGGCGACGGGTTAGCGGAAGGGAGTTAGTCTGATTTTGGCTACGAAACGAAGCGATCGAAGTGAACGACTAGTGCGATATCTAAGTGATTAAGTTTAAGTGTTTGTGAAGTGTTTTAACTGTTTTAAGTTAATTAAAGATTTTTAGTGTTTATTTGGTAGTGTGTTAATTTGTCCTATACCCAGCTCGTAATACTATTTTATCATTAACACCGATTAACAACTACTAATATTCTATTTTGCGAACCAGGTTCTGCTATAAAACTTGACCCTAGACACTCCATCTAAAGTCTAGGAAGTGTTAAATATCATATTTGTTGTTATATTACTTAACCAATTATAAAAGAACAACCTTGAAGTGCTGTTAAGTAATCACAAACTTTAAAAAATATTTAGAAATATTTCTACACGTCATTTACATGTTGAGTAACTGCCAATAAGATATCACAATATTTGCACCCGAGACTATTTTATCTTCCAATAGGTATTTAGAATTCTTGACCATTAATAAATCAAAGTAACGTCTAACCTAAGATAAACTTACCGATTACTTGCCACCCAACATGTATACAGCGTGTTCACTTATCTTTCTATGAATGGAATTCTATTTGACCCAGATTGCATTGGGTATCATTTAAGCTATCACCAATTTAATTAGTTTTGTGTTTCTTAAATAATAGGGTTTGTCCTCAAAATAGTAGATCTGTCACCAAAATGTAGTCACCAAACAATGCAAAATCAGTTCCACAATAAATCACCTAAAATCCTGAGATATAAGGTCTAGTACCAAATAAATGTTTTTGTATGTATTATAATAGGTGTGTCCTAATAAGTATTTAAGCAAACTAATTTAAAGAGATCACCAAATAATCATAATAAATTGCATTAAGTTCAAATAGTAGTCGACGGATTTTATTGTTGTTCATGTTTTAAATGTGGTAAAAAAGCCAGATCACGCTGAAACAACTTTTGAGAACATGTTAAGGATGACGCGTGCGCATTGTTTTTGTTTTCGTCCGTAATGGTAACACAGTGTTCCGTTTGACTCCGCCCCGATAGGCAGCCATATTAGCAATTCATTGTCTTTGCTAACCTTGGTTAGGCAAAATAGGTACTATCAACTAATATGTATATTTTAAAAATTGCCAGTATATGTCCATATTTCCTCACGATGTTTTTCTTCACCGATGTGAGTGATGTCCAAGACAAACGGTTTGATTGTTCTGTCTACCCATTGGACCTATAAGAACTTTTAAATCTTAGGTGTTTTTTTTAATAACTAAAACTGCCAAAATACGCGCTTTGAACGTTGAGTTACGGACACCAGCCCGTTGTACAATACAACACCTTAAACTGACAAATAAACGACGGGATTGATAACAGTAAGTCCCCTGTTATCAGTCGATCCACACTTAATTAAAACCGTAATATCAGTTATGAAATTAATAGGCTGTTTAAATAAACATTGATAACAGATATCTATAGAAAAGTACTAGAGGCTCCTCTTGATTTTACATTTTATAATACAACTAGCTGCTGCCCGCGACTTCGTTCGCGTAGAAATTTTAATGGGTTTTAGGTATATGGGAAATAGATGTTGGCCGATTCTCAGACCTACCCGAAATGCACACAAAATATCATACAAATCTGTTCAGCCGTTTCGGAGGAGTTTGGTAACAAACATCGCAACACGAGAATTTTATATATTAAATAATAACTTCAAACTTGTCATGTAACCCAGTTGGGTTCATAAACAGGAAAGTAAGAGTTACGGGTACTCTGACTTTGAAAGTTCCAACCTCATTAAGTTTCGTTATTCGTACCATTCTTACCTTTATGTTGGTTTCGGTCCAAGCGAAATCCTTCGTTGATAGTTACAGACTTACTAACCAAGGAAATAACTCTAAAATAACTTTTGCTTACAGCCGAAAAACCACCAGAAAAAGCAGTAAGAACGGAACATCCCGAAGCAGCGGAAGAAATTAAGCCTCGGACTCGCGAATGGGAGAAACATAAGGCGCCGTGGATGGCGGAGCTCAAGCTGAACCAGGCCAAGAAGACCAGCTTCATCGCGGACGGCAAGTCGCGACTATCGGGACCTGAGATTGGGGTGGCTAGCAAGGCGGGCAGCGGGAGTACGGATAGGTAAATTGGTATATTTTATACTACAGCTTTTCGCGGTCTAGTGCGATTGTAGGTCAATCCTTTTAAAAAGAGTAAAACTGACCCCGCAATCCACCGTCAATTTATATTAGAGAAAGTTAAGGTGCTCCCTACCCACCGGGAGCATTCGCCTTTAATGTAACAATCTAAGTTTCGATTTTGTACAGAATAAATGGATATAATGGATACAATTTGCAACGACGACTTGTTTCTTTTATGCTCAAAATCGAATCTTTGATACATTAAATTATATTAAGTACATTACATTACATGTAAATACTCCGGTGTGGAAGCGCCTGTAGAGGCTTTGCTGAGTCTTCAGATTTTACATTAATTTATTTATCTTTTCTATCTGATTCTATCTGTGAGTCCTAAGCCTACCTACAAATTCATCTCAGACAATTTCTTTTATAATTTAATCAGGTTGAAACTTTATTTATTTCTTTCTTTCAGAATCCTAGACGTTGGTCTAGAAGAAAAAAGATCAACTCATTCTATGGAAATGTCTAAAAGCACGTCATCGATTAGCAGTCGAATGTCAATAATGGAGAGCTTTGAAGAGGTAATGTTATAGTTCTATCTAAGGAATATTCTAATGTAATCATTTGTTAGTCATTACTAAATAAGTTATTTGTTTATAGACAAAAGTTCGTCATTCGTTGGACTCAAAGAAGGACGCTACTCCTGCACCCCGCGACACCGAGACTCACGCTGTCAAGCCAGTACAATCACCCACCGCTGCAGGTATACTTCAATATACATAATGTTGTACCTTATTGTGTCTGTATGAGCGTTTTAACTTCGTAATAATTCTAGAATATTATTTGTGTCATGAAATTGACTGAAATGTTATTGGTCGGCAGGTCGGACAATCATGTCAATGTTGGACGAGATAAAGAAGCCGCAAGCGCCCCCGCCCCCCACCAGCGCGCCCCCGCCCCCCGCCGCCGCGCCCCCCGCGCCCCCCACCGCCGCGCCCCCCGCCGCGGCGCCCCCCGCTGTCCCAACGTCCCCAATTCCGCACTCCGCCACCTTGCTGTCCGCAACAATCCTCTCCTCTCACATCATTCCCGACAAGTCCCCCAACGCCAAACCTGACAAATCCCCCGTCATCCCCGAAGTCGCCGCCCTCACCAGACAGACGAGCAAAACGAGCACTATCGAGAGAATAGAAAAGTCATTAGAGAAAGTATCTACCAATGCTGTGATCGGAGACAAACCCAGCGCGGGCACTTTGGAGAGGCGAATGCATTCCCTTAAAACGGAAAAAGTAGAATCCAACGACGCGTTGATTGCGCAGCTCAATAATAGGGTAAGTTGTCAGCCGAATGATTTGCTATCGTAGAAAGAAATATCAAACATATAAATAATTCCAACATTTAATTTACAGATAATGAATTTGGAGAAGCTCATAGAAGTACAAAACACAGTTTTCAACACGGCCATCGAAGACTTAAAAGCGAAATTGAGTCTTGAGAGCGAGAAGCGGCAAGCGCTGCAAGCCGAGCTAGAGAAGCTGGCGCACTGTGTGACGCAAGTGTAGCCACTGCTGCCGCCTCCACTCGAGCTCAGCGTCTGCGCTCGTGGACGCGCCTACTCAAGGGAATACTCTAGCTATGTTCATTTCTAGTTAGACCCAAACGTTAAGTGCCGTGTGTGCCAGTGAACGCGGTTTTGAGAAAAACGGACACGATTCTTGAAAAAGACCTTTAGATCATTTTAGCTGTTGCTGAACTTTATTCAAAGTCATAAGTGATTTTGTAAGGGTTTATTTCGAAAGCACGTTCATGGTGTCCCGGAGAAGTGTTTCTAGTTAGACCCAAACGTAAAAGACTTCTGCTTATTCGTCAAGTGCTAGTTCGCGAGTGCGCTCACTTATGGTTTCGCGACCGGTTCTACAGTTTTATGAAACGGCCTGTTGTGTAAGCTGCTTTATCTTCAGATAGCGATTTATTTTTTGTAAGTCAATACTTGTAAGCTTTTACAATATTCATGATGGTGTATAATATTTTCGATGATTTTTATCATTGACTTCGGCGATGCTACGTAGCTCGCTTAGTGATCGAGGTACTTATTTAGTCAGTTTCGTTGTATTTCTCATTTTTTAAACGTCACTAATAACCGTAGTGTCTTAAGAATAACTTTTATATCGTGTATATCAAGACCAGAAGAGGGTAACTACTTGTACCTAAATTGTTCAATATTTGTATATTCTATAACAATGCTAAAGTAGGCTATATTATATTATTGCCTATTTTGTTGTTTTCACTGATGTATCGTTTTCAAGTTATAGAAGTATAAGTGAATGCGTCATTCAGTATTTTTGTTATTTTCAGTAGTAAGTGCTTTCGTCAAGTGAGCGTAGATTATAGTAGCGTCGTGTGCGTTAACAAAATTTTGTGCCATTTTATTTGATCGATGCACATGATTATGTTTATAATTATAACTGAAAGCGTATTTTTATGTGTAATACAAAATTAAGTAACATGTGATGCAAGTAGATTACGTCAGCCTAATATTTTGTGATTAACACATTCCATTTTGACTTGTATAGTATGTATGTAATATCGATTCGATCTGTTATTGGGCGCATTGTATTAACCAAAGCTTCATTTGGAACGGCATTAACACAATGGAATATTGACGACTATTATATTTTATCGAGATCAATATTTTTATGTAACAGTTAATATATTTTTGTACTTGTACAGAGATGGTTTACGTTTTATTTAGACACCGAGTGTACCTTTTTGTAAGACATATCTCGATACATATTTATTTCTGAATTAATTAAATATCGATTTCGGATTATAATTGTATTGAAAACGAGTAAGGGTCAGTTCACACCGAGACGCGACGCTGCGCGCACACTTTTAAAGAGCGATTCAAAATATAATATATTTTCTACACGAAAAGATACACATTTCGTTGTGAGAATTCAGAATACGTTGCGCCACGCAGCGCTGCGCCACGCGACGCCTCGCGGTGTAGAGCGACGCAGCACGAAATCACCGGCCTCTTCAAGTATCGTCGCGTCTCGGTGTGAACTGACCCTAACGCTAATTCAACTGTTATTATTATTTGTGAAATTAAACCCAGGTTGTGTTTGGCCATCCATTGTGTACCACAAGTTGGCAATTAAATTATTCGAAATAGATAAATTATATAACAATTTAATCATGGCAACTGATAAATATAATTGTTAATTAATAAGTAAATGCTTAGTATTATTCTAGAGGTTGTAGTTCTAGGCTACTATGTGATAGACGATGCCTAACTAATGGTATGTTTTAAATTAACTTTGTAAAACGTTCCAATGGCTTTAATCATGCACAAATTTATTCACACAAACATTTTTTTAGAATTTTTATTAGATGGGATTTGATTTCGGTCTTAAAACTTTATTCAGGTAAATAAAGCAGACAACAAATCGAGGCATTTTTGTTACTAACTTATATTTTAAGTGAAGCTGAAATGTTAAAACTATGCTAACTTCCTCTCCTTTAGTTCAAGAACACTGCGATGTTAATATTATTGTAACTTTGAAATTAATACAACGTATTTTTAATAATTAGCTAGAATGATTATAGTCGTTCACGGACAGCTTTGTATATGAAACGTGAGATTCGTGTTGTATTATTTTTTACGGGGTTGTACCTGAGATTTTTATAGACTGCAGATGTATATTGATAAACTTACGTAAATAATGATCAGGTAGTCAATTCAGACGTGACATTGGTAAGCTTTGCGTTATTGAAATTTGCATTGACGCAAGAAGTATATATTTGGGTGGGTATTGTTGCATTTTTATGTACACAAATTGCATTTCTGAAACTAATTTAAGTAATACATTCAATCATTGTTATATAAAGTCGTGTTATTAAATAAAGTTTGGATTTTTATGTGTTTTTGTTCGTAGCAGACATTCACTATTCAGCTTATAAATTGGGCCTTGGCAAATCGCAAGAGAGGTACTTACTGAATGTAATAAGATTGTAAAGAGAAAGTTGACTTCCGAACAATGTCTAAGTATGTGGAGAAAAACATCAAATACGAATTTGGATGTCGCTAGCCCACTCCTTGTTGCTTCTCATAACTCACCAAGCTAATTATTATATTTTGTTAGCAGCAGTTTCAGAGCCAATTGCAATTGCATTTAATTCATTATGTAAATAAATATAAATACATAACTAGTTATTTTTAAAATGTTGTACATAAAAGCTTGGTGAAAAGTACATAACAATAATATTCTAAAGGTTTATATGATAAACCCTAGGTAACATTGTATGATATAGGACAATTTTTGATGTAATTTTTAGTACTTAATTTATTTTTATGTATGCTATACTTCCGACGATGCATTCCTACGATTTCATTCAAAATATTCATATGATTAATAAAATTAAATAATAAAATATGTTTATGGATAAACCAGTTATTTGTTTTTCTCATTATACCCTTTAGAATGTAATGACGAAACATGACGACTATTTAATGTCACATAAATGTAGGCGAAAGTGTTAAAGAATGTCTAAACAATTAAAAACCAGTTTCATTGATTTTGGCGTTGTTAATCAGCGCCGCCTAATATGCCCAAAAATTAAGTTGTGATTGAATACTCGAGCAGAAATATTAAACGACGCCTCATATAAGAATCCATTTCCGCACTGTTGCACTGCAGGCGAGTTAATTATTATTCAAGATAACACTAATCTGCGAGGCCCAAATTTCTCAGACCGGATTTGTTTTGACATAGAGTCAAAACAAATCCGGTGTAGTATAGTAGTTTTTTTTTCTCCCACCACTAACTGGCAGTTTGAGTACTTAAGGCGACTTACCCAAATGTCCTTTCTTTGGTATTGTTCGTTGTTTCGTTGAGCTCCTTGAGTTATAAGTCGAGCTACACGATAACTGACAAATGCTTGCACTGACTGGACAGGTCCACTCAAATCTGTGTGGTTCTTTCTTCAAAAGACCATTTCAGACACAAATCTGCATAGTCCTCATGTAAATTGAGCAATGTCTGGACTTTAAAAGAGTAGCAAGTTAACAGAGAACCTCTGAGTTTGTTTCGGCAGTTTCTTCTCAGAGTAGTCAGGTACGAAACACCGGCACCATCTAGTTTTAAAAGAAAAGTGACGTGAAAGTGTTTGTAATAACCTATTTGCAAAATAAACATCATTTATCATTTATGAATTCCCCCGAATATCAACATTACCCACTCCTAAGTAAGAATACGAACATTAAAATAATAATATTCATATTCCAATCATCCGCCTATCTAACAAAGTCCAAATCCCTTTATGAGTCTGGCAAATAGGTATCTCAAAAACTGAACTTCCTTCCTAAGTCAAAAATAGAATAATAACATCTCCCCCTTTGTATGAACGCCCACTGAGTATTTACGGACTATGAGATGAGCTCAAATTGACTTTTTCTCTCATATTGTTGAATTACCATTGTGTTATGCAGAATGATTTTCGAATTTTGATTTTAGCCCGTATCAAAAACTAGACGTCGATGACGATAGGTTGTTTTGTCGACGCTTTGACAATAGTGACATAACATCATGTTGGTACTTTTTTTGCCATGAATAATGATAATATATTATGGGTTTTGTATACTTCGTATTGCGGCGAACTCATAACAAAGTCTTCTGTATTCAAATAATTAGTTCATCTATACAAGTAAATAAAATTGAAGTGTCTGTACTATTAAAATAACCGCCTTTTACTACATGCTTAAGAATGTAAATACGGTACATATACCAAAATAACATTTGTATTTTTTTTCACATGTTTCTGTCTGTTGTTCTGGCTAATCTCTGGAACGGCTGGACCGATTTTGACGGGACTTTCACTGGCAGATAGCTGATGTAATAAGGAGTAACTTAGGCCACTACTATTTAAAAAAAATCTTATTCCACGCGGACGAAGGCGCGGGCACAGCTAGTCTTAGTATACAAACCGAACCGAAACCTTGTAGATCTAACGAATAAATTTTCTCACCATTTACGTCAGTAGGAATCGAACCTTGTATGTAGGTACTATGTAACTTGGAGGATGGAATGTTTTTGGAATGAAAGTAATGAAGACATAAAATAAAAGTTTTTTTTTTTGGTTTGCCACAAATTTTTAATATTTAAAACCGGTAAAATTTATTCATAGTTGTATGGCGTGAGTGCCAAACATGTTAATCATATTTGTAAATACTAGCGTAATTTAGGAGAAGGGTACTTTATTTACAAACTCTAGGTTACCAATAGTACTTTTAAAATCATGTTTATAAGTGTTTTTGAATTACTGACAAAATCAAAGTTTCTTCATTTCAATAATGTTGCTGCCACTGACAGGTCTGACAAAATCATATTGATCTTTGATCTAGTTACAATAAGGTTGTTAATGCTGTCAGAGGTAAATTAACTACAAAAGGTCTATATATATCCACTTAAGCATGGTATGATAACATGTCTATTAGATTCCTACTCGAACCAGCTAGTAGGAAAAAGATTTTTAATGAGTTAATTAAAATATTTTGTTTTTAACTATACCTACATAGGTAATTATAAATCTTTCACACGATTTAATTTCATAGATATAATTTCTTCCTTTATCAAGTACCTACGTACTTTTTCATGCGCTATAATATAGTCTTTACATACTTAATTCTATTTGATAAATCTATTAGCACTTTTGAATGAATTATAAAACTACATGTGGTCATAAGTCGCTATTCAAAATAAATCTGTTGCCCTCTGAATGTTTGCCGGTGTACTTGTAGTTGCATTTCCCGTAGGCACCTGAAAATAATACCAAAAATTTAGTATTTTATGTAGATACATCACTAGAGATCGGATATTCACCTAAAGTACGTTTTTTTCACTTGAAGTTCAACAGATTTTAAAATGACGTTTTATTGGGCATACTGAACAGAATTACTATAAATTAAAATAAATACCGAAGACACATACGGCCGCAGTCGTACACAGGTTTTTAAAATATAATAATATTGTGCAACATCTGTCTGTATGTTCCACGGAATTCATTCCGTGGCCTGTATAAATTAGCCAATGTCAGCCGAGGCTCCAGTAGGTACTTGTGTGCGAGCACAGTTTTGGTATGCTAGCCTATTCTGCGCCACTTCTTGACAAAGGTGTCCGTCCATTCATTTCACCGATTGCAATCCATCTAACTCGTCGTACCTATTATTAATGAGGTCATATTTAGTTCAAGCAGCATCTTAAGGCAACGGGCATGTTCTAGAACAAAAATTTGAAGACATGTTCCATACAACACTCACTGGGCCCACGCGATTGATTTGGCCCACTCCCCCTCACAGAGAGGAGGTCTGTGCCCAGCAGTGGGAAGGTTATAGACTGGTGATTATGCAGTACATACCTTTATGTTTGCCTAACGCGCCTAAGTCCAGGGGCAGGGGTCGAACTTGTGGTCCTTTAGGTTGTAGTGACGGGGTGAGGGGTGTATCATATTCAACAATGGGCGGCCGACGTACGCGCATGAACGCGCCCCGCGTCACCGCTTCCTTTTTCTCTGCTGAAGACACGCGGCGTGAGTCCAGAAACCGCAGGTTTGGGAGCATGTATATTACGAAATATCTGGACAAGAAAATTCAAAAACATGTAAATAAATAGTGTAGATTAGACCATGGTGCCCATGGTGCACAACATGGGTTACAATTATTATTTTTAAAGGTTTTTTACACCTATTTATGTTAATCTAATGTGATAGTAGTATTAAATATTAAAATTATTGAATGAAATATAGGTACAAACCGGCATTCAAATTCTTCAATAAAATTTTAAAATGTGGATTAATGAAAATAGTATCGACTATTTTATTAATCTTGTGGTCAGTTAATACCAAACTGGCTTAGAATGAATATTTAAATCGATCTGCTTTGCACAAAAATAATTAATAAAATTTGGGCGCCTTAATTATATATTTAAATTGTTTGATTTATATCCCCTACTACGTCAACACTCAAATAAAATAAGAAACTCGAAAAAAATGCTCACGTGTAAAAAACTGTTATTTATAGCCCAAGTTATAAGTAAATAAATTAAGTTAGTATTTGTATTAGGAAATTATGAGCACTATTTTCACAACGCTCAAGCAGGTAGGAGGTGTACCGAAAGTGGTGAGCCTATATTTCCGTCAACTGGGCAGAAATCCGGGCTCATACTAAGAAATTCCGTATAGAAAACCTATCAAAGCATTGCCGTCAACCGAGCACAGGAGCCTATTGCCGTCAACCGGGCAAATATACTCGGAATCGAACCCAATATCTCATGCTCAGCAATAGCATTTGCGACCACTAGACCTTTTCGGTATAGCCAGTTATTGTATTTAATAACAGAAATTTTCTTCTAATGTATTATAATAAAAAATATATATACCTGTATCTTTGGTAGTCTGAATCATCCTTATCAATGTCTGACAGTTGGTTGGGGCACGCCTTGTTACTCAATAGACTCAAGTATGACAGTGCAGGGAAGTGTTTGCTTATTTTGTTTACCAGCTCGTCTAGATTGATTATCTGGAATTACAACAATAATAAAACTCCATTCATTGACCTCTCTATAACGTTCACCATTGGGAAGAGATGGGTGATCACAGGATCCATAGATAGCAGGATGTTCAATAAAGCCTGTATCATGATTTTCGATAGAGATAACATGATGATGAGTCTGTAATGTTACTATAATTGGTGGTAAATAAATAAATAAACATTCTGTAACAATTGCAATTTTGGCGAAAATTCCATCGGCTAAAGTCTTCAGCTTATGGCTTTTGCAGGGTAGCTGGTAGCAACTGGATGAGAGTTGCCTAGAATCGAGATAAGTGGCGTGCGATGCAAACACATTCAGCCTTTAGTGACAGACAAACATAAAATTAAAATACAAAATCATTTCAGACATCAAACAAACGTAAACCAGAAAGTTGAAAACGTTTTTGGTAACAGACTATAAAGTCAATTTCATTGGTTTCGCAACTCAACCGAAACTTTATATTACATGTTCGACAAGAGTTTTAATGAACTTGATCATGATTGTATGTTTGAATTTTTGAAACATGTTTAAGTGTCTCTTGAACTTGTTTTGGCGTATGTACTTCTAACATTAATAGTCTTTGTTTTTGTAACAGATGACTCTACTCATCTGTTACAAACAAAACTTCTTACAAAAGTCATGTATGTGTGAGTTTCCCATTTAATTTTATTGCTGTTTCGAATGAGTTGTGTCAAATAAGTACGTACTTTTACTTTGAATCATGCAATGCGGAGGAAATGAGTACCTAATTAAACGTCGCGCGTCGTGAGGAAACTTTTGAGTATGTAGGTAAGGTATAATAATGTAAATGGTTATAATAAGAGCAGAGGAAGACAAAATAAATGATGAAGCCATCCAACGTGACAGATGCAATGGTAGAAAGCTTCAGAAAAGTAGTCTGGGATGGTGGTTGATAGAGACGTAAGGAGAAGAAGAGTCCAAAAATATCTGTAGTAGATAGTTTGAAAAGGTAAATCAGATGCGTCTGGGCACCGGCCACAATAGTTGATTAAAGCTTTGGTCGCTAAATCTTTCATACTGTGAGCTAATTTATTTCGTATATTCCCAGTCACCCCCGCGGGGATTGCCACCGGAGGCAAATGGGAATAAAAATTCCCAATCGCCACCGGCGGTAACTGGGAAGTCATTGCCCCCACTTCAGTTTCGCTGTACATTGCTTTCTCCATCGTAGAGAATAAAAGGATGAGGTAACTTATCCTAAACGTGCCTCTAAAAAAAGACAATGGAATTGAAATATTTTTTTATTTTGTTTTCGATATGAATAAACTTGTTAAAATAAACATTTAAACTGGTATTTTGTATCACAGATAATCAAACTAGTGTGTTTAGAATAATTTTATAAGAAAACTAATTAAAAATATTATGACATAACACCGTTAAATCACAGATATATCAAGACTATTATTTAGTTACGTTACTCATATTATGTAGTATTCTGTCCCAGTTATCCTTTTGTCCTTGAAATGCTTTACCGAGATAAAAAAACAATAGGAACTGTAATGGAAACGATTAAGTCTAAATCAGCATGCATGATGTTACATAAAAATGGGTTCAGCGATAAGAAAAACAATGGATATTTACCCTCTCGACCCGACCCTAACAAAGCTACTTGGGGTCAAATAAATAAGAACTTTTAGAAAACGACATAAAGTTTAATTTAGCATGTATGGCGTAATTTTATTTATGATAAAATTTTATTTATTGTTGCTTTGTGTTTCAAAAGCAAAATAAGTCGTATTTGTATTAATGTTGTCTTAAATCATGCAGGTTTAGTATAAGTTACCTCATCCTTTTATTCTCTTCGATGGAGAAAGCAATGTACAGCGAAACTGAAGTGGGGGCAATGACTTCCCAATTACCTCCGGTGGCGACTCGGAATTTTTATTCCCATTTGCCTCCGGTGGCAATCCCCTCGAGGGCAACTGGGAATATACGATTTATTTGCGTCAGCAGGAATGCTTTCAAATAGAGCGTTAATAAAAAAAACGTTATAAGAACGATCAATAACAAAGAGCTTATAGCCGTAGCAATAACGTGTTCAAGAATTAAGATTAAAATGTCTATCGACACTTATGTGAAACTGAGGTTACAGAATGTTAAGATGGATGTGTGGAGTGCAAAGAAGGGATAAAGTAAGGAATGAGTATATTAGAGGAAGCTTGAAAATCGCGCCTGTTACAGAAAAAATGAAAGGAAGTCGTTTGTTTTGGTATGGAAATGTAATAAGAAGGGATGAAACGCGTGTGACTAAAGGAATGATGGATGTTAATGTGGATGGATGGAGAGGGACGGGAAGGCCAAAGAAAAATGAATAGATTATGTGAGGAATGATATGAAAAAGATAGGAATACATTATGCCGTGACGTTTGACAGGGAGGAATGGAAAAGAAAACGTGTTTCACAAACATGTGTTGCACCAACGCTAAGTAAAATGGGACAAGGGAAGGAAGATGACGACGAAGTTACTGATACGCAGTAAAATTGAAAGGTAAGTATCCTATTCATAGAATCAAAAGCAAAAACTATCCATAAAAGATATTTTTTCTACAATTATATAGCTATTTAAAAAAATGATGTAATTATTCATTTAGGTTTTTTCTTAGCAAAATCAGGTCGCAGAGTTTGAAACTCGAGTCTTACCTCATTATTGTTGAGCGAAAGAGTTCTCAAATTGGACAAGTATGGAAAGGATATGGCGTCGCCCAGTTTATTGTTGTCCAATATAAGTTCCTCCAGTCGGCCAAACTGTTCCAGTCCTTTTAGCGTCTCGATACTGTTGTAACTAAAAGAAGACAGACTTTAGAAATCTGTACCATTTCATAATAAAACCTCACCGATTTTACTCGATGACAAAGTTCGTCTGAGTTAATGCCATACAATTCTTTAGTTGCAAGTTTTCAATCTACTGATAGATTCTGAAAATAAACTTCTCTCTGGTTGTAATACAAAATACAGTGAAAGTGAACGCGAAAATTTACGACCCATGAATAGAGAAAAATATTGTTTTATTCAACTTATCTACAAAAAGTATGAATGCTTAAGATAACATTTAATTATAATTACATCCTATAATTAATGTTTACTTTATTTTAATGAGGTTTTTAATTGCTGTAGCTATTTGAAAATTAAGATAACGAATATAGGACAGTTTATAATTGATAAGCAAGAGCTAAAGAATTTAGAAACTTGGCCACACGGATTAAAAAACTGTTTATATTTTTCTTTCGTAAAAAATAACCCAATTTACAACTCGGCTTCGGTATGTAGGTAGACTATCAATTATAGTGAGACTTATGATTAATTATACTTTACATTTTTTCTGCTCTTATGTCTTGCGAGTTTTGTATATTTATTCTAAATTAATTGACCTCAGTGAGCAATAAAATTGCTCTAAATATCATAGTCATCTGCCTAGGCTTTTCCCAAACTATCTTGGGGTCGGCTTCCAGTCTAACCGGATGCAGCTGACCTACCAGTATTTTACATGAAGCGACTGCCTATCTGACTTCCACAACCCAGTAACTGGGTTATACCATACCCCTTGGTAAGACTGGATGTCAGACTTTTGGCTTCTGGCTTCTCGTAACGACTGTCAAAGATCTACAAATAACAGCCGGGACCAACGGGTTAACGTGCTTTCCGAGGCACGGAGGAAACTCGGTATGTAATTATGGTCACCCATCCACGGACCAACCTCGGCAAGCACGGCTTAACCTTGAAAGATCGACCCGGGCGGCTGTTATTATTTAGCCACGAGCTCCTCAAAATTGGTTTAAATAATGAAATATAAACAGGTACCTACCAACTGCTGCACTTACAATAGGTACATACATAGCTAGCTACCTCAAAAATAAATTAATCTTCTTCTTTGAGTGTCGATGGACTTAAATAATATCCGACCACCTGCACAGCTCTTTCGTTACCTACTTTTAAATTCTGAAAGAGCGTGGCTGAATAAATTAATGATATCATGCATGACACTTACCTTAGATCTAAGCACCTAACTTTAGCACCATACATTTTTTGCAACGCTGGAGGTATCCTTCTGCAATTTTGACCGCAGTAGCTCAACTAAAACAAATTAAAAACCTATAAATTATTGAACAGACATTTATGTCCACTTCATTTTATTGACATGCTAATACAGACGAATAAATGTTTCAAAAGTTTTACATAAAGAAGTAAAATGGAAAATGACGAAATAATCTCTATTGACAAATGTTTTAACATAATCTTATATTCATTGACCGCACAAGTTTGCTTATTCATCAACATATTGACGTACAAGAATCAAAATTAAGCTGTCACGCTGTCATTAATCAAACTATACATTTCCAGTATAACATGACCTCGCTTTGTACAGGTTTCCCGTACAATGAGAGATCCGCATAAATTGGTTTTGTGTAGCTTCATTGGTAGTCGTGCGTATCTACAAAATCTAATGTTTGTGAGATATTTTCTATGAGCGCCTTTATACCAAGGCCAGAACACTGTATGTTTTCAAAAACTTTATACAGAACAATATAGCTATGTACGAAACTATCAGCTAATTAAAAAAGTACTGGTCGTGTAAATATCCCAGCACTACACTATTGATCAAGTATTCATCATCATCATCAGCCTATAATGTTCCCACTGCTGGGACACAGGCCTCCTCTCTATGAGAGGATTGTAATCAACCACGCGAGCCCAGTGCGGGTTGGTAGATGTCACATGTCTTCGAATTTTTGGTTCTAGGACATACCGGTTTCCTCACGACGTTTTCCTTCACCGTTTTGAGAGCAGCGGTGATGAAATAAATTACACAAAGCAATGCACCTGCCTGGGTTCGAACCCACGGCTTACTGCTCGTAAGTCGAGCTGCCACCACTGGGTCACCACTGCTCGATCAAGCATTGCTAAACAAGAATTGCTTCCTTGTAATAGATATATTTTCACAGCATGGCGCGAATATCAGAAAATGAATCTATCGAGCATACTAAGCTGCCCTATTTATCAACAAAGGATTTGTGTAGAAAAAGGTTTATTTATCTCATATCAATTACTGCTTGTTTGCTTTCAACAATGATATTGATAAGGTTTTATGATACTCAAGAATCGCTCATTATCAACAATATATATCTATGTACCATGTTCCTACGAATTGAACAGGAAAATAATAGGGGATCGGACTGGGTAAAGAAAACGAAATTCTATTTTGTCCGTCAGACAGGTAATACAAAAATATTAGACACGTATTTTTTGTTTTATCAAAATATCAAAAAAATACTTAGTTAGAACTCATTAAAGTTGGAGAGTGGGGGCTTACTACGTCACAAGTAGGTATATAACTTACCTACATGTGACGTCATGCGCCATTTCAACTCAATATATCTCCGTAATTTTATGACCACGTGAAAAAAGAAAAAATACTTTTCAATAAACTACCCGACGGACAAAGAAAAAAAAATAGGACTATCCCCTAATAGGGGATAATCCTATTTTTATTTTCTTTGTCCATTAATTGTATTTCTAAAAAAGGAAAAGTGGAAAGTAGTGGAAACTTTACTCCCACCTGCTCCATAAAAACTACTTAATAATATTTTTTGCAATTGCAAAAAAGGTTGTAGTGCCAAATGCGGCTGTAAAAAAGTCGGGTTGCTGTGTTCTCCAGCGTGTACCAATTGCCAAGGTCAGTCTTGCTCAAATGTCCAGTGGAGTACAATAGAGGAAGATTCCTGTGATTTTAATGAAGAGACCAATGACTCAGCCACATTTGAACAATTTATGAACATCCAGCAAGAGGAAGAAGAAGAAATCGAAGAAGACATGACTGTTGAAGTAGACGTTCAAGAGTATGAATCTGATTAAAATATTTAAAGAAATCAAAACAATAGTTAACCCAATAATCAATAGCAATATCAATATCAATAATAAGGTAATATCTAGAAGTTGACTGGTATTGTTCCCTTAAATTATCCTAAAATTGTCATGACAGTTAGTGGAGTAGGCGTACAGGGGCTATCTCAGGAATGCTAACTCTTAAGAAAAAATCATAGTGACCATTTTTGTAGAGAATTTTAAGATCTACAACTTTGGTACGAGGTTTATTTTGATAAAACTTACTATTTTCGAGAAAAATACAAAAAATCTAATTTTGACCTTTGACCCCGAATAACTTTTGTAGCACACATAGGATCGAGGGGGATTTTTATAACTTTATTTGTAATGGTAAACCCCAGTTCTCCACCAATATTTGGCTCTCCGGGAATTTTTGTTACTTGACCACTATTTTTATGTCTAAATTGACCGGACTCTAAATAACAGTCGAAACCAACGGCTTAAGATGGAAGCGACAGGGTGTCCCGCCATTTTTTTTTTTATAAATTTGAACTTGGCGGTCTATCCTGTCGCTTCCACCTTAACGTGTCATCCTAGGCACTGAGGAATCTCGGTATATAATAGATTACCACCGATCCCATATCTATAAATTATAATCAAACTTCTATGAGATTTTCTTTTAATTAATTGCTGATTCGCTATTGGGTATAATAAACGTACGCCTGAGGAACAGGCCTGGCACATGACATGATGGCATTGGCATACCTAATCGATTTTGAAAACCGGTTTGGCTCGTGTATTAATTCGGAGCTTTAGTTAGAGGCCTTATGTGAACCTTGCTGTTTACTGCGAGCGTGCATTACAAAAGTGTTTAAAAATGCAAAAAAAGAATCGTCCAATTGCATACATAATTGCTCTTCTGACCACTTTTCCATTTTTGAGATCATCTGCCTGTTACCTTTTCACGAGTTAGCGGCTGAACAGTTTTCAATGTACGGATCACTGGTAGACTTAGACCTGGGGGGTTACTATGACGCTTAAAACATTATTGTTCCATTCCTATTCCAGAGTGGGAAAGAGATGGAGCTAGACGACCTGTATAGCTCCGTCTCTTTTTCACTCTGGAATAAGAATGGAACAATAATGTTTTAAGACGTCATGGTACGCCACCTGGGTTAAGTTATAGGACACTTTTATCCCGGTAGTGGGTTAACGTGCGATACTTTTCACCATCCACTGTCAGCAAAAGCTGTAATATAAGCCTTGTAGCCTGGTTCAGACAAGTAAAAAAGAGAAACAGTTCGTAATAAGGTTGTCATAATAACCTACTAAAATGTGGAAGTGTATTATAAAAATTTACATCCTGACCTCAGGAAGGTAAAGTTACTCGTACATATTCTGGTAGAATTTTACGGTCGTATCACTTACTGGTTTTATTTGTGCGTATTGTACTTGCTTTATCTTTACTGCGGGGGTGCGGGTCATTTTATTAGCTTCATAACAAGTTATTTACGGCCAACGATGTTACAGATCCGTGCACTACACGTCTAGAACTGTATTACCGTTATACTTATAATATTTAATGGCCCTTCAGATCAAGTTATGTCCAGTTTTATCTGTTCTTCAGTAGGTTACCCTACCTATATCCTATATTTTTTATTGAAATTAGATTTTGGTTTGTAAACATACTTTCCGTCGCAAATGTAGAATCGATTCTGGCATTTTTTGAAACTTAACTATAGGAGTTTAGGAGGCCGCGTTATTTTTGTGAAATCAAAAAGATCGTGGTTCATCTTTGTTTTCTTTTTGGGCCTTTATACTTGTATAAATTAACGTAAATAATGCAGTCAGACCGGTTAGCTGTGTTGAGAAGTATTGTAGATTGGTTATCGTTCTTATTTCATATCGAGGTGAGGTCATCATTGAGATGCGTGCTTTGGAAACATTGATCTTGTGTTCAACTTATGTAGCCATGTACTTACAACACCTACCTACTGCATTAGTGTTACATACTTGCAATCGAGGGAAAAACTCCGGCTGACAGTTCAATGATATAACTGAGGAGTTGATGGTAGGGAAGAGAACGAAGTTTCAGAGAATATATCGGTAACATAATATAAAGGGTTTCGGGATACTCAGGTCATTTACTAGGTAAGCAGGTGTTACACCCGACATCAACACATCGAACATAATAAAAGGTCGATTTTAAGGCCTTGATCCCTCTAATCTAATATTGTGGGGCATTGGCTGACAGCCAATTATATGATCTACAGGTAAACGATAGTACATTGTGCAAAGGCACTATCGAAATAGTCTTCTCTATGCCCTCCTAAGGACAAGGTCAACTTGAGAGCAGTTCATTGAAATTCGTTCAGTCGTTAAGGTGTAAAAGGTTACTTACCGACAAATAGAGTTACTTTACTTGTATAGTATAAGAATGAAAGAAAAGCTTTCATCATCGAATTATTTTATTATTTTAACCTGTTCAGGTGGTTATTCATTAATGACGCCGTGGAGTGTAAATGTGATGCCGTTCCACAAACAATGGGTCACTTAATATCGTGTCCTGCAGTTCGTTCATTACTGGATCTGATGGCCGCTACCGAAGGCGCTAAACTAATGGCTCAGTTCGGGGCCTAAATAATTTAGATTGCCATCGCCACGCTAAGAAGAAGAATTTTTAAAGGGATGGGTGTTCTCACCTGAATTTCTTCTTCCTCGATTAAAATACTGACATGGGAGATGTGTTCCACTCTTCTATAATCAGGTAGCACAAAATGTTCAATAGTTAGCAGCTCTAATCTAAACGTGAAGCGCGATTTTAACACTTTATTAGAATCTTTCGCTTTTCGGTAACCAGCCACTACACCCCCATACTTCGTTATCAATAGCAACAATTTGTAGATCCCTAAAGGAAACAAATACGATTCGAGGTATGTAAGGAGTACAATGCCAACATTGAGAACATTGCCGAAATGTTCCGACAGTTTTCTGGACAAGGTGTCGATATACGACGGCATTTTGGAAACCACTACCTATTTATTTTCGATACATGTTTGCCTCTTGCACTGTTATACGAATTACTTAACTGAAGATTTTGAGCAAGGCACGTTTAAGCTATCTCTTCAAATAAAATTAAAATTGCTTCCGTATCGTAAGTAAGTACACAATTTGTGAAATCACGCCATTCTCTGCCTAGATAAGCTGATTAATTATAACAGAAAAGACACTTGTACTTTAACATAACCATGTTCACAGATAACAACAATAACACTTCTAGTAGGTAAACAAGTTCGTGAAGATTAGAAAAGTAATGAGGTGCAGTTTCTTCGTGCTAACCTATTTATGGCATCATTCATGCATAATTTAATTACTGCACACAATGTAGGTAACGTAGTAGGTACCTATGCAAGAACATGTTTCTTGATATGACTCCACCTGAACTCCTGAAGTATGTCAAGTTTGTGTGCTAAGTTCGTAGCTTAATGTAGGTACTCGGTAATAGGATAGGCACTCACTGTTGTGCCGAGTCGGTCTCTGTCTTAAGCCCGTCCGAAACTATGTAAAATCTTCGAACTGTGTTCAGTTTTTAAAACATCGAGATTAGGGACAGATGTTCAATCATGTTGTCATTCATTCATGGTTCGGGCCCCGAACGAATATTATGCCCTTGGGTGATATGCAAGAAACGCCCGGAATTGCGGGGTTAAGTGCGAATTTAATTTAAAAATCTTTATCTGCGACGGACAAAGGGTCGGTCACTTGTCCAAGGAGACGGCGAAGTAGAACGACACCTATCGCACCGTATCAACTCAGGATGGCTGAAATGGCGACAGGCCCCTGGAACAACTTGCGACCCACGGATGGTTCTCAAGTTGTAGAGGAAAATATACAAGTACGTGATTTGACCTGTCGTACGTACTGTACTGTTAGGATCGAAATGCTGGGCTGTGAAGAAGATGGATGAAAAAAGATTGCATGTAGCGGAGATGACAACGTTGAGGTGTGACAAGAATGGATAAGGTAAGGAACGAATATATCAGAAGACGTATGAAAGTTGCAACCGTTATAGAAAAGTTGAAAGGGAATCAACTGTCTTATATAGACATGTGATGAGGAGGGACAAATCGCATCTGACGAAAAGAGTGATGAACATAAATTTTGATGGATGTAGAGGGAGAGGAAGCTCAAGGAAACCGATGGATTAATGGTGTGAGGAATGATATGAAAGAAAAAAAAGCAGTAAATGATGGCGTGACGGTTGACAGAAGAAAATGGAAGAATACAAACGTGTTGCGCCGACCCCAAGTACAAGTCCAACATGGGACAAGGGCAGGAAAATGATGATCTGCGACAGACAAAACGGCTCATAATGCAGCGAAACTTGAAGCGATGGTATAGTTGACCGCTATTGCCATGCTAAATGACAGCAACTATAGTCATAGTCTAATTGCGGGAGCAAAATAGGCAGAGACCATTTTTTTTGTTCCTTTTTTTTCATTCTCAGTTTGCAGTTGTCCAGTGTTGATAAGTGTAGGTACAGTTGTATAGTTGCGTAGACTGTACAGTTGCATTTAACATTGTGTTACCTGCAGCTGCCTACTTAGTGAGCAAATGTGACTTGCAAGTAAAACTTCATATTGCTATGTAAAGTGATGGCTGGCCCGAAACACAGGTTTAAATAAACCTAGATCGGGCAGGTCGCTACCAAACTATATTATAAGACTTTTGAATATGTTTTTAGTTATAGTTTACTTATAAGTACTGTTTATACCATTGTATGAGAAATAATACTACGGTGCCTAAATTTAAACTTTTTATAATACTTAAATAAATAAAAAATATCTAAATTAATAAATAAAAAACAAACTAATTGGGTTATTAATTGATTAGGAACCAACAAATAGAGATAACACATACCCAAAGTATAATTTGTGCTTGGCAAAATAATAATACAAAATTTTATTATTTAACAAATGTCAAAACCTAATTTTAACATCAAAGCCATACCAATACCATGCTATAGTGTATGGTGCGATACCTATTTAACATTTTAATATTTTTATGATAGGTCAAAGGTAAAAAAAAGCATGTTATAATTTTTGTTTGTATTGTGATACTCAAATAAATGCTGTCATGCCAACAACGGCATGCAAATCCATACTAATATTATAAATGCAAATGTCACTCTGTTTGTTTGTTTGTTTGTTACCTTTTCACGACTAAACGGCTGATCGGATCTTAATGAAATTTGGCAAGAAGATAGATTACGACCAATAGGAGCGG
This sequence comes from Cerastis leucographa, assembly GCA_963082945.1. Taxonomy (NCBI): domain Eukaryota; kingdom Metazoa; phylum Arthropoda; class Insecta; order Lepidoptera; family Noctuidae; genus Cerastis; species Cerastis leucographa. The sequence continues at coordinate 12,760,757 of OY720356.1, read as the reverse complement.
AGCAGCAATGAAAAATGTTGCGAAAACGGGGAAAATGTGACGCAGACAAAGTTGCGCGGGACAGCTAGTATGTATATAATTTAAGTTCATTTTGTTAATAATTTATACTTTTACTAATATAATATTAAATTATTTTGTTCATGTAAACACTAGTTGACATTAATATATTGTTTTATGTCTGTTAAGAGGAATTGCATATTATTATGAAATTATTATATTATGTGGAAGACTTCTAATATATTGCTATACGTGAGATGGAAACATGTTGCAAAGAAATTACTACTACATAACACTGGGTTTTCTTTTTAATGTAACAGGGCAAAATTATAGCTGTGAACATAATAATTATCTCTGTCACCTTTGGTTTATTGCAATTGTTACTGGGTGATAAAAACAAGTTTTATACTTTAATACTTTTTACTATAAAATTAACAGTATACTTCTAGTAGTTGCCTAGATTAACTCAGCACTCATAAAATAAATCTGCCTTCAAAAATGTAGTTCTTTTGAAACTTGTTACTTCAAGTCTTTGTTTCAATAAATACGTATAAGTTTGTAAGTATCTTAATCTACAAACTGGTGAAAATAAATACCTAATATCAGCAAATCTATTTATAAAAGTGTTATCTATTAATATTAGGATAAATAAAACACTTACTTGACCGTTTTGGAAATGTAAAGCGGTGTTATTCACGTGGTTTTCTTCCATTTTTCTTTACACGATATGGATTTTCCGATTGCTAATATGAATTCAAATATTTTGCAAAAACAAAGAAACTTACAAAGCACTCAAACCTCAGTTCATTACTACTGAAGTACTGATTAAAATTTATGCAAAACAACTTGTTTGTAGCTTTGTTTACCTTAGTGTTTTGACAGACATTTGACGTTGACGTTTTAATGACAGATAAGGCGGTGAAATACGAATTGAACGTTTTTTAATCGAGTAGGTTGAGATTCGACTAAGTTTAATGGACAAAGTTAAATAATGAGACTTTGAGTTTTTAAACAATTGTGATCTTATTTAAACCTCGATAACTATATGACTAGTTTAGAGTGCTAATGCTGGATGGAACTGAACTTCCCGATTATCAGTAAATGGCTGATAATTTAATAATTTGTTTCATCTCATACTGAAATCGAAATATCGATTAAAATGGCAATTTAACAAAAAAACACTAAGCTGTCCTGACCCATGGGTTACGGCCTAACTTGCGTGTGGATTCAAACCAATGCCCTTTATTTTGTATAATTTTTTTCAGAACCACACGGCAACGAAAATACAGAGGCCATGTGACATCCACCAACCAGCACTGGGCCCGCATAATGGGTTACAGCCCACTCGCATTCAGAAAAAGGAAGCCTGTCACAGCCTGTGTCCCAATAGTAGAAATATGGTTATGTATACTTGGCCTATTTCAAAGCGAAGCCGGTGCCAGGCAACCTGGCCGCGTGCCGAACGTAATATGCTTTCACAGTGTTACGTGTGCACGCGCGCGCTCTTCTTGTTTACAGACAGGGAAATGAGGCCTCCCCTCTTTAAGGAGTGGCTTGAGAGGCGCCACGGCGCCCTCACCTTCCGCCTGACGCAGGTCCTCACCGGACACGGTTGTTTCGGGAGGTTCCTGCACCAAATCGGGCGGGAGGAAACGCCCGGGTGTCACCACTGCGAGGACCGGCTGGAGGACACGGTGGAGCACACCGTGGAGGTCTGCTCCACCTGGTCTGAGCACCGCCGTGTCCTCGTAGCGGCGATTGGCGGCGGCAACCTCTCGCGCCTGGCCTTGGTTCAATCCATGGTCCGGAGCGAGAGGGAATGGGAAGCCGTCGCCTCTAGGGCTTTCAATACCGGTATTACGGGATCCCGTAATACCGTGATCACGGACTTAATATGGGTATTTTTCAATACCGGTATTGACGCCCCAACACCGTGATTACGGTATTACAAACATTAGATGTGATCTTATTCTCTCACTAGTTTTCACCACTGTATCAATATGGACTCTGTTTGTAACGGCTGGTGACCTATCCACGGACCAACAAGGCATGAAAAAAATTGATCGATTATTGATATTGATTTAAAAAATATTTTCATAATCTAGTCCATGACTTAGGATTAAGTTTCGTGTCTTTTTAGACAGCTGATAAGACAAGGATATATTCCTAGTAATTAGTACATCAGGCGTAGTATTATTTTTTTAGCAATAAACAACATTTTTTAAGAAGAAATAGCGATGCCTGCTACGTTTTTATTCTGCAAAAAAGACGCACACTTTGTAAGGAAGCTTATTACAAATTGGACGATTACCTATATCAGTGATAATAATGCTTGGCTCAATGCCGGTCCTGCTCCACAAGGACAGGTTCGCAAAAAATGAAAGCACTAAATAGTACTGCTGGAGCTGCTGATGATTGTACAACTATCTTTGCATTGTATACATTCAATTAATTTAGTATTATATAGTCGCATAGCCCATATTGTGTGGGTACTATGTACTAGAAAGCTATCATTTACTGGAAACCTACGTCTTTTATCGAGTTGAATGTGCCCTGGTGGTTGAGAGTATGTCATGCTCACTCAAATGTCACGCTGATGGTGACGCGTGTGTCAGGTCATTTAGTTCCCTTCAAAATGATTGAGTTGAATGATGGCTGATACATGCGTCATGTTCGTGAACGGGCGCTGTCAGTTGTGACTGGTCATCTCTTAGCTGCCACGGTTTATTTTAATTGTTAAAGGAGGTTTCATAGGCTGATATTGAAACTATACTATTTAATTATTTTTTTTTGATGACTGTTACTTTGACTGTGTCACTCATAAATTTTCTCGTTGTGCAAATACATTACATTAATTGTTTCTATGATCGTTTCAATAAACAATCCGGATTCTTTAACATGGTAGCAGAGCGTGGTTGAAAAACAATTCATAGAAATGATATAGAATATAAAGTTGTAAGTACTTAAGATTTCCGGAAAATATTTACGTAAAAAAAAACTTTTGCATTTTTTTTTTGTCGAAAATGTCTTCATCAGGCTCAACCAGCTGTAAGATTGACATCGGACAACTAAAAGGTAAAGAAAATTGGGCCACATGGCGCTACAAAGTCACTCAGCTTTTAAGGGGCAGCCAAGGTGGATTGAGTGCTGTAGAGGGCAAACTTGCAAAACCTATTCACCCAGGGTCTACAGCGACTGTAGAGGAAGTGGCTACGTATAAAAAGGAAATACAACACTACAACGAAGTTGACAGCCATGCCGTTTTGTTGTTAACGGCCAACATGACGGACGAGACGCTGCAAAAGGTCATGAGGCTTCAAAATGCTCAAGAGATTTGGGACGAGCTACATCGCCTGTTTGACTCATCGTCTGATGACAGGACGTACACGTACTCGCTGGATTTCTACCATTATTGTAAAGATCCGACACATGATATGGCGACACATATCTCCAAGGTGAAAAACCTATGGCATGATTTGAAAACAGAGCTGATAAAGGAGTACAAGTGTGACCTACCGGATGTCCTCCTAATTTGCAAGATTCACGACTCACTCCCCGAGGATTACTTCAGTTTCAAATCATCATGGTTGCTAATGTCAAAGTCAGATCGCAGTATAGAAAATCTAACTGCGCAATTGTGTCATTTTGAAAAATCATTAGCCGCTAATAGTAACGGAAATTCAGATGTATTGAACGTTCAACCAAACCAAAATAAAAAGTTTTCCAAAATAAAATGTGGTTATTGTGGCAAACCAGGCCATAAAGTCAAGAGATGTCAAAAGTGGATCTCAGATGGAAGACCACCGAAAGCTTCTACTACAAGCAAAGCTACCCTGACAATTATTACAGCAGAAAGTCACCAAGCGTTAAAGAAACCCGCTGTTTTCAAGACAGATACCGAGAGTTGGTATGTTGACAATGGTGCGACAAACCATGTCACAGGTCGTAGAGACTACTTTACAACTTTCGAAAGTTTTGAAGATTCTACAACGGATTATACGTTGACCACCGCAAATGGTGCTGTTGTAAAAGTGATTGGAAGAGGTACAGTTGACTTGATTGCCTATGTTCATAAAGAAAAGCAAGACATTCAACTAAATAATGTATGGTATGTACCGGGTATTACCAAAAATCTGTTTTCGGTACTTGCGGCACAAGACACATTGGAAAATAGCGAATTTACTTCTGAAAGAGAAACTTGTTGGTTAAAAGAAAAAGGAAAGTTCTTGCTAATGGGAAAACGTTCAAAGAATGGAGGACTCTATGAACTACTTGCGAAGACAATAGTCAATAAAGCTGCTTCCAACATTGAAACCCACGTAATGACCAACCTACAACTTTACCATAAAAGATTTGTCCACCAGAACAAAAGACATGTAAAGAAGGTCATCGAAAAGGAACTCGGTATCAAAGTGAAGCTAGATTCCGAATTATGTACAGGTTGTGTATATGGAAAGACACATCGCAGAAAATTTGGGACAAGGGCTCAAGCGAAAGAACCTGGTGAAATACTACAAACCGACGTTTGTGGTCCATTCCCACCTTCCTTCGGCAAGAATAGATATTATGTCCTATTCAAAGATGACTATAGCAAATATCGCTACGTCCATTTCATGAAAAATAAATCGGAAGTAGTAGATAAACTTGTTCAAGTTCTGAAAGAGATTAAAACAAGGGGACACACTGTAAAAAGAAATTTACAGTGACAATGGCGGAGAGTTCGACAATGGTAGAGTAAAGCAAATTTTGCAAAATGCTGGTATCACCCAAAGGCTGAGTATGCTCTACACCCCAGAGCAAAATGGGACAAGTGAACGGGAAAATAGGACGTTTGTAGAAGCCGCACGCAGTATGATGCACTCTCATGAAGAACTTCCGATTGCCTTGTGGTGCGAGCTGATAAATACAGCCGCATATATCCTGAATAGGACAGGGCCCACATGCATAGATTGCAAATCACCATACGAACTTTGGTATGGTCGAAAACCAGGAATAAAGCATCTCAGAGTCATTGGCAGTGAATGCTACGTCCATGTGCCAAAACAGAAGCGTAAGAAGCTTGCCAAGAAAGTTCAGAAATGTATCCTAATCGGTTACGAAGGTGATGAAGGGTACCGTTTAGTAAGCTTCCACAAATGTGGAAAGCCAACGATCATCAGATCAAGAGACGTTATATTTAATGAATTCATCATAGAATCGATTGGATTAAATGATGAGATTGAACCAGAACCTGATAATGAAATCGAGTACAAACTTCCCTCAATCAAAGAAAACGGTCAAGTGTCAAGAGCAAGGGAGGATGAGCCTAACGAAGCCATTCAATTGCCTGTTGACATGTCAGGTGCAAGGGAGGATGAGCAAGATGAAGGCGATCGGCCATCTATCTGTATGCCCCAGACAAGTCAAGAATTTCGTGACACAACGGATGAAGAACAGGAAAGATACGATACTCCATTATGATTCTGAGGAAGAAGAAAGTGTAGATAGGGTCCTTCGAGATAGAAGCCAGCTACGACCACCTGCGAGGTACGGTGACTTCGTATTAAATTTGAGTTCCTTTGTTGAACCCAAGACTTACAAAGAAGCATTGACAAGCTCACAGAAGGAGAAATGGCTGAAAGCTATGGAAAGCGAGAAGAAAAACCAGGTCTTAGTTTCAGACAGCGATTTCATCGCTGTCTGAAACTAAGACCTGGATTTTGGTGGACTTACCCAAAGGTCGAAAACCAATTTCATGTAAATGGATCTACAAAGTTAAGACAAATGCAGATGGAAGTCTCGACAAATTCAAAGCTAGGCTAGTGGCTAGAGGATTCACTCAAAAGGAAGGAGTTGACTTCTACGAAACTTTCAGCCCTGTGGCAAAGCTAGCTACAGTCAAACTGATCATAAAAATCGCAGTTGATGAAGATCTTGCTCTAACACAGTTTGATGTTGCAACGGCATTCCTCAATGGTTCACTCGATGTAGATATTTACATGAACAATCCGGATTCTTTAACATTAATTACTTTATTTTTCTCTCTCTCAATCAAAAGGGCCTGTAACTGGCCTACTTACAATAAATGAGATAACCCTAAAACGCCATCCTATTTGCGGGAACGCTTTTCCTACTCTCGTCCTTCAGATGCACCTTGCAGGTCGCATCTTAGGAAACTCCTTAAATCCCCTCCCCATTCTACCGACTTCTACTCCTACTCCTTTACTGTACACGCTGTGCGGTTGTGGAACTCACTGCCGCCTGACATAAGGGACTGCCAAACTATTGCAGTTTTCAAGAGAAGAGTGAAAGAACATTATCTTTCCATTCCGTCATAGTTGCATAGGTATTTATATTAGTGTATTTATTTTAATTGTATTTATATAATAGTTATATATTTTGTTTTTGTGTGTAAAAGTAAGTTAGTATATTCTTATATTGTATTTTATATTTGAAATAGTTATTTGCTTTATGTTTTATGTTTTCCATTTTCTCTTCTTCTTTTACACACTTTGTCCACATCTCTTTTTTTATTATCTCCTTTCGCAGGTATGCTGGAAGAGATTTCTTTAGAAATAAGCATTACCTTTGTACCTATTTTCTTTTCCTTTCTTCTTTTCTGTATTTAGTGTGTACATAAATTGTTAAATAAATAAATAATAAATAAATAAATAAAATGATTTTGATTGATTTGATTGGTCATCAACTGATCAATTATGATAATAGTTTGAATTTCAGTAGAGTCACGCCGTAAATCATTTTTAAATTGGCTTCGAATTATTTAATTTGGGATATTTCATACAAAACATTTCGGTAGAACATTTGGCAGGTTAATGACGTCCTGCAAGGAATACGTCGAGTTATCAGTAACCCTGTATAAGAGAGCTATTTTTAAGGTATTTAGAATAACTAAGAACAATAAAGACCATTTTTACACGTGTTTTTATGTCCTTATTGAACTTTCGTTCAATACCGGTATTAATACCGTGACTACCGGTATTGACTTCCAATACCGGTTTTGGTACCGGTATTGAAAAAATCCGGTATTTGAAAGCCCTAGTCGCCTCCAACTGCGAAGCAGTCATCCTAGCGGAGGAGGTGGCGGAACGTGAGAGGGTGAGAGCCTCACGTCCCAGCCGCCGCGGGAGACGCCCCGGGCGTCGGGGGCCACCCACTGGCCCCCGGCCACCGTGGGCGCGGGCCTGTGGACGGTGAGTAATGGGCTAGCTCAACGTCCGTCCGTCTCATGACGACAGGCCGTGTCGACGGCGCGTACTTGTTCCACGCGCACCTGAAGGAGATGTCAGCAAACCGGAAGGAGTCCGAGAGGGCCGATGCCTGCTAGGGTTGCGGGACTGTTCGAAAGTGATACCGTGGCCCTGGAACAAACAAAGGGCGAGGAAGGAACATGGATGGGTTTTAGTCAGTAAAAGTCTGACACTCCCTCCCGCTCCGCCCAGAGCGGGAGAAGTCATGATGTTGATGATTTCCCAACCGTAAAAAAAAGGGAAATGAGGTCGAGATTTACAATTAAAGTAATTTAGTACTTACTGTTGCTAAGCCATATTCCCGTTAAAGCTGTCGCACAGCCTGTCTCTTGCCTTCTTGAAGGCCTCGGACATGTCCGAGGTCAAAGCGAGGGCTTATAGATCTCGGCCTAAAAGTACGCGTGACCGGCACACGTCTCGCTCAACGCCTCCTAAACCTAAGTTATTGCTTAAACAACTAATTATTGTCAACCGCATTTTTACGGCTTCATAGCAATATTAATATGTTAAAAAAAAAACTTCAATATAGAACAATTTTACTATTTTCTGATTTATAGCAATCATTTTAAGTACTCAAACTATATTCTAAAGTGTTAAGCAAGAGTACATGATAAGTTATCGAATTCGGTATTTCAATAACACAAAGATAAGATTGCACAAATCGTACGACGTATCGTGGTAGTGAATTTAGGCAACATTATTGTTTACCTGTTCGAAACAGATTGACTCTTTATGTACACAAATTGCAGTCCAAAAGAAGTGCAATGGGCATACCAATTATTTTATCTAGTACCTACTTTAGGATCATCACTTTAAAATTTCATTAATGTTTCAGGCTTCTAAATTGATTGTTTCAAGTAAACCACGTTGGTGGCTACCAACGTGGTTTACTTGAAACAATCAATTTAGAAGCGTTAACGCACTTACTTTAAGATATGTGGTACCTATTACATCAAATAACAAGGATGCGTACTTTCTGTCGACCATTAAACTTCTCCTCCTTAGCGTGTCAACAAAACTGAGCAACAACATAGTTTGGTCGTTAAACTACTTATTTTCTTATATGTACTAAACCTATTTGGCTAACATGTCTCTAAGGGCAAACGTGAATCTGCGTTTATCTAATTGTATTGTCAGGAGTACTGCAAGGCCCTTATTTAGGGCCGATAATTTTACACTTAGTGCTTATAGTTAAAATGTTGTAAACTAGTTGTAGGGAATTATTATGAGAATGAAATAAGAATGCTGTAATACTATTTATCAATATTTATATAAACAACTGTGTAAACACGCATTATAAAAATAACATTTGTTACTAATTATGATCTTATTTATTAAATAACTTCTTTTAATTTACACGGAATACTTAATTAGAGCTTAATTATTTTTTAGGAAAATGATATGGTCGTAACATCTCGTTTCAATTTCAGACTTTCTTAGGTAAGGCAATGACAACATTCTTCACTTCGGTGTAAGCTAAGAGGGCGTCCATGCCACTGAAATAAGAAAAAATATATTAAGAATGCACACGACAAAATAATTATGTTTAGTTAGAGATAATCTTCTATGATTACTGGATTCGAAATGAGGTAAAGTAACGAATGGAACGTTCACCAGTATAATTATTTCTTGACAAAACTCAAAACGATCACACAAAGTTGGAATGAAGTCTTTACAAAACTAGTGAAAATAAAAATTTACTGGGTGAACTTACTTTTCACGGCCAATTCCAGAGTCTTTGAAACCTCCGAATGGTGATTGTGGGGTAAGTGCCAGATATGTGTTGACCCTGTAAAGTAAAAATAATAGATATTGTAAAAATATAATCGAAATAGTAGCAGTACTTGGATCAACGATATTCATTCTTGGTAAAATTGTAAGTATTTCGACCACATTTTTAGTTATGAAAATAACTGAGTTTTTGAGACATCTACATTCTAATGAATTGACAACTTACCATACTGTACCGGCCTCAACGTATTTGGAGAACTGTAGGGCACTGTTGACATTTGTTGTGAAGATTCCAGCTGCCAAACCATAGGTCGTGTTGTTAGCTCTGTCAATGACTTCATCCAAAGTATCAAACTTCAGAATGCTCTGCACGGGTCCGAAGATCTAAAAGACAAGAATTCAGGGTTAATACACCTTAAGTAAGTATGAGTTAACTCCGGAGAGATGTAGATCTTTCTTTGACTCTGATATATGTATAACCAATAAGTAAAACTTTTGAAAAACTCGGGTAGCTGATCTGATTTACCTCTTCCTTTGCAATAGTCATGTTATCGGTGACGTCAGCGAAGACTGTAGGCTCAAGGTAGTAACCACTTGTGCCGATTCTGTTGCCTCCGCACAGCAACTTTGCTCCTTCTTTTTTGCCTTTCTCGATGTATCCCAGGACTTTGTTCATCATTTCTCCATCAATCTACAAGGATTATAAATTGCAATAATTAAAAATATAATATATAAGTACGAGGTGCTTATTCATGAACACTAACGTCTAAACGTCAGAAAAAGCATGTTTAGTATGTGTAACCATAGTAACCATACATTTTCTGACGTCTTAGGGTCAGTTCACACCGAGACGCGACACGACGTGACGCTGCGCGCACACTTTTAAAGAGCGATTCAAAATATTACTTTATTTTCTACACGAAAAGATACACATTTCGCTGTGAGAATTCAGAATACGTTGCGCCGCGCAGCGCTGCGTCGCGCGACGCCTCGCGGCGTAGAGCTACACAGCGCGACGTCGCGCTGCGTCGAGCGGCTTCGTGAGGTAGATTTCAGTAGAAATCAGAATACGCTGCGCCGCGCGGCGCCTCGCGGCGTAGAGCGACGCAGCGCGAAATCACTGGCCTCTTCAAGTATCGTCGCGTCGCGTCGCGTCTCGGTGTGAACTGACCCTTACACAGTCACATAAGCCACCATATTATCAGGATAGCTAATTTTTGAATTTTCATGTTGGCTTTGAATTTATTATCACGCCTTCAGAACAATTAATAGGTTTGGTCTCCAATTTACCTGCGGGCCGTTCTGTGTAGTGGGGTCTGTAGGGTTTCCGACCTTGATACTCTTTGCGTGTTTGACAGCTGCTTCCACAAACTTGTCATAAATACCAGACTGAACGAACAATCGAGAAGCTGCTATGCAGATCTGTCCTTGATGGAAGAATACTCCATGTGCAGCGTATGGAACGGCAAGATTTACTGAAATCCGATAAACCAGCTAGTTAGTACATACCTTGTACATACTAATGTATATGAAATATTAGTCATTTTAAATGATTGAATAGCTTACAATCAGCATCATTCATGATGACCAAAGGACTCTTGCCACCGAGTTCGAGCGTGATCCTCTTCAAATTGTTGACTCCAGCTGCTTGTTGAATTAATTTTCCGACCTGTTAGCAATAAAGTGGTGAGTATGCGTTAATTCGCACGAGCTTATTTATAGCTTAGATAAAAAAAAATGGATTGGTAAATTTGCTTGATCAGGCAATTCTTGCACCTAACTCTTTGTACGACTTACCTCAACGGATCCGGTAAAGGAAACCTTGGCGACGTCTCCGTGGTGAGTAAGAGCAGTTCCGGCGCCAGGTCCGAAACCGTTGACAATGTTCACCACACCCTTAGGCACGCCAGCCTCGGCCAGAAGTGCTGCCAGTACCAGCGCGGTTAACGGAGTTTGTTCTGCTGGCTTGACCACCACGGTACAACCTGAATAGATACGAATACTTTTCAATAATCCGCCAGTCCATACAAATATGTATTTGTTCCGTGAAAATTGGATATAGATCTTTTGGACTCAAGACACCCGCAGTCATTCATGAGTAGTCGTTCATTGATATTTTTTTTAATATTAAATCCACAGAAATTGGCAACGATCGTTTTACGAGAATTTTCTGAATCGAATCAGTAGTTCCGGAGATTACCCATTTCATCCAAACTTAACTTTTTTATAATATTAGTACGGATAACTCACCTGCAGCCAATGCTGTGCAAACTTTGTTGACGAATAGGAAGACAGGACCATTCCATGGCAGAATAATGCCGCTCACACCGACGGGTTGCCTCAGGGTGTATGAGAACACTTCCCCATCTGTTGACAACGAACCAAACTTGTAGAGACCGAGATAGGAGTGACAGAATCTTGCTTCTCATTCATGGCCGTGCATACTTATTTCTTACCAGCAGGGACGGTATCGCCCTTCATTTTGTCAGCCAAAGAGGCAAGATACCGAGCAGCGTTCACAGCTCCTCCCATGAATATAATTGCGTTGTTGAGAACCATGCCGTTGTTGTAGGATTCCAGCTCAGCGATGTACTTCGAGTCTCTCTCTAGAAGGTCGCTGAACTTGCGGATGATCTCTCCACGTTGGGAGGCATCTAGCTGGCGCCATTCCGAGTTGCGGTGGAAGGCACGCTTCGCTGCGGCCACTGCCAAGTCAATGTCGGCCTGAAAATATTCATAAAAACTCCTTCATATTTATTTGATAAAGGGAGGATTGTGGATTCAGGTTTTCAGAGATTTTTAGAGGAATTAAAGATAGGTAGGTGCATCGTTACCTACTAATCGGGTTGATAATAAAATATGTTATGGTGCTAGTGATGGAATTTGTTATCTATTTGACTAACTCTGAAATAAAATGCCTTTTATTTCAGAGTTAGTAAGTAAAGTTGACAGTTATGTAAGTAAGAAGTGAAAGTTGTTCATATCCCTTCAACAACTAGAAAAGAGGTGATGATCTTCAAACGGCCGAGCAGATTTTCTCAAACATAGCTAAGAACACTCTCGATTAAAACACCTTTCAACGAAACCAATTATATCAAAATCGGTTCATACGTTTAGGATGCCACAGACAGATACACGGATCCAGAGATACACAGATACACATGTGTCAAAGAAGGGTCTTGACATGTGTATCTGTGTATCTCTTACACAGATACACATGTCAAGACCCTTCTTTTTTGGTCGGGGGTTGAAAAACAAAATCAAAATATTTTATTTTACATAGGCCTACATGGGTACTTATTAAACGTCGACAAAAGCTGCACGGTTCAGGTTGGTCGTTTCTTATGGAAAAGAACCGGCAAGAAACTCCATGGTTACTCTTTTAAAATCATTTGGTTTTACAATATTTGAATGTTACAGCGTTTGTACCGCAAGTATGAAAGGACAGCGTAGGCCCGACAATAAGTCGTTTATTACAATACATAAGCAGTATCGTGGTTTCGTGACAAAATGCATTATTTAACGACGTATTTTTCCTGTTAAAGAATATTAAAGTCCAATTATCTTTGCGAAGAGTTTTTACCGGCAGGTATAATGAACATTTTTTACATAAGAAACTAACTTATCATGTTTTTGTTATAATTGTAGAATTTAATATATGCAAAAATAAGCGAAACCAACTTCAGGATTATACAAAATTTTATTTGCACCGGCAGGCACCAATACCAATTTTGACAAATCAAGCTGTATTTTTCTAGAAATTTTCTTTGGAACTTCTGTTAGGTCTCGTAGTACATACCTTGTCACCTTCAGCGACTTTCGCGATGACGGATCCATCATGAGGAGAGTAAGCGTCGAAGGTCTTGCCACTCTTCGCATCCACCCACTCGTTATCGATGAACAACTGAAAAAGAGTTATACAATTTAAACATGAAATATTGCCAATTTGAAAGATCGTGCCCTTTAGTTCCTTCGCCTGCGTGAGTTTCGCATTTACATTTCAGGGCTAGTTTTGTTTTGTTTTGGAAGAAGACATGCTGAATCGACCCCAAATTTTTCCCCAATATTCAATCTTGATAAAATTTAATCAAAAGCGTTTTCTGCGGTTTAGTCGCAAAACCGAGTCTTATTGGTGTTTATAATTTTACATATTAGCTCAAAAAAATCGTTTAAATATTTTCGTCCGCCCGTAATCATTATAACACACAGTAATTAACAGATAGCATATAATCCTCTGTTATGACATCATGACATCACGCCATATCAAGATATCAACAAAACGATTGTGAAGCTGGCGCGGTAAAGGATGCCATTATTAGGAATTATATGGCCTATTATGATGTACACAAAGATCAAGGTCCTATTTACCAAGACCGGTTTTGTATTCTTCATTGATTGATAGTGATACAATGGAACATCCTGCCACAGAACAGTTTTAAGAATGATTTGTATTTTAAAATAGCGCTGAAAACTATTTCAATAAACGCATAAGCTTGAATGAAAACGTTTGTATTTTTTATTAAACGGCTAGAACCGATAAGAATTCTACGATTTATTTGTTCATTCAATTCAGAGCTAAATATTATTGAATATTTTATTTATTTTTACATAAATTTAGGAAAATATTTATAAAAATGTAAATATTTATTTAAAATAACTATTTAGAAGTTTGTATTATTACAATATTTTCATTAGACTTTACACAAATAACTACTTACTTGATAAAAAAATTAAATGCACCCTAAATGTAACGGTATAATTACTAATTTTAAACTTCACATTATTTAAAATAATTATTTGTAACATCATCTACCGGACATCACCTACTAAAATTATGAGATGTACAAACCTTAGTGTATTTAATTTCAGGAGCCATTTTATTTTATTTTTTTCACAAAAATACACCCAAGTTATAAACAATCAAAGTCAAAGCACGACTGAGCACGACTGTCGCACTCACGCGACGCTTCGGAATGTAGCCGGTGGGCTGACCAAAACACGCTTATATTGGATAATAACAATATTTAACCAGTCACGATGATTATCCAGTTCGTAGCAACAGAGGCCGGTGCATTTCAAACATAACAATTGATAGTCTATCTTATAGACTTTGATTTGGGGAGAAAATGCGTCAATTTATGTATATTTTTTTATTTTTTAGGGTTCCGTACCCAAAGTTTATTTTTAAATTAAATGCCTTTTCAACTGACATTATTTGTATATTTATGCGTCAATTACAAAAACGGAGTCCGTTGTAAATTAACATGTCATACAGCCTGAATTAAAGTCATCATCATCCTTCTGGCCTTCTCCCAAGTTACATGGGCGCAACACGTTTTTTTCTTCCTATCTATATATCTATCCTTTGACAGCCCTAGCCGTCACGCTATCATTTACTGCTTTTTCTTTCATAACGTTCCTCACACTCCATCCATCGCTTCCTTGGTCTTCTTTTCCCTCAACATCTATAACGTTTTATATTTATCACTCTTTTAGTCACATGCTAGTCGACCCTCCTTATCACATGACTTGGGTTAAAGATAAATAAAAATATAAATGGTTTCTTTTGCTTCATTTTGTAATACGGTACCCTATTTTTTTATCCACATTTATTAAACGGTATCAAATATTATGAATGGCAAATTCATAATATTTGATACCGTTTATTAAATGATGCAATTTCAAATAGGTACTGTGCAATCTCATTTAAAAAACGAGTGATTTTCAGTACCTTTACCATATTGCTTGCCAAACTTTCTGGTTTGGGACCCCTGTGCAAGATACCAGAGATTCCTTTACTTATCAATGAAGACAGCTAACGTATAGCTTTAATTGGTCAGAGGTAGGTACCTACATACATCACATAGGCTCGAGCCAGATAAGCCCGAGTATAGCCGGAGCTATTTCGAGCTCGTACATAAATCATTGTTCAATATTACTGCAATCATATTATTCGTAGGTATTTACGAAAACTGCTGTATCATGGTTACTATGCCAAAATTTTCATTTCGAGAGATAATGTGATAAGCCACGTACCTATGTAGGTAGGTAATAAAACTATCATGCTTTATCACATACAAAAAAAAAATTACGAACGTGTTTTTATACTTCTTATTAATCTTTTATTATTTATATATATATATATTCTTGTTATAGATAAAAAAATCTGAAATAAAATGAAATGAATTTAATTAAGTATATGAAAAATAACAAGATTCCACCGTAACAAACATACAAACATACATTGCAAGTTAAATAAAAGCTTTTAAAAATCCGGATGAGTTATTGGGCTGAAGAGACAGCAAATGACCTCTACTTTCGACCCGTTTAATTTGACAAACGATGCACCAAACGCCGTGTTTAGGCATTTCCCAGTGTGGAATTTTCAGATGGGGCAGTAAGGGCTTTAACTGTTGTAGCTACAGGAAAACGGTATTAGGAGACTAACCATAAATTTTGTGTTTTTCCGATCCGCATTCATGGATTTTTGTTTTTGCAGGTCATGTTTTTACAAAAACTTCATTTCAGAACGATCGACTCTGTTTCTAATAGGGTTTAAAATACTCTATAGGACCAATTAGTACGTCTCTCCATGTGACAACATAGACACTCAGATTTTATGTTTTTGTTATAGATGACTAGTCCAATTGAAAAACGAAAGCATCATGTCAACGGCTGTCTAGATAAGACAATATTAATTATCCATCTTCCTTAACTCGCAAAATACTTATTTTGTACTTGTTTAAATGAAGAATTGGATCAGCCTGTTAGTCTCATCATCATCTATCTAGCTTTTTCTCAACAAGACAACTTTTGAAACTATTTCAAAAGTTGCCTTGAAAGAATAAGCCAAAAGTTAGAATAAAACGAAAGAAAGGCAACAGCTAGTTAAAAATATTTATAAAAAAAGGGAATATTACAGTACTTTCTAGCTCGCTTCGCTCGCTAATACATCCTGCGCTTGCTCTATTCAATATTAGTCATACTTGCCCATATATATATTGTAGTCTTTGATACTAGTTCACAGATTCATTCTGATTCTGATTTGTAAATCAATTAGCTAAAAGAACCCTTCTCGGGTAAATCCCGAGAAGGGTTGCCACATATCAGATTTTTTCATTCAGGGTAAAACCCCCAGAACGAAATTATTGGCTACAGCCTAATCCGCCATTGCCACTTCTCAATCTGGTTTAATCCGTAAATCTTAGTTTTGATTTCCTTCAGCTTAGTGGGTATGAAATCATTGGCTTCACTAATCGATTCTGGCGGGAATAGAATTTAGAACGTATAGTTCGAAAGTGCAAGCTATTGAGTTTAATTAAAGCGCAAACTATCTGCCGTATACTGGCAGTTCAGTTTAAGTGCTCACTATGTAACACGTCTGTGTTTACTTACTTGCTCTGCGACTATCTTCTGTATTGAACAACAAAACAGTTTTTAATTTTAAGGACTCGGATAGTCAAAAACAATACGATGAATTTGTGACCTCCATTAGAAAGCATAGTGTAGAAAAACGAAAATAAAAACTCCGTGGACACAAGATCTACAACTGAAATTTAAATATAGCAACACCATGGTGACCATAGGTGGCATGTCTTATACAAATAATATTTTTATAATCCTTTATTGTAAATAGGTTTCTTCTAACTGTGCAATACCTTGGATTTATCTGTTATATTGTACATCATCGTCTTCCTGCCCTTGGCCCATGTTATTTTGGGTCGGCGCAACACGTTTTTCTTGCATTATCCTCTGTCATTCGTCACGCAATCATTTACTGCCTATTCCTTTATATCATTTCACACACAATCCATCCATCAACATTTATGTTCATCACTCTTTTAGTCACATGTGTTCTATCCCTCCTCATCACATCATGCCCATACCAAGACAGACGACTCCCTTTTATCTTTTCCTTAAAAAGGCGTCTGTTACGGAAAAGATGAAAGGGAGTCGTCTGTCTTTTTGTTGCTACTTTCAAACTTCCTCTTATGTCCTCATTTCTAACTTTATCCATTTTAGTCACTCCATACATCCAACAACAACGTATTTTGTTTACTCAACATTCTCATCTCTGCTGCATGCAATCTTTTTTCATACGCCTGCTTCACGTCTTCTTGTTTTATTGTACATGTCTTCTCAAATAAATACATCGCTTATAAATAGTCTTTCTTATCTAAGTAAAACGCACAATAATTGTTCAGCCTGTATGTTTACTCTGTAAATATACTTATGTCCACAACTGTATCTTGGTGTTCTAAAGTCCTATTAAACAGCAATCCGCTAACCGAGCAAAGGTTTTATTAAATTGTAGAAGATTGTATTGACTCAGTATTGTTGTAGAAACGAGTACTTGGTCTCGTTTAAGGAATTACTACTTGTTATATAGTTTTACATCTCTGGTAATTGTCAACCTGAAGGACATTTTTGATAGTGAACATCACAATGGAACATTGTTCCCACATAAAGGCGTGTGTGTAGTGAAGGTAGCAATCATGATGGACATTGATACTATTTGTAAAATACTGTCTATGGTATCATATTATGACTAATTATTATGGCCTGCAATTACCGAAATTAACTGAAAACTGCAGAGTGAAAATATGGTAAAAAGTTAATGGTTTGTAGGGTTGGCAAATGTTTGCATAGTGTTGAATATTCGTTCTCTTGTCATTCGATGGCGTTAACAGAGGGTAAGAAATGCTAATATTGATTTATAAAACGTCTAAACCACATAATTATAATACGTTATGCTGATGAACGAAGGTAGTCAAAACCATTTCAAATAAGATTTTTAATAATGAATTAGTTATAAATGGAATCACAATTGATTCACATAACCAGGTCCATAATATTTACATGAATACATATAAATATATAGCACGATATCGCATTCAGCAGCAGGGGAGCAGCGGTGGCCCAGTGGTGGCAGCTCCGACTTACGAGCAGTAAATCGTAGGTTCGAACCCAGACAGGCGCATTACTTTGTGTAATTTATTTCATCACCGCTGCTCTCAAAACAGTGAAGGAAAACATTGTGAGGAAACCGGCATGTCCTAGAACAAAAAAATTGAAGGCAAGTGCACGCACTGGGCCTGCGTGGTGGATTAAAGCCCACTCCTTCTCAGTGAGAGGAAGCCTGTGTCCCAACCGTGGGAACATAGGCTGACTTATTTATTTATTTAAACTTGATGTACAATGTGTATAAAGTGGTACATAGGCGGACGTAATGCTACAAGGTATTCTCTACCAGCCCACCTTTGGGTTAAATATGACAACATTATGTTAGTGTCCAAAAAATAATTACAACTAAGTACTAGTTTTTGAAAATTCATATACTTACATAGATACACATAATACTATAGTCGAAAGCAAAAATGTGTACACACTTTGTAAAATTCACAAGTGATCTCCTTTTTATCTAAGCTTACACAACGTCTTCATAATTCCACTTTAGGAGTCGAAAATTGTAAGCATTTATCCAAATTCAAACGTTGTTTACTTTTGAATTTGGCTATGTCTAAATTTTTTGCTGTAACTGTATAATTTGCATAGTCTACGATCGTGTGTCGGTGTTCGCTTAATGTTATGATCTCTTTGGCCTTGACAGCAAGTGTTCGCTAATCCGTGCAAAATAGGCGAATGTCAGCGATACGTTTTTATTCGCTGTATGTTCTGAATGATAAAATGGTTGTATTTCGCATTCGTTCATTTTTCGTGAGAGGTGATTTCGCTACTTTTTGCCCTATTTCACCTTATTTCACCTTATTTGTGCCCTTCTAATCACGTAGGTTAGTAGGTGTTTCGTAGAGCTAAAATTTTAATAAAATACCAGTTTTGCCACATTACGATGATGATGAAGTCTTCAGATTTATAACTTGGTCAGTTTAGTAACATTATAGAAAAATAGTACCTACAGCTTTAACAGTCAAGATTTAATTTCCTTCAGCTATTATTTAGCAGGTACAAATGAAGTGCCTAGTTACTTACATATAATTCATTACATATTTCCTTCAACGTGCCTTATCCTCTTCAATGATAACTTATCTAATTATCAGTGACAAAGTTCAAAAATGATTTTTGATTTTGTTATCAAACAAGACCCTGTCCTGGCAAGACAAATCAGTACCTGCATTAAGTAATACTGATTTCTGATTAAGAGCCTTAAAGTGATGTCATAAGAGCGTTTATACCTTTTGGCATTTCATCATCATCATCATTAGCCTATAATGTTCCCACTGCTGGGACACAGGCCTCCTCTCCTATGAGAGGGAGTGGGCTGTAATCCACCACGCGGGCCCAGTGCGGGTTGGTAGATGTCACATGTCTTCGAAGTCCCCTGAGAACACTTGGTCCGACTGCTCAGTCCGATCAATCGGACCACGTGAACTTTTTTTTCCTCTTGGTCCGATTAAAGAGTCGGACCACGTGGTCTGTCGTCATTTTAGAACACTTGGTCCGATCGATCGGACAACGCGAACTTTTTTTTCCTTTTGGTTCGATTAAGGAGTCGGACCACGTAGTCTGTCGTCATTTTAGAACACTTTGTCCGATCGATCGGACAATGAGAACTTTTAAAGTGAAACTTTTATTACATCGTCTCAAACTTTTTCGTCTGTGTGTTGCATGTCGCGTGACGCTCGTTTATACGTTTTACGTTTTATACCCTTAATGGAATATTATTCCAAAAATTTTTAGTTAAATATCTAAAGTGTGAAAAAAAAAAACACTTTTTCCGTGGTTTCATAAAACCTACCGAGATGGATAAATAACTCACTGGACTGATGCAACTTTTTTTGCTACGACCCCAATTCTAAAAAATCGTTTGGACTGGACGTCTGTCGGGTCAGCTAGTATACCATAAAATAAAAACAAAAAAACTTGACAAAATAAAAGGATCATAATATTCAATCATTTAAACAGTGAACCTTTCCACGCCAGGCTTTCTAAAAACATGATAAATAAATAATAATAAACCAGTTTTAAATAATTTGTATCGGTAATATTGTCTACCGCTGCGCTGTTTAATAATACTAATCCGCCTTTGCGACGGAGCAATATTATTTCTTCGTTCGACATAATTATTTTCACTTGAGGTAGAAATTGTGCATTGCTATCAGTCTGACTTATCAGAAACATCCATTTTCTAAGAAGGCTAGCTTTTCTTATTATTTGTTAATAGTAAAACAATTTTAATTTGATAGGACTAGAAGGAATCAGAATTCCTCTATGTCCGATAAATCGGACCAAAAGGAAAGAAAATAATGCTTTGTCCGATCGATCGGACTATGAGAATTTGTGATTCCACTTGGTTCGATGAATCGGACTAAAAGAAAAAAAAGTTCACGTGGTCCGATTGATCGGACAAAGCAGTCGGACCAAGTGTTCACAGGGTCGAATTCTTGGTTCTAGGACATGCCGGTTTCCTCACGATGTTTTCCTTCACCGTTTTTGAGAGCAGCGATGATGAAATAAATTACACAAAGTAATGCGCCTGCCTGGGTTCGAACCCACGGCTTACTGCTCGTAAGTCGGGGCTGCCACCACTGGGCCACCGCCGCTCTCATTCGGCATTTCATACCGTACCTTAACTTTACTACTTAACTTACCACTTAACTTACTTCAACCGTAACTTTTTAGACCTAATGTATCCTACTTATGTGTATTAAGTTTTATTAAAATCGGTTTAGTCATTTCGGAAAATAAGGACTTGAAAGTTTGTATGAAATGCCGTAAGGTGTTAACGCTCTTATACGCATAAGCAGAATACATAGGTCTTAATAGTTACTTTAAAAAAAAATGTCTTTAAGAAGAAAAGATAATTGGAAACTATTTCTATAGATTATTTATAAATGGTCTAATTTAGCTGTAACACTATTTTTCGAAAATGTTTTTAGTAACTTTTTAGACCTATGTATCATGCTTATGCGTTTGCTAAGTTTCATTAAAATCGGTTCAGTAATTTCGGAAAATAGGGACTTGAAAGTTTGAATGAAATGTCTTTAGGCGTAAACGCTCTTAAAGGGGCATAAACCAAGTTGACCAAAATCAGTCTGCGATCTGCAATGCTCCCATTGTTATGCTGTGCGCGACGTCGCTTTGACTCAGGCCTGCGGGCTCAATGCGGGTCGGTGGAAGTCACACATCTATCAAATTGCGGTTCCACGACATGTTAGTTTCCCCACGATGTTAACATCATATGTTTTATTTTAACAATTTACCTATACTATTAGAAGATGTTTGTTCCGTCACAACTGGAAGGAGGACGCTCGTTTTCACGAGATATAGAAAAAGTGGAGGGAGGCCTTTGCCCGAACAGAGCAGGCTAGAAAAAAAAAACTGGAAATCTCTAAAACATTATGTGTATAATGTAAAAAAAAACTAACATAGAAAACTTAATACTTAAGATCGAAATAGTAAACGTTGTTTCATGCTTACAAATGACGTACTATTACGTAGAAAAAAAAATAACCTGCCGAGGTTGTTTGCGGGCGTAAGTGCATTAAATAACTATAACATGAGGTTTTTTTTTTTGAACCACATTTCGCAGTTCAACCTAGAATTAGGTTAACTAGGTTGTCGTCTGCTTAACCGGACTATCCTGTGGGAGCCTTGAGTGTAAAGCCTCCAGCCAGGGCATAAATAAACTAACAAACTAAGCGACTACACGCTAAGGGCCCTGTGGGGTACGAGCCTCGGCTTAGGGCGTAGCTGGAGGAGGACAGCAAGAGGACAGGCTGGATCTAAATGACTATAACATGAGGTTGTCAGTTTTGATATTTATAGCAAAATACTTAGCCACAGGCTGTCATTTTTTAAATGAAAGTTTGTATAAAAATTGTTTAATAAATAAATAAATAATAATAATATTTGTAGATCGTTGACAGTCGTTACGAGTAGTCAGAAGCCAAAAGCCTGACACCCAGTCTTACTAACAGTTGAGTTATTACCCAGTTACTGGGTTGTGGAGGACCCCTTAGTAAGACTGGGTGTCAGGCTTTTGGCTTACAACTGTAGTTACTGGGTTGTGGAGGTCAGATAAGCAGTCGCTTCCTGTAAAATACTAGTACTCAGCTGCATCCGGTTACACTGGGAGCCGACCCCAAGATAGTTTGGGAAAAGGCTAGGCAGATGATGACGTAGCCACACGTATACGTATATATAAAGAAGATATTTACTCATTAGTAAGCTTTTGTTGTCTCCCATTGCTAAAACGTCTACGTCACCGAATATATAGTGAAGAAAGAATAAGAGTGACTTTGTTGGTAATGGTTCCCATTTCAAGTTTTTCGGACAAAAATTCCGGGTCTGATCTAAAATCGTTTGGCAGGAGCAAACCCTATCAGCTTTTACCTCTTTAACCACCAAGGGTAAAAGAGGTTAAAGCTCATAGGGTTTGGGTCAAATTTGAAATAAATGGTTTGAGTTTGAGTTCTATTGACACTTTTATATCATTAGAAATATTGATATACTGTGTTTTACTTTGCTTATTTTATTTTATTCCTTCCGCATTCCAGACACTCGGCTAAAATTCCGAACGAATAGTAACTCTATTTATAGGAGATATTTGACACAGGTATATCAAATCCAATTTAGGATATGTTATTACATGTATAAAACAATATATATATATTCCACGCTCCGTATATTTATGGGGCTTGTAATAGAAATATTATTTTTGGAGTTGACAGTTACGAAAACTTAGGCGACGGTTTCCAGAATTTTTCAAGTCATATCATGAAGGTTACCACGCCAAGCACTTACCTATGCTAATGTTATGAGAATTACGCAAAGTTTGCGAGTTTGTTCATTAACTGTTGAACATCTAAGATGAGGTGATGAGGTAAAATCTAGGAACTTTTGCCACAGCGAGTGCGAGAAGAGGCTTTATCCCCTTCCTAATGTTGGGCACATCTTTTCATTTATAGTATGGTTAGTGCTCTACATTACCTGGCCCATTTTTTTGCAAAAAAGAGGAACATGAGTCAGGTAAAGCGAGACACTGACCTATTCAATTTTAGCCTAATACTTCGTTCGTCACTTTAACAGCATCATCCGTGGCAGCTCAAGAGATCAATAAGTTGTAGTTCCACATCCGCAACCTTTACCAAATAAACTCTACTTTACACATTGCTTTTGGCAGGCGGACCTTACTGACAACGAATAGAAACATCAACTTTATTGAACCATTGTTGTCTACCGTTGTTATTGAAACAGACAGACAACATGATAAGAGTGTTTGAATTTCAGTTTAATGTGACATCTTTATTACCTGGACTAAGGGACCTATTTTTTAATTTAGTTCTAGGTGCAAGGGCGGATCCAGCCTTCGAGTCAGGGGGGTCACTAGGTCGAGGTCCAGTCGAGTTTAACAGCAGTTTTACTGTTGGGCATAAAACAATAAAACTGCTGTTAAACTCGAAACATATTGTTTTTTTTTAATCTTGGCCACTGTTCCAATCTGGGCAAAGGCCCTTCCACTCCAAGAGAATTTTAACCGTCATTGTTTTTTTTAAAGAAATCACCTTTACATTTTGGAAAGACACGATGCAAGCACGTGTTAGGTAAAATATAATGCAAGTCTAAAAACTCCCGTAGCATTTACGTTATGTATCAAATTAATTGAAATTGAATAAATATGATTGCTTTTTGGAAATAATTTCAATTAAATATCAAATATCGTTTCGTTGAGTTTTCCAGGAATATAAATTACATTCAAATGTATTAATTAATACAAATGTTATGTTTGCTTACTGTGGTGTCTGGTTTCGTTATTGGAAAGCCAAATCTGTGTAGCACTTTTTGTCCAGGAAATAAATTACTTTACAGTATACAGTATACATATGGTTTTTTCTTCTGGCGTAGCGGTAAGATTGATGATGGCTTTCTAAGGCGGGTAACCGAGGCGGTTAAAAGCTTCGATGTGACTGCCATATCCGTGTTTTTACGTTATGTACGTTACGTAAGTTATTTAGTTTTAATAGGTGTTGCTTTAGGGCTGTTTTATCGATGTCCTGGCAGTGACTAACGTAGATGTAGAAGTCTACAGTGTATGTTCTTCAATAGTTACTGCGCTATGACTGAAAAGACTGTGTGTGCAGAATAGGGCACGATCAAATTTTTTTTTCTTTGTCGTCGGGTAGATTATTGAAAAGTATTGGACATGCATTTTTTCTTTTTTCGCGTGGTCATAAAATTACGGAGATATATTGAGTTGAAATGGCGCATGACGTCACATGTAGGTAATTTTTATACCTACTTGTGACGTAGTGAGCTCCCACTCTCCAACTTTAATGAGTTTTAACTAAGTAATTTTTTGAGATTTTGATAAAGCAAAAAATACGTGTCTAATATTTTTGTATTACCTGTCTGACGGACAAATCGGAATGTCGTTTTCTTTACCCAGTATTCACCCCTATTTCTGGTTGGTGCGAGTAATCTCAAGTTTAATAACTGCGGAAACTATGAACTGCGGTCATGCAGCTTGCCGCAAGCGTCTTGACTTAGTTATGTTAACAAAACACTGCAACTTAGCTAACTCGCAGATCTAAGTAATATCTGCTGTACAGTAGATTGAGGTCTTGGTACTTAGGTCGGGCATAATGTAATTGGATTTTCCTATCAGAAAATCAGTAGCAGTCCGGAGCACGGATTTGTGCCGGATGATGGCAACTATTAGGCTTGCCTCGCCATGGGATTTACAACATCGGGGATTACAGGGGTGAAGTTTTGTTTATGATTATGAATTTCAATCAATCGTATTTCAAATAGTTTCTAGAAGGAAACATTAAATCGTCATTTCAACTTTATAACACGGAATCTTTTTGCTCCTGCCCTCCTATTCACAAACGCTCGGATAAGATTTCAATTCGGTAAGTCATATGTCTATTTTGTTTAAGCATTACGAAAGCAAGCGAGATAGACATACGACTTTCCGAATCGAAATCGAATCCGAGCGTTTGTGAATACGGGGGCTGGGATATTATTTTCTTGGATTTCCAGATCTGAGAATGGATCCTGAGACATTTCGTCTTAGACCTTATTAAAGGCTCTTACTATGTAATTAAATTTACAAATAAAACATAAGTGTTCTCGTGTTGTCTTCAGAGTGGAATAAACGTTTATTTCATACTAAAGTTATGTACAAAAAGTGGGTAGGTACACAGTTGTTATATATGTCATTGCTTAAGCATTCTCTATTACTACCGACCAGTTCTATCTGAATTATAGTATATGTTTTAATTGAGTTATTTATTCGATTATTGCATAACATAACATCACGCCTGTAATACGGGAAGGGATAGGCAAAGGTGCACCCACTAGCACACCCGCATTTCGTTAGTTATGTTAAGTTAAATATAGGTTTGGCAAGCTAAACAATCCTTGTCGCGACGGCGTGTATTTCTCTTCTTTCCCATGTTATATTCTAGTTATGTTCTAGACTACAATGTGACTTATTTTATTTTAATATTATAGGATTTTACTGCTTCGCTTTGATGTGAAGAGAAACCCACGCCCCCACGAAACGTTTGAGATACTCACAGATACGGATCACACACCGATACGGAGCGTCTCTCAATCCAGTCTCTTATGCTTCGGTCCTCAAAGGCACCGAAGTGGTTATCATCAGGTCGACCATCAGTTTATCCATTTCCTCAGGTCCGGCTAGGACACCTGTAAAATTATGTACCCATGAATCTCTGGGTTGGTACCTATTACCTATCTGTTTATGATTAATATAATAATTGTCTCTGCTTTCTCGCAAGCAGGTTATATTTCATCGTTTTATCATTTAGGACACCTACGTGTCAAACGGATTCTGGAGTTTCACTTCCTCCGTTATATCAAGTGTTCCAGACTGGTTCGGCTCATATTTAGCATATAGCCTCCGCATCTGGAACGAACACCTTTGTGCTAATCAAATTTCGGATTAACCTCATTTGCAGAAGCACACATTCCAGACTGATACGGCTTGCAGCCTTCACGTCTGGAATGTCCCCCTCAACATTTATAGCGTCCGTCGACACTAGCGCCCGTCGACGCTTACTTGGGCCTGTGGGGATTATGTTATAAGGTTTGCAAGAGAAGTTGGCCCTTGGACTTTCTCACAAACCCAGTGCGCGTGTCCGGCCAGACTTATTGCGCGTGAGGGTCGTAGTTACACCTTAAGCCGTGATTATGAAACATCTTATTAAACTAGCGATTATGAAACATCTTATCAAACTAGGACCGCGGCTTAAGGCCCGACCATCACTTCAGGTGTTTTAATTAGGTATAAGTTATTCAAACTGGTAAACATAATTTCATAGAACATTATTGAACATATCAAATCTCTAAACCGTACATAAACAGAAAGTTAATATCTAGGTACTTAGCTTTCGAGGTGGCGCGCCTCACGGATGACAAGAATCTCCATAAACTCTTCTTGCACTGAATTTACTTAATTTAAGTTAGCTGCTAGCCAAACTATGTGATGGCAAAAGGCGGCAAAAAGAATGGCTTCAGTTTGCGTCGTCAGGTTGCTCATACTGATTTAGTGTTGCTATCTTATTAGTGTTGTGTAATTAAATATTTACATTTATAAGTTTGGAACATCGCGATTTCATCTTTCGCGACACTCCCGACGGCGACAGAAGCTATATATGTTCCATCAAGTCTCGCGTCCACTCTCGTTGACCGTCGGCTCCTTTCAACAAAGATATAATTTTTCCGACTTTCCAGTTCTCTCGGTTCTTCGTATCTCCTTTAATCTGGACGATATCTCCCAGTTTTGGAATTTTTAATTTTGTTATCCTTGGTTCTTTGGGAGAGTGTCGATATCTCTCGCTTAGACTTGGTAGATACTGATCGATGAACATTCTTTTAAACTCTTTCAGCATGTTCTGTCCACATTTCCAACCTTCCACTAGATTCTGTTTTGTTACTGTGCCTTCTTGTGGAAATTCTGCATCTGAAGGTGTTGTCTCGATGCATTTACACAAGGTTAGAAAATCTGAAGGTTTGAGAATATCTTCTAGTTCAAAACCTACACACGTCAGTGGGCGTGTGTTTAATACTGATTCTATTTCTTTTATGATTGTACTTAGTTGATTATCTGATAGTAAACTTTTCGTCAGAGTTCTCTTGAGACAGTGTTTAACTAGTCCAACAAGTCGTTCATAGAATCCTCCATGCCACGGTGCTAACTGTGGTATGAATTTCCATTCTATTTTATTAGTGATGCAATAGTTGCTTGACAGTATTTCTGCAGTTAATTTAAATTGTAGTGCGTTATCTGAAACTATTCGTGTTGGTATTCCTCTGCAAGATATAAATCTTCTTAGTGCTAAGAGACATTCCTCAGCCGTAAGATCCTTAACTACTTCCAAGTGTATAGCCCGTACTGCTAGACATGTATACAGACATATCCATCTTTTTTCTAATTTATTATTTGTCTTTACTTGAAGAGGACCCAAATAATCTATTCCGGTATACGTAAAAGGTGAACTATAGTTTACTCTTTCCTTAGGAAGCGCTGGAGTGGTTGGTAATTTGAATGGACCTCCTCCATGTTTGACACAATTTGTGCATTTTCCTAATATTTTCTTTACTTGGGTTCTTCCTTGAGGAATCCAGTACGATAATCTGATCAAACTTAAAGTGTGGTTGACTCCTACATGATAGTTTTTCTTATGTGTTTCTAGGATCATTGTGTTAGTGAAATCACAATCCTTTGGAATTAATATTGGATATCTTTTGTCATAAGACCAATCAGCGTTTTGTAATCTTCCTTTGCAACGTAGGATACCGTCTATGTCGGTGAATACGCCTAAGTTTCGTTGTAAACTACTACCCTCTACTTCCTCAGGGAAATGTTCCTTTTGAATCCTTTTAATCCTATGTGTTTGTGATAGTGTATTGTCCTCACAGTTATCTGTGGAGTTGTTTCCTGATTCCTCATCTAATTGATTTCTGGGTTCCTGCTCTTTTAAGACCTTTTCTCCACTCGTGAGATCCTCCCCAACAGGAAAAGAAAAGTCTTGTTCAGCAGAAGAACATGTGGGATTGATAGTGACTTCAGTTTCGTTAAGTAAAGAAATTTCGGTTCTACAACCTTTCGGCCAAGTTCTGGAGTCTCCCAGTAGAAAACTTGGTCCGGATAACCATATCTGCTTGTCTTCCTTAGAACTTGTGGGTCTAGTAGCCACGTCTGCTGGATTTAATCCTGTTGGAACATATCTTATTGTAGCTGGTGTATTTCCCTTTATTTCTTCTATCCTCCTTGCAACGAATGGTGGTAGTAGTTTGTTGCTGTAATACCAATCAATCACTATTTGACTATCTGTCCATATAATATTTTCTCTAAATTCAAATTTTAGGAACTTGGTTACGTACTTCAGCAACCGACTACCTATTAAAACACCTAATAGTTCAAGTCTTGGGATTTTTAAATTGTCTTGATCCTTGATGGGTACTAACCGTGATTTTCCTATTACAAAATTCAATTCTTTTCCATTAGAAATGTATACAACTGCAGCATATGCTTTGGTTGATGCATCTGTGAAAACGTGCAGTTGGATATTGTCACCACCATTTTGTTCGAAATATTTCCTTGGTAAAATAATGTTTTTGGTTTCTTCTAACTGTTCTCTAATGATTTGCCACTCATTGGTCAATTCTTCTGGTAATGGGGTATCCCATTTGAATTTATGTATCCACAGATTTTGTAATAAAAGTTTTGCTGGTAATAAATCTGGTGCGGCATATCCACATGGATCGTAAACTGATGCTATGTTTTTAAGTATTTCTCTCTTGGTGGTGGCCTCTTTAGTCTTTCTTGGTCTTAATCTGATTGTATCTTCGTCTGTGTTCCAATTCAGACCTAATACTTTAACTTCTACATCTCTGCAGACATCTGATGAAGAAATGTTCTCGGAGAATTGTTTGGAATTCGAACTCCATTCTCGAAGATTCATTGAAATCTCTTCAAATGTGATCTTGCACGACTCATACATTGCTGTTGCTTCTTGTACAGATTCTGCTCCTGTGACAAGGTTATCGACGTAGATGTCATTTACTATGCCTTTTAGACTTTCCTCATTGGAACGCAGTAGATGATGTTTCAAAGTAGCATTTAGAAGAAATGGACTCGATATCACTCCAAACGGTACCCGACAGAATCGTAAGTGCAGAATGTTATCTTCCGTGGCCGCCCTTTTTATGTCTTTCAACCATAAGAATCGAGTTACGTCTTTGTCCTTTTCGTGTAATGCTATCTGTAGAAAAGCTTTTTCTACGTCTGCTGTTATTCCTATCTGATGTGACCTGAACCTTAACAACATTCCGGTTAAGTCTTCTAGCATAAGTGGACCGCAATGTAAACATTCATTTAAACTTTTGCTATGTTTGGTCTTTGCCGAGGCGTCGTAGACTATGCGAGTTGGCTTGCCTGGATGAATAACACCGTGGTGCGGCAGGTAGTGTATAGGATGATCCATATCTTCGATTCTCCTTTCATCGTCTGGTACATTTTCAATTATTTCTTTTGCTAGTTGTTCTTTCAATGTATTATCGTACGCTGTTAGTGAATCGGAATCTAATCGTTTGAGTAAGTTGACTAGTCTGCCTTTGGCTAAACCGTAATCAGTTTCTAAATTAGGTGGGTAATCTATCCATGGCCAACTAACAGTGTATCTATCCTTTACTAGTTTTATGGTATCATTGAATTGGTTGATTACTTGTTCGTCTCTAGTCAATTTTGGCGAATCGCATATTCCAATGGATTCTAGTTCCCATAAGCATTTGAGGTTTTCATTGTATAACGGGAGATCCGGTGGTGTCAATTTGTTTTCTACTCCTTGAAAGTAAGTTAATACTGACAATGTGTCCGTGGTTTTTGTATTAGTTTTTCCAGTCAGTAAATAACCGAATTTAGAGTCAATCAAGAATAAGTTACTTTCCAGTTGAATTCTGTCTTCAAGGATGAATGAAAAGTAGAAGTCATTGCCGATCAATATGTCTATTGTGGGTGACAATGAGCCGTCGTCAGCCAAAATCAGATCATCTTTGTATTTACCTATGTCAATACCAGGGAAAGGAACTCCATGTGAAATATGAGGAACAACGTTTGCTTCTATTTGTAAAGTATAATTTGTCCTTGTACGTATCTGTAACCTGACTACGGGGCTTTCTATTACTTGGGGAGTTTTCGATCCAAACGTGAAAACTGATAAGCTTTCCTCTTCGATAGGAAGGTTCAATTTTGAAGCTACTTCTCGCGTTATGTAAGTACGTTGACCACCCGAGTCCAACAGTACTCGACAGACCGTTCCATCAGAATCATCGTCTTTACGTAGAGCCTTAACTATTGCTGTTTGTAATACGGTGGAGCTTATAGAGTTGACGTGTAACCTCTTGACATCCTCGGTTTTATTAATGCAATTCTTATAACAAAGTGCTCTGTTATGGTGGTTAATTTTGTTACAGTATGCACAATGAATTGAGCTTTTACAATTTCTTTTTTGATGACCTTTCTTTAGGCAAACAAAACAGTGATCGATTAATTTGTCTTTCCTCTCTTTCACAGTTTTAACAACATCGCATTGATCATTGATCATTGATCAGCGTCTATGATGTGATTTTCTTTACCATATCTATTTTTCAGTAGAGAAACAGCTATTTCATAATTCTTATTAGTGGTCTCGAGCCCATCGATGACCCTTTTTGCTTCGCCTTTTAAAGAACCTTTAAGGTATAAAAGTTTGTCTACCTCTGATAGGTCTCTATTTCCTACGTTGGAGCAGAATTGGTCCCAAAATTGACACCATTCCAGAATGTCTCCGGAAAATTCTGGCAAACTTAACTTGGGTAATTTCCCCATTAGTGCAGTATTCCTACCCGGTAATACAGTTGGTGCAGAGTTTTCTTTTATCCTTTCCAATTTGATATTCATTTCTGTAAGTACCTCCTCACCGCGTAGCTGTACTTCACTAAATGAAGTGACTTCTTCCACAAAAGATTGCATTTCGTTTATTGATAGACTATTGTTTAACTCAGTTCCGAACCTTTTCACCGCTACATTTAGCTTACCTAGCATTATTTCTAAATTTTCAGAGTATTCTTTATTAACTTTATCTTTATAGGTGAGAGCTTCTTCAGTTAGGTTAGAGATAGCACTTGATATAGACTCAAGTCGTCTTATAAAAATTTGTTCCATTTTGGAATTCTGAAATAATATTTAATAATTTTATACGCTGTATATCATACGTTAAGGGTTTACATCCTGTATCGTTAGATTTCTAAGTTACGTGGTATTAGAAGAAAAAAAATTTCCAAATAAAAATTTGGTAACACCCTGTATGACCAATAGTTTTTCGAATATTTCGTAAGAATAAAGAGTTTTCTTAACACCTGGCATATAATGGAATAATATTTTATTAACACCCTGTATAAAACAGGAAAATTTTATATACACCCTGTATAACAAAAAATTTCCAAGTTAAAAGCAAGGAATATTCTACTATGTGTATATAGGATATTACATTCAGCATGATAAACTCAACCATTGAACTATGTGTGCAAGGAAAATTCTTTTGTACTTAAGAGGTTTTAGTATTAAATCAGTATTTATTCAGATATATTTCTAACGTTACCAGATATTATCCTCACTGACTGACGGGTAAAACTGGTTTGTTTCATTAGTATGAATTTTATTTAAATAATTTCTATGTCATACAATTATCCCCTCTTGACTCCTTATAAAACATTGCTAAAGAATTTTATGTTATTTCATTACTTATTAATAAACAAGTGAGGTACCAACACCGTTTGTGTATGCATCCACAAATGATGTTAGGTTTTACCTACACCAACATAGTACACTTTAGTAGCTACATGAAACGATGCAGTCAGTTAGGGACGACATGTATAACATTACAGAAGTTCAGACACAAGTTAAACTATACAACCCAATTTCCTCTGCCAGCATGATTTATTAATATTTTATTTTAGTTTTTATAGGAATATATCAATTTTATGCTCAGTTTTCAAAGTAACAGGTAAGATGAACTTACAGTGAATGTTGATGTACTTTTGTTTTAATAGTAGTGATCTACACATAAGATGTTAGATATGCAGTATCAGCAACGCACATCTGCCTTCATTTGTCCATCTGTTTGGAGAGTATTAGGCATAAATAAACAGTTTTATGCAAACTCATACCTAGCAATACTATCTCTAGGTAAATTTTAACACCTGGTGGTTAGGTACATATTACAACTTTACCGAAGTACACATTAGGTAAAATGCAATTTTAAATAACGAGTGGGCACATCGTGACGTGACTCCGTGGTACTGAATATTAGCCTGGGTCATTTACTTAGTGACCCCTTCATTTGTGAACGACGACCACAGTGGCTGTTGTCAATTGTTGAACTATCGTGTCGACTTTGCTCCCCAGTCGGAGACTTAAAAGTGGTTTTATAGCTTGTAAATCATAAAATATTTTACCTGATGATCTTCTTAATCACTCCTAGGTTATGATATGCTTCCTTTCCTGCACTTTATAGGTAGGTGTAACTTCCACTGGGGTTATTTCAACCAAAACAAGTTGTGAACTTCGTATTTAGATTATGAGCATCTTTCACAGTTGATTGAATCACGTTTACTAAATATACAATTCGTAACAGGTTTCTAACAAAATCACTTTTCCCCTTTTGTGGTTTTATTCTTGTAAAAGAATTCAACGAACTAAGTTTCACTTTTCGAAGTTCAGTATGAACACCTGAATCGCCGCGGTTTGTTAATTTGTTTGCCACTTTGAATGCAGCGTATTTTATTTTCTATTCCGTTCGAATTTCATAATTCGTGAATATCGGAATCTTGTCAACCGTTTAGTGTAAAAGTGATTATTATTTCATTCAGTCATTTTATTTTGAATTTTACTTGACTTGTATAATAGATTTACAAGTTTTAACTCGTTAAAAGTAGGATAATATTACATTCATTTGAGCTTTCATAACGCCTATTATTTCTTACTTCCGATTAAGGAAAGCGTAAATCATTTTTCGAATTTGCCAATACGACACTCATATCGTATTCGCGCCAAATTCAAAGTTGAATATTTAACTAGCTCATAACATTGCACATTACACGTACACATGTTATATACTTATTCAATTTGCAGTAACTTCGATAATCTTTCATATCATCCTGCCATTTATCTCATTATACTTAGATAAATGAACGTTTACTCATCATTAACGTAACGTTCGAATTTTGGCGCCTTTAGGTGAATTTTATGGACATCTGCTTATTGAACATTAGTTCCAATCAGATTATATAGAGGTCGCTGACAACCTGATTTATACTCAATGTTTACAATTTACCAAGATAAGAGTCTGGATTGATTTTATGCCTTGGGATACTTTTTGGAATGTTCTCAGATCCCAGCATCTCCACCATGTCGCGACGGCGTGTATTTCTCTTCTTTCCCATGTTATATTCTAGTTATGTTCTAGACTACAATGTGACTTATTTTATTTTAATATTATAGGATTTTACTGCTTCGCTTTGATGTGAAGAGAAACCCACGCCCCCACGAAACGTTTGAGATACTCACAGATACGGATCACACACCGATACGGAGCGTCTCTCAATCCAGTCTCTTATGCTTCGGTCCTCAAAGGCACCGAAGTGGTTATCATCAGGTCGACCATCAGTTTATCCATTTCCTCAGGTCCGGCTAGGACACCTGTAAAATTATGTACCCATGAATCTCTGGGTTGGTACCTATTACCTATCTGTTTATGATTAATATAATAATTGTCTCTGCTTTCTCGCAAGCAGGTTATATTTCATCGTTTTATCATTTAGGACACCTACGTGTCAAACGGATTCTGGAGTTTCACTTCCTCCGTTATATCAAGTGTTCCAGACTGGTTCGGCTCATATTTAGCATATAGCCTCCGCATCTGGAACGAACACCTTTGTGCTAATCAAATTTCGGATTAACCTCATTTGCAGAAGCACACATTCCAGACTGATACGGCTTGCAGCCTTCACGTCTGGAATGTCCCCCTCAACATTTATAGCGTCCGTCGACACTAGCGCCCGTCGACGCTTACTTGGGCCTGTGGGGATTATGTTATAAGGTTTGCAAGAGAAGTTGGCCCTTGGACTTTCTCACAAACCCAGTGCGCGTGTCCGGCCAGACTTATTGCGCGTGAGGGTCGTAGTTACACCTTAAGCCGTGATTATGAAACATCTTATTAAACTAGCGATTATGAAACATCTTATCAAACTAGGACCGCGGCTTAAGGCCCGACCATCACTTCAGGTGTTTTAATTAGGTATAAGTTATTCAAACTGGTAAACATAATTTCATAGAACATTATTGAACATATCAAATCTCTAAACCGTACATAAACAGAAAGTTAATATCTAGGTACTTAGCTTTCGAGGTGGCGCGCCTCACGGATGACAAGAATCTCCATAAACTCTTCTTGCACTGAATTTACTTAATTTAAGTTAGCTGCTAGCCAAACTATGTGATGGCAAAAGGCGGCAAAAAGAATGGCTTCAGTTTGCGTCGTCAGGTTGCTCATACTGATTTAGTGTTGCTATCTTATTAGTGTTGTGTAATTAAATATTTACATTTATAAGTTTGGAACATCGCGATTTCATCTTTCGCGACAATCCTCATAGCTACAAACCAGCCACATTTCGGAGGAATAAAAATGCTGTAATGCTAATAATTATCCACTTATATTTAGACAACTGTAAAAATAACATTTGTTACTGGCTTAAATATTATCTAATAAAATAACGTCAATGTTATGCAAAATATTTAGTGAGTGTATTCGTAGATCTTTTTTGCGGAATTATCAATTTTATCATTTTGCAGAACAATTAACGCCAGGGATTTCAGCAAAGTAACGCTTGATTCCGTACCTTAACGGAAAACTTAGTTATACCTTAATTATTTTTTAGGAAAAGGTTTCGATTTCAGACTTTTTTGGGTAAGGCAATGACGACATTCTTTACTTCGGTGTAAGCTAAGATGGCGTCCGTGCCACTGAAAAAGAAAAAAAAAACCATATTATCAAGATGAAACTTGTACCGACCAGATTATTATGGTTACGTGCTAATCGTTTGTGATGACTTGATTAGAAATAAGGTGACTCAAAAAGGAGACCACATAATTCAGGAATTAAAGGAATGGTCGAACCGCGCGGACTGGACTCCGGACATCAGACTGGCAGATCATATTTAAGTACACACGGCGAGTCGGCGATACATCAAGCTATATATTTCCAGTATAACATGGCCTCGTTAGGTTACCCGTATTGAGAGATCCGTATCCGATCCGATCCATAAATTAATTTTGTGTAGCTTGATTTGTCATCGTGCGTACAATATCAGTCAGTCAAAGTACGCAGTCCGGATTCCTTCATAGTCCGCTTGGTTTGAATTTGAATCTTTGTAAAATCAGTGAAAATATCTTGCTGGGATAACTTACTTTTCACGACCAATTCCGGAGTCTTTGAAACCTCCGAATGGGGATTGCGGGCCGCTTGAAAAGTATCTGTTGACGCTGTAAAGTAAACAGAATGTTATTTTGCATTCTCATAAATTTCAAGGAGGTAACTATGCTAATGATTATCGACCTGAATCCATAATAATATGGTAAGGTATTTTTTTCTTATTGACGCAAATCGGTAAGTATGAACCACTCGTGTTTTAAACGCGGCCTGTCTGATCCTCGCCCTATAACCGCGCTTTCACACATTATATACAACAATCTCAAACGTTTATTCGATAATTTCTTATTCCCTAAACCACGTTAAGGGGGTTATTCTGAAATACTGAAAAACTTAAACAAGCAAAAAAATGTGCGTTTATCAATAATAAACTAGGTACCGTAATTTAAATTGATTATTTATGTATTTTGTGACAACCTCCTGAATTTTGACAAGGATGCAAAGCAACACCTTGTATTATTCATTAATTACCTTTAATAACCATGTTTAAATATAATAAAGGCACCAAAATTGAACCCTGACTAACTCCGGAACGCGCATGGTATTACCTGACTCAAACATACCAAGCCTAAAAAACTAGTGACGTTTACTTAGGTAGCCTGCGATGAAAAGGAGGAAATATGGGGCGAAACCTTTTGCTTAGTTACATAAGCAGCGTGTCATTATTTACCCTATAAAATGCCTTCCGAAAGTCAAAATAGAGTACATCTACCTGTCGTCCACGGTTCATGCTAGAGGAGATGTATACAACAAGTGTCAAGAGATGAATATGTGTAAAAATGTTTTGTGATTAGTAAAAATCAACAATAAATATAACAATGTGCTCGTAACAAGATGCCTCTTAATTTAAGATCCTCCGTAATGAATTCTGTCGACTTACCAAACTGTGCCAGCTTCAACGTATTTGGTGAACTGTAAAGCATCGTTGATATTTTTTGTGAAGATACCAGACGCCAAGCCATAGTTCGTGTTGTTAGCTCTGTCAATGACTTCTTCCAAAGTGTCAAATTTCAGAATGCTCTGCACTGGGCCGAAAATCTGCAAGAAGAGAATTCAGAGTTAGACTTTCAGTTGAGATAAGTGGCGTGCATTGGCATTCGAATTAGGTAGGCAGAGCACGGGAAAGCATTCGATGATGTTTGAAAGTGGTTTTCAAGGGCGCCATCATTTTTCTGCCATTAATTCTATCGTTTTCATTAAATTACCCATATTTCAAGACGATTTCGTTTTTAAAGTGAGCTCTAAAAGGCAGCTCCTGTGTTCCCCAGGAACAAGTAAGAAGGTCGGCCGTATCCTGAAGTTAAAGTTAAGTGTTTTATTGAAGTTTACTTTAGAGATTTGTAAAATCATGTTGAACTATGCTTAATGTTTGCACAAAGCCAAAATGTTAGGTGCGTTGGATAAATTTGTGTGAAATTTTTACCTCTTCCTTTGCGATAGTCATGTTATCGGTAACGTCAGCGAAGACTGTAGGCTCGATGTAGTAACCACTTGTGCCGATTCTGTTGCCTCCGCACAGCAACTTTGCTCCTTCTTTTTTGCCCTTATCGATGTATCCCAGGACTTTGTTCATCATTTCTCCATCAATCTGTAGCGATGATCGATTCAAGTAATTTATTTACACACTAATTATGGAAAAAAATAATGATACAAATGACGGTGATCTTATTACTTAAGAAATCACTTTCAGAATACCTTAAATAAAGAACAGAAAAAAGCAAGATATGAAGGTATTAGGTATTTTGACTAAAGATACATTTTTATATTATAATAATATAACTTTATTTCACAAGAGAACAGATTTAACAAGTTTTATATATTTGGAGACATTTTAAATGAGCTTAGGTAGGAACACAATGTACGTAATATATATATATATATATTCCTCTATTAGAACAATGAATAGTTTTGGAAACTTGTTTCTCATTTACCTGGGGGCCGTTCTGTGTAGTGGGGTCTGTAGGGTTTCCGACCTTGATGGTCTTTGCGTGTTTGACAGCTGCTTCCACAAATTTGTCATAGATACCAGACTGAACGAACAATCGAGAAGCTGCTACGCAGAGCTGTCCTTGATGAAAGAATGCTCCATTCGCAGCGAACGTGACGGCACTGTTTACTGAAATCCGATAAACAAGGTAGTAAGTACATACATGTTTGAATATACGGATTGCAGATATGAGGTGGGCTGTGATAATGTCAGTCGCCTCATGATCCTGAGTTCGTGACTGGATATTGATCAGCTCCTTCCTGCTATCTCTCAAGACGTTAACTTCTCTCTTTTCGCTATAGCGGAAAGCTCATTTTCTACCACAACCTAAAATACTAATCCCATTCTTCCCAGTCACTTGTGATCAATTTTCATCCTTCCCTTTTTTTCTAAAGAACTCGAAGCTTGTAATTCATTCACCAAAACTCCCTCATTGGTCCATTCCAATGCGGTTTCAGGCCCGGGCGCAGTACCGTTTCAACTCCTTTTTAAAGCAAAAGACGATATAAGGCGGAAAATGGAAGGCAGACATATTATAGTATTGATAGATTTTTCTATTCAATACAGACAGTCATGAAATCTCATGGCTCTGATTTTCTTACATCGCCTATCTTTGGAATATTAGTTCGCTCTCTCTGAATATTAGAACACCTTAGAAGAAGAACATATTAGAAGTCTATTCACATTTATAAGGTACAAGTCCCGAAGTTTTGAAGTCGCGCGTATGAAGTTTGCAGACTCGCCTCAAAATTATTTTTTATTAGTTTTTCTCATTCTATGTATTTTTATCTGTAGTACTTCTAATATTTTGTTTGCATGTATGTATTTATTAATACATTTCATTCTTGGAAATTTTCCATTACATTACACCTATGTTTTGTTTCTTCATCACCCTAAGGTAGACTGATATAAAAATCTCAAGGCATTAGATCCGCCTTTGCACAGTGATTTTTAGATACGGGTAAGGTTTTAATAAATAAATTAAATAATAGTCTTATATAAATGATTGAATAGCTTACAATCAGCATCATTCATGATGACCAGAGGACTCTTGCCGCCGAGTTCGAGTGTGATCCTCTTCAAATTGTTGACTCCAGCTGCTTGTTGAATTAATTTGCCCACCTGTAAGCAATAAAATGTTTAGTATGCGTTAGTTTGCACGAGCTAATTTATATCTGCTTTTAGACTGATAATTACTATTCGTGTAAAAAATGCAAGCAGGTTTTATACCAATAATAATTTTGAAGCCTTGGTAATCCTCTGTGGACTTACCTCAACGGATCCGGTGAAGGAAATCTTGGCGACGTCTGCGTGGTGAGTAAGAGTAGTTCCGGCGCCAGGTCCGAAACCGTTGACAACGTTTACCACACCCTTGGGCACACCAGCCTCGGCCAGAAGTGCTGCCAGTACCAGTGCGGTTAAAGGAGTTTGTTCTGCTGGCTTGACCACCACGGTACAACCTGAATAGATAGGAATCAGTCAATATACAGGTATGTATTTGTTCCGTGAAAATTGGATATCGATCTTTCGACTCATATGACCCGCAGTCTGCAGTTCATGGATACTATTTTTTTTATATTAAATCCACAGAATTTGGTTTCAGTCGTTTTTGGAGAATTTTCGGAATCGGATCAGAAGCTCCGAAGATTACCCATTTCATCCAAATTTAACTTTTTTATAATTTTAGTATGCATAACTTACCTGCAGCCAATGCTGTGCAAACTTTGTTGACGA
This sequence comes from Cerastis leucographa, assembly GCA_963082945.1. Lineage (NCBI taxonomy): Eukaryota > Metazoa > Arthropoda > Insecta > Lepidoptera > Noctuidae > Cerastis > Cerastis leucographa. The sequence goes on along the minus strand of OY720356.1, from coordinate 12,721,542 downwards.
ATATGTAGACGGGACAATTCCATGGCAGAATAATAGCGCTCACACCGACGGGTTGCCTCAGGGTGTAGGAGAACACTTCCCCATCTGTTAACAACGAACCAAACTTGTAGAGACTAAGATAGGAGCGATAGAAACTTGCATTTCATTTATGGCCGTGTATACTATGTTCTTACCAGCAGGGACGGTATCGCCCTTAATTTTGTCCGCACAAGCGGCAACATACCGAGCAACCTTAACAGCTCCTCCCAAGAATAACGTTGCGTTGTTGAGAACAATGCCGTTGTTGTAGGATTCCAGCTCAGCGATGTACTTCGAGTCTCTCTCTAGAAGGTCAGTGAACTTGCGGATGATCTCTCCACGTTGGGAGGCATCTAGCTGGCGCCATTCTGAGTTGCGGTGAAAGGCACGCTTCGCTGCGGCTACTGCTAAGTCAATGTCAGCCTGACAACACGAAAGGCAATTAGGAATAATCAATCAGGTGCATTTTCAGTTTCACGAAAAGAACTTGTACCAACTCTATATGCAACGGATGTGTTAGGTTTTCTTTTGTCGGTGTCGATTCATTCAAGAAGTAACTTTGCCGACTCATACAGAAACGCCTTTTGGTTCATTCATGCAAAAATGATAATAGGAGAAGCTTTCACGTTATACAAAAAAAGTCATAGGTAAAGTATAGGGAGTAAGTAATCGAGCGAAAAATATTAGCATTCCGCCTCGGATACGTTGGTTTCTCTGTAAAAGTTCACTTTTATCGGTTTGATAAAACATGTTATGGTGATAGGGGTGAGTTTTACTATTTATTTGCCTAACTCACAGATTTACTACTATTCAAGGTGTACGCGGACCCCACATGAAGCATCAACCAAGCATTATGATCATCAAACTAAGTAACTCTACGCAAAAATACGGCTGGGAAACTACTTTTATTTTTTTGGGTGCAGTCTCTTAGTAGGAAGAATTCAATGCAACGCACTATTGTGCTGATGGATCATCCATCATAAATGATTCTTATTCTTATGAATAAGAATCATATATTTGCATAAAATACAGGTGTTACCAGGTATAAAACTCGGTGAACACAAGTGTCTATGACTAATTTTAACTGAAATAAGTACCTACCTTATAATAATGAAACTACCAACTACAACTCAGTACCTTAAAATAAAACTATAAAAAATATCTGTACTATAATAATTGCAAACAACTGTATTCATTCTTTAAAATTATACTTTGTACTGCATACATTCTTGCAGACAGTAAGAACAATTTTCTATCAGCCGAATTAAATAGTAAAGGCAAAGGATCTTGGAGTTATTTTGAGTAAAGTATCGCAATGGAACAGGAAGAACAAGTGCCTTCCGGGTTCTTTCATTTATCAAAACATTTGGGTAAGTCTTTTCAGGGAACACCTACAATACATAGGCATTGACCAATCGTCCAGTATTAATCTCTATCTTAGTGAGCTCTCAACAGCCACAGTTATTCAAAACCTTTGTTCTAACAAATCAATCTACTCTGTTTTAAAAGTCAGTCTGCCTAGCCTTTTCCCAAACTATCTTGGGGTCGGCTTTCAGTCTAACCGGATGCAGCTGAGTACCAGTATTTTACATGAAGCGACTGCCACCACCACAACCCAGTAACTGGGTAATACGATATCCCTTGGTAAGGCTGAAAATCAGACTTATTACAGGTTGAGTTTATAATTGCAGTGAATTCTCAGTATTTTTGTTTGTCACGCAAATTTGTCATTTTTAGTGTTCCGTAGCCGAATGGCAAAAAACGGAACCCTTATAGATTCGTCATGTCTGTCTGTGTGTCTGTCCTTCCTTATGTCACAGCCACTTTATTCACTAAAACTATGGGACTACACGGTTGAAACTTGCTAAGTAGATGTATTCTGTGAACCGCCTTACGACTTAAGTAACAAAAAAAAGACTAAGGGCTCCAACTCCCCATACATGGAACTGAAACTAAAAAAGTGTGTGTCCCCCTCCACTAATTTCTAAAGTAAAAGGAGGAAAATTTTGAAAAAAAATGACGTTTGTAGAACGTAAAAAAAACTTTCAACAAAAATTTGTTTGTATAAGATTTGATGTTAAGGTTTTGAAATACGGGACTTCTTCACCAAACTGCAGAAGTAACTTTGTTTTTCATTAACATACTATGAAAAAAAAAAAAAAAAAAAAATACACTCAACCGCAAATCTATAGTTTTGTGGTTGAGTGTAAATTTACTCCTGAATGTCCGTTAAAAATATTGTTATTATATTGTTTGGTGCTGCGAAACCCTGTGTGTGAGAGTAAGACTCGCACTTGGCCGGTTTTTTTTCATAAAATCATCAGTAGTATAGGGTATGGATACATGTTTTCCGAAAATTTGTGAAGAACATGTTCAAAAACGTGATTTTAGCCTAGCTGTAATCAGTTTTTTAGAGCAATTTTATGGTCATGAGTACTAACACTTAAATAGTATCGTGGTTTCGAGGCAGAATGTCACGCAAACCAAAACTATTATTGCATTATTTACCTACGTATATTTCCTTATATACATAATATTTTAGTCCTATTTATATTTACAAGAAGTTTTTTTCGTAGTAGGTATCTACGTACTGTATTTTTGATCCGTCCTGTTTATACTTTTCATTTTTTTTTTCTTGCATTGTACCTATATTTTTTGTTCTATTTTATTTTTGTAATTTTGTATGCACGTCATGTCCCTGCGACAAATTAACATATTTTCTTTCTTTTCTTTACTAAGTATGTATTATGAAACTTATTTAATAAGAGACAGAGTTTTTCTGTTTATTCATATTATAAAATTTTATAAAATGTGACCACTTATTTACCAACTCCGGTTTTGTGAAAATTGATTGGGAAAATTTTGTGTTTATTAGTTTTGCCTCAAACTTTTGCCTCAAAGTCTCGTAGTACATACCTTGTCACCTTCAGCGACTTTGGCGATGACGGATCCATCATGAGGAGAGTACGTGTCGAAGGTCTTGCCGCTCTTCGCATCCACCCACTCGTTGTCGATGAACAACTGTAATTAAAATTATAATTCATAGTTAAACAAAATAAAATACAATACAAAATCAAAATATTTTTATTTCACATACATAGGCCTACATGGGCACTTTTAAAACGTCGACAAAAAGGTGCTCGGTTCGGGTTGGTCGTTTCCTATGGAGAAGAACCGGCAGAAACTCCATGGTTACTCTTTTAAAATCATTTGATATTGATATGATTTTTTTGATTAGACACATTTGATTGGATACAACATATACAACATTTCTATGTTACAGCGTTAGTACTTAAGAGCGTTTATACCTTACCGCTTTTCATACAAACTTTCAAGTCGTTATTTCCGAAATGACTGAACCGATTTAAATGAAACTTTGTAAGCATAAGCAAGATACACATATCTAAAAATTTACTAAAAAACATTTTCGCAAAATAGTATTACAGTTAAATTAGACCGATTATAATTTTTCTATATAGAAACAGAAAATTCCAATTATCTCTTTTTTTTTAAACACATTTTCATCAGTTCAGTCATTTCGGAAAATAACGACTTGAAAGTTTGTATGAAAAGCGGTAAGGTATAAACGCTCTTAAGTATGGGAGGCATCATAGGCCCGACAAATAGTCGTTGCTTACTACAAAACGTAGACAAAGATAAAAAGTTACCAAGGATCTAGGAGTATAAAAGGCCTACAATGTGCGAATGCCACACCTACACAAACAACCGGTAAATAAAAAAAGAGTCTTTACGACAACAACAAAAAAAAGAAAATATTACAAAAGGATTGACACAAATGTTGTCATCCGTGCTGTATCTATTCTAAACAAATGGTGTAATGATTTAAAAAATAATGTAAAACATCTAATTAAAATAATGGAAAATAATAAAAATTAAGATTGAGATTCAAATAGAGATAGATTGAGAAAAAAATTAGTTAGAGACATCCACACGCCGTTCATGAGTTACAAGGGAGGGCATGTGCGAAGGGGCTAAAGTCAAACATCTCTATCTTCAACGTAGTCCTTAATTTTGTAATATGTTGTTGTTATAAGGACACGTTTGATGTAATTTTTAAACTTTCATCGCTGTTCTGTAACTGACTTCACCAACTTATTATAAAAGCGTATACTGTTTATAAGAAATGACTTGCTAGTTTTAGTTAATCTGAATTTGGGTATTACTATTTGGGTCCGTAACTTAACTTCGAGAGTCATATGTTCGATTAATGGTATTTTGTGTTTACTGCATGTAAAATACATTCTAAAATATAAAGTGAATGCTGTTCAAAATCAAAATCAAAAGTCATTCAAATTAGGCTGATATCAGCACTTTTTGAACGTCAAAATTACAAAAGACGGTCCCCCAAAACGTGATGTGTTCCACGATATCCCCAAGACGGTGAACCTGTTAGTTAATGGCCATATCAATGAGGATCAGCTCCTTACTATCGCGTGTTCCGTTCCTACATCCATTTTAAGAAGAGGACATGACCAAATTGTCGTCAACGTGTATACTAATTTCTCAAAATGGATGTAAGAACTTTATACACTGTTGGGAGACAGGTAATCGGTCTATATTTTTTGGCCTCCGCAGTACAACCCGATTTATGAAGCAGGTGGGTTATACCTACCTGTTGTCAGGAAATCGGGAAGTGACCGTAAGGCGGACTGGAACAGGGTTGCCATGCCAGCGTGCGACCTCTCAAACCATTTAAACCAGAAGTTGTGCAGCCCGTCCGGCCCTGGAGATTTCCAGTTCGGCAACGGACGGACTGCACGAGCTATTTCTTGGGGGGCGATAGAGATTGCTCCCATTTCTGATACAGGATCGCAAACTCGCTCGACTTCCCGAGTCCATTCACCCTCGGCACGGCTGACAGGCACCGACCAGATACTGCGCCAGAACGAGCACTTGGCGTCATCATCCGGTAGGCGCGTGTCAGCCATACCTTTGTCCGGTCACTCTGAAATCCGATAAACTCAATTTTCATCTAATTGGAATGTGCGATTCTGAGTGTATCGTTCCTACGCCGTTTATAGCTACGAATACGGTTTGCCCATGCATACACTTTCTGCTTCAGGAAGTCGATACGTTCTGTGATACGGGAAATATAGTCTCGAAGACTAATATCAGGCCCCGAGAACGCCCGTCTCACAAGGCGCATCACGCTAGGACGCGTATTGCCCTCCCTGAAACAGATTAGTTTGTCTATGAGTGTTCCGGCCCCACTAATCCAGCACTGCCATACGTCCGGCAGGTTTAGTTCGTATAGCTCTGTCATCAGAAAATTTGACATGAGCTACACGACATGCTGCGACAGCCGCACAGTACAGGATCGAGTGAGCGTTAGTGAGGTCTTCGCAGTTATCAATGTAGTTTGACAACTGCGAATCCAGGACAGCTACCAGCACCCTATTTCTGTTATGCATGGGCAAACGAGGTAAGCGTGGTCTAAGTTCAGGCGACATGTACCGATATTCTCGAATCGCACCCTCCAAAGCACTCCTCATTTTCTCACTGCGAATTATTATTATTATTTTAAATTCAACTAAATAAACACTAAGAATATATTTATTAAAAATATAAAACATCACATTTTTTAAATAATTATTTTTATCTAAACCTGTCGAACATCACCTATTAAAATTATAAGAAGTGTACTTACCTTAGTGTATTTAATTTCTGGCGCCATTTTATTTTATATTTTTCAACAAAAACATTAAACACAATCACAGCACGTCTGTCGCTCACACGCGACGTTTCGGAATGTAGCCAGTGGACTGACCAAAACACGTTTATATTGAAATAAGAAGCTGTTGCCCGCAACAGACTATGTCCGCGTGATATTTTTATAAAATATTACATCCCTATTTGAATTGGATTTGGTTAACAATTTCAAGGGTTTTAATGTTTTTTAGTCCCGTTAAAATCAGCCCTCCATTTCGGAGATTAGCTACCCTTTCACATTCGGTTAAAAACTGTTATTTTAAAATTACAAACATACACCTAGTTCTATATATTTGTATAGATGTATAGATAACAATATTAGACGAGTCACGGTGATAATCCGGTTCGTAGTACACACACACACACGTCCAAAATAAACATAACTATTGATAGTTTATCTTTTTTTTGTTTTTTTGTTTTTATGAGACTGTAGATTAATTTTATTGACTTTCAAACCGACAATAACTTGTAATTATATTTTTTCATCAATTACAAAATTTCTTGAAAATTAATATGACATACAGAAGATCAGTCATTCAAAATAAAAATAAACATAACGTGTTGATCGAAGATAACGTGGGTAATATTATGAGGTTTTTTCATGGTTGTGTCATAGTTAAATAAATAAATAACCCTTACTTGGCAATCGGGTAAAAAACCAAAGGTTTCCATTACTTCATTTTAAAGCCCGGAACCCTAAATTGTTACCCATCATGGCTATTTCAAAATATTTGATACCGTTTACGAAATGTTATGCAATTATTATGATAATATCTTCTAACATGGTTCAGTCCCAAACATATTCAAATAGTTTTTTTTTTAGGAAAAGCTCATCCAAGATTATTGTTTATGTTTTTTAGTGTAATTTGGGACATTCGTATTTAAGAAAATTTTACATAAATCTTTAGGAAATTGTACCCGTGCGAAGTCGGGACGGGTTGCTAGTACCTTAGAAATATAAATCAATTGCCATATGTGTGACTTGAGAACGACTCGCCTTTTTTGTTTTGTTGTGTGCGTAAATTTTCGAGACCAAAACATTTTTGATTTATGTATAAAAAAAACCGCAAGTTACTCAGTTTGTTTAAATATTCTTAAACTGTTTACCGTATGTCAAAATCAAATCAAAATCAAAATATTTTATTTTACATAGGCCTACATGGGCACTTATAAAACGTCAACAAAAGGTGCGATATATATATATGACATGTATATATCGGTGTTAACTTTGCTATTGAGGAATTTGTCATCGAAAAATATCTGGCTGGCCATACAGCCGTTGGTTGAACATAAAACGTCTATTTTAGCGAGTCCCTTTTAGTGTTCAAGATTAAAATGAATATATTTATTTCTATCAATGTTTGCAACATATTGGTTTAACATTTGTAAAGGTTCTCGTGGGGTTGGCATCGTTTACTAAGCGTTCTGTTCCGTGGCAGCTTCAACAGATGTATTCCTATAGGACATCGGGCAAGCGACTATCTTGGTGACAGCTCGAGCTGAGGAAGTCATAAGTAGGATCTATAGCGGTTGGGCCTCCAGACGGCATTGCATAAATCATAAGAACGCCAAATTTGAGAGAACGCAATACCTCCTTCAGGAGGCTTTTTTTGGGGCTCGTATGGACCATAGCGCCAATGTGGGCGGACAGCTTAACGGCCCGCAAAACTGAAATTTTTGCGAAGACTACAGAGAGCGATAGCCGTCAAGGTGATTTGAAGATTTCTTCAAGGCGACAAGCCTTTTGGCCGAATCACCTTCCTTGAACTTGACGCCAAAAGTCTTTGAATCACTTCATCAGTTGGTACCGGGATGCGCTGGAGCAGGGCGAGCACCATATGCCCGTCCCGCCATGTCGAGGTGTACAAGGCTGAACTTTGCCAGGTCCTAGTGGTGGAATGGCAGCAATGGCGAAAAGACCCTTGCGGCCAAAAGACCCTTGATAAAAGAATGGCTGGAGAGACGGCATGGCGCTCTTAGTTTTCGGGTAAACCATTTACTCTCCGGGCATAGGTGCTCCGGAAAAAACCTAGGGCGTGTAGTGAGGATATTTTCGTATGAATAAATGTCTTTTACTAAGTATATAATCGCGTTAAACTGGTTGGTATGTTGCTTGACGTAATAAGTATACGATGTGTTTAGTTTCAAAACAGTTTGAAGATGAAATATGAATATGCACACACGGCGTACGCTTTAAGAGAGCTATAATTTTTTTAAGAGATCATTTTGCTTCAGTTATTTAAGTGAATATATTTCCGAATCAATTATTATTTAATGAAACAAATGTAACGTCACTATTCACACACTAGCTTTTGCCCGTGGCTTCGCCCGCGTGGAGTTCGGCAATAGGGGATAATCCTATTTTTTTTTCTTTGTCCGTTGGGTAGTTTATTGAAAAGTATTGGACACGTATTTTTTCTTTTTTCACGTGGTCATAAAATTACGGAGATATATTGAGTTGAAATGGCGGATGACGTCACATGTTGATGTAGGTAAGTTTTATACCTACTTGTGACGTAGTAAGCCCGCACTCTCCAACTTTAATGAGTTCTAACTAAGTATTTTTTTGATATTTTGATAAAACAAAAATACGTGTCTAATATTTTTGTATTACCTGTCTGACGGACAAAATAGAATGTCGTTTTCTTTACCCCGTTCGATCCCCTATTGCCCACGTATGCGTTAACCCCCCCAAAATAATGTCGAAAATAGTCATATAAATGTTATAGATAATAGTTGTTGGCCACGGCTTAAATTCGCTCGCGCGTAAGTGTAATTAGTATACGATAAATTTTAATAGTTCTGTAAAAGTCTGCGCTTTTCGAAGTAAGAAGCCAGATAATTCATTCTGGTTAGAAACATGTATATCACAGCGTTTTTTTTTTAAATTTTGTGTTGTTAGTGACCTAAATGGGTTGAACCAGAATTTATTTTATACATGTCTTCCGAGGGAATTCTCGGCTTGAGAATTCCCGGGAATGAACCCTACTTCCGAGTGACGATGTCGTAGCTCAAATGCCCCGGTCATCCACCTAGCGATATGGGTAATGGGCTAACTTACAATATTTTAAATTAAAAAATACTCAGATTAAACCAAGCTTTTTAACTCCCGGAAACTATATTAATGAATTATCCTAGCATTTCTTTGTAAATGATGTTTGCGTTGTTTCCTTTTGGGGCTATTACTAAGTTACTCGCCGAGCTCACTCCGGAGCACGCAACATAAAACTGCACATGTGAGAAACAGTTCTCATTTAAATCAATGCCAGCCATAGCCTAGGGCAGGATATTAATGAATTGCGTATTTTAAATGTTATTGTTTGCACCTAGAAAATTAGGTCATCATTTTTGCTATAGGCGACCCTGAAGTCCACAAAAACGACACCCGTGAAAGAAAACCCGAAAGTTTTCCTAGGCGTCAATTTGGTCAGCGACCCCGAAAACCACGAAAACGACACCCATGAACGAAAAACAGGAAATTTTCCTCGCGCCATCTCGGTTTTTGGTTTTCATTGCCAGCGACCCGCTAAAACCACGAAAACGACACCCATGAAGCCATTGAGTCACGCAAGTGTCAAATCGCGCGAGTGTCTGTCAAGCAAGTGTCCATGCGCACAAATATCTTTTCGCGTAAATGGGTTCCCGCAAGTGTCTTTCGCACAAATGACCTAGATTCCCCAGAAGTGTGTACTTATATGATGTTTTTTTTTGCGTATTTGTCTATACAAACGTGCTAACACTACAAAACAAAAATAAAAAAATGCCACCCCTGTTTTCGTCTGAGGGGTGGAATTTCCAAAAACATTGATACGAGTTTATCAATTCAATCGAGAAACACAAATAGTAAATTTCAAACTGTGCAGACCAGTTTTGTTTTACTAATGTTTCAACCTCTTTTCTCCCTTTTGGGATTGAATTTCCAAAAACGTCGAAATACGTGTTCATTTACTTTTGCTGAGAAACTTCAATATTTATTGTCATTCTTCTTACTTCAAAAATGGCGGATTCCGCATAAAAATTTGTAACCCCTATCTCACCCTCTTAGGGGGAAAATTCTTAAAAACGCTAAAATACGTATATATTTATTTCTAACCAGAAGCTTGTATATGAAATTTCAGCCTTTAAACTTTAAAAATGACGATTTTACATACTAACTTTCATCCCCTAAGTCCTTTTGGGGTTAAATTACGAAAGAACCTTCCTTATTCCTTGTTTACATTGTAACGAGAACCTCTGTGCAAAATTTCAGCTTTCTAGGTCCAAGGGTTTGGGCTGGGCGTTGATGAGTCAGTCAATCAGTCAGTCAGGACTTCTCTTTTTTTATATATATATATATATATATATATATATATATATATAGATACTGATTGCTGTTGATGACGGATTTTCAAACAGAGATAATGAACAAGTCAGCGAAATGTAGTGTGTAGTAGGGATAAAGTGAAAGGCGCTCGTCAGCCCGTCAGTCTCCGCACTATAGTGTGAAAAAAAGTTGAACTCATACCGTGGTTTCATAAAACCTTTTCTTATTTTTCATAAACATTTTCTTATTTATAATCCGTTCGAAAATGAAAAAAACTTGTCAAACTCTGTTTTACTTATTTCTGCCTCGGGCTACAGACTACATGGCGCTAAGTTAGAGGAGTTATTACAGTAACGCCTTTAGAAGTTTTGTAGCAATATGTTGCTCAAATGTGTTTAATCTCCTAACTACACTTCTGGGACTGAGAGTTTTTTTAAATGCAGTATTTACCGTAGGAACGTGACGGGAAATATGACCATGTTTCTCACTTACGCAAGGAACTCAAGTGGCTCCCGATCCGTCTTCGCAGGAACACTCGTATGTTATGTCTCCTATACAACATCCTTCATAATCCTGCATATCCCAGCTACCTACGTGACCATTTTTCTTTTAACTGTCTTCCTGATGCTCTGTGTAGTTCCCTCTAGGCATCAGCTTAATTTCTCATCTCATAAAACTGATTTCTATTCCTACTCCTTCTCAGTTCGTCTATGGAACTCACTTCCGCATCTTTCCTATACTACTACTGTAATATTCTGATATTAATTATAGGTATATTTAATTATTTACTTTTTTATATGTCTATTAATTTGTATGTATGTTCATTTTATGTAGGCATAATGTTTGTTTTAAGCTCTAATTTACAGGCCAGATAAGCTCTGCTCTTGATACGAAATTCCATGATGAGCTTCACTTGGCCAAAAATAGACAGAGATGGCGAAACCTCGTCACGAAAAAGATGTTTGCAAGGGAATCCACCCATGACTTGAGGAGGAGGAAGCTCTAATTTAAAATTGTCTTCTTTTATCTTTTCTACACACTGTATCTACATTTCTAATCCAACTTTCCTCTCGCAGGTCCGCTGGAAGAAATTTGTTTTGAAATAAGCAGTATCTTTGTGCTCTTGTATCTTAATGTATTGTCCTGGTAAGTGTTTTTTGTGTGAACATAAATAAATAAAAGTGAAATTTTTGATAATTTTTTTTTTAACCAATCTTCTTAAAGAGGCTAAGATTGTTCGGCCAGTATCTTCTTTGTCAAGTGCGTGTCTACTGTGCCGATTTACCTATGTAATTCTTGTCTTCACTTTCATATTTTTTTAAAAAGGTGAAAATAATTACAACAGCTTGTTCACAGACGTTGATTTTTTTCTCATCGTTAACATAAATAGGCATGTCTGATAAAGATTTTAAAGGTTTAATGTCGGGTGTAATATGCTTGCTGATAAACGCAATGTAACGACGGTAAAGTAAATAGAAAACTTGAATTTGGATCAAGGAGGTGGCATAATATGTCATTGACCGATAAATTATCCTTCCGTCCCCAAATAGGTTATCCTCGAATCCCCGATCACTCTGACAACAGGGTTTTTGGGACGATTTGTACCATAAAAGACATTAACATCGGCCGAGTTCGTAATGTTCAGCCCGCTGTCTTTTAGCTATCGTCCAAAAAACCTTTCTGATTGAAATGTCCGTTGGTTTTATTGACGATTCCGAACACTGGCCATTTTTTAACACGTCTATGTGAAGTCTTTTATGCCACTAACATTTTAAGATACTTTAATTTAGTTATAGGGTTCAAATTTCGACAGCGCAGGTGCAGCGTTGGCATAGCATACCAGATGAGTGGACTACTAAGCAGAAGATCGTAAGGAAGACCTGGATAAGACTTGCACTTACCAGGGTAACATGGGCCAAACGGAAGGTGACCTGTACTCAGTAGCGGGTGGAACAAGGCTGCCAACGAATGATGACTAGAGTCGAAATCTTGATTCAGTTCAGCTCAGGTTTCATATAAAAATACTAGCTTATGCTAAGGGCTTCATCCGCGTTTTGTTCGGTAATTGTCCCACAGGATCCTACAACCAGGATAAAAAGTATCCTATATGCTATTTCAGACTATTATCTATCCCGCCCGGTGGTAAATTTCATCCAGATCCAATAAGTAGTTTTTGCGTGTAAGAGTAACAAACATCCATACATCCATATATCATCATCATCATCATTAGCCTATAATGTTCCCACTGCTGGGACACAGGCCTCCTCTCCTATGAGAGGGAGTGGGCTGTAATCTACCACGCGGGCTCAGTGCGGGTTGGTAGATGTCACATGTCATCGAATTTTTGGTTCTAGGACATGCCGGTTTCCTCACGATGTTTTCCTTCACCGTTTTTGAGAGCGCCGGTGATGAAATAAATTACACAAAGTAATGCGCATGCCTGGGTTCGAACCCACGGCTTACTGCTCGTAAGTCGGGGCTGCCACCACTGGGCCACCGCCGCTCTCATCCATATATAGTCACAAACAATACATAAACTATACATAAATAAATAAAATAAAATAAAAAACTTTCACATTTACAATATTAGTAGGATAACCAGCCCTTGTTACTTTATTATACTTTAGAGTACTTTTAATGCACTTTACAAATTACTTTTAAAGTTAACGACATAGGTTTCTTTATTACGAAAAGGGCCTCTAAACTTTAGAAAACATTTTTAAACTGACTTAAAAAAAGAAAGGAGATTTTGTTCTATGACTTTTATCCTACTTATATTATAAACGCGAAAGTTTGTAAGTATGGATGGATGGATGGATGGATGTTTGTTACTCTTTCACGTAAAAACTACTAAATGGATCTGGATGAAATTTGGCACAGGGATGGATAATAGTCTGGAATAGCACATAGGATACTTTTTATCCCGGTAGTGTGATCCCGCGAGACAATTACCGAAAAAACGCGGGCGAAGCCGTGGGCATAAGCTAATGCGTAGATAAAACTATGTAGAATAGAGACAGACAAGATAAAACAGTTATTTCTTCTTGTTACAAAACTAAACTCCTTATTCATAATAGTCTTACTGCAGGCATTCGCTAGATAAACCGTTTATAAACGTCAAGTTTTTATGAATGAAGGGATTCTAAAACGTTTTACGTTGGATTTAAAGCCGTCATTTGGAAGGTGTAATAAAGAGTTAAACTTAACTATTCTAGGGACACCCGTCCCTAGACAGTTCAACTCATTATGTCAAGCTTTTCGTTGCAGGTACAGTTAACCGCCCATTAGCGGTAACAAATGGGTAACTGACAGCCCCTGTACCTATGTCGTAGTTTTCTTAGTGCAAGTGCTAGCAATGAAGTGCCGTTGAGTTTACACACACAAAACCTGAAAAAGTCCCGCTTCTTTGGTCACGTAATTCATTATAACGTATCTCGACAAAACGTACATTGTTTTTAGTCTATAGATTATTCGACATGTGAGCTAATATGTGTGTGCTACTGCCGTTAGCCAATAATACGGCAAGCTCATGAGGCTTGCTCAAAAACCCTAACATTATGAGGAGTAGTAGGTTATAAGGGCAAGCCAAGCTTTAAGGCTTGTATGGAAGTGCCGCCACTGCTATTAGAAGACTCCCCCGTTCTTTTTGCGGGGCTTCTTAGCGTGATATTATTTTTTTGGAACAAATTTTTATTTCCCCCTTTTTAATTTTGGTATCGCATTCAAATCAACTGTCGGGTATCAATTTTACATCATAAATAGAAAAAAATGCCAAATTGCTTTAAGTGTTGCAAATACAATTTGAAGAGTTCCCTTGATTTCTCCAGGATCCTATCATAAGATTCAAAAAAAAAAAACACGTCGGTCCAGGCGTTTTCGAGTAATTGGGAAACATACATAAAAAATAAAAGATTCCGACGAATAGAGAACCTCCCCCTTTTTTAAAGTCGGTTAATAAAATATTTTTTTGCTTTTTAAATAAAACCGTTTAAATAAAATTTGGAGAGGTCTTTCGATTTCTCCAGAATCCCATCAATCATCATTTAAAAAGTTTGGTTTGCTACCGTTGCCATCTCTGTATATTTATGAGGTATGTGTGTTCGTGGTTAGGAATAAAGAACGATTTAAGACCGCAAACGATGTAAATCCTCGGAAAAGTCGAGATCCATTAATGTTAATATTAAACGATTTGCCAAACCTTGCAAAATATAACAAAAACTGCCTAGCCATGTGCGTTCGTATTTATAACAAGATACCTAGGCACCTCAAGGAATTAAATTCGAGATTATTTTAAATTAAACTGCACACGTGGATAAATGAATGTATTTTTTATAGTCTAAAAGAATTTATGGATGAGATATGTTGATGCTGTAGCATTTTGCAAAAAAAAATTGCATGCTTTGTTTTATCTCAGCTGAACATGTTTGAACTATTACAATTGTACTTAACACCACTGTATACCATGTTTAATGCAAATAAAAGATTTATGTTTCAGATCAAGACCTGATGACAGTATACACACAGTACAGTAGTAAAGTATACTGCATTAAAAAAATACGTACAGTCGAACATAGGACCTCCTCCTCTTGGAAGTCGGTTAAACACAGCTTTAACCTTCATTAAGAATTAGGATATCAAATGCAGAAAGATTTGATTTAATCCGACTGGTCGTCCCATAGATTAGCGTGTTTAAACAAACAAACTCTTCTGCGTCTTTTATATAGTGCGTGTATACAATACAATACAATATCTTTAAAAGTAGATAGGAATAGACACGATTTTGAAGAAGTAAACAGCGCTCTATCAATGGTCACGGATTGGTTCACAACAAATAACCTTGTTCTTAATGCCAAGAAAATTAAAAGTATTAAATTCGCCTTACCTAATGTTAAAAATCTAGGTCCCAACATTATTCTCGGCAATGACGAGCTTAAAACGGTTGACTCAGCTGTGTTTCTGGGTATAACAACAGATTCAAAATTACAATGGGGTCCTCACATATCAAGCCTAGCGGGGAGACTTAGTTCGGCCGCATACGCCGTCAGAAAAGTTAGACAATATACTGACGTTGATACAGCACGGTTAGTCTATTTTAGTTATTTTCACAGTGTTATGACCTATGGTATTCTGCTGTGGGGCAAAGCCGCTGATATCCAAAATATATTCGTTCTTCAAAAACGAGCGGTTCGTGCAATTTACCAGCTGGGTGCACGAGTATCTCTGAGAGATTTTTTTAAAGAGATTGTATTCTCACGGTGGCTTCACAATTCATTTTAGCTAACATTTTATATATTAGACAAAATATCCATTTGTACTGTAAAAACAGTGATATTCACAACATAAACACTCGAAATAAGCATAAACTACGTGCTCCCTTTCACCGGCTTCATAAGGTTCATAATTCATTCGTAGGGCTTGGTATAACATTTTACAACAAGCTACCATCTTCCTTTTTAGACTTGCCATTTAATGTGTTTAAAGCTAAAGTGAAATCTAACCTTTGTTCAAAGGCCTACTATTCCATTAACGACTACTTAAACGATAAGATTAGCTGGTCGCTGGGTTGAACTCAAGACAATGTTTATGTTCTTTCTTTCTCCAAATTAGCTTACTGGTATTATATAACCTCACGCGTAGTTTTTTTTTTTAACTTTATTTTTTATATTTTATTTTACTTTATTTTTATTTTATTCGTCTGTATGCACGTGTAAGCGGGCACGCCCTTTATGTCTGGAGGCTTTATTTATTCTTGAGTATATTTTTTAATATTTTATTTTATTATTGGTGTGTGCTAGCTGACATGTGACATTAATTTGATATAATGGATTCCTTGTTTATATAAACTTGAACACTTTTGTATAGAATCTGGTTCTTCTAACCTAACAGACAGATGTGTTGCTGGGGAGTTTGTTCCGCCACTTCTTCTTCCCAGCTAAAACACTAGGAAGTGGCGAAGGGTGGGCGTTTTGGGGGACTGTCTCTTGTAATTTTGACGTTCAAAAAGTGCTGATTATCAGCCTAGTTTGAATAAATGACTTTTGATTTTGATTTTGATTTTATTTTCTCTCTTCACAAAGTTTCACATAGTTACAATAAATACAAGGTGTTGTTTTGCATTCTCGTCAAATTTCAGGAGGGGGCACAAAAGACATAAATAATCAATTAAAATTACGGTACCTAGTTAATTATCAATAAACGTTGATTTTTTTGGTTGTTTAAGTTTGTCAATATTTCAGAATAACCACCTTAACGTGGTTTAGGGAATAAGAAATGATCGCATAAATGTTTGAGATTGTTTGTATGTGTGTAAGCGAGGCGATAGGGTGAGAACCAGACGGTCCGCGTTTAAAACATGGGTGGTTCAAACTTACCGATTTCCGTCAACAAGAAAAAGAATAAAAATTACCAACCCATTTTATTATTGATTCGCGACGAGAATCAGTAGCATAGTTACCTCCTTGAATTTGACGAGGATGCAAAACAACACCTTGTATAAATGTAACACTTTAACAAAATGCATAAATATGTCCCCTTGTTAGAGACTGGCGTCCATACTAGACTGGCGTCTATATGTCATATGTATAGGATACCCTGTGTGACAGATTCCCAGGCAACAGCAGGATATGTATAGATAGATAGATTAAAAACAGTAAAGTAAATAGACGGCTGGGAAAAGAGTAGACGCTGTAGTAGATTCACAAATCCACCTTGTTCCTAATTTAATCGTGTGTTTTTTGACACACTAATTAGGTAATTTTGGTCATTACATGGCTGGCGGTGTGTGTAATCAATCAAATTGGGTGAAGTAGGTCATTAGTGAAAACTACAAGTGTGGCTTGCGCGATAATTGCCGATTTATCATTGAGTTGTCGAAGTGTTAACATTCGGTTCAGTGGTATGGTCAACGAGTGTATGTGGAAGCCCTCACCAGATAAACTGCGTAAGTATTCAGATAGATAGAACTGCAACCGCGCTTAATCAACAAGCTGAAATATCAGGCGACATTAGAAATTAAAACTGGCAAAAACGGCTACTTCTATCTTATCTTGTGACAAACATTCACAAAAAGAGATAAACAATTTAGGTTTCCAAAAGTTTCAATTGGACCCTTAGGATAAAGAAGGGTCTCTCACTCTTAAACATTCAATTGACTGCGAATCGAGTCGAAAGGGGTGGCAGACGGATTATCCCTTTGTTCGCCTTCTTTGTTTACTAACAGTAAAATCGGTCCCTTAAGACTGAATATGTGAGATATGAATTTATTGTAATTCTAGTTTTAAATAATGATATCTTATGGTAGTGAAGATTTTTGGAAGCAGGCATGCGCTCCCGATTCGAAGCTCTATGCTTAGTTTCTTCTCATAGAGATCGCACCCACGGACCGTAGCGCGCGTTCCCTCCGCCTTTCACCTGAAAAATAGTAACTTCGAAACTTTAGTTAATATTTAAATAAACTTAAACGATTGTGACCATACATATTTGTTAAAATTAGTTCGAAGACTTTTCAAGTTTTTCCAATAAAGTGTTGTGAAGTTAAAGTACAGTTTTATTTTAATTCCGGCGGTGTCAAATTAAATGTACGTAAGTGTGAAAATAACGGCTGATAAACAGGCTCAAATGTTTTTGTGGATTTATTTTAAACTGTGGGTTTTGGTGAGTATTAAATACTAATGATTTAACTATTTACTTTAATAGTAATCTTTTTGTATTGAAATAAGGTGTGTTTCTTTTAATTGAACAAAAAGTGATAAACTTTATGTAACGCTGTGGCTTAAATCAGTTTATTTAATTATTTTAAATGTTCTGATATCGATTAAGAACTTGATTTTTACACATTAAGTTTCTTTTAAATCACAACAAGCTGAATGAAACTTCATACAGCATAAATGAATATGAGAAAACTTTTACATAATATTGTTCATTCTGTTATTTACACAACAGTTAACTCATCAGCTGGTTGAAGTTTCTTTAATTGTTCACTTTACACTAAGCAACCGTTAGCAGGTTACTAGAATTATTATATGGTTTATAAAACTGAAGTGTTGAACTAAGGTGATTAAAACAAAGTTCACCATATGAGGGTTTGAATTTAGTCGAAGTGATTTGCCGCTATGAAGCATCGAAGATGTTTTATACATCCTATAACACCAGTGTACTATATATGTATAATTATGATAAATCTCTGATCGACACTTCGGGAAAAAACCGTGTTTATACTATGTTGGTACGACTACTTGTGTAGTCATACGTCTGGGGCCCAAGTTTGCAGTAATAAAACTGAATAGTTATTTTCATCAACTTAGATATTTTTATATTTTCATTAAATTCCGTAATATTGTTAATAGCAGCAGCAACAATCCATAAAATAGTGTTATAACCGACATATTATTTTTCTATTTAACTTTTCACCCGACTGATGTAATGTTTATTGAAATATAAAATTATTAAAACATGGAATGGGTCCTGCCTGCTACCAAAAGCGGTTGTGATTTGCTTTTCAATAGGGGGTTTTTAGTTTTTATATTTTTTTAAAATTATATTTCTAAACCACACAATTAAACTATGTATGTGTACCTACTACCTACAGCAGAAACAAAGACAAGACATTTTAATCAAAACTTCTTTTTGCTCGACTGTGTCAAGGGGCCATTTAAGTTAGGTGTCAGCTCTAATTTAGTTTATGATTAAAATCCTCGATCCTCACAGCTCAAACTCATTAATTAACAAATAATATTGCAGCATTCAAAACATTTGTAAGCTCTAGATTATGTAATACCAACACTAAACCATTATGAGATATGAATTGAGTACAATTTGCTAATGATAGCCTGAGCAAATAATTTGCACTGTCGGAACGAAAGTGACCGAGCTCAAAATTGCAACGAATTGCGTAAAATAAAACTACTCTCAATAACATGGGCCATCGTCTAGTTACTCAAAACGTGACGATATCGTGCTAGAAAAGGACAAAAAAAATCATTTCATCGCATATTTTATTAGAAACTCCGTAAAACACAAAACACAATTTGGCTATTTCCCATAAAACGCAAATTTCGTGTTTGGTCACTTTTGTTCTTAGGTAGGCGACGTATATATGCATAGTGGTATAAGTAATGCATATTGAGTTTCTGATAAGTCGAGAGCCTTTGAAATCATATTGCTATTGTGATCTTCTGAAACAGGTATGCTGACAACTACGTTCTCCATACAGGTTGGTAATCTAATATAAGTCTATTACATTGCAGTTTGAATTTAGGTACTGTTTTTAATCGAATTTCATATGTTCCTAACAGCCTGACAGAGAGAATGACAT
This sequence comes from Cerastis leucographa, assembly GCA_963082945.1. Taxonomy (NCBI): domain Eukaryota; kingdom Metazoa; phylum Arthropoda; class Insecta; order Lepidoptera; family Noctuidae; genus Cerastis; species Cerastis leucographa. The sequence goes on along the minus strand of OY720356.1, from coordinate 12,702,178 downwards.
TTGGTATTACTTGCTTGTAGTCCCGGTCCTGATTGACGGCACGGTGTGCGCAGTGGCTGAGCGATCATTTTCTGCTCTGTGAGTAGAATAAAAATATTTGTCAAGTATGGCCTGCGGTAGCGGTTCCGGTTCGGGCTGTTTGTGTATGTGAGTTTTAATGTTTGTAAACGCACCGACGACGATACAGCAGAAATGAATAATTCGGGCAACGTTTAAAAAAAAGCTGATAGCTGTTATATTAAAAGGTGAGAGCTAAAAGAAAATTCTTATAAAAACAAACCGGCCAAGTGCGAGTTGGACTCGCGCACAAAGGGTTCCGTAGAGCCAAATTATTTTAAATAATACCATATAACGCTCATTCATAGGTCAATTTACGCTCAACAGCTAAACAAAATTGTTTTTTTTCATAGAATAATAATGATTAACAAAGTTACCGCTGCAGGTGCACGGAAAAGCACCTAACCTCCAAAGCTAAATATTAAATCGTATTCAAACCAATTTTCGTTGAAAGTTCTTTCAATGGAGATTTTTTGAATTTTCTTCTTTTTACTTTCAAATTTTGACGGGGGCATATTTTTTACGGGTTTAGTAGTTCTGATTTTTTGCAGACTTGTTTATTATGATGTAGGCCCAATTAATAATCCAAAAAACCGCGAAAATTTCGCGGTTTATTCAAACTCTTATGTATAAAGTTACTGGACTATAAGACAAAAAAAACCATTTGAAAACCTCGATATCATTTTGTAAGATTTTTTGATAGACACACCCGACACAGTTACAGATTTAAACAAAATTATTTTGTTCATCCGTCGCTAACATGTTTGGAAGGTCAACCCAATTTTTATTAACTCGTAATTTCACATAACTTTTATGTTGCTGCTAATAGTAGACACCTGCTCTCAAAATTTGAACTGTTTCATGCCAATTGTGTCGGAATAAAATGGCTGTGACATACAGACAGACAAGCTGACACACTGGTAAGAGGATTCTACAAGGGTACCGTCAACTTAAGAAAAATATATGTTTATCCTTAAAAATCAGAAATTCTCAAAGATTTACTTTTGCATAACCTCGGTAATCTAGCTAATTATGGTCAGCTGTTGCAAATGGTAAGTTTGGATTAATCACTGTCAAGCAACTTTGCACCAACTTTGCTAAATGCCTTAGTTTTTATATCTACAGACCGTTGTAGAAAGAGTTTATTTTAAAGAAAATACACCATTTATTTTAAATGAATAAAAAGCCAGGAACAGACGAGAGTGCACTTTATTAATATTGCGTGTTTTCTATCATGTTTCGAGGAAGCACGAATACTATACGCACCATTTACCCGCTCTGTGTATGATATGTTGCAATACTGTTAACGCACGGTAAAAGTCCGCAGTAAAAATCCTTTAAAACGTATCAGTTTTTTTATTTATTATAAAAACAGGCTACTGGATAAAAATACTGCAACTTACGATTTATAGGTTCATCAAACTCAAGCAGGCACTTTACTATGTGCAAATTATTACATCACCACCGCTCTCCAAAGGGCAAAGGTAAACGTTGTGATTATACTTGTCCAACACCAAACCTTTTCGAAAATGTCTTCTGTGGGAACGTTGTAGGCTGTTATTACTTTTGTTTTATAATATCCTCAACGGCCCGTGGAGACCAACCCTAGAGCTGGATTGGCCTTTTTTGGAAGACATGACGCATATAAGTTGTTGGAATGTTTCTGGTTCTGTGACGGACCCAATAAAAGGATTTCTTAACTTCATTTAGTATTAAAGGCTTAGGGCGCGTTCACACGACACGCGCACGCTCAGCGCACGCCACCCGCGTCCAACTCGCATTGAAATTTGTTAAATAAGAATTTGAGTCTTATAATCCATCAATAGATCTCAAATTGCATTTAACGAGGTCTACACGCGCACGCCAAGCGCACGCCCCGCGCCCGCCTCGCGCCAACCCTGCGCTCGCCCTACCCGCGCTTTACACCCTCCCCGCGTACGCCTTGCGCCCGCGCTATGGCTGAATAGTGTTGTATTGACTGTGATATCACTAGTATAAGTGGGCGCGAGGCGTGTGCGAGGCGGATGCAGCGCGTGTGCGGGTTTAAGGCGGGCACAACGCGTGCGCGGGTGCTGTGCGTGATCGGCGCGTGTCATCTGAATACGCCCTTATGCTGTACTAAAATTAATATATAAAAATACTCAAACGGGGCTGAAAGAACTGGTCGTTTATTGAAATGTGTACGTTTTCCTTTAGCTAGCTGCAACAGACTTTGCAAAATAGTACAAAAGTATTTTATGAAATACTGTCTTCCACCTTCAGCTTTGCTCGGGGTTTTTTGCCTATAACCTTCGCGCAAAAGCAAGTAATAAGTTGACAAAGTTTTTTTGCAAACGGATGAACTGTATGGGAGCGCAGAAAAAACGAACAAACATTTTAAGATATAAGTTTTTTTTTAGTTTGATTTTTATGTATGAAAATATTACGGAAATCATATTTTAATGAAACAGCACATTTTTTTGCTCATCTGTTGAACAACAAAAACTAATAGGTACCTAGTAAAGTTTCCTCACAACAAATTGGTGAGAAATCCATCTTATCTCACACCATTCTTTATTACTCAAGTCCCTTCTTGACTTTATCGACATAACGTCAACTCCAAGCGTCCCATTTAATTTCCCCAAACACCTATTGATAAGGGTAGTGCTATTCTTAATTTGTAGATAGCAATTATTTGATTATCTTGGACTTCCGTGTCGAAAGTAAGTATCACAAGAAAAGTAATTTGAACTGTCACTAAGGCACAATTTTCTTTGCATACACTTTTAAGAGGGGACTCTAGTGGGCCTTTTTCCTTACAAACGTATTCCGCTGTTTTCTTCGTGGATAATGCGTCTAGAGCAATGATTTTTTTTTCCAAAAAATCTAGGGCTTATTAATACATTCCCCTATCATTCCCTTTTTTAACCCCCGACCAAAAAAGAGGGGTGTTATAAGTTTGACGTGTGTATCTGTGTATCTGTGTGTCTGTCTGTGGCATCGTAGCTCCCAAACGGATGAAGCGATTTTGTTAAAATTGGTGTCATTTGAAAGGTATTTTAATCGAGAGTGTTCTTAGCTATGTTTCGAGAAAATCTGCTCAACCGTTTGAAGCTCATCAACTCTTTTCTAGTTGATGAAGGGATTTAAACAACTTCTACGGGTCTAGTTGATTGGAAATTTGAATTCTTGTCACTTTCTCACCATGGGCATCGCTAGGGGGGTAGGCTGCACACCCCCCCTCCCCCCTATAGCTCAAGTTTTTTTTTTTAATTCATATCTTTCCTTGTTTTTGTTAATAAGCGAGAAGAGGCGCAACACCAAAAAAAGTGGAAGGTTAAGGCTAAGAAAAAATAATTTAAGATTAAAAAGCATTAAATAAAAATTAAATTAAAAATTTAAAAAACCCCCGACGGACAAAACCTCTAAAAAACCAAAAATAAAATTAATCCAAGCGTCGTAGCGTCGGGGGACCGCTAAGTAGACCGTTTAGTACATAAAAATATATATACAAACAAAGCGGACCCCCGACGCTACGACGCTTGGATTAATTTTATTTTTGGTTTTTTATTTAAAACATAATCAATAAAGAATTATGACAATCCAAAAACCCGAAAAAATACCCATTTTTACCGCCATGTTCTGAGTTTCTGACGACTATCAGACAAGTCAGATAAGTTTTTAACAAAAAAGAAAATAATAGAAGCATAGATATACTTTTCGTCTTGATATGAGAATTATTTAGACCAGTTTAGTTTTGAAAAGAAATTTGGTCTTTGCAACACTTGTAAACTAATGTAATATAGCACCTTGAGCATAATAGTTCACTAATAACTGAGTTGGGTATTAAATTACATTTTCATTCGTAACTTATGCAGGTATTACCTATTAGAAGATACCATGTTCCCCATTAAATAATTATATCTGCTTCGAACAAGTGGATTAACCAGAAACATGATTTGTCATGTATAACACAGCCTTCTGTTTGTTTATCTAATTCGAGTAATCAATCTTTCAGTTCAGTAACCAGGGAAGCGGGAACCGGCTTCAATTAATTACATAAACAGACAATACTGCTGGTTAAACATAGCAATAATATTAATTCTACAAAGCTAGTTGATTTAGAATTAAGCTCAACGCTCACGTCTGGCCCGTACAGAATCAGCCTCATCAACTGGAGCTGTTTGAGTATCTCTCTATGATGCTCCATCCATGTATACCCGCTGGACGTGGAGTTACGGAGACCAGCCCGTCATACAATACAATGGATGAACAGTCACCGAACTTCTTTTGTGGGCCCCACCTACCGCAAACTAGCGCTCCACTTACAGCGGGGACGACTACTCCAATTAATATGTAGTAAATTCTAATAATAAAAAGTATTTTAACTGTGCATATTTTGCTTTTTTGTTCATATTTACATGCATATTTTGGCATTTTGATAGTGAATATAATACGACGTCTATTCATAATAATTATATTGCCTGTATACCAACCTCTTTTGTCGAGTGCACGTCATCGATGTCAATGGATGACTTTACAAGGGTTCGTAAGAATCTACACTCTATTATAAATACTGTAGAACTGAACAAAGCAAACAATAAGTTTTGAAAAAGACTTTTCAGAATTTTTCAAAACTTATTGCTTAAAGAAGAATCTTACGTTATTTCATACTTCAAATATTTATAGAAAAACTTTCTCATATAAAAACTATTTGCAGAAATGGTTTTACGCAAATAACGGTAAAGATTTTCTGAACTAGCAATTCGAAAAGTAAGCTTCAACATTTTTCTGTTAAGATGGAAGCGACAGGGTGGGTGGTTCGCGAAATTCAAATTTTCTTATTTTTTTTTTGCAATTTGCCGGTCAGTGTCAGTTTTCATGTTGAGAAAGAAATGATACGCGGCCGTAACTAATATGGCTTTGCTAAGTTATAATCATTAACCTTTAAGTTCATTTAACCTCATAGAATGACTTTTTAATGAATTAGTTCATTGGGATTAAATGAACTTAAAGGTGTTGTATTGATGAGTTTAATGACTACAGTTAAGTAAATACGTACGTTTTACGGCCGCATATCATATTTCATTTTACATAACACCTGACATTAACCGGAAAACTGCAAAAAACGTAAGAAAATTTGATTTTCGCGTTCCACCATTTCGCTTCTACCTTAACTTTTCAGAAATCGTTCTCCCTGTGTTATTTATAAATGTGAAGCATAACGTAATGTTATAAGATAAATTTATTCTATGACCACCTACAAATGCCTTCGAGGATTTGTAAAACTGACACGATGTTCCAATTTGTTTGGAAGCAGGGTTGCGGAAATTTTTCGATAGGGATTGCCAATATGGCATAGACAGTTCCTTTGTGTTCTTAAGAGGACCCTGACAGGCTTGATAATTAACATTTTCATGTTCACCAATAATTCATACTTTATGATGATTAAATTCAGTGAGATTGTTCATGTGCCACCACTACAAGTAATGTGGATAACTATTGACACCTTATTTTAAGGTAAGGTAAAAACATTATTGCTACGTCAACTAGCAGAATTGTATGTTTATGTAATTAATTGAAACCAGTTCCCGCTTCCCTGGTTACAGAACTGAAAGATTGATTACCCGAATTTGATAAACAAACGGAAGGCTGTGTTATACATGACAAATCATGTTTCGATCGAAGCAGGTAGAATTATTTAATTGGGGACACGGTTTCTCCTAATAAAACCTGCAGACGTTCACGAAAGCAAATGTAATACCTAACTCAGTTGTACGTGAATTGTTATGGTCAAGGTACTAATATTTTACTTGTAGATATTATCCTTGTAACACTTGCAAACAAACGTAATATTGTTTGCAAGTGTTACAAGGATAATATCTACAAGTAAAATATTAAGATATTCAGGATTTTTGTAAAAGAATACCGAACTGTATTATTGTTCCATGTAAAATAGTTGCGAGTAAAGATCTAAGCTAAAAAGAGGATGCAAAGAAGAAATTGCTTTAATTAAAACTATCTTGTGTTATTTCCAATCGACAAGGATGTTCAAGATAATCAAATCAATGTTATCTGTAAATTAAGTGTAGGTTAATTAGGTTATCAAATCGGTCTTTGGGGAAATAAACTGGGACGTCTGGAGCTGACGTTATGTTGATAATGTCAAGAAGGGACTTGAGCAGTAAAGAATTGTGTGGGAGATAAGATGGATTCCTCACCAATTTGTTGTGAGGATACTTTACTAGATAACTATTAAATTTTTGTTGTTCAAAAACATTTGATTTCTGTAATAATATTACATAAAAACTAAAAGAAAAAAAATCTTAAATAGGGGTCTTGGACAAGTATACATATTCACAATAGTTTTCTTCGATTTGGAGAGCAGTGATGATGAAATAATTTGCACGGAGTAAACTGCCTGCCTGAGTTTGATCCTACGACATAAAATTCGGAAGTTGACACCATTTTTACTCAGCAGACTGGTTTTACAATAAATCAAATATCGTATCAGCTCTAAAGGATTTTACTGCCGAATCCACAGAGCTGGTAAGTGGTGCGCAATGTGCGTATAGTATTTATGCTTCCTTAAAACATGATGGAAAACATCCAATATTAATAAAACAGTCGCGTCTGATACTGGCCTCATTTTTCATTTAAAATAAATGGTGTATTTTCTTTAATATAAACTACTTCTAATACGGTCTGCAGATTTAAAAAATAAAGGCATTTAGCGCAGTTGGTGCAAAGTTGCTTAACAGTGATTAATCCAACTTTGCGTTCAAAAGTGTAATTTGCATCAGCTGACGATAACTTGCTAGATTACCGAGGTTATGCAAAAGGTACCTAGTCTATAAGACTTTCTGATTTTTCAAGATAAACTTATGTCTTTGCGCTTGAGACCGACTCGCACTTGGCCGATTTTTTTTTAATAATAATGTTGTTTAAGCTATAGCATTACACTACTGCTCTCGCCGCTGCGAGAGCAGCGGTGGTCCAGTGGTGGTAGCCCCGACTTACGAGCAGTAAGCCGTGGGTTCGAACCCAGGCAGGCGCATTACTTTGTGTAATGTATTTAATCACCGCTGCCCTCAAAAACGGTGAATGAAAATATCGTGAGAAAACCGGCATGTCCTAGAACTAAAAATTCGAAGACATATGACATCTACCAACATGCACTGGGCCCGCGTGGTGGATTATAGCCCACTCCCTCTCATAGAGAATAGGCCTGTTTCCCAGCAGTGGGAATATTAAAGGCTGATGATGATGATTACACTACTGCGCTAAGGCTGGCTTTTCATATAACAGAAAAAAACAGGTTAAACTTCTTTTTTTAAACGTTTGTGCAACACTAGGAATTTCTCCTGTATCGTGGGTGCGTTTACAAACATTTGAATTTTAAACTCACATACACAAACAGCCAGGACCGGAACAAAACTCAAACACAAACTAAAAACATTTATTTCAATTAGACCACTACAAGCACTTTTGAAAGTTAAAAAAAAAACAAAAAAAAACGCGAAGCTACAGTCCCAGTCACAAGGCATAATAACTTATGAAAGTACTGTAGTTGCCCATTCCGTAGCGTAGATCTCTATGGAGAAGAATGGGCAAGAAACTCCATGGACACTCTTTTAAATCAAAATATGTTACAAAATCATGGTTACATCATTAATGTTAAGAATTACAAATATGTGAGAACGATGTAGAAATACGGGAAACTTAAGAGCGTCCAGAGTAAAAGATTAAATCAGTTATCAAAAAATACAGTAATTAAAATGAATCATAGCAGCTAAGAGATGACTAGTCACAACTGACAGCGCCCGTTCACGAACATGACGAATGTATCAGCCATCATTAAACTCAACCGTTTTGAAGGAAACTAAATGACCCGACACACCCGCCACCATCAGCGTGACATTTAGGTGAGCATGACATTCACTCAACCGTCAGGGTAAATGCCATTTAATTCCAATGTTATTGAGAGTAGTTTTAGGAATTTTACGCAATTCGCCGCAATTTTGAGTTCGGTCACTTTCGTTCCGACTATGCGACTTATTTGCTCAGGCTTTCATTAGCAAATTGTACTCAATTCATATCTCTTTTTTTTTATGCCGCACACAAATGTTTTGAATGTTGATATTGTTTGTTAATTAATGAGTTTTAGGTGTAAGGACCGAGGATTTTACTCATAAACTAATTTAGAGCTCAAACTTAACTTATAGTCCCCTGACACATTCGAGCAAATAGAAGTTTTGATTAAATATCTTGTCTTTGTTTCTGCTATAGGTAGTAGGTACACATACATAGTTGAATCGTGTGGTTTTGAAGACAAAAAAATGTAATTATGAAAACTAAAAAACCCGACTGAAAAGCAAACCACACGCACTTTTAGTAGCAGGCAGGGCCCATTCCATGTTTGAATAATTTTATACTTCAGTAAACATTACATCAGTCGGGTGAAAAGTTAAATAGAAAAATAATATGCCGATTATAGCAATATTTTATGGATTGTTGCTGCGGCAAATAATATTACGGAATTTACTGAAAATATAACATTATCTAAATTGATGAAGATAACTATTCAGTTTTGTTACTGCAAACTTGGGCCCCAACGTATGACTACACAAGTAGTCGTATCAACATAGTGTAAACACTGTTTTCCCCGAAGTGTCCATCAGAGATGTATCATAATTATACATACATAGTACACTGGTGTTATAGGATGTATTAAACTTCTTCGATGCTTTGTAGCGGCAAATCAGTTTGACTAAATTCAAACTCTCATATTATGAACTTAAGTTTAATCACCATAGTTCAACACTTCAGTTTTATAAGCCATATAATAATTCTATTAACCTGCTACCGGTTGCTTAGTACAAAGTTAATAATTAATGGAATTCAAGCGACTTATTTTGTAGAATCCTTACGAAGGCGGACCTTGAGCTACACCGTAGATGTTTGTGTAACTCAACCGTTCATAGCCCGTAGCGCGCCGCGAGTTACGCCGCGGCGCGGCGTAACTCGCCGTGTGCTACGGCGTAGCAAGATTTCTTTGTGATTATAATATTCAATTTCTAGTAAGTATTCTAAAGTATGTCTAATTTAATTTGTACATTTACCTTATGACAAAATGTTTACAAGTACAATTCAGGGAATTGAAATGTTTCGTTGGCGTTTGCTAATATTTGTATATTATATTCTTATGTAGAAGACCATCATAATGTCTACTTGTCCCTGAAAATTGACATGGACTCACTACTGGTTGAGCTAAATTAAGATTAAACTTTACATATGAGAAACATACTAGTTTATCTTTGTTTATTTAAAAAAATCTCATATCTCTAAATTCTAAATCGAATAAATTCTCATAGCATTACCCAATCTTCAATATGCTGAGCGTACGAGACGCCACATTAATACTCGGTTTTTATTTGGTTACATTCGTTTTACTTCTAACCTGTACCTCCATAAGTAAAATACGCGCTTTGGACGTGGAGTTGCGGATACCAGCCCGTAATACAATACAATACAAATCCTGTACATACCCCTGTATGCATCTCATTGAGCTGCACATAAGACGTTTCACAGAAATTCGAGCGGTGGCATATCTCATTCCACCGACCCATTTTTTATGCAGGAATACTCTGAGTTGGATTAGAGATTCCATAGAGAAGTTTGGGAGAAAAAGACATGCTGCGCCAACCTCAAACAAATTGTGATAAGGGTTGGTTATCACTCTCCTAATCAAGCTCCGTGTTATTATAACACGGAGCTTGATTAGTTGCGACTTTTAAGTGGCTGTCTTGATAAAAACAAAGCGTATTGAATGAGTATAAAATTTGCGGAGAAAACTTCCATTACTTTTTTCCTGTAACAAAAGAGTCCCTGATGGCATTACACTAATATGTTGTTGTTTAGTTGTGGTCCAACAATAGAGTGGTGTGTAGGATAAACCAACCCATCCAAGATTGCATTAGGGAAAAAACCTAGAACAGTATTTTCTTGTAATAGATCAGTGATATCGTACGGCTGGAAATATGGCGTATCAGGTTTTAGAAAATACTTTTTACATTTCATTTTTAGGGTTCCGTACCCAAAGGGTCAAACGACGGACCCTATTACTGAGACTTCGCTGTCCGTCCGTCCGTCTGTCACCAGGCTGTATCTCATGAACCGTGATAGTTAGCCAGTTGAAATTTCTACAGATTATTTATTTCTGTTGATGCATGTTGATGATGAGAACAAATACTAAAAACCGCATAAAATAAATATGCAAGGGGGCTCCCATACAAAAAAGTGTTTTTTTTCCTCATTTTTAAAAATAATGTTACTTGGCCGGTTTTTAAGTTTTGTGAAATTAGAAAGCTTATTTATCTACTGCTTTTTGTAAACATTTTATAAAAGTAGGTACGTTTGAAAATAAGCCAGACCATGATTAGCATGGCTCAAAGAGAATTAAAAGACATAGAGAGTGGACATTGGGAATATTTTCATAGAACAATTTTTGATTCCTAATATTTTCCATTATGGGACACGAATGCTGCCTGACAAGCGGGGGTACACACTAGACAGACTGACTTCTTACTAAGTAGTAACAAGTGTTGGATTACGATTTTCTTTGTCTAGTCCCGTCTATCGTTCGTAAATATTTGAATGTCTTTGGGTAGGATTAATAATTAATAGCACTCTATAGGCACGATTTATGTCAAAACGGTGTCAAATTGATACTGATCCGTGATCGGTGATCCCAATTATCGAATATACGAGAGGTTCTTAGGTTCAAGAGCCATCGTTTACGGGAGACCCAATTTATTAGTAGGTAAGAGACTTTTGGATTTTCCAAAGGATCTTGGTATTAACTTTCGCAATTTTTTTTATTTATTATTTCATATTTGTTGAGTATTCCTAGAAATAGGTTACTACTTATTTCATGAAAGACTCGCCTATGTACGGGGTTGCTTTACAATATTACCCTGTTCTTAATATGAAATTATATTCGTCTGTGTCACATTTTCCCCGTTTTCACAACATTTTTCATTGCTGCTCCGCTCTTATTGGTATTAGCGTGATGATATATAGCCTGTGTGCTTCCTCAGGATGAAATCTATCTTCTTGCCAAATTTCATTAAGATCCGATCAGCCGTTTAGTCCTGAAAAGGTAACAGACAAACTTACTTTCGCATTTATAATATTAGTTAGGGTGTAGTATTTACCTTCAATTTGGGCTTTTTAACTTATTACTTACTAGCTGTCCCGCGCAACTTCGTCTGCGTTTTTCCCCATTTTTGCAACATTTTTCATTGCTGCTCCGCTCCTATTGGTAGTAGCGTGATGATATATAGCCTATGTCCTTTCCCAGGTTAAAATCTATCTTCTTGCCAAATTTAATTAAGATCCGATCAGCCGTTTAGTCGTGAAAAGGTAACAAACAAACTTACTTTCGCATTTATAATATTAGTTAGGATGTAGTATTTACCTTCAATTTGGGTTTTTTAACTTATTACTTATTGGAGGGGGTGGGCTGACATCCAGATCGAACCTGTAAACTACCTACATATATCACTGTCCGACTGAAGACATTGACAGGTTACGCAACTTTAACTGCTTTGTAGTGGGTGCAAGTACACTTGTACATTGTTCTCAGATCAGATTGTCAATAAGGCCAAATGGTTTAAAGTTCAAGTGGCGCAGCGGACAGGAACGCACCGCAAGATTAGGTTGACCACCTAAGTCGACTGTATGGGGGCTGATGCTGTGAGAAGATATCGGGAATCCGGGATCGTAAGACTGACTGGATGAATTTAGACGCTAGACTTCATATCTGCAGTTTGTGCGGAAGAAAATCTGCCTAGCCTTTTCCCAGAACTATGTTAGGGTCGGCTTCAAATCTAACCGGATGCAGCTATCCGACCTCCACAACCCAGTTAGTATTGGGTAATTCGACACCCCTTGGGAAGACTGGTTGTCAGACTTTCAGACCACTGACTACCTGTAACGACTGTCAAAGATCTACAAATGAGATTTGGTTTTCCGAAGCACGGTGGAAACTCTGTATGTAACAGGTGGTCACCCATCCACAGACCAACCTAGGCAAGCGGCTTAATTTAGACATTGATCCTAGTGGCTGTTATTATTTAACCACTAGCTCCTTCCTTACTGTAAAGTCTTATGTAATCCTTTGTGCAAAGTTGACCTCACTGCTGTTAAAGTGTGCCACTATTTACGTAATCTTTGCTTTGACGACCAACACAGTTATAAACTTTTAATGACATTTGTCTTAGTGTTCCGTTTATTTGTAACACTAAACAGAACTAGGGTTGTAAGGTAAAGTTTCCATTACCTAAGGACAGATTTAGTAACTTAACCGAATCCAGATCCCATCCAGGGTTTAGGCGCATTAGGGCTAATTCTCATTATGGCAACCGACTCCCTAATGGACTACTGAACCGTGAAGCTGCAGCCAACAGTTTGTTGTTAAATAATGAACCAAGATTCCATGACCGCCAGTTCTACGTCGTTTTATAAAAGCTGAAACTTCTTCTGTGGGAGTATTAATTTATGTAATTTCACTTACAATTTAAGGAGCTTTAAAGATGTCTGGCGGGGGTTTTCTACCACACAGTGTGTCTGGCCGCGGCCGTGGAGGAGGTGATTCGACTAGCCCTTAAGTAATATGAAAAAAATACACGTTTTATGGTATGACGTAACTTAGCAGCTATTTAGCACGACTTTGTTACCTGATATCTGCCAAAGCCACCACTTTTCATAATATCCTATTGTACTTACTTAAAGTAGGGTACTACGAGTACCACAGAAAAGTTTCAGCGGTCATGGGATCTCCTTCTATAAAGTTATCAATATAACCTACTAGCTGTACCCAGCATGCGTTGCAATGCACTTTTTACTACCCACCTACCCTATCCGACCTACCTACCCTATCCTACCTACCCTACCCGACGCTACCTACCTACCTACTCTACCCTACCCTACCTACCTACTCTACCCTACCCTACCCTACCCTTACTACCTACCTACCCTACCTACCTACCCTACCCTACCTACCTACCCTACCCTACCCTACCTACCTACCCTACCTACCTACCCTACCCTACCTACCTACCCTACCCTACCTACCTACCTACCCTACCCTACCTACCTACCCTACCTACCTACCTACCCTACCTACCTACCCTACCTACCTACCCTACCCTACCTACCTACCCTACCCTACCTAACCTACCCTACCCTACCTACCTACCCTACCCTACCTACCTACCCTACCCTACCTACCTACCCTACCCTACCTACCTACCCTATCCTACCTCCCTACCCTACCCTACCCTACCGTATCCTATGTCCTTCTCCTGGCTCTAAACTACCTCCCTGCCAATTTTCAGCTAAATCGGTTCAGCCGTTCTTGAGTTATAAGTGAAGTAACTAACACGACTTTCTTTTATATATATAGATAATGATAATATCCCAGCAAACATGAGCTACTTCTAATTATGACGTCATAAGCGTTTGGAACATTAATATCAACGTCTTATAAGCCCATCACATCACATCACATCATCAGGGGCAAATATTACAGTTAAATTACATTGTGTTTATTAAATCCAAGAACTCTTCGCAGGTGACACAGTATAGTCCTTTGTATTATAAACAGCACAAAGGCGCGACGCGGCGCAGTGCGGCATTGAATCGATTACTCGATCCTGACGTATCGAAAAGTGGAAGATTAAGATAGTGTCCAGGAGTAGCGCTTTCTGAATCAAGCCCTTGATCCATCTGCCTAACGAGAGATTGAATATATTATAATAATCGCGTCTCGCCGCGTCGCGTTACGCCTGTGTGAACAGTAGCTTGCGTTTTCATTGAAATTGTGCTACGGAGGAATTTTTGCCGCGTGCCGCGTCGCGCCTTTCTGCGGGAGCCTTAAGGCAACTCATGTAGTTTCCCCTAATATACGGCATAAGTCCCTTGGAGAGAAATGCAATACATTATGTAAGTAAATACCTCTTCCTTGTTTCATCTCGTCACAAGAACATTAACATTCTTTATGACCGTGCGGAACTATTATGTACACGAGTAGCAACTGTTACAAGTAATTTTTGTTTAATGTATACACAAATCTAGACTCGGTGGCTGCTAGTGATAAATCCCTGATGGAAAGACCCAATAACACTTTGCTCGACCTAGGTATCGAACCCGGGACCTCATGCTCGGCAGGCGCGCTTGCGACCACTGGACCAACGAGGCAGTCGAGTCTCTAAGTATTTTTTTTTTTTATAAATAATGCGGTGTAAAGGTTGGTTTGGTTGTAGAACTTTTTTAGGTCGTGATCGGCGAAACTCGCTTTTCAAATAAAATTTACTTTAAAACGAGTTAATTCAATTAGACAAATCTTTCCCATTTTTTATGCTACTTCTTACCAAGATTTTTTTAAAGGTTAAGAAAGAAAATCAATTTTCTTTTCTAGACATATTATGAATAAAGTTTGTCCCTAGAAATAGTCTCAAAATAATATGTATGTGGTACTAAGTGTGGCTAATTTAAACTGTTAGCCAAATAATGAAGTTTATACCAAAGATAAGTAGTATTCAAGCCGAGAGACTAGTTAGCACTTACCTAAGTAGATTTTATATCTAAGTGCTTCAAACCTATTTCTAATTATTATTATATTATTAATTATTAGTAAAAACAGTTTTTATTTACATTTCGCTACGTTCTCAGTACAATTACAAAAAAAGGAAAAAATGAAAAACAGCAATTCGAATATCAAGTTTATTCTGTACAAAAAAGTTTAATGGGTGGTACAGTGGAATGTTTTCATCTTTAAAAAATAATGGTTTCAGAGATTTCACTTTAAAATATGCGCTATGAAAACTGTTATTGCGATTTTCCAGTTTCATCGAAAATATTTGTCTAAACGATATACGATCCGTTTTTAGGGTTCCGTACCTCGAAAGGAAAAAACGGAACCCTTATAGGATCACTTTGTTGTCCGTGTGTCTGTCTGTCAAGACCCTTTTTCTCAGGAACGCGTGGAGGTATCAAGCTAGAATTAATATTGAATACTCAAATCTACTGTCCCTTAGAGCTTTGAAAAAATTAAACTTCTAAGCCAACGCAATCAAAAGTTACAGCCATTTATGCCAAATTTATGCAAATTTTCGACACTCGCAAGGGAATCAAAACCTACAGGGTACTTCCCGTGAACTCAGAATCTTGAAATTTGGGTACGAAGCAACGTCTTATAGCATAAATAAAGGGAAAACTGCAGAAACGGTAACTTTTTAGTTATATCATATAATAAAAATATTTTTAAACTTTTACTACCGCTTTCCTCATGAACGCGTAAAGGTATTAAATTGAAATTCATATCAAATACTCAGGTCTATAATACCTTTAAGCTGTAACATAATCAAACTTCTATGTCAACGCAATCAAAAGAAACAGCAATTTAAGCCGCAAATTTTCAAACTCGCAACTACTCGCAGGGGAATCAAAACCTAAAGGATACTTCCAATCGACCTAGAATCTTGAAATTTGACTCGTAGCATAGTTTAACAGCACATACAAAGGAAAAAATCGGAAAACCTTAAATTTTAAGTTACATCACATATTTTTATTTATTCTCTTCAGTAATTTTGGTTTGAACGGAACCCTTGGTGCGCGAGTCCGACTCGCACTTGGCCGGTTTTATACACTGATGATTCAGGGAATACTGTAAATTGTGTCATTGAAAATAATTTTCAGTTAGCTTTCCATAATGTTGAAGGCTAACAGAAAATAATTTTCATATTACTACTTGCTGACGAAAACAATAAGTCATATCGATCTACTCTTGTGACTGGAGAATTCTGTACAACTATAGAGTGAGCAAAATATGTCTCCGTATACAACCTGTTTTAAACAAAAATGAGACTTTTACCGGACATATTTTAAGATTAAAGCAAAGCTGTGGTAGCATGTCTTTGCCCCGCATTTATTTATTTATCAATTCATTTGGAATGTGTTTGAATTTATGAATTTACTTTTTGGTCGCTAGCAGTTACGTATATTCATTTAGTCATCGCATTTTTTTTAGACATCAACTAAAAATCTTGAATTCACTCACTGACAGATATCGCGCTTCCTAAATCGCCGGACCGAGCATGATAGCAAGGATTTTTGAAAACTCATCCTAATTTCGGGTTGAAAAGGGGATAAAAATTCGTTATTTTTTGGTAACAGGAAATCCCATCTATGGCTCACGGCTTGTAATGTAATGTGTCACAAGTTTACAGCGTTATCACATCACAATGTACGATGGGGCCTGTTTGGCAGTCTCGACACGCACCTTTTTTTCGTTAATATTATTATCTCACACTCCTTTCAACTTTTTTTTTCTATTCATTCAATTATAATCCTTGACTTAAAATGTGTATGAACGTACGAAGCAAAATAAAGTATTTGTTTTTGTTTCAGAAAATTATGAAGACTTTCGACTAAGCATGTGAATGACAGAAGATGATCTACGACATTGAAAATGCTTTGGATTTAAACTATTCGTGCATCAACTGCAACAATGAGTCGTATTATAATCAAAACTACACTTATCCGGACGAACTCATTTGCATTTTTGATACCGACGAGGACATTACAACGGGGATTTTTAAAGTATTTGTGTACGTGATGTATATTGCAGTGTTCGTTGCTGCGTTAGTGGGTAATGGGCTAGTGTGTTCAGTGGTACACACAACGCCGCGAATGAAGACAGTGACGAACTACTTTATAGTGAACTTAGCAGTGGGAGACATTCTGATGACACTGTTCTGTGTGCCGTTTTCTTTTGTTTCTATGTTGTTGCTGCGGTACTGGCCGTTTGGTACGTTTATGTGTAAGGCGGTGAACTTTTCTCAAGCGGTGTCGGTGCTCGTGAGCGCGTACACTCTGCTGGCTATTTCGATAGATCGGTACATCATCATCATGCACCCGCTGAAGCCGCGGCTGGGCAAGACAGCTGCGAAGCTGGTGGTGTTTGCTGTGTGGAGCGGGGCGTTCATCACAGCGGCGCCCATCCCTGTCGTGTCTACACTGCAGAGACCGTCGCTATGGCACCAGGCGTGTGAAGTGTATGTATCATCACTTTGTTTTATTACCTTTTCAAAATAAAAAAAACACAAATGATCAGTGTTTGAATACAACAGGGGAACAAAATGTCGTCTATTTTTGCTTAACTTCCAGGCATTTAGAGGTCACACTCACAGGCCTATTGCGTACAGACAGTTAAACAAACAAAAACCTGACACGAATAAAGAGTACTTCAACTTGTTAGGATTTGTTGATGCGTTGTCTGTGTTCCCAATGTTCCCAGTAATTAACTTTGTCAAATACACGCGAAGTACTTCATTATGATACGATGCTACGGTTTTTTTTTACAAATTACTGAAAGTTACTGATGTTTTGACAAAAAATGTTGTTTTGTTGGTCTAAATACTGACACATCTGTGGAAATTATGCTATGTAAAGCTCAGCCAGTTTATAAATTACATTATGCGTAATTTACGGCGGAACACCTCTCGTAGCGTAATTTCGGCTGGTTTGTCACTCGAAAAATGTTATGTTGTAACGTGTGTACTTTTCTTATATTGCGTTTAACATCTCTGTTTTTTTATTTTTGTATAGAGGATTCATCTATAAGAAGTTTGGTGTCTGATGACAGTTTATGATTACTAGTTGGAAACTCAAAAAGTTTCCAACTAGCTATTTTAACACTGTTAACAATATTATTACATTGTTTTTGTTCATCGTGGGTTTTTACTTCTAGTTTACTAACAGATTTTGTAATTTGAAGTTAATTTGTTGTTTTTTCTTTTTTATAACTTACAAGTGATATATATTCGCTTTTTGTGTAATTAGAGACATTTGTGGTGAACAATGGTCCAGCCCGGAGAAGAGCCGACAGTATACCTACGCACTGCTGGTCCTGCAGTTCGTGCTCCCGCTGAGTGCACTAGTGTGCACATATGCGCGAATTGCGCAGACTGTGTGGGGTGGGCGCCCCCCTGGGGAGGCACAGGACGCACGAGACACGCGTATGCAACACTCCAAGCGAAAGGTTGGTAACTGAAAATGTGTATTATAAATGACTAGTTTACTTCTCTATGCTACAAGCCTATGCCCAAAAGACAAGCCCTCGTTAGACTCGCTTTTGAGTCGCGTCAGTCTTTACTACCCCTCGGGGTTACAACTACATTTTTCTATCTTCAATAGCCAACAATGACTGTGTTTTGATGGAAAATAATAGGTTTATATATTTCTGTTGGCCTGTGGGAAATGGTGACAAACGTTTTTAAAATAAATACAGTAAAATAAAATAAAAACAAATATTTTATTTTACATAGGCCTACATGGGCACTTAAAAACCATTGTAGAACTTAAATACTACTTTATTGTTTTTTTTTTTTTAATTAAACTTGATAACTATTTTAAAACATCTGAATAAAAAGAATGGAAAAAATTTTATTGGGAATAGTTTGATCTTGCAACGAGAACACCAATTTGAATAATTCAAGTTTCCAAAATGGCCACGTTTTAAATCATCTTTTGTTAGTTAAGAAATAAAGAAAAAAAACTCTACAGAAAGAAAGAGGTTATAAGCATGGTAACTGGCCAGTTAGTACTACTTTAACACACTAAATCATATGAGGACCGTGTCATGTCATAACGAATGACTATGTAATTTGCTAGTTCAACGAGTAAAATTTCAACGGTTTCACATGGTTTGATTTAGAGTTCATTGGAAATGAGGCAAATCGACAAACGGGCCCGTAACCTTTGATCTACGGATTGGCGTCAACTCAAAGTACTTATTTCGTATGAATACGTGATGATATTTTGACAAACCATCACGTCGACGCTCAGTCATAAAAGTCTTAACAATTTGTCATCATCAATGGATATTTATGAATTGAAAGGCCCGATTTATCAGCGCTTGATATTTACTTACCCGGTTTTTTAACAAGCTTACAAAACTATAAAAGTGCATCCACACCGAAGATATTTTTTGTGGAACTACGGTTGCAAATGTTAGTGGGTATCATGATGGCAAAAAGTTGTATCACCATATACCGTCACCTGCCTAGGCCTTTCCCAACTCTCTACCTAACTATGTTTTGGTCGGCTTCCAGTTTAACCGGATGCAATACCAGTATTTTACATGGAGCTGCTGTCTGACCTCCACAACCCACTTAGTACTGGGTAAAACGATACCCCTTGGTGAGACTGGTTGTCAGGCTTTCGGGCCACCTGTAACGACAGTCAAAGATCTCCAAATGGCAGCCTGCTTGCAGCTGGGCTTAGCGTGTTTGGAGGCACGGAAAAAACTCGGTACGTAATGGGTCACCCAACTGCGCACCAACGTAGGCAGGCGTTAATCTTCAATCTTCAAGTTACTCCGCATAGTTACTTGAATTTATCATGTTGCTAAATATTCCTCCACAAAAAGTAATTTCGGTGTGGATGCACAGACCTACCATTAACATTTTAGTTATCTGAAATTAATGTATAGCTATTTTTTTTATCTTTAGCAAATAATGTGTTTATTTCTCTTGCAGATGATCAAAATGATGCTGACAGTGGTCACGGTATTCACGATCAGCTGGTTACCGCTCAACATTTTCATTGTAAGTTGATGGAATTAAGCCGTATTTTCTAGTACCTTCGAGGACATCGCACGAAGTTATGCGAAGTTGGTTACAGATAAACGAAGTAATATTAATCATTTTACTAACAGGCAACTAAGGCTCATAGATTTAATACACAAAAAAAACTTAATCAACAACTATACACGTAAAAACACGTAATAAAGTCGCAATTGGCTTAGACTTTCTGAAATAATCGGTCACATTTAAAATTAGTTTATCAGTTCCAAACTTTCTAGAACTCTTATCTAGAACTATATCAACAATCTTCAAATTCTTACTAAGTTTATTTCTCATAAAGATGTAAAGCTAACAAGAAGTAAAATAATTTATGTATTTTTTATACTGAAAATGTTATTTACTCGTAATGTACTCAGCATTTCTCGTTATTGTTGCTTAAATAGATTTCATTCGCAATAAGTTACATCAATGCCGACTTCCGACGAATATTCCAGAAGTGAGTTTCCGAGCAGTTTTCGTCACAGTAGAGAATGATTTTTTTTATTTGGATATCAGTTGTCTGTCCGCAACTGGATGTGGAACGGACTCGATTTTATTCGTCCAGCCATTCTTCATTATTGTGTCATTCGTGGTTTTATGTCAGAATTCTGAAATGGTAGCAAGTCTGAAGCTTTTTTAACAAGTTTTAACCTGAATTTTATTTTAAAAAAGCTGAAAGTTAAAAATGTCTGATGTAGTGTAATTAAAACGTCTATTTTTTGTTAAAATTGAACAAAATTTAAAAAATCCTATTTTATTTTTATTTAGGTATCAGAAGATATAACTTTGAAAAGGATTTAGTTACAGTTTGTGGGAAATATTTTATGTATTTAATTTTTTTTCTATTTAAATGTTCCTGTTAAAACCCGTTTCATTTTAAATGGTAATCTGTTTTTATTTAATATTTTTTGCCTAAAAATTTGGAGGATAACCCAGTGCCGTTTGAAATATTAATTTGAAAGTTCAAACCATTTCAAAATTCGTATAATATTAATTCGTAGCAATCGTAGCCCGTAGCTGACAAATCGGTCGTTCCACGTAGTCACTTACAAGTTGTAAGTTACAACCTCGTAGCCTTTACACGTTTTAAAAATAATCATTAAATTTTACTCGTTAGATGCAGAAGGAAAATTCGTAACATGAGAGTTTTAAGCCATTCAGTTATAACTTTCTTACATTCATACAAAACTTTAGGATGAAATTGTAGTTTGGTGTTTATCTCGTTTTAAATATTTTGTCTTGCAAAACTCGAATGAACCATTGCGGAGTGGGCCACAATATCACTACCGTCTTCTATCACGGCTGGCAGAACACATATATTTATGATATATATTTATTTAATATAAAAACAATGCATAAATAAATATACAACTATGCTATACTATTTTAAATTGGTTCAATAACGGAACCTATAGGGCGCAGCAATAAGTCTAAAATAATGTTTTAAGCGAAAATAAAATAAATAAATTAAGTTGATTCAAAAAAGATTCTTGTTAAATTAAATATATAAAATTCCTCCTTGCCATCAGGTACTATGGACGGTCCACGAAGACGATGAGATGTGGAGCATGTGGCCTGGCATGCCATACATGTGGTTCGCCTGCCATTGGTTGGCCATGTCGCACTCCTGCTACAACCCCATGATCTACTGCTACATGAACGTACGGTATCGACGCGGGTTTAAAGAGGTATAACATTTTGGTACTTTCAATTTTAATTTGTTTTTCTGCATGCATGTGGACGTTTATTTATTTATTTAACAATTTATGTACACACTTAATACAGAGAAGAAGAAAGGAACAGAAAATAGGTACAAAGGTAATGCTTATTTCTAAAAAAATCTCTTCCAGCATACCTGCGACAGGAGATATTAAAAAAAGAGATGCAGACATAGTGTGTAAAAGAAAAAAAAAGAATTGAATACATAAAACATAAACCAAATTAAAATAATAATTTAAAATATAAAATACAATACAAAAATATACTAACTTATGTATTAATACAAAACAAAATATATACCAATAAAATAAATACCTCTGCAACTATGACGGAATGGAAAGATAATGTTCCTTTACTCTTCTTTTGAAAACTGCAACAATTTGGCAGTCTCTAATGTCAGGCGGAAGTGAATTCCACAACCCACAGCGTGTACAGTGAAGGAGTAGGAGTAGAAGTCGGTAGAGTGGGGAGGGGATTTAAGGAGTTTCCTTAGATGCGACCTGCAAGGTGCATCAGAAGGACGGGAGTAGGAAAAGCGTTCTCGCAGATAGGAAGGCGTTTTTGGGTTATGAAGGATGTTAAATAGCAGACACAATATCCGAGAGTTCCGGCGAAGTCGAATTGGGAGCCACTTGAGTATGTTGCGAAAGTTGGAAACGTTATCGCGGTAGATTTATTTATTTGTATACACCGTGACTTTTAATCGTTTAACAACGGATGCCCACAACATGCATCTAATGACAATTAAACAGTCATTAGAAATAATAATGATAAGCATTTATGAGATTTTAATCATTTAAAAATAAAAATATTATTCACTATAATGTATGACGGACGACGTAGTTAGAAACATCCTGAGCACGGTCCGTGTTTATTTTTCTTTGGAGTAAAAAAAATAATGATGTCAGATTCTATGAGCGGACCTTTGTAAGACGGCTAAAAAGTCACGGTTTATAGTGGTATTAATGTAGAAATTATCCCGCGAGAAGGTTTCGTTTATATTGTCCACGTTTATCGTGATTAGAACCTGTCTTTGTGTTCCGACAGGAATTTTATTATTTTATATATGGCTCCTATACAGACTATACACTTTGAGTGAACTTATTAACTTAAACATGTTCCGAAAAATGCTTTGACCTAGAAACAGTACCTATCTAACATCCCGGACGTCAGAAAGACACCCGGAAATCTAAAGATAAAAGAGCTCCTCTGTCTCACATTTCGGAGTTGTTTTCTAAATAAGAATAGCTACTCTAAGATATCTTTAAAACGTGACTGGCACACGCTATTCAGAAAAAATATATACACGTCATTCATATTCCTAGCTGTTCGAAAAAACAGCTCCATACAGACTACCCATGCCAATTAATTTGAATTTCAGATGTGTTTTCTCGTGCAAAGGGACGCTATTTTTGTCCTATTACGTAGGTAATCCATCCAAGGTTGTGTTTCATTAGTCCATATTATCCTTTTGTTGCGAAAAAATACTAGCGGAAAAATATTTTATACAAGAATTATTGGAAAAACAAGAAAACTACGCAGGAATGTTTACATTCAAGACCTAAACGTATCTTTTTAAAAGTTTTAACGACAAACAAGATATCATAACTTGTGTCTATTTTTAGTAGTTTGCAGAAACCAATAATACATTAATGAGGATGATGAAAAATAATATGGTATATAATGAAGTTTTGATTCAAGTTGTCGTTAAAATTAGGTTGATATAACGCTACTTTTTCTGAAATTGTATTGAGTTTTACTTTTACTTTGATAGATACTCGGTGGACTGCTGTGTTTGAAAAAGAATGACTCCAGCAGACTTTATCAGCGCTCAAGTATTTGTGAAGGCCTACCTTTATCTGGTAAGAAACTTTAAAGTTTTATTAGCGGCATCGGTTTTTTGACAACATACATAACATCACGCCTGAAATCTCCGAAGCATTAGGCAGAACTATACTGAACACCCTCATTTAGCCAGTTAAGTTTTAAGTCCCATGTAATAGGGGTCATCATCCAGGCACAACTCCAGTTTCCGTGGCTGCTACTGAGAAGTTCTTGATAGAAAAATCAAATAGCACTTTGCCCGACCCGGGAATCATACCCAGGACCTCATGCTCAGCAGTCGCTCTTGCGTCTTAAGAAGGAAACACCTCAGTATCGTTCTAGCTTGAAGGACATTAAGGTACACTGACTTTGTAAAAGGACAGGTGATTTGAAGGTGGGCGAAATAGACAGAGTACGTACATATATAAAAGTGGACTATAAACAAAACTTTCTAAAACTAACTAACAAACCCAACTAACAAACAACAACAAAATGTTGTGAAATTCCTAAATACCTTTCAATTGGAAGGTATTTAGAAATTTCACTACATTTATAGCCTAGCTGATCGGCTGACTGGGTGGATGAAACACATAGTAAGCTCATTGTATACTGGATGTTTCAATGTTTTTTTTTATGGATTATTAGTATTAACAAAATACTCCTGCCCTAGTAACCAGTGTTTCAATTTATTGTTGTATTATCGTCCCCCATCATCATCATCAGCCTATATTGTTCCCACTGCTGGGACGCAGGCTTCCTCTCTATGAGAGGGAATGGGCTGTAATCCACCACGCGGGCCCAGTGCGGGTTGGTAGATGTCAATGTCTTCGAATTTTTAGTTCTAGGACATGCCGGTTTCCTCACGATGTTTTCCTTCACCATTTTGAGAGCAGCGGTGATGAAATAAATTACACAAAGTAATGCGCCTGCCTGGGTTCGAACCTACGACTTACTGCTCGTAAGTCGGGGCTGCTACCACTGGGCCACCGCTGCTCTCTACCACCGCTGCTCTCTCATATGGTATGAAAATCAATGAATTGCAAAAGCCAGTTATCCGCGACTTAAGAACAAATAGGAAAACCATATAACAAATGTCAGGCAAATGCCCATTAGATACACCATAACAGCGCCCATCCAGTTGAGGGCCCTAATCCTCACACTGCTATAACTTCAAGGAAATTTGATATTGCATTTATAGATCAACTTCGAGGAATGCAACCAATCGATCCAATCGTTTCAAGAAATACCTATAAACTGAACTTGAGCTGAACTGAAGATAATAGCTGACATTGTAGTTGTGTTTTTCGTGAATACATTGTTATTGTTATTCAAGAAAACGTAAAGTACCTTATTATCTATCAACATAAACATTTGATTACTTCTTTTATCCGATGCAGGGTCAAGTTTTATAGGATGATATATCCCGTGAGATCCCGTGGGACAATTAATCCACGCGGGCGAAGCCGCAGGCATAAGCTAGTTTTTATATAATCTCTTACCAGCCTACTGTGAAATTCGGCTTTGGACAAAGCTGGCTTTTACCTTATAAAACCACATGGACTAAAATTTCAACAGTCCTGCCCTTATACATTTAAATGGCCTTACATTATGTTCGCTTTCGGTTACTCTGTGGGATATTAAAGTTAAATTGCTTTCGGGAATAATATTAAAACTAATAAGAGTTCTTAACGGTTTAACACACCACTTTAAAGGGTCGATGACTTGTTTTTAGTTTGACATTAGATTTAGAATAGCCCCCATGACCCCAAGTCACTTTGTTACTTTTGTTTTTATTCAAACAATGGTTTTGAGTAACTCAACTAATTTGAATGGATGGATAGCAAATAAGAAACGGCTGTATTGGTATTGTTTCGTATCAAGCTCTGATTGACTCTATTTCGTTTTCTGGTATAGTATGGAAAATATCTAAAATAGTTGTAGCTCCTTTCATGTTTTGTGATTCCTCGTAGCTATTCCGTTCCTTCGATGAATTTTATAGCCCAAAAAGGTACACTAAAAATACCGATGGGTTTAACACTCAGAAAAGTAATATACTTACCTAGTTGTGTCTCCTTTATAAAGCCCAGCGTTCTTGTATATGTTAGAACTTTAAAATAAAATCTACGCTCTGCTATTCTTGGTCCTATTCAATTTTATGTGCATTATTAGATCTGTAGTGATCCAGGAATTTAGCGCCATACGCGTATCGATGTGTAGCTAATTTTAACTTTACTTGTAACTTTCTCCTTAGTAAATAGCAATTCAACCTAAATAAATAGATAGCCCTGACAATAATAAAGAAATAACCATAGTAATAAAAAAAAAAGCAGAAATATGTAAGGCATCTTAGCTAACGTTGCTGCGTTAGAAAAAAACACAATTTTTTTCGCAAAACGCAAGCAAGTGGTCCCGTCGCAGTATCTGGCTCTTTCCAGGGGGCCTACTCTCTAAGTCCGTCAACGAAAGTACGGGTCCGTCCGTAACTAGCTCCATAATTTGAAATGAACCCTACTCCCTAATAATTTCAGATTCATGAGTTTTGAAAACACTTCGGGAGTAAGGACAACTGTCCAATAGTATTGCCATTCATTTTTAGTTCTTGCCCCTAACGAATATTATGTCCGTAAGTGATACGGAGTAGGAAATGACTGTAACTTCGGCCGAAACTACGGATTTCGTGCTTAGAGAGTAGACCCCCAGATGCGACGGGGGTTTGGTCGGGAACGTAACATCACACAAAAACTGTAGGTATACAAAAAGGAACTAAAGACGCGGCCGCCCGTAGAAATAATGTTATTTTGCTTTTTTATCGAAAATCTACAAAACCTTTTTATTGCAAATTAAGTTTCTATCCACGACAGTTTTATGTAATTTCTACTACGAGATTAGAGCCGTAATAAATCATTGTCAGATTTAAATTCTTGGTTATTGTAATTTACTAGCAATAGCAAATAGGGAACATGGAAATATAACAAACTGTTGTTTCTCGTTATGGTCGCTAAACGTACGTATTAAGTATGTTTCATAAATGATAAAACTCATCAACTCTTAAACGTCTGTTGCTGCACAAAAACTTCGTGATTTGGTCTAGATGTCGGAAACGATTCTATTCCCTGGTTGGACAAAGTGTTATTGGGTTCTTCCAGGTAGGATGGCACTTAGACCTATGCTTAACCCTTCGGGAAATACAGGATTGATTTGATGATGTTAATTTCATGATTATATTTGTTATTCTTAGAACTGGTGGGTGTGAACGGCACTGGTACAGGGCATCGCCGCGGCCTCTTCGTGTGCAGATGCCAGATGTCCAGGAGTGCTGGAGTCCCCAACGGCAGCAAGAGTACCACCTGCACACTATGCACGTCGAAACAACCCCCTCGGTCTTCTGGAAACTCGTCGTCTCTGCCCGTCAGAGCTGCCTCAGTGCGCTCACAATTCTTTTAAGAGCGGGCTAGTTTTGATACTTTAAAAATAGTGCATCAATGGACTTATTTTTCAGTACTAATAGTTATGTGAAGCAAATTCTACCACGATAATTGATGTGGGAAAAATAAAAAAGTCTGGGAGTACGTATATACTTGGGACAGACTTTTGACTTATAGCGATGAATGGACAAGACCGCGAAATCAAGCGTCGTATCAAAATAGGGTGGAGTGCTTTCGGTAAGCTGGCCGACGTACTCACATCGAAGCGGGTGCCCATGAACCTGAAGCATTGCATGTTCGAGCAGTGTGTCCTCCCAATCATGACGAACGGGCCTAAAACTTGGACGTTCACCAAAAACACTTTACACATCCATGCAAGCCACTCAGAGAGCTTTAGAACGAGCCATGTTGGGCATCTCCCTCTACGAACGGATTAAAAAGACAGAAGACTTACGGACATAGCAAAAGGAAAGTGGAAGTGGGCGGGCCATATTATATGCCGTGAACTGAATGGAAAATGGGGGCAGAGTGTTGGAGTGGGGACTAAGGAACGTGGGAAGACAACCGACTAGGTGGACAGACGATCTCATTGAGTGGCCGGATGGTGCTGGATAGCCATGGCACAAAGCCGCCAAAAGTGGAGAGATTTGGAAGAGACCTACATTCAGCATTAGGCGGCCAAAGTTTGAAGAAGAGAAAAGAGAATTGATGTGAGTTTTATATCTATTAATTACGAAATGTCATCGATGAATAAAGTATTATATTAGTTGTTAAACATAAGTTTTCCCCCTGTTTTTTATTTGTACTCAATGTTTTTTTTTTCACTCATGTTTCTACAACCTTGGACGTTTTGTACAATGAATGTGTATCATGCTCAGCATCAGACATGGCAGCATCGAAGTCTACGGCTGAACACCTTTTGAAGTGTCCAAACGCAACCCACAGCTCTGAGCAGAATTCATGCCTTTTTCATACAGCTGCTTTTCCAACCGCAGATTGCAGATTTTTAACCATTAATTACCATAAAACATTTTGGTTTACTTTAAACGTATTTGATTTCTATACACAGCATTGGTGTAAGCTTGAAAATTAAGTATTGATATTTTAGACGTATTCGAAATTACCGATTAAAACACTAATTATTCTTTTCCAGGCATTACTATGGCTTTTTCCCGAGTATTTTAGCCAATATTGCGTCCGTTCCTCATTTCCTTTTTTCAGAGCATTCATGGCTAGGGAAAACGGCATATATATAGCAATGAGGGTTTTAGATAATTTTTCAGACACCAGAATGAGATGGTGATGATAATTGCGCAACATAGGCGCCTGGTCTTAACAACTGTCAAATTGTTGGTACTGAATTTTACGCCAGTGAAATTTTTTTCCGAAAATTTATCGTATCTCTGCACTGTTTCTTTTTTTTATTAAAATCTTAAATTAACAGTATACGTATTAATTGAACCATGTTATAAAATGTGACATAATATTGTATTATGAAACTATAAAAAAAGCTCCTCGCCACAATAGTGTGTGATCATAAAAGTAAACCATACCTCGGCTATTATGTTTGTTTTTAATTAATTTGGTTATTCAAATCGTTTATCAATGAACTAACAAAAAATGAAATGACAGCGGGAATGGCTTTGGTAAATGTGCAGTAGATGGCCAAACAAAATTCCTCAATTCAGTCACTTTATTATAAGTAGTTCACAATGAACTAAGTTATTTGCTCGCAAGACAAACCTTTGACAAAAGCCTTTGTACGATGGTAGTTTGTCGTACATTCGCGACGAGAAGTGGTTGCAACTACTGTTTAGTACATGTACGAAGAACACCACAAACTTCTTGGTTCAGACAGACACAGAAGCTTACTATAAAGTTTGTGGTGGATGGGTGGATATTTGTTACTCACGCTAAAACTACTAAGTGTATTTTGATGCAACTTTATAGTATAACTAATATAATGTAGTTTATAGATCAGAATAAAATTAGCTTTTGATGCGGTTTTTTTAAATAGATAGAGTGATTAAAGAGGAAGGTTTATATGTATAATAACTATATATTTTATACCCGTGCGAAGCCAGAGCGGGCCGCTATGTTTTTATATACAACATTCACGCAGTTTTTCTGTAGTGTATTTAGTATCAGCATTGCACCCGTGCAAAGCCGGGGTGGGTCGCTAGTAAAATAATAATTTAAATGTAGTGGGATTTGTTTTAATTTTATTTATAGTTGCTTTTAAGGAATCTTGTTTTTAACCCCCGACCAAAAAAGAGGGGTGTTATAAGTTTGACGTGTGTATCTGTGTATCTGTGTGTCTGTCTGTGGCATCATAGCTCCTGAACGGATGAACCGATTTTGATAAATTTGGTTTCGTTTGAAAGGTGTGTTAATCGAGAGTGTTCTTAGCTATGTTTCATGAAAATCTGCTCAGCCGTTTGAAGATCATCACCTCTTTTCTAAAGAAGAGAAATGAAATATTTCCACAGGTCTGGTTGATTCGAAATTATGCACGTTCATATTTGATGCATAGACATGAATTCTATCATGATCTCATCCTGCAGCCAGGATCGTCTTCTCACGAGGGAACTCTTCAACGTTTAATAGCACAGACACGAAACTTTGCATACGAGTTCATTTTTGATTGATCGATAATTACGATTTGTATCATGAACTTATCCTGCAGCCAGGATCGTCTTCTCACGAGGGAACTCCTCAACAGTTAATGGCACAGACACGAAAATTTGTATGCACGTTTATATTTGATGGATAAACATGAATTCTATCATGATCTCATCCTGCAGCCAGGACCATCTTCTCACGACCGAACTCCTCAACGTTTAATAGCACAGACTCGCAAATTTTCATAAGAGTTCATATTTGATGAATAATCACGATTTGTATCATGAACTCATCCTACCGTCAGGATCGTCTCCTCACGAGGGAACTCCTAACCGGATAATAGCATAGACACGAAACTTTGCATATGAGTTCATATTTGATGGATAATCACGATTTGTATCATGAACTCATCCTACTGCCTTGATCATCTCCTCATGAGGGAACTCCTCAACGGTTAATAGCACAGACATAAAACTTTGTAAACAGAGTATAACGGAAAGGGTATATACATACTTGAGGGTGTGCTACAGACCATCAAACTCCTGTGTCCTGTGTCCTTGGAGGACTTCGGCTTACGAAAGTAAAATAACCATAACCAGGTGCACAGGCATCATCTGGATTATGCGGGGTACCGGTTGTTTTAAGTTTAAAAAGCATAAAATAAAAATTAAATTAAAAATTTAAAAAACCCCCGACAGAAAAACCTCTAAAAAATAAAATATCCGAATATTGTCCCTTTACGTTTAATATACCTTACTAAATTATTTTATTCCAAGCGTCGTAGCGTCGGGGGGCCGCTAAGTAGACCGCTTAGTACAAGCAGATGAGCTACGCACAGAAAGTGACAAACAAAGCGGTCCTCCGACGCAGCGACGCTTGGAATAAAATAATTTAGTAAGGTATATTAAACGTAAAGGGACAATATTCGGATATTTTTATTTTTTATTTTGTAGAGGTTTTTCTGTCGGGGGTTTTTTAAATTTTTAATTTAATTTTTTGTTATAATAGTTTCACTGACACAAACAGGGTTTATAGCATACTATGAAGTCATAGAATAGCTTTTGCATGTGTCTGCAATACATAAATGTAACTTTCGTTGAAACCATTCTTTTTTGTAACATCTGTTTGAAACGGAGTAAGTAAAAAATTGATGTTATTAACGTTATTCAATGCATAAATCTCATGTGACATGCAGATTTCCGAAAAAGGTTTTTCAAGATATTTAAAATAACGTAGCGCAGGCGGTCCTGGTTATTTGGCAAGAAATTGTTGATTTTTAATTTGCAAAAAGGCTGCCAGGTAAAAATGAGACTTAAAAAACTATTAGATTATCCTTGACAAACATCCATACTTACATTGAAGAGGGGTCTTATTCTAACAGTGAGCTGCCTAATAAGAATAAAGAAAAAACATTTATTGGCCCTGGAACATGATATAAGAAAGTAAAAAAATAAAAAGTAGTCACAAAATATTTGTTTCTGCGAAAAAACACAGAGCTATAAAGGTAAGATTAACATCTTGACCGTAATAATACACAAGCGACTTAATCAAGATACTTTTCACTAGCAATAATAGCTTATTTTAAATACCCCTTATACTAACGGGTTTATTAGAGAAAGATAAAGTATTTTCAACAAAACAAAACAATCCTAGAAAAGAGAAAGTTTCAACCAAGTTAAAATAATTACGTAAGTTATTAGTCTATGATCAAAGCTGAAACTTGCAAAATTACAGGGAAAGTTCCAAATGAAAATACAAACTTTTAAATCGATGAAGAGATTTGAATTGAAATACTAATTTTGATGGATGTTGAAACTACAGATTTTTTATTAAATTCATAAGTAAGTGTTTCGAAATAAAAACATTAATACCTCTTTTAAAGTACAGACGCCAACACTTCAAGCTACCCAAAACTGTCGAATTTTCCAAATCAACCTTGAAGCTAATTTTTTAACCATAAAGTTGAAATCCAAACTTAAGTGGCAGGGGGCAAGGCACATAACTCGCAGAACGGATGGCCGATGAGGCCGAAAAGTTCTGGAATGGCGACCGCGAACCGGACGACGATGCGTTGGAAGGCCTCCCACTAGGTGGACCGATGACCTGCGGAAGGTTGCGGCGATTAGCTGGATGCGAGTCGCACGGGACCGGTCAATGTGGCGACACTTGGGGGAGGTCTAACTCCAGCAGTGGACGTCTTTTGGCTGAAATGATGATGATGATGATGAAAGTTGAAATCTATTAAAGTTTAAGAGATTTTGACGTTACAACGTCTAATAAATCGATGAACGCCGGCTGCATGCACGAAAAAGGATGACACATTGTCCCGTTACGCTCATTGTACGCTTGCGCCGCGCCGCATCAATGTTTTGTTATGACGTTGCCACGTTAAACTATCGTCCGTAAACCAACTTTACAGACAACCAATTTTTTTTTTAAGCTTGATGTGCTGGTGTCTGTACGTAACATTGAACATAATTTAACTACCTATAGGAGAACAAGAAAATGAGGCAATTGAGATTGGCCATCGAGCTGGGAAAAATGTAGACAATTCCGCTAAGATTTCGTAATCTCCGGACTTAGTTTTCTAATAAAGAAGGGCTCTCGTTCCCTAAAGGTAAGCTCCCGTTGTCACTTTTTATTAGAGGTTAATTCCCGTGTTTAGAACATACCTACACAAGTATCCAAAAAAAAACCTCTTATTTACTTACTCAATTTTTTGACAATGATCATTTTGATAATAAATAAATAAAATAAGGCAATATGCCAAAAATAAAAATATAACAATTCCAATTTTAAAAATTGAGATCAAAAGCATTTATATTTATTTATTTACAATTAATTAATTTTTAATTAATTAATTTTAATTATTTACAATTAATTTTTTTTTTTTACAATTAATTTTTTTTAATTTAAAATAATGATTATCACTGTAATGAGACTTATAAGGAAACTTCGTATGAATATGAAATTTTTGCTAAATAAACCTTAAGTAAGAGGTTTGTACACATGATTAGCAATAGATAACTCATTTAAATACTTTCCCAATGTTATGTCTACAATCGTAAATGGTCCAAAATTACTCATGCAGGTCCTTTAAACTTTACATAAAACAATATCACGCCTGTATCCCCGAAGGGTTTGGCAAAGGTGTAACTAAAAGTATACCCACATGTCGCCAGTTATGTTTAAGTCATGACATGTAAGGGGGCGAGCCTAGTCCGAGAGGGCCGATGCCTGCCAGGGCTGCGGGACTGTTCGAAAGAGATACCGTGGTCCAGGAACACAAAGGGCTAAGAAGGAACATGGATGGGTTTTAGTCAGTACAAGTCTGACACTCCCTCCCACTCCGCCCAGAGCGGGGGTGGGGGGGTGTGGGTGAGGGGGTGGTTTATTTGATGATTTCCCATCCGTAAAAAAAAAGGTGGCTATCCTATCGCCATCCACCGGACACATATCAAGACTCCGTGGCTGCTTCTGAGAAATTACTGATAGAAGAAATCAATGACAGTTTGCCCTACCTGGGAATCGAACCCAGGTCTCTTAGCTCAGCAGTAGTCAGCAGTCATTTAAACTTTATTAACGTGAATTGGATTTATGAATAGACAACGATTGTACGAGCCATCGTTTCTCTCAATGGAATTTTGTTTCATTACAATAATTAATTTCATGGTCTGGTGAATTGTCACTGTATTTGAATAATAAAGTAACTTTCTATTGAAATGATTATTTAGATCTATTTCAGTTAAACCTTTGAATAGAGCATTAAGCCACATTGTTGAAATGTCTCTCTTCTTTGGATTTTAATTAATAGTTTCGAGCAATTAAATGCTAACGCGCGGATTATATTCTTAGGAACGTATCGTCTTCTTATTCATAATGCACTTTCTATAGTGAAACTTCACGGTACACGTTATCAAAAACTTGTATTAATTAACTTCTCAAATACATTATGTAAAAAGTACTGACGTTTTTATTACCAGTTTCACGTATTTTCACAGAATCTGTAGAATCCAAGCTCGAAGAAACTTCTTCCGGGCTTTGCTGATAAGTTTTTTTGGTAGCAGGTAGCTGTCCAGAGCTTGTGAAGATAAATAGCGCTACGTTCGTCTCCTGTCACCTTCCTCTTCAAAATATACACGGTGTGGAAAACGCGCTTATGCCTATGCCGCGAGGTATTTCAGGCGAGATAATATGTTGAGACTAGGGAAGCAGTAAACCCCAAAGTTTGTTCTTGTGTGAAATCATAAACAATGCATGGTCAGTCATGAAAATGTTCTCGGAAAACTGGGTATGTAAAAGCACCCAGTTTCCCGAGAACATTCACCTTCTCGAACATCACGCTTGTAAACCCCGTAAGGTTTTGCAGACGTGTACTTGATAGTAAACACCCACATTTCGTCAGTTATGTTTTCCATTGTAAAAGGGGTCGGGCCTATTTCCATCAACAGGGCACTAATCCAGACTCCATGACTGCGACTGAGAAATTCCTGATAGAAAAACCCAATAACACTTTGCCCAATCCGGGAATCGAATCCAAGACCTCATGCTCAGCAGTCGCGACAAACGAAGCAGTCAAGGTAGGTACCTATAATTATAAAAATAAAATCTTTAGTGATGCGTTTAGAATCATTTACTTACCACATACTAAATGATGATCATGGATAATCCAGTATCTAATGACATTACCTATTTACCTGATGACAATTTGAGAAATCGAGCTTCAAACTTGTTGACTTACACTATTGGTGAGGTTCTTCAGAAAGGTGTTCCTAGTACTCGCAACCGGCACCGGCGTGCCTTTTGCCTAATTTTTCGAGGCAATAAGAGTATGTAAAGATCGTTGCAGGTGACGTACTATGGTTTCTGCATACCCCCATGGGATTAAGTTCATGATGTATGTTCACTAAAAAAGTTTGAATCTTGTTAACATTTCATTTAAAATCTAGTTTTATACAACGGGCGTTTGCCTTAAATTGTTCGTCAAATATGTATTTGGAAAAAACACGCAACTAGCATGAAATTTTCTAAGAAATAGTAAACTAAATAAAGAAGCCCTATACATGGCCCGACCCACCGATATCTTGTGACACCTTATTTTTATTTCGTATGGCGACAAAGGGCACCAAATAATCTTATTTGAATGGAAGTAATAGCTTATCCATTTGGATGGCGATACA
Organism: Cerastis leucographa; assembly: GCA_963082945.1. Lineage (NCBI taxonomy): Eukaryota > Metazoa > Arthropoda > Insecta > Lepidoptera > Noctuidae > Cerastis > Cerastis leucographa. The sequence goes on along the minus strand of OY720356.1, from coordinate 12,667,681 downwards.
TCCATAAAAACTCGACATAAAAGCCTCTTTTATGAACAGGCCAGGCCTTCACTTTCCTATCTTATGCGGCGAGATAAAATGGCATAAGACTGTTTATAAAACGAATATATTTATCCTAAACGTTTTTGATGAATAGACTAGAATACAATAGTCTAGTGGTATATTCCCAAGTCCCGCAAAATGTTATTGGGTTTTCAATTACAAATTCCTCAGAAGGAACATAGATTCTGTAACAATAGGCTTGCCCTCTAATAGGGACATGGGTTTTCAACATAACTGGCGAAATACATAGGTGTATCTACATACTATGTATACACCCCTGCTTAACTTCGGGGAAAACCAGCTATGTTACACTGATTGAGTTTCCGAGAATATGGTGTCATGGTTCTAATGTGATGCTCCATGAATTACATTATATTTGAATGTAAATGCAAAACACGTAACACTACGAGTACCCACCAAATTTTCAGTGTGTTTTTCTCTATTTTCGACTTACTCTGTTTGCTCACAATGCCAAATATTTTCTGGTTGTTCAACGCCAGTGGGGCGATTTATATTTATGGCTACTGTGATAGTAAAACGGTTTGTTATCTTTCATATAATGGGTGGCGCATTCATACGTATTAGGCACTAGTTATGTGTTATTAATAGAAAGTAGTTGAAAAGTCGTTAATTCTGAGACAATATTAATGAATTTATTTAAAAATATAGAAATATGTTCAGAGTTAGGTACGTAACAATAAAAAATACAAAAATAAAATTCAGCATGCATTCAATAAATAATTACATTGTAATCACTTATATTCCTCAATAATAATTAGGCGGTCTGCATCCTTGCCAACTTTGTAAAATGACAATTCTTTTCATCAAGACATCACTCATAATCAGCGTTTAACATACCTAGAAGAATACAGCCCCCGTGTTCACAAACGCATCGATTCGATTTCGATTGGACAAGTCGTATGTCTATCTTTTTTTGGCATTACGAAAGCGAGCGAGATAGAGATATGACTTTCCGAATCGAAGCGTTTGTGAATAAGGTGGCAGGTCTCCTCTCTTTTTTTTAAAGTGAAAACTTCTTTAGCAGCGTTATGCACTTTTGTGATGGGTAAAAAATGTTAAACTCGCGTCAGGACACGTGACCTGATTCATCCCGATTCATTGAATTCATCTAGGTTTGTTACTCGAGTGAACACGTTCAATAGTCGATTGGTGTTCAGTGAACTATATCACTGTTCAGACAAGGGAGATTGGGTGGGTACTTACATCTAACTACACGAACGGCAATTAGAGAATTCGGTTTCTCTCAATTTGGTTATTGACTACAGATAATCCCGGGATGGAGCCGAGATTGTTGGCAGGTCATGAAAAATCAAGTACTATGTTAAAATTTGCTTGTAAATTATCTCTATATTGACAAAATAATGTAACTAAATAAACAATCAGGGAACTTTATTTAAACTAATAATTTATATCAATACCTTTACAACAAGACACTGATTTGCAAATTGCAAAAAAACGTAACAAAACTTTAATTCCAATAGTATCAAAAGATTTTTTTATTATAACGTGCATACAACTAAATATATTATTATAGCTGGGAAATCTCACAGAATTAGAAGAATCATCGCAAAAAATTATCCCTAATGAAGATCGATCTTATGAACCGAGGCGTACGGGACGGACGCAAAATAATCAAACTGCTTACTCCGCTCACAATTAGACTAAAATAGCCGTTCTGAGACAAGCCAAGATTATCTGCTTGGCTTCTTGTAGGAACAGCGTGATGACTTTCATTCGTCTATTTACACACTAGCGGAAAGTTTTAAAATAATTATATAAAAATAATAGTTTAAAAAAAAAAACTAAAAAACACGCTTTTTATAGAAAACCGAACTAAAAATATAAAATAAATTTTTAATTAAGAAAAAAAGCGTGGGGTGCCTTGTGTAAATAGTTATATAGTACATTACACACCTAGGGCAGTAAAGTAAAAAATGCACCCCACAAACTATTATTTATTTTATACTTTTTAGTTTGGTTTATTTATAACTGCTTGTTTTTTTTTTAACTATTATTTGCTCTGTTGAATTAAAAATTCTCTTTGGTATTCGAAAATTTCCTAATATTAGATAAATGGTTTAAGATAATGGTGGAAATTTAAAATTAACATCACTTCCTGCCTTATCGACTATTGATGAAAATTATATAAATTAACAAAAAACTTATTTTGCAAATTGAAAAATGGAATCCTACCAAAAACATTTCATGTAAAATGTTGCCAAGACGACCACATAAGGTTTGCCCTGTGAACAAGATATCAGATCTCATGTAGAGCCAATCTTCTGAATCTACTCGGCCTAACTCAACCGACCCTAACTTTACAAATTCTACATATCAGTAAAAATGTATGGCTTCGCCGTTTCGCTACCGTCGTGGAGGTGATGCAAATATTTAGTTTCTGAAGTAAGTAACGAAACAGCCAAGCCATACATTTTTACTGATATGTTCATTTCCATTCTTCCATTCGTCCATTCAGTTCTTTTTGTAAGTTGCTAGGCAGTCTTTTAGTGTTTATTTGTTTCTTCTTTTTTCCATACCAAATTTCGGCTTTCTAACACTTCAGGAAGTACCCTAACATTTTGAAGTCTCATACCAACTTCCACCCCCCCCCCCATTTTAGGGGATGGGGGGCAAAAGTTATAAGTTTATGATTTTTTTTGTTGTTTGTATACTAAACTTAGATTACAAACCAAATTCCAGCTTTCTAGCACTTCAGGAAGTAGCCAAATATTTTGATGATCATCAGTGTGTCAGTGAGTGTGTCAGTGACGAAATCGGTGTATTTTAGATATCAATTAAATCTAAAGTATTAGAGCTATTCAATTGAGACTTTGTATGTTTAATAAGTCTATTATTGACATCATATCCTTTTTTTTTCGGATGGGAAATCATCAAATGACTTCTCCCGCTCTGGGCGGAGCGGGAGGGAGTGTCAGACTTGTACTGACTAAAACCCACCCATGTTCCTTCTTCGCCCTTTTTGTTCCAGGGCCGCGGTATCTCTTACGAACAACCCGCAGCCCTGGCAGGCATCGGCCCTCTCGGGCCCCATCCGGTTTGCTGACATCTCCTTGAGGCGCGCGTGGAACACGTACGCGCCGTCGACACGGCCTGTCGTCATAAGACGAACGGACGGTGAGCTAGCCCATTACTCACCGTCCACAGGCTCGCGCCTACGGTGGCCGGGGGCCACTGGTTGCCCCCCGACGCCCGGGGCGTCTCCCGCGGCGGCTGGGACGTGAGGTTCTCTCCCTCTCACGTTCCGCCACCTCCTTCGCTAGCATGACTGCTTCGCAGAAGGAGGCGACGGCATCCCATTCCCTCTCGCTCCGGACCATGGATTGAACCAGGGCCGGTCGCGAGAGGTCACCGCCGCCAATCGCCGCTACGAGGACACGGCGGTGCTCAGCCCAAGCGGGGCAGAGCTCCACGGTGTGCTCCACCGTGTCCTCCGGCCGATCCTCACAATGGTAACACCCGGGCGTTTCCTCCCGCCCAATTTGGTGCAGGAACCTCCCGAAACAACCGTGTCCGGTGAGGACCTGCGTCAGGCGGAAGGTGAGGGCGCCGTGCCGCCTCTCTAGCCACTCCTCAAAGAGGGGACTTATCGCCACTATTGTGGCGTGCCCTTGACATCATATCCTGAGAATATGAACTATCTGGTACATCGGAAACCAACTCAATGAGGTTTCAAAAAACGAGAAAAGGTAGGTAGTGCCCTTGCGCTTCGCTTGGCTCGTCTTGGCGGGGGCACTACCGTACCCCCAGATAATTTTATCAAATTAATGTATTGTCATCGGTCCTCGATAAGTCTACAAAGTTTGAACGAAATCTGGCTGTTTAAAGTGGGTCAAAATCGCGCCCAAAGGAGTCGGTTACAAACAAAAATACAGATGAAGCTAAAAAAAAAAAAAAAACTTTTGTTACACTTTATCACTTATTTCTCATGTCTTCCAGTTTTTTTTAAATCTGTAATGACCAGGCAGAAACACTACGATTTTATTATATGTATAGATATACTAATTTAGAAAATTAAGCTTGAAACTCATGTCATACAATTTTTCTGGTTCAAATCTTCAGTGCAGTGGAGACAATGTGACAGTAATGACTCTTGCCGGGTGATTTAGTGAACTCAGTTTGGCGTCATTAAGTGTACAGGAAAATCCATTTGTCTGTCCCAATGAGGTAATTCCTTAATCTATGTTTCACGGGATTCTCGAGGTAAGTGATGGAGTATCATGAAGGAGGCTTCCTTTCTGATTATCATCATCCTGCCCCGATTCCAATTTATTTGCGGTCGAACTCAAACTCAAACTCAAAGCATTTATTTCAATTAGACCATTACAGGCACTTTTGAAAGTCAAAATACAAAAAAAAAAAACGCGAAGCTACAGTCCCAGTCACAAGGCATAATAACCTGTGAAAGTACCGTAGTTGCCCATTCTAAAGCGTAGATCTCTATGGAGAAGAATGGGCAAGAAACTCCATGGACACTCTTTTAAATCAAAATATGTCGGGGCAGCATGTTTTATTTTATCATACTTATCCATTACTCGTCATCTCAGCAGCCACTTCCCTTCTAGCCATATTATCCTTAACACAGCCCATCCACCGTTTCTTTGAGGTCTTCCTTGATGAAAAACAAATTCCATTTTGAGGCCACAGAGACAGTCTGTAGGTACTGTCCAACACTTCTAATAATTTATTTAGGTGTAAGTTTGGATGTAGGGGATCTTTGGAACTACTGATCCGATTCCTTCCACCAACGGGAAGCTACATTATTTCTGAGTGTCATAATATATGTATTTAAACCGTTCCCGTGGGTTAATATCTGGAATGAAGCTGCGAGCAAAAGCTTAATATTATAATATCTTAAACCTCTTTGATTGTCATCAATCCTCATAACAAAATGTACAGTCACGAACACTAAAATGTATACCTAAGCACACGTAGCAACTATAAAGGGTGTAAAACACCTCTTAACGAAGCCGAAAGGCACTGGTTTTCCCTGTCATTGCGATCATTTTTTTGTTCTACACCATACCTGGGAACCTTCTAGTTACGGAGATATTAGGGGTCTAAGTTCCAACTTTTTGACAAGTATTTTTTTAAATACAAGTTTTTAGTGTAAGATTTTTACTTTAAACACCTCCGCGACCCCCGTACTATTCAATCCGTCCATCAGCACAATGTTTTGAGTGCGTTACATTGAGTTCTACCACAAAACATGATTTTACACTTCCCAAAAAAAAAGTCGTTGCCCAGCAATAATTTTTGCGTAAAGTAATTTAGTTTCATGTACAGAATGCTTGGTTGACGGCTTCGTGATGAGGTGATTTACACCGTGTATACAAGTACCTATTAGTGACTGAGCGTAGGTCCTGTATCGAACTGTTTTAGAACTACGATTTCACTCTTAGGAATTTTCATATCCAATTAATATTATGAAAAGCCCTAATAGTGAATTTTAACCAAAAGCTTGAATTATTTTGGTATCAAATGTTGCCATGGAAGCCTTAAGTCGGAATAAATTAAACATGAAGATTTTTTTTGTATAATTTACTAGCAACAGGAAGGTTGAACGGTTATCCTGTATCTTCTTTCTTATGGCATATTTGTAAATGACGAAGATCAAAGTCCTACATTTGTAAGGCAACGCTTTTTTTATATTTTTTCCAGGAAAATGTAAAATAACATTATATGTGTTTGTACTCATGGTAGGCTTCCTCAAGTAATATATAGGTATCATTAGGGTAAAAGTAGCTCACAATTACCATATTAATCTGTTTCTGTACCTTTATCCGTGTCTAATCCATATTGGAACAGAGAGACTTGAAGCCAAGCACTTAGGAGTAAGATTTTACTTTAACAATTAAGAACGTAAAAAAAAGTAAGAACTTTATCGATATATTCCTGTTAGCTATTGAAATTATTTTTCATAACTGGGTGCTTGTTGAACTAAAGTGGGATAGAGCTGGGAAGAAGAAGAAGAGGTTGCTTGCTAAACTTACTGTTATTGTTGGCCAACATCATCCAAATGTTGGGCAAAGACCGCTCCCGTATGTTTTCCAGTTCTTTCAAGCCAGTATCAGTGTGGACCACAGGTTCTGTCCAGTTCGTTCCGCTTTCATCCCTTATTATATTTCATTGACATTATTATTTAGATGTTATAATGTATAGTAGGTATTAAGCACAGTTTTATAGCGATCGAAGAATATCATTGAACGCTCGCAAAAAGGTGGTCATAAAAATGAAAGTGTACCGAGTATTGGTAAGGTATAAGATATTTTCGCCCCTTTTAAAAACGGCTATTTTTATTAGACTGTAAGGATTTATGAGCAAATCACATTTGGTTTTATAACTCCGTCATAACTGTGATAGGAAAGGGCGCACCTTGGTAACTTTGAAGGGCACAAAAGAGCTGTAAGTCTCATGAAAGCCGATTTTACGAGCATTATTTACAGTTACCACAAATTATCAAGCTTGATTGAAAACGTTTTCAGGTTAGTTAGTTTGTTTATAAAGTAAACATTGTATAATTATGTCACGACCAAAAATGTTAGTTAGTCAAAACTACTGTTTTTTTGCATCGGAAAGAGAGCAGAGAGGAGAGCAGCGGTGGCCCAGTGGTAGCAGCCCCGACTTACGAGCAGCGAGTCGTAGGTTCGAACCCAGGCAGGCGCATTACTTTGTGTAATTTATTTCATAACCGCTGCTCTCAAAACGGTGAAGGAAAACATCGTGAGGAAACCGGCATGTCCTAGAACTAAAAATTCGAAGACATGTGACATCTACCAACCCGCACTGGGCCCGCGTGGTGGATTACAGCCCATTCCCTCTCATAGAGAGGAGGCCTGCGTCCCAGCAGTGGGAACAATATAGGCTGATGATGACTGTCTTTTTACCGGATAAAATTATTTTACAATAAAAAACATTTACTTAGAAACTCATTAACCGTTGTTAGGTTTTTTGTCACCGTTTGAAAAACATTGTGTTCAATAGAGAAAATCCCAGTTAACTTATTAAGGGTTTTGACTCACACCGGTCAAAAGTGGTTTTGTCGGATGAGCAGTTTTGACCGTAACATAACATACTAAATTATGTTAGTCTTTTTTTATAGCTATAGCTCTTTCTAGACCATACAGGTTTTAAAAAAGAGGTATTCGTACCTGCATGTTATTTTCTTTCCAACTTAATTTCCTTACGTACGCACCAATATTGAGTTTAGTTGGTCTGCCTGGTTGCTGATTGTAACCGTCCGTTTTGCGGACACAATTGGATCGACCGGGTTTACGATAGACTTGCACTACGCTGCCGTCCTATGACTAAAAAGCCGTTAACCCTCAAATGGTCAATTTTCACTTTTTGATGCTACCTGATAGAGTTCAAAATTCTCTATCTTTCTGTCTAAGAAACATTTTTGTAATGTGAACAGTTCCAGAGATATAAAAAAATTGTAGGCCGTTAAGTAACAGAATTTGTGACGATTCCATAACTTGAAAGCGTCTAACCCACATTTCTTCGCTAAATGTACGTTAAAATACCTTAACTACCGGATCTGTCGATTATTTTCTGGTCTTTTACTTAACTACAAAATTACAAATACGTTATCTGATTTTTCTTGACTATAAAGACGCTAAGGGATTATAACTACTTTATAATTCAGTATTTTCTTATGCACAAGTTTTGAAAAGCTAGATTAGATGCAGTTATCCGCCCGTAACGGCGTTTTAGTTAAGTATTTAATACTTTGGTTGTAAATTATGGTTAGCTACAAAGCAGCTAAGCAGCATTACTTAGCTAAAAGGCAGTTTTCCGACTCTTGCGCTTCGTTTACGGTTCGGTATTCTATGTCTTATTTTAGATCATGTTCTACCAATGTGCCGAATTTCTATGAAATCCGATCAGACGTTGAGGTGTGATGGATGAATAAACATCCTAGATCATGAATATCAAACTCTAATTTTATATACTAGCAAATAATTTTATATACTAAATAATTTTATATACTAATAGCTAAATAATTTTATGACTGTGAATTGATGATGATGCCGTCCAGCCGATTTCGGCCACAGCGACTTTGTTCGACGTTTTTGTAGGTGTTTTGGCGTGATGCTCTTTCATGTGCTCTCAAGTTATTAGCATATCTAACTTTGGGCGAAAAACTATGACTTCAAAGCGGACATGTCAGAACACCATTGAAGACATTGTAAGTTATAGCTGTTGGTGGTCTTGCTTTAAGGTCATCACGTTTAATGCAACTTGCCGCTGCTCATGACGTCGAAATTAAAGTCCATTTCGTACCCACATTTTTTTAGTAAGTATCTATTTTTAACTTTGAAAGTGAGCTGGACGAAGAAAGTCATACATAACGAAATCTTAAGACGAAAAGAAACCCCCCAGTCATGCAGACCGTTAATAAAACAAGGGTTTCTAACCTCAAACAAGTTTTTCGGCACCAGAAGTGGGAAAACTAGAAAAGAATCGTAATGTCGGTCGGAGAAAAAAAGTTTTGACTTAAAAACATTTTCGAATGGACCGGAATCAGGAGCTGCTGCTGAGCTGTTCCACCTCGCACACGAAAAGCAGAAATAAATGGCTAACCTTCAGTAATTGGAAGAAGAATTCTGAACAAGCTTGAAGCTTAAAGGTACGATGAGAGACATCGTAAATTTTAGAGACGTACCCAAACTTAGCTGGCATCTCCTCAACCAGGCCTTTATGCCAAGGACTTTGGCTCTCTTTTAGAGTTGCACTCTTGCAAATTCTTGTAAGTGTCCGCCAGGAAGCACAGGTCATTAGCGTACTTAGATAATCTTTGTATTGCCGGTATAAGAGCGAGTTTTTCGTGCGGCTAATACCAGTAAGGAAACGAATTTAAAGGCCTTCTGAAGTACGTTTTAAAGTTTCCTGAATGACGACAGCAAAGAGTGTAAACACAAGTTTTTAGAACATTCTTGTTTTATTTATCTTTTGATAGTATTTCCCGAGAAGCTGTTGGCTTCTCGGGAAATACTATCAAAGATTTTTCAAGATCGACAAAACAGAGGTACCAACAGAAGTCGACTTTGTCCTTTTCTTTAAATTTGAATCTGGCGAATAGAGAATATAGCTTCAAAAGTTCCGCTTCCAAGACAAAAACCAAAGTGGGTCTCTGGAAGGATTGATTCTGAATAGGGCGGTTGAGATGGATTTTCGCTCAATTCCACGATTAGAGTAACACTCTGATCGGTCGCGTTTATTGGAGGTACTTTTAAAGTATGCGGTGCTCCACATGGCTCTTCGTTCCACATGGCCACGAAGAGATTCCTGATGACTTCATGTAATCTCTCACCTTCGTACTTAAGTAGTTCCTTTGGGATGTCATCTATACTAACCAATTTTATTATAAGTTACATCTTTGTTTTCTTTCAAAGTACTTTTGTCTAGCCCAGTGGCTGTGGTAGTGGCAGCGTGGGCATAAAAATAACGTAATATCATATTTATTTAAACTAACTTTGACTTTACCTTTAAAATTTTGATTCATATTTCAGATTTTAACAAGAACTTGTCAATAAATCTCACATTTTCCTTATTATTGCTAAACTAAAAAGACGTTAACCTACAAACGAAATACGTTTAGCCACCTTTTAGTTAAGTAAGTTTGGTAAGATTTTACAAAACTTCCATATAAAATTGGCATAATTAGCTTAAAAGCAGCTAAAACCCCGTAACCTCTCTTAAGGAAAGTTATTGTTACTTTAATCTGAGCGAATTTCATGGCTATAAAGCAGTTAAGATCACCTAACAACTTTTTTGTTAAGTATTTCTGCAAAAATATTAGCAAATATTATAAAAGTTAAAATTTTAAATAAATTACTTCACTAAAAAGCCGCTAAGGTATAGTTAACGGCCTTTTAGTATAGAAATAAGGTGCAATAATTAAATTATATCCTTAACTAAAAAACAATTAATTTTAAAAGTAAGTAATAAGAGTTTCTGGACAGACATAATTCTTAACGACAAGCAGAAAGAAATACCAATCGATGTGTCCAACAATCATTAACCTAAGTATCATAGTTTTTAAGAAGCAACGATTCGCACCTTTTTTGCCATTATCTCGAAAACTACTTTTTGGGCTTAACGGCTTTTTAGTCATAGGACGGCAGTACGTTCATCATCGTGTTTTGTAAATGCGATGCAAATACTGTAAACAGATATTGTTTTATTTTTCAGTAAGCATTGAAAACAGTGTGTTTTAACAACGATTTTTTTTAATCTTTTGACCTATTGTAAAATAACTATGTAGTACAATCATGACTTATTTAGTCATGATTGGCGACGATTATTCACAACATGACAAACTTTAATTAGTTATGAATCATTTAAATGTTTAAAGGTTCCAATTATATCTTGATGACTACTGCTTTTGACGAACGGATAAAAGACCCGTGGCACGGAACCTCTTTCGAGCCTGCAAAGGGTGCGTCACCGGACATGCTACTCGTGGGACCAAGCGGGGTTGCATTGTGACCCGGAGCTTTTGAAAACTGACACACAGATTCTCAGATACATACTTCAAACTTCCCTCTTTTTTTGGAAACAAAATGAATGTAACGCACGTGTAAAAGGATTTGTTAACCCAATAACTGACGTACATAAATGAATACCATTTATCATTTAATCCTCCACTTCGTCAAATTGTTTGAGCAGCAAACACGAAGAAACTGTAATATTACCAGTGCCTGTTGGAAAGAAATAAAGCGTTAAAACATTGCGATTTTCTACGCCCTGGTTCTAAAAGCGATTCAAATGTTTATTTCGTGACCCTTATCTATATTACGATGACCCTAAAGGGTCGCGTGGGAGTGACTGGCTTTATTGCCTTGCTTGCTTGATTTATCTTCCGATTTCCGGGTTCATAGGTACCTGAATACTTGTAGATTTGATAGACCTTTTGGAAAGCTAAAAACGACTAAATTGTGGAGACAAACTTTTTTAACGCAGTGAGGGTCAATGATTCAGGTGATCTACATCTAAAATCGGGACCGAGGAGAGTCTTCGATATCACAACTAACGCCACATCATGTGAGTAGGTTTCTTAATTATTATCTGCTAATAGCGTTATAGACATAGTTGCCATCGGGGGAAAACCTGGATGAGGCTGACAGGGGACCGTGAAGATTGCTACAACAAAAGGGAGGCCTACACCCAGCAGTGGGGGAATTCAGTTTGTGGATGATGATGATGAATAACGTTATACTGCTGGGGGCACAACGGTCCTCTGTGAGAAAAAATTTCCTTATAATAAGTAATTGAAGAAAAAAATGTCTGTTTACTTTACATTAGAATCTATTTCCAAGAGCGAAGCTTACCTACCAACAATGGCTCGTTTTTTTAACCAAAGAACGTCTCATTGATTCTGCATTTTTCTGAGAAATAGCTGGAGCCATCTATAATAATTCGAGACATCATAATACATACATATATTGACTTCTGAAAGTAACTTACTGAAAATTATATCTTCATGAATAAAAGTTAGTCTTCGACATGTGACCGATAGTATGACATATAGATAACGCTGATATCGATGAACGTTAACGTGAGTCCAGAAGCCCTAGCATGAGCGCGCGGTGTAAACGTAACTTTATACGTTTCACATACATGGTGTTTGGCGCATGGACCGACGCAATTTTTCCAGGGATTTAGGAGGTCATTAGCTAGGAATGCTCTGAATTTTGTATGCAATGAATACATAATATAATAATTGTTAACGTGACGTCTGTGACGAAATATAATTTATTCAAAGCATTGTTCTCATGTGTGACAAGTGACTTTGTGTATTTTTTGAGATTAAGTATCTTTAAACCTAAAACTAAAGCTGTGACTATTATGTACCATCCTATCTAATGGCTTATTTTTAGTGTATCAATAATTACTTCTAATTAAATATTTAAGGTTCATATGTATATAAACTTTTCCATTTGATTGAGCTGGCTTTTCCAATTCCTCGCCAGTGATCGCAAAATAAAATAATGGTTGATAAAAAAAACTAAAAAACTCTCTTAAATAGAAAGGTGAACTAAAAAGTAGAAAATAATTTTTGATAAATTTAAATTAAGAAAAGTGTGATAAACAAAAAAAAAGGATTATGTGGTTTTATGAAACCACGGTAAAAGTGAAACTTTTTTCACACTATAGACATTTAACTAAATTTTTTTGGAATAATATTCCATTAAGGGTATAAAACGTATAAAACGCGGAGTAGGGATAAATGACGAGCGCCTTTCACTTTATCCATACTCCGCGGCCGAGCGTCACGCTACATGCAACCCACAGACGAAAAAGTTTGAGACGATGTAATAAAAGTTTCACGTAAAAAAAAGGATTGTTGCCTGTCACTCAACCCTTCTAAAACTAAATATATAGTATTTGGTACCAGAAACCAGCTGGCTAGACTACCTTCGACTTTTAACCTGAGACTAATGGGCAAACCAATTGAGCGAGTTTATGAGGCGCGAAATTTGGGTCTTGAGATGGACAAAGACCTCCGTTTCGAAAAGCACGTAGCAGACTCTGTCAGAAACTGTTTTTATCGCCTGAAGGTTTTATATAAGATGAGGAATTACTTATCTGAATCACTGCGGGAACAGCTTGTGGAAACCTTGGTACTATCAAGGTTAAACTACGCCGACACTGTATACGGCCCGCGCCTATTAGCTCGTACAGACCGGCTGATCCAAAGAGTACAAAACGCTTGTGCCCGGTTTTGCTACAATATTCCTCGGCGAAGTCACGTAACACCTTTTCTTAACAGGCATTTCTGTCTGAAAATGAAGTCCAGACGTAAGCTACACTTGGCGTGCCTACTGTTCGGTGTGGTTAAATATCAAAAAGCTAATTAAAGCGAGTTAAAAACACTTTGTTTCTATCCAATCTACTTCTTCAGCAGACACCTGTAAACAAACAGATCAAGGGTTTTTCCGCCCTATTATGTTTCACAATTGAATTGAAAACCAATAGTTATATTATATGAACTTCATTAGTATATAATACCATATTATATACTAATGAAGTATTATTATTATTATATTATAATAGTATATGATACCATTCCATCGGGCTTTTTATACAAGAATCTCTAAAGTATTGGTTTTCTTCGCGTCCAAGATTCATATAACTATTTAATTAAATTCTTTTCCACCAGAACTCAGCTACAATGACAGCCTTGACAATGTCCAGGTGGCTACCAATCTTCTCACCACGTTGATTCCGATGGTCCCTCCCAGGTCCATCGACAAAGGCACTTTCAGTATTGGTGTCATGAACTGATAACAGTGGTGGCTCAGTAGTAACAGGCCCAATTTACGTGTTGATCGTGGGTTGGACGACCTGACCACTTAACTGTGTGCACTTTATTTCATCCAGCATTAAAAACCATAAAAAAATGTAATTCGACGACATGTGACATCCACCAACCTGCCCTGTGCTTGTGCGGCACCCCGCTCTCTCCTATGTCTATTTAATTGCTTTTTGTGCTTCTATTCAAATCATTCTTCGTTAGTTACTGATACTTTAGTTGTAGAAAGTACTGCGCAATATCCTTAAAAAATCGAAAAAGAAACATAAGTATACCTAATTTAACTAGGGTACCAAAGAGTACTCTACCATAATACCAGGTGTTGTTTTGCATCCTCGTCAAATTTCAGGAGGTGATCACAGAAGACATAAATAATCAATTTAAATTACGATACTTAGTTAATTATTAATAAACGCTGATTTTTATAGTTGTTTAAGTTTGTCAGTATTTCAGAATAACCCGTGGTTTAGGGAGTAAGAAATTATCGAATAAATGTTTTAAATTGTTTGCATGTGTGAAAGCGAGGTTATAGGGCGAGAACCAGACGAGCCGCGTTTGTGTACACGTGTGTTTCACAATTACCAATTTCAGTAAATAAGAAAAAAAATTAAAATTACCTACCCATTTTATTGAGAATCATTAGCATAGTTACCTCCTTGAATAGGATTATTTGATTATTTTATTATTTATTTATTATTATTTTTTTTTTATTATATTGACGAGGATGTAAAACAACACCTTGTATAAAAAGCAATCACCGAAAAGGTTTTTTCGGTTCTAGCATTGAGATCTAGTCTAAACTTTCAGTGATGACAGAGGTCTAATCGTATTTTATTTATCCTAACTTCTAAAATATTCAGTCTATACTTCACCTATCTGTCTTTATAACTTTCGTACGTTCGCATATTCATCCCGAGAGAGCTTTAACTTTTACCGTTATCTTGATATATTTACTGTTAGATGTGTTTGAATCCTTGAATCTTGTTAAAACTTGAGATATTTGTTTACTGTGAAACACATTAAAACTCAGACTAAAGATGTTGCTCACTTTCGTCTAGTTTCGACTTTCGTGCAATTTATTGGACTCTGTTCCAAATTGCAGCTCAACTCACAGTTAGATTAATCCGCAGATCAGACATCCAGAATAGTTGTCTATTGTTTGCGCTGAATGCAAAAGACTCGACTGAACCCTCAAACTTATTAGGAGCATATTTATGGTTTGTTCCATAAGTAACTGACTTATATATATACAGACTAATGTTACAGACAAGCAGTGCTTTGATTTGATTAATAATGAGGTAAAAGTCAATTTCATCTCGTCGACGTTTATGAATCACAGTTTTATTAATATAATAATAACTAGCTGTGCCCGCGACTTCGTCCGCGTGGAATTAGAATTTTTCGAAAATAGAAGTAGTGCTTTGTGCCAGTGAAAGTCCCGTCATAATCGGTCCAGCCGTTCCAGAGATTAGCCGGAATAATTAGACAGACAAGCAAAAATGTAAAAATATTATTTTGTTTGAAAATGTATCGTATATACATTCACATGCATGTAGTAAAAAGCGGTTATTTTAATCTTACTAACAGACACTTCAATTTTATTTATTGGGATGTTTTTGTATGTATTGATTAGAACTTTTTCTTCGAATTACCTACAATAATAAAACTGTTGGAAAAGGTGTTGAGATATAAAGTTGAAACCTTCTAAAAACAGATGAAAATGTTTACAGGCTTTGTTTACCTGTTAAGGGTTTGTTTACACTTGATCAGAAACTTTTAAAATATATACCATACCGTTTATAACATGGCTGGCCAATTTTCTTGCGCCATGTTATAACAGGAGGTGTCCATGTACATACCTATATCGAAGAATATACCATTCATTAACCGAACTAGACAGACGTGACGGAGACTCCATTCCCGGAACGAGAACTGCACTTAGTTTATTGACAAAAGGGAGCATACGATGAACAAGGTTTGCTTTGTTCTCTGCCTCTCCGAGCTAATTTATAAAAGGCAGTGTGCAGAAAGGTACATTTTATAACAGGGTTCGTAATCTTGCACGGTATTTTTTTTAATAGTTTCTTCTATCATCGACGATGTATGTTTCACCAGATAATAAAAATGGACCTAACAGTTTTTTGTCAAAACCTATATGATTTTACAGTACGTACATTTCGACGCAATGGGAATTGTTAGGAGCGTTCAAAAATCATAGTTTTCATGTAGCGATACTTTGTCCTTTAGACTTTAACTTCAGTCTACGCACAGCTTTAGACGAGAGGTCGAGAGTTCAAACGCCACGAGTTAACAAGAATATATGTGAATAATGTCCCACCCACGTTGCCAGTAACAGTTTATTCCACAACTGTTTCATTCATCTCCCTCAATCTCCGATTGAAATCAGCATCTCCCATAATAGCTCCTCGGTGTTTATTTGTAAACCCTACATATAACACGTAAACAGTTTCTATGATAGACATGGTTTCCATCGGTTCCATGTCTGTCAGTTACCTTCTTTTAAGGTTTCAGAAATAAATAAAGAGCGAATTGAACAGTGTTGAATACAAGTCAACAGGGATCAATGTGTGTAAATACTTGATTGATTCGTAGAAATTTTATCATAGTAAAACCCATCTAGGGGGCTATTGAATATTCGTCACAAAGTAAACTCGCCACTAAAAAAAACAGGTAATAAATCGAATTCGAAAACCGATATTCTTATGAATGTTTTGTTTTTAGTTTTTGTAATGTATTTACAATTGGATTTAAAAATAGAAGTAAACAAGATATCATCAGTTAAATAAAGATGTACAAAAGTTGCCTAGTGCCTGAAAACGGAAGTAACTCCGCCTTGTTTTGTTTCCAACTAATTTCGTAAAACAATAAACACAAATATTTACCAACTGTATACAAGGTGTTGTTTTGCATCTTCGTTAAAATTCAGGAGGTTAACACATCATCATCTGCCTAGCCTTTTCCTAAACTATCTTGGCATTGGCTTCCAATCCAATCGGATGCAGCATTTTACATGGAGCGACTGCCTATCTGACCTCCACAACCCCAGTAACTGGGTAATACGATACCCCTTGGTAAGACTGGATGTCAGACTTTTGGCTTCTGACTACTCGTAACGACTGTCAAAAAGATCTCCTCCAGAATATAATCTATATCTATATATATATCGATATATAATCAATAAATAAACCTTGTTTATATAACCTTGTTAACCATTAATAAACGCTGGTTTTTTGTTTTGCTGGTTTGTTGTTTAAGTTTGTCAGTATATCGGAATAAACGTTTGAGATTGTTTGTATGTGTGAAAGCGCGGTTATCGGACGAGAATCAGAGGGGCCGCGTTTAAAACACGGGTGGCTCACACTTACAGACTTCCGTTTTAAAAAAAAAAAACTTTCCCATTTTATTATTGATTCGGATCGAAAATCATTAGCATAGTTACCTCCTTGAATTTGACGAGGATGCAAAACAACACCTTGTATGTTCTGGTTATGTTTCTGCAACTAATAACATAACGTCAACATAAAATCATGAAAAGTAGATACCTATTCATCATCAGCCTATATTGTTCCCACTGCTGGGACGCAGGCCTCCTCTCTATGAGAGGGAATGGGCTGTAATCCACCACGCGGGCCCAGTGCGGGTTGGTAGATGTCACATGTCTTCGAATTTTAGTTCTAGGACATGCCGGTTTCCTCACGATGTTTACCTTCACCGTTTTGAGAGCAGCGGTGATGAAATAAATTACACAAAGTATTGCGCCTGCCTGGGTTCGAACCTACGACTTACTACTCGTAAGTCGGGGCTGCTACCACTGAGGCCACCGCTGCTCTCTACCTCTACCTGCTCAGATACCTATTACAAATTTTAAAAACTCATCATACACATCAGAGTTTCAAACTTACGAAGTGACTAAAGTAGGAACAAGTAAGTTACCATGTAGGTACTCCTATCAAAATCGACTAATCAATCGTCACAATTAGTTTAATTGATAAGAAATTGCGGTTATAGATGTTTGGCGAGATAATCATCTTTACAAAATAAACTTATGTAATAGTAAACGTATAGTTAACAAAAGGTAGTAGCGAGCGAATCTTGTGAGACTTGTTAGCGCTAACTTAGCAATTTAATTACATATTACGTCAATATTACGTTAATATTTACATTACTTGTAGGAAACTGAACAAACCTTATTAGTCCCTACATATTATTTTACCTACCTACTTTCTATCAATATTGATTATGACTATGAAATTGGTCTTTTGAAAACAATGTACAGTGCCCCACACCATTACCTGACCCATCTCACAAAGCAAAAAAGAGGCAAATGGGTCAGGTAATGCTGCTCACTGACTGTACCTTAAGAAAAGTCTGTCTGTCTGCTTGTCTGTTACCACAGAACACACCACCACAGCATAGATTGAATACAACTATGAAACGTGTAGCCTAACAGTCCGACCTATATTCGTAATACATTTCATCCAAGAAAAAAACAAGACATTCTACAAGAAGCCACATCTCAATAGCGGTGAAACATTCGATAGCTAAGATTTCACCGCTATAACTTATTTTTACGCTTTGTGTTATATATACGCGTACGAAGTATAATGCAATAGGGGATCGGACCGGGTAAAGAAAACGACATTCTATTTTGTCCGTCAGACAGGTAATACAAAAATATTAGACACGTATTTTTTGTTTTATCAAAATATCAAAAAATTACTTAGTTAGAACTCATTAAAGTTGGAGAGTGGGGGCTTAGTACGTCACAAGTGGGTATAAAACTTACCTACATGTGACGTCATGCGCCATTTCAACTCAATATATCTCCGTAATTTTATGACCACGTGAAAAAAGAAAAAATACGTGTCCAATACTTTTCAATAAACTACCCGACGGACAAAGAAAAAAAAATAGGATTATCCCCTATTCTATGCTTATATTTCGGCCTTCTTATTGCTTTAGTTTTTTAATATCAGACCCCCTCGTGTATATTGTTTGTGTTTCCAAACTTGTTTTCTCGACGTTTCGCTTCCTTGCCAATAAGCGCTAGACAAGTAAAATAAGGGTCACTCACCCTCTGCTTCTACAATTATCTTGTTAACGTAAACTTTAAAATTAACCAGGTAGGTACCTATTCTAACCAAACTCATGACTAGTTGTTCAGTGGTAATAATGATTACTAGCTTATTGTTACTAGTTCTCGTTACTAGCTTGTACTTAAAGCGAGCAGAAGAGGTCCACGGTTAGGGTTTATGGTTTCCTATGGAGAAGAACCGACAAGAAGCTGCATGGTTACTCTTTTAAAATGATTTGGGTTTTACAATGTTATTACGTTACAGCGTTAGTACGAAAGAGCTTAATGTGCTATGTCCTTAGACGCCAGGTACTGCTTTAAAAATACCTGCATAAACCTATGCATAGAGATTGACTGCTTACCATTTATTGCCTTTGTGTATTTTGATAATATTATGAATATTTACGAGTATGTATAAATGTCATGAATAAAATTCATCACGAACAAAATTATTTGTATAATTTGGGTCCTCTGCCTGACTTAATTAAGTATGATTGTTATTTTATTGCTATTTTATACGTCACTAAAAGAGTTAAATGTAAATTAACTATCCATACTAATATCCATACTAATATTATAAATGCGAAAGTCACTGTTTGTTTGTTACCTTTTCACGACTAAACGGCTGATCGGATCTTAATGAAATTTGGCAAGAAGAAAGATTTCAACCTGGGAAAGGGCATAGGCTATATATCATCACGATACGACCAATAGGAGAGGAGCAGCTATGAAAAATGTTGCGAAAACTGGGAAAATGTGTCGCAGACGAAGTTGCGCGGGACAGCTAGTATGTTATACTCTAGTCTATTCTTTAAATAATTATCTCGCCTACATAACTAAAAGATGGTCTCAAATCGGTTTGAATAAATTGAGTACATGGCTTCAGACATAGGTACGTACAAATATTTCAGTAAGAATTTGAATGGAGGGTCCGCACAGCGTTCTCTTGGTATGTACCGGTTTGATCGATACTTAGAGCCCGGCCTTCATCGAAGCCGAGACGAGACGAGAGGAGAGGAGACGTGTTGCAAACCACTAATAGAATTTCGTTATTAACACTTCTCGTCTCCGCTTAGGTTTAGTGGAAACGGTTGAGCAGAGAGCAGACGAGTTTTCTGTTATTTTTTTAAGCCAGCCTGCGCACTCGGCGGCCAAGCGCACAGCGGAGACCAGAAGAGACGTGGGGTGAGAAGATTGCTATGAGCGTCGTGCGGTATTATGCGGTGTACTATGAGCGGCGTTCAGTTAACGGTGTGCTGTTAGCGGCGTGCGGTGAGCGGTGAGCTGTGAGCGGCGTGCGGTGCACCTCTCTGCACAGCTTCGATGGATACCCACAACCCAGCGCCAAAGCATCTCCTATCCTCTCCGCTTCAAACATCTCCGCTTTACTGGAGTACGGACTCATCTCAGAGTAATACTTAATTAATCAATCTAAATGGTTAATCTTGTCGAGTTAAGTTTCACTGCCTCGTTGGATCCGTGGCCGCAAGCGCGACTGAGCATGAGGTCTTGAGTTCAATTCCTAGGTAAAATTCGCAAGTAGCAGCCACGGAGTCTGGTTTTGTGCTCGGTTATTGGAAATAGGGTCGCCTCTTATTACATGTGACTTTAAGATAACTGGCGAAATGTGTGTATGTGTGTGTATACTATTAGGTACGCCTAACCCTTCGGGGATTGTAGGCGTGATGTTATGTTAAGTTTATCTTTGGAAGATTTACATAGGCAATTTAGTTGAAAGCCCTTAGAAAACAATGTTACACGACAAACAAGCTTCTGAAATAGGGTAAATTAGGAATGGCTATCTGTTTTGGTAGGGTATCGTTACGAGCTGGGTATAGGGTAAATTATACACACTACAAATTAAACACTAAAAAAATTTAATTAACTTAAAACACTACAAACACACTTAAACTTAATCACAATCCACAACTGATCACTATTCACTTAAATATCGCACTAGTAGTTCACTTCGATCGCTTCGTTTCGTAGCCAAAATCAGACTAACTCACTTCCGCTAACCCGTCGCCTATTTATACGGCCGACCCATATTCGAGAAACTTCCACAACTTCCGTGAATGTCTAGGTAGTTCCTTAGGGGAAACCTATCCTTCGAGAAAGTTCTACAACCTTTCTGAACCTTCTATATAGCTCTATAGTGGAACCAATCTTTCTAGAAAGTTCCAGAACTTTCTCGAACTTTCTAGACACTTCCATCGTGGAACATTCTAGGATTGTTCTCGAATCTTCTAGACATACTGGATCATTATAGACTCGAGCGTAATCCTAGAATGTTCTCGTAAAGCAGACGACGTAACAGTATTTTAAATTTAACTTTCGTTTCTAGTGACTTTAAGATCAGAGTTTTTGAAAAGTTGTGTAGACAATTTGGTTCACGCCCACCCTACGGCCTGTTGTGTTCAGTTTTTTAAAGACAATAATAGTAATCAGATTTTCAGGTTCCCGATGCTATAAGGTCACAAGTTCCCTCCCCGTGGCAAGGACTGGGCGGTAATTCACAATGCCGAATCAAAGCGGGCTGGTTCATGTATCTTGGAAATGTTTCTAAGAAAATCCCTGTGTTTTTGCTTTACATTTTCTCTGTAAAACGTTTGAAAGCGTTCACACATGAGTTAATTATGCAACTCGACTCGACAGTGTCAACAAAAGTGGAATAAAATGAGTTTTTTTTTTTATAACAAGCACAATAACAAATGTCAACAACGTACCAGACTTTCATTCACATAATTCTATCTTTATTTGTTGAATGCGTTTTAAGTGTAATAAAAATATTAATACGTATAAAAGCGAAAAGAAAAAAAAAATTAAAAAACCCCCGACACAAATTACCTCTAAAAAACCATAACTAAAATAATCCAAGCGTCTTAGCGTTTAATTTAATTTTATTTCATGCTTTTCAAACCTATATTATTGTATCTCAGCCTTGACTGTCCCAATCCTGGGCATAGGCCTCCCCCATTTCTTCCATTTTTCTCGGTGTTGCGCTTCTTCTCGCTAATTAACGAAAACAAGGAGTTATAAAATTTAAAAAAAAATGGTCTTTTAGGGGTGGGCAGGAGGGGGGGGCAGTGCCCCCTGATAATGCCCATGGTGACAAGTAACCAGATTTCAAATTTCGAATCGACCAGATCTGTGGAAGTTGTTTATTTCCCTTCAACTATAAAAGAGGTGATGACCATTAAACGGCTGAGAAGATTTTCTTGATACATAGCTAAGAACACTCTCGATTAAAATACCTTTCAAACGAAACCAATTTCACCAAAAGCGGTTCATCAGTTTAGGAGCTACAATGCCACAGACAGACACACAGATACACACGTCAAACTTATAACACCCCTCTTTTTTGGTCGGGGGTTAAAAAGTAATTACTTCATCAAGAATTCGTCCTCATCACTATCAACGGGAATATTGCCCAAAATGCTGGAAGCATTGCAACGGTGGATGGAATTGCTGTTTCTTTGACCAAAAAATAGGCCAGTCCTCTGGTCACGTGAAGAGTCAAACAACAGCTTGGCGATGTCCCAAAATACGGCGCTCTGACCCCATGACCCTAGTGTTTCAACCCCAAACGGTCATGCCTACACATGATTACCAATGATTCTATTTTGAGGGACCTTTTCTGTAGCATAATTCACTCTGATGTAATGGTTTTCAGAAGAAGCTTAATGTTGAAACCAAACTCTTATATTGTTTGATTCACGGAATAGATAAACGAGAGAGAATTTCTCAAAAGATGTATCAATAAATTTCCCACGTCAGTATGATTCTCGGAATCGCAAATGAGTTTTCAGTTTTGATTGCAGCCGTTGATGCGGAAATGAGAGATCTAATTTAATTGGACTGCCTGCCTTATATCTATGCAACTTGCAGGAACTACATAACGTAAATATTAAGTTGCGATATGCGTGTGTTTGCAACAGGCAAGCTTCTTCGAGAATCTTATGGTGTTGACGAGATGCGGCGTCCCTTCACTTGATTTACCGCTGGCTATTGAGATGGTAGAACTGAGGTTTATGTAAAAAAAAATGTTTAAACCAGGGAATCTTTCAAACTTCAGGTTCCTAAGCCACCTTAATAGATAAGCAGTAGACAAACCTAAAGGACTGTAAGAGACCTGGTGGCCTACCATGACGTATTAAAACATTATGGTTTCATTCTTATTCCAGAGTGGGAAAGAGACGGAGCTATACAGGTCGTCTAGCTGCATACTTTTTTTTTACATAAACCTCAGTTCTGCCAACTCAATAGCTAGCGGTAAATAAAGTGAAGGACTGTTGTAACGTGTTCGGCAATACATCAAGCTATACATTTCCAGAATAATATGGCCTCGCGTTGTATAGATTTGCCGTAAATTGAGAGATCAACCTACCTTTATGATAAACTAGCTTTTGACCGCGACTTCGTTCGCGTGAAAATTTTGTTGTGCATGTGTGAGAAAAAAATCAATATAGTCTATCCTCGCCCAGGACATAACCTATATTCTTGCCAAATTTTATTCATCGAATCGATCGCATCAGCCCTTTAGTCGTGAAAAGGTAACAAACAAAAGGAATTAGCAATGGATGGAGCGAAAGATTTTTGTCAAGAGAAACTTATTCCAATAACATTGTCTTTGTGATTTCTACGATCTACAAAATAGAAAATAAAGAGAAAACCAAGGTTTGTTTGATCAGACGACCCCGAATGCAGGATTGTTTCTCCAGGTGATCGAAAGAAAACGGTTCTCTTTCGTCAATGGCCACACAATATGTGAGTTTACCTTAATCTTGATAGGGGTCGAGCGATGTTTACTTAACATCCCCTGCAAACACTTCTGTGTCCAAACAAAACTGTTGCGTTCGTTAATCAAGCATGACTTAAGAAAAAAAGTTTTCTTTTGGGAAATTCCATATAATATTTTAAGAGCTGTCGATAGACAAAAGGAATGTCATCAATGCCGAAATTACATCCTTTTGCGATTCAGATTACGGCGGAGATATAGCTAATCTCTTTAACAAAGAATATTTTTTTGTTGTTTATAAAACCCCATACAATTAAGAAAGGACGCTCTAGCTGTGAAACATTGCAAGGGGGGAGGGCACCGAAAACTAAAACTTACGCCCCGGCCTTCCTGTGGGCATCGATGGTGTAAATGACCCGAAGGAGATTGCTAATCTTCTTAAGAACCATTTCACGGTGTAGTCTCCATTGGGTACAGCGACGGAGGTGCTCAATGCTGACGTAAACAGTCGGACGCGGCCTACCTTCCAGACGAAGGACTTATCTCGAGCGGTAAATCCCCGGGTCACGATGAGCTCAGCATTGAGAACTTGTTGCACGTCGGACCCCACATTGAAAGGGTCTTGGCTATGTTGTACTCGCTGTGCGTGAGTCATTCCTACCTGCCAGCCGACTTTATGAAAATAGTGATAGTGCCTGTTGTGAGGAATAAAACGTGTGACCTTATGGATAAGAGTAACAACAGGCCTATTTCTTGCTACTGTAAAGAACTGCTTAAGTGTTTGACGGTTTGCTTAACGCACAGTTAAATAGGTCGGTAACTCTGCTCGATAACCAGTTGGGATTTCGTCCCCGGCTGTCCACTGAAAGTGCTATATTATGCCTTAAGCATACCGTCAAATACTACAAAGATCGGAAAACACCCATAAACGCGTGCTTCCTTGATTTGTCCAAGGCTTTTGACCTTGTAGCGTCTGACCTGCTGTAGTACAAGCTGAGGAGCACAGCCACCGGAACTCATCAGGATGTTCCAGTACTGGTACCTAACACTATTTGACGCACCAGTCAAATAGTGTTAGGTGGGTGGGGCCAATTTCGGATGCTGCCTGAGTAGGGTGGCTGAACATATCCTATCCTGTTTAGTTTATATGTTTACGGGCTGATCGTGGCGCTAAGCAATTGCTCTTTTTTTAAGTTTGCCCCAATACGAGTATAGGAATTTCTCTTGTGTTCATACACAAACAGCCATATCTGGAACAACTAGCTGTAGGCCATGATTTTGTTTCAGTTCTAAAGTTCAATACGTCGGCGTTGTCGTCTGGTTCAAGAAAAACTAAAATTTGTAAATAGACATGTTTCAATGTGTCGGCTAACTTTAACGCTAGCTTGGAAATTGTAATGTTGGAACAAACGTCCATACAGGGGTACGGTCTACAAGTTAGTTAATGAAACATTGAGATACAGATGTACCTAACTAATCAGACTACATAGTTTCAGAACAAACAGGTAAGTACAGGTAAGTACAGATAGAAATTAGACGAAAATCCTTTAACTACAAGTGATTGGCCTAAAACACAGGTTTAAGTAAACATAGATCGGGCAGGTCGCTAGCAAACACCTGAATTGAACTTTTAGTTTACTTATAATTACTAATTATACCATTGTATGAGAAATTATACTACTGCGCCTAAATGTACACTTTTTGTAATACTTTTGAAATAAATAAATTGTTATTAATTAACTTTTTTCTGCCATTATCAAAGTCAAGTTCATAAAGAGGTTCCATTTGAATGGTAACCGATTGTTGAACTTTTTTCTATTAGTTGATCTTATTACAGAAGATTTCCTTGAGACGTTTTTCGGGAATATAAATCAAGGAGGCAAGTGAAGTCTCGTCATGTACGCTTGTTAGGCAGAATTAACGATAGATGTCAAAGTTGGTTATTCCGCTATAATGACTTTTCAGTAAGTGAAGATAAGTCCGGAACATTTTGTCAACTTAGAGTGACTAATATCAGAAAAATAAATATTTTCCTTTCTAAGACCCTCTTAGAAGGAAAAATATTTTTGCTCAGGGTAGCTTCCGAGATTAAAATTTTCATTGGTTGCATTAAAAGTCGCAAGAGTGACTTTTAAAGGTGAGGTCTTGAGTTTGGTATTTTTTACACTTCTGCCTAACCTTTAGTGGAGTTCCACAACCAGCGAAACAAGACTTAATATTACAACTATTATTAATGGCGAAAGTTTGTGAGGATGAACGGATGGATGTTTGTTACAATTTTACGCAAAAACTAGTGAACAAATTAAGATGAAATTTGGCACATAGATAGTTTATAACCTGGATTAAAACATAGAATTTAGTTATTAAACTTCTTATGCCCGTAAAACGATCCAGTGGGACAATTACCGAACTCCATTCCGCGGGCAAAATAAGCTAGTACTGTATAAATTGGATCTCTTTAAATAGGTACAAGAAGTTGCTTTAAATAGGTACAAGGTGGAGCTGTTCACAGTCTTTTCGAAAACTGGATAATGTTAGTTCTATACCCCTGTGGGTCCTACATGTGCCACTTATCCTAGCTCTGTTGTCGACCACAGCAGTGAATTAAGTGCCTACCTTGTAGCTTTACTTAACCTATAAATGTGCTAGTAAGTAATAGCGGATAACGGGCATACTCGTAACATCAATCTATGCAATTATATAAAAAGTTAGCAGTTAAAAAGGTGCTTATGAAAAAACAGTGCGTGGTCCCTCCGCGCGGAAGAAGTGAAACTTCGTAATAGTACACGCATGCGCTCGAGTGCCACGCAGTCACTCTCGTTATTTTATCGAGCTTCTAAATAATATTTTGTTGTTTTCTTGTTGTATTATTTGTCAGACATAAGTTTATCGAGGTTATTCTACTCATGGAAATTGAGCGAAGGCTGGTCACACCGAAGAGTCGAATGCATGACTGTTTGCACGCCATCTTGCGTACCTAGTAGCACTACGTAGTCACAAATATTGTAATACTGCCATCTCTTAGTAGGTTATAGAAAATTTTCCCCCTCCATTGTAGCGTTAAACTTGTTGGAAGTCGCATAAGAAGATTCATTTCAAAAATTTAACCTTCTTGAATTCAAGTACAGTTTGTTTTCATTCTGAAAAGTGCGAATGGCTTGTGTGTTAAATAAAATCATGTGACGACATTCAAGTTTCGTTCTTAATTTATTATTTTGATTAAATGTCAGAGAATGCGTATTTTTTTTCGTTTCAATTTAAGTATTTATAAAGGAGCTTTTTTTGCTTGAAGGAGTGGTACAAAAAATGTTAAAATCAGAAATGATTTGGGCTAATTGCTAGTAGTCATTTGATGGGTTGTGCGTTGTTTCGTCGCTAATTGTTTCATCGAATTTCGTTTCACATAAATTGTTTCTCATATTATCATTTCATAGAATAATCAATACGCAGAATACTTACTTTGAAGAAATTTAAATCATCTATTTTTGTTTCAAATAAAGTTTAATGTTAGAATATTCATATCATAGAATAACAAATCAAATATTCTTTATCCACATATTGTTTGTTTCACATAAAACTGATTACGAAGAATTACATTTTATCGAGCGACAGTTTCTAAAACGGTTGTGCGTTGTTTCATCGCTAATTGTTTAATCGAATTTTGTTTCACATAAATTGTTTCTCATATTATCATTTCATAGAATAATCAATACGCAGAATACTTACTTTGAAGAAATTTAAATCATCGATTTTTGTTTCAAATAAAATTTAATGTTAGAATATTCATATCATAGAATAACAAATCAAATATTCTTTATCCACATATTGTTTGTTTCACATAAAACTTATTACGAAGAATAACATTTAAATCTACTGACAGTTTCTAAAATTCAAACCTTTGAAAAATACATACCCTCCTACAAAATTACAACACCGGCTTCACAAAAATAATGCGGGTAAATTATTGTCAAGCAGGAAACAATCTCGTTATTCTCACTAATGGTGTCCATGCCTGTTGCATGCAGCATGCAGCAAGCATGCAACTTGCAGCATGCATGCAAGCAACCATGCAACTTGCAGCATGCATGCCAGCAACCATGCAACTTGCAGCATGCATGCAAGCAATACATGCAACAGGCAAGGTTTCTGTCACAGCTCCGGCACTGCGGGGCTCCGGCGGCCCCACGCAAGTTTATCGTCGCAGATGGTATTAACGCTCACCACCGCAGCTTCGGCTTGCTGGCCGGCAAGCCGGCCAGCCTCAGCCGCGGCGGCGATCTTTAGAAACCACCTGCTCCTCAACTCGCGGGCCGCTTCATCCCTCCGCGCCTACGCGGTCTTAAATTACACTCTAGGGGTAGGGCAAGCAAGACTACGTGGAGTCTGTTTTGCAGCCATTCGTTTGTGTCACTAACTTTTGTAGTACAACATATTGACTTTTAAAGACAATATTTTAATTTAAGGTTATTAATTTCGTTGAAATAAAATACCATGGAAACATACATCGAACAAACAATATTCGTTGAAAAATAATTCTGCTGTTTGATAAGTTGGTCAAATAATAAAATGTGATTGTAAAATTCTTTGAATTGTGTTTCTGTAAAATATTTTTAATTCAAGTAAATAGTAGTCGAAGCAAAAATATTTGAAATAAAAATACGGGGACTAAATATTATGTGAAACATTTTCTGGGAAACGAAATTCTGTCAAATTTCTGTCTGCGAAACAAGGTGACACCTTCTAAAACTCATACCTTTGAAAAATGGTTGTGCGTTGTTTCATCGCTAATTGTTTCATCGAATTTCGTTTCACATAAATTGTTTCTCATATTATCATTTCATAGAATAATCAATACGCAGAATACTTACTTTGATAAAATTTAAATCATCAATTTTTGTTTCAAATAAAGTTTAATGTTAGAATATTCATATCATAGAATAACAAATCAAATATTCTTTATCCACATATTGTTTGTTTCACATAAAACTTATTACAAAGAATTACATTTTATCGAGGGACAGTTTCTAAAACGGTGTCACCTTGTTTCGCAGACAGAAATTTGACAGAATTTCGTTTCCCAGAAAATGTTTCACATAATATTTAGTCCCCGTATTTTTATTTCGAATATTTTTGTTTCGACTACTATTTACTTGAATGAAAAATATTTTACAGAAACACAATTCAAAGAATTTTACCATCACATTTTTATATTTGACCAACTCATCAAACAGCAGAATTATTTTTCAACGAATATTGTTTGTTCGATGTATGTTTCCATGGTATTTTATTTCAACGAAATTATTAACCTTTAATTAAAATATTGTCTTTAAAAGTCAATATGTTGTACTACTAAAGTTAGTGACAGAAACGAATGGCTGCAAAACAGACTCCACGTAGTCTTGTTTGCCCTACCCCTAGAGTGTAATTTAAGCCCGCGTAGGCGCGGAGGGATGAGGCGGCCCGCGAGTTGAGGAGCAGGTGGTTTCTAATGATCGCCGCCGCGGCTGAGGCTGGCCGGCTTGCCGGCCAGCAAGCCGAAGCTGCAGTGGTGAGCGTTAATACCATCTGCGACGATAAACTTGCGTGGGGCCGCCGGAGCCCCGCAGCGCCGGAGCCGTGACAGAAACCTTGCCTGTTGCATGTTACATGCTTGCATGCTGTAAGTTGCATGCTGCATGCAACAGGCATGGACACCATTAGTGAGAATAACAAGATTGTTTTCCTGCTTGACAATAATTTACCCGCATTATTTTTGTGAACCCGGTTATGTAATTTTGTAGTAGGGTATGCATTTTTCAAAGGTTTGAATTTTAGAAACTGTCAGTCGATTAAAATGTTATTCTTCGTAATAAGTTTTATGTGAAACAAACAATATGTGGAAAAATAATATTTGATTTGTTATTCTATGATATGAATATTCTAACATTAAACTTTATTTGAAACAAAAATCGATGATTTAAATTTCTTCAAAGTAAGTATTCTGCGTATTGATTATTCTATGAAATGATAATATGAGAAACAATTTATGTGAAACAAAATTCGATTAAACAATCAGCGATGAAACAACGCACAACCTTCTAAAACTCATACCTTTGAAAAATACATACCCTCCTATAAAATTACATCACCGCATTCACAAAAATAATGCGGTTAAATTCTTGTCAAGTAGGAAAACAGTCTTTTTATTCTCACTAATGGTGTTCATGCCTGTTGCACGCAGCATGCAAGCAAGCATGCAGCATGCAAGCAAGCATGCAACATGCAGCGTGCAAGCAAGCATGCAGCATGCAACAAGCATGGTTTCTGTCACGGCTCCGGCGCTGCGGGGCTCCGGCGGCCCCACGCGAGTTCATCGTCGCAGATGGTATTAACGCTCACCACCACAGCTTCGACTTGCTGGCCGGCGAGCCGGCCAGCCTCAGCCGCGGCGGCAAGCGATAGATACCACCTGCTCCTCAGCTCGCGGGCCGCCTCATCCCTCCGCGCCTACGCGGGCTTAAATTACACTCTAGGGGTAGGACAGACAAGACAACGTGGAGTCTGGTTTGCAGCCATTCGTTTTTGTCACTAACTTTTGTAGTACAACATATAGAATTTTAAGGACAATATTTTAATTTACGGTTAATAATTTCGTTGAAATGAAATACCATGGAAACATACATCGAACAAACAATATTCGTTAAAAAGTAATTCTACTGTTTGATAAATTTGTTAAATAAAATAATGTGATTATAAAATTCATTGAAACGTGTTTCTGTAAAATATGTTTCATTCAAGTAAATAGTAGTTGAAACAAAAATATTCGAAATAAAAATACGAGGACCAAATATTATGTGAAACATTTTCTGGGAAACGAAATTCTGTGAAACTTCTGTCTGCGAAACAAGGTGACACCCATTTGATGTGATACCAAAACTGTTCATTCGGTAGTTAACCACGTGGGATGCTTTTTCCCAAAACCGTTTTGTTTAATTTTCTACCAGCCTATACCAATTTCGTATTCCTAAATACATAAGGTTCATTCTAGGTACAATATAAAAAAAAAATCGCATGCTATGAAAAACTGTCTTCCTTTGACAATTTGACACAAATGTTGCACGAAAAATACAAGTTTTCGTAACATGTCCCAATTAGTAAGGTTTTCACATCATTAACTGGAAAACCTAGTTCTTGAACACGCACAATTTTGTTACGTGGTAACAATGTTTTTTTTTTCAAATCAGAGACGGATCCAGTTTTTTATCCACCGATTTTACAGACGAATGTGTGACTTCGTCGTTACTCATGAGTCATGACTTATCTTACTTTGGTAGGGATTGATTCGCCTTATTGTTAAATCAACTGAATATTGTTTTTCACTGAACAAACATCATAGTACAATGACAAGCTAACAAAAGAAAACAATGAAAATGTTTTCAATAGGTGGTGTTTACTTTTGCTCAATGGCTTGCTAGGTGTATTTATTTACCCTGTGGGATAGAAAACATTTTACAAATAAACTCGTGACATTTAGAGTGCTTATGCGGCTGAATTTTCTCATATAAACGAAGGCTGTGTATAGTAAAGTACCTGTTGAAGTAGTACAAGATGCTAAGTGCCGTGCAAAGTGGTACTAAACAGATGCCTACTTCTACAGTACAACAAAAATAATAATATTTGATACTGATCTAATTCCGAAAATTCTTTAAGAAATGGAAGCTACGTTATCCCCGAGTGGTACTACATAAAGAGGTCAACTATAGACATTCAAGTATTTAGGCACGATAGACGGGACAAGACGAAGTAAATCGTGATCCAATATTGTTTACTTCTTGGTAACAAATTGGTCTGACTAGTCAATAGTGTACCACTAATACCCCACTTCTCAAGTAGCGTACTTCAAAATCGAAAATGTTCGGGACCCAAATTATTGTATGTAAATATGTATTACCATTGTCTGCACCGAAACTCTTTAAACAGCTTTTGAGTTGAAGCGTCAACTTCGCCATATCTCCGCTCGATTGATGATAGAATGGCGATTGGGAAATAAGATTGTACGCACACACCCCGAAACGTAAAAAACCTGGCAACTTTGCGGCGTTATTTGAACAACGCTTTACCTTGGTCTGAAAAAAAGCAATGCCGTACAACGTGTCACTATCCGTTGCGCCACCCTTTGGGTGACCTCTTTGGGAGCCCTAACACTGAATATGCAGCACGTAATAGTACCCCACGGAATTTGATGAAAACCAACCATGCATTTATTCCACGTATTTTGACGGGTTTCGTGTTTTTGTAGTGTTTGTTTTTTTTGTCGATTTTTTGACACAGCCACATCTCCAGAGTCCAGACTAAATAGTCTTGGTTTGCGCCTGCCAAGCAACAACGCAACCAAAACTTGTCACTGGCATCAAATGACTTTTTTCAATTTTTCCTAGTTGTTTTTCTAGTTGGTCATGGCTAATAAGCCATGACCAAGTGTAAGCCAATAGGCTTACACTTGTTTTACAAAACTACTCGCTTACCTTAAGATTCAGTCAATTAAACGGGCCTTTATTCAGACAGATTTTGGTAATTCTTTGTCTAGCTTCTAACCTAATTAACCTTGTCTACTGGACAGATTGCTGGTTAAGGCCGGTACTCCGCTGTTCATTATTTTTCGATACAACTGGATCTTTTACTGGGGGCACTTTTCTCATACGGCACAATAGTTCCTAGCTAACGGTCTAGATGGCGACAGTAGTCGTGTTTGTATGTCTATTGTTCAGTAACCCGTTTTCGCTGACAATAATCTTTCCAAGTTATAAGTCCTTGACTATCTATCAAGGACTTATAATTAAAAGCAAAGCAAACTTAGATAAGTATAAATTAAACTTAGGCAAAAATCACCGTTGATATACGCGATCTAATATGCTTTGGGACTTGTTATTATATCACAACGTATGTTGTTAATTGATTTGTTTTAGTTGTCTCAGGGTGCGTTCCCAATATGTCGTAACGACAGATTATCGTGCCGTTTGAAACTTGTGTATTTTAATGAAGATGTTCACATATAGGACGACATGATTAACTGAAGTCCACGAGTTTTTTTACCAGTGACGACAGATGGTCAAGTGAATGCGTATAATGGGAACAGCTAGAGACAACAGTCGTTCAACGATAAATTAATCGTCACGACATGTGGAAACGCGCCGTCACTCGGTATTGCTGAGATAAGGTTTGTACTTACTTCTATATAATAGTTGTACGGTCCAACCGTACAAGTCATATCTTTTATGTTAAATAAGTAGTTTTGTACCGCGTGCGCTATTGACTTCAGTTCCCGTTCGGTCCTCGCCGCGTGTACTCATTATCATAATATCGTAGCATTTCGATATCCTAAAATCATTCTATCATAAGTGATCACTGTATCAATTAGCTATAGCATTATATCAATAAATCATTATATACTTTATCACTACTTATCATTTATAGTTGTCCCGTACAATAGTTATTAACATCGTGATGGACAAGTTGTTAAGCCTCTCTCTATGCATGAGGATTCAAATCCCGACAAATACCAATGTTGACTTTTTAATTCGCATATACCTGAAGTCTTAGTTTATTTTCGACATCATTCATCGGTGAAGTAAAATCATAATGGAATCTAAGACTAATAAATA
The DNA here is from genome assembly GCA_963082945.1 of Cerastis leucographa. Classification (NCBI taxonomy): domain Eukaryota; kingdom Metazoa; phylum Arthropoda; class Insecta; order Lepidoptera; family Noctuidae; genus Cerastis; species Cerastis leucographa. Next base: position 12,634,805 of record OY720356.1, on the reverse strand, counting down.
CCGTAAGTCTTAAATCTCCAAATCGTGATGATTTCATGATGCCTTGGCCCTGAGCGAGACAGTAGCAGAAAGGTATTATTTTGATTCACAGTTACCTTTTCACCTAATTATAGTTAATTATTCTCTAATGGTTAAGTGTGTGTGTGTGTGGCTTCCCTGAACGAAGAGTAATGAATACTGGTTTAAACAGTAAATCTATTTCCGAGAGCGCAGATTTGTAAGCGGTAAGCTTATGTAGGTAGATATCTACTTATTTGGGAGCGAGGTATTTTCCTCGAAAATGGTGGGAAATCAACAGGAAAAAAAAAAACAAATTTTGCTGTGCCCGACAGGGTCCATAATTGTTTCTGTTATTTTATATTTTTACCACCTTGTGTACATTATGGATTGCATTTAATGTTTTGATTTGATTTGACCAGTTGATGTATTTAAGGGATGTACCGTTTGTTTTCAAATTATAGGTAGATTTCATTAGGATCATTAACTCACAGAGAAAGTCTTAAGGTTTAATCAATTTATGAGAAAATGAATAAGGTGGTCAATGAATTTTCTATAAACTTGTATTTATTTTGTAGCTAATCGAATGAAGACTAATAACCTAATAAACAGTCACATAAATTTAACTGCTTATTAGCCTTCATTCGATTCGGAAGAAGTGAAGTTTCAGCTAACTAAACGGTTTTCTATCAAGACAGAAAATTAATACAAAAAACGCGTTCGTTTAAAATTGAAGCACATTGTACTTTACAAAAAGTTCGGGTTTGTGGAGCGTTGTCTATGACATTCATTTTATTTAAAACTCGGTGTAACATATTAACGCCCGGGTCCCTATCTCCATTGTGCTATGATAATTACATCAAGATTCCATCTGCCGCAGCAATAAATGCAATTGATCGAGTTCACTGTCCGCGAAGCAGACTGAATAGTTTAAATAATTGAGTGTACCATTTGTGGACCATTGGACGGAAAGGGATGGGAGAGGTGGATAAGGAATTCAACATTCTTCTTCGACTCTCATAACGATGTTACGACTTGTTTAAATTTCCTGGGCCCAGTTTGTGGCCACGTTAATTGCAGCGTCTGTGGCGTCTTTTAGTTATTTTAAAGTGCAGGTGTCTGGTCGGGAGTACGGCATTCGAATTCAAAATATTATTATACCACCATTTAAACTACATACTGCGCTGACCTTAAATAAATTGGGATAAGTTCAGGAGAAGGTGATAAACGGCGAGTTTACGAGTCCAAAATACCAACTTAACAATTAGGGTCAAATAATAAAAAGAAAACTATTACATGTATAATTTATTAATTGTGTTCACAAAGTCTTGAGATGTCACGTCACTGTTGTCCATTAGTTAAGGTGGGTTCGCACTGAGAGGGCGCGGACGGGCGCGGCCGAGGCACACGACCGAGGCGTTGTGGTCAGTCCACGTCTTACTGACATAGACGACGAACACGTCGGAGCTCTGTGGAGACGACTGAGGCAGCTACTCGTCGTCCCTCGACGTGTCATGCCGTTCACACCGACGATCTCTGTGGTAGAACAAAAGGAGTTACTTCAATTCATTTTAATACTTTTATACTAACACTAATATTATTAAGAGGAAAGGTTTGTAAGTTTGGATGTAAGAGGATTTTTTTCACTTATTTTATGGGAAGTTTTACTAGAACCGAATGTCTACAATGTCTACGAATAAAAACAGAACTTTCCCGTGGAATAATTTCCGACCAAAACGCGTGCGAATTCGCGATTAAAAACTTGTTAGAGAAATTAAGGATTATCCAAACATAACTAGTCTAGCATCGCACTGATTGTCCTTTTTGTAACATTACGAGTAGGTACCCTAAAAACTATTCTAGCATCTCACAGATTAAATAACTTTTTGTTACACTAGTTCATTAGGAGCACGTATACAACCACTTATGTATCAAACAAGACGGGTTAATGAACTAACAAACACACTATAATTATCACAAACGTATAATTATTCATATTTGACAGAGTTCGACTAAGTTGCTTAAATTTGAAACGCACTGAAGCCCGATTTTAGGGTGTAATAAACAAAATAGATATCAATTTTACGAAGTTAATAACTGAGGCAACGTTCCCTGTTCCCGATTCCGGTGGGCTACAATTTTTTTATATTTTTAAATGTTACTTATTTTTAAGGAATATTTAAAAATGTAATTAATTTGTATAGATATGAATAAAAGACGATTTTAAGGTAACGTTACGAACACATTTAACAACTGATTTCAGCGCTTTCCTTATGAAAAAGAGCTAAAATATGTTTCTTAATCACTTTTTTGTCTCTGTCTATTCTCATGAGAATCAAAATCATAATCATATCATACAAAGAACAAAGAATAATGTTTTCCGAAAGGGGTTCATTTCCGTAACATTTAATTACACTTGAAAATGTGTGTGACTGCCTTTGTTTTGTTAGTTCCCTGACTGCGTTTCCGTTTAGACTGACAGGGTCGAGACGTGACGTACGTGTGGCAACTCATGCTGAGTAACACATGTAGTGTAGGTCCAATTCGTTATGACCAGTAAAAAAAACCTTTACTTTGAGACCAAGCCTGAAATCACTAAGCTTAATACAGCCAAATGGGGTTTCTCCTTAAGAGGCACACAGATATTTCAATGAAATCTTGTATAATGGGTGTGAAAATACTATTAACGAAGCCGAAAAGCCCTAGTTCCCCCCGTCATTGCTATCATTATTTTTTTATACGAGTAGGCCATACCTGGAATCCTATTCTTGGAAGTCCGGCTTTTTCACAAGTTTTTTATGTTATAATTTACTTTAAATACCTCCACGAACTCCGTACTATTTACAAATAATGCACCCATCAGTATAATATTTTGAGTGCGTTACGTCGAGTCCTACCGTAAAACGTGATTTTTTATCCCATTAAAAAATCGTTTCCCAGCAATAATTTTGGTGTAGAGTTACTTACTTTGATGTACAGAATGCATGTTTGACAGTCTGTTGACACCTCGTATATAGGATAAGTCGTCACACAAAGTCACGCTTCATCTTTATACCCTTAAAATAAAAAACAATGTGTGATGCGATTGACCTTAGCAGCGTAGGCGTGCGTGGGAACTTACGTCTTCATAACAAGACACATTTTGTTAAGATAAAGGCATTATCTACTCTGGTGAATCACGTCATATAAGGCAAAGCATAAATGTATGTATTTAGAAAAATATTGTTACATTATCGTTAGCTAGCTAGTGGAAGGTAACTGGTCAATCAGTATCTAATGCTGATTGCTTATCTGCAAGGTGTTGTTTTGCATCCTCGTCAAAATTCAAGAGGTTGTCACACAAGACATAAATAATCAATTAAAATTACGGTACCTAGTGAATTATTAATAAACGCAATTTTTTTTCGGTTGTATATGTTTGTTAGTATTTCAGAATAACCCCCTTAACGTGGTTTAGGGAATAAGAAATGATCGAATAAACGTTTGAGATTGGTTGTATGTGTGGAAGCGCAGTTATAGGACGAGAATCAGACGGCCCGCGTTTAAAACACGGGTGGATCACTTACCGATTTCCGAAAAAAAGAATAAAAATTTCCTACCCATTTTATTATTCATTTGGGACGAGAATCGATAGCATAGTTACCTCCTTGAATTCGACGAGGATGCAAAACAACACCTTGTATATAAGAGTTAGGTGTCATATAGACCCTCTTGTTTCGATGACGAACCAAACCAAATTAAGCGGGCCCTTAACTTGGCAACGAGTTTGACGCCTTGTGTAGCGATAGAGACCCTACCCACTGGGAAAACTTGCCTAGGAAATACTAAGGGATGACGGTGGCAAATGATGTACCCTTTTTCTCCAATCAACACCACAAAAATCAGTTTCAATTAAGGAAGCTATTCTTCCCAAAATCGTTAATATGAGGCACCTCAAGGGAAAACAATAAATCATTTCCTATAGACACAAGACAGCAAGGCGTACAGACGGCAAAAAAAGTGTTTTGATATATTCATAACCATTAAAAATGGGAAGTAGCCAATTTTGTTAATGTTAAACTTAAGTTCAGTCTCAACAAAAAATAAAATAATGAACTTTCTCATCGAAAAAAATATGTTTTAGTGCTATAATTTATTTGATGAACGGGCTCCACTTGTCCCTAGGTCGCGGTCGTGGCAAAAAGGGCACGAACGACTTTAATAAAAGCTAGCTCGTCTGTAACAAAATAGTTTGCAACATGTTTTACGGTTTCGTCTTACAACCTCAGCAAGTCTTGCCCAAACAACTTTGTAAGACGTGGTTGGTATTACTTACAACTTCAAACAAAGTTGTCTCGTATGACGACTTTGTGTACACACATTATGCTTTTACGTTCATTTTAACTCAACACCTTAGATCCATTGCTATGTTTCTGTTTAATTTAGTCTTATATTTACTGGTCTTTTTACTTTATAATATTTTCAAATACATCCTCCAAGGTTTGTATGAATAGCATATATTATAGAATTAATTAACTCAAATCTGTGTGGTTCTTTCTTCAAAAGAGCATCTCAGATACTACTCTGCTTGTTCCTCATATGACTTTACCAATGTCTGGACTTAAAAAAGACAGTGAACTCTGAGTTTGTTTCGGCTGTTTCTTCTCAAATTAGTCAGGTACTAAACATCAGCCTTATCTAATTTAAAAAAGACGACCTGTATAATTGTCTGTTAAAACCTATTTGCAAAATAAACACGCAAGAAATAGTAGCTTTATACTACAGAAGTCTTGTTAAATATTTTATAAATTAACTTCTTGCTAAATATTTTCATAATTCTAAATCTTCTGAAGCGGTTTTAAACAGCTGTGTGTGTGTGTGTGTATAATCTATTGCGAAGTTTTATAAATGTTTAAGTAATCTACTAGAAGAAACACTTAAGTAGCTACTCGTAAGTTTTTTATAGCGTGGCAGTGATGAAATTATAAAATATCAAAGGAAAATTAATGCTCAACGATATTTTAGCTAGTATACTAAATATATTTTTAACTATATAGTTATAAACTTTAATATTAAATAAAGGGTGTAAAACACCTCTTAACGAAGCCGAAAGGCACTGGTTCTCCCTGTCATTGCGATATTTTTTTTGTTCTACACCATACCTGGGAACCTTTTAGTTGCGGAGATATTAGGGGTCAAAGTTCCAACTTTTTGACAAGTATTTTTTTTAATCTAAGTTTTTAATGTAAGATTTTTACTTTAAACACCTCCACGACCCTCGTACTATTCAAACCGTCCATCAGCACAATGTTTTGAGTGCGTTACATTGAGTTCTACCACAAAACATGATTTTACACCCCCCAAAAAAAAGTCGTTTCCCAGCAATAATTTTTGCGTAAAGTTACTTAGTTTCATGTACAGAATGCTTGGTTGACGGCTTCGTGATGAGGTGATTTACACGGTGTATACTTGAAAAGGTATACTATTACTAATAAAAGTAAAAAAAAAATTGAAATCGGTTGGCAAGCGACGGAGTTATGCGCGTAAAAACATTTAAAAAAAATACAAACATACGAATTGAGAACCTCCTCCTTTTTCAGAAGTCGGTTAAAAATTGGCTTAATTAAGGCTAAAGAAATAACATGTCATTTATATTGGAAATAATTTTGAAATAAATGCTGCTCTGCTACAAATATGATTAATTACATACATATAATAAAAGCTCAGCTGATATTTACAGTTGCTGTGGTGAAACGTTTGTTTTATTTTATCACATCAGTTGCGTCGAGGACGATTTATAAGCACCACTAAACGTATTTTATTGTTTTGATTTTCAAATCAAATTAAATCATGTTTACTTGTCAATGTAAGTACGAGTACCATTAAAATAAAATGTAATCAATTATGTTAGATGAAAAAATAAAGTTGTACATTTTGAACGTTGACACTTAAATACATATTACACGCTAGACATTGAAGAGTAAAAACTGAAGTCCATAAAATCTAACTTGATTAAAATGCCCGCTGCCAAACTAAAGAGACTAGTAGCTTTGGTCATAGCGAAAGAAATAATAACAAATGCATATTGTATATGCAGTCAGTATTTTACGCTATGTAAATATATATATTATACTTACATATGTATAATTGTAAATATTAGAGCCATAGAAAATAAACTAAAAAAATATACTCTTAATAAAATCATCGGTGCGGCTTAACGTGCTTTCCGAGGCACGGAGGAAACTCGGTATGTAAAGTACATCTTTGAGAAACAGACTTCCCATTTGTCCCCTCTAGTCAGTTTTCAAAGGGAACAGTCGGCACGAATTGTCACCCCGGTGACAACTGGGAAGACAATTCCCAGCTGTCACCCCGGAGGACAGGGCTAGAGGGGACTATTGGGAATAATCGGTTGTCATTTAAATTTTAAGAATTATACTTTAATCAAGTTACATTTTCAGAACTATATTGCACTTCAAATACAGCCTTGCCATTGTCAACTAGTAGTAGTACTTATTGCCAGAATTTGATATTAAGCTGTTTTTGTTTTTTTTTAAAATAAATTGGGCGCGAGACTCCTTTGAGTGTTTTTCACCATTCCTCATAGTTTCGGATTTGGCCGGACACGCCCACTTGAAAAATTCACCCTGTATAGCTTATTTATTCCTATCTTTATGTACACCCAACACGAAGACACTTAAGAGGACAATACATTATGATACAAGAGCACAAAGGTACAGCTTATTTCAAAAGAAATAACGGCGAGCTAAACCCTAAAATGGCTTCTCTTACAGCAAACCTGACTTCGATTGCGAGATTCGCAATAGTGGACATACCTTTAGGAAACTTTGTTAACAAGGCCATATTTTTGAAGGAACCTCTTTGATAAAGTTTGACGATTACGAGTTAATCCTTTTCATAACCCTTGCCGTTTTAATTGGTACTTACAAATATCACGTTAAATCGTGTTCGTCCTTAGAAAAGTTTTAAAATAATATTTTTGATTAAAAAAGGAAATGTGTTTCGGCTGCCAATATAATTGTGACAGTTAACGTGTACTGGATTTTTTGTTTTTTTTTGTGTGTTTATTGTTAGTCAAAGTCTTAAGTCAAAATTATTTATTTGCCGTAAATGTGGTACAAAAGATGGAAAAAATAATAGTAGTGCATTGACATATTTCGGCATATAAATTTCATACAAACATTAATGAAGATGCTAATTTTTAACACGTGACTACACCTACGTAAACACAAACATTAAATAAGGTAATTAAGTAAGGTATGATTGAAGTTTAACAGACTCAACACAAAACTAAAACTACAAAAACAGAAATTGTTAAAATATAATATTTTTAATGATACAATGTTATATTGGAATGTTAATGTAGTGCGGATGTTTAATGTATAATTTGTGCTATTTATTGAATTTTGTGTAGGAGTCCTTGTTAGGGTCAGTTCACACCGAGACGCGACGCGACGCAACGATACTTGAAGAGGCCAGTGATTTCGCGCTGCGTCGCTCTAAGCCGCGAGGCGCCGCGCGGCTCAGCGCGGCGCAGCGCTGCGTGGCGCAGCGTATTCTGAATTCTCACAACGAAATGTGAATCTTTTCGTGTAGAAAATAAAGTTATATTTTGAATCGCTCTTTAAAAGTGTGCGCGCAGCGTCACGTCGCGTCGCGTCTCGGTGTGAACTGACCCTTACTTGAATAAATGAATTACAATGTCAGTTGTCGATTTCATATTTCTGAAGTGCGGAACTTCTAATCTAAATGAACATCATCTGCCTAGCCTTTTCCCAAACTATCTTGGTACCAGTAGGCTCCAAGTACCAGTATTTTACATGAAACGACTGCCTATCTGACCTCCACAACCCAGTAACTGGGGAATACCTACGCTACCCCTTGGTAAGACTGGATGTCAGACTTTTGGCTTCTGACTACTCTTTACCACTGTCAAACATCTACAAATGACAGCCGGGACCAACGGCTTAACGTCCTTTCCGAGGCACGGAGGAAACTCGGTATGTAATTATGGTCCCCCATCCACGGACCAACCTTGGCAAGCACTTAACCTAAAAGATCGACCCGGGCGGCTGCTATTATTTTTAGCAACGAGCTCCACCTTCTAATCTAAATGAACAACAACTATAAATACTTGGAGAAATTCTAGCCCATGCAGGTCATTGTACCAGGTTCATCATCCCCACTTATTTCCAAACAATATACATTACTCCCATCTCATGTCAGAATGACGTCGTCAAAACATTATACGCACTCGTGGTTTCCATTAATTATTATTACGTCTTCCGTCGCGACGCACGTCATAATAATTTGACGTTCGATTGTGGATTCGTTGAGAGCCAATCAATTGATCAGCTGATCATCAATCGTTGGTACTTGAATTACAATTTGTACAGTGTATGTAGGTACAGAAAACTATTATTGTGTACGGTTAATTTGTTTTAAGCATACCAAAAGAGATGAAGAAAATATGATTAGGTAAAAGAATGCTCAAAGTATTTTGAATACATTAACTTATTATTTAATAGTTTAGGATAACAGCTCAAATGCGTAATTGCTTGGCCCTGTCGCATTTAATCCACCAATGTATATAAATAATAAAAACTGACTCTTGAATCTCAACTTAACTCTTAGGTCAGTTTATCGAATTTAAATTTACACAACTGGCACTAAGAGTCAAATTATATTCAGAACAGAACATACCTTTGTGAAAAGAAAATGCTTTTAAATAAAGAAACACAGGAACCTACAAAGAAGTTTCTCATTTAAATACAAGGTGTTGTTTTGCATCCTCGTCAAATTCAAGGGGGTAACTATGCTAATGATTCTCGTCCCGAATCAATAATAAAATGGGTAGGTAATTTTTCTTTTTTACAGAAATCGGTAACTGTGAACCACCCTTGTTTTAAACGCGGCCCGTCTGGTTCTTGCCTGATAACCTCGCTTACATACATACAAATAATCTAAAACGTTTATTTGATAATTTCCTAGTCCCTAAACCACGTTAAGGGGGTTATTCTGAAATACTGACAAACTTAAATAACCAAAAAATCATCGTTAATTAATAATTAACTAGGTACCGTAATTTTAATTGATTATTTATGTCTTTCGTGACCACCTCCTGAAATTTGACAAGGTTGCAAAACAACACCTTGTATATACTTTGTATACGCCGTGTTTTCTTAGTAAAATGTCGCTCAAGCAACCGTGCTGGCTGCTTCACTTTAAACTCTTCAATATTTTACAAAGAATGCAGTTTCTAAATGTACTAACGTCGAGTTAAGCTGTTTCTTGGTACAGTAAACCCAATTTAATCAAGATCAATACAATTTTATTCATCGCTTCGTAAATCTTAAGGATAAGCGGGATACACTGCAAAATTCAATTTCGTTAAGGAGTACTTAATATCATTGATGTGATTCTATTTCCGTATCACAGTGATCAAAATCGTCTTCAGTCCTGTAATGAGAATTCGTTCCTTTATTAAGCCTACTTTGTACTTGACAGCTTGACAACATCATTCGTCGGTTTGTAATATTCGAAAATTTTGCTAAATTAGCTTGAGCTGTCCTAGTTCGGAGTTTCAAAAGTATTATCACGTAGACTGGTTTGGTTATCACTGACGCAGGACCTACTTTTCCTACCTACTTTATTATTATAAAATCTTTACTGACAGGTCAGATTGATAGTAAATATTTCAGAAAGATGAATCGTAGACCGAGACGACAAATAGAAAGCTTTTTTCTCAAATCGATTTCAGTCGGGGAGGGAACTTGAAAAGTCCCATTCATCTTCGTGAAGTTTATATTTTTCCGATGGGAATTCTTCATTTGAATAACAAGTTTTTTCTCTAAATAATACTGTGTAGTTATGTAAAGCAAAACGTAGAAAACACGAGGTCGTATAATGAGATAATTTGATGGTCTATCCAGGGAGCCTAAAATGGCTGATTTAAGCAGAATCGTAATGGGATAATAACAATCGTGACAATTCGTGAAATAGTCACAAAATGAAAATTCTTAACGTTACTCTTATTAACGTTAAAATCTATATAAATAAAAATCAATTGCTGTTCGTTAGTCTCGCTAAAACTCGAGAACGGCTGAACCGATTTGGCTGATTTTGGTTTTAAAATGTTTGTCGTAGTCCAAGGAAGGTTTAAAAGGTGAGAAAGGTAGGTAGGGTAGGGTAGGTAGGTAGGTAGGGTAGGTTGGTAGGGTAGGGTAGGGTATGGTAGGTAGGTAGATAGGGTAGGTAAAAAGTGCATTGCAACGCATGCCGGGGACAGCTAGTTACAGATAATTTTAACGTGATTCATATTATTAATTATTATGAATCTGCTAAAGAGGCCATTTCAGGCCCGGTGATCTACAAAGAGTATACTGCAATCAATCATCGTTTCCCCGTTCCTTTATAATACCACCATAAATGAGCCACTGAATGTGGGCCTGAAAATTAATGAGGACGTCAACATGTTTACTCACCCGACATTTGAACTCCTTCGCACATGCTAGTTCGATGTCGCGACGACGTGTCCAGGCGTATTCGAAATATACATCCAAAGGCCTAAAAAGAGACATGAACAAATTAAAAACTGAATCGGCCGAACTGACATTAACGGTAAAGACCACAGAATAAACAAAATCTAAACTTGAGTTTATGACGTAGTAAAATTAAGGTTTATATTTTTGTTTATTGTAGTAATCATCAACAATTTTATTTTTAATGAATCTAATAGAAACATAGAACATAGTTTATGCCTACGCGATTGATCACATTAGTCATGTGAAAAATATCAATACAAAGACCTTCTTATCCTTTGTAACCCTTTCCTAATTGGGTACTTGACTGTCACTCCACTAATTCTTTCAAGACACATTTTCGTTAAAAAACAATTTCAACAAACTTTTCAATAAACTGTAAAATTGTATTTTTTATTGACTTAAAATCAATAAATACTTGAGTTGGTAACAAAGTAAGGTCTAGGTTACAATATAGAAAATCTATCGGAGAATCGAGCTTTGACAGTTCATAAAAAGTAAATTTGTCTAAGTAGGTGTGTATCTCATTTGTGCCAGTAGTGACAGAATTTCAAAGCAATTATGATATTCTATGGTTTACCGAACTAAACTAAAACGAAGGCACATACAATGGCTCAGGCGCGAAATGTCTCTTTCGCAAAATGTCTACTGGTAGTAAAATGTCTCTAGCGCATACCAGCTCCAGTTAGTATAATTAGTTCGTCTTTTTTATAGCCGGGTGCCTGCGATAGTTGATCCCTTTTCAACCAGAGCTAAGCTAAGCTATGACAGTCAAACTACCTTATCGGTTCCACATGCCTATCTACGTAGTTTAGTAAATCTCTGGTAGAAACGCAGACTGTCCGGTTACCCCAAATGCGTGGTTTGCGAATACCTCAACACACACATTACCACACACCGGCGAATTCTCGCCGAACGGATTGCTAACATCGGAAAGTTTGAAATGGATGGACAAAGGTCTCTTAACCGCAGACGCTCAGAGACCTTCGATTTTCACTTAATGAAATGTATGTAGGTCTGGACTTTCCAAAATCAATCACCTTTACGAACAAACGTAATATGCGTAAAATCTTCGACCTCTAGTCACATGTATAAAATGTATAAAGTAAGAATAGGTCCTAAGAACATCCATCTAAAGCTGACCCGAGGCAAGCACAGCTAAACCTTGCAGCTCGTCGTCGCTATAAGTTTCTATCCGAACAGACCGGACCAATGCTTCTCTTTTAACCTCACTTTATTTAACCGACGCCGACGACACAATTCAACATTCCCAAGAGACTACCGAGAAATTCTACCTATATTTCTATTCTATTTTTGAAGACCTTTAGGATTTAGTAACCTCTTTTTTTCTTGAGTCCGTTTTTATAACAGAAAACAATTCGTTAAATGAATGATAAAAACATATAGTTATCTTTATTAAATACGCCTTTCAAAATATTCAAAATATATTATAATAAGATATTTAATATATTGTTACGCCGACTGCTTTACGAGAACATTCTAGGACTACGGTCGAGTCTAGAATGTTACACGATGGAAGTGTCTAGAAAGTTCGAGAAAGTTCTGGACCTTTCTGGAACCTTCTAGAAGGATTGGTTCCACTATAGAGCCATCTAGAAGGTTCGGGAAGGTTGTAGAACTTTCTCGAAGGATGGGTTTCCCCTAAGGAACTACCTAGACATTCACGGAAGTTGTGGAAGTTTCTCGAACATGGGTCGGCCGTATAAATAGGCGACGGGTTAGCGGAAGTGAGTTAGTCTGATTTTGGCTACGAAACGAAGCGATCGAAGTGAACGACTAGTGCGATATCTAAGTGATTAGTGATTAAGTTTAAGTGTTTGTGAAGTGTTTTAAACTGTTTTAAGTTAATTAAAGATTTTTAGTGTTTATTTGGTAGTGTGTTAATTTGTCCTATACCCAGCTCGTAACAATATTTTCCACGAAATTATAAGATTAATGTTGGCAATTTGTGTTTTTTTGACCTTACGCAATTTTGTTTTGTAACCGGTGGAAACAGTTTCAGTTTTAATTAACTAATAAAATTATGGGGCTTTTAAGAATCAATGTATGGAAAAAAATGTTTGAAAAACAGTAGTTTTGGAGCGCATGGGAATAACCCATGTGGGACTGTGTGAAATAAACATTTTGATTAAATGGTTTATTATACAAATGACTTGTTGGCAACATTTAGATAGATAAGCCTATAATTTTAAATTATCTAGTAACAATAAATTGGTAAGATTTTGTTCCTAAAGACAATTAACGTTCAACCTTCTGAGAATCGTAATAGCTTCATTCTTATACAAGGACATCTTCGAAATTTCTCGAATTACGGATCCGGATCCTTAAGTACCTTGTCGGTGACATTATTTACTGTAGTGGAAAGGAGATTGCCTTTCAATAACAGGACGCGAGTTCTTCACTTGAGAAACATAATTGTCAATTTTATAGCCATATTTCCGACAATCCAATCAGATTTCAGAGCTTAGATCACTCGAAAATGCTGCTATAGACTAAATTCGAAACTCAATTATTTTAATACGACATAAAATACTGAGAAAAGTTCAAATAAAATAAACATTGTGATTAATAATGTTCACCACAAAAATTGTTGTGAAGTGCATAACTAATGGTTATAATTGTACGATATTGCCGATAAATAAGTGATCGTGAAGTATAAGTGAAAGATATTGTTATAAAAAAAACAATTCACCGAGTCTTAGATATTACCTGTTTAAATCCTCTCCTATACCGATTGTTCATGTAGCAGTATATGATAGGATTGTAGCAAGAGTGTGACATCGCCAGCCAATGGCAAGCGAACCACATGTACGGCATACCAGGCCAAGTTGCCCATCTTTCATCCTCTCCATGTATCGTCCATAAAACCTGTGTATAAATAATTTTGTTTAACTTCGTAGCACTTTCGTAGCGCGAAACTTGATGCTACGAAAGTGCTACGGCGTAGGCGGCGTAGAGGCCAAATAACATGCCTTCACACGTGGAAGCAAACTATGTAACTTTAAATAATTTAATAAAATAACTGAAGTTTCAAATGGAATTTTGTATTTATCTTATCACACGTATATTTACTCAAAGAGGATGAAAGTCAAAGATGAATTTACGTATTAAAACATAGCACTACCGACTACCGTTGAATTAAAGTGAATAATGCGCTTAGTTTTTTTTTTGCGGATTACATTAATAACTAAAGTAATCCGCGAAATAAAACTAATGATTACTTTACTTCTCGTAATAAGAATTGATGCACTTACGTTTAGTAATATGTATTTTTGTGACTTGATTTCTGCGCCATTTTTGAAGGCGTAGTTTAGAGTCTAACCGAGTATAATATGGGGTATTAATTTGTTAACAAAAAAACAGAAAGATCATTTTCTAATTCTTTAACTATGAAAACAAGAGAGAAGGGTAGCCTTTTCTTTACTCGCAAATTTCCTTGAAAATGGAGAAAGAACCATGTACTCGTAAATAAAAACAAAAAACAAAGCCGTTCATATTTTCTTTGAATAAAACAAAGTTTACTTTTAAGGAGATGATGTTTTTTTCATGACTGCCACTAATTTTATTTGGAATTTCTCTAAAGTATTTAACTTACAAGTATCTCTTCTAAGTAGTGTTTCTAGCAGTCTAGTTCTAGCAGTAAAATGGTTAATTTATTATGTCTGTGATGTGGTAAGCGTTTGTAAGGCCTTTTGACATTTTAATTAACTTCATATTAAGAACTTAAATTATTGTTTTTAAAATCATATGATAATGAAACGCAGGTTGGCTACATACACTTTATTGATTTTTTCTATAGGTTTTCATATATTTTGTAACAAGCCAACTTTTATGCCAGACCCTTCAATAGTTTATGAGTGTGTGTGTCTGAGTGTCAATAGTAGATACTCGTAAAGCGGAGACAATAGTATGTCTAATCCATTTACAAAGCCATTCCAATCTATCGTATTAACAAGTTTTCCGATGCGGAATTTCATTGACACCGTTAATTAGAAAATTATCAAGCCGAAGCAGCCAATCGTTTTTTCACAGAGAACTGATTTAATCCGATGGTCTTAATGTTTCCCGATGCGGATTCATGTTCACACCGTTTATCGGAGTTTTGTAAATCAATTTAATGAATCTGGAAATTGTGTGTACGAAGCGTATTCTGAATTACTAAAATTGAAATTAAACTGGTAAATGAACTTTACTCAAGAGCATTATGAATGCATGACTTGAATTGTATTAAGTAACCGAGACAATAATATTAATTGAAGGTATTTTCAATTATTAAAATAATAACTATCGTATTAAAAACACAAGAAACTTTTTGATTAGGATACAATGACGCATGGATGTTATTTACTTTGCAAAGTAAAATTAATTCTACAAAAAATGGCTTCACTTTCTAGAATGAATGCTGAACAGATCAGTTTGTAGATTGCAACGTCTAAACATGTCAAATACAGAGCCAACATTTAATGAATTGGAACCTTGATATTGGGCTCTCTATTTCGTTTTTAGGGATCCGTACCCAAAGGGTCAAACGGGACCCTATTACTGTGACTTCGCTGTCCGTCCGTCCGTCTGTCAACAGGCTGTATCTCATGAACCGTGATAGTTAGCTAGTTGAAATTTCTACAGATTATGTATTTCGGTTGCCGCTATAAAAACAAATACTAAAAAAAGAATAAAATAAATATTTAAGGGGGGCTTCCATACAAAAAAATGATTTTTTTGCTCGTTTTTACAAATAATGGTGCGGAACCCTTCGTGAGCGAGTCCGATTCGCACTTGGCCGGTTTTTTAATTGCATTTCTCATTCTGAATATGTTTCCTCGCGACCCTACCAAAGAGGTTGTGCGAATATACGAACCTAGTGTTCTTAATATACATTATTTCATGCGTAATAGTTCTTAGAATAGCATTGTTAGGAGGGCGCTGCTGCTCAGTTGGTAAATTGGTCTGTTGAAATTGTATGAAAAAACTATAGATGGCGGCATTCGTTCCAACTATGGTCACGCGCCAAAACGTTCCTGATCACGCAGTCTTTGTATATCACTCATTTGTTTCGATCCACTGCCGATGCGACTACGCGTCCAGGTTCGTCAAACAAAATGAACGCGACGATATTCGCGCGACGTCTCCTCGGTTAGGACGCAGCCTTATAGAAGTATAAATATGAATGACTACTTGCAATAAACATGTTGAGGGGCAACCAGCACATCGTGAATACTGTCACCACGATCACCATCATCTTGATCATCTGAAATAATAACATACACTTAGAATTAAGAAATAAAGCGCATCTGTAACAGACGCGTGAAGTTCTACACTGTTGTTTTGCATCCTCGTCGTATTCAAGGAGGTAACTATGCTAATGATTCTCGACCGGAATGAATAATAAAATGGGTAGGTATTTTTCTTTTCTTATTTACGGAAATCTGTAAGTATGAACCACCCGCGTAAAAAACGCGCTCCGTCTGATTCTCAGCCTATAACCGCGCTTTCACACATACAACCAATCTCAAACGTTTATTCGATCATTTTTTATTCCCTAAACCACGTTAAGGGGATTATTCTGACAAAATAAGCAGCGTTTATCAATAATGAACTAGGTAACGTAATTTAAATTGAGTATTTATGGCTTTTGTTATTTCTCCTGAATTTGGACGAGGATGCAAAACAACTCCTTTTATATTTAAAGACAGGTGGCTTCTCTGTTCCCCAGATCTCGATTCTTTCTGATCATTCATAGTCATAGAGATTTCTTCCAGGTTCGAGAGAATCGGTTTATTCTAGACTAGAGTGGCCCTAGCCTTGGCCCTAAACCCTAGGCCGCTTGATCACACTAAATCAGGCTAGTTGCGGCCAAACGAAATAAATAATTCTTGAAAAATAATTGTAACTTTTACGAGTAAATTTTCCCTGTTTAACCATTACATACAAATGTAGAAGAATGATAGTTGTTTACTTCTAACTAGCACTATATGTTTTTGCATAATTATGTCCATTGTAGATTTTGACACCGTGAAAATGTAACTTTCGACCAACGCCAGACACTGAATGTGAAGACCTTAATTGTATCTCTAAAACAGACAACAGGTTGAAGTTCATATGAATGGATAACTGCAGCGGGTGATGCTGCTCAGCAGTCACCCACTAGAACCGATCAGCGCAGCATGTCTTTTTCTTCCATACTTCAGAAGTATGGAAAAGAAGACTATACTACGTTATTATCCTCATTATGATGTTCTAGTTAACATAGTTACAACACAATTAGTCTAATTGGTAGGTAGGCTTATGAAAGTTTCGCCGCAAGCTTTTACCTTTTAGAATATTTAATTGTCAAAACTTATTGTTTCTCTGTAAAATAATCAGACAGAGTGAATTAATTAATGTTTCCAACGAGTAGGATTATTTTATGTTTTAAGGTACTATAAATATTTACCTAATCAAGTAAACCTAAAAGCTTTTCCCTGAAATTGGATACCTAATAATTTTCCTTAGTAAGTATTTAAGAAAACACTACGAAACAGAATGCAATATGATTTTTATTATTATTCGTGAAAATTAACTACCTCCACCGGCCGGCTTTCAGTCCTTAGTTAAATTTTATAACACCCAAACCGAGAGGCTGCCAAAGCAACAACGTATATTTAAGGCAATAAACTTGAATTTATAGCTTGCGTACGTTAGGGTCACAAATTCCACTCGGAACTGTTCGAGTTTTATTTTGACAATTAGGCACAGTTTTTCCAGAAAAAGTATGTGCTTCGGTCTTCATCGTACCTTCTTTAAAAATACGAACGCGTGGTGATGAGATATTATTTAATAGGATTTTTGGAGTGAAAACTTTTTTAGCCGCGTTGAGCGATTGTAGGGGAAAAAACTATAGGTTCGCGTCACCGAAGACCTCGACATGCTCGTGACGTATTGCGCCAGACTACCACTCCCATTAGCTGACAGTGTACAGATTTAAAAATTCAAAAACAGAAGACGGTTATTCCATTGTTTTGAGTTTTTTCTTCTATCGGCAGTCTAGTCTGCCTTTGTTTATTTTGTTTTTATCGCTATTTGCGTTTCAAAAGAGACCTAACACCCCACACACATTGTTAAATTAAATATTCAATTACAACAGCTACTGAAGGACATAAATCCCGATGCAGATTACCTCGATTCTGTAGTATTGACACGTGTTCAACATTGTGTCACTATAACTGTAAAATAAAACGGTTCTCCTCGAGTTTCACGAATATTTTTGACAACATACATTTATTGTTGGAAAGCTTTAGGGATATTTTGATGTCGCTATTCCGTTTTGCTTCTCTTTTGAAAGATAAAACGCGGAACGTGCATTTTGTCAGGATTGTTTCGAATAGTTCGGTATTGGGTTGGAACGTCTACAGAAATGATTCTCTATAGATCCTATTTTTTTCTCTCACTTTAATACCTGTACGTAAACTATAAAACAAACAAATCTTGTAATAGCATTTACATTCATTGTGTATAAACATTGTAATCTTGTGCTGTCAAAGAAAAGCTATTTATTAAATACGTTTAAAGGTGTCACAATTTCGTTCTTGTCAATACAAAGTTTTTGTATTTATTTTGAGGATTCTGCGCGAAAGTTTAAAATACATCATGTATCAGGAAGATATTTTCCTGATACACAATACGTTAACAATATTCAACCCTGGTGGACTTTCGCCATAATTGAGCCCACCAATCAAACAACATCGTAATCGCAAAAAAATATCAGCTTCCCCGATATATTTTAGTTAAGTAGGCATTGAAGTGGGCTCGCTAATAATTTATGTCAGTACCACGCAACGAACGAACTTGCTATAACAATGGGTTTCATTAACAATGGGTTGAACGCTAATTTGCACTATAAGTATAACCACTTAGTAACCAAAATACTCGTACATGCTAATGATTACAGTAAAATTAACTCTACAACAGTGCGTTTACAATTAATCGACATAATTAATTTTGATAGGCAAACACTCGACATACGTTCGATGATTAGGTACGGTCAACAACGAAAGTCACTATACATATCCAAAATTATAAGATGTATTAGTTTTAGAACGATCTGTATTAACAGACTGGAGTAAAAGACATAACAATATTTTAATCAATGGTTATACAAATTCGCAAAACAATATTACATCACACTGACCAGCACAAAACTTGGTGTAATATTGTTAAAAAGTGTTAACCGACTTTTGATGCCGACTGTACCTACAATATTAAATACAGAACATAACATCACGCGTGTAATCCCCGAAGGTGAGGTCCAGAGGTGTACCTAATAGTACACCCCACCAATTTTCCAGTTATGTTTAAGTCCCATGTAACATGGGGCGAGTCCATTGCCAGTAACTGGGTACAAATCCAGACTACGTGATAGCTACTGAGGAATTCCTAATGAAGGAATCCAATAATAACCCAATGCCCAGCATTCGCGATTTCAACCACTGGACCAACAAGGCAGTTCAACGAAATTACAACGTTTTAATTTCCACGGCAGTTCCAGAAAGAGGCCTGAACGCCACAAGAATTCGGAATCTCAACAACATCATCGGACCTTGGTAACTGTTTGTTTACGTCGTTAGAGACAAGACTTAAGTAGGCATAGACACGCACTCTGTAAGAGGGAGCGTTTAATAATGTCAAGGCCAAGCTCCTTATCTGTGCCAGGAGTTAATTGCGCTTATGAACAGTTTTGCATAAGATTAGTGATAATACTGTCTTTTTGGTCTAGTGGTAGCATGCGCGAATGCCGAGCATGAGTTCCTGGGTTCAATTCCTAGGTTGGGCAAAGTGTTATTGGGTTTTTCTATCAGGAATTTCTTAGTAGCAGCCACGGAATCAGGATTTGTATCTCTTTATTATTGCTTATTTGTGTACAGTCGCGGACTTTAATTGATGAGCCACTTTCTAACTTTCCGTTTTTGCAGTTTTATACATTCACAAGATTACACGATTAAACACGAACCCAAACCACATGCTCGTAAACAAGATGACATATTACTACTCATCGGAAATAGTCTTATCCATAAGAAGAATTACTAATAAGTTGTCTATGAAAAATCCATAAAATTACATATACGTTACATACTTTTATCCAATCTATTTCTTACTGACCTCTTTTGAATAAGAGATCATTAAATACTCTTTATTTCTGAAAACGTTTGATAGGTTTCAGACAGTTGAAATGTCGATGTCAGACAGGATTATTTCCTTTTTTGGTGAATCGAATAATTGTCATGAACGTCACATTAGACGCCACGCGTTACTATGGCAACGCTAAAACAAATTGTCGCTAGGTAACGGTTGCTAGGCCTGCGGGTTGACTTTGGGTAGTCACTTCGTACTATGTACGAATCTAACCGAATAAACCCGATTTGCATTACACGTCTAAAATACGAACAGTGGCAAGTAGCTCATCAATTAAATCCGTGACTCCGCGACAAGCTTTTATGATCATAAAAATTGTGTATAATGAGGTTATAAGTTTACAGTTATTAAAAGAAAATTTTATTTTCTTTTTTTTAGAGCATTTAAAAAGGTTTTTGAACTTAATTTTTTAACTTTTCTATCATCGTAGAATGAATACAACTTCGCCTGGGTTCTCCGGTTTCAGTCCTCAGAACCGGGAAAAAAAGTTGATAGATGGCCGGCCAACTGTGAAAGTTGCTTGAATTCCAAATTTTTGCCCATTGATGAGTGTGTGGTGAGTCTTTATTAAATGAAATGGATATAATATGTTATGTGAATAGGTTGAGCCCATTACTGACTGTGACTGTATCTACAATCACACACGAGATGTTATGTTACAATAGTAATACTAACCTTACGTTTAGAATGTTGTAGTCTTGAGTCCCTCGCGTCCTGCGCCTCCCCTGGGGGTCGACCCCCCCACACAGCGTGCGCAATGCGTGCATACGTGCACACAAGCGCACCCAGGGGCAGCGCAAACTGCAGGATCAGTAGCGCGCATGTGTACTGACCACTTTGACCAACGTGCTCCCACTCCTCTAGGCAAATGTCTCTGTAAACAGGCCGTAAGTAGAAAGAATAAGATCTAGGTCACACTCTTAATTGCTGCGAATTGAACATAGAGTCTGTCTCATAAATTGGTTTGTTTTAAATCAAATATGTTGATCAGTTTCCAGTCTAATCGGATTGGACGGTTAGCTCATCTTGCGGGCCTACGAAGATAAGATAGTTTTATTTTGGAGATTAACTAGATAGAATATACTTCACAGCACTTCAAGTTGTTACGCAGCTCTTTTACAATATTGCTTTTACTTACGCTTTACATAACTGATGCCATGGAGTCGGCCTCTGCAGTTTTGAAACAACTACGATGGGAGCCGCCGTTGTGAACGCGCCTAGCCACACTGCAGCCACTACCATCTTGGCCGCTGCCTTGCCCAGCCTGGGTCTCAATGGCCGCATGATGGCCATGTACCTATCAATGGATATAGCTAACAACGTGTACGCACTCACGAGCACCGACACAGCTTGCGTATAGTTCACTACTTTGCACATCACAAACCCGAACGGCCAGTACCGGAGTATCAACATAGGCACAAATGAAAAGGGCACACAGAACAGTGTCATCAAGATGTCTCCCACTGCTAAGTTCACTATAAAGTAGTTCGTCACTGTCTTCATTCGCGGGGAAGTCTGAACCACAAAACACACTAATCCATTTCCGATAAGAGCTACAAGAAAAACTATTGAATACATCAGGTAGATACAGCTGTGGAACAGCGTGGATGTGAGGAAGTCTTCTGGATAAGACGAGGGATCGCAGACGTCGTATCCAGGCCATGTTGTGTTTGTGGAGTTCGTTACATTATCATTTTGATTCTCAGTTCTGCTGGTGTACGCTTCGAGGGCGTCGTATAAAGTAGTCGTTTCATAGTCGAAGTTATTAGTATCTAACATAATGCGCCAGCTTCTTATTTTATCCCCACATTGTTTGTGCCCTTAACTTCGCCGATGCATACCTGAAAAAGAAAACCGCATTGTATTTTGTACATATTTATCCAAGGAATCATGTAATCAATGATAAAACATACGTTAAAAAATGCCCTATTTGTTGTATGAAACAAAATGCTAGGAAATCTTCCTAGAATATTTATGCAGGAAAATCTTCTATCCATTAAACTAAATCATATATAGATATGAGCCATTGTGTATGATAAAAAAAACACAACACATATAAAAAAAAAAAATGTTATGAACGCAAAAAGTCATAAAACGTTTTTCGCGGCGAAAATGTTGGCTTGAACGTAAAATACCCGAGTCAAAGCAGTCGTAACTCGGTGTACTTTACGATCACATGACCTTGCACCTTATTTTGTACTCCCACCATGAATAACAAGAAAAATATGAACATTTTTACTGGAGAAAAAGAAAAGGAGAAAATATTACCATTACGTCCGATTGCTATACATACAAGGTGTTTTTTAAGAGAGGGTGGTTAGTATAAAAGCTGAATGTACGTACACCTTTTTTTAAATCTGTAAATAACCGATTTTAAAAAACAGTATTTTAAACCTGAGTATAAAAAATAAAACATTAAAAATTAACTTCGCTTTTAGTGTCTTTCAATGTGAGAACGATGTTAAACGCAATTCATTTTGTGTACATATTTTTTTGGTAATTTGTTCTATAGATTGTACGTGGACCATTTATTTATCAACTACCTACATAAAATATAGCAATCTAGAATTAGAAGAAAAAAAGGAATGAAACTTAATAAACACAACGAGTAGGGGGCAGCCTACTTCAACACCCTCAACCGCGGTTGTAGTTTCGTACAGCATCTGGCCATTATGAGCGTTAACACCTTACGGCATTTCATCCAAACTTTCAAGTACTTATTTTCCGAAATGACTGAACCGATTTTGATAACTTTCATTAAAATCGGTTCATTCAGAAAATTTGTTGTTCGCTCTTAACGGCCGGCTTAACCCATTTATAGTCATTGACTGGTCAGTTTTATGAGCTAAACCTTCTCTTCTCTTAATTATACAGGGGGGAAGGGATATCGACGCACATCGCATATACAACCAGGGGGGTTACTATGACGCTTAAAACATTATTGTTCCATTCCTATTCCAGAGTGGGAAAGAGATGGAGCTAGACGACCTGTATAGCTCCGTCTCTTTTTCACTCTCGTCGTTTGTTGTTTTGCATCCTCGTCAAAATTCGAGAGCATGTCACAAAAGACCTAAATAATCAATAAAATTACGGTACCCAGTTAATTATTAATAAACGCTGATGTTTTTGGTTTTTTTAAGTTTGTCACTATTTCAGAATTACCCCCATAACGTGGTTTAGGGAATAAGAAATTATCGATTAAACGTTTGAGATTGTTTGTATATGTGTAAGCGAGGTTATAGGGCGAGAACCAGACGGTCTGCGTTTAAAACACGGGTGGTTTACACTTACCGATTTCCGTAAATAAAAAATAAATAAAAATGACCTACCCATTTTATAATTGATTCGGGACGAGAATCATTAGCATAGTTACCTCCTTGAATTTGACGAGAATGCAAAACAACACCTTTTATAACATCTCTTCGCCACGTGACCACTAAGGATCTTATCCAGCAAATTTATGTCTCCCTGGGTCAGTCTATATTGAAGTACTGTTTGCCAATTTTGGGCGGAGCATCTAAAACAAATTTTTTGGAGCTGGAGAGGGCACAGAGAGCTTTACTAAAAGTCATGTACTTTAAACCGATTAGATTCCCCACGGAAAGTTTATACTCAATCTCAAATCTTTTGTCAGTTAGGAAACTCTATGTCCTGCAGATTGCATTAAAAAAACACAAATCTCTTCCCTTCATTACTTCTAAGACACAGTCTAGGAGAAAAAATAAAATAGCTGAAGATTGTCCAGTGAATACTACATTTGCTACAAGGCAATTTATAATAATAATAATAATAATATTTATTTATTTTCAGGCAACTTTGGCCCATAAATATATACCTTACAGCCTAACATACATATGATAAAATACAATTTGTGTTAGTAAATAAAACCTTAAAACTACATGTGTTAGTAGCACTTCACTTGCACACTACGTCACTGTGCGTTCATGTGGCACTTGTCCGCGGAAGCGACGGAACACCACTCCCTGCGGCCAAAAGTCCTCTTGCAAGACGAGGTGCAGATAGCAAGTTGGTATTCGCACCACGAACGCCTTAAAGTTTTCTTGTTGTCTTTTTTTTTTTTTTTTTTTTTTTTTTTTTATTTATTAAACAATCTTCCCGTATATATAACGATCTCAATGAACAATGTGCCATCTACTTTATGACATACCACGACTGCAAAAAAACACTAACTGAATGGCTCAAGAGTAAAAGTTACGAAGAAACCGAAAATATCCTACACAAGATCACATAACTAAGAAACACATACGAGTATAACTTGCACACATACATACCACACCCACATACCATCGCGCTACACATACAACACACTTACACACAAACGTACACACATTCACACTCACAATCATATTCTACACCCAGTGCGCTCCCTTGCTGATATATGATTTATTAAATGTTAATTAGTCTTAAATTAATCTTATTGCTTATTTCTCACACATCTGTAGAATGTCTGTAAACTGGAGGAGCGGAACCACCTAATACAAAGCAAATCTTTGCTTAAAAGGTGACTCCAAACCTAACATAGTTATGTTGTTAAGTGAAGAAATAAACATTTTTATTTTTATTATTTATTATATTAAAACGTATTTAGTACGTTATTCCGAACCCCTCAACATAGAATTTAATATAATTGTATTAGCGATAAAACCATACGGAAAAATATTGCAACATTTTGCAATCGTGTATTGTGTTTTTCCATCAGGAATTTCTCAGTGGCATGGCAGCTCGAATGCTCGAATTGCAAATGAATCGCATATTCAAACGTAATACTTTGGTATTACGTTTGAATATGCAATTGCAACCATCATCCGCTGGCCTATTAAGCCCATGCAATAAAAGCGAGAAATACATGATTCGCCCTGTTTTGGTTCGGACGTCGGGACTCGGAACCATGTTGGACTATTTGATTTTACTTCTTGGGTATAAATATTTTTTGGCAGGCTTAAAACGATTTCTCTTCAACCGGTGCGGTAATTTCCTTAGGCCAATTACTATGCCTCTAAACCGCTCTGGGATGGAATTACCAATGTAAATGTAATGAAAGACGTAATATTGCAAGACGTAGTAGCAAGTCATTTCTTATAAACAGTATACGCTTTTATAATAAGCTGCCAAAGTCAGTTACAGAACTGACCGATGGAAAGTTTAAAAATTGCATCAAACGTGTCCTTATTAAAAAAGCATATTACAAAATTAAGGACTACGTTGAAGATAAAGAAGTTTGGCTGTAGTTCCTTCTGCTCATGCGGCTTCCCTGGTAGCTCATAAACGACACAAATGTGTGGATGTCTCTAACTATTCCCAATACTATTTTTTTTTCATTCTTTTTATTCTTTTTTTTTTTACAATAGTTTTTCAATAATTGCACCTCTAGTTCATTGTTCAGAATAGTTACAGCACTGATGATAACATGTGTCTATTGTTTAAGTTAGTGTTCTTTTATTGTTTTATTTTTACTTTTGTATAGATTCTTTTTATTTACCTGTTTTTTGTGAATGTGTGGACATTGTAGGCTTTGTATTTTTTTTTTTTTTTTTTTTTTCTCTATTACTACCGTCTGTAGTAAGCAATCGACTTATTGTCGGGCCTACGCTGTCCTCCCATACTTAAGTACTAACGCTGTAACTTCAAATATTGTAAAACCAAATGATTTTAAAAGAGTAACCATGGAGTTTCTTGCCGGTTCTTCTCCATAGGAAACGACCAACCCGAACCGTGCACCTTTTGTTGACGTTTTATAAGTGCCCATATAGGCCTATGTAAAATAAAATATTTTGATTTTGATTTTGATTTTGCAACGTCAAAGTAAATCAATGATCTACGAGAGTCTGAAACAGTGCTTTTGTGTTTGCTATTTAATGTCTACATTAGCCAAAATATGTATTAAATATTGTTCTTAGAACGTATAAAAATTGTTTGCTTCCATTAGTTTTGGCTGCATTCCTCCTTTAATCTTATTTGTGTATTAAATGTGTATTTCACTATGCACTAGTGTATGTTATTGTTTGCGCATGTTGTTTTTATGTTTTTTTAAATATCTCGTGTCGTGTGATGTATGAAAGTTTAACGCAATCGTCATCATAACATCACGCCTGTAATCCCTGAAGAATTAGGCAGAGGGGTACCTAATAGTACACCCACATTTTGCCAGTTATGTTCTTATGTTTTACGAAAGTTGCGCACAAAATATTGCGGTGCTATTCTAGGAGAATTTTATTAGATAACTGATCTTGTGATCGATTTTACAATTAAAATTGTGGTCACTTTGTGAAGTTTGACAGAACGTCTCTTGTAACGTTACTGATTCGATGATGAAAGTGGATGCTAAATGGCCGTAGATCCTTCAATACAAGACATACATATACATGATTTTTAACTGATTATAATCGTTTAGTTCAATAAGCATTTATTTTTTATTTATGAGGGAAACACATATTCCATTCTATACCAGTATTATTAAAGTGACTCTCTCTCTCTCTATCTCTGTCTCTCTGTGTGTGTGTTGTACCCTTTTTACGCATTTTAACTCTAAATGGACTTTCTGAACGCTAAATGCCCATTTAGCGTATGCCCATACGGATATACCATAACCCGGGTTAGGACAATATTTGTCCCAGTGCTACGTACCCATGGGACGATATCCAACATCCACAAGAGCGAAACCTTTGTCAGAAATAATTAATTGACTACACGTGGAGAATAAATTGCCATTTAACTCATATAAGATGCTTTTAGCTCGTTAACAAAAATCACGTTTATAATAAAGTTACTCATCCAAGCTACCTAATTAATTGCCTTAACATTTACCTATGTATTGAAGACCCAATTAGTGCAGACTAAAATTAATGAATATACCTATTATAGCACCTGAGACAGTATTGGTATCCACTGGATCATTAGGTAATGTAATTAGTTAGTTAGGTATTCTATACCTAACGAGGCTATTAAGTTAATGTGATTAGCCTCTCAAAGACGGTGGGTTAAACAGCCGAGGTAATAGACCGAACATGGCCGGGTGGTCTAAGCCAGCCAAATACAAGGTGTTGTTTTGCATCCTTGTCAAAATTCAGGAGGTTGTCATACAAGACATAAATAATCAATTTAAATAACGGTGCCTAGTTAACTATTAATAAACACTGTTTTTTTTGGTTTTTTATGTTCGTCCGTATTTGAGAATAGGCTTATGTTTAACATAACACCAGATAAAGTAAATATAACCTTAAAAAACATTTTTATACTGCCTAAAATAGTAAATGATCACCAGAATTAAAAACCTGAAAATCACAGCTCCGAACTAAGGCGTAGTCGACGGAGCCCGGAGAAATAGGAGCCCCGCGTAGCGGGGCTCCTATTTCTCTCTGCAGGGTTTAAAGTAACCCTTCGAACCTACCCTGTCCGAGTCGGGGTTCCCAATATCCCGAGCTCGCTTTGCTCGCACTTGCTTCCTAAGTTCTTCTTGCCACAAAATTTGGTGATCATTTACTATATTTGGTCTTTGAAAACAATTTTTTTGGTGTTTAGTATTTTTTTTTGGGTAAAGTAGCTTAGGATCTCAAAGTATTTTTTGGTGCTCATTATATTTAATCCCTTGAGAATAACCCCCGTGGTTTAGGGAATAAGAAATTATTGAATAAACGTTTGAGATTGTTTGTATTTGTGGAAGCGTGGTTATAGGTGCGAGATACAGACGGCTCGCGTTTAAAACACACTTACCGATTACCGTATATAAGAAAAAAAAATACCATTTTATTATTGATTCGTGTCAAGACCTTGAATTTGACGAGAATGCAAAACTACACCTTGTATAGTTGAAAAATATCATGTAGTTTTACTCAGGAAGAGTCTGACAGTCCCTTTCGCCCACACTAGAACATGCAAGATGCATTTCTACACGGAAAAAAACTGCACTAGATACTTCTGTAGTGCAAAAATTGTTACAGCGCTATCTATTGCGCAAAATAAGGAACTAAAACTAGAATCCTGCAACACGCATTTCCTGATTTTCCGCGTGTTTAGCATACATATATACAAGTACCAACCAACGACAGTCGAACAGTAGCACACTAGACATAACACCCGTCTAGTCAGAGGATATATACTCTCTTGTCAATGGAGTATTGAGGAACTTTACACCCTGTTCCTCATACCTCTTAACTTCTGTACCTATATAATTATATTTTTTCAAATCCATAAACACCTTATATGTGGACACCTAGGTAGTAAGGCTTTTTCAATCTAATGACCGGTACAGCCATTGCAGGTGACGTGTTTCATTGCACGTAGCAGACCCTCTGTGTGTACCACTCAATCAGCGGTCACCCGTCAAACTGACCGTTAGATCCACGGTCTCACTGCTAGTAACCGCCCATACACTAGAGCATCCGATTAAACAGCCATAGTTATTGCGGCTAACACAAACTATGTGAGAAAATAGTGGGTGCATCTTAGTTCACTGGTGCAACTTCTATGCTACCAAATCGGTGCAAAGAAATAATGTACGCCTCGATTTGACAGATGTCGTTCGCTCTTCAATGGATTATTATTTTTTAAAGTAAACTAAATTTTATGTGGAGTAATTTGATAGTTTATAAAGTACCCAGTTCTTAGCTAATGTACTTCCGTTTACAAAGCCGCGAGTTGAATGGCAAAATGCCAGGAACTGCTCTGCAATCCATCAAGCTGTGACTCCTAGGTCTGACGAGAAATCAATCTCTGAACTTTAGCAAATTGAAGAAACTTTTATGTTTCACTACTGCTCTAAATATAGATATACAAAATCCTAGTTAATAAGTTTTAAATTGTCAATTAGTCAGTATTATGAGTTAGCGTGAATGACCAAGCGGGATTGAATGGCCACATCAAAACTATGAAGAATAGCAAAAATTACTCAAAGTAGCCCGATTGGGCCCGATTTTTATAAAATCTAAAATTGTTTCGCTGGTTTTTTTTAAATCACTAGTCCCAGCTGATTTTGAAAAAAATACACTGTAGGTATTATTACTATAGTCGTAGTTAAGGATCAAATTATAGAGAGTAATGGCATACCTACGGAAAACTTGATCTTTCTAATCTCTCCCGTCTCAACTGGAACGTAACGAAAAGGAGCAATAAGAGGACGCGAAAGTCCAGCGATAAGAGCAGCGATAAGATACAGAGTATGTTGCTTGGTTAGACGATACTCGTACATTGCGGTACCATAGGAGAAAAGACGGTTTAGATCGTCTAAGACAACGTCTAACTAAGACAGCCTAAATTCACCCACTGCTGGGTATATGCCTCTCTTTGCTGTGCCAGTCTCCACGGTCTTGTGCCAGCCTCATCCAGGTTCTTCTTCCGATGGCAACGATGTCGTCTACCCATCTCGCCACTGCACCACCTTTATTTCTTTTTCCAGTTTTGGACGCCATTCGGTAATAGCCTTAGTCCACCTGCCATCACTGCGCCTAGATAAGTGTCTGACCCAACTCCATTTAAGTTCCGTAACGCGATTTCCATATTGAAAACCTTTGTACGTCTTCGGATTCCGACGTTAAGAACTCGATCTACGTGCTTTGTGCCGAGACAACATTGCTTAGTTTCGAGCAACTTCTCCACCAGAAAGTATTACTTTTCTCATCCTCATACATGATAAAATAATACAATGCGGCGCCCACAATAATATGAAACACATAAATTATGGAAGTTTGTTATTCTATGTTTCATTTGATCTTCATGATTGTTAGCATCCACACTTTTTATAAGAGCAAAGAGCTTCTACATACGTGTGTATATTTTAAGTAGAAATAGACTTTCATCTCTCATCTCAAATCTTGTGTGTTCCTAATATTTTAATTAAACAATTATGGTTCTTCACGTCATAAAAAAATATTCTATTAGATCCAGTTTCATTTAAAACTTTACAAATTTTATTATACAGTAGTTGTGATCGCACAAGCATTAAAGCAGATGGGACTTCCCGCTTAATTCGTTTGAGAAAATAACCTCACCTAAATTACTGTTACTTTTTAAAAAATGCCTCATCAAAAAGAGTGGTTTAGGTGACGTTATTTTTCAATTAAATTCTCTATTCTTTGAAATTTTGTACTTTCAAGTCTACCTAAGTACAATTGGTCGAATTGAATTAAATGATTTTGCCTAAAATGTCAATCTTCACTACAAAATAATAAAGTACCTACAGTCAAATAAAATGGGTCTGACTACTTGGATGGTTCTTCCACCATCTGTCAATCCAAATTCTCTCAGGGTAAAGAAATAATGAGAAAGAAAAAAGTTACCAAGTTAACACGCGTGGAATAAGACGTTTACAAGATTTCAATCTAGTACGACAAGTCTGTCTAGTCTGGTTTTCACATTGGAATTAAATATAATAACCATTTGTGGTGAGATAAGATATGATTTGAACAAACTAGTTCAGTTCAGGGTATACAGAATGGAGACGACAATAATTTAACTGCGTTTACCTCATGTCATTCCCAGTTTCCATTAAAAAAATCAATTGAATGAATATATCTAGTAGATAAGTTTCAGTAACAAAATATTCCTGTGAACTGTTTTAATTTAGTGTCACAATGCCGTCTCCACCTTGTATAGGCGCTCACTTAGTTTGCGTATTTTTTTTTTATCCTACTGGCTCCTTTCTGACTTAAAGACAGTCTTTTGTTAGCTATAGAAACATCATTTTACATTAAAAGTCGAAATAAAACAAAACCACATTCAGAACTTTTATAGTCGGTTCAAGTGTAGGTAGGTAAGTTAACTTGCGAAATCTACAGAAATATGGAATTCGACAAAATACAGCTGTTTAAGATATTTTAATTCGTTTATTAATGAATTTAGTAAAATAGTTTGCTCATGTAACGCACAAGAGAAAGCACTACTCTACCACTACCTCTTATTTTTGATACCTACAAGGTGTTGTTTTGCATCATCGTCAAAATTCAGGAGGTTGTCACAAAATACATAAATAATCCATTAAAATTACGGTACCTAGTTAATTATTAATAAACGCTGCTTTTTTGTTGTTGTTTAAGTTTGTCAGTTTGTCTTAACGTGGTTTAGGGAATAAGAAATTATCGAACAAACGTTTGCGATTGTTTGTATGTGTGAAAGCGTGGTAATAGGGCGAGAATCAGACGGGCCGCGTTTAAAACACGCGACGAGAATCATTAGGATAGTTACTTCCTCGAATTTGATGAGGATGCAAAACAACAGCTTGTATAATAAATGGCTAAAAATCAAACAGTTGAAGAACATGTTTAAGCTGACAGTGCACTTTAAAACAGCGTTGTATCGCAGTGCACCGCTTTGCAAAACATGTATTAGTAGTCGCAACGAGCCTCACCGCCACGCAATAATTGCATTAACAGCTAACAGCACACTCGATGTAAATATATGCCGTGTTCTGATGTAATACGTTAGATCTGCTCGTGCACATTTGGGCAGGCAGCGTCGCATTGTATTGAATAGCATAAGGGTGCAATCACATTTACACGCACAGACCAGCTTTTTCTCATATTTTTCCCTTTCTGAGGCTTAGAATTGCCACTAACTATTGTAAGAAATGCAATCGCATGTTAAAGGCTGCCGATGCGAATGCTTGTGCCCGGACTTGTCGCTCCACCAAATTACGCCTTTATGTGTCAGAATTAGATAGCGATACATGAACTCGCGGATTCATGTGTGTTAATGTTTGAACACCCACCACCCGCAACGTCAACCACAGCCGCATAAATATGCCTAATGAGGGTGCGATGGACCATGCAAAATGTACGAAAGTGGAAGATTTTTTCAATGCGATTCGTTGAGTTGCGTTGCGGCTAGGCCCGTCAAACTCAAACTCAAACTCAAAGCATTTATTTCAATTAGACCATTACAGGCATTTTTGAAAGTCAAAATAAAACGCGAAGCTACAGTCCCAGTCACAGGGCATAATTACTTGTGAAAGTACTGTAGTTGCCCATTCCGTAGCATAGATCTCTATGGAGAAGAATGGGCAAGAAACTCCATGGACACTCTTTTAAATTAAAATATGTTACAAAATCTTGGTTACATCATTCATGTTAAGAATTACAAGTATGTGAGAACAATGTAGAAATACGGGCAAGTTAAGAGCGTCCGGAGTAAAACATTCAATCAGTAATTAAATTCAACAATAAAGTAATTAAAATAAACCGTGGCCGTCCTTTTCTGCGTTAGCCTTAACAAAACACTATGATTTCATTATGGTTTCATTATTTATTGGTTTGGAAAATGTTTTAGAGGAATACTTAATAATGCGGTGTAGGAAATTGATCCTTAGTCAAATTACATATTATGTCCACAGACAGCTAACTCTTGGCAGTCGATAAAAAGATAACAGTTTTGCTTACTAGACATGCGAAATGTAGCTCAATGAAAAGAAAAGAGAGATATAGCTCTTTTGATCAAAAGAGCTGTATCACTCTTTTAGCTCTTTAGCTCCCGAATAACTCTTTTAACTCTTGCACTCAATTGATTAACTTGCGAGCTACAGATCAAATTGAGGCGCGCTACTTTACGCAAGTCAAACGAGACAACTAGCTCAGTGGCTCTATAAAATCTTTGAAGTTCTTTAGTACATTTAACTTAGTTGCGAGCTATAGATAAAATTAGATTCATTGGGTTGTTTTGTTCTTATTAAGTACAAATAATTTATTTAACTACAAGAAATATATATGTTTACACACAAAGTCTTTTTTCTTTGAAACACTTAATATTATTTAGCTTATAACACTTATTTATCCCTGCCTATTACTAATTTTAACTAACTGCAACTAATAATTAAACATTTAACTAAGAAACCACAAATAAACTGCGTTTAGCAAATAGCAATATGCGACACGAGTGACACGATATTCCGCCGAAACAATTACACATTATATTATACATTAAAAAAAACAACGATGTTTGTTTTGTTTACAAAATCACAAACTATTATTCCCTAAGGATTTGCATACTTACTTAAAAGTGCTAAAGCATTTTTTCTTTTAAAACAATGACCCTAGGAGTTATTTTACTATGACGTATTGAGCCGAAGAGTCGGTCAGAGAGCGACATGCGAAATCGTTCACCTGTCCGTCGGGGAAATTCGGGCATTGTCGGGCCGCTGTCGCCGTTTCGTCGGTATCACTAGTAACTCGCAAAGCCTCAGTGTATAGAGTCAATGAGCCGTTGAGCTATATGAACTAGTGAGCTATTCCGTGAACGACTGAGCGACTGAGAGCTAGATTGTAATTAAAGAGCTAGTTCAATTTTATCTCTCATTCGCGAGCTGCCCATGTCTATTGCTTACCTGCTATAGACAGTTTTAGAAACTTCTATTACATTACCAATCTTAGAGGTTTATTAAACTTCAACTGACGTCTAACAGGGGAGAATGTAAGAATAAAATGTGTTGCGCCGACCCCAAGAAGAATGGGACAAGGAAAGGAAGATAATGATGAATCTGGTTTCCGTTAAACTCTCAGTGTGAATGAATAGGAACTAGTTAATTAATAACGTTGGCAGTACAAAGGTTATTCAAAGTATGAGAATAGAAATGAAAATATTAAAATACTAAGGTGGTATATATGTATACCACCTTGGTATTTCTATCAGTAATCTAGTTATGTGCATTGATAAACCTTTCCAAATTATCAGACATGATACATTTAAAGTTCTCTGTCATAAGAAAATCATGATACAACTTTGTAAAGTATAAAGTTGAAAAAACCAAAGTATCGTTACTGGATACATCATAATATTTTTTATTTGATGCAAATAAACAGCGTTTCATTTTCAAGCATTTTCAACTGATGCACTAGAAGAAGTAATAAAAATGTTTAGACTGGAACCTAAATAGACAAATTGGCTAACAGATCTAGTGTTTATTGGTCTGCAAATAAGATTTAGCCGAAAATATCAAGATGATTGCCGGACATGTCTGAATAAAAATGCTGAAGAATATTTGCAAAGAAATCTTGGAATTTACGTTTGAGCGATGATTACAAATAGAAGTGTTTACGGTCAAATGATCTTCGTTTAATGTATGCGGATGTCTTGTTTACGAATCACGTGAATTGCGCTGATCTCAAGAACGACTAGGCGTATTTTGATGTGGTCTATTTTTACACAACATAACATCACGCCTGTAATCCCCGAAGGGTAAGCAAGAGGTACTCTACCTAACTATACGCCCACATTTCGCGTGTTATGTATAAGTCCCATGTTATAGAGGGCGAGCCTATTGCCATCAACCGGGCACGAATCCAAACTCCGTCGTTGCTATTAAGTTATTCCTAATAGAAAAACCCAATAACACTTTAACCGAACCGGGAATCAAATCCATACCTCCATGATAAGCAGTCGCACTTGCAGCCACTAGAACGACGAGACACTATATTTTACTTGCTTCGTAATGAAGATTTACATTCGGAAATAAAACCGAGCGTTAAAACAGCTGACCCTCCGCTATAAACTTACAGCTGAAACAAGTATGTAGGTATATACTACCGATAACGTTGCTTCTACTGTGATTTCGGAATCTCGGTAAAAAGGAAAAGTTTATTGCTTTACGTTATAAAGTCGAGAATCTTTGGAAAGTTCTCGGCATAGAAATACTCTCCCATTATCTGAAATGTAGGTAACTTTAGCTTGTGAATTAGTAATAATTTCACTTACGTTATAAATAAGTATGACACGATTT
Source organism: Cerastis leucographa (assembly GCA_963082945.1). Taxonomy (NCBI): domain Eukaryota; kingdom Metazoa; phylum Arthropoda; class Insecta; order Lepidoptera; family Noctuidae; genus Cerastis; species Cerastis leucographa. Next base: position 12,600,359 of record OY720356.1, on the reverse strand, counting down.
TTAAGCTTTTCCGAGGGCTGTGTTTCGCAGTTTACTCCGTAGCAATCAAAAGTTTACTTAAAAAAATGCTCTGCACGTAATAACCAAGACAGATATACAGGGTGTTTGGTGCATCGTTTGCCAAATCGAATAGGCCGAAAGCAGAGATCATTTGCTATCTCTTTACGCCCTTTAACTCTTTCCTTGCCACAACGGTTTTTTTTTATAACAACTTTTTAATTTGAATTTTGAAAATTTCCAAAATACAACATTTTAGGCCAAATAAAAAAATTGTTTAGACTTAAAATTTCGATTTAATTTTGATGTGTACTGTTGTATGATTCTATCAAATTCAAAATTACTTGCTAATAACCACCACTTTCTTTTTTAATAGCTCGTAAAGTTTTTGTAAAAGATAAATAAACTTAAAACTCAACTTTAAATGTTTACTTTAAAAGTTCTATACTCTGTCCTCTTTTCAACAGTATGCAATATGCCCAAAACACGTTTAATACCTTTTAATTTTTAACTAAATGTGTAATCGAGACACTAGGCTGATATTCGTGCCTCAAGTAAGTAGACAGATACTGTTATGTCACTAGTGCGTGGTGTCCTATCTCTTTCTTAAACAGGAACCAACTTTTTAAGAATTTGAAATTAAGTTAAACAAAAAGTTGTTATAAAAAAACCGGTGTGGCAAGGAATGAGTTATAGGGCGTGAAGAGATAGCAAATGACCTCTCCTTTCGGCCTATTCGATTTGGCAAACGATGCACCAAACACCCTGTATTTTTATTACTAACACAAACATTAACAATTATCAGATAGTTACGTAGAATTCAGTACACATCTGTACACCATTTGTACAACATTTTAGAACCCATTTAATTCACTGCAATCGCGAAGAAAATATTTCGTATGTTTGTAACGTTTTTTCTGATATCCGTTGTGAGTTAATTTCAAACTTGCTCAAGATTATCTGTTTATTTTGAGATTCGTATTATAGTATCTGCCTACTACAGACACTCTATACTCACACTTATCATCCATATTCATACTTTTATTGGTTTTACATTAGCATATTACCAATCATTTCGTTTTTATAAATATTTTCTTTATATCCTTTGTTGTGACATGTTTACTTCAAATTTGTCAGATGTCATTTACTTTTATTTTTGATTCTTACCAGCCAAACTCTCTATGAAGGTTTCATTTAGATTATATATTACTAAAAATTATTATCATCAATTCGTTAGTTCAATTGTTGTATTTTATAATTAATTGCGAATATTTGCTGTGTAAAGATATTCTGAGTTATATTTATAAAAATATTATGCGCAAGGTTTTTGACCAATTGCTACTGGCTGCTTTGAATACTGGCAGGTTGCGTCTTACTAGAGCGCAGCAGTTTTGAATCTGAAAAAGAAAATTGGAAGAAAAGAAACGGAAGATCAGGATAAAAAGGGATTTCTGACAGATGCCCTGGTTCTAGTCTGGAGTCAAGAGTTCAGTTCTAGTCTGGAGTTAAGAGTCGGTTCAGTCTGGACACGAGAAATCAGTATAGTCTAAAATCAAGAAAACAGCTAAGTCTAGTTTGGAGTCAAGATCTGTCATATCTTGAGTTTTGAGCACAGCCTGGTGGAGTCAAAGAGCGGCCTTCGTTTAGTGCTGCCGTGGCTGTTGCTAACTGTCTGCTGGAAGCTGCTTTGCGAACTGACGAGCCTGGCACTGGGGCTCATTACCTGTCTGCTGGAAGCTGCTCTTCGAGCTGACGAGCCTGGCATTGGGCGGTACGTGTCTGCTGGTGGGTCCTACCAAATCGCCCTGCATCAAGTTCGTCGTGGTCAAGCTCATCTTAATCAAGCCAGCTTTCTACGACTGCAAGTTTGTCTTCAGTTACTATCACGCTCAGAGATTTGCGGAGATATTTAAAACGTTCTCGGTTAACCTGCCCTTCACTTTTGTACTAATTTATTGTATTTTTCATTTCATCATTTATTAAATTCATTTTCCCCTAATTACTTTTTTAATGTATAAATCTGTTTACTCCTTTCATCAAGGAATAAGCAAGTTTGTTACATTTTGGCGCCTAACGCAAAATCAAGTCTTGATCTTAAACATATTCTCTAAATTCTAAAACAACTTCCACAAGAGATTATATTTGGAAACTATTTTCATAATATTTTCATCATATTACATCACTTAATCTACTTATACTCTTAAACACTTAAATCATATATTTATCTATATCATCTATAAATCTCATCAAAATAGGTTTAGTGTCGTGGGCTCGAACTATTATCTGCGCTGATTCAGCGCAAAAGTATAGACTACTACACATGACAGTCCTTCAACGCTCTTGAATATTTCAAGTAGGCTGTTTTAGAATCTTTCTTAATAATAACTCAGACTGTCTTGACTCTCTCTCTCTCTCTTTTAATTTTAGACACTTTATTTTTAACTTTTTTATCTTATACTTACTCATGACTCATCTCTATCCTCTTCCCTTCTTCTAACTGTAGAGTTTTATTCGGTCTATTTAAACTCTATAGTTTTTATTTTCTATGTTCTTTCATTGGTTCTTAAACCATTAAAAGATTATTTTTAATCTTCTTCTATATCTGATCTTATCAGATAACTCTTTGAAGTGCTTTTAGGTACAAGTTACCTAACCTTCTATTATACTATTTTCTTATCAACTCTAAAAGTTGACTGAAGCGGGTTGCGACTTCCTTTAAATAAGCCTTCGCTAATCTTCAACTCTAAAGGTTGATTGAAGCGGGTTGCGACTTCCTTAAAATAAGCCTTCGCTAATCTTCAACTCTAAAAGTTGACTGAAGCGGGTTGCGACTTCCTTAAAATAAGCCTTCGCTAATCTTCAACTCTAAAAGTTGACTGAAGCGGGTTGCGACTTCCTTAAAATAAGCCTTCGCTAATCTTCAACTCTAAAGGTTGATTGGGGTGGATCCCTTATTAAAAGTCTTTATATTTCATCTTATTATGGGTTTTAGACGCGAGCGGATTACAACTCCAAAAATAAGCCTACTGTTATTGATTTATCAGGTGGAGTAGTGATCATTGAATGTGAATCCTACCTGGCCTAACTTCGTAAGATGTCGGTGTGTTTGAATGAGTTATGAAAGTTTTGTGAATGTTGTAATACTTTAACCTTACCAAAATTTTTGTTCTAGGCCAAAAATTTTCTCGGGGTCGTTGGGGAAATATAGTATCTGCCTACTACAGACACTCTATACTCACACTTATCATCCATATTCATACTTTTATTGGTTTTACATTAGCATATTACCAATCATTTCGTTTTTATAAATATTTTCTTTATATCCTTTGTTGTGACATGTTTACTTCAAATTTGTCAGATGTCATTTACTTTTATTTTTGATTCTTACCAGCCAAACTCTCTATGAAGGTTTCATTTAGATTATATATTACTAAAAATTATTATCATCAATTCGTTAGTTCAATTGTTGTATTTTATAATTAATTGCGAATATTTGCTGTGTAAAGATATTCTGAGTTATATTTATAAAAATATTATGCGCAAGGTTTTTGACCAATTGCTACTGGCTGCTTTGAATACTGGCAGGTTGCGTCTTACTAGAGCGCAGCAGTTTTGAATCTGAAAAAGAAAATTGGAAGAAAAGAAACGGAAGATCAGGATAAAAAGGGATTTCTGACAGATGCCCTGGTTCTAGTCTGGAGTCAAGAGTTCAGTTCTAGTCTGGAGTTAAGAGTCGGTTCAGTCTGGACACGAGAAATCAGTATAGTCTAAAATCAAGAAAACAGCTAAGTCTAGTTTGGAGTCAAGATCTGTCATATCTTGAGTTTTGAGCACAGCCTGGTGGAGTCAAAGAGCGGCCTTCGTTTAGTGCTGCCGTGGCTGTTGCTAACTGTCTGCTGGAAGCTGCTTTGCGAACTGACGAGCCTGGCACTGGGGCTCATTACCTGTCTGCTGGAAGCTGCTCTTCGAGCTGACGAGCCTGGCATTGGGCGGTACGTGTCTGCTGGTGGGTCCTACCAAATCGCCCTGCATCAAGTTCGTCGTGGTCAAGCTCATCTTAATCAAGCCAGCTTTCTACGACTGCAAGTTTGTCTTCAGTTACTATCACGCTCAGAGATTTGCGGAGATATTTAAAACGTTCTCGGTTAACCTGCCCTTCACTTTTGTACTAATTTATTGTATTTTTCATTTCATCATTTATTAAATTCATTTTCCCCTAATTACTTTTTTAATGTATAAATCTGTTTACTCCTTTCATCAAGGAATAAGCAAGTTTGTTACAGTATACCTATAGGTACTTTGTCCTTTACTTTTACTTTGTAGACGTTATCGTGTCTACCGTCAATTATTTTTATCAAAGTTATCAAAGGGTTGTCAACAAGGTTATTTATTGAAGCCAAGCAATTAAGAGGTGCTGGGTTGTTTTTTTGCGTGTAAAACTTTAAAAATGAGAAAAATAATTATAATGAGCTTGATTAAGGATGACCCAATTTTAAATTATTTTCCATTCTTCAATGCAAGGGATCAAAATAAATGATCATTATAAAATGTACTTCCATTTTAACAAATAAAAAAATCCCTTTCAAGCTTAGATTTACCCTGGAAACTTTATGCGGGCTGTAGTACATTCGTCACAAAGTAAACTCGTCACATTTTTATAAATTCCATACATTGAAAGTAAATTCGCCACATGCCTTAAAAATATGGTGTAAAATCGTCACAAGTATTCGTAACAAGTCTTCAATAGAGCACATTTTTGATAAAATACTGGTAGCAAGCAAAGTTATTGGTTTTTAGCTTTTAGTCCTGGAGTCATACCGCTAGACGACGCGTTGCTTCCTATCTGCTCCGACTTTCGGTATCTCGGTTCACTCGTGCAAAGTGATGGCGAAATAGATAGGCGTGTTATTAAACACAAAATTAACATTGGATAGAGAAATGGAATAAATGGCGGCAGGTGACGGAAACTATCTGTGACTCCCACATTCCCCAGATCCAGTATAAGAAATATATTCCCTCATATGTCATTTAATTCTAATAAACACTTTATGCTTGATAATGTTAACTTGATGATTTTAAACAATAAAATGTTTAATTCAATTTTTTTGATCAACTGCCCCCATTTTTTATTTATGAAATTTGAGCAAAAGCTGAGAGAACTACTGAATTGAACAAAACACATTAAATTGAAAAAAATAAAGGTTGCGTACTTTCCCTCGGTGCAACTATGGACTTGAAGGTATAAACAGTATCCAAAAATAATGTTTGTATATGGTATGACTTCACGAGACTAGCTGTCTCAGTATACAGAAAGCTATTGTTCTATTTTCAGGCTCACTGTCATCATCAAATAACAAAAAATAACGTTTAAATTTATTATGACATCTTCGCATCTTTACCCCAAGTCACATGGGACTGGGACAGGAAGATGACGACGGAAATAAAACTTTAGAAATTCACCATGTCATGCACAATTGCACAAGTGGCACCTGGAACTCCGGGTTTATCAGAGTCTGTAATAAATATCGCATTTATAATAAAACGTATCAAGAGTAAGTTTATGTTATCAATTATCTCTAATTATCTTATTAATGCAGTACTTAATTTTAAAAAAAGCTATTTCTCATTACACGAATATTTAACGGATAAATGATAAATGAGGTACGTCCAGGTTCCGTAAAAAACGCCGCGCCGCCGCCTTTCCAGTAGTTGTGGCCAAGAGTTTAAAAGTTTTCTAACACGAGTCTACCAGTGTATCCGGGTACCCGGTAACAGATACCCGACAGCCTGAAGGTAATGTGTAAGGTGCGTGTGTAAAGAGGCTTACAAGGTCTCATGGTCTGCTCGCATTTTCAATAGGAGGTAGTTGCAATGCAATAGGGGATAATCCTATTTTTTTTTTCTTTGTCCGTCGGGTAGTTTATTGAAAAGTATTGGACACGTATTTTTTCTTTTTTCACGTGGTCATAAATTTACGGAGATATATTGAGTTGAAATGGCGCATGACGTCACATGTAGGTAAGTTTTATACCTACTTATGACGTAGTAAGCCCCCACTCTCCAACTTTAATGAGTTCTAACTAAGTAATTTTTTGATATTTTGATAAAACAAAAAATACGTGTCTAATATTTTTGTATTACCTGTCTGACGGACAAAATAGAATGTCGTTTTCTTTACCCAGTCCGATCCCCTATTGTTCCTACTCACTACTTACCTACCTACCACCTAACTACCTAACTACCTACCAAGCTACTACCTACCTACCTACCTAAAAACCTTTTACAAAGCATAGTAGTAAGATAAGAAAACTTAAAAAAAAAAAAAAAAACAGTTAAGTAGTTCTCAAGGTATGGCGTGGCCAAGGGAAATAGGTATTTATTTATATATATATATATATATATAGATTACTGTTGTACGTTTTTTCCCAGTTTACCCATGGACGCAGTCGTAAAACGTGCCTTATCTTACCTCCCTATACTCCACTTTGATAGCTATTACGGCTATTAAGACGTACCCTGAGTAAAAGAAAGGTTGTAGTCAATGTGTTTTTTTTTACACCTGTTACCTCTTGACTCTAGTCTAGGTCAGGGATGACAGAGACAAAGACGACGATGGAACGAGCTTACCCAGAAGAAGCCTGTTCACTAAAATTTAAAGAGATTAGATTATTTACTTTTCACACAGGTGGTTATGTCGCACCATATACTTTACTGATCTGTTTGCCTTTAATTAATCACAAAAGCACTTAAATTAAACATAGAGTTTACTTAATTATACTTTTCGCAATGCATATAAAATATAGCGATAAAACCCAGCTTTGGATGTTTGAGTTCATTTTTGTAATCTCATTAAATCCTGTCTTTTGATGTTTTTTTTTCGGGGAAACGTCTGTAACCGCCTTTTCGCCAGAGATATAAAGTTATTTATGTGGATTTATAATCATTATCCCTATCAAGGTCCTAGTTTATCTTTTTATAAGACTTATCTATATGATACTCGTATTTATTACACTGAAGCGTAAGATAGATTTTATAACCGGGACTTAGTTTATTGGGTTTACAGAGCTGGCAATATAAAAAAAAAGTTTTTATATTTTTACATTTTGACAAAAAGTATGTGAGCTATGTAATTTTAACACCAGCAAACACAAAATACTTTTTTCCTTCTACTATATCCGATATTTAATATGCCTGAAGCGGTCGCTGAATACATATTGAACAATCATTTTTATTTTAAACCAGAGACACCGATAAAAACAGTGGCCGGCAATTCCCGTCACGATGTTGACAATGCAGGTGGCAGTGCTCAAAAATTATTTTGTGGCGTTCCAATCCACACGCAACCGGGCTGTGAAAACATCAAACAGAAATCTTTGTTTGACATTTCACTAAAAGCAAATATAAAAAAAACCGCATCCATACAGGACTGCTCAAATAAAAATTGATTATACTCTGGAGTAAATAGTTCCAGTGAGGATCTGCTGCACTGACATTTTATATTCTATATTCTTTTCGGATTCATTCTCGATTTATTTGCCATAGACAATACGCATATCTACTAGCACACGCATTTAGTTAATAGAAGCTAAACAACTTATTAAAAATGTTGAAATTATAGGTAATTATTTTTAACAATCGCGGGTTCTATCCAGTTAATTAAAAGTTTAATATTACCGAAAACTAAGCCCCAGGCGTGAATATGCAAATGAAAATCAACGTTGAACCCTAAATGATTTATGTAACTGTCCCGCGCAACATCGTCTGCGTCACATTTTCCCCGTTTTCGCAACATTTTTCATTGCTGCTCCGCTCCTATTGGCGTAGCGTGATGATAAATAAATAGGCTATCTAACTCTGAATGATTTTTTTCAAATCGGACCAGTAGTTCCTGAGATTAACGCCTTCAAGCAAACAAACAAACTCTTCAGCTTTATAATATTAGTATAGATAATATTGTCTACAATAGCTGTACATATTTAACAAAACGGGGAAGTAATACCTATTAAATTAATGACCATTTGGACATTTGAATACTTAGTAGCAGAAGAACACAGAGAAAACGGATTAAGTTCTGCACGAGTAACTACTTACACTACATAGTAACAGACCTTGTATAACTAATAGAAAATTTTCATTATAATTTTAAACTGACCTTCGGGAAAATTGTACAAAGAATAAATCATAATATAACAGATGATAAATCAACGTTAACTGTTGCCTAGCTTAAATAAATACCTATCCATCTTCGCTATAATTACTGAAAACAAGAAGCTTTCAGTTGATTCACTTAACTCGCTCGCAGATTGTAGACGAGTAAATACTATATAGGTAAGTATCGTTAAACGAAGCATGGAATAAATTTCTGGATATAAAGCGCGCATTCATAGGCAGAGCGAGATAAAATTAATGACCTTAAACAGTATGTCTGCATTTACCTACTGACCCTGAATTTGACATGTTTTCAAAACTAAAATCAACATAGTATCTATGTTATGTTTAGTTGTTTTTATTTTATCTACAATATAAATCAGTTTTGACCGATTTACGCACTAATTTTATTTCAATTAGATTGCTTAGCGATAATCGGTTATATTACTAAAAAATTGGTTGCCTGTAAAGTCGGTATACGGGCGAAAGTTTTACGTGACAACGACTTTGAGTGGTAAAATAATTTTAATGTGAATGAATATTCATTCGTATAGTAGGAAGAAGGATGAAATAATAGTAACAATTTAAAACATTTATTTATACAAAGAATTATATTTAAAACATTAATTTATACAAAGAATCTCGCACTGAATTTCATATTAACAAAATTTTATTTTTACCTTTACATAGACATACGTATTTATATACAAATATACATATATAGAGGCACGCGTCCCTTCCACTCGGGCATGGTTAGCCCGCCTAAGAGCGAGAGAGACAGACATAAAAAGTGAAAGGCACGCGTGCCTCTCACTCGCTCTCATTGTGAGCGCATAACGTGAGCGGAGCGTAACGCAGTTTCTTGAAGTGTCACCCGGCAAACCAATTTATAAGACGTTGTCACGTCAATAACTTCTTGTTTAGTTTTTAAATAAATATAGGCACAACAGCCAGGTACATACTCGATAGTTTTATTTCTGCTCAAGTAATTAATGTTACGGACAGTACAATGGTACTGTTTTTTGACTAATACGAGCCAGTCATAATAAGATTTAATTATTCTTTTGTTAGGGAATAATAGTTTGCGGACAGTACTTGCTTGTATTGGGACTGTTTGTTACTGTTAATTTCCTACTAACTATACAAGGTGTTGTTCTGCAACCTCGTCAAATTTCAGGGGGTGGTCACGAAAGACATAAATAATCAATTAAAATTACGGTACCTAGTTAATTATTAATAAACGCTGATTTTTTTGCTTGTTTAAGTTTGTCAGTATTTCAGAATAACCCCCTTAATGTGGTTTAGGGACTAAGAAATTATAAAATAAACGTTTGAGATTGTTCGTATGTGTGTAAGCGGGGTTATAAGGCAAGAACCAGACGGGCCGTGTTTAAAACACGGGTGGTTCACGTTTACCGATTTCCGTAAAAAATAAAAAAATAAAAAATTACCTACCCATTTTATTATTGATTCGGGACGAGAATCATCAGCATAGTTACCTCCTTGAATTTGACGAGAATGCAAAACAACACCTTGTATATAGTTCAATCTTTTAGTTAGACTATTATGTATCTCACAATTTAGTAATTGAACAGCTTATTCTAAAAATTTTATTGTTACGATGATAATATGTATTATGCAGTCACTGCCGTGCCCACCAAGCAGTACATAGAGACCGTTTCATGGTGCTAGATTTTGTTTGTGAACAGTACGTGTTATCATAACTAGGGACTATCACTTACAATATTTGACTCGCATTGCCAGGCTACATGTGACTTTACGTCTACTTAACAGACGGAGAATATATGGAGTTGTTTGACGATGAAGTGGTCATGTCAGACCTACAAACAGATGTAGATTTATCGCAGCCCAAGGTGGTGCCGGAACCAGATCCAATCACCAGCACATGGCGAGATGAAAACTCGGACCCGATTCCGTCTGTCCTGATAGTTGTGCCGGATCCTACGGACCCATTACCACTCGTGGTCCCAGAGCTTGTTCTAGCTGCAGACCCGACGATACCTGCAACAGATGACTGGGGACTTGATAATGAGCTGTTGGATATATTAGGCACAGATCCCACAATAGACAAAAAATACGGAAAAGTAATTCATTAAGATTTGTCGATAACATTACAACATTGGACTACGACGGGGATAACAAAAGAGCTGCGTAGGGAACTTAAAGAAAATTATTAAAGTCCTGAAAATGCCAAGTTACATGAATGAAATGCAGAAATTAAAGTAGCTGTCTCACATATTATTGCTAAAGCGATAAAGCTATTGAAAAAAACAACTTACCTTAGCCATTACTTACCTGGGAGACGCCTTTATTATCTGCTAAGGAGAAAAATACTGCTCTGCTCAAACTGCTGATGAATTCTATACGTACAGTCTGCGACTGGCAACACGCTGACTCTGTGACACGGAGAAACTTTCTGTCGAATGCTGTTTAGAAAGAAGTTAAATAACAGCTACAAAATACAAAGATGGATAAGCTTCTTTTCGGTGAGAACTTAGCCGAAACCATTAAAATTGCAAAAGCCATCAATAAATCTGGTCCAGATCTTAAACCATCGGCACCTAAACCTCAAAATAAGAAGTTTACGCGGAGCGCACTTAATTATTCAAGGAATTTAAACTGCAGGAATCCGACGCGCTGGCCGAAGAGTCCACCAAAGATGGAGGAGCCTGCGACGACATCGACTCGCAGTAAGCCGGCCAGTCCATTCAAGCAGTCTCAGCATCCGCAGCAGCGACAGAACTACAGACGTCGCTAAACGAGGTAGAACCTGCTGTTCGGTCGACCTTATTTTATAAAGAATGGTCAAATCCTGATGAATGATCCTTTAAACAGAGTGTAACGGAAAGGGTATATACATACTTAAATGTGTACTACAGACCATCAAACTGAACAAGGTTCTCATCATAAAACGTATTTTCAGTGAAAAAATTATCTTCTGCCCCTTACAAATTGCAATACCTATTCGACCCAAATGTATGTGGCAGCTGATATTTTTTTCGCGATTATGATGTTTGTCCGATGGAGAAATATGTTCAGTTTGATGGTCTGTAGTATCCCTTAAGTATGTATGTACCCTTTCCGTTACACCCTGTATATAAAGGGTTTTAAATTCCATTTTCTAGGGTACCAATTCAGACAGTATTTTCTATAAGTATTCGAAAATGTTCTGAGTCTGAAAGGGCACATTTCATTGAAGTCATCGATAATTTGTTATCGTTTTGAGCTATCTCAGAATGTGATGCTGAGTCCGACCAGGGGGGATGGGTTTCCACCCATCGTTCAGTCTCTGCCCCTATCAATCGTAAAGTATGAAGTGAATGTGCTAGACTCAAAAACTAAATGAGAGGAATCAAGTAGACTAATCTACTCTCAGTAAAATAAATGTTAAATTATAAAAATAATGGAGGTAGAAGAAATTGAAGATTCTCAAAATAGTGTGGAATGGTGTGTATTTCGCGTTACTACAAGTGTATAAAATGCTAATCTCTTCGGACGAAGCCTTCATTTATTCAGGATCGAACTTCACTCACAGGTAAGTTCGTTTAATCTCAGATCATTGATTAGGCCTCTTCGCCAAGCCACACAGGCTCTTTGCTATCGTTAGTCTAGGATTTGCTAATATAAATAATAAAAAAATAATAGAAGTTTATTTCGGAACACAAGATTGGGTACAACAAGTAAAACGATGGTAGCTGCAAAAGTATAAACTGCAGCGCAGCTAACAACGCCTTTTCCCAGATGCAGAAGGGAATGATGTTCCATGCTAAAAGTTTTTAATAGGTAATTAATATAGTTTTTTTTTTTAATAAAAAATAAGTTTAATAAAATAAATTACACAGTACTGGACTTAACATTTGGGATGTATTTTGACGGTAAGCTGGTGAGTGTTAATGAGATGTGCATGGGATGTTTGTGGTGTTTGTGGCATGTATGTTGTGCGTGGCTTTGTTGGGGTATGTGAGGGAGTGATGATTGCTTTACACTTCCACGAGTTTCTCTGTTTCATCGTAATTTTGTGATTTTAACCAGGAGTCAAGTTTCATTTTGAATTTGGTCTTGGTTAATGGGTAGATGTGTAAGCTTTTGTTTAATTTGTTGTAGATTTTTTTAACTTATGTTTTAATGACGGTTTGAAGGTCGGTTCTACGAGACTCAGTGTTACAAATCCTATTCGAGTGGCGTGTAGAACATGATTTTGGTTCAAAGGTAAGTTGGCTGTGTTTGCGAAGAATAGTTTGAAGAATTAATAGTTGTCTGACGGTAAGGACCTGGCAGAGGGTATACAGTGAGGATGTCGAATATCGGATCGGTTTCCTTGTCAGCACCTTCAGGATAGCTCTCTGCGCTCGTTCGACACGCGGTATTACTGTTCTACCGGCACCACCCCAGACCTTTTGGCAATACCCTAAAACAGACTGAGCGAGAGCAAAGTAGACACAGTTTATTAAACAGTTAAAATCGGCACTGCCTCTGAGCTTTTTAAAAATATATATAAGTTTTCGCACACAAGCTACATTTGAAGCAATATATTGCTTCCATTTCAGGCTGCTATCAAGAGTGAGTGCCAAGATATTTGATAGTAGGGGTATTTACCAATTGTTGACAGCCACAATCATCGTGTAAGTTAGGGTAAGTGTGCGCACGAATTTCTATTGGTGTGGGTGGTTGTCTTGACTTCATAGTAGAGAATGTGCTAAATTTGATCTTGTTGACGGTGCTTAAGGCAAACTCCGAGTTGAGGCGAGTTTCAGCCCTGTCCCGGCCATGTGCAATTAGAGCTGCGTCATCGGCATAAGCCATAATTTTGCAGTTAGCTAAGGATTTTGCAGTTGGGTAAGAAGGGATGGGTAAATTGTTAGCCTAGAATCTCTTTTGATGGCTTATCATGGCTATATTGCATCAACACTAAGATATGGCATAATATATTGGGGCAATTGAGTAAATAAGGAGTAAACGTCTTCAAAGTTCAAGAAAGATGCATCAGAGCTATGTGTGGTCTACAAAGTACCGACAGCTGTCAACCTCTATTTTAAAGCCTCAAACTCTTAACCTTGCCTTTTATGTATATTTTTGAGGTAAATATATTTGTTAAAACAAACATGCACCAATATGAAATAGCTTTGAAAATTCAATATAGGAAGCTACGTGATAGAAATAAGTTAGAGCTTAAAGTACCATTTGCAGGTACGGCATTAATGAGGAAAATTTTTTTTTGTAAAGGCCAAAGAATATTTAATAAGTTACCTTGCTCAATGAAAAATCTAAATTTAGTCAATTGCGTAAATTATGTTTTATATTAATACAGAAATGTTACTACAGTCTCAGCGACTACTTTGATGACAGCTCTTTGACTTAATTATATGTGTAAACTCGTAACATGACTATAAAAGCATCGACCCTAAAGGCGGAAATACATTTACGTGTCGTGGCGTGTCGTGGCGTGTCGTGACGCGCCAGAAGCATGCGGTTTCATACATCGTTGCGACATGACACGCCATGGAAATATGTCCCTAACCATATTAAATGTATTAAACCGATTTGCTTCTGGCGCGTCACGACACGCCACGACACGTAAGTATGTTTTCGCCTTTACAGTTCTGTGGACAATATCAATTTTAAACATTTTTTTTTTCCCTTAGGTAATAGTAATTTCTGGACATCATAACTATTTATTATTGACATCATCGTATTTAATAAAAAATTGGCATTATCACCTGACATCGCCTAATGCATTTTTATTATGCCTAATGCATTAAAATTGATATTTATACTACTAATTAAACTTTTACCTCTTTATAATACTATAACTTAATGGCCAAAAGCCTCCTTTAAAATGTACATTTGTACGCCAAATGGCAAAGCATGGAGAAACTATAATATGTATAACTGTAACATCCTGCACACTGTTGTAACCTATGTTTACAAATAAAGACTATTGATTGATTGATTGCTAACTTACACAGCTCATTAACGTATATGAGAAAAAGTGGGGGTCCCAGGACACTGCCCTGGGGTACACCAAAAGTGATCGCTTCCTGGTTGCTGAGGTAGTTATCAAGCTTTACTATTTGTTTACGACCTGTAAAATAACTCCTAAAGAGATCGTAATATGTTTTTGATTAGCCCAACATCCCTTTCATGCTTGCTCCTTATACAAGTATTAAAAATAACCAAAGCTTGCTCAAAAATCGGAATTTAAATCGCGTAAAACAAAACACGTCACAAAACTTTTAAGTACCTACCACCTGAGTATAATTTGAACATTAAATTTTCTTTGAAAATATAAATGATTATTTGAAAATCTCATTTCACTCGCCAGTGACTCCTTCTTCATCTCAGCATTAATTAATAATAAGTAAACTTAGACAGTAACACCCAGAGTTAAGTAATCAACAAATTAGATTTATCGTATTTATATAACCAAGGCTATAATTTCACAAGTTTGTTCTGGTTAATCAGTGTAGCCTCCTGGAAAATTCTGTTAGATTTACAATTAACCCAAAGTTTGTCTTTGTGCTCGTCATTTCCTTTTTGTGTTATTCAAACGGTAACACAAAGTTTTGATGTAAAACGGACTTAAACAATAACGCTTTGTTGAATTTTCAAGCAGGTAAACTGCAAGAAACATTTAGGGACCGTAGATAGACCGTAATACAAAAAAAAATTGGTTGCCTGTAAAGTCGGTATACGGGCGAAAGTTTTACGTGACAACGACTTTGAGTGGTAAAATAATTTTAATGTGAATATTCATTCGTATAGTAGGAAGAAGGATGAAATAATAGTAACAATTTAAAACATTTATTTATACAAAGAATTATATTTAAAACATTAATTTATACAAAGAATCTCGCACTGAATCTCATATTAACAAAATTTTATTTTTACCTTTACACATACATACGTATTTATATACAAATATACATATATAGAGGCACGCGTCCCTTCCACTCGGGCATGGTTAGCCCGCCTAAGAGCGAGAGAGACAGACATAAAAAGTGAAAGGCACGCGTGCCTCTCACTCGCTCTCATTGTGAGCGCATAACGTGAGCGGAGCGTAACGCAGTTTCTTGAAGTGTCACCCGGCAAACAAATTTATAAGACGTTGTCACGTCAACAAAAGTAGATTTTTTCTAGTTCATTCCTGAAAACCAAATTTTACAAACCATTCATAACAAATTTAAAACTCCAAGAAACATATTTTTTTTTAATTGTTAAAAGATAATCTGCCGGGCATCATTCAAAACAAAAAACTTTTTTGCAAAAACATAAAACCGACTTCAAAAACACAAAGTCTTCAGAAGTTGGGGACTTTTGTTTCATTGATTGCGTTTTTTTGCCACCGACTTCTGAAGCGAAAAGTTATTTTCCACTATTTGTGTTTTTAAAGTCGGTTTTACTTTTTGCTAAAATGTTGTTATTTTTCCATTTTCATCCTATAAACAATTTTTGCAATGCATTTGTTTCACATTGTAAATACATACATGTCTTGGTAATAGGCTATCCAGCCATATCTAGGATATCCCCAATAAAATGGAACTTAACACTCAAAACTATCTAATGTTTGTGTACTGTACACATCTGCGTACCCCCTTAGAGCATACAGGCGTGATATTAAGTTATGATTTGTGTAAATAATAAACATCCTAGCGATTGCAGCAATCACGACAGATTTGCCAACTATTATACAAGGTGTTGTTTTGCATCCTCGTCAAATTCAAGGAGGTAACTATGCTAATGATTCTCGACCCGAATCAATAATAAAATGGATAGATATTTTTTTTTTCTTATTTACGAACTTCGATAAGTGTGAACCACCCGTGTTTATAACGCGGCCCGTCTGATCCTCGCCCTATAACTGCGCTTTCATACATACAAACAATCTCAAACGTTTATTCGATATTTTCTCATTCCCTAAACCATCTAAATTACTGACAAACTTAAATAACCAAAAATATCAGCATTTTTTAATAATTAACTAAGAACCGTATTTTTAATTGATTATTTATGTATTTTGTGACATCCTCTGGAATTTTGACGAGGATGCAAAACAACACCTTGTATGTAAAAGAGTTCCATTGTATATCTGCGTAGATCAGCATCAAATCTTCGCCAAATTTAAGTAGGACCACCGCGGAATAATGTTTTTCCAGACAATAAAAGAAACCTCGAAATTGGTTCACAATCGGCAAAGATACCGCTGAATATTATAGTATCTGCTTACTACAGATACTTTATACTCACACTTAATCATCCATATTCATATTTTTATTTCATTTTTATAAATATTTTCTAATCCTTTGTTGTGACATGTTTACTTCAAGCATATTTGTCAGATGTCATTTACTTTTATTTTTGATTGTTACCAGCCAAACTCTCTATGAAGGTTTCATTAAGATTATATATTACTAAAAATTATTATCAATTCGTGAGTTCAATTATTGTATTTTATATTTAATAGCGAATATTTGCTGTGTAAAGATATTCTGAGTTATATTTCTAAAAATATTATGTGCAGGGTTTTTGACCATTGTTACTGGCTGTTTTTAATACTGGCAGGTTGCGTCTTACTAGAGCGCAGCAGTTTTGAATCTAAAAAAGACATTGGAAGAAAAGAAACGGAAGATCAGGGTATAAAAGGGATTTCTGACAGATGCCCTGGTTCTAGTCTGGAGTTAAGAGTCGGTTCAGTCTGGACACGAGAAATCAGTATAGTCTAAAATCAAGAAAACAGCTAAGTCTAGTTTGGAGTCAAGATCTGTCATATCTTGAGTTTTGAGCACAGCCTGGTGGAGTCAAAGAGCGGCCTTCGTTTAGTGCTGCCGTGGCTGTTGCTAACTGTCTGCTGGAAGCTGCTTTGCGAACTGACGAGCCTGGCACTGGGGCTCATTACCTGTCTGCTGGAAGCTGCTCTTCGAGCTGACGAGCCTGGCATTGGGCGGTACGTGTCTGCTGGTGGGTCCTACCAAATCGCCCTGCATCAAGTTCGTCGTGGTCAAGCTCATCTTAATCAAGCCAGCTTTCTACGACTGCAAGTTTGTCTTCAGTTACTATCACGCTCAGAGATTTGCGGAGATATTTAAAACGTTCTCGGTTAACCTGCCCTTCACTTTTGTACTAATTTATTGTATTTTTCATTTCATCATTTATTAAATTCATTTTCCCCTAATTACTTTTTTAATGTATAAATCTGTTTACTCCTTTCATCAAGGAATAAGCAAGTTTGTTACATTTTGGCGCCTAACGCAAAATCAAGTCTTGATCTTAAACATATTCTCTAAATTCTAAAACAACTTCCACAAGAGATTATATTTGGAAACTATTTTCATAATATTTTCATCATATTACATCACTTAATCTACTTATACTCTTAAACACTTAAATCATATATTTATCTATATCATCTATAAATCTCATCAAAATAGGTTTAGTGTCGTGGGCTCGAACTATTATCTGCGCTGATTCAGCGCAAAAGTATTGACTTCCACACTAGACAGTCCTTCAACGCTCTTGAATATTTCAAGTATGCTATTTTATAGTCCTTCTTAATAATAACTCAGACTCTCTTGACTCTCTCTCCCTTTTAATTTTATACACTTTATTTTAACTTTTTATCTTATACTTACTCATGACTCATCTCTATCCTCTTCCCTTCTAACTGTAGAGTTTTATTCGGCCTATTTAAACTCTATAGTTTTTATTTTCTAACTATGTCCTTTCATGGGTTCTTAAACCAGTAAAAGATTATTTTTTAATCTTCTTCTATATCTGTTCTTATCAGATAACTTTATGAAGTGCTTTTAGGTACAAGTTCTCTAACCTTCTATTATACCTAACTATACTATAAGTTGGTATAACTATTTTCTTATCAACTCTAAAAGTTGACTCTGAAGCGGGTTGCGACTTCCTTAAAATAAGCCTTCGCTAATCTTCAACTCTAAAAGTTGATTGAAGCGGGTTGCGACTTCCTTAAAATAAGCCTTCGCTAATCTTCAACTCTAAAAGTTGACTGAAGCGGGTTGCGACTTCCTTAAAATAAGCCTTCGCTAATCTTCAACTCTAAAAGTTGATTGGGGTGGATCCCTTATTATTATTTTTCATCTTATTATGGGTTTTAGACGCGAGCGGATTACAACTCCAAAAATAAGCCTACTGTTATTGATTTATCAGGTGGAGTAGTGATCATTGAATGTGAATCCTACCTGGCCTAACTTCGTAAGATGTCGGTATGTTTGAATGAGTTATGAAAGTTTTGTGAATGCTGTAATACTTTAACCTTACCAAAATTTTTGTTCTAGGCCAAAAATTTTCTCGGGGTCGTTGGGGAAATATAGTATCTGCTTACTACAGATACTTTATACTCACACTTAATCATCCATATTCATATTTTTATTTCATTTTTATAAATATTTTCTAATCCTTTGTTGTGACATGTTTACTTCAAGCATATTTGTCAGATGTCATTTACTTTTATTTTTGATTGTTACCAGCCAAACTCTCTATGAAGGTTTCATTAAGATTATATATTACTAAAAATTATTATCAATTCGTGAGTTCAATTATTGTATTTTATATTTAATAGCGAATATTTGCTGTGTAAAGATATTCTGAGTTATATTTCTAAAAATATTATGTGCAGGGTTTTTGACCATTGTTACTGGCTGTTTTTAATACTGGCAGGTTGCGTCTTACTAGAGCGCAGCAGTTTTGAATCTAAAAAAGACATTGGAAGAAAAGAAACGGAAGATCAGGGTATAAAAGGGATTTCTGACAGATGCCCTGGTTCTAGTCTGGAGTTAAGAGTCGGTTCAGTCTGGACACGAGAAATCAGTATAGTCTAAAATCAAGAAAACAGCTAAGTCTAGTTTGGAGTCAAGATCTGTCATATCTTGAGTTTTGAGCACAGCCTGGTGGAGTCAAAGAGCGGCCTTCGTTTAGTGCTGCCGTGGCTGTTGCTAACTGTCTGCTGGAAGCTGCTTTGCGAACTGACGAGCCTGACATTGGGGCTCATTACCTGTCTGCTGGAAGCTGCTCTTCGAGCTGACGAGCCTGGCATTGGGCGGTACGTGTCTGCTGGTGGGTCCTACCAAATCGCCCTGCATCAAGTTCGTCGTGGTCAAGCTCATCTTAATCAAGCCAGCTTTCTACGACTGCAAGTTTGTCTTCAGTTACTATCACGCTCAGAGATTTGCGGAGATATTTAAAACGATCTCGGTTAACCTGCCCTTCACTTTTGTACTAATTTATTGTATTTTTCATTTCATCATTTATTAAATTCATTTTCCCCTAATTACTTTTTTAATGTATAAATCTGTTTACTCCTTTCATCAAGGAATAAGCAAGTTTGTTACAATATACACACAAAATATTAAGACGAACTGAAAACCCCCTCTTGTTCTTGATTTTCCTGGAATCCCATCATCTGATCCCAACTTATACCTTCATCATCAGCTCAGCAATATAAATAATGAATTACCAAGCATAAAGCCTATGTATACCTATACAATTTAGAGAGTTCCCTCGATTTTTCCACGATCCCATTATCAGATCCTGCCCAGATGACCATGGGACCACATGGGAAGTATACTGTTTCAAACCCGTTTCCACAATGCCCATAAAATTTGAGTGTTGCCCATTTTCCTAGGATTCCATCATCAGATCCTGACTTATACCTTCCATCACCAGCTCAGCAACATGAGATGCTGATTACCAGGCACCAAAATCTGAATTGCGTTGGAAAAACGTGAAAAACATTTGGCTTGACCTCGATTTCCCTGGGATCCTATGATCAGATTCTGACATGATGTCAATGGGACGACCTCAGGTGTATAGGCTATCGAATAAAAAAGAATATTGAAAATTGGTCCTCAATCGGCGGAAAAATCGGTGAACATACAAAAAAAAATACAAACAGTGGAATTGAGAACATGCTCTTTTTTGGAAGTCGGTTAAAAATATGAATGGTTTGCTTTTAAATGCGTAATGCTTTTTGTTTGACTACAGTATGAACGCGGGATTGGCTCGACATCAAATAGTATTAGGTGATCGACAGCAGACTGCCGGAGAAGAAAACCAGCAGGCGTCCAGAGACGACTGCCAAATTCAATCGCAAGGTTTTACTTTGTACAGTAGTTTATTTCTTTCTCTCTCTTTACTCATCTTAGCTTCTTTATGGGGCTGCCAAAATGTACGGTCTCATCGCCGTACATTTTTCTGCTTACTCGGTGACCTACTTTAGGCCAACGATGCGCGTCATAATTCAGCATAATAAAACAACTTGACAAACGAATTTAAATACAGTTAACTTATAACTGGGTAGCTATCAACAACTGAGAGAAATAGTCGCCTTCCACTCTAGTACTGTAACTTACTGTTAACTTAAATAAACTTAACTACTTAGTGCATCTTAGTGGAACGTGTTTCTCTATACTAACAAAAAAATCTTCACGACAAATCACACGTACAAAACACCGTTTTTTTTTTAAATCTTCACGACCATTCACCCGTGCCAAACACCGTTTTTTTTTTAAACACCCGATGAAAGTTTTTAACACAAGTTACTGAAATAAAAGGGGTTGGAAGGTTTTTGTATGTAGCGTGGCCTATACATATTTAATGCGTGGCTGCTATTTTGTAAATGAAATAAAATGGCGGAAGTTAGGCAGGCCAAATAATTCAAAACCTTTTCAGTACCTACTACTATCAACCTACATGAGATAACATACTTCAACACCATACTATGTACGTCCTGAACACACCCTTACCCACAGTAAAATTAAAAGTAAACAAAGTTGAATTCAGCTGACAAGTAATTTGAATAACATTACATGTTTAACTCTTTTAGTTTCTGAAAGACGGCTCGACGTCTGTAATGTAAATACGGGCTAGTCACCAACTTGACACGAAAGACTGGGCAAACGTGTGTCAAGTTGGCGAAACTCAAAAATAGGATCACTTATTATTCGTCATCTGGACTCACAAAGATTTTTACGCGTGTCCAGATTATCATGCTCATCAGCCTATAATGTTACCACTACTGGGTCACAGGCCTCCTCTCCATGAGAGGGAGTGGGCTGTAATCCCCCACACGGCCCAGTGGGGATTGGTAGATGTCACATGTCTTCGAATTTTTAGTCCTAGGACATGCCGGTTTCCTCACGATGTTTTCTTTCACCGTTTTTGAGAGCAGCGGTGATGAAATAAATTATAGAAAGTAATGCGCCAGCCTGGATTCGAACCCACGGCTTACTGCTCGTAAGTCGAGGCTGCCACCACTGGATAGTGATAGATAGTAAAACTTAATTTAATCACTTTTATGTTTTCGTCAACTGGACACACGTTAATAAAAATTCTCTTCAAAGTTCGAATGAATTGGTTTCTTTCAGGCAAGCTTTAACCTAGGCCGCGTCATTGCTTTACATCAGGGGCAATTGCAACATTGGGGCCTACGCAAGCCTATTTAGAATTAAATAAAAAAAACTTCACTATCGAGCATCTGCTTAACATGCTGCTTAAGTTAAGCAGATGCTCGATAGTGAAGTTTTTTTGCCTAGGCCCCAACTCGCCTGATGTAAAGCAATGACGCGGCCTAGGTTAAAGCCTGACCCTTGACTAGTAACTTAAATTGGCCGTACGTACGCACTCGGTGATTAATCAACCTATAACCTATTTTGTCTTTATTGTTTATTTTATTAAGTTTTTTTTAAGTATTTTAGTTTTTTAATAACATTGTTTTTTTAATTTGTACGCCTTCGCGGCAAAACATAGCGCTCAAATATGTTAACCTAACACCTTTATGTAAATACCTATGTTTAAAAAATAAAGATTCTGATTCTGATATACAAAACCAGTTTATGCGGATCTCTCAACTTACGTGAAATCTATGCAAAGCGACGCCATATTATACTGGGACTGTAAAAGTGGTTGTGTCGCCCGTGTGTACATTATTAGTAAAAATATAATATATGTCGTAGTGAGGTGATTTTCCGTTAGACTCGGTCATCATGTGGGCAGAACATGGGTTTCTTGCTATGAAAACACACACGACACACAGTACACTGCTTTTATCGAACAAACAAATTACTTGAAATTACAATCCAACACAATAAACACTAGGCACCATGAATCGGGGATACAGTTCCGGGACGTCATGACTCCGCCGCGATCAGACACTCCACCCTCCTCCTTGCAGCGAACTCGAAACATCACGACTCTGTAGAAGCGCGCTTAGGTGTGGGTAGACTGGTAAGTAGGTCGCCTTTGGCCCGCTTTCCCGATTCAATTTCTGTCCGTAATAATGACCGGCTCCGACATGTATATTTATTAAATTTTGACTTTTTATATGATATTTGATTAAATGTTTATTAAAATTAATATTAAATTCTCAATTGCACCGCCCACAGTTTGTCTCTGCTTCACCCAAAAATTGACTGTTCGAGAATTTCTTCGGTATTAAGTCCGCCTTTTAGTGTACTTGAAGTTCTCGTATTAAATTAATAAATTCAAATTACAGTAGACACTCTCACTCAAAATCGATCTCGTGTGTCAATTTGATAAAAAAATAATTTCCCTAACTGACATGAGTAGTTAAGAAACTTGATATTATTATCGTAACAACAATAATGGCCGTACGCATACACTCACCAAACTATTCTTTTCCAGTGTAACATGGCCTCGCTTTGTATAGGTTTCCCGTACAATAAGAGATCTATATAAACTGGTTTTTTATGGTTTGATTGGTCGTCGTGCGGACTGCCTATTGGCGCATTCGTTACGCTCTACAAAACAAAGAGTACATAAAAGCTGCAGAGTATCTTGTTTCAAATTAATTACTGGAAGTTAGCTAGTTTCTAAGTACTTTAGTGTAACTTATACGAACATATTCCCTTCGTTCTTTTTTTTTCCATTACGGTTCCTTAAGCTCAATTGCCACGCTGTGAAATGGAAACAAAATTTTCGTAATGAAATCCAAACATAAAAACTTTATGGAAATTATGTAACGTACAGATTAGATATGATACAAAAAACAAACCTTTCGGAGATTTTTGCGCATACTCTGGAATCCTTTCCATTCTATTTTGTAGCAATGTAAATTGAACCTTAGGGATTACGGACGCGATCAATATAATTTCTGAAATGAGACGCTTCCAGCCAGACAAAATTTTAGTAAGAAATGCTTGTTTTCTTTTTATTTCGTAGACTTAGATTTTGTCAAACGATTATTATCGAGTAGGTCTACCTACGAGGTAACCTCGTTAATTTTGATTACCGATGTTTCAATTCTTAAATATCACGTTTTTTTATTAGGATCAAATATTCAATATTTGTCAAAGGAAAACGTTCACCTTGCCTTTTAAACATTATATCGTTGTAATGTGTGCAAGAAACACGTAAGTATTAACTCAATTCGATGAAAAGTGATTGACAAAAAAATCATCACATTCGGGTTTTGACGGTTTCATTGTATCTGCAGTAACACTATTTCATATGGAAACTCGCAAACGATTACTTTATCCAAAGACTTGTATGATAGCGTTCACTGTTCAACATGCGCCGGCCGAAATGACGGGACACCCCCGACCGATCGTCCAAAAGTTCAACCGCGGCGGCCATTTAAGGTTTAGGAAACGTTCGGAGCGAGACGTGTGCCAGCCACGCGTTCACTCAGGCCGAGATCTATAAACAATACTTAGCTCTCGCTTCGACTTAAACATGTTCCTGTCTCTTGAATTTGCAATTTGACAGCTGTACGACAATGAAAGGAATATCGCTTAGCAACAGTAAGTGCTAAGTTACGTTTGTCAGTCTGGGCAGCGTTCCGTGTGTGCGTTTCTTACAATAATGGAAATCCATTATTGTAAGAAACGGACACACGGAACGCTGTGAAAGCATGTTGTTATGGGCCAAGAGGCCTGAATGGTGATAAACACTTCCAATCTGAACACCCCAATATCTTATTAGCTATAAACTCGGACTGAAATCCCTCAATTTTCGACTTCTCCTTTATTTTCACCATGCTTTATAGGTGATTGTAGGTTTTTTCGCCGGTTGCAATGTCATTGTGCTTTTCATTTGGGACAGTGATATACGTTGACATGGCGCACGCCGTGCTTGATAGATGAGTGCAGACCTAATGTTGAGAAGAATCGATCGGAAATTGTTGTTGGAAAAACTTCATATAAGTACCGTAAGTTATTTATGTAGGGAATAATATTTAACTAAGAACGCAAAATAAATTTTTGAAGTCCGTTCGTAAATCAAAACTTGTATTTATGATCACGATCGGTTACTAAGAAAATATTCAATCATTGCGCGCGTCTCGCAACATTCTTTGATACGAAACTAATATTATACTTATAACAAGGAAAATAGAAATGAAGACGAGAAAGTAATAACGAAAAATATGAATGCGATACACACATAAATATTATTGGTATCCCCGAAGGGTTAGGCAGAGGTGTACCTAATAGTACACCCATATTTCACCAGTTATGATAAAGTCCTATGTAATAAGTGGGCGAACCTATTGTCACCATCATCTTCCTATCCTTGTTCCATTCACCAAACCAAAATAATAAAATATTCAAAGACTTGCCTATGCCCGCGGCTTCGCACGCGTGGAGTTCGATCACTGTCCCACGGGATTGTACTATCGGGATAAAAATTATC
Organism: Cerastis leucographa; assembly: GCA_963082945.1. Lineage (NCBI taxonomy): Eukaryota > Metazoa > Arthropoda > Insecta > Lepidoptera > Noctuidae > Cerastis > Cerastis leucographa. The sequence continues at coordinate 12,575,525 of OY720356.1, read as the reverse complement.
TTATGTGTTAATCCAGGTTATAAACTACCCCTGTGCCAAATTTCATCGAAATCCGTTCAGTAGTTTTCGCGTGAAAGAGTAACAAACATCCATCCATACTTACAAACTTTCGCGTTTATAATATTAGTAGGATATCTACTAACCTTACTAACGCAATTCTAGTAGTAATTAATAGAATGCACGAACAATAAAAAAGTTATTAGCTTCATTAACCTCTTTTCTATTTCGATCCTCCCACGCGTAGCATGACTGCCGTAGAAACGGGTTATGACGACGGAAGAATCTAAAAACTGACACATTGTCATTGTCTATCTGTCATTATGTCGATTCTTACGTAGAAAAAACTAGTTTCTACAGTGGTCATGCTACGCGTGCTGATCACCTAATAAACAAAAGAGACTTTCCACATAGGTATAAAAAAAGAGTCATATAAATTACATTGACCTCTGTAAGGAGGGTCAGGGCAATATAACGGATTCTTTATGAACCGCGTAATGAGAAGCCATTTTAGCCACAGAAAATTGTCGTTCAACCACAATTTCCTAACTATAAAAAGAAGCATTATTAAGTTATGCTTACGAAAAGACGTTTTCAGCGCCTGAAAATGTAAGTGCTTACAGTTTATAAACGTTTAGAGGGATATAAACATATTTTACAGGAAATATGTTCAGGGCTTTCACGTCTAATGCGTGGTCGGTGTTCAGCAATTTGGCCATTACACACTGATAAAAATTTATAACGTAGTAAAAGTTAGATACCTACATTAGCTATCCTAACAGAACATTTTCATTATTACAGACAGGGATAAGGTACGCACAGCGACCAATCAAACTATACAAAAAAAGTTTACGAGGATCTCTCATTTATTTATTCATTTAACATTTCAATTACAATGTACAGAGGCTGACTTAATGCCATAGGTATTTTCTACCAATAAACTTTTGGGTGATGCAGAGACAAACAGTGGTAGGTGTCTATCAATAAAAAAAAAAAAAATTTAATAAGATATACTAAGGATATATAAAATACTATAAATATATATCAAAATACTAATTGTTAAATAAAAGGACAAACAATGAGGAAAATATCAACGTTGTGACGATACTGTTAGCTTCTCCCGAATGTACTCGCGAACTTTAATTTTGAAAGATAGGTAGATATCGATTAGTTGCCACGGGAAGCGCGTTCCACAGAAAAATTGACAGGACGAAGAATGACCGTGAATGAAGTCTGTGCGGTGACAGGGACAGTGAAGAACACGGTTTTGCAAAGAGCGCAGACTCCTACAGTGTGTGATTATTTAGATTAAATATGACATAATTATAGTAAACTTTACCAGTTTTAACAATATAGGACACTTATATCCAAAGTACATACATTTCCTTAAAATATGTACGAATGAAACCTCGGGAAACAGTTAGTATAAAATAATCCTAAGCTAACATATCATGTTTAGCTATATAAAACGATGTGTACGAAAAACACCCAATTGTGTCTTTTGACAAAGAAAGACTGGAAGAAGTTATTTGCTATTATCCGTATACAAAGGGTTTTGTTACATCACTGGATCAAATGGAAGCATTGCGTATTGTAGGAGATATAAGAACAAATAAATACTAACTAGGTACCATAAAAACCGTAAAGTCCTAAAAGGACAAAGGCTGGGTTCAGAACTTGCTTATTTCATTTTCTCTGTCAACATTTTGTCTCTATTCGATCTTTTTATATAATTGGTTATTATTTTTATTTAACCGTCGAGAATTCTTTGACCTCCGTGGTGTTTGATTTTCTGCTTTTTCTTTACAAACAATTGATTACATTAATAAATCACGACAACTTCATAATACAATTAAACTTGTACCAAAACTTCGAAAAGTTTTCATTCATATTGAAATTATTTTGTATTCTATTGTGACCTACTAACTAAATAAAATAAATTCATTATCTGTGTAGTCACAAGATAACCCTGCAATGTGATTACCAGTCTTGTAAATAGAATTACTGAAGGTAATTTTCTCTTTTTGTACAATAAGAGCAACGAGATTTGTATTCTACATTGGCATTGGCTTGCTGCGGGATGGTGGTTACAGATCACTACTAGTTCTTTGGTGTAAACAGACAAAGCCAATCACATTCATTTTATCACTTCAATCAAATTAATTGTGAAATGCGCGTTTGAGCTTTCGAACATTATATGAAACAATGGATTGGTTGACAGTTAGCTACACAATGGAGCTGCTGGTTTAATTAATTCTTGACGATATTGTCCTTCACCGTAGGTATTAAATTCACATAAAGTCTGAGGTAAAGTGCAGGTAGCGAAGATTTGTTTCACTAACACATTTGGCTGAAAGTAAACATACATAAAATCAGACTTACCTACGCTCCTTTACTACTCCTGAAAATACAGAAATGCCAGTTCCCACAGTCCAGTTTTATGACATAGCTACGTGAGGTGTCTGTTCGTTAATGAACAGTGCAGAAGGATACCACAAACCACAGATATCGACAGCGTGTGCACCACATCCGACACATTCTCGACTAGATGCAAAAATAAATCGTACGAGAAAAGAACGGAGAAACTAAAAGAAGAAAAACACAGCATGCCATCACTCGACTATCTGTAAAAAGTTGAGTGTAGGAAGAACTTGATTTAGTCACTTTTATCGGCAATTGAGAAATAAAACTTTGTTTATGCAGAATTCTCGCTACGCATACATTTCATTGTAAAAGTGAAACATGCATGTCTGTCGCCATAAATTCCTAGAGGTGGATAAGCGCATATACAATCAGTGGCGTTAATAGAAAAGGAAGCAAACAACGGAGATATATAGGGGCCAGCTGAACAAAGATGAGCAAACATATTTGTCTAGGAGAAATCGTTTGCCACTAGACTGTAAGTAATCCAGGATATATAGTGATGATAGAGAGATCAATTCCGAACTCGCTAAATATTTATCACAAAAATAGCTCTCCAGAAGCGCCAACGTATTGTGGCAGTGTTTACCTTGACATTGTGAAATAGATCGAAATGAAAATTGCATGGATTCGCTTGTGCAGCAATCAACTTCTTTTAATAAAGTTCTGGGATATTTGCGGGTATGAATATTGATGCTTATACGAAAACAATGCCATCTCCTACTAAGATCAATAAGTATCTTTATTATATCGCTACCTATATTAAGTTCGCAAATAAACTTGAGCTTGTGGAGAAACTATTTCAACTCAAGAGCAAACTGTTAGTTCTTGGGAGCGCGTAATGAAAATCCGAAATAGCCGGTAGTTTCCCTTCCTTTTCATTCAGCTAAATTAAAATATCGTAATTGTTTGCATAGACTCCGTAGTCTCGCACTTTTCTTTTAAAATGGTATCATACCTACCTACGTGGATATACAACACATATACATATACGAGTAAGTACCAAGTGCACCTACACATAGTTTAATTATTTTATGAATCATGCTGTAACATAAAAGCAGTATCTTTTATAGTCGAACACCTAAAATAACTGACTAAGATTTCTATCGTAGTATGTCACTCACTCTTGTATCGAAAATAGCTAATATGAATGAATGCTAAGCAGCCTTTGCAATGTAGTAAGAAAAAAAGGACAATTTGTTTTATTCCGGCACAATAAATTTTCCGGGCCATGTTTAATATACGGAACGGAAGGATATACACCGGGGAATATTCCGTATGGAATTTACTGGCTGCAATAAAGTTTTTGTAATTGCTCAAGATAAGCGAATACGGCAATTCCTGTTGTAGGCTTTTGTTTTGATGATGTCACTGGAGTTTTACGCGAGGATGTGCAATCGATTATCATGGTCCATAATAATAGGTATTTTTACCGACTGAACGATCCATTTCAATAGACCGGACATCACATTAATAAACAAAACAAACAAAACTGGATATCTCATCGACATAGCTATACCAAATACACACAATTTACAAAGTACAATAGCGGAAAAACTATCTAAGTATATCGAATTAAAAGATGAGATAACCCGACTTAGGCAGCTGCAAAAAGTAACCATAATTCCTATAGTGCTGTCCACGACAGGAGTGATTCCCAAACAACTCCACCAGCCCCTTACTTCCCTGAACCTGCCCTCTACCACCTACCACCTGCTGCAGAAAGCAGTGATATTAAACACGTGCAGACTGGTGAGGAAGTTCCTCCAATGTGAATCAGACGACCCGCACCAACAACATCTTCACTCAAACATACCCTCATCATTCATTCAACCTACAGCACAGAACCGTTTTGTATCTATATCTACTGCATCAACTCTTAACCCAGCTGATAACCACTTGGCTTAGGCCCCTGCTATCAGCATTTCCCGGCTAGCCGGAGAAACAAAACTGTCAAAATAATAATAATAATGTTAATGGTAGCTTGGACCCTGTTCCCGATACCGGTGGGCTACTATTTTTATATTTTTAAATGTTTTTTATATTATTTGATATAGAAATATTAAAAAATGTAAATTATATTGTATAGAAATAAATAAATAGAGGATAATGTTAATTGATCCAATAATTTTAAATTACACACAAAAAAAATTAGAATTTTAGGTCTATGTGGTGGTGTAATAGTAGATCTATGATCAAAAACTTGTGTACAAAATTGTTGTATATTTAATCTAAGGGTAATTATATTTAGTTGAGACCTTAGAACCCCAAACTAGGCAAGAAATGCCTGTATGTTGGGAGTCTGTTGATTCCTCCTAAATAGCAATGCCTTACTTACACTAATTTACAACATGTGTCATGAATAAAATAGCAAAAAGATGCTGACCAAATACAAGGGTTAATAAAATAGAGTTAAGTAAAAGAAACAGGCTTTTACAAAATGAAGAGAAAATAATTAGCTTTAATTGTAACATTGATAGCGTACAAAAAGTTTTGTGTCCATCCTATTAACCGTTGGCGAGTTCTCTCGGGAGGATGCGATCCTGGTAAGCTAAAATTGTTATCTTTACATTTTATCCACATGTGTGACCTTAATAATTTTTGTTCGTATCTTGTAGTAGCGTTTAAGTACATTAGGTATAAAATAATATATTAACTTATACTAACTTTTTTCACGTTTGTTAAATATTGTAGGAAATCTGTTGTCCAAATAGTAACATGCCACCTGTGAACCTACTACAGGCATCGAACTTTGTTATACCTTCATTATATCTAAGATTTTTTTGAATTTATTGCGGCAATTTTTAAGTTTTAAATAAATATATTGTAAAATATATATTATTATGTCTGTCATACAATGTATTGTCACCAGAACTAAAGGTTTGTGCAAAGTTTCAGCTCAATCAAAAAAAAGTAAGTACATGGTATCATTAAAGTTATGTCTCACTATGTGCTGCCGTGCAAAGCGTACAAAATTATAATGAGAGCACATGTCATCTGAAAATACATATCTCTCTTTAATCGCCCTCATTTGAGATATTCTAGCAAAATTGTTAACAAAGCAGAAACAATTTAAAATTTTCTACTTCGTTGGTAAGTATCCTAAGTAAACGTTTAATGGCCGCTATTATATTTATATAGCGTATAAACACACAAATAAAATATACTCTTTATACGAATACACCGAGTATTCGTATAAAGGGTATATTTTATTTGTGGTCAGGTTACATTAGTGCACTTTTATTATGTCAGTTAGTTCATAACATGTACATTTTCGGCAGCTTAATATACCTAATAAAATTTTAAGATTTTTAATTTTTTTTTCAGACAAAAGCTTTTATGATCTAATTAGTTTAATAATGTAATATTTCAAAGTTGTTGTTTTTGCAAAAAACTGTTTTAGCTACTGAAGCAATTAAATTGGAAGGTATTTTTAAGGTTATTTTTTAAACATACAGTTAGATTCAGGCACGACCACTACTGCAACTTATAAAAGAAACAGATGAGAAAAGTTACAAATGAATTTAGAGGCGTTTTATATCAAAACAATCTAAAGGAGAATAAAAATTTTACACGAACAAGTTCCCAGCACTTACATTTTTTGATGGATGGACAGCCCCATAATTAATGCAACCTCTTTTTCTATTCATGCCTTAACTGTCAAACAAATTTTTTTGTGTGGAGTTTAGAAACCCGGCAGTGGAATATTTTTAGGAGACTTCGAAGAAAAGGAATATTTACGATAGCGGGAATGCGGAACAGAGCGAAATTGTAGTAGCTCTATTAATATTTATAAAGTCAAGGAGAATTCTGTATTGGGCTAGAAATATTTATAACGTCTTGAATTCCAATTTAAAAATGCAGCAGCTAAAAGCTGCCGTATTGTTTAAACTGTTCATCATCTGCCTAGCCTTTTCCCAAACTATCTTGGGGTCGGCTTCCTTCCAGTCTAACCAGATGAAGCTGAGTACCAGTATTTTACATGAAGCGACTGCCTATCTGACCTCCACAACCCAGTAACTGGGTCATACGATACCCCTTGGTAAGACTCGATGTCAGACTTTTTGGCTTCTGACTACTCGTAACGACTGTCAAAGATCTACAAATGACAGCCGGGACCAACGGCTTAACGTGCTTTCCGAGGCACGGAGAAAACTCGGTATGTAATTATGGTCACCCATCCACGGACCAACCTCGGCAAGCACGGATTAACCTTAAAGATCGACCCTGGCGGCTGTTATTATGTAGCCACGAGCTCCTCAATCCTCCTCGTATTGTTTAAACTGTTGTCGAGTATTAAAATAAGTTTATTTGTTTTTTTTTTAATACCGCAATTGGTTTTGTTTTAAGTGACCGTAGATGTTTATTATCAAGGAGATTATTATGACTTTACTAGCTTATTCCCGCGGCTTCAACCACGTAGAGTTGGATCATTGTCCCATATGTACGTATCTTGTGTGCATTTCCTGCAGGTACAAGACTTTTATGAACTACTTGGACAATCATCATAAAGGGTGTAAAACACCTCTTAACGAAGCCGAAAGGCACTGGTTCTCCCTGTCATTGCGATCATTTTTTTGTTCTACACCGTACCTGGGAACCTTCTAGTTACGGAGATATTAGGGGTCAAAGTTCCAACTTTTTGACAAGTATTTTCTTAAATACAAGTTTTTAATGTAAGATTTTTACTTTAAACACCTCCACGACCCCCGTACTATTCAATCCGTCCATCAGCACAATGTTTTGAGTGCGTTACATTGAGTTCTACCACAAAACATGATTTTACACCCCCCAAAAAAAAGTCGTTTCCCAGCAATAATTTTTGCGTAAAGTTACTTAGTTTCATGTACAGAACGCTTGGTTGACGGCTTCGTGATGAGGTGATTTACACGGTGTATTTGTCGTGGCCTTATACTGATTTATTTGGGTTCGGCGCAGTATTTATTTTTCTTCCATACTTCTCTATTACTCGTCATCTCAGCAAACACCTCCTTTCCAGCCATATCATCCTTCACACAGTCCATCCATCGTTTCTTTGGTCCTGCTTTACTGTTATAGCCATCTTCATTCATACTCAACATTTTTCTCACAACATTTTCCACATCCCCCCGCATCACATGTCCATACCACGATAATCGATGACCACAAAACTTTTCAGTCACCGGCGCTACTTTCAGACTTCTTCTTAGGTACTCATCATCATCTTCCTGCCCTTGTCCCATTTCATTTGGGGTCGGCGCAACACGTCTCTTTTCTCCATACTCCTCTGTCATTCGTCATGTTATCATTTACTCCTTTTTCCCTCATATCATTTTTCACACTTCTTCTTAGGTACTCATTCCTTATTTTATTCATTCGCGTTACACCACACATCCCCTTAGCATTCTCATTTCAGCCTTTCTTTGACTTTCATTCATTCCATTTTGTGAAACGACATTTTGATCCGTGGTAATTGGACAATCAATGTGATCATTTTTTACTTTCGTTCCTCAGTAACCGTTCTTTACAAAAGAATTGTCCAATAGAATTGTGACTTTCACAAAGAAGGATATCAAAGGCAAGACAGCAATGACCTGAAAACCTAAGTTAACATCCAACCAAGCTTTTATTGACAGAATACAATGGAATAGAATAAAATAGTCAATCTGATTGGCTGTGGGCGCCCGCACTGGCATACTTAATGTACTATTTGCTAACTTTCAGTCTTCGCTCATATTTAAGATTGAAAAAAATTAATACCTACTCGAACCAAATATGATGAGATCAAGATGTTGGTCCATGGAGGAAGTTGATCAGTTTGCATCAGAAAGCTCTTTAATGAAGTATATACCTGCAACAACAATATTATGTCTTCTAAAAAAATTTTGTCATGAAATTGATAGATTAGCTGACGGACTTATTTTAGAGAAAATTGAAAATCGTTATACGGCCATAATTCAACTTGATGTTTAGCTATTTGTGAAACACCCAGTTTATTGGAAACTTAACCACTTAAAGAATATTCGACTGGACCTGGCAAGGACTAAAACTTATAAATGAAGTTCTGTAAAGCAATGCAATATCGAGTTTATACAGGGAAGGGTCAAGCGAATAAATTATAAAGTAGGGGAGACCAGTTTAGAGCGGTCGTTGGTGGAAAAGTTCCAGATTTTTGTACATCAGCCATTTTAAAATGGCTTTTCGACCTTTTCGATCAAGCGTGTTACCTCCTACCCTCGTCCTGTGAAAGTTCTTGTGCTTGACTCAGTTCGATATATTACAAACAACATGCGGAGTTGACAGCTGTTTTTTTTTCAACTTTTCTTATTAGCGTAGTCGTGACATGCCCGTGCTACTACTCGTATATACATATACCATTCTTACTAGCAGTTGAAAGTAGTAGCAGTAGCACGGGTAATTATGTATTGCCCGTGTTACTCTGCTGGCGGTTGCAGACAAAAAAAGAAAGAAAAACATTACAAATAGTGATGTTATTATCAAATTTAAAAGACAATTAGTAAACATAAAAAGTAATTAAAATAACCCAGCAAAAGTACCAGGATAGCATTAGTTGTAAGTTGTTGTAAGTGTGTATATTAAGAGTTCTGGGTAGGTAAGTAGAACTTAAACGACATCATTCAACGACCTCTTGTCACCGTCTTCGTTCCAGCAGTTTTAGAACCCAATGACTTGGCACGCGACGATAGCAAAAGACCCGGACGGCATGTTTTTGTTGCTTTGGAAGATAGGTATGCATTTAGTGTGGTACGCAACATGGTGTCGATACCCTTACGCCATCATATGTTCCAAGCTCACCGCGGTGTACTGGCGCTGCCGCTGTGGCTGCAGAGAACCTCAAGTGGCGTAAATATAAGTAACCTTTGTGAAAACTAATTAATAGTGTATATGGTTAGTTTACTTTACAATTTCAGCTGAAAGACGTCCACTGCTGGACATAGGTCTCCCCCAAGTGTCACCACATTGACCGGTCCCGTGCGACTCCCATCCAGCGGATCCTCGCAACCTTCACTAGGTCATCGGTCCACATATAGGCCTCCCAACGCAACCTATTCCGGTTCGCGGTCGCCATTCCAGAATTTTTGGGCCCCATCTGCCATTCATCCACCATTTGGGCCCGTTCTGCGATCAATGTGCCCTGCCCACTGCCACTTCAGTTTGGCAATTCTTCGGGATGCTTCGGTAACCTTGGCTCTCTTGCGAATGTTCTCATTTCTGATTTGATCACGCAATGACACTCCCAGGAGTATAGCCCTCTCCATTGCCTTTGGGTGACTTTAAGCTTTTTGATGAGGCCCATTGTGAGCGATCACGTTTCGGTCCCGTATGTAATCACTGACAACACACACTGGTCATAGACTTTCGTCTTGAGACACTGCGGTAAGTTGGATGAAAAGATACCACGCAACTTCCCGAAAACTGCCCAGCCGAGTAAAATTCGACGATTGACCTCTTTCTCGAAGTTAGACATACCCAACTGGACCATTTGTCCCAGGTAGACATAATCGTCTACAACTTCGAGTATACAGTCTCCGATCTTGATAGGAGTGGGTGTTACATGGGCATTCAACATGACTTTGGTTTTGTCTTTGTTCATTTTAAGACCCACTCTTTCGGAAGCTCTACTGAGGTCATCGATTACAATAAAAGTATTTAGGTTAGAGTTCTTAAGTATGGAGGTACCAATTAAAGGTACACAACATTGTCTGAAGTACAATAAAACTATTTCATCGTAAAGCTATAGAAATGAAATGAAACCTAAAATAGAAAACATAAAATCTTTGACTTAAACTAAACAAAAGATCAAATAACTGGCTTACACTAATAACAACAGCAGTATAGACGAATAAAAAAAAAAAACGAATTATAACCGTTAAATGTCGCATGTCGGTTCAAATCTGCAAATATTAATTTGAAAAGTCAGTCGTTCTTCGTTAGGTAGTCCCCGGGCAAATATTAATAGACTCTAGCACTAGACGTCTAGAACGTAAGAATGTTTTCATTAATTCCATCGATGCTCTAATTCACATTTTAACAACACCCACTTTCTCACGTTGCTATGGTAAAGACAGTAACAATGTCAAAGCATGTGTTTATTCTCATTAATGAACGAACAAAACTTGGAGAGGGATTCTGTTACACCAGAAATTGGCAAACACAATTGAATCTAACATATCATACGAACCCAGAGATAAAGTTACGCGTATATTATTGTCAAGGAAAAATCAAGATGAATAAAATGATCCTAAGAGCTCGTTCAGACACGCGGGATCCGGTTGTATACCGATTCATTCTACTTACTTGGAGCCATTTCTATTGATTGAATTTTGGTCTGAGCTAATATCAGATGCTCTTAAATTTTCTGAGCCTTTTCTGTTTTTACACTTAGAAGGCTTAGAAAATTCTCAAGTTTAAAGACTGCTATGGATGCGTACCGTATGCGTACCGCGTGCGTAAAGTAGCTATGGTATGCATGCGGTCTGCTTGTGTGGGATAGCTCTACCTTCGCAAAAAAACAAAATAAATGTTTCAAAGCCGTTTGTATTTGCTTCGCAAAAAAAATGCTTTACTTACTTTTTCTACCTTACACATTTTAGAAATAGGCATGTTGAAAACCACCCAAACTTGTTTATTTTATTACGTCATGCAAATAAAGAATCTTGAATCTTAAGTCTAAACGATCTAGACTCGTGGTCTAAGCGCGCGCTTATTGTGTCAGCTCGTTAAAGTGTATTAAACACAGGCCTTCCCATAGAATTGTTTGTCTCTGCGTCACCAAAAGGTTGACTGGTAGAAAATGCCTTTGGCATTATCTCCGTCTCTGTACTATGTCCTTGAAGCGTTAAATAAATAGACTTGATATTTCATGAACACAGCTCGTCGTTACAAATCTGATTAGTGGTACAGTTGAAACTTGAATGAATGGGCTAAATGGAATAACATCCTGCGAAAGTCCTCTCATCATTAGCCTATCATTTTCCCACTGCTGGGACACAGGCCTCCTCTCTATGAGAGGGAGTGGGCTGTAATCCACCACGCGGGCCCAGTGCGGGTTGGTAGATGTCACATGTCTTTGAATTTTTAGTTCTAGGACATGCCGGTTTCCTCACGATGTTTTCCTTCACCGTTTTTGAGGGCAGCGGTGATGAAATAAATTACACAAAGTAATGCGCCTGCCTGGGTTCGAACCCACGGCTTACTGCTCGTAAGTCGGGGCTGCCACCACTGGGCCACCGCTGCTGAAAGTCCTCTATAGGCACCTTAAACCGCAAACAAGGCCGAAGCCTACGCTTGAAATATCTTTATTCAGCCATCTAGTCATACAAAATGAATACATTTATTCAATTACCCTGTTATGTAGATACCGGAAAACACTAATATACATAACAATATTGATGTATTAGCATATTATCTATACAGTTATTGTACAAACACCGTATACTGTGAGTAAGTACGCCTTCAGACTGATTTATTTTTATGTTGCCTGATTTATTTTTGCTTATAGTTATGAATAATAGTTATGGCCTTGAGTTATATTAAGGAAATTAAAATATAATGTACTGGTCGAATGTATTATGTTTTTTCGTGGGCGAATGTGATAAAATTCATAAATGATCAACATATACAGGATGAATTTTTGGCAGTTTTTTTTTTCTTCAGTATCAATAGGTTAGATTCGTGGCTAGGAATATGGATTTTTCAAAAATCCAATAAAGCTGTTTTAATTTTCATCAAAATCGGGCTTGGCGACTCCTTTGAGTGTTTTTCGCTATTCTTGTTCTACGTTTTGTACTAAGCAACGACTAATGGTCGGGCCTACGATGTCCTCTCATACTTAAACTGTGCTAAAGCTGTAACATAGAAAAATTTTATTGTAAAGCCTAATGATTTTAAAAGAGTAACCATGGAGTTTCTTGCCGGTTCTTCTCCATAGGAAATGACCAACCTGAACCGAGCACCTTTTTGTCGACGTTATACAAGTGCCCATATAGGCCTATGTGAAATAAAAATATTTTGATTTTGATTTTTGATTCCTCATATTCCGATTTAGCCATCCACACCCACTTGAAAAATTCAGCCTGTATATTTATAGCTAACAAGGTTTCGTAATTGACTTCGTTTCTATGGCTTGGGTATAATTTATAACAGGATTTTTATGAAAAAGTAGCGACAACAAAAAGCAACATACTACAAAAAGTACTACAGCGCCATCTATGACACGACGGAGGAACTAACATCAATTTCCTACAAGTCGCAAGCAATATTTACATTGACTTAAGAGTATTATAGAGAAACCCGACAACAACTATCGGGCAGTTGCCCACCAGACATAACATCTGTCTGGTCGGAGGATCCTCCCTCTTCAATGGAGTATTGAATAACTTTACACCCTGCTCCTCATACCCCTAAAAAAAGTAACATTTGAACTCTGAATTTCCGGGTTCTTTCTCACACATGCATCATCATTATTGAAATACTAGCTGTACCCAGCATGGGTTGCAATGCAGTTTTTCCTACCTACCTCCTACCCTACCTACCTACCCAACCCTACCCTACCTACCGTCATACCTACCCTACCCTACATACCGTCCTGAAATCATAAAAATTGGTCCAGCCTTGAGTTATAGATGGTGTAACTAACACGGCTTTGTTTTATATATACAAGTTGTTGTTTTGCATCCTCGACAAATTCAAGGAGGTAACTATCCTAGTGATTCTCGTCCCGAATCAAGAATAAAATGTGTAGATAATTTTCCTTTTTTTCTTTTTTATGGAAATCGGTAAGTGTGAACCACCCGTGTTTTAAACGCGGCCCGTCTGATTCTTGCCTTTTAACCTCGTTTACACACATAAACAATCTCAAACGTTTATTTCATAATTACTTACTCCCTAAAGCACGTTAAGGGGGTTATTCGGAAATACAGACAAACTTAAACAACCAATAAAATCAGCGTTTATTAATAATTAACTAGGTACCGTAATTTTAATTGATGATTTATGTCTTTCGTGACCACCCCCTGAAATTTGACGAGGTTGCAAAACAACACCTTGTATAAATGCTATGGGGCAGCTGATTACTTTCCGCGATAGTAATGTTGGTTCTCTGGATAAAGTTGTTTAGTTTGACGGCAGCACACTTCTCTCTCACTCTTACCTAAGTATGAATTTACCGTTTCTGTAACACGCTGTAGTTTTCGGTCTTCTGTGTGAACTTTGTCTCAATGAGAGCCGACTCTCCCTTTCAGCAGGTACTAACAAGTAAAGCTGAAAATTTACTAACTACAGACTGTGGATATTTCAGCAACAGTAAATATTACCACGATTATTCGATACTGAACTGTCTCTATATTTTCTAAAAACCATATTATTAGTGATAAATGTATATGTTTACAGCCATTAACATTTTTATAATGTTTTATATTGCGTCACCTACTTCCAACATATTATTGGTACATTTTACTTCTTCCCTGATATTTTTTATCCCAAGATCATGTAGGTATTAGATTTAATCAAAATGCTATCATTAGATAAACACGTGATATTATATTATACACAGTGCTCTTTCTTTATTTTTACATTTTTTTCTTAAAATCGTCCAAAAAACTCGTATCTGTTGGCGTCCATCACCGCTTGACTGGGCTTATCTAAAAATAACTTTTTACGTACTAAAGTTTACTAAAATGTCTAAGTACGTCATAAGTTTTTTTTAAGAAAAGCTGTACTCCGGCACAACTCCTTAACTTAATAGTACTTGTAGTTGTTAGTCTAGTCCAAAATGTCAACTTATAAAACTAAGTATACAAACTTACCCTTTTACAAACTCCCAACAATATTCTTATTCTTTATTCCTGTCTGTAAGAACGCTAGAACATCTTCCGTTCCGTAAGAAGCACTAAGTTTAGCGAAAAACTTTACGAAATGGGTCTTGATTGAAATAAATTTATGTTGATTCAAACATTTCGGTAAATACTATATTTTGTAGATTGATTGAAGCTGCGAAAACAATAACAGCAGCTCCCAAAGATCGTCCGTGAATGGGTGACCCCTTACATGCCGAGTTTCGTAAACCACGTTAAGCCATTGGGTCCGGCTGTCATTTAGCAGTCGTAATAGGTCAGTGGCCCGATAGTGTCACCACCAGCCTTACGGGGCTTCGTATTACCCAGTACTAACTGGGTTGTGGAGGTCAGATGGGGAATCGCTCCATGTAAAATACTGGTATGCAGCAGCAGAGAGCTGCGGTGGCCCAGTGGTGGCAGCCCCGACTTACGAGCAGTAAACCGTGGGTTCGAACCCAGTCAGGCACTTAGTGTAATTTATTTCGTCACCGCTGCTCTCAAAAACGGTGAAGGAAAACATCGTGAGGAACCGGCATGTCCTAGAACTAAAAATTCGAAGACATGTGACATCTACCTAAACGCACTGGGCCCGTGTGGTGGATTACAGCCCACTCCCTCTCATAGAGAGGAGGGCCTGTGTCCCAGCAGTGGGAACAATATAGGCTGATGATGATTCAGCAGCATCCGGTAAGACTGGAAGCCGACCCCAATACAGTTTGGAAAAGGCTAGGTAGATGAAGATTGACGTTACAGCTGAGTGATCGTGCGCCCGTTCACACATAGAAACGTCAACATTCCTTGTTCGTACGGGTAAAAACAAATGCAGTATGAAACTGCTATATGATTCAGCCACTAAGGTCGCGGAAGTATTCGTGCGGGCTGATGTAAGTACATCATTTGTGAAAATCTAAAGTAGGCAGATCGATAAAATACATGCTCGAACACGGATCAAGTGTTCAATTCAAACTTTTTGTACAAATAAATTGCTGGCCACTTCATTGTTTGTGGTGAGTTTTACTTTTATATTTTTCATTCTTTTTTTAATGTTATACTATTCCTGTTCTTCTTTAGATGTTCTTCATTATAAATGAGCATGTTGTGCTCCCAGCTAATTGCAATAAATTAGTTTTTATTTTTATTTATTTATTTATGTATACACAAAATACTTAACAGGACAAGACATTAAGATAAGAGAGCACAAAGGTACTGCTTATTTCATACGAAATTTCTTTCAGCAGACCTGCGAGAGGAAAGTTGGATTAGAAATGTAAACATAGTGTGTGGAAAAGACAAACAGGAAAATTAAAATTACAACTTAAAACAAAAATAATCCTATATAAAATAAACATACACACAAATTTTATCATCTAGTAAAGCATTTCATTTATCCGTAATGATACATTTCCCGAAGCAATCAGTCTTCTTCTTAAGAAGGAAGGCAAAGGGAACCCATCAAAGTAACATAATCAATATTTGTATCATCTTACGTGGTATTCACGAGTGGTAATAGGGTCGAGTCGGAAACAATATCAACGTTCGAAGGTTACGTCCTTTGTGTTCAATCTTTGATTTATGTTTGCCTTCCTATGGTTGATAACCGCAAACATTCAAGTAAACCTGTACACATAAAGGAAGGATCTGTTTTCAGGGCAACCCGAAGAGAGCCTTTAGTACATATAAGTGTCCGGAGCTAACCAAATAAGGTCTGTGTAGACTCAAATAAATTTTCAATTTATTTGCTTATAATAGTTGGGAATACAATATAGTTTTACCTATGCCTAAACAAAATAAGAATGCATAATTTTCTATGTGATGTACACATCATGCTCCATTTTTTTTATTCTACTGATGCTAAATAATTGTTCTTTATTAAAATAAAAATCGTTTTAACCCTGGGCTGTTTTAGTAGGCTTAAATATTTATTCTACTAACTGGTCGGTTTTAGTAACAATATAAATCCAGCAACACGTTAATGAAGAATACAAGAGCATTCATATGACGCCATTTGACGACATTTCCATTATGTAAAAATGAGAAAATTTACGTTGAGGAACTTCAACTTCAGTCTTTTCACAAACTGTAACTAGTTCCTTCGAAGATTTTACGCTTACGGTACCTATAACTTGAGATTGCTACAGAAGCGAGTTAGGAAATTGTCTGAACAGCGAGTACCTAAGTGATTGAGTTTGTCTTTAATTTTAAAAGGTAAATTGTCACAATCAAGAGTTCATCAACGCTGCAACCGTGATAGAAAATGGAAGACGAAGTTTTTTTATTATTTTAAGTCAGAGATTCAACGTACTTCGAACTCAATTGCTCAAATTTTCTTTTTATAGCACTCTCAAAAACTAAAGTAAATGAATCGTAGAACTGTAATTCGAAAATGTGAATTCATTTCGCATTTATCCAAGTTTGAATGGTGCTCAATCGTCTGGAATCTAGTATATGCATTTGACCTCTGTGTGTTGTAATTTTATCGCAAAATGTTATGAATTTCGGGAACTTTTTAAAGGAATGGCATAAAAGCCTCTGTGCTTTTCAATTTGTTATTTGTGAGTATGTAACCGAACCGTTTACCGAATATCGGCGCCGTTGTGATTATTCGACCCTAAAACATATTATATTATCTAATATATCAACAAACCCTTCCGAAATAATATCACAATTTATGCTATGTTCAATATTACTGAACATAGGCTTACACAATTTGGTTTAAAGCTTTTAGTTAAAAAGCTTTTCATATTATGTAGGTACCCAATCACAAGTTTGACACTAATCTTTTTGTACAGAGCTTCCCTGGATTTCCATAAAATACCAATTAGGTAGGTACCAGGACGTTTTTTTTATATACCTATAACTACGTTAAAATTTTTAATCATATTTTGATGCTCCCATTTTCTAAAAGCCCTGTGTATATCTCATATCCAGACATTTTATTAGCTTTTAGATTCCCTAATAGCAACAGCTACTAAACAAACACAATTTTATTTACTTACAGACTGAAAATTTTCCCAAACATCATCAAAATCTTAATCGTTTTGACTCAATTCCAATCTGTTACTTTAACAGCAGTGTTGCATTTTCTGTGTCTTTATGCTTCTCTTGTCAGTATAAAACTCAATCCCACGGTATAAATCCGATTTTCTAACTGAAAATACCACACCGTCTTACAAGCACCCAGAATGCACACGCCGTATAAGTACCCACACTTCCGTCACTACGCCCTGCCAATGCAGATGACAGGAGCGGTGGAGCCATTACAGAGAGATCTTACCTATGCCCAGATTTATAAGAGAGAAAACTTATTTCACTTCGCCAAATTAATTCCGCAAATAATTGCTGAACAAAATTGTCTCAACCTTTTATAATTTCAGGCGTAAGATCGTGACTGGTTAAACTTTCAAGTCGAATTAAATGGTTGGTAGTTGATGGAAAAAATTTGAAACGACAATTGAAGAGAAACAGTCTTTCCAAGTCTTGCAAGTTTGAGGCCAATGTAACATTGACAAACAACGTATGCAAAAAAGGCGTGTAATGTAAGAGGCATAAATATTATTAAGTTTACCACAGGTGATGAACAGGCCTCTTCTCTGTGAGAGGTAGCGCAAAAAAGGCAAAAATGGAAATGAAAACAAGCCTTGATAAACAAAATAGGCGCATCTAGTAAGGTTCATTTCCCCGTTTCCGTTTCCTCCGATGCAGCCCTTTACTGCAGTTGAATACGTTTGTTACTGTCAAATAAAAAATATGTAGGTGTGATCAATACTAGACTCTATAAAGGGTACGTGGACTTCCACATGAACTTACACGTGTCCAGGATATAGAAAATAATTCTACACCTTTGCTGCAGATAAATGAAGACTATACGTTATGTCAGAACCAATGGCGTGTTATAAAATGAACCCTCTTACCGCCATGTGCGATCTGAGTTTGTTAGTTTATCACGGCCTAACGGTAAAATACTTGTTTTATGTTATACCTAAACATATTTTGATTATTATTCTTCTTTGTTTATTTTCTGTTCAAAATGATTATTTATTCAATATATATGTCACAGTCAAAACTTTTAATTTGTGAAAACTACTTAAGGGCTTCTTCACACGTACTACAACCACACCACGACCACAATCACACCTCAACGCCACGTGGCCGGGCGTATATTTCGTATTGAAAATGAATAGGACTATTCACACGTACCACATTTAGCAGTCGTTATCGACCATGTGTGTGATACCGACCACATCGCAACCACAACGCAACCACCAACGACACTGCGAACTAGTGGCCGACCACACATCGCAAACACAACGTTGCGTCGACTACGCTCACACCGCCGCTGTCTTCTTCTTAATAATAGCCATAGCAAGGTTGATGATGTTTTTAAAATTGATGTTTCCATTTGGAAAATATCGATGTTTTTAATGAGTGATGTGGTGATATGATTTCGATCCTCGGCGCAGGAGAAGAGCTGCTAGCGAAAGTTTTCGCTTGATGTAGATAAAATAAAAATACAAAATTTGGCCGAATTTTCTTAATTGATTTTCTAATTGGGAAAATGCGTTATTTTGTAATATGTACATTTCATTACGTACTCTTGGATGATACGAATGAGGAAACAAATAAATTATCAACTTTTAGCTATATAGGGTTACTGGACACCCTATATAGCCGGTTTTAACAATGTAATATAATTTTTCTCTCTCTATCTTGTTCTATTATTAAGATATTCATTTAAAAATACTATAATAATTGGTCTTTAACAATCAGGCACTGCATTCCAATGGAAAACAGGCCAATAACTATTTCATTGTATCAAGGCATTACTATTACGAATAACAGGTCCATTTTCAAAACATTCACAAAAGCGTGCATCATCTGCCTAGCCTTTTCCCAAACTATCTTGGGGTTGGCTTCCAGTCTAACCGGATGCAGCTGAGAACCAGTATTTTACATGAAGCGACTGCCTATCTGACCTCCACAACCCAGTAACTGGGGAATACGATACCCCTTGGTTAAGACTGGATGTCAGACTTTTTGGCTTCTGACTACTCGTAACGACTGTCAAAGATCTACAAATGACAGCCGGGACCAACGGCTTAACGTGCTTTCCGAGGCACGGAGGAAACTCGGTATGTAATTATGGTCACCCATCCACGGACCAACCTCGGCAAGCACGGCTTAACCTTGAAAGATCGACCCGGGCGGCTGTTATTATTTAGCCACGAGCTCCTCACAAAAGCGTGCAATTTTCAGTAATCCAGTTCCAGGTTCCTAATTGTGTTTTGACGAGTACCAACACAATGACCCACTGACACCGACCCACTGACCTCTTGGAACATTGTTTCAAGTATGTATTTTCATTCATACTTAAGGTTCCTTACACTTGTTAGCATACGGATCTCGGTTAGGAAATAGAATACTTTATATCCTGGTAGTACGATCCCATGCAATGATTTCCGTCCTCTACGCTGACGAAGCCACGGGTAAAAACTAGTATCACTTTATACAAGATTTTTAGCTAAAATAATGACGAAACAAAATAATACTTCTACTTATACGACTAAAAATGTACGGTCAATGTGGAATCTTAGCTATCCATCGTAATATTGAACTAATAAAAAAAACAGATGCCTCATATATTAAAATATGGAGAGAAAGATGAATAAATATTTATTATTATTTGCTTTCACAGTGCGAGCGAAGAAGATACTGACGTTAAAAGCAATCTTCTAAGAAAGCCACAGTCTACCTCAGCAAGTTTTGTACTTAACATTCTTGATTGTTACAGAATAGTAATTTTCGTCGATCTTTGCAGAATAGTTGTTTCTTTTTGAACACAGCCTTTTTTTTACGAGTATGCTACAGGTTTGCATTACAAGGTAGTAGAATTATCGGAATCAGAACAGTAATTTCGAAGATTTCCTCCACCGCAAGACTAACAAACTTTACTTCTTTATAATATTAGTATAAATAACATCACTCATATAATCCCCGAAGGGTTAGGCAGAGGTGTTCTTGTTAACCTGCTTTTAGTAGGTACTGACAGCGTTAGTATGTGCTAACCCCGTTACAGTCCCGCCGAGTACGCCAGGGGGTAACTACTTAATAACGCTGTCTGTACACCCGACTTTCGCTAGTTATGTTTAACTGCCATGTAATATGGTGTTGTGCCTATAACCATCAATCGGACACAAATCCAGACTCCGTGTAAGTCATTTAGGTGTCGCCTAGTAGTATAAGAAACAAGCAAGGTTTTATTTAGGCAACTATACATCTCATTCTTGCTCATTGGCAATAGCTTTGCCGATTATAAATAGCTGATTTGCGAATTATATCTCTAGGGAACTTCCCATAATACTGATGTAAAAGGTTGGGTTATTATATTCATTTTAGTCATTCTAATCTATTCCATCAAGAGCTTTTTTATAAGGCGGATTCGTTAATCAAACACATCTTAATGAAGGAGTAATAAACAGGGAAAGGCAGGCGACAGCAATATTTATGAAAAGTGCTCTATTAGCTTGCACGAAAAATTACTGTAGGCTAAACTAAGGGACGCCGAGAATATAAATAGCTAGGAAATCGTACGAAGAAATTAGATCCCATCGTTTATGAATTAGTCTGCGGCGCGGCGTGTTAGTCGTTGAATTATTACTTTATAAATAACAGATAATTTATTACCAGCAAACATAGTAAAGTTTAAAATAGTTGAACGATGGGTTGCTTGCAAGATATTGTCCAAAATGTTAGTTCTATCCAATGAAAATATTTTTGTGTATTCTCCAAATCTTAATATAATCGATATAATTACTAAGCTTTACCGTTCAAACTCCTTTCTCTTAAATCTAGCTTTTGAGTCTCGAGTGCCAAACAAGGTTTTTTATAGATCACAAGATTTGCCATGTATACATTTCAAGGTGCACTTTAGGTACTTCTACAAAAATAGTTAAGTACATGATCATATTTAGATAAGCACATCTTGAAAGCAATCCTCATACAACAATCATATTAAGTCGTAACCTTTATCGTATAACAAAATATGTTACGTTAGACTTATTTCAAACAAACACGGCTAATAAAATGTTATAAATGTCACGTCAACAGGCTTGTTACTAGAAAAAATTATAAAGAAGATATAAGACATGAAACTACGTGAGGTAACGTAGATAGAAATTGTTAGCGTTGCACACATCACCGAATGAAAAGGCACTTCTTTTCACATGTCCAACAGGGGACGAAAAACCCTTCAGAGAATAAAATATAGGCTTTCTTTTGTCGTCTTACCAATTCATTCATGACAGACCAAGTTTCGTCATTCAACTACACGTTACAGTGAAAATCTGAAATTGCTTTTTATGCTCAGGAGATTCATTGTTCAATGTACATTTTTCTTTTATGTATTTCGATTTATTACATGTGTCACTAAACGATTTTATTTAAAAAACTCCTACTGCTCGATCCGGTA
This sequence comes from Cerastis leucographa, assembly GCA_963082945.1. Classification (NCBI taxonomy): domain Eukaryota; kingdom Metazoa; phylum Arthropoda; class Insecta; order Lepidoptera; family Noctuidae; genus Cerastis; species Cerastis leucographa. The sequence continues at coordinate 12,553,805 of OY720356.1, read as the reverse complement.
AAGTGATGCAATTTAAATGGAAATTGTATCTGCTGGATAAAAACTATCAAAATTTTTAAGTACTAGGCTTTTACCTGGTATTGTGATTCAGCAAAAATCAACGTTGTTGAAATGATAAAAAGATTTATACGGTTTTACATTGAATCAAAACAGTCGAGTCGACCCTAAAATCACATTATTCAAGAGCCTTTATTGAAATGCTTTTAATGCAATCAAAGTCCTTCGTAAAGTTAAATTCTCTTTTGTGTATGAATTAACCATATTTTTGGTTGATAAGTGATTGACTACCACCAGGTAGTCAATCACTTTGATTTTACTTTTATAAGTTTATATCATTTCTGAAAAAGGGCACAAGCTTTAGAAAATCACAGAATACATATATAAGTATGTCTTTGATCTTTCTAAGTGTCAATATAGCCCCCAGGCTTACGACTTGCTTATTAAACTTAAGCTTTTAGGGTCAAGACCTGACAAAAACCAAAGAGACCTTTTCAATTTTACATGAGACTGAAATTGTGCGTTGCCGAATAAATTTATTTGATTCGGTTTCGATCTTCTAAATGTACAGAGTGGACACTGATAAAGAGTAATCGAATATGAAGCGGGCTTTAATCTACATTTAGACTGTTTGTAGTTCAATATCACTAAACATACAGCATTCGAGAGGAGATGTAAATGGAAATATATAATTTATAATTGAGTATAATTTCCTCTGACGACTTAAATTACCCGTTCATAACATTCTATCATACCTGCATTAATATAAGCTTGTTAAAGACCCAAATCATAACGGGTTAATTAACAAGAAACATGTTTTACTCCTGGGAAGACTCGAACACACGAGTAATACTTCACTGAACACTGAAACCTCAATTTGTGAGACTGATTGTAAAGGAATTGCTTAGTTGTAAACTAGAAATAAATCAAGTTATTTGCGGATTGTGAATCTATTTTAACTTCTATTTGAGTGCTGTATTTATAGTCCCACCACAACATAAATTTACGCTGTCTAAAAATACAGCATGATTTATTTAGATCGGCATGTTTTTCCGCTCTTTCAAAATATCAATTTCGTCACTAGAACAATAAAGCTTAGCTTTCTGTGCGCGAGTAAATTTAGCAACGTTTTGTAATGGTGTTAAATGGAGTCGAAGCTTACCGTGACTCCTGACTGACGGTGGAGATCAGTGACATAACGAGTTTTCCGCTTTCGAACGAATAGAGTGATTTCGAAGTAATTTGTTAAGATTATGTGTTGTAAGAAAGAAGTGCCGTTTCCGGTCTTAAATTGAAATCACCATCTAGTGGTTTTTGTCAAAGAGAACTAGTGTATGTTCCTACAGTTTTTTATTTGCATGATGAGTAGTTGCAACTTTACAAAAGTGCTAGTTATTAAGAACTAAAGAATTATTACATAATTGAGAAATCTGTCAGCGTCTGTTTTTCGGAATGATCGTAAGGAACAGTTCCTCCACGTTTCGCAGATGGCCCGTGAAGTGAAACTAACGCTTGATTCTTGAACTTGGTCACGTTCGTCTAAGTACCTAGTTCAAGCTGGAAAACGTTAACTAACATTTGCTTCTGGGAAATCCCAATTCTCAATTCTTTATTGCGTACTATAATGTAGATACATAAATAATTATATATGTCACAATTATGAACCCTGTCGGGCACAGCAAGATCAAGTAGGAGAAAGGAGGAAGAACACTGGGTGCTTAATGTGATATATTATATTTTTAGTTACCTACTAAGTTATACTGTTTTGATATTACTGAATAGAATGTTAGAATTATAATTATTGTTTTATAGATTATATACATTTATTCAATCAATTAGTACCTAACATTGTTAAAACCATATATTTTTTAAATTATTCGTTGTTTTTTTATTTACTATTATAATTTATTGCGTATTTAATACTTATTTATTATGCATGGTAACTTATTTAATTGGATGGTCCATATTTATTTTAATTTTAAAAAATAATCCCAATAAACAACTGCGAATCTTCTACCTCAGCTAGGATTTCATTCGGCTTTTGAGGCAAATTAAATTATATCTAGGTCCATTAAGTGTATTTTTAGGGCATTCGAGTACATCTGACGCTTATTTTCTACTACTACTAACTACCTACCGCCCTACTCATTTGTAAATCCAAAACGAACGTTTTAGCATTATTATTGTCCCCTTAGACGCTGCGCAAACGTGTGTCTTGTGTCGGATACAAACTACCAATGAATATTTGATTTCTATAAAACTAGTATGAAATCAGCCACTCCCTGCGCAGACGTAAACTGTATCCAGTCGCCGCTACTGGACACAGCAACTTCGGTTTCCTGTGACTGTGTGCCGTGTCGGTAACAAAAAGTATCTACGTTTGCGCAGCCCCTTATCCAAAAAGTTATAAAACTAGGCAAGACATTCAACTTTCCGAAACATCGCAAACAATTTGTTTTGAAAACTTAAACAATAAGGCCTTGAAAAAGCGTTATTGTTTTTTAGGATTCCGTACCCAAAGGGTCAAACGGGACCCTATTACTGAGGCTTCGCTGTCCGTCCGTCCGTCCGTCCGTCCGTCCGTCTGTCTGTCACCAGGCTGTATCTCATGAACCGTGATAGGTAGCCAGTTGAAATTTCTACAGATTATGCATTTCTGTTGATGCTATAACAACGAATACTAAAACAGAATAAAATAAATATTTAAGGGGGCTCCAATACAAAAAAGTGATTTTTTTGCTCGTTTTTATAAATAATGGTACGGAACCCTTCTTGCGCGAGTCCGACTCGCACTTGGCCGGTTTTTTTTTACACGCAATATCTTGTTTAACCTACACAATTTTTTAAAAGTTAGCAATTTGCCAATCATTCACTCGGTCAACATTAATCATGTTTTGATGAAAGTTTTTCAAAAACTAGGTTACGAACTGTTGTTAATCATTTGAAAGGAATGCGCAACAAAAATAAAAGTTAATAACGCTGTTTTGTGAGGATTCTTGAGAAAAGTTGTATAACATAATACGATATATTGTGAGCTTATTAATAAAACCTTATTAAACGAAGCTGGGACTAACTTGCTTCCAGTAAAAGCAGAGTATGATTATCACCAAAAGAACATTCGTAGTATACTGTATTTAGAGAACATATTTCCCGACATTGGTGCATGTAGTTTACTCAACAACAAGGGAAAATCCATATATAAAAAGAATCAGTATTGCCATCCGGCAATGCGGCCAGCCTTCTGGGCACTTTTCCTGTTGACAGCGATGTGGACGAATTTTTTGACGCCCTGTAATTTTGATATTGTAAATATTTAATTTTTATTTCATATCTATTTGTAGTTTGTAAATAATGTACATATGTAATATAATAAAATTTATAAAAAATTAACCTTCACAACTTCGCTTGTTCCTACACTTTCAACTACGTGGAAATGAACTGGAGCACAAAGGCCAGCATGTATACAGAGTGATTCTTTTAAATAGGACAGTCTGGGGATATCCGAATCTATAAGAGATACACGAACACTTTCCAAAAAAATGGGAATAAAAGTTAATAAATGGGAGTAAGAAAAAAAATAAGAAGAGTAGGTATTTGTTCTCCCCGTAATTGCTTTTTTTTTGTTCTAAAACTTACCTTTTACTTACGAAGATCTTCCAGTTCCATTTCGTGTACTAGCTAGAGCAGACGCATATCAGTTTTATTTAAATAGTGTTGTTCGGTGCCATATAAAATTTAACCTTGCTACTAAGACAAAAACCTCAATTTCGTCTTACACTTAATTGCTTAAAATAATTAAGCACGGGACTCAGTGCGCGTATCGCGTGAGTGCGGCCCTCTTCACCCCCGCGAGGAAGCAGTGCGATCTATATTTTTTGTCTCGCTCACCTTACTCCGAGCAGCAGTAGTCTTGAGAGTGCGCCCCCCTTCAACCCCGCGAGTATCTGAACAAGTGCTTATCAGCTGATCTGATACGAGCTGATTATCGCCGAATTTGGACGCCAGTATGATGCCCTCACCGAAAAGCAGTAAATGCCAATCCGTTCCTGATCTTTACTCAGGCGACGACGCTGACCCTAATATAACTCAGAGAATCATCAAGAGGAAGCAGCCAGATTGTGACCTGAGACGGGATATCAATGCACTTTCTGAGGAATTCAAGAGATCAATGAGCTTTCTGAGCACTGAAATACGCGACCAGTTTTCCAATATTAACTCGAATATTAGTGATCTTCGTAATGATTTTAATAATTTGGCAAGTACCTCCTTTCAAATTCAATCTGAGTTGAAAGAATTACGATCGGACTTTTCTATTACAAAAAAGGACATATCAATTCTTAACACCAAACATCAGGAATTATCAAAGGTTGTCGATGATTTGAAGTCATCGGTGGAATTCAACTCTGCGAACATTTTTGATACCGCAAAACGTACAAAGGAGATGGAGTCGAAGATCGTTACCTCTGGGTCTGAGCCCATTTCTGCACTGAATAGTAAAATAGATCGCCTGGAACAACAGGCTAGGCAGTGCAACATAGAAATTGGTAACTTGCCGGAAAAACGGGGTGAAAACCTTTTAGTTATTTTGGAGTCAATCTCGGTAGCCATTAACATGCCTATAGCACAGAGAGACATAGTGTCTATTCACCGTGTTCCACACGCACACACGCATAATTCACGTCCGAAGAATGTTATTGTGAAGTTTACTTCCCGACTACTCCGTGATAACGTGCTTAGCGCTTATCGACTATGTAAAGGGATTACATCGGATCGTATAGGACTCGCTGGGACTCAATGTCGTATCTACATGAACGAACACCTGACGCTTCGTAATAAGGAGTTATTTCGTAAATGCCGTGACGCGGCCAAAACAAATAAGTTCAAGTATGTATGGGTCCGTAATGCCACTGTGCTGGCCAAGGAAAATGATGACACACCTACGATTGCGATCCACTCAGAAGACGACATATGTAATAAGCTTAGATCGAAAAACTCGTCTTAATATGCTATTGGCATTTATTACCAAACGTGCATTTTATTACATAATGTCCACGTTTAAAAATAACATCTGTTTGTATGTTTGTTTGTCATATTTTTTTTCAAACATCTGTCTGCTTATTTTGCTTATGTGTCCATTTCACTGTTTGCAATATTTCGTTATCTTAGTAGTATCCGTACCATATAATAACAATAATATCTGGCTAAATGTTTATTTGTCATATTTTTTTACTATAAATTGTGTGCTTATTTTGATTAGGAATGGAATTCACTGTTTACAATATCTCCCTACCTCAATGTATGATGTTAGAATTAGTGCGTCTTACAATCAAGTCGTGAAAACTATTCTTATTTTGTTGCTTGATGTTTCTATGATTTACCCTGTCGATTATATCTACTTTTTAATGTTATTTACCGAGAACGTACTACGTGAGCTCTCAGCGTTGATTAGTTTTAAGTTAACTTATGTGTTTCAAACTCAATGTTATTTTGTTTTTCGTTTATTTATTTTTTATTATACCCTCGCATTCGTGTATGACTCACTTGTTGTAAGTGTACTTATGAGTTTCAAAGTGAATATTTATTTGCCTTTGGTTTATTTTTATGTAACCTCAGATTTTAAAAATGTCTAATTATAGTAAAATATCAATATATTATCAAAATTGTCGAGGAATCAGGACAAAACTGAATACCCTATACTTAAATATAATGTCGCATGCATATGACGTTATTGTCTTGACTGAGACCTGGTTGACGTTAGACATATCCGATAATGAATTTATTGATCAACGTTATTTGGTGTTTAGATGCGATCGTAATCGTTCACTCACCAACAAAAAAGATGGCGGTGGTGTCCTTATAGCCATATCTAAAGAACTAAATCCCTCTAGCATTTCATTTCTGCCCCCGTTAACCTTGCCCGAGCATGTGATAGTTAAAATACCCTCGAGAAACAATAAATATCATATAATTTGTGCTACTTACATACCACCAAACGCTGCTGATGATACATACTTAACTTTTCTTAAATCTCTGTCAGTGTTGTGTGATGACTCTTCCGTAGAAAATATTATCGTAACCGGTGACTTTAATTTACCCTCGCTTGCTTGGGTAAAAAAAATGTCATACATGGAATATGCTGCGAACAACAAACTGACTAATATAACTCGTTTTTTATCAAATTTCTGCTCGCAACATATTTTGAAACAATATAACCATTTTTTTAATTCTAGCGGACGCATTTTAGACTTATTTTTTTGTAATACTCATGCTGTCACTTTCTCTCCCGATGTCCCCCTTTTACCCGTTGACGCCTATCACCCAGTCTTTTATGTACACATTTCTTTCTCTCACCCCGCACATATTCCTAAATTTACTACTGATAACAAACTAAATTATTACAAAGCTAACTATAACAACATCAATTCTGATATAACTGACGTCAATTGGGATGTCTTACTGGATAACTTAACACCTAATGAATCTGTTACTACATTTTATGATAAACTTTATGAAATTATAAAATCACACACACCCACATGTCGACCAAAAAATGTTAATTTTCCCAATTGGTTTTCCAAATCTCTCATACATACATTCAAAAAGAAGACTCAAGCCTGGGTTAGGTGGAAGAAGTATGGGAATTTATGTGACTATGAGGTATTCTCAAGTAACAGGAAAAAATTTAAAACAGTTGCTGACATTTGCTATACTAAATATATTAATGCAATTGAAGATAGTGTTGCAACCAATATTAAGACATTTTGGACGTACGTAGCAAATCGTAAAACTACAAATAAAATCCCATCCACGGTTCATTACAATCAAATTTCATCCAATGATCCTATTACTACTTGCAACTTGTTTGCTACATTTTTCCAGTATGCATATGAGCCTTCAACATTTGACTATCAGTCTTGGAAACCACCATCTAGTAATGCTGACCACGATGTCTTTCTGTGCAAATTGCAACTGTCTCTTGATGAAATACATAAAGAATTAAAATCACTTGATTCAACCAAGGGTCCCGGTCCTGATGGGATTCCTTCGATCTTTCTGAAAAATACGTGTGATACATTATGCTATCCTCTACTTATATTATATAATAAATGTTTAGCATGTGGCATTTTCCCTGATGTTTGGAAACATGCAAATATCATACCAGTTCATAAGAGTGGTTCCAAGCATGACGTAACGACCTATCGACCTATCTCTATACTATCTGCTTTTTCCAAGCTGTTTGAGAGACTGGTACATAATAAATTATATCCGGCTATTCGCAATATTTTAATAAAAGAACAGCATGGCTTTGTTAAAGACAGATCTTGCATTAGCAATCTCCTCATTTTCACGTCCCAACTATTTGATAGTCTTGATAATAGACAGCAGATTGACGCGGTTTACACAGATTTTCAGAAAGCTTTCGATAAACTTGACCACACACTACTACTTAATAAAATTGCATTCAATGGAATCAGAGGGGACCTTTTAAGATGGTTTATATCTTACATAACTAACAGAACACAAAGGGTAGTTGTTAATGGTTTTGAATCTGACTCTTTTAAGGTCACCTCCGGTGTACCACAAGGCTCCATTTTAGGCCCTTTATTATTTATTTTATACATAAATGACATTAAAGATTGTTTTCAAAATTCAAAATTTCTTCTCTATGCGGACGATTTAAAGGTCTTTAAAATTATCTCAGATAAAGTCGATTGTTTGAACTTCCAGCAAGATTTAGACCGTTTCTCTCACTACTGCTCTTCCAATAAACTTTACCTTAGTCTTCCAAAGTGTCATGTTATAACATTTACCAAAAAAAAAAATATTATTGAGTTCGACTATTGCCTTGCCAATACGCCTATTAGTAAAGTAAGTTTCCTCCGCGATCTTGGTGTTCTGCTAGATTCGAAGCTCCATCTGGATGTTCACATAGAAAAATTGTTAACAAGGCCTACCAAATGTTTGGTTTTGTTATGAGATCATCCAGGGATTTTCGTCGACCTTCTACTTTTTTGCATTTGTATAAATCAGTAATTAGACCGCAGTTAGAGTTTGCAGTACCTATTTGGAATCCGTTTTACATAAAATATAGTGAAAGATTAGAACTAGTACAACGTAAATACCTGCGTGCTATGAGTTTTAGATGTTATCGGAAAAAAATGTCGTACGACTTACTTCTTAAGAAATATGATCTTCTGTCCTTAAAGTCAAGACGGAAACTTCTGGAAGTTATGACTCTGTACAATGTGTGCCGCAATCATTTTGATTGTCCGGACTTAGTTAGGAGTTTGTGTTACCTGGTTCCTCGAACAGTTCATGTACGTGAAATACGTACTCGACGTCTATTTGCTACTAGCCTTTGTAAAACCAACGCTGGCTCGCGTTCACCACTTCATCGTTTGGTTGAGACATACAACAATGAGTTCCATTCAATCGACATTCTTTTTCTTAGTAAAAATGTATTTAGGAAGCAAATCCAAGCAACCCTAAAGGACCAGCAAATTACTGTATAATTTACTTTATTATGATTACGTTATGTTAAATACGCACACATATTTACTTTTTCTATATTTACTTTTTCTTTTTTTTCTTTTATTAATAGATTTATAAATCCAGATATTAGTTCCAGCATAGTTACTGTTTTGTAGGTATTGTAATTGTGTTGTTACTAGCTAGTTTAAAATACTTTAAATTGTAATCTGTGGAGAACGTAGTGGGTAGCATAATTGTTAAAAATGTAATATTTAAGAAATTGTAACTTAAGTTTTATTGTGCTACTGTTTGTTTTTCCTTAAATAAATAAAATAAAAATAAAATAAAAATAAAATGTTGGGGGTCAAAGTTTCAAAATTTTTTTAACCGTTATAACTTTACTTTAAATACCTCCACGACCCCTGTACTATTCAATAAATCCGTCAGCACAATGTTTTGAGTGCGTAACATTGAGTACTACCGTAAAACGTGATTTTCACCTCAAAAAAAGTCGTTACCCAGCAATAATTTTTGCAGAGAGTAACTTAGTTTTATGCAGTACAGAATGCTTGGTTGACGGGTTCGTGAAGGATCCGTTAACATCTTGTATGGTCAACTTTAGTCATTTCTATTGACCACTCAAAATTTACCAAAAATATTAACATGGCCTTAATAGTTTTCATTTAAAAGTCTCCGTCTTCCTATTTAGTCTTCCCGTTAAAGTAAACACTCTGTGTTTATATGTACAATTGTACACCTATCTATCTCCTTTTTGTCAATTTTATCGCCAGGAAATTAAATGCTAGTTAGAACGCCCGACAAGAATGGGAAACAACCGGGATCTCTCCAGCTAGTGTTTAGTTTTTGCCCAAAAACTTAATTTTAAGTTTTACTTAAAACATTGAGGTTCAGTTGAAAACCAGCGTCGGGCACTATTTGTCCGGCATTATGCCGAACTGGGCCTATTTGGCGCTGCCGTGAGGCACACAGTATTTCTCGTTAAGTTTTTATTTTTATATTTGTTTCTTTTTTTTATATATATTGTGTGTACTTGTGGCAATTGCACCAATAAACATTTTTTCTTTCTTTCTTTTCTTTCTTACTTAAATCATAATAGTAGGATTCATTCATTATCATGCGGTTAATGCCTAACCTGGTGTCAGATTATTTATACCGCGAATAGGCCTCTGACTTGGCTTTACATGCCGTCAGGAAATCTCTTTCAGATAATAGGTGGAGAGGTAATGCTTTACTTTTGCGGTGTATTATGGTGATGCAGGATTATACCGTATGAAATTCATTTCTAGTGGTATAATTTAACAATATGTTTGAATCTGCAGATCATGTTCATTGAAAGGACGAAGGGTGACCTTTACCTATTGCATTATAATAATTTGTATCGAGACCGTGAATATTTAGGTCTACAAAAGCCTTTGGAAACTCGCCAAATGCTGTGGTTATATCTAAAGCCATTATAAGGCCTCCAGTGTTATATTTAATTGATTCATATTTTATGTTTTAGTGCAACACAAAGTTATATTTTATTTCATCAAACAGCGCAATAATTTAATAATAAATTTGACCACCATTTGCGACATTTCCAACTATCAGAATGCACAATTGCACATCCTTAATTGGGATCTAACGGTATATAAACCAGTTATTAAGTATAAAAAGCGTTACCAGTTACCAGTTACCTAACCATACAAATCATACAATCATACAATTTTACCATAAAGTTAATGAGTATTGTGAAATTGTTTTTTTAATTGGGGTTCATTATGGTATCCAACATGGAGATCATTTCCATGGTTTTTGGACTTCGCCTCAAGATTTAAGAAGTCATTACCCATTAGTGAAAAATGAATGTGAAGGAAAATATCGTGAGGAAACCAGCCTGCCTGAGACATATTTCTCGACGGCATGCAAAGCCAAATCAGCAGAGGCCCATGGCCGCCATAAAAACTCTGACGCCATGTCAGGTACTAACCACAAGAAAAAGAAAAGAGTGGGAGAGTAACAGGCTGGTATAGTTATCATTTGGATAACGAGCAGAAGTGAAAGACTACCAATAACTCAGAAACGTGCGGATTAATGTATCCCTATACAAAATTCATTCTATTTCTAACACTAATGAGCTTGTACCAAGGTAATTAGTCATACAGTATAAGTCTATCAAAGACTGAAACATACCAAAGACTTTCTTATAACAATGAAAACAATAATATAGCCATCCAATTTACCGGACTTAGCTACTCAGCCAGTCTAGGAACAAGAACTTCGGACTGAACTGTTGAATGGTTCTGTACATCAGCTGTTATCAAGACTAGTTTGCTGTTTAATTGAACTACCGACTAATTTAACTTTCCGTTGAATCGTCAGCGATACTGATGTAGTTGAGAAACTCAAACGGTCCATCTAAGACCGTTTGAGTTTTTAACTACATCAGTAACGCTAACGGTTTAACGAACGGAATTTTTCACTGATCTCTCCAATATTTGTCAATTTTGAGGAAATAATTGGCAATTTAGTTATAAACTTTGCATGGCATTCTGGTACGCAATAATGTGTTGTTTACGTCCTACATTCAAAATATGAAAAACTGGCCAAGTGCAAAGGGTTCCGTAACATTATTTATAAAAACGAGCAAAATAACTTTTTGTACGAAAGCCCCTTTAAATATTTATTTTATTAGATTTTTATTATTTGTTGTTACAGCGGCAACAAAAATACATAATCTGTAGTAATTTCAACTGCCCAACTATCATGGTTCATGAGATACAGCCTGGTGACAGACGGACGGACGGACAGCGAAGTCTCAGTAATAGGGTCCCGTTTGTAACCCGTAACCCTAAAAACGATAATTTCCTGGAACTTTGAAATATAAATCATGCCAGTCATTGTCTTAAATGAATGGATATAAGGTTCTCGTCTATCATATTTGCGTATATGGGTCGATCTTCGACTAGATTAGTGACAATAGTCTCGGCTCCTATTACATAGGATTTAAAACTAAAAATAATAATTAACCTATGTGGGCGATCCCTAAACACATCTGCTTAAATTCTGGGAATACATTGTGTAAGACTATCTCCACTGATAACCTGTCCCACTCCTAACCTATTTAGGATTATAGGTCCAATAAGAAGCTTAAGGCAACAATGCTAGAAAGACCTATTCCAAAAACAATTTATCAGTATTAGGTGCCGACTCCAACAACCCCCTCAGGTGTTGCGCAGGTGGGATGCATTTAGAACTACGAACCTAATTTTAGGATTTCGAACTTTCGACCTTACGCGTTTAAAGACGACAGGTTTCTTTGTGTAGGTAGGCGGCAGTTTATTTTATTATCTGGCTTCGATGATTGTTCTAAAGAGAAAAGAGTAAGGTCGTTGGTATTTTCTTTTAAGAAATAAATGTTTTAAACACGAAGAATAAGTTAATACCGTTCAGTAAATGACTTGTTGAACAAATTGACATCATCTGCCTAGCCTTTTCCCAACTGTTGGGTTCGGCTTCCAGTCTAACCGGAAGCAGCTCAATACCTGTATTTTAGATAGAGGGACTGCCTATCCAACCTCCACAACTCAGTACAGGGTAATACCATTTAGTAAGACTGGTTGTCAGATTTTCGGACTACAGACTACCTGGAACGACTGCCAAATATCTACAAATGACAGCCGGAACCAACGGCTTAACTTGCTTTTCGAGGCATGGGGGAAACTAGGTATGTAATGGGCGGTCACCCATCCACGAACCAACCTAGACAAGTGCAGCTGAACCGGAAGATCGAACCCGAGCGGCTGTTATTATTTAGCCGCGAGTTGAACAAATTGACAACCTACGTTAACTCACGGTGTTATTTGTATAACCATTTCACATGTCATTCCAACTGTCAAAGAATAACAGTTGTGAATATAGTAAGGCCCGTGAATGGACTATTGAAGTTGGTAATCATATTTCGTTATAGTTAATTTCCATAATTAAATAAACGTATAGTCGATTTTTTTGCAAACAGAACTGCAATTAAACCAGTTTTTGCAAGAAAACAACCCAATTGTGTAGGTATTTTGTACAACTTAAATTTTGTTTGGTAACCAAACAGAATTAAGTTGTACAAAAATATTCCTTTGTTTGCTCAGATAGTGCCATACTATCTGTGGAAACTAATCTAGTTGTTAGTACCACCAACCATCCTAGAGAAAAATAGAAACAAAAACCTCACGCAGTCTTTGTTGGTATGACAACACGTAAATGAACGTTCTATAGAAGAATTCTGTATTAAACATACTCTCTGGAGAAATCTAGCGCATCTTCATACTTCACGTAAGAGAAATGGCAATCATAAAGTTCATGAATGAGTGAAAACAAATGTGGTTTTTCTAACATTGCTAGGAGTATCCTTTATTTAATGTAATTACATAAATAATGCAGGCAAGTTCATATTAACGCCGAGGGTGCGCAATTTCACCGTATGTACAGACATTGGTAGATAGGTACTACGGACGGTCGACCACTTTTTAACTTTAAAACACAGACCTTACGGGAGATATTTACAGGGGAGATGTTTGTATACATAAATGAAGTACTGTACTTGTGCAAGTTTTTTAATTTTATTAAATTCAAATCAAAGTAGCTCTACACCCGCGACTTAATCCGTGTGACTTCGTAGTTTCTCTTAGAAGTTTTTTAAAATTAACCATTACGATCTTTGTTATTGACCCTCATTAGTTTTTTTATAAAAGTTTACAAATTGAAGGAATGAAATGTTTAGTTTTAAAAACTAATAATATCTTATTTATTAGGATTATGATATTAATTCTACATAGGCCTCTTCAATCGCTCGCCACTTAACTCGATTCTCGGCAACTTTCATCCAGTTGCTTCCAGCCACCCTGCGAAGATCGTCGCTCCACCGAGCATGAGGGCGTCCCACCTTACGCTTGCCGAAACGCGGTCTAAACTCAAGAACACGTCTACCCTAACGGTCATCAGTTCTCCGGCTAATATGGCCAGCCCATTACCACTTCAGCTTACTTATTCTGTAGGTTATATCACTACTCTGGTTCTCTATCGGATCACCTCGTTCCGGATGCGATCTCTCAGAGAGACTCCAAGCATATCCCGCTCCATAGCACGCTGAGTGACTTTATGGACCAACCGTACCGTGAGTATCCACGTTACGGCCCCGTAAGTCATTACAGGCAGTACACACTGTTTAAGACCTTAGGCGCTGTGGAATATGCGATGAGAAGACCCGACGAGGCTTCCCAAATGTTGCCCAGCCCAGCTGAATACTTCTGTTAGCCTGCCTCTCAAAGTTGTCCTTACCAAACTGCAGAATTTACCCGAGGTAAAGATATTCTCGAACAACCTTGAGAGGACCGCCATTGACAACAATAGGTCCTGGGGTGACGTGTTCTTTGAACACAACCAGCGTTTTGTCCAAGTTCACCCTGAGAAAAATGCGTCTTTCAGAATCAACTTGGCCATCCAGCATTTGCTGCAAGTCGTGCAGCGATTCAGCCAGTAGCACGATGTCATCTGCAAATCTCAAGATTGATGTTAATATATGCCACGCCCTTCCCAGTTCAGCGTTTTAAACACATCCTCCAGTGCGTTGGTGAACAATTTTGGGGAGATTACGTCCCCTTGCCTCATACCCCGACGCAATGGGATACCCTCTGTTAGCTGGTTCTGAGTTTGTACGGTCATTGTGGCGTTTTGTAAAGACTTCTCAGCACTTGGATGTATCGCCAGTCTACTTGGCATCGCTGCAGAGACTCCAGAACTGACCAAGTATCTATAGAATTAAAAGCCTTCAGTCCACAAATATAAGACACAGAGGCCGACAATACTCTTCGGACTTCTGTATAATCTGCCGCATTGTGTGAATGTGGTTTATGGTGCTGAATCGTCCTCGTAACGCGGCTTGCTCCGGTGGCTAAAAGTCGTCGAGTCTTCGCGCTAGACGATTCATGACGACTCTTGAAAACAGTTTATACCCTATTATAGAATAGAATAGAATTCAAAATATTTATTTCAGACTAGCACACATTAAATGATATAAGTCCATAATTATTATGTTAGTAGGCAGATAGGTTCTTAAAGCTATGTTAGTAAAATTTAAAATTAATATTATTTTGGACATGCATGAGCGACCAATGCCTCAGGATTTAGCTGTCCACTCTGTCCGACACCACGCTCAGAAGTGTGTTGGTGCTACTTTTTACCCGGGACCGCAGGGACGCCGTTCTTATGCGTAGCACCGCCTGGAAGCCGTCCGTGCTGTGGTCGGCGAACATGCCGGAGGCACTGCACCGCCATGGGAGCCCCAACAAACCCCTGAACGCGTTGTTATACTGGACTCGCAGGGCATTGCAGGCTTTTTTAGTGTAATTGCCCCACAGGTTGCACGTGTATAACGTTTGGCAATAGCTTTTAAATAGTGTGACTTTTACATCACGTGAGCATCGCGCAAACCTGCGAGACAGCATATTACCCCTTACCGACAATGCCCTGCGCTCCCTATCCATGCCCATATCATCACTTTGATTCTCATTGACCCAGTGAGCCAAGTACTTAAATTTGGACACTTGCTGTAGAACGGTTCCATTTAGTGCCGTCGGAGGAACAGGGTAGGTTTTAGACCCAGCCTTAAAAACTAGCAGCTCGCTCTTCTGAACATTGTACTTGAGCCCATGGGCCACTGAATACGGTTCACATATGGACAATAGCGACCTCACGGAACTGATTGAGGGGCCCAGCAGCACCATGTCATCAGCATAGCTAATATTGTTCGTAAAAACACCATCCACTGAACAACCGACACCAGCACTGCTGAGCTCCTCAATCAGTCCATTCACATATAAATTAAATAGAGTAGGTGAAGTTAATCCCCCCTGCCTTACTCCACACTCCATCCTATATTCATCCGAGCTTTCGCCCATCCACCTGACAAAATTGTTTTGGTTATCATACCAGTATCTAAATAAGTTGATGATCTCTACAGGCAGCCCGGTGTTAAGTCTCATCTTCCTCCATAGAACATTGTATGATACCATGTCAAATGCTTTTTCCTCGGTCAGTATAGTACCGGACAGAAAGAAAGAAAGAAAATAAGTTTATTTGGCACATACCACAAGTACACACAACATAAAACGAAAATGAACACAAAAAATACTTAAATTTAAACAAAAGAAAAAAAGGGTTAATAATTGTGTAGCTAAATAAAACAAAAAGAAAAGAGGGATAATAATATTGTGTGCCTCACGGCTGCGCCAAAAAGGGCCAGTTCAGCAAAATGCCAGCAGCTAGGCTGCCTGACGCTGGTTTTCAACTGGACCTGCGAATGTGATGTGACGGACGTAAAACAGCTTCATATTTTGTGTCAGAGTGTATGTGTATGTGAGAACGGGTACTTAAATAAAATAAGATTGTGTACAGCATTAATAATAATAACAAATAAAAAATAAAAAACTACGCAATAAGGTTACCAAAATAAGTGCCGAGTAAAATAAGAAGGTAAACAAATGGGATGAACGCATGACAACAAACTAAAGATCTAGAAATCTGTTTCGCACGTTGCCAGATTTCTAACGCACACTACATTTCATTAATTACGCTGCGAGCAGCCAAGCACCACGGACTTATAATTAATACGGATAGCGTTTTATCATTTTTAAGTGTGGGTTGCATTGTCAATTATTTGTCATGCCAATCGATACATATGGTAGTTATGTAAGCGGAATATAACAGTGACAGTGTGCTTAAGACACAGTACTGCAGATTCAGTGGACAGCCCAGGTCGGAATCCGAACTGAGCGTCATGCAGAGAGACATGTTGGCTTAAATGTCTGTTAAGCACACCATCCAGCACCTTACCCAAGATCGTAGCCAGAGATATGGGTCTATAATTTCCCTTTTCTGATGCGTCACCAGTCTTATTTTTAATTATAGGTACTACTATGGTCTTCATAAGATCGTCTGGTAGGTAGTTATGACGAAGACAGAAAGTAAACAACATGGATAGGACCCTGGGCAGATGAACACCCGCATTTTGCAGATGCTCGATGCTGAGACCATCGTGCCCCGGTGACTTCCCTCTGGTCATCTGCTTAATAACCTTATCAACCTCCGCATAAGTAATTTTAACCGAGGGGTCATCAGTACCGAACCTCCCAGCATCAAGCATTATGTCGCCCGCTTCCGGTTTCAAAAGTGGTTCCACTCTAAAATAATTCCTAAATAGGTTAGCCACATCACGGGGAGTACTAATCCCCTCCACACTTTTTTTTTTTTTTTTTTTTCCCGGATGGTAAATCATCATATGACTTCTCCCGCTCTGGGCGGAGCGGGAGGGAGTGTCAGACTTGTACTGACTAAAACCCACCCATGTTCCTTCTTCGCCCTTTGTGTTCCGGGGCCGCGGTATCTCTTTCGAACAACCCGCAGCCCTGGCAGGCATCGGCCCTTTCGGACCCCTTCTGGTTTGCTGACATCTCCTTGAGGCGCGCGTGGAACACGTACGCGCCGTCGACACGGCCTGTCGTCATGAGACGGACGGACGGTGAGCTAGCCCATTACTCACCGTCCACAGGCTCGCGCCTACGGTGGCCGGGGGCCACTGGTTGCCCCCGACGCCCGGGGCGTCTCCCGCGGCGGCTGGGACGTGAGGTTCTCTCCCTCTCACGTTCCGCCACCTCCTTCGCTAGCATGACTGCTTTGCAGAAGGAGGCGACGGCATCCCATTCCCTCTCGCTCCGGACCATGGATTGAACCAGGGCCGGACGCGAGAGGTCGCCGCCGCCAATCGCCGCTACGAGGACACGGTGGTACTCAGCCCAAGCGGGGCAGAGCTCCACGGTGTGCTCCACCGTGTCCTCCGGCCGATCCTCGCAATGGTAACACCCGGGCGTTTCCTCCCGCCCGATTCGGTGCAGGAACCTCCCGAAACAACCGTGTCCGGTGAGGACCTGCGTCAGGCGGAAGGTGAGGGCGCCGTGCCGCCTCTCTAGCCACTCCTCAAAGAGGGGACTTATCGCCACTATTGTGGCGTGCCCTGCACGTGGTTGCGACAGTCGCTGTCTCCATGTCGCCATGAGATCGTGCCGGAGGTCTGTCCGCTGAGCGACAATTTGCCGCGGCAGCGGAGTTTCCCCCCGGCGTAGTGCCTCCGCGCGCCATTCATGCAGGCGCATCCCCTCCACACTGGCTGGGAGATTCGCCTTTGGCTTAAGCTTGTTTGTAGACTTCCAAAACTGACTGAATTTCTTAGACTTATGATGTTCGGCTATTATATCCATCTCGATTTGATTTTTATGATTAAGGCAATATTTCAGTTTGGGTTTAAAATCTTTTCTAGAGCTGTACATGGCCTCAAAGAGCCTACCCGACATAGGCTTACCATACGAACACCACTCTTGGAAATGGAACCTAGCCTCTTGATGTGCATCCCGAACATGTTTATTCCAACCCGTGATGTGGCGCCCCCTCACAGGTTTGCTTTCATGGCTGGATACAGAGGCTTCAATAAGCACCGTTAGAACATCTCGGTACAACCTATTAATCACATCTCTATGCTCAATATTATTACACAACTTATCAGCACAACAGTTTAAATCATCAGGAAAGTCTATATATTTTAATTTACTGTGAAATATTTTATGGTAATTTTCTATTTGCAACTGATCTCTATCCCCCCACATAACACCCTTACTTATCTTATTGCTGTTATTTACACAACCATCTACACGCGTCTTGGGTGAGCAGTTACCTAAGTTAATTACAATTTCTAACGGCAGATGATCAGACCAAAAAACACTGTGATGAATGTTCGCACTTACAACAGTTTTTCTAGCCGCTGATGAGGTCACACATATATACATATATTATACTATTAAGAATAAAATAAGCAAATATTTTGCCAGACGCATATTATATTTTGTTTTTGCAAAAACACAATCGAAAAATCATAACTTCTTATCAAAACAATGTTATGCAAAAGGCATCTTTACCTGTAAGGCCCCGTTCCCACTACGTTGTGACGACAGATTAACGTGTCTTATAAAGCGTCGTGGCTTGTTTATTTAAATGGAGATGTTCAAAAATAGGACGACACGATTTATTGTCGTCCACGACTTTTTTTGCAGTGACGACATTGACGATTATGAAGGCACGACAATTGTATAACGATAAAAAAGTTTCGATTTACCACGACGGCAAATCATGTGTCGTTATTGCGACTATTTATCATAGTCACGGTAAAAATAAAGTATAGGTACACACTGCTGATTTTCAAAAGAACGTAGAGGTGACTGATGTGCATACGACAAGGCGACTGCCGTAAACACAAAAAATTTCGTCACATTTTATTGGAAACCGCTCGATACGACAGTCGTTCAACGATATTATAATAAATCGTCACGACATAGTGAGAACGCGCCCTAATTCTATGCGTCTTTTGAAATGTACGTATACAATATTTTTAATATCATTAGGCCGATGGGTGGCATTCAAAATAAATTCAAACTCTGACATCATGTAAGGCACTAAACACACGATAAAGAAAGAGATCATTTAAAGTCTGTGTATAGCTTGTAAATTGTGTATAATTATGTTACGGCTAACGATTGGTGTGAAAATAGTGTGTTTGTTCGTTTTAATACTTTACATCCTTCCATCGTTTTTTATCGCTTTTCGTTGAGCTCCTTGAGTTATAAGTCGAGCTACACGATAACTGACAAATGAAAAACTGACTGGACAGGTCCACTCAAATCTGTGTGGTTCTTTCTTCAAAAGACCATTTCAGACACTAATCTGCATAGTCCTCATGTAAATTGAGCAATGTCTGGACTTTAAAAGAGTACCAGTTAACAGAGAACCTCTGAGTTTATTTCGGCTGTTTCTTCTCATAGTAGTCAGGTAAGAAAAACCGGACCAATCTAGACAAAAAAAAAGTGACGTGTTAAATTGCTTGTAAAAACCTACTTGCAAAATAAACATAATTTATCATTAATAGTGTAGTTCACCAAAACAGAATCGTTTCGACTGTGCCAGAGGGATAGAAGATAGGTTTCTGGGAAAGCGGGAGTGATATTTGGATTTGAGTTGTCATCCTATGCGCCCTTAACTATCACTACCTAGCCTAACGCAATGGTTAGCTCAGCTCAGTGCAATATCTAAAACCCGATCGCAAAAGTGAAAGGAAAGTAACTTTCACGGAACGGTAAATGTATTTCATTTGCAAAACGTTTTTTTGGATTATTTACGCATGAAAAAATTGGTTAAAGTAAAAAGACAAACAAACAATGACGTTTACATGTTGACATTCAATAGTAAGTATTGTGGTTATATTTGAAAGAAGAAATGAAAATTTTTCAAAAGCTTTACGTTCCTAGGGAGTTTTTTGCCGTACACAAACTTCTGTTTGCATACCTACTTACTGAGGTTTTTCCTTTACATAACCTTCTATTTGCTTACTCAATGAGTTTGTTTTTTAACTTTAAGTCTAATAGAGCAGCAAAAATATTACTAGCACAATTTAGGCCGAACAGCCAAGTAGCTCCGCGAGTCTTGGGCACTAATTTAAAAAAATAAAATAAGTATCTAAGTACATACTTTTCATAAAAAGCTTCATACAGGGGCAGTTTGCGTGCCAAAAAACTGACACCTTTTCACGTGTACGGCGGGAGCTCATTTCTAATAAAAAGGAGACATTTTTTAGGTAGAAAAAAATAATGACCCTTCGTCCGTGGACATAAGGTAATTTTTTTGGTGTTCCGTTACTTCAGACACGTGACCTTGTTTGTGCTACCTTGGGGCTTATATTTTTTTATTGCGTGACAGCACCGTTTTTGACCTAAATCTCGCCTTAAGGACAGTGAGGATGGAGTTCCTTGCCCATTCTTCTCCATAGAGATCTACGCTTTGGGATGGGCAACTACAGTACTTTCACAGTTATTATGTCTTGTGACTGGGACTGTAGCTTCATTTTTATTGTTTTTTCGACTATTCAAAAGTGCCTGTAACTGGCCTACTTGAAATAAATGATTTTGATTTGATTTGAGAAGCTTCTCAATTAGACACAACAAGGAATGAGCGTTGAGCTAGTTGATTGCAAGACATTAAGTCTAGGTTTCATTAAAATATTTTCATCTTCATGCTTTTATCCCAATTTGACTGAGGTCAGCGTAGTTATTTATTAACTTATCTATTATGTTCTTTCCGATGACTCCTTAAACATTGCGCTTAATAAGCTGCACCATTAATCAACTTGATGATTATACAATTATCCACAAAACGTAAAAATTTTGATTGAGAAGCCTGTTTCGAGTAAAAAACAACACATTTATTATATACCAGGGAACTTTGGCAAGTTGATATACCTTAGGTACTAACATATACAGTATGTTAGGTTAAACGAGGGACATATTGAGGGAGGGTATTCAGTATTCGATTCTCGTCCCAAATATGTAAAAAACCTATAACGTATATAGAAATTTTTTTAATGTTTTGTTTAGTGCCTAGATATTTTGGACTGTCCTAAGCCAGGTAAGTTTAAAGTATGAAGGGAAAATGGATTATACCTAAGAGTCATTGACCCGCTCACATGTTCTGCGATAGTATTAAGTCGCTAGCGCAAGGGTGTATACACGTTGCGCGACATTTGCGAAAATTTTGGTATGGTTCTGTCTGTTATTTATCAGTGTTTTTTTTTTGTTTATATTTTTATTAGTATCATGTTAGCATGTACTATTATGGGTTTGAATATGTCCCTCGTTTAAACTAACATACTGTATTTGCTGTAAAAATAACAGTCAATTTATGTTAGTAAATAGTAGCTTAAAACAATGTTAGTAATTTGCAAAATGAGACCAGCGATGTTTGAAGTCACAAAGGCTTGTTGTAGTAAACCTGTTTGCTCGACGAAAGTAAATTATATTCTAGTAAGTGTAAAGCGCCGTTTTCCGTGTTTGCACACATTCAAGCCTTGGGACATGTCGGCCTTGTTTGACGCGGCTTCGTGTATCTCGTTTCTACTTAACTCATGTGGAGCTTGGTGGTAATCTTCTCCTATTCAAGATCATATACATGTTTGTTTAGAAGAAGTATATGTTTAGAAAATCGAATAACTATCCCGCACTCAAATATTCCATAATACTGAAATACAAGCTCTTAACAAAAAGAATGAAAACTTTTATATAATTAAAACATAGCAGTCTTTTGTCAACATTATCTGACCCACCCTAAAAACAAACGAATTTGGATCCTCTACCTGTAACATTAAGGTTTATTCAATTTATATGAGTTTGTCAGCCGAGTGCATAAGGACTCGATGAACAAATACAATAATAATACAGACACGCAAATTTGATCTTTATAACGTAAGCATTAGGTTATATGTTATAACTACTTGTTATAATATAATTAGTGTAATAGTTTATTTTAATGATTGTCATCACGTAATTCTGGTCTCGTGGTTTGTGTATAAGACTGATAATAACAAGTTGCGAGATCAAATTCTGCGACGAAGATATTGTTTTGCTTTCAATTTAGAATTTATTACAAAACTATTTCTTGTATTATTGTGATCATAGATGGATAATCTTCAAATATTTTCTAAAATGGTAATATATTCGCATAACTAGTAATAAGTGGGTAGTTGAAAAATAAATATTCGTATTCATTATAAAAAGTTTTTTTAATTTACCCACCTGTTTCTTTCTTTTTCTTTTTTAAAAAAAACGTTGCCCCACACTAGGAATTTCTCCTGTGTCGTGGGTGCGTTTACAAACATTTAAACTCACATACACAAACAGCCAGACCCGGAACAACTATCTGTGGGCCATACAAATATTTGTTCCGTGCGGGGATCGAACCCGCGACACGCAGCGCAGCAGTCGATCGCTCAACCACTGCGCCAACCGTGCCGTCGTTTACAAGATAAGTCATTAGGCGTAAATCATATTGGTCATTCTTTAATAATGCAAGCAATATTGAAGAAATGAAAACAAATTAAAAAAGAAACTGATAATAGGTGAACTTTGTTTTCGAACCCACATGTCGTTCATTTCCAATCCTGCATCAAACCGCTAAGCCACAAGAACTTACAGGGATTATGCGAAATTAAAGATTGGGTTGTAATTATATAGTATGACATAAAAGCTTTTACTTTAATGCCAACCAGATAATGATTAAAATAGCTTAACAAAATTATATTTAATGCCGGTAGCTCCGACAATGTTGGGTGGGTTTACCTTAACGTTACATGTTAAAGATCAAATTTGCGTGTCTGTTTTGTCATTGTATTTGTTCATTGATTCCTTGAGCAACGTGCCTGATAAGCTCATTTAAATTGAATAAACCTTAAAGTTACAGACAGAGGGTCCAAATTGGTTTGTTTTTATGGTGGGTCATATAATTTTGACAACAGACTGTACAATTATATCACTATTTCTAATTTAATATCTATCACAAATCAAGCATCTCGATTGGAACACTTTCATCGCAAGTACGAATATAGAACATCCATCAAGAATGTTTACGTTTTTCTATAAATACTTAGTTGCTCTACATATTTGCCTAAATTCTTCATTTAAATTGCTTTAAACGTTTAAAAACATAAATGTGAAATTCGTTCAAAGTAATTATTTGAGTTCAAGTATTTTTTTTTTATGGAAAAAAAATATGCAATAGCCTTGAATTTAAACAAAGTTAGAACCGTCAAAGAAAACAAAGCTAAGAATTCTATCTTTTGACAGTTCTAATTTCAAGCAATTACTCTACATTATTAAAATTATATCTTAAATAATTACTTAATTTTATTCAAGGAATCACACATTGTAGATATTTATAGATACGGGTGATAGTATTGACATCGTAAGGTTTGGTGAAACTGGTATATAAAAAAAGGCCGCAGCACACAAAAATTACTAAAATATGTCAGTGTCCATATCCGGTCAGTAATTTGTCCGTGCCATTTTGACTGAACCTCTAGTGGGGTCGCAGAACCGTATAATGTACGTCGAGGGTTTTTTTCCCTTTCCGTACGATCTTGTTACAACTTTGTTTAATAACTTCGTCATCCTAGAGGTTTATATAAGTACTTCCTGGAGGAAGTTTCCGAATATAAAATTATGTAAAACCGATATTTGCGGAAAACGCGTAGGTTGTTGGTCCTATTAAAGTTCGCAGAATCTAATAAAAAATCTTAAAATAAACGATGTCATCCACTGAACAGGTATTCGATGACTCTTCGGTTTATACGAAATTAAATTTGAGATCGATTTTCTTAAGATGCGATTCCTCTGTCAAGGATCTTACAACTGTTCTTC
Organism: Cerastis leucographa; assembly: GCA_963082945.1. Taxonomy (NCBI): domain Eukaryota; kingdom Metazoa; phylum Arthropoda; class Insecta; order Lepidoptera; family Noctuidae; genus Cerastis; species Cerastis leucographa. Next base: position 12,530,001 of record OY720356.1, on the reverse strand, counting down.
TATTTTTATAAAAAGTTGAAGCTGTAACTGACTAATATTTCTTAATAGCATGACTGGAAATATTTTCCAATTACACATTCACAAAGAAAAACATGTGTAGCGAGCGTCTTTGATATTCCTTAAAAGGGTTTCACAAAAGAAGAACCTTGCAAAGATAAATGACGGTAGTGAGTGAGTGGCAGTAGCGGATAAAGTGCGGCGTCCTTTGATAATGGTTCTATTTGTTTCCATGTTACGAAATACGATAACTAAATTGCATGCCATTGCGCAATGGTTTAACGTTGATTGCTTATTATTAGAAATACAGACAATTATCATGTTTCATGGTGATTCTATTTTGTAAATATAGCAATTTAGTGTTTAAGTGGTTTTGTATTTTCGAAAGTTGCTCACTCATAATTATTTTATCACTCCCCGATATTTGATAAATACTCGTACGTTGATATTTACCTCACTTTTTGTCCGTTTATTTTAGAATGTTTTTTTTTTTACAGATTGATGCCTACCACAGCTTGTCTCTGCATAACCGAAAGGTTGACTAGTAGAAAATGCCTATGGCATTAAGTCCGCCTCTGTACATTCTACTTGAAGTGATAAATAGATATACGCATTCGGATTACAATTATTATTATTTAAATAATAAAACCTTCATTCAAGTAATTGAATGACGGTTTGAATTGACGGCACGGTTGGCGCAGTGGTTGAGCGATCGACTGCTGCGCTGCGTGTCGCGGGTTCAATCCCCGCACGTAACAAATATTTGTATTGCCTACAGATAGTTGTTCCGGGTCTAGCTGTTTGTGTGAGTTTAAATGTTTGTAAACGCACCCACGATACAGGAGAAACTCCTAGTCTGGGGCAACGTTTAAAAAAAAAAAAAAGTAGTTGCTTTTGCAGTGCTAATAACTTAACTTGTACTACCTACGAGTAGGTTAGCATGATATTCTTCTCTTCATAGCTTTTAATCCTGTGAGTAACTGCCAATTTTTAAATAAAAACCACATCCTGCTATAACTTTCTATTTTAATCTAGGTTCCACTTGCCTTGTGTTGTGCGCCAGAGTTGGATTGGATATTAAACCATCTTGAATTTGCAATGTATTTGCTATCTAGAGTTAGATTACAGTCCAGTCGCTTACAATCACACAGTCCATCATAGTATGTTGATATGTCGAAACTAACCCCTGCTCTATTGATTTTCATTTCAAATCAAATCCAGAAAGCTCAAGAATTAGACCAAGAAATCGAAATTAATAAATCTTGATCGATAAACAAACCAGTAATTTGAGGTAGGTACAAAACTCGATAAATATTTATTTCTATTTCTAGTCAAATGGCTTAGAAATCTTTATTTGAAAGGCAGGCTGTATATACAGCGACAAGTGCCTAGGTAATATTGTAGAAGCTGTCACGAGTATTTCCGAAAATATTGTATCTTCAGACACCTCTCGAAACACAATTTGTCAATAAACACGACTTACTGATGTTCAGTTTACGACCGATATAATTTTATGACCAATATACTTTTTGATAGAATTGTTTTAATAGCGTCTCTTATTGGCAGTTTCACGTAAAAAACGCGACGGTGACTGACCGTTCGCTCGTCGTATTAATAAGTTTAATAACTACCCTGCTTTACGACCATTCTTTATCGTTTTATCGGACACCGAAAAATTCCTTTCAACTTTGGTTTTACGTGCCTTCGTTTAAAGATTCCTGTAGGTTATACTGCCGGGCTATGAATGCCTCATAATAGAATATACTGTTGAATATGTATATCTCGTAGTAGGAATCTTACTGTAACGTATTGGAATATTCTTTGCTACACTGTTTTTTTATAGAGCTTGCCTGAAAATTTAGACACTTATGTATATTGTTGTTGTTGCTGTTTATTTCTAAGGCATTAAGCATTCTATTCAGCCATGAAACATTTACAGTTGTTAGTTTACTATCATATCGATAATTGCATATCTAGCATAAGCGCTGATAGCTCATGATATTTGTGTACCAACCTGAAGGATGAGGGACACACAGAACAGAGAAGAATGGCAGAAGAAAGAGGAAGCCTATACCCAAGATTTGGTAATTCCGGGCAGAAAGTACTAGAATCTAGTCTATGTAGTCACTAAATGATTATTGTACCTCAGGATCTTCCTATTTCACACACCTTCTCTATGTAAGATGGTACATATGTGAACCAGCGCTTTTAATTCTTGATGTCGAGATAAATAAAGATTTATGATTTATATATCATAGTTATGATTATGATTTATGATAAACCTAATGAATTGTAAAAAGTATTGCGGAACCAACCACTGTTGGCACAAATTCTTGCTTTACATGAACACAAATTACTTAAACACGCGTCGGTACTAACAACAACAAACTAACCTGAAGTTGTTACAATGGACATCACGTTTTGCAGGTGGAAGGTGCCGTCACTACAGTGAGGTAGCTATACAGTCGAGCAGGGCTAATAGCCCTTTTGCCGGCTGTTGCGCAACCCACGTGGAGTAATTTGGTTATTTGTACTTCAACCGCAGTGCGAGTTACATCCCTATAGTTACATAATATGGCCTGTCACTTCATTTATATAGTTTTTACGTACATTGTCGTGACAAAACATAGACCGTGTAACGTGGCAACTAGACGAATTTCGTGTCTTACCGTGTATTGCGCACCTATGGTACCCTTGTGTTGTAATATTATTAGGTATTTTTTTTAATTATGTCAAATTCTCGAAACCGGGCTAGAAGTTGTTTCCAAATTCTTTTATTCCTTACCTCAGAAGATGCTCAATAATGAATCTCTCTTTAAAATAGGTCCTAGTAGAGTCCTTAGTAGAGCTTCTGAAGCATCGTTCTATGAAACGGGCTTACGCACGCAGCTCTATCTTCGTCCTATAGCTATAAAAACATAATTGTGTTAACCGTTGAGCCTTTTATTCCTTTGTCAGTTTTAAAATTCTTTACTCTATTAAGGCAATACACATGAAATTGTTGAAGAAGTTAACATCAATTGATGGCTACCCAAGTAAGTGTATGCCATTTAGTTACTGATCATTAAATAAAATACACATAAATGTAAATCTCTCTAGCATCTACTAATCATCAGTCTCAAATTTGGAACTCCTTAAAAAAAATGTGACAAACTAACAACTGACAGCGACCCGCTTGTTTTATAGTGTTCCGTGCCAAAAAAGATAAGTACTTATGGTTTCACTCTGATGTCAGTATGTCAGTCACACGCGATTTTGTCTGAAACCGTCTGAAAGAATTTGCCATAGGAATGCTCAAAAATGACACAGTGGATAAAATAGAGTGTTTTGTAAGGTGTAATTAGATTTTGATGTTTAATTTCTTTACTTTGTATATTTACAAACACCGAATATTTATTAAAATCAAACAACATAGCAAGTAAAACAATATTTACTCGATCAAAACAAAGGAATTCAATCAAAGTCAATGTACACGTCAGTAAATAATTTATACACAATGATAGAGTAACAGTATCGGATCAGGAAAAGGTAGGGCCCATCCATCACGATCAAATAAAACGAGAACGTATTTTCTCAGTAAGTATCTTCATGTATCATGTATATAAAATCATCTCGGTTGCGGGAATTGAACGATAAAAGTCTAGGAAACTTGAAAGGTTTCAGATGTTTACAAATCATGACCATTAGGTCGAGTTAACGAGTTTTAAAATATATTTTTCTCGTGATTTGTTATGTTTATTTAGCGATTTTTGGTACAGTTTGACACTTGGTAACGGAAACGGCATGTATAAGCAAAAATCCGCTAAAGATCAGTCGAAATCACATAGCCTTCTCAGTGATGAACCAACGAACACGGAAGAATTTCCACGAATTAATTTTCTTGAAATTCGCTTTTGCCGACGAAATTGTTTTAGTTTTTGTACATTTAAATGCATTACATTCTTTAGCAAGCGGAAAAGCTTGTATAGAGAAAAATATTTTTCCTGAAAAAAGTGGAGTTTCCGTAGTTCGTCACGCAATTTTTACAATGCTTAAACAAGTTAAGATACTAGTACTTACAAAAAGGCTAATTCGGTGGCATACTTAATTGCTACTTACGTCAAAGTTTCTAGTTTTAGTAAGAAACCTTAAAACTTTTGCGTAAAATATGCTTCCAGAACAAAATTAACCTGGAAAATGTGTGGAAACCTACGTTGCGTAGTACCTACGAATAATTACGAAACCTCATCAAGGCGCGTTTGCAGGGTAACTTATTAAGTACAAAGCTTTAACATGTTACTTAGTGAAAACATTTACGGGGCTGACTCTTACAACTTCAAACAATTGACAAAAATGCAATTGTTAAATGTTCGTCCTCCGTAGGAGAACGTCAGCGTCAATGATCATTCAAACTTTTGAAATTGTTTTTTTACATAGGCACATAAATACCTACATAGGCTTAATCAGCCTATTAGATAACTAACTCAGTACTGGGGCACAGAGGCCCTAACACGAGTGTCGTCTCGTGAGTTTAAATTTTTTAATCGACGTATTTACGTTACACGTGCACACTCGCACTCCATTATTAAGTAAAGAAAGAAAGAAAGAAAGAAAATAAGTTTATTTGGCACATACCACAAGTACACACAACATTAAACGAAAATGAACACAAAAAATACTTAAATATAAACAAAAGAAAAAAAGGGTTAATAATTGTGTAGCTAAATAAAACAAAAAGAAAAGAGGGATAATTATTGTGTGCCTCACGGCTGCGCCAAAAAGGGCCAGTTCAGCAAAATGCCAGGCAGCTAGGCTGCCTGACGCTGGTTTTCAACTGGACCTGCGAATGTGATGTGACGGACGTAAAACAGCTTCATATTTTGTGTCAGAGTGTATGTGTATGTGAGACGGGTACTTAAATAAAATAAGATTGTGTACAGCAATAATAATAATAACAAAATAAAAAACTACGCAATAAGATTACCAAAATAAGTGCCGAGTAAAATAAGAAGGTAAACAAATGGGATGAACGCATGACAACAAACTAAGGATCTAGAAACCTGTTTCGCACGTTGCCAGATTTCTAACGCACACTACATTTCATTACTTACGCTGCGAGCAGCCAAGCACCACGGACTTATAATTAATACGGATAGCGTTTTATCATTTTTAAGTGTGGGTTGCATTGTCAATTATTTTATTTGTCATGCCAATCGATACATATGGTAGTTATGTAAGCGGAATATAACGACGTCAATGTAAAATTAAGACAGAAGAGAAACTGGATAGTCAAAACTTGCGTGGATAAACGAATAGTAAGAAGAAACAAAGAGTAAGTGCTAATTAATAATAATATATGTGCATAAAATGTCATCGGATTATAATGAGAGATATATTTCTTTAATTTTTGTATTAATTTTTATAGGTTTCCTACATTAAAAAGTTAGCAAAATAAATGAAACGCAGACCAAACACAGGATGTACTACTGCCAGTTTAGTGGAAAATACGGTGATATTGTGCCATCCCGACGCGACGCCACGCTCCACCCGTTCCAGTCACATGCATGTAGGCCAGGCCAATGGGTAAGTTTAAAAGAAGTCAGTTTAAACGTGGTCAGTTTAAACGTGCGCATACGATGCAGTAATGCATGCTTGTATAACTAGGTCATGTTTAGAGTGCAATTTTTACATGCCGCAGGTCTCCTAAAAAGTGCAATGGGACGCAGCGGCACGCTTAACACGACGTCACCCTCCACCGGACGATACAAGTATAATGAAACATCAGAATCGAGCCGAGCGTAAGCAAGCGCTGTATAAATTCCCACTAATGTAAATAAAATTAACTTCGTCTATCTACACTATTGAGCAGCATAGACGACAAGTAATTGTATAGTTAATAAGGTGGGCAGGTTCAAACATCATATAATTGATACATTTAGTTCGACCATATCGAGTTTTCGTTGCGCTTCCACCAGATACTGCCGTAAACGTCTTCTAAATGTGTCTATTGTGTTTATCAATCTAATTGGTGGTGGCAGGTTATTCCACACTTTGGATGCAGCATACCGAAAGCTACCTCTGAATGCTGCTGTGTGATGAGGGTGAGTCGAGAGTTGTTGCGCACATTGCCTTCTTGCACATTCACGTGTACTAGCTACCCAACTAAGTTTGTTAAATAAATAATCCGGTTTTTTATATTTAACAACACCAAACAGAAGGCACGCCAGGTGTAGTTTGCGTCTGGATTTCATTTTTAAAGTAGAATGCTTATTGAGGTAAGGTGTTACATGACTTCTGCGGGGAATGTTGTAACAAAACCTTGCGCACGCGTTTTGAACCCTTTGTATGAGCCGATCTGTACGAGCTAGTAGGCGCGGGCCGTACACAGTATCGGCATAGTTCAGCCTAGAAAGAACTAAAGATTCTACAAGTTGTTCCCTTAGCGATTCGGACAAATAAGGCCTCATCCTGTACAAGACCTTCAGGCGATAGAAGCAGTTTCTTACCGAGTCCGCTACGTGTTTTTCAAAACGAAGGTCTTTGTCCATTGTAAGACCTAGATTTCGCGCCTCATACACACGCTCAATTGTATCGCCCATTAGTTCCAGGTCAAAAGTCGGAGGCAGACGAGCCAACTGTTGTCTAGTGCCTAACACCATAAACTTTGTTTTTGATGGGTTCAACGATAGACAGTTCTCTTCAGACCAAACGGCGATTCGCTGAAGATCTTCATTAAGATATTTAATGGCACTGTCATATTCGTCAGGCCTAAATGAAATGTAAAGTTGGACATCGTCAGCGTATATGTGGTACTTGCATCTGTGGAGGCTTTTTATTATGTCCGCACAGTACAGAATGAAGAGAACTGGACCCAAAATAGAGCCCTGCGGAACGCCTCTCTCTACAGGAATTAGTGTTGACCTTAGAGAAGTGCCGTCACTCAAACGAAGGTCAACAAGTTGTTTCCTATTACTTAGGTAGCTACGGAACCATTGGATAGTTTCACGGTCGCAACCGTAGTAATTCAACTTCGATAGTAATAGTGGGATATTAATAGCGTCAAAAGCACGGGAAAAGTCTAACAGAACCAGTATTGTGCACATTCCCTTATCTTGGGCAGATAATATATTGTCAGTAACATCTAGTAAAGCAGTAGATGTGCTGCGCTGTTTTCTGAATCCGGATTGTAGATCAGGTAGAACGTTATTTTTTTCTAGAAAAAGCGTTAGTTGGCGGCTAACTATTTTCTCTAACACTTTAGATAGACATGGTAAAATACTTATAGGGCGTAAGTCTTTTAGAGTGGATGGATTAGAATTTTTCGGCAAGGGCCTAATGGAGGCAATTTTCCATTGGTCCGGGAACGTTGACGTCATTATGGAGCGGTTAATTATGTCCGTTACAACATTTAACGCGTGCGGCAGGGTCATGTTAATCATATCTAAGGAAATGTTGTCGTAGCCTTCGGCGTTACTATTTAGACTAGAGATAGTGCGTAAGACATCGTTCTGGTCTACTGGAGTAACCGAGAAAATCGCTTAGTATAAAAGTACTAGTTAGTCCATTATTAACTTAGTAATAAAATTATCACCTGCCTTGCCTTTACCCAAGTATGCTGGGGTCAGCTTCCAGTCTAGCCAGATGCAGCTTGGATACCAATATTTTACATGAAGCGACTGCCTATCTGACTTCCACAACCCAGTTAGTACTGGGAATACGTCCACTTAGTAAGACTGATTGACAGACTTAGGTGCCACTGACTACCTGCAACGAGTGTTCTAAGAAAAAGAGCAGGGACAAACGGCTTAGCGTGCTTTCCGAGGCATGGAGGAAACTCGGTATGTGATGGGTGGTCACCTATCCACGGAACTAGGCAAGCCCAGCTTAAACTAAAGGTCAACCCGGGCGGCTGTTATTTCGGACCAGTTATACTCAGACACCTTTATAAGGTCATCGGAGATCGAATCTCGGATCCCAATCTATCACGACATTGACTGTTGTAATGGATTTAAGGGCTAGGTTCGTTTGTGAGTATTAATTTCTCGAGACCTATGTATGTACAAAGTGTACTAAAGTACCCCGCAGGGCGACGTTGGACCTCATAACAATCAATCAACGTCACAGCCCAGCCAAACCACAATCTGTTTATTGCAGACACTACAAAACATATTTACCTAGTTAATAAAATACTTTTAACTTGACATTATACATAGTTTTCAACATTTTAGACTTAATTTGTTAGCATTAATATCAAATTAAAATACATACATAAATTCGGTGCGAGCTTTTAGTACACAAAGTGTAAACAATTTTTTAACGAAGCCGGCAACTAATTTGTACTTCAAACTAAGCAACTTAAGCAAATATTATTGCTGGGATACGGGTTTCTTTTTGTGTGAAAAAATGCGTTTTAAGGTAAGACTCATTTTAACGTAGTCAAAACATTTTGTTGCTGGATGCATTAAAGTACTACGAGGGTCATGGAGATAGTCCAAGTAAAGTTAGAACATTATTTGTATTTTTTTTTACAGTTGTGATTTTTTTTATTCTTTGACCTCCAATGTCTACATAATTGGAAGGGTCCTAAGCATAGACCAGAACAAAAAAAAATGATCGCAATGATGGGGAGGACTAAATTATGCCCTTCGCCTTACTTAATGTTATTTTACACCTACTAGGATAGTAGGAATCGTCACCTGCTGCGATTCTTAATATTGTTTCGTTCGTGTCCATCGAGTCAAACACGCCCGCCGGTTACGACTGCGATAACTTCGCACCGACCTCTCTCAAGAACTTCAGCAATAAAATCAGTATATATATATATGTATTTTACAGACAAAACTGTTATTCGAATATAACCGCTTTTGACCGGCGTCAGTCAATATCTAAGTGAAAAACCGTTTCCTCAATAAAAAAAATGTTGTTTCAAAACGCCTCCGTTGTAAATAACTAGAATTACAGTAGTATGTTTTTTAGCAACCGGTGACGTCAATGACTCATGACTCAACTATTTATTGATTTCAAAGTAGGTATCTTTTAATCTAATTTTAGAATGAAATCAAAATAAGGTGTGTTTTTCAGAGAAGGTGCCACCCTTTACTCCCGTATTTTTTATTTTAGAAAATGTCAGAATGTATGATAAAATTCGCTTGATCGGGTTTTTAATTCATTATTGGTAAAACATATTTTACACGACACACATTAAATTATTATTTTTAGTCCCACGAAAAATTCAAATTCAAATTCATTTAATCATTTTGTGAACATAGAGTAAAAATATACAGATGTTATAATAAATGTTGGTCCATACTATGTCCCGCCAGAAGGCATACAAAATATATTATAAAGTAGGTAATCGAAATGTCAATTAACAAAATTAAAAAAATAAAAGGTAAGTAAATGACACAATTCATTCCAATCACTAAAGGCTAACAATAAATATATCAATAAATTAAGACGGCACATAAACAAGTATAAATTATTTAGTCACAATTTCTTATATAATAATAGATGCAATATACAATACAATATGTCAATAAAAACTATCATCCTTATCATAAGCAACATTCTATTGGCAGATTTAAAGTTAAATAAATATTATTTTAATTTATCATTAAGATATTCATTGACCGAGTAATACGCCTTGTCACTCAATAATTTAAAAAGCCTACGTTTAAACTCATTCGCTGTTGCTTGATACAATTTGATTAGGTAATTTGTTATAAAGTTTTGGAGCCATTGCAAATATACTATTGTAGAGGAATTTGGTTTTAGTGCATAACGGGTGCAGCTTTTTTAAGCGCCTTTGACTTTCGACAGATTTATATAATTACATATTGGTTTTTACAAAGATACAGGATTCATAGACATAGACTGATGATACAGTCAGTATTTTCATGTTTCGGAAATGTGGCTTGCATGAGTCCGTTTGTTTTATCTTACATATGGCTCGAATGCATTTTTTCTGCGCTAGCAATACCTCCTCTACCTTACTAGCATTACCCCAAAAAATAAGGCCATATCGCAAAGCAGAGGTGACATAACCATGATAAGCTGCTAGGAGTGCTGGTTTATTCACAATTTTGCTTAACATATAAAGAGCATATGAGAACTTACTGAGTTTCCCACATACATTATCGATGTGAGATCTCCAAGACATATCACTATCAATATGCAGTCCAAGAAATTTTGTAACTTTAGTTTCATGAATTTAAAAATACACGTGATTGTCACATTATACACCTCCCTCCCCCCATCGTGATCGTTTCTGATTCGCTCTCCCTGTTCAAACCTCACGTCAGCAAACAACGACCCCGAACCTGTATCGTGGAATTATTGTTCAATGTCAACTACCTAACCTTGAAATGAAACTATTACATTTCTATAAGTTACCCAACTACCTTCCAGACACGTAAGTCGCTCATTACCTGCTAGCATACCTATATTATAAGTAATCCCCTTACTAAGCTAATTAAGCATGGAGTTATTGCTCTATAACGATGAGGACTTATTAGTCCTCATCAAAAGATCAGTTAGTAGGTACGCCAAACTCACACCCACTCGTTTTCCAATTAGAACCCATTAATAAGATTAGTTCCAAATTCGAAAATGTCGGGGGTAATGCGCTGCACATCCACTGCTACTGGAAATCCTCGGGATTTCGCCGTGGGTCCACTACTGAACTAAGCACGCTCTGAAAACTAATTAGTTTACCGAGCGAGCGTGATTTGCAAGCGTGAACGATCATCAGCTAATCACCTAGTGATCGCATTTTGTTATCTTTACTAGTCTGTTAATGACAAGTCAGAAAAATAGTACATTGTGTATTTAGGGCGGTAAGTAAGGAATTACGATCGAGGCTCTAGTAGAAGCTCGAAGTCGAAGACTGAGGGTTTTCTGAGTCGGGGTTCTTAATTCCCGTACCGCTCGTGAAACATACAATGTTTTTCATCACATTTGCGAGTAAATAATTATGAATTATAGCTTTAATACACAAGTCAGCACAACTATTATTACGAAATACGTGAACTTTTCTTTAAGCGGATGGCGGGCTTTTTGCCCACACCATAGAAATATACAAATGTTTCGTTCAGAAACGTTAAGGACAAATACTTAGGTAGGTATACAGCCATGACGTAGTGTAAAAAATTAAATAATTTCGACGTTTTGATACAAAAAGTATCGATTATTAAGAACATTACTTGAGTATTAGTAGCGAGATTGCAATGAAATTCCTGTGTAGATAACATTTTAAGACAAATTTTCAATTGCGTGTAAACTCCTTGCTTGAACTTGCATGACCTGTGTGCTGTGCTATAAATTAAAAAAAAAAATACTTACCGACCTTGGGTTTCATGACAAAAAGAAAGCTCGAGGGTTTTATATGGGGCATTACGGCTAAATTAAACTGTATGTTTAGATACTGTTTACGTACAAATGTGATGAAAAAATCCAATAAGAATAAGAATTTGAAATTGAAAACCGTCCAGACTCCACATTAGCATTTAAGCCCATTTTCGTCCAAAAGAAAACAAAATACACACAGGTAGATTGGTAGTTTGACGATTTCCCTTGTTCATATTTTCATTAGGTACACAAACGTGGTTTAACCTTCCCCGGGCATCCTCTTAAAGTAAAGTAGGTTATTTTAGTACCGTAGCTATAGTCAAGTGTCTGTTTATTAGGAAGGTACACATAGGAAATACTACCGATGTAGTTGCCACTCCGGCACGAGAGCGGGAAAGAGGGTAATAAATTGTATTTCCAAGCTTTATAAAATAGAGGCACCATTGGCTGAATAAATCAAGTGACACCATTGTGTCACCTGAGACAGATGGCACATATCTGGCTTAGTAGGTATTTTCGTCCGATCCGGTCGAAACAGGAATTTCGTTATTATTAATATTTTTGAGTGTTTCGGACTTCACGACTGAATTGGTCTCTAAATTGAAAAAGTTTTATGTAACAGGTGGAAGACCGACGCTTAAACGATAACAACGTATTCCGTTCATCATTCTGGAACCCCCCATTCCACCCTGTACAAATGTTTTCAGAATGTACTGGAAAATAATGATAGGATATTACGTAAATAAAAAATTGTAAAAACAAATAACGATTAATTTTTGTAAAGATATCTTTTTGTATGTCGCGAGAAAACTATTTAATTTTAATGGTTCCGTTGATTCTCATATAATAATAAAATAAATTCTAAATTCAACGTATGGCATTTGGATGATGGAAACCTGGGGGGTGATGTGGATACAGTTCTAAAAGATTTGACTTTTTTAAAGAAAAAAATACTTCTCTTGGTCTAGAGCTTAACTTGTCAAAATGTAAAATTTATCTTCCGAGGACCACTGACAGGAATTATAATTAATTTTGTGATGTTAGTCCCATTTCAAAATTAATTCTATAACTCCCAATATCAAAATTACAGAAAAAGACTCTTCACCTTCAATTTTTGACGAGTAATTTCCCTCCTTTGTTGAGGGAAAAATTCAAAATTTTAACGATGTCTCGGAAAAACTTCACACAATTAGTTTACATTCGGTTTTTCACACTTATTCCTTACTGTTGCTTTGGACCTAAATTTACTTATAGCCTTCGCTCCTCCCATCATTGGAAACAACCTCAACTTTTAGAAAAAAATTACCTAATTATCAGAAATACACGTTCTTCAATCCTAAATATGGGCCTGGACGACCGAGCGTGGCAGCAAGCTACGCTGCGTTGGTGTCCTGCCTTGGCGTCCGCAAAATTTTAAGTATAAGTTTACCGGCCTTCCTCTCCTCGGTCCACGGTACCGGAAAAATAACCAGGAATATCTTATCTTCCTCACAGGTTCATTTTTAGTTACCCATTTTTGTCCGATGAGTCAACACTTGGAAAATGGCTTGTCCAATACGGATTTGCCCGACAACTTTTCCTCCCAAAGACGCTGGGCCGAGCCGCTCTGCAGTATTATATGGAATACTCTGTTAAATAAGTCAATTAATACTGCGGAGCGTGCCCATCTCCTGGCTGTGGGGTAATGGGAGTCGGGCTTATGACTTCAGGCACTCCCGTCATCCACCATTGGCACCATGATGGATAACGTGTTATTTCGGCTCGCTACAAGCCTTCGGTTAGGCGCACCTTGTGTTGCTCCACATCGTTGTCACTGCGGTGAAGTCGGCGACAATCTCGAGCACCATGGCCTGTCCTGCTACAGGAGCGCAGGTCGCATAGCACGGCACGCCAATATCAACGACATTATTCGTCGAGATCTTGCCACCGCAGGCGTACCAGCGGTTTTAGAACCTAATGACTTGGTACGTCACGATGGGAAGAGACCAGACGGCATGACGCTGATGCCTTAGAAGGTGGGCTGGCCTTTGGTGTGGGACGCAACTTGCGTCGATACCCTTGCGCCATCTCATGTTGCAAGCACGGCAGGCTGTGCTGGAGCGACTGCTGAGACCCTCAAACGGCGTAAATACTGTAACCTAAATGGTAGTTACAGTTTTGAGCCGTTTGGAGTCGAAACGCTCGGGTCATGGGGTCCAAGTGCGCATTCCCTTTTTAAGGAAATATCTCGTCTACTGGTTGACACTTCGCGAGACCAAAGGGCTGGCTATTTCTTTGGTCAAAGAAATGATTAGAAGAATGAATTAATGAATTAGAATTTGGTCAGTTAGCATTGCCATTCAACGTGGTAATGCTGCCAGTCTTCTGGGCCCGTTTCCGGATGACAGCGATGTGGTTTTTTGTCGCCTAAGCGTCCCGTTGTTTTTAAGTTAGTATATATTTAGTTAGTTAGTTTGTGTTAATATTTAGTTTTAGAAAAAAAAATATGTATGAAGGTTTGTAAATAAAATTTAAATCAAATTAAATTCAACAGACCTGTCATTACGTAAAGTAAATATATTGAGAGAACAGAGAACATAGTAAAGACCGCTTATCGAAATATTGGAAGCCTACCAGCACAATTGCCGTTGATCGACGAACCGTGACAATGATGTTAAAACCCAATTAAATTAAAGGAGCACTCAAAACTAGCAAACAACACTTAACCATTTTCTTAAAGGATTAAGAAAAGTTGTTACAAAGTAAAACAAAGTAAAGTAAAACCGAGTCTTAATTTTGAACAAGAAACTTATAAATAATAATTTCTGCCTATTACTCCTCCGCAAAATTAAGCTCAGTTATTTAAATGATTTAAAAGTACTAACAAGATAATAACGATGAATCTACCAACTTACGAGTACGTACATTAAAAGAACAATTCTACGAACATTTTTATCAGGTCCAATAAACATGTTTTTCCAGCCGTAAAGTTGGGTTTCATTTTAATGTTTGTAACGAATTCATACTAATATTATAAATGAGAAAGTCACTCTGTTTGTTTGTTTGTTACCTTATCACGACTGAACGTCTGATCGGATCGTAATGGAATTTGGCAAGAAGATAGATTTAAACCTGGGGTAGGACATACACACACATAAGGCTTGTATTATCACGCTAATAACTTTGGGAGGAGAGCAATATTGCATTATCTCCATATTTCTCAACTATTTGACAACTGACAACTGTCATGACAAGGTTAGAATAGGTCTGCTCCGCTTGGGCGCGGCTACCTCTCACATCCGGCCCTGGTTCAATCCATGGTCCGGAGCGAGAGGGAATGTGAAAAACAAAAAGTGGGGGTTGTTAGGGTGTTCGTATACATTGAGGAGTTTACTCGGTATTCGAAGTTTAACTCACAGATGAATATGAGATTACACTTGAAGAAAGTTCTTTGTAATGAAAAATTAATCACATCAAATTAATTTAGGTCGCTAGGGTCGAACTACAGGTTGAATTGGGTTTGCCTAGGTTGTTCCATGGATGAGTGACCACCCACAACGTTCGTCATTCATCCGTTGGTCCCGGTGACAGGTAGTCAGTGGCCCGAAAGTCTGACAACAAGTCTTACCAAGGGGTGTCCAGTACTAACTGGGTTGTTGAGATCAAAAAACAATCGCTCCATACAAAAACCAGGTATCCAGTTGCATCCGGTTAGACTGAATGCGCCGACCCCAACATTGTTGGATAAAAACTATGATGATGGTGTATTAATACTGGAGAGCTCAGGTAACGAACTCAAAACAAAAAATTGGAATCAAGAACCTCCTGACTAAAAAACTTATTCTAAACAAATCGCGAACCTAATGCAAACGAAGTCGCGGGTAACAGCTATTACAATATTAATATCATGTATCTATCTACTACTATTTTAATAGCCGCTTGAAAGCTTTAAATGTAATTATCTTAAGTCTGCTTGATGTTAAACTCATTTAAATACAAATAAATATTTCTATCGAATGTATATTTTTCAACCTACAAATAATTGACTTTCTGCCTGAACGCATCGTTAGTGCGTGCGTGCGTTCAGGCAGAAAGTCAATTATTTGTAGGTTGAAATATATACATTCGATAGAAAAGTAAGTAAATTGAGCGCTTGAAGTATTTATTTATGAATAAAAAAAAATTAAGAGTAAAAGGCTAGGCAGATGATGGTGTAAAAGGGCCTCAATAAGCTTAATAATAGCTGATTTTCTTATAATCGTGTAAAAAAAAAGATACATCTTCATAAAAAAGTTTATCAATTATGAAAACATGAATGAACCATGTTAAAAACAAAAAAAACCACTTCCTAAACAGAAAATGTCATGAATATGGATAAGATGTCAAAAGAACACTTTATAAACATAAGAAGATTCATTCAAATGTTTTTTCTTCAAAATTTCACGTCGTCCTAATTACTTTGATAATTCCGAGAGACGTGACAGACATAATGATAGCGTCTTCTCACGGTAACAGATTAGATTACCCTTTTTGCTGCGGTACCCTATTACTACTTTGTACACGTGTCATGGATAGTTTTTCCGATGAAATCCAATATAGACACATAACTGAATAACAATGAATATTATCATCATGATTCGCATAACTCCCTATCATGTTTCAAAGGCTTATTCCCATGCGCTCCAAAAACTTTAAAGAACTGATTGCAAAAAAAAAACAGAAATTTTCGTGCTGCATAATTTACCCGTGCTACTACCATTCTTACTACCAGTAGTAGGCAAAATTATTGCCCGTGTCACTACCGCAGTGGAAAGTAGTAACAACCGCCAGTAGTAACACGGGAAATAAATAATTTCCCGTGTTACTAGGTACGTATTTAAATATGCTTGTTTTTAGCATTTCAGTCCATAATTTTTAACTTAAGTTTTTTTACCTCAGTCGGGTTTTTTAGTTTTTCAATTTTTTTATTTTTTATTTCTAGTTTTTTAGTTTTTTTTGTTTATATTTTTGTAATCACCCTTTAAAACCCTTCACTTCTCAAATCAAAATTTTTCTAATTTTTTTTTAATGTCGCCATTGTAATTTAAACTTAAGATTTTTTTATTACTTTTTTTTTTTAAAATTAGCTAGTAAAATTATGGAGCTCTTGGGAATCATTATCTGCCTTTTCCCAAACTATCTTGGGGTCGGCTTCCAGTCTAGCCGGATGCAGCTGAGTATTTTACATGAAGCGACTGCCTATCTGACCTCCACAACCCAGTAACTGGGTAATACGATACCCTTTAGTAAGACTAGATGTCAGATTTTCGGCTTCTGACTAGTCGTAACGACTGTCAAAGATCTACAAATGATAGCCGAGACAAACGGCTTAACGTGCTTTCCGAGGCACGGAGGAAACTCGTTATGTAATTATGATCACCCATCCACGGACCACCATCGGCAAGCACGTCTTAACCTTAAAGATCGACCCATCCGGCTGTTATTGCCACGAGCTCCTCAAGCTCTTGTGAATCAATGTATGGGATAAACTGTTTGAAAAAGAATAGTTTTGGAGCGCATGGGAATAAGCCGTTTCAAAATAAAAAGTGTGATGAGAAAAATATCATTCAAGATTTTATTGAATCGCTTTTAAAAAAGTTTACCAATGAGCACACATGTTTATAATTACAATCGAAGGCAATTACGGAAAATACGTTGTTTCTATTACATTGAAACGAGAAACGTTGTTGATTCTATTAATTGGCTTTCACAAACACTTTTACAAGTCAAATAAAATAAAAAACCGGCCAAGTGCGAGCCGGACTCGCGCACAAAGGGTTCTGTACCATTATTTATAAAAACGAGCAAAAAAAAACACTTTTTATATGGGAGCCCCCCTTTAATATTTATTTTATTCTGTTTTTAGTATTTGTTGTTATAGCATCAACAGAAATACATAATCTGTAGAAATTTCAATTATCTTACTATCAGGGTTCATGAGATACAGCCTGGTGACAGATAGACGGACGGACGGACAGCGAAGTCTCAGTAATAGGGTCCCGTTTAACCTTTTGGGTACGGAACCCTAAAAACGACTGCATCATTGGTCTAGTGGTCATTATAAGGTTTTTCCACAGGAAATTTCTCAGCCACAGCGTCTGGACTTGTGCCCGGTTGATGGCAATAGGCTCGCCCTATTACATGGGACTAACAACATAACCGACGAAATGTGGGGTTACTATTAGGTACACCCCTGCCTAACTAAATTGTTATTTTTTAATTTTAAAAATAACTAGATGAGATCAGTGTTTCCATCCGTATTCTTTGAGAAGAAACACAGAAACTAGCCCAGAGAAGTCAGTACATGGGACTAACAACATAACCGACGAAATTTGGGGTTACTATTAGGTACACCCCTGCCTAACTAAATTGTTATTTTTTAATTTTAAAAATAACTAGATGAGATCAGTGTTTCCATCCGTATTCTTTGAGAAGAAACACAGAAACTAGCCCAGAGAAGTCAGTATTATTTACAAAATTGACATCCATATGGCTATTTAATGGTACACGGATACGTAAATACTCGTACATGTTTTTAAAAACAACATACGCCTTCATTAATTGGGATCGCTCACGAATCACGCTTTCAAAATGAAAGGAAAATGGGGTAACCAAATAATGTGCACGTACTGCCCCTATCTTTGTTCACGGCAAAACTCTTTTTGCGGCTGATAACGGTAAATTGGAAAAACTGTGCACAACAAAATTGTATTATGCAAGCGTAATACAATTTTCTTGTGCACAGTTTTTCCAATTTTAAACTTGTAACTAATGAAAGGTTTCAGTTTTCCCGGTTTCCTGTAGGTCAAAGGTATTTATTCAGTTGAAAGGTTATTTAGTTCAGTTGCATTCAAAGATATTTAAATTTCAGGTCATACATTAGTGTCATTATACCTACTTACTGCCTCCTGTTAATTAAACCTATTAGGTATTGAAATAGGTAACTAAATACTAACATAAACATGAAGTACTTACCTAACTCCACAATGTTTCTTAGATACTTAACTAAGAACCGAAAAAAAAAACGTTCTTCAAGGAATCTTATAAGACATTGTCTTGTCGTAAAAAGATGTTCAATTAAGCTTCATTAAAGTAAGAAAACACATACCTTAGACTTACACTGAACTTGACTTACAAAGAAAAAAATATTACCTTCCTACAAAACTGATGTCTGGAGATTTCCCAAGCACTTATTCTCTTTACTAAAACCTAACAAGCTTTAAACAGTCGTAAAAACGATATTCAAAAGTTTTCAGAAGCACTTATAAAACAGACCACAACTGCGAAAAACTCAGCTCAAAGTCTGGACTCACAAAAGTTATCAAAAAGTTGTTAAAACCTTTTTAATAAAATTATAAAAACACGATCACTGCTCCTTAACTTTCACTACATTAAAAAAAAGAAAATGTGCGTCGTTGTATACGCGAGCTTAGAGTGGATAAGACACGAGACGAGCGTTCGGCGCGCCACGAGTTTCAATCTGCAATATGAACTGCGAAACACTAAGGCGGGGAACAGACTAGCGAGCCGACATTCGCTCCGCGGGAAAACTGCCCATAGAAGCTTTCTCTAGAGTTGTTCCCACTTCAGCTAAGTTTTGGCACCGATTTATAATTATATCGTAGACGCTTGTTGGTATTTTTTTTGTTTTAACACTATCAATTGTTTTGAAACTATGCCAATAAAATGTACAAAACTATAGCCATGACATTTTAACCTTAGAGTTTTATTATTAAATCTTTTTCATTAATTAATGTACACAGTTTTCTGAGTTAAGGCACACCTAATATTTTTTTTTTTATAAATAGTGATTGTTTTACTCTGCATAGCAATTAAATGACCATATGTGTGCCATTAGCGCCATTTTACGTTATGTATGTGTGTTTTTATTGAAAGTTGTATGTGGATTTATGTAGATAAAAGATTTCATTTCATTAGCTAGTGATGCGCAAATAAATATAGCGTTACTCATTTAAATAACATTATTAATATTATAGAGTTACTCTAAAATTATTCAAATCGATGTAAGTAGTAATTTATTCATGTCGATTACCCAAAATAATTGTTATAATAATATGAAAGCATGCAATTCAATATAATTGGGTTGATTGTTCTCGTCGATTACATACATAATTCGTACAGTTTCTGAGTAACTACACCTTCGGTAAAGAGTAATAATACCTTATTAACAAATATACTAAGTAATTACCTGTCGTTTTAGACTAAATGACGGTTCGTAAGGCATTATACTTAAACATTCCATGGATAAATTATTAGGACAGAAGATGATCATTATTTTGATTAAAAAAAATAAAATAGAACACTATATTGTGCCCAGCTAATGTACTTGGCACAATTTAAACTGTAATGTGTGTTTCTTTATTTTTATTGACATCGTAGGTAACAATAAGCGTTATGCTATCATTTTAGGACAGTTGGCAGCAGAATTGAAGGTTTGCAAGAAATTA
Organism: Cerastis leucographa; assembly: GCA_963082945.1. Classification (NCBI taxonomy): domain Eukaryota; kingdom Metazoa; phylum Arthropoda; class Insecta; order Lepidoptera; family Noctuidae; genus Cerastis; species Cerastis leucographa. Next base: position 12,510,193 of record OY720356.1, on the reverse strand, counting down.
TAATTATGCATTCAATGGGCTAATTAATATATGGCCATAAATGGGCTTGCGTTTATTCGCAGTTCGCCTTATGTGAAGCGACGATGCGGGTTACGATGGAGCACGCTTGCCTAGAAGAAACGGATTTACTCGAACTTTGAAAAGATCCTGATTATATGATGAGGGAACAAAGAAAAGAGTTATTTAACATAGTCGATTATAAATAAAGACACGTTACATGATACTGTGCCCTGTTCATATGCTGGGCATAATATAAACTATAATGTATGTTTCTTTATTTTTATTGGCACCGTCTGCCATCCAGTCGGTACAGGCCGGTGTTGCTTCTATTTCATTTTCAATTAAAACTATACAGACGAGGACTTGTTGCCGGGAACTTTGTTGCGCAACTTGTTCTTACTAGCACAGATCAGTCTTTTAAAACTTTTGACGTTCAAAAAGTGTTCATATTACAACTACATAGAATTAAGAGGGGACTCTAGTGGGCCTTTCTCCATACAAACGTATTCCGTTGTTTTCTTCGTGGATAATGCGTCTATAGCAATGATTTGCTATAGACGCATTATCAAAATTACCAAAAAATCTAGGTCTTATTAATACATGCCCCTATCATTTCCTTTTTTTCAAAACTTAATCACTAAAAGAATTATGACAATCCAAAAACCCCAAAAAAAGCCCGTTTTTACCGCCATGTTCTATCCGCTATGTTACTATCAGACAAAGTAGATAAGTTTTTAACAAAAAAGAAAATAATAGAAGCATATTTACTTTTCCTCTAAATTTTGATATAAGAATTTTTAGAGATCAGTTTAGTTTTGAAGAAGAAAACAGCAGAATACAAAGCGTCTTTTGGTCAAGATTTTTGTAGGTAAAAGCATCCTGAGCAGCAGTTGTCCCTTTCGCTATTTACGGGGGCTTGGTCGGGCGCACCGCGACGGCAATAGTTTCTTCAAATGCCTATTCTTTAAATTCCTCAGGGCTAGAGTCCCCTCTTAACTTTATCTTATACTAGCTATCTCGCGCAACTTCGTCTGCGTCACATTTTGCTCCGCTTCTATTGGTTGTAGCGTGACGATATATAGCCTATAGCCTTTTTCGACAAATGGGCTGTCTAACACTGAAAGAATTTAAATTGGACCAGTAGTTCCTGAGATTAGCGCGTTCAAGCAAACAAACAAACTCTTCAGCTTTATTATTATCTAATATTAATAATAAAGCTAAAGAGTTTGTTCAAATCGGGCCAGTAGTTCCTGAGATTAGCGCGTTCAATCAAACAAACAAACTCTTCAGGTTTATTATTAGTATTAGATTTTCCGTTCGTACAGAGGAAGTGAGAAAACAATTTTAAGGGCCTTGTTAGCGATTAGGAGTGTTGTACACTTTTTAATTACGAATAAAGATACTGCCTCGTAGGCCGAATGGTTTGCAAGCGCGACGACTGAGCATGACTTTCTGGGTTCGATTCCCAGTAAGCCCCCTATTACATGGGACTTAAAGATAACTGGTGAAACGTGGGTGTACTTAGTACACCGCTGCATAACCCTTCGGGGATAACAGTCGTGATGTTATGTTACCTAATAAAGAAAAGATCGCTGAAAGTTTCATTTTATGCTCACTTTTAGATGTATGAATGTGGACGAAGCAAAACTATATTTTTGCCCTATAGAAAAAAAAAAAAGTGAGAGAGTTCTCTATGCTCTCTCACTTTTTTTTAATTCCAATTTATAAACACCGATTTAACTGTGTCTGGCTGTTATAAAAAAAAAAAAAAAACTCCCAATGTGAGAGTGAATTTAATGAATAAAACAAAAACAAAATTTGAGTCTTTGTTCACAGACAATACAAACGAACTGTAATCAAAAAGAGACATTGTATTATTCTCTTGAGAGTTTGAGATAAAATGTACAACTGTAGTCTAAGTAAAATAAGAACTATTCCTCAACAAACTTCAATTAATTAAGTGCAATCCATTTAGTCTTATGCAGTCACTGCACTTGGAACAACGACGTTTTCGTCATGCTGTCATATTAATTTGACTCTGGAAGTCTGGTCAAGCTGAGAAAGAACGAATATTAATATTTGGCTGTGTGCAAACTGAGTTTAAGACTATCAATTATACAGGAAACAATAAAATAATAATTGCAATACACAAAGACAATACTTGCGAGCAATGTCGATTGTTAAAAGGTAGGTGTTGATGAATCTGCTTTGTTTAAAGGAAAAAATATTTTGTCAATTTTAGACAAATCCAGTACAGTCACGACCAATAAAATTTTACACTTAGCAAAATTCAAAAGCGTTTTTCAACAGCTATGATGTATTAGGAGCAAGATTGCTACTGAGTCATTCTTGAGAGAAAAATCCAGTAACACTGTTTGATCTTGGAATCGAACACAGGCACTCATGTTGAACAGTCGCGCTTGGCACTGCAAGACCGACGAGGCAGCCAAAACCATTCTTAATATTTTTTCTGGTGTACGCACTGTCTTATTATTAATTAAATTAATAAGAGCAATAAAAAGTTCCAGCAAAATCAATTTCCAATCAAAAGGTTATTGTTGATTATTTCCTTATTGTGTTTCAGGATAATTTAATCTTGAAACTCAACTCGCAAGCAAAACTTCGCTCTTGTTTGTACTCTTTCAATTGTTTGAAACTTTATTTCATTAATCAATTTGTTTTAATTTTACAAAGCGATAAACCATAGTCCATTTTTCAGTGTCATTTCGAGAAACTATGATATTAATAAATTTAATTAAGCCAATCTACCTTTAAGCCTGTTACTCACTTTATTTAAAAATTAAAGGCTTTTATCATTTATAGACACGTTTGCATGTTTATGATAAAAGGTCATATTTTTGATCAGGTCAGGCAAAGTGTGGATTGGATTGCTATTTGATTTTCTATGAGGCGTTTTTCAGTTACAGCTACGAAATCATTATTTGATCCAATAGGCTATTGTGCCTCTGCCTAACCCTTTGTGGGTCCCTTTTTGTTATATTGTTAATAAAAAAAGATTGTAAGACATGTATTTGGGCTGAAAACGTCTACTTATTGTTGAAAAAGACATCAAATAAGTACGTCCAAGGATTATCAAGCATGTAAAACTTCTTTTATATCTATTTACAGCAACTGAGCAATCCAGTAAAGCGTCTCCTGTACAAAGCCTGAAATATTGTTGTTACAAATCTACAAAATGTTAGGCTTAAGAGCATTTAAATCGTGTCAGTCTTCCCATTCAGAATAAAAAACTTACACAGCAAAAATATGTCAACTGATTTCAGCCATGTTTTGCAAAGATAGATTTCTTTGTACGCTTCTTCGGTACACAATAAATTCGTGTCGCAACGAAAATGGGATTAACATAATTCATAGCGAAACTGGAAGATGTTTAGACGTCGCGATAAGTGTATGTTCAGTGGTGTTTGGCACAGCAGCTAATGTGTTTGTACCGTGCCGCTCCTTAAAGTACAAGTATGGGCTGCAAAATTTTCTGTACATTAGGCTACCAACGTACTAGAAGGTGGCTTGCTTTAGCACCTAGCGAGTCGCCTTGCGAGTCGCGAAGTGAAACGAGCGTTCTAGAAATGTCCGGTTCCGGTCGCACTGTCAATGGGTTTGTAGCGGACGGCGCGGACCTTATACTTTATCGAATGTAAGTATTTAGGGATGCTTCGACACGTACGTAATCACAGTAGCTTTTTCATAGTTATTTATGTAGGATACAATATTTATGTTCAAGTATGAACGCAGCCTAAATTGTTAAAACGACGGATTTGAAATACGACGCCCATATTGAGAGGATTTGTATTATGGAACAATTGAGCGAGAAAATAAAAAGACATTTAATATTTTGAAGACTGGTCTTTCATTTGAAGAACACATTTAGATTATTAGAAACCAAACGAATAAATAAAAAATATAATAACAATAATAAACCTATCTTCTTGCTTCTTTTCAGCCACCTTTAAAAGGCACGTCACGCATAATTTTTTTTTTACCCCACAAAGTTGGTAAGTACTAAATAAGAAAAGCTTTCAGCACAGGATCTCATAAAACTAATCACAAAATGTGGGAATACAAGCCAGATTTTATTTAAGAAACGCGAGGCGATGCGAAAATCCTGTGAGATTCCAGCTGCCATTTTGTAAATAGAAAACACAGCACAAAACATTTACGCAACATCGACTTTTTACGGCCTCATAACGTAAACCTATGAATACATGGGTTTAAAAATCTTTGTTTAATTTGCAGAAGCAATTGACTAGAGTAAATTACATGCAGATGAATTAGGTATTGTGTAACTAGATTGGAATGAACTAAGAACAAACACCAATGAAACTCAAAATGGTCCGCTAGAGAGCACGGAGATATTCACTGCTATTGTCGGCATCAACAGATTCCATAGAAACCGAATGTGTAACCGTTTTATCAAACGGTGGCACATTAGATTCTCTTCATTTGGCTCTACGGCAGTAATGAAGCATTGAAACCGGCAGCTCTAAATGTGGTATATGACAGAAATTGTGCAAAGGTGCACTGAACGCAAATTTAGTGCCACAAATTTTATATGTACAACATTCGCTCCCTGTAATATACTGGTGTTAGATACGCAGGATATGGAAATGAGACTCGTGGTAAGGTTGAGTATGGAATGCTTTATTTCGAAAAGACTGTCCCTTTTATACAAATTCAATAACAAAAATCAATGCATAGTGGGTACATATAAAAAGTTAGTTTGAACACAATATTGTCGATATACCCTACGTGCTGTATTATTTCTGTGAGGATGATATTCCGTTACAGTACACCCCCTCAAGCGAAGCGTACAACTGGTTTCACTATTCTTCCTGACCGCGTTGTTCTCTGTGTGTCAAATTGTCCTTGTTCGTTCAGAGTGTAGGCAGGCTTCAGTCGGTCGATTGAGACGTTGGTTACTCTTCCTGGTAGTTGTAGCTTGTAATATTTTTCACATCTTTCCAATACAGGAAACGGGCCTTCATATGTCGGCTGTAGTGGTTTTTTCGTGCAATCCTTACGCAGGTAAACATTTTCGCAGGTACGTAGGTCGGAGTGTACAAACATGTTCTTGTTGCTATGCGTTGTCTCGGCTGGTCGGTATGCGTTGATAGTGTGTCGCAGCTGTTCGACGAAATCATGACTCATCGTGCTTCCTTTAGTTTCAACAAAAAAATCTCCAGGTAATCGCAGCGATGTTCCGTAGGTGTATTGAGCAGGACTAATCCCTGTGTCGCAGCGAGTTGCCGCGCGTAGTCCAAGTAGTACGGTCGGTAACTCGTCAAACCACTTCCCGTTCGTACTAGTAGTGCAGCGTGCGGTTAGTGCGGCTTTGAGTGAGCGGTGCCAGCGTTCGATGATTCCATTTGATTGTGGGTGATATGCGGTTGTTCTTGTTCTGTTTATACCCATTAGCTTCATTAATTCTGAGAAAAGTTGGCTTTCAAACTGACGACCTTGATCGCTTGTGATCGTGATAGGACAACCAAATCTTGTTATCCAGCCTTCATATATCGTTTTGACTATTGTTTCTGCAGTTATGTTGTGGAGAGGTAATGCTTCGGGCCATCGCGTGTACCGGTCGATAATAGTGAGCAGGTACTTATGTCCATATTGTGATGGTGGTAGGGGCCCGACAATGTCAACATGGATATGTTGGAATCGTTCTGATGGCGGGAATGTTGCAATTTGACTCGTTGTATGACGACTAACTTTTGACTTTTGACAGGCTTCACAGGCTTTCGACCATCGTCCCGCGTCAGCGTTCATGGATGGCCAGAAGTATTTTTCACTCAGTATTTTTCTTGTTGTGCGCGTGCCGCATGCCGGGGTGACTGAGGTTATGTACACTTTCGTACGCTGCTCGGCGAAATGATTCGGGTAGGTACGGGCGAATATGTTGTGTTGATGTTTCGCATAGTATTTTGCACGTTGTGTTTGGTAGGACTATGTGCTTCAATTGTAAGTTGCTTTGCTTCATTAGATTATGGATAGTGCTATCTCTTTCTTGCGCTGTAGCTAGTTGCTTGTAGTCGATCGTTGTAGGACACGTGATGGTTTCTGTGTTGATCCGTGATAATGAATCTGCGACTATGTTTTCTTTCCCGCTGATATGACGAATGTCGTTTGTGAATTCGCTGATGTACATGAGTTGTCTGGCTCGGCGTGGTGTCTCGCTGTCTGTCGATGTTTTATTTATCGCATAGGTTAGCGGCTTGTGGTCGGTGAATATTATAAGATGTCTTCCTTCAAACATTTTTCGAAAATGCTTGACGGCCATGTATATAGCTAAAAGTTCTCTGTCGAATGTGCTATATTTGACTTGCGCGCTTGACAATGATTTTGAGAAATATCCCAATGGCTGCCATTTGTTGTGTACATATTGTTGTAGTACAGCACCGGCGCACTTATCAGAGGCGTCAGTCATCAATGCGATCGGTGCGTTATGTGAGGGGTGAGCTAGTAATGCTGCGTTTTGTAAGCCAGCTTTACATAGCTCAAATGCCTTCTTGGCTTCGTCGTTCCATACAATCTTTGTTTTGTCTCGTTTCTTGCTGTTGTGCAAATATGCATTTAGAGGTGCTTGTATTTCGGCTGCCTTTGAAATGCAGTCTCTGTAGAAGTTGACGGTGCCAAGGAATCTTCTTAATTGTTCAATGGTTGTGGGTAGTGGAAAATTGGTGATTGCTTCTACTTTTTCTTCTGGAGGTTTGATGCCATCTTGTGAGACAGTATGTCCAAGGAACTTTATCACTTTCTTGCCTAGTACACATTTCGATGGATTTATAGTGATGCCGTATTTGTTCAGTCGTTGTAGGACGGTTCGTAAATGTTGTCTGTGTTCTTCTTCTGTACTGGAACTTATTATGATGTCATCCACAAAAGGGTAGGCAAAATCGAGTCCGTGGAGTACCTCGTGAATAAAACGCTGGAAAGTCTGTCCAGCATTTTTCAGTCCTGGGCACATGCGGGGAAATTCAAATAGCCCGAAAGGTGTGATGATGGCTGTTTTTTCTATGTGTTCTTCCAGAACAGGCAATTGTTGGTATGCCCTATTTAGGTCAAGCGTTGAGAATACCTCCTTCCCGTGCAACTGGTAAGTGAAATCCTTCAAACGTGGTACCGGATATCGGTCTGGCTTGGTTATGGCATTTAGTCTTCTGTAGTCTCCACATACTCTTAAGTCTCCGTTTGGTTTGGGTACTACGTGAAGTGGACTAGCCCAGGGGCTCTTGCTTGGTCGGCATAATCCCTGATCCATCATGGTTTGAAATTCTTTCTTCGCAGCTTCGTAACGGTGCGGTGGCAGTGGACGAGCTTTGCAGTATAATGGCGGCCCAGTTGTTTCGATATGGTGCTCGACGTTGTGCTTCGGAGTATTTTTCATAGTGGAAAGTCTTGTTATATCGGGGAATTCCGCCAATATGTCATGATATTTTTGTTCCAGGTCTATAGTTCTGATGGTTGGTGCTGTGGACTTGCAAATGGACGTCTTCACTGACAAGTTAGTTATCTTGTCGATTAAACATTTTCCAGCGAGGTCGACTAGTAGAGAATGGTGCTTCAAAAAATCAGCGCCGATGATAGGCTTACTGACTGCTGCTACGACGAACTTCCATCTGAATGGTCGTCTCAGGTTGAAATCTAGGTCTAATGTTTTTTCACCGAAGGTAGCTATTTCTGTGTTGTTTGCTGCATATAGTTTGAATGCGGTTGGCTTCAGGATTTCGCAGCGTTTTCCAGGAATGACGGATATGTTTGCACCAGTGTCGATGAGAAAGCTTAGATTTGTCTTCTTGTCTTTCAGGAATAGACGGTGTGATTTTTCCCAGGCGCCAGCTTCCATCTCTGCTAACACCTGCTTTAGTTTCCCGAGCTTGAAGAGTGCTTATCTTCAAAAGTACATGGTCTAGTACATTTTCGCGCCTGTCCGCCGAACTTTCGATGAAAATAACAAACGGAATTGTCGTTATACTCGGCCCTGTGTTGTTGGTTCGAGTCCGACCGGCGGTTATCATGCGGCGATCTGTATGAACTGCGTGATCGATGACGCGCGCCTCGCCAGTTGCGCCCGCGCTGCCTTCCGTAGCGGCCGTGGTGTGTTTTTAATTCCGATATTTCTTTCGCCAACATGTCGATCTTCGCGTGAAGTAATGCGTTTTCATGATTTTTAGCTACAGGTGGAGTGGATGGTGTTGCCGTCGTGTTGTGTACTGCTGATATTTGGTGGTGAAGTTGTTCCAGCATTTTGTCGGCCATTATTGCTAACTCATTTAGCTCGGTTTTCTTGGCTATAGTCTCGCTCACAGCTAGAATGGCGCGTACAGATGGAGGTAGGTGCTTCGTCCATATAACACGAAGCGTGTTGTCAGCGATGTTGTTACCGGCTAAATTTTGCATGCGGCGTAATAGTTGCGAAGGCTTTAAATCTCCTAGTTCCACGTTTGACAGTAGCCGCTCGAGTTTAGTGTGGTCGCTCTCGTCGTAGGTTTGGATGAGCCTCATCTTCATGGTAGCGTATCTGTTGTTTTCAGCTGCATGTCGGGTATCGAACATGATGTCTTGAATTTCGTCTAGATCTTGTAGGTCGAGTTGGCGGATGAGCAGCTCCGATAATTCCTTGTCGCTTAGTTTTCCAGCAGACACGATCGCTTCAAATTGCAGGAACCAAAGCTTGATTCTGTTTCTCCATAGAGGCGGTATCCGTTGGTTGTACGAGACGGCTGACAGCTCGTGCGAGTCTTTAAGCGACGATGATTCACTTCCATCGTTAGTTTTTGAATTAATCGGGTTCATCTTAGCTTCTTGGAGTTTCTTCAGTCGGGGTCACCACTGTTAGATACGCAGGATATGGAAATGAGACTCGTGGTAAGGTTGAGTATGGAATGCTTTATTTCGAAAAGACTGTCCCTTTTATACAAATTCAATAACAAAAATCAATGCATAGTGGGTACATATAAAAAGTTAGTTTGAACACAATATTGTCGATATACCCTACGTGCTGTATTATTTCTGTGAGGATGATATTCCGTTACACTGGTATTCAGCTGCATCCGGCTAAACCGGACCCCAACAGTAGGGTAAGGGCTAGGCAGATAGGCACGAGCAATGAAATGTATTCACTTACCAAACAAAAATATTTGTATCGTACTGTGTGTATTGAATGCGTTTAAAGGCGTGACGCGCCAGCCAGAAGCATACGGTTTCATACATCGTTGCGACACGACACGGCATGCAAATATTTCCCTAACCATATTAAATGTATGAAACCGATTTGTTTCTGCCGCGTCACGACACGCCACGACACGTAAGTGTGTTTCCGCCTTTATGCTGTCACGAACAAAACATTTTGGAAGCCTTACTATTGCGAAATAGATATTATCTCAAAATAGAAACTTTAATTCATGAAAAAACTGCTTTTGAATTTTGCTACGTGATCTTTGTTCTCATTCTTATAAGGTTGTAGTTGGGTTGCTACAGACAGAGGTACCTACCTATAACTGTGAATGGACTTTATATCGCGTTCAAATGCTGTAAATTATATAACAATGATAACACTGACAGCTCTTGCAGTTTAGATGTGCTTATCTTGATAAGTTTCATTGGTGAAAATCACCCTAAAATACTGGCTAGAGCTTAGTAATTAAATCAACTAACAAAGAGCGTCTCGTCAGCCTGAACTCTCATTTGATGGATCTCGTTTCAGTGTTTATGTATATTGTAATTGATATCGATAAGTTAGGTATTATACTTATAACTTTTAAACAATAACTTGTTTACCAACTAGCACCAATTTTTATGTAGTCAAATATTTCAGTTGGAATGTGTTATTCCAACTGAAATATTTCTTACGCAAAATAAAATAAGGCAAATATTAATAAAAAAAATAAAACCAACTGATATACATTTCCAGCTAAATTTATCACAAACATCTATCAGGTGCAAATTTCGTAATAAAAGATTAAACTAGTTCAGTTTCGGGTAGCCTTTTCTTTTTCATATTTCTTTCTATACAAGGTGTTGTTTTGCATCCTCGTCAAATTCAAGGAGGTAACTATGCTAGTGATTCTCGCCCCGAATCAATAATAAAATGGGTAGGTAATTTTCTTTTTTTTCATTTCGGAAATCGGTAAGTGTGAACTGCCAGTGTTTTAAACGAGGCCCGTCTGGTTCTTGCCTTATAACCTCGCTTACACACAGACAAACAATCTCAAACGTTTATTTCATAATTTCTTAGTCCCTAAACCACGTTAAGGGGGTTATTCTGAAATACTGACAAACTTAATCAACCAAAAAAATCAGCGTTTATTAATTATTAACTAGATACCGTAATTTTAAATTATTATTTATGTCTTTCGTGACCACCCCCTGAAATTTGACGAGGTTGCAAAACAACACCTTGTATAATCTAGTCGTTTCTGGTCACAGTTCTAACCTAACCTAACCTAACCATTTTTCTTTTAAAAATTCACCCCGGTTAACTAGTTCGGTTCTCGATAGCCTGCTAAAGATAATCTCTTTTTTCCATATTTTTCTAGTCGTTTCTGGTACTCGCTCGGCTCGTGCGGCAGTGGTGACACTGGGCATCCGGCTCCCTGTAACCTAACCTAATTTTTTTTTTAATATAAGTTCCATAAATAACCTAATAACCTAGTAACCATTGTTTCAGACAAATTCAATATTATGTTTGCCTTTATATTTTTTGTCATAGCAAATCTTTTGACCTAGCGTTTATTGTTAATTGTTTGATTGTTTGCTTTAATAAATCATTTGATTAAAGACTAAATGCCATAATGAAATTATTTTTGGTAATATTCTGCCAAGTAAAAATTTGACCAAATGAAAAAGTGCGTACTAAAATCATTCCAAATATCGCATTGGTATAAAAAAAGGTTGCTAAAATTTGTTTGGGTAGTGAAATTTTGTCAAAATCCTTTCGGCAAAACGGCAGGCTCCCCGAATTTTTAAATGGAACTGAATAAAACTGATTGATTGGCTGGCGACGCCTTACGATTCATATTCAACCGGCCGGCGCGGCGGTGTGAGCTCACTACGCTTATTACTTTAAATTCAAATATTATGCAGCAAGCATTAATTTAAAATATCACGTAAAACGAAACGTAAACGTTTCTCAAGTAAAAGCACTTTTGGGTAACAAAGACCATTTATAAAGGACCAGCGACATCGTTACTTTGTAAGAACGTCGAAAGCGCCGCAAATAAATGCGGGTTTTTTACAACGTTCGTTGGCACCTGGAAAACAATTGGTCAATTTAATGAGCAAAAAGAGGCAGAGGTTCTTTTGCTTTCATTCTATGAATCTTGCAACATCACTTTCGAAACAGTAACATTTTATTCCACGAACTAGGTACCAGTCTGATTTACCTATAGCCCATTAATATTCAGCATCTAACTTCAGCGAAAGGACTTACTTACCAATTTTTTTTTTCATACAAGTATCTTTTGATTACTTACTTCCGCTACTTCATCAGTATAAACTAGGAATTCTAAGCACGTATCTACGTCACCCAGACGAAATGACCTGAATAAATACCTGTAGGTAATTTATAATAATCTGAGCGGCTCCAAAATGTCGGTCACATTAGGAGTGGCGATTATGTTAACAAAAAGGCTCGGATTTGTAGTTGATCCAAACAAATATTATGCTACGTCATCGTGCCATGGACGCATGGTGGTTAATATCTAAAGCGTCGTATTCACTTGGTGAGTTAATGTTCCATGAGTTGCGATTGTGTTGTCTGCATGGAAATATTAAATAGTGGCAGCTCCTTAGTCGCTTACCGCAGGCCCCTCTCGACAAAAACAAAAGAACACAAATCTAAGTCGATTCTCACATGACATCGCTCAACGGAGGTGGCGACGTGGATATATTGTACGGGCAGTTCACCGCGTAGGAAGGCAGTGAAAATTCTTTTAAAACGCATGCAGATTCAGTTTTGTATCATCTTTACTAAATCCACGACTAATTTCATAACTAATTTCATTAAACACTGATTTATATGCTCTTATATTTCATCAGTGTTCAATATTAATTACATTCTCTCATTACTCGAAAAAATTCTCAACTTTTTAAATAAAATCCTATTAAAAAGTTTAGAATTTTGATACTGAAATGACAATATTATTATTCACCAACCGTGGTTAGCATTCATAAATGAGCTGCAAAATATAGTTGTCATATGAATTTAGACGCAAACCCACAAATACTGTAGTCTTTGCAAACCTAGGCCGTTCTCATAAAAGGGTAGACAGAGGGACCTGTTGGAATCGTTGTAATTATTTACGCTTTGGGGTTTTAAAGGTTTATTTACTTTTGCAATGAGGGTCGGCTGCGGGTAACGGTAATAAACGAATTACTGAGAATAGTCCATTACTTTGGCAAAAAGTTCTTTCACTTTTTCATCACCTCTGTTAGCTACAAATTAATTTCGCAGAGTGCACTGAATTGAATATTTCCCCACGAGTATGCATATGCGAGTCCAACTTCCTACATCTGGCGCTAGAATTGGAAAATGTATTTTGGATCAAGTTACTTCTAAAGTAATTTGTTTGATATAAATAAATTGATTGCCAATCGTATCAGAAAAAGTAGGAATAGTTTCACCATTGCGTAAGATAAAAAAAGTTCTTATTCACTTACTATAAATACATTCAGCCAGATATATTATATGGTTTATTTATTTATTGATTCATCATTTTGTTTTTATGGTACTAACTTAAAGAAACGTTTTAACGAGACAGCTTTATAGATGTTTACCTTCTAAAATAATATATAACAGATTGCGAATAAAGTACGTACTTATCTTAGTTCCATAGTAGGTACTTGTAATATCATAACACAGTTTATGGTTAGTAGAGATGCCCGGCATATTTTACGGCAGATTTTACTGACCAGAGGGGTTACAATGACGTCTTAAAGCAGTAACTGCTTTAGCTGCTCTGGTCAGTAAAATGCATTGTTTTAATCTTATTACATTGTGGAAAAGAGACGGAGCTATATAGGACGTCTAGCGCCACCTCTTTCCCACTCTGGAACAAGATTAAAACAATACTGCTTTTAGGCGTCATGGTCGGCCACCTGAAGGCTGAAGGCGCCTTAGTATGTCGAGTAAAACTAAGTATTTGATCACAGTGCGGAATTTTTATAGTTTTCTGATTTTATCGTCGAAAAATAAAACGTTGACGTTTTCCTAACTTCAAGTAAAACTAGTTTTACTCTAGGTTTCGTTAACCTGTTTCAATATTGACCCGAAAATAATTCCAACTTTGCTCAGGTCACTTTTTTTCTACTCCTAATGAAAGCCTGCACAACACATGCCCATTCATGTCCGTTAACAGGTTTCGCACAAAGTGCAATTAAAAGGAAACGTAATTTTGTCTCTATGGTCAAACGAATAATGGTATGGTACAGTCACGAGCAATTAAATGTATGTCGAATCCAGTCATTAGTACGGACAGAAAATGAATCGGCAAGCGCGCCAAAGGTGGCATCACGCGACCTACTTACCAGTCTACCCACACCTAAAGCGCGCTTCTACAGAGTCGTGATGTTTCGAGTTCGCTGCAAGGTCGACAGTTGAGTGTCTGATCGCGGCGGAGTCAAGACGACCCGGAACTGTATCCCGATTCATGGTACCTAGTGTTATTGTGTTGGATTGTAATTTCAAGTAATTTTTTAGTTCGATAAAAGCAGTGTACCGTATGTAGTCTTTTTTTTCATAGCACAAAACCCATATTCTGTCCACTGATAACCGAGTCTAACGGAATAAATCATCACAATACGACATGTCTATATCGGATTTTCGAGCGGTTTAGATATCACAAATCGATCCATTAATTGCTGGTCCTAAATTATGGGCGTGTACGTGCAACCTCACTTTACTTTCAGAGTATGAGTAAAGAAAAGAAAAAGTAATTTTCTTTTCATTACTCATACTCTGAAAGTAGGTCTGAAGTTGCCTGAGGAGCGGATTGAAAGTAATACTTTTCATCCCTAGGGAGAATCGCTTTCAACTGACAGATGCCAAATTATTAAAAAAAAACTAGTTCTATTTTCACATTGTTATTGAACCATGTTCCAACTTTCTATGCAGCCACGATGTAAAGTTGAAATAACTTAAAGTTAAGTATTGATTAAAGAATCCATATTTTTTTTAATAACTTTATTATAATTTAGCTAAACAATTTCTTTAAAATAACATAGATTTGGGCAAAATATTTACCATTTTTTCAATGATGAAAATGAAAAATAATGGCTGAATAGCTGGCTGGCCACCAAAAAATAAATAAAATAGGCGGGAAAAGTTGTTGATTTATGTAAAATAAAATTTACACATTTTTGCTTTAGCTAATTCATGTTTTTATTTTTACTTTCCTTGTATTCGTAATGCAAAGCATAGTGTTTACCTCAGGTTAAAGACTTATTTAGTCCCTCGAACTATTGGCGCCCTCAGTTCGTTCGGGCGCTACACCCCGTCTTGGGACTAAATAAGTTACTTTCACCCCTAGGGTAACAATGTACTATTAAAAGTTGTGTAAGTGTATAACATTTCATTGCTTGTTACTGTACCTTTGATTAAAGTGTTAGTAGTCAAAAAAGTTGTAGTGTACCGAGTTACATTATAAATATTATACCCATTTTGTATTCATTTAGCTGTGTGGCGTTTTCGCGAGAAATGCCTCTTAGAAATTGAACGAGGACAAGCTAAATAAAATTAGGATTCCTTTGGCAAAACAGTGTAATTTTAGAAGATAACATTTGGAGGTTTTCCTTATTCTCGAATGATATTCACGCGAGTGTGTAAAAGATGTTGGCTTGACGTGTAAACATCTTATTATACGTGACTGTACTGGGTAATGGGTTAGGTAGGTACTGTTGCCAAGAAAAGGCGCGACGGAACGGTTGGCGCAGTGGTTGAGCGATCGACTGCTGCGCTGCGTGTCGCGGGTTCGATCCCCGCACGGAACAAATATTTGTATGGCCTATAGATAGTTGTTTCGGGTCTGGCTGTTTGTGTATGTCAGTTTAAATGTTTGTAAACGCACCCACGATACAGGAGAAATTCCTAGTGTGGGGCACGTTTTTTAAAAACAAACAAAGAACAAAGAAAGGGCAAGGTAGTACCTAACTCATACAAAAGCGTTACTGCCTTACTTCTTTTTTTTTGTGTGGGAAGTAGGAGTGTCCTCATATGGAATATCCAATATGCAATATGGTTAGATCGGTCTGTAACTGACTAAAAACCTACTACTAACATGTGTCGGGGGCCTGGGACATACAAGAATATTCGCACACACCCTTGACTGGTAACAGTTTTTGAAGTGAACTTCTTATGCCACTTCCAACAAAGTTGCATTAAACGTTTAACGCTACCATTGAGGGGGAATAGAAAGAGACAGAGCGAGAGTGAATGCGTGGCACTCGAACGCATGCGTGTAGTATTACGAAGTTTCACATCTTCCGCGCGGAGGGACTCCACGCACTATTTTTTCTTATTCTAAAGCACGTTTACACAGTACCAATAAGTTGAAACTTAAAACAGGCATACAAACAAATCAAACGTGTTTCTCCTAAGAACAGCTACAAATAGCCGTTGTGGCGCTGCACGAAAGTGATAAAAGTGACACCAATATGTCAAAGTGTCGAGCTTTAAGTTCATTCAAGGAAGTGACACTTGGATGCGGATGTAATGGTTATAAAAACACTCAAAGCGAAGCCGAGAGGCACGTGTTCTTCCCGTGTCATTGCAGATCTTTTAGTAACAGATAAAAAGAAGTTTTTCTATTTTAAGTTACTGAACTACCTCCACAGTTCTTGTACTATTCAATGCATTCATACGTATTCATATTCTATCCTATTGTGCTGAATAATTATTAAATGACTTTTTCATGAAAAAGCCATTCAATGGGATAAAAAAACTTACAGGGTTGTATTGATGTTTTGAATGACTACCTATAACTCTGTAAAGCCATATTTGTTACGGTCGCGAATCATATTTTAACTAACATACAAAACTTGCCAATTGCCCAAGCGTGAGAAAAATTGAATTTGCGTACCCTGGCGTGTTCCTTCATCGTTGTAGAATAACCTAGAATAGAAATTCTAAGACAAGATGTGACTTAACCCAAACCCACCCGAGTGATGGACTGCGGCTCCAAAGAGAAGGCATGGGTTCAAGTTCCAGCACGTCATAGGCTGATTTTGATATGCTAGTCTTGTTTTGCGGCAAGCTTATTTGTAATGGAATATTAAAATAGGAGATGACGACCTTTTTTGTGTTGTTTAATCCCTGGTGCCTGTTACGTAACAAGTGCTAAGTAAAAGCGAGGATCTAAGGTTTTCTTTTTGTTTACGGAGCACAATATTAAAAGTCCAGCTGTATAATATTGCTGGCGGACTAGCAACTATCCTTAGGGTATATACACATCCGTGTATATACCTGTATATGTAGGTACATTCAACAAGTCATTTATACAAGAACTAAGCGATGGTTGTGCGTTGTTTCGTCGCTAATTGTTTCATCGAATTTCGTTTCACATAAATTGTTTCTCATATTATCATTTCATAGAATAATCAATACGCAGAATACTTACTTTGAAAAAATTTAAATCATCAATTTTTGTTTCAAATAAAGTTTAATGTTAGAATATTCATATCATAGAATAACAAATCAAATATTCTTTATCCACATATTGTTTGTTTCACATAAAACTTATTACGAAGAATTGCATTTTATCGAGTGACAGTTTCTAAAACTCATACCTTTGAAAAATACATACCCTCCTATAAAATTACATCACCGCATTCACAAAAATAATGCGGTTAAATTCTTGTCAAGTAGGAAAACAATCTTTTTATTCTCACTAATGGTGTTCATGCCTGTTGCACGCAGCATGCAAGGAAGCATGTAGCATGCAAGCAAGCATGCAACATGCAGCGTGCAAGCAAGCATGCAGCATGCAACAAGCATGGTTTCTGTCACGGCTCCGGCGCTGCGGGGCTCCGGCGGCCCCACGCGAGTTCATCGTCGCTGATGGTATTAACGCTCACCACCGCAGCTTCGACTTGCTGGCCGGCAAGCCGGCCAGCCTCAGCCGCGGCGGCAAGCGATAGATACCACCTGCTCCTCAGCTCGCCGGCCGCCTCATCCCTCCGCGCCTACGCGGGCTTAAATTACACTCTAGGGGTAGGGCAGACAAGACTACGTGGAGTCTGATTTGCAGCCATTCGTTTTTGTCACTAAATTTTGTAGTACAACATATTGACTTTTAAGGACAATATTTTAATTTAAGGTTAATAATTTCGTTGAAATAAAATACCATGGAAACATACATCGAACAAACAATATTCGTTAAAAAGTAATTCTATTGTTTGATAAATTTGTTAAATAAAAAAATGTGAGTATAAAATTCATTGAAGTGTGTTTCTGTAAAATATGTTTCATTCAAGTAAATAGTAGTTGAAACAAAAATATTCGAAATAAAAATACCAGGACCAAATATTATGTGAAACATTTTCTGGGAAACGAAATTCTGTGAAACTTCTGTCTGCGAAACAAGGTGACACCCTAAGCGATACATACGACTAAGTACTTTCTATAGCTTACTACTACCACGCCGTCATTAAGACGGTACAAGCGGATTAGAAAAGTCCTAATTGAACACAAGAATTAGCTTGTCGTTAAATTTTGCCAAAAAAAACTACATTAGGTACGTTCATTACAAAAATAATTACGAATTATGATAGACATTATAATTACAGCAGTACGGTATGTACTGCTGTAATTATGTAATTATAATTAAAAAAGATTACAATAGTATAGACATCTATAACCTACTGTATATTACAGCCAGACTCTGGGCTAATTGAAAATAATAAACCCAAAACACTTCGTTCAACCAGGCTCCAAAATTATGAATAAAAAAATATTCTGATATTTCGCTTTACTATAGGTGTGGGTTTATACCATAGTAATTATTGTAGCCTAATTTATGAAAACTTTTTTGTTAAATTATGATTATTTTGGCATGTGAGGACTCGGCGTCCGCAAAATTTCTAGTATTAGTTTACCTGCTTTCATTTCCTCGGTCTACGGCACTGAAAAATTAATCAGGAATATCCTGGCTTCCACACTGATTGATTTTGATGTGCCGTGTTTCTCCGAGGCTATCGATGCTTGGAAACTCGCTTGCCGTAATACTGAAAAACCCGACAATCCATTATCCCAGAGACGGTGGGACGAGCCGCTCTGCAGAATAGTTCAGGACAATTTACTCAACAGTTCAACACGTCTGCTACTACTGATGAGCGTGCGCGACTGCTGGCTGTGGGTGAGTGGGAGTCGGGTCTTTGGCTTCTCGCACTGCCATCGTCGAGCATAGGCACTTTGTTCGACGACACGACCTTCCGTCTCGCTGCTTCTTTACGTCTTGGTGCCGCCTGCTGCTCTCCTCATTGCTGTCACTGTGGTGAAGCTGTCAACAGCCTCGGACACCACGGCCTGTCATGCAACCGAAGTGGGGGCCGTTTTGCGCGGCACGCGAACATAAATGACATCATCCATCGAGCTCTTGTTACCGTCGGCGTTCCAGCTATCTCAGAACCCAATGGCTTGGCACGCGACGATGGCAAAAGAACGGACGGCATGTCTTTGTTTCCTTGGAAGATGGGTAGGCCTTTAGTGTGGGACGCAACTTGCGTCGATACTCTTGCGCCATCACATCTTCCAAGCTCATCGTGCTGTACAGGCGCTGCCGCTGCGGCTGCGGAGAACTTCAAGCGGCGTAAATATAGTAACCTTTGTGGTAACTATATTTTCGAGCCGTTTGGGGTTGAAACTCTGGGACCCTGGGGTCCGAGTGCTCACAGCCTTTTCAAGGAAATTTCTAAACGCCTAGTTGACACTTCCCGTGACCCAAGAGCTGGGTTTTACTTTGGCCAGAGGCTAAGTATTGCCATACAACGTAGCAACGCCGCCAGTCTCTTGGGCACGTTACTAGTTGACAACATTGAGGAGGAGTTTTTTGACGCCCTTTTATAATTTGTTGTTATTTAAGTTTTAGTTATCTAGTTTTAAAAATAATATTAATCAGTAGTTCAGAATAAAGAGAATAAATAAGTTCTTTTGGTATATAAATAGAAGGAATATATTTGAATGCATGTCATGCAGATACATTGCATAGTAAAATAAATATCTTTATTTTGAAATGACCTAATTTATTATGATCTTCAGAAACATCTAAGTACTGGGCAAGATCCGTTTCCATGAATGACCAGATTTTCAAATGTGGGGGAAGATGAAGGAGAATTTAATAATCGTAGCAGGTGGAGTTCGGTACAAGCGAACTGTCGATGAGGTGAACGCATTCGTCGAACTTAGAGCCGCCCTCCATCGCGTAGAAGACCCTGATGATCCTCTGCCTCCGTTCTCAGCCGACGAAGTGCAAGAAATCATTAATAAGGCTTCAGCTGCAGAAAGCACCCGGCTCCGACGGAATCACCAATAGGGTGTTTAAACACCTCCCCGCTCAGCTCGTCGTGTTGATGGCGGCCATCTTCAATGGCGCCTTCAGCAACAACATTTTTGATCAAGATGGAAAGATAAAAACTGTTATCGCAAAACGGCTTATTATGTAAGCTGTACAAACTGGGAGTGCCAGACCGTCTCCTGCTCGTCCTACTAGAATTTCTGTCGGATCGCACCTTCCGCTATCGCATCGGGAATGCACTGTCTTCCCCTTACCCCATTCGAGCCGGAGTCCGTCAGGCCTCCGCGTCTCTTCTCTTGCGTTTACTTTGTTCACCAGCGACATCCCCGAGAGTAAGAAGGCTCAGTTAGCCCAGCTCGTGGACGACACGGCCATTATTACACTGGCCACAGTTACGGCGTTATCTACCACCCTCCTTCAAACCTCAGCCAACGTCTTAGGCGCTTGGCTCCGGAAATGGAGAATCGAGGTGAACCCCGACAAGAGTCAGGCAGTTCTTTTCACTAAACCGCGTAAAAAAAACCACCCACCCACGGTAATCCTATCCCTTGGGAGAAGCAAGCCAAGTATTTAGGGGTCTTACTCGACAACCACCTGTCCTTCGCGGCGTACATCAAAGCGACTCGCGACCGAGCTGCCTTTGCTATGGGTAGGCTTAATTTCATTATTTAAGCAAAAAGCGGTCACTCAAGTGCAAGTTGCCACTCAAGTGTAAGTTGCGCCTCTATACCGCGGTGGTCCTCCCCGACCCTCGCTCGAGCCAGCCCGCGATACTGTTCCAGTAGTTATAAATCAGCCTAAATAATGATATCATTCAGATCTAGCCCGTCCATGCTGACCTCCAGTGACGAACTAAGCCGAGGCTAGTACCCCACAGGGGGTGCCCTTAGCGTTTAGTTGCTTAGTTTGTAAGTATTTTTATGCCCTGGCTGGAGGCCTTACACTTAAGGCACCCACAGGATAGTCTGGTTAAGCAGACGACAACCTCCTGGGTTGGAATGCAAGAAGCCATTAAAAAAAAAAAAGGAGTTCGGTACTGACTACCCCCATTTATTTAGACACTAATACGTCATCGTTTTGCGAACTCAACTAATTTTCCAATGACTTAAGGCTCTTCTTTCCGTGGTCATGAAATTAATGTTAGTATAATATCAAAGCAAATAGCTTCTAATTGCATCACTTTGTGGAAAGCTACGGTACCAATAACTTCCATTTTAGTAATGACAATTCAACGAATCTATAGTTTGTATAATTATCGTTTTCCACCAGCCTAATTTGATAGATAGGTACTAACTCTATATCTGTTCATTAATTTTCGGAAATATAATACCTACACATTTCTAATAATTATTATGTATTTGCTACTTAGAGCATCTGAAGCCAAAAAAACGAGCTAAATCTTAACAATAAATCTTGCTTACAAAATTAAAAATATTTGTAACATCCTTGAAAAATAAATTAAAATATGGAAAACACGACTTTTATATGTATACTCGTAAATTCCTACTAACGTACTGACGCGTTCAATCTTTCTATATAACAAAAATTCATTACAACAATCTCGCTTAGTAAATTATGATGAAAATAGATGATTCCTGGAAAAATCTATCTCTATAAAACAGTGAGGAGGCGTAATGTAGGCTTTTTCCTGAGATACGTGTTTGTATCTTTTACTATATTATCTACTTGATATAAATAGACTCTATTTCTGAAAATGATACGTGCCTACTCATTAAATAGGTAATTTTTAAATTTCGGATAGATTGAAGCAGACCCCAACATAGTCAGGAAATAGGCTAGGCTAGATAATGACGATGATTTGACAATTGACTGTGTGAACCTAGACAACGTGCACAGAGGAAAATGTTAGCAGGCCTCAGGACACAGGCGAGCGCGAGGTGTAAACTTAACGAAAATACGTCGATTTTTGAATCGAAAACACAATTAATCTATGGCATTTTAGTTTTTAAAGTGAAACTTTTATTACATCGTCTCAAACTTTTTCGTCTGTGTGTTGCATGTCGCGTGACGCTCGGCCGCGGAGTAGGGAGAAAGTGAAAGGCGCTCCGACGAGCGCCTTTCACTTTCTCCGCGTTTTATACGTTTTATACCCTTAATGGAATATTATTCCAAAAGTTTTTAGTTAAATGTCTATAGTGTGAAAAAAAGTTTCACTTTTACCGTGGTTTCATAAAACCACACAATCCTTTTTTTTATGCAACAAGTACAATCGGTATCATCCTTAGATATGAATAAATTCTTAACAATGTAAAAATAAAATAGAATTATTAAAGTGAAACTTTTATTACATCGTCTCAAACTTTTTCGTCTGTGTGTTGCATGTCGCGTGACGCTGACGATCGGCCGCGGCCTACCTACTCCGCGCTATAGTGTGAAAAAAAGTTTCACTTTTACCGTGGTATCATAAAACCACACAATCCTTTTTTAATTTATTATTTTACTTTTTTATTTTACAACCGACGTATTTATCGTACGTTTTTATTTCACCGTGCGCTCGTACTAGGGCCTCTGAACTGCTAGCCCTACTAACCATTAGGACTTAAACTACTTTCAAAACACGTGCTAACATAAGAAAAATCATAATAATCTACACTCACGGCCACTCACGGCCTCATAAAGCATTGTTTGTGCCAACACTACCCACTTAAGCTTCCCAATAATTTTAGGAAAGAGCAATATATTTTTGTCCTTGTAGGAAAGGGTTGAAGGAGTTTCCAATTCGTTTGTCTATGATTGTGAGGAATCTCTATTTCTTTGGAAATACGAAATAAAATTACGAGGCTGTGTTTCCACTGTGCAGTGACCCCAGGGGCCTATGTAATAAAACAGACAGTTGACAAGCGACAACCCGTCCTTACTATTTTGGACATCTGACAATTTGGTAAGATTTTTCTATAGGTTTCGGCATTCAGAATCTGTTGTGAAAAATACGTGTTTTTTCAGAAATATTTCTGTTGTCAGTGGTTGTCATTTTGAATCAGTCAAAAATAACAATTTTCTTACGAAGGAATGATCAATACACAGAGGAACCGGCGGTGCCTTATGCGAAAATGAATAATGAAAACTATTTTAAACGACATGTTATGACTTGCAACTGTTGCAATACTATCAAGATATTTATTTAATGAAAATGTTTGTTGAATAAATTCCAAACATCAACGCTAAAGATTCCACTACCTACTAATAAAATCGAGATTACCTACTTTCGAGAGTAATAATATGACAGTCCATTCATTCAAATTAAACGTTCAAAAATATTATGTTAATAAATGTTCATTCATTAACATAATATTTCGCAACAGAATAAGAGATTATGATTTTGTTATGGCAATTAAAACGTCAGAAAAACCTCACCCCTGAAATCCCCGAAGGAATAGGCAGAGGTGTACCCAGTAGTACACCTACATTTCGCCAGTTATACAAGGTGTTGTTTTGCATCCTCGTCAAATTCAGGAGGTTGTCACACAAGACATAAATAATCCATTAAAATTACGGTACCTAGTTAATTATTAATGAACCCTGATTTTTTTGGTTGTTTATGTTTGTCAGTATTTCAGAATAACCGCCTTAACATGGATTTGGAATTAAGAAATTATTGAATAAATGTTTGAGATTGTTTGTATTTGTAGAAGCGCGGTTTTAGGGCGAGAATCAGACGGCTCGCGTTTAAAAAACGGGTGGTTCACACTTACTGATTTCCGTAAATAAGAAAAAAAATAAAAATTACATACCCATTTTATTTTATTTTTTTACTTGTCGTGAACTCAGAATCTTGAAATTTGGTTACGAAGCAACGTCTTATAGCACAGATAAAGGAAAAGTTGCGAAAACCATAAATTTTTAGTTACATCATTTAATCAAAATATTTTAATACGGTTACGGTTTTAAAAGTACGGAACCCTCCGTGCGCGAGTCCAACTCGCATTTGGCCGGTTTTTTTTTAAGTTTATTTATCTTTCAAAAAACGTTTATGCATAGGATGGGTTATTTAATAACCCAACCCAAAACTCCTATGCATGGGTTAGTTTTTTTCGTTTATCCATCGATCTCTTAAAGCCGCTTCAAATGATTGGTTTAGTTTCCATTGTGCCAATATTTTGAAACTTTTCTCCTACAAAATCAATTAATATCGAGTTTTCAATTCATAAATTGGAAAATGAATAACTATATTATACCAAAAGTTAAAAGCTACTTTCAAATGTAAGTAATAGAAAGTAAGAAAATGAGAATTAATAACAGATGAATGGTTCACATAATTTGATACTTTAACAATGAATAAATAAAGTTTGGTTACCGCTCTCAAGACTGGAACGTCTCAAGAGTTCGATTGGAAAATCGGTTATTTGTAAAATTTGATTATCCATGCTTATGGGATAATCCAATGAGTTTTAATAATAGCCTATATCTACAAGTCCGTTCGTAACGTTATTTTATCATTTTAATTAAATCTTGGTAAGAGTAGGTAAACAAGCTTCTTATTTAGATGATTACCTTTTTAGGGTTCCGTAGCCGAATGGCAAAAAACGGAACCCTTATAGATTCGTCATGTCTGTCTGTCAGTCTGTCCGTCCGTATGTCACAGCCACTTTATTCCTAAACTATTAGGACTACACAGCTGAAACTTGGTAGGTAGATGTATTCTGTGAACCGCTTTATGATTTTTGTACAAAAATAAAAATAAAATACAGATAAGGATATCCCCCTCACATGGAACTGAAACTAAAAAAAAAACTTTCAAACCTATTATTACCTACGTGTGGGGTGTCTATAGATAGGTCTTTAAAAATGACATAGAGGATCCTAAAACCATTTTTTTTTTCAAAGTCAATCTTTTGAAAGATAGACACTTCCAAAGTGGTAAACCCGGGGGGGGGGGACACGTTTTTCACACACGTAATTCTGAAAAAAATATGGGGATGTAGAACGTAAAAAAAACTTTCAACTAAAATTGGTTTGAATAAGATTTGATATTTAGTTTTTGAGATATATGGGACTTTTTCACCAAACTGCAGCAGTAACTTTGTTTTTCATTAACTTACTATGAAGACACTTACTTACTACAAATTTAGTTTTGCGGTTGAGTGGAAGTGTACTAATGAATGACCGTTCAAAATATTGTTATTATATTGTTTGGGGCTATGGAACCCTGTGTGCGAGTAAGACTCGCACTTGGCCCGTTTTTTTTTACCTTTTGTGTCTGAGCTTACTTATAACTAAGTTCCTTACCTATCCCCTATATACACATAGGATAATTTTGTCAAGAATTCATGTAGATAAAATATTAAAAATCTTCTTACTTTTTTTTTATTATTTTTATAGTATTTTAAAACAGAAATCAGTTTTAGAGGCTCTTTTCAACGCTTACCTATTATTTTTCCCTTTTTGCGTCTGATCGGCATTCTCGTTGTCATAGCCTTTTCACTCTTATTATTGAAAGCCAAATTCATGTAAGATAAGGGTCCAGCTGATATTTTTTTTTATATATATCCGAGCTGTTCCTATAAGTAGGAAAAGTTGTTTATTTTCATTCGTTCTCCTCTGAACTGACTGGACAGGTCCACTCAAATCTGTGTGGTTCTTTCTTCAAAAGACCATTTCAGATACTAATCTGCATAGTCCTCATGTAAATTGAGCAATGTCTGGACTTTAAAAGAGTAACAAGTTAACAGAAAACCTCTGAGTTTGTTTCGGCTGTTTCTTCTCAGAGTAGTAAGGTACGAAACAACGGCCCCATCTAGTTCAAAAAAAAAATGACGTGTATAAGTGTTTGTAAATACCTACTTGCAAAATAAACATCATTTATCATTATCACTAAAGCATACCCCTTGATTTACTTGTATTATATTATTCTTGTCATTCTATATTCTATGAAAATAGAGAATGCCTTGTGGCATTAAGTCTGCCTATGTGCCAATATTGTACATGAAGTTTAAGTTTATAATAAAATAATCATTAAAAATCCCAGTGTCATAAAATTTACCGTGCAATGTAAAAAGCACAGATTATTTAGAATATGTAAAAAGCTTGCAAGCCCTTAATTAAACAGCAACTGACAAGTCATTAGATTACATGAGGATTGCATATTCATATCCACGCGCAAGCACCAAGCAAAATAAAATTATTTACGAGGTACCTCTATAGGTGTACGTTAAACAAACAATGCAGAAGGTTTCACACGAAGTCATTAATTTCGAGTTCACCCCCAGAGTCTGTAAAACTATTATATTTTAATGGAGGTCATGTGGGAAATTACATTTAGCTTGCAAAATCACATTAGGTTGATATGCTAACTACTGCATTATTGTGATCACATTGTGTTTGACGTCGTTTCATCTTGATGTCGTTTCAACCGACTTATGCTAACGAGTAAGCTAACTCGTAAACTCCCCAAGCAAAGTCAACAAAATATAATTGGAACCAACGCGCGGTATGCTTGGTCCCAAATACAAAAATAATCAAGCAAATTGGACCAGTAATCATCACACTGATATCGAATATGGAAAAAAAAGATTCCGGCTGAATATATTACCTCCCCATATTTGAGCAGTCGATTAAAAAACAGAATCAAGAACAGAACCAGCTATAAATATGATGCGCCCACATCCCCTTCTGAAATTTAAGTTTAAAACATATTTACAAACCGACCCATTCAACAAATGACTGTCACGGCTCAAGCCTCATTTATCATGAACAAAGTTTATTATACGAGCAGCTTCATAGATTATTTTTAGATTACTTCGATACGCTATTATGAACCACATGTTGCGTAGTAAAAGTTTTCCCAGTTTGGTCCAGTCCATTTTATCCAGTTTTGTACTATAGAAGTTAGTTTATAACCCAGAGGACCTAGTCAGGTGCTCTTCGCAGTTTTTCTCTGCGAAGCAACCGCATCCTTACAACTAGGGAGCTTCACCCAATGGGTAAGTAGTGGGTCGACTACGTGCCGTGGTCGTTTTGCTTTTATTCGGTTTCGTTTACTGCATTGTATACAAAGACTCTATAAGTATCGAGCTGTGCCCCGTGGTTTTTACCCGCCTTTGGGACTTTTTCTTTTTGCTCGGACTTTCAGGGTCGTAGCGCGATTTTAAAAAGCCAGTAACCTTGCTTGCTGCAAGAATTGAGCTATCCAATACATTAATATTTGTATGCCTCACAGGACAATACATAACAATAACCTGTATACATTGAGATGAGAGCAGGAGAATGGTGATGAGAACAATACCTGGGTACACTAATATAATTTTATTTGTTACCGTTATTAATAGTAACGTTGTCGTAGATGGATAATAGTTAATAGGGGTGAAGACTGGGTAAAGAAAACGACATTCTATTTTGTCCGTCAGGCAGGTAATACAAAAATATCAGACACGTATTTTTTGTTTTATCAAAATATCAAAAAAATACTTAGTTAAAACTCATTAAAGTTGGAGAGTGGGGGCTCATTACGTCACAACTAGGTATAAAAATTACCTACATGTGACGTCATGCGCCATTTCAACTCAATATATCTCCGTAATTTTATGACCACGTGAAAAAAGGAAAAGATACGTGTCCAATACTTTTCAATAATCTACCCGACGGACAAAGAAAAAAAAATGTGATTGTCCCCTATTGTTTTTCCAGAATTTCCAGATATTGGTGTAAACGGATCAAGTATTTTGTACACCAAACTAAGTAGCTACGTAAAAATTACTGCTGGGAAATGACTTTTCTTTGGGTGTAAAATCACATTTTACTCAATGTTACGCATTTTGCTGATGGATGCATTGAATAGTATAGGGGTCGTGGATGTGTTTAAAGTAAAGTTATAAAATTAAAACTTGTATTTTTTTTAAGTTGTGAACCGTGGCAATAAGTTGGAACCGTGATCCCCAATATCTCCGTTCCCCGTATGGTTCAGAACAAGTTAAGATCGCAATGATTGGGAGAACATTTGCCTTTGGGCTTTTCTAAGGGTCTATTTTCACCCATTTTAACTAAATCACATTCAAAAAGACCGTAATTCTAACTAAAGCAAGAAACAAAAACATAACTTAGGCTCAAAGAGAAAAGCTACAACTTGAAAACACAAAGTTTAAATCATTTTTACGATTTCAGAGCAAAGAGAATATTTTATTACATTTTAAGTAAAGTTTACACAACTAACAGTGAAGGCTAGTTGCGACTTCTTACCGTCATATCTAAAGTTCTTTCGCAGTTATTTGACCTCTGCCCTTGCATCGCTTTCAAAACCACAGTGATCTTTACCACCGTAGTAATAAGGTTGTTAGGTTACTATTTGTCTATTATACTTATTTGTCTATTATACCTATTATACTTATTGTGTATTAAGGGCGGTAAGTAAGGAATTACGATCGAGGCTCTAGTACAAGCCCGAAGTCGAAGACTGAGGGCTTTCTGAGCCGAGGTTCGTAATTCCCGTACCGCCCGTGAAACACACAATGTTTTTCATCACATTTGCGAGTTAATAATTATGAATATACACAAGTCAGCACAAATATTATTACGAAATACGTGAACTGATTTTTAAGCGGATGGCGGGCTGTTTGCCCATACCACAGATTATACAAATGTTTTGTTCAGAAACGTTAAGGGAAAATACTTACCTAGGTATACAGCCATGACGGAGTGTAAAAAAAAAAAACGACGTTTTGATACAAAAAGCTATCGATTATTTAGATTTTAGAACATTCGTTGAGTAATTAAATAACATGCAGCGAGATTGAATGAAATTCCTGTTTAGATAACATTATAAGACAATTTTACAATTGCGTGTAAACTCCTTGCTTGAACTTGCATGACCTGTGTGCTGTCATGCTGTGCTGTAAATTAAAAAAAAATTACTTACCGCCCTAGGGTTTTATATGGGGCATTTTAATTCAGTAAACAGAGACACGTGCTTACATAATCTACCTTCAGCCTTCAGGACTGTACGTTTAGAATTTAACTTGTAACGACACGTTATGAATTATTTAAGTTTCTTGCAACCTCCTCATTGAATTGATTTATTTTTCTTCATCTCTCTTACCAGTAACACACAACACTAGCTTCTGCCCGCGGTTTTGCCCACGTGGAGTTCGGCAATTGCCCGCGTGTGTGTTAAGACGGAAACACACTTACGTGTCGTTACGTGCCAGAAGCATTCGGTTTCATACATCGTTGCGACACGACACGCCATGCAAATATGTCCCTAACCATATTAAATGTTTGAAACCGATTTGCTTCTGGCGCGTCACGACACGCCACGACACGTAAGTGTGTTTCCGCCTTTACCCCCGCAAAAAAAAAAAAGTAGAAAATAGTCATTTAAATGTTACAGATTGTTGGTGTGAGTCATTGAAATGTTCATTCTGGTTTGAAAAATCTACAACAAGGTTTTTTTTTTAAATTTTAGGTTGTTAGTTACCTAAATGGATTGACCCTGAATTTATTTTATACATGTCACATAAGTAACATCCTCTTATACTACAAGTACAGGGAAAAATCTGAAAACCATACATTTGTAAATAAATTAATGTCAGACAGAGTAGCTGATATTGCTGTGTAATACCCCAGACTGACAGCGTTAGTAATTTTGCTATCGACAGATTGTGTGCGTTCAATCATACAGTCTGCCTTAAAGGCAGGTCTGGCCCATGTGGATTGATCCTACAATTTCCATTCCTTCTACAATATTATTACTGAGAAGGTTTTTTTTTTCTAATCTTTTTTACTCAATCACGCTAAAATGGCAGAACCGATGTGGATGTGCACGCATATAGTTTATAACCTGGAGTAGGACATAGGCTTTTTATCCAATTCTGAATTCAGAAGCTTATATATGTATATTAAAGCTAATCGTTAATTATGTTTTGTTAAACCGTCTCAATATGTAATAGTGCAGCGAAATCTTTACAGTTCGAATACCTACTATTTCCTCGATGCAGTTTCTATTATTGTCCACCGCTATGCTCTCTTCTGACGTCACGACCTTTAAAACCCTTTTAAACAAACGAGGTCATTCCGAGTGATTCCTCTAGGTTCACTTTTAATATATTTTAACCTACAAACTAGAAACATTTTAATATTTTAAATTGATGTGAAACTGTTGGCACTTTGGAACTTTTTTTTAACGGAGAAAATATGTAGTGTGAACAGTAATTAAAGTTTGTGAATGAAAAATAGCTCGTAACAAATGGCTAAAGAGTAAAGAACTATTAGCTAGGTATATCATTGAACCTGTAAAAAAAATGTCAAAGGAAATGAACACTGGGTTAACTTTTATCAGTTTTCATTTAAATTGATTTATATCCTTGTTTACAGTAATATATTAATTTAGGTAAGTACAGGCACTAGATAACATTTTCTTCTTAACTCGTAATCCTTCCAGGTATGTATGCACACGCATCAGTTACAAGAAAGTACTTTTTATTTCCGCTTGACAAGTTTTCTCATAAGTGAGCAGGGACACGCGGATGTAGGGAAAATAACGTAAGTAAAAATGTTTTTGTTTTCCTCTTTCATTATAATTTCAACGACTCATTAATATCTAACCCGAAAGGGTAAAAACATCCTCTTTGGTAGAATTTCTTTGAACATCACGTAAAAGTTACCCTTCTTAGCAAATTGGTTGTGATAATGAACGCCATGAAAGTCCCTCAGTTCTTAAGTGATGAAAAAAGTTTGTCCCATTAGTGGAAAATTAACGTTTTTTTTTTTTTTTTGGCTTCTCGCAGTTCAGCCTCTGAGGCTGGCTTCTGCTTAACCGATCAATCCTGTGGATGCCTTGAATTGAAGGCCTCCAGCCAGGGCAAAATCTTCTAAACTAAGCGACAACACGCTAAGGGCACCCCCTGCGGGGTACGGGCCTCGGCTTAGGGCGTCGCTAAGAAATTAACGTACACTGGTACTGGTATTTATTTTTAACGCTGCGGTGTTCTCTTGTTCACTGCGCCAACAGAGACGTTCGATTTTTATTATTTCTTCATCATTAGGAGCGGACGAGAAGTTGATCATCAAACATCCGGCTTATATTTATGCCCTTAACATCTGTAATCCCTTAAAGATTCGGCAGAGGTGTACCTAATAGTACACCCACATTTCGCTAGTTATATTTAAGTCCTATGTACTAGGTGGCGAGCCTATTGCCCTCAACCGGGCACAAATCTAGACTCCGTGGCTGCTACGGAGATATTCCTGATGGAAAAACCCAAACACATTTTGCTCGACCCGGGAATCGAACCTTGAACCTCATGCTCAGCAGTAGCGCCTTATGCCTTTAGATAATTAACTATCTAGTCTACTACTAGTTGTGATTCAACTAGCTGTATCTTATATAACTAGAATAATTTTGAACGAACAAAACGTTCTTAGAAATAGTTAACGATATGATTTTAATTTGAAACCAAAAATACAGCGAAACCTAAAAGCTAATATTTTCGATCCAAAATTTACTCACGAATCTCTAAATTATTCAAGCCACTGAGATATTTGCAGGTATTTTACTTATCACTTTTCAGAGAGCAAAATTGTTACCTAAATTAAATGGGTACTGAAAATGTAACGACATTCCTGACCTTATTCTCTGTCTATTGTAATTATTCAGCCATTTCCATCCTAATATCCGTTATAATCTTTATGAAG
This sequence comes from Cerastis leucographa, assembly GCA_963082945.1. NCBI lineage: Eukaryota > Metazoa > Arthropoda > Insecta > Lepidoptera > Noctuidae > Cerastis > Cerastis leucographa. Next base: position 12,479,024 of record OY720356.1, on the reverse strand, counting down.
ACTCCATTTCATTTGCAGATCTTTCTGGGAAAATGGAGATATTTCCACGGCGATCTTATCTTTCGTATTTAAGCCTAAACATTTCAAATGTTTATATTTATTGCGATCATTTGGAAACGGCGTTGGCACATGTAGTGTCATCATAATACATAATATATATATAATTTTTTAAACCCTAATGCCATCTGGTATTATCGTGTATAGGTACGCAGTGCGTAACTTACTAGAAGGTACCTAAGAGACAGTTACAAGAAAATTTAGCTACTCGCGAAATAAATTATTGACTAAGCAAAAGCAAAAAAAAATACAGCTAATCCTGAAAAGGTATGCGCTTCGGTAATCTTTGTCTTCCGAATTAGCGCGAGCGTCACAGAGGTAAAGATTCAGTTTTGTAAGTACTAGCGGTTTATAGTAGCTTTGTTATCATTGAGTGTGTGTATGAAATATGAAAGGGTTGGAAGACTTTTGTATTAAGCGTGGCCTGTATAACTTCCGAGACAGAATAGAGAAATGTAAGCTATCAAAGTTGTGCTGATGGCGCAGATTGCAGACTTGATTGCACAGTTTTGATGGCTTATATCTCGAAACCGTAACGCTTTAGAAAATTTGGTCTCATACAATACTTTTTTGTATTGGCATTTTTTATGAGTGGCTAATAAAATCAAAGTTGTAAGATGGAGAAGATTGTTACTTCGATGGCTTTTATTTCGGAAACTTGACGCTTTAGAAGATTTGGCCTAAAAATATTTGTTTATTATGATGTTGGCTATTGATAAATACAGGTTTAGCGGCCAAGCATTAAACTTAAAATAAAATGGCAGAAATTAGGAAGGCCAAGTAATGCGAAACCCTTTGTTGCTCTGTCAGTTTACGTACTCCACACTTCGTCACCTCGTGATCTGTCACACTAAAGTTATGTAAAGATTTTTGGATTCGCTAGAGAAGTTATCTATCATTTTTAACCATTGCTTTTCAAAATAGGAGAGTACGATCAAGGTTGTAACACTTCTTTATTAGGACTTACCAACGCGTGTTCTGGTATTTTCGAAGAGACTTATAAATTATATCATCCGTTACTATTATTGGTGGTAACATTAAAAGGTCATTGAAACATTTGGTCCTCTTGGCTGTATTTATTAAACTCTAGCTAGACAGAACTTATAATACCAAGTACTATTACCAGAATATCGTAGCAGAATATGCTTGGCTTTGGAGCTGACAATCCCACTATTCCGTTGCAGAATAAGTTTCATATTTTGAAACATCTTGTTAGCTGTTTCTTGGCTGACAAATATTCTCGCTGCTTAAGTCTGAACTTAATCCCTGCGCTATCTTCGTGAAAATTTTAGAACGTTGTGTGACGTTAACTATCATTACGAAGATAATTAACCGTAAACTCATAATATTGTGTTGCACCCTATACGGGTCTGTTCATAGTGGGTGCGCTTGGTCATCTTTTTACCGTTGTGAAAAAAAATCTTGCCAGTTCTTCTCCATAGGAAACGACCAATAAAAAGCGCGCCCCATCTTCCTGATGTTTCACGTTGATGTGAATTAAACGATTTGTAATTTTTAGTTTTGGGTTATTGGTAGTCCTATTAAGTTCTGCAGTTCAGATAGGCAGTGGCTCCATGTAAAATTCATCTGGATCCGGTTAGAATGAAACCGTAACATAGTTGGGAAAAGGCTAGGCAGATAATATTTTAGTTTTGGTGTGGCCGTGGTCTTCGCTCGTCTAAACAAACCATAACCGCTGTCACCGCTTTCATGTTGTCATTTGTTTAAACTATTTTACAGGGAACACAAAGGTGCAGCTAATTGCAAAGTTAAATATTCCGAATATAATTTGAGTTGTTTTTTTTTTTTTTAAACTTTGCCCCGCACTAGGAATTTCTCCTGTATCGTGGGTGCGTTTACAAAGTTTTAAACTCATATACACAAACAGCCAGACCCGGAACAACTATCTGTAGACTGTAGGCCATACAAATATTTGTTCAGTGCGGGGATCGAACCCACGACACGCAGCGCAGCAGTCGATCGCTCAACCACTGCGCCAACCGTGCCGTCAAAGTTATGACATACATGTTAACCAAAAGCCATACGAGGAATATATCAGCTAAAAATTAACAAGAGACCTGCACGTATTTCCTAGCACTTTTCATCTGCATCTGCAAGCTTCGAGTATACTGGCAAAAACAAGCGAGGCATTATTATCTAGAGTCCCAGACCGGGCTCAATAAGCACTGATATACTACCGCTATCAAAACCTTCACTCCCCATTTAACTTGCACGTATATCTACTAATGAAGATCGTTCCATGGATTTGGTCTCCTCTTAGGATTTCATTTCAAACGGTTTCGTCGTTTGTATACTAAAATACAGATTTGTGAACGAATATTACGATTTTAAATGTTGGTTTAGTGGTCACAAGCGCGACCGCTAAGCATGAAGTCCTGGGTTTGATTCTCAGGTCGGGCAAAGTGTTATTGGGTTTTTCCATAAGGAATAATTTCTCAGTGGCAGCCACGGGGTTTGGATTTGTTGCCGGTTGATTGCTGCAGACTCGCCCCCTGTTAAATAAGACTAACATAACTGGCGAAATGTACTTGATAGATACACCTCTGCCGAATCCTTCGGGGATGAAAAGGCGTGATGTTATGTTATGATACGATTTGAACATTCAAATTATTTTCCGGGTGCCAAAAATCTGCTCTGAATATTTCGTCACTTGGTTCAATCTCCGAATCAGATTACATAGACTGTAAGTATACATTTGGGTGTTCATCCCTCTTACTCGCCAACTCATTAATCTACATCATAGAAGACAGCTCGGGCGGCATGAAGCTTCCATTCATTAACAAATCAGTACCTACGGTTTATAACAGAAATATTTTAGGCTTTCGTGGAACCAGCGGCAGCGCCCTAATTCACTGAAACATTGGTAATTACGATCGCTTTCATTGGGAGATCCGTTGCCTCATTTGCTTGCTGGTTCTAAAACCACGTAAGACAAAAAAGCACTTTATAAGCGAGTGAATAACTGCATAGTAATACCTAGCTAATGGTACAACACCATTTTATAATTTGTGTTCACTTCAAATTAAATGGATGCTTTGCTTGTTTCTGATTGACTGTAACAACGCGTCTTCCGATTCTCTAGCAAATGGCATCAAAATGTCAAAAACGGCAAAAATTTACTTACGACGTGTTAGAACTTCGACGACGCTATGTCATTGCAAAATAAAATCAATTGCCAATTGTACCATGCCTACCTAAATGAGACCAAGATAAGACCTGACTTGGCTCGCGTTTTCATCCGTGTAAGTATAGTTAAAATAAATTCTTGTCAGTCCCCAGAAAATTCTATTCTCTTTATCTCTACCGCTTCTAAGGATGTTTAACCATAATTCCATTTTCAGCATATTAGGCTGTGTCGAAAAAAATTACGTAGGTTAAAGGCCTCTGCCTAATCTTTGAAGCCAGTCGTCCGTATAACGCAGGTAAATCAAATTGTCGCCGGTCAAAAGGTCGTCGTATTTTAATAAATATTAACAAAATTGTTTTATTCACCAAAAAAGTTACAGATATACATATAACAATACAAATTTTGCAAAATCAGTACAATAATTTATATAATCCTGCCTCCTAAACAAGGATCACCTGAATTTTAAGAGACAGTGTTCGGCCGAGCAGTTCTTAAGCATAATTTATTACAATAGGTGGACGGTAGGTACTGAGGTAAATCAAGATTTTGTAATAGATTTTTTTTTGTGTGAGGTTTGGGTGTGAAATGTGTATTTGTGCATGTGATAGGAGGTGAGTACACTGTGTGTGTGTGTGAGAGAGAGAGAGAGATAAAATGTAGTGCGAGTACGAGTTTACATATTTTCGTTGAGAGTTCATTTTTAGGTCGCCTACAATAAATTCAGCGGTAAACACGTCACACAACTAACTAACTAGGATAAGGGATAAGGTATTATAAATAGAACATGGTTGTTCGCATCCAGTTAAAATTCATAGTCCCTTCCTTAATAGGTTAAGCTATCCATAAATCATGAATGTGTGTTACCCAAACTACACTAGAACTATTTAATTTGCGACCACAAACAACCGCCATGTTTACACAAACAATAAAAGTTTTAATTAAGTTTGAAGAAGTGAATCCTCTACAAGGGAGTGTTGAACGTTAACTAGCTGTATACACGGTGTAAATCACCTCATCACGAAGCCGTCAACCAAGCATTCTGTACATGAAACTAAGTAACTTTATGCAAAAATTATTGCTGGGAAACGACTTTTTTTTGGGGGGTGTAAAATCATGTTTTGTGGTAGAACTCAATGTAACGCACTCAAAACATTGTGCTGATGGACGGATCTAATAGTACGGGGGTCGTGGAGGTGTTTAAAGCAAAAATCTTACATTAAAAACTTGTATTTAAAAAAATACTTGTCAAAAAGCTGGAACTTTGACCCCTAATAAATAATCGTCGGTCAAAAAGTAAACTTGCCAATCTGCAAATGTCAAACTTTCCAGGAGAGCGAAATAAACACAAAAATTGGTCCTGTAAATCAGGTTTTATAGGGATCTTTTCATGTTTGTAAATTTATTAGTCAAAAGTAATGTACTTTAAGTAGATCCTGTTAGAATTACAAATTATACATTATTTAAGAAATTAAAGCACATTGGCGTATTGACCATGTTTAGAATGAGACAAGAAAAATAATTTAGATGTGTTCAAGTAGCCTAATTGGTAGATAGCTAAATCGACTGCAGTGGAGCATAATATACGTCATACATTTTTTGATAGTCAACTAGCCAAACTGCCTTTTAAATTAGGCTATTTTATTTTCTTATGATAAGGGCGTTTTGGAATAGTACCGAAATCAAGGTAAATGGTTAAATTTAAACGATTAAGTAATAGAAAAAATATGTATTTTTATTGCTAACACCGTATCGTAGATAGTCATCTAGAAAATTCAATCCCGGGGTATCGGGACTGTATAGAGACAATCCCAGGATCTCGGGATAGGTGGTCTCGGGATTTGGTATCAAATGAAAAAGGCGATAAACAAATCAAAATTATCGTTTTCATTCAAAGACAGTATTTAAAATAAAGAGTGTGTGTAGACCATTTAAACTTACTGTAATTAATCAAAAACCTGTTTATAAACAGGTTAATTATTCGAACAATAACAAATTAAACATTTTAAACTATCTGAAAAAAAGAAAAATTCCCACTTATTAGTCGTCTTATTTTTATTAAAAAGTACTGTCTGTTACCTAAGTCTCATATTTTACATCTCTTAGACGTATTCTTCTCATGTGTATTAATTCGGTATTCGAAAACTAACAAAACAAACATTATTTTTTCAGTATTCAAACAAAATTCGACATTATTCTTAATTATAAAATAGTTACTTTTCTGTTACCTTATCACATTATTAAAATTATTATCTCTAACAATTACTTTGATGTTAGCATCAAACAATCAACATCAATCAGACAGCGGATAGTAGTATAAGGAAATGAACATTGAGGAAAAAGCAGAACATCAGGAAATTCATGCATTTGAGTCCTAAAGATGAAGCAAGGAAATGTAGAGACGAGGTTAAGAGGAAGCACAAATTGACGACAAAACCCTTTTTTTTTTTTTTGGGATGGGAAATCATCAAATAGCTTCTCCCGCTCTGGGCGGAGCGGGAGGGAGTGTCAGACTTGTACTGACTAAAACCCATCCATGTTCCTTCTTCGCCCTTTGTGTTCCAGGGCCACGGTATCTCTTTCGAACAGTCCCGCAACCCTGGCAGGCATCGGCCCTCTCGGACCCCTTCCGGTTTGCTGACATCACCTTGAGGCGCGCGTGGAACACGTACGCGCCGTCGACACGGCCTGTCGTCATAAGACAGACGGACGGTGAGCTAGCCCATTACTCACCGTCCACAGGCTTGCGCCTACGTCGGCCGGGGGCCACTGGTTGCCCCCCAACGCCCGGGGCGTCTCCCGCGGCGGCTGGTACGTGAGGTTCTCTCGCTCTCACGTTCCGCCACCTCCTTCGCTAGTATGACTGCTTCACAGAAGGAGGCGTCGGCTTCCCATTCCCTCTCGCTCCGGACCATGGATTGAACCAGGGCCGGACGCGAGAGGTCGCCGCTGCCAATCGCCGCTACGAGGACACGGCGGTGCTCAGCCCAAGCGGGGCAGAGCTTCACGGTGTGCTCCACCGTGTCCTCCGGCCGATCCTCGCAATGGTAACACCCGGGCGTTTCCTCCCGCCCGATTCGGTGCAGGAACCTCCCGAAACAACCGTGTCCGGTGAGGACCTGCGTCAGGCGGAAGGTGAGGGCGCCGTGCCGCCTCTCTAGCCACTCCTCAAAGAGGGGACTTATCGCCACTATTGTGGCGTGCCCTGCACGTGGTTGCGACAGTCGCTCTCTCCATGTCACCATGAGATCGCGCCGGAGGTCTGTCCGCTGAGCGACAATTTGCCGCGGCAGTGGAGTTTCTTCCCGGCGTAGTGACTCCGCGCGCCATTCGTGCAGGCGCGCGAGTACTATCGCCTCCAGATCCCATGGCGGACGACAAAACCCTTAGCTTTAATTTTGATTTAGAAGCTGTCCTTAGTACTCCTAAAGGAGCGGCTGGGTCATTTTTTTACGTGCATAAATTAGCTGTTTATAATTTGACGGTCTACAATTTAGATAACCGAAACGTAGAGTGCTACATGTGGGATGAGACCGAAGGAAAACGCGGCACTATAGAAATATCCACATGCATCCATACGTACTGTACATCATGGCACATAATGAAATTCAAAATGTAAAAATGATGTCGGATGGCTGTGGTGGTCAGCAGAAAAACGATCACTTCAGCTCCATGTGCTTATTAACAGTTACACAACATCCTACTTTACACATTATTGGTCATAATTTTTTGAAACCGGTCACACGCATATGGAATGCGGCTCAATTTATTCGAAAATTGAAACAAAAGCAAAGAACGTACCTATGTGTACACTCCAGAAGGTTGGGCGCAGTTAGTTCGGTTAGCAAGAACTAACCCAACGCCTTTTAATGTAACATCATTAACTCACGACGATTTCAAAGATTAAATCTCAAATGGACGAAAACTTGGAATACATGTTGCAATTTGGCTGCAGTACCGGATGGAGGATTCTGATAAAATATTTATAAAAGACACCTACGATAAAAAAACATACCATTCAAAGAAATACACCTTAAAAAGAAAAGAGGAAAGACAGTGGTTTACCCCGTTTCGGCATGTTCACAGATTTTAACCCGATTATGCTATATTGATCTTTAAATTTAAACTAAATAGATAGACCGCAACTTCATACTCATTTATTACTATTTAAAAACTGATGTAAATTAAGTAATCTGCGAAATAAGACTGCTATTAACTATTCTATATTTGTTTCGATTGCATAAACACACCAAAGTAAAGTTCTCAATCTGTTACTTAAAATAATATAACACTGATATTTAGTGTCTCGATTGCCTTTTTTACAAAGGTAATGTATTCAATTTACCACTTAGGCTAATTATAGGCTTGGGCTATTGTGAGTTTAAGCATTCCGATTGTTTTATGGACCAAGGTAAAGTATTCAATCTTCCAGTTTGGCTAGTTTACCTTTGCAAGATTTAACTTTCCACTACCCTATTGAATTACGGTAAAGTATTCAATGTACCACATAGGTTAATTGAAGATTGTGAGTATTACGAAAAGTAATAATATGCAGTACAGGTAAACTGAACAAAGACCACATAGAAAAGTTTACTGTTGTACAAATACAATTTTGTGCAGATATGAATTAGGAATAATGGCATTATTTTCAAAAAGACAATTGCTAGAGATACGATATTTTACCACAGTGAAGATATAATAGTAACCATGGCAATTCTCTATTTAAGACCAAATCACCAAAATGTCAGTTTGGCTACTTTACTTTTGTGGCGACATTATCTCCGTAACTTGAAGGTTCCCAGGTATGGTGTAGAACAAAAAAATGATCGCAATGACAGGGAGAGCCAGTGCCTTTCGGCTTCGTTAAGAGGTGTTTTACACCCTTTATAAATAAAACACATAATAATGTGTCAATCTAGTTGTGATTTTGTGTAGCCATAGCCACTGACTGAGCTATGTTTCATGCTGAATTGTTGGCAAAGTACCGCTCTGTTTCTATATTTAACTTACCTGCTTATCCTTGCATTCTTAACCTATAAAAAAACCATCAAAATCAAATCAAAACCAAAAGTCATTTATTCAAACTAGGCTGATAATCAGCACTTTTTGAACGTCAAAATTACAAGAGACAGTCCCCCAAAACGCCCGCCCTTCGCCACTTCCTAGTGTTTTAGCTGGGAAGAAGAAGTGGCGCAACAAACTCCCCAGCAACACATCTGTCTGTTAGGTTAGAAGAACCAGATTCTATACAAAAGTGTTCAAGTTTATTTAAACAAGGAATCCATTATATCAAATTAATGTCACATGTCAGCTAGCACACACCAATAATAAAATAAAATATTAAAAAATATACTCAGGAATAAATAAAGCCTCCAGACATAAAGGGCGTGCCCGCTTACACGTGCATACAGACGAATAAAATAAAGTAAAATAAAATAAAAAATAAAGTTAAAAAAAAAAAACTACGCGTGAGGTTATATAATACCAGTAAGCTAATAAGAGAAAGAAAGAACATAAACATTGTCTTGAGTTCAACCCAGCGACCAACTATTCTTATCGTTTAAGTAGTCGTTAATGGAATAGTAGGCCTTTGAACAAAGGTTAGATTTCACTTTAGCTTTGAACACATTAAATGGCAAGTCTAAAAAGGAAGATGGTAGCTTGTTGTAAAATGTTATACCAAGCCCTACGAATGAATTATGAACCTTATGAAGCCGGTGAAAGGGAGCACGTAGTTTATGCTTATTTCGAGTGTTTATGTTGTGAATATCACTGTTTTTACAGTACAAATGGATATTTTGTCTAATATATAAAATGTTAGCTAAAATAAATTGTGAAGCCACCGTGAGAATACCAATCTCTTTAAAAAAATCTCTCAGAGATACTCGTGCACCCAGCTGGTAAATTGCACGAACCGCTCGTTTTTGAAGAACGAATATATTTTGGATATCAGCGGCTTTGCCCCACAGCAGAATACCATAGGTCATAACACTGTGAAAGTAACTAAAATAGACTAACCGTGCTGTATCAACGTCAGTATATTGTCTAACTTTTCTGACGGCGTATGCGGCCGAACTAAGTCTCCCCGCTAGGCTTGATATGTGAGGACCCCATTGTAATTTTGAATCTATTGTTATAACCAGAAACACAGCTGAGTCAACCGTTTTAAGCTCGTCATTGCCGAGAATAATGTTGGGACCTAGATTTTTAACATTAGGTAAGGCGAATTTAATACTTTTAGTTTTCTTGGCATTAAGAACAAGGTTATTTGTTGTGAACCAATCCGTGACCATTGATAGAGCGCTGTTTACTTCTTCAAAATCGTGTCTATTCCTATCTACTTTAAAGATAAGAGAGGTATCATCTGCAAATAGTACAACGTCACAAATACCCTTCAAATAATATGGTAAGTCATTAATATAAACCAAGAATAAAAACGGTCCCAGTATTGAGCCTTGAGGTACACCTAGCTGAACAGGTAGCCCGGACGATTTCGCGCCGTTAACATCTACACATTGGAATCTATTTTGTAAATACGAATCTATTACACTTAGGGCTTCATTTTGAACACCGTAATAACGTAGTTTCCGTAAAAGCGTATCGTGGTGAACGCAATCAAAAGCTTTTGAGAGATCGCAGAAAATACCAATTGCATTTTGCGCGTTTTCCCATGCGTTGAATATGTGTCTCAACAAAGCAACACCCGCATCTGTAGTTGAACGACCTTTTGTAAAGCCATATTGATCGTTATGAAGAAGGTTGTTGAGATTAAAATGTCTTAGCAACTGTTTAAGTATTAACTTTTCAAAAATTTTGCTAAACGCAGGTAAAATAGAAATTGGTCTGAAGTTGCCAATATCATTCTTACTGCCTGATTTAAATAGAGGGATGACTTTACTGCTCTTCATAAGGTCAGGGAAAGTACCTAAATCAACGCATTTATTAAAAGTAACAGCAAGATAGGGGGCTAAGATTTCGATTATATTACTCAAAAGTTTAATGGAAATGCCCCAGTAATCACCTGTGTTTTTAGACTTAAGTGAATTAAAAACGTTAACTATATCACGAGGTGTTACATGTTCAGACATAATATGTGACCACATTTAGGCACGCTGCTATGCAAAAGGTTTTCAGCTTTAGACGGCGACGAACTTAAAGTGCGAGTCGTAGTTATCGGTATGCTGGCAAAATACTCATTGAATGCCTCAGCTACGTCGGCTGCATTATTAACTAATTTGTTATCAACCATGATTTCAAGTTGATTGTCTTTATTAACAGATTTACCCGTTTCATTGTTTATTATCTTCCAAGTGGCTTTTACTTTATTATTAGAATTTTTGATAGTCTGACTTAAAAATTTTGATTTAGCAATAACACAGATCTTTTTAAATAATTTTGAATAATTTTTAACATAATCAAGAAAAGTTGCATCAAACCGGTATTGTTTCAAACCATACAACTCGTATAATCTAGCTCGACTTTTATAAATACCTGGTGTAGCCCATTGGTTGAACCCAGCGGAAGGCCCACTAATGTTAATAGTTTTAGACTTAAAAACAGATTGGTACTCATTTTGAACAACATCGAAAAGGGCTTCATAAATTTCATTAGGAGTTTCGTGATCCACTATTGACGGTGTAACCTTAAGAGCTATATTATTTTTCACATCGTCAGCGCACTCACCTTATCTTAGTTTACTTGATGGGCAGATAAAGCATACCTGTATGTTGGATCCGGTCATTAGTACGGACATAAAATTAATCGTAAGCGCGCCATAGTGGTAACATCACGCGACCTACTTACCAGTCTACCCACACCACAGCTTGCTTCTACAGAGTCGTGTTGTTTCAAACTCGCGAGGACGATATTCAGTATCTGATCGCAGCAGAGTATGTGACGTCCTAGGACCTGTACCCGATTATCGTGCCCTGTGTTATACGTGTGTGTAATTGGCCAGTGAGTTTTCAATCCGATATGTTTGTACATGTAAAATAATTATTCTACGTGCAGCTCGCAGAGAGGTATTAGACTGCAAAAAGCTGAGTTGATTGAATTATTTTACGGGCCAGAAATTAGAGAATCAGTGAAGTGAAGATTACAAGGGAAGTTTAAGCAAAGTTCTGATTATTATCTCCAAGGACGACCGGCCATTAAAATCCCTTTTCGTTATCCATTTACAATAATGAGGCACTTTACTGAAAATAAACTTTCCTCTCTACTCGTTTCACAATAGAAACATAAATATAAATTGCCGAAATCGTTGTCATTTTCAATATTTCCTAATGATAAAGTCTTGAAATAGAATTACTTACAGATTTTAAGACGTATCCAAGCGAACACAATCTGTGTCCACCAAATGTCTTGTATAATAAATTCTTGGCATTTATTCAAGTAAATCTGTTCGGGTATACCTACCAGAGGTTTATTCTTTCAAAGGCCTCGATCTTACTAAACCAAAGAGATATCGTATAAATGTACCCAGGGACTTTATAAAAAAAAACATCTTCTGTTTTATTAACTTTGGAACCAATTTAAAAAGTTCAATCAAAATTGATTTTGGTAGCGTCTCAAGATGTTCTCAAGTTAGGTCAAATAGGAACCTGAAATAAAATATTATTTAAAGAAATTCTTGAAGAAAGTTTAAAAGTTACTAAGCCTCAGTAATCATCATCATCAGTCTATAATGTTCCCACTGCTGGGACACAGGCCTCCTCTCTATGAGAGGGAGTGGGCTGTAATCCACCACGCAGGCCTAGTGCGGGTTGGTAGATGTCAAACGTCTTCGACTTTTTAGTTCAAGGACATGCCGTTTTCCTCGCGATGTTTTTCTTCACCGATTTTGAGAGCAGCGGTGATGAAATAAATTACACAAAGTAATGCGCCTGCCGGAGTTCGAACCGTTGTCGGGGCTGCCACCACTGGGCCCCCGCTGCTCGTAGTCTCAGTGCCAAGCATTAAATAAATATTCCTTGCCTTCAGAAGGAATGAAGTGCTTTTCTAAAATTATTTAAAGATTTAATGAGGTCTGCTGCAACTGGCGATGGCCAACTTAGCGGTCGATATACTCATACTATATCTTATACTCACCAGCACAACGCATCGATGCCATCAAAATCCGATATCGCCATTCAAGATTCGATTCTGTCTACAGCTGCAATTTTTTTGCTGGTTTTACCCACCCAATTTTGTGTCTATCTGTTGTCATAAACAAGCACAAACAGACAATTTTTAGAAAAAAAATGTAATTGACGAGTATTAAAGCCCAGACAAAAAAAAAGCATTGTATTATTTTAAGATTTATTGACTACTGTAATCTTAAAAGATCTGTAAAAATGTATAAAAAACTATTTTCACATATATTTTTACAGAGCTAGCGGTTTGCTGTAACAGCTCTGTATTGAGTACAATGGTTTTCGCATAATTCTAGGTGGCTTTCCTAAGTAATTGAAAATGTAATACACAGTCTCGTTAGCATATTTAAAAGTTATTTATTGATTAGAAACAATACAATAATGATTGGTCAACAACAAATCTTTATATATAGTATTGGACTCCGTAACATGGATAATATCTTGAAACTTTATCTTTCTAGTTTGTATATTCTTTATTTACTTATAACTTGCCAATAAAGTCAAGGGAGCACTAGTAAGAAAACGTATTTTTTATTATTACCTTATTTCAGTCAATTTCCCTCATAATCTCTTGCAGAATTTCACATAATATGTGAATTAGTATTTGAGACAAATCTCTTTTGTTTTCGGATGGGAAATCATCAATTGATTCCTCCCGCTCTGGGCGGAGCGGGAGGGAGTGTCAGACTCGTAGTGACTAAAACTCATCCATGCTCCTTCTTCGCCCTTTGTATTCCAGGGCTGCGGTATCTCTTTCGAACAGTCCCGCAGCCCTGGCAGGCGTCGGCCTTCTCGGACCCCTTCCGGTTTGCTGACATCTCCTTGAGCTCGCGTGAAACACGAACGCGCCGTCGACACGACCTGTCGTCATAAGACGAACGGACGGTGAGCTAGCCCATTACTCACGGTCCACAGGCCCGCACCTACAGTGGCCGGCCACTCGCCCAGCCACTCTCCCGCGGCGTCTCTCGCGGCGGCTGGGACGTGAGGCTCTCTCCCTCTCATATTCCGGTACGTCCTTCGCTAGCATGACTGCTTCGCAGAAGGAGGATGTTGCCAGCACTTTAGTCATCGACAGTAATTATTCACACTATTCACAGATTTTGGGAAGTGTTGTGAAAATATAAATATCAATAAAAAAATCTCTCGTTGGTCTAGTGGTCGCAAGCAGGGACTACTGAGCATGAGGTCCCAGGTTCGATTCAATTGGGCAAGTTTATAATTGGATTTTTCCATAAAAAAATCCTCAGTGTTAGCCAGTATTTGTGCCTGGTTGATGTCAATAGACTCGCCCCCTATAACATGGAACTGAAACATTACTGGCGATGGGGGTATGCTATTAGGTACACCTCTGCCTAACCCTTTGGTGTTTACAGGCTTTATGTTATATCATGTAATTATATCTAACGTCTAGTCTTTATTTATAAATATGGAATAAAAATACTCGTCCAAAGCTACTTCACTGTTCATTAATCATCATCAATTGCGTAAATTACTCACAATTTGTGCTATTTTTGGCGACACTTGTCCGTGTCGTCCCTTTTGTTTTGTAATCCCGTTTATTTTCTGCTTCGGCAAGCGAAACTCGCTTATAGATACTAGGTACTGTACAGATTTCGATTATTTGAGGAGGTCAACTAAGGTCAGTAGTAGTGCGTAGATTCCGACTCAAATCTTAACAAGCAGCTTTGGGAAATATCAAGTTACTACTCGTAGCTGTCCCACGCAACTTCGTCTGCGTCACATTTTCCCCGATTTGGTAACATTTTTCATTGCTGCTCCGCTCCTATTAGTTGTAGCGTGATGATATAGCTTATAGCCTTCCTTGATAAATGGGCTATCTAACATTGAAAGAATTTTTCAAATCGGACCTTCAGTTCCTGAGATTAGTCGCGTTCAAGCAAATAAACAAACAAACTCTTCAGCTTTATTATATTAATATATTATATTATAGTATAGATGGACCTAAAATTGAGATAAGTGGGTATTACAGTTAACAATATCTCTGGCATAACAGTTGCTTTGTTGCGAATATAATAATAATCGTGTGGGTTGGAATGTTTTGTCGGATAGGAACTCACGAACAGCAACACTACCTACTATCCCTAAACAGTTAGTGCTTTGCCTTTTTTCCAACATTCATCATCATTATCATCTGCCTGGCCTTTTCCCAACGATGTTGGTCTAACCGGTTGCAGCTGAATACCAGTATTTTACATGGAGCGGACGCCTATCTGACCTCCACAACCCAGTTAGTATTTGTTAATACCATATACCTTGGTGCGACTGGTTGGCAGACTACGTTGCCTTTTGTCCGGCATTAATTTTAAGAAAATTTGTATCTCTTTTACCACACAATGTTCTAAAATAAAAAAATTTTTGCAGCAAAAAAAAATATCAGCTGCCTATACATTTGGGTCGAATAGGTATTGCAATTTTCTATGGGGCAGCAGATATTTTTTTTGCTGCTAAATTTTTTTTATGATGAGAAACATGTTCAGTTTGATGGTCTGTAGCACACCTTTAAGGATGTATATACCCTTTCCGTTACACCCTGTATAATATAAACTGCAACAGGCCATAATGGCTTGAGCGAGTAACTCGAGCTAAATCGACTCGCATACTACGCACTTAAATCACGCCATTTAGGAGTACGAGAAGTGAATATTTAAATACTTAATCATGTACATAATTATTCTATGCTGGGATGGGAAACAGGCATCCTCTCTGTGAGAGTGAGCCATAATCCAAACACCATCTTCATATTAGTTCCAGGATAATTCTTGTTTCCTCACAATGTTCTCCTTCACCACTTTGGTAGGTATAATTAAGTTGAATGGCAATGTAAAACTGACGTTTTAGATTATAGGATGTTTCAATCAACCGTCTCAATCACCCTACTAAGATGAGCACTTGACCAAACGACACGAGTTTCAAAACATAAGGAGTCAATAATATACCTAATTGCTTTTTTACCTTTTCAGCACTCAAATTCCCGGATCCCCGAAGCCTTATATAACAATAATGTCGAAATATTAATAGGGACCTATTTCTTTTGACATCAATTTTACGAAGCTCCTAGCAACACCTATATTCCCGTAATTGATTTTATCATAATTTGAAATATCCACTTTACATTCTTTGAAACATAAAAAGTTCTGCATAACAAGAAATGTTTAGTGATAAATTGAATAATATAAATAATATTGAAGTTTGTATTTTTTATTTTGTTAGTCGTACCTTTTTCCTTACTAAAATATTTATAAGTCGTTACCTATCTTGTTCGTTATGATTGACTGGTAATTAGAGTACAGAGAAACATTTGTTAAAGTTCTTTTAAGATGAGAAAAGTAACAGCTTCGGGATAGATTCTCCACATCTTTTTAAACAGCGGGGTTTACATCAAAATTCTTACTGGACTGGGCATGATATGAATACATTAGAAATACCCAACTCTCTCTCTTTATTCAAAGCAGACATCGGTAATCCCGCCATAGATTTGCCTTTTGATTTAGTAAATAGACATCTATTTCAGTTACTGTACGTACGCACACGTAAGTAATTTTACGCAAAACCAAAGCTTTACGACTGAATAAACAATTTATATTCTTGGATTTATATGCTGCAAATGATGTGGCATCTAGTACCAGTAAATTCTATTTTATTGCTGTAAGGTAACTGAATTAGAATTAAATTTTGTTAAAACTTTTTTGGGCGTGGTTGTTAGTTGTTACGTAGTTCAGAGAGCGAGTTATATGAGGTTATGACTACGGACGTTAAAAGGGAAATCGTTGCACGAAACCAATTTTTTGCCCATGGACATCATGTCCGAGTGGACCTAACGGAATAAGTCCTGACGATCCACATAAATATTTAACTTGCAAATTATCTCGGTCGGCCTGGTGTTCAAAGTTTTAAGAATAAATCAATCTTTTATTTTAGATTTCTAAATGATACCTAGATTGCCTTTTAAAAACTATAAAATAGATATAGGTAGTTCTTGCTTCAAAGTACTTGAAAAATTAAGAAAAAGCAACTTAAGAAAGTTTGAAACTTGTACAACCCGAACTTATTATTAGAACACGAGAATAAAATAATTTAAAAAAAAGTATTCAAATAAAATAATTTATAAAACTGTTTTCTTTACTTAGGCTTGAAAAGAATATTTTAGAAACATCTCTTCTCTTTAGACAGGTTCAACTTGCTTTGACATTCGTACCTTTAAAAATGGGAGTTATATTTTTTGTCAGCAAAGTTTATATTTGTCATCAACTTGTATCATATAATTAATAGTGAGTGAATAGACTCGGTTGGATATATGAGAATAAAAGAAGTGGACTGTATAATAATTGGTATAATACCATAAGTAACATATATCAACGTGTGAAGACCGTACAAAGAAATGCCCGGAGGGGGCCGTGTCTGTGAGCTGAGTGCTGGCGAGGCGCGCGGCGGCGCTAGGGCAGCTCGGATTCGGTACCCGCACCCCGCGCACTCCCCGCTGGCGTCATCGCGTATGTGAGGCGCCGACATATTCCCCGGGTTGAAGAGGTCTTCAAACTTCTACTGGAAGGGGGCAGATGCAGTTGAAGGCACGGCGAATGGTGCCCCGCTTCGTCTTCATCTCGGCCACTCTCGTGACCCCGTCTACGCCGGGATAGGTCTTCGTGACCCGACCCAGGGACCAGAGCAGAGGTGGCGATGTCCTATCCTTGATAAGGACTAATGACCCCGGCTTCACTTCACCTCTGGAATGAAACCACTTTGATTTAACCTGCAGCAGAGAGGTGTACTCGTTATGGAAGCGTCCCCAGAAATGTTGTCTGATGAGCTGGATCCTCTTCCAACGATCCAGCCGCGTGATGTTGGCTTCAGTCAACTGAGGATGTGGTACCGATAAGAATGGCCGTCCAATTAGGAAGTGAAAGGGAGTGAGTGCCGAAAAATCGTTAGGGTCAGAAGAAAGAGGAGTGAGAGGGCGTGAATTTAACACCGCCTCTATGTGAGTGAGACTGGTAGCCATCTCCTCGAAAGTGAAGTGAGTAAGATGCAGTAAACGTTTTAAATGATGCTTACAGGATTTTACAGCAGCTTCAGCCAATGAATTAAAATGAGGGCTATAAGCTGGCGTGAAAATGAATTCAATGCCTTCCCGCGCTATTTCAGATGCAACATTTGATGACTGCAAGAACCTACACATCTCATTTGACGCGCCTACGAAGTTAGTGCCGTTATCGGACGTGATGCTTCGAGGCTTGCCACGACGCGCCACGAAACGATTTAGAGCAGCCAAGTAAGCCTCAGTAGTGAGGTCGGTGACGAGCTCCAAATGTATGGCTTTTACTGCCGAGCAAACAAAGATGCACATATAGGATTTTGTAAGTTTGCATCCTCGGCCCTTACGATTGGCCACCAATACTGGCCCAGCATAGTCAACGTAACAATTCAAAAAGGGAAACTCAAGATTTGTTCTTGAACTAGGTAGTTGACCCATTATAGGCTGCACGTTCTGAGCCTTATGTCTGAAACATTTAAGACATTTATTCACGACAAACCTAGACAAGTTTCTACCACCCAGAGGCCAATATGTTTGTCGTATATGTGACAATAACAACTGTGGACCAGCATGTAAAAGCTTTAAATGTTGCATTTGAAATATAAGTTTAGTAAGTACGTGCTTACTGCATAAAACAATAGGATGTTTCATATTGAAATCGTAGGGGGAGTTATCGAGTCTCCCGCCCACGCGAATAAGGTTATGATTGTCAATGAACGGTGTCAGAGGAAGCAATCTACTTTTGCGTGGTAATTTTTGTCCAGACTTTAGCAAATTATACTCTTCAGGAAACATTTCAAGCTGACAATGGTGTATAATTAAATTTAATGAATTTTCAAGTTCTGTTGTTGAAAAATTACCTTGCAATTTATTTTTATTTTTTACATTGTAAATAAAACGTTGTACATATGTAACTATACTTTGTATTTTTGTTAAGCTAGAATACTTTACTAGTAAATCATGAATGATTGATGAATGAATGGTAATGTCTGAATGATTACTACTGAATGAATGATTGTTGCTATCACCACTAATGATATGAGTCACTACTTCCGGCAGACTATCTTTCCCAGTGTTTGGCGAGCTGGGCCACTCATTTTCACTACGCTGTAAAAATGAAGGTCCAGACCACCATAGAGGTTCGTTTATAAGAACATCGGCCCTCAGACCACGGGAAACAAGATCCGCCGGGTTGTCCTTCGACGGTACGTAGCTCCAGGTATGACCACATGTACTTTCCTGTATCTCGTTGACTCTGTGTCTGACAAAAGGTTTTAATTGGTTTGAAGCAGTAGAGAGCCAACCCAGGACTATGGTTGAATCACACCAGAATCTACATTTATGAATGGGCATAGTAAGTGATTCCTGAACCTTAGTACACAGCCTTGCACCTAACAAAGCTCCACAAAGTTCAAGCCTCGGTATCGTCGTTGGTTTGATGGGCGCTACACGATTTCTAGAGACTAGAAGTTGGACGCCTATGGATCCACTGCCATTAATAGACCGAATGTACACACATGCGCCATACGCTTTCTCGGAAGCGTCGGTAAAGACGTGTACTTCATGCTTAATAGAGTCTTCAAGCAGAACCCAACGAGGAATTTTTAAGTTATTTAAAGCTGTTATTGTGCCTTCAAATGTAGACCAAAGGTTTTTGATTAAAATAAAAAATCATACTGCTGACAGAAAGGATATGACGTTTGGTGACTTTAGTAGTTGAGGTGATATTTATTCAATAAAGTAAGTAAATCTGAGTCACAAACTCAGTTAAGAGCTAAAGTTCTAGATTAAGATGAGTCTGAATATTGCTCAGAAAAATTTAAAGTATTATGTAACTCGTTATTATGTGTATATTTGTTTTTTTTTTTTTTATGAAATATTGGATCGCGTTTAAATCGCCGTTCAAGGGAAAGAAAACGGTTTCTAGCATTGGTTAAAGAATGACCTAATGTACTAGGATCCCCTTTTAAAGGCATAGTGACGACGAATCCCCCACTGTCATTACGAACAGTGGTTTGAGCAAAAGATTGCTCACACATTCTCTCTTCAAGAGTGAGTGAATGTTTTGAAGCGACTTTGTCAAGCTCCCAAAAATAAGTAAGGTCGGGAGTGACATTGGAATGATGGCAAAAATGATTAGAGGAAAAACATGATTGGTGCGAAATACTACCTGAAACTAACCATCCTAATTTGGTCTCGCATAATTTAGGTAGGTTTTTCCCTAAGTCTATTGTTTTGCTACCTAAGACATTCCAGAAAACTTCAGCCCCTACCAGGATATCTACGACCAACGGAACGTTAAAGTTCGGGTCTGCTAGTTTAAGACCTGAAGGAATAGGGACGTGATTAATGTATACGAATGAAGACGGTAGAACCTTTGTGATTTCAGGCAAAATGAGACACTCGATATCTACAGTAAAGGCACAGCATAAAGACTCTATTGTGAGATGACAAGACTGTGTACTGGTGGATATGTGATTATTAATACCCGTTACCTTGGTGCTCGTACCGCGTCGTAACAAACCCAACTTCTCTGACAAGCTCTGCGTAACAAAGTTCGCCGTACTGCCGTTGTCCAACAGTAGGCGCGCAGTGTACTTCTTACCCGTCACGCCGATCACGTTCACCATAGCTGTGGACAGTAAAACATGCGCAGAAGTAGCAAGCTGCATGGAACTGGCTGAAAGCACAACATTTGAAGAAGGCGAAGCAAAAGGTAGTGCAGAAGGCAAAGGATCGGAAGCAAGTTTGGGCTCGTTGCTTTCTAAATGTAAAAGCGTGTTGTGTTTTTTAGTGCAATATTTGCAATGTGAAAATCTACATTTGTTTACATTATGTCCAAAGCGTAAGCAATTGATACAAACTTTAAAATCAATTGCCTTTTGTAAACGATGTTCTATAGACAATTTTCTAAAAGATTCACATTTAAATAACGTATGAGCTTGGGAGCAAAGTGGACATTTACTATTTTTATTCGTAGTATTTTGTGATTTGATATTTGTTTGGTTAGGCTTCGTCTCAGTGTTGTTGGAATTATGGCTATTGTTTAAGGCGACAATAGTATTCCTATCAGAAGTGCCATGATTGGACTCCACTGATTCTAACCAGTCCGCTTTCCTGCTTAAAAAAGAACAAAATTGTGCTAAAGTAGCATCTTCTTTAAAAGTATTGTTTCTGTGCTCTTCCCAGTCACGTGCTGTTGTTAGATCTAACTTTTTCACCATAAAATAAATAATAATATCGTCCCAATACTGAGTGGGCCTTTTTAATGTACTAAGTGCCCTAACATTCTTATTAATAATGCTGACAAGGTTTCTGATGGAAACACTTGACTCTTTCGTAATGGGTTCGACATCAAATAACGCTTGAAAGTGGTTATTCACTAATATACGGTTGTTATTGTAACGTTCACATAATAGGCCCCACGCAAGATTATAATGGTCAGCTTTAAAATCTATATTTTTAATAATTAAAGCTGCGTTTCCCTGGAGTGAAGCTCGCAAGTAGTGGAACTTGGTGATGTCACTTATGCTAGTGTTGTCGTGAATCAATGACCCAAAGGTATCCCTAAACTCAAGCCAGCATTGGTAGCTCCCATCGAAATGAGGTAAATCTATTTTAGGCAAACGAACAAAAGAATTCCTAAATGAAACATGTGCACCTGAGTCAGCATCTTTGAAGCCCGCCTCCGACGCAGCACCGTTGGCCGAGACACCGAGCAGGCTGCGCGTGAGTGCCACGAGGTTGAAAAACAAGCGGTCAAAGTCCTCACGCTCAGCCAACGCAGACTCGTCGTCATCGGAAAGCACTTCGATCTGTGTCTGAAAGGCGTCAAATTCGGTGTGTAAGCTTTCGAATTTATTAAAACGCTCCTCTAAATCTAAACGTTGCAACTCAGATACCGCGGAACCACTTTTTACTAAATTTAAATAGTTGCTGTAAATAGTAAGCTTCGATTTAATGGAACTACGTTTCTTAATCAATGTTCTTAAGTTATCTGCCATTGTAAAGTAAAATAACAGCTGTACGCACTAATGCTAATGATCTTAATACATAAAAAACTGCAAAACAGCTGTGCGTAAGTGAAAGGGATCGAGAAATCACTGTCAAGGTCAATCGCTCAACACGTGATTACGTCGTGCAAAGTAGCTAATTAGCCAAGCGTTTGAATGGAAAAATACTCGTGTTGTACAAACAGTGCTATATTATTTAATGCAAAATCACTTGTAAGACTTTATGAACACAAAAGGATAAGAAGATGAAACAAGATATTTCGGCATGAAAAGTAACTAATTGGAACGGACTCACTCAAATCCAGTATTTACTCCCTTAGTATGACATCAGCTCCCACGATGACGATGTAGGCTTTCTTCGGGAACGACTCCTTTGTTGCAATCTTCGTGGTCGTGGCGTGGCGCACGCGGTCAAAGTCCGCACGGATGAACACGACGACCGATGATGTTGACGGCGTTAAATACGGCAAACCGGTGATGATTTTGAAGGCTCAAAGGACCAATGTATAGACTCGGTTGGATATATGAGAATAAAAGAAGTGGACTGTATAATAATTGGTATAATACCATAAGTAACATATATCAACGTGTGAAGACCGTACAAAGAAATGCCCGGAGGGGGCCGTGTCTGTGAGCTGAGTGCTGGCGAGGCGCGCGGCGGCGCTAGGGCAGCTCGGATTCGGTACCCGCACCCCGCGCACTCCCCGCTGTCGTCATCGCGTATGTGAGGCGCCGACACTAACTCCGTCTACGCCGGGATAGGTCTTCGTGACCCGACCCAGGGACCAGAGCAGAGGTGGCGATGTCCTATCCTTGATAAGGACTAATGACCCCGGCTTCAATTCACCTCTGGAATGAAACCACTTTGATTTAACCTGCAGCAGAGAGGTGTACTCGTTATGGAAGCGTCCCCAGAAATGTTGTCTGATGAGCTGGATCCTCTTCCAACGATCCAGCCGCGTGATGTTGGCTTCAGTCAACTGAGGATGTGGTACCGATAAGAATGGCCGTCCAATTAGGAAGTGAAAGGGAGTGAGTGCCGAAAAATCGTTAGGGTCAGAAGAAAGAGGAGTGAGAGGGCGTGAATTTAACACCGCCTCTATGTGAGTGAGACTGGTAGCCATCTCCTCGAAAGTGAAGTGAGTAAGATGCAGTAAACGTTTTAAATGATGCTTACAGGATTTTACAGCAGCTTCAGCCAATGAATTAAAATGAGGGCTATAAGCTGGCGTGAAAATGAATTCAATGCCTTCCCGCGCTATTTCAGATGCAACATTTGATGACTGCAAGAACCTACACATCTCATTTGACGCGCCTACGAAGTTAGTGCCGTTATCGGACGTGATGCTTCGAGGCTTGCCACGACGCGCCACGAAACGATTTAGAGCAGCCAAGTAAGCCTCAGTAGTGAGGTCGGTGACGAGCTCCAAATGTATGGCTTTTACTGCCGAGCAAACAAAGATGCACATATAGGATTTTGTAAGTTTGCATCCTCGGCCCTTACGATTGGCCACCAATACTGGCCCAGCATAGTCAACGTAACAATTCAAAAAGGGAAACTCAAGATTTGTTCTTGAACTAGGTAGTTGACCCATTATAGGCTGCACGTTCTGAGCCTTATGTCTGAAACATTTAAGACATTTATTCACGACAAACCTAGACAAGTTTCTACCACCCAGAGGCCAATATGTTTGTCGTATATGTGACAATAACAACTGTGGACCAGCATGTAAAAGCTTTAAATGTTGCATTTGAAATATAAGTTTAGTAAGTACGTGCTTACTGCATAAAACAATAGGATGTTTCATATTGAAATCGTAGGGGGAGTTATCGAGTCTCCCGCCCACGCGAATAAGGTTATGATTGTCAATGAACGGTGTCAGAGGAAGCAATCTACTTTTGCGTGGTAATTTTTGTCCAGACTTTAGCAAATTATACTCTTCAGGAAACATTTCAAGCTGACAATGGTGTATAATTAAATTTAATGAATTTTCAAGTTCTGTTGTTGAAAAATTACCTTGCAATTTATTTTTATTTTTTACATTGTAAATAAAACGTTGTACATATGTAACTATACTTTGTATTTTTGTTAAGCTAGAATACTTTACTAGTAAATCATGAATGATTGATGAATGAATGGTAATGTCTGAATGATTACTACTGAATGAATGATTGTTGCTATCACCACTAATGATATGAGTCACTACTTCCGGCAGACTATCTTTCCCAGTGTTTGGCGAGCTGGGCCACTCATTTTCACTACGCTGTAAAAATGAAGGTCCAGACCACCATAGAGGTTCGTTTATAAGAACATCGGCCCTCAGACCACGGGAAACAAGATCCGCCGGGTTGTCCTTCGACGGTACGTAGCTCCAGGTATGACCACATGTACTTTCCTGTATCTCGTTGACTCTGTGTCTGACAAAAGGTTTTAATTGGTTTGAAGCAGTAGAGAGCCAACCCAGGACTATGGTTGAATCACACCAGAATCTACATTTATGAATGGGCATAGTAAGTGATTCCTGAACCTTAGTACACAGCCTTGCACCTAACAAAGCTCCACAAAGTTCAAGCCTCGGTATCGTCGTTGGTTTGATGGGCGCTACACGATTTCTAGAGACTAGAAGTTGGACGCCTATGGATCCACTGCCATTAATAGACCGAATGTACACACATGCGCCATACGCTTTCTCGGAAGCGTCGGTAAAGACGTGTACTTCATGCTTAATAGAGTCTTCAAGCAGAACCCAACGAGGAATTTTTAAGTTATTTAAAGCTGTTATTGTGCCTTCAAATGTAGACCAAAGGTTTTTGATGTCGTGAGATACTTCGTCGTCCCAGTCATACTTATCTAGCCATAGACGCTGCATGATAATCTTTGCTTCGACAACGCACGGACCTACGAGGCCCAGTGGGTCAAAAATCATGCTGATGACAGAAAGGATATGACGTTTAGTGACTTTATTAGTGGAGGTGATATTTATTTTATAAGTAAGTAAGTCTGAGTCACAAACCCAGTTAAGACCTAAAGTTTTAGATTGAGATGAGTTTGAATGTTGCTCAGAAAAATGTAAAGTATTATGTAATTCGTTACTATGTGTAATTTGTTTGAGAACTTGAGGATTATTTGACCGCCATTTACGTAAATTGAATTTTGCAGATGATAGAACCGAATGTACCTTTTTTGAAATTTCAATAGTTTCAGCTATGGTATCCCCTCCACTAAGAAAGTCATCAACGTAGAAGTCACGTCGTATGGCACATTGGGCACGATTATCCTCAATGTCATCAGCCAGACTTACGAGACACTTAGTGGCTAAATAGGGTGCAGATGCGGTACCGTAAGTAACCGTGTTCAAAGTGTAGGCCCTAAGAGGTTCTGTAGGTTCAAACCTGAAAATTATTTTTTGAAGTGGTCTTTGGACTGGATTTATCTCAATGGCCCTGTACATCTTCTCTACGTCACCTGAGACCACGTACCTATGCTGACGAAAACGTGTTAAAATGGAAAACAGATCGTCTTGAACTACGGGACCGACCATCTGAATGTCGTTAAGCGACACCCCCGAACTGGTAGAGGCTGATGCGTCGAATACTACGCGTAGTTGGGTAGTGGTGCTAGAACTGCGAATAACTCCATGATGTGGAATGTAATATTTACTCATGGAGTTTTCTGGTGATGGAGTACAGTCTGAGTCTAAAGTCATATGACCTAGGCGTTCATATTCTCTCATGAACTCATTATATTTTTTATGAAATATTGGATCGCGTTTAAATCGCCGTTCAAGGGAAAGAAAACGGTTTCTAGCATTAGTGAAAGAATGACCTAATGTACTAGGATCCCCTTTTAAAGGCATAGTAACGACGAATCCCCCACCGTCATTACGAACAGTGGTTTGAGCAAAAGATTGCTCACACATTCTCTCTTCAAGAGAGAGTGAATGTTTTGAAGCGACTTTGTCAAGCTCCCAAAAATAAGTTAGGTCGGGAGTGACATTGGAATGATGGCAAAAATGATTAGCGGAAAAACATGATTGGTGCGAAATACTACCTGAAACTAACCATCCTAATTTGGTCTCGCATAATTTAGGTAGGTTTTTCCCTAAGTCTATCGTTTTGCTACCTAAGACATTCCAGAAAACTTCAGCCCCTACCAGGATATCTATGACCGACGGAACGTTAAAGTTCGGGTCTGCTAGTTTAATACCTGAAGGAATAGGGACGTGATTAATGTATACGAATGAAGACGGTAGAACCTTTGTGATTTCAGGCAAAATGAGACACTCGATATCTACAGTAAAGGCACAGCATAAAGACTCTATTGTGAGATGACAAGACTGTGTACTGGTGGATATGTGATTATTAATACCCGTTACCTTGGTGCTCGTACCGCGTCGTAACAAACCCAACTTCTCTGACAAGCTCTGCGTAACAAAGTTCGCCGTACTGCCGTTGTCCAACAGTAGGCGCGCAGTGTACTTCTTACCCGTCACGCCAATCACGTTCACCATAGCTGTGGACAGTAAAACATGCGCAGAAGTAGCAAGCTGCATGGAACTGGCTGAAAGCACAACATTTGAAGAAGGCGAAGCAAAAGGTGGTGCAGAAGGCAAAGGATCGGAAGCAAGTGTGGGCTCGTTGCTTTCTAAATGTAAAAGCGTGTTGTGTTTTTTAGTGCAATATTTGCAATGTGAAAATCTACATTTGTTTACACTATGTCCAAACCGTAAGCAATTGATACAAACTTTAAAATCAATTGCCTTTTGTAAACGATGTTCTATAGACAATTTTCTAAAAGATTCACATTTAAATAACTTATGAGCTTGGGAGCAAAGTGGACATTTACTATTTTTATTCATCTTATTTTGTGATTTGATTTTTATTTGGTTAGGCTTAGTCTCAGTGTTGTTGGAATTATGGCTATTGTTTAAGGCGACAATAGTATTCCTATCAGAAGTGCCATGATTGGACTCCACTGATTCTAACCAGTCCGCTTTCCTGCTTAAAAAGGTACAAAATTGTGCTAAAGTAGCATCTTCTTTAAAAGTATTGTTTCTGTGCTCTTCCCAGTCACGTGCTGTTGTTAGATCTAACTTTTTCACCATAAAATAAATAATAATATCGTCCCAATACTGAGTGGGCCTTTTTAAAGTACTAAGTGCCCTAACATTCTTATTAATAATGTTGACAAGGTTTCTGATGGAAACACTTGACTCTTTTGTAATGGGTTCGACATCAAATAATGCTTGAAAGTGGTTATTCACTAATATACGGTTGTTATTGTAACGTTCACATAATAGGTCCCACGCAAGATTATAATGGTCGGCTTTAAAATCTATATTTTTAATAATTAAAGCTGCGTTTCCCTGGAGTGAAGCTCGCAGGTAGTGGAACTTGGTGATGTCACTTATGCTAGTGTTGTCGTGAATCAATGACCCAAAGGTATCCCTAAACTCAAGCCAGCATTGGTAGCTCCCATCGAAATGAGGTAAATCTATTTTAGGCAAACGAACAAAAGAATTCCTAAATGAAACATGTGCACCTGAGTCAGCATCTTTGAAGCCCGCCTCCGACGCAGCACCGTTGGCCGAGACACCGAGCAGGCTGCGCGTGAGTGCCACGAGGTTGAAAAACAAGCGGTCAAAGTCCTCACGCTCAGCCAACGCAGACTCGTCGTCATCGGAAAGCACTTCGATCTGTGTCTGAAAGGCGTCAAATTCGGTGTGTAAGCTTTCGAATTTATTAAAACGCTCCTCTAAATCTAAACGTTGCAACCCAGATACCGCGGAACCACTTTTTACTAAATTTAAATAGTTGCTGTAAATAGTAAGCTTCGATTTAATGGAACTACGTTTCTTAATCAATGTTTTTAAGTTATCTGCCATTGTAAAGTAAAATAACAGCTGTACGCACTAATGCTAATGATCTTAATACATAAAAAACTGCAAAACAGCTGTGCGTAAGTGAAAGGGATCGAGAAATCACTGTCAAGGTCAATCGCTCAACACGTGATTACGTCGTGCAAAGTAGCTAATTAGCCAAGCGTTTGAATGGAAAAATACTCGTGTTGTACAAACAGTGCTATATTAAATAATGTAAAATCACTTGTAAGACTTTATGAACACAAACGGATAAGAAGATGAAACAAGATATTTCGGCATGAAAAAAAAGCAGAAAAATTACTAATTGGAACGGACTCACTCAAATCCAGTATTTACTCCCTTAGTATGACATCAGCTCCCACGATGACGATGTAGGCTTTCTTCGGGAACGACTCCTTTGTTGCAATCTTCGTGGTCGTGGCGTGGCGCACGCGGTCAAAGTCCGCACGGATGAACACGACGACCGATGATGTTGACGGCGTTAAATACGGCAAACCGGTGATGATTTTGAAGGCTCAAAGGACCAATGAATAATGATCTTAGTCGATAAAATATATAAAAGCCTGAATTTATGACCGTGCAAAGAAATGCTCGGAGTGGGCCGCGTTTGAGAGCTGAGTGCTGGCGAGGCGCGCGGCGGCGCTAGGGCAGCTCGGATTCGGTACCCGCACCCCGCGCACTCCCCGCTGTCGTCATCGCGTATGTGAGGCGCCGACAGATCTATCTTCACGAAATAGGTTCATTCTCAGATAAACAAAAAGGGACGCCAGCACGCGTAGCATGACCACTGTAGAAACATAGCGACAGATAGACAATCTGTCATTTTGTCGATTCTTCCGTCGACATAACCAGTATCTACAGTGATCTTGCTACGCGTGTTGGTGTGAATGATCAAATTAATGTGAATATGTATCTAAAATACGAATATTAGTATCAATAAAATCGTAGTTCATTCCTTGGATAAAATCTTTGTTCTCAAAATAATGAGTTTATTCCTTTTAATTTTATGCCTATTAATTTTGTGCGCATTCAATAATAAGAATAATGCTTATTATAAAACAAATCAATCAAAAATTACTTAATGAAATAAAAGCATTTAACTAAGTAATATCATAAGCAGGCGGTATTATTTTAATTCACGCTTCTAACTTAAAACAAAGAGTTCAATTAATTTAAGGATTAGGTGAAAACAAAGCTATTGAAAGTCCTATGATATTTATATCTTTAGATATAAAGATAATAGGACAGATCAGAGCTACTTAGAACTCTGATCTTATTTCGACTAAAGAGTTTTTATACCCTCAAGAAGTTTTCAAGAAAAAGATGTCTAGACTTAGTTATTTGGCATATGAGATCATGATCAGATCGTATTGAACGTAACGAACATCATATGCTTTTCGGCACATTATGTGTTATTTGGCCGTGAGCCTGTAAACAATATCCGTGTAAGACCGCCGTATCAGGAAACCTAATAGAACATACAGAATATTTTTATTCCCGCCTCAGATATTCGAATCGTAATGCACGCTATCTGAACCGCTATCTTTACGCGATAAATTTATATAGGCGAAGGGCAGATAGACCCTGAACGTAAAACAGTTTTTATAGTCTTCTTGAGGGTCCAAATAATAAGGGCGTCAATTTACGTTTTACGAACCATGCTACTAAACATCATGTTATTTGCAACAGGCAGTAAAAAGAGCTTCGGAAAGTGATAATCTTTTCTTGCTTTTATTCGAAGCCCATGCTACTTAGTGGTTCAAAGGGGTTTACCGTTCCATGGAGAGGAAATATGTTGATTATGATAGTCCAATTAAAGCTAAAATATATTACAGTCGTAGCGCATAATGTGTTCAAAGTTATAACTAAGAGTTTTTAGAAAAGTAAAGTACTAAGAGTTCAACACTGAAAAGCAAGCCATTTCATTTTGCGCTACGACGCGTCTGCGAGTGACTCTCATCTGACTAAGCGATTTTCATAATAATTTCATCTGCTGGAACCAAACTCTGATGTAAATAAGCAGCCAAACAATCTTTAATTAAATATCACGTAACAAAAGTTCGAATAAATCATTTGCACGAATTTTGATTAGACGTTAGTTATACACGCCTCGATAACTGCCTAACAGAAAGCACCGTTTTTTTAAATATAATATCATAACATCACGCCTGTAATCCCCGAAGTGTTAGGCAGAGGTGTACATGGTACACCCACTTTTTGCCAGTTATGTTTGAAGTCCATTGTAATATGGGGCGAGCCTATTGCACAAATCCAGACTCGGTAGCTACTACTGAGACATTCCTGTTGGAAAAACTCAATAACACTTTGCCTGATCCGTCCGGGGAACGAACCCAGGATCATGCTCAGCAGTCGGGCAAGCGACCACCCGAACAACCAGGTAGTCAATTACAGAATTATTTAAACATTTTTTATGGTGATTTATTGGATTTAGTTATCTTTCAAATAAACATACATACTGTGTGCAAAAAACTTTTTATACACAAGGAAATTGTTTGAGATGCTATTAGTCGAGAGTTAAATGAAGTCAGTTTTGATTTAAAACCATCTTTTAATAAAGTAAAAGTACCTTAGTAAAAAGTGACTAATATTAAAAAAAGAAATACTATTCGGAGCTTTATAGCAGAACAAGATGCAGAACAACAGTAACAGTTTTTAATAATTGAGTCACTATACGAGTTTCTTATATCCTTGAAAATATCGTTTGCTAAGTCTTCTGTGTTATCTCGACACTTTGGGATCGGATTTGGTTTTTGTTCAATGTCATATTCGACATCAATAAGAATATCACCCCTATGTTTCTTTTTGTTTCCTTTACAATTATGAATATAGTCATGTTCATCATCATCATCATCATGAGTATCGTGGTCATCATCATCGTCATCATAGTATAGGTAATCATCTGATGGCTTTTTACATGGTTTCTTATGTTTTGGAACTTCCTGGTAGTTACAAAGTGAGCCAGGTGGGGCAACCACAGGACCCGCTGGAATGGGTGCTGGATAGCCCGCTGGGAAACCCCCTGGATAACCCCCTGGAAATCCCGGTAGATAACCCCCTGGATAACTAGCTGGTATACCCATTGGAACACCCATAGGAACCCCCATGGCAATATATCCCATGTCAAAGCTCTGTGAACCAGGCGGCCGCGGTGTTGTAGACTTTGAGGAAGTTGGTCTTGGAGCGCCTAAAGGAAATGCATTCATCAATGAGTTCAATGAGTTTGATCTGGTACATTTATTATGTGAAATTATTTGGCCGGTCTTACTTGTCTTACTCGGGAGGCACCCGCATTTATCATTTTTTTCACAGCCTGGTCCTGGAAAATTTTGTTGAGGTAAACTTTTTAAACCAGCAGGTTTGTCCTTTGGATGTTTTTTTCGCAAGTTTAAGTAACTATTAATAAATTTTGGGGGAATATCTATAATTTTGGATTTATTTACATTGTGGAAAAAAGGTTTTTTTTCATTTTCGAGTTTATCGATATATTGCGCATTCTCTACAAAATCATATGAATGAGAAAGTAGTTCTACTACTGGCCATTTTCGTTTTGATTCTAGTGTCGAAGTTGCAATACTACTAGTAGTACTTGTAAACATTGATGGAATATCTTCTTCATCATTTTCTTCGTCTGGAATATGTCGTTTAATAGGAATGTCATCTGATAGTTTTCTGGTAAACTTGTTCGATTTCGGATTTGAACTTTGTGTTTTTGTAAAATTGATAATTGATAAAAATACATGTGATTGGCTTGTTGGAACAACTGATGAATCATATGGTACATCTGGAATAAAAAATGTTTACAATAATAAAAGGGCATGCAGATTTTTTCTTTGTTTAGGTGACTTTATATCAGAATGTTAAATTTCACTTTATCGTTACCTTGAAAGACTAGATCTTCTTCATTTGGTTTAACATTAGGGCCATCGCCTTGGCTTTCATTTTTCAAAACAAAATTATTTGTATCGGAAACATAAACTGAAAGAAATAATAAAGGAAACACAAAAAACATAACCAGGTAATACAAAATAGTGCATTTTAAAATTTGTCACTACTGTCTCTGACTCGTCTACAAGCTCGATCTTATCTAGAGGGCCACGATGGTCATGATCGAACGTTGGAAAAATATATTTATGTATTGTTGTTATTGATTTATTATGATCATTTTTAAATTAATCGTGATATTTTGTTGTGTCAATGGTTTTAGTGCAAATGCTACCGATTTCTGTGAGATATGTCTCAACCACACTCTTTGCAAATACAAGGTACATATTACGATTGTGACATTTAATTAAATTTCAATGTGATTACTCACTTTTCTTCTATAAATAATTCTTTGTAAATTGTTTCGGTAGGCACAAGGGCCCAGCCCTGCTTGCTTATCTTATGACAGTTCTGCAAAACTGACGAGTCGAGATATCAAAGAGCTCGTCACCAGAATAAATGAAAGAAGAAACTTTGTTGCTATGGGTTACTCCAAAATTCTTCCACACGCCGCTAATATGATAAAAATCGTGAGTAAACTACAGCTTGCCATTTTATTTTAATAGTGAATTTTCTTATACAATTCTATTTTCAGCAATGGTCAACTGAGTTAGCCACTTTTGCCCAGCGCTGGGCCGATCAATGCGATCAAGCGATACACCCGGATAGGGAAGATCAATGCAGGGATTTAGGTAAGCTGTCCGACCACATACTACAAAATTAAAATAATTAGGGCTTGATTCAGAAAACGATACTCCTGTTAGGCATTTCCTCCCTCTGCAGCCCTGACCATGCACCGGTAGATTGGATCGTATCCTCGATACCTGTGGGCTACTACTCTTTACGACTATTTTTCCAAGAGTGGTTTTCAACTGACTGATAATCTCTGGAGGTTTTTGACTGGATTTGATGCGGCTTTAAGTATGTCCCAGACATGTTCTATAGGATTCATGTGAAGGCTTCGTGCTTGCCACTCCATTTTTTTAAATCTCACCTTCGACAGGCAATCATCCACGCAATGTGCGGTGTGAGGTAGGGCATTATCTTCCATTATGATGAAATTTCACAACCGATGAATCCCACGAATGGTAAAACGTGTTCTTGGAGGGTCTTCTCAATGTATTGCACTGCGGTTAAACCACCTCCATGACCGCCAACTCTGTGCGTGCATCTGAAAAGATCTCTCCCCAAACCATAATTGATTCACAATATAAACTAACGGTTTGCCTTGTAGTAATGTCCACAAACCTCTCCCCATGCCTTATAAAGATGTTTGCGGGCATCTGGAGCTCCTAAGGCCACTCTGCATTCGTCCATACAAGTTTACTCCATTACTCGTGAATACAATTTGCGTGTTCGCGAACGAAACGAAGTCGAGCTACGCGAAGGTGCCTGAGCAGTTATAGACCTTGAGCTGATCTTCGAGCACGCAGATTCCGTTACTCCATTCTTCTTCTTATTGTCCGCTCACTAACGCTGACCCCTCTCGCCGTTTATAACCGCTGCCGTATTTTGACCGCAACAAGGAAACAATTTCTCAAAATTGCGAGAGCGATAACTTACTGTCTTATATCCGGTCATTAGTACGGACAGAAAATGAATCGGCAAGCGCGCCAAAGGTGACTACTCACCAGTCTACCCACACCTAAGCGCGCTTCTACAGAGTCGTGATGTTTCGAGTTTGCTACAAGGACGACAGTTTAGTGTCTGATCGTGGCGGAGTCAAGATGTCCCGGAACTGTACCCCGATTCATGGTTCCTAGTGTTAATGTGTTGAATAGTAATTGCAAGTAATTTGTTAGTCCGATAAAAGCAGTGTACCGTGTAGAATGTGTGTTTTCATAGCATGAAACCTATGTCCTGCACACATGATAACTAAGTCTAACGAAATAAATCATCACACTACTACATCAGAACATCAATGGTCTTATAAGTAAATCAGATGAACTTTCGTTATATTTAGAAGAGATGAACCGTTACATATATAAACACGTTCATATCCTATGTATCATCATCATCATCATCATTTCAGCCGAAAGACGTCCACTGCTGGACATAGGCCTCCCCCAAGTGACGCCACATTGACCGGTCCCGTGCGCTTCGCATCCAGCGGATCCCCGCAACCTTCCCCGCAACCTCATCGGTCCACCTAGTGGGAGGCCTTCCAACGCTTCGTCTTCCGGTTCGCGGTCGCCATTCCAGAACTTTTCGGCCCCATCGCCCATCCGTTCTGCGAGCAATGTGCCCTGCCCACTGCCACTTAAGTTTGGCAATTTTTCGGGCTACGTCGGTAACCTTGGTTCTCTTGCGGATGTCCACATTTCTGATTCGATCAGGCAAGGAAACTCCGAGCATAGCCCTCTCCATTGCCCTTTGGGTGACTTCTGATGAGGCCCATTGTGAGCGACCACGTTTCGGTTCTGTATGTAATCACTGGCAATACACACTGGTGATAGACTTTCGTCTTGAGACACTGCGGTAAGTTGGACGAGAAGATACTACGCAACTTCCCGAACGCTGCCCAGCCGAGTCGGATTCGACGATTGACCTCTTTCTCGAAGTTAGACAAACGGTCCAGTTGGGTACAACTGGACCGTTTGTCCCAGGTAGACATAATCGTCTACTACTTCGATTGTAGAGTCTCCGATCCTGATAGGAGTGGGTGTTACATGGGCATTCAACATGACTTTGGTTTTGTCCATGTTTATTTTAAGACCCACTCTTCCGGAAGCTCTACTGAGGTCATCGAGCATTGTACTGAGGTCCTCCATGGTCTCAGCCATGACCACTATATCGTCGGCAAATCGAAGGTGAGAGATGTACTCGCCATTGACGTTGATGCCTAGCCCTCTCCAGTCCAGAACCTTGAAGACATCTTTCAGTGCAGCGGTGAACAGTTTCGGAGATATGACGTCTCCCTGTCTCACACCTGGTTCCGAGGTCTGGTCCTGATGTCTGACTGACATGGTGGCGTTTTTGTACAAACACTTCAACACCTCGATGTACCGATAGTCCTATGTCATATGTATCACAGAACATAATATTATGATAAATGAAGATACATACGTATTCACTAAAAATTCCCAATTGCTCATTGATTTCATTCTACTCTAGGCACAATAGAAATGGACGGTCATGCATATTGGTGCATTTTTTCAAAGTCAAAGTCAAAGCATTTATTTCAATTAGACCATTACAGGCACTTTTGAAAGTCAACAAAAACAAAATAAAACGCGAAGCTACAGTCCCAGTCACAAGGCATAATAACTTGTGAAAGTACTGTAGTTGCCCATTCCGTAGCGTAGATCTCTATGGAGAAGAACGGGCAAGAAACTCCATGGACACTCTTTTAAATCAAAATATGTTACAAAATCTTGGTTACATCATTCATGTCAAGAATTACAAATATGTGAGAACAATGTAGAAATACGGGCAAGTTAAGAGCGTCCAGAGTAAAAGATTAATTAAGTAATAAAAAAAATAAAGTAATTAAAATAAACCCTGGCAGCTAAGAGATGACCAGTACCAACTGACAGCGCCCGTTCACGAACATGACGCATGTATCAGCCATCATTCAACTCAACCATTTTGAAGGGAACTAAACGACCCGACACACCCGCCACCATCAGCGTGACATTTAAGTGAGCATGACATTCACTCAACCACCAGGGTAATTTCGCGTCAATGAAAGATTTTGGTACTCATTAAATAGTGGCTTTACAGTACATGGTACTCACACATGTGCTATGAAATTATATAATACTAAGAGATTGAATCTATACAATGCAAATATATTTTTACAATCTTCTGCAGCTTTCACAATAACTTCACTTTCTAATTCTGATGATTCCGATTGCCCCTATGGTTGTGGAGCAGGACCAGCATTGAGCCAAGCATTTTTATCATCAATATAATCCCCCAACTTATAATATGCTTGCCTACATAGTGTGCGTTTTATGCAAGATTTAAATTTCGTTTCATTCAGTTGTAGAATGTGGGGAGGTATTTTATTGTAACATTTTAAACAGTACCCCATGAAAGATGAGTCTACTTTAGCTAACCTGAAACCTGGCTGAACTAGTTGGTCTCTGTTTCTAGTATTATAGTGGTGCCGGTCACCTCTTTTACTAAATAAATGCAGATTTTTTCTAACGTACATGATGTTTTCATAGATGTATTGACAAGGTACCGTCATGATGTTAATTTCCTTGAACAGTTCTCTTAGAGAATCGCGCCTACGTAGATTATATATGGCTCTGATAGCTCTTTTCTGCAGAATAAATATAGACTCGATGTCTGCAGCCCGTCCCCATAGTAAAATACCATATGACATAATACTATGAAAATAACTATAATACACTATCCTCGCGGTATCTACATCAGTAAATTGACGGATTTTTCTGACAGCATATGCTGCTGAACTTAGCCGTCCTGCAAGAGATGTTAAATGAGGACCCCATTGTAGCCTTGAGTCGAGCGTGATCCCCAAGAAAACAGTTTCATCGACAAATTCAAGTTTCTCTTGATTCAATACTATGTCACAGTCACTGCTTTTGACATTTGGTAGAGAAAATCTTATGCACTTAGTTTTTTTCCCATTTAATACTAAATTATTTGCGGTAAACCATTTATGGACCTGCATTAGAGCGTTATTTACATCGTCAAGGTTTGTTGCACGTCTGTTTATCTTAAATATTAACGAAGTATCGTCCGCAAACAACACCATTTGTGGTTGGTTTTTAAATAAATGGGGAAGGTCATTAATATATACTAAAAAGAGGAAAGGACCCAATATCGAACCTTGTGGTACACCCATTTTTACTTTCAGAGCCATTGAATTTACACCATTTACCTGTACTTGCTGCTGTCTATCATTTAAATATAGCATAATAATGAAAAGGCTAAAATCTATGACATAAAGGAACATCTATTGGGTAGAAGTGTTTAAAACAATTACAACAACTAAATTTAAACAAAAAATTAACTAAAGTACTAAATCATAAAACACCTATTTCAGAAAATGTAAAAGTTGGACAAAGCATTGGCAGCGTTATGGGTCCTTCGCCCGGTCTTAATGTCAAAGGTCTTGTGGAGATGTGGTTCATACAGGTCCTGGAATACAAGGGAAGCGTCACGTACTATAATAAGTAAGTACTTATACACAGTAATAAAGCCAACTAGAACATCCTCTGGCAGAGAGAATGAGGCTTAGGTCACCATATACATAAAAAAGAAAGGAAAAAAGACATAAATGCGCTTAGTTAGCTTAGTCTTTGCCATTTACTTCAGGTAGAACCGAATTCAACTGAAGCGTGTCTGGTATTCTTAAACTTAAAGTTCAAAGTACCACATACGATCAAGAAGTACTTATCATTGCAAACGTAAGTAATTATTTAAATCCAGACAGATAAAATGAATACAGGCATGCAAGGGACTTTGTTTCAAATTGAAAATATTTATTTCATTACTCAACTTGGCAGAAAGAACGCATGGCAGGGCACAAAGGTCCAACGTGACATGTGTCACTTAATTAACCGCTGCCCTTTAGCCAAACCTTTTACTTGATACGAAGCACGTGTTTACGACGGGTCTATTTCAAGCCTACGCAAGCTCCGGGTGAGCTACGCCAAAGAAAAGTGCGTATGGCTACGCCATTGACCCTGGCTACGGAGTAGCCAGAGTCGCTACGCAATTTCAAAGTTATTCAACATACGTAAAAATAATCGCATTCGTGATATTGGGGTATGAAAATATCATTATGTAGCTGTAATTAAACATGAGTGAACATAATTTATGTGGGAGCATAAGTGTGAACAATAAACTTGTATTTGTTCTTCTGCCCTGCATTTTGTCAAGTTATGCGAACAAATGTATGGAGTAGCTTATTACGAGTTAGGCACTGTGCAATGTATGTTTGTATTTTATATTTCAGATCACGAGATTACAAGACTAGCTATTTAACACAACTGTTATGGGCTAATACAGAATATGTCGGATGTGGCAAAGTGAAGTTCTACGTAAATATGAATCGTTTCAATTAATTTATTCATAGAATCAGGAACAGAAGAGAAATCTTACTAACCCAAATGTTTCAGGTAGATGAAAGAAATATAATGTTGGAAAGGCTGGTATGTAACTTTGCACCAAAGGGTAATTCTCATGGGAAGCCAGTGTATTCAATTGGATATCCTGCAACTCAATGTATAACTGGAATGGTACCAGATGATCAATATAAAGGACTATGCGGTTTCGAAGATGATGCAATCTGTAATAACATTGTGTTCCTAATTTAGTATAATAATATCAACTTATTAGCTGCCTTCATTAAGAATGTTATCAAATTCTTTCGTGATACACCTATTCATTCCATCGCGCTTTTTAAAAATCCAACAAACGAGGCCCCCGCTCTTTTTTCTTGCTTATTTAAACTTCATGTAACAAGAGTCGGCGGTCGTAGGCGGACTTAATACCACAAGGCATTCTCTACCAATCAACCTTTGGGTCAAAATAGGATAGCATTGGGTACTAAGAAATAAACAAGAAAAGTACCATTTCTGTTTCAGAAATCTTTGGACTAAGGGGTTCTATCTTCAGATTTGCCTTTATGTAAGCACTGTTACAAAACAGGTGCCATAAACTCTAGTAAATAGTTTATAATTTGGTTACATTATTATCAAAGAGTTTGTTCTTCATAAAAAAATAGGGACCTCTTAAAAACCTGTCCTGATAAATTCAGTGTTACCGTAAACCCTAATAAATGTCTGCGATCATCATTAGGAGTTCTTCCAGTCTAAGTAAGTTGGATGGTACCCCCTTGCCACCAGTTCTTTTCGACAGTTCGGTCGTTCTTCATAGCACTAATGTTAAGGATCTCGGCTTGAATATTGATAGCACTATGAAATGGCATAATCAAGTTATTCGTGTCAGCCAGATGGTTACTTGGATATTGGCTATTAACCATTTGACAAACTTTTAACCGTCAAATACGAAAACAATGCTTGGTGATGTATGGTTGTTTGACCTTAATGCGGATCTCGTCGAGAAATTTAACCCGTTTTCTAAATAACTGCATTCGATTCGTTTTCAATCTGCGTAAATATGATCATATCTTCGAGCACCGATCTCTTCTTAAGTGGTTACATATACGTCAGCGTAGGGAGCAAAGGACGTGAACTACCTTTTTTTTTAACGGATGGGAAATCATCAAATGACCCCCCGCTCTGGGCGGAGCGGGAGGGTGTTAGACTCCTACTGACTAAAACTCATCCATGTTCCTTCTTAGCCTTTTGTGTTCCAGGGCCACGGTATCTCTTTCGAACAGTCCCGTAGCCCTGGCAGGCATCGGCCCTCTCGGGCCCCTTCCGGTTTGCTGACATCTCCTTGAGGCGCGCGTGAAACACAAACGCGCCGTCGACACGGCCTGTCGTCATATGACGGACGGACGGTGAGCTGGCCCATTACTCACCACAGGCACGCGCCTACAGTGTTCGGGGGCCACTGGTTGCCCCCCGATGCCCGGGGCGTCTCCCGCGGTGGCTGGGGCGTGAGGCTCTCTCCCTCTCACGTTCCGCCACCTCCTACGCTAGTATGACTGCTTCGCAGAATGAGGCGACGGCTTCCCATTCCCTCTCGCTTCAGACCATGGATAGAACCAAGGCCGGACGCGAGAGGTCGCCGCCGCCAATCGCCGCTACGAGAACACGGCGGTGCTCAGACCAGGCGGATCAGATCTCCACGGTGTGCTCCACCGTGTCCCCCGGACGATCCTCGCAGTGGTGACACCCGGACGTTTCCTCCCGCCCGATTTGGTGCAGGAACCTCTCGAAACAACCGTGTCCGGACCTGCAAGCGAAGGTGAGGGGCCGTGGCGCCTCTCCACTAACTCCTCAAATAGGGGACTTATCGCCACTATTGTGGCGTGCCCTGCACGGGGTTGCGACAGTTGCTCTCTCCATGTCGCCATGAGATCGCGCCGGAGGTCTGTTCGCTGAGCGGATTTTCTCCCCGGCGCCGGCGTAGTGCCTCCGCGCGCCATTCATGCAGGCGCGCGAGGATTATTGCCTCCAGATCCCATGGTGGCAATCCGGCCAAGAGGCTCGCCTTGCCGGAGATCGTGCGGTACCCCCGGACTAGCCTTACGGCTACCACCTTCTGAGGCGCGCCCACACCGGGGCCGACGTTAACTACCTTGTTTTCTTTTTTTGTAACTGCCACTTCTCCTAGTTACCTTGCTCCCCACTTTCAGTACATTTGTACCAAGGATAATAGGAGTATGCGCTCTTCACATAACCTTGTTCTTCAATGTTTCCATTCCCTGTCACCGTTTGTATTCCCTGTCACCGCACTGACCTCATTCACCGATCATTCTTCGTCCAGTCTATTACTCTATGGAATGCATCTCCCCAGGAAATCAGATTGCCAACCAACCGTTTGTCTTTTAAAATTAGTTCACGAATAAGTTCACGAGTACATTCGGAAAAAGATAGCAGTATCGTCACAACTTTAATGTTTTCCCCATTGATTATCTTTGTATTTTAATATAACCGTGTAGGTGCATGTTTGTATGTATTTTGATATATATTTATAGTATTTTATAAATCCTTGTAGTAATATCATAGTATTAAATAAAAAAATATACCACTGTTTGTCTCTGCATCACCCAAATGTTGATTGGTAGAAAATGCTTGTGGCGTTAAGTCCACCTCTAAACTCTATGCTTTAAGTGGTAAATTAATAAAATAAACACTAAAACACCGGCAACAATGTTAATGAACAAGGTTAATGATATCTTAATTACAGATACAAAGTTAACCAGTCAAGGCCGTCCGGTGAACAGTTTACTCAGGATACTCAATTTATCAAACGATTCGGGGAAGCTAGAAATCGACCCTATCCGAAATAACTTGAAGCAAAGTAATGTAAATAACAATTCTAGCAACGAACACCGGAGTCAGAAAACAAGGCATATATTTACTAACAAGACCTATGGTGCGCATCTTTTTTAACACAATCATTAATAGATATTTCACCTCTACTTAGCTAGTGGCTGTTAATTTTATTTATTTATTTGCATCAGCCACAACACACTTAAAAATAATGTTAGTATGAAATCAAATAATCAGAGACAAATACACACCACACAATACCATTATAATTATAACTAAGTTGTACACGAAATGAAAATTAAATTAATACAGACATTTTATGTCAAATAAAATCGGAATTGTATAACGTCCATAATCAAATTTAATGTGTATAATAAGTTGATTTAATGTTAATGTTCCGAACCTACTCTTCACTGTTTCCGCTTCATATCAACTTACTTAACTTCATCTAACTTTATATTTTATTCAAAACTTCATTCATCATTTCAGCTGCCGTTAAAAGAATTCCACAACTACGCAAGCAAATGATTGGGAATAGTGTTATGTCAAGAAAAAACAATGAGTACCATAACCAACTTGAACATGGACACTCTCACCTTTACCATGGACACGAACCGCCGCGAAATAACTACGACTCCACTAAAATAATCAATACCAATCAAGATTTTAGAAGATCTGATTACACAACTGAATCTATAAACTCATATCCTAAGACAAATTTTAGAAGATTCAATCAATATGCACAATGTACCCGCAGAATAAGACCACCTCAAGATAACTGTGCATTAAATCAATGCTCGACGACGGCACCAGATTGTTGTCCGCCAATAACTATGTGTCCGTTTACATGTACTGAGATATCATGTACTCAGCCGGTGGAAGAGCACACATGCTTCACCCCCTATATCCCCCCACTTCCTGATCCATGCGCGTGTGCGCAAACGACATGTCCACCAATAAGTACAGACTGCAACTACAATACTAATTGTTGTAGTGTAACTTGTTCTACAAATACTTGTTGTCATACAACACAATGTCCAGGACCACGTAGGCAAAACAATGACTTCATTGATTACAGAAGGAGTGGTACGCTTCAGGATTACGATATGATTCCTAATGTTGTAATTCGAAGTGGCGACCAAAAAATACCACAAGAACATGCATCTCCAAAGAGCATGTCATTAGTAATTAATCCGGACAATAATAAATCTTACAAAGCAATGTACGATGAAAAAGATTCTGATCAAATACATAAGGGTGTGATCGATCTAAAATATAAATCACAAGATAGTGACTACATGTACCGATCCTTTAATTCTGGTCTCAGAAAAAAACGTCAACTAGAAGATAAAATATCTGTAAAGCCATTTTGGCAAATTGAAGATGTTAAGTATCAAAAACCGCCCCAGCTAAGAAGTTTGAAATTCACGACACTTAAAAATATAAAAAATAGGAAATCAAGAAAAAATACGGATTCACCGAAATGGTTGACAAGTACAGAACCAATCACACTTAGATTGGCAGAATACGCTGACTATCAGCCGGAACACATTACAGAAAAATACTTATCTTTTGATGAATTAATGCATCTGAGAAAAAATAGCGATGGGTTTGCACATTATCAGTTAAGACGGAAGGGGAAAGCAAAGCCTAGCGGAAAAAATGGTAAAGATGCTAAAACGAAGGGTGCTGAGAAGAAGCCTGCTGAAAAGAAGCCTGCTGAAAAAAAGCCTGCTGAAAAGAACGATGCTGAAAAGAAGGCTGCTGAAAAAAAGGAAGCTGAAAAGAATGCTGCTGAAAAGAAAGCTGCTGAAAAGAAGGCTGCTGAAAAGAAAGAAGCTGAAAAGAAGGCTGCTGAAAAGAATGCTGCTGAAAAGAAGGAAGCTGAAAAGAAGGCTGCTGAAAAGAAGGAAGCTGAAAAGAAGGCTGCTGCTGAAAAACCCACAACGAAAAAAGAAATAATAACTAAAGTAGTTGAAAAATCCACCACTGCAACTACTAAAGTGCCTGTTACAACAGAGTATACTGCTAATACTCCGTTTGAAAGAAAAAAGCATTGTACTCGGAAATTAACGTGTACGTGGACGGCTTACACGAATGTTGGTGAAGGCAATGAAGGTGGGGGAGGAGGAGGTGGAGGACAAATAGACGTAGGCTCCCGAACACCACCCGGGTATGTGGATGGATGTACACGGACTTCCACTTGCACTCGTGATTACATGGATCGAAACAAAATATCCACAAACACCGCCAATACGGATTCAACTCAGAATTCCAGCGATGGAGATGTACCAGAAGATGGAGATTACTGTGAACGTCGGTCTCTTAACGTTCAGAGACGAAATTCTGAAACCAAAAAACCGCCAATACTTCTACTCAGGTATATAGATCTGAATTCAAATGTTCATATTTTAACTACTGAGGCTTATAGCAGTCCTGATTTTATCTCATTTAATACAGAAAGCGTGACTGAGAGTGTTTCAAATTTACACGATTGTATTTGTAACGAAAAGTATGCAAGACAAAAGAGAGAAAAAAGCGATTGCTCTGGGGTTAATGAAGACAAATGTGACAACTCTAGAAGGTACTTTTCATATAGCAGTCTTTACTACACAATACTAAATAAAATTCTCAAGTCAAACCACGCCAATTTTTATAATAAACAGTGTCCGTGCAACAGTTCAATAAGCACAAACCCAGTTTTGTTTTTATTTTTATTAATATTTCTAAATACATTTTATTTATAAATAGAACGTGTATTTCATTTATCTCAGTACCAATATTTGAATCAATCACAATAATTATTCAATAAAAATATGTAAAATTGTAGTAAAATATTAGTGAAGTTGAAAAAAAGTGTCGTTGCTGAACAACTAAATCTATAATTCAGTTTTAGTTTTTTTAAATCAGCTACCATCTTTCGCACCAGTCCCTTATAAGTTATTACAAATCTTCTTTTGTTGGTTATATGTGTAATAGACTTCTTTTTAATATATTTGTTGTGGTGTTTAATGGATTCATAGGTGCATTCAATATTTTGATAGAAGTCACTTCTGCTGGAATTTAGATTCCTCCGATTTCGAACCGATTGTTGATCAAAATATATTTTATTGTTATTTTTGTTGCGTGAATTAATATGTAATACGGAGTTATCATTTTCTGAAATATCACAAAAAATATGTATCTTTAATAACTGTGTAACCCGCTTACATGAGACCCTATACATTCCTTTGGGACATATGAGGCTTATCCACGATATTTTGTAAAAACTTTTTCATAACACCTTGTCCAGTTTTATATAAATTTATATTATCTGGTGACATTATAATAAGCGCAGTCGTACTTTCGATTAAGGTTTCGGATTCAATTATATCATCCAAAAAGTCATTTGTAACTGTGCTCATTTTTAAATCTTCCAAAACCAAGTCTGACACAGGTAAATTTACATTGTCATAGTACGATTCTGTGCTTTCAGTGTTACTTTCCTCATTTTCTTCGGGGAAGAAGTAATGACCCGTAAAATAGTCGTTTTGCCTGACTTCTGCTAATTCAGCCTGAACCATGATAGGTTTAACTGAAGGCAAAAATTGAGTATTTGCACTATACCCCTCAGACACTTCAAATTTATCTAAAAAAGAGGATATTGGTTATTAATAAATGCAATTTCTTAAATTAGGTATTTAAAAATATCAAAAAGTACCGTACCGCCATTTCTGAAGATAACGGCTTCAATCAAATCAACTAATAAAGTAGAATTTACATGGTCGCTTGAAACTGTTTTTC
Organism: Cerastis leucographa; assembly: GCA_963082945.1. Classification (NCBI taxonomy): domain Eukaryota; kingdom Metazoa; phylum Arthropoda; class Insecta; order Lepidoptera; family Noctuidae; genus Cerastis; species Cerastis leucographa. Next base: position 12,435,070 of record OY720356.1, on the reverse strand, counting down.
TTGTTGTTGGAGCCTCTTTTTTACTATACACTCTATCAATAAATGCCGCCACGCCAACATCATGAAACGAACTCTCTGAATGGCTATTTATAGATTTATTGTTACTAGATATCAAGTCTTTGATTATAGGGTCGTTGCTCAATTTTTTCTTCAGTAATTCAACGAAGTCATCTACTGCCATAATATCCTTACAAGAATGAGGTTTAGTGGGTGGAGTAATTATTTGCTTCGTATAATCATACAAATGAGAAAAATAATCAAATGGTGTTTCATTTTCCAATGCAATGTCAGAAGAAGTTTTGTCTATAATTTCAGTGACAGAAATGCTATCTTCAGTTACCGCATCCCCCGGAAGAGTATTTTTAGTAGTATGCTCAATTATCACATTTTTTCTGTTAGGAGCAATGTGGACGTTTTTTTCTGTTTCGATTTGTTTTGCTACTGATTTACGAACTGCAAAATTAGTGAAGCTTACTTAAATTATGTCGATTCAAAGGTCATGTTTCATTTAATTATTGTTCCTAAGCTTCTTCTCGTAAAGTAGGGTAATTTAAACTAGAATAATAGGTTCTATGCTGAACGTGATGAATTTTAAGAATTCTGATATGCCCACTATTAAGTCATACTCACCGCATAGCGCTTTATGCACGGAATCACAGACGGCGTCAAGAGGGCACCTGGAGCAAGGCAGGCCGCTCGAATAAATAGATATATTTCTATGATTACCAGCAGGTGCAAAATTGCATACCAGTCTGTAAATTGTTCTGTATTTTACATTTACATCCTCTAGACGTTCCTGTTCCACAAAAGTATAGAATAATGTTAAGAATAATGTAAATCTCTTAAATAAGCTTGATTTATCCTATCGCCGGGGGCGACTAGCTGAGAGTATGCAAAAAACCATTTTACAGAAAAATCGTAAAATAATTATGGATAAGTTTAACTTACTTTAAACTTCACTCCACCGCATCCGACTTGGTTTGTCTCCTCCCATACCAGTTGCGTAAAATAATCGTAATGAGAATTCTTCGTCTCAGAAGATCTGTAATTTGTAATATCGTCATAAACAATGACTAATTATCCTACGGCTTTATCTGATCTACAGATGTATCTAACAGGTGTTTGGAGTTCTTGATAATGCGAGACACTGTACTATTACAAAACATATCTAGTCAAATTATATACAAGATGGAAATAACACCGACGCGAGAAAATCTGCTCTCTTTTACCTACAAAATTTCTATACCGACACGGTCAACATGTATGGAACAGCGGATGAAAATTTTCTATGTGTCGGTGTCCCTCCCACCCCACATAATATAAGGTGTTGTTTTGCATCCTCGTCAAAATTCAGGAGGTTGTCACAAAATACATGAATAATCAATTAAAATTAGTTGATTCCTAGTTAATTATTTTTAAAAGCTGATTTTTTTGGTTGTTTAAGTTTGTCAGTATTTCAGACCAACCCCCTTAACGTGGCTTAGGGAATAAGAAATTATCGAATAAACGTTTGAGACAGTTTGTATGTGTGAAAGCGCGGTTATAGGGCGAGGATCAGACAGGCCGCGTTTAAAACACGGGTGGTTCACACTTACCGATTGCAGTAAATAAGAAAAAAAATAACCTACCCATTTTACTATTGATTTGGGAAGAGAATCATTAGCATAATAACCTCCGTGAATTTGACGAGGATGCAAAACAACACCTTGTATAAACTAGCTGCCTCGCTGTCCATGTAGTCGCGAGCACGATTGCCTATTAGCATGAAGTCTTGGATTTCTATCCCAGGTTCGGGCAAAGTGGTATTGAGCTCTTCCATTAGAAATGTCTTAATAGAGCCTGGATCTCTATCAGTACCCCGTTTGGCCATAGACTCCTCCCTTCATACATGGGACTCAAAAATATCTGGCGAAATGTCGCCAGTGTGTTATTTGAAACTTACGGAACATATCGTGAAAGTGTCGTTGAATTAATATTTAACAATTCCATGTACCAAACATCGACAAGGGCCAATGGTGTCAGACCGGGAGCATCACCGTGTATTGTAGCAATATTTTGACCCACGGGCATTTTACCTGTAACAGAATCATATTAAGAATTAACAAAATAACTTTCAATGAATAATTTTGGAATGTAGTTAAGTTATTAGATTTTAGTTTTGGAAGTAGAGATGTACCTACCGCTCTTGTATTACATATAACAAAATTTCATAGTTTCAGTGTTTGTACCTACTGTGTAATGTCGCATTATAATTAGTTATTTGGGCCCATTAGTATCCTGAAACTTGAAACCTAGATTTTGTTTTTTTTTCGTATATTTTTAAAGCCCTGACAGAGTTGTCAAAATTATATTAAGTACCTCATCGCAATGGAATTACGACTGCGAAAAAATATATTACATAAGTAAATTGTACCCATTTAAAATCACAATCAAAAATCAAAATATTTTATTTTACATAGGTCTACATGGGCACTTATCCCATCGTTTCCTATGGAGAAGAAACGGCAAGAAACTCCATGGTTACTCTTCCGTTCCTAACATATGTTTTTAATGTATTTTTTTTATTTCAGATGAGTTTGCTCTTTACTGTAGTCTAGGTCAGAGATGACAGAGACAAAGTCGACGATGCACAGTGATCAATTTTCAAAACTCAGGGACACGAAATTATTAAATCGTGAATTAAAGGTATATTTAGTTTCGTAAAGTCGTTTTCATTTAATTTTGAATTTAACTTACTTAGTAATTAATATTTTAAGCACTTTGTTAAAACCAGGCAGTTCCGATGCTTCTAATCTCTTTAAAATATTACTAAGTAAGTAGTTTATCTTTACTGTGACCTAAAAAACACTTTTTTAATAAAGAAACCGGTAATCAGCGGTAAAAAAATGCATATTTTTATAAAGCTAATAGTCCCTACTGTATAATGGAATCAAAATGAAAGTGTACTAATTTGTACTTTTAAACGAAACAATTCAAACTTAGAGAAGTAAGTAAAATATGAGGAAGACGAGGAAGTACGTTAATTTTGATACTTATTTTATAATAAAAATCGATCCAGTGGCGTAGCTACCAAGGGGCTAGGCGGGGCAGTGCCCCGGGGCCCTCAAGCTCAGGGGGCCCTCGAATCCTTACCAGAAAATCTTGATCGAACTGAACTTTTTATTTCTCTTATTTTCCAAATAAATATGACAGGTTGCAAAGTACTACTATCATGGCAACTCAGTTGAGAGAAATTCGAAAGTTATAACTAGGGAATTCCTCTAAAATCTTTCTGGGTTAACAGTGTTGTCAATTTGACGGATAGCGATATGTGCGTTTTATTATTCATCGATGTGCGTTTTATTGTTAATTCGAGTTAAGATTTTTTTTGAGAACGGCTAAAAAATTAATGCTGCATCAGGAGTAAGTAAGCTAATGTCAATAAACTTTTTAGTACTGGTCAATATAGGGGTTCAATTTTATTTGATTTTAGTACCACATAAATTGATGTCTGTTACGTTAATAAATCATGTCAAATCTATAGATTTCGGCTACTCATTGTATAACGCGAAAAATCGTGAAAAAAATTCAGGTCACCTGCAGTAGGTGCATTAATAACCTAACCCTTAAGTTTATTATGGTAATAACAAGAAATTATATTCTATATTTTCTTAGAAAACAAGCTCATTTATCCATCGCGATATATTGCAATCGATGTCTTCTTGATTCGTACGCCACATCCACATCATTCTTGTCTAGGTAGGGCTGCTCCATCATCAAAGCCGAATAACTTGGCTATTGGTTTATATTTATGTCTTGTGCCGCGAATGCACATGCTAGTGGCACGGATTATTGAGATGATGATTCTTGATATTAGCCAACCCATCACTAAGCTAAATGTTTTCCGGGGATTCCCCAACGACGTCTTGTAGCGTATCATTCTCCTTCCTTTTACTTTTAACGTCGTCAGTAAACAGTGAGTACCTACTCAAAAATAATCAAATATAAATATTAAATAAATATAAATACATTAGATAAATAAATTAGAAAAATAAAATTATGGACAAAAAGAAGAAACCCAGAGGTGCATTTAAACGCAAATAACGCTAAGAAAGAGAAGATAGTATAAATAAATATTGCCCAAAATTGACAAAATATTTCTATTGATAAAGACTCGAATAATGTGGTATCTGCAGTGTTGGTTGAGAAGCCTACTGAAGAAGATTCGACAATTATTGCAGTTGCAGATACCTCCGCCGCCGATCATGTGAACGTAGATGATGTTTGCAGGGCACACATAAGAGCGGAGGATTTGGAGGAACCACAGACCTCTACATTTTTCGAAAATGTGTACGATAAATCTTCTTATGACTTGGGAAACTTCAGGAACAAAACATTAAGTGATAACGAAAAACGTCAAATTCTTTATATGAGGCCAGAGCTGATGATAAAGTAGCTCAGCATTTTTAAAGTATTTGTATATTTTTACTTGATAAAACCTAACTAATTTAATTATCAGTGCTAGACAAAAAAAAATGGGGCCCATTTTTTTATTTGCCCCAGGGCCCTTGGCTACCTAGCTACGCCACTGAATCGATCTATTTTATTTTATGTTTGTTTACCAATAAAAAGTGCAGACAGTATTTTTCAATTCACAGTGTATACTGATAACATAACCCGCTTTACTTGAAAAGGAACTCGAAACAACTTTAAATCAGTCTTGCTATAATATTTTTGCTTTCGAGATAACTTTCATATGGCATATTATTATCCATTAAGCTACTGGCTGTATAATTTTGATGTTTTAGTATAACGTAAACGACTTGCCTTCAAGTCTTAGTAAAACGTTTTTTCGAAGTAGTATTAACCAAAAATAATGATGGCACGCAAACTTTTAATAATTAATCACTGTGTGATGGTACGAGCTTACCCAGAAGAAGCCCGTTCACTTCAACTTTTAAGAGATTAGGGTTGTAAGCGTTCGGAAACAAAGACGCAGGCAGAGAGTTCCACTCCTTTGCTGTGCGCATTATGAAAGACGTTTGAAAACGCTTAGTGCGAATTGGTGAAATAGCAATAAGGTAGGGATAGGAACTTATTGCAGTGCGTCTGTTTTAAAAGAATGTGACAGTAGCTCTGTTTCTATCTGTCTCATATGCTTTCAATGTTTGGCACAAAGGTAGTGTACCAGGCGGACGGTTTCGTATTTTTTTATTTAAGTTTGGTTCGGTCTTGGCTCTAGTCAGTCAGTCTAGTCTCGTATTTGGGAATTTAAACTATAACGGACCCAAAAAACGGAGCCAGTAACCATCCTGTACTGATATAACTCTTGTCGCGAACAGGTAGACCATGAACTGAGTTAGTTTAAGTATTTATAGAATAGTTTTATACCACTAGTACGTTCCCATAGAATTATTTACGAACTCCACGCGGGCGACGCAGTGGGTAAAATCTACATAGTACGTACTTAATAAGAATGTGCTTACCCAAATCGCGACAAACATCTTGAATGTCCAGTACGCGATGTTTAACACACTGATCTGCCCATCTTTGTGCTGAAAGCTCCAACTCTTTGTTCCATTCCTATATATTGCATAAATAATCTATACTTACTAATATCTTTATTAATCTTTACTTATATTAATACTAGCTTATGCCCGCGACTACCGTCAGTATACAAGAAATAAGTCGAGCCTATTTCGCACAAGAAAGAAGCCGAACTAATTGGACTCTTATGGGAGATACTAATGACTGGTACTGAACTGCAAACTGCAACAAAACAAAAGTTTTGAATACACTACCCTGAAATACCTACCTCTACGTTTCGCCTAAAACACTACCATCCCCTACTACCGCACTCAGTGGTACCGCACTCACTGACACAGTGAGTGCCACTGAGTGCGGTAGTACTTTTCAACCTTATTCCTCAGAGCCAAACTTTAGATCCAAAGTGATAAGAGTAAAATCAAAATTATTTATACTTAGGTACTTATGAATAGCTACCTACATCAACCTAAACATACATTTTAACGTCATTATTTTTATTAGCAACAATGTAGGTAAGTATGATGGGTGTACATAGACCCTTAACTAAGCCGAAAGGCACTTGTGTAGTTTGATGTACCTATAACCAAGCATTTTTGGTTGACGGCATCGTGAAGCATCCGTTTACACTTCCTTTGTATATGATTTTGCAAAACTTTGTTATGCAATAGCAGGTTCTTAAAGAAATTCGAGGCGACAGGTATCCGAAACACTTAATTGAAAATAATAGATACCTAACGAAAACAGGTTATTCAGAAACGCATTACCAATTTCAGCATACTCCCAGCTGCCGGCAATGATCGGATTTCGCCGGCAGCTACTTTGTTACGACGACTGTTAATTTTATCCAGAATCATTTGCCTCTCATTATCGTTCAAAATTGATTTTTCATAAGCGACACAGTGACTCGCTGGGGTCGATGACTAAAATTTTTAAAAACTTTAATGAATATTTTAATTAGGTTCGACCTTTACCTTTGTTGATTTTTGTTAGGTACAAGATCACGTTTTTGACGACGTTGTTTTATGTATAAGGGGTTAAGTACACTAAACACTAGCCACATACATACACTTATTGTATTGTACCCAGTAAGCGTAGATGGGTACCACATATTTAGCCGACTAACCCAGAAAGAGTATAATGTTTTTCACGCACTGTATGTATGTATACCTACAAAATATGTCCATTCCATTGCGACATCATACCTCCTAAGCGGATCAACCGATTCGGATAAAATATTGCAGTTATGTCAATAAAATGAGACCATTTCCAGAGTTCTAGCTGGCTTTCATAAATTGCAGATGGAAAATCCAACTGTATTTTATGAGACCTGGAAATCGAACCCAAGCCCCTGACCGTATGGTTCAAAAGTCGCGCTTGCGCAGTTAGACAAAAGAGGAAAACAGTTTCTTAAATCTTTCAGTAATAATCTTGGCAAATTAGTTTACATGACTTACCCTATATTTACACAACGTATGCTGTTTACTGTTATTGCAATAGTCAGTGCTACAGTAATCTTTTGTAAAACATTTTGGTACAAATAATATAGAAACAGTAATAAATGATATTTTCATGAACGTCAACATGATGTAGATAAAAAAAATCACTAATAAACAAACATGTCCTTTTACTCAAGATGGCCTAGATTTAATAATTTAAGATGGTTTCTCCGCCCCATTCCTGAGGCTTATAACAGTGCAGCATTAATGATCAAACGTAAGGACAGTGTCCTTTACGTTATATTATTATGTAAATTTAAAGGATGTAAATGTAAAGGACCCTGTCCTTAAGTTTCATGATTAATGCTGCACTGGTAAAAGCGTGTTCTTACAATGCAAGTAGGGTAGATAACTAGATACCTAGGTATCACCAAACATCCGGGACACAGTGATGGTATCAGGCAACGACCTCGTGATTTACAACCCCATACGAGATGGAAACGGGTCTAGCCTATGCCGTATGTTACATTACATAGCAGGCACGTCGAGATCTATAATACGATACGAGCACGCAAGATAAGACGGGAACATGTCTAAGTCAAAGTACTTGCTAAGTAACGTGTATAGAACTTGACCTAACTTTTAATGACCATCAAACGGTCAATACCTTTACTGCATAAAGGTGTTAGGAGAGAGATTTGGTAAAGAACCCCGTTATACGTAACAAATTGATTCGGGTGAATTGTAATGAACGTGAGGTTGATTGTATTTTACTACGTTTAGCCAGAAATGGTATGGTTAGGACCATACAATGAGAGTAGGAAAAAAAATGAAAAACATGTAGAACGAAAATATGAAGAATGAATAGGTATCAATTCTATTAAACGTATTAGATTTTATTTAGAAAAAAATAATTTAAGTACCTTTCATTTTACCTACACTATTCAAATGAAACGCCGCATATTACCGTATAACGGAGTGTAGCTAAGGTTTTTAAATTGACGGCGCGCGAAAGCCGAAAGATAACCTCTAACTGTCAAGTGTCACCTTTAAAGTACTTTGTTTATTTTATTTGTTAATTTAACACACTATTTTGTTGAGATAGTCGGTTTCTACAAGCTTACAATCAGTGATTATTTAAAAGAAATTAAAATGAGTCGAAACTTGAAAGCAATGATCGGCCCTTCAATTTTGAATTCGGATTTATCAAGACTTTACGAAGAATCACAAAAACTACTAGATAATGGTGCAGATTATTTACATTTAGATGTAATGGATGGTCATTTCGTTCCTAATTTAACTTTGGGCCACCCCGTCGTGAAATGCTTACGCAACAAAATCAAAGATGTATTCTTTGAAACACACATGATGGTTTCAAAGCCTGAACAGGTTAGTTTAATAGTCCAAGGAATTTTTAGGTATTAAATACTCTTTAATTAACTTTTGCTCACACTATATCATCATCATCATCATCATCATTAGCCTATTATGTTCCCACTGCTGGGACACAGGCCTCCTCTGTATGAGAGGGAGTGGGCTGTAATCCACCACGCGGGCCCAGTGCGGGTTGGTTGATGTCACATGTCTTCGAATTTTTAGTTCTAGGACATGCCGGTTTCCTCACGATGTTTTCCTTCACCGTTTTTGAGGGCAGCGGTGATGAAATAAATTACACAAAGTAATGCGCCTGCCTGGGTTTGAACCCACGGCTTACTGCTTGTAAGTCGGGGCTGCCACCACTGGGCCACCGCTGCTCTCATTTACACACTATATAGTAGTACTTTTTAATATATCATGTTATTGCTTATTAATTATTTAGAAATAATATTGTATTATTGCTACATAACTTAAATGTCCTTTTATGTTTCAGTGGATTATACCAATGGCAGATGCAGGAGTCAACCAATACACATTCCATATTGAACCAGTTGATAATGTTGCAGAAGTATGCAGAAAAATAAGGGAAAATGGCATGAAGGTATAGTCTCCTAATTTCTTACTAGCAAAATGTTTATAGGCAAGTTGATATGTATACAGAACTTACACACTCAGTTACTGTGACGCTGTCCATGACCTGTTATCTATAATTAGCAGCTGGAATCAGTGACTGTATCAAAATAAAATACCAAATATTTTATAACAAAGCCTGTTATATCAAAGTTAAATCTATTTAAAATTTTACTACTAGTTTACTTACTTACTAGTTTTTAAATAATACAATTCTTATTTTGCAATATAATAAATGGGGTATTTGGTTTTTCATTAGGTGGGGCTTGCTATCAAGCCAGGGACACCAGTTTCAGAAGTTGAAAACTACATCTCCATATCTGACATGGTGCTTATAATGACAGTGGAACCAGGCTTTGGTGGCCAGAAGTTTATGGAAAACCAAATGACAAAAGTAAAGTACTTGAGAGATCAGTATCCCTTGCTGGATATTGAAGTAGATGGAGGAGTGGGACCTGCAACTATAAGCTGCTGTGCCAATGTAAGTTTATGTAATAAATTCAGTATGCATACAAGCAATCTTCAAATTAACCTAGCAGGAACTGCAACTTTTTGTAAAATGATCTTTAATTTTATTTTACAGGCTGGTGCAAATATGATTGTGTCAGGAACAGCAGTGATAGGGGCGGCTGATCAAGCAGCAACCATCAGGTCACTTCGAGATACAGTCCAAGAAGCAATCAACAAACGATAAAACATTCCTAATGTTAGGGAAATCTTCCAATATTTTTAAGGGTTAAATCAGACATATTTTTATATGAAGGTTTTCAAAATAAATTTCTAAAATGTTTTATGCTGTTTATTATTAGTCAAATTTACTTAAATCTAGGTTATTATCAGTACCAGAATCTGACATTTCCACTTTGGGGGTAGGGAATGATGAACTCACAGCTATGCCAGAGCCAGTGAAAGCCATGGGCTCATTTGTAGCTTTCAATTTGGTTCTAAGACCTGACAAAGTTATGAGGACTGCTTCTTCAGTCCTGATTGTTCTAGAACCTTGAGTAGGCAACACATTGATGTAGTGGTTAAACAGTAAGCTAGCTTCCTCTTCTTTTAATTGCTCATCACTCTCTAAGGCTGATTCAATACCATGTAAGCCACCAAATACAATCAGGGCATGGTTGTATTTAACTTCTTTTTCTGGCAGTTCATCAATGGGAGTACCTCTGTCAGAAGTTCCAATAGTTAAATCATACCTGAAAATAGCATTTTATTGTAAATAGTGTGGTATTTTCATAATCTGACAATAAAAATCAACAAAAAAAATTGATATGACATACCCATCTTTGTAAGGACTCTGTGTGAAGACGTGACTCAGGTTATTGGCAATTCTAACAGTATATCCCCAATATACTCCTGTTTCAGCCCTTGGGGTGGTCATGCTTACAATCTTTCCTTTGATTTTCTTACCTCCTTCAAGGGCAGGAAGCATTCTTACTGTAACTCTTATGCCTGGACTAACAAGCTTATCTGTAGATATATCTTGAAGAAGTCCAACATTAACCTGAGAACCTCTACCTGGCTTGGTTTTCTTGTTCATAGTTATTCCTTCTCTAGAAAATAGAAATATAACTTAATTTTTTTCATATTTGTGGTAGTTTAGGTACATATTCAAAACAATTAACTTAATTGTGATTCTAACCTGAACTGAAAGTCATTTGACATTCTTAGATGATGTGGCGCATCCAAAGGGTTGAGCAGTCCGGCAAATTCCAAATCTTTGTGTAAAGGGAAGAAATGTTTCCGCAAGTACTGTGGACACTCCAAATATTGTAAAATGCGAGCCAACTGTACACAACTTTTGCGTGCTACTATGGCATCATCACCTTCGCCTAGCTTCGATTTTTTTGTATTCATTCTGTCTCCAATATCATCGTAAACTATGACTTCGTCTATACAGAACACACAAGCAGCTCTAGCTATCTGACCTGCTAAGTATGTGCGCAATTCTGCAGACTGAGCATTCTCCAGAATAGAACCTGGTATAGCTATACTAACAGTAGAAATCTCAGCGTATTTCTTTTCCCTTGCAACCTCTTCCTGTACTTTACTTTCAGCTTCACGTTCTAACGCGACTCTCTTCTCACGCTTAACAATTTTTTCTTCATTTCTTTGACGCTTCAAGGCTTTCCTTTCTTGATTTATTTCACGCCAACTTTTGCCCGCAGGTTTCGTTGCTGCTGGTTCTGACATTTTTGCTCTATTTTAATAAGATAACAATCACAACATAACCAAAATAATTCAAGCCCTCATGCTGCTGATTGCTCTTGCTAGCTGTCAATTTTAGGGATGTGAAAAAATAATCGATTATTGTAAAAATCGATTAATAATCGATTTTTGTTTTTGTACTGCCGATTTATTTCCCTCCAGCAACCCCGACATTTAGTCCGAACTTCGGAACCAGAATTACAATTACTATTAAGTCCATCACTATAACATTAACGCCATGTTCGTCTACATGGCAGCCCTTCTGTGCTTTGAAAAAACTTTCACTAAATGACGTTAGTCAATGAACTGTACTATTTATCGACATTCGTTTCTGTCATATGTCATTAATGAAGCTTCGCTGTTCAAAAGTCAAAACTTCAAATGACAAAGTTTTGAAAGTGAAATGTTTCGGTGAACTTCCTTTCGTAACTGAGTGTTTAGTGTTTTTAATTTAACTCTTATATATATTGTATTTAATTAACGATGTCAATGACCAAAAGGCTGACGAGCAGCTGGCGTCAATATTCTAATATTGACAAGAAATCTGGTCACGCCCAATGTAAATATTGCCCTAAAATATTAAAAACATGTAGCAATACTATAAATTTGAAACATCATTTTGAGCGAAAACATTCTGGAGTACTAGGCAATATTGAAAATAACCAGGTAAGTACCTACAATTTGTATTTAGGTAAAATTTGGGGTAGAAATGTATTTAGTCATATAATTATTATTCATGTTGATTATTCCCAAACTTTAATATGTGTTGATTATTTTTATATTTGGAATTTCTGATGTGTATTTCTAATTTAGTAAAGCTGTGATTAATATAACTTTTTTTTTTAATATACTCAGGAAAAAATCGATTAATATAACAAATCGATTATTTTATTAAGAAAAATCGATTATTTATTAATCGATTTATCATGCTAGGAAAAACAATCGATTAAATAATAATCGATTTTCTATGTAGAAGGTCACATCCCTCAATTTGCTATCTTTCTTGAATTCCGGAACGAATTTAAACTTGTCAATTCATCAAGCTTTAATCGTTCAAAAGCGTTTATCATAGCGGTGACACTAAGCAATCTTGTAAAAAAACTCAGTATGTTCCGTAAAATACAAAGGAATAAGAAATTATCTATATATCCTAGAAAACGTGGTCAGAGAAATAGAGGTGAAATAAAAAATGAGAATAACACCATGCACAGTACATCATTGTTTGATGTATCATACACTACACAGGCCATTCAATAAGTAGAACATTACACAGAAAGTCTAGCAACCAAACCCAACTAAACTATCGGCCGACAGAAAGTCAGCAGGCTGCGAGGCAGCGAGGCCGATAGAAAGTCTGTAGTCCCATATATATATTGTAGTCTTTGCTGTAGTCTCAAGTCTGCGCTCTGCGTCAAAGCATGGTCAACGTCAAAGCTAGTCGCATGGCAATTGGCAACACCAAAAAAAAAAACACCCCGTTTTGTTTTGATTTGAGATTTGTTGAGGTGTGATAAGAATTTAACTACAAGGTTTTCACTTGCAAGTATAAAATTTTATTGTTACCGTCTTAAAAATCAACATCAAACAGATAAAATAAGTGTATATTATCTCATCACAATTTTAATTCATTACAAATGTGTGACAATGCAAACATAACCCCTATTAACTTCTCAATTTGAACAGAATAGAAGGCCAGCTTGATAATTACTTTACTTTAAGAAATACCTGTCAGGCTTCAAGTCCTAGCCAGCTAACAAGCAAGCAGCTTAGCAAGGCTGTTAGGCTACCTAAAGCTTAATATGTTTCTAATATATATGAAGTCTCAATTTTCTTCACTTAAAACCTGTTTCCATACCGCATTGCATTTCTATCGACCTCATTACAATCATTTGTAATCTACAGATCCTTAATATAGGTATTACTATTTAGCGAACCACATGCTGTGAGTAGTGTTGTTTTTCTTTAGAAAAATCTAAAATAAGTGTATTTTAAAAAAATATGCTACTTTTAAACTTACGGACAGAATGTACCAGCTGAGCAAGCTCTTCAATATTATGGCTCTAATGATTAGAAATCATTTCATGAAATGCAACTAATATGGTAGCCCCAAAAGTTTTAATTGGATCCCCTCTAACTAAAATATTTTCTAATTGGTATACTTTAAGTGGATAAACGTAATAAAAAAAAGGACAAACAAGTGACCAATTGAAACAGATTTAGTTGTAAAACATCCAATGAATGCAAAGCCAAAAGAACAATAGCAATACCTAAAGTATTTAAAGTAACCTTTTAATATTTCCAGCAAATACATTGATAAGAAATATAATTTTGTTCATTATAATTAAGTAAACTTCATACAGCTTCTAGTAACACTTGTTTACTTATTTTGTCATATGATTTCTTATACAATAGACGTCAACACATGAGTATAGCCAGGGATCAAAAGTTCAAAACCCGAACTTTAAACAAAAATTAAGTCGGTGATATAATTATTATTGCACTCCATTGTTGCTATGAACAAAAAATGATCAGAATGTGTAAGTGAAAAACATGATGAAGTTAATCTCACAGGTTCTCTTCTTAAGATTTTGCTCTGTTGTTGCAACTGGTAGTATTTTCAAATCAAATCAAAAGTAATTTACTCAAATCAGCACTTTTTGAATCTGAAATACTTACTTCCTAGTTGTTGAGAAAGCTGGGAAGAAAGTTCTGGAACAAACTACCCAGTTTTATTATGGTTTTCCTATTAGTCTATTACTTCCTAAGTTGCCAGGCACATCAATCTGTTTTAGTCACCAAGAAAAAGTCATTAAGTCAGTAAGACAACAAATCAGTCAATAAATACTGCCCCTAATAATTATAATGGTTGAGTATTGACTCAACTAATTTTTTTTTTTTTCTTATTTTTGTCTGCGATCAGTGCTTGGCACTATTAGCAAATTTGGTGAGCGCGTTATGTCGGTTAGAGTGCATCCCTCAGTGAGGGCGTCTCCTCATCGTCTATCCTTGATTGTTTGTTCTATATGATGTCCTTCAGCTTGAGGCGCTTTATGTAGCTACGTATCGTAAGCTGTTTTGCCAATGTATTGGGGTGTTTCACAAGCTTCTCCTGGTATTTTAAGGTGACGTTTTGGATTTCGTCCTTTATTGTGGGCATATTCAGATGTTCATGAATAGGGGATCGGACTGGGTAAAGAAAACGACATTCTATTTTGTCCGTCAGACAGGTAATACAAAAATATTAGACACGTATTTTTTGTTTTATTTAAATATCAAAAAATTACTTAGTTAAAACTCATTAAAGTTGGAGAGTGGGGGCTTACTACGTCACAAGTAGGTATAAAACTTACCTACATGTGACGTCATGCGCCATTTCAACTCAATATATCTCCGTAATTTTATGACCACGTGAAAAAAGAAAAAATACGTGTCCAATACTTTTCAATAAACTACCGGACGGACAAAGAAAAAAAAATTGGGGACGTACCATGGTACGTTGCTTATTGTTCGCAGTATTATGTTTTGCATTCTCTGCAAGCATGAGATGGTTGAATTGCTGGCGCTACCCCAGAGTTGGACGCCATACATCCATACCGGTTTCAGGATTACTTTATAGATGAGTAGCTTGTTATCCATCGACAATTTGCTGTTACGACCCAGAAGCCAGAGCAGTTGCTTGAAGCGAATGTTAAGTTCATCTCTTTTTTTTCACGTATTGGTTCCATGTCAGGCGCCGATCCAGATGCAGTCCTAGATATCGGACACTGTTCTAGTGTGGTAAGGTGGTATCTTCCAGTTTGACAGGGAGCAGGGAGTTGCCTTTTCGAAGAGAGAAGGTAACATAGACAGATTTTGAGGCAATTGCTTTGATACGCCAGTCCTGCAGCCACTTGGTTGTTTTATTTAGTGCATTCTGTAGGAATTTTGAAGCCGTACTCGGATCTTTGTCGCTAGCAAGGATGGCGGTATCGTCCGCGAAAGTTGCAATTGTTGTGTTATCTGCTTCAGGTAGATCAGCTGTGTATATGGTATACAGCAGAGGTCCAAGGACAGAGCCCTGAGGTACACCAGCGCGTATCTCTGCAAATTTAGACATATTATCTCCTTCCTTAACCTGAAACAGTCGTTCAGTTAGGTATGAAGCCAGAATTTGATGATAGCTTTGTGGGAGGTAACTTTTAATTTTGCAGATGAGGCCTTCATGCCATACTCTGTCAAAAGCTTGCTGGATATCCAAGAATACAGCAGAGCAGTACTCTTTTTCTTCAAGAGTTTTTCTAACTCTTTCGTATACTCTATGGACCTGGTCCACTGTGGAGTCTTTATTTGGGGCAAGCCCATTTACGTTCCAAGTTGCAGTGCGTAGTGTGCTCATTTTGATAACTTGTCAACAAGTTTGGCTATGAGGCTCATTAGCCTATTATGGCCATGATATTTTCGTATGCTATGTATTTTATGATTGAGTCCAAATTAATACTTCAATGAATGAGCTTCTAGAGTTCCACAAAGAAAAATCTAACACAAACAATGGTTAGATATTTTTATGTTAACAGTACGAACGCGCAAGGACGTATAAATTAATGTTCGCGTTTATATCTCTCGTCTTAATAGGTTCTCTCAACATTAATTATAAATTATTATTTGTTTACTGCTGAGGAGCAAACTAGCAACCGCTAGATCCTTTTTGTTCCTCCAGAGGAACATCATTTTTTTGCTTAACGCGCATTTATTTCGATCAGTAACGTAAGTAAATTTTACACAAATTATTTAATAAATTCCGCGAAATCAGCTACTTCTGCCGCAAAAATATGTATATTCAGGAAATGCGACAAAAAACTCTCGCTCACAAATAACTGCAAACTCTTTATACAAGACTAGCGACCCGCCCCGGCTTCGCACGGGTGCAATGCTGATACTAAATACACTACAGAAAAACTGTGAACGTTGTATACATAGCGGCCCGCTCTGGCTTCGCACGGGTATAAAATATATATTTTTTATACATTTAACCTTCCTCTTCAATCACTCTATCTATTAAAAAAAACCATATATATAGATTTATAGGACAGAGAAAGCGACTTTGTTTTATACTATGATCATAACATATTACTTTATTTAATTTAGCAGAATATGAGACGACTGAAGTGCACTTATTGTTTTATTAAGCTGTTTAAAAAAGAGTAAAATTTCAATCAAGCGGGCCTTTACCACTTCCGAATGTTTTAATTGAGAAACAGAAGTGGCGGGACAAACTCCCTAGCAACACAATCTATCGGTCTGTCTCAGATCTGTCTGAAAATAACTAAACTACTAAGATATTATATGAACAACGACAAAATCACTTTTACCGTAGCTCCCGTTTCGGCTAATTTTCCCAAAAGAACGTTACTCCAGTATTAAAATTAGGAATTATGATGTCTATTACTTCATTAGACCTAGTTGTAATTTAGTTTAGTGTTATAAACCGAATTACATACGTACACACACCCCTTTTTCCCATGGAGGCAGGCAGAAACCACAGAACCGAAACCAATCACCTAACGAAAACAATATTTATTACAATGTTTTCGTTGGAAAATATCAAGCCACATACGTAAGCAGATTATTACAAGAGATAGAGACATCGAAAGTCAAATGTTTGTTCATTTTCAGCTGTTGTTACCGCCACGGAGCAATAACTCTAGTTATTTACATCACGATATTCAAGTACTTTAGGGTTGTCGCTCTCATTAACATGTGAATTTTTGATCTTTATCTTTATCATAATCATGGTTGTTAGACTTACGGTTACGGGCCACTGACTACCTGTAACGACTTTCAAAGGTCTACCATCGGTAGCCGGGACGCGAATTTACAAAAGCTATACTATTTGAGTCACGAGCCAGACTCTAATAGATGAGCTTTTGTTTGTGCACATTACTCGCCAAAACCTAATCTATCTCAGTAAAAAAAAATGACTCAAATAGATTAGCTTTTGGCCTGGATATTTTCAAAGAAAATGCACGGACAAAACCTAGTACTGTATCATACGTATCCAGGAGAATTTGGCTGCAAGAGCGAGCGAAGCGAGCTCTGGACTTGGGGCACCCCGACCCGTACAGGTTAGGTTCGAACGGGATGGCGGGGTCTAGTGAGCGAGCGGAGCGAGCGAACTAAGACCCCGACTTCCCCTTCGTGTTAGATTACTGTAAACCCTGCAGACAGAAATAGGAGCCCCGCGTAGCGGGGCTACGTCGACTATGCTTTATAAGCGACTATAAAATTTTTTGAGGTTAGGTTACAATAATTAGTTTTTCTCAAGAACGGTGCATTACCTTTTAACGGGAGTGGTCCCAGGGGAGAAGGGGTACACACCCCCCCACTCCCCTCCGCCTGCCAAAGAATTCTAGATTTTTACCAAAATAATACCAATTTCCACGTAATTATCCGCCTATTATTGAAGCTAACGATTGGTAAATATCGGTATCAAATTGAATAGCATTTGTTGCTGCAATATTAGAAGGAATTTGTCTAACAAAGTCTACGCGATTTCGGTCAATTTCTGTACTAGAATGGATTAGGGTTTTGGCAAGTTTTTGTCAAACAAAAGCTAAGCCAGTTCAGTTTGCACTTTCACTCTAATGGTATAGCCTTTGTAAACACGCAGCCGGGACCAACATCTTAAGTGCTCTCTGGGACTATTATTTTTATAATGCAAGTGACCCCTATCCCCATTCTATCATCGGACGTGCAAAGATAGGGCGAAGTGTCACCGCTGTAGGGTCAGTTCACACCTATAGGGTCAGTTCACACCGAGACGCGACGCGACGTGACGCTGCGCGCACACTTTAAAATATAACTTTATTTTCTACACGAAAAGATACACATTTTATTGTGAGAATTCAGAATACATTGCGCCATGCAGCGCTGTGCCGCGCGACACGCTGCGTCGCCCTGACCCTGGGTCAGTTCACACCGAGACGCGACGATACTTGAAGAGGCCAGTGATTTCGCGCTGCGTCGCTCTACGCCGCGAGGCGCAGCGCTGCATGGCGCAACGCATTCTGAATTCTCACAACGAAATGTGTATCTTTTCGTGTAGAAAATAAAGTTATATTTTGAATCGCTCTTTAAAGTGTGCGCGCAGCGTCACGTCGCGTGGCCTCTCGATGTGAACTGACCCATATGGTCGATGTTCCACGGACCCGAAAAAAGCGCTATGCTTTCACATTTATTGTGCAAACCGCGGCTTCTCTTTAATTAATTTGACAATAACCGGGTCGGACACGTGGTACCATCTATTATCATAAGAACGTTATTGTTGTTTTCCTTGGGAACAGTCCCTTTTTTGGGGATAAAATACCTTTTATTTTATAGGGTACCCCCTATGTCCGTTTCTGTACACCTGGCAACGTATGTATGCAATGTCAAGATGATCGGTTCTGTGGTTTAGGCGAAAAGAGGTAACAAAAAAAGGATTTGTAATATATAGTTAGATTAGGTTAAACAGATGGAATGATATACTTAGGTAAATATATTTTTAGAAATAGGAACCAATTTTTACTCAGATTATAGGTATCAATAAGATTGTCGATTTAACACCCCTACTATTGTGGTAAACAAGATTGTGTTGTTATCAGGAACCCCTGCGTCAGGTCAAGTGGACACAGCAGATATAAGCTCTCTTGGACTTCTCTTCAAGTATCGTCATTACAATAAAGTTATTCATAAGAATCACACAACATGGCTTCCAATGGAAAACTAGGTAAGCGACCTTCTATATATCACGTTTTAAAAATATCCATCAAAGGACATTCCATCATATAGTGCACAATATATTTTTAATAAAATAATTAACAAAAGGAAAAGATTATTTTTTCATAGAAAACACATTTATAGTCATCATTAGAGTCGTAACGTAAATTATTATATTTCGAATGTTAGAGACCGACGTTGATATCAATTGGTGCCCAAGTGATATCGACTTCTGGCTGTATAAAAAAGAAATCTTTGACCATGACTCACAGTCAAATTTAGAGTTGTCGTGCCCTTGAACAAAGTCCCGTCACTAGATCATTATATGGGATAATCCTATTTTTTTTTTCATTGTCCTTCGGGTAGTTTATTGAAAAGTATTGGACACGTATTTTTTCTTTTTTCACGTGGTTATCAAATTACGGAGATATATTGAGTTGAAATGGCGCATGACGTCACATGTAGGTAAGTTTTATACCCACTTGTGACGTAGTAAGCCCCCACTCTCCAACTTTAATGAGTTCTAACTAAGTAATTTTTTGATATTTTGATAAAACAAAAAATACGTGTCTAATATTTTTGTATGACCTGTCCGACGGACAAAATAGAATGTCGTTTTCTTTACCCAGTCCGATCCCCTATTGTTCAAACGAGACTCAAGATGTCATAACATTGTCCACAGCTCTCCTCAGCGTGTCTGACAAGACAGGCTTGTTGCCTTTGGCCAAATGCTTGTCAGAAATTGGCCTTGGTCTGGTGGCTAGCGGTGGTACCGCGACCGCTATCCGCAATGCAGGCCTTGCTGTCACCGAAGTATCGGACATCACTAAGGCACCTGAAATGCTTGGAGGACGGGTGAAGACCTTACACCCCGCTGTACATGCTGGTATTTTGTCTAGGTAAGTACAGAGTGTGAAAACACCGAAGAATATGTTCTCAATCATTTCCTACTGTCACCAAGCAATACTGGAACATGTTTAGATCTATATTCCCATCAATAAAAAATCAGTAGTTATTATGATCTGAAACTTAGATTTTTAACTATCTGGAATATTCTGTATTCATTCCTATCTATCAATATCTTGGTTCTATTGGAATATCATTGCCAATAGAACCGCGGTATATCGCGTAGTTTATGTCTTATGTAATTTCTTTGTTCAACATCGTCTCTTGCAGTCTATAATATCTATGAATCTGCTATTATTTGCTTACAGACTGACGCCATCAGACCAGGAGGATATGAAACGCCAGAATTTCGATATGATAAGCGTTGTCGTCTGCAATTTGTACCCGTTCGTTCAAACAGTCTCAAAGCCCGGTGTGACGATTGCTGATGCCGTTGAGAACATTGACATTGGAGGTGTGACCTTACTCCGCGCGGCCGCGAAGAATCACGACAGAGTCACTATTATCTGTGACCCCAACGATTATGATACAGTTAAGCAAGAACTCAAACAAAGCAAGGACCACCAGACCTCTTTGGAAACCAGGTAAAAACATCAGTCATTGTTGGAACGACTCTCTCGTCGAAACAAACAGTGGCATTTGATTTATAACTTGCAGTAAAATTATTGATCAATGTTATTTATAAACTTCATGTTATTAACAGGTCTAACCTATAATCTTGTAATCAGTGGAATTCACAGGTAATCTACAGTTCAGTAACATTTGACTGACAATATAACTTGAAAAGGCTCAAATTCTTTCTCATCTAACTGGCAGTATAAATGTAATGTATCTTTTTTCGCAGGAAGCGACTGGCCCTGAAAGCATTCACACAAACATCAGAGTATGATCTCGCCATTTCCGATTATTTCCGTAAACAGTACTCTGCTGGAGAATCACAGCTGACCTTGAGATATGGTAAGAACTACGAGCCCTCTAAACCTAAGTGATTATAATTATTTCTTAAGGTGGAAGCGACAGGGTAGCCCGCGAAATTCAAAATTTCTTAGGTTTTTTGCAATTTGTTAGTTTCAGGCTGTATGTTAAACAAAATATGATTCGCAGTAGTAAAACGTATGTAGTTACAGAATTGTAGTCCTTAAAATCATCAACACAACCCCTTTAAGTTCATTTAACCCCATGAAATGACTATTTCATGAATAACTCATTCAATGGGATTAAATGAACTTAAAGAGGTTGTGTTGATGATTATAATTCTGTAAAGCCATATTGGTTATGGCCGCGTATCATATTTCAATCAACTGACAACCTGCAAAAAAGGTTGGCGTCCAAGTTGCAAAAAACTTAAGAAATTTGAATTTCGCGGTCTACTCTGTCGCTTCCACCTTATGACAGATTTATGTCTTAAGACACTTATTATGATTATTTCTTGACTTTTTTAAGATACTTATTTATGTCTTATGTGATGTAACAAAGATAGATAAATAATTCAATATGCTCAACCAAACGTAACAAGTAACATGACATCATAAGATCACGCCTGTTAATCCCGAAGGGATCCAGACTCCGTGGCCACTAGTGAGAAATTCCTGAGGGAAAACCCAAGAACACTGCTCGACCTGGGAATCAAACCCAGTATCTTTAGAAAGTAAAAACAACGAAAATAGCCTAAGATACTGCTACGAAAACTATTAGCATGGCGTTTGACCTCAGTATTAAAGTATAAATAAAACTAACCCTAACTCCCCACCATCTAGGTATGAACCCTCATCAGAAACCAGCTCAAGTGTTCACGACCCGCGACAAGCTTCCACTGACGACCCTCAACGGTTCTCCCGGGTTCATTAACCTCTGCGACGCACTAAACGCGTGGCAGTTGGTAAAGGAACTAAAGGAAGCATTGGGTCTACCGGCTGCCACCAGCTTCAAGCATGTGTCGCCCGCTGGCGCTGCTGTTGGCCTGCCTTTGGATAAAGAAGAGGTATGTTGTGTATAAAATAAAATATCTGTCTAAACTCAACTTCTTTTGGCATAGATTATACTTAAATTCACCTTACTACAAATCCGTTGAGTATTTTGTTTACATTTTTTATCGAACTGTTTGAGAATCGCTAAGGCATCATCCACCTTTTAATGCAATAAGTTTAAATAATAACCTGGAAACTCGACATGATAAAATTTTTACTCTTAGCTGCTGAAAAAACTAAAAAGGAGTGATCAACTATTTATTACTTGATTTTTGTCCTCAACGAGGCGGCAATACAAATAGGCAATCTTCTTAGCGTGTCGATGGCAATCTAAATTGTGTCGGCCCAGAACTGAGCCACTAGTTTGTCGCCCTTTGTTGCGTCCATCAGTTCCTGTAATGTACAAACAGCAGGACACGATGTTAAGTGCCCCATCGTTTGTGTAACAGCACCACATTTACACTTCAGGGCAGAGTCATTAGTGAATAAGTAATAATAATTATAGGTAGTGTAGTAGTGCTAGATAAGATGCGAGATCGATGTAGCTTCTGAAGGGCACGTAAAAATGTAAGTGTTATTTCCAAGGCAACCGCAATCTGCAGCAACATGATTTTCACTTTAGTAGCTCAAACATGTAGGTTTTGCTGCCTGAAATCAGTGAGCAAAATGCGATTTTGCTTGACCAAGTAACTTTTTTTTTTTCAGAAATCCGCTAATATCTTAATAAGCCTTGGGTTAATCATACAATTTGAAACATTCATACTCTATCTCTTTCCCACCATTAGAAAGAGAGAGAGACAAACACCAGCCCTTTCGAAGTTCCGATTTTGAATTCGACCTCAAAAACAAACACGTTCGGAATTTCGTACTAATTAAAGAAATTTTGCAAAAAATTATGTCTTTTAATGTAATTTATTGAATTTTTAACTTATTTTTTTATTTAAACGTAAACAAGTATTTACTGCAAATTAAACTGATATTTAACCTGTTAATATTTATTTCTAGTTTCAAAAATGTTACTTAATATATTTTGAATAATAAAAATCATGGGTGCTATTTCCGAACACGCCTTAATTTAAATAAAAGAGCGGGAATAAAATTTCGTGACTGGCGTAAAAAGTTGAATAAGTTAAAAAATATTAAAACATTCGTAAATTATGAGTAAAACCAGCGACGAGAACAGTATTTTAACACCGGAAGAGTTAAAACAACAAGTTATTAATGCAGAATAGGAGTGCGGACTGGGTAAAGAAAACGACATTCTATTCAAAAATATTAGACACGTATTTTTTGTTTTATCAAAATATCAAAAAATTACTTAGTTAAAACTCATTAAAGTTGTAGAGTGGGGGCTCACTACGTCACAAGTACTTATAAAACTTACCTACATGTAACGTCATGCGCCATTTCAACTCAATATATCTCCGTAATTTTATGACCACGTGAAAAAAGAAAAAATACGTGTCCAATACTTTTCAATAAACTACCCGACGGACAAAGAAAAAAAAATGTGATCATCATATTAAGTTTCCTACCTGAGAAGTCTCGCAAGAAATATCTGAAAGCATACCATGTCTTCAACGATTGGAGACTTACAAAAGGGGCAAGCAGTTTTTCAGAGACGGTGTTGCTATCTTATTTTTAGATTTATCACAGACGAGGCGATCATCTACAATGTAGAGTATTTACTCAATGTTGAAAGCTACTTTAAATCTGTTCGTGTTTATTATTATATCTCCTAAAGTGTTCTCGCTGCTGAACTGAAAAGTTATGTGTGTTACACGAGAGCAAAGTTTTTTGCATCTCGTGCCTTTGAAAATTCACCACTCGCAACAAAAAACGACTTTGCTCTCTTGTTGCACAAATAACTATTGCTCTCGTGCAGTTTTTTGCATCCCTCGCCACACTCAGGATTCAAAATCAGCACTCGCAGCAAAAAACGACTTTGCTCTCTTGTTGCACAAATAACTATTGTTTCTATGTAGCTCTACGAAAGCGCTTCCGTACTATTAGTACTTAGAACTTGAAAGTGCAAACTTAACTATTCACATCTCTCTCCAGGCATCAGTATGTATGGTAGCCGACCTCCTGCCGAACCTGACGCCGCTGGCGTGCGCGTACGCCCGCGCTCGCGGCGCCGACCGCATGAGTTCGTTCGGCGACTTCGTGGCGCTCTCCGACGAATGCGACGCCATTACAGCCCGCATCATCTCGAGGGAAGTTTCCGACGGAATCGTCGCACCCGGATACAGTGCTGAAGCTTTGGAAATATTGAAAAAGAAAAAGGGAGGCAATTACTGCGTTTTGCAGGTAATTTGCTGTTCTTAATCACTTACATTGGATTAGTTTTATTTGGGCTATTTGAATTCATTTTAAAATCTCTTATTGACTTATTGTCACAAAGCTATATATTTATACAGTAATATGTAGGTTTGAAACAATAGCAACACTTAAGCTTGTTCTTTTGGCTGCTGAAAAAGATCTGCTTTACCATATAATACCCTACTCCCATGCCCCCTGGCCTACACCATCATATAACTATTTTTAAGAAATATAAACCAATAACCTTAAATTAACCTTTCTTATAATTTTAGATGGACCCCAGCTACGATCCCGCCCTAATTGAACAGAAAACGATCTTCGGCCTAACTCTAGAACAAAGACGCAATGACGCTAAGATCACCGGAGATCTATTTAAGAATGTGGTGACAAGCAAGAACGCGTTGCCTGACAACGCTGTGAGGGATCTCATCGTGGCGACTATTGCTTTGAAGTACACGCAAAGTAACTCCGTTTGCTTCGCTAGGGATGGACAGGTAAAATACTGTTAATTTGTATTTTGAAACTACATGAGCCTTTTGTTGCCTAAAGTAAAAACTAACCTAACCCTAAAAAAAGTTGCAGATCCCAGCAATGTTTTTTGAGTAGTTACTTTGGTTGAGATACAATATGCTTGGTTGACGGCTTCGTGAAGTGTCTGTTTACACCTTGTATATTGGAGAAGACATTATTTATCAACAAAAGCGGCTGGCAAGATTGATCAGACCAGGGGGGTTACTATGCCGCTTAAAACATTATTTTTCCATTCCTATTCCAGAGTGGGAAAGAGATGAAGCTGGACGACCTGTATAGCTCCGTCTCTTTTTCACTCTGGAATAAGAATGGAACAATAATGTTTTAAGACGTCATGGTACGCCACCAGGAATCAACGAAGATCGTTATGCAACTAAATCTTTCTTCTTTATCGTGTGGTTAGTGCATAACCTGGTGTCCGAGTTTTTGTGCCGCCCATGGGCCTCTGACTTGGCTTCAACTAAATAGTGACTAGAAACTGGAAAGCATACTGTGCGCCGCTATTTTCATATTCGTTAGCGTTTTATTTATGATCACCCAATTAAAGAGCATTCAGCAGGCCTCATTCACAAACATTTAGCCTGTTACTGACTTTAACAAAGTCTTCTTTGTCAATGTATATCTCATGCTCCTGTGTGTAAATACTTGTTTACTAACGTAGCGAAGAAAAGCCTAAACCTGATATGAACATAAACCACAAGAATGTGTGCAGACAAAAATATGCCTGTTTCTCTTTACGCTTCCAATTTGATTACTATTGCCATTTTACCGCACAGGTTGTAGGTATCGGCGCAGGTCAACAGTCCCGCATCCACTGCACGCGTCTAGCGGGCGGCAAGGCGGCGCTGTGGTGGATGAGGAGACACCCGCGAGTGCTGGCCATGCGCTTCAAGCAAGGAGTCACTCGCGCCGTGCAGTCCAACGCTATCGACAACTATGTTAACGGCACTATTGGTTAGTATGACTAAATTTTTATAAGAGGAAGGCCGGTCAAAGGACATTGTAGATGGGGTAACTATAGCCAAGTCAAAATCTGGCCAATGCAGTCAAGTCAGTTATTTGGAATATAAAATGACATGAACAGATTTTCAACCAATCGCAATACTAGTGCCATTAGTTTTACAATTACTATCTGCATTGTCTCTGCAAGTCAGAGCTAAGGCATGAAACCTATCGTAAAGCTGTCTGTATAACACATAATATCTAGATGTGGATGACTGTCTCGTCTCCTAATTGCGTGCCCATCTATTGTATATATAATTAAAGTAAGTGTGTGTATAGACGAAATAATCACCTGAACAATACCTTGGAAATATGAAAATTGGTGCAATTCGTGCTCGATTTCCAAAAAGAGATGAAAATTTCAAGATTCATATTTGTTAATTACAATGCTTATATTTCTTTATTACACAGGTTCGGATCTTCCGTTAGAACAATGGAACACGCTATTCGACGGCGAAGCTCCCGCCTTACTGAGCGAAAAGGAACGCACCGAATGGGTCAGCAAAATGGACCGCGTCGCTCTCGCATCAGACGCCTTCTTCCCATTCCGTGATAACATCGACAGAGCTAAGCAGGTCAGTGAACTAACAACTGTTAATTCCTCATAAGGAAGCCTTTAATATGATGGCATATAGTATACATAACAATTTAGACGTAAAAATAGTGTCAAGATTTAAATAATACCCAGAGGGTAAAGCTAAGATATTGGACTGAAAGTATTAAATAAAAATAATTGAAAACAAGCCTTAGCAGGAGATCATAGTAGCAGCATCATCATTGCCAACCTAAGCACCTGAACGGTTTAATGGCAGAAAACATCATTTTTGTTCTAGTAGATTTCATGCAATATTTTGAACCCATTACTTTATTTTAGACTTAAGACGTTTTTCTTTTCACAGTGCGGCGTAGAATACATCGGCAGTCCATCCGGCTCAAACAACGACCAGGAAGTGATTGAAGCTTGCAATGAACACAAGATAGTACTCGCACACACCAACCTTAGACTCTTCCATCATTAAACACTGTTGGGAGTGTTCCTATTTTCCTATAAGTGCGAAGAAAATTTAAATACACTATCAAAAACTTCGAATAAGGAGAAGTAATCTCCATCCAATATATTTTGCAAAATCATTTTATAATGATTTGATATCAACTGTACAGTGAACAGTAAGGGACTATCTACACTTATTCAGCTTTTGTCTATAGAAAACGATTTTGTATAGAGATGCGTACGGCCGTTGGATAAATGTGTTTATCATCCGAATGCTACAGATAGAGTTCATCAGAATCGTTGAACCGTGTACATCGCTGTTCCGCTACGGTGAGGGCTGTACGCGGTCGCAACTTGTCGACGAGGATTTATAACTTAACCATTATGCATGCAATGATCGCGATAGTTCAGACGTGTTTTAAAGTATTTTGATGTGAAACTTCTTATGCGACTTCCAACAAGGTTGCTTTAAACGTTTAACGCTACAATGGAGCGGGTATCAAAGCACTGTTACGTTAAACGTGTAACGCTCCTGGGTAAGGGCAGTAGAAAGAGACAGAGCGAGAGTGAATGCGTGGCACTCGAACGCATGCGTGTAGTATTACGAAGTTTCACTTCTTCCACGCGGAGGGACTCCACGCACTATTTTTTTTACGAAATAAAATATATTGTTAATGCAAAAAATATCTTCACTGCTCAATTATCGCGGTACGCAGTAGAAAAAAGCGCTTCAGCGAAGATAACACGCTATGACTGCTTTTCATAATCTAACGGTGCTATACGCAGTCGATAAAAGCAGAACTGTATAAATGTGACCAAAATCGTTAAGCGAAACGCGAATGGAGCTGAATAAATGTAGCTAGTTCCTTGACTACAATTTTTTTTATGCTAAAGTGATGCCATAGACTTTATCAACTTATAAATTTTGCATTTGTCGAAAACTTTATTTGATAGCAAAAATTTTATTTTACTTCATCTATATTGGATGTTGATAATTTGTTACTTTCTTATAGTTTTACAAACTAGAAATAAGGATGTTGAGGTTGCAATAAGTTTAAGACAATTATAAGATTTAAAAATATAATATGTGACGTGATCAAGTCATGTAGAAGGCTAAAAACAGAGTGATACAATCATTCCATGATACAGTTAAGCATAAATCCTTTTTCTTGTTGCATAACATATTTTAAATCATGTATTAATTTTAACAAAAGTGTTAATCATTAATTAAAAAATATATTTCAAAAAAAGATTGACATATGGACTATTATTCATTTTTAGCAGCACTTGTTAATCATCATTCCTCGGATTATCTTTTCTATGACGTTTGATGTTATCGTTTAGAACCCGTGGTTTGAAATGAAAATATTGTTACAAAAGTGTCATTTACTTATACCTCTGGAGAAACTACAACATCTTCAAATTCTTCGGCAAAGAGTTGTTGCATGTCGGTCGGACGTAATACCGGTCGGCAACATAAAATCGTAAGTGTTGAACGTGAACCTCATCTGGCGAGAACCAGTGCGTACTGCCGACCGCATCGACCGACAGAAAAGGATAGGAGCATGGAAAAATGCGATCCCGTGCTGATAGATTGGCGCAACAAACTCAAACTATTTCAATTAGACCGTTACAGGCGCTTTTGAAGGTCAAATACAAAAGATTGAAGTTACAGTCTTAGTCAGAAGGCATAATAACTTGTGAAAGCACGGTAGTTGCCCAACTCCAAAAGAAACATGCACATGTGTATACCTTAATAGATTGTAGGCCCGTGGCAGACCTATTAGATCTATCAAACCCTGAGTTGGTGAATCCTTAATGGTTACTTACTCAGTTTTCGACATCTTTTCAACCTCATTACGGCCATATCAGATTCGCATACTAAGAAAAACGAAGACCTCTTTGACCCCAAAGACGATAAGCCGGATGTTGTACAAACAAAATGTCAATACCAAAGAACGGTTTACAAATGAACTTTATCTCAAACACGTAGATTTCGTATTTCTTTAAATTAATACGATACGAACTCTGTCAAAGGGAGAAAAAACTTCAGAGCGAGATGGCTACGAGGGTGGATTGCAAAGAGTATAGTAATATAGTGCTTTTCTTGCAATTGCCAGTAAAAGAAAATTAAAAGCAAATAGAAATCGGAAATAACGTTGATAGTTAAACTAGCACATAAATCGTAATGGGATTAATTTCATATTCAAATTCTAAATATAAAAATAATAATGTCTTGCAAAATAGTAATCAATTTAATTATTTGTGGAATATTTATGAATAAAGTTATTTTGGAATGGCAACATATATGACACTAAATTAAATAATTATAATTATGCCCGATATACTTTCGCGCGGAATTTGTATTTTTGCTTCCTCGAGTGCTTTTTATTGTATTTAAGTACATAATTCCACTTAAAATATTTGGATAATTTGCCATTAGCCATTATTTTTCATTTTCATCATTGAAAAAATGGTAAATATTTTGCACAAATCTATGTTATTTTAAAGAAAACGTTGAAAGTAAATAATAATAAAGTTATTTAATCAATACTAATATTATAAAGCTGGAGAGTTTGTTTGTTTGTTTGTTTGCTTGAACGCGCTAATCTCAGGAACTACTGATCCGATTAAAAAAATTATTTCAGTGTTAGATAGCCCATTTATCGAGGAAGGCTATAGGCTATATATCTTCACGCTACCACGAATAGGAGCGAAGTAGCAATGAAAAATGTTGCGAAAACGGGGAAAATGTGACGCAGACGAAGTTGCGCTGGACAGCTACTTATTATCTATCTATTATTATTATATGTCGTAGGGAGGTGATTTGATTTCGTTAGACACGGTCTTCATGTGGGCAGAACATGGGTTTCGTGCTATGAAAACACACACTACAAAATCAAAAGTCATTTATTCAAACTAGGCTGATAATCAGCACTCTTTGAATGTCAAAATTACAAGAGACAGTCCCCCAAAACGCCCGCCCTTCGCCACTTCCTAGTGTTTTAGCTGGGAAGAAGAAGTGGCGGAACAAACTCCCCAGCAACACATCTGTCTGTTAGGTTAGAAGAACCAGATTCTTTCTATACACAAAGTACACTGCTTTTATCGAACTAACAAATTACTTGAAATTACAATCCAACACAGTAACACTAGGCACAATGAATCGGGTTACAGTTTCGGGACGTCTTGACTCCGCCGCGATCAGACACTGACTGTCCTCTTCGCCGCGAGCTCGAAACATCACGACTCTGTAGTAAGCGCGCTTAGGTGCGGGTAGACTGGTAAGTAGTTCGCCTTTGGCGCGCTTTCGATTCATGTCCGTACTATTGACTGTCTCCGACACGGCCATCCTTGCACACGTCCTCGTGTGATGGTTTCCCTGCAAACAAATACTCCACGACAGAATTTTGTTCCACTCGGTCACTCCTGACCAAACTTTAGATTCAACGGGGCGGTCAAAATAAGGACATTTTAGAACTAGCTGTTTCGTTTTAACCAAATTAATTGGAAATAATCGAATACACAACAATGATGACCCTGGGCCATGTACCATAGTCGTTCAAATCAACCTTCAAAACTCTACTGAAACAAAAAAAATACTACCAAGCTTATAGGAACTCTCGTGTAAAGCCTCTAACGCCACGGTTCTTTAACCTACCAGCAATCGCATTGCTCTCAAACATCCAGCGCATGGATGAAAACTAAAATTAGATCAAACGATTAGGTCAATTTAAACGCAAGAGCAACCAAGTACCTTTTCATCCATCTAATCACCACTTAAAGCAGGAATCTCATCCGTGACCTATGGGCAACACTCAGGCCCTCCAACAAACCCTGTTTGTTTTACTATGTTCCTCAAGAACACCGAGTCCCACATGACTCTATGGTTTCTACGAGACCCGACCTCCGCCAGAGCCACCCGCGCACCGCGCATCCACGGACTACTATAAGCAGACACCGACTTCTACCGGACTACGGCTACGAAATGGCTACTGGTACGGTCTGACCATCCGAACCAAGATTCCACACTATCTCTCAACTCTAAATCCTCTACAGTCTACTTCAAACGGTACTTGGCCCTCGGGCATTCTCCTTAACCCATCATGTGCATACTTGAAAGTACGCTTAGAACTTAATGATCTCAATGTGCACTTCGACTGGTACGTGACCCGCTGGCATCTTCCTTAGCCTACCACGTGCGTATCTGTAGGCACGCTTAGAATTTAAAGCTTTCAGTGTGAAGGATAACCGTCCAAAACCTCAATTACTCTAAACAGACCTTTAATCTTTAACAACCCTAAATCATCAATCGCAAAACCTTTAAAGTTCGCCATCGTTTCGTCAACTCCGCACTTGTCATGTTAAGCTATGCTAACCCATCGCGTCTATACGAACCGTGTACCACCGGCTCGTCACCTTAGCTACCGGGTGCAATTCGGCTTGAACTTTACCAGAGTGAGACTTCGCTACTTAGCACATTACGCAGCTATTTACGAATTTTGAAACGTACCGATACTTTCAAGGAACCAATTCTAATCGAAGAGGTTTTCAGTCGTCTTTTTAGCACCAAGGTGAACGATAAGACTCGTGGAAATTATTGATTACCGACTATCGGAGAGCACGGGCTAAATACGGTAGGCATTCGGACCTATCATTGCGTTAAATATGACGGTGAAAGACGCCTGAACGTAGCACTTAAGTCTTGGCTAGTCATTGCCAGTTACATTCGTCGTGAAAACAAATAAAACTGATTGAAAATTGTAATCACTAATATGCCTCAGCAAATGTGCACAATTGATTGTCGTTAACGAAAACTCCCTCGCCGTCACGTTTGCAACAAAAACCTGATTTAAAATCTCGCCACCAAAAATGACGTCACTTTGTAAATGATTATCAGGCAAATTATGCAACAAAATTTCAAGAGGGTAATCGTTAATCACTACACAACATAAAACCTGTACTGTAATTCTGTACTGAATACTCGCGTTTGAACTATACCAGTCACAGCAACAACATGACTCACAAAGTCACAAGTTTCCCATTAAAATTTCGATGCAAAACTTTCTTTCACCAACGATTATTCAGCATCAGAATAATAAGTAAACCGTAACAATTCACCTTTGTGTTGTGAAGTCCACGCAGACATCGACGCGCCGCTGGTTCGGCACCCCGCCGACAGCAGGCCCGCTGCCACCACTGCACGCAGCCACTGTCGCTCGTAGCCGGACGGCTGTGACACGGTTTGCCACATTTGACGTACACCAAGGGCTTCGCTGGCTTGCCGTCGCTTGCCCGATGCCCGTAGCAGCCGGCACAGGCAGGGACTTCTTCGTGCGACAATCTGCTTGGTTTTGTCTTGGTTTTTCCCTGGTCCGCATGCATGACACTTGATTTGCGGTAGCGATAAACACTTCTGACGTTTCTCTTTCCTTCGTCATGGTCAGTGCGCGTTATCTGGATAGGTTACAGCTATGTAGATGCGGAGCCCTTCAACGCCTTGCTTAATGTTTAAATAGGCTGGATTACTTCCACTGCACTCACAACACGAAACAATTCAGCGATAACCCACAACGAGCGCGAATCGGACTCATCGGTGAAATGTGGGTGTTCTATTAGGTACACTCTGCCTAACCCTTCGGGGAACACAGGCGTGATGTTATGTTTTGTCAGGATCGAAATCCGGCAACACTAACTTACTATTCACTGGCTTTTAGTTTGTATCGCGGGTGCCTTTATTTGTTTTGCATTTCAAAAAGTAACCGTCACTGATTGTTATTTTCACTGTTCGCGCGTGTGATCGCATTAGCACGATTTTATCGCACTTCTGATGTCGTAGGGAGGTGATTTGATTATTCGTTAGACACGGTCTTCATGTGGGCAGAACATGGGTTTCGTGCTATGAAAACACACACTACAAAATCAAAAGTCATTTATTCAAACTAGGCTGATAATCAGCACTCTTTGAATGTCAAAATTACAAGAGACAGTCCCCCAAAACGCCCGCCCTTCGCCACTTCCTAGTGTTTTAGCTGGGAAGAAGAAGTGGCGGAACAAACTCCCCAGCAACACATCTGTCTGTTAGGTTAGAAGAACCAGATTCTTTCTATACACAAAGTACACTGCTTTTATCGAACTAACAAATTACTTGAAATTACAATCCAACACAGTAACACTAGGCACAATGAATCGGGTTACAGTTTCGGGACGTCTTGACTCCGCCGCGATCAGACACTGACTGTCCTCTTCGCCGCGAGCTCGAAACATCACGACTCTGTAGTAAGCGCGCTTAGGTGCGGGTAGACTGGTAAGTAGTTCGCCTTTGGCGCGCTTTCGATTCATGTCCGTACTATTGACTGTCTCCGACATATATATATATATATATATCTATATAAATAAAAAGAAGTCCTGACTGACTGATTGACTGACTCATCAACGCCCAGCCCAAACCCTTAGAACTACAAAGCTGAAATTTTGCACAAAGGTTCCCTTTATAATGTAGACAAGGAATAAGAAAGGATTTTTCAAAATTCAAACCCTAAAGAACTTAAATAGGGGATGAAAGTTTGTATGGAAAATCAACATTTTTAAAGTAAAAAGGCTGAAATTTCGTATACAAGCTTCTGGTTAAAAATAAATAAATACGTATTTAAGCGTTTTCTAGAATTTACCCCCTAAGAGTAGTCCGGTCAATTTAGACCAAAAAATTAGAGTGAAGTTACATAAAGTCCCAACAAGCTGAATTTCAGTGAAATTGTTCAAAACATAATTATAAACAATGTCTAGAAGTTCCCCATCATTCCCGTGTAAGGAAAAAAAAATATTCAAGGTCAAAGGTAAAAAAATGAGTTTTTCGCGATTTTCAGCAAAACGGTAAGTTTTATCATAAAAGTACCTCAGACAAAAATTGTAGATCATACAATTATCTATAAAAAATGTATCAATACTTTTTTTCTTACGAGCCACCGTTTCTGAGATATAACGATTCAAAAAGTTATAAAAGTTGTTATCGTCATAATATGCACACGTTTCTACGCCACCTATGAGGTAGTGTACTTAGAACGTTTTTTTTTAACGTGGTTTCCCCAGTAGGCCTACTCACAACTTTTATAACTTTTTGAATCGTTATATCTCAGAAACGGTGGCAACGGGGTTGCTGACCAAATTGAAGCCGAGGAAAACTTTCGGTTTTTCTTTCACGGGTGTCGTATTTGTGGACTTCAGGGTCACTGATAACGAAAATGATGATCTCATTTTCTAGGTGCAAATAATAAAATTTAAAATACGTAATGTCTCAATATCTTCCCCTAGGCTATGTCTGGCATTGATTTAAGTGAGAACTGTTTCTGACAAATTCAGATTTATGTTGCGTGCTCCGGAGTGAGCTCTGAGAGTAACTTAGTAATTTTAGCCCAAAAAGGAAACACCGCAAACGTCATTTACAAAGAGGTGCTAGGACCGCTCATTCATATAGTTTATATGAATGAGCGGTCCTAGCACCTCTTTGTTCCGGGAGTTAAAAAGATTGGTTAAATCTGAGTATTTTTTAATTTATTTAAAAAAAATTGTAAGTTAGATCATTTACACCATTACCTATATCGCTAGGTGGATGGATGACCGGGGCATTTGAGCTACGGCATCGTAACTCGGAAGACATTTAAAATAAATTCTGGTTCAACCCATTTAGGTCACTAACAACACATTTTGTTTTTAAAAAAACGCCATGATATTCATTTTTCTAACCAGAATGAATTATCAGACTTCTTACTTCGAAAAGCGCAGACTTTTACACAACTATTATTTATCCTATACTTACACTTACGCGCGAGCGAAGCCGTGGGCAACAACTATTATCTATAACATTTAAATGACTATTTTCGACATAATTTTGGCCCTAACGCATACGTGGGCAATTGCCGCACTCCACGCGGGCGAAGCCGCGGGCAGAAGCTAGTAAATATTATATATATTCAATACTTAACTTTAAATTATTTCAATTTTACATCGTGGCTGCATAGAAAGTTGGAACATGGTTCAATAAAAATGTGAAAATAGAACTAGTTTTTTTTTTACAGATGTCACATTATTAAAAAAAAACTAGTTCTATTTGCACATTTTTATTGAACCATGTTCCAACTTTCTATGCAGCCACGATGTAAAATTGAAATAACTTAAAGAATCAAAATATGATTAAAGAATCTACACACATCAAAAGTGTCTAGGGATCAACATATATTTTTGCAATAACTTTTCTCCTGATTGATATTAATTAAAATTTTCTTTAAGGATTCATCAAATAAAGTGTTTTCGTTTGTCACAGTAACGATAAACCAAGTCACCTTTGCATTAATAAAGAAATTTGCCATTTTCTAATAAAGGGATTTTTGACATTTGAACCACTAACATTAAAGTTCGAAAAAAAGACTGAAATAACAGTTTTCTTTAAAATTTTATTGGGTAACTTAAACAATTAATAATCCGTGTTTCTACCGCGAACACTAACAACACAAGAACATCGGTTTGGCATACTCAAAATGAGTTCATCCAAATCACGCTGTGGAATGGCCGCCCATGTTCGTTGCAACAACAAAAAAAGGTCTTCTTGCGACTGGATACCCTCCATATTCGGCAGAGCTCTTCTCTGTAGCATATCCCATGCATGCTCAATCGGGTTCAAGTCTGGCGACTGAGCAGGCCAGGGCAGGACATTGATGTTAGCTGCGGCGAGAGTCTGTCTTACAACTCTTGCGGTGTGCGGTCGTGCATTATCATGCATTAACTGAAATAAGGGACCGATTTGCACTTGTAGAGGAACGATGACGTCTGATACAATCGTCTCAGCATAAATTTGAGCGTTGAGGTTGCCTCTGATCCAAATCAACTCAGTTCTTCCGCCGATCCAAATACCCGCCCATACCATGATGGTTCCACCACTATAAGGATGGACTTCCTGGCAGGATTTTAATCGCTGTTGGCGTCCAGGGGTTCTCCAGTGTCGTATACGTCTTGTATCCGGTCTCATACCAAAACGAGACTCATCAGAAAAGCACACGAAACGCCATTGTTCTTCTGCCCAATTTCTGTGTTCAAGAGCCCATTGATATCGAATCCTACGATTGTGCATTGCTATAGGTGGTACCCGTAGCGGTCTTCGGGAATGAAGGTTCACTTCATGCAAGCGGTTTCTGACTGTTTGGTCGCTAATTAAGTTCCCTGAAGAGTGATGAAGCCTCACGGCTAACATCATGGCGGTTATTGTTGGAGCTCTTCGAGTTAAGATTTGAATGTATCGGTCTTGTCTCCGTGTGGTGCAGCGATACCGTCCTCCATGGTGCTCAGCCACGGTACCAGTGCTTCGGTAACGTGTCCAAAGTCGACTGATAACACTCTGACTTGTATTCAGAGCTAAAGCCACAGTACGTTGCCGGGAACCAGCTTCTATCATTCCCACGGCTCTGAGCATTTCTTCCCTGCTTAAATGACGTCGCCGCTCCATAATAACGTTGATTTTAATCAGTAGTAGGGAAACAGTAGCACTAATAATGTCTTCAATGCGTTGTATGTTTTTATAGGGAAAATATTGACAGAGATTGACAGCTTATTTTCATCTTTTACTCGAATTTGATTCACAGTTCCTGATTCAAATTATGAAATGCACCAAAAAGGATCCATATAAATTTATAAAATCATAAATTTATTACAAAGCCACATCTCAATCTCAAGAAATCCGCATAAAAATGCTTGATCCCTAGACACTTTTGATGTGTGTATATATTTTTTTATAACTTTATTCTTTAAATAACATAGATTTGGGCAAAATATTTAACATTTTTTCAATGATGAAAATGAAAAATAATGGCTGAATAGCTCATGGCCACAGAAAAAAAAAACAAAATAGGCGGGAAAAGTTTTTGATTTATGTAAAACTAGCTGTACCCAGCATGCGTTGCAATGCACTTTTTACTACCCACCTACCCTATCCGACCTACCTACCCTATCCTACCTACCCTACCCTACGCTACCTACCTACCTACCTACTCTACCTACCTACTCTACCCTACCCTACCCTTACTACCTACCTACCCTACCTACCTACCCTACCCTACCTACCTACCCTACCCTACCTACCTACCCTACCCTACCTACCTACCCTACCCTACCTACCTACCCTACCCTACCTACCTACCCTACCCTACCCTACCTACCTACCCTACCCTACCTACCTACCCTACCCTACCTACCTACCCTACCATACCTACCTACCCTACCCTTCCTACCTACCCTACCCTACCTACCTACCCTACCCTACCTACCCTACCCTACCTACCTACCCTACCCTACCTACCTACCCTACCCTACCTACCTACCCTACCCTACCTACCTACCCTACCCTACCTACCTACCCTACCCTACCTACCTACCCTACCCTACCTACCTAACCTACCCTACCCTACCCTACCTACCTACCCTACCCTACCGTATCCTATGTCCGTCTCCTGGTTCTAAGCTACCTCCCCACCAATTTTCAGTCAAATCGGTTCAGCCGTTCTTGAGTTATAAATAGTGTAACTAACACGACTTTCTTTTATATATATAGATATACAATTTTGTCTTTAGCTAATTCTTGTTTTTATTTTTACTTTCCTTGTATTCGTAATGTAAAGCACAGTGTTTACCTCGGGTTAAAGACTTATTAGTCCCTCGAACTATTGGCGCCCGAACGAAGTTACTAGTAGGTTACTTTCACCCCTAGGGTAACAATGTACTATTAACTTTGTTTACAAATTACGACTAGAGCAATGCTCTAAATCTATAAACGGGATCATGAAACTCAAAGAGTATAGTAATATTGATGAAACTATTGTAAAGAATACACCCTGCTACCACGTAGGTGATCCTACAGTATCCCTTAAAGAATATAGTAATATCATATCACCCTAATAAGCAGGTGTCGGCTTCATCAAGTTTTTTTGCACCCAGTAATTTTGAATAAACCACTACCGGGTACCAGCAAGTTATAACACATTAACTGTCCCAAATGTAAGTACAAAATAATGGATACCCTATATGAAAAAGATGGCATCTACTCTAGAAGTTCTCTCGCTCAGAACGCTTTTGAGTTGCTTGTACTCATTCTAGTTAGATAAGTTCCTTGGCCTAATCTATCCTCAGTTCGCTCTCAATTTTCCAAAAAAGATGCGTCCGCCATGTTGGGAGTTTCCCGCGCTTTTCCAACTGGTTCTTCCCCGCAATGTGTCAGAGTTTCATCATATAATTTTCCACCATAGATGCGAGTCTTTCAGTCGGATACATAGATGGGTTTTAATCTTTTAACCATGGAGCACAACAACCACTGGTTGTTGTGCTCCGTGGTTTTAAATAACTAAACAAAATTTAATTCTAGCAATCTGAATCCAATTTGCCGCCCTTTCGGGTTGGGCGTTATAAACTTATCATATAACACAAGTTAGTGTTACAAACTTATCAAAATTACCCATAAATGTGGGAAATAAATTCATTTGACCGAGGATAAAAAATATTTCTGTCCGGACGACCTTACTCAGGCAGTTTGGCACTCTATTGAAGAAATTACACCATTGCACAAAATACTGTTTCCTTCCAAGAAAATGTATTTTTAACCGATTTCTTAAAAGGAGGTGGTTATGTATTCGACCAGCATCTTTTTTTTATGTATAGTATATACGCTTATGTCTCCGTGATTACTGGTCCGATTTAAGGATTCTTTTTTCATTTGGTAGAGGAAGGTCGCGCGGTTCCATATGAATTTTACTATCTTTGCTTGAATTTTTTTTTTGTTTGAATGGACGATTTGCTCGTGTCTAGTAACTATGTTAAATAGATACTTTACTAGGATTTATAACTTTATTACAAAAAACATAACCGACTTCGCTTCTCGCTTGTTTTTTAAAAAAGTTTCTTGGTGTCTTCTAGAAATACGTTATGTTTGTATTTACTGTAGTACAACTTTGGAACTGTAGTAAGATTCAGTAATTTTATGTTTTATGTCAATTCATATTTTTGATTTACTTTTGTTTAAATTTCAAACAACTTGTTAATTTTAATAGGGACTTACTATTTTCAATTCTAAATTGTATCTTGACTTATATTTTTGCAAAATAAAATGTTTATTAAAAAAAAGTAAAATGTTTATTTCTAATCCTAATCTTCCTATTTCAGACACCTTTCTCTACAAAGATAGTAGGGTAAAGTTAGGGTTATTTACAAAAAAAAATATTGTTATATATACCGAGCCATTGTGGCATTACGGGTAACGAAGGTGTTGATGCAATGGCTAAAGATGCTTGTTCAT
The DNA here is from genome assembly GCA_963082945.1 of Cerastis leucographa. NCBI lineage: Eukaryota > Metazoa > Arthropoda > Insecta > Lepidoptera > Noctuidae > Cerastis > Cerastis leucographa. Next base: position 12,396,106 of record OY720356.1, on the reverse strand, counting down.
ATTTATTGTCAGATCTCTCGCACAACACCCATCAGGGTTACGATCTATTGTCTCTTCCAAAACTGAATTTAAAGTGTTCCTCGCAGGAGCAGTGGGATATGTCCAGTAAAAAGAAAGGTAGTTTTTTTTTACGCAGTACAGCCGACCATAAAACCAAAACCGTGGTTTTTTCGTCAGAAAAAAAGTATCGAAAACTGTTGTTTCTGTCCTATGTAGAATTCGCTTAGGTTTTTGTTGCACTCCCGTATTTTTACACAAAGTTCATGTCCGTGACTCCTCTCTCTGCGAGTGCGGGTTGGAGGAGGTCACGCTGTACCACATATTTTTTGAATGCTCGTACAAAATACCACCTCTAGATTTGTATAGCCGTCTCCCTAGAATTAAAATCCCTCTTTCCATTAATTTCCCCTCTCTTCTAACATATTCCACTCCTGAACTGCTTGTGGCGTTGATGATTTTCATCCGTCACAATAATATAAAATTATAATATTTGTATTCCCCTATTCTGTGTGTGGATAAGACCTACGTATATTTTTAATGTTTTAACACCTATATTATTTATTTAATTATATACTTTTTGTTTGTTTCAGTCCAGTACTAACCCCAGAAGATCTACATTAAGTCCAATGTATCGTCAAAGTTTTTTCTTATAAATCGTTTTCTTGGAACGCTTTTTGTAAACACACTGTCTTGCTTTTCCAAATCACTTTCGACATTGGCAGAATAGTCGACATCGGCTCTGCTTGCCATAATTAAAAATAGAATAGAATAAATATTGTTATACTAAATAGGGAAAATTCAGATCGGCATTTGGCAATATTGAAAATCTGTCAAAGCCCAAAGGCGGATAATAAAAACATTCAATATTTCAATCGGATTGTTAATTTGTTATTAAAATCTTTGCATTTAATGTCGCGCATCGTTTTGTGCGCCGCACTGCTTCTTGAAGTGTACTGAGAAACATATTTCAAGTAATTACCACTTAATATTTTAGTGCAAGTCGTGGTAATTCTGGAATAACCTGTGGTTGAGTGAAAAGAAAACAACAACGAAAATGTCGACGAGCACAAGTGACCAAGATGTGAGCTATTGCTCGAGCTCACCAATATCTTACCCCATATATTCGCCACATAGTTCTCCGTCTCAGCAAGTTCCTCCGCTCGCTAACGAACTCTTTGAGCTAACTTGTACTGACAACAACCTACATTTTTTTATAAACAGTAAGTGCAATTTCTTTCATACTTTAGTGCAGTGCAGTGTCTGAAGTACCTGCCTTTGGAGAGTAGGTAATTACGTAAAGTGCACTGAAATAGATAACTTTTCCTAGAACGTAAGACAAGCCACTGACCAATAATTTTGATTTCCTATTATTAGTATTTCTTAAATTCCAGCCAATTTTTTTTTTGTTTTTGTGTTGAATGTCCTTGCAGAAAAATACGCATACATCCCAGCTAGCAAACACTCATCTTATAAATATCCCAAGACCATATTTTTTCCAGTCTCATATCAATCATATACTGATATATAAGTGTGGATTTGGGTGCACTTTATAAATACATATGTATTGCAATTGCCTTGTCTTGTAAAGTGTATTTAAAATCTTACTGAATTCTTACTGATGCTAATACAGTGAAACCTTACAGTTAAGTGGGCCCTGGATATGTGAGAACCTCTGTTATTGACAATGAGGTCCCAACACTTTTGCATTAAAATAAATAAGTTGACAAGGTCAACTTATTTATTTTAATGCAAAAGTGTTAAAATAAATAAGTTGTTATTCGATTTCATAGAATTTTCCGATATTTACCTCAATTATTGGGACTTTGTTGACCCGTATAAGTGAGGAAATATACCAGGCTTGGACAAGTTTTAAAGATTTCTTTTATAAACACTTCCACCTCTTCTGCTCTAGAGTGTTCCAGAGTATGTTCCGATGATAGTCCAATGTTAATTTACACATACCTATCTAAACAATAGAGGAATTTACATACAACACAAATACATATATTTATCTGTCTAATTACAATATGCCAATTCAGTTTCCTTTACTGTAATATTATAAAGAAGAATAATTTTCCTTATTAAAGAATAATCTTCAGACATATCGATCTGCCAAAAAAAATCCTAAATCCTAAATGAGTAATGCTATTTCCAAGTGACCTTAGATGTTTTATATACCTACTTTACAAGGATGAAGTTATCGGCAGAAGCTATTTTAGCAATAAAATTTATTAAAATATTTATGACACAATTTTCTGAGTTATCAGCAAAGTGTTATCTGTTTAACGAAAAAGGTTGTTGACTGTATTGTAACTTTCCAACAGCAACTTGCTACTGATTTGACAAAAAAAAAAAAAAATATGTTTTTGCCAAGTTTTTCTTATAAAGTTGTGATTGGAGTATCCTTTTATTTTAGGAGTCTAAAGCCTGTGTTAGGAGACTCCAATCTCCCATACTTATAAAGAAACTAGTTTCTTTTGGCAATGATGACAGAAAACAATATTAGTAAAAGGAGTACTAAATTAAGAAGTAAAAAATTTAATATGCATGTGGAAGATGGTGTGTGGGGAAAGTGTGAGTGAGTGTATGGGGAATGTGTGAGTGAGTGAATGATGTATGTCTGTGTGGAGCAGGGGGTGTGTTGGGTGAGTGAATAAGTGTTGAAAATTAATATGTGGGTGTGTATCGCTGCGTGAGTGTGTGGGATTGAAAATGATGTTGATTCATGTTTTATTTTACCAGCTCCTCCATGTCCTCATAAGTAAGTGGTTTAATCCAACTAGTTTGGATGTAGATAGGTACTGAGCTGAATGTTTTTTTTTAATATTGTACGCTGGCAAATGGTGGAATGCTGGCAGTTGTGTTTCATTAGAATAGTTTTGTTTAGAGATATAATTTTCTTTTTCTGTCCGAGAGTAAGTCACTACTTTAGGAAGAGACTTTGGGTAGGATATCTAATGTTCTCGAAGTAAATTCGTTTTTATCAGAGCATGTTGTGCCCGCTCAAGGTTATTAAATTTAGTTTTAGCCGCTCCTTCCCATATGGGTATGCAGTACACTAAGGCAGATTGTACCAAAGCCAAGTATATTTCGTTAAGGAGATATCTGGGGTTTTTTGTGTTTGTGGGAACATTTTTTGGTACATTATACCTCTAGAGTTTTGAAGATTCAGCTCGGTTTTCTGATCCTATTTGTAACCTGTTCAAGGTGGGGGTACCAGGATAGTCTATTGTTAACAACATCACCCAAATATTTGGTTTGTGATACTTTGTCTAGTGTTGGACATAAACAATTATTTGCATGATCATATTTATGTACTCATAAGTTGAAATCTCTTTGTTGTGCATGATTGAATATGCTGAAGCATATGTAATTTGTTTTAGCCTGGATTAATGTGAGTAGATTAGTTTTGAGACATCTAGCTATTTGGGTCATAAAAGCTTCACCGCTTAAGGCAAGCTCATGCCAGGTATTTGGAGTATCTTAGTGAATTTTATGAAAGGGAGTTTTGTTTAATTAAACATACAAAAACAAGTTATTGTGACTTAGCAGTATTGAGATTAAGTAATTGAATACTCATACTTAAAGTATTAAATACAATATTTGTATTGATTGTTTTTATTACTTTTAGTATCTTATATACGGGCATGTGCTTCCAAAGATTGTTGCGATGATTATCCAATGTTGAACTACACATAATGTCTGTCTAGTAATTTTATTTAAACTTAAAAATGCTTGATAAACAAAAGAAACATTTTGCACACAGCCACAGCCAGACCATGCCTACGTATCACGGAACAACCCCAGAAACACTTCAGGTTCCGATATTCCAGCGAGATGGGCGGCACTCACGGATGTCTCCCGGGCAAGACTATGGGTCCCAACAGACAAAGGACTCATCCAACTGTAGAGGTAAGTTTTTATTTCTAACCTTGCAAGGTTTTTTTCCTCTTATTTACACAAACGTTGCAGTCACTGATGGATCAGTGACTGCAACGTTTGTGTTCATCAGGACGTCTTATGAGTCAAAATCCAATTTGAATATAAAGACAATGATATTATTATCTATCTTCTAGAATAAATTCAGACTTTACTGGCTTCAGTATTTTAAGACTGCTGTTGGACTGTTATATTGTCATGTTTTTAGCATTTAATGTATTAAAATTTAATTAGTTCCAATTAGAACACACGGCTACACATCAAGCTATAATTTTCCAGTAAAACATGGCCTCGCTTTGTATAGTATTCCTGTACAACGAGGGATCCGCATAAACTGGTTTTGTATTGCTGGATACGTCGTCGTGCGTACCAACTCGCCGTTCTACGAGAAATTCATCATGGAAAAACCCAATCACCAAAAAATCTAACAAAAATGTTATAATACGCATATAAAGTAATGGTATTATTAATACCATTTGAAAAAAAAATATAGATAAGAAGCCATTTGAAAAAAATAAGTTTGTACGGTACACATTTGGAGAACTGATAATTACTATCAGTTCTCCAAAATAATTAAATTCGATAGATGTACTGAAATGTTATATTTTTTTAAGTATATTTGTAACAAATTTATGACGATACTGATAACATAGTTCTTGGGATTTGCAATAACATGGAAGTCAGCGCTATAAAATTAATTGGATAGGTTATCGACGCTAAAACAGTTATTATAAATGTTGATGAACGAGTTTAGGGAACGCAATCTCTGTTGGAGAGGAAGAGCTTTTCTCCTTCTATTTTCCCATACAAGTTTTTTGATTGTGACCAAACATGAATTAGGTGTGAAACAAAAAAGAGCGAAAAATAGTCTGACGTCTCACAGGGAAGAATTAATGATAAAACGTGATAATTATGTCTATCCTATTTATCTTGGGATAACATAATGAGGTTTTATCACTTTTAAAGTTCGAGAACATTATATTTTTCAGAGACACTTTACACAAGCAGTGACAAGCATCTCCTCGCTTAAAGGTCAGCTCACACCGAGACGCGACGCTGCGCGCGCACACTTTTAAAGAGCGATTCAAAATATAACTTTATTTTCTACACGAAAAGATACACATTATCATCTCACACGTTGTGAGAATTCAGAATACGTTGCGCAACGTATTCTGAATTCTAACAAGTGCGCGCAGCGTCGCTTCGTGTCGCGTCTCGGTGTGAGCTGACTCTAAAACGTGATCTTAAAAACATGTGTAAAAGCATTATGTAATTGTCATAAACTTTCTTTTTTTATTTAATTTAATTAATCCAATATGCTCTTTACAGCTGCAAAACTACAGTGGAAAGGCTCTTTTAATATGTAGTTTGGCCCAACACAACAACACAGACGAGCATCCTCACAAGTTGTTTGAATTTGAAAAGGACAAAACCATGAGTTACCCAGTACCAGATCAGGGAAGCTATAAAGTCGGGTAAGTGCTTCACGAACATTGATAGTTAGACTGTTTTATTGACTTAAACATTTTTGTAAAACTACTGATTGACAGTCGAAACACTAAACTATGAGTGTGTTCTCGCATTACAATGTGCGTGTCGTTAAACCTTTTGAACGCCCCAATCAGATATAGCCGACAAATGAAAACGTGCCCAACACGCCACCGTTCGGCTAAAGCCGACAAGAAAATGGCAAAGTTCATCAAGCTACAACAATCTGTCAAACTTAATAGATTTTCGACTTTATTGTTAAAGTATTACGTTCAAGGTTGATTGGGAAAATTTTACAGTTTCGGGTACCTTATGCGTTTGTACAAAATAAATATAATAAATTAAGTTTTCTGTGTTGCTTTTTTCTATTATTTAAAACTACATTAGTGACATATTGTAAAAAGGCACAAAGATTATTACATTTCACTAGAAAAGACAATCATCAAAAATACTAATCAAAAGCCATAAAGAGTTGTGCTTCTCCACGCCACAGTCGGCAAGACACGACAGCTAGTGCTGAGTAAGTAAGGTAAATCATATTTCAAAATGAAATACTAGCTTTTTCCCGCGGCTTCGTTGCGTTAAACCTACACCACCTTACCCATGTGGGGATATAGGTGTTAACATCACTTTACTTTATCTATGATCTAATTTTCACCAGTTTTCCGGGCATCTGTATTATACATACCTCTAAAAAAGATGTGGCCGAACTTCTAATCAAGAAGTTCACCGAACGATACAAGAATTCCAACATCAATATGAACATGAAAGACGTAAGTATTATACCCATAAATATATTATGTGTATATAATATGATAAAAGATCCAAAACTTTATACCCGTATTCAAGTTTTATCGACTAAATCGCTGAGCCTATTGTGAATAAATTTAGTGAAGAGGTAACTGAAACTCTATCGTAGAAAATGTGAAATACCCTAACGAGGTGAAATAAACTGAAACAAAAAAAAAAAACGAAATTTGCCTACACAAAAAGAGTCGCGGGGAAGTTGGTCGCTATTTTCTTGTAAAGCAACTACAAACTTATTTGAGATTTAAATACCAAAATAGTCTGACCCTTCGCCGTATATATACGCTAAGGTTCAAATTGCCAGTGACGAAATATGTTAAGTATATGCTTATGCTTGCAAATATTTTAAGAGGTCAATCTTCAACGGACGTGTATGTGTATGTTTCGTTATAATAGCACATTGTTTACAAAGCTCGAAGTGCCTCTAATTGCATTGTCCTAATCATTATTATTTAATAACGTTAATAAAATTCATTGTATATAATCATACAATTTTAATTTTCGAGCTTATCTATCCTTGATTAGATACAAATATGGCGCCCACATTTGCGCCACATCATTGAGGAATACTAATACAAGGTGTTGTATTGCATCTTCGTCCAAATTCAGGATGTTGTCACAACACTGCTTTTTAGGGTTCCGTACCCAAAGGGTCAAACGGGACCCTATTACTGAGACTTCGCTGTCCGTCCGTCCGTCCGTCCGTCTGTCACCAGGCTGTATCTCATGAACCGTGATAGGTAGCCAGTTGAAATTTCTACAGATTATGTATTTCTGTTGATGCTATAACACTAAATACCTACTAAAAACAGAATAAAATAAATATTTAAGGCTCCTATACAAATAATGCAGTTTTTGCTCGTTTTTATAAATAATGGTACGGAACCCTTCGTGCGCGAGTCCGACTCGCCTTTGCCGGTTTTTTTGTTTATTTTTGTCAGTATTTCAGAATAAAACGAATAAACGTTTAAATTTTTTTGTATGTGTGTAAGCGAGGTTATAAGGCGAGAATTAGACGACCCCGTTTAAAACCCGGGTTCACACTTACCGATTTACACAAATAAGAATAAAAAATATCTACCCATCTTATTATTGATTTAAGTCGAGAATCATTAGCATAGTTACCTCCTTGAATTTGACGAGGATGCAAAACAACACCTTGTATAGACGCTGAAATTTTTGTGGTTGTTTCTCGAAGCGAAATGGTTATTTTTTTTTAACAAAACCATTTAAGTTTTCAAGTGTAAGTAAGTACTGTCTACATACGCCAAATAGTTCTGTCGCCGGAAAACTATCATTAAAAGTTATTTCATATTATATTTTTTGAGGTAGATGCACAGGAATGGAACAACTCAGGCTAACTTTAGCTTTCATCTCTTCTTTGTTGTATTAGTGTAGATAATTAAAATACCAGTCCATTAGGTTTTTTCCACTAAAATACTTACCCGGTTCTTAGCCAAAAAGGTAAAAACCTGTGTATTGCCCCTCGGGTTCTTACCCACCTTGAAATCTAGTTTTGATTAAGAGTAATGCAATTCTGTTAGAAATGTGGTATGTACATCTATATTTTGTTTTGTTTATTTTTTAGGTGGAAGTGCAATGTGATAAAATGGCCCAATCGATAGATCTAGACATCCTACGGTTGAAGTTCAGCGCGCACGATATGGATACCGGCAAAGAGATCTGTGAGCCTGTTTTCTCGGAACCGATTCATAACAAGAGTAAGTTTTTTCTTATATGCAAACATCCCGCCTAGTTGCACTGAACTTGATAATATTATAGTTGGGACCACTAATATTATGTATAATGTTTACATAATGGGTATAAAAAGACCCTTCAGGAATCTGAAAGGCACTTGTTCTTCCCGTTATTACTATCTATTTCTGTTTAGGACCGTACCTGGGAACCTAGTTACAGAGACAAACAAACGAAATGAAAGAAAAAAAAAACTTTTACCCTACTGAGATTATTTCAAAAGAAACTGAAACAAGGCGTATAATGTTTTTTATTATCATTGTTTAAATGTTACACTTAGTATTGTTCCTTCACTAATTCTTGACATATGTCAACCGTGCCGTCCTTCACAATCAATCTCTGGTAGTTATCCGTCATCATAACTTCATCTATAATGGCACAAACACCTTTCACAAACTTCGGTTTTCCCGATGAGGTCCCGGAAAGTAGCCAGGCTAGGCGGACGCGGATATCTACATCGGATCCATGCAGGGCCCCGAAGAAGCGTCCGTGTAGCTCCTTACTCTGCCATACTTCCCTGCGGTCATTAGTGTGAAGCACTGCAGATTTGCGCTAGTTCTCTTTAGCCAAGGAGAGCGGGGTGAGGTCCATCGTGACCACATCTTGATGCATCTCCACGTCGGCTTGTAAGAAATATTCCCTGAGACTGCATATCTCGCGTTGTGGAGAGTCTTAGCGTTTAAAAGGCCTCGACCTCCACAACTCCGCGGGAATCATTATTATTTACTTAAAACTTGGGTATGGAACTTAGTTGTGGACGGTGAGTGATGGGCTAGCTCACCGTCCGTCCGTCTCATGACGACTGGCCGTGTCGATGGCGCGTACGTGTTCCACGCGCGCCTCAAGATGTCAGCAAACCGGAAGGGGTCCGAGAGAGCCGATGCCTGCCAGGGTTGCGGGACTGTTCGAAAGAGATACCGTGGCCCTGGAACACAAAGGGCGAAGAAGGAACATGGATGGGTTTTAGTCAGTACACTCAGTACAAGTCTGACACTCCCTCCCGCTCCGCCCAGAGCGGGAGAAGTCTTTTGATGATTTCCCATCCGTAAAAAAAAGGGTATAGAACTTAGTTGGCATATTAAAAAAAATGTATATCATAAGCTCTATTCAAGTATTATTTTAGATAGCCAGCAAAAACGAAATTGTCCGTTCTGGGTGATCTCAGATATTGTGTGGTTGAATAACTTCTCGGTGAATTTACTTACGACTTAAGTTAGGTGTAATAATAAAAAATGAGGTTTATTATGTTATGCTCTATCTAAATAATAAGTTTATTTTAGTTGGTCTGGCGCTTTTGAAAATACCTAGCCCAAAAATGTATGGACGGTGGGTACCCGGTTTAAAAATGAAAAAGTTTGGAAGCGGCTTTCAATTTCAATATTGTCCGCATAAGTAATTTGCCGTCATATTTTTCATAAATAATGCATATTGTTCTTTCAGTATTTTTGTTAATAAAAATAAATTAAAAAATCCTGTTAGTTTGATGTACATAATGCTTGGTTTGACGGCTTCGTAAATGGTCTATTCCTTGTGTTAGTGGTCGCGACAAGAACTTAAAAGCAATTTTATGGTGTTACGGACATAATATTTTGGAACCCATATTATACTATGTGAAGTGGCAATTTTTATTGATATGTACAAGCAGTTTTATTGATTTTAAGTCCTTTCCTTACTAAGCCTTTCTTCTCTTCCCTGACATAATAAAATGTATTTCTTTTGTGTAGAGAGTACAAAAACTAACGACTTGAAGATTAGCCGTATAAGTCGTTTTTTCGGAACTGCTTCTGGAGGTGATGATGTCTTCATATTAGTGGAGAAGGTGAGAAAAGGTAAGTTCTTAAACGATGTAATGTCACAACATATTTTTTTTTAAATAGTAGAGAAGTTTCTCTTTTAATTGATAAATCAAAGGACTTATACGCTGTGTTCTTGATTGGATTTGCCATCGGGCAAAAATGACAAACTTTCATTCAAAATTTGGTCTTCTATTTAACTGATTACTATTATGATAGTGAAAATTTCATGACTTTAAACTTACTCTGCCGCTTACGGGATAAGTTCCGTGATTGTGAGTTCGTCCGGATAAGTGTAGTTTTGATTATAATACGACTCATTGTTGAAGTTGATGCACGAATAGTTAAAATCCAAAGCATTTTCACTGTCGTAGATCATCCTTTGTCATTCACATGCTTAGTCGAAACTCTTCATAATTTTCTGAAACAAAAACAAATAACATTTTCATTACTCATACTCTGAAAGTAGATCTGAAGTTGCCTGAAGAGCGGGTTGAAAGTAATACTTTTCAGCCCTAGGGAGAATCGCTTTCAACTGACAGATGTCAAATTATTTAAAAAAAAAAATAGTTCTATTTTCACATTTTTATTGAACCATGTTCCAACTTTCTATGCAGCCACGATGTAAAATTGAAATAACTTAAGTTAAGTATTGATTAAAGGATATATATATTTAAAACACTTTATTATAATTTAGTTTCAACAGTTTTATTTAAACAACTTAGATATGGGCAAAATATTTACCATTTTTTCAATGATGAAAATGAAAAATAAAGGCTGAATAGCTGGCTGGCCACAGAAAAAAAAAACAAAACAGGCGGGAAAGCGGCAAACGGTTTGACTCATTTTTTCTTTAGCTAATTCATGTTTTTATTTTTACTTTCCTTGTACTATTCGTAATGAAAAGCACAGTGTTTTCCTCGGGTTAAAGACTTATTTAGTCCCTCGAACTATTGGCGCCCTCACTTCGTTCGTGCGCCAAACCCCGTCTCGGGACTAAATAAGTCACTTTCACCCCTAGGGTAACAATGTACTATTTTTGCTTCGTACGTCCATACACATTTTTAGTCAAGGATTATAATTGAATGAACAGAAAACAAAACAAGTTGAAAGGAGTGAGAGGTAACAAAAAATATTAACAAAAAAACGGGCCAAGTGCGAGTCTTACTCGCACACAGGGTTCCATAGCCCCAAACAATATAATAACAATGTTTTGAACGGTCATTCATTAGTAAACCTTCACTCAACCGCAAAACTAAATTTGTTTTTCATAGTAAGTTAATGAAAAACAAAGTTACTGCTGCAGTTTGGTGAAAAAGTCCCATATCTCAAAAACTAAATATCAAATCTTATTCAAACCAATTTTCGTTGAAAGTTTTTTTTACGTTCTACATCCCCTTATTTTTTCAGAATTTTCCTCCTCTTACTTTAGAAATTAGACGGGGGGGGGCACGTTTTACCACTTTGGAAGTGTATATCTGTCAAAAGATTGACTTTGAAAAAAAATGGTTTCAGGAACCTCTATGTCATTTTTAAAGACTTATCTAAAGATACCCACACGTATAGGTTTGAAGTTTTTTTAACCTTTTAACCGCCTACGTCGGATTAATCCGACAAATATTTTCGGGTCCATTTCGCCAGGGTCGTATATTTCCGACTAAAATACCACAACTCGTTTAATGTGCTTTTTTATTTCATTACGCTATATTCTATCAAAAAGTTGTTTATATTAGATAAATAGTTAAATAAGTAATCATTTACAATTAAATGCACTTTAGTCTCTTAATTAGAAGTCCTTAAAATAATGTCCGAAGTTCAACGAAATTACTAATATTATTTTTAGAAAATTGTATTGATGTACAACGCCCATGTCGGAAAAATCCGACATTAGGGACGGGACAGATACGATACAAAAATAAACATAAATCAAAATATTTCTCTTTATACTGACTAATCTATACTAATATTATAATGCTGAAGAGTGTTTGAACGCGCTAATCTCAGGAACTACAGTTGGAATTTAAAAAATCTTTTTGTGTTGGATAGTCCATTTATCGAGGTTGGCTATATAGCATCACGCTACGACCAATAAATATAAAATAGTATAATTGAAAAATGTTGCAAAAACGGGAAAAAAATATTCTATTAGGTAGGGAAGTCGGGTAGGTACATAGGTGCGCTAGGTAGGTAGGTAGCCAGTAGCCGGGAGCGAAGCCGCGGGCACAGCTAGTTAACTATAAAACAAATACATCAATTGTCAATAAAAAAAACACAAATAAAGTAAATTTACTTGTGTTACTTAATAAAGCTATTTGGATTTGATTTGATTTTGACTTGTGAAATGTCAGCGACTTATTTGATGGTTCCCATCCCTAGCCTACATGTTCCGAAACTTACTTTGTTAGTACTTCCTGCGCCACGGTCGGATAAAGACGACCGCTTCTTACGTCATAAACGAGTGCCGACTTGTGGAATTTTCCATTTGTGTTGTGCTTATGCATGTAGTTTTACATTCGTGTGTCGATAAATTTAACTCTGAGTTAAGTTTTTCGTGCAAGTATCCCTTAGTGTAATACAAATTGTGATAAATATCTTTATCATTTAAGTCAATAGGTAAACAGTTATTGACATTGCCCAAGTATTTTTTTTATTTCGTTTGTTGTTAAATTATTTTAATACAAACTGTGATTGCGATTATTATCGTAACCTAGATGGTTACGATAATTAGTCAATACGTAAATTACTACTATTGAGAAAATAAAAATAAATTGTGATTTCAGACTATTGTATTTTATTATACTCAAGCTTATATTATAAATAACTATTGTCTGACAATTACGTAAGTCAATTAAAAAGTTCAAAACAACAAATAGTAGGTAATAATTCCAAAAATGTTATTGAAACAAACTTGTTAAACTTTAATGTATACGAAACTAGTACTTATTAAAACGAAATATCGACATCGAAAAAGTTGAGTATTGCACTTCCCTCTTTGTTGTAGGTATTTATTTTTCGATTCACTGTGCCGGGCGCTGGGGGCACGACAATTGATATGAAGTCGGGCGGTTAAAAGGTTAATTTTTAGTTTCTGTTCCTTGTGGGGGGGGGTTTCCCAATCTATATTTTTTTTTATTTGTGTACAAAAATCATAAAGCTGTTAACAGAATACATCTACCTACCAAGTTTCAGCTGTGTAGTGTTAATAGTTTCGGAATAAATTGGCTGTGACATACGGACGGACAGACTGACAGACATGACGAATCTATAAGGGTTCCGTTTTTTGCCATTCGGCCACGGAACCCTAAAAAGGCGATTACTTGATAATTATAAATATTTGCTTAAATTCTGTCTAATTCTGTCACAAATACACACAAATAAAGAGCTACTCGTGTATGTTTACTCTACAGGCGCATGTACAATGGTTTTAGAGATACACGATGCTGCAAAACGTCACTCCAGCAGGAAATGCTGAAGCTAAACAAATCATATTTATCGGCACACATTTTTGCACAAATATAAGCTGCCTGAATTTTCTGCTGGAACAACGTTACTCCAGCAGGAATCGTTTTTTCCAAAACGACAATGCCCGCGAATTATTTATGTGGCGCACATTTACAGCAGATCACACACTAATTATACGTTCCACTCATATCACTCTGAGCCACTTTCCTGTTGGAGTAACGTACACTGTAAACTGTGGTTTTAAGATAATTGATTTCCTGTTTAGTCTGTTAACGCTACCGCGCTGATAGGATTTTATTGCAGCTTAATTTTTAGGCATGGTTTATATATTTTGCTTTAGAATGGTTCGTATCGATATAATTTAAAGCCTACTAAAATAAAAACTTAACTAAGCCTGTAGTAGCAAGTTTAGTTAATGGTCCCCTGCTGCAAAAGCTAAATTTAAACTGGTGACGCTGTCCATCAACGATTTCCTTGTAGCACCTCAAGCTCAACTTACTTCCTTGTACAGCTCATACCAACAAAAAATATTGGTCTGAGAACATTCATTGTTATTTGTGGACCAATGGCCTGTAAAACTTCAAATTCTTGTTTTCAGTTAACAGGATTTCCCTGTAGCTTTACTGTAGTGTAAAGTTTAATTTATTTCAGAACTAGCTGCTGCCTTATACTTCTTTCGCGTGGAAATTTTCATGTGTTTTTCAGGGATAAATTATACATATAAACCTTCGTCTTGTAACATTCTGTCTATTGATGAAAACCGAATCAAAATCCGTTGCGGAGTTTAAAGATGGTGGAAAGCGACTTTGTTTTTCATCCCCGACCAAAAAAGAGGGGTGTTATAAGTTTGACGTGTGTATCTGTGGATCTGTGTATCTGTGGATGTGTGTATCTGTCTATGGCATCGTAGCTCCTAAACGGATAAACTGGTTTTGATAAAATTGATTTCGTTTGAAAGGTATTTTAATCAAGTGTTCTTAGCTATGCTTCGATAAAATCTGCTCAGCCGTTTGAAGGTCATCACCTCTTTTCCAGTCGATGAAGGGGTATATTTGAAATTTGAAGTCTTGTCACTTGTCACCATGGGCATTGCCGGGTGGGGGCGGCTGCACCTCTCTTCTCCCTTCCTTGTTTTTGTTAATTAGCGAAAAGTGACCAACACCGAGAAATTTGGAAGTAGTGGGGGGAAGCCTATGCCCAGGAGTGGGACAGTCAAGGCTAAGAAAATATAATATAAGTTTAAAAAAAGCGTCGTCGTAGCTTCGGGGGTCCGCTAAGTAGACCGCTTAGAACAAGCACAAAACAAAGCGGACCCCCGACGCTACGACGCCGCTTGGATTCATTATTTAAGTTTTTCAGAGCTTTTTTGTGTCGGGGGTTTCTTTTTTAAATTTAATTTTTATTTCATACTTTTTAAACTTATATTATATTTTCTTAGCCTTGACTGTCCCACTCCTGGGCATAGGCTTCCCCCCAGATTTTTTGTGTCGAAAGTTTCTTAATTTTTAAATTATGTAGAGATGACTATTGAAAATATGTGTTGTATTAAAAGTATTTCTTCCTAAATCACAATACAACAATACTTACCTACAGCTAAGTATATTTTTTCTCAGACAACATTATGATTCGTTTCTTCGAGTTGGACCACAATGGCGAAAAGAGCTGGTCTGCTGTGGCCCAGTTTACGAGAAGTGACGTCCATCACCAATATGCCATCGTGTTTCGGTAAGTACCAGAAAACTGCACCTCTGCTCTCAGCTTTAAGTAGAGACCGGATTATATGCAATTACATAAAATAAAGAAGGCCTGCATAGCTTTTGGTCACACCAAAAGACTTGTTGGTATAAAATTGGGTCTCAATCCAAAGATCACAGTTTGGCTGTACACATCAGTTATCAGATCAGTCAGACCCTCTTAACCTATGGATCAGTTGTATGGTGGCCCAGAACACAACTAACAACAGTAAAAACGATACTCCAGAAGCTACATCGCCTAGCGAGTGTAACAGCTACTGGATGTATGAAAGCCACTCCCATCAGCCGCTTTAGAGTACGTCTTAAACTTGAGACCTCTAGATCTTAGCATACAGGAAGAGGCGAAGATAGCCACCTTAAGATTAAGATCGAACGAACTGTGGAAACTAAACTCAGAGACAACACACTCAAAAGTTCTACAAGGTGTTTCAAAAGGAAATACCGCTCCTGGATGCACCCATGGACAGAACTAAAAATATTAAAATCTAAATTGATTCCACTGAATTAACAAAAATAAAATTAAATATCCTAGCATTTTATAGATTCAATCTCTTAGTTTTATATACAGTATGTTAGGTTAAACGAGGGACATATTGAGGGAGGGTATTCAGTATTCGATTCTCGTCCCAAATATGTAAAAAACCTATAACGTATATAGAAGAATTTTTAATGTTTCGTTTAGTGCCTAGATATTTTGGACTGTCCTAAGCCAGGTAAGTTTAAAGTATGAAGGGAAAATGGATTATACCTAAGAGTCATTGACCCGCTCACATGTTCTGCGATAGTATTAAGTCGCTAGCGCAAGGGTGTATACACGTTGCGTGACATTTGCGAAAATTTTGGTATGGTTCTGTCTGTTATTTATCAGTGTTTTTTTTTTGTTTATATTTTTATTAGTATCATGTTAGCATGTACTATTATGGGTTTGAATATGTCCCTCGTTTAAACTAACATACTGTAATTGCATAGCACATGGGTGTGTACAATAACTGAGTTCCTACATCATTCATTGACGCGTATTTACCCTGGGGCGGTTGAGTGCATGTCATGCGCACTCAAATGTCACGCTCATGGTGGCGGGTGTGTCGGGTAATTTTGTTTCCTTCAATATGGTTGAGTTGAATGATGGCTGATGGATTCACGAACATGGCGTATGTATGCGTCATGTTCGTGAACGGGCGCTGTCAGTTGTTTGACTGTTGTTGTTGACTGGTCATCTCTTAGCTGCCACGGTTTATTTTACTTACTATACTTTTGAATTATTGATTTAATCTTTTACTCTGGACGCTCTTAGCTTGCACGTATTTCTACATAGTTCTCACATATTTGTGATTTTCAACATGAATGATGTAACCAAGATTTTGTTACAATATTATGATTTAAAAGAGTGTCCATTGAGTTTCTTGTCCATTCTTCTCCAGAGATCTACGCTTTGGAATTCCAAAACAAGTACTGTAGTTGCTCATTGGCAACTACAGTACTTTCACAAGTTATTATGCCCTGTGACTGGGATCGAAAATTCGTAAGACGGATTGACATTAGGATACGAAGGAATTTGAACTTTATGACATCTGTCATTGAGTTTGGGTTTCCAAAATTGGATAATTATCTTATGCACAAATAAAACCTTCGGTTTCTCCAAAGAGGTAAAATTCGTAAGGCGAATTGTAATAGTTCTGAAGTGTTAAATTTTTAATGTAATAAAAATTGTCATGTTTGTGTACGATAGCGCAATAAATGAAAAACTTGAGAGGTGTCAAGGGACACCCGGATGGAACGAAGTTCCTTTCACGTACATAATATCAATACATTTTAGATTTAAGTTAGTGTGCGAAAAATAAAATATTTAATTTAAGGAAGATTAATCCTTAATTCGAAGCAATACGTCCTATTTAACTGCACAACCGAATTTGTACTTTGTAGTTTGGTCACTCAAAATAATAATCATATCTATCCTTACTCACATACACACCCCTATTGTACGTAATTTAAGGAAATTTCAACTTTATTTTAAAGAAATAAAGCTTACAATAGCTTACTATAGCAAAAAGTGTCGTGACAACTTTTCGTAAGAATTTTTTCCGTCTAGCCCCCTTTCACAACGCGCGATAAGGAACTTCGTTCCAATGTTGTATTTTACCACATAAATGATAGTACTTATATACTGATAATTAAAGCAATTCGTGCAAAATGATTCCCATTCCAAAATATCAAAAATTCACACGTTAATATTCATGTTTTCACTTTTGCCGGCACTCCCGGAGTGCAACCCGATTCCTTTTTGTTTTTTGACTTTCAAAAGTGCCTGTAATGGTCTAATTGAAATAATTAAATTAGAATAGATTCAATTAAATTAGAATAGATTCAATTAAATTAGAATAGATTCAATTAAATTAGAATAGATTCAATTAAATTAGAATAGATTCAATTAAATTAGAATAGATTAAATTAAATTTGAATAGATTCAATTAATTTAGAATAGATTAAATTAAATTTGAATAGATTCAATTAAATTTGAATAGATTCAATTAAATTTGAATAGATTCAATTAAATTTGAATAGATTCAATTAAATTAGAATATACAGGGTGTAACGGAAAGGGTATATACATCCTTAAGGGTGTGCTACAGACCATCAAACTGAACATGTTTCTCATCATAAAATGGTTTTCAGCAAAAAAAATATCTGCTGCCCCATAGAAAATTACAATACCTATTCGACCCAAATGTATAGGCAGCTGATATTTTTTTTTGCTGCAAAAAATTTTTTGTATTGAGAAACATGTTCAGTTTGATGGTCTGTAGCACACCCTTAAGGATGTATATACCCTTTCCGTTACACCCTGTATTCAATTAAATTATATTCAAACCATTTCATTCAGGCTACTAAAAGGCACTTTTGGTTTTGTATAGCTTGATTGGTTGTTGTACGTACTACTACTAGTACATTGGAAAAACAAAAAAAAAACTATTCTTTCTTGTTTTCTTCCTTACTATAGAGATAGTAAGGAGGACCATAAGTAGGAATAGTGTTTTTACACGTAATCTATGTAACGTGATATTTTCCCTAATAGGACACCTGCGTACAAGAACCCGGAGACGCCTGTAGACGTGCCAGTCTTCATAGAACTGGTGAGACCTTCAGATGGCTGCACCAGCGAACCTAAGGAGTTCAAGTACAAGGCGGACCAAGCTCACAAACAGAGCAAGAAGAGGAAAGCGGAATCGCCCTATTGCTCTATCGGCAGTTCATCTAGTAAGTCGTAAGATAATGTTATATGCCCGGGCGTTGTGCCTTTTATACCATTGCGATAAGGTATGAATTAAATTGACGCGTATTCCTAAAAATGTGACATCTGGTTATTTGTTTTTTAACCTATGACCTAGCTATCGATTTTGCTGAGATATAAAGGTATGTCGATTGCCGTCTTGTTGTTGCCAAAGTTGTTTTGTTTCATCACAATGTTGTTTCCTAATTCGTCGTGATCTGATGACGAGGTTTAAATAATGAAAAACGGTTATGGATCTTTTTAATGAAAAAAAACAAAATATTGACTGAAATATAAGTACCTAGTTTTTTAAACAATTTTATTGTACTTTGGATCTTTTAAAATCTGGGTTAAATACATTTTATTATCATAATATAATATCACGCCTGTAATTCTCGAAGGATTAGGCAGAGATGTACCTAATAGTACACCCGCATTTTGCCAGTTATATTTAGGTCCCATGTAATAGGGGGCGAGCCAATTGCCATCAACCGGGCCCAAATTCAGAATCTGTGGTGGCTACTGAGAAATCCGTAATAACAATTGGCTCGACCCGGGAATCAAACCTAGGACCTCATGCCCAGCAGTCGCCATTGCGACCACTAGACCAATGAGGCAGTATAAAAACAACAATTACACTTCTGCAAATAATGAGAAGTTTTGTATGAATTAACAATCAATCAATTTGTTCTAGGTGTACCATTGAGGAATGGCAGTGACATTCCCATATCCGTTACCAATCATGTAAGTAAGTTTTTTTTTTTCATATTTTTGTAAACAAGTCTAGACTTTTCTGTAGTTTTTATTTGACTATGAAGCTATTTGTGGGTATGAACTGGTCTCCTATTAAGAAGTTTGGGCACTTTAGGTTTAATTTACGATGACATTTTCAAAAAGCCTCTTCTACTTCTTCTAGACACATAGAATCTTAGATTCCCATAATCATCATCATCATCATTAGCCTATCATGTTCCCACTGCTGGGACACAGGCCTCCTCTCCTATGAGAGGGAGTGGGCTGTAATCCACCACGCGGGCCCAGTGCGGGTTGGTAGATGTCACATGTCTTCGAATTTTTGGTTCTAGGACATGCCGGTTTCCTCACGATGTTTTCCTTCACCCTTTTTGAGAGCAGCGATGGTGAAATAAATTACACAAAGTAATGCGCCTGCCTGGGTTCGAACCCACGGCTTACTGCTCGTAAGTCGGGGCTGCCACCATTGGGCCACCGCCGCTCTCCCATAATATTCAACCTTAATGTGAATTTATTTTTATGCAATTTAGGATTCAACTTGTACTTTTAAGTCCATTGCATGCAATAGGGATAGTGCTTGTTAGTAACATAACAGAAGGAAGGCTTGTAATCCCCGAAGATTTAGGCAGAAGTGTTCCTTATAGCACATCCACATTTCACCGGTTACGTTTCAGTAATAGGGTTCTCGCTATTATCATCCACTGACGCGCAATTCCAGACTCCGTGTTTGCTTCTGAGCATTTCTAATGGAAAAACCCAACAATACTTTGCTCGCCCTCTCACTTCACTAGCTGCATCTCTGTCTCACACTGAAGTATGATTAAAACAATCCATACTTCCATACTAATATTATAAATGCGAAACTCACTCTGTTTGTTTGTTTGTATATTTGTTTGTTACCTTTTCACGACTAAACGGCTGATCGGATCTTAATGAAATTTGGCAAGAAGATAGATTTCAACTTGGGGAAGGACATAGGCTATATATCATCAAGCTACGACCAATAGGAGCGGAGCAGGGGGTCTACTCTCTAAGCACGAAATCCGTAGTTTCGGCCGAAGTTACGGTCGTTTCCTACTCTGTATCACTTACGGACACGAGATTCGTTTGGCGCCCGAACTAAAAATGAATGACAACACGATTGGACAGTTGTCCTTACTCCCGATGTGTTTTCAAAACTCATGAATCCGTAAATATTAGGGAGTAGGGTACATTTCGAAGTATAAAGCTAGGAACGGACGGACCCGTATTTTCGTTCACGGACTTAGAGAGTAGACCCCCAGTAATGAAAAATGTTGCGAAAACGGGGAAAATGTGACGCAGACGAAGTTGCGCGGGACAGCTAGTATTGCTATAAAGCCGGATTTACATTATGAAACAAGTGTCATGCATGATAAAAGTAGTTTCGTGAAACAAATTTCAGCACATGTGAAACTTCTTTCGTTTAAATTATAGTGTCGTGAAATTATCAGTATCGCGGAGATAATGGCCCTGTCAAAATCAATGCTGCATTTTATGATGCAAAACGTCGTTGTAGAAATGATAAAATAAAAAAAAAGGTTATCTCGGAACAAAAGACGTTGGTGGATTCGAGGATGGGTTGAAAAAAAACATCTGGGTGCAACAATTGTATATTTTTATCGCCTTTCCAACGGTGGTTAGCCATTTTTGGTGCGTACCTATTTGTCAGCAATCCAACAAAAAACCACACGTCCACTCAGCGCAGGTGCTGTCGCGACCCTAGTTTCGCGTCGCATTTACATGATGAAATTAGATGCATGACATTAGTTTTACAAAAAATATGCGCATAAGATAAGATAAGATAAGATAAGATAAATTTATTTGTCAAAAACACGTGTAGGTTTACAATCAGTTGGAATGATTACAAAAAAAAAAAAAAATATAGTTTCAACATGTTTTGCCTAGAAAGGCGTACAAATACCACAATAATATAATTCAAAGCACAAAATACACGCATAGCACGAAACTACTCCAGTGTCACAAAAGTAATGCGTGCATTGTAAAACTGAACGTTTACACGTGAAATTACTGGTCGAATTAGTGTTATAAAACTAATTTCAAGCCACTAATTTCGTAATGTAAATCCGGCTTAAGAGATTATGGGAGGCCATCTTGGTATCTCACCTAGGGCAACATGCACAGCAGTGGCATGCTCAATGTCATACAGTCATCATCATCATTCTCTTGCCCTTATCCCAATTTTTTATTAACAGGTGGCGTACCATGACGTCATAAAACATTATTGTTCCATTCTTATTCCAGAGTGAAAAAGAGACGGAGCTATACAGGTCGTCTAGCTCCATCTCTTTCCCACTCTGGAATAGGAATGGAACAATTATGTTTTAAGCGTCATAATAACCCCCCAGGTTTAGACAAGTAATGACACACTTGTTTACATAAAGCATGCATTTCTTTTATAAACATTTCCATCTATTTATATGTGGTACATTTCGAGCTCTCATTGTGGTACCCTCTATAAATAAGACAACTGTCATGTTAACCTGCTTATTTGGTAAACTGGGTAAATGAAAAGCCTCTATAAGTGATAACTAAATCTAGGTCGACGCAGCATGTCTTCTTCTTCTTCCATACTTCTCTATTACCTACTTGTCATCTCATGAGACACCTCCTTTCTTGCCATATCATCCTTCACACAGTCCATCCATCGTCAATGTCCTACAGTATTCTTCGTAATACTATTATATCCATTTTTTATGCGAACATAACTTAAAAGGCATCGTTCATTAAGGGCGAAAAACCTGATTTGACCACTTAAGAGTGGTCAGATCAGGTTTTTCAACTCGAATTAGTCGACGCACTGACGTTGGTCGACAGACGACGCATGTCTCGTTTGCTCAATGTCATTGGCGTATGTTAGAGCATTAACATACAAACATGTTGTTATGAGCGTTTACACCGTACGGCATTTCATACAAACTTTCAAGTCCTTATTTTCGAAATGACGGAACTGATTTGAATCAAACGACTAAAAAGTTACTACTAATAAAACATTTTCGAAATATCTTTAAAAAAGAAAAGATAATTGAAATTTTATTTTTTGGTGTGTCTATAGTTAATTTATAATCGGTCTAATTTAGCTGTAAAACTATTTTTCGATTTTTTTTAGTAACTTTTAGACCTCTGTATTCTGGAGGAATTCCTTGTCGAGCTAGATGCCGTCGTGAACCGGTTCCACCCTCGCCCTGTGCTGTTGCTCGTGGATCTCAACGCCAAGTCTGCGGCGTAGGGATCCCCGATCACTGATCCTAGGGGTGGGGTGTTGGTGGAGTGGGTGGCCCGGTTTAGACCGGCCTGACCGTCCTGAATCGGGGCTTGGTGATTTCTCCCGGACGGTGGCGTGCCCGTCCTATGTTAACCGTGGCAGCCTTCACAATGTATTTCCGATATTATTCGTCATCATAACTTCGTCCATTATAGTCCGGTTAAATTAAACATAAAAATAACACATGCCGGGATGATTTACTCCGTCCTAATGGTGGATCCACACAGCCCGGCGGCACTGCCGGCCGCTTGACCACAAAAAAGTCGCCAAAAAGAGACCAAGTTTACAAAATAGGCGTAACATCACGCCTATTTTGTAATTTTGTGAATATTGAATGCTTCAAGAGAAATGGAAATCACACATTTTAAACACTATATTATATTATACCTACAACGAATACGAAATGACACCACTCTCATCGAAAGTCGCGCGGCGACCTCGCCGGCAATATTGCCGCCGGCTTTGTGTGCGGCAATCGCATCAAAGCCGGTGGCTAAGCTTGCAGCAAGGCCGCCGGTGCATGCCGCCTGTGCTGATTGGAAACTAATACCACTGGTATTACTCGTAGTATTAGAACGGAATAAATCGCTTCTACGAGGTCTGCCGATAATAGGGGACCGGACTGGGTAAAGAAAACGACATTCTATTTTGTCCGTCAGAGAGGTAATACAAAAATATTAGACACGTATTTTTTGTTTAATCGAAATATCAAAAAATTACTTAGTTAGAACTCATTAAAGTTGGAGAGTGGGGGCTTACTACGTCACAAGTGGGTATAAAACTTATCTACATGTGACGTCATGCGCCATTTCAACTCAATATATCTCCGTAATTTTTTGACCACGTGAAAAAAGAAAAAATACGTGTCCAATACTTTTCAATAATCTACCCGACGGACAAAGAAAAAAAAAATAGGATTAACCCCTATTGCTTGGGGTTTTCATTGTTAACTGCATTTAGTTCTTAACAAAATAAGAACTTTTTCAAGCTATTCTGTCGCACGCATCCAGGACTACGACCTTATTTCTATGGAGTTGGAGCAGTTGCAGACGCAGATATCTAACAACGCACCTCAGAACTCGGTATCAGACGGATTGACATCGTTCGCGAAAGGTATGTTTCTTTTTCACACTTCAAAGATCGGTAGTATCGATCGTAGGTATATTGATTTTTGGTACTCGAAATATGCGATCTTAATAGAAACGCCTTTAAAAAAATAGTGCGTGGAGTCCCTCCGCGCGGAAGAAGTGAAACTTCGTAATACTACACGCATGCGTTCGAGTGCCACGCATTCACTCTAATAAATTCTCTCAATATTTTGTTGTTTGCTTGTTGTATTATTTTTATTACATAAGTCTATCGAGGTTATTCTACTCATGGAAATTGAGCGGAGGCTGGTCACACCGAAGAGTCGAATGCATGACTGTTGCACGCCATCTTGCGTACTTACCTAGTAGAACTACGTAGTCACAAATCTTATAATACTGCCATCTCTTAGTGAGTTTTAGAAAATATTCCCCCTCCATGGTAGCGTTAAACTTGTTGGAAGTCGCATAAGAAGCTTCACTTCAAAAAATGAAATATCCCGTCTATGATAAGAAGACACTCTTACCCGAGTTATGTATCTAATACTTTTAAATCTGTTATTGTTATTATCATAATAATACGGGAATGACCAACCAACGCAATAGAATATACTCTGTTTGCTGATCAGAACCAGCAAGTGAGTTTGGACGGGCATTGCGGCGCTTTCCAATAGACTTCTCAGCACTTGGGTTTTGAAGTGAAAACTTCTTTAGCCGCGTTGAGCGATTTTTGGTAGGGGAAAAATCTCTATTCTCATAATAAAATTCTAATAATAAACTACAGGGTTTCTTGGGTTATGGTCAAAGTGAACTTGTTACTTAAGTACTGATTCCACCTTAATGGCGGCTCAGAAGTTATCAGTCAGCAGGACGCTATTAATTAGGTTATATTTCAATTTTAGTATTCCTAAATTGATTAAATGTAATTTTATGGGTATTTTCACAGTATATTTTTATTGTAACTGAAGACAGAAAAAACCGGCCAAGTGCGAGCCAAAAAACCGGCCAAGTTTTTATTATAATAATATATAATATTTTGAAGGCTCATTAATTATGGGTATCATTTAAGCTATCACCAATTTAATTAGTTTTGTGTTTCTTAAATAATAGGGTTTGTCCTCAAAATAGTAGATCTGTCACCAAAATGTAGTCACCAAACAATGCAAAATCAGTTCCACAATAAATCACCTAAAATCCTGAGATATAAGGTCAGGAAGGTGTTTTTGTATGTATTATAATAGGTGTGTCCTAATAAGTATTTAAGCAAACTAATTTAAAGAGATCACCAATAAATCATATTATGTTACTAGAAAATTGCATTAAGTTCAAATAGTAGTCGACGGAGCCCCGCTACGCGGGGCTCCTATTTCTCTCTGCAGGGTTTAAAGTAACCTAACCCGTAAAGTAACCCCGAGTTGATGTGCCCTATGTCTCTAAGGAACTGATCTATTTATTTGGTGACAGATCTACCATTCTGAGCACAGAGCAAGAGCTAAGAACGAAGTTTATATTCATGTAATGCAATATAATTTTATTGGTTATCGATCTCTTATTTTACTGATAATTCATACCTGGGAACAATTTTTGTTTATCTGAGAACGAAAATATTTCGTGGCGATAGATCTATTTATTAGGTGATACAACTTGATGACAAATATAAATTTTGGTGATAGAAAATATAGTTCCCATTAATTATGTTGTATTGTATTACATTCAACATCAAATCTTAATTTTATTTTCCATTGTATGTTAATGAAATGAATAGAACACACGTTTTACTACTTTGGAAGTGTCTATCTTTCAAAGTTTCAAAGGATTGACATTGAGACCAAGTGCGAGTCGGACTTGGGCACGAAGGGTTCCGTACCATTATTTATAAAAACGAGGAAAAAAATCACTCACTTTTTTAGTATGGGAGCCCCCCCTTAAATATTGATTTTATTCTGTTTTTAGTATTTGTTGTTATAGCGAGAACAGAAATACATAATCGGTAGAAATTTCAACTGGCTAACTATCACGGTTCATGAGATACAGCCTGACAGACGGACAGAGAAGTCTCAGTAATAGGGTCCCGTTTGACCCTTTGGGTACGGAAACCTAAAAATGGTTTTTAGGATCCTCACTGCCATTTTAGAACTATCTATAGACACCACGCACGCATAGGTTTGATGAAATTATAATGTTTCAGTTCCATGTATAAATTTAATAATATACCCCATAATCTTTTATTCTTTTTATTCGTGTATAAAAATCTTAAAGCGGTTCACAGAATACATTTACCTATACCATGTTTCAACTGTGTAGTTCTAATATTTTCGGAATAAAGTGGCTGTGGCATACACGGACAGATTGACAGACATGGCGAATCTACAGGCTGTAACGGAAAGCGTAAAAAGTGTAATTTATTTGCCCTATACAAAATTTCAATATCCCAATGTATATAATACCCAAATGTATGGGGCAGCTGATATTTTTTTCGCTATTGCTATGTTTGCCCGATTGAGAAACATGTTTAGTTTGATGGTCTGTAGCACACCCTTAAGTATGTAAATACCCTTTCCGTTACACCCTGCATGTATAAATAAGAGTTCCGTTTTTTACCATTCGGCTACGGAACCCTAAAAATACACAGATTTCACATGTCATTATTTTTTTATTTTTGGATCCATAGGCTCCTAGTTACAATGTTCGATAGGTGCCTAGTGTGTTTAGTAAAAGGGGCAATACTCGTACTATCCAATAGTCCGGAAGGTAGCGTTGCAAATACAAAAGTCGTAGTAAGCCGGCTGATGTTGACATCGACAGTTGATCTTATTATAACTAACTAGCTGTACCCGGCATGCGTTGCAAATGTTGCAATACACTTTTTCCTTTTACAAGCTAATATTTAACTTGCAATGCTGGTATGCATGTGTGTTCAGCAGGAATCTTGAAAGCTAAATAATTGAAAACGTGATTCTACACTTTGGTTCTAAGCACAATACAACCTTATGATAGATATAGCTTAATCCTGTAGCCAGGATCGTCTCCTAACGAGGAAACTTCTCAACGGTTAATAGCACAGTCACGAACATTTGTATACACGGTCATATTTGTTGGATAAACATGAATTCTGTCGTGAACTCATCCTGCAGCCAGAATCGTCTTCTCACGAGGGCACTCCTCAACGGTTAATTGCATGGACACGAAACTTTACATAAAGAGTTCAAATTTTTAATGGATAAACATGAGTTCTATAATGATCTTATCCTGCAGCCAGGATCGTCTTCTGATGAGAAAACTCCTCAACAGTTAATAGCACGGATATGAAAAAAGTGTTGAGATAATGATGTGTGGTCAGCAACGATTACGACAAAACTAAACATCCTAAAAAAACAAGCTTTTATAATGTGTATAATGGAAGTAAATGAAAACTTTTGAAAAGGTTTTCAACTTACTTATTTTTATGATTAATTGTTTTTGGTAACAAGTCAAAGTATTTCAATAAAATCGAACAACCGACACAGCTCGGTAGCCACCCAGTTTTGGCCCCTAGTTAACTGGAATTAATTTATTGCTAATGATCTCTAGTGTACCATTTCAAGGAATTAGTCGACTTAACCTGTAACCCTGTATCTACAGATAAGTGAACCAACCGTAGCTGCTCAAGTAGCGGTGGTTGTGCGTGTGTCACGTGTGTGGTTACGGAAGTGTTTAAAAAAAGTCATAGTACGTATAGGCTGAAACATTTTTCATAGATAGTGTTGACATCATACTGAGCTAAAAAAAAAGACGTCAGCTGCATGGTGTAGGGGGACTATGCGTCAGCTGCGTGTATGTAAAAATAACACGTAAAATAAAGTTATAGATCGCCGAATGTTTAACTAGATGGTTGTTTAAATTACTAAAGTTGCGAAAACAGCAATCAGCTGCTTGGGTAGCGGTGGAAACACCGTCAGCTGACGAAGTAGGGAACCGATCACTTTTCGGATTTTTTTAAAAAATATGGCTTGACAAATAAGTTATTTGGCAAATGAAAAAAGATCAAAAGAGGCTTCGGCCAATAAGAAAAAGTTATTTTGAATATCGGCGAAATATAGTTCGGTAAAATAATACTTATGACACATGATACATCGGAGGAGATCGTGGTTAAATAATAACAGCCGCCCCGGTCTATCTTTAAGGTTAAGCCGTGCTTGCCGAGGTTGGTCTGTGGATGGGTGATCATAATTACATACCGAGTTTCCTCCGTGCCTCGGAAAGCACGCTCAGCCGTTGGTCCCAGCTGTCATTTGTAGATATTTGACAGCCGTTACGAGTAGTCAGAAGGCAAAAAGTCTGACATCCAGTCTTACCAAGGGGTATCGTATTACCCAGTTACTGGGTTGTGGAGGTCAGATAGGCAGTCGCTTCATGTAAAATACTGGTTCCCAGCTGCATCCGGTTAGACTGGAAGCCGACCCCAAGATAGTTTGGGAAAAGGCTAGGCAGATGATGATGACACCTGATACATCGATAATCTAAAAATGCATATAGCAAAAAAGACGTCGGTCAATAGTTTGCGATAAAATGAAATTCGAACAAAAACAAATCGGAAAAGTGATCGGGTCCCCTTTGTAAAGCTTAAGTATAGCTTAGAAAATGAATCGACTTGATGAATGAGTGACATAAAAACGGATAACCTGTGTTTAATATAATATTATCTTCTTTTTTTTTCAGACTACTTGTCATTTTTTGGCGAAAGTTTTCCCGAAGAAGTAAGTTTGAACATTTTTATCAATGAATTTTGCGTATAATTTTCTGTATCTGATGTTTCATTGTTTTTACAGGAAAGTAGCATGAGTTTCATCCGTTCATCGCTGGTTGCGGACTCTGGACGGGCAGAGGTTAGTGTCTTTTTCAGTTCATGTTTTTGGTTCATATTAATTTACTGGCAAGGCATTATTGAGGCCATTAAAACTTTTTACTACAAACCCTTTCAGTGAAGTTATTCTGACAGAATGAGTCATTGAATTAAACCTTATCAGTGTTTCTACTGGGCGCTACTGTAGTTGCCAAACTCGTAGCTTATATCTGGGTCCAAAGAACACATGATTAAATTGACATGATTTTGCTATCTATTTGATATATTTTTACATAACATCACGCCTATAATTCCCTAAGAGTTAGGCAGCTACCTAATAGTACACCCAAAATTCGCCAGATATGTTTGTTTGTTTCATTTATATTTTGTTTGACAACTTTATTTACGTATTTTTATTTGACATTCACAGCCACAGGTCTTGGACCGTTTCCAAGGGAATCGTGCGACCAATCAGAACAAAGTAAGCAACAATGTGATGCCAAAGCGGTCATCATTTTTTGTCTTTCGTTTGACCGGACTTTTTGATTCATCATTTATTTATTTATTCGACAAAACATGTACAACATAGCAGAAAAATCCAAGCATGTATATATATCAGTAAGGTCTAAAAGTTTCTACACACATTAGATTAATAGACATACAAAACTATCATGTCACTAAATTACTGAAGTTCTCTCTAGTGATTTTACTGTGGGTACAGTAAAAAAAGTAATAATTTTCTTCAATATCGTCTCCCTTTATTTCAATCCCTTTTTGTTTGGATATTGATCCTTAATTAAAAGCTTTTATTTTTTATAGTTGAAGCCGGAAACCTTTGGCCCTTACCACACGTATATTTCACAATTTAACGAAACAACATAAAAAAAAACTCACTTAAAAATAACAAGAAAAAGTCATCATTCGTGCATCCTCTCACATAACAAGCACAATAAAAAGTCATTCATTATCATCATCTGCCTAGCTTTTTCCTAAACTATCTTGGGCTCGGCTTCCAGTCTAACCGGATGCAGCTGTGTACCAGTATTTTACATGAAGCGACTGCCTATCTGACCTCCACAACTCAGTAACTGAGTAAAACCATACCCCTTGGTAAGACTGGATGTCAGACTTTTTGGCTTCTGACTACTTGTAACGACTGTCAAAGATCTACAAATGATAGCCGGGACCAACGGATTAACGTGCTTTTCGGGGCACGGAGTAAACTCGGTATGTAATTATGGTCACCCATCCCCGGACCAACCTCAGCAAGCACGGCTTAACCTTCAAGATCGGCTGTTACTATGTAGCCCCGAGCTCCTCAATAAAAAGTCATTCATCCTTCTTTACGGGCAGTAAAGAAGGATGAGGGTGGGTTTGGTCATCGAATAAAACCAGACAAGTAAAAAAAATAACCCTTGTAATTATTAAATAATATGTGTTTGTTTACCCTTACTTTATTGTTCGCAGCTAATCAAAGACTTGTGTGTAATGATAAGACACAAGGAAAGTTTCAAAGAGGCGGAAGTCCGAGCCGGCTTGGAAAGATTGTTTGAAATTAGACTGTCTAACGGAGATACGTAAGTGTAATAAATAATTTTGAATTAAATCAGAAATAAGACTGATCTTGAGGAGAATCATACTAATTTCACCACAGATAGTATTCGTCGATCATTGCAATTTAAACCATAAATCAATTATGAAATAAAAAATTACAAAATGAGCAGATGCGGCTCGTAATTTGTAACGACTTTTCTTAAATATCATTTTCTTCAAGTTAATCATATTTATAAATTGTTCTTGGTTAGTTGTACTCAATATTTTTATTAGACCCTATTGTTGCGTATACACTAACATAAATGTCTATAAATACACACTAATCAATTAGAACTGAACTTCGTTAGTGGTTCGTGGTCGCATGCGCGATAGCTGAGCTTGTAGTCTTGGGTTCGATTCAAGGTCGGGCAAAGTCTTGTGTTTTTGATCAGGAATTTCTCAGTAACAGCCACGGAGTGTGGATTTGTGCCCGGTTGATGGCAATAGGGACGTCCCCTATTACATGAGACTTAAACATAACTGGCCAAATGTGGGTGTACTGTTAGGTGCATTTCTGCCTAACCCTTCGGGGAGTACAGGCGTGATGTTATGTCAACTAGAACTATTGCCAATCAAACCTTACACAAAGCTCCTTTTAAAGTAACACAATACTCATAAAGATTTAAATTCCAGATTCCTCCACATGACTCTATGCACAAAGTTATCAACACTTGAGTACATCGTGAAGATAATCCACAGCGTGAAAGCAACGCACCTGCTTGACTGTTCCAATGACAGGCAGCAGACTACCCTACACCTTGCTGTGCTAAATGATAAGCCGAACATAGTGTCGCTGTTTGTTGCTAAAGGTAAGAAAGAACTTGATTATCATTTAATTCGAATGAATTTTTCCGGTGACATTATTTACTTATTTTAAACGATTTTTGTTAATTTCTAATAACTAATAATTATTTTAAATGCTACTATCTATTGTATATTATAATTTTTGTGCCCGACAGGGTCCAGGTAAACTTGTAGGGAAATTGTCCTTTATTTAATCTCCGGTAACAAGGATTGAAAATTCCCAATAACAGAGGTATTTAAATGCAAAACTGTTGGGACCTCATTTTTCAAACAAATTTCAAAGAGGTTTCTCACATATCCAGGGCCCAGTTAACCAGGTTTCACTGTATTATAAATGCAAAAGTAAGTTTGTATGTTTGTTGGTTACCCTTTCACGCCTAAACCACTGATCCGATCATCGTGAAATTTTGCATATACGTTGTCAGGTGTACAGAAACGGACATAGGGTACCTTACATCCCGAAAAAAAGTACTGTTTCCCTGGAAAACAACAATAACGTGCTTATGGCGCCACGTGTCTTTCGAATCCAAGCAATCCGTTAAGTCAGTCAGGATACTTGCGTTCGCAAAGCGACGTTCGTAACGTACTTACAGTACCAAGATTTCATGATCTAGCAGGATGAAAAGCCATTACCCTTAGCGCTTGATCCGTGCCGCCTATAAAATCTTAGAACGCAACTTGATAACAGATCGCAAGAATCTTTACACTGTCTCCGATCCGTTCTACGATACACAACCATTTATTCTATTTCAAAATTACGTTTGAGACGGTCGCGTAAAAAATACAATAAAACTATTCGTACTTAATTGAAATATTGTAATTTCATTTCCATGATGACTACCCTCTTTATAAACATAACTAGGCAAAAGTTTTCATGTTCATACAAAAAGTGTTTTTTTGTTGACCAGTTTACTGTTCAATATTTTTGTATATCTACTTAATGAGATGTTACATTTTAGGTGCAAACCCAATGTTGAAGGATGATAAAGACTTGAACGTGATCCACTACGCAGTAAAGTACCGGTCATGTCTAGAGATCCTTCTAGACTCCATCAAGAAGAAGGAGATGACTTGCGATTTGAACGACTACAATGGTGGTAAGTACTCAACTTTTTATCTTTTTTTTATAATCTGGATATAGGCAAAGCTCGAGTGAATCGGTTTCTTCTAGGCAAACGTGCTCTAGGCCGCATCATCTCTCCACATCAAGCGAGTTGCGGCCAAACGCAAGCCTATATAATATTAATAGTACATTGTGTATTAAGGGCGGTAAGTAAGGAATTACGATCGAGGCTCTAGTAGAAGTCCGAAGTCGAAGACTGAGGGCTTTCTGAGTAGAGGTTAGTAATTCCCGTACCGCCCGGGAAACATTCAATGTTTTTCATCACATTTGCGATTGCGAGTAATCATTCTGAATTATAGCTTTAATAAACAAGTCAGCAGAACTATTATTACGAAATACGTGAAGTTTTTTTAAGCGGATGGCGGGTTCTTTGCCCACACCACAGATTATACAAATGTTTCGTTCAGAAACGTTAAGGGCAAACACTTACGTAGGTATACCGACATACATAGACATGACCGAGTGTAAAAATAAATAATTTCGACGTTTTGATACAAAACACTGTCGATTAGGTATTAAGAACATTAGTTGAGTATTTAAGTAACATGTAGCGAGATTGCAATGAAATTCCTGTTTGGATAACATTTTAAGTCAATTTTTCAATCGCGTGTAAACTCCTTGCTTGAACTTGCATGACCTGTGTGCTGTGCTATAAAAAAAAAAAAAACTTACCGATTTTGGGTTTATGACAAAAAGAAAGCCCGAGGGTTTATATGGGGCATTACGGCCCAATTAACCTGCATGTTTAGATAGGTATTGTTTACGTACAAGTGTGATGAAAAACGAGTGAGCAACTTGTCTGTATATTTATACAGACAAGTTGCTCACTCATTCCTCAAAAAGCAAGTACTGTTGGTCCTGGTTGTTTTTTGTAAATATTTGACAGTCGTTACAGGTAGTCAGACACCCGCAAATCGGACAATCAATCTAATTAAAATATATGGTACCTATACCTAGGGTTTGGAGATCAGATAGACAGTGGCTTCATGTAAAATACTGGTATTCAGCTGCAGATTATTCAATTTACCGACCTCTTTTTTCCTGCTCTTGTTTAATATACCAACTCTTCTGCATACTTGTTTGATTAATAAATAGGCCATTCTCAAAATGTGACTCGAAATAGTATATTGTGTATTAAGGGCGGTAAGTAAGGAATTACGATCGAGGCTCTAGTAGAAGCCCGAAGTCGAAGACTGAGGGCTTTCTGAGTCGAGGTTCGTAATTCCCGTACCGCCCGTGAAACATTATACAATGTTTTTCATCACATTAGCTAGTTAATAAGTATGAATAAATAAGTCAGCACATATTATTACGAAATACGTGAACTGATTTGCGGATGGCGGGCTGTTTGCCCACACCACAGATTATACAAATGTTTTGTTCAGAAACGTTAAAGGCAAATAATTACCTAGGTATACAGCCATGACGGAGTATAAAAAAAAAAAACATTAATATCATATCAATAACAATAATCGATAGTTTTTTGATACAAAAAACTATCGATTATTTAGATTTTAGAACATTAGTTGATTAATTAAATAACATGTAGCGAGATTGAATGAAATTCCTGTTTAAATAACATTTTAAGACAATTTTTCAATTGCGTGTAAACTCCTTGCTTGAACTTGCATGACCTGTATGCTGTCATGCTGTGCTGTAAATTTAAAAAAAATTACTTACCGCCCTAGGGTTTTTTATGGGGCATTACAGCCAAGTTAACCTGTATGTTATGACACTGTTTACGTGCAAGTGTGATGAAATAATTATAAAAATAAAAATGATATGATTCAAAGTGGATCAAAGTTCAATAGAGCTTCTGGCACTGTTTTTGGGTTTTTCCCTCGATCACGTTATTTCCTTTTCCGTTATAGAGAAGCAAACGGCACTTCACATGGCGGTAGTGTCGGGCTGGGAACAAGGAACTCGCTTGTTGCTACAACACGGTGCTAGCTTCAGCGTGCGTGACGCAGAAGGACGCACACCACTGCACCTCGCCGCGTACGACGACCGACTGGCTGTCACGAAGATACTGCTCGAGTTTATACCGTCCGTGAGTAAAGTAATTTTTGACTAGTACGATATCTGCGGTATTTTTTAATGTCAAAGAAAAGTTTCGGAAAGTTAAAAGCTACTTGATGCATTATATACCTATGATGTCATCTCGAATGACTTCTGTTATTGCTTCTCGAGCTAATTTTCCCTGAAAACAAAAATTGTTGATCGCTTTCCATACGATGAATTTTCCGACTGCTGTTTTTTTTTATTTCATTAGAGAGAATATTATATATTCGTTGAAGGGCACAACGAAAAATAAAAAGAAAAAAATACTCTAAATAATGTGCTTGTAAATGTCACTTTATATTAAAACCCAACGCTGATTATTAGCTGTCTGTAACTGTTTCGTTGCTTGGTCTCTAGTTTTATTTATTATTTCCAGAGCCAAATTGACCTCATGGACGATGCTGGCAATACAGCCCTGCAAATCATCTGCGGCGGTACGGTCAGGGAAAACTCTGTCGAAATTGCACGGCTGTTACTGGAAAAGAAGGTACACATCACACTTTGTTCAAAGAGTCTACTCCTAATAAGTTATATTAAAATTCCGAAGATATTTGAATTGTTAAATATACAGGGTTATTTGTAAAACACTGGCACCCTCTCAGTACTATGTTACTAAAATCATAATCAACAACTTTAGTTCTGACTTTTAAAAATACGTCATATTTTAGTTCATCAGATTTTTATACCAAAATAAGAATATTTAAATTGAACGCTCTAAATGTTACGAAGTTATGCTTCCCTCGCTATTGTACCATCGCTTTCTTTTGCATCGCATAGACATCATACGGGTTTGGCAGAGGTGAACCTAATAGTACATCTACATTTCCGACCGGGCACCAATCCACACTCCGTGGCTGCTTGTATATGTATTTAATAATAATTTTATGATTAATAATTTTATTAATAATAATTAATTATTTTTAATTATAGCTATTTATGCAACTGTTACGTTATGGACGGTCTTTTAATACGAGTGCCATTTTTCGGTACAAGCGTAGCGCGTACCGAAATAGATGGGCACGAGTTATTAAAATACCAATAACGTACAGTTGCATACAAGATTTTATCTACGAAGGAAGGAATGAAACACAGATATAGACAAAAAAGTATTTTTAATAGAAACTTAACTACACACTGACTATTGTCTTCATAACATTTCTCATATACATGTCTTGATTTCTGGTAGTAAATTATTTGAAGCCCCAACTGCTCTATTTGTTATATCTGGTGGAGTATTTTCCATATCACTTGATGTTGAAGACATTTTTAATAAAATTTGGAATAAAAGTTCACTCAGGTTTTTTTCCCGCGTCCACTTCTTTTTTATTTAGTCTTTAATAAGTATAAGGCAAAGATCTTGTAGCCGCAACAGCCAAATAGTATACGATACTTTTGTTCTAAACTTGTTCCATTTTTAAAAACATCATTTACATTGTCTCGATTTCGAAGTAATATTATAGGTACGAGGCTGTATGTTCAGAATGTCTTTGCTTGTGTTTTAGAATAATTTATGACAATTCGCATAATGCAACTTGTGTCGTTATGGGTATCATAATGAAACCGCTGTCAATTTCGTAATTCGAATATAACGAAACCGAAGTGGATAAATTAATTTTTGTAAACACATTGATGACAATTCGATCATGTCCGCTTCTCAGAATGGATGTAGGAACGGGTCGCGCGGTACTAAGGAGCTGCTCCTCATTGATATGGCCATTAACCAACAGGTTCGACGTTCCCGAAGGGATCTGTCGACATGTTGGATAGATTATAAGAAGGCCTATGACTCGGTGCCACATACATGGCTCATATATATGTACAAGAATTGTATAAAATTGATGAAACTCTACGCACCTTCCTGATGTCGTGTATGGGGCAATGGCGGACAGTCCTTCGCTATCCAGGATGTCGACAGATACAGGGGAACAGCGAACCAATAAGGATCGAGCGTGGTATTTTTCAGGGCGATAGTTTGAGTCCGCTTTGGTTCTGCTTAGCCTTGAATCCTCTAAGCACACTGCTGGAGGAGTCAGGTTTGGGCTTTCGATTGAAGAGAGGTGGTCAGGTTATATCTCACCTTCTTTACATGGATGACCTGAAACTCTTTGCCCCCAACAACTTGCAATTGATGGAACTACTGAGGGTAACAGAAACTTTCAGTAGCGCCATCAGGATGGAATTTGGTGTGGACAAATGTACGGTCATGCATGTAAAGCGAGGGGGGATTGTGGAATCAGTGGGAACCCAGCTCTCAGATTCTAGAAATCTTAGATCCCTCTCAGCAACCGAAACCTACAAGTATTTGGGTATGTCGGAAGCGCTGGGCATCAATTCTGTTGACATGAAGCAATCGTTGAAGGAGCGCTTCTTTGGCCGCCTGAGAAAAGTATTTAATAGTCTTTTATCAGGCGGAAATAAGGTGCGTACCTTCAATGGTTGGGTCATGCCGGTTTTGATGTACTCTTTCGGCGTACCCAAATGGACTCAAACAGAACTAGACGCCCTGGATAGGAAGGTCCGTACATTGTTGACGGCATATCGAATGCATCACCCACGTTCTTCGGTTATGAGACTGTATATCCCGCGGAGTTGTGGAGGTCGAGGCTTTTTAAACGCCAAGACTCTCCACAATCGCGAGATATGCAGTCTTAGGGAATATTTCCTAGAAGCCGACGTGCGGATGCATCGAGATGTGGTCGCGATGGACAAGGCCCTCACCCCGCTCTCCTTGGCTAAAGAGAACTGGCGCAAACCTGCAGTGCTTGACACTAATGACCGCAGGGAAGTATGGCAGAGTAAGGAGCTTCACGGACGCTACTTCAGTGCCCTGCATGGACCTGATGTAGACCATGCAGCGTCCGTAGCCTGGCTACGTTCCGGGGAACTCTTTGGAGAAACCGAAGGTTTTGTTTGTGCAATTATGGATGAAGTTATGATGACGAATAACTACCGGAAATTTATTGTGAAGGATGGCACGGTTGACATATGATGGGCATGCCACCGTCCAGGCGAATTGATCCGTCACATAATCTCCGGGTGTTCCCGTCTAGCTAATGGAGAATACTTGCATAGACACAACCTTGTAGCCAGGATTATCCATCAGCAACTTGCTCTGAAATACAACCTTGTGGAATCGGAAAAGCCGAGAAAGATAAGCAAATTAAGTATCTTGACTTGGCTCGCGAGGTTTTCGACATGTGGGATGTTGACTCAGCGATCATTGTGCCGATAGTCGTATCAGCCTATGGCCTAATTGCCAAGAGCCAACATCTGATGAGGCTCTCGTTAGGCAGCTGGATCAAGGGCTTGATTCAGAGAGCGGTACTCCTGGACACGGCTCGTATTGTTAGGAGGTTCCTTTCTCTGTAGCCTTGACCGCCGGTAGCTTGAACCCTGTTCCCGATACCGGTGGGCTACAATTTTATATTTTTTTTTATTATTATTTATAAGGAATATTTAAAAATATATTAAATTTGTATATAAATGAATAAAGGGATTAATAATTTTATAATTAATAATTTTATATTTTTGTAGGCCTACCCTCTAAAACATGAGGACTCCAAAGAATCAGCGTGGAGGCTAGTCAGTAAGAAGCCTGAGCTCAAAAACCTAATGAAAGCATACGTCACGGTTGGGTGCATGAACGAAGATGATATTAAGTCGGAATCGGAAGAAGAGTACGAATCCGCTGATGACGGCGTAAGTTTTTATTTAAGTTTATTTTTTATACGAGTTCTGCCCGTTTTAAGTAACTAACACCAGACAACTTTTAAATTAATATTTTAATAAAAACACACTATTGAAATTTTGCAACAATATTTATGCAACTTTTACACTGTCTGTTAGGCTCAATATTTTTTTATTTGGAAGTTTATACTTCTGAGGTGGTACTATTGTCAGAATCTGATGGTGGGATCCCAGAAAAATTAAAGGTAACCCTCAAATTGTATGGGCATTGTTTGATACATTATACTTTCCATGTGGTCCCATGGTCATCAGGTGAGGATCTGATGATACTATCACCTGCTTAATCTTTTCCCAACTATGTTTGCGTCGGCTTTATGTCTAACGGGATGCAGCTGAATACCAGTATTTTATATTGAGAGACTGCCTATCTGACCTCTACAACTTACTAAGTACTGGGTTATACACTACCTTTTTTCCTGGAAAAACAGAGGGAGTTCTTCAAATTTTATAAGTACACTCGAAGCGATTAAGGTAGTTTTTCTAGTTTTAAGAATTGTGTGGGAATAAAATAAAATCTATTTTGTAAAAAAAAAACCGACTTCCAAAAAAACCCTAAAAAATTGTGAAACAACTTTATTTTCGGATGTCGGTGGCAAAAATGTCAATGAAACCAAAATTAGAAGTCACCAACTTCCGAAAGTAAAGCTGTTTTTTACTTATTTTTGTGGTTTTTTTAATTTCCAAAAAATACACAAAAATAAGTTTTTAGCCAGGAGCCG
The DNA here is from genome assembly GCA_963082945.1 of Cerastis leucographa. Taxonomy (NCBI): domain Eukaryota; kingdom Metazoa; phylum Arthropoda; class Insecta; order Lepidoptera; family Noctuidae; genus Cerastis; species Cerastis leucographa. Next base: position 12,357,829 of record OY720356.1, on the reverse strand, counting down.
TATTTTATATTGATTACTATCTGTACCCGGCATGCGTTGCAATGCACTTATTACCTACCCTGTCTACCTAACTTCTTACCTGCCCTACCTTACCCTACCCTACCTACCCTACCTTACCCTACCTACCTACCTACCTACCCTACCCTACCTAACTACCTACCTACCCTACCCTGCCCTACCCGACATACCCTACCTACCCGACCCTACCTACCTACCTACCTACCCAACCCTACCCTACTCTACTCTACTCTACTCTACCCAACCCTACCCTACCTACCCTACCCTACCTACCTACCCACCTACCTTTCTCACCTTTAAAACCTTCCCTGGACTACGGCAAACATTTTAAAACCAAAATCAGCTAAATCGGCCCAGCCGTTCTCGAGTTTTAGCGAGACTAACAAACAGCAATTGATTTTTATTTATACAGGGTGTAACGGAAAGTGTATATACATACTTTAGGGTCTGCTACAGACCATCAAATTGAACATGTTACTCCATCGGACAAACATCGTAATAGCGAAAAAATATCTGCTGCCCCATACAAAATTCAATACCTATTCGACCCAAATGTATGGGACAGCTGATATTTATTTCGCGTTTACGATGTTGGTCCGATGGAGAAACATGTTCAGTTTGATGGTCTGTAGCACATCCTTAAGTATGTATATACCGTTTCCGTTACAGCCTGTATAGATAGATTTGAGTCTTTTCTGACAACCTGAATTTTGACGATATACAAGGCGTTGTTTTGCATCCTCGTCAAATTCAAGGAGGTAACTATGCTAATGATTCTCGTCCCGAATAAATAATAAAATGGGTAGGTAATTTTTATTTTTGTTCTTATTTACGGAAATCGGTAAGTGTGAACCACCCGTGTTTTAAACTCGGACCGTCTGGGTCTCGCCCTATAACCTCGCTTACACACATACAAACAATCTCAAACGTTTATTCGATAATTTCTTATTCCCTAAACCACGTTAAGGGGGTTTTTCTGAAATATTGACAAACTTAAACAACCAATAAATCACCGTTTATTAATAATTAACTAGGTACCGTAAATATAATTGATTATTTATGCCTTTTGTGACCACATCCTGAAATTTGACGAGAATGCAAAACAACACCTTGTATAAAAACGTATCCCTATTTCCTCACGAAAATGTATTTTCAGGAGTCCCGAGATGATGTCACATCGAAGACTCTGGAGATGATCTTTGACGAATTTCACCTAGTCGATACTACTGCTACTGTACAGAATGGGTCAGCAAATTAACCGCGCCGATCTCGCATCAGACGCCTTCTTCCCATCCCGTGATAGCATCGACAGACCTAAACAGGTCAGTGAACTAAAGAATTGTATTCCCCATAGCATAACAATTTCGACGTAAAAAAAATCGCAAGATTTAAAGACCAGGGTAATGTTAAGGATATTAGAGTGAAAGTCCTACTTATATTATAAATACGAAAGTTTGTGAGGATATTTGGATGGTTGCTACTCTTTCACGCAATACCACTAAATGGATCTGGATGAAGTTTGACACAGGGTTTGAAAATAGTCTGGAGTCAGGGCATACGAAATATGGTTCCGTTACTTCCGTTCCGATAGTTAACACGGGTTTTACTATCTGGAATAGCAAATACGATTCTACTACTGACTTTTCATACCGGTAGTACGATCCCGTGGGACAGTAACCGAACAAAACGCGGGCGAAGCCGTGGGCATAAGCTAGTATTAGATAAAAACAGTTGAAAACAAGCCCTAGAAAGAGGTCATAGTAGCAGCATCATCGTTGCCAACCTAAGCACCTGAACGGTTAAATGCATAATTTTTGGCAGAAAACATAATTTTTGTTCTAGTAGATTTCATACAATATGATTGAACCCATTACTTTATTAATAGACTCAAGACATATTTTTCTTTCCACAGTTTCCATATAAACCATCGGCAGTCCATCCGGCTCAAATAGGAGGTAATTCAAGCATGCAATGAACACAAGATTATACTCGCACACACCAACCTCAGACTCTTCCATCATTAAACATTCAGTAGTGTTCCTATTTTCCTATAGTGTAGTGCGAAATAGTACATTGTCTATTAAGGGTGGTAAGTAAGCAATTACGATCGAGGCTCTAGTAGAAGCCCGAAGTCGAAGTCTGAGGGCTTCTACTAGAGGGATTCTAGGGGGATTCTAGGTTCGTAATTCCCGTACCGCCCGTGAAATATACAATGTTTTTCATCACATTTGCGAGTAAATAATTGTGAATTATAGCTTTAATACACAAGTCAGTACAACTATTATTTTTTACGAATTACGTAAACTTATTTTTTAAGCGGATGGCGGGCTTTTTACCCACACCACAGATTATACTAATGTTTCGTTCAGAAACGTTATGGGCAAATACTAACGTAGGTATAGCCATGACGGAGTGTAAAAAAAATAAAATAATTTCGACGTTTTGATACAAAAAACTATCGATTATTAAGATCATTAGTTGAGTATTTAAGTAACATTTAGCGAGATTGCAATGAAATTCCTGTTTAAATAACATTTTAAGACAATTTTTCAATTGCGTGTAAACTCCTTGCTTGATTGAACTTGGATGACCTGTGTACTGTGCTGTAAATTAAAAAAAAGAATACTTACAGACCTTGGGTTTCATGACAAAAAGAAAGCTCGAGGGTTTTATATGGGGCATTATGGTCAAGTTAACCTGTATGTTTAGATACTGTTTACGTGCAAGTGCATTGACATTTTGTACGGGGCTAATTTATGTGCCCTACGCAAAAAGGATGGTGACATTCGTCCCATTGCCGTATGGTCAACCTATCGTCGTATCGCAGCCAAAATTTGCTGCGTCTTCTACAGCGAGACACTGGCCAGCAAATTCCAGCCCCTTTTTTTTTTTTTTTTTTTTTTTCGGATGGGAAATCATAAATGACTTCTCCCGCTCTGGGTGGAGCGGGAGGGAGTGTCAGACTTGTACTGACTAAAACCCACCCATGTTCCTTCTTCGCCCTTTGTGTTCCAGGGCCGCGGTATCTCTTTCGAACAACCCGCAGCCCTGGCAGGCTTCGGCCCTCTCGACACGGCCTGTCGTCATGAGACGGACGGACGGTGAGCTAGCCCATTACTCACCGTCCACAGGCTCGCGCCTACGGTGGCCGGGGGCCACTGGTTGCCCCCCGACGCCCGGGGCGTCTCCCGCGGCGGCTGGGACGTGAGGTTCTCTCCCTCTCACGTTCCGCCACCTCCTTCGCTAGCATGACTGCTTCGCAGAAGGAGGCGACGGCATCCCATTCCCTCTCGCTCCGGACCATAGATTGAACCAGCGCCGGACGCGAGAGGTCGCCGCCGCCAGTCGCCGCTACGAGGACACGGCGGTGCTCAGCCCAAGCGGGGCAGAGCTCCACGGTGTGCTCCACCGTGTCCTCCGGCCGATCCTCGCAATGGTAACACCCGGGCGTTTCCTCCCGCCCGATTCGGTGCAGGAACCTCCCGAAACAACCGTGTCCGGTGAGGACCTCCGTCAGGCGGAAGGTGAAGGCGCTGTGGCGCCTCTCAAGCCACTCCTCAAAGAGGGGACTTATTAGACCAAATTAATGCCAAATAGCCTTTTTAAGGAAATTTATCGTTGATTGGTTGACACTTCGCGAGACCAGAAGGCTGGCTATTTCTTTGGACAAAGAATTCCCATTGCCATTCAATCTGGCAATACTGCCAGTCTTCTGGGCACGTTTCCGGATGACAGCGATGTGGAGGAGTATTTGGTTGCCTAAGCGTCCTGTTGTTTTTAAGTTAGTTTATATTTAGTTAGTTAGTATATGTAAATATTTACTTTTAGAAAAAGTAAATAAATGAGAACTGTGATAGCAAACTAGACCTTTGCAAAATCATTTTATAATTATATGCAAACAACTGACCAGTAAACTGCAAGTTTATTTTTGTACTGAAGATCACTTCAGTTGGTACATATTTTACCAACTATATTTGTCGAAAATTTTTATGAGAGGAAAATTTTTATTTTACCTTACCCATTACCGTTGTATATTGATAATTTTTGGTACTTTCTTATATTTTTACAAACTAGAAATAAGGATATTGAGGTTGCTGAAAGTTAACAATCATTGATTGATATAATTAACATGAATTTAGTATATTTAAAAAACAATGTTGTAAAAAATCAACAACACAAACGGCTCGTCAACCCACAGATAAATCTGAGGTTTTCGTTGTGTGCCATAATCAATTGTAATTTTAAAGATTAAGGATTTTAATATAAAATAATATTTTTTATTTTATATAATTATGTGCTAGTAATCACATGTTAAAGGCTAAAAAACAGAGTGATTCAACATGATGCAGTTAAGCATAAATGTTATTTCTTGTTGCTTAACATATTTTAAATCATGTATTTTTTAAAAGCGTTTGTCGTTCATTTAAAAATATATTTTATTTTAAAAAACATGGATATTTTTTTTTTCCTCACATTAGCTTTTCTGTGACGTTTTATGTTATCGTTATGAACCTTTTGGACGGAAAATATTGTTGCAATAGTGTCAACAACTTATACCTCTGGAGAAACTGCAACATATAGCTTGGGCTGAAAAGTCGTTGCAAGTTGTCAACCGGCAGCTCGGACTAAGTATATCGGTCGGCAACATGAAATCTTAGGGTTGAAAGTGAACCTCATCCGCGCGAGAAACAGCGTGCTGCCGAGCGCATCGTCGATGCCGCCGCGTGCCATAGCTCTCCCGCACTTTTTCTCGCTCTTGTAAATGACGCTTCTGAGCGGCAGAAAAGGATAGGAGCATGCCAAAATGCGATTCAGTGCTGATAGATTGGCGCAACAAACTCGAGCATTTATTTCAATGTGTGCGATTCGAGGTCGTTTTTAAAAAAAAACTGCCATGATTTTGTAATAATTTGTAAAAGTTGATTCCCAAAACGATGTCAAAAGGTTAAAAAGTTTTAATGTTTGAACGTGGCCGCGCCTTTGAAACGCGGAGAACCGCGCGGCCACGGAGATTTTTAAAACTATGCATTGCAAAGACCCGATGACATGATTTACGTAAATAAAACAGACTGAACAGGTAAAAAAAAAAATAGTAAAAAAATGGAGGTATATATTTTTTAGGAGCTGTGAGACTAAAGCCCCATAGTGCGGGCGGCGCCATCGAAATGGTGACAAACACATTATCGCCGATATCTCGTTAAAAAAGCATCGCAGATGTGTAACGCTGTTTGTCAAAGCTGTTTGTGAAAATACTACGAAACATCGTAGGTTTATATTTCAGGAGCTGTAAGACTAAAACCAAAATGGCTGCGCCATTGAAACTGTGAAAAATACGTTATCGCCGTTATCTCTCAAAAAAATTTTTTTTGCAAAACCTTTATTTGTATTTGCCAAACAATGTAAAAGTTCACAAAATAACTAGGTTTATATTTTAGGAGCTGTAGTACGGTATCACGTAGAAATTAGTCGTGATTATATCTATAGCAATAAATAGATTTTTTTAGTAAAGAACAGTCCGTGAACAGCCGATAATAGTTGTTTTTTTTTTTTATTTGATCAAATTTTAATACAATTTGAAAGTTTCGATAGGGTGACCTATCGAATCGCAGTATGCTGCATGCAACAATGAAATTTTGCTTTGTGTTTTTTAGTAGGCGTTTTATCATATTAGACTGTGTCTAGGTTTATTGAGTGGTATATCAAACGCTTTTATTTTAAATGTATGTTATGCTTATAAAAGTTAGTGGGGGTGTCTATCAATGACTCTTAAAAAATGATATACTTTTTTTTCTTAATTCTACAAGATGTTGGTTTGCATCCTCGTGAAATTTCAGGAGGTTGTCACAAAAGACACAAACAATCAATTAAAATTACGGTACCTAGTTAATTATTAGTAAACGCGAGAAACTTATTTACGGAAATCAGTAAGTCTGAACCACCCGTGTTTTAAACGCGGCTCCTCTGATTCTCGCCCTATAACCGCGCTTTCACACATACAAACAATCTCAAACGTTTATTCGATATTTTATTCTTCCCTAAACCACGTTATTCTGATATATTGACAAAATTAAACAACCAAAAAAATCAGCATCTATTAATAATTAACTAGGTACCATAATTTAAATTGATTACTTATGTCTTTTGTGACAACCTCCTGAATTTTGACGAGGATGCAAAACAACACCTTGTATAATGCTAATTCAAGTAATAAAAGCCATTGAAACACAAAAATCAGGCAAAGCACCTGGGGATGATAAAACAACTAACAAATTACTCAAAAACACCATAAACCAGATAATAGATCCGTTTACGAACATATGCAACGAAATCTTGGATACAGAGCAAATTCGAACTCAATGGACAACGTCGACTATAATACTACCACTGCACAAGAAAGGAGACAGAAACAACATGAACAATTATAGACCCATTAGTCTTATGTCAAATATGTACAAAGTATTCATAAAAATAATTTTGGAAAGATTGACTAAAGGACTAGACTGTAACCAGCCGAAAGAACAAGCGGGATTTCCTTCAGATTATTCGACAATCGATCACATACACGTCGTCAAACAAATAATTCAAAAATGAATACGACCGCCCTTTCTATCTGGCGTTCGTGGACTATAACAAGGCGTTTGATTCTTTAAAACATAGTTACATTTGGAAGTCACTTATGAACCAAGGACTAGAAAAAAATATATACACATAATCCATTAATCCAACAAATATATGCTAACAGCACAGCAAAAGTACAGCTCGAAAGAATTGGAGATAATTTTAAAATTCAGAGAGGTGTTAAACAGGGAGACCCGCTGTCACCTAAAATATTTAATGCCGTCCTGGAAAACGTCGTTAGACAATTGAACTGGGATGAATTTGGCATAAGTATAAACGGAAAAAACTTACACCACCTTAGATTCGCAGACGATTTCATTCTTTTCGCAGAGTACCCTACTGCACTTCAAACCATGCTCCATCCAACAACTAGCCTCGGAAAGCAAAAAAGCAGGGATATCAATGAATACATGCAAGACCAAATTAATGCCAAATAGAGCAAAGGTAAAGATACAATTGGTAGGAGAAGAGATCGAATATTTAGAAGAATAAATAAATCTGGGACAAATTATAGCTGTAAGAGATGTATCCACTAAATAAGGCAACAGAAGAGTGAATAACACTTGGCAAAGATACTGGTCTCTTAAAGAAATAATGAAGAATAAAACTGTACCCATTTCAGAAAAAAAGGAAGCTTTACAACACCTGCATTCTTCCATGTCTTACGTACGGCTGCCAGACCTGGTCATTATCCCGAAAAATTTTAACACAAACTGTGTGTATGAAAGAGGAATGGAGAGGAGCATGATGAACCTAAGACTTCAAGACAAATGGAAATCTACGAAAATTAGGAGCATCTAAAGTGGCCGACGTTAGAGTAGAAACCAGAACTCTGAAATGGAAATAGATAGGTCATATGATGAGAGGCAAGACGCAAAAATGGACCAAAAAAGTCACAGAATGGTACCCAAGAAACGGAAAAAGACATAAAGGAAGACAGGTAAAAAGGTGGGAGAATGATTTGCCAAAAGGTTGGCGAAGAACTGCTCTGGACAGGAATAAGTGGAGGGATATACAGGAGGCCTATGTCGCAAGGCAGCATGACCTGGTAGCTGATAATGGCAATATAGGGTAAACAATCATTAGAAAATGTTATTAGTTTTAAGTTAGAATTATTTTTACTACTTGTTTATGTATTGAGGTCAGGGTAAATAATGGCTATTTTTATTTTATTTTATTTTGATGTGACCGTGAATCGTACGTAAAGCACCTAAATAAAAAGTCATTGTTTTGAATTCGTCCTAAATCAAAATCTTTTTTTTCAAGAAGGCCAGTTAAGTCGAACAACAATATAAATGAAGCTACAGTCTCAGTCACAAGACCTAATAACCGTGAAAGTACTGTAGTTGCCCATTCCAACGCGTAGATGTCTCTGGCGAAGAATGTGCAAGAAACTCCATGGACACTCTTTTAAATCAGAATCTTGTTACAAAAACCTTGGTTACATCATTCATGTTGAGATGGTACAATATGTGAGAACGATTCAGCAAGACATGCACGATGAAAGTGTCCATAGTAAAAACAAAAAAGAAAATTCAAAAATAAAATAATTAGTTCGAAATAAGGCGTGGTAACTGAGATATGACCAGGCACAACTGATAGCGCTCGTTCACGAATATGACGAATGGATCAGTATTTGAAAAAAAAACTCAACCATTTTGAAGGGAACTAAATGACCCGACACACGCGCCACCAACATCAGCGTGATATTTGAGTGAGCATGACATACTTTCAACCGCCAGGGTACAATCAATCAATCAAAATCATTTATTTCAAGTAGGCCAGTTACAGGCACTTTTGTATAGTCAAACAACAATAAAAATGGAGCTACAGTCCCAGTCACAAGACATAATAACTGTGAAAGTACTGTAGTTGCCCATTTCAAAGCGTAGATCTCTATGGAGAAGAATGGGCAAGAAACTCCATGGACACTCTTTTAAATCAGATACTTGTTACAAAAACCTTGGTTACATTATTCATGTTGAGATGGTACATTATGTGAGAACGATGTAGCAAGACGTGCACGTTAAAAGTGTCCATAGTAAAAACAAAAAAAAAGACAATTAAAAAATAAAATTATTAGTTCGAAATAAGCCGTGGCAACTAAGAGATGACCAGGCACAACTGAGCGCCAGTTCACGAACATGACGAATGGATCAGCCATCACTCAACTCAACCATTTTGAAGGGAACTAAATGACCCGACACAGCCGCCACCATCAGCGTGACATTTAAGTGAGCATGACATACTCACAACCGCCAGGGCACATTCAAGTCAATAAAAGACGTAGGTTTCTAGTAAATGATAGCTAGTACATAGTACTCACACAATATGGGCTATACAATTATATTATACTAAATAAATTGAATTTATACAATGCAAAGTTAGTTGTATAATCTTCAGCAGCTCCTAACTATTTAATGCTATCAATTTATGCGCCCCTGTCCTTGTGGAGCAGGACCGGCATTGAACCAAGCATTATTATCTACACTTCTACACTAATATTATAAAGAAGAAAGATTTGTATTTTTGTATGTAACGAATAAACTTAAAAACTACTGGACCGATTTCAAAAATTCTTTTACCGTTAGAAAGCTACATTATCACTGAGTAACATAGGCTATATTTATTACTAGAAAAAATTAGAGATCCTCAGAAATCCCTAATAAAACCAACCCAAGGTGTAAAAAAATAAGCCATAAAATGTCTTTCATCGCATACGCTGCGGAAAGTATTGATGATAGAACAAAAAAATGTTCTACAATATTATAGAACATATCAATATCAACAAAAAACTTCGCGAGACCATATCTCCAACTATTGTAGTTATGTCACTATAACTACTTTTTTAGATTTTAAAAGTTGATAGATATGCTTATCGAAATCAGACCATGTTATCCATACCTTTGTATTAATTCTTATCCAAATAAACTATTTCGTATTCAAGACAGTTTCAATACCTGTTAATTACTTTTTGAATTATTGAAATCGGACATTCCATTCAAAAGATATTACGAAACTAAAAATATCTATATAAACAAAAATTACACGCTAACGCGCGGCGAGAGAGATGGCACAGAAGTGTGGGACAGGGGTGTTCGCATAGTAAGTAGGTACTCCATTATGCTATTGATAAATTTAAGCCCTCCCAGTATGTGTAATGGTACAAAACTTTTGATAAAGGAATTAATTTGTGAAGAGACAGGTTGTGATTGTAGCAACTATCATCGCGGGCCCCGCGGCCGGTCAGCTCGCTCACACTCCGCGGATCCCAATGATCCCGACGGATTTACCTATAACTTTTAAAAGGTTAAAATTTTCTGTAAATATATCATTTGCCCTTACAATAATTAAATCCCAGGGACAAACTTTCTCGATGGTTGGCATCAACCTAAGGAAAGAGTGCTTTTCTCATGGGCAATTGTATGTTGCTCATTCTCGAGTAGGATCTGCTGAAAATCAATGTTTTGTTATCACCTACAAATACCACTGCCAACATAGTGTACAGTGAAGCTTGAAGGTAAACTATTACAAAATAAAAACGTAAAGACTTAAAATTAAAAATAAAGAAATTAAAAAAATACATGAGCAAAAAAATTACACCCCCTAAAAATAAAATATATAAAACAACAAAAAAAAAATACGTTTCGTTTATTTTGAACATTTGGAAAAATTGAGTCATGTACGCATATTTATAAGTTAAATTATCTTTATTTAACCCATAATATTTAAAAAAAAATGTCCACCCGTGCGAAGCCGGGACGGCCCGCTAGTCAGCTATATAATCGTCCAATTTGTAATACGCTTGCTTACATAGTGTACGTTTAAATGCATGTTTTAAATTTCGTCTCACTCAGTTCAAGGATACTTTGTGGAATTTTATTGTAGCGTCTTAAACAGTACCCCATGAAAGATGAGTCTACTTTAGCGAGTCTGAAGCCTGGCTGAACTAACTGGTCTCTATTTCTAGTATTGTAATTGTGTCTGTCACGTCTTTTACTAAAAAGATGCAGATTTTTCCTTCCGTACATTATGTTTTCGTATTGACAATGTACCGTCATGATTTTAATGTCCTTAAACAGTTCCCTTAGAGAATCGCGGCTACGGAGATTTTAAATGGCTCTGATGGCTCTTTAATAAAATAAAAAATAGACTCGATGACTGCAGCCCGTCCCCATATCAAAATGCCGTAACTGAAAACACAATCAAAAATCAAAATATTTTATTTTACATAGCCCTACATGGGCACTTATAAAACGTCAACAAAAGGTGCACGGTTCGGGTTGGTCATTTCCTATGGAGAAGAACCGGCAAAGAAACTCCATGGTTACTCTTTTAAAATCATTTGGTTTTACAATATTTGAAGTTACAGCGTTAGTACTTAAGTATGGGAAAACAGCGTAGGCCCGACAATAAGTCGTTGCTTACTACAGAATGTAGTAAAAGAAAAGAAAAACTGTGAAAGTAACTAAAATAGACCAATCTCGCGGTATCTACATTGGTATATTGACGGATTTTTCTAACAGCATATGCTGCTGAACAGAGAGCCGCAAGAGATATTAAATGAGAACCCCATTGCAGCCTTGAATCAAGCGTAATCCCCAGGAAAACCGTTTTAGCGATAAATTCTAGTTTCTTTTTATTCAATATTATACATCACAATAATCACAAACAAAAGCATTTAGTCTTTTTTACAAAGAATACTAAATTGTTTGCTGTGAACCAATGTACCTGAAGTTGGGCATTATTGACGTTATCTAGATTTTGGGTCCGCTTACTTTTAAAGATCTCCGTGACCTTGTGGTTCTCCAACGGTTTGCGGTTTCAATGACGCGGTCACGTTCTAATCCTTGTAACTTTTAACCATAACTTTGGCAGAATTTATGGTTTTGGGAATAACAATTAAAACTTAAAGAAAAAACGCCACGGCCGCGCAGTCGAAACGCACACTATTTTAATTAGAAATCGTTACACGCACTTCTGAATCATAATAACTCGTGAAAACACTATAGTTGCCCAACCCTATAGCTACCATCAAGATGGAACAATAGTTTGTGGGTGGGCTGTGGCAGACCTAACCTACCATAGATCTATCCAACCCTGAGTTGGTGAGTCCTTGATGGTTACTTGCACAGCCTTCCGGCATGTTTTTACCTCATTATAACCATGTCATATTCGCATATATATACTAAGAAAAACACAGACCTCTTTGACCCAAACTTGACGATAAGCCGGATTTTGTGCCTAATCTAACCGCACGCAGCTCGCATATAGGTTTAAGGTTATGGATTCTAAAAACAAGAACGTTGATATGAGTAATTTGATTGAAAAAAGAGGGACTTTTTCTGACCCGTACGTAAATGTGTTACTTTATGGAGTCATAATGAATAGTCACCAAGTCATGAATTAGAAGATCGTTCACATCAGCTTTATCTGGAGGATTAGACTGTTGTTGTGTCTTGTACAAAAATGTCAGCAAATATGTAACCCCTATCTACTTACATAAAAAATAACGATGCACACGACCAACCACGTGCATAATGTTATTACACCTCTAGTAGTAACTATACCTAAAGAAGTAGAAATAAATTCTTTATCAGTTATTGGTAAGTCTACCAATTTTTTACAAGCTAGGACATAAATGGTTGAATAAGAGTAACAGCCGATTCAACAACAGAATAGAATCGCGTATCACAATTATTTCAAGAAATGTGAGCGCAAACAACCGCCATCTCGTGTACCGACATGCAGCTACGTGCGTGCATGTATAACCTATATATACATCATACAGACTATTTAGCTAGTGTGTGATGGGGGATTTTTGTGACTCACGCAACTGGTTCTTCCCCGCGCTGATAACGTCAGAGTTTCATCATAAACACTAGTTGGTATTACAAACTTATCTTAATTACCCTGAAATGTGGGAAATAGAAAGGAAATAAATTCATTTGACCCAGGTTAAAATGAAATCCTAATTAAAGTAAACAACATAAAAAACGAATCATTCCTTAACCTATATAAGTAATTACTAATTGAATCGAATTACTGATTTATTAATTTCTAATCCATTATTTAGATAGCTGCATGATTCCATAGAAATACTAATTGCATTAATTCCACATAATGATGTAGGTACACAAATAAATTAAAAAACGAACTAAGTCAAATTAGTGCTAATGATAAAAAATATGGACTTTCTATCCGAACGACCTACTCAAAGACGCTTGGCACTCTATTGATGAAAATTAATAAAAAGAAGCTGTATTTTGTACAATGGTGTTTTATTTTTGCAACACCAACTTGTATTCTAGAAATACAAACTTATTACCCGCCTTCACAAAAAGGAAGTTCTAAATTCGGTTGTATTTTTTTTACTGTTAACTAAAACATAACTGATTTTTCTAAATATTGATACTGACTACGGGAAAACTCTGTCACGCACTTGACCGGTTTTTGATATTAGTCATTATGTCCAAATTCAAAAATTTATTCAATACGAAGAAAACCTTATTAATTAGTATAATTTTGATAACATTATGATTTGTTTTGTTAAATCCGGCTTTATATTAATTGTTGATAATATCTGAAATCTTATGCTTGATAATATAAGTAATTATAGTATTTGTAATTACTTTTCATGACGATATAAAAATAAAATATTCGAATTCACGCTACCACGAAAAACTTAAAGCCGTAGACATGCGATCTCGAATAACTAAAAATATAACAAAAAGACATGAATTTCAGGGGTTTCCTAATAAATATCAATTTCCTTATCAAAAGTCATTATTCATTACAACAATAAACCAAATCAAACAATTAAGAAAAAAAGAAAACAAAATGTCTCAAAATTAGTTCAGCTATCGTTTAAAATAGCACAAGTTTGGAAGACCACCTAAAGATGTGGTAAGATTCATTGTTTCCTTCTTATCCAAATGTTTTTTAATTCTTCCCTATTTTCTTTTTTCTTTGCTATTTTATTTTCTTGAAACTTGTTAAGTCATTATTCATTTAGAATAATTACTTACAATAAAATTATATCAATTTCAGGGCGTTCCTAACGCCCTAAAATTGATATCTTTTCGCAAGAGGTTTATTTATTCGACATCGCTAGCCATGCAATCTCGAATAACTTTAAGTTTTTCGTGGTAGCGTGCATTCGTTGTTTAAGTATTTCGTATTTATAAATTTACGGAAACGTGATATTCGGTGTTACACTTTTCTGAGTCCCGTTTCAGACTCCTTATACGTGGGTTCTGTACGTGTAAGATTACGAAAGAGTTTGCGACCGTCGGTTTGTACATAGATCTGAGACCTGCAGCCAAATTCACATGGCTCTAAAATATGGAACCCTGACTACATTGGTGACCTATTCAAATGCTCTTAGGTTGGTATTATTCTTCTCTTTAACTGAGTTGAGCTAAACGTTTATCGAAACATGCTACACCATGAATTCCACAGCAAATACTTTCACACTAGTTTACATAATATATAAACGCCTGTTTATAATAGACGTGTTTTTCAATTATATAGCCTAAATAACCGATAAAACATGGTTTTGTATTTGTAGGTATGACTTTTCTTTATTTTCTCTTGTCTTTAAGTTTCTAATATAGAAGAGCGTAAAAAGTGGCATACCTATTAAACTTCGTTTATATCAACGGGTTGTATTTTAGTGTCTTACACGATTATACTAATTATACCTCATTACAAAATTATGGAACCTAAGGAGGTTAGGAGGTAGGGGGAGTTCGTTATTGTATAAATATTGTGATATAAATACATAAAAACCATATATTTTGACAGTAGGGTAATGATGAGATGGTTTTACAAAAAACTATTATTTTACTAAAGAGGGAAAATTCAGATCGACATTTGGCAACATTACAAATCTGTCAAAAGCGGATAAACATTCATTCAATGTCGTACATCGCTCTGTGTGGCTCTATGATGCTTCATGGAGTGTATTGAGAAGGATATTGCAAGTAATTTACAATTAAACACATAATATTTCAGTGCAAGTCGTGGCTAACCTAGTGTTTTAATGTAAAACGTTATAGTTGTGGAATAAACTGTGGTTGAGTGAAGTAAACAGCGAAAATGTCTACGAGCACAAGTGACCACGATATGAGCGATTGTTCGAGCTCTCCAATATCTTACATCAGATATTCGCCACATAGTTCTCCGTCTCAGCAAGTTCCTCAGCTCGCTAGCGAACTCACTGAGCTTACTTGTGCTGACAACAAGCAACAATTTTATAGAAATGGTAAGTCTACTTTAATGCAATGTCTGACGTACTTGCCTATGTAGAGTAGGTACGTAAAGTGCACTGTTAAAGATAACTTTTCAAAGAACCTCGGCTTTATTTAGAACGGTACTTGAAAACGTAACTGCGATGTAACATAATAAATTTCGATTTTACAAAAATGAAAGTTTTCCGAATTTTCATGATGTAGGGATGTTTCAAAGTAGAAATCACACTGGATTAATACTTGCACATGCTGACACCGGTATACAGAGTATTTTGATTTACTATTATAAGTACTATTTCACTTCCAGCAATACTTTTGTTGTTTTTATAGGGAAAGTCCCTGGGGAAACATACATATTTATAATGTAGAACATTGATGATGATGATGCAGTGCAAGTGGTCCAACTGTAATGTCAACTATTGTAACTATTGATAATGTAATGAGAATTATGTTTTATAATATCATAGATAATGTGTTTCAGAGTATGTTCGGGCAGTAATCCAATGTTGAATAACTCATGCCTATCTATACAATATAGGAATTTACAGGCAAATATATAAAATTTAACTGTTTAATTTCAATATACAATTAAGCTTTCTAACTGTTAGAGAAAGTATTGATCCAACTTTAAAAATCCTTAACTTATGAAAGTTATTCTATTTCTGAGTGCTCTATGATGTTTTGTGTACTTTACATAGATGTAGATGCCAGCAGAATCTATTTTAGTAATAAAATTATTATAAATATTTATGTATTTTTCGGGTTATCAGTAAAGTGTTATCTGTTTATCAAATTGAAGAGGTTGTTGACTGTATTGTAAAGAACTATCTTTCAACTGCAATATATTTGATGGTCTTGTGCAGTTCAGAATGCAGTTGCAACAGACTGCATTTTATTTCTAACCTTTGCTACACCAAATACACTTTATCCTTGAAGGAAGCCAAAGTTCTAATTTTGCAATAACAGGACATAAAAGGGAACAATTTCTTTAATTAGTTAATAAATAATGACATACTTATAAAGCGTTGACCTAAAAAATACAGCCAAGGCATAAAGATAGCAGTTGATTCATATATTGTTGTAAAAGGGAACTATTGT
The DNA here is from genome assembly GCA_963082945.1 of Cerastis leucographa. Lineage (NCBI taxonomy): Eukaryota > Metazoa > Arthropoda > Insecta > Lepidoptera > Noctuidae > Cerastis > Cerastis leucographa. The sequence continues at coordinate 12,341,843 of OY720356.1, read as the reverse complement.
TTCCTACACACTGATATTTTACACAACTCTACCTTATCGACCATGAAGTAGAATACTACGTCAAAATAAATGACATGTGTTTATGTGATACTGTACTTTAATGAGTAATACCCACTGAAATAACAAATAACTTGGTGAATTTTATGAAGGGGAGTTTTGTTTAATGTTAGTAATAAGTTGTTCACTTAGCCACAACTGTGAGAAAGCAAATAAAAACATACACAAATACAATTCATTGTGACTTAGCAGTAATCAAATACTCTGTACAATAAAATTTGTATTTGTTGTTTTTATTACTTAACAGTGTCTAATATATGGGCATGTGCTTCTATAGTTTGTTCTGATGATAATCTAATGTTGAACTACACATAAATATCTATCTAGTAATTTTATTTTAAGTTAAATATGCTTGATAAACAAAAGAAACATTTTTCACACAGCCAGCAGACCATGCCTACGTATCACCGAACAACCCCAGAACCACTTCAGGTTCCGATATGTTAGTGAGATGGTCGGCACTCACGGATGTCTCCTGGGCAAGACAGCGGGTCCGAACAAACAAAAGACTCATCCAACTGTAGAGGTAAGTTTTTATTTCTAACCTTGGAAGGTTTTTTCCTCTTAGGTACAAAATGTTGCACTCATTGATTCATATCAGGAAGTCTAGTGTTGTGAGTGAAGTCCAATTTGAATTTCAGACTTCTTTGTATTTTTAAGACTGCTGTTGGACTGTTACATTGTCATGTCTTTAGCATTAAATGTTTTAAAATGTAATAAGTTCCAATTGGTATTTACTTTTCTGCGTTGTCGGTCTAGTGGTCACAACCTGATTGCTGCAATAGGGGATACTCCTATTTTTTTTTTCTCTGTCCGTCGGATAGTTTATTGAAAAGTATTGGACACGTATTTTTACTTTTTTCACGTGGTCATAAAATTACGGAGAAATATTGAGTTGAAATGGTGCATGACGTCACATGTAGGTAAGTTTTATACCTACTTGTGACGTAGTAAGCCCCCACTCTCCAACTTTAATGAGTTCTAACTAAGTAATTTTTTGATATTTTGATAAAACAAAAAATACGTGTCTCATATTTTTGTATTACCTGTCTGACGGACAAAATAGAATGTCGTTTTCTTTACCCAGTCCGATCCCCCATTGGGAAACTTGTCATGGAAAAATCAAAAAACTGGTACAATATGCACATTAAGTAATGGTATTATTAATGACTGTTTGTTAAAAAAATATTATTATTAATGACTGTTTGTTAAAAAAATATAGATAAGAAGCTATTATAACCAAAAAAAATAAGTCTGTACTGTGGGTACACAAAAGATAAGTTTTATCAATTCTCCCAAATAATTTAATTCGATAGAGGTACTGAAATGTTTAAACTTATTTTAAGTATGCCTACTTTTTATGACAAAGCATGATACTGATAACATGTTCTTGGGATTCCCAATAATTTATAAGTCAGTGCTATAATTAATTGGATAGGTTGTTGATGCTAAAAGAGTGATTACATTTATAAATTTTGATGGATGGAGTGTAGTGAAAACAATCTTGGTTGGAGAAGAAGAGCATTTCACCATTTTCCAATAAAAATCTATTTCTTTATTGTTCTATGGATTGTGAGAGACATGAAACAAATAGCTAAGAACACTCTCGATTAAAATACCTTTCAAATGACACCAATTTTATCAAAATCAGTTCATCCGTTTGGGAGCTACGATGCCACAGACAGACACACAGATACACACGTCAAACTTATAACACCCCTCTTTTTTGGTCGGGGGTTAAAAAAGGGCGAAAGATAGCCTGACGCCTCAAAGGGAACAATGAATGAAAAAACGTGATACGCTGACCCCATTTAACTTGGGAAAAAGGCAATAAGATATTGAGGATTTTCCACTTTAAAGTCTGATGGATTCAGTTGTATGTTTTGCTGAGTCACAAGCATCTCCTTGCTTAAAAGGTGATCTCCAAATCATATGTAAAAGCATTATGCAATTGAAATAAACATTTTTTGTTTATATTAATTCAATATGATCTTTACAGCTGCTAAACTACAGTGGAAAGGCTCTTATAAGATGTTGTTTGGCACAACACAATAACGCAGAAGAGCATCCTCACAAGTTACTTGAAGATGAACAGGACAAAGACATGAGTTACCCAGTACCAGATCAGGGAAGCTATAAAGTTGGGTAAGTGCTTCACGAACAGGAGTAATTGACCTTTTCGAAGGTGGAAAGGCAGTCTCTTATCGACGTGAAATCAGCTTGAGCGATAAGGCTGAAATCTATATAACGAACTTCAAACTTCAGACAAAGGTCAGTCGCTCTTCATCCGAAAATGAGCCGTATTTGAGTAAGGTTAATGTGCTTATTCGTATGATGCGCTTGATTAAAGTCGCTTGTACGGATATGCACGTAAACTTATAGCAATAAGGTTTATTTTCGAATGATGCGTGACTGAGCTAACAGTATGTTCGCTATATTGTTCTGGCACTAAAGTGTGGTCGTTCACTCGCTAAGTAGTGCGAGTAAAACTGCTAATCAACAGTAAAACACTATGCTTCATTAATGTCCTCGTATTACAATATGCTTGTCGTTTAACAAATAATAATCTACCGTATTATAGGTAACAAGTAGGTATTGTTACCATTGAACTTAAAGGACAATAATTAACCCTATTAGCTCCTACATATATGTTCCTATCAGTGTTTGGATCGCCGTACCAACAACTGGGATATGTGTATAGATGCTTTTGTGTAGTGGTCGCAAATTCGCTACTGCTGAGGCACTGGGTTCAATTCCTAGGTCTTGCAAAGTGTTGTGTTGAGGTTTTTTCACAAGGAATTTCTCAGTAGCAGCCAGTAGTCTGGAATTGTGCCCGGTGATGGTAATAAGCTCGCCTCCTCTTGCCTCTGACTTAAAACACAATTGACGAAATGTGGGAGACCATAACCCTACCCCACCTTACCCATGTGGGGGGATCATCCATCACTTTACTTTATCTATGATCTAATTTTCACCAGCTTTGCGGGCATCGGTATTATACATACCGCTAAAAAAGATGTGGCTGCACTTCTATTCAAGAAGTTCACCGAACGATACAAGAATTCCAATATCAATATGAACATGAAAGACGTAAGTATTATACCCATAAATATATTATCTATATTAATTTAATATGATAAAATATGTAAAACTTTATACCCGTATTTACGTTTTTTCGGCTAAATCGCTGAACCTATTGTGATGAAATTTAGTGAAGAGGTAGCTAAAACTCTATGGCAGAAAATGTGAAATCCGCTAACGAGGTGAAATAATTAAAAAAAAAACAACTTGCGTACACACACAAACACAACAAAAGAAGTCGCGGGGAACTTAGTCGCTATTTTCATGTAAAGAAACTATAAACTTATTTAGAGATTTTAAATACAAAAATAGTAAATGATCCCTCGCCGTATGCGAACGCCGTACGTTAAGGTTCAAATTACAGTGAAATATGTTTAATATGCATGTTTGCAAATATTTTGGGAAGGCAATCTACAACGGACGCGTGTGTGTATGTTACGTTATAATAGCGCATTGTTTTCAAAGCTCGAAGTTCCTGTAATAAATCCACCTAGGCATTATTTAATAACGCTTATAAATTCGTTGTAATAAAGCTATACAATATTTTTTTTCGGGCCTATCTATACTTGAATAGATACAAATATGGTGCCACATCTTCGATGTTGAATATTAATACATACATGTAGACGCTAAAATTTTTAAAGGTTGTTTTGTCGAAGGGAAATAGTTTTTTTGAACAAAAGTATTTAAATTTACAAACAAGTTTAAGTAAGCTTGCGTAGATAGTACTACATACTGACTACATAGGAATAATCGTTATGCCGCGGGAAAACAATCATAACAATTTCAGCATGTTGATAACAATTGAAATTCTTACACGTTCTAAATCAAAGTTCTGATTTTTTAAACGATTAAAAAAATAATGGTCCTTTATAAATCTCCTAAAACTAGAAGCGTCTAATGTTTTTAAAAGTCAAAATTATTTGTTTTCAAAAAATTAGTAAAAATAACATGCAGTGCAATGACTTAATATATTTCGCCATAAAAATGGCGTCCCAAAAACAAGATACCTTGTTATTTGCCAATAAATGCTGTGCTTGGACTCACTAATAGATGATTAGGTTTAGGGCAGAGCTTTTATACCATAATGATGCTTTCGACCCAACCTTCAGTCGTGTTTGTGAAGTGGGCGCGATAAGTGCATTTGTGCTCGCGCATAAAAAAGCGCCCTTTTAAATTTCGTGATTTTTGGTAAAACACAACAAAAAAAAAACTTACTGATAGATGTGTGTTATAATAACCGAGTTTTAGTTAAGAATAATGTACTTCTGTCAGAAATGTGGTATGTATATTTTGTATTGTTTATTTTTTAGGTGCAAGTGCAATGTGAGAACATGGCCAAATCGATAAATCTAAACATCGTACGGTTGAAGTTCAGCGCACACGATAGGGCTACCGGCAAAGAGATCTGTGAGCCTGTTTTCTCAGAACCGATTCATAACATGAGTAAGTTATTTCTTATATGAAAACATCCCGCCTAGTTGCACTGAACTTGATAATGTTATAGTTGGGATCACTAATATTATATATACATAACGGGTGTGAAAAGTGTCTTCACGAATCTGAAAGGCACTTGTTCTTCCCGTTATTGCGATCTATTTTTGTTTTGGACCATACCTGGGAACCTAGTTACAGAGGCTTTGGAGGTCAAAGCTCTGACGTTTTCTCGTTTTTTTTTTTAAAGACAATTTGTTTAATGTTGTAAACTTGTACCTTTACTTTAAATACCTCCATGGCTTCAGTACAATGTTCTGAGTGCGTCGCATTGAGTAATACCGTAAACCATGATTTACCCAAAAGAAGTCGTTTCCCGGCAATATTTTTTCCGTAGAGTTACTTAGTTTGACGAGTACAGAGTGCTTGGTTGACGGCTTTGTGATTGGTCCATTTACACCTTTTATTTATTACCTTTGCAAGAAACTAAATTTAAAATATGAAAACTTTTGAAAGTGGCTTGCAATATTTTCCGCATAAGTTAGGGTCAGCTCACACCGAGACGCGACGCTGCGCGCACATTTTAAAGAGCGATTCAAAATTTAACTTTATTTTCCACACGAAAAGATACACATTTCCTTGTGAGAATACGTTGCGCCACGCAGCGCTGCGCCGCGTGACGCCTGTAAAGAAATATGTATCCTTTAGTGTAGAAAATAAAGTTGTATTTTGAATCGCTCTTTGAAAGTGTGCGCGCAGCGTCGCGTCGCGTCGCGTCTCGGTGTGAACTGACCCTAATTTGCGCGCCATGTTTTTCATAAATAATGCATATTGTTCTTTCAGTTTTTTTGTTTATGTTTGAAATAATTCTTGTGAATTAGTTTGATGTAAGTTCATAATGCTTGGTTTGACGGCTTTGTGACGTTGTATTAGTGGACGCGACAAAAGTTTTTAAGTGATTTGCTCTTTCTGTCATTATTATCTGCCTAGCGTTTCCCCAAACTATCTTGGCGTCGGCTTCCAGTGTAACCGGATGCAGCTGAGTACCAGTATTTTACATGAAGCGACTGCCTATCTGACCTCCACAACCAATTTTCTCTTTCTGTATTAGTTGCAATTGTTACGGACATAGTACTATGAAATAGGTCTTAACTCGAAGTGGCAATTATGAAAAATAAAGCATGAAAAATCGCTTTTAAGAGTATTATTTTCATACCACGACGCGATTGTTCCTACAAGCAGTTTAATAGATTTTAAGTCCTTTCATAACAAAGTATTTCAGTTCTTCCCTGACAAAATAAATAAAATATATTTCTTTTTTAAAGAGAGTGCAGCAACGAACGACTTGAAGATTTGCCGTATAAGTCGTTCTTCCGGAAGTGCTTCTGGTGGAGAAGATGTCTTCATATTAGTGGAGAAAGTAAACAAAAGTAAGTTTTTGCGAGCTCTTCATGTATTATTTTATTTGGGATCGATGTACTTAAGTATAACCTAACTAGGTGCCGGGAGATATATCGTAGATGAGTTTTTCTTGCAATTGATAAATCGAATTAAAATAATCACCTACACACTGTGTGATTGGATTTGCCATGGGGCAAAAATGAGAAAATTTTATTAAAAAGATCTTTTAATTAACTGATATGAAGGATGATTAGGGGGTAATATCGTCTAAAAATCTGTTTTGCTTAATGATTTTATTTAAGCGTTACGCTGTGTTTTGGGATTGGCGTTGTCAGTCAGGGAACTGTAAAATATTCATAATATAAATTTTAACATTTTCTTTTAATTTACAAAACATATTAACATACTTTACATTATATAATGTGTTGTTGTTAATAACTTGGGTACATATTACGTGATTTTGTACAGCATGCTTGCTATCAATTGCGTTGGAAATCCCCAATGTTGAACACGGTAAACATGACGCTAAATAACGGAAGCCGTCAAACGGGGCTTATCTAACTATGACTGACTGGATATTTTTACCACATTCAGATTCACTCCGGAATTTGAACCATTAATCCGTTTAATAACAAATAAAATATGATCAGGACATCAATAGCTGTTTATTAGTCCAAACTAAGAAAATAACCGGTAATAAAACACAGATTGGATTTATTGGCAGTCAGTTATTATAACTATAAGTTTAAAACGAATTTTTTTTTGCCATGTTAACAATTTTTTCGAGTTCCCGATATTTCGGCGCTGTTGCACCATGATCACGGATACACAAAAACATAAAGTTAACATGGTAAAAATCCTGTTTACAGTGTTAATGATATGGCAGGCAGTCAGTTAGTTAAAATGCGTCTGGTGATATGCAAATGATCTAGTGTTTCTAGGAGATTTTCAGACTACCAGAAGAAGATACTTCGTAAATTCAGCTATTGCTACAAGTAAACTCTTACATTTAAAAAATTACAATTATATGGGTACGCAATAACTTACTCCTCATTAAAGAAAAAATGAGTGAAATTCGTCACTACAATTCGATAGTATACATTTATTGATTAGCAATTGTAGTTAAACTACACATTAATTGACTAGTTAAATTATTCGATTAGATTAATTGAGTTCTTAGATTCCAAATTTTTATCGTATTCCTAGCTGATGGTGGAAAAACTTCTATGTGGTTAGAATGTTTACTAAAAATTACAGTATTATATTTGCAATTTTCATTCACGGGAATATTCGACGATATTGAAAAAGTGTTAACAGAACATGGATGGGTTTTAGTCAGAACAAGTCTGACACTCCCGTCCGCTCCGCCCAGAGCAGGAGGGGTCATTTGATGATTTCCCATCCTTTAATCATCATCATCATGATGTCTTTGATAATAATATCATCAATATACAAAATAAGAACGCAGTAGATGCACATTTGATAATACTGTAACATACAATACCTACCTCCAACGGAATATATTTTTTCTCAGAGAACATAATGATTCGTTTCTTCGAGTTGGACGACAATGGCGAAAGGGGTTGGAGTAGTGTGGGCCAGTTCATGCAAAGTGACGTCCATCACCAATATGCCATCGTGTTTCGGTAAGTACCAGACAAACTGCACCTCTGCTATAAGCAGAGACCGGATTATATGCAATTGCATATCAGGGCTATTTTTTGAAGGTATTGCATGTTTTAGGTAAATTCGATTGATCGTGAATAATTTGGTCATGTTTCATTTAAAACTAACTAGAAAAATACAAAAATGTGCCCTGGGTGATATACCTGCAAATAAACCACCTAAATTCAATATTCATAAAAATATTTGAATTAAAAGAACGCTCATTGTAGGTATTACTTACTACTGAAAATTTGGAACAGTAGTCAACAGTTAAAGTTTTCATGAAAAAAAAAATGACTCGTACACGTAAAAATCAAAGTCATATGCATTTTTGAACGCCAAACTTTAAAACAAAGGAAATTGTATTGACTATAGCTAACCAGCGAAACTTCGTCTGGGCTAACAACATTTTTCATTGATGCTCCACTCCTATTGGTCGTAGCGTGATGGTATAACCTTCCTCGATAAATGGACTATCCAACACTAAAAGAATTTTTCGATTCAGTTCCCGTGATAAGCGTGTTCAACCAAACAAAACTCTGGAGCTTTATAAATTCTACTGCCCATTCGAGTAGTTTCGTATTGAACAAATAATTAAAATATTAATTTTCTCTAATAGGACACCTCCATACAAGAACCCAGAGACGCCTGTAGACGTGCAGGTCTTCATAGAACTGGTGAGACCTTCAGATGGCCGCACCAGCGAACCTAAGGAGTTCAAGTACAAGGCGAACCAAGCTCACAAACAGAGCAAGAAGAGGAAAGCGGGATCGTCCTATTGCTCTATCGGCAGTTCATCTAGTAAGTCATAAGATAATGTTATATGCCCGGGCGTTGTGCCTTTTATACCATTGCGATAAGTTATGAATTAAATTGACGCGTAGTAGTAGACGCGTCCTAGTTATGTAACATATAGTATTTATTTGTTTACTATAACCTCTGACTTAATTATCGATCTTGCTGATTTTTTTATTTAGAAAGATATGTAGATTACCGTCTTCTTGCCAAAGTTTTTTGTTTTATCACCATGATGTTTCTCTTCGTTGTGAGCCAATGACGAGGTTCGAATAATGACAAATTAAATGTGGATATTTTCAATAAAAGAGAGCAAAACATTGACTGAAATATACCTCGGTTTTTAAACAATTTCATTGTACATGTGGACTTTTGAAATCTGGTTTAAATACGTAACATAACATCACGCCTGTAATCCCTGAAGGGTTAGGCAGAGGTGCACCTAATAGTACGCTCACATTTCACCTGTTATGTTTAACTATGTATAGGTGGCGAGCCAACCGGGCACAAATCCAAACTCCGTGGCTGCTAATGAGAAATTCCTAATAACAATAGGGGATCGGACTGGGTAAAGAAAACGAAATTCTATTTTGTCCGTCAGACAGGTAATACAAAAATATTAGACACGTATTTTTTGTTTTATCAAAATATCAAAAAATTACTTAGTTAAAACTCATTAAAGTTGGAGAGTGGAGGCTTACTATAGTTACTACGTCACAAGTGGTATAAAAATCACCCACATGTGACGTCATCCGCCATTTCAACTCAATATATCTCCGTAATTTTATGACCACGTGAAAAAAGAAAAAATACGTGTCCAATACTTTTCAATAATCTACGCGACGCGGCGACGGACAAATAAAAAAAAATTGTGATTATCTCCTATTAGCACGACCCGGGAATCAAACCCAGGACCACTAGACCAACGAGGCAGTATAACTACAACAAATACACTTCTGCAAATAGTGAAATAGTTTTATAAGAATTAACAATCAATCAATTTGTTCTAGGTGGATCATTGAGGAGTGGCTGTGACATTCCCATATCGGTTGCCAATCATGTAAGTTTTTATTTCACTATTTTTGTAAATAAGTCTCGATTTGTCTGTAGTTTTTATTTGCCTGCCAAAATCAGTCTATAAACTTGTGAACTATTGATAAGTTTCAAGTGAACAAAATTGTTTTGCTACTTACAAGAAACTTGCCAAACGATTTTTTGCTTGAAGACACAGTTTTGTGGGGATGAAGTGGGCTCTAAGAAGTTTGGGCACTTCAGATTTAATTTACGATGACATTTTCAAAAACCCTCTTCTACTTGTGAGAGACACTAGAAGACCCATATAATCTTAGATTCCCATATGTAATCCTTAACAAAAAAAAATATTTTATGTAATATAACATTCAACTTGTACTTATAAGTCCATTGCATGCAATAGAAATAGTGCTTGTTAATAACATAACATGAGGAAGGCTTGTAATGCCCCGAAGACTTAGGCAGAGGAGTACCTTATAGCATATCACAATTTCGCCAGTTATGTTTCAGTCATAGGGGGCTCGCTATTATCACCAACTAACGCGCAAATCCAGACGCGCAATCGCGCTAGACCAACGACGCAATCAAAGAAATATTATTAATGATGTTATTCCTATATTTAGCAGGCAGAAGAGGCAATCGAGCGCGTCCCCGATCCGTCGTATACCTTACCTCAGGTTAGTAATATCGTAGAATATCTTACTTTGTATAAATTGTGTTTTAGTATTGATCTGTTCTGTAGTAACTTTACCGATTTTCTGCTAAGTTTTAGCTGTAAAGGAACGGATTATAGTTCTCATTGTGGCCGATCTACAAACCAGATTTTAAATATCAGATTTACGATAACTTATCCCTTGTATTCTGGGCCGATTTTTAAGTGTGCTGCTAGCATTGAGACCCATGGCAAACATTAAATATCGTCACCGCTAGTAACTTTCAATATAGCACCACAAACATCGAACCTAGGAAAAAAACGTTGCACATAATATATGTTTAATATTTTTTTACTCAAGGTTCTATTTTTTAGCGCCATTGTAAAAAAAAAATATGAATGAGATCTGAAACTTGGCTTACGTTTTATTTCTGTGCCATTACTTTTTATTTTTGAGGCCAGTTGGTTGCATTATTCTTTTCTTTCCGTTATTTTAATGGACAAAAATATGCAACTCGTTATGAAACCTTTTATGGCATGGCGTAAGTAAAAGCGACCTCTAAAAACAATGGGATAATAAAAGCTTTCTCTAAAACACAAGGAAAGGATATTTTTAGCTTGGGGAATTGGTTGCCAGATGTTTGATCAAAGACTAGGGTTTAATTAGTTACCTTTCATAAAATAAATAAATTAGCTGTTTAGTGACCCTTATTTGTAAAAGCAGCAATTACAATTATGGTAGCATCAGTTTAAGTATTATGAGTAAGTTTGGCGTATGTTTACTTTGATTAGTTTTGATTCAACATCAACAACCATTATGCTTTCAATGTCCTACTACAGTACTCTTTGTAATACAATTATTTTCATTTTATTTATGTGAACATAACTTTCAAAGATATTAAATTCAAATTCATTTATAACCTAATACATCGTTCTTTAACTTACAAACAAATGTTGTTAAGTTTAAGCTAACAGAATACTGACAGATTTAACAGCGGGTCTCAAACTATACACAGCCTGTTATCTTGACTATCGATAAGATTATGAATCGTAAATTAGTACAAAGAAACAATTTTCTTTACACAGATGTACGGCCCAATTTCACCCAACCAATGTGATTTGGCAAGCGCTTTGTACTCTGGGTCTGAAATCAGTCAGTCACCGATGTCCAGCCCCATGTGGTCCAGTCCTCATAGCATAATGCTGCCAGAGGCACCCATCCAGGACTTGCATATTGATTCTATGGAGTTGGAGCAGATGCAGATACCTAACAACGCACCTCAGAATCCGGTACCAGAAGATTTGAAATCGCTTTTAAATGGTATGGTTTTTTTTTTCACATCTATCAAAAACCAAAGATCGGAGTAGGTATATTGATTTTTGGTACACAAAATATGCGATCATAAAATGGAAATGACGCATAAAAAAAAATGAAATATCCCGTCTAAGATAGAAAGACAAAAGCCGGTTTCCAGCAGCAAATATTACTACTTGACCTGCATTGCCTACCCTGACGACTAGAATAATATTAGAAGTCCTTAATAATTTTAAAATTCTGTAGGGAAATATATTCAAACTTTTCAAATCGCAAAGTCAACTCCATATTGACATATATGTCTCGGATCATTGACAATGAGTCAACCTACTCCGATCTTTGATCTTAACAGCACGTCTGACTTTCGAAGGATTAGGCAGAGGACTATCTCATGTGTGTAAAAAGACCCTTAGTTAAGGGTCTTTGGCTCAGTTGAGCCGAAGGGCCAAAAAAGTAATTAGATGGAGGTCAAAATTCCAACTTTTTCACAAGTTTGATGGTGGTTTTTCGTGTTTTTTTGATGTGGAACATCTATATGCGCGCCTAGGCAGTAAAACCGACTCGTTGACGGGAAATGGTGTGACGCCCCTCTATATTACGTAAAATCAAACTTTTCCAGAAACTTAAATCTTTTGCAATGCGTATATCAGCACAATATTTCAAGTGAGTCAGCTTGGGAGGTTGACGGCTTCGTGAAGGGCCCTTTATAGCTGTGAAGCTAACTTTTATAAAATAAATAAATAGTGCACCAACACTTCGGTAGTTATGTCAACTCTTATTGCCACCGCGGTACAGTCAGACAAGTGGGAATACACTCATTTTTTAAACAAAATCCCGTGCACACGGTGACCACATCTGTTTAACATTACTTACAACTATTGGTCCACACAAATAGTTTGCGGACCAATAGTAGTAAAACAAAAAACACCAAAAAATACGCGATCCTTTTTTAAAATATGTCTTGTTAAATAAAAAACTCACGCTCTGTTAATGATCCCAGATGTTTGACCACAAATTACAGTACAAATTCAGAGTCCCGGCTTCAACTAATAAATTCCTAGTGGAAAAACAGAATGACATTAGGTATTCTTTTTATTAGTTAGCAATCAATTTAAATGAGTCTATCTTTGTAAAGCTAAAGTTTAGCTTAGAAAATGCACCGCCAAGCATTTAGTTGATGAATGAGCGCCATAAAAACGGATTACCTTTGTTTAATATTATATTATCTTTTTTTACAGAATACTTGAAAAGTTATGGCGAAAGTCTTCCCGAAGAAGTAAGTTTCAGCATTTTTATCAATGATTTTTTGCGTATATTTTATTTGTATCTGATTTTTCATTATTTTTCATAGAAAAATAGCATGGAATTCATCCGGTCAATGCTGGTTGCGGACTCTGGACGGGCAGAGGTTAGTGTCTCTTGCAGTTCATGTTTTTTGTTAATATTAATTTACTGGCAAGTGCATTGTTGAGACTATTCAATCATTTTACCAGAAACTCTTAGTGTGAAGTTATTCTGACAGAATGAGTCATTGGATTAAACCCAAATAAGTGTTTTTACTGGAACTAATGGACGCTACTGTAGGTGCTTTACAAGTAACTTAGATTTGGGTCCAAAGAACACACTTTGATTTATTTTTACATAACATCACGCCTATAATTCCCCTAGAATTAGGCAGCGCACCTAAATAATTTTCGCCAGACATGTTTGTTTGTTTCATTTTTGTTAACAACTTGATTTACGTATATTTATTTGACAGCCAAAGCCAAAGCCTCCGGCCATGAACCGTTTCCAAGGGGCTCGTACGACCAATCAGAACAAAGTATGCGACAATATGATGCCAAAGCCCGAGTATCCTGCCTACTACAAACCTGAAGACGGCATCGAAGTAAAGAAGGTACAATGTTTTTATTTTCGAGCAACGAATGAGTAACGAAGTATTGTTATAGTTAGAAAAATCAAAATTGAGTTTTTTTTTTTTATGCCGTTTTTCTATGATTAGGCTCAAACTGTAGAAAATACGTATGTATTGCTAGTCATAATCATCTTTCTCTTGGCCTCATCCCAATTCATTTGGGGTCGCCGCAGCATGTCTTCTTGTTACCTATTACTCGTCATCGCATCAGACACCTGCTTTCTTGCCAAATTATCTATCTATCCTGCACACGACCGCTACTGTGTGAAATTGAAACTTTAAATTTCGTTTGTCATACTCGTAATTACGCTCGAGTACTCGGGATCTATTTCATACAAAATTGTAACACCTACACGGTCAAAATATATGGAAAAGTTGCTTTTTTTTATTACTGTCGAAAAATTCTGACCTTTATAGAATACACTTCTTTCGGTGTGACAATTTCTACCACTCTTAACTTTTTGCCCATCCTCTTCCTCAGTTTACCATTAGCTCTTTATCCTTTAAACCAGTGGCGTGCCTCCGATGAAACGGGGGCAAAGCCCAACTATACGAAATTAGGGTTAAAAAAAACGGTCTATGTTCTGGCATTGGTTACTAACGTTTTTGTTTTCACATTATATAAATATGCCTAAATATGAAACTGCAAACAGTGGTGTCATTGCATATTTTACATCCCGTAAAAAAATAACAACTATTTTAATATCAAGTATGAAGTAAATTATATAAGAGCCATCTATTAACTTAAATGTAACAACTGAATTCTGAGTCTATTAGTTTACTTCGATCGGTGCAGTCGCTATGGGTCAAATATTCAAATGACCCCTAGATGGCGCACAAACAAAAGATTGGTTTCTAACTACACATTGTTGAAAATATTTGTAATTACTCACAATCTAAACAGCCTTAACTCTTCGTTCTTCTCTTCTTTACCACGGACAGATGACATACAACAAAGCACACAGAAGGCATGGTATTACTAAATAGATTTCGATTTTCAAGCAATCGTTGATAATTCGGAAAGCCGCTCTTGTCCTTGTGTATTTCTTAAATATGTGTGAATACGTTTCAAAGATGAAAAAGCGCGTTCCGCGGAACAACTTGTCGCGGGAATTATTACAATTAAATGTGCTAACTTTAAAAGTTCCTGAAAAGCATCCTGGAGGGAATTTTCATGTAGGAAATCAATTAAATTAAAAATATTGAGATCCTTTAGTTCAGGTGATGAATACAAACTAATCAACTGAATCTTTAAAGTTTACCTATCAAAATAGTTTGCTTAAATGCTGAATATCGAATCTTACATATTTTTCCGTAAAACTCAAACTATTTACCTTGCCCAGTAACGATTTCACACACTTCAATCCATCACATTTCCGAATTCATTTTAGTTTTAACAAACTTTAATCACTTCAAAACAAAGTTAATTCCGAGAACTAATCACAAGAAATAGAAAAAATAATATCACAACAAAGAGATGCACCAGTAATCTCTCAAAACAAATATGAACTAATTTGAAATCGTTTTACTTTCTATGGAAATTCGCGCTACGCGCAGGTCTTTGCGCTGCTTGCCCATTCATTCTTGGCGCGCAAACACAAATTCACTCTCTCAAACTTACACAGACATACACAGACACATTCAAAGAAAAGCCCAGCTTTTAACTCCATACAAATTTCCAAAATAAATACCTAATAATCTTATCGGAACAGAGTCATTTTACTAGCAAAGACAAAGAGGTCCGACAAGCCAAATACAGAAGCCAGTGAGTGCGACTGAGAAACTGACTCGCACTAGGCTTGAACTCCTCTTTTGTATAGTGTTAGAGCGAGCCAGAGTCGCGCCGCTGCTCGCGCAGCTATCGGAGATAGGTATTAGAACATTTTGGCAACGTCGCGATAATAATGCGAGCGAATAGAGATAGTTCAGTGAGTGTGTAAATCAGGCAACCTCGCATCGTTTGGCGCGTGGCGCGCGGAATTTAATGTTATCATTATTTTGACACATTTTTTTGTTTTGTAAGGAATGTTTTTTTTTTTTTTTTAGTTCGACTTGTGTGTTAGGCAAGCCGGGCTTTTCAGGTTGTATGACAGATCCGCCACTGCTTTAAACCATAAAAGTTAGAAAAAAAACTCTTGTCACGTTTATGTCGTTGTGAGATAAATATAATCTACCGCCTAACTTAGCTTCTTTCCTTTTTTTTATCTTTTCGCCTTTACTTTTCTTCTCAATTCAAAAATTCTCTGATATGACACTTAAAATCCTTAAAACAACATTAGTACGCGCTTCAACAGAAAACAAAAACCGTATAAACACAGGTAGAGATACAACCTGGCACTCACATGCAAATTGCAAAAAACTTAAGAAAAGCGAGCTGTTTAACTTTCTACTTTCGGCGCTCGACGGAGCGTTGAAAATCTAACAAGCATTCATTTAGGTGTGGCAACTAGTACTAGGATAGTGAAAACGTACATGCACGGTCCAAAAAGGCCGCTTTGGCAGAATCACAATGTTACTATCCTGTATAGTAACATTGTGATTCTGCCAAAGCGGCCTTGGAATGGACATCGACGCACAAACGACTACCACGTGTTCAGTCCATCATTCTGAAACCCCGACATAGGGATTTTTCATCGGTAAATTCTTAATCATTTGTTTAACAAAGGAATAGTGTAGTTTAAATATACAACCTGTTTTTTTTTTATATCCCATAACTCTAGGATATGATTTAGACCATATCAAAGAATCAACTGGCATATGAATTATGTTTCAAACAAACTTTTTTTTTTGTTTTTTTTTTCGTATTTGCTTTAAATATGAATTATTGCGGAATTATTGGTTTGAATAAAAAGAATTACTCGTATTGATCAATGAAACTACTACTATTTTATTACACAACTGCGAAGTTTGGCAACCTCGCAAAAGTAAAGATTCGTCATACTGGTGACAATCTTTGACAATATGCATTTTTGGACCACCTATTTTAGGAGTTTTAGTATTATTTTTACCTAAAGAATATAACCCTAGAGTTTTGGGATATCAAAAAAAACAGGTTGTATATTTTAGATATATGATTGAGACAAGGATAATGATAAGACTAAAAATATACAGTTTAGTTGTATAAATGCTACCTCTATTGTAAAAAAGGTGTATATTTTTCGACAGCATGTAAAGCCAAGTCAAGGGCCCATGAGCGGCATAAAAACTCTGACAACAGGTTAGGTACCTACTTAACCACACGATAGAGAAAGAAGATAAGTCATTTAAAAAAAAACTGCTCTTTCCTACAAAAGTGCAATACCTACACGGTCAAAATGTATGAAACAGTTTTTTTTTTTAAATTACTGATGATAAATTTCTGAGTTCGTGTGTAGGTTTCTCAAAATCAAAATCTAAAATTCGATTTTTCTAACGATCACACTACTTCGTCACTCCTTCGTCGCTCGTAAGTAGAAACTTTTTACCGTCTAAAAACCATTACTCCTTCAATCCTGTACCTTCATTTCCCGTCCCAACTTATGGCAGGTAACTATAATCATCATCACCATATTTTTTTTTTTTTGTCTTTTGTTTGACCAGACTTATTGATTCATCATTTATTTTATTTGAAAAAAACACGTACAACATAGCAGATAAATCCAATCATGGAATATACATACAAGGTGTTGTTTTGCATCCTCGTCAAATTCAAGGAGGTAACTATGCTGAAGATTCTTGTTCCGAACCAATAATAAAATGGTTAGGTATTTTTTTCTTATTTACGGAAATCGGTAACTGTAAACCACCCGTATTTTAAACGCGGCCCGTCTAGTTCTTAACCTATAACCTCGCTTACACACATACAAACAATCTTAAACGTTTAATTGATAATTTCTTATTCCCTAAACCACGTTAAGGGGGTTATTCTGAAATATTGAAAAACATAAACAACCAAAAAATTAATAATTAACTAGGTACCGTAATTTTACATGATTATTTATGTCTTTTGTGACCACCTCCTAAAATTTGACGAGGATGCAAAACACTTTGAATACCTTGTATATCCTTGTATGTTGAACACCTTGTATATCAGTAAGGTCCAATTGTTTCTACACACATTAGATTAATAAGAGATACAAAACTAACATGTCACTAAATTACTGAAGTTTTTTCTAGTTACCCATAGTAAAAAGTAATATTTTTGTTCAATATAGTCTCCCTTTATTTCAATCCATTTTTGTTTTGATATTGATCCTAAATTAATAGATGAAGTCGGTAACTTTTGGACCTTACCATGTATATTATACAGTTTATAGAAACATTTATAATAAGCAATGGTGAAAAATATTAAATATATACTTAAAAATAACAAGAAATAAGTAGTCATCATTCGTGCATTCTCTCACATAACAAGCACAACAAATAGTCAAATATCCATAATTTCTAGTTACCACGAATGTAAAGGCAGTTACTTGTTCTCATTATTTTCCTTCAATGACCCTTATCCTTTACTACTGTCCTTCATCGAATTAAAACCATTCAAGAAAAAAAAAACCCTTGTAATTATAAAATAATATGTGTTTGTTTACCCTTACTTTATTGTTCGCAGCTGGTAAAAGATTTGTGTGCAATGATAAGAAACAAGGAAGGCTACAAAAAGGCGGAAGTACGAGCCAGCTTGGAAAGATTGTTTGAAATTAGGCTTTCTAACGGAGATACGTAAGTGTTTAAATCAAATATTTTAGAATTAAAACAGAAATAAGACTGATATTGAGGAAAATCATACTGATTTCACTTCAGATAAGTATTTGTCGTTCATTGCAATTTAAACCTTATACTAGGGATGCATCGATGCGCACTTCAGCCCATTTGATACCGATACAGGTATTTATAAAAAAATATCACCAATACCGATAAAGACAATTAAGATTCAAAGAAAGCTTTTCTATAGCTTTTTGAATCTGTGGCTGGGTAATTTTGTTTGTTTCTAAAACAAACAAAATTACTCATATTTATTTATAAATCGTAACTGATAACAGATCAAAAGACAAAATTTAATAATTAAAATTCACAGTTCTGAGATTTAGTCTTTCAGATGTAACAGAACTAAGAAAAAGTATCGGTATCATATCGGAGTATCGGCAACTCGCGACAAACGATAACGGGTAACTCGCGATATCGCCGATATATCGGTATCGGTTGCATACCTACCTTATACCAATAATGAAATAAAAAATCACTAGCTGAACAGACACGGCTCGTAATTTGCAACGACTCTTTCTAATGTATATTATTTTCATCAAGTTAATCATATTTATAAAATAGTTCTTGGTTACTTGTACTCAGTATTTTTATCTGACCCTAAGGGCGAGTCCACGCTATGTTATATAATATGTATGTGTTTTACATATATTTTGCGACATGCTACATAATCTGGACGCACCAAAATATTGCGTACACACCAACATTCTGTAAATACACACTAATCAACTAGAACTGCCTAGTTGATCCTGTGGTGACACCAACATAACTGGCGAAATGTGATTTTACTTACTAGGTGCACCTCTGCCTAATCCTTCGGGTATTATAGGCGTGATGTTATGTCAACTAGAACTATTGCCAATCAAAGTTTGACACAAAGGTCCTTAAGTAACAAATACTCATAAAATTTAAATTCCAGATTCCTCCACATGACTCTATGCACAAAGTTATCAACCCTTGAGTACATCGTGAAGATAATCCACAGCGTGAAAGCAACGCACCTGCTTGACTGTTCCAATGACAGGCAGCAGACTACCCTACACCTTGCTGTGCTAAATGATAAGCCGAACATAGTGTCGCTATTTATTGCTAAAGGTTAGGAAGAACTTGATTATCATTTAATTAGATTATTTTTCCTGTGCCATTATTTATTTATTTAAATGTTTTTTGATTTATAATTACTTTTAATTATTTTAAATGCTACTATCTTTATTGTATACAGGGTGTAAGGAATAGCGACGTGAAAACACTTACTACGTACTCAGTACATCATTCTGAAACACCCCACATATAAATGTTTCATCGGTTTTTTTTAAAAATTCTATTGTTTCGTACAAAAGTGCAATACCTACACGGTGAAAATGTATGGAAAAGCTGGTTTTCTTTAAATTACCGAAGATTTTTTTTTATTTGGGTATCGAGTACGTCGTGAGCGTTTTCGCGTTGCTGTCCCTTACATCAAAATAGTTATAGTTTAATTTTTGTGCCCGACAGGGTCCAGGTAAACTTGTAGGGAAATTGACCTTTATTTTTAAATATTCCTATAATAATTTAAAAAAAAATAGAAGCCCATCGTTATCCGGTCGGGAACAGGGTCCAAGCTAACCTGATTAAAATGTTCCATTCATAATGGCCGTGTAGGTATTGCACTTTTGTATGAACAGCTGCCTTTTTAGGGTTCCGTAGCCGAATGGCAAAAAACGGAACCCTTATAGATTCGTCATGTCTGTCTGTCTGACTGTCCGTCCGTCCGTATGTCACAGCCACTTTATTCCGAAACTATTAGGACTACACAGCTGAAACTTGGTAGGTAGATGTATTCTGTGAACCGCATTATGATTTTTGTACAAAATTAAAAAAAAAATATAGATAAGCATATCCCCCCATACATGGAACTGAAACTAAAAAAAAAAAACCATCAAACCTATACGTTTGGGGTGTCTATAGATAGGTCTTTAAAAATGACATTGAGGTTCCTAAAACCATTTTTTTTTTCAAAGTCAATCTTTTGAAAGATAGACACTTCCAAAGTAGTAAAAAGTGTGTCCCCCCCCCTCTAATTAAAAACTAAAGTAAGAGGAGAAAAATTGTGAAAAAAATATGGGGATGTAGAACGTAAAAAAAACTTTCAACGAAAATTGGTTTGAATAAGATTTGATACGTATTTTTTGAGATATGGGACTTTTTCACCAAACTGCAGCAGTAACTTTGTTTTTCATTAACTTACTATGAAAAACAAATTTAGTTTTGCGGTTGAGTGAAGGTTTACTAATGAATGATCGTTCAAAACATTGTTATTATATTGTTTGGGGCTATGGAACCCTGTGTGCGATTAAGACTCGCACTTGGCCCGTTTTTTAGATAACCGACTAAACATTTGACGCGAGGATCATAATAATATGCTGAATTCATGCTATTACCGTTTGTGCGCGATATCACTTACACCCTTTATTTGTAATTATTTAGCATAAATCATTTGTAATAGTTCTGTATGTTTTTGTTTTCAACTTGTATTATTATTAGTGTTTTACCGAAACGGGATTTCCGGCCAAAACCGAACTTTCGGTCAGACACTAATTATTATTCAATGTTTATGTATATCATAAGATGTTAAATTTTAGGTGCAAACCCAATGTTGAAGGATGACAAAGACTTGAACGTGATCCACTACGCAGTAAAGTACCGGTCATGTCTAGAGATCCTTCTAGACTCCATCAAGAAGAAGGAGGTGGCTTGCGATTTGAACGACTACAATGGTGGTAAGTACTCGACTTTTTATCTTTTTTATAATCTGGATCTATGCAAAGCTCGAGTGAATCATTTTCTTCTAGGCAAGCATGCCCGACCCTAGGCCGCATCATCCATCCACATCTAATCAGTTGCGGCCAAAGGCAACGTTATATAATATTAAAAATTAAAAAATATACAGAAAAGTTCCTCACTTGTTCCTCAAAAAACAAGCACTGTTGGTCCTGGCTTTTTTTTGTAGATATTTACAGTCGTTATGGGTAGTCCGTAAATCGGACAACTAATCTAACTAAAATATATCGTACCAGCACACGTAGCATGACGACTGTAGAAACGAGTTTCGACATAGCCCGTTTCTACGGCGGTCATGCTACGCGTGCTGGGGTTTTGAGATTAGATAGACAGTCGCTTCATGTAAAATCCTGGTATTCAGCTGCATCCGGCAAGAGTAGAAGCCGATCCCGTCATGTTTGGGAAAATGCCAGGCAGATTATGCGATTTACCGAGCTGTTTTTGCCTGCTCTTGTTTAAAATACCAACTCTTCTAGCCTACCTGTTTGACATTTCTGGCGTCGCCATTTGCGGTATTAATTATTGTTATAACGTATTACCCAGTATTAACTGGGTTGTGGAGGTCAGATAGGCAGTCGCTCCATGTAAAATACTGGTATACAGCTTACAGGCAGAAAATGTATTTTTTGCTTATCTAACAATTTACGACAATTTACCAGTAATGAAATAAGAGTACATATTGAGTAATAATTTTTAGGCATGCTCCCGTTTCATCAACTTTTATTCCAGCTAGAATTTTAACGACCTGTATATTTGCGATAATTGACAGGTATACAATTTCTAATTCGTAGTATAAAATAGTATAAATTAAAACGATTTTATAACTATAACCATCTAAAGTTATAATGATTGCGTTCATGGTCGTGCTACGAAGTACAACATTAAGTAGTAGAAGTATGCGATTATATTATTCGATGGTTAAAAGTTCCATAGAGCTTCTGGCACTGTTTTTGGGATTTTCCTTTTATTACTATATTTTCGTTTCCGTTATAGAGAAGCAAACGGCACTTCACATGGCTGTAGTGTCGGGCTGGGAGCAAGGAACTCGCTTGTTGCTACAACACGGTGCTAGCTTCAGCGTGCGTGACGCAGAAGGACGCACACCACTGCACCTCGCCGCGTACGACGACCGACTGGCTGTCACGAAGATACTGCTCGAGTTTATACCGTCCGTGAGTAAAGTAGTTTTTTTTACTAGTCTGAAATTTGGGGTATTTTTTAATGTCAAAGAAAAGTTTCGAAAAGACTCGTTTTATTCGCTCACCCTTCATATGTATATGTCGTAGGGAGGTGATTTTATTTCGTTAGACACGGTCTTCATGTGGGCAGAACATGGGTTTCGTGCTATGAAAACACACACTACAAAATCAAAAGTCATTTATTCAAACTAGGCTGATAATCAGCACTCTTTGAATGTCAAAATTACAAGAGACAGTCCCCCAAAACGCCCGCCCTTCGCCACTTCCTAGTGTTTTAGCTGGGAAGAAGAAGTGGCGGAACAAACTCCCCAGCAACACATCTGTCTGTTAGGTTAGAAGAACCAGATTCTATACACAAAGTACACTGCTTTTATCGAACTAACAAATTACTTGAAATTACAATCCAACACAGTAACACTAGGCACAATGAATCGGGTTACAGTTTCGGGACGTCTTGACTCCGCCGCGATCAGACACTGACTGTCCTCCTCGCCGCGAGCTCGAAACATCACGACTCTGTAGTAAGCGCGCTTGGGTGTGGGTAGACTGGTAAGTAGGTCACCTTTGGCGCGCTTTCGATTCATGTCCGTACTAATGACTGTCTCCGACATATACAATAAACGTAACAAACTTTCTAGCTACTTGATGCATAATGTACTCGTATGATGTCATCTCGAAGGACTTCTGTAATTGCTTGTTGAAGTAATTTTCCCTGAAAAAAGAAAACTTGCTCGCATTCTATACGATGCATTTTCCAGCTTCTGTTTTTCGTTACAGAGATTATTTCGTTGAATGGCACAACAACCAATAGAAAGAAAAATACTTTAAATTAATGCCAATATAAGCTGTCTGTAACCGTTTCGTTGCCTGGTCTCTAGTTTCATTTATTATTTTCAGAGCGAAATTGACGTCATGGACGAAGCTGGTAATACAGCCCTGCAAATCATCTGCGGCGGTACGGTCAGGGAAAACTCTGTCGAAATTGCACGGATGTTACTGGAAAAGAAGGTATATACATGACACTTTGTTTAAACAGTCCCCCAATTAAAGAGTCCTCTCTAAATAAGTTTTATTAAAATTCCGAACATATTTGAATTGTTAATTTTTTCCAATATATTATACAAAAAGTAAATGCGGAACTGGTTTTCATTGCATTTTCAGCAATGAGTTCTCATTACTTAATACAGTATTAACTCAACGTGTGTAGTAACGTAATGTGTGAAATCAAATAGGAGAAATAAAAATAACTCTTTTTTTCCTCCGTCATCCCGCTTCCTGTCTCACATACACACACAGTTAATAATAACAACGCGTTTAATAATGTAGGGCATCCCACATGTATTTAATAATAATGTATTTATATTTTTGTAGGCCTACCCTCTAAAACATGAGGATTCCAACGAATCAGCGTGGAGATTAGTCAGTAAGAAGCCTGAGCTCAGGGACCTGATGAAAGCTTACGTCACTGGTGAATGCATGGACGAAGACGATATTAAATCGGAACCAGAAGACGAGTACGAATCGGCTGATGATGGCGTAAGTTTTATTTAAGTTAGTTTTTTTATACGAGTTGTGCCCGTTTTAACTAACACAAGGCAACATTTAAATGAATATATTTTAATAAAAACACACTGTTGATATTTATGCTACATTTACGTGTCCATATATTTTTGTGAAAAAGTATAATAGTCCCTTTGCAGTCACTTCTGAAATGGCATTTAGACGTGATTGCTACCGCCATAAGGATCAAAATATGTGCGTAACCAAACAGTGGACGCGCACATACGTTTGATCGCCGTAAATTAGAAAGTACTTTTTATTAAGTAGTAAATTAATTATACGCACGTAGTAAAGTAATTATAAAAATTAAAATATTTTCGCGGTAACAATGTGGGCCCCATGTAGAAACTTTTGCGGTTTGATAGTCTATACTATCCATGAATATGAACACACTTTTCTGGTACATGCTGCACAGTGTAAGCAGATCAATGTAAATTCGTTTGTCCTTGAATGTAACCGATCACGTCACATGCCGTGGTTCATCAGCTCATAATTATGATCGTTTGACAGGACTATCCAGAGGTTGGTCTTCACGAGTTAAATCTATACGCTCGCGAAGTATCAGTGCTTGTGGACGTGGCAGGCGCATGGCGGGTGTTAGCACAGCGGCTGCGACTCGACGCTCTGCTTGAGTGGTATGCCGCGCAGCCCAGCCCTACGTTCACACTGCTCAACCATCTTAAGGTAAAAATTCTATTAATAAACGTGCTGTTGGATTTTCAACATATTTTCGCTATTACGAACGTTGCAAATCCTGTTATCCAACACGACTTGCAACGCATAATTAATGTCTCTTACTGCATGTCAAAGATATTCTCTCGTCGACTTGTTACACTCGCACTACTCAAAGTAAAGCATCTAATACTTAGACGGTGTAAACCTGCTGTTGTTTCAACTTTCAGCGCTGAACCGTATGTTGCAAATAGAACAGCGCAATCAATGTCTCTTTAAACCTCTAACTGCATTTCAGCAGCATGGAATTGTTTCCATTTGAGGTTATACTTACTTAAAATCAACTTTACCTACGTCGAATTAAAGTTAATTTAAAGATAATTAGAATCGCACACTTGGCCTAAAGTACTAACGAAAATATATTTTCAGGAGTCCCGAGACGATATCACATCGAAGTCTCTGGCGATGATCTTGGAAGACATTGGCCAAACTGATGCAGCCAGTGTTATTAGGAGGTATATCGACTGACAGGAAGTCAAACAAGAAACCTGACAATTGTAAAGTGAACTAATTTGTTGCTAGAAGTAAGTGTTACAAGACTAATCAACGAGGTTTATTGATAGTACGGACTATAAGAAATATTATAATTTAAATAATTGGTTAAATTCTAATAAGAAAAATGTGATGACAAAAATATATAATGATAATATATAAGTACATTTTAAATCTCCACTTATTTTTTATACCAAAGTAGATAATTGTCATAAATGTATTGGGTTATTAGTTAAACGTAGGCAATACTTAAGTGAGTGAAATAATAATATAAAAAATAAGCCAGTTTTACTTTGTAGCTAACTCAGGAATATATGAAAATAAAACAGATCCCTATATTTTATCGAGTCATACAACTATAAATGTATCGAGCACCTGATATTTGTTTCGCGATTTCATGGCTGGTCCCATAGTATAAGACTGTTATTTTCATGAGTATTTCAATAAAGTATTGCCCGGATTTAACCAATGACCCAGTAGATATATCAAAGATGTTAAACTTCCATTTTATATAGCCAGATATTAACTGTTCAAATTCTATAGAAATTTCAAGATTATTGTTAACTTACCAGCTGGCCTACCATGACGTCTTATAAAATAAATTTAGCAGGATTGTTTTACTCTTATTCCAGTGTGGGAAAAAGACGAAGCTATAAAGGATTTCTAGCGCCATCTCTTTCCCACACTGGAAGGGCAATAAAACAATAATGTTTTAAGATGTCATGGTAGGCCCCCTGGTCTAGAAATTAAGAATCAGGTAGACAATAAAACTACTGTTGTAAATGCTTCCAAGTTTTCCTAAATAGAAAATCAATATAATACGTTAATCCTTTTAAGATTCAGCACGTTATTGTATAAAAGATATGAATGAAAATCTGGGAATTAAAGAAAAAGATTAACATTATTTTCGAAATGCAAAGTGTATGCAGCTTAATTTTGTTTAGCTTAAGAGCGTTTACGCCTTACGACATTTCATAGAAACTTTCAAGTCGTTATTTTCCGAAATGACTGAACTGATTTTGATGAAACTTCGTACACATAAGCAGGATACACAGATCTAAAAAGTTACTAAAAAACATTTTCGAAAAATAGTGTTACAGTTAAATTAGACCAAATTTAAATTTTCTATAGAAACAGAAAATTCCAATTATCTCTTGTTTTAAAACACATTTTGAAAATATTTTTTAGTAACTTTTTAGACCTATGTATCCTGCTTATGCGTATAAAGTTTCATTTAAATCGGTTCAGTCATTTTGGAAAAAAACTACTTGAAAGTTTGTATGAAAAGCGGTAAGGAATAAACGCTCTTAAAAATTCCATGTATCAATAAATCTTACGAGGCAAGTAAAAACTCAATGTATAAAAATAATATTTAAGATATCGTTCTTTAATTTAGTAACACTAAATAATGGGCATTGTTGTAAAGGAGCAGTGGAAAAATTTTGCAGTACAAAAAAAGTATAAGTACTCTACTATCTATGGAAGTAAGCATCTTACCATATTTCCATATACTCGATTTCTGTACAAAGATGAAGTTAATTGGCTATCAAACAGTTGTGTATTGTGTAATTAATAAATAAACAGATGCCTTATTGCCTTTGCGAGAGAGAGAGAGAGAGATGAAGGTGTCTTTGTATTTGCGAGAGAGAGAGAGAGATGAAGGTGTGTATTGCAGAGAGAGAGATCGAGCTATGCAAGACAAATAACATCATTCCTTTTTCGCAATGGAAAAACAAAGGCGTTATTTTCTTCCTGATAATAAGTAAGTACCAAAGTGTCTTGACGTTGACAGAATGTAATGGTTATTTTTGTTAGTGTGTTACTTGTTTGGTTATTTTTGTGAGTGTGTTACGTGTTTGGGATGTAGTTTTTAAATGTTAAGTAAGTACAGTAATTTGACTTTAGAGCGACGGAGGAGTTAGTTTAAGTATTTTTATAAGAAATTGATAATTTAATTAAAATGTATTTCTAATATTGTGGGATAGGTAAAGAGTTTGTGTTATTTTTACACGACTGCGACGAAGCCCAAAAGGAGGGTAATGTGTTTGACCTGTATGTATGTATGTGGGTATGTATGTCCGTTTCTATGTTCCCTCGTAACTCCTACCCGGTTCAACGGATTTCGATAAAATAAAAGTCGTTAGGTTCGTCTTAGTGGCGCGAGTGTCAAAAAAAAACAAAGAAAAATGGCGGATTTCTGGTGCCATATCGTGAAGTTAGATTTTTTTTTCAAAAAAAAAGAAAGTAATTAAATAAACTAAAAAAACCCGACTACGGTAAAAAAACTTAAGTTGAAAATTATCCACTGAAAAGCTAAAAGCAAGCACATTTTAAATTAAATTAGAGCTTGACAATATAAAAATGGAATGGGTCCCGCCTGCTTCCAACTTTTATTTAACTTAAAATGTGTTTATTTTTAGCTTTTCAGTAGTTAATTTTTTTCTTGGGTCTTCAGTTTAAAAAAAAAAAAGTCACGAACATGAGTTCCGGGTATTGACGCGAGTAAAAAACGCTCATTTATTTTAGGTTTAAGTTTTCTACTTTTTTTTAATTTGACTGCCGAAGCAAATATATTTTATGAAATGTGCTATATTAGTTTTAGGTTACACTGATAGTCTGATAGTTATTTTATAGCTTAATCTTGGAGCAGCAATACTATTATGACATTTGACACACAACATGCAGCAAAAACAGAAAAACAATACATAGGTAGTACAAAAACGTCCTTATGACGCGACAAATAATTTGTCCGAATTATATTACCAAGGTAAACAATGAAATGCTCTGGGATTTAGTTTGTTAAGTTTGAAGATTCTTCAAATAAACATTACAAATGTATGAATCAAAAACAGTCAATTAATATTACACTGCTGCATACGTTTTCCTAATTTCTGATTCAACACGATTTATTCGGATTACATGTTAAGTTCTGAATTAGGTGTCTTTTTAAGGATAGTATTTTTTTTTTTATTTGGAGTTAGAATAAAAATGTGTGATGTATACTGGAATCAAACCGACTTGGTTGGAGTTATTCGACGTGGATTCCAATATACTATTATAACGAAGTTGTGGTTGTTTTTGTTACATTCAAAAATTGTTAAAAGCTGGTGAGAAAATATTTCTAGATTTAGTTTTTCCATATTCATCACTGTTTAAACGTTTATTTTATAAGTGTGTTTTAGCTGAAGCTTATTGTTACTGTAATCAATAAGAGGTCTAAACACTTGCCAGCATCGCATTGAAATTCTGAAAAATTACAAAATCATGCTGTCAAGTGTTGCTACCGCGGTCATAAAACGCGAGGGCGCTATGGCAAGACCCATTTTCTAGAATATCCGAACTTCAACGGTCTAATCCCGCGTTTTCAGACCGCGTCAGCTAGGGTTTTTTATGTAAAGTTCCCGAATGATTTGCTGTCAGAGCTCGTTCCCACTTGTCGGGTGTCGGGCCCGGGTTTTAATAAGATGTTCCTTTTATATGAAGCTATTCACACTTGTCGGAAACCGATTTTGTGTCGGCGCCGACAAGAAATGTCGGGTGTTTTGCTAGGACTGTACGCCCGGAAAAAATCGTGTCGGATCTCGCTCGCCTATGAGTAAGTATGGCGCTGTTCACATTTGTCGGATGTCGGGGCCGACAACCTTCTACCCGCTACCTCTTGTTCAGCCCTTGCGTGCGTCGTCGCTACGATCGCGCACACATACATTACACATTGCACGCATAAATGGCACCAGCTTCGACCGTGGCCGACAACCGATTATTAACTGAAACTGTGAATATACGGATCCGGCGCCCGACAATTGGGCACGAGCTCTCAGTATATATATTTTATAAATATGTTCCTGGTATGAGTTCCATGCTTGGAACTCTGAAAGCATCATTGTTTGGCTAAATGGAGCATATATTAGTAGCAGCCAGTATAAGCTCTATTTTTGCAGTTTGTCTACACGCATCCGCGTCTACAATGTTAAAAGATGTATAACGGTATTGTTTCCGTTTTAATCACAAAATTGATTTGATCTTTACTATTATTATATTGTATTTGTTAAAAATTGATGAAGTAAGTACTTGATTTTATTATTATTAAAATATTTTTAATTTGCACTTCAACGTGTTTTTATTTACCCATACTGAGAAGTAACAGCCAGGGCTTGAAATCCCGTTATAAAATATAGCATTGTAATAGCTGCTTGATTCAAATAACGTCCGCTGTTATAGCTAGGCTATGTGACAGCTATGAACATAGTCGAACTTAACGATTTTTACACTGTTATCAGGGATTGGAGGGATTGGGATAGGAGCACTGGCAACGACATCTCTACAAACCTGGCCTTCGCCATTAGCTGTTCTAGATCGTCCACCTTATCGCGTGACACTTGTTTCCTTATCCTACGATGTAACAATCCGTAGCAATGTATTATCACCATCACTTCCGGCACAATGTAAGGCAAGGCAATTTGGATATTAAACCGCGCACTAGACATATAAATACGTCGACCCGTTCACTATTTTGTTGTGTACGGAAAATGTCACGAAATTTGTAACCCGGTTACGGCACGCCGTACATCATCCCAAGTAGCCGTTGAAGTGCGTCGGAACACGTCGTTACCGACGTCTTTACGCCACCAGAAACCAGCGCAACTCTGGTAGCCCTCGCAGTGCGTGCTCGTAGCTGATGTAGGTGGAGTCAAGGTATACTTCATGGCGGCAATGAACGCATCGAGTTCTTTGATGCCCCATCAAATCGCGCCGTGCACGTGGCGAAACTACCTAACCGCTGCACGTTTTCCCGCACATCGGGAATTCGTGGTGATGATGTGCACGGTTCATCCTTATTCGCCAGTATGCTCTCAATAAGGATGCGATTAGCTTCCGCCTGGTTTTTGGTAATATTGCATACCAAAGACTGAAGCATCTCCACGGACATAATGATGTTCTTCGATGATGATGTTGGTAAGAACCATCGTCTTGTTTTGATTTCACTCCAGCATCTCTTCCGGTAGGTTTCTTCGGATGTTTCGGCGGTCATGGTAACAGGGTATATACCTACTAGTACTTTCTTACTCTCTCGAACTACCGGATTTACGTGTGTGATGTTTAAATGGACGGTACGAGTGTCGAACTACGTAGTCGTTATTTAGTTCGCTCGTGCACAAACACGAACTGTTGAACAATTACTCGTGCTAAAACACTATGTGCAATGGACATGGACTCCCCGACTGTGCGTCACTTCGCGTCGTTTTGAATTTGGATAGACCTGCCCACCCATGCGTTGTTTGGAATTTTGGCGGGAAGAGTGGACGCGTAGAGTGGTCGCCCAAAGTTTCACTGATGATATTTTGCACTATCGCAATGAGTTAACACGATAGTAGTTTGCTCATAGTCAATGTTATGGTTTTTACTTAATTTCACTAATAACGTAGCCGCAAGTTGGGCGGCACGGCACGCACGTTACGGGTCACTAAAAGATGAGTTTTCTCAGGGGTTTAGATATTTGGGCTATTGAACTATTTCAAGTATGTTATTTAGTAAAAAAGTATATTATCAGATGAAACAGAACTTGGTAAATAAAAAAAAGAAATGAGTGTTAAAACTATGCAATTTAAACGAGCGAATCATGAATGGAATTTAGACAGCGCGCGAAATTTACTTCCGCTAGGAGCCTCAAGCATTGTTGCCAGCGCGATAAAGCTGCATTCATTCATGTATTCTAAAAGTACCCGATTTTTTTTTTCGTTTTCCTGAACGAACCACCAAGCGTGCTTAGACTAATATACAGAGTGTTGTTTTGCATCCTCATCAAAATTCAGGAGGTTGTCACAAAAGACATAAAGAATCAATTTAAATTACGGTACCTAGTTAATTATTAATAAACTCTGTTTTTTTTCGGTTGTTTATGTTTATCAGTTTATCAGAATAATGCCTGGTTTTCACAGGCTCATTAGCTGGCGGACAGTGAAGGACAGTTACTGTCTGACAGCTACTGGGTCCGTGCAAACAAAGTTGAGCCAGTACTGGACGGTCAGCTGCTGTCGGTCAGCAACTTCAAAATATTTTGTTTCTCCTGTCCACTGATCTTCCCCCACTCCAACAAGGACAGCTACTGGGTCTAAGTTAGTAGTAAGTTAGTAAAGTTTTAGTTTTTTTATTAATTTAGTTCCTTGCTTGGCGCTCAGAGGGCGCTGATCGCTAGCTAAACTAAAAAAACTTCAGTTGCCAGTCTATCGCATATACAAGGTGTTGTTTTGCATCCTCGTCAAATGCAAGGAGTGGTATCGCGCGTAAAATCTCACCCTATGGATGGAATTGCACATGGTGACGATGGCCACCAATACCAGCATTTTTTTTTTTTTTGGCTAGCAGCAATTTGTGT
This sequence comes from Cerastis leucographa, assembly GCA_963082945.1. Taxonomy (NCBI): domain Eukaryota; kingdom Metazoa; phylum Arthropoda; class Insecta; order Lepidoptera; family Noctuidae; genus Cerastis; species Cerastis leucographa. The sequence continues at coordinate 12,310,580 of OY720356.1, read as the reverse complement.
TTGAAGGTTTGACTTGACAGATGTCAACGACAGATGTTTCTTTCTAGCAAAGTTTCTAGTTTCCTACCGGTTTTTTTTGATTGAATTGTGAAATAAGATTGGATAAAAACATGGATTATTGCTGAATGTAAAGAAAATTGTTCGAGATACAGTAACAAATGTGACAATTGCGTGGGGTTATTCGATTTGTTTGTACTTCCGTAGCAAAATGGCCAGTGGCAGCTTTCGTCTTGCTTTTGGTGAAAGTCTAACCAACGTCGCTGTCGGTAAGCTGCAAGCTTTGATTTGAAGAATTATTTACTATATACATTCAGTATCCTGAACCTAAAAACTCGTACTCTTATAGAGCAGTGGTCTTTTTGTCTCCTTTTCTTTTAACTACCTATATTGTGGTTGGCAAAAAAATACAAAAGTTTTATTTGTCTTTATATTAGTCTGTAAGAACTCTTTTTATACATTGCAGATAATACTAATGAAATATTAGACTCACCATCAAGACGGACTACTAGAATAAGAACTAAACCAAAGAAATATGGTGACTTCTTAGATCAGACACCAACAAAACGCAGATCTTACAAAGACATAAGCAGCTCTGAAGAAGATGAAGTTAATGATGAAGCTGCATTACTGAAACCTACAGGTATGTTATTCTTTTTAAAGCATTTTAGAAGCCTGATGGAAGTTTCAGTGGATTATATTGCAATAAAATAAATAAAGATTAACATCTGCTAAATATACAATGGGACAGTATAATGAATGTCAGCTTACTTGAACATTAATTGATGCGATTATTTCTGTTTCATGTGCATGTAAAGACCTAAATAGGATGCTTACTAAAACATATTATTACAGCTTTATTTACTGAAGATGATGTGGAGGGCCAAGATATGTTCAAGTTCAAATCCCGTCACACTAAGCTCGATCTACAAAACAAGGTGAAAGCAGCCATCAGTAACTCTCCAAAACCCACCGATTCCCCAATGAAAACACCAAGGAAACTAGCTGGATTAAATAGCCCATTCACCAAAGTTTCTCAAGCTACACCTAAACAAGTTAAAGAAATAATTAAGAAAAGTAAGTATTCTGCATTATTATTTAATAATTACTAAACAGGGACATGATTGCATCTGTGTTTGTATTTCAATAGGTCTTAAATAAGTTTTTCCTATAAATGCAAGCCCGGATTGGCATGCCCACACCCACCTGTCTGTGAGACACAGTGGCGGTACTTTCATACAAGCTTGACTTTCCATTAAAACCTACTCCTCATCATGATGTTAGGGATTCTGAATAGTTTGCTTGCCTTATGGGCTTGCAGTATTGTTTTGCCACTGGGCACACTACCGGTGAGATACATGTGATGGAAGATCCATAGTATTATAAAGTATTTTATCAGATTCTCTTTAATACCATACATACCACCTAGATGTTTGACATACACAGATGATGACTGAGAAGTATAACACAAAAGGGAGAATGCCTATTGTGAGCAGTTCATAGAATAAGGATGCCAAGAGATTTATGAAATTTTGAAGAGAGTTATTAAAAGAGTTTGATTGATATATACAAGTATGAAATTATACAAGTTGTTTTTTAATTAATTATGATGACAAGGACCATTTACCATATCCTATCAAACCTTTTCAAAACTATGTTGAGGTTCTGTTCCAGTCTTACCGGACACAGCTGAATACCAATGTTATACATGGAGAGATTGTCTATCTGGCCTCCATAATATAGTTACTGGGTATCATAATTCTGCTTGGTAAAAAGGATGTACCATAGTTTCAAAAAGATTAAGAACCTATTGCTGATGATTGTTAACAAAAGTTTTTGCATTTTTCAGGAATTATTCATGAAGTTGAATCTGATAGTAGCGATGGTGATTTTTCTGGCAGCAGCAGTGACTTTGTTCCTGAAGGAGATGACCATGAGGAGGTAATAAGAGTTATTTCAAAGTTCATCAAGCTAACTACTATGCTAAGGCTAGTTAGTTACTAGCCTGTATTGTCTGAATGCTGGGCAAAGGCTCCCTCTCCATATTTCGCATAGTTCTCTCTTTCACTAGTGCTGGCCAGTTCTTTCAATTGGACTGGCACCATGTTCTCAGCGGTCTGTTGCAATGTTGTGTAATGTTTTATGAGACCTAGTCAGGGGTTCTATTAGCCCATTCCTCATATAATATGCATCACAAGTTAGTGTAATAATTAAAAATGCTATTCCACCCCTTTGTCCACTCTAGGATCTACAGATGTTTTAAAATTTATAGGAGTAAGTTATATTATTTTGTATCACATATGCTGTGGAGTCCTGCAGTTTCTGGTTGAACCTATTGATAAATTTTACCTGTTTTATAAAGGGTGTGAAAAGACCGTTAACGGAACTGAGGGGCAAGTGTTTTGTTCTGGTGGCCTTTTAGTTAAAGATGGAAGGTGCCAACCTGTTTTTTTTTATATATCCTCCTATATGCGTTTTATGTGTAACTTTACCCTTGTACTATTCATTGCATCCATTAGCACATTGTTTTACGTGCGTTACATTGAGTCCTACTGTAAAATTAGATATTTTACATGAAAAAATACTGCGTGGAGTCTCCGCGCGGAAGAAGTGAAACTTCGTAATACTACACGCATGCGTTCGAGTGCCACGCATTCACTCTCGTTATTTTATTCAGCTTCTAAATAATATTTTGTTTTTTTTTTATTACATTATTATTACATAAGTTTATCGAGGTTCTACTCACGGAAATTGAGCGAAGGCTGGTCACACCGAAGAGTCGAATGCATGACTGTTTGCACGCCATCTTGCGAACCTAGTAGAACTACGTAGTCACAAATCTTGTAATACTGCCATCTCTTAGTGAGTTTTAGAAAATATTCCCCCTCCATGGTAGCATTAAACTTGATGGAAGTCGCATAAGAACTAATAAGAAGTTTCACTTAAAAAAAAAATATTACCCAGCAAAAAAAAAATGTTTGATGTACAGAATGCTTTGTTGTCAGCTTCATGAATTGTCCTTTTACACCCAGTATTAAAATGTATGTACAAATTATTTCAGTCTGATTCACATTCATCACCAGCAGCATCATCTGAAGAGGAAGAAGAACAACAGCCAAAGAAAATTGTTGGTAAAGCTGGGAAGAACAAAGAAACTAAAACAAAAGTTAAGGATTCGGAATATTTTGTTACTCCTGACAACTACTTCATGATGCACTCAAGTAAAAAGGTAAAATGAACACAAGTATTTCTTGTTGTTGCTTAAACTATAGCATTCAAATAAAATGCTTTTATTTAGAAAAACAAGGTCCAATTGAGTTAGTGAGTAAGTAGTCAGTTCAGTTATATTAAATTACAATCTCAAAATTGGCAGCATAACTGCCCGAATGCTATTACCACGAACTTTGCGACTTTTTACTGTATTAATGCCACCTATTTACATTACAGATCGCAACTTCAGACCATACTCTAGCGAGACTCAAAAACTTAAATGTAAATGAAAATGATCTTGATGATATTCAAATATCAGTGGAACACAAAAAGAGTATAAATGAACTCAATCAAAATTACACACAACTTTTTAACAAATGGCTCTATGTCTTAAGTGAAAACTTCAACATCATTCTTTATGGAGTTGGTTCAAAACGCTCAGTGCTACAACAATTCCAAAAGCAAAAACTGAAAGACTTTCCATGTATTGTTGTAAATGGATTCTTTCCAAGTTTAACAATTATGAGTATTCTAGAAACAATTGTCATTGATCTACTGGAGAATAGCCATGTGCCTTCAAATGTGGGAGATGTTGTTAATTTAATTGATACTCAGCTGAAGGAAAATGGCATAGACTTGTTCCTGATAGTACATAACATAGATGGCACTATGCTGAGGAATGCTAAAGCTCAGTCTACATTAGCCAGTATATCTCAAATCAGGAATGTCCACACAATTGCAACCATTGACCATATCAATGCACCATTATGTGAGTATATTTTGGAAATTGTAAGAACATGTCTGATCAAATCGTCATTATCACGGCGCTAAGTGTTTTATTTCAATGAATTTGCGATCAGCTAGTATTTAAGATTTTATCAGCCTGTAAGGTTCCCCCTACTGGGGTAAGCTCCTCATTTCTGTGAGAAGGGAGGGCCAACTTAAATAAACTAATGAAGCATGAAATATTTCAACATGCATTCAACTATAATATTCCTCTTTTAATTATTACACTAGCGACCCGTCCCGGCTTCGCACGGGTGCAATGCTGAAAAACAAAATAAATGTTATTGTGGGATATCTATAAGAGATAGACATATACCATATCGGAGTTTCCTGTAGACCTTTTCAATGTGTACAATAATTAGTACATTATTTTGATAAATCTCGTAGGGTTCAGCCTGCGTTTGCAATGTAAGCGGAAAAAAAATATTTACGACATCACATTTTAAACCTCAAAAATAACAGTATTTCTCCACTATTCAATGGATGTTATTATACATATAAACCTTCCTCTTCAATCACTCTATCTATTAAAAAAAACCGCATCAAAATCCGTTGCGTAGTTTTAAAGATTTAAGCATACATAGGGATATAGGGACAGAGAAAGCGACTTTGTTTTTAACCCCCGACCAAAAAAGAGGGGTGTTATAAGTTTGACGTGTGTATCTGTGTGTCTGTCTGTGGCATCGTAGCTCCCAAACGGATGAAGCGATTTTGATAAAATTGGTGTCATTTGAAAGGTATTTTAATCGAGAGTGTTCTTAGCTATGTTTCGAGAAAATCTGCTCAGCCGTTTGAAGCTCATCACCTCTTTTCTAGTTGATGAAGGGATTTAAACAACTTCTACGGGTCTAGTTGATTGGAAATTTGAATTCATGTCACTTTCTCATCATGGGCATCGCCAGGGGGGTAGGCTGCACACCCCCCTTCCCCCCTATAAGCTCAAGTTTTTTTTAAATTCATATCTTTCGTTGTTTTCGTTAATAAGCGAGAAGAGGCGCAACACCAAGAAAAGAGGAAGGAATGGGAGTAGACCTCTGCCCAGGAGTGGGACAGTCAAGGCTAAGAAAAAATAAATTAAGTTTAAAAAGCATGAAATAAAAATTAAATTCAAAATTTAAAAAACCCCCGACGGACAAAACCTCTAAAAAACCAAAAATAACCGCTAAGTAGACCGCTTAGTACATAAAAATATATATACAAACAAAGCGGACCCCCGACGCTACGACGCTTGGATTAATTTAATTTTTGGTTATATAGAGGTTTTGTCCGTCGGGGGTTTTATAAAATTTTAAATTTATTTTTTATACTATGTAGTGATTATGGGTGCTTATGATGCATCGTCATGGCTACCATTAGTGCTCAACACTTTGTGAGTGGGAAACAGGCAAAGCATAATACATTAAATATTTATTCTTCCAGTATGGGACCACACTAAACTAAGTAAATTTAAATTCACATGGTGGGATGTGACAACATTTGTGCCCTACTCAGAAGAGACTTCATACGAGAACTCGTTGATGACCCATCGTAGCGGCGCATTACAACTATCCTCACTCAAGAGTGTCTATCAATCACTAACCACAAATGCCAAAGGAGTCTTCAAAATCATCATTGAGTATCAATTGGAAAATCAAAAACAACATTATCAAGGTAAATATGTCTAAGTTTTCAATCTTCGTTACTGGTTGATATAATTTATTACTGAGTAGAGCAACCTAATCAAGTATACTTGAAAACAGGCCCGAGAATATCTATCCGCCAGGCATTTCCAGCGCCAATGCTTAGTCGTTTGATAGACACATTTAGTTGTTCTTTAGGCTCAATTTTGCTCAAACGATCAACATCGAACCCTTCAATGATAATGATATCATCTTCGATTCGAAGGTGATTTTCCAGAAGTGTCCTTCGTAATTGGTGACGAGATGTAACAAAATAATAATATGGTGTCCATTATCAATTGATCTTTCTTCATATCAGCCCGGAATCACCCCCTGCTAGGTTTAGGCCTCCTCCTTTTTCTGCCCCACTTCCCGGTTCTGTGCGTTCCTTATCCAGGTGTTCCCCGCGACTTTGACGATATCGTCGACCCAACGAGCTTCAGGATGGCTCTGGTTTCTTTGGCCTAACCTTGGCCACCACTCGGTCTAAGCCCAGGTCCACTTGAGGCGCACCGCCTGGTCCTCGACGATATTGATGGGGAAAATTTTAAATCTCTCAATGCGAATTTCTTGAGCTAACTTGACCGGACTAGTAGTTACCGAAAGCTCATGTCAAAGTCGTTAATAAAAGCCATATCCAAGCCAAGCCGTGGACTACATAGCCCTTTTTTTTTTTTTACGGTGGACTACATAGCCCCTTTTTTTTTTTACGGATGGGAAATCATCAAATGACTTCTCCCGCTCTGGGTGGAGCGGGAGGGAGTGTCAGACTTGTACTGACTAAAACCCATCCATGTTCCTTCTTCGCCCTTTGTGTTCCAGGGCCGCGGTATCTCTTTCGAACAACCCGCAGCCCTGGCAGGCATCGGCCCTCTCGACACGGCCTGTCGTCATGAGACGGAGTGACGGTGAGCTAGCCCATTACTCACCGTCCACAGGCTCGCGCCTACGGTGGCCGGGGGCCACTGGTTGCCCCCCGACGCCCGGGGCGTCTCCCGCGGCGTCTCCCGCGGCGGCTGGGACGTGAGGTTCTCTCCCTCTCACGTTCCGCCACCTCCTTCGCTAGCATGACTGCTTCGCAGAAGGAGGCGACGGCATCCCATTCCCTCTCGCTCCGGGACTACATAGCCCTCAAGGACTATTATGACTTAGGTGAATTCTATTTGGAAGATAACTTTGTGCTACCCCTGTTTATACAAGGTGTAAATCACCTCATCACGAAGCCGTCAACCAAGCATTCTGTACATGAAACTAAGTAACTTTACGCAAAAATTATTGCTGGGAAACGACTTTTTTTTGGGGGGTGTAAATTCATGTTTTGTGGTAGAACTCAATGTAACGCACTCAAAACATTGTGCTGATGGACGGATTGAATAGTACGGGGGTCGTGGAGGTGTTTAAAGTAAAAATCTTGCATTAAAAACTTGTATTTAAAAAAATACTTGTCAAAAAGTTGGAACTTTGACCCCTAATATCTCCGTAACTAGAAGGTTCCCAGGTATGGTGTAGAACAAAAAAATAATCGCAATGACAGGGAGAACCAGTGCCTTCGGCTTCGTTAAGAGGTGTTTTACACCCTTTATAGCTAAACATAATTACACTATTGTCCACTAATATTATAAATGTTAATGTCTATGATTGTGAATGAACAAATATTCAATGTTGCTAATCAATCTCGCTTCAAGGGCATGCGGGCGACCAAAAAGTATTCTACGCCCTACTGGCTCCAGCGCAGAATGTGCACAAGGCAAAAAACGTGCACTTTTCAAATAAAGCACTTCGCAACATGAGCGCATTTTATTTAAAAATGTTTTTTTTTAAACACAGTGATGACAAGAAGAGTGCACCATTTGTCAAGTGTTGGCACACATATAAGCTCTTTGGCCATGCGCAATTTTTCTCTCTCCGATCATTCGTTTAGAATTTTCCTGCTAGAAAAACGTTACCCCAGCAAGAATCGTTTTTCCCTTTTTTTTTCAAAATGACATGGGGCACACATTTTTTAAGTGGGGGCACATTTACAGCAGATAAGGCACCAACTATACGTTCTACTCATATAACTCTAGGAGATACTTTCTTGCTGGGGTAACGTACACTGCCTATCCCGGTAGGATGTTCTTGTGAGATAATAATCATCGACCTTCACGCGGGGAAAGCCCCTCTCAAATACTATATAAATATTTTTAATTAGCTTTGCCCGTGGCTTCGTTCGCGTTATGGTCGTAAATTATCCCGACGTATGACATCCGGGGATAATTAAACTTCCCATTAGTAATAGAATTTTCGGAATCACTAGTAGCTCCGAAGATTAACAACCCCTACGTCCAAACTTAGCCTCTTTATAATATTAAGTACTAGCTGTTGCCTGCGACTTCGTTCGCCTGGAAATTTTGAAGTGGATGTGAGAAAAAAAAATAGCCCACTACCTACCTACCTTTAAGCCTTCTGCTAAATGTTAAAAAAACATTTTAAAAGAAGATGAATCAAATCGGATAAGTCGTTCTCAAGTTACGGCGTGACCAAGGGAAATAGGGATTAATTTTTATATATATAGATAAAGATTTACCTACTCTATTTTCAGGTTTACCATTCAAAGACTTATATTCAAAGTGCCGAGAGCAGTTTTTAGTGAGCTCAGATCTTGCACTAAGAGCTCAACTCACCGAGTTTTTGGATCACAAGCTAGTAAAAATGAAGCGAACGTACGACGGAAGTGAAAATCTGGTAATACCCATTGATAATGTATTAATGCAACAGTTTTTAGACCAACAAACTAGTTGACACTGTTATTTGTATTTCAATGAATGCTTGTTGGTCTGTATTAAACTTTTTAACGGATTTACCTACGTGTTTTAATTATTTAATTGGAAGAAGTTTTAATAAGGTTAAAATGAAAATAAACAAAAATGTTGTATTTAGCTTTTATTTTACAATCCCAGAAATAAAGTCTTAATAGGATTATATATAATATATATCAACAGGCCAAAGTTGTAAATTACTTAAACTTAATGACTTACACAATATAATAAAATTATTAACTAAAATTCTCTTCAACATATCTGGCACGTTCACCATGATGCATCAACCAAACATTTCATTGATATTCATAAGTGCATTAACTGCTATTTTAAAATTTAAAAAGATGTAGAAAAATACTCTCTGAACTCATCAGTTGTCAAATATTTGATCTAATTAATCAGATTACGATATTTTACTACGCCCATTGAAAATTTATTTGTTTTACTGAACATGTTCAGTTATCATTAGTGAGATTACGAATAATTTGATATTGCATTACATTTATCCCCATTAGGGGAAAATACACATTTCTTCAAAACAAGACGCGCAGTTAACGTGTAGATAAAATATATTATATTAACCTTTGACCACCAGTTATTCAGCCAAAAAATGTGTACTAATTCGAAACAGTTATTTATTAAATTGTATTGTCAATAATTTTATTGATATAGGATATGGTCCAGTCAACTTATGTTTTATGTATTTAGCTATTTTATGCAAAAATAGCACGTCAAAATTATAGACTCAAGCACGCTTTCTTTCCAATATGAGATATCAAGATATGGCATTGGTGCACTGTTCATGGCGATGTAAAGGCTAATACAGTTCAACAGCTATAGAAGTAAATAAATCTGGGGAAATAAAAAATAAATAAATAGTTATGAGGGCATTACTTTAGCTTTTGTTCTTGTAAAAATATTCAAATCTCCCTCTTATACCTTATAAACACGAAATCATGTATGTTCTTGGATTTTCCACAATATTATCATAATTTGTAATTATAGTAAATAATTCTCTACGTGAAAATTGACATCAATGTCATAGTATTTAAAATTTTAGTATGTCTTTATCAGTCTAACTTGGTCATCAAAAAACAGGCGGCGCCCATATCAGAATTGGAGTTGTAGTAGATCCCAAGGGCATTTTGGAACAGTTTTGTCTAACAATTTACTCATGTTCTTCTCACTTACAGCTAATTAATACAATTCATCATGATTGTAGATCAAATGAGAGCTATTTTAACCTATAATCATGCACTTCTATTTCAATGATTAGACTAAAATTAAGCATATCAATAGAATAAAAAATGATTATTACATAAACAATTTAATTGAAACATTAACTGTCGGACAACAAACTACAGATTTCACACAATGTCTATTGAGACATTAACATTAATCAATGATAGAAAAACTTCATCAAATTGTACGACGTTCGGTAGACGCGGACGCGTTAAATACTAGAGTGAAAGCGATTGAGTCTAGCCTCATTGGGTGTCGGGTATCGATCTCACGAATGACAACTAGTCTACGGGGATGACTGAGGGTTTCGTGATTGTGAACAGGTTTATTGTCCGATGCATCGGATCGCTGTACACTTACAAACTAGTAAGATAATTCCGCTTAAGGCAACACTCAATTTTCTTCGTCATCCTCGTGTTTCCGCTTTTTACCCCGAGTACTTTCTTCGGGCTCTCCGTCTGCGTTCTCCTCACCATCTGAGTGAGAAAAAAGGCATTATTAAGACTGTACATGCATCATCATCTGCCTAGCCTTTCCCAAACAACTTGGGGTCGGCTTCCAGTCTAACCAGATGCACCAGATTACAAGTATTTTACATGAAGCAACTGCCTATCTGACCTCCACAACCCAGTAACTGAGTTATTACAATACCCCTTGGTAAGACCGGATGTCAGACTTTTGGCTCCTGACTGCTCATAACGACTGACAAAGATCTACAAATGACAGCCAGGACTAACTGCTTAATGTGCGAGGCACGGAGGAAACTCAGTCTATGTAATTATGGTCACCCATCCACGGACCAACTTCGGCAAGCACGGCTTAACCTTAAAGATCGACCCGTGCGGCTGTTATTATTAAGCCACGAGCTCCTCTGTACATATATACTGATGTTTAAAATTGGTCTCAGGTAAGCTGCGACTTCTTCATCTTCATGGGGTTTTTGGTTTCCGCACTTAGTCCCTTAAGTGGACCATTGTGCGTGTCAAAGCTGCGACTTTTTAAGATAGCCTGTATGTTGCCCTTAATTTAAAGTTTATCTACAATATTTGGGAGTAAATACCTTGTACTTTAGAATTTTGAATTCCCTCGCGATCATTTTCGACCTCTTCATCGTCTACATCTTCGTCTTCTTCCTCGGCATCTGTGCCGTCATATAAGGAGCTGGCAGAGCTTTCCTCTTCTGTCAAAAAAAAAAAATGATATCTTTACCAAGTAATATAAATATTTTAACATGTAGTTTATATTTTACTCTCATAAACAATCCAAGATTCAAGTTTTTATATAACTTTTATAAATATGCAGTGCACAGTTCAAATAAAATGAAATAATCGTTTTATTTGAAGAATCCGTATAAGTGACATGAAATTCCGAAAAAAAAAAACAAAGATCCTCGCCACAAGATCAGGTACTTCATTTGGCTAGTTTCGTGTTGAGTTTTAAAGTGTAAGCAAGATCTGTCGCCACACAAGAAACTCCCGTAATGTTCTATAGGGGAGGCTACTGCCCACCACTGCTACTCTGTACTACAATGTCAGAATCCCAGTAAGTTAGCGGTTTTTCGTAAAATTTGCAATAGGGATGATGACTGGGTAAACAAAACGAAATTCTATTTTGTCCGTCAATCAGGTAATACAAAAATATTAGATACGTATTTTTTGTTTTATCAAGTTAACAAAAAAATACTTAGTTAAAACGCATTAAAGTTGGAGAGTGGAGGCTCACTACGTCACAACTAGGTATAAAATGTACTGAGCCGTGACGTCATGCGCCATTTCAACTCAAAATATATCCGTAATTTTACGATTACGTGAAAAAAGAAAAAATACGTGTCAAATACTTTTTAATAATCTACCCGATAGACAAATAAAAAAAAATGAGTCACCATCCCTATTAATGAGACTCATTATCATCTATAACCTACCCTTATACCAATTCATTTGAAGTATACACAGTAAATCAACTAAGTACCGTCAAAAGGGGTGAATAAGGAAATGGGGTGAATCGGGACGAAATTTTGAAAGGCATTTTTACGTTATTTAAATATTATTGGTGGCCCAAAAATACTCCATTGTTTATTAAATTAAAACAGAAATGATCCCAATAGCTTTTTAGAGACGAATTATTTGTTTTCAACGATGAAATCCCATGCAAAGTTTTGTCCCTATTCTCCCTCGCATGCCTATTCACCACGTTTTACCGGTATACTTTTAGAAATGAAAATCATGCGCTTTTCTCAATACTATACAGGATGGAAGGGGCACCGGCGCAACAACGTTTACATACTGAACGATACTTACGAAGTACTGAACACGTGATAACCGTTTTATCGTCAGTGTCCCTTCCACTTCGCTTGTATCAATACACTATAGTATTGATTGATACAAGCGCATGATTTTCATTTTTAAAAGTACACTCAGGGGTCATCCATAAATTACGTCACACGAATTTCATGATTTTTTGCCCATCCCCCCGTTTTTGTCACAGCTGGTCACATTTCTGAGACTCCCCCTCCCTAGTGTGACGTCGCAAATTTACATTTAGAAATTATTGAATGAAAACAGCGGTTCCGAAATCAGTTTCATTACCATTTAAATTATATATCTCAATTGTTTTGTCGACCACTCGCTCTACTAGTGTTACGCGCCGACCGCCTAGGCACCCTTCGATAAATGCCGCCAAACGCATATAGTATAGTTGTATTATAAAATAATATAGTTGTATATGTTTTTGAGGTTTTCGTAATGTAATAGTTTAAAGTTCGTGTTTTAACACTTAGATTATAATAGATTTTAAAATGTGACATCACGAAATTTAGGACACCTACCTTTAGGACCCCCTTGTCACCCAATGTCACACTTCGTCGACCCCCTTCCTCCCCCTTAACGTGTGACGTAATTTATGGATGGCCCCTTAGTTGATTTAGGTATAATATTTAAATTAAATGATTTATTTAGTAATTACGATATCGTAATTATTGAAAGTATTTCAAGGCAGGTAAGAGTCACGCCACTTACCAAGATTATCATTGTAGACTTCCCTGAGTGAAACCTCATCCTCCTCTTCTTCCACTTCTGAACCTGAAACAAATGAGACCACTTGAAAATATCATCAACATCAAAACATTTCAAATGTTGCAGCCAGCACAAGAAAAATCCAAACCAAGTCTTTAAAGAGAAGCTGGCAAGTATCTTACATAGACAGACAAAAAATGTTACACAAGCATCACTGACATAAAATAATGATGCTTACTCTTTAAAAGGAAACCCATGTGGAATAGCAGACCATAAACAGTGTATAATATCATTGGTAGAGAGGTTCTCTCCTCCTCTGGCCTTTCTGATATATTATCATCATCATCATTTATCACCAACGGACCCAAATCTATGTCCAGATCTGTAACGCAGTATTTAATGTACCCTTTCAATAAGTTGTTATTTTTCCAACTTTGTCTTATATACAAACACAGCATTAAAGTAATTAATAGGTTATAATAATGAATTAATGTTATACTAATGACTTGACAATGTAGCCTCAGAATGTCATTGCTCAAAGGCTTCTTGAGTTGTGGGTGTTACAGGCTGATTTGATGATGAATAATAATTTATATAGTAAGACGTAATTTTATGCATTCTTGAACTTCCAACAACAATATGGAAAAAAATGACTAGTAAATATTTTAACAAATAGGTTGGGCCTAATAAAGTCCAATAGGTGTTTGTCCAGTTCAAAACTTTTTTATATACCTATTTAGCTTTGAAATTTTTTTAATGGTGTGGTCATTGCCCACTCCCCTTTACTGGTCTTAATATGCAATAGTGTTGGCATCAAAAATATTTCAGGTGAGGTGAAACATGCATAACTGAAACCCTAAAAGAAGGTACACTAACCATCTTCTTCACTGTCATTGTTTCCATTCATTTCATCCTCTTCCTCTGCATCACTATCCTCAGCTTCTCTATCTTGTTTGTCAAATCTGAAAGCACCAATAATATTTTAAGTGTGCATATGAATTAATAGAAAGTAAAGTAAGTGACTGGACAGCAGTTTAGCTTAAGGAGTTGATTGTCTGTTTGGAACTTGCATGCCGGAAGGAAAGAATAGGAATCAAATGATTATGGTATGAAGTAGGGGTAGAGCTCAAGTGTCTTGCCCAACATAGCTATGAGGTGCAAGACACTTGACACCTATCTGCAGTACTCAAGACATATAGTTTTATGTCTTATAGACATAGCTTTAGAATAGAAAACAGAACATGTTCAAATCTTACCCGTCTAAATATTTTAAGGAGTGGTGTAGTGCAAACACCTTACTCCTATAATCCTCAATGCTAGTGACTTCATTGTTGAACAAATCAAGATTCTTTAAGTGCTCAAAGTCCTCCAAAGGCTTCAGCGTTTCTAAATCTTTGATTTTGTTTCCTGATAAGTTTAGATGTGTAAGCTTTTTGCAGCCATTGAGGAAGTTCAATCCATTGGATATTCTGTTGTCAGACAGCTCTAGCTTCCTGAGCTTGGGCAGTTTTGGAAAACCTTTGAGTGAAGTAAGACCAACATTATTGAGGCTCAGGTTTTCAAGATTTACATATTCATCTGTTAACCCAACTATATTGGTACTCCTGCAATTATCCAGGTTTAACTCTTTTACCTGTAATTAAAACAAAAATAGATTTTCAGTACAGTATTATTATATTTATTTTCAGTACAGTTTTCAGTACAGTGACTTAGCAAAACACCATGTACTATCACCTAACTGGGTATCGGACCACGGTAAGGACTATCCTTACTTGCAGCGTTAAAACAGTTAAAAACTTTCTATTCCTTGGTCCCTTTTTTTCTTATTCCTATTGGTCGAAAAGCGGTGGTCAAACATCTGGTATCATTAACAGAGCCTAAGAAATTTTTAAAACAAAACATAATTATTTTAAAAGGGTCACGTATTTTTGTTTTTGTTTTACTACTATTGGTCCGTAAACTATTTGCGCGGACCCAATAGGAGTAAGGGTATTAAACAGATGTGGTCATCGGGTGCATGGGATTTTGTTTGAAAAGTGTGCCTATTGCCACATTCCCGATAGTACATTCTGATGGTTTGATCAAGGGGACCTGTATAATTATTATGTACCAAAATCTCATTAGGTAGGTTTTACTATTTTATCGAATATGACACGTACGTCGTAGGATGATCGGAATCTGGTGAAAAAAAAACGTAATTTTTTTATTTCTTCATCTGAAGACCTACTGTAGGGAATCACTGTTTTGGGGCAAATACTACATTAGCTGCCATAAATCACGCCTCCAGTCTAGCTTGGCAACTTACAATCTACATACACGTCTATAGCAACATCTACCTACATATATGAATTACAAGGTTATTCAGTGCATGTTGTTATACTTTCGGCGTGTGCAGTAGCAGAGCCGGCATGAAAACATTGACCTATTGTAAAATCACAGATTTTTTTTATACGTCTATCAAACCTTACAGAAGAACAATCAATGAAGATTAGATTTAATGGGTAATGTTACTGGCTTGCTGAGTATTTATTGAAAGCAAACTCAAGTCAAGCAAAACGTCAAAATGGTGTTAGTTGTCAAAGACACGCGTAATTTGTAAAATCCATGAAATGAGTGATTATTTCGGGGAAATATTCATTGAAAGATGAAAGGGATGTGCTTGTATCATAGTTTGTATAACAATATGTATTTGCGGTGTTCTAATTGCGAATAGAATTGAGATCGTTTTTACTTTGCAATGGCGGATGACACGAATCATCGCGACGCAATAAAAATGGCCGCTTGTATTGGTAAGGCGTGCGTCAATATTAAGCCTGCAGTTGAAAGTGTAAATAGATTAAATTAGTAACAAAAACATGTTCAGTGACATATTAAAACCAATTTTAAAATAACTTAGCACACATTTTAAGTTTTTACTGGGAGTTGAGTCCACTTAGGTGAAAGGGCGCGAAATTATATCACGAAGTAGCTACAGTCAAGTTTACACTTTGAGCAGATTGTTACAGACTTATAAAGATAAGAAGTTTATCCAATTGTTGTAAACAACAATTTAAGCTATTTAGAATTCTATATTCTATGCATTATTGGTTAAAAAACTTGTGCATCTAGTAAAATACCATTGACATTGACAACACATTAATCAATGAGCCCTATTTTCAAAGCACAAGTTTTGATATAAATATTACCTAACAAATAGAGAAAAGTACCGTATTATTTCCGATTAGATAGAAATTTGACTTTCAGTCGCGTAATTAGCCTTCAAAAAGGGCACATAACACGTCCGACATCCATAAGTTTCGACACTTAACCTCAATAACCGACTATTTACAATAGGAATGCTTCATCTGCTTGTATGATCTAAATATGCAAGTTTTTCACTCACGGGGAAATCTATTGAAGCAAAGAAAATAATTGCCTGGTCAAATACTTCATTACTATGTGTAATAATTATGTGCATATGAATGAAACGTAACAATCGGCAATGGCTAATTTCTATACATAATAATGCCACATCTTTAATTAGTAAGTGGATTTACATGCTACTGTTTATCTAAATGACATGAACCGAAGATTATGCTGATTTACTGACAGTAATCTCGATTTTTAAGTATTACATTTATGTACCTGACGAAATACGTATCGACAAAACATTCCAATATATCGAAAAATAGATTTCGTTTACCTGTGAAGGATTTCTTCCTCTCAATTCCAAGGCGACCCTCTTTTCCATCTTTAAAAGACCGTTGAATTCCAGTTTATAACACTTTTCGCGTATTTAATATTTCTCAAGGAACTAAATCACTAAGCTTGGGTTTCAAAACAGAAGGAAACTATAGATACACGAGTGACGTCGTACTAGAGGCGCCGTCTGGTGGCGAAATAAAGCAACCGGATACAGTACAGTTGAGCAATTGATTAGTGTTTTGTAATGATGCTTTACAACAAATATAATACAAAAGAGCTTTTTATCATGTCTAAAATAATAGAAATATATTTTAAATTACCCAAAACTCTAGACAGGACTTATTTAAATTCTTAAATCCGATATTGAGTTAGGTCGTGTTAGCTTACGTTGGTAGTGTGTGGTTGCGAGGTTGGCGGTCAAAAGGCGGCATTTACAAAATGTGTTGTGGTATGAGTAGCCGGTAAAGCGTGTATGTTTTACTGGGAATTGTAACAATTATAATCTACTGTAACATTTAAAATATTTCTCGGTTCCTGGTTATTTGTAGTTTTAATCTATGGTAGTAGTAAAGTATCCATCAAGATTCAGTTGTTACTGGACCGGCTAAAACCAGTAGGAGAAAATATTCACGACATAATCGCAATGGTGCGGGTAGAAAAGTCAGATTTTCAGAATATGGTTATTTTTCAAACATTTTACTATGAAAACTCTTTTCGAAGACTTACAAGTACGGTTCTTTAGGGTTTTTGGTTAAAACTCAGTTATGCGTCGTGCCGCAATCTACTTAGTTTTAGTTGACACATATTTTCGAACAGGAAAAAAAAGTACTTGAAAACGTATGGGAATCATTTATTTATTAATTAAAAATATCTATTCATAAATATAGACCAGATACTTAATGTGGTCGCTGTGGTCACTGAGTTTACACACTGATAATATTCACATCGGTTTGACCAGATAAAATATAATAGAATAGGCAACCACTGAGTTCGTTATTTATTATTCACTGGTCACCCGGATTCCTGTTAACAAGCTAGATTACAAGCGAGGTTTTTAAAGTCTACCTTCTATAATTTCATTGCCAATAAGAAAACGGGTTTATCGACGGTGGTGTAGCCACCTGTATGGAATTGTGCTAGCACAAAATGATTATTCAGATGCTATCACGTAACAAAGTGATTTAGGGACTACTCACACTTATTCAGCTCCATTCGCGTTTTGCTGAACGATTTTGGTCACACTTAGGGACTACTCACACTTATTCAGCTCCATTCGCGTTTTGCTGAACGATTTTGGTCACACACTCACCTTCTTTCGGTAGTTAAAAAATAAACCGCCGCTTAATATACAGGACGTAACAGAATGAGCCCAAAACCTCTTTCGAGATGATTCAGACCATCAAACTGCCTGGATCCCTAGGGAACATGGGTCGAAACAATAAAAAATCGGCTCTGCGTATTGCGTCATTGCGTCAGCCATGCCATATTTTGTTTGGGCTATCCAATTTTTTTTCCGGTCCTTAGAGGAAGTTATTTACTTTGATAGTCTGTATCAATTAAAAGTATACCTAATAAGTAAAAACCTATTGCTTATTCTGTGGCAACTTGTTATATAAATCGTTGACCGCTGACTATACCATGCTGGCGCGGTCGGCTAGGACTCTGTCAAACAAAATTTACTACAACATTCGTTTTTAGTTGCTACCTCTCGCTTCATACTCGCTAATCGCCGGCTGTGGCACAGGTGCCTAATTTCTGGGCTACGAAATATTGGTTAGGGTACCCAAAATTTTTCAGTTCGTGGCGCACTTATAGGTTGAATATTATGTGTTGGCGCCCTAGTTAGTCTAAAAGTTGAGTTTTTACAAATCTGGTTTCACATAAACACCTGATGAATAAATATTTTTATAGACTTGATTTTAAAGGTACAATTTTATTTAGATCCCAGTCCATAACTCCAACAAATCGAAATACGTGAAACTTGGTAGGCTGCTAACGCAGATGAGTCAATGAGACGCTTCTTCTTGTAATGTGAATTCTGGAGGATCTCTTGTGCATAGAAAGGACCTCGTTTTTTTGGATTTGAGTAAGTTTTTAAAAAACAATAAAGTGAGTTTCGAAAAGTGTTCCTTGAAAAGGGACAAAGTCTTGTGAGAAAACAAGCTCATTAGATTTTTATGGAATACCTAAGTTTAGTTTCCGGAGAATAGTAAACAGGAGCGCTTCACGACGCCCCTCTTTACTCACCAGGGCGCCGCGGTGCACACTTTGGGAATTCCTGAGCGTTATCCGCTACAGGCATCAAAACAGTTATTTTCATTTAGTCGAATATCAACGTAACTAGAGTGTAAATTAGGTTCAATTTGTTTTCACCTCTTCAAGCTGACTTCTGAAGCGCAGAGCGAAAACGCTTCTCCAACGTTGCGGACATGAAACGAGAGGAGAGGAAAAGGCGGTGATCGGTGTGCTGTGAGTGGCGGACCGCTTTGCACAACTCCTCCTCTCCACTCCTCTCCACTTCGAACATCTCCGCTCGTCTCCGTTTTGGTGGAGTCCGGGGCTTATGCTTCGTTTCGTGGCTCTCGGGTAAGAACTATAACGTTATCTGATACTGCGCATCATGCTGTACATCATTACTATCAAAATGAAAATTAAACGAGATTTTGGTTTTGTTCATTAGTACCGCAATCTGCATAATTGTCGAAAGCGATTAATAAATTGGGTTATGCACCCTTGTGTCATAAGGAAGTATAACTTTAACATAATCTATTTAGAGTTCCCTTCTTTAGCGTTCTTTTTATAGCATCAGATGTATGACGTGGGAAAAAATGAGTCAGTATACAAAATAAGGAAATACTCTCAAAACGGCCTAGGAAAACATCGTGAGGAAACCGGCATGTCCTAAACTAAAAATACGAAGACATTAATATGTGACATCTACCTACCCGCCTCTCATAGAGAGGAGGCCTATGTCCCAGCCGTGGGAACATTATAGATATGATTATTTATTTATTTATTTATTTAAACTTCACGTACATTGGTGGTACATAGGCGGACTTAATGCCACAAGGCATTCTCTACCAGTCAACCTTTGGGTCAAATAGGACAGCATTGTGGTAGAGTACATTTACCAAAATACCATTTAGCTAACATAAACTGATATGCATAAATAGGTACATGCTAATAAATATATATACTGATCAAATAAACTAATATATAATATAATACATACAAATAATCCTTAAAACAAGAAACCTTACAATAAATACTAAGACTGACAAACTAGGTTGCGAGCAATCTATTCTGACTTCAAATAGTACTTCCGAACTGCTCTTTTGAAAGCCATTTTGCTTTCAGCTTTTTTAATGCCAAGGGGTAGCGCGTTCCAGAGTTTAATTGTTGAGACAACGTAAGAAGTGGACATAAAACCAGTACGGTGTGAAGGAATTTCAAGGAGTAGGTTATTAGAAGCTCGAAGGTTACGACTGTGAGAACTGCCCAACACTTTGAAACATTCTTTTAGGTAATCTGGAGCACAAGGATCGTTCATGATGTTGAAGAGCATGCAGAGAGATCTGAGGGACCTCCTACGCCGGATAGGCAGCCATTTAAGCTGAGAACGGTATGAAGAGATGTGATCGTATTTACGTAGGCCAAAAATGAAGCGAATGCAATTGTTGAGAAGACGATCCAATTTGTTCAGAAACTCTTGGGATAGATCAGAATAACAAACATCAGCATAGTCGATAATGGGAAGCACAAGTGACTGGACTAAAGTTACTTTAGTGCTCGATGGGAGAAAATGTTTGAATCTATAGAGAGACCGCAGTGAGTATGTGACCTTCTGGCTAATCTGAGCTACCTGTTTATTCCAACAGAAAGTATCGTCTATATACAGGCTACATAAGTGGCAGTAGCTGGCTAGTGTCCAAATTTCTCAGGAAGTACGAACTACCAATGAGGATGGCCTGGTATTTCCCGACGTTGACAGCAACCCCAAATTTGCCACACCATTCACTGATAGCTCGCAGATCAGCATTCAGTGATGAGATACAACTGCCAAGGTTGGCAACATCAGATTGAGCGTAAAGTTGCAGGTCATCAGCGTACAGATGGTAAGAGCACTTGAGGATAGAGGTGATGGAGTTTATAAATAGCGAAAATAAGAGAGGAGAGAGTATACCGCCTTGTGGAACACCAGTTACCAGGTCACACCAGTCAGAAAAATCCTGATCAGCACGAACCGCCTGCTGGCGACCACGAAGATATGATGAAAACCAATCACGTGACAACGAAGAGACTCCAATTTGAGACAGTATGGCTAGGAGAATATCGTGGTCAATGGTGTTAAAAGCGTTGGAAAAGTCTATTAAAACCAACACCGTAACCCTGGAGTTTTCGAAGCCATTCCTAATGTCATCTGTAACTTTAAGCAAGGCTGAAGCTGTACTGTGGCCAGGCCGAAAACCAGATTGGAATTTGGACAAAAGGTTATTCTTAAGGACGTAGGAAGCTAGTTGCCTAAGAGCAGCTGCTTCAAGGATCTTAGAAAGGAAAGGGAGAATGGAGATCGGTCTGTAGTGATTTGGCAAACTGGGACTGGGAATTTTTGGAAGAGGAATAATAAAAGCCTTACCCCACAGCGATGGAAATACACCAGTAAACAAAGAAAAATTAATAATGTGAGTAACAAAAGGAATTATGTTATCAAACATAAAAGATAACATAGTTCTGCTGATCCCATCACAGCCTACAGCCTTAGACTTAATTGAGGTAAAAAATTTTGAGATATCAAGGTCAGTCACAGGACAGAAAGAGAAAGAGTCAGGAGGTAACATTGGCTTAGAAGTAACATCATGAATCGTTTTCTTCTTAACATCAACTGAAAGTGTAACTGACGTTGAGAAATGTTTATTTAGAACACTCAAGGACAGACTAGAAGGTAAAATACTAGAGGGGGCCTAATTGATGCCAAGTGATTTCAGAAACTTCCAAATATCAGCCGGAGAAGAATTAAGAACATTTTCACAAATGTATCGGCGTTTAGATGCTCTCACCATCTGGTTGCAGCGGTTTCTAGCAACCTTGTAAAGGTCCCAGTTCTCCTCACTGCGATCCGGTCTATATCTTCTGAAAGCCTTATCACGCCGTCTCATAGCCATCCTAACTCCTGGGGTTATCCATGGAGCTGGAGGACGCCTAACACGGACGGCCTTCAATGGTGCATGTGCGTCAATGAGCTGGAGAATCGACTTATTAAAAATCTCAACTTTCTCCTCCACTGTCGATGAATTAACAAGCTCATCCCAATCAAGGGCTTATGCATCTGCATTGAGCTTCTCCTTATCTAACCTCGCAAAATTCCGAATAAAAACAATGGCAGGCCGCTGCTTAGGGGGTCTAATTTTGTAGGAGAGATAAATTAAATCATGCCTAGATAGCCCAGGAGCAGCGACCTGTCCATGGTTAGCAACGAGATCAGTCGAAGATGCTAGCATTAGATCAAGCCAGGAATCGCTTGAGTCAGAGTTATGATGTGTCGGACTAAGTGCGAGGAGGGACAGACACGACGACTCCAGGATCGCTCTCAACCTACGTGACCTAGAGTTGTCCTTCAAAAGGTCGGTGTTAAAGTCACCCATCACTATGTGATGCTTGTATTCTGAGGAAACAGACTCAAAGAGAGACTCTAGACTGATGATTATGTAACTAAGTACTAAATAATATTTATCCCCTTATAATGTTCTCGTGGTGATTAGGTGAAAAGGCGACCTGGAAGGCGAAAAGGTGAAAATGCGACTTGGAAGGCGAGGGGGAAGGAAGACTAGCGGCGCTTCGCCCATTCTTCCTATTTTTTTTTTATATGAATACATGTATGAATGGATATTATAGTTAAAACAAATGACATTCAGTATTCTTTGTATGAACTCCCTACTGCAACGCACATAACTCTGAATCGTAACGTAATCACCTCGCCTCGAGACAAGCTCACGAACCGCGGTGCGGTGCGTGGGCAACTTGCTGTCCGCGCTTACGGCTCATAGTACCCGCGCTTACGGCTCATAGTCTCCGCGCTTACGTTTCTCCGTTCCCGAGCTTACGTCTCTTCGTCCAACCTTGCCGTAGTTTCAACTGAAGTTACTGTGATATATGTCCTGTGTCCTTAATTATTCCGAACGCAGACAGTTTGGTTCTTCCCCCGATGATCACTTTATTACCAAATCTGAAATAAAAGTAATCAGCACATCACGCCTGTAATCCCAGAAGGTGAACTTAAACATAAAAGAGTTTATCAGACTGGTAGAATCATATTCTCCAGCCCTTATCCCATTTTATTGGGTCGGTGAAGCATATCTTCTTCTTCCAAACTTCTGTACTACTCGTCATCTCAGCAGTCACCTCCTCTCTAGCGATATCATCCTTCGCACAGTCCATCCGTCGTTTTCATATTTTAGATGTCGAACAACCGTGCATAAGGGCGTGGACACATTACTACAGCGCGGCGCCACAACCGTGAAACGGCGATACGTCATCGTGCCGCGCCGTGGTGCCGTGAACGGTGTGCCACGACGGCCAATGCCGCACCCGCTCATCTGTTGTGGTGATGTATCCACGCCCATTATTATGTATATGTATTAGTTTGTACCTATTTTATGTATAGCAGTTTATATTAGCTAAATGGTATTTTTCTTATTTAATAAAAAAAAATGTACTCTACCACATTACTGTCCTATTTGACCCAAAGGTTGACTAGTAGAGAATGCCTTGTTGCATTAAGTCCGCCTATGTGCCACCAATGTACGTGAAGTTTAAATAAATAAATAAATTATTTTGATGAAACTAGTACATGTAGCAGTTACCCAATAGTAAAGGCGTTAACTGATGGGCATAGTCACCAGTTTGACTCCCATCATTATTGATCGAAGCTCCCATCTATTACATACCCTATTACCTATATTCGTTTGGGAGTAGTGATACATACTACCCTATCGACAGCGGCAACCAACATGCAACAACAGTGCTGTGCGCTCTATTAACACAATCCATCCGCCCATCCATCCATTTGACCGCTGATAGCTGCAGTCCAACCATAACCTTCATATTCAGCCTATAATGTTCGCACTACTGGGACACAGGCCACCTCTCTATGAGAGGGAGTGGGCTGTAATCCACCACGCGGGCCCAGTGCGGGTTAGTATATGTCACATGTCTTCTAATTTTTAGTTCTAGGACATGCTGGTTTACTCACGATGTTTTCCTTCACCGTTTTTGAGGGCAGCGGTGATAACCATAACTTTATTGTCACCTTTTTTCCATCTCATTAGTCACACAACATTTCTAGCCATATCATCTTTCACACAACCTATATTTTTTTTGTTCATCCTTTGGATTGCTTCTTGGGTTGCTCAGGGTGGAATTTTTCAATGCCACCTGGAGAAAAACTACTCTTAATACTGGAGATAGAAAATTTTGGTCAAAGGAAACATTCCTTCAAAAAAAAAAAACATATCTGTATTCAAAGATATTCGAAAATTCACTTACTACACTCGGGAATCGAACCAGCTGCGACCGAAAAAATAAAAGGGACTTTTATGCTATCGATCGATAGGGTCAATCAGAACCTAGGATCAAATCTCTCTAACAAACATGATAAAGAGATTTTGATTTAAAAAGAGATTAATGGTGTCGCTAAAGCCTACTCCAAGAAAGTTAGAGACTTAGGTGTATTCTTGGACTGCAACCTATCTTGGCATGTTCACATTGCTGAAGTAAGCAGTTGGGTGTTTTGTTCGTATCCATCCCTAAAGCGTGTTCAGAAGTTCCTGCCCTTTCAAACTAAAATTACTCTTGCCCAATCTCTTCTTCTTCTTCCTCTTCTAGACTATGCTGATGTCTGTTTTCTTGATACGTATGAAGAACTTCTTGGTAAGCTCGAACGTCTGCAGAGTTTATGCATCCGCTTCATTTACGAGCTTTGAAAGTATGACTATGTGACGGCATTTCGGAAGCAGTTGAAGTAGCGTACTACTACTCGGCAGCGTCGAGATTCTCACACTCTTTCTTTTCTGTTCTTCAAAACCCTAAAGCTCCTTCATATCTTCGGGAACGCTTAGAATATCTTGTACCTAAACTTTTCTTTTTCTGTAAACCCTGTCGCTCATCATCATCTCTTCTTCTTCGTTTTCCTCCCCATTCCTCAAGTCGGTATTGTGGATCATTTGCTGTTCGCGCTGTGAGCCTATAGAATTCACTTACACACTCCTTGCGGGAATGCCCTTCGTTAGACGTGTTCAAGAAAGAAATAAGAGAACATTTCCTGTCAACATGTTAATAGTATGTAGGTATATAGTATTTATATGTATGTTTATTTATATTTTTATTGTATGTATTAAGTATGTTAATTTAAGTTTTTAATGTACTGTTTTTGCACATACTCGTAAGTTTATCTCTTTAGCTAATCTCGCAATCGAAAAATGGTTTGCTGTAAGAAAACCGTTGGACATAAGTTTTTATATTGCAATTTGTATGTATATTTTTTTTGTGTGCAGTAAATAATAAGAATAAACGAAATAAAAGGAAAACCATCAAATATCTTAAGATCTGATGGTTTTCCTTTCAATTAATTTATTTTTTTAGAGAGTTTGTTAGAGAGATTTGATCCCTATGATTGACCAGTATCAATCGATAGCATAAAGTACAGGTTGTTATTTTTTCGGATTTTAGCTGGTTCGATTCCCGAGTGTGGCAAGCCAATTTTAAAAAATCTTTGAATGCAGATATGTTTATTTTAAAAAATAAAGGAATATTTCGTATAAGTAAAATTTGCTATCTCCAATATTTAGAGTAGTTTCCCTCCAGGAGGAAAAAATCCACCCTATGCAGAGAAACTGCACAGAGGTCTAGGGAGATCAGGAATTATTCATTAATAGACAATCAATATTAAGATTTAATATTAAACTTTTTACTCCCTGTCAAATCCCGACAGGAAGAATCTGAATGAAGTATTTTTACACAATTTATATTAATTATTTTGAGATTTTATAATTTTATACAAATCATGTTACGGAGAAGACTGTCTCGCACTTTGGCTAAAACGCGTAATTGTATGTGCGCACTTTTTATTATCATGATTGTGCTCGTTTTCCGTATTAAGAGAATTCAGGAAAATGAGGTGGTTACAAAGATTCCTAATATTGCGATAAAATATGTCGAATTTCAAGCGCAAGATGATTTGAAACCCATAGAAATAAACACAATTAAACATTTAATAAAGGAGTGTAATTCTGAACAACAGGTCTTGAACTTGGACGTTTTTGGACCACTAAATCCAAGTGCCCCCGTTTTAGTAATATTTGTTGACAAGTTCAAAGTAAACCTGCAATATCTTCTGGTGTCTTTGTCAAATGTGGCAGGAATAGAAGATGCTCTATTAATTTTTTCACACTCTAGCTTTGATGAGAACGTCAATAATTTATTAAAAATGGTAGATTTTGCTCGTGTTTTACAAATCTACTATCCGTATTCTATGCAGATATACCCAAATGAGTTTCCAGGATTACACCAGGGTGACTGTCCCCGTTATATGGATATGGAGACAGCTGTATCTCTGAATTGTACGGGAGCAGATACACCAGATATACATGGACTATACAGAGATCCCTTGCAGGCCCAAATGAAACATTACTGGTGGTGGACTATGAATAGAGTATTTGAAAATTTACCCTTTATTAAGGACCACACGGGAATTTTCACATTTTTAGACGATGATGTATTTTTAATGGAAGATTTCATTTATATGACCATGCAGATGGCGAAGATAAGCCAGTTTATAACTGATTGCGATTTTTTGTCTTTACTGACGCCTATGTTTAAATTTTCATATTCAGATGACGTGAGTATGTACAAAGCGTACCCGGTTGAATTAACGACTTGGGATCCCAGATTGCATTCTTCTGTGTTGTCCTTTGATGCGTCAGTCTGGAACTCTATTTCGGCACATTATTTCCTTTTTTGCAGCATCGACGATTATTCGTGGTCCCGATCCCTGTATTATTTGTCCTTAAATAGAAAAGATGGGGGAAGATTCAAAGTCATGTCTAGTACATTACCTAGAGCGTTCAAAACTAGCACTTCAGAAATGTATGATCAAATTGTGGAATACAACATGATCTACACAATAAATCGAATTTTGCGCATTCAAGAACTGATTAACATTCATTTATATCCCTCTCATCTCGAAGTTTACGTCGACATTGACTTAGAGGACGATGATTTTGTAATTTTCGATTACGTAGATAACAGTGGTGGATGGAGCGATCCTCGGGATAAAAACATGTGTGTTAATATAACAACGAATAAGATAAAGAAAGTATTAATGGATATGGCTCACGAGTTTCACCAATACGATGTGGCACGATCTTTGTAATTAATAGAAAGGTTTTTAACATGCATATTTTAATTTTGTATGTGTTTGTAAGTGTTTTTTATTGTATTTTTTTGTTATGTTATTATAAAATATACACAATTTATGTTGTTTATCTACTTGCTAAATATTCAAAGCCCGTCACTACGGTATCGGCATGAACCATTCTCTCACCTACAAGTGGGAAATATGTTCTTATCATAAAGACCTCGTGTACAGTTCCTAATGAGATAATTAAAATTGCCTACCTACGTGAGCCGAGGCAGTTTTAACTAAATACAAATTAAATATCCTTTATTATTCTTTAATCACAAAGTAGTATTCGTTCATTTCTTTTTCATAATATCTTCCAGATTTTTCTGTGCTTCGCTTTTAAAGTACCTAATATTTATTTATTTTCAGGCAACTTTGGCCCATGGACCTACCTTACAGATTATCAAACATGTGGTAAAAATATATTTTTTTAAGAAAATAGAACCTTAAAACATTGTTATAACACTTAACTTGGCCAGCTTCACCATCATCAACAAGCATCATAATATTACTGAAAATGAAAATCTAAAAAGATGGCTTTTAATCATATCAAAAGTACACACACTGGGCTACATGATAGGCTGAAATAAAAATTTTCTTTTTTAATTAATAAAAATTTCATTAATCGTACGATTATGAAACACACAGTTTCTTTTGATTTTTAATCATTTGTACCACAATATAAAAGACTGTAAATATAATTTACTCTTTGCTAGCTATTTCAGAACACATTATCCTATGACCGCTAGCTATTGTTACGAGAGAATAATTACGACTAGTACAGACCGCGTAAAATCTAATCTAGACAAGCTATTTAAGGTGGTTTTCTGCTCGTTCAAGAGTTCAATTCTACATAATGGCCGCTCCTCTCTTGTGAACGCACCCTTAATCGCTGGCTTAGACTGCACTGGGTTGAACGGGACAGTAACCGAAGGAAAGACTTATTGCTGAGTATAGTATCCAGAACAGCTTACTATAAGATGTTGGTAAAAGTCTCGTAGCGGTCGTAGCCGATCGGATGTGTGCTACGAATTTTGATGTAGCTCGTAGCAGCGGCAGCGTAGCAAATCCCGTTTGCAGTTCTGCAGATTACGACAAGGCTTACCTTTTAAGTGTACACTACATAATATTGCAAAAAATTAAAAAGAATATAAATAAATAACCCTGTTTGTTCATAACTATAGTGTGTGCTTTACTCCCATTTGCCCATTGTGATTATTATCATTAAAATTCTTCAATACTATAAGCTGGTCACTTAGTTGACTTTTTAGATAATCGCGGACAGAATGGAAGCTGGAAAGTTTTGTCTTTAACTTATTTGGATTACAAAAGTGGAATGGTCGTAATCATTCTTGTTATTACTGAATACTCATACTTATTAAATATTCTTTATAACATCAGCTAAAACCATTAACACAGACATGTGCGCCTTATAGCAGAATATAAAAGCCACACAATTCTAAATGTGACGTAATATCTCCAGTGATCATCGTAACAATAAGTTCTTGTTACTTTCCTCCGTCAGTCAGGCGCAGACGACTTTATTCGAAGATAATGTTACAATTAAGTTGGAGACAAAGGAGAGCATGTCAGTGTAAGGCGCGTGGCGGCTTGGCGGGCCGGCGGCATCATCCATGCGGGGGTGAGGGGGCGGTGGCGGGTGCGAGGGGGCCGGGGGCAGAGCCCTGAGTGTGCGCACGCAGCCTCAGCCCGGCCGCGAGCAACAGTCTGCTCGCGTGAGCCGCGGCTCGCGACTCGGCCAGACCACGCCGCGGTATCATGCCCCATGGTAAGCACCACCATCACCTGGACCCCGTCACACGACCCACAACTCTCAACACCCCCTGCACCCCACTATACTATTAGACCTCAACCCTCACTCACACTTTTCAGTCATCATTCCATGATTCCACTCATGTTTTTATTATTTATTTACGCTCTTACCGTACGGAATGGACAAATTTCAAATAAATGAATTACAATAAAAATCTCACTGTGTGCTGTAATAGTCTTTTTTTATGTGAGAACGTGCTGGTATCAGGGAAATTTTAATGTCGCTTTATTTTGTCGGAATGAATAAGCCGAGGGCACCTGCGTCCATTAGCAACAATAGAATTCAAAGCATAAAAGGCTTATTGTAGTAATTTAGATATTTTTACCGGCTGTATTAACGGTGTGTTAAATTATTTGTGTTATAAATGAAAGAAGATAGCGACGTGGAACTTAAGGAAAGTGATTTGAGAAGTAAGTTTGCTGAGAACATTCGGTGAGTACTTGTAGTAATTAATTAGACGAATGAAGTTGTAAAATTATGTTCCCACATACATTTTAATACCTTAAACTCATCGTGATTTTCATACATGCGCGAACGTACCTATTTACAGAATATAACTTTATCTAGTTGAAATATTTCGTAACCTATCACATTTTTTTTTAAAATAACATTGTACGTTGAAATTCATAAAATATTCACCAATCAGTAAAACTGCTACTCTAGTTCTCACTTCGATGTTTGTTAGCACATAAAAGTTTACGATTGCAGTATGTGCAATGTACTGCTTACTGAATATCAATCTCCAGGTTTTGAAAGCCCATTCTATAGCAATAATATAGGTTTAATTATAATTATGAAAGCTACTTGACAGCGGATATGATGAGTGATTAAACATTCTAATATTAAGTTTTAAGAAATTGCGATTCAATATTGTGTTCGTTAGAATAATCAGCTGTTTCAATTTAAAATGGCGAATTTTGTTGATTCATCATTTTAATTGTTACTTCTGTGGGTACAAACTACTAACTATTACGCCCTTCGTTGTCATCAAAAACAAATAATTACGAGTATGTTATACAATAAATACATGCATGTTATACAATAAATATAAAAACTTCATGAAATAACACTCATTGCACAACCAACAACATAATCCACTGATCATTAACCCAACGTTGCCTAAGGTTAGTGCTACGTGAGTTAAAACACAAAAAAAAAGCGACAACTTACGCTCAAGTTACAAAAAAACGGCCAAGTGCGAGTCGGACACGCGCACGAAGGGTTCCGTACCATTATTTATAAAATATTTATTTTATTCTATTTTTTTTAAAGCGGCAACAGAAATATAATCTGTAGAAATTTCAACTGGCTAACTATCACGGTTCATGGACATGTCACGGTGGACAGACGGACGGATAGCGAAGACTCAGTAATAGGGCCCCATTTGACCCTTTGGGTACGGAACCCTAAAAAACACTGATATATGGAATATGGGTTGTGTTTTTGGGATTTTCCATCAGGAGATTCTCAATAGCAGCCACGGAGCTTGGACTTGTGCCCAGTTGATGGCAATAGGCTCGCCTCTATTACATGGGACTTAAACATAACTGGCGAAATGTGGGTGTCTAATTGTCTATTAGGTACGCCTCTGTCGAACCCTTCGAGGGTTACAGGCGTGATGTTATATGTATTATAGATATGGTATTATATGGGTAAAAGTAAACTAAATCTTAATTAAGTTGAAGGTCTTATCTGGGATGGGTAGGCAAAGCACGCGTGGTCCCTCTGATGATAGAGACCACTTACCATTGCGTAGGCCGCATGATTATACAGGCAAGTGAATATAGTACAGAGTGTCAGAAACAACACCCTTGTTCGCGTGGGTTCAAAAGTTTACAATTGGATCGTGACCGCATATTACATTACGCGATCAAATGAGCTTACGGCTTACCGAGCCGAAGGCGGTAACATGTGGTTTTCGACAAAGTAGACCGCTTTGTTCACGATCGTGTTATTAACGTTATATGACTAGTGCTGTTCTTGTGTTCTGTAAGAAAAAAATCTTCTGCTTAGTCTCTACACTAGTGGCTAAATAATAACAGCCGTACGGGTCGATATTCAAGGTTAAGCAGCGCGAGCCAAATTGGTCCGTGGATGGGTGACCATCCAATACATAACGAGCTTCCTCGGTGCTTCGAAAAGTACGTCAAGCCGTGTTGGACCCGGCTGCTTTTGGTAGATCTTTGATAGTCGTTCCAGGTAATCAGCGGCCCGATAGTCTGGCAACCAGTCTTTCCAACGGGTTTTGTATTACCCAGGACTAACTGGGTAGTGGAAGTCAGATAGGCAGTCGCTTCATTTAAAATAATGGTATTCAACTGCATCCAAATGATATTAAATTGGAAGTCAAGCCCAACATAGCTGGGGAAAGGCAAGACAGATGTTGCTCTCCCTCTAATAAAAATATTCTTCTCAGTTGCTACGAACTTGACAAATTTATAGGTGTCGTTAGATTAGGGGGATATTATTCTTGTAATTGTCTTAATTTACAAAGGTTCAGTAAAGGTAAACGCGCACTTATCAGAGCCTTTAGAATTACTTGTATGAAAGCCTATCAAACCTCACACACTTATCCGCGCCAAGTCGAACGAATAGATAACGTTATACGTATGATAAAACGTTTCGTTCGACGCGGTTGATTCTTTCGGCGCGGACAAGTGCACGTTTACCTTAAACCTAAACCTTTTTGGAGTTCCTGCAGGATTGTGATATGCTGTTTCCTATAAAGAGCAATAGTGGCACAGTGGTAACTGCCCTTTTTTTTTTTTTTTTGCGGATGGGAAATCATCAAATGACTTCTCCCGCTCTGGACGAGTGGTGACTGCCCTGACTTTTAAAATTGTGGATGGGTTCGAACCTAGCCAGGCGTATAACTCTGTGTAATTTATTTTATTACCACTGCTCTTAAAACAGTAGGAAAACATCGTGAGAAACCGACACGTAACTCAAACTCAAAGCATTTATTTCAAATAGACCCGTAACATGCACTTTGCATATTAAAAAACAAGCTACTTACAGTTCAGTCACAGGTATAATAACTGTGAATGGACTGTAGTTGCACATCTCAAAATCGTAGATCTCATGAAGAAGAATGGGCAAGAAACTCCATTCACAGACACTCTTTCACTCACAAAACAAGTTAGACAGTTAACAGAACCAAAACAAGTTCGAATATATGTGACAACCACTTAAATGCATTAGGTCTACGTGGTAGATTACAGCCCGCTCCCTAATACAGAGAGTAAGCCTGAGCGCCATGAGTGGTAACTATACAGGCTGATTAAACTTCTAAAAGAAAATAGACATAAAATCTCTTGATAAAATTAGTCGACAAAGCCTATTTTGCCCCGTCAGTCTATCTTTCCAAATATAAGATTTTTGGTATCGTCATCCCAATATTATTACTCACAAAGACCCAATACACACGAAATCTTTGTAGCTTGTGAGCCAGGTAGCATTCAATCGCGTTACTGCAAATTGCATGTGTGACTCGGTTGGCAATCCGTTTATTCGTACCCTAATAAAGCTTCGTGAGAACAATAGGGCTTAGTTATGGGTAAGAAAATAATAATAACTAAATTATCTCGTGCTACTTAAAAAGTCAAATCAGACAAAGTAAAGAAGAATACAGCATAATAGTATCATCACAGAACCC
Source organism: Cerastis leucographa (assembly GCA_963082945.1). Classification (NCBI taxonomy): domain Eukaryota; kingdom Metazoa; phylum Arthropoda; class Insecta; order Lepidoptera; family Noctuidae; genus Cerastis; species Cerastis leucographa. The sequence goes on along the minus strand of OY720356.1, from coordinate 12,278,249 downwards.
GTTTGTTTTAAAGCCAATAAACACGCTTTTCTTTATTTCTTTCTTTACACACATTTTACCAAGCCATCCGTGGTCTTATACTCACAAAAGCGAAGAATTTGCGTAACACAGGTGAAGTAATCAAAATCTGTGTTACGCAAATTCGTCGCTTTCACACACTTATAATTATACTCAAAATCAAAATATTTTATTTTACGTAGGCCTTCATGGGCACGTGCATGAGTAGAAGGAACTAATGACGAACGTGAAACTTCTTTATACTGTTTAAAGTAATGAGACTTTTCCAATATAATACCTAGACGCAACTTGTCCTAGAATAATGTTAAAGTACCTTATGGCATATTAACGATCGGTTGATTCCTATAAAGTATCGTCAGAAAGTGTAAATAGCGTAGTCGAATTCATTACACTACGCAAACAACCAAGTCTGTTCGGAGTAAATATTGAACAAGTTTTACGAATATTCTTGTCACTAATGCAATAACGTTAGTCGTATATTTCAAAACGTATAGTTTTATTCAAAAGCATTTACATAATTACCGTAAACTTCAGCGCCAGCATCTGTTGCAGAGCTGCTTAAAATATATGTCTTTTAAAGTTTAGCTCTAAATAATACGTTGCGCCATCTGCATCTTTGTTCTTCGCAAGATTTAGTAAAGTCAGTTAGGTTTATCTTTGCTATTATTCAACCCTTGCGATTAATTGATTTTAGTGAAATTCCCTCAAAACTAAATCTGTGTATGAATAACCAGGTAATTCGATAGCCGTAACTAACATTTCAAAATATATTTATTCTTTTAACAGAGCTTTTGTTTTTAATTTGGTTGCCGTAATGAAATTTGCATATAACGGTTGTATTTTTACCTCGCCTGTTGAAAAATGCACTGCCTTTTACTTCAGTGGCCAACAGACCATGAATTCCGATTGGGCCCCAATAAAAGATAAACATATACAACGTTTAGTGTAGTGTGTAGACCCTTCACGAAGTCATCAACCAAGCATTCAGTAGTACAAACAGCGTCAGTACATGCTAACCCCTCAACACGCCGTCGAGGCCGGGGAGGTAAGTACTTAATGGAGGTGTGTGCATCAAACTTAGGAACTCTAAGTAAAAGTGATTAGGTTTTTTTTTATTTACGGTAGATCCAGAAAAAAAAATATTCTTTCGACTTGGTTAAGGGTCTTTTAACACCCTTTATTAATTGTTGATCGCTAACTGTTCACAATGGTCGGTGAAAACTCTCCCACTAGTTTTTAGCAGTGACAAGAGCGATCAAAAAATTCGCTCAGCGACTCTCGCTTGGTGGGCTGAACAGCCGCCGCGAGACTCGCATCTGGTACATACTTAGGTATACCAGAAAGCGGTTTGTTTCTAGTGTCTAGCTCTATATCTATCCGCTTTTAGCTAATTGTCAGCGGTGGGTCCAATGCCTTACTTGTAATCACATTACGGGTAATTTCAAGGACAATAGGGATGATGACTGGGTAAAGAAAACGAAATACTATTTTGTTCGTCAATCAGGTAATACAAAAATATTAGATACGTATTTTTGTTTTATCAAGTTAACAAAAAAATACTTAGTTAAAACGCATTAAAGTTGGAGAGTGGGGGCTCACTACGTCACAACTAGGAATAAAATGTACTGAGCCGTAACGTCATGCGCCATTTCAACTCAAAATATCTCCGTAATTTTACGATTACGTGAAAAAAGAAAAAATACGTGTCAAATACTTTTTTATAATAATCTACCCGATAGACAAATAAAAAAAAATGAGTCACCATCCCTATTGTGTATTTTGATGACGACTAGATCAAAAAACAACAAGATATCTATAGTTTTCTGATCTAGATCCACTAGACTAGATCATCTCGCCACCTCTTTCTTGGTCGGTCTCGGCAGAGACCGTTACGTTACATAAAAAGCTAAAAGAAAAATTGCTTACAGTAGAAAACGTTTTACCTGCGAAGCTAATTATAAAGATATTACCAAGACTTAGCCCAATACTGATTCTAGTTAAAATGACTTTGTTTCAAACTGTTTTGTGGAGAAAACTTTCAAATTCCCCTATCCCCTTTGGAAGTTTATGAATTCCTTTGTTGTTAATCGATTTGTTTGTTGCCTACACAATTATGAAACTTTTTTTTTTTCCGCATGGGAAATCATCAAAATGACTTCTCCCGCTCTGGGCGGAGCGGGAGGGAGTGTCAGACTTGTACTGACTAAAATCCACCCATGTTCCTTCTTCGCCCTTTGTGTTCCAGGGCCGCGGTATCTCACAACCAACAACAATTATGAACCTTACATTATGAAATTACGGTGTTACATCATTTTATTAGTATTTTTGCGAACGTTTTATTTTAAAAAAGTTTTTTTTTGTTGTTACGGAATCTGGATAGTACCCAGTTGATGGCAATAGGGCCGCCCTCTATCACATGGGCCTTATATCATAACTGGTGAAACGTCGGTGTACTATACACACACGTCTGCCTTAAGACGGAAACACACCTACGTGTCGTGGCGTGTCGTGACGCGCCAGAAGCTATCGTTTTCATACATCGTTGCGACACGACACGCCATGCAAATATGTCCCTAACCATATTAAATGTATGAAACCGATTGCGTCACGACACGCCACGATACGTAACTGTGTTTCCGCCTTTACTGTCTACCTACCGTCGCCTTACTGTACGGACAAGTATCGAATGCTCTCTAGTGTAGGTTTTATCATTGCACCTATAAAACTAGACTGCATCAATCAAAAGTCCACCTTCACATTGCGAGATTGACTGTCCATAATTCATCCTCCTGTTTCAGAGGCACTACACATAATTTTGATATAGATGTACTTCTAGATAGTTACTATCTATATAGTATTCTGCCTGTGTTACGACTGTGCCTGTGTCGAATAACTTAAGAAAAATTAATTCACAAACCCTTTTTGACACAAGCAAAAGTAGTTTACAAGGCATCATCAAGGCTCATTTGTTCACGAAAGATGAATATAAATGTCAAGATCCGACGATAATGTTCAACGGCTTTGCTAACGTCATACAGTGCAATGTGTCTTCGATTTCTTGGCGGGTTCAATGTATCTTGCTCTCTGCGTACCAGATTTATCGTGTACATTTGATATAACTGTGCATTTGCGTACGTAGTAAGAGATGTAGGTTTATCCCCAACCTCCTCTACTTGAAGGAAGTAATGTGTAACAGATATTTGCTTTGCCAAGTCCAACAGGCTTCAATCTGTAGACGACAGAAATCAAATAAACGATTTGACAACCGCAACGTTGCTTTGCTACGAACTCGGAGCTCGTAGACCTACGTCGTAGTCTTATGCTACGACGTAGCTGCTACTACGGCGTAGCTTTTAAAAGCTTTTAGTGTCATTAAAATATTTGTTATTTTTATGAAGGTAAATAAGACATTATATGGATTCATCTTAAAATTTTAAAACAATCATTAATATTCATTTGTTGAGGCACAGAAATAAAATGAAATGTCAAAACTTTGCAAGAGAAAGAGAATTAATTAATAAAACAAGTTTCGTCTGGCAGATATAACAAGCGCCAAAGGGTTAGTAATAGAAATAGTTACCGAAAAAGGTCTATTTTGTAGAAAGAAAATCATTACAAAAAACACTTATTCAATTGCAACCAGCTAGCAATTGGTTTGAGTTGTAATCAAAATAGTATTGTTATAGTACTGTTATCATATTATTATTTATTGATTGTAAATTAAAATGTTCATTTTAAGCTTTATTCTAAACTCAAAATGTCTTTTTAATGAGTACATAGTTTTTAGTAAGACATAACGGCAAAAAGGTGACTTACTGCCAACAATAACCCAATGAACAAAACGATGTATATCCACATCTATATTTGGAAGTGTTTCAATTGTTATTCACAGACAGACGTGTCGATTTCGATATTGAAAGTCGCCAGGAGACCAATTACAGACGCCACGGTAATAGGCATAAGGACAAACTATTAGGGGACAGTTCCAGTTCCGAATGTGTGTTATAGGAAACTCCAATTAAACTTTTTAGCTGACATGGAATCTACAAAGACAACGGAGGCGTATTTTTTCCTATTAGTAAATTAAGGGTCAATTCAGACAGCACGAAAAAATGCGAGGCTGCATTGAAAATAGGACCGTATAAGCATCGTTTAGAGGCGAGCGATCATATCGGGAAAATTTGACGCCCGCTCCGATTTTCTTTCAATTTTCTAGTTTTAGCTATGGTAATACGGTCCTATTTTCAATAAAGTCAGTACATGCACGAGGATTTTTTTCGTTCTGCCTGAACTGACCGTTACATAGAGCGTAGTTCAGAGTGTAAATAGATTTAATGTCGTAGTCTGAAAAGTTTTACAATCTTTTTTTTTTTTTTTTTTTTTTTTTTTTTTTTTTTTTTTCTGGATGGGAAATCATCAAATGACTTCTCCCGCTCTGGGCGGAGCGGGAGGGAGTGTCAGACTTGTACTGACTAAAACCCACCCGTGTTCCTTCTTCGCCCTTTTTGTTCCAGGGCCGCGGTATCTCTTTCGAACAACCCACAGCCCTGGCAGGCATCGGCCCTCTCGGGCCCCATCCGGTTTGCTGACATCTCCTTGAGGCGCGCGTGGAACACGTACGCGCCGTCGACACGGCCTGTCGTCATAAGACGGACGGACGGTGAGCTAGCCCATTACTCACCGTCCACAGGCTCGCGCCTACGGTGGCCGGGGGCCACTGGTTGCCCCCCGACGCCCGGGGCGTCTCCCGCGGCGGCTGGGACGTGAGGTTCTCTCCCTCTCACGTTCCGCCACCTCCTTCGCTAGCATGACTGCTTCGCAGAAGGAGGCGACGGCTTCCCATTCCCTCTCGCTCCGGACCATGGATTGAACCAGGGCCGGTCGCGAGAGGTCACCGCCGCCAATCGCCGCTACGAGGACACGGCGGTGCTCAGCCCAAGCGGGGCAGAGCTCCACGGTGTGCACCACCGTGTCCTCCGGCCGATCCTCACAATGGTAACACCCGGGCGTTTCCTCCCGCCCAATTCGGTGCAGGAACCTCCCGAAACAACCGTGTCCGGTGAGGACCTGCGTCAGGCGGAAGGTGAGGGCGCCGTGCCGCCTCTCTAGCCACTCCTCAAAGAGGGGACTTATCGCCACTATTGTGGCGTGCCCTGCACGTGGTTGCGATAGTCGCTGTCTCCATGCCACCATGAGATCGCGCCGGAGGTCTGACCGCTGAGTGACAATTTGCCGCGGCAGCGGAGTTTCCCCCCGGCGTAGTGCCTCCGCGCGCCATTCATGCAGGCGCGCGAGGACCATCGCCTCCAGATCCCATGGTGGCAATCCGGCCAAGAGGCTCGCCGCCTCGCCGGAGATCGTGCGGTACCCCCGGATCAGCCTTACGGCTACCACCCTCTGGGGCGCGTTCAGGTAATGGGCGGCTCGCCGCCTCAAAGAACGCGCCCACACCGGGGCCCCATAAAGGGCCATGGACCGCACGACCCCCGCGTAGAGCCTCCGGCAGGAGGCGTTTGGACCCCCCAGTTTGGGCAAGAGCCGCTTGAATGCGGCCCCTGCCCGTTCCAGTTTTGGGGCCAAACGTCGGAAGTGCTCAACGAAGTTCCACCGGCTGTCGAGGACAAGTCCTAGGTACTTTAGCGTCGACTCGACGCCGATGGAAACCCCTCCTACCGTCAGTGTGGATCCCGACGGTGGCGCATTCCGAGGCCCATGAAAGCACATGGCCTCGGACTTGTGCAATGCCACCTCGAGACCCAGCTGCCGGATTCTCTCCACGACTATCGCAACCCCGCGTGTCATAAGTTCGGCCGCCGCCTCGTGCGACCTCCCCTGTGCCAGCACCAGCGTGTCGTCAGCGTAGCAAACTACGCTGACACCGCTAGGGAGGTCGGCGCGCAGCACCCAGTCGTAGCCGATGTTCCACAAGGGCGGCCCCAGAACCGATCCCTGTGGAACACCGCATGACATCTCTCGCCGGTTCCACTCTCCGTTGCGACCAGGGTAGATGACGGCCCTGTCCGTCAGGTAGTCCCCGACCACACGACGAAGGTAGGTCGGCACCCGGTGATACCGGAGTGCCTCCCTAATGCAGGTCCAGGGCATGGTGTTGAAGGCGTTGGCGATGTCAAGAGACACCGCCACGACGACCCCACCCCGGGACACCGCATCCCCCGTCGTGAGAGCCCTCACGCGCATGATGGCGTCCACCGTCGAGCGCCCCCTGCGGAAACCAAACTGGTGATCCGCAAGATCCGGCCCCATCCCCACAAGGTGCCCGGCGAGGCGGTTCGCAATGACTCTTTCAAAGAGCTTGCCCACCTCGTCGAGCAACACAATGGGCCGGTATGCGGACGGAGAGTCCGCAGGGCGCCCCGGCTTCCGGATGAGGACCAGCTTCCCCGTCTTCCAACGAAGCGGGAACTGGCCTCTCTCCAAGCATGCGCTTAAGAGCCCTTCCAGTCGGGGCCCGAGAGCCTCCGAGGCCAGGACCCAGGCTTTGCCAGGCAAGCCATCGGGTCCCGGGGCGGTATTTTTGGCTTTAAGCCTGCCTACCGCCACTCTCAGGTCTACCCCGGTCACTTCCGGAATGTCGTCATCGTCCTCGATGTGGTCCACATCTGGCACCGCAAGCGGCGGAGCCATAGGCGGGGGAGGATGTTCCCCTCGCAGAGGGAACAAAGCGCTCACCACGTCCTCCACGAGCTGAGGGCGGAGACTCTGCGTCAGCGGGGGGGCCCAGGTGCGGAGTTTGTCCCGCACCATCTTGTAAGGGCGCCCCCACGGATCTCTGTCGAGAGTCCCCAGCATCTCCTCGCGGCCCAGGTCCCTGGCCCGCTGGACAGCCTCTTGGAGGGCGGTCTTCGCTGCTCTGTATCCCTCGTACAGCTCCGCCTCAATGGCTGCCGCATCCGTAGGGCGGATGCGGAGCCTGCGATGCCTGGCGTACAGGTGCCGCGCGGCGACGCACGCCTCGCGCAGAGACTTCAGCTCTCGCGACCACCAGTACACCTGACGCCGGGCGCGTCCTGGCCGAACTCGGGGCATTGCCACGTCGCATATGTCGGACATGGCCTCCTGGAACCACCCTGCCTCGTTGTTGATGTCAGCAGGCCTGTTCGGTGATGTCACCCAGGCCTGCACTATCGAGGCTTCCAGGAGGAGCTCCCGGTCCAGCTGCTTCAGCGCCCAACGCGGACCACTCGGGGCCTGTGAGACCGGCGCGCTTGAGTCCTGGGCGGAGACATCGAACCGGATGTACCGGTGGTCGGAATAGGTCTCCACCCCCTCCATAACGCGCCAGTCAACGACACGCGGTGACAGAGCGGGGCTAGCGAACGAGATGTCCACCACCGACTCGCCCCGCATCCGCACACACGTGGGGACAGAACCCCGATTTAGGACGACCAGGCCCACCTCCAGAGCCCAGTCCTCCACCATCCTACCCCGCACATCTGTGCAACGAGAACCCCAAGCCAAGTTTTTGGCATTGAAGTCCCCGAGCACAAGCACGGGGAGGGAATAGCTTCGGATGACGACACTCAAGTCCATGAGGGAGTTGTGGAACTCGGCGAGAGTTCGGCTCGGGGAGAAGTAGACTCCCGCTACGACGATCTCCCCGAACCGTGCTGCTACGCAACCCTGACCCTTCCTGACACTCTCAAGGGTCGGGGTACCGGTGGCGGCCGACGAAATTATGGCCACTGAGCCGCTCAGGTCCTCCACCCAGTCTTCCCTGGGCGGGACAAAGTACGGCTCAGCGACCACGGCGACGTTAATCAACCACTCCGTCATGCTCTGGAGCAACAGATCCTGAGCACAGCGGCAGTGGTTGATGTTCGCCTGGAGGAGGCGTAATGGGGCCATTATTGGCACTCCATTTCAGCCCCCTCCCGGGCCCCCTGTGAGGGCCCCGCGACAGATGTTGATGCGGCGGCAGTACTGGGGGCAGTGGCGGGAGCGACAGTGGCGGCAGCTGCTGCGGCGATGGCGACGGTGGTGGCGGTGGCTGAGGGCCTTCCCTTGCCCCTGGTCCTGGTGGGTGGTACGCAGGCCCTGCCCCCAGCCCGGTGATCGGCCGGTTTGCCCGCTGCCGCACATGCAGTGCAGTGCGGTGGGGCAGAGCAGGCCGCGGCCATATGACCGGGCTGACCGCAACGGAAGCAGACGTCGCTGCGGTCCACCTCCGAGGTGCACTGACAACTCACGTGGTGTCCCACGAGGCACCGGTAACACCTCAGAGGTCGGGGTTCCAGCAGCTTAACCTGCGCTGACACCCAGCCTACCAGGAGCCTTCCAGCCTCCACGATCGTTCTTGCCGCCGTCACAGGGCAGCTTACCATTACGGTTCGCATGCCCGAGTTGTCCGGACGTAGGGTGCCTGCCCTGACCTGCTCGGCAGGGCACCCACCGGTCCTGGTGACGGCGGCGACCACCTCCTCTTGGGTCACTGAGTCGTCCAGACCCAGGATGCGTATGTCTGCGCATCTGACGGGCCTGGACACTCGGACCTCATCTGCATCTAGGGACGCTCTGAGCTTTTCAGCCAGAGCGTCAGCAGACAGGCCGCTATTTTCTCCGGGGATCTCCAGCGCTCTAGCCCCTGTCGCGGTGACTTTGAGCCGGAGTCCCCCGGTGATCCCAAGCTCCCCGAGATTCACCGTCGCCTTCGCCTTTGTCAGCACGTCGCGGTATGACACGCCCCTCTTTTCCGCTTCCGGCTGTAGTGTGATCACTACAGCTGCGGTCTTCGGGGCGCGGAGTCGAGCCGCGACGCTTCGCGCCTTGTGCTGACGCCTTCTCTCCTCATTGCGGGCCTTTTTGGCCGCCTTTCGTCCCTTCCTCCTTTTTTCCCCGACCACCTGCCACTCGGTTTCGGCCGTGGCAGGCATGGTGGGTGGCGGTGGTGGCTGCGGCCGGCTTGCTGCTGGCACTGCCACCACCTGAGGAGCCACCTTGCCCTTTTTCTGGGCCGCTGACGTTTTCGGCGGGGCCGACTTTCCAGGGCCCGCCCTAGTCCTGCCTGAGGGCTGGCCAGACTGCCCTGGCCCAGAATTGGCAGCCGCAGCAGCCGCGTATGAAACTGCCTTCGGGCCCGGGACCACCCTCGGGCCCGGGACCTCCCTCGGGCCCGGGTTCGCATTCGGGCCCGAGCCCGCCCCCGGGGCAGCGGCCACCTTGTTCGCCGCCAGGGGGGGGCGCAGTACAATGCCCTCCAGGACAGAGAACCGCGCCCGGACGGCAGCCAGCTCCTGCCGAACCAGGTGCAGGACCTGGTTCTCCTCCGGCACAGGCTGGCTCTGCTGTTGCAGAGGCACCTCGCGGGAGCCAGACTCTCGCAGACCGGTCAGGTCTGCCCGAAGCTTCATGTTCTCCTCGCGGAGAAGCTCCGTGGCGGCCGTCAGACGGGCGACCTCCGCCCGCAGTTTGGCCACTTCGCCAGGTGGAGGGAAGCTAGCCTCCACTGCCGCCATGATGGAGGCGGAAGCTGCAGGTATGGCCCCGAGTTTTGTCGATGTTTTGACTTTCAAGGCCACAACCCTTATTGCAGCTTCCACCTCCTTCACAAACCTGGCCTTACGCTCCGCATCGGAGCCGCCAGCTTCACCTGCCGCGTCCTCACAGGTGCCCGAGTGGGCCTGCCCGCGACCGGCCACCCCCGATCTCTCGGAGGCTGAGAGCTGAGAGAGCCCCCTCCCCATGCTCCTTATTCCACCACGCCTGCTGGTGGAAATTTTTGGAGCCGAGGCAAGCTCCCCTTCAGAAGACGAGTCGCGATCGCCTTCCGGTCTGGACCGCTTGCGTTCCTCCGCAGCAGTCCTGGCCCTCTCGAAGCGGGAGCTCTCTGAGCTTCCCGCGCTCACTTCACTGGACGCGGCGTCGGACTCCGACCCCGCATCCCTCCTCTCCCTCACTTTGCCTTTACCGGCTGGGTTTTTTATTTTTTCAAATTGATCCATTTTGATCCCACGAGTATGGGGGAAATACGAGGTCCATCCGGGCAGTGCCCCCTGTACCCGGATAAGCCTTTGACATTTATAACCCGCCAGGGGGTCGGCTGGTACCCTGGCGGGGGTCGCACTAGAGACTGATTGTTCCATGGGAACACCCGTCAGCCATACATCCCCTCACGGTGCGCCGCCGCTTGAGATTCGGGGTAACTTTTTATAGAGGTTTTCTACCTCGCGGTCCGGGTGGTTAAGCCAAGACCCTCGGTCCCGATCGAAGCCGCGAGACGTGATCCACGACACTCCGATGATGGGATTACGAGAACGACGGGGACAGCGAAGGACTACGTCCCTCACTGTCTGCTCGGAGGCAGGGTGAGTGCACACCGAGCCCGCCCTTGCTCCTCCGCTGTGCCCTCTGCTTTTCAGAGGGTCACGCGGAGAAACGCCGCGTTGGTCCGGGTTGGACCCCTCCACGTCAGAATATTTGCCACCGGCAGTGACATTTCCCGGAGAATGGGAATCTCTTCCCACTCCTCGGGGAAGGACACTGCCGGCGCCCGGGGTGCACCGTCCTAGCAGCTGCTGTTCCCTCCAGACGTATCGAGAAGGACTAGCAGCCACTAGGCGCACGGGGAGGTTTTCTGACTCAGCACCCCATCTGACTCAGCACCCCAAATCAACATCAAAATTACCATCTGACTTAACATTTTTTTTTCGATTTACTTATAAATTGTGCGATTGTGTTCTTAAGAATTGGTCATTACTGTTTTCAAAGAGCTTGTAAATCTACCCTCAACTCCATGTATGATTATAATAAACTGTCTGCCTGCCTTACGTGCGAGTTACTGCAATAGTACTCGCATTGTGAGACTATATACATTGAGTTTTGACTTGACGAGTAACTGTCTACTGCCTGAGTGGCAACTCGCATTGTGTAAACATGGTGTAACAAGGAAGTTCATCTTGAGAAGTGATTGACGGATTGGAGGCGGGACGGGGGGAGAGTAAAGGGGGGAGTGGATAAGCCAAGGTATCGGATTCTTGGGTATTCACGAGGCATCGCTGAGAATGACGCCGTTACGCTTTATCTAAAGCTTGGTCTTTACTCAGCTTCGCATAAAGTAACGCTGAAATTTTAATTCGCAGAATGAAATTGAGTACTTTTTTTGTTTATTTCATTACTGTTAATGTAATGGGAATCTAGTTACGAATAATGTTGTGAAATAGTATACTTCTTTGCGTACAAACATATTGTCAAGTCATATACTTTTGATAACGTGAACTAATATTTTTCAAACTCCGTTTGGGATGTTGTAACTTTTACAGATTTTTTTTTTATCAATATTACCGTAAGCATACATCTGTATAATAATATCTTCGCACAATAATCAAAAATTGCCTTGTCGGTCATGGTCATAGCAGTGTTTTATTGGCTAATTCATGATACTAAATTAGGTCTCATCCACTTATAGCTAATCTATGGGCCTGGTGATAGCCTTTGTTTGATGCTAGTTCTTGTTAACATGAGTGATTAATTATTTCAACGCGCGAATAATAAAATAAATCTATCCGAATCTTCTTTTTGGTATGGTTTTGCCTAACCTGGTGTCAGAGTTTATACGTCACCCATGGACCTTTGACTTGATATCCTCACGACGTTTTCCATCACCACCGTAAATGATAATATAAAATGATAGCACTAGGCTGACACTGTAAGTAAGTTTTCCAACATAGTTGTGCTCAAATTCATAAGCTAAAAAACTTTTTAAACTTTTAAACTTTTTTTTTTCAAACGTTTCCCCACACTAGGAATTTCTCCTGTATCGTGGGTGCGTTTACAAACATTTAAACTCACATACACAAACAGCCAGACCCGGAACAACTATCTGTAGGCCATACAAATTCATTTTGTTCCGTGCGGGGATCGAACCCGTGACACGCAGCGCAGCAGTCGATCGCTCAGCCGCTGCGCCAACCGTGTCGTCATCAAATTATTGGCTGATATTATGCCATAAACGAAAGGTTCCGTCGTCCCTTATGACCAAATCCACATCGTTACTTTATCAATAACCGTACAACCCAAATACGTCTCCAATTATCACTTACATTCACACCAATAAAATCAAATGTTTTTCCATACAAATAAAATGGCTAACAAGGATTATTTATAAGCCTATTATCAACAGGCAAATTGCTGCTAAAAGCGCTAATTTTCCCAAAGGTCCCACAGCGAAAACGTTGGCTTATAATTAAGACAGATTCATTTACTTAGCCTCCTTCAGTGATGAAACTTGATTATAAACGTGTTTAGTTTACACAACTCTTGAAAGCATTTCTAAGAACTTTAACTTTTGCTAAGGAATTTAAATGGTAGCTATTAGTAGATTTTTTATTTGAACTAAAGGGGCGAATTAGGCGATTCAATTTTTACTTGAGTTTCGTCGCAAGTTTTCTTTTGTATTCCTTTATTTTTTACAAGAAACTAAAGAAAATTTAAATATTTATCGTTTGACAAGTTCTTTCTGTAATATAGCGAGTAAAATACCATTCATTGAATGCACTCGTTGATTTTTTTTTATTTAAAAATATTTTATCATCTTACTCTTTGACGTTTAATATCTCATTCCGATAAAATGCAGATTCATTTATCATACTCCGTCAGTAAATTTCTTTTACTGAATGCGGTGCTTTTGCGAAGATTTTCTGTAGAGAAGATAAAGTTTAAAATAAAATACTTTCTAAGAAGAACACTCGTATCTTGGAGCCAAGTATCGCAATCGCAGCGTCCCGGGAGATTTGAAAGTTGTGTAGTCCACAGGTGAATAAAATTCTCGCTGTAGTAAAACACGGTTTACAAGGAAGCGTTTTGCTGTAACAACCGAATCTCCACAAATATTTAAAGTGTCTAAAACGGTTTGCTTGAGATAGTGAAAAGGAAAAGTGAAAATAAAATCCAATCGTAATGCAGCGATGTTGAAAATATTAAAGAAACTTGTGTGTGGTTACAGTTCCTTGTGAAGATTTTTAAATAGGCGTATATATAGCTGAGGAGGTTGAGTTTGTTCCCAATTTTTGCTTGAACACGCTTCTTCTATGTGAAGCGTGTTGTACTCGGCTACCACACTAAACAAACAAATTATATATTCAGGTGTCTAGTACACCTTCACAGTATATCATTAGTTTTATAGCCTTGTCGGTGACGGGCAAACAAACGTCTTGCGTCCACAAAGTTAGCAAACACCTGTAATTTGGCAAGGCCGCAAGACCATTACTATTAGTACGGAAAACGTAATTATTTAACCGGAATATGGCAGTATAATAGCTATAGCTATACAAACATCTCTTGGTGCGTGGCCAAAATCCGAACTAATAACCTAATTTTGACTAACAGCGCCCGCGTGTCATCATTCGAGCGCCAAAACATCCATGCAGCATTGTATATTCCAGTCCATAATAACATTGGGGTTAGGCAGAGGTGTGTATCTAATCGGACACCCATATTTCGCCATTTTTGTTTTTAAGTCCCATGTAATTGGGGCCAAGCCTATTGCTATCAACCGGGCACAAATTAAGATTCCGTGGCTGCAACTGAGAATATCTTAATGGAAAAAACCCAACAAAACTTTGCCCGACCTGTTAATCGGACCCAGGACCTTATGCTCAGGAGTTGCGCTTGCGACCACTTGACCAGTTGAAAACCAGCGTCGGGAACTAGCTGCTCGGCAGTTTGCTGAACTGAAACTTTAATTTTCTGTTTAGATTTAAGTTTTACTTTATTTTTTATTGTGTGCACTTGTTGCGCGTGTCGCACGGCTGGAGGAGCTTGTGGCTAAAAATAACAGCCAACGGGTCGATGTTTAGGGTTAAGCCGTGCTTGCCGAGGTTGGTCCGTGGATGGGTGACTTATTACATACCGAGTGTCCTCCGTGTCTCGGGAAGCACGTTATGTCGTTGGTCCCGGCTGTCATTTGTAGATCTTTGAAAGTCGTTACGAGTAGTCAGAAGCCAAAAGTCTGACATCCTGTCTTACTAAGGGGTATCGTATTACCCAGTTACTGAGTTGTGGACGTCAGATGGGCAGGCGCTTCATGTAAAATACTGGTACTCAGCTGCATCCGGTTAGACTGGAAGCAGACCCCAAGATAGTTTTGGAAAAGGCTAGACAGATGATGACTTGTGGCGTGTGTCAAATAAATATGTTCTCTTTCTTTCTTTCACTTCACCAACAAGGCAGTCTATTAGTTCAGTAGAGTAATTTGAGTATCATCATACATAGTAACTATAACAAAAGACGTTTATTTAGAACATTTTACGAGGTTTGAGGTGAAAGAAATCCGTTTTGAAAGTGTCTGGAGAGATGTGACCGCGTTTCAATTCGCCCGTTCTTCACTCGAGTTGTCCTCGGCGCCGTTGGGTAACAAATGTTTTGTTTTGTTTATCTAATTCACGATTCAAGGAGACAAACGAGGACTGCTCAAAAAGATAATTTTACAAAAAAAAAATGCAATTTTAAGGCTTGGAATATTAGTTTTGTTAACACTATGCATTTTTACAGTTAGTTGATTACTTGGGTAGGTTTTTGAATATTTTCATCCACAATTGGTTTTTTTGGGTCGTAGGTTGGATAACCAGGTCGGGAAAAGTGTTACTAGGTTTTTCCAGGAAATTTTCAGTAGCAGCCACACACAGTCTGGATTTGTGCCTGGTTGATGGCAATAGGCTCGCCCCCTATTACATGGGATTTCAAAATAACTGGTAAAATGTACCTAATAGCCCAACACTGTACACCTCTGCTTAACCCTTCGGGGATTACAGGCGTGATATTATGTTATGTAATTTGTTTTTATTTGTTGCTGCAAAAATGTTTGTGTTTTGACCTAGTAACTTAAAAGCTTTAGTATAAAGTACGAAACTGCGGGTATTCTTCCGTCGACTGTAATATAAGTAGGAGCCGATTCCGAAAGTTAAGTCCGTATAATTGAAATGTATTCAATGATACCCAGTTAATAGTCAATAAAATGGTCAGGAAAAGTCGTTTATTCGGTTCGCATGCCGTAATTTTGGCGGACTTTATGACCCATAAATAACATTAGAGACCGCAGGAATTTTGATATTTGTGGGAAATGTCACATTAGGTACTATTATTAGTGTTAAAATAAATTTTAATGTATATATCGACAAACACTTATTACAATAAGTAATTTCTCCATTCCTTTTCCAACTTGGAAGAATTCGGAAAAACTATGTAAGTTTTGGTTTTCCAGAGAAATGATAATTTTGGTTTGTTTTATAATTCATTGATTAAAGTGGGCTTAATAGGTCCAAAATTCCTAAATTAAAACCTTTTTCTAAACAAATCTGCATCTGTGCATAAATCAAAGCAGTGGGTAGAACACGAATATACGAGAATCCCATGTGCCAAGGAATTCCAATACTCCATACCGAGAATTGCAGACCAATAAGATCGTGTGGCGAAATTCTTTTGTTTCTATTCGAGGAACTCGCTTAAAGCAAAGCTCCCTGAATGGACTAGTCCTTGTGGACCACGTAATATGTACTGTTTGACGAGGAGTAGAGAATAATATTTGCTAAACACAGCACAGCTCACTTTGTGAGATATGCTGCTGTTCCGAGAATTGTAGCAGGTGGTCGATGTTTGATTCTACTTTGGTTTGGAAATATGAATAAATAAATAATGAAAATTAATAAGATAACAACACAGCTAGGCTATGGGTCAGGTTTGACGTAGTCTGCGTTACAGTCAATACAGTATGTATTGATGATTACAGACAGGTGATTTAAAAAAGGATAAAACATGCACAATGGAAACGCATACGAGTATAGAGTCACAAGTCACAACACAACTCTATGACACAGTTTCGTGCAACTGTCAAAATTAAATTATATATGTAGGTATAATAAAACGGAGTTTTATTCGATGATTTCATTCGTACGAGTATTTCATGGCATTGCATTGTGGATTATTGTACGTAATCAAACAATTCATAAATTGCGCTGAATTTATATTGTCGTCATTGAATAACTTGGACAGCAGTCGCGGTGTCTGACAGAACGCCTCGCTCTCTTTATAATATTGGCTTCTCATTCTTTTAAACCGTTTCAGTTAACGTACTTTCACCTAATTTTCTGTTTGTCTGATTTTCGTTCACTGACATAAACAATTACGTTCAATGGTCTGGAAACGGAACGTTAAAAGGAAAAGAAAGTTAATTTTGGGAAATATTTGTTGGTCTTTAAAGTCTTGTTTACATGTTCGGTCTTTGTGGGGCTTCCTCATTTCAGTTACAGACGACATTTAGGTTAAATATCGTGCTAAAGATTCGTACTATACCTTTGAACGTTCAGGGATGTTGTTGCGTTCAGTAGCACTAACTGGGTTTCATAAAGCATTAAAATTGATTTAGTGGGAGATCTCGAAGTAGTATTTAAATGTCTTATCATCTTTAGCCATTAGTGAACATCTTTAGGTACCTACTATTAATGATGCCATCTCATTTTGCAGTCAGTGATGACCTTGCCATATAGGTACATCAGATCCATCTATTCCACGACATTGCGTTTTTCTGAGAAGATTTGTTGGACATCGGTACAAAGTATAAGTATAGACTTATACTTAGTTGTAAGGATTCTGGAATGGAGTCTGCGTTATCTCCGATCGCCGTCACGTCTTCGGATAAAAAATCTATTAGCACTGTTTATTTAAATAATCTTTGCACTGGAATGTACTCGTAAATTAGCAGGCGTACAAGATTATTTTGAGAGCAGCGGTGGCCTAGTGGTGGCAGCCCCGACTTACAAGCAGTAAGTCGTAGGTTCGAACTCAGGCTGGCGCATTACTTTGTGTAATTTATTTCATCACCGCTGCTCTCAAAACTCTAAATATATTTCAAAAGTTGAAATATATTTAGAGGAGACCTAAGTAATTTCATAAAACACAGTAATTTATGTAAATGCCTAAAAGCTGAAAGAGTGCCAGACTGTTACGATTTCAGGGGAAACAAAAATCTTTGTTTCAAAAGGGCCTGATACAATACGTTCAAGAACAATATAAAAACAAACACTTTTCTCCTTTGTTTCAATTTCATGCTAGAACAGAGTATAATAAAAAAGATTGTATGAAACTTTCGACATTCGATGTTGATGGCAAGCGTCTGATTTTTTGGCTTTGATGGATCGGCAATGGATTAACTTTCACACCAATATTGTTTCGATGGATACGGGATTTGGTTTACTCTAGAAAGATTAAGTGGCTACTTGACGTCTGTTCGGAACCAATGAAGAGGGGAAAATGTTGAGCAAAGTAATATATAATAATATCTATTTATAGACTCGCTGTTCTGGGAAATCAACTAGGTAGGTATGAAATGAAAATCTTCAGTATTCTACACGCTGATTGTCACATTTCTCTAGAGACTAGGTTAGAATTAAAAGCTGGAAACGGGAGCAAACGTCATGTCTCTAAGACAGAGCAATTTCCTATAGTGTGCTGTAAAGATATTGCCTTTTAGAACATGTGTTTCCCTGCACAATCATTTTATAGATATGTTGTTGAAACTAAGCTTTTGCTAAAGAATGTAGGTACAAATTTCATGCAATGTATTGTGAATGTACACGATGATTGGTAATAATTCATATTCATATTCATTTAATTGCGTTCCACAATGTTATAAAGGTGTTATAAAAGGCTTAAAGCTAAGACCAATGTTATGGACCCTGTTAGGGCACAGCAATATAATTATAATTAATATAATTATAGTTATGAGTCACTAATTACTTATTACAAATCATGACAACAATAAAATTATAGTACTACAATATTAACACTATAAACCAACACAGCAAAACAATAAAACAACATTAAAATATTATATAACATTAATATAATAGGAACAATAGTATTATATTATAGTAGGTATTTTTTATAATTAATGAGATCAGTCTTAGTTGCTTAGGTATATCATTATCTTAAATGAAGAAGAGTTTATCTGCTGAAGGTAAATTTCAATATTCAAAACAATCTAATAAGTTCAAAACAAGTACATTAATTACAAATAGATTTTAAATAATAATAAAGCATGTACAGTTGGAGGGCAATGCTGATTCTATGGCAAAAAAATTCCAGCCGTGGTCACGTGAAGAATCGATAAACCGCTTGGCAACTTCCCGAAACACTAAGTGGGCACTCGGACCCCATGGCCCTAGTGTTTCAACCCCAAACGTCTCACAAGCAATACTGCCAATTACGTTATTGTATTTTGGGCCGTTTTAGGTTTTCAGCACCTGCAGAAGCCGCCCCAGTACAGCCCACTGTGCTAGGATGCTTGGATGGCACAAAGGTGTCACTGCAAGTTGCATCCCACACTAAAGGCCTACCCAACCTCCATTGCATTATGGTCATACCAAAACAAGACGTACGTTCAACGGACTTGAACTGATCTCATTAGGAGTGTGGTAATGGTAAACTAATCTCCCATTTCCAAGAATCCGGCTAATTACCAAACATCCTGAGTTATGCAGGCTAAAAAATTTGACTAAAAATATTATTTTGCGAATACCCTTGAACAAAATAGCGTACATTCTCGTGTCAACGTTCCCTGCATAATAAGGCTGATAGCTGGTTCAATCCCTCGGAATAGCAGCTTAATGTATGTAGATTTGTGCCAATGGATCATTCGCTCGCAATTTTCATTCGTATTGTGAAATAAGGGAATGTTTTTATCGCGTTGTTTTCGTTTAGGGAATTAGGTGTTGATGAATATTGAATTCAGGATTTCTATTATGACATTTCTCGTGATAGAAACATAAATTGAAGGGGTGTTACAGACTACCTGAGTTGGTTGTGGCTTTGTTCTTAGAGGGTGGGGTCTCTCATGAACTGCCTAGCCTCTCGCCAACTACGTTGGTGTCGACTTCCAGTCTAACCGTATGCAGCTTAAGAGCGTTTATACCCTATGGCATTTCATACAAACTTTCAAGTCGTTATTTTCCGAAATGACTGAACAGATTTTAATGAAACTTCCTACGCATAAGCAGTATACATAGGTCTAACAAGTGGTCACCCATCCACGGACCAATCTAAGCAAACGCGGCTTAACCTGAATATGGAACCGAGTGGCTCTCTTCTTCTTTTCTTGAAAATTATTCCTTTATTACTACAGTATTTAAGCAGCTCTCAGTGTAGGTATGTCTTGATGTAAATATGTTTGTATGCTCAGATCTTACATCGTTGCGTTTCCTTTCCTGAGTCTTAAAACAATATTTGTATTGCTATTTGGTGCGTTATGAATGACTCATCATACATGTTTATAAGATATCTACATCTTTCGTAAAAGTGAATTGATGAAGAGCTTTCTTAATAAAGTTAAGTAGATTAAAACAGAGTTATGTATCGTTAAAGCGTTGAAAACAATATTTAATCACAGTTTTATTAGTGCACATTTATACTTGAATGACACGCGAACGTGGTAAATATGAGTGTATCATGAGCAAATAAATTGATAATAATTGATTCACCAAGGTTTTCGTTTGGAAAATGTCCTATAGGCTAAGTAATTCAGGCATAAAATTGAAAACGTCCGTATCGCAATGACACAGGTAGAATTAAACAACAAACAATCAAAATTCATCAACGGAATTATTAAACAGCTATCCGGAATCCTATTTATTGTGGAACATCGGCTTATGATGTATACGAACGTTTGTGTCCTATATTCATTTATGAATTGTCATTTTCACGTTGGATAAATCCGAGGATTTTCGTACCTTTTACGCGGAAATCTAAGCAGTGAGTATTGATCATAACATTTTGTTATTATGCCGAATATGCTTGCGAAAGTTCAACAAATATCTCACGGTTACGACTACGAGTATTAAAAAAAAGCTATGTCCTAATGCAAGTCATGGTCTACATATCCATGTGCCTTTATACAAAAACAAAATACAAAAATATTTATTTCTTCTCAAACATTGTGTCTTACATAAACTGAGACAGCCCCAGTAAGTTACAATAGTACTTGTGTTGGGGCTGTCTCGTTCTTCCCTTAAATGGTATGTTAACAATGATGAAGGTGAAGTCTAAGAACGGAATAAAATAAAACTAAAAATGAAATTAAATGATAGTTAATTAACCAGCTCTCAATGTGTGAGGAGAGCAATTTTAAACAATACACTCATGGACACGTCTGCACCATACGGTGGTCCAGGGGAAGGAGTTATGGTTATCCGTTTAGCCTAAGGCTCGAAAGTATAACTGACGGACTGAGTTACGTAATTAGTATGAACCCCTAAAACGTTTCACAGACTATAAAATTCAGGCTAATTTCAAATTAAAACAGGTCCTAATGACTTACTGCTAAATACGTAGGTACCAAATTAAAGCAGTGCAATATAAATAAAGCACTCTGTTACATTAGCATTTTTAGTGTGAAATAAATTATTTGAAACATCTCGTGTTACATATTTTTGTATAAATTCAGGAGCAGAGGACCTCCCAGGAGTGAACCTTACTTGCCTAATTTTGTATTCAAAATGATTTACTGTTTTATGTTTGCATGTGATTTTTTACAGCTGATGTGAGCATGAATATGTACTGAGCTTATGGATTACCTTGGAGCTGTCATGTCAAGCCTTTGTTTGGTGTTGTGTCCGTAGGTAGTCCGGTGTCCTTAGATAAGTAAATACAATATGTCCCTAATGGTTATAAAAGAGTTTTATGTACTATAAGAACCCAAGAAATGAGTTTTATCGAAAATTAAACTAGACACTTCTCGTACATTGAACTCGCTCAAGTAAGAGCAAACGCAATCCTATCTTTTGTCTCATCAAACGACTTTGCTCTCTGTCATCAGTTGAGTATTTAAGCTGACAAATGAGATGGTTATCGGGTCATCCTCGGCTATTTGGTTACCTAAAGGGTCGTCGGGCCGGTTAAACGGCGTACGTTCAATGTCAATCCAGAATAAAATAAAGTCTACGATTTTCAGCATCTTTATGTTAAGTCAGGCATTTTTCAAGTTAAGATAGTGATAACAGAATTTTCCTATTTTACTCTAGATAGGGCACAAAATTAACATGGCATTCCCCTTAAAATTTTGGGGAAGATTTATAAAACATTCGTTTTACCTGCTGTCTTGTATGGATCAGAATGTTGGGCCACAAAAGAGATGAATGAAAGGCATGTGGCTGAGATGAGTATGCTAAGGGGGATATGTGGCGTAACGCGAATAAATACAATTAAATTTATTCGCGTTACGCCACATATTAGTACATAAGAGGAATTTTGAAAGTGGCGGCTGTGACTAAAAAGTTGTGTGGTAATCGGTTGTTTTGGTATGTGATGCGGAGGAATGAGGAAAAGTCTGGGAAAAGTTTTGTGTAGTTTTGAGTAGAGAAAGACCATAGACACGATGGATGGAATGTGTGAAGGATGATATGAACGGTAAATGGTAGGAACGAAGGTGTCTGATGAGATGAAGAGTAATAGAAGAAGTATGGAAAAAGAATACATGCTGCCCCGAACGTTAATAAATTGGGATAAGGCCAAGGGAATAATGATGTATTAGTTTCTGTCTGTTACTTTGCCTGCTTCAAATTTATTAAACATTTACTTTGGCACTCGGAAATAGTATACTTTTAATCAGTGCAAGATTTTTTTTTAAATCAGATGAGTTGTTTCGTTTTGGAGATGACCTCCTGCTTCATACCAGACTTACAAACTTCCTCTTTATATTAGTAGTGTATATTGAAGTGGTTGTAACACCTGTTATAAAACTATCACATTCTAATAAGGTTGACTGATGATTGTTGCCTAACGCTGTATGTAACTCGAGCGTAACGCGTCTTGCATAAATCATTCGCTCTCAATTTGCAGTCTTCAACCGATATGTAATATGGTTCAAAATATTCTGATCCAACTAGTTCACAGTCCATTCAAAAATCTCAGCTAGCATATTTTAATAATAAAATTCAGGTAAATGGCAAAGATCATAAAAGGAATGGGTACATAAAAGCCTGGAAGGTCTAACTTTATACCAACTATGTATATTCATATCTTGTTTACGTAACATTCCATAACATGTTCAGCAAGATTTTTATACTATCTGCATATTTTATGATGTACTAACAAACCTTTAATTCTTGGAATTGAATCTTGCGTACAGTCACACGCAATCTAATGCACACAGTTCGCAAAATTGAAAGGCGATTTTCTTTCACTGTATTGATTAACGTTTTACATTTTCGCCAACATGGTATTTTGGAAGCTATACTACATAATATTACGAAATAGGTCTTATCTACACACACATTTTCATGCAATAAACAATGCTTCTTGCCTGCGTCCCGATTACAGCAATGGGGCTATATATTAAAAATATATATCTATATAATTTAATTTATAAAAATAATAATATATATCTATAAAAAAGGCTTTTTGTATTCATAAACTGGTAACTTTTATGTTAATCCAGCATCCATTAACTCATTATGTGATTGTTAGACCCAAATAGATCACTCCTTGTATCCAATATAATGTTATGCCCACAATACAATTTGTTTCTGTGCCCGATAGGGTCCAACATGTCTGTCATGTCTTTGAAAACCTAACGACCAGAGTTTATATTATGTAGACGTGTTATATTACAAAAGTTCCAAACTGTGTGAAAAAGAAAAATATGTTTTTCGTACATTTTTTTACTATGTAACAAACACGCTTGATCTTACTCACCCATAAACCACGTAAGATGATAAAAAACCTAATTTTCTATAAAACAATAGCTAGGCATGGCTTGCCGCTGGCAGTTAAGAGACAGTTTCCTTCGTAATGCACTGTCGAGCACCGTATTATGCGCTGGGCTCTTTTACATGCCACATGTGTATGAAAAGATGCTTCTTTGTCTTAGCTGCCATCTGCGCTTAGATTCTTTGCTAACGAAAGTAAATAGAAGAGTATTTGAAAAGCTATGTGGTTTGTGGAAACTAATTTCTTTTCGCTCATTAGAACTCGGTTATTGATTTATAAAGTTTAGTAGAAGCAAGCGTTAAATAGTGCTAATAGCAGCGTTTAATAATTTGACGCGACCAAAATAGAGTTACGAACAAAACATGTAAAAAAATATATCACTTTGAAATTCATGACAACTTCATCATCATTCTACTGCCCTTATTAATTTATTTGGGGTCGGCGCATTTTATGACTGCTTATGGTTTTTTTGGGTGCGCCAAAGTTCACCTAAATTTTCAAATCCGAAAATGTTCTTCCTAACATTTTTCATCCTAACAATCGCAATTCCTAACTACTCTGTCTCTAATGTTCTAATTCCGAAGCATTCAACTTCATAATGTCAGTAGCAATAATCATCTATTATACTTTTATTTGATTTCCTATATTTTCTCAACATAACCATCTTTTACACTATTATTCAAACTCATATCTTTTTTGTTTAGATTTATTTTTTATTAATTAAAGCGTCTTCTTTAATTTTATTTAAAGCGGTGTGTACCCGCAAAGATATCCATAGATTAGGTTAGGTTAGAAATGTGACCAACTACGCGCGAGCCGAGCGAGCGTAGCGAGCGGTGCCGCGGCAGCAGCCGGCGAGCGCTGCCTCGAAATTGGTCGCGAAATTTTTCTAAGTATTTTTTTCATGGTGGGGGCACTTTAAATATCATCTTCTACTCACATATATTATTTATTACACTTGGTAAATGTTGCTTTCTGAGTATGAGTGAAAATATTATGGTAATTATGTTTAGGGATAATAGCGTTATGATAAAAAACAGTAGGAGTTGAAATATATTTACAATAATGATATTATTAATTACAATTTTCGGAAACATAAGTGTTATGAACATCGCCGGTAGCACTACAAATAGTATGAATGAAAACTTTAGGATGAAAAATTTTAGGAAGAGTGATCATTCGGATTACAAATCATTAGGAAGAACAATTTCGGATAAAGAACTTTAGGTGAGCCAATATGGACCCGGTTTTTTTATTACACCATTTTTTACATTCTGAACAAGTTCGAATTTTACAAAAACTTTAAAAATCATAACTTTAAAACATCGATTTAATTCTGCGGAAATTTTAACCCATCGAATTATAATTTTGTCTGAACCCAAAAAAATACAAAAAGTCGTAAGGATCACCAGGCACCTCTTTGAAATTTTGCAATTTTTGGGCTTTGAATGAGTCAACCCACCTATAGAGTAAACCTTAACAATTTTATAGTCAGTAGATAACAAAATATTTTCGCGGCTGCGACAACCCTCTAACATCTGATCTGTAGCGCATGAAATCGATGAGGCTTTTTGTAAAGCTGCAGATCCATTAAATTCATGTTAAATATTCTCCTTGAAAATATAGCACGCTTGAAAGCATACATTATTAATAGCAGCTCAAAACCTTCTGCAAAAATACTTTCTAAAATTGTTCCACGCCTACACAAAGCGTGTGTTATTCAACAACTTTCCTGATGCGTACGTTACACAGTTTGCTCGTATTTTTCCGCGACAATATGAACTTATATTACGATAGGTGTATGTAGCGTTGCAGGGAAGTGTTGGCAATATTTATTGCTCGGCTTCGCGGCGTATATCACAAGCTGTGTTCGGCCGGCCGTGTTTCCGGCGAGCGTGGCCGAGTTTCGAGCTGAGCGAGATCTCCGGGCATCCGCGAGCATTGTCATACACAGCCTCTCCGCCTATCATTTTCACCTACCCAAACATATATTTAATCCATCGATACTGCACTCAAAATGCAACGCTATAAATTAGCAGGTGAACACAATTTTGCACGGTCAATACTTAAATGGGTCAACGTTTTGTGTTTTTTGTGCGCTAGTCATTAATACAGGTCACAGCAACAAGTGATGTTATCTTGTTCCGTTTGTATCTGTAGCCTAGGATAACTGAGTCATAACTATAGTAGGTTAGTTTGAATCTCTTTATCTTGTTGAATATTCTAGGAATGTTATAAAGGTAATACTAGTTAGTAAATAACAACAGTTTGACTGTATAACATAATTAACTATACAGCATGCTGCTTTTAGAATGCTCATCTTCTTGACATACTTAATACCTTTGTTGCTTTTATGACACCCATGACGAGAGTGGAGAGGGGGAGTGCTAGCTTTTTCGAACTGCTCTAATAAATAAAACAACTATTATTTCGAATACCTACAATATATTTGTTTACGGTCTTGTAGCTTGTGAAATAGGGCTGTTTATCCTGTATTTTGGAAAAGTTTTACATCAAGTGTAGTTGTAAAAGTAATTTTCGGTAACGATATTGCTGTCTGAGTAAACTTGTTTACGTCAACAAACAAATATTTTATGCTGTGGCATAATAACAGTAAAATCAATAACTTATTACTTTACCTGTTATTTGTTTATTGCTTGAGTAGTAACCAGAAAATTAATGGTAATGTAAGCATTAAAGTACCTACTTTTGTATTCGTAAGTTTGTCTGGGCAAAAAATTATGTGCTTGGTGAAATATGTGAAGATCAGAATCAGTTTCATTTGTTACCTATGTTATTCCGGTCGTAACATAGGAGTGTAATGAGGTAAAATGCTTTTATCTTCAATATTTACTTTTTCAACAACCCAAAAACAAAATGATGTAAGTTTTCTGGTTATGTCTAATACGTGTCTGAGTTAGAAATAGACCCTTCTGTCTTTATAAGAGCCGTGAGTGGATCTTATCAAGTGAGAAAGTACCAAAACCCTCACTTTCCGATCATAAACGCCTTGTAAAATGGAGTAATTTATAAGTACCAATAATAATCCACGAGGGGTTTAGGTTGGAGCCTTTTCCATTCACAGAAATGTTTTGATAAGGCTTCAAAAGCCCAAAACGGACAGAGGTACGTACTAGGGGTTAATCGAGCCAATTGACAGTTTATTATGCTTTACATTTCTGACTTTTGTTAAAAACAGCAATTAAACAGAGGATAAAAATATCCACCATGCTTGTTTAGCGAGAAGGCACGGCCACGGGATATATTTGTAACTTTAACTGTTCGTCCTAAAATCTCCACTAATTTGTTTAGTTCATTTCGAGTCACGTAGCCCCCAAGAGTATTCTCGGCTGAACCAAAAGTCAACACTCAAGTTTAGTCGGTTTGGTATGAAAATGTTGGGATACTTTATGATATTTATGGACGCATCATCTGCGACTTTTGCGAAGTTTTATGTCACAAACTATATGGAGAGGAAGGTTTGATGAGGCGTTTCGTAGATATTTTTTTCAAATTTTGTGGGAAAAAAAAATTCTTTGCAAAAAAACAGGGCAGAAAATGGAGCTTTTTAGTGTTTTTATTTTACAAGTGCTACATAATAAGGTCCAAAAAAATCCGGCCTATACATATTAGATTCATCAGAGATACAAAACTATCATGTGACTAATTTACTGAAGTTTTCTCCAGTTGCTCACAATAAAAAAGTAATATTTTTGTTAAAAATAGTCTCCCTTTATTTCAATCCATTTTTGTTTGGATATCAACCTTAATTTTATAGTTGAAGCCATTCACTTTTGGTCCATAATGACCCTTGCGAACAGTGTGCACAAAAGTAAGCTTATATTAATTAAACCCGTTAAGAAAGAAAGAAAAACCGTTTATTCACCAGTTCCGCTTACTAGGAAAAAAACAACGTAATATTAATAACTTGTTGCTTGTTCTAATTAATAAATGGATATCAAAAAGTTTACATGCGGTCCTCGCTCTTTTACTCGCTGGATATAAATCTCAGCGTACATGACTCCGGTTTATTTCAATGATAGTAATTATAGGTTATGTTTATGTAGGAGTTTCATTGTACAATAAGCAAAACATGAGTTTTATATCTCATTTTTATCATTCATGCCAATGCGCTGTCTTGTGATAACCACCTTAATTGTACGATTTAATAATTGTAATCAAGTCTTTGATCAGTTAGTAACTTTGATGTTCAACCTCAGGTTGGCTGTTATGTGCTGTTGTTGGTGGCGAAAATCACAGTCAATGAAATCACTTGACATTCAATTAAATTGAAGTCCCTTTTAGAAAACGAGGATCAAAATGCTTCAAAGACAACATTGCTGATTGTTATTTTACAAATAAAAAAATAAGGTGTTACATAGTTACTTTGTTGTGGAGGTCAGATAGATCACTCGGTGTAAAAAAACTGGTAGGTGATAAGTTGTATCTGGTGTAGGAAAGAATCTGGTACTAGGGAAAAGGCTAGCTTTTTTCCTACTAGGTTCGAGTCGGCTTCTGCCTAGGCAGAAGATGATGATGTGACGTTACTACCTAAACAATTTAATAAATCTGACATGTTTATAACAAGTTTGTACCGTAAGGGAGAAGTTGCCCACACAAACTGTAATAACCTCTTACAAAAGTTTTTGTTACAAAGTTAATAAAGAATTTGTAAAGAAGTCTCTGTAGGTTAATTCAACATTCATGGGAGCCTCTATGTGCAACTTTGATGCTTGAAACTTTCACGTATAAATTGGCTTAGTTGCTAAGTTAGCCACCATTATTAATAATTGGCGATATTTTATTTTTTTGTTCATTTTTTGTTACTTCATTTTGTTTTTTATCGACTGAAATGTTTTTTGTAGTCTAGTTCGGTGTTTGTTGTATGATTTAAAGTGAGAATTAAATCTATTATCCACGTAAAAAAATAAACCAGCTATAAATTGAGCGTACCTGTTCATTTTCCCTAACCTAATAAAGTGTGAAACCAACTTTGAAAAGTACTTCGAATCCCATATAATTAATGTTGGTAGAGCTCCTGCTTCGGAGCTAGATTCTCAGAAATTCAATTATTTTGTGAAACGATCTTCATAACAAGTATCTTATTGGGTTCGCCCTCAAATGGGAACAAGATTAAACGGGTGGTACGAGTTCAAAGCTCGATATGACTGCAACAAAATTAAATGATCCGAGTCGGATACCGATTAACTTATACGTAGGTGGATGAAAGCTTTGTACAGGGACTCGTTTTGCCTTTACGATTCTACCCTTATCGATTATATTTTCATACAAGAATTTTCGGTTGGTTTAGTTTTTTTTTCTTTTGAACCAGTTGTAAAAGAAATCAGATATGTATTTCTTTGTGGGTCGTTACGTAGAAAAGGATCAGAAGCTTTGATGCTTCCACTGGATATTTAAATACTTGTTTCATAACTTATCCAGCGGTATTGAGTCGTTAACGCAAATTGTACGGATGTATAAATAGATTACTTAACATGGGTGTTCGAAATGATTAATGATACCAAACTTGGCAAGATCGCTTACATAATTAGATAACATTTATCCGGCTAAAATTGGAGTGAAATTATTTATTTATATGGCTGTAACTTCTTAAACTGCTTGTTACTTGTCTCAAATATAATTATGGAATTTCTCAGTATCTTGCTCTTTTACATTGTGGCTCTTAGATTTATTATGTTATCGAAATAGATCAAAGACGAAATACAGAATGACACAAAGCAGGTTCAAATATTAATCCATTTGCAAAATATTGCGCTCTTCAGAGGCAGTTACTTTTCAGGGTAAATTATATAACGCAGCACGTTAATAAAAAATCGGCCAAATGCGAGTCGGATTCAAGTACAAAGGGTTCCGTATCACCAAACAATATTTTTAACGCTCGTTCTCATATTTCTTCAACCATTCACTTAAGAAAAAAAGTGTTTTAAGAACCTTGATATAATTTTTTAAGAGCACACCCACAGTTCTATACGCACTATTTTTTTTTAACCTATAGGAACATGTATGGGCCACCCATATTTTTTATTCGGGTTTTAATTATCACATTTGTGTAGCGGTTCAAAGAAGATACCTGCTCTCCAAATTTTAACTTTGTGGCTTTAACAGTCTCGGAGTGAAAAGGCCGTGACGCACGTACGGACTAAAAGTAACTCTCACTAAAATTTTATTTCGCCTACAAATAATTTCAATAAGACTACCTTCAACACGAATAAAATCTCTAGCAAAATTAGTTTAAAGATAGAAAAAAAAATTGTGACAAGTGATAAAATTTTATGGAACGTTTTCAGTTGTAAAATCACAAACAGATCGTGCCAAAATCAGGGAGTTTTTATAGTAGTCCATAAAGTTTTGTACGTAAAATTGTAATAATAACTTCATTGGTAGGCACTTCAAGTATGATCACAAAAAGAATATCTGGGACATTTCTTCTTTTATGGAGCATATCTTTAGTTTGTTTTTCTTAACTGAAGTAATATTTTTATCTGTGCTTTTATTGTTCAGATTTATCAGGTACGTACTAAAGTGGAATATTTTTATTGGTTTCTGTCATTTTATGACAGAAACCAATAAAAATAGGTTGGTACCGTCTATAGTACCTACCTATATTTCATCATTCAGGCAGCTCCTCAAGTATGTAGGTACCGTAATGTTTATTGCTCTTTAAACAAGAATGACAGAAAATGCTATCCAAAAAAAAAGGCCGGGAAAATAGTCAAAATTGGACTTAAAAATAGAAAAAGTCAAGAAAGGTATTCTCATTTTTGTTTGTGTCGTTACAGCTAATGGAAAAGTGCCGTGGAATGTAAAATGAATCCACCATGTTTTTGTGTTCGGTTTGTATACCAACTTTTAGAAAACGATATTAACTTTTTATGAAAACTTTTCGTGGTCAAATTTTATGAAACTGAATACGCTGCGTAACTATTTGATGTTGTGAATAAAATATCATATATCTGTGAAGATAAAATATCTTTAT
This sequence comes from Cerastis leucographa, assembly GCA_963082945.1. Classification (NCBI taxonomy): domain Eukaryota; kingdom Metazoa; phylum Arthropoda; class Insecta; order Lepidoptera; family Noctuidae; genus Cerastis; species Cerastis leucographa. Next base: position 12,248,524 of record OY720356.1, on the reverse strand, counting down.
GTATTTATATTATTACTATTCAGTTTTGCGAACACCGTGAATTCGTATGAAAACTTCGCGCAGAAATTGAAACCAGTTCAGCCGTTATGACGAGATTTGAAATAAAATATTCCGACATCATATCGAAAAACAATAAATAAAGAAAATATGTGGAAAATATAAGGAGTATTTTCATACAAGGCTAGGTGGTAAAATGTACACGGGGGATAGGATACTTAGCCATCATACAAACAAAAGTCTCATTAAATAAAACGCGACTTATCGATACTGACCTCAAAGTTCAGCTTTAATCGAACTATGAAGGAACTAGAGGCTATTGATTCCCTCTTTATCTACCTGGCCCAGCCACCACTAGTCTCCCAGCCTCACAAGTATAGCAAATCCTTTAAATTGGAAGCTGAGCTGCTGACAGTGCCTATAATGGAAACTTAAGCTCCTGTATTATGCTTCGATCAGCTCCCTGTCGGCCGCCGATATTTAAAGCTGTATGATATCAATTACTTTTGTTTGAAGACTGGTTCGCTTAAGAGCTTTGTGTTGTGGCAGGTTCACAAGGCATTTTTTATTTTTTTTATTGTGGTAATTTGAGGGAGGAGCATAGGTATTATGAAATAATAATTACTGTCTGCCTATTACTGTCCCATTGCCAAAACTCCTTATATATTCATATATTAATATATTATATATTCATATTAAAGATTATAAATTGACCAGGTCATGTGCGATTGTTCTCTTTTCACAGCTATATAAAGTTACCTAAACCTAAAACGAATTGGTCAATAACTCGAATACTAAAAACATGATGTCACAAAGATACAACGAGTGTCGACATCGGACTTCATTACTGAATAAAATATCATATCATCACTTTGATGATACGTAGTAAATTATGTTAACTCATCTGTTGTGCACACGAGAACGACAGTATTGCGTAGCCACGTTATACCTAATTCTAGATATTCCGCACTAATGTTAATTACAAACTGGTATTAAAACAAATGTTATCATCCAGGCTCATGGGTATAATGGTCCGTGTGTAATAAGAGATAAAGTTGGGTAAAAGGTAGGCCTGGAATAGTGGCGCCCAACTGGGACCCGGTAATTAACTATTTACTTAGTTATGACAAGATTACGTATTATGAACGGACTTTAGTGCCCACGTTTAAGAGAATGGAACTAATAGATTTACACGTACGAATTCACCGAAGTTTGTAACTCTTGGAATTGCGTGGTCCCAAACTTTTGTTCTGTTGTGGGTAGTTTGACATTGCCTTGTTAGCCTTTGCCGTGGATTTAGTTTAAAACTTTGATACTCGTTCCTTTGTTTCTATATAAGCTAATTACAATAGTTCCCTATCTATTTGCATAAATTTTTTAGACCTAATATAACTTGGCATACTTTTGTTTCTCCTAATTATATTTTCGAATAACATTATTTACGCATAACAGCTTACGCATAATTATTTAAGGATAATTTCTCTAATCATAATAATGATTAAGCATGACATTCGAAAGCATACATTTATTTAATTAAAACATATTTTATAGGCAAAACAAAGAAGCATAATAATAACTCCTAAAATTTTAGACATTTCTATACAATATTGCTGTAATAAAATTTGTAGGCACATTGTTAGTTTTTTTTTTTTATGGAACCTATTTATTTTTAACAGTTGATTGTGAAAATATGTGGGTTTTTGGTCCCTGTAAAAACCATGCGAACAAGCATACACCATGTGTTGGGGAATTAAAGATGACTCTTCAAAGAAAAAAATTAAAAAATGCTGATAATTGTTTAGTCAAACATGTATTGCCTCGATGACGCTGCGGGGTTCCGGCGGTCCCACGTGGGCTTAGATTGCACTCTAGGGGTAGGGCAGACAAGACTACGTGGAGTCGGTTTTGCAGCGATTCGTTTCTTTAACTAACTTTTGTAGCACAATGAATTGAATTTTTAAGACAATACTTTAATTTTATTTTGTCCGTGTGGTGCCAGAATCAAAGAACACCACCGGGTCCTTTCGTACAGCTGGTGTCGTAAAAGGCGACTAATGGAATACCTAGCATATGTAGAATTAAAAAGATATGCACAATAGCATTCCCGAGGAGAGTGCGTCAGGCAGGCCGGTTATAAAATTTTTGCCAAAACCCAAAGCAGCATGATTCAAATAAATGGAAGTAATGTTAGGGCTAGGGCGTACCCCACAGGCGACGCGCAGAGGTAGCAACCGGCCACTACGGAAAGTCGACAATCGTATCAGAACGGGCGGCTGCGACGACAGAGGCAAGCTCGGAGAGTAAAAGTAATAAGAATGAGGTGTGCGAGCAAGAATATTGGTACGATATCTGGAACAGGAAAAGAGTTAGCAGATGTTCTAAAAAGGTGCGATAAAAACAGCGTGTCTGCAAGAAATTAAGTGGAGGGTGAGGAGGCAAGAGAGATAGGAGAAGGATATAGCTTTTATAACTGTGGCAGTGATGGCAAGCGGAATGGAGTGGGAATCGTTTTGGATATTGAGTTAAAAGAATGTTTGGTGGATGGTAAAAGAGTGAGCGATAGAGTGATAGCTGTAAAACTGATTCAGGATATTTTAGATTTAGTGTGTTTGCACCCCAGTCAGGAAGTGAGGATAGCGTAAAAGAGAAGTTCTGGGAAGACTTTGATCGAGTGATGTTGGATGTGTAAGGGTGATTTCAACGGGGATGTTAGAAGAGGACAACATGCCCGATGCCCCTTAAACTTAAGGCGAAGAATTTTAAAACAATAGTTAAGCCTGCTGTTTTCTATGTATCAGAATGTTGGGCCACAAAAGGGATGAATGAAAGGCATTTGCATGTGGCTGATATGAGAATGAATGAATGCTAAAAGAAATTAGCCTTCAAGATAATTATGCCAACATAAACTGTATGCCGAATTCTGTATTCAAAAATTATGGCAAAATATAATTATGGCAAAAAAATAATAATACCAAAGTATAATAAGAAAAATAACATTATGTGAAGGGAAGAGATCCCAATAAAAATAGGTTGGGTAATGTTTCATTTTATACACCTATGTCGATATTCTAAATAATGAAAAGCGAAACATTTTCATGATGGCTCGAATATCTACACTACCCATATCAAATTAAACTTTGTTTTCGTACGGAGAGTTCGTAACAGAAGGCTACAGTTAGCTAGCTATCCTTAATTGTCCAATTATGTTATTGAGCGGTGGTAACAATGATTGGGCTGTGGCATAATCATCACGTTTTTTACAAGATTATGGAATTCTAGTGTGCGATTTAAGACCTTAATTAAACAGCATAATACTTACTAGATGTAGCATAGTTTTAAAAATCGCCTACCATGACAAAAATTCTTAGTCAAAATCTTTTATTCAATCACTGACAGACAACCACAGCCTAAGCCACTGCGTCTACAGTATGACCACTTTAAGTTTGCAGTTCAAGGTTCAAGGGCACGAGACGTCGAGAAAATATGCATCAATAAGTCAAACTTTGAGATTTAAGACATTTATTTGTCCATATTTGTACGCTTCACAGCAAAACATAGAAAATCAACTAAGCATAATGTAACATCTCACACACAGTGTAAACCTATGTTTACAAATAAAATATTCTTATTCTTATTCTTTGAAGGTACATTTTTTTAGCTCTGTTGAAGTGTAGTAGTAGCATGACATTTTGCACTGAAGTTTCGTATTGTATACGAAGCTCATATCCGATTCGTCAATGAGTAAATCGGATATCAGGTGCATAGTGAACTTTGTTTAGTATGACGGACTTGACGGATGCAGGTGACTAAATTGCTAGTTAGCCATCTTGTATAACGGCGGTGATCACTAAAGAATGATTTATGATATTTGAAATCCCTAAAAAGCATTTTAAATAAGAATAATAACATGAATCACCTCTATCTATCAGTTGTCAACAGTCAAACAGTCAGTTATTTTATTTTGTAACTAGCTGTCTACCTACCTACCCTACCCTACCCTACCTACCTACCCTACCCTACCCTACCCTACCATACCTACCTACTCTACCCTACCTACCCTAGCCTACCCTACCCTACCTACCTATCTACCCTACCTACCCTACCCTACCTGCCTACTTACCTCCCTACCTACCCTACCCTACCTTTCTTACCTTTTAAACCTTCCCTGGACTACGACAAACATTTTAAAACCAAAATCAGCCAAATCGGTTCAGCCGTTCTCGAGTTTTAGCGAGACTAACGAACAGCAATTGATTTTTATTTATATAGATAGATAGATGTCATTGCTATACATATATGCCCCTTTCGGATCGTATGGGTTTTTTTTTAACATATTGTATACTAAAATTTTATTGCAAACCGTTCTATTCAAATGTCAGTTGAAAGATAGAGGTCTTTGACGTTCCTATTCTTATTTGAAACGCATTATAAAGGTTTGACAGTATACATGCAAGTTTATCATTTTTGACGGTAGGATATTCCACAAAGCACACAGCTTGTACATGTATTAAGCCATCCATATTATTCAAAACACTTAAATGTAACACACAAATGTTTGTTTTTTGTCTTTTGTTTTGTTACGTCATAACCCTGCTCTGTATCGATGATATAGCCGTGATTAACGACTGGAAACCCAGCAATGGAACATACAATAATAATAAACAGACTGTGGTACTAGGAAGCCATCCATCAAACCATAGTATTGTTGGAACGGACATATAGATAATGCACAATAGCTTATGTTAGAGCTTTCAATGGAACTTGCCTTTGGATGTATGTACATACTATGTTTGTGAGGTTAGTTGTACCTCTGTAATGACTGTTGTGAAAGGTTAATATTCCTGTCAGGTGTCCAAAACTAGATATAATTAAGAAAAAATAAGTTGAATTATACAAATTGATCGTATTTTTTCTGTACTCTCGTAAAGGTGCGGTCAAACTTACCACACTGGAGAGCGGACCGGCTGCGGACACCGGACTTAGACAGACGTTTCACTACATTGTCTGTCAAAGTCCGGCTGTCCGGCAATTCGTTTGGTTTAACTGCGTCTTCAAAGAAAAGTTTTGAATCTAATGTATGATGATTGATTCCAAAGCTATACGAATATCTATATAAATAAAAATAAAAACGAACAGCTCGTTAGTCTCGCTAAAACTCGAGAACGGCTGAACCGATTTGGCTGATTTTGGTTTTAAAATGTTTGTCGTAGTCCAAAGAAGGTTTAAAAGGTGAGAAAGGTAGGGTAAGGTAGGTAGGTAGGTAGGTAGGGTAGGGAGGTAGGTAGGTAGGGTAGGGTAGGGTAGTGTAGGGTAGGGTAGGTAGGGTATGTAGGGTAGGTAGGTAGGGTAGGGTAAGAAGGTAGGGTAGTGCAGGGTAGGGTAGGTAGGTAAGTAGGGTAGATAGGGTAGGTAAAAAGTGCATTGCAACGCATGCCGGGGACAGCTAGTACGCTTATATAATCTTAAATAAACTGTCTTTTGATTTTCAATGAGAAAGTAGTGAGGCATGTACAAGTCGACAGTCAAATAAAAAGATCACTTGTTTACATTTTTATAAAAGACACTGTTTAAAAAATCGAATGAATAGAATAAAAACACGTCTCTAGTTCATGGGAAAACAGTTTGTAAGTCATGTTACACAAGGAAGACCCATTTACATGGCTTGTTTATCATATGTTGCTATTATATTGGCCATATACAAGTAATAAGCCACAGCCTGTTCGTAATTAGTAGCCGTCCTATCTGTTCGCTGCACGTCTTGTTCGGAATAGTTCGGGTAACTCCGTATTATGTGATATAGGAGACCGAAAGTTTCGAGCAAAATACGCCAAAAGTATACCTGTCTGGCGTTTCTGTGAAGGTTTTATATAAAGGAGTCTGCCCACTACACCGTATCACACCCGTTTTTAATGTGTTTAGTAAGGTCACCATTTTCGGTTATAACGGGTTTAGACCGGTTATCATACGCGGTTAAACTAGAGTAGTACCTTTTCTTGTATTGATAAGTATGAGTATGAGTATCCCTACTTCCCTTCCACACTACTAAGCCGTACTACTGGTAGTGTGGTGGGTATATTTTGCCCTTCTGCACTACTGGTCGAGTGGTACCGTGGGTATTTGTATTATGCCCGGACGGAGACGGAACGGTCTAGTGGGCATGGTCTCATACCTTTGTTTACTATAAATATTTTTTCGCCTGATACGTTCATAGCACGGTCATGGTATGCTACGGGGCAGCAACCTTTGTACAGTACGGGGTAGCAACCTTTGTACAGTGTATTTATATAGTTACGATTGAGCATGGTCCGATATGAATTTAAATACCATAATATCACTTTACTACTAAAAAGTTGAAGAAATGACAACATGATTGTAATGAAATCTTCCTGTGGTCCTTTTCATAAAAGATGATGTGTGTTTTTTAACCATTTTTTTTTATTTTTTTCCCATGGCCATTTGTTGAATTTAAATTTATTCCAATCAGCACACTCATTTCTTAAGTCTAGATTTAAGTGGCTCTAATCATCGAACTTTACTTAGTAGTGCAGAACCAAACTTTACGCAAATAATAATACAAGGCGCGTAACAAGCTTAGGTAGTCCTTTGTTCTCATCAGTTTAATGGTTAATTTACCGGAATAAGCCCGGAACTTGCCAGTAGTGGCTACACTGGAAACACGAAATCTTTAATAAAGTTCCACTCGGCTAATTAACTCATTTCTACTTTATACTGCCGGTGCCGTGTGCATCGAGACCAACGATGGCGGAAATAGTTAAGTCGCCAGGTGAATGGAAGCAAAACAAGCCAACAGATGAGTGGACTGTGATACAGCGTGGACGACATAAGAATCGATTTATTGGAAAGATGGGAAAGGCAATAACCGGTGCTGAAACAAAGTTCAAGGCGGCGGAAACAAAGATTCCTTTGTTTATTTCCAATGTAAACAAAGATACACTAGAGGCTGACATATGTGAATATATATATATAATAAGACTCAGGAAAACGTCTCTCTTGAAAAAGTTATCATGAAGAAAGATAGGCCGTATAACTCTTTTAAAATATTCGTCTCAATGAATAAAATTGATACCTTTTTAAATGATAACTTGTGGCCGGATGGGATAACATTTCGGAGATTCATACGATTTAGACCACGGAATTCCGATACAGATGGCATACAATTAAATGGATAGTACGTTAATAAGTTATAACTGCAAAAATATTAAAAGAAGCATGGAATGTGTGAGAACTTTATGTAAATCGGCGGATGTGATAGCCCTCCAAGAAACTTGGCTGCTACCATACGATACACATATATTGGGTGATATTGATGACAACTTCGGCTACACGGGGAAGTCGGCGGTGGACTTGGCTGCTGGGGTGCTACGAGGCAGACCTCACGGCGGGGTTGCGATACTGTGGCGGAAAAGTGCGTTTCGCAATGTTACGGTGGTGAAGTGCTTAAGTGAGCGTATTGTTGCGATTAAAGTAATGACTGGAGCGGGAAGTGAAATGTTAGTTATGTGCGTATATATGCCGACTGACCAAACTGTGAACTTGCCAGAATTTACTCAGTGTTTGAGTGAGTTGAATGCAATTATACAAGACAATAGTATCGAAGTAGTATTTATGTTAGGGGATTTCAATGCGCATCCTAATGCCCCGTTTTGTTGTGAACTTCTTGATTTTTGTAAGGAAAATGACTGGATATGTGCCGATCTAGTCAAATTAGGTATGTCATCTGAGACTTATACTTTTCAAAGTGAAGTATATGGGTGTAAGCGATGGCTGGACCACTGTGTGGTAACCAAGTCAGCATGGCAGTCTGTGGTAAATATCATGGTTCACAATGATGTATATTGGTCAGATCATTTCCCGTTACAGGTGACTTGTAATTTAGAAGTAATTAAAGCTAAAGTAGAAGTTCACAGTTATATACGTAATAATATTGTATGGGGGGTTAGAGAATTAGAAGAAATTCAGAAATATCATGAAATTTGCAATAACAAATTCAGAAAAATTATGTTTCCTGATGATCTTCATGAGTGTGCTGATAGCATGTGTCAAAATATCCAACACAGATCTGTAATTGACAACTTATATAATAATATTGTTAATATATTAAGTCAGGCTTCGGCAAACAGTTGCAGTCTCTTACCTAGGAAGCCGACTAATGTTAAGTGTGTGCATGGTTGGAACAAGCATGTCAGAGACGCCCACAGGCAGGCTAGACTGGACCATCAATTATATGTTTTAGGTGGTAAACCAGTGAGTGGATTTTTGTATGATAAAATGTGTGAAAGTAGACGAGTTTTCAAGTCACGATTAAAATATTGTCAGAACAACCAGGAACAGATAAGAATGGATATACTTGCCTCACAACATTCTACTAAGAAATTTAATAAGTTCTGGAAGGGCACTAAGCGTTTAAATGGTAAGGCTAGTCTGCCTGTGAGCGTTGATGGAATGAGTGATGCGAAAATGATTGCAAATTCGTTTAAGGATCATTTTCAGGTGAGATCTTCCTTGCTGTCGGTGTTTGATACTGAATATGGCACAGTAGAAAAGCCTGTTGGATTTTCAAGTAAAGAGGTGGCTGACGTTGTTAAAAACATGAAAAGAGGGAAGTCACCAGGTCATGAGGGACTCAGTGTCGAGCACCTGCAGCATGGGGGAGTACACCTGTATAGAGTGTTAGCCATGTTTTACACTTTTTGTATACGGCACTCATATCTACCATCTAATCTTATGAGAACAGTGGTTGTGCCAATAGTGAAAAATGTCACTGCTGATATCTCTGATAGAAGTAACTATAGGCCGATTTCCTTAGCAACTATAATCGCAAAAGTGTTTGATGGGTTATTGAATGGAAAACTTGAACGTTTTGTAACATTGCAGGATACACAGTTCGGTTTCAGAGAAGGGTTGTCAACTGAAAGTGCTATACTATCTCTGAAACACACTGTTGATTATTATGTAAAAAGACAGACTCCAGTATATGCATGCTTCTTGGATTTGTCCAAAGCTTTTGATTTGGTGTCATATAATAAGCTTTGGACAAAATTAAGAAGTGCAGGCGTCCCAGCCGATCTTGTGAATATCCTCGCCTACTGGTACAGTGAGCAGCTTAACATAGTAAGGTGGGGAAATGTATACTCAGATGAATATTCGTTGGAGTGTGGCGTCAGGCAGGGGGGGCTGACTTCACCACGACTCTTTAATATTTATGTTAACCTTCTGATTGAGGAGCTCAGCAGCATGCATGTTGGATGCCATATTGATGACATATGTGTCAATAATTTGAGTTATGCTGATGATATGGTGCTGCTGAGTCCCTCAATTGGTGGTCTCAGACAGCTATTAAAGGTGTGTGAGGGTTATGCTGTGGAACATGGCTTGAGGTACAACGAAAGTAAAAGTGAGTTCATGTTATTTAAATGTAAAAATAAAAACAATATCACTATACCACCTATATTACTTAATGGTGTACCTTTAAGTCGTGTTGCACAGTTTAAATATCTTGGTCACATCGTAACTGAGAATTTGAGTGACGAGTAAGACATTGAGAGGGAGCGCAGGGCATTGTCGGTGCGTGGTAATATGTTGGCACACAGGTTCGCTCGGTGTACTGCTCCTGTTAAAATAACGATGTTCAAGGCATTTTGCCAGACATTCTACACGAGCGGCCTGTGGGCAAACTTTACACAGAAAACCTACAATGCCTTGCGCGTCCAATATAATAACGTGTTCAGGGCTCTGTTTCGGCTTCCTCGATATTGCAGTGCATCCGGCATGTTTGCTGACGCCAGCGTAGATGACTTCTACGCAATTATGCGTAAAAAAGTTGCGTCGGTGGTGCGACGAGTACGGGGGAGCCCGAATAGCGTCCTCAGGATGATTGCCGAGAGAACCGATACTGTTCTGCTCAGTAGGTTCACTGAACTCCATGTGTTGAGAGAGCGATGAGCCTACTGTGCAGGGGAGACGATGTGTCTAGTTTTTGCTATTTTTTTAATTACTAACATTACTTATAAGCAAAATTCTTGTTACTAACAATCTTGCCTTGTCTATGGACTTTTTTGTCTGAATTAAATGATTTTTATTTTTTATTTTATTTTATATCTTGAGTCGTGTTTAGAGTAAACTCAGCTCATTTGAGATTGTTAGGAAAGAAATATAAAGACACAAACAAACTGGTTAGGTGGGATTTATACATAATCTCTTTTGCGGATATCCTCCAATTCGACCCGATGCGACTTGTGACACAACTTCTGTCCAGCGATTTGCGCCTGTGTCACTTTTAGTACGTACAAACATTTTATTTTTGGAAATTTAACAGAACAAAATTAAATAAAACAGTAAATATTCACGCAAAAGAAAAAAGTGATTTGTCTTCTGCGCAGTTGCAGTTGCAACACGCGTGTCGCTTGAACGTGTAGTGTAGCATGTGGCGAAGAGTTTAGGAAAAGAAGTAGAAGGAGTAGTTATTTTAGAAAACGTGTGTAGCATTCAGGAAACTTTTTATCCCGGAAAAACAAAGGGCTCCCGAGGGATAGGAAAGGAACCGCATCTCCGGAGTAGCTGTAGGGATTAAGGTGATACCTTTACTGTCATAAAGTTACTGTTTACTGCTACAACAGTAAAGCTCAAAGAGGTAGATACTTAAAATTTATTTAAGCAGTATTTTCGCCTAGTTAGTGTGCTAGTCAGCAGGGTAACTACTTTCACGTACTAGGGCGTAATTGCGATCGTTTGAACCCAATACATAAATACGAAACGAGGGTTCACGACGTATTAACACATACTGAAACAGGAATTACCTACCTACATACCTACATGTCTGTACTTAGAACCTCACTTGCCTTATAGTTGAAGCATGCTTGGAGTACTAATAAACTAAGTAATTGAAGATTGGAACAGTATTAATTTAACTTGCATATATCTATATGTAGCAACTAGTGAACAGGTATAATAATTAACGGGGATTAACATTTATTAATTCACTATCTTAATACGTTTAAGAGGAATAAATCTGTAACCAAAGTAATTGTAACCAAAGTGTGGTCGTGTGGTGTCGGTGTGTTACTATTTGTTTGGAAATCGAGTAAGCCCTTAATGGGCGCAACGACGCATAAGCGTTTGACAAGCAAAATGAACGCGATACTCGCGCCATCGCGTGTCCTTTCGCGTTGGTTAGAACACAGGTTACCAGTGCTTACATAATTTATAACCTGAACAGAGGATACACAAAACAAAGTAGTTAATAAGAAGTACCGGGCAAATAATAATAATAATAATAAACTTTTATTTTCTCTTCCACAAAGGCAAGAATATGAAGACACATTACATCTAATAAATCCTTTGTGGGAGACTGGTATCTGCACTAGGAAAAACCTGTCACACAGATTACCAGGCCCCCCCCAAAAACAGTGTTTGAGTTTTAAATCTTAATAGTCACAAATTATATTAACCTTTGGTAGAAGAACATAATTAACAAAAATAAAGGGGAAAAAAAATACTAAATTAAAATAAATCTTGTGGAGTATGTTATGTTAAGGTGTGTGGCGTGATGTGGTGTGGTGTGGTGTGGTGTGTGGTGTGATGTGATGTGATGAGGTGTGGTGTGGTGTGATGTGGTGTGATGAGGTGTGGTGTGGTGTGTTACTAAATATAGTAGTGTGTAGTAAATAGTTACTTATTCAAAAGTTACTGGAAAATTGCACTTTGCAAATCATTTTCTATTCCTATAAAATAAATAAATAAGAGTCTTCTTCGCAACTTGTTAGTTCTTGCAATGTATTTTCAATGAAACAGCAGAGCGTTTTTGATACCGAAAAATCGAGTAGGTAATGAACATTAAAGACTTTGCAAGGCAAGCATTTTTTTAATTTTTCGAATAATAAAAATGCTTGAATAAAGACAGAGACGTTTGTTTCTATGAATGCAAGTAGGTCGGTAATCTAACAATGTATGCATTGTAAGAAGTACACAGAAGTTTTTTTTTTTAAACTCACTAGTGACCCGCCCATGTTTCATAAGGTTTTTATTTAATAAACGGTGTTCACAAAACATCTACATTATTTTAATAATAGAAGGTAGAAGGGCCATCGACGCACAAAGAATTAAAAACTATTCAGTACATCATTCACACATTCCCGTGTGTTAATTTCCAAACATAACGCGAGCAAAACCGCGGGCAAAAACTATTCCCAGATTTAGATGTTTAAGGTTGACTGGTTGTGACCGAGGTAACCATTCTTCCAGTCAGCCTTATAAGAATCAGTACACGTCAATGCGTCGGGGTCTTGGCGCTTACCTACCGCAACTATCAACCATCAGAAATTCTATTTGCAACAAAACACAGTACACACAGTTGATTTTGGTACGCGAATAAAGGCTTAAAGGCCAATACCCTAACTATTGGGTCGGGTTCTTCCTATTGCGTCAGAGCGAATTCCCTTCCGTCGTATTTAGATAATAGAAAGGAAATTCCTTAACAGCCCACTGAATATTAACAAGCTGTTAATTTTACGTGTAATGGAGAAAGTTCGTATTCCGGTTCAAATTAAATTTTATGTTTACTTTCTGTTAGGCGCTGAACTACGCTCTGTTAAATAGTAACTTTCGTAGAATGGAAATAGGCATCCGTTTGGTACACTTAAGAAATACCACTTTTTCTGAAGTGTACCAACATGATCTTGGTGAAATGGGGTGAAATCATATAATATATTTATTTAATTGGAGCTGGTTTAATTAACAGCTAATTACAGCATGCCCTTTACGTTTGACACATGCTTATTTGAGATTTATTGAGTTTAACTGCTTTCAAATGATATTTGTGAAGGTATATTTCACCAAATCTCCGCCTCGACTGCTCCTAGACTGACTCGTTGATCGAGTGGTCACAATCGCGACTACTGCGCATGAGGTCCTAGATTCGATTCCCGGGTAGGGCAAATTGTTAATGATCTATCAGGAAATTTCTTAGTAGCAGCCACGGATTCTGGATTTGTCGCGCCCTATTACGTGGGACTTAAACATAACTGGCGAAATATAGGTGTACTATTAGATAAATCTCTGCCTAAACCCTCGGAATTTTAGGCGTGATGTTATGTACAACCAAATAAATATTAGAATAACGAAATACTTTTCACAATCAAATAAAATTTTATTGCCTGATATCAAATATTATGTAAATGTGCGTATAAAACCGAGTTTATCCCTCAGGAGTTATGTTGCCTATAACATATCAATATACAATCAATTCACATAAAAAAATATTATGTGAGACGGTTATGTAATTTGGTTTTATACATAACACATTTCAGTGCTCGAGGAGCTCGTCGCAAAATAATAACAGCTGCTCGGATCGATATCCAGGGTAAGCCGCGTTTGCCTAGGTTGTTCTGTGGATGGGTGACCCCCCATTACATACAGAGTTTCCTCCATCCTCCAAAGCACGTTAAGCCGTTGGTCCCGACTGTTATTTGTAAATCTTTGACAGACGTTACAGGTAGTCAGTAGCCCGAAAGTGTGACAACCAGTCTTACCAAGTGGATTTAACTGGGTTGTGGAGGTCATACAGGCAGTTAAATAATGCATCCGGTTAGACTGGCAAGGGCTAGGCAGATGATGATGATCATAACACGTTTCCGGTTTCAGTCTGTTTATTATACTCTCCTCTCATTAAAATCGTTGGAGAGTCGAGCTCATAATAGTTTCAAATCATGACTACGACTGATTCGGGGAAATAAGTGATTAAATTATAATTCAGTATGAGAGTGCGAATGTTTATAATAATGTTTTCTTTTTAACCAACATTAAATTACACTACCCATTCCTAAGAGGATTCTTCTAAGCCGAGAATAGAAACTTAGAGGTAGGACCTTGATTATAAATTTTTGTGTAGTACACCACTGACTACCCCCTTTTGTTATTTTAATTCCATAATGTCCATCCAAAGCAAGGTTGTCTGGAAGATATCGCTATAAGCGATAAGACCGCCGTTGTTACCATAAAATTTGCAGTTTTGTAAACCCGTTTTGTTTGATTTTTGGTGTACAATAAAGTTTTATTCTATTCTATTCTATTCTATGATGACCTTGAAAGATACGGAATTACTAAAGTGTTCAGCTTCCACTTATCTATATTATAATACTAGCTTATGCCCGCGGCGTTGCCCCCGTGGAGTTCGATAATTATCATCATCATCCAAATCCATTCAGTAGTTTTTGCGTGAAAGAGTAACAAACATCCATCCATCCTCACAAACTTTCGCATTTATAATATTAGTAGGATTATATAGCTGAAGTGTTTGTTTGTTTGTTTGAAACACTGATTTGAATTGTTTTTTTTTTTTAAGTGTTAGCCCATTTATTAAGGAATATATAATTACGCTACAACCAATGGTATGGTGCAGCAATGAATAATATCGAAACGGGGAAAATATGCTGCAGAAGGAGTTGCGCAGGTTAGCTAGTTCAGTTATATTATATATAGGCATTTCTTCAAAATGGTAGGGCAATTACTTAGTTTAATTTGTGGTGAATTTGGCATTGTTAGCCCAAGCGAAGTAATATTTCTCTCTTATTCTCAGAGCCAAAATTACGTCAACAATATACGATACATTTTTCCGCTTTATCAGTAAGGGCACTTACCTACACATACTTTGACGAATGAACCCCACAAAATAAAGTTACATTTAAGCCTGAAACTGAGCTGATGTCATCAAAACACGTTAAGAAGTTGGCGCACAATATTCCCTGTGGCATACAAAAGAAACAAGCGAGTCATCGTGCCCTGTACCACCCTGTACTCCCACACTCTCGTGATTGAAGTACGGGAATCAGGCACGGGGTTAACGTAGAGGTAGCGGTCGCAGTAGAACCGTTTGACAGAGTAAAAAATGGAAACTTAGGGCCAATTTATTTCAAAATTTTATCATTTGCGGTCTGGCAGTTTTATGTACAAAATATTGTTATGCCAAACCACCGCATTTATTTTCTAGATAGAAATTGTCAGGTGATTATTATTCGGTCCCAATCTTGTTTTTGAGTTGTTTTTCTTAATCAACCAATCAGTCAGTGGGTCACTAAAACTTTGTATATTGCCGTACCAAATATGGAGAGGCCATTTTCTTTAAAAAAAATATTCAGCTGTGATTGATTTGCAGTCGTTATTTAGCATAATTATTCATAACATAACTTCACACCTGTAATTCCCGAAGGGTTTTTTTTTTTTTTTTTTTTTTTTTTGTGCTTTTCCCCATCGAGAGCGACGAGATCTTATGATTCTAATTTGCTCATTCATTCAAGTTCTCGCTTTTATTCCTCTCGCACTTTCAAGCTTCATTCTGTATCTTTCTTTTATTCTCACTTTCATTCTTAGCCGGGTGGGACTCCCGCTATTCTATCTAATAATGTCTACTATTTTCTTGCTTTTTTGTTTGGGTATTAAAGTACACAGCTATATTTTATTAAACTTATTTTTGTGGACACTTTCGCTTTTTTTTATCAGTTAGTTTTTTACATGCTTTCTTATTATGCTACTTATATTTTCTAGTTTACATTTATATCTTACTTACTAACACAATTTTATTTTCTTTCGTTACACTTATATTTCTATTTACTACTTTTAATATCTAGCCTATTTCTTACATTGTTACTTTTACATGTTTGTTCTTATTCTAGTTTTAGCAAGACAAGATTTTTGATAATTTACATTATTAGCTTTACTCTAGCATTTAATCTATTTGGATTTATCAGGGCTTTGAAATTTTCTGTTCTCATTTGCGGTTTTATGGCATAAGAGTTTGGACCTCTAACAAACATTTAATTTTTCTCTCATAAACTGTTCTTACTAGGTGGGTGGAGGGGGGGGGGAGGGGGGAGGGGAAAGGGAGATTCCCGAAGGGTTAGGCAGAGGTGTACATCCACATCTTGCCAGTTATGTCTTATTCCCGTGAAATAGGAGGCAAGCCTATTTCCTTCAACCAGGCACAACTATTTGCACCCTCGTCAAATTCTAGGAGGTGACTATGCTAATGATTCTCATCCCGAATCAATAATAAAATAGGTAGGTATTTTTTTTTTATTTAAGTTCGAAAATCGATGAGTGTGAACCACCCGTGTTTTAAACGCGGCCCGTCTGAATCTCGCCCTATAACCGCGCTTTCATGGGTCCATATTGGCTCACCTAAAGTTCTTTACCCGAAATTGCTCTTCCTAATGATTTGAAATCCGAATGATCACTCTTCCTAAAATTTTTCATCCTAAAGTTTTCAATTCATACTATTTGTCGTGCTACCGGCGAAGTTCGTAACACTCATATTTCCGAAAATTGTAATTAATATTATCATTAATGTAAATAAATTTAAACTCCTACTGTTTTTTATCATAACGCTTTTATCCCTAAACATAATTACCATAATATTTTCACTCATACTCAGAAAGAAACATTTACCAAGTGTAATAAAAAAATTATGTGGGTAGAAGATGATAGTTATAGTGCCCCCACTATGAAAAATATACTTAGAAAAATTTCGCGACTAATTTCGAGGTAGCACGTAGTTGGTCACAGTTCTAACCTAACCTAACCTATGGATACCTTTGCAGGTACACACCGCTATAAATAAAATTAAAGAAGACGCTTTAAATAAAAAAGAAATCTAACCAAAAAGATATGACTTTGAATAATAGTGTAAGAGATGGTTATGTTAAGAAAATATAGGAATACAAATAAAAGTATAATAGATGTTTATTGCTACTGACATTATGAAGTTGAATGCTTCGGAATTATGAACATTAGAGACTGAGTAGTTAGGAATTGTGATTGTTAGGATGAAAAATTTTAGGAAGAACATTTTCGGATTTCCAATTAACGGAGTTGAAAATTTAGGTGAACTTTGGCGCACCCCGCTTTCATACATACAAAAAATCTCAAACGTTTATTCGATCATTTCTTATTTCCTGAACCACGTTAAGGGGGTTATTCTGAAATACTGAAAAACTTAAACAACCAAAAAAATCATCGTTTAATAATAATTAACTGGGTACCGTAATTTTAATTGATTATATAGGTATTTTGTGACATCCTCTTGAATTTTGACGAGGATGCAAAACAACATCTTGTATATATCCAGACTCCTTGGCTGATACTGAGAAATTCCTGATGAAAAAACCCAATAAATATTTGAACAATTGGGAATCGAGCGCAGGACCGCTCAGCATTAGTGATTGTGACCGCTAGATCAACGAAGCCTTGCCTAGTAGCGTTTAGCGTATATCTTTTCTTTTATGTTAGACAAACCAGGAAACAGCATTCGCTTGTCTGAATAGGCTGACCTATTCAGAAATGTGAGTGCTGTTTCCTGGTTACCTTATTGTTATTTTACACCCACATTACCCTTCTGTTCTCCTCACGTCACGGCTATAATTCCCTTCGAAGTCGTGCCACAGCCGTCCTCTGGAATTGACCCAAATAAACAATAGTTCACGTTCAAATAACTAAGTCTGCAACAAACCTTTGTTGCACCTTGTTATTTATTAGCTAGACAGACTCAACTGCGTGCGGCCATTAGGTAAGTTATTTACCCATTATATGAGAAATCAAATGCGGCCATTAAGTTATGTACCTAATTATATGGGAAGGTTCTGCTTGACTTTTAGAAAGTACTTGGCCGCTAACCGCTAGCACGCTGAATGATAGAATCTGCGTATAGGCGAGAAGTACTACGTCCTTAGTGAGTAATTTGATTTTGCCTCATCGCGTTGTGTGTTCTTATTAGTAAACCCGATATAACTCTGATTAAGAAACAGCTTTAGTTATAAATTGATCCAACTTAAGTAGTACATTCACAAGTCAGGTTTGATCAGCTGTTGTAATGAACTTCTACTAAACAATAAACGTGAGTGTCGAATGATATGTAAACCTTTAAAATACGGATCCGTCTTATTAAGCGTTAAACCAATCGGCTGAAATCAATGTAAACTCATAAGTTCAGAATTAGATCAATATATTACGTGTTGTACAAGTTGCTAATAACAGCGATCAAAACTTTTCAAAGTATTTATTTATTTATTATTTATTTATTAAAACTTTATGCACAAGTATAAAACACTGTACATAGGCGGACTTAATGCTTTAGGCATTTTCTACCAGTCTACCTTAGGGTGATGCAGAGAGAAAACATAGTAGGTGCAGTATAACAGATGGTTAGAAAACAAAAATAAAATATAGCGATACATACATAAATACATACATATATATATATACAAGAAGTAAAGAGAGAGACAAACTAACAACAATTTAATTATGAGATGAATCTGCCAGCTTCTTAAGTAAGTGTTCGCGAGCTTTAACTTTAAATGTGAACCGACTGTTGGCCAACCTGATGTTCAGAGGGAGCGCATTCCAAAGGAAGACAGCCTGGACAAAGAAAGACGACTTGAGAAAACCAGAGCGGTGAGAAGGACAACGCAGAAGGCGATTATTGGAAGAACGAAGATTTTTACTGTGCGCAGAGCATAAATATTGAAGATGAGTAGTGACATAGGAAGGAGAAGTAGGCTTATTAAGAAGAGAAAATAGGGTAGTCAAAGCTCTTAACGCTCTGCGCTGTCGTATGGGCAACCATTTTAATAGTGACCGATGTGCGGAGACATGGTCATACTTACGAAGATTAAATACGAATCGAATGCAGTTATTAAGAAGTCGGTCAAGTTTATTGAGGAGATCTGCATTCAGGTCGTAGTAGCACACATCACCATAGTCAATTATGGGGAAGATTAGGGACTGTACAAGCATTACCTTAATGTGTGATGGGAGAATATTTTTCAGCCGATAAAGCGACCGCAACGTTCCGGTGACTCTCTTGCTCACAATCGCAACCTGCTTACGCCAGTCAAGGCAAGTGTCAACATGCAAACCCAGATCCTTGACATCAGAGCTAAACGGAATGACTGTGCCGTCAAAGGTAACCGGTGGCACCGTTAAGCCATTCAGCCTTCTCAGGCTATAAGGGCTCCCTACAATAATAGCCTGGCACTTGGTTGGGTTAACCGCCACCCCGAAACGATCAGACCAGTTTTTGACGAAGCGTAAATCCCGGTTTAGCTCCTCGATCGCACCGGACAAGCTGTCAACACTTGCCTGACAGTAGAGCTGTAAGTCATCAGCATAAAGATGATACACACACTGAAGCTCGGTAGTTATGAGATCTATAAAAATAGAGAACAAAAGTGGAGATAAAATGCCGCCTTGAGGGACGCCAGAATCAAGATCACACCAGCTGGAGCCAGAGTCACCAGCGAGAACTGACTGCTGGCGCCCCCGAAGATAGGAAGAAAACCATTCCAATACCTCGGGAGAGACCATGAGATAGGAGAGGATGGATAAAAGGACTTCGTGACTGACGGTATTGAAGGCATTGGAAAAATCAATTAAAACTAAAACCGAAACTTTAGTGTCTTCCATTCCCCGCCTTATATCGTCAGTCACTTTAAGGAGGGCTGTTACGGTACTATGGCCGGGCCTGAACCCGGATCGCAATGGACTGATAAGGGAGTTGTGGTGGATGAAGTGGGAAAATTGCTTGTGAACACAGGCCTCGAGTACTTTAGATAAAAAGGGAAGGATGGAAATTGGTCGAAAGTGGCTGAGAAGAGTGGGATTAGAAATTTTAGGGAGTGGCCGAACATGGGCTTTTCGCCATAGAGAAGGGAAAACACCGGAGTAGAGGGAGAAGTTAACGACACGGGAGATTGCAGGTAGGAGCTGATCAAGAGCCGTCACAATCATGTGACGACTGATGTTATCACAGCCCACGGCTTTGGACTTAATGGACAGGATTATCTTCTTGATCTCTCCGGGATCGACTGGGGTGAAGACAAAGGCAGAAATATTGGGTCGCGTCAGACCAGCAAGATAGTCAATGGTTTGACATTTGGTTAGACTATAAGTTAAGTATCGCTTATGGTACAGGTTCTTGAGTTCCCAAAGGATCAATTTAATTTAATTTAACTTTTATTTATACCAGAATACGGCCCAGAATAGGAAGAAAGGACAGAAATTGCCCATTTAGTTATAGAATCCTTATTTTATGCATGCGATGGGTGATATTAGCAGGGCAGTAAATATCAATCAAAGTGATTCTAGTGGCGGATCTGCACATAAAATAATATACTGAAACAAAGTACGATTAGATCTCTAAAATATAACACGATATACATACGTTTACGTAACGATGATCAGCCTATGCTACCAATATACTATAATAGCAAAGCATTCGGCATATAACATTTCATATTCTAGGTCAAAAAACAAATAACATAAACAAGAATCAAAGTCATAGAAGTTTCAAGCACCAACCGGAGTACCATTTAAAAGTTATTTGTTGAAAATTACTAAGTTGCACAAAATCCCCTCTTGTCAGATAACTTTATCCCATTTTAATAATTCTGCTAAAATCTCAAGTTTACTTCTGAAACAATTACTTTTTAGGTAACAAACGGAATGTGAGAAGTCGTTGAGACAACAAATTAATTTATTTTCGTTTAATGGAAAGGAAAATAAAATCTTTTGATTTTGTTCGTTTCGTAATTTAATTGTAATTAAAAATGAGTAATTAATCACAACTGACATTTTATCATGAGAAGTGCTGGCTCCTTTGATTTCCATTTTCGTAAATATTTGACCAACTACGTATGCAATCAATATAATTGGCAATAAGATTATTTATTTGCCATGTTGTTCATACAGTAAACCCGAACCAAATACCTCCGTATGCTAACATTTGCTCATAATTATAGGGCCTTTGTGGGCGGATTGAAACCGTAAAGAGACACGGTAATTTATTTAGTTAAATCAACCTCCTACGTCATTGACGATCGATACGGTTTTATGTTTTGTTCGAAGGCTATCTGTGTTATCGATATCGGCGCTTCTTCGTTTGATACCACTTCACTTTTGAAGTCTTGAAGTTGTATTTGTGAAACAAAGTTCCTCGTTTGCCAGGCGAAGCAGATGTTTAGCGTTGGCACTTTTATTCCCAGACTATTTCTTTTACTTGGTTTTGCTTCCACAACTGCTTTTATTAAAAGTTGATGCAATTTTTCTATGCATTTGTTGGGCTTTTTATTACACTACGGCAGGTTTATCTATATAGCAGGGGGAATGCAGTATCAAAAAATAAAAGCTTTTAAAATAGATCCGATTTTTAAATAATAAAACCATAGTATATCAACGCAATGTAATATTTCATCGATGCAGAATCATAATTTATTATGCGTATTGTGTTTGTTGTTCAGATTTGAATTCAGATTCGAAATTCAATTTTTGTATAAAGGTGTTTACACATCGACAAATACGAGATTAACAAACCAGCGCAGACTTAATTGCCGTGACATATTCCCACAACATCTGAGCATTTGTTACGCATTTTCTGGTGAGTACTCATTTTAACATATGTATATGTGGACGAAGTAGAGAGGGTTTTGGGTGTCTAATATTTTATACATAATGCCTACTGTAGCTGTTTTTCCCCTTTCAACGTAAACGCAACCGCATTCATTACAAACTCGTGGCTGGTAGTGGTATTAGACTGAAGTAGTCTGAAATTATAAATGAGGGCAAGGAGTTTTTCGAGACCTTTTGCTAAAAATATTTTTTTTCCTACTTTACGATCCGAGAAAGACAAAGAAATCAAGTGCCTTTACTAAGCACACAAGATAGTTGATATTTGGGATATGGACTCTTCGGTAATTGTGTCCATAGTTGTCATTGTCACGGCTAATGGACTAATGGCCAAGAGCTTCGACGATACCCGAAGAAGCTCTTGTTAGGCAGTCGCATTAAGTGCTTGGTACAGAATGCTGCGCTTAATGTTGGGACGTTCCTTTGGCTGGAATTGTGTCACTGTTTGTACTTAGTTATTGATGCTGCTCTGCTGCTATTTGATACTATTAAAAGGACCTACCTAGTAAAAAAATATGATACAAGCCCTACTGTCCACATTAGGAAAAATTCTTTTTTACATACAGGGCAAAGCATTGATCAATAAGCTTGCTCAAAACAGCCTCTTCAGACTTATACATAATATAAGTGTGAAATCGAAAAAACATTATTAAAATTCCTACTTAGGTATATAAATAAAAAAAGTAGGTACTGAAATAGAAGCAATAAATCTGAAATTGTCACAAGTACACTAGACGAAGCGCGTCGTATAATATTACTATAAGCCTCGCTCTTAAAGTGGGACAGTAATTCAATCCAGAAACACTTGAAGACAGGACTCGTCTCTTACAAATGTCTTCTTTGAGGACTTACTTAGTGTTGATATTAATTTCTATATTTAAGACTGGGAAGCTATTCGAACATAAGGGCTGGAATTTACCGAAGCGGAGACGAGACGAGAGGAGAGGAGAGGAGATGTGTTGTAAACAACCAATAGACTTTCTTTATTTACCCTTCTGGTCTCTGCTTAGCGTGGACACGGTTGAGCAGAGAGGACACGAACTTACTCGTAATTTTTTAGGCCATCGACACGAGTGGTTTGCGGAGTGCGCCGTACCGAGTTGCACATCTCCTCTACTCTCCGCTTTGCACATCTCCGCACAGCATCTGTGGATACGGATACACTCTAGCTTTTCCGCATCTCCTCTATTTTCGCACATCTCCGTCTCCTCTTTGGTAGACTCCAGGACTGAATGTCGTAAAGTAATCGTCAGGGAAAGTAATTCTTAAGCAAATGAACACCCTATGCCAATTTGTTGTGTTATATGTATATGCTATTTCGTACTCCTGTCGAAGAATAAAGTTGTGATTAATTTAATACATATTCATCGGTTTCATTTGGGCAAGCGTGCTCCACCATGGGCCGCATTATCACTTAAAAAATAAATTGGCAGTAATAATTTTTCCTGAATTTACCAACAGGATTTAATTCGGCATCGTGGATATATAGGTACATCTTAGTTCTCGGTTCCGCTTGCTAGCTTACCGGATAACGTTATTATCGCTTCCTAACAGGTACAGATTGAAAGCTGAAATAAGCGGTGTCTCGTATCTACTTTATTTATGTTAGTTTGTAAGGTATATATCTATAAGGGCCATTGTAGCCTGAAATAAATGATGTTATGTTATTACAACATGGCACATAAACATAACTAGCGAAATGGGTGTTTACTAGAGTACTTGCGTAACCCTTCGGGGATTTCAGACTTCATAATACGTTTTAGTCTTTAGAAATAAATACAAACAATATAGCGCAACGAAAGCGCTCTGCGGTTTTTTCGTTTGACATCATATTAGTTTCCTTTCACAACTCTAACGAGAACAAAAGAACATCCACAGCATTTTGAAACTCTTCAACATTTTACGAACATTATCAATAAAAGTCCCGTTTTACCCACCACAATATTGGCATTGACTTAGTTTTCTTTTACTACTTCCACGGGAACAAAAGAACGCCCTTCATTACCACACATTTTGTGTTTTATTTGCAATATTTTATAAATATGAATAATAAAAATCCCGTTTACCTACCACAAAATTGGCGCTGGCTAATTCTCATGCAAATGAAAATCACGTGAGGTACTGGGATGGCCTAGCTAGTGTTTGCATATTGGATATAACCGCAGTATCGCAGTGCTCCTGTTTGGGACACAATGCGGTAAAATTCGTTGCACAGTGAAACAGAAATCTAGTTGGTGCCTATTTTGTTCACTATAAAAGTTAAAAACAAAATAATAAAGATAGGTTGGGTTTCATGACTATGTTAGCTGACTTGTTGTATGTTCATGAGTATCTGTGGAACTCAAGTTATATTTATATACCAAATAGTATAGTTATATTTATATAACTGACATGGTCACTAACACTTTCATTAAAACTGTAAATGGGATATTTACGAGTATCTTGTTTAGGTACAATTTGTTTTTCCAACCCCACCCAATAACTTCACTTTATCCTTGATCATGGTGCTTGCAACAATCAGCGCCGAAATATCGGGAACTCAAAACAACCATGTTTTATCATCAACACTGACAACGGGATATTTACCAAAATATCCCGTTGTCAGTGTTGATGATAGTCATAGTCATAGTCATCATTTATTGCATTCATGTAGTTTACAAGTTGTTTCTAGTACAATTATATAGGTTTCATACATGAACCCTGCTAGGGCACAGCAATATAAATAATTAGAGTGCTACAGTGTCACAATAATAAACAAACCACTGTGCTTGAAAAACATAAATCATTTGTTGTTTAAATAAGTGACTGTCATAATATAATATAAGATAGGGTAATAGAAAGATAGCTATAACAATTATAGTCATAAAATAACATAAATAGGTAGTCAGTCAAAATTGTAGGTGCTGTGTGTATTGTGTACAGGTATGAATTTCAATGTCAAAATTTACTAACTTTTGATAACTCAAATAATGATTATTACGCCAGTACCTCTATCTTTTATGTAGCGATTAGTGTCTGGAATCCTTTCTTAACTATTACAAGTTATTTCTCGAATAAGTACCAACACATTTACGCATAACCTTATCTACTTTAGATTCTCTAGCGACTCATATGATTGAAAAGGGAACTTTATCTTTTAATTAATAAAATAGGCCAAATATACAAAGCTTGGGTTAGAAATGGTTTTCATTATTTCTAATGAATAAGGCCGTCAATTATCTTATAATAACATTGAAACAAAGCGTCGTATACGATATCCTAGGTGTACGTAACTAACTGGTATCGTCCGATACAGGATTTCAATCAAGCCTTACAAAGGGTGGATAATGCCTGATGCCAATCCATGATTGGTTTCGCGATTAGTGCGTTAGTACCTTTAGTACTATAATTATATTTTAGTTATAATCACGAAGAACCGAGTCCGTGCTATTTCACAGTTTAAATAAAGGGTACTGGAACTGTGAAATAAAACGTATGCGAATAAGTAATCCTTTTCTTGGTGTAGTAAGTATCTGTTTTGCTTAGCAGCAAATAAGATCATATTTGAATTCGCTAAAATAATAAACTATGTACAAGCAGTGAACTTAAAGCTTTAAAAGCGAGTTGTTGTATTCATGTAATCACAGTTAGGTTACAATTAAGTTAAGTTTAAATATATCCTAAATAAAGATCCACTTTGTATCATAGCAAACATCCCGAAGGATTTCAATCCAAAGCCATAAACACTCCATTATTCCTGAGAGTGCGTACGTAACGATTCCACGTTCAAGCATACTCGTAGCAATAAATACTCGATGAAATAGTTCCGATTCGAGACCTCTGGTCCACATAAAAGGTTATCGCACCGCGTGCACTGGCCTTTACTCGATAGCCGTACCAACGATCGAACAGAATGTACTACATATGTTAGCTTTTTGTATCAATACGAGCCGGATAAAAGCCGTCACGTACAGTGCCGGACAAAAGGCAGTATTATTATATACTGTTTCAGTTAACAAAAATCGAGGACGGAAATATGAAAAACTTTTCGTTGAAGTGAAAAGGTCGTTGTGAAATTGAAGACAGTAGAGTTTGCTCTCGATTGCCCGGATTGATTGATTTTCTCGGCTGTCGATTGTAGATCTTTGACAGTAGTTAAGTAGTCAGTGGCCCGAAAGTCTGACAACCAGTGTTACCACGGGGTATCGTATTATCCAGTACTAACTGGGTTGTTGAGGTCAGATAGGCAGTTGCTCCACGTGAAATACTAGTATTCAGCCGACCCCAACATACATAGTTGAGAAAAGGCTAGGTAGATGATGAGAGTTTGCTCTCGATTCCTTTGAAATTCTATGTTTCAAGATATAGGGACCATAATCAGTCATATAAAAAAAAAAAACCTTTTAAGCATTTAGAACATTTCGTTGCTTTTTCGGGGCCAAACAGCCCAAAATATGTTAGCTAGTCAGATACCTGTAGCCTAAATAAAGAAACATTTTTGTACCTACCGAATAAAAATTTCTCTCCACAATATTGCTATGGAATTTTGTTTTTTTTTTTCCTTTCCAAATCCCTCACGGAGTCACGGTAGCCATTTACTGTACAAAGCATTTCAATTTAATCTTGTCGTAAGAATTTCGGCGTTTTCTTCACTCATTAAAAGTCGTAGAATGCCTCCACGTAATAAATAGCATCAAAATTAAAATTCCGCGTTTCTTTAAGTACCAGAACAAGGTGTAGACTAAAACTTTGGAAATAAACAATAACGATTAATCATTCAAATGTTCTTTCTTTTAGTAAACCGGTCTCACTCATCAAGTCAATACTGGCCACACATATTTGCCGTATGAGGCATAAAATAAATACTTTCAAACCACTGTTTTCTTTGACCTGTTTGATATTCTCTGCTGCTTTTATTAAATTCCGGAATATAACACATTCCTGGGAATCGATATTTCATCGGACAGATGCAGCTGAATCAATAAACGACTTATGTAGTGTATGCAGTGGAATTTAATTAAATTCTCTCCTGTTGGGGGAATCCTGTTTTTACATTTACAGGATCGGGTGGAATTCAATATAAATTAATTATAGATTTTAATTAAAAGCTGAAGCATTTTAAACGGAACCGTAGACGATCAATGTTTTTTTGATCATGTATTTTTATGTCGGTTTCTAGAATTTGTAGGAATCGTCGAATCTCCGACGTATCCATTTTAATTTGTGATATATTTGTTTTATTTCCTCAACGATTTCCACGATGCAGATGGTATAAAAGTAGTAAGAAGATAACACTTTATTTTTTGGACAGATAGTGGTCAAACTAGACTCTGGACCGGACTTTGACAGACATTTCAGCAGTGTGATTCTGTAAGACCTCACTTAGAATTTCGAATCTGAATCCACTGTGAGTTTTTTGATTGGCGTTCTAAAAACCGAAACCGTAACCGAAACCTTACGAGAGTGTTAGCGAGTTGAACTAAATTAACAGGGAGATTTTGACAGATAAAGTATGAGATGATGTAAGACGTGGCCTTCTGTAAGGTCATTTTGAACCTTACGCGAAGTGACAGTGGATAGCGATGTGAGATGCGAGTTGTTGTCTGAATTTTACAGAATCGACGTACAGTCCTACATTATCTGTCAAAGTGCGGTGTCCACACTACTCATTTATTTTTATTATTTCTTTTCATGGTCATCCTACATATGCCATTTTTATTATAACTGCTGACTAATAGTATAAATCGATTGTGATTGGTTGCAGGTGCGGAGAGGCGCTCGGTAGCGTCGCGTGCGAGGCGATGATCGGCCACACGGGTCGGCCTCGCGCTCACCATGCGACAGCCGTCGACCGATGTTAGTATCTCACACTCACACATCTTCATAATAACGATTTCACTCACTATTAGGCATGGCCCATCCTGCTCTGGAGCTTTATCACCATGTAACATTCCCACAGCTGGGACACAAGGCCTCTCTTCTTCTTTAACTCGCTCTCTTCTACTTTCGGCTTGCTTGTGCTGAGGCTGCTGTTACATACATTATTATAATCTGTGTTCTGACCGATTGTCTATGTTGTGTTCTGCAGTCTATTCGTTTCCTCCTCCGGATGATTAAAGCAGTTGTCTCACGTGCAATGTAACAACGAGTTTTATTTAAATACTTAACCCAGCAGTCTTGCACATAACTAGCAATTATGTGACAGTGGCGACGAGGATAAAAATAAACAACAACAGTGGAAGTTTTACGTGTCACGTCCGTAAGTTACAAATAAAGTTTAGAATAATTTCGTCTTGTTACGTCGGACGAAATTTCACAAGATGGCGGCTGTTGGGCTCTCACTGCCTGAGTTTTCAGCTGCAAAATGCACATTTAAAGTTTACAAACAGGTGTTTGAGAACAAAATGAAGATCCACGAGGTGGATGAAAAGAAGTGGTCACAATATTTAATCTCGTTTATAGGATTTGACATGGTCACGTTGCTATCTGAACTCTGTTTCCCGAAAACGCCACAGGATAAAACGTATACTGAGTTAGTGGAACTTGTGGAAAAACATTTGGAGCCAAAGCAATCAGAAATTGCGGAAACATATAAGTTTATGAAACGTGAACAGTTAGCAGACGAGTCAATCTGTGAGTTTGTGGCGGCGTTAAAGAAATTGGCACAGACGTGCAACTTTACCACACATTTAGAAAGATGTCTAAGAGATAAATTCGTTCATGGATTAAAGAGTGAAAGCATAGTTAAAAGATTATTTGGTGAAGAAAATTTATCGTTTGCAAAAGCAGTGGAGATAGCAATGAGCATGGAGCTGGCGGAGAAGGGAGCAAAATTAATAACGGCTGGCAGTTCTGGGCAAGAAAGCTCAGACATACACAAAATAAGTGAAAAACATGTCAGCATTAAATGTCATTGCTGCGGGAAGATGGGGCATGTTAAACCCCAATGCAAATTTAAAGAAGAAGAATGTTTTAAATGCCACAAGAAGGGGCATATGGCAAGTGTTTGCAAAGCAAACAGTAACAAAACGTTCAAACCCAAGAAGGTCCATGAAATTACAAATGATGAAGAATTTTCTGTTATGCAAGTTAGTGAAGTACCATTGAATAGTGAATCTGTGGGTGATAGCTATGATTTGTCCAGTTTATTTCAGGAAACAGAGAGTCAAGTAAATATTAACAAAGTGATATCAATAGATGAGAAGCGTCCAAGTCCTTGGTATATAACTTTAAAAATTAATAATGTAAACATATCATTTGAAATTGATTGTGGATCAGATGTCACGTTAATGCCTGAATCTATGTTCATAGCATCCTTTCCTAATTTAAAATTATTTCCATGTAACCTAAAGCTATCAGGATATGGAGGTAACAATATCACGGTATTGGGAAAGACAAATGTAAATATTAAAATTAAAAAGGAAGAATACTTAGCAACATTAGTTATTGTCAAAGAAGGTAAAAAGCCATTGTTAGGTAGGGATTGGCTGAGTGCTATGAAAATTGATTGGCAAACTTGTATAAAACGGTGCAATTTAATTATTAACCAAGATTCACAAATTAAACTTAACAATTTAGTAGAAAAATATAGTGATATATTTTCAGGATGTCCAGGCGAAATTAAAGGTACTGTAGGCACTTTAAAATTAAAAGAAGCCAACATTAAACCCATTGCATTTAAACCAAGAAGAATAGCCTATGCGGTAGAAAATTTAGTTAAAAAGGAGCTTGACAAGTTATGTACTGAAGGTAAAATGTATAGAGTGACAAATAAAGAAATGGGCACATGGGCTACACCCATAGTGACCATCATTAAAGGACCTCATAATATAAGAATTTGTGGGGACTACAAGGTAACTATCAATCCATATTTGGAGGTACCAAATCATCCAATCCCTGTAATTGAAGATATTTTTGCAAAATTAAATAAAGATGATCAAAATGTTAAAACAGTATTTAGTAAAATTGATTTAAGAAAGGCATACATGAACAGACGAATGGATGAGGAGGCACAAAAGCTTATGACAATTACCACACCATGGGGGTTGTATAGACCAACGTTTATGATGTTCGGTATGTCACCTGCTCCACAGGAATGGCAAGATTTTATGGATGAACACTTTAATATGCGAAATGTATATTGTTTCATTGATGATATTTTAGTTGCAAGTAGTGATGTGGATTGCCATTTAAAAACGTTAGAGTGTATATTTCAAAAACTTAAAAATTTAAATATTAAAGTAAATAAAGAGAAAACTGTGTTGATGTCCTCACAATTAGAGTATTGCGGGCATGTGATTGATAAGGAAGGCATTCACAAGACACCAGGGCACATCAAGGCCATATTGGAGGCACCACAACCTAAAAATATTAAAGAATTGCGTAGTTTCCTTGGTACTATTAATTTTTATCATAAATTTTTAAAGAATGCCGCTGAAAATCTAAAACCTTTATATACATTACTAAAGAATTCAGAAAAATGGGTATGGTCTAAGCAACAAGTATTAGCATATGAATGGGCCAAGAAAGCTATTGTGTCAGATCAAGTATTAATCCATTATAATCCAAAGCTACCAGTTGTATTGAGTTGTGACGCTTCCAAGTATGGGTTAGGAGCGTGTTTAGCTCATGAAATCAAGTTAGGTAATAATATTGTTGAACGCCCTATTGCTTTTGCAAGCAGAACACTCAATGAAGCAGAAGTAAAATATTCACAAATAGATAAAGAAGCCTTAGCCATTATATGGGCAGTTAAGAAATTTGATTTGTATTTAAAAGGTAGAACATTTACATTAGTTACCGACCATAAACCACTATTATCTATATTTAATCCAAATAAAACAGCTGGTAGTATATATGCAGATAGAATGACTAGGTGGGCATTAATTTTATGTAATTATAATTATGATATAAAGTACAGGACTTCACAACATAATGCGGCAGCAGATTTTCCATCTAGGTTGCCAATTAAAAATAGTAATGAGGAGGATAAAATTAATCTGGAAGGCAACATTAACAGCATTGTATTGGATAATCCACCTGTAACTCTATCTGAAATTGCCAAACATACTCAGAAAGACCCTAATTTAAGCAAGGTTTGTACTTACTTAAGAGAGGGCTGGCCAAAGTTGATTAATAAAGAGTTATGTAACTTTAAAGGCAAAGAGACTGAGTTATATATAATTAAAGATTGCATTTTATGGAGGGATAGAGTAGTTATACCCGACAGTTTAAAGGATAAAGTTTTAACTGAACTGCATTCTGGTCATTTGGGTATTAATAAAATGTTATCTTTAGCTAATAGTTGTTTTTGGTGGCCAAACATTACAAATGATATAAAAGCATTAACTAATAATTGTGCAGGTTGTATCCAAAACAGGAACTTACCACCTATCAAACCTATACATAGATGGGAGTGGCCAGAGGAGCCATGGAAACGTATTCATGCTGATTTTGCTGGTCCATTTTTAGGCCATATGTGGTTAATCATTGTTGATGCACACTCAAAATGGCCAGAAGTAGTTAAAATGAATAATATTACCTCCAGCAGTACAATTAAATGTCTACGTAGTATTTTTGCTAGATTTGGTCTACCGGAACAAATGGTGACTGATAATGGTCCACAATGGACATCTGAAGAGTTTAATACTTTTTGTAAGAATAATAATATTAGACACATATGTACTGCACCATATCACCCAGCCAGCAATGGCTTAGCAGAAAGGGGGGTTCAAACCTTCAAAAAGGCCATGTTAGCATATAAGTTTGATAAAAATTGTTTAGATCATAGTATACAGCAATGGCTATTAGCTTATCGTACAGCACCACATGCCACAACAGGCAAGGCACCGTGTGAGTTAATGTTCGGTAGAAAACTCCGTACACGTTTATCTTTAATAAAAAAAGATGTAATTATTCCTCGGCAGTTGATTTGTAAGAAGCCTGTAAAACAATATTTACCAGGTGATAAAGTACTGATTGCATCATATGATAAATCTCAAAAATGGTTAGATGGTGTTATTGAGAAACCAGTAGGAAATGTTATGTATGATGTGCACACTGACAAAGGCATACTCTCCAGGAATGTTACTCAGTGTTTGCCTAACTATAGTGTACCTAATGAAAGTGTATTGGAGCAAGAAAAAGAATCGGAGAAAGTAGAAGCAAATAAGCAGTTAATTAACAAAGAAATACCAAGTAACATTGCTAATTCTCCTATTATAGTTCAGCCAGAAATGCGTAGAGAAATACCAAGTAACATTGCTAATTCTCCTATTCTAGTTCAGCCAGAAGTGCGTAGAAGTTCACGTACTCGTAAACCTGTTCGGAGACTTGATTTGTAGTAATTTAAACATGTACAAAAATTAGAAGAGAGGAGTGTTACATACATTATTATAATCTGTGTTCTGACCGATTGTCTATGTTGTGTTCTGCAGTCTATTCGTTTCCTCCTCCGGATGATTAAAGCAGTTGTCTCACGTGCAATGTAACAACGAGTTTTATTTAAATACTTAACCCAGCAGTCTTGCACATAACTAGCAATTATGTGACAGCTGCAAAGTGGACCTTGCAATGGGCCCCATTGCGAGTTGCTCTCTACTCTGTACCGCTGCCATTCTCCACGCTCCTGTCAGTCTCATCCAAGTTTGACCAGCAATGGTAACATTGTCGTCCGTATCTCGCTGCCTGACGACACTTCTAGGCTTTAGACGCCACTCGTTCATAGCCTCATGATGCGTTCATATCCAGTGCTAAATTATTACTTATCATAGGAACTAGATTTGAATAACACTATTTTAAGCTTTCACGTTTTAAAACTGAACTTACATTGTCACCTTCGGGATATCTTCCAAGATTAATGCTGTTGTTACGGAATGACATCGATGGTCATCTCGCGGTCAACAAAAATCTACAATAATCACGGAAGATATCTCGTAATTGAGAGTGTAAGTTGAAAAAAACTTTTTTTTTTTAAATATTGTTCCACATTAGGAATTTCTCCTGTATCGTGGGTGCGTTTACAAACATTTAAACTCACATACACAAAAAGCCAGACCCAGAACAACTATCTGTAGGCCATACAAATATTTGTACCGTGCAGTGCTCGAACCCGCGGCACGCAACCCAGCAGTCGATTGCTCAACCACTGCGCCAACTGTGCCATCAAAACACTGCTGAAGTGTCAGTGTTACTGAAAATATAATTATTATAATTATTCTAAATTTTTACCGGCCACTACATATATCTAAAGACCATTTCGAATAAGTCGTAAACAGACACTTGTATGAAATATACGATGTACATGAATAATTATCGTGATAGTCGGTAATCAATCATGTACTATGTACTAATGTAATGGATTATAACTGGTAGCAGTGGCAGCTATCAAAATGTTGAAATATTGGAAACTACTCAAGCTCCTCCACTAAATATTATGTTTAAAGTAGTAGATATATGCGTAGTAGGCACTCTATCTTTATCTAATTGCATAAAATGTACCTAAACTTTTAACTTTTTCGATCAAAGACTCGAATCGAAAAATGAAAAATCCTTATTTCAAAGAAGTTATTATGTATTTAGAGAGGCTGTATTACACACAATTCTTACGGTGCTTTCCCTCGAAAAAGGAAAACGGAAAAGTCGATTTCCTTCTGGAATCGAGAAGGTATAAATATTACAGTACGTTCCCTAGCGTGAGTTGTATCATTTAAAACCGTGAATATATGGAATTCAAATACGTTCAAACAACGTTTTGTATTTTTGTTTTATTCAGTGTTGGTTAAGAATTTGGTTGGAAATGTCAATAGGGTGAAAAACGTTTTTGTTAAGCCCCGTTTTGAAGGGATACAAAAATCTTTATAATTCAGCAGTATGTTTTTGTGGTGCGATAAAACTGTTGCTGACAAAATGGCATGTTGTGGTTTTGTTGGGTTCAAGATAAAGATAAAGTTCAAAATAGTTTTATACTAAATAAAAGTTAAGCAAAACATCAGCAACATTTGAGTTCCCATGTACTCACGGCGACACATCAATCTATGGTTTTCCAGAATAACATGGCCTCACTTTAAATAGATGTCCGATACAGTCAGAGATCCGCTTATAGTGGTTTTGTATAGCGTCAATGGTCGTCGTGCCTAAATTCCCATGTTACAAATTTTATTAAGTTTTGTCTGACCGGATGACCAGTCGGTAGCCAGCTGTTTAGTTCTCCTGGATAGCTAGCACTAAGATACGCTCACTAATCCTTTGACTTTAGTTCTGGCCGAAACTAAAATCCTTATATTGTAATGAAGCCTCGACATTTGCAGACGGTCGACAAAGCAGTGTGGACGGAGGAGAGCGGCGCGGCGCGGCTGGAGGCGGTGCTGGTCGCGCTCGTGGAGCGCAAGGCACGCGCACTGCACGCCGAGCAGTCGAGGCGTCGAGCGCGGCATCCGCTGTTGCTGCTGCTGCGAGACCCCGTGCCCGACGGTCAGTAGCACTGTTATCCGTAGAAAGGCAGAAGACTGTGATCCTCTCGCATATTGACATTTGAGTTAACGACACAGACATTTCTGAATATGGGAATGATCAGAAAAACAGTGGTCCTAAAATAAACCCCTGAGGCAACCCAGATCAAAGATGTCCATTTTCTATATCCAACTCTGCGATTAAAAAAGTATCAAGCAGCCAAGTACAAGTTAATTTATATGTAAGTGTAACTTGCTCAGAAATTATGCATAACTAAAAATAATAACGCCAAAGACATGGTTGACTTAATAGAAGGATTAAATAAGATTGATAAACAAGTTTTCACAAAATCTAGTTAGGCTATAATTTTATTCCTCGGATAAAATGTTTTGCCGAAGAAAAACATAAACCTAAGGAGTATATTAAAAAAATAATAAGAAAAAGTAGTTACTCAGATGTGATATTAAATTACTTCAAGAAACTTACAACATCAACAGTTTTCCCACACCAAGTGCTCATTTTCTCCATCAACTCACTACGGGATGGCTATAGAAAGCTAGGCTGTTACGAGAATACTATCTTAATGGTTGTAGTTTGAAATCCCGGCGTAAGTTATGGTTATAGCCCTTTAGATGGTATCTAAATTGCAATGTAGAAACTCTCAAGATAGTCCATGTCAATGCTATTAAATTTATAGAATAAACGTTGAGCAATGGTAGGTAACGTTTCTACGTAAAAAAAACTACTTGAAAAATTAACGTTCATAATCGTTATTCGATCAATCTTGCTGGTGGCGATAGAGTCATCATTTTCCGTTGTTGTTGGACACAGGCCTCCACCAATTAACATCACTACAATCTATCATCCGCGTTCAGTATCCATCTTGTAGGCATACATATCAATCCGTCAAAAAAACTTGGTGCTGTTCCCATTTGGTCTTAGAACAGTTGTCTTCTAATCGTATTGAGGGTAAATAGATTTGAACGAACGTAATTCGAGCGTACAGTCAGCCCCGGCCTGTATACGAGGTTTTGGTTAAATTTCGTAGCTTTACATTGTATCCACATTATGGAATAATAGTTGTAGACTATGAAATGGTTACCTTTTCCGTGTTTACATATTATTGGGGCTGACTGGACGACCTTTGGAGACTTAATCAGCGTCAGGTGGAAGTCTCTAGTATTGCCATCTGACATTATGCTGAACTGAGGCCCTTTAAGCACGGCGGTGACCTCTCGCGTCCGGCCCTGGTTCAATCTATGGTCCGGAGCGAGAGGGAATGGGAAGCCGTCGCCTCCTTCTGCGAAGCAGTCATGCTAGCGAAGGAGGTGGCGGAACGTGAGAGGGAGAGAACCTCACGTCCCAGCCGCCGCGGGAGACGCTCCGGGCGTCGGGGGGCAACCAGTGGCCCCCGGCCACCGTAGGCGCGAGCCTGTGGACGGTGAGTAATGGGCTAGCTCACCGTCCGCTCGTCCGGTAGCTCTTATGACGACAGGCCGTGTCGACGGCGCGTACGTGTTCCACGCGCGCCTCAAGGAGATGTCAGCAAACAGGAAGGGGCCCGAGAGGGCCGATGCCTGCCAGGGCTGCGGGTTGTTCGAAAGAGATACCGCGGCCCTGGAACACAAAGGGCGAAGAAGGAACATGGGTGGGTTTTAGTCAGTACAAGTCTGACACTCCCTCCCGCTCCGCCCAGAGCGGGAGAAGTCATTTGATGATTTCCCATCCGCAAAAAAAAAAAAAAGGCCCTTTAAGCATAAGTATTTGTTTGGGTGTTATGTTGTCATGCCACTAAACGCTTTTCTCTTCTTTCTTTCTTTGTATGTCTATATTAATGTTTTTTTTTTGTTTCATTGCAGAGGAGGCTTCTATCATCGGCAGTCCGGGCGAAGAGCTACCATCGCATTGGTGCGAGCATGAGATCGCTCGGCATAAGCGTAAGAAACTTAAACTGCAAACCCGACGTAGGTAAGCATATCCTGAAGTTAACACAAATGTAAAGCTTTGGACGTGTCATACCTATTTTGGAAAAATATGGGCCAGTGTAGTCGGTCCATGTAAAATACTGGTACTCAATTGAATTACCCTGATAGAATTCTATCCGGTTAGACTGGAAACGACTGAAGTAAGTAACAATATGTTGGGCAATAATAAGCTAATAATTAAAATTGTATTTATTTTGACACTGAACAGACTGGAATAGACACCAACACCAACAGAAAAAGTTCTATACTTGTAGCGTTGTAGGTATGTCTGCAAAAGTATGGACTACGCAGCATTAAAATAAAATACCGGTTGGCGCATGCGACAGACCTTTTTGGGCAGATTGCGTAGGTATCAAAAAGCGTAGCCTAGAACGCCCCCCAGCTAGATGGACTGACAGCCGCACACATAGCGCAGAACAAGTGTTAACACGCACTTTGGGAGAGTCCTACAGCAGCAATTAGGGCTGTGATAGGCTGAGTTACGACGTGCGTTTTTTTTTTTAAGATTTTGAAGTCGGTTTGTAATTGTAAACATGTTTAATATTTGTTTCACGTTCCCGAAATTTCGGCGCTATTGCTAGCACCATGATCATGGATAAACTGTAGATATTGCGGATAGGTGTTTATAATATAAATATCCTGCGAGAAACCCGTTTTCAGAGTAAATGATAATGTTAGTGAGAAAGTCAGTTTAAAAACTTATAGTTTGTAATTTGTTCAACAGAGAAATGGAAATCCCCGAGCAGCTGGAATTGGAGCGCCGCCGTCGTCGACGCAGGCGCCACCAACAACAAGTCCAAGGACAGAAGCCGAAGAAACATCGCACGCTGCTAGTCTCGGCTATCGACGAACAAGCTAAAGTTATACATGTAAGTTTACATCGGCATAATCTTGGTCAGGTGATCATTGTCATTGGCGGTATGAAAATTGCCATGGAATGGTGGCTTGTTTTACTCAGGCTAATATTTTTACCTTGAAAGTGAAGTTTGAATTTTTCAACGCTGCAGTCTAAAAATCTACCTACTGCTAATCTAACCCTAATCTAATACTAATCTTCCCCTTTCACTGGCGGATTGTTTGTCAGGCGATTTTTTGCGGCTGCTGTATGCGGCTTATCTGTTATATGTGCTACGGTAAATGTTTACAAATTATATGAATGATGTAGGCGGATTTTTGTAACAATTCGTGCCTACACAAGTTTGTAAGGGTCACAAGTACATTAATTACTCGCCTTCAAAGTTGTCTGCTAAGCGTAACAATCCTTCACATACCATGAACACTATAGAAACGGCATACAACAATAAGCATTGCTGTTGTTTTCCTCTACAAATTGCTTTCCCGCCATGTACACATGTGTGTTTGTGTACACAACAAAAGTTTCGTCTTAGTTTTAAGGGACGAAGTAGCTCAGTTATACATTCCCTACTTGCACTGTAGCGCCATCTATTTACGAATATACATAAGTTGACTTGCAAACCTCTAATTCTGTTGAAACCACCACCCGCGAGATGGCGTTGAATTAAATAGACCAAGAAGGTTAAGAGTTTTGAGCACAGGTGTCGTTAATTGACTCTATGGACCAGATTTTTGCTTCACAGGTTCCGAGTAATAAGCATAGGTGACGTTGCTTGGCTTAAAATGATAGAAATATAAAATAATACCGTTGAGGCCTAGACTTCGATCAACATATTGTGCAGGCGGTATAACAGTAAATAAACTAAAATAAATGAAAGAGGCTTGACATATTGGTCCATTTTTTCATGACAAGCAGCGCCACCTGAACATGTAAACTTAAACTAGCCGTTCTGAATATTCGCGAATTATGGTACTTAAACTTCTTATTGCCCATGAAGTGGCCCATACTTAGTATCTAGTAAAGCACAATACCTACATCTCATCTACTTTACTCAACATGTTTATGATACCTAATAGTCAAGTTTTGCCATTGATAGACATAGAGAAGTACGGAAGAAAACATGTAGCACCAACCACAAATAAACTGGGATAAGGGCAAGGAGAATAATAATTAGATTTCTATGAGGTCACTTCAATTGATACAAATGTACTAATAATTGTATGTTCATTTTATTTTTTAAATTAGCATGCTTTTATTATTGCGGAGTATGTCCTGCTCTTAAACATTTTTACAACACACAAGTACAATACAAGTTTAAGTACCATGATTCGCGAATATTCAGAACGGCTAGTTTAAGTTTACATGTTCAGGTGGCGCTGCTTGTCATGAAAAAATGGACCAATATGTCAAGCCTCTTACAGTTATTTACAACTCATGATATACCACATTTTATTCAAAAAATATACTTATTTTCTTTTGGCGCAGGTACTGGACCCCGATGAGCTACCCCGTCGCGCTCGCTATACGATCATGGTGACGGCGTGTTTGCTGCTCTTCCTCTGTCTGCTGCTGGTTGGGGTGACGCTGCGAATGGCACCTCTTATCGACGATATGGGTAAGTACCTACAGTAAGTTTGAAGAATCAAAGGCCAAATTACTATGCCTAAAATTTAGTCAAATAAATGATAGCAAAATTCAGGTGTAACTTCAGACCGAAACGCATTGGCATGGGTTTTTGGTATGGTAGGTGCCGGTAATCATATGGCTTAATTATACTCGTACCATACGACTGCATGTCGGTGTGACCTTGAGTTGGCCAGTTTCTACTGGTTGAGCTACGATTGACGTGCAGACTGTACTTATACTATTAACGGCAGTTAAAGGTAGGTTACAGAAGCCACCACCACAAGGGATGAGAACGGTAATTCTTGGTGATGATTTTCTTTTGTTACACTTCTTCAGAAAGATTGGCTTCCGAAGATTTTAATGTCACGTCACATATCACGACAATCTATATTTCTAGCGATAAACGGGCGTGTGGAGCAGGTCTCAATTTTCAGTTGTTTTCTATTTTTATAACAAGTAATAAACCTGCTAAAGCAACCATATTGTCGTGTGTTACAGTTATGTCATGTTTATTAAAAAAATATTATTCAAATTTAACGAATTTTATTATTATCTAAACGAGATACACAAACTATGATGTTCAAGGTCGACCTTCTAAACCAAACCAGGTGCTGCACGACCTCCGAAATGAAACCCTTACGACTAGGGGAAGAGATAGGGTGGTCTATTTATAGCTTAGATCATAGGCGTCCGTTTCAGTACACTTGAATAACTCGGTGTAGTAACTTTGTAGTAACATAGTGAGGGCTTATTTCACACTAGGTAGGTGGGTCACAGGCTCCAAATATTTACCCTCTCTGTACCTACCAACACAATAAAAAAAAAGTGTCCAATCTATTCATATGCATATTTTTTTATCTTTCATTAGTGTATTACGTACGTGATGTAAGTTAATTATACCTACCCTGTAACTTGACTGTCCTAGGGTGGAATCAGAAGGGGAGTTTTCAGGGTCATAGATCTGTTGAGATTAATAATTTATATGTACCTATTATCATGTTCTGTTGCGAATAATAAGAACGAGGTCACCAAGTGCGTCATGAACATTTAATTATTTATGAGGTATTAAAGTAGGCATAGCAGCGGGTGCCGTTTCATAATTCTCGAAATCCTGGAAATAACGTAAGTGACGTTTACTTTTGGACGTCATTAATATTTTTGTCGTCTAAAAATAGAACCGATTGAGTACCTGAAAATCAAAAGTCAGTCAATATTTCAAATGCAAATGAAAAACAAACAAAACTAGTGAAATACTATTATAATAAAATATTATCTACTAGAATATTGGATGTACATTTTTCTTTTCGGACTATACATTTTCTCTCTCTTGTGGTTTTAATATAATTAAATTCACGATACTCAAACACTCTATCTATGTCGCAATTACGCTGATAAATGATTAATTATAGATCAGGCAACGTCCTTGACAAACCTCATGAAGATGACAGACGCCTGGGGCATTCGTTCGCGGCGGGGGACCGGGCGTCAACGCCTTGGGCTGTCGCCTAGACATAACCACGCCTTATAATAGGCAAGGGTCCCACTGCCAGCGAGGAAGCGACTCAACTTCACAGACAGATGTGTTGCTGGGGACTTTGTTCCAGGATTTCTTCTTCATTTGTAGTTTAACTTGTTCTTAATCTGAATGTGGCATCATTTGGACAGTACTGTCTGACCCGTTTTCTGTCACATTTTTTTTAAATGTTGCACCATACATAACTTAAGCACCATGCTGTGATTGTTTATGATTGCTTTTTCGCATCATACAGGACCAGTTAAGTTTAAGTATTTACCAGTTAAGTGGATGTTTGTTTTCTTTTGATTATTTATTTTGATAGCATTGCGTTTTCCTGTGCGAGTCAAATAAATACTTTTTGGTTGTTTCTTTATGACCGCTCTAGTGGTTAAAGATGACAGTCGCGACAGGGGACGACGTCTTGTTGCTTTGATATAACCACACCTCAAGCGCCTGTCCCACCGCTAACGACGAAGTATACTCTTAACAAAAACCAATAATCTCAACACAAATGATCTGAATTTATGACCAAGGTTTGGTGACAATATTTTGAATTAAAATAGTGTAAGTGTCTTGTTCATTTTTCACCATATGGACAACTGTAGTCCTTGCACAAGTTTCACAGTTATTATGTCTTGTGGCTTCATATTTTGGTTTTTGACAATTCAAAAGTGGTTGGAACTGGTCTTTTAAAATAAACGCTTTGAATCCGATTTTTAAGCTAATTTTTGTAAAACTACTATACGAAACTCGTAAACGTACGAAAATTTACAGGTCTTGTGTCTGTAAAAGAGACAGTTGTATTAATAGTTGTTCGTTAACAGTTTATAACTTTCAGCCGCCGACAAGAACTCTGTCAAACCCTCTTCTTGCTAATCGCCGGCGGTACGACAGAAGCCTTATCGGACACGTGCTAGGAAACTAACTATTATACTTGAAATATTTGTTAAATACCTTAATCCCTCGTTAAGGATTTGTCAGCTGAAGTTTAACTTGAGATAACCGCTCTCTAATACTCGTTGTTATAACTGTGTAGCGACTTAGTTAAAGAAGTCTCTTTTTGATATCTTGAATTTCTTGTTTTGTGTGTTAGAGCCCAAATGGCTTGGCACGCGACGACGGCAAAAGACCGGACGGCTTGTCTTTGTTTCCTTGGAATATGGGGTAGGCCTTTGGTGTGGGACGCAACTTCCGTCGATTATCTTGCATCATCACATCTTCCAAGTTAATCGTGCTGTGCTGGCGCTTCCACTGCGGCAGCAGAGAACCTCAAGCGGCGTAAATATAGTGCCTTTGTGGTAACTATATTTTCGAGCCGTTTGGGGTTGAAACTGGGGCCGAGGGGTTCGAGTGGTCAGAGCATTTATAAGGAAATTTCCAAACGCCTAGTTGACGCTTTCCGCGACCCAAGGGCTGGGTTTTACCTTGGCCGGAGGCTAAGTATTGCCATACAACGTGGAAACACCGCTAGTCTCTTGGGCACGTTACCAGCTCGCAGCGTTGAGGAGGAGTTTTTTGACGTCCTTTTATAGTTTTTTGTTATGTTAGTTATTTAATTTATTAGTTTGTTAATCATTGTAATGTATATAGTTAGCTTCCTTTTATGAAATAAACATGAAAAAAAAATCTTGACTTTACGTTGATGTATGTATGTATAACATCCTGCACTGGGCCCGCTTGGTGGATTTTCCCATTCTCGCTCACCGACCCAGAGTCATGTGTCCCAGCAGTGAGAATATTATAAAACTGATTATACTGTATCATATGATTAGAAATGTTCACTACATTCGATTCAGACAAACATTATTGTGAGCCGTCTTCCCAAAACAACATTCTAGTTTCAACAAAGAGAATGAAAATATTGGTAAACCATTTTAAATATAAGGTCTGCACACATCCGCGGCAGTGTGCCGAAATGCACTTTACTCGCATAATATTTTGGATAGAATACCGACGGAACGACTACGTGGGAAAAGCTTGCGCGCACTACGTTATGCATGCAAAATAGATAACACCAAAAGTGCACTTTCCTAGATGTATAACCAGCTTTACTAACCATTACTCCAATGTTTTCACTACCTAACTCCGTAAATATCTAGCATTAACTTTATTTGACAGACGTCGTATAGATTTAAAGTTACTTATTTGATTAGTGATTTAGATCAACACACGACAAATAAATGAGTTTTTAAACAAAAATGCGAGTGACAATTATATGAACAAAATAAAATGTAGTCGTAGTTAGATTAAAAAGTTAAGTTAGTTCACAGCGCTAAAAGTGGTCATTACGATTTTGAGGCAAAAGTTGTAGCCCGTAGCAAGTTCGTAGCGCGTAGCTCGTAGCACAGTACGACCTCGGCGTAGCAACTTTCGTCGAGCAAATGGCGCTAAATGGATGTGAGGACAAATTCTTAAAGACTTAGCAAAGATTACATTTACTCTCTTATTAGTGTCTAATTTCGTTGTAAAACTTTTCAATTAACTTAGCCAAAGGCTTTCGTGGACATTCATCTATCTACGTAGATTGAGATGAATGATTAAATTAAAATCTCTTTCGAAACCTTTTGTTAATCTTTCTTTGTGGAGACAAGAACAATGTGAGATACGATCTTGACAACTTGGAGATAATGAAGTAAAAGAATTTTTAGATGTGCCTTTGTAATTTAAAGACTCGTGGCTTTACGGGGAGCATTCTAATTAATACTGTGTTTCGTGTTTGTATACAGGCTGTTGTTTTGCATCCTCGTCAAATTAGTAATATAATGGGTCGGTTATTTATATTTTTTTTTCGTATTTACGGAAATCGGTAAGTGTGAAGAACCACCCGTGTTTAAACGTGGCCCGTCGAATCCTCGCCCTATAACCGCGCTTTCATACATACAAACAATCTCAAACGTTTCTTGGATAATTTCTTATTGCCTAAGCCACGTTAAGGGGGTTATTCTGAAATACTGACAAGCAAAGTTTAATAATTAACTAGGTACCGTAATTTAAATTGATTATTTATGCCTTTTTTGACAACCTCCTGAATTTTGACGTGACTGCAAAACAACATCTAGTATAAATATGTACCTATAGTACATAGCGGTGCTCATTTGTCGAGTAAAACTAAATATGTAGTAATATTCGTGGTTGTTAGATACTTTATATTGTGGGTGGCGGTGTGAGAAACACTTTATTAAATTTTCAATTACGGTGTTAAGTTACGTGGGAGAAAGAAAAGCCTTTGTTTAGATGCTGTACGTGTTGCGAATATTATATTCATGAAGGGTTTATGCGGATCCAACCGAGC
Source organism: Cerastis leucographa (assembly GCA_963082945.1). Classification (NCBI taxonomy): domain Eukaryota; kingdom Metazoa; phylum Arthropoda; class Insecta; order Lepidoptera; family Noctuidae; genus Cerastis; species Cerastis leucographa. Next base: position 12,205,355 of record OY720356.1, on the reverse strand, counting down.
TTGACCGAGCGTACGACAAATATTGAACAGAAAATAAACAAGGAATTTATCGAGTATATAAAAAAAAAAACTCCAAAGTCGTTACGACTGTTGTTAAGTCTCATTAGTCTGGAACTTGGCATAATTATTTCGACTGTAATAGCATTTTCATTTAAAAGTACTAAGCGAATAAACATACCATAATGTATTCGTGGATTGTTTTTATCTTATTTTTGATAATGAATAAGTAGGTTGAGGTTTTCACGAATAGTTCTTTATATCATTGGTCTTAACTAGTTTTGTTCTGAGCCTTGAATAAACATAAAGATGTAATTTTTTTAAGTATATTACAATTAGTCTGAGAATCTAATAGAATTTATTTGCTCGATGCAAATAAATTATAAATTGCAGGCGAGCGACTACCCAAACGTCACTAACAAAACTTACTATCACTGAACGCTAAGGGTCGGGCAGACTAATATCTAAAAGAAAAATAACAGTATACTCGTAGTACGGTAAAATTGTCTTAGTTCACCTTACCTTTCTATATCATGCATTTGTTTGAAGAGCTTCCATCAGGCCCAAAAGACATACACACGATACGATGTCGCATCGTGGAAGAATGCGATTCTTGTGCATCGTAAAAATACACGACACGATGTTCTATCATGGTATGATACACAGAAAATACTAGGTCCATCCGTTTCTGTCCATCATTGCACACATTTACATATTGGACCCTGTAGGGCACAGCATAAAGCATAAAATGCGATTTAACGATGCTTGTCGTAGATTTCCACGACACCACATCGCATTGTTACACGACAACTAGGTCACAATGTACCACGTCGTATCCTGTGTATGTCTTCGTGCCCATATGTTTCTCTCTCCGTTACAACTAAGCTCAGTTATTGAAACCCAGTATTCAAGTTCGGATGTGGCGTTGGAAGTAATTACAGTCTATTCATCGTGGCTCAGTGGAACGACATATCTCTCACGCGGCTACGTTTATGCGTTTGTGAAAGCAAGATAACATATTATCATTATACGTATCTCGTATTCGAGTAGACTTTAATTGGATTAATAATGTCTCGTCTAGCAAGCTTTAACAGAATATATTGACCACAAAATATTTAGTAAAGAGATAATTTATGGGACTCGGAGTGACATAATGCTTTATATAATACAACATCACGCCTATAATCCCCAAAGGGCTAGGCAGAGGTGCAGCTAAGTACTTCTACTTTTCGTCAGTTAAGTTTTAGTCCCATGTGATACGAGGCGAGCCAATTTTTCAGACTTCGTGGCTACTGAGAAATTCCTGACGGAATAACCCAATAACACTTTGCCCGACCTGGCATTTGAACCCAGGACCTCGTGCTCAACAGTTGCGCTTGTGACCAGAAGACCAACGAGGCAGTCATATGGTTTTTATCCCGATAAAATACTTGGCTCATGTTTTAATCATCATCATCATCAGCCTGTATTCGTCCACTGCTGGACATAGGCCTCTCCCATGACACGCCACTGAGCACGATCCTCGGCCACTCTCATCCAGCTCTTGCCAGCCGCCTTGCAAAGATCATCGCTCCACCGAGTCTGAGGACGTCCTACGCTACGTTTACCGATCCGTGGTCTCCATTCAAGAACTCGTCTACCGCAACGGTTATCGGTTCTTCGGGTTATATGGCCGGCCCATTGCCACTTTAGCGTGCTTATGCGGTGGGCTATGTCGATAACCTTAGTTCTCTGTCGGATCACCTCGTTACGAACTCGATCTTTCAGAGAAACCCCGAGCATAGCCCTTTCCATAGCACGTTGAGCGACTTTAAATTTGTGGACCAACCCTACCGTGAGTGTCCACGTTTCGGCACCGTACGATATGACGGGTAGGACGCACTGATTATAGACTCTCGTCTTCAGACTCTGTGGAATTGGCGATGTAAAGACTCGACGCAGTTTCCCATACGCTGCCCAGCCCAGCTGTATTCTTCTGTTGGCCTCTTTCTCGAAGTTGTTTTTACCCAACTGCATAGTTTGCCCGAGGTAAACATACTCCTTAACAACCTCGAGAATACTGCCTTGAACTGCAATTGGTTCCGGACTGACATGTTCATTGAACATAACCTTGGTTTTATCTAGGTTCATCCGGAGACCAATGCGTTGAGAAGAATCAACTAGGCCATTCAGCATATGTTGCAAATCTTGCAGCGTTTCTGCCACGATGACGATATCATCTGCAAATCGCAAGTGTGAGAGGTACTCGCCGTTTATATTTATGCCGCGCCCCTTCCAGTCCAGCGTCTTGAATATATCCTCCAATGCATTTGTGAACAATTTGGGGGATATAACGTCCCCTTGTCTCACACCACGATGCAAGGGAATAGGCTTAGACTGCTGATTCTGTACTTGGACGGCCATAGTAGCGGCGTTGTAAAGACCTCTCAGCACTTGGATGTATCGCCAATCGACTTGGCATCGCTGCAGAGATTCCAGAACCGACCAGATTTCGATCGAGTCAAAGGCCTTTTCATAGTCCACAAACGCTAAGCACAGGGGCCGATTATACTCTTCTGTTTTCTGTATAATCTGCCGCACTGTATGGATGTGGTCTATGGTGCCGTAGCCCGATCGAAACCCGGCCTGTTCGGGAGGCTGAAACTCGTCGAGTCTTCGCGCAAGACGGTTTGTGATGACTCTCGAAAACAGTTTATAGACGTGGCTCAAGAGCGAAATGGGTCGGTAGTTCTTCAAAAGAGTTTTATCACCCTTTTTGAAAAACAACACGACAACACTCTTACTCCACGCCTCTGGAGTTCTCCCATCAAAAAGAACAGTATTGAAAATGCTCTGGAGCTCCTTCATTACAGGTTTACCACCAGATTTCAGGAGCTCAGTCGTAATACCGTCTTCTCCAGGGGCTTTTCCGTTTTTAAGCTGTTTGAGAGCCATCGCAATTTCGTCTAGGTTGACTTCTGGCAAGTCTTCCGTAAAGTGGCGTGTTAATGTAGCTCGGAACTTCTCATTTTCGGTTGAGATGCACGCGTAGCGTATAGCTGACTATAGAAGCTTTCAATTTCCGAAAGAACCTCCGGCCCGGAAGAAACGACTACTCCACTTGTAGTGGTCAGCTTCGTCAGATGACTTCTCCTGACTATGTTTTAATATCCATTCGTATAACACACAAAGGGTGCATATTGTTCACATACATTGGAAACTTGCAAAATATTAAACATTGATGGTATGAGCTTTCAATCTCCCAACTAAGTAATGTGGCCTTCTATGCTAACCAGATATGACAGAATATCAATATTTCACATGCAGCGACTGGCTTCTCGGCGCCCAAACAGCCAATTAATGTGCAATATTGACATTATAGGGTCAGTTTACAAACTTCGTATGAAAATGATCGCTCACCCGTTCAATGATGGTGTCAAACCCGTTTAAATTTCGTGATGAGCTGTGGCTATTATTTTACCACAAGCCCCTTTTGATTAACAACCTTCTACACAATAGTTTTCAACACACAAGAAATAAAAATACTTCTATACAATAAAAAAAAAGCTTTAGTGTCCCACTACTGGGCAAAGCCTTTCAATCCTGTTAATGTGTGGTAAATAAACATTTAAGAGAAATAAAATCACACACAATAGATATTATTCCACCAAAGCCGACACATATTTTTACTAAGATTCAATAAAACAATTACTTCACGGTGACTGGAATCGAAATATCATAAATCCGAAGATGTGTATTGTCAGCAATCCTTCGACTTATCCTCAAAGTCCACGGGGATATCCGCACCATTTTTGATACGGTTTTGCTCCAATACAATCACTTATAAATAAATGTTCGAAATGAATTGTATGGTTCTCGTAGGGGTATCGGAATTTTATAATATAATACTTCTTTTTATTAGTATTTCCTATATTCGTAGTGGTCAGTGGACATGGCTGAGCTTGTTGTGGTAGATAGTGATGTTGATGAAGGAAAAGATTTATCCTAAAATTCTTCGGTTTTGATAAAAAAGTGCCACATAGCTTGTTTTAATTTCTGCTTGTTATCGTACTTATTACTACACTAATTTGCGAAAATTGCGTATGAAACCTGAATAATAACGACACTTGAGGTCTCAAGTTAACTTACACATAAGTTTTATGTTAAACTATGTTACAAAGAGAATTAAGAGGCACTTAAATCTGTATTTAATTTCTTACACGTTTTACCTGTTTTATTTAATTATACCTACTAACAATAATTTCAACACGAAGAAATTCTTTTGATAAAAACCGATGGAAAATAATTAATGATGTTTGCAATGATCTTGTTTATAGACCAAGATATGTACTTGTATAACATAGGAATGTGTAAACAAAATAAAATATACTATGTTCTTAATAGAAAAATCAACGTAGCGTATTTACACTCGCGAAGATTTTTTCGCAAAAATAAAAGAACGCGATCGTTCACTATATTTACACAAACGAGTACAATTTAATTTACTGTAGTTTTACGAGAGTGAGAGTAGAAAATAAATGTTCAGCGAAATTATGATGACGTTTATGGCGTAATATCTTTAATATAGCTAACATATTGTGCAGTATAGTTGAAAACTTCGGTTGGTTGGTTGCGGCGAGTAATCATGCTCCATTCACCGTCCACATTACTCTGGGGGAATTTCACTAGCGTCCTTATACCACGGTATGATCACCGACAAAAGTGGCTAGTGAAAAATTTAACATGTACCAACATGTTGGTAATGAAATTACACAAGTTTGTTTGCGATAGCTAAACCAACAAGTTGATGCTTGCTCAGTTTATAAGGTCACCTTCTTGGTCTTACTAAATAAAAGATGCATGCGATCTTAGGAGCTTTTATTCTTGGGCAGACAATTTTCTTCGGTGAAATTGACACATTATATTGAGAATACAGAACGTGAGGCGTGACATGGCCGCTCCGTGTCTTTCTGTATTATGTGATACGTTGACGTTGCGATAGTACATTTCCCTCGTTATGGATATTGTTTCTTATTATTATTCATCTGTATTGGAAAGGTATAAGTCGCGGTTTAGTAATAAAAATATCTGAATTCCATTGTATTTTGCCGTTGGCGCCTACGGCCAAATGATATTAATCATAGTTGACAGATCATGTAGCATAACGACAATTTATTAACGATACTATTTTTTTCCTCTTTGTGGTCGAAGTTCTTTTATAGAACATACTTAAATATTTATTTATACAGAACTTTTTTACCCGCTTTCGCTTCTGACTGTAGCAAAAGATGCATTGTTATGGAGTGGCTACGAGTAAGATGGTTTCTACGTCTATAAGACACCGATAAAAAAGAGAAAATTTGACGTCGTTATTTGGTAAAAATGCAGAACAACATATAGCATCACGCAGCCAATCTCCAACGGATTAAGCAGAGATGTACCTAATAGATATACACCTACCTTTCAACAGAATAAATGCAGAAAATAACATAAAAAAAACATGTTATTATTATATAACACGAGGTTTACTTAATAAAGCCATTTACTAAAAAAACAATGTTCAAACATTACCAAATAATATCAGGACTCGAGATTTCATCCAGATCAATTTGTAATTAATATGAAGTCATTAATTAATCCGTTTGATATTGAAATGGCTCTGTAATCGTATCTCTACTGTAATTGAGGGATCACTTCTTAATCGATTTCAATGTTATAATAATATACACAGGATCCCATCTTAAAAAAAATACCGAGTTCGAAACCGAAATCAGACAAATCGATGAACATACACGAAAAAAATATATACCCATTTTCGTTTACTTGGTTCATAAACTCTTTGATTTTCACTTAAAAACCAAATTACTACACCGATTTCGATGAAATTTCTATGGGACCAGTAAAAAAGTATATACTTTTAAATAAAAAAAATATTTTTTTTAAATGATTCTTGAATGACGGTATTATGAGATAACAAACATACAAAAAAAAACATACAGTCGAATTAATAACCTCCTCCTTTATTAAGTCAGTAAAAAATTGTGCGTCCATACCGCGAACATTCGAGTGTTTGCCCAAATCCAATCATTTACTTTACTTTAATCATCAGGTTTAATTTGCAAAGTAAATCTGATGATTAAAGTACAGTGCAAGTCAAGAAGTCTTTATCAGATAATTTTCGTGCTTGCAAAAAGCTATCTTGTCGGTCTGTGTTCAACGTATCTGCTCAAAACATAACACAAGGTTTCTCCGTATCTAATTCTCCTATACTACCGTCCACTCCGTTAAAGTATGCTGGACTGCAACGAGCTTAACTTGCACAGAGAATATGGTATGAGTCTTATCTCGGAATAGTGCTATTCTAAGACCTCTGTCTAACGTCATTTAAAGCTTAGAGCACAATTCCATGAAACATCGTTTGATATGACCGTGTGACTTGGTGACGTAAATTGAACAAAGTGAGACTGCGTATACGAACTCTCGGCTCTACTACTCAGCTCTGTCTAGAGAGAACGATATGTCATTTGGTCATTTGATGCCGAAAAACTGCCGATCGTCGTCGATTCAATACCTTGTATGAAGTCTAAAAATCAAGTGCATCTATTGTAGTAGCTCGCCATCTTTGCACATAAACATCATGCTTTTACTTCCCCGAATATTTAGGTAGACGAAGTACCTATACCTAGTATACACGACACACATCACGCTAAACTTTTCCAGCACGACATGGCCTAACTTTGAATAGATTTCCTGTATAATAACTAATAGGAGATCCGCATAAACTGTCTTTGTTTAGCTTAATTGGTTGTCTTGCGTACACTATCAATTCGCCAGATAGGTCATTAACCGGGCACTAGTCTAGGCTCCCGGCTACTGAAAAAATCCTAATAGAAAAACCTAAGATCTTTGTGAACTAAGAACACATGGAAATCGAATCAGGGACCTCTTGCCCAGCAGTAGCGCTATCATTATCTGTCTATTGCTATAAGTATATACAAGGTGTTGTTTTGCATCCTCGTCAAAATTCACGAGGTTCTCACGAAAGACTTATTTAATCAATTGAAATTACGGTACCTTGGTAATTAATAAACGCTGATTTTTTTGGTTGTTCATTTTTGTCAGTATTTCAGAATAACGCCCTTAACGTGGTTTAGGGAATAAGAAATTATCGAATAAACGTTTGAGGTTGTTTGTATTTGTGGAAGCGCGGAGAATCAGACGGCCCGCGTTTAAAACACGGGTGGTTCACACTTACCAAATTCCGTAAATAAGAAAAAAAAAAAATACCTACCCATTTTATTATTGATCCGGGACGAGAATCATTAGCAAAGTTACCTCCTTGAATTTGACGAGGATGCAAAACAAAACCTTGTTCATACTAATATTCATTTTGTTAACTATAGTTATTAGAAACAGGGTCATAGACAAGATGGCTGGTTGTCTCAAGCAGACGACGGTGGTTCCACCATTCATAGCATATTGTTATCGTGTATGTATTTCACGAATTTGGTGAATTTCTCTCGTTAATTACGCTCTGACAAATAATAATACAATTTCTGAATTATCGATAAATCTTGTGCTACTACAGGGGTATTTCCAATATTATTTTTTTTGTTAAGCAAAGTCTGTGTCTGATGTTAATAAAGCATTCATGAATAAAAATACCTTTTCTAATTATATTCTTGGTGTGTGGTACCAATCAGTTTTGATGTTCAAGATCGTGTTATTTAAAAGAATCACTTAAGTTAACATCGCCATTCTCTTACCCTTATTATTTAATTTATTTGGGGTCGCCGCAGCATGTCTTCTTCTTCCATATTTCTCTATTACTTGTCATCTCATCAGACCTCACACCACAATCACACCTCTTTTCTTGCCATTTATGAATAAGAATAAGTTTTTTTTTTAAAAAATTATGATATGAACTTCCCGTTTTAAAAACATGAAGCGTGTATCATCCTAATCGAGGCAATTTTCTTTGTTTCGCGAATAAATCGATACTCGTTTGTGGATCCATTGGGGCTCGTCAGACGTATCGATTTCGGGCCCATCCGCTAACGCTAACGAAATCAACACGGTTCTGTGGGGTCCGTTGCCATGGAAACGGTCCGTTTAATTAATAAATTAGAATATAAGATAATCACCTGGACCCGTTGAGGTCAGGTTCGCAGGTTTATCAGTGAGGTCCGATCCACATGGTAACAAGATCATACAGGCTCATTGAAATGGGTTCTCACCACGGTGTCAAAAAGAAGACATTTCGTACGTATTCTGTACGTTTAAGTAATTATTTTAATTTCGTATGTCTACATTTACCTGAAATCAGAAAATTATACATTTCACTGTGGACTGTTTAAGATTTCGCTGACGAGATTAAAACGTTGTATTAACTATAATAAAACTACATTCCATTACGAACTAAAAATTCGCTGAAAAATTCTCGTTGGGGATTTTATCCCAAAAATTCTTAATCCCGCATTAGTATGAAAAATCACGTGCAATTCTCATGCTGTCCTATTAGCCGATTTCACCTGAAAACCCTACGTAACGAATGCTTTTTGTATCAAACTGCAGCTGTCTGCTTGCATTCGAGTCTTTTTATTGCAGTAGTAAAAATGAGATAGCATGGCATGAAATATACGAGTTGTTAGTCTCCAAGGCAGATCATTTATTAGGTCAGGGATTGCCTTTTTCAGGTCAGTTGTGGGTGTATTCTTACTAGTTATTAGTGATACAGTCTTATGATTTATTTCATTAACAATACCTACCCATATAACGTAATTATGGGTAGGTATTGTAGGGTTGATCGAGATTTAAAGTCGTAAATTAGTAGCTAGTAGTAGCCTTTCACATAAGTATCCGTTTAATAAATAAATGATCAGGTTTAAAAAACATAAATACTAAACCGTAACCATAAATCATATACGAGACGCAAAACACGTCTCAATGATTTTCATAAAGAGGCTTATCATAAGCCGTCGATAGAACGCCAGCTGAAATTGGGAATTTCTAAGCCATTTTATCTTTAGATTCGACGTTAGGGTTGGCAAAGAAATGTGATTGTCTGATTGAGAAAGGAAAGAGGGCAAATTGAGGTAATTAAAAGGTCTGTGAGCAGACGTTGTTGGTAAGGTAGATAAATTTATTTGGGGCACGTTGTCACCGCCCACGTCCGCGGCTGCGAGTCACCGCTCCGATAACGTCACTCACACTTGACGCTACCTTGGCTTACCACTCGTTTTTACTAAGACCGAGATTAAGTATGAAGCTCTATAACTAAGTATGGCTCTTTCGTTTTTGAGGTACGTAGATAAAGGAATTGAAGCGATCCTTCAGTGGAATTTCAGCCCGTATTTTTGCGGAGACACGTTCGCCGAGCTTACAATAACGTCAACGGTTTTGTTATCTATTTAGCCCCCTCTTTAGGGCTACTTGTCATGTGCTTATGATCAGCGTGATGAAGACAGTGCAATGCTTTGTCAGGTAATATTTTTTATGTTTCACTTAAACTGTTTGGTTGATCAAGATTTGGTATATTTAGGCATGCGTCGAATCATAAAGACAAATTAAACGTAATTAGTCTGGGTAAGTTTATCTGATTTTCTATTCGGTATTTTTGAAGTAATTAAGTTATGGGGGAATAGGGAAGAGACCGAGTACAGTACATGCTAATAATATAATCAAAATTCCCCACCAGCTAAGCCCCCATCTTACTCCAGCCTTACAACTAAATAACATAATGCATAATCTTATCCGCAAGCATAATCTTATCCGTAAAAACCCATTTACATATTTACTACGGTAAGGAATATTGAGTTACGATTATCACATCTCAATTTCATACGTCAGTAATTCTTGGATCGCTAAATCCGAATTATGCAAACGACGTGCGAGCTACGCCGTCGCCGGACGACACTGCGTTCTGGAATGAATAATGGCACGTTGAATTGGACACATAATTAATTTACCACAACATGTTTACCATACTCCTTGTCAAGGAGGCTGAATGGAACGTGCATTGTTGCCTTTGCCAATCTTTTTTTTCTGTGAATTTGGATTTCGTTCTTCAGTTTATTTCGAAATTCGAATGCAATATTGCAAACAACAGGTTCAACCCTATTTTACCGTTAGAACAACATTTTAAATAGAGAAGCCATTAGTAGTTTTGCATAGTAAAATAATTATATTTTCATCAGTGTTTTCATAATGGATAATTTTAAAACTATGCGTAGAGGAAATACGAAAAAAAAGAGAAAACAAAACACTTTTTATCTCGACCGCAGACCTCCGGAATATAAAATGAAATATTACTTTTCTTTGTTACTCAATAACGAATAACTAGGTCAATGACTTTGTCAAAATATAGAAAGTCGTAACCGACACAGCAAAACAAAAAAGATCTAAAAATAAACAGGAAAGAAAAAAGTAGTAGGTAAGTATTCTAATTCTAGAGCAACTATTTGCTTAGGTCATAATTAAGGATTGGGAAACTTGAAAAAAAAAATGCATGTAGACTCTTTTGTCTTCAGCCTAAATAAATATTGAACAGCGTTACATACTTTGTAATCATAATTACTGTAATTACTCACCGTTGGATTTATAATGACACAGTTGTGCGCTGGCCGTTTAATTAAAACTGAGCTTTTAGCAGTCTTTGAAGCTGTGATTTTAATAGTTAAAATACTTGGAATCGTTTTATCTATATATTATAATTTTAATGATTACTAGCTAGCTGTTGCGTAGAAGACTTTGTTGGTATAGAATCGCTTCCTCGATAAAACCCGGATGAAGTTATTATTAAAAACTAGTATTTGCCAGCGGCTTTGCTTGCCATATGGTTAGAAATGATTTCACGAAAACGTTTTTAATATAGCCTATGACAGCCGGGGATAATGTAGCTTCCCATTAGTGAAACATTTTTAGGGTTCCGTAGCCGAATGTCATGTCTGTCTGTCTGTCCGTCCTTATGTCACAGCCATTTTATTCCGAAACTATTAGGCCTAAACAGCTGACACTTGGTTGGTAGATGTATTCTGTGAACGGCTTTATGATTTTTGTATAAAAAATATAGATTAAGGATATCCTCTCCCCACACGGAAATGAAACTAAAAAAAAACATCAAACCTATAGGTGCGGGGTGTCTAAAGATAGATCTTTAAAAATGACATTGAGGTTCCTAAAACCATTTTTTTCAAAGTCAATCGTTGAAATATAGACTCTTCCAAAGTGGTAAAACGTCCCCTCCTCTAATTTCTAAAATAAGTAATATTGGGATGTAGAACGTAAAAAAAACTTCCAATGAAAATTAGTTTGAATAAGATTTGATATTTAGGTTTTGACATATGGGACTTTTTTACCAAACTGCAGCAGTAACTTTGTTTTTCATTAGCTTACTATGAAAAACAAATTTAGTTTTGCGGTTGAGTGGAGCGTACTACTGAATGACCATTCAAAATATTATTATTAAAATATTGATTGTTTATTATTTAATAAAATATTGTTATTATATTGTTTGGGGCTATGGAACCCTATGTGCGAGTAAGACTCGCACATGGCCCGTTTTTTAGAATCGGATCTATTTCCGGAGATACTTCTTTACAATTACAACTAACCTTACGAACATACAAACTTACCTCTTTATATCTTATCTCTTTATATCATTAGTTCAAACCACATTAAATCTTACACTCTGGAACATTAATTCAAGTCATTATCTTTATCGCCTGTACATTGTTTGTCACTCAGTCATGTCACGGAACTGTTCCATTTAATTAGACAAGATACCAAGAACAATTAGTAAACCAACTTAGGTACAACTATGAAAAAGTAACTAAAACTTCCGAAGAACAGTCTCGGTTTAGTTCAGTTGCTATCAAACATCAAGTGGTTATAAAAAGAGTGTTCTATCGAGTAACTGCTTCGCCACGAGCTACACGTTCACACAGGGACACATCAAGCATTTTTTTTTTCATTCATTTCTCCACACTGCGTATTTCTCCTGTATCGTGGGTGTTTTACAAACATTTAAACTCACATGCACAATCAGCTAGACCTAGAAATATTTGTTAGACATACAAATATTTGTTCCGTGCGGGGATCGAACCCGCTACCCGCAGCGCAGCAGTCAATTGCTCAACCAGTGCGCCAGCCGTGCCGTTAACAGCCTGTATTACAGACTGTGCTTTGTACAGATTTCTCGTAAAATGAGAGAATAAACTAGTTTTGTATAGCTTGATTGGTCGCAGTGCAGAAAGTTAATGAAAGAAATTGCCGAGAACATGCTACGAGTCAGCACGACGCGATTTTCAACGCGACGGTACTCTCGCGAAGGTAAAAAGACGTGAAAGCGTGTGTCGGTTCGACGTCGAGGTCGTGGACGGGGCGTAACGCACGGGGATCATCGGCGCTCTCGCTGGAGTTGGCTCTCATTAGCGCCGGGGATAGTCGGGTCGCGTATACCATTACCAACGCGCCATGGCGACGCCAGCTGAGATGCAGCATCGTACGGAATAAACTATACACAGTTCACGAGAAAAATTACACATTCAAAACATGTCGACAAGATGCATGTCATATAAAAAGTTAATAGCCTCACAAGCTGTAATTAAGGCTCTATATCTACCTATCTTTCATACGGGGAGCACGTGGCTTATTAATAACAGCCGCTCGGGTCGATATTCAGGTTAAGCCGTGCTTGCTTAGGTTAAACATTGTTTTAAACTTTTACGGTTTTTATCTGAACTTATACTATCACTTACGGGAATATCTTCCATGATCATTTATTGTTATGAGTTCCCGATATTTCGACGCTGTTGCAAGGGCCATGATCGTGTGATGGCTGGAGAATGCGGGTGGATGGAAAATAAGTAATAATTAGGAGCAGTCAAATCTGTCTACCCTCTTTCTTTGTCTTTTGCTACGCGAACCACTGGCACTCGATACAAAGTCACGGCAAAACACACTCACAATATCACTAGGTTTTGTGGAGTCCTTATTATGACGCCGGCTATTTCTTTTGAGCATGCCTATCACTGGATTCCCACTCCGCTACTGAATGTCGAAGTTTGAAATGTCGACGTATGTTAGTTCTAAAGTACAGGATCTCGATGTACGCCAGTTCGAAAGTTCACTGGAGCGAAGTATGCAAGGCCGACGTATCGTTAGTTAGAGAGCATAATTGTTAAAGAGCGAGCGAAGCGAGTTCTGGACTTGGGGCACCCCGACTCGGACAGGTTAGGTTCGAAGGGGATGGCGGGGTCTAGTGAGCGAGCGGAGCGAGCGAACTAAGACCCCGACATCCCCTTCGTGTTAGGTTACTGTAAACCCTGCAGACAGAAATAGGAGCCCCGCGTAGCGGGGCTACGTCAACTATGCTTTTAGGGTTTCTAACTAACGATACGTCTTGAAATTTTGTATTTCGGTATTTCAATTGCTTCTCTTCAACGTCAGCCTTGGCATGTAATACTTGTCCGTTGGCAGAATACGTGGCTTGTGAAACTCCATCCAGTGATTAGGCCCTGACTGCAGTAGATGTTCAGCTATGGCAGATTTTTGCACATGATTGTTTTTCACTTCCTTTATGTGTTCTTTAATGTTATTGCGGCATGAGACAGTTCGCTTCTTTTGACCGATGTATGAACTGCCGCAACTATAGTCAATTTTATACACCCCAGGATGTACATATATACGGGATTATATCCTTCGGGGAACGCAAACTTTGCGTAGTCTTCTTATGCAGAGTAAAAACAGTCTTTATTGAGTATTTAGTCAGTAATGATCGATCTATCTTGTCCATTACTCCTCTAAGATATGGCAAGAAAGTTGGTTGACGCTCCTCTATAGATCTGGCCACTCGCATCTTTTTTGGTCTTACTCCTCCACTATTAGTTTTGTAGCCATTCTTATGCAAAACCTCATGTACGTGGGCTAATTCCCCAGTGAGATGTTCAGAATCACACAGATCAAATGCGCGATTTGTGAGCGAGGTGACTACGGACTTAAATTGACGGAGATGATGATGCGAGGTGGTATGCAAATAGCGGTCCATTTGAGTCGGTTTTCTGTATACTGAATGGCTAAGGGTGACCTTAACGTCAAGGAATGCCAACGCCCGATACTTCACTTCTTCTGCTGTGAAACGTATTGCAGTGTGAATGCTGTTCAGAGGATCCAAGCAAGGCCAAGTATTACCCAGTGCTAACAGGGTTGTGGAGGTCAGATAGGTATCCGGTGAAAGCCGACCCCGAAATAGTTGGGAAAACGCAAGCAGATGATGAACTACCTACATTCCATAAACGTTCACTCATGTTTGAAATAGACACGAAAGTTTACAAATTATTTCGCGTTCATCATTAAAGTTGTAATATTCTCGCGAGAATTCCAGCTTTGTAGAACTTGGAGAAGCAAATGAATGTGAAAAGAAATGTGGCAAAATGATGCGTAGAATGAGTTTTTATTTCAATGAATAGCAATCAGACAAAGTCGTGGCTTACAATGTAGGTAGTTAAAATCACTACGATGTCATTTAGGCACTCTACGAAGCTACTCATACTTTTTTTTTTTTTTTGCGGATGGGAAATCATCAAATGACTTCTCCCGCTCTGGGCGGAGCGGGAGGGAGTGTCAGACTTGTACTGACTAAAACCCACCCATGTTCCTTCTTCGCCCTTTGTGTTCCAGGGCCGCGGTATCTCTTTCGAACAACCCGCAGCCCTGGCAGGCATCGGCCCTTTCGGACCCCTTCCGGTTTGAAGCTACTTATACTTTACGCACAGTTTTTACGAGTTAGTTCTGATTAGTGTGAGGATGTGTGATGTTTAGCATGAGGTGCTGGGTTCGATTCCCAGCTTGGTTAAAGTGCTATTGGGTTTCTGTCAGGAATTTCTTAGTAGCAGATACGGAGTCTGGATTAGTGCCGGTTGATGCCAATAGGCTCGCCCCCTATTACATAGGCTTAATATAACTGGCGATATGTGGTTGTTTTACTATTAGGTTCAACCCTTCGGGGATTACAGCCGTGATTTTATGTTTTTTTTTTTATGCAATTAACTATTCGTATCATTTATTGCTAGGTGAATAGAAACGGCTTCTATTAACTTTCTTCACTCTGAAATGTGTAAATGTCAAGTATTAAGCTACTAAACTGTGCGAGCACTCTCTATGTCTGTGTGTGAACTTGTATTTAGGTATATAGCGTTAAGTGGTGTCTACGAGCGCGTTAGAACTTGTCAAACTGCAACGTTCATGAATAAAACAATAATGTGTCGCGAAAACCTAGTTTCAGCACCCTTTCAAGCAATCAATCCGAAGTTTCCGTCTAGCCAGTAATTTATACATGACAACTATGGTAGGTGAAAGGCCGTTCCTTTATTATAGGGGGCGCTTTTGTCCACAAGTTAAGTTATTCGGTTCATGCAAGTTCAGCTCCGCGTATAGAAGCTGATGCCCCAATATTGGATCTTTATTGTTACGGTTAGAAGTTTACATGGAAGTTGAGAATTCTGTTGGAATGGCGTTCGATGTTTTTCAATCCGGGTACTGAAATAAATATGATGACTATTTTCAGAGATTGCAAAGCTGATGGAAGCAGATTATCGCTGTGTTTGGCCGACTTAGATTTTTGCATTTCCTACGTCCTCAGTTCCAGTCAGCTGTGACTCCAAATATAACATACCATAACATCACGCCTGTAATCCCTAAAGGGTTAGGCAGAATCGTACTTAAAAGTACAACACTCATATTTTGCCAGTTATTTTTGAAATCCCATGTAATAGGGGGCGAGCCTATTGCCATCAAACGAGCATAAATCGTGAGTCCGTGCCTACTACTGAGAAATTCCTGATGGAAAAACCCAATAACACTTTGCCCGACCCGAGAGTCGAACCCATGACCTCAGGCTGAGCAGTCGCGCTTGCGACCACTCGACCAACGAGACAGTCCAAAATTGCATCCCGAAATAACGTGCCACGGATTAACACTCCACCACAGTTAACATTGAAATAAGTAATGCGTTAGGGAAGAAATATAGAGGCGAAGATTTCGGCAATTTCTGCTCACTTAACATTCGACGAGCCTCCCTAAAATACTTCGGACCATAGTGATTTCCCTTGTAAGTGATTATTACTGAGCTCCTTTTGTTACAATGTGAACAATAGAAAAGTTCTACATTAGCTATGTTTGTTTTGATCTCCTTTTACACCATAAAACTACGCCACTCACTCATAAAAATGAACGACATTGTTTTCTTAGACCTTGACTTCTTATAAAAACAGCTCTATAAACATTTTACAGTTCGTTATATCTACCCGCAAAATATTTTCCCAATTAAACTTTTAATAGATTTCTCATTTTGATTCGGTCGTTTTCCATATATGTAAATATATTCAAAAGCGTGCTTATCCTCAGTTAGTCCCGCGGAAGGTTCTGTACTTTGTCAGCACATTTTAATGGAGCTCGCGGCACTTGGGACACGCGGGGCATGGCGGGTCACACTCGCAATCGCGTGGCCCGTCTTCGCACACTTATGCCGTGCGGACGACGCCTTCCTACTTCAAGCTTTGACTCCGTAGTTTGGAAGAAATGTTTCTTATGTACCGTTCTGCTTTGAATTGTAAAGTAATCTTGAATGGAGACGCTGAAAGATATTATTATAAATTCAGATCATGTTTACGAGTGGCGATGTTATGGCTCACGGGATTTGCGGTCAGGAACCCCTATTTCCTTTACATTATGCTGTTTACGAAAATAGCAGAGGCTTTTGGGCGATTGTTGGTTACGGACTTAACCGTATTTATCGGTAATTCTCGCTCCATCTGTTTTAGGAGCAATTGTCTTTTCTGGATCATTGTTATGGCGTCCTTACGAAATAACAGCGTTTACCTCTTTTTGTGTCAAAAACTCTAGAGTTATAATCGAAAAAGTTTAAATCAAAGTAATTTTATTTTTCCGTACCCTTGAACGTAATTATATATACAGGGTGTAACGGAAAGGGTATATACATCTCCATATTTTTTTTTTGCTGAAAAACATGTTTTATGATCAGAAACATGTTTAGTTTGATGGTCTGTAACACACCCTTAAGGATGTATATACCCTTTCCGTATATACATCTATATCTAGTAGTATCTGTATCTATATCTAATATATATTATTATCTAACTAGTGTTTTATGTATCAAGACGTGTAGGTAAAGTAATATTGATTACATTCTATTTAAGACCCCATGCGTTACCATCTAAAATTCTATTTCCCGTGTTCCACAAACGCCATAATAGTATTTCCTAAAGGCATTTGTCCATTTAAATGCAGCAGTTAAGAGAATGACATTCGCAGATGGTTTTATAACAAACAGTTTTTGAGCTCCACAGTTTTTCACGTCGCGGGTGTTTGTGGCACTTCATTTGATTGGAGAGATACCTCTATACGTATATTTCTTTAACACAAAGAAACCTTTGTAGGTTTGGTATCTGTTCTGTGGTTTGTGGGTGGGCTGTGCTCATCTAATTATGACGCCCATGGCAGTGTAAATCAGCTGTATTATTGCTGCGGATTGGGCAGTGTTCTAAACGATTATTATACATTTTTGTATAATAATCGTACATGAAACTGAAACTAAAAAGAAAAATTTCATCAAACATCATCATCTAAAAACACCCCGCAAGTATAGACTTGCGCGTTTTTAGATAGGTCTTTAAAAATGACATCGAGCTTTCTAAATGCATTTCTTCTCAAAGTGAATCGTTTGAAAGATAAAAACTTCCAAAGTGGTAAAATGTGTCCCACTAATTTTTCAAATATGAGGAGGAAAATTCTGAAAAAATATAGAACGTAAATAAAACTTCAAATGAAAATTGGTTTTAATAAGATTTGATGTTAAGTTTTTGAGATATGGGACTTTTTTCATCAAACTGCAGCAGTAACTTTGTTTTTCATTAACATACTAAGAAAAACAAATTTAGTATTGCTGTTGAATGTAATAATACAATACAACATATGAATGAGCCTTCAAAATTATTTTTAATATATTGTTTCTTGCTACGGAACCCCGTGTGCGTGTGAGTACGACTCGCACTTTTTTCTTGTAAATAGGTTTTTTTTTTTGGAAATTCATTTAATTCTTTGCTTCGCTGATGATTCAGTTCAAAAGGTCCATCATCCCTTTGAATAGAATCTATTCAATAGATGATATGAAATCATCCGGAATTCCTGAAATCCAAAAAATTCGTTAATAAAGAATTGAAAGAGTGAAATCGATTGAACTTCAAAATAAAATTCACAGTTTCCGCAGTCGCCAACAGTCAAAAAAGAATAAAAATCAAATCTTTTGTGATGTAATTGAACTCGTACACCGCAACGTTTAAAAACGATTTTTGCTATGCGGCCTTAAGTGAACATTGATCTAATGAAATACCTTTCAATTGTTAGCGTTGCTTCAGTACGGGCGAACCGTTTTATTGCGTGCTAGTTTGTTTGAAAACGCTCAGCTATGCTAAATGTTGTAATATTCTGTTTCGATGTGCACTAAAGCTCTTCGAAGTTATTCTTTCCCAATAGCTATCTTTTTTCGCTATTTTATGTAAGGGTTTCATATACTACGGTTTTATTCGCGGCTTCGCTCCTGTTATGTACGGAAATTAACTCACAAGAACGGTTTTAATGTAGCCTATGACACTCAGTGATAATGTAGCTTCCCGTTAGTGCAAGAATTTTCGAAATCGGATCAGAAGTTCCGAAGATTTCACTTAACATACAACCTTTTACCTCTTTAAAATATGAGTATAGATAATGTTTACTTAGGCGTGCTACACACATGTACGAGCCGGCCTAATTCGGCAAAACCGAACGGCAAAATGTACAATCGATTTTGCCGCCCGGCTTGTGCCGACATAGTTCGACATTTACGTAATAAACATACGAGTAATCTTTACGGATGACATCATTTCAACGCACCTACGTCATTACATCTTTGGTGAACAAAACGAAATTACACGTAGCGCGGCTTTTAAACTGTCAAAATAAAGACTAAAATCCATCATTCAGCCGATGTTAGAGGAAAAGAATAACAGTGTATCGTCCCACCATAGTTTACAACCTGTCAGTTGGGAGACGGGTAATCAAATAAAGCTCGTAATCGATAGACCAAACGGCCTGTATCTTTGTATGTTTTTTTTTATGAGTAGGTATCTACCACAGCGTAAAACTCGCAGAGATTGATTCTAATCAATCTCTGCGAGTTTTTTCTTTAGATTAAAGACGTTCTGACGAAAAGAGTCTTTCTGACTTTCAATAAATCTAGAGTACAATAAAAACCGGCCGAGTGCGAGTCGGACTCGCGCACGAAGGGTTCCGTACCATTATTTATAAAAACGATTAAAAGAATCACTTTTTTGTATGGGAGCCCCCTTAAATATTTATTTTATTCTGTTTTTAGTATTTGTTGTTATAGTATCAATAGAAATTTCAACTGGCTAACTATCACGGGTCATGAGGTACAGCCTGGTGACAGACGGGCAGCGAAGTCTCAGTATTATGGTCCCGTTTGACCCTTTGGGTACGGAGCCCTAAAAATTAACCATTATTAACCCTAGAAAGATAAGTATTTTCTATTTTTCGAAAATGTTTTAGTATCTTTTTAGGCCCATGTATCCTGGTTATGCGTATGAAGTTTCATTAAATTAGTTGTGTCATTTCGGAAAATAAGGACTTAATAAACGCTCTTAAATATAATTTGCACAATATTCAATATTCACATCGCATTATTGCATCATCATCATCATCAACTACAGCTCGACTTCACTCACTGCTGGGTCTATACCCAGCTGAGATGCTAAGAGAGGCCTATGCCTCTCTTAGCTGATACCAAGCTCCACGTTCTTGTGCCAGCCTTAGCCAAGATATTCCCGCGATGGTAACAATGTCGTCTTCAATGTCAGCAACTTCTCTTTCCAATCCTTGGACGCCACTCGGTTATTGCATTGGTACTTATAAAGTAGATATTTACACGGCCCAGCTTCAGTTCATCATCAGCCTATAATGTTCCCACTGCTGGGACACAGGCCTCCTCTCTATGAGAGGGAGTGGGCTGTAATCCAACACGCAGGCCCAGTGCGCGTTGGTAGATGTCACATGTCTTTAAATTTTCAGTTCTAGGACATGCTGGTTTCCTCACGATGTTTTCCTTCACCGTTTTTAAGGGCAACGTTGATGAAATAAATTACACAAAGAAATGCGCCTGCCTGAGTTCGAACCTACGGCTTACTGCTCGTAAGTCGAGGCTGCCATCACTGGGCCACTGCTGCTCTCCAGGTTCAGCATCAATTAAATGAGTTAAATTAAAAGTACAATGGTTATAAATAAGACACCAAATAAATGTTTTTAAACTGACATGCTCACTAAATCTATCATTAACACTGAAAATCGGATCGTTACCCACAACTAATGGTAAATATCCTGTTTTCTGTGTTAATGATAAGCCACCAAATAAAGCTCTCCGTGTACTTCCCCGTTTATTATGCATACCGCGCCTCTTTGTAATCGGACAAAGATTTTTCAGTCATGAGCGACTTCTAAGAATCCCTTTGGACTCTTTGATGAACATACTTTTCTTGTTTAAATAAGACTTCGAATGTAAATATAGCTTGTTTAGTCGGATTTGCGGTCTGTTGTGAAACCGCTGAATGGCGATAAAACTCTTGCAACCTAAGATTTGAAGCGAGCGGAATGGTTGAACTAAATTCAGTTGATTAAAAATTAATATAGTGAACGGAAAGTAGAAAAGAATCATTGTAAGTTGTGGTTGTCCATTTTTTATAACCTGAAGCTTCAGTGAGTTTTGATTGTGTGTACGGAAATCAAATTCACAAATCAATTATGTGAATATACTATAGGGGATAATACATTTTTTTATTTCTTTGTCCGTCGGGTAATTTATATTAAAGTATTGGACACGTATTTTTTCTTTTTTCACGTGGTCATAAAATTACGGAGATATATTGAGTTGAAATGGCGCATGACGTCACATGTAGGTAAGTTTTATACCTATTTGTGACGTAGTAAGCCCCCACTCTCCAACTTTAATGAGTTCTAACTAAGTAATTTTTTGATATTTTGATAAAACAAAAAATACGTGTCTAATATTTTTGTATTACCTGTCTGACGGACAAAATAGAATGTCGTTTTCTTTACCCAGTCCGATCCCCTATTAAACCGTTGGGTATTGGCTCGTTTGTTCCAGATACATTTCTTTCTGCGTAATAGTTTCTGCTTTTTTTTTCTGAAAATTCCCAACACGATATCTCTCAAATTACAAATTGTCATTTTGATATCTAGATATCAGTAGTACTTACGTGCCTACGTATCTATATTTTATCAGGGTCCGGTATTTGGCCAAGTTAATCACAAATCCTTATTATTTACCCTTTAAAGGGGTAAATTGTGGTGTTAATCCCCCTTACAGAATGTTTATATTGTTTCAAGTTCCAACCCAAACGGCTTAAATATACGTAATTGTTTATCGGATGAATAAATATTTTACCGATTCTCCATGCTGAATTTTCGAACAGTGAGTTGATTAAAAAAGGTACGCTGAAATATGAGTGTAATGTTATAAAGTTAAGCCATCGGAAAATCAGTCTTCTACATTTCTTTTACGTATCTAGCTCTCTTGTAGTATTTGACATACATGCATGAACACTGAATTATAAATTAATTTTCAAATACTGTCATATTTTCTCGCGTAATTAATTAATTTATATAATTGGACAATGATACACATTTGTAAAAGAGGCACAATTTTATGAGAATTGAAACAGTCTTTTATTATTATTATTTTGAAAGGTATAGTAAGTAGTGTAGGTTTAACTGTAGAACTTATCCATGCTAATATTATAACGAGGTCAAGTTTGTAAATTTGAATTTGGGAGATAATCAACGGAACTATTGATTCAATTCTGAAAATTCATCCACTAAACTATTAATAGAATGCTTTACCAGAACGCGAAAGAAACCGCGGGCAAAAGCTAGTAAAATATAATAGAAAATTCTAGCTCAATCATGATTATGAAGTCAGATAATGCTAAATAGAAATGTTATTTAAAGTTTAAACTTCCCATTGTTGTTTGTAGCGTTGTGAAACAGTCATAGACACTAGTTTGCCTACAAACCAAATACAGAACCTATTTAGATGTAGCGATTTTTGGCTGGATGCGAATAAAAACGCTGACGACAGACAATAAAAAAAATAACATCACACGTTGTAATGCCCGAATCACTTATACTCTAATAGTACACCCACATTTCACCAATTATGTTTAAGTCCTACACAATGTGTTGTTTTGCATCCTCGTCAAAATTCAGGAGGTTGTCACAAAACACATAAATAATCAATTAAAATTACGGTTCCTAGTTAATTATTAATAATCGCTGTTTTTTTTGGTTGTTTATGTTTGTCAGTATTTTAGAATAACCCCTTTAACGTGGTTTAGGGAAAAAGACATTTTCGAATAAACGCTTGAGATTGTTTGTATGTGTGGAAGCGTGGTTATAAAGCGAGAAACAGACGGCCCGCGTTTAAAACTGAGTGGTTCACACTAACCGATTTTCGTAAATAAGAAAAAAATTAAAATTACCTACCCGTTTTATTATTGATTCAGAGATCATTAGCATAGTTACCTCCTTGAATTTGACGAGGATGCAAAACAACACCTTGTATAATAGGGTGCGAGCCTATTATCATCTATTGTTCGGGCACAAATCCAAACTCCGATGCTACTGAAAAATTCCTGATGAAAAAACCCAATAATCAGAATCGAACCCAGGACCCTATGCTCAACAGTCACGACCACTAGACCAACGAGGCATTCAAAAACTAAAACTTCAAAGAAGTAGGTAGGTAAACTAAATTAAGAACTTGGTAACGTAGACCTAGCAAGCTTTTCCAACCACAGTAACAAGAAATAGGAAACTCAGTGACGCGGACGGTCCGCCCATACATGGCACCTTCATGTCTATAAATCTTAATTTGCCGCCAACAAGCCCCGTGAGCCAGTAAGGTCAAATGAAACTAAATGAGCTCTTTTAGCACCTCCAAAGTGACCGGTTTATGTTAAAAGAAAGTGACATTTATCCTAATCGAACTTACAGGACAAAGTTGCGGACTGACCTAACAGGTTGGGTTCTGCTCTTTTTAAATGAAACGAAAAAGGGTTTCGACTTTTTTTATCAGACTTTTCAAGTACCTTTCGTATTATATTTTTTTTTATAACTCGCCGATTTTTCAATAGGCTTTTAGTCGGTGTAGTCGGTTTATACGTTGGAACAAGAAGTAGGTAAAAATATGAATATAGGTATACTTCAAAACTCTTCGATGAAACACTTACAGTGCCTATTTATAAAAAAAAGACTTCTTACCCAATGAAGTTCACACTCCTGTAAGTTTGCCAAACACAGATGTATGTTTTTTTTTAATTATCTCGTGTTCGACTCCATACAACCGTTGTTTCTGCATCTCGACTCGCAGGCTAGCACCAAACAAAATGGAATTTCCATTATTTTCTTTTGATCTCCTGCCCTTTATGACACTGGTATTTAATATACATATTTTTGGGAGTAAGTGCTTTGAGTTTCTGCTTTATGCTTTTCACAGTTTAGTTTCCCCAAAATTGTTAAATTAGATGGATATAGCAGTGCTCCGTTTCTACTCATTGAAAAAACAGGTAACTTAATTTTATTATTGCCTATATTTTTCTTCGGAGTCTGTTGAAAGCAATAATTGATTGATTGAGACAACTTTGGGTTCATATATTTCTATTTCGGGAAAAGTAGTGTACTTTCTGATTTGTTATAAACAAAACTTCGGGTTTACTGGCACTGTTTGGTTGTATTGTCGTGTTAATACCAACATGTAAGTTTTTTTACCCTTTTTATGTTCCTAAGGAACCCTTAAAAGCTTTTTAAGGTCCCTCAGACCGGACAGAGTTGATGTTGACGTAATTTATTTTATTAGTTTCTGTAGAAGTTCGTCGTAAAGAAAGTTTAGTGTTGCGCGGATTTAAGTTGCTTTTTGTGTTTATTAATTGGATAACCAATATAAAATACTTTGCGATTACGTTAATACTTACTTAACGTTTATTTAAAGTTATAAGATGATGACATGAAATGATTTAAAAAGATTTGTCATAATAACGGCCTGTTTTTGGAAGAAAAAATACCTATTGAAATACAGTTTTTTCATTAGTCCACTTTAATAATGAAAGACCAAAGCAAGAAACAATGTTTTTTTTTAATAAATCTTTATTGATTTGATTTGGATCTCCAGCAATGTAAACCTAATATCGGTAATTTCCTGAGTACAAGGGCAAGCTGAAAGAAATAGCCGACTGTTTGTGTTCAGGATCTAATCATGAAGTACAAACAACGCCCTTTATTAACAGCTCATACATTCAATCTCATTCGTTCTCATTCAATAGTCAAGCACGAACCGAGAAGTTATCTATTGGATTCATTGGCTTTCTCTATGTGCACAGATTAAATAATATGGTTCTTCCATTCGCAATCAATCAGTGATATAAAACGGGATCTATCGATTGAATAAATATTCGACTTGTAAACCAATATCTTTGTAAAAGCTTTTTGCCTTGAATACGGGCTAAGTAAATAAATAGGCAAGCCTTTTGACCCTTGCATATTTACTTGTCAATTAGGCTAGACTTATTTACTAAAAAAATACTTTAGTGTTCGATATTTTTTTCAAGATTTTATCCATGTGACTGATGGCGCATCAAGCCTCATGAAATACCTTTGACAAAAATGTACAGAAATATATTAGATGCTTATTTAAGTGGGCACAATTCATTATGGAAAGGCATAGTGTTTAAGTTTCTCACCTCATGAAATAAATAACTAAAACTTAAATAAATTGACTCAATGATGAATGTCTATGAGTAGGTACTAAGGTAAGTACATATAAAGCAAGTACGTATACATATAAGTATCTTAGTTGGAAAAGCATCTCGAAAAGGATTTCTGGACCTTTAAGTGTTGGGGTAGCGATGTAGGGGTGCCAGAAACAGGCACTAGACTCGAGTTCGCTTCGAACCAGGGTGATGTACAGTAATCGAATAACACGACGTATCTACATAATGTTAATGCATTATAGTTTATTGCATAGGGCTCTAAACGGATTCCCTCGGGTACTTTAAAATGCACTCCATATGATACTGAAATAATCAAATAATAAAACTTTCCCATCCATTTTGTAAACCACTTTGCGTATTGCAGCATATTTTATAGTTTTATCTTGTTGTACAGAGAATCTACGCGAAACTAAAGTTTTGTAAGTCAGAAAGTTATTAAGTGCATTTTGATAATTATTTATTTTACTATTTATGTACACACAATAGACAACAAGAAAAAAAACATAAAATATTAGAGTACAAAGGTACTGCTTATTTCATATGAAATTTCTGCCAGCAGACCTGCGAAAGGAGAAATGAAAAAGAAATGTAGACGATAGTGTGTGAAAGAATAAAGAGAAAAAATTTGTTATTGTGCCTTACCTAACTTAACCTATACTATTTCCTAAATATAAATACACATATAACTAAATATAAATACATAATGTTAAGATATATAAACAAATAAGAATATATATACATATATATAAATCACAATTGAGAGGAAAGGTAATAATAATTACTTTGACTATGTGTCCCTAATTTTTTTAACGTGCATCTAGATAGCCAGCGGTCTTTGTTGACCGATTGGAGGGGGGATAATATGTATATCAGCCTATATAATAGAATAAAACTTTATTGTACACCAAAAATCAAACATAAAGGGTTTACAAAACTAAATTTTATGGTTATAACGGCGGTCTTATCGCTTATAGTGATATCTTTCAGACAACCGTTGGATGGACATTATGGAATTAAAATAACAAATCTTTCACATTATTAAAAAAATTAAGCTTCCAGCTAGCTAGCCTGCTATCTTTGTTTGCATAGAGCAATAGTCTGCCTAACGGCCCGTTCACGACCTTGCCGCCGTGAGCGGTAGCTAAGCGCGGGGCGGCGAGCGGTAAGATCAAAAGTATGAAAATGTTTGAAGCACGCCACGAGACGCCGCTCATAGCGAAAACGCGCGCGGTTTTCTCCGAGCGAATCGCGGCAGCGGCGAGCGGTGCGCAGAGCGGCAGGAACAAAAGTACGAGCGAATGAGTGCGACGCGACGCCACGAAACAGAGCGGCGCGGACAGCGGTGTAGGAGTGACGTACTCAGCGGTGTAGATTAAAACAAAAAAGTTTAGAAGATTTTGTGGCGGTAATGGATACCGATGCATTTATTACTGAAATTTTAAATCGACCGCCTATTTGGATGTCAAAACTGTACTCATAAAACTTATCTGGATATTTTATAGTTACGAAATTCGCTATTTCAATACCGATTTTTGTTCAGTTCGTGCACTCCTTCTCTCATGTTAAGAATATCTTGTTTTAAAAATGTACTGCTTTCTAAACAGAGCAGGGATAATTTTGATAACGCCATGATTTTGAGCACGTTTTGACTACCTAAATACGTCCACCTGCCGCTGCAACTAACCGCTACTGAGGGTACGTGGCGTGCAAAACGCACCGCTCACCGACGCCGCCCCGCTCGCCGCGCCGCGCACCGCTAAGACCAAAGTCGTGACCAGGCCGTAATATACAGCCTTGATTCAGTCTTAGCAAAGCCTTGAATAGGTACAATGCAGTCGTTAATAAATCCTAGTAATCTTTGAACACACTATATCAGCGACTTTTTTGTTCTTATTATGAGTGTACTTCGGCCAAGTTTGCCTGACTATCATAGTGTCGACCACATGTCTCTTAAACTCTATCTAACAAAAACACCAAATTGTTTCGCTACACGGCTTTGGCTTCTGAATTCTTTAGCGTTTCCTGAGGCGCGGCAAAGTTTCAAAACGTGTTGAGTTTGCCTCGTACAAGTGCAGAAAAAGTTTTACAAATGTGGTGGAGCCATGCCCTTCGCGTCGACACTTCAAATGTTTAAGTAATGATGCCATTGACCGGACAAATGCGCATTAAATATGTACAGTTTTCTTTTCGACACTTCGAGGGTTAAATATATCCGAGTTAAACATGCCTGCTGTTATTCATCGCAGTATTTAACTTCAGAAAGTTGTAAGTAAATGTTTCTAATTAATTGTACTGTGAAAATCGTGTTGTCTTGTTTTTTTTTATCCCTGAATATGTATATTGCAAAGCTTCAGAGATCAACCTCTACTTGAAGAGTATAATTATGAAAGCAATGGTACGTCGTTAGCATATATATACTGTCTCTTTACTATGCAGATTTACTTCGTTTGGAGTTTTGACCCAATCTCTCCGTATTCTTTTTTTCGGAATAATTAACTTAATTATTTTAATGGGATCGGTCCTTTGCTACCCGACTAAGAATAGATCTTGACAAAGAGATTATATCAGAAAGCAGCATTCAGCTTCTCATTTTATTATCAGTAAACAAAACGAAGAATAAACGTTATTACAAAACACTTAACGTTGTTTTTCTCAGAATCGTTGGATTAGTAAATATCTAATGAAAATAGTTCAAAGTAAACAAAAATCTACCTACGTCTGACAAGAAATAAAAGAACTTCTCTATATTAAATAATATATTCCTGCCTTATTACGTTCTCCAGAACATTTTATATTTCAGGACAAATTCCATAATAATTAATTAACTCATTTAGAAACACTTTTCTAAAAAAGAAAACGACGTTTTAAATAGGATTTATCTTATTACAATTTTTAATTACTATGATAGTGTCGTCCATTTTTAATGTTCCCATATAATTAGTTGGTCGAGCTCTTATTTTCCCGGCAAGCAGGTGTATATTTTCAGAGGTTGCAATTTACATAATTGAGCCCGCCGTTAACCTGCCAAAAGTCTGTTTTTGTATCAGATAATATTAGATTTCTGCCTTAGGGTATTAATCGAAGTATCGGCGCATTATAATAGGCAATTTAAAAGGTTTTTCGTATCCCTGGATGTACTTGGATCATTAAAAACGTTGTAACGTAACATTTCAAACTACTTAGGTATATGAATGTTTTTCTTTGTTCACGTATGTAGTTATTTATTTTGACTTGCCACGTGCTTACGTTTGGAGTTTCCTGAGTCGGGTCCATATTTGTATCATTCCGGTGTATCAAAACTTCCGTCGCTTGTCACCATTTCAACGTACTCGTATCATGATCGGTAGTTTGCGTGCGAAATATTCGTATGATTGCGTCATGGAGGTCCGAATGCGAATCGCTTTTTCGTGGATATTGGTCGGAGTATATTCGTATGACCAGTATAACCAGGTTTTAGTTGAATTTTGACAGATTACCATATGGCAACAAATTAGAAGATAGTTTTGGTGAGTCCTTTGTGGGTAGTTTAATTTTATTTGTTTTACATAAAAACGTATAAATATTTATAGAACATAATACGGTACTTTTCTTTGGTAGTGCTAATCACAGAAAGCGCGATGAAAGACAGAATCATGGGTCGAAGTCATGCACTAATGCAAACGGTGTAAATGGATAGAATCATATCCTCGAGACATGCAATAACAAACAGGTAGCCTGGTCATCTACCCAAGAACGATGAAGCCAAGCGAAATAATCGAAGCAGATTTTGAATATTAATTAAAATGTCCAAGTGGATTTTCAATGAATTATTTAAACGTATGGTCCCATCAAAATAGATACATCTTAGCACAGCGTTTTATTGAATGTTCGTCGTAGACGTACTCGGCTGGCCAAAGATATACAAACAAAAAAAAACTGGTTAGTGATTTTATTTTGACCTAATAATAGATGTGTTTATTAGAGTGTGCCGGCAATTTATTATTTTAGATCAAAATAAAATCACTTTAATTAGTGTTTTTTTGTTTGGGTATCTTTTGTTAGTCATACGGAACTATTGGTAAAATTTGTAAATCTGTTTTAATGGGACCTTACATAAATACGTAGATCATATACCTACGTGATGTCTAGGTACATGTTGAATAATTCATTAAAAATCGCATTGCACAGCATTGTTTTAAAACAATGCTTGTAATAAACAGCGGACATTAAATTTGAATACGTACGCCACTAAATGATTCTGTCCAGATTTCCGCCACATTCTATTATTATAAAATAACGTAAGCAATGTGGGCTTTTATTTATACAAACTTTTAAACAGCCGTTTTGAACTAATCTAAGGCGTTCATAAATATAATGCCTCTGTGTAGGATCGTGGCTATTTTTAGCCAATTGGTACTTGCTGCGCTTTATTTAGGGTTCCGTTTTACCTGCTAGAGTGGATTCCTGGTTTTTACAGGTGCGAAAGAGTTGGCAAAATACATTATTCATGTCCAAGAACCCCAATAAGTGTCACTGAGTCTACAACTGCTGTTGAAAAAGTCAAAGGCTTCGAGAATTAAACTTTGACTTAGTTAAACAAACTTTTTACTTATCATCATTATTAAAAATTAACGACAAACCTCGTGAAACATTTAAGAATGCAATCTCGGAAACAAATAGCTGAATAATTCAGTATTTTGAACTGTCAGGTCACTTTTTCGTGAATAATACCTAATTATAATACGAAAAATGTCCGTTAATTTTGCGGTAAATACGGTACATCTACACGTCAAAGGTTCGGAGTGAAGCATCCGTATCTTATCTAAGGGATGTCCAATAGAGTGGCGTCATCATTGTGTCGGAGGCATTGTATGTCAGTTACGTTTCAATCGTGAACTGAGACAACGGGGGACAGCGAAAACTTGTGACTTGATCATTTTCTTCATTATTTTCATATGGATTTTTATGTAGGTAGTATAATTACTTCACATTTGATTGGAGAGCATTCTGTTACCATTGTTACTCGTGGAATTGTGACTTTGTTTTATTTAATTTAGTTAATACTCTATGACGAAACGATATAAAGATAGTGTCATCTTAGAAATGTGCATTACTCCTTTTAGAGTAGTTTTCAAAAGTAGATGTAGTCGAAAAGGTAGAATGTGGTAGTTACAGTAGTTACGAACAGTATTCATAAAGATGCGGCTCGTGCGACGTGTATAGTATTCCGCAGCCATTGAATAGTGTCGATGTAGCGGCCTCGCGACAACTTCTCTACTATCTGTTTCGTTTCCCGACTGCTAGACAATTTAACTTGACAACGTGGACTCTACAACAAAGGCTGCTTGCTCTATTTAGCGCTCAGCCTCTGCCAATAGGAGCGCCGCCGCGCCGTTGATATTAAACGCTTTTCTCGCGCTAAAGTCAACGTAGTTTTGGTGGAAACTAAATCAAAGTAATATTTTGCTTGGTGGTTGACTGAATTTCGTAATTGGAAAACAAATCTTTTTTTTTTTATTCGTTTCATAATTTAAATGTCTACATAAACTTCAACAGTTTCTTAAGCCAAGCAATCCTTTGGGTAAACGAATTTTCATTTTATCCTAAACTAGTCGTCTGCTCTCAACACGATTTGCCAGTTCAACACACGAATAAATATTTAGTTGGAGTTTAACGTTAAAAAGGAAGTCCAAACACCCTTAATCGTGCAAATACTGAATGTAGGTACGACATTCGAGTGAGACGTTACGTCGACTTTACCGTGTGATGTGGAGGAATATTTGTAAGCGTTCTTTGTATGATCGGGAACGAGTGTAAACACGAGTGCGCGGCGCGCGGCGTCGCGCGGGGAGGGTCGGCGGCACTCGGGCGGCCGCCGCCGCGCGCTCCGCCCGCACCATGTCGGTGCGCGTAGACCATCGCGACCGAGACAGGTTCTCGAGGCATTCTTCCCGCGCTTCGGTAGATCTTGCTTTTCCAAGTAGCTCAACACGAGACCACTCGTTCCGCTCGGTGCATTCGGCCCGCGTGCCGCGAGCAGCAAGCGATGACTTGATGGTGCCTGTGCGCACGCTGCGATCGGCGTCATGTCGCGTGGCCCCCGGTGCGCCGCACCGTCTCCGGCGCCACCACTCGTCGGCAGCAGAATGCGAGCGCGCGCGCCGCTCCACCCGCCGGCATACTCTGGAGCTGCCCAACAGCCGCGGGCCCAGCGTCCGCAGCCGCTCACCAGAGCCGCCGCCGCCGCCACCGGAGCCCGAGATCCCGCCGGAGGACGCCGGGAAGGAGGCTCGCCGGCGGCGCGTCGTAGCGGCCGTCGCCGCGTCGTTCTTCGCGCTGGCGCTGGCGTCGGTGCTGGTGGTGGTGGTGACGCTGACCCACAGCTCTGTGCTCCGCGCACACAACCAAACGGCCAAGTACTACACGTTCTCCGTGCCGCCGCACCATCCTCTCAGTGAGCCCCGTTCATGTTGCCCCACCGTCGCCCCTCCCGCTTCGCATGCGACTGTCTCCGACCCTGAGTGCCAGGGGCTGCGAACGTCGCCGAGGCGGCTCGGCTGCACATCACCGCCACCATATGCGGTATATAATATTGTCAATACACACATGAACAATCTATCTGGGGTCCTTGACGACAAAATGCCAGAGTGATCTCGTTCATCACCATCGCGTTCTAGCGACCGTCTCATATACTAGACTTGAAAGCTGATGGGGCGATGAATGAGCACAGAAGTTGATAAAGGCAGGCAACTCTGTCTTTATTAGCTTCCGTATAAATATCTGATTCATTGTCTGCATGGTTGGTGTTAAACGGAATCGCTTGGTTTCTGTCAAATTGGCCTCAGTCCATACAGGCCACACAAGCTACGCACGTTCGCAACCCCCTTTCTGCATGATTAGTTACTGTATAATATAGATGTCACGTGTTTGTGATGGTAAATGTTACTGTTATATTACTTTTAATTACAGCTGTCTTCTATCAAGTTCATAAATTATGACTTGCTACAATTATTATTATAAACTGTCGAAAACATACGGTACACTATGATATAGTGTTGAAATAATTATAGCATCTATTTGCTACGTCTTTATGAACATACATGCGTTAATTCCAACGGTCATAAATTATACCTTTTACTGTACTTACTTTTGATACGTTTTGAAATAGCGTATGTAATTTCTTAGTTTATTGCTCTTCATTTACTTATTTAATGATCTAGCGTTCCAAAAACGTTGTTCCTCGTGCCCCTAGTGTTTGAAGTCGAATAATCAGGCCCAGCCTGCCTGATTGTTCGACTTAAAACACTCAATATTTCTATCCAGAAGTCCCCAAATACAATGGTATCAACAGTAGATAACGTAAAAGTAGGGGTTATGAATCATTATCCAGCACTCCTAATTCTTCGTTTTGTTTCTAATATCCTGAATATATAATTAAACAATTCCTGTGTATGTGTGGAATTAAAAAATCCATGATACCTTAAAACGTTTGCCCTAAGCTTATCTTTATGTCCCTGAAATGTTTCAGACTATCAATTTTCTTTTAAAACGAAGTCAAAACCAATTAATAGTTTTAAATTACGTTAATTAATCTGTCAGAATACAATTTAAATTCAATCCCTCTTTCAAATTTAGAAACAGCAAAAAACAAACACAAAATAAAAACAAGAGCAAAACCTAAAATAAAATGTTTTCCAAATTCAAATACCACACGTGGCTCGTCGATTGTTACACGAAACACGACGTTTAAAGAATTTATACCATGCACATAAAAAACGAAAAAATGTTTACAAACAAACGAATAATCTGTAAGAGGTCCTTTTAAAACATCAACGGTAATAATAATGCCATCTTAAAAGCTTACTTCTTTTTCTTCTCACAACGCGACGTTTAGATTCCCTTCGCAAAAAGAATAAAACGTCCTATTAAACAAAGTGGGAGTCATATAATATTGTCTCTTTTAGTAACTGTCTTAATGAGGGTGAATAAGTATTGGTTTTTAAAGAACTTATGTTCAAAAATTCGTCTTCTTTTTAAAACTAACAAGTCACTTGCAAATAAAGTTTTACGGAACTTATGTACTGAAAGTCCTACAGCATCCAGAAAATGAAATTTATTTTTTCTGGAAATCATATTTTCATATTATGCCAAAAACGTTGTGCGTAGTACTGATTCCCTATACTTTTTATAACCTTTGTAAAATCCTCATTCGCAAAAATCTAAAAGGAAAACGAGTTTTAAAAGACTATGTACTACTTTACGTAGTTTGAACATCTCCAAATGGCAAAGTCCTTATTATTATGTGTTAGTAATGTGTCCCGAACTTCATTGGAAAAAGTTCCACCCACGAGACCTAATAATATAATCTTTGGAACAACGTTAGGTATAATGTTTGAGCCGTGTCTATATTATGTATGAACTTGATCATGATTCTTCTTCGACCGCTCAACTTTTCAGGGAACACATCACTCATGTCAAAACTTATTATTAGGTAAATAGGTCATCAATGGAGACGCCTACCTTTCGACTTTCCTTCGTGTTTTATAAATCAGATTTTGTACTTTCATATTTCGGAAGATTTTTCTAATTTCCACTGTAAATAGATCTATATTAACTACATAATTCTATGAACATTATCCTCAATCTTTGATCGTAATTCTTAGATCCCTTTCAATTACGTAGATCGAAGAAATAGTTTCCGTTTCACGCCATCACAGATGTATCCCACGTTAAAATATCTGTTTATATTAAAAACATGTGATGCATTAACATTGTCTTGTTCGCGGAAACTGTGGTCATTTTATTGCTAGAACATTGTTTAACACGACAATACCGTTTCACATGATATTTTTGGCACGATGTTGTAATACGGTTTTTCAACAATGGAGTCCATAATATTCAATAGCAACGCTATCATCGATTCGTTTGCCAAGCAGGGTGATTATGGCAGTTTTCCCTCTAGTCTCTTCATTAAACTATCTATAGGGGCATTGGCCGTTTATATAGGCTGTTGTTGATTATGGTAATATCCACAAGCAATTTATGTTTAGCATAAAAATGGTGGCGGAATGTTTGTCTGTGTGTGACGTCAGTTTTGTAAACTTTCGCCAGAATTCCTAGTATGGGGCAACGCTTTTAAAACAACAAATATATTAAGGTAATGTTAGATACTATTTCTGGGGCCACGTTTAATTTGCATTTGATTTCCACCGTTTTTCGTGAACAGTAATATTACGGACTCGTCGCTAAGCTAATAAATCAGTTATTGACGTGTAAAAGAGCGCTTGAACATTTATTTGTTGAATGAATGGTTTGATTTATGAAAATGTGATTTAATAGACGGTTTCCTTCCGTAAAATAAAGAGAGGAAATGGCAATTCATGCATTGATGCAAATGTCAGGCAGTTGATTCTTCTTTATTTTTTAGATTTCCGTTTTATTGAGATTTGATAAATTGAAGACGTTTTGTTTTATTTCGCACTCTTTAGAATACACTTCTGTGACGTGTTTTTATCAACTAGGTACGCTTTTTCCGAAAACATTGTTATATTTGTAATACTTTACATACAATTCTGAAAAACAGAAAACAAATTAAATAACAGACATTACACTGCAATCCAAGCTTCCAAGCGTTTAAAAAGTTTCCATATTTTAAATTCTAGTGCACCGTAATATAAGAAAATGCCTGAATCAGCTAAACCAAAATAAGACCGCGTTATTGCATGACGTCCAGACTACGGGTATTGAGAGTTTCCAATAATAACTGAAGTATTCAGTGTGGTTTGTCGACTCTACTATGCAACTGTGATAGTGCGGCGCACGCTAAATATTCACAGCATTATCGCTAAGAGCATCGTTATGAACCTTTCACACAAACATCTATGATTGGCAATTCGTTAATAATTATAATTTCATTTATTTCAGACACACGTAGCCCACACATTACATAAAATTTGAATCACAACATGATCAATCAAATTAAAATTCAAAAACACAACAACATAAAAATCACACTTCAAAATTATACTGATAATAAAACTGTTTTGTTTACACGTTGTTGTGACTACAGATTTACGTATTGTTTAGAATTTCAAGTGCTATCTGTGTAAAATGTTTGGTTAATTTTATTGAAGTTTAGCAAATGGACTAAAGATGCTATCAAACCAAGCGGACCTCAAAGAGCGTCCGCAAACTGGCTGCTGACAGTGGACTTTGACAAATATTTCAGTACATTGTCCTTACTGAGTCCGATGTCCGCAGTTCGGTCCAGATTCCAGTCCGCTTGATTTGACCACACTTCTATGCCAAGCAAACTTCATTGAACACAATTAATTCCAGTTTAAATAACGTAACCGACAATTAATTACTTAATAATGCTTTTAATGCGTAGATAAGAACATATTTTATTCACAATAGCAAACCAATGTTTGCCAGTACAGGCTGTTGAACTGGGCCTTTAGGTACGTTTATTTTACATTACAAAATCTCAAATTCTTACCAAGTTGTCGGAATGTTTCAGGAGAGTTCGACATTTTTGCTCTGCGTAAAGAAAATTCTTCTTTTGTTGTTTGAAACCATTAGAACAAAGCAAATTAAAATAAAGCAGAGCTACATTTATTATTACGTGTAAATAATCTGAATTTACTATAATACAATTACTCGATGTGGAATCCCTGACGCACAAACGGTTACCGCGTGTTCAGAACCTCAAACCCCCCACATGGAAGTTTTATCATCGGTTATTAAAAACAGCAACAAATAGGTTTGATGACCGTAATAAAAGAGTTACAATGTGCATAAATTAACTAACAATAGAATATAAATGCAATAACAATAATAATTAGTGAGTACAGCAGTAATAGAACCGATAGTCGTGTCGGCCAATGGCTAAATAGCCAAAAGCTTCGACCAACATCTGAGGAGTATTTCGCTTGGCAGCTGGATCAAGGGCTTGATTCAGAAAGCAGTACTTCTGGACACGGCGCGTATTGTTAGGAGGTTCTTCTCTCAATAGCCCTGACCAACGGTAGCTCGGACCCTGTTCTCGATGATGGTTGGCTACTATTTTTTAAATTTTTAAATGTATTTCTGTAATTTTGCAAAAATATTTAAAAATTTAAATAATATACCTACAAGAAAATGAATAAAACGATAGTAATTAGCAGAAAAAAATCAACGTCACATTCAAATCAAATAAAAACAATCCAAATAAGATAACTCATTGCCATTGGTTAAAGTGAACAATGAAAATTATTCGTTCGAAACAAAAGAGAAACAAAACGAGGTACGTTTTGACGTTACGACTGCATTCATTATTCTATGTACGATGTTAATTGTCCTGCCAAAAGAAATTAGCTGATCCCGTAGATAATTGATTAACAGACAAAGTAGGTACTATTCAATTGAATTACAGCTTTACAGAGTTATGCATATAGATGGGACTCCGGGGCATAATTTGAGAATAAGAACACAAATATTTTTGGTGTGGTCTTAGAATCCATTAGCTCGATTTTGAACAATATTAAGACTATTTTTGAATCTAGAATTGCTTCGAATCTTATATGGCGTAGAAAACTAAACAGTAAAACAGTATTACTTATTGTGCCTCGTTGGTGGAGTGGTCGCAGGTGCGGCTGCAGAGCATGAGGTCATGGGTTCGTTTCTCGAGTCGGTCAAAGTGATATTAGTCTTTTCCATCAGCATTTTCGCTAGTATAGGCTACGCAGTCTGGATATATGTCCAGTTGACTATAGCCTCGCCACCTATTACATGTAGGTGTACTATTAAGTACATTTCTGCCTAACCCTTCGGGGATTACAGGCGTGATGTTATGTTATTACTTATTCCACTGTGATACGTCGCTGAAAAACTTTTTTAAGAAAGTATCGCCTCAATTTAAGTGGACCGGCCCCGATACTTAAGTACGCGTTATGTTGGGAGGTATTCTATAAAAATGCATATCATCGACGAATAAAAATTTGTATACAGCTCAAAATCGAGAAGTCACACCCGAAAGGTAGCAGTACAAAACCCTCAAAATGTAACAAAAGAAAAGGTTTCAATGAATATCATCTCAAAATTTTCCTTACCGAGCATAATAACTTCAGAAGAGGTGGTTTCCCTTTTTATAAATCATAAAGGGAAAGGACGTACTGAAATTTTAGGTTTAAAACATCCATCCTGTGTGATGCCCGCGATGCCCGGAGCCATCTAACATTAATTATAACTTATTTCAAGTGGTTTGTGAATGTTTAATTGGGTTGTATTTAGCATAGTACTTAACTGTAGCAATGAAAAGTTTCAGCGCTAAATCAACGTTTGATATGATATGGCTTTTAATTGAATATATCCCTTCGCGAAAACGAAAACAAATGTACGCCACACATTAGGTAGGCGATCGGAATTCTTACGTAAACTATAGTTTTATCTGTGTGAATCTACTGACTTTTTTATCCAATGATCTAAGTATACTTTACTTAGCTGATTTATAACACTCAGCTTTAACTATTTCGTGATTGGCGGAGGAAAAGGAGAGCCTTTTCCTCCCCGGTTCACGAAATAGTTAAAGCTTTAAGGAAAAACTTTGAGATCGTAAATTTGTATTAAATATCTTCCTCAAATAAATTAAACATTTTCGGACTTATATTTAAGTCCTATACGTAATTCATCTCATTCCGATTCGACGACGTTAATATTGTAAAGTTTTCATCCCATAAAATATGATATGAAAAAGCGTATATAATTTAATCTAGTCTGCTTCTGCAGTTTAGTAGAGCGAGCTGATGGTCCGTCTCCCGGATTCATTCGCAAACTTTTTACTGAAAAGCACTAACAAGCAACCAGCGAGGCGAGGAGAGTAGACACTAGTGAGCCACGGCACTCATAGATTCATAGGTGGCTGCCTATGTGCCTATACACAGAGAATATGGAACTTTTTTAATTTCACGCTTGATTCGAAAACTTCCACGCGACTGCGGAGTAGCGGATGCCAAGAACTCGACGTTGTGTCATTCAACGTTCACGAATCTGAACCAATGATTTGCGTCATTTGAAATACATTAATTTTATTTAAGTTGCTTCGCTTTGTTTCAAATGCAAAATTGAATTTTAATGTGCGGAAAAAGGGTTCAACTCTGCTCACTAAACTGGAATAAATAGGTTTACCAATTAACCGGGTCAAAAGTTTTTACAGTGCAAGCGTGAACTGCCTAATTATACTAGAGCATACAATTAATTTTACACAATTTATATTTTATGATCGATTGTCTGTGTAATTGGTAAGTTTATATCTCCGTAAACTTTCTGCTAAAGTGATCTTAGAACAAATTTTGATAACAGTTTCTCTTTAAAGAAATAGCTCAGCCTTTTTGATAAATATAATATAAGCGCTATTAATCAAAATGGCAAAGGTCATCCAACAGATTGATATAAAACGATTTCTTTAACAAAACAGGAATCATCATCATCTGCCAAGCCTTGTCCTATATTAAGGTTGGCTGCCAATCTAACCGGATGCAGCTGAATACCAGTATTTAAAATAATACGAATACATCTTCACAGACGATGTATAAAGAGGCAATTCAGTCACTCAGGTTAATGTTATGAACGTTCGCGAACTAATTGATATAATGTAACCTAATTAGAACTAGGCTACGTTTGCGGCGCAAGCACTTTGTAAATGCATAGTAGGTATGTACCAATAATGCCGCTTTTAGTTTACGTAGAGGGGTACGAATCCGTTGTTCCATTTCATATTCGATTCTATTAGGCCCGCAGCCCACTTGCATGACTCTTTGCGTTCTAAACGCCCGCGAGCAAAAATTGATTGCGACGCGTTTTAACGTTACATTTAAAGTAGGAATCCCACACATTTTAGTCAAGGCACAGAACGTAATCTATCTATCGATACATATAAAAATGACATGACGTTTGTTAGTCTCACTAAATCTTGAGACGGCTGGTCCCATTTGGCTAATTTTGGTTTTGAAAAAATTGTACAAGCTTAATGAAGGATTAAAAGGTAAGTAGGTAGGGTAGGGTAGGTAGTTTGGTAGATAGGTAGGTAGGTCGGTCCGTAGGTAGGTAAGTAGGTAGTTAGGTATACCTACCTTAGGAAGGTAGGGTAGGGTAAGTAAGGTAGGTAGGAAAAAGTGCATTGCTTCGCATGCAGCAGCATGGTTGCACGGCAGGTGCAGCTAGTATAATCATATGTAATCTCACATTTTGCTGGGTTGTTTCGAATTTGATAAGATAGGTCATATTTTTCATATCGAATACCTATCAGTCCAAATGTACTGTTTAATTTTGGTAGTCTGGTTAAAATGTCAAGATCAATTTATAAATACGACATCAAACATTTGTGTTGTGCGAATTGTAAAATGTTAAGAAATTTTACATTGGTAGAACAAAGTCGTACGTGCAACCAATTACAAAAGACACACCTACCAAAGAAACGATTAATGAATAAATAATCAGACAATTAAGCTTCCCATGTTTTGCCGGAACGCTTTTCACTGTAAAACAAGTTGTGTAGACAATCGCCGCGAGCAACGCGCGACATACTTCCCGCTTCTGATCACCCCGTGCATTAGCCGGCAATAACCGGGGGTACACACGAAGGCAAGGCTGGCAACACCGTGTAAGCAAAGTCAATTATAGGTGTGTTCGCCTTACAGTTTATTCCATACATGTGATCGGCGCGTTGCTCATCTATCAGTGTCGTGTCGTTCACGTCAGCCATGTGGAAATAAAGTCCCTGTCGCACGAAGAATAATCGATGTAGCGCTGTCTATATTTTCAAAATCTTTTATAAATACGTTTATGAAAATGTATGTTCGTTTAAATAAAATAGGGCGATTATGTCGCCTAGGCTATATAATCCCCTATTTTACTTGTACCTACCTACTAAAATATACTGAATTGTTTGAGAAAAGTTAAAGAAAATTAGCTCTAAAATAGCTTGACAGGTACAGTCAATACATAGCCACAAATAGCTTGTTTATGTTCACTACACAAACGGTGGAACCACAAGTCGATGTTAGCTTAAAAACTTTGCTTACACAAGACACGCTTGAAATGTTTCACAAAAAAGTACGATTTCGCTGAAAAGAATACCAACGTTTATCAAACACAAGACTAATTTCGTTGGCATACAAACTGTTTACCCAACTCGAAGGTGTCACTACAATTCACAATAATATTTATTCCCGACTCCACCCTCCTCCAGAATAAATGAGAACAAGCATTCAAATTCTCCCCTTTCACACTAATAATACAAGTACAGCGAACTTTCAGGAAGTTAATCATATCAGCGAGAAGTCAAAAGTTCCGTGAATCAATTCCTGTTGAAGTTAACAATAGCGGGCGCACGGTTCAAATTTTATTAGGCACTTGTTGATACGACATTTAAGCCGGCTTTGGGCCAACGAATATTGTGTCTCTGCCCTAATACATGCTAATACAGGCTTTAGTTACGAGCCGTCTTTTGTAAACTCCGCTTAAATTGAACCTTGTACAGATAATGGGTACAAAGACAAAAAATATAATGTGGAAAATAAAGCTGTGTTGATATTACCCGGACCGAACTTGATAAAGAAGATATGACTCAATGTAGAGCAGCGTCGAGTAAATCTTATTTAACCATCTGGTAATGTTGCGCACTTTTGTGCGATCATATTGAGTGCGTTGCGCATCATTTTTACCCGACTACGGCGAAGGCAAACCGAGGATTATGATTCAAACCGTATGTATATATGTTTATCTGTTCCCGAATAACTATAAAAACAAAAGAGGTAATGCAATGACCATCACTATGTCTATGTATTAAATTAAAATGTATAAGTATGTTGTCTACTTATTAGATGTAATTTTTATTTCATCTTTTCAAAAAGTAATTTTTATGTATTCGGGTATTTCGTTCACACACAGTGAATACACAGCTTTAACTCAGACTAGATGCGTCTATTTTTATGTGTTCACGGAACGAGTCATGTTATGACTTTGTGTCACTTGTCTTCAGACTCTGCGTATTGTTATGTTGTTTCTACTTGTAGGTCAGGGACTGTCTGTCACTTCTTGTCTGACAGTTTATGTGTGTTTGTTACTGTATTATAACCTTCCTTTGAAAACATCGTGAAAATAGAAATTATTGAAGGCATGGTTTTATAAAATGACGTTCACATGAGTTTTAAACCGATACTTATAAATGTCCTCTTTTGAGTAAAGGCTATTACTGTCACCATACCCTAAATCGCAGATAAAAGTACCATTTAGTTTTCAAATGGCTCGGCATTCATTTGTTTCTTAGTATATTCTAGATCCCAGTTGCTGCACTTTTCGGTTGAGCTATGTTTTATATCTAACCATCAAAATGGCTACCTATGAAGCAAAGATTCACAAGAGTTTTTCAAACTATATATATTCTTATATTTAACACTTATTTTACAATTTTAAAGGTTTCAAAGTAACATGATATACGACGTGATGTTTGTGCTTTGAAGAGCTTCCATTTGATCGTCCCACGATGAACTTTCTTTCGAATCTTCGCAATTTTCCACTTATAATGAACCCCAGAATCAAAGTAGTTACCATTTTTAGACTTCTATAAATAAATCGACAAGTTCTCACCCTTCACCCGTTCTCAAATTCCTAAACGGTTCTGTGAAAATAGCAATGAAACACCGATTGACATACTGGCTTAAATACAAAGAAAAATACTGTAAATTTTTGTATAACTGGTGTAAATACACTCTTAACGAAGCCGAGAGACACTTATCATTCCCGTCATTGTATTTTTTTATGAGACCTTTTTACTCCTAGTATAGCATAAGATTTTTGTTTTACAATTTTTTTGTCGATCTGTGCGTGTTTTGGTTTCCTCTATAGCTTTCCACTTCTCCCTGTGTGTGGCAGTCTCAATCTGTACAAAAAAATGTAAAGCTACAAATAATTATGGGCATGTCCTTGTTATTTTTTCTCAAACAAGATATTAGATGCCAAAATATTAGAGATTGATACGAGGGGAGCGAGCAATATTGGAAAATAAATAAAAGCCTATTATCTGCGATGACGATGCTATAAACTTGTATTGTATCAAGATAATTCATGTCTCGAAAGCTGATAAAGCTACAAATAAATACACAGGAAATGTATAAAAATAAAACATAAATAAAGATTAAATATTAAGTACACAAATAAATAACGCTTACGAAAACGAAAAAGTTAAGCGCTAAGAGTTTACAGATAAGCTGCTATTCAGCGAAAACTCTAATAGCACTCATTACCCCTTAAGAGCACTTAGGATTTCGTTAAACGCAAATCTGATGAAGAATTTAGTGTGGGCAGAGTGACCCTCGTGTTAGACTAAATTCAATCTAATTATCACGGTGGTGTGGCGTCCAACACATGCGTTTATGTGCCCGCGTGTACACACGACAAAGGCGACTTCAAAGGGAACGCTCGTACGGAATCGTAGGTGTGGCCAGTTGGCCACTTATAATGTATTTACTGGAAGGGGAGCGCCATGCCAAACACTTCATGCATTTGCAATGTTTTACTTTCAAACCTCGCAGCTATTTTTGGAAATAGATCGTCGCAAATATAGATACAGTTCGTACTACGATCGGCAACAAGTGGCTCTCCAATCCAATTCTCATTAAATTCAACTCTGATTAATATCGAGCGTTTATTTCAGTCTTTAAAACTTTAAAGAGTGCTCTATTCTGGAGCATGCTGAAAACCGTAGGAATTTCTCTACGTACAACAGCAACTAGTTTGTTATCATAATTATTCACCATATATTTTTACTACGAGTAATTCACTCTCAGCTTATCAGAGTGAAGCGTGCTAATTCCTTCGTCGACAGTGTAATGAACATCTGTTAGATTAATTTTTATGTAAAACATTACGTTGCTTCCTACGCGTTCTAGTCTTTATTCAATAGGCTCGTGTATACTATAGGATGAACAAAGTCGACCTACTCCCATTAATTCAGATACAATATTCAT
This sequence comes from Cerastis leucographa, assembly GCA_963082945.1. NCBI lineage: Eukaryota > Metazoa > Arthropoda > Insecta > Lepidoptera > Noctuidae > Cerastis > Cerastis leucographa. The sequence continues at coordinate 12,162,484 of OY720356.1, read as the reverse complement.
TGCACAAAACATGAAAGCGATTCGATACTACAATGTTTGCACCTTGTAAATAAAAATATCAAAAAGAGAAGAGAAGATTTACATTACTTGATTAAAACTTGCGACGTACATAATAAAGTATAGTTACTAGAATAGAAATGCCAGTATCATTCGTATTTTAATCATCTTGATTACTATAGAATATTATATTACTATATACATACTTTCATCATTTCTAATAAACGTTGTTGTGCATGGTCATACAGTTTAAGACGTCACGAAGAATTTGCATATATTTCGTACACAAGTTTCTGAAATTCAGAATTAAACTTATCTTCCGTGAGAATGTGGAACACCTAGCCGCCTAGTTTTGTCTCCTTGTTGGCGCCTGTTCATCAAACAACTTCCTTAGTTGAAGAGTTGAAGTACTTTAGCAAGTTTGGTCCGTTAAGTAAAGTCACATGTTCGGATCAGGGGCATCTTAGTACAGGTAGTTTGGGAGTATAGTAAACCGTGGTTTTACACGACATACTTAATTAATCTGTCTACGGTTAGTGGGAGAACATTCCCGAGAGAGTATATCTCAGGGTTTTTACTTGGCATACAGTTGAATCTGAGGCAATTCTATGGGTTAAGGTTTTCGGATTCTATGTATATTATACTGATAGAAGGTCCGACCTTGTCGATGTAGATTGCGTAACTATTTTTACTGAGACGGATCCTATCTTTTCCCTTCCGATTTTAATATATTTGCTATAAATTCCACTAGTGATCTGTAGCAGAATGTTGTAATAATATTTTACAACAAAAACGGCACCCTTAACTAAATCCTTTCTTTGGTTTTACCTCTAACTTTGCCGACCTCTCGTTACAGCTTAAGGCTCGTCATATTAAATTTCAATAAGGTACGAACAAACTAGGAGGGTAATTATGCAACCCGTTTCGTGCAAAATATGGAGAAGTGAGTTTGTAACGTTTTAAATCAATCAGTAACAAAAGAAGACTATTTTTAATTACAGCAGAGTCTGGCAAAATGTGGTTTTACAATGCCGTATGTTAGAATTAGTGATGACGCTTGAACCGGGTGGTAACGGGTGAAATAAATCCAGCCAACGAGCTTAATGAAGCTGGAATATATCTGGATTAAGACGTTGCTAGATAAAGGACACGATTTTTTTCCGCCTCTAGAAATGTTACGTTTAATATTGATATTACACCTAATAAGCAATTCATTATTGTAAACAAACGAAAGATTATATAACTATCTCAACGGAATCTCGAAATGATAATAAAAACTGATATTTTGATAATATTTTTGCGGGTCAATTTATTCCTAAGACGGTCAATGTCATTTGACAAAATTAGTGAAAAGGGGCTTTTTTTACGTTTAAAGAATACGGTTTAATAAAACAAGCATAGCACACGGCTGAGCGACTTTTTTTATACTATTTATAATTGAACAGAGCACGATTTTACCTTAAAATACCAATGCAATGCACTCGACAATAGACAATATCGCTCGTTTTCAGGTTATTGTGAGATTCACGTTTTCTCCATATTCCTGTTAGTCAAGGCTTAGCCAATATAACGTCTGTAATCTTGAGATTATAAGGAATAAATCAACATGCGTTTTATTATTAAATGCTACAATGTATTGGGTGATCAATTATCCAAACAAAAAAAATAATCACCTTTAAAAGCACAGCTCTAGGATAGAGCAATAGATTTTAAACATAAGATTATTATTAGCCAGTATTGTCCAGATCGTAAAGTTTAATAACCAAGACTGTAGAGTAACGCGAGAAATTATTTATACTTGCATTTGCGTAGACATGACACGGTAGTAATGTAGTACGAATATCGACATATATATGTTTATCGCTGGAACCCGCTATAAATTTGTAAAATGAAGTTTTATGAATGTCCGGAAAACGAGAGAAGGATACTCGATCACATCTAGGTATTTGAGATGGGTTTACATCATACTTTAGATATTGTGAATATCAATATCCGTTGGTCAAAATGTAATATAATAGTAACGTCAATCTTTTAGGATAAGTGATTTTCAAAAGTGATGAGTCAATTTTTATCTAAGGTTCGTTTACGAGTAATAATTTCCAGTATACTTATTTTTATTAACCCATAACATATTTATTAAAACGAAACTAGAATCAGCGAAACAGCGTGTAATATCACTGTTTCTCTTCGTAACGAAATGACATAAAAGCTTTCTGAAAGCTGTAACAACGTCGAACGGCTTTCAAGTCGGTAAATGTGTGGTTGTAGGTCCTGCGTAATACTACTGTATATATGCTTGTTTATAATATGCTTCCAGATATTAATAACAGTATCGTATTAATTAGGTACGCGTAGACTACGGTATTGACTGTTTAATCGTTCTCCTCTTGCAGTATAATCTCGTTCGCTCCTTTTATTATCTTTGTAAACATGAATAAAATGAAAATATATTTTTCAGTAGATAACCTGTTTTGTATACGGGAATCCCAATTTTATTAGCGAGTAAAATTGATTAAGGGATTGTTATGTTTTACCAATTTTATTCTCAAATATATTTTTAACTTCAATGTTGTCTTAAAATATCTAAATTATATTCTTGTTTTTCCTTAAAAGATGTCTGGATTTGGCAATATGTAAAGATATGGAGACTGGATACTATTGTGTAAACTTTTTCTGCTGAAAATGCATCCACTTCCACTACGATGAAAGTAGATTCCTACCATCGATCCAAAAAGAAGAAGCACAGCGGTTAACTAATATACTGAACAAGTGGATTCTTAAACGTGCTTGTAATTCTTGTATCTAAAGACGAACGATTTGGATAGAGTATGTGTTATCTGTCATGCCACAGACTACAGACTAAAATAATAAAAAAGTAAGAGTTAATGTGAATCTTACCCGCTCTCAAGACATAGAAAATGAATACTAACTACTAATAAATACACTGCCGAGCAATGAAAAAGTTCCACACACAAAATGCCGACAAACACCTTATCTATCATATTACATATTATCTCCTAAGGGTTCTATGTCTTAGAAGATATTAAGGTGTTTGTCTGCATTTTGTGGGTGGAACTTTTTCATTGCTCGGCAGTGTAGCTTATTTCAAAAGCCGTCTTCTACTTCTTCTTAGCGTTTCGACGGCAAATCGCTAAATTTGTTTAGCCCAAAACTCAGCCAAGCGAACTCCGCTCGCTGATGCAGTCATAAGATCCTCAAGTGCGCAGGAGACAGGGCATGCAGCGCAAGATAGAAGGTGGGCCATTATCTGTGGAGGCACGCCGCATACACACTTGAGATCTGAGCCGTCCATGAACCCCCATCTAAAGAGATTGTCTTTGCTACGGCCGTCTTGGGTTCGGAGTCTATTTAGAGATTTCCAAGTCGGCCACGGCAAAGCATGTATGGCAAAATTAAAAGCTGACACTATCATAATTGATGTAATAACTGACAGGGCTTAAACACCGTTTAGTTGTGCTGATCTCGTTTAATTTCATTAGTGAAATCTGCCTTCATCGACACAGGTGTAACCACAAGTTCACCAGTCGATATTATAATTAATTAATTCACAAGTGATAATATTTGAAACGCAATAAGGGTTACTGATTCTGACAGGTTATAGCCATAATTTCCAATTAAATTAATTAAGTGCTCAGATTTGTCATTCAGTGCGCTCAATCAAAAAAATTGTAGCTTGATAATTCAGCTTTACGATTTTCAATTTACTACGAACAATTAATAGAACTCCTTCAACTTATTTCGTGTCAAAACTTTAGTAGAAAATACATTTAGATGTTCACGGTGTAGGTAAATTAATATCTTTGAGATAGTTTTTTGTTCGATCCGCCTGAATACTTAGTTTTAAAAAAAAATTGTGGTTTTGCAAAAGTTTTTTTTTAATCAAAAACCAATAAGACTACAAATAAAAAAACTAAAAACCTTTTAGTAAGCTTCGTTATTCCATGTTGTATTTGGTAATCAATACAAAATACAACATGGAATAACGAAGGATGCATCTGCATTTTCGTGACCATGTAAAACTTTGCAGAATCTGTAATCTGCGGGTTTACACGTAATACCTGAAACGATATTCACTATTCGTGGAAAATACACGTTACCATATTCCACAAGAGCCGCGTATTTTCAAACAAATATTTTCAAGAACTTGAAATTCAGTGTATGTTCGCTAAGCCCGTTTCGCATTTTGAACACAATTTCGAATCATAATGTTTTTATAAAATTCCTGTTTCGTGTTTCTGATTGCACGTTTGTCGAATGTTATTGGTTTTAAACCTTTTCGTTCGTCAAAATGGTATGAAGGTACACGGCAAAATATTTTCGGGGTGGGAGGCTGAAAGGTGCATGGACGTTTAAAAATTTTTTTACTGTATTTTAAACGGGGATAATAAAACGAAATTCTGATTAAAGCATTCTATCATTGGTTAGACACATAATTAAGTAGAAAATGCCTCCTTTTTGAAGACTTAGTCTTAAAGCAGACATGACAGGTTTTTTTTAAGTTAAAAATGCATACAGGACATTAAGTGTTGAGCTAAAAAACAAACTTAGAAAATGTTGCAAAACATCGAACCAGCCATTACAACTAGGCATCGTGGGCGTATATTGCTATAATCGCTGCTTTAGGCAGGGTATAAAACAGACTAAAAGCCGTGGTCCGTCTGAGTGGAGCCTAATAGTTTAGCAAACGCAGTTAATTCCGCTTTACTGGCACTTGGGCAACCGCACGTGACCGCAAACATATGTAAGTAGAGGTAATATATGCTGGTTGCCAATATCCTCTGAACGAACGGATTTTGTGGACCAACTGTAGTTTTTTTCAGACTTTAATTTTGGATAGAACCGCGCTATCACGAAAGCATTTTTAAGTTTGTAAGTTTGGATGGAGCCTACTCATCTGATTTCAAAAATTCTTTCACTGATATAAAGGTCCACTATTACCCTTGACACCAACATCTACACCGATGACGTCGTATGCAGAAAGTATCAAACAAAAACGGTCCGAACGTATCAAATAAAATGTGATCCCGCCATAATACGATAATTTTCTATAAGCGAGCCGTTAACGTGACTCGCTATTAACTTTATGTTGGTTTATTGAGCTCTTAAGCTTTAATACTATAGTTTAAGGGGAAATCACTTTACACACTTACAATCCATTTAGCACTTAGTGGAGTCAGATAGTAGCTGTATATAGTGTAGTTTTGATAACCTACTCGCTGGGAACGTAATTGCCTTATACTGTGGGAAACGAAGGTAAATGTATCAGCAAAACCCCTTTATGATATTTTTTTCGTAGAGTCGATCGTTGATACGGATAATTTAGTTATATCTAGTAAATTTTTGATGTTACTATTTGTAGCTACATTTTATAGGTATTTTTCAAAGAAATAATTGTAAAGTGATTATCTATTTCAGAAGATAAAAAGGTCATTTAGGTAAATTTTCCATCAATTGTCATCTCACCTGCTTAGAAGTTAAACTTTCTTCTAAAAAGTTCTCCGTAAACAAATACAAAGGGTGATCTATAAATGGATAATGATCAGTAATACCGTAACTGACGGCTCTAAAGGACTAACAAATCTGCCGCTCCCACAAAGCAATGAACATTATTTATTACTCTCACTAAATTTTCCTTACTTCATTATTCAACCTGACTTCTTCACAAAACTCATTGCTCCGGAGGCCCTAACACGAGCGCCCGATGTAAACGTAACGTAAATACGTCAATTTATATAATCGAACTAGTTGTGCCCGCGACTTTGTCCGCGTTGAATTAGTTTTTTTAGAAGTAGCCTTAGTCACTCTTTATTACATCAGCTATCTGCCAGTGAAAATCGGTCCAGCCGTACCAGAGATTAGACGAAACAAACAGACAGACGGACAGAGAGACAAAAATTGTAAAAAATGTTATTTTGGTATATGTATATGTTACGGGCAACGTGATTAACTGGGCATTATTAATAAGGACCGGCCATCATTAATAATGCCCAAGAGCGATGGGCAAAGTGATTAATTTATCACTTTGACCGGCCATTATTAATAATGCCCGACGGCCCGTGGTCCATATAATAAGGCAGTGTTTGAGATAGCTTGAATTTATCACTTGGACTGGGCAGTATGAATAATTCCCTACTTGTAGCCGGGCAATTGGATTAGGTTAGGTTATTTTTTGTTAATTTTTCATGAAAATTTTATAAGTTTAATTTCATTTAATAAACAAAAACACTACAGTTCACCTATTTTATAACTTTGCCCAAGATAGGTTGGGCATTATTCATAATGGCCGGGAAAAGTGATTAATTATGCTGTTTTAATCACATCGCCCAATTGAGTCGGGCATTATGAATACAGACCGGCCATTATTAATAATGCCCGGACTTATCAAATTGCCCGTAACATATATACATTCATATCCATGTAGTAAAAGCGGTTAATTTAATATTACAAACAGACACTTCAATTTTATTTATTTGTTTAGAAATAAAATAATATTTTTGCACTTCAGTTAAATTTTTTGTATCAAACACAATCAGTATCATCCATAGATACGAATATTGATTAGATGAATATATACGAAATTTGTGTGAAACAAGTATTTTTAATTAAAAAAATCGACGTATTTGCGTTACGTTTACACTGCGCGCTCGTGCTAGGTCCTCGGGTCACGTCAAATTCCGCCTTTTGTAAAAAACAAAACTGTAGTTAACTGAAACCCTTTTATTTTAGCCTTTTTGTGAATGTTATGAACTATTAAAGGAGGAGGGACTTGATAAATTGGATTGAACTTACTTAAATTTACTTCACTCTTGGTATCTTTATTTACTTGGAGTTTTGTGTAGCTTGTTATTGTTTTGCTTCTCGGCTTAAATTAAAAGTTCAATTAAGTTGGCTTTGGTTTTATTTTGCTATCGACTGAAAAAATACATGCCTTTATACTCATCTTGCGTTTGCAATTTCATTTTGATAAATGGAAACAAATGTGATATTACAAAGTTTGTGCTTCAACTTCTTCAAACATTTTATGGCCTTTTCAATAGCATTTTCATTCTGAAATCAATTAGATTTTATCTATTATATAATATTCTCGTGTCGCGGTGTTTGTTACCAAACTCCTCCTAAACGGTTGTACCGATTTGTATGAAATTTTGTGTGCATATCGGGTTGGTCTGATAATCGGCCAACATCTATTTTTCATACCCCTATAGAACCCCTCAAAATTTACACGCGAATGAAGTCGCGGGCAGCATCTAATATAAAATTGATATTTGCTTAAGTGGAATCGACCTCAATAGGAAATGAATGTTCTTGTCCATAATCATTGGTCTACTGTTCATAAAAGCTATCAATGAGGATGAAGTCTTAGGTTCGATTAACGAATGGGGCAAAGAGAAATTCTTATGTTAAACCATACATCATAATGTATGGTTTAACATAAGAATTTCTCAATAGCAGCCTGGATCTGAATTTATACTCAGTTGATGACAAAAGGCTCGCGCCATATAACATCAGACTAAGAAAATGTGGGCAGATTAAGTACAACTCTGCTTAACCCGTTAGTGACAACAGGCGTAATATTATATAATGAACCGAACTACTTGAAAACCCACTCTCAAAATGCTACTGGTATGCGAGTATTCTTAAGTACCAAGTAGGTTGTAAAAACACTAGGAACAGTTAAACCGAGTGGTTTCCATCTAAGAATAGACCACACTACTCGTATGTCATGAGTGCTGTGCCACTAGATGGCAAGCTTTAGTTGGCTCTAGAAGATTCTAAGTCACGCCTGTATATCCCGAAAGGGTTAGACAGAGGTGTACCTCCTTTTTTGTAAACCAACATTTCGTTACTTATCAGTACCTATGTTAGCCCAATGGGAAAAACATCTAGCTTTTGCGATCAACTGGAGACGAATTCAGAGACCGGTCTGCTACTAAAAAATTCCTGATGGAAATCTCAGAAACCCTTTTTTTACCATGACGTCTTAAAACATTATTGTTCCATTCTTATTCCAGAGTGAAAAAGAGACGGAGCTATACAGGTCGTCTGGCTCCATCTCTTTCCCACTCTGGAATAGGAATGGAACAATAATGTTTTAAGCGTCATAGTAACCTCCCTGGAAATCGAACCCAGCACCTCATGCACAACACTAGCACTTACGACCACAACCTAAATTCTCTATCAAATCCTATTTTACAAGGATAGTACATTTAAAGCCTATAAACATATACAAGGCATTGTTTTGCATCCTCGTCAAAATTCAGAAGTTTGTCACGAAGACATAAATAATCCATTTTTAATTACGGTACCTAGTTAATTATTAATGAACGCTGATTTTTTTGGTTGTTTAAGTTTAGCAGTATATCAGAGTAACCCCCTTAACATGGTTTAAGAAATTATCGAATAAACGTTTCAGATTGTTTGTATGTGTGAAAGTGCGGTCATAGGTCGAGAATCAGACGGGCCGCGTTTAAAACATGGGTGGTTCAAACTTACCGAATTCCGTAAATAAGAAAAAAAATAAAAATTACCTACCCATTTTATTATTGATTCGGGTCGATAATCATTAGCATAGTTACCTCCTTGAATTTGACGAGAATGCAAAACAACACCTTGTATATCTTATTGGTTAATAAACATTTACATGAATAATAAACTAAGCCAAGCACAAAGGCCTTTTTTTACGCCTGGGAAATCATCAAATGACTCCCCCCGCTCTGGGCGGAGCGGGGGGAGTCATTTGATGATGAAGATGAGCGGAGGGAGTGTCAGACTTGTACTGACTAAAATCCATCCATGTTCCTTCTTAGCCCTTTGTGTCCCAGGGCCACGGTATCTCTTTCGAACAGTCCCGCAACCCTGGCAGGCATCGGCCCTCTCTGGTTTGCTGACATCTCCTGGAAAGCACATAGGCCTCTGCCTATGTGCGGCATAAAAACTCTGGCACCACGATAAAAAGAAAGTATAATTAACTTATCAGATTACTGCCAAATACGTGTATGTTCTGTTTCTACTGCACGGCAACCAATCAAGCTGTACAAAAACAGTTTATGCGGATCTCTCATTGTACGGGAAATCTGTACAAAGCGAGGCCATGTTATAATGGCAAGGTATAGCTTGATGTCTTGCCGAGTGTACGAGCTGTACGGATAGTTCATGGCAGTGTAAAGGGATTAGCTTGTCGGTGCTGTGTTTTTGTAGCGGGGATGACTGTCCGGGGTCCGATAGACCTACGTATTGTAACTCGTTAATGCTCTTATTTCAGTTTGTTTCAAAGCATACACAACTCAGCTTGAGTTGTGTGTGTGCTTAGTATTTAAGTGTGTGTGTGATATTATTTACGTTATACATTTAACATACCATTGAATTTCAATTTTTAAATATTGTTATGAAAAAATGGTAGACCACCGGTATCGGGAACCAATATTTATTTAATTCAAATGACGATTTCTTCGGAAAACCGCGATGGTATCGTGGTGTTTCGTAACCTATAGGAAGATACCACGATACGAGAAGATATTTCAGATCAGACAATGACCAGCTGTTAATTTAATTAATCAATGAAGTAATTATGAAAGTGCGTTCGAAACACGGCCCACGGTAACAAAGCCCGCCTCTTGTTTCATGTAATTGAAGGGGACACGTCCGTAACAGTCACTTGTTTACCAACTTTTGTTCAATATTGTTGGAAACTGACTCCACAGACCGGCCAACAATCTTTAAACAAATTATCTATATAAGTGCCAAGTTACCTCTAGTTTGAAAACCATTTTATAACCTAATGCCTATAAATATTGAAACAGATGAAAAACTAGCGCTATATTTTCCAAAGTTTAGATTTTTGTTGATTTAAACACAACTCTCCACTCAAAATGTTTTACAATCTATTTTATTTCCTTTTTTATGCCAGTGGCAACACTTAAGTCTTGCCAGTATAAATCATTATGTAATTTATAGCGCCTATTTGTGATTAATGGTGCCATTACACTAGGTCTACTCGAAATAATGTGCTGACGTCGCGATTGATCTTTTTTCCTTTAGCCTCAATATTGAATGGCCGAATTGAGAGCGACTCTGATTTCCGGAGGTCAGTTGTTACCCGGGGACTGGCGGGTAGCAAACTACCAACATACTGCAACTACAGGTAATTGTCTTAAACCAGAACATATTTCGGTATATGACCTAAATCTGAATAACTTTGAACAATTTACATGTTCGTGGGCTCGTGGCAAAATAACAGCTGCACGGGTTCATGTAAAATACAGGTATTCAGCTGCATCTGGTTAGATTGGAAGCCGACTCCAACATAGATGGGACTAGGACTAGTTGGATGACGAACTATGCCAACTATGTTGGCAGTTGAGATGATGATTTTACAAGAAGTTCGTTTTAAAAGACAGAAAATGCCTTTATTTAAGCTTTGTTCCCTGTTTAACGATATAAAACACAAAATTCCAAAACTTCATCGATACGTACTTTAATGCTTTTAATATAATTAAAAAGAAAGTTTAAAATAATCTCACGTTTCAGACATTGTAAGGACCATCTATGAAGTAATAAATAAAATTACCACACACATCGACAGCAAAATTCCGGTTTCAGCGTTATTTGTGGACATGACGAAGGTGTACGATTTTGTGGATCACAGAATCCATCTCATTAAATAAAAAAAAAAAAACCTTCATAAATTATTAATTCAAAAAGCATATTATTCCATATAATTTTTATTATTCAATATTAGGTGTGTAATTAGCTGTAATAACAGTATTTTTTATACTCAAAAAACTACAACTTGCACTACTTAATGTCATAACATTACTTGTAATTTTGTACGCCTTGCACGGCAGCACATAGTGAGACATAACTTTATTGATAACACGATGTACTTCCTTTTTCCTATGTTTCACGAATAAACATATTAAATTTGTTTCTGAAAATATATACTTATGGTAGGTTATTTATATTTAAATCTGCTACTTACATTATCATCATCATTTCAGCCGAAAGACATCCACTGCTGGACATAGGCCTCCCCCAAGTGACGCCACATTGACCGGTCCCGTGCGCCTCGCATCCAGCGGATCCCCGCAACCTTCACCAGGTCATCGGTCCACCTAGTGGGAGGCCTTCCAACGCATCGTCTTCCGGTTCGCGGTCGTCATTCCAGAACTTTTCGGCCCCATCGCCCATCCGTTCTGCGAGCAATGTGCCCTACCCACTTAAGTTTGGCAATTCTTCAGGCTACGTCGTTTCTCTTGCGGATGTCATCATTTCTGATTTGATCACGCAAGGAAACTCTGAGCATAGCCCTCTCCATTGCCCTTTGGGTGACTTTAAGCCTTCTGATGAGGCCCATTGGCTACTTACATAATTCTCGGAAAATACATGAATTACGTACCCAGAGTTTTCGGTACATATCGAATCATATCCTTGACTGATGTCCGGTATATAAGATTACAGAATGTAATCAATCATTATTCGCTCAACAGCTCTTTATTTAAGTGAAGATCCTCCTGATATGAGTGTTTCGAAGAGCAATGTGTCTGAAAATTAAACTGAAACATAGTCTAATGCTATTATCAACATCTAAGAGCCAATACTTTCTCCATCCTATTTTAGGGTGGGCTTCTAGTCTCACTGGATTCATCGGGATACCAGCACATGGAACGACAACCCATGGAATGACTTACCTCCATAACCTAGTTACTGGCTAGCAATACGTTAGAAAGACTAGTTGGTGACACAGATGCCATCCAATCTTTTTAGGGTTCCGTACCCAAAGGGTCAAACGGGACCCTATTACCGAGACTTCGCTTTCCGTCTGTCACCAGGCTGTATCTCATGAACCGTGATAGTTGGCCTGTTGAAATTTCTACAGATTATGTACTTCTGTTGCCGCAATAACAACAAATACTAAAAACAGAATAAAATAAATATTTAAGGGAGGGTTCCATACAAAAAAGTGATTTTTTTGCTCGTTTTTATAAATAATGGTACAGAAACCTTCGTGCGCGAGCCCGATTCGCACTTGGCCGGTTTTTTTTTATTTATGGCCATTTTTGTTATGGCCGCGACTTATATTTTGTTAAACATACAAACTGCCACTTACCGGCAATTTGAAAAAAAAACTAAGGAAAATTTAAATATCGCGGAATGCTCTGTTACTTACCCTTTAAATGTAACCTTTTTTACGTGTTAAAATCATCAATCCTCGTGGATGCCCTCTGCTTCCGCCGAGAGGCGGGCGAGGGGCCTATCAGTCAGTGATTCTCCCCAGCATAGTTTAATTTTACCTAACCTAACCTAGAAGAAGTACGTATCTATATACCTATTCTTAATTCATATTACAACGACATTGTATGCAGCGTCAGCACACTTCAAAGCCTTGTGACTCTCGTCTCGATATTTAATATATTCACTTTGTATTGAACCACATAGCTATGCGCAGACACTTGATGCATTCATGGCACTTTATGTGAATTAATTAGGATCAAGCGGGTTTTAATGAGACTTCTTTAAGCATGATTTTAATTTTGTCACTTTTAGATTTGGCTACAGAGGTACCTTATGTAAATCTATGGGTAGGTATTTTTTTATTTTGTTTCCATTATAACTCAATATTCATAGTTAACATGAAATATGTACAGGTACGAGCAAGATTAAATTTTTGGCTTTCTCCGTCTGTATTGATTTTAAGTTTATAATGATTCGGATATTGTATTTTGGAACCCTATCCTATTACGAAATAGCTCTTATCACAAAGTTACAATCGATTACTTACGAGAAAATGACTTTTGAGTTTTGCTAAGTGTATACATATTATACTGCTTGTACATAATCTGCTTAAAGCTTCCTTGTTATGATATTCTTTGATCTACCTATATTAATTCTATAAACTTTGATCCATCGCAAATTTATAGAATTTTCTCAATACCATCCCTTTGTTTGTATTGAAAAGCTTTCAATTTTGTTTATACCTACAGGGACGTAATGATTTATGTTTTACTTGGCCCTTTATCTTAGAGACTATAGCGTTATTCACTTAAAATGATTACTGTTTAAAAGTTCCTAAAGTTGGTTATAAAAGCCGTCCATGAAAGTTCAGATAAAATTATTTACCCGCTTGGAAATTAAAATTTGTCGGGGAACGCTCCTCCGAATATTATTTATGGTTTGTTTATTTATAAAAAGAACTAAAGACCTACTTTGTACCTTCTTCTAAACATATGTATAAGCATCGTAAGTACCAACCCATGCGTGTTTGGTACAAGGTGAGCAAATGACGGTCGCATCGCTTGTTAGCGACAATAATGACATAACACGAAAAATTAGAAGTACAGGACAGCGTTTTTAAGTTAGTCGAATAAATATGTTTTCATGATATTGGAAATAATTTTTGCTTAAAAAAACCTATTATCAAAAGATGAACATTTTATTTAACGGATTTCGTAACGTTAAGTTAATACTTACTTTCGTTAATTTTAAATTCAACTACAAACAACATCGAAAAATCTAAACTTCTCGCAAACGAGTGACATGAGCCTACTATATTTTATATACGCAATTTCGACCGTCTCGTGATTGTACGATTGTAGGTAGTATTTCAAAACATGATAGCATTAAGTAGGTACAGGTTGTAACGGAAAGGGTATATACATACTATAAGGGTATGAGGGTATATATATAGGGTATATATAAAATATCAGCTGCCCCATACATTTGGATTGAATAGGTATTCAAATTTGGTAGGGAGTTAATTTTTTCGCTATTACGATGTTTGTCCGATGGAGAAATATGTTCAGTTTGATGGTCTGTAGCACACCCTTAAGTATGTATATACCCTTTCCATTGCACGCTGTACTTAATGCTATCATATTTGAAATACCACCTATAATTTTACAATCACGAGGCGGTCGAAATTGCGTAACATGTTTACTTTGATGGTCTGAAGTATGTATATACCCTTTCCGTTACACCATGTATAAGAAACTTAATTATGAAGTAACATAGTAATAAAAAAAATTAAAATTTAAAAAACCCGCGACACGTTAAACCTCTAAAAAACCTAAAATAAAATAATCCAAGCGTCTTAGCGTCGGGGGTCCGCTTTGTTTTGTGCTTGTACTAAGCGGTCTACTTAGCGGCCCCCCGACGCTAAGACGCTTGGATTATTTTATTTTAGGTTTTTTAGAGGTTTTTCGTGTCGGGGGTTTTTTAAATTTTTAATTTAATTTTATTTCATGCTTTTTAAACTTAACGAAAACAAGAAAAGTTATAAATTAAAGAAAACCCGAACTTTTAGGGGGAGCGGGAGGGTGAAGCCTCCCCCCCCAGCGATGCCCATAGTGACAAGTAACATGATTTCAAATTTCGAATCGACCAGACCTGGGAAAGTTGTTTATTTCCCTTCAACTAGAAAAGTGGTGATCACCTTCAAACGGCTGGGCAGATTTTCTCGAAACATAGCTAAGAACACTCTCGATTAAAACACCTTTCAAACGAAACCAATTTTATCAAAATCGGTACATCCGTTTAGGAGCTATGATGCCACAGACAGACACACAGATACACAGACACACAGATACACACGTCAAACTTATAACACCCCTCTTTTTTGGTCGGGGGTTAATAATAATAAAAACAATAAGTAATATGGTATGCCTACAAAATAAAACAAACTTTAACAAATAACCTTTAGCAAAATTCTCGGTAGCGTTCCATTTGTTGATAGCAACCACACCTAAAAGCATGCCCAAGAATGCCAACGTAAGGGAAACAAAACGCAGCAAAGTTTGCACGGCACGGACCCTTTTGTCACCCACTTCACGTTACAGTCTACGTAAAGCGAGTTCTAAACGAAGTGAGTTCTTCTATTATTTACTTGGTCATGTTAGTGAACTCAGTTAACTGTTTTGTAAAAACAACCGGTCTGTAATCTGAAAATGAATACACTGAAATAATTAAAAGCAATATTTGTATTTAAGTATGTGACGGATATTATAGTGCCCATCATCGAAAGAATATTTTTTTAAGTATTTCAATTTCATCTGTCCTATTAACACACTGTGTGTACATACACGGTGTAAATGACCTCATCACGAAGCCGTCAACCAAGCATTCCGTACATGAAACTAAGTAACTTTACGCAAAAAGTTTTGCTGGGAAACGACTTTTTTTTGGGGGGTGTAAAATCATGTTTTGTGGTAGAACTCAATGTAACGCACTCAAAACATTGTGCTGATGGACGGATTGAATGGTACGGGGGTCGTGGAGGTGTTTAAAGTAAAAATCTTACATGAAAAACTTGTATTTATAAAAATACTTGTCAAAAAGTTGGAACTTTGACCCCTAATATCTCCGTAACTAGAAGGTTCCCAGGTATGGTGTAGAACAAAAACATGATCGCAATGACAGGAAGAATCAGTGCCTTTCGGCTTCGTTAAGAGGTGTTTTACACCCTTTATAATATAGTATGTACTAGAACTATGAGAGTTCTACTTGAATTCTGTCTCTATGGACAAACTTTGTCAAGTGTGCAAGTAGTTTCACTAGAAAGTAATAAAATTATGACTGCCTTGACTGGTAAGCACGAGGTCCTGGGTTGGATTCCCAGGTCGCGTATTGCCAAACTGTATACTGACCCAGACCAGGGTTGCTCTGAGTTTGATCGCAGTTTGCCTTTGTAGTTGGAGCTCTACTCTACTCAAACTTAAGTATACTAAATCTGAAGTAGCTAAGAGTCTCATCATCTGCCTATATAGCCTTTTCCCAAACTATTTTGGGGTTGGCTCCAGTCTAACCGGATGCAGCTGAGTACCAGTATTTTACATGAAGCGACTGCCTATCTGACCTCCACAACCCAGTAACTGGGTAATACGATACACCTTAGTAAGACTGGATGTCAGACTTTTGGCTTCTGACTACTCGTAACGACTGTTAAAGTTCTTCAAATGACAGCCGGGACCAAAGGCTTAACGTGCTTTCCGAGGCACGGAGGAAATTCGGTATGTATTAAGGTCACCCAACCTCGGCAAGCACGGCTTAGCCTTAAAGATCGACCCGTGCGGCTGTTATTATTTAGCCACGAACTCCTCCTCTGAAGTAACTAAGAGTCTATGTATTATTAATTACCCTTTTATGAACTGCATAATTACGCCATATTGCAAGCGTATATTTTGTTCATAGTGCAATTTCCTCCAATGCTTTCGGAACTTGTACAACGTGAAAATAAAAGAAGTAATAGAGATCAACGCTCATTACTATATTTGAATATTTAATGAAGAATGCTATGGAAACATCTGAATGCTTAGTCAAAGTGGTTTTATTCATCATATTATAGAGATGAATTGGACAGTTGACTGTAGTGATGGAGCGAGGGTATAATTAAAAGTGCCATCTCTCTTTTGTGATAAGATATACATGATGATGTCAAATAAATCTACGAGTTTTCATCGCAAAGGTTTTCTTTCTAATCACTGACAGTACATTTTCTAAGTTTTATTGAGTCAATATCGTCTTTCTAAAGAGTGAAGTCTATTTACCTCATTCCCTTTCCCCTCCCACAAGTTTACATTCTAGTAAGTTATTCATAAATACTTAACTTATTGATAAAAGTACCCTGTCATTCCTGCGCCAGTGCACATTACATGTAAACCCTCACTTATGTACTCTTATATACTATGACACCGTTTAAAG
The DNA here is from genome assembly GCA_963082945.1 of Cerastis leucographa. Taxonomy (NCBI): domain Eukaryota; kingdom Metazoa; phylum Arthropoda; class Insecta; order Lepidoptera; family Noctuidae; genus Cerastis; species Cerastis leucographa. Next base: position 12,145,774 of record OY720356.1, on the reverse strand, counting down.
TTCACCCTTAAAAAAATATTTGTACCTTGGAAAGTGGAGCTAATTTTCACTTCATTATACGCTAAGGCATTTATCCAAACCCACAAGCGAGATTGGAAATTCATAGAGCAAACCGTTTTTGTCTTAATTAGTTGGAGAGTAGTTCAGTCTTATGAAATGTTCAAGTTGATCAATATTCTGTGTTAGTAGGAGCTTAATTCAATAAATACCAATATTGTTAACTATATTGAATTAGATATTGTGTGGGTATTTTGGTTAATTTAATATATGAAACGCTGAGTCTCTAATCTATGAGGAAAACTTTAAACTGTGTTACTTCCAAAGTTAAACCTATATTTTCATTTGAATTTTCTCAATGAACGTTATTCGATATTTCACACTACAAGGTTCTAGAGTTTCATACAGCCAAAGAAACACAAAAGACAGTAGTTTATAAAATACGTAAATGACTTGCCCTTTGAAGCGCAAGAATAAGGCGAATTCGGTTTGTAACCTAACACTCGCGTCGGCGGCGCTCTGTCCGTGATTTACAGAACATCTTCAATGGCTCATTAGCTCTTAACAAGGTCTAGTTTACATCGGTAACTTTAACCAACCGTTTGATAACTTTCTAAAACCAAATCCGAAGATTACAAAGTTTTAATTATTCTTTGGAATTAGTTTTTGAAGTCATCAGATTGATTTCGAGGTGAGCCGATTCTTAATCACTGAAAATATTTGTCTGGTGTAAAGTTACTGCTCTCATTGTTTCTTGAGGCGAAGAATTGTCAGTTGATAATCTTAACTTTATCACTTAAAACGAGTCTGGCGCCATCCCGTCGGTAACCCGCCGCTAAACGTAAAACGATCAAACCTAATTGATTTCTTTCAGCGAGTTACCTTATTTATTACCACCGCGTTTACTTATTTTCCGTGACCGAAGTTTATTGAAACAAATGCCATTATTGTTCTATTGGCTTATGCTCTAATCTCACCCAGCCACAACTCACCACGATTCGGCTATAACAATTCCTCAACGACTACACACAAATACCACCAAGAGGTTAATCATACTACCGCTATAACTTCCGGATAAAACCTTACAACGTTTTTACAATATTCTTAGAAAACATTCACACTGGTATTCTTAGTCATAAACTGAACTAAGTCGGACTCATCCACGCCTACATTCCGCCCAGTTTGTTTATAAATTGACTTATAAACTCCTACTTTTCATCTGTCAAATTGAAAGTACCGGAAAACTGTTAGTTATACATATACATCTTAAACATTGATTACTTTAATCATATATCTTTTGTCTTAAGGCACTTGACATCTTTAGCATTGATTGAAGCAGAATGCAGCTATGGGTTGGACAAAGATAGCTAGCGTAGGAAGCAACGTACATTTACCAAGGATTCGCCAATTGCGGCTAAGAACTGTCATGGCAACAAAGGTCGACTTAGTGCAAAAATGGATTTGGAAAAGCTTTTAGAATATGGACGTCAGACTATAAAAAAAAAAAAACAAATCAGTTCATAAATGACGGAGGAATGAGGTAACAAACATAAACAAAATTACAACCGAATTGAGAACCTCCTCCTTTTTTTGAAGTCGGTTAAAAAGAAAAGGAATTTGTAACTCAGAGTGTAGTAGAAGGACATGTGAGAGGTCTTTGCCCCGCGGTTGAACCACTTTATGCTTTCAAGAATAACAGTAACAAAGAAATTGTGAAACACGAATTACCACAATTTGTGTTTTTAAACAGACACTAATATTTCAGCAAATTTTGTTTACTTAAGCGTTCAGTAAATGGCGGAGCTAACATAATGACTTGTACCTATAAGTTTTGGGAAACAACCTATTAGCAGAATCAATATTTGAATTTGAGGTTGAGATTATAAATACGTAACTATGTTTGCCTAATCACTTGATAACGGTTTGATGGATTTGGTTGAAAGTTAAAACCAAATAGGTGTAGGTATTTGAATAAACATTTTCATTTCGCACAAAGATGTGGGTAGTTAGATAAAATTAAAAGGGTGCAGTTGGAAAGCCTACAATTTGGTAGAAGGTGTACAAAAGCAATTCGAATGTTTTCAAATGCTTTTTTTGTAAGTTCAGTATCCAGTGTTACGACATAAATTATTAATTTAATTCTTAATCAATACGAGTATTTAAGTGCCCTACAGTATTTAATTATCTGTTCAATAATATTGACTAATTCATTAGAACTGTGAAATGTTTACTTCGCTACGTTCGTTCAATTGCCCTAGCTCGTGTTAGGGCTACAGAACCTTGCGCTAGCATGATCTAGGGCAACATTTGGCATGCCCTTGCTCGCAGAGTAAAAATACGTCGATTTTTGAATCGAAAATACAATTATCCTTAAGCATGTTTGTTCAATTGTTTGCACAAGCACAATCAGTAACATCCAAAGAAAAGAAATACATTCTTAAAATTACGGAAAAACGTATACAGGGTGTAACGGAAAGGGTATATATACATCCTTAAGGGTGTGTTACAGACCATCAAACTGAACATGTTTCTCATCATAAAACATGTTATTCAGCAAAAAAAAAATCTACTGCCCCATACAAAATTACAATACCTATTCGACCCAAATGTATAGGCAGCTGATTTTTTTTTTGCTGCACAAAAAAAATATGTTGAGAAACATGTTCAGTTTGATGGTCTGTAGCACACCTTTAAGGATGTATATACCCTTTCCGTTACACCCTGTATATGAAAAAAGATTTTTAATTTTAAAATCGACGTCAAGTCGACCCACCCACTTTCTATAAGTACGTTATAATTGCGTAAAATTAAGTGAAATCTTTCTTTAGATCTCATTAACTCTAGGTTATTTTCTTTGCCATTCACGGAACGTACTAATTGAGACAATGATAATACCCTCATTATCTGAACCGATTAATAGATAGTCTTAGTTATTGGATACGATGTGGGTGCAGATAGTATTCGGACGATATAATGATGTATGTAGTACCAATAGATATGTAATTGGTAAGCCTGCGGGCTAAGCTATATAAACTCTGATTGGGATGAATAATAGTTTATATTATTGTTTTGTGAATTCGATCTACGGTATCAATTGCAGACGGGTTTATTTATGAACTTGTTGTTTACAGCGTTTTGCATTGAGAAGGTCGTTGGTCTGTGAATTGTTTGTCAAACTAATGTTTTAGAATTGAATGTCAAGAAGGTTGTTTTCGCAGATTAATCGTAATCAATAGACTTGCCTAGACTACAATTTTTTAATGAGTATCAGTTTCTATTTCTATTGAATATTCTTATGTTACTGTACTCAAAACAAAGCATTGTAGTACATAATAAACGTATTATATCAAAATACGTGTGGGTGAGCACTGTTAAGGAGAAAAAAATATCCATGAATTTCCATTTGATATCATGTAGATTTTAGGTAGGTACTCGGTATCTGCTGTTATGCCGTCTGTTAATTAGTGATTTTAGGTTCGAAGCTTTATATAACATAATTAGTCAGTTACGTACGGCTTCACGTGGCTTCAGATTTCATGTAACATTTTTTACTTGGCATTTGTATGTATTTCCGATTCTGACCTTCAGTATCCCTTGTGATAGGGACGAGTCATCAATCGAGCACAAATCGTGGCTCCGGGGTTCCTACTGTCAAATAACATAGCGGACAAACCCAAGAATATTTTGCCTGAACTGAGAACCGACGATCTTATGCTCAACAGTTGCTCTTTCGACCAATAGACCAAAGAGACAATAACTTTACCTTGTCGTTAACCTATTAGGTTCCCCTGCCACGTAGTTAGTTAACTTCGCTAGTACATACCGAATACATGTATCTTGTAAAAGTATCTAGTTACACGCTACATCTCCACACTTTTGTATATTAATTTTCACTCCATTTGCATTCTATCATTTGCCGATTTTTGGACTTCCTTTTCTTCTACGTCACAATTCCGCATCCCTTCTGATTTAGGTGAAGTGTCTCCAACACAGTTATCCTCCCCTTTTCTACTTCAGATTATTTGTTTGTGATATTATGAAGCTTTATACGCCCCAGGATTTGGGCGAATCGATATCATTGTGTTAAAACTTTTAACAAGAACGAACTCTGTAATTCTTTAGAGAATTTTTGTTATTGTTATGTTTTTACTCGTGCCTGTCACATTTATATTTGTGAAATCACATGTGTGGTGTGTATGTATGTATATAGGTTCATTGTCTCTTGGTGTAGAAATTTTTATTTCGTGTGTACCAGACCAGCGAAAGACAATATTGACAGAGCCATGACCTCACTCTGCAATACGTTTATTTAAATCTACTAGCAACACGGGACGGTCGAACAAAATAAAAATGCAAATTAGATAAATTCAATTTCGTTTTGATACTTACTTATACTTAAACTAAATCTTATATATAATCCTATATATAGGCCTTTGGTAGGATTATGAGAGTGTAGTGACAATTTTTGAGGTCAGTTACAGTTTTAATTGAATTTGTCAGGTCTTTGCTTAACCCGATAGTTTCTGCCAGAGAGCCTGGCAAGGCGCCAGGACAATCACGTTTTCTGTGATTGTGTTCACTTTCCACTCTCAGCAGCCTCAGCTAATTTTCAACTTTGGAATAAGGTAGTATTACAGGATTCACCAACACCTGGCAACATTTTCTTTGAGGTGTCAAAAAGTCTTTCGAAATAAAATTACGCTAGTGGCTACTATAGTTACTTTTAAACTATTTTAGGAAAATTGTTTTGAATTAAGCAATCTTTTGCTCACTTATTTTTGTGTCGAAATTTTTCTCATATTGTAACAAATAATTATGTAATTTACTGTAGGATAGGCAGTAAATATAAAATCTTGCATTATTTGGAAACTTCTTACTATTAAGATTCCTATACACAATCCGAATCTCTGTTATAACAATTGGAACATCAAGACTGAAATTCTTATAGTTGTATGGATAGAATAAGTGTTCAAATAAAAATGCTATGACAGATTCCGTAATAAATTCATTCTCCATCATTTCCGGGCCAGGAATACCTACTTATAGCATGGGTCGCGACCGCGTGCCGAACATCCAATAGGCATGAAAATAATGTTAAAGCTCGTTAACATTTATTGGATGGGCCATCACCTCCTTTTTTAACCAATTGGATGTCGTTTATTCGTATAGGGTTTAGGTGTCGTCAGCCGTTCGATTTAAAAGGTTCGTAGGGTTAAATTCCAAATGAACGATTTTCTATTGATAACTAGCTTTTGCTCGCGGTTTCGCTCTCGTTAATTTAGAATTTGACAATAACCGCGTCATCTATTACCATCAGGACGTTATTGTTGTTTCCCTCGGGTACAGTAAGTACATTTTTCGGAATAAAAGGTACCCTATGTCCGTTTCTGTACACCTGACAACGTATATGCAAAACTAGCTGTCCCGCGCAACTTAGTCTGCGTCACATTTTCCCCGTTTTCGCAACATTTTTCATTGCTGCTCCGCTCCTATTGGTCGTAGCGTGATGATATATAGCCTATGTCCTTTCCCAGGTTGAAATCTATCTTTTTGCCAAATTTCATTAAGATCCGATCAGCCGTTTAGTCGTGAAAAGGTAACAAACAAACAAACAGAGTGCATTTATAATATTAAGTATGGAAGTATGGATTTCAGGATGATCGGTTCAGTGGTTTAGGCGTGAAAAGGTAACAAACAAACAAACTTACTTTCGCATTTATAAGTTAGGATGTAACGAATTGATTTGTAGGAGGAGAATGAAAACAGACCGCTCGTCGTGTTTTCTTTTTCGGCATTTCTTCTCCAAGACTGTTATTTAGTACAATAAGGACCTGCTGTCTTCAGAGCTATTTGGTTGATGAAGATTGAACGCAGCAACGTACAGTTGCCAACAATTAGTTCTTCGAACCGTTTTCTAAATATTGTTATATTATACTTTTGTTAACGCTAATGCTGACTATTCACCCAGGCGTTTTCGCGCTGGGGTGGGAGTATTATGAGGCATAAAACTCACTGTAAACAAATTTTAATATTACTCCGCTCAACATTTTCAAGTTGAACAAAAAGAGAATAATAATTTAAAAACTAAAAACAAAGAACTGTTTCTCTATTCATAAAGTTTTAGTATTTCTGCTTTGTATTGAATTCTGTTGAGTTCGATCAGAATGTTGCTCTACAAAACATACTTTAGATTAATACCTTCAGAACAAAAAAAAATACGAGACTGAGAAACTAATAAATGTAAAACTAGACTTATTAGAATAGTTGTATCTACAAATCGGTAGTGTAGTAAATAAACCGGTCATAATTCTCAGGTAGACACGACAGGTAATACATTTTCAATCCGTTTACATAAATCTGTGTCTGGGAGCTTGGGAAACGTAATAATGTTCGACGCATGCGGCGTATACCAGTTGAAAGAGTTTGGAGTTTGGAGGCTCGCCAGTGCACTCAGGTGTAAACTGAACGCCACACGCTGGCCCAATAATACATGGATCTATCTACTTCGATACACTTACGTGGTTTTAGTGCAATCGGATTTACGTGCTGTTCGTGGCACATGTTTAGGTTTATTAATATTGTGGATGCTAAAGTAAACGTCTTCATTTGTCTTCCCACACACATGTTCTGTAGCGCAAGTATTGTTTCTGTTTTCAGTCTTTGAGTATTGAAAACATATCTAAGTCTATTTTGAGGGCATCTTCAGTTTACCTGGAGTTGCACAAGGTCTTTGTCATTAATCCTTGCATAATATAATCATGGCATCACGCTGATGAAATTGGTCAGTATTTTCCGTTCAGCTAATGTATCCATCTTCGTAAAAGCGTATAGAGTTCTCCTTTAAAAGAAAAAGCGTTCAGACGGTTAAATAATTTGTGTAATTTCCCTTTGACCGCACTTCTATAAATATTCTTACTAAAGTTTATTGATACAGCGAAGTAATAGCTCGGCAGAGAAGTTGTGGAGGGGCGTGTACCAATAATGTTTCAAACACAATTCAAATTTATTACCAGCTTCAAACGGCCAACGAAAACATTGTGAGGAAGTTCGCAGCAGTAAAGGCTTTACGCAAATACTATCTTTAAATTAATGGCAAATAGATCATGACTTGTAAGAGAGGGCGGAGTGCCGTCCAACAAATGAAACTTTTTTTTTTGATCCAACTCATTTGCCTAGCCGTTTTTCAGATTGATTGGGGTCGGCTTCCAGTCTTACAGGATGCAGCTGAATACCAATTTTTACATGGAGCGACTGCCTATCTGACCTCCACTACTCAGTTATTACTGGGTAAAATAGGACCCCTTGGTAAGACTGGATGTCAGACTTTCGAGCCACTGACTGTCTGTAACGACTGTCAAAGATGTCTACAAATAACAGCCGAGACCAACAGCTTAACGTGCTCAAAGCACGGAGGAAACTCGGTATTTAATGATGAGCACCCATCCACAGACCGACCTTGGCAAGCGCGGCTTAGCCTTGAAGATCGACCCGTGTGGCTGTTATTATTAAGCCACGAGCTCCTCCTTTGATACAACTGTCTCACTAAAACTTGTTTGGAACGCTGATACGTGATCTCTGATCGCTAAATCTGTTGTCAAACTGTCGTGATTGGTTGAACAAAATAACATCAACCAATCATGTCACTTGACACGGAGTTTGACAACAGCCAAAATGGATTAGCCTTTCAAAAACCGGAGGCAACACCGTCAATTTAGTGGCCTTAGAGCTAAAGCTTAATCAGAGACAAAAAGATATACGACAATCATTTACGTTTGTAAGATCACAAGGGGACATTAAGTAATTAAGCCTCGTTGATCCATTAGAACAAGTATCAATCTACGTCATGAAAGACATAATAATAGAAGGTTGGAGATTCGCCAGTGCGTTCAGACGGAAATATTCCAAATTGTTTACATGCCTAATAATATAAATGGGGGTACTTATTGTATTTTGAGCGGGGCTGGTTTGCTTCATAGTACGTTTTGCAATGTGGGTCAACCCCTACAGGTACTTGTTAAGTAGTCGTACTAGTGATTATTCTTTTGCAGAGTTTTTGTGCTACATATGGTCTAAATGGCATTGCCCTTATAAACGTTTTCATTTTAACGTTATTTTAGGATTGTTAATAATGTTATAACTTGATTTCATTCCTCCTTACATTGTTCGTGTTTTTAACTATAAGTCTGCACCGCTTACAGTTAACGTATTAAACAATGTCTACTTTCTTCATAGCGGCGGACGAGTACAATACCACCTTCATGACAATTTAGAGTTTGTAGGTCCTCATCCGATAAGCTTCCCATCGTCACCTCTCGTGGACCTTTACCACGATGTAAATTGACATAATCACTGTAGGTTTCAGGCAAAATTATTTCACTTTTCATGTCTGTCCAAAATGTTCAAACATTTTCCGAAGCGTTTCCCGAGCGGTGCGCTCTATTTCCCGTGGGCACTGTAAGCGTCTGGTAAGGGATTAAATCAGGCATCTAAGTGATGTTATGAAAACAACATTTTCTCACTAAAAACTTCGTCTGCTCATCTCCATACAGCAAAAGGAAATAAACCTACAAAAACATGAGAAAAACTACCAGCGAATAAGCTTTCGACGCTGTGCCATAATCCCGGAAAAAATCATCGGTTTCGACTGGGGTAAGCAAATGGATTAAAAAAAACTGATGTAATAAAGAACCGTATAACGGTACAGTTCTCCATAAACAAACATAACAAATGATTGTTCGAGAACAATTCAGTTCTCCTATAGCAAAAATAATAACCTCAAATGTTGGACAGCATTTATTTCTTTGTTTGTCTGCACTTTATCTGTTATTAATAGTAACAGTAACCGTTAGTTCTTTGTCAGATAGTCTGGGTTTGTTTTTACTCCTTTATCGTTCTTTTCGTATGCTGCACTATAACCAAATAAGTAGGTACCATGTTATAGCCTCGCCTAAATTACACATAATATGTTATTTGAAAACGTTACATTAAATAGATACCAATTTTCATATCAATATTCTGCATCAAATATTCAAATATTTACGGAACTAACGGGAGGAGCAAACCCTCTGTCGAAATATTTTTATTTAAAAGAACTAGTTCGCTTCGGAACTTTTTCGATTGTAAAATTTTCAGCTTGCCGTGAAGGCAAGTACAGTTTCGTTTTTCTTTGCCTTTTGCCCTGCATAATTCGCATTTTAAACGAATATTGACGGACGTTTTAGCTATATATGTATATATATATGGTTTATACAATAGGTAACAACTTATGGATTCTATATAATACAAACACACAAGTAACTGAACAAATTCAAATTGAAACCAAGAAAAACAATCTAAACAGAAAAAGCGTAAGCTTCGAAGAAGTATTACACAGTCTGGGCAAACTTTCTTAAATGTAAGATTTGTCATTTGCATGAGAAAAACTTTTGTATTTCATAACAAGACGGGCAACATCCTACATACTTATATTCGCAACTACGAACCTATTCGAAAAAAAGAAGCTATTTTTAATTGGAACAAAACTTCAGCTAATTGAAAGATTTTGTACGTTAAACTTTTTTAACAGCCTCCTTTAATGAATCTCGAATATTCTCCGAATCCTTTATTAATGTTGAGTGGAATATTCCTTTGAGAGAAAATAAAAACGTAATAAAGTTTATTAAATATGAATGTCTAACTCCACTTTTAAGCGTTCTCGAAGCGGGAGTTTTAACAATGAGTGTTATCCCTCGTCAAAATTAACTGCCGCCGCCGCGTTAGGGCGACACTCGTTCCTTATTTGTTTAGGACGATGATTTAACTAGTTGCTAACTTAGGGTACTGTTTCGAAATGGAATCATTGAGTGTTAAACTGCTAATGCGTGTTAAACAATGTTTTGGTAAATGGGTACCTACTGTAATTATTTCGGTAGAACTTTACGGTACGATTGCCTCGTTGGTCGAGTTGTCGCGAGCGCGACTACTGAGCTTGGGGTCCTAGGGGTTTTTTCCAAAAGGCATTATAAGAATAAAAAAACCTGTGCCCACACTAGGAATATCTCCTGTATCGTGGGTGCGTTTACAAACATTTAAACTCACATACACAAACAGCCAGACCCGGAACAACTATCTGTAGGCCTTACAAATATTTGTTCCGTGCGGGGATCGAGCCAGCGACACGCAGAACAGCTGTCAATCGCTTAGAAACTGCACCAACCGTGCCGTCATAGGATTTCTCAGTGGCAGCCACGGAGTCTGGACTTATGTCCGGTTCACGGCAAAGGCTTGAGCCCTATTACTTGGGACTGAACATAACTAGCGGAATGTGGATGTACTATTAGGCACGCCTTTGCCTACCCAGCCCTTCGGGGATTACCAGCGTCAAGCGCGGCAATTCACGGTGCAGTAGGATATGTGCTGATTTTGAGATTCTGCGATGGAGCTTGATAATTCGTTTTACCAACGAATTATAAAATTTCCGAAGTTATTTCAGGCCAATAAGCTCAAACGTATATGATAATTTATGGACATGCCTTCGAGATCCCGGGATCCTTAATTTATCGAGAACTTTAAAAAATAAAGTTCTTACCCATCCAACCTGATTCGCGTAAGTTTCAGAATATTCTAATTGTATGCAGGAGAACATAGTTTTATTCCAGTTTAAATGTTGCTCGTGCTATACTACACCCAGACAAGTAGATTATATTAAGATCACTACCGGCCCGAATCCAGAGATCTGAGGCATGTCCATCCATACTATGAAAACTTATCGCATATACACAAAATGACTACCTATTCCGATTACTAATTATAACGTATAAAGTCAAAGATATGTTTATGGCTTTGAAATTTAAGCTGTGCTCGTCTATCAAGAATATAGTTAACCCAAACTATCAAATTAGGTGACCTATCCACTAGACATACAAAAGTAAAATGAATACTGATGTTATCTAGGTGGGTAGCTATTAGGTATATACTAATAATGAATTTCGTTCATGACGATTTTTACGGTTGAAATACAAGATACAGTAACAGGTAGGTATATCTATATACCTACATAGGTTGGTGGATACTAATGAACTCTATTGTGGCAATATATTTCCGCAGGCAAGCTGTCTACCGTACATAATGTTAACTAATGCGTCTTTGTATACGTATGTGCCATAATTTTAAGTTTTTATGTATCTGACCTAAATATTGTGTTTATGTTACTAAACTATTTCCCCAACTAACAATTTATTAACTTTCTACGCCAGCCTGTGTCACTAACAAATCTAATATTGCGTTCTAATCAGTAACATGAGGAGACGCCATTGCTGTAAACATGTCACCCCTAGAGCATTGAACCTCAAACAACCAGTAAATTAAAATCACAATTCCACCGAATGTGTACTTTCCTTATTAAATCGAGTTATTCCTATGTGACTTGACTGGTAGCCCTGGTAGGTCAACCACCGCACTGACCTTTGGTGAAACACTCCCGATACCACCTGAGTATGTACCTACCCTCCAACGTAGCTCTTAGCGGATGGTACTGAGTGTGTAGGGAAGAGAACCTTGCAACTTCCGTCCCTGATTGACATGTATAGTGACCATGATTATTAGTGCCCGTGCTTGTCCACAGTTCGCCAGGAGAACGAGCGCATGATGCACGACGTCCTCCAGGCGGGAGTCTTAAATCGCACCCAGTCGTCGGCGTTGCGCTGACGCCGCGCTACTCGCCGCGGCCGCGCCTCGACAACGTGCGGCCGGCCGCCGCGCCGCCGGAGGAGCCCGCCGAACCTGACCCGGAGCCCTCCAGCACGGAGCCGCCCGACCAGCCCGAGCCGGCCGCGCTCCGCCACACGGTGAGCGCCGCCGCCGCCGCCCCGGCCGGGCCCACGTGAGCCCCACGGCTGTGACGCATCGGTATGTGAACTGACAGAATATTCATAGACATACATAAGTTACTCGTTCGCGAAGAGAATTTGAGAGTGACGAAATGGACGTGTAGGTAGCCAATGTGAAATTTTGAACAAATAGTAAAGAATGAAAATGTTATTGTTGAAACGTATCGGATAGGGTGTAAAAGACAGGAAGTCATAATCCACGATAGTTATTAAATATGCAATTGTCTATGTTAAGACTACATTATATGGAACTAAAGGAAGAAATATAATTTGCAATTCAACTTCTACTGTATTCCGCACATCATTAAAATATGAATGGATAAATTATAAATCTAAGATTCACAATGAATTTGTGTCTCTGAGCTGTGAAAGAGACTGCGGTTAGAATGTTGGATATTTGTAGATTTAATAGCATAACTGTGTAATGCTATACGTAACATAATGATAAAAGTACCAACTTCAAACGGGAACAATCATCGATACAATAAGGACAAGTTAGATTTCTTTCTTTAATTGAATAAAATTATAAATATTAGATATCTCCTCTAGCTATCAAACTGACGATGAATTTAATAGTCACCTTCATGATGTATGTATAACAAAAAATAAAGCCTATAATTTAATCAAAGAGCACAATTATAGTATTATTTTATTAATCACCGTACAACATACTAATGTATCTAATATTCTTACTGTTTACCATGCAACTTGTAACTTTGTTGTATTTCACTAAGTGAGTCTTAACTGAGCTTGAGCACAATAATTTTGAGTTACCACTGTTAATATTGAACTCCTTGTTCAACTCTTATCAAGAGCTTTCGAAACTGCGCTTAAATAATAAATAAAAAAAACTGTTAAAAATAAGAGCTTTTTGTATAGTAGTTGTTGTAGTATTATTACTCTTACGAGAAGAACATTCTTGTGTAAAATAGAGCTGCAAAATCTGTGTTGTTCGCTCCGATGGATCTGTCGTATTTAAGTATTGACTTCAATGCAGTGACGCGAGCGGTTAGGTAGAATATTATTATATAAAATAAAATATGTTAGCGTTCTTTGGCGCGGCCATGTTTGCCTGAACACGACGAACACAGCTTTACGCTTCAGCCTGTATTTCAGCGATTAACGGCACTAGAAACCAGTGTTAACAACCTGTATATATATAGACGTGGGGTACACAACGTACAGTGTCACGCCAACGCCTTTATTACATTAAAGATGGCTGTCTCTCAAATGTAATTTAATTAATCTACGGAAAGCAATTCAATTAAATTTAGCGTGATAATACTGATTGTAAATAACTCGGTTATTATTTGCGAGGTTATATGCTTACCTTTACATTGTGACGTGAAAATTCTGACAAGTATCCATGGTTTCTTCTAGTTACAAAGTCATGGTTTGTCGCATTTTCCTATCTCTGTTTTGCAGGTTGAGGTTTGAAGCTAGCCGTTGCCGACTACTTAGTGTTTTCCTTCTACCAACAAAAAGGTTTAAATTAGAATATTTACCCAACTAAAAATATCTTGGCATAAAATAATCTCTAGGCTAAAAGGCTCTTAAATGTACCTATGTATATGTCTATATACTATTAAGATCCACAAGGGATTTTGTAAATACTAACTAGTTTGGAACAGTTTTCTGTTCGCATGATGTAAATTAACAATAAATATAGGTATCTCACTCACGGCTCCTGTCTCCCAGCTTCGCAAATCTAAACCCTATTTGAAAAACATAAAGTTTATGATCATTTTCTCAATTTTATATTGATTACACAGCCCTATGGATCAATGTAAAAGTCCCACTGAGATCCGTCCAGTAGTTCTTCTGCGCCTGCACAATATCTAGTCTGAATTTGTATAAAAAATAACAATTCTTACTAACCCAGAACTAATTATTTTTCGGCGCGACTATTTCATCTTCTTCACCAAGTATGTTTTTTGTATAACCTAATATAAAATTGCCTACCTTTATTTACCTCTAGCTATAAAAAAGTTAAATACTAAAACAAAAAATAACGAAATTTATTTCATCTTGCAGCTGCAACATTTTAGATGTGTGAATAATAAAATGAATAAAGTTAGTAGGTCAGGATACGGATTACCGTCATTTTACTACTATCCTCTATGCGAAGCCGGAGCGGGACGCTAGCGAACATAATCCGGATTTATCCAACAACTATCTGCGATATTGAACATGATTTTAATCTTAAACTATTCGACCCGGGTTGAATCTAATTTATTATCCAGTAATAATTAAACTTCACTCTGTATTTCTAAATTAAACGGACTTTACATAATAATTTATTTTTTGAAAATGAGTCTTGGTCGAAATGTGGACGTTAGATAACAAACCACAATGCTGGTAGCAAGAAAACACTGAGTGAACATTGCTGTTCCATGTTACGAATATAATGTTTAATGTGAGCTAAGCGTGTTTGTGCCCTACATAGTGCTCATTTTCAGTCTGCCGCTAATCGTTCGGTTAGCATCCTAGATATATTTTGTCCAACTTAGATCACAGCTTCACATATTTGGCCAGTAGGCAACTAACCAGACAGTCTGCATACCGCCATCAACAAAGAGAATCCCGAGATTGCGACAGACTGCAAATCCGCCCTGTGTCAGAGCAAGGCTAACGCTATGCAACTACTAGTTACGAATATGTGTATCGACAATTAAATGTATGCACTAGTTTAATTGCGATCCGCATCCCCTCCCATCCTCGTGTGATACGATATGCTACGTGTTCAAATGTTATCGTTTGATTATCTCTAAGGAGTCGCCACTGAGCGAGAACTGTCAATGCATTCAATCGGCTAAACTAGAGATCAATTCCAAATATTAAACAGGACCTATTAACGTAATTAGTGTTAGAGGGAGATACAAAGAATTTTATAGTTGTTTGTTGTAAATGTCAGTTTTAATTAATCTATTTTACAGAACAAAATGTTTAATAAAATATCTTTATAAAATAAGCGGTTGTATCATTTGCTTGGACGGTGTTTATTATATTTATGGAGCGTTGGGGTCTACTGCGAGGCGTCGAAGGGTTAATATGTTAAGTTGGTGTGTGCACAAAAGCGTGCAATGTACCTATAAGTGGTATAGAGAAAAGGTAGGGCTTGGTTAGGAGGGGCAGAGAGAGAGAGTGGCATTCCTCCCGGGGCGCTCTCCGAACTATGCGGCCGCTCGCGATGCTACCATGCAGCCTCCCAAACAATTTGTACTCTAAACTTGCTACACTCGGCTTAAAATTAAACTGTTCGCACGTAAGTTTGACAGCATGAACGTTTGGTGTTGAACATTTGTATTTAAATAAGTCTCTGACAGTTCAGGCTTAACTGTCGTTTAATGAAAGAAAACTTTAAACAGCGTTTCATAACTGACGCTGAAATTAAAATTGTCGGAAGTCGGTAAGTAAATGAAATTAACAAGCTTTTATCTTTGTCGGCAGTCACAAAGGTTGTTGAATTTATAAGATTAGTTCATAGTTACTGCAGATGAGATGAAGCGAAGAAATGTATTTATCGTTAAAATGATCCGCAGCTATTAGTGTTTTTCTAGCTTCGAGAGAAACATTGGGAATAATGATGTTGATACTCGAATTAATTTAGAATTAAAACGACGTTACAAACAATAACCCTATACAGATAAAGGGCCCTAAACCTTTACAAAATCTCAGGTTAACGTTGGAAGGATTACAGCTACAACTTTTACGACGAGTAAGTCAACAGAAACATTTATTTCATGTAATAAAGTACAGACATTCTTCACGAAATAATTCATGTAGGATAAAGGCACAGTAGGGTTATGATTATACCGCGAGTAAACCTGTATAGTATGGATATGTATGTATTTATACGTACCTATGGCGGTTTTGTGTTCATAAATTCAAAAGTTAAACTATTAAGACTAATATGTTTTTATACAATACACGAAATAATTACCTAATTAATCAAGGGTAAAACATAGCAAGGTGAACACCTTTCAGATGCAATTAGAAGACGTAAGTAGCGCACGAAAAGAGTATCGGGGATGATATATGAGAGAGGTCTTTGCCCAACAGCGTGACATTAATTATTAATAAAAAAGAAAAAAGTGGCTGCTTTAATACGTGAAATCCAGTTAAAACAGGCTGCGGAAATGGAAAAGCTGTCAACAAAGGATTCATTATTCCACAAACCAGAGGATTCTCTAATGGAAACTATTACAAAAAAAAAACTACTTGCCTTAAAACTTTAAATCGACTTATTTTTAAGCGAACACATGTCAAATGTGTACCTACCTGCCTCTGGATTATGTAACTCATTTCCAGACGAACAAAATGTTATCCGAAAATAGAAAACGAAATGACGTAGCGCATCACTAATGAACGTAAATTCATCTAGAACTTTAATTCCACGAATTAACATTTATCATTTAGTTCAATTATCAATTTGAACTCTATAAACTTTAATGCGAAACAAATGTCAAACAAAGTCTGACAGTGTTAAAACTAAAATTCCATAGAGCACAAAGTGGATTAAACGTGAAATAAACGTCAGTTACACCTCATTGTTTTTAGAACTATTTTACTGCGAAGCCTAGAGTTTCGTATGTACTTCTGTATTAACATTTACCTTCGCGAAAGAAAATTACATGTTGGCTGTAAACTTTTTCTATTAAAGTAATGTGGGCTTACTGTACATGCTTTCAGGTTAATGATTCTTCGCTTTTATGGTTAGTTAGAATTTATTTGATGTGCAATTAGCCTATGGGTTATTAAATTAGCTGATTGTGTTTGTTTAAAGTAGCATTTACGCGAGTTATTTCTTTTGTACATAATGTTCTTTTATAACACATCTGCTCGTAAAGGGTCTTTTATTGCACCAAGTTCAGTATCGTAATGTATCTCATTACGCACTAGTGCGGTAATGTAAAGTAAAACGCACGGCTTATCATAATGCTCCGTCTAAAACGAACGGTACTTTTTTAAATCTTAGCAAAGAGTTTTTATGTCAGAAAAGTGGTCAACATGTCATCCGAATTTTATTTATTTCCTCGCAAATGTGTTATAAAACGTCGTATGACATACGTGCGCTTTGATAATTACAGCCTCTGCTTTCTTATGTAGCCCTCGCCTACGGCTCGGGCTAGCAATATCGCCTCGGCTATAATTTTCAACTTACCGCACATAAATCATAATGTACTATTATGAAACCTTTTGACATCATAGGCACATGTAGTATGTATCTGTAGCTACACCGTGACTGATTACTGTCAGGAATATTGGCTTTACGAACATACCAATAACCAGACAAACGAAAACCGAAACCTTCTGGAAATCAACATAATATTCAGTTGTAATAAGTATTGGATCATATTTTTCCTTACTCTGAAAGAAGGACATCCAATTTATCTCCAATATCATTCATTTGAGAGGTTTTAGTTAGGAATTAAGATGGGTCAAACTAAATAACGTATTTATTTTAAGTTCAATTAAATCTAAAAGTAACGTACTTAAGTACAGTATAGCTTTTCCAAAGGCTTTAGACATTGTCTAAGAAAGTTGTTGAAAATTCCGAAGTTATCGCCACCCCAGTGCGAATATGTTCTCAAGTTAGGAAACTTTCAATCCGTACAGACGCTTTCACACCTCGTAGACACTTAGGAATTGCTCGCCTACTTAGCAGTTCTACCTCTAATAGAAGTAGTGGGATGTTGGCTTTGTGTTATAACTATAAGTAATAGTAATGCATAGCTTTTTGTGGTGCTAGAAAAATTTACTCGTGAATCAATCATGCATGAAACAAGATTTTTTTCAAAATTTGTATCTATAACAAAGTGAGCTCTAAAAAAAAGCATTGTCTCTCCATGTTTGATAGTTGATACAATGGACGCGAGCGTCTTTCGTCCTTTACCCCGGTCGAAATCGCTTCAATTGTATACTACAAGACTTCAGGAAGGGTAGACTGAGTATCGAGATTTAGTAATTCTTAATAAAGCCTGTTAATTAAAGTTTTCGACGTGGATAATGTGTTACTCGTACTCGTAAGAAAACTAATAAAGTGCTCACCGTTTCCACCGTAGAGAGCTCAATGTTTTTGTTTTCGCAACGAAATGTTTGTCCTATTTTAAAATGCATGACATGACAAGTTAAATACTATACAAACGGCTCGACACATCCGAATTAAAATACCACAAGGCTTTTAATATGGATGTTATACTCTGTGGTAATAAATGTGGCGCTGCGCTGCAAGCTTTGATATTCAACCAGTAAATAAGTACGTCACGAAGTACTCAATTACGTTAATGGATATCTAAATATAAGTGCTCTCTCGTAGCATCATAAATCTGAATAATATGTTCTTGAATATATCTTCAAATGATTTTATTTTATTGCTAAGTACTTACTACCGCACATCTTATAGAGGTTTTCTGGACGAATCTTCTTGTTCTTTAGGTACCTACTTATATTGTTTATAGGAAAGTGGGTGTATTTGTGCCGGAGATGGGCGACTACAATAAGCGGCCGATTAGAAAGGAGCCCAATTACCGCAACCCCTTTATGAAATAAGCTTCGGGCACATTTAGTGGGTTCCTTGGGTTAAGCCGAATATTCCGCGAAGTAAGTAACGATGTGTACAGAAAAGTTTTGAATGTAAAAATGAAATATGTGAACAATTGAATGCTCTCATGATATCAGTTTTCTCACAACACCCACGAGTGTACATCGACCTCTCTCTCAGAGGCGGTTACATTGTGCGGTCTCAAGAGAGCATTGTTATGATTTCCACGCTTTGCAAACGGATTTATACCGCCCAACCTCTACACATAATCTGTTCACAGCATTTTCTTTACCCACGGGAAAAAGATTTCTCCGAAGAGAATGTAGTCTCTTCCCGTAATTTGTTGTTGTAAGGGATCTTTATAAATCTGATAGTAAAAGATATTTGATACGCCACTACACGCATCACACAAATATGCTTACTTGTAACCACTGTATTAACATTAAGAGTTAATCATGTGTAGTTTATCTATCTGTGTCTACCTAACTAGACTATAAACGTATGCTGATCGTAGTTTCAAGAATAATGTCTATCCTTCACGTTCGAAAACCGATAACACCCAATCAGCCCGATTCTGCGCAAATAAGAAATCCAAATACATGTTCAATACTATCATTAGATACCGAAGTAAGTTTGATTTTCGAAATGCAAACAATGGAGCAACAATCAGGCCTTACGAAGCTCCGTATCGAGGTTGATACGAGGGTAGTTCACACTCGACTGCTACATAAGTTCCGCTCCACCGATCATCCATTGTACGTCGTTAATGAGTCTAATCGGGGACCATAAGCCACTTTATTATATCATTAATCATAAGCCCAAATTATTTAATTAGTCCGTAGCGGTTAACGATACTTGAATTATTTTTTAGGGTCGTGGAAATCTAGACTGTAGTTTTTGAGGTACAGATTCGCGAAAAGGTCGCTGGTCTACTTGATCAAATACATTTTCTGTTGCCTGTGATCATCCATAACCCTCCAAGGGGTTGTCCAAGCTTGGTTAAAATGCCTTGAGTGCACTTGACTTCACTGGGACCCATACCATTCAAACCAAAATACAACAATACTGTTGGGTGACAGAAATAGGTACAAAACAATTACGGTAGGTATTGTGACAGTACCACTTCTCACAAACCCTTTTACGAGGAAAAAATAACTAAGATATACACCACACACACCTCTATAACACACCTCAATAAGGACTACTAGACACTACTCATTAGAACTGTACTGTGTACTGGCTGACCCTGTTCTCCACTATGTTAAGTCCAGATATACTCGCACTGGTTCTATGTTACAACGTCATTAGGGTCCCCTCTTCCAGTCTAATTAGATACACAACTAGCAAGAGGTGCGATAGCTATAAATAAAGGTCCCTCAAATTAATTACTGGGGTATCGACATTCTTAGGTTGACCGGGCTGACTACGGGCAACTAACGACTGCTATTAGGTATGTTAAGTAAGTACTAAATACGTTCTAACTATTGGAATTAATTAACTAAAATCTGTTGTCGACCTTTAGAACTGAAGGTCAATCGGTTAGTTTTTTTTCCTGTCTAATCATCTGCCTAGCCTCTTCCCAATTTTGTTGGGGTTGCCTTCCATTCTCACTGGATGCAGCTGTATATATATATAGTATTTTACAGGGCGCGACTGCCTATCTGACCTCCACAACCCAATTAGTACTGGGTAATACGATACCCCTTGGTAAGACTGGTTGTCGGACTTTCGGGCTACTGCCTACCTATAACGACTTCAAAGATCGATAAATGACAGCCGGGACCAACGGCTTAACGTGCTTTCCGAGGGACACAACTAGGTATGTGATGTCTGGTCACCCATCCACAGACAAATCTAGGCTAGTTTTTATTCCTGTCTGATGATCGAAACGTCGTCGAACTTGCACTAGTTACAAAAAACTTACTATACACAAGGTCATAGAGAAGAAAAGACGAATGAATGGCAGAATGTGACCTCGCTTCGACTCCTGAAACTGGAATGATTGGTTTTTTCACCAGCCCTAAAACTGCTGTCTTCTTCATCATGCTGAAAAGAGAAAATGGTAGGTCCGTAAGTATTGCACGTTTTTTGTTTAAGTACAAGCAGCACAACTAATCCTGAAAGTCATAATCCTACATATATTATAAATGCCAAAGTTTGTAAAAAGGTATGGAACTGGATGAAATTTTGCACAGGGGTAGATAATAGTCTGGAAATAGCATATAGGTAGTACGATCCTGTGGGACTATTACCGAACAAAACGCGGGCGAAGCCGTGAGCATAAACGAGCAAAAAGAGCACTCAATAAACTCTATGAACTTATGGAATCAACTAGAAATCATATAAAAAGAAACTTCATTACATCCTAAGCTTCTACTCCTTTAATATAAGATAGGTACACATTTGGTCGTAAGCTGAGATTATCCACGTAAGATCGTATCTCCCGGGAATTTTCCGAGATGAGGAATTAGGACAAACTATCGATATTGGTCGGAGCAGTCACGTAGCCTTTCAGACTAATTATATGAGCGTACGTGATGATAGTTCAGCTGCCTGTATACCTATGACAAACGGACGAAGGGAATGAACGATGATAATGTTATTTGCATTCTATTTATAAGATTTTGGTCTGCTAATAGGTTCGGCGTCACATGGTACTTGAATAATTACTGTAGCAATTGTAGTGTGTATTGTGACAATCCCCTATTTCTTCTGGAAGTACAAAATGGCACTCTGCTGATTATCGAAAACTATGAAATGTATTGTATTGATATAATTTTCCAATGTGCAATAAGTCAATAGAAATACGAAACGCCTTGAAAGCGATGGCTTGTCTAGGCCCTTAGTAGTGTTGTAGCTATTTAAGTAGTTTATAAATAACATAATCGCGATAAGGATTGAGGAGAGGTGTGCCTGAGTAAGTAAGTTTCATGTAATAGGAGGCAAGCCCATTGCAGGCTGCTTGCTACTTAGAAATTTCTGATGGAAAAACCCAACAACACTTTGCACTTTGCACGATTTGGGAATGGAACCCAAGAGTTCATGATCGCAATGGCGCTTACGACCAATAGATGGACCCAAACGAGGTCGAGATTATTTTACATTTATATTTTTCTTTTCTAATATCTTTGTACTTTTCGACGTGAGAACGTCTAATAAATCGATGAACGCCGGCTGCATGCACAAAAAAGGATGACTCATGGTCCCGTTACGCTCATTGTACGCTTGCGCCGAATCAATGTTTTGTTACGACGTTGTCACGTTAAACTATCGTCCGTAAACCAACTTTACAGACAGCCAATTTTTTATACAGGCAGAGCTGGTACACGTTACAGCTACAACCAAGGATAATTAAATAATTAATAGGAACGCCATAAAATAGGTGTGTATATTAGTAGGTACACCTCTGCTTAACCCTTCGGGGATTACAGGCGTGATGTTATGTCATGCTATTTAACATGAACACAAATCACAGTAACACTACCACGACAAAGCAATATCCAACACCCTATAACAATTCGTGGTATAACCACATCAAAGCAGCTCACCTGGTGCAATAAGGAAACCACATGTGTACCTAATTAATAACAACCAATTACCATTAATACTTGGCGAGAATGACCCACTGGAGCCTTGATACAGCAAAGCGGCGTCGAGGTTGACGGCGAAAACAGTGATGGCGGAGGCGAGAGAAGCTCAGCAGATTTTATTTGGATCTTTCTTTAGCGTTTGATTAGTGCTTACCCCGGTGTCAGAGTTTTTATACCGCCCATGGACCAATGACTTGGCTTTATTTGGATTGGACATGCTTTATCAGTAATGTTCCAACTGCTGGCCAGTCCGCGCAGAGGCCAGCGCTGGCCTTGTCATTTCGAGAGTGGGATTGGGCTATAATCCATTTAGAAAAAAAGCTATATTATTGGTTATTAATACTTTAAACGGTTTGTTGACTCCTTCATGATATTATTGAATATTGTTGAAAAGGACGTTTGAATTGAAATAAAACTAAGAAAAATGGTTTTGAATATCAATGAAATTGGCTTTATTTAACTGATATTTTTACGTCATTTCTACAAGGTGTTGATTTGCAACCTCCTCAAATTTCAGGAGGTGGTCACAAAAGACATAAATAATCAATTAAAATTACAGTACCTAGTTAATTAATAATAAACGCTGATTTTTTTGGTAGTTTAAGTTTGACAATATTTCAGAATAATCTCCTGAACGTGGTTTAGGGAATAAGAAATTATCGAATAAACGTTTGAAATTGTTTGTATGTGTGTAAGCGAGGTTATAGGGCAAGAACCAGACGAGCCGCGTTTAAACCACGGGTGGTTCACACTTACCGATTTCCGAAAGAAAAAGAAAAACTACCTGCCTATTTTATTATTGATTCGGGACGAGAATCATTAGCATAGGTAACTCCTTGAATTTGACGAGGATCCAAAACAACACCTTGTATTTTAAAAGACAAAAAAAAAACAATTTCATTGATATGAAAACCATTTTTGTAGCAATTTGAAATTCTCCGTTTAAAAAAAAACACCTGTTCAAAAATAAACCCAGCCGTTCTCACAACTATCGTAAAGGCGACCAAAGGATGATATCAAGAAGGAAGATGCCTATCTGCAACAAAAAGATAGCATCGTGATACGGAAACATGATCTCCGCTTCCCAATTCCTTCCGGAACGATTACCGTGTGAAAGATAAGACGGTACACGCTTTTCCGATTGCTTTTTACAAACACCACGTGTAGGAAAACGACTAGTTAATAAAATGGATTAGGAGTAGGTAATGCATACTTAGGTTACAGGAATTTTCAGAGAGTGTATCGGTAGGTAGGTTTACTTTTTCGATTTTCGGGTAGTTGTCACGGTATGGGCACGTAATGAAGAGGGATGAGAAAAAAATCGTGTGCAAAATGACGTGAAAAAAAAATTGAGGATGAATTATGCTGGCTGTAGAAGAAGATCATCATCATCTGCCTAGCCTTTTCCCAAATATTTTGGGGTCGGCTTTCAGTCTAACCAGATGCAGCTGAATACCAGTATTTAACATGGAGCGACTGCCTATCTGACCTCCACAACCCAGTTGTGGAACATTAAAGAAACATTTTATGGCTAGCCTAATAAATTGAGAAAAGGGTAGCGGAATGACTATGACTATGGCGTGTGAAACATAACAAGATTATGGTGTTATTCTCTCGAGCAATATGCGAGATTTTCTACAATAATGCAGCAGTCAACTTTAGTGTTGCTTTACAAAAAGCAACACTAAAGTTGACTAGAAATGTCGGAAACCGGAGATTGCAGCTGTTAAATCCCTCGACACAAAACCGTTATGCATATAAAGAATTTTATTCCCTCATTCTACTTTGTTGTAGAATATCTGAACTTGTACAGTAATCCTAGTTTAATAAAGGGAGCTCTGTTTACTGTGGCGGGTCCACAAAGTGATATCTGCGGACGACGACGTTAAGCGGCGACCGATTATCATTGTCGGATGTACTCTAGTGCCTACACTGTGGAGGACCCTTACTAATCGTTGAGACAACCTTAAGCCACCGATGTATAAAGCTGTTGGTGAATTAAGCTTTAAAATGAAGTAAAATAACCTGACATACCTATATAGAAATTTACTAGAAAATAAGTACTTAGTTAATAAGTAAATTTTTCTAAAGTTTGCAGCGCCCAAAAGGTCAATAAAATCACAACCAGTCTGAAACTCCTACAACAATTTCAACTGTAAGTATTCGTATTAAAAAAAAACACGCGTAGATTCCAAAAAAAAAAACATAATTTATAAAAGAAAATTTATTTCAGCTAACTGTCACTACATCGGAAGCAGTATAAATAAAATACAAGATAGTCAATTTCAACGAATCAGGGGCACTGAATGTGCTGACATTCTGCCTGTTATAGAGGCAGCAAGTGAAAAGGAAAAAATATTTTTAAGTAATAATTTATTTTTAGATTGAAATTGGACTCTTGTCTTTTGTTAAGACGCTGAGCTTCGAATTTAGAATTCTGTGTTCGAAACTTAAATTGGGTAACAAAAGATGTATCCAATAAAGGTTTGTATTTAGAAATATAAGGTGGAAGGAATTTTGTCACACAAACTGTTGTCATGGAGTCTATTTTTTCACTGGTTATTTATCAGTCGATCAAAATATGCAATATGACACTGCTTTTACACATATTAATACATATTATTAATATATATTAAATCCATGGCAAAAGTTAATTAAACAGCATTCAAATCACATCCACCATTAAAAAAAATGAAAATGTTTTATTTTCAGCCTTTATAACTTATAAGTTATACTGATTAGTAAAATATTATTGGACAGAAGCTAGTGTTTAAACATCACCGATACGATTGACACAGTGGCAAATCACTGTCTTTCTACGTTAAGGGTCGAGAGTTCGATCTTCGCACAAAACAAATATTTGTTCGTCCTTCGGATATTTGTTCTGAGTGCGGTTGTTTGCACCACTGTTTAAGATTGAAGTAGTAAGTATAAGACCACCACTGGAGAAAATGTAAGCGATAATCATAATTTTGTTCAAGTAATCATTAAAAAAAAAATGTAATTATATTTTTAAACTTAAGCTATTAACTTAAGTAACCAAAGGCTACATTTAAAAGCAAATAAAATAAGGAAGGAAATAATACCAAGATATTAAAAAGAAGATGCAGAAAGATATCAGTGGAATGATTATAATTATTATTTTACTCCTTGTTAATAATTAATTAAAAATTAAATACAATCCATGGTTTTTTTATCGATTCGTTAATTATAAAATATTTTATCTCACCAAATGTTGGCCACGAGACGTGGACACTGAAACAATTCACGTCAGAAAATAAGTTAAATTTATTATCACGAGCTCTTCCCGCAGAATCTGCGCAATTTCATTCTCGTTTAATACCTGATCATACAATATGGATTAACATAATCCTTAAAGCATTCAATGAATATTAACTGTAACTTTGTAATATTTTCTACATACATACATGTTTTGCGGGGTATCGTATTACTCAGTAACCAGTTACTGAGTTCAACCCAGGTTGTGGAGGTCAATTAGCAGTCGCTCCATGTAAAATACTAGTATTTAGCTGCATTCGGTGATACTGGAAGCCGACCCAAATATAGTTGCGAAAAGGCTAGGCAGGTGACGATGACATACCAGGTGGCGTACCATGACGAGAGTGAAAAAGAGACGGAGCTATACGGTCATTTAGCTCCATCTCTTTCCCACTCTGGAATAGGAATGGAACAATAATGTTTTAAGTGTCATAGTAACCCCCCTTTTCCCATTATTTACCTGTATAACCAAGTACGTGCTTATGAAAATGTAAGAATAAAATACGCAAAATGCTCCAATACTTTAAATGTGAAGCTCAACATTTCTGACGACGGTTTGACGACTGACTGATGACGGGTTACTATCCAACTTGTCACAATGAATACTTCGACCCGGAAACGGGTAAGACTCTGACACATTCGTTAACACAAACGAATGCTGTAACTCAAAAACTACAGAGTAGGTACGGAAAACCATCATGTGTACATTCATTTATTGAAATTACGAGGATGCCTGCAATGATGAATGATGATGACTATTAGTGACATAAAACAGTTACATGCTACAAAAAAAATCCTTAAAAGCTAAACATGTAACCCACACCAATATCCACATCTTAACAAAAGAATACCAGACTAATGACTATGGTAGACAACCGATTTACATTTATACAGAGCCTTCTGTGATAGCTGTACCTATTTAATGTGTAACCACTTAATTAAATTATTCCTATTTAAATACAATACTCATTAATAAATATAAAATTATATCTCAATTCCATTAAATTATATGTCGGAGACAGTCATTAGTACGGACATGAATCGAAAGCGCGCCAAAGGCGACCTACTTACCAGTCTACCCACACCCAAGCGCGCTTACTATAGAGTCGTGATGTTTCGAGCTCGCGGCGAGGAGGACAGTCAGTGTCTGATCGCGGCGGAGTCAAGACGTCCCGAAACTGTACCCTGATTCATTGTGCCTAGTGTTACTGTGTTGGATTGTAATTTCAAGTAATTTGTTAGTTCGATAAAAGCAGTGTACTTTGTGTATAGAATCTGGTTCTTTTAACCTAACAGACAGATGTGTTGCTGGGGAGTTTGTTCCGCCACTTCTTCTTCCCAGCTATAACACTAGGAAGTGGCGAAGGGCGGGCGTTTTGGGGGACTGTCTCTTGTAATTTTGACATTCAAAAGGTGCTGATTATCAGCCTAGTTTGAATAAATGACTTTTGATTTTGTAGTGTGTGTTTTCATAGCACGAAACCCATGTTCTGCCCACATGAAGACCGTGTCTAACGAAATAAAATCACCTCCCTACGACATATAGATCAAATTCAATTTAGTCATTTTCATTTATTTATTCATTAGTTTTTTTCATAAAATTGAGTTCAATATATTTCAAATCTAAATAATTCATTTCAGTTCCGTATTATTTAATTCAGTTCAAAATAATGCAATTAAAAATGATGATAAATTACCTGTAACACTTTTAAACCAAAATGCATCAATACTTGACCTCACGCTTTCTGCCGGCAGATACCACCTGCAAGACAAGACGCCACCTACTAGGATCCATGTTCAGAACATCTAGTCATTCTATCCTGACTCCGCTCATGACTCCTAAGAACAAACCGAATTTACGCGTACCGTTCACAGGAAAGGCACACCGAATTTACTTACCGTAATTTTTCGTAGGTGTGTCATTACACTAATGGTAATCAGAAACTAATTATAAGGCTTGCGATGTGTCCACGAATTTATTAAACAGATACCTGACACTATCGTAGTGCGACAGGGTCCAGAGATGACATAGCCGTTTGCCACGCTTGGCACGCTTAGACGCTTCTAGGCGTGATAATACATTGCGAGAAAACTGTTTATCGATCGCCCAGCAAGTCCCTCTAGAAAAGTAAAAAAAAAAACACGAGCTTACTTCCTTAAATTGAAAAACAACTTAAGATATAAGCCTTGTTTGTATCTTTATTGTTTCTTTTTTATGGCATTTTGTATGCACGTCATGTGCGACAACTAAATATTTTTTCTTTCTTCTATATTTTTGTATAAGTACTTCCAAAAAGAAACGTTACCAGTTTCCTAATGATGAGCTTCTGCAAATCATATTACAAAGTGTTTTGCAGCGAGACTAGCTAATATTACCATCTGTTCTCAGTAGTTAGTTCCAATTCTCGTTTAATCTTTCTGTCTTCCGCTTGCAAGGAGGTTGGAAATTGCTTTTTCTACGACTGCCATTTTTTTCCACGATTGAGTTCGTTGCAATCAAGTATGCATTGCCTGGAATTTTTCTAGAATGAGAATTAAGTCTGTTTACTTTTTGGGTCTATGACCAGTGTGTGTTACCAGTGATTACATACGGGACCCAAAACTTGGTCGCTCATAATGGGCCTCATCAGAAGGCTTAAAGTCACCCAAAGGGCAATGGAGAGGGCTATACTCGTTTCCTTGCGTGATCAAATCAGAAATGAGGACATCCACAAGAGAACCAAGGTTACCGAAGTAGCCCGAAGAATTGTTAAACATAAGTGGCAGTGGGCAGGGCACATTGCTCGCAGAACAGATAGGCGATAGGGGCGAAAAGTTCTGAAATGGCGACCGCAAACCGGAAGACGATGCGTTGGAAGGCCTCCCACTAGGTGGACCGTTGACCAGGTGAAGGTTGCGGGGATCCGCTGGATGCGAGTCGCACGGGACCGGTCAATGTGGCGACATTTGGGGGAGGCTTATATCTAGCAGTGGACGTCTTTCGGCTGAAATGATGATGATGAATGATGACTTTTTGGGTAACTCTCGCCCCCTATTTCATGGGGCTTAAACATAACTAGTGACATGTGAGGGTACTATAGGTCCCTAGCCGCTGCCTAACTCTGCGTAAATTGCGGGCGTGATGTTAAATAAAATTGGCCAGAAAAGGATCTCACTAGCATTTACTGAAATATAAAATTGGTAGTGACAGAAGTTATAAGATAAATCTTTTTACAGTAAATATACACGCCTGTTAGCAAAACTGGAGAGACAGGTCATAAAATTTATAAGTTTTTCGTTTGTATAGGAAACTTAACAAACTGGGATCCGTTTTGTTTGAGAAGTAATGTAGCTAGGTGAATGTGCTACGAATTTACGATCATTTACTGAAGCTAAATAGTGTTGTTAATCCTTCAAAGATACTTACTGCAGATACTACATACTTCAACCACGCTGTTCACTAAGGAGTTTGGAGGATAGGCAGAAGTGTCTTTAAATTTCTACTGTCTAGTATTGCGATTAGCAGTCTGCCAAGAATGGTGGATGAACTATTAATTAAGTCGTACCTATTTCCAAAGAGTGTTCATCGTAACTATTAATGTTGTGAATATCATCCCCTTAAAGACATAACTATTTTCTGAAACTTAGGGTACTTATCACAAATCGTTTAAAATAATTATACTTTAGACACGTTCTAAACTTCTACTACTACACGTTCTAAATAAGTTTACTACTGCCGTCCATTCGCTTAATGTGTACCTACCAGATAATTGCAGATTCAAGACGATATGCATATTTCAATTTGAGATAATACCTAGCACAGTACTGTCTAACGATAACAGGAAAGCACTGGAAAGTTTAATGCTGTTATAACCCCTATTTAACTAGACGTAAAGACGTTAATCGCATCAATTAGTTATGGCACATTAGCCAATTATTGCCAGATCGCGCTAGTCCGGACCACGCGGCATACTGGGCCCGTTTGACGAAGGATTTATAAAGTTTGAACATTTTTGCAACGTACATAACGAGAACGGTCACAATTTGTGGAATGTCGCGACTTAGTCGTACCGATGGCAAAGTTTCAGCTTATATTCGGTGAAAAATGCCAGTTATTCGACATTTTGTCTTCCACGGAATCTGTACTAACCGATAACAATGATAATTTGACGTTCCTTTTATGTTGCTTATTGAGATCGAATCTTCTGGAATATGCTGTAAAGAGTAGGTACATAATTTCGGTAGGTAAGCAGTACCTCTAAGACACACGTGTGAAAATTTAGTGAAAACAGGAGGCTTGGAGGAGGCTTATGCCCAATGTGTCCAGTGGATTTCTATTGGTCGAATAATGACGATGACGATGATAAGCATGACATCCAATCAATCACCTTGCAATAACCATTACTTTAAAAATGTATCGACATCGTCAATTCATTTTGACACAGACAGCGCGAAAACCAAACAAACCGTTTAAATGTACGTATATCCCGTATAAACGTACATTACGTGTACGTATATATGTAGCTCTTATCTTACAAGAACAATAGCACGAGTAACACTACCGTACGCGCTGAAAGCGTTGCCACAATAATAGTAAAAATAAACAACTGCCACACGTTCCGGGCATCCATTGTCGAGCGAACTTTGAAGCAGACCAGTTAAACGAACCCTAATTCTCTGAATTCGAAGGATACGAATACGTGGAAATTAATTAAATAATCCTGATTAGTAGAGGTCCACGACGTTGTCCACGTTGTTGATAGCAATAATTAACAGGCGTAACAAACGCCCTTCGAGAACCCCTGACGGATTGGCTCGACGGGTTAGACATGGCAATTTTACCGTCGTTTACTTGACTCCGGTTGCATTTACTGGTGATTAAGAATGAATTGCACTTATTAAATATATTCTTAAGTGGATGTGCAGATGGATGGACTGTGTGAGAATGATCTGGCTAGATACGGGGCGACGCATGAGGTGACGAATATAGATAATTATTTATTTATTAATTAAATAAATTGTGATAAGTATAGGAGAATGACGATTCATTACAAATGTTATATATCCTAATGTTTCATCATCAGCCTATATTGTTCCCACTGCTGGGACGCAGGCCTCCTCTCTATGAGAGGGAATGGGCTGTAATCCACCATGCGGGCCCAGTGCGGGTTGGTAGATGTCACATGTCTTCGAATTTTTAGTTCTAGGACATGCCGGTTTCCTCACGATGTTTTCTTTCACCGTTTTGTGAGCAGCGGTGATGAAATAAATTACACAAAGTAATGCGCCTGCCTGGGTTCGAACCTACGACTTACTGCTCGTAAGTCGGGGCTGCTACCACTGGGCCACCGCTGCTCTCCGTTAATGTTTACATTTACTAAAATATATTTTCTTCTATTAATTAGGAAGAACAATTATAAGGAAATTAGGGGAAAAAAAGCCCCGTTGTTGCTTTTAAAATAAAGAGATCCCGTTAATGCCGATCTTCTTTGCGTACTTACCGTACTATATAAAAGTTAATGGCTAACTGATATTTCTTTCTCATCTTCCGGAAGTTACAAGAATATACTCAGGGGAAATCGCTTATAATGTATAAGTGCACTTTGAGTGTTTTGAAGTTAATCGCTATATCATCTATACTTGGTATTGATGGCAAAAGACTGAATCGCACTGGGGCAGGGTGTTGAAGTGCCCACTCCCTTTAATAAAGAGACTTGAGTCCCAGCAGTGGGAATGTTATTTAATATAACATAACATCACACCTGTAATCCCCGAAGGGTTAGGCAGAGATGTATCTAATTGTACACCCACATTTCGCCAGTAATGTTTAAGTCTCATGTAATAGGGGGCGAGCCTATTACCATCAACCGGCCACAAATCTAGACTCCATGTCTGCTACTGAGAAACTTTTGGTGGAAAAACCTAATAACACTTTGATCGACCCGGGAATCGCACCCAGGGCCTCATTCTCCGCAGTCGCGCCTGCGGCCACTCGACCAATGAGGAATCATTTATAGAGTGTAACGGAATAGTACATTATGATATAAGTGCGGTAAGTTGAAAATTACAGCCGAGGCGATATTGACAGCCCAAGCCGTAGGCGAGGGCTACAAGAAAGCAGAGGCTGTAATTATCAAAGCGCACGTATGTCATACGACGTTTTGTAACATATTTGCGAGGAAATAAATAAAACTCGAAATACTTTTTACTTGTTCACAAATTATGAAATTAGCGATGCGCACGCATCAGCGCTTTTTTTAAGGCAAAGGCACAAAAACAGCCAGTATTACTAACAAAGTAAATTAATATTTTTGTGTTTTGTTACAGATAAATTGTAATTGTTGTAATTTATGGTCAAAATATATTAAATTAAATCATTAAATGTTTATTTATTATATTTTATCTCCCAAGTTATTTTTATTTATAAAATGTTGACCACTTTTCTGACATAAAAACTATTTGCTAAGATTAAAAAAAGTACCGTTTGTTTTTGACGGAGCATTTTGATAAACCGTGCGTTTTACATTACATTACCGCAATAGTGCGTAATGAGATACATTACGATACTGAAATTGGTGAAATAAGAGACCCTTTACGAGCAAATGTGTTATAGAGAGTATTTACATACTTAAGGGTGTGCTACAGACCATCAAACTGAACATGTTTCTCCATCGGACAAACATCGTAATAGCGAAAAAATTATCTGCTGCCCCATACAAAATTTGACCCAAATGTATGGGGCATATAATATTATATTTAATATACGCAATATGTAAATAGCATTGAGTGTATCATTCGAGATATAGAAAGTACCTATTTCGAATTAACATTGATAAAGTTACCGAAATCCGTACTTCTTCGAAGTTCTCATATTGTCAATTTGATGAAACTCGCTCGAAAACGATTCCCGTACAGGTAGGTGCCGCTTTGATACACGAAACTCTTGCCTTCAATATAAACCAATTGCTTTTCGTTCATACGACTTTAAGAAAAGAATTTTTCATATGGTTTATCCGATATTAAAACGAAATTATGAAAGTCGTTGTGCTTTTCGCTTTTCACATATAAACTAATGTGGCTTTAAGCTTAGAAGACTTGTAAGTGTTGAGAAAGTTGAAAGATTTTGTAACGAAGACTGGACTTTATTTTATACCTTAGTATCTTTACCATACTAAGTAAATACGGGGCAATGAGAAGTTTCATAGCAACGCCACTAAGCGTAATCTAATATATTTATTTATGAATATGTTATGTAAGAGCAGTGTTTCGCAAAGTATGTGCTGCGGCACACTGGTGTACCGTGGTCATTAGTTCGTGTGCCTTGGAAAAATAAGATTATCTCTTAAAGTTAAAGACAGACGGGTGAAAAATATCATAATAAACAGCCGCAAAACACGCGATAGAATTTTCATTTAAGGTGTACCTCCAAATTTTTTCGATTTCCTAGATGTACCTTCAGAACAAAAAGTTTACGGAACAATGAGTTAGAGCACTGTTAAAACATTCCCGGTAATACATCAAGCTTTCTCTGTATCCTGATAACTTATTAACAAATTTCATTTGACATTACTCACAATGTTAACATTATAGACATTTTCTACGAACTACTAAAGATGTATGTTGTATACGTTTCGAAGTGTGCACGTCCCTATAATCGACTATTCGGATAATCGCATCATTAACCACGTACAAATAGTTTGTTTACCCTCCGAACAGGGAACCGAAACTAGGATAATGGCATGCCGACACTCGTAAAATTGCATGATTTCTGTTCTAGTAAACACATCGAGATGTATTGATATCTTCTCGATGTAAACATTTACTCATACTCAAAATATAACGTGAGTATGATAAGTGTTGCGTAGTTGATTTAAGGCTTGCATTCAGTCCTTCAATGTGTTCCCATTCCCGTTAACATCTGAATTTAATTGTCTCTATTCAACCGCTTTTAATGTTTCAAGTCTAGTTTCTTAGTGTCATCAGTTTTATAAGCATAATTCCCGTAGCAAATTAACTTGCATTTTTTTCTTCTTTCGCGCAATTTCCTTATACAAAGTAATTTTGAACAACACGTATTTTTTGTCAAAGCATACGGTATACGACGCGCCGTGCATAATATTTAGGGAGAAATTCCGTACAGTGCAAACCGTGCCGAGTTTATAATGTTACATCAGCACCTATGAAAAGTATAAAAATAAATGGATGAAAGGAAAATGAAAGAACATAATATAATTTAAAATGTTATCTACAATCATCAGATGAGATACAATTTTTCCTCCACCTACATTAATTACGTCAGTCAGTGTATTAACATCAACGATTTACATAATTAATGAGATATAAGAAATAAGAACCGCGCAACGTTGAAAAATTTCAAAGGCTGAAAAAAAAGAATTCCTTTTTATCTTTATCTTAGACGTGGCCTTTTTCATTAAGACGCAAGCAATATTGTAGGCCGGCAGAGCGATAGAAAGGCGAACCTCTCCTAATATTCGTGACCGACGGCACTGTGCATAAAAAGGAGGATGATATAAAACAGTGAAGGAATATTTCACGTCGTGAGCCTGCGTGACGGGTATATTTGCGACACCCTCTCTGGGGACACAGGTATTGGGAACCTGCCTCCGCTAAATTTTGTAGCGTAAGCGGGATGCAACCTGAAAATACGTGTTCACCTGAAAAATTACCTAACGTTAAACATTTTCACAACGCTACCAGCTAACAAAATATTTATACTACACAATACAGATGGAACTATTTTTAGCTGATAAATGTAGAACTATTTATCAATTTTGGCATAATAAACAATATTTAATGGTTACGAGAGTACGTGGAGTACGTAACGGGTATTTACTAGATTTAAGATTCTTTAGTTTTGTAAAATTACTTGCATATAAATTAAATACCTAAAATACAGTTTTGAAATTCCAACGACAGCAAACAACTGCGTGTTATTTTTCAACAACGAAAAAAATCCAAGACCGTGGAAACAACTGCTCTCGTGATACAAAAACATGTATACCTAGGTAACGTTACTTCACTCGGTAAATTAATTACTTTCACGCACACAAGGATGAAGAAATTTCAAAGTAACTAAATAATACTGTTTGTAATTTTATCTTTTCATTACAATAAGCCCTTTCAACAAGTTCGTGAACATGGAGGCTCGTTCTGACAACATTCCAGTCTGGGACTCCGCATTGTTTTGATTCACTGGTTTTAGTTAGCCGCTTAATTACTGCTAAATTCGGATAAGATTTTCAAAGAACTTTGTTAGCCTTTGCATCTATAAGAATAAAATTTTACAGCTGAAATGCTCTAGACTTTAAATTCAGTGTAACAGCGTCTTTTTTAGTTTGGAATCCTCATCGTCTGCTTGCCCGTGTCCCATGTAATTATAAGGTCGTCTTTCGATCTCTCTCCATCCATCAACATTTTTATTCATCACTTCTTGAGTCACATGTGTTCCATCCCTCCTGATCACATGTCCATACCCAGACAGACGACTCCCTTGTTTTTAGTTTTGAATGGAGTTTCTAATTTTCTTTGCCCAAATCATAGTAATAGAATTAGAATTCACAATTTGGATAAGAAAATTAAATGTAACATTTAAAACTCCCAGAAAGTAGAAAACAAAAATTCTTTCGGGTATTTCTATCTCGAAAAAAGATCTAACCTCTCCTGACTTGGGCCCTGTTTGTGCCGCCACAGACTATTTACGTTTTGAAGGAAACCTATAAAATATCGTAAAGGATGAATACCTGTGCGATAAAGTCAAACATAAATTAATCAAACCTACATGCTGGTAACGTCACATTATCGTGACATAGACGCGGCTAAACTTCAGTCCATTAGTTTAGAAAACGCCAGCATTATCAGTATTCAAAAACAGTATTTGGTCGTAAAATAGACACATACAATTTAAAAAAAGAGACAGACAGAGGTATGAGTGACAGATCATCATCTGCCTAGCTTTTTCCCAAATTTATTGGAGTCGGCTTCCAGTCGTACCGGACGCAGCTGAATATAAGTATTTTACATGGAGCGACTGCCTATCTGCAGGCCTCCACAACCCAGTTCATCATCAACCTACCGCAGTCCACTGCTGGACATAGGCCTCTTCAATCGCTCGCCACTTAACCCGATTCTCGGCAACTCTCATCCAGTTGCTACCAGCTACCCTGCGAAGATCATCGCTCCACCGAGCCTGAGGGCGTCCCACCTTACGCTTGCCGATTCGCGGTCTCCACTCAAGAACACGTCGACCCCAACGGTCATCGGTTCTATGGCTAATATGGCCGGCCCATTGCCACTTCAGCTTACTTATTCTGTGGGCTATGTCGACTACTCTGGTTCTCTGTCGGATCACCTCGTTCCGGATGCGATCCCTCAAAGAGACTCCAAGTATAGCCCGCTCCATAGCTCGCTGAGTGACCTTGAGTTTATGGACCAACCGTACCGTGAGTGTCCACGTTTCGTCCACCGACCAAAAAATGTACCAAGCCGTTATTGGTACATTGGAGGGCAAGCTCAGTTTCCGATAGGTACTACGTATTTTAGATGAATATAGATGATTAACTGTGCTTGCTCGCGGGGAGACCGTTAGACCATCCAAGTATAGAGTGCGTCACTGACCTGCTAGCAGCCTGTGGCTCTTCGAGGGAATCTTGTCCTGATGTGGCACGTGGCTGGCGTTGCACGACGACCGGCCGGACCGACTATCCATTCACAAATTGGTGCACCAAAGTCTGTACTGCACTATATGAGCCTTCAGGAGTCACAATTAGTCCAGATAAAAGCCGTTCAGAGACGATTAACCCTTATTCCAAGGATTTTAACCGGGAGCGCGCACTTAGGCAACGGAAAAAGCTGCCATCTTGGATTCGACTCCACAACCCAGTTAGTTCTGGGTTATTACGGTACCACTTAGTAAGACTGGTTTTCAAGCTTTTGGGCCACTGACTACTTTTTACGACCATCAAAGATGTATTACAAATGACAGCCGAGACCAACAGATTAACATGCTTTCCGAGGCACAGAGGAAACTCGGTATGTAGATAGTCACCCATGCATAGACAGCTTGGCAAGCGCGGCTTTATCTTGAAGATTCACCCGTGCGGCAGTTATTATTTAGCCTCAAATGTTAGATGTTCTATAAAGCCCAACTTTTTCTAAAGCTTGCCTTCCCATTTTTACGGCTAGGTATTGTAATCGAAGCTCCTGAACTGGAACTATCAGGTAATAACTAAACGTTTACCACCGTCACAAGTTCTACAATCTACATACATTGCCGCGAGCACAATACAATGGCGACCGAGCGAAATGGCCCCGTAATGTGGCACTTGTTGATCATTCTCCGTGAACGGTTTATTTATACCTAACAGAATCTACTGTTACTTTTAGCTCTAGAGAGGGGTAGAAATGTGTCAATTGATATCAACACGCTGTGACACGTGCAACAGTTGGGGATAGATCATTAGAAGCATTATGTGGAAATAAATACTGCTTTATCAGTGTCGCTATCATCTTGATGTACCGAAAGTAAAATTGAGTCAAGTCGAAAAAAGAAAAGATTATTCAATGGTTTCCTTGACTCGTTTAAGGAGTGGACAGAACTTGGTAGCAGTGTAATAAAGAAGAATAAAAAAGTTTTGTAAAGAAGTAAAAGATCACTGTTGCCTATTTATTTTAAACTAGGTTTTGCCCATGGCTTCGCTCGCGTAAATTTTGAATTTGGCAATAAACGTCTCGAAATCGTGGCGCCATTTATTATGATAAGAACGTTATTGTTGTTTTTCTCCGGACCAGTAATTTTTTTCGGGATGAAAGTACCCTATGTCCGTTCTTGTGCACCTGACAACGTATATAATTTCAGATTTTAGGATGATCGGTTCAGTGGTTTAGACGTGAAGAGGAAAAAAACAAACAAACTTACTTTCGCATTTATAATATTAGTTAGGAAGTTAGGATTCTAGCCTTCCAATACAAACAATACCTATCTTCACTTTTCAAAACAAAACCGCAAACCGCACCCCAAAAGAAATAAGAGAGTACCTACATTTGCTACTCTCTTAATCTCTGACCAGCGAAGAATCCGTAACATTCTAAAAACAAAAGTCTACGCCAGTCGGAGTAGCCTCCATGTCTATCTATACCTACGGAGCGCTTGCATCGCTAAAGCCTTTGTCTCTGCAGCGCTACAGCGGTAAAAGCACTAACATCCCCCTTGAGACTAATAGTAACGAGTTCAGTTTAGAGGCAATGCGAAAATGTAACAGTGTACATAGTACGACCAAAAGGGAGAGTAAACTGTAAATAGTACCTTTAACTGACTCGCTGGTTAGTTAGTGGTCGTGAGTGCTACCTACTGCTGAGAATTAGATTTGATTCTCAGGTCGTGCAAATTGTTATTGGATTTTTCATGAGGAATTATCAGTACCATCATGATGTCTGGATTTGTGACCCGTTAATGGTGATGGACTCGTCCTATTTTACATCATCCACCTAGCCTTTTTTTCAACTTTATTGGGGTGGGCTTCCAGTCTAAAAGGTATGCAGCTGAATACCAGTATTTTACATGGTGCGACTGCCTATCTGACCTCCACAACCCAGTTAGTACTGGATAATACGGTACCCCTTGGTAAGAGTGGTCGTCAAATTTTCGCACTGACTACTTGTAACGACTTAACGTGCGTTCCGGGACCAACGGCTTAACGTGCGTTCCACGGCAAACTCGATATGTAATGAATGGTCACCCATCTACAGATCGGCCTTGGCAAGCGTGGATTAACCTTGAAGATCGACCGGTGCGGCTGTTATTATTAAGCTACGAACCTCATGCTCTTTTACACGGGTGACATGTGAATAGACCTCTGTCTAACCGTTTGAGAAAACAGGCGTAGTGTTATGTAGTATGTTTAGTATATAAGTAAAATAAATTGAAAAACCAACAGTAATTTCGAGTCTTTAAGGTTCATTTCATAATAAACTTTGTATTCTTAAAATAACTTCAAAAATAAGCTCTACTCTATTCTTCTCATGGCAGTAGACTACTTTGATAAAATTTGTTCATAAAAAAATAGTATCTCTTGCAGTCTTGCTAATGTCTTTCCGAACAAGACTGAATGTTTTCAATTTTCAGGAACCTAAACCTGCAAAAAATATAGCTAGACAGATAAGTGGTCTACCCATTCAACTGATTATAATCCTTTAGTGGTGGTTGCAACGGTGAGTACGAGTGCAATTTTATCACGAAGCGGCATTTATGCTCAGAACCTTCCTAGTAGTGTAGCAGTGAATAAAAGCTTAGGGAAAATCCGGGCTTTAAAGTAACCATTTCCTTTAGGAATAAAAACAAACAGAAGCCAACCCCGAATTTGAACTTCGAATCGATCCTTGAGTTTCGATTTGAATTTTCACGGACTATGTGAACTTTCTATATAAATCTATGTTTACGTGTTAGGAATAGAAGTCGCTATTCGAGTCTGTGTGACCGCTTCGTTCTTCGAAACTACGCAACGGATTTTGATGCAGCTTTCACCATAATATAGAAATTTTTCCCGGAAATTTTATGTATTTTCTTGTCCAGTTGTACAAACCGTGCGAAACTGGGATGAGTTGATACTTTATTATAATGCACAACAAAATAACTGTCAATTAACATCATGCCATATTAATGGCACGTCATTTCGAGTTTTATTTTGACCCCGATCTTGTGTGACGTTTACTAACGATGAATAATATGCACTGGAGCAAGAGCGCTCCCAGAAGTTGCTTTTCTCCAGTGCAGAATAGAATAATATGAATATTTAAGTACGGCAATACGCTGTAGACGATTCTATTATAGTAGTCAATAAGTGTGGTGAATCGAGAGGAAACCGTACCGCCTCGTTCACGACCTCAGACTACCAGACCCGCGTCAAGCAACACGCGCGTAAGGCATATCACCTATATCCTTCGTGTAAGCACCGTCGCCGTCGTTTCAGCGCGGTGACTCGTGTGTGGCAATTCTTTTCATTTGGTCGAAAACATGCGCGGTCGCGGTCGCTTGAACGTGTAGATTGTGGCCAAGCGGTTGTGAATCGAGAGAAAACCGTAACATTGATCACACAATATTACTACCGTATCCCGCCCTACGTGCTTACTCTATTTACAGAGCAAATAATTTAAATTAATGAACAAGACTCTGGCAACAACGTTAACCAAAACGTAGCAGGTGTAAAGTAATGTCGGTACACCGCATATTTAAGGTGTATTTTGATTCCTTTGCGAGACCCACAATTATCCTCTTGGGATGTGTATTTAAAACTCGGGTTTTGTGAGCCTTTCGCTCTTTGTCTTGTTTGTATTTTAGAGGCTGGCGGGTACTATCTATTTATCACTCAACATAAGGTCTTGTGTCGTGTCTGTGAAGTAATAATAATTAGGATAGTTTAGCTTTTAAGATGACGTTATTGTGTGTGTAAATAATTTTAAAAGAAGGAAATTGTAATTTAGCCTAAGTTCAACTGAAACTATTATGCATTTTCAGAAATCTCACTTGTTCGAAAATAATAGGGTTGGAGAAAGGATCATTTTATTGGGCCAGTCCGCCACACTATTCCCAACGACCGAAAATTCTGAAAGACAGATTATTACCAGAAAAGCTGAGAAAAAATGGACATGTCGCCTTATGATATAAATAATTATTTTAATTATCATTGCCTATAAGTTAAGTACATTCTCCTTTTATTCCAAACTTAGTTGTCAACAATATGGATATCAACAAATATGTCAAAAATGGGAGGAAATAAGTCTTCCAGTGTACAACGTTAGTTGAGAAATACGTTCACGTCGCTTCGCTACTGTGGAGTTGTACGAAATGTACTCGTAACTGTTTCTTTTGCTGACTTCAGACTGAATGCTGCCTTTGTTTTATCAAAAAATGTTGTATTGTATACGCATCGCTGGCTGTGCGAACAATTGAAAGTCTGCAGAATGTGGGCGTACAAATTGGGCAGGCACATCCACAGATTCTGATAAAAGTAGACACATGTTTCAAATATTTGAACTGCGGTTAGTTTTAATGTTTGAAACATCATGTAGTTATGCTTGCTT
Source organism: Cerastis leucographa (assembly GCA_963082945.1). Taxonomy (NCBI): domain Eukaryota; kingdom Metazoa; phylum Arthropoda; class Insecta; order Lepidoptera; family Noctuidae; genus Cerastis; species Cerastis leucographa. The sequence goes on along the minus strand of OY720356.1, from coordinate 12,105,422 downwards.
ATAAATGATGTTTATTTTGCTTACAGGTTTGTACAATCACGTCGTCTTTTTAGGATTCCATACCCAAACGGGATCAAACGGGGCCCTAATATTACTGAGACTTCGCTGTCCGTCCGTCTGTTACCAGGCTGTATCTCATGAACGAGTGTATAACGTGAGGTCGACACACGGAAGCGCGATTAACGCTTGTGCGACAAAATTGTACTGCGACTCACTATAGGTCGAGAACCATGATAGTTATTCTGAAATTTGAAATTTCTACAGATTATGTATTTCTGTTGCCGCTAAAACAACAAATACTAAAATAAGAATAAAATAACAGAAAATTGATGTTTTTGCTCGTTTTTTTTTTTATAAAAACATTATTTATATAATGGTACGGAACACTTAGTGCGTGAGTCCGACTCGTTCATGGTCGGTTTTTTTTTTCTAGATCAGGCCGGTGTTTCATACCTGACTACTTGAGAAGAAACAGCCGAAACAAACTCAGAGGTCACTGTCTCTTTTTAAGTCCAGACATTGATAAAGTCATATGAGGACCATGCAGATTAGTGTCTGGGATGGTCTTTTGCAGAAAGAACCATACTGATTTGAGTGGACCTGTCCAGTCAGTGCAAGCATTTGTCAATGATCGTATAGCTCGACTCATAACTCAAGAAGCTCAACAACACGAAGAACAATACCAAAGAAAAGTCATTTGGGTAGGCTGCTGAGAGGTTGTTTTACAAAATAACACGATCGTAATGGGTTTTAAAAGCTGCATTAAATACTAAAAGATCTCGCGTCTATACGTTTTACATATACTATATCATGTAACTTTACATGATAAAGTAAAATATTTCAAAAACTTATTGACATCAAATAACTTATTTATGTTAAAAGAGCAAAGTACAAAAAAACTGACTCCAAAAAGCTGTGTGGTAAACAAAATCCATTGCAATTTATCACAGACACTACTGAGTGACGCCTGAAAACTGACAAAATACAGTCACTGTAAACAAAGCCAGCTGCCAAGCTACAGTGATCCAACTCAGTACACTTTCGGCCACGAATTTAGACCTCTAAAAATAGCAAACTATAAATATGTAAATAGAAATTTCAGGCTTGTTCAACAAGTTCGCACGTTGAACGTTTGTACAAGTTCAAGGTTTTGGCCTTTGGGTTTATAGACGAGTCCCTTGCCTCCAGAATGTGTGGGTACCTCAACAACTCACTACGGTGTTTCAATAATGTAAAACCTGCAAACACCCCATCGATTGAGTCACCGAAAACTGAAACTTCTGTTTCTCAGAATTTTTCCCCATATCTATCTTGTGCCATGCGGGCGGGCCGATAGTAAATTTCGACGTATGGTTCAGGAATATTTTGTTTTATTACACGGGGCTAAGTTTTATAGAAAGATGTATAGTATTAATAACTAGTGGAGGTGATGACCAGCTGATGATGATGACAGATGGCCTCTTTTTGACGTGACAAATAACAAACCATACATTTTAGAAAAAATGATTATGATTTTCTAAATCACTTACCATAGTTTGCCTGTTCGTCAGCCAAACTTTTAGAGAACTAACAGAGTTAACTAATAGAGAATACATTTTGCATTATGTCCGTAAAGTAATAAATAAATAAGTACTTAAATCTCTTTGAATTTCATTCCGTACTTCATCTTTTCATAGTTACCGTACGAAATATCATTATTAATAACAGAATAGCTAGCAAACTGGCATATCAAACAGTAGATACGGTAAGTTATTTCAATGGGCAGACTGACTCTGATTCAAGACATGTCCAATAGGAGTGCGACAATGCGACCCTTGTCACATGCTTCCACTATCCACTCTAAGTACATATAAAAATGTTTGTTACTTTATGTACTGAGGCCCTAACATGATCGCGCGTTATAAACGTAATGCTTTTAAAATTAAAACTACTCGCTTTATATATAGTATATTCATAATTTTAAGAATTTATTTATATCTATAGATGATACCTACTGGTTGTGCTTGTTGCAAATAATTTAACTGGAATGCTATACAAGGTGTTGTTTTGCATCCTCGTCAAATTCAAGGAGGTAACTATGCTAGTGATTCTCGTCCCGAACCAAAAATAAAATGGGTAGGTAATTTTTCTTTTTTTTCTTTTTTACGTAAATCGGTAAGTGTGAACCACCCGTGTTTTAAACGCGGCCCGTTTGGTTCTTGCCTTATAACCTCGCTTACACACATAAAACGATCTCAAACGTTTATTTCATAATTTCTTAGTCCCTAAACCACGTTGAGGGGGTTATTCTGAAATACTGACAAACTTAAACAACCAAAAAAATCAGCGTTTATTAATAATTAACTAGGTACCGTAATTTTAATTGAATTTATGTCTTTCGTGACCACCCCCTGAAATTTGACGAGGTTGCAAAACAACACCTTATATATATAATAACATTTTCGATTCAAAAATCGACGTATTTACGTACGTTTACACCGCGCGCTCGTTCGTACTAGGGCCTCTGTTTCAAGCTTAGTCTACATTGGCCTTTTATGAACGTTTGTTTGACGTCGGAAAGACTTATTTAAAAAAATATAAATAGGTCTACTATAAAAGTAATTAAATAGTAGTTTAAAGTAAGCCCAACTTACTAAGTTCTCAAGTTTAACGTCGAGCCTTCATGAAGACTTTGGTCTTTATCAAAATACTTAGTCCTTAAATACCAAAAAGCTTCCGACCCCTGATTATTGTTGGAACAATAGTACTTTTATGAAAAACTATCTGTATTTTGTACATATGAAAGACTAGCTTTTGCTCGTGGCTTCGCTCCCTTTATATACTGCAATTAACGAGAACGTTTCAATGTAGCTTAGAGCATTCGGGGATAATGCAGCTTCCCGCTAGTGAAAGAATTTTTGGAATCGGATCAGTAGTTCCGAAGATTACCCCCTACATACAAACTTTCAAATAAATTTCACCTCTTTATAATATTATTACTAGTATTTAACAAAAAGGATATATCAAAAAGACGCAAACATTGACGAAATCTGATGGATTCAATAGTTCGGCGTCCATGTTTATTATAATAGCTAAAAACTACAAAAAAAAGTCACTTTCTTCGTAAGACAAATATTCACAAATAAATAAAAAGACGCCTAAAATTGTACCACATTTTCTATTAAAAGGCATCGCTACCTGACATGTTATCAGTGACGAAAGCGAAAACGGATCCCGCATATTCATTCGCTCGAACCACATTGATATATAGGACGCCATGTTTCTTTAGTATTTTGGGATACAAATGATCAAGAAAGGATCACTTCACTTCACATCACAAACATTTATACAGGGTGTATCTGTTTGACGCATCTTGTTGTATTTGGATTATATTTTGGACATTTCGCATTCGTTTAGAGCTTCAGCAGTGTTACTCAAAAACATATGAGGAGTCGAATTTATTTACCATAACAGCATATCCTGTGTAAACTTAACTGGGGAAATATGGGTGTACAGTACATGTTAGGTATGTTCACCTCTCCTTAAACTTGAGGTGATAACGAGGACGTGATTTTATGTATGTAACATCACGTCGCCAGTATGTCCCCAAAGGTGGTGGTGAGCCATCAACGAAAATAACCCAGGCTTACTATGACGCTTAAAACATTATTGTTCCCTTCCTATTCCAGAGTGGAAAAGAGATGGAGCTAGACGACCTGTATAGCTCCGTCTCTTTTTCACTCTGGAATAAGAATGGAACAATGTTTAACAGTAGCACGACCAACTACGATGAATTTATCTCTAAACTATGTATAAGTGCCGAACCGATAAAGAAATACCCGCACATGTCAACACCCTGTTCAGTTAACTACCTATGAGACGTCATTTGTAAAGTGAGCATACTCATTTCAGGCGTCACTTGATCCTGAACCGATTTTAACGTCACGTTTATTTATGATTTGTATCTCCTTGTACAATTTGGTAAGGGCTCAATATATTTTTAACGTGTTTTTAGTCAATCATAAAATGAGCAGATATTATTTAAACTCCTCACCTGTCAGCCTTGCCTTTTTCCAACAATTTTGGGGTCGGCTGCCAGTCTAACTGGATGCAGCAGTATTTTACAAGAAGCGATAGCTTATTTGACCTCCACAGCCCGATTACTGGGTACCTCGATACACCTCGTTAAAATATTATAAGCTCTTCTACGATATTCTGCTTACGATATTCTGATTTCCAGTATAAGAGGAAACCAAATTAATTTACCTACACTAAGATGACGTCATGCAGAGGAACTAAAAGCAAGCACATCGTAAATAGGAATTACGAATACCTACTTCCATACATTACTAGAAGATTGCGATCGTGATATGATCACGAATATGTCAAGAGTAGGCACTCCTATGCGGAGATACTCATTCTCGTATTCTAGAATGATATTCAATCATGGAACTCTTTTAAAATGAAGTTAGTTTGAATTGAAACTAGTAGTGAATCGTTCTCTCGTTCTTGGAAATTTTAAAATATACGGACAAACTCATACTCGGAATGAGCATTGCAATCAGACCCGCTACCATACCGCTGCCTAACCATGACTTATCCTAATCGTTCCGAATCAAGAGGAGGGAAAAACAAAAGTCAATCAATCAAATTGGGCTGAAAATCATCACGTCATAATTTACGTAAGCCAGTCACTCACAACGCCTAGGTATACCACTTCCTCTTGTGTTTTACCTGAGGAGACCAAGGAACAGTAACTGTTTTTCTGTTCCTGGGAGACAAACTATCGGAACAAGCTCCCTAGATTGAGCCAATTTTGACCCCAGAGAGAGCAAATTTTAAAACAAGATTATTCGAGCATTATTCTCTAATAATCTGGAAAATGTGACTGGTTCTCGTATATGAATGAATACAAACAGCAACAAAATATGTTAGTGTACACGGCTAGCGTTTGAGGATTCCTTCAGCTGGAGTCCGCTACGTTGACGTCCGCGCGATGCCAACGTTCGAGTTACGCAAGGGATCCAACGTGACATTTCCGTCGTCTTGTCCATACTTCGACAAACGCTAAAGCTGTAGACACAACTGTGACGTGTTTTCGCTGTATAATAAAAAAAAATATGTTTTTGACTACGTTAAGGGCCTGTTTTACCACCTACGATTATCTAGTGACCGCAAATTTACTTGTTTGCATTTTTTTTATACTCGTTCACTTTTATCATAATAACACAACAGCCGTAAAAAATTCGCGCGAGCGCGCCTATCGGCTGTTAGCCGCGTGACGCCCGTTTTGTCTGATTACTATCGTACCGTGCAACAGTGTGTAAGCAGTGCACCCGCGCGGCTCGCAAGCCGCTCCGTAAGTGGCGCCCGCCGGCCACCACTTGCCGAATGCGGCGCAGCGGTTGAAAAAACTGTTTCTCTGGGAAAGTTCTTCGTTATCACTAATATAATCACGTGTTTAAGTATCGTTCACTAATTAACAGACTCGGTCTATATACTTAGCTGGGCTTATCCATGTTTATTTTAACTAACTTTCGATACGGAATTTCCCTTCTTGTTAGCATTTTGCAATCTAGTCTGCAGACTAACATACACCGTTCAGCTTGCTCTATGTTTTTCTTATAAGTTTCGATAGCTGGTCCCGGCTTACCAACTTATATTATGCTATCTTCCAAAAACTGACGAAAATACAAAATATAACTTTATGAAGCGAGATTTCAAACAAAAACAAAACTTGTTGGCAGCTCGGTAAATACCTCCATTATGCTAACGACTAGTTTTCCGCTTCGCGGCGTCACCCGCGGTTCACCCTTTTACGGGTTGGGTTAATTTAACCGTTTTTGCTGGACGCCTTCATAAGAAACACCGTTTTAGGTCTCGTCAAAGACAAATTATCACTGGATATGGTTGACAATACAAATAATGATAATGTTAGCAAACAAAGAGACTTAACGCGTATAATATACGACCTTTTACACTTGAGAAATTCGCTGATGTTGCTGAATGCCTTGATTCAACGAAATCGTCTAATTTTAAAACGACAGATCTGTCTTCACTTGTTTTAAATCTAGATTTATGATGTTTATGTTAAAATAAAACTTTATAACTTTATTGTTTTTGTGGTAATCTTACCTATAATTATGTTAGACGTAGAATAGAATCGCGTGAAAGTTATGTGAACAAAGAAAATTTTAAAACAAATACGCTAAAATCTAGCAGTTGTGGTTTTGCTCCTATCCCCATGCTTTTTCAACACGTATACATTTGTAAAAAAAATATAGAAGATTTTGTAGCCAATTATGATAACAGAATTACCTGATAGTTTTTATAATTTGATACCTTACTTCCACTATGAGTACTTATTCCTAGGTAAACAGGTCGCATCTCGTATTAGAGACAAAACGAATGAATATATTCCATGGTTTAATAAATAACTTGTTTTACTATTCATATTGATACTTAATAATAGGTCCATTAGTTTATACCTACCTCACTCCTCAGATCGTGGTTTCCGAAAATGGGTGACGCACAAACTTCTTCATGTTTATTTTCTTTCCGTCAACGAGATTACGATGGATCCAATTGCGTTTTTACGACATTATAGTTTTGCGGGAATGGAATACATACATTCACATTACCTACGATTCTTAAAATAAAAAGGAAAAAAGTTGTAAACTGAATGTTGGAAATTGGTATATTTTTGAATAAACAAAGAGTTTTAAAATATAGAAGGTTTCTATGAATGTTCTAATGCACGTAACTGTTGGGTATTGTGTATCTAAGAACTTTTTATACGAGATTAATGGACCATTGCTATCCTTAAACTACTCTCTCTTCTTTCAGTATCTCTAAACATTTTAGGTGGTGACCTAGGAATCCTTCATCAGCCTCCATTACCTATTAAAGTAAGTTATTTTTTAACTCTATAATATCTGTACTGATAATATCAACAAGGTCGTCAAACACGTTGCTGCAACAATATTAACCGTGAAAAGAAGGCTTTGAACCTCCAACATGAAAATGCTGAAAATATCAACACGTACATCCATACTATCCATACTATCCATACTACTATTATAAACAAGGTGTCCCGCGCAACTTCGTCTGCGTCACATTTTCCCCGTTTTCGCAACATTTTTCATTGCTACTCCGCTCCTATTAGTCGTAGCGTAATGATATATAGCCATGTCATTCCCCAAGTTGAAATCTATCTTCTTGCCAAATTTCATTTGTTACCTTTTCATGACTAAACGGCTGATCGGATCTGAATGAAATTTGGCAAGAAGATAGATTTCAACCTGGGGAAGGACATAGGCTATGTATCATTACGCTATGACTAATAGGAGCGGAGCAGCAATGAAAAATGTTGCGAAAACGGGCAAAATGTGACGCAGACGAAGTTGCGCGGGACAGCTAGTATTTTATATTTGATCTAGTTTTCATTACGTAATTGTAATCTATAAACATTATTTTAGCGCAAACTGATTCGGAATAGTAAACTTTAATAATATTTAATTTATCCATAACTCAACTAGAACACTCTGAATTCCCGCCATCTGCACAAATCAGAAAAAAATTGTATAGTAGCGACATCTATCCTCATTCAAAGACAAAAGTGAGCGCGGTGAAAGCACTTCAGAACTCCCAAAGAGTGACCCTCTCTAAACTGCAGACGTTACGCGTATCTATTGAAAGCAAACAGTTTCGCTCCCTAACATATTCACCGAACAACGCCATCTAGCGGTGAAAAGCAGAAAGCGGTGAAAACTTTCACAGAGCGACTTTTCTCTATGTCCGAATCACATTAGACCGGTTATTTCCTTGGATGTCACCGAGAGGGCGCTGTAATAAGTAGTTATTGTAGGTTTAGGTACGAACAACAAGGTTGTACTACAGTTATTTTCCACTTTCTGCATATTCAACGTGTTGGTTGATTTCAACTGCATGATAGTCATAGTAAAAAAGTTGCAGAAAGTTTTGAAACATAGATAAGGACCCATAGTCAATTATTAAGTGCTTTATATTTTAACATCTATAATAGCTTTTATCGCGAATATATCAAACTTTTGTTGTCCTTTGGTATACAAGAACAGCTCATTTCATTCATTTGCTTCATTTTTGCTCTTTCAGTATATATTAGCATGAAAACGTTGTTTTATTGGCATTCGTAACGAAGTATTTATACAGGGTGTTTGGTGCATCGTTTGCCGAATCGAATAGGCCGAAAGGAGAGGTCATTTGCTATCTCTTCACGCCCTATAACTCATTCCTTGCCACACCGGTTTTTTTATAACAACTTTTTAATTTAAATTTTGAAAAATTCCAGAATTCAGCATTTTAGGTCAAATAAAAAAATCAAAAAATTGTTTAGACTTAAAATTTCGATTTAGTTTTGATGTGTACTGTTGTATGATTGTATCAAATTCAAAATTACTTGGTAAAACAATTACTTTCTTTTTTAATAGCTCGTAAAAATTTTGTAAAAGAAAAATAAACTTACGATCGGGATCTTCAAATACTTTTAAAAAGTTCTCTAGTCTGTCCCCTTTCCAACGGTATGCAATATGCCCAAAAAACGTTTAATACCTTTTCATTTTTAACTAAATGTGTAATCGAGACACTAGGCTGATATTCGAAATTACACTAAGAACAGTAGTTTTAGCATAAATAACATGCCTCAAGTAAGTAAATAGATACTGTTATGTCCCTAGTCTCAACTTCCGGGAAGGGATGATTTAGTCCAACGCATTGATGCAGCTTTCGTGACTATCAAAGCAGAAATACGTTCACGCACAAACGCGCGTTTGCTTTGTAGATAAAGCGGTCCGGGTCAAATTAAATTCTACATAATTATTATGCAGTTAAAGATTTTCTTTTTCTAACCAGCCCGCTAAACTTACATTAACACCCGTATCTATAAACAAGTCAAAAAGATTACTTGAGTAAAAGTAATCTATATAAATAAAAAGAAAAGTCCTGACAGACTACCCCTACCCCCCCCCCCCACCGACCTTCCCCTGACCTAGAAAACTGAAATTTTGCATAGAACAACAAAAACCTTTATAATATAGACAAGTAATAGGGAGGTTTTTTTTGAAATACGACCCCTAAGGAAGTTAAATAGGGGATGAAAATTTGTATGGAAATCGGTTATTTTCAAAGTTAGAAGCATGAAAATTCATATACAAAATCCATAAGACAAGCTTCTGGTGAGAAATTAATAAATACGTTTTTGAGAATCTACCCCCTAAGAGGTGTTAGTTAGGGGTTGAAAGTTTATATACGGAATCCGTCACTTTTGAAGTAAGAAGTATGAAATTAAATATTGAAGTTTCTGAGTAAAAAAAAATTTATACGTATTTCAAAGTTTTTGGTAATTCAACAACAAACGAGAGACAAGGGATGGAAACATTAATATAACAAAAACGGACCAAGTGCGAGTCTTACTCGCACACAGGGCCCATAACCCCAAACAATATAATAACAAAATTTTGAACGGTCATTCATTAGTAAACTTCCACTCAACCGAAAGCATAAATTTGTTTTTCATAGTAAGTTAATGAAAAACAAAGTTAATGCTGCAGTTTGGTGAAAAAGTCCCATATTTCAAAAACTAAATATCAAATCTTATTCAAACCAATTTTTGTTGAAAGTTTTTTTTTCGTTCTACATCCCAATATTTTTTTCAGATTTTTTTCCTCTTACTTTATAAATTTGACGGAAGGGGGGGCACACGTTTTACCACTTTGGAAGTGTCTATCTTTCAAAAGATTGACTTTGAAAAAAAAATGGTTTTAGGAACCTCAATGTCATTTTTAAAGACCTATCTATAGACACCCCACACGCATAGGTTTGATGGATTTTTTTTAGTTTCAGTTCCGTGTGGGTGGGGGGGATATCCTTATCTATATTTTTTTTTTTGTACAAAAATCTTAAAGCGGTTTACAGAATACATCTACCTACTAAGTTTCAGCTGTTTAGTCTTAATAGTTTCGGAATAAAGTGGCTGTGACATACGGACGGACAGACAGACATGACGAATCTATGAGGGTTCCAGTTTTGCCGTTCGGCTACGGAACCCTACAAATGGTCTGCTCTGCTTGAAATTTACTATTTGTATTTCTTGATTGAATCGATAAATACATAGTTCAACGATTTTGGAATTTCCTCCACTCAGACGACAAAAGGGGTGGCAATGTTTTATTTTTGTTTTGATGTTTTATCACGTTTTTATGTACAAATACGCTAAAAAAACTTCGTCTACATGCTTCTAGGGGATCTGGGACATTTGCGCGAAAGACATTTGCGCGAAGGACACTTGCGGGAACCCCCTTGCGCGACAGACACTCGCGCGACTGGACATTTGCGCGACTCAATGGCTTCATGGGTGTCGATTTCGTAGTTTTCGGGGTCGCTGATAACAAAATGAGGTCAAAATAAAAACCCAAGATGGCGCCGAGGAAAATTTTCTGGTTTTCCTTCATGGGTGTCGTTTTCGTGGTTTCCGGGGTCGCCAAAAACAAAATGAGTATTTTCTTCGGCACCATATTGGATTTTCATTTGATCTCTTTTTCTAGGTGCAAATAAGGAAATTTAAAATACACAATGTCTCAATATCCTCTCCTAGGCTCCTATGGCTGGCATTGATGTAAGTGACAACTGTTTCTCACATGGGCAGTTTTATGTTGCATGCCCCGAAAGGAAACACCGCAAACGTCATTTACAAAGAGGTGCTAGAATAATTCATTATATATCGTTTTCCGGTAGTTAAATAGTTTTGTTTACTCTGAGTACTTTTGAATTGAATAAAACTGTAAGCTAGCTCATTTACACCATTAACTAACTAGCTATATCGAAAGGCGTGGATGGATGACCGGGGCATTTGAGCTCGGAAGACATGTATAAAGTAAATTCTGGCTCAACCCATTTAGGTCACTAACAATATAAAATTAAAAAAAAACGCCGTTATATACTTTTTTCTAATCAGAATGAATTCTCTGGCTTCTTAGTTTGAAATTCACAGACTTTTACACAACTATTTATCCTATACTTACACTTCCGACACCGGGACCGGTCGCTGGCTAGACCCTGCCCCCTCCTTCGAACCTAACCTGTCCGAGTCGGGGTGCCGCAGGTCCCGAGCTCGCTTTGCTCCCTCTTGCATCCGAGTTTGTCCCTGCCGCAATGCCTTTTTTGCTTATGTTATAATTAAGCCTAGTAACAGTTACTTATTTTTCAAGCTCTTATTTACTTTCACTTGTCCCGATAATACAAAAATATTAGACACGTATTTTTTGTTTTATCAAAATATCAAAAAATTACTTAGTTAGAACTCATTAAAGTTGGAGAGTGGGGGCTTACTACGTCACAAGTAAGTATAAAACTTACCTACATGTGACGTCATGCGCCATTTCAACTCAATATATCTCCGTAATTTTATGACCACGTGAAAAAAGAAAAAATACGTGTCCAACACTTTTCAATAAACTACCCGTCGGACAAAGAAAAAAAAAATAGGATTATCCCCTATTGTTCTTTGGGTGAAAAGTTATTGGTCAAAACATTCTGTTGGTTAAACATTCACTGACGAAGAGTTATGTTGGTAAAACGTTCATGGGTGAAAAGTACTTTGTATGAAAAGTTAATGGTTTATTACTCCTGTTGAAATGGTTTTTCTTTCAACCTCACTCATTTTCATTTAGTTTCTTAGTTTAATCAACAATCAACTAACTTCCAAACCAAGTAATGAAATGTAGACGACTAGGGTTCCCACACTTTTTAGAAAATCCGAACATTTTTCTTTTTTATTTCTGTCTGTAGATGGAACGTAGGGTGAGATTATTGGCAGTCTAAAATAAACGTTATTAATAGGTATTACTCGTGTCTTTTCTCAAGTAAGCAATGATAATTACTTCACTATAAAATAGAACATTTTACTCCTGAAAAGTTATCTTAAGTACGCTTGGTTGAGTCATTACTTAGCAACAAGTAATTACGCGTTTATAGATACGAGTTTCTCTACATTTTTTCATTGTTCTCTGGACTATTAAAGACGGTGGATCACATACTTTCAAGAACAAGGCAAAAATTAAATGATGCTTAAATAGTCAACATTTTAAAAACATCTCATTAAATCTCAACAAATTTTCCCTTCAACTATACCGCATTAAGCATCTCGGATCGCTTACAATAAATCACTTAAATCTGCGACATTAATCAAACAATAACCGGTAGAAATTGGATCCTCACCTCATCATAACCTTTTAGAGATCCTTTGTGAGCTAAAGAGCTCTGACATAACGTGTTATCAAATAAAAGAAAGGTGTGAATTTTCACAGGCGGTTATCGAAGCCCCTCCTACTTAAGATGGCGCCATCCCTTCCACTTTGGAAGCAGCCAGTAGCGTGAGAGCATATCATCTCGTTCATACCTACAGCCACCGCGGCCGATGTCTTGGCACCACCTATTTTCGGATGCAATTATCAGTTTCCGGCAAACATGAAGCTAAGTTTAGTCTGGGTTTTAATCTCCGCGGCAAACGTTTGAATGTTGTGAAAAGTGTCATTATAACATATAGGCTATTAATTTAATGAAGTTAAAAAAAAAGCAATAATGGAGACGATAGACGACATTTCAAGCACTTGCGAAAATGAGTACATTTCTAACGCGAAAAATAATAGTGTGCTGTGTAGTGCCGAAAGAGACTCAAGTTATGACTGTGAATCAGAAACAGAGTATGACAGTGAAAATGAAACAATAGATATTTGTGATAACAGTGAACAATCGGCCCATCGAATCGTCGAAAACAAAAATATAAAAAACGTAATAAATCCCTTATTAAATTCAGATAAAATATGTTTTTTTGAACAAACTCGAGTGATATTTCCTACTAAAACATTCGATAGTATTAGGAATCTATGCAATACCAGTGAACCGTCTCATAAAAGTACAAAAGACTCAGTGAGCGGTGTTATACACGGCAAAAGCAAAACGTTTCTAATAGACAGTATATTAGGCAATAATAAAAGTAATAGTACTAAACTTGTTAGTAACTTGCCTCCAGATGATGACGACAATAGTGAAGAAACCACTGATGAACATAATGGTAAGCATTTTGCCCTATCTGTCCTATTCTTAAATTCTGTACCATTCTGTATCCTTAAATTCTGCACCATTCTGTAACCTTAAATTCTGTACCATTCTGTATCATTAAATTCTGTACTATTATGTATCCTTAAATTCTGTACCAGCTTGGAGTAGGGTGTTGTGCTATCCCAAATTTTCATAAATTATCCAGTCCGTCGGTCGGAGACGTTAACGGCAAAACATAGGGATGAAAACAACTATTTAATTTAATAAGCCTTTCAAACTTATATTTTGCAGTAAAGTTTTGAATTTGAGACTGATAAATAACCCAATTCAATAAATCGTGGCCAGAAATTGCACAAAACTATCAGGTTTTAAAGGAGGAAGGGGAAGCTTTTGCCCAGCATTGGGAAACGCTATATTCTATAATGTATTAAATAAAAATATTCCTTTTCTTTTTGCAAAACGGCTTCGTCTTCTTTAGTTTACAGTTGAATCAATATTTTTACTGACGATCTAATTGCGCGATCCGATACTTATCATTGAGCCGAATTTTAGGAAATCCTTTCTGGAAGTACCAAAAATCCAGATTGTAAGGATCCGTTTTTCTTTTAAAGGAATTTTTAACAATGTTATCGATTGAACGCTCTGATTTAGTATACAAGGTGTTGTTTTGCAATCTCGTCAAATTCAAGGAGGTAGCTATGCTAATGATCTCGACCCGAATCAGTAATAAAATGGGTAGTTTTTTTTTTCTTTTTCGTATTTACGGAAATCGGTAAGTGTGAACCACCCGTGTTTTAAACGCGGCCGGTGTTCTTCGCCTTATAACCTCGCTTACACACCTACAAAAAATCTCAAACGTTTATTCGATAATTTCTTATTCCCTTAACCTTTTTAAGGGGGTTATTCTGAAATACTGTCAAATTTTAATAACAAAAAAGCGATGTTTTCTAATAATTAACTATAAGGTACCATAATTTATATTGATTGTTTATGTCTTTTGTGACACAATCCTGAGTTTTGACGAGGATGCAAAACAACACCTTTTATAGATATACCTACCTTATGTATAGCCACGGAACTCCCGCCGCCCCAATTCCTATACATAAAGTATAGCTAATTGCATATGAAAACTATTGTTTTCTTTGGTTGTCGATTATCCATACGTCCTTCTGGTCATATCGCCATCAAAAATCCGAACAAAGCACTCCGTGATGGTTGCACCAAAACTTAAATCTCTGATTTTGTAAATCCAAGTTAGTTCCAAAATAATAATTCTTATTTAAGTGTGCCGGAGCACAAGCTTTATCATCATTTCATGAACATTAAAACAAACGAAGCAAAAGCAAAATATTTCAGATTGATTAGTATTGGTAGGCCTACCAATACCAATCAATCTGAAATATTTTGCTTCTCATTCGAGTTCAAAACATAACTGTTTTGTTTGGTGAATTTAAGCACTATATCAAACTATATTAATCGTGAAAAAGACATCAACGAGAGAACGAAATTAGTAAGTTATGCCTTTATAAAATAGGTAATCCGTTTTTAGGGTTCCATTGCTAACTCTTATTGATTTGTCCTGTCCGTCTGCCTGTCCGTTTTTCACAGCCATTTAACTCCAAGACTGTTGGCTAGACATGCGCAAAACAGTGCTTTTGAAAGTAATGTAATATGGCATTACATTTCATAACGCATAATATTACTTTAGAACATCACTTCGAACATTACCTGAGATGTCGCGCTATGCAACGGCCCACCAACAGTTCTGTGATGTATGTACTGGCGGCATGTTAGGATCTAATATCACTAGATAGACATGAGATAGCGAATTATATTGCAATGAGATATCGAATTGTTGACATGCGTTACGACATGAAACCAATAGGAATATGTATCACGATTATTTATATCAGGCATTAGGAACGGGGCGGTGCCAAATAAATTTAAACCTTATTGCATGAGCAATACTATCAAAGTTGCATTGGAAATCGCGCAGTCAGGACTTGCGCTATGGTAATGTGATGTGATGTGATGTGTCATGCTTATTTCGGTCGAGTAATAAGTAATGTTACATTACTCGGTCGGGTAATATTACGCGTAATGTATCAATCGCATTACTTACACATGTCTACTGTTGGCACCCCACAGTTGATTTTTTTTCACTTCCAACACAGTAACTTTCAATAATCGATTTTCTTCTCACTTATTGATAAGCTGAGATCATGCTATGCTGATATGGTTTCATGAAGCTGCTCGGCGTTTCGATTTTTGACGGCAAGGTTGGCGAAGTGACTGAGCGATTGGCTGCAGCGCTGCGTGTCGCGGGTTCGATTCCCGCACGGAGCTATTATTTGTATGACCGTAGTTGTTAGGTCTGGCTGTTTGTGAATGTGAGTTTAAATGATTGTAAACGCACTCACAACATCATCATCATCTGCCCAGACTTTTCCAAACTATGTTGGGTTCGGCTTCCAGTCTAACCCGATGCGGCTGAATACCAGTATTTTACATGGAGCGACCCACAATACAGGAGAAATTCCAAGTATAGGACAACGCTTATATTTTTTTTTTTTAATATTCAATTCTTCCTCAATACAGCTATGTTTTTTTATTCTGATCACCGCAGTATCATCAACGTCAACATGTCCGGAGCTGAGCGCGCTCAACGACGCGGGACTTCTCGCCGGCCATGCGTATGCGCACTGGCTCGCGACACATCAACCCTCCGCCGCACTTTATGGTAATTACCTATTCTATATCCTTCTTATTAGACCAAACTCAAAGTCAAACAATTTATTTCAAACAAAGCATTAAAAGGCAGTTTGGAACGTGAAGATTAGGAAATAGAATTCATACTAGCTGCAAGCAGCAAGATATGCTTTACGTAAGACTCAAAACTTCTAACTGAAATAGCGGTCGAATAAGTTTAGTTTTTTGTCATCGACACGCTAGGAAGAATAATTATAAACAGTTTTGTTTATAGACCGTGCTGTCCACTCCTTGCCAAAGGCCGCCTCCATTACCTCTTTTTTTCTCGTTACTATAATAATTATATAGTAAAAAATTAGACACACCAAACTTTATTACAGAAACACAGACCATATAAATAAAAAGAGAAGAATTTGAAAGACTCAATGGCCAATAGGAACTGAATAGGCTTCAACTCAGTCAAAACTAGTACAAAACCTTTCTAAAATCACATCACAATAGAACAGTGGCCGGCATAGGAGAACAAATTAGAAAACCTGGACGTCTGGTAACAATTTGGTTTATGAAATGAAAATGCGACTTGGAACCGACGGGCACGGGCCTGAGTAAGGTGATATGATCAAAAGGAGGCCTATAGCTAACAGTAGGCTAGTGTAATCTGAATAAAACAACAACCTGTACCTGTAAAGCTTTGCCCGGACGAAATCGAATGCGGTATTTAAGACCATTTTGCATTTTCCCAAAGTTTAACTTTAAATAACACGAAAGCAGACAACGTGTCATTCTATCAGCGATATGATGGAGAAGTTAAAAATGTATGTGACTGGCCACTAACCTGTTAAAAATAGCTGATATAAGAAACACTTTGAAAGCTATCGCCAACTGTCTAGGCCCTGAACATGCTCAACGAGTCTAACAACCGTGGTTCACTAAGAACGCGCTGTAGGTACACCATATTAGGTACAATAGCTGTGCGTTCTCATTCTCGATTCTCGAACAGCTAACTACATCATCAATCAACGCCGGACTAGGGACTTTCACAGATCATCATCTGCCTAGCCTTTTTCTATCTTTGTTTAGTCGGCTTCCAGTCTGACTGCATGCAGCTAAATACCTACCAGTATTTTACATAGAGCGACTGCCTACCTGACCTCCACAACCCAGTTATTACTGGATGATACGATACCCCTTGGTAAGACTGGTTTTCAGACTTTCGGGCCACTGACTACTTGTAACGACTTTAAAAATAACAAATGACAGCTGGGACCAACAGCTTAACGTGCATTCCGATGCATGGAGAAACTAGGTACATAATGGATAGTCATCCATCCGCAAATCGACCTTGCCATCGAAGCTTACTCTTGAAGTTCGACCCGGGCAGCTGTTAGTATCTAGTCTATAATAATTGTCTTGTGGTCTATTGTTATAATTGTCTGTCGTAATCGACGAGGACTACGAAGGAGCTACGGACTTTCACAGATGTACCTACTGAAATATCTGTGATGAGAAAGTCAGGTGTCCGTAGACAATCCTCGTTTTGCGTACCGATTCGATTGATGCTAAACTCATGAGACAACATGTTTTAACGTGAATGGTATGGCAGTGGAACCGCAAAGTAACGTAACATGCGTGCGTGTTATAATCGCGTGCAGTTACACCCGGTGTGATACTTCGCACGCCTAATTCGCACGCAATCATCCCTCGCACGTAATAATATGTAGGCAATTAACCATTTATTCATTGTTATTATCATTGCTCAAACCATACGTTAAGTGCGAGAGTTACCGAATTTTTGAGCGACTGGTTCACAATACGATGAAAATGATCAATAAAGTCGACTAAGCAGTTTTCAAATGCTTATTGAGCATTCTCCTTGGGACATATAGGATTGAGATTCGAGATTCCCTTTAGAGATTGCCTTTTAGCACTGCAAAGAAAACCTAGCTAATGCTTTATTAGCTCACCCCGATTGCAAAGCCAAACATCACGTCGGGGTCACCAGTTTATGACGAAGACGTGTGTTGTGACTGATGGGTCTGGTCGGAGGAGAAAAGTTGAGGATCCCTTTTCTATGGAGTATTGAGGAACCTTAGACTCTGTTCCTCATACACCTAAAGACATTTTAGTGAGAAAAGATACACGTATTTGAATATTTTAACTCAAAACTGCTTCTGCAATTGACTGCAATGTAAATCACACTTTTTAAAATTCTATTGACAATCTCAATGACTGATGACGGTGAATCATGCCGTAAGTCAAATACCATACATTCAAGTAAATCTGTATATTTATCATCAGTTTTGTCACATTTGTTAGCTCGGCAGCGAGGAGGAATTTCGGTGGCTATAAAATTAGTGTGAGTATGTAACGTCCGGGAATAGCCCGGGGGTCCAACACAAACTTTCTATGTCAACTCAACGCGACACAACCAGGTTGACATTTGACATTCTTTCTACATGTTATGTTGATCGCAGTAAATGAATATAAGACTCTATTGCGTCAACATTGTTACCAAACTACTTAATTACAACTCTGCTTGCAAATTAGAAATCGAGGCGAAAACGACTTTGAAAATATAACTTTCAATGTCGTCATTCTTCAAGTTCGTGACAAAACTGTATTATATTATACAAACAAATCTTGTTTAAACTCGATATAGACGCAAATTGTGCTATTATCAGTTCTCAAAAATAACTATTTGTATTTCGCAATTCAACAATAGAAAAACTTTTGCAAGATTTTAACAACAGGAAACAGGCAATAAAGTAGATAATCATCTGTGAATCTGTGAAAATATTAAATTCTCGCTGAATTTAATATTTTCACAGATTCACAGATGATTATCTACTTTATTGCCTGTTTCCTGTTGTATTTGTATTTCGCAATTCAACAATAGAAAAACTTTTGCAAGATTTTAACAACAGGAAACAGGCAATAAAGTAGATAATCATCTGTGAATCTGTGAAAATATTAAATTCAGCGACACACGCAAGCGTATCTTGTAAAAACTGGTGTTAACACGATGTGTTGACCGTTCTAACTAATTGTAACGCCCAACAACTTGGGTATACACAGCGTTATGGTTCGCGTGATTAGTCCGAGGGCACATTCGACGAAATGTCACCAGTGCTTGCCAGCCGTCGGTCGGTGGTCGCGACTTCGCACCGAGGTGTCGGCAAACAGCTGCTGCGACGATAATTACGAACAAAGCTCTCGTGTTTGTGCGTCGCCTTAACGCATACCCTGCTGTGATCGAACTCTATCCAGAAACTGAGTTTACACCATGCCTCTATGCACTACGTACCGAGAATTAGACTTTGTCAACACTGCTGTTGGATTTTACAGAAATGTCTTAAATGGAAGCTTATATATGGTTACTTAACCAGTTTCTACATCAAAGTTACATTAAAACTATTTTGGTCAAAGTAAAAACAAACGAAACTCAAGGTGAAGCCCCCCCGAAAGTAGATAACAGAAAATTTCACTATTAGTACTAAGTTATCAAATACGACCGTCACGACTAGTGACGCTTTAGCAATGTCTAGGAGATCTAGGTCATCATAAACCGTGGATAAAGTGGGTATGTATGAGACATGATTTCTCTACACCGTCCCGCAACACTTATGAAATCATAGTAATTAGGATTGATATAAATGATAAGAAACAGTGGGTGGTCTAAGAACCAGAAATAATTGATAATAATAATATGGAACAATTTAATAAACGTGTCAGTTAACAATAATATTTTAATACGTAAAAAGAAAGGCACGTTCCATGCCTCACTAGTGAATAAATATTTCATTGACTGTAACTTAACATCTTATTTTTCAAACTAACTTTAAAATGTCCTGAAAAACCTGGATGATCGTTAAACGCTTACGTAAATAGTTAACAGTCGGTTAGCACGGTCATCGCACATACACCGACCACAATGCTGTGTTGACACGCGAGATGTCATACCGCGCAGGCGCAGCACAAACAGACTGATTGTGTTTATTGCCACTTAACGAGAACCTGTGATAATTCCGATTAGTGTTCGAAAAAACTTTACTACGTATTTGTTTTAGCGAGAGCAGCTACTTTGTAAATGAAGGAGACGCTTTTAAAGCCTCGAAAATATGAACTTGCTATTTTTATTCACACTTACAAAATACACAGAAATCAGAATATTAACTATTTTGCTTATCATGGAATTTTCTTTGTAGATGACAAGAATAACAGAAGACCTCGTCGTGCCGGGCCGGAGAGAAAGCCTCGGCAAGCATACAGCGCGAAGCAACTTGAGCGACTAGAAGCCGAATTCAAGATCGACAAGTACCTCAGCGTGTCGAAGAGGATGGAACTGTCAAAAGCTTTAGGTCTTACGGAGGTACAAATAAAGACGTGGTTTCAAAACCGACGGACGAAATGGAAGAAGCAGTTGACTTCAAGATTGAAAATAGCTCAGCGGCAAGGCTTGTTTCCAGGACAGATCTTCGGACACGCCCCGCCTGCGTATTCACTACTGAACCCGTACGCGTATGCTCCACTTAGTTGTGTTTTTACACCTGTAACATTGCCGTCTTCGCCGCCTTAGGTCAATTAAACGTACGCAATGCAACTAGCAAAAGAAAGAGAAAAAAAACTCTGAAAAATTACGGTTATTGAGTCAAAACGAAAGATTTTAAACCGAGAATCAGTTTGAACCTAAATAATTACAGCTAGGCCGTGTCGTGTCGCGTGTTTGTTAATTTTTGACTCCAAAGTTTTACCAGATGCAGTGATGTGATTTTTTTTCTATGTACCGATTTTTTATCTGATATCTAGTCAGAGGAGCTCGTGGCTAAACAATAACAGCCGCACGGGTCGATCATTAAGGTTAAGCCGTGCTTGCCGAGGTTGGTCCGTGGATGGGTGACCATAATTACATACCGAGTTTCGTCCATGCCTCGGAAAGCACGCTAAGCCGTTGGTCCCGGCTGTCATATGTAGATCTTTGACAGTCGTTACGAGTAGTCAGAAGCCAACATCTGACATCCAGTCTTACCTAAGCGTATCGTATTACCCAGTTACTGGGTTGTGGAGGTCAGATAGGCAGTCGCTTCATGTAAAATACTGGGACTCAGCTGCATCCGGTTAGACTTGAAGCCGACCCCAAGATAGTCGAGAAAAGGCTAGGCAGATAATAAAAAAAAAAATCTAGTCAATGAGCAAGTCAAAATTTCCCGTTAAAGTCTCTGTCCACTGCGGTTTAAGACTCATTGATAATTCTGAACGTATTTGGACTCATTGTAAATAAGTTTACACCCACTTTAATAGCCTAACATTTCGTCATTCAAGCACCAGGTTTGGTCTATTTTCTTATAGTTTAATAGCGTGTTAACTATTTTGATTACTTCGCAAACTGCACATAATTACTTAACTTGCTACTTTTGTCACATACGTCGTCCTAAATCAGAGGTGTCAAATATAACACGCATAGGAATATTCTGTTGTCTCTACGTTAAAGTAGTTATATCATAAGGTGTCGATAGAACAAGTTATTTAAAAATAATATGCTACTAGATGTTAAGCATAGTTATTGTAGATTTATTTTATATTATAGGTAGTACCTTATTCATAAGATGTCCACAATGTATATTTAAATGTATAAAGATAGTAATAAAATTATAACAATTACATTAAAAAAGCAATATCATATGCAATAAAATATTAATTACAGTACTTATAAAACCATAGTTGTTTTCGTTCTGAAAACCGAAAACCTAGTTTTGCGCTGACATTCTTAATTCAAAATAAATACCTAATTAAAATGCTCGTTTAGTTAAGTGTTGGCCATGCAGTGTGCTCGAGGGTAATGGGTGTCGCAGTCAGCTCCGCCTAGCCCCAGAGTCGCAGCTCGAAGGGCACCCAGGGCTCCGCCGCGAGTCCACGCCACTCCTGCACTACACAGATTAACAATAGTGAATATTACATAACATAACGTCACGCCTGAAATCCCCAAAAAGTTAGGCTAGTTATGTTTATAGCGAATACGACAATCAAAGACATCAAAACAGTTTTCTAAAATCCTTAATTTCAACTATGTAAT
Source organism: Cerastis leucographa (assembly GCA_963082945.1). Taxonomy (NCBI): domain Eukaryota; kingdom Metazoa; phylum Arthropoda; class Insecta; order Lepidoptera; family Noctuidae; genus Cerastis; species Cerastis leucographa. The sequence continues at coordinate 12,083,569 of OY720356.1, read as the reverse complement.
AATAACTAACTATAGTAATACAAATATTTTTGATTAAGTCTTGAAATATTTGTTTGCCTGTGCAGTATTACATAAGGATACTTCGATCAATGTACAGTCCGTCACCGATCATTGAGCATTATGTACAGAGATTGAAATAGAACACAAGATACGAGTAGGTAGGTACTACTTACTGCCAAACCGGCAACCAATACCAGTTGCCATCACGTAGATTCCGAGCCTGCTTATTCCCTACACATAAGGCTCGGTACAGACAAGGCGTGGAGCGCGGTCTCAACGCCAGCAAGGCGTAGCGGGCCATCTTGTTAACAGCAGGTACGGAGTTGGTCTCTGAAGTATCGTGTACATCCCGCTTAACTCGGAAAACGTCGTCAACGTTGACTGTATCGCCGCCGTTGTCCACCATTTGCATCACTTGAGGTTGCTGCGGATTCTAAAAAAAAAGTGAAAGTTTAGAAGGAATTAGAGCCGAATTAGGTTAATACTTGGTCAGTCACAAGGACTGTTCTGTTTAGGCTTTTGTAGTGATCCGCTCTCGAAGGTTCCCTTTATATATGACAAGTAAGTTATAATAGTATAGGTACTATAGCTTATACAAGGGCAACGAATTAAAAGTGTCATACCTCGGCAGATCATGGTGGTCCAAAAGCAAAAGATACAACCAGATTTAGAGTCTTTAATTGCTTGATGTCGTGGTAATTGCAAACTATGTACCATAGCCTTGAGAAGAAAACAAATCTGCTTTAGGACAGGAGCATACGGAACTCGGTTTCGGTCCCATAGTAAAGCATGGAAAACTCCGTGTTTTACTTAGGACCCACATTAAATACTCACCATAGTGATACACATGAGCACTTGCAGAATAAACATCCCAAAAGACAAGAAAGCGATCCCAGTCAACGATATATCGAACAGATCAGCCAAGCCAAGACCGTGGCTGTGGCTGTCAGAGTATTCCTCCACCACATGTGGTGCTTGGACGGCTGCTGGGTGATGGTACAGTGGTGGTGGAGGTGGAGGCATCGAGTACTCGTAGCCGCCACCTGATAATGAGGGGGAAACTGTTCTAATTAGATAGAGGTATAGGTATCAAGTTATTTTAGAGTATACGCAAGGGATATGTATTATAGAGATAGACGCGCAACCTGTTGCCATGTATTCAGAACACGTTTTTAGACTCAAAGGATTTCAAATTATTCGTCGCGTCGGTTTTAAACTGAGCTGTACCTACATACATATTGATATGGTCGACCGTATAGGTATTGCACTTTTGTATGAAACTGCTGATGACTAATTTTATAAATCATGGGTGTTTAGAATCACCTGCTGAAATCATGGTAAAAGTTTGCGTGTCGAAGTCGAAGTTCTTCCATGACGCATGCAAAGACGTTACGTAAGATGAGGATGTTGTAAACAAAATAAAGACCGACTTAGGTATATGTAAGAAGGAGCATCAGAATCTTGAGAACGGGTAGACCGATTCGGCAGAAGTTTTTTGTTGTGTTCGTAATTATTATCGAGGCAAGGTTAAGTATGAAATAAAAAAATAAAAATGTCTTCGTTATTCATTCCCACCGGGCGAAGCCAGGGCGGGTCGCTACTACGCTATACTGCGAATAAAACTTGGGTTTGGTATTTTTAACGTACTGATCATGATCCGTGAACTATAATCTACTTTTATCCTTACTATACTTGGCAATATCTGGTGTTGCTACATCAGGAGACGGGTAGCCTGTAAATTCCTTGCCTCCTTCATAGACTTCGTAGCCTTCCCTAGTTTGCAGTGCTGGTGCCTGTTGTGGAGCTGATGGAACTCCTGGCAGTGACGTATTGCCAGTATTACTGCTTGCGGCAACGTTGGCAGCATTGTGGACATCGTTGAGTGCTGCTACTCTAAGATAGAAAACATTACACACAGTTATCACCAAAATCTGAAAACCCCAGTGAAATCATTGTGATTTGAAATTAAAGTTCATAAGATAATTCAACTTTGTCATTTTGACCAAACAATCGTGAAGTGACTTAGGTACAAATTATCAACAGCATAAACATTTAACATTGAGATCAATATCGCTTCAACTCGAGACTCATCTCGATGCTTTCTAAGAAACTTTATTCTGCAACGCACACTCATTATAACCATCGTAATGGCATCGTGTCGGATCGGGATCAGTTACTAAACAGCTGTCACTGAGGTTTCGGCAAGCCGTCGCATATCCACTCATCACCACCTTCATCGGCCAGTGGTCAGTTCTGTGCTGCGTCTGAGGTGTTGAGGCTGTCCAGGTCCAACCTTGTGCTTATGTCAGGTTGAGGATGAGTTCATGATTTGAGGTGATAACGAACCGTTGCAATAAATGATGTTTCTTTTGCAAATATTAAAAAAAATCGTCTTTTTTTAAACTAGATGAGACCGGTGTTTCGTACCTGACTATTCTGAGAAGAAACAGCCGAAACCAACTCAGAGGTCATAGTCTCCTTTAAGACCCAGACAAAATCTGGTCAACTCTCATGAGAACTATGCAGATAAGGGTCTGAGATGGTCTTTAGAAGAAAGAATCACACAGATTTTGCAATCATTAATTGTTACTCGTTAGGTACGTATACGTTGATAAATAGTGTTTTTTTTCAGCTTTATGAAATTGGGCATGTAAGCTGCTAGTCATTATCATTACACCTGGTGGTTTTATATTAAATGAGAGTTAAATTATATTTCTTACTTAGCCAACCACTCTTGATAGTTAGCAGAGCCGACGTCAAACATAACGTTATTCCGCAAGTCTTGTCTCCGCATCAGCACATTATCTTTGACTTCCGTAAAAGGTTTCCCGACCCTATTCTGCAGGACACTCTTCCCCATTTCCTCCAAGATTTGGTCAGCAATGTAGTTACGGCAGTGAAATTCGTTCATCATTTTCCTGCAAGCCACCTTGTAAATATTAGTAACGTCACACACATTGCAATATCATTTAATGGGCGCATTTCTTGAGGTGACTAGAAAACACAACGGTAACTAACTACCTAAGTACTTCTAACTAAATGGAAAAGGTATGCAGTTCAGATTAATCTAAGTGAGAGAGTGTAATTTCATGTAGGTGCCTACTTGTAATATGCAAGTATTTTTTTTTTGTAATTTCGTATCATGGTTAATTGGTTGCCCGTTCTTGCGGCTATCTAGCTGCTTGGTACTTTACATCCCCTTGCTTAAAAGGTGATGTAAAAGTATTTTGTAATTGAATTAAACATATTTTTATTATTTTACTTTGTGTTAGAATCTGATTCTATTCTTTACCTACCTGTGAAAATCCAGAGTAGACAATGCTGCATCAATAGATCCATTAATCGATTGTCCTACAGGCTTACTAACAGTATGATTCAGTCTTTCAATGCTTTTATTTTCGCCGTCTACCATGAAATACGTTGGCATTAGATCCGATCGAAGTATATCATTCACATTCAGTTCACTTTCAAACATTTTTGCTGACACTACAAAATATCTCACTATGAAAAATATAATTATTTTATACATTTTATTCGAACAAAAATGCATGTGTTACTAGGAAAGCAGTAAGATGACAAATGTCACACCACGAGTAAGTTGGACGAAAATATTATTCGAGTTATAAAGCGGAAAATAGTCCGCCGACAAGCGTTGGAGTTTAGATATCATCGTGAATGTTCATAACTGTAAGTAAATAGAGTCATACTTATGTAAGATAACTGAATGATAGGGATACACAAAATAAGGTAGTAGCCAGTAATCATCATGAAAATCAGCCCGATAGAAACGAATCAGACAGCAAGATTAGTTTCCATCTGAGTGTGGTTTAAAGCTGCAGAGCAGTTGATGTCTTTCGGTTGATTTTATCACAAATATTATCCATATTTATGTGGCTAAGGGTCAGTTCACACCGAGAAGCGACGCGACGCGACGCGACGATACTTGAAGAGGCCGATTCAGAGGCAGTGATTTCGCGCTGTGTCGCTCTACGCCGCGAGGCGTCGCGCGGCGCAGCGCTGCGTGGCGCAACGTATTCTGAATTCTCACAACGAAATGTGTATCTTTTCGTGTAGAAAATAAAGTAATATTTTGAATCGCTCTTTAAAAGTGTGCGCGCAGCGTCACGTCGCGTCGCGTCTCGGTGTGAACTGACCCTAAGGGTTTTACCACATTAATCGATCGATCGTCGATTGATGCCAACTAGGTAAACCTATCGATCGATTGTTTTGGTAACACGCCTAAGATAATAGGTACCTATTAGGTACTTGCTTGACCGTTGCGATAATTATAATCAATTTATTTTCTAAGCGTGGATTTGAGGTATGTACCTACTAGGTATTTTCAGTACCTAGACACATAATGCTTAATTAAAATCCGTCCGTTACATATAATACGATAGAATCTTACGGGCGGTAATTTTTGTTTAAATTACACATCTAACTTACTTTTCATAAACTTTAATCAGTACCTGCCCAATACTAGTAAATCTTCCAATGCGATAGGTATACTACTATAGCAAAATTACCTCTCCTACGCAATACTATGTCGACATAACCCGCAGATACTTATTCCATTATAAAGCTCCCCAACCCGCCTCCTGCTGCTCTTTAACACCCCTCAGGGGTAAAAGGATCCATTGTTGTATTACAAATGTTCGGATGTCATATCCGAGACGTTTGACGTGAGAACAAACCATATTGCCTCACCATTAAAAAGCTTTTTATCTGTGGCGGGTAAACATATTTTGAGCGGGGGTTAAATTAAATGGTCCTATAATAAATTGATGAGATTTTCTCTTAGGTGTAACTCTAATTTATTATATTGCTATGTCATCGTCTTAATAAGATGTCTCGTCGTCGTGTCTAGTGGTTACAAGCGCTACTGCTAAGCATGAGGTCGTGGCGTTCGATTCCCAGGTCGGGCAAAGTGTTATTGGGTTTTTCCATAAGGAATGTCTCTGTAGCAGCCATGGAGTCTGATTTGTGCCCGATTGCTGCCAATAAAGTCGCCCCCTATTACATGGGACTTAAACATAAATGGCAAAATGTGCCGTCTCTGCTTAACCCTTCGGGGATTACAGGCGTGATATTATGTTATGTTATCATCAAGAAAATAGTTTAAGCTGCCTTTCCATTTGGGGCAAAAGTATAGGAGTAAGTATATAGGAACAGAATATGAGCTCAGCTGTGCTTATGCCAGAAAATCTTCAGTTCCTGCACCTACATATATTCATTCAAAGGCCCAATTTCCTTGTGGCTAGAATCGACCTCTCAAACTATTGAAAACCAGAGAATAGAACTATTGAACCAGCCATTGATTTCGGACAGCTTTAGAAAACCACAATTTGATTGCAATGTAAATTCATAATTCATTTATTTATTGTTTGTAACAGGTAAACAGAAGATCTTACAATCAGTATATTGTATCACTGTAACATACCCATGGGGTGTACAATATCCATACTTCCATTCTAATATTATAAATGCGAATGTCACTCTGTTTGTTTGTTTGTTACCTTTTCACGACTAAACGGCTGATCGGATCTTAATGTAATTTGGCAAGAAGATATATTTCAACCTGGGGAAGGACATAGGTTATATAACCTATTATATATATAATCACGCTACGACCAATAGGAGCGGAGCAGCAATGAATAATGTTGCAAAAATGGGGAAAATTTGACGCAGACGAAGTTGCGCGGGACAGCTAGTTTATAATAAAAAGTCAATATAATTGTTGGCTATTAAACTAAACTAAACTCATAAATGGTTGGTGTTTTTTTCACATTGCATTGGCTGTTTTAGTCAACCTCATTTTACATTGATTTGTACACAATTATTACGGATTATCACAATTTTAAGTCAAAAAATAAATTATAAAAATAAGTTTAACATGTCAATTTTTTGTCAACCTCATCAGACAATATTAATAGACAAAATTATTTTAGTCATGCGATTTAAATTAAATAACTAAGTACAAAAAATAAATTAAAATTAGTTGAACATGTCGTGATTTAGTCAACCTCATATTATAACATTCATTCATTAGTTAGACATAATTATTACGGTCATAATAAGTCAAAAAACAATTTTAGTCTATAATTCGGTCTGTTAGAAATTCATTAATTGTTTGGGAGCTTGTTATAGATTTTAACTCCAATACCAACTACACTCGATTCAAATTTGACTGTTCTACATTTAATGCCTTTAAGTTCAGTTTTGTGTCTCACACTTCTCAGCGTTTCATACTTATCTATATCGCGTTTTATCATCATTGCCGCTTCAAATATGTATAATGAAGGTAGGCTTAAAATTTTTAACCTTTTGAAAACTAGTCTACATGAATCAGTCTGTTTAAGTCCGCATATGTTTCTGATGCACTTTTTTTGTGCTTTTAGAGCACACTCTCTGTTCGGTTAATTTCCCCAGAATAGGATACCGTATTTTAGTATGGAACCTACATATGCATGGTAAACACTTAGTAAAGTACTCTCATTTGTGACTTTTATTAGCATGTAAAGGGCATATGAGAACTGATTTAGTTTTTTGCAAATATGGTCAATCTGTATTTTCCAGTTTAGTGCAGAGTCAATATGTATGCCAAGAAATTTGGTTGTCTTTACTTCTTTCACAGTTTCATCTTTGTATTTTACGTTTAGGTTCTTTAGTTTTTTATTTAGATTAGCAAACGAAATATAGCAAGTTTTGTCTAAGTTAATTTTAAGATTGTTTGCATTCAACCAATTTATGATACATTCAAGCGAATTATTTACATTAATTTCGTATTTATCTTGATCCTCGTCATTGAAAATAGCTGTACTGTCATCTGCAAATAATATCATGTCATGGATTATGGATTTTGGTAGGTCATTTATTTATTTATATCCAAAGCCTTCGACCGGGTGTCATATGATGTGCTCTGGAGAAAACTGGGTGGCAGGAATGTATCGGCACCAGTCATTAAGCTCATGCAGTATTGGTATGCGAACCAAACCAATTATGTAAAGTGGGCCGGAACATTCTCTGAATCATATGGGTTGGAGTGCGGTGTGAGGCAGGGGGGGTTGACGTCTCCACGGCTCTTCAACCTGTATGTTAATGATCTCTTGGTCGAGCTCAGTAGCATGCGTGTCGGCTGCCGGGTTGGTGGTGTTAGTATAAACAGCATCAGCTACGCGGACGACATGGTGCTGCTGGGCCCGACTGAGGGATCTATCAGAGAGATGCTGAAGGTCTGCGAGAAATATGCTGCCTTACACGGCCTTGTGTACAATGTCCGTAAATGTGAATACATGGTTTTTAAGGCCGCCGGTAAGTGCCCGAATCATGAACCTAGCTTTTCCCTAAATGGTGCAAGCATAAATAGAGTCTACCAATTCAAGTACTTGAGGCACATACTTACCGACGACCTTAAAGATGACGTAGACATTGAAAGGGAACGTAGGGCACTAGCGGTCCGAGGTAACATGTTGGCCCGTAGATTCTCGCGGTGTACGGACCAAGTCAAAATCATCTTGTTTAAGGTGTTTTGTCAAGGTCTGTACGCGGGGGGTCTGTGGGTCTGCTACACCAAACGATCGTTAGATGTCTTGCGCGTCCAGTACAATAATATTTTTAGGATGTTGTTGAAACTGCCCCGTTTCTGTAGCGCATCGGAGATGTTTGCTCAGAACCGAACTGACGGATTCCATGCGGTAATTCGTAAGAAAGTCGCATCACTGATGCGTAGAACACGGGGCAGTGACAACAGCATCCTAAAAACAGTAGTAGAGAGCCCTTACTCCCCTTTTCTGAGGCACTATGTGGGGAGAATGGTCAGGTAGCTTATTCCTCGCCTTATCGTTCTCTGCACATCCTACCTCGGTCACCTGCTCTATTTGTTTTGTTATTATTTTTTATCCTTGTTTGTGTAATACTAACACTAGTTATAAGGTATTTTTACTAACAAAATGGACTCTGTTGTCTGAATAAATTAAATTATATTATTATTATATTATAAATATTTATATATATTATGAACAAAAGTGGTCCAAGAATACTTCCTTGAGGTACCCTGTACTTAACCGTTTTAGGCTTAGACTGAAACGTTTGTTCATATTTTGTTTTATTTGATATTCTTGATAGTTGTGTTATTTGAACTCTATTTTTGAGGTATGATAGTGCCAATTCCAATTTGCTGTTTCTTGATAAACGCAAGCTGCTGCACCATAAAAAATTTGGCGTCTTTTACATGGTCTCATAATTTCTCAAGATAAATAGACTCTGATTTTAGCACATGAGCTCAACATGATTGCGAATTTTATAGTTAGGACCTACAGTTTACTGGTAGAGAATGAATAAGCCATTAAGCCCGCCTTTGCGAATTTTTTGTGACAAGTAAGTTTAAGAACTGATACCCGACAACGTGAAAATCGCACTCACTAAGTATGAGATAAAACTTAACGAAAATCATAATAATCTAATTGTGTCCAGCCCTTTCATATAATACCTAACACGGCATCTTAACATTTTTTTTCAGTTTATGGCTTTATGTCTTCTACAGGGCGCCATATTGAATTTAGGGTGACCTCACCTGCATTTAACCAGCGGATGATCAAGACGTTTCTAACGATTTGTCTAATTATTATGCTATGTAGTTAAGCGGGAACAGACGACCATACATAGGTACATACGAGCTAAAATCATAACCCTCCGCCGTAGTCGGGTGTTCGAGTCAACAGCTGCTCGTTTAGAATGAGCAAATAACCTATTATTTATAAAAACGAGGAAAAAAACACTTTTTTTTTATGGGAGCCCCTTTAAATATTTATTGTCTATTTGTTTGTTATTTGTTGTTATCAACAAATACTAAAAACAGAATAAAATAATTATTTTAGTTAGATTATTATGATCTTCGTTAAGTTTTATCTTCGTGTCATACTTTATTGAGTTCGATTATTACGTTGTCGGGTTTTTGATTTGATTTGGATTGAGTTCGATTATCATCACAAAAACGATACAAAGGCGGGATTAATTTCGGCATTCTCTACCAGTAAACTGTAGGTCCTTACTATAAAATTGGCAATCATTTTGAACTCGTGTTGCTAAAATCAGAGTTTATTTATCTTGAGAAATTATGAGACCATGTAAAAGACGCCGAATTGATGGTGCAGCAGCAAAGTCTGCTTGCGTCCATCAAGAAACAGCTAATTGTTTAAACAAGTTTAAGTTGAGGAACTGATCCCCGACAACGGAACAATCGAACTCAATAAAGTATGACACGAAGATAAAACTTCTGAAGATTTTCGGGCATAAGCATAGCTGAGCTCACCTGTTCCTATACTTTTGCCCGAAATGGAAAGGCAGCTTAAACTATTTTCTTGATGATAACATAACATAATATCACGCCTGTAATCCCCCGAGGTTAGGCAGAGATGGCACATTTTGCCAGTTTAAATGTTTAAGTCCCATGTAATAGGGGGCAAATTTATTAGCAGCAATCGGGCACAAATCAGACTCCATGGCTGCTACAGAGAAATTCCTTATGGCAAAACCCAATAACACTTTGCCCGACCTGGGAATCGAACCCCACGGCCTCATGCTTAGCAGTCGCGCTTGTAACCACTAGACACGACGACGAGACATCTTGTTAAGATGATGACAGAGCAAAATAATAAATTAGAATTACACCTAAGAGAAAACAATCTTTCGTTTCGGGACGCCCGGCAAATGCGAAACATATATGTTTATATTAAAATTTTGAATGACGTGATTCTTTCAAAAACAAAATAAAGATCAACAATCGATCCAAATATGGATGGTGGTCGCGCAAATGAATGTTTCATATCAAAAATCATTTAAAAACACACAAAATAGTGGTCCATGCGTATCGGGGACACGGTCCAAGCTACGGGTAAAGCTCCAAAGAGAAGAACTTTCTAACAATAAGAACCGTGTACCGCTTTTTTATTCAAGCCCTTGATCCAGCTGCCTAACGAGAGCTTCCTTAGACATTGGTTGAGGCTCTACTAGGAGATGAGTCATTGGCTGACACGACTATCGGCACAGTGATCATTGAGTTCACATATTTAAAAAAAAAAACCCATTTGGTGCCATTGAATCAGCTCTGACAGTGTAAACACTCCTTTATAACAGGGCCATTAGAATACCAGCAGGGTAAAGACTATAGATGTATAATCTGTGCCATTCTATCAAAAAAAAGATCTGTCTTAATTTTGTCTGTGGAATATGTATTGTCTGTGGTGCCATATTAAGTCGAGGAACTCACACATTCTTTTTTACAAAAATATCCCAATAAATCGGTTTTTATTCTGATTCTGAGATGTGAAATTATATTATGAATTTGAGATAGACCTTACACTATTAAAAAATGGGCACCAACGGCAACGGTCGGCGTGGAGGAGCGAAAATGCCTGATGTTCGCCGCCCCATGGAAGAAGGGGATTGTATCAACGACATGGAGAGCCCCGAGCTCGACTTCATTTACGATGATTGTGATACTCAACAAAACGAAATAGCTGAATTATACAGTTACACGGAACATCCAGAGTATCAGCTCAACGTCAAGGCATTCGAAGATATTATGGAAGAGTTCAACTATCCACCAAGTTGGCAAAGATTGACAAATAAACAGCAGCGTACTGTGGTAATGAAATTACTGGAGCATTTGGATGTCGCCGTGAGTGAGATTCGTATGCGTGCAACTCGCTGTATACTGTATTTGGCGCAGGGATGTTGGGCGGAGATGCAATCGGACGCAGAGCAGGCGCACTGGGCCCGCGTTAACGTTATGATGCTGTACGACATGGGAACTTTTTCTGCTTTCGTCGAATTACTGAATCTCGAGATAGTTCGGAGTAGTTCTGCAATAGCTTCCAGGAAGCTTGCAGAATCTCTTGCGGACTCAACTAACTTACGAGTTATCCTGTCTGTTCTGTATCTTATTACAGAATATATGAGAACCGAAAAGGACAATCCTGAATCTGAGTTTAAACATTTAGTTAAAAACTTTAAAGAGGAACTGGGATCGCCATTTGGAGAAGAATTGCTTCCAGTAAAACTGCTGAGCATGGTGACACATCTATGTGCAGGAACAACTCCACACTTTCCTATGAAAAAAGTCCTACTACTACTGTGGAAAGTGTTACTTGTTTACTTAGGAGGTTCAAAGGAGTTAAAAGAGAGAAAAGGTAGGCTCAGAGAGAAATATGAATTACCAGCATTATCAGAAGACACAATTGAAATAATAAAAGGTATGAGAGCAAGTTCACCTCCTCCCAGTGCAGCTGACATGCTTGAGAACCAAAATCCTGGACAGAGGAAACTACTGAAAGAAAATGAAAGAGAAGGAAAAATTCGTAGACACCTTTTCATGAAACAAACCTCACTTGATGAATCCGATGAACAAATATTTGTTGACAAAGAAGAAACTGGAAATGGCTCAGAAGATTACTCAATGGAGTTTCAGTCTATACCCAGTGAGGGTTCACAATCTGAAAATAACCCTAATTGCCCATATTACATGTACTTTAAACAGTTTGACAGCCCACCTCCACCGCCTCCGCTTCCAAGAAGTCTTCCATGGCAGTCTAAGGTGCGCCAAAAAGATATTGATATGTTTCTTGATAATGTCAGGATCAAGTTTGTTGGGTATTCTCTTCCTGGAGATCGACAGACTACAGCAGGACTACCACAGCCCATACATGAAGGAATAGACATACTAAAGAAACATGTTTACACCAGCCTTTCAGAATTACAGGCAGAAAGAGAACTAGAAATTGCACGAAGCCCTCTCACAAAAGGAGAAAGAGATGTCGAAGAAACAGAAGCAGAAGTCTTGTACAAAGCAATGCTGCCTAATTTGCCACAGTACATGATTGCACTGTTAAAAATTCTTTTAGCAGCAGCACCTACATCAACTGCTAAAACTTATTCTATCAACATCATGGCAGACTTACTACCAGAAGAGATGCCCATGACTGTTCTACAGTCCCTCAAACTTGGTATTGATGTGAACAGACATAAAGAAATCATAGTAAAGGCAGTCACTGCAATATTGTTGCTCCTTTTGAAACATTTAAAATTAAATCATGTATACCAATTTGAGTTTATGTCACAACATCTTGTGTATGCCAATTGCATGCCATTAGTTCTAAAATTCTTTAATCAGAATATTTTGTCTTATGTCGGAGCTAAAAACACAATACCAATATTTGACTTTCCAGCCTGTGTAATTGGAGAGCAGCCAGAACTGACAAAGGAATGTCTGGATATTGGAGATTCGGCTGTTCCCTACTCATGGAGAAATGTATTCTCATGCATCAATCTATTGAGAATTTTAAATAAGCTTACTAAATGGAAGAATGCAAGAATCATGATGCTTGTTGTTTTCAAAAGTGCCCCTATCCTAAAACGCACATTAAAAGTTAGACACGCTTTGATGCAGTTTTATGTGTTGAAACTACTAAAAATGCAAACTAAGTACTTGGGGAGACAATGGAGGAAAACAAATATGAAAACCATCAGTGCAATATATTCCAAAGTGCGGCACAGGTTGAATGATGACTGGGCTTTTGGCAATGATGTTGATGCAAGACCATGGGATTTTCAAGACGAAGAGTGTGCCCTAAGAGTGAGCGTTGATCGCTTCAATAATAGGAGATATGGCACTGGTGGGGAACAAGAAATCGATTTGACACCCCTTGAGACAGATATAAATAGTGTATTAGAAGCAAATATTGATCTTGATGAAGAATTTAAAGATAATTATGAGTTGTGGCTTGAAAAAGAGGTTTATAACAATGAAATAAACTGGGATGTATTATTGACTGCATGAAATGTTATACTCAAAACCATCTGATTTCATGTAAACACATTTATGTTTTTGTACAGTTAGTTTATAATTTTTAAATATCTCTTATTTCATTCAGAAACATTTTATCATATAGATAAATTTCATATCTTTCATAAAAATGTTTTCTTTTAAATAACCTGTCTAATTATTGTAGTTACTTAAATTAAGTTACACTTAGCATTGTTTTGTATGTAAAATAAAACTATCATGACAGACCCTTGTAAAATATATAACAATAAAATTATCAGGTAAATTATGAATATGCATTATTTTAGTCAAATTAGACGTAAAATGTGTGTATTTTATTGTAGTTAACAGTTTAGAGCTTGTGGATAATGAAGTATATTAAATCATGTATTTAGTAAATAGAACTTACATCAAACAGAACTGAACATAAAATTTGATTTATATAAGGCAATTTCTGCTACCTATAATGAAATTGGAGGATTTGTTAAAGTTTTAGTATTTTCAACAAGCTTATTACCTACCACATATATAAATAAAATAGCTACATCTAAATAAAATTTTAATGAAGGTATTGGTGTTTTGGATCTGTGTACATTGAAATATACCCAAATAAAATTATTTAAACTTAATTTAAGTACATTACTTATTCTCGAAATTTTACTCCTGCTGACCTACTGCTGACTACCTACCCTGGGAGGGTAGCAGTGTTCACCCTAGTAGTTATTTCTAGCTAATCTAAACAAAATACGAAATAATAAATAGTGGAGCTCTCTAGCAAAATACGTATAGGACTGTATCTTTAAAATTCTAGGCCATACGGAGAATAATAATGACCTAATTAAATTTAAAAAAAAAACAATGAAATAGTGGTGAAAACCCAGTGTCTAATGTTTTCTCTCTTTCGAATAGCTATAAATCGTCGATTTTCAATAACTAGATTGCCTAGCTCGGGGTGGTATAGACTGCATTGAATAGGTATTATTTAGGCTACTAGTAGCATGGCACACTGACTATGGAAGAAATGCATTCACTACTTGATATTCAGGGACAATAAAGAAATTTTAGACTACTACTAGTATTGCTCTAGTCTCTAGTGTGAAATGATGTGAACAAGCCATCTTCGTGGAGGTTCTATTGGTATTGATGTCGCTAAAACGGTATAAATACTTATAAGGCTGACCCCACATTTGGCGTGCGCGATCCTCGGGCGTGCGAGTAGCGCGAGCGCCGTGTGCGCGTTGCGCACGCGCTGCGTGAGCGTCGGGTGTTGCCGCCGTGTGACGTGTGTGCAGCGTGCGCGCGGCGCGCTCGTGACGTTCGAGTCGCGTTCTTACCCCTTCGCCCGCTATCCCCGCCCCCCGCTACTGTTTCGGTCAGTCGTATGGTGGAGTGTTATTACATGTCTTATTTCTTTTTAGTAGCAAAGCTAACAGTAGTGTTTCCTCGTCTGAGTCCATTTTGTTAGTAATTGTAGAACAGTAACGCAACGACGTGTGCTAACACGGCACTGGCCAAATTGTGATTGACTTGTCTGAAGGGGGTTAAACGCCAAGGCGAACGCCGCGTGCGCGCCGCGCGCACGCCTCACACACGTCACACGGCGGCAACACCCAACGCTCACGCAGCGCGCGCGCGGCGCTTGCGGGGTCAGCCTAAATGGATAATACAGCTATTAAAATGTTATAAATAATACGAATTCCCTACTGGCTTACAGATTTTGATTGTTTAACAACATTGTTATTTGAGTAGTATTTCTGTAATCTTCATTTTAAGCTCAATATTGCTTTCTTTTTTTTTAGGGCAACCTAGTATATAGTCTGTCTGTGACTTGTGAGTGAGGGCAACCCTGTTTGTGTCACTGCAACGTCCCACCCAAAACTGTAGTATTTAGTGTTTTTTAGTAAATTGTGATTTTATTGTGTATTTACAGATTAATTTTATGCTGTAATTGATGATGTATTAATATTAATCACTGTTTAAGTGGAATTCATTGCCTGGGTTCACTACAAAGGTAAAGACTGCCCCCCTTTCTTCCAAACTTCCTGTGGGTCGCGATCGTGTATTAATGTATCCTGTATTTGTTCTGATTAAGTGCCTGCAATAGATATCTCATGTATATTTTTTCGTTATTAGTGTAAATGTTCTAGTGAATGATTTTAGCTACATCAAAATGGCCGAGTTAGCAGCGTTACTGCAAACTGAGATTCCAGAGGGGCGCACCCATCTAACAGACAGCCACACGAACCTCGAGCGTGTAGCTGATTACTGCGAAGCTAACTACTTTCAATCTGAGAACAAGAGGCTTGCTCTAGAGAGCACCAAGAACTACACAACGCAATCATTAGCCAGTGTAGCATATCAAATCAACACTCTGGCATACAACTTCCTGCAACTATTAGAGTTACAAACTATGCAGTTGGCTGAAATGGAAGGTCAAATGAACCATATTGCTCAGACCGTTGCCATTCACAAGGAGAAGGTGGCAAGGCGAGAGATTGGAGTTTTGACTGCCAATAAGGTGACCAACAGGCAGTACAAAATCATTGCTCCTGCTAACCCAGAGAAACCTATCAAATATGTGAGAAAGAGTATTGATTATACAGGTATGTACACAGGTGTGTCTTTTATGATTACCTTTTATTTTTGTTGCCATTTTCTTTTAGCCCTAAAGTGTACATTGTATTATTGCTCAACATATTACTTTTATTTTATCAGCTCTGGATGACATTGGTCATGGTGCTCGCTGGAATGGAGCTACAAGTGGAACCCCTAGAGGCCGCCGATCAGGCTCTGCCCCAAGTGCAGCAACACTGCCTGCGCCCACTACTAAGCCTCCCACTCCACCAGCGGCTGTGAGAGCTGCAGCTGCTGCTAATACTGGAACATTGGGGCGTGGCACTCTTGGTAAACTAATCTTTACCTTATCTTAAAAAATGTGTCAGTCTTACACTTCAGTGTGCAAGGTTGTAACATCTTTAGTGGCACGAGTAATGACCAAGCTTATTAATAGTTGCCCATATACACATTTGTGGCATTGTAATATAAGCAACACAATATAATATGCTAACAGTAACAGTAGGTCTAGAATAATCTAATAAGCTGTTTGATGTCTATTATAGACATCAAACAGCTTATTGGATAATTATTGTTTCTTTTTTTATGTACAGGTAAATCGTCCCGTGAGTACCGCACACCACCAGCTGTGGCCCCCCCACAAGTGCCTTCACACTACGCACCTAACTACCCTCGTCGACCACCAGGATACTCCACTTTGCCTGTAGCACAACCCCAGGTAATTTTCTCATAAACATTGATTACTATAGCAAGCACCTTGCATTTATCTTTGGGCCAAACATTTAGTTTCGTTTTGTTTTTCCAGGTGGGAATGGTACATCCAAATCAGCATCAAGCTCCTTCCAATTACTCACAGCAAGACTTGCATTCCAGTATGCCACGTTAGTATTCTAACATTTCTTGTTCCAAATTATTTGATAATTCTCATAGCCCTAGGCTCTTCGTGTGATATGCCCTCTGAGCTTCCGTTATATCTGGCATACCCTAGGTAAACGACTTCTGGCGATTGGCTAATCATTTCATCACTTTGGCAAACAGTTCACTCACAAAATCAAACCTTCATTTAATAACCACAGAATTTTGGAATTTCAGCACCACCATCTCCTTTGATTGGTTCTGATGGTGAACACAGTCAACATTCCATGAGCCTACCTGGACAGGTTTGTATTCTCTCTTTATATTATGGAATTTTATAAAAATCTGTCATAACAGATTTTGTACCTGCATTACATTGGGGTGTGATTGCAAAGTGCAAACTAGAGAATAGTAGCTGCCATCTTTAAAATTGACAAATATAATATGCCATAACCACAATTCTCGATCTTACAACAACATACCCACCCAATGTGGAGCAAGTACAAAAAGATCATTCAAATTTAAATACTAACCTTAACTTACCGAAATTTCTTTTGACTAGATCCAATAGCCCAACATCAGCGATTGGGAAGTCGTGAGTTGAAATCCTACCCCAATGAACCATCATAGTGATCCCACTTTAGTACATACATTCAATATGTTGTTACGGCTAAAAAACGAAGTGAAGTTTTACCTAAGGCTCCTTTACAGAGAGAGAGATTCTTGCCTTATTATTGAAAATAAATAAATAATAAATAAATAATAATAATCTTCGAGGTGAAATACTTTTCTGAAAATAATCATTAAACGTGATGAGAAGACCGAGAATCGAATGACGAGGCAAGCCCATGAACATTCTAATCTTAAATCTGCTGACAAACTGTTTTATGTAAGTGGGCCATTAAGCTGGTTAGAACAAGGTGCAGCTTGTGTGTCATTGCATGACCAATCTGTTGTTGTTGTACAAGTGGTTGACCTAATTTGCTGTTGTCATGTCAACCTAATCATTTGATGGAGTCTTTTGAACCTGTCCCAATCGAGTTGGTCCAGCGTCAACTGCGCCTAATTATATCCGGCTGTCTGGGTTTAGCTGCCCTTCTGTTTTTCGCCGTAACAACAATAATATACTCCGGACACTTTAGGACAAACTTCTTTATCCAATTGTGGTATCACAAGGCATTCTCTGTCAGCCAACATTTTTCAACTATCACTTCTAATCCTATAATAACCGGAGTATACTTTCAAACTAAAGTACTATTACTAGCATGTGCAACCATTACAGCGTGCGTCATCGTCTTCGGCGGGAGGAGGATCCATACGTGGTGGTTCTGTGTCTCCGCCGCTGCCGCCTCCACCGATGGACGATGAATTGGCGCACGAGGGCTTCGGCAGACCTCACCACATGAATGTATGAATTTGAGTATTTTGCTACTACTAAAGATGTGCCAGTTGTCAGGCATTTTATTGCAGGTGAGATTGAAGTTTGACGAGCCTATGTTCAAACATATTCATTTATTGTTTGTTCACAATTTTAGAACAAGATGGGAAGTATGGGTACTCCATACACAAACGCAGTTCCTGCAATAGTACCAGATGAGGAAGATTTACCCGGATGGGTGCCTAAGAACTACATTGAAAAAGGTAATACAGATTTCATTCAGTGTCTGTATTTAAAATCCAGTGTTACATAGACTATGATCATAAAATATGAATTGTTTTAGTTGTCGCGATATACGATTACTATGCTGACAAAGAGGACGAGCTATCATTCCAAGAGAGTGCCGTGATCTACGTGCTAAAGAAAAACGATGATGGCTGGTGGGAAGGCGTGATGGATGGAGTGACAGGTCTCTTCCCAGGGAACTATGTGGAGCCTTGTGTGTAATACAGATACACATATAGTAATGTGCACTGTACCTGTAATCATTCTATAATTGATACCTGTACACACAGCAAAAGAGCTAAGGGTACCTAAGTAAGTTGCTTTAAAGGCACACTAATACCCATCCCGCGCGGGGACGCGACGCACTCTGAATTGGTTACAGCTTGAACACCTCTATACGATCCATCCTGCGCGGTATTAGTTCCAGTTTGGCCAAAGCTGATTTTGCAGTCCAAAGATCAGTAAAGACACCGTCGTGTATACAAGTGTTTATATGGTCTTGACGAAGAACGTCATTTTCGTAAATGGTCAAAATTTGGTAACTTTCGCAAAACGAGGAAGAGTACGTAAGAGGAAGTCTGAAAGTGACGCCGGTTACTGAAAAGATGTGTGGTAATCGGTTGTAAGATTTTCTTCCTGTTAAAATCTTACAACCGATTACCACACATCTTTTCAGTCACCGGCATTGGTTAGGAATCAAAGCCGACCCTTGATGCAAGCCTACAGCAACACTGAACTCGTCGGTGTTGCAAGCCGCTGACCGGACGGTGGCGGTGGTGCAAGATTGGTTGTACTGAGAGATGTACATCTCTCTCCTGAGAAAAAAATAGATTGAATGACATTCTGCGAAAATAAGGTTTTGCGTCAGTGACATTGTGTGAAAATGACGTTTTGCGAAAGTAACCAAAAGAGATGGTGTCATAGTTCACCCAAAAATCTAAGTGCAATCGATACGGGAAAACTGTGTGTACAAAAAATCACAAGAAGTATATAAATAAACGTACCCTATTTGCAACATCCTAATCCATGGGAGATCGAAGATGTGGGCTGTCAAAATATGCAAATAATTCATTTTTTGACATGGGATTTTTAATTGTGGTGCCAAAATAGTCATGCTATCGATTGTATTGTGTACCAACGACGTCATAGATGCAATTAGCGTTATAGGGAACTAGCTGTCCCGCGCAACTTCGTTTGCGTCAAATTTTCCCCGTTTTCGAAACATTTTTCATTGTTGCTCCGCTCCTATTGGTCGTAGCGTGATGATATATAGCCTATGTCCTTCCCCAGGTTGAAATCTATCTTCATGCCAAATTTCATTAAGATCCGATCAGCCGTTTAGTCGTGAAAAGGTAACAAACAAACAAACAGAGTGACATTCGGATTTATAATATTAGTATGGATTCTTGTGCACACAGTCTGAACGTATCGATTACGTTCGATTTTGGGTTTTTGGTCCATACATTATGGACCATGTCCTTTTTCACGATTACCGTTTTCGAAAGTGACATTCTGCGTCAAGGCCTTTTATACAGGCTGTTGTTTTGCATCCTCGTCAAATTCAATGATTCTCGACCCGAATCAATATATGTCAATAAAATGAGTAGGTGTTTTTTTTTCTTATTTACGGAAATCGGTAAGTGTGAACCACCCGTATTATAAACGCGGCCCGTCTGATAATCGCCCTATAACCGTGCTTTCACACATACAAACAATCTCAAACGTTTATTCGTTCAGTTCTTATTCCCTGAATCACGTTAAGGGGTTATTCTGTAATACTGACAATTAATAATTAACTGGGTACCGTACCTATGTCTTTTGTTATAACCTCCTGAATTTTGACGAGGATGCAATACAACACCTTGTATGAAGACAATATAATAGTGACTAGCGGGATGTAAATGTACCCGGTTAAATGATATAAATGTTACTTATTTACACAATTCTGTAAATACTTCTGGAACTTTAAAATTATGTCAATCCTTATATTGATATGAAATGAATATCCATAGACGCTATTTAAGATATTATATGAATTTTAATTTTAGCAAATTATGTCGTAATTATAGTAAGATAAAACACCTACTTTAATTTATGTTTACCTATTCTTTAGTATTATGAAATATAAAAAAAAACCTTTGTAAAATAATTAAATTACTCATTAAAGCAACATTATAAAAAAAAAATCGTTTTGTTTGAGGGGGGAGGAGGTTGGCTATACAGTTAGAAATAATAAATCATAAACCAATTTGTGAATCTTTACTGCATTGCAATGCATAGAAATACTTAAATCTAGACCAATAAAAGCACTAGAATGCTTTTTATCCACTACTACAATAAGAAATGTCACACATTTACCAATATAAATAATAATTTTGGTAAAATCACTTAACACTGAAATCTGTTAATTCTACTTGTCTGAATTTTCAATGATGTATGCAACAAATTTATTGTTCCACACCATTATACGGGTTGCAGACCAAGAGCTAAGCTAAGTTAGTTTAGCATAACTCGCATAGCTGACGCAGCGCACTTTTTCAAACTTGAGTGCAGACGATGCAACAAGTATGAAAAACTGCGACAGCTATGCCGCCAGCCCGTATTATATTTGCCGAATGGAATTATAAAAACCAATCCTTACTAACTTCTTAAAGAATAGAATTCAAGACGTATATCTTACATGATGTTTTGATTTATACATCAACACTTAGAACAATTTTTAATGTAGTGAGGGACTAACCACAGTTATCAGCACTGTTCAGCTTTTGAAAAAACAACAATTTTGTAGAGATGCGTACGCACCCTTTCAGCTCTCCGCTTCTATTCAGTTTTCGCGGCAAACAGGTATAAAATGAGGGCAAATGTGTTTTATCATGCGAATGCTATAGTTATCAGAACCATCCGTGTACTGCGCTGTTTCGCCGCTTTCAGCACTACGTGGTCGCAACTTGTTGACGAGTAGTCGAGGACAGTCAACGTTCAGCGCCGAACGTGGCGAAACAGCGGTGTAAAGGGATGGTTCTGTACGTGGCTGATAGAAAAGGGGCAGAACTGTAAAAGTGTGAGCAAAATCGTTCAGCGAATGATAAATGTAGTCACTCCCTAACACAGCATGTAGCAGCGGTATTCAACCTGCGGTCAGCTATAAAGGAGGAAACACACTTACGTGTCGTGACGCAATCGGTTTCATACATTTAATATGGTTAGGGACATATTTGCATGGCGTGTCGTGTCGCAACGATGTATGAAACCGAATGCTTCTGGCGCGTCACGACACGCCACGACACGTAAGTGTGTTTCCGCCTTAAGTGTTCACTCATGACGTTTTTAGGCCTCAAAGTTTATTTAAGTCAATGAAATTTATAGTTAAGAACTAACAAATGTCACCGATATTATTAGCAATTTAAATTTAGCACAGTAGTAAAAAACTGCACATTGGTCATCAAAAAACCACTAATAATATTTATAATCATAAATGCAGGTCAAAAATAAGTTGAATATAGCTAACATGTAAGTACCTCGTTCATTCAAATACTTTGGAAAACAGAAATACAGGATTCACATAGTAGGTATATTAATGTATTATTTTACGTAAGACTTCATTACTGAAACTGAAGACGTATCTTCGGAGTAAACAGTCATTGAATTAATTTATCTTGGGGAGAGTTACCCTGAACATGACATTCAATACCAACTACATTCAAGTTTCACTTAAATGAATGTACAAATCGTTTCATATGCAGTACAGTTAATGAAAATAATAAAAAGTCAGTCACACTCATGGACTTTCCTTATTAATAGCTATTCCTTATCATCTAGATCCATATTTTCCGCTGTCGACACTTCGCTTTCTTCTGTTTTGGCGTTTTTGTCTTCAACCTCAACCTTGTCTTCAGTTTTTTGTGCAGGCTCGTTAATGGCAGTCACAGTCACAGTTGCCTCCTTAGATTCTTTTTTTTCTTCCTTTTCATTGGGTATAGGCGTGTCTTTTTTAATTTCCTTTTCCTTTGTGGTTCTGTAAATACAATTATTATACATAAGTGAAATATTTTATCTCAGTTATACATTATCAAACATATTTATATAAGTAATGTATTTAATTTATTAAAATAATGAATAACTTACTGTGATGGGCCAT
This sequence comes from Cerastis leucographa, assembly GCA_963082945.1. Taxonomy (NCBI): domain Eukaryota; kingdom Metazoa; phylum Arthropoda; class Insecta; order Lepidoptera; family Noctuidae; genus Cerastis; species Cerastis leucographa. The sequence continues at coordinate 12,061,519 of OY720356.1, read as the reverse complement.
TGACCACTTCCACCACATCGTCATCTTCATATTTTATGTTGACTACTGCCTCGACTTTAGCCTGGATAGTCTTCAAAGCCGAATGGAATATTTTTGAGCTAGCCTGAAAACAAAATACAAAAAGTTGATAACGTGAAAATTATCGTAGTAAGTCTGTATGCAATAGATTGTCCAAAATATGTGCCAGTCACGAACATTGAAAAGGCAGTTGTAGTGATGATGAGGTGCCTATTGTCAGACATGTATTAAGAGGCAGATATAAAACGGCTTATGTTTAACATAACACCAGATAAAGTAAATATAACCTTAAAAAACATTTTTATACTGCCTAAAATAGTAAATGATCACCAGAAATAGTAAATGATCACCAGAATTAAAAACCTGAAAATCACAGCTCCGAACTAAGGCGTAGTCGACTGAGCCCCGCTACGCGGGGCTCCTATTTCTCTCTGCAGGGTTTAAAGTAACCTAACACGTTTAAAGGAACCTAACCTGTCCGAGTCGGGGTGCCCAATATCCCGAGCTCGCACTTGCTTCCTAAGTTCTTCTTGCCACAAAATTTGGTGATCATTTACTATATTTGGTCTTTGAATACAATTTTTTTGGTGTTTAGTATTTTTTTTTGGGTAACGTAGCTTAGGATCTCAAAGTATTTTTTGGTGCTCATTATATTTAATCCCATATAAAACTATAAAGCTGATCTTTTTCTTGTTCTAGCACTGCTTGTGCCTTGAAGAGAGAGGTTGTTGGTCTCTGAGCATTGACATTTTCTAGGACTATTTTGGAGGTGGTGGTCTCGTTGTGAAACACGTACCGTGAGCGACGCGATCCTAGCGCGAGCGGCCGTGAGGCTGGCGCTGAGGTCCGACACCTGCGTCTGCGCGCCGCGCTCGGCCTGCTGCGTGCTGGCGGCGGCGGCGCGCGCGGCTCGCAGCGCGGCGCGAGTGCTCTCCAGCGCGGCCTCCAGGCGTGCGCGACCCGCCGCACTACGCGCCTCGGCTTTTACCAGTGCGCCCACATCGACAAGACGGGACTTAAACATCACCATGCCTGCAGGCAAACAACAAAAAGCATGCATGCACGTGGTCATAATACTTCATTGATGACTACTACTTGTGAGATTGGAAAAGTCAGTGTGAGAAAAGATAAAGGGTTTTTTTTTCCGTAGATGTGGAGACTTGTGCCGGCTTTGTACTGGGGCAATGGGTTATTCTATGGGGCTCATAACAGGCGAAATGTCTCTAAGGTGAGTGATTTACTCCACGTACCATTTCAGGGTTATTTTATGAGATCTGATGTGTAATGGCATTTTTTTTAATGAAGATATATATGTTACCTGAGTCACTGACATCCTTTGTTTCACTAGACTGCTCTCCAGAATCGTCACCTTTATTGAAAATTGGCAGCAAGTTGCGGTTGCCTGTTGCAATTATTTCCTCTAATTCTGCAATCTGCAAATAATTATTTTATATTATTTGTTCTTACATAAGCCAACATGTCATTAATTTGATGATCTCTGTGCTTTTAAATAAAGTACTTACATGCGTTGGCACATCACTGGCCATGATTGCGCTGTCTAGAGGGAGATCTTGTATCGCATCTGGTGAACCTGATGCGACATCCCTTATAGTCTGCATCAGTGTCCTGAAAAAATACATTTTTTGAGTAAGTGTTATCCCATTTTAACCCCTATTTCGTTCTGAACCAAATCAAAGTCAACTTACTTGTAATTAAACATCTCCTTAACGCACACCTTCTCGAGCACAGCTCTGATTTGTGAGCGAGACAGTTGTAGCCCTAGGCTCATGAACAAGTTCTGCAGATCTTTCTTAGTCATGCTACCTCCACGTGATGTGTCGAAGTAGACGAGTGATAGAAGTAGGTAAGGGTCGGGGGGCAGTTCTACGCCGCGGCTGCGACGCTTGGGTGAGCCGCTGCGTTCATCATCACTGGGACTCTCCTGTTACAAAAAAAAAAGGTAAGTAAGTAAGGGTAGTAAGGTAGGACTAAAACTGTTAACAATATTTGTAATTATTTAATTTTGAAAATCAATGACTTTATTGTAGCAGTAGATATTCAGTGATTTGGCTGATGCCACATATTAGGCCTTCCGCAAACAGGCCAATCAACAAGATTACCTGCTTAGTACTTATTTTCATCAGTCACATGACAGTTGACATGCCTCCAATATGCCTATGGCGGCTTTGGTGTGTATGCTCTTTAGTATATACCCAGTATAACTTATATCCATAACATACCTTCCTATCTCGCCTGCGTGAATCTCTCTTGTCATCGCGTCTATCCTCTCTCTTATCTGCCCTCTTTTCTTCTGGTTTCTCATCTTTCTTTTCCTCAACTTTCTTTTCAGTTTTATCTTCTCCTTCCTTCTTCTCTTTGACTTCTTCTGCCTTTTCAGGTAATGTGTACAGTGTCTTGTAAATATAGAAGCCGAAATCCCGCATCAGCATCTCATTGAATAGCTCGGCGAACACAAATAACTATGGCAAAGGTAATAAGGTTACAGAGAACACTTGAATATACTAATTTTTAACTTATTTTAGCACCATGAACAGAACATACTACAGAATTTGAAACATATTTGAAAGATAATCTAGTAAAACTGTTGACTAGAGTAGGTTCTATATACAAGTTGTGTTTGAGGTGCCCGTTATAAAAAAAACCGGCCAAGTGCGAGTCGGACTCGCGCACGAAGAGGTACCATTATTTATAAAAACGAGCAAAAAAAAAACACTTTTTTGTATGGGAGCCCCCATATATATTTTATTCCGTTTTTAGTATTTGTTGTTATAGCATCAACAGAAAGTAGAAATTTCCTGCCTGGTGACAGACGGACAGACAGCAAAGTTTCAGTAAGAGGGGTCCCGTTTGACTCTTTTGGTGCGGATCCCTAATAATAGGGTCCCGTTTGACCCTTTTGGTAAGGTACCCTAAAAACAAGTATATTACTCTTTATAATAATTGTGCATACTAGATTATCAAATAAGCAGCTAGCAAGACGAGGTAAATCTACGCCCGAGAGAATAATAGTAGGTAACAAAACGGTAATTAAACTAACCTCAAAGCTATGTTCCTTATTGTCAGTGATACGATAGTCCAACAACAGCGACAGCGTGGCGACATTGCAGTTAAACTTGCCGCCCTTTGCCGTGTTGGATGGGTGCACCAAAATGTGAGGAGTGGGAGGAATCTCATAGCGAGTTTTACGCAACTGCTTTTCTTTCTCCAGCTGTCAAAGTAAAGAACTTGATTAGTTTGTTGTATAAAAGAGTTTGAAGTAAAATGAAATTGACTGAAATATGTAAGGAAATAAAAATATCATTTGTTTTTATACTTTGAAAAAAATATTGGTCTTGTAAACCAAAGATAAGTTATATACTTTTAAAACACCTAAGAAAAAGAATTTCTTTATCAAAAATCATGTTGTAACATGATTTTTGATAAAGAAATTCTTTTTCTGGTCCAACAAGAGACCTTTTCTAGTGTCTATCAACAAAGTAATATTGCAAGAATGAGAAATTACTTGTACCTTTCTTTTCTCCTCTTCAATCTCTTTTTCAGTTTTCTTTTCTTCAACTTTTTCTTCTTTCTTTTCAACTTTCTCAGTTTTAGCTTCTGGTTTCTTCTCTTCTTCCTCATCTTTAATTTCAATTTTCTCTTCTGGTGGAGTTTCAGGCTTTTTCTCTGGTTCTTGCTCATCATCCTCAAGCTCCATTACGTCATCACCCTTCTTATCTTCCGATGCTTCTTCAGTCTTCAAGATTTTCGAAAGACGAGATACAAGCTGGGCTCTCAGTCCTGATAAAAAAAAACCGAAGTTCAGTAACACTGTTTGTCTACCAAACTACTTTTTTTATCAAAAGAAATTTATTTTTCCTATTGTCAGTCAAATCTATGTTACCTTTACAACTAACGTTGCGCGCACGTAGCTCCTGTCGTAACTGTTCAACTTTAATGGTTTTGAGGTCTATTTTTGAATAATGTGTTGGTTCTGGCTTATTATCCTCATCATCATCATTCTCATCAATTGTTATGGTGGTACTATCCAAATCTTTCTCCTAAAAATATCCAGTAATATTATTATTTTTGTGGGGTTCACAACATGTAACTCAGGGTTTAGGTCAATGTATTCAAGCCGAGTTTAAATTTTAAGATTTTACTTTGATTAGAATTAAAATAATTTTAATGTAAAAGAGGAGAATTTTAATGTAAAAGAGGATAATTTTAATGTAATTCTGTGAAGAATAAGAAGGTAGTGATTATAATAATATTATCTATTTCCAGGCGATGTCAGCATAGCAACAACACTGCTTGTGGTCGGCAGCACTGGCACGTTGCTCTTCCAACATTTTAGTAGCGAGCGGCCGGAATCGTAACTAAACAAAACTGGGAACAAACAATTTGCGATTTGTCCGCCGCAGAAGTATCGGCCGCTGCCGCCACTTGCTGCTCGGCCTTGCTGGACTCCGGTCGATCGCCGTCGAGTTTTCGGATGGCCACGTCGCAGGCCCCCTTATACAGCTCCTGTACGTTGTTCCAGTCGATACGCGACGGTTGCGCCGACCACACGTCTGGCAGGAACAACACCACACACTCGAGCCGCGACTTGCCGCCGCTGCCCTCGCGCCAGTAGTAAAACTCCACCATTCGGTACCTGCATGGGTAATAGAGTTATAGTGGTATACTCACAGCGCATCGCACGCGCCGCCCACCCGACTGCAGACATGGAAACGACACATCCGCTACGAGAGTCAAACAAACTGCTGTTTTGGTACGTGGTACATCGAGTCTGCATCCAATGAGTTGCGCCATCCAAGATGTACGTAACGCCTCCATACTCTCTAAGGAATGTGTGTACCATGACTAATACAAAGAACGATAATGGGTAAAAGCTTCTTCTGTTTATTTATTACTTGCCAACCAGCCAGTAGGGTTTCCCATAACAATACTCCACCAACTACTATCAAAGCCCAGAAGAAACTCCTGTCCCATCAATTCATTCTACTAAAGTAAAATACCAGCATAGCAGGGCAGTTAGTTGACCTAACAAATGAGTATAGGACACTTACCATTGAGTACAAGAACTTAAATCCACGCCTGTGAGGGCTTTGCAAGTACGTATTGCAGTCTTTACCAACACTTTTGGATCTGACTGAGGATTTTCACCATCTAAGGAAGGGCTCCAAGGTCCACCTATAGCAAAATTTTCACCACCTTTCCCTTTCTGTCCCACAAGGAACTTGATCAGTCTGGTTGGATGCAATGGATTTTTGTTGGAGCTGGAGCGTTTATCCTTTTCATCTACTTTGGTAAGGCCACATTTCTGATACAGGGCTTCCAATGTTGGCATGCTGATCAACATCACCTAAAAATATCATTTGACATTCAATTTATTTCTTCATTTTGTATAATAATAATTATAAAATTTGCGTAACACACAATTTATTAAAAGATAAACACAAAATAAGACAAAGAATATTAAAGAAATATATCAACAAGAATCATAGTTTTATGATAATTTAAGAAACTATTTGTGAACATTAATCATCTTTAATGAACTTACTTTAGCTGAAAACCTGTAATCTGCATCTGGTGGTTCTAAGACTGCATCATTTGCAATGGGGTTCTCCACTTCTTTGTTCATGATATGATAAGCACACGGGTTGTTGATGGAAAATGGTGTCTGTGGTGGGAATGTTTCACCCCATTTCACTTGAGCATTGAAGAAGTCTGATGGTATATATAAGTTTGTATATCTTTGTGACAAAGCAGGCACATCCATTTTGTATCTAAAAGAAGGACAAAATAATTAGTTTATAACTATGTTCCATAAAAAAGCCTGCATGGATTCCAACACACACTGTTTTAAGCTTTCACAGTTTACAACTAAACTTACACTGTCATATATGGGATATCTTCCCTGATTATTATTTATTTAACAATTTATGTACAAACTTAATACAGAGAAGAAGAAAGGAATAGAAAATAGGTACAAAGGTGATGCTTATTTCTAAAGAAATCTCTTTCAGCATACCTGCGAAAGGAGATATTAAAAAAAAGAGGGGCAGACATAGTGTGTGGAGAGGAAGGTGTTTTTGGGTTATAAAGCATGTTAAATAGCAGACACAATATCCGATAGTTCTGGCGAAGTCGTATTGGGAGCCACTTGAGTATGTTGCCAAAGTTGGAAACATGGTCAAAAATTTTAAGGATAAAAACAAAAGAATTTTAAAAGCTCCTCGGTGGCATCCAAATATTACTTATTGTGAGCTCCCAATACTATTCACGAAAGGTATCCCATGTAGTGTTGTTTTTAAATTTTCATATTTATAATTATACCAATTACTTACATATCAAGTGGCATCCTAGGCACTCGAACCACAAATTTGATCGGTGATGGCTGGTGCACAATGGGGCGTTTGCGCGGAGGCGAGTCGCGGCGACTGCGGCTGTCGCGGCGATCACGTGAACGGGACCTAGTCCTTGACCGTGATCTCTTTTGTGCAAACTAGACAATCAATACAAAATAAATTATTGATTTATATGAGCGCCTTGGCATAGATGGTGGTCAGAATTTGTCCCACAGGAACATATTACATTACAATATTTTAACTTAGATCATGGGTCTACCGGTGTGCCAAATTTCTTTGTTATTCATTCATACATTATGGTGTGAAAATAACATGGCACCATTGGTCCATAAATTTTGGCAAACACCAAAGATGTCAATTCAAAACACTGAATAAATATCAAAGCAAAGCTCCTCATTCTCCATATTTCCAAAACTCATGGATTGCTAAATCATTATTGCATTTGTTATGCAAGTTATGTCTAAAGGTCATGGGAATAATGTTTTTATTTTAGAGTGCACATGGTGTTTAATAGTGCACATGACTCGTTTCTTCTGTTATAAAAATAAGTAAAGCTAAGAAGAGGTTGCGGGTGTTGATAGGTGAACATTACTACAATTATTACAAGTTGAATCTTACCCTTTCATCCCTGCGAGGGGGGCGATCATCACGGCGTGAGGGCAATGATTTCTTGTTAGCCGGAGGTGGTACAGCATTGTAATTGTTACTCTTTGAAGCATTATTTGATTTCTGGTTTGGTCCTGTTTTAGGAAGAACCTGCACGCGAGTTGCATTCCATTTAAAAGGCATATTAGGGTTATAAGTCGCTTCAACAAGTACTCTGTCGTTAACTTTAGGGATGATACCCTTAGCGCATACTGATGTTTGGTAAAACACATCATGATCAACAAAGCCAAAATCATTGTGTGTTTTGGTTACAGTGCCGGTAAACACACGTTGGTCAGTACTGTTTGATGATTGATTCGATTGCGAGTTCTGATACATCCCTGGGTTCATAGCACGAGGTGTAGGGTATGCCACTACGTTACCAGGATACATCTGACCTTGAGCCATTTGGTTCATCGGCATTTGTCCGGCCATTGGCATCGCCATGCCGCTTTGTGCTTGCATCATACTTGGATTAAAAACAGCTTGAGTTTGTTGAAACTGCATCATTCCCTGTTGCGTCATCATTGCATTTGGATCCATGATTTGTGGATTCATGCCGGTCATGTTTGTGTTCACGTTTGACCGTGCCCATGGTGGATTTTTTGGACCACTTCCGGATTGCATGCTACCACTTATTACGTAAATCACAACATAAACACACAAATACAATTAAATTTTCTTTAAAACGCGCACGATTTCGAAGTAAATCACTATTTTAACCAACAAACAAAATCACTATGCCTACAAAAGAACAAAAATTCGCATCTGCAAATGGCGTAGAAACCAAAGAGGGTGGAAGGAAGGAACTCAAACTAGCGGGGCGCAGAGACAATACAGAGCAGAACCAGTTAGCGTCAGGGTGGCCCGCGGAATTCAAATTTTGTTAGTCATTTGCGGTTGGTTACCTGTGGTTTGTTTGACGTTTTGTGTTCAATTTTTTATTTGTGTGAAACATAGACATTTTTCTGTATAATTAGCAGTACTTGTAATTTATTTTGTTTTAAAAAAATTGAAAGTATTACTGGTACCTATGGGCTGTATATATTAATTTGTATTTTAACCGTATGGGATGATATTTGTATAGGACATTCCAACTCCAAACCACTTCTGAGATAAGTACTTACTAAACATATTTTAAAGCCTTTTTCGGGATTTGATTAAGAGAACATGGAGGTGTTTGGTGTAGAAGCTTGGGGCGGGCCGCCCCTTCCACCCCCATTAGTCTTCCACAAGTCACAGATTCGCAATAGTTTTATTGAGCACATAATTGTTAAAGGAGGTTTCATATGCTGATATTGAAACTATACTATTTATTTATTTTTTTTTTTTGATAACTGTTACTTTGACTGTGTCACTCATGATTTTTCTCGTTGTGCAAATACATTATATTAATTGTTTCTATGATCGTTTCAATAAACAATCCGGATTCTTTAACATGGTAGCAGAGCGTGGTTGAAAAACAATTCATAGAAATGATATAGAATATAAAGTTGTAAGTACTTAAGATTTCCGGAAAATATTTACGTAAAAAAAAATTTTGCAATTTTTTGTCGAAAATGTCTTCATCAGGCTCAACCAGCTGTAAGATTGACATCGGGCAACTAAAAGGTAAAGAAAATTGGGCCACATGGCGTTACAAAGTCACTCAGCTTTTAAGGGGCAGCCAAGGTGGATTGAGTGCTGTCGAGGGCAAACTTGCAAAACCTATTCACCCAGGGTCTACAGCGACTGTAGAGGAAGTGGCTACGTATAAAAAGGAAACACAACACTACAACGAAGTTGACAGCCATGCCGTTTTGTTGTTAACGGCCAACATGACGGACGAGACGCTGCAAAAAGTCATGAGGCTTCAAAATGCTCAAGAGATTTGGGACGAGCTACATCGCCTGTTTGACTCATCGTCTGATGACAGGACGTACACGTACTCGCTGGATTTCTACCATTATTGTAAAGATCCGACACATGATATGGCGACACATATCTCCAAGGTGAAAAACCTATGGCATGATTTGAAAACAGAGCTGAGCAAGATGAAGCCAATCGGCCATCTATCTGTATGCCCCAGACAAGTCAAGATTTTCGTGACACAACGGATGAAGAACAGGAAAGTTACGATACTCCATATGATTCTGAGGAAGAAGAAAGTGTAGATAGGGTCCTTCGAGATAGAAGCCAGCTACGACCACCTGCGAGGTACGGTGACTTCGTATTAAATTTCAGTTCCTTTGTTGAACCCAAGACTTACAAAGAAGCATTGACAAGCTCACAGAAGGAGAAATGGCTGAAAGCTATGGAAAGCGAGATGAAATCGCTGTCTGAAACTAAGACCTGGATTTTGGTGGACTTACCCAAAGGTCGAAAACCAATTTCATGTAAATGGATCTACAAAGTTAAGACAAATGCGGATGGAAGTCTCGACAAATTCAAAGCTAGGCTAGTGGCTAGAGGATTCACTCAAAAGGAAGGAGTTGACTTCTACGAAACTTTCAGCCCTGTGGCAAAGCTAGCTACAGTCAAACTGATCATAAAAATCGCAGTTGATGAAGATCTTGCTCTAACACAGTTTGATGTTGCAACGGCATTCCTCAATGGTTCACTCGATGTAGATATTTACATGAACCAACCGGAAGGTTATAGTGACGGAACAAACAAAGTGTGTAAACTTCTGAACAGCCTGTATGGCTTAAAGCAGTCTCCAAGATGTTGGAACAGATGTATCGTTGATTACTTGATCAGTATTGGATTTAAGCAATGTCAAAATGATCCTTGTTTATTTGTGAGAGTTAAACAAGGTGCCAAGATCATACTTGCATTGTATGTGGACGACGGTTTGATTGCTGCCACGAACCCGAAGGATTCAGAAAGATTTTTAGCTGAATTGAAGAAACGGTTTAAAATAACCGTAAAGCCTGCGTTATACTACTTAGGTATGGAGCTTACGCAGAAACATTATGCTGAAAAATTGCTAGAGCGCTTTGGAATGCATGAATCTAAATCTGTGAGCACTCCTATTATCAAGGATGCTACAACACAACCAACAGCAACCGATGAGGAACTTAAATTCCCATACAGAGAAGCAGTTGGAGCACTTATGTATCTGATGACTGGATCTAGACCGGACTTGTCTTACGCAGTCAGTGTTGTTTCGCGCAATCTTGAGAATCCCAGCAGGGAGGATGTTACAAAAGTAAAGCGTATATTCCGCTACATCAAGGGTACTGTTGACTATAGTCTAATTTACCGAAAAGGAAATAAAGGACTAATATGCTACAGTGATTCTGACCATGGAGGTGATAAACAGACAGGACGCTCTACATCGGGTATCCTCTGCATGTACTCCGGTGGAATTATATCCTGGGCCAGCAGGCGCCAGACCTGCGTAGCGATCTCGAGCACTGAAGCCGAACTAGTAGCGGCTAGTGAAACTGCAAGGGAGATGATCTGGTTGAAAAGGCTGATCATAGAAGTCTCCCAGCTGATTGGGACTCCGAGCCTTCTGGTGGACAATGATGCAGCAATAAAGATATCCCAAAATCCTGAAATGCACAGGAGAACCAAACATATAGCGCTCAGGCACTTCTACATCAGAGAATTGGTGACCGATAAGGAAGTCCAAGTGAAATATACTCCAACTGAGTATCAATATGCAGATATGCTGACAAAACCAGTAAGTGGACCAAGGCTTCTGGTACTACTAAAGAAGATTGGCCTGATGAGCACTGATTAGTAATAATGATATCAAAAAGGGAGGATGTTAAAGGAGGTTTCATATGCTGATATTGAAACTATACTATTTATTTATTATTTTTTTTTGATAACTGTTACTTTGACTGTGTCACTCATGATTTTTCTCGTTGTGCAAATACATTATATTAATTGTTTCTATGATCGTTTCAATAAACAATCCGGATTCTTTAACAATAATACAGTATGGTTAAACGAGGGACATATTGAGGGAGGGTATTCAGTATTCGATTCTCGTCCCAAATATGTAAAAAACCTATAACGTATATAGAAGAATTTTTAATGTTTTGTTTAGTGCCTAGATATTTTGGACTGTCCTAAGCCAGGTAAGTTTAAGTATGAAGGGAAAATTGATTATACCTAAGAGTCATTGACCCGCTCACATGTTCTGCGGTAGTATTATGTCGCTAGCGCAAGGGTGTACACACGTTGCGTGACATTTGCGAAAATGTTGGTATGGTTCTGTCTGTTATTTATCAGTGTTTTTTTTTTGTTTATATTTTTATTAGTATCATGTTAGTATGTACTATTATGGGTTTCAATATGTCCCTCGTTTAAAACTAACATACTGTATAAATCTATCCAGTAAGCCTTTTGACTTATGTATTTGTTTATGTACGTACTTTTTAAGTAATTCATTTATAAACAATTTTACTCATGTGTAATGATTGAAGTACAAAAAAGTTAAGGCAATTCTACACTACTAGATCAAGAGGGGAAAAAAATTCTCCACACCATTTTAACAAAAAAAAAACAGAAAGTACATAATTGTACTCTAATATTTTATGTTTTTTCCTATGTTTTCTATTGTGTGTACATAAATAAATAAAATAAAAAATAATTTATTTAGTTTATTAATTATTGCACGGTGAAGTTTTATTGTTACTTACGATAAGCTTGAAGGTAAACAGCGTGGTAGGTATTTGCCTTGCTTAACTTGCAAAAGTGCCACTAGCTATGGATGTGTTTGCAACTTGCAACACGACTATAGAAGAGCGCTGAGGGCGCGTAAAAAATATATACTATTTTGGTCTTGACGCTGAAAGTCACTTTCGCAAAAGGTCATCGTGAAAAATTTAGTCCCTTTCGTATAATGTCACTTTTGCAAAATGCTATTTTCACACAACGTCGTTTTCTCAAAACGAGGCATTGAGGAAAATGGATTGTATGGTTTTATGAAACCATGGTAAAAGTGAAACTTTATCCCTTCTTTGCGGCCGACCGTCAGCGTCACGCGACATGCAACACACAGACGAAAAAGTTTGAGACGATGTAATAAAAGTTTCACTTTAAAAAGAGATAGTTTTTTGTTTGAAAATTTCAATTTGGAAAATTCGGGCAATAATAATAAGACGTAGTCGGCGGAGCCACGCTTCGCGGGGCACCTACTTATAGAAGGTTTAAAAAAAACAAGTTGCCCGAAGTCCCTAGCTCGCTTCGCTCGCTCTTGCATCTTAAATTCCCCAAGTACAGTAATTTTGCATTGGAAGGTAAAAAACACGAAGGTACTTAAGTCTTATATGGTGTTATATACGATAGAATCGAACAAATAAACGATTTCCGAAAAAAAAAAGTTTGCCTAAAAATTTTTAAGTCTCCTCTTTTCCTCAGTGCCCCGTTACGCGCACTCCAACTGATTGAATGACATTCTGTGAAAATTACGTTTTGCGAAAGTGACATTGTGCGAAAATGACATTGTGCGAAAATGGCGTTTTGCGAAAGTGACAAGCGAAAGCGACCAAATTTTCGCGATTACTTTTTGCGAAAATGACCTTTTGCGTCAACACCACTATTTTCTCAGTTAGCAGTTGCTGACAGAATGTGATTGCTAACGGAAATATAAACTAAGTAAGCTAACGACAAAATCCACAATCTTTTGTTGTCTTAGTTTAATCGCTTAAAGCGTGTGGTAATGTCGTTGCAGATGGACCTTGGAAATAAAAATCGAATTTCGGCGTGCCTGGGCTTGGTTCAATGTTAAATTCTGCTACAATTGATCCACCAGCGGCTATGACTGTTGGAAAAGCAGCTGCTGGGTTGACCATGGACGATGTACCAATAACAAGGCACTCGTTACACTTAGACATGACGATATCTGGGATAAAATGGAATTGGTTTTCAAAAAGATAGTATATTTTAATCACGTATCTACTTACAAATTACATATTTAATTACCAGCTTTTTCCAAAACAGAAGTTTGTAAGACTTCGCCGAACCATACAATATGTGGTCGGAGTAAACCACCGCATTCCGGTTTTTTGCAATGAGGGAGATCCTTTTCTTTAATATCAGATACCAGTTTATCAGACATCGGGGAACCGGTACCTACAAGTGCCTGAATATAATTTCGCATAAGTTAGAAGTCAACATCATCTCATTTTTATAGTGCTGCATGGTTCTTTTGGCGCGTGGCCATAATCGAAATTAGCACCACCATCATAGTTTTTGGTCCACAATGAAAAAGGTCGATCAAAGTGCTTTGCAGATTGCTTTGCAATTAAGGTCAAAATAAGTGAAAAGATTTTCAAGTATCAACGATATTAAAACTAGCTTTGCCAACACCATTCGTTTCACAGTCCCCATTTTCACGAATGTTTAGCATAAACCATAGTTACAGTAATTTTCTTAGTCTAACATCATTAAGAATATCGGTAACAAGTTTTATTTTAACAAACTTAGATAGCAGTGGACCCCAAACTAGGCTGTGCTTGTATCTTGGGGGCCGGAGTTGCGATAACTTTAAATCAAAAACATTTATTACCAAGAGTATTCTCCTGACAATGTCTTCCAAACGCAAAAAAATCCATACAGCACTGTATTAAGCTTCTACCTACTTCACATATAGGACTATCGGTGTTAACCAAGACTTCATTGCATTTAGTGCAGCATGTCTTGAACATATTTCCATGGTGCTTTATTATGTTCTTGGACCCTGCACGAGCATGCAGACCATCCACATTTTGGGTGCTAACGGTCACCAACTTTTTTCGTGCGTGTTTTTTTTCGTATTCAGCTACAGCTATGTGACCCTGAAAAAACATGATCAAATTAAAGCATTTATTCCAACCATTTTGAAGGGAATTAAAATGATCAGACACACGCGCCACCATCAGAGATATTTGAGTGAGAACTTAAAATACTTGTTATTCTAACCGCATTAGGATGCGACTTCAACACAAACTCCCGCATAAAATGGTAGTACTCCCAAACCAGACCGGGATCCTCCCTAAACGTTACAGGATTATACAAAATTGAAGCTTCCAGTTTTCGCCACAATCCTTGAGGGCCTCTGAATGTTGGAATACCCGACTCCGCACTTACCGGCTCCAGATAATATAACGACTGTTTTCGCGGCATTCAAGAGATGTTTCAATTTGGAAAAGTCGCTTGTTGGCTTTAGAGAATAATATTTAGGTAAATAATTGATTGTTTTTCTGTGTTTGTAAAATGATCTTGGATTAAAGTTCATAGTTCCAGTTTCTTGAATGGTTGCGAACCAGTAAACTGATTTGAATCGCGTGTGTAGTGTTTATTGTAAAGATGGAAGTGTTATTGAAATGTTATCTGTCGAAATTGATTATTAATACATTTATTTAGAACTGCAATGTACCAATGTAGGTGCCAAACAGTAAGTCAGTAGACTTATGTCAATATGAGAAATGTGCATAGACCAAGATTTCAGAGCAAAAAGAAGAAAGAAATGTCTATAGCAGGCATTTGAAATACCGAACTAAAAAGCGGTTTTTGTCATCTACATTAGGATAACTAACTTTTTCTACTACTTACACACCAAATCACGGGTGAGGTCAGCACATTTTTCATATGCTCTGCCTGCCATTGTTTTAAGCTTTCGCGTTTCGCGTGAAACATTATAGTGGACTATGAACAACTGATGGGGCAGATCAGGCACAGGATCAATAGGTTTACGTGCTTTCCTCTTTCTAAGGCTAATGGGTGTCATACCAGCAACTCCAATGTCATACCAAACTCGTGCGGCTACTGAATAATTTTTAATTGCGAATAACACTGCCCATCGCTCAACATCCGCGTTTGTGACCACGAGAGAAATGGTTGTTTTTTTACAGATTGGAAATCATCAAGTGATTCCTCCTGGGGATGGGCGGAGCGGAAGGGAGTGTCAGACTTGTACTGACTAAAACCCATCCAAGTTCCTTCTTAGTCCTTTGTGTTCCAGGGCCACGGTATCTCTTTCGAACAGTCCCACAGCTCCGGCAGGCATCGGCCCTCTCGGACCGCTTCCGATTTGCTGACATCTGCTTGGGGCGCGCGTGGAACACGAACGCGTCGTCGACACGGTCTGTAGTCATAACACGGACGGACGGTGAGCTAGCCCATTTCTCACCTCCACAGGCCCGTGGGGATAAGTATGTTTCTATAATGAATTTGTACCTAGCTTGACATTTACATAATCAAAAAGGAAATATTTACTCACATGACATTATATTATACGGAGGGAATACAGTGTGATTTAATGCAGCCCAGTTAGATAAGACTGCTGATATAAAGTGACGCAACGGTGAAAATAAAAACACTTAACTCTCTGAACACGCAGCGGCTGTGAATTCAGCTTACGTAATCTCTATGTTCATTATTTTTGTCCCAACATTGTGAATGTTACTGAAAGGCATTCAAAATAATATTAATTCGCGAAAATTTCGTACAGTTGTCGACACAATGTTTCTCTTAATACGTAATATCTTCAATTAGTATTCAAGTACCTACTTGCTCTCAGCTTTGTGCTTTCATGAAAGATGCTTAGGTACATACTTATGACTAAATCCCGCCAGAGAGCTGAGAATTGTGTGCGCAAAAGATGAATTTTTAAATTCCTTGTTGGTTGATATATACTTTTGCCCATGATTTTGTTTCGATCTTACCTATGCATTATTAGGTACTGTCAGTTAAATGTTCCGGGAATAAAAAGGCATACAAATTTCTTATATACTCGGTCTAGTGTTTTGCACATAAAGGTACTCGTATAAGGGTGGGTACACACGTCGACACATTAAGCAATACAACATGGCCTGGCTTTGAATACATTTCCAATACAAAGAGAGATTCGCATAAACTGGTTTGCCCAATTAAGCTATACCTACAAAAACAGTTTATGTTTACGAATCAATTGTATTAAATCCTTGTCAGAACCTTTGAGAACTTTAACAACCTCTGTATCAAAAGGAATGACACTATATCCTACTAATATTATAAACGCGGAATTTTGTAAGTAGGTATGGGTGGATGGATGGATGGATGGATGTTTGTTACTCTTTCACGTAAAAACTACTGAATGGATCTGGATGATTTGGCACAGGGATAGATAATAGTCTGGAATAGCACATAGGATACTTTTTATCCCGGTAGTGTGATCCCGCGGGACAGTTACCGAAAAAACGCTGGCGAAGCCGTGGGCAGAAGCTAGTCATCAATAAATTCAATGCAAAGATACAGCGAAACCTCGCCGTTATATGGTTGAACTTGCACCGACCCGAACAAAGCGCTTTGCTTCCATTTATACATTTATTGTGCGAACCGTCGAATTCATTATCATGATCATTATTATCTGGATCTCTAGTTCGAGTGAATCGGTATCTTCTAGGCAAGCTCCACCCTAGACCGCATCATCGCTTCACATCAGGCGAGTTGCGGCCAAACTAAAGCCTTCTCGTATAACTTTTCATCCGCACATATTCTTTTCTTTTCATAAACAAAGTTAGTTTGTTATAAGCAAAGTGTTTTAAAAGTTTTTGTAAGTAAATGACTTATTTTAACCTTGTACTCTTATTTACTCTTATTTATTTTAACCTTATACTCTTCCTATCTCTGCGTTCTATGCATAGTAATAAGCAGGCATGCTAAATGAGAACAGCTTGATTTTCGCATTTGTGTCCAACAATATGAAATTCTTTTACTTTAAAAAGTGCCTAGCTTGTAGCTGGTAGCATAAAGGGTGTAAATAAACCATTAACGAAGCCGAAAGACACTTGTTCTCCCCGTCACTGTGATATTTTTTTAGTTTTGCACTATATCTGGGAACCTTGTAGTTACTGAGATATTGGATGTCAAAGTTTGACTTCTTTTTTACAAGCTTTTTATAATTATTAGCTTCACCTTTTTTTTTTTTTTCGTATGGGACATCATCAAATGACATCTCCCGCTCTGGGCGGACCGGGAGGGAGTGTCAGACTTGTACTGACTAAAACCCATCCATGTTCCTTCTTCGCCCTTTATGTTCCAGGGCTGCGGTATCTCTTTCGAACAACCCGCAGCCCTGGCAGGCATCGGCCCTCTCGGACCCCTTCCGGTTTGCTGACATCTCCTTGAGGCGCGCGTGGAACACGAACGCGCCGTCGACACGGCCTGTCGTCATAAGACGGACGCGGCGGCTGGGACGTGAGGTTCTCTCCCTCTCACGTTCCACCACCTCCTTCGCTAGCATGACTGCTTCGCAGAAGGAGGCGACGGCATCCCATTCCCTCTCGCTCCGGACCATAGATTGAACCAGGACCGGACGCGAGAGGTCGCCGCCGCCAATCGCCGCTACGAGGACACGGCGGTGCTCAGCCCAAGCGGGGCAGAGCTCCACGGTGTGCTCCACCGTGTCCTTCGGCCGATCCTCGCAGTGGTAACACCCGGGCGTTTCCTCCCGCCCGATTCGGTTCAAACCTCCCGAAATATTAGCTTCACCTGTATATTTGTTTGTAACCGACTCCTTTAAGCGCGATTTTGACCCACTTTAAATGGCCAGATTTCGTTCAAACTTTGTAGATTTATCGAGGACCGATGACAATACATTAATTTGAAAAAATTATTTCATTTTTCAATTTTCAAAAAAAGTTTTTTTTTTGTAACCGACTCCTTTGGGCGCGATTTTGACCCACTTTAAATGGCCAGATTTCGTTCAAACTTTGTAGATTTATCGAGGACCGATGACAATACATTAATTTGATAAAATTATTCCATTTTCAATTTGCAAAATAAGTTTTTTGTTAATTTATATAATTTTCATCTATAGTCGATAAGGCAGGAATTGATGCTGATTTTAAATTTCAAACATTATCTTTAACCGATTTATCTAATATCAGGGAATTTTCGAATACTAAAGAGAATTTTTAATTCAGCAGAGCACATTTAAAAAAAAAAACAAAAAAATACACATGAATAATTTAGAAAATAATTACACTTTACTGCTTTAGGTGTGTCATGTACATATAACTATTGACACCATGCACCCCACGCTTTTTTTCTTACTTAAAATTTATTCAAATTTATTTTCTATTTTTTAGTTCGGTTTGCTATAAAAAGCGTGTTTTTTTAAACTATTATTTATTTTTTAATAGGTAGGTACAAGTTTTAAATTTAATAACTATACTTTAAATATCTCCATGACCCATTTATTCAATGCATCTATCAGAACAATGTTTTGAGTGCTTAACATATGTTGAGTTTTACCGTAAAACGTGATTTATCCCCCCCAAAACGAAAAAAAAAAAACATTTCCCAGCAATAATTTTTTCGTGGGGTTACTTAGTTTGATGTACAGAATGCTTGGTTGACGGCTTCCTAGAAGGGTGTTTTTGACCCTACCAAGGTATGTACCTTACTTGTTGAGCGTTTCGCCACAACCGGTCACGGTCGGTCGGTCAGTCTCCTTTGAGAGTATTACATAATTTAAAGTCCGGAGCTATGCATCTAATTAGGGCCAGCCCTTTAATCCAAAAGGGATGAGGATTAGAACTTTGAATGTTTACCTACTCGTTAATTTAAGGATCTTTCTTTTATGCGAAGCTGTGTGGAGCGTTACATTAAAAGGAAATAAAATAAAATCTTTTACGTAATATATACATGGTGGAAACAGTGACATCGTAACGAATAACTTTTACCAGTACAGTTTAACATAGTTTTTTTTTCAAAATATAGAACCTCCAGTAACGTGTAATTTTTACTGTTGAATGTAACCGAAGATTTTCTTGAATCATCATCATCAGGCTATAGGTAATGTTCCCACTGCTGGGACACAGGCCTCCTCTCCTATGAGAGGGAGTGGGCTGTAATCCACCACGCGGGCCCAGTGCGGGTTGGTAGATGTCACATGTCTTCGAATTTTTGGTTCTAGGACATGCCGGTTTCCTCACGATGTTTTCCTTCACCGTTTTTAAGAGCAGCGGTGATGAAATAAATTACACAAAGTAATGCGCCTGCCTGGGTTCGAACCCACGGCTTACTGCTCGTAAGTCGGGGCTGCCACCACTGAGCCACCGCTGCTCTCCCGCCAATTTTCTTGAATAATTAACTTGAAATGAAAAGCTTCCAAACTTATGTATTTTTTTTATGAACACACTTGTTCGACGAAATTATCTACGTGAGTGTGTGAGTATTTTAAATAGGGATTTGGTAGTCTACCTAATCAACAAATTAAGTAGACTACCAAATCCCTATTTAAAATCAATAGCAACCAAAAAGATGAAAAAGAGAGAAACTTTGAGCTCTCCTAAAGCCTAACAACGTGTCAGTTCATAAAAACCATCATGGGTTCTTTAAATAAAGTTGTGTGATACCGAGTCAAAAGACAAATGAGATGGAAAAATTGGTCTCTGACTGATAAAGGTCATAATAATAACCCCAAACGGCATTCATGTAGACAGTGTTATACAATAGTAGCTCTTACAAGTTAACGATGAAACTAGAGGGATGGGTAACCTAAAAAACTGCGGTCTAACTTAAAAGCTATTACTTTCACGCTCTCGCGCCAACTGCGGTATATGAAACACCAACCTGTATGCTTTTTGAACGAAACCATTGACGTCAGAGGGTCGCACATGCGCCCTGGATAGCGTCGCCATTACTCTGTTTGCGAAGGGGAGTGAGGATCTGAATAACACAACGCGGCACGCTCTCTTAGCGGGCAGACGTATCGTGAATTCACCCTGAAGACAAATAACGCGGGAATACGACCCCGGTAAGTAATGACGTAGTAATAATTACAGAGATAAAAATTAACACGTCGACCGCTCGTTGTTTTTGGTGGAAACTTTTTTCTGCTTTTTGTTGCGGTCGGATTGTTTTAGTACTTTCAGTTGGATTTGATATTTATTTATCTCAGGCTTCAGGCTCATTTTATTAGTTCAGTAAATGTGTTTTGGTAGTTTTCTGATTGGATTTTTGTTTTTTAACTGACTTTTTACGGCCAAATTTGTTTTTAATATTGTGATTCAAAGTTTTTGCATCATATTACGAAGCTTTTTGAGAGTTTTATAAAAGATTACTTTTAATATCAGCCGAAGTTTTCCTTATACAATCTGGTCTTATGTTGTAGAAAAGGTACAATTGATAAGATACTGTTTTGGTCCTATATATTGCCGGGAAATCATTAATGCGTTGTTGTAATTTTTTGAGGAAATACATAATAATATTAAAATTGCCTTATACATATAAAACTGCTTTATTCGAACTTCTGTGGGTCTTTCGATGACGGCCGCGGGGCACAATAGGACAGATAGGATGGGCCCATTCAATGTCGTTTCATAAATGGGTTAAATAGAGTTAGTAACTGTGCTCCGGTTACTATATTTAATCAAATTTATATTACATGAGGTACACATATCTATGTATTGTCAGTTTTGTACACACTATACACAATAAATCGTTTCTTAACAACAGATAAGTTATTTTTTTTGTACTATTCATTAATCATAGAAAGAGAACCGAAGACTAACAATTGTTTCTAGTATTTTCAGTGGCGTGTAACAGCAATCATACTAGTAATGTACTAGTTTAAACAACGTCGTTTTTTCAATAGGATAGCTTGAAACTACAGAACTTTCATTTTGCTTTGTTTAACTAAAACGTTGATATTATTTATGTCCCTACCGACATATTTATTGTATTTGTTGATAGATAGGTACTGAAAAAAAAATGCATGCATGGGTCCATCAGAAGGAAAGAAAGAAAAATTATTTATTAGACTAGAAAAGAACAGAACAAAAAAATGGTTAAAAAAAAAACGAGAGACCATTATGATGAGTTACAATAAATTGAAATCTATTTCTAAAATAAATCCTCAGGGTCTTTTAGGTAAGTATAATATTGCTTTTCTCGATATCCATAACTCCACCTGCACCGTTGTTGTTTGCATAAGAGTGGCTAAAGTCCCAGACGACTGTATCACTGGCAAAAGTTGAGACGTTGACATTCGGCAACCTATCGTTATATAGTCCAAATATTTGAACTATTTACCTTTATAGCCGACATCGCTTATTCGATTCCATTTTGGAATCATTTGTTCAAGTTTATCTTTAGTTCGTTTTTTTGTCGGACTCGATTTTATAGAATTAAGTTAGTTAAGTTTGTCGTGGAAAAAAATATCAGGTAAAACTTGTTTACCAAAGAAATGACAAAAATTGTCCCTTGATGATATTAGTTTTACATAATGAATTCATTATAGTAACCGCTGCTGGGCAAGTACCTCTTCAAATTCAAAATATTTTATTGTGGGCATATGTTAGTTACAGGTCTAAACAATAAATTAAAGGTTCTCTTCCATGACCCTTCCATGTTTTTGGGTTGGTTTTAATCTTGTCCATTGCTTGTTGGTTTTGTCCAGGTAATTCAGCTAATATCTACGTGATTTTCCAAGACGCCTTTAGGGCAACCTAAAGGCGTCGGGGCTCCACGTATATTATTTTGTTTATTGGATAGCGACCGATACAGAGCCAGTTTTATACTGATTATCACTGATTATAATTGGGTTACGCCCCATTAATGTAATCAGGTTGATATTACAAAATCATAATGCCGGTCATCTATAACTCAATGAAATATTTATGATCCGGAGTAGGTATCTATCAGTCTGTATTACTGAGTTCATCAGAAGTTGTTATTACAAGTACCTAACTAATTAGGGATTCATTTACGTTGACAGGAATGGCGACCGTATTTTTGGTCATGTACGAACGTGGGGTCGGGCAACTCGGGCAAGATGTTTGTTATGTGGGTGTCTGATTATGAAAACTTCTGAAGCAATTTGGTGTCTCGAGTCAAGGAAATCTGATCAAGTCTTTTAATCTGGCTTAAAATCAAACCAAAGGATACTTTAACTTTCTAGTTTTAGTTTAGTACTACTATCTAGTTTCGATTTTAACCGAATCTATGTGGTGTGGTGAATATATGTGGCTGACATATATTCCCCCAACTGACATACAGCCAACAAATTTTATTTAGTTTAAAGGGGATAGAAAGGTACCATAAAGTAATGGCGCGTCTGAAATATTTCTTTTTACAATTTTTACATGCTTTCCGCCAAGGGTGCGGCAATTTACTTTGATTTGGATGATTATTAGTGAATAATAAACATTTCACACACATTCATTCGGTATAAAATTGCTGACAAAAATTGCGCAGTAACTCCCGTGATATAATAATGCACCTGTGACTGTTTTTTGGGTCCTCCCATAGGTGACAGCAATTTTCTGCAGGCGGCAATTTTACGATCTACGAAAGAGTTTTGCGTTTTAACAAAGGCGACTGTTAACATTTTATAAGTTGCAAACTTCATTCCAAGTTCGTCGGTAATTTCCAAACCTGGGGGCGGTCTGTTTAAGGTACATATTTGGGCCAGTTTAGTTGGAGAGAGAATTTGAGACGGTTGAATACTGTTTAAGTGGTCTCACAAATGTGTAACAATTTAACTGAAGCCTGCAGGGGACGGTAAATAAAGTAGCTACACCGTCAATTATATTGAAAGCCTTTTGAAAATACTGCTTTCTGGTCAGATATAGTATACCTACATATACGTGTATACATACATATATATACGTTGGATGTGAGCGGTTATTTTTCTATATTATCTAGGTAAGTATCATTGATAACAGGATAAGGATACAATCTGAGTTTTTGTAATGGAACAAAACTGGTTATGTGGAAACAACGTACTCGTAAGTATCAGTCATAAAACAATCGCAGTATGTGATATGAATCACATAATTATTAATATCGATGACAAAAGCGTTAGATAATAATAGGGTTGGATGGTATTTTTTTTACTAACCTTCTGTGGATGTTACTCGAAACGGTTTCGTGCCTCGCGCAGACTGAACTACTAAAAAGTAAATTGAAAGATATCCTCCAAATTGGAATAAAGAAAACTTGGTACGTCAAAGGCGGCGCTGATAAATAAAAGTCCGATTTGCAGAACGTCCAATTCGCAAAAGGTCCGATTCGCCGATCGGACTTTCTTTTTTAAACCACGTTGTTTCTCGTGGACCTGACTTTCTTGCGTCAAGACCACTCAACTTATACTGAAATGAATAGAGTTACGCGCAAAACAACAACATGTCCCATATCCTACAGTTAACAGACATTGTTCCCACCAACAAACAATTTCAGCACGCGTAGCATGACCGCCGTAGAAACGGGCTATATCGACGGAAGAATCGACAAACTGACACTTTGTCATTGTCTATCTGTCATTACGTCGGTTCTTCCGTAGATAAAACTCGTTTCTACAGTGGTCATGCTACGCGTGCTGTTTCCCTCAACTATTACAAACTGCAACATAACACAAACTTGTTGCTGCAACTTTTGTTCTACATAATACCTATACACGTTGGAAGGCACACAGACGCTAAAACGGTTGTATATTCACGTATTCAGTAAGTCATTCTGGACCCTAAGACATAGAAATCTTTTAGGCGCTTATTAAAAAAACAGCTGTTTCATACAAAACTACAATACTTGCACGGTCAAAATGTATGACACAGCTGACTTAAAAAAAAAAAAACGATTTAAAAATCTATACAAGTTCAGACTGATCTGCTGAATACGTGGCAACCGTTTTTAACCCCTGACCAAAACAGAGGGTGTTATATGTTTGACGTGTGTATCTGTGTGTCTGTCTGTTGCATCGTATTCGTAGCTCAACGGATGGACCTATTTCGATAAAGTTGGTTTCGTTTGAAATGTGTCTTGATCAGTGACAGATAGATAGATCAGTGAGTCAGAGCGTTCTTAGCTATGATTCATGACACTCTGCTACGCCGTTTGAAGATCATCACCTCTTTTTTAGTTGATGAAGAGTTATAAACAACTTCCACATCCAATTCAATTGGTTCGGTCTTGATTCGAATTCTTGTCACTTGTCACCATGGGCATCGCCAGAAGGGGGGGCGGCTGAGGTTGTGGTTGTACTAACTAAGCGGTCTACTTAGCGGCAGCCTAACGCTACGACGCTTGGATCATTTTTTTTATGTCTTTGGTTTTTTTAATTTTAATATATTTTTTTAGCGTAGGTGTCTTCCTCCTTGTTTATGAGTTATTGCTTTTATCATATGTATACACTCAAATGTTACGGAGTTTCATCAGAATATCATCTTTTGTTATCGAAGGATAATAACTGAAAGGAAACCTTCTTGAATGGACCATTATATTCTTTACAGGGGTTTTTAATCATACCCGAGATGAAAGAAATTAATCTATGTTTACTCGGCCGTGGTGTCTTGTGGTAAACACAGGTTGAGTGAAGGGGCGATATAATATGGGTATAAGATACAGGGCTATATATATGTATATGTTACATTATGTATGTACCTGATTAGGAGAGTTATGAATAAGTATACATATTAACCTCTTGGGTTCTTTTATTTGCCTCTGGCTAGACGACGTGTTTTTTTATTCTTTACGCACTTATATTAGGTCCTAGTTTTTCGCGAAATAAATTACTATCTATCTAGTGATTGAATTGTGTTCCTTCCTATGAAAAGAAGGGTCCTTTCAAAAGACTTTGTAATCGTTTTCGAAGTGTAAAGCAATAGTTATTGATGCCCATAGAAGCGTTAGTATCTTTCTCAGCAGATATGGAATACTAAGGTAGATTGGATATCGAGGAACACGATGAAACGTGTTACTTACAATCCTGTGGATATTGTGACTTGCTTACTAGTTTGGTATTGCCGTATAATTTGGCCTTGGTATGTGCCGTGAGCACACAATAAAGTACCACCTCACGTTTCCAATAGACTCTCTTTTTACTTTGAATCGAACAACCTAATACTGTGTAGCTTTCTGATATTTATTATCTTACATTACTTGTAGAATATTTATATCGATAGGTAGTTATGTAATACTTTATTGTACACCAAAATTGCATACAGGGTGACTGGTAATTGGTGACCGATACTTGAACACGTGATTATACTCATGATAACAAACAACATAGGTACCTAAAGAAACATTTTTTTTATACTTATTCACTTTATTCGTTTTAGGTTTTCCAACTATCGATCGACTATCGTTCTTTCGGTTTTCAAAACTATCGATCGACGTCGAATAATCCATTCTACCATCGATCGTCGATCGATCGATTGGTGTGTTAACACTCTTAGTGATAAACCTATAAAAGACTTCGTTATCCGAATTATCGTTATTTTAGTCGATTGGTGCTAAAATTAGGCAACTACTTCATAATCAAACGCTTTGAAATCCAAGAACTGCCAATCGCTGGTTTTAATCACAGACTAATTACAAATTAATAACAGGTGTTGCGTTTGCATTTTGAACGAACTTAATTGGACTATCGAAAACCCTGATTACCTACGCATATAGTAGTTTATTTACGCTATATGTATGAGAATATATTTATTAATTACCTCTTTACTAAATATTATAATTACAGCAGATTTCGGGAAACACGTGGATGTTTATCACATTTATTTTGATTTATTTTATTAGTTTGAATCTTATATTTAATGTGTTGTGTAGGTACTTATATGTTTTTCACATTACCCTTCATATCATCTTCAGCCTGTAATGTTTCCACTGCTGGGACGCAGGCCTCCTCTCTATGAGAGTGAATGGGCTGTAATCCACCTTGCGGGCCCAGTGTGGGTTGGTAGATGTCACACGTCTTCGAATTTTTAGTTCTAGGACATGCCGTTTTCTCACGATGTTTTCATTCCCCGTTTTTGTGAGCAGCGGTGATTAAAAAAATTACACAAAGTAATGTACCTGCCTGGGTTCGAACCCACGGCTTACTGCTCGTAAGTCGGAGCTGCCACCACTAGGCCACAGTTGCTCTCATATATTGCAGGTTTATTAGAATGATCCCAACAAATGTGTGGGTTTCAAAATCCTATATACATAATGTATTTGAAGGGTCTGTATTTTATTATTTGTACGACGTTCAACACAGGTACCTACCTACCAACCAACATTATAATTGCAAATAACTTTAAAAAAAGTTACATCTGCCCTTTATACCGAAAAAGAATGTGTTTCGAAATTCCTGAACCTTTTCGCTTTATGACTGAACACACCTTCAATACTTGGCCTTTGGATTGCGATAAAAATCCTATCAGAAGCAACAGGCTTCAAAGAATTTTCCCATTATTGTTTTTGCAGAATTTTCAAGCGTTCGCCATTTTGTGGATTAACTCGCATAATTCCCACTCTCTCGACCGCTGAACTGTGAAATGGGGCAGATTTTCAATCCATCACTTTCTCGCAAGTGCTCTCTCTATATTATATTATTATGTGGTTTCAAGACCAATAGCGACATAGCGCACGCGTCTTGGCGACCATGCGTCTTAAAATGCTCGTGTGCTGTTTTGGGTGATTGATAGAACTTCATCTCACTCACTACTAAGTGCCTATTTCCTATCTTGAAGATTACGGATGGCTAGGTGTACTTAGAATACGGCTATTTGAGCCTACAAGAGATAAAGACAAAGTGCCTCAATTTAACTCCTAAACTAGGTCTGACTTTTTTCGAGAACAAAGTCTGTAACGAAGGGTTCAGGACAGAAAGAAAAACATAGAAGTAGCAAAACTCTCTTACTAAGGGACACGTAGTTACATAGGTTTAATATTGATCTCGCGAACTAGGTACTAAAACATGATCCCTAATCTTTCAATTTAAGACGCTAGTCTCAATTGCCCAGTTTATTGTGCAGCCCATTCATTGACAATAAGCTAAAATCCTTCTTCCAATTACGTTACCAATTGCATGTTTCCTTCTTTCCCATCTTATAATGAACCAGTGATTCGTTCTGGTTTCTCTCGCGTAATATTCTTATTGCTTTTTGGAAATGTCAATGAACCGAGGATACTGGAAAATGGGTAGGTCCCTGATACAAATCAGTCATGCAAAAAGATGATTTATCATAGAATTGATTTGGTATTAAAACAATTATCCTAAAAATTTTATAACTGATGCCTGGCAAGTGATTAACAGTGCCACCACTATAATTACTATTGAGGATACAGGCCAAATTTTTCGTGAGTCCTTACAAGTGAATCGCAGCTGATGATGCCGGACTATCGGCTTATCCATATTTAATACGGATTACTGGAAGTACAAAGCAGATTAAGGACATTGGATAAAAGCAAAAGCTTTCGTTCGACACGGAGCACTTTTTAAGTAACTTAGTTTTAATGTAGAAAAAAGATTATTAAATGTTTCCGCTCGTTACTGTTTTAAAAGTCCAATTTTCTGCACCTAATACATATAAACGTTTATTATATCTACGGATACTGAAAAAATCTGTTGATACGAGTAGGTAATAAACGTCGCCGTCGTGTCATTCATCGAATTTTATATGGTTGTGTTATTTGACGACGGACATACGAATGGGAAACTGGTTGGCAACAACTCGTTGCTATCCATTGAGATAGGTTATGATGTACTATTCATCACCTTATCGTTTGCTAGGTCATCATCTCTGCCTAGACTGCCTTTTTTATGTTGGGGTCGGCTTCAAGTCTAACCAGATGCAGCTGAATATCAGTATTTTGCATAGAGCGACTGCCTATCTGACCTCAACAACCCAGTTAGTCCTAGGTAATACCACACCCCTTGGTAAGACTGGCTGTCAGACTTTCGGGTCACTCACTACATGTAACGACTGTTAACGATCTACAAATGAGAGCCGGGACCAACAGCTTAGCCTGCTTTCCGAGGCCCGGAGGAAACTCGGAATGTAATGGGTGGTCAACCATCCCCGAACTAACCAAGGCAAGCGCGGCTTTTATTATTTAGCCACGAGCTCTTCTATCGATCGCTAGGTAATGAATGAAATATTCACTGTGTACATGCAGGCACACGGAGAAGATTGCCATGTTATCTGCGCGGTTCATTTGTTTGCGGGCCAAGCATTCGTATTAGTCGGTGTAGTCCCATCCTCATCCCCTTACCATCTTTTAGAGTCGCAGTGGATGATCCCACCTACGTTTTCATACAAAACGAAA
The DNA here is from genome assembly GCA_963082945.1 of Cerastis leucographa. Taxonomy (NCBI): domain Eukaryota; kingdom Metazoa; phylum Arthropoda; class Insecta; order Lepidoptera; family Noctuidae; genus Cerastis; species Cerastis leucographa. The sequence continues at coordinate 12,033,482 of OY720356.1, read as the reverse complement.
CCACATACAAATGTGTATAGCTGCTTTGGGACATTGTGGAGTGACACCTTATACATGTGTAGATGGTAAAGTAATTCACAGCAGAATATTCAAAATGTAATCCGCTGTAAAAAGGTGCTGTGTCTAGATAACCTTCAGTAATCATAAGATAAGAACAGGGGAATGAATCTAATTCAGTGAACAGTAAACCACGTGCAAACAATTTTGCTTTGGAGTTCAACTTTGTGGTAATGAATCTTATACATAGACTACGTTCACAGACTATTCAGACATATCTCTGTGTGTTGGTGCCACCGTCTAGGATGAGGTTGACGGTGCAATCAGTCTCTTGTGTTTAAGATACAGTGTAGCCGAACTGAATGCGTTGCGATGAGGGGCAGTGAGATAAGCTTTCCTGAGTGATGTACCAAGCACTGATCTGCGAGTTAGTTTTATAAGCCTCATCCTATTTTTGAAGTGAAAACTTCTTTACTTCTTAGCGTTGTTGTGCACTTTTGTGATGGGTAAAAAATGTTAAACTTGCGTCAGGGCACGTGACCGTCAGATTACATTAGGTTACGAAGGAATTAGAACTTTATGACATCAGACATTGAGTTTGGGTTTCCAAAACTGAATAATTATCTTATGCATGAACAAAACCTTCAGTTTCTCCAAAGAGGTAAAATTTGTAAGACGGATTGTATTAGTTCTGAGGTGTTAAATTTTTTATGTAATATAAATTGGCATGTTTGTGTACGATAGAGCAATAAATGAATATTGTATTTTACCACATAAATGATAGTACTTTAATACTGATAATCAAAGCAATTCGTGCAAAATTATTCCCTAACCATTCCAAAATATCAAAAATGCACAACGTTAATATTGAAGTTTTCACTTCTCCCGGCACTCACGAAGTGCAACTCGTTTATTTTTTATTGATTAGCTGCTCTTCCTAGTCTACTCTGTCCCACTCTTGGGCAAAGGCCTCCCTCCACTCCTTCCATTTCCCACGAACCCGCGCGTCCGTCTTCCAGTTCTGACGGGAGCTGTCCAGTTCGACTCGCCATATCTTTGGTGGTTTGCCACGACCCCGCCTCACTGTCTCATGGCACCAGTTTCCATATTTTGGCCACAGCTATTGATGCATCCAATATCTTCAGTCAATATACCTCATGACCGTTTTCGGTCACGGCGGCAAATCATGGTGGAGGTTAGCAATTGGCGCGGGAGATATTATAGTGCACAAGAATGTGCGCAGGCACAGGTGCATTCTCTGTTTCTTCACTCTCATAGTCCGCTGGGACGGTAATCCGACATGACCGGAGAGAGATCAGGCGCAGGACCAACGGCTTAACGAGCTTTCCGAGGCACGGGGATATCAAACCGCCAACTTCTGAACTCCGGGCTACTACTGAGAAATATGTAATGGAAAAACCCGATAGCACTTTTGCCCGACCCACGAATCGAACCCAAGACCCTACGCTCAGCAGTCACGCTTGCGGCCACGAGACCAACGGGTCAGGCTTCTTATGTATTGATTTGTGATTAGTTTTACCATTCATATTCTGTTCATTCAATTTTTATTTTTTACTAGCTGTCCCGCGCAACTTCGTCTGCGTCACATTTTCCCCGTTTTCGCAACATTTCTCATTGCTGCTCCGCTTTTATTGGTCGTAGCGTGATGATATATAGCCTATGTTACTTCTAATACATCATCATGATGATCGGTTGAGTAGTTTTCGCGTGAAAGCATAACAAACAAACTTACCTTCGTATTTATAATATTAGTTAGGATTTAACTTGATATTAAACTTGTATTGCTCTTTAGCCTTAGCACAGAAGAAGAATAAGAATCAGAGTCATAACTTGATGATAGTGTGAGACCTAAGGATTTTTTATATAACTGTAAGGATTATAACAATGATAAAACATAAAGCAGAGGTGTACCTAAAGGTACGTCCATTTAATTACATTTATTTCGCCAGTTTTGTTAACCAATATGAAAATTATGATAATATTGTCCCAAAACTAGAACCCAGAAGGGAAACTTTGTAGCCAATTAACAACAAATTGATATCAAATTGAATAATTACGCAGATGAAGCCCTTGGATTTATTTAATTATTTCTATAGATAGATAGTAAGACACCCGTTTTAATTAAACCCAACCTGATGAATGAATGACAAGTAGATTCAGTGAGAGTTTAACAAATAATTGAGAGAATCTATTTGCAACCTAGATACGGTCCGTTACTTGTACGACTTCTACAAGTAATAAATTATCAGCTTTATTTATACTTATCTAAGGTATAAATTCCATTAAAGCGTAGAAAGAGGTCTTACGGAAATGAAATGTGGGAGAGCGGAGCCTGCTATCCTAGTGGTAGATTTTCGCAGAGCAATGCTTGACTAAGCTCTATTCCCCTTCAAAGAAAGCCATCATTATATTATTGTGGTGTAAATTGACTGTAATATTTCTTCGACTTCTCGAATATTTAAATACATATAAATGTTTATCACTGAAGACCTAACGACAATTGACAAGCATGGGCATTTCTATACACGGTTACGGAACAAATTTTCTAAATGATCAAAACTGCATGGGTAAAAAGTATTGCCTAGTTATGAAATATGTAGATCTAGAGAAAGATAGATGAACACACAAATACACCTTTTTACTCTTGAATCAAAAAGCGCCAAGAAACATTTCTCATTTCTCAAAGCCAAGAATCAGGTTTTTCTCTTTAGACTCACACAGTATAAACTCTCAAGGACGTATAATCCGTGTATACCAGTAAAATAAAATAGTACATATCAAGAAAAATGGATGCCAGACGAAATGGATGTAATATTACGTTTATTTGAACGGATTTGTACTTATATCTTGACTTTGACGGTCTTACGAGTTTCTATATCACAAAGCGAATAAACAGAATCGATTACTGTGATTCGTTTCTTGGATTTTTGTGATGTTATATTAACATTAAGAATTTGCTACAGAGTAACTGAGTTGCCCAAATAAACAGTAATAACGAAGTTCTTTATATTTTTATTAAAAAAAACACATTCCATTCTGAAAAAAATATCTAACGTGATCATCTAACTTTCTACGGCAAAACACTTACCATGCACCTTTTGGCAGAAACTTTTTCAATACTCAATACTTTATTGCATTCCACATGTTATTCTTAGATGGTAAACTATAATTAGATCATATGGACCCTGTCGGGCACAGCAAATAAGTGAAGTTGGAGAGAGGAAGCATTTTCATAAAATAAATAAGATTAAACCTACTAACTACTAAAAAACAAAACAAACTACTAAACTAAAATAATGGTGTAGGAACTTTCTGAGGTAAACTAATAGCTTAAAAGTAAAATATAGATAAGCATATTATATTTAGACAAATGTTCTTAGTAAGGATTTATAAATAGTCCCGAGTAGGTACTTAAGTTTATGACTTTATAAGTCTATCACTTAGATATTCGTTTACCGAGTAGTAGCTTTTATTGATCAAGAATATTTTAAGTTTTTTTAGGAATATGTTAATTTTTTCTTCTTTCTTAATTATCGCGGGCAATTTATTATATAATTTAATGGACATTACATACGGACTTTTAGAGTGCACTTTTAATTTAGAGTTTGGTAAATTCAGCCTAGTTCGGTGTCTGAGTAGATAGCGTGTCTGGATGTCTTCGCGTTTGGAATAAAAATTTTTGATGTATCCGCACAAATTTGCATGTTTCTAAAATGTAAATATCTAAATATCATCGATAAGAACTTTTCATATCATCTACAACCTATTTAGTTCATACCTAAAACATTCACATCTAGCCTGAAGCCCCTGAACGCATTAACAAAGTCTTACAAATGTGTACGCAAATAAACTAGAACTTTTCTCGGGACTTCACCACACCACAAAAAACGTGCTGGACCTTTTGGACCTCACGAATTCGCGCTTGCCAAATGCAAGCGCGAATTCGTGAGGTCCAAAAATATCAGCCAATATTTGCCATCTACCCAAGCTTATAGGCTCAGTCTAAACATCAAAGCATTTTTGCTTTTAACATTGTAGAAAATAATAAAATTTCACCCACAAAGATTTAACTAGCAACGAAACTTTAATCTTCCCAAGAATGGTAAACAAAGTTTTTGCTACTTCAGGGGCGCTACTATGACCTCTTAAAGCAGTCTTATTTCAACCTTACTTTGCGTTTTCGTACCATGACGTCCTTAAAACAAGCTTGTTTTGTTAACGGTCATGGTACGGGCCCAGATGTCGTTTGTTAAAAGGCTTGAAATTATCTTCATTTTTGCACTTAGTAGTGGGAACAAAGAAATATCTTTTGAGTTAGTGGACTGTTCGCGGTTTCTTTAAATCTGTTTGCAAGTTCAAACTTTAGAAAATTAGCAATAAGTTACAGTTTTGTAAATTGAAATGTTTGCTCATTACATTTCAATTGAAATATTACCTTTAAATTTTTGAAACTTTTTGCCAATTTCAATGAATCTGATATTTAATTCTGTAAAAAATTAATAATTATTTAATTGGAAAATTTATTGGAATCTGAATTGTTCAATATTGAATAAATGACGACTGAATTGTTCAACACGATGTTGAACCGTACTAACTATTTCTCTATATAAGGGATTGCTATTCAGCTTATGTCGAAGGCAGCGACAATCTGGGGTGGATTCCCTATCCATTTGAATAGACTTTTAAGACCTATTATAACTTGGCATACTTTCTTTCTCCTAATTATATTTTCGCATAACATTATTTACGCATATTTTTTAAGCATAATTTCTCAAATTTTTTTGATGACGAGCATAATATTCTTAAGCATGAATTTATTTACCGCATAATGATATTAAAACAATTTGTTTATAGGCATACCAATGTAGTATTACTCCTAAAAAGTGAGATTGGAAAAAAAAACATATCTCCTGAAGCAGGTAATACATTACATATTTGTTTTGAACATGTTGATAGTGAACATATGTGGGTTATTATTATAAGGAAATAATATTTGCATGCCCTAAAATGACAAAATATGGTTTGTACCTACACCTCTAATTTTATCAACTAGTAACACCTGTATTTTATGCAAATAAATTGTTCTTATTCTAAACCTTATTATTGGGGGTATAAGGGTGAAACGTGGTCGACCATCAGTGAATCAGAAGGCCGGTAGTACCAATTTTTCTAAGGTAACACGTTGACAAATGAAATTCAGGTTTCAGAAAAAGGGCTGTTTATTACCAAAATAACAAGTTTTCCTGGTTCTGCTTACGTATTTAATTGACACTTAATTAAGGAGAATAATAGGTATTTTGCAACTAATTAATTGTAGTTCGATTCTGTGCTTTTTTTTCTTTGTTTAGAAATTCCCACCAAATCAGGTATATTATCTCCTGAAATCATATCTATTCAATACATTGCATGACTATTGATGATCTCACTGACCAAAATGTAATCTGTTCGTAATTGATGCAACATTATGCGCGAAGTAATTTAACTGTCCCGATACTATGTCACAACAGTCTGCTTTGAAAACAAATAATTTCGGAAGTGTAGTTTTCCTTATCATTAAACTTAGTGTATTTGAGATTAGCATTACAATGAATATTAATGGCCCTGTTCTGCATGGAGCCACGGTTTGTTTATAAACAGAACACAAAATTACTTTGAAACTTGGCTGGAGCGCAAACATGCAGGTTTTTAACTACGTTTTTTAGTTGCCCTGGTTTCATTAGAAAGTTTCATTATTTTAACTGAATAACAAATGCTAACTATGAGTTATCAGTTTTCACGTGTTATGGAGGTAAATTATCTGAAGAACAGGCTTTATCATTTTTATTCGTTCTCCTCTTCAAGTCAACGGCTAATTGGCTACGATCGAAGATCAGTTACGACTGTAAGATAAAATATTCTTTGAACCAATGCCTGAATAGGGAATCTGGTGTTTCTTGGCCGTAACAGATATGATGAAACCTCATGATGCGTATGAATATAACTACGAAAGTCATGATATTATGGATATCGTCTAAAACTGAAAAGGAAATCTATGGAACGTGTGATAGGAAGGAGAGAATGATTGGCATTGAGTACCTATAGTATTTAGTAATAAAATAATGCTAAATAGCAAAAGTGGTAAAATGATTGTGTAACCGCTGCTGTTTCTCAAGAGTTGCTATTTCCAAGAAGACAGATGGAGGATGGAGCTTGATTATTAATTATTAGAGCAGCTAAGACATTCTCCAGACTTGTAAGGTGCTGGTATCACTCCGTCTGTGTTACATTAATTTGCTCTACGTTTAATGAATTCTCTAAGTTATGACGACGTTTGTACTATCAGGTTTGCCGGTGCCGTCTGGGTCGCCTTAATAATTAAACTAAAGGTCTGTTGACATATCAAAGTTTATAGGGTTAGCAAGTTAAATTCAGAATTGTTTGATTGTTATCTCTATAAAGTCATGAATAATTACAATTTGCCACGTATGACGTCTTAGAGCTATTTACTAGTTAGTAACAATATCAGAATAATCCATATAAAAAAAAGAAAATCTAACGAGCATAGCATTTTCAATAAAACATCCGCTTCATTTTCCCAGCTAAACAAACGTAGAAAATTCGCGAAAAGTCAACAAACCCGCAACTTTATTGCACCAAAGCAATTTTAATCACGTTTCGATCAGCCGTTGCAGGAGCCGTCCCGGTCCCGGGACACAGGGGAGCGGGTCGAGGGGGTAAAGGGGAACAACCGGTGAACTGGGTCACTAAACCAGACCAGTACGGGACCTACAAATAATATTGGGACACGTACTTCAAATCTGGAACTGGTATTTTGGAAATACTTGTTCACATCCTTAACGCTCTGATTTTGAATTTGGTTGCCTGATTTACCTTTACATTCGAATATTGCGTGACGTTTTTTTTAAAGGTTCGTGCAAAGAGTAATAACCTCTGAAATAGGTCAGTGGACCAGCGCATGTTGGGACGTATATATAAAACGGGCCACGTGATTTTGTGGCCGTTGTGGTTATACCATTGAAGTTTGATGACGTGTTGAATTGACTTATATATCCCTACCTAAGATTTTTCATTCTGACTGTACAAAATTTGCTTGGAAAAAAGTATAGTCCTACAAATTTTTTAATAATAATGAAATCCTGTTTCGGCCTGATCGGACGAAAGTAGGCGGCCGAAAAACCTGCTAGCCGTTGAATTTTTGCATTTGTTTTGTGTTTGTGCATTTAATAGTTATAAAGTAGGGGAAGACCAAATAAACGATGTATGGAACGTGTAAAATATCAAATGGCTAGAAAGGACGTTACTGCTGAGATGACGAGTAATTGAAGGAAGGAAGGGGTATGGAAGAAGAAAACATGCTGCGTCGACTCAAATAAATTGGGGTGAGAACAGGAGAGTGGTCATAATAAAATGCATTAAATAGAGCCTTCTGTACCTAATAGTAAAGTTAAGTTTGGTTTTCTGCCATACGCAGGTTCAGCAGCTTTTAGTAATGGGTTTCAAAATTGAATAGGAAGTCAGGACTGCGTGTAATCTTATTGCTCTCCAGTCGGAGCGGAATCAAATTAAATAATTTTATCATTCCACTCTTACTTGCTCGTATTTCATGGCCCCCGTGAGTAATGTTTATGTTGAGAGGACTTTTACAGCTTCGCCCGACGAAACCGCTTTTAATTATTCTACGCAAATTAATAAAACGAGCAACATTTTTTCTTCAGCGTCGTTTAAAAATATAGTCTATAGACAATTAAATTAAAATGGCGCTGCTGTTTTTGTTACACGGGGTAAATTGGGAAATATGCTATTAATAATGTTGTTTACGATAAGGATTCTATTGAGTAGGCGAAATTATATTACGTAAGGGTAGCATTTTTAATGGAAATGCTGATTGTAGAGTCTATTTGCAGAAACACAAAAATAAATTAAAGAAATTCTGAAAGGGAATTTTTTATTGTTTTAGGATGTGATTAAATTTTATGTTAGTAAGTAATAAGATTCGATGTTTTAGAAAAATATTATCATATAATTTATTTATTAAAAACTCATTTAAGTAACAAAAAAAAAAAATGAGATGAATAATGTCCAAATCAATTTCTGCAATATAATTTCGCAACAACAATCTGGTTTTCACTTAACCGCAAAACTTACTGTTAGCCATCATGACGTCACGTCAGGAGCACTCTCCGTGACGAGGGTCTAATATCAGGGCTTAATATCTATCGACATCCCGAAATTACGGTTTTTATTAAAACTCTATTACAGCAAAACTGAAAGGTTAATAATCACTATGACACCATTCAATCTAATGATGGTTTTGAGTCTTGATTCAGATCATTACAGCCGTAAATTGTGTTGAAGAATTGCGTGCTAGCAGGCCACGTCAGGGATAGGGTGACGGTGAAGTGACTGTTATAGCATCATGTTTTTGTTTTGGACTGCATGACTCTGTGAAATTAATGGAATTGATTGAATTGAATTAATGGAAACAAATGTTTTGTGTTCATTATCAGACTATAGCGGTCTCATCAAGCGCCATTTAACTTGATTCTCAGATTTTTTTTCACACTCATATAGCTGCTATCAGCCACCCCACGGAGACACCTAGAATAAAAACGTGTTACGTGCTCTATGCTCTTGATTTACCTTTAACATTTCAAGTTGATAGCACTTTTTAGAATAGTTGGACATCAATTCCAGCCTCAAAAGCGTCCATTAAGCTCTAAAAGGTGGGTATGTAGGTAAAGGTAGGTTTTATTGACACTTATGACTTTTCATTAAGTGTTTTTTTCGATTTGTGGTGCTCGCTCAAGAACCGCTTACCCTCTCGGGCATTAGTTCTACGGCTTATTAGCCGTTACAATTGATCTATTGCTAGTCAATCTTAAAATTAACTGGAGGTTAACCGACTAAACGAGCTCCTCAAACAGAAGACATAGCGATTATAACAGTCGCTATCTTATAAAATTGGTGTCCATTATTCACGAGTAACTGCCATTAAAGCACCATCAGTTATGTTCGTGGGGTATTAAAAGAGATAAAACTGATATAACCAATATAACGGAGGGTTGATTTGTAGGGGAGAATTGGATGGCAGAGTATTTTTATACCAAGTAACTTTTTCGATAACTTTAACAACGTGACTTGTTCTTAGATCGAAACAACGCAAAATTGATACAAATAACTAAAAGAAACAAACCTAATTTATTTCTACAAAGAACTTGATGTCGTGAAGGGAAATTTGTAGTAGATAGAAGTTGAGGTTTTGTAAACCAAGTCCATACCATACCTTCTAAAATATGTATTTTAGAAAAAAATAAATGATCCCGGTCTTGGCGATTTTTTGTTAGTAGTTCGATTTAATCTCATACGCCACTAAGTATACTACTAGAAAATTACTAAGTAGCCTGAGTAGTTTTCTTTTATCTTATAGAGTAAACCGGATTTTCATTTTTCTTTGATTATCTCGGTTGCTTACAAAGCTCGGCCGTTAACAAAATCCAAGAATAGGGATGATGACATTTTTTTTTGTCTATTGCGAGTTTTTTAATAAGTATTGGACATTTATAATTTTTTCACGTAGGTAATCATAAAATTACGGAGAGAATATATTGAGTTGAAATGCCGCATGACGTCACGGGTGAGTAACGTTTAATATAATATACTTACTTGTGATGTACTGAGCCCACAGTCTCCAACTTTAAAACGTTTTAACTATGTATGTTTTTTGTTAATGTGATAAAACAAAAAATACGTGTCTAATATTTTTGTATTAACTTACTGACGAACATAATAGCATTTATATATCCCTCATCATCATCATTTCAGCCGAAAGACGTCCGTCTGTACGACGTGCTGGACATAGGCCTCCCCCAAGTGACGCCACATTGTCCGGTCCCGTGCGACTCGCATCCAGCGGATCCCCGCAACCTTCACCATGTCATCGGTCTTCCGGTTCGCCACTCCAGATTTTTTCGGCCCCATCGGCAGATATTCCTACTCTTGATTAAAAACCATTGAATAAAATGAGAGTAAAAAAACGACCTATCTCATTTCTACGTATACAAGACTTTCTTAGTCCTGCCGGAGATATAATATGCAGCCACTTAAGTCACATCATGAATATGTGTATCAGTACGGGTACCTTTGCTGATGGTATGAAAACATCAATATTAAAACCACTATTTAAGAAAGGAAACAGAGACCTAGTCAAAGATTATAGACCAATAGAATTAATTAATTAGTAATTATGTCGAAGATTTTTGAAAAATACATTTACAAAAAGTTATATAAGTATTTGACGACTCCACAAAAAAATTGGAAACAAGTGATATTCGTTGTAGTGAGCAAAAAGGTTTCAGACAAATAAGACTATAAATATGACGGTATTTCCTTTTCAACACAAGGTAATGTTACGGATGGATGAAAGGACTCCCACTTGCACTGTGCTGTGTGATATGACACAAGCAATCGACTACGTTGACCACACTATATTAATTAATAAACTGGAGCAAGGCATATGGAGTTAGAGGCAATGTTCTCAAATTAATTGAATCCTATATGTCTAATAGAAGGCAAATCACATAAATCTCAAGGATAGATCGTACAAAGAAAAGCGACTACGTAGTTGTGTCAAGAACGTATAGTGAAATTCAGTGTACCCCAGGAAAGCGTTCTGGGACCACCATTATTTCAGATATATAAATGACTTCCCCAAATATATTGAGCATCCAATGACTCTTTTTGCAGACGATAGCACTGTCACAATAGCATGTAAGAAAACTGACACCCACGAACTTGACATTAATAATGCTTTAGCTTCGATAATTCACTGGTTAGACAATAATAATCTAAAATTTAATTTAAATAAAACACAAATCTTTCATTTTAGTCAAAGAATACCAAACATTTAACAAAACTATTACAATCACACCATATGCAGAGTTGCCAAATTCCTTGGAAATAAATTGATAAAAAACTTGATTGGAAAGATCACATTGAAGAAGTTATTTAGAAAATGAGTAGTTCGTCCTGCGCATTGTATAAACTCGCCCCAATCGTAAATACGGATACATTGCTTACTGCTTATAACGGACTTGTTGCATCAATCCTTAGATACGGCATTATTTTCTGGGGAAACTCTACACGTAAAGATGTCATATTTAGAATGCAAAAACGATGTTTTCGAGCTATGTTTGGTCTTAAAATTCCAGACAGTTGCGAACCATATTTTATTAAACATCAAATTCTCTTACTTCCTTCCTTGTATGTATTAGAAAAGGTATTATTTGTTTAAAATCCCTAACTGTTTTCGATGTCTTCAGAGGGTTCCGAAAGAAGTCAAGTTGATAATCGAAGACTTCGTATACATGGTGCTAAAACAGCGCATCATACGTAAAAAAGAATACAACAAAGTACTAAAGGCATACAAAGATTTAAATATTAATAGTTTTAATAAAAGCATGAAAACCTTTTAATAAATAAATGCTACTATAATGTTGCATTTTAATAATTATTTTAGACAATTTCCTGTACTTTTTTTTTAAATGATGTAATATAGATTTTTGTGCTGTGAATTATATTTTTATGGTATTTGTACGCGTTTCTAACAAAACAAAATAAGCAAAATAAGTTGATCCATTCCATTCCTACTGATTATAAACCTGCACGTGTTTTTGACGAATAAATATCACTTATCTATATAGATTAATGTGAATATAACAGTATTTATTATTTAGAGCTTAGGGCATTAATATAAAATTATGCAGAGCATTTAATATGTATCAAACATATGTTCATGCTCTAATGAAAGAAACCATAAGGGCAGCTACTTACCTTACTACATCACTAGCCTGTGAACAAATTATAGTCAGCCCACCTCACACCTGTTGGCAGTAACTCACTTCATAAGCATTTAAGATACCTAAGTATGTAAGCCATTTAATAAGGATTTTTTAAGCCACTCTTTTGTGAGTGTGTTTATAACCATTTGAACTAACACACAAACAACCAGACCCGGAAAACTGCCTGTAGGTCATAAATAATGTTTGTTCCGTGCCGGGATCTAAACTTCGACATGCAGCGTAGCAGCCAATCGCTTAGCCACCGCACCAACAGTGCCGTCAACATATGACACTCCATTATCTACGCTCCCTTTACATACATACAATATTATGTAGTCTTTTACACGTCTATGTATAGGTAGGCGTAGGTGTTAAATTACTATCCTTGACATATTCTTGTCTCACACATTCGCTTTTTCGTTGTTACCTATAGCCTAGGTGGAACATACAAAAATGGAAAGAGATTTTGCGATGTCCAGTGTTAGAGAGTCATAACAATTTTACTTCCTACTAGTAAAACCTTTTTTTTTTTTACGGATGGGAAATCATAAAATGGCTTCTCCCGCTCTGGGCGGAGCGGAAGGGAGTGTCAGACTTGTACTGACTAAAACCCACCCATGTTCCTTCTTCGCCCTTTGTGTTCCAGAGCCGCGGTATCTCTTTCGAACAACCCGCAGACCCTGGCAGGCATCGGCCCTCTCGGACCCCTACTAGTAGTACCTACAGTTAGAAATCTGTCTTGTGCTCACAAATATTGGTGCAAGTTCACGTCGAACTAGCCACTTAGACCTTTTTTTGTTAATGAAATAAGTGTTTATTTTATGTGTTGATTATTCGCATCTGCTAACTGCTGATGCAATAAAGTCATCGATTTACTTGAAGATAATAATACCCTACTTCTAGAAACTCAACTGATATAACGTCGTCTTACTGACCATGTAATCAACTAATGACTCAGTAATCTAAGTTTGAGAAGTCGTACAGAAGTCATTCGTGCCGAAATCTCTAGTTAAACTCGAGAACAACTTTAAATTGGGGATAATTGAGTCTGCCAAAATCCATCAGAAGTTTGTGATTGATTCCTATTTTTAACAAGATAACTTAGAAAAATCTTTCGGACATTGACATTGGCGAAAATTCATTTGAAAAAACGGCTCTCAATCGGGAAATATAAAGGACCAGCGAAGTCTTTGATTAAAAGTTTTAATTTCATCATGTAAATTAATTTACTAGAGATGATATAATCAAATTGTGCCCGTTTCTATGTTCACAACCACGCTTGCGGTAAGCCAAAGACAAACATACACACATACAACACATTATAGGACAGATTACAATTCAAATGGCCGTTTCAGCAATCAACATGCTTCTAGCTTTATTTTCTACAAAAAATTCTTGTTATATTTTTTTTTTGTTTTTTTACTCAAAGATTTGACTTCACACAAAACGATGGTCGTTTTGTAGAACGAATACCTACGAGAATCTTTCCTGTGCTTCATAAAATCTTAATAGTATAATATTTACACTATTCCACTGAAGGTCAAACCGCACTTACTTTTTTTATTTATTTTTTATTACTGAATTATTTGGTTCTCTGGTTATTTGTTATAAGTTAACCTTCTTATGAATTACTTGTAATGGAAAACATTTTATACCTCAAAACCACTACTTTGTTCTTGTAAGCCTTCTTCTGTGTTCGAACCCCGCCAGCTTTTTCCTCCGCCTACTTACTTTCATAGAAAATCATTGAACGTAAGGGCTTCCGTGGTTTCGTTTACTTAGGCATGTATTTCTTCGACAATGTTTGAGGTAATATGAAACGATGAGGATAATGATCAAATCTATTGAAAGAGAAATAAAATTCTGACGAATTTATTGGCTTTTTTGATATCATGTGAAATGATGTTGTTTGATGTTGAGAGAATACTTGTAAGCCATTTGAAATAACGATATTTGTAGTATTACTTTTTGTTGCCTTGCGTATAGAGAAGTTAAATACAAAGGCACGGACAGAATGTCAAGTTATTTTTGTACCCTCTTAGAACCTTAAAATATGTTTTGAAATTAGAATAATACCTGCAAGAGTCGTGCGTTTGACCAGATGTATGAATGTGAGCGAAGTAAAAGGAATATGAAAGGATTGTACAGATAGTGTTCGAACCTCTTGGGAAAAAAGCATGAGGATATGTTAATGTACATACATATGTCGTGGATGTTTGAGTTTCTGTGAGAAGATGAACGAATGATGTTTTTTTTTTTTTTGTGCTTGTTCTGTGGGAGGATGCATGAAAGATGACTTTTTTGTTGTTGTAATTTTAAGTACTTTTTTTATTATGTTTATCATACTTTATTCTAAATATGTTTCTTTTTACTGTACATTTAATATTAATTAATTAATTAGGAGGATGACTGAAAGATGTTTTTTTTTATTTTTTTGTTGTAATTTTAAGTATATACTTTATTTTAAATGTTTTATCATAGGTTATTCTAAATATGTTTCTTTTCACTGTACAATTACTTGGATTTTCTGTTATATTGTACATGTCTTTTGAAATAAATAAATAAATAAATAAAATACGCAGACTCCCGCCGTTCGTTGAAAATGCGGTGGAACGAAATTTTCCTTGAAAATATAAGGAACGTTCTTTTTGTCAACAGATCGCGATGGCAGCTACGTGGTTGATCTTCATGCTAGTCCTCGTGAGTACGTCTTGCGTGTTTGCAGCCCCAGCACACACAGGTAACTATTATTTAACTTACAGTTCGTGAAGGATACGGAACGCTTCACGGAATTTATAAGGATGTTTGTAACTCTGTCTCCAATGCTAGGTCAGTATCTTGAAACTTTTGCACGGATTATTAAGAAGAATTTCAGAAGAATTCTGGTTTCAATTCTTTGGTAAAATTGTTTTGTTACAGTGAAATTGTTGCTGGTTACTATTGTTTGTAATATTTACTTACCTCGTGTCAAACATATAGAAAAACTGAATTGCAACATTGGTATCAATTACCTCATAAAGGATAATCATGACATAGTATTGTTTGCAGATGACACTTCTCTTTTATTTAAACTCAAACGTCAGCAGATAGTTACGGACGAGGTTAATAGCGCCCTGACAAAAGTCGTTAATTGGTTTAATGTTAATAATCTACTTCTAAATGAGAAAAAAACCAAATGTATTAAGTTTACGATACCCCATGTAAGACAAGTAGAAACTAGGGTACTTATCAAGGATGAAGAGTTGAAACCGGAAGATAGCACAGTGTTCTTGGGCATAACTCTGGATGCCAAGCTTCAGTGGGGCCCGCATATAGACAAATTGTCAAAAAAACTTAGCTCTGCAGCATACGCCGTTAGAAAAATTCGTGATTTGACTGATTTACAGACAGCCCGTTTAGTTTACTTTAGTTATTTCCACAGCGTGATGTCGTACGGTATTCTCTTGTGGTGCAATGCCGCCGATATTCAGACAATATTTGTTTTGCAAAAAAGGGCAATTCGTTCAATTTATAAATTAAGTCCTAGATACTGCCTCAGAGAAAAATTTAAAGAGATTGATATCCTTACTATGCCCTCTCAGTTTATTAATGAAAACCTTTTGTACGCACATAAAAATATTAATTTGTTTAAAAAATACAGTGATATCCACAACGTAAATACGAGGAACAAACACAAATTTGTTGTTCCTGCAACGAGGCTCAAAAAAGTAGCGGGTACGTTCAGATGCCAATGTATACGTTTTTACAATAAGCTTCCGAGCCATATTCAAGCACTAAGCCTAAATAAATTCAAATCGTTTATAAAACGGAAGCTATGCCTGAAAGCCTACTATCATGTAAATCACTATCTCGAAGATAAAAAGGCTTGGGATTAAACTGCTCCAATGAAATTTGCTCTGTGAATGTCGAAATTCCGGACTTCGCTTGTTTATTGTTAATTCCTTATTTTATACACTGTGACATTTTTATTTTATTTTTACCTTATTTTTTTACTTTTTTTTTTTAATTATTATTTTAGATGACATTTACCGATGTGACATGAATACTTATTTCAGTATTTTATTATTATTATTTTTTACTTTATTTTTTTTTATTATGAATATGACATTTACTGATTTGACATTGATATTTACTTTTTTTTTATTATTATTGTGACATTTATTGAAATTCTTGTTTTTTTTTTTTTTAATTCATTTCGTATATTATTATTAATTACATTTAATTATTGTGAATGTGAGAACCATGTAGGTCACATATTTTTTTTCTTCCACCGCTGTCTGGCAGTTTGAGTACTTTAAGCGACCTACCGAAATGTCCTTTCTTTGGTATTGTTCGTCGTTGCGTTGAGCTCCTGGAGTTATAAGTCGAGCTACACGATAACTGACAAATGCTTGCACTGACTGGACAGGTCCACTCAAATCTGTGAGGTTCTTTCTTCAAAAGACCATCTCAGACACTAATCTGCATAGTCCTCATGTAAATTGAGCAATGTCTGGACTTTAAAAGAGCAACAAGTTAACAGAGAACCTCTGAGTTTGTTTCGGCTGTATCTTCTCAGAGTAGTCAGGTACGAAACACCGGCACCATCAAGTTTAAAAAAAAATGACGTTTGAAAGTGTTTGTAAAAACCTATTTGCAAAAGAAACATCATTTATCATTTATCATTTAATATAAAAAAAAGTTGAATAAGGAAATAGTTATTTTTATAATCTTAGTCCTAGGACCAACAATATTAAAAAATAATAAACTAAGGAAGTCGACCATTGGAGTTGTTTTAAATGAATTTGTAAAATAATTATTGAAAATAACCGAGCAAAAAGCCCCGAACTCCGTTCTGCTTTACCTACTTCCACTTCTAAAATGCTAATTAAATTACTACGGAATTGTTATATTTGGCAGACTGCAAACGTTTAAAAGGAAAATCAGCAATAAATGCAAAAGGTAATTGTATTTCACAAAAGTAAGTAGGCTACTTACTGAAACCGGTCTAAGTTTAAACTCCGAGATAAATGATTATATTCTGCAAAATTATTTAATGAAAATAATAATTAGTTTTGTGTTAAAAAATATATGTAATTTGTCAGTACTTATTTAAACTTTCTATACCAATAAATAATTATGTATTTAAAAACACAACTACAAATAACTATGTCGATTTAATAAATTTTCCGACACCCCAATTATTTTTCCATTGGTGTCTGTCATTCAATATTTAATTGTAAAATTACTACTCAGTCATCAGGGTTCTTTGGGTTCACAGAATTTTCTGTAACAAATGACCTAATCGGAGACTCTCACGAGAGTCGAATGACGGTCAAATAATATCCTCGTAGAATGCCTATAAGCATAAAAGGTATTCTCTAATAATTTACGCCGAGATACTGCGTAGGTTCTACGCAGTTTCTAAACACTTAACCCGAAAATAAACTGCGCTCAAACATTGAAACTTCTCCCGTCCTATGTAAATAAGTTCTGGTTCTATCAACCACTTTCAAACGGATAGTGGTGTACCGGACTTACAAAATTCACTGCTGTAGTTTTAGAGCTGGGATGCTGGGAACTACTAAAATAATACCAGAGCTAAAAGGTGCAGAATGGTTTGCTGAACACCAAAGGCGAAAATAGGGATAGCTGAAAATGTAAAGTGAAAACGTGAAAAGCGAGACTACTTAGGTAGTAAAAGTTAATTGTTAAAAGGCAAGAGACGATGCGTTTTAGGATATTTTCTGGGTAGAGTAATCCGAGTGAAGATACGTTTCCATACGTCAATCACATTATCCATACACACCGAACTTGAGTCATAGCATTTGACAGCTAATCTCTTCGCATAATAGAAACTCGGTTCATTTCAAATTACTTTATCTTTGGACTTATAATATAATTTTCGTACATCATTTTTAATATTTTGTCAGTACAATGTAAAGCATATTGTTTGTATTACATTAAAAGAGAATGAAAAAGTTTTGACGTGTAGACCAAAAATATATTTATTTATGTCATTTTCATAGTATACGAATGTATTTAAAGATAATATTCCTAGTTAAAATGTAAATTATCTCAGAAGAGACCGTTGTTGTTGTTGTAAAGAAAACACCAGTTTATTTAAAATTATATAAAATTTGATAAATACTTTTTTTTTTGTATCAATTAGCCAAAGCCATTATTTCCATTGTCTGCCTGAGATAAAAAAAATATTTTGAAGGACTAGAACACAAGGACTAGACATTTGCGATGTGACAAAAACATGCGACATCAAAAACATAAAAAAAATACAGCCAATTGCGGATCGTGTTCAAATTCGATTAATAAATTACAAAACAAGCCTTTATCGACGGCAACATCCGTTGATAATGTGTAGCTGACCTACCTGAAAATCCATTCTTAATCCCTTAGGATTATTTTTACGTTACCAGTGACGTATTTCCGTATTGACTGCTCTTGACATTGACTCTCTTACAGGGTTATACATACTTTGTTAAAATGTATAACCTATGTACACCTGGACATGACAGGTTAATTCCGACTTATATGTTTTCATGATTTGAATCGTTCATTTTTTGTTTCATTACATTGAAACGACGGGGGTTGATCGGCTACATTCCGTCTAGTAACTTTCCTGATTCGTCATTACATATATCTATACACGATATAATTATGATACACGTATATAATTGAAATCCTTATTCTAGAGCGATACTCAGGCAAACATGGAATTTAAACTAGCCAATTTCATACAATACCTCCTCCAATTTTCTTTGATTGAAATTCAGACTACGATGTCGTTCGAGAATACGGGTCTTAGGCACTAATTCAAAATCAAAATCAATCAAAATATTTTTATTTCACATAGGCCTACATGGGCACTTGTAAAACGTCGACAAAATGCTCGGTTCGGGTTGGTCGTTTCCTATGGAGAAGAACCGGCAAGAAACTCCATGGTTACTCTTTTAAAATCATTTGGCTTTACAATTTTTCTATGTTACAGCGTTGGCACTTAAGTATGAGTGGACATCGTAGGCCCGACAATAAGTCGTTGCTTACTACAAAACGTAGAACAAGATAAAAAGTTACCAAGGATCTAGGAATCTATAAGGCCTACAATGTCCACACATTTACAAACAATCGGTAAATAAGAAAATGAGTCTATACAAGAAAAAAAAAGATATTGCAAAAAGACTAGATTAAACAAGTGACACAAATGTTGTCATCCGTGCTGTAACTATTCTAAACAAAATGGTGTAATGATTAAGAAAGTATTGTAAAACATCTGATTAAAAATAATGAAAAAAAAGTAAATAAAATAAAACATAAAAATTAAAATATATAAGATTGAGAATAGTTAGAGACATCCACACATTTGTGCCGTTTTATGCATATAATTAAAGTTTTCATTAGTGTCCGTTATATGTATAATATAGACTTATCTCCTAAAGCTTGCATTTGGTTTTACTAAACGAGGTCGGTAATCAACCTGTGGTTTGCCTCGCTTTTATGGCAACCACGTATTTAAAAAGCAAATAATAAAATGTTATGTAGTATGCATGGAACACGCGTGAGCGTAGCGAGTAGAGGTAAGTACTTTCAAAATTCCACTCTTGCCAGTATTTCGCAAAAAAATCCAACATGAGCAATAAAAGTAAATAACTTCTGTCTTGTAACATAACTAGTTTACGTGTCCTAAAGCAAGCGTTTTTGTGTGCATATAAACTGAATTTCATTTTACATTGTGCCAAAGAAAAAAGGCTTAGGAAGACAAAGTTCTATCGTTATCAGATCATGTCCAACTAGAAAGTCAAGGGTTATCTCGCATTTCTAAGTTAACTTTCAACTGAGCTTAATCACACTGTCTGACGTTTGTTATTCACTCAAGCAAAAATAATATTAGCAAGTACTCCCTTAATGATAACGACAAAAGATTTTTGAGTTTGTTTTCTCCGTCTTGAGTTTTCCAACTTTTTTTTGAAGAGTCTAAAAAGGAAATTTATTATTCATATAAGACTATTTCGGTGTTTGAATAATCTCATATTCAACAATACGAAGCCATGATTACATACGCTTTGTCTGAGATGGAAATTGTGAGCACTATATTCATAACAACATATCTACATATGTACGTACAAGCTCTAATATGTATACACGATACAAAATGATTTTCTTGTACTGTATTGGTTAAAGTTGTACGTTTTTTCAAACGTAGTATGTATGTAGTATTTTATATGTATGTATTTATATATGTATTGTATGTATTACGTATGTAGTAGTTAATTTAAGTTTTCGCACATGCTCGTAAGTTTATCCTCTATTGCAAATCACGCAATTGAAAAATGGTTTGCTGTAAGAAAACCCAATTCTGGGTTAAGCTCGCCGTTGTACATAAGTTTTTAAATTGCAATCTGTTTGTATATTTCTTTTTAATTTGGTGTGCAATGAAGAAAAAGAATAGTATTTTGGAATCGATACTATTACGAATAAGGTCTTATCTTAAAATAGAAACCGATATTTCACGAGAAAATCGCTTTTGAACTTTGCGAAGTGTATACATACATTATCAGATTGTTAGTAACCTTGGCAAAGCCCGAGCAGTTTAATTAAGGCATCAATGGTTTACTACGTCATTGGTGCTAACGTAGGTATGCAAATTTAACGACGAAACCATACGTGTAGGTACTGTAAAGCTGAGATAGTTTTCCAGTCTGCATTGGAAAGTTTCTTTATTTCGTTGACGTTATAAATCATAAAAATTATTTACGCATTTATTTGTGATACTAATTCTAGGGTCCCAGAAACACCATTTTAGAAACTAAAGGGTTATACATATTACGTGTCAGACTTTCGGGTTTTACTAGACACTGATAACTATCATAGATAACAACCGAGGAAAGCTGAGAATGACGTTATGTGAGTAAAGAACTCTCTGATGCGCAGAGAAATCTCATTTCGGGACAGCATGACTTTGCCGGATTTTTCCGTTCCTTGAAACGAAAGCCAAATATAATATGTGAACGCCAAATATATTTGTTTCGGGTTGGCTTTATTTTTCAATAAATGATGCCGAATCGGTTCTGACGACCCATATAGTTCTGACGGCCTATACAAGAGTTTAGCATCCCTCCCTTACTGACTGCAACATCACTAAGATCATGCATAGCGTTAGTGGCCAAACAAAAGACGTTAAGATCGTAGATCGATCCACCAAAACAACTGTAATTTACTCACAAACCCCTATTCAGTAGAATGTCATGCATAATGAACGCATGTTATACGTACAGGGCTACTTTTGTAGAGCAGCGGCAAATGTCAAAGAGACAAGGCAACCTATATTGAGGTTTACGGGTGACAAACGTTCTCGGCACTCAATTAGGCAAATTGTAACTTGAATATTTGTGGCGACCAATATTGTGTGTTGTCAGTACAAGGTGTTAATTATATTAGCCTGTTAAATTTTGGTATCTAGAGGTCGTTATTAATTGTGATGTCGCTGACGTAGGACACGGCTTCTGGTAAATGTCGTGAAAGACGACATTTACTGCGAAAATATACTGAATATTAGTGACTTTCCCAAGGCTATTCCGAATTTAGGAATATAATGCATACATTTTAATTTGTCTAAAAATACGTATAAAATTCTTGTTATCTATCAAATGTTGATTATACCATTCAATAATATTGAAACCATCTTAATTTGTTCCTCAATCATGAACACAATAGTCTTAACAATATTCGCTTTTGCTTCTTCTGAAAATTTATTTTCCTTTGAGGTTTAATGAGTTAAGTACTACAACAGTCAATTATCTTTTGTTACGAACGAGTTACCGTCTCTCTAATAACAACAACAGCAGAACAACTAGGACAGAGTGTTAACAACCAGTTCACGAATTACTCCATTACATTAACTAGTTAATTTTACGACTGCTTTTATTTTCTTCTTAGGTTGCGTAGTGTATATGAGTTGTTTATGTGTGAGCATGTTCATTCAGTGGTGTCAGAAATGAGGCAACGGATTGGTACTGCGTTCGCAGACAAGTTAAAAAAACGTAAATGGGGACGTGTTTTTGAAAAAAGAACTTTATAGTCCCATATAAAGTTCAGTTCGCGCTACAATTCCGAAAGTTAATATCCGTGTAAGTTAAAATGACATTAATTGGAATCATGAATAATTATGAAAACACTTTACACTGGTAAATAAAATATTTTGAACTAGCACAGTTTATCAATTACAAAAGCGAATAAAACATAAAATTTTGATCGAATAATATCAGCTAGGCTCTCGTTTCTCTCAACGAGAGGAATTGGGCCGAAATTCACCACAGCAGCCTACTGCGGATAGGTGGCTGTAGTATGTTTGCGATTTTATGGCGGTTTGCTCACGATGTTTTGAGATGAATTTATTACACGAAGATATGCTCCTGCCTGGTTTAAAATCCATGACCTACCACTCGTTAGTCGGAGCCGGTCTTATTCAGTGACCAATGCTCATGTTATCCGATCTGTAACTTTCCCAGAATCTGCTAGGAGCTTTATTTGGCTAAGTAACTATCATCATCTGCCTATCCTTTTCCCAAACATGTCGGGGTCGGCTTCTTAAAATACTAGTATTCAGCTGCAACTGGTTAGACTACCAGTTGCAGCTGAATACTAGTATTTTACATAGAACGACTGCCTATCTGACCTCCACCACCCATGTTTGGCTAAGTAACAATATAGGACAAAATGATTACATTAACTTCCTCGAACCTTGATCTCTGAAAAACCCTTGTTTTTTTGTCGCGAAAGCTGTAAACAAGAGTTGACAATAATTTTTGATGAAAACAGAATGATTCTTGTCAAGGCTATGAAAATAAAAGTGTAGAATTTGGAAAGGAAAATGAATGAGGTTTCTTATTTATAAAAAAATGTATCATAATCTTTACAATTGTAATTAAAATAACGTTAACATACTTTTCATCGTAAAATTAAAGAACCTTACAGCGTGTTCTCAAGGAGGTACCAAGTAATTTAAGCATATGATGTTTCAATTATGAATATCTTAATATGATAGTGTATATCTAAATTCAGGATATTGTTATTAAGGCTCTTGGGGTTAAGATATAACCTACATTCAAATATGAATAGTTACCGACGAAAATTAATAATCGAGGGGCTCGTGGCAAAAAAATGAAAGCCGCATAGGTCTTCAAGGTTAACAAGTGCTTGCCCAAGGTCAGTCTGTGGATGGGTGACCATCATTACATATTGCTAAGCCGTTGGTCCCGGTTATCATCTGTAAATCTGTGACAGTCGTCACGACCAGTCAGAAAAAGCCTAAAAGTTTGAAAACCAGTCTTCTGGGTATCATATTACCCAGTTACTAAGTTGTGGAAATCAGATAGCCAATGGCTCCATGTAAATTACTGGTATTCAGCTGCATCCGGTTAGACTGGGAGCCACTTAAACATTGTTTGTCAAAGGCTAGTCAGAAGACGAATATTAATTTATTACAAGGCAAAATGGTGCTTGTAATTATTTTTTTATTTATTTGGTTAACCAACAATTGTTTACACAGTACATTTACAATTTAATTTTACCTGCATTTATAAATGTAACAATTAATTACAGGCCACATGCACAATTTGTGGTTATACACATTGTTATCAAACAATTTAACTTTGCTTCAACATAAAGTTCAGAAACTAAGTTGACAACAACAATTGACAATAAAAATACAGCAGCTTAAAAGTAGTATCAAAAACTTCTGGTTTAGTAGTAGAGACAATTTTATAAATACATTTTAAATCAAAATAACATTTGCAATTATAAAAGTTAAATTAAAATCAAACAATATCTATACTAACATTATAAAGCTGAAGAGTTTGTTTGTTTGCTTGAACGCGCTAATCTCAGGAACTACTGATCCGGTTTGAAAAAATCCTTCAGTGTTAGATAGCCTATTTATCGAGGAAGGCTATAGGCTATAGGATATCTTCACGCTACGACCAATAGGAGCGGAGTAGCAATGAAAAATGTTGCGAAAACGGGGAAAATATGACGCAGACGAAATTGCGCTGGACAGCTACTTATTATCTATCTATTTATTATTATTGTTATTATCTATCTATATTATATAAATAAAAAGAGAAGTCCTGACTGACTGATTGACTGACTCATCAACGCCCAGCCCAAACCTTTAAACCTAGAAAGCTGAAATTTTGCACAGAGGTTCCCTTTATAATGTAGACAAGGAATAAGGAAGGATTTTTCGAAATTCAACCCCTAAGAGACTTAAATAGGGGATGAAAGTGTGTATGGAAAATCGTCATTTTTAAAGTTAGAAGGCTGAAATTTCATATACAAGCTTCTGGTTAGAAATAAATAAATAGATATTTTAGCGTTTTCGAGAAATTAACCCCTAACAGGGTGAGATGGGGGTTCAAAGTTTTTATGCGGAATCCGTCATTTTTGAAGTAAGAAGAATGACATTAAATATTGAAGTTTCTGAGCAAAAATAAATGAACACGTATTTGGCCGTTTTTGGAAATTCGACCCCAAAAGGGAGAAAAGGGGTTGAAACATTAGTAAAACAAATATAGTCTCCACAGCTTGAAATTTACTATTTGTGTTTCTCGATGGAATTGATAAACACGTATCAATGTTTTTGGAAAATCCACCCCTCAGACGATAACGGGGGTGGCAATTTTTTTATTTTTGTTTTGTAGTGTTAGCACTTTGGTATGGACAAATACGCTAAAAAAACTTCTTATAAGTTCACACTTCTAGGGAATCTGGGTCATTTGTGCGAAGGACACTTGCGGGACGAAAATATATTGCGCATGGATACTTGCGCGAAAGACACCCGACTGGACACTTGCGCGACTCAATGGCTTCATGGGTGTCGTTTTCGTGGTTTTAGCGGGTCGCTGGCAATGAAAATGAAAATACGAGATGGCGCCGAAGAAAATTCCTGTTTTTCGTTCATTGGTGTCGTTTTCGTGGTTTTCGGGGTCGCTGACCAAATTGACGCCGAGGAAAACATTCGGTTTTTCTTTCACGGGTGTCGTTTTTGTGGACTTCAGGGTAACCGATAACGAAAATGATGACCTCATTTTCTAAGTGCAAATAATAAAATTTAAAATACGCATTGTCTGAATATCCTCCCCTAGGCTATGTCTGGCATTAATTTAAGTGAGAACTGCGAAGCCGCGGGCAACAACTATTATCTATAACATTTAAATGACTATTTTCGACATTATTTTGGGGGGTTAACGCATACGTGGGCAATTGCCGAACTCCACGCGGGCGAAGCCGCGGGCAGAAGCTAGTCAGATATAAAATTTTTAAAACAGCACACAAAATATACAATAAAAAGCATTGAAATAAAATAAAACAATTGACTCAACATTAATAAATAAAATTAAGTAAGGGTGGGTGTAACTGAGTGATAGGGTTTCGCGGATATCGGAATGAAGCACGAAACTTTAAAAAGACTTAGTAAATTAGGACAGTCGATTCTATTTCTAAGCAGATTATAAAGAAACGAGGCATCTATGACATCTCTTCGAGTTGACAACGAGTTCATCTTGAAGTATTTCAAACGAGTGTTGTAGGAGGGAAGCAGTTTACTTTTCCCTTTCGAAAAAGCAAAATACCTACCAAAGAAACCTTTTTTTTTTGTATCCTTTCTAAGATTAATTTATGCGTGGCGTAGTGTGGTCGCCATACAATACTTCAAGACGCTTTATACAAGACATTTGTACATATGTGTAGCATTGACATATGTGTAACATAGACATTGTGTAGCATTATTTTAGTGCTAACCAGTTTGAAACTTTCTATGTGTCTTTGTACAAAACCTAACATTTTGGAGGCTTTTTTTATAATGTTCTCACTAGATGTGCGGGATATTTTTTTTTTTTTATCAAAAACTACTCATAGGACTCTAAAATACAACGAGTCGAAAACATGACTCGTTGTATTTTAGAGTTGTCTATCAGGTACTCCGAGTGTACGGTATATGTAGCCTTCCTTGAAAATGACAGGTAGAAATATTTTTTTTAAAATTTAGTTCCATTTTGGTATTTTAACTATTCACTAAATAATTCACGCATATGTTGCTTACATATCAGTTTATTAGTTAAACACATAGAACCTTGATCCAGACACAACACATAACCTAACCCGTGTGCTTCGGGTTTAATTACATACTCTGTGTCTGGTTGGTTTGTTCTAGGCAGGTTTTCGTGAACATTGTACCCAATATTGTAAAAACCACAAAGGTTTTGTTTTGTGAATTATGCAAGACTGGCTTAATATAACCTAACATCACTGTTTTATCGGAAGGGTTATGCAGGGGTGTAGCTAATGCTGCGGGTTGTTCGAAAGAGATACCGCGGCCCTGGAACACAAAGGGCGAAGAAGGAACATGGGTGGGTTTTAGTTAGTCAAGTCTGACACTCCCTCCCGCTCCGCCCAGAGCGGGAGAAGTCATTTGATGATTTCCCATCCGTAAAAAAAAAAGGGTTGTAGCCAATTATTTGCTGACTTAAGCATAGGTGTAGGTACCATTATAGTGCACCCACATTTTGCCTGTGATGCTTAAGTCCCATGTAATATGAATTGAGCCTTTTTCCATCAACCGAGCACAAATCCAGACTCCGTGTCTGCTACTGAGAAATTCTTGATGTAAAATATCAATGACAATTTTCCCGACCCCGGGAATTGAACACGGGTCTTCATGCTCAACAGTCGCGATTCATCATCAACATCATCATCAGCCTGTATTCGTCCACTGCTGGACATAGGCCTCTCCCATGACACGCCACTGAGCACGATCCTCGGCCACTCTCATCCAGCTCTTGCTAGCTGCCTTGCGAAGATCATCGCTCCACCGAGTCTGAGGACAACAGTCGCGATTGAGAACACTTTACTAATGATACACGCTTTAAGTAAAACAAAAAGTTTATGTGTGTATGTGCTGTTTGTGTATGTGAGGCGCGAGCCTGTGGACGGTGAGTAATGGGCTAGCTCACCGTCCGTCCGTCTCATGACGACAGGCCGTGTCGACGGCGCGTACATGTTCCACGCGCGCCTCAAGGCGATGTCAGCAAACCAGAAGGGGTCCGAAAGGGCCGATGCCTGCCAGGGCTGCGGGTTGTTCGAAAGAGATACCGCGGCCCTGGAACACAAAGGGCGAAGAAGGAACATGGGTGGGTTTTAGTCAGTACAAGTCTGACACTCCCTCCCGCTCCGCCCAGAGCACAACAAGTACAAGTTGTAAACGCACCCACGATACAGGAGAAATTCTTAGTGTAGGGCAATGTTTGTTTTTTTTTTTTTTTTGTAAAGTTTCTGCCTACCCTTTTAGGAAAAAGGCATGATGTTAATAGAATAACTTTTAAACATTTAAGACTGTCTATCTGCAGATAATGCAGTGGACTGCAACATTACTACTTAGTTTTGTTAACCTTATGTTTTAACCAACCTGTTTTTTTGATATCCCATAACTCTAGGATATGATTGAGACCATATCAAAGAATCAACTGGCATATGAATTATGTTTCAATCATACTTTTTTTTTGTTTTTTTTCGCATTTTCTTTAAATATGAATTATTGGTTTGAATAAAAAGAATTACTCGTATTTATCAATGAATCTACTACTAGTTTACTACACTACTGCGAAGTTTGGCAACCTCGCAAAATTAAAGATTCGTCATACTGGTGTCAATTTTTGACCTAATTTAATTATGATTGATGATATCTCCGAAACTATGCATTTTTAGACCAACTTTTCTCGGAGTTTTAGTATTCTTTTCACCTACAGAATATAACCCTAGAGTTATGGGATATAAAAAATAAACAGGTTGTATATGTTGTAGTTTTTTATATCCCTTAAATAAAAAAGACAAACCAGGAAACGAATAATAGCAGTACAGTAATAGTTTTGAGCGTGATATGGTACATACCCAGAACCATAAAGGATTTTCTGATGATACTCAGTTCACAAGAGTTTGAAATATATTACACTTAGTGCAGTACAAGGAACACATTTCCACGTAAAGTGTCTCATAGAATACTGAGCGTTTCTAGCCCCGGGAGGCGAAACCTCGTTTTATTTTACTTAAAGACTACCTACTACTGGTTTTATTTTTTTCCGTCTTTTTATGGAGTCGGCCGAAATTAGTACAACTTTAACTTTTAGACAAGCCAACAGTCTCATATAACCCAGTGACCGGTAACAGACAGCTTCCCAACAAAATCAAAAATCAAAATCAAAAGTCATTTATTCAAATTAGGCTGATAATCAGCACTTTTTGAACGTCAAAATTACAAAAAACAGTCCCCCAAAACGCCCGCCCTTCGCCACCCCATAGACTTTAGGTAAAAGAGTCCATCTTTATGTAGTGTCAGTCACACTGGCTGGCTATTGCAGAATGGCGTCTGATACACGCCGATAGCCTTCCTTCCATGCCTGAATGTGGAGCGTAACGACGTTATCGAACTGAGGGAGGATGCCGACGTTGCTGCTTCATTCATAATTGCATATATTATCGGCTCCTTTGTATCAGCGGTGAAGGAAAATATGGGACATATTTTATAAAGGAAAATAGATACATTAGTGATTTTATATTGTTTGCATAGGTACTGTATTATCAGTTCATGCCCGGGGCTTTGAAGTTCTTTTCTTGAAAGATAAATTCATTCATTAAAATCAAGTAACAACAGATTACAAATAAATTAATGTTCACTATCAAGGGTCTCATTCACTTTAATCCTTGCTTATACAGCAAAACTTTGCACTTTAAAGTATTAATACCACATTATAATTAATGGACAGGCACAACTTTCCATTATATTTAGGAGGCTTTTATGCGAAACAGCGTGCGCGTGTTTGCTATTTTTGTATTCAAACTCTCGGCTACGAAACCGCCCTACTTTGCTACGCGGGCTACGCCGTAGCAAGCGCTACGGATTTTGTAGAACATCCGCGTAGAATTCTTTGTTTTGTACGGAACGTTTGTAGATGCTTAATACAAAAGCTTGGTGGTACATTTCTTGGAAACAATACTGAGAAAAATATGGGGAGTCATTTTAATAAACTTTTCTTTGGATTTAAGATTTTATCTCGTCGTTATAAAAAAAATAGACTTTATTTAGTTTAAGGAAATCTAAAATGAAAAACAAGTTAGATAAAATGGTAATATTGTTGACTTAAGTAATAATACATTCAACTAGAGTAGCACAATACGTACACGGTAATCAAGGTTGGAGGTTCAATTTCCTCATCCGAACAAACATATCAATACAATAAAAGGATGTAATTTATTTCTTTAATAGCACTTTCAGTATTATTGGCAATCCCAGCATGAGGCTTTAGTAGTTTAGTAGGAAACCATATCTGACATCCAAATAAACTATATTGTTTTCCTCATTTCATGATGATTGATATGACACAAACAATAAAAACCTTTCAGGCTTTGTACAGAGAGCATAAAGTCATAAGCCTAACTTTTGATTTATGGTTTGTCACCGGCCCACATTTCTAAATTAAGCATTGAAAATGTGTCCCTATGAATCAACATTTACCTAACATAGCAGTCATACCTATCCTGCATTTGCGTAGTACTTTGTAGTTTTTCTAAAATCAATTTAATTCCCACTGACATACAGTTGATATTTGTAGAACATGGAATAGAAATCACTTTTTGTTTGCCGTACAATTAAAAGGTTATACAAACAAATAGGTACGGTACATCTTTGAACTTCTGATCTCACGTTTTTACCCAAAAAATTTCACGAGTTTCATCATGTAACACTTTTTTTTCAACATCAAAGGCCTTCTCGTTAGAATTAATAATGAAAAACAAAATTGGCAATTACAAGATGGCCGCCCAATTTCATCACGGAGCAATTTATAATTACAGTGTGGCAAATCTACTCTTCAATTATTCGGTGGACTGGAGTTTTTTTTTTGTATAAAAGTGTCTTGTTAGCGTTCGTTGGCATTTTCAGGGTTAACACGGGTTAATGGGAAGTTCAACGGATCCTCCAAGTTTGTGTTTGTTTACAAGGCTTAGGTATTATGAGTAAGCTTTTGAGGGTTAGGGATAGATTCTTCTAGGTATAAGGGTATAATCGCTGTATTCTTAAATGGATCATGTTTGTTTTACGATTTATGACTGTGCGAAGAGAAAAAATTGAGATTGATAGAGTTAGTGTAAGGTTTTACAGTTTTTAGCCTGATGATTGCTTTAGATATCTTATTCTTATCCCACCTTACATCAACCTTCATCCATCTGCTTACCAAACGAAAAATACTTTTAAGAAATCTGAATACAAGAATAAAAAATATAAAAAAATTAAAAACTGAATTACTTTTTTTTTTTTAAAGTTAATGTATTTTTCATAAAAGTTAGACTTGACTTATTTCATCAGGCAACCAATTCGTAATACGTTTTTTTATGTATTAAAATTGCATAACAATAATTTTCGTTTCGAAAGAAGATGAGTGATGGTCGACCTCAGCCCTATCTTACACTATTTGTAATTTCACTGTCATATATTTTTAATACAATACAATAAAATAAATTGATCCATATGCATTTTAAAGCTTGTTTAAAAATGTATAGACGGCGTTTTGCACATCAATAGGGGATCGGACTGGGTAAAGAAAACGACATTCTATTTTGTCCGTCAGACAGGTAATACAAAAATATTAGACACGTATTTTTTGTTTTATCAAAATGTCAATAAATTACTTAGTTGAAACTCATTAAAGTTGGAGAGTGGGGGCTTACTACGTCACAAGTAGGTATAAAACTTACCTACATGTGACGTCATGCGCCATTTCAACTCAATATATCTCCGTAATTTTATGACCACGTGAAAAAAGAAAAAATACGTGTCCAATACTTTTCAATAAACTACCCGACGGACAAAGAAAAAAAAATTGTATTATCCCCTATTACTTGTATTCGGATCGGATAGGCTGAACTGAGTCATACATGTTTCAATACATTTGGTAGCTTGTGTAACTAACATTCATTTGTAAAGGGTGAATGTTTCAATATTTACAGTGAAAACGAGATATTTACCGTGTTTACTATTTGTTTTGAATATTTCACTGAAAATAAATAGTAAATATCCTATTTTCAGTTCAAATGAAAGTGTTAGTGACCATGCAAGTTTGAAAACTTATATTTAGTGTACTTTAGTAATTAAAATAATTTTTTTTTTGACTTGTTACATATTGTCTAAATTTTTTTTTGATAGTAGACAAACATTAATTCGTAATGTCACACGAATTTTATTCGTTAAAATAACTCAGTTGGTATTTATCACGACGTTTGTAGTTGTGAAAGTTCTTTACCGCGAAGTATGTTGCTGCGAAAGTTTACCATCGAGACATACGTTGTCGCGAAAGTTCTTTACTGCGAAGTATGTTAGGTACTGCGAAGGTTTACCATCGTGACGATCGCGAAAAATATTTACTGCTATAATTGCAGATCCGATAACATGCTATAGCGATGAAGGTCATGTACGAGGTTGCTGATAGTGGAAATATTCTACAAAGTGTACAAGAAGCCGTCAACAAAGCATTCTGTACATCAAACTAAGTAACTCTACGCAAAAATGTTTGCTGGGAAACGACTTTTTTTCTGGGTGAAAAATCACGTTTTACGGCAAAACTCAATGTAACGCATTCAAAACATTGTGCTGATGAATGCATTGAATAGTACGGTCGTCGGGGAGGTGTTTAAAGTAAAATTATAACATTGAAAATTTATTTAAAAAAAATACTTATGTAAAACTTGGAACTTTGGCTTTCAATATCTCTGTAACTAGAAGGTTCCCAGGTATGATCCCTTACAAAAAAATGAGCAGTGATGGGGAAAACAAGTGCCTTTCGACTTCGTTAAAGGTTTATTTACGGGTCCGTGGCTTACGCCCCCAGTGGTTGAGGCACCCGTGGCCGACGCCCCCGATTCGATTATTTTTGTTTTTGTGCTTTTTCACTAAGTACAGTAAATGAGAAAAGTGTTTTTGTTTCTCCTGGGGACGAACCCGTCTTTTTTGTCGTTTTTAGAAATCAAAAGAATAGAAGGTTAGTACTGAACTACGGTACTGTACGAACTGATGTACGATTTTTAGAGTAGTTGAGAATTATACGTTAAACCAGAAGTAAAGTTACTATTCCCAAAAAGGTTGTTGCTAATAGGTACGTTCTAAACGCCAAACTAATTACAGTTGCTACGTCTGAGGCCAGGCACTCAGGGGTAGGTTTTGCAATTAAGACGTCGATAGGTAAAACATTTGATGAATACCCAGTTTACATTTCAGATCGAATCAAAATGAGATTCAAAATCAAAATAGAATATCGAATCAAACAAAGTAATTTCAAAATGATAAACTTTTTGTATCGATGTTATAGTTACAGTTTGTCCCAATAAAAGTAAAAAACCCGTTTCTAACATCTAAATATTCTTCATATCAAAAACTGACATAAAATCCGTTCTTATTCCGATAAAGATAGATAAAAATAAAACAGATTCCTACGAGTAAGGTATGTTAAGCAATAGGGCCATGATGACTAAAGCCACGTTATTTGACGTCAACTGTAGCAGGATTAGCAGTGGCTATATTTATACATATGAATCAAAGCAAACTCACGTACAACACAGCAAAAATCCTGGCTGTATCACAATTCTTTTCTTTCAAACTATCTTGTCTCACAACTAGAACAAAGCCACTTAAATACTTATTTTTGTTAAACATTTTTATGCCTGACAGTACATTTAATCAAAAATTGCTTTGAATTTTAAAAATGGAATCGGGGGCGTCGGCCACGGGTGCCTCGACCACTGGGGGCCTAAGCCACGGACCTACGGACCCTATTTACACCCTTTGTTGTTGGACATGACTAATAGTAATAAATTAATAAAAAAAATAAGCTAATTTAATTATGGCTGTTACCAGCCGCAAGCTAGCCCGATGGCAACATAAAAAATAACTACATCCAGAACAAGGGAATGTGGACCGATGTGTCCAAGATGTGTGCGGATCACAATATTCATTACACTAACTTTGTATGTCGATTGACATACTGTTTTATCGCTGGCCGTTAAAATATTTTTTTTAAAAACCTCCTGCTGACCTTCATCACAATAGCGTGTTATCGGAACTGCAATCATTGCAGTAAAGATTTTTGGCGACAATAAGTCGCGATGGTAAACTTTCGCAGTAAAGAACTTTCATGACAACGTACGTCGCGATGGTAAACTTTCGCGGTAGTGAACTTCGCAATTATGAATAATCATATCCCGATTTCAGCTATAGTACTTGGTAAATATTTCAATGAGTTGTTAATTATAGTTTTTTCGTAAAATATTCACGTAAGTTAAGTAACTTTGGTGCAAAAATTAATCCTAGGAAACGACTTTTAGTGATTTGGGGGCTTGAACAGAACTGGCAAATTGTGGGCGTACTAAAAGACACGTTTGCCTATTCCTTCGCAACATTAAAAACAGGCGTGATGTAATGGTATGATTTGGAAAAATAATTATATATTTTCTAAGAGAAAAAAAAACTGTTTTTTACCATAAGACTTAAATCTACAAAGTTGTAGCTCCACACTAAATATAGGACTAGAAAATTAAAGACATACAGTCTCTTTGATGCCAAAGTCAATTATTTCATTCAAACAACACACGTTTTGCTCGCAATCCTGAAATATTCATCGACACGACCGACCGCTACTAATGGAAGTTGAGCTTGAACTGAATTATTTCTTTCGTTACCTCATGCGAGTGTTTGGCAAGAGTCAACACGACATTAATCCTTTGAGAGTTCCTTTATCGAGTTTACTTAGTTTTAGTTGGAATACATACTTGAAATAAGTATGTATTCCAACTAAAACGTGTAGTCGCGTCTACCAAATACGAAGAAAATATTAAATCAAATTTAGAAAGAATGTGTAAACGAAAATAACTTTACTGATAATACGTTTGAAGTTATCATAAGTTTTTTTGGCTGAATATTAGAAAAAACTTTTACTTTAGTCGTAAGCAGTTTACATTGATGAAAGCAAGGTCATTTGTCTATGGTCCCACTCTATTTCTTTTCACAAATGTATTTATCGACTGGTCATAAACCCACTTCTAAAAAGCAAAACACAATATTAATAAATAAATAAATAATAAATAAATAAAAATATTATCACTTCATTTTCAAACCCAAGGAACTTAAATATACTTACTGAAATGAGTACCAACAAAAATTCAATATAAAACAATCGTTTAAAAATGATTTCTATTCCAAACACGTGTAGTTCGTATTACTTTAATAAATACGAACTCTGTGTCAAAGGGAAAAACTTCAGAGCGAGATAGCTTTCTAGAGAGGATTGTGTCCTTGTCTAGCAATTGACAGTGAAAGAAAATTAAAACTATATAAACATCGGAAATCACGTTAATAGCTAAACTAGCACATAAATCGTTACGGGACTGATTTAATTTTCAAATTTTTAATATAAATGATTAATTTCTTGCGAAATAGTATTAAATTCAATTATTTGTGAATTATTAATGAATTAAGTTATTAATGGCAACATCATAATTAAATGTTGCCATAAATAACTTAATTCATAAATACACTAAATATTTAAAAATGGCTGATAGATTTTCGCTTAATTCGTACTTTTGCTTCGTCGAGTGCTTTATAATGTATTTAAGTAAAATATTCCACTTGAAATATGGTAATTTTGTGTTGTCTGAGGGGGTGTAATAGAGAGGGGTTTGCTGGATGTGGAATCAAATTTTTCAGGTAAATTCTTTTAACTTAGTTCACAAATTACGACTAGAGTGACAATGCTCTAGACCTTTAAACGAGAATCATGAAAATATTGTAAAGAATACGCCTTCTCTGATATCAATATCTGTATTTGTAATCTTGTGCACATAGCTACATTTTTTAAAATAGGTACCTAAAAATGAAGTAGGTAGTATCGATTTTTTTTAATTGCTCATCCTTTGATGAACAGTCTGGCGTTTATCTATCAAGAGGATGGCTACCACGTAGGTGATCGTACGGTATGCCCTTACCCCCTAATAGGTAGGTGTCGGCTTCATCAAGTTTTTTTACAACCCGTATTTGTGAATAAACTACTACCGGGTGCCAGCAAGTTTTAACACAATAATAACTGTCCCAAATGTAAGTACAAAATAATCGACACCCTCTTAGAAAAATAGGACATCCACTATCGAATTTTTCTCGCTCATAACGCTGCGTAGCTCGTACTTATTCCAGTTAGTATATAAGTTCCTTGGTAAAACCTTCATTGAGACCTACAGATCATCATAGATCATCTGACATATTTATTATAATCATTAGTGTCGAGTCAACTTTTTCATAATTTAAATGAATGAATAATGTGTATACTTAAAAGCAGTAAGACATAGTTATAATAAAATATTAAATTATAAAAGTTCTATGTACTATGTCTGCAGTTGTGCAGATATTAAAAAAGTTAAAGCGCTTAAAGTTGTTATTTTAACGTCCATTCAAGAAGCATCTGTCCCGAAGTAATTATATTAAAATATAATGCAGGTTTATAGTGAAAATAATTGGGTCAGTTTATTAGCAATGTCATTATTTTTTAAAGCAACGGTTTTATGAAGCATATTAGTTGTGTGAAACATACTTTTGAAATTATATCTAACCAGCTTGTTCTAACCAAAAAGGTTACTATTGTACGCGCATCGAGGACCCACCAAAGTTTAAATATAAGATAAATAAAAAGCTACACAGGACAAAAATAGCAATAAACCTTTTGTTAGCCAAGCCATCATTGTTGGCTTCATTGCAAAAATGGCTTGGCTTGGCTGTAGCACTTTCAAAAACGGCCTTGTTACATCCAGCCTTCATTCCAATCATTAGTTTGCTGTTTAAACTAGCCACATACTTTCAATATCTCCATCCAAGCAGTACAGCTTATAAATGTCAGTGAAGCTTGTTACAGTCTTATCGATTCACTTCAGCACTTGGTCTAGATCACTGCTCGGCTTTGGCTAAGCCCAGAACTAACACTAGATTAGGTGCTGTCTGGGAAAATAATCCAGGCTTATTTGTGTAGTCAATGTGAGAGTACAATGCCGGTGATGTATTTATATCGAGAAAAAAAACCCAGGTTTATGAGTAGTATTAGTAGTAGGATCCCATAATTTTACCACTATTGGGGTGGAAACCGCTTCACTGCTATAATACTCCACGCGCTCAGCGCAGGTTTTTTCATGGTCACGAAGTACTTCTTCACCTTTATGAGAGCAGTAGCGATGAAATATATTACTCAAAGTTATGCACTGTCTGGGTTTGAATCCATTATCTACCATAGAAATGACCCATATCTTCATGATTGAACAAAAGTCTTTTAAGACTCCTCGACTATATGTAAACATTCTTCGTGAAAATATTTTAAGAATATGTCCTAAGCAAAATCATTTTTAAATTCCTCATAAAGTTTTAAAAGTGACTTCATAAAACGGCATACCTAACTGAAGTCTAAGTATGTCGTGAAGTTTTATCTCGCTGGCTCTTCGCATACAGTCTTAATAGCCCACATCGACGACAGACGGGCACATAAATTCCTCGGATTATTGACGATCTAGCTCCCAGAGTATAGTAGGGTGACTTCCTAATGCTCTGTCCTTATGGTCCGAAGATTTGAGACGTTTGTCGTAAAATACTGAAAGTACCTAATACGTTCCTACACGAGTTGTTTGTTCTATACGTAGGTTAGTAATATACAGGGTGAAATTGAACAGATGCGACAAATTTAAATATACAATAATACGTGTTGTCAACAAAATTTAGAACATATCAAATGTAAAATTAAAAAAGAATCTAACAGTGTTACGAAAAACGTTAAAATAATTAAAGTATCAAAGAATTTCGCGTACTACCGTTTTCGCGTAGTGGGCACGATTATTAATAATAATTTTTCTTATTTATTTTGCATATTAATTTATTTTGCTGGAGTACCGATAATTCGTACTTAAATAAAGATAATAACATCAATGGACCATTTTAAAGCGATAATCACGTAATTTTTTTAACAATTTAGATTGTAGAAAAAACAGTTTATAATTACTATGTTACTGTAACTGAAGCTCCCATTTCTTTTTGTCGCATTTATTCAAAGTCAGCCTGTATATGATGTTCGTGCAGAGTTTGTTACAACGTTATAAATCGCATTCATTATTAGGCTACTATGCTCTCTAGATTTTAGAGATACTTGGTTTGCACTACAAATTGCAGAGTCTAGCCATCTGGGTTACTTAACCAATGACAAAAAACACAGTTCTTTTTCCTAGATGCCACTTGATTTTAATTAAAAACGGATAATGATATTAATAAATGTTAACTAGTTGAAATTAAAACCTTTTTCTCCTCAAGATACGTTTCCGTCTCAGTTTAATTTAGAAATGCTGGTTGTCTTATAAATTACATGGATTCTGTTGACTTCGTTATGTGTAGATGGAGTTTAGATAGGCTTACGTTGCCGTGCATACATAGGAAAATATGGAGGTCTTTAAACGAGCAAAGGTAAGCTCTTCTGTTTTAATTTTACCTCTTTTGAATCTGTTTTTGTAAATACGTAGAAGAGTAAATGGTATTATGAATTATTGTTTGCAAAAAATACATAAACGAAAAAGGCAGGTTTCCTGTTCAAGGCTTCGTATACAAAGGAGGAAAATTAAAGAAAAGTTGCGTGTGATAAACTAACAAAGGGTTTCTCGGAAAACATAATGATTTCTTTTGCTGCATGTCAAAGGATCTATAACCAAAAATAAAACAAACTTTTTAATGGTATCTTTTACTAACTCCTAATTGTCAGGTATGAAGAGGAAAAACTTAGCAAGGGAAGATAATTACAAAAAAAGACAGCTTTACTGTCAATCCACAGATATTTTATCCAATGCTATTTGTCAAGTTAAGAATACATATTAGATATAAAGCAATATAAAATGGTTATGTTCCATACGCCAGTAAAACTTGATGGGTTATTAAAGTTAACGTTTCATGCATGTTATACCAGTTTTAAAACAATGCTGACGCGTTAATTGTAGCACTTAAAATTAAATACAACATGTAATTTTATAGACAGTGAAATTGTGTGTAAAAACTGTATGAAAGTTGTGTAAAAAATGTACCTATAAAGGTTCTTTGAAATATGATTTTTAAATTCGACAATAGTGGAGCTGGACATCAGTGTTTTTTTTTTTAATCGGATGAGTAGTTTCAGAGATTACCTGTTATATCCAAACTTACAAACATTACCTATTCTATCCATGTGTCTATTTTTAACATAGATAATTTATTTCAATTTATATACCAGTGATTCTAGTAACACAGGTAAATAGACTAAGATTTGGGGTAATACATAGGATACTTAATATCTTACTACTCTAATACTTAACATTTGAAGTGATAGTAGATACGGAAGTGCAGTAGAACTGTTTATAAATGATAGTGCAGTAGTTACCCTGTAACTACCACCTACTGCACTTCCGTATCAAATAAATCCACCGCAGGCACTCAGAGTGACAATTATATAACGACCTTCAACATAATGGCTTTTATTTATATTTACAGCCGCAATCCATAATGTAATAGGCTACGATGCAAAAATTGGCTCTTATTTTTAATTCACTCTAATGTAATAGCCAAAGTAAATGTCAAACTGCTTTCAAATGAAATTGATTAAACATACGAAGAGACCGCACATAGGCACAAAGATGGAAGTCGAGCAAAGTGTTTGGAATAAGTACAGGAGAAAAAAATCACCGATAAACTTGTTATTTGTGTGCGAAGCATCTTTTTTAAGCTTAAGGCCGCGTAAGAAACCAGCACATATCCAAATATTGCCAGCACTTTACTACTGGCGCTATACAAATACTAATTACAAATTCAATGCTGCAGTATGCAATATTGAAACGAGCGGCATTACTTTTGAGATATCTCTCTAGGCGGAGCGGAAGGGAGTGTCAGACTTGTTCTGACTAAAACCCATCCATGTTTCTTCTTAGCCCTTTGTGTTCCAGGGCCACGGTATCTCTTTCGAACAGTCATGCAGCCCCAGCAGGCATCGGCCCTCTCGGACCCCTTCCAATTTGCTGACATCTCCATGAGGTGTGCGTGGAACACGAACACGCCGTCGACACTGCCTGTCGTCATAAGATGGACGGACGGTGAGCCAGCTCATCACTCACCGTCCACAAGCCCGCGCCTACGGCGGTCCTCGCAGTGGGGACACCCGGGTATTTCCTCGCGCCCAATTCGGTGCAGGAATATCCCGTGTCCGGTGAAGACTAGCGTCAGGCGGAAGGTGAGGCT
Source organism: Cerastis leucographa (assembly GCA_963082945.1). NCBI lineage: Eukaryota > Metazoa > Arthropoda > Insecta > Lepidoptera > Noctuidae > Cerastis > Cerastis leucographa. The sequence continues at coordinate 11,994,266 of OY720356.1, read as the reverse complement.
GCCGTGGCGCCTCTCCAGGCACTCCCCAAAGAGGGGATTTATAGTCACTATCGTGGCGTGCGCTGAACGGGGTTGCGACAGTAGCTCCTCCATGTTGCCATGAGATCGCATATCACGGCTCCTTAAGATTTGCTTCAAAACGTGATTTCAAGGATTCGACTAATCACCTCAGTCATAGCATTGTTTATGTATAAGTAGTTGTAGACAGTACATATTATATGTAGCTACGAATAGGCCCACGTGCCCTTTTATCATGCATGCGTTATTGATTCTTAATTCACACCTACGCGAGTGACGTGGAAAAATGCAAAATTGCAAGCAGAAAATTGAAAACTCTCTGCAATATTGTATTTTTACTTGGTTATAATGGGCTCACGTTTATTAGTTAAAAAAAAGAACAAACTTCCAAAATTGTTATTAAATGTGTGGTTTATGTTATGTGTATTGAAACTCAACGAAATGGCCATGAATCGACTAATTCGATAACAGTGAAACTCAATTTATTGACTTCAAATTTTTATCATGATAAAAATACGAAACTTTTCTATTGCTATCAATTTCAGCCGTTCACAACAACAGATAAAATTCTGTTTCAATAGTAGCTACAAGTATGTTAGTAGTAAAACAACAATTTAGTGGTCCCCATTGACCCTTAAAATTAGACAAGACAAAACATGATATCGAAAAAAGCAATCGGACTAATTTAGAAAAAAACTTCTAGAATATTCCTTGATAGGTAATAAGCTAATAACTGAGGGGTGCGGACAGATTTGTCGCTTCTGAACATTATAAACCTTTATCAAAAGGGAAAGCTTGTCGAGTAGAATGATAGCTAAACAATCGATAACGACTCCAATAAATTCGCCCACACACGGACCGATAGTCGTGAACTCGTGTCAGACTATCACTTTGATTGCTGTCGTTTCTTGTGTAAAGTTTAAATGTGATTATGCATTAGCTTCGGTTGCGTCTCGGTTGGGTGTCTCATTAGTTTCACATCGGCCCTTTTGAATTGATATATCTATTTATTTAAATTAAACTAATATGAAAAACGTCTTAAGTGAAATACTTACACAAATTACATGTCATTCCATAAATTAACGTTATTCTCTCGCATCGTTCTATTTAGTTTTTATTTTGATGAATAAATTTAAAAGTTTGTAGTAGGTACGTGTTTTTTTTTCCAGAACTCCAACATCCACGACGACGTCGTAGGCCGTACGGCTACCTACCTAGTTGTGCATAAACTAATACATAATTATTATCTAACATATCATATATCATACACAGTACATACAAGTACAAGCAACCGCACAACCACTGTATCAATTCCACTTTGACAGCGTTTTTATTAACCGACTTCAAAAAGCAGGAGATTCTGTTTACGACTGTATGTATTTTATTTTTTTATGTATGTTCACCGATTTTACCGCCAATTGTCTACCCGATTTTTTTTTATTCGAAAGCCTATACTTTTGAAGTGGCGGGACCAATTCAAAAGTATGGCAGATTTCATATTGCGGGCAGCACTTCCGACGTGTAGTAGACCGTACACTACGAACACACAAGGTGTTCATAACCTACGCCAGCCGCCTCTCGCAACCAGTATTCCATCTTAAATGAAAGTATGATAAAACTTACGGCTCCAAATTAATTTTTGTAGTAGTTACATTCACTTTGCGTAGCACATTATATGCCACATACCCTTTCGTTTTAGGTCAAAACTTGACTTAGGTATGTTGTAAAAGGTACCTAAAGGGACAGTAGTAAAAACTTTTAGTCAGATAAAACTTTAGGGTTAATCTTAACACTACTGTAATTCTGTGAACTTTGTGAAAAGCTGAGCTAAATAAATGCTAGCTAGTTTACTCCGTTATCCTTTTTTATTTTCCCAAATGCAGCATGCTTTACATAGTAATTCCCAGATTTTTGTTTTGGGCAGACAAAATCGCGAATGTCGAATGCTGCAATTTTCAAAGTTTCTTACTCTCTATCTATTCTTCTTTGTCGCGTCGATGATTCACATATTTAAGTTATACAAACTTGCAACACAATTCAACCACCTTAACAGCCAACCTTTTTCTTAACGTGTAGTTCATTATCTATTTAAACGTACTATAAGAAAAACAAAACTTTAAAGGTCTCACATCGAAGGAAGCTTAGAATTAGAATAACTTGTATATGGTTATATTGGTTATGCAATCCTATGAAACCTCACACACTTATCCGCGCCAAATCGGAAGAATAGATAACGTTATGATAACGTTACACGTATGATAGAATGTTTCGTTCGGCGCGGTCAAGGTGTGCGAGACTCTAAATTCATTCGGAATCGGAGTAAAACACAGAACGACACCTCAAAGGAAATAAATTGCGATTGGTATTCGAAATGTACATTGCACACGTCAATACTTATCGCAAAAAGCTGTCTGCTGTTAAAATACGGAGGCAGATTATCGAATTGGATTTCACATTTCTCACTACGAAGTGAAAATGTAATAAAATGAAGATGCAAATAGTAAAACCTTAGCAAAATAACTTTGTATGTACACTCAAGTATTGGTCTAAGCTGATTAACGTGAAATAAGCTCTCTACAAAAGCTAGGAAAAATATATCCAGAGTTTTCAGTATATGAGCTTTTAATCTTATTGGTTACACAACATAATATCGAGCGTTTTGTGATGGTTTTAGTTAGCTCACGTGTAGAGATAACGAGCTGTCGACAGATAAGCCGGTTTAAACGAGTATCTATCCTGATTCGTGTGGATATATGCTAGAGACTATTATTCACGGATATGACCAACCTGCTAATGAACGTGCACACAATGGTCGATGATGGCTTTAGTGTAATGGATACTGATGGTTATTTTAATTCAGTATTTAATATACTTAATTGATGGAGTGTTAAATGTTAATGTTTCCGTAATGGTTATAAAATGCACACGGTTAATTTCTGAAACGGTTTGGTTATTCGAGATCGCATGGCTACGGCGTTAAGTTTTTCGTGGTAGCGTGAATTCGTTGTAATGTGTTTCGTATTAGTAAACTTACGTGTTATTCGGAGTTACACTTTTTAAAGTCACGTTATACACTCGAAATCTGAGTAACGTATTCTCATATTAGTTAGAAGGCACGTTACGATACATTCATTGTGATATTTTCGGTGAAAAATGGACCATTAGTCCGAATCACTAGCGACAACACTATGTTAACTAGTTTTAAGTAATTTGTAAAACCACTTGGAACAATTCTGGTGTATAATGGTACCTGCTCATGTATTACCTGAATCCTGGAACAATTTTCTGTTTCTAATTATGGGTATTAGTAGAAACTACTAGAAACAGATAGGTAGGTGTTGAAATAAAATTTCGAACCGTTCATAGTTTAGGTATTTCCAAGTAAACAGTGAAAAAAATATTTCCACGAAACACCCACGCAGGTATATACAAAATAATAGCGCGTCTCGGGTTTTGGTTACTGGCAACATAATTAGATAAGATCGTTAACCTGCTAGTCATAAAAGGTCAGCTTTGATGGGTAGTCTATTGAATTAAATTATAAACTGAACTCGGCTGAACGTGAATTGAATCAGCTTTGCTATAAATGTCACTCAGCGGTTACAAATTTCTTACGAAACAGATGTTCGGACAAAACAACAACTTAGGGAGGATTCGGACGAAAAGCAGTTGGTACTTCATGTTTTATTGGAATTTCTGCTTATTGTCATTACTTAGGTAATATGTATCCTATTAATATTATAAACGCGAAAGTTTGTAAGTGTGGATGGATGGATGGATGGATGTTTGTTACTCTTTCACGCAAAAACTGCTGAATGGATTTAGATGAAATTTGGCACACGGGTAGTTTATAACCTGGATTAACACATAGGATACTTTGTATCCCGGTAGTACCATCCCGTGGGACAGTGACTGAACTCCACGCGTGCGAAGCCGCGGGCATAGTCTAGTACTTAAATAAAGCATGTTGTACAGAATATCGTGACACTGATATTGAATTTTACAAGACATAACGTGCTTTGAAAAGTACTAGACTGCTTCGGTGGTCTAGTAGTTGCATACGCGACTGCAGAGCATGAGGTACTGGGTTCGATTCCTAAAGTGTTATTGGGTTTTACCATAAGATTTTTTTCAGTAGCAGCCACAGAGTCTGGATTTGCGTCCGGTTGATGACAATAGGCTCGCTCCCTATTAAATGGGACTTAAACATAACTGGCAAAATGTGGGAGTACTATTAGGTACACCTCTGTATAAAATTTCGGAGTTTCAGGTGCGATATTATGTTATTTGTAACGTTTCTTGAAAATTCCCTGTATTCTGTAATCTAAAATACACTCCTTAATGTTTAAGAATTCGTTTTGTAAGGCGTTTCTAAGACAGCTGTTAAGGCATCCAGAGCCGAGTTCCTATAAGTGGAAGCCAAGTCCGAGGCCCATGGGGGGCATTAAAACTTTGACTCCAGGTTAGGCAGTTACTTCACGATAAAGAAAGTAAGAAGAAGTCGAGGAACGTCGAGACTTTAGTACATCGGTGTGAGATTTAGTTCGTCTATGCAAATGTTACCGGGAAAACCGGTTTCTAGAATAAAATAATTATTTTCTAACGAGATAAACGGGGAGCAGCGGTGAGGAAACCGGTATATCCTAGAACAAAAAATTCGAAGACATGTGACATCTACCAACCCGCACTGGGCCCGCGTGGTGGATTAAAGCCCACTCCCTATCATTGAGAGGAGGCCAGTGTCCCAGCAGTGGGAACATTATAGGCTGATGATGAATGAGATAAACAGTGGCTATGCACTCAAAATTATATTATTTATTCAAGTTATGTTGTTCTCTTATTTATTTCTTGCGTGTGCATGAATAATAAAACTAAATTACAAAGTGCAGTTGGATACTTAACCACGTCTACGCTTCTATATATACAACTTAAATTACATATAAACAATTTAAATGAATGCATAAACTTATAAATTGAATCCTTACTTCAGTCACTAAATATTCCTTACGATCTTCAAGTGTTTTAAAATAATACAAGATATACTCAAACTTAATATTCATTTTAAGTACGTGAAACTTCGCTCCATCTTCGAGAACACTATCTTTTATATATTCATAACAGTATGTCACCTACATGAACTTGATATAAACTCACTTTCACAGTTTATACATACTGTTCCTTATATTTTAATGGATTCTGTTAACGAATGTACGTAGGTGGCACATTTCGTCTGCTGGCATTTCTCGCATTTGGAGTATGTTCGTGAAACCTGTCTGAAGAATTGCGGTTTCAGTACTTAAGGTGAAATGCGTAGGGTGATAGAAATGTAATCTGGCTCTACCCGTGCTCATGTGCCATGGTAAAGATTAGCACGAAGGTCGTTTCTTTTGGAAATGTAAAGGTATATAAATAAAGGGTATGTCTTCGTTATTGTTTCATTTTTTGCATTTTTGATAAACAGCTAGCCTTTGATACAAGTAAATAATGTAATATTTATTTTAATTTATATTACAAAGGTGGAAGGTCCATTTTAAGATCCACTTTAATTTTCCGCGAAATAAAACGTTTTGGTACTTAAGTAAGTTCCACCTATAGAGAGCAAGTCAAATAGAGTTACTTACTTACTTGTATTCCTAAAAGTTAATTTCGACGTTCTAAGCAAGATGAAAAGAAATGAAGTTTATTTTATAATTAAGGTTGGCTTACGTAGAAAACAAGTTTTGACTTACGGCCGTCCCCTAGATAGGACAGATGGGGTCCACAAAGACATTTCAAGTCCCCAAAATCAATTGAACAAGTTCAGTCCAGGAATTTTCTTCGTATGTAGTAACTACTGCCTTGCTGGGTTAGTGGTCGCAAGTCTCGGTTAAGATTATGTATATGTTATTAGGTTTTTCTATTAGGGATTTCTCAATAACAGCCATGAAGGCTGGATTTGATGGCTGATAGGCTCGCCTACTATTACATTGGACTTAGATACAATATAAAAACTTATTCATCATCATCATCATTAGCCTATCATGTTCCCACTGCTGGGACACAGGCCTCCTCTCCTATGAGAGGGAGTGGGCTGTAATCCACCACGCGGGCCCAGTGCGGGTTAGTAGATGTCACATGTCTTCGAATTTTTGGTTCTAGGACATGCCGGTTTCCTCACGATGTTTTCCTTCACCGTTTTTGAGAGCAGCGATGGTGAAATAAATTACACAAAGTAATGCGCCTGCCTGGGTTCGAACCCACGGCTTACTGCTCGTAAGTCGGGGCTGCCACCACTGGGCCACCGCCGCTCTCCCGGCGCAAAACAAAAACTTATTACATACAGGCAATTACAAAACAGCACTACTAAGGAAAAATATTATGTCAATGGGACCTATACAGGGTGAAATTGAACAGATGCGACAAATTTAAATATACAATAATACGTGTTGTCAACAAAATTTAGAACATATCAAATGTAAAATTAAAAAAGAATCTAACAGTGTTACGAAAAACGTTAAATAATTAAAGTATCAAAGAATTTCGCGTACCTACTACCGTTTTCGCGTAGTGGGCACGATTTAGGTATACATTCTCGCTATGAATGAATCGCGCCGCCCCCGTCCGCCCGGCCGCCCGCGCATCTTTTTCCTGCGCGCACGATTAATAAAATTTTTGTAAACCTTTCCCTTCATACTTTTGTCGGCTGAGGACGATCAAAAATACAATAAAAGTAAATAGTAAAACAATGTTTTAGTAAGAGGTATAACCTGAATAATGTTTGTTACAACAACAAATCAATTATTGTATTTTTGGCGTATTTAAAAAGTTGGAATCACAGTATTTACAATAATTATTAAGTATTTACACTAAATCAAATCAGTACACTTACGTGTATTTTAATAATTGTTCAAAATGTCCACCTCAGTTTTGTAAACACAATTGAGCACGGGCGCCGCAAATTGTCCTTAAGTTTTATTAATTAAAGTTTGTGATTTTACAGTTTCGAATGCACTCCTGATTTTTTACACACACAACAATATCAAGATACTGTACGTTTGTTAACGGTTCACAACTATTTCGTCTCGTCCTAGGCATTGTTATGACAAACACAAGACAAAAATACAAATTATTCGCAATACGTAAAGTGGGATTTGCGGAATGCGCGCGCGACCGTGACCTACAAACGTTTTCAGACGACTAATGAACTAAGAAAGGCGGGGCGGTCGCCGGGAAGGGATGTCGGCGCTGGCGCTCATGCGAGGTTTGGCAACGTCGCGCGATACTTACACTAGAAAATAGGCAAAATTAGGTAAATGACCGCTATGAACGGCAACGGGATTATTGTGCACTGCGATGAGTAGGACGAGATTTTTTGATACTTTAATTTTTCTTATTTATTTTGCATATTAATTTATTTTGCTGGAGTACCGATACTTCGTACTTAAATAAAGATAATAACATCAATGGACCATTTTAAAACGATAATCACGTTTTTTTTTTTAACGATTTAGATTGTAGAAAAAACAGTTTATAATTACTATGTTACTGTAACTGAAGCTCCCATTTGTTTTTGTCGCATTTATTCAAAGTCAGCCTGTATACAATAAAATTCCGCACAGTTTCAAAGAACACCCTATTCGAATATTTAAATCTAAGCTTACTGCATTATTATTAGATAAGTGTTATTATTGTATTAATGACTTTTTAAATGATAAAACAATTTGACAATATTATTTCTAAATGACATATGTTTGTAAAGTAATCTTTCACATAATTAATGCCATTAATTTTATTGACAAGATTTATTTATGCGAAGATGACTTTTTTTTTTACAATTTTATATTTTTTTGAATGTTTATTGGTGTTAATTAGAATGACATGTTAGTTGTTGATTATAATAATATTGTATCTAATCTATTACTTTCTATGAACTTGCATGCCGTAAAGTAGAATGTAGCGGAAACAATCAGTTATTGTATCATCTTAAACTTGTACCTACATTGTTGGCAAATAAATCTGAATCTAAAACTGGTGAAATGTGGGTGTACTATTAACTAAACATCTGCCTAATTGTCTGATTAAAGGAGTGATTTTATGTCACGTTGAAATTCTTAGTATTAGCTAAGAGTCTGGTTTTTCGCCCGGTAATGTAAAATTGCCGTACTATTGCTTAAACTAATCTAAATTTTTCTCATACACAAAAATGTAGTCTGTAATTGGAACAAAATTTTCCCCTATTACGTATCGCATTGTTCGATTTAGTTATAAAACTCTATTAAAATGTACCGAGACACGTTGTTTGTTTTTTTTTGTTGAAATTCATTGAGCTAAGGTTTCCGAGAAACCGTAATTGTTTTGTGTTTATATTGAATATCATGACGTCATTTATAACGGCATCCAGTTTGAGTTTTACTTATTTAAGTGGCAAATAAAAAAACATGTTTGTTACATTTTAAGACGAGAATGTTGTACATTTTGTGAAAACATATCTTTCGTTGTAAATAAAACGTTTATTTGTATGATTTATCTATATGAAAATTTATGGTAATAACAAAATTAGACATACAAACGTAGTGACGATAAAGAAAACCAGTCGGTGATGACGCATTACTTTAACAAAAAATACTATTAAGCAAATTGGTGGAAACATTAATCTTACCCAAGCAACAGGCGGCCAAGAAAAAAGAAAAGAAAAGCCAGCAACAAGTGAACAAAAATCACAAAACCTTGAACCTTTCAATGTATTACTAAGACAATATGAACCCAGTATAGCAACACTATATCATAAAACATTCAACATAATCTCTTACATGCGTCAACAGGGCGTAGAAAGAAAATGTTTATCACCCCTTTTGCGTCGTGCATATACATGGTGATTTGTGACTTTTGTGACGTCACATGTCTGGTCGGCAACTCATGTTTCACAGACAGATTATAGGTTTATTGCCAATGTCATGACAGAGACATTATTATGAAGTGCTTGTTGTTTAAGGTTATTCCCAGTTTAAATATGGTTAACGATTTTATCTAAATTGTCGAGCGATAAAATTCAATATTAGTTTTAGTAACGACTCTGTTGACGTAATCGACCTCGTTTATTAATGGTCTCAAGTTTATAGTTACTGTATAATATTTTCTTGAGACTGTACCTTCATAAAAAAAATAAGTCGTCCTTAAAGTAGGTTATTTTATTTTTAGGCAACAAGACTTCTCTCTTTGCTAATGAAATAAAATAGCTTTACTTTCTCAGTTTTTCGTTTGTTTATAGTAATAGGTATTTTCTTATCTACTTCTCCTAGCACGACCGCGAGTCTTAAACATAACGTAGATTCGAAGGATTTTAAGATTGAAAAAGGCCAAAATAATGTTGGTTCATATTTTTGCGACATGTACAATTAAGCCCCTTTTTGCCGTGAAAAAAACGATGGTTGAATCTATGTGTCCGTCTATAAAATTCCATAATAATTCATACAACACTGAAAGAAGGTTTTCAAACAAAGTGTGTAGAATCACCCACTGTATGTGAATTAAGTTTTAAACTAGGTAAAATCGTACGAATTTCAACATTAAATTTACTCCATAGCTTGCGTTCGTGCTAAGCTCACTGTACATTTAATGCCACGAAAATATTCAATGTTTTATTAATTTGTTTAACTTCGTTATAACCCTTCCCTTGGCGTGTAATAAACAGAGTGCTCTTATGATAACGACACTTGTTTATTAAATGTTTAAAACAATGTTTGTGTTATGTTTAGATGCTGGGACAGGATAATATTTTTGATATCAGGATAAACAATAATTCAGGTCCACTTTGTTTCATTATGTTAAATATTCAACAGAAATCTGCGAAAAGCAGAAAATAGAACTTTATTTGTCTGTCTAAGCCTAGGCAGCCCAATATTATTAGTAATATTAGTTTATTTTTTTGTGCGACTTCGGCAGAGCCCAAAACAAGGGTAATGTTTTTTGAACCATGATATTACAAAGCATATACAGTCATGTCTTTATTATTAATTAACTAAGTTTCCTAGATACTTCCTAATTTTCAGAAAAGTCAAATCTGAAAGCTATTCTCTGCTCTCTAAAGTCAATTTTCTACTAGCCGATTTCCCCCATTAGCCGATACTGGATGCAAACATCTTACTGTAATCCTATTAGCTATCGGCCCCTATTTCAGGAAACTCGTTTATCTAAAGCTTTTGACTTTGATAATGTGCAACGAGCGTAAAACTGGTTACGTAGTATATGTAGGACATGCTTTGGCTTTCCCAATTTTTATTTTCGAGCTGCAAGTCCAGTAAGGTTTAAAATTATTTGTAAGTAAGTATTCGAAAGGTTCTTTTTTACTTAAAAAAAACGCGCGTTTTTTTTTAAATTAATTTCCCCATAGCCTTCAAATGTCAATTGTTCTTGCAAAATGACGGAATACCTACAACTAATTAATATGAAATTGCGAGAGATTACAGCGGAACTTTCGCTTTCAACAAAAAAAGAGGTATAATTCTAGAGAAAAATCTTTTGAAAATTACCTAATGACCAGTATCTGTGTAGTGAAGTACATTATAATCACACGAATTTGCAAAAATATGTTCCGTTGTTTATTACCCCGCATTGTTCTACATAACTAGCCAGAGGAGCTCGTGGCTAAATAATAACAGCCGCACGGGTCGATTTTTAAGGATAAGCCGTGCCTGCCGATGTTGTTTCGTGGATGGGTTACCATAATAACATACCGAGTTTATTCCGTGCCTCGGAAAGCACGTTAAACCGATGGTCCCGAAACTACTGGTATTCAGGTGCATCCGGTTAGACTGAAAGCCAGCCCCAAGATAGTTTGAGAAAAGGCTAGGCAGATGATGATGTTCTACATAACCAGTCTTGTAGCACAAAGGCTACTTATTCAAAATGCCTGTGAAACACACATCTAGAGTAAAATGCATTTAGTTTGGTAGTGTTTACGTAAGTAACTTACCCACTCACTCACACACACTCTTTCCTGTAGCGGGTTAATCAAAAATAGGTTTAAACAGAAAATCTAGATACACTAAAAACAGAAGAAAGTTTAGCGATGTGCTACGTAATTGATTCAATTCTTCTTTTGTGAAAAGAAATGATGTGAATAGATAGTGACTTTGTTATCGATTCAACCCACTTTCTCGCACAATCTCGGTTCTTCATCGGTTATATTGACATGACATTTAAGGATCTTGTAACCTTTCAATAGGAATTATTTCAATATTTTTGTTTCTTTGACTTTGTAATAGGAGAATATTTGAATAAACTCGTACATTGTTTCACTTTATAAAATATGAGATAACCTTATTTTGAGTAAAAAAATTGTGTGAATAAACAACTTCCTGGTTTAACTATGCGATAATTTACGTTGTATAGTACCGTGTTTCAATCGAATTCCACTACAGATTTGATTGAATTTCAGTACCGAATGCAAAAAGCGTTCAGGAACTGATTCTTAAATCTGCTTTTGGAAGCCTGAAGCCCTGATTTCACTTCGTTGGAATGTATGAAAATGAAATTGTGCATCTGTTTATAATAAAATAAAACTTTTACGTTTAGACATCATGTCATGGCTCAGCAGCACATGACAAATCATCTGGTTAACTCAAGTTATTTAAACTTATTCCATCTATGTGATAGCCAACATGTGTGCTGCTGAGGTCCACAAGCACATTATTGACATACATATTAAAAAGCGTCGGAGAAGAAAGACCTCCCTGCCTAGCACCACAATCGGGTTTATAAGGGTCTGACAGCGCATTCGACCACTTTACACAACTTCTTTGTTTATCATACCATGACGCTGTATGGACATTAATGAAGCAGGAATGTCAGAATCCCGAAGCTTTCGCCTCAACATTTTATATGAAACCATATCGAAAGCCTTTGTAAGGTCAAGGAAACAACATATGTCTCCACGACCTTTCATCATTCTGAATGAAAATATAAGCAAAAAAAACTATTGTCAGCGAAAACAAGTTATGATCACGTTACAGGTTCTATCTAATATTAGAAAATAGAGGATTCCGTTTCAAGAAACGTGTCTTCGTGTAGTGTTATATTAACTAGTTTCGGAAGGTCACGTCTTCTTCTTTGGGAATTCAAGTTTCAATTGAAAGTAGGTAACTACGCTTCTATTCAAATATACTTTGTCTTATAACAAATAGTCTTCAGCCAATGTTCGTCGTTGTTCTATTAATCAGTGGTATATTATATCTTCTTTTGTTGTAGTATTAGACACTGAAATATATAAATGGATTAAGGTTTGTTAGGCTGGTGTATTTGTCATATTAAATTAGATTTTACGCAACAATCTTTAGTCAGTTTTAAACAAAACAACAAAACAGATTTGTTAGCTCGTTCTTTAGATAGGCACTCATATTTCAATTTATCCTACTACCTAATACACGGAAATAATTTAACCAATCATAGCAGTTCGCGCTGTGTACTTCACAATTTGCTAGCCAACTTTCGTGTTGATTTTCGTTCCAGAGACAGGGTGTACTTAACAAGATTTTGAGTGGACCCACCTGAATAGTGCAGGAGTTCAAACTGAATTGGTTCTTTCCGCACTCCAGTCCGACATTCAGAATCTGGGCAAAATGTCAACAGTCCATTGTGATTTGCGAAGTAAACCCAAGCAAAATCATTCGACGAAAATGTTATTGCAGACAAGAATAGAGTTTTATTTTTCTTTGAATATTATGTATGTAGGGAACCTACTGATTTGTCTTTTCTCAAATAAACATAACACCAGGTCCAGAAAGAGATGAAAAGCGTGATAAGCTGAACTGCTACTTAAAGGATTGGGCTAAAATAGCTCCACAAAGATAAAGTATTCTTCTCTCTCTAGAGCTATTTTTCATTTTCTTTTTTCGTTTTCCATTGAAAAATGGAAGGGACGCCTTTGCCCTTCAGTGGTACACTACAGGGTCATAATAAATAAACAGAAATAAAATTACGCCTGTATTGTCTAAACAGGCTAACACGAATATACCGTTTTGAATTCCATTTGTATATCTGCCTGACTTTTGATGCTGATTGACTCATTAATAATTAAAGCAACAATCCTTTCAAATTTTCATCAAATTTCCAAAACTTGCCTAAAAGAACAATAATTTATTCAAAGGCCTTATTGTTGTTTCATAAAACTCAACCATAATAATGGTTTAAGTTTTATTGTGGTTAGGTTAGTTCGTAACAAGTATCTGAACAGTTTCAGGTGTTTAAACTTTCTAGGTGTTATAAATAGATTGGTAGCAAGAGTTATTTGCGAGTCCAAAGTTTATCTATTAAATGATCTTCTACGCTTTTTGTTTATTCTAAGAATTCGGAAGATGAGAAGCGCTGCCAACAACCCGCGTGGGCACAGGCCCAAATAATAAATAATGAATAAATTTCTAGTTCAATACTTCAAGTTATGAACTGTCTACAGAGACAGTTCATAATTTGAAGTAAAAAAAAATGTACTGTGAAAAGAAACATATTTACGATAAAGTATGATAAAAATATTAAATAAAGTACTTAAAATTACAAAAAAAAAACCTCCTACAGAACAAACACAAGAAAAATCATGTTTCGTTCATCTTCTCACAGAAACTATTGAGCTGTAAAGGTGTTGACACCTCTATAACTGGGAAATCTTTCTATAAGTTCAAGTGTTTTATGTCTCTTTAGTAATGATAACTAGCTATAAATGTTAATGTGTTGGCGTAAGTAGTTTGTGTTTAGATAGGATCGTAAATAATGGATTAATATTTAAACCTACATGCTCGAATATCGTACTACGCATACTATGTTCTTCTTTCAAATACACAGTTACTAGATGTTGTATTTCTTTTTTATTTCTCGATATCATAAAAAAAAAATACATAACATTACATTGAGTCTATATTGCAAGGAGGTAGTCTAGAGGATTAACGAAATGCGTCATCTTTGTTCATCTATTCTTTTAGTTTCAGTGCTGTAATAGTACATTATGATATAAGTGCGGTAAGTTGAAAATCACAGCCGAGGCGATATTGCTAGCCCGAGCCGTAGGCGAGGGCTACAAGAAAGCAGAGGCTGTAATTATCAAAGCGCACGTATGTCATACGACGTTTTATAACACATTTGCGAGGAAATAAATAAAATTCGGATGACATTTTCAAACAAAAACAATACAGCGTAAAGAGAAAGCGCGCGGAATAATTTTTACGCTTTTTTTAAGGCAAAGGCACAAAAACAGCCAGTATTACTAATAAAGTAAATTAATATTTTTGTGTTTTGTTACAGATAAATGGTTGTAACTTATGGTCAAAATTGATTAAATTAAAGAATTAAATGTTTATTTATTATATTTTATCTCCCAACTTAATTTTATTCATAAAATGTTGACTACTTTTCTGACATAAAAACTCTTTGCTAAGATTTAAAAAAGTACCGTTCGTTTTAGACGGAGCATTATGATAAGCCGTGCGTTTTACTTTACATTACCGCACTAGTGCGTAATGTGATACATTACGATACTGAACTTGGTGCAATAAGAGACCCTTTACGAGCAAATGTGTTATAATAGTACATTATGATATAAGTGCGGTAAGTTGAAAATTACAGCCGAGGCGATATTGACAGCCCGAGCCGTAGGCGAGGGCTACAAGAAAGCAGAGGCTGTAATTGTCAAAGCGCACGTATGTCACACAACGTTTTATAACATATTCGCGAGGAAATAAATAAAACTCGGACGACATTTTCAAATAAAAACAATACAGCGAAAAGAAAAAGTGCGCGGAATAATTTTTACTTGTTTACAAATTATGAAATTAGCAATGCGCGCGCATCAGCGCTTTTTGTGTTTTGTTACAGATAAATGGTTGTAATTTATGGTCAAAATTAATTAAATTAAAGTTAAAATTGAAAAAAATTAATTAAAATTTTATTTCCCAAGTTTTCATTCATAAAATGTTGACCACTTTTCTAAAATAATAAAACTCTTTGCTAAGATTTAAAAAAATATCGTTCGTTTTAGACGGAGCATTTTAAAACCGTGCGTTTTACTTTACATTACCGCACTAGTGCGTGAACTTGGTGAAATAAAGAGACCCTTTACGAGCAAATATGTTATAAAAATATTTTATAAATATATATAAAAGATGGATTTATAGATAAAATTAACACTCATAGCATAGAGCAAGGTTTATTTTATTTCTTATTTTCTTTATCTTGCTAACGACCATCATTACTGTTCTCTACACCGTTTGCAAACCACCACTATGCGCCACAAAACCTTCCATTTTTAAACGACTTAAAAAAAAGGAGGAGGTTTTTCGAACAAATAGTTCCGCACCGCTACAACACCGCTAACTGCGACATCGACAGTGGAATGCAAACAACGTTAGTTTCAGGCCGCTTTGTTAGCTTTAGTGAGCTCTTGAAATTCTTGACATAGCGCTATTTGTTCGTTGGACAGAGAATGGCCCAGCATATTCAACAGGGCCATTCTAATTGCAAAGGGAACATTTGATAACATAACATAACACGCCTGGAATTCCCGAAGAGTTAGGCAGAGGTTACTACTAACAATAATCACATTAAAGAGCAGGTACATTGCAACTCATGCCGAGTACTTCTAGTTTTTTTTTTTATAAATTAAGGTGAAACGTAAAAATATACAAAAATTGTGGGTAGCTATTATAGTATCTGCCTACTACAGACACTCTATACTCACACTTATCATCCATATTCATACTTTTATTGGTTTTACATTAGCATATTACCAATCATTCCGTTTTTATAAATATTTTCTAATCCTTTGTTGTGACATGTTTACTTCAAGCATATTTGTCAGATGTCATTTACTTTTATTTTTGATTGTTACCAGCCAAACTCTCTATGAAGGTTTCATTAAGATTATATATTACTAAAAATTATTACCATCAATTCGTGAGTTCAATTTTTGTATTTTATATTTTATAGCGAATATTTGCTGTGTAAAGATATTCTGAGTTATATTTCTAAAAATATTATGTGCAGGGTTTTTGACCATTGTTACTGGCTGTTTTTAATACTGGCAGGTTGCGTCTTACTAGAGCGCAGCAGTTTTGAATCTAAAAAAGACATTGGAAGAAAAGAAACGGAAGATCAGGGTATAAAAGGGATTTCTGACAGATGCCCTGGTTCTAGTCTGGAGTTAAGAGTCGGTTCAGTCTGGACACGAGAAATCAATATAGTCTAAAATCAAGAAAACAGCTAAGTCTAGTTTGGAGTCAAGATCTGTCATATCTTGAGTTTTGAGCACAGCCTGGTGGAGTCAAAGAGCGGCCTTCGTTTAGTGCTGCCGTGGCTGTTGCTAACTGTCTGCTGGAAGCTGCTTTGCGAACTGACGAGCCTGGCACTGGGGCTCATTACCTGTCTGTTGGAAGCTGCTCTTCGAGCTGACGAGCCTGGCATTGGGCGGTACGTGTCTGCTGGTGGGTCCTACCAAATCGCCCTGCATCAAGTTCGTCGTGGTCAAGCTCATCTTAATCAAGCCAGCTTTCTACGACTGCAAGTTTGTCTTCAGTTACTATCACGCTCAGAGATTTGCGGAGATATTTAAAACGTTCTCGGTTAACCTGCCCTTCACTTTTGTACTAATTTATTGTATTTTTCATTTCATCATTTATTAAATTCATTTTCCCCTAATTACTTTTTTAATGTATAAATCTGTTTACTCCTTTCATCAAGGAATAAGCAAGTTTGTTACATTTTGGCGCCTAACGCAAAATCAAGTCTTGATCTTAAACATTTTCCCTAAATTCTAAAACAACTTCCACAAGAGATTATATTTGGTAACTATTTTCATCATATTTTCATCATATTACATCACTTAATCTACTTATACTCTTAAACACTTAAATCATATATTTATCTATATCATCTATGAATCTCATCAAAATAGGTTTAGTGTCGTGGGCTCGAACTATTATCGGCGCTGGTTCAGCGTAAAAGTATAGACTGCCACACATGTCAGTCCTTCAACGCTCTTGAATATTTCAAGTAGGTTATTTATTTTAGAATCCTTCTTAATAATAACTCAGACTCTCTTGACTCTCTCTCTCTCCCTTTTAATTTTAGACACTTTATTTTTAACTTTTTTATCTTATACTTACTCATGACTCATCTCTATCCTCTTCCCTTCTTCTAACTGTAGAGTTTTATTCGGTCTATTTAAACTCTATAGTTTTTATTTTCTATGTTCTTTCATTGGTTCTTAAACCATTAAAAGATTATTTTTAATCTTCTTCTATATCTGATCTTATCAGATAACTCTTTGAAGTGCTTTTAGGTACAAGTTACCTAACCTTCTATTATACTATTTTCTTATCAACTCTAAAAGTTGACTGAAGCGGGTTGCGACTTCCTTTAAATAAGCCTTCGCTAATCTTCAACTCTAAAAGTTGACTGAAGCGGGTTGCGACTTCCTCAAAATAAGCCTTCGCTAATCTTCAACTCTAAAGGTTGATTGGGGTGGATCCCTTATTAAAAGTCTTTATATTTCATCTTATTATGGGTTTTAGACGCGAGCGGATTACAACTCCAAAAATAAGCCTACTGTTATTGATTTATCAGGTGGAGTAGTGATCATTGAATGTGAATCCTACCTGGCCTAACTTCGTAAGATGTCGGTGTGTTTGAATGAGTTATGAAAGTTTTGTGAATGTTGTAATACTTTAACCTCACCAAAATTTTTGTTCTAGGCCAAAAATTTTCTCGGGGTCGTTGGGGAAATATAGTATCTGCCTACTACAGACACTCTATACTCACACTTATCATCCATATTCATACTTTTATTGGTTTTACATTAGCATATTACCAATCATTCCGTTTTTATAAATATTTTCTAATCCTTTGTTGTGACATGTTTACTTCAAGCATATTTGTCAGATGTCATTTACTTTTATTTTTGATTGTTACCAGCCAAACTCTCTATGAAGGTTTCATTAAGATTATATATTACTAAAAATTATTACCATCAATTCGTGAGTTCAATTTTTGTATTTTATATTTAATAGCGAATATTTGCTGTGTAAAGATATTCTGAGTTATATTTCTAAAAATATTATGTGCAGGGTTTTTGACCATTGTTACTGGCTGTTTTTAATACTGGCAGGTTGCGTCTTACTAGAGCGCAGCAGTTTTGAATCTAAAAAAGACATTGGAAGAAAAGAAACGGAAGATCAGGGTATAAAAGGGATTTCTGACAGATGCCCTGGTTCTAGTCTGGAGTTAAGAGTCGGTTCAGTCTGGACACGAGAAATCAGTATAGTCTAAAATCAAGAAAACAGCTAAGTCTAGTTTGGAGTCAAGATCTGTCATATCTTGAGTTTTGAGCACAGCCTGGTGGAGTCAAAGAGCGGCCTTCGTTTAGTGCTGCCGTGGCTGTTGCTAACTGTCTGCTGGAAGCTGCTTTGCGAACTGACGAGCCTGGCACTGGGGCTCATTACCTGTCTGTTGGAAGCTGCTCTTCGAGCTGACGAGCCTGGCATTGGGCGGTACGTGTCTGCTGGTGGGTCCTACCAAATCGCCCTGCATCAAGTTCGTCGTGGTCAAGCTCATCTTAATCAAGCCAGCTTTCTACGACTGCAAGTTTGTCTTCAGTTACTATCACGCTCAGAGATTTGCGGAGATATTTAAAACGTTCTCGGTTAACCTGCCCTTCACTTTTGTACTAATTTATTGTATTTTTCATTTCATCATTTATTAAATTCATTTTCCCCTAATTACTTTTTTAATGTATAAATCTGTTTACTCCTTTCATCAAGGAATAAGCAAGTTTGTTACACTATGTCCTAAACTGTCAAAATAAATTGTCTGAGAATTCAGTGCTCATATCTCAGACGTTTTTACTCATCTATGGACGGGATTGAAACGATAGCAATTCAACTTGGTAATGAATTTTTTTGAAAAAATATAATTTTATAAGACGAAAAGAGTGTTATGCACCCGAGATTTGTTGAGAGATTTCTTGTCCACTAATCAGAGTCGTTAGCCAAACCTGTAACAATAAACAAGTGCGAAATATTACAAATAACCATAAATTGCACATTGGTATTATAGTCATTGCCTAATAGTGCTACTGCGTCGAGTTCATGCATCGCTGCCGAGGCCGTGGTATCAAATGAGAGTTTGTACAATGTCCTTTAATTGTTTAGTTTAATTTGTCGCTGCTATTTCACTCACAAGTCTGTTTGAATTTAGAACACGAATTCGAGTGTAGCAGCTGTCAATGTCGTCTGTTTATGAAATTGAATTCCATACTGACGGCTATTGCTGTACCTACCGAACTATGAATACAGTCATCGAAGTTGTGAGTTCATTCGATTCAAAATTGATTGAGCCTTAACTGTTATCGACATTTGATATCCAAACCTATGTATATATTTTTTATTACCATTGCTGTTTAAAACATGTCATCATAATCCTGCCCTTAGCTCAATTTATTTGTTGCATGTTTCCTTTTTCCATACTTCTCTATTACTAGTCATCTCGGCAGTTACCTCCTTAATAGCTATATCATTCTTCAAACAATCCATCCATCGCTTGTTTGGTCTTCCTCTACTCTTATAGACATCTACATTCATACTCAACGTTTTCCTCATTCCTCCGCATCACATGTCAATACCACGATAACTGATTAAGACACAATTTTTCAACTTGCCTTTAAAACAAGTGGTTAATAAAATATTTCATTTCTATATTTGATTGATACATTTTTCTGGCTATTGCCCCAAAACGGATTTGTTTACGTGGGCAAATGATGGCATAGTTGGTCCATTGAATCGTGATTGAGCCACGCTTATAGGTACAATATCGAAATCTTTGGGGTACATAGCAAATGGAATAACCAATAACATCTGTTTTTGGCATGGACCTTTGAACTTTGGTCCATCGGTCTGTTGCGTCATATAGGATTAGGTGGATAGGTTTTCTGGTAGCGGTTTTGTTGGAAAGGACTTTTTGCGATGAGACAATCGCAAATTGACGATATGGAGCAAGAACCCTGTCAAACAAACGGGATGAGTTTCGTTCTGTCGTTGTTGCATACTCGTGGTAGGATTACGTACTCGTGCGTGTATGATAAATCTGTGGTGCTTTATTTGCACATTGGTAAGCTTTACGTTGAAATGAGATATTTTTGCCCCAACGGTAGGAATTTCTCGCGTTTACAAACATTTAAACACACATAAACAAACAGCCAGACTCGGAACCTGTAGGCCATACAAATATTTGTTCCATGCAGGGATCGCACCCGCGACAAGCAGCCACTGCGCCAACCGTGTCGGCTATGCTTAAGGCTTTATTACTGGAATTTTATTACTTTATTATTATTCTGGAACCCCTTGCTAAGAATGTGTTTTCCAATAGCTATACTGCTCTAGAGAACAGGTTACTTCTAAATAAACTTGATTGATCGTTGTCTTCATCATTGTTACTATACGATGAAATTCAAGAAGTGAAATTCACGGCGACCAATCAAGCTATACAATACCAGTTTATGCGGAACTCTCATTGTATTGGTAATCTATTCAAAACGAAGTCAAGTTAAACTGGAGATGTATAGCCTTATGTGTCGCTGTATATATTGGTCATACGAAATGTTGCTCGACGTGTCTACAACATTCCAAATATGTGCGTTCCATTTCACTTCCAATTACAATCGTCGGCACAAATCCTAACAAGAGACAACGCAGTGAGTAATACTGTTAAGATATAATCCATATGCTAACCGAGGTAATTGCTAGTACGATATTCCATTGTGTGAAGTTTCCTGACAGTTGGAATTTGATTTTCATTAAGTTCGGTGCGTCGTGACTTGTGCGTGTTTGGAATTTGCCATAACGGTTTCTAGGATTCTAAGTAGGGAAGTAATTTCTTGATTAGCTTTGAAAATTTAACTCTCATTTTACTAACGAATAAAACACAGCAAGGTAGCATGTTTTGAATTTTTGCAATATTAATTTAGGTACTACGGTCGTGATTTTGTTTCCAAACTTACAATCAATTAAGTGATTTGGGAAAAACTATTTAACTGGCTATGGATAAAGTTCAGTTTGCACCAGAACTATAAACATTTTATGACCTTTTCATAAGTCAAATAGTCACTGAAATCAACTTATTATTTAGCACTATTATGGAATTGACATTGAATTTTCTCTGAAATGCTTCTCTTCTGTTATTTCAGTAACTAGTTTTTAACCCTTATACAAACGCGAGCCCATGTGGAAGTTATAAAAAAAAGTAGGGTGGTTTTAGGGTAAATAAAAGCTGCTGATTCCATTTTTTCCATAATATTATAAAAAAAATTAGGGGATGAGGGTGTTTTTTCGGTGGTAAATAATTTACCATTGTCCGTTGTAATGTATACCATTTTGCAATTGAGTGGTAAAATAGTTACCATTGTTTGTTGTGGTACATATTTTTTTCTATACTAGTTGTTTTTTCGTGCTCTACCTATTTATTGTTGGTATACAAATAAAAATGCAATTTTTTATATATTTTTTATTTAATAAGACATCACATTCAGACAGATCAGACAGTTCGTCAAGACCATCGACGAGTGCCTGTATGTTATTTTCATTTAATCCCCTTCACCGCGCCATGGCCCTGGAAATAAATTACATGACGTTATAATAGCTTATTACTCAAAAAAACAAACAAAATAAAATCGGGATGATAAACAAACATTTTATATACGGATTTGAATTTTCATCAAAGCATTATTAAACAAAGGTATAATATTTACCACATCTTTGAAATTTTAAAAAAAATATACACAAGCGCTTATAGCAGCAGTAAATTGTCGAAAAAGGACAATAACTTAGTTTATTATATGTATCTGAATCATAAAACTACTTACCAAATTTTTTGTTGAACAAACTTTCAAAAAGATTTTCGTGTGGCGGCAAAATCACGACTTTTTCTGTCAAAAAAACGGTTTGTCAACTTTGACATGTCAAAACAGTGACAGGTGACGTTAAAAAGTTTTGTTTTGTCAGGAATCAAATAAAGAAACTACTCACGTTTTAAAAAACAAATTGTTTGTTCCTCCAAGGTTATCAGATGAAAAAATAAAATGGTTTTTATTAACTGGTACGAGGTGGTAAAATAGTTACCATTATTTTAATAAGGGTTAATTGTTAGTATGTATACAACCTGTTTTTTTGTATCCCATAACCCTAGGATATAATTGAGAGCATATCAAAGAATTAACTGGCATATGAATTATGTTTCAATCATACTTTTTTTTTAGTTTTTTCGCTTTTACTTAGCTTTAAATATGAATTATTGGTTTGAATAAAAATAATTACTCGTATTTATCAATGAAACTACTACTATTTTACTACACTACTACGATGTTGGCAACCTCGCAAAAGTAAAGATCATACTGGTAACAATTTTTGACCTAAGTAAACTATGATTGATGACATCTCTGAAACTATGAATTTTTGGACCACCTACTCTATATATTTTATATATTTATTATAGAACTTTTAGTATTATTTTTACCTACAGAATAGAACCCTAGAGTTATGGGATATAAAAAAAACA
This sequence comes from Cerastis leucographa, assembly GCA_963082945.1. Lineage (NCBI taxonomy): Eukaryota > Metazoa > Arthropoda > Insecta > Lepidoptera > Noctuidae > Cerastis > Cerastis leucographa. The sequence continues at coordinate 11,971,685 of OY720356.1, read as the reverse complement.
GGTTGTATAGTTAGTTACTATACAAAAACTTGAAAATGACTGAACTGACTTGAAACAACACAATTTAGCTTAAAAGTAGTGACATTCCCAAACGAAAATTCTTTGAAACAATACTGACGTTAAACCATATCGCACCAAAAGATCAGAGATAGTAACCAAATTACTTGTAGAACAACAAAACTCGTACAAGCCACAAGTTTAATTACCGGAATACTAATTGTATTTATCACCGCATGTCGGCTAAGGGCTGACAGCGGACGGGAACAGGGGCCAACTACTGAAATATACCGTCCTTGGCCGGGATTTATACAAAGTACGACGCAGAATGACTTGACAAGACTCTTTATTCTGTATTCGGCGATCGTTAGAGACTGGAATACTAAGATCATGGTATTTTTATTTCGTGTTTTTGTTGTTGAATAGATTTTCGAGCAAAAGCTGGCAGCTTAAGAGATGATAAGAAAATAGAACTTTTATTTGTTAAAATTTGTAAGAAAGTAGCTGTCCCGCGCAACTTCGTCTGCGTCACATTTTCCCCGTTTTCGCAACATTTTTCATTGCTGCTCCACTCCTATTGGTTGTAGCGTGATGCTATATAGTCTATAGCGTTTCTCGATAAATGGGCAATCTAAAACTGAAAGAATTTTTCAAATCGGATCAGTAGTTCCTGAGATTAGCGCGTTCAAGCAAACAAACAAACTCTTCAGCTTTATAATATTAATAATATAATATCATATATAATATATAGTATAGATTAGATAATTGTTTCTGTAAGAAGTAGTGATAGCCTAGTGGTGTGACCGTCGGCCTGCTAAGTCATAGGTCTCAAGTTCGAACCCAAGACACGCACCACAGATTTTTCGGATTCATGTGCGTAGGTATTGTAAAACACTTGCTTCGGTGAAGGAAAACATCATGAGGAAACCAGCGCGCCTGAAAGATATTCCTCGACGCATGTAAGGCCAAGTCAGAGGCCAATGGCCGGCATAAAAACTCTGACACCAGGTAAGGCATTAACCACGCGATGAAGAAAACCGTACAAGTGCGAGTCGGACTTGCTCACCGAGGGCTCCGTACTATTTTGTAAAGACAAAATTTTATGATTATTTAACAACAAACGGATAGTTTTAAAAATTTTCCCTGTTTTTGTAGTATAAGACAATATTACTTGCCAAATTTCATAGTTTTAGGTCAACGGAAAGTACCCTATAAATTTTGATTCCCTTGAATCTCTTGTCGAAATATACGTTTTTTGCGGCAGAATTTTGATTTTTGCACAGCTTCAAGGAAACGTAGACTTGAGTATGTGGTTTTAATTTCAACTCGATATCACCACGCGGTACCGAGATAAAGGGACAGACATATAGACAACAGAGTGATCCTGTTAGGGTTCCGTTTTTTCCTTTTAAGGTACGGAACCCTAAAATTGTTTTCTGTTTTAATCTCTTTTATTTTTGCAAAGACTCTGAAACAAGCCTGAGTTAAAGGTATGACCCACAACATAAATTGAAAAAAAAAAATACCCCGACTCAAAAAACCTCTAAAAAAACAAAAATAAATGAATCCAAACTTCGTTACGTCGGGGGTCCGCTTTGTTTTGTGTTCTTGTGCTGAGTGGCCTACTTAGCGGTCCCCCGACGCTTTTTTTGAGTCGGGGGTTTTCAAATTTCACTTTTCTCGGTGTTGCGCCTTTTCTCGATAATTAACGAAAAAAAGGAAAGCTGTAAATAAATAAAAACTGACCTTTTGGGGGGGGGGGAAGCCGCCCCCCTGGCGATTCCCATGGTAACAAGTGACAAGATTTCAAAATTCGAATCAACCAGACCTGTGGAAGTTCGTGGTGGTTCGTTCGTTCGTGGTTCGTGTGGTTGTTCGTATTATGGAATATCGGGAACTCGAAACAAACAGTAAACATGGTAAAAATCCCGTTACAAATGTTATTGATAGTGCCTGTGGAAGTTGTTTATATCCCTTCATCAACTAGAAAAGAGGTGATTATCTTCAAACGGCTGAGCAGATTTTCTCGAAACATAGCTAAGAACATTCTCGATGAAAAAACACCTTTCAAACCAACCAATTTTATCAAAATCGGTTCCACCCTTTAGGAGCTACGTTGCCACACAGAAACACACGCCAAACTTATAACCCCCTCTTTTTTGCTCGGGGGTTAAAAAATCTACATTCACACTCGGATTCAAAGAGGCTTCTTCAGAAAAGTCTTTTTTTCGTGTTAAGGTTTACTAATTTATCCAAATAAGCGAACCTTTTCAAAACTCACGTTTAGTAACTTCAAAGCATTTACAAGTTAATATTCCTGTATAAAAAGCCTAGGATTTCGTTATCACATAAACATCAATTTGGTAATAAAATTAATGTTTCTGTGTCCTGTCCACCTTCCTGCGATAAAACCAAAGAGGAAAATAGAACAATACCATTAGGTCAGCGTCGTACGATTGGAGCGCCGATGAAGCGAATAAGTGGTAGTTCACAACGATCGTAAAAACCTGTTGATCGGACTCATAAATGTCGTCTGTTGAGAACTGGCGATAATTGGCGCGTGAGAAATGTGACACACGGTTTATAAGGAAAGTCTTGAAATCTTTTGTATGGTGTTATTTTGTTAGAGCAGCTAATAATGCTGGAGTAATTTATTTTTAGAGAACGTTACTATTCATGCATTTTTATCTTCTTAAGAGGGGACTCTAGTGTGCCTTTTTCCATACAAACGTATTGCGACATGTTAATAAGATATAATTTATGCAACTACATAAAATTTCACGCCATCTGTATCTTTTGACGCATATAGAAACACATAGTAGGTGCGGTATACTATTTGCCATTTGTATATAGCAAACTATTAAAAGTGCAGTTTTCATGTTAATTTTCTCGAAATGTTGAAGGAAAAAGCTATTTCCCTCCTTGTATTTTTCCTGCGGATTCTTTATATTTTATTACATAATAATACTGTGACAATACTCACTTTATAAGCTGTGAAAGCTTCCGTTATTTACTTCGCTTCGCTTTTAACTTAACTTCATTTCTATCGTAACTTTATTACAGAAAATATTTTATTCAAACTCAAGCATTATGAGTTAACAAGGGTACATTGTGAAAAAAAAACAGATGCAGTAACATTACATCACGCCTTTAATCCACGAAAGACAGCGACAGTATGTGCTAACCCCTCTACAGTCCCACGGAATACGCCAGGGGGGTAACTACTTAATAAACGCTGTCTGTACCTACAGCTACACCCACATTTCGCCAGATATGTCTATGAAAGTAAGTTAGGTTGTCACAGATGTAGTGTAATAAATAAATAGCTTTAAGCTGATTTAAATAAATAAGACTGGCTTAATCTAGGTACTCCATTCCCCAATAGCGTTTAGATATCTGTCAATGAACTGATTTCTTCAAGAGGAATGGTTCTTGTTAAGACGACTTTCAATTGTTTTTAAGAAAGGTATCGTAATTTGCAGCAATATTGATGCAGGTCTACCTAAATTAAATAACTGTTAAACTTCCATCTCAATGTTCTTTATACAATTCCTACAAAATCTAGAAATATGAGAACAAGAGTAGGTGGAGGAAGACTAAAAAAACCATGGATAGACTGTGTGAAGGATGAAATGGTTAGATATATTATATGGTTACTGCTGCGATAAGAGTAATACAAGGTGTTGTTTTGCAACCTCGTCAAATTTCAGGAGGTGGTTACAAAAGACAAAAATAATCAATTAAAATTACGGTACCTAGTTAATTATTAATAAACGCTGATTTTTTTGGTTGTTTAAGTTTGACAACATTTCAGAATAACCCCTTTAACGTGGTATATGGAGTAAGAAATTATCGAATAAACGTTTGAAATTGTTTGTATTTGTGTAAGCGAGGTTATAGGGCAAGAACCAGACGGGCCACGTTTAAAACACGGGTGGTTCGTACTTACCGATTTCCGTAAAAAAGAAAAAAAAGAAAAATTACCTACCCATTTTATTATTGATTCGGGACAAGAATCATTTGCATAGTTACCTCCTTGAATTTGACGAGGTTGCAAAACAACGCCTTGTATAGAAGACATGCTGCGCCGATCCCAAACAAATTGGAATAAGGCCGGAGAATGGTGATGATGTTCTAAAATAATTACATAAAAGAAATTTAGACATAACCCTTTTTAAACAATACATCATCATCAGCCTATAATGTTCCCACTGCTGGGACACAAGCCTCCTCTCTATGTGAGGGCTGTAATCCACCGCGCGGACCCTATGCGGGTCGGTAGATGACACATGTCTTCGAATTTTCAGTTCTAGTAAATGCTGGTTTCCTCACGATGTTTTCCTTCACCTTTTTGAGAGCACCGGTGATGAAAAAAATCCAAAAAGTAATGCTGTCTCAAAATCAAAATATTTTTATTTCACATAGGCCTACAAGTGCCCATCACTTGTAAAACGTCGACAAAAAGGTGCTCGGTTCGGGTTGGTCGTTTCCTATGGAGAAGTACCGGCAAGAAATTCCATGGGTAATACTCTTTTAACGTGGGTTCGAAACTTCGAACCCACACGGCTTACTGCTTGTAAGTCGGGGCTGCCACCATTGGGCGACCGCTGCTCTCTTAAACAATACACCATAATTCAAAACCAGTATTAAAAATTTAAACTAAAACAATAGTGGCAGTGCCAGTATTCAACTTTTAATAAAAGCGCCTTTGTTAGGTGAAGTATTTAATAGACTTTATTACAGACTGTTCGCTAATGAAGTCCTCCGAAGAGCTTGATAAATAAGTTGCAGTGTTTCATACATATTTCATTTATCGTTGAATATAAGGAAAGTGGGTCAGGTATACCTTGGTTTACCTGACCCACTTTACTATTACGACTACTTACAAATGCCGTACTTTTAACTTTGAAATCGAGCGGTACAAATTTCAACATAAGGCACGCCTAACCATGCACCCAAACCCACTAGTAACTGACCCACCTTCTATACGTGAGAGGCGCAGCACTGGCTGCTCCACCACAACGCCATATTATGAGCTGGAATAAATTCGCTTATGGTCTGACGATCACCCACGCCCACTTGGAAAATTCATACCTATAAATATCACAAAATGAATGCCGCAGTTTTAGTAGATTTTCACAATTGGGGGTTATTCTGGCCCTTAAACATTTGTATATTTATTAATTGTAGTTTACCACGCGACCTTGTACTACCAACGTTGTGTTCACCATATATCACCTTCTAAATCATTTTATCAAAATAACATTTTTTATTCCAACCGAAAGACAGTATCGATACCAAAAAACCTTTGAAATGGAATATTTACGTAATTGTCACGTTATTGCGTGCCGTTCACGGGGCACCGGATTTTAGCTCGTTTACATAACTAGGTGTCGGTTATGTCAGCTTTGGACGAACAAACATTTGTTTTATGAAGCCAAAAAAGGGGAGATTATTCGGTTTTTTGTATACCTACGGATACAGCGTCGAGGAGAAAATGTTTGGAATATTATTCAGGTTGTTGTGTTCTGACAACCGGTACTTTTTTGTGAAATCGGTGTACAGTTAACTCGTATCTATGTTTTGTGTTTAGCTAACGACTTGAAATGATTAAAAAAATATAGAAAACCCATACCCATAGTGAATGGGGTTAACATCTTGACTGGGAACTTAAAAAATTACATTTAAGGCATCTTAAATAAAAGATAGACCATGTATACTTAATGGTCTATCTTTTATTTAAACACTACGACAACTTGTGTGTGACTGGGGGGAGGTTTGGTTCATCCGATTGGTCTGGCTGCTCACAAAAAGCATTAAAATAGTTTCCTGAATATCATGTATAAAAATCAAGACTGATATTAAAGGTGAAGTTACATTATTTTTTTGGGAGCTTTAAAGCGTCTGGTAAAAGTTATCACAGACGGAAAGTGACTGGCAGTATTGATTATTAATTTTTAACTATTTTCTCTAAAACATACGTAAAAATCAGCACTGAGACATCAAGAAATGTTAATACTATTTTTACTTACCTAGCATCGGGTACCTATAAATTTGCCGCGGGCCAAAGCTAGCGGGTACGCATACACTTAAAGTACATAATTACTCAACTACTTAATCCCATACTTTTAGTTTCTGAGAAAATAAGTAGCATCTGAGGGCCCTGGGATCTTGGACTAAAATGATAATCCAACCGGGAAAGTTGTCTGTCTTTCGGGATTTAAAAAATATATTTTCAGTTTGTTTCAAAGTTACAACACAAAATTAATAACAAAACAATTAGGTTAAAAAATAATAATTAAATAACGATCAAAACTGTTTTCGCCATTTATTCGCGCAAGACATGAATTGATCACCATACAATTTCATTCATTAACTTTAACGGCCGATGGCTTTAACTTGGCAACAATTTTTACACAACACATTTTGTCTAAAAAATTATTGCTAAGTTACTTATTTTAACAGGACAAGATCAGGATGGAGTCATCATTGTCCTGTAGTCGTCAGGATTGTAACTTCATACAAAAAAATAGTGCGTGGAGTCCCTCCGCGCGGAAGAAGTGAAACTTCGTGAAACTACACTCATGCGTTCGAGTGCCACGCATCGCACGCACGATCACTCTCATTATTTTTTATTGAGCTTCTTCTAAATAATATTTTATTGTTGTACACTTTTTATTAAATAAGTTTATCGAGGTTATTCTACTCATGGAAATTGAGCGAAGGCTGGTCACACCGAAGAGTCGAATGCATGACTGTTTGCACGCCATCTTGCGTACCTAGTAGAACTACGTAGTCACAAATCTTGTAATAGCGCCATCTCTTAGTGGGTAATAGAAAATATTCCCCCTCCATGAAAACGTTAACTTGTTGGAAGTCGCATAAGAAGTTTCACTTCAAAAATATTAATTATCATCGGCCTAGCGTTTTATTAACTATGTTGGGGTCGGCTTCTAGTCTAACCGGATGCAGCTGAATACCAATATTTTACATGGAGCGACTGTCTAACTGACCTCCACAACCCAGTGAGTACTGGGTAATACGATACCAATTGCTAAGACGGGTTGAAAGACTTTCGTGCTACTGACTACGTGTAACGACTGTCAAAGATCTACCAATGACAGGCGGGAACAACGGCTTAACGTGCTCTACGAGGCACAGAGGAAACTCGGTATGTAACGGGTGGTCACCCATCCACGGACCAAAATACGCAAGCGCGACTTAACCTCAAGATCGATTCGAGCGGCTGTTATTAATTAGCCACGAGCTCTTCTCAAAAAAACTTAATGAAAGAAAAAATAAAAGTCTTTTAGTCGATGTTTGGTACAGTAGCCTACACGTCATCGTTAACTTGACCAGTAAAACCTGACCTCCATTTATATTAAATCTCCGTACTATGCTAGGCCAACTCAAAATCATTAATTTTAATGTGCAACAAACATATTTGAAATTGAATGAACAATTCTCTCTACGATTTCTCTTTTATACTCGCACTTGCACCCACGTTAATTTACTTTGTCATGCAGTTTCTTTATATTCTTTTTAAATAAACAGGTACTAGCTGCGACTGCACATGATGTGCATCTTTCTGATATGAATGAAAACACAAATTTTAATGATAAGAACAATAACAACATCACTGCGATATTAGCCAAATTAAATTGTAGTAATTGTATAGTACCTATGACAATGGTCCTAATTGAATTGAAACTTCTTATGCGACTTCCAACAAGTTTGCGTTAAACATTTAACGCTACCATGGAGGGGGAATAGAAAGAGATAGAGCGAGAGTGAATGCGTGGCACTCGAACGCATGCGTATAGTATTACGAAGTTTCACTTCTTCCGCGCGGAGGGACTCCACGCACTATTTTTTAACGAGCATCTAATGCTCGTTAAAAAATAATATAAAAAAATAAAATAATAACCATATTGGTAAATGTCATTATGACAAACATAATTTGGGTAACTATATTGTTTACTTGACATCAAATCAAACCAATTTTTTATATTTATTTTTTTATTGAATTGTCTGATGGAAATTGATTTTAATTATTTCTGTATAAAAAACAAAAAAAAAAAACGATTAACTGAAATGTTCAACCATTGTTATTACCGTTCATAACTCTGGGAAGAGAACTGTGACCTGAAATACAGGCTCAGCCTAGCTCGGGCGCAGTTGCTCACATTTTATTATTTGTGCTTAATTCTAACTGCTAAAATTCGGTTCAACTTGTAATATTTTTATGGAAACAAATAAACTTATTATTAAACTTATTATTACTAGCTTTTCATTCTGACGTAAAGTTATCAAAATCCGTTCGGTAGCTTTTTCGTGAAAGAATAAAAAACATCCATACATCCTGACAAACTTTCGCGTTCATAATATTAGTAAGATTTGTTTAGTTACGTATTTGCCTGTTTGATTATGTTTTATTTAGTGTTGCCCAAAATCGGTCTTGGTCTTGTTCTTGCATTTTTGCAAGACCAAGACCAAGACCGACTTATTGTAGCAAGACCAAGTCCAAGACTGAACCCTGCAAGAAATGAGCAAGACAAGACTAAGCCTGCGAGACTCTTGCGTGTCGCAGTTCATTTAAAAAAAAAAAAATATTGATATACTTAGTCAAAAAATATACCTGTTAACATTACAATTGACAAAATATACGTTCCAGAAAACCACAGCGGTTTGTTAGGAACGTTTGGAAAGTCAAACTGAGATTTGTGCGTAATTTATTTTTATTATTGGCACAGACGGTACACATCAAGCTACTATCAATTTGTCAAATTTCTTAAACAGATTTTCAACTTCATCGCCAAAGCATTAAGGTTCAAGGTTGATTGGGAAAGTTTTTCGTTCCCCGAATAAACCGTTGGTCGGTCGGTGTATTGTATGTACCTACTTATTTGATATTTACCGACAAAGACGCCGCGGTTTATCAAAGACTGTGCAACAAGTGTATCACACAGCATTTGACACTGTTTGAGCGCCGCCGCATTCGCCGCTATTCGAAATAGGTAAAAACTTAGTCCGCTCCTAGACTTTGTGTCGCCGCCACTGCCCATGTTCCAAAAAATTAAATAAGTTTCCGGGTGCTCAGAACGGACACAAATAGATTATGTTCATAATTATGTTGACGTTGTCCTCGCAAGGAAGATTGTAGTCGTAAGGATAAGAATAGGTACCTAGACATTTTTAAAAGTTAGTAATAATAATACAGTTATTAGTTATATTATTATTATCTAACCTTTATAATTAGACATGCACTGAACATTTGGAAGCGGGTGATTTTATTTAACACTCTTTAAACGTGCTAAAACTGTCAAATGAGCGACGTCATAAGAGTGTGATTATAAAACACAAAATGCGTAAAGCATTTTGTGTTTTATTATCACACTCTTTCAAAAATCGAGATTTGAGGTGTCGGTTTGATCAACTTCTATCGTACCGACTCTATTAGCGAGTTACCTCCATAAAACCAGCAGGCAACGTACTTAGGCAAGTTCCACTAAAAGGGGAAAACAATACACATAATATTATTTGCATAATTATCCACACTTTATTGTTACGCAGGCACAATACCTATCTGTTAACACTTCTGTTTTTTAATCTTTCAAATAATTATTATCTTCATATATCGTCACAAGCCACAATAAGTAATCAAAAAACGACATGTCTGATACATGAAGAGTTTAGGATAGCCACTAAACACGCACAGAAAATCATTATAGGTACGTACCTAAAGTTAGAAATAACCCGACTCTACAATGCGTAATTTTTTTGTAATTATTGTCAAGTTAATTTAATTAATTTAGTGGTTTACTATGCCTAGGTCAATCTAAGGTCAACATGTACCTACTCTGTTACGTTGATTTAAGATCTAAACTAACGTGTTCAATAAATAATAGGTAATGGGCTAAAATGTATTTGCAAGACTTGCGAGACTCTTGCTGCAAGACCAAGACCAAGACTGAGAGCGCAATACCAAGACCAAGACCAGGTGTACTGACGCAAGACCAAGACCAAGACTGGGCCAAGTCTCGTCTTGGTCTTGCATTTGGGCAACACTAGTTTTATTTGCTCGAAATTTCGAGTCGAAAGTAAGAAATACGAAAACAATATCAGAATTTTCTCGTCTCACACATTGCATTGAAGAAACTAAATTCGTTCACGAGAAACTTTATCGTATCTCGTCTGTACAAGAATTGTATTGACAAGAGTTTGGCATGTGCCAGCAATTTTCAATGTTCAGAGCTAGTATTTGAGTAGGTGTACACTTTACACACGGACACATCAAACTTACCAGTATGACATGGTCTCGCTTTGTATAGATATCCCGTACAATGAGAGTTCCACATAAACTGGTTTTCGTACATACGATGATCATATGGTGCATGGAGAAATCAGACTAACGCCAACATTTTGTTTTTCAACACTTGTTTACCACCGACCTCTCTCTATCAAAGATACTTAAGTGCCAAAGGTTCCTTATAGTACTGGGTTCAGCCCGATCACTATGTACGGTAAGCCTATGCCTTGGGAGAAGCAAGCCAAGTACTTAGGAGTCTTACTTGATAACCACCTGTCTTTCGCGGCGCACATCAAAGCAGCTCGCGACCGAGCTGCCTTTGCTATGGGTAGGCTTCATTTCATGATTTCGGCAAAAAACAAGTTGTCACTCAAGTGCAAGTTGCGCCTTTATACCGCGGTGATCCGCCCCATTATGACGTACGCTTGCGTCGTGTACGCTCACACCAAGCCTAAGTACATCCATAGGATACAAATCTGACAGAACCGGTTCTTACGTAGAGTCATGGGAGCCACTTTTTATGTCCGTAATGACCGTCTACACGTAGACCTTAGAATGCCCACCGTCCTTCAGTTTATGAAACGTCTTTCGAAGCGTTTCTTCGATAACGCCATTAAACACCGTAATCCCCTGATCGCAGCGGCCGCCCGTTACGAACCCTTGCGCATTAGTACAGTACGCCGTCCTAGGCATACCCTCCTCACTCCAGATGATGCTATCACCCTCCTCCAGGAGAGTAGCAAAGAGACTAGCACTCTTAAAAAGTTCCGACTCAAACCACCGTCTTTCCGACCTCGCCGTCGAGGTCCGTCGCGACGTCCCAGTCCATGCCCTCCCCGACCCTCGCTCGAGCCAGCCCGCGATGCTGTGCCAGTAATTTTAAATCAGCCCCTAAATAATGATACCATTCAGATCCAGCCTGTCCCCATGCAGCCTCCCCCAGCGACGCCCTAAGCCGAGGTTCGTACCCCACAGGGGGTGCCCTTAGCGTGCAGTCGCTTAGTTTGTAAGTTTTTATGCCCTGGCTGGAGGCCTTACTCTTAAGGCACCCACAGGATAGTCCGGTTAAGCAGACGACAACCTCATAGGTTGAACTGCGAGATGCCATTCACAAAAAAAAAAAAATAGTACTGGGTATTGGTACTCGTATTATTCAAAAACGCTGATTGAAGTTGAAATAAATACGTCTAAAGGACATCGCAAAATGTATGGTTAAACACACGTTGATCATTACTTAATTTTATGCCGTGATGACCTTTACATGGATGAATTTACTTTACATAAAAATTATTCTATGTGCCATTCCAGACAATTATTAGCTATGCCGAAATTTCATACAGATCCATTCTGTAGTTTTTGCGTTAAAGATTAAAAAACATCCATAGGTACATAATCACAACCTTTCGCATTTATAATATTAGTAGGATTGTCCATATAGCAATATCTACACCACATTCTACAATGCATAGTTCGATGGTCGTACTTTGACCCTTTCGAACGTAGGACGCTGCTAATGCCACTTAACAGTACAATGGAGCGAGCCTCAACTCCATGCGAGCACTTACTGATGTCTGGAGGACTCGCTCAATCGAGTCCTATTTGTTTGAACATCTATTCCGATCGATAATGCATTCAAACAAGATTAATGCAATCTTGGTCGTCATTTGCAAGCTTGTGGGGTATTAATAACCGACTTCTAAAGAAAGAGTTTATGTATTAGGCCAGAATCTTATTTTTTTCACCGATGTTTTCGTGATTACTGGTCTGATTGAAGTGATTCTTTTTTCATTTGGTAGAGTAAGCTTGCGCAGTGGTCCCATATTAATTTTGCTTTGATATTTTATGAGTTATCCTCGATAATATGCATTTTCTGTTCTTCATGTGGGTGGATGATGTGCCAATAACTTTTATTTACAATGTAAAATTGATACTTGAGACGGATTTATGTGAGTTTATAGTTTTTTTGCTTATAATCTACAGCATTTATTTCATGAAAAAGGCTTGTATAACATACGTGTCTTTCAAAACACCTACCGCGCCTGCACCGTGCGGCAAGCGAAATGCACGACACTTGATTGACAGCGTGTTGAGATTTCTCACAGATGAGTATATCATGACATACTAGTACTACTACTACTACTACTAGTACTAGTAGACCCAGGTCAGAAATTAGTATCACGCTATTCTTCAACTGCTTTTGGTTTATCCATGAAGCGGAGGTTATGGAGGTCGTCTTACATTCATGCAATGTTGGAGAAGGCATACAAACAGTCCTGTAAATCTGACATTTATAATCCTCAATGTAGGCATCGTTAAAAGGCAGCTGGCAAGGAGTTCCGTACTTCGGGCAGCGTAATATTTAGAAAAGGCAATTTTTACTAAAGAACATTCTGTATTTACTAAATAAACTTATTTTCTTTCTTTATTTTCCCGAGTCACCAAAGAAAAAGTGCGTAAAAATGAATAAGTAAACATATTGCTGTATTCTGTGGCACTTATCTTCGACGGTATTCATAAATCTCCGATCTTTAGGAACTGTATTTTCCAAGAAGCGAAAGTCGTGGGCGGGGCGGTACGAGAAGGCGCACATATTTTAAGATCTTGCGTTATTTACAATACGTCTATTGTAATTCCTTTTATAGACTACGCAGAACAAATAGAAAGGTTTACGTTTTGTAAACATGTTGTGACTCGTGTAGTTATTTATAGATTCAGTTTTCATGATATAGGTTAGTTTTCAACTGAAGACAATTTGTGTGGTTTCACGAGTTTCATGAATAAAGCATGTGTATTTTTTTACAAGTTTTAAGGAGTGATAAACTGGATACTTATTTATTTGATTTTTTCAATGATAGAAATATATTCATAATCAACAGTTTTCCCAGCAATTTACCCGGAAAACCCTTTTCACTTGGAAATACTATTGAATTTTTCCGCCAGGCAACATTGCTTTAATCCAGACGGAAAAACAAATAAATGCCTATCTACTAAAATACTGGCAAGTAAGACTTTTCACATTCGTTCCTTCTCAATACAATGAATATTATCGAAAAGTCGAGGAAAGATAAACCAAAGACTACATTTAAAATCACTTGGCTTTAAACATCTTGAATGAAAATTCCCAAAGGCAAATAATATCGAGGATCAAATATTTAGAATACTTTGCGTAAACTTGGGACCTTTACGCAAATAAAACTTTTTCATTGACAGTAGGTAGAGCAAACGAAACAGTATCTTAATGCTTCAAACATAAAGTCATTTTCTTGATGTATAATTTATTCCGCAACGTTTGTCGCAAGATGTACACAATAGAACTTGCACGCTTGTATAGTCGTATATTAACGTGGGAAGTGCAAGATTTGAATAATCCGATTTTCCGATTACTTTTTCGAACGATTAAATGCTACAGAGGAGATACGATTCCTGCACATTCGCTCTGAAAGAAAAATTGTTTTTAAATCTTCGAATTTCGAATTTTAGACTATTTAAGGAATTAAATTAAACAATAAATACTCCTTTATGTACATAAGCAATGTTTAAGTGCTTGCTAGCTAACGTTTTTGTTTTTAGCTTGCTGCTAAAAAAATAAAAGTAGTAAGAACTCCTTTTTTTTCTTTTCACTAATACAAGTGACTGCTCTCTGGCCTACAAATCCCAACCTTAGCAGAAACTAAATCTTACATGAAACAGCTTTACCTATCTCATGCTCAAGTGCCACCCAACGGCAAATAAACATTGGTCAATACGCCTTTGTGAACAACTTTACTGAAATGTACCGTAAGGACTCTAAACGCTTACGGTCTGGTTCACTCTACTACATATACATATAATTATTTAGTCTTGTGGCAGTATGGGTTAAATTTGGAAAATGTCGGGATGTAATTACAAGCTTATAATAAACGTGCTCATGTATGTAAGTTGTCCGCTTCTACAAACCATTTTTCAACCACTACTTGTTGGTATCCCATTGAGCTGAAATTTTGCATATACCTTTAGTTCTGTTGACAATACATTTTTTGACAGACATGACTTGATCCTATAGCCAAGGTTTGCCTGCTCATGAGATGAACCCACAACGGTTAATAGCACGGCCGCGAACTTTATACACGCGTTTAGTGATGAATTTATCCGATGAAATAAGCATTATGACTTAAAGGTACAACCGTTAACCATAGCGGGAAGCTGTGCAATTGTTGCAAACAGTAACTGGCAGCAAGATCTACGAAAACATCTCCACAGAGTTTCATAAAAACCAGTTGTCTAACTGTGATTCATCATAGCGATTGGGAGGGTTCGCCGCCTGCAGTTCTTGTGGCTTTCGGAATTGTACCCTTATCTATATCGTTGTCCACCCATTTTTTTTTTTCTTTTTCATAATTTCAGCAATGTCTCCCTATTCGTGTTTGTACACACCACACACACCCACTATGTAGCCACCATGTAGCACACACCCATTGCAAATAAGTCGGTAATCAATTCTTCCAGAATAATGAAAACCCCTCCACACACACCATCTAGGTACACCTTTGCCGAACCCTTCTAGGATTACAGGCGTTATGTTATTTTATGTTAATACTGAAAAATGTATCATTGTTCTGTCTGAGAGCAGGAACTTGTTTCAGCGTCTTATTTTTTAATGTCTTCCTTCTTACGTATTGTGGCAGCTCGAAAGTTTTCCTATTAAAAAAAAAACCAACTTTATAATTATTTATCATACTTCAGTAGGCAATTATAGGTCGTTAAAATTTCTGATTAAGACGGTCGTAAACAGTCATCTGTCCTTAATTTTTTTTAGAACTGCGAAGTATTACTGTTGTGTGATTTTCTAACCATGACAATGCAAGATAGGCAAGTAGTTTCATGAATATAAATGTTATATATATTATCTTAGATCTCACCATCACACGTACAAACTATTTCTGATACACGATGATTACCAAAGCGCAAAATTTTCCTGGGAGATCTGTACGAAAGGTGATATTGTTTTCTTTTCTAATTAGGTACAAATGATTTTTTAGCAAAGTTTAAATGGTCTTACCATTTCTACTTATTTAATCTAAGATCGACTTATATTCCAATAAAGTTCTCCAAAAACCCAATACCTACATCCCCCATTTGCTTTACATCAAAACATGTCACACGAGTAACGCCAGACTTTCTCGCGTCTACGACGACAAGTCTCGCCCACGCCTTGGTACGTGACATCAAACATATTGGTTCAGCACTAACCATTCCAAGCACGTCGTTCCTCCTGACTTTTGAACGTAATAGAAAATAAAGTTTACGGTCTTAAATTGCTGTCGATTTTCCTCGTTGGCGCTTTTTATATCGTCTTGTCGTGGACGGTTGATTGCGAGTGAAAGCACGTAGTTGTAATTGTGTTCTATGTTTTTATTTATTGCAGATTTTTTATTCGCCACGTACAGTACATTTGAAGCCCTAAGAGTAATTTTGAGATACGAATGTCATCATGAATCAAGCCTTGATATTGAGTTCATTGACACAACACTCAAAATATTGAAGTATAAATATCTATAGTTTCCGGATTAATCACTGATTATACTAAGCTCAGATTCGAGACATTTGCAAACAACTCTCTAAGTCGCTACTCCAAAGTACCTAATTCAACATGAAGCCTACGGATCCTAAGAAAATTATTATTCACTCTTTGTTTTCGTGCTTTCAAAAATACGGATGGACCATGAGCGAGGGATTAATCTAGATGGCCAAAAGGAAATTGAAAATAGATTGTCTATTTACGGCACATCCACAAAAATGAAACAACAGCGCTCCAAATCCGATAAAAACCAATTTGATCTTATCTTTAAAACAAAAACTAGAAGAGCTTTACGATATGGAAATTCATAAAAAACAAGGATCGAAAAGTAATCTCATTTTTGTAAGCGTGTTAAAGCTTATTTTCGAATATTAAACGATACTTTTAAAACCTAATTGGCAGTAATAAACTGAACATTAATCACACGTCTAAATTATACGTAGGTAGATTCTATGGAAGTCTATTTTTTGGGCAACTAATTTCAACTTTCTGACATACGGATTTATTTTTCTGCACAGCAGTTTTGATGGAAAAAAAACAAACATACACAGAGACACAATGGGTGTTCTGAAAATATGTGCCGTGCTGAAATACAGGATGTTGACAGAATACACAATATGAGTATAAGTACCCTGTTGTGTGGTTTATGGCCCAAGTATAAGAAAAGGTTTAAAAGGTTGGTTTGCGAATCGATGCGGAAGCACGTTTAACAATACTCCTATTTATTTGTAGATCCTACCGATATAACAAGTGAAGTAAAACTAAATATAGCCATAGCTACATATGTATGTGTGTACCTACGTATGTACATGTCAGAAGTTTTATGAGACCACAGACGTAAAATGGGGTTTTGTACTGAGCACTAACTGTTGTACCGGCCTTCAAAACAATTTTTGGGCACATTTATAGGTCGGCAACCTTTTTAGGTACACGGGACCTTCACTGGTGAACCGTATATGAAAATATAATTAACCCTAGGCTAGGTCATCCAGTTCTAGGCAATTATGAGATGAGATACGCACAAAACACTTAGGTACTTATGGTTTGGTCCATTTGGGCAAGGTTGTCGACCTTGTGATTATATTATCGTTAAGAGAGTTTACAGCTATCACATCGTTAAATTCAAGTAAAAGCTCTGACGAGGTCACGTGCAATGGATACTTGAAGGTTAATATAGGGAAAATGGGGATCAAGAACCGATATAGTTTTCACCCTGATTTAGCCATAATGGAACAGTATAATGTTATGGTGGGTTATAAAACCTGTTGTTCTGAATGAGTTGGTTTGAATTTTATGGTACCTAGTTTGATTTTTGAACTTAGGCAGGTACTTTATGTTATAAGTTATGACATACCAAATATAAGTATAAATATAAGTTACGATATAACGAAATCGGTATCAGGACAGTGGCGCGAAAGACATTTTCGCGAAGGGCACTTGCGCAAACGGACATTTGCGCGATTAGACATATTATTATGCGCGACAAACCACAAAAACTACATTCATCAAGGAAATACTGAAAAATCCTCAGTGCCATCTTGGATTTTCCTTCTGACCTCATTTTCGTTATCCACGACCCCGAAAACCAAGAAAACGACACTCATGAAGCCATTAAGTCGTGCTAGTGTCCAGTCGCGCAAGTTTAAAATTTCCTGGATTCGGCGAAATCTGACGAAATCATTAAATTCTAGGTAGGTACCTATTTAAAATATATAAAAATTTCTTTTGAAACAGGCATAAAATTAAATTTATCTGGAAACCCTTAAAACCTTTGCAGTAATCCGTATGTTCGTCGAAAAGTGTTGAGTTTTTCTCTTCGAAAATAGCATATTTACCTTATGTTTACAGCCCAACCTTCAGCCAAGGACAGCTGTAACCGAATAAAAAGACACCACCTTGAATAATTGGAAAATGGTTGAGGAAAAATAAGGCTCAACAGTTTTCTTGCCTTTGTAAGAAATATGTAAAATCTTATTTATAAGATTGTTATAATTTAGTTCCACAAAGATTTCGTATTAATAAAATGTAAATCCATACTTGTATTTATTATGACGTTATGACACTGTGTTTCAAACCAATTAGGGAATGTGTCTTAAGTGTGCAGCTAATTTAAATAACAATCATTATAAGAAATTAAACTGTCTCTATGATTCATTAAACAGCACCCAAGAGCCAAAAAACTTTTACTGTAGTTTTGTAGGGTAGGTATCAAAGTCGCATGTTCTACGCTCGTGTTTTCGGAGAAAAAGGGTGACTAACATTACGGATGTGAATAATAATTCGAAAAGGTAACATTTTAAGGAAGAGAACTTATTTCTTAGCCCTTTCGACTTGACAAGTGTCTACATATTATTTACTTGTTAACTCATGAAAATAATGTGTGTGTGTGTTATTGAGTTTTCCATCAGGAATTAATTAATAGCAACCACGGTTTTTTTTTTGGTTTGTGCCCGGTTGATGGCAATAGGCTCGCCCCCTATCACTTGAGACATAAACATAACTGGAGATATGTCAGAGGTGTAACCATTAGTGCATCCATACGTAACCCTAACACTTCGGGGTAATGTAGTGCTAATCCGTTGTTTATTATGGTAAGGTTGTAAATTCAATATTCGGCGAAATATAGTTTTCCCAAAAACAAACCTGTCAACACGTACGCGAGACGACAACGTAAAACAAACATAATATGTAAGCGAGACGCCGAAATAGGACCCTTTCTTGTAGCTTCAAGGCTTTCACGCTGAAAGGGTCCTATTCCGTCATCGTGCTCAAACATTATGTTTGCTTTACGTTTTGTTTGTACACGTTGCACGTATTTACTCTATATTTGGAGTGTTCTTCCTGATTATCTTACTCGATGAAAGTAATTTATTTCTGATGTCTATTTTGGTTTACAGACCATAATAGATATGAGGAATCAATTGCTATACCATTTCTGGTAACGTAAAGTTTTTGCTGTAGCTTGGAAAGTAGAAGACAAAATACAAACAATGACAAATAATTCCGACTAGAGCGTTGTAGCCCTACTTCAACCATGCTATTAAATGAAAATCAAACACATTTAATAGATACTATCACTGACAAACACATACAGTTTTTTTTTAATTCTAAACAGGCTTGCGTTTGGCTGCAACTCGCCTGATGTGATGCGATAATGCGGCTTAGGATAGAGTACGCTTGCCTAAAAGAAACCCGCTAAAATAAATGTCACATTTATCATCTGTCACTAGAATATTCACTAAACACTTTGCAGATAGCTACTAAAATTAACTACCTGTTTACTTTGTTTTTTTTTATGTTCCTTTGCCCAACAGTGGGACAATATAGGCTATTAAAGAGCAAGGCTCGGAAGCTCCTTGGTCTATCTAGTAAGCTGAGTTTCAAGAGGAAAAACATTAGTATTCTTTAGCAAAGTAATTCAAGGTCCTTATTATTGTAAAACAAGAACAATATCGCGGAAAACCGTAACTCAATCTAGTGCCTATTTCATACCAGCGCGCACCGTGAAAAGTTTTATAAGTAGAATTGAGAAGAAATATTTTTCCGTCTTTCGGATCCGATGGTAGTTTTGTTTTTGATCTATTGCAAACTATTGTAGTACCTACTCAAATTTCCAAAATTACTCTACCACTTATTGGATTCAGTGAACCGATTATTCAGAAAATCCAATCAGACTACAAAAAAAAACTAACAAACAAAAAAAAATAGGAGCACTAATCTGTTTTAATTTATAACCCACGTTCCACGTAGTGGGAAATAAAAGCATATTTTTTAGCGGACTCCTACGTCACTAGGAGGAATATAACCTTCACACCGACTGCCTATTTTTTTCCATCTTAGATAAATTAATGTCGGACGTTACCAAATAGATAAGGCCTACCTTATCTATTTGGTACTATCCGACATTAATTTGATATAATTAAAGAGACGGTTACTAGAGCATAGTAGAGTTCGCATAAAAAGTAAGTGAAATAACCGCTTACTTTTATGCAAGCTCACCTGCCAAAGTTTATTTAATAAATTTATTTTATTTACAAATGTATTGTAATACTTTTGTAAATTGCTTGGTTAACAATAATACCGAAACAAAAACTTAAGAAGCAATATAACAACACCGATTATTTCGTTTTATAAGTGCTAAAATGTTATAATACAAAAATACAAATGTTGCACATTAAACTAAAATAGTAATAACACAACCTAAAATATTTCGAACTCGTTTTACTAGCATTTGTGAAGGTACAATCGGAATACCAAAAGTAAAAGATAAACTTTAATAAATGTTGGCTGAAAGCCATTTTTGCTTAACTAGATAGCAAATTCGCAGACTGCTCTTAAGGCGCAGATATACGACTTTTAATGATTTTAAATTGAACATCACGTCTAAACTACAAGTTTTATTTCTTTGAAAAAAATATATGTTATACTAGACAATTTTCTTTATATATTGATATGTGAAAATGTGAAATTATATTTTTATAACATAGTGTAATTAATTTGTAAATTCATGTCTAAAGCGGACAAAAAAACGATAATGACGCAAAAACTATCGGACGTATTTGCATGAAACTTTGACCATCTGAAAGCCAATTTAACAACCCATATTTTAGTATACGGCTTTTATTTGTATTGTGTTTGATAAACCAAGGTGGGTTGTTTTTCCGAATAATCTTGGTGCGCGTTGAAGCGTTACGCATGCATTTTTACTCGCTCAAGGTCGCGGGCACTTATTGTCGCCTTAAATGGAATATTTACTATGAAAAATGTGTGTGTGTGTGTGTGTATTGACTGTAAAAAACCTTCAGAACGATATTTTAATACTTATTAAAACCGTGTACTCGTACGGCGTTAAGTCCGCCTCTGTACTTTGTGCTTGAAGTGTAAAATAAATAAAAATTGACACTGTCGAGGTTTTAAGTGTTTTTTTGGAAGTCGCTCTACAAGTCATGTCGCAACTTCTCTGTTTGTTTTCCCGCAGTTACTATCACATCACGCGAGTCGTTCGAGCGTGAAGCTTGTGGCCAAGCCATTAGATGAAGAACTTTTGTATAAATCTTGCCACAAGAATTTCACATGTCATCAATCTTCGTTGTTCCAAAAGCAGTATGTAGATTGACTGAGGTGTGATGGTAGCTTGATGGAACGAAAATGACATTGTAAATTCTCCAGGGATTGCACTTTCCCACCCATAATTGCTTGCTTTTACACAATATGGGTAAGTAACACGATAAAGAAGCTTTCTCCGTAATATAATAAAATCATGTAAAGGTAACATCATTTAATATGTGGCTGAGTGTTCGTGTCTTCAGATAAAATGTCGTCTGAATAAATCAAACATTTTATTTTGTTATGGAATTCTCTGATAGAAAGCTTAAAGCTGGATATTTTATTTCCTAAACGGGTAATGTTACTTCGTTCAGTACAAACAAGATTAAATAAGTCGACCGACATGACAGTAGTATAATGCTGTTGTTTGTTGTGGATTTAAAACATCAACAGAGAACTTGGGTATATTCCCGTCTGCCCCATCTGGTGACATGGGAGACAGTTCCAACTATTTTTCTCATCTCACCATTGGAGGTATTTGTAACCACTCTGGAGGGAGATGCCACTTGAATTAGTGGCATTCACCACCAGTGCTGCATATCTTAGATGGTCCACGAAAAGTTTCCAAATATGCACTGTTTTGACGTGCACGTAAGCTCTGTTGGGTTCTCATGGCTGCAAATCAAAATAAAAAAAGACCTTGGAGTTAAAAAGTATATCATTCAAATCTTTAGTATCTGCCTACCTAACCTTGTTGAGACACGCGTGACCTACAAAGATAATAACAAAAAAGCAAAAACAGCGACAGTAATTATGACGTCCACAAGAATTTATTCGAAAGAAGAAATATAAAAAAGGTTCCCTGCGATAATTGATATTCTTTTCTAGTTCTAAGAACGTAAAGAGAAAAACTGGAGTTCATTAGGATTATAAGGATAACTCTGCGTTCTTTGGCTGCATTGCGAGTTATGTTTGAGATTTTGCTAAAGGTAAGGTATTCTGGCTGAAATAAGGTAACTTCCGTACAAGTTCCGTACAGAATGCTAAAAGAAATTCGCCGATTGCGACAACTAAGTTGAATGGAAATCTTCATATTTATAGCGCGAACATAACTTTTTAATATTTGAAAGAATCAGATACTTGGGTACAATTAGGTAAGCAATTTACATATATATGTACAATGTATATGTTCCGAGTTTATAAAACTTTTACGGAAAAAACTGAAGAATTTGCAACATCCCTTTTAGAATGAAAAGGGTTATACGAATGTTCGTTATGTCCGGTGATGAAGGTAACATGAATGAATACCTAACAACCTTTTTGGTGAAATTCAAATCCGAAAGTTAGCGTGTTCATTTAATTTATTTTTAGGAATAAACTGAAAAGGAGGTTACGGTAGGTTATTTTAAGGTATGATTTATGCCTTAATATGATTTACTATAACATAGTTGCCCTAGTAACGAGGGATCGTTACTGCTTATCGCCAGACATAAGCCAGCGGTATCCTGAGGTATTCGCGCAGAGGTTTGATTGCCAGTACCTTAAGAGGGCTATTACAATTTTTCTTGTATTTGAGTGTTGTTAAGGTTTTTACTAATGTATGTACACAAATTGAATTTTATATATTATATATGTCGTAGTTTGTGGATTTTATTTCGTTAGACTCGGTCACCATGTGGGCAGAACATGGGTTTCGTTCTATGAGAACACACACTACACACGGTACACTGCTTTTATCGAACTAACAAATTACTTGAAATTACTATCCAACACAGTAACACTAGGCACCATGAATCGGAGTACAGTTTCGGGACATCTTGGCTCCGCCGCTGTCAGACACTACACAACTGTCCTGCAGCGAGCACAAGCAACATCACGACTCTGTAAAAGCGCGCTTAGGTGGGGGTAGACTGGTAAGTAGGTCGCGTGACGACACATTTGGCGCGCTTTCGATTCATGAGGTACTCGTAATAATATTCATACCTATCTTAAATGTTGCTACTATTTTACTCATCATCATCTGCCTAGCCTTTTCCCAAACTATCTTGGGGTCGGCTTCCAGTCTAACCGGATGCAGCTGAGTACCAGTATTTTACATGAAGCGACTGCCTATCTGACCTCCACAACCCAGTAACTGGGTAATACGATACCCCTTGGTAAGACTGGATGTAAGACTTTTTGGCTTCTGACTACTCGTAACGACTGTCAAAGATCTACAAATAACAGCCGGGACCAACGGCTTAACGTGCTTTCCGAGGCACGAAGGAAACTCGGTATGTAATTATGGTCACCCATCCACGGACCAACCTCGGCAAGCATGGCTTAACCTTAAAGATCGAACCGGGCGGCTGTTAATATTTACTGCTACTATTTTACTATTTTTAATTAATTAACTAATCATTTATGACATTTATTTAGAAATCAATTATTTATTTGATTTAGGATTTTTTTTGTTAGATTAAATTATGAAATATTTTATAATAATAATAATGTATTACTAATCTATGTTGTAGTTTAAGTGTGTTTGTAGTTTAAGATCTGTTGCTATTTGTTAAATTTTATGATCCTTTGCAATTGAAATAAACGATTCTATTCTATAACAAACATTGATTTTGTATACTATACACCCTATTCATTCCAAAAGGGATGTTGCAAATTCATCAGTTATTTCCGTAAAAATTTAAATTGGTACAAATACATTCTATATATTGTTCTTAAATATTTTAATAGCATTTTTTTGTAAGTTACGCCTGCCCTTAAACATGAGTCATCATCATTAGCCTATAATGTCCCCACTGCTGGGACACAGGCCTTCTCTCCTATGAGAGGGAGTGGATTGTAATCCACGACGCGGGCCCAGTGCGGGTTGGTAGATGTCATATGTCTTCGAATTTTTGGTTCTAGGACATGCCGGTTTCCTTCACCGTTTTTGAGAGCAGCGACACAAAGTAATGCGCCTGCCTGGATTCGAACCCACAGCTTACTGCTCGTAAGTCGGGACTGCCACCAAAACAGAAACACATGAGTACCTAATAAGAAGAAAAGTTTACCTACTTGGTAATGGTGTTCAACGCACTTTGTTATTATTATATATATTCCGTTCATTCATCTTCTGAATACAATATTTATTCAGAAGATGAATAAATTATTTGCATTTTTTTAATATTTTTACAAAATGATTTTATATTATATATTATTTAAATGTATTACGAAACAGTGTTGACCAGACTGAGGTAGCGCTAAAAGCATGCAAACGATTATATCACTTACTAGCTGTAGTTTGTTGATGTTTTTATGTTTTTTCCGGGATAAAAACCAGCCTGTGTGCTGATCTAGACTATAATCTATCTCTGTGCCAGATTCATGTAATTGTTCAGGCGTGATTGAGTAAGTAACGTCCAACCATCCAACCAAGCTTTCGCATTTATAATAGCAGTAAGATTAAACAATAAAAATCTAGACAAAAAATCTTTAATTCAAAACGAGAGCTTAATTATTTAATAAGGAAATCAGCACCTTCGAATCACACCGTTTTTACTTTATATCTCATAGTTTATTTTAGGCATATGCATTCAAAATAGACTGAGACATGCTAGAATTAAAGACTACAAAAAGCCATTTCTGTTTAATTTTTTTTATCTGTAACTGAAGGATAACTAAAAACGAAATCGACTTTGTGCTCTCATCCAGTCACAATAATATTGTGAAAAATGTTAGTATCATAAATAAATTTAAATTTAGTTCGGATCATAGACCACTTCGAGCAAAGATTGTCCTAAATGTAAAATTAAACCGAAAAACAGTATTTAAAAACCGGATCAAAAAGCTTAACAAAGATATTCTAATAACGAATATGGAAAAGTTTAATTTAGAGTTAACAAATTCATTTGATGTACTGCCGCTCGATACAGAACAAAGCACACAGAGCCAATACATTACCATCATAAAAAATATTTCATCAGCAGCCAAGAAAATTAAATATCAAAGAAGAAACAATAACAAACTAAGCAATAAAACAATGTCATTAATAGAGAAGAGAGAAATGTCAAAGAATAATAAAGTACAATACAATAAAATAGATAGATTGGTGAAACGAAGCATCAGAAAAGACATTAGAGATTGTAATACTAACATGATTAAGTCAGCTTTATTAAGTAACGCCACCCTAAGAAATGCTAAACAAGGAATCACCAAGGGAAAGACCTGGATCTCTAACCTAAATGATGAGAATGGGAAAAAACAAAGCAGTTCAAGCAAAATAATTGAAATAGCCACCAAATTCTATAAAAATCTGTACCAGGATGAGCAAAAACAGTATAGACACTTCGCTTACTATTGCCCTGACTCAGTTCCGCCTATCAGTCCCTACGAAGTTCAACGAGCTCTTCGCGAGCTCAAATACAATAAAAGCCCTGGAGCGGACGGCATAACAACAGAAGTTTTAAAGCTAGGGAGAAGCGTTCTTATACCCCACATCATTACTTTTTTCAACACTATTTTATACTCCGGTCAGATTCCCTCTGAAATGTGCCACGCCAACATAATTTTACTCCACAAAAAAGGAAACAAATCTGACATTTCAAACTATCGCCCCATAAGCCTAATTTCACATTTATATAAACTATTTATTAAGGTGATAGAAAACCGTATCGCTTCGACCCTTGACCTGCACCAACCTCCCGAACAAGCTGGATTTCGTCCCCATTTTTCCACAACCGATCATCTTCATACTATTAACCAAGTCATCGAAAAATATTGCGAATTTAATAAACCGCTATATCTGGCTTTTGTAGACTATGCCAAGGCATTCGATAGCATTGATCATCAGTCAGTTATTAATGCTCTAGAGTCCCAAAATATAACGCACACCTACATTGACCTCATTGACTCCATCTATCGTAGTAGTTCCGCGAATATCAAGCTACATATTTCTGGTCCGAATTTCAACATTGAAAAGGGTGTCAAACAAGGCGACCCACTCTCACCAAAACTGTTTACAAGCGCACTGCAGGAGGTTTTCAACAAGCTGCCTACTTCGTGGCAGTCACGAGGCGTACATATTAGCGGCCATCAGCTAACAAACCTCCGTTTTGCTGATGACATTGTGTTGTTTTCCACATCTGCTTCTGAACTTGAAGAAATGCTACAAGATCTGAGCATAGCAAGTCTTGAGGTTGGACTTTCAATGAACAGATCCAAAACCCAGGTCATGACCAACAGCACGAGACGTAGGGTCGAGGTAGACGGGCATGTGCTGCAATATGTCGATGAGTATACATACTTGGGCCAGATAGTGTCTTTTAAAAATAGGCAAGACAAAGAAGCTGAACGTAGAGTCCAAAATGCTTGGAAGTCCTTCTGGGCCCTAAAAGAACACTTGAAGGGAAGTCTCCCAATGACACTGAAAAGAAAACTCATCGACATGTGCATCCTGCCCGTCCTAACCTACGGTGCGCAAAGCTGGTCACTAACCGAACAACAGAAGTCCAAACTCAAGATTTGCCAGAGGGCAATGGAGCGTAGCATAATAGGTGTGAAGCGTACAGATCGCGTCAGTAACACCACTTTGCGTTCCATAACCCAAGTTGCAGATGTCGGAGAAAAAACAGCCAAGCTTAAGTGGGAGTGGGCTGGCCACGTAGCGCGAATGCACCCGGAGAGATGGGCAAAGATCGTCACTCACTGGACGCCTGACGGAGGAAATCGACGTCGTGGTCGACCGCGGCGAAGGTGGTGTGACGATCTGATCTTGTTTGCCGGGCGATCATGGCCAGATATCGCACAAGATAGAGAGGTTTGGAAGGAGAAAGGGGAGGCCTTTGCCCAGCAGTGGGACACAATATAAGGCTTATAAAAAAAAAAAAAACTGAAGGATAAAAAAAAAGTTTCTGTCATCATTTTCTTGCACTTATTCCAATTCGTTTGGGGTCCACTCATCATGTCTTCTTCTTCTACTTAAGTAGTACGGAAAAAAGAACGTTTAGTTCTAAAATGTCACCTATATGTTTAAGTATGGTATACACAAAGTAAGCTCACTCGTAATCAAATAAAGTATAATTAAGATCCAGAAGTTTTGTGTCGAAATTACGTTTTGGTTACAAGGTTACTAAGGCAACAACAGCTTAATCATTATGAGATGTCCACCCACACTTTTATAATAAATTGTCCTTAGTAAGTATTACTTTAGCTTTCGTGAACAGATTCCTACGCAGTGTCATCTTACCTTGAATGTAGGCTCCGTCGTTTTACATTAAAGTTCACTTTTCTTTGACACTATATCCTTTTCACCTGAGATCTTATTGTGGCACTAATTCACGGTTCACCATTGGCTCTTAATTTGGATGAAACAAAAATACCCATTTAAAGTAATATAAAAAGTTGATCATTTGAGCGCTTTTCAATGCAAAGCCTTGCAAAGTGTATTGTCAAGCGATTATACCTAAGCACTGCATCGGATCACCATCTTTGCAACTCCAGCTGTTCACCATTATTTCTAGAAAACTCCACAACACTTACTTATTTTTTTTTGACTCGATCTCTCATAAGATCATTGATTCGAATCGGGAACTTCTACTAAAAAAAGAAGGTTAGATGATGCCGATGCGGTGCTGAGCGAGTCGATTCTTCTTCATGTCGCTGGCACGATCATTTTTATATTTTATTAGAAACCCAGAACTTCGCCACTTCCAGCGCGTTATCGGTGGCAGCGCCATGTACACTTCGGCAGCATGTTGGGCAGGATAGAAGATAGAGCATAGTTTGCGACACAGCTCCACAACCACACTCCGCTGCTGTTCATTGAGGTAGCCCCACTTAACGAGCTTGGAGTTACATCTTGCCACTTGAGTCCTTTAGCACTTGAGTGCGATTCGATGCAAATATTAGTCGAACCTTTCTCTACATACCAAGTGATGAAGTTTGGTACTTTGGACAGCAGATTAGTCTCTCCATTTAACAGGTCCAATTTCAACGTCAAGATGAAACTGAGAATTTAATGAACAATATTATAATCCATTATCTGGTCGAAGACCCGTCGTGGCTTCTGCTTCAATTATATTAGTTGGTACTGTTTCTTGAATATAGTGGAGTAACTAGATGTATGAAGATCATTATCATATTAGTATTTTACCAGATAGGTACTTACTGTTGTCAAATGATGCTGGAGTTTTTATGGCTTAATATTTAGGTGTGTCTGTCTTTTCATTTCCATTCGACCATTTGAAAGTAGATAACTGTGACCAGAACCACATTATAAAAGGTAAATCAACTTACATATATTCTCATTGCCAGCTTTCACGTACACTAGGCGACACCTTAGTGATTACTCAATAAAAGCTTTTTCTTAGATTTTTAACGCTGTGCCAAGAGTTGGCATTCTAACAATATCAGTATTGTACTATTAAGTCATTCTTTTAGGTGCAACTTAGACCTCTCAATACATATACATACGAAAAATTATATAGAAGTGGTAAAAAAGTTTGCAAATCATCAAATAAACCAGACGAAGTATCCCATTTAATACTAAACATATTGACAAGTTTTAAATTAATGAATACTATTAGACTGGAACAACTCAAGGTTGATAATATTTAAACTAGTTATCGAAAAAGAATTAGGGTACCGTGCAAAAAACGAACCCTCTTGAAACTGTTGAACAAAATACGATTCAATTTCTATTACAAAATTATTACAGGTCCCCCAGGTGCAATAATTTTATAATAGAAATTATTGTAAAATTATTACGCAGACGAAGGTCGCGAGCGACAGCTAGTTTTAATTAAAATTACAGTGGAATTTGAAAACTGTCTCTGGCCTAGTAACCGCATGTGCTACTGCTGAGTATAGAGTTTTAGGTTCGATTCTAAGATAATCACTACATAGTATATAAAACAAAGTCGCTTTCTCTGTCCCTATGTCCCTATGTATGCTTAAATCTTTAAAACTACGCAACGGATTTTGATGCGGTTTTTTTAATAGATAGAGTGATTGAAGAGGAAGGTTTATATGTATGTTTATAATAAAATCCATAGAATAGTGGAGAAATACTGTCATTTTTGAGGTTTCTAATGTAATGTCGTTAATAATTACATTTTGTCCGCTTACATTGCAAACGCAGGCTGAACCCTACGAGATTTATCAAAATAATGTAGTAAGTATTGTACACATTGAAAAGGTCTACAGAAAACTCTGCGATGGTATATGTCTATCTCTTATGGATATTCCACAATAAAAAAAAAACTCATTTACTTTTTACGACAAATAATGACTAATTATCAGCATTGCACGCGCAATGCTGATAATCGGTAGTGATAATATATAATTTACTTACTGTTCTACAAAGTTTTCAGCAAACTACACCACAACTTATGTCAAGTGTGAAACGTCTTTCGCCGGAAATGGCGTAGCGCTACAATCTCACGATAAACTCTGCAAACATCCGGTCTGTGGTATTTGTTGAAGAGTGCTTAACAGGATTATGGCCTTGGGCGGTAAATGAAATTTATGTTTCATAACCTAAGAGACAGCGGTAAAATCAAACTGAAATAAAAAATAGACGTAGAAATGACTATATACTTTTTGAAATATCGTGAAGAGGGTCACGTTATTTTTTACTGGAGGACAACTTACTGGATTAATCATCATATCTTAAAGCAGCACGTACCTGTTAATGTGTGCCTAAACCAACGTTGAGCTTATAATATTCCCGTAGGTAAATATCTAAATTCTCATATATTCTCTATCTGTATTTACGAGTCTCGATTACCTGCCTTAACTTGTTGATTTAGTATTGTTTCGCTGTAACAAGGCTACAAGGTGAAGAGCAAACAACTTCGGAAACTTTATTTTTATCCTGCCAACGTTCGCAATAAAAGTCTTTGTAGGTCAATGAAGACGTATTTCTTTACAGAGGAAAGTCGCCCGTAAAGTCTAACTGTTATTGGGAAAAGTTTGATGCACGAATGTATCCTATAAAGTTAAAGATCGAATAAAAATACCCAATAAAGATCAACCACTATATCTACCTGTGGTCTTCTTAAATCCACCAGGAGAATGATGATATGACATCACCTTTTTACGAAATAATGGGCTGACATTTTCGGATCTTTAACAAAAAAAAAAAAAAAAAAAAAACAAAATACGGAAAGCGGTAAGTACCACCCGTGATTTAAACGCGGCCCGTCTGATCGTCGTCGCCTTAAAACCCCGCTTACACACATACAAAAAATCTCAAACGTTTATTCGACAATTTCTTATTCCCTAAACCACGTTAAGGGGGTTGTTCTGAAATACCTACTGATCAATTTAAACAACAACGAAAAAGCAGTGTTTTTAATCATTTACTAGGTACCGTAATTTATATTGATTATTTTTGTCTTTTATGACAACAACCTGAATTTTGACTAGGATGCAACAACACCTTGTATAAGTACCTCGAATATCGCCGGACACATCATATTTGAAAATATGATGTTATAAGACGTAGAATAAAACCAATCCCAACAAAACCAATCATTTTTCGTAATATTGACTTGGGGAACCTCTAATAAAATGAAGTAATGAAGCGAAAGATTTGTAATATCGGAATCTGACAAAGATCAATATAAACAATAGACTCTGGAATACTGCTAAAATAGCGATTCCTTTTATTTATTTTTAAAGGTTGATTTTTTGGATCTTATCCTGGAGATAGATTAGTTCAGGTTCTAGAGTAATAAATATAACATCGCGCTTGTTATCTTCGAAAGGTTGTGCACCTATAGGAGGAATATCCACATTGAAAAAAATATGTTATGTCACTTGTACTAGGGTCAAGCCTATTGCCACTAACCGAACACAAATGCATACGCCGGGTGCTACTGAGAAATTCCTGATGGACAAACATAATATCTGATCTGAGAATCGAACCCAAAACTCTATAGTCAGCAGTAGTACATGCGCTCACTAGGCCAGAGACAGTTTTCAACATCCACTGTTATTTAAATTTAAACAAGCTGTGGCCCGCGAACCAGCTCTGCGTAATAATTTTAAATATTTTCTATGATAAAATTATTACAGGTCCCTATTTGAATCGTATTTTATTAACAATTTCAAGGAGTTCGTTTTCTGCACGGAGCACTAACTCTTTTTCAAAAACATAACGCTTAGTCCTTATAACATCAGCTATCTGCCAATAACAGACTCTTCAAAATTGGTTCAGTCGTTTCGGAGATTAGCCGGAATAAACAAACAGACAAAAAAAAATTAAAAATGCTTTTATTTAAAATACCTTAAGTATATATTTGCATGTGCATTCTCTTGAAAACTTTATTTTGAAATTTCAAATAAAAACTTCAATTTTATTAATTTGTATAGAATATTTAGAAAACTTGCTAAATACTAGTTGGCTTTAGACACCAGTACCTAAGCGCGAATAAATTTACCAGTATCTTTCAGTAAAAGAGTGAAAGCAAGTTCTTAAGGTCGAGAAGCTATCCAAACAAAACCTATCTTACTTGTTTTTGTTTTTCTACGAGTATTTATTCAGGACTTCTCACAGGTGATACAAAAGCAACCAAAAGAAACATTTACACTACGATTGTAGATTTTAGATAAATGTAGGTATATATGCTAGTGTATTTTCGAAATGAAACCATTATTTAATAAAAACACCACTCGGTCAGTCTTTGAGTATGTTGTGGTTGGTAAATAGACACTTCATTGTACGACAAAATTGTTGCACAGCTCAGCTCAGCTTAGATATATACTTCTTTTTCTACACTTTTACACTTAACACACTCACACACACTTCTCACGTTTTCTCCTTTCTAACCGACTTCAAAGAAAAGAAGGTTATCAATTCGACCTGTATGTATGTTTTATTGTCAGAATTGCAGTCTTTGTTTATGTTAGTCTTTAATACTTTTTTTTCACAACAAGCTAACAAAAGCATCTGTTATATTATAATGTAATACAGTCGCTTACGTTCACATTTCTTTGTCTATAAAACGTATAACTGCGTTATGTGTGGCCAATCGGCCATAATGCACGGTTCAATCAAATTGATTGAAAGGAGCATTCTTGACTGTGTTTACTTTTTCCCTTTTCTTTTGCACGTTGACGCAAAATATTGATCAGTAGGAAGACAATAGTTGAAGCAAAGTGTTTTTCTTCTGTATAGTCTGGTGCCAAAGTTTTATGCCGCCCTTGGACGAGAAAAAACCGCCTTTTCGGCATTGGCTTGGCTTTACATGTCGTCAAAAATATCTCTCAGTCAGGCATGCTAGTTTTCCTCACGATGTTTTCCTTCACACAAGCAAGTTTTAATTATAGAATATGGACATGACTCTGAGATCAGAGGTACGTGTCTTGGGATCTTGAGATCTATGTCTTTGCAGTCCGACGGTCTCACCACTAGGCGCCACTAGGCTTTTACCACTGCTTCACTATTTATATTAAAAGACGCCTACATCTCCAAACACATTTCACTTTCATTTCATTATAATTAGAGTCTCTCATAGAATAGTTTCAAAAAACAACGGTTCTATATCCATTTCAGATGTGACACAATACACATAGTCCGTGCTTTATGTCCGTGTCATAAAGTACATTTTCCTGTACTTTATGACATTTTTTAATTGTTAATTTTATTAAATTAACGTAACTTAATTATTTTTGTGCTTTGAATTATATTATTGTGGTATTTGTACGCCTTTCTAGGCAAAACATGTTGAAACTATTTTTTTTTTTGTAATCATTCCAACTGATTGTAAACCTACACGTGTTTTTGACAAATAAATTTCTCTTATCTTATCTTATCTTAATCCTGTTTTAGTTTTAGCTGTTACAGGAACTACTCTAAACCTCTCAGCGTAATTTATTCTATACTTAGTTGTGTAATATTCAACCTATTTTACGAGCTGTGAAATTTCAACACTAGTGTCTGACATTAATTTTGTTAGTGTCAGTCTAGCAGACATGTATTTGCGGCTTTGCCATTACGCAATAGTTAGTGACACTCAACTTGCTTTTGGGACCTTGGGAATTAAAAAGCGATAGTCAGCTGTTTTTTTGAAGGGTGATGATAACAGATAACATTTATTTGATTTGAATTAAGGGTTGTGACCAAAGTGTGTGTTTAAATAAATATCAGATCATAACATAACATCATATAATCATTGGAGGGCTAGGCAGAACTGTACCTAGTAGTACAACCAAATTTCACCTATGTAATTTTATTAAGTCACAAATCGAGACTGATAAATTCCTGACGGACAAACACAATAACACAGTTTCGTATATTGTAACCAAATACCTAATTGGATTCAAACTGCTCATGCTCATAAATATCGTTTGCGACGACTGGACCAACAAGGCAAATGCATAAAAAAAAACATAAAAAATCACGAGTCGACGTAAAGGGAAACCGACATAGCGTGAGTGATTCAACATACCGAAATATATATTTGTGGCATATTTCATAAAGTAAATATGAAATGATTTTTAAGAAATATTGGAGAAAAAACAGTCTTCAAGATAGATAAATATTTATGTACCCCTTTAAGTAAACACATCGAAGGACAGAATATGTTTATAGCCGTCGTGATCGCAAACACTTACGCTATCACCCTTGCTCTTATTATGTTAACTTAGTGTGAAGTTGACCTATATTTGACACAACTGAGGCTGAGACATTACCGATACTAAGATTACACATAGCACCTCCCTATAAAGCTATAACAGACCTCGTATTTTTAGATCTTATTAATTACATCGATGAATTAAAAGTAATTATTCAATAACTAAAACTAAATATTTATAAAAAAAGAGAACAAAAATACTTTAATATAAAGTTACGTAAAGTTACAACAGGACGCTTAGGCGTTTATGTACTCCTCCACATCGCTGTCATCCAGAAACGTGCCCAGAAGACTGACAGCATTGCCACGTAGAATTGCAATCCTGAGACATTTTTTCACGTCATCACTTTCGATACGGTGAAAATACAAAAAATACCTCTAGTGGCATAGTTTGGTTGTTAGTCTGGTGGATCGAACTAGCAAATTTTTAGTGGCAGTAGCTGAGTTGTTAAAAAACACCGAACATACATTCAGAGTACTGACAAAAGCCACAACAAAAACACGAAATTGATAATTTTTATTTAATAGAAATAAGGTTCTTATCGTAGTCAAAATGAAGAGCAATTAATATATCAGTTTTAAAACGACACAACATTAAACGAGCAGTTGATTTTCAAGTTCCAGGTCAATTAATTTATCTTTTATGCAAGGTTTCCTTTGTGTTGAGATTTGTCTCAAGGGATATTTTCTGACCTATAAACATACTAAGCTTCGGATCCTATTAAGTACAAGGTAACAGTAACTATAAGAAGATACTAATAACGCGAAGTGTATTAACTAATAAAATCCCTAAGCTCTTGGCGCGCCGACGCTATATTCCCTTACCATTGACGCCTTAAATAAATTACCTAAACCGAAACATAATAACAACACCCACACATTATTGGCGCTGAAACTTCAGGGGCCTCTCTATATACCTAACATTTAGAAACCAAACGTGCGTATGAAAGCTACATAATAATCTATGGCGGTTGTATGGTAGCTAGGTTCGAAAGTTATTATGGTAAAACAAAGTAAATATATTTAGAAGGTACATTATATGTAGAAGAGTATATAATATTGTACTAACACTTGATAATTGCAGCTTGAACTTGGCTTACTGCAAGGCAGAGGCATTAGGTAATTCATACATAAAGAAAAGCGAGAACATTGCTTACTGTGTATTGATAATGTTATCACGCCAAAACTATTATAACACAGAAGTATAAATAAAAGAGATTAAGATTTATTAACAAATCTATTGAATTACCTACCTACCTCATTATCATCTGCCTAGCTTTTTCCCAACTCTGTTTAGGGCTTCCAGTCTTACCGGATAGTAGTATTTAAGCAAATTACCTACCTAAAAACGGTTTTCTTCAGTAACTTTATATTTTTACATCAGCCAGACCTGTTCACCGATAAAATAAATAACCTACCCTATATTAATTATTATAAAAGTATATCAGCGTATGATATCAAACTATGTGTAAGTTAGTGTCGGATGTACGATCAAAGCTTATGCCCTAAATGTGCGGTGGACCGCGAAGACGATCCTCACAAGCCCATCCTGGTGGAAACCTTGTACGCATCAAAACAAAGTCTATAATTATGGAACAAACAACTAGATAGATTGTGTAAATAGTTGTGGGTGCTGCGAATTTTATTAAAGGAAAAGGTCAGCGGATCAGTTAAAAAAAATAAGTCCTTAAAATTATTGCTTAAATCGATTAGATGGTCGGTCGAGAAATGGTGTTTCAAGACAATGGGCTTCGTTCTGCCGATGATTCGAGCTTATAGTTATACGAGATTTTGATGCAACGAGGTTGTGAACTGTCGCGCTAATAATTTATCGATTTCAAGTACTATCCTATCTAGTTAGCGTTTTCGAGCAAGTGTTATTCGATCTCACGTCATTCGATTTCGAGTAGAGAACTCTTTTTGTGCTATCGTTCGGTTCTACTAATCGTTTATTATTGTGGTGTATATTCAAAGAATAAACGTACTTATAAATGTACACGCTTTTTTAAGTTCGTTTTGCAGGACATGCCAAAAGTGAACAGTAATAATCTAAACTTTCTTTTTATTTTGTTACAGGCAATGATGGATTGGAAGGCAAAACGGTAAGTGACAACCTCAACTTTCGTACTTCCTACCTAATATTACAAAGTAACTTTTTTCCACGAAGCAAGAGCAAGGAAGTAAATATAGTTTTTTTTTTTAAATTGATACTAACCACATAAATAACATTTTTATATTTGCATCATATATTATAATTATAGTTATTCAGAAACAGTTCCAGTAAATCTAATCTCATTCATAAGTGAGCGTCACGTCACGTCGTCACGTCGCGTCTCGGTGTGAACTGAGAACCCTAAGTGCCCATTTACGCAGGCGCGGCGCGTGGAGCGGGGCGGTGCGCGGCGCGTTCCGCTTTAAATTCAGACATAAGGCGATGTATGAGAGCGTTTACGGAGAAGCGGTCTGACGCCCGTTTGCTTGAGATATAGACGGCCGACGCGGCGTTATGTCAAACAGACAATACAAGCAAACGGCAGTGCCCGGGTTCGATTCCCATACGGAACGAATTTACAACGTCGTAGTTTTATCCGAAAATAATCATTTTGTTTTTATTTTAAATTTTGTAGTGATTTTTTTTCGTAAATTGTTCAGTTTTTACTAGCTTTTATTTAACTTGCAATGTATGTATGTATGTTTGTTTGGGTAGAATCTTGGAAGCTAAATTAGAACCACTTCCCGATGTCCGATTGAGCTGAAATTTTGCACACACCTTTGGTTGTAAGAACAGAATATTAATATGACAGACATAACTTAATCCTGCAGCCTGGATCGTCTCCTCACGAGAGAACTCCTCAACGGTTAATAGCACAGACATGAAACTTTGCATACAAGTTTATATTTGATGGATAATCACGATTTGTATAATGAACTCATCCTGCAGCCAGGATCGTTTTCTCACGAGGGCACTCCTCAACGGTTAATAGCACAAACATGAAACTTTGTATAGATACGTGTTCCATTTTGTTGAATAAACATAATCCCTGTCGTTTCCACGACCAGGATTTTTTCTCAAAAGTCCTCAACGGTTAATCGCACGGATATGAAAAAAGTGTTGCGATAATGATGTGACAGAAACGATTACAGCAAATATCAAAAAAGTTTAAAACAAACTTTTATAATGATGCACCGAAAAGAAGATATCTAATCTTGGAGTAAATGGAAACGATAAAAGATAGTTTTTATAGCATTTACCATTCACGCGACCAGCTTATGTGAAAACTATTCTTTATCGTTTATGTAATGTTTAATTTAAGTAATGTTACAACAAAAAAAAACACAAAAAATATATTCTTAATGCCTGTGATTTGATCCTGCAACTTCTGATTTTCAGTCCAATCGCAGTGCCACCAGGCCATTTACTACGTTCTATTCCAATACATGATAATTATGACGATTGTCAGTTTTCAAACAGTTGATGAATATGGTCCCACGTTGGGCTACAAGCGTTCGACGCCGCGTCCGCCGCGGCGTTATGTCAAACGCTCAAATACAAGGAAGTGGTCCCACGTTGGGCTGCAAGCGGTTGACGCGGCGTTATGTCACTCGGACAATACAAGCATACGGCAGTGCCCGGGTTCGATTCCCATATAAAACAAATTTACAATGTCGTAGTTTTATCCAAAAATAATCATTTTGTTTTTATCTTAATTTTATTTGTGTTTTTTTTCGTAAATTTTGTTCGATTTTTATTTGTTATTCATGATTATCTAACTGTTTTTTGAATGGTTCAAAAACTAAAAGTTTATATTTTTAAACTAGATATTTTATAATGATTTGAAAACCCTACATAATGCATTAAAATAAAACAGTGTCCTAGTTTTAAAAAGTAATATATAACATGATAAAAAAAAAAAACACAAAAAGAAAATCCTTGTTTGCTAGGATTTGATCCTGCACTTTCTGATTCACAGTCCGGTCACAGTACCGTTAGACTATATACTTCATTGGCACATGAGCCGAAATAGACATTCTATTCTAATGCATGATATAAAAATTGACAGTTTTCAAACAGTTGAAGAATATTGTCCCACGTTGGGCTACAAGCGTGCGACGCGGCGTCCGCCGCGGCGTTATGTCAAACGCTCAAATACAAGAAAATGGTTCCACGTTGGGCTGCAAGCGGTCCACGCGGCGGTATGTCACACGGACAAGTTTCCAGCATACGGCAGTGCCCGGGTTCGATTCCCATCCGGAACAAATTTATAATGTCTTAGTTTTATACAATCAATCATTCATTAATCATCATTAATCATTTCATTTTTATTTAAAAAAAAAAAAAAAAAGTTTTTTTTTTTGAGCGTTTGTATATCTGACCTCCACAACCCAGTTAGTACTGGGTAATACGATACCCCTTGGTAGGACTGGTTGTCAGACTTTCGGGCCACTGAAATTATTAACTAGTGATTGCTGATGATAAAAAGGTAAAGTACGAACGAAACTTTTTTTTGAGAATTTAGCTAATATGGCAACATTCATCGTCAATCAAAACAAAAAATACCATATTTGTCATAAATATTGTCACTTCTCTGTCTTGATCAATTAAAATCGTAATGTTTGGTTTTGTTGTGAATAGTTTTGCATATTATTTATTTACCCGTCTTATTTGTTTCGTGGTGAAGTAGACAACATGAGAATGTTAAGGTGTGCAGAGATGATGGCGACTAAAACAATGCCAAAGATTACAGTTGTGGCTAGCATGTGTGGGGAACATCGTAATACGATGTTCCCATACTATAACTATAATATGGTAATGCCGATGCTGATAGAATGCCCGCGACGCCGGGCTCTCTCTTATTTGAAGAAGTTCTAATAAGTTCACAATGATATGCTGCTTAAAATAAATGTTTTATTCAACTTCGTAATTCATGTTTTATTTTTGCCTAGTCCATGGCGCAATTATACTTGGTCGTTGCCCGAATTCGATTGCCTTTGGAATTCATCAAACGACCAATGAACGCGGCCGAGTACGCGAACACACTCGTCCAACTAAATTTTTTTTCCACTATTGTAAGCTTCTATGTATTCCATTGCGATGACTAGTGTAATTACGCGATAAAAGAATCACCGCTATATGGCGGTCCCACGTTGGGCTTCAAGCGTTCGACGCGGCGTCCGCCGCGGCGTTATGTCAAACGATCAAATACAAGGAAATGGATCCAGGTTGGTCTGCAAGCGGTCTATGCGGCGTTATGGCACACGGACAATACAAGCAAAAGGCAGTGCCCGGGTTCGATTCCCATACGGAACAAATTTATAATGTCGTAGTTTTATCCAATAATAATCATTTTATTTTTATTTAAAAAAAAAAAAATGGTGTTTATTTTATATTGTAAATTGGACAATTTATAATTGTTATTATAAGATGAATGATAATTTCATCTTAATTTACAATCCAATGTAACCTAATTACGTAAAATTTCAGGCCTGTCTTGTTATCCATGCTGCGGAGCATTTGCACAACTCATCACGATATTTAATGATTTTGGGTCGCTTACTCTTTAATGATCAGATAGGCAGTCGCTCCATGTAAAATACTGGTATTCAGCTGCATCTGCATAGACTGAAAATCGACCGTGTGGGTTACATACCACTACACCAACATAGCTGGGAAAAGGCTAGGCGTCTGCCTAGCCTAGAAGAATCACCGCCATATAGCGGTGATTCTTCTATGGCGTAATTACACTAGTCATCGCAATGGAATACATAGAAGCTTACAATAGTGGAAAAAAAATGTAGTTGGACGAGTGTGTTCGCGTACTCGGCCGCGTTCATTTACACTTGGTCGTTTGATGAATTCCAAAGGCAATCGAATTCGGGCAACGACCAAGTATTTGCGCCATGGACTAGGCAAAAATAAAACATGAATTACGAAGTTGAATAAAACATTTATTTTAAGCAGCATATCATTGTGAACTTATTAGAACTTCTTCAAATAAGAGAGAGCCCGGCGTCGCGGGCATTCTATCAGCATCGGCATTACCATATTCCCCATAGTATGGGAACATCGTATTACGATGTTCCCCACACTAGCCACAACTGTAATCTTTGGCATTGTTTTAGTCGCCATCATCTCTGCACACCTTAAC
This sequence comes from Cerastis leucographa, assembly GCA_963082945.1. NCBI lineage: Eukaryota > Metazoa > Arthropoda > Insecta > Lepidoptera > Noctuidae > Cerastis > Cerastis leucographa. Next base: position 11,932,013 of record OY720356.1, on the reverse strand, counting down.
ATTCTCGTGTTGTCTACTTCACCACGAAACAAATAAGACGGGTAAATAAATAATATGCAAAACTATTCACAACAAAACCAAACATTACGATTTTAATTGATCAAGACAGAGAAGTGACAATATTTATGACAAATATGGTATTTTTGTTTTGATTGACGATGAATGTTGCCATATTAGCTAAATTCTCGAAAAAAAGTTTCGTTCGTACTTTACGTTTTTATCATCAGCAATCACTAGTTAATAATTTCAGTGGCCCGAAAGTCTGACAACCAGTCCTACCAAGGGGTATCGTATTACCCAGTACTAACTGGGTTGTGGAGGTCAGATATACAAACGCTCAAAAAAAAAAAAACTATTTTTTTTTTTTAAATAAAAATGAAATGATTATTATTGTATAAAACTAAGACATTATAAATTTGTTCCGGATGGGAATCGAACCCGGGCACTGCCGTATGCTGGAAACTTGTCCGTGTGACATACCGCCGCGTGGACCGCTTGCAGCCCAACGTGGAACCATTTTCTTGTATTTGAGCGTTTGACATAACGCCGCGGCGGACGCCGCGTCGCACGCTTGTAGCCCAACGTGGGCCCATATTCTTCAACTGTTTGAAAACTGTCAATTTTCATATCATGCATTAGAATAGAATGTCTATTTCGGCTCAAGTGTCAATGAAGTATATAGTCTAACGGTACTGTGACCGGACTGTGAATCAGAAGGTGCTGGATCAAATCCTAGCAAGTAAGGATTTTCTTTTTGTGTTTTTTTTTATCATGTTAAATATTACTTTTTAAAACTAGGACACTGTTTTATTTTAATGCATTATGTAGGGTTTTCACAAAGTTTTATGTTTGTGCTATTAACCGTTGAGGAGTGCCCTCGTGAGAAAACGATCCAGGCTGCAGGATTAAGTTATGTCTGTCATATTAATATTCTGTTCTTACAACCAAAGGTGTGTGCAAAATTTCAGCTCAATCGGACATCGGGAAGTGGTTCTAATTTAGCTTCCAAGATTCTACCCAAACAAACATACATACATACATTGCAAGTTAAATAAAAGCTAGTAAAAACTGAACAATTTACGAAAAAAAATCACTACAAAATTTAAAATAAAAACAAAATGATTATTTTCGGATAAAACTACGACGTTGTAAATTCGTTCCGTATGGGAATCGAACCCGGGCACTGCCGTTTGCTTGTATTGTCTGTTTGACATAACGCCGCGTCGGCCGCCTATATCTCAAGCAAACGGGCGTCAGACCGCTTCTCCGTAAACGCTCTCATACATCGCCTTATGTTTGAATTTAAAGCGGAACGCGCCGCGCACCGCCCCGCTCCACGCGCCGCGCCTGCGTAAATGGGCACTAAGAGGTTTTTTCCTCAGGTAGGTAGGTACGTAATTTATTTTCCCAGGAATTTTGAAAGTTTCCTCTATACTGAAGTTATTTTTATACAAAGGTTTTTAAACTACTTTATAAATTCGCTGTATTATTTGAATTAGATGCAAAAGTTCTATTCACTAGATGTTATAAAGTGAGTATTTATTGAGATTGGAATAAGTTGAAAAGATCCTTTGTGGATCATTGTTTTATTTTCTCTAAACTCACATACACAAACAGCCCATTAATTGAAATATGTTTAATACACTTTATTCAACTCAGTTGTAGTTTATAGATTAATTGATTTGAGAAGGAATCATTTTTGTGTTCATTTATATGTATTTGAATAGACAACTACTGCCAAAATATTTAGATGAGCTCGATGAAGCGACTAATAAACTCAAAGAGTCGAATATTGAAAACCAGAACTAACTAAGTAAACCTAAAAATTAAAAACAGTAATGTTTTTACTCTGACTGTTAGGTACCCACTACGTAATGTCATCGCTCGTTCATTTAACATGACAATTAAATAGAAAGCGTTTCTTGATCCAGGACTAAATCCTCTACTGCGCATTATATCAGGTGCATTGGCGATTCTCAACTGGGATCTCTTCAAGTAAAAAATTACTACGATTGAGTGCAAGCTTCTGTGCAGTAAACGTTAACAGTACCTTAGGGGATAATCTAAAAGAACAAAATTTATAGCGCTTTAGCGCTTATCTGTATGTAGGCAATGTATGAGCATAATTGTGGTTTTGTCTTAGGAAATTGGTTGAAGTGTGCTTGAAAGTCTATGTGGTATTTAAAAAGTTAAAAAATGGTTTGATAGACTAACTGTTACTTTTGTTTACTTGTAGGCGAACATCTGTAGGTACATGTAAATTCTAATTTTAATAAAGTTAGTCAACAGGAAGTTAATAATCAAAATGACAATAGGTATTTAAATAACGTTTCTTCGTGGTAACGAAGTGGGTACCCGAGGATTTTTTTACGAAGAAGACAATCCTGCAAGAGGACCTGGTTTTCATTAATTCACGAGAAATACGAGTTTTATATTTCATGGATTCCGTTTGAAACTTTTATGAAATATTAGCTGTTGACTGCGACCTTCGTCCGCGTGAAATTATTATAAAAAAATAATTTCACGCGGAATTAAAGAATTTTGTCTCTTTTTCTGGAATAAAAGTAGCCTCAGTCATAACATCAGCTGCCAGTATAATCCCGTCAAAATTGTCCAGCAGTTGCGGAGATTAACCGAAACATACAGACAGACAGACAGAAATTAAAAAAAAAAAAAACAACCGTTTTTGTTATAGGTACCGTAGGTATATAACGTACATCGCGGTATGACGTTCACAATAGACTATTTTTTTATTTTTAATTATCTAGTTGCATCGATGGCTTAAACAAAGATCATTAGGTATAGCTTGCTGGTATTATAGGCTATAATGATTGACGAGTCGTGAGTGATATTAAGTTGATTACTGTTAACATTGTTAGCTAAATTGCTGATAAGATTGGATTACTGTTTGAGACCACCAGGCTCATCATGATGTGCTATATGATAGGTAATGTCGCTTTCAGTGTCAAGATAATGCGGATTTGTGGTCAGTGGGTCGTCTTAAGGGCGGATCAAATCATATTTCAATTTGGATAAAACTTTCATTTGAAATCGTTAAAGCATTAAAGTCAATCATTCCAAACAGCATGTTTTTAATCGTTGGCGCATCCACAATTTTTCTTCTATTATAAATGGTGCATTAACAAACATTTAAACTCACACACACAGCCAGATCTGGAACAACCACCTGTAGGCCGTTCAAATATTTGTTCCGTGCGGGAATCGAACATGTGACACGCAGCGCAGCAGTCAATCGCTCAACCACTGCGCAAACTGTGTCATCAAAGGGCAGGTAACAATAATGTCCTTTATTTTTCTACCATTCAACAAAAGTGAACCAATATCGTTTAACCGTGTATTGGTTTTGGAATAGAATAGATTAAAACATTATTGTGGACCAAAAATCAAACAAAACAGGTTTACAAAACTGCTAATTGTATGGTTACAACGGCGGTCTTGTTGCTTATAGCGATATCTTCCAGACAACCTTTGGATGGACATTATGGTACGCTAAAAAGTTCCAGAAATTAACATGTTAGAAAATTAAAAACAAACTTTTAAGACACTAGTTCGGTTAAGCTCGGAGCAACATATTATAATAGTTTACAGAAACTAATATCAACTAGCTTTAATAACTTCAAGAATATCCTCAATTTACGACTTGAAAGATTAAACAAAACGCGCTCTTGGCTCAAGGGAATAAAGACTCGCAGTATAATTACGCCTACCTTTGTTACGCGTAATTGCATTTTCCCACCTGTATGAAAACAAACCGTATATTATGTAAGTAAATAATGTTTTGGTGTTAACTCCCTAAGCGTGGGTTCCTAGAAGTTATAGGTACTGCTTTGTGTACAATTTAAATACACACGCCTATATAAGTATGTGAAATGAGCAATAAATTATATTTTCTGGGCTTGGTTGACGACCTAGATAAGTATTTAGGTTTTGTCTTTTAGTTTTAGGAAAGGCGACTTTTACTGGTAGGTATGGAAATATACTTAGGTGGATTATTTTGCATGGTCACAAGTATTTAAATATTAACAGCCGCCCAGGTCGTTCTTTAAGGTTAAGCCGTGCTTGCCGAGGTTGGCCCGTGGATGGGTGACCATCATTACATACCGAGTTTCCTCCGTGCCTCGGAAAGCACGTTAAGCCGTTGGTCCCGGCTGTCACTTGTAGATATGTGACAGTCGTTTCGAGTAAGCCAAAAGTCTGACATCCAGTCTTAACAAGGGGTATCGCTATCGTATTACCCAGTTACTGGGTTGTGGAGGTCGGATAGGCAGTCGCTTCATGTAAAATACTGGTACACAGCTGCTTCTGGTTAGCCTGGAAGCCGACCCCAAGATAGTTTGGGAAAAGGCTAGGCAGATGATGGTCACAAGTATTTTGTGTCTTCAGTAATGAAGGGTGCTTCGGACTAAAAAAACAGTGTGTAGAGTACGTCTGCGCGGAAGAAGTGAAACTTTGTAATACTACACGCTTGAGTTCGAGTGCCACGCATTCATTCTCTTTATTTTATTGAGCTTCTAAATATTATTTTGTTGTTTTCTTGTTGTATTATTTTTATTACATAAGTTTATCGAGGTTATTCTACTCATAGAAATTGAGCGAAAGCTGGTCACACCGAAGAGTCGAATGCATGACTGTTTGCACGCCATCTTGCGTACCTAGTAGAACTACGTAGTCACAAATCTTGTAATACTGCCATCTCTTGGTGGGTAACAGAAAATATTCCCCCTCCACGATAGCGTTAAACTTGTTGGAAGTCGCATAAGAAGTTTCACTTAAAAAAAACGAATGAGCCTGACGAGAAAGCTGCGTCTAGAAGGATATGTCAATGCATACCAGGCGTAAGTACGAGTATTAGGTAACTTCATAAATATTCATATGCACGAGTCGATCTTCAAGGTTAAGTCGCAGTTGCCTTGGTCGGTCTTTGGATAGGTGACCATCCATTAAACGTGCTGCGTGCCTGGGAAACCGCGTTAAGTCGTTTGTCCCGGCTAACATTTATTGTACATCTTTGAGTTGTTACAGGTAGTCAGTGGCCCGAAAGTCTTACAAATGGGTGTCAGATAAGCAGTCACTCCATTTCATCATCATCATCATCGTTTCAGCCGAAATACGTCCACTGCTGGACATAAGCCTCCCGCAAGGGGGGGGTTTGCCATAATCGCCACGCTTGGCAGGCGGATAGGCGATCGAAGTATGGTTGTTGCAAAAGCACAGAGAACGCTGCTGCCCATTCTTTGGCAAGTCCCTTAGTCGCCTCTTACGACACCCACGGGAAGATATCATCTTCATCATCAGCCTATATTGGTCCCACTGCTGGGATGCAGGCCTCCTCTCTATGAGGGAATGGGCTGTAATCTACCACGCGGGCCCAGTGCGGGTTGGTATATGTCACATGTCTTCGAATTTTTAGTTCTGGGACATGCCGGTTTCCTCACGATGTTTTGCTTCACCGTTTTGAGAGCAGCGGTGATGAAAGAAATTACACAAAGTAATGCGCCTGCCTGGGTTTTAACCAACGACTTACTGGTCGTAAGTCGGGGCTGCTACCACTCAGCCACCGCTGCTCGGGAAGATATGCGATGGTGCTATTCTTTACGTCCGACACCATAAAGACAACTCACTCCATGTAAAATACTTATATTCAGCTTCATCCGGTTAGACTAGAAGCCGACCCCAGATTATTTGGAAAAGGCTAGGCAGATGATGACCCAACTACTTACGACTATATTTACCACATAATGTATCGGTGAGGTAGACTACATCAGTTAGGTACCTACTTTCCCTTTAATGTGGTGATCATTCTTCCGCTCAGTAAACTCCTAAGCACTTCAAAACATGTATGTTCATGACCTGTCTGGGTATTCCCAAAATAAGTACAATAAATACACGTTAGCAAAAAGGAGTTTCAAGTTGAGCAATCTTTATTGAGACTGGCAACAATAGCTTTTGTGGAAACATTGTTCAGAGATTCCGTTTATGTAAATTTTATGTTTTTATTTATGAATAAAAAAAACAAGTCATCGCTTTTCGTTTGTTTGTGGAAGAGTTTTGGTTCTGTATGCTTTTCATAAACGTTTATGCTCAACCTTACCAACTGCTCAAACTAAACCAATAAATATTTTACTTTGAGCTTTAAATACAGATGGAAATTAAATTAATGCCAAAGAAATTGTTGGGCTTTAGAGCCACGGATTGTATTTCTACTCCTGGATATATCTGGCATTACCTATAAGGTTTATTTATCGCGGTACAACGGTTTCCTCAAAGGGTTTTTTGGATGTTTGGCAGGGAGTACGAAATATCGTATTTATATTTATAGTACACACGGCGACACAACAACCTACATTTCCAGTATAACATGGCCTCGCTTTGATTTGATTTCCCGTACAATGAGAGATACGCATAAACCGGTTTTGTATATCTTGATCGGTCGTCGTGCGTACCAATAGTAAATACCCCTTTGAGGAATCTATTATTAGAATCATTCATTGTTACGATGTAACAAAGGAAAGTGCGGTAAAGAGGCTTAAAATAAATTATAAATTATATTTATGTTAGTCCTGAATATTACGGCCCAATAAAATAAATTTAAATATAGAAATGTAGGGTATTCTAAAATAAATGGCGTCCATGGGAATTTAAAACAGTTGACTGTTGAGGCAAAAAGCGGAGGTTTCATTGATCGTATAAAAGAATTGGCATTTTCAGCTTCGAGATTTTTTCGATTGGCATCTTACCATTTGAAGTACGGGATCTGTTGGGTACCTACCCTTGAAGTGGCTTCGGGATCCCTAATTTAATACTTCAATCGCACAAAGTGTTGGACAGAGATTTTTATTATTCTTTTCATTTTAGTTGTTGCAGCTAATCCCTACCGTTTGATATTAACTCTTATAATAAATGTGAATGTTTGTGAGGTTGTATGGATGTTTGTTACTCTTTCACGCAAAAACTACTGAATGGATCTGGATAAAATTTTGCACAAGAATAAATAATAGTCTGATAATAGTACGATCCCTTGGGATAATTACTGAACAAAACGTAGGCAATGCCGTGGGCACAAGCTAGTACAAAAAAAGTCAAAAACGTTTATTTAATAACTTAACCTAAGAGAAAACTTGTATCCCAGCTGTGGGCTGGTTTTGCTATGATATCTTCAACTTTCATCTTCCTGTCTTTCATATTAGAATATCTTCCAAAACAAGTATAATGCCAATGCAATGCCCTTGAAAAACAAATTAATAACAGAAGCCCTAAAGCCTAAAATAAAATAGCGCTTCATAAATAGTAGGGCTTTTTAATATTCAAGTCAGCGAATCCCGCAGCATGCAAATAGGATTATATTACTTTACCGAAAGATATTTTGGTGTTTTCGTCTGCCCGACGTAATTATCTTATTTACTTCTAAAATGATGAAGATGGAATTTTGATTATTTTACGTGTTTTTTGACCTTTGGAAATTTTATATCCCTATTTGTGTAAATAGATAGAAATTACTCATAATACCTATTAAGTATAGACGTTTGCATTTCATAACTAGCCCAGGTTATGAACATGGAAAGAATCCAGACACCAGGAGACCTACACAAGGTGTCATTCTATCAGCAAAAACGCCGATGGAAATGCTACTGAAAACCAGCGCTATTCTGAGTGCCACAGCATCATGCTGAGTGGTAATTTGTCGCAGTCACGACGTGCAAGCTATCAACATTTTTGTTACGTCCTGTTTTTTTAATAAATATTTGATAAGCTTTGTACTCGTATGTTTATATTTTTTTTGCTATTTTGTATGCACGTCATGCCCTTGCGACAAAATTTTTTTTTTTCCTTCATTTAAATTTAAAAATGTCAACGACAGACGTAATTTACTGAAAAGTTTGTCTTGTCAGTTGACAGTCCTTGTAGAAATATGAAAAGCTTTGAACATGATACAAGTTGTTTTTTTAATGAGATTTTTAATAAAACTTTGAATCTTGTTTTTCTAAACATATTGTCATCTCATAATATGATCTCTCTTTTTTGGGGAAATAGAACGGTGACTAAAAAAGATTCTGTGAAATGAGAATCTTTTTCAGTAATCTTCCTTTTTTCATACGCGATTAAAATTGGTAATTCACAAAATATTGGTGAACACTCATATAAATATCGAAGTGCTTATTAATAACTAATAAGGTTCGCATGGACCCGTGTTAGCTAGAATATAACCGTATTTGAACAAACACATAGTAATTCAATAATGGCTCTATTATACGAAGCAATATGGCCTACTAACAAAGCTAACCTTACTCACAATATCATTATTAATGTGATTTTCTTTCATATGACAACATTGTTACGATATCTGAAATCTAATACTGTCTAATAGAATGTCAATACAAGGGGACCTACTATTTAAGATTGATTCAAATCCTTTTTTATTTTTCCCATTTAAACAAATAATATATATACCTAGCCGTTTTTCGTGTCTTGCCCGTGCTACTACCATTCTGAATACCAGTAGCAACACGGACAAAAAATTGCCCGTGTTACTACCGCAGTTGAAAGTAGTAGCACCGAAATTATTTATTGCCCGTTTTACTACTGGCGGTTGCAAACAAAAAAAGGAAGAAACACATTACAAATAGATATGATAATAACACATTTAAAAGACAATTAGTAGAAATAAATAAAAATAGCGCAGCAAAAGTACTAGGCTTGCATAAGTACTTAAGAGTTCTGGGTAGGATAGTAATGTGTGATGATATTATGATTGGATTACCTTTTTTAATTTATCTTTATTAGGTAGAGTAAACTAACTACATACTATAAATATTAATTAAAAATCGTGCCTTTTTTTGCCCGTGGTACGGCAAAAAAATTGCCCGTGTTACTACCGCAGATGAAAGTAGTAGCACGGGAAATTATTTATTGCCCGTGTTATCCAATTAAAATCGCCGCCTTCAATTATGTTTAAGTCCCATGTAATAGGGGGCGAGCCTACTGCCATCAACTGGGCACAAATCCTTACTCCGTAGCTGCTACCGAGAAAATTCCTAATGTTAAAAACCACTTTGCCCGACCCCTGAATCGAACCCAAGACCTGGTGCTCAGCAGTCACGTTTGCGACCACTAGACCAACGAAGGCAGATAAACATCAAATCATACAAAGTTAACAGTATTTTATACACAACTACCTATTCGTTTTGTATAAGACGTAAATATAATTCGCTCACACAATATACGCATAAATGAAAAGCACAAAATACTATTATCTATACCGCCGGGAGCCGGCTAGCCTTGGTTGGAAAACACATGTTGCTTAGCCCCTGGCCTTCGGGAAGAACAGGGTCAAGCGATAAATACAGATCCAGGGATTTAACTTAATACCCTAAGCCTTAGAGTATTAAGTTCAATCTCAAGTCCTGAGGGCCTTAGGACTAGGTCCGGTTATAGCAGAAAATGCTGATACGCTGGCTGCGATAAAAATAGTGTTTACAATTTACATACAATACCTACACATGGTAATATTTGTTGTTCTCGCAGAATGCGTGAATCAAACGCCAAACTGGTTGGCGTGACACACTGTTTGGTAAAAGAAAATACTAGTTTTTTCAGGAGTTAGGGGTTTTATTTGCTAGTTTGGGGGTTGGGGGAGAATCGGGGGTGTCACTTACAGAAAAGTTAAATTAAAAAAAAATACCTATGACTAATAGGTATTGGAAGCACACTCATCGAAAAAAATACATGGTAAATATCATCAAAAATTACTGAGTCATTTTACAGGTTCGCACAAACAATGAGTGAAAACTATATTATAACTTTCCCTATCCTTAGAAAATTATGTCAGCCTATTTTTCAAACAACCTGTATATTCCCAAGAGAAGCTCATAACAATTTCAGTTCATACACACGAGTAAGGAAACCAAGTAAGTACAATTATATACTACTTCTACTGTTACTTATACTATTTTATAATACTTTGACAATAACAATGCTACTAGCATATTATTATGTTTTTGCATGATTCCATACAAATTACTGTTAATTGTTAAAGCCTTGGAAAGCTGCTGCAGTATAACTAGCTAAATTTGTTGCTGTTACACCAAAATGCACGCCATGACGTTCCAATCTTATGACTTCCGTTGAATGTTGGTGAAAAAGGAACACCAGATTATTAGATAATTAGTTTATTTGGTTTTTTTATTGATTTTAATTGATTAAGGAGCATGCACTCAAAGGTTTAAAAAAAAAAATGATCTGTCAACGTAATTATAGCGGAAAAGTTTTGTTAGTCTTTTGTTTTGCTTTCATACCAGACTTTCAAATGATAAAAGACCATAATTTCAAATGATAAAGGGCCATAGAAGTTCGAAATCATTTATGTCTGTCACCAATCTATCCGATATTTAAAGAGAAAGAAAATTAAACATAACTTTTTTAAATGTGATATTTTTTTTCTATCATTAAAAGTTTATATCTTAGCTAAGACCAAGCGCAAGTCTGGAATAGAAGCGATCATTCACTGACTTAAAAAAAGCGTGAGAATAAAGAATAAAACTTGAAGAATTGCTAACAACCTTTTATCTTTTAAAAAGAGTTTTGTAAGTCGAACATTTTGAAAAGAAATGAAAAATCTGACATGAGTTTTCTTTAAGTATAAAGTAAATTCCTTTAATACTTAGTTAGCGTACGAAACACTGCAACGCGTTCTAAAATGTAAATCGTTGACGTGGCTCAAAAGGCTGCTCAACTTAAATGGGACTGGGCAGGACATATCTGTCGCATGCTGAACGAGCCGTGGGCCCGCAAAGCTCAGGATTGGTGCCCTGAAACAGTAAGAGTCAGCTCACACCGAGACGCGACGCGACGCGACGCTGCGCGCACACTTTTGAAGAGAGATTCAAAATATAACTTAATTTTCTACATGAAAAGATACACATTTCGTTGTGAGATCACAATCACAATTCTCAAGGTGCGCGCAGCGTCGCGTCGCGTCGCGTCCCTAACACGGGGTCGCAGCAGACCACGAAGGAGATGGTTCGATGAACTGGATGTCTTCCTTGAGAATTTGAAAAGAAAGAAGAAGTAGCACGTGACCGTTGGAAGGAATGGAAGGAGGCCTTTGCCCAGCAGTGGGACAATATGGGCTAGCTAATAATAACTTAATTTAAGTTTTCATAGTCAAATGATTTGTTTGTTACCAATTCCCGAATTCGAAAACTGTTTGTAGAATTTATGCTTCTCTGTGTGTAAACGTATGAGCTATAGAAATTTATTGTTATATTGCTAGCCTTAGCCAGTATATAAAGTAAAAGGAAATTGAAAGTCACTTTACAATGGACAATGTGGCGGTACAAATGCTTGGATGAGTTTTACGGATTGAAAAGACCATGAAAAAGGCGATTAACTAATTTATAGTATTTACTGTATAAAGCTGCGGGTAGGCAAGTGATTAGGTGTACCTAATTATTTGCCGGTCTGCAGGTGCGGAAAGGTCTTCCCTTGTGTATTAAACACATTTTAGAGAAGACCTTTTTAGAGGAAACTTAAAGAAAAAATTTGGGTACAGTGGTGCATACACCAGGTCGTATCTCCTAAATTAATACATCAACCTTGCTACTGCCGTCTAAGTACTATGGTAAGGTTCAGAAAAACCTTTATATTTTGACTTTACTATAATATAATTATTTGGCTTTATTTCATCACAAAACACACCCATATTTCTCACTTTACATGAACTATGACCGAATGATTTATGAAATTGTATATATGCCTGAATTGGTACAACACAGTGGACTGCGCATTCACTTGACATCTGGAAATGTATAATTATGTACTGTGTTGAGCAGTAAATTTGTGAATTTGAATTGAAATTAGGTCATCAGTTAACAGCGGTCACGATGAGTTCAAGGACTAATTCGTGTCGTTGACAAATGGACAGTTTTTTCATAGTTATTTTACCTCTGGCAGAAGTAACGCTATAGCAACCTTATGGTAACGATTATAGAAGATGACTAGGATTTATACAGGCTCGGACGCAAAGAAGAAGAAAACAGACTTGTGATTGGTAGCAAGTCAATAGCAACCTTAAAACAACAATCACAGAGATCACTGTGATGTTGTCAGTCAAATCAGAGGTAAAAGGACGGGACGGTAGAAGTCACGTAAACTCCATGGTTATTTCTGGTTCTAATTTTGTATTCAAACCGCGTTCGATGAATTAATTAAAACAATAATTTACCTTAAATGCCAATTCGTTCTGAAATCAAAACAGAATCTATTTCAAGCGTAAACAGCATGACGCAATCATGACCTTCATACCTCACATTTCCATACATATGCTCGCTAGAAGGTGCCTAATTAAAGAGCTCGCGCATAAGCTATTAGTTGAACCTCGCAACTTGCGTGGGGCTGTAATCAGATGCCCAAGGTACTTCCTTAGGCAGTGCGTACACCCCAGTGCACAGTCATTTCACCAATGAAACCGACGCGATCCGAACCGAACACATCCACACTGCAACAAACTTGTCTATGCAGGCGGAAAAACACAGAACTAAAATAAACATACCAATTATTTCGATAATAATTTTCTCGACAAGCAGCGCCACCTTGTCTGCACACTTAAAGTGGTAGTACCATATATAAACGGGGGACCATATCCCATAGCAATTATGAATCTTTGTGATCAGTTTCATTAGTCAAATGCCCTGAGACTTGATAGAACTTTGACGTTTATTTTTCTAGTTTTTCGCCATGGTCAGTGGAGGATTTACCAGCAGGCTGAGTAGGCTGGAGCCTAGGTCGGCAGATTTTTGGGGCGGCAAATTTGGGGACAGAATTTCTTTTTTTTGCTGCCTCGTAGAAATCAAAAAGATTTCTGCATGGCGGTTTTCTGACGTTTTACAGATTAAAGTCTGCAACAAATTTTGCGGATGACTTTCCCCTCTCACTTGTCATTGTATATTCGGTATAGTAAGCTTCCATATACAGAGTAAAACAGCTAGTTCGCCGCCCCCCTACCAGTGCTCGGCCCCTGCGCCCTTAGCCCACACTTTGTATGAGTGAAAAGAGCATATATTACCCCGCGACCCCTCGTTTATTAATCATATATGATTGAGCTTTGATTAGCTCAAAAATAAACCTAAAAAATATTTTACGTGCGGACATGAACACTGTAGAGGCAAGGGTGGAAAAAACTTTACAGCTTATACCTTGAAAATTTGTAAACCCGCCACTGGCCATGTTTTTAAAAAACGATAGTTTGGCTAAAGATGGTTTTGTCTCAGTTCCGCGCATAGCCTAAGATAGTCTTTATCGCATGGTTAGTGCCTATCCTGGTGTAAGAGTTTTCATGCCACCCATGGGCATCTGTCTTGGCTTTACAAGCCGTCGAGATGTATCTCTCAGGCATGTTTGCACCGACGCAAGTAATAATTATTCTATTCGATCTTGAGACCTAAGTCTTGGCACTCTCGTTATTTGATCATACAAACCAACCACCTAGGTTTTGAGACTTACATGTAATAACACTGGATCATAACCATTAGTACCTCCTTTGCAGGAGGTACTGACGGTGAATTCTAGTCTATAAACATTAAACAACTTATCCTTTTTGTTACAGGACGTACCTGTGGAGCAACTCGAAAAACTTAAAATGGGTGAGTTTCTGCTATTTGTTTTAAGCTGAACAAAGTGTATTTTTGAAAGGACTTTAGGTATGTTAAGTAGTTCCCAGGTGAGCAAAAAGCAAGCAAAATCAAAACTATCAGATGGAAAATTAAAACTCGAACCTTTAAAACTCCATTAAAATCCCACTTTTTAAGTCATCTATTCAGATCTTATTCCTTCAAATGAAAAATAGGTTTCCAAATAGGTTTTGAAATGTTATTTACAAAAACCTATTTTCAAAATAGGTTTTTGTAAATAGGTTTTCACAAAACAAAAGTTTTCACGTAACACACAAACGTCGTCTTTTTTAAACTAAATGAGGCCGGTGTTTCGTACCTGACTACTCTAAAAACAGCTGAAATAAACTCGGATGTCACTGTCTCTTTTAAAGTCCAGACATTGGTAAAGTCATATGAGAACCATGCAGATTAGTTTCTGGGATGGTATGTTGAAGAAAGAACCACACGGATTTGAGTGGACCTGTCCTGTCAGTGCAAGCATTTTTCAATGATCGTGTAGCTCGACTCATAAACCAGGGATGACTGCGCTCTTCCGTTATTCAGCAATGGAATAAAACGATCCTTTTTTTTTTCGTGATCGATTCACGCGCCTCGTTATGGTTTTTTTTTTGTGTATGGCATATCGCAGTTCAGCCTCTGAGGCTGGCTTCTGCTTAACCGGTCAATCCTGTGGATGCCTAGAATTTAAGACCTCCAGCCAGGGCAAACTCTTATAAACTAAGCGACAACACGCTAAGGGCACCACCTGCGGGGTACGGGCCTCGGCTTAGGGCGTCGCTATGGGGCAGCAAAGGGACTGGCTAGATCGGAGTGGTTTCATTATTTAGGGGCTGATTTATCACTAAAGGCTCAGCATCGCAGAGGCCGGAATGACGGTACCCATTGCACCTATTTATTACAATTTAAAATAAATGCCATCTATCATCGTCATCTGCATAGCCTTTTCCCAAACTGTCTTGGGGTCGGCTTCCAGACTTACCGGATGCAGCTGAGAGCCAGTATTTTACATGAAGCGACTGCCTATCTGACCTCCACAACCCAGTAACTGGGTAATACGATACCTCTTGAAAAGACTGGATGTCAGACTTTTGCTATTAATAACACTTACAACGGGATATTTACCATGTGTATTATTTGTTTCGAGTTCCCGATATATCGGCGCTGTTGCAAACGCCATGATCACGGATAAACTCAAATTGACTCAGAGGTGTCAGACTTTTGGCTTCTGACTACTCGTAACGACTGTCAAAGATCTACAAATGACAGCTGGGACCAACGGCTTAACGTGCTTTTCGAGGCACGGAGGAAACTCAGTATGTGTTTTGGTCACCCATTCACGGACCAAACTCGCCAAGCACGGCTTAACCTTAGAGATCGACCCGTGCGGCTGTTATTATTTAGCCACGAGCTCCTCCAAAAATAATTGCCATCCATTTTCTACAAATTATTCATAATCCATTATTTTAATGTGATATTCTCCACGACCCGAATATTTATTAAATTAATGTAATTTGTTCTTCAGTTAACTTAATCAATTAATTTATTCATAAAACCTTCATGAATGTAGATGGCTTTCTGTTTTGGTGTTGAAGTCAGAATTAATAAATATTCTTGTGATGGCTGGGAGTCGTGGTAAGGTCATCTTAGCTAAGCTAAGATAAAATAAAAAAGAGGGCTCTAAAATTCTGGTCCATTAAGATAATAAACATCAAACCAACAGAATTTATATTTTTCGAAAGAAACAAGGCAATTAACAGTTGGAAGTAGTTCTGAGAAAATGACACAACCCACAATCACTTAATAATTCAGTTTAATACCTCAAAATTATCCAACATTTTGTTGGGTTATATTAGGTACTATTCAGTCAAATCTGCCTCATATACAAGGTGTTGTTATGCAACCTCGTCAAATTTCAGGAGGTGGTCAAGAACGACATAAATAATCAATTAAAATTACGGTACCTAGTTAATTATTAATTAACGCTGATTTTTTTGGTTATTTAAGTTTGTCAGTATTTCAGAATAACCCCCTTAACGTGGTTTAAGCACTAGGAAATTATCGAATAAACGTTTGAGATTGTTTGTACGTGTGTAAGTGAGGTTATAAGGCAAGAACCAGACGGTCCGCGTTTAAAACACGAGTGTTTCACACTTACCGATTTCCGTAAAAAAGAAAAAAAAGAAAAATTACCTACCCATTTTATTATTGATTTGGGACGAGAATCATTAGCATAGTTACCCTCTTGAATTTGACGAGGATGCAAAACACCACCTTGTATACCCAAAACGTACGTTAGACTATGCTACTAAGATATCATTGTAAAAAAATGATGTGGGTTGTTACATTTTGGTAGCTACGCCCAATTGACTACCACCTGGTGAACGGAATATGGTGCCATGCTAAACTGAGAGACTGTAGGTAGCGTTCTCGCCTGGATGCGGCTGACGCATTAATCATGATTTATTATATTAACTAATCGTCTGTAAGCACAAGCTGTTTAAAGTCTCAATGGACCGGGTATAATCGTCACATTAAGCACGTAAGCAATCGAGCATAGAGAATTGCTGTGGTTAGTAAATATGTAATCAAACTATAAATATTCTTGAAATAACTAATAATAAAAATATGGTCAATTTTAAAAGTGTAAAAATAAATTAAAGGACATCAAAAAATTCACGGAGAGGTTTGCCTCCACAACTACGCGGTCATTAGCGACTATTCATTAAATCAAAGAAAAGCTAAATTCGAAGGAACATAGTAGTTAAATGAGTTACTATAAGGCTGCACCTTAAAATCTAAAAACCAGAAAACGAAATCAAGTACCATAATTTAGCGAGCATTGAATAAGTATTTAGTTTAATTTGTGAGTTTGTTATTCATAGCCACAACAACGGACAACACAGCAAAACGGAAACTTTACCGTAACCCACTTTAAAGTGTTTTAAAACTTTACATAAAATAATAGAATTAAGCCTTTGTAATTAATACACGTGTGTAATTTGTTGCGAGCAGTAAACAAGGAACTTTTCCCAAACACTAACTACAGCTATGGTTTAATAATTTATCCAGTGTATGTATAATTACTCAGTTACACGTTATTACACGTGTTTCGAATAATTCAAATAATTAATTTCGGTAGGAGCTCGTTGCTAAATAAAACAGCCACTTTGTTCGATACTTAAGTTACGCCGTACTTACCTAGGTTGTTCCGTGGATGGCTGACCACCAATTACAGACAGAGTTTCCTCTGTGACTCGGAAAGTACATTATGACGTTGATCCCGGCTGTCATTTGTAGATTTTTGACAGTTATTACAGGAGTGCTGTAAAATCTGAGAAACAGTCTTACCAAGGGGTGTGGTATTAGCCAGAAATAACTGGGTTATGAAGGTCAGATACACAGTCGCTCCATTTAAAATACCTACTGGTTTTCAGCTGCATACGGTCAGACTGGAAGTTGACCCAATATAGTTGGAAAACGCTAGGCAGATGATAAATTGTTTCGAATAAAACGTTATTTACGAAACAGTTGTTTTCCAAAAGGTTTCTTGTAATCGGTTCAAAGGCAGGCATTTATTTGGCACCCGATTTCCTCTGGAGGGTCAATGTAACGTTGAGTATACACGTACAACAATGTAAGGTAGAATGGGACACCGACGCACAAACCGCTACCACGTATTTTTAGTAGATAATTTCTATGTGGGAGGTTCAGAATGATATTCTGAAATATACGTCGTAACCGTTTATGCGTCGGTGTCCTTAATTTCCACCTTATACAAGTTTTTGTTTTGCATCCTCATCAAAATTCAGGATGTTGTCACAAAACACATAAATAATCAATATAAATTACGGTACCTAGTTAATTATTAAAAAACACTGCTTTTTTTTGTTCTTTAAATTTGTTAAGTCGTTAAGGGGGTTATTCTGAAATACTGATTTCAGAATAACCCCCTTAACGTGGTTAAGGGAATAAGAAAATATCGAATAAACGTTTGATTTTTTTTTGTATACGTCATGTGTGTAAGCATATTTATAAGGCGAAGATCAGACGGGCCGCGTTTAAAACACGGGTGTCACACATACCGATTCACGTAAATAAGAAAAAGAATAAAAAATACCTACTTATTTCATTATTGATTCGGGTTGAGAATCATTAACATAGCTACCTCCTTGAATTTGACGAGGATGCAAAACAACACCTTGTATAGGTAAGTGGAGACTCGTGCTTCGACACAGTAATCAATTTAATTCAATAATAATCTATTCGCAAATCGGACAGTCTTGTTTTTGCAATATTTTAGGTTGACTTTTATCTTTTTTCCCAGAACATCAAATTGAAGGGAAATGATGTTAAAGGATACTAGATAGTTTTAATAGCTAAGTTTCACTTTAGGTACCTTAATTTGTGCAAAGTTTTCAAGCTACAGAAAGCAATACTTTATGTTTTAAGCACCGAAGTTGGGATGCAGTATAGAAATGCTTTTAACATACCAGTCGGTTCTGACCTAGTAAAATAATTTAAATCATTTCATGCTTTTATGGTTAAAGCTTTTTCATTTTCAAAGAGCAAATATATGAATCAAAACGTGATTTCGAGTTAGATATATTGACGACAAAATTTTAAAATATGAGACAACATAAAAAAACAACGGGTCGCTTGTCCATGGATGACGAAGTAGACAGTAATAATAACGAGTAAATGATGCTGACGATGACGTCTAACAGGGGAGAATGGAAGAAGAACACTTGTTGCGCCGACCCCAAGTAGAATGGGACTAGGGCAGCAAGATGATGATCATAAGTAAGATGGACGAGCCGAAAAGAGGATAGGTTACTATTTCAATCTTCAGACCTACAGCAAAACATTTATTTGTCAAATAACTACGTACAGATATCAAGGACAGGAGTCAGCGCATTCTATTTCAAAGCTGCATATGTGACCACGTTCTCAAATAATAATAAAACGATATTCAAAAAATACATTCACGGCAAGGTCGATCCGTGGATAGGTGACCATAATTACATACAGAGTTTCCTCCGTGCCTCGGAAAGCACGTTAAGCCGTTGGTCCCGGCTGTCATTTTAAGATCTTTGACAGTCGTTGCAAGAAGTCAGAAACCGAAAGTCTGACATCCAGTCTTACTAAGGGGATTCGTATTATCCAGTTACTGGGTTGTGGAGGCAGTCGCTTCATGTAAAATACTGATACTCAGCTGCATCCGGTCAGACTGGAAGCTGACCCCAACAAAGTTTGGGAAAAGGCTAGGCAAGTGATGATAAAATACATTCTCAGTATATAAAATACCCCTCGTACTAACATCGCAGATACACGTGAGACCTAAAACTAGGTCACTTGTGTTCTATTGTAGCGCAATCAGCGAAAACGGCTTTCAAAAGTTACTAGATCCTTTGTATAGTTGAGATAACTACTTGAGCTAGATAGACATTCTTTGGCTAGGTATTTCACAAGTAGGTAAGCCTAGTTTATGAAGTTTGTAAAGTATCAACATACGCCTCATAACATCACGACTATTTTCCCCATAGGCTTTGGCAGACAGGTACTTTTTTTTTTAGGAAAAACACTGCCCCACGCTACGATTTTTTTCCTGTATCGTGGGTGCGTTTACAAACAATTAAACACATATACACAAACAACCAGACCCGGAACAACTATCTGTACAAATATTTATTCCGTGCGGGGTTCGAACCCGCGACACGCAGCGCAGCAGTCGATCGCTCAGCCACTGCGCCAACCATGCCGTCGGAACCTGTAGCAGACCCGCATTTTGGCACTCGTAGCGCAGTACAATTCTTTCAACATCCTGTCGTTTTGTCTTTTATTTCTTTCGTTCATATGGTGGAACATACTACGCGTGCAGAAATAATGAAAGTCAAGAAATAGAGAGTGCATCTGTGTTTGCGCAGATACTTCTGCACTATAATATTTCCTGCGAACTTGGCTGACGAAAAAATTCTGTCGGGAGGATACTACCGAGGTATTAAACTATAATACTTACGTACGTACATACATACTCTCTGTCAAGAAAGTACCGGGAAACGATACATAATACACAAAATGTTATTCATCCAAAATTATTTTATCGTCTTCAAAGTATGCTCCTTCAGAAATGATACACTTACGTCAGCGAATAATCCAACCATCAAAACATTTTTAAAACGCTTTTTCCGGAATTGAGTTCAGTTCTCGCCGCGAATTCTCCTCTACCGAAAGAAAGCGGTTGCCACGAAGTAGTATCTTTCGTTTGGAAAAAGAAAGAAGTCTGCTGTGTAGCCATATCTGGTGAATAAGGTGGTTGCTCGATGGTATTTATTGAGTTTTTGGTCAAAAATTCGTTCACTATGATGACCTTGTGCGAAGGCGCATTATCGTCATGCAAAATCCCAGAATCTTCTTTCCACAAATTTATCCTTTTTGGCCGCTTGCTCCCTTAAACACTCAAATAATATTCTTTATTTACTTTTTGACCTTCTGGCAAGAATTCCGAGTGCACAACACCGTGATAGTCAAAGAAAACGGTCAACATGACTTTGACTTTTGATTGACTTTGGCGTGGTTTTTCGGTTTCGGTTTAAGGCCGAAACACACTTACGTGTCGTGGCGTGTCGTGACGCGCCAGAAGCATTCGGTTTCATACATCGTTGCGACACGACACGCCATGCAAATATGTCCCTAACCATAATAAATGTATGAAGCCGATTTGCTTCTGGCGCGTCACGACACGCCACGACACGTAAGTATGTTTCCGCCTTTAGTTGGAAGGCGCCACTCCGAAGCTTGTTGTCTAGTTTGCATGTTAAACTAATAAACCCACGTCTTGTCACCAGTAATTGGTTTGTCGGAATTGACTCGTTCTATGTCCTCAGTGACTCTTAAGCGATTGAGTTTTGGGAGACAATTCAGGTCTTTTGGGATCTCTGAACCTTTGGGGTCTTTGGGTCTTTGGGATCAACTCCTGAGACACAGAAAGTTCAGCGGCTATCTCTCTCAAACTTGAATGAGGATTGTCACAATTTCCTTCACTTTTGCGATGTTAACTTCAGTTGAAGACGTTGATGGCCTACCATAGCAAAGCAAATCTCCCACCACATATCGACCGCGTTTGAAAGCTTTGTACCACTCTTAAGCACGTGTTTTTGATAAATTCGATTCACTGTAAGTCTTCTGTAATTCTATTGACGATGCAAAATTTAAGACAAACTCTTTGTTCGATATTTTTGTCCATTATGAAATTCGCAATACACACTAGATGTGATCCAACTAAAACAGCACTGTATTTAATCTAAATAACAGAAGCAACTCAAAACACTCTCCGCGCTCTCAAAAATCTAACAACAAAAAAAAAAACAAAATTTGAATTTGGAACCATAAACAAATCATTATCGATACTTTTTTGACTGAATTTATACATTTCTCTAACGCCGCATGGTAAGGCAGGATACGCGAAGAATTTTACAGCTAATAGAAGAGATTTATTATGGATACGGGATAAAAATGTGCGTGATGCCATCCGCATAATTTGAAGGCTCTCATTCATGGCATGTGTTCAGCGTTCGGAATGGTATTTTCCAGAAGAGGGATTTTTCTCTAAAATTCTCTTTTCCCCCAATTGAATGCCGTATTTAATGTGAGTTATTCGATCGTTTATTTTCCAAGCGATTTATATGCGTTCTTCACGCCCTGATCGTACGGAATCAATTGAGTTACGTTAGTGGATAATAAATTAAGTTTTTTGAATAATATGATTTGAGTTACAGAACCACAGACATATGTAGATATACCTAGGTAACATAAGAGCACATACTTCGCATGCCCAGCTTAAGCATTTTATGTTTAACGTGGCTACCGACGCAGCAAGTTAATTTGTTTAAAACAACAACTTTTTAACTCAAGAACTTTATTCTACATATTTAAAGAACAAAAACGTAGTATATTTGGTATAGAAATATTAAAACCTTTCTGTTATACGTGTATTCCCTATAACCTGATTAACCTTCACAAAGAGATCTAACCGCAATTTTCCAGCTAACTTCAAAAGACTTATATCTAATAACGTTCCTGGCAACCATTTGTAAAGAGAAATCAATCACGACTCGATGAAACCTCCTTTGATCATATATTTACACTTTTATAACAGTTAAAACTCCAAGAGATATTTATAGCGTCGTAACTTAAGCTCCAAAACACACTTTATTTCACTTGAAATGAGTTCTTGGACGAAAATAGCTCGAAACTGCGCGCGTTGTTATATAAGACGTAAGCAAGTTTCGGTCAAGTATTGTGTGAGCTAAAAATAGCTTAGTGTGCGTGAAATAATGTATAAGATGGGGGATTAGGTCGTAGGCCACTTCCCCGCCTCGTTTCACCACCCTCGGCTGACGTAAAATGCTACTAACGCGTAACTAGAAGAGCTTAGGAAGTATCTTTTTGTATCTAATCTTTAAATAGTGTATCTTCGTATTCTCCAAACTTTGCATTTTAGTTCCTATAGTTAAGAAAATATTTGTGTGTGCATCGTTTGATTTTTATGATGATACTTTGGGTTCTTACCTATTTTATCTTTAAAATAACAAGGGTATAGTAGAGAATAGAACAAGGGTACATATATAGTAGACTAGACTATAAATCTACCATGTTCTGAATATTTATGAAGGTTGGCAGCAAACCGTTTTCACCTTCACCCGATCAAGTTCCTAAAACGGGTCAGTAGATTATTTTTTATCAGGCATAAATTGGAAGATTATCCTTACATTGTTTTGTTATTTTGTTTTATTTGTCCCCTGATTTATGTTTTGGAAAATAGGTCGGGCCATGATTGGGTCCAGCGGTATGAAAGGACCACAGAAATTAAGTATCTTTTATGCTTGTGGGGGACCTTTTTTGCGCATGTTTTTTAAGTGTTTGTGAGGATGTTCAATATTAACACTTTAATTAAATTGTTAGTAGGGGTGTAGAACCTTCGACCCCTTTATTGTTTTTTTTTTCGGACAGCTAAAATTATGGTTTCAACTTTCAATTTCGTGCTATTCTTTTAAATCAATATGAAACCATAATTTTGTATGTAGATGCCTAACGTGCAGGTAAATATATCTTATCCAATTTTCTTTTAGATTCTGACCTGTTTACCTCGTACGATTTTATTGGTCCTTCGAGTTTAATCTAGTTATATAAAATGTACAACCTGTTGTTTTGCATCCTTATCAAATTCATAGAGGTATTTATGCTAATGATTCCCGACCCCAATCAATAATAAAATGGGAAGGTTTTTTTGTGTTTTTTCGGAAATCGGTAATTGTGAGCCATCCGTGTTTTAAACGCAACCCGTCTGACCATCGCCCTATAACCGCGGTTTCACTCATACAAACAATCTCAAACGTTTATTCGATAATTTCTTATTCCCTAAACCATGTTAAAGGGATTATTATGAAATACTGACCAATTTAAGAGTCAGTTTTTTGAATAATTAACTAGGTACTGTAATTTAAATTTATTATTGATGTATTTTGTGACAACAGCCTGAATTTTGACGAGGATTTAAAACAACACCTTATATAACAATAATATCTTTCCCATATAATTTAGAACCAATCAGTCCTTCCCCTCTCACTAGATTGATTACCCATGTTTTCGAGGCCGAATTGGGTTAATGATTTTATTCATTCATTATGTTTACATTTATGTAAACATAATGAATTATGTTTACATTTATGTAAACATATGTTGAACAAATATTTTATTTACACATCCATGTAGGGTCCTCAACTTTTACCAAATTGCAGAATATATTATTATGTAGGGTACATATATAACCTTAACCCTATTTGTTTTGAAACAAAATGATATTCCTTTCCGTTCTTAACCATAAATCCGTCCCATTGCAAAGACAAACCTTACACAGATAGGGCTTCCGTCCACCTGGAATTACGTAAATCGCTTTTGGGAACCCCTCGCTCCAGAATTTTTCCGGCTTTTATTGCCTTTTTCAATTTCTTAAAAATAAACCTCCAATCTCAAAAATTCAAAATAAAAGTATGATTTTGCAAATGCCTGACATTTGTTAGGACTATCCAAACAACTTGGCTATCCTGCATACAGGGAACGAACAAGTCTAAATAACGTTCCTTTTGAACGGAATA
This sequence comes from Cerastis leucographa, assembly GCA_963082945.1. Lineage (NCBI taxonomy): Eukaryota > Metazoa > Arthropoda > Insecta > Lepidoptera > Noctuidae > Cerastis > Cerastis leucographa. The sequence goes on along the minus strand of OY720356.1, from coordinate 11,908,171 downwards.
ATATTTTTCATGTTCAAATCGAATAAAGAATGCTCGAGTTCAGTTTTCTAACATTACAATATATCCTGTAGAAAATGGAAACTAATTCTAAATTATATTACAGCGGAAACCGGCAAGGAAGAAGAAATGAACAGCGAACATGTGGAATATCACCGGCTCGGTAAGTGATACCTAACCTTGTAACCGTTCATGCTTAATCGTATAAGTGTTCTATGGCTAATCCAATAGTAAGTGCTGAGATCTGGACAATGCATAATCGGATAACTTTTAATTGAGAAGCGCCTGAACTCGGTCTATTAATTCAGAACAAGCTTATAGTAAAAAATCATTTTTTAAAACCTTCTTTTTAATATAGTTGTGACGTTTTTTTTTTCGTATTCTTCTCAGAAAACTCTTTTAATTTTTACACATATAATGAGGGTGTATAAAAATAACTAGTCTGCCATATTGGAATAAGACTGACGTCACTTAGGTAACCATCTATTGTCATTCAAACAAAGCGTGTATGTAAAATTTCGGCTTAATCGGTTGGGGATAACTGTTTTAAAATTCAGTTGCAAGATTTGACCTAAACAAACATAGCAAGTTAAATAAAAGCTTGTAAAACGCATCAAAATCTCCATCCTCCTACATGATGAGGTCCTCTCAAGCTTTCTACTAGAAAATTAAACGTTTCCGCGCGACGCACCCAGCGTGGCAGTCCAACGTCGCTCGTTATCGCGCGAACAAAGCTAAAAGCGATACTATCTAGGGACTAGATAGTTGAGCACAACTGATAGCCCTTATCTACTACATTCGCTAAACAACTGTTATTCTGGTACTTTGTCGGTGAATAACTTTTATATATCTAGGTTAGCATGTTGATCGTTTTACAAAGGTTTTTGATTGGGCAACCAAACATAAGAGATTTTGTGGCAAATTGAATTGGTTTTCCACTGCGTTAAGTTATACTGAAAATTTACCTAGTTGTGAAAAAGCTAGAATGATGATGATGTTTATGCAATTTTGATTTTAACTTTAATATTGTTCCTGATCAATCAGACAATAAAGTTAATATGAAAAGCTGGTAGGATTCAGGTTTGATGACTGACAACGAAGTGGGGTAAAAATAACGTGCTTCGGACTGATGTGTTCAACATAGTTTGAGAAGTAACATTTAATTTTATAGATTATTATCACCATCATCTGCCCTTGTCTCAGGCTACTTGAGTTTAGCGAATATTTATAGATTGAATGTCAAAGTTAAACCTGCCGTCGACAATGTTTCGAAGCATGGATCTGCTAACGATCGATAGCTGTAGTAAAAGTAGACTCATCAATTTATATGTCTTCTATATATATGTATAAATAAAAAATTAAATTAAAAATTTAAAAAACCCCTGACGGACAAAACCTCTAAAAAACCAAAAATAAAATTAATCCAAGCGTCGTAGCGTCGGGGGTCCGCTTTTTTTATATATATTTGTATGTACTAAGCGGTCTACTTAGCGGTCCCCCGACGCTACGACGCTTGGATTAATTTTATTTTTGGTTTTTTAGAGGTTTTGTCCGTCGGGGGTTTTTTAAATTTTTAATTTAATTTTTATTATTTCATGCTTTTTAAACTTAAATTATTTTTTCTTAGCCTTAACTGTCCCACTCCTGGGCATAGCTCTAATCCCATTCCTTCCACTTTTCTTGGTGTTGCGCCTCTTCTCGCTTATTAACGAAAACCAGGAAAGATATGAATTAAAAAAAACTTGAGCTTATAGGGGGGAGGGGGGGTGTGCAGCGTACCCCCCTGGTGTGAAAGTGACAAGAATTCAAATTTCCAATCAACTAGACCCGTAGAAGTTGTTTAAATCCCTTCATTAACTAGAAAAGAGGTGATGAGCTTCAAACGGCTGAGCAGATTTTCTCGAAACATAGCTAAGAACAATCTCGATTAAAATACCTTTCAAATGACACCAATTTTATCAAAATTGCTTCATCCGTTTGGGAGCTACGATGCCACAGACAGACACACAGATACACAGATGCACACGTCAAACTTATAACACCCCTCTTTTTTGGTCGGGGTTAAAAATGAATCACTATTTCCCTTGGTCACGCCGTAACTTGAGAACGACTTAATCGATTTTATTCAACTTTTTTTAAATTTTATCTAATACTTTGTAGAAGGTTCTTATGTAGGTAGATAGATAGAAGTTAGGTAAGTAGTGGGCAGGAATAAGTGCATTGCAACGAATGCTGGGCCAGCTAGTTTATTTATACGTTTCTACTTTGTCCAATAAAGTAGATATTTTATGAAACAGATGCTGTACAAGCCAACGGCGAGCTCGTCTCAAGACTAGAACAACACGCCTCGGCTGACGCAGTGGGGAGCGAGAAGCCTCACGTGCATGCGCAGGCGCAACTTGACGTGCCTTCTGAAGGTGTTCATCAAGTGCTGGTCCAAGATGGCGCCCATGTGAGCGTGCATGACGCGACCACTACTGCGCCGAGTGAGGAGGTCACTACTAAGGTAAGGTAGTAGACCGTCAGGTTATTAAGAGTGAATAGTGCAGCATGGTTCTTTCTTTTGGCTCTTGAATTACATTGTCAAGAGGGCGTTGTTGGTACACGTTTGTAAAATTGTACTGAAATACATTGACTACTTTTGACGTTGCCGTAGTCGGATAAAAAACAAGATGGCGGCGCTTGTTCCAACTATCGTCAAAAGAACCATGTTGCACTACATCCCATTTTTTCCGCACAAAGTAATTAGTGGGCCACAATATCAATCCAAAATTAAGAAAGTTAACAACTCACAAATTCAAAGCAAAGTTGAAGTTTTCAATAGAGCTATTGCAGACAAAGAAAGCTATACAAATATACTCGCATATCGACATTCATTCATCTCTTGAACATACAGGAAAATGAGAATTCTCAGCATTACAAAAGATCGTCGTGCAGTGGAGAATCTATTGTAAACAAGACTGTAAATGAAAGTCTATTGAAAACTGACATCATCTGAATACATCAAGCTGCACTCGGGCCATTGTTAGATCGGATCATGTATGTGCGTTCAATTTTATCGAAGCCCGCTTTTCAATGTTGGTAAATCAAAAACAATACAGAAAAAGGATGAGTTATCATTCGCTAAATTCGATCATATATGTATCAAGAAGTACAAAAAAAAACTGAGTGTCGTGATTGTCTCGACTTTAAGTCCCCATCTGTTTGACCATGTTTCACAATCTGTGACCAAGAATAGTCTTGGCATTTTGAAATGCGTCGTGGAGTTTTGAGTCCAGCTATGAGCGAATTTGGTCCGGACATCGAAGTTAATATGACCCCTCGGAAGTTTACTATGGACCTTGCCTTTCTAGGTCTTTTCTTGCGGTGTGACCGAAAAATTCCTAAAATGTTTGCAGCCATGCTGTCATTTAAGCCAATATTACCTAGATAATACCTGCTTCCATTTACGACAAAAAAACCATCGATCTTGATGAAATTTCGGTCTTGGAACTCTGTAATGGATGTAAGATTGCCGGAAAATTAAAAACACATGAAGCTGAGGGTACGTGGGTAGATGTCTACGGCGATGGGCGATGAACTTGGGTAACGAATTTGTGTAGGTGGCGCAATTTACGTACATACAGAAACTGCTATAATTAAAATGTATAATTGTAGCTTAGCATACCTTGTACAATGTACCTATATTCTATTCTTACATCAGAGTTCCACGTGGCTAAAATTAAGCAATGTGGAACGTGTTTACGCCACGCGTTTTAAAGATCTAACCGTGCGGCTGTTATTAAACAGGCACGGGTCGATCTTTAAGTTAAGCTGCGCTTGCCTAGGTGGCTCCTTGGATGGGTGACCATGCATTACGTCCCGAGTTTCCTCCGTGACTAAGAAAGCACGTTAGGTCATTGATCCTGGCTGTCGTTTGTAGATCTTTAACAGTTAACTGTACACAGGTAACAACAGGTAGTCCTTGACCCATAGTCTGACAACTAGTCTTACTAATCTGGGTATCGTATCACCATGTGTTAACTGGGTTGTGGAGGTCAGATAGGCAGGTCGCGCTCCATGTAAAATTCAGCTACATCCGTTGAGACTAGAAGTTGACCCTAACGTTCTCCCTATCTCAACAAAAATAAAGAGAAACGAAAACTCACACTGCTGCGTCGAATATATTGCTTTTATTTCCTACCATTTATCACTTCGTTCGCAATATCTTTCCTTCGAGCGTCTTTGGCTAAATTGCCTTGCGAAGGTATTTACGAAAACAAAAGGTTAACGTCCTTCTTTACTAAAAACTTGTTATTGTACTGTAAAAATAGAAGAACCATTTAGTGAAGTCCACAAAAATTTAGTTGCCTGTGCCAGTCGATCCAGGCACACCTCATTAATGGATACGACGTAGTAAGTAATTTGATATTACAGTGAAACATTTCCGTTACTCTTCATTTCATTGAATATCATTTAAGCACGATGAAACCAATGTATTTATTCAATCAGAGAAATTAAAATAAATGGTCTCACATTACCAATACTGTAAACTCGTGCAATTTAATTTAAATGTCACACAATAACAAACACGTAATTAAAATTTATCGGAAATTTTAATTCCATACCAGAACATTAAACCAAAATTCATGTCAATATGAATCGTGTAAAGATTAATAACTACGTGTTTACTGACCACGAAATGGTAGAATAATTATTTATTGTAATCCGCAGGTGTTCCACGGAGCTGCTCGACTCGTGCAGCCTGGACAGGCAACCAACATCCCAACAGGTCCTCAGCACACAGCTGTTCGAAGAGCTTTCAATGCAGACATCACTAAGGAAACGAAGAATAACGTAAGATACCTAATAACCTATCTTGACCTACCTAAATTATGGCTAAATAATAACAGCCGCTCGGTTGCCTACGTTGGTTCATACCAACGTAGACAAGCGCAGCGCCACGGCTTTGTATATTATAGGTTACTTATCCGTGGGGATGGGTGACCTATTACATACAAAGTTTCCTCCGTGCCTCGGAAAGCACGTTAAGTCGGTGGTCCCGACTGTCATTTGTAGATCTTTAACAGACGTTACAGGTCGGGTGGCCCGAAAGTCTGGCATCCTGTCTTACCAAGGAGTATCGTATCACCTAGTAAAAACTGGGTTGTGGAGGTCTGATAGGCAGTTGCTCCATGTGAAATACCGGTATTCAGCTGTATCCGGTTAGACTGGATGCCGACCCCAACATAATTGAAAAAAGGATAGGCAGATGTTGACGCAAAGTCTTCGAACTGGATGAGATTAACCACAGGTAGTAGTTACTTGCATAGTACATGGTTACATACTCAATACTAGCTTCAACTTTCCGACTACCTGACCGACCCTTTAACTATTAAAAACTGCCTGAGTCTATGTAAACTTAATGCTTTGGGTTTGTGTTTCAATAAATAGAATCAATAAACACCATCAGATGTGCTTTGCACGTTTCTTTCGACGTTGCGTCCTTGAAACGACATTTTCTATTACACTTAATTTTCTTCTCATTACCCTTAGCTCGCTTTAACAATTTGCGGCGAAGCAGCGAAACCTATTTTATTTTATTTAGCCTACATCAAAGAAGCAACGCTATTTGGATTCAATAAAAGGATTTAACTAGACAGGCCTACCTGCGTTGGTGTGGTAAAAACCTGTGTGAATTTCTTTTGGTATATCTACAGACATTAAAAAAAAATCCAAGACTTGTTACTACTTAGAAACAAATCTGTAGTGTCATACACCGCTTGTCAGGTAGCATACGTTTGACAATATTAATTTTTTTTGGGATCGAAATGTCAATATGAAAATATTCCCAATGTCCTCCCTATAAGTCTTTTAAATCTCGTGTTTTTCAACAAAAATAAACAAACCCGTATTAATCTTTGATGTGACTTTGTCTATAAGCACTTAACTGGGAAAAATCACAGGATATAAAATGTCCTCTACTTTTATATAACTTCATACGTACACAGTTCAAAGAATGTTATGAAAAATCAGAATATAAAACCAAAATTAAAACAAGCGCATCGCGTAGTAAAAATGAATGGGTGAATAAAAAAATTATTAAAGCCTGTGAACATCGGGATAAATTATTCATGAAGTGGATAAAGGACTCCAATAACTTAGTACTAAAACAAAAATATAATAAATCAAGAAACTATGTAAATACTTTAATACAAAAAACTAAAAACAATAACATAAAGTCAGAAATTGTATCGAGTAAGTCAAATACTAGACAGTTGTGGCAAATTCTTAATCGGATTACAGGAAGAATAAAAAACTCTATTGATGATGCTATTCAGAATTCATTTAATAAAACTAATTTAACTTCTACAGATATTGCTAACAATTTTGCAGACACTTTCGATAAAAGCGTAAAGCTAATTATTCCTAAGTGCTCGAAACCATTGTTAAATAAAACTGAGTATACAATTCCAGCTAACGTTACTATGCGTATAAAGCCTGCGGAGCCGGAAGTAGTTGAAAAAGTCATCATGTCTTTGGACAATAATAAAGCCCCAGGAATAGATAGAATTAGAGCCGTAGATATCAAAATGTTGAGCACGACAATCACCTCAGTGATTGCAAAATTAATTAACCTATGCATACACATTTGCAAGTATCCATCAACACTTAAAACAGGGATTGTCAGACCGATTCACAAAAAAGGAAGTAGGCTGGATTACAACAACTACAGACCTATCACTATATTGCCTACTATTGATAAAATAATAGAGAAATATATTTGTAAACAAATACACGAATTCTATGAAAAAAATAAAATACTAAACGACAAACAATATGGCTTCCAACCAAAAAAGAATACCACACAGCTGCTATCAGCGTTCACAGATAGTATTCATAAACACCTAGATGAACAAAAACACGTCTTAGTAGTATTTATAGACTACAGCAAAGCATTCGATACGCTCAGACATGACCGGTTAATAGAGTGTCTTCATGACAGTGGAATTAGAGGCAGGCTGCTCGATTGGTGCGTGAACTATCTTGAGGACAGAAATTACATGGTCAAAGTCAGTGATGTGACTAGTGAACCGGTTACCGTAACGGAGGGAACGGCGCAAGGCTCGGTCCTTGGGCCACTGCACTACCTCACTTACGTAAATAGCCTTGTTAATGTCATAAAAAAGTGCGAAATCTTCCAATTTGCCGATGACACCTGCCTTATAGCCGCTGGAAAGAGTGTTAGTGATGCCCAAAGAAAACTACAGGAGGACTTTGTTTTGTTGGCTAAATGGTCTCATGACGCCGGTCTAGTATTAAACGCTAGTAAGACCAAGTTAATGTACATCAGTACCAGTCAAAATAGAAGCTCGTCCTTGCCTAAACTAACAACTCACTGCCATGAGTGTTTGCATGATAGTTGCACAAATAAAGTAGCCAAGCCTTGCAATTGTGACTCCATAGATCTCGTAGATAGCCAAACATACCTAGGACTTACCATCGATAGCCACCTTAATTGGAAGGAGCACATTAACGGGGTGTGTGATAAGCTAAGATGTATATTGGCTAAATTCTCTATTATAAAATGCAAAATTCCATATCAAATTCTGTTAATACTTTACAAAGCCCTGGCCGAATCATCGATATCTTATGGTCTGTCGAGCTATGGTAGGACATATAAGACTCATCTTGATAAAATTTACGCACTGCAACTACGTATATTAAAAGAAATTGTCCCGCATAACATTAAGAAGAAATTCAAAAATGACTACCATAAATTATTTGAATTTTGTAAGATATTACCTGTACATGAAAAAACAAAATATGTACTGTTAAAAGAAGAGTTTTTCAATGAAAATTTAAAGAAAACCAAAACCATTAATAATAATGAGATAAAAACCCGCAGCGTCCACAATGCTATGCTGTTACTTCCAAAGTACACGAATCTGCACGGCAAGAGATCGGTAAAGTATATAATACCTTACCTTATTAATCAACTACCTATATCATTGAGGGATAAATTAACTCAGAAAAACATAAAATACAAATTAAAGCAACATTTTTTATTAAATATATTAAATTTCGAAGATAGATAGTTTGAATATTAATAAGAAGGAAAAAAAAATATTAAATTTCTATTCATTATAAAATTAGCCTAACACACAATGAAGGAAAACGTACAATTATAAAACAAAGCAAAAAAAAAAAAAAACACTTAAGATATACTTCTTGGAACAACCTGTATCTGTCACTATGAACGGACGGTCGGTTTGGTCACCGAAGTTCGCTCGTTAGCATCAGACATTTTTGACGAATACCCGTTATAATTTTGTTTTTTTTATTTTTGTATAAGTACCTACTTAGGTTCTAATTATCTAGATTATGTAGTCGATGATCTTGGTGCACGGTAAAACTCGAATGAGTTAATGTTGGCACCATCTCAAACGAAATAAATGTATGTGTACTACTGAATAAATAAATAAATAAATAATAATAACTATGAACATCTCCCGGATCCCGTAAATGTTGCCTGAAAGAAGCCTTCTAAGATACCGCTTTAGCGAAAACCACGCTTGATAAATAAGTAAGTGGTGGTAGTTTTGACAAGATACTTACCCAAAAAAGATAAAAATATGACGCGTGACTGATACACACCATTGGACTAATGCCTGATTATGGTCACATGACAGTCGAGAGGTGGTGTCATTCCCTTTCAAAAATATACCTAACCTAATGATTTTATGATATTCCATGTTGTTACAGATGGATCATTACTCTGCATACTCTGGCGTCCAATACTCGCCCCTGGATATGGCTGAATACGTGTTCTGGACTGGGGACGAGCGAGGAGTGACCACTGCTATTGAAGCCTTCCTCCAGGAGGGAATGGTAGGTTTGGATGATAATATTATAGACCTTATCAAGATTATTTTATAGTCAAATTCTGCTTCACTTATAACAACCACTAAAGCTTTAGTTCCAATGGATATTTGCATCGCACTTTAAATCCAATCGTCTTTATTGCATGCACATACGCTATAGAACGTTTTATTGACAAAACACGTATCACTGGTCTATCGTAAATTTTATGCGATTTTACGAATTCCTAAACCTCGCTTAGATACTCTTGTTAGAAATAGAATGGACAGTAATTTATGTTTTTGGATAAAATAGTTTGGATTTTCGTAATATATTTAAAAACAACAAAAATATATTAGCAATAATCGTTTTAACCTCTATATAATATTTTCAGTAACTTTTTCATCCATCCTACTAATATTATAAATGCGATAGTTTGTGAGGATGTATTGATATTTATTACTCTTTCACGCAAAAAATGGATGGATGAATTTGGCGGAGGGATAGATCTGGAATAGCAAATTGGATACTTTTAATCCTGGTAGTACGATCCCGTGGGACTATTACCGAACAAAACCCGGGCATAGGTTAGACATCATAAATTCATTATTTTTTCCCATGACGGTAGGCAGGAACTTGAGAACGCCACCTGATTAGATCTGTACTCGTACACTATCAGCTTATGCTTCGTCCATTCAACGTCTATTGTTTTCTAATAAGTTTCTCAATTTCTAGATGTCAAAGGAAGAAGCCATAGCTTTCTTGCAAGAGATCAAGTTCAACATCGACTACCTACGGGCACATTATTCCCAGAACTTGAAAGCTGCCGAGGAAAGTGCGCAGCAGGAAAAGTTGAGGAACATGCTGATTGAGCAAGCTGAGGCTAAGGTAAGGGACGAATTGATTGAGTAATTATGAGGAACGTTAAACACACGGCTACACATCAAGGAATACATTTCCAGGATAACTTGGCCTCGCTTTGTACAGGTTTCCCGTATAATGAGAGATCCAAATAAACTGTTTTAATATAGCTTGCTTGGTCGCCGTGCTTACATGACAGGAGCTAAGAACTTCGAAAGAACTTGGTATCTAGTTAGATCTCACTTCTTTATTTAGCAAAGCTTAAAAGCTTTTTCCTAGTACTTTTCTTGTAAATTCTAGTAGGTAAGTTTTTTTGTACATAACATGACTTACTTTCACAATCATGTTTTTGGTGAGTTAACTTTACTGGAATAAACCCTAACGTTGTAAATAGTTTTCACGGTTTGTGAGAATTGGATGGCCCGAGTGCCCGATTAGTCGTTCTCAACTATCGCAGCGTTCGTAGACTTACAGTACATTAGCTTAATAATGCTTGTTCATGGATAATTAAAGTGGAAGGCGTGAAGATTTACTAAATGAAACTTACTCTAATTGTTTATTATATATTAAGAGTACCTACTTTATACGTATTAGTAAAAAGTTAACATTTATCGACTAGGAAAATGAAAACTGGCGGTGTTGTTACGAACTCAACAAAAAACCACTTAAAGTTTTGTATGGTCACAGGTAAAGGGTATTACTGTTAAAAAAAGTACTTAAAATTAGAATCCTAACAGAAGTGATTAAGTGGCGCACTCAAAAACAACTTCACGTATTATGTTATGGCATCGAGGTAATAATATTTATAACGGGGCAATTATACACTAATGGTATATTTTTTGAGTTAAGGACTCTTACGTTATAGTTTGATGCACATGATCAAACGATTTGACTTTAAACTAAACTCGTGTTACCTACATAATTGTGCCATGGTATCATTAGAATATTGATGGATTAGACTATTATGTACGAACCGAGCCTTATTATAGATTTGCATGCATTTACATGGACTTAAGTCGCCCATGCATGCTGCGTATAATGTGACACGAATCGAACCAAAATATTACACCAGCAGATAAAAAGAAATCGAATAACCCAATCCGTCTCGTGTCCAGGTGGTGAATAAACCATCTTGACTTGAATTAATTTTAAGATCTTTAAGCAAAATTAATTCAGCAAGTAATTAAAAAGATACCACATCAAAATAAAAGACATAATCCGAAGCAAGATCAAGCGGACGTTGGAAGTTTTTAACTATTTATTATTCCACCCATTCCCTTTATAGAAGAAAAAGTTTGTATACCAATTTACATTCCCCTGGTGCGAAAGTTTTGCAATCCTTAATTAAAGGCGGCTTTCCGCAAATTCCTTTTAGGTTGAGCTAGCTATCTTGTAGTCTATCTAGTAGATATATCCTTTTTTGTCCCTATAAGCCAAAAAGCGGTAACTCAACTTACCTTATATTATTACTCTTATATTGTTTATCTGTATTTGTTGGAAGTCATCACCACTCTCCTGCTTATATCCCAAAGGGTCACACTTTTTCAGTGCAAAAATGTTATAGGAATGCATAATCTTTTCTTGGGTTTAAAAAGATACATATACTAATGAGTACCTGTGATACGAAACCAATAAAGAGATACCTCTTTTTTACTTACGAAGCCAGTATTTGTGCTGAAGAAGATTTCATCCTCTGCAGTCTCGTGATCCGAAGTTAATTCAAAGTTAATAGAGCGACTCAGTACGACGAATGATACGCACGTGCCAGCGTGTTAATGAAAACGGGTTTGATTCGATTTGAGCGACTTTGGGTCACTTTGCTGTAGTCACGTGTCGGCTGCGCAGATTTGTAACTCGTGCAGTGCTGTTATTGGGCTTCGTTTGGCAAATATTTATGTTGTTGCGGTGACCTGAATATTCGCTGAAGGGAATGAAGGAATATTCATGTTATGGATATGTATTTGTTAGGTACAGTCAAAACTCTTTATCGGTCGGGCAGTTTTGACGGAACACCGTAGTTTTTAGAATACCTAAAAGCACTATAATTATTTTTAAATTAGTTTTAAAATGGCCAAAAATAACTTCCAATCTAGTAAGTATCTAATAGTAGGTAAATAAAAGTCTAGTACCGATAGTTCAAATTGTAATCGGTCAAAATTAGTGGTGACTGATTTTTGCAGTAAAAAGCAGTATAGACTGATTCATTGCAAAAATAAGTCAAAGCAAAATCGCAGAAAATCAAAATATTTGCAAAATTAAGGTAAGAAAAGACACGGGAGAACTAAGAATAATAAAACCGCTAACAGGCTATTCATTAGGTTACTGTCAGAGTTTTTTTACAACTTTGACCTTTTGCAAAATGAATGTAAATATGTATGTACCGTTATGAACCTTTAAACTTTGTTCAAGAAAACAAATGACATTATTGCTCACCTACCATATAACGCACAATCACGAACACAAAAGTGATTTTTTATGAAATTGTTATTGCAATTTTGAGATTAGAGCTATTTCATAATAGTCAGCTTTCCAAAATACTATGTTCCTAACAACATAAAATAAATTACAATCAATGCAGTAGGAGAATTCATTCATAAAGAGTGCTACATGACATACTTAAAAACATATCTTCTGCATGTACATAACTGTACCTACTATATACATCTATTATTTGGCAAGAACTACATAAACATTGAACATAGTTTTATTATCTACTCTCTGATTAAAATTAACGGTATCAACTGTGCGTTTTATTAAAACTTGGTTTCCATAATTGTGGTGACACGAGCAACGTTTATTTATAGTAGTAAGCTCAAAAAGTGTAATTAAATGTCACTCAACTGTTTGTGGTAACAGAAACAAAGGACTATGAGAGGGAAAAGTGAAATAATCCTGCAGCTATTTTAGAATCTGCGTAGGCGGTGGCGAGACGCCCACGTATATACTTACAGAGTTAATTTTTTCATGATACTAGAATTGTTGAATATTATACTATTCTGCGGTAATTGCTTTTCATATTATTTTGCAGAGATCTAGGAATAACTGGCGCATTTAAGTAATCTTTCGGGAAGTGAAACGGCTGTACTGTTATTTGATTTGCGGATGCCGAGTTCTTAATTTTTTGATTAAATAAGGCAGTCTTGTTGGAAAATTATTCATATCATATAGGAAACATATAAGTTGCATCATTTTTTATGAAATTATACTTGTTTTACCGAATTTAAAACGTGCTACGGAGTTCGTAGTAATCGTAGCACTGTGCTACGAGATGTCTACGAAGCGTAGCATGTGGCTACGACGAAATGTATTTCTCGATCTTTATTTAATCAACAACCCTTTTTGTCTTTTTTGATTTATTAGAAATATAAACAGAAAAACAGAAACAGAATATTACGTAAGTTATCATGATTACATAAAACCCTGAGTTTTTTTTTTATAAGAATTTCATATACATGGTCATAAATTTTATCAATAAAGCAGTAACGATAAAAATTAACAAGTATAGATCTATCAAAGGAGTTAATATAGTTCTAACGTCGCGTCGTTTCGACGTAAATATTCGGATTTATGTGTCTATTAGAACCATGTGTCACATTTGGTACACTCACTTGAGTGTTAATGAATCTTTAGTGTTCATAAAAGTGCTAGTTATTATGTCGTAAAATATAAATAGATTCAGATTGTTTACTTGTTTACATGTATTATTACTTATAAACATTTTATAACGGTGATGGCAGAGCTGTTTGAAGTAAATAGAAGACTTGCATAGTTTTCTTACATAACTACAACAGAAAATATTTACATTGCGATTTCTTGCACTCGAAATCAACGTTCTAGACATTCATTAACTTTTGTGGATGTAGCATGATGCAGAGTAAATGTAACGTAAATTACAACGATATAAATTGAAAATAGTAGTTTCGTTGGATAAATTACTTAGCATATAAATGATTCATATCTTCGTCCTCAGGGAGGATCAGTAATACCTACTTAGGTACCTATATTCTATCTTATCGTATGATGACGATTTAAGGACTATTCACATTGCGTATTCTGCCTTTAGAAACTTCAAAAAGCTGCACCAGTAGCGTTTGCATCGTCAGCGCGTTTAAAAAAAAACGGCATGTAAAGGCCGAATTTTTACACCTATTAGTTTACTTTACCTTGCCTCATAAGCCAACTTACCTTCTTCAGGAATACCAGTACCGCAGCCCGGCCCTCCAGTCGTTCCCATTCGGCAACAGCCCCGACATCATCCGAACTATTGCCAACAAGAACTGGGAACTCAGCAACAACCTGTCCCCAGTACCCGCGCTGCCAGTCAGCAGTGAGCTGAGACCTGAGGCCATCAAGAGGACTTTCGACCCTATGTCAATGCAGCAGTCTATGAGTGAGTTTTTAATATTTTGTGTGGGTATATCAGGTTTCTAGAAGTTTGAGCAACCAAAAAATAAGGGAACTCAACATAGATTTGAAAACTGATCAGGCGTGTTCTTGTTTTATTATTCAGGTTGACCAAATATAAAAAATAGACACTTATTTAGTGTGCAATAACATGTACATTATTACCAAGTTTATAGAGTTGAGACCAAATTTTTTTTTTTAAATTTAGCTCAAGTACCTACGTTCTTAAATATATAATACGTCTAGACATAATCAGACTAGGTAGATACAAAAAAAATATTTATTTATTTAAAAATTGATTTTGTTGGTATTACATATTCCTACACCAACATTACTTATTTTTACCTGCCGCTGCAATCATGCAAATCATGATCGCGTCTACACTTTTATGCAGTAGCCTAGGTTTAATTTAAACCTAACTTACACTACTAGGTAAATTGTATTAGATAAACATTGTATTTACCGTCATTCGTTTCAGGAGCACAAGAGTACGAACGCGAGGCCCAGTCCTTCCCTGACGAGGAATATGAAGAGATAATGGAAAAATTGCAGAAGCCGACCAGCATTCCCTACAATGAATACACGCTTGAGGAAATTATCTACCAGCTGGCTAAGGTACCTTTCACCATATTATATGAGCAATGGACTAGGCACAAACCGGACATGAGCTGTTGCAATGTTTGTGGTAAATCCACACTAAGACCTTGACTCCACCAAATGGTAGGCCATAGGCCTAGGCCGCATCATCGCTTCCCATCAGACGACCAAACGCAAGCCCATTTAGACTGCTCCCTACTGCTTACAAATTTTGAAGTGAAACTTCTTATGCGACATCCAACAAGTTTAACGCTACCATGGAGGGGAAATATTTTCTAAAACTCACTAAGAGATGGCAGTATTACAAGATTTGTGACTACGTAGGTAGTTCTACTAGGTACGCAAGATGGCGTGCAAACAGTCATGCATTCGACTCTTCGGTGTGACCAGCCTTCGCTCAATTTCCATGAGTAGAATAATCTCGATAAACTTATGTAATCATTATGTAATAAAAATAATACATTAAGAACACAACAAAATATTATTTAGAAGCTCAATAAAATAACGAGAGTGAATTCGTGGCAATCGAACGTATGCGTGTCGTATTACGAAGTTTCACTTCTCCCGCGCGGAGAGACCCCAAGTACTGATTTTTATTTTTTTACTTCCCTCTTATCAAAAGAGATATTTGCAGTCCTCCTCAAAAACTCAACAGTTTATATTGTTGATTTTCCAGATGATGTTCTCGCAGTCTTTGTCACGAGACCCTGCATCGGCACGGTCGGCCACGCGACGATTCATGGCTTTCCTGGAACTCCAGGCGGAAAGGGGACAGCTATCACGCACCATTGAGAAGAAAGTGCTAGGTACCTACGTTTTGTTAAAATGATCTTGATTTATATATCAGCTAGATAGATATAATAGCTTCTTCTATTGGTTAAGTATGGGATTTTTTAGATTACCAAGCATACCGTTTTTCGTAAAGTGAAATGTGATGATAATCAACAGAAACATACGAACACCTTACTGACTGAACTGTTGAGATCACACTTTTTCTCTTTCCTTGTACTTTAACTAGGGGCTAGGCTTCTTTGAGTAATTTGGATGAAATGAAAACTAGTAAATTGTCCATGATAATCAATATAGGGCACAAGCATTCTAGACCAAAGGATCATTAATATTCATATCCATTTTTTCAGACTTGATGATTGCCGCTCTGACAGACACAATAAGCGATCACCCGGAGCTGCTGTCACCACGCGAAGCAATGGCCGCCAATCCAGCTAATAGGCAAACATTTTATCCATTTACTTTAGAATAAAGCCGTAGTGGAAACACATTAGCACACACAAGAAAAAAAGCAAACATCCACGACGAAGTAAGTCTAGAAGTAAAATAAATTTAAATTACAGCTTTAACCGAATTTTAGTCGGTTTAGCTGTACAAGAGAAATAGGGATAAAATAACTATTTAGGTAACTACTAAACTCACATGAAAATCCAACAGTAGATAAAAATACAGATTTGATTTGGTCCCTATAATAAGCACCAGTATAAGCTACTTGGAATTGCTTTTATTCTAATTCATTTACACTTACATTTAGTTTCATAGATTTCACTTATATTAGGTAGCCATAAAAAATGTAGACGTCAAGAATTTTAAGGTAATATTCAAATTTATTTCCACAGCCAAATGGGACACCTCTTCAATGCCAGACCTTACAAACCAAATCTGTCTCGGGAAATTCTTTCAGCATACAAGAACGAGCTTCTAAAACGACAACCGATGCACACGTTTGGTTTCCCGGAGAAGAAGTAAACTTATACCTGCATAACTTTTAATAACTACGAAGATATGGCACTTATTAAATTAAGAAAATCATTGGAAAGTATACTGGCATTTAATCTTAACAAACGGATATACTTACTTACTTTTTCTATTTCTTATCTTCAAGAACAAGTTTTGTTCCAGTGCTAAAATTAAAGGTGGTAAAACGAATATCAATAGTATGAGTTTTTTGTAGATAAATTATGTATAAAACGTAAAAGTATACACCATCTAATGTATGATTAGTCCGGTTAAGCAGACGACAACCTCCTAGGTTGAACTGCGAGATGCCATTTACAAAAAAAAAAAACTATTGTGTGGTAAGTTTTCCATTAGATGGCGTTCTCTAAGGTGGAAGCGACAGGGTAGGTCACGTAATTTTTTTTTTTGTTTTTTTTGCAATTTTTTGGTCAGGACAGGTTGTATGCTGATAAAAATATGATTCACGGTAGTTGCAAATATATTTACAAAGTTGTAATCAATGCAACCCCTTTACGTTCATCCCATTAAATGAAAAAATCATTCAATTGGGTTAAATGAACTCAGGGGGTTTTATTGATTATAATTTTGTAAATACATGCGTATTATAGCCGCGAATCATATTTAATCCACATACAATCTGACACTGCCGTCAAAATTGCAAAAAATCTTAAGAAAATTTGAATTTCGCGGGCCACGCTGGTGGTTCCACCTTAATTAACTTAAATTAGACAGGTTATAAAGAACCACAAATTCCAAACAAATTTTGTATAGATAGATTTTGTATTCGGTGCCAAATCTTCGTGATTATTTTGAATCAAACTGTACCTATAATAATAATTATTCCATGTTATATCAATAGGTGTGTCTTAGGTATTTTTTGCATTTATTGTCCCATATTCTATTCTATTTCCTTGTGTAATATTACTCAATTTAAATGTATAAAAATCCTGAAGTAAATGAAAACTTGATCTCTTGTACTTTTAAAGGAGCCAACATTGTTTTAACTTAGTATTACAACCTATATAACTTGTTAAGGTAGGTAAGAAATATGAAAAATATTTTATGAAATTTCAATCCCAACCTTGAAAAATCTCTATTTTAGGTTGACTAAAAGTTGACCAGAAATTATTAGGTAAGATGTAAGACCATTTAATGTCAAAATAATATTAGGAGAGAGAGAGGCCTATAATCGCCAGTGAATCCAACTAACCGATAATGATCTCTACCTTTCCCTTTGATGTCAAAGTCTAAAAGACTATTTGAGTTACGTAGAGTCGAGTCTAAAATCCTTTATCGTATACCCAAGAGACTTATTACAGTATCATAAATATATTACATCAATTAAATTATAAAATCTAAGTACCTACATTATAAAGGCAAAAATATTTGTTAGCTTTGCATGTAAGACCTTCTCGTTTAGCTTGGTTTATGTAGATGAATATAAGTGCTAAATGTAAGATAATATTGAAATATATTTAATAGTTTAGACTAATATTTCTTCATATTTTTCTACGAAATATTCTGATTCTTCTCATCGCCACGATGTGCACAACTGTTCATTTACCCTATGGGGGATTGCGACCTCAGAGAAATAATATCAAATCAGAGCAAAAATAATAACAATTATTTTTGTTCCCTACAAATACCTGAAAGATATACCTAAAAAAAAAACAACAGTCATGCTTTCCGTTTCGTTGCCGCGAATTTTAATATTGATGCACTTTCGTGGTGGTGATAAGGTGTTACTACAATGTGCAATTTTGTGTTTCCATATAGAGAGAAAATTGAGCTTACAGGCATCAACAAAGATCCACAGAAAATGCATATCAATATTATGAAACATATCTTGAAATCAATCATTGGATCGTTACTTTAGACTATACAAAAATAAAAAAGATGCAATTATTTTAGGCATAGACGGAATACCAATACAGTATTCCCAGTTGCTTATCGTTGAATTTATTGAATCTGGTCTATATAAAGATGAAACCTTTCTACGAGAAGATAAAAAGTAGACTCCTACTGAATAATCTGAAAGTACTCATAAAGTAACGGTTTTCTCAAATTACTATAGGTATCAATTTTGTGAACAGCTTAGCATAAAAAATATCCAATCCAGGGAATGGAATGTAGTTAGAGAGATCATTAATGGGCGCTGCAAGCAGCTGGAATGACTTCTAAGAAAATATAAGGCAATCAGCATGAATAGTTGGCAAAGGTTACAAGTCTAGTTGGCTCCCAATCTTTTCATCTATGCTGTAGGTATATTGTAAATAGATTATTAGAGGTATAACACAATATTGCACATTGCAAATCTTTCAACTTTCAGCTGCATACCAAATCTAATAATGTATAAGTAAATGTATGTATAGTTTAGAACTGTGACTTTCTATTTAAAAATCACAAAAATATGTTCTATAACTTTACTGTAAGACTACATTATATTCAGCATTGTCGGTATATTAGTGGTTAGCAAAATTTATTATATTTATATTATTCTTTGAAATATATTGTGGATTTAATAAAAAATGTTTTAATGTCATTGGACTTTCATTTAAGAAAATAACGTAAATAGAAATATTAAGAACCATTCAGTATAAATGGTACCTGCAAAACAAAAATAATTGCATGATTTGAAGTGGGGTCTATTTTAAGGCAGTAAAAAAGTTGAGCATGAGTTTTAAAAATGTATTCTGATAAAAAATGTTCCGATACAATCGCTACTATTGATACATGTGAATGGGTAAATAGTGAATTATACATCTAGGTAACCTTTATGTATAGGTATGGTTAACATATTTTCTCATAATTTCTATAAGTATGTTAAATATCATAATGGAGAAAACTTACAATCCTGTATAAACTGAATATTTCTCACTGAGGTCTAACCTAATGAGAAAAATATCGAGTTTTGACATTTTAGACTCTAAGTCATACAACTTGGAATTCAAAATCCAGTGTAAGTTGAAAACCACGATAAAATAAGCTTACTTCCGTTTTACCAACAACTAAATAGTAACCAGCTTCTGATTACCATACTACTATCAATAGTGGTCAGATTCAAAGTCATTCATTTTGGCACATTACAGCAGTGTTCTGATTTATTCAAATGAATGAGTTTTTATGCAGCCAAACACAAAACAGTTGTAGAACAAAAGTAGGCCGGTACTTATACATGGTGTCACCTTGTTTCGCTGACAGAAATTTCACAGAATTTCGTTTCCCAGAAAATGTTTCACATAAATTTTAGTACCTGTATTTTTATTTCGAATATTTTGGTTTCGACTACTATTTACTTGAATCAAACATATTTTACAGAAACACAATTCAAAGAATTTTACAATCACATTTTTTTATTTGACAAACTTATCAAACAGCCGAATTATTTTTCAACGAATATTGTTTGTTCGATGTATGTTTCCATGGTATTTTATTTCAACGAAATTATTAACCTTAAATTTGTCTTTAAAAGTCAATATGTTTTACTACAAAAGTTAGCGACAGAAACGAATGGCTGCAAAACAGACTCCACGTATTCTTGTTTGCCCTACCCCTAGAGTATAATTTAAGCCCGCGTAGGCGCGGAGAGAAGAGGCGGCCCGCCAAAGCTGCGGTGGTGAGCATTAATACCATCTGCGACGATAAACTCGCGTGGGGCCGCCGGAGCCCCGCAGCGCCAGAGCTGTGGCAGAAACCATGCCTGTTGCATGCTACATGCTTGTATGCATGCTGCAAGTTGCATGCTTGCTTGCATGCTGCATGTAACAGGCATGGACACCATTAGTGTTAATAACAAGATTGTTTTCCTGCTTGTCAAGAATTATGCGGGTAAATACCCGCATTATTTTTGTGAACCCGGTGTTGTATTTTTTTTGGAGGGTATGCATTTTTTAAAGGTTTGAATTTTAGAATCTGCCAGTCGATTAAAATGTTATTCTTCGTAATAAGTTTTATGTGAAACAAACAATATGTGGATGAAGAATATTTGATTTGTTATTCTATGATATGAATATTCTAACAAACTTTATTTGAAACAAAAATCGTTGATTTAATTTTCTTCAAAGTAAGTATTCTGCGTATTGATTATTCTATAAAATGATAATATGAGAAACAATTTATGTGAAACAAAATTCGATTAAACAATTAGCGATGAAACAACGCACCACCACTTATACATATTTGAGCAAACACTCAAGTATTAATCCATGCTTAAATAATAAAATCATGCACCAGTTAATAAGAACCGTCCATTATAACATACTCACTTGTGCGTATTTCAGCAAATGTCTATTGTCCATCATTTTCATTTCATTGTATGAAAGTACAAAATTCATACAAAAATAGATCTTCTAAGATTATGGTAAAACCACTGTGAGGGCTCTATGAAGGGAGTAAGACTGCCAGACTTTAACAATATCAAAGATTTTATCATATTCTTTGGCACTTGTATTTCATTAAACAAGGTGTTGTTTTGCATCCTCGTCAAAATTCAGGATGTTGTCATAATAGACATAAATAATAAATATAAATTATGGTACCTAGAAAATTATTATAAAACACTGCTTTTTTTGTTGTTTTAATTTGACTATATTTTAGAAAAACCCCCTTAGCGTGGTTTTAGGGAATAAGAAATCATCGAATTAACGTTTGAGATTTTTTGTATGTGCGTTTTTGTTTTGGTTTTAAGACGAATATCAGACGGGCCGCGTTTAAAACACGGGTGGCACTACTGATTTTATTATTGATTCGGGTCGAGAATCATTAGCATAGTTAGCACCTTGAATTTGACGAGGATGCAAAACAACCCCTTGTAGTTCCATATAATAACTTGATCTTTAGGTGTTATTACTAAGAGCATTGTTATCATAGATCAAGCCACTGTAATGTTTGCATAGTTTTTTTAAATGGATGATTAATAATAATGATCTTTGATATTGAGTATCCTTCTATTTATTTAGAAGAAGTCTGCACATTCATGTTCCACCTCGACAGAGCCCGCGCTGGACTAATATAAACTAGATAAAGGCGGAAACGCATTCTGCTTGCTCACAACCACCTTCTTGTGTTGAAATGATATGTACCCTTTGATCTTGCCGTCGTAAATCAAGTTCGCTACAATACACTGAGTTTCATCAGCATCCACATCATCGTGTCCCATCAGTTGCAGAGCTGCTTGGAAACTCGCTATATCGATTTGATGGTTATTTTCTGCTACATAAACCTTCCTGAACAAGTTTCTGTATGCATAAATCTTCAATTTCTCCACAATCAGGTATATACCAGCACTAATAAAGAAGCTCTCATATCTTTCCATTACTTGATCTATGCCTCTTAGGTCACCATTCTTCACAGCCACAACAAGGTCCCAAAATTGCATCAAGTCATACTTTTGCAGCAAGTGTTTAGCTGGCATGAAGCCAAGTAACATTTTTACAGGAACTAAGTAAGTGAGAATAAGCCGCTTATTTTTAATGCTCCTTCGATGGCATCTTACGAATGCAAATGTCAAAAATTCGTCTGCAGTTCGGTAGTCTGAATCAAACATTGCTTTTCGTCCGACAAAGTATTTGTATGTGATTTGTTGAGCTAGTGGAAACTGTTTCTTGAGGGGTGAAGAATCAATGGCTCTTATCAAGGGTTTGCATAGATGAAGCTTGTTGATCCTAAAGTATACTTTGAGGAGTTGGTTGACTAGAGTCAACATTCCCAGTCTCTTGGTTTCAGCTTCATTCGAACGGTTATCAGCAGCACACACCCTAAAGCAAGCCAGTAGACTCTCAGCAGCCTTTTCGAGAATCTTCCCATTAGTTTGAGCTGAAAAGTAAATTGATTATTGAAATAAATAATGGTTTGAATGCTAAGAACCAAGAGCAAGATACATTTTCTGCTACAAGAGGGCCACTCAGTTATTGTGGAAATACATTCCATGTTATTTCGTTTATTCATTTTCTAAGACACTAATTACATTTTTGAATATTTTACCAACAAAATTATAACAATTATATAAAAAAATATTTAAAAATAAAAATAATAGTAGCCCACCCGCATCGGGAACAGGGCCGAGCTACCGGTGGTCAAGGCTCTTGAGAGAGGAACCTCCTAACAATACTCGCCATGTCCAGAAGTACTGCTTTCTGAATCAAGACCTTGATCCAGCTCCCACTCAAAAGCCTAGTCAGATGTTGGTCGAGGCTTTTGGCAATTAAGCCATTGGCCAACACGACTATCGGCACAATAACGGCTGTACTCACGTCACACATGTCGCTAACCTCGCGAGTCCGATCTAGATATTTGAGTTGCTTACATTAACAGTCATTGCGCGACGCTCCAATCAATCTATCAACCCGATGTCAGGCGTATTGGCAACAATAGTCCTGTCAGTGACGATATGTCGATCCTAATACAACGTGATATTACCATCATCGTGAACCGAGTCGGGCGCATACTTATAGTATGGGCTATGGCATGTCTGATTCCATAAGGTTGTACTTCAAAGCAAGTTGCTGGTGGATAATCC
The DNA here is from genome assembly GCA_963082945.1 of Cerastis leucographa. Classification (NCBI taxonomy): domain Eukaryota; kingdom Metazoa; phylum Arthropoda; class Insecta; order Lepidoptera; family Noctuidae; genus Cerastis; species Cerastis leucographa. Next base: position 11,885,205 of record OY720356.1, on the reverse strand, counting down.
TGGCAACGAGGTTGTGTCTATGCAAGTACTCTCCATTAGCCAGACGAGAACACCCAGAAATAATATGTCGGATTGATTCTCCCGGACAGTGGCATCCCCGACATAAGTCAGTGTCATCCTTCACCATGTATTTCCGGTAGTTATTCGTTATTATAATTAGTCCGTCCATTATTGCACAGACAAAACCTTAGGTTTCTTCGAAGAGGTCACCGAAACGCAGCCAGGACACGGACGTTAAGAAGTCTACATCGGGCCCATGTAGAGCCCGATAAAAACATCCGTGAAGCTGCTTACCCTGCCATACCTCCCAGAAATCATTAGTGTCTAATACTACAGGCTTGCGCCAGTTCTTGTTAGTCAAGGAGAGCGGGGTAAGGGCCTTGTCTACTGACATTTGTTATTTGTCCACACCAAATTCCATCCTGATGGCGCTACTAAAAGTTTCTGTTACCTTCAGTAGCTTCACCAGTTGCAAATTGTTGGGGGGAAAAGATTTTCAGGCCCTCTATTCACAAACGCCCGTTTACGATTTCGATTCGATAAGTCGTATGTCTATCTTGTTTTGGCATTACGAAAGCGAGCGAGATAGACATACGACTTACCGAATCGAAATCGAATCAGAGCGTTTGTGAATAAGGGGGCAGATCATCCATGTAAAGGTGAGATATGATCTGGCCACCTCTCCTCAACCGATAGCCTAGACCTGAACCCTCTAGCAATATGCTGAGAGGGCTCAAGGCTAGACAAAACCACAATGAACTCAAGACTATCACACTGGATTATGCCTCACTCAATCCTTATCCATTCGCTGTTCCCGTGTATCTGTTGACATCCTGGATAGCGAAGGACTGTTCTACAGTGCCCCATATACATGTCATCAGAAAGGTACGTAGAGTGGCATCTTACACCCAGCCAGCACCCTCATGAGTCATGTATGAGGCATCAAATCATAAGCCTTCTTATAATCTATCCAACCGTGACTCTAAGGCTGATTGAAACTGTGAACCCAAGCGAGCTTGCGATCTTTGGAACCATTTGATTCAGAAGTTGTGCAGTCTGTCCGGCCCTGAAGATTTCATTCCACACTTATTATCATAGGTTGTGATGAACTGACTGACTGTAGATCAACAAAATGTAATTTGGAAAAACTAAACATAGTTAAGATTTGCACAGTATCTTCTCCATAGCTGCACTTACCACAGAACTCTTATAAAGTTCTACTAAATAACTTTATGAAAAGACTGGATTTAAATTACTGAAACATTATTTTTATATTCTGCTGTCTGAAATATATGCAAGCAACTTTTATTAGAACACTTACCACAAGCTTCAGCCCTGTATGCAACAAGTCTAAGGTCCAGGCACACAGTGTACATCAATTGTAAGCCCCAGTTGACATTGAGCTGCTGTGCCTGTAACAGGCGCACCACACAGGCTACACAAGTGCTCTGATATTCAAAGGCCTCCATAAAGTCTTTCTTGTATAGTGCCTGGAAACATACAAACTTTTATTAGGTTCACCATTCAAATTACCAGTATGAATGTTGACATAGTAGGCTGTTATAGCAATAAAGTGGTCTTTTTAAGACAATCTTTGGATAGATTTAAGGGAGGAAAGATACTACTAGTATTAAAGATTTAGATGACCACAGGACATATTATCCCCGACTTACTCGGATCAGCCCGCGATGCTGAGCCTGCCCAGTTTTAAATCAGCCCCTAAATATTGAAAGCAGAAGCCAGTCTCATATGATAGGTTGACCTGCGAGATGCCATTACCAAAAAAATATGACACGCATTTCAGTCACGAGGGTTTTCAAAGGTACAAAAATTTCTCTTTTGCTATTACTCCTGTGACATTGCCAAACATAATGCTACATAGTCAGAGGCTATTGGTCAGACGGTCGTCTTAGGGGTTGGAGTAAATAATTAAGGATATCAAAATAGCAGTCGATGTTTAAAAGCGACTAATCATCAAATTCAAAGGATTGTCCCGCAGTTGACCTACAATCTGATGCTATAAATACGATGATCAATGGTCTACTTACGTTTACACAAAGCAGATGACTGATGATGATCTCGTCCAAAGGAGCGAGACAGTTTCCTTCTACCAAAGTAGCGATGTCACTCGACCGCAAGTTCCTATTAGCAACATGTTCGTCACGAAGAGACAGCAGACGCGCCAGTACATTCCCTTGAGCGGTCCTAAACATGCGTTCGACGAATTGTATGTATTGGTTGAGGGTGCCGGTAGCCGACATTTTGACGAGCTATTGAAATACTGTTTTATTGATGCTGAGTCATAGCCAGTTTATGAAAATTGTAAAATTCTTTCATTTAATATCGTGCAGTTAAGATTTGTTTTCTAATAAATCAACACCACAGAAATCCATTCTGTCAGAGATAGCCAGGAGCACAGCACAGATAACTATACATACATAGGTATATTAATATTATAGAGACAAGATAGAAGCTGGGATACCATACCAAAAAAAATATGAACCGTCTTTGTCTATAATTTCTCTTCGTGCCTTGCTAATTTCCCTCCGGCCCCCGTATTCACAAACGCACGGATTCGATTTCGATTCGGAAAGTCGTATATCTATCTCGCTCACTTTTGTAATGCCAAAACATGATAGACATACTACTTATCGAATCGAAATCCAATCCGAACGTTTGAAAAACCTTAGCCAACTTAGCTAGCAATAAATGAACTGTGATAGAAAATACTGTAGCTTTCCCTAACATGTTGTGTTCAGCTTCTGCCACCTAAAAATGCACCACTGCTTATTTCATCTCCTCATTTTTTTTCTGGCTATCAAAATACTCTTTGGTTCGAGATGTTTTGTCGTTAGATTTTTTCTTATGTGTGTCTAACGCACGCAGTGGCTTAGCTAGGTACCATGGGGATGGGTGGCACCACAGAACATATTATATACTCTAGCGAGGGTGGCACTCGGTGTCGGTGCAGAAGAAGTTGGTGATATCACCCCATCGAAAGTTAAAGACAATACATTGATAAACGTCATGGATCATTTAATATTTGTCTTTAAAAAATTAAACAAATAACAAAACAAAATAAAAACTAAGACACAAAAAATCTTATTAAAGTAAAACTTAAAGTGAAACTTTTATTACATCGACTCAAACTTTTTCGTCTGTGTGTTGCATGTCGCGTGACGGTGGGCCGCGGAGTAGAGATAAAGTGAAAGGCGCTCGTTAGAGCGCCTTTCGCTTCATCCCTACTCGACGGAACAGCGGGAACGGAACGGTTTTACCATATTATCTGGTGAGTGGTGCGGTGTATTTTTTTGAGCAAGGACGAAAGGAAGGATTTTTAGTTTGTTAGAAGAGACCTCACGAGTCCATCAAGAAGAATAAAATTGACATAACACTAACTGAGTGATTGAAAAATAACTTGCATCAGCAGTAGTTAGTTACTATTGTTACATTAGAAAAAAAGTCAGTGACTTCGTTGACTTTATTGCCACCGACTTCGGAAAGTACTTTTTTGTGGTTTTTTGAAAGTCGTTTGTTTTATTTGCACAATTTTTTTTTTGTTATTCTACACAAATTCTTGTCATAATATATACATTTTACTTCGCAATGAGAAGTCATTTTGATATCCATCATGTTGTCATCGACAAATAAACGTAGAAGAAGGAAATAAAATACATATTATTGAAGATAATTCATAAACTACCGAATTATATGGGATCCGTGGAATCCGTGGCGTGTGGGCTTAGACTTATTATTCTAAATGTCTATGCGTGGGCGTGCTTGCGTTGCAGAATGACAAGGCAACACTTAAGTGCAACTGTCATTCATTACTGTCAGTGTCAATGTAAAGCCTATACTTTTTGCACTCCGGTCAGCAAGTGTCAACTTTGTTATCACATGTGCGGTGTATATTTCCGTATTTCGGCGGTTTCGTTTTGCACGCATAAATTGTTAATATTTTGTTAATAAGCATGGAAGAAAACGTAGCGTTAGACTCTAAGAAACAGAGGAAGTTTGTTAAGTCCATTAGAGGTATCAAAAAGTTAATTAAGGTTAGTATTTCTGAATATTCGGTCTCGCTGAAGTGGGGTTATAATAATAACATGCCTGTTAATTTATATATTTTTTTCAGAAAAATGAAGGAAAAGTTGAGCCTCCGAAAAATGATGAAGAGGTTAAACCGAAGAAGCCGTTTAGCATGAAACTGAAAAAAGAGGGCAAAATCAATAAAAAGAGGAAGCGTAAGGAAAGAGGATTGGTGTATTTATCGCATATTCCGCATGGATTTTACGAGGTTAGTGTTCTGTTTTAAATAGGAATCAAAATATTCTTTGGAATGATTTGCTTTCCTGCCATTGACATGGAAATAATATTATGCAATACAATTTCAGCATCAAATGACCCAATACTTCAAGCAGTTTGGCGTAGTTACCAATGCTAGAGTGATCAGGTCAAAACGCACTGGTAACTCGAAAGGTTTCGCCTTTGTAGAGTTCAAGGAGCCAGCAGTAGGACAGATTGTAGCTGAGACCATGAACAATTATCTCATGGGGAAGAGGTTGATCAAAGGTAAATACCTGAAAAAAACACAATTCATTAGAATAGTCTCATGTGCACACACACATGAGTGTGTGTGATTGCACACACACTCATGTGTGTGTGCAATCTCCAATAAACAAATAACAAAATAAGTTGATACCTCTTTTTATGAATTTTAATGTTTTGGATATGGATACAATATTAAAGATTGTAAAACGTCACATAGTAATTGATACTAATCATTATTCTATATCTACACATACATGCACTGTGTTTAATATGAACAATATAATTAAGAAAGTACTATTTTTTCAGCTGCTTACATTCCTCCTGAAAAGCAAAAGCTCAAGGCCCTCAGGAAGAACTGGAATAATGTGAATAATCCTGCAAGTCAAAGGAGATTAAAAACAAAAAAGGTCAGATATTTTAAGAAGTTAATGGCTACATTAATGTTAATTTTGTGTCCTTTTCAATAGTTTGAAGTAAACAATCCTTGTTTCCAGGAATTCAACACAGACAAAGATGAAGCTGGTGAACTTAAAAGGGCAAGAAAGCTTTTGTCTAAGTGAGTTTATAACATAAATATTCTTGTTAATGATTATTAATTTGTCACTGTGTTATAACACAGTGACACAGCTGATTTATAAATCAGCTGGGCTCATGTGTCTGAATCATTAACTCATTTATACTTATTCTTATTATTTATTTCAGCTTAAATAAAAATAAGAAGAAACTTAGTGAAATAGGAATAAATTATGATTTCTTCGCACCAGTAGATGTACCAGAAGGACTGCTCAATGACATTGTAAAACAGGAAAAAGAAGTGAAAGAAGACGTTACACCTAAAAAAGCTGAGAAGCGTAAACAAGAACAAAAAGAAGATAAAAAAGTAAACAAACCTGAGTTAGTACAGAATGGAAAACCAACTAATGAAGGAAAAGGAAAAAAGAATAAAAATCAAAAGGATAATAAACAGGCAGAAGTTCCCAAAAAGGCCAAACCTGTAGAAGTTAAAAAACAAGAGACTGTACCAAAAGCTAACAAAAAGGAAAAGCTGCCAGTAAAAGTTAATCAGAAAGTTAATCAGAAACAGCAAAAAGAAAAGGAACAGAAATTGAAAGATGCTGGTGTGAAACCAGCAGAGTTTATTAAAGTAGCAGAGGATTCTGAAGAATCTGGTGATGATAGTGACAGTGCCTATGAATTTGACTCTGATGCATATGACAAGATGTTAGAAAAAATGAGTGAAAACTCTGAGCTATCATTTTTGAGTGATGAAGATGATGAGTCTGGTGATGAAGGGGAAACAAATGACAATGATGAGGAAAGGTAAAATTTTTATTCTATTTGTCGTCAATTACTATTAATGTGAAAGTATGTGAGGTTAGATGGATGTTTGTTACTCTTTAATGTAAATCTCGTGAGCAGATTTGGATGAAATTTGGCACACAGATAGTTTATAACCTGGATTAACACATGGTAAACTTTTTATCCCAGTAGTACAATTCCCTGAGACGGTTAATGAACTCCACCCAAGCAAATCTACCGGCATAAGCATCTTCATAGTAGGGACAAATGTTTATATACCCCATAGATTCTCGGTTTATATAAGTTTTTGACAAAACTTACAAGCTTGATTTGTTGTTGCAATGCAAAGGTTGACTGGTAGAGAATGCCTTGTGGCATTAAGTCCGCCTATGTACCACCTATGTACGTGAAGTTTAAATAAATAAACAAAGTAATCGTAAAAAAACTTTAATCAAAATTTGCAACTACATGCATGACTTTTTTATTATTCCAGTGATGAAGAAGAGGCACCTCCAAAGAAGGTAAAAGGAAAGCCAGCCGCAAAAGTACTACAACCAGTACAGACTAAGAAACAGGTACAGAAGCAACAACCACAAAAACCTCAGGCAAAGAAGCAGGAACAAAAGAAGCCTGTTGAAGCGAACAAGAAAACACCTCAAAGTAAGTTTGAATGTAATCAAAACAAAAAAAAAAACAGAGGTCGTAGCAACGCTTAGTATAGCGGCCTGTGTAACTGTGTACAGATAGTAGAGAGTCTAAGGACTACCAACAGAAGTGAAAACTCAAGACAGTGGAATTACTGTGTAAAGAATACAGTAATTCCACCATTCCATTTGAATTTTTAAATCTGTACACAGTACACAGGCCGCCATACTAAGTGTCGCTAGTCTGGCGCAATACGTCACGAGCATGTTGAGCTCATCGGTGATGCGAACCCGTAGTTTTCTCCTACCAAAAAACGATCAACGCGGCTAAAGCAGCTTTCACTTAAAAAAAAATAAACTGCAGTGTCCATGTTTAGGCCGCATGTCTTAGACGTCGTTTAGGGTTTATTATTCTTCTGGAAACTGCGTCACTGAAAATGTTATTTACAGGTGGTGTTGGTAGTCTATTTATTTATTTATAGTTAATTAAAACGGAATAACACCAATTACAGTAATTAACATGGAAACATAAAAAAGGTAGTACATAAAGTTGACGACATTTAATAAGTTAAACTAAAACTAACATGTAACAGTGGACAATCTTGCATACTTTTTCTCACAGAACACCAGACATATAAGCATAACTTTATTCCATTCATCCGCAAACACATCAAATTCAGGGTTGGTAGTCAGAAGGGCGACAGTTTTGGAGAAAGGTTTGGCAAACAGATTGTGCCGGCGGCGCTGACGGTGTCCGATGTATTTGTCGGGCACAAATAGCCGGCAGAGAAGACTATGGAGTTCTGAACAGTCAATACGTCCCCGGAAGATATTGCAGGCTACTGTGAGCTGATCCAAGCCCCTTCTCACCTCCAAAGAGTTAAAGCCCAGCATTCCTAACAGATAGTTGGTAGGGTACATGTAGGGAAAGAAGTAGTACAACCTTTGGAAAAAGCTTCTCAGGAAGGTTTTCTGCACCTTTTCGAGCATCAGAGTCAGGTTCGCGGTGTAGGGGTGCCAGACACAGGCACTGGACTCTAGTTTGCTTCGGACCAAAGTGGTGTACAGTAACCTGATAACATTTGGATTTCGGGAGTCCCGAGCGTTTCGCATAACAAGCGTTTCGTCTAGCTTGGTGTGGAGCAATATTCTTCACAGGGTAACTGGTTATTGATGGGTGAGATGAGAGTGGCCTGAGATCGAGTGTTATTTACTCCAATTACACTCAATCTAATTTACTTTGCCCAGGGTTGTCATCATCTGCCTAGCCTTTTCCCAAACTTTGTTGGGGTCGATTTCCAGTCTAACCGGATGATAAGATAAGATAAGATAAGATGCATTTATTTGTATAAACAGCATGCAGCAGATGCAGCTGAGTATCAGTATTTTACATGAAGCGACTGCCTATCTGACCTCCACAATCCAGTAACTGGGTAATACGAAACCCCTTGGTAAGACTGGATGTCAGACTTTCGGCTTCTGCCTATATACTTGTTACAACTGTCAAAGATCTACAAATAACAGCCGGGACCAACGGCTTAACGTGCTTTCCGAGGCACGGAGGAAACTCGATATGTAATTATGGTTACCCATCCACGGACCGACCTCGGCAAGCACGGCTTAACCTTGAAGATCGTCCCGTGCGGCTGTTATTACTTTACCCAGAGTTGTGTTGTTCCAAAATTTACTTAGGTAAGTATAATAAACTAGCACTTCGTCCGCGAAAATTGTGATAGATCGGCTAATTTGCTTGATATAAATATAATTTACTTCACCCGCGTAGTTCCCGTTCCCTTGAGAATACGGGGATAAAATATAGCTTATGTTATTCGCTGATAATGTAGCTTTCCATTACCCAATAGATTGAAGTCGGTCCAGTACTTTTTGAGATTCTTCGTTACAAACGGAAAAAAAAGAGACACCTAATAATTATAATTCAAAAAACCTATTATTGAACATAAATACGTAAACTAGTATTTGATAATAGACTAAACGTAGGACAGTTATAGTTTGCTCAAACCGTAATTCGTAATTTTCATACCCGTCATAACTTATAAACAAAAAGTCCGATCCGAATAGTTTAAAGTGGAATTTACGCGTATTATTCAACCTTAATTATCAAAGCATTTAAATGGATAAGGATTAATATCATGATATATAGTTATCACCCGTATTTGAACTTAATAATTTAAACTAAAACTGTTATTATGGCTATGAGAACTAATAATATATAGAACTCTATCCATACTAATATTATAAATGCGAATGTCATTCTGTTTGTTACCTTTTCACGACTAAACGGCTGATAGGATCTCAATGAAATTTGGCAAGAAGATAGATTTCAACTTGAGGAAGGACATAGGCTATACATATATCATCACGCTACGACCAATAGGAGCGGAGCAGCAATGAAAATGTCGGTAAAACGGGGAAAATTTGACGCAGACGAAGTTGCGCGGGACAGCTAGTTTTATATAATTATCTTCAATAGGTTTCGCAACACACGCAATACAAGGTGTTGATTTGCATCCTCGTCAAAGTTCAAGAGGTTGTCACAAAATACATAAATAATCAATTTAAATTACGGTACCTAGTAAATTATTAATGAACGCTGATTTTTTTGGTTGTTTAGGTTTGTCAGTATATCAGAATATCCCCCTTAACGTGATTTAGGGAATAAAAAAATATCGAATAAACGTTTGAGATTGTTTGTATGTGTGAAAGCGCGGTTATAGGGCGATAATCAGACGGGCCGTGTTGAAAACACGGGTGGCTCACACTGATTTCCGGACATAAGAAAATAAAAAATACCTACTCATTTTATTATTGATTCGGGTCGAGAATCATTAGCATAGTGACCTCCTTGAATCTGTCGAGGATGCAAAACAACACCTTGTTTAATGAATTTTATTGGCAACATTTTGATACCTTGGGTTACATTGTTCCATTTTAGGTTGGCATATCTATTTTATTTGAAAATATAATAAAGCCTATGTTATAATATACCTCGTTACAGATGTAGCTTTCTAATGGTGAAGAATTTTCAAAATCGGTCCAATAGTTTTTGAGTAAAATCTCAACAAACAAACAAAAAATAAAATCTTTTCTTTTTATAATATTAGTTAATATAACCCAAAACGATGTTAGAAAATGGAAAGATTTTTAATTGTTTTAATGTTTTCTTTCCAGAACCAGCAGTCTCACCCAAGAAGGCGAAGTTTGAGAAACAGAGTCAGAAACCCATGAAAAAACAATTTAAAAAGAAATAGTATTTTTAATACATTTTGTTTACACGATTATACAAGGCTTTTATTATGCTTAATTCCTTATCTTGTTCCTGCCCTTGGGGCTCCCATTCTACTTGGGGTCGGCGAAACACGTTTTCTTCTTACGTTCTGCTGTCAGTCGTCGGGCAGCATTGATTTCGTTCTCTTTCATTTCATTCTTCATACAAGCCATCCATTTTTTTTGCCTTTCTCTTCCTCTCCGGCCATTACTCTTTTTTTTATTTATACCCCAAAAAAAAAAATTAAAAAATATTCATTTGTTTCTTAAAACTATAAATTCTTTCGTGATAATTGAACATGCATTTTAACAATAATTGAATGAACAAAATAAAAAGAATATTAAAGTAAGTAATAATTATTAAAACATATTATAACTTTTATTTAAATAGATTGATTTTATAGGTTAAAATAAATAAATTTGCTACATAATCATTTAATCAATTACTATAATTGGGTGCCCATTTAAGAGCGAAGGCCTTCTCTATCTTATGCCATTCCTCTCTGTATTGGGCTATTCTAGTCCAGGTGGGGCCGGTCACGGACACAATTTCATCGCACCACCGACGCCTGGGTCTGCCTCGGGTGCGTGGTACATCTCTAGGGTACCACTGGAGAACCTTCTCGCTCCAGCGTTCATCTGTCGCTCTGGCAACGTGTCCTGCCCATCGCCATTTCAACTTGCAAGCTAATTCCACAGCATCTATTATTTTAGTGCATGTTCTTTGGCCTCCCTCTCCCTCTCCGGCCATTACTCTTTTACTCACATGCATTTCATGCCGCCTTATTACATGACCATACCAAAACAAAAAACTGCCTTTCAATTTTTTATAACACCATGCGCCACTTACAATCTTACTCTAATATACTTATTACATAGTAATCAATCTTTGTCACTCCACACATCCATCTCAACATTCTCATCTCCGCCACATGCAACCGTTTTTCATCCATCTTTTTCATAGCCCAGTATTCTGATCCATACAGTACCTACCACAGGTCTAATCACGGACTTGTATATTTTATTTTCCCCTGTAACTTGAGGTGCATCCGTGGGTCGCAAGTTCTCGTGATCTGTAGCCGTTTCCCGTCCCGTCCCGGTCTTCTTCGCCATCTCCTTGTACAAGCGATCCAAGGTAACGGAAGTCGGAGCAGATCGATATGGGCGTTCCGGCAAGAATTATGACTGACTAGACATAGAGACTTGAGAGACTGCCGAAATAGCATATAAGTAAGTATTCCGTTTTGGTACTACTCAATTTTAGGCTAAAATTTTCAGTCTTTGCCACCACACCTGTGCTCTGGACTACTTGGCCGCTCTCGGCAACCAGCACAATGACATCAGCAAACACACCGGGAAGCCTTTTGAGGATATCCGACGTGAGAGCGTCCATTGTCACCCAATGCCTCTTCTTGGTGACAATGGACGTCGACTCGTAGTCACACCAGATTATTACACCAGTATGGGGCTGACACGCTGACAGTCGACCCTTGAAACAAACCGACAGCCACATTGAAGCTGCTGGTAGTGCTTGCTTTAGACCGGACTTGCGTACTGCATCCACTGTACATTGCACAGATCAACTGGACATAATTCCCAGGCACACCTTTCACCTAAAGAGCGGGCAACCCGTTATACTTTTCATACAAACGCTCTTACGTGATTATGCCGTCTTAACACATCGATCTTTGTTTTTTTTTACTAATAAATATCTTGTGCACTATATCTAGGTTTCTATGAAGCAAAAAATAAAAATTCGGAGTAGCAAATTCAGTATTAGCCTCCAAAAATCTCTTAATGAAATTCGGCAAGAGGATAGATTTCAACCTGGGGAAGGACATTAGGCTATATATCATCACGCTACGACCAATAGGAGCGGAGCAGCAATGAATAATGTTGCGAAAACGGGGAAAATGTGACGCAGTTGCGCGGGACAGCTAGTGCTCTCATAAATTGTAAAAGTAAAGAAAACATCTTGTTAGAAACCTTGCAGATGCTATGGCAATTGTAAATGACAAATATTTATTTCACTAACTTGTAAGGCTTATTCATAAACGCGTATTTCCCGGATCAAGTTTTCGAAAACTATTTTTCGTTCAATCTTATCGCGTTCTCACTTGCTCGTTAGTCAACAAACATTGCGCTGTATGAAACAACAAGCTTTTCAACCATGCTCGCGTTGACGATAGACGGAGCGGGAAGGGACCTCTAAAGCGCCCTCCACAGAACCTTACGGGGTAGGTACCTATCGTATGCCTTTTCGACGGTGACGAACACCATGTGCAAGTTTTTATGTGGACCTCTGCATTTCTCGCACAGCTGGCGGATAGTGAAAATGGCATCCGTCGTACCCCGACCAGGCAAAAAACCGAATGGGTTGTATGAAATTTCGCTCTCTTTATAACTTTCATACATTACTAGCTGTCACCGGCATGTGTTGCAATGCACTTTTTACCTACCCTACCTACCTACTATAAGTTTAGCACTCCCGCACATCATCTTTGTATAGAAGGCAAAATAAAACTTATTTAGCAGGTACCATTTATTTATTGACTTCATTTTTCTAATATTTCAAATACACCGATAAAACCAATACCATAAAAGTCTACCATTAGGTAAATTGCATTATAAGACTTATTGATATGTGCGGCGGGTTTCACACGACACTACTTATTTATATAAAAAGTTTAAACATGAAAAATTCAGTAACAAATGTACATAGTACACAAATGAATCTACTTTAAAAATGTATGGAATATTATATTTTGAAGTTTGATTGACATAACTTAATATGATTTGTTCAAATACAACTCTGCAAATTACAGAAAAAATACCTGCTTTGGTTTGTACTTATTGTAAAAAACTTTTTCCTGTCAAACAAACTTCGTTTTTATTAAGATTATATAGCCTCACTGAAGCATTGTAGACACTGTAGTCGTTGGAATTTAATTGTTCTCTATTAAAATATACTATGTATTACAAAAATACGCATTTTCACTCACAGAGACTGTCGTTACATTCTTATGTCGTCACACTGCCTCAGCAAGGCAGTCCTTAAAAGTTCAAGTAAAATGAACTAATACCATAATTATATTAGTTAATTAATTTTTTTTAAGTCTAATTTATTCTGCCTCATTTAGTTGAACTATGACTGGTCTTTCGTCTTCTTCATCGGCATCTAAACCTGTGAAATCCCATTGCAGTTTATCTGTCAAATTATCCTTGAATCTCTCAATCATTGTAAGAAGACGACCATCGACTTTGCTCACGTATGCAGTACGGAAGAATTCTCGGAGCTTCTTGTACACCAAATTTTTGTTCATTACTATATCAGCTAGGAAATCCTCTGGCATTTCATCGATTTGTATTTCAATTGTTCTGATAAAATGGAAGAACACGCTTCGGTATTTGTGTATAGCGTCGTCGCAAGAGCACATGAGGATCACAAGTTCTTTCCAGTGCTCAAAAGCCTCAAGGGAATGGCCGATAAGGAAGCATAGATAGGCAAATTGTAGTTCACCGATTATATGGAGTGGCCTGAAAGTAAAAATAAAGTAATAAGTAAAATTTATGTATATAATGATTAGCTGTTATATCTCTGTAAATATTCCTCAGTGAGGAGCTCGTGGCTAAATAATAATTGCCGCCCGGGTCGATCTTTAAGGTTAAGCTGTGCTTGCCGAGGTTGGTCCGTGGATGGGTGACCATAATTACATACCGAGTTTCCTCCGTGCCTCGGAAAGCACGTTAAGCCGTTGGTCCCGGCTGTCATTTGTAGATCATTGACAGTCGTTACGAGTAGTCAGAAGCCAAAAAGTCTGACATCCAGTCTTACCAAGGGGTATAGTATTACCTAGTTACTGGGTTGTGGAGGTCAGATAAGCAGTCGCTTCATGTAAAATACTGGTACTCAGCTGCGTCCGGTTAGACTGGAAGCCGACCCCAAGATAGTTTGGGAAAAGGCTAGGTCGATGATGATGATGATCTCTGTAAATATTCCAACATTACATTATAAGAAAAACTTGCAAGAACTCACTCATCATGCTGTGCGATCATAAGCTCCAATGAATATGATTGGTCCAAATAATGTTTAGTAATCTCTTCTGGTGTTGATCCTGGTGGGAATTTGTCGCGCGGTATTTCTGTGAACCTCATAGACATACCTGGAAATAAAAAAATCAAGAAAGGTTTTAGTGTCATCAAGCATTTACTTATATGGCTTCTTGTAGACGGCCCTAGGGCACGATGCCGCCGCCGCCGTACATCATGTGTGACAACAAACTTCTATCCATAGTGATCCATACATATAAACAACTAGTAGAAAAAAACTAGTGCAGTTAGAGTCCTAAGGTAGTAAGTTAAGAATATTCAAGGCACTAACAAATGCACTGTAGAAGGCAGTGGACAACATCCTTACCAAGCTGAGGTAAGGCTTACACGGGAAGCAGATACAAATTGTAATAATTAATCGTTTCTAAAAACCACAAAGCAATTAGGTCCAAAATAATGCTACATAATTATTATTTATGTATGAGTACATCCAATAGTACCCTTTCATTAAACAAAATCAAGTTCTTTATGATAGGGAAACAGGAAAATCAAAAAAATTAACGAATACGTTCTGTGAATAAATTAGCTAACATGTTAATAAAAATAACTTGTACGCACGACGACTGTTCAAGCAATGCAAAACCAAATTAAGCTGATCTCTCATTGTACTGAAACCTTACTTTGCTATAGATGTATCGCCGTGCGTACCTACAAGTTGTTGCAACTAACTTAAGAAGTAGGATTCTCTATCTGGCAGAATTTTGCTGCTCCGAAATTAGCTTGGCATAATGTTCTTGAAACGAATATTTTTAATGCATAAAATTATTTGTTATAATTATTGTTTGGCCTAATGTAAAATGTTTATATGTCAGAATTTACAATGGCATACTTTTAAGATGGCAGAATTTCATTTGGCGTAATTCCCTTTGGCAAAGTTAAAATTCCGCATTTTTTCGTTTAGAATAACGTTTATTTATAGCGATAGTTATTTGGTACAATTTCACTTGGCATACTATGAAGGTGGCAGAATTTCATTAGGAATAATGTTAATAGCAATATTGTCATTTCTATAAAATAGCATTTTAACCTTAAATGAAAAGTAAAAGTGTTGTCTTAAAATGTCAATAAATGTTGTGGGACCAAGTTAGTGACAGAAACGAATCGCTGCAAAACCGACTCCAAGTAGTCTTGCCTGCCCTACCCCTAGAGTATAACTTAAGCCCGAGTAGGCGTGAAGGCTGAGCGAGCGAGCTGAGGTTTGAGAGGGGGGAGGAGGAGGAGGGGGGTTTTAACAGCGCCGCCACGGCTGAGGTTAGCCGGCTCGCAAGCCGAAGCTGCAGTTGTGCTTGTTATCTGCATGCTTGCTTGCATTCTGAATGCTTGCTGCATGCATGGTGTATGCTTGTTTGCATGCTTCTTACAGGGAAATAGATCTGGCTTTTAATTATTATGGATATGAAATGTATGCCAAAAGATGATTCCAACTGTAAACTTTCTGAGATATGATAGTTGTGCCTTTTAATGACTATTGATATGAAATATTTGCCAAAAGACAATTCTGACTGTGAACATCTGCGGTGTGATGGTTCAACTTTTTAATTATTATGGATATGAAATTTATGCCTAAAGATGATTCGGTCTAAGAAAATTATGAGTTTTGAATGTATGATAAATGAGTGTCTGCCAAACAATTTTCTGATAAATGAAATTTATGTTATCTGCTGTTATGCAAAATAATATTATGACATAAAAAGTTCTGCTTTATATAGTCTACTCTTAGAAGTAACAACATAATTATTTAAGTTATTTTGCATAGATGCCTTGGATGTTGAAAACATTCAGAATTGGCAGAGAAAATAATCTGTACCACTGCAAAACCTTAGCTTTCTTTTTGAAGATTGTAACATACTTATTGCATTCATCAGTTTCAGAGTCATAAGAATCATCATCATCTGCCAAGCCTTATTCAACTATACTGGAGTTGGGTTCCATCAACCATACTTCCAGCCTAACTGGATTTAGTTGAAGATGGATGTATTTGAAAAGCAATATAATTTACCTGGTGCAGGTTTCAAATGTGGCAACATGGCATCTTCCCTCTCTTCTCTTGTAATCCTTTTAGCTCTCTTAGCATCCGACTGTCCAGCGGCCGGTTCTTCCTTTTCTTCTCCAGATTCTTTTGTGGACTCATCTGTACTTTCTTCGCCTTCCATAGGGGCTGTAGTCTTCACTCCCCTAGGTCTTTCTTCATCGGTCATTGATAGGAGCTCTACAGATGCTCTGATCATACCATTTTCTGGAGATAGCTTTGCGGCTAGTTCAGCTGTAATTTATTAAACAGAATGATATAAAATTATGACTTGTTAAAGCACTTGTATGTGGTCATATGAAAGTGATACCAATGAGGTAGATTCTGTAATCCTTGTGTATAGATATAGGTATTCTTCGGCGCTGTGCATTATGTTATGTAGTGATTGTAAGCACTACTGTATGAGATCCTGGATTGGGCAGTGTTGTTAGGATTTCGCAGCAGCAAGAAACACTAACTTATGTTTAACCAATCTGATATTATTTTATAACTAACCTGGTATTTGGGAAGTCAGTAGTTTCCATTTCTGCCATATCTCATAAGGATAAGGTGCGAGATGCCGGTCCAGATTGAATAAGTTGTCTTTAAGGCGTTGAATGCTTTCATCTGTAATCTCGTCTTTGCTCATATCCTCTGTCTTTTTGTCCCACATTTTGACTAGAAACTCCTTTTTATGGAAGTAATGCATGAAGCCCGATCTGGATTGTTTTAAAGGATAATATCAGTATAATTTGAGAGGCATCATGTTTCATCCAAGCATACATTCAATTAAGGGTTTTAGAGATATTATATTAGAATTCATAATGTAAATGTCCAGCACTATCAATCATGGCCACTTGAGTCATGAGTTTTTGGTCCTACACCTGTAACTAGAATCTTCATAATCAAAGGCACTATGAGTGTTCTGAATTCAGACACATTATGCATCTGAATTCAAAGTGATACTAGCATTACGCCATATTAGTTGGAATAAGTCTCCATTAATTAAAGAAAAAACCAAGTTGACCTGCCTTGCTATAAAGTGACTATCATTTTGATTTCAACTGGTATGTTGGCTGGGTTGAAAACTCTGTATTTCTCCACCAATCTATCTTTATACTTAATTCAAGGAAAGCATTAGTATCTTGAGAATGGTCCAAATAGAATTAGGTATGCATTGACCTTGAAAGATAACACTTGTGCAAATATTTTAAGCCCCGTCAGACTTGGACTCAAGATATTAATCATGATCTATTATTAAATTCTGCATTAAAGGATTCAAATACAATGCATTTTATGAATTGTGGATGTTGTGGTCTCTGTTTACAACATGTAAAATTGTTTATTTTGGTGCTGCACACCATGTTTCACTTGTTAGGCGTTGTTAGAAGAAGCACTTACCTTGGTGAGACATCCCCGGTTCCTTTGCTGACTCCAGAGAAATGAATATAGTGTAATCCGGGCGGTATCATCTTAATTCCGCGAAAATCTTCTTCTGTATTCCAACATTGCATATCGATACCAAATTGTGTTTCTTGAGGCACTCCGAGGAAAACAAACGTTCCTCCCTCAACCAAAAGCTTTTTCGCGGTTTCTTGATCCATTTTGTACTGTTAACCCGACGCAAATCAATAAAATGTGATAAAAATACAACCAATCAATATGTTTACATCCGGGAAATGTCAATTTGTTTGACATTTGTCGTGCTCCAGGATAAAATGTCAGATCGTCGAACAATTCATAATTTTCTGTTCTTCCTTTTAAACTTTTTCAAACCAATATACAACATTATAAATATCATAATATTGCAAAATATTTAATTAGATTAAATTAAGTGAAAGTCATTATTTTTGTTACGCATTTTGAAGATTTCGAATAGAAAGTTTTTTTTAACGGAAATGGAACTGTTTCAAAGTATTGCGAGGTGTGAACTAAAAGCGGGATTTAATGGTTTTACTATTTTCAAGTAAATAGATAACATTCATTATTATAAAAAAGTGAACTAACAGCCATGTTTGCTTTAAGTTTCAATGATTATATTGCATTACCATGGTCGAAGACTGTAGTGATATAGAAACTCCTTGGAGTTTCTATAGTATTAAAAATAATGTTGTTATTTTATCTGTCATTATGACACATCTATTTAGCTGATTAAAACCGTTATTTCAAAAGGTTTTATCTTATTTATCAATTTAATCAGCTAAATGTTCTAATAAGAATGGACAGATTCTTACGTCCCGAAGAATTGGACATTGATCCATCGGATAGCTCTGCGCCGAGGGATTGGGAGTACTGGAAGAAGACATTCGAAAGTTTCCTGTCATTCTACGGAAAAGATTTAAAAGATGGTAAAACTACTTTAGATTTACTCATAAATCATGTATCCGCTAGAATTTACTCATTTATCAGTGAGTGTACGACTTACGAAGCAGCATTGAGTACACTGAATAATATATTTATCAAGCCAAAAAGTATAATTTATGCTAGACACATGATGGCAACGAGAAAGCAACAGAGTGAAGAAAACATTGACATCTATATTCAAGCTCTAAAATTAATGGCAAAGGACTGCGGATTTGAAAAAGTTGATGCGGAAACAAATAAAAATGATAGTATAAGAGATGCATTTATTTCTGGTATCAAGTCAAACAAAATTAGACAAAGGTTACTTGAAAATCTATCGTTAACACTCGACCAAGCCTACAATCAGGCAGTATCGCTAGAAATGGCTGAATTGAGTTCACTGAGCTATAATGTTTCAAATTTGAGTGCTGTTCAAGGCTTGGAAGGGAACAAGGACCCAATAACAGCTTCTATTAAGCGAAAGTGTTTCTTCTGTGGAGGGCGAGTGCATCCTAGGAAGGATTGCCCTGCTGTCGATGCCAACTGCCAGATTTGTGATAGGAAAGGGCACTATGCTAATGTATGCCGAAGCAAGAAACTTCATACTGTTGCAGGTTTAGATAAACGAGAAACTAATACCAACAGCTCAGCATGTATTGTAGCAGCGTCACCGGATTCCCTTAAGAAAGCAACTGTAACAGCCTACATTCAGGGAATTCGAGCTCAAGCATTAATTGACACAGGCAGTTCTATTAGTTTTATAAACGAAGATTTCTTTAAATTGTGTCGTTTAAAGAAGAGACCTTGTAATCAAACAATTTCAATGGCTTCAACTTCATTGACATCTCAAGTAGCGGGACAAACCTGCGTATCAGCTAAAATTGCAGATCATAATTACGAGGGTCTGAATTTACTAATTGTAAAGAACCTGTGCGCTGATCTTATTATTGGTCATGATATACTAGAGAAGCATTCTTCACTAGAATTCTCTTTTGGAGGACCTAAAGATCCAATTAAAGTATGCAGTGTTACTGCAGCCTCTGTACCAGCTGTACCCTTGTTTTCGAACGTTTCTCCTGAATGCAAGCCTATTGCTATAAAATCTCGAAGATACAGTGAGGATGATAAGAAGTTTATCGACGATGAAGTTAGAAAACTTTTGGCCGAGGGAATTATTGAGGAGAGTACGTCACCCTGGAGAGCGCAAGTTCTTATTACGAGTAATACTAATCATAAAAAACGTCTAGTTATAGATTATTCTCGAACAATAAATAGATATACACATTTAGATGCATACCCACTTCCAAACATGGAGGAATTGGTGTCACAGATATCAAAATATAGTGTATTTAGCGCTATAGATTTGCAAAGCGCATATCATCAAGTACCAATTCTGCCGAAGGAGCGCCAATTCACTGCATTTGAAGCTTCAGGAAATCTTTACCAATTTCGGCGTATTCCATTCGGTGTCACAAATGGAGTTTCAAGTTTTCAAAGAACTATTGACTGGGTCATTCGTAAAGAAGAGCTTAAAGGAACGTTTGCATACCTAGATGACGTAACAGTATGTGGACAAAACCAGGCGGAACATGATGAAAATCTTCAGAATTTTTTGAAGGCCGCTCAAAAATATGGCCTTACGCTCAACAAAGACAAGAGTAAGTTTTCCCAAGATTCTATTAATATTCTGGGATACAATATCAAGAACCACGTAATTAAGCCAGATGGGGAACGCTTACGGCCATTACTGAGTTTGCCACCACCATGTGATTTGCCGTCATTAAGAAGGGCAATAGGAATGTTTGCGCATTACAGTAAATGGATTCCAAATTTCTCTGAAAGAATTCATGCTCTCGCTCATACACAATTATTTCCACTAAACGATGAACTAGTACAAAGTTTTGAAACACTGAAATGTGATATTGTTAAATCTACTATTCACGCTATCGACAATAATGCACCGTTCACCGTAGAAACGGATGCATCTAATCATTCCATTGCAGCAACTTTGTCTCAATCTGATCGACCGGTTGCATTTTTCTCCAGAATGCTAAATAATAGTGAACTTAACCACTCAGCTATAGAAAAAGAAGCTTACGCTATAGTGGAATCGTTAAGGAAATGGCGTCATTTTCTTATTGGAAAACCTTTTCGTCTCATTACTGACCAGCGATCTGTATCTTTCATGTTTGATAATAAACTGACGAGTAAAATAAAGAATGAGAAAATACAGCGGTGGCGATTGGACTTGGCACCGTTCAAGTATGACATTGTGTACCGCCCAGGAAAACAGAATAATGTTGCTGACGCACTTTCACGAGTATGTGCATCGGTACCACTACGGAATGAGAAACTAATTTCATTACATGAAGCCCTGTGCCACCCAGGAATAGTGCGTATGAACCACTGGGTAAAATCGAAAAATTTGCCTTATTCTACTGAAGAAATTAAAAATATGACTAATTCGTGTCGGATTTGTTCTGAAATAAAACCAAAATTCTACAGATCTGCCTTGCCAGATCCAACCTTAATAAAAGCTACTTCACCTATGGAGAGATTAAGTATTGATTTTAAAGGTCCAGTACCTTCTAATACAAGAAATAAGTACATATTAACTGTGATCGATGAATACTCACGTTTCCCATTTGCGTTCCCATGTGCCGATATGAGTTCTGCAACGGTTATAAAACATCTAAACGAGATATTTATGCTATTCGGGATGCCATCTTACCTTCATTCAGATCGAGGAACTTCATTCGTATCTGCGGAAGTAAAGAATTTCTTAAATCAAAGAGGGATTGCTTCAAGTAGAACCACTCCATATAATCCAAGAGGGAATGGTCAAGTAGAACGTTTCAACGGGACTCTCTGGAAATCAATACAATTGGCTCTACGTTCACGCAAACTGGCAATTGAAAATTGGGAACAAGTTCTTCCTCAAGCTTTACATTCCATACGGTCCTTGCTGTGCACAGCCACACATTGCACACCTCATGAACGAATGTTTACGCATACCAGGCGATCTACGAATGGAGTTTCTATACCCACTTGGTTGACAGAATCGGAACATGTGCTAATGCGAAAATTCAACCGCACTAATAAATATCAACCACTCGTTGAGGAGGTGACGTTACTCCATGTAAATCCAGATTATTCTTATGTTCGTTTAGCAGACGGTCGAGAATCAACTGTCTCAAACCGACATCTAGCACCATTGGGTCAAGATAGTGAGATCATTCAGGAAACGCATGAGATACTTAATGAGACAAGAGAATCAGTAGAAACAAGTGAAGAAGACTTCTACGATTCTCGAAGTACGAATGATGTAGAAGAGGAACAGCCGACAGATGAAACAGCTCCAGCTGAGGATCATCAAATAGTCGAAGCAGAACACCCGGTCACTGAAAATTCAGCTACTCAGCGAAGATCGACGAGAGATCGTAGGCTTCCAAGCCGCTACGTGGATTACGTTCTAAACTGAAAAGCTGTTCTCTTTTTAGCCTGGAAGAATGTAGTGATATAGAAACTCCTTGGAGTTTCTATAGTATTAAAAATAATGTTGTTATTTTATCTGTCATTATGACACATCTATTTAGCTGATTAAAACCGTTATTTCAAAAGGTTTTATCTGAAAAAAAAAGCGCGGGAAACCTCAAATTTGGCGGACGTGGTTTTTTCGACTGTTTTTTTAAATTAATTTAGTATTGGATTGGATTAAGTTTTTGTATATATTTTATCTTATTATTTAGTACTATAGTTAGTTTTAGTGTTGTTTTTATATTTGGTAAGTGTTTTTATTTGTATTTATAGTTTTTAGCCATGGATCCTCCGGACGACCCCGGAGGAACACCATCTTCAGAAATAGGTCACTATGTCACAATATCTAATAACGATACCAGTGTTGATACTGATGGTTCGTTAAGTTTAGTTACTAATTCTAAGCGTAAAAGGGTCTCTGCTCGGCCAACAATTTGCAAACATTGCAATAAAAAAAGACGAAAAAGTGGCGGGAAACGCCATAATAATTGTGATTGTGGCGAGATGGAAAATGTGGTAATGGAGACTGAAACCAAGGATCTTCCACTTACTTCTACATTGGGGGCTGGAGTTGATGGGGTGAACGGGTCACCGCATCAACCAGTTACTACTGTTACTAGAGATACATACAATTCCTCGGACGCGGCTCCGTTTTTAGTCCATATTCAAAGAGAGCAAACTGCTTCTAATGAAAATACGTATCTAAATCCGATTTCTTTTGGGCGATTTTTAAAAAGGAATTCTTTTACTAACATCGTGAATGGTAGTCTTAAAAAAATAGGACGTAACAGACTTGTTATATCTTTTTCCAATTATCAAGATGCCAACTCCTTTATTAATAGTAAGTTTTTGGAAAAAGAAAAATACAAAGCCTTTATTCCTTCATTTTCCGTCACTCGCATGGGTGTCGTCAGAGGCGTACCCATGGAGTGGGCAGATGATGAAATCTTAGACAACATCTCCGTCCCAATTGGTTGTGGGAAAATATTGAAGTTAAGGCGTATAAGAAGGAAAATTTTTGTAGAGGATAAGCCTGAGTTTAAAAACACTGAAACAGTAATTTTAACTTTTGATGGACAAATTCTTCCCAAGCGCGTGTACATGTGCTATACAGCACTTTCTGTGGACCTATATATTTACCCAACAATTCAGTGCTACAATTGTTGCAGATATGGCCATATGAAAAATCAATGTAGATCTAAACCTAGATGTTTCAAGTGTGGACAAGGTCACTCTGGGGATGGTTGCACCGTCTCCGAGGACAATTTATCTTGTTGTCTGTGCAAAGGATTTCATGAGGCTACAAGTAAAAAATGTTTAGAGTATGACAGGCAGAAGAATATTAAGGAATCAATGGCCAAATCTTGCATCTCTTATGCTGAAGCTTCAAAGCTTTATCCTACTATTTCAAAAATATCATATGCTGATGCCTTACTATCCTCACCCTCAATTTCAAGCCATATGAATGCTTCTGTTCCTCAAGATTACTCTCCTTCCAAACAAAATAAAACTTCCTCATATAAAAAAACAGTTTTTATTAAACCTCGCTCCCCACCTCACTTTTCTAAAGGTTATGATCAGCAATTCCATCGGGACCTTGTCAAGGGCATGCCTCAACCAAAAGATGGCTGTGCTCTCATCCCTAGAGATGACCTGTCGACTGTATCTATAAATGAATTAATCATTGCTTTAATAAAATCACTAACTCAAAGTCAACATCTTTCACCGACCATCGCTGCCACTGTATTGAACGCAGTTAATGAATCAAATATTAATAATGGACAACAAAGCCAAGGTATTCCAATGGAATTGCCGAAGCGCAATTAGTAAAAAATCTGATATAATTAATATATCTTGTAAATAAATATAAACCTTTTGTATTTGCTCTTCAAGAGACATGGCTTAAACCAGGGTCTTTGTTTAAGATCCCTGGTTATGCTTGTCTTAGAGAAGACCGCTCTGATGGGTATGGCGGCGTCGCTTTACTCATTAAACATCATCATTCATTTTCACTTTTCACAATCCCACCTCATAATACTGATTTTTCTGTTATTGCAGCTGTTGTAGATAACATTTGTTTTGTTTCTGTATATATTCCCCGTCCATCTGCTGTAATTTTTAATGAAATTGTAAATATTTTTTCTATTCTTCCTAAGCCATTTATAGTTTTAGGAGATTTTAACTCCCAGCATGCAGTCTGGGGTAGTTCGTCAACAAATAACTATGGTAGCACTTTATTAGATATTGTAGATAACCTCAATCTTTGTATATTAAACACTGGGTCCCCAACTAGACGCACTTCTCCAAATGAAGGAGCTAGTGCACCTGACCTGTCATTATGCACGGATAAATTAGCTTCGCGTTTGAGTTGGGAAGTTATGCTTTCCTCTTATGGTAGCGATCATTTCCCTATAGTCTTATCATTTCCTTTCTGTCAAAAACCTTACTCCAATCGCCCTCCGCGGTTGAAGTACAAACTGGCGGACGTTAAATGGCATACTTTTAGGGAACACTTAGATGAAATAGTTTCTGTTCTTCCTGAAATTAAGTATGGTAATGAACAGTCTTGTACCGAAGCTTTATCCAAAGCCATGATACAAACAGCCGATAAACTTTTTCCAATTAAATCGCTACAAAATAAAATTCCTTCTCCACCATGGTGGGACAAAGATTGCACAGATGCAATATTAAAAAGGAAGCAGTGTGAACTAGATTACCTTGAAAATTCTACCGAAGAAAATTTCAACATATTGAGCGTAGTTATTTCAGAAACTAAAAAACTATTAAAAAAAAAGAAATTTGAAGGTTGGAGGTCATTTTGCTTCTCTATTTCTCCAGATGTTCAACCATCTGTTGTTTGGTGCAATATCAGAAGGTTCAGATCAGCATTCACTGAACGATCGAGCGCATTTCTTCCATCTCAGTTAGTAAATAAATTTTTAAATAAATTGGCTCCTGCCTATGTCCCAGAAAATTTTACTACCTATTCCATTCCCCGTTCAATGGTAGATTCTCTTTGTGAATTAAATAATCCATTTACCCTCGAAGAGCTTAAAGGTGTTGTATGTCATATGAAGGACTCTGCACCAGGTTCGGATGGAATTCCTTATTCTTTTTTGTCAAACATGAGTGATCTATCTCTTTTGTACCTCTTGGAACTAATAAATAAAATTATGTTAACTGGAAATATTCCCAATGCCTGGAAATCCCAAGACATTTTACCGATACTCAAACCTAACAAAAATCCATCTAGCAGCACGTCCTACCGACCCATAGCTTTGTCTTCAGTAATGTTAAAAATCACAGAACATCTAGTTAAAAATAGGTTAGAATGGCATTTAGGAAACAAAAAACTACTTAGCGACAGTCAATTTGGTTTTAGGCGAGGTAAAAGTACTTTAGATAGTTTGAGTATCTTTGTTACTGATATAAGGTTAGCATTTTCTTCGAATAATTCCGTAGTTTCTGCTTTTCTAGATATAACTTCGGCTTATGATAATGTGGAAATATCTACATTAAAATATAAACTCCAGCAGCTAGATGTTCCTATTTTACTCATAAACTTCATTTTAAATATTTTATCTGAGAGGTGTATAAATCTTACACTCGAGGATTCTACATGTGAATCTAGACTCGTGTGGAAAGGCCTCCCTCAAGGATCACCTCTTAGTCCTTTATTATATGACATCTACACTTATGATCTTGAATCTTCTTTAAACAATCAAGTAAAAGTGCTTCAATACGCCGATGATCTTCTTTTATATTGCCCCCATAGCTCTATTGCAACGGCTTGCATTACAATGACATCGGCCCTTAGCCTTTTAAAACAATGGATGGATAGCAATGGTCTTGAGCTATCTACCTCCAAAAGTACAGTTGTGCTTTTTTCTAGAATGCGCTTTCCTCCTCCTGTTACTGTATATTATGATGATGCTCCCATTCCTGTAAAATCTTCGGTAAAATTTTTAGGTGTGATTTTGGATAGTAAACTATCTGGGATTCCACACTGTGAGTATATAGCGGCAAGGTGTGAACAGAGATTGAATATATTAAGATGTTTATCAGGGGTTTGGTGGGGTGCCCATCCCTTTTCATTAAAATTAATCTATAATGCAATAGTTAGAAGTGTGCTTGATTATGGAACATTTTTATTAGAACCTTGTAATTTGGCCGCATTAAAGAAACTGGATAGTATCCAGTCCAAAGCATTACGAATAGTGACGGGAGCTATGAAATCAAGCCCAATAAATGCCCTACAGGTTGAAACTGTAGATCCTCCTCTTTCTCTTCGACGTCAGTATCTTTCTGACAAATTTCTATTCCGTTCATTACAATTTTCCAACCACCCTTTACGTGCAAAACTTCAGTCTCTTTTAGATGAAACTGATTCTTCTAATTATTGGTCTCACAAATCTCTGCCCTGTCTTGTTGTAAGCTATAAAAAGTTTATAGCTTTGCAAGCCCCAATTTACCAATCACTTACATATCCACTCTTTAATCATTCTTATGAATCATTGGTGCTCACTCCGGATGTTATCTTTAATTTAGGTATTAATAAACACGATGATTTTGTAAAAGAGTTGTTTAACTTTTCCAAAGACTTGCACTGGGAGAATTGGCATCATATTTATACAGACGCCTCTAAACACTCTTCTTTAGGAAATGTTGGAGTTGGAGTCTTTCACTCACAATACAATATAGTGCAAAAAATTAAACTTCCTCCTGAGTCATCAGTATTTACTGGCGAATGTTATGGTTTGTTCAAAGCCTTAGAATATATTTACATAATGAAATTGGGAAAAACAATAATATTTACCGACGCTTTAAGCGCATTGCAAGCCATTAAAAGAAATCCTTTTAAATGTAAGCCAATATTTCCTATAGTTCTGTTCATTAGAAGCCTTTTGTACAAATGCGTAAAATTGGGTCTTCAAATTTCTTTCGCTTGGATACCTGGCCATAGTAATATCACGGGAAATGTTAAAGCCGATCACCTGGCTAATGAGGCTGTAGACTGCGGTGATTTGTGTCCCTATATCAACTTTAGCCACGACTTGGCGAATCTGCCTACCATCTTTCTTTGGGAAGCTTGGAGCAAGTTGTGGGCGGATAGCAGCGTTACCAAAGGAAATTATTATTCACGTATTCAGACATATATTCCCAAAAAACCATGGTATTCGAAATTTAACTTCGGTAAGGCTGCTACCAGTTGCCTTATTCGCATGAGATTGGGTCATAACTGTTCCCGAGTCCACCTTGCACGATTGCAGATCGTTTCTAGCGACCTGTGCGAATGTGGTGAGGTGGGTGATTTAAACCACATTTTCTTTTCCTGTCCTCTTCTTAATCATGATCCTTTAATCACATGTCTACTTTGCTATAAAATTCCTTTTCCTACGTCTGTCTCTGTTTTACTTGCAACTAATGATTTCAAAATATACATGTATTTATCTTCATTTATCACTCTTAATAATATACGTATATAATAGTTATTTTATTTTTATCGTTCCTAATAATCCTGTCCAATATCCATCCAAATTCCGTATCCTAAATTAAATTATATGTTCTACCAAGTTTCCCCGTTTTTGTATGTGGCATTGCGCAAATAGCGACTTGCCAATAATTAAAAAAAAAAAAAAAAAAAAAAAAAAAAAAAAAAGGTTTTATCTTATTTATCAAAGACGGTTTAGGGTAGGCCACAATGTAAAGTTATGGCTTCACTGACCATTTGTTGGTAACTGAGCAATTAAGACCAAGCAAGAACCTCGATTGTCATCTGAAAAAGCTTGTGTTATAAATCATAATCATTATTAGGGCGTTTCCCGAATCCATACAGGACCATTACTTGTCCTATAATAAGATATCTCCATTGTAGTCTGATGTGGACGTGATGAATGGATAGTCATTAGTAGTAGTTAGATAGATAGTTACCATAATTATCACACATAATTTAGGGTTGCCATACGTCAACGCGTAGACTCTATTTTTCCGAAGTTTACGTAATTCTATTTTATAAATTATAACATAGAGGCCAATACTCGCTCTAGACTGATGCGCTTTGTGAGGCGGGCGTTCGCAGGAACTGAAATTAGTTCTCGTGATTATTTGGCTTGCATCATAGAGCGACTTCGTGAAGCAGGATATCTGTGCATGGGGAAGCCGTATTCGAAGGTACAACTTGTACCGTACAAGCGGCGAGTGGAGCGATACACTCCGAAACTCCGAATCACACGTTCCAAAGCTATGAAAGGTGGGTATATAGGGCTTGGGAGCGATCGAACCAACCGGCCCGACTGGCACGCGTCTGCCGGATGATATCGCCATATATTTGTACTGGCGCTGCATCTAGTTGGTGCCTGTCAATCACACTGAGGGCGATTGGACCCGGGAAGTTGAACAAGCGTGCGATCCAATACCAGAAATGGGCAATCATCATCAGCCCCCAAGACGTAGTACGTCCCAGGGCTGCGGGTTGTTCGAAAGAGATACCGCGGCCCTGGAACAAAAAGGGCGAAGAAGGAACATGGGTCGGTTTTAGTCAGTACAAGTCTGACACTCCCTCCCGCTCCGCCCAGAGCGGGAGAAGTCATTTGATGATTTCCCATCCCGAAAAAAAAAAAAAAAAAAAAAAGACGTAGTACGTCCTACTTTCAATCAGCCTAGAGTCAGGGTCATTGCCCCAGTTTTTGAAGACGGGCATTACCCACCTGCTCCATAAATCAGGAAGTACTGCGGAGCCCAAAAATTATAGACCTATCACTTGTTTACCGACGGTCTATAAAGTTGTTACATCCATTTTGGGAGCTAAAATTAACCCACATATTGAGAGCAGTTCCATCGTGTCTCCCTCTCAGAATGGCTGCAGAAGCAGGTCCCTAATACTAAGGAGCTACTCCTCATTAATATGGCTATTAGCCAACAGGTTCGTTGCTCCCGAAGGAATCAGTCAACATGTTGGGTAGACTATAAGAAGGCCTATAATTCGGTGCCTCATAATCGTAATGTAGATGCAACTCGGCGTACCTTCCTACATACGTAGCCTACCTACCTAGCCGTTGAATGGGGCAATGGAGGACGGTCCTTCGCTAGCCAGGATGTCGACAGATACAGGGGCACAGCGAACCGATAAGGATCGAGCGTGGTATATTTCAGGGTGATAGACGTGATAGTCTGAGCCAATTGTGGTTTTGTCTAGCCTTGAATCCTCTTAGCACACTGCTGGAGGGTTCAGGTCTAGGCTATCGCTTGAGGAGAGGTGGTCAGGTCATATCTCACCTTCTTTACATGGATGATCTGAAAATCTTTGCCCCCAACAATTTGCAACTGATGAAGCTATTGAAGGTAACTGAAACTTTCTGTAGTGCCATCAGGATGGAATTTGGTGTGGACAAACATGCAGTCATACATGTGAAGCGAGGGGAGATTATGGAATTCGTGGGAACTCAACTCTCGGATTCGATACACCTTATATCTCTCTCCACAACAGAAACCTATAAGTATTTGGGGTATTTCAGAAGCATTAGGCATCAATACTGCTGACATGAAACAATCGTCGAGGAAACGTTTCTTTGGCCACCTGAATAAGGTTCTAAGCAGTATTTTGTCAGGCGGAAACAAGGTGCGCGCCTTCAACGGTAGGGTGGGTCCGTGGGTCATTCCGGTTCGGATGTATTCTTTCGGCATACTCAAATAGACTCAGACGGAACTTGATACCCTGGATAGGAGGTCCGCGTACTGCTGACCGCAAATCGGAAGCATAATCCACGGTCGTCGATGATGAGACTGTATATCCCGCGGAAGTGTGGGGATCGTGGCTTCTTAAATGCTAAGACCCTGCACAACCGTGAGGTATGCAGTCTCAGGGAATACTTCCTAGAAGCTAACGTGGGGAGGCACCGAGATGTGGTCTCAGTGGACAAGGGCCTTACCCCGCTCTTTTTGGTTAACGAGAACTAGAGCAAGCCTGTAGTATTAGATACTAATGATCACAGGTAGGTATGGCAGGGCAAGTAACTTCACGGGCCTTTCATGACCCCTATGTAGTTTTTCTTGCGTCCGTGTCCTGGCTACGTTTTGGCGACCTCTTTGGGGAAACTGAAGGTTTTGTCTGTGCGATTATGGACGAAGCTATGTTGACGAACAACTACCGGAAACATATTATGAAGTGCGGGACGGTTGACGTGTGTCGAGCATGCCACCGGCCAAGAGAATCAATCAGACACATTATTTCTGGGTGTTATTATCTGGCTAATGGAGAGTACTTGCATAGACACAACCTCGTTGCCAAGATTATCCACCAGCAATTTGCTTTGAAATACAATCTTGTGGAATCATAAGTACCATACTATAAGTATGCGCCCGACCCAGTTCTCGATGATGGTAATATCACGTTGTATTGGGGTCGACCTATCGTCACTGACAGAACTTTTGTTGCAAATAAGCCTAACATTGTGGTGATAGATCGATTGGAGCGTCGCGCAGTGATTGTTGATATAACGGTCCCGCATGACGAGAACGTCGTGAGAGCAGAGAAAGATAAGCAATTCAAATATCTAGATCAGGCTCGCGAGGTTGTCGACTCTGAGGAGTCTTTTGCTTGGCAGTTGGATCAATAGTCCAAGATCCCAGGGCCGCCAGACGTCACGTATTTTCTGACGAATGAAATGTGGACGATTGAGTAGTGTTAGTATGTACTAAGAACGCATGCGTACCTGCTAGCTTGCTTAGACGGCCAATTTTCAGGTATCAGGTAATCAAGGTACATAAAAACATGACTTACCTCACGTAAATTCTGAAAGCTGATTTTTACGTATATTTAAGGCAATTTCCTTAATAATAAGTCGCCAATACTGCCAGACACTTTTCGTGGGCCGTTTTGCTTAACAGACGCTTTAAAGGTCCAAAAATTATTACTTAACTTCACGTAAATTCTGATGCTCCATTTTTATATATGTCCACCAGACAACTATTTTATCCAAGGGGCCAATCATCCCCAATTCAATTTTAATGTACTCTTAATCTTAACTCTTAATGTAATCTACGCGCATGAGATCAGCCTCATGCGCGTGTGTCTCACTCAGATTGCAATATCAAGGCCCCCTTCGGGCCAACAGCTAAATTCACTCGCAAGCAGTGTTGTCAGATACACCGCTTTTCCGCTTTTTACCCCACCTTTTGGAAAATTTAG
Source organism: Cerastis leucographa (assembly GCA_963082945.1). Classification (NCBI taxonomy): domain Eukaryota; kingdom Metazoa; phylum Arthropoda; class Insecta; order Lepidoptera; family Noctuidae; genus Cerastis; species Cerastis leucographa. The sequence continues at coordinate 11,854,244 of OY720356.1, read as the reverse complement.
TACAATGGTTCCGCTTTCCGCTTTAGGCCATCGCGGTTCCGCTTTTTAGGGTTCCGTAGCCGAATGGCAAAAAACGGAACCCTTATAGATTCGTCATGTCTGTTTGTTTGTCGGTCCGTCCGTATATCAAAGCCACTTTTTTCCGAAACTATTAGGACTGCACCGCTGAAACTTGGTAGGTAGATGTATTCTGTAAACCGCTTTATGATTTTTGTACAAAAATAAAAAAAAATATAGATACGTGGATGTCCCCCCCACACGTAAATGAAACTAAAAAAAACCTCTCAAACCTATACGTGTGGGGTGTCTATAGGTAGGTCTTTAAAAATGACATGGAGGTTCCTAAAACCAATTTTTTTCAAAGTTAATCTTTTGAAAGATAGACACTTCCAAAGTGGTAAAACGTGTCCCCCCCCCTCTAATTTCTTAAGTAAGAGGAGAAAAAATCTGAAAAAATATGGGCATGTAGAACGTACTCGAACGTGGCTGTTTCGTTACTTACTTCAGAAACTAAATATTCGCATCACCTCCACGACTGTAGCGAAACGGCGAAGCCATACATTTTTACTGATATGTAGAATTTGTGAAGTTAGGGTCGGTAGAGTTAGGCCGTATAGATTCAGAAGCTTGGCTCTACATGAGATCTGATATCTTTTTCACAGGGCAAACCTTATGTGGTCGTCTTGGCAACATTTTACATGAAATGCATTGGGTGGGATTCCCAATATTATTTTTTCCATTCTTTTTATTCATTTTTTTTAAGAATAGTTTTCCAATCATTGCACCATTCGTAAATTGTTCAGAATAGTTACAGCACTGATGATAACATCTGTGTCAATATTCTGTTTTTTTTTTTTTGTGAATGTTTGGACATTGTAGTCTTTTTTTTATCTTTTTCTACCTTCTGTAGTAAGCAACGACTTATTGTCGGGCCTACGCTGTCCTCCCATACTTAAGTACTTCAAATATTGTAAAACCAAATGATTTTAAAAGAGTAGCCATGGCGATTCTTGCCGGTTCTTCTCCATAGGAAACGACAACCCGAACCGTGCACCTTTTGTTCACGTTTTATAAATGCCCACGTACTCGTAGGCCTATGTAAAATAAAATTGATTTTGATGAATTAGCTAATTAGCTAATTCATCAAAATCAATTTTATTTTACATTGAAATTTCAATGACGATGATAATGAAGATTAGGGGCACTACTCAGAAATGTTGAGAGATTAATGTTTTTCTTCTTTGGAATTTTTTAAGATTAATTCTCAATAAATTAATGATTTGAAAAAAATGCTGTTATTCAATTAATTTGTTAACAATATCGAATTTTTGACAGTACTTTAAAAAAAAATTGAAGTTTTTTTTAGAATTTATCTAAACAGCTTACACGATAAAATTCTATTATTATTGTAGCCAAATGAGCATTTTTTTACATGTTAATTTTTAATTATTTACCTGATTTTTTTTAAATTTTCGCTGATTTTTTATATTAACAATTAAGTGATATGAGTAAACTGTAAGAGAGTGAGAGTACGCGCATGAGATTGAGTGAGATATGTATTAATACATATCTCACTCAATCACATGCGCGTAGATAAAATGCCCTCGCGCTCCTACCAACACAGATTTATTAAAATTGAATTGGGGATGATTGGCCCCTTGGATCGATCTGTCTTCTTGTAAAAGGTTTTAAAATAGTTGTCTGGTGGACATATATAAAAATGGAGCATCAGAATTTACGTGAAGTTAAGTAATAATTTTTGGACCTTTAAAGCGTCTGTTAAGCAAAACGGCCCACGAAAAGTGTCTGGCAGTATTGGCGACTTATTATTAAGGAAATTGCCTTAAATATACGTAAAAATCAGCTTTCAGAATTTACGTGAGGTAAGTCATGTTTTTATGTACCTTGATTACCTGATACCTGAAAATTGGCCGTCTAAGCAAGCTAGCAGGTACGCATGCGTTCTTAGTACATACTAACACTACTCAATCGTCCACATTTCATTCGTCAGAAAATACGTGACGTCTGGCGGCCCTGGGATCTTACTCTACAAGGGCTTGATTCAGAAAGCAGTACTTCTGGACACGGCGCGTATTTGTTAGGGGGTTACTCAAGAGCCCTGACCACCAGTAGCTCGGACCCTGTTCCCAATGCCGGTGGGCAATTTTTTTTATATTTTTAATTTCTTTTGTAAAAATATTTGAAAATTTAATTATTATGTAAGTAAATAAATAAACGAAATAATATTTAAAAAAATATATATATATACGTAAATTATAATATAACTTATAATATTTAAAGGCTAAAAAACATTTTTATAAAAAAATATAACCGATTTCCAAAAAAAAACACTAAAAAGTGGAAAATAATTTTAGTTTCGGCAGTCGGTGACTTGTTTGTTTCATTTACTTTTTTGCCACCGACTGCCGAAACTAAAATTATTTTTCACTTTTTAGTGTTTTTTTTGGAAGTCGGTTATTATTTTTTATAAAAACGTTTTAAACGCCTTTTCAGTTGTGGTATCTTACTTAAATCGTAGTCAAGTATCATTTTTACATTGTAACTAGACACCGGCACATCGTCCATACATACGACAAAGGATAAAATGCTAACGAAGATGACTCAAAAAGTACCTAAGCAAAGATAATAAAATTCGGGGCCCACCGAGCAAGCTTTCTCTTCCAAATAAATTAAGAATAATCTAAATCGATCCAGTAATCACGGAGAAATAGGTGTATAAACGTGAAAATTTACATATAAAAAAAATGTTAATAAAATGAAAACTACATGGCCAAACTATATAAAAATTTTATGTGACCAAATGCCATATATTCCGCATCAAACTAAAGAAGAATCACGCAAATCGGATTATAAATCTCAGCGTAATTAGTGTACATACATAAAAAACCGGCCAAGTGCGTTTCGTACTCACACACACACGGGGTTCCGTACCACCAAACAATAAAATATAAAATATTTTTAATATTATTTTTATATGTAACAGCAAAACTAAATTTGTTTTTCATAGTATGTTAATGAAAAACAAAGTTACTGCTGCAGTTTGATGAAAAAGTCCTATATCTCAAAAACTAATTCCAACAAGCCCAAACACAGCTACCACTACAATTCCAACAAGCCCAAACACAGCTAAGATACATTGCCTTATTGTGGAGTTCCGAAGCCTGTCTCTTGGATTCATCATCAGATCTGATGGTAGAATGGCTCTTAATAAACGCAAATGCTTAACTTGTTGTAGAAAATACCAAATTCGCTGTACGTTTTCCTATAAAATTTGAAGAGTTCCCTCGATTTCGCCAAGATTCCATCATCAAATCCCGACTTGGTGATTATGGGACGATTTGGGAAGTATACCCTTTCCTTAATAATTTTTCAAATCGGTTGGCAAGCGACGGAGTTATGCCCGAACAAACATAAAAAAAAACAAACATCCGAATTGAGAACCTCCTCCTTTTTTAGAAGTCGGTTAAAAATCAACCTCATCGGAATCACATAAAATATTATGATATGTGGCACCAGATTTAATTAGACGTCGGCGATCCGTCAACGTCTTGTTACCGGCTCCTTCCTTGACAACTTCACAAGTCAATATGCCTACCCGTAACGACTTGACTGCCCATATATATTGTAGTCTTTGGACTTGACGTTCCGCCACAGAGAATAAATTGTAGACTGCTTTCCTCTCGTCTGTGGTCACATTTTAGTTTGCAATGTGAATCATATGAAGCCTTTTTGCAAAGGCGCCGACATATATAATTATATATTTTTATGAAATCAACATATCAATGGACAGTGTACTTATCTATTTATAATTATAATAATTTATGTAGCGTTTAAATAATTTATATTTTAAGAACACCGGTATTGCTGCCACCATTGGCGCGACTGATCGCAAAAAGACGGTTATAGTGTATCTATCTCGAATAAATGGGTTAGGTTAGAACTGTATGGCCACAGTTGGCCAACAACGAGTCAACTTTACCGAGTAAGTATAAGACATCAAGCAACCATTCATTTTACTTATTTATTGGACATGAAATGAACATAACAGTACGTACCTACCCACTTAACTACACATTATACTACACATTTTCACCTATTCATGCACGACCTGCACCAACCACATCTTCTTTGTGTTTCGTCTATCTTACATAGATAGTTATACATAGGTTAAGAAGGTAGTGCCTAATATCTACCTATCTCCCTACCTACACTACCTACTCAACCCCTATGAACCGATATTAAAAATCCGCTAAGGGCTCATACATACTCGTACGTACGAAAATTGCGCCGATCCCAAAGAGGTTTGTTTTCCACTTGTGATTTCGTCAGACGAGCGAGCACACTCGTTCGAATAGTTTGCGTTCGTTGAAAAATTCCCACCGAAATTTCAGTCTGAATTTTTTCGAGTTCTCGCGACGAGAGGTTAACACAGAAAGCTAGATGTCGAGCATTACGCAGCACCTGCATTTTTGTTTTAGTACTGATTTTTTTTGACTAATTATTTTCAACAGGTGACGAATTCAGCGTCTCGAGCACCACTAGCGGCGGCGAGACGGAGCGGCAATCAGAAAAGCGCTTTAGTTTAGCTGTCGCTTGCAATTAGTGGATTTTATGTACTTTTAGGTACCTACCAGACGATCCGACTACTTGCCTATAATGAATTTTGGCTTTATTTCGCGGTTTCAGTTATCGTCGTATCTGTCTTCTAATTGGAAATGTTTTGTTTTTCAGACGCTGTAAAGAATGGAAGGCATTTCGTATCATTAAAAACCTTTGAAGACAAAGAAAAGAACCGAGAATGTCAAACGCTGAATGTTGTTTTGTAGAAAAACTATTCACACGGTAGTCCTACTTTCCTAAACGTAGGTATAGATGTCTCCAAGCTTGAAGCGTTGCTCGTTGCTTTTCAGTGCTGTCATGTCGGCGATGTTTGAGTGGCGTTGGTTCCGTGGTGTCTATCCGTCAATCGGTTGGACTCTCGTCTGACTTCAAAAATTGGCTTGCTTCAAAATTCATCAATTTGAGTGATGAATATTGAAGTGAAGCAATGCCAAACATTTCGACATGTTCATGCTTATTCAAGTTTTTTCGTATGGTAGTTTCATATGCAAAGGGTACAGGATGATGGATATGAAAGCTTTCCCTCTTCGTAATATTCATTCAAGTTCCCTCATAATTATTAATGTGCATGTACGTAGGTATAGTTTGCTCCTTACATTGTGTCATTCACATGGATTGATGTGCTACTGGTATTCCTATTCTTCACAGAGGTTCCATATTGGGAACTAAGGTGCCTGTCGGGTAGTAGTTACTAATTCGAAAATGCTGGAGCAGAATCCCTGTAACCAAAAACAAAGTTAGCTAAAGTCTGACAATCGGATCGGTAATCGAATTACAGGCCGTCTTTTTACACTATAGGGTCCCGATATATTCGATTTCTGATAACGCTGACGAATAGAGATGCTCAGCAGGTATACACCTGGGAAATTAGGATGTAAATTTCCATTCGCTCGCTCCCGCGGACCTATATTCACGGATTCTTTGTTTTCATCGGAAATTTAAGGATACGGAGTCTCGGGAGCCCTTGTGCGCGTAGACAGCAGGATTGGGTCTCGAGGGATGATGAAAACTGAGAAAAAACATACATCGATGCCACGGTAGGTACCTCAATTTCACACCTTCTTTCCCTTACGTGTTTAAATATGTAGTATCATGACGTAAATTGAAAACTACTACTGTATGTTAGACTTGAAAGGTGAGTACTTCAATTTTAAAGCCCACTTTATTTTTTATGTTAGCTTATCATACTATATACCTGTGCTTTCAAACTTTTGGAGGCCACTGTACAGACGCCAGCACGTCCAGTTACCCGAAACTGTAAAACTGTTCCAATGAACCTTGAACCTAATTCTTTAACGATGAAGTTGACAATCTATTATAGAAATAACAGATTGTTGTAGTTTGATGTTCTTCGTCTCTTTACATCATCAGATTCAAAGTCAATTTCCCCACCCTAAAGCCCAAACTACCAGTCTCTCTGTGCTCTGCATTTCACCACAATTTCCTTCTCAACCACTTTCACAACTCCAAAACATACCTACTATGTACGTATCTAAACATACATCGCTATAATAACTTAGTAACCTGTACATTAATGTACATCGACATCACGTCTCGGAACCACTCTGGAGACATGAACACTATTAAAAGTTCGCCTAACTCTGCGAGAGTAGCGACGCAACTAGTTTATGTTAGAGACCTATCTAAACACCAAATAGCCCCGGAGATGTAATTCTTACAGGGTTGGGCACAATAGATGTAAGTTTGATAGTTGGGACCGCAGAAAGAAATCTCGGGAGACATGCTAGAATAAGTAGGTAGAGGCGGCAATGTTAAAATAAGGCTGCTTTTTGCGGATGATTTTGATGAGTGCCTCGTTGGTCGAGTTGGCGTAAGCACGACTTTTGAGCGTGAGGTCTTCGGTTCAATTCCCAGGTCGGGTAAAGTCTTTTTGGGTCTTTCCATCAATAAAATCTCAGTAGCAGCTACGGAGTCTGGACTTGGCATGGCAATAGGCTCGGCCCTTTTACATGGGACTTAAACATAACTGGCGAAATGTTGGTGTACTATTAGATCCAGCTCTGCTTATCCCTTCGAGGATTACAGGCGTGATGTTATGTAATCTGGTTTTAGAATTAAACATGGCGTTGTAAAAGATTTTGTAGTTCTGAACATTAAAAAAAAACAAATTGATCTGCCATATCATTCCTTTATTCAGCTCGAGTAAACAGTGTGACGCTTTTATTTCGTCAAGCTACGGCGTAGCTCGTAGGCACGTAGGCGCTGCCACGATCTCGTAGCTCTCGTTACTGCTTTCTAATAGATTTTCTGGGATGTGAAGTCCATAGTTCAACGTGCTTAGTGTGATGATTTTTGTCTAAGCCAAGCTTTATTTTAATCTGTCTATAGGAAATCAGAAACAGCCTTTATTTACATTTTAAACTTTTAGCTGCCACAGCCAGGCAAAACATAACCGCGAAACTTACATATATTTTAATAAACATAAGCAAAACTCTGAACTTCTTGTGAAACAACTATATTTTACTAAACATACCTACGCAATAAAGCACAAGTTCCGTGATCTATGTACAATGTGTACTAAAAGTTTTGAGGTTAGTTAGCATGTCTACCTTCTATCCTCATTTTATTTTAATGATTTCTCATTTTATGATTGATTAGTAGATTTGTAACAATTGGGGATGACCCCAATTGTTACTAATTAGGTTTATCAGTTACTTCCCAACTAGCAAAAAGTGGTTTTTAAGCTATCCCAGAACCATAATTTTTCGAGGATTATATGAGACTTATATCCGCATATAAGTCGCGAAAAGGGCCCATTTTATAAGTCTACTTTGACTTATAACATATTTAAATTAGACCGCTGAAATGCCATCTACGCCTACATTGCTCCTGTAATTGAATTACGTCAATGCAATTACTCCTGTAAATCTCAATATAAGTAAGTTATAGTAAAAAATGAGATTAATACGCGCCTAGAAATGCTTTTATAAGCTCATATATTGTGAACAGTCGAAGTAAGTGTATCGCGCATTGTTGTGCTGTGTAAAAATTATTTTTAACATCTTGAGGGTAAGTATTAATATGAATCAGAATTTATTATTGTCAACCATAAGAAATACAAAATCTTATTGTTAGTCTTATAGCTTATTCGTAGGGGAACGCGAATTTTCTGTGAAATCTATCATGGTTTAGATAAAAAAATTAAAGCGCCTCTTGAAATTTGCTTATTTACATTTTAGTATTAATTAATATTCAATAAATATTATGTAAGCAGCTGCCATTTTCCTGGTGAGCATTTCCAAGTGTGACATTGTGCTAATATAAGTGTTTTTAGCATTTCCAAGTGAGACATAGTACCAATTTAAGTTAATTGGTTCTATATTGGGTTATCTCAAAACCGAAGAAGATTCGCCATTGTTACCGATTAGGGTTCCGTAATGTCCAGATGAAAATCGATTGATATTTATAGATAAGTAATTAAAGAAATATTTCTTTTACGTGCTAGGTTAAACATTGTTTTTATTTGACTTAATTATATAACAGGTTGCCTACGATTTCAACAAGAATATGCCGATGTTCCTGGATATCGATTGATTTTAAATATAATAAAATATAAACGTCCCCAATTCTAAAACCAAACCAGATTTTCCGCACTTTCCTTTCGTTATTGTTGGTTTTTATTTGTTTTCTTTAAGTTTGTCTATATCCACTGAAGACATTTCATTTATTCTTCTAGCGAGTTGTTCAAGTGCTTTGTTTCCTTGCCTAACCATTTTTTTGATGGAGTAGAGTTTATTCTCGAAGCAATATGCATTGAAATTTTGAAGAATCCCAAATGTTCTTACCTCTTCAACCAAATGTAAGAGGTTGTGTATATTACTAGTAACATAGTCTTCCCCATAAATAGTTTTAAATTGTTCAACGAAATATGTTAAAATTTCTTCAGCAACACGAAGCAAATGGAAATAACTCTCATTGGAGCAAATAGTGATAGCACAATATAAGTGCATGAAATGGTTATAAGGTTCAGACTTCCTTAAGACTTCCTTAAGTATAATAAAACTGAGATAGTAAAAAAAGCAACGTTACTCAGACCCCTTCCAATGAGCTAGAACAACAACCGATCTCACTGATCTGTGTATCTCTTTAGGCATTTTACAATCTTTCAAAAAACTATTAACCTTCTCTATGTTTTGAGTATTCCATTTCGTTACATAAGTTCCAAAATTTCCGTCCCTCCAACCCATTAAAAGCCTCTTCATTAAGCCAAGATCTATTAAATGCAGTGAATCTGATACAGGGAAATCTTCAATCATATCTATGTTTAACTTAAGTAACGGTGAATCTTTCTTGTGATGTTGTCCATACTTCGAACGAAAGTCGTCATTGTTTCTTTTACGAGTAAGACCTTGAGATTCAATAAATGTTACTGTATTCGATTTATGCGAATATTCACCGACGACTGTACATTTTAGACAACCATGTTTGCTATTAAAATTCGCAACACCTGTAATAGGTACAAAAGTATATGTTAGGTAAAAACTAGCTGTTTTCCTTTTCCATGACTTTGTCGGCGTGGAAATATAAATGTCAAACTAATCTGTCAATCCAATATCGATAAATGAATTAACTTAATTGTTATAGTCTAGAATTTTGTCTAACCTAACCTAACTTTTAAATAGATAAGGTTGAAAAAGTAGGTATACAAGTACGTCTTCCATGAGTTTTAACAATCTATACTCGCTAGCGTCTGTAGTTAAATAAATGTATGAAAACTTTTACAGCGCCTCTAGCGGATAGTTGGGTACTAAAATGCGCAGTATGAGTCATTATAGTTATCTATCCTACGTCACCGAATAGTAAACTAAACTACAGCGACTACAAGTTTGGGCTTTATTTGCTTGGAATTTGGTAGTAAGCACCAACACAGCTCATGGTAACATTGAAAAAGCTAACTATAGTATTTGCTTATTGACGGAACTATTGCAGTTACGTCAAGCGATCTAACTATGACAACTCATGGTAGACGTAATGGTCAGTAATTGTTGTTAGTTACGTAGACAAAATCTTTTAAGTCACACCATTCTTACAAGAGGCTAAGCACTAAATTAGTAAGTACCGATCGACTCAAAAACAAATCTCCTACCTTTTATCATTGCCCTGGCTGGCGAATCACAAATGAAAGCTATTTGTTTTACGTGCACTAATTTTTCTTCGTCTAAATCAGTAGCATTATGCATTAATAATCCCTCTTCAAGTTGCTTCATTTCTGTTACAAAAGGCCCTAAAAAAGCATCTAGATCTGATGGTTTATAGTGCCCTGGGTCTGAAATACTGATGTGTAGGTTTTCTCTATTGGTATCTAGCAATGTTCGTGCGTCTTTAGGCTAAACATTGTTTATTCTCATATTTAAAATTTCAAGTAAAGAGTTTAATGCAGCATGAGAAATATTGAAGTCTAAAGCCCAGTTTTTAATAGAATAACGCAGTTCTAAATTTTTGTTATAATCCGAAAGTTCTTCCTGATTATCGCTTTCAATATCGCTCAAAGATACTACTTATTCGGGTACTTTCGTAGTCCGAACCTCTTCCATCTGAAGTAGTACTACAAATATGTTGTACGGAACCCTCGCTAGAATTCACGATACGGTCTTCACCAGTTAAATTTAAAAAATCGGTGCTCACTGCGGTTAGCATTTCTTTATACGTTTTTTTTTACTTTTCTTTTATAACATCAACTTTTTTTAAACCGCTTCCACTTATTTAAATCCATTTTAAATATTTGTAGACAAAAACAGTTGCAATAAAAATGGCTGATGTAAAATCCTACAATAGAATTTGCAAAACTATATAAAGCGTGTTTTGGCCTGTACTGGTCGTTACAAGCAAAAGTGGATTCATAAGAGTTTTTACCAGCATTGTTTGAAATTACTTAGACAATAAAACTACTGTGGAATGCCTATATAAAACGGCCTAGGTTTAAAACGGCCTACGATAAATCGATATAGAAAACATTTTATCCTACGGAATGCTGTTATAATCTTGGTGATTTATTATTTTTAAAACATGGATGTGAAATTCATTTAACACTTAATTTTAAGCTTATGTAAAACCAAACCAGATATATAAATGATATACAGTAATTTAACTTTAATTTTCTTATATTGGCCGTAAAATATTAGCTTATATGAGGTTATAAGTAAAAATAACAAGAGTAATTGGTCCTCAGTGCATATATTCCTGGTACATGCTCCTACAGGAGTATTAGGATTTAAATGGTCCGCAGATGTTATCTTGTAGGCGCATATAAGTCTGAGTTACCGGAGTAATTACTCTTGAGTGCAATTACTCTTGTTTCATGCTTTTATAGGAGTCTTAATCCTATATTTGCCAGGAAATATGATCCTTTATACCGATATAAGTACAAACTATAGGATTAAACGTACTTGAGTAAAAACAGCATGTATTTATGCTGTTAAAAGCTTAGTAGCAACCACCAAAACCATTATTGGAGCTTTATAAGTCCACTTAGCATTATAAAATCGCATTCCAGGATTATTTTGCTAGTTGGGTTTACACTACCCAATAAACTACTAGAATGTGATCATTCACATTCTTTTTTTCTTTGTCCGTCGGGTAGTTTATTGAAAAGTATTGGCCATGTATTTTTTCTTTTTTGACGTGGTCATAAAATTACGGAGATATATTGAGTTGAAATGGCGCATGACGTCACATGTAGGTAAGTTTTATACCTACTTGTGACGTAGTAAGCCCCCACTCTCCAACTTTAATGAGTTTTTGTACTAAGTAATTTTTTGATATTTTGATAAAAAAAAATACGTGTCTAATATTTTTGTATTACCTGTCTGACGGACAAAATAGAATGTCGTTTTCCTTACCCAGTCCGCACCCCTATTATAGTTAAGAATAATCGCAATAACAACTATTGGTTCATTCATTTACGAGCTATGACATTCCATGTACGTAATTTTTTTTTTAAAGGTTAATTTTTTTTTTTACGAAACTTCACCCGGTCTAGTGTTCGCATGCGTGGCTGTTGGTGGAATTCGATTTCTACGTCAGGCACAGGATAGTGGGTTTTCCCATCAGGAATTTCTCAGTACCAGCCACAAAGTTTGGATTTGTGCCGGGTTGACAATAGGCTCGCCCTAAATCACAAGGGACTTAAACATAACTGATGAAATGTGGGTGTACATTATAATACGTTCATCTCTGCCCGACTCTTAAGATTACAGGCGTGATATTATGCTATTATTTTTAGCTGGGAGTGGGTTTAAAACACGGACTACCATCAGTACCTACAGAAGTCACTCTACCACGGCAATATAAGGCTCAGTACACACGATCACCAACTACAGTAAGCAACTAGCAAAATACTAGTTGGAACTTCAACAACTGGGCCACTGAGTCCGCTGACCGTGTCGCTTTCGAACTGGTAAACGTAATAAACGTGAGTTGGAGTTTTAGTTAAATTGCTCTATTAATTTATTAGAACAGCTCTCGTGATTGACCACTTGAGCACCCACAGTTAAGTTTGAGCGCTACCACGTACAGTGAGACAAGAAACTTTATTTTTTATTTTAATAAGTTTTATAGTGAGGCGGGGTTGCGGTAGGCCACGAAGGAGATGGCGGCACGAACTAGACGGGTTCCATCTTTTTTTGTTTCCAATTGTTTTACTCCTTTTCCAGTGTGGCAAAGAGATGGCGCTAGACATCCTGTATAGCTCCGTCTCTTTCCCATTTGGTCCCATAAAAATTTAATATAGTTTGGCCATGTAGTTTTCATTTTACTAACATTTTTTTTTATATGTAAATTTTTCACGTATATACACCTATTTCTCCGTGATTACTGGACCGATTTAGATATTTTTCATTTGGTAGAGAAAGCTTGCCCGGTGGGCGGGCCCAGATGAATTTTATTATCTTTGCTTACTTGTTGTACTTTTTGAGTTATCCTCTTTATTATGCATTTTGTCCTTTGTCGTATGTATGGACGATGTGCTGGTGTCTAGTTACAATGTAAAAATGATGATATCATATGATTGACTAGGATTTAAGTGAGATACCACAACTGAAAAAGCTATTTCATCCCTTTTCTTTTCCATGTGTCTCCTCCATGTAAGTCTCCGGTCTAGATGCATTCCCAAGTATTTAGCTGAATCACCTTGTGGAAGAAGATTATGATGCATTGAGACAGGATACATAAGTAATTTTATTTTGCTAGAAAATCATTACAGTCTTCTTCTTTGTGTCGCTGGTACGACAATTTACTTTTCATCCCATCTATTCGAAAAGTACGAATTGGTTCGCCTTTAAGTGCACCCAAAGGTGGTGTTTTCTATAAGAAACTTTTAGCGGGCAGTATTGAGTTTTTAATCCTCTTTATTTCAAAAAGTGCGCCGCAATTTACTTTGCCGCGCACTTTTTGAATCTGGAACATCTTAGTGTTCCGCGCCAAAGAAATCGAACGCAAATATTGTTTGAATAAAGACTGGCTGGTACGACGGCCCATAGTCGCGCCGCCAGCTGAATAATAAATTTTCATAATTGCGAAAATGTCTCAAATGTAAATATAAGTTTTTAGTCGTTTTATTATTAGATACTATTTAATTTCATTTTAGTTGTTACTCTATGTTTTACATAATAATATTTTTTCAATAAAATATGAGGGGCCTTTTATTTTCTCATAGTGGGTGATGAAAAGTAGAGTGTATCACTCGGGCGCAAAATAGATTTTTGGCTCGGGCGACGTACTTTGAATCCCTCGCTATGTTAAGGATTCTACTAAAGAATCCCTCGCTACGCTCGGGATTCTACTCTAGAATCCCTCACTTCGCTCTGGATTCAAAAAAGCGCCCTCGCCGTAAAAATATTATTTTGCTCCCTTATGATACAATCTACTATTATTGTTACCCCAAAACTTTGCCACATTTACGGTGTCTGCTTGTTTTGGGGCTCAGAAGGCAGGATAGGAGGTGGTGCATAGTCTGCAGACTATCATTACAGTTACTTACATAGACGCCACCAATCGTCGTAAATACGACTGGTCTAGAATGTAGCAGGAGGTATGTATATTGTTGATCTGTTTATTATTACTTAAATCATTATTTATCGAAGCTTCCGCTTGTGGCCGCTAGCAGTGAGGTACAGATAGACATGGAAAACTTGTAGCTTCCATAAATATTGAGTTTATGTCGATGGATCATTAGATCTTCATCTGTCTAGTCTTTTCCCGGGTTCATTCTTTAGGCTTCAGTCTGACCGGATGCAGCTGAATACCGATTTATCTCTTTTAATATTGGTTTAATATTCAAAAGATTCTGTTAAAATATGCCATGGCTATCTGAGAAACTGTCACTGATGTAAATAAACTAAGCAGGTGTGAAGTAGGTGTCTTTTCTTCTAAGAAACAAAGTACCTACTAAGAACTTTCCTTATCGATTACCTAACTCGGTTTGAGTCTCTAATGTAAGGGTAGAAAACTTTGCAATAAAACAATTTGAAAGTATCGAACAGTGAATAGCAACTGTCTATACTTCCAAATTAATTAACTTTGATTATAGGTTTTATTTAGCTGCTTCGTCAGGATTTACATTTTGGCAATTATGACAAATACCTACTAGAATGAACACGAACGTTTTTAAATATTCTTTAATCAAACATCATAAAAGGCTTTTAGAAAATGGAATAAAACGTTCAAAAGCACATGACCTCAACATTGGAAAAAAAAACTATCTGTAACCCAACGCCCAAACAAAGTGTTTTATAAACACAATAGTAACTGTTTCGTTGTAATCTTTGTTATCTTAACTAGAGACCCAAAAAAGGAGTACCTTTGCGGTATAAGATGTACAAGGACCCTTCCCGAAGCCGTCAACTAAGCATTCTGTATAACAAAGTAATTCTACGCAAAAATGATTTCTGGGAAACGCCTTTTTTTCTTTTTCACCCATTAGAAAGTAGACTTTCTCCTAAGATCATTTCAGACTAGACCATGTTAGACGTTGCCATAGGTAAAACACAAAATCGATTAAGATAATGTTTATGTTACTTATTACAAATATATATAGGTTGTTATAAGTACCAATTCAGCTGGCCTACCATGGCGTCTTAAAGCAGTATTGTTTTACTCTTATTCCAGTGTTATTGTTTTACTCTTATACAAAATGGCAACTATTCCGCATCAAACTAAAGAAGAATCACGGCAAATCGGATCGTAAATCTCGGCGTAATCGGTGTACATACATAAAAAAATACTACTCGAATTGATAACCTACTATAGAAGTCGGTTAAAAAAAAAAAGGACAAACACCTGGAAAGTGCATACCGTTACAATTTCAACAAGCCCAAACACAGCTAAGATACATTGCCTTATTGTGGAGGATTGGATTCATCATCAGATCTGATGGTAGAATGGTTCTTAATGAACGCAAATGCTTTACTTGTTATAAAAAATACCAAAATCGCTGTACGTTTTCCTATTAAATTTGAAGAGTTCCCTCGATTTCGCCAAGATTCCATCATCAGATCTCAACTTGGTGACTATGGGACCATTTGGGAAGTATAGGAGAATGGTGATGACAAGGTTAAAGTTTTGGAATGATGCCCTTGCCCCTGGCCTTGATTTAAAATCGCTTGAGATTAAGCTTTATGTTATAATAAATCCAAAACATCAAGTAAACAAAGTGGCTACCTCTTACCATGACCCGTTCACGATGGACGCAGACTTAGAAGTAATTAAAAGTTGCCGACAGTCCTGTCTACGCGACCGGCCATAAGACATTATCTATCATTTAGATCATGGAGGTAAACAAGGTGGAATAGGGGATATTCTTATTTTTTTTTTCTTTGTCCGTCGGGTAATTTATTGAAAAGTATTGGACACGTATTTTTTCTTTTTTCACGTGGTCATAAAATTACGGAGATATATTGAGTTGAAATGGCGCATGACGTCACATGTAGGTAAGTTTTATACCTACTTGTGACGTAGTAAGCCCCCACTCTCCAACTTTAATGAGTTCAAACTAAGTAATTTTTTGATATTTTGATAAAACAAAAAATACGTGTCTAATATTTTTGTATTACCTGTCTGACGGACAAAATAGAATGTCGTTTTCTTTACCCAGTCCGATCCCCTATTGTGAACGACAGGTTAATATTACAGTAGAACTCACATGAGGTCTTTCTTTATCGTGAGTTTAGAGCTTAACCTGGTGACACAGTTTTTATGCCGCCCATGGGCCTCTGACTTGGCTTTACATGTGGTCGAGAAATATCTCTCAGGCATGCTGGTTTCTTCACGATGTTTTCCTTCACCGAAGCAAGAGATCCAAAAAATCAGAAGTTTGATCTTGAGACCTACAACTGATCACAGCTTACTTTGAAATTATGATTGAAACTTTGTCAAAGTTTTTGGTTTTTAGGGAGTTCTATGTGATCTGAACTGTGTGCCAATAGCCTCGGAATGAAAATATGACATTCGGAGGGACCCACAGACAGAGAGACGGATAGACCGAATCCATAAGAGTTCTTAAAGGAATCCTAAAAAGATCTTTGCTATTGCAAGTCTGGTGCACTGGTGCAAAGCGAGCTTAGATTTTCTTTTGACCATTCATAAAGATAAAGTTTAAGTGACTTATAAATAAAAGCTAGAGACTTCACAATTTAAGAGCGAGCGAAGCGAGCTCGAAACTATTAGCGCCCTGCTTTGGGTATGTTATGGCACTTTTTTTTTTTACAATTCTTATGAAATTAAAGTGACTTTGTTGAAGTATTAAAAATCCAGAATTATTAATAGACCGTCACCGTAGGGTGCAAGACCGAGCGAAGTGAGATCGAGGATTTCAGATTATATTGAAGTGACTTTGCTACCTTAGATACCTTATTAGGCTATAACAGCGAACAAAATGTGCTCGAAAGTTTTTTGAACCCTGCCTAGAATTTGTTAGAATTTCTTTTCCACATTGATACGATTTATTTATAGCCTACGGAGCTGCAGGCTTTGCTATGGTGCATCAATCTGCACCATGCACTATACTCTTACTCGCCACCCCGCGCCACTCTATATCTCTCGTATGGATATGAACTAGTGATGTAACGGAAGTGTCATAACGGAAATGAAAGATTACCCCGGTCTTGATGTCGATCAGTTTTTGGTAATTAGGTAGGCTTTTGTTTTCAATTTCTTCAGGCACATAAAGTCCAAAAAACTGAGCCAGGTGCAGCTTGCGCCGCCCCTCGCAGCCTGCCGCTCCGGGCCATGGCTGTTGGCCCTAGGGTAACGGCGCCTCTGGTGGTTGGGAGCTAGTGTAAAATTGGCTGAGGATTGAGTTCAATATTAGATGGTGTTCAGAGTGTCCAGACGCGGATGTTAATCAGTAAACTATAGTTACATTTAGTTCAGCATAATGAAGATGATGATATATTATTTTAAATGTGTCAAAAGTTAGGTATCTAAATTGAGTCAGTTCAGAACATGATATATTTTGATAGAGATATACAATAGTTTCTATAAAGTACACCCGGCGGCACAATAATTTGGTTTTACGTAACTTGATGTCGTCGTGCGTACCTACACGATACAAATTACAGTTATGAAAAAAAAAAAAAGAAAAGGTAGCTACTTACCTATGTTGCCAGTATATGAAGAATATGACATTAAATTAAAAACACTCAATCGTATACAGTCCTCTGAATTTACCAGCTTGTATATCAAAACATTGTAAACCTAATACCTCAAATACTCGTATTTCTAGCCGGAGTGGTCGGACATGTTATTGTTTCAGTTATCGACGCGAAGAAAATTGAATTCGTCCACAATCCACGGGATTGCGGGATCGGATCCGACCCGGAATCGAACGGTTTGTTTCCCAATAGTAACTGCCATTTGTTCTGAGGACTATTGTTACAATAGCAATAGATTGATTGGTGTTATATAACGGTTTGTTGCTATAAGACCATGATTGGATTGGCCCGAATGCGGTTTTAGGTGTATTTTGTTAAATTGAGGGATAAGTAGGTAAGTCTTAGCTTCGCCATGGCTTTGTAACAGTTTGATACTTAGTTGTACCTTCTTTGATGCCACCTTGTGTTGTCAATAGAGATGGAGAGAAAACGACACTCGCAAATACTTAGCATAACAAAATCAATCTTGTAACAAAAGTATCTAATAGAAATTCGGAATGGCATGGAAACGTTTGAACGGGATGAAAACAAATAAAATTGCGTATTTCAATTTAAGGCCCTGTCTCTGGAATAAGAACTAGCTGTGCTCACGACTTCGTCAGTAAACAAGGTCAAAGCTCTCTGAAATTAACGAGTACCTCAGTCGGTTTAGTCTGAGGAGCCTAACATTCAGATACCTATAATGAAATGAAGAATTGGATTTAGAGCCTTATTGGCATTCCTTAAATCGGAAGCATTCTCTAGGTGCCGAATTGATATTAAGGAATCGGTAACGAGTCAACGACCTTTAAAAGTCTTTCATAAATTCAAAATCAGTTTAATTGGCAGAAGTATCTATACAGTAACAATAAGACAAGTTTAAGTTTGGAGTACGGGCTGGCGCTGCTTGTCAAGAAAAAGTAAAACGATATTGTCAAACTTGCTACATTTGAATTAGTTTTGTTTTTTTCGCCTGATCAGATATGTTGATAGACGTCAACATACTGAGTGACAGTTACCTACATAAGCTTCATTGCAGTGGTCATTCATATCTATAATAAAAACCAGCCTATTACTGTCCTATTCCGGGGTAAAGGCTACTTCTCATGCAGGGAAGGCAAGTGCATTGACCCTCATGTTTGCGCGATGATATTTGCAAATTATACAAATTCTCTTTCTTGTAAAAGATTCTTGAACATGACGTAGATAACTAATTATCTTAACATCATCATACTCTATTAGTATAATTCTGACATTGGTGGCAGAGATAGCAAAAAAAAATGTAAAAGAACGCCTGAATAAAAGGACTCGATCAAGTTAATTAGTAAGAACGTTTTGTAGAACACTAATTGACTATTTTTTGCGCCGGTGGCCTTTTGAGGACAAAAGTTAAAGTCGATGGACTCATTAGTGCTGAAATAGTCTTACGCCGCCTGCCTTTTGTGTTTCTTGTATAATGTACGTTAATTTTATTGTCCTTCTAGCGGTAATGGTGATTTCTTGGAACTACGCAAAATGTAAGAGGGAAAGGTAAATGCCAACTTTCAACGATCTTCGTCGTTCCTATTATATTATTTTCCAATATTAAAATCGAGCTAATCTTAATTCTATACGAATATAGCACAAGAAACATAATCCAAAAATAAAATTTATCTCACGTGAGTTTCGAACCCTAACCCCGAAATCTAAAATACAGAAGGAAAACCTATTATACGAGACATCGAGGTTAGGCAGCAATATACACCGTGTAAATCACCTCATCACAAAGCCGTCAACCAATCATTCTGTACATGAAACTAAGTAACTTTACGCAAAAATTATTGCTGGGAAACGACTTTTTTTTGGGGGGTGTAAAATCATGTTTTGTAGTAGAACTCAATGTAACGCACTCAAAACATTGTGCTGATGGACTGATTGAATAGTACGGGGGTCGTGGAGGTGTTTAAAGTAAAAATCTTACATTAAAAACTTGTATTTAAAAAAATACTTGTCAAAAAGTTGGAAGTTTGAGCCCTAATATCTCCGTAACTAGAAGGTTCCCAGGTATGGTGTAAAACAAAAAAATGATCGCAATGACAGGGAGAACAAGTGCCTTTCGGCTTCGTTAAGAGGTCTTTTACACCCTTTATTCAACATTAACATTTTGTTCGTCTATAGACTCGTGATTCTTCGATTCTTCATCGGATTTGAATTTGGTATTGTACTATAATGCCGTTTATCAATCTTGATGTTCAATTGTCTGTATTGAATAAATAGAAAAACCAAGATCATTTCGAAGAAGGGTTAGGGCCTTTTCATTGTCATGCGTGTTTGCGGCTGCGTGCGGGCCAGGCGGCCATGCTTATTGCGGGCCGCCCGCAGAGCAGATTATTTTCTCCACGAGGCCGCCGGCGTGCGTGTGGCGCGCATAAAACCTGTATGATACGATAGGTTGCGGGCAGACCGCATGCGTGCCTGGCCCGCACGCGGGCGCGAACACGCATGACAATGAAAAGCCCTTAGGATCACCGTACTTTTTTTTTATTGCCTTCATAAAATACAAGGGGTTTTAAATATACCCTTGTCTCCAGAACTAGAAATTCAGTTTTCAGCTGGCCAACCATGACATCTTAAAGCAGTATTGTTTTAATCTTATTCCATAGTAGGAAAGAAATGACGCTAGACGTCCTCTATAGCTCCATCTCTTTCCCTCTCTGGAGTGACAATTTTAAGACGTCATGGTAACCCCCCCTGTTCTTCTTATGTCTTTGATTAGTCGACGTAGTTCGACCACTTAGTGACGGGTACACTACATAAATACGAAAAACTTTATTCCGATAGTCACAAGGCCGAATTTCAAAATGCCGATTGTCATAATTCCGAATGGTTCAAAATTCCTAATATAACAACTCCGACTTATCATTACTCCTATTTTTATAATTCCTAAATTTCAATATTCCTAACGTTTATAATTACTATTCTCAAAATACCGAGTTTCAATAGATCGATACCGATCAATACAATTCCGAAATAAAAAAGTCTTGTAAACCTGAATAGCAAGACAAATAAACACATAATTGCTAGTCAGACAGAAGTATAATATTATGTTTAGTATGAGGAGGTAGAATTAATAAAGCTTGCAATTAAAAAGCATGCAAGCAAGCATGCAGCCTGCAGGCGAGTATGCAACATAGAAGCAGGCATGCAACATGCAAGCAGGCATGCAACATGCAAGCAGGCATGCAACATGCAAGCAAGCATGCAAGCAGGTAGACAGCAAG
The DNA here is from genome assembly GCA_963082945.1 of Cerastis leucographa. Lineage (NCBI taxonomy): Eukaryota > Metazoa > Arthropoda > Insecta > Lepidoptera > Noctuidae > Cerastis > Cerastis leucographa. The sequence goes on along the minus strand of OY720356.1, from coordinate 11,833,696 downwards.
CAAGCAGGCATGCAACATGCAAGCAAGCATGCAAGCAGGTAGACAGCAAGCAAGCAGGCATGCAACATGCAGCATGGATTATTTCTGTCACGGCTCCGGCGCTGCGGGGTTTGGGCGGCCCTACGCGAGCTTAAATTACACTCTAGGAGTAGGGCAGACAAGACTGCGTGAAGTCGGTTTTGCAGCGATTCGTTTCTGTCACTAAATTTTGTAGCACAACATGTTGACTTTTAGTTTATTCGAAGTATTGAAAATCCGAATGTCGTTTTTCGGACCGAAAACCCTTCGATCATTTGATCCTTCGAAAGTATGAAAATCGGAAAACTAGCAAATCGCATTTATGACTTTCGGTAAAATAAATTTCGTGATTTTTAATAATAGACATTATAATTCTTAGGTATTATGAAATTCGGACTTTTGGCACTCGGATCATTGAAATTCGGAATAAAATATTTCGAAGTATTTGGGTGTTCCCCTTAGTGACTACTGATATGACGATTAATACAAAAGCATTGCAAAAGAAGACCTGCGGCCTGCGCCGACCCGGGAAGAAGGCTAGAAACAGGGCGAGAGCATCGTCGATGCTGCCATTATTGCCATGTGCAAATGACGGTTCTGAGTGACCAAAAAAATAAGGGTCAACCCTTATGAGCACGAATAATTAACCTACACACAGCAAGACCGCTCGGCGCGGTCTCGGATGGATTAAATGCTCTGTGGTGACACATCATCATCTGCCTAGCGTTTTCCCAACAAAGTTGGGGTCGGCTTCCAGTCTCACACTATTTTACATGGAGCAACTGCCTATCTAACTTCCACAACCCTGTTAGGACTGGGTAAATACGATACCCCTTGGTAAGACTGGTTCACAGACATTTAGTACGACTGTCTAGGATTTACAAATGACAGGCTTAACGTGCTTTCCGAAAACTCAGTATGTAATGGGTCACCCATCCGCGGACCAACAAAGGCAAGCACAGCTTAACCTTGAGATCCAACTGAGCGGCTGTTATCATGTAGCCACGAGCTCCAAGTGTTACCAGAACTCCCCGAATTATGTGACACAATACGCCCCAGTATCCTTCGAAGCCCAGGACACGTGTACCAAAACCACCAGTCCTTTTAATTAAACTTAGAACAACCAAACAAAAACCCAGCACACATAGGAAAGTAACTCCCGTCTCAAAAGAATATTCCTCGTCTACAATTTTGGTTGGACAAATCGCGTGCGTATCATTACGCCTAGTCTTCATAGTGCTGACTAACGAAGTAGTGTTGGCGCGAAGAAATGAATGTATCGTAACGCGCCTCATTAGGCGGGAGCTCGATTCATGCGTGACAAACAAAAAATTGTATGAAGCTGGAGGTTTAGGTGGGGTGTACACTGCGGTGCTATAACTGATGCTATAATTTGGATATTATACACGGTGTAAATCACCTCATCACGAAGCCATCAACCAAGCATCCTGTACATGAAACTAAGTAACTTTACGCAAAAATTATTGCTGGGAAACGCCTTTTTTTTTTGTGGGTTTAAAATAATGTTTTGTGGTAGAACTCAATGTAACGCACTCAAAACATTGTGCTGATGGACGGATTGAATAGTACGGGGGTCGTGGAGGTGTTTAAAGTCAAAATCTTACATTAAAAACTTGTATTTAAAAAAATACTTGTCAAAAAGTTGGGACTTTGACCCCTAATATCTCCGTAACTAGAAGGTTCCCAGGTATGGTGTAGAACAAAAAAATGATCGCAAGGACAGGGAGAACTAGTGCCTTTCGGCTTCGTTAAGAGGTGTTTTACACCCTTTATAACACAAGGTGGGAGGGACCCGACGCTAAAACGGATACCACGTATTCAGTAGGTACATTATTCTTTCACTAAATTCTCAGAAATTTTTCATCGGCAATTTAAAAAGAATCTCCTGTTCCATGAATTTTTGACGGTGTAGGTTTTGCAGTTTTTTATGTTTTTTTTTTATAAACCCACGAAAAATTTCTATTTACAAATATTAAAAATATTGACAGAACCACCCTGTATGTTACGCAACGGTGTGACATAGAGATCGCTGATGTTACGATTCGGTGTTACACATGGACTGTGGACAACGTGACCTCGATATTGCGCATTGCAACGAACTGCACGTGGTGCCTACGCAGCATTTCGCAACCGTGGGACCGGACATCGGCAATGCCTTCCACGATTCCATTTTTACAGGCATTCTTGGTACATCCATCGACCAATTATCACCTACATAGTTTAAGCTATAACTTGTAATTGCATTATTTCTTTTAATAAATTAGTCTAAAGTAAATTGTTTTTTTTTGCATCCTCCGGCTTCAGCTAACGTAATTGGCGCAGCCGGTAGGATACTCGCGGGCCGGTTCGCGAGAGTAAATTCATAGGACCGACTTTAGGTTCGCGACTCGCGAGTCACCCGGGTGACTATCAAGCACCGTACGAGTATCCGGATCTTAAGAAGCTGTCGTCAGGAGGAGTATCCAGACATCGATACCGCAGAGGGACCAATTATGTTCATGTGAGTACTTTAGAATAGTTCTCGAGTTGCTCATCCTTATCCTTAAGTGTTAATCATAAGAATCCAAGATTTTCCATCCCAGGCAATCGAGGACCCCTAGGTTAGATATATCATCCAGATCATCGTTATTAGATTCATTTAGGCAATTAGGAAATAGAGAAATAACTATAGAAATGTCAGCGATAGACGAAATTTATAAGGCCTTACGCGTAGTTCCCGAATTTGACGGAAATCCTAATGTTCTCACTAGGTTCATAAAACTGTGTGACCAGTTAGTACAGGCCTATGTATCAGCTGAACCAGGGCGCGAATTAACAAATTTGACTCTTTTAAACGGGATTCTTAACAAGGTGACCGGACCCGCAGCCCGGTTAATTAACACCAACGGCGTACCAGAAACTTGGGATGGCATACGTAGTTCTTTAGTTAACAACTTCTCTGACCAACGCGATGAGACCTCGCTTTATAACGACATGGCTCTGTTAACTCAAGGCTCTTCCACACCACAGGAATTCTACGAAAAGTGCCAAACTCTGTTTGCCACTATTATGACCTATGTATCACTACATGAAACCGTTCAAAGTACAATCGCTTCAAAACGTTCGCTTTATAAAAAATTAACTTTGCAATCATACTTACGGGGCCTTCGTGACCCCTTAGGCTCACGCATTAGATGCATGCGGCCGGACACGATAGAAAAAGCACTTGAGTTTGTTCATGAGGAGATGAACACTCTCTACTTACAACAGCGAAACGAGCATACACCGGCTAAAAAGCCGCAGCCTCAAGCACCGACCGATCAAACCAAATTATTCAATTCTGTCATGCCGCACATTCCCATGCCCATGCAGAGGCCATTTAATTTTAATATGCCCGGTCCCTCTCGACCAAACATAGCTATGCCGCACCCATTGCAACGTCTACCGCAAATGTGGAGACCAGGCTTTAACCAGCCACAACAGTTCCAGCGGCAAGGTCCGTCGCGTACGCAACAGATATTCGGGGCACGTCCTTCTAACTATAATCCACAAAATAATTCATCTGGCAATAATCAATTTAAAGGGCCAAACACAAATGATACACCAAAACCAATGAGCGGTGTATCTCATTTCGTACCGAGGCAAATGCCATTCCGGGGTAACGATTGGAATAGGCAAGGGAACCCACCACCTTCTAATTATTTTAAGACAAGAGAGATGAATTTCAACGAATGCTTTGAATATCCATATATGTTTGAACCTTATTGGGATAACTTCGATGGTTACCAGTATAACTTCTTTGAACAGCCCGACTATTTTTACTATGAAGCTTTAAATGCATACATGAACCAACCGTTAGGCTCGACCCCAGAGGTAAGTCAGGCGACATCTGAGGAGAGATCTACTGAGGAGTCAGCGTCTTCTAACCAGGAGAATTTTCAGAAGAGTCCGACTACAAACGAATCAAGATAGAGGTCAACCTACAAACCCAACGTTACCTACCATATATAGTAATTTCACACCCTCCATTAAAATTATTAATCGACACAGGAGCAAATCAATCATTTATCAGCCCTGAAGCTGTTCAAAAGTTTTATCCACATTTGCCATGGAACTATGACCCTTTTGAGGTAACAAATGTGCATGCAACTAGCCGTAATGACTACTCCATTAACTTACCATGTTTTCAGGAAATAAACGACAGTAATGATTTAACATTCTACATTTACAGGTTTCACGATTACTTTGACGGTCTTATCGGTTTAGATTTGTTAAACAAATGGGAGTCAAATATTGATCTTAAGAATAATAAATTAATTACAAAAGCCGCAGTCAACCCAATAGTTATGTACAATTCGCGCAACAGCAATTTATATGAAGATATTATCCCAGCAAATTCCTCAAAATTAGTCAGAGTCCCAGTCAACATCAAAGATGGTGATGCTTTAATTCCGGATCAGAAAATTTCAAATTGTTGCATAAACGAGTGCATTACGAATGTCAAACATAATCGAGGATATCTAGAAATTTTCAATCCAACAAATAATGACATAATTTTTTCCATGGACCAACCTATTAAAGCGGAAACATATAATCTAGAATGTTCTCACCAATCTCCTCAATCCCGGGTAGAGGAAGTATTATCTCGGTTACGCATGGATCATCTAAATGAAGAAGAGCGTGCTAATCTGAAGTCTTTGGTTTCGCAATATGCCGATATATTTTATATAGAAGGAGAACCACTTACCTTTACCAATAAAATAAAACATAGCATACGTACTTCAGATGAGGTACCAGTTTATACCAAAACTTATAGATACCCATTCGTACATCGCGAAGAAGTACGCAGTCAAATTTCAAAAATGTTAGAACAGGGAATCATCCGACCTTCAGAATCGGCTTGGAGCTCACCCATTTGGGTAGTCCCAAAAAAAAATGATGCTTCTGGTTAAGCCAAATGGCGAATTGTGGTGGATTTCAGGAAACTGAATGAAAAAACCATCGACGACAAGTACCCTATTCCCAACATAACTGATGTGTTACATAAATTAGGCAATTGTCAATATTTCACAACTCTCGATCTCGCTAGTGGCTTTTATCAAGTCGAAATGAACCCAAACGACATCCCAAAAACTGCATTTAATGTGGAACATGGCCACTTTGAGTTCCTACGCATGCCAATGGGACTGAAAAATTCACCATCAACCTTTCAAAGAGTGATGGACAACGTTCTTAGGGACCTCCAAAACTCCATTTGTTTAGTATATTTAGATGACATCATCGTGTTCAGCACTAGTTTACAGGAGCATATAACAAATTTGGAAAAGGTTTTTAAAAGACTCAGAGATTCGAACTTTAAAATACAAATGGACAAGTCGGAATTCTTAAAATTGGAAACAGCGTATCTCGGACACATAATCAGTAAAGATGGCATTAAGCCGAACCCCGATAAAATTTCAGCTATCCAGAAATTTCCACTTCCCAAAACAGCCACGGAAATTAAAAGATTTCTAGGGTTACTAGGGTACTATAGAAAGTTTATTCCCGATTTCGCTAAGATCACGAAACCAATGACCCAATGTTTAAAAAAAGGCTCAAAAATAACTTGCAATGATGCCAACTATGTAAATTGCTTCGAAAAATGTAAAACACTACTTACCAACGATCCGATATTACAATATCCCGATTTTAATAAAGACTTCCTACTCACGACAGACGCATCAAACCTAGCCATAGGAGCTGTACTCTCACAGGGGCCCATAGGTTCAGACAAACCAATAGCCTATGCTTCGCGCACGCTGAACACAAGCGAGATCAATTATAGCACGATAGAAAAGGAGCTCCTAGCTATAGTTTGGGCAACCAAATATTTTCGTCCATATCTATTCGGACGTAAATTCAAGATCATAACAGATCATAAACCACTTCAATGGATCATGAGCCTCAAAGACCCTAGCTCGAGACTAAATCGGTGGAGACTCAAGCTCAGTGAATACAATTATTCAGCAGTTTATAAGCAGGGCAAAAGCAACACAAATGCCGATGCTCTCTCACGAATCGAAATTAATAATGAAGAGACGAGCTCCATCATAGTTAACGTATCCGAAAAACCACCTTCTGTAGTGGGCTCGTCCACTCTTACAGCTCACACTAGTGCCGAAAGTCCAATATTGGAAATACCGATTTCAGATGACCCCTTAAACAAATTTAACAGACAAATATGTTTTACAGTAGTAGGCGATATAAAGAAACGCCCAGCAGTTTCCAAGCCATTTGAAACTCATACCCGTACCTCCATCCAACTTTCCGAATCGAATCTAGAGGAGGATGTAATAAACGCAATTAAAGAATTCGCAAACCCGAAAGTTAAGACTGGCATTATAATACATCCCCCATTAGCTATGTATAAAATAGTTCCAATAATCCAAGAAAAGTTCAAAAGCTCCGCTATGAATCTTGTTTTGACTAAAACCGAAGTAGAAAACGTAAAAGAATACCTCAGACAGCAAGAGATCATTCAGAAATACCACGAAGGCAAAACTAATCATCGCGGTATAACTGAGTGCTACCTAGCCTTATCCCATAGATACTATTGGCCAAAAATGAAAGACCAAATCTCAAAATATATAAATGAATGCAATATATGCGGGCAAGCCAAATATGATCGAAATCCTATAAAACAAAGATTCTGCATAGTACCACCACCAGCAAAGCCGTTTGATGTAGTCCACCTAGATTTGTTTACGGCCCAAAACGAGAAATACCTGACCATCATTGACGCTTTCTCTAAATACGCTCAGGCATACCATCTTAGAGATGGCACAGCAGTTAGTGTAGTACAAGCCTTTTTAAAGTTTTGCTCCCATCATGGCGTTCCGGTATCAAATAGTCACGGACCAGGGACCCGAATTCACTAATCAACTTTTTACCCAATTCACGCGTGTCCATAAAATTCACCATCATAAAACCTTGGCCCATACTCCCAACGATAATGGGATGGTGGAGCGCTTACATTCCACCTTACTAGAACACTTGAGAATTCTAAAATTACAACACCGTAGCGAAGCGATTGTTAACTATAATGACATACGCCTTATTGGCTTACAATAGGCGCATACATAGCTTCACAAAATGTAGACCACTCGAGGTAGTTACCGGTCATACGGATCCTCGTGATCCCCTGGATATAGACTTATCTGTGCACCTGCTGCAGCAATATGTGCATAACACCGAAATAAAATGTCTAAGGTATACGAGGCCATTAACGAAACGTCCCTGCATAACCGCACAGAATTAATCGAAAACAGGAACCAGGATAGGGAACCTGAAAAGGAATACGAGCCAGACCAACAAGTATTCGTTAAGAATCCACTAGCTAACAGACAGAAACTCGCACCTCGTTACACACATGACACAGTATTAGCTGACCTGCCCATTCACATTTATACAAAAAAGAAGCGTGGTCCCGTTGCCAAATCACGTCTTAAACGAACACCTAACACGAAACGATTGTTGCAGAATACCACTGACGATATTGCTACACCTGGTCCGAGCGGGGGACATATTACTTGAGCCCCTAGAAGACGGACCCGGATTACTCCCCTTCAAATTGGGACCTACAAAAATCGTGTCTCATTATCATTCCTTCCTCCTTCACATTGATTTAGAAGATGTTCAGTCAAAAGTCGATTTAGTCAAATTGCAATTAAGTGAATTTAGCCCAGTAATTAACAACAAAACACTGTCACTCTTTGAACCCCATCTGAGTTACCTTGGGGACAAACTTGAAAAGATATCTTTACAATTAGAGAGCTTTAAACCTAGTCGTGTTAAACGAGGACTCATTGATGGATTAGGATCAGTTATAAAAAGTATCTCGGGAAACTTAGACTACACAGATGCAATAAAATATACTAACGCCATCCAAGTTTTAGAAGGTAACGACAATAAGCTGGAAACGGAACTTAACCGTCACATAAGTTTGACTAAGGAATGGATGTTAGAGCATTCTAATGTATTAAAAAGTATAGTAGACAACCAGAACACTATTGCTAATAAACTTAACCAAATCTTAAAACAAGATGCATCCAAACAGGCAGACCTAGTAACGTATGCCCATTTGGCACAACACCTACTTATTTTAAATGATAATATAGAGACATTGTCGGATGAGTTAAATAAAATAGAACTTATGATAGCTTTTATGCGTGCTTCCAGCACTACCCATTCCATGATTAGTTTAGGTAATCTTAGAAATATGATAAGCAAATTAAGGTTACTATACTCAAGAGACGAAATCATTGATATCGACCTTCGAGAGTACTATAACATTTTAAAATTAGGATCGTATTATATTGATAAGAAAATAATTATAGTTATAAAGGTGCCGATTGCCTTACCAAGAACCTACATCCTATATAAGTTGTCCATAATTCCTAACAAAAATAATATGGCCCTTATTCCTACCTCACCTTATATAGCAATTCATGGATTATATTCTATGTACATAGAGACAGAATGTCCGAAGCTTAACTCATGGTACCTCTGCGAAGAGAAAGTTGGCTTCAAGATTATAGACAAGCCGGACTGCGTGCAACAGCTCATAACTCAACAGCATCTCAACTCCTGTACACTAACGCCAGTCGCTCTACACAAGCAAGCTCTGGAACAACTTGACGAGCAACATTATACACTAAGCTTCCCGATACCTGCAAAAGTACAGATGTCATGCGGACAGGAAGAATTCAGAACACAAGATTGCCTGATGAGAACCACCGAATTCACCATCGCTAACATTGACAACCGAATTAAGGGACATGTACTTAGAATACGAACACTATGGGACCAGAACACTACATCAAAAACTGAAGAATCATTGATACAGCTTAATTCAATCAACCTCGAGAACCTCCACGAGAGTTACAAGAAAGTCTCAGTACAGCCTCCAGTAAGACTTAGCAAGATACCAGATGGAAGCCTCTACCACACTACCATACCTGTATACCTATTACTATTTAGTGCAGCTGTACTTGCCATTGCTCTTAAATACCGGCATTGGATGGGAAACAAGGATAAGAAGATCGACCTTACATCTATAAAGATGAACGCAGATCAAGACATCTACGCTGAAGCGGAACCAAGAAGGAATATTCATCCAGCTGGAATCAAGATGGACCCCAGTCATCTCACAGCAACATTTTCCACAACAGTTAACAAATAGTTGCTGTTCTACGGGGGGAGATGTTACGCAACGGTGTGACATAGAGATCACTGATGTTACGATTCGGTGTTACACATGGACTGTGGACAACGTGACCTCGATATTGCGCATTGCAACGAACTGCACGTGGTGCCTACGCAGCATTTCGCAACCGTGGGACCGGACATCGGCAATGCCTTCCACGATTCCATTTTTACAGGCATTCTTGGTACATCCATCGACCAATTATCACCTACATAGTTTAAGCTATAACTTGTAATTGCATTATTTCTTTTAATAAATTAGTCTAAAGTAAATTGGTTTTTTTTTGCATCCTCCGGCTTCAGCTAACGTAATTTGTATATCCTGTATGTTTATGTTTTTTTTTTTTTCAAATTTCAATGAATGCACACATGGTTAACGACGGCATAATCATAATATGTTTTACTGAACTTTATTCCTGTATATACTTTTAAGAGGATAACAATGTATAGAACATAGATAGTAAGGAATATTTTATTAGTATTTCTTAATATCTCTATCATCTTATTATAATCACTTATTACTCAATGATCTTTTTTTTCCATAACTGAACCCTCCACGGATTTAGTTGTAATAACAATTACGCAAGCATATTTCCAGGAGTACGTACGTATCTTCCTCGTTTTGTGTCATAATCACGTACTAATTCAAAGTTTTGTTTATGTTTTACAGTTGACAAGCGACACTATTGTGTGTGGTTTGTTTCAGCAAGCTTATCGCGTAACCATCACTGTGTTACAAGATTTAAACCGCGTTCTTGCCGACGCTATAATATTAGCGCCTTTCCTCTTGAAATTACGAGTAGCTTTACCCGAGACAACAATAATTATGTATATCTATAATATGTGCACACAGATAGAATGTTTGCTGTTGGTTTCTTTGCAGGCTTGCTTTGCTTGTTTTTTGTTCTAAGTAAGGGAATTCGAAGATGTGTGAAAATGTCAAATAATCGTTCTCCTGTCCCAATTAATTTGGGGTCGGCGCACCATGTCTTCTAACAAAAATAAATGAAAAATGACAAATATTAGTAATTTTTAATGAATGTGAGTGGTAGGACAACCGGAGCGGACGCCTTAGAGACCAGCACGTGTAACATGACCGCCGTAAAAACGGGCTATGTCGGCGGAAGAATCGAAAAACTGACACATTGTCATTGTCTATCTGTCATTATGTTGATTCTTCCGTAGACAAAAGTGGTTACTACAGTGGTCATGCTACGCGTTCAGGAAAACCTTTGCCAACAACAATATCACAGATAATAATTGAATATTGTTATTGCCTAATGGAAAATAAACGTGGGTTTATGTATCAGTATTAATCACCTTATCTTTTACAAAACGCGATTAAGTGACTCAAGTGCGTACCTACCCATTTCGAGATGCCAAATGATGCGAAAAGAAGAAAATTCTTGCTATGGTGTCGAATAATTAACTTCTACGTGTCTCGCTAGACATTCTTCTCATCTCAATGAAACTAAAAAGGAAATTCATTACGGCACATATTTCTGCGCCAGTTGTAAGTAATTCATTATAGCCTGTATTTTAATTAAACCTCCCAGACTCCGTGGGAGCGACATAATATTGTAATTCGTGCTTGAAAAAGCAGTGGTCTTGCAAAGGAACAATTGCTCGAAAAAGTAAATATTTCACGAAAGGAGAGAAGAACAACGCTCTAGCTGGAAACTGCGATTCTAGTACCTTACCAATGCGAAAACCCTAATCTCGCGCCATATAAGCCAGTATACAGTTCCGTATACAGGGTTACTAGTAACTCGACGTATTCCTTAAAAATGCAACAAATTAAGCCACCAAATGTTCTACCGAAATGCCAAAGTTTTAGGCATTTATGATCTTTTAGTTATTAACAAAGGTCGGATACGGCATAAACTATGATAATAACTTAAATTTAATTACAGTCACACCGTAAATCGTTTTTAAATTTGCTTCAAATAATCTAATCTGGGATTTTTCATAAAAAAACTAACTAACTGAATTTCAGTAAAACATTTGGTGGCTTAATTTGTTGCTTTTAAACCCTACTGTGTCGTCCTGCAAGGAATACGTCGAGTTACGAGTAACCCTGTATAATATTTGGTGAGATCCCAAACTAAACGTGCTGTAAGCATTCCCAATTGCCTTGAGGGACGCCTCTCAGCCGCAGCCAGCCTCTCGAGGCGCGGCCGTCAGGACGATAGGGCACACTCTCTCTGTGGCCCCACTTCAATCCCCCTTATTATCCCCTTTTGTCCTTTTACCTTTTTGCACCTGTCTGGCTGAGTGACGTGTTAAAATGCAAAAAGCTGTGTTGACTATAGTAAAATGTGGAAAGCATAAATGAAAAGGATTTGAACTCCCAAAGGATCGGTAAAGCTCTCTTGTAGATGCAATTGTTATCCTGCGTGTTCTTATTGGAAAGAACATTGACTGGGACAATTTTTTTCTAAGTATAGAAAAGACAACGTTGATACATGATGTACAGAACCTCGGTTTCTTTTTGAATGTATGTTCAGGATTTTTTTTCAATTTTTAATGAAAAATTTCATTTTCATCATCTATAATTTTGAAGTCGTTATATGAAGACAAGAATCAATAAACCTCCAAATTATCTAAACTTACTTTTTATAGGTGCAGTTATAAAAAATGGCAAATAATTTAATGTATGGACGAAAATAATCTGTATTTACTGCAAAAATCGCACATTATACTAATAACATAGTTACCACCCTGTGCTGTGTGGTTGTACGAAGTATGAGCTCACTGCAATAATAAAATGAGGTCAGAGCAAAAATGCTTTTTGGAATTAATATAATAGGTCTATTATCGAACGCAGATAGCTGGAATATTTCGTATTTTCGTTTAGGTTACGAGTCAAGATAAATTATGTGAATGATAATGTTCTAAAACTAATCGAAAGTACCGAAACCAGTAATTTCGATTACTTTTAAAAGTTATACACATCTAGTTTTTATAATTATTTCACTTATCTACGACCTACCTATAAAGTATAAAATACAAGTTCCCTAAAAACATTTCAGAAATCCGTCTCAAAGTCTTGCACGAAGATATTATAGCATGCAAATGCCTGAAATAGAGCAATATCTTGAACAATAAGGCTCAAAGACTTGCAACATGAGTGTGGGTACCTATCCGTCTTGAGCACAAAGCTTTCGCGAATACCTTGTTGTTAGTTCATTGCGCTGGAAAAGAACATTTGTAGGACTCCTGTAGTTACTGGTATGTAACAATGTGCACAGTTACGGAATTCGATTTGTTGTGTATTCTGTGTGATTTCATAGCAATTTGTGTGCATGCGGTTTGGGAGTCGTTGATGCTTAGAAACGAATTCACTTTAGTTTTCAAATCACTTCCCAAAAATCACTTTAGTTATCAGATTCGAACCCAAGACATGTGCGTACTTTATACTTATCACTTGCTTCGGAAGGAAAATATCGTGAGGAAAAATATCGGCATGAAAAGCCAAGCCAGAGCCCCATCGGCGGCATAAAAACTCTTAGGCACTCTACCACACAATAAAGAAATGAAGAAGTTTTCAAACCTGTTTTAGTGACTACGATTTGTGTGTGTGTCTGAAGTCGATAGTAAAAGAGTTAGGTAACTAGTATTTAATTCTTGAATTATGTATCTCATAAAGTGATCCATATTAATGGCTTTTAAATAACATTTAAGACGTAGTTCCTAAATATAACCTTTAATCTTAAACTTCTATTTAAATACACAAATTAACAAACCAGAATCTTATTTATTTTAATCAAAAATTTAATATTTATCGAAACGAAATTGAATTCCAAAATAAACAGAATTCAAACGGCGAAAAAATTTTAATCAAGATATCGAATACCTCCGTTTTAGAATGTTCAGGTTCCAGAAAGGAGTTAGGTAGATATGTAATGTTAGGTTCTATATTACTATAGATTAGGAGGTAATGCTAGCGTTCTATAAGCCTGTATAAGCCTAGTCATTCGTCAACGCCCAGTCACCGACGGTAGAAACTTGACGTGTGTAATCTCAGTCCTAAGTCAGGGATAAGAAGGGTTTGGCTTTGAGATGTTAAATAGCAACGTAAATTTTAACCGAAGGCCATCAAGTTCAAGTACTTGTATAGGTTTAGGAATAATAAGTAAGGTACTGTTTATTTTTAAAATCATTTTTTAGTAAGCTGTAATCTTAAGTAACCAAACTTGAGCAGCACCAGTTTTGGATATGGTTTCGTAGTAAGCTAGGTACCGCTTAAAAACTTAACATTTATTTATTCTCAGGCAACTTTGGCTCATAGATACCTTACAGACTAACATATATACAGTAAAAATACAACTCGTGTTAGTAAATAGACTTAAAAAGTATGTTAGTAGCACTTCACTGCACTAAGACACTGTGCTCCACGTGGCACTTGTACGTGGAAGCGTCGGAACACCACTCTTTACGGCCAACAGTCCTCTTCCATGGCAAACTCGTTGGTATACGCACCGCAAACGCCTTGAAGTTGACGTTGCGACGCGACTCTAGCAGCTGCACTCTCGCCACGAACTTGAGCTTCTGACGCACGTACTCCACGATGTCCTCCGCCGCAGTGGTGTCGTGTAGGCGGGAGATGTACACCATAGTGTTCGGCTTCGTGGCTCTAATAGTCACACTGGGCCCCGATGGAGCCGTGCCGCAGCGGTTCTTGTTGGTACGTTGACGGCGCTTCCTCCTCAGCACCGTCACAAAACCATCATCATCCCAAATCGGTGCCTTTACAGACCCGGGCTTCCCTGCGCGAGCAGTTCTGCCCGCAACTACGGTAACAAAATCATCACAATTACGTTGAGATTCTGCAGACGCAGCAGATACGGGCAGCGGTCGTGCGGCGACATGGGAAGGAGTCACAGGAACGGGAGCGGGGCAGTGGGGCGCATACTGCAGGCTCAGCATTGTTGACGAAGGCGTTACAACTGCTGAGGCAAAACTAGCCCCCGATACATCGAGGCCAGGTCCGCGACGCGTGTTTACGGTCGATGCACCCGACGGGCACCCAGATACCGCTGCCTTTTGACGCCACTCGATGAGTTTGTTGCGCAATTCAGAAAGAGCATTTTGGAATGCATCTAACCTCGTCTGTACATTCACCAAACTTACCTTGAGAAGAACAATGTCCTTCAGTAGGCTCGTACATCGACGTGGTCGAATGTGACGGGAGGGAGCTTGTGTAAGTCCTTCGCCACGAACGTCGGCAGGTGGTCACGATCGGTCCCCTTTAGTAGCGTGATTGTGTCTTGAATGCTTCTCTTGATCCCGTCACGGCGGCAGGACACCATCTGGTCAGTCTGGTCAACCGGTACAGCAGCAGCTTGACAGCAGTCATTTTCGGTGAAGTTTGTAGCGCAGATTTGGACTGCGGACACCTCGTCCATCACATCCAATTTCTTCTGCAGGAACGCCAGTAATTCATTCGCCACAAATTGTTGACCCATGGCTATTAAAATAACAAGTGACTTGTGCCTTCGTGCTTACGATTTTTAATACGCGTCAGCAACACGTCCGCATCAAAACACAGCTACTACGAGACTCCAAAAAAGGTAAAGGTCGTTTATCTGCAAGTACACATACAAAAAACACAAAAATACAAATACAAAAACTTGTATGTGTAATATGAATGAGGCCATCTCTAAGAAACAATGGGCATATGAACGTTGTATAATTATACAATAACGGAGGGACGGTACGGGGTACAGCGAAGTACCACAATTTTCTTAGGGATAGGAAGAAAGTCCTTCCTAATATCCTAAGATTTCACCCACATAACCTACCGGCCCTTCTACCAAAGACCCGGTAAGTCTAAGCGTGGTTACAGATTTCATACCATTATCATCCAGAAAAGGTGCCAAGGACTGACATTGTCCTTTATTATTCTCAAACAGTATCTTCATTGAAATATTGGATAGATAATAGTGTTGTATCCTGTGATATAAAGCGTCGTCGGTAACCGGAGCAGTCCCTTATCAGACCTCATTTTATGACCGCGTAAATAATGGACATTTTCGAGAAAATTTTATTCAATTTCCTGGGTCTCTGCTTTGAATAGAGGATGTTTTACATAATAGTTTGCGGCTTGGCATCTTATGTAGGTACTAAACTATTTTCGCTTGCTCGTTGTTTTGGCAGGCTTTTAGAATGAACCTAAGAATGAACAACGAATGAACTATGAACGCCTTATTATTTTATTATCGCTAGCCTGTACTGCCCATCCTGCATCCTGCCATTTAGCTTGTACAGCTGAGTAAAGGCCACCCTTCATTTTTTTCCATTGGTCTCAATTCTGCCCCACTTACTACCGATCCCTAAGTAGGCACTCCATTAAAGCGGAGCGGAGCGTTGCGGAGACGCGCAAAATTCGACTTATCAGAGGAGGGACGAGAGACGCGATGTAGATTTCAACCAATGTGATTGGCGGATTTGTACACGTCTCCTCTCCGCTCCACTCGACTCCAGAGTAGAGTCCGGGCCTAAGGTAGACATCCAAATTTATCACGTGCTCTTTTTTATTACCTAAGTAATAGCTTCTTGGATTTTAATAATATCCGTCATGGTCAAGGCAATGCCATTACAATATCAATTAAAATCCATGCACAAACGTGACAAGTTATCTTCCCTAGTATCGTGTACCAGTCATCCGACAAATGGCTGTTCTCAATCATCTCCGATTTCAGAGAATTCCTTAGGGAGTCCCTAAGATATCGAACAGCCCCAATTAACACGAGGGACGCGTACTGATTGCATTACAGCGATGCAATCATTAGGTGTGTTCGTCTGTGGATGTTGGGCGTAACGCTAACTTAATTAAGTACGTTTTTATTGGAATTCCTCTCGAGGATTTCATAGTACTTGACTTACATGTAACATGAAGATTCTTCGGAAATATAGGTTTCGATGACTAAACATGGACTATGGGCATAATGATGTTCAGAAGTAAGATCTGCCGGAGTTTGTCAATTGGTCAGCACTTGATTAAGATTATGGTATAATCGGGCATTATTTTCGTGTCGACTTCATCCATCGCTGGACTAAGATAATTCCATTCCAGTGGTGTTTATTTACATTTTTGCTGAATTGCAACGCGAATATGTTCTCAAATTCAAAATAATTGTACAGTATTATTATTGCGAGATTTTCAAGCAAAAATTAAATTTTAGTTATATTCATGGAAGCGGAGATTGAAGCAAATTAATTATAATTTAATAAAAGCTAGCACTGAAAGCCTGCGCTTGTTAGATGAAGAATTCGTGAGACAGTTCTAGAGCCCACTGGGAAATCATATCAAGTAGGTACGTTACTAATTTCTCATAAAATAATTTTCCGCATTCTCTGACTAATTTTCTCTACGCCGAGAGCAATTGCTTGAGCACGTTTCTGAGGACTTCTTCACTTAACAAACTTTGAATATACTAACGTAATTTCGTGTAAATGAAACAACACTAATATGATAGCCGGAATCCGAGGTCTTAACTCGCCAAAATCGCCTTTGAAACTCAAGCAATACATTTGAAATTCCTGTGGCACATTTTCTGTCGTGTAATTTCTCCTGCGGGCGACCGTAGGATCCCTATGTAACTAAGGTTGCCTAATATTGTACACTCGGTTAACTCGTAAACTGGGTGGTACGGTTATAGCCTTGGAGAAAGGATTCACTGGGTCTGTTAAAAATATGATAATTATATTAACATAAAAATGGTGACGCTAAAATAGGGCACTTTGTTGGGTCAGTGTGTATTTTGTGTTTAGATTAAATATGACTTTAGCAACTGGTGCTGCAGAATAATTACGTTCAATGCGTTTTAAAAACATTTTATTGTTTCTGCATAAGAATCATTAGCATAGTTACCTCCTTGAACTTGACAACGATGCAAAACAATACCTTGTAGATGTGGAGCTAACTAGTGATAACAAAATCAACATTAGTTCCATTATTTTCAGATTCTTTTAAAATGGAACTAGAGATCAAAATAAACATCAGTAGTTCCATCATGGAACTGTTAATGGCACAGGTACCAACGCGGCAACGAAGCGTTTTTTTAGTTTGTTTCTGTTGTTAACGATTTATTGTTATTTTTTGTGCGATTTGGTTATTTCCTGTAAAGTACCTGTAATCTGATTATTTCTTCTTTATTTTTCATATTATACTTATTTACCTTAAACAATTTTTCATTTAACTGTACTTCTGGTAAATTGCGAATATGATATTTGAATAATCTGGTATTTTGGGATTGAGCCAGTGAAATGGCCTTGATCGTGATGGAAAAAATCTTTTATTTCAATTAGGTATCTGCCTATTGATGAGTAGGAACACGACGAACATCTATGAGGGGAGTAACAGTAAAATGAATCGATTGTGTGAAACATGTTTTGGTCAGAAAGGGGGTGTCTTCTAATAAAGTATGGAAGTTGAAACTATCACCGATTCTAACGAAACTGAAATACAGGCAAGACTATGATGACACATTAAATTATCAACAGAACAAAAGATCACTGTCTTGCAGTACGTAAGCCAAAAGGTTAATTTATTAACACCTAGTGTTAATCATCGGTAGTGATAATTTATTCAATCTGCTAATTGATTAGGATTAGTAGGGTTAGTAGTCTGTTTAGACGGTGCGGAGGTCATTATCCCAGATTCCTTTGAACACACATACCGTATTTAGTGATTATTCACATCCTCTGATTGCTGTCTAGGAGTCGAGAATTATTCAGACAGTCGATGCTGCTATTATTTGTACCTTCCCTGAGGGGGTACCCTTTTTTTATTTTTTTACGGATGGGAAATCATCAAATGACTTCTCCCGCTCTGGGCGGAGCGGGAGGGAGTGTCAGACTTATACTGACTAAAACCCATCCATGTTCCTTCTTAGTCCTTTGTGTTCCAGGGCCACGGTATCTCTTTCGAACAACCCGCAGCCCTGGCAGGCATTGGCCCTCTCGGACCCCTTCCGATTTGCTGACATCTCCTTGAGGCGCGCGTGGAACACAAACGCGCCGTCGGCACGGCCTGTCGTCATAAGACGGACGGAAGGTGAGCTAGCCCATTACTCACCGTCCACAGGCCCGCGCCTACGGTGGCCGGGGGCCACTGGTATGCCCCCCGACGCCCGGGGCGTCTCCCGCGGCGGCTGGGACGTGAGGTTCTCTCCCTCTCACGTTCCGCCACCTCCTTCGCTAGCATGACTGCTTTGCAGAAGGAGGCGATGAGGGGGTTCCCTTAGGGGATATTTGCAAAGTATGATTTTTTGGACTGCCTCGTTGACGTAGTGGTCACAAGCGCGACTGCTGACCATAGGGGCATGGGCTCGATTCCCGGGTCGGGATACATGTTATTGGGTTGTTCCATCAGGAATTTCTCTGTAGCAGCCACTGAGTCTGGATTTGTGCCCGATTTATGGCATTACGCTTGCCCCCTATTACTTGGGACTTAAAAACATAACTGGCGAAATGTGGGTGTACTATTAGTCAAAGCGCAAACGTGTCTTGTGTCGGGTACAAGCTACCAATGAATACCTATTTGATTTCTATTTACCAGTATGAAAAAAGCCACTCCTTGCGCATACGTAAACTGTGTCCAGTCGCCGCTACAGGACACAGCTGACTACGGTTTCCTGTGACGGTGTGCCGTGTCGGAAACAAAAAGTGTAGGTCTACGTTTGTGCAACCCCTAAGGTACATCTCTGCTTAAACATTGGGGGATTACAGGTGTGACGTTATGCTAAAAGTGTATCCAAATTAATTCAAAGATATACGGGGTGTAAGGGACGCTTACCACATACTCAGGTCCACACACCCTGTATTATTTAAAGTTCTGCGCTACAACCTACACAAATGTCAGCTACATAAAACATAACTCTGTTCGTTACAGAATTCGCTAGCAGAAAATTACACTAATTTTGAAATATTAACAGAGAACGAAATCGACAACCAAGAAGTTTTTGTGACAAATGGGAACAGAATAGTCGATTTTGCTTATATTTATGAGCAATTTCAAAATATTGCAAATAACAACTCGGCCTACGGTTGTAATTTAAGATGTTTAAAATTCAGTAAAGAGATAAGAAAAGGGTTTCCGTCCACATTTCATTTGATTTGTCAAATGTGCAACATAAAACTTGAAGTCACCTATTGTAAAGTTCCAGAACATTCCGCAGCACGCAGTAATCAGTTTTATGTCTATTTATAAGGGATTCTCTGTTCTGGAACAGGTGCTTCTCTGGACATACCTAGTATGAGTGATAAATTATATGGTAAGCTATGGGAATTGGCCAAGGAACAAAGCATGACGGACGCAGCTAAAGAGGAATATGACATGGCTGTGCGCAACGGTGACGTTGATTTACATGGAGTACCCATGATCACTGGGGTAGCTGACGCGTGCTGGACAAAGAGATCATAAAAGAAAAATTGAAATTCACTATCGGGCGCGGTGGATGAAAAAAGTTAAATGGCAGTGGTAAAAAGTTATATGGCGGTGAAAAATTAGTACGGCATGGTTTGTGTTAGAGCAGAAAATAGATATAGCTGTACTGGGATCGGTCTTTCGCCACTGACAGAACTATTGTCGCCAATAAGACTGATATAGTGGTGATACGAGTAGAACGATCGGCGCGCTGCATTTATGATAGTTAATGTTACAATCCAAAGTATATAAATATCTGCTATCATTGTGCCGATTGACGTAACGGCCATCTGACTGATGACCAAGATCCTATACGAACATCTGTCAAGGCTCTCCTTAGGCGGTTGGATCAAGGACCTGATTCAGTAACAGTAAGTTTAAAAAAACTAAAAAACACGCTTTTTATAGAAAACCGAACTAAAAAATTGAAAATAAACTTAAATTAAGAAAAAAAGCGTGGGGTGCATTTTTTACTTTTCGGTTTTTAATTTTCGGTTTTCTATAAAAAGCGTGTTTTTTAGTTTTTTTAAACTATTATATATTTAAACGTAAAATGCATCATAAATCAGAAATCTTTAAAAATAAAGTGGTTTCAAAAGAAATTTTATACAAATTAACTAAAAAAAAAGCTTAAAATAACTAATAGCTTTTTATATGCCTTTGTTTTTACAAATTATATTTCATTAAGACTTGCTTACAAAGTTTTCATTTCAAACCAAATTAAAAAAAAATAGCTTGGGTACTAGAATTATATTCACTTACAATCCACATGATATTTATGCCCCCTATTTCACTAAATGGAATTCACCACGTTTTGGTTTTTAACATCCATGCACATGTGTGTTTGCAGTTGTGTGTGTGACTCGCATACAGCGAGCGCTATACCTAAAACAGCGCTCGCCGTTTTTGTTCGGCACAGTCTTAAGTAGGTGGATAGGAAGAAGAGTCCTTGTTGTCAATATGAGAAAGGCGAATATCCCGTCAAAACAAATTGTGCGTTATCTTTGCGACCACCACTCCGCAAAAAGGTGAGCTTCCTCCATTATGAATAACTTCCACAGCGTTCATCTAATTAAACTTGTAAACATTACAATTTAGTCGCCCATCTCGACTTGATGCCTCCAAAAGTGCTATTCGCTACCTTTATTACCGGCTTTTTTATTTCGTATCTCGCTTTTTTGTTCGCTTCTTATTTCTTTATGAGTAACCTCGTTTACGCTTACGAAAGCTCCAAAAGATATTTTAATAGTCGTTTAAGGTTCTTCTATAGATAGATTCTTAAAGGCCGTTATTAATATTTATAATATTTTTTTTTTTCGAGTATCTAACATTTAAAAACCATCACAGAATCGACAGAATTTGGGTTTGTCGAAGAAAAAAGAAACCGTCTTGCTTCGAAAAAGTCGCTCCCGATACGAGTGCTTGATAACAAATCCGGCCTATTATGTTTCAATTACAGTGAAAGTCGCGGCTTTACCGATGTCAATGTCACATTGAAACGCTTATATCCTAAAGTAGCTTCAACCAACCGACCAGGGTTGCTAGGGTTAGCGGGGTTTAGCGTTCAATTGGATACTGGAAATACCTTTTGTGCAGATTGCCCTGTACCTAGGGCTCTCACAATGTGACCGACGCGACGTTCGGCTAACATGGCCGTTAAGGGTATAATTGCATCCGTTACAGACTGGGCTCTGTTAGAAAGTGTATTGTTAGTTCGCTTAGCCTTGGTTTGAGCTTGTCATAGTGAAACTTTAGAAAAGTATTGGTGTTCGTTATAAGTTGTTTTAGTTTGTTATATTTTAAAGATTGCAAATGTATTATATCAAAGGTGATTCAGAAGTGGGCCTGTTTACCTACTTTCAATAAATCGAAGACGAACTGAAAGTCATAAGAAGAAGTATTTGCCCAGCAGTGGGAAGAAGCAGGCTATCAGAGAGTAAACAGTTATACACAGTTAACTAAATAGGTAGGGACGTAAATTGATTAGAAAATAGAAAAGTAACGAAAATCTTTATCTTTATCCAGCTGAAATTTGTATAACACATTGACACTCAAAATACGAAATGAAAAATCAATACCCGCAGTATTGAAAGAATTCCTTCAAACCAGCAAATAGCACTACAGAGAATTTAGAATCAAAGTCGTAAACTGTCTATTGAAACAGGCGATACCTTTTGCCATTGGCCGTGGCTTACGTGCGGTTGGCGGATAGCAATATTGGCTATCTCTATGCAACGACGTACCTACGAACGTAGCGGTCTGCTAGCAAAATGGTACCAATGTGTAATATTACATTTTATTACACGAAATAAAATATTTTGGGTGGTGGGACGGATGCTAAATTTGGAAAAATCTGTTTGAAAAATGATGATATTTATTGTCTTTTTAAATCAATGATCAGAAAGACACTAAATAGCATCATTTTTCACACTGAATGCCACTGAAGCCAATGCTTCCTGCCCTTGTCCGTTGCTGGGGGTCGGCACATATTTCCGTCTATTTAAACCTGTCAACAGTAACACCATGATTTACTTTTATTGTCTATTATATTGTTTCTCATTTAAATTACTTCCTCTTGCATCACTCTTTTAGTCACATGCAACGCGATTCATCTTTGGAATTACTGATCCGTTGGGCCAGTATCGTCTTATACAAGGTGTTGTTTTGCATCCTCGTCAAATTCAAGGAGGTAACTATGCTAATGATTCTCGTCCCGAATCAATAATAAAATGGGCATGTATTTTTTTTTTATTATTTACGGAAATCGGTAAGTGTGAGCCACCTGTGTTTTAAACGCGAGCCGTCTGATTCTCGCCCTATAACCGCGATTTCATACGTACAAATAATCTCAAACGTTTATTCGATAATTTCTTATTCCCTAAACCACGTTAAGGGGGTTATTCTGAAATACTGACAAACTTAAACAACCAAAAAAATCAGCGTTTATTTATAATAAACTAGGTACCGTAATTTTAATTGATTATTTATGTCTTTTGTGAAAACCTCCTGAATTTTGACGAGGATGTAAAACAACACCTTGTATAACAACCTGCCATATATGTATATTAAACAAAAAAATGCATACGGTCGGCAGAAAAAATTGTAGATACAACAAGTGAAAAAAAAGGGAATTTAATTCAAAGGGACTAAATTGGATCCCGAGACCAGCGAAGGATTCTAGAATAGAATCCCGAGCGAAGTAAGGGATTCTAGAGTAGAATCCTGAGCGGAGCGAGGGATACAAAGACCGAGATGTTTTTTTTTGATGATTTGTGTACTCTACTTTTTCACCATTGACTGCGAGAAAATTAATAGTAGTATACTAGAACACAATTTTTACGACTTTGAAAGCAAATATTTCATCAAGCATTGTACAGACAGACAGACATACAGGCATGCAGACAGCAAGACCGACGGTTTTTGAAATTCAGTGTTGTATTCTTGTCAGCACGTTTTATTTTTGTTTACATAATTCGTACTTAGGCCTTACTGAAAGTTTCTGGATTCTGATAAATAAGTTTAGCAACTCTCTTGTTGACTGCCACAGCGAAACTCATAACTAAAAAAACCTTTGAAATGTTCACGATTTAAATTCATTTTGATTTTTGAAAGAACGCTGCAAAGAAGAAACAAATGACAGTCTCCCAAATTAAAAAGTAACATGCTCCAATTTTCGAATTGCATTTATTTTTTATTCTTTTATTGTTAGTGGATCCAGAAACTTTCACTTTCGTATGCCCCACATATAATTCGTGCTTGTTCCAAATTCAAAATGTTCTATATAGTATAGGTATTTTTTTTTCTCATTTATGACATTTTGTCTTTTAGATGATGTATTTTAAGTTATAGAGACGGTTGATCATGACTTCATGTCAAACAATAACTTAAACAAATAGTTAGAAATATTTTCGAACAGTATGTTGATGGTGTGAAGGCAAGATTACATAAATTCAATTTGGCCACCTCAGAGAGCTTTGCAAATTGCCTCGTCGGCCAGCAAGTGGAGTTAACCCTTTGATGCTGATCGCTAGCGTCATTCCGTCACCCGGACACCCGGGACGCTTTGAAACGCTCCATAGATATTCAGTCAAAGTAAGCTTCGTTACATTCGAGAGAGAATTTAAAATTCTCGATAGACATTTGCCGGACGAACGCTAGACCAATCCTGAAATTTTAAAGCGATCTAAAGTGAACTTACAATCTAGGATGAACATTTTTATTTGAGACTAGCGGCCCGTCCCGGCTTCGCACGGGTGGTCATTTTTTTTTAAACATTATGGGATAAATATAGATAATTTAACTTATAAATATGCTGATTAAAACGTACATGACTAAATTTTTCCAAATGTTCAAAATAAACAAAACGTATTAACTTATTATTAAATTAGTAACGTATATATTTTTTTGTTGTTTTATATATTTTCCTTCATTCACTTAAATCCATATAATTAACATTTTTAAATAATTTTACAAAATTGATATAAAAAACCATTTGAAAGTATAAAAAATAGTAGCCCACCGGCATCGGGAACAGGGTCCGGGCTACCGGTGGTCAGGGCTCTTGAGAGAGGAACCTCCTAACAATAAGCGCCGTTTCCAGAAGTACTGCTTTCTGAATCAAGCCCTTGATCCAGCTGCCAAGCGAAAGCCTACTCAAATGTTATATTTTATTTTTAGGGGTTGTAATTTTTTTACTCATGTAATTTTTATTTCTTTATTTATATTTAAATTTAAGTCTTTACGTTTTTATTTTGTAATAGTTTTCCTTAAAGATTCACTGTACACTATGTTGGCAGTGGTATTTGTAGGTGATAACAAAACATTGATTTTCAGGAGACTCGAGAAAGAGCAACATACAATTGCCCATGAGAAAAGCACTCTTTCCTTAGGTTGATGCCAACCATCGAGAACATTTGTCCCTGGGATTTATTTATTGTAAGGGCAAACGATATCTTTACAGGAAATTGTAACCTTTTAAAAGTTATAGGCAAATCCGTCGGTATCATTGGGATCCGCGAAATGTGATCGAGCTGACCGGCCGCGGGGCCCGTGATGATAGTTGCTACAATCACATTCTCTTAATTCCTTTATCAAAAGTCTTGTACCATTACACATACTGTGAGGGCTTAAATTTATCAATAGCATAATGGAGTACCTACTTTGCGAACACCCCTCTCCCACACTTCGGTGCCATCTCTCTCGCCGCGTTGCTCGCTGCTCTGCGTGGAGCCACAACGGCGCGTCAGCGTGTAATTTTGTTTAAATAGATATTTTTAATTTCGTAATATCTTTTGAATGGATTGTCCGATTTCAATAATTCAAAAAGTAATTAAAAGGTATTGAAACTGTCTTCAATACAAAATTGTTTATTTGGATAAGAATTAATACTAAGGTATGGATAACACGGGGGGCAACCAGTGGCCCCCGGCCACCGTAGGCGCGAGCCTGTGGACGGTGAGTAATGGGCTAGCTCACCGTCCGTCCGTCTTATGACGACAGGCCGTGTCGACGGCGCGTACGTGTTCCACGCGCGCCTCAAGGAGATGTCAGCAAACCGGAAGGGGCCCGAGAGGGCCGATGCCTGCCAGGGCTGCGGGTTGTTCGAAAGAGATACCGCGGCCCTGGAACAAAAAGGGCGAAGAAGGAACATGGGTGGGTTTTAGTCAGTACAAGTCTGACACTCCCTCCCACTCAGGGTTTGGGTTGGTTTTAGTAGTGATTTCTAAGGATCTGTATTTTTTTCTAGTAATAAATATAGCCTATGTTACTCAGTGATAATGTAGCTTTCTAACGGTAAAAGAATTTTTGAAATCGGTCCAGTAGTTTTTAAGTTTATTCGTTATATACAAAAATACAAATCTTTCCTCTTTATAATATTAGTGTAGAAAAGCACTTCTAGATACTAATAAAACAATTAAGTAAATTTTTTTTCACCTACTTCTGAAATAGAATTCATTTATTTCAAACCAGACAAACCCAAACATCAAAACAACAGAACGGAGTGTGCCTTGTCAATGTCTGAATATAGATTACATGGCGTTGATGGTATCAGCAGTAGCATATATGACTCTCATCGTGTTTGTGAATCCCGTTCCTTGACTCCATCCACAGATTATGACTACCGGATCGCCAATCCTTATAAAACCTCTCTCGACGCCCCATCTGATACAGAAGTTCACACGTTTCTCGAGATTTGTTGCCCAATCCGGGTCCATAGGTTCTACAAATAATCAAAAATACAGTTAATCCACACAAAAACTCATCTGATTGGTATTTTTTTGGATTTTGGTATACCCATCTTTGATGGCGTATTTGTTTTTATGTTACGCCAAGATTGCTGTCTCATTCTTATCATAATACAAATTAGTCAAAGAAATTTGAATACCTTCGTAAATTAAAGGATTGATTCCTCTCCACATATGAAGTTGGCGTGCCACAATTCCGTACCTAGTCACCGCTAGGATTGGACACCGAGGTCTGAACTTCGCGACGGTATGTGCTGCTAGGCCAGAAGACGTAACAACAACAATGGCTGCGGCTATCGACCTTTGTGCTGCTATCACTCCTGCCATTGCAGCGGCTGTACACTGGTCGATTGGCATTGGTGTCTGTGAAACGTAAATGTTAAGGAGCCAATCAACTCTACCTACGCAGACCACTGCTGGCCGTATTATGTCCAGCAGTGGTCTAAGCTGTTGGTCGTAGCTTGGGAGAAGCATATTACGACATAACACCCGATGGTATTGTGGTGTAACATAATAATATGCTTCTTCGCCTTCTGCATCCAGTTTGACCTAGCCATATTCGTAAGCATTTTAATTTTAATTGTGTTTGCAAAGAACAAACACAATTATAATTCAAACGCTATAATAATATGGCTCATGATATGACGGTCTTGGAGTTATGTGAATTAAAAGACAGCGTTGATTGTGCCGATAATCGGTACATCCAATGTGTAAATAACTTGCTAAGAGAATATAATTATAAACAAACTCTCGTTTCATAACTGATGAAGATGTATTTACCTTATCAATAAAATCACTGAATACTTGCTTGGTCCAAACACAAGCTTCAGCTTCTTTACATGCTGCATTCAAGGTTTGAATAGTTTCAACAGGGTACAAGCCCACTGCTGTTTCAGCGCCAGCAACCAAGAAGTCAATGCCATCCAGAATACAGTTGGCTACATCAAGTACTTCACCTCTTAGAGGAATCTTTTTTAACATCATGCTGCTCAGAAGGCCGCTTATACAGATGGGAACGTTAAGCTGCAAGGTTGGAATAGCTTTATTTGCAGTAAAGGTAGTGGTCTGACTGCCAAGTATAGGGTCTCGAGTTCCCAAGACACGCACATCTGATTTTTGGGATGCATGTGCGTATTGTATAATTATCACTTGCTTCGGTGAAGAAACCATCGTGAGGAAGCCAAATCAGCATGCCTCAGAGGTATTTCTCAACGGCATGTTAAGCCAAGTAAGAGGCCCATGAGCCTTATAAAAAAAAATTGGTTGCCTGTAAAGTCGGTATACGGGCGAAAGTTTTACGTGACAACGAAAGGGACGCGTGCCTTTCACTTTTTATGTCTGTCTCTCTCGCTCTTAGGCGGGCTAACCATGCCCGAGTGGAAGGGACGCGTGCCTCTCACTCGCTCTCATTGTGAGCGCATAACGTGAGCGGAGCGTAACG
Source organism: Cerastis leucographa (assembly GCA_963082945.1). NCBI lineage: Eukaryota > Metazoa > Arthropoda > Insecta > Lepidoptera > Noctuidae > Cerastis > Cerastis leucographa. Next base: position 11,806,317 of record OY720356.1, on the reverse strand, counting down.
CAGTTTCTTGAAGTGTCACCCGGCAAACCAATTTATAAGACGTTGTCACGTCAAAACACTGCCACCAGGTTAGGCAACCACTCGAAAAAGAAAGAAGATTAAGGTTTCAACTGGTTAAACAGCGGTAATATACAAAAAAAATATTTGAACGTGTGTTTTAAAATTGTCTCTCATAAACTAGATTTAATAATAATAATCTAACAAAAAAAAGATCAGTTTATCTTTTTGCTTATGAATCTTGGATGTTTTTTTTGCATGTCCCTTGTTATATGGGACACTGCTGTGGTTTCCTATATAACGGACTATCTAGACGCCTTTTTTTACTTTTTACAAGCATACTTACTACATTAGCTCGAGCTATCATATTCTTTTGAGCAATAACCAGTTTCTTCGGTGTGATGTCAGACCCCAGTTCTTGTCTTGTTATCATAACACCATTTGTTGCCTGCAGAAATAATCCATAGTTACAAGAAAAGCGACTGAACCAGAATTATGATAGCTATTGCAGTGGTTTTCTTAATGTCATGGATTTTAATCAAGGAACACTGTGATAAGTGGTTGTTTTTGTGATGCAGGCAGCTAATTATACAGATTTTTAGTTGCAGAAAAATTACAACATACCTGAAGAATTGCGTCATAATTCCGAAATCCTTCAATCGTTTGTATATTTGATATAATAGCAATCTTTTTACCCTTCTCTCCTAATAAAGATTTTAACTCAGATATACAATTGGGAGAGTCCACAAAAGATGCAATTATAATATCCACCTGCAATTTCCAATTACTGTATTATTATCGATGCAATTTTTACTTGTAAAAAACTGCCACAATAATGTATAACTATACCTGCTGATGAACTGCCAATTCGATATCAAGTTTGTCTTTATCAGTAAAGTTTGGCATCTCTAATGCCACGTTAGGAACAAACACGTCCTTATATGATCCCAGAAATCCTCCTCTTTCAATTTTGCATGTTAACGTTGTTGTTGATATCATTTCTACCCGTAGCATGATCTTCTCATTGTCCAGTAAAATATAATCATTTTTGTTTACTTGCTCAGCAAAGTACATGAAATCTACGTAAACTGTATATGTAGAACATCGATCCATGTATGTTTCGTCTGTGGTCAATCTTACAACTTCACCAGTTTTTAGTTCTACCGCTTCACCGTATGTCTGTAATTAGAAAATACGTCCTGTAACAGTCAAGTAGAACAGCCATGACGCAGCAAACATAATTATACATGGTTAGGTCCTAATCATTTATGGCAAAGTCCAAAAGTTTTCGACCTTCAGACATAACATTAATCAAAGACACAAAATTATCATGTCACAGTAAAAAAAGTAATATTTTTGTTCAATATAGTAATAAAAGTAATCTTTTTTCTGAATCCATTCTTGTATGGATTTTAAATCCTACCTACTTTTGTACGGTACTGATAGGTATATGATGCTGTAAGTATTAAGAATATACAAGTTTTCAAACTGACATGGTCACTAAAACTATTAATAACATTTGTAACGGGATATTTACCATGTTTACTATTTGTTTCGAGTTCCCGATATTTCAGCGCTGTTGCAAACGCCATGATATACACATTTCACGGATGACACAGATAAACACCTACCCGCAGTAGGTGTTTATCTGTGTCAAAACCGAAAAATGAAGTAAAAAGTTCGCGAGTGGACACAGTGAGTTTCGTGTGTCGGGAACAGAATCGAGTTGCGAGTGACAGTGTTGGTGGTACGGAGTGCGAAAAACGAATAAGAAAGAGGGAAGACTAATTTGTCTGCTCATAAACAGTAACGAACACCCACCCGCAATAACTTTTGTTTTATCAGTGATCATGGCGCTAGCAACAGCGCCGAAATATCGGGAACTCGAACAAAATAGTAAAAATGGTATAAATCCCGTTACAAATGTTATTGATAGTATTAAGAATATGTTGACATAATGATTCCTAAGTTTCCAACAATTGCAATAACATGTCCAAATTAAAACTTACGTCGGCTATACGCCCGGTCCTTATCTTCCTACCGGAAAGTGTCATGGCAATTCCTAATGGATAATTCCTGCCCATTCTTATGCTAAAGTTTTTGGCAGCCGCTCGGGCCATTTTTATAGCTTCTGTATGTTCATCTCGAGACCCAAAGTTCATGTTTAGCATTACTATGTTCATGCCAGCTGCCATCATCTTCTCCATTATATCAACGTCATAGCATGATTTTCCTGGAATAATAAATAATGTTTAATCAGTCAAATGGGCACTATACACGGTGAAATATATAGAAATAACACGAAACTAATGTGACCATAACTCGACCAACTAGGCAGTCAACAGTGCATGGCATGGTAATACGCTTATCCCTAATAAAATTGAAGTATTGTCTCCCCCTTCAAAGCTTACAGGCGTCATGTTTTGTAATGACATTCTACAATAAATATTCCAGCGATTGCAATCACGGCAGTTTTTCTGTTGATTATTGAAGAGTTCCACTGGATCTACGAAGATCAGCTTCAGATCTCTCAATGTCAACGAATGCACCGCAAAATGATAATCTTCCAAACAAAAAAAGAATGATCGAAATCGGTTCTCAATTAGCGAAGATATCGCTGAACAAACACACACAGAAAAACCCCCCAGAAGAATTCATAACCTCCTACTTTTGGAAGTCCGTTTAAAAATAAAAGTATTTGTCTTTTTCAATTAGTGTGAGAGGTGTCTGAGATTTCGAGTAAGCAAACAGTTCCAACAAGTATAAAATCTCGTGTTAAACTTTACCAAGTGCTGCCATAATTCCGGTCAATCGTGTGCAGGCGGCAGGTGCTTTGATGTCCAAGTTCAAAACATGGTCCAGCGGAGTGGCAGCGTGTGCTGAAGATAACTGCTGACCTGGTAGCACCATGGCGTCAAACTACAAAATTTTCATTATTTTGCACATTTAAACGAAGCCAGTGAAAGAGGTTGTTACATACTGGTCAGGGACACCACAGGCCTACTTTCGCAAGGGTAAGTAGGACTCATCCACACACCGGATAAAGGCGTTGGGCGATTTTTGTATGAAGTCTGGCCTGCTTGACTTCCACCATTTTACTTTATTTTCAAAATAGTGATCATGCTTTTACCCCACATGTAATGGACATAAGTTTTGTATGTGATAAAATATTCTGAATTATTTAATTTCCGCGCATTGCTATCCAGCTCCGGATAAAAATATGTTTTTAAAAATATTGTAATACATAATACTATTTACCTCAGACATTTTAATATCAAAATCCGTTGGCCACACCATGTTTAATGATAAATTAAGTTACAATAGTTATATTAAAATAAATTATATTAAAAAAATTACGATAAAAACTTCTGAATAATTCTCTAACAATGTCTGACATTGACAAAAATAGAAGATGACATTTATTTTGTTATTTGAGGTTTATCACCTCTTCTTAATTCAGTAATCCGATGAAGGTCAGATGCCACCCACACACCTTATCATAAGACGTGCTGATGTCACACAGATTACGGGGACAACGGGAATACAGGAAGTTAATTCCCTAAAAAAACTTCAAACCCTTCAATTCCTATACCGTTGAATTAGCTTTCTGTTTAATCGTTAACTAAACACGTTTTATATTACTAGGCTAACACTGTGATCAATACATTACTGACCCGTAGGAGTGACCAACCACGGCAACCACTTCCACTATGATAAAAATAAACTACTACATAAAATTTACTCTAATTAGTTGTTATGATACATATAATGCTAACCACGGCTTTCGATTTAACTCTATAACACAAAACAGAATTATTTTTATAAAATAATTCAATATCCAAGGTTTTATTTGCAACGATTATTCTTTCAAAATCCAAATCCCCTTAACAAAATCAAGGATTAGAATGTATACAAAAGTCAGGTGGGATCGGTACCATCCCAATTGGGGGTAAGCTGAATGATAAACAAGTAGAAGCCACAGCTGGCGCTAACAACGCGACAAAAATAAATAAAGCTCAGGTAGATAAACAAAGCCGAGTTTTATTTGTGGTGGAACCATTAGGGAAAGGTAAGATAAACGTGTCAACATAGGCGAGATGCGAGATGCCTACTGGTGTAGACTTTTGGGCACCGTCTTCTTCTTAAAAATCACATTGGTATTTGGTGTATGCACGCTGAAACTTGTAATCCCTATGAGTAAGTTCATTTAGAAATTTTGTTCGGAAATATACTGTTTGGCATTTTATATTCTTTTTATTTATTTATTTAATTTGGCTCTTCAACAATGAGTACACTATACATATTAGAAAAACACATTACCAACTTAAATCTAAGTGCCCCATCACTTAAAGAAGAGCACTACATGCACTATAATATGCGCCTACAGCTATCTGCTACTAAGATAACAACAAAAAAAAGAGGAAAGAAAGAATGAATAAAAATAAAAATAAACGAACAGAAGCATACCTATAGAATCAATCAGTTCTTCGTAACATTGTCAACAAAATGCACACAATGATTTCCCTGACTGGTCTCCAGTTTCTAATACCTACTGCCACCAATTCGTATATGTCTCATAGCATCACGGACTCAAGGGAAGCACAATCTATAAAATTCTCGTCTTTCTGATACGTAAACCTTTTGTATTCAGACTCTCACCGACTCCCAAAGGCCCACATCAAGAGTTACAATGAAATTCACGAATCGTGATGCGAAAATATATTCAAGTCAAATATATTCCACTTTACGGTGAAAAGGTAGGGAAAATGCTTGTTTCATATTTTAAGGCGTAAAATAAGGAATATGTTGTTATCAAATGCATCAAGAGACTGGTTTTCTAGAACAAAAAAAAACTGAATTCGGATGCTGTTTCATGTTACATGAAATAATATAACACTATTGTAACATACTCGTCTCGTCTTGCCTATCACCTTACATTTGTCCTAAAAAATGTCGTGCTGTGTGCTTGAAATCCTAAAAAAGTTCCACTAGTGGATGTCATTTATTCATATTTATTATAATAGGTATATTACGTTAACCAAGTTGAGAGTCAAGATGAAATGTACATACAGATATTATATGTAACTAACTAGGTGTCCCGCGCAACTTCATCTGCGTCACATTTTCCCCGTTTTCGCAACATTTTTCATTGCTGCTAGGCTCCTATTGGTCGTAGCGTTATGATATATAGCCTATATTACTTCTAATACTTCCAAAAATATGTGTACAAAGTTTCATGATGATCGGTTGAGTAGTTTTCGCGTGAAAGCGTAACAAATAAACTTACTTTCGCATTTATAATATTACTAGCTGTCCCGCGCAACTTCGTCTGCGTCACATTTTCCCCGTTTTCGCAACATTTTTCATTGCTGCTCCGCTCCTATTGGTCGTAGCGTGATGATATATAGCCTATGGCCTTTCCCAGGTTAAAATCTATCTTCTTGCCAAATTTCATTAAGATCCGATCAGCCGTTTAGTCGTGAAAAGGTAACAAACAAACATACAAACGAACAGAGTGACTTTCGCATTTATAATATTAGTATGGATTTAGGATTGTAAAACATTAATTAAATGATAAAAAAGTGGAAAGGAAACTAAAAGAAGATCTTTTAATACCTGCCTCCGAAATAATTAAATTCCCTAAAAAACATTAACGGATTTCATTGCAGTAGTCTGTATGCCGCTGGCGCAGGGTTACAATGTAATCAAAGGTTACTTCATCTAGTTTACAAAGGGGTTTGGGTAACCTTGTATGAACCAGTGTAATGATTTTTTTCACAGCGGTCACAAACATAATTGTTGCTAACGTATAGTGGAATATATAATAATATTTACTCCTAAAAAAACCCCTTTCGATTACACTTGGTCGTAAGCCCGAATCCGACTATCTACGGAATTCGGATGAACGCCCAAGTGTAAATAAATGGGCTGTCCAGGCGTCTTCGGACAATCTTCTTCGGTCACATAGATCGACTTCATTTTGACTACTCGTAGTGTCATAAATGCATTGGGTGATCGAATTTGAGCGAGAATAAGGACTATTACAATTACGCCATCATTCGTGTTTTTTTTTACATTTCGTTTTATATGATACTAGCTGTCCCACGCAACTTCGTCTGCGTCACATTTTCCCCGTTTTCGCAACATTTTTCATTGCTGCTCCGCTCCTATTGGTTGTAGCGTGATGATATATAGCCTTCCTCAATAAATGAGCTATTTAACACTGAAAGAATTTTCCAAATCGGATCAGTAGTTCCTGAGATTAGCGCGTTCAAGCAAACAAACAAACAAACTCTTCAGCTTTATTATTAGTAGTATTAGATAAAAATAGCATCTACCAACTACAATAAATCGACTGCCTCTGCTGTGTGGCACTAATTTTAGGGCTCTAATGTTGTGGCTCCAATTATTTCCTCTTTATTTTTTTATATCTTCTTCAGCGCCCCCATCCTCTCTTTATCTTTCTTCACTTGTTGTTTCTTTTCTTCTTTATTTCTTGTACTCTGCTTCAATTGCTTTTTCTATTTCTTCTACTTCAGTAACCTCTTTCACTTCACAAACCGTTTCTGTCACCGAAGTATTTTTTTTTACAATACTCTTCTTTTTCCTTGTTGGTTGTTCAGCGAAGGTATTAACATTCAAGTCATGATAAGACTCGGGACATCTGCAAAAACATCATAGCCTTGTTAGCCAAGAAAAAATCTTCACAAGCTCAATAAAACAATCAAACACATACAAATAAATGTATGATTTTAAATATAAAACCAATCGTATGAGAATTGCTGTGTCTTTCCGACTCAAAGCACCGTCTTTCCGACCTCGCCGTCGAGGTCCGTCGCGACGTCCCGGTCCATACCCTCCCCGACCCTCGCTCGAGCCAGCCCGCGATGCTGTGCCAGTAGTTTTAAATCAGCCCCTAAATAATGATACCATTCAGATCCAGCCTGTCCCCATGCAGTCCTCCCCCAGCGACGCCCTAAGCCGAGTTTCGTACCCCACAGGGGGTGCCCTTAGTTTGTAAGTTTTTATGCCCTGGCTGGAGGCCTTACTCTAAAGGCACCCACAGGATAGTCCGGTTAAGCAGACGACAACCTCATAGGTTGAACTGCGAGATGCCATTCACAAAAAGAAAAAAAATGGCTGTGTCGCAATTATTTAACGTAATGCAAGAAGATTACAAACAGACTGTTTATGAAAATTCATAATAAACTTTATCATTATTGTTTGCGGGCTATTTTTGCTTCCGTAGTGCCTACTGCTAAGGTCCTAAATACTCACTCCATCTTAGTCCTCTTAGACTTTTCAGTGACATTCCATGCCCGAACAGCGTCACAAAAGGAGCTTTCTTCAGTTGCCTTTTCTAGTGAAATGTAAAAATCACCGCAATCGATCCATTTTCTTTCAACTGCATATTGCAGGGCGAAGTTTATGCGGGCTTGCACAGTGTTAAACCATTTCCGACTAGGAGGACCTAAGGGAAGTAAAATATGAATATTAGAATAGCTGTTGTCTGCGGCTTCGTCTGCGTGTATTATCACAAATCCAAGTTAAGAAATAGTTTTGTCCTTCTTTATGTATTTTTTTGTGTGGTTTAGGCGTGCAAAGGTTGGACATATGGTACCATTCCCCGAGTTGCATTCTCCTAAACAAATCTGAGAGTGGTAATGACTCATTAGTCATTCTAATCCTAATTCCAATCTTTCTCTCATTAGTGAAAGATTGGAATTAGGCTTTTTGAGATTAGGTGTATTTTCATAGTAGTGTGAAGTAAGTTCAATCTAATCCTGACAGCGCAATAAATTATTGTAGTTACAATACCTCTATATAAAAGTGGTACAACACTCCTGTTCATTTTCAGTTGCCTTATGGTCCTGATTTTGGTGCTGACGCCGATGACAATGCAGTTAGGTTGCAACCAGTTCAGGAGATAGGCAGTACGCCCGCTAACCGTCGGGAGTATTATGATACGAGCTCTGGTCTGATTGGCGACTACTGCGCAAGAAATGGCACTGGCTTCAGCCGCATTCACTGGCATTTTAATCTGAAAATTTGCTCTTTTAAAAGTTTGCCAAGCATATGACAGTGCTCTCAGTATCGAGGAGTTTTGCTTTCTAAGTCAGGCCCATGATGCACCCGCCAAGTATAAGACTTGAAAGATGTGATCATCGAGGCTTCGGCTTTTAAATAATCTGTCAGTTGGGTAAACAGGTTTTTTTTGCCTTTTTTTATTACAGTAATAATTTTGTGTTACTGATGTTTTTCTCCTAATTTCACAAATATTATATATATATATATATTTAGTCAAACGCCTTATAATAGAAGAATAACATCTCGGTGAATTGAAAAAAAAAATGTTTATTATGTTATGCTCTATTTAAACAATAAATTTATTTTTTGTTCACTTTTGAAAATAGCCCAAAAATTTATGAAGAATGGATGATCTCCTTTCTTACCTGAGAAACCGTGTTCCAAAAAGCCGTCTTGTTCACACAAAGAGGTTCCACGCTAGTGCATACTTCATTCATAATTTTCATTGTGTCGCACATATTGTTCACATCATGAAAATCACCAAGGATAAAGCCAGAAGCACCTTCTATTATGGCATTAGTCACATCAGAAATCTCTCTGGTGCATAATTGGCCAGCCGTAAGTAATTCTTCAAATATGTTTCCTGATATGTAAAATGGTTTGCCAGCCTGATGGACAAAAATACAAACAAAATGAAGAAACTGCGGTCCTAAAATTTTGTTTGGTTTTTAAGTTGTTGAGATCATGATTGTTATTGATACCTGTATGCATTTTCCTGCCATGTAGCTCTGTATTCGACCCATGCGATTAAACAATGGTAGATCCACTTCATAAGGCAAAAACTCTCGGGAAATTGAAACTCCGTCGGCTTCCTGAAAAAATCCAAGGTTTTTAAAATTATCACTGAAGGGCTAAAAAAAACGGGGAGTTCGTTTTTACCCGACTGCGGCGAATCGCAAAAGGAGGGTAATGTTCGACCTGTATGTCCGTTTCTATATTCCTTTGTAACTCCTAAACGGATGAAAGGCTTTCGATAAGTTATACGTTGTTAGGTTTGTCTTAGTGACGCGAGTGTTACTGGCTACATGAAAAAAAAACATAGAAAAACGGCGGATTTCGGGTGCCATAATGTGGCAGTTCGAATTTTTATTTGCTTCCAATACCATCGATTAACGTATCAGAGTGAAGGGTTTTAAAGGGTTATTACAAAAACATTTTCAAATTTATATGTTTGAAACTGGAAGTGACAAATCGAATAAATTCGTATTATAATGAAAGCAGGAATTATTTATTTCCCTGTCTTCTAATATTATTGGACGTCACCCATTGGATCATTTATTCGCCAAATGTCAATCCTATGTTGCTTTGAGTAGAGTTAGGACGCTCGAAGGCTTGGCTATTTGCGCAGTTGATACATAAAAATTTAATTAAAAAATTAAAAAAACCCCGGCCCGACACATAAAACCTATAAAAAACAAAAAATAAATTTATCCAATCGTCTTTGCGTCTGGGGTCCACTTTCTTTTGTGCTTGTGCTAAGAGGTTTTTTGTGTCGGATGTTTTTAAAATTTTTCATTTAATATTTACTAGCTGTACCCAGCATGCGTTGCAATGCACTTTTTACTACCCACCTACCCTATCCGACCTACCTACCCTATCCTACCTACCCTACCCGACGCTACCTACCTACCTACTCTACCCTACCCTACCTACCTACTCTACCCTACCCTACCCTACCCTTACTACCTACCTACCCTACCTACCTACCCTACCCTACCTACCTACCCTACCCTACCCTACCTACCTACCCTACCCTACCTACCTACCCTACCCTACCTACCTACCCTACCCACCTACCTACCCTACCCTACCTACCTACCCTACCTACCTACCTACCCTACCCTACCTACCTACCCTACCCTACCTACCTACCCTACCTAACCTACCCTACCTACCTACCCTACCCTACCTACCTACCCTATCCTACCTACCTACCCTACCCTACCCTACCGTATCCTATGTCCTTCTCCTGGCTCTAAACTACCTCCCTGCCAATTTTCAGCTAAATCGGTTCAGCCGTTCTTGAGTTATAAGTGAAGTAACTAACACGACTTTCTTTTATATATATAGATTTCATGTTTTTTATTTAATTACTTTTTCTTAGCCTTGGCTATACCACTCCTGGGCATAGGCCTCCCCCATTCCTTCCACTGTTTTCGGTTATGCGCCTCTTCTCGCCAATTGACGAAAACAGAGAAAGTTATAACTTTAAAAAAATCCTGAGCCTTTAGGCGGGATTGGGGGGAGGGGAGCAGCTCCCTCCCTCCTGGCAATGCCCATGGCGACAAGAGAAAATATTTCAAATTTCAAAATAACCAGACCTGTGGAAGTTGTTTATATCACTTCATCAACTAGAAAAGAAGTGATGATCTTCAAACGGCTGAGCAGATTTTCTTGAAAAATAGTTTTAACACTCTCAATTAAGACACTTTTCAAACGAAACCAATTTTATTGAAATCGGTTCATCCGTTCAGGAGCTATGATGACACAGACAGACACATAGATACACGGATGTACACAGATACATACGTCAAACTTATAACACCCCTCTTTTTTGGTCGGGGGATAAGAAAAGCTTTTAAATAACCTACACGACAAAAACTCTAAACTAAATTTAAAAAAAAAAAAATAAAAAACCTGATTGCGGTAAAAAAAAACTGAAGTTAAAGTAGTTTTCAGTGGATAACATTTAACTTAAGTTATTTTACCGCAGCTGGGTTTTTTGTTATGTTAAAATTTGCGCCACACTAAGAATTTCGCTGTATTAGTGTAGGCCATATAATTGGCCATATAATTTTTTTTTCCGTGCGGGAATCGAACCCACGACACGCAGCGCAGCAGCCAATCACTCAGCCATTTCGCCAACCGGGCCATACTCCTTAAAAAATGTATGTGCTATATAAAGGGTGTAAAACACCTCTTAACGAAGCCGAAAGGCACCGGTTCTCCCTGTCATTGCGATCATTTTTTTTTTGTTCTACACCATACCTGGGAACCTTCTAGTTACGGAGATATTAGGGGTCAAAGTTCCAACTTTTTGACAAGTATTTTTTTTAAATACAAGTTTTTAATGTAAGATTTTTACTTTAAACACCTCCACGACCCCCGTACTACTCAATCCGTCTATCAACACAATGTTTTGAGTGCGTTACATTGAGTTCTACCACAAAACATGATTTTCCACCCCCCAAAAAAAAAACGTTTCCCAGCAATAATTCTTGCGTAAAGTTACTTCGTTTCATGTACAGAATGCTTGGTTGACGGCTTCGTGATGAGGTGATTTACACGGTATATCTAATTCTTTTTAACATATATCGTCGTCATCAAATTAAATATGGATTGGTTGTGCAGAATAATAAATATTTACATAAATAATGAGGATGTCGTATTTCATAACTGAGGGGAGATATACCGAGCCAGCGGAGGTTCACAAATGCTAGAAATCGAAAGCCCTGTCTGGTCCCTGAGTTCACGGCCCACTTACTTTGTGGCTCACAATATTACGTAGCTTAGTTATTTGTTAGCTGTATATTACCCTAACAAAGTCATCTATGTTCAATAATCCTTCCTGGGTAGATATCCCAGCAATCAGCATAGGCCTTTTGCCTCGGTTACATCTAAGGTATTTCTTTATTTTCACGATTGTTGTAACACTTCGTGGATAGTTGATCAGTATCATATCCACCTGAAAACCATATTTTATTATTTTTTATTTGTAGTTTTAGTTGTATTATTGTCATTGCCAAAATTGTCCTACTTGGTATTCCATGGCAAATTGTATCAAATTGTAATCCTTTGGCGTTATATATGGATGACCTCGTTTTCCGCCCCTCATGCAGACGTAAGCCATATTTTTTAAATAACCGCCCTTGATAACCTTACATTGCAATGTCTTCTCATTCTTCGATGTACACGCTATAATTATTTCGTTTTGGGCGATATTCAATTCCACTCCTATTTTCACACGGGCTATTAAATAGGGATCATCAATAAATATGCTATTTTTATTGCATTTATCAAATTGGGATATGTCAGTAGTTACAGTTATCTCTGTATCAGTTTCTATTAATATTTGATTTACGTCCTGAAAAATGAAATGTAAAATTAAGACGAAACATAATTTGAAGCATGTTGAAAAAAAATAAAAACAAATGTAATAATACAAATGTTGTTGCTGGGGAGTTTGTTCCGCCACTTCTTCTTCCCAGCTAAAACACTAGGAAGTGGCCAAGGGCGGGCGTTTTGGGGGACTGTCTCTTGTAATTTGACGTTCAAAAAGTGCTGATTATCAGCCTAGTTTGAATAAATGACTTTTGATTTTGATTTTGAATAGAGTTTAATGGTCTAATATCCAATTTCCTCATTCACCTCAAGCTCGTGGCTAAATAATAACAGCCACCTGGGTCGATCTTTAAGGTTAAGCCGTGCCTGCCGAGGTTGGTCCGTGGATGGGTGACCATAATTACATACCGAGTTTCCTCCGTGCCTCGGAAAGCATGTTAAGTCGTTGGTCCCAGCTGTCATTTGTAGATCTTTGACAGTCGTTACGAGTAGTCAGAAGCTAAAAAAAAGTCTGACATCCAGTCTTACCAAGGGGTATCGTATTACCCAGTTACTGGGTTGTGGAGGTCAGATAGGCAGTCGCTTCATGTAAAATACTGGTACTCAGCTGCATCCAGTTAGACTGGAAGCCGACCCCGAGAGAGTTTGGAAAAAGGCTAGGCAGATGATGATGACCGAATTTCCTCATTCATAAAATCAACAATTAAGGGATGTTCAAATAATTTACCTCTTCGAGAAGACCAGTTTGTATTGTACCTGTCTTTAATTCAATACATGTAGCACATGGCCATTCAAGAAGACTATATTTTCGAGCCAAATTTCTTGTAGCTCTATCAATTCTGCTGATCATTTTTATTCGATCTTCTTGAGTACAATGAGACGTCTTCAATTTTATCACATTCATGCCCATTTCCATAAATTTCTGAAAGTCCACAAGTTGTATTTGTGGATCACCTAAAAGAAATATTACATAACAATTAATAAATGCAAAAAAAAGTTAAATAAGATAACATTGCTTAGTTTTGTAGTCAATGAGTAGTGGCAATCTGCAACGACAGATATGATTTATGTATCATAATTACACCCCGAAAACTCCTGCATTTGAAAACAACAAACGTCGGGCAGCTACGTCGGGTAGTATGCTATAAAATAAGGCAATGATGTTTACTGATTGTTCCAATTATAAGAGATCTTCTGTGTGAAAAGTTCATGCCTTCTACATATTTATCATCAGTTATGTCAAGGTTTGCAAACTCAATCGTATCTGCTACCGTATCCATTGTAGTAAGTCTCCTGTTTTACTAATATACCTTACAAACAAAATAATCTGAAAAAATACCAATTCACAATACAAAGTAACACTTTCTAAAATAAACTATTCTTTTATAAATTGACGTTTATTTGTCAAGTTGCACTTGGTTCATAGACTAGAAAAGAAGGTTGTTTTGCTAAATAATAGATTACCACTTTGGTTTTGTTCAAATGAATCTTCTTTCTTGTTCTTCTTCAGGCGCTTTTGGCGCATTCACCTGTAAAGTAACAGGCCAGCTTCGAACATTATTACATCAGTGAGTTAGGTGAACCGAGCATTTCAGTTTCAAACTGAAATGATACAGTTTTTGACAACGAGTTCGTTTTGTAAAAATTCAATATTGGATTGTTAAATTACTGGCGAATGCTCCCGGTGAGGGAGCGTTATTCTAGTACATTCAATACCCAATTCAAGTATTTACAGTTTTGCTCGTCAAAAATCTGGCTCTGAATCCTGAGATAGCACTTTTTTTTTTTTTTTAAGGATGTGCGATCATCGAATGACCCCCCCACTCTGGGCGGAGCGGGAGGGAGTGTTAGACTTGACTGACTAGAACCCATTCATGTTCCTTCTTAGCCCTTTGTGTTCCAGGGCCACGGTATCTCTTTCGAACTACCCGCAGCCCATTCTGAGTTAGCCCTGCGGCACACCTTTCGAATCGGAACCAACGTCGCCATTTTTTTTCAACAAATTGCACAACACTATAGTGCGTCATGGTTTATTGCGATATACCTATGGCGACGGCATACCGTAATATCAAACGGTATATTATCGACACACATATGAAAACAGTTTTGTCTCTTTTTAATAAGGTAGTAGATGCATAAGAAAAGAGATATAATTACATGTTTGTCAAGTGCTTATTTTGACAACGCGTCGGTATGTTTTGCGCCGAGTATTGTGGTAAATCTGCTGTCAAACGATTGCGCGCTAAAAGATTTTTGTTTTTTTTTCTTGAATCATGCATTTTGTGAGCCAGATTTTGTTGAGCGCTAAAAGTAGCAGCACTGTAATGTCCTTTGTTAAAATTTAAGACCACCGCAAAAACAAAGCAAGGAACAAACTTTCATCAAAATGCTAACAAACATTGTCAACGTTTCTCAGCCATTCTTTTCTTATTTGCACAGTTAGCGGCAAGCTAATGGACAAACAAGGGGCGCGCCAATGTTGATTTTCAGTTAGACCGTGCAAGAACGCTTGTCGTTTGTATCTTAAAAGATTTATTTACGTCAGGCGGCTACTTGGAGGCATAACTTCCTTAGGGATGTTGAAATATGAAAGTATGAATTACAGCCTGAAGAAATAATAAGCTTTTTTGTTGCGTGTTTGTATACAGGAGCAGGGTGTATAATTTGTATGGGTTTCATAATAATTAATCATTAGATTACAATAAATTATATAGTTATAAATTTGAGTTGATGGTAACTTGTGCCACCCACATTCGCATGACATAAACAAGAAAACAATGTGTCTTCTTCTTCTTATATATCGATACGAGGCCATCGTGTGGCGCACCCTGGGCGGTTAGCACTCGGTAATGGAGCCTGCAAACTAATGTTTGCCGACATGACAACAGAACCGCTTTGGTGGCGCAGAGTGTAGCTGACTAACCCTTTAATCACTGTGAATTAAACTTAAACAAAGAATTATAGATCAAGCCTAGAATTTCCCTAACTATGTTGGGGTGGTCCAGTCTAGCTAGATGCAGCTGAATACCAGTATTATACATGGAGCAACTGCCTATCTGACCTCCACATCGCAAAGAATTATAGATACCCATTTAATAAACAAATAAGGTAAAGTAAAATATAACCATAACAATGGCCTCCGACGTCACCCTTTTATCGTTAATTGCACAATTAGAACGAACGCCCTCACATATTAGCAGAACTCATTATACGACAATGTACGGAGCCCACAGAAAATTCCCCTGTAATTGCGGGTAATGTCTTAATTTGTAACAATTATCGTCATTAATATTTGTTAAGAAAGTAATTTTAAATTAATTTTACTAATTACTTAAGCTGTTGCCGGATGTTGAAACGCTATACTTTATTAGGTAACTTTAATACAAGTCGTAATGTTATGCCCTTTTATGCAGAATTGAGAAACTTGCTTTGCAAGAAACTATAAGAAGACGGTTCTATTTGCACCATGGTTCTGAGTCTAACTAATGCATCTCCTAAATGATTAAATATCCCCCAAAAACACATACCTAGTAAATCCAATGACTTGCTATCAATTAATATTAAACCAAATAACCGATTCATCCATCACATCTACTTTTAAACTTTGTGGTATCATTTTTACAACCCAACTATCAAAAACATCCACTTTACAACTAAGAAAAAAAAAACATTAGAAAAGTTTGATTACAAAGGCTGATTTCGGATCCTTTTTTTCCCATAACTGAAGGCGATACTCCTGGAGGAATAAACGGTTTGATATCATCGGGATCTGCAAAAGTTTGGAGCCCTAGGGACGTGCGGGCGAAGTCCTGTCTCTATCTTATATAGTCCAAGTTGTAGTTAGTTATATCTGAGTGGTTTTCTTCGTGGTTGCAGCTAAGAAAAGGGTAGGTAAAATGGCGTTTGCTGATATTACATCGGTATCATTACTAGTTAAAAGTTGCTAACTGTTAATGAATTTGTTGCGAACAATGTAAAGTTATTAATATTGGTCAGTTCCAAGTTCGTGGAAAAGCAAAAATAGGTACTTTTAATTCGAGGACAATAGGTAAAAATAAAAGTGAAGCGTTACAACTTTATACATTTAAAAACCTGGTTAACAATACGTTTATTCAGGTGTACCAACTGTGTATATTAATAAAGTAATGCTTAAAATTATTAAAACAATACAGTTAAAAAAAATAAAAAAAAAGCCTTTTATTTCCAGTATTTAAAGTTTACGCTTCTTACAATTTATTTTAGTGTTAGTTCATGTTGTTTAATCTATGTTAGTATAATTTCTCTTTCCTTTACTTAATTGTATGTGTACCTAAATTTCTATATATATATATTTTTATTTAATCTACTGGAACCCCAAGTTGGGTGTAGGCCTCCTCCAGTGACGCCCATTTGTCTCTGTCTTCTGCTACTTTACTCCAATTTTGACCAGCTATCGCTTTAATGTCGTCTTCCCATCGTGTAATAGGTCTACCTTTTGTTCTTTTGCCTAGTGGGCCTTTCCAGAAAGTTACTTTTTTAGTCCATCTGTGATCAGTTAGCCAATACAGTTATGGACGTCAAAATGTTGGCAATTCTGTTTGATCCTTTATTTTCCCAGAAATATATAGTACCTACATACAAAGTAATAATTCTATAATTAATCAATTCATCAATAATTAATAAAAATAAAGTTTTCGAATTGAATTGACGGAAAGGTCAAACATCAAATAATTATGTTTGCCAAAGCTTTTTTCGCAAACAAACGGCCTCGTTTAAGTAAAGGGAAAAAGTTGACGAAATTGCCCCACTGGGAATTGAAAAATTGGATCCCGTCTGTGTATTTCAATTGGCTTGAAATTGAAACAAATTCTTTCAATTTTACAGCAAGTAAGACCCAAAGAGGTATCTGTATGTAACGGTAAACAGATAACATTCTTATCATATTTTACTGGGGATTGCAGTTAATATTATTTGGAGGACAACTGACCGAGAAAAATGCTCAACACAATTTTGAAATTCCATTTCAAATTGAGTATGCCAGTAACACACATTGCTAGAAAAAAAAAACCAAAAAAGTCATTCTTTTCAAACAAAAATCCTAACTGTGGCAAAGGTTGGCAAACCATTTCGAATAGGCAACCACGCTATCCGTCCCGGGCACACCATCTACATACCATATAAAATATTTGCAGGGGTTTCACATGGACAGACAGGGCTTTCAATCAGCTAGTGACAGTTAGATTGAATCCAATATGGACTGGAACCGTCGGAATAATAGCAATTGACGGCCACAGTGTTCTTTACAATGGTGAAATAATCCTTCTTTAAATGAAATTGTGAAATGGAATCGGTGAATCTAGATTTTTCGTTTGCCGGTTTGAAATATCCTTAAACTTTAGTAATAGTCAACAGTAGAGTTTCTTTGGTGGGAATAACGGGTTTGGAAATTAACTAGTTTATTTATTCAAATCACATTACTGATTTTTGATAACTTGCTTCCCAACTGCTCGACGGTGAAAACATTCATACAGATGTGAAAGTGATGAAAAGAAGCCTATATAGACCAACTAGTGCCCAAACTGTACCCAAAATTGCATTAACACAACATACCTCAAAATTACATCACAAACTTCCCTCCAAGATTGTGACACCCAAAAGTTATTTTCATAAACTAACAGAGGTACGTAAAGTAAATGTACATAATTCAGTTACATTGCAGAAATAGGTCGAAAGGATGTGGCAGACTAACGTAAGGCCATAATGGAGTTGTGCACTTAGCCCGCTAATGTGTTGTCAGACTATTTATTTGTATGGACACCTATCGGCTAATGTCCTGGTAAAGTATTGGTTGGAGGCTCCTTTAGTTAAGATAAAAGTTTGTGTTTCTTATAGTTGTAGTAATTTACCTGAGTTAAGTTGTTGCTTTCAATGTCTCCTTGTCATATTATGCTTCGTTTACGTCACTCTATTACAGCGTATGAAACAGTTGTTTTTTTCTTTTTGATTCGTGTAAGGTATGGAATAGACACTCAGCGGCAAAGAAAGTGACCCAACTAAAATACTTTTTGGCACCATCAACAATAAAAAAGCCCATAGTTTAGTTTGTTCACGAATTCGAGTTATGTCCTTGGACTATTTTCCGTGTCACTGAGTGTCGGTATTTGAAAAAGCCTTTATTCAGACATGATATATTATGCTATCCCTAGAAGACATCATCATCTCCCTAGCCGTTGGAGTCGGCTTCTAGTCTAACTGGATGCAGCTGAATACCAGTACCGTATTTTACATAGAACGATTCTCTCATACCTGACCTCCACAACCTAGTTAGTATTTTAACAACTGGGTAATACGATACCCATTGGTAAGACCGGTTGTCAGACTCTGATCTACAAATGACAGCCGGGACGAACGGCTTAACGTGCTCTCCGAGGCATGGAGGAAACTCGGTATGTCATGGGTGGTCACCCATCCATGGACCAACCTAGGCAAGTGCGGCTAGATCTGAAGATCAAACTGAGCGGCTGTTATTATTTAGCCACGAGCTCCTCTGCGATCCCTAGAAGACGATTTTATTAAAGATTAACTACGGCTTTCTTAGTGCATACTCCGCCTCTATTTCCCAGGTGTTGCTCGCATCGCTTCTTGCGCAAAGATATTACATTATATAAAAAGTTACTATGTAACATCTAGTTACTCACTTTCATAGTGTTATCTAGGGAATAAGCACTTCCCCGTCACGATAAAGTTCTTAAAAGCTGTTCGCGGTACGTGTCTCAAGTAGTATCAACATACGACAGACAATTGAGCTGACGGGACCCAAGGTTTAGTGCCAAAATTGTACTGACGACTTTGTCTATGACCGTATACTGTAATTAAAACTTCAAGGGTTGGCTATGGTTGGACATTGTCTTGCTTTTCCTGTGCTTATGGAAGTAGTCCCTATGGTCCCTGTTCATGTAAGAATTGAAATATTTGGTGCCTTCAAAATACTGTCGGGTGTTTGTGTTGTAGTATGTAATACTATATTATGTGTGTGTGTTCCTATAAGAACTTGCAACGTACGTATAGTTAGCACTGACATGTTTAATTTCTATTAAATCCTATTTTCTCCCTCTCAAGTCAGCGACGATAAGGTTCGACGTCATACTAACGTTGCCGAGTGCACCCAAACTTCCGCACTGCACACCGTTGTCGCTTCGTCGCTCCAACACCTAAATTTGTAAATTCCGAACGAATCCTGCGTGTTATTTTCAGAAGAATAATATGCTAGATTAGAAAAAAAACTCAAATAGTAGGTATATAGAGATATTATTAACGCAGCTCACAAACACATCCTAAATAGTATTTTTTAAGTACTTTATGTATGAACTCAAATCGGTTTTATACCTACCTACCTCTTAGTATTATTTTCGCTAACGCAGTATTTTTTGCGCTCGATTTAGTTTTTGATTCGGCCACTTGGAATTTGCTGCTGAAACTGCTAGTAGCTTATTTTTGGATTTTTAATAAATCGCTAGTTTAGTTAATTTTTCGCAAACATGATTTGACGCCGCTCAGTTTAGTATTAAAGTATCTCATTAACAGTCATCCAAATATTATTTATTCGCTCGGTTTATTATTTCCTTATTTTGAGTACCCGAACCATGCCCGAAACTTTAGGTAATAGTTGGAACTCCAAAATTCCTAAACATACACAAACCTCGTTTGAATAGCGCAAATTATTAAATGAAATCTCAAACATTCAAACTTACAAACCCCCAATTACCACAGCAAACATTTATGAAAATTGAAATTGAATTTGAACTGTCGAATCAATGCAACTTTATTCTAATGTTCCGTTGGTTGTTAACCAATTAAACAATTGCATAACTGGATTGTTGGGTTGACGGGAATGGATTTTGAGTTTAGAACAATATGGCGTCGCGAACGTTACATTCAAAGTTGCATCGTTCGTTTTGACTCGTTATGTTGATTCTTTATGCAACGGTTTGCTAGTTTACATTTGAGAAAGTGGAAAATATATTGAGGTAATATATAAAATTCAAGATTTATGGAGCTAGCGCTTTTTGCTTCCAACAAAACAAACTAACTCTTCAGCTTTATAACAATTATAAGTATAGATTATAAAGATAAATTTTTTGTGAGTTTGTTTGCGAGTTGATGGTAATCGCTCCCTGTTTGAACAATTATTTCACTATTGGAAAGGTACATTATTTCAGATAGACATGGTGCGAAGCGGGCGAAGCCACGCACAGAAGCTAGTTTTCAATATAATAAAGACATTTAACAATCTGGGTTTTTAATATAATAAAGAGATTTAATAATCTGGTTCGATGGTCTCTTGCTCAACCGATGATTATTTTGCTAGCATTTTTCACATCATTCCAAATAATGCAATTTCTCTATTTTGTATTTATCCCCGAAAGCATAACATACTGTAAACAAGCTGTTTGCTAGTTCATTTTCAAACCGTCTTGAAAGCCTATTGAGGACTAGGTAGCCAACCATTTTTTTTTTTTTTTTGCGGATGGGAAATCATCAAATGACTTCTCCCGCTCTGGGCGGAGCGGGAGGGAGGGTCAGACTTGTACTGACTAAAACCCACCCATGTTCCTTCTTCGCCCTTTGTGTTCCAGGGCCGCGGTATCTCTTTCGAACAACCCGCAGCCCTGGCAGGCATCGGCCCTTTCGGACCCCTTCCGGTTTGCTGACATCTCCTTGAGGCGCGCGTGGAACACGTACGCGCCGTCTAGGTAGCCAACCATGACGTCTTAAAGCAGTATTGTTTTAACATTATTTTTGAGTGGGAAAGAGATAGCGCTAGACGTACTCTATAGCTCCGTCCCTTTCCCATACTGGAATAAGATTAAAATAATACTGCTTTAACACGTCATAGTAACCTCCCTATTTACAACTATAATTTACTATTTTCTTTTCCCACTTTTGCCTTTTTTTACTTATATCAAGAATTCAAGATGTTGGTATTAATAACTAATTGTAACTATGTCTTCATGATAAAAGTATGTTATCTAGAATTGATTCATTATAAGACTCCCGAGGAGATTTCAGCCACAGTGAAATTTTGGACAGTAAATCAATTTAACTTTTTTTTCTGTCTCATTAGTCGAGTAGTCGCAAGTACGTCTGCTGAGCATAAGGTCCGGGGTTCGATTCCCGGGTCGGGCAAAATGTAATTGATTTTTTCCATCAGGTATTTTTCAGTAATATCCACGGAGTCCAGATTTGTGCCCGGTTGATGGCAATAGGCTCGCTTTCTATTACATGGGACTTAAACATAAATGGCGAAATGTGGGTGTACTATGGTACACCTCTGCCTAACCCCTCGGGAATTACAGGCGTTATGTTATGTGTTTATTAATCCTACTAATCCTACTAATATTATAAATGCGAAAGTTTGTGAGGATGGTTGGATAGATGGATGTTTGTTACTCTTTCACGCAAAAACTACTAAACGGATTTGGATGAAATTTGGAACACAGATAGTTTATAACCTGGATTAACACATAGGATACTTTTAATCCCGGTAGTAGGATCCCATGGGACAGTTATCAAACTACACGCGGGTGAAGCCGCGGGCACCAGCTAGTCTTGTATATAATTACTATTACTGGACTTGAGCTTCTGGAAAGACTTGGTGGAGGCATTTCTCCAGCAGTGAGACAGTACGTGCAAGATAGAAAAAAGGGCAAAATGACTTTGAACTGTATCTATTCTAGCTATGGCTCAAACTAGGTTTTCAAAGTTTCCTTACTGTCATTTCAGCTACAGTGCTACGCGACGCCTCTTAAGTTTCTACGTCTTTCAATTACTTACACTGGACATGAGCTTCTGGAAAGACTTGGTGGAGGCCTTTCCCCAGCAGTGAGACAGTACGTGCAAGATAGAAAAAAGGGCAAATTGACTTTGAGCCATATCTATTCTAGCTATGGCTCAAACTAGGGTTTTCAAAGTTTCCTTACTGTCATTTTAGCTACAGTGCTACGGCGACGCCTCTTAAGTTTCTACGTCGAAATTGCTATTAGAGAGATTCACGCCTAATGGACGAGTAATTGGCTGCTTCGCAAACTAATGGCAATTACGGCGATAGACGTACATTTTACGAGAATTATAATATGGTTATGCCGCCTTTATTATGTGCTAATAAAAATAATAATAAAATGTTTTATTGACACAAGGCAAAAGGTTATACATTTCTATTTGAAACCCTGACCCCCGTGCTAGGTGAGACCTGTGTTACAGGAGTCAGTGTCTTCACCCATATTTGGAGCTGATATTTATAACAGTTTATTGCATCAAAATTAAAAATTACTTATAACTAATCAAACAAAAGAAAACAATGCATACGTGCTCTTGTGTGGTGTGTGTGTGTGAATACGCGTTGGGAAATGCAAGGGAATGTGTGATGTGTATGCGTGCGTGACTGTGTGATGTGATATGTGTGTGTGTGTGAGTGCGTGTGTTTGGAGTGTGTAATTGCGTTTAGTGGCTGGACTAGGGTTATAAATAATTATTCATTAATTATGAGACCTGGTATGCCAACCTAACTATTTAATCATCTTGAGTATTATTCTTTAATCAGGTTTTCCGTCTGTAAATAATCAAGTGTTTGTAACCATGAATTTAGTTTTATCTTAGTTTTATTTTTTGTTAGTGGGTTGAAGTTAAGAATGATGTTTAATTTGTTGTATATATAAGTGGTAAGATATAGGTGTTGCCGTCGAGCGGATGCGGTCTTACATTTGACTGTGCAACATACATTACTGATGGTTCTCTTATGTTTTGTTGCATGACTTACCGGTGTGAGTTCATGTTGTTTCAATATGAGAGTTAGAAGGTATAGTTGTCTCACTGTAAGCACTTGGCAACTTTCATACAGGGTTTTTGTAGGGAATCGGTACGGCTTAAAGGTCATCACTTTTAACAAAGAACGTTGGGCTCTCTCGAGGTGTATCAGGTAGGTTTTACAGGCACCTCCCCAAGCAGTAATACAGTAACCCACGATTGACTGTGCCAATGCCAGGTAAACTGCACGGAGAAGCTTAAACTCGGCCACGTGTCGTAGTTTTTTAAACGCCCATATTAGTTTCCTGACACGGGAGGACGTCAGTTCAATGTGGGGACGCCAACCAAGTCCCTCATCCAGAATCACTCCTAGGTACTTTATTGTCTTTTATTGTGTGATTGGAAGACAGGTACATGGAATACTGTCGTCGGCGGCGTCACAGGAGTGTGCTCTGAGACTTATTACTTTTGGTTTTATCTTAGCAAAAGTGAATTGCAGAAATGAGGTTTTTGATACATTAAGGGTTAGTAGGTTAGCTTCCAGCCAGTGGATTATTTTACGTAGCCCCATCTCTGCAGCTTCCCGTGCCGCATCCCATTGCTCTCCGTGAAATACTAGAACGGTGTCATCTGCATAGCTAAAAATTTTACCATTACTAAGCGACTGCTGGCATAAGTCATTGACATAGAGAAGAAAAAGACTAGGGGAAAGGCAGCTACCTTGAGGGACACCGTAGTCAACCCTGGCTTCATTGCTAATTACCTCACCAATCTTTACTTTTTGTGTCCTGTCGCTAAGAAAATCTGTGAAAATTCCCAGAGCCCTACCCCGGATTCCAGCATGTTCTAACTTGGTCACAAGAGTTGGTATACAGACGGTGTCAAACGCCTTGGCTAGGTCCAGGAAAACACCTAGACATTTTTGCTTTGCGTCGAGTTTACCAGTCACGTAATCAACAAGTTGATTAACTGCATCTGCGGTGCTTTTCCCGGGCCTAAAGCCAAATTGTGTGTCCGATATTATTTTGTAGTGCTCTAGGTACTTCATGAGTCTACGATTTAACAACTTTTCCAATATCTTTGATAGTACTGGCAGAACTGATATAGGTCTATAATTTTTAAAATCATCTTCGTTTCCACCCTTGTGAACAGGTGTAATAAGAGATTTCTTAAATATTCGAGGGAAAACACCTTGTTCAAAGCAGGCTTCAATAAGTTTTGTAATAGGTGGAATTAGAGCTTCTTTACCCAGCTTGATGAGTTTAGCCGGAATAGAGTCCCATCCAGTGGCACAATAAATTTTTAGATTGTTAATGACTGCCTCTACTTCAGCCTCGTCCGGAGGAAGAAGGACCATAGAATCCCTCGCAGGAGGTGTTTCAATAAAGTAAGGAGCTGGTGGGGAATTTTGATTGTTTAAAATATTCTCAGCTAATTTTTTACCGATATTCGAAAAATAATGGTTCACTTGCTCAATGGCATTAGGTGCGTCCGTAGCTTCAGTGACAGTTAGTAGTTTGTCAGCTGGTTTTTATTTCCCGGTTTGATTGGTAATGGATTTAATAATACTCCATGTTTCTTTATTGTCTTTTGCAGATTTTAAGGCGGAGGTTTCGTGCGCGTTTCTAAGTTTCCTGAGCAGAAGGTTACAGTGGTTTCGATATCTTTTGTATGATAACTCGACAATTCCGTTTTTTGGGTCTGCCATGAATGTCCGGTGGAGGTTATCCCTGTGTCGAATACACCGTAAAAGGCCAGGTGTGATCCAGGCCTTGAGGACTATTTTACGGCTAGGAACTTTCGCTACTGTTGAGTGTTGGGATACAGTGGACATTAGACATTCTGCAAACCTTGCCGCGGCTTCGTTTGCATCACAATTTTGTGTAATAAAAGTAAAATCTGTGGTTTTTAATTGTTCAACAGCGTTCTCATAGTTTAATTTTGTAATTTTTGTATTTTTTTTATTATTAGAAGTAGCACTACCTAGACATAGTATTACAGAGGCGTGGTCACTGACTGTTGAATCTACAACTAAAATTGTTGCACAAGTAGTGGTACTAATCATCACGTGATCGAGACAGTTACGCAGTCTAGTAGGAAAGGTATGTCCAGGTAAGAGGCCCATTTCTGCAGTTAGATTTAGGTAGGACGAACAATTTCTGTCTGTATTATTTTGTTTTATGTCAATATTGATATCTCCTATGAGAATTATATTATTCGCTTTTAATTTACTCAAAATGTTTTCCAGAGAGTTAAGGAAACTATCAATACAGTATATTGACGGTGATCTATAGGAAGCTAGAATACAAGTATTAGGATCGATTTTTAGTAGAAGGAAGTTAGCCCCTATCGGGTCTGGTTCTTCAATCGTACATTGGAGGTTGCGTTTAACAAATATTACTATACCATCGTTTTGGTTAAGACATTTTTTGCTCGAGTATGACACGTAGTTTTCCATAGTCGGTATCGGTTTGTCAGCATTTAGCCAACACTCTGTCAAGATTATGATGTCGATTTCATACGATAGCCTAGCCAATTGAGCCTTAAAACCATCTAAGTTTTTATAGATACTTCGGATGTTTTGAGTTATAATTTTTATCGAAGTTTTAGAAGTTTTCATGATTTTGTTACAGGCGTCCGTATCACAGTGATGAGAGGATGCCACTGTCAAGTTATCTATTTGTGTTGAGATATTATTGTTCAAGTTAGCCATTGGATAAACGTATATATTTTTTGTTGCATGTTAGGGTCCAAATAATTACGATAGTCGTGGTAAAAGTTAGACCAGGATGTTTTATATTAGGTATGGTTACACGAGAGCAATTTATATTATGTTTGTGAGTGGTGTCAATGTTTGTTTGGATAGTGTTAAATGGTTTTGGTTGAGTATGTTTGATTGGTGTTCGATTATGAGTTTTACAGAAAGAGAGCAGTTGCAGATAAAAAAACAATAGTATTCTAAAAGCTAGCGGTGAATCTAGACAAAAATGAAAACAAAATAAAATAAAATGATCGAGACATGCAAGTTCTACATACAGTCATTGTTGTAATTTGGGTTTTAGATCAGCTTCGCTTTTTACATGTATGTATTGATCTCCCTCTTTTTGTCGTAGGAAGACTTTTCCAAGTGTGGTCCAGCAGAATTTATAGCCATGTTCGCTCGCAAATTTCCTCGCCAGATAGAATAATCGTTGAGCCTTTATAGTCAAACTCTCTGATAGAAAAATTGGTTTTAATTCACCTGGTATGTTTATGTGGGATGTGTTTAACTTAGCTTGTGCTTTATTGCGATTGAAGTTACGCACTTTATTCAGTATATTTTCCTTTGTCGTCACCGAGACAAAGTCGACTATAATAGATGATCCTCCATTTTTTTTATTTATGCGGAAAATATCCTTTATGTCGTGTCGTTCTACAGGCATATTAAGCACTTTGGCTGTTTCGGATACTACTCTATGCAGATCCTCTTTATTTTCACCATCCTTCTTTGGTATATTTCTTATCTCAATTTTTGTGAGACATAAAATACGTTCCAGATTCTCGACTTTATTTTCCAGCTGATTGATATAGGCATGATCGATTTTTCGTTCTCTATCAATTTCATCAACTTTTATTATTATGTCATCATACTGTTTAGTAACGAAGGCTAGTGATGTTTTCATTTCTAAGTTTTGTGCTATAATTTCGCGCATTGATTCTTGCAATGATTTAAATCAAGCTAATATCGATAAGTCAAGGTGTTTTAGACGTCATGAGATCAAAAGGTCACTTGAACATGGATTGTTCTTTTTTAAACGGAACATTACGCCTATTGTTCTGAAAGAGTAAGGCAGAGGTGTACCAATATCGAATATGAGAGCAGCGGGGGCCCAGTGGTGGCAGCGTCGACTTACGAGCAGTAAGCCGTGGTTCGAACCCAGGCAGGCGCATTACTTTGAGTAATTTATTTCATCACCTCTGCCCTCAAAAAACGGTGAAGGAAAACATCATGAGGAAACCGGCATATCCTAAAACTAAAAATTCGAATACATGTGACATCTACCAACCCGCACTGGGCCCGCTTGGTGGATTACAGCCCACACCCCCTCATAGAGAGGAGGCCTGTGTCCCAGCAGTGGGAACATTATTGGCTGATGATGATGTACCAATATCACAGGCATATTTCGCTATTTACATTTAAGTTCCGTGTGAACTTAATGGCAGAAGTCTTGACTCCAGGTTGCTACTGAGATTTTCTGATAAAAAAAAACCCTTATACCCTATACTCTTAGCTTGACATGAGAATCGGACCCCGAATGCGACGCTCAGCTGCAGCGCTTGCAATCACTGAGACCGAAGCAGTATTATGGCATTATCCTATTCTTGCTGATGAATCAGATAACATAACATAAAATCATGCCTGTAATTCTTTTCGGGCTCGGCAGACGTGTACCTTGTAGTAGACCCACATTCTGCCACTTATAATTTAAGTCTCATGTAATAGAGCGCGAACTCTTTGCCGGCAAACAGGCACAAATCCAGACGACGAGACTGCTTTACTGAGAAATTCTTGATGGAAGAACCCACTAACACGTTGCCCGACCTAGGAATTAAATATTAGGTCCTCATGGACCTGGGGTACAGTCCACCATGTAATTAACTAACGAATTATATTAAAAAAAAATATGAATTATTAATTAACTTATTAACCTTGTTTTTAATAAATAAATAAATAATAATAATAATGCGACCACCGCTTAATATAATAGCTTTAATAACAGAAAACGAAAGAAAATTCTACCACCTCTTAAAAGTTAGCCCTCGTAAAGGAACGCACGGCGACCAATTCATTGATTCATTCTACTATAAAAAACCAGTTTATGCGGATTTCTCATTGTACGGGGAATCTATGAAAAACGAGGCCATGTTATACTGGAAATATATAGCTTGGTGATATGAACAAGAACAGTGAATCAGTTTCTATGGATCTCGTTAGTGGCACGGTGGATACAATGGCAGTAATTTATCACTAAGTTTAAATCCAATTAAGCAAAACTGTTTATCTACACAAAAGCAGTTGCAAATTCGTATATCCTCGTTATCCCGGAAGCGTTCATAATTTAATCTGATTAAATCTTGCCGAATGTAACTTGAAGATGTTCTTTAGTCTATTGTTTAAAATAACATTACAAAAGCCTTATTTGTCGTATACTTAAAAATGTGAAAGTGAGTTGTTTGTCACGCCTTAACGGTTGCACAAATTTGGATGAAATTTAACAAAGTGATTGATGACAAAAGCATGACCTAGGATAGTTTTTACCCCGGTAGTAATTTGTGAGACCGTGACATAATATCTGACTTCACCGGGGAAAGCTGCAGATAAAAGCTAGTTCTCCGCTACTTTCCTTTTTAATAGATTTAGTCACAATGTTAAAAAGAATCTAACATAATAATTATAACATCTACAGATGCAAATATAATCTGTCGATGTGGGTTATTGATTATGATGATGATGCTATCTAGCCGATTTTAGCCTCAGCGACTGCATTCAATGGGTTTCTAGAATGGTTATCGAGAACTTTGGTGTGCTGCTCTTTCATGTGCTCTCGAGTGACTGGAATTTCAGCTTTAGCAAAGCGCATGTCAGCACACCATTGACGACATTGTAAGTGATAGCTGTAATGTTATTTTATAAATATCCAACGTCCAGTACGAGTACACTGTCCCAACAACAACAATTTTCTGAACTTCTGATCTAATTCTGAAAATTCTTTCACTAATGCGAACCTACTTTATTCCCGAGTGTCGTAAGCTAAAAACGTTGCTGTTGGATAATTTCTGGCTATAACGCGAGCGGAGCCGCATTCAAAAACTAGTATAACACGAAAGTACAAAAATTACAAATATCCAAAACACATCAATGAAAATTTCAGTACCTAAACAGGCCAATAGAATCAGTGGCACTAGTCAATATTGCCTGACACTCAAGTGTTCCTGATGCGTGAACTTTGTGGATTTCCGATAGAAGAAGTCGAGTGCTCTGTCCATACGGTGTGGAATAGCGGCCATGTTTGCTAATCTCAATGTGTGCCGATTATCCGTCATATTTGATCGGCTCTGTACACTGTTTCGTGATAGATGTTGAGGTAGGAGTGTCGCTTTGGGGTTTTATGAGTATTCGGATCTTAGGTACGTGCTTTTTGTCTAGTTTATTATACCTACTATTATCCACTGGTCACTAGTTTATGATTAATGCTACGTGTGTTAAAATACGTTAAAAATATAAAACGTAATTGCGAGCTTCGATCTTCTACCAAATGAAAAAAGAATCTTAGATTGGAAATTAGGCTTAAATTGGACCAGTAATCACGGAAAAATAGGTGAACATACTTAGGTACATAAAAAAAAGATTCTGGTTTAATACATAAACCACCTCTTTTAAAAACACACAAAAACATGACAGTAGCGTTCTTGAAAGTTGAAATCTGTCTTCCCTAGATGGCGTTGTTGTCGAATTATATCTCGCTATGGTTTCGTTCACTGCGGATGCATGTAAAGATCAAGCGTACAATTTGTGATTGATTTTTGACCTAAAACGTATTATACAACAATAAATATTTTTGAAAAGCCAGTTGCCATTATATGTGCTAACTGACTTTAATAAATACCCAAGGCAAGTAAAATTTACCTAAATAAGTTGTCATGAATGTCAGGTCAGCTATAAAAGTACCCTGTTGGGTTTTTTTACACTCAGCTACACAGTTAAAGTCGAAAATCGAACAGAACGCTTTTATTTAGGCATTCATTTAGGTATCGTCTTGTGTTACTGAAAGTAGGCATGTAATTATTTTAGTTCATAGGTAACAGTATCTTTTTTTCATTTCAATTGATCTGAAAGTTCACAATTAAGTGTAATAATAATGTATTTATAAACTTTGATAACGTCACATTTTGCGTTGGGTTTCTTTGACAAAAATCACATAGGTACTTTTACACTATTATCCTTTCCGTTTCCAGTTACCATAAAGCCAATTATAACAACCCCTGACCCCTTAAGCAATTATTTAAGTCTGATGATATGTTTACATTTTCATTTTGCAACTTCCTGAAGACTGTTGTGTAGAAAACATAGAACGCCACCTGCTACAACCCCCATAAATAATCCTTTCGGCTCATTATCGTTCTAAACTAAAATAAATATTAAATTAAAAAATGTGTCATTCATTAGACTAACTACGGAAGTTCAGGTTATAAAGAAAAAAGATAATTTTAAAATTAAAAGCTAAAAACTTCGTACCTACTTAATTATCTGATATCATGTTACTAAGTTAGTATCTTGGTAATAATTCATACGATTAGGTAGTGACAGTTTGATAATGTGATGATGCATTACTGTGCCATAGTTTATAGTGTGACAATTAGACGAATTATCAGAACAAATTTAGGTTCTGTTTATTAACAATACCTAGGGTTGCATTGGAATAGCCGTGAAAATCATTTGGTTAGATGGTTGCAATAACCGCTAAGTTTGGTATTCGAAAAGTAACTCAGTATAAGTATCCACTTATTTACTAAAAATGTAATGAAACCCCCCATTTCACATTTATTTAAATATTGAAGAGGATAATAGATAATACATAAATATAAACTGACGGCCTCATTAGCCTAGTAGTCGTCACAAAGACTTCTTTATATTTCGTTTATTAAAGTGGACTCTAATTCTTTCTCTTAAGATTGGAATGGGTAACCTATTTAGAATTAAAAACTCACACATTTGTAAACTATATCGTTAACGCAGAATACTTGCAATTTCCAAAAACAAATAAAGTAAATAGTTCCATTTACTAAGGATGATCTTCCTTGTGAAAGCAAAAATACTTTATGCGTCCCAGTTGGTCGATACGGAATTCTTAGAAACTGAATTATCCACCGGGGAGAGAGGGTAAATAAAACCCACCCCAAAATAAATAGGGCTAACAACGTACACGTAGGCAATCATTTCGTTAAGAAAGTACGAGTCAAGTTATTTCTCTTGGGTGTCAGCGGGAGAACGGGGAGGTTGGGGAAACTTAGACCACAAATCACTATTATGTCAACTTGTAGTGGACTGTGAAAGCCTTTGCGTTTTTCGGGGTGCATAGATTACTTTAGTTTTATCAACTATATATTTTACAACGGTATCGCGTAGAAACATTACTTATTCAGTTTTCCCTTGTCTACGTTAAGAAAGCTGGGTTTTCCTCAATGATTTGGAAGGGTGGGTTCTGTCTAGTGAGTTACGAGATTGGAAAAAAAATATGACATTCTTTTGGAATGACGTATTTTTCTGTAGAATGTAGGCTTTTTAGGGTAGTTAAAAAGTCTGGACAATTATTGACCAGAATTTCATGCGGTATTTCCATTATTCGATTTTAGTTTCGTGGTTTCCTCTCGATGTTTTCCTTCACCGTTTTTGAGGGCAGCGGTGATGAAATAAATTACACAAAGTAATGCGCCTGCCTGGGTTCGAACCCACGGCTTACTGTTCGTAAGCCCCGAATTTCTTTCATCACCGCTGCCCTCAAAAACGGTGAAGGAAAACATCGTGAGGAAACCGCCATGTCCTAGAATTAAAAATTCGAAGATATGTGACATCTACCAACCCGCACTGGGCTCAAGTGGTGGATTACAGCCTACTCCCTCTCATAGAAAGGAGGCCAGTGTCCCAGCAGTGGGAACATTATAGGCTGATGATGATGATGATGATGATGATGAAGTAAAGTTCAAAGTAATACGATCTAAAGAGTCGAGAATCATTCGAAAACCAACACTAAAGTGACAATATCTCCATTTTGTTTAAAAGCTAGTGAAGTAACGTAATAAATAGTTGACCTATTAGGGTTACCTGTTAAAATGGCGCAACTTTAAGTTGAACTATAATTACCCTTCCTCCATTCCCGTGGGACTCGATTAGAACGAAGCTAGGAAACGGTGAATGTGCTAAAAAGTATGGTTCGCGAAGTTAAGTGCCATATAATTATATTATAGTAAGCTTATTGGCAATGCAAACAGTTCGAAATTAAGACTAAAACTTTTAAA
Source organism: Cerastis leucographa (assembly GCA_963082945.1). Classification (NCBI taxonomy): domain Eukaryota; kingdom Metazoa; phylum Arthropoda; class Insecta; order Lepidoptera; family Noctuidae; genus Cerastis; species Cerastis leucographa. The sequence goes on along the minus strand of OY720356.1, from coordinate 11,774,331 downwards.
AACACTTTTGAAAAGAATTTAGAGATGGAGTTATTGCAATCAGTGCATTTTTTTTAGAACAAAACATCTTATAATTAAGGGCAACAAGCAAAGTAAAAGTTCAAAAAAGCTACTGTCAATTGCAATTACTGCAATGAAAATCACGTGAATCATGTAGTAATTAATTTCGAGGAGAAAATCACTTTAACTCAATACGTGTACACATTATTAACTTTACCAACCTTTTCTAAAACGAAAACGTAAAACCTTATCTACCTAGAAGAAGTAGTAGTGGACTAGTAGAAGTAGGATTTAAGTATTCTTGAAAAAAAAAAAGCGACGTTTAATACCACATCCATTACGTAATATTTCTAAGATAATCCCGCCACGCGGTACGTCAGTTTCTTAAGTGACACAAATAGAGTAGCATCTCTGCATACGGGCAATATAAAACGTGCTCGAAAACTTATTATTTTAGGTATTACCGCAATACTGTATGATATCGCTAGATTTCACGCCACTCTGAATCTTAGTACATGGTGTTTGAATAAAAGTTGTTTTGAATGTTATTGTCGGACGGACCAGATATTAGTGTCATGTTGACTATGAATAATTTGTCTCAGTAAATCGCAGAAACGATTTTGTTCTTAGCGTTGGTGTAAGCTGTATAAAGGTATGAAACGGGTATGGGTCAGGAAGTTATCGAACTACAGTTACCGAAATTATTCAGTACCAAACTCTCCCTACCAACACAAGTCATGTACTTGGGCGTCATGCTTGATAACAGTTGAACTGGGCGAGTCACATCGACGCAAAATTAAAGAAGGCCTGTATAGCTTTTGGTCAGTGCAGAAGACTTGTTGGTAAAAAATAGGGTACAATCCAAAGATCACAGTATGGCTGTTCACATTAGTTATCAGACCCTCTCAAACCTATGGATCAGTTGAATGGTGGCCTAGAACACAACTGACTACAGTAAAAACGAAACTCCAGAGGCAACAACGCCTAGCGAGCGTAGCAGCTACTGGATGTATGAAAATCACTCCATCAGCCACTTTAGAGTAGCTTTTAAACTTGACACGTCTAGATTTTAGCATACAGTAAGAGGCAAAGATAGCCACCGTAAGATTAAGATCGAACGGACTGTTGAAACTAAACGCAGAGACAACACACTCAAAAGTACTGCAAGGGATTCCAAAGGAAAAACCACTCGTGGATGCATCCATGGACAGAACTCCATGTCACGACGTCTTCGATCGAACACACGATATCCGACTTAAAGCGGAAGCTGAACATTTCTCTGGCATCGATGAAGTATCCTAACTTCACACTACACAGACGGCTCTTAAACCCTAAACTGTACTGGAGCTGGCGACTTCTCAAATGACTTAAATATCAAAATATCAACCACTTTAGACAAACTAAACACATCTTCCAAGCAGAATGCATTGGTATCACCAGAGCGGTTCAAGCAGTTGCAGCCAGAGACGTCAGATATCTTAACATCAAAATCATCTCAGACAGTGCATGAGTGCTTCAAGCGCTACAAAACAATATTTTAACTTCTGCCTTCGTATTGGAATGTCACAACACACTCCAACACACTTCATTGCGCACACAGACAAAGTAACTCTGAAATAGATAAAAGGGCACTGATTGGGTAACGACGAAACAAATGAACTGGCTAAAAGGGGAGCGAAGACAACTGCATACACGGAACCACTGCTGCCCATACCCCAAGCCTTAATAAAATAATGGCTGCGTAAGAAAACCAAGGAAACACACCAAACGGAATGGAGAAACAGTGTAACCTGTAGGCAAACAAAGAGTGCAGTTCCGGAATCATCAAAGAAACTTGCCCGCAACCTTACCAGACTGAAACGAAATTCGCAAGATTATAGGTGTCATAACCGAACCGGCCACTGTCTCCTAAACAAACACCTATTTACCATAGGTGTGACAGACAGCCCTCTGTGCAGTGGATGCATAGAGGCGGAAGAAACACCACAGCACATGTTCATGGAGTGCGGAAGCGTGGCAGATCAACGGGCACGGACTCTCCAATCGCCGGCATCGCTCCCGGAAACCTGCAGCAGCCTGAAAAAGCTGCTAGCTTTCTGGGAGGACCTGGGATAGTTGGAGTACCAAGAGGATTTTCAAACGTAAAATAGCCCAACAAAGAGGCTAATTGCTGCAAAATCCCAGCTAACCTAAACCTAAGCGTATGGAGCAGGGTGTAAGATCTTCAAAACTCCATAGAAAGGGAGGATCCTCCAACCAGACGGGTGATGTCTCTGGTAGGGTACTCCCTTACTTCTCCTAAAATTGTTTGTCCGAAAATCATTATCCATAACACGTTTGCTATAAACTTCAGTAACCATAATGTTTAAAATCCCGAAATTTTGCTTAACATAATTATCTTTAGTTCTAAAAGTATTCTGTCATAATATCGAGTACTATAATAATTGAATCTCCTAATTTTACATGATCTATAGTCATATGTCCTAAGTATTGTGTTAAATAATGTGTATTATTCCGAATGTTCATTTAAAATAATTTTTTTAGTCCTAAAACATTCGCTAAAAATTAGGTTTTAGTGACAGAAACGAATCGCTGTAAATCCGACTCCACGCAGTCTTGTCTGCTCTACCCCTAGAGTGTAATTTAAAATTGCGTAGGCGCGGAGGGGCGAGGCGGCCCGCGAGTTGTGGAGCTGGTGGTTGTAACACCCGCCGCCGCGGCTGAGGCTGGCAGCAAGCCGAAGCTGCGGTGGTGGGCGTTAAACCCATCTGCGACGATAAACTCGCGTAGGACCGCCGGAGCCCCGCAGCGCCGGAGCCGTGACAGAAACCTTGCCTGCTGCATGTTGCATGCTTGCTTGCATGCTGCATGCTTGCTTGCATGCTGCATGCTTGCTTGCATGCTGCATGCTTGCTTGCTTATAAAAACCACGTGTTCACAATCTACTGCTTTATTGAGTACATGTATAATATATTTATTTATGTATCATAAAAAAAATGTTCTAAGAATATTATTATTACAAATAAACATGATGTAATTTGTGTTTAGGACTTATAACTTTTATAGAAAACGTTTTTATGTCTTTTGTGTATTATTACTTGTAATATTTATGACAAACGGATTTAGGAAATATTATATTTAGGGATTTCAATTTTATGGCATGTGATATTATGTGATATAAGTTCGGGTAAATTATCATTCGGACAAATGATGATTAGGACAAAAAAAGTTATGGCACTTTAAATTATGGATAAAAAAGTTAGGTGACACAATAGAGAACCCTCTGGTAGGCAACTGCCCGACTGCTGGTTGTTGTCGGGAAGTCGCGGATAAATTTTGATGTTAGTTCTCCCTTTGTGGCATAGATGGCGCTGTGGTACTTTTTGTACCATGTTGTTGCTTTAGTGGTTTTTGTATTTTTGGCTACAGCTGATGCTGTGAGAGTTTAAGTGTGGCAATATCATTTTTACAAATAAGTATCACTATGCAAACTTGGTTTACTTGGTTCTTTTAGCCACCAATCTATAATAAAGTGATTTTTTTTTAAAGTTTGTAGAAAAAGAACAGCAACTTCATATTAAAGCCACTGCAAAAATAATGCAATTTCGCTTCAAAAATGTTTAACTGTTGGTAAAACCGGAGTACAAAGTTGCCCAACTTCCCCTTGACTTTGCAATGAAAAATATAACATAGTGTCTCAGCTGCACATCTTATACAAGTCATTAAAATGGACCGGGGGAGAAAGGGGTTATTATGATCCCTGGACGATGGGCACCATCATAACTTTTATGTGAGGTCCCTTTAATAGTGCTTTATTATTTAATGTTGTGTTTTGATGGATATGTTCTAAGTGTGGTTGATTGTGGTCCTAAAATGTTTGGTGGAAAATTGATGAGGTTTGTAGAAAGGATAGGTTGGTATCACTATTTTATGAGGAACGTATAGTACATTTTATCATGACAATAACCTGTCATCATGTCTGTAATCCCGAATCGTTAGGCAGAGGTGTGCCCTATTTCTAGAACACCCACACACAACAACAACGGCACAACAATACGGTACTTTCAAAACGTACCTGTTTCTGAGTCTCGACGCTATCAATATTTTAAAGTCCTAATACAGTTGCTCCTCATTTTTATTTAGTAAAATATAACATTTTGTTGTGGTTATGACGTAGTATTTTACGTATAATTTGACTCGGAGAATAGAAAAGCAAAAAATGACATTGTGAACATGTTAACCCGCTGACTGATTGACGAAACTTCGGGTTATTTTTCGCACATATAACGTCATTTATAACTAGGGCTTCTGTTTATTCTCATTCAAATTATAGACTATAATATTTTAGCACTCACACAATAACATCAAATATATTTCACGGAATACACGTCCTGCATATGTTCAATTTAGAAATATTTCTATGTCGTGACATTTTAAAAATCCCATAATTTCTCAGAGGTTCATTTGAATTCTATCAGCGACTGGTTGGTAGACATAAACTTACAGTTATATAAAAATAAAAACGATATCGTGGCTTAAAATGATTGGTATCGTGAAATAGACTCGAGAACTTCTACAAAATACGCCAAGAAATATGTTTCTCTATTCGTAAGTAATCCTAAAACATTTACAATATATTCACAGACCCTTGACTTTGCCTTTGTAAAATAAAAAAGTCCCAATTGTAGTCAGGATTTACTTAGTTACGTAACCGCTACGGAGTGTCTTATTTTCTCAAACCGTCGTACCGGAGACCGCATTAAAGAAGCTTACACAAGTGTATAGCTTGCATTGTAGGGACTCCATATGTTATCCTTGAAGGAAATATATCCTAAAACTTTATCCCCCTCACAAATTGACTTGTACTTTCAGAGTTTTATTCACCTTTTTTGCCTTTCATCGGTTATTTTCGTTGGGGCTCGTGTACGTTGAAAATATTTGGATGTTCGAGTTTGGTTTGAACTTTCTTTGATGAAATAACTGGCTTACAGTAAAGATTATGGCCACTACAAAGAATACCAAGCCTTCAATGTTCACTGGGCCTTCCAAAGAATTTGTTCAAATATCTTAGAACCCACACAGAAAGTAACCATATTATACAATAGTAAATAAAACTCGACAATCAATAAATAATTTACACAGTCCTCCGTTTCCGCTAAAGCTATTCCACTTTAAAATATAAACACGATGTTTATTCTTTGCAATTCAGCTCAGCAAATTTTCCAAGTCCAATTCCGTCCAAACCGATAAATTCTTAGCGTCCCTACTAAACCGTAAAGCTGGTATAGCAAAGTTAGTGGACTCCTTGCTAGACACAGCGTGGCAGACGAGTTGGAAGCCACAAATTGCTCAGGGAACTTACCTCTGTTCGGTGACTGACAGGAACTTTGTGTCGCGCAGTTTACTTAAGACTTTAATGAATACCTACAGTTGCTTAGATCATTTACGGTTCTGGCTACTGTTGCTGGCCTGTGTTTTGTTGCCTTATACGGCGTCAAAGCCTTTGTTCTAATTAACGAGTAATATATATAAACATATGTTGATATTGTTAGGTAAAGTTTGTTAATTAATTATGTTTCGTTTTCGGGTGATAATTAGAATTTGTCTTGAATAAATATAGTTTTAGGCTGGAATTATAATGAAACTACGTAGAAAGGAAAATTAATGAAGACATAACACGTGGCATTATATATAACTAGAAGTATTTACCGAAAAGCGAAGTTTTGAGTTAAGTAGGTACATAAGTAATATTTAATGTAATGCGTCTTCTCGTAATAAAGTAAATTCAACGTTAAATAAATAATTAACCGCAAGCGAAACGCCGTTAAGCTCTTTAAACTGTTGTGTAACTTCATTAAAGGGTATTAAACTTTTGTTACACATGGGATTAGACAAATTAAGGCTTTGATGTTGCTTCAAAAGAGTTCCCGCTATTTTTCGCAGTTCATACGCAGTATAACGAACTTAGTTTTAGTTGGTTTAAGTTTCACTATTAAATGTATACTTCTGAACGGATTACAATTTTCTGCAGACAAATAAAAATCATTGTTGGATTGTATTATGTTGAAATGTATTTGCTTTCAGATTTATTGTTAAAAAATACTGGTATTGTATGTACCTGTTTGAGAAAGTAAGAAATAAACGTTCAATTAGTAATGAAATTTGATATGATGATTCTTACAGCATTACTTACCTGGAAAATGTTTTTTTTTATTCATTTTTAAATCTTACTTTTAACATTTTTAAATATTCGTATATAAAATAAGTACAAAAAAAAACCTTTAAAAAATATAGGATGAAATAAATTTTATTGATTATGTACACACAAGAGAAACATAAGCAAACACACAAGAAAACATCATAACATAACTAAGAGTACAAAGGCACAGCTTACCACCCAAGGTTCAGCCACTTCTAGATCTTATTTCACATATACAAAAAAGACGCAGTGGTCGGTCGCCTTGAAAAGTGTAAAAATGGAAGCCATTGGGTTTTAGTTCTTTCAGCGCCATATCACAAGCCACAAGGGAATCAAACTGACGTGAAGATATTATACTTTGAAATCAATTTCTCTTCAGCATATAACCAAGGGTCGTTAACCCTTCACGTAGAGGGTTGTTGGAAACTTGTGCAAGTGCCCTAAGAGTAATCAGAGAGATCAGAGTAAACATGAACTTAGACTGTCATGCGGGTTTGTATGTATTTCATTAATTACTATCCTGCATATGTTTGTCTCCTTGAATTTGTTTAGTACAAAAGCCTTTGAATTTGACAGACCAAATAAAATTAGATGATTCGATTGCATTTATTATTCATTTTTTGTCGTATTTATTTATTGTGTAGTTAATTAGAATGTTATTTTGGGAAAGCTTTGAGTTTGTTAGTTAAATTCAATTGATGAATGTTTTGTAAGATATAAATGTCATTTTCATCGTCAGCAGCAGTAACGACTTTATACGAAAAAACAAAAGCAATTTATTTTATTAAGTTCACAAAGGCAATAGGCATAAAAACGATTTTGATAACAAAAAAATCTTACTGTCTAACCTATGGGCCGCCTTGGATCGCGTGCGGCGTGGCGTCTCGCGGCGAGCTGCGCGTTTTTTTCCGTTAACGCAGAGGCGGAGCTTGCGGCAGCTTGCATTATCTAATACTAATAGCAAAGCTGAAGAGTTTATTTGTTTGTTTGCTTGAACGCGCTAATCTCAGGAACGACCAATAGGAGCGGAGCAGCAATGAAAAATGTTGCAAAACGGGGAAAATGTGACGCAGACGAAGTTGCGCGGGACAGCTAGTCAAACGTAAACATATGACAATGTACGATGTTGTTTTTGGAGACACGGGGCGTGAAGCGGAGCGTGTGCCGCTGCTTCTACGTGAACAAGGTTAGCCGCAACGCAGCGTGCGATGCCGAGTTGACCGCTACTTGCGTCGCAGCGATGTCATCTGCGGAATCCGCCGTAAGTAAAGCTGCATTTCAAGAAAACGCGCGTAAAATCGCGTACAAACTTAATACATAGTCGAATGTTTAAATTTAAAGTGGACCGCGCCGCCGCACAACTCGCCGGGCGACATGATGCATCTCCGTAAATTAGCACACAGGCGAAATGCGTGATGCGACAATATCTGTAATAAACATCAAAATATCGCGTAACGCGAGTCACATCTAGGTTGTAAATAGTATGTGAGTTTGACTTATTTTCGTCTAGGTTTGCTCACATCCTAACCCTAGGTAATACGTTCACGCTATACCTAAATCAATCTAACTCAAACTAAATCTATGCAAAGCCCATAAAATCTCTGATACTCATTTGTCTATGACTCAGAATGCTGAGCTCTGTTACAACGCCAATTTCTGTAGTCATTCGCTATGCAAGACGATGTGCCTGCCGATATACCGGACCGTGATTCTATGGAAGAGACACTCCCATGGACTACTTCAATCTACTTCCTGAGACAATGCGAACAAAATCGTAATACACTTGTAAGAGCAAACTGTTTGATGTCCGGTACCAGTATAACGTGTCTAACATGGTACTTACATATGTCATTTCGATCTTATTTTTTATCCTGTCCATACTATCTTGGACACTCCTGAACATTTTTCTGTCGCTAAAAGAACGTACCTGAAATTCAAACTATTTCAAATTGAAAATCCTCGTTTCGCTCATAGGTAACTATTAAGTGATTTGGATGACTTTATTCATATATATGGATTATATCAACAAAATGCTATAGGATATTGGTTGTATTTTTGATTTTAAAAGGCCTCAGAACGCGACTGCTGAAAGCTACAACTCAACAAAGAGTGGCCGTCACAACCTACCCTCGTCGTAATATATCATGGTTTTTAGTAACTCTGCATTTTAGTTGCTGCATCCGAACCACAAGCGACATGTTGTGACATAGTGGCTGCAACGCTGCATCTAGTTGACCCATAAAATGGTATTGTGGGTTTATGATTCCTGTATATGACCACAAATATCTCGCAATTTTCGTTCAAACCCGTGTTATAATACTCGGCAAAAATCTTTCTAAAGCCAGAGTTTCCTAGGCGTCCTTCGGCGACGACACTCATCTCCTTGCCCCGATTCATTTTCTCCGATGCATTTTGCAATTGGAACATTGTTATTATCGGTTTATTTTGCCCTATACGAGGTCCAGGATTCCATTTCCGGGTCAGGCTAAGTTTAAGTATGATTAAGTTTTCATCAAGAAATTTAACCCCGACAAGAGCCAGGCAGTTCTTTTCTCTAAACAGCGTAAAAATAAGCCACCCGCGCTCAGCCCGATCACTATGTACGGTAAGCCTATCCCTTGGGAGAAGCAAGCCAAGTACTTAGGAGTCATACTTGACAACCACCTGTCTTTCGCGGCGCACATCAAAGCAGCTCGCGACCGAGCTGCCTTTGCTATGGGTAGGCTTCATTTCATGATTTCGGCAAAAAGCAAGTTGTCACTCAAGTGCAAGTTGCGCCTTTATACCGCGGTGATCCACCCCATTATGACGTACGCTTGCGTCGTGTATGCTCACACCAAGCCTAAGTACATCCATAGGATGCAAATTTTACAGAACCGGTTCTTACGTAGAGTCACGGGAGCCCCTTTTTATGTCCGTAATGACCGTCTACACGTAGACCTTAGAATGCCCACCGTCCTTCAGTTTATGAAACGTCTTTCGAAGCGTTTCTTCGATATCGCCATTAAACACCGTAATCCTCGGGCCGCCCGTTACGAACCCTCGCGCATTAGTACAGTACGCTATCCTAGGCATACCCTCGTCACTCCAGATGATGCTATCACCCTCCTCCAGGAGAGTAGCAAAGAGACTAGCACTCTTAAAAAGTTCCGACTCAAACCGCCGTCTTTCCGACCTAGCCGTCGAGGTCCGTCGCGACGTGCCGGTCCATGCCCTCCCCGACTCTCGCTCAGCCAGCCCGCGATGCTGTGCCTGTAGTTCAGCCCCTAAATAATGATACCATTCAGATCCAGCCTGTCCCCATGCAGCCTCCCCCAGCGACGCCCTAAGCTGAGGCTCGTACCCCACAGGGGGTGCCCTTAGCGTGTAGTCGCTTGGTTTGTAAGTTTTTATTGCCTGGCTGGAGGCCTTACTCTCAAGGCATCCACAGGATAGTCCGGTTAAGCAGACGACAACCTCATAGGTTGAACTGCGAGATGCCATTCACAAAAAAAAAACAAGAAATTTTCAGTATCATTAAGTATACATAAGTATACCTATGCATATTGATGGCAAAAGACTCGCCCTTTTTACATGGGACTTAAACATATCTTACGAAATATGAGTGTACTATGAACCTCTGCCTAACCGTAAAGGGGAAACAAATATTGCGTTATATTTACATTTTCGATGTCAGTTCCAGCATCCTTTACAACAAGCTGTGTTACCACAAGATCGGCTGATTTAATATGCATCCAAGGTGTCCAAGAGGTTCAACGTTTTAAATTGACTCGCAGCTCTGAATACCAAACCTTAGTTTAATTACATTGTCCTCTGCGTTACACTACTAGGAAATTATTTAAGTGAATTTAAGAAATGAGTTGGTGGCTGTAGCTTTGCAGGCTAATTTGTTATAGGAGGTTTCTGAAGTGATATTATTGTTGGTAGAGTTGTTTTGTGATTTTTTGTACAATAGTATGGAAATTTATTTCAGTTTATTAATTATAATGCCTTCCACAAAAATTTTACTTAAAAAATATACTACTGGTTGATAGGATCACCACGATGTTTGAATAAAATACCACAAATGTAATTTCTGTAAAATAAATATATATATTTACTAATGACATAAGCCAATATAGTAACAAAAATAAATTCATATTTATTTTGCCTCCATAGGCATAAAATCGTTGTCCAAAATCCATTTTCATGACCATTTTCAATTTGCTCTTATATTTCCATTTCAAATAAAATTTGAACACTTCAATAGCTTTCCAAGATCAAATACAAAAGCAATTACAGAATATTTAATATTTCAAAGAAAACGGACTTTTAGCACCAATGAACACTTTATTGTGACAATTAGCGATACTCAATTCAGTATAGAGGTACGAGTGTAGCAATAAATCTCGTAGCCACGTAGCCGCGTAGCTCGTAGCACTTCTACGTGTCTACGATGTCTCAAATACTTAGTTTATTTTAACACTCCTCGGTGAAAGCGGACCAAATAAGCTCCATTCTGCTTGTTACGTGCCGTTGAAAAGTTTTATTAGTTTTTAGGTTGGAAATATAAAAAAAAAGTGGGACTCCAAAAATAAGAAAAGGTATTTCTAGCACTGAATTAAGTTGATATTCAAAGAATTACAGGTCACTTCTAAGTATTTTTTTATGAAATGATATTCAATTGCAGTACTCTAAGAATGCTGAACTTTATGAGGTAGGTTTTTACGCTGTAAATCATAACTCTTTTATTGGTTCTACTTAAGGATGAAAAGTAGAACCAATTTTCTTCTCGAACTTTCATAAAATGAAGTATCTCTAAGAAAATAATGAATCAGTAAAATAACTAGCATATTAGTAGCAGTAGCAAACAATAAACTTAAAACAACTACGTTTCATCATTCATCATTTCAGCCGAAAGACGTCCACTGCTGGACATAGGCCTCCCCCAAGTAACGCCACATTGACCGGTCCCGTGCGCTTCGCATCCAGCGGATCCCCTCAACCTTCACCAGGTCATCGGTCCACCTAGTGGGAGGCCTTCCAACGCTTCGTCTTCCGGTTCGCGGTCGCCATTCCAGAATTTTTCGGCCCCATCGCCCATCCGTTCTGCGAGCAATGTGCCCTGCCCACTGCCACTTAAGTTTGGCAATTCTTCGGGCTACGTCGGTAACCTTGGTTCTCTTGTGGATGTCCTTATTTCTGATTCGATCACGCAAGGAAACTCCGAGCATAGCCCTCTCCATTGCCCTTTGGGTGACTTTAAGCCTTCTGATGAGGCCCATTGTGAGCGACCACGTTTCGGTTCCGTATGTAATCACTGGCAATACACACTGGTCATAGACTTTCGTCTTGAGACACTGCGGTAAGTTGGACGAGAAGATACTACGCAACTTCCCGAACGCTGCCCAGCCGAGTCGGATTCGACGATTGACCTCTTTCTCGAAGTTAGACCTACCCAACTGAACCGTTTTACGTTTATTGTTTGCCATTACTAGCAGATTCCCATTTTAAACAGTCTTTAAGAACACAAACTATTTAAGTAAAAATAAAAGATTCCTTATGTCATCAATGCTGCGCAAAACAACAGGGAATACACGGTCACAAAATAATGCTATCATCAGCTTTATGTAGCACTGGTATATTCTCCTGTCCTTGCTTGTCAGCAGACTGATACAAAAGAAAAATCTACAAAAAAGTTGCCTAAAAGCCGTTAGGTCTGTACAAAGTAGGTACTGTTCGAATCTAGAATTTATAAGAAAGTTTTCCTTGACACCTGTACAGTCCTTTAGTATTATATTATTACTAACTGTCAGTTCTTTTTCCCACGCATTCACTTACCTTAGATATTTGACGCTAGTTGGAACTTATTACAGAAACATCGTTAGTTACTTAGATATTGCTGTATGGTCACTCTGCGTCATCATAAATCATAACGTAAAACGTACACTTCTGATCAATGGATAAAGACACCAGCTTATGGTACTATATCATCATCAGCCTATAATGTTGATTTGATTTGATTTTTTCTTTTTTTTGATTGATTTCCACTCCTGGGACACAGGCTTCCTCTCTATGACAAGGAGTGGGCGTGGGTGGTGTGGGTGGTTTCGATTTTTTTAGTTCTAAGACATGCATAGATGGTTAGACGGTTTTCTCACGATGTTTTCCTTCACTGTTTTTGAGAGCAGCGGTGATGAAATAAATAACACAAAGTAATGCGCCTGCCTAGGTTCGAACCCGCGGCTTACTGCTCGTAAGTCGGGGCTGCAACCACTGGGCCATCGCTGCTCTATAAGTGTGGTTCTATATAAGACAATCAAACTCACATCACTTACATAGTCAAAAAGTGGAGAGTCTCCAAAAACAACTCTTATTGGAACGACATAAATGCCTTGTCACTGAGAACTTGTAACCACTGACAGATAAACAGTTAACTATAGGTAGGTGTTATCACGCTCATTGACGGTCAACCACTTTTCAACACACATACATGTCTCACTTATTATCGAGCATTATATCATCAAGCATTGAATACACTATTAGCATCATAAAACCAGGTGCACAATATGCTCTTAAAATAAACACCCAACCAATTTGCCACACTGCTAATTGACGGACAGACACGGATAGAAACTAGAAGACACTGTTGTCTTACTAAGGCCCGTACGATCAATAATTCAAACGTTCGGTGTGTACTCCGCTTTACCGTGCCGCGTCTAATCCGTATTTATTTCCCCAAAACAGCGGAACAGCTGGCTACAGTTTGCGTCCCGGAATTTATGTCCGTGCTCCTTGCGTCCCTGGGAAACACGTACGGTGGGGGTCGAGTCTTGTGTTGAGAGATTTACATTGAGAGATAAATGTATAGATTGATGTTAATTTTGGTGTAAAAAAATAACCCCATAAAGGTGGAAGCTTCAGAGTAGCCCGAGAAATATGTATATTATAAAGTTTTTTTTTTGTAATTTGCCAGTGTCAGGGCATATGTTGAAGAAAGTATGATTCTGATTACGGTTTGAGATTTTAAGTTGGACAAAAATGTCAAAGTGTCTCAAGTTTATTTTGGTTAAAAAACCTTATCAATTATACATTAGCTTATGCTAACTTAGGATGAAAACCATAAGAATTTCTATTTTCAGAGCAAAATCATGTAAAGCTCAGAGAAAATCTCAACAACAGGCTGATGCCTTAAACAGTTTACTTAGCCCTCTCCAAGCGCACACCAATCCACCAGATGCCCACCTGACCGCCTGTCAATGCTGCGGGCATCCTACTTTCCGTTTGTCAAATAGTAGAAAACATTTTCATATTTAGGACCAAAAAAACATCAAATTTTCTTTTAGCTTTACCTTTCGAGCACTACCATAATACCCCCCACACCTACAAGTAGACAGTGAGTGCGGTTCTATGTTTTGCTTATATTGTAACTGTCGAGTCATCTGGCGCGACACGACTGAGCCGATAATGCGTAACCTACATGTCAGGATTACGCAACGCGTAAACTTTTCACTTCAGTACATTTTCAGAGCCTAGATACAGATTTGGATGTACTAAGAAGAGATTTTTGTTGAAAGAGTATTAAAGTTCTTGAATAAAATGTTTGGTTAGACTGGTGGTATTTGGGTGCTGTATTATTCTGGGAAAATGGATGTTGAAAAACTACATGTTCAATATGTAAACGTGGTAAAGGTTCTTCTACGAAGTGAAGTCGAATTTTTACTACTAAGTTTTGGAACATTGAAGTGCATATTACTCAGTAAGTGACCTGTATTATGCTTTTCTTTTTTTTTCAATCGGCTTGATGGAGATTCAATTGGGTTTTCAATTATTAAATTAATGCCATTTATCGTGCTCATAAATAGTTTGTTTATAGCTTGAGTTTTAATTTTGAAAGCTATTTGAAAAGTTGCTGATTTTCCTGTTGCTTTTTGTTTTGTCTACTTCCTTAGTTGCGTTTTACGACACCCACGGGATAGAAGGATGCGGCCCTTGTAATGGCGGAAACCACAGAGTATCATATAAGTTAATTAACAGACAAAAGGGTCACGGCAATACGACAATTGGAGTGCAAAGTTGATGTAGTGACAACTTGTTACTTTATACGACTTTGCGAATAATTACTTTATCAAAATAAACGTGATACATTTATCATGTCGGGGTCACTAGTATAGAGGTGTTGTCGAGTGTGTAGGTAGGCAGAGGTATAAATAAAAGTCACTTCCTAAGGTAATCACGGTCGTATTGAGCAAAGTTCACACGCACAACACATGACAGTTAGAACGAGAATATGATAGTTCACAGATAGGGCACAGTCACAGTAAAGCCAAGATATACAAGGTGCTGAATTTGACGAGGATGCAAACATCCTCGTCAAATTCAAGGGGGTAACTATGCTAATGATTCTCGTCCCGAATCAATAATAAAATGGGTAGGTGATTTTTCTTTTTTTTCTTTTTAACGGAAATTGGCAAGTGTGAAACACCCGTGTTTTAAGCGAGGCCCGCCTGGTTCTTGCCTTATAACCTCGCTTACACACATACAAACAATCTCAAACATTTATTCGATCATTTCCTAGTGCCTAAACCACGTTAAGGGGGTTATTCTGAAATACTGACAAACTTAAATAACTAAAAAAATCTGCGTTAAGTAATAATTAACTAGGTACCGTAATTTTAATTGATTATTTATGTCGTTCTTGACCACCTCCTGAAATTTGATGAGGTTACAAAACAACACCTTGTATAGTTAATAGGCAAAACACGTATTCAACAATCGGTTGAAATGTCACTGAACAAAATGTGCGCACGCGTCGGTGCTAGGTTCGTACCGATTGAAGGTCATGGCAAAGGCATTCAACGATCGCGCGCTGCTCCCACTTCACTCGCTAGATCTACGTCACGAATTCACGATGACGTAGATAGCGCGATGTGCGATTTCAGTACACTAATCTGGGCCTCAAGTCTGCTATTTTTATGAACATCGTCATTCCATCACGATCCCATTGTCATTTTGCTAAAAGTCCGTAATCTGTTAAATTAATAATGTTCTGTCAAATTCTATGCAATTTCTTTCAATGGAGTATCAGTGGTTGACCATTGTGAAGTCATGATGACGCCATTATATTAGTAGATTACCAAACTTGTCAAAATCAACAATTATGAAATCAATGTTAGGCCATTTTGACACTATTGTAATAGCAGACTTGAGGCCCTGTTGTCCCGGTATCATCCGACATTATATCGATGTAAACAGTATAAAATGCCGGTGATGTGTAATAAATGGTTATTATAAATAAATGTGTATAAATGTGTTGTATTGTGTTAAAATTACAAATATAAAAACTAAATATAAGGTGTGTACCCTACACTTACATCGTCACTTACTGTATATATTCCATGATTATTATTCATATCGCGCCATGATCGCGGGATGACAAAAACACGAAATTATAATTATAAAGCGTGAACTGTTTGTATCTCCATCACCCAAAGCGTGACAGATAGAAAAGGCGAATAGCATTTAATCTACAAAGTATAGTACCTTCTATACTTTATGCGTATAGTGTTACAAACATCGAACGCTTTACTAAATTTTCTCTTCTTAACTCACCCACATAAAACTGCACCCTTCCCCCGATTCGATTCTTTCCAACAGCACTATTTCCTTGCAGCACATAGCTCAATGGGTAATGGATCGGCGCATTCATGGCTATCTGAGACAACATTCTAATTTAAATAGTTTGTGGGCAGAGATAGGGTCGCTACCCTCTATAAATCACTGGGAGGACCGCCGCCAAGCGTTTAAAAAGTTAAGCTGAGACGTTCTGCTCTCATTCCTTTTATTAACTCGATTTGGGGTGCGGGAGTTTCTTTAGTATTGTTTCTATAGAGCGGAAGATTCAAAATTTAATGGTGGTGTGGTAAGGACATTTAGTGAGTATTTTAGAACAATAAAATCAAACATTGAAAAAAGATCGACCACTTGGCCAGTGTTCAAATATGGTTTACAAAATATTAAACACATCCATAGTAATTATCTCAGCTCTTCGCACAATAATTACGACTAGGTAAGTAGGTAGGTATCACTCAAGATATTATTAATATCGTAATTATTGTCAAACAGCTGTTGGATATAATTAGAGAATGTGTTAAGCATAATAGATATTCAATTTCTATCTGTGATATTGTTATTGTCAAAGGTTTTGTATATGGCCACTGTAGAAACGAGCTTTGTCTACGGAAGAATCGACGTAATGACAGATAGACAATGACAATGTGTCAGTTTGTGGATTCTTCCGTCGACGTAGCCCGTTTCTATGGCGGTCAAGCTACGCGTGCTGGAAGATCATTATCAGATCTCAGAATATTCTATTACAGTACGGGCGACATAATCAGTCCAACTCGTCACTTCAAATTAAGCTAATTAGTGTGCAATTGGAGAGGCATATGTACAGCATTAACTGATGTTGATGATGATATTTTAGTTCCAATTAAAAATTCTTAACATAAAACCTTTTTTTTGAATAATCGAAATAAAGTTCTTTTTTCCATATTTTTTTATCAATACATGTTAAAAAAAGAGTTGCTGGTCGAATACCTAACCACTCCTTTTTTTTAGAAGTCGGTTAAAACTATTCCCTGACAAACCCTCAAAGAGAGTAGTTTCAGATTTATTATCACGAGCAGACGAAAGAGCAAATACACTTTATCCGAAGACCCGAGCTTCCAACCTGCAAAGGTGGGTAAATGACAAACATCGTGAGAGATAGAGGGAAAAAAAAAACAAAGAAATAAATGAAAAATCCATTACGGGGATAAAGGAAAACACCTCAATAACACTCAATGTTCTCGATACAGAATCGATTACCGCTAGTTTTAACAACACAAGGCAACACTATACTTGAAACGTTCGAGTAAATGGAGAAACGTCTAAAAGGAGACTTCCCCTTAATTGCACGAGTGAAACTAATAAGGATAGAGGTAATGCTGAAGTTTTAGTGGTGATAAAGAAGAAAATGTACGATGGTCGGAACTTTTCGATTTTAAATCGATTTAACGATTATCAGCTGATAGTATTGTATCATCGAAACTTGTAAATATTTTGGCCTTGACGATGATTTTGGTTCAAAACGACCAAAAGATGTACAATGTTCAAGTTGTACAAACTCGTTGAGGCAATAAAAACTTTAGGCGTAAGACTAAAAAAATAACTTCGTTGGTAACAACAAAAGTTAAACCAGTTTTTCATCTTGAGATTTGATTGTGTTCGCGTTTCATGGTATAGAAAAAGCACCAGTTATTTTGAAAGTTTCATTAACATTGACATGGCTTATCGTCACTTAAGCGAGATAGTTTTAAAAAACAGAAACAGGTTTTTTTAACTTTTATAAAAAAATTATAACACTTAACATACCTATTTAAAGATAGTGAGTGCTGCTGATTCTAGAAACTACTTTTTGAAGTCTATTAGAGGATTAAATCAATAACATTGTACTGTAAATATTCTCAAAGAAAATCATCATTTGCCTAGCCATGCTCCAACTATGAAAAAAAAAAAAAAAAAGGCTTAAAAAGGCTTCCTATTTACAGCCTTCCTTCTATTTGTCGGTACCTATTTTACATAGAAAATTATAAATAGAAACAATATTTATTTTTCAAATCCAAACTTGGTTAACTTTATCAACAAATCTGAACCAACAAATTAAAGTAAAATATACAACACTTCGCTAACCCACTTCTCAAGACCGCTCCACATTATAAGAAACCTATACTTTACGTTCTAAGCATCTGTATATAGAGCCCCAAGGAGCGTTGCGCCTAATACATTACCCAACTTATGGTCCGCAGTGAGGCCGTAAACCTCAGAACGTATGGAAACTATTGAACACAAAGGACCACTGGGAATACAGTCTTTGCAGGTAGAACTGCACTTTCGTAAAAATAGAAGCAGCGAAATTAATAAAATTCCGACGAAAATTCATTTTGATCCTGGCCCAAAAGTTTTCTAATCGGATCTTCTTGGAAAGGGTATCATGAAACAGTCTCTGGAGAAATATTTACCATAATGTTATTTTGGATGGTAAACGGGTTTTTAAACGCATAAACAGCGAGATTTGTATTGAATCAGAAAGATACCCAAGATACACACTGTTTTCATCCTGTGTAATATAGAGTTAATCAGCTCATAATGTTTTGCAACACAAACTAGTTTCGTACTCTTGTTATATAGTTATTGCTTTTTCTATTGCCAATGCTATCAATACTAACACAGTTTGCCATATGGAGCACTCAACATTGTAAACAAACTACATAGCTCGTAACATCAGTCGTAGCGAAAAGCACTAACCCACATTAGATAAATTGCATCGTCCATTGTTTCATTTCTATAGAATACGTCCATCAAGCTAGTTGAAATAATGTATGCAAGCAATAATGCGCCAACATCGACCATTGTCTGTTAAACCCATCATTCAGAACAACTTAAAAACAATATTGGAATTTATTATCCGCCTAAATAAATAAATCGAACAGATAACATTAACCAGTCAAGAATTTGAAAGCAAAACTTATTTAATTAATGTTAAATTATTCTAAAACAACATCCAAGCCTATTAACGGTCGGTATCAGAAATCTTGTAACTTTTCGCCTTTAAACTTGTGAAAGAAAAACGTTCCCGAAATTCAGTTGAAAATAAGCTCCCCGGTCTCGCAGCGATTACCATAAAACTTGTTTAAATGGTAATATTAGAAGACGTCACTTGCCGCAATCGTCTCCCTTGAGGATTTTAACCAAATCTATCTCAACAAAAATACATACACTGATGAAATTCCCTACTTCAACTTTGTAGTACTGTGGAACCACTTATAGCGTTAGTCGGGACTATTTTACGCTGTGGCACTGTGACATAGCGATTTCTACGAGTCAGGATTTTTCTATTTCAAGGTGGTCGATTTCATGATGTCAGTTTGACGAAGGACTATTATGGAATTTTAGCGTCAGTCCGATTTTGAATACTGAACGGATTTGAAATGTGTAGGCTAGGTACTGAAATAGATTGGATATGTGATAGACTTCAATGATAAATTAAAAATACGTTATTACATTTAAAAATCTATTCGAGTCTACTTTCATGGCTGAGTGAAGAAACTGTTAGTGTGCTGAGTAGGAATAATTCATTATTGTATTTCACTTTTAAAGTTTGGAAGATTAGAAACATTCATGAAATAATGAAGACAGTTTAAAGGGTAAAGCTTTAAATTGAAATGGTTGCTAGTTTAAAAGTAATAGCTCATATTTAAATTTATTTTTTGTTTATGATTGAATTTTGGGCCATTTAAATAATTCTTTTTTTAGTTCTACAAAATGACGTAAAGATACGTTAGCCCTTAAATAAAATTTCCCAGGTATTTCATTCAAATATACAGATGAAAACCCTTGTCACGGCCGAGAATTAATCTCAGAGTTTGAGCACTGAATAGGACATTATGGAAGTGGGTCAGAGGTATACTTCTGTAAGAATAGCCATGCCCTGAAAAGGATTCGACTTGAATAGTAGCAAATTACTACTGAACTTTTGGAGGTGCTATTCTTTGTTAACGGTTTTTTTTTTTAACTAAGCATAAATAATATCTATCTATACTGGGTGTAACGGAAAGGGTTTATACATGCTTAAGGGTGTGCTACAGACCATCAAACTGAACATGTTTCTCATCATAAAAAAATTTTTGCAGCAAAAAAAAATATCAGCAACACTGCTTTGCAGTCTGGTCAAATTCAAGGAGGTAACTATGCTACTGATTCTCGTCCCGAATCAATAATAAAATGGGTGGATAAATCTGACCCACCCGTGTTTTAAACAGGGCCCGTTCGATGCTCACCCTATAACACCGCTTTCACACATACAAACAATCTCAAACGTTTATTCGATAATTTCTAATTCCCTAAACCACGCTAAGAGGGTTATTCTGATATACTAACAAAATTAAACAACCAAAAAAATCTACGTTTTTTAATTATTAACTAGGTACCGTAATTTTAATGGATTATTTACGTCTTTTGTGACCACCTCCTGAATTTTGACAAGGATTCAAAACAACACCTTCTATAAAAATCAATTTCTGTTCGTTTGTTTCGTTAAAACTGGAGAACGGCTGGGCCGATTTAGCTAATTTTGGTTTTGAAATGTTTATCATAGTCCAGGGAAGGTTTAAAAGCTGAGAAAGGTATGGTAGGGTAGGGTAGAGTAGATAGGTCGGTAGATAGGGTAGGGTAGGTAGGTATGCATGCAGGGTACAGCTAGTATAATAAAGAAGTAATAATAAATAATATATTATAAAGAGGTAAAGAGTCAGTACTGCTTTCACTCTTGAAAGCAGTACTGACTAAAATTAATAATAATCAACTAACGACGGGATTATTTCTCGATCTATCTAAGGCGTTCGACTTGGTCTCGCACAACATGCTTTTTCAGAAGTTAGAGTCTATGGGAATTAGAGGACCGCCACTACATTGGTTAATGTCATACATATCCGGCAGACAGCAGTGTGTTACAATCACTAATATGAATGCCAATAAAGATATGGTTTCATACCACTCCGCATTTAAAACCACCAAACGAGGCGTTCCCCAGGGCAGTATATTGGGCCCGATTTTGTTTCTCCTTTATGTGAATGATATTGTTGCCATAACTAATCATAAATGCTATTTGTTCGCTGATGATATTTCGATAATAGTGTCTACCGATAAAAAAAGTAAATCAATAACTGATCATGAAACAGATATTAATAATACAATAGAAAATCTTATAAGTTGGCTTAATAATAATAATTTATGTATTAACCTTAATAAATCAGTATATGTACAATTTAATAAATCTTATAATAACAAATTTAATTTTACATTGAATATATTAAAACTTCAAAAAGCAGCACAAACTAAGTTTTTGGGAACGATCATAGACGAACATCTAGACTGGAAAGCTCATATCGATAGCATATGTAACAAAATCAATAAATTCGTATACGCTCTTAGAAGGATTAAAAATGTTACAAATATTAAAACAGCTGTAATGTCCTATCGTGCATATGTGGAGTCCTCGCTGCGATATGGACTAATTGCATGGGGAAATAGTACCGACCATAATAGAGCATTTATCGCTCAAAAGAAATGTGTTCGAGCCATTCAGGGCATTCCACCAGACGTATCTTGTCGACCATTATTTAAAAAACTCGGTCTGCTACCACTACCCTCACTATATGTTTATGAAACATGTATGTTTGTACGCAAACACAAATACCTATTCAGAACAGCAGCAGATGTAAGTTCTAGAAATCGGCGTGACAAACTTAGACTTGTTTTAGATGAATTCCCTCGATCAACAAAATATAGTAAAAGCTGTTTAGCCATGTCTGTACGTATATATAACAAATTACCATGTAAACTTAAATTATTAAATGGCAGACTGTTTAAAATTCACTTGTTTAAATGGCTAAATGATAATAATTTTTATAGCATTAAGGAATACCTTGAACATAAGTTGTGTTAACCAATTTGCATGCTTTAGTCTTAAGCAAAACATGTATGAACTTATCTTTAACTCATGTAACACCTCTGTATACCATGTTTTACGCAAATAAATAAATATGAATATGAATATATAAGATTTTTTTAGTTTGGATATAGGGAAATCCGAAAAATTCTTTTAGTTATGTGAAGTCCCGGATAGTCGTATACTTTATCGAATAAAACATTCCCGTGCGATAATTTCCGACCATAACGCAGGCGAAGCCGCGGTCAAGAGCTGATTGATGATAAAGAATTGGTTTTAAAGTCTAGGATGATAAAATAAAAAATAAAAGTTTATTAAAACATTTACAGGTTTTAAGTTTCTTGTTCTTCTTCATGTTTTAGTTTGAATTTTAGCTTTCAAATTCGGTCCGATTTTTGGACAGGCACGTTCGTGTTCCCTAATTCTTAATTGTTATCTGGCGTATTTATGAAAAATGTCCGTATATAAATAGCAATTAACCGGCTTACATCCTGGGGGTGCAATGACTTATAAGCTAAAGTCGTGACTGGGGTACGGGAATCTTTAGTTAATAGGTACGCACGTGAGAAGAATTATCTTAAGATTTTTTTAAACAATATTTTTGTAGGTAGCTTTTTAACCTCTAAGTGTTATTACAATGAAAAAATAAAGAATAGGAGAAATTAAAATGTTTAAAAAATACCTTAGAGGTTGGCAGTGGTAGAAGAAACTAAAACCCTCAGTAGGTCTAAGAAGGAAGCAGAAGTTCGTATTAATGAGTGATGAAAAATGATATAAATGCTGCTGAGAAATTTCACGACCACACTTTCATCAAACATTGATAATTATCAATAATTTTATCATCGGGCAACTAAGGTCCATACATAAAATACTCAAAATAGTCTCATACAATAAAAATAAACTGAAACATATTTAAAAACCTTATTAACTAAACATGTAATGTTGTCGGCGTCGATTATTCTCCTCAGTACGTTGATTGAAGATCAATGCAATAAATTAATACAATGAAGCCCACTCAACTGTTGCTTTGTCTGATTTGTCAGCTCATAATTTCTATGTATTGGTCATTAAGAACACCTATAATTTATGCTAAATATTTTACAGCGTCCTTAAGCGATGCTTATTCCAGAGTATCTGTAAGCATCTAGAATCTAGCTTCATCGTTAGGAGGTCCCTAAAGAACCTCGGCGTCTAGACGCACATAACTCACAGAAGACGTTTGTTTACATATTAAAACGTCACGCGTAGAAAATCAAGTGCTAGGTAGTTTTGTATGTCAATGATAGTGTAAACGTGTGGAAGATGGAGTGCTTTCAGTTCCTTTGGGCTTTGGAAGTAGCGAAAAAATGCCAGAGCAATATTATGGTGTAGGTACGATTCGATTGACTGTCTGATTGGTTGAGTAGTCGCAAGCCCAACTACTGAGCATGAGGGCCTGGGTTCGATTTGATGAGGTTTTCATTAGGAATTTCTTAGTAACAGCCACAGAGTCTGGATTTGTGCCCGCTTGATAGCAATAGGCGCGTCCCCTATTACATAGGACTTAAAAATAACAGTCAGAATGTGGGTGTACAATAGGTACATCTCTGCCTAACCCTTCGGAGGTTATAGGCGTGTTTTTATGTTAGCTAGTTATACCTGTTCATGTAAAAACACTTATGACTAACGATCTAGATTTTTTTTTTAATAATGCAATATTTGGAGCCGATTTTCCTCCATTTTGCTAAGTCCTCGCCTTAGTTGTCCTATAAAAACCTGAAAACTTCACATTTTCAGTAATCAATGTACTAAACGTAAACAAACCATCGATTAAAGCTAACAACAGCATTCTATTACTAAAAACACACTTAGCACGATCACTTGAACAAACAAAGCAATTCGTTTGGCGAATTAACGATATCGCGGGGCGCCTTCCGCATAGTAAGACGTAAAGAAATTTAATTAGCGTTCATTGAGATAATTCACTGCTTCCACAATAGGCCGGCGAAAGACAACTTTCACTAAGTATTTGGACATACGGTTTCAGTGGATGAACAACATTATTAGCACGTTTTGAGAACTGACGCAATGCTTAAAAATTACATAAAATACCATTGGCAGCGCTGCAAGTGGCGCCACCTGTTTAGTACAAAGTCACTAGCAACTAACGAAGGTGGTCGGATAAGAGTGACACTGGCTGATGATTGTCATTCTAACGGAGCATCGTAAAGGTGGTTGACGTGGCGGTCGGCGGCTACCATCGAATGACAGATCATGAACCGAAGCCGCTCACCTCAATACCACGTCTCACGAGGAACTGCCATGTTCAGCCCAATCCTGGAAATACCAACTTTCGAAGCATGGAAACGCTTTTTTTCTTTATGATTTTCTTTAGGATTGACAAAATATGATGGATTGATAGTGTGACTGCTCCTGAATTACCCCAGGCTGAATAAAATTTTCGTTTTTCCTAAATCATATTAATTCTTAAAACTAAGGTCGGTTTCCCCCGGAGGGGAAAGGGTCGTGCCCCGCCATTTCCGCACGACCCTGTAAGGCTCGTCCCTGACTGGTCACCTTCCCACCGACATAGAGGACTGAATTCCCAATTTAGGGCAGCCCTGTCCCGACTTTGAAAGCTAGGGGACAGGGAGGGGATACAAGGTGAAGTTAATATTGGGAATTCACTGTTAATACACATACATTAATAATATCAAATCATATCAAACAATACAACAGTAAAGTATGAAGCTAATAAGACAAGAGGTCGCAAAGATATTATATAGGATGACATAGTCAGTAAGGAGAACGTTACGCTTGCGCTTAAGAATTTCATTATTTAGTTACGTTAATTTTACGATTCAAACATAACGAACGAACCCATCTCTATGGCATGTAACCGGTTACAATAACTGCCCCAGTACGTGACTGTTAGACCTAAGCGCATAGGTTCACTAAGAACACTGCTACGAATTCTAACAAATCACGCTCCCTAAACATTCTTCACATGTCTTTCTCAATCCTAAGGCAGGGTCCTGAGGAGTCCAGCTGCCATTGAGGAAGGCATGTTTGTGTAACTGTCCCTACTCGCGTACTTATCTTAGTAACCTTCTTACGGCAATCTACCCCTTCATTATGATAACACACAACTTGCGCAAGCGCACCGTAGGTTCAGTCTGTAGCAGAACATATTGCGATTGTTATTGATGGCCCGAAGTGGTAATTCTATCGTCACTTCTCATTTATTTAATCTCCCCCATGTCGTGATTGCGTGTCTCGCCAAACAGTGTCGATTCAGTAATGGGCCTACAAACAGCCAGGTTTGGTAACGAGACACAGCCAGTCCCTAGCGTTCCTTAGAACGGAGTTATCAATTCATTTTGGAATACTTTGTGAAACCTACCCCCTCTCCCCAATATTGGCCATTAATACCTACGCAATGTTTCTGAGCTAGACCTTTATAGGAAGCAGTATACATCAGCAGCGTTTGGTTGATTAGTACTAATAGTACAAGTCAGCATTATAGCCTGACTAACAGTATAGGTTGTTTTAATACAACTGCGAATATTACGGTTCTGCCTTCCATTTTGGTACGTCAGATAACAGTCAGATAAGCACATGCGTCAATAATAGTCGGGTGTATTAGTGTACAGTGTACAGTGATGTAATGTAAGTGTGCAGTGTACGAAAGGCTTTCCCCGTCTCCCTATAACCAAACGTAGATGACGGATAATTGCCAAGGTACGGATTAGGAGGTGGACACATACATAGTACATGAGATAGTAGTATACATTGCGGAAGTAAGTGGCTCCGTCATGCTGAAATAAATGATTATTAACAGCTCCTTTGTACTACCACCAAACTGCTACTATGTGCTAAGAGTTAATTAAAGTTACACTTACCACGTGTTAATTTAAAGAGCTTACAAGTCTCTTACAGAATACTGCACACATTACCAGTGTCGCCTCCGCCGCAGCTCATCTCCTTCTGTGCCTCGACACTCACTTTATCTAGACTTAGGTATTACTACTACTTATATTTAACGTATAAAATACGAATCACTCTCTTACAACAGCCTACTCGAACATGAACATCTTGGTACCAAGACTACGCTAACTTCACGAGCCTAACCTAGGACGTCCTAGCTTAAACCTTACACGCCCGAACTCTTCCGTGATCACATAACCCACCGTCCACTTGGACATAGCCTCTTGGTATTCACCAAATCTCCTAACTTAATTAGCTCACATCGTCCGAGCCCTATAGCGATCTAAGACCGACTGCCCTTCCTTCATCTCCCAAAACATCCTTCTCAAAAATGCCACGACCGGCTTAAGGTTCCTTTTTGCGTGATATCTTAATTATTTAACAGCCCCGTTTTTGTGCAACCGTCTCGATTGTTTTAAGAGTTTGGGTATTCGCATTCCTGACCGGGGTTTATTGCAACCAGATGTGATTCTGCTATTGTAAGTACCGCTTAGAAATCTGATATTTTATCGTTTCTTAAGAGCCCTCTTACATTTCGGCTTTACGGTAATTTAGGTATTTTACGCACCGAGCGGGCGGCGACTTACGCGAGCAACACTTTCTTTCATTCTATTCTCTCGCTCGCACCATTTTACTGCAAGTATTCCGACTAAACGATCTTGATCTTCCGTTGTACAAGTTTTCAAAAGATGGAATTAATTTATTTTGATATATTTTGAATTATTTAAGATTCTTAGTATTGACGTATGTATACATAATATTTTAATTGTTACGCAGTAATCGATTGTTAAACTTTATCAGTAGCACAGAAATGGAAAAATGGTACTATAGACAATAATATGAAAGTACTTTTGTGAGCTATTTTAAAAGAGAGAGAATATTATAATCAACGCTGTTCGTATTAATCAAAAAATTCGTTCAAGTCATCTGGGATATCATTTTCCTAACGCGGTCAAAAACGATCGCACGTGTTTTACAACCCAGGTCCAGGAATCACTACCTACCTGCGCGCAAACCATAAAGGTTTACGGACAGTTAATTAGCGCTAATTGTTCACTCTAGTATTTATGATTTCAGGTGTCTGTCTCAAGTGTAAAACAATGTATACCAGCGCATTTACTAATGATGATTACTAGAAAGTAAAAGCCGACCACATGAAACACAAGCATTCAGGTGTGCTCGAACAAATTTCTTTGAAAAATAAACAATACCTTTATACCATCGCATTCTATAACGATATTTGATAAACAAATATGTCTGTCTTATATATTTTGTGTGTTTAAATAAATAAATAGTACGGT
This sequence comes from Cerastis leucographa, assembly GCA_963082945.1. Lineage (NCBI taxonomy): Eukaryota > Metazoa > Arthropoda > Insecta > Lepidoptera > Noctuidae > Cerastis > Cerastis leucographa. The sequence goes on along the minus strand of OY720356.1, from coordinate 11,747,336 downwards.
TGCAACCTGTTTGAATAAATCATACAAATGTTAAACAATTTTTTTTATTCGGTATAGTCAATTACCATATTTTTAGATTAGAAAAATATTTGCCGCAACGGCATTGATCGAGCTTTTCATAAAAAGCTTGTAACTTGGGTAACATATTCAAAATCCAAAATTGGTCGTCGTTTAAGTTTTTTTGTTCGAACGGCCGTGTCAAAGGTAGATCACATTTTCCTATTATAATATTTTCTTGTTTGCTCAATTGGGCTAGTGCTACAGGTTCGTTGTCTCTACCATGTTTTATGGATGAGACATTATCTAGATTATAACTATATAAAATAGTTTTAACAATAGGAGCAGAATTATGGTTAGGCCGTCTTTTACATATTTTTGAAAATGTTGATGCCGTAACAATGCATCGACGTAACTCCAGCCACAAAGCCCTTTCAGCTTGTAAAATAGTAGCTCGTTCTATTTCGTGACGATTTGCACATTGATCTTGACGATTTTTCAGAAATAGAGTTTTTCCATTCTCATAATCTTCTGCGCTCGTATCTGGGCGCTGATATTGGCTACCATAATCTTTTTGACCAAAATTAATGCACTTGCGGCTGCGTTTGGTTCGCTTCATCAAACTACGGGCATTTTTGGCTTCTCTTTTCTTCGCTTCTCAAACTGGTGTTCCAGATTCTAAAAAATAAAATAAGCAGGCATGGTAAAACAGGCACGACTAATAAAGAGTAATGCACTAAGAAAAAAATTAAAGCGTTTTTCTCGTGAAACTACGTCTTCGTCTCGTCTCTGTCGTCTCTACTTTGAGATAAGATGTTATTTAATTATGTAAGTGAAAGCACAAAAAAAACACTTTCAAAAGCATGTGTATATTTCAGCTAAAATCAAAATAACTATGATGAGTTAACTATCTGGTATAAATAATAACGTACAAAATTTATACTAATTGAAATATTATACTATACGAAAGTTAATACTTACAACGATCAAGAGCTGCGGTCGTAGTACTCGTAGTTGACGATACGCTAGCACGCACACACAAGCAACATTTATACGGCACTCAACGCACACCACGATAGCATCGACACGAGCAGCGCGCGAAATGAACTGACATAGATCCGACCTCGACAAGCGCTCGCGCAATACTGATCGCAGATGGCCGGCGCAGTGAAATATATGGTAGTTTTATTTAATTAATTAAAAAAATATAGTAGCGATTTAAAAAGTAAAAAAAAATAGTGTAATTTAAGCAAATGTTGATGATAATTTTGGTGTAAATTTTACTTCAAAATGATGTAGAACTTCGGAGATATTGAGGCTTGTTTCAAAGCCTTTTTTGGTCGATAATTGAATTGTGTACAATTTTTTTTTCCTTACATGAAAGGCATATAACGAAAATTTATTCTGTGATTATTAAAGTATAGGATATTAGGGACATAAATAAAAAAAAAATGATGTTCAATATTCAATAGAATCTACCAATTAGAGCTCCCAAATCATGTCTCCGTGAGTTTTTGCCTAAACATGCATCGGGAGAATGATTATTACTCAATAAGTAAATAAGTTATTTAAAATTCACTCTGAGCTTATTGTAGTAGACAAAACGAACTATTTGTAACACGTAATTGTTATTTCATGCAACTAACGGAAGATATCCAATTTCATCGAGGAAACCATGCAATCTCGCGTTTTTTTGTAATACTCCTCTTAAGAATTCTGTAAAATATTACATTCGGCCTGTCGACTGGCAATTGTCTATAGTTTGTTTCCCATGAAATAAAGAATTTATGCCTTTCCAAGTGTTCCAAGACTGCTTCACAATTCAAAGGAAGAAATAACGTTTCGTTATTAATTACGGTTTACTTGTCAGGCTGTCAAACCATAAAGTAGAGGTTTAATGTGTTTCTAAGTGGCCGATACCGTGTGATGATTTTGAAATAAAAATCAAGATTAAGATATTTGGTTAATAATTAGGAGTACGTGACAGACAGTCACAATAGCTTATGTCAATCAAAAGCTTTTGACTTTTGACCATCATCGTTGACAGAATGTCACTTTGTCTACACTTTAAACAACTTATATGTGCTGGCGGTATAATATGAATGAAGTACCAGGTTTGTTATATTGATGCATTGTTTCTTGACACGCAGCCTACCTTGAACTGCAAACTTAAAATGGTCATACTATAGGCTTTCAGATGTTCTCAATTACCCTTGAGAAATAATTTGGAATCGAATTTTGTTGGATAGTCTATCCACCAGTATGTCACACAGTTCTAAACAACAGATCTTGATCCAATTATCTAACTCTAAGACAAGATAAGTAACAAAGCTGAGACGAAACACTCGGAACACCGGTTGCGTATCAATTATTCAAGAGCTATTTATTGTTTTACTATACAGGGGTAATAAGTGGGAAGTTTGTGTTGTTTCTTGTCAACTGATTGCATTGCTTCTAACTGGGTAAACAGAATATTTAATTGTTAATGTTTTAGAACAATTGCATGTAAAGCACAATGTAGCTATTTATTTACGAGCAGTGGAGCCTCAATGGTAACGGCTCCGACTTACTTGATCCATTTTTTTTCCTTTTCAGGTACGGAACCCTAAAAACAATTATAAATATTACTATTAAACAGGCTGAATATTAAATAATAATAATTATTCTAAGCAGCTATTTATGTTTTGTTGAACGAACATTATCACGAATAAAAGATATCATAAGCGACAAGACCGGAGCTGGTCAATAGTATGTTAGAACTTAAACTTTCACTGGATATTTTCCATGAATATTTATTGTTTTAAATTCAATATTCTATAATCACGGAAGATATCCCGTAAGAACTGTGAAAGTTTAAAACAGTGTCCAATAGTATGTTTTCCTTACTGAACTTTCAGAAATATTTCTTATTTATTTATTAAAAACAAGGCTAATATAAAACTTTATTTAAGAACTATGCGCCCCACAAAACCGTTTTCACGGTTTGTCTGTGTGAACGGAACAATATGTTTAAAGTAAATATTAATAGTGCGGACACTTAATTAATACTAATCTACTTGTAGCTAACAATCTATAAATCATAGAACCTACTTATACCGTCCTCCAACAATCTGCAAACCATTTTCTTAAATAAATATGGTTTACAAACTCCTAATTCTAAGGAAGACCAGTGAAAGCAACTACTGCTCAACATTGGTCTCCTCATAAACCTCCTTCTATTGCTCTCTCTAAACTTGTCATTATCTCTTGCTGTCAGACGTTTCATAACTGTCTTGCTGATAATAATATGATGAGTTACTACTACCGCCACCTAGCGCTCACAAAATGTCAAACATGAAACGGTGCCATAAAACTCCAAGCACCTAAGATTTCTCTGTGGCACAACTTTATGGTTACATGTCACACCGTATAATATTTTATAACCAATTCTAGCTATCCTCTTAGAGCCCGTAATATATGCATAAACAAGCCCAGACGCCATAATATGAGTTACACCGCAATGCACTCGAATATTACACATTAACGTGAATGTTAGAAAATTTGGATGTGACTTCTTAAAACATTTGGTGGATAATGTGAAAAAATAAATGGGTATTTTGCATGGGTCTTTATGATAGTTTACAGGTTTAGACTTTGTCTTTGTTGTTTTTTCTTGTCTAGATATTTCACATAGAGATGAATGAATGTGTCCAAAGATGTAGGCAAAAAAATATTTGTGCACTAAATGAGAAGCATTCTTTACGCCTAGAAATATTAAGGTTTCATGTACTGTATACATGCCTGAATCCAAAACATGACTCCTCGTCTTGTTCTATAGTATTCTGTACCCCTGATAGGTGCCGATGTAAATGTTTGCTTCCCGCAAAAAAAAAAACGTTATGTAAACCAAGCGTAGTAATCAGGCGGTTTGTTTCTCACAAAGAAAGAATTAGGTACAAGCATTGTAATTCAGTAGTATTATCTCCATAATCTTTCTTAGGTGATACACAGCTTCCAGCATTTGCAAGACATTTTCTACCGTTCTCTTTCTAAAATAAGCATCTCCTCCACCCTTTCTTACTCAAGAACATAACCCTTTTAGTAGTTCCACGTGATTCCAACACAGGTCGGGTAACTTCGTGTTGTCGTAATGTAAAACGTCCTGGTCGCGTTATTATTATTTAACTTTGTAGCTGCGAACAAATGTTGTCCCCGGTTGTAACCGACAACCGCTGGAATGGAGTTCCAAACTGCGAAATTACTTTTTTGTGCGTTAGTATTTTTTTTGTGTTGTTATGTCAAAATAATCTAACTTTGTGTGGAGACTGTTGAAGGAAAAGGTTAGTGTTTTATTGCAAAAGGTTGATAACTGGAACCAACTTTTGAAGTCCGATTTTCGAATTTGTTCACGATTTTCTGGAAATAGGATTGCAAGGTTTAGTTGTAGCATTTTCGCGTTAACACACATTTATCCTACAAAATTTTTAATAAAATACTAAAATCGACGACGGTTATTTCCATACATTATTTTCAAAATGTTGAGCTGTTCTTATACAATTACATAGTAAGTACCGTGATCTGAGGTGGAAATTCCCAGGGTACTCGAGACCCTTGGATTCAGTTCTAGAAACTCCTTACTTTAGTGTAATCATCAATTCAGCCTACTCGAAATACGTAAACAAAATGCAAATTGCGAACTTTAAAATCTATCTCTTGTAATTGCTATCCACGATTAAAGGTCAACTCTTGGCAAATACCTGACATTTAAACCTAGTTGTTTACAGTGTACTTATTAGGACAGCTACTCTAAATTAACGGCGCGAGACTGAACGTAATCAATAAGGCGAGGATCGGGAAGATGAAGTTAAAACAGAGTTCCCTTTACATTGGGGAAGGTCGAGGACCCTCGGTGTCTAGATGGTCCTTGAAGTGAGGGATGGCTCGATACACGGACATAGTAGAGGAACTTTCGATATTTGGGGAAATGTGATCAATTTTTGAGTCAATTTCGAAAAGAATTTGTGTTAATGAGTCAATTTCGAGCAGGAACAACACTCAATGGAGTGTTGTTCCTGCTCGGTCTTTCCATAAATCCTTTTGCCAATGATTCATTAATCATTGAAATGATCAATTGAATTGTGTAACCCATTCAAAAATTGAATTTAATTGAGTTTTGTTTAGACACCAAAAAGTATTCCGGTAAACCCTTTTTAAAGTATTTTCCGTCAACAGAACAAAATCATTTATCAGTTTTCATCAAATAATTCAATTTCAAATTTATTGACATTAAATACACAAACAAGAACTTCATAACATCTGATAAAGCACCTTAACCAAAACTGATAATTTGTATCCCAAAGTGTACGTACATTCGTCGCATGCTGACGAAGACTCTTGCCAAACTTGAGCGGAGAGGCGGATGTCTCGACACTGTCAAACTCGAGAACAAAGACCTGATTATGAATACACCGATACATGCTTATGCCAACGTAAATTATCGTCTGGTTGCTAGTACATTTTTTGGGAGAGTTTCTTGACTTTACTGAGGAAATTTTCACGCGAGTGTGAAAATTAAATGAGTAGGATATAGAATAACGAAAAAGAGTGGCAACTCTGGTTTCATTTAATTTCTGAGTTATTCATGAACGAAAGTATGCACATCATATGAAGCTATAGCGGTGTTTTTTTTGAATATATTATATTGAATATAATTTTATTAATTTTGCCCAAAGGTTTTAATTAATTGAAATAAATGTTGGTGTATTAACTTAATAAGCCTCAAATTTTTCAAATAGCGATAGGTTATATTGTATGCTTTTGTTTTTATTCTTTTCTCAATATATATTCTTTTTTTTATATATAATTTCAAACCAAGTATGTATAGTACTCTTAACTTTACTTTAATTAAAGTGGTGTGTTTTTAGGGTTCCGTAACCGAATGGCAAAAAACGGAACCCTTATAGATTCGTCATGTCTGTCTGTCTGTCCGTCCGTATCACAGCCACTTTATTCCGAAACTATTAGGACTACACAGCTGAAACTTGGTAGGTAGATGTATTCTGTGAACCGCATTATGATTTTTGTACAAAATTTAAAAAAATATATAGATAAGGATATCCTCCCACACATGAAACTAAAACTAAAAAAAAAAAAAACGATCAAACCTATACGTGTGGGGTGTCTGTAGATAGGTCTTTAAAAATGACATTGAGGTTCCTAAAACATTTTTATTCAAAGTCAATCTTTTGAAAGACAGACACTTCCAAAGTAGTAAAAAGTGTCCCCCCCCCCCTCTAATTTCTAAAGTAAGAGGATGAAAATTCTGAAAAAAATATGGGGATGTAGAACGTAAAAAAAACTTTCAACGAAAATTGGTTTGAATAAGATTTGATATGTAGTTTTTGAGATATGGGACTTTTTCACCAAACTGCAGCAGTAACTTTGTTTTTCATTAACTTACTATGAAAAACAAATTTAGTTTTGCGGTTGAGTGAAGGTTTACTAATGAATGACCGTTCAAAACATTGTTATTATATTGTTTGGGGCTATGGAACCCTGTGTGCGAGTTAGACTCGCACTTGGCCCATTTTTTGTTTCTGTGCTCACACCACAAATTTTATGTCTATACGTGAGGATTTGTCATTGGCTCTCTGGTGACTATTGTTCCCTTTTTTGTTTGTTTTTATTACCTGTAAGTCCTCCATGTTCTAAATAAATAAACAACTAACTACTCAAATAATAAAAAACACAGATTCAACTTTCAATACACATAATTCAGAAAGTTATTTGACTTTATTTTCGCACGTTACTTCATTAACATTCACTCGCATTTTGCACTCCTTTTTCACAGTCTAGCGCGAGTTATTACGATCATTCGAGTAAAAATAATATGACCTTAAATAAGCATGAGGTAGAAGGGAATCCATTGGAATTTTTATTCAAGATTAAATCAAGTGTGAATTTGATCTGGGTTCGACTTATCTCACCACGTCACGTGACAGTCGGGTGCATACGTTTTCAGGAATCAAATAAAAGGACTTTTGAAGTGGACTGTGTTATGGAAAGAATTTTAAGTAAGTAGTGGTTTGTTGTAGTTTCAGGGAGCAGCCTTTTTATATAAATTTGTTCTGCTGATCTTGATTACATATCATCACACTTCTTATTCCCGAAGGGCTATGCAGAGGTGTACCTAATATTACACCCACATTTCGCCAATAATGTATGTTTAAGTCCCATGTAATAGGGGGCGAGCCTATTGCCATCAACCGGGCACAAATCCAGACTTTATGGCTGCTACTGAGAAATTCCTCATGGAAAAAACTTATATCAATTTGCCCGACCGGTGACCTGGGAATCGAATCCAGGACCTCATGCTCAGCAATCGCGAGGCAATTGTAAAGTGTTGTTAAATCTCATATATCATGGTCAATCCTAACTTCCTAACTAATATTATAAATGCGAAAGTAAGTTTGTTTTTTACGCTTTCACGCGAAAACTACTCAACCGATCATCATGAAACTTTGTACACATATTTTAGGAGGTATTAGAAGTAACATAGGCTATACATATATCATCACGCTACGACCAATAGGAGCGGAGCAGCAATGAAAAATGTTGCGAAAACGGGGAAAATGTGACGCAGACAAAGTTGCGCGGGACAGCCAGTATTACATTAAAGTCTCTACAGCAAATCACAGCCATATATCTAATACACTTGACATAGAAAGTCGTCACCTTAAACAAAATCAATTTATTTCAATTTGGTATCTAAAATTGAATTTCAACTGCTACAGTCGAAATGCGGTCAAGTCAACGGAAATTAATCGGACGAGAATAGAGATTTAGCGAATTTAGTCGGAGACGTATTACCAACGATTGACGTTGTCTCTGAGAGTTTCAGTACGAAAGTGCTGACTAAATAGTTCTTACTCTGTATTTTGGTTTCGTATTTTAAATTCAACGAGATTATATTTTTAGGTTGCGTTGTTTGTTTTAGTGCATTTTTTTTCGTGTATGCTTTGTGTTTTTGTAACGATTGCTTTAGGTCGATGTATATATCAAAATAAATGTAAAAATATTCGTGGGTAAAAACCAGAACGAAATAATAGTTTTTTAGATGCCCAATGATCTGTGGGCCAAAATAACCACTTTCTGGAGCCCTGACACAGCCAGAAGTCGTCGCGGTAGACCTCGTAAAAGATGGAGGGACGAGTTAGACAAGACCAGCGACCAGTGGTCCATATTGGCCCTGGATCGAGACAATTGGAAGTCGTGGGGAGAGGCCTTTGCCCAGCAGTGGGATGACGCAGGCTAGCAGTATCAGTATCAGCATGTTTTAAAGGTATCAATAATAGACTGTGTTTTGTAGGTATCAATAATAGACTGCCGCATTGGTCTAGTGGTCGCAAGCGTAACTATTGAACATGAAGTCCTGGGTTCGACTCCCAGGTCGGGAAATGTGTTATTGGGTTTTTCCGTCAGGAATTTGTCAGTAGCAGCCAAAGAGATACCACGCTACATCACGCCTGTAATCCCCGTAGGGTTAGGCAGAGGTGTACCTAATAGAACACCCAAATTATGCCAGTTATGTTTTTAAGTCCCATGTAGTAGGGGATGAGTCTATTTCCATCAACCAGGCACAAGTCCAGACTCCGTGGCTGCTACTGATAATTAGGAATAGGTGTCAATAAATAACCCTCAAAAACGGTGAAGAAAAACATCGTGAGGAAACCGGCATGTCCTTGAACTAAAAATTCGAAGACATGTGACATCTACCAACCCGCACTGGGCCCGCGTGGTGCATTACAGCCCACTCCCTCTCATAGAGAGGAGGCCTGTGTCCCAGCAGTGGGAACATTATAAAAATAAATAAATAAAATTCGTTTATTTCAGGTCCTTGACCCATATTAGTAACACAACAATACAAATACACTATAGTCAATTCATGCAATAAAAATTAAAATAAAACAAAACAAAATGAAATATGACAATGAATAAAATTAAGAAATAAAGTTATGTCAAAAGCAAAAATATAATATTCTTATAAAATTAAATCGATGGATGTCAAAAAGCACATGGCAAAATAAAATATAATAAAACAGAATTAGATATATCATGGCACCGAATTAAATTATGTCAGAATTAATAACTAGTATCAAAAAGCCATAAAATCATAGGCTGATGATGATGATGATGATCAATAAATACGAAGTTGTCTACTCTTGCTTACGACAGGAGTCATTAAAGATACACAAAGACAATATGAACCGTTTTCAAGAACGTTAATTTAAATACAAACTAATATTCAACGAATAAGCTATTAAGCGTCATTTTAATTACAATGAGTGCTTCATAATTTTAACTTTTTTATTTCACGGGGGCCTAACATTCTGCATAAACAGTTCTCCACAGAAAGCTTTGGCAAAGCTTTTAGAGAAGATCGTAACTCCTTAAGTACTGTTTTAATGACGTCCCTTAGTGTTTTATAATTAGTGTGAATATACCTCAACGTATTATTACAGAAAGATGGCTGGTTATTTCACCCTGTATATCTCGGCTCCGATGCATTTTGGAAATAATTGTTAATAGAAGAAAATGAATGTCTTATTGTATTCTTACTAATGAAATATTTTTCATTAGTGGCCGCAGACTTCGATAATCATGCCACTTTTACCCAAACTCCTTTGGGGTGACTTCTTGATCGAGATTCTGTACAGTGGCGATTGAGGTTATGTGGTATTGTGCAGGTTGGTTAGGGAATTACATTTTATACTCACTGCAATTACATTTTATATAGTTGAGATAAATATGTACATTTAACACGGTTTTATTGGATTAAAAGACATATAGATTTTCTACTGTACTGTTTGTTAAATTTTTGGATTTAATGACTACAGTGGGTTTTATCAAATAAATAAAAAAAATTGATTGTACTCCGGGAGTGCCGGCAGAAGTGAAAACTTGAATATAAACGTTGTGCATTTTTGATATTTTGGAATGGTCAGGGAAGAATTTTGCACGAATTGCTTTAATTATCAGTATAAAACTACTATCATTTATGTGGCAGAATACAATATTCATTTATTGCGCTATCGTACACAAACATGTCAATTTATATTACATAAAAAATCGAACACTTCAGTACTATTACAATCCGTCTTACGAATTTTACCTCTTTGGAGAAACCGAAGGTTTTGTTTGTGCATAAGATAATTTTCCAGTTTTGGAAACCCAAACTCAATGACAGATGTCATAAAGTTCAAATTCCTTCCGTCTTACAAATTTTCGGTCAGGTCTCGTGTCTTGACGCGAGTTTAAAATTTTTTACCCGTCTCAAAAAGTGCACAACGCCTCTAAAGAAGTTTTCACTTAAAAAAATGCGGTATTGTCATTGTGCTTATGACATATGTACTACTTGGTATGTATAAGTCAATGTAGTCTTACCACGGAGCTGAAAGAAACAGTAGATAAGCCTTCATAAGCGAATTTAACAAAGTTCCTCTCTCAGTTTCTCTCTCTCTCACATACCATATTAGTCAATGAGCATCGCTTCTTCGTAACTCATTTATTATTCGCAATTTAAAAAATAAACCGTTTTCTAAACATTTTGACTATTTAAAAAAAAAGTTTTTTTTGGTTAAGGCATACGAGTAATTATGCAGTTTTTTCACTCTCCTGTAAAGTTACTATTTTTGACTGACGTGGTGTTAGAACTTCATCGACGATAGGTAATAATCACATTCGTTTTTTACATTAAATGCTTTCTATCACTTGCTTTTTTCTTCCTGATTATTTTTTTGATTTTTATTTCAACATTGTAGGGAATAGATGTCAAACGAAGTGATTAAAAAATATCGTAGGCAATTTTTTATCAAACCAATACGAATTTAAATCTAAAGCTTAAAGCAGTCAGCTAAATCCATAACATGTCTAACTTTAATCATGATTAATGTTGAGACTTTGACAGCGATCCAAAACTGATATTAATTTTAATTTGTGACAAAAACTAACTCACCACTCCTCCAAATTAATCAGGATTGCTGAAATATTTTCACTGAGGGTGTTAAAATAGTAAGTGCCATTACAGTTGTAGTTAATGAGCGTTATTTTTTGTTTGTTGTACAATTTTTAATATGTTGATATCTCTATTCACGTTTACCAGTTTATTACATAATGTTCTGAATTCTTGCATACATGCATAAAATTTATACAAAGTGTTGTTTTGCATCCTCGTCATGATTCAGGAGGTTGTCCCAAAAGGCATAAATAATCAATTTTGAATAACGGTACCTAGTTAATTATTAATAAACGCAGTTTTTTTTGTTTGTTAAAGGTTGTCAGTATTTCAGAAAACCCCCTTATCGTGGTTTAGGGAATAAGAAATTATCGAATAAAGGTTGCGATTGTTTGTATGTGTGAAAACGTGGTTATAGGGCGAGGATCAGACGGGCCGTGTTTAAAACAGGGTAGTTCACACTTACCGATTTCCGTATAATATAAAAAAGATTACCTATCCATTTTATTATTGATTCGGGTTGAGAATAAGTAGCATAGTTACCTCCTTGAATTGAGGAGTATGCAAAAAAACAGCTTGTTTATTTTCCTGTAATTATTAGTTGACTGCCTCGTTTTTCTAGTGGTTACAAGCTGCTGGGCATGAGGTCAGGCGAAGTGTTATTAGGTTTTTCCATAAAGCATTTCTGAGTAGCAGCCACGGACTCTGGATTTGTGCCCGGTTGATGGCAAAAGGCTCATTCCATATTACATGGGACTTAAATAGAACTGGCTAAAGTGAGTGTACTAGACTATTAGGTGCACCTCTGCCTAACTCGGGGATTACAGAACGATGAAATTGCATCAAACACCTAAAATGGCGTAGATACAAAGTGCAACTAGAAACACCTTAAATGTTCCCACAGACACGGCTACTTTGGCATTTTGTTAAAATCTCAAAGAAACAGACGCAAAACAAAATATTCCTTGAACGCAGTAGAATTTCTCATTCGAAAAGAAATCCGTGCTTGTTAAGGACGATACATGCAGAGTCGAAAGTGCGCGTCAAAACGTTAAGGGCATAAAATGTAAAAGAAAAAATAGCGCCGAGGATCCTCGAGCCAGCAAAGAGTTCACCACCATGCATACAAATGTTCAGACATGTTGTGTACTTCAAGTCTTGAGGCTGGAAGGTAATGTGCTGAAGAATGTGTCATGTAGGTACGGAAAATTTGAAACTTTTTATATAGTTATGATGGGTTATCAAAGAGAAAGGTATAATTTAGACATACTCGTAAACTGGGAATAAGTTCATAGTAAAAAAAAAAAATTAAGCAAGCTTTTAAATATAGGTTTGTCGTCGTTTTTTTTCGTATTCTTCTCAGTAAAATACGAGTATCACGGTGGTGCTTAAAAAATTAACTAGTCCGCCATCTTTGGGGGACCGCCATATTGAATAGAATAGAATAATAGAATAATTTTATTTGTGTAAAAACATGGTACATTTAGGTCTTATAAATAGGTTTGTGAACTTACATGTTTTACCATAGAATGGCATACAAATATTTGAACATGTTAAACATGAATTTTAATACGAGACATACATTTGTTAAGATATTAATACTATAGCATGTCTAGGTAATAACGCTTACAATTTAAGGATTCATATCTATTCGAATCTTTAAATAATAAATATAAGCTTAGAAATAAAAAATAAAATTAAACGCAACAACATGAAATATTTTGTAGAGCTCAGTAACCATATCTATCAGTCACTTTTTTTTCTAAAAATTCTTTTACACTATAAAAACAATTATCAATGAGCCATTTATGCAATTTGGATTTAAAATATTTTAATTGGATTCAGAATGACGTCACTTAGCTAACCATGTATAATATTCAAACTAAACGTGTGTGCAAAATTTCAGCACAACGGCCGAGGATAACTGTTTTAGAATTCAGTTGACCTAAACAAGATTTGACCTAAACAAACATACAGACATTGCAAGTTAATAAATAATAATAAAAGGTTGTAAAAAACATATTTTTTAAAATAAATTTAAAAGTAATTTACTCAGTTCATAAATTCCATTATAACAAGTATTTTTTATCAAGCATATTAAAAATATTGTCCGTTTCAACAGTTAATCAAACAAACTGTTCCCAATATTTTTCCGTCGATCTCTCATCGACATCATTACGAATGTCCACAACAGATACCTACTTATTTTTGAGGGACCCAAAAATAAGTAAGTATCTGTTAGTAGGCGGGCTCTAATGATTATTTAGCAAGCGTGACGTGATTGGCATTGCCCCTTTGTTTTTGCCCCGATTGTCCCCACAGATGGCGGTGTGATGAATGGGCTAAGGGTCAATAGATGTCAACCACTGTCGGCTCTATTGATGTAGGAAAGTATTTACTCATTGGCGTGTATTTAAGGGATAATATTGAAAGGATGTGGGTGTCTGTTGAAAATAATTGTCGACCTCTACTATTGTTTGGTTGGTATTCGACTTTTATTGCTATTTTAAAATATTATTTGTATCCACTGAACAAGATTGAATGTGTACATTACAATGTAGTAATTAAAAACTCTTTTTCAGAACTACCTAAAATCCGAATAGAACTTAATTCATGGTAAAAGTAATTATTTGAATTTAAAGCCCTATCCAATACTCTAACCGCTAGGAAAATGAAATGAATGTTAAAAAATAAATTCTCGATCAAATTATAACATTAATGTAAACAGGTAATAAACAGAAACATTTTAGTTCAAAGCAATATCCAAATAAATATATAAATTATTTTTTCCTCTGAAATTTTGTTTACATTGGAGTGTTCATGAAAACGATTTTTATGTTCCTAAGTAAATACTTATCATTAAAATTATTTGTTGAGCAAACTGCAAAGGCGTCGGACAAGGGCAAAAAAAAATTAGATAGAGATAAAATGTAGAAGTTTAACTTACAAAATTAAGTCACTAATGGTTCAACAAAATGCCAAAGTTTTTATGGGTAGAGAAGCCATGTACCCCACGGATTTTCTCGTTGGAAAAAGGATAAACATCCATACCAAATTCATCCACATTGAACCCAGTGTTTAGGGGGTGAATGTTTAAAAATCCTTCCTGTTCTTCGATTTAAGAACTCTTGTTTAAAGAAGATATTTAGTTTTGTACAAATAAAAAGACAACGCAAATGTTCATTTATTTTTAGTTTCGTTATCCTTCCTATTTTATATTCCTCCTCCTTTTTTTAAAAAAAGTTGGTTAAAAAGTATTACAATTTTAGCCGAAGACATCCACTACATCATGTAAATATAAAATATTAAAACTATTTATTTAACACCCACAAACCAAAACCTAAAAAAAAATGCTATAAGAAAAAAAAATGCTCCAATGAGCCACTGTAAAATTTTATTCTTTAGTGAATTGTCCTACTGATAATAATTTTACCATAATTATAATTACAAGGTCGTACACTGATTATTATTCATGTTCTAGTTAATTTCACCCGACCCGTGTAATTAATTTCCTGTGGTTTTTCAGATAAACACAAACATGGATTATAATCAAGGAAGCTTTGCCTTCTGTTTGTCAGGCACTTTTGATGTAAAGTTATTAATATTATTCTGTTAACCATTCAAGCTGCGGTGAAAACGACAATTTAATACAAATTCGATTACCGCTAAACTTAGACTAATTTTATTGGCAACTTTGGAATTGTGAAGAAAGTCCAACTAATCTCAGATTTTCTTATTTGTTTAATTTTTTCGTTAAAACGAAACTTTTTTTTGATTTTTTTTTGAATTTTTTTTTTAATTCATGTTTAATTGCGTAAACGAAATGCACACTTCAATATTTTTTATCACCAAAAGATGTATTTATATTTGCAAATAAGTTTACTAAAATGTGCCTAAAAATCTATCTCTGGTTAAAACTAAATACTCTGTACTGTATGTACAAGTACTTGAATGTTTCAATTATTTATAAAGCCTTCGTGACACGACCCGTTTAAAATATTAAAACATGTTTCTGTACAGTCGGGAATGAATACTCAAATCTCACAATGTTACCTAAAATAAAATAAACGTTAGAGATAAGGAGCCAGGGTAATGAATAAATAAATGTTAGCGGCTTTGCACGCGTTGGAAATAAATAATGAAAATCTCCTTTTAAAAATCCCCTTATACATTACCGGCTTGTAGTTCTAAAATTAATATCTAGTCCATTCCTTGTATTTATGCTGCGGAGGTAATAAACAGAAACACTTTTATATCTTTTATATGCAACGCTGGTCAGATTATTTCAATAGCTTCAAGCTATGCTGAACAATGCAGAACAGTGTTCTTTTCACCTCAAAAACGAAAAAATAACCTCCTTCTCTTTGTTTAAATTCTGTTTGTGGTCTACATGTCATTCCTACACTGCGACACAAACAAAATTTAAAACAAAGCCCAGCCGGTACCGCAAACATAATCGTGTAACGCCAGAAACATTCCATTACCGTACTCTTCTGAGTAGTCTGTCTCTCTCATTATCTGCGACGCCGATTCCTTTTCTGAAAAAAAGCTTTCAGTCGCTAGTCTCACACACGTTGTGAAGGCCTCTCAAAAATTCATCGCCCGTCTACGAACCCTGAATGGGTTCCGCAGTCGGGGCCGACTCGCCGTGCCCGGTAATCTACTTAATAAGTAATCTTGTAGGGGCTCTTACCTCTGTTAAGTTTGGATAAGAATCCTGTTTCCTTGTTTTTGATGTGTCGCTGATGTGTTCTGTTAAAGACTACTCAATAGGCAAGGGTCCGTTGCTAACAGGCATGTTTATTTAACGTTTTTAGAAAGGTACTACTGGTGAGGTTTTATTGTATTTTTGCAGTGAATTAAATAAAATACAAAAAGTTAGGCCCAAGTTGCAAAGTTGCGTAGAAAAAAAGAATAATAAAAGCCCGTTTTCTAAAATGAAACACAATATTTTACGCTTTTTTTTGTGGAACTGCCAAAATTACAAAATGAAAGATTTAAGTATTGTTTTGTGTAAACTTAAAAAAAAAAACAGTGTTTAAATTTAGAACAGAGCTTAAAATTGAATAATATTTGCTCAGCAATATTTGTAACTTCATAGAGCCTCAAAATATAATAATATACCAAAAAAAAATGCAAAAAAGCATATAAATATACCAAACACAAGCACATTAATTTCATTATCTCGTCAACAAACCGCGTTTCGACGCGCAGACATTCAAACAGGGTGTGTAATCAAAAAATGTAAAGTGCTTATACGTGATACAATTACTAGCCAAGTAGACGCCTGTGCCACAAGTTAGAAAAACACAGAAGGTCAGGTCAGAACAACAAGTGAAACTAGTCGCGCGGACACATGGACTAGTACAAACGAATGCCAGTCGTTGCGTTTTATAGATGAGTGGCACTGACCACTAGTATAGAATCAAGATCTATATAATATAACATAACATCACGTCAGTAGCCGCCTAATAATACACCAACATGTTAGTTTTGTTTTAACATAACTGGCGAAATATGGGTGTACTACAACTATATACAACCTGTTTTTTTATATCCCATAACTCTATGGTTATATTTTGTAGGTAAAAATAATACTAAAACTCCCAGAATAGGTGGTCCAAAAATGCATAGTTTCGGAGATATCATCAATCTTAATTAAATTAAGTCAAAAATTGTCACCAGTAATAACGAATCTTTACTTTTGCGAGGTTGCCAAACTTCGCAGTAGTGTAGTAAAATAGTAATAGTTTCATTGATAAATACGAGTAATTATTTTTATTCAAACCAATAATTAATATTTAAAGCTAAGTAAAAGCGAAAAAACAAAAAAAAAAAGTATGATTGAAACATAATTCATATGCCAGTTGATTCTTTGATATGCTCTCAATTATATCCTAGGGTTATGGGATATAAAAAAAACAGGTTGTATAGGCTCGCTATTGCCATCAATAGGGTGCCAATCCAGACTCCCTGGCTGCTACTGAGAAATTCCTAATGAAAAAACCCAATAACTTTACCCGACTCGGCAATCTAACCCAGGACCTCATGCTCAGCAGCCGCGATTGCGACCACTAGACCAACGAGGCAGTCAACTTTAAACCTATGATTATTTATATATATTTCATTTTATGGAGTTAACCTTTTTCAAATATCTATTCTGTGTCTTCGTCGTTGACGGGATAACATAAGAGATTAAAAGTTTGTTATAACTTGACGTAAGGTAAAAGTTACGAGCATTCTAACTTTGTGGTTCGTTTTTACGGGAGGATGAATATAATAACTGGGATATGAATGAATATACACGGATTATTTAGGGAGTTAATTTAGATTTAACTGAAAAATAAAAGTGTAGCATCCCGCAGTAACTGATACTGTTGATTTGGCTGAAGAGGATGAATAATGATTTTTGTATATTCGTACCTAGTTTGTTTTGTTTTAAAAAAAAATGTTGCCCCACACTAGGAATTTCTCCTGTACCGTGGTTGCGTTTATAAAAATTTAAACTCAGGTACACAAACAGCCATACAAGTATTTGTTCCGTGCGGGGATCGAACCCGCGACATGCAGCGCAGCAGTTGATCGCTCGACCACTGCGCCAACCGTGTCGTCAAACGAGTGAATAGTAGTGACGGTCTCAAGACTTTCAGTATGTATATCAAGATTACGACTAATAGTTAAAAAAAATGTGAAAATTGCATGAAACACGTTTACTTTTAATAAGTCACACTGCAGTCAACACGTTGCAAAATTTAATTTTAGCAAGCACAATTTTCTTTTTTATTGTTCTTAAAATTGTTGTTCCCAGCTTTGTTTCTTTGCAAGACAGAGAAGGATACATGGCTTTGTCACTTTAAATCCAACGCTACGAATTTGTTCCGAGCTGCAGTTTTACAGTTTCCGACCGAGCAATGAATACTTGAAATGCAATTTATACCAAGTTCTAGACTTTTGCTTTCACTGCTTTTCCAATCATCCATATAAACTTGCATGTACGTTTAAATCTTGCAAGTCGTGTGAGAAAAGTGGGGGCAACGCTGGTACTATTTTGTTGGATAGGTACCTATGTTCTTTACCCCAAAATATTTTCTTGTTTTATTGCACGACTTGTAGCAAGTAAAATATTAGGTGCCTATGGACGTTAAAGGGTTGAATTCTCAGGCATAGCAGCACATTTATGCAACAAATTTTAATTAAATATTTGCTGCATTTAAAGACTACCTAGCGTGTATGTACAATTGAGCAAAACGCAATTTTTTTTAACTTGAAGACACCCTAACAATGGAAATCATTCAACATCTTCAGGCTAATAGCCTTCAACAAATCTTCATATCTTCGTACATTGCTCCTTCATACAAATTCAAACATAACAAAACATGCTCGCATTCTCATTTTAAATGCAATCATAATTCGAGACGTCTCATCATAAACACGTCGCTTCACTCGTATGTCGAACTGTATGCAAACGAGTTTTCTTTTTTCATACAACGCGACACCGCAGCAGATTTTCATCCGAAATATGCGCCGGTCTCACACGGGGCCCTCAAAAATTCAACGACGCGGGACCGTCGTCGGCTTATTCTGTTTACCTTAGGTTTATTTCGCGATATCAGGTGCATTACTATAATTGCTAGTTTTTAATGAAATATAAAAAGAGAACTTTATTTGAGGCACTCTAGGGAAATGCGTTTATGATGGTGATACCTACAGAAAGATCGTTTTTTGTTTTCGTTCATGCAATATCAAATGGCCTGCAATGACGTCATAAAGCAATATTATTTTAATCTTAATCCAGAGTGGCCAGGAGATGGCGCTAGACGTTCCGTCTCTGTTTCCACACTGGAGTGACATTTAAACAATACTGCTTAAAGACGTCATGCTATCCCCTCAGAGGAGATGAAAAGTAACCTAGTCACATATAGTGAGTTAGAGTTAGCATTCAAAATGAATTGAGATAGGATTGACTTAGATTTTTAAAGTTAGTACATGCATTGAACATGAGCGTGAGAAAGATCTACCTATAGCTTCCTCTTCCTCGCTAAAATTCTCTTGCACTATATAGCTGAAAACCTATTTATATGAGGTATGTTACAGGTAAAGGAAATAGTCAAAAAACGCAGGATCAAAATTGCAGCTGTGTTCTCATGTCAGCTAATAACGTACGATCACTAATTACTCATTCTGCCGACCGTACAGATTTTGGCAAAGAGTCTGTCTCATCAACCTTTTGCAGCTCTGAAGCAAGACAATTATAGCCCATAAATGATTCCACGTACCATGATCGGAGGGAGAAGTTATGTCTTTTGAAATATGCAATACAAGTGGTAATACTAGCTACGATTTTTTTGTTACACTTACACATATAACGAGTAATCTCTCAGTTTATTGTGGATCTTTCTATTGTATTTGCCTCTGAAGCCCCTTAGAGATTCATTCCTTAAATATTTATATATAGTTTAAATAGACTGGAATAGTTATACTACCTAAGAGAAAGGGGTAAATAATACCGTACAATCTAACTGAGGAAAATGGAAGAAGAAAATGTGTTGCATTGAATTGAATGAAGAAATAAAATTTATTGTACTTATAATCTGAAAATGTCATATATTTATCAAAAATTGTTGAATAGCGACATAGCGTGTAAAAAATCATAATAAGGCAGTTAGGAGTTACGTTTTCAGGGTGGTAGCCAGGTCTCCAGACGGTTGCTGTTGAATATTTCACTTCATTATAACAGTTTGCCGTACTGTTCTTATGTAATACGAAACGTGATGACGGAGACACAATGGACGCGTGTGAGTCATGTCTTTGATCCTTTATTTTGTTGAGTAATTGTTACAGTTTATTTGTAAAGAGAGACGACTGGCTAATAAATTCTTAATAAGTTTTTGAGATTTTCGTAGGGTTATAAAAACTAATGTTAGCTTGTTTTGCTTTCGTAGTATAACTGCAAAATTAAGAATGATGAACCCTTGTTTTAAATTATAAATAACAATTTCAAGCATTTAAATATTGTTTGGTAAAACCGCATATTTATGATTCCCTCATTGAGGGGTACGAGAAAGTAGTTAAAATTCAATAAGATGTAGGTTAGGAGTTTATCAAGGCTTGGACCAGTCTTAAATCGAATTTAAAACAGAAAATGTAATACAAATCACCCTCTGTCTGGTGTACCTACTCCAAAATATCGCCCATGTTAAGTTGGTCCCTTTTTTTCTTTTAATCTTTATAGGTATTTTTGCTTAAAGTTGATAGAACTACCCTTTGAGGTTATATTAAGAAAGTCTGACGTAATAGCATTTCTGTTTAGAACAGCACTACAGTAAATGAAGATAATTAAATAATTGAAACTAACAAGCTACAGAACTGTTCAATTAAAATTAATTGGTTTGAATTGTTGGGTTAATTCAGTGTAACAGAGCTTGTGTTAAATGGAATATAATTTTGGATGCTCACTTGAAGTTTGGCGTATAAGGGTTATGTCCACAAATTAGCTTTTCCCGCTTTTCCTTTGACCAAAGTTTTTCACAAGCCTATTTACATGCGGGTATAGACCTATGGCTTTGTTACTGCGTCAAAGTGACGGCAAAACAAATCATGGTTAATTTTGATTAACGTTTCAACATTTCAACCAGTTGTTTTCGTTTTTTTTCATTTATTTTGAAGAACTGCCCCGTCATAAATCATACTCAAGTTTAGTCTGATCGTCTGGCCCTCGCGAGCCGTATCATTAGTATGTTATTTTCAAACAGTTTCGACTACCGACATCGTTCTACGGGTCTAGACAAATAGCAAAATCTTGTTATCAAAGTGTTTCGTATTTCTACATAGAATGTCACTTTGTACCCCTTGGTATCGTTTTACCCAGTACTAACTTGATTGAGAACGTCAGTTAGGTATTCGCTCCGTGTAAAATACTAGTATTCAGCTGCATCCAGAAAGACTGGAAACCGATCCCAAGATAGTTGAAAGCTAAGCAGATGATCATGAATATGACTTTGTCCTCAAGTGTATTTTCAAGTTGAAGCTCAATGTGTTTAATGTAACATTTATGTTTCTAAAATATAATGCAATATAGTGCATTCAGTATCCTTGGTCCACCCTTTTCTCTTACGGTAACATAGTAAAAGCCTGTGTCAGAGCTAAGCCATAAGGTATAGCGTTTACCTGAATAGAAAACCATAATTTCTGCTTTTGAAGTGATTAGGGTTAGAATGTAAATTTAAGCGACGAAGGCGGAACAGTTGGCCTACCATGACGTCTTAATACATTGTTTTAATCTTTATCCTGTGTGAGAAAGAGATGGCGCTAGACACCTTGTATAGCTCTGTCTCTTTCACACACTTAGTAAAACAATACTGCTTTAAGAGGTAGATGGTATGCCGGCAGATCGCATGTGATTAATAAGTGATGAACATCAATGTTTGTGGATGAAGAGGAAGACGAAGACTAAGCAAACAATATGAATGGATTGTGTGAAGAATGATATGAAAGAAAAACCGGCCAAGTGCGAGTCGGACTCGCACACCGAGGGTTCCGTACTAACTAAAATTACTGAAGAAAATAAATAAAAATATGTGATGTAATTAAAAATTTATGGTTTTCGAAATTTTTCCTTTATATGTGCTATAGAACATTGCTCCATGCCAAATTTCAAGATTCTAGGTCGACTGGAAGAACCTCTTAGGTTTTGATTCCCTTGCGAGTAGTTGCGAGTTTTAAAATATGCGGCTTAAATTGCTGTTTCTGTTGATTGCGTTGACATAGAAGTTAGATTTTGTCACAGCTTAAAGGTATTATAGACCTGAGTATTTATTATGAATTCAATTTAATACCTTTACGCGTTCATGAGAAAGGGGTAGTAAGTTTAAAGTTATTAAAAATTATTATACTTATTATTTGATGTAACAAAAAATTTACGGTTTTCGCAATTTTTCCTTTATCTGTGCTATAAGACGTTGCTTCGTACCCAATTTCAAGATTCTGAGTTCACGGGAAGTACCCTGTAGGTTTTGATTCCCTTGCGAGTGTCGGAAATTTGCGGCGGAATCTTTTGATTGCGTTGGCTTAGAAGTTTGATTTTTTCACAGCTCCAAGGGACGGTAGATTTTAGTATTTGATATAATTTCCAGTTTTTTACCTCCACGTGTTCCTGAGAAAAAGGGTCTTGACAGACAGACAGACAGACGGCCAATAAAGTGATCCTATAAGAGTTCCGTTTTTTTCCTTTCGAGGTACGGAACCCTAAAAAGAAGTAATAGGGATAATGACTGCGTAAAGATAACGAAATTCTATTTTGTCCGTCAATCAGGTAATACAAAAATATTAGATACGTATTTTTTGTTTTATCAAGTTAACAAAAAATACTTAGTTAAAACGCATTAAAGTTGGAGAGTGGGGGCTCACTACGTCACGACTAGGTATAAAATTTACTTAAACGTGACGTCATGCGCCGTTTCAACTCAAAATATCTCCGTAATTTTACGATTACGTGAAAAAAGAAAAAATACGTGTCAAATACTTTTTAATAATCTACCCGATAGACAAAGAAAAAAAAATGAGTCACCATCGCTATTGATAGCGTGGCGGTTGACAGAGGAGAGTAGAAGAGAAAATTGTGTTGCTTCGACCCCAAGTAACATGGGGCAAGGGCAGAAAAATGGTGATGAGAATTTCAGCAAAGGTTACTTTCAGTTGATCTTGTCTGCTTCCAACAATATTGTTCAATGAATCTGTCCACCATTTAAGAGTTAAAATAATAAAACGTGAACAATTGAATGTCGAGAACTAAAAAAAAATCACATTGTAAAATAGAAATGGAATTTGTTTCAATACAAACTGTATTTTATTTAAGCGCTGTCAAGCAGATGGAGTTTCGAACAAATGTCCAACATTTTGTTGTGTAGTATTTTAGTGTCACTAACAGCAATTTATATTTATCCTACACGAGAATAGGAGCAGTCAACCGATCTATGAAAGCCAATTAACAAATTATTAGCATATTTGATACTAATAGTATCATTCGGTATTTTGTAGTATGGTCTATCTTCAGACAAACAAAAACTACTGGTATTCAGCTGCATCCGGTTAGACTGGAAGCCGACCTCAACACAGTTGGGAAAAGGCAGATGATGATGAAGATCTTTCATCCCCAATACACTTCAATGGGGAGTTGAAATAGCCTGTAATAGTGGTAACGCTTGAGGTGGGTCTGGTGCACTTTGCAAAGTCAACCTTGCTACCAACATAATTGGGTGATTCTTACCATAAGGAAATTCATGATCAATTTCCTTTACTTATAGTTCATGTCGAAAATACGTAGAAGATTTTTCCAAGATAAATAACAACTGCGAGGTTCCCGTTGCCCCCAACCTTGAGCTCCAGCTCAAGCTCCAGCTTAATGTCCACATTAAAGCAGTTACACCATAGGCGCAGAAAGCTCACGCCTTGAAATCCAACACCTTTATGTCAGTAAACCACACGCTCCTTTTTCATTTTTAAACCACAAACTCAAGATACGTTCGAAAGGAGGCGTACGTAAATTCCATTTACTGCTGGAAAGTGCCGAGCTCGGGCCCCATCGCAAACTCCACTTAATTACGCGCATAAATTCAAGTGCTCTTCCGTACACGATGGATGTAGCCACATTTTAACTCATAAAATATCGTTTCTTTGAAATTTACCGAGGATCGGTACGAACCGCCATAATTGGTCATGAGGGCGCATTGGTACATGTAGTAATTTTATTTCGGTGGGTAGGTAGGTAGGTGACGCTTATGGTTGAACACTGAAAATTTAATGTGGTGGTTACATTTTGGATGGGATTCTACCCGCAATTTGATCGTGAATTGTTGCAAAAACATGGTTCTGTATTTAAATTAACATACATTATTTGGAATTGTGGGAGAGAGAGAAAAAGATAAGAGACAAACGTGTATTCCACCAGATCTCTGGATCACCAGAACTAACTAAGGGTGATCCCTTCAGAATGTTCTGAAGTTAGCCACTGTATGATTCTAGTAAAACCTCGCTTGAAAAAAACATTTAAAAACTCAATTGGTAATTGGTATTAAATCTGTACGGCCATGGTGTGGAAGTCAAAATAAACTCCAAGTAAAGTAAGGATTCTAGGCAAAATAATAAACTACAAGTATTTATAAAATGGTTTGGTGGACGCATTACAATCCAACTCGACGCAGGGAGGGTGTGAGTACCAATAATGCTTTCTCTATGAAACCATAATATAAAGCACCTAGTAGTGACACAGGTATGTGTGGTTTCAAATACAAAATGGAATTCGTTTCAACATCAGTTTCTTTGCTAAGCGTGTTAGCTTGCAAAATCTTTCACAGCTTATATGTTACTGTTTCCCAGTGTTAGCTGCAGATTTTAGTATCTCAGTCAGAAGGTCATTAGGTACGTGTGTGTGTAGATTAAGAACTAGGTTACGGTCTTACTAACGACCACATACAGAATAAATTGTTTGGTTTAATTTTCAGGTACGTTTTGGTTTGAAAACTAAAAATGATATAATTTACCAAACTGTTAACATTATGTATGACTGCCGTAAGTAATTAAAACTTTAAATTCATTTTATTAATTGTATTTCATAGTATAATGTGAGAATGAGCACATTACTGGATTTGGACAAAATGCCATTAATTTTTTGGACTATACCGTGTCTTCATAATGTGCACATCGTAATGAGGAAAACTTCGTTTAATTTTATCGATAGAAAGATGTGAAAAATATAGTAAAAATAACCTTTTTTTTTTAATAGCATTTTATTAATTCTTGTTCGATGTTTTGACGCCTGTGTCAACAAAACGGTATAACTTTTAAACGAAACCATCTATCAAGATGAAACATACTCAATTATGATTGGAAATAGCAAAGCATCCTCTTATTTTTTTTTTTAATTATAACGGATTTTTTATTGCTAAACTCTATCAATAACACTGGAAACGGGATATTAACCACGTTTACTATTTATTTTAAATGAACCTATTGAAGCGTTATTGATAGTGTTAGTAACAATGTCAGTTTAAAAACTTATATTTATATCTAAAACTCAACAAACCCAGATCTTATTCTTCACTTGTTTAGCATAAGCCGTTTCAGATGATGAGGAATACGACGGCTTTGACATCCACGCCCTAACCAATGTCGGAGTAAACATCTTTAATATCGACATGACACAACATGATGCTGAGTTCTTTCGCATCATCAAAAGGGCTATGGAATTCTCAGCTAAGATGCCTGTAATGATTCCAACTGCTTACTATACGCCTGTTGGAATGTGTGTCACTATGTCTGCTAATAATCCGATTGATGTTGATGATAGGGTAAGTGAAGTGTAATAAAACTAAACGTAAGCCTAAAATAAAAAAAAGACCGAGAAAGAAGTTAGTTTATTTTTTTCCAAAAAGTTTTGTGTTATTTCTGTTTAGAATCATTCTTTGGATGAATCATTGTATTAGGCAACTAATTAATAAGTTGTTAACAGGTTGACATGATAATACTGAAAGACATAATATCGACGACCCAACTGCGAGAATTCAAGAAAGAAAATAAGAAAATTTCTGCCCTTCCAATTTTATTCTGGCCTTCAACGCTTGAAATCAAGGACCTTAACGAAATAATAATGGTTAATAAGATATTAAATTTTATAAAAGAGCCGAATAATTTATTGTTAATTGAGATTTTTTTTTCGTTATTAGATTTCAGCTGGCGTTGTTGTGGATCCATCGCTGAGCAATATATTTTGCAACTTTGACATGCTTTTGCGAAAAATCAGAGAGGTAAATCTTATGCTAATTATAATTGTAACTATTTCCCTGATATAACCCGTAAGGGATATCGACCCGAAAGCGCTTACCACGTACTCAGTACATCATTCTGGATAGAAACTTTACATAGATAATTAAAAAAAAAACAGCTGTTCCAAACATTGTATTGTATTGTATAGCGGACTGATATCCGCAACTCCACGTGTAAAGCGCGTTTTTTGCGTACGGGTGGGAACATTATTCGATCCACCCTAGTTCGCCGAGAAAGGCCAGCAGCTCTTTGGTGTTGCTAACAATCTCTGGTGTTGCTGACGATCTCGCGGAGAGTACCTGGGTTACCGAAGTACTTTGTCCTGTATTTTGCAACCTCTGGGCAATGTAGAAGCACGTGGGCTGTTGTCTCGTCTTCCTTCATGCAGGCTCTGCACAGTGGACTATCTGTGACTCCTAGGACAAAGGTGTTCCATACATTTAGACCGTGTAGGTATTTCACTTTTGTAGTAAACAGTTGATTTTATCAGGTTGGTTCAGAATTATGTATCGATGTAAGGGACACCGATGGTGATGATGATGATGATGTCTCTTACACCTCGTATAGATAGTTTTTTTTTATAGTTGAATGGTGTGACTTGATCGTATGTTCCACGTATTTGGGATATGATTCTACGCTACACTAAAGAATTAATCGTTTAAAAAATAAAACATTTCAGCTAATTCTTACATAGCCGATGGGCATTTTTTTTTTGTTGGAGGGTTTTGGACCATATGGCCGAATTCAAGGGAATAGTTTTTGCGTCAGTTTTCCTTCCACTATGTGTTTTACTGGTAAAAACCCCCATCATATAATTATTGAATTCATAAGATTAATTTTAAAGTTGTTGAAAGTTTTCGGGATGTTGTAAAGGCTAGACCAATATTATAGTCTGGATCTAATTCGGGCCTAATAAAAACAAAGGCTCGCAACTTCCGAGACTACCTCCTAAATATTGTTAACTCAGGAAGTTTATTACTTCTTGTACCCAATTTATTTTAACTTTGAACATTGAGTAAGGCAATTTTGGTAGAACTATAACGTTGTTTTTTTATTTCAGTGCATAATTCACGTAAGGGTGTTAACACATGACGTCGACCGATGTCGATCGATTGGTGTGGTAACTATGGCTGATCGACTAATACCGGGCGATAAACAATTAATCAACCGCTGATCAATGCCATCGATCGCCAGCGGTCGACGTTGATCGAGCGAATGGTGTAGTAGAAACTGTCGATCGGCGTCGACTTATCCATTCTACCATTGATCGTTGGCCTCGATCCACGATCGATCAATTGGTTTAGCAGAAACCATCGATCGACGGCGGCTAATCGATCGACGATCGATCGATTAGTGTGGTAACACCCTTGGCCATTTTTTTCCGTCACAGAGTAAAAATACAGAAAAACCTGCATGTTTAGTTATTGAAAAATTTTAGAAAATTATTTAAGTCTTTTTAGAGGGCACTTTTATTCCTTCTGATTCTTAAGAATGACGACTCATCTTTCTCTTGCCCTCATTCTCAATTTACTGGTGGTCGGCGCAACATGTCTTCATATATAGAAGATGAAACTTCTAAAGGGTAGGAAGATGATGAGGTTTAATTCGGTTCTAATTTACTTTCCATTACAGGAACGCAAGCCTATATTTTTCATGAACTCAACATTAGTAGATAATTACTATGAACAAATTGCTAGCGATCGTCAGCTGTTAATACAAGTCAATGATTTGATAAAAAACAAAATAGATGGCATTTTCTTAAAGGACGATCGACATCGAAAACTTTCAATAGAATGCATTCAGGCTCTCGTTAGAGCTATTGAAATTATAGAAAAAGATGATAATGCTGTTATAGATTATTTTAAAATGAGTTTACCGGTAAATATAATGATACGTTCTAATATTATGATAGCTTTTCTATAGGCACTAACATAACACACATTGCTTAAAAATAATGTCAAAAATATGAGGCTGGCACAGAACCAAAAGCATTAATGAAAAAGGGTGTACCACAGGGCTCAATTGTTGAAACAAAAGTGGGCAAATTGGCCCACTTTTGTTTTATATTTTATGGTTATATCGATTGATTTTTAAAACATTATTACACAAAATTTTAAAGCATTAAATTATAAAGCTTTGTAAAAAACAAAACGCAGGCCTTTTATTTTATCGAAAGTCCAAATCTATTTTTATATTTTTAGTGGGAAAGATGAAGAAGCTCCATCATTCTCCCGCACTTTTCGTCTGTTGGCAATTTGGTGGAGATTTGAACAAAAACCGAGAGGCCTATACCCAACAGTGGGTGAATTCAGGCTGTGGATGATGATGATAGGATTGTATCCAGCGAACTGGGCCCGCGTAGGGGGTAAGGTACAGATGTCTTTATTTTACAGAGTGCTTTCTGTTGGCTCTTTTGCAACATACCTACAACCTTATTATTTCAAGAGAAAAGTAGTCAAGCAAGCCGTAGAACGTCATTTAATAACAGCAATTGACGACTTGGTTGGCGCTGTGGCTGAACGATTGGCTGCTGCTCTGCGTGTACCGAGTTCGATCCCGGTACGGAACAGTCTCGCTGTTTCTGTTAGAGTATCAGAGTTAGAAGGTTTATGAACCCATCCACAACACAGGCGAGATTCCTAGATTAGGTTGCCCGACAATTGTTTTTTTTTTGTTTTACATATTGTCTCACAGCTAAACCAATGCATTTGCTTTCATAATTTCAGTTGAAGCTTCCAGTACTACAACCCTACGCAGTAGCCCTAGCGGCTTCTCTTGCAGCGTTACAAAGCGGAGCTACTGCCATCATAGTATTCACGACGTCAGGGGCCTCAGCTAAGCTCCTATCACGCGCATCGCCACCCTGCAGAGTGTTAGCTGTCACGAGACACGAGAAGACTGCCAGAAGAATGCATTTGTATCGGAAGGTTATGCCGTTGCATTATAGAGGTGACTTTTGAATAAACTAGTAACATAAGCTCAACTAAGTTTTCTTAAACATTTACATAGTAAGAAAGTTAGTGTAAACGAGTTTCTACTACTGTGTCCTGACAATGTTGGTAGCAATACAGCACATACGTAAGCAAAGGCGTTTCTCATGGGGTAGGCAGCAACAACACAACGGCATCTGCTGCGAAGCAAGAACGTCCATATGTGTTAAATTACGAACGTCTAGTTTTAAAAGAAAGGCAATAGCAAGCTGGTTCTTAATTATTATGGTAATTTTGATTCGTGGGCCGTGGCATACATGTAGGTATTGGTACTAATACTCATCATTTTTTCCCAATGGATCCAACATATATTATGCGTGTTTGGTTAATTAAAAAAAAAAAAAAAACGGTCTTTATTGTATGAACCCCATCAACCCCAATGCCCCACAATATAGAAACTAAAAACAGCACCACATTAGACATTAGCATAATGTATTATAATTGCAGAGAATCGTTTGGCTTGCTGGCAAGACGAGAGCCTGGCTCGCATAGCTTTTGGCACCCAGTTCGGCGTAGACACCGGCCTTTTCAACTTCGCAGCCAAATTAGTGGTACTTGCGCCGTCCGCAGAAGGCATCGTGTACTGCAACAGCTTTCAAATACACACCGTTAAGCATATTCTGAATACATTTAAATGTGGTAAATATATCGACGGTGATGATTTAGTATAATTTACTTTTACTTCAAGATCAGGATGGTTTGGGCAAAATGTTATAGGTACGCATGTCTCATAAGCACTGGTTCCGATTTTAAACCGTTTCAATGCGCGTTCAGTGTATGTTATAATAAGAAAGAACCTCGAGTTGAGGCTATGTTGTTCCCGTGATTCACATGAATTTACACCTTAATACGACACATATAATTAAATATCTGTTTAGCTATAATAGTACAGATATAAGTAATGGATGACAGCCTGTCAGCAGCAGTCCTTATGCAGTTATGGTCATAAAATTAAGAACGCCCAAATTTTTACATTTCCCCACGAATCTCTAATGTCAGAACATACCCTGTTTATTTTAGTCTCGTCAGAAAAAATAATATTTTTCCACTGTCTAACTGTCCAGTTTTCATACCTTTTTGCTCTTGCTTATGGCACCGTTTCAACAAGGGCATCTTCTTTGCCAACCTTCCGTGCAACTTTTCTTCTACAAAACGTCTTTAAATAGTGTGTGCCGAGATTGCTGAAGGGTTGTTTTAACCAAAATATTATTTTCTAAGCTCATAAGGACTCTTTAAAAGGACTTTCGTTCGAACGATATTTTGATCATCTCGGCAAGATGATCTCTGTTTAGGTACACGCGGAACTTTTGAAGTAGTTTAAAACGTGGCAAAATGCTTCACAGCATGGAAAACCGTAGTTTTTGAGCTTTTAGAGCTTTGTAGATGGTTGGATAACTTTTTATAAGACCAATTTTTCTCTCGAAGTTGTATTATTACTTGTAGATTTATCTCAACTTATATTTTTCCCCATTGTTTTCATATGAAGCAATCATCTTTAAGACTTTCACCTACAACCACAGGGCTACAGAGTGTTCTCTATTTTAATTTGAATAAAAAAATAAACTATTCAGCGACCAACTATGTGACCAGCCAGTAAATAGTCATACTAGCTTAAGATCTAATGTATAAGTTTATCTAGTAATTTTTTAGTCAATCATGTGTATCACGAATGTACCGCTAGTATGGAAAAGTTTTGCGATACCGAAAGAAATACAATAAATACAAGCAATTAGTTACATTGTTAATTTGAAAAAAAAAAAACCTTTAAATAAGCATGCTTAATTATATTTATTACCACCACTGTATAACCTCCATCCAGAGTGATATGTGAAGAAAGCAAATTGCCCGTTTGTCCATCCGTTTGTTTTTTAAATAAATGAAATATAAGTATTATTTGTGTTTTTATTGATCTTTTAAAGCGTAGAGACAGAGCAGTTTATCTAAAAAAAACAAATACATATAAAAAATAAGATTGAAATCACATCAGGACTTTCATATCCAATTCTCGCCCCTCTTATCCTCCCTACCATAATTAAAAGTATTAGAATAATTCATTAGTAGCGTCGCTTAACCCAATTAGCGTGAATTAAGAATGCATCCATTGCTAAAGTAAATAAGTCCGACATTGTGTTGTGTTGTGTTACGACCATTTTCATGTGGCAGTTTCGTGGGGCGTGTTGTGTTAGTCACTAACACAACACCCCTCACGCACTAACAGTTAGTGCAACAAAACAAAGGTTTGTCGCTAATAGCTCGTTCGCGGCAGCACTGCATTCTGTAAACATCCATTCGATCCAGTTAAACAATTTGTATCACTTAAAGAAAATACTGTAAAAAAAAAAAAAAAAAATTTTACATAGGCCTACATGGGCACTTATAAAACGTCAACAAAAGGTGCACGGTTCGGGTTGGTCGTTTCCTATGGAGAAGAACTGGCAAGAAACTCCATGGTTACTCTTTTAAAATCATTTGGTTTTACAATATTTGAAGTAACAGCGTTAGTACTTAAGTATGGGAGGACAGCGTAGGCCCGACAATAAGTCGATTGCTTTCTTGATGCATATCTGCCGTCCTCCTTCCTACCCACATGTTCTAATTGTTAACTTATAATAGCGAGTGCACTACTTATGTTGATTCAGTAATAAACCAGCCTTTGTACTATACACTCGTTTGTTTGTTTCGTGCTCCCTTAGTTAAAGACTTATCATTGGCGACGAGATCGGTCTTACTCTCACGTGAAATAATAATGGCGAAGGCGTTTTTGGGAAATTTAACCACTTTTGATTACAAATCATGCGAGTGGTTAATTTATAAAGGTCGTTTGACGCAATTCCTGAAAGTCAACGATGTGAAGGAAGAACAAAAAAGTGCCATTTTGATCACGCATTTATCAGATGACTCATATCGGTTGGTGCGTAATCTGGCATATCCGCAAGATTTGGAGGAGCTGGACTTTAAGAAGCTGGTGGCGTTGCTCGATACTCATTTTAAACGGAAGCAATGTTCTTTTGCGGACAAAGCGAAGTTTTACGGGGCGAAAAGGAACTCAGGTGAATCGTTGGGCGAATGGGCGGCGCGATTACGAGGTTTGGCGAGCTACTGCGAGTTTGGAGCTGCCTTAGACACGAACCTTACTGATCGTTTCGTCCTTGGCCTGGGATCTGGGCCCGAGCGCGACAAACTGTTTGAACAGGATGCGTCTGCGTTGAGTTTGTCGAGAGCAGTGGAGATGGCGGAACGAGCTGAATGCGCTAGAGAATCTAAGAATGTGATATCTGACACAGCTATGATTAAAGAGGAGGCAGTAAACAAGATATCGTACAAAGGTGGATACAAGCAGCCGGGCGATGGGAGCGGTAAGCGTGCTGGGAGCGGCGCGAGCGGTGCTCGGGCGAGCGCGCGAGAGGCGCGCGCGTCGACGTCGAGTCGCGATCGTGAGCAATCTTACGAAGATTCCCGTTGTTCGGTGTGCGGATTAAAAAACCATGACAAGGACAAGTGTCGATACAAAAATTATAAGTGTCAAAAATGTGGTTTGAAGGGTCATTTAAAGAAAGTGTGTGACAAAAAGCATAAATACGGCCGTGTCCGAGTGAATAACATGGGCAGCGATAATAGTGATACAGACACAGAAGCAAGCTGTGAGGAGTGCCATAATTTTAATATCAGGTATGTGACGGATAGACCGTTATATTTAGAAATTACCGTCGGGGACAAAATAGTGACTATGGAGTTAGATTCCGGTTCTGGCGCTTCTGTTATGTCTAAAATAATGTATTTGGAGTTGTTTTCACATTATAAATTAAATAATTGCAAGGTCAGAATGTGTTTATATAACGGACATAAAATTTCACCATTGGGGTATTTTAAAGCAACAGTTAAATATAATAACCAAAAGAAGGAGATCAAATTTTTTGTAGTAGACTCAAAGGGCCCACCCTTTCTCGGTCGTGATTTTATGTCCGCTTTTGGGTTAGTTTTAACAAATAATCCAAAAATATATAAAATAAGCCAAGACGATGAGGTTAATGCATTATTGGAACAGTATCCTGATTTATGGCGTGATGAACTAGGTTCTTTTAATAAGTTTAAAGTTAATTTACAACTTAAGGAAAATTCTGTGCCTAAATTTTTCAAGGCTCGTCCTATACCGTTTGCCTTGAAAGAGAAGGTGGAATCAGAATTGAGTAGGTTAGTCGGTTTGGGTATATTAGTGCCAGTAAGTAATTCACGTTATGCAACTCCAATAGTTCCAGTTTTGAAAGATAACGGCACGGTTAAGATCGCTGGAGATTTTTCAGTCACACTCAATAAGGATCTCATAATTGATACAACATATTTATCGAAGAACAGAACGTATTTTCCATAAGGCATGTTGACCAATTGCTACATTGTAAGAGCGAAAAATGTCCTAATACCAAATCAGATGATTCTAATGAATCTAAATTGTCAGCTTCATTTTCTGTCTGCAGTCCAACGTCTTCACAAGTTCCACTTAGGTCACCGGTATTGCCATTGCCAGAGAGTATAGGCGAGTCAAATAGTGTTAGCACAGTAGTCGGTGCAGTTACAGAGGAACCGGTGGGGATGAGCGATGGCGCAGCACCAATTGATACTGTGGCTGCAACTGGTGTTGAAGCTGACAGTAATCAAAGTGCTGTGGCTGAAACTGTGAGCCTAGAACGTGCACGTCAAACATTTAGAGAGGGATCTGAAGGTCAAGCTCCTCAAGCCTTGCCCGCCATACAGGAACCAGCTACCTCGCTTGCATCACGAGCACGTTCTCAGCGTCCCAGGAATAAAGTTGATTATTCAAAGTATTATTAATATATTATTGTATAGGATAAGATTGTTATTTATACACCAGGTTTTTATCATTGTATTTTATGTTGTTTTGTTTTGTCAACAGGTTTCAAAATTAAGTGTGGAGGAATGATGCATATCTGCCGTCCTCCTTCCTACCCACATGTTCTAATTGTTAACTTATAATAGCGAGTGCACTACTTATGTTGATTCAGTAATAAACCAGCCTTTGTACTATACACTCGTTTGTTTGTTTCGTGCTCCCTTAGTTAAAGACATATCATTACTACAGACGGTAATAACAGAGAAAAAAAAAAACAAACAAAGCCTACAATGTCCACACATTCACAAAAAATACGTAAATATAAAAAGAATCTACACGAAAGTAAAAATAAAACAATAAAAGAACACTAACTTAAACAATAGACACAGATGTGCTGTAACTATTCTGAACAATGAATGAAAGGTGCAATGATTGAAAAACTATTGTAAAAAAAAAAAAAAAAAATAGAATGAATGGAAAAAATAATATTAGGAATAGTTAGAGACATCCACACATTTGTGTCGTTTATGAGCTACCAGGGAAGCCGCATGAGCAGAAGGAACTACAGCCAAACTTCTTTATCTTCAACGTAGTCCTTAATTTTGTAATATGCTTTTTTAATAAGGACACGTTTGATGCAATTTTTAAACTTTCCATCGGTCAGTTCTGTAACTGACTTTGGCAGCTTATTATAAAAGCGTATACTGTTTATAAGAAATGACTTGCTAGTTTTTGTTAATCTAAATTTGGGTATTACAATTTCGTGTTTACTGCGCGTGTTTATATTATGGAAGTCGCTTCTAATTTTGAAAAGCCCTCGGTTTTTGCGGACATATAAAATACATTCTAGGATATAAAGTGAAGGCAGTGTCAGTATATCGATCTCTTTAAATTTTTCTCTGAGGGACTCGCGAGGACCCATGTTATAGATCGCGCGGACTGCTCTCTTTTGCAAAATGAAAATTGAATCAACGTCTGCTGCCGATCCCCACAGCAGAATGCCATAAGACATAATACTGTGGAAATAAGCGTAGTAGAGAGTTCGAAAATTGCCCACGTTTGTGTTTCCTCCATAAAATAATGTAGAAAATAGTGATTTAAATGTCATAAATAATAGTTGTTGGCCGCGGCTTCGCTCGCGTGTAAGTGAAGGTATAGGATAAATGATTGTGTAAAAGTCTGTGATTTTCAAAGTAAGAAGCCAGATAATTCATTCTGGTTAGACAAAGTATATTACGGCGCTTTTTTATTTATTTTAGATTGTTAGTGGCCTAAATGGGTTGAACCAGAATTTATTTTATACATGTCTTCCGAGTTACGATGCCGTTTGCACAAATGCCCGGGGAATTAGTTTGTCATCATCCATCCACGTCTTTCGATATAGTTAATAGTGTAAATGAGCGAGCTTACTCCAAGTAAACACCTAGGGGAGGATTTAGAGACATTGTGTATTTTAAATTTCGTTATTTGCACCTAGAAAATGAGGTCAAAATGAAAATTCTCATTTTGTTATCAGCGACTCAGAAACACACGATAAACGACACCCGTGAAGAAAAAACCAAATGTTTTCCTCGGCGCCATCTTGGATTTTCATTTTCATTGTCAGCGACTCGGAAAACCACGAAAACGACACAGTCCCAAATCTCCTAGAAGAATGTATATGAAGTTTTTTTAGCGTACTTGTCCAAACAAACGTGGCAACAATAAAAACGAAAACGGATCCGCCCCTTTTGTCGTCTGTGGGGTGGAATTTCCAAAAACGATGAAATACGTGTTTATCAATTCAATCAAGAAACACAAATAGTAAATTTCATGCAGTTCAGACCATTTTGGTTATACTAATGTTTCCACCCCTTTTCTCCCGTTTGGGGTTGAATTTCCAAAAACGACGAAATAAGTATTCATTTACCTTTGCTCAGAAACTTCAATATTTATAGGATTCCGCATATAAACTTTTAACCTCTATCTAATCCCTCTTAGATTCTCAAAAACGCTGAAATACGTATTTATTTATTTGTAACCAGAAGCTTGTGTATGAATTTCCATGCTTCTAATTTTAAAATTGACTGATTTCCATACAATCGTTCATCCTTTGTTTTATCCCTTTAAGGGTTGGATTTCAAAAAACCCTTTCTAAGTGGATACCTACTCTTCACAAAGAACACACCCTGCAAATTTCAGGTCTTTAGGACCAGCGGTTCAGGCTGTGCGTTGATATCTCAGTCAGTCAGTCTGACGACACGGTTGGCGCAGTGGTTGAGCAATCGACTGCTGCACTGCGTGTCACGGGTGCGATCCCAGCACGGAAGCCTTTTTACTAGATACTGATGTTTTATTATTAAATTAAACTACCATCTCCAAAAAAAACCGGCCAAGTGCGAGTAGGACTCGCGCACTGAGGGTTCCGTACAAACAAAAAAAATACTGAAGAGAATAAATAAAAATATGAGATGTAACTTGACGGCACGGTCGGCGCAGTGGTTGAGCGATCGACTGCTGCGCTGCGTGTCGCGGGTTCGATCCCCGCACGGAACAAATATTTGTATGGCCTACAGATAGTTGTTCCGGGTCTGGCTATTTGTGTATGTGAGTTTAAATGTTTGTAAATGCACCCACGATACAGACGAAATTACTAGAGTGCGGCAACGTTTAAAAAAAAAAAAAAACAGTCAGCCAGGACTTTGAATTTCATATATATAAAGATGGGCATGCGTTTGGTCGCAACTCGCCTGATGTGAAGTAATGATGCGGCTGAGGGGGCGGAGCACGCTTGCCAAGATGAAACCTATTTACTCAAACTTTAAAGAGATCCAGATTATAATAATCAAGGAACAGAGAAGCCAGCAGTGAATTCGCATTATAAATTTGCAAGTTGTTTTGGTTCTGGAACCAGCCGGTCTTCTAACGGCGAACATAAGAACAGTGATTATAAATGCAAGACCTGCTATTGTCGTTACCATTTGGCCACCACGGCTCTAAATATTAATCATACTGAAAATTGAATTAAAAAAAAAACATCAAATATAACAGGTCTAATCTAAGTATAAAAGGTCATTCTCAGTCACAATCTGCCCTAACATTTTTAACTCATAAAAGACTCTACATCATTATTGTAGGCACGTGAGCAATACTAATTTCTTAGTATAAACAAATTATAAAATGCATGAGTATGCATTCAAATGAAGTACCATTTATATGAGACCTCATTAGAGGACGTAGGTAACGCGAGACTAAAATGCATTTCATATTCTCATACAAAGGATATCGCATCCTGTTACAAGAAGCCTTTGCATTCAGATGCAGCTTCCTAAATTCATGGGTTATTCTGCAAAAAAGACTGAGGTGGATTAAAAATATATTTATTTACTTATTTTGTGTTTTTTCTTTTATAAAGTTGCGTTTTCTGTGTACTGATTGTTTTTTTTCGTTTTTATGTATTCAAATTCTTGTGCAGTTAACCGAATATTAATAGTAATTCGCTACACTTTACGTTCTACTAACACACACTACTACGAACACTATCGTTTGTTTGATTCTTTTATCTTGTCCATTCTGTAGTTATAATAAATACTGTTTTAAGCTTTCACGATTTCTAGCTAAACTTACACTATCATTACATAGGTACATCATACCGCGACAATGGCGCTTGCAACAGCGGGAAATATCGGGAGTTCACAATAATTGAAAATCACGGAAGATATTCCGTTAGTAAAAATGTAAGTTTAGTTTTATTAAATGTGAAATAATAGAAAAGCAACCATGAACAAGTTATTGTTATTGTAAATTTATGGCATGCTTTTAATAAATAAAATATTTTGCTGTTCATTTAATTGTAATAAAATGCATTGTAATCTAGCTAATGGATATTGGAAACTCTAAAGGTTGACTGATTTGAATAATTTATTAGAATAATTTTCTACGTGTTATTATAATAAAATATCTTTAAAATAATGTGCTGAGATTTATTTACTGTCCTTTGTTTTTGACCGGACTTTATCAGGGTATTTAGGTTACAAATTTCTTTGTGATTCACCGTAGTTTTTTTTTTAAGAAATTCACATTCAATTTAAAGAATCGCTGCTAGTCCCATGGTCACAAAAACTATAACGTATTACAAAAAAGTTTATAAAAATATTTAAAAAAAACATCAACATTGGCAGAATAACCCACGGCTTTGTTCATTCGTCGAGGGCTCGCTAATGTCACACGAAATAAGACTAAAACGCGGATATTAAGATGCTCTCATTTCATCCGCCTTTGAAGGATTGTGCTGCCAAAAAGAGTGGGTAGCTGTGCTCAACGTCATGTTGAGAGCTTCCCATTGTCAGTGACGTCATTCAAAGATTTTGAAGCCGACATCATGCAAACAAGGGTTTTCGTATTCGGTTTCATGTGGAAGATTGAGAATTTTTACTAACATATGTTTTTGTTTATGGCATGCTGTTTCGGTAATGAGAAATTGCTGTTACTTTTTTAACCCTACGCTTTACAGGTTCTGTTGCATGGAAGAGTTTCTTGCCCGTTTTGGGATGAGAGTGGCCCTGTGAATGTCTTAGGTGATACTGGCTTTAGGAAAGTTTCGGGGTAAGTAAGTCACGTTAAATTACAGTGGAGAAGTGATGGATGTTAGACATGAATAAAACCATAAATAACATTTGTAACGGGATATTTATCATGTTTACTAATTGTTTCGAGTTCCCGATATTTCGGCGCTGTTGAGAACGCCATGATCACGGATAAACGTTAAGGTCTAAGGTCTTATTTTTAGGCTTATTTTAAATTATACTTCCAAATAATTATTTTAAAAACTTGTTACGGCTAGAAGTTCACGGTTTTGCTGTAGATAGGTAGATTTATATGAAAATATTTTCTTTACCTACTCTCTCTAATTCAAGCTTTTTAACAAGGCATTTGCTACTTTTGTTCAAGGTTGATTGAGTTCAGCACTTTGTATTCAAAGCGAATACTCGCCTTGGTGAATAATTACTTTTTTCAAATTTTACGAAGCACAAACGATCTACAAAATGGAATACTACTTTTTCTAAAACAACACCCACGTCCTAGATTATATAAAAATAAAAATCGATGAAGGCTTATGTAGAAAACGGTATGAAAGGAAAAAACATTTGAATTTCCCAAACGGCAAGCGTTTCAATCGATCCGTCCATTGTTTCTTTAAACGGTTCCAATAAAAATGCAAATACACAGTCTATGCGTTGTGTGCGTTGTCCGCTATCGACTTTCAAACTAGTTTATTTAGTTTTAACTCTGTCGTCGGCTCTATTTACTTCCTATGTTTGTCGGGTGTATAACCTAACAACTGTTCTCTTTTGTCTTGGTTTTATATAGCGAGTTTTCCAGCAATATTTTATTGGGTTAAGATTTTGATACCATTGTTTGAAATTCGGTATTCTTGTGTATAGAATGGTATAATATAGTCATTTGTTTCTAGCTACAGTAGACTCAATGCAAGATGTGTGTGTGCTATCTTGGAAGAGGATAATAGCTAGAAAGAGACTCCAACTGGCTTATTAATAATTGATAGAAATCATTATTATGTAACGATTGAATGTGCAAAAACGTGAAAATTTAACGGTGTAATATTTTTGCTTGTGAAAAAATACTATGCTATTTTCCTATAACCTTCCGTAGTTTTTATAGGAGCAGACTGAAAAATACAACACGCAAAATTCGGTGGAGTGACGATCATACAAATATTTTATATTCCATAATTTCCCCAGTGACGACCGGGAGTCGGTGTTCGAAAGATATGGTTATTTTTATTTGTTGTCATGCTCATTCTCAAATATTGTTTTTCTGAGTTTTGGTAATTTGTGCCTCCTACTTTTGGATAATGATGTAGGTAAATGAAATATTACTTAATAATAGTGATGGACTTTCTATCAAAGCCTGACGAAATAATTATGGTAACCTAGTGTGGTAGTCTTATATTTGTCACGCTTTTCATCATTCATCAAAACATGCTGGCGGGTGCTTGACTCTGGCTGCTGTAGACATTACTACTGAGTCTAATTATTTTATTTATTATTTATTAAAACTTTATGCACAAGTATAAAACACTGTACAAAGGCGGACTTAATGCCTTAGGCATTTTCTACTAGTCTACCTTAGGGTGATGCAGAGAGAAAACATAATAAGTGCAGCATAGCAGATGGTTAGAAAACTGCATTTACAAAAATAAAATATAGCGATACATACATAAATACATACATATATATATATATATATATATATACATATACAGGAAGTAAAGAGAGAGACAAACTAACAAAAATTTAATTATGAGATGAATCTGCCAGCTTCTTATGTAAGTGTTCGCGAGCTTTAACTTTAAATGTGAACCGACTGTTGGCCAACCTGATGTTCAGAGGGAGCGCATTCCAAAGAAAGACAGCCTGGAAAAAGAAAGACGACTTGACAAAACCAGAGCGGTGAGAAGGACAACGCTAATTATTTATTAGCAGCCTTATTTTATTTCCCTCATTAAAATAAACCATTATTAATATCACGTAACATCACGCACGTGATCCCTACAAAGGTTAGATGCCCACATTTCGCCAACGATGTTTATGTCACATGTAATAGGGGGAAGCCTATTGCCATCAACCAGGCCCGAATCCAGACACCATGGCTGCTACTGAGAAATGTTTGATGGAAAGACCCAATAGCATCTTGTCCAACCCGGGAATTGAACATAAGATTGCGATCACTGGACCAACGAGCCTATATCACTTTATAATAAAACTTGATGGAAGTACCAAAACATAGACTACGAGTATCATAACTCAGCGTATTTAAACTTCCAAAGAAGTTTGTCTTAAGAAAGTACGTAGTAGTAAGTTGTGAGATTGATTAACTTGTAAACTTCTCGTCAATAAGCGTATTTAACGAACTGATAGAAAATAGTTTTCTAGAAGCTGTGGAGGCTGATTCAACATAAAACAGAAATCTTATTAAATACAGCGCGCCGTCTTAAGACTGAAGTAGGGTGTTATGAAAGAAAACTTCGCATTTATTTATATTTAAATCGCTTCAGGCAGTTGAACTGCATATTGAAGTTTGTGCACAATTTTGAATAGAAGTCTATAAGTTGACTGAAAGCTGTTTCATCGAAATAATATGAATTATTTCAATACACCCTAATATATTTATTCATGTTTTTTTTTTTTTTTTAAAACGTTGCCCCACACTGGGAATTTCTCCTGTATTGTGGGTGCGTTTACAAATATTTAAACTCACATACACAAACTGCCAGTTATACACAACAACAACATACCAATAACATAAACAGCCAGTTTATGTTATTGGTATGTTATTTCAATTGACTGGCTCGTTGGTCTGGTGGTCGCAATCGCGTCTGCTGAGCATGAGGTCCTGGGTTCGATTCTCGGGTTGGGAATATTATTATTATTCCATTAGGAAATTCTCAGTAGCAGCCACGGAGTCTGGATGTGCCCGGTTGATGGCAATACGCTCGGCCCCTATTACACGGGACTTATACATAACTTTTCCTGTGTGGGTAGACTCAGGGCTAACCGGCTAACACACATATTGTAGTTAATCGCAGTTTTTATTTAATTTTAATATATTTTAAATTGCATTTGTAATGTTATAATTATATTTTATTGTTTTTAACCACCCAACTCTCACTATCTACTATTTTTATTCCAAGTCCTTCTGATATACTGTTCTTCCATCTACTTACGTTACATTCCAACCATCACTATGGACACTAAGATGGCAACAAGCTTGGAGGATCTGGAGCAACTGTTCAACTCGCAAATGGCTGAGCTCAGAAATGCTTCCTCAGGATCTGAACCAGCACCTGATATCACAGCACTATCACGTGAGTTCGCAGAATTTAATTAATTCTATCTTTTCTACACAGTGTCTACATTTTTAATCCATCTTTACACTCGTTCCGTCACCTCTGCTTATTCCTTCTTTATTCCTACTTCTCCGCTATTCTTTTATGATTAATTTCGTTGTGGGATCCAAGACAGTTAAATTATTTCCCTGGGACTTCGTCGAGCTTCATTGTCTTGGCGCTTTTCTGGTGGTCGCCAAAGTTGATTCTGGCATACAGGAGTTACAGAGGGACAAGCCGAGAGAGGGAGAGAGGGACAAGCCCGCCTTTATTTTCCCGTGGTTTGGGAAAATAACGGCGTGCTTGTCCTTCACTCTCTCTCGGCTTGCCCCAAAAGATGTTTGTTTGGGGATTACAGGCGTGATGATATGTTATTACAATACCTCACACAGTCTGAACCACAGAAAGAAAGAAATGAAAAAACCACAGAAATCACACTGAAAGTGAACCATTAGGTTGGATCGAAAACCTGGTGAAAGTTGTAAGAATTGGTTGGATGCTAGACCCACATTACCAGTAGTTATATATTTCGGGTTATGAGTCACAAACCGTCTTTACTGTTAATATCTTAGGAATCATCAAGCAAAACGCTCCTTACCCAAATACCAAAATCCTACTATAACTTTTTTCTTTGAAAATACTACCTGAAAACAAAAGTAGTCACCACAATTTTCCATTTAGCCAGAACAGCAGGATTGCAAGGAGTTTATAAGGAGCGTTCATTGCATGTTTGAGAGGATGAGACGGGGGTCGGATCAAATTAAATTGAAGACTAAGCGGAAAGCGCGCGGAAGTGACCGGACCACATTACATCTGTATGTTACAGGTGTGCTCGCGGTTCAGGCATTTGGAAATATGTCCAACAATAAGTATCGTGGATAAGACAAAAGACGAATGACGTTTCAAAGAAAGCGTTTGTGAAACAAATCTAATTACATTAAAATATGAATGACTTCTTGCCTGACTGACTGCAACACATTGGTAGAATTGTGAAGTTACTTGATAAGTTCAGACTTTCCTTTACCATATTTAATGAAGTCTTAGATTTTTTCATAGCAACTTGTTCTGATAGTGGAATAGTCAAGTCGCATGTTTAGTCAAACTTATACAAATTCAGTGATGACCATGAATTTTCATTAGGTCCAGATAATCGCAAACATAAACGTTTAAAACACCTAAAAATATACCGGGTACTTTAAACATTTACCGAATTGAAACTACTGCCTCTGACATTATATTTTGTACTTTTTGCAATACTTTTTATAGCGGATTGGACGAATCTCCAGTGTTTGAAATATATCTGAAGGAGAATCTGCGGTGGCAAATGAAATTCGAATTTCTAGTGAATTGCAGCGAATATTGAATGTAACGAGTAAAGCGTTGCAGGTTTATTCGTTGCTTTTTACACTTTTCGCACCAGGAATCCAAATGTTGAATTTTCTTTGAAATTCGCAAGTCAAGCGAGTCTTCTTATAATGTTACTGAGCTAGGACCATGAATTCGGACACTATACGATAAAGATCATATTACATTACAGCGTGTTTTAGAAAACATACTTAGCTACCAACAACGTACCGTTTTATATACACGATGTATACTTAATTACACATTACTAAACAAACTCCAGACTCCTTCCAAGATAACGCTGTTGTTTTGTAATTAATTAACTTTAGACGTTTTATCCTAGATACATACCGTACGCTTTGTTAATTATATATATCAGACTGTTTACTTTGAAAATAGTTGTGATGGAATTATTTAAACGTGAACAAGTTGAGGTTTTTAATGAATATTAATGGTTGAAACTGTTGGAATCAGGCTTGACATGGGCCCGCGAAACTCCGGGCCTAATATAAATCACGCTTAGTCCAACCTTTAAGTATCGTTCTACTTAGGACTTTCTATTGTTGCCTCTTGAAGATAACGATACTAAATCACCGAGGGAGATGTTGAATTGAATGAGGACATGGTTTTGAGGTTTAGATTTCTGAGTTAAACGTTCGATTCAAGATGAATTGCGTTTTTTAAAATCGTAAACTGGTGTTTTATTGTGTAGTAATTAAACCGACTTCTTTTTAATAGCTTTTTTGTCAGTCAAAACAATTACTCTTCCTCTAAATTAGTAACTTAGCCTCTACACACTAAAAGAACACGATGTATTATTTTACATGCTAAGTTATATCAATTAAGTATTCTAGTTGATGCCTGAAATACATTTAATTTAAAGTAAACTACGTTAAAACTGTAAAACGTAAAATTTGGTGAGTTGTCAAATCCGAGGCAAAGTTAGCAGTTCAGCTGGCGATGTGTATAAATCAAGGATAAATAAAAATAATTGTTGCTCTTTATTTGACGCTTTCTTTGAAATATTTAGTTTACGTTGTAAAAAAGACGAATAAATTTATTAGAAGCCTTCTTATTTTCCCGTGGCACACAGATATTAGAAGTAGGGTTCTGGGGCCACATAAAAAATTTACGGTTAGATTTATAATTTCCCATTTTTATTTATCGTACAAATATTAAT
The DNA here is from genome assembly GCA_963082945.1 of Cerastis leucographa. Classification (NCBI taxonomy): domain Eukaryota; kingdom Metazoa; phylum Arthropoda; class Insecta; order Lepidoptera; family Noctuidae; genus Cerastis; species Cerastis leucographa. Next base: position 11,703,278 of record OY720356.1, on the reverse strand, counting down.
TTGATTATTTAACCACGCGTTAATATCAACATGTATTAACTGCGGTTCCAACTACTTATGTAAGTCATAACCTCCTCTTCAATTTAAATATTATCGTCACAAGTGGAACATAGCAAAGGTAACTTTATGCATAGTGAAGATATAATTTTATATTCTGCAGCGTAATGAAGACTAATCGATTGTTCTAACAAGTCAACATTTTTATCACGCGTTTTTCTTGTTCAATGCTTCACAAAATCCTATTGAGTCGATAAAAATGTGAATAAAAAGCCTTTTTACTAGATACTGATGTTTAATTATTAAATTAAACTACCATCTTAAAAAAAAAACCGGCCAAGTGCGAGTAGGACTCGCGCACTGAGGGTTCCGTACAAACAAAAAAAATACTGAAGAGAATAAATAAAAATATGTGATGTAACTTGACGGCACGGTCGGCGCAGTGGTTGAGCGATCGACTGCTGCGCTGCGTGTCGCGGGTTCGATCCCCGCACGGAACAAATATTTGTATGGCCTACAGATAGTTGTTCCGGGTCTGGCTGTTTGTGTATGTGAGTTTAAATGTTTGTAAACGCACCCACGATACAGGAGAAATTCCTAGAGCGGGGCAAGGTTTAAAAAAAAAAATTTGGTTATCGGAATTTTTCCTTTATATGTGCTATAAAACATTGCTTCATGCCAAATTTCAAGATTCTAGGTTGACTGGAAGTAGTTTAGGTTTTGATTCCCTTGCGAGTGGTTGCGAGTTTGAAAATATGCGCCTGCGGCTTAAATTGCTGTTTCTTTTGATTGCGTTGACATAGAAGTTTGATTTTGTTACAGCATAAAGGTATTATAGATTTGAGTTTTTAATATGAATGCCAATTTAATACCTCTACGCGTTCATGACGAAAGGGGTAGTAAGTTTAAAATTATTAAAAATATTTTTATTATATTATGTAACTATCGATTTTCGCAATTTTTCCTTTATTTGTGCTATAAGACATTGCTTCATACCAAATTTCAAGATTCTAAGTTCACGGGAAGTACCCTGTAGGTTTTGATTCCCTTGCGAGCGTCGAAAATTTGCGGAAATTTGCTACATAAACGGCTGTATCTTTTGATTGCATTGCCTTAGAAGTTTGATTTTTTCACAGCTCCAAGGGACAGTAGACTTGAGTATTTGATATAAATTCCAGCTTCATACCTCCACGCGTTCCTGATAAAAAGGTTTTGACAGACAGACAGACGGACGGACAACAAAGTGATCCTTAAGGGTTCCGTTTTTTCCTTTTGAAGTACGGAACCCTAAAAATACTAAAAGTGGAAAATAACTTTAATTTCGGATTTCTTTTGTGTGTAATAAATATTCCTCCTCTTTTTTTTGACTTTTCAGTATAGTTTTTGGGTTTGATCATTTACTCTCTTTATGAGGCATCATTAAGAAACTGTAAGTGTCCTTCAGAATTGTGCTGAGTGGTAACCTGCTTGTCGCAGCCCTGCTTAACGCAAGCCTTTAATTTTTTATGTTCCTTAGTGTTCATTTGCCTAGCTTTTTCCAACTTTATTGGGGCCAGCTTCCAGTCTTACAGGATGCAGCTGAACCCCAGTATTTTACATGGAGCGACGGCCTATCTGACCTCCACAACCCAGTTAGTACTGGGTTATACGATACCCCTTGGTAAGACTGGTTGTAAGACTTTTGGGGCACTGACTACCCGTAAAGACTGTCAAAGATCTGCAAATGACACTATTTTAAAGTTGCGTCCTGTTGTATTTATAAATATTTGACATTTTCTTTGCACATCATCTCTGCGACTAATAAATATTTTTTTGTTCTTTCTTTCTTCAATTGAGACACATATTTTCGATCACGTGATTAAACTTCTGGTACAAATAAACTCCAAGCAATTCCCACCATTATCCCTCTTTCCTTGCGCATGACACACGAGTTAAGCACTTCAGACGACTCTCCAGGAGATCATACTCAGCATGGCTCAAGTTAACGTAATGCCAGACATTCTTTTTTAGCTTTAGTTAGGTGTATTTTCCCACGTAAGGAAGTTTGAAAGGACTCTTGAGACTATAAATAGACTTATCTGAAGATGTAGTACCTTAGCTATGTTAATTGAAGTAATGTGTATTAAAAAAACACTTTGATTTTTAAATGTCGGCGCTGAATCGAGCATTCAAAATATAACAGCGTGCTTAAAATTACCTGTACATACTGTGTCGCCAGAGTTACTGTAAACAAGAATCAGGCTAGGTATCTATCTGCTGGACTGATCGAAAGAGATGCCGTGGCCCTGTAACACAAAGGGCTAAGAAGGAACATGGATGGGTTTTAGTCTGACACTCCCTTCCGCTCCACCCAGAGCAGAAGGGGGTATTTGATGACTTAGCAACCGTAAAAAAAAATAGTAGGTATCTATGTAATCTATGTAAGTACTAAATGCTCATTTCAGGAAATCGTGTGCCCTACTTTACTTTCAAGTGACAAAAAAATCATTAAGATCATTTATGAAAATGTATCGTTGAGTGACCTCAGTTTATTAGGGGTCGACACATATGTATTTTTTCCATACTATCCGTACTGTCAACAACCTCAGTAGATTATTATCATCAATTATGCAGTCTATCCATTCCGTTTCTCTGGTCTTCCTCCATTTTTTTATAATATTCAATTAAATTTGAATAGTCAAGTTAAATTCAATTTCATAATATTGCACTTGGCATGTTTTTAAGGTTTATGTCGGCGCCATTATCAAAAGATCTAGAATTCCTGTTAAGAGCGTTTATACCCTACGGCATTTCATACAAACTTTCAAGTCATTATTTTCCGAAATAACTGAACAGATTTTAATGAAATTTCCTACGCATAAGCAGTATACATAGCGCTGGCCCCGGGCAATATAGCGGTAAACGCCGGTTACGCCCTTTTTAATGTTATTTGATTTTTGGCTTCTCTGAGTATCATTCTATCACACATATTTTTTACAATTTTTTAAAATTAATATTTCTTTAAAATAAATGACAATAACAGCTTTATTGCATGGAAAATTCTCTTACGACTAAAAATGTATTAATGCATTACTCTATGAAACATAACTCAAAAAACCGGTGAACATCTTTACACTACATTTCTAGACAAAGAGTAACAGTAATAAATTTAACCGCGTTTTTGGAAATAAACGTATTATATCAATAAACTGTTAATATTTAATACGAAGTAATCACAAGAGATTATATTCTGTACAAGCTATTACGCCTTTTTTCCCGGAAATTTATTGTAACCCCGGCGCCGTACTGTCGTGATACGCTGAACGCCATCCCTTTCACTCCTGCTCATGAATGATTACCGCATGCTTACTAGCATCATATTTAGGTAAACAATTGATACAAATATTAACTCAATTCGGCGGGCGGTGTCAGTGCAGCGTGTGACGTCTTGCGCTAATAATGTTCTTTTAGTGCAATTAAGTGGTTTTGAATATTACGAGTACCTAAGCATACTAAACTTAATAATCCTTAGATCTATAAATTGTGTTTTTTTAAATGGCATGATAATTACCAGCAAAATCTCGAGCAAGAAGAATGTAATGTTTGACGACGTAAATAAAGCTCTAATGCAGGTCCACAATTAAAGAGCACTTAAATGCAAGTAAATATCACCAATTCATTCGAATTTAACTCTATTGCAAAAAAAGTTATTTTCCAAAATTTAAAAAAAAAAACGTTTTTTCGCTCCCCTGTAAAGTTGCTATTTTGGCTTTTACGCCCTTTCTTCCCCGAAGTAGCGAAATGGTTTACCGCCAATAATTTAGTATGAGAAAAAAACTAAGTACATAAGATTTTCTCTGCCAAATGTCAAATGTAGTGATTGTGGCATAGTATTGAATTAAGAGAAACTTGAATTTGTCGATGAAACTGTTTTTTTGGGGATCACGCTTGACTCAAGGCTACAATGGGGTCCTCATTTAACATCTCTTGCAGGACGGCTGAGTTCAGCAGCACATGCTGTCAGAAAAATCCGTCAATTTACTGATGTAGATACCGCGAGGCTAGTTTATTTTAGTTATTTTCATAGTATTATGTCATGCGGTATTTTACAGTGGGGATGGGGTGCAGACATCGAGTCTATATTTATTCTGCAGAAAAGAGCCATCAGAGCCATATATAATCTACGTAGGCGCGATTCTCTAAGAGAACTGTTTAAGGAAATTAACATCATGACGGTACCTTGTCAATACATCTATTAAAACATCAAACTCAACACTTTAGGAAAAATCTGCATTTATTTAGTAAAAGAGGTGACCGGCACCACTTTAATACTAGAAACAGGGACCAACTAGTTCAGCCAGGTTTCAGGTTAGCTAAAGTAGACTCATCTTTCATGGGGTTTAAAATGTTACAATAAAATACCTCCCCATATTCTACAACTGAATGAAACGAAATTTAAATCTTGCATAAAACGCACACTATGTAGGCAAGCATATTATAAGTTGGGGGATTACATTGATGATAAAAATGCTTGGCTCAATGCTGGTCCTGCTCCACAATATCCATAGAGGCAATCTGGATCATCAGAATTACCAAGTGAAGTTATTGTGAAAGCTGCAGAAGATTGTAAAAATATATTGGCATTGTATAGATTCAATCTCTAAGTATTATATAATTGCATAGCACATGTGTGAGGATTATGTACTGTAAAGCCACCATTTAATGAGTACCTACATCTTTCATTGACGCGAAATTACCCTGGTGGTTGAGTAAATGTCATGCTTACTTAAATGTCACGCTGATGGTGGCGGTTGTGTCGGGTCATTTACTTCCCTTCAAAATGGTTGAGTTGAATGATGGCTGATACATGCGTCATGTTCGTGAACGGGCGCTGTCAGTTGTGACTGGTCATCTCTTAGCTGCCACGGTTTATTTTTCAATTACAGATTAATTCTTTTACTCCAGACGCTCTTAACTTGCCCGTATTTCTACATCGTTCTCACATATTTGTAGTTCTTACCATGAATGATGTAATCAAGATTTTGTAACATATTTTGATTTAAAGAGTGTCCATGGAGTTTCTTGCCCATTCTTCTCTATAGAGATCTACGGTTTGGAATGGGCAACTACAGTACTTTCACAAGTTATTATGCCTTGTGACAGGGACTGTAGTTTCGCGTTTTATTTTGTTTTACTTTCAAAAGTGCCTGTAATGGTCTAATTGAAATAAATGCTTTGAGTTTAAGAGTTATCTATGGTTGACGGTAAGTGATTAATCAGTAAGATGTTTAGGTTAAGCAATCCCGAAACATTATCATACATTTTATAACAATTTGCAGTAAGTTGGGAATTCTGAAGAAGAAATCGATATTGAAAGCGAAGATTCAAATTAAAGTAGCATATTTTTTTTTTCTTTTTATGGTTTTGACCATTTTATTTTTGTTTCCAAAGTATAACAGCTAATTAAAATTATGTGACTTTATTCTAATTGAGGTAGAAAAGTTTTTTTTTCTTTTTCATGTTTTTTTTTTCTCCAAAGCTTAATATTTAATAAAAAAATACTTTAAACATGGTATGTTACATATGGCACATGGTTGTATTTAAAAGGTTTTTTTAAACGAAGTCAGTATCATTTAAACACAAAAAAAATATATTATTTCCATAAAATACTTTCTAAAATGGTTAAAAATAAAAATAAATCACATTATAAATCGGTCTGTTACAATGGTTACATAAAAATATGATTCATTGATAGGATTCTAAAGTAGCGATTAGTGGATGATACAGCTAAGCTTTAGCTATAAAATTTCCCTGAAGAAGGTGGTAATCGGCTGGTACGCTCGACATCTAAAGCGGAAATTACGTCGTATTATATTCTTACAGTCCTGAATCTCAGTTGTCGGTGTGTTTATAAAGTCATTAATGATGTTGCAATTAAAACAATATCATCTATAATTTGTATTATACATTTTTTCAATTATTTCATTAAATATTTACACCATTACAATTATTTTTAAAAGGTTAAATTAGTAAAAAAATTAGCTTTCATTTGACATTTTAACCGCCTGTTTTGGATCACTGTACGCTGCACTATAAACGAATTAGCTTCTTTTATTTCTCCTGTAAAAAACGATTTTTGATATTACCGCTTTATTGCCCGGGGCCAGCGATAGTTCTAAAAAGTTACTAAAAAACATTTTTGAATGTTTTTTAAAAATGAAGATAATTGGAAATTTCTGTTTCTATAGATAATTAATAATCGGTCTAATTTAGCTGTAACATTATTTTTCGAAAATGTTTTTTGGTAACTTTTTAGACCTATGTTTACTGCTTATGCGTAGGAAGTTTCATTAAAATCTGTTCAGTCATTTCGGAAAATAACGACTTGAAATTTTTTATGAAATGCCGTAAGGTGTAAACGCTCTTAAACCTATTATATATAATTCTTTTACTACAATTTACAAATGTTCTGTCAATAAGAAAGCTAATATAATAAAAATGCGCAGTTTTTTTCACAAAACTGTAGAGAAATACGCAAGATTCATTAAGCTCAATTTAATTACAGTACACGGTACAGTAGTTAATTACATTCCGATGGTATTCAGAGTGAATTATGGCGGCAAAGTTTTCGTTTGCTCCCAGGCAAACGGAAAACAACAACAGTAATTAAAACATGAAATTATTTAGTTCTTTTATGTACCTAGGTTAAGAACCTATTATTTATTGTAGATGAGAAAAGCGTAGGCATAAATACATCTAAGAAATATAGTTGAAGCTTTGATCTTTCGACCTGATTGATTGATTTATTGAAGTTTGCTTTTCGTTTAATTTTACCAATTCGAAATTCAGTGAGATCTGAAGATAATTTGAGGCTGATTGTCTTATAAGTATCGCTTAATAGCTGAAAGAACAAAAATAGGGAATATACAGGGTTATTGATAAAACACCAACAACCTCTAAAGAGGTCGTTGTACTCATCATTATGAACAAGTTTTACTATGAGAACAAATCCGAAATTGTGAAAAAAAAATCAGCTGTTCCCTACATTTTGACGAGTTATGTGAACATAAAGTACGGAACAGCTGATTTATTTTTCGCGATTTCAGGTTTGGTCCGATAGTAAAAGTTGTTCATAATGATGAGTAGAATGACCTCTTAAGATGTTGTTGGTGTTTTTCCAATAACCCTGTATATCTTCGGGATAGTGCATAACGATATTGAAGACTTCGTTGAATGCAATAAAAAGTATATACATGTATTGCATTGCGAGAAGATCTGAACGCGCATTACAAGGGCAGGTTCGAGATATTATGGGGGAGGCCTTTGCCCATCAGTGAAACATACAAGACTACGTACTCAAAGATTGTTTTTCTTAATTATAGAAGTAGTTCTTTTAAACACTGTAGTTCCTTTTTTTCAGTTTAACAACCAGTTCATTAAACGAAACGCTCTTTTGGGAGAGAACAGTTACATACGATAAAATAAAAGTTGAAACGACAATTTCCCCTTCAACATCTTCATTACCACTTCAGTTCTTACATCAGCAATGAAACGTTAATTATAACACCCGATCTCAAGTACTTCACGCCAAGTGTTTGATATATTTCGGTCATTAGTAGTTAATGAATTATTTAACTAACGAGTCAAGTCTGCAAGCACCCTGTTATTGGCTGAATTATTTCTACCTTTTCTGCTTTCGAATAGCATATTCCGTTAATTGCTGTCTGACTGGAGCTCACTAATTGCTTAAGTTCGGGATCTCTTGGCTCTTCGGTTTAAATAGTCGACTACTATTAAAGTAAAAATTTCTTAAGACTGTTTTGAACTTCCCGTTCATAATTTTTCCGAAGCATGACTTTGCACTTTCGCAGACGTTGAAAAAACAAGAGCTAAGTGCGGTCAAGGAGGATGTATTTGGTTGTGTTTTCTTGCAGTTTGTTTTGACTCATCTTCCATCATATTCTACATGTATATGATGTTCTTTGAGACTTACCTGGCTTAAAGTATCAGTAAGGTTCAAAAGTTACCGAATTCAACTATAAAATAAAAATATATTGAAACAAATGGAGACTATACAAAACCACGGTAAGGGGATTATTCTGAAATATTGGCAAACTTAAACGACCAAAAAATTCAGCGTTTATTAATAATTAACTATATACCGTAATTTAATTGATTATTTATGTCTTTTGTGACTGCCTCCTGAAATTTGACGAGGATGCAAAACAACACCTTGTATAGAACAAATAATTATATAATTTTTACTCTGGGTAACTAGAGAAAACTTCAGTAATATAGTGACATGATAGCTTTGTATCTCTGATGAATCTAATGTGTGAAGGCTAGAAACTTTTGGACAATATCACGTACCTATATCAGTGTCATTTCAGTAGATCTTGCTGTGGTACCTAGATTCCTAAAAATACCTATAGTATTTTGTAGAAAAGAATGGGCTTTAATAAGCTTGTTAGACAGGTGCAAAGATACCTAAAGTCAAGATCCAACTTAGGAGGAAACAGACGCAAACCACCAAAGTGGTACCTGATAAAGAAGCCCAAATAATCAAAGCTCATAATTACCTTACGAAGTAGCATATTAACATTTATGTATTCTTGCCATTCATATTTCGTTGTAGGTAATAATTATGCAATAATTACAATACAGTACTACGGAAGTGTTGATTTACAACTACTGCTGCTTGCAACTTTACTGAATGCGGCAGTAATTTCCGTATTGTGTTAACTAGTAACATGCTGGGCTGCCTGTTTATGTGTGTGTATAAATGACTAATTTCATGCTTACTTGAAGAATGTAGTTCTAAAGGAATGTTGGTTGTAGGACTGTTCTTCACTGAAAGTCATTTGTTTGTTACTTTTTGATTTCATATTCATTTAATTGCGTTCCACAATGTTATAAAGGTGTTATAAAAGGCTTAAAGCTAAGAACAATGTTGTGGACCCTGTTAGGGCACAGCAATATAAGTATTTATTAGGATTATCTTGAATATAAATAAATAATATACAATGATTTATATAGGATATCATTTTATACATAATTATACTTATTACAAATCATGACTAGATAAAATTATAGTTTTACAATATTAATAATAGAACAACATTAAAATATTGATTATTAGGAACAATAGTATTATATTATAGTATGTATTTTTTATAATTAATGAGATCAATCTTAGTTGCCTTAGTTTGCTTATATCATTATCATAAATTTTTTGCTTGGTACAGAAGATTTATCCACTGCCTCGTTGGACAAGTAGCCGCAAGCGCTACTAATGACGATGAGAGCTTTGGTTTGATTCCCAGATCGAACTTCGTGTTAGTAACTTTAATTCCTGTGTGTAAGGGAATGTGCCGTAATTCACCACGCAGGTCTAGAACGACTTTGGTTCAGTGAACTTCTCTCTTCATAAAATTGTTAATAGCATGAGAAAGAGCTAATGGATTTTAGCTTTTAATGAAATATTCAACAGCTCCTTGCTCACCTAATATATTTACATCTTGTTAGTGTTCTTTGCCAAATACTTCACGCAGTAAAACACCACAATAACGTACTACCTAAAATTAAAAACAGAAACCTCTAAAACATTAACCTCTTTAAAAAAAACATGGCACAAAAGTCAACGCAGTGAGGTCGCCCACGAAAACGGAAAAGATGAAAAAACGTCGCAAGGAGCACACGAATGAATAGGAGTTGTCCTAGAACCGTCGGTCGTCCAGATGTTTAACATTTTATGCGGGAATTCACGTGCCTTCACTACCTACTGGAAGAAAATCTTGCGGCCTCAACGGGTGCGGTTTTCAACGGGTTTTTAGAGACACTGATGAGACTTCTAGGACTGGGATTTGAGAGATTAAAAAGGAACAAAATATTAATAAAGGTACCGTTTCGAAGTATACCTACTAAAAGGTGTTGTTTTGCAATCTCGTCAAATTCAAGGAGGTAACTATGCTAATGATTCTCGTCCCGAATCAATAATAAAATGGGTGAGTAATTTCTATTTTTGTTTTCTTATTTACAGAAATCGGTAAATGTGAACCACCCGTGTTTCAAACGCGGGCTGTCTGATTCATGCCCTATAACCGCGCTTCCATACATGCAAACAATCTCAAACGTTTTTTCGATAATTTCTTATTGCCTAAACCCCGTTAATACTGTCACACTTAAACAACCAAAAAAATCAGCGTTAGTTAATAATTAACTAGGTACCGTAATTTTAATTGATTATTTATGTATTTTTTGATAACCTCCTGAATTCTGACGAGGATGCAAAACAACACCTTGTATAAAGCTTGTACTCTAAACTCGGAACAATATGCAATCTAGAAGAATAATTTGGCTTTGCCATTTTTGCTTAGGCTTTGTGCCTCGTTGATGGCAATAGGCGAGCCCCTATTACATGTGACTTAAATAAAACTGGTAAAATCTGGTTATGTTAAGTTTAGGCTTTTATGACTAGTTATAACAGTAGGGTTTTTTTTTTCTTTCATCATGTTCTTTATGCAATGTTTCTCATAGCATTGTCGGGATTTCATAAAAAAATAAAAAAACATTCTAAGTTTTGATTTAAATAGGTCAAGGAAGGTGTTATAAATACAAAAGTAATAACAAAAAGAATATTCAAATTACTACAGTTACACAGAATAGCAATTTTTCGGGAAATTAAGGTTCACACGGAATACCAGTGTAAAGGCATGTGCGTGAACATTTATTTAATTATTTATATCACCTGCAAACACGAATGAAGTCTAAGCAACGTGGGAACATGGCAGCTGAACATTATGCATGATGAATAAAGAAAATATCTCACGTTAAACTCAGTAAATGTCTTTAAACTTTGAAAACGTACAGCTAGATCATTTATATCAAGCACTGTAATAATGTTACGACTCATAATATTTTCCTTTCATTTCACTGCTAGTTGCTTTTAAGTAGACACTATTATTTTGAGTAGGTACTACGTTTTATGCAGCTGTATTTATTTTAATGTCATTGCTTTCATTTTCGTACAGCTCACTGTGTGAATATAATTTCTTGAGCAAATAATGGCTGTCAAAGATGCCTTCTAGAATAGTTAAGAAGTACATAAAAATACCAAAATCAATAAGACTACAAGACTCATAGGGAAACCTCGCTATGAGTCTTGTAGTCTTAGGTGGAGTGTGACTTCTGAATCCCGCGCGGTAGACCATACATACATTTTTGAGTGAGTTTCTCTGAATGTCTTGGCCAAACCAAATAAGCACAGCAAGTTTTCGAGAATCATCTAAACTTCATTCTCCTGCCCTATTGCCTATTTAGGGACCAAACTTCTTTATAACTTCTTACTGTCAATAACATTGAAAACGGGATATTTACCATGTTTGCTATAAACAGTTTACTAGTAAAAATGGTAAAAATCCCGTTTCCAGAGTTATATGATAGTGTTAGTGACCATACTGACCATGACAGTTTAAAAACCTACTCTTACTAGTTCTAGAGGATAGTTGAGAAAATGCAGAGTCAAAGAAGATGCCTTATCTTGTGCTCATAAAATATTTATTTCAGTACCAAACTATTCAACTAGTAACTTCTATGTATAGTCAAACTCATTCCGTACAAGCCGCCGCCGGTAAGGACCCAGACCGACCCGTAAAACGTTTTCATAAAAATGCAAATCGTCCGACAACGTATTGCCGACGACCGAGACGGGAACTTCACGGGAACTTCCTTCATCGAATTAAAATACTTTCTTAAGATAATGTCATTTGCTGGCGACTTTTTTATAAGGCTTTGACTATACAGTGATGAGGTTCATACAATGAAATTATGTGACAAAGATGTTTCTTCTATTCAGGTTGTGGCGATTAGAAAATTGGATGAATTAGAGGCGTTTTGTGCTTGTTTGAATTTGTGAAAATCGCGTTAAATGTAAATACTTGACAATATAATAAAATACTTCAAACTGTAGCATAGGCAACGTAGATTAAAATTAAACACGCTTCTTCTGGGTAAGCTTGTACCATCTCAGCAAACCCATCTCAAAATAATAAAAAAGAACCACAAAGTTAGTCGTTTTATTTAGTCACTTTGTTTTATAAAGACAGTTCTTAATTGTTGAATTCTTACTATAATGTGTGTAAAAATATCCTTAACGAAGCCGAGAGGCACTTGTTCTCTCTGTCATTGCGATATTTTTTTTGTTCAGTACCTTATAGTTACGGGGTTATTGGAGGTTAAAGTGCCAACATATTTATTCAAGTTTTGTTTTGTTCTTGTTTTTAATGTTATAACTTAATTTCTAATACCTCCATGACGCCATACTGTTGCATATTTCAGCACATTGTTTTTAGTGCGTTACATCGAGTCCTAACGAAATCTTGATTTATCACCCAAAAAAAATTGTGCGTGGAGTCCCTCCGCGCGGAAGAAGTGAAACTTCGTAATACTACACGCATGCGTCCGAGTGCCACGTATTTACTCTCGTTATTTTATTGAGCTTCTAAATAATATTTTGTTGTTTACTTGTTGTAATATTTTTATTACATAAGTTTATCGAGGTTATTCTACTCATGGAAATTGAGCGAAGGCTGGTCATACCGAAGAGTCGAATGCATGACTGTTTGCACGCCATCTTGCGTACCTAGTAGAACTAACGTAGTCACAAATCTTGTAATACTGCCATCTATTAGTGAGTGATAGAAAATATTCCCCCTTCATGGTAGCGTGAAACTTGTTGGAAGTCGAATAAGAAGTTTTACTTCAAAAGGTGTTTCCCAGCTATAATTTTTGCTTCGGGAATGGTCCGTTTACATCTTGTATGTTTCGTTTTTATCTTCAAATTAAGGCACACCCAAAAAGTTTTAATCATATTTATCACACATTTTGGCTTTGATCTTTTTCATGAAGCTTAAAACTGAAAATGCTTTCAGACATGCAATGAGCCTCGGGGCACGGAAAGTAGACCGCGTCGTCCTTTTGGCTTTCGCCTGCTCCGCAAACGGTGTTAGTTGGGATAGCTTTGAGGGACTCCCTAATAAACAGCTACTTTGCTATGACCGCTAGATCTCACAGTAATATAATATCCGTGGCCCGTAAAAGCAGTCTGGAGATAAATTAAGAAGTAACGTTTTAAATATTCTTTCATCTTTGCTACACGTTTGCAGAAAGATGAGAATTATTTTCGGCCGTTTGTTTCGCCATTTCTTGGGGTGGTCCAATAGGATTTTTCTAATGGAAAAAAGATATTATAATATAAATGAATACCTAACTGATAAAATATAAATGCATTGGAATAATTTTAAATACTTTTAATTCTTTGAAATAACCATTTTATACTTTGAAATAAGTATAATTATTGCAACTTATCATTTTACCTGTCCACGGAATATGTGCCCTAAAGTATGTTATAATATAAGATAATGGTGTAAATAAAAATTTGATCTCAATTATTATAAATAAATATCTACTTTAATTAATATAATACTGTTGATCTTAATAATTGTAAATAAATAACTGTAATGCTTTTGATCTCAATTTTAAAATAGAATATTTTTAAATTGGCATGTTGCCTTAAGTTACTACAGTGTAGACATATATGAAGTTGTTATTGTGTAATTGCATATATTATTTCTAAAATGTTAATTATAATTAGAAACGGCTACTTACCATTTAATTATATTATTTTAATTTTAATATGTATATTGCTGTGCCCTCTACATTGTACTTAGCTTTAAGCATTTTTGTAACACCCTATAAACACTATAGAATGCAAATAAATTGAATTTGAATATGAATATGAATATGAGGACATTTTGAATTCATCTAGCTATGTTTTTATATGAAGTGTTAAAATTCTCACATTTTTATACCGATTTTATGGTTGTGCGTTGTTTCATAGCTAATTGTTTCATCGAATTTCGTTTCACATATTTTTTTTTTCTCATATTATCATTTCATAGAATAATCAATACGCCAAATATTGCTAAATACTGATATTACAAAGCTGAAGATATTTAAATCATCGATTTTTGTTTCAAATAAAGTTTAATGTTAGAATTCATAGAATAACAAATCAAATATTCTTTATCCACATATTGTTTGTTTCATATAAAACTTATTGGGTGACAGTTTCTAAAATTCATTCCTTTTTAAAGAGCATAGGTAAACCTCAAATAAAATTACAACACCGCACACGCTCCGCGTTCACAAAAATAATGTGGGTAAATTCTTGTCAAGCAAGAAAACAATCTTTTCATTCTCACTAATAGTGTCCAAACATGCAGCATGCAAGCGAGCATGCTACAAGCAACAGGCATGGTTTCTGTCACGGCTCCAGCGCTGCGGGGCTCCGGCGGTCTCACGCGAGGTCGTCACAGATGGTATTAACGCTCACCACCACAGCTACGGCTCAGCCGCGGCGGGGCGGCAGACAAGACTACGTGGAGTCGGTTTTGCAGCGATTTGTTCTGTGTCAAAATTTTGTAGCACAACATATTGAACAATGTTTTAATTTTAGGTTGATAATTTTGTTGAAATAATACCATGGAAACATACATCGAACATTCAATATTCGTTAAATAGTTATTTGTGCAACAAGAGAGCAAAGTCGTTTTTTGCTGTGCTCTCGTGTAACACACATAACTTTTCACTTCAGCAGCGAGAACACTTTAGGAGATTAAATAATAAACAGGAATAGATTGAAATAACTATTTATTGTGAATCAAAATAACTAACATTGTAGATGGATGATCGCCTCGTCTGTGATAAATCTAAAAAATAAGATAGCTACACCGTCTCCGAAAAACTGCTTGCGCCCTTTGGAAGTCTCCAATCGTTGAAGACATGGTATGCTTTCAGATATTTCTTGCGAGACTTCTCAGGTAGGAAACTTAATTCTGCATTAATAACTTGTTGTATTAACTCTTCCGGTGTTAAAATACTGTTCTCGTCGCTAGTTTCACTAATATTTTACGATTATTTTAATATTTTTAACATATTCAACTCTTTACGCCAGCCACGCTAAATTTTAATCCCGCTCTTTTATTTAAATTAAGGCGTGTTCGGAAATAGCAACCATGATATTTTATTATTCAAAATATATTATGTGACATTATTGAAACTAGAAATAAATATTTACAGGTTAAATATCAGTTTTATTTGCAGTAAATACTTATTTTCGATTAAATACAACAATAAGTTAAAAATTCAATAAATTACATTAAAAGACATTTATCTTTTTGCAAAATTTCTTTAGTTAGTACGAAATTCCGAACGTGTTCGTCTTTGAGGTCGAATTCAAAATCGGAACTTCAAAAGGGCTGGTCTTTGTCTCTCTCTCTTTCTAATGGGCGGGAAAGAGATAGAGTGTGAATGTTTCGAATTGTATGATTAACCCAAGGCTGAATAAGAAATTCGAGGCTTTCTGAAAAAAATAATTAAAAAGTTACTTTGTCTCACTCAGTGAGCAAAATGCGATTTTGCTCACTGATTTCAGGCAGCAAAACCTACATGTTTGAGCTACTGAAGTGAAAAAATAATTCTACTGTTTGATAAGTTTGTTAAATAAAAAAATGTGAGTATAAAATTCATTGAATTGTGTTTCTGAAAAATATGTTTCATTCAAGTTAATAGTAATTGAAACAAAACTATTCGAAATAAAAATTCAAGAACCAAATATTATGTGAAACATTTTCTGGGAAACGAAATTCTGTCCGCGAAACAAAGTGACACCCGAGTTTATACTCACAAATAAATAATTTCATAATATTTAGGTTGTTATTTTACAAAAAAAAACATATTTAGGTCGTTCAGTTACTATAGATCTAAAAAGACATTGGATACGCTTTTCGTGAAGAAAAGTACTAAAATATCAAATTTTTGGAAACCTTTTTCAAGTTAACGCGTACCTACATAATTAAATAGTATTTTAATATCTAGAAGGAAGCACGGGACACGATGTCTTCTACATCTGTTGGCACAGGCTCAACACTCTTTTCACCAGGGAAAACGTTCAAAAACTAATTGAAGAAAGATCCAGCCAAGTATTCATCTTGATCTCATTTTCAATTAACCTCCTAGATTTCCATAATTACCACAATTATCAAAGAGGTGGGTTATTACAGATCACTTTGACCTTTTTCTAACTATGCTGCGATCTGCTTCTAATTCAACCGACTCGGTTACTGGGTTAACACGATAACCCTTGAAAATACTGGCTGTCAAATTTCAGGCTTCTGATCTGACTACTCTTAACGACAATCAAAGATCTACCAATGTCAGCTGGAAAAACTGTTTTATAAACTAACCTAAGTTGCTATTGTCGTGATTCTTTATAAATTCTTGCAATGTTGTAATTGTTTCGTATCAGTAGCTGTTATGACTTTAAATTTGAACGGATACCAATAGTTTATAAAATCTTGATCAATTTTTGATAAGATTGGTACCTAATTCATACTGTGCATTTTAAATAATTCAGTTATTAGTAAGCATTATGATTGTTAGATATTTATTATTAAAATCATGTTTAGTATAGTTACTGTGTTGATTTAAGTAAACTTGGAAGGGGACATCCCCTCCATACTGCCAATGGCGGCGATAGCTGGCGATGGCAGAGGCAGTAGTTCGGTGACCGTGGAATGGTGAAGTTGAATTTACAAAATACCGTACGCGTTGGAATACATTAATCGAATAAAATATAGAAATATAGTAGTTATTGGTGTGTTTATATGAAGTTCTATTTTACTATATTTTTATTAGCGCAAAGAAAGATACTACCCACATACTACGTTTATTTTCTCCTCAATCACCATCACTTTCGTTAACAAACAAAATCTCATCGCCTTCGGCTCTTCCCAACCACTTTACCCCTCCAAAAATAATATTTACATTACCTCCCTAAGATATATTAAAACACAATAAAACTTTTATAACACAATCAGAGGGAAGCAATCTCGGAAGCAACACACATAATGCGTTTAATTTCGGTAGGTGTTACGTTTGCACTTAATTAAGTTTACGAGTGCGTCTTCTTAAATTGGCATCATAAAATCTAAGGAGCCGTGCGACAATACTTAGGTATCACTGCTACGTTATTGCAGTAATAAACGTCTTTATTATTGCTACTAATTAGACGGTCGGCACGTGTGGCCCTTGGCGATGTGTTTATCTGTAAGGCGTTTTGCGTGAGAAAATGTAGGGATAATTGAAATTACTTACGGGGTACTTTTATGATGAATAGTGTTGGGAAAGAATCTCAATCTTTGTTGCCTTTGCACAGCAGTGAAGCAGGCTAACAGTATCAATGTTGGGAAATGATCTCTGTGATGTTTTGTGAATCTGTAATTAGAAAGATTTGAACTTACTCTGCTCAGACATACTCTCGTAAAAGTAGAGTTAATTAATAAAACTTTCACACAAAAAGTATAGATTAGTTGCATTTACTATACAAGCCTAGATCTTGTTTTTGGAAGAGTTCAAGCCAAATATAGTCATTGCTGTAGGATTCCAGCTTACCGAGGTACCTTAGGTACTAATTAACCTAAGGTACCTACCCCAAAAACATTTTGCCTAGCTGGCAGACTTTTATATTATTCGAAACTACGTAGATTATCTTTGTCTTATCTGATTATGTCTTTGAAAAAACTTCTTACTTATCTTGGTTTACGTAGGCCAAGGAAACACTCTTTCTTCTCGAAATTGCGGTTGACTATGTATAACTTCACAAGATATTACTTTATAATAGTAACTGCCATCACATAAAATTTAATTTCAATTTGTCTTCCTCCATTTTGATGAACCTTGGCGCTGTATAAATAATTTATATACAAATTATTTCACACATTGTAAGCCGGGAGCCGTTGGCTTTTGTAATTAACACAGACCGTAAAGTCGGGAAAGTTTAACAACTCAGTTTCATGTCGGGAATTAACGATTGAATCGTGACAGAATAGTTTTCATTGTTGTACCTACAGTTACATTTTAAGCTATGTTTCAATTTTTGCAAATACATTGCAAGTGGCTCTGCTCATCAAGGTAGTATTTACTTGCATTTATCCGATAAGTTTTGATCCCGATTCTCTCTTTCATTCAAAGCTTATTGTATATAAATTGTATTTCCTCCACCTCATAGCATTTAATCGACTTGATAAATTACTACCTTCAAAAAAGCCTTCATAAATGATGATACTTGCTAACATACATTTCCGGCGAACACTCATCATCTGCCTAGCCTTTTCTCAAACTATCTTGGGGTCGGCTTCCAGTCTAACCGGATGCCGCTGAGTACCAGTATTTTACATGAAGCGACTGCCTATTTGACCTCCACAACTCATTAACTGGGTAATAATATGATGCTCCTTGGTAAGACTGGATGTCAGACTTTTAGCTTCTGACTACTCGTAACGACTGTCAAAGATCTACAAATGACAGCCGGGACTAACGGCTTAACGTGCTTTCCGAGACACGGAGGAAACTCGGTATGTAATTATGGTCACCCATCCACAGACCAACCTCGGCAAACACGGCTTAACCGTAAAGATCGACCCGTGCGGCTGTTATTATTTAGCCAAGAGCTCCTCTAAATGAAGATACATACTAAAATACATCTTCGGCGCAAACTTTGCAAACAAATTGCTGATTTGGTAATCCACAATACATTTGTGTACGGTACGGTACCTATTAACTGTTTATGCATATAATTATGTATGAAGTATACAAACAAAGCAGAAAAAGATAAACTCAAGTATGCTGTAATTGCTAAACAAAATTCATTAAACAAAAGATATCAAATTATAAATTGCTATTTTAATGGAAAATTATTTTCAAAGTCCTGACCCTCTTCTATGTCTGGCAAATTCAAACAGTAACAAAATCACCATATACCGAATATGAAACTGATAATAAAATCAAACTACCGACAAACAAGTTACGAGGGCATAATGAAGGGCGAATGGCTCGCGTGCTCTCGTCTGTTTTCTTAGGACAGGCCAAATTATAACAGAGCGTTGGACCCTCTTTGGTAATAAACTTTCATACGGTTCCCTCAATCTAAGTTCTTTGTTTGCATGGTATATTTTGGAAGAGTTGCAGTTGGTTGATGACAACGATATGCATACAAGTGATAAATGTCCTTGATAGAATTGTATCAGTTTGTCGTCGTGTTTATTAGAATGGATATTGTAGGAAACTACGAATCAATAAAATGTAAACAAAGACCTTGTTTTTTTCAATCTTGTTTGAGGCGCTAAGGACCAATGATAATTTCCAGTATCAAGGGTCTGGAGAAAGACGTGATACCAGCTTAACTCTTTTGACTAGATGGGCAATAGCTGGAGGCTTATTAACCATCCACTTTATATTTATAAGATTTAAAAATATAAAAACCGAACCAAATTAAAGATAACCTTTGAAACCTTTTGACCTCAAAAAAACATTAAAGGCGCCGTAACGTAATAACTTCCAAAAACACAATTTAAAATCAATCTCGAAATCAAATCAAACTACCGGCGAATCACGTTGCCAAAACGAAATCCGGAATCCTTGCGGACCTCTGTTTTGATAGGACGGCCTATTTAAATCGTAAATGCCGACGCCGATGTCTACTGCTGAAACGACAAACAATTTCTCATTTTTATACTACTACGAATTGAATGTAGTTCTGGGAAAAAGATCCAACCCACATCAAATTAAATTTTCTACCGTTTTCCAAAATAATATTTAAACTGTGTGAATAATCAATTGATAATAATAATAATCAATAATTAATTGAGTAATATTAGTTTAACATTGTTTATTTTTATTTTATTTTTTAATATCGTTCCGTTCCTACAGACAAACTGTGAAAACAGTTTTGTGGGGCTTAGTTTTTAAATGAAAGTTTGTATAAAAATTGTTTGATAAATAAATAAATAAATAATAATAAATCATATTTAAATTAACAAATATTTTTCATTTTCAATCATGTTAAATAAATTAAACGTTGTCATGATTTTGGATTATTCGCTGATTAATTTTAAATCTGCGGCAAGCATACGTTCGTCAAATTAGTCCCATATATGCATTTATCATAATTATGGGAGTGATTTGACTAAATAGTACTAAACCACATTTTAGTAGGTTGCAGAATTTTAATGCAAACTGAAATTAATGGATTGTGGGTTGGCTCGTTATTACAGAACGAAGTCCAGTGTACAGTGGCAAGGTAGTTTGTCATCCCCAAAATAAAGCTTTTATTCCAGCAATCGCAAACTAACTTAGTCAGCTATGATTAGTTTTTTTTCATCGAAGGAAAGTTTTTGATTACTTTCTGAGATGAAAGGTTTGGCTGAAGTTAATATTAGGATCATAACTACGAAGAACTGATCGAGAGTTTTGTAAGTCAAACAGTGATTAGGTCGCAAAACTAGTAATACATCAAAAACTGCTTAGGTCTTGTGGTCGCAAGCTCTACTGCTAAAAATTCAACACGAGGTCCTGGGTTTGATTCCCACGTCGGGCAAAGTGTTATTGGGATTTTCCATCATTCATTTCTCAGTATCAGCCACAGAGGCTGAAATTGTACCCGGCAATGGCAATAGGCTTGTCCTGGGACTAGCGAAATGGGTGTACTATTAGGTACACCTCTGTTTACCTTGCGGGAAATTCAGGCGTGATATTATGTAAATAACAAATTTTTGGTAGATTTGTACTAACTATACACTGCAAATCAGCCCCAAGCTATAAGTACAGACAGAGTCAGTATGTGCTAACCCCTCTACAGCCCCGCCGAGTACGCCAGGGGGGTAACTACTTACTATATATACTCTGTCTATACCTACCCTATCAATAACCCGGAAAAATACAGGAGCTTACCTAAAGAAGAACGGCAATAACTCCATACCTCGTGCAGGAACGATTTACTACCCCTCAGAGAAAAGAACGTAAACTATTGGGGACACTTTTAAAATTCATATGTGGGTATACGTGCGTCGCCGCGAGCGTAACTCTTTTGGTAAAAAAAACAAGCAAGGTTTTTGTTCAAGAGTTTTCAGAGCAAGTTGTAAAAATTATTTATGGCATTAAAAGTCTTTGTATTTTATCAGGTTTTCACAAAAGTTTG
Source organism: Cerastis leucographa (assembly GCA_963082945.1). Taxonomy (NCBI): domain Eukaryota; kingdom Metazoa; phylum Arthropoda; class Insecta; order Lepidoptera; family Noctuidae; genus Cerastis; species Cerastis leucographa. The sequence continues at coordinate 11,682,208 of OY720356.1, read as the reverse complement.
AGGTAATCAACTAGTTTCCTGTTCGGAAAGAAGAGATTTAACAATCGCAGTAAACCATATTATGTGGGTTATTCTTTAAGGGAAAGGGTTGACGCTTAAATTCAAATAAAACTATATCCAATTTCGAACTACTCCAGGATCCAAAACAATGCACGTTGGCAATTTTATATCCATATTTTTTATTTTTCACGAATAAGAGAATCCGAGATAAAATACGACTTTACGTAGAGCCGAGGTGCGGGGACGTGCTGTTATACAAGACAGCCGCTTTATTTATGCCCTCAATATTTTACAAACCATAAAACTTCTTCGCCTTGAAAATAACGAATGTTTTATGTTAATAGGTTTTTTTGGAATTCTCACCGGGCCAAGTAAAATTTTAATTGATCAAACTTTTCTCGGTGCAATATGAGAAATTGCAAAAGAAAACCGATCGACCGTGTTTTATGGAAATCATAAAATCACGCTGATTTGATAGGTTCGAGGTTTTTACGATCTTAATATACGTATTGATTTTTTTATGTCCCACTTTATTTTGATTCCGTCATTTCTCAAAGTTTAAGGTGATTGTTACAAATCAGAATATAGTAGCTACGTGCGAACCGCCTTATTTTAAAAAGGAACCTTATTTTACGCAGAGCTTAAAGAAGCATTACTTTGTTCCGTAATTTTCCTACTACTACTATTTGAGTATGAATTTTGAGCATGAATGTGGAGGGGTATAAGAGTAGAAGAAGACCAAATAAAACGATGGACCGTGTGAAGAATGATATGGCAAAAAGGAGGTATCTCATGAGAAGACAACTAATAGAGAACTATGGAAGAAGACATGCTGCGCCGACCCCAAATTAATTGGGATAAAAGCAACAGAATGATGATGACGAATTTCCCTACTAAAGGGGGCAAGGAGTGTCTTGCGAGTCTTCAAAATAGGTTGAACAAATCAATTATTGTTGTTATGTAACATTATGCATTTAACTGATAAGAATTTCAAAAAAATGAGAAGTATCGATGTTCTTTTTAAATACAATTAAGTAAACTGCTTCGTCCAGATATAACTCTTTTTAAATACAACAAAGAAAGCTCCTTCGTCTAGATATTACATAAAAAATCTTATCTCATCTTTGAAACTTATTTTCATTCCGTACAAGTGACATAAACCTGAAATGTATCAGTAGTTTATCATCCCATTCAGGTTGTAGCATCAACAAAGTAAAAGACTCAACTCCCTTTCATCTTCCATTTTAAACCAGCTCGTTGCCACTGTATGTGACTTGAAGACTTAATCGTAAGAGGAAAGAGCTTAAAAATAAGTATGTTTTTACTGCTCCAGGGAAACTTTACAAAGATATCGTTTTTCAAAGACTCACAAGTCACAGTATTTCAGTTGGCGACACTTATTTATCGAAGTCTGTGACGTTTAACCGCTCCTTTCGCCGGATTATGTCTTCGTATAGTAAGATTAATAGTGAGGTGCTTCATCAAAGAAGAAAAATGCAATTTTCTAGCGTGATTGAAAAATCGTTGGATGTACTATTAAGCTCGGATTACGTGCTGGGTTCTTGAAAATGTAACAACGGGTCTTATGCATTGTTATATTTGATATTATATCTTGTAGAGATAAGAATAAGAAAAAAAAGTTTATTTGTATTGTTGCAAAGCTGAACTTACAGCTGAATCCATGTACATGATTTCGATTTATGCACATATTATTTACTTTTCATGTAGTGTTACGTTGAAAAAGTTAGGTATGAATAACAACAAACTAGTTTACCTATAATAAACATAACAAACATAAAATCACACTGATAATCCCTGAAGGGCTAGGCAGAGTTATTCCTAAAGGTACGCCAGTTATTTTTAAGCCCTATGTAATAGGGGGCGAGCCTATTGCCATCAACCGGGCACAAATCCAGAATCATGGCTGCTGCTGAGAAATTCCTGATAGAGAAACTTAATATCACGGAATCCAACCCAGGAACTAATGCTCAGAAGTTGCGGTTGTGGTCACTAGACCAACGGAGCAGTCAGTCAGTGGTTGTTTACCTAAAATATTCGACAATATTTTGTTTTTTTTTAAAACGTTACTGAGTCATCATCATCATCAATCATCATTAGCCTATAATGTTCCCACTGCTAGGACAAAGGCCTCCTCTCCTATGAGAGGGAGTGGGCTGTAATCCACCACGCGGGCCCAGTGCGGGTTGGTAGATGTCACATGTCTTCGAATTTTTGGTTCTAGGACATGCCGGTTTCCTCACGATGTTTTCCTCCACCGTTTTTGAGAGCAGCGATGATGAAATAAATTACACAAAGTAATGCGCCTGCCTGGGTTCGAACCCACGGCTTACTGCTAGTAAGTCGGGGCTGCCACCACTGGGCCACCGCCGCTCCACAGAAACTACACAACGAAATTCGCACAACGAAAATGAACAATTTTAAACAGTTGAGGTAAAAGTAGACGTCTACATAAACCTTATCTCGTTTAAGACCTATATACATTATCTTTTATTTACCGTTCCATACAGAAATTCTTTCTTTATATTCATCAAAGCCTGGCATGAAAAAGGCGCCGTCATTTCCCAAACAATGTCCCCAAACACGGCAGTACATTCTATACAAAAATATGTTTAACATCACGAAAATAAAACTCAATCCCATTATGTCTACGTTTATATTGTCGTCCGAATATAATGTGTGAATAATGTGGACCTTCCATTCAATAAGGGTAGCGCCTTTTTGTCGTGTACCCCTAAAAAGATATCTACCCTTTAGACGTATTAAATTATGGACTATATTTTCTGCCCTCACTTCCGTTTGGCCTCTGCTCTTTTAGTTAAGTAATACGGTATACCTGTGAGATTTGTTGGACCTTTTCATCGTGAGGTGATTAAAGAGAAAACGTGTTAGGTACCGGACTTGGATGCTGGAGAAAAATATGATTTTGTTTGTCGGAGAAAAATAATGTTGTTGATGTTTTAGAAGACTTTGTCCCAGTAGGTAGGGGTTGTGGGGCTTTTAAGACCAGGACAGCGGTCCCGGATTCCCTTATAGTTACAATATTATATTTTTATCAGTATTTTGGGATCACAAATAAAGTAAACAAAATTAAGTCTTGAGGAAGTACGGTCAACCAAAAAACAAACAGGTATACAAATAAAGCTATTTTTATAAAACGATAAAATATTTTAAATAAAAAACTATAAGAAACCTATAAGAATTAAAGCTAAAAAATAATCATTATGAACCAAAATAACTAAAACAGTATTTAAAAATGAAATTACAACGGTTTAATTGATAACATTTCTGCTAATCATATTCTGCTTTTCTATCACTCTTTTCTGATAGATGATTAAAAAATAAACAGATCAAAATCAACCATTTTTTGAAAAAAAAAAAGCGTTTTTTTAAACCTTGGCAATAAAAAATCTTAAATCGCGCGACATAAATAGGTACTCGATAAAAATTAAAAAGTAGTCCATTCGTCAGATCAAAATAGAAATGTTCTTTCATCACATTACAACTTGAAATACAGTATTTTAACTGTGAAATTCGCGAAATCAACCAAACTTCGTATACAGCCTCTTAAACAGTTATACAAAGTAAAGTACGCGCAAGCAAGATACGTTAGCAACGTACTTCTCAGCTCATTTCCCATAGCAAGGATTTCAGTGGTCGTACGTACTTCGTATGACGGATACAAACGTCCACTTTCATTGTAAGTACGAGTGGTAAATGACGTAAAATGTACTGTGAAGTTGAGGTTTATTTGAGTTGCCGTAGCTTTTATGCAGATTTTGAACGTATTTTTCAAAATGGAGTGTCGTTTCCATCTATTCGGTGTTTTGTAGTAACCTTTGGACTGTGGTGGCTGGTATTGGTGTTTTCAGTGCTGAAAATGGACTTACGACTTGTACGCTGTTCATGGCAAGACATAGCGTTCATTTTATTAATATTGACATCTGTACCTTTTGTTTACCTATGTTCAAAAAATAAAAATATTTTGACTATTGTTTATGTTATGTTTTAAAATTCTTGTGTTTAAAAATAAGGGTTAAATAAAATAGAGTGCAATGTCGAGAGTTATAGGCTCTAAAGTCCAGGTCTAAGTCAATAGCTGATTTTATTTCAAACTACTCAATGCCTAGTCTACTTTTTACATATTATATCTTGAACACTTAATGAAAATTAACATTAATTTTCGAACTTTCCCAAAACTAAAAATATTCTCTTTGATCTAAAGTTAACTTATTAAAAATGAAGATAATTATCATAATTGGCTTACTAGACGCTTCTTTTGTCTAAAGTTTTAGCTATATTTAATTTATTTTTTAATAATAAACTTAAGGTTTTCACGAAGAAGTTTTTAACTTTCTTATTCTGCTATTTACGACTTCTTGTCCTTTGGGTATAAAAATAAAATAAAATGAGGTTTATTTTTATTTTCTTTGTTACTCCAGCATCAATAAAATTTCATTTCTCTCAGTTTTACGGTTTTGTAACTTAATTATTTTATTTACTATTTCCATTATGTTTTCAAGACATGCACAACCTACGTTTGAACTTGGATCTCAAACACAACTAAACGGCTGAAATATTTTAGTTTTCATGATATTCGAATTTAACGTACGAGTATGTAGGTAACTAAAGAGAGCAGCGGTGGCCCGTGAGCAGCGGTGGCCCAGTGGTAGCAGCCCCGACTTACGAGCAGTGAGTCGTAGGTTCGAACCCAGGCAGGCGCATTACTTTGTGTAATTTATTTCATCACCGCTGCTCTCAAAACGGTGAAGGAAAACATCGTGAGGAAACCGGCATGTCCTAGAACTAAAAATTCGAAGACATGTGACATCTACCAACCCGCACTGGGCCCGCGTGGTGGATTACAGCCCATTCCCTCTCATAGAGAGGAGGCCTGCGTCCCAGCAGTGGGAACAATATAGGCTGATGATGATGATGATGATATAGGTAACTTGTGCATATAACTAGATGAAAACCTGAATCTAGAACTAGGGTTATAATATTACTTTTGGATATTCTTTCCGTACACAACGTTGCTTTTTAAACTTAATAGTTTATTGCAAACGCTTAAGCAGGTCTTCAGGACTGCCTCGTTGATATAGTGGTCGCAAACGTGACTGCTGAGCATGGGTCTTGGGTTCGATTCCCCGTTCGGGCTAAGTGTTATTAGGTTATTCCATCAGGAATGATATAATCATATCAGTAGCAGCCACGGTGTTTGGATTCGTGGCAATAGGCTTGGCCCTTATAGTATGGCAGATAAACATTACAGGCGAAATGTGGGTGTACCCACTATCAGGTACACCTCTGCCTAACCCCTCGATGAATACAGGAGTGATGTCATGTTATATTTTAAACAGGTACATAAATATTAAGAGAGCAGCGGTGGCCCAGTGGTGGCAGCCTCGACTTACGAGCAGTAAGCCGTGGGTTCGAACCCAGGCAGGCGCATTACTTTGTGTAATTTATTTCTTCACCACTGCCATCAAAAACGGTGAAGGAAAAAATCGTGAGGAAACCGGCATGTCCTAAAACTAAAAATTCGAAGACATGTTTCATCTACCAACCCGCACTGGGCCCGCGTGGTGGATTACAGCCCACTCCCTCTCATAGAGAGGAGGCCTGTGTCCCAGGAACATTATAGGCTAATAATGATGATAATGATGACATATACAGGGTTATTTGTAAAACACCGACAACCTCTTAGGACTATGTTGCTAACACCATGTTAAACATTTTTTGTTCTATGACTTTTAAAAATTCATACAAAAGTAAAAATATTTAAATTGAACGCTCTAAATGTTACGAAGTCTATGCGAAGCAAAACAAAGCGATAGTACAATATCGAGGGGAGCATAGACTTCGTAACATTTAGAGCGTTCAATTTAAATATTTTTATTTTTGTAAAATCTGATGAACTAAAACATGATGATTTTTTAAAAGACAGAACAAAAGTTGTTGATTATGATTTTAGTAACATAGTCCTGAGGGGTTGTCGGTGTTTTACAAATAACCCTGTATATTCGGCTACACACAAGGTAACCGAAAAGCTTTAACTATCATCCACACTGTACCTCCAGAACCAAATCTATTTAAGATCGTTTACGCTTTATGAAATTTCATACAAACTTTCAAGTCCTTACTTTTCGAAATGACCAACCGATTTTAATGAAAGTTCATACGCATAAGGAGGATACATAGGTGTCAAAAGTTACTAAAAAAAAATAAGGAAAATAGTGTTACAGCTAAATTAGACCGATTATAAATTATCTGTAGAAACAGAATATCCAATTATCTTTTTTGTTTTTTTAAAGACATTTCGTAAATGTTTTTTAATAACTTTTAGACCTATATGCATAGGTCTACAAGTTACCTACTTATGCAAATTGAGTTTCATGAAAATCGGTTCAGTCATTTCGGAAAATAAGGACTTAAAAGTTTTTATGAAATGCCGTAAGGTGTTAACGCTCATAAGTGCTTTCTCAAACTACTCAGTTATTTTAATGCTCATGTTTTCCAGTAGCACAACTTTAACTGCCGAACTATAAAGATAGGATATCGTTGAAAGTTTTTTCAATATTTTACGATACTTTTAAAAACTGCGGTGTCCGATACTGAACGCGGTGCAGTGAGAAAACTAGGCGATGCCGTGGAAACTTTTCGATTAGCATAAGGGAGATAAAAAGGGAAGTACCTACGGTTGTTTGAATGTTTCCCATCTTGGTAGTAGGGAACCCTTATGTCGGTGAAGATTTTGGTGGAAATATGGTTGGTGATTTTCGTTTAGTATGGAATTGTGTGTTGTATTAAATTAGTTTAAATAGGGAAAAGGTAACTTTGTACATAAAAAAAACATCTTTGAAGAATTCCACAAAACTATAAGGAAAGTTAAAATTGCTGTATTCTATCGCAAAAGAGTCGTTGCGCTCTATTATCAAATTTTAGATATTAGTTAGTTAACTTCTGATGGAAATTAAGGTCTAATGATGGAAATCTATTTAAGACGTAATGATTTTAACTAAATATTTCAGTTGCCAATCACCCTGTATAAGTATTTGTATGTACCTATTTATGTACAAAATGGTATTTTTCTTATTTATTTTTTCAGTCAGTGATAGAGTGCAAAAGTTAAATATTTGACCCAAAAATTGACTGGTTGGGAACGTCTTGTGGCTTTAAGTCTGCCTGTTTATTTCTCTTGTATATGAAGTTTAAATAAATAAATAAAAAAATTCAACCTGAATATTGCTTTGGGTCAAGGCATTGGGCCAGAAACCCGCCACTTCTAATACTTAAATCATAATATTTAACTCAACACAATATTTCACGAAATATTTTTGGCACGTGTTCTAAACATTTTGAATGCAATGCAGAATTTAATATATAATTTTGTCAGCACCGTTTGGGAACAAAGTTGCATTTGAAACTTTATATGCAACGCTTGGCGTTGTTTAAACTTCGTAACTGAAATCTGTAAGCATCTGTGATAACTACTTTGAATAAATAATTCGTTGCAAACTTTTTAGTACATAACAAGTGTTGTAGGTGCTATTAATTTCGAACTGACTGACAAGTTTTATTGCAATATAAGTTATTAAAACTGACATGGCCAATACTCTTTTTTATATTTACCTTACAACTTCTATAAAAACAGACATTTTACAAAGGGCGGTCTTATCTCAAAAAGCAATTTTTCCAAAACATCCTTTGGATAGCTTACAGGGAGAAGTAGAAACAGTTCTGCTAGTTTGAGTTTTTGGCCGGTTGATGTCAATAGGCACAGTCCATATAATATAGGGCTTAAACTGAACTGCCGATGGGTGTACAATTTACATCTCTGCCTGAACCTTTGGGGAAAACGGCTGTTAGGTTATACTTATGACATCATAATAAGAATAAGGCAGAGCAGCTAGGGTCCATAAGCAATAGCAAAAGGCTTATTATTCTAACCAAAATATGAATTTATTACCTATTTATTTTATTGCGATACTATAAAACTTGACAGGACCAGCAATCTAGGACTTCGCCAATACGGCAAACCAAATTGGGTCGCCTAGAATATCGTCCAAGAAATAGGTGCCGGACCCAAAATCATAAAACGATTTATTTCGGAATCAATCCTTGTTTTTCTGTGAATCCAATTTGTTGTAGACTTGTAAGGGACCTTTTTAATCAGGATTCCTTCGCTACCTTAGTTTACATTAACGGTACGCTTCGATGGATTTTTACTAAAAATTTTATTTTTTGCCATAATTTTGGATCCTGTCACACTGTTACGTAACATTGTACAACAGTCGGTTAATAAACTCATGATTTTTCTCATGGGGCCGGTAGAAACTAAAGTACGCCGCTCGCTACTATTGTATTTTTTTTTTCTAGTTATTATGTAAAATTGATACTTGACAAGGATTTGCGTGAGTTAGAGAAATGGCTAAAACGTCAATGAAACGAACAAAAGACACCGATTTACGAAAGTGTTTTTTGCAAGAAGGTTATTTTTTTTGCAAAAAAGTTTTTATTTTTCAATGGTAAAAAACTGAATACTCATGTGACTAATGTAGGTACATTATAATAAGTCTATTAACTCGACATAACATTTCGGAATTAGGTAAGCAAAATTACTGTCGTAATCCTCTGAGAAGTGTCTATAATGAATGAACGAAAACAGGAAAATGAGATTTACGTATTAAACTAAGTACCCACATTACATAAATAATCGTAGTAAAGATAATTATCCTAACATAATATAATATCACGCCTGTAGTGCCCGATAGTTTAGGCAGAGTTACCTAACATACACACATTTGGTCAGTTATGCGTAAGTTCGCGAGCCTATTGCCTTCAACCGGTAACAAGTTCTGAATCCTGGCAGCTGCAGAGAAATTGCTGATGGAAAAAGCTATTAGCATTTCGCCGACCTGTAACTCGAACTGAGAACCCCGATAATTATCCCACTAGTGTCCTATTTTCACAGAATAAGTTCCTTTTCAGTACAGCTCGGTGTCATTGAGGTACCGTAGTGTGCGTTAACTTGATTTCCCCGTTTTCCTTGTCGGAATTGAGTTTTTGGCGCCCATCCTCTTTTTGCTTAAAAGACCTTCATAGCATGCCGTAATAAATACAGATACATTTGGGAGATGAGGGCAAGAACTCCAGCATGTACCGAACAAATTGCTAGGGATTTTACACGCACCATAAAGTTATTATCGTTCCGTGCGATACAAGAAAATATTGTGATGAGATATTTCTTTTGTTTTTTTTTTCCTGTGAGCTTAAGAACAACAGGTTTATGTTTAGGTGTTGAACGTGTGCTCGGTTATTATTTTATACCGCTTTAAGTATTAGCTTCGTAAAACAAACATTGGTTTGATACCTACATTCAGTTTGTCTTGCCTACATCGATCAATTGTCAGGTGTAGACAGGTACTGGGTAAGTGGTCAAGTGAATTACAATAATAGGTTTTTTATGTGAAAATCTAATTTAAGCTAATTGTTCCCTGGAAACAAGCCAGAAGCGTAATCAGGTGATTTGGGTGGAAGTAGCTTTTTTGCTTCATTTGTTAGTGGAAATATATTTTGGTACCTATTCGGTAACACAAAGCTGCTACAAAACACTATATATAGCAAATAGACGATAATTTACCTTTATCCTCATAGCGTGTTGATAACTTATCTCTTCAACATCAACAAAACAGTCTCGACACGAGTATTTTATATATTAGATAGATAATATTCCACGTGGATGAATTCCAACTTTTCACTTGGAATTTAATCGTCAAAGAGTAGCTCTTTACTATTAATTTCAGATGTATTGTGTACAGGTACCTATTACAACTATTAGTTAGGAGGGCGTATTCTCAACAAAGCTGAGATGGCTTAATACAAAGCTACGAATTTTCGTAAATACTACCGTCACAACATGTCGATACACAAGTACCGAACAAAAAGTTTTCCGAACGAAACAGATAGGAACATTCGTCGGAATTGCCAATACGAAGCCGAAGCGAGTCCCGGATAGTTCTCAAAAAGGTATTCGCCTGGGAGAAAAATTAGATTTGCGAAACAGAAACGTGTCCGAACTCAGATGTAAGGTTAGTTAAGAATTATCTAGTGTTGACGGCACCGGAAATGACGACGTAAAAGGTTTACGATTGATTAGAGGGGAGTGATTGGATTTTTGTTTTGTACTGGCTTTCACGTTTCTAGTTTAGAGAAATGTATGGTGGTAGTTTGCGAGGGCAGGAAATAGGCGGCGCCGACTGGCTTCTTCTAGATGATTGTGTGGTTTATAAGTAAATGTTGAGTTAGGATTTTCTTACTGAATGAGTACACATTGGTACACGGAGCGACCGTTGACGAAGAGAGAGATATTAAATTTAATGAAATGAACTGAGCTGTGCTAAATGGATGTGAAGCTGATGAATGTGATGTGTAAAGAATGTGTGGAAGACCAACAAAGTATTGATGGACTGTGTGAAGGATGATATGGCAAGGAGGTGTCTGATGAGAGGACAAGTAATAGAGAAGTATGGAAGAAGATGACATGCCGCGCCAACGCCAAATAAATTGGGATCAGGGCAGGAGATAGCTGATAAGTTGTGATCCAAAACTGGATGAAGTTAAAATGAACACAAAGAAGGTCTCGGCTTATAGCAAAAAATTATAATTTTCTGGTATACTTACTTTTATTTTTGCCAAAGAAATACTATATTCGCTATTACCTACCTTTAGCCCTGAGCTAAACAAAATAACGACAGTAATTAATAAAGTTGTAACAACCAATTTTTATTTTTTAATAAAAGAAATAAAACTTATACTTTACAGGGTGAAAGTTTAAATCACAAATTATTCCTGAGGGCAATGTAAATTCACTTTTTGAAGTAGTATAATGGAAATTTCGAGCAACCACTTGGAAAGTCTTTTGATCTTAGAGTTTTACTGAAACATTCGGCGAAAGGCTAGAGCACCATAATAGGGAACTTTCGTAACTGTCGGTTTAAGTTTTAATACAGGTAGGGTTGCATATGAAGGAGGGAAAAATTTACTGGGGCAAGTGCCTATTGTACACATGTACATGATGCAAATTGTTTAACCTGTTACAGCTTAAGAAGGGGTTTATTGAAATTTAGCTGATGCCCGCGACCTTTGTCCGCGTGAAATTATTTATGAAAATATTTTTCCCAATTTCAAGTTTTAATTTTTTTTTGCACGGAACCTTAATTCTTTTTAAAGTAGCCTAAGTTACTCCTTACAGCATCAGCTGTCAACCAGTAAAAGTTTCGGAGATAAGCCAAACAGATATTTTTTTTTAAGTTTCTTTCTACTTGCATGTGCATTCAGTTAAAATCTGTTATTATTCAACTAGAAACAGACACTTCAATTTTATTTATTGGTACAGAAGATATGTAACTCTCCTAACCTAACCGTATAAATATATCACTAGCCTTAAGTTAACCACGTCTTATAAAGACAAAATAATCCCAAAAATGTACAACAGTAAGACGTTTGAATGACCAACGAATGCAACGAATGCTTAAACCAACCAAAAAAAAGTCACTACATTCAAATTAAAAGCCTTGTCCAACATTCTAAAGTCTGACTTACTAAAAAACATTCTTCGAGTCTGATTGTCGAAAAAAAATACGGATTCCATCAAAAGGAGTAGCATTCGTAAAGTGCTAGGAATACGCGGTTGCAGTGGTCTGAATTTTCCTCAACTCTGAATGGGTATTCACTAAATGCAAGCTCTTTCTTTACCTTTTATAACTTGGAAAGACGCGAAGCTTATTCCTTCTAAGATTCCTGTTTTTTCTCATAATGCAATCATTAATATTTTTCGGTTCTGTTAATTTTTTGACGTTGGCAGTGCTGTTTTTAAAAGGTTTTTGGGTAGAGAATTTTGAAAGCCTAGTTGTTTAAGTAAAACTACTCGTAAAAAGGCTTTGCACTTGCCGTCTCAGCTTTACTAAGACGGTTTATGTTTTGGGTGCTTTTAAATGAATGACATACACTAACAACCAAGCTAGGAACACCTAGATCTATATGCTAATACAAATGTTGGTTTCTATGCTAGAATTGAACTCGCTACATTTCAACCTCTGACGAAGTACTGATCAGTTATTTGATTACCATATCTTATAAAATGATGTTTTGATTGGTAATAAGAGGATGAATATGAGAGATTGAATATGATGAATAGGAAGCATAATCTTTACATTTATTAGGCAATCAAACTGAAAAACCGGGTGAAGTTAGAGTCTACAACCGGGAGAAGTTAGAGCATACTCTGGGTTCTGTAGCACATTTTTTTTTTTAATAATGTTAACTCTCAGATGCGTGTATGGAGGGCCACCCCTATTTTATGTTTTTCATTATTTTACATCATATTTAGGTAACGGTTCATAGAAGGCAGCTACTCTCCTAATTTCAACTGTTTGGTGCCAATAGTCTCCGAGCGAAAAATCTGTGACATACGGATGGACAGACAGACGAACAGGGTGAATCCATAAGAGTTCCGTTTTAGCCATTTACCTTAAAAAAGAGGAAACAAGGAACCAAAATATTATAAAACTAACTAGAGAATCACTGTTCCTATTCATGAAATTCAGGAAAAAATATTTACCGATAACTAAATAAAGAACCAAAAAAAACAGAATTACATACGTGCACGCATAAAAATAACATATCTCTTTCTATACACAAATGCAATAAAGAAAAACAACTTTCTTTCTTAACAATTGTAAGGAGAAGGGAGAGTGCGGAATGTGTACTTATATTCCTGCCACCTCGATTCGTACAGTTTGAAACGGGGAGAGCTGGGAAAAGCACAATAAAGTATTGATTGGTCCATTTACAGATCCTCTCTCTATTAAACTTTTACAATAAAAGAGGGAATGGTTTGTAAACTTGCCTTTATGGGGGTTTCAGAGTACCTCCGCGACACCGGGCGGTTGCTACAGCGTTTTATGTTTTGTATTAGTTGGCTGAGTGGTGGCTAGGAGCAGTAGTTATATTGTTTTAATGGTTTGATGCAGAATAAAAGCTTTGTTTAATAAAAGTTAATAAACACCATCACGCCTGTAACTCCAGGAGGGTTAGGCAGATGTAAACCTAATACACACACAAATTTTGCCAGTTATATTTTAAATCTCATGTAATAGAGGGCGAGCCTATTTCCATCGACCGGGCTCAAAATCAGACTCCATGGCTGCTACTGCTATTGAGAAATTCCTGATGGAAAAATAAACAAGTAGGTAATATTTTGACCGACCTGGGAATTGAACCCAGAACCTTAAGCTCAGAATTCGCGCTTGCGACCACTAGAACCACGAGGAAGTAATAAACTTTGTCTTCATAAGTAACGTCAAAATGTAATTTTCCTGAACTGGAACTTCTAAATATACTAACTTTTGTTAAAACACGCAACTTTGTGGTTTGGGCAATAAATTATATTTGTTAACAGAACATGGCCTTTTTTCATCTTCAAGGTTAAGCCGTGCTTGCCGAGGTCGGACCGTGGATGGGTGACCATATTTACATACCGAGTTTCCTTCGTGCCTCGGAAAGCACGTTAGGCCGCCGTTGGTCCCGGCTGTTATTTGTAGAACTTTGACAGTCGTTACAAGTAGTCAGAAGCCGAAAGACTGACATCCAGTCTTACCAAACGGTTTCGTATTACCCAGTTACTGGGTTGTGGAGGTCAGATAGGCAGTCGCTTCATGTAAAATACTGATACTCAGCTGCATCCGGTTAGACTGGAAGCCGACCCCAAGATAATTTGGGAAAAAGGCTAGGCAGATGATGATGACTTCACTCTTCAGTAAAAACATAAACACCTACTTCACTTGGAACTCCGCACTGTAGAAGATAATGTCTAGTATCTGTTTCTGAAAAACTGAGGAAGCACCCTCCCATTATCTAGATTGATTGAAAGAAAATCTCCTTGAATATAATTCTACAAAGTAATACTAGAGCGATACGAGTTTTAGAAATCGCAGCTACTGATGTTTATTAGTAGTAGCCACCATACAAGCATGATCAATATTGTAATCTTTCTTTATCGTGTGGTCAGTACCTAATATGATGTAAGAAGATATCCCGTAAGTGATGTATAAGTTCATGGTGTCAGAGTTTTTTTACCACCCACCCTTTGACTTGGCTTTACATGCCGTCGAGAAATATCTCTCATGCATGTTGGTTTCCTCACGATATGTTTTCCTTCACCGAAGCAAGTGATAATTATACAATACGCACAATCGCACATGCATTGGAAAAATCAGAGGTGCGCGTCTTGCGTATGTTATAATGCATATATTTTAATCATCATCATCATCAATCTATAATGTTCCCACTGCTGGGACACAGGCCTCCTCTCAATGAGAGGGAGTGGGCACGTCTTCGAATTTTTAGTTCTAAGACATGCCGGTTTCCTCACGATGTTTTCCTTCACCCTTTTTTGAGCTGCAGTGATGAAATAAATTACACAAAGTAATGCGCCTGCCTGGGTTCGAACCCTCGGCTTACTGTTCGTAAGTCGGGGCTGCCAGCACTGGGCCATATTAATTATTATATTTTAATGCTGATCTGAAAATAAAATTATTCCGAAAAAGTCAATGCTCAATGCTATTAAAATATTAGTATTTGCGTAAAGTGTTAAAGCCTTATTTATACTTAAGTCATATTTTACTGGTCAAAACAAAACACCAATGGTACCAGGCTCTCAAAAAGTTGAAGGAAAACTCGCGTCGCAATAATAATTTATATCTCTCGCGTCTTTATGATGAGCACGACAAATGGAAAGCGAGCTGTGGGGCCGAGATAAAGAAATTATACCAGTGTATACCGACGTGTTTTATTACCACTCGTTATAACTGTCGTATATAGGTATTAAGGAGGTTTTTGCAGGCTACGTTAAGCTCTACTTAGATTTACTGGAATTGTAGCTTTAGTGTTCGATTAACACAAAAGAAATAGCTTAGTACATTGGACACCACCTCCACGAGCGGGAGTGGGCCAAAATCCACCACGATGGGTCGATACGGCTAGGTCAATGTCATATGGCTTTGGTTTATTTTTCTAGTTGTAAAACTTGCCTTATTATCTTGATGTTTTCCTTCACTGTTTTTAGAGCAATGATTTTAAATCTACTCATTCATTGTGTTTGTCGCCTTTTCTCAATTCCGATAAAGTTCTTTTTATATTCTGGCTTTCTCAACCCCTGTTCTTATCATTTTCAGTCTTAGTGCTTTTAAGACTGAAACTCTCAATCGTAAAGACGCCTACAAAATTCTTGATTACGTAGCAAAAGTCTGAAGTGAAAATACTTTTAGCACTTTGCCCATAAACTTCCCGAGACAATCAGCTTTAAAAAATCGCAAGTAATTAAACAAAAAAAGAGGAACTAAATTAATTTGCATTGTATCGCATCCGAGACTTGGGCCAGTGTCACTTAGTTAACTTCATTATAGTTCCCTCTCGCAGTTGGGGCTTCGAGAATGTTCTTAACTAAACTATTACGGCCATTGCCCGAGCGCATCCGGAATGGTTGCCAGCTAAAAACTAGTTTTATCTTTATTTACTTCGTGCAGTTGAAGAGTACATTTTTATAAAATTACCCCTTTGTAGCGATGAACTTAATCGGTGCTCTCGCGTCTCACCGCAACTTAATAAGGCTTGCACAAGTGCAATTTTTAAGTTTATGTTGCCTTTGCGCGTCTTTAATGCGTCTCCTTGGTCTAGTGGCTGCTGAGCTGAGGCACTGGGTTTGATTTTCAGGTCGGGCAAAGTGTCATTGGGTTTCAGTCATGATTTGTGCCCGGTTGGTGGCAATAGGCTGACCCTTATTACTGAGGACTTAAACATGACTGGTGAAATGTGGGTGTACTATTAGGTACACTTCTGTGGTAAAGGAAGAGTTAGTTGCCATTCGGGGCACAAGCGTAATGTTTTGCTATGTTATAAACATATAAACAAATACGTACATTTGCCGACTATAATTACTGCTGAATAAAGAAACACTGTACCCTAAGTCACAGGTATAAACCTAGTTTGGTAGCCAGGTAGCCTAGGTTTAGAACATCATTTCTATATTTTATGCAATACGTAAATGATCTTTGCATTCTTTTTTTTTTAATAGAGAATTTATTGAGAACCTAACAATGGATACGTTGAAACAGCTACGACCACTATTTTTTGCAAAAATGCTAAAAGCGAAACGTTAAATAAATCTTCTAATACTAATCAGCAGAGTACATTAACATAGAAAATAAGCTGTTGCAATGGTAATAGGGTCTGCTTTAAGAAAATGACATTATCATTTACTGGCGCCCCGCCAACAGATTCACATGCGATGAATTAGCTTCTGGATAAATTTTCAAAAGATCGCAAAATCGTTTTACATTTTATTCGTTAAAATATCTTGTATCGAGACATCTTTGGTGGTATTTTTAGAAATGCAAGTGGTTCGATGGGCTTTCATTGGCTCTATGAGGGTCTTCACTCGTGAAGTATCTTGACGTTAGTACTTGGCGGCAACTTGAAAGAAAAACTGTAACAGAAAAAGATTTTTGTAGGAAAAGCTGTCACCTCCTGCTGTATTCTTTGGCAAGTTTATGTCAGCACATAAACTTGTTTGCATTTTAAAACTTTTTTTTATTTCGTTTTGTATAAAAAAAATATATAAAAATGTCAAATTAAATTATAAAAAAAACACGTACTATATACAATACAAAGATTAACAAACTAATCAATTAAATAACTAAAATAACAATAAACTGTAAAAGGGCGTCAAATAACTCCTTTTCAACGCTGTCAGCTGGTAATGTGCCCAAGAGACTGTCGTATGGCAATACATAGCCTCTGGCCAAAGTAAAAGCCAGCCCTTGGGTCACGGGAAGCGTCACGTTGTATGCTGCTGTGTACGTTGTATGGCAATACTTAGCCTCTGGCCAAAGTAAAAGCCAGCCCTTGGGTCACGGGAAGCGTCACGTTGTATGCTGCTGTGTACGTTGTATGGCAATACTTAGCCTCTGGCCAAAGTAAAAGCCAGCCCTTGGGTCACGGGAAGCGTCACGTTGTATGCTGCTGTGTACGTTGTATGGCAATACTTAGCCTCTGGCCAAAGTAAAAGCCAGCCCTTGGGTCACGGGAAGCGTCAACTAGGCCTTTCGAAATTTACGAAAAAATGAAAAATAATAACCTAATTAAACATAAGGGTTCCGTAACAGCTTTAACATTCTTTAGTCGATTTAAAGACTTCGCCGGCCTGGTTTGGACTTAATTACTGTGTACTTTTAGCACAATGTTGTCAACATGATTTGCTTTTAAAGATATTGCTGTTGTAGGTAAATCTACGACAAGTGCAGGAATTTCCAACAGTTTCAATTGGCCTACATACCTGGGCTTATGTCGCAATATAATGATTGACTATGATTTGATATAAACAATTTTATTGGTCTTAAGCTCTTATTGATCAAGACCCTTTACAATAAAGTGCAAAGTTTTATAAATAATACACAAGTAAATAAGACACAATACCGTTAACTTTCCGAAATATTTGCCGCAGTATATAACAGCATTCATAAGGTAATATGAGAAAGAGACGTTTAGTGGAAAAGTTCTAAGATTAAAAATTCCATGCTCCAGTTATACCACTAACGCATAGAGAATTTATAATGTACAAGATACGAACATGAAACTTTCTGGAATTAAGATAGAACTTGGGTTTCAAGGAAAAGAAAAAAAACCTTTGGGAAAGTTGACTTTAGACGAACATTATAAAATAATGTAAGTAGAGTTAGCAATTTGTTTAAAAATGAGAAGCTTTAAGTTTGTGTAATTATGATATTTTGTACCGACACCATTTTTAAATAAATTTAAAATAATTCTCATTCTTGACCCATTTGTTTCGAAAATAGCAGAAGCATTGTATACAGGGTGTAACGGAAAGGGTATATACATACTTAAGGATGTGTTGCAGACCATCAAACTGATCATGTTTCTCATCATAAAACATGTTTTGCAGCAAAAAAAAAAAACTGCTGCCCCATACATTTGGGTCAAATAGGTATTGCAGTTTTCTATGGAGCAGCAGATTTTTTTTTTTTTGCTGCAAAACAGGTTTCATGATGAGAAACATGTTCAGTTTGATGGTTTGTAGCACACCCTTAAGTATGTATATACCCTTTCCGTTACACCCTGTATAAATATTGGTCCAAAATTTGCAGACCAGTATTCTAAAAAAAAACTATTGTAAAAAATGTGGTGTAATTTTATCGAAATGATTCTTAAGTGACATAGCCAACAGCGAAAATATTCAAAAGGACCTTAAGACCCAATATACTCCTCACTCAACTAAAAATTCTATCTCAATTTCAAGTTTGTCACGGAACATCATCCATATCCCGGCCAATCCAACCAGTCGAACGCGACCGGACATTTGCGAATGACTATTCGACATACATATCAATGTGATCGCTCACATTATTATTTCGTCGCCCATCGGCGAGTTCCGAGGCCGTCACGCTAACTTTTTCACCCGTCAGTTCGGACCCTCCTCAATCCACGGTGCGCAAATTGAATGTGATCCCTAACAGGTTCACTCGATCGTTTGTCTCTGCATTGACGGGTTGTTTTATGTTTTTTATTTTTCCCGTTTTTATTTGTGTGTCTGTCTGTACTTGGTAGATGATACATCAAGAGTCAGTGGGTATGTAGAGCATTACGGTTAGCTAAAGCATTTGTTAGTTGATGTAACTGTAACAATTTTGAACATGAATATCTAAAACTAATAGTCGGGGATACCTGGATAAAGATAAAGTGATTTGCAGATTGCTGGGAGAGGGTATAATAAGTAGTTTCTAAGATTTGTTGATTGAGTAATATTAGTTTAACATTGTTTATTTTATTTTATTTTTTAATATCGTTCCGTTCCTACAGACAAACTGTGAAAACAGTTTTGTGGGGCTTAGTTTTTAAATGAAAGTTTGTATAAAAATTGTTTAATAAATAAATAAATAATAATAAAAAATACCCTTTGTTTTTCCTAGATCATGGACAATCTTTTAACCAAAATCTATATCTGTTAAACAATTAACCTAAAGTTAAAAAGGGCGTGAAACGGTAACAGATACACATACATCATTATTTTCGCATTTAAAATATCATGAAGAAAAATAATTTACAAAAGCGAATAATTCATAATTCCGTTCATCATACCCAGGAAAGCTCGTACTAAACGAGAAACCCAGCTAGTCTTTTAAATACAAGACTAAAAACGTTAAGACAGTATTTCAAAATCCATCCCCCACCAGACTCAAATCCACCGCGTGCAATATACTTTGAAGAGCTTTCTTTTCACCGCAGACTTTGATTTTGTATTTTTTTCCAGGTTCTTCAACACTTAAAGGCCCTTTACCCCGCCATAGATTCAATGGTTCCATCAGATAGGATCTAAATTACTACGGCTATGTACATTTGAGATTAAAGGGGTGTCTGGAGCCGGAAGCAATTCATGGGAACGTTGATAGACAGGTAGTCAGGTGTGGGTACTTAGATGTATCTATGTTGGCAGCGTTTGAGAGTCGTGTACGTTTTTGTGGAAACAAGAAGCGAAAAAGGTGAGGTTAGGATGGTATGCAGTGGACATACTGTACTTTTTTGAACCTCATTGTGTACGTCGGGCTGGAACAATTTTCACAATAATCATTTTCGGTGTAAAGATTGTCGGAACCACAAAATGAATTTGCAACAGGTTGCAGCCCGTCGTCAATTAGATTTAGAATTAAAGCACTTTAATAACACAATAGTTTATCAAAACAACAAAATTCGTAGTAAAAATAAGGAACATTTCTAAAGTAATTTTGTTTCAAAGAACTTCAGACTTGCATTTAATTTAAAAATATTTTCTTGAAACATATTAAATACGTCTTTCAGTGCATAAATTAATAAAGTTTAAAAAGAAACTTAGTGGACTGTGTGTTGTTTGGTGTAATTGCTTCGAGTAGTCGCAGTTACCAGTTCAAGGAGGCATGAGAAGTTGGGAGCGAACAACTTGGAGGACCGCCGGGAAGCAGACTTATTACTGTCAAACGTGAGGGCTGAGGGCCCAGTGAGAGAGGGAAAATGTAATGTATTTTTAAACTAACTTATTTTTTGCAACAAAATGTGATACCTACGAATATCTCTGCATCGTACACTTTAAGTTGCAGTGGGATAACAATTGAATATTCTTGAGGGTAAGCTGGATGAGCGTGGTATTTATTCTTTTTCTAATAAGAACGGTATTGGCGAGTGTCGCTTGCGGGATTGGACAGCTCGGTGTATAAGAGACTTACACGGCTGAACTATGAAAAATGTTTAAAGAAAGAAAGAAAGAGTCTTTATTAGTCTCACACAGGTTAAAATAAGATGAATGAACGTTATAACGAAGAAAAGATGTCAATAAGCCAATACATAAGTATTACTAGTATAATATTGTTTAAAAAATTAAAAAAAAAAGTGAGTCAAAGTGTGTTAAGAGCCTGTTTGTATAATGTCCAACCTGGATATTGTCATTTTCTTTCTATTTTATCCACCCCTCTGTGCTCTACACCGCCACTGACGACTCCGTGGCAGTGGCAAAGCATCAGGCTTATTTTAAATACTTACACACCAAAGACGCGAAGAAGAAGAAGGCTATTGAGATTTATGCAAAATTATGCCAACGCATATAACTATCACCGTTGAAACTATTTGTAGCAAAAATCAGACAAAACCAAATCCCGCTTGTAAAGCAACCACACCATTATTACTGTCAAACATACAAGTTCGCGCTGAGACGTGGCTCGTTCACTGACGCTGCTGAATTTAGATAGCATTATCGTCTGCCCGCATTTCAGTTATGGCTTTATGCATGTAAACTATCTAAGAAACTTTCTCTCACTGATGTTTGAATGCATATATTTGTGTTATGCTTAATTGTAGTTCTCGTCGATGAGATAATTTGTGGAAAAGGCTAATCAAAAATCGGATTAATTCAATTCGACGTTTAAAAGAATATGATTTGTTACTACATCACACCAACGCTTCATAAATCCCTTTCTGACCCGTGGAATACCAAAGTGGTTCACCTAGGTGTTCCACGGTTTCTTTCTGTATCCTTGGTTCACCTAGGTGTTCTACGGTTGATTTTCTGTACCCCTGGTTCCCCTAGTTGTACCACGGTTAACTTTCTGTACCCCTGGTTCACAAAGGTGTTTGACGGTTAACTTTCTGAAACCCTGAATATTACAGTCTACTGCTCTTAAATAGCCCTGGCTGTACATATTAAACTTATATTTATTCTTTTCCCAAACTATACTGCATTCGGTTAGACTGGAAACCGATCCCAAGGGTTCCAGTCTAACCGGATGCAGCTGAAGACCAGTATTTTACATGTTGCGACTGCCTATCTGACCTATACAATCCAGTAACTGGGTAATACGATACCCCTTGGTAAGACTGGAAGTCAGACTTTTGGCTTCTGACTACTTGTAACAACTGTCAAAGATCTACAAGCGGCTGTTATTATTTAGCCACGAGCTCCTCCTTCTCTTAATGAATTTCACAAAATAATGCTGTCAAATAGTTTGATTGCAAATACGTTATCATCAGCAGATAATCAGACAATTTTGCATGGTGTCAGAATGTTAAACCCCAAATATTATGAGCACTAAATTAATTGACATTTAAAATTGAACTTTATGTTGTTATCAGTTACAATATGTTTGAAGTGTGTTATAATTTCTTTGACAAAGACTTTTCCATCCAATTTATTTGCCTTTGAAGTATCTTTATACTACAATATAAACATAAAAGCAAAATAGACACAATCTTGAAATAAATTGATACGAAAGTCACTGATCTTCTCGTAATTGTGTTTTCTTTTTCAATCCCAGAAAAATGCCATTTATAAGACGTTATCACGCTCTTTGTAGCGTCGAAAAGTTTAATTCCAAATTGTTAATGTTCAATGAACAAAATAAATTGGGCAAAGTTTTAGCTGAAGATAAAAGAGATTCACTTGTAAAGTAACATCACACGCTTCGTACACACTTGTGACAAAAAACTTTTTTGTTTTTAAATTTTGCCATTTAGTGCAACGATGTTCACTTTTTTTCTAAAGTATTGCATCTCGAAGCGCCTTTTAATTACTGCAGTTTGTTAATTTGAAACAGCTCCCAAAAGTATATTACATATTATGATTTTTACCATTATTAATGTAGTAAATATCCTCACATAAAACAGTGGACAAATTATAGTCTTGCAATCTTATTAAGACAGACCTGACAGCAAGTCATAAACATTTGTTTTCTCAAATCAAAATATAATAAGGAGGAGTCTCCACTAAAGAAAATATTTCAGTGCCCGAGGCAAATGAGATCTGCAGACATTCGTTCAACAGAAAGTCAATTAAAGAGGACATTACCTATGTAACTCCATTTTAGTTTCCCTTGAAATACAGGCGTAATGGAAATTATGCTAGTTTGAAATTTTGGGAGCCTAATACAAATGCATGACGCAAATGTAACCTTAATTTTGACGATTTTTAATCGAAAATATAACGATGCAATAGCATTATGTGATTTAATTTATTGCACTGACCACAATTAATATCTTTCTAATGGCAAACGAATTAATTTTCAATGTACTCATTGAAAATATTCGTTTCCCATTATATTTAATTTTATTCATCTCCATGAAAGATATTAATTGTGTATGTTTTAATCTTTAGAATTTACTGTACCTTTTCTCCGTGCGATCGTGCTAGGTTTAAAATATCTACCTTCACTACAAATTCTACATATTTATTTTATTTTCATTTATTCAAAAGTATTTGCTAAGCAAATGTGAAACGTTTTATTATTGTTGCAGTTGGTAAGTTTTTGAAATAATACCTTTCTTTACTTTTATTTTAGGTGAGATTTCGTAACCCGACATTCTTCAGGTACAAACATAGAATGGCGAATTACTTTCCTGCTGCGTTAAGTTACTCTTTAAAGTAGGTAAATACGTCAGGTGAGAAATGAATGAATGAATGAACTTTCTAACAGTGTCAAAAATTAATGCTTACATTACTAAAAGTGAGATCTTTTCCTTCGGACTATAAAAACAGCGTCGCGAGTCGTTAAAACCAAGAACTCAAAAACGACCTGCAGGTTCCATGAAATAACAATGAGAACACAAGTATATTTAAAGTATTCAGACACTTCACAGCTTATATTACCCATAGTAAGTACGCCTCGGGTATCTCAGTGTCACTGAAAAATTCTTTGCGTTTACGTTTTAAAACTGGCGTTTATCCGCGAGACATCTCCCACAGGGCAGTTCATACAATATTCATACACTCGTATATAAGGCTGATTGCAGACTTAAACGGTGGTTCGGATCAAAACGAGGTGAAAGGCGTTGTGGGACTATGTGCGGCTAAAACACGAGTGGTACGGATTGAGTGATTGTTAATGTTTTAATGGTGATAAAAAAGAGGAATAAAAAACTCGAATGCGGTAAAAAATCTGAAAAGCAAAAAACAAGCCAAATGTGCTTGTTTTTTTTTAAATGATAAATGATGTTTATTTTGCAAATAGGTTTTTACAAACACTTTTACACGTAATTTTTTTTAAAACTAGATGGGGCCGGTGTTTCGTACCTGACTACTCTAAGAAGAAACAGCCGAAACAAACTCAGAGGTTCTCTGTTAATCTGTCTTTAAATTATATGCCACAGCAATAGAAACTCTTGAAAGCGGTTTAGACGAGGTTACTTTTATTAGTAAAATTCGTATGTAGTCACCAAAAACATAAAAAAGTGAAAGATAAATCACTTCACAAATCGTAAAGTATGAAAACCTGTCGAAGAAACTGCAAATGTAAAGGCATCTCAAAACTAGCCCATACCGACCGGGCGCTAGTTCGAAAACGCTCCGTGTGTTTGCGACAAATACCCCTGTTATGTTTCCTTTTGCATGTCAAACAGCTCTCACAACTCATATGAATCGATTCTGTCAAACAGAAAGTGATACAATGCGGGAAATGGCCGCTTTCAATACGCCATTGTTTTCTGTTTCAATATAAATAGTTTACTAAGATTTTTTTTTTGCGTTTGGTGAGACTTTTATCTAGTTTCTAATAATCTCTTAAGTTTTCTATTGAAAACTGAAATAACATAAGTTTTCTATTGAAAACTTTGACATAAACATCTGGAATTAAAATTATTAGTTTTATTTCAATTTGGCAAGTGTTTCATAACAGTATGTTCTACAGTTTACAAGAATTTCTGCACTGGTGAAACTGATGAAACTAAAAAAAAGTAATGTTTTAGATATACACATTATTATGTTTGGTTTCGTGAGCATAATGTGTAAGGGTGCGTCCACATCTGGCGAATGTGCAGCTCGCGAGTCGTTTGCGAGCTGCCCGCGAGCTGCGCGCGTGCAGTCATGGCAATGGTTTGGTGCGCCTCTTTAACGCAACTCATGCAAGGCTTGTATAAAGGCGTGCGCGGCGCGCGATCTGCGCGTACTCAATTCTCGCACTTACAGTTCCGTTTACTGGCTCAATACTTTCGAAGATGTCGGACGACACTAGTGCTTCTAATATAATTGCTGCATCATTAGCTATTTTATTACTGATAAAAAGGAAAAAAAAGAGACAACGGCGTTGGTGGCGAAATCTTTTTAAAAGAAAACAGAATATTATAGTAGCGGAGTTGAAAGCCATCAATTAAGCGGACACTACGCAAATGTTTTAATATTGTCACCAGAATTATATCAAAATCGAGGCGCGGGCGGAAGAAAACGCGAGCCGCTAGCGCGCCACCCGCACGCTGATCGCGTACGCGTTCTATAGCGCGTCAGTTGACCGACGTACGCGGCGCTGACGAGCGAGACCGACGCGCGCCATACGCGGCGCGTAGCAACTCGCGCGCCACCGATGTCAGCGTCACAGTGTGGTGCTATATAGAACTCAACGTATATTCGTACGCGCGACCGACGTTTGCTACCGACGTCAGCGACAGAAGAATTCAGGCCTTAGGTCGCGCGCGAACTGCGCGTGGGCGGCGCGGGAGCAGCGCACGAATAAAAATGAACGCGCGCAGCTCGCAAACGTCTCGCGAGTGGCACATTCGCCAGATGTAGACGCACCCTTAGGTTTATTTTATTAAATAATTATTTTACTCTTAGTTAGCTTTGGGAAATATTTTTAACAATTCACTTAAACACATATATTTAATAATGTAAAATTAAATTTGCATGCCCTAATTAGGAAAAATATGGTTTGTGCCTAAACCAACAATTATAACACCAGTATTTTATGGAAATAAATCATTTTTTATTATTAATGTAAAAAAGATTGAACAAACACTATTTTGAAAAACTCTATCATCTAGATATAGAAGACCGACAAATCAATTTTCCATTCACAAACCGATATTCACTCTTTTACAGAATTTACACGTAATTAAGAACTAATAACGAGTCACTCGACAAAACAATTTTAGCTTTTTAACCGTCACGCTGAACTTCATCAATCATCGAGAAACACGTTTGAAAAACATGACTCAAACGATTCATCACGGATGGTAATTATCCTAACTGCTGTTCACTGTAAGACGTTTTGTGGTTCCGGTTAGTGGACCATGGATGCTTTTGATGTTGCCTAACTTAGTTAATGTGTTGTGCTATATTTTTGGAGAATTTATGACTATCTGGCGATATGGCGTCTTAAGATCGAGATGACTTCTAAAGTGCTTACTTCAATGGACATTTTGAGTTTTATTCAATTAAGCATACCTTATTGTTCAAGTGGTCCCAACGCGACTGCTGAGCTTGAGATCCTGGGTTCGATTCCCAGGCTTGGTAAAGAGTAATTGGATTTTACCAGGAATTTCAGGAATTTCTCAGTAGCAGCCACGGAGTCTGCTCGATTGATGGCAATAGGCTTGCCTCCTATTACATAAATATTACTGGCAAAATGTGGTTGTACTATTAAGTACTCCTCTGCCTAACCCTACAGGGATTAAAAGCGTGATAGTATGTTAACAATTTTGTTCTGACAAAAGTTTTCCGTGTTATATTTCTTAATGTATTGTAAATGCAGAATATCGGCCTATGTTATATAGTCAAGCTAGAGCAGATTGCCGGTTATTACTGGCAATCAAGGACCACTATTGCTACTCTTGCCTTTAAAAAAGCGATACTTCTGTTAAATGCTGATGAAAATAAAACTTCCAGAAGTAATCAGCATTAAACTACAAACTCAATCCGTTTAATCTTATTTAACTAAGAAAATTTTCCTAGCATCGCACTGCAATGCGGCTAATTTCAAAATAACTTCGCTCCGAAAATTGTAGGCTTAAACGGACTTTAGACGTTCGTCGATTTACGTGACCACCTTAATTAGGCGGATAGACCTTCTTGCACCTGCGGAGGAAAGGGATTTACGGCTTAAAGAGGTACCGAGTCTTAGATTATTCGGGCGACTAGTATACATAGCTTATTTACCTACCCGCTGTAATGTCCAGGTGACTATAGTTACCCAATTGTAGTGCGTTCGAATTGTTCCAAAAAAACGTTCTAAAAAATGTCAGCTGTCGAGAATATCAGGACAAATTTATTCTCTGTGTTGCTCTATTAAATTACGCGTCAAACGCTCAAAACCCGAGTGTCCAATATTTGTTGAGAAATAAAATGTCAAACTTCAATTTCTCAGTGTCAAATTTTATTGCTCTGACTCAAAGTGATCGCCGACTTTAAAATGTAAGTATAATTTTATTTGTAACCCAATACATATAGTGTATTATATCAAAATAAACCTCAATATCCAAGCTTTACAATTAACTATAAATATCGTAGGTTCAAAGTATGTTGAAACGATAATATTAAAATGAAAATGTGAAAAAAATCCGCCATGTTGACCGTGGTGATTTTCGTAAAGTTTTTTATTTGTTTTTAATGGATTTATTGCGAAAATCGTTAATATAATGCTCGTAATATGGAAATTAGTTCATAATTAGTATTTACACACAATAAAACAGTAAAATACAACGAAATTTTGCAATATTTTATGTGTTAAAAATTTTGTTCCCCAAGCAATTTTTAGAACATTTTTAAAAACCAGATTTAACGGTTTTTACCTGTGTATTTACACAAATACGATAAATAAGGCTGTTTTACTACTCATAAAAAACTGCGTTTTGGTTTGCCTAACTACGTCGAACGAAAAAGGAAGGTTATGATTTTTGTTCTTGTATTTGGTGTTTTGTTATCCTCTGTATTGTCTGGGTAGCCACAGCTACCCAATAATAATAATTTCAATGATTTTCGAAATGGAATTACAGACTCCAGCAGGTCAGGCTACCTGAAACTCAAATTTTCTTTCAGTTCTTCAGACTTGTGTGTGGCCCTGTGTGTGTGCATGTGTATCTTTAAAAATAAACTATAGAATCTATGTCTATGTTTTAGGTCTCATGATGAAAGCCGTGATTTGGGGCAGGCGTTAGATGAAGCACCAGCCCGGGGACCGGGGTGTTGTAGAAAGAGTGGTGAGGGAGAGGCATAGGTGGATGCGCAGCCGTATGTATCTTATTCAGTGTGTTTTTAAGATAATTAATATGTGCAAGTTAGTATGTTTAATGTCGTTATGTTTTAATGTTGCATATAATTTTTGGCAGTGCCGTTCTGGAGGATCCGCTCGCTCCAGTTAGGGCTTCTTACACCGGGTGAATGCACTCTCAGCTGAAGCCTGGCAGGAGCTTAAGGAGTGGAAGCAGCGCGCTCAGCTTGAGCTGATGCTTATGCCCGATGTCAAACCGCGCAAGCGGGCAACATGGTAATTTATTTTTTTCTTTATTGTCCAGCTATTCGCTGAATCCTAGCTGCAAAGAAGTTTGTCAGTTTTTTTTTGTTTAACGGACAACCATCTCCTGAACGGTAGCCATGTATTATGGCTGCTGCTAGCCCACCGGTAGCCGAAGGTATACTTTAGACGCCCAGGCTGTCCCATTCTTCTAGTAAAATAGTTTTTTAACTGTATCATCCTTAGTAACTTACGTCTTGATTGTTATAGATCTCCCCGCCATCGCCAACATAGAGTTTGTGCCATAATAAGACTTTGTAAGAATGAGGTTATAATACAAGTTTGTTTGTTACAGCTGATGAAGCTGGAGCTCCAGTTACAGCAGATGAGCCAGCCCCAGGCTGCTCTCACTGGCCTAGCCAGGTGTCTCAAAGCGGTCAAGTCTCAACCTACCTACCATACCCTACCCTACCTACCTACCTATCCTACCCTACCTACCTACACTACCATACCCTACCTACCTACACTACCCTACCCTACCCTACCCTACCCTACCCTACCTACCTACCTACCTACCCTACATACCAATTGAAATTGAAATGCAATCTTTGTCTACCTGGACGTTTCGGTGTAAAATTATTGGGTAGCCGTGGTTACCCGGACATTTAAGCGGAAAAAATATTGGGTAACCATGGTTACGCGGACATTACAGCATTCCATTTTCAATACCTACTTTGTTGTAAAATATTAAATAAATACAATATCCCATCAGTGTCTCATTTCAACACAAATCACAACATGAAATTCAATCCCTTTGTAAACTAGCCTTAGGCGGCCATCTTTCACGCACACATACACACGCTCACGCACACATACGCAGGCCGCCGCCGGCATCGAATCAATGAGGGAAAGGGTCTATTGTTTTGGTTCATTGTGCTACTCAGAACATTCCAAGTAAGGACATATGGGTATCAAAAAAAAGGTTATATAGTCTAGTTTCATTATAAATAGGTTTTATTGACACAAACTACAAAATTATTGGTAAAAACTTAGTAAGAACAAATATTTTACTGATATTCAACACATATTCTCAAGTTTACATTTTTTTCTAAGTAATTCTCTCGAGTTGGGAATGGGAAGCTGCCCGGGGGCGCTTGCGCAGCAAAGTTTCCGAGTGGGCGTGGACATGCGCAACGGGTAACTTTAGTCACCTGGACATTACAACGGATAATCTATTCCTAAGTAAGGCCTAGATCTTGCGTTCAGAATATTAATTAGAGGGTGATTTATGAGGGCAATTTAATTTTACGTTTGTTTGGTAATAGTACGAGGGTTCTTATGTACAGCTGCTTACATACGACGGCTGTTTTTATCATCTATTTTTGAAAATAGAATAGTTCATCTTCTTTTTTCTTGTATCCCTGCCATAATATTTTTACTTATGTACTTCATTTGTTTTTGGCCCGAAACTTCCTCTTTGTAGCAGTACTTTGAATGCATGGTATGATTTTATTAATTTAATGCTCCCATTATACCTAGACAGAATAGGGGATACTCCTTTTTTTTTCTTTGTCCGTCGGGTAGTTTATTGAAAAGTATTGGACACGTATTTTTTCTTTTTTCACGTGGTATAAAGTTACGGTGATATATTGAGTTGGAATGGCGCAAGACGTCACATGTAGGTAAGTTTTATACCTACTTGTGACGTAGTAAGCCCCCATTCTTCAACGTTAATGAGTTCTAACTAAGTAATTTTTTGATATTTTGATAAAACAAAAATACGTGTCTAATATTTTTGTATTACCTGTCTGACGGACAAAATAGAATGTCGTTTTCTTTACCCAGTCCGATCCCCTATTCCGATTGTGATCTATGATAAAAATTTACGATGAAATAGCTGCTGTAATTTCTGCCTGAATCCAGAATATCTTAAAGTAGGCAACAAGACAATAAAAATACTCCTACTAGGTGTAATAAACATTTCTAATTACGTAAGTTAATCGCATTACTTCAACTTGGAAGTTAATTAAAAATTAATCTTGCTGAAATCTGCTTAGCTTTTATGTCATTACCTACAATGTGTCTGGAAATAAAACGAGAAGGCGGGATGAGAACAAGACGTGAAATACGCTGCTTTACTAATACTCCACAATGCAGAAGAATTCATCAGAACGCTAGCCCATGGAGTGGTCGCCTGCTAAACGGTACGCAAATTGGGGAACCTACATGACATTTTTTTTTGTATTTTCACGTCAGGCTCTGGACCCATAACCTATTAGTAGTTTAGGGAATAAAATACTTAAAGAACACAGTCACACAGAGTTTATTAATTAAATAGAACATAACCAAGACGAATACAATCATTGTTAGATTAAATGTTACCAAGGAACTGTTACCAATATAGAGTGTTAAAATAATTATGCGTTTATCTTTCATGGACAATTGTTGTTGCAGACAGTTAAAAACATACATATAAAAGATATACATAAAAATAAAAGCTACAGACAGATAGTAGTTGGGAAACTTGCTGCCTATTTTGCAGAATCTGTCCAAAACAACGGATAACACCAAATGTAAATTTTAAGGTTCGCCTGTTATAATAATGAACCTAATTATCCTATAACCAGTGACAACCTTACAAAATAACCCTTTAAACATCAAAGCTATGTCTAGTAACAACCAAATATTTAAACCACAGACAACAATATAATATTTCCAAGAGGTTCGTCTATATTTGTACCCACGATCCCTCTTGTGATTTTCATCGTGTTATGAGAAAGGCTTCCCGGGCTAATGAGAATGAATTGCACTTGGCGTCGGCGAGGCCAGCATTACTTTAGAATTAGTGCATTTTTCACTCGCCCGCTTTAACGTGATCCGTCTTAGTTTAAACTTGGATTTATTAGCGCCTTAAATTGATTTAATAAAGTTTGTGTAGTTTTTTGCTTTTAAAGGATTACAAAATAACATTACTATTTAAAACATAGTTTTTGTTTTATGTCTCCGGACTGCGAAATTTGGGCCATGATTGAGACTGTGATTCATTTTGGAAAATGATCTTAGCATGGCTCAAAAAAGCAGGATAAGGATTGTAGTCTTGGCTATTTATTATGTAAGCCTTCTGCTTTGCAAAGCCAATCTAATTACTTTCCACCGTTCTTTCAACTTTCCACCATTAATGCACAAATCTGCATGTTTCTTCACTAGCATTGGTACGTTTCTTAACAATTTCGTGGTATTCACAGTAATATCCTTTCACACATAATTATAATAGAACTAAAATTGCACAGTTATAACAATAAACGCAATATTTAGAATTACCATAAGCCACGTTCATTTGAGAACTCGGAAGATGAAAACACACAGTGCTTTTTTATGAGCCGTCTTAGTAATCCCGAGGTGCACCTGTGTTTAAACTAAGTCGGATGATGATATAAATACAAAAAAGGACAATTCCATACTAATTATTGTTTATTATTAGAATCTGAGAGCAGCGGTGGCCCAGTGGTGGCAGCCCCGACTTACGAACAGTAAGCCGTGGGTTCGAACCCAGGCTGGCGCATTACTTTGTGTAATTTATTTCATCACCGCTGCCCTCAAAAACGGTGAAGGAAAACATCGTGAGGAAACCGGCATATCCTAGAACTAAAAATTCGAAGACATGTGACATCTACCAACCCGCACTGGGCCCGCGTGGTGGATTACAGCCCACTCCCTCTCGTTGAGAGGAGGCCTGTGTCCCAGCAGTGGGAACATTATAGGCTGATGATGATTAGAATGTATATAAAGCCCACATTATTTTAGCAATCTGAATTTCATTTTAAGAAAGTGTTTCCATTGACGGAATAACCAAAAAAGGGATTCAATTTAAAAAAGAAGCCCTTAGATAACGTTTTTAGGGACTGTGAAAAACTACTCAAGGCGAAAATAAAAAAAGGATCCTGGATTTTTTAAGGCAGAACAATGTCAGTAGGACTGTAACATAATAGATAGGAAAGCTGGAGTAAAATTGGCATTAGACCGGAAAAAACGGATGCCGCCTTAAGGTCGTGAGGAGTGAACAAAAGCTGATAGCAATAATGATATATAGAGAGAAATTTCACGTGCCATTTAGTAAATGGTTGGATCACTTGTTATAGATAGGTTTTTCCTTCATAATACCTCTCTAAGTTTAAGTTATTTACGAAAAAACTCAGGAAGCATTTGGAATTTTGGAACTACAATAGTATATTTGTACATGGCTGAATATGGACCACGCTTTTGAGTAACACAACATAGTATCACGCTTGTAATTCACGAAGTGTTAGGCAGAAGTGTTTTTTGTGATTTAAACTCACATACACAAACAGCCAGAGCCGGAACAACTATCTGTAGGCCATACAAATATTTGTTCCTTGCGGGGATCGAGCCCGCGACACGTAGCGCAGCAGTCAACCACTACGCCAACCGTGCCGTCAATAATAATAAATTGACTTTTCACCGATTATGTTTTAGTATAAGTTTATAAGTAAAGTACCATCTTTATTAAAACGAACCTTGTTGCACAACCTTCAAGACAAGCCCTGTCCAACTACGAATTGTCTCACCCCCTTCAATTTATCGACTAGGATTGAACGAGACAAGTTATAGTAGAATCACACTTTGCCCCAAAACTGTAACATCGTATACCGGGTCATCACAAAAAAGGTGTTCAATATTCAGAATCGCAGCGGCCACGCACGTGCGTATCACTCGTATATTTCAACGGAGGGCCCCCGTTCCTCGCACATGTTTATCCAATTTGGCGTAGTCTGCAAAGTTGCGAGCTCGCAACACGTGTGACGCTCAAATTAGAGATTCATATTAATTTAGGGCTTACAGTGACAGCGCTTTGCGAGCCCGCACGCTAAGACTCCGAACGACAAACTTACATTGAATTTGTAACACTTTGGTGTTGTTGTGCGGGTGTTATGTCACACCCTTTATAAAGTTGTTTTGTCAATGCAGATTTTGTATCAGTTGAAACCCCGTGCCTGCATGTACTTGGCGGTTTCCGGTAACTATGGAAATAAAGGCTCTCGGCGAACTATGTAGTCCACAAAACATAAAAAACTGCGAACCTATAATCGAACAAGTTTTTGTTTTTTAACACCCAATTATCTATATCAGGCTTATTGGCTACAATAGTCTTAACATTAGTGCCATTGGTGGTGGATCGATTAGAGCGGCGCGCAATAATTTTTGACAAAACGCTCCTGAATGACGAGAACCTTGTGAAAGCCAATAAAGATAAGCAAATAAAGTATCATGACTTGGCTCGCGTGGTTTTCGACGTGGAAACCACGTGAGCCAAGTGGAATGTGAGCGATCTTTGTGTCGATAGTCGTTTCAGCAAATGATTTAATTGGCAAGAACCTCGACCAATATCTAAGGAAAGCGGTACTCCTGGACACGACTCGCATTGTTAGGAGGTTCCTCTCTCTGTAACCCTGACCGGTAGCTTAGAAGGTTCCTGATACCAGTGGGCTATTATTTTAATCTTTTTAAATTGTTATTATAAAAGAATATTTGTAAATATGTAAATAATAAAGAAACGAAGTCTTAGACGAACCGTAAAAATGAGACTAGCTCATTTAAAAATGATCCCCAGAATTTGCGCATTGCGAAATGGTATGAGAAATTTTATTCCTATAAAACTTTTAGTACAAGTGAAGCTAAGCTAAATTTAATACCTACTTCAGATTCTCACTGGGAAGCATAATTTGCAATTTTGTCCAAAAATTGTTGCAAATAACACATTCTCGTTCTACGTATCTGCATATATATGCAATTTATAGTCTCTTGTCGGCTTTAACACAAATTTCCTCTACAAGACATAACTACGTATATTGTTGAACAAACTCAATAAAGTTTCCTACCGGATTATTTGCATTGATATGCTGCGCAGTAACTCATTTGAATGCAAGGCACAAAATTAGCCGAAATAAGTAATTCACGGACTGCACAATATAGAGCGTTAGCGAATTTGCAAGATGGTCGGTGAAGTTTCCGTGATGTATTTATGGTTGTGTTGGTTTACTTTATTTAAGTTTAAATTTTAAGCACAGAAATGCGGAAATACATTCTGAAAGGTTTATAAAAAAGTATACTGAAAATTAATTATATCCCTGCGCTATAATTTGAACTGTTGAAGTGTGCTAACCTGAATTTCAAGCTTTTCATTTATTTAACGAGTATTTTCTAGTTCTCTCACTGGAGTAAGCTATATTTTCCAACCCTATCATTGCTGTGACATCTAACCATGCACCTTGTTGGCATGTAAGTTTATAAACAGTCATCCATCATGAGTGTTTCGATTACACGCCCAATCTACAGGGCTGTCAGCTGAGTGTGAGCTCTCTCTCGAGACGTCTATGTAATCTCCATATCTATACATGACGTATTCGTTACACAATTACAACCCATGTAATGCTGAACCTAATTATAACATACACAATACCTACTTAACAAAAGACAATTTAATCAGCCTATACATAGAATAATGTTTCTAAGTTCGCCCTGTCTGGGACGCAGACCTCCCTCTGTGAGACTGGACCTACCACTTCTTAATTTTCTTCAACGAAATTCTTCCGAACAGTCCTCAAAAGCAGGCAAGATGAAACAAAACAAACACAGCAAAACTCATTTAGAAAATTCCGCGCTGCACATTCGAAACACTCGTTACAACGTGTTCGTCTAACGCCTCTGGAAAATCACAAAAAATGTATGATTATTTTAAATAAATTTTTCATGGCTCGTACGCTCAATATTTTAAGTTGGGCTTAATTAATACGCGGCGACACTCCATTCGTTGAAATTAAGTACCAGCAAAATTTTATTAAATGTGCTATGCGTTTGGGTAGTCCGACAAAAATCACGTTACAGGGTCCAAGGATGATGAGTTGCTGGATGTGGTTTCAATGACTTGGAATTTTTGAAAAACTTCAGATTATGCATAACTTCAGCTAAATCATCAACATAATCTGCCTAGCCTTTGCCAAACTATGTTGGAGTCGGCTTCCAGTCTAACCGGATGCAGCTGAATACCAGTATTTTACATAGAACGACTGCCTATCTGATGTCAACAATCCAGTTAGTACTGTAATACCTCTTGGTAAGACTGGTCAGATTTTTAGGACACGGACTACTTGTAACGACTGTCAAAGATAATTAATGTCAGCTGGGTCCAACCGCTTAATGTAGAAAAGCGTGGGGTGATTTTAATGACAGATATGGGCAAAAGTAGAGCTATTATGGAAATATCTTAAAAAGCGCCCCACGATTTTCTACAATGTTTCTTTTTTGTTAAACACACTATTCTTTATTTAAATTTATCGAAATTTATTTTGATTTTCTATTAAGGCGTGTTTTTTTTTTTAGTTTTTTAAGCCATTATTTATTTTCTACATTTTAGTTCGGTTTTCTCAAAAGCGTGTTTTTTGTGCAAAGTTTTCCTGGTGCCTGCTCCACCAGTAACAAATATTTGACATGTATTGGTAACAAGGTAAATTAAATGCATTATTAGTTATGCAGTTATTTTACACTATTTGTGTCTTTGAAATTGGTTTTATTTTTTTGCAAAAAAGTTTTTTGTCTCCATTTAGTTGGTTCCTAATTTTTCTGTGTGTCTTTTTATTCATGAATGATTCGTCTTTTTGCACGGCTAAGAACAGTAGTCATATGACGTAAAAGACTCCCCGACCATGGGTATCGGATTTGGAAAATCGCAAATCCTGAATGTCCTGATCAGAATAATGGGACAACCTATTTAAATTATTGCATTTCCATTGGTCTTTCAATTTGACTCGTCGAAGAAGTCGATTCAATCCGACGTTTTAAACTGGGTCAAAATCACGTTCGAAGACTCCGATACATACATAGCAAAGTAATAAAACCGTGTTAAAAAAACTCTTCAATTACTATAACAAAACTAGACATGATTGTGCCCTGATAAGATAAAAATAACAGCAGCAATCTTTTTTTTACATTAAATCACAAATCCAAACATAAAAAAACACATTCTACAACACACAAAATCCGTATTAAATCCTCAAACACATTTCACAAAATAATACTTCAAAAGCTAACTGACCATTTATTCGTTCCCTTTATCCGTAGTTTGGTGGCACATCCAGCGCAGTATTCAGGGAGGCATATAGACTGCAGTAGGGTTCAGTCTCGAGGGCCGTCTGCCGTAAAGTATCGTTTAATGACGTGTAACGAGCGTGGTCCCCGACCGTGGTACAGAAGTTGCATGTACATGAAAAAAACGGAAAAATGTAAGTCTCGGTACAGTTTGGGTTCTGTAAAGTTTTTTCTGTTGCTAGTTGCGTTGGTTGGTTATAGGTTCAAGTTTTCGCAGACTTGGCTTGCGGTGTGCTAGTGTTGATGGCATGAATGGAAGAATGGTGATGGATGGAGAGGGACGGGAGAATGGAAGAAGAAAACGTGTTGCACCGACCCAAAATAGAATGGTTTGCTAGTTTTGTGTATTCTGTGTCTGTTTTTTTAACTAAATCGGCTTCAATGTTTTAAGGATTGTCAAAACTTTGTGCCAATCTTGTTCTCCTTCTTGGCGGTTTTTATATTTTTTGTTCTATGTTCATTCCCCTATCATTGGACCTTTTGGGTCAAGTCAATTATGTGTGATTAATCTATTTCAGCGCAAAAATATTCTAATCTGTCGTATAGTTTAGTTAACAGTACTTTTTTACATATTCGAACGACGGGACCCTAAAAACTGCCGACTTGAACCGAAATGGCAGGGATCTAAAGCGGCGATTTGTTTGCGACATTTTTAAGAACGATTTACGTCTAACATGTGGATGGACGGCGTTATCCAAGTAAGTTTTTTATAAATAATAATAATACATTATTTATTTCAAGTAACTATGACTCATATAAACGGTTAGTAACAATATTTACTTAAGACTATGTTAGTACTTTATCATATTAATTACAAAGAAAACACTACAAAACGAACACAATATATATTAATCATTGCTGCAGAACTCCACTCGAAATTTTGGAGCAACGATTAACAATACAACAATCTAGCCTATCAGCAATCATGCCGAGGACGCTATTAGAGCTGGCCCGCACCCTGCGCACCAAGGATGCACATTTTTTCCGGAAAGGACTACGGTGTACAATTTGATGGATTAAAAATTTTGAAGATATTCTTGTTGAAGGACTTTTCTAATTAATTTTAGATGCAGTAAGAGCATTATGTAACATATAGTCAACCATTATTCATGGAATTACTTCCACTTTACTTTGTTGTATCGTTAATAGTGCGGCCAATTATAGCTTTTATTTTCGAAAGAATACGGCATTGAAAATCAAAACTCTTAAATAAAAACGACTCTCTATTTTTCATGAAACTATAAACCACAATACTTAAAACCATAAACTTCCCATTTTCAACACGCTCTATTTATTTCATATCCAATAAAAAATCTTTATATCATGCATGGTTGGTTACATACCAAAATACGATGGAATAAAAAATAATTGCCGTGTGAAACGTCCGCGCCTCAATCATCGTGGGTTATTCCGATAAAAACAAAAGGCTTGTGGAACCTTGTATTTTCAGTTGTTGATGTAAGTAATAGTGAGATGTGAATAATAGTACATTATGGTACTAGTGTGTAATGTTGGTGATTACCGCTGAGGCGACATTGAGACCCGAGCCGTTAGGTGAGGGTCTTAAGAGAGCCGAGGACGGTAATCACCAATACACACGTGTATCATACGACGTTTTTCAACACACTTGTGAATAAAATAACAATAAAAACTCATTTTATTTAGTAGATGATAGATATTTTTCCTTGGAGTTTTCAGGTAGTAAACTTTCCATAACGTAAAGGGCTTCACATATCGGGTTTATATCGGGCGGTGTACAACATAAAGCTTTTTCTTCGTAACTAGTGACTACTTGTCGACATTTTAATAAATAAATAACTATAATTTCAACGGTGAAAACGAGTTTGAAAAATGATTCGCTATGGTGGGAAAAATTAATCTTAAATTTAATTAAGTTTTCCTATGCGCGCGCATTGCGATCAGCCACAAACTAAAGGGATGAGGTTTTTTTTTACTTTCCGCGCATAGGGTTTGCGCTTATTCTGCCACGTACAAAATGGGGAATTTAAAGTTTTCTTTTATTACAGAGAAAACAAAAGTTATATTTGAGTGAAAGTTTTATTTATTAAACACAAGTTAAAATTATCTATTTAAATAAGAAGTTGCATGAAATGAGCATGCAATAGATTGAACACGATCTTTTTTTTGAATAAAAACTTTTTAAGAACAAAGCACCTCAACCAATAAAATTAAAAAAAAAAAACTAGTGAGTTATAGCAATGAAAAAGTCACAGTTTGATTATGGGTGTCATTCTGTGCCTAATTGCGGTGACCATAAAGACACTTTATGAGCAAGTGTGTTGAAAAGTCTTTTCCACAATGTTTAAGAGCGAATTTCACCAATGAAAATGAACACGATTAGCACTTCTAAACCGAGTTAGAGAGCTGTCGGTGTCATAAATGCTATGAAATATTCCTACTAGCAGCAACTCTCGAATGCCAGTTATTTATGTCTTGTCAGCGCGTTCAGTTCTATTGGTGAAATTCGCTCTGAGTCATCGAAGAAATTGCTACCTTTAAAGTCGAACCAACGACAGAAGTAACTACATTTATTATGCTTTAGAGTCAAAGAAAAGAGGAATAACATCACACCTGTAATGCCCGAAGGGTTAGGCAGAGGTGTACTAGTACACCCACATTTATGGAACTTAAACATAACTGGCGAAATGTGGATGTACTTTTAGGGATCCAAAACCTACAACCTAAAATACTGTCTAAAGAAAAGAGTATTGATATAAATACTCATTACAAAGGTCTCGAAAAAGATTCACAATTTGTAGCCTATAGCCAAAAATGCCATTATTAGTTGAGTTGTAAACTTGTAGAATAAAATTATATGTTGATTTTTAAAAAACGTTACCAACATTACTAACAAAGATACCAAAATTCAGCTCAGACAATGTAGTCTGCTGTAGAAAGAATGATGACATAACAAAATCTAAATCTTTCACTTATTTAAAGTAAGTTAAAAACTTTAGTATTAAGTTCATACGTCCCCATAAGTATGTGCGTCATCACTTGAAAAGCGAATATCCATTTTCCGATTCCCACATTCCGTTAGCTGAAGTGTTAAAGTAAAGTTTTGGGATTGAATTGAAAAAACAAATCTATGTAATTTTACTTCACGCTATATCCAAGAATGGTGTAAAACATAGGAAATTGGTGTAGGTACAGCATGCATTGCGGTCCTTGTTTCATTATTCGGTTCTAGGAAACTGGATAGTAGAAAGATCATAGGGTTAAATATAGGAAATAAAGGTACTGGCTATTGTTTTTGAAATATTTTTCTTTGGAATCGAAAGTGATAAAAATATCTAAGGTAGTAGGACTATGTCCAATCAAGCTACACAAAACCAGTTTATGTGGATCTCTCATTGTACGAGAAATTGTTTTTTTTTTTTTTTTTGTGAATGGCATCTCGCAGTTCAACTTATGAGGTTGTCTTCTGCTTAACTGGACTATCCTGTGGGTGCCATAAGAGTAAGGCCTACAACCAGGGCATAAACACTTACAAACTAAGCGAATGCACGCTAAGGGCACCCCCTGTGGGGTACGA
The DNA here is from genome assembly GCA_963082945.1 of Cerastis leucographa. Lineage (NCBI taxonomy): Eukaryota > Metazoa > Arthropoda > Insecta > Lepidoptera > Noctuidae > Cerastis > Cerastis leucographa. The sequence goes on along the minus strand of OY720356.1, from coordinate 11,642,659 downwards.
ACCTCGGCTTAGGGCGTCGCTGGGGGAGGACTGCATGGGGACAGGCTGGATCTGAATGGTATCATTATTTAGGGGCTGATTTAATACTACTGGCACAGCATCGCGGGCTGGCTCGAGCGAGGGTCGGGGTGGGCATGGACCGGGACGTTGCGACGGACCTCGACGGCGAGGTCGAAAAGACGGAGGTTTGAGTCGGAACTTTTTAAGAGTGCTAGTCTCTTTGCTACTCTCCTGGAGGAGGGTGACAGCATCATCTGGAGTGACGAGGGTATGCCTAGGTCGGCGTACTGTACTAATGCGTGAGGGTTCGTAACGGGCGGCCGCTGCGATCAGGGGATTACGGTGTTTAATGGCGTTATCGAAGAAACGCTTCGAAAGACGTTTCATAAACTGAAGGACGGTGGGCATTCTAAGGTCTACGTGTAAACGGTCATTACGGACATAAAAAGGAGCTCCAGTGACTCTACGTAAGAACCGGTTCTGTAAGATTTGCATCCTATGGATGTACTTAGGCTTGGTGTGAGCGTACACGACGCAAGCGTACGTCATAATGGGGCGGATCACCGCGGTATAAAGGCGCAACTTGCACTTGAGTGACAACTTGCTTTTTGCCGAAATCATGAAATGAAGCCTACCCATAGCAAAGGCAGCTCGGTCGCGAGCTGCTTTGATGTGCGCCGCGAAAGACAGGTAGTTGTCAAGTAAGACTCCTAAGTACTTGGCTTGCTTCTCCCAAGGGATAGGATTACCGTACATAGTGATCGGGCTGAGCGCGGGTAGCTTATTTTTACGCTGTTTAGAGAAAAGAACTGCCTGGCTCTTGTCGGGGTTCACCTCGATTCTCCATTTCCGGAACACGTTGGATGAGGTTTGGAGGGTACTATAGATAGCGTCTTGACTGCGGCCAGTGTAATAAATGGCCGTGTCGTAAGCAAACAGGGCTAACTGAGCCTTCTTGCTCTTGGGGATGTCACTGGTGAACAGAGTAAAGATAAGGGGAGAGACGACGGAGCCCTGAGGGACTCCGGCTCTAATGCGGTGGGGGGAAGACAGTGCCTTCCCGATGCGATAGTGGAAGGTGCGATCCGACAAAAAGTCTCGTAAGATGAGCACGAGACGGTCCGGCACTCCCAGTTTGTACAGCTTATATAATAAGCCGTTGTGCCAGACTTTGTCGAAAGCCTTTGCTATGTCGAAGAACAACACACCCGTCAACGCTTCTCGCTGGAAGCCAGCGCTCAAGTGCTCTACGATGCGATGGGCCTGTTGAATGCAAGAGTGTCCGGTTCTGAAGCCGAACTGCTCGTTGGGGATGAGACTCTTAGCCTCAGCGAAGTCTTTGAGTCGCTTATAAATGAGTCTCTCGTAGATTTTGCCGAGTGCGTTCAGGAGACTGATAGGTCTGTAGCTCGAGGGCTCAGACTTGGGTTTGCCTGGCTTGGCGAAACCGATGACAGTGGCACGAGAAATCGTTACCAAGCGAGGCTATATTATACTGGAAATGTATAGCTTGATTTCTCACCGTGTGTACACCATCTCTGACTTTGTTATAGCAGTTTCTTCTCAGTATTACAGAGTATTTAATAGGAAACAGAAAAAGGATGTCTTTTCAATAATCTATAAAAGAAATATCAGTTCAACATTTAACTTAATTTAGGAGCACGAGCTCCTAAATTAAATTAAATGTAGGCTATATAATAACAGCCGCACGGGTCGATCTTTAAGGTTCAGCAGTGCTTGCCGAGGTTGGTCAGTGGATGGGGGATCTTAATTACATAACGAGTTTCCTCCGTGCCTCGGAAAGCACGTTAAGCAGTTGGTCCCGGCTGTCATTTGTATCTACAAATGACAGCCGGGACTCGTAACGACTGTCAAAGATCTCTTTGACAATCGTTACGAGTAGTCAGACGCCAAAAATCTGACATCCGGTCGTACCAAGGGGTAACGTTTTACCCAGTCAGGACAGATAGGCAGTCGCTTCATGTAAAATACTGGTACTCAGTATCATCCGGTTAGACTGGAAGCCTACCCCAACATAGTTTGGGAAAAGGCTGGGCAGATGATTTAATTTAATTTATGAGGACACACCTGTAGCATACCAGCGAGAAGAGAAATTCTACAAAACATTTCTCTTGCCATACAAATAGTAAAAATAAATCTTCTGATAAAGGTAAAACAAGTTTAAAAATAATAATTTATAACGTCATTACGTCGACCGATACCCGTGCACCCGCTAATCAAAATCATTTGGAATTCAACATTTTCCATCGCAATGATTTAATCTCGGAACTCCAGGCTGCACAATCTCATTATCTCGTCTCGCTCGCCACTCAGCACGAGAAGACTTTTTCGTCAATTTGCATACGTAATTAATTAACTTTTTTTTTAGAGAATGTTTTTCTTTTTGTCCCCACAGCAGGTGGACGAGATAACAGTGTTATGCCTGAATACGGGTGAGACAGATGTTTTTTAATTTTATTTCATGCAGTCGGTATTTTTTAAAGTTTGAATAGGAATAGTGGCTGGTTCATCATCATCATCTGCCGAGCCTTTTCCCAAACTATCTTAGGGTAAGCTTCTGTGACTGTTCCTAAATTACCCTAGGCTGATAAAATTTTCGTTTTTCCTAAATCATAATAATTCATAAAACTAAGGTCGGTTTCCCCCGGAGGGGAAAGGGTCGTGCCCCGCCATTTCCGCACGACCCTGTAAGGCTCGTCCCTGACTGGTCACCTTCCCACCGACATAGAGGACTGAATTCCCAATTTAGGGCAGCCCTGTCCCGACTTTGAAAGCTAGGGGACAGGGAGGGGATACAAGGTGAAGTTAATATTGGGAATTCACTGTTAATACACATACATTAATAATATCAAATCATATCAAACAATACAACAGTAAAGGATGAAGCTAATAAGACAAGAGGTCGCAAAGATATGATATAGGATGATAGTCAGTAAGGAGAACGTTACGCTTGCGCTTAAGAATTTCATTATTTAGTTACGTTAATTTTACGATTCAAACATAACGAACGAACCCATCTCTATGGCATGTAACCGGTTACAATAACTGCCCCAGTACGTGACTGTTAGACCTAAGCGCATAGGTTCACTAAGAACACTGCTACGAATTCTAACAAATCACGCTCCCTAAACATTCTTCACATGTCTTTCTCAATCCTAAGGCAGGGTCCTGAGGAGTCCAGCTGCCATTGAGGAAGGCATGTTTGTGTAACTGTCCCTACTCGCGTACTTATCTTAGTAACCTTCTTACGGCAGTCTACCCCTTCATTATGATAACACACAACTTGCACAAGCGCACCGTAGATTCAGTCTGTAGCAGAACATATTGCGATTGTTATTGATGGCCTGAAGTGGTAATTCTATCGTCACTTCTCATTTATTAAATCTTCCCCATGTCGTGATTGCGTGTCTCGCCAAACAGTGTCGATTCAGTAATGGGCCTACAAACAGCCAGGTTTGGTAACGAGACACAGCCAGTCCCTAGCGTTCCTTAGAACGGAGTTATCAATTCATTTTGGAATACTTTGTGAAACCTACCCCCTCTCCCCAATATTGGCCATTAATACCTACGCAATGTTTCTGAGCTAGACCTTTATAGGAAGCAGTATACATCAGCAGCGTTTGGTTGATTAGTACTAATAGTACAAGTCAGCATTATAGCCTGACTAACAGTATAGGTTGTTTTAATACAACTGCGAATATTACGGTTCTGCCTTCCATTTGTGATACGTCAGATAACAGTCAGATAAGCACATGCGTCAATAATAGTCGGGTGTATTAGTGTACAGTGTACAGTGATGTAATGTAAGTGTGCAGTGTACGAAAGGCTTTCCCCGTCTCCCTATAACCAAACGTAGATGACGGATAGTTGCCAAGGTACGGATAAGGAGGTGGACACATACATAGTACATGAGATAATAGTATACATTGCGGAAGTAAGTGGCTCCGTCATGCTGAAATAAATGGTTATTAACAGCTCCTCCGGTGGTAGTAACCACCAAACTGTTACTGTGGGCTAATTAAAACAGTAAATTATGGTTAACACTTACCACGTGTTAACTTAAGGAGCCTACAACTCTCTTACGGAATACAGCAGACATTACCAGTTTCGCCTCCGCCGCGCTCGCCTCCTTCCGCGCCTCAACACTCACTTTACCTAGACTTAGGTATTACTTATATTTAACTTATAACATACGAATCACTTTCTTACAACAGCCTACTCGGACATGAACATCATGGTACCAAGACTACACTAACTTCATGAGCCTAACCTAGGACGTCCTAGCACTTAGAGTCCTAGCTTAAACCTTACACGCCCGAACTCTTCCGTGATCACAAATTCCCTGTCCACTTCGACATAGCCTCTTGGTATTCACCAAGTCTCCTAACTTAATTAGCTCACATCGTCCGAGCCCTATAGCGATCTAAGACCGACTGCCCTTCCTTCATCTCCCACAACATCCTTCCCAAAAATACCACGACCGGCTTAAGGTTCCTTTTTGCGTGATTTCTTAATTGTTTAATAGCACCGTTTTTGTGCAATGTCTGAATTGTTTCAAGGGTCCCTATGGGTACTGGTGACCGGGGTATATGACAAACAGATGTTGCCCTGCTATTGTGAGTTACGCTTAGAAATCGGATATTTTAGCGTTTGTTATTAGGAATTCGTAGAAATATTACATTTGGCCTATGGGCCGACAATCGTCCATAGTTTGTTTCCCATTAAATAAAGAATTTATGCCTTTCCAAGTGTTCCAATATTTCTTTTAGAATTCAAAGGAAGAATGAACGCTTCGTTATTAATTACGGTAACTTGTCAGGCTGTCAAACCATAAACTAGAGGTTTAATGTGTTTCTAAGTGGCCGATACCATGTGATGATTTTGAAATAGAAATCAAAATTAGGATATTTGGTTAATTATTAGGAGTACGTGACAGACAGTCACATTCCCCCCTCTGAAAATCAGACGCATGACGTAGTACAGCGGATGAGCTTTCACTATAGGATGAACTGTGCCTTCCCAAGACATAAATATAGAGTTTAAAAGTGCACCCATCTGCTATATGTTTACCTAATCCGATTATTATTATTGTTCCAACTGGAATATTAATCCAATAAGACACATAGTCTGCTATAATTTTGCTTAGTTTCGCAGAACTATATCTTTAGTCATTACATAATTCCTCTGTTTAAACTTATTCTTCCACAAAATACTCTTGTCATTTACCACGTTACAGGTTGTTTCAGAAGACCTGTGCATGCTTATAATTTAGTTTTACATACTAGAGTCTCTTTAAGAGTATTTGTGCTATCGAGCGACGCTACCTACGATGCTCGCTCGTTCTAAACTCAGCTCACCGGAGCCGCCGCTGGACAGAGGCCTTTCCCAATACACCTCTACGCTTAATCAGCTTAGTCAGCTTCTTGTAGCTGTATCCAGGAGTAGCTGAAATAGTCCGCACATAGACATATTAGACTTTATTCCAATTAGTCGCCCCCCTCCGATTTTAAGAGCAAAGAGCAGTTTTGAAATCCGACTAGACTTGGAAAGATGTATTAGAAAATGCAAATTATGTTATTTGAAATAGCTATCATTTGCACATTAAAATAAACAATAAGAGCATACCTAAAATTAAAATCACAATTCATTTTGTGTACCTTCATCAAGTAAATAAGAATCTTGACCCTAACCTATTCTTTGAAACAAAGACCACCTAGATTATCCAAACAATTGTTGAATTAAAAGGTCACAGTGTTGTGATTCCTCACTTGGATATCAACTATTGGTCATAATATTATCTGGTAAGTACCAAATTGGAACTGAGTAGGTAGATTAGTCCTATAGCTCAAAACAATTAACATTTATTGTTGAAATTAACAAAGTCATACAACGTGACTACGAGTAACTACAGCATATGATAAAAATGGAACTTAGCTTCGTAATTGGAACCACGTTACGGCTGCTGTCGAATTCAGCCGGAGTCAGCTGAATTTGATGAAACTTTGACCCAAGCGCAACGCACAACCCAAAGGTTTAGACAAAGCGTAGTGACAGCCAAGCGGAGGTTGAGTTATCCTGGAATTCGAAATAAGTCCACACGAGTATTTGTCCAATTATAATGACATACAGACAGAGCCTGAACGTCTTAAGTTAACCTCTTATGCTTATAGTTTAATGTTACTCTTCTAATTTAATTATCCTTTTGTAAGCTTCATGCTTCTTGGTATCTAAACACTAATAATATAAAGTTTTTGCATATTTGAGGCCGTGTCCTATACCTATTTACACTCTCACGCACTCATACTCGTTCAAATACAAAACGTAAAATCGCAATCATGTATCAAAATCTGTCCGTGCACTATCAGACACGAAACTAACGTTTACAGGGAGTTGAACCCACCATTTTAGTTCACTGGAAAACAAGCAACAATCTTACAAACTTTAACTTACTTAAAAGTTCCTCCACGCATAGCATATGGGAATTGAACCCACAACCCGTGACACAGGAAACTAACCACATATCGACCAATATGATAGGCGGGAATCGAATCCGAAATCTATGATAAAGTAATACAAGCACCTCAACTGATAAATAATGCGGGACTTGAACCTGCTACAAGTGGTTGAAGAAATCAATTACGATAACCAAACCGTTATCTAGTTGTTATGTTAAAATAGCCGTTGTCACTCTAGTCGTCTTTCACAATTTCTCGAACCATAAAATTACGTTGTGTTATTATTGTAGTAACCCTTAAGTTGTTCTTTCTCGTTGCACTGAAGTGAATCAGTACATTTAATGACGAGAATCCTGGTCACGGCACCACATGTGCACCGTAGATTCAGTCTGTAGCAGAACATATTGCGATTGTTATTGATGGCCTGAAGTGGTAATTCTATCGTCACTTCTCATTTATTAAATCTTCCCCATGTCGTGATTGCGTGTCTCGCCAAACAGTGTCGATTCAGTAATGGGCCTACAAACAGCCAGGTTTGGTAACGAGACACAGCCAGTCCCTAGCGTTCCTTAGAACGGAGTTATCAATTCATTTTGGAATACTTTGTGAAACCTACCCCCTCTCCCCAATATTGGCCATTAATACCTACGCAATGTTTCTGAGCTAGACCTTTATAGGAAGCAGTATACATCAGCAGCGTTTGGTTGATTAGTACTAATAGTACAAGTCAGCATTATAGCCTGACTAACAGTATAGGTTGTTTTAATACAACTGCGAATATTACGGTTCTGCCTTCCATTTGTGATACGTCAGATAACAGTCAGATAAGCACATGCGTCAATAATAGTCGGGTGTATTAGTGTACAGTGTACAGTGATGTAATGTAAGTGTGCAGTGTACGAAAGGCTTTCCCCGTCTCCCTATAACCAAACGTAGATGACGGATAGTTGCCAAGGTACGGATAAGGAGGTGGACACATACATAGTACATGAGATAATAGTATACATTGCGGAAGTAAGTGGCTCCGTCATGCTGAAATAAATGGTTATTAACAGCTCCTCCGGTGGTAGTAACCACCAAACTGTTACTGTGGGCTAATTAAAACAGTAAATTATGGTTAACACTTACCACGTGTTAACTTAAGGAGCCTACAACTCTCTTACGGAATACAGCAGACATTACCAGTTTCGCCTCCGCCGCGCTCGCCTCCTTCCGCGCCTCAACACTCACTTTACCTAGACTTAGGTATTACTTATATTTAACTTATAACATACGAATCACTTTCTTACAACAGCCTACTCGGACATGAACATCATGGTACCAAGACTACACTAACTTCATGAGCCTAACCTAGGACGTCCTAGCACTTAGAGTCCTAGCTTAAACCTTACACGCCCGAACTCTTCCGTGATCACAAATTCCCTGTCCACTTCGACATAGCCTCTTGGTATTCACCAAGTCTCCTAACTTAATTAGCTCACATCGTCCGAGCCCTATAGCGATCTAAGACCGACTGCCCTTCCTTCATCTCCCACAACATCCTTCCCAAAAATACCACGACCGGCTTAAGGTTCCTTTTTGCGTGATTTCTTAATTGTTTAATAGCACCGTTTTTGTGCAATGTCTGAATTGTTTCAAGGGTCCCTATGGGTACTGGTGACCGGGGTATATGACAAACAGATGTTGCCCTGCTATTGTGAGTTACGCTTAGAAATCGGATATTTTAGCGTTTGTTATTAGGAATTCGTAGAAATATTACATTTGGCCTATGGGCCGACAATCGTCCATAGTTTGTTTCCCATTAAATAAAGAATTTATGCCTTTCCAAGTGTTCCAATATTTCTTTTAGAATTCAAAGGAAGAATGAACGCTTCGTTATTAATTACGGTAACTTGTCAGGCTGTCAAACCATAAACTAGAGGTTTAATGTGTTTCTAAGTGGCCGATACCATGTGATGATTTTGAAATAGAAATCAAAATTAGGATATTTGGTTAATTATTAGGAGTACGTGACAGACAGTCACACTTCCAATCTAACTGGTTGCAGCTGAGTGAGTACCAGTATTTTACAAGAAGCGACTGCGTATCTAACCTCCACAACCTAGTAACTGGATAATACGATACCCCTTAGTAAGACTGGATGTCAGACTTTTGGCTTCTGACTACTCGTAACGACTGTCAAAGATCTACAAATGCCAGCCGTGACCAACAGCTTAACGTTTCCGAGGCACGGAGAGAACTTAGTACGTAATTATGGTCACCCATCCACGGATCAACCTCGGCAAGCACGGCTTAACCTTAGAGATCGACCCGTGCGGCTGTTATTATTTAGCCACGAGCTCCTCGAATAGTGGCTGGTTGTTACTAATCCTACTAATATTATAAATGCGAAAGTTTGTGAGGATGGATGGATGGATGTTTGTTACTCTTTCACGCAAAAACTCCTGAATGGATTTGGATGAAATTTTGCACACGGGTATGTTATAACCTGGATTAACACATAGGATACTTTTTATCCCGATAGTATGTTCCCGTGGGACCATTATCCAACTCCAAGCGGACGACGCCGCTGGCATAAGCTAGTAAATTAATAAGATATTCTTAAAATACAACAAATATTTTAACAGGAGGGAGGGGGATATATTTTATTCTAACAACAGAAAATATTCAGTGTCGTCATCAGTCTTCTGACCTTACCATAATTCATTTGGAGTTGACGCAGCATGTCTTCTTCTTCAATACTTATCTTTTACTTTTCATCTCATCGGACACCTTCTATCTTGCCATAATTATCATCTTTCACACAATCTATCCAACTTTTTTTTGGTGTTCTGCCATACCCATCCAATATACAGTTCTTAACGTACGCCTACGAAATTCACAAATCTCATTTTAAGGAGCAGTATGATCATAGAATTTAATTGCTTTGGAAGTACATTCTATTGTTACAAAATAAACATTATACTAACAAATATCATTTACAGGTCTGCTCTGCTTATTGAAATGCTCACGTGCTCCCTATTATATCGACATAACACAAGAAGCCTCAGACCTCCGCTCATCCTCCAGGGGTCTGTTAAATAATTTAACAAATTGGTTCTCAAGGTAAGTTTAGGGCTGCTCGCATGACCACACACCCTTTCAGCGGCGGAAGCCTCTAAGAGGCTCGCCAGACATCGCGTTCCGTAGGGACCAAGATACAGGCGGGTTTCTTGTTGAGGATATTGTATTTGGACTTTTAAAGTAGTGTGTAATTGTATGGATTGCCTTGTTGGTCTAGCAAACGCAAGCGCGACTGCTGAAAAAGAGGTCTTGGGTTATTTTTGAATGGCATCTCGCAGTTCAACCTAGGAGGTTGTCGTTTGCTTAACCGGACTATCCTGTGGGTGCCTCGAGTGTAAGGCCTCCAGCCAGGGCATAAAAAACTTACAAACTAAGCGACTACACGCTAAGGGCACCCCCTGTAGGGTACGAGGACGTCGCGACGGACCTTGACGGCGAGGTCGGAAGGTCCTGGGTTCAATTCTCGGTTTCGGTAAAGTCTTATTGGTGGTTTTTCCATCAGGAATTCTGGAGAAATTCTGGAGAAAGTCTGGATCTCAGCGCGGTTGATGGCAAATTTATAGGCTTGTCCCCTATTACATGGGATTTTAACATATTATGTAACTGGTGAAATGTGGGTGTACTATTAGATACATCTCTAACCCTTCCAGGATGACAGGCGTGATGTTATGTTAGGTAATTATATTCTGTATTTTTTTGATGCGGAAAATGTAGGTCAGGTGGCGTACCATGACGTCTTAAAACATTATTGTTCCATTCTTATTCCAGAGTGAAAAAGAGACGGAGCTATACAGGTCGTCTAGCTCCATCTCTTTCCCACTCTGGAATAGGAATGGAACAATAATGTTTTAAGCGTCATAGTAACCGCCCTGATGTTTGTAGTGCCACTTGGGTGAGGCTTACTTTTAGCAGAAGACGTCTTTCGGGTTACATGATGGTGACGAGAAATGACCGGCTGTAATCTTTTTCCCAATCATTTAATTTAAATTTTGTTAAGTTTAAATAGTCGCATTTTATTTTTCTTAATATCCCTTTAAATAAAAAAAAATATGTGCCGTACTATATCTTCCAAAGTATCTGTCATCAACGGGAGTACCAACGTAGTAAGAAGACTACACTAGCATGCGGTTGCGGGGTAAAATTACATCAAATCAACTGAATTATTAAAAAGTTTCAGTACAAGCTTCATAGTTCGCGAGTTTATTGGGGTTTATGGTCTCAAGACTTGCCACAATTTTATACTTGTTAAAGATAAAACATTAATTTATTATGTTTAGTGGTTTAGTTGCAAAACATTAAAAAGAAAAATGGTGTTGTTTATGAATCTTTTTTGGACCACATTAATATGCGTATCATACCTATCTTAACATCACGCCTGTAATCCCCGAAGGGTAAGGCAGAGGTGTACTTACCTAATTGTGGTACACCCACATTACTGTAGATTTGTAATATGTTACCCGGGCACAGCCCGAGCGGGAGCTGATAGCGGCGGTGGCCCAGTTGTGGCAGCCCCGACTTACAAGCAGTAAGCCGTGGGTTCGAACCCAGGCAGGCGCATTACTTTGTGTAATTTATTTCATCATCGCTGCTCTCAAAAACGGTGAAGGAAAACATCGTGAGGAAACCGGCATGTCTTAGAACCAAAAAATCGAGCACATGTGACATCTACCAACCCGCACTGGGCCCGCGTGGTGTATTACAGCCCACTCCCTCTCATAGGAGAGGAGGCCTGTGTCCCAGCAGTGGGAACATATAGGCTAATGATGATGATACCCGGGCACAACTGCAGTCTCCGTGGATACTACGAGTACTAAGAAATTCCTGATGGAAAAACATTTTAAATGAGTATAAAGGTAGCAAAACAGTCTGAATCGGTAAGCACCTGTAAAATATAGCCAAGTTTCTCTTCCCTGTTCAATTAGCCGTAATAAATATCTACGAAGAAAACCAAACAAAAAAAAAAACATTCAAAAAAATACTTTCGTTTCCAATAACCTCAGGTTAATATCTCCTTAAGCCTAGTAAAGGTTGAGTAATTCAGGAACGCACCTTACAACGGTTGCCGTTCCCGGTTGGTAATTAATTTTCAAGGGATTACTCTACAAATGCCGGGGATAAAGAAGGTTCTGGTCTGGCCTTTGCGCCCCGTGTCGAATTAAACAATTTCGCCTAAATAAAAATACTTGAGACTTAACCATTTCGGTAATCTTTTTATTTTACCACGAATGACCTTGCTTTCCAACCTTTTACTTTCTCATGGAGCTTTTTCCGTAGATAATCATGGAAAAAGAAATTAAAAAAAAAAATATATTTTAATGTTTTAACACGACATAAAGTCGTGTTAAAATATTCAGATAACATTTTTTTTACCTCATTGCTTTGTAGGTAAGCATTGTTTACCAACATGCATTAACACGCTTGTATTCTCTGAAAGGTTAAGCAGAGGCAAACTTCAAGTAGATACACCCACATTTCACAGTCTTTCATTCATGTCATTTTACAGTCTCATGCATGTAGGCGACCCTGTTGCCATCAACGGCGCACAAATACAGGATTCAGGCTGCAAAAAAAATATGAATCGAACATAGAACCTAAGTAAGCTAAGCAGTAGTTATTGTGACCACTAGACCAACGAAGCTACTAGCTACTACTTTTGTGTATTATTGCTAGTAATTGTAGCCAAGCCGATTAACGAAGCATTTTCCTTTTAAAGAGATTTCGTAGAATTCAGTACAATCCCTTTCACAAATCCAGGTAGAAACGATTCCCCGTAACGGTTCAGCGAGCCGAGAATCTGGTTAGTGCATGTTCTTCCAGGTGTTTCACAAAGATCAGACTGTATTCTGGTAAAACAAAACGTTAAATGTAGGAAATATGTTTATATAATTCAACGAAACACGACTTAATGGCGTAAAACCGTACACTGAAATCTGTTTTCGCTGTTAAACCATTTCGATGTCCAAAAAAAAGACAAATATTGCTTTATAAAATTCACACAAATAAACTCAACGACCCATACGAGTGATGACTCTATTTTATTCACAAAGTGAGAAACAAGACATCAGCTAAATTATGCAGTGTCACCAAACTTCAAAGAAAACCAGGGCGCCAACCGCAAACGAATATGAATATCAACTACTATAGTTGCAGTAAAGCGAACTAAAATAAAAAAAAATAAACACACTACACTCAATACAAACAAATCTGTCTGAGGCTTCGTACTTTCAAGTTCTAGTCTCACGAAAGCTTTTTCCACCTATCCTCTGTACAAACAAGGACGCCCACAAAAAACGTTTCTATGCAAATAGGGGCAAATAAACCGTGTGTGAGTCACTTGCGAGGGATGTAGGGCAGCTAGATGTGCTTGGTGGGATTTACTGCGTTGTTGTGACGTGGAGTTAAAGATGGAGGAAAGAAATATAAGTAGAAGGTGATTTTAGAAGGTAAATTGTTTTAAGGCGGTGCGCGGTGTATAATCTTCGAATGCACAACTTAGATCAAATCATTTATTGCATCCATAACGTACACTTAACAGCTGGTCAAATAAATTAATAGACACAATTATGGACCCTGTCGGGCACAGCAAGTTTTAAATAAGTAGAAAGAGGAAGAGCGCTTCTCAAAAATTTCCTTGAAATATCAAGAAAAATTACAATCATTATAATTCGAATTATTTTATACTTTATTATTCTTTTATATTTCCGTTTACTTATTATATTAACATTATGTATTCAAGTCTATCTATTCATTCATTATTGATTTAAATAAAATGCTTGTTTGATATGTCAATCAAGCTATGTGCTTTTATTTTATTTTTTTAATTTATACAAAACTAGTTTTTACCCATCTTTCATTGTACAGGAAATCTGTACAAAGCGGGGCCATGGTATACTAATTAATGTATGGCTTGATATATCGCCGTGTGTACACTTATCAATACTGCATCTTAACACTACTTTTTTTTTTCTTTTTTACTACTACTGTACAGGCTCTCGAACTCAAAACGCCATATTTTCATCTACTATCTTTGCAATGGAGGTGCCGTTGCAAGGTTGCAATAGCACTTTTTCATATCATATTGTAAGTATTTGCCCTAGTTTGAACCAGAAAAACCGCAATTGCTCTCAAGGTGTTGTCTTATTACCATCATTTTGTTCAAGATTCCCATAAATGTTCTCTGTCACAGTAAGCCAGAGGCACAGTATAATACAAGGTGTTGTTTTGCATCCTCGTCAAATTTTAGGAGGTGGTCACAAAAGACATAAATAATCAAGTAAAATTACGGTACCTAGTTATTTATTAATAAACGCTGATTTTTTTGGTTGTTAAAGTTTGTCAGTATTTCAGAATAACCCAAGGTTTAGGCACTAGGAAATGATCGAATAAATGTTTGAGATTGTTTGTATGTGTGTAAGCGAGGTTATAGGGCAAGAACCAGACGGGCCGCGTTTAAAACACGGGTGGTTCACACTTACCGATTTCCCGATTTCGAAAAATTACCTACCCATTTTATTATTGATTTGGGACGAGAATCTTTAGCATAGTTACCTCCTTGAATTTGACGAGGATGCAAAACATCACCTTTAAAACTCTATGTAACGTCCTCAAAACGATGTGCTGATAGATGTATTGAATAGTAAACGGGTTATAAAGGTTTTTTCAGTAAAGTAAGTGTAACCTTAAAAACCAGCAAAGTGCGAGTCGGACTCGCGCACGAACGGAATGGTTCCTTACCATTATTATTATAAAAACGAGCAAAAAAAACTCTTTTTTGTATGGGAGCCCCCTTAAATATTTATTTTATTCTGTTTTAGGATTTGCTGTTATAACGGCAACAGAAATACATAATCTGTAGAAATTTCAACTGGTACTGGTACTATCACGGTTCATGAGATACAGCCTGGTGACAGAGGGATAGACGGACGGACGGACGGACGGACGGACGGACGGACGGACGGACAGCGAAGTCTCAGTAATAGGGTCCCGTTTGATGCTTTGGGTACGGAACCCTAAAAACTTGTGAAATAGTTAGGACTTTGATCTCCCATATTTCCGTAACTTGAAGGTTCCCAGGCTTACCTGTTTATTTCAAAATGAAAACGGGGAGAACAAGTGCCTTTCGGTTACGTTGAGGGTATATTGGCACCATTTATAAGTACTAGCAGGAAACCATCGTTACAGAAGTTCTCATTTACACAAATTTATTTTAGAGGTAGGTACTTACACAACTTCCAGCATCACACTAAGTCCCTGTAAAGCACCTTTTCTCCCACACGATCGCATTTTCGGCGGCGTTTTATACGCGACGCATGCTTGATTCTCACTATACATATTTATGATGTCGCCTGGTTTGCCAACGGAGAAGCGGAAAAGAAAGAATTTTATGGACTCTTACGTAGGTGACCGTGCAACAATTACGTGGGCTTCGTTTATTACGGTTCTGTAAAGTTTTTATTATCTCTCAAGAAGTCGGATAGACCTCGATTTAAAATTTATGTTGTGTTTTGAATACCTTTCAATGATGGTGGGCTTTTTTGTGTGGCAGCCCGATCTTCAAACTTAAAATAGTTTTCTTTAGTCTTGAGACTTGTTTATGGGTATCATTTAAGCTATCACCAATTTAATTAGTTTTGTGTTTCTTAAATAATAGGGTTTGTCCTCAAAATAGTAGATCTGTCACCAAAATGTAGTCACCAAACAATGCAAAATCAGTTCCACAATAAATCACCTAAAATCCTGAGATATAAGGTCTAGTACCAAATAAATGTTTTTGTATGTATTATAATAGGTGTGTCCTAATAAGTATTTAAGCAAACTAATTTAAAGAGATCACCAATAAATCATATTATGTTACTAGAAAATTGCATTAAGTTCAAATAGTAGTCGACGGAGCCCCGCTACGCGGGGCTCCTATTTCTCTCTGCAGGGTTTAAAGTAACCTAACACGAAGGGGATGTCGGGGTCTTAGTTCGCTCGCTCCGCTCGCTCACTAGACCCCGCTATCCCCTTCGAACCTAACCTGTCCGAGTTGATGTGCCCTATGTCTCTAAGGAACTGATCTATTTATTTGGTGACAGATCTACCATTCTGAGCACAGAGCTATTATTTAAGTAACAAAACTGTTATTATAAGAACGAAGTTTATGCAATATGCAATATAATTTTATTGGTTATCGATCTCTTATTTTACTGATAATTCATACCTGGGAACAATTTTTGTTTATCTGAGAACGAAAATATTTCGTGGCGATAGATCTATTTATTAGGTGATACAACTTGATGACAATTTGGTGATAGAAAATAAAGTTCCCCTTGTTTATTAAATGAATAACTGTAACTCTTCTAGCATCGTAATAGAAAAAGTAATTTCAATGACTAAACTTAGTAGGTTTAATACGTTGAAATTGATGAGCAGTAGAAATTCGCAGTAGCAGTTTGATTCCAAACGGATATTCGGATAAGTAGAGCAAACACTTCCCGGGTTAGAACGTCTTAAGACGAACAGTTCACAGTAGGAGTCAGTAGTTTGTTCAATCAATCGCAACTTGTACGATGGATTGTGTACTCGATAGTACCGTTTCGCGGCTTCGGCATTGAACTACTAATATTGGAATTGTTTTGTTCGAAACTGATGCCTTTTGTCTGCGTAATGCAGTGGATCGTTCCATCTGGGGATTAAGTTCATGAGCAGTTGATCGTTTTGTAAGTACAAATGTAACGGATGTAAGGTGGAATTCATTCTGCCAGCTTCTCTGTTGCCTGATTATTATAATGTGGTCTTCAAAGAAGCCAGCTGTCTTAGAACGATGCGACTTGCGTCAACACCCTTGCGCCATCCCATCTTCCTAGCACTGTGAGCTGCGCTGGGGCGGATGCTGCAGTTGCTGAAAACCTTAATCGGCGCAAATACAATAACTTAATTGGCAATTATTTATTTGAACCGTTTGGGGTTTAAATACTAGGGCCATGAGGCCTGAGAGCCCACCTTGTGTTTCAGGATATCGCCAAGCGGTTAGTCGACTCTTCACGTGACCAGAGGGCTGAACTTTTTTTGGGCTAAAGAATCAACTTTATCATGAAGCAGTATCATTCACAGACGCAACATGAACCATAACTAACCACAATTACAGCATTATTTACATTCTCAACAGTTTCATTTACAAAGCGTGCAGACGTTACCAAATGCACCAAATATACTAGCAGTCGTCGGAACGTATATAAACATTGTTCACATCGCTAATTTACCACCGTACAATGTAAAGGAAAAACATACGTGGAATAAATGCAGGTATTCTGCAAGCGGGCATTCCCACGAATTTTCCAGTAAGCCTATGGACACTGGAACATTGAGGAAGTTTTTACACAAATATTAAAGGATATCCATGCGAGATGTATTTTTTCCATTTAATCCCACCTATGAATACAGCTTTCAACGATCAAATTTTGTTTGGCATTTCTATAAATCGTGTTAGGTTAGCGTAGGATTGTATTTGAGTAGATTTTCTAGAAGCAGACTAATATTCTTTTCATTGTTACTGGTTGAAATTCTGATTGGTTTTGGGTATTTCGGGTGTTTTCTATTCAGTTTATTTATGTTAGGATTATGGGTAGGTACCTAATTGTTAGGTGCTATTCATTTCTATGTGCCTATTATTTAACAAGTTTTTTTGAAGTTTTGAGGAACGAATATAGTTTTTTATATTTAACAACTGAAATTTTGACAAAATAACAATTCATATTACACGTACGTAAATCTCCAAGGTCGTCTTAGCCTTAAATTATAAATAAAACAACCATTAACTAGATGGCTGTATCTGGTATAGAGAAATAATTCCAACTTAAATCGTTGGCGCCAAATCACGTATCATTGCATTACCTGTGTGCTTTTCGCCATTAAAACCATAAAACCAAAGATTTGCAGACAAAAAATATATCCGAACTCATTTTTTACCATTCCCAGGTAGTCTTGCAATAAAATTTATGTTGCTGTTACAAATTGTGCTAATAGAATGCGCAGAATTTACATGGTGTTTTCACAGGTTTCCAAAAATTCAAGCCATGGGTTTTTCTCTTTTAGGTGCAGCATTTTATGGGAATGTCTTTTGTGTAAATGGGTACAGTCAGCATCAAAAGTCGGTTAACACTTATAAATATTACACCAAGTTTTGTGCTGGTCAGTGTGATCTGATGCTATATTGTTTTGCGAATTTGTGTAACCATTGATGAAAATATTGTTATGTCTTTTACTCCAGTCTGTTAATTTGGATCGTTCTAAAACTAAGACGTCTTATAATTTTGGTTATGTAAAGCGACTTTTGCCGCTGACCGTACCATGGATTTGTTACGTATTTCATGATGTATTTTAATGATTTGTAAAAAATACTGGGAAATTCTTTCAGTTGCGTTACTATACTATGTTAGCACAAAGCTTTCATTTCCTAGTTTTACCATTTAGTAGCTAAGTGAAAGATACTATAAGCGACGCGCTCGTGTTTTTGTTTCATAGTTAGTATGACATATTGTATAACATAAATACTCGTAATTATACATAGATATATGGGACGCTGGACCCCCACCCAAGACAGTTCAGTCCGCGCGGGCATTACAAGCGGGTGCGCTTGTATTCTTATAAAAGGAATCCTCTTTGTAAATGTATCCGTGTGTTAACCAAAATATAAGTTTTATACGCTACTTTATCGTTTAACTTCGCCGATTACCACCTACAAAATCTACAGATACTAAGTGCCGAAATCGCACATCATTGGATCAGTTTAGTGCAATCGAATTAATTACTTATTGCACTTTTGATTCATTTTGTGTAAGAAGTTTTATTTAGAGAGTCAAAGATGTTAAAAGAAAAACAAAAACATCCAATAAGTGAATCCTAGATGCGTACCATAGGGGCTGGTTCGAAATGGCGCGAGAAAAGTGTTTGTGGAAGGAATGGGGAATGCATTTGTCCAGCGGTGGGACAGTGAATAAAAAAAGTTAATCATCTGATTTGTGCCAAAGTCAATGTTATAAATACCGATTAAGTTTCCTAACTTTCTCGATGCTTAAAGTTACAAAAGATTTAAAGTATTTTCTTCAGCAAGTTATAAATTTTCACAACAAATAATTGAGATTTCTGCGAAATTGCGATTAATTAAAATAGCTTTCTATGTTCGAAGATTCATGCTTCGGAGTATTCAATATTATTTATTATTTTACTTAAAACGATTCTGTATAATCTTGTTTAAATTAACTTTGAAAGTAGCTTACAGAATCAATTTGTTATTTATACGGTATCTTTATATAGCTTTTACTATAATTAGACTTATGTTTTTGGGCAAGATGTGGTTCCTTTTGTTACTTTATTAAAGAATAATAGGATTGTTATGTTTTGTAGGGCGGTCTTTGAACGTAGTTTTTAGGGTTCCGTAGTCAACAAGGAACCCTTATAGTTTCGCTATGTCCGTCTGTCTGTCCGCGGTTTAGCTCAAAAACTATTGGTACTGGAAAGTTGTAATTTGGCATGAGTATACACGTTAATGACGCCAAAAAAGTGGTAAAATAAAATTGAAAAAAAAAAGAATTATTTAGGTTACCCCTCCTACATGTAAAGTGGGGATGATAATTTTATTTTTCGCCCTTTCTATAGTGTGGGATATAGCTGGATAGGTCTTTTAAAAATATTGAGGGTTTGGGAAGACGTTTTTTGATTAAGTAAACTGTTCGTGACTTATCAAGCTTTAAAGCACCAATTTTCGTTAGAGTTAAGTGTGTCCCCCCCTCCACCAAATAAACGGTTGTAGTAAGAAATTCAAATATCACAGCAGTAGTATCTATATATAACGAAGTTTAAAGGAAAACTATCACACTTAAGTAGACGTTACAAGTTTACGAGGAATAGTCGACCAACTCCATAGAAATGTCGAAAGATGACGCTAAGCGTCAGTTGTACTCAAAACGAGTCTCATTTGCAGATCATATGTGGCAGTTTTTATAAATATTGGTACGGAACCCTTCGTGCGCGAGTCCGACTCGCACTTGGACCAACTATACGGTTCTTCGGAACTCCTTTTACCTAAAAGCTGATAGAAAGTTGTAAATAGTGTAAAATCATATCATGTATTTCTTTGCAAACATGAGTAATTGTTACATAGATGTTTTCTTATATAATATAGTACTCCATATTCTATCGTCGCACGGTCATGCACATATAGTAATCAATTCCAAAATTAAAGAGGAATTGTGTCAGCTCGCAATGAGGCGCCCGTAGCTAAACAATCACAGCCGCACGGGTCGATCTTTAAGGTTAATCCGTGCTTGCCGAGGTTGGTCCGTGGATGTGTGACCATAATTACATACCGAGTTTCCTCCGTGCCTCGGAAAGCACGTTAAGCGGTTGGTCCCGGCTGTCATTTGTAGATCTTTGACAGTCGTTACGAATAGTCAGAAGCCAGAAGTCTGACATCCCAGTATTACCCAGTTACTGGGTTGTGGAGGTCAGATAGGCAGTCGCCTCATGTAAAATACTGGTACTCAGCTGCATCCGGTTAGACTGGAAGCCGACCCCAAAGTAGTTTGAAAAAAGGCTAGGCAGATGATTTGGCAGCTCTCAATGAATTACTTTGTACTTACCTAGGAAGATACCAAAAGAGTAACACAGACCCAGTTGTCTAAGCTACACCCTTTTATCGCCTTACAATGAACATACATTCTGTCAGCCAATTGACATAGTAACTCACAAAACCTCACATAGGCCTCACTGACAAAAACTTCAAAACATCCCCCACAAAGTTCCAAAAGAGACAGAATAACACCAAATCGTTCACAATGAAACAATGAACAAGCCGAAGGAAATTAAGTTTAACAGTAGATGTGAAAGACAGAAAACGTTCAGTATAATTGCCGTGCGGTTAACTGAGGCCGTCCGGTATGATACGAACAATGGGAGCGGTGACTGGAGTGACCATTTTGCTTCACTTTTGGGAGTTTGAAATATTTATGCATTTTTCTGTGGCATTGAAGGGTTGTGTTTTGTGAATGTGCTAGTGGAGTGAGGAAGTTATTTATACAGTGTGTCCAGTAAATAGTACGACATAGTGCTGGGGGTGATAGCTTGGTCAACAACTAATAAATTAACAAATATTTTGGATTTAGTAAATCTGTATCTTTTTGCGGAACGTATATTGTGTTGTTTTGGAAGGTATTGACCTACGCTAACACTATGTCGTACTATTTACTGGACACCTTGTATTTGAATGAGTTTGAAAGACATTTTGATATACTTGCGAATTCAGTAAAAAAAAAAACAGTTTTATTGTTCTTTTACATCTTGTTTGAGTCCGAAACTGCATTAAACAAGGAACACAACAGAAGTTTTAAAGTTAAAGCAGTGCTGTTGACCTAACCCTTTAAGCACCAACTTTAACAAGGAAATGTCATTGAGGAAAGTTGCCATTGTTACTTAGGACATTTGGCAGGCGGGTTGTAATCACGGTGTTATGCCTATCTACCTAATGGTGCCCACAGGGATAAACAGTAACTGCCTTTTTGAGCCAGTGTAGGCTCATAGTAAGAGGTTGCACAGAACTACTTATCCTCTTTGGGCTAACAACGAGCTCGACGAAGTTTTTGCCTTTTCTCTAGTGTCCATTAGACTGTGAGTGTTCTAATATTTGCAATCAACGAACGATTGTACATCGAATAGTTTTTTTGATAATCAATATTTCGATTGAAATGAAAAAGGCACAGCCTTAAAAATTAAGTTCAATGGTGCACATTCAAGTTAGTAATGATTAAATACGATAATTTTATGAAAGAAAAATAAGTAAATGATAGTGTGATGGATGACAGAGGAGAATAGGGATGATGACTGGGTAAAGAAAACGAAATTCTATTTTGTCCGTCAATCAGGTAATTTAATACAAAATATTAGATACGTATTTTTTGTTTTATCAAATTAACAAATAAATACTTAGTTAAAACGCATTAAAGTTGGATAGTGGGGGCTCACTACGTCACAACTAGGTATAAAATGTACTGAGCCGTGACGTCATGCGCCATTTCAACTCAAAATATAAAGTAAGTAATTTTACGATTAGGTGAAAAAATACGTGTCAAATACTTTTTAATAATCTACCCGATAGACAAATAAAAAAAAATGAGTCACCATCCCTATTGAAGAAAAAGACGTGTTGTGCCGACCCCAAGTTACATGGGACTAAGGCAGGAAGATGAAAATGTTAATGGTTAATTTTTTCCACCAGATTCTTTCTTGAGACTTTTCAGAATTAAATGTTGAGTTTGATAACAGATTTAGAAATAATGGTAACCCTATCGTTGACATACACTCTCTGAATACAGAGTCGGAGATGAAAAAAAAAATGGTTACAGTATACAATGGTAATAATAGGCATCGTTTTAAACCTTCCGCGGCCAGCTAACGCGACACCTTGCAGCGTAACACGACGCCGTCACTTTGCGTGCTGTAGTTTTTTTAAGTTTTAGTTTTATAAAGTTTGTATTAGTTTATAGTTAGTGTTTTTATTCTTATATTATGTATTGTGTTTTATGGGCCTAGAAATAAAGGATTGTCTTGTATTGTTGTTAATAAACTAGGGAAATTTTTTTCTACAGCGGCGTGAGGACGCTTTATTTAGTAAGATGGGTTGCCAGACTTTAAGGCATCTACCTCTGACGACACTCAAAAATATACAAATGACAGCCGGGAGCAACGGTTTAGCGTGCATTTGAAGGTGTGACTGTTCCTGAATTACCCCAGGCTGAATAAAATTTTCGTTTTTCCTAAATCATATTAATTCTTAAAACTAAGGTCGGTTTCCCCCGAAGGGGAAAGGGTCGTGCCCCGCCATTTTCCGCACGACCCTGTAAGGCTCGTCCCTGACTGGTCACCTTCCCACCGACATAGAGGACTGAATTCCCAATTTAGGGCAGCCCTGTCCCGACTTTGAAAGCTAGGGGACAGGGAGGGGTACAAGGTGAAGTTAATATTGGGAATTCACTGTTAATACATATACATTAATAATATCGAATCATATCAAACAATACAACAGTAAAGTATGAAGCTAATAAGACAAGAGGTCGCAAATATACGATATGTAGGACAAGGTGGTAAAAGGAACGTTGTGCTTGTGCTTAAGAAGTTGTTTAATTATTATCTACGTTATTTTGTGTTATTCCAATGTAGTAGTAGCCGTTTGCAGACGCAAACGGTTCCATGTCACATCATGGAGCCATTTTACAACGTCTGCCCGGCGTACGTGTACTGTTAGACCTAAGTGCTTAGCCCTACTAAGGACACTGCTGCGAACTCTAACAGACCACGTTCCCTAGGCATTAATTACATGTCGTTCTCAATACTAAGGCAGTGGGTTGTGAGGCCAGCTGCCATTGAGGAAGACAGGTTTTCAGTATTTCCATCTACTCGCGTACTCCCTTAAGTCCCTTACGGCAGACTACCCCAATTACTATTATAACTCAAAACTTGCACAAGAACACCGTAGACTCAGTCTGTAGCAGAACATATTGCGATAGTTATTTGTGGACACCGAAGTGGTAATTATATCGTCACTTCACATTTTCTTAATCTTCCCCATTCGTAATTGCGTGTCTCGCTAAATAGTGTCGATTCAGAATAGCCTACCAGTGGCTGTGGTTTAGTTTTAACGAGACACAGTCCCTAGCGTCCCTCAGGACGTAGCTATCAATCCAGTTAGGAATACTTGGTGGAGCCTACCCCCGCTCCCAAAATGTGTGCCAGAAATCTCTATGCAATGTTTCTGAGCTAGACCTTTTTAGGAAGCAGTATTCATCAGCAGCGTTTGGTTGATTTGTACTACAAGTACAAGTCGGCAATATTACTGAACAATATCATGTGTTTTGATCAAACCATGAATATTACGGTGCTGCCTTCACCACTGAACAATATAGTTTGTTCTAATCGAAATGCGAATATTACGGTTCTGCCTTCCATTTGTGGTGCGTCAGATAAAAGTCAATATTCGTCAACAGTCAGGTGTGTTAGTGTACAGTGTACATGTGGTATGCTTGAGGTGATTGTAGAGTGTAGCAGAAGGCTTTCCCCGTCTCCCTATAACCAAACGCAACTGACGGATATTTGCCAAGGTACGGATGAGGAGGTGGTTACATAACACATAAGATAATAGTATATATTATGATGATAAGAAGCAGTTGCTCCGCCATGCTGAAATAAATGATTATTAACAGCTCCTCTGCACCGCTGCCAACCAGCTATTATGAGCTAAGAATTAATTATAGTTAACACTTACCACGTGTTAATTTAAGGAGTCTACAACTCTCTTACAGAATACTGCAAACATTACCAGTTTCGCCTCTGCCGCAGCTCTCCTCCAACCACGCCTCGACACTCACTTTAGACTTAGATATTACTAATATATAAATTTAACATAATATGTAATACGAATCTCTCTCTAACAACAGCCCACTCGGATATGAACATCTTGGTACCAAGACTACGCTAACTTCATGAGCCTAACCTAGGACGTCCTAGCACTTTAAGGTCTAAACCTAACCCGTCCGAACTCTCCCGTGATCTCAAAACCCACTGTCCACTTGGACATAGCCTCTTGGTATTCACCAAATCTCCTAACTTAATTAGCTCACATCGTCCGAGCCCTATAGCGATCCAAGACCAACTGCCCTTCCTTCATCTCCCACAACATCCATCTCAAAAATGCCACGACCAGCTTAAGGTTCCTTTTTGCGTGATTTCTTAATTATTTAACAGCCCCGTTTTTGTGCAACCGTCTCGATTGTTTTAAGGGTTTGGGTATTCGCATTCCTGACCGGGGTTTATTGCAACCAGATGTGATTCTGCTATTGTAAGTAACACTTAGAAATCTGATATTTTATCGTTTCATAAGAATTCGGTAAAATATTACATTTGGCCTGTCGACTGGCAATTGCCTATAGTTTGTTTCCCATGAAATAAAGGATTTATGCTGTGGTATTCTAATAAACGTAGCGTTTGCTTTGAGGGAACGTCTCAACCAGTCAACAATTAACCCGGGTAGCGAGAGCACGTTCCCCCAAAGTCATTCATCTACTTACTGATAATTTGGTGGTTTTATTCTAAACCTTAACTAGTGTACCTAGTGAACACAACATTGGCGACGAGTAAAAGCGCAGTAAGTGAAATTATGTACTTGCTTACGGAAATTGGTCAACAACAAAAATAACAATGAATTAGAAAAAAAAAAGTGTAATAAAAAAAAATGTGACGGTGATCTCAGTAAAGTTGGTAACAAGCCTTATCATAACATCACGCTTGTAATCCAAGTGATCTAATGAAATTGAGTGACGAACAAAATTGGGTGATCTAAGTGAAATAGAGTGATAAAAATCATCATTTCACGATTGTAATCACCGCATGATTAGACAAAACTGTACTTTTATAGGTACTCTAAAATTTCGCTACTAATATTTAAGTCCCAAGTACGGATTAAGGGCGAACCAATTGCGAAATTCAGTAATCGTGAAATATTTCCGGTTTATTTTGTAAATATTTGTTGTCTGGAAATGGTCGTTTTAGTGATAAGATCGCCATTGTGTCACCCAATGTGAAATGTTTTATTTTATGAATGTTACTTGTATGGTGTACCTACATAATAAAGAATATCCTATCGTACACGAAGTTATTCTAAAATATATTATGATGTACAATACAAAATGTAATACAAATATTCATTATTATTTCCGTAATTGTTGTATATTTTGATTAATAATTGTTATTAGCTATTTTGTTACTCGATTATCCTATGCACGATCTGGGTCAGTAATAAGATAAGAGAAGTGCAGCATATATCGATGAACTGAGTAATTACGTCACTAAAACTCGTAAACAGAACTGAAAATCGGAATGAAGTTACATTTTGATACGACTCTGTATATACGACATTAATAAAATGGCTTAGTTCTTATGTATTGTTGACCAAATCCGTTTGCAAACAACATTATCGAAAAAATAATTAACTGACGAGATCAATTTCTCGTTAATATAATTATAACCAAGTTCCCCTTCAATAATTGCGAAGAAAGAGATGAGAGAACTTGTTCTCGCAAATATAATTATAACCAAGTTTGACTTCGATAATTTCTAAGAAAACCTAATGTATCGAAAGAAATTTTCGATAAAATCAATGTGCCTACGAGACCATGTTCTCGTAAATAAAATTATAACAAAGTACTCCTTCGATAATTTCGAAGTAATGGAGGTAATTATTACCACACAAATCTGTTAAGGCTAATGATTTTGACTAAATCTCAAATGCATTTTGTACTGTCAACAAAAATAAAATAAGGAATAAATACGATGCAATTCAGTTATATTGTGAATCTATCAAAGCCATTCATTACGAGAACGATTCGCATAATCCAAAGTATCGATAAAAGCATCGTACATCCCTAGCTCCGACGTGTATAATTTCAAGTGGCCGCAATGCTCAGTTGACACTTAACGGGGTCTTATAAATGACTCTTTGTCACACTTGCAAGCTATAGTTTGTCGAAGTATTTAAAGTGCTCTGTTATCAGCACCCACAGAACTGTTTATTATTGGCCGGATACGACCAATACAATAACAAAGACTTGTGAACCCATTTGGTTCTTTGGTTAAAGCCGAAATAATAAGTTAAGCAGTTTGATTATATTAACTTCAACATTAATTATACAACTTTATTACACTCACTAATGTTATGGTGAAAATAATTAAAATTATATGAATTACTCGAGACAACCTTAAAATTATTAGAACAACAATAGTCTCTCGACTGAATTAAGAAAAACATTTAAATTCTCGGTGACACAACAAGAATCGAAATTATAACAGGAGAAGTCTCCCTAAAAACTTTAAAAGGCCGTTAAGCAAGTTCCACAATAGTGACAGTACAAATGCAACAAGTGCCTGCCTTAATAAAGTTGTAAACCAAACATGCCTGAGATAAATTTCTCGATGGCATGTAAAGCCAAGTCAGAGGCCCATGGGCGGCATAAAAACTCTGACACCAAGTTACCTAACCAAACGAAAAAATACCAACAAATGAAACTAAATATCTCACTATAGAGATGTTATTCTTTGGTGCCGATATGGGAGTAAAGATCATAAAATCATAGTCAGTGGCTCCCTGCGAATAATATAAATCGCATAAAAAAATTACATAATGTCATAAACAGAACCAGAACAAAACCATGGCAATAAAAGAAAAACTGTTTAACTCTCCTCAAATAACTTGAGTATTTATTAATAATGGCTAAACAGAAAACATAAAGTGTCTTAATCAGGTTGATGAGGTTTACATAAAATGCTCATTGATTCTGAATGTAGATTTTAAATGATAAAATTCAAGTCATGAATATTGGTCACGAAGCAAAACTAATAGTCTGCAACTAACGAGCGACTCCAGACAAAACATTAATGGGTGCCAAACATACAAAAAAAAATGGTTCATTTGATTTAATACTCAAGTAAAAGTTGTTCTCAAATCAATACCAAAGTTCAAAGATAATAAAGTAAAAAAAAACACTATTAATGCAACAATTCCTCTAGTTATCAGCTTTATTATAGGTGAGTTCCAATTCTTTGGGGATCAAAGTAAAATAATAAATAAGACGAACTCGTAAAATGGACATCATTGAACCTGGAAGTAAACCATAATCTTGGGTTTATCTGATGGTAACGATTTTATATACCTACATGGAATAAATATTATCACAATGCAAACGAGTTGTTACCTGTATCTAGACAACATAGTTGTCATTGAATAATCCCAAATAAAAAGCATTAACAGTGTTCAAAGAGAAAATGTCCTAACACACGAAAACAAATTTTAAAACCGTTTTGTTTTGTTTGGTATCAGGCATTAAACCATTCACCTGACTGTACGGTGGTGAAACTTGACATTATGTTGAAAAATGCTGTGTAATATTTACAATGTTATAATAACAAAAAAAAAAAACTAAAAGATTAAGTTGCCTACACGAGCACACCGTGCATATTCAAAGTGCAACAAAAGTGAACAGATACAATAAAATAAAAATGTAAAATTGACCAATAACAAACAAGTGGTCAAGCACACAATGAATTTACATCTGACACCAACCCAACAACAACCATAATGTAATCAGAATAAAGAAATTGGTAGTTATTTGACAAACTTGTCAGTTCCTGCAACCGAACAGCAACCTTATTCAAACGGCAATAAAGAACATTGTAGTACTCTGAGAGAGCAGTAGCATAGTTTGTACTGAACATAGTTGCGATAGCAACGATTTATACCTCCCGAATAAAATTCATACTTTTGGGTACTATACCACAAAATATCGAAACCAAGCAAATGCCGATACACGTTCTGTTAGTTAAAGGACTGTACTAATTCAGTATAACAACAAATATCATGATTTCTTTCGGAAACAAGAGTTTGATAGACGTTGAAAAAATTATTACTGACAAGTCAAAAAACAATCATTTCCTTGGGTATGTAAATATGAACTTTTCACAGATCATAAGGCGTATAATAACCTAGGTTAACTCGCAAAAAAAATTAAACCTTGAGAGTGACCTAAAGGACTTTCAAAACCAAGCATAAAAAAATACAAAGGACAATAAAATGGGCCTGATCCATATTATCCTTTAAATCATTAATGCAGTATCGAAGATTAAGTTTAAATTAATCGACGACCCTTCAATGAAAATAATTTAAAAAAAAATTAAGACAGTTTCATGTAAACATGAACTTGAGCAACATTAAATTCATAAAATTAAATATGAAATTAAGTTAAATGAAACTCAAGAAACTGTCTTATTAAGAATAAACAAACTCTTCTACTAATGAGAACAAAATAAGTAGTATTAGAATCTCCTCATGTCTGAGTGGCCCCAAGCATTGTCCATTTGTACATTGCAGGCTAGGCTATATACAAGGCCTGGTGCCAGAGATGGGCAGGGCAATTAGTCTCAAGCCCAAATCCTCAAGAATAGTTAAGAGGCGTGAACTTTCTCCAGAAGCTGGTAGAAACTCACTGCCAAGTAGAGATTTTTTTTTTGATTATCGACTATTACAGTCGATACAAAGAGATTGAAATACTGAATTATTCTTTCTCTCTACATATACAGGACACGGTAAAAGTATTGAGCAAATTTATCATAAACCAAAATCCTGGAAGTATAAAATCTGAGTTTGACAGACAATTTGTAGTCTCAAGAGTTCGAGACATTCTGTATCGAAAAAGGAATAAACAAGCACTTATGCATCAAAGAGCTAAGATGGCGAGGCACAACAGGGATATTCTAATCCAAATAGAGAATTTATCAATGTGAAAATCTGCCCGAAAAGATGATTTGTTAAAGTACTTAATGATAGAAGCACAACAGCGATATTCATAATCAATTGAGAATTCATCAATGCGAAAATCAGCCTGAAAGGATGATTTGTTAAAGTACTTAAAATGTATAATAGTACACTACAACAAAATAGAAAAAAAAAATCGCCATCAGAGCTGTTTTATGGAAGACCGTTCAGAGGTGAAGTGGAGATAATAACTTTAATCAGATCTCGAAGTTGATACAACCATTCAAAAGTAAGACAGATTTAATAAACGCAGATATCAAAAGAAAAGTTACACATTGAGAATTGGGATTGGAGAAAAAATTACATGTGGAGAACGAAAACAATCAAAATAAAATACCTCCGTAACTTAATCTACACCGCAGCGTGCTGAAACATAAAGTATTACGAAACTCTTCAAGACGAACTGACTCGAATGAAGATGAACTGACTCATGACGAACAGCATACACCTATATATATATAGAAGGTACAAAAAGGGTGATGAAAATGAAAACTGTCAATTGAAAGTTATCGATCACAAAACGTAAAATAAAAGTTACGTACCGTTTATTAAAATTTACTATAGTGTAATAAAGTAACTTTCATGCTAAATATTGCAGGTACTGAATGTACTTACCTGAAATGTAATTAATTTCTAAATGGAAATATTAGTCCTGTAAACGAATTAATGGCCGAATTTCAAAGTGCTAAATATTGTAATTATAGTACTTAAAACTATTTTTATGTAAAATTAAAGAAGAAATGTATATGCCTACAATATTTGCACCTGGATTATGTCTATTAACATAATGAATTTATCAGTCATTGTTTAAATTTTAAAATTGTGTACCTGTGTTAGCATAGTATTAAATGGTAACATATATGTATAGCAATTGTATTCCAGATATACAAACTACCTTAGCGAATGGGAAAATAAATGTGCTTAATTGAAATAAATATTTTCATATAAAAAGGAAGAGATGTGGTATTCTAATAAACGTAGCGTTTGCTTTGAGGGAACGTCTCAACCAGTCAACAATTAACCCGGGTAGCGAGAGCACGTTCCCCCAAAGTCATTCATCTACTTACTGATAATTTGGTGATTTTATTCTAAACCTTAACTAGTGTACCTAGTGAACACAACATATGCCTTTCCAAGTGTTCCAAGACTGCTTCACAATTCAAAGGAAGAAATAACGTTTCGTTATTAATTACGGTCTACTTGTCAGGCTGTCAACCCATAAACTAGAGGTTTAATGTGTTTCTAAGTGGCCGATACCGTGTGATGATTTAGAAATAGAAATCAAGATAAAGATATTTGGTTAATAATTAGGAGTACGTGACAGACAGTCACAAAGGCACGGAGGAAGCTCGGTATGTACGGTGGAGTCACCCGCAGAACAGCCTAGGTAAGCAAGGCCAACCTAAAGATCGACCAGAGCGGCTGTTATTATTTAGCCACGAGCTCCTCCGAAGTACCAATTTATAGCTGAGCGAAATAAAAGAATTCTCACGTGAAATGCATCGAAAAGAGATGTATGGTTTAGGTGACATCGTTGCAGACCACGGCGAAGATTGAGAGACGATTTTGATTCCTGCTGAAAGGACTGACCCACATGTCATAGAACAAACGAGTGAGGAAGAAGATGAAGAGAAGAGGGAATGAGAAGAGGGATGGATTTGTCCCGCGATTTGACATTACAGGCTGCAGGATACCTACATCTATATTATCTTGTCTGTACAAGATAGCGATTGTATTAGTTGACATTATTTAGGTACCCATCGCGATCGTACTACATTGAGTAATATGCTAGAGATACGAAAGATACAGTGTTAAACAAATTGCGCTTAAGCAGCTGAGCATTAATATTATAATAATTATAGACAAAAATAAACATAAATTAAATTAAAACACGAGTCCTTTGATTATTATATAAATAAAGACTAAACCCGTTTAAATAGAGTCAACACAATTAAACGTATAATTTATTTTTATTAGGTCCCGTACTATCAGTGACATGCACCCTACAGCACTTTTTCTGAAAATGTTTTTCAAAGCCGCTAGCGTTTTAAAGTCTGCAGATCACAAAAAATAACAAAGAATAATGGGGTGACCGCAGACATGCTATAAATATGTTGGTATAACGTTGTGAATAATTTATCCGGGGTTGGGCCTAAGTAAATAT
This sequence comes from Cerastis leucographa, assembly GCA_963082945.1. Lineage (NCBI taxonomy): Eukaryota > Metazoa > Arthropoda > Insecta > Lepidoptera > Noctuidae > Cerastis > Cerastis leucographa. The sequence continues at coordinate 11,611,563 of OY720356.1, read as the reverse complement.
TGTTACTGGTGTATGGGAGGTTCCGTCACAACCTGTAAGTTATCGCACGAACGCTTGTTTGAGTTCCTACATGTACCTACAATATGTAGATATTGACTTTGATTTGGCGCGGCAGTTAATTACGTTACAATGTCCCATTTGTATTGTCTGACTGTTGAACTATTTGAGAAGTGTAACTAGGCATAGTTTGAGGTGCTAGTTCCCTAATTTGGCGGGCCGTTTGAGGAATGTCGCTCGGTTTAACTTTGCCTGTTCTATAGTTTTGGGTAAGGGAAGATACGATGGTGGATTTCGAAGTATAGATTGTGAAAAGAACTTTTGTTTGCGGTTGGAGGCCTTTGAAGATGTGAGAATTGTGCTATAAGGTAAGTACATTTAAAATTCTTAAAGTATTATAATATAAAGGAAGCAGTAATAAATAGCCTAGTTGGCATAACCATCGGACAACCAAATCATAGGTCACTAGTTCAACCCAAGGCACGCACCTCTGATTTTTCGGATTCATGTGCGTATTGTATAATTAATTAGCTTCGGTGACGGAAAAACATCGTGAGGAAACCAAACATGCCTGAAGATATTTCTTGACGTCATGTTAGGCCAAGTCAAGGCCCAGGGGTGGCAGAAAAACTCTGACATCAGGGGGTTACTATGACACTTAAAACATTATTGTTCCATTCCTATTCCAGAGTGGGAAAGAGATGGAGCTAGACGACCTGTATAGCTCCGTCTCTTTTTCACTCTGGAATAGGAATGGAACAATAATGTTTTAAGACGTCATGGTACGCCACCTGGTGAGGCACTAACCACACAAAAAGAAAGTAAGATCGCACCACATGCTCTGGAATACTGGATATGGCCCAGTCACGGAGAGGAAGCATGTCTCACTGCATTACGTACGAACGTTATAGACTGATGGCTAAATAATAATAGCTCGTGGCTAAATAATAACAGCCTCACGGGACGATCTTTAAGGTTAAGCCGTGCTTGTCGAGGTTAGTCCGTGGATGGGTCACCATAATTACGTACCGAGTTTCCTCTGTGCCTCTTGGTCCCGGCTGTCATTTGTAGATCTTTGATAGTCGTTACGACTAGGACTAGGTTACGACATAGTCAGAAGCCCAAAGTCTGACATCCAGTCTTACCAAGGGGTATCGTATTACCCAGTTACTGGGTTGTGGAGGTCAGATAGGCTGTCGCTTCATATAAAATGCTGGTACTCAGCTGCATCCGGTTAGACTGGAAGCCAACCCCAACATAGTTTGGGAAAAGGCTAGGCAATGATGTTATAGGCTGATTGCGACATTTGGAGCCAAAGTCTTAAAATAGGCTAGGGTTATACACAAAGCAAACTGAATCACGTATGCACAGTTATTGGCGCTGAATCAAATGAAACTAGCTATTCATAATACCCAATGTTCATTAACAATGCCTGTATATTCAATAATTCACACCTAAAACCAGATTTATTGTCATCGCGGTACACTAACCATATTTTCTATTATTCAAACGCCGGAAACGGATATGTTGCAGTTTATAAATTACAAAGCAACGTAACATTCCACATTGCAGCAGCCACAATGTCTGATTCATGTTATGAATTTATTCTACGCATAATTAATTGTGTGGTGAATGTATTAAAATTATTGTAATTTGTCACTAAATGTCCCGATGGTTGTAAGCGTTTAATTCATTTGCACGATCTTCTTTGTAAAGGCTTTGCAGCTAGACAAAGCACAATTTCTAGATAGATGCACAAATGCTTATGACAGTAAAATTAAATCTATGTTTTGTGAGAACTTGCTTTCTTAAGCTACATGAATATATATATAAATACTTTTACGACGTATTGTTGTCTTATTTATCAGTAAGGTTCAAAAGTATCCATCTAAACACATAAGATTAATCAAAAGTACGAAACTATCATGTCACTAAATTACTGAAGTTTTTTCTAGTTACTCTTAGTAAAAAGTTATATTTTTGTTCAATTTTGTCTCCCTTTATTCATTATAAATCCATTTTTGTTTGAACCCTTAATGTTATAAATTAAACCGGAAACTTTTAAACCTTACCATGTACAGCATGTCTTAAAAAGTTGTAGCCAAAAAAACACACCAAAAAAAAAAATATCGGCTGTCCCACACAAAGTTTCAATACTTACTCGACCCAAATCTTCGCAATTACGATGTTGTTCCCATGAAAAAAGATGTTCAGATTGATTGTCTGTAACACAATCTTAGATATGATCGCACTTTTCTAACACATGCTGAATAGGATTCACATCACGTTTCATTATATTTCAAAGCGTCAGAGTGACAAAACTTTAATAATACAGGGTGTTTTTCCAGCTTATTCCAAATAAGTCAAGATGTGGTCTTAAAGTAGGTAGTTACTGAAATTCATTTGTGCACAATGCCCATATATTTCTAGGAATAGGTAGGTGCTGTTGCTGTGCGCTTATTGTGACCCACTATTGCACGAAGGAACAGTAGGGACTTATTTCGAGGTATATCATACTGAAATGTATATCCTTCATGCTATAACCTGTATACAATACCAGAACCTGCTGAATCTAAGTATTGTGAATCTGCTACAGTTGTTACTGTGTAAGCACTGGATATCAAACAATCCTTGATTTCTAAGGTACGAACTGGAGACCGCACATTGGCAACAGTTTGATCTGGAGCTGGCCTTGCGCTAGTTACGGAGTTACAATAGAATAAAAGGCCAATGTGTACTGGTTGATACGACTGAAGTGCGCCCTACCGTACTTTCGCTTGTGATCCAACGTACAGTTATAGAAGTAGTAACGTCTGTCTCAATATACAATATTATTGCCTTTTGATTCAAATACGGTTCTAATTTTACTTGTTTCGGCACTATTTCATGGACCATTCTTATTGTAGTAATAAAGCGAGTCAGTTGTGTATTACAAAAGGTCTGATTACGCAAAATGCAATGGGTTATGGGACAACACCAAATACGATCATACAATGTCTATGCCTAAATATTTTATCAATGGCCACCTGTCATTTTCCCAGTTACTGGGCTGTGGACGTCAGATAGGCAGTCGCTTCATAAAATATTGTTATTCAGCTGCATCAGGTAAGACTGGAAGCTGAAGCCAACATAATTGGGAAAAACAGCTGCATATCAGACTGACTAATTTGCTACTGATACAGATAATTTAGACTGTAATAAAAACACTACGCAAGGGTGGACTTGGACATTTTCTAAAAGTCTACCGGAAAGATAATGCCATCCCAAAAAACATTTCCACATAATCCAATTTGGAGAAGACACTGAAACTATTCAAATATTCTTAGAAACCACTTTCGCAGTATAAGTGCAAACTGTCTGAAGTTAGAATTGAGGTTTAGGAAATGTTTGACCAACATATTATTTGAACATTACTTTCTAAACTACCAGAATATCTTGGTAGTGAGAGTGCACCTCAGAGCCTCCGTTTCGGTTCAAAAACAATAACATTTGCATTCTTATAAAGGGTTCGCATCCAATAACAGTTTCGTGGAATTGCCGGCGTTTTTTGGGGTACCGTTCGTCAAAAAGGAACAAACACTTCAAGTAGTTGTAGGAGTATTAGTCCTTCTAGGCGAGAAACCTTATGTTAAAGATAAACTTCAACAGTAAAAGTTAACAAAATAAATACACGATTGAATTTAAAGCTCGTACAAGTGCAAAGAGAAACAGTTTACCTGTATTGTTTTGCGCAACTTGCTTTTTTATAATCATGATTTTCGTGAAGCAATCAATACATTTTCATTCATTTCGTTTGATGTTAGTATATTTTCACATTATAACATAACATAGTTATGCTACGGAACCCGCGGTTTGTAAGCCGGAATCTTACTGAATGTTTTTTTAATCTGTTATTACAAGGAAAACACCCTTACCTAACTCCGCCAAGAATTGGGTGATTTTTTAATGCTTTCGCCTTTACATACAAATTGTCAATTTATAACTTTTACTTCGTTCCAGAAGTCATTGCGTTTGGAATTCAATCTCATTACAATTAAGGTACACTCTAGGCTTTAACAATAGTATTGCAAGTTGCGGACAAAATATAAACAGCTGATCACGTTTTATATTTTAGATAACAACAGACGGGCTAACATCACTTCTAATATAAAAAATCGATACTCAGGTGTTCAAAATAAAATATAAAGAAAACTTCACCTACCAATCCACAAGTAGCACAAAAACGAACAATTTTACACTTGTAACATTACATAACACAGCAAAAAAACACCCAAAAAGTGATAACAGGAGACTTGGAGCAATTAAAGCTGTACAGCCGTATATTAAAAAACGGAAAAGCGTAAAACAAACGGTAGGAAAGGCAACGGAATTTGTACAATAAAAACAAACTGGCCTGTGAAAATAGGATTCTGGGGCGATCCCCGTAATACAGTTTGCTTTGGACTCGCTGTTGATTTCGGATTTTACATTATCCACATTCTGTGATGAGGGGCAATGGTGTTACAAAAGCTTGCATCAGAACAAAAGCCTACTTGTTGAGTTGACGTATTATTTTTATTTACTCGGAGGTTCCCTTTTTCCGCTCCATTCATTCATTACCTTATCGTTTTTACCTACCGGATATTTTTTTAAACGCTTTATAAATAAGCTGACCTAGTTCTGGAGTTATGGCATCTATTAGCATACCTAATAGTTTTGATGAAGACGCGGACTCAAGATTACATTTTTACTTTGCTCAGATGAATTTGCAACCGTATTGGAGCTACTTGGAATTTAATAACGAGCAGTGAAAATATCGTAAAGACGAAATAAAACCACCACTGTATGGTTGCACTGCATACCGACTATACATACAATTGTTCTTAACCGTTGATAACGAACGGTCTAAAAGTAATGGCGCCTTCCTTCCCCAATGTTTACAATAACCTTAACATTTTGACGAAAATTATGAAAATAAACTTTCAATTTATTATACGGTAATGTCTTCAAACCACACAACCGAAATATCTAACAGTCCGGAACCTTTACGTGAATCATTTTCGAAGTAATTTCTTTTTTTACATTCTTTTTTATCTTTTCGAGCGCGTATTTAATTGCCATCACTACTCCTTCAGAAAGCGGTTATGGTCCATTTATTTAAATCGTAACTGCTTTATTCGTTGCTCTCGAGTTTTGTAACAACAAAGGGTTCTTGAGATAAAACAAATAAATTGTTACCCGGGGGCTAACTCGAGAAATGAGTGTTTTACAGACGAATTTTTGGATCTTTCGTAAATTGCTTCTGAAAAATTGATTTTCAACTGTTTACAAATTATAGATATCATCAGAAGAAAATGTGACCCTATGTCGTGACGCTTGTTCATATATATACCGGTTCGTTCCTGCAAGAGGATAACGATTCTGTTCGCTTTATCCCGTCTTTCTGTAGTATATCTAAAAGTCTATGACTTTTATGTATACATACCCTGTTTTTACCCTTTGTCTGTAATCTATCTCCGTTCAGAAATATTCCAACAAGATTGAATTTACGCTTTGATTACGTTTTAAATATATTAGGTATATCAAAGAAAAACGAGACCCTTTAACTTTATTAGTCACACGAATCTTCTTTACGTAAAGAAAATCACGACTCAAACTGAAGAAAGAAAACTAAAACCAAATTTATCTAGATACTAAATTCTTCTTTTATTTTATAATCCAATTTCGCTCATCTCACAGTATAATGCAATCCTAAAGTCATAAAGTTTGATTTAAACTCTGCTTATGCAAAGTTGGGGCTTGAAACGATAAACGACAAGTTTCTTGCGAGACCTTTGAGTTTTTGTAAAATCGCTATGAATTATCTTTTATTTGCAGATTTACTCACTTTTAAAAAGTTTAATTTGACAGAACGCAGCGTGTAAAGCGAATTAAAAGCATCGTTCGTCATCCGTTGAAAATCACACTGATAGCATGAAGTGCTAAACGCGTTCAGTGATTAGCGGTGCAAGCGGTCCTAAGTATTTGTTTTTAAAGCTAGGCTGTACACACATTAGCCACATGAAAAAAGCCGCTAGACGGCCGGCTGAACAACTGTTGGTGACAGAAAATGACAATGGAACGGTTGAAAACAGGTTGAGTAACTGACCTATTTTCAATTGATGTCCGTCGGATTTGTTAGCCGATTTATCGAACCAACAAAAATCTGTCATCTGCGGTCTCTATTTAATTTTAACACGGTAACGGTAAAAAAATATAAAGTATTTTTTGGATTTCTTTGACTAAAACACTACCTATCTAAAATTCCGTCAAAACGTCGCATGATTTCAAACCTCCACATGAGTGCACGTTGCTTCGTCCAGCAGAATCTAATAAATAATAAATACGAGTTTAAAAAATGAAACGTGGAGGAGAATCTCGTGGCGCATAAATATTGTATGAAGTGTTCCGTGGACAACTATTGGACAGTAAACGCTGTTTTATGGGATAACATTTATTGTTTTACCGAGCTAAGCCAAGATGGTTCTTTATTCCAAACCTATTGTTTATTGAGCTCCGAGAATGGATTTATTTTTGCTCTCGCTGTGTTTTTATTCGATAAATAATTTATAGAGACCTTGTTGTTTTTGGGGTTATGATGAAAAATGGGTGCAGTGGTTTATTATTTAGAACGATGTAGTGTTTCATTTAGTTATGGAATAATTTGCGAAGTTGATTAAGTTCGTGACACATAATTAAATTATTAACAACAGAACACAATTTTACGACCATCTACAGTGGTGTGTAGTAAAAGTTTGATAAAACAGCATTTGCTTTATTGTAACTAAATACTAATAATGTACGCAAATGATTTAGCCACAAGCTATTTGTTTTATCGATTAAAAATCTTTTTCACTAGTAACACTCTAAAAGTATGTTTATATGAGTACGAGTATGAGCACCTTTAAAACTGACTGACGAAACTATATTTTTGTGCTATATCTGCTGAAGTTTAGCTCTTGTTTTGCTTTGTGTTGAACAACACACACAGGTGTGCTAGATAATATGGAATTTAACGTGAATTATGTCATGAAAGAGCAGCGGTGGCTCAGTAGTGGCAGCCCCGACTTACGAGCAGTAAGCCGTGGGTTCGAACCCAGGCAGGCGCATTACTTTGTGTAATTTATTTCATCACCGCTGCTCTCAACGGTGAAGGAAAACATCGTGAGGAAACCGACATGTCCTAGAACTAAAAATTCGAAGACGTGACATCTACCAACCCGCAATGGGCCCACGTGATGGATTACAGCCCACTCCCTCTCATAGAGAGGATGCCTGTGTCCCAGCAGTGGGAACATTATAGGCTAATGATGATGATGTCATGAAAGATTTTGCCAAATGTTTTAACGATTGTGATTTCTAATTTAACTTTTACTTTTATTTTTGTGTTATTCATATTGTAGGGTGCCACAAACTGGTTATCTTGTAACCAGCTGAAGACCACTTTTTTCATGGGGTCTATCTAGGCCCCATGTAAAAAACTGGTCTTCAGCTCCATCTGGTAAGACTGGAAGCCGACTTCAACATCGTTGGGTAAAGGTTAGGGAAAAGGTGGCCAGAAATGGTACTGTTCCATATTTCTTATTATCAACCTTTTAGCTACATTAATTGGACGATACCAGCTATATCTACAATTCCCAAAAAATGGAAAATAAAGCGCACATTCAATATTAAATTTTGTTATAAATCCCTGAGATTATCCATGCCTACGTTTAGAACTTTCTCAAGAGGATATAATACTGGTAAATGATTTTACGGCCCAGTCTTAAGACTTAGGGCCTCCAAAAGCTGGGTTAATGCTTATTTACGAGCCTGTTTAGAGGGTATTCCATTGTAAGTTCTAAACATCAGAGAACTTGTCAAGATTATTAGTTTAATTCTGCTTTGATATTATTTAGATAGCGAAATTGGTACAGATTAGAGATCTTTAAATAACATTGAAGCGCTAAAGGAGAGTCTGAATAGACTTAAGGGTCCAGAAAATTAGCAATGATCTTCAAAGAGTTTCCTATACATCACACAACCTTTTCAGTTCTCTGTCATTTTATCGCTGATACAATCTTTGTTTCGATATATCTCCTGGTACATAATCAGCTAGTAAATGAAGTTAAAATAAAAGTGGTAACGATAAGATTGGTCCTCATAGTTGATTTACCGAAGAATTTCAAACGAAAATAGATCAGACTGTTTCAAAGTTACTTCTTTTTCTTCATCAAAAGTTAAATTACTATAGTACTGTAGAATACTTTTACAAAATAATGAACGCAAACAAGACAACCCAAAGACCTAAGATACAACATACCAGCAATGCACACCACTTATATTTGTCTAAGCTGTACTTCTACAGGGGAATTTCTAAAACGTCTGATATACTGTTTCTGCTGTGGGTCCCAATTTGTGTCTCGTTGTCAAGTAGGACATAAAACACTGGCCGTGTGTACAATGTGCTTTGTTCTGTTTGTGCTCGAGTTTCTAAGGATTTGTAGCTATTTTAAGAAATAAAATGTTTTGGAATAAAGAAGAGGAATGCATAAAATGCTTAGGTAGGAAGTTTGATAAAATGTTATAAGATGTATTATCATTCGGCTAGGTAACTAGATTGGTATGTGTCTATGATATGGTATAAAGCATATTTTGTAACTTTTGAGGAAAATAAAAAATGATTTCGTCACCGGATCTTTCTCCTGCTTTCGTCCCAATATTTATTAGTTTGGCGCAGCATGTTATCTTTCCAGACTTTACTGGTCGTCATCTGTGTTGTCACCTTTTTTTGCCATATTATCTTTTGCAAGGTCCATCCGTCATTTTGATCTTCGGATATTATAGTATCTGCCTACTACAGACACTTTATACTCATACTTATCATCCATATTCATACTTTTATTGGTTTTACATTATCATATTACGAATCTTTTTGATTTTTATAAATCTTTTCTTAGTTTTCTTTGTTGTGACATTGTTTACATCGACTTGTCAGCTGTCATTTACTTTTATTTTTAATTGTTACCAGCCAAATTCTCTATGAAGGTTTCATTTAGATTATATATTACTAAAAATTATTATCATCAATTCGTGAGTTCAAGTGTTGTATTTTATAGTTAATTGCGAATATTTGCTGTGTAAAGATATTCAAATCAAATCAAATCCATTTATTTGTCAATGTAGGTGTCGATAATTACAGGTGTTAACAAGCTTAGGCCAAATCTTTACAGGTATCATATATTATATCATATATTCTGAGTTATATTTATAAAAATATTATGCGCAAGGTTTTTGACCAATTGTTACTGGCTGCTTTGAATACTTGCAGGTTGCGTCTTACTAGAGCGCAGCAGTTTTGAATCGGAAAAAGAAATTGGAAAAAAGAAACGGAGGATCAGGGGATAAGAGGGTTTTCTGACGGATGCCCTGGTTCAGTCTGGAGACAAGAAATCAGTTTAGTCTGAAGTTAAGAAACCAGCTAAGTCTAGAGTTTGGAGTCAAGGAGCAGTCTTCATTTGGTGCTGTCGTGGCTGCTGCTAGCTGCTGTGAGGAAGCTGCTCTGCGAATTGATAAGCCTGACACTGCGGCTCGGTACGTGTCTGCTGGAAGCTACTCTGTACTTACGAGCCTGGCACTGGGGCTCGGTACGTGTCTGCTGGAAGCTGTTCTGCGAGCTGACGAGCCTGGCACTGGGGCGGTACGTGTCTGCTGGTGGGTCTTGCCAAGCCGCCCTGCATCAAGTTCGTCATCTTGATCAAGCCAGATTTCTACAACCGGATGTTTGTCTTCAGTTACTATCACGCTCAGAGATTTGCGGAGACATTCAAATCATTCCCGGTTAACCTGCCCTTCACTTTTTTATTAATTTATTGTATTTTTCATATCATCATTTATTAAATTCATTATCCCCTTATAACCTTTTTTAATGTACAATTCTACTTACTTCCTTTTCATCTCGAGGAAGAAGTAAATTTGTTACAATATTTAATTTAATTGCGAAGAAAAAACTATGGTATTTACATTGAACGTAATTTTTGGCAGTAGTCAGTTTGTTTCCCACAAACATTTCCAATTTGAAACACGGCATATTTCAGTGGTCTATGAATTAATCCGCAATTAAAAATAAAAATGATGGGTCGAAATCCACCATTACTCCACACCGCATATTATTCCCAAAAGTCACCGCGTGCAACTGACGTGATGCTCCGTGTACATAACCATTATTTTTTCACAGCCCATCACTGACAAAACAAAATAAAATTAAACATTCATTTTTAATTTCAACCCTATCACCAATATCTTTAGACTCAGAATACTGTGCGCCACCAACGTTATTAATATTGTGCGGTACCTAATGGATCGTACATTTTTTTCGCTTGAATATTTTATTACGTATTTCAGAATAATTAAGAAAGAACATATTTTAGTGATGAATAATAGCGTGTCATTGTTACTTTGTAATGTATTAATTCTTGGTTTGATTTTGAGGCCTGTTTTTTACCATAATTTTGAAATAATTTCGCGCTCGGAATCTGAGACTAACGAAACATTTGATATCTTTGATTTTTGGAACGACCTAGAATTTATTCAAGAAAAATGAAAATCTTGAATTTAACGAACAATTGATGAGTAGTGTTGGTAACACTTCTAAGAAACTCACGGACACAGATATTATTACCTCTGAAAGTTATTTAAATCATTGATCTCGGCTGCACCGAGTTTAAAACTAACATTACATAAAAAATGCAACTTTATGAAAACAAAAACCCGAAAAATCAACAACCTATAAACGCCAACGCATTATGTTCAGCTGCGCAATAGAGGGGAAAAGAGGTGTAAGTCTGAATCTCCTGGAAAACTAGCCCCCGGGGCTTTGGATTGATGACCTCGATGCCTCAGGTGATCCACGGATAAATTGCCACAGTGCCCAGCCAACGGTTTTTGCTTTATGACTTGCTGTTTTGGGAAATATTATGGAGGCTCTCGTATACAGGAGCTACGGACGGCAACAAAAGTTGAATGTTAAATTTACACGCCATTTTAAGTGACAAAAAGTGATTTGGTATTCTCACTCCTTTTTAGCATATCAGTTCATAAGTTCAGCAATCAGCCTTGTTTTTTTTATTAATTATGTATTGTTCCGGATTGTCTTGGAGCTCGTGGCTAAATAAAAACAGCCGGGTCAATCTTTAAGGTTAAACCGTGCTTGCCGAGGTTGGTCCGTCGATGGGTGACCATAATTCATACCGAGTTTCCTCCGTGCCTCGGAAAGCACGTTAAGCCGTTCGTCCTGGCTGTCATTTGTAGATCTTTGACAGTCGTTACAAGTAGCCAAAAGTCTGACATCCAGTCTTACTAAGTGGTATCGTATTACCCAGTTACTGGGTTGTGCAGGTCAGATAGGCAGTCGCTTCATGTTAAATATACTGGTACTCAGCTGCAACCGGTTAGACTGAAAGTCGTCCCCAAGATAGATTGGGAAAAGGCTAGGCAGATGATGATGTATTGTCTCCAGTTATGATTTAATAAGCTAATCTGGTCACCGTCTTTCGTTGTTGACCTAGCGATAATTATTGCACGTCTTGTTTGAGAAAAGGTTTTGGCTTAATAAGGCTTTGTAATATGTCGCATCTGCCAATCTCATGTAGTGATATGATTATTCAGCAAATAATTATAACAATATGTTAGGCTTAGCATAATTGGCGATGTTACAAGCGAAGTGCTTGACCTTTACAGGTTTACAGCAGGTATCTTACAAGGCTGGCTACAAACGACGCTTTAGAAAAGCGCTTTGACCATCCCTGCGCAAGGAGCAAATCGAGTTAGATGGCAATTGCCTTGACCTAGTTGTTCCCGGAATGAGCACGTTTTATTTTTATGCAGATGCAGAGGTTTCGCCGATTTAAAAACTTACTTAAGTCATTTGAAAAAAAAGAACAGAGTATGAATATACGAAAGAAAATACTCAGTGGACTGTTTTAAAAGTCCCATTTTAATATAGTAAGCATTATTTTAATCTTTTTCATTTCGTTTATTATTATGCTTCCCATTTATATGAAACCACGTTATATTCGGAACGAGTCCGATTTTATTTTTACTTAAGACTTGTTGAACATTTTCGCCGCCCAATTGTTAATTTTTTGTCGCCATATCGTTGGTATGTAATTAATTTCTGCAGAAATTCATAATAAATTTTAAACGAAATGATGCTCACGATTTAAAAAATAATTAACATGTCACAGTAGCGAGACTAATATGGAATAAAGCAAAGATAGAATAATAATAAAATTCACGTTATTTACACTAGAGGTAAAATTATATGCATTTTATCTGAACTCTGACATTAATTTCACTGCAAAAGCAAAGTTTAAAGTTCACAGCAAAGGTTCACTGTCTGGTATTTTGCACAAACATAGGTACCTTGGTATAATAAAGTTGTATTGGATGAACTTTTCTTCACTAAAACAAAGCAGAGTGTTGTTTACTTTACGTGTGAGTCCAATTGCTTATTGTTTATAAACTTTAGCTAAACTAGAACTTTATTAGAAGTTTATGCAGACAAGATCCACGGGACCAAGAATAAACCTACAATACGTAACTTTAGGTAGGAGCTTTTCGTGTCAGACAGAAGGTGCTTTTATAAGTTTAATGCCAAAAGCCCACACAGCGATCATTTTCTAACATTTCATGAAAAAGTTATTCAATGGGATTAAATTTTAAACTTAGAGGGTTGTATTGATGATTTTAATTATGCCAAATCAGTAAAGCTTTATTTGTTACGGTTGCTAATCATATTTTAATCAACATAAACCCTAACACTGACCTGCAAATTGCAAAAAACCTAAAAAAACGGGCTGCACTCCGGAAGTGCCGGCAGAAGTGAAAACTTTTATATTAACGTTGTGCATTTTTGATATTTTGGAACGTTTGGGGAATAATTTTGCACATCATCATCATCATCATTAGCCTATAATGTTCCCACTGGTGGGACACAGGCCTCCTCTCCTATGAGAGGGAGTGGGCTGTAATCCACCACGCGGGCCCAGTGCGGGTTGGTAGATGTCACATGTCTTCGAATTTTGGTTCTAGGACATGCCGGTTTCCTCACGATGTTTTCCTTCACCGTTTTTAAGAGCAGCGGTGATGAAATAAATTACACAAAGTAATGCGCCTGCCTGGGTTCGAACCCCCGGCTTACTGCTCGTAAGTTGGGGCTGCCACCACTGGGCCACCGCCGCTCTCCAAATTTTGCACGAATTGCTTTACTTATCAGTACAAAAGCTAGCGCTATCGTACACAAACATGACAATTTATATTACATTAAAAATTTCACACTTCAGAACTATTTAATTACAAACCGTCTTACGATTTTACCTCTTTGGAGAAACCGAAGGTTTTGTTTGTGCATAAGATTTGGAAACCCAAACTCAATGACAGATGTCATAAACTTCAAATTCCTTCGTAACCTAATATCAATCCGTCTTACTCATTTTTGACCAGGGCAAAGGTCTTGGTCGTGCACGTGACTTAACATGTTTTACCCATTACAAAAGTGCACAACGCCAATAAAGAAGTTTTCACTACAAAAAAAAATGCGGACTACCTTGGTGCTTCCATCTTAATTTGTGCCTAAAGTAGTCACAAATTAAAACTAATAGTGTCAACTAATTCAAGTTTTTATTAAATGAATATTTTACACTCAAGTTATAGACTATCCTCAATCTTTTTTCCGGTATTCTTTTCAATCATTTCACTTGTGCGTTGAACAACAATAAAAGTTTTTCTTACCCTATCTATAGGCTAAAGGTATGTGGAACTATCCAACGCCACCCTTAATGACTAACGATGCTTGCAATTTGTGTGTGAAAAGACACAGCTGATACTACCATGTTTTATTTTTTTATTCCCCACTAGCCACTACCACTAGCTGTCCCGCGCAACTTCGTCTGCGTCACAATTTCCCCGTTTTCGCAAAATTTTTCATTTCTGCTCCGGTCCTATTGATCGTAGCGTGATAACATATAAAGCCTATAATAGCCTTTCTCGATAAATGGGCTATCTAATACTGAAAGATTTTTTTAAATCGGACAAAAAAAAAAGATACACATTTCCTTGTGAGAATACGTTGCGCCACGCAGCGCTGCGCCGCGTGACGCCTGTAAAGAAATATCCTTTCGTGTAGAAAATAAAGTTATATTTTGAATTGCTCTTTAAAAGTGTGCGCGCAGCGTCGCGTCGTGTCGCGTCTCGGTGTGAACTGACCCTTAAACATAACTGGCAAAATATAACTTTTTTTATTTAGCGCGTTCAAGCAAACAAACAAACTCTTCAGCTTTATTATTAGTAAGTATTAGATTAGATAATAGGGGTGAATTAATCAACGCCGACGCTATAAATATGTGAGAACGTAATTAGATACTTCAAGAAGTAAGCCTAGTATTTATTTCAAAATTTAAAACCCTAATTTTTAACCAATTTTAAATAGGCGGTGTTTTCAAATCTTATTATACAAAAGTTTGTGCCAAAAAAGGTTTATAATGTAGGTAGGTTTACATGCCTGAGCGCTTTTCTCACCAGTACGATGACCTTTAACATAATAATAGATAATTGATTGAGTTAATTGATTTGAAATTTTATATATTATTCTCTTTTTAAATTGTAATTTCTCATTTTCATTTAATAATATGAGTATTTCATTTGACATTTATTCTAATTTGACAGTTATTGTAATTTGACATTTATTCTAATTTGACATTTATTTTTAATTTTACTATTTACTTTTTAATTAAATTCAATAATGTACTTATCTAATTTAACTTTGAAATGTAGAATATCAAGCCGACCAATAATTTATGTTTGTGTGTGAATAATTTATGTGTTTGGATTTTTATTTATTTTTGTTTTATATGGGTCACGGACCTGAAATAAATTATTATTATAATATAACACGCGCCTTGTAATCCGCGGAGGGTTAGGCAGAGATGCACCTAATAGTACACCCACATTTTGCCAGTTATGTTTAAGTCCCGTGCGAGCCTATTGCCGTTAACTGGGTACAAATCCAGACTCCGTGGCTGCTACTAAGAAATTACTGATGGAAAAACCCAATAACACTTAGAACGACCCAGGAATTGAACCTAGGATTTTATGCTCAGCGGTCGCGCTCGTGACTAATAGTCCATCAACCTTTAAGGAATATCATAATAATATGTTTATTATAGTAGTCCCTTTTCAGACACGTAACGTCAACGCATCCACGATAAGAAATAATAAGGGTTATGAATAAACGCAATGTATCCTAAAAGAGGTTCCTTGAAGTAAATATGGAAGCTCGTTAAATTTGTTAAAATACCGTGAAATATCGCGCGAGATTTATCAGTCTCTTTATATTTTTCTAATACTTTCCTAAGGGGATTTGCATCTTGAATGTGCCACGGTTGAGCGGGTTTCGTTATAAAATGTAATATTAAAATATGCCTATGGGGCACTTTCAATGTGATGGAATTTGGCAAAGGTTCAGAGGAGGTCAAGACCTTTTTTGTTGTTATGATAACATACTATCGATAAAAGGGGGTCGTATCTGTTTATTGCAAAAACAGCTTTCTTATAGGTTTCAGATGCTGGTTAGAAATTTGGTAGTCCATTGCTGTACATAGGTAAGAGAAAAAGAGACTCAAAGTAAATTCTACCTGAAAACGGTATGTCGATTCCCGTTTCAGTCTACCTAATTGTTTTAAACTGCCTATTAAAATAAATTTAAGCTTTAATCAAATTCGTAACGTAGATCTAACAAGCTCGTATTACTAGCCCAACTTTGAGGGCAACATGTCAGAAAAGTACTTTCAAAAGGATGAAAGAAGGTACTAAACAAAGTACGGACGTGAACAGAATTCGCGTTAGCACGTTTTACAATTTGTTACATCGCTTAAATTGTAATAAAGCTTCAGAGTAACACATACGTTTGATAAAAATTTGTATGTAACTGTACGAGATTGAACAAAGAAAATTCAACTTAGAAAAGTTGTGATAGAGTTCAGAATTGTAAACTGGGAAAATCTGATTTAAGACTGTACTTTATTCACAAATGTGCCGTGTGAGGTTTATAGAAAGAGGTGTACTGTGAATCCCGGATGGATACAGTTCGTATTCTATTTACCTTAACAGATGCTATCATTATTCCTTAAGCATTCCTTACGACTGCGCGTCGTGTGGAATGAAATTGACAAATTCAGAGGGAACCCGAATGCCTCGTTACTTCTCATGTGTACCTTTGATAATATTTTATGAATAGTGTTTTTTTTTCAATTTGTCGGGTCGAACAAACGCACTTACATTTTATTTTTGCTCTTTTTCACTTCAATTGTGAACTGAATTCTAAATGATATCAACAAGTGCGTTGGAAACATCGAAATGGCTGTTATCGATGGACCACAAAAATGTTTTATCTTTACATAGTATATAACAAAGTTGCTAGTCTGTACGCTTTGATCTTCAAAACTACGAAATGGACTGCGGTTTTCATTAATAGACAGAATGATTCAAGAGGAAGGTTTATATCTCTAATTTCTCTCTGAAAAACACATGAAAACTTCCACGCGACCGAAGTCGCAAGCAGTAGCTAGTTATTTTTAAAACACAATTATAAAGGATGAGTTCCTTCGTTTATTAGATTAACTAGGTATTTGATAGATATATCATGAACTAAGATAGAGATAATATCTTAGTTCATGTTAGTACTTGGATTATTTTTATGCATAATATGTCCTTTTAGTTTTTTGATTTTCTAGTCTGTCCATTCCACCATCTTGCCTATCAGTCTGTCGAGCTGTCACATTCCTTGTCCCAAAGACAAAAGACCGATCCGATGGACAATCTTCTATTCTTTGAAAGTGTTGTGTGATTTTGATTGAAATCTGAAAGCTGAAGTGAAATATTCGACTTTGATTTTTGACTTTTGTGTTTCGATTGATCTACACAAAAGGAATTGCACTCCGCCGCGGTATATATTCTTTCTCTCATCAATGGTTTAATTTAATATTGAATATTTTCTCAATATATAGCTAGGTACGACGTTATATTCCCGAGTACATCACGTTTGGACGATCAAAAATTCCAATTTCATAAAGTCATATTAATGGTTATTGGGTTCTTTTGTTACCGGCCGTTTAATCAATGTTTCACTTTATTACTTTTGAATATTATATAAGGTTCCGACAAAAAGTAAGTTGTTCGTGTATTAATGTAACAAAATGGGGCTTTGGTAATGTTTTCATTTTCGTTCATTGTAATTATGTTAGAGGTCAAAGCTTTCATGATTAAAGTTAATATACCGACCTTTCTTGTAAAATAAAATGGTCGAGAGTGGTGTTGAAAACCTTCCCGAAATATAAAGTACTTTGAAAGCTGGGAAATTTTGAAAACAAGAAAAACATTTAATACTCGAACAAAGCCTACTATTTGGACTTAGTAATTTAATAATGCCTACTTGCGTTAAACTAGCTAAATATAATGAATTAAAATATGTTATTAAGCCGGTTTAAAGTTATTTCTTGGGCTGGCTTTGCATGCATTTAGTATTCGGACCCTCTGCCTGTAAAAATGCCATTAATCCTTAGTGTAATTGCATTTACAATTAAATATATAATAAATGAGGCAGTCTCAACAATTAATTAGAGTTCTCTATAGCATCGAAGGAATAAACGCCCCGCGAAACGACGCTCGCCTGCTTTTAATAGTCCCAGTCTTCGGGCTGTATTTAATTACTTATGTACTGTCTATATAAATATGTAACTGTACAACTGAATAATTTATTTGTATGTTGTAAGTAAGTATTAAAGGATTTCGTAAGAAGAGACGGAATTTTAGAAGCAATTCTCGAGGCTTAATTTGCTACATGTAATTTTGGTAAAATATATAAATATTTCCTGTCACACTGTTTGCTGGTTCATACACTCAGTCGCACAGAATTTGGCTTGAAAAAAACTTAACTTATTCTAAGTGTTTTTTTTTTTAATGAATAAATGTGCCAAGTAGCTTCTTTTTGGTTTAGTTAATTTAAATATATTCAAATTGAAAGTTAATGAAACAAAATTTTTTCAAGGATGCCAAAGCTGTTTTAAAAGGATGCCAAAGCTGTTCTCTAGGGTGGTAACTAAGAACTTTATATTTTACTTTGCAGTGTAAAGTGATGTGCAGATTATTTCAATGTCAGGAAGAAATGGAAAATGCCACATAGTGGCCACGTTGGCCAACGTGGCCTCGGGCATGTTGAAGTTGAAAAAATGTTACAGTTCTCGAATCTATGTTCAATGTATATATTATTCTTATGTCCTTCGGTTATGCCTGTGCAGTCGTATCGCGCAGGTATAACGAAGCAGACATATGAAGAAGGCTTCGTGCATGTTGAGAAAAAGAAGAAGAAACCTACTCTTCGCAATCAGTGCGGTACCGCATTGACTGGTCCAAACATGTTTCTGCGCCATTCCATCGACGCAACTGTACGTGTCCCGTCTACATCACTCTACAACGACAGAGTAGGTTGTAGAGTATATAAAGATCAAGACCAAGTCTATCTTGAGAGTCGAGAAGTTGGAGTCACGCCACTATATTAACTTCAAGTCTTTTGTGGTGCGGGTTCCGACTCATCATCTGGAGACTTTCGGCCGAAGGGTGTCGTATATCGTCGTTTTCGCGGAAATCTACATGACACCTCGACACAGCGCAATACGTCGCCGAACCAACGTAGTTAATTTGTAGAATAAGGTTTTTGTATGTATTAGTTTATTATCGTATAAGATTATTTTGTATATTTATATATGGGCCGTAGTTCAATATTCCCTAGGTTGCATGGACACAGGTGACACATCAAGCTATAAATTTCGAGTATAATATGGCTTAGCTTTCTATAGGTTTCCCGTACAGTGAGAAATCCGCTTAAACTGGTTATGTATAGCTTAATTGGTCGCTGTGCATACAGGTCCGTCTAGCTGTACAGTTTTCAACTACACCTGTTCTTGCATGCCTGCACAGCTTGACTGTACAAGCAAAACTGCACATACTACCAGTCCACCTATCGCATATGGCTGGCTTAAATCGGGCTTTATGTAAACGAAACAAGTGAAGCATGTTCGCGTCACTTGCCGCACGTCTTGTTTAGGGCATGCGAAACCTTTTTCGGTCCTATCGTAAAACCCCGGTTTTTTACCGGGTTTTACTATGTGACCAAAACCGGGTTTCGATACTTTCGTGACACAAGATGCATCACCTGAATTCATGAACGGGGCGTAACAGCTGTGAATTAATTTCAAAATAGACACAGAACTTAAGTAATATACGCTACATATAGTACATTGTTGGTCCTGGTGTACTTTATGAACTAATATACTCACAGTTCACACAGTAATATGTACGTAATGTACTGTACTACAATATTATTTACGAAACCACATCAATGGCTTAATTTGCGCCCTGTCTTAATGCTTCGGTTATTGTGTCTACGCAGAATATTGAACTTGGTTGTGGTTATAAGTGTCTGCAATATTGTTTATAAGTATTAAGGTATAGATTTAGAATTACTCGTAGACTAGTTACTTTATTGGTTTGTGTTATTAGTTAGATCTCGGAGTTATGGATTTTTTTTAACCCGGCGGAAGGATAGGACAACGTTTTTTAGTAAATCATTCTAGAAAAGGGAAAAGGCTAGGCAGATAATGATGATTCTGAAAATGGAAATTTTTCATAGGTATTTTTTTTTTATCTGTGGTTTCCTACAAAACTGTGTATTACACTTTTGTACGAAACTGCAGATTTTTTTTTACAATACGGCCAAACGCTATGGAACAGCAGATTTATTTAAAATTAAAAAAAAATACCGATGAAAAATTTGAGGGCTCAGAATGATGAACCGAATACGCACCGTGTGTGCTTCGGTGTTCCTTCTATCCTGTCTAATATTAAAAGTATACCTATATCTATATATATAAAAATGAATCCCTATTTCCTTGGTCACGGCGTCACGCGTGAACGGCTGGACCGATTTCGATAATTCTTTTTTTGTTTTGTTTGTTATTGTCAGGAGAAGGTTCTTAGGTAGGTAGTAGGTAGGTAGGTAGTAGGTAGGTAGGTAGGTAGGTAGTAGGTAGGTAGTAGGTAGGTAGGTAGTAGGTAGGTAGTAAATAGGTAGTAGGTAGGTAGTAGGTAGGTAGTAGATAGGTAGGAAGGTAGGAAGTAGGTAAGTAGTGGGTAGGAACAAGTGCATTGCAACGCATGCCGGGATCAGCTAGTTATAATATAATTTATGAAATCAACCTGCGCTGAAGTACAGGGGTGCAACACCAATAATTTCAGGCTGCTACTTAAGAATCTTTTAATACTTTAAAAAAAAAACTCAATGACTCCGCCCGACGAGGGAATCCAACTAAGGACCCTATAATGCTCAGCAGTCACAGTTGTGACTTTGAGTCCGATAGGGCAGTTAGAATGTACAATATTGAACTAAGCAATCAATTTTCCATCAATTTATCAAAACCCTCATGGAACCTATGAGCAAATATATGAAAAAAGGACATTTGGGATTTTCTTTAACAATCCAATAATATGTGGAGGCCCAGAAACGCGTGCTCCATTCATAATGTTATTCGTCCTTCAAAGTAGAGTTAATGTTAGGGTAGGTTCGACATTTTGTATTCAGTATGGTTAGGAACCTTTAGATAACTCAGACGGTAAAGTATACAAATAAAACGTTGGCCCTCAATAACTTTTCCCGAATAACGGCAACTTTTTAACTTCATATTGTAAAAATTGGAAGGCAGTGTTTTCAAGTTTTAGACCTACTTGTCTATAGTATTTGACAACTTCCATATTCATATGTGGATGAAATATCTTAATATTGCTAAATCAGCCAATAAAGTTCCTACTTCTAGGATTATTTCTAATTTCTCTGTGAGTGTCTGAACCTGTCGGCCATGCGATTATATATTCGGTCCAGGAATCAAACGGCGACTTCCTTTGAAATTTTAACTCATTTTTTTCCAAATTTTACTTAACAAAATTCATTTTGCCGTAACTTTATGATTCGCACATAACAATTTCGAAAACCGAATTCATCATTCCATTATTTGTTGCGAATAACTTGTCCATCAAAAGACGACAAATCTTTCCCTAACATCCAACACCGGATACATCAATTTGTCACAAAATGAAAGAAGAACGCGAAGCAAACTTAGGGACGCACTTTATCAGGGTAACGACCTTTTTCAAATCTCTTTTAGGTGACACTTGGTTCATTTATTATTTTTTCTTTCTTATCCGTTTCAACTCGATCACATGTTACGTATTACTCAGCGTCGTTTTAAAACGTTATCGTTCTGTCTCGTGTGAAAAACGACTATTTGTCAACTTGAAAGTTCGATGGAATTCTTAACGAGTTAATGGAAAGTTCTTTCTAGAAAACAATCGGCGAACAAGAAGGGGTTCTGTGATGTCGGCAGTGATAGCGTATCTTTGTCTACTGTTGTTGAAATAGATTGTTTTGTTACTCGACGAATGAACTGTATTTTTAGTAGCACTTTCTAACCCCGAAGGGGTACGCAGAGGTGCACCTATAAACTCAAATTATGCCAGTTAATTTGAAAGTCCCTTGTAATTGGTCCGAGCGTATATCCACGCAAAACTAGCTCAACTTGTATACTGCCTCTTACACAATATACTACTATTGTCGTCTCGCTGCACCCAGTAAAAATATTCCCAAGACAATGCGAACAAAACCAACGGTACTTCTTTAGTAAATGCAAGAGCAAATTTTTACAAGAAATGGAAATAATTCCAGCGGCTGCAACTAAAGATAGAAAATAATAAGCTATAACAAATAGGAAACGTCCGACTACCGTGCAATATGGTACACTAGAGACCGACTACTGCAAGGTATGAATTCCTGTTACGTAATACCTTTATCTTTTCTTTTAACTGGAAGAAAGCTTTAGTTCGATTTAAAAGCTTAGGAAAAATGGAGTTTGTATGAAGAGCTGAGAATATAATATAAAGAAACAGGTAATATGTAACTTCTCCATCCAAGTCTCTTTATAGGGTGCGCCAAAGTTCACCTAAAATTTCAACTCCGATAGTTGGAAATCCGAAAATGTTCTTCCTAACATTTTTCATCCTAACAATCACAATTCCTAAATACTCTGTCTCTAATGTTCATAATTCCGAAGCATTCAACTTCATAATGTCAGTAGCGAAAAGCATCTCTTATACTTTTATTTGATTTCCTATATTTTCTCAACATAACCATCTTTTACACTATTATTCAAAGTCATATCTTTTTTGTTTAGATTTCTTTTTTATTAATTAAAGCGTCTCCTGTTATTTATAGCGGTGTGTACCTGCAAAGATGTCCATAGGTTAGGTTAGGTTAGAACTTTGACCAACTAAGCGCGAGCCGAGCGAGCGAAGCGAGTGGTGCCGTGGCAGCGGCCGGCGAGTGCTACCTCGAAATTGGTCGCGAAATTTATCTTCATAGTATTTTTTTCATAGTGAGGGCACTATAATATCTTATTCTACCCACATATATTTTTTATTTCACTATGTGAATGATATATTTCGGTAATTATGTTTAGGGATAAAAGCATTATGATAAAAAACAGTAGGAGTTTAAATAGATTTACATTAATGATATTATTAATTACAATTTTCGGAAACATGAGTGTTATGAACATCGCTGGTAGCACTACAAATAGTATGAATTGAAAACTTTAAGATGAAAAATTTTAGGACCAGTTATCATTCGGATTACAAATCATTAGGAAGAACAATTTCGGGTAAAAAACTTTAGGTGAGCCAATATGGACCCCTCTTTATCATGTCTGTAATTTGGTTTTACTTCTCAAATTCATCATTTTCACAGCTTTCGCTACGACGTAGCACGGCGTAGCAGGCGTAGCGCTACAAACGCTACAAAAAGCAATGACAAATAATGGTAGGTACACAAAAATCTGTGTTGAACATAAATTATCATGCTAAAATAATACTTCAACTGAAATTATTAAATTACAATTGTATTAAAACATTTTAACATACAAACTATGAATCCGAGTTCAACTCAAAGGATTCTGACAAAATTATAATAATCTTCCGAAAGAAGCGTTGAGATTGAAAGTATGGATCAGACGGCATTAGCATTTATATTCAGATTTGAGGTAAAAGTTACTCATCATTGCTTAGTATTCTCTTTTGACTACACTCCGAAGAATTTCTGAATTTAAATTGTGGTATATATTTATGAATTATTTTCTACTTCGCAGCGTTAGAAGATTAAGGATATCAATGTTTAAACAAGCTTCCCGGTTTGTCACTTATTTGTTTGTAAAGTCTCGATATTTAGAATTAATAAGCTGCTTTCTGTTCGTATTGAAACGGAGGCCACGCCGGTGCATTTTTGTTTTTCCTGCTTTGCGAGGATATACAAATATTTTGATTTTGATAAATATTACGACACATTTCATTGAGATTTTTTTCACGAGCCCTATGAGCATATTCAGGTGAATGTCTTTATTGACGACGAAACCATTAGACACTACTGGCTAAATTATAAAACTCTAATATGTGTTAGTATTTAACTCTCATTGTTTATCAAAAATAACTTTAAAAACGAGATTAAATAAGGGTTAATATCCTTTGTCAAATTCCAAAAAATGCATCGATCAGCTAATTACCCGGCCACAGCAGTATAATATCCTTCACTTTATTTTTCATTGTGACTCGTCTCAGACCGGTAAGGGTCCGTCTCTTCCAATTTGGGCTACAATTAAACGTAAGCATTAATTACATTGGCCCCTACCCCCACTGTTTCTGCCTTATTTCCCTTTTGCTTATTCAGCGGGAGCTATCACGTTTTTATAATGTTAACTAGAAGTGGCCTTAGCCTTGAAGGTCAAATTCGTTTATTAGATTTAAAAAAAAAACCACAAACTGTTTGAGGAAATATGTGTAATCATTAATACCAGTATAGTAGTGTTGCAACAAACATTATTTTTTAAAGTAAATAAAAGAAAAAAGTAGCAGTAGAAAAACCAGCAAGTGTGCTTATAAGTAAATGAGTAAGAATACCTTATGCTTTATTTTTAAATCAAATACTTTAATATTACAGCACATCAATTTGCACACAGAGCATAGCCCAACTTTTAACATTAAGTGACCGCACGGGATTTTTGTTCTCCCGTTAACAAGCCACATCCAGTCATGGAACTTCAAAGACAATGTTACGATTTTATTGTAGGCAATTTACGGTGCGATATACGCGTCCCTTTAACGCCTACCCTCGTATAATTTGGATTGTGGGACTAATAAGAAAGAAACAATGCTAATGAAATAATACCTATTAATGAAGTGTCTACGTATTATTTTAATTAAAATTTCAATGTATTACGGTCAGACAAGTTATTTTAATGAAGGTAGGTGTTGTACAAGGCTTATATTATTAGCTTGGTTGCAAATAATATGGGTCGAAAGTCTGTTTTCATACTTAAGTTAAAAGTTAGCTTTAACTTAATTTAATGAATAATCGTGATGAATGACGTTTTTTATGGTACACTGGGGACGAAATAATAAGCATGCCTTTGAGCAAGATAAAATAATTAGAATTTAGTCCTAATTAATTCTTGCTCAAATGAATCAACCGAACACATTTTTGTGCGTCCCCCCGAAATAAAGCACTCACGCAATTTTGTACTATCAAGACGACAATAATTCATATAAACATTATTCTTGTAAATAATCAAATGACCTTTGGGTAGTCACAAATTATTCTCCGTCAGTGATAAATCAAGTCCCACGGGTGCCAGCAGCTCTGCCTAATTGTATTATTATTTATGGGCCTTATAGCAATATTGTCGTGTTTGCACAGTTTTGTGCAAACACTTCGCTGGACGCTCGTTTATTAGATCGGCGCTGGATTAAAATTAAATGGAGATGAACAATAATTTCTTGGTTGTTTATTGGGATTTATGATTTAGTTGAAGGCAGGGTAGATATATTTAATATAAGCCACATAAAAGATACTTCTCAGATGTTTCTGATGCATATTGGGCACAAACAAAACAATAGGTACTGCTGTATCTCTTACTAACAAGTCAAAATAGATAAGGTTCGGAACCGTGTAACTGCTTCACTGATTCAGCCTTCAGGACGCTATCTTTTAAAGTTGCAGATAAGTGTCGTTTAATTGACAGCTCTCGTTTACTTCTGTCCTGTTTTTGTTTCATCTGTAAGAAAGAGATAGCAACAGTTTCAATTAAATTTAGTTGGTGCCTGACAGTAAGACAGAAGTTTACACGTTCTGCTAAACGGGCCCACGAGAAAATCATTGAAATCTGCGTGTTAGGATGTGCGTGAGCAATTTGATCAGGGTTTATTTGAGAAGTTTCAAAACAGCAATTAACAGGTCTGTCGTGTGTTTTTAACCACCAGGTATGCAACAGGATTTAATTTCCCATTGTTTATTGTGAGAATGTTGTCGGACATCAGCACATTATCGACGACACTTACGCCATTTTCGAGACGAAAGAGTGATTTTTAGTTATACAACAAGCTGAACGTTTCCAGTAAAACATGGTCTGGCCTTGTATGAATTTCCTTTACTACTTTTTTTTTTAGATCCACTTATAATGGTTTTGTATAGTTTGATTGATCGTCGTGCTTACCTACTCGATAAAGTTCGATAAACAAGATTATAACATTGGATTGATGTACAACTAATATACAAGAATCTCTGGCCAAAATCATAATTTCATTGAAATCAACAATTCACAAATCCCTGAAATCCAAAAAACAAATCCATTACAATTATCAACGTCCAATTTAATACTGAAATGGAGTATTAAAACATAATTATTTTAGTTACACCAGGAAGCAGGGGTCTCGTCAGGCGTGATATTGATATTTAATTTAATAAGTCTGATATTTGAGGAAACGCAGGGTGATAGGGAAAATGCTCATCACTGTAACTATGTTCAGTAATTATAATTTTCATAGCTGTTTCTTAGAAATGACGGTACGTGGTGTGAAGAAGAAGAAGTATGAGGGAAAATATATTGCGTTGCTATTATTGATAAATTGCTTGGCAATCCACATCTACGTTTTCGGATACAAGCAGATAATAATGTTTACAAACGATTTTATTTATCATTGAAACGTCATTTCATTTAGTTGTAGTTTTCGTAATACTAAAATTTAGAGAAGAAAATGTTTACTTTCCTAAAATCATGCTTGGGTATTATAGTATCTGCTTACTACAGATACTTTATACTCACACTTATCATCCATATTCATACTTTTATTGATTTTACATTAGCATTTTACCAATCATTTCGTTTTTAAAAATATTTTCTTTATATCCTTTGTTGTGACATGTTTACTTCAAATTTGTCAGATGTCATTTACTTTTATTTTTGATTCTTACCAGCCAAATTCTTTATGAAGGTTTCATTTAGATTATATATTACTAAAAAATATTATCATCAATTCGTTAGTTCAATTGTTGTATTTTATAGTTAATTGCGAATATTTGCTATGTAAAGATATTCTGAGTTATATTTATAAAAATATTATGTGCAGGGTTTTTGACCATTGTTACTGGCCGTTTTTAATACTGGTTGCGTCTTACTAACGCAGCAGTTTTGAATCTGGAAATAAATTTCACGAAAGAAACGGAGGACCAGGGTATAAAAGGGATTTCTGACGGTTACCCTAGGTCAGTCAAGTCAAGAGCTCAGTCAAGTCTTCGGTAACGCCAATCTAAAGCAGGTTTGGCAGATGAACATGCCGGCTGAGTTGTCGATGCCGTTAGATAGAGCGCTGCGCACCATTTTACAAAGTGCTTCTCTATCCTGTGTTTCTGGAGGAGCGTTCTTCGTCTGGTGCTGCCGTGGCTGCTGCTAGCTGCAGTGAGGAAGCTGCTCTACGAGCTGACGAGCCTGGCACTGTCGGTACGTGTCTGCTGGTGGGTCCTGCCCAGCTGCCCTGCATCAATTTCGTCGTGGTCAAGCACGTCTTGATCATCACTTTCTACATCTGGATGTTTGTCTTTAGTTATTATCACGCTCTGCGGAGGCATTCAAAACGTTCCCGGCTAACCTGTCCTCCATTTTTTAAAATAATTTATTGTACTTTTCATATCATCTTTTATTAAATTCATTTTCCCCTAATAACCTTTTTTAATGTACAAATCTGTTTACTTCTTTTAGGGATTAAATATAATGAGCACCAAAAAATACTTTGAGATCCTAAGCTACGTTACCAAAAAAAAAATACTAAACACCAAAAAAATTGTATTCAAAGACCAAATATAGTAAATGATCACCAAATAAGTAAATGATCACCAAATTTTGTGGCAAGAAGAACTTAGGAAGCAAGTGCGAGCAAAGCGAGCTCGGGATATTGGGCACCCCGACTCGGACAGGTTAGGTTCGAAGGGGATGGCGGGGTCTAGTGAGCGAGCGGAGCGAGCGAACTAAGACCCCGACATCCCCTTCGTGTTAGGTTACTTTAAACCCTGCAGAGAGAAATAGGAGCCCCGCGTTGCGGGGCTCCGTCGAGTACGCCTTAGTTCGGAGCTGTGATTTTCAGGTTTTTAATTCTGGTGATCATTTACTATTTCTGGTGATAATTTACTATTTTAGGCAGTATAAAAATGTTTTTTAAGGTTATATTTACTTTATCTGGTGTTATGTTAAACATAAGCCCTTCTTTTATCACGAGGAGCAAGCACGTTTGTTACAGTATGAAAACATATATGTCGGCGTGAGCAAATTATTACGACTTAAAACGAAACGGAACGCTCTGTGACATCATCGCACCACTCAGTGAATCAGGCGAGTTGTGGAAGGGGTCGGCCTTTATAGGAGCGCCGAGCGATGTGGGGCATTCAAATTCTAGCGAGCGACCCGTCCACAACTCTAATTGTGACACGGTTCACGCCTGAATCATATTATCATCAGTTTAAATTTAATTATTGTTTTAATTCATTATTTTGTAATCATTTTTAAATTCGTATTAAAATGTTTCGATTTAATATTGATTTTCTTTAAAAATAATGGCAAATGACCATTCTCAACACGACGTGGACCCCGTAAGAATTCAGTGTCCGTCACCGATAATCCAGTCCGGCCATACTCGCGCCGAAATCAGAAGCGGGATCAACCGGGACATATCTTCGGTCCCATCCACCCTCAATGATGGAGAAACGGATGGCTCTAGCACAAAACAGATGCTGGCCACGGGTGATAAATAAGACTGTAGCTCCGACGCGAAGACCAAGATTACGTGACATCTATATAGCATCCTACAATCCAGATGGTGATGTCCCAATTCGAGACTGGTGCGAGCACGTCGATCGAGCCAAAGCACACCGGGAGTTGGCTGACCACGAAGTTTGTATTAAGATTGTGAGTCTATTGCAAGGACGAGCCAAGACTTTTGGTGATGCGTGGCTTGTAAAATCACCTGTCTGGAGGGAGATGCGAGAAGCATTGATACAAACGTTCGAACCTGAAGCACGTTACTCCACTGATGTCCATAAGGTGAGCAACTTCTAATTTGATGTCTAATCTAGCAGAATCGATAACCGAAGGTGGCATAGTTGAAAACGAGTGATAAGCGGCAATAAAGATACTGACGCTGTGGAAGCCATTGCATTGTATTGTATAGCGGGCTGGTTTCCGCAACTCCACGTCTAAAGCGCGTATTTTGCGTACGGGTGGGAACTTTATTCGATCCACCCTAGTTCCCCGAGGGTTACCGAAGTACTTTGCCCTCTAAGTTGCAACCTCTAGGCAGTGTAGAAGCACGTGGGCTGCTGTCTCGTTTTTCTCCATGCAGGCTCTGCACAGTGGGCTATCTGTGACTCCTAGGACAAGGAGGTGTTTATTAAAGGAGCTGTGCCCAGTGATGGCGGCTGTGACTGTGCGGAGGTGTAGCTTTGTCAGCCGGAGAGCTCGCTTGGTAAAGCGGCCGTCTATAGTAGGAAGTGCTTCCTTGGCCTGCCTACACTCACCGTGGTGTTGCCACAGTTTGTGGTGTTGTTCATTGGTGCATTTCCTTACCAGAGTTCGTAGATACCCGAAGGACAGTGGCAGGAGTCTGGACCCACTGCTGCCATGCTCGAACCCGTTCTGGCGAGTTCGTCCGCTGCATCGTTGCCCCGGGAATCGCTGTGACCTTTAATCCGTTGTATGGCTATGTTGTTGTGATTACCGACCTGGTTTAGGCGCTGGTGACACTCTTATATTAACCCGGAGTTGACCGTGTGGTTGTCTAGTGCTAACAGCGAATAGTAGTCCTCAACCTTTCTTGCTAGGATGGCTGATGCGGCTAGGGAAATACCCGTGCATTCTGCCTGAAATACCGTGTTATGGACCCACAGTGTTACGGCTATATTTATTTTGAGATCCTTCGTGAAGATCCGCAGCTCAGCTGGATTTAACCCCTCACAGTGGTGGTCCTCATGGAGCTGGATCTTGTACTTTTGTCGAATATAAATTGTTTGGGTAAATGATAAATGATGTTTATTTTGCAAATAGGTTTTTACAAACACTTTTACACGTCATTTTTTTTTAACTATTTGGGGCCGGTGTTTTGTACCTGACTACTCTGAGAAGAAACAGCCGAAACAAACTCAGAGGTTCTCTGTTAACTTGCTACTCTTTTAAAGTCCAGACATTCCTCAATTTACATGAGGACTATGCAGATTAGTATCTGAAATGGTCTTTTGAAGAAAGAACCACACAGATTTGAGTGGACCTGTCCAGTCAGTGCAAGCATTTGTCAGTTATCGTGTAGCTCGACTCTGGTACTAGATCGTTTATGGCTCTCACCAGGGGGAACTCGTTGTAGAATCCTTCCAGTACCGCGGTGTATTGCGTGTCTTTTTACACCAGAGTTGAAAGTGTTCTGAGGCGTGCGGCCGCCATTGTTGCTTCTTGTTGTATGAACAGATGGAGCGGCGGAAGCTCCAACATGGCTTTAAGAGCAGCTGTCTGAGTGGACCTCATGCAGCCTATAATTGCCATAAAGGCAAGCCTCTGCATGCGTTGAAGTTTGTACGATGCTGAGACTAGTGTGATGCGTGGCCACCAGACCACTGCCCCGTACGAGATCATGGGACGGATCAACACACAGTATAGACAAAGTATCATTTTGGGGGATAGGCCCCACTTCTTACCTATCATCCTCCTGTACTGCCAGAGGGTGATGCATGCCCTGTTAATTTTGTTGTGTAAGTGACTGCTCCAGTTTTACTTACTGTCTAGGATGACTCCCAAGTGTTTGACTTCGGTAGCTGACTGAAGTTCTGTATCGAATAATTTAGGTAGGCGATAGGGCCCTAAAGTTCGTTTATGGGTAAACATGACTAATTCAGTTTTAGTGGGATTGACTGAAAGGTCGTATTCCCTGCACCATCCACAATGCGTAGCGCCTGTTGAAGCCGTTATTGGCTGCATGGATAATGAGTATCTTTGCTCAAAATTGCTGTCCAGTAAGTGCACAACTGTCCCCGAATTAATTTCTGTTGCAGCCACAATCAGGCCACAAGAACCACGCCAAGGCAAACCGCCTGCCAAACGGCCCAGGCTTAGGAACGATCAAGAAGAACCGATAGTATGCTTCAAGTGTGGCAAGACAGTTCAAGCAAATTGCAACAAAGCAAATGGCAAACTGAACGACCCAAAGCCATTACTGAGCGAAAACACCAGAGAGGAGTCTGGGATTCGAACGGAACGCCCAAAACTCAAATGGAATTATTGCAACAAAACTGGACACATTGAAGAGAAATGTTTTAGGAAGATGACAAACGAAGCTGAAAAACTCAATGTAGCACTGGAACATGACGAAATACTTACCCCAATGGCATCGGATAAAGAATGTTTTCGCTGTCATTACGTTTCACATTGTCGATGATCAAGAAACACCATACCTATGATCTAATGATTTGAACTGAAATCATAAAAGGCACTGGCTTGAATATTCTGGTTACTTAACAAAATGCTTAAGTAGTAAGAAGCTCGCCTTCAACGGTTCAAGCTACTGAGGACGCTTTAAGCAATTTGGATACCGATTTCACTAATGAAGAGGAAAACTAACTACTATTACCTATATAACACTATTCAGAGGAAGACCAAACTAAGTGGCACATGACCAGCTACGGTTAGCACCGAAACTTGGAGAATGCATCGACCAGGGTACCGTGTCGGCGAAAGATGAGTCTATAACATTGGAAGGTGAACTCAAGTTAAGTTACATTTACACTATTTGCATTTTGTACCCGTGTTCTGTAATGACTGTTCTGTATTTAAGTTTGTTGAGGACATGGGCCTCCAAACATTTTATTTGATATGGTTTGTTGAGGACAGGGGCCTCCAAACCATGAGACTGATATAATTTGTTGAGGGCAGAGGCCTCCAAATTTTTGATGCCGTTATTAAGAGTTCGTTGAGGACGGAGGGCCTCCTTGCTCTTAGTAATGTGTTTGAGTTGTAGCCATTTCATGTTATTATTGAGATTTCGTTGAGGCCGGAGGCCTCCTTTCTCTTGATAATATGTTTGGTTGATGTTAATAACACCAGTTTGTTGAGGACAGGGGCCTCCAAACTGAGACTGATAAAATTTGTTGAGGGCAGGTGCCTCCGAATTTTTGATGCTGTTATTAAGAGTTCGTTGAGGACGGAGGGCCTCCTTGCTCTTAGTAATGTGTTTGAGTTGTAGCCATTTTATGTTATTATTGAGATTTCGTTGAGGCCGGAGGCCTCCTTTCTCTTAATAATATGTTTGGTTGATGTTAATAACACCAGTTTGTTGAGGACAGGGGCCTCCAAACTGAGACTGATAAAATTTGTTGAGGGCAGGTGCCTCCGAATTTTTGATGCTGTTATTGAGAGTTCGTTGAGGACGGAGGGCCTCCTTGCTCTTAATAATGTGTTTGAGTTATGGCCATTTCATGTTATTATTGAGATTTCGTTGAGGCCGGAGGCCTCCTTTCTCTTAATAATATGTTTGGTTGATGTTAATAACACCAGTTTGTTGAGGACAGGGGCCTCCAAACTGAGACTGATAAAATTTGTTGAGGACAGGGGCCTCCGAATTTTTGACGCTGTTATTAAGAGTTCGTTGAGGACAGGGGCCTCCTTGCTCTTAGTAATGTGTTTGAGTTGTAACCATTTCATGTTATTATTGAGATTTTGTTGAGGCCAGGGGCCTCCTTTCTCTTGATAATATGTTTGGTTGTAGGCAAAGATGACCCGTTCATTGTGATAGTTGTGTGATTTTTTGATACTGTGGTATCTTTTCTCTTATTGCAGAGTTATGAGGTCAGTGACGACCTTTTAGCAGAATGGCCGTGTCGGCGTGAGCAAATTATTACGACTTAAAACGAAACGGAACGCTCTGTGACATCATCGCACCACTCAGTGAATCAGGCGAGTTGTGGAAGGGGTCGGCCTTTATAATACGGAGCGCCGAGCGATGTGGGGCATTCAAATTCTAGCGAGCGACCCGTCCACAACTCTAATTGTGACACGGTTCACGCCTGAATCATATTATCATCAGTTTAAATTTAATTATTGTTTTAATTCATTATTTTGTAATCATTTTTAAATTCGTATTAAAATGTTTCGATTTAATATTGATTTTCTTTAAAAATAATGGCAAATGACCATTCTCAACACGACATGGACCCCGTAAGAATTCAGTGTCCGTCACCGATAATCCAGTCCGGCCATACTCGCGCCGAAATATATTTATCAGTTAATTTATAATACTGTAGTTTCCATATGCGCTGTTACGGTTTCTGTTCAAGAAGCAATCTTTATGTCATCTTTTGAGAAAATTCTACCCACGCTTTGCAAATGAAAAAAAAAACTACCTTAAAAATATTTCGAACCAGTTCTCATTTAACGCTACGTGCTTTCATATACCAAATTCCATAAATAAAACCGTTAAGAAACTACGGAACCTGTACACGGAAATGCATAAACGAGCAAAATAAGCGCAGAGCTTAGTATGCACACAGTTATGCTCAGTTACCCGTATTCGCCTGCGGTTAAGATAAGGGGAGGTTGCTATGCCCGTTTCCTCTTCGGAACGTGTCTTTGCACTATCTAGAAATTTTGAAGTTGCAACTGCATGAAGCGAATAATAATCCGGCCAGCATTATTATTTCGTCGTTTGGAGTTTTTTTTTTCTTCGTTTGATGTTGAGTAATAAGGTCTTTTTTGGTTAATTTATAACTAAAACTGCTGCTGCAGTTTTAGTTATAAATTAAGGCAATTCCCGTTCACCCGGTGTTTCTTTGTCGGAAATAGGTCAACCTATCTGCGCACGTGCAGAGCCAGCAGGCAACTTAATCATTCAGTGTTTTGTCTTTTTCAAAGAAGCGTATGACATAATTTATGTAAGACTTAAGAAAGATACCAAGAGTTTCCAGACTTCAAACAAGTACGAACCTACATTAGGGTATCTTCCAAATAAAGGTGCGTCGAACAAAAAGGACAAATTACGTCATTGTAACTTCAACACAATTCATTTAAAACTGAAATAAATTACTTTCACTTAGACAAAAGGGTTCCAAAGAATACACGGAAGGGAATCCTGGCACATCTAACTTAGTTAAAAAAAACCGATATCTACGTCAGGGTCCATTCTGCCACCTACGGCATTCAACCACAACTCTTGAAAAAACCTTTTACTTTAAGTTTCTGAACGAAATTTACCTTTCAGTCGTTACACATATACTTCAGCTTATCTATTATAATATAAAATAGAAATTATACGGAACTGGTTCTCATGCAAGCCAGTGTACTTCAGATAAGCCTGGTATGGTATAAGTTTGAAACCTCACTAAGATAATACGGCAATTGGGAACAAAATTTACGAAGAAAATCAAATACTTGGAATTGTAAAGGTTTCAAGTAAGGTAAGTAAAGCTTGTCAAGTGACTGTCAAGTAGTACAACGTCTGGGATTTTCTTTCATCGATTACAAATTGATACTGATTTCGAGTGTGTCTTGTTGAACTTCGACGAAATCTTTTGTTTGACTGAATTTTTTCGGCGATCACAGAACTTGACCGATATATTTCAATATTTGAAGATTTTTTTGGTTGATCTAATACGAGATTTTACGTTATCTGACCCAGTGCTGTGATATATCGTTTGTGAAGAAGAAGATGATGCAAATTCAGTTACTACGATTTACGCTTTCTTTGAACATTATTACACAATAAAACCTTACTTGAAATTCAAATTACCCACCAAAGAAAACAGATACAAAAGTTTCTCAAATAAGATTCTCAATTTAGAGAGACCCCACTTAAAATTGTGAGGCTCGATAAAAAGGTCTGCTTTCATTTAAACAGAATTTATTTTTATTAAAAGTCGATACTAGGTCGTATACTCCTGTTGTCCGAAGAAAGGCACTTTGAACGTAATCTCATGGATTGGTAAAATTCAATTTGCTCGTTGCACTAGCAAAACAATAAGCTATACACCAAGTTTCGATACGGACTCGTATCGATATTCGATGAAAAAAGTTGTATCATTTGTGCGGGGTTGTTGATTGAAAAAGTTTGTTTAAATGCAATATCCACTGTACCGATGCAGCTTGTAATATGTTTAGTAACGAAACTAAGAGACAGGTATACAAATAATATACTGTAGATGGGGCGTTGAAGAAGTTCGTAGGAACAGACGAAGTATATATACTTTCTCCAGTGAAATAACCTTTTTTTGCACAATAATATACAATTTGCTGGTATGCTGCGTAAGTAAGTACGCCTTGAGTGTTTTGACTTCTACAAATGAATTATTTTAAGTCTTGCCAACAGAGGCAAACTGAAACGGACAGAAACTTAAGTGAATGAGTAATCTAATGGAAGCATAGCGGAGAGACTCGAATTCAATACCAATAACATAGTTACAAGATGTCCTACAAAGGAGAATGCGTCACTGGGTATAGGCGGCCATGAAGCACAAACTTTGTAAGAAAGGACGTGAGATATCGCAAAGTTCTCTGCAATCCATAGAATTTGGACGTAGCGCGTAGTTTCGTTCCGAATAACTTTGACAGTTCGAAAGTGACTTAGAAAAATCAGGCATTCTAATTGTATGTTAACATTTCAGACAATTGCCGAGTTTCATGAATGAAAAAATGTTATGACCGACGTTGTGAAGTGACACGTTCGTGATTGAGAAACTGGTGGCCATATTTTGCTTTAAAAAGGGTAAGTGACTTGTCGGTTTGGAAACAAGATGGTGGTACGCTTGATGTTTAATGTATGGTCGCTACCTAACCGCCTACTGACATCTACAAGATTAAATTATATTTATTAAATAATTATCAAAAACTCTTCGAAATACGACAGTTACTCAACAGATACGTCTTTTGTACATACTTTTACTACTACATCGAAAAGCAAAGATTTCATTTGTCAGACCCAATGATGTGCCCATCTTCACCACTGAAACCACAACGCATTTCATTCAAAACAAAACAAGATCGAACCCTCAACGTTCCTATTGATCGACAACAAATCACTCAATCACAACCATATAATCGGAGCAAGTAAGTCCGCTGGTTATCCGTATCCGCATTATCCGCACTGGCGGGAATAGTGCGGATATTGCCCCTCAAATTATCCGTTGACCGCTTGTAATCCGTTCGACGCCACACGCCACGCACCAATGCTTATTGAGAACGATGAGCTATTATTACTAATATAGTAGAAATGCGTTAGCATTGTGTCCAGTTTAATTGAGTCGGTAATTGAGTCAAAATGAACTTATCAGAGGGAATAGGTCTATTTATCACGATTACTATCGGGTACCCTTTCTGAACATTGCAATTAATGGTATCTATCTATGAATCAGACCTCATGATGACTTTGATTTACGATTCACACTTCTTTATTCTGTTTAGCGTATTAGTATAGGGACACATACTGTAATAGTCTCCAGCCCCAGGTAAGCCGAAGCAAGGAAAACCTGCTCAGGAGATTCATTGAAAATTCTACCCTGTTTCATATTTTGATGGCTGGTGGGGAAGCCTCGCGTCATGCATGAGGTTGTGGTTTTTGAATCCGGGTACCAATGTGTTCTTTCTCTTAGAAATCACTGACAACGGCGAGGAAAAATATCGCGAGGAAATTGATAAGACTGAAACTTTCAAACCACCTTGACCAAGCATGTTTGTTGCTCGTGCTTTCTGTTTATGAGAACATGTCTTTGCCTTGCAGTGTGACAGTAACAGACATTAGTGGTGATATCCTAGTGGTGTGACTGTCGGACTGCCAAGTAATGTCTAGAGTTTGACCCAAGAGACGCACCTCTGAATTTTCAGATTTAGGTATGTGCATTGTATAATTATCACTTGCTTCAGTGAAGGAACACATTGTGAGGGAACCAAACCACCATGCGTGAGAAATATTTCACGACGGCATGTTAAGCCAAATCAGTGGCCCATAGGCGGCATAACATACATGACACCACGTTACCATCACAAAAAATAAAGAAAGAAGTAACAGGCTAACATAACCCTCTTTTGGCTTCT
Source organism: Cerastis leucographa (assembly GCA_963082945.1). Taxonomy (NCBI): domain Eukaryota; kingdom Metazoa; phylum Arthropoda; class Insecta; order Lepidoptera; family Noctuidae; genus Cerastis; species Cerastis leucographa. Next base: position 11,574,976 of record OY720356.1, on the reverse strand, counting down.
TTGTCCTTCTGAAACAGTTTAGCACTAACTGCAGTACCTAACTGGGAAACTACCACCACTGATCGAATATTCATAACACTATTAACAATAACATAAACTACTCACCACGACGTCCCTCGCGTCGTATCATTAAGCCTCATCTAATCACTGGCTCATGATGCGTGACTCCGACTGATAAATGCATTATGGAACTGAACGTACTAACGTTTGTCATTACGTGGTCGGCTTCTAGTCTTATCTGTGGTATTGAGCTTCTAGGCTTGGCTTAGTATTTCATGAAGTTTGGACAGTATTGGGGTACTTTATCTTGTTCAATACAAACTGTTTGAACTTGGAAATTAATACTGGGCAGTTGTTTGTTTGTGAGCACTTATTTTTTTTTGTTATGAATATTTAATATATATTTTTTTATATTACTTGAAACAGCATTTTGATGAAAACACATCTAAATCGTTAACTACTAATCTCTCATTATCATGAGATTTGGAAAATTGTTGTAGCGGCCCTGGAAGAGGTGGCGAGATGGCCTAGACGTGCATAACTTAGGCTAGTTCGAGGTGTGTTATAATGAAAAGAGTACCTGGAATGATAATTCAGAATGAGGAAGAGGCGTTTCCCCAGCCGTCGGAAACTTACAGCCACAGAAAAAAAGCCTGAGGATTGCCTCATTGCCTCTTATTGTAAGAGTTTCAGTTTTTTTAAGATCTTTGTAATCAGAACAGTTTGTTCAGTATGATTGAAAATTCTTAATGCGATAGATGATCTAATTTATTTACTTGTTTATTTGTGGTTCATGTATCTAAATTAATTTCTTGTTTAATTATTTTGCATGTATTGCTACTTTTGTATGCCCTAGAGGCAAAACATAGCGCCCTCAATGTATTAATACCAAATAAGAACTTGTAAGGTACCTATGTTTTACAATTAATAAATGAATATGAATATGAACAGTACTTTTAGAGATTGCTCTAGAAGTACGGATCCGATTACGAAGATCTTTAACTGATAACAGGCTGAACGCCACATAGTGATTTATAATACTGTTGACTGTTATGCGTACGAAGTCATGGGCAGAGGCTAGTTTATTATAAAGTAGACGCTTATTGAATGTATAAAAACAGCAGGAAATATACAAGCATAGATAATTGTGACTGGTGAAAAGCTTTTATTGACCCACGATATAAGTAAGGGTGTAGGTATTAGCTGTGTTTGTATTCTTGTTCCTACGATGATGTTTTTCGGGGCATTCATTTAACATGCTTTTCATTAAAGTAAAGATAACATACAATCGCTTAAAGTTTATGGATGCATAAAATGGGGTTAGTATGCTTATTTTGCTCTTTGTCGCAATAAAATCTTCGCGGATTAAAATTATGTGACTTTTACGAGTTCCTTATTCCACCTAGCAGATGACGCTATGAAAATTTTATTCTGGCCTTTATCCATATCAAAGTCGTCCCTTAGATCACTTTTAATTCTATGTTTTTTTTTTTTTAATAATAAGTAAGGATTTTTTTTAAGCTAAGCTGTTGAAGCTAAGTTTAGAAGCGAATGGGGTGTCAATATTCATAAAATATATTACAAAATTCTCAGCGATTGTCTTTGTTAGTATGCACTTTGAATATTATTTAATTAGTTTCACTTTTCTATGTGATCTTTATTTTGAAGTGAAACTTCTTATGCGACTTCCAACAAGTTTAACGCTATCATGTAGGGGGAATCTTTTCTTAAACTCACTAAGAGATGGCAGTATTACAAGATTTGTGACTAAGTACGTAGTTCTACTAGATACGCAAGATGGCGTGCAAACAGTCATGCACGACTCTTCGGTGTGACCAGCCTTCGCTCAATTTCCATGAGTAGAATAACCTTGATAAACTTATATAGAAAACAACAAAATATTATTTAAAAGCTCAATAAAATAACAAGAGTGATTGCGTGGCACTCGAACGTATGCGTGTAGTATTACGATGTTTCATTTTTCAGCGCGGAGGGACTCCACGCACTATTTTTATTACAAGTGTATCGTCATACTGTTGGGCGATGTTCTTCATAATCATAACCCTATCTCCCTGTGATTCTTAATGACCTGCTCCAAAATTGTGCCGAACATAAACTGGGATCAATAGGTACAAACTTAGATTGTTCAGTTATAGAAGTTAGTATACCTGAAAACATGACGTCAGGCACCTGCATGACCTAGATCCATTGCCTTACATTGGTAAGGCAATGGACTAGGTCATGCGTGGGAACACAATGTTAGGGACCGACCGAATAAAGGGATTATTTAGGTACAAACTATAGGTACAAGGGTAGTTTTTTGTTTTTTAAATAGTAGATACGTATAGTGAAAAGTCCCACCCACACTTCGTTAGTTTTGTTTAAGTCAGAGGGTGAGCGGGCTCAAATTCAACCTTGGAATTGCTTCGGAGATATTCGTACAGGTAAACTAAAAAACCCATTTGCTGTCCCGGAAATCGAACTAAGGATCCGACGCTCAGCATTCGCGCTAGTAATCACTAAACCAAAGAGCAAGGCAAAAGGAATCTACAGAGATTTTTTGTGACTGCGCCTGACCTACTAATTAAGTCCAAACGCTGCATTTCAGAGATTAACTTTAAAAAATCGTCGTAAAAACTTCTCAAGCTCTTGAATAACACTGAAAACCTGCACTTTGACTGCACTGTTTCTTTAAGCTACACATTATTCAGTGGGCTTATTTGCCACACGTCCTCACCTCTCGGCTAATTGCTGGGGCACGTTAACCGGATTTAAGTTACAATCTGGTTACCTAACGTTTAACGAATTCAGACGGAGTTAGTTAGTGAGTGTACGTGAACAAGAGCTTTACGAAATCCATTGTTGCGAATTAAATGAACAGTTTTAAGTATCTTAAGTGAAGGTTTGGAAGTCTCTAAGTTTCAAGCTTTTAAATAAGTTAGAGAGTTGAAGTAGTTGCATGTAACGTGCATAGTAAGGAGGAAAGGAAGAGTGATTGATTTAAAATGATTAGTTTTTGATTTAAAGTTGAAATTAATTGTTTAATGAAATGGACCAACTGAAGCTGATCGCAAAATTAAAGTGTGATTATATGGTATCATTGATAAGTTTTCATGTTACTCAAAAAGAAACCTTAACAGTAGATAATAAATATCCATCGCCTAATAGCTGCACTCGAAATACTCTTTCACTTAAAATAACGATCAAATCGAACCATTTCAAGCTATCGAAACGATAAAAATGGGATTAGGTGCAATTCTTGATTACTCGTATTTTTAGCAATTCAACCTGCGTTTGCCAAAAATCCACCAGCGTCCGTTCTCGACAAATCCTTTTCACCAAGACAAATATAGGAAAAATCCAAAAAAGCATTTAGCTCGAACGTAAACTGACGGTCGGCTGGACGTGTGCCAAGTAGCAGATTCTGTTCGATTCTTGACTCTCAACGTTCATAAAACGTCGAACAAATGCACCATCGCACTCTCTACAGTGAGAATAAAAAACACCTACTAAACTGCCATAAAGACAATCTTTGTCAGAAACAAAGTGTAGATATTCTTTTTGAACGACGTAGTCGGCAAACTCATGGAAGTTTTCATAAAAATGCAAATTCCACCGCAACGTATTGCCGCCGCCTGTCTGCGTCTGCACTCAGTACTCCTTCATTAAATGTAAATTCTTTATCACGCTCTTTTGACTCGTTCACTGTTAGTTATTAAGGCATACAACAGTGCCATCAAGCCGACATCCGACATGATTTTTCATTACAATTTGAGCTTTATTCTCGCAAGGCTAGATTTCAGTTTTTCTTGGGATCTAGTCCGGATTATTACGCACGCAAAAATGTACTTACTATTCATTTTATTTGTCACATCCGCAGCATTTTAATTATTACAATACTTGTGTTGTGCCTTCTTTTTAAAGTTAATATGAAAAAATATTTCATCCAATTTGTGTAACAATATGGTTAAAGTTATTTTGTGAACAACAATGTTATTATTATGCCTTTTACTTTGTGCATATTTCACAAATAACATTTCACAAACCTGTTCACCACGTACCATATCGTATCGATTTTCGTACAAGGCTGTTATGTATGCATACATCGTTGCTTCCCCTTCAGAGCAATTCATGGGTATATCTTATGACAAAAGACTGTATCAATAAATCGAAGTACTCAAGCAATATCCCATCTCGGACGTCATAAAACTTCACATTTTAAGCGCATCTGCATCAAAACTCCATTCGGCACCCACAGTCATATTTTATCCCTTTTTATCACAACCGCTTGCATAAGTACGACTAGTATTCTTTTTCAATGACAAAGATTCGCTTTCTGAATAGCAAAAGCGGTGAATCTCACTTTTTCAAGAGGCAAGGGTCGTTTCGTTTATCGATCTCGTATCGTGAACGCGGTAGGAATCCCAATCGAGTTTTCGATGAAATTTCTGAGACGAAGATCTTTTTCCTTGTGTATGTTTTTTTCGTTGCAGCACTTAGAATGTAAACGTTTTGATCAGACAGGTTTATCTGTTGTTTGACTATTTATTAAAGAGTTTATTGTTTTGGTACAGAATAGTGATGTAAGATAACCCCTTCACCGCCTTTTATGATCGCTGTAGCTCAGAATAGTTTCATGGAGCATGGAGGATTTGCATCGTGTTTTTTGTGTGTGAAGTTGTTTGATAGGAAACAATGTCAACATATAGGTAGGTGGGTAGAACACCATAAATACTAAAGTAGGACTTTTAAACAAGAGTTTGTTTCTGGGAATGCCCACTTGTCTCTACCGTTAATTTATAATTTGCTATTCAAGAAAAACACGGAAAAAAATGACCGTCGTGTCTCAGAGAATGCTAAATGGCTTTGAGCCCGTAACGAACTTATTCAGAAGAAAAAGGAAGAGCAAAAAGGAAGTATCTATTTTTCAAAGTAAAGCAAACCCTGAGGAAGGGCGACACGGTGACGGTTTTTCTTTTGCTGAGAAAACGTAGATTACTATAAACATTGTTGTTTAATAAAAAAAAATGCTAGTTAAGTTTGCTATTATTATTATTAATTCATTTATTTCAGACAAAGTCCATACATTTTACTAGTTAAAAATTAAAATTCAATAAAACTCAACTATGCTATAGCTATGGTGTACAATGTTTCTTTACGATACGATAAACTCAGCGGAAAAGGGTGGTTGTTGATCAATCACTTTGATCAGTAAATGGCAGAAGTGTTTCTTTTTCTAAAACTGCCACCATGAAAGTTGCAAAATCACGGTAACAGTTTAATACTTTTTTTTTATTCTTGTCGTACGTTGGCATCATAGGTAGATAGGCAATTGCCACTAAGTAAATTTATATTGATAGTTATAGTATCGCAATTAAAAACTCTGACCTACAAAACGGTCTCAACAGTTGAACCTGTTCTTACCTAACTTACCAGATCTATTTTGCAACTGAGGACGTAACGACTATCTTTACGTTATGAAATTTACTATTCCTCGATACTAAATTATTCCATGACATTTATTCTATACGTAGTGTGTGCAGCAACATTTTCAGGGCGTCTACACGCGTATGCCAGCAAATAAAACTGCATTGAAATGTTTAAACTGAAACTTGAAACCCGGAACAATGTGTACTTTCGTTTAGAAGTCTTGAGTTTCAGAAATATAGAATAAGTTGCTTTTACAAGATTGTTGTAAGCTGAGATATGGGATTGTGTAGTGAAAAAGCGGGAATATTCCTCTGATTAGGTAAACAATTATTAAGATATTTATCTTGACAACTTTGAAGCCAGAGAAATTAATTGTTTACCAAATTGACCACTAATGTAAATTTTCCGTTTATTGTTGTACATTGCAACTGCGACTTTTACGAACTGTCTATATGTCATCTTTAACCTGCCTTTATACCAATTTATTTACGGCCGGGCGCACCATAACTTCTTCTTCCATACATCTCTATTACCTACTTGTCATCTCATCAGACAACTCCTTTCTTGCCATATCATCTTTCACATAGTCCATTCCTTTCTTTGGTCTTCAGCCCAACTCTTTTACACTTACTTTACCTTATAGGTTACACAGAAAATTGATGAAGTGATAAACAATTAATTCCCAGAAACGCAAAGCAAGATTTCAATATGTTCCAAAATCTTAGAACTAAAATTCTTACATTCCGACGACCTTGAACCCAACGAGAATTCAAACGTAATGAAATTACAATGATTTTCTCTCACTTTTATAAAAGGTGAATAACAAGAGAAATCAAGGACAGCCAAAACGTATATTAAATTGTAGATTTGATTATTACTAAGAAAACTGAAAATTTATTCCTATACCAGCATAATCTATATATATAAAAGAAAGTCGTGTTAGTTACTTCACTTATAACTCAAGAACGGCTGAACCGATTTAGCTGAAAATTGGCAGGGAGGTAGTTTAGAGCCAGGAGAAGGACATAGGATACGGTAGGGTAGGGTAGGTAGGTAGGGTAGGGTAGGGTAGGTAGGTAGGGTAGGGTAGGTAGGTAGGGTAGGGTAGGTAGGTAGGGTAGGGTAGGTAGGTAGGGTAGGGTAGGGTAGGTAGGTAGGGTAGGGTAGGTAGGTAGGGTAGGGTAGGTAGGTAGGTAGGGTAGGTAGGTAGGTAGGGTAGGTAGGTAGGGTAGGGTAGGTAGGTAGGTAGGGTAGGGTAGGTAGGTAGGGTAGGGTAGGTAGGTAGGGTAGGGTAGGTAGGTAGGGTAGGGTAGGGTAGGTAGGTAGGGTAGGGTAGGTAGGTAGGGTAGGTAGGTAGTAAGGGTAGGGTAGGGTAGGGTAGAGTAGGTAGGTAGGGTAGGGTAGAGTAGGTAGGTAGGTAGCGTCGGGTAGGGTAGGTAGGATAGGGTAGGTAGGTCGGATAGGGTAGGTGGGTAGTAAAAAGTGCATTGCAACGCATGCTGGGTACAGCTAGTAATGTAATAATAATATAATTATCACTAAATTCGGTGAAGAAAAACATCGTGAGGAAACCAAACATGCCTGAAATATATTTCTCGACGGTGAAAAATAAAGAATAGGTAGGTAGGGATTCCATACCTAGTTTATGAAATTCCTCTGACAAACACAATTATCAGAAACGATTACGTTTCACAAAACTTGGGGAACTTACCCTGTGCAATTTGACAATTCACCTGTCGTTTACCGTTCTCGTCTATGTCTGCTTTCATGACCTTACCGAAGAGTTTGAGACACTTGGAAGTCTTAGACAAGGTAACACTGTGGTCCAATCCAACTGAGAAGTCGTATAAATTGCTACACTGTGTTTATAGAAGAAAAGCAATTACATTCTATAGTAATAGAAAATAATTGAATAGATTTTTAATTGAACAGAAACAGTATGAATTTCGGCGAATCTTTTAAAAATAGTCAAAACTGAACTATTTTAAAAGACTTTTGAATTTGGACTAAGTTTGATAAAAAATGCATTTATAGCTGATATTTTGCGGTCTTAACAAAAAATTAAGGCAACAGATAGATATGTATGTCTTTACTATCTACACCATACAAATTACAATTTACATAAAGGAAAACATTTCTTGGTTGACACAAAGGGCGGTCTTATCGCTTGAAGCAATCTTTTCAAGATTACCTTTGGATGGATTAGAGGAAGAGGGAGAAAGGCTGCTGCAGGTAGTCTGTGGTGTACTATTAACATAATACATACATACTTATAGCGTACTCGTATTGTAATCTATATAAAATAAGAGCAAACAACCATGTATAGTAAACAAAAGTGTTTTTTTTCGAAATACGCTTCTGATTAAATAAGGCAAACAGGAGAAGCTTTGCAACCTCAACAAACTTAAGCGTATCCAATATCAACAATATCTTTGAAAAATCATAACTAAGTTGTAGGCGTCATGAATCTACTATTAATACATAGCCTCAAGCCACGCTGCTCCAATTTGTTCCAATTCCAAAGTTTAAACAAACTTTGTACGAAACTTTGCATGATTCCCGTGATTAAATCGATTTCGGATTGCCGGTGAAATTCCGAAACTGCCGATTCGTCGTTAGAAGTAAACGGCTCACCGAAGTTTTGGCACGTAAAATTTTAAATCCGAACATTATTCGGTTCGGTGCTAACTTTATTTTGGTTTTAATTCTAGAAGTTTTGTTTAGTTATTTTTCACCTTTCGTGTCGTTTTTAAAATAGTTGAGGGATGGTTTTTCTGTTTAGAAACTTTTTTGTGTGTTTGACTTGCGCATTGCTGGTATTCTTTGCTCTTTGATCGATGTTGGCGCATTACTGAATGCAAAGTGATTTTACTGGGAACCTTAAACTCATCAATGCTTTGACTACCGTTTACCTAAAAAAGTTACAATTGAGCCTAGCGATTAGTGTTTTATCACAAGAATTGGATCATTTCGTTTATCGCAGTGAAAAGCGATCTACTTGTCACTCAACTACTAGGCTTGTAAAGCAAAAGCGTCTTATCTTTAAAAATATGTTATTTTGGTACTTTCATAATAAATTCAACAAAGTGAAATTCAAAGAAGACTAACCTCATTTCAGTATCTATGAGCGCATCACACCTCCCATTGACCGTCGGTCTCAATTCCAACAACAGAATTAGATCTGGACCAAACTTGGATTCGAACAGTTACACTAATAAAGCGCGAGTCGGTAAAGTTAGCCGAGAGAATTTGTGATAACGTTCTATTCAGTCAAGTTTGCCTGCAAACTCCAAGAAACTGGGAATCTAATACTTTGTTCAATCACGATATTTTTCAACACGCCAAATTTCATTAACGGTTTTCTTCTTATTGTTTTAGAATGCATCTGTGAGACACTGCAGTGGATGAACATTTTGGGACTAGCAAATTTTTTTCCCGTTTTCTTGTATGGTAGAAGACTTAAAAAGTAAATATTAAATTGGAGTTTTATAGGCCCCGAATTTAAGATGTTTTATTTGGTTATCAAAGTTACTCTTGTTGGGTTGAATTTCTTAGACAACGTTAAAAAGGTTAAGTGTTTAAATAGGGGCCTGAAAATTCTACAAGCTTAAATAGATTACGTCTGTTTTCTGTTACTTATGTCATGGATCTTTTCTCTACGATGTCTTTAAAAAACGGTATTCTTTCAACATTTTGTGCGTAACATTTTTAAATTAATGTACGGTTTTGTTACCAGCAATGGAAATTTAGAAACCACAAACTGAAACTGCATCCCATTTAAATTGGATGGTTCGCCGGCTTAATTGTTTGTCACAACATTAATTCACAATTTGCACAGTAATCCAACTAATCGTATTCGTAATGACGTCACAGCAACTACGGCACATGTGTCGACTCTCGGTCGACAATTCACTTATCTGCGAGATATATCCCATGAGTCGCACGTGAGACTTTTACACCAAGCGCAAACGAACTTATTGTGGGGGTATTACCCGTACCATTGAGTTCTCCGATTTTTTAATCTTGTTTGAAAAAGTTTTGGGGTTCATTTGAGAGTTTCTTAGTTATTTCATATTTTGGAATGTGGTGCGGGTTTGCGTCTAGACTAAAATAATATTTCTATAATAATAGTATTTTATTTCATGTTGATGTCCACACGTAAGCGCTTATTTTGCGTTCAGTTTTTTTAACGTTAACTAACTTTCGTATTGAAAGTGCTGTTTTAGTTGAAAGATTTTTGATACAAAAGATGCTAATGGATTTTATTGAATGGAACTATCTGCTAAATATAAATTTCCACCATAACTTATACCAAGGAATCTACTAATATAATTAACAAAATGGCTTAGCCCAACATCGTAATCGGATCCTAAAACTCGCTCTAAGCAGCCTCCTTTCTCGTCACAGAAGATCCAAGCATCACCTTTAAAATTATTTGCTTGTACCAGCAGTGCTACCGGGGTTACATGTCACGTGTGCCGGTTTACAATTCACTTATCTCAGAGTGAGATCCCAGGAGTAGTACGTGAGACTTTTGCACTAAGTGTGAACGAAGTTATTGTGGATCAAATTGAGCAGATGATTCTTTTTTTCGTTTCGTTTTTGTTTCAAATTGTTTTTAAATTTGAGTGTTGTGTCTGGACAGCGCTTAGGTGTTTGATTGAATTAAAGTTTTTTGGAAATTTTATAGGCTAAATATGGGCAGTGTATTAGTTGCATTTTTGGTGTGGAAAACTCGTAGAAAGTTTGCTGATTTGGCGGATAGTTGTGGCAAATCAACGGTTTTATAACTTTTAGTAAGGTTTACTATAAGGCACTATGAATCCGAACCTTTCCTTTTTATCTCATCCTTTGCCCCTCTTGTTATTAGCCGTAGTGTTAGTTATTACCTTTTTACTGTATAAAGGTGTGACGTCGTAAACCCAGTCTTCATTTATTTAAAGCACATATTTCATTAGACGCAGTAACTACTAAGTTTCATAGTAAGGTAAACAAAGTGGCACAATCTCGAAATTAACTAGCCACGGTACACTTAAAAAAATATTATTCAAAGAAATTACATTCCCCAAGGAATATTACTTTGGCTCGTTTCTTTTTATACCGAGGTAAGTTGGCTGCAACATTAGTTTGCAGAGTTAGCTGGTTTCCTTCGGCCAAAAGTGGGGTAATATTTTCCAAAGATAAATTTTAAATGCTCCCGGTTTTGCACACTTAATTTGTTAGATTATAGCGTCGTTACACAATTTATTGCTTTCGTGTGTTGTTATATTTAATGATCTTTTGTTTCTTTGTTACTACAGCTACAATGTTCCAGATAAAGTTTATTTGAAATCTGCGAAATAGGTATTCTGGACTTTAGTGTTCTGTTCGCAGTAAAGATGCAATTAAACGCACTTGACTGCCGGAGTCGAGTGTTTTCCATTTGCAACATTTGTACGATTACAAGAAAGTAGGTACAGTCAGCTTGCTCGTTAAATTTTATATCGATAGTTAAAATATTGAATAATTCAGGAAATGTACAACAAAATGGATTTAAAAATATAAATCTGGCCATACCAATTCGCATTCAAACCCATTAGTACGAAAAAATCGGATAGACGCGAAACACATTCGCACGTGGTCAGTTACGGTCTGATAGAAAAATCCAAATATTTGGTGGGCCCGTACCCTAAAATTTAAATACAGCATACATCAGATGTAATGGCTATAATCACATGAATCGTACGTACGAATGAACTCGACAAATGAACGGACACAGAGGCTACATTGACAGCGGTTAGCTGAGCAACTTGAGTCATATTGCCCAAAAGGGACGATATCGAAATGAAATGGTGGAAAACAAATACGAGTTCTAGAATTCTCGTACTTATGGGTCTTGTAATAGTAGTGAGTAGTGAAATTTTCGTGCGCATCTGTATCGTAAGATTAATAAATAATGATGATATCTGATGATATAAAGTATAAGATAATATAAAAAACAAAGTTCATTCAACTAAGCAAAAATAAAAAAGTAGACCTTTCTAAAGTTAAATTGGACAAAAAAGGTCAAACTATTTAAGTTTCAAGCGATATTTTGTCGCTCTCATAGCCACCTCAATACTATACTTCGCTGGATTTTCCTCTGATATTTATTTTAACATCAGCTTAAATCCTGACGTACGATTACGACTGCGAGCTACACTGACCGTTAATATTTGTTAAAAACACGAATAAACAAAGTAAATAGATTACTGGATTAGGTCACTGTATCCACTGAATTGCGATTTACTATAGTAATCATTAAGCTGTTTTACCGAGAGGATTTTATCAGGAAAAATGTAGGCCTATTCGATTAGCACTAACTCATGGTTTGGCATGGTGATTTAAGAGGAGTAGATTTATCATCCTTCATGTCTATTATTAGAAGATAACAAAACACAGCGTTTATTTTGCCTATTCTATCCCACTGTTGGGCAAAAGCCGCCCCAATTCCTTCAACGAACTCTTTTCTCACGCCACTTCGAACTAGCTCACGATACGCAGCTAGGTCTTATTGCTGCTGCCTTTTGGGCCGGCCTCTGGCGTTGGCGCTGTCCATCTCTTGACACCCATTGTGTGGAGACTTTTGCCCAGCGGTCATTAGTCATGCGGTCGACGTGACCCGTATTTCAGCCTAGCAGTCTTCTTGGCAACGTCCACTATGCCCGTTTTGGAACACAGCTTGGTGTTATGAACTCGGTTTTATCTTTTGACATCCAGAATGCTGCGTTCCATTGCCCTTTGGCAAACTCCAAGGCGGGGACTTCTACAACAAAAAATCACACTGCTTGGGCACAGGCATTCTCTCGGGCAGAGAGAATGGGCCATATGGTACCCTGTGCGGGTTGGTAGATATCATGCATGTTATTGATATTTTTATTAAGGACCAATAAAATCAAAACAACCTTCCTCCTTTACCTTACTTTTACCGTCATGCGAGTCATCATCATCATCCGCATCCTGAATTCATCCACTGCTAGGTATAAGCCTCTCTTTGCTTGTGCTCCCTTTGCGAGTAGTGGTGATTAGATAAATTATACAAAAAAGAATGCCTACTTGAATTTGAATCAACGATGTACAACTTGAAAGTAAGCATGGGCCGATAACACTTACCTACCACTAAACACTAAGAAGATTAGGTATAAATATTTTGCTCTTCTGAATTGTTGCAGATTCTTTGTGTCTCGTTAATTAAAATATTTGCTTATAATTTCAACACAACAAAACAAAAAAACTTTTTCCAAATTTCTACAATTAGGCACGTATAAAGACAACACTTGTTCAGTTGGGGAGTCTCAAAACATTCCTTTTGATGTGAAACTTCCCTTTTGTTTTTCGTCAGTGACAGATTTCCTCTCCATTAGACAAATTGTTTAAAAAAGTTACCAATTCAGAAAGTTAGCTGGAATAATGAAGAACATTAATCAGAACCTAGGGATGATCGTGTAAGCTTTAAGAGTTTTGAATATTAGAACTGTATTAGAGAAAAGTGTATTAGAGATCCGTGCAAGCCTTAAGTACTTTGAGAAGTTAGTGTCTGATAAACTAAGAGGTCTTAAGAAGATTATAAAGCAAGCGTTTTCTTAAAGCCGACTGACTGATCTGTTCTTATAAGGTTAACTTTTTTTGAGTACTTAGCTTAATATACTTAACGTATGTAACTAAGACTCAAACCAAATAACTAGAGTAGGTTATACCTATAATAAACTCTTTCGAATTTTTGGGTAACTAGTTTTATTCTTTTCATTTAAAATAAGATTAAAAAAACAATCTTTTGTACATGCAATCAAAACTTAAGCATTGTTATTCCCAAAATTTATTAGTCTGGTTTATAGGAGCTCTTTTTAGTATAAGTTGTGATTTTTACACATATTTTTTTTTCGGCAATAGAGCGGTATTATTTTGGCGACGTAAGCACCAGGGTATCCCGCGAAATGCAAATTTTCTTACGTTTTTTGCAATTTGCAGGTAGGGCTTTATAAAATTATCGCAGTATATAATACTGTTGGTTTATAAAAGGGATAGTTGATTCTATATGAAATTAAGCGTACTTAGCATGTTCCATATAAATTCGTCAACGTGTTTAATATTGACGAATTTATTAGTAACATGTTAATCACTAAATGGAAATGCATAACCTGGTATGTGTATTTTATTGTGAAAATGTTTTGTTATTCAGTAAATATTTTAATAGTTAAATTCTATTTTACTCACCCAAAACTACAAGTGTAACAACAACACGCTTCAATTATTGCTTTTAATTTAGATAAAGCTATTAATTTTAATTTTGTAGGCAAACAGAAAATAAAATACTTCATTGTCCGTCATACTTAATGTATCGTATTCATAGTGTTGTTACGTTGTTTTGAATACTCGTAACTTTTTGCCCGCACTGGGAATTTTTCCTGTATCGTGGGTGCGTTTACGAACATTTAAACTCACATACAGAAACAGCCAGACCCTGAACCACTACCTGTATGTCAGAAAAATATTTGTTCCGTGCGGGGATCGAACCCGCGCCCACTGCGCCGACCGTGTTAGTGTATGCCCTTCTAGGGCATCCAGGGTCCCGGCATTGACACTCACGTCTGCCTCAAAATACTGTTTGTTAGTCGCCTTTCACTCAACCTCTGCACATGAGCAAACCTTCACATAACCTTTTAAATCACATCTTGTTAAAAGTCTCATCGTTCTCGTAACATGCTTATCGATTACAATGAAATCAATCTAGGTACATAATGACGACAAAATTACATCGCAAACATATAAATATCGCAACATTCAACAAATCCAAAGAAAAAAGCAACACATTTTCTTACGATTCCGTCATTCAACGTTACCACACAATATGTATCCTTTTCAAACATCCACCATTATCCCGGCTAATAAGACTGGGGCTTACCAGACCTCAATTTATAATAAATCGAACAGAGCGTTATCGTTTGCCTGCACACAATGAAACGACGTATCTTCGTCTACAGTCAACGGAGGTCCAAACACCCCTCGGCCATAACCTTGAATGGATGACCAACGATTTGTTAAGACCCCGTCTTGGGTCGTTACGACCTCTTTTCAGTTTTTATTCCCCTTATGATGTTTCATTTTATGATTGCCTGCAGTATTAGGAGCGTACGTGACGGCATGAAATATGTTTTTAGTTATTTTTTGTGTGGGTTTCTCTTTTTGGGCGGTAATACCCGTTGTTTCATTGTAATGGAAGGATTTCTGTGTTTTTTTGCAAAGAATTTTCCTGCAGCGTTTTTCTATTTTTTGGCCTTATGTTTCCAGAAGTAAAAGAAATGATTTTACTGTTTACATTAACTTAAGTATTTCGATACACTATTTTATTACAAGTTAAACAAACTATTTATTGATTTACTTTCGAAAACGTGAGATCTGACGCCATCCTAATTTTATAAAGGCGTCCTAAATTGCGATTAAATTGTTCCAGCAATCAACCTGAATTAACCTTAAAACCTCCAAGATAAATATATTTTACGATTACAATAAATGACACTGCCTGATTAACATGGACCGTATTCACTAAACCATTTTTACACACTCTACACTACGCAGCTCCATGAAATTCTAACTAAAACATTGCAAGCTCAAAATGCTGGCGTCGTCTTGTTATAAATCCGTTTTGCTCGTAAAGAAAATTGTGTAATATATCATCATGTTAACACCACGTGAGAGAACCCGTTTATCAACTCAAGCCTCCTAATATTATCTCTTATGAATGTTATTTCACCTTTTTTAAACATTCTAATACGACGCACGTTGCCGGGAAATGAAACAATAACACGACATAGCAAAGGTATATCACAAAATATTTTTGTTCTATTATAAAATGTGTGCAAAGGTACAAAGTTAACATTAAAAGTCTTGTAGGTACTTTCCTTTGCATTACATTTTTATGAATAAACATAAAACTATTTCAATTACTTCAACGAAAGAAAGTTTCAGTGTTCACTCAGGCTCAATATTTGTAATCGAAAAATGTGTTTTCCTTTTTATTTACTTATATATCGTTTTATTTATTTTAGTTGTTCAACTTCTTACTTTGATCCTCCATCTGCTTAGCCTTTTCCGAACTATGTTGGGGTCGGCTTCCAGTGTAACCAGATGCAGCTCAACATTTAAAAATAAAGGGCTGTCACTGCGATCAATTTTTTTGTTCACCATACCTGGAAACCTTCTAGTTACGGAGATATTAGGGGTCAAAGTTCCAATTTTTTGACAAGTTATTTTCTTAAATACAAGTTTTTAATGTAAGATTTTTACTTTAAACACCTCCACGACCCCCGTACTATTCAATCCGTCCATCAATGTTTTGAGTGCGTTACATTGAGTTCTATCACAAAACATGATTTTACACCCCCCAAAAAAAAAGTCGTTTGCCAGCAATCATTTTTGCGTAAAGCTACTTAGTTTCATGTACAGAATGCTTGGTTGACGGCTTCGTGATGAGGTGATTTACACGGTGTATAGTATGTAAATGAAAGTTTACGTTGAAACCTCACACACAACAACAATAAGTTCAAACAAACATCAGTCACTACCAAGGAGCATGCCCGTTCTCTAGTCAGAAAGGAAACCGGTCAGGGTCAAAACAAGACAGACCAATTACAGGGGGACTAAAAGAACTAATCAAAGGCCAAATATCCAAAGAAAATAAGACAAAAGCCTACTAAATTGTGATGCATCTTGCAATCTTGTTTTCAATTACAACAACATGAACACATGAGTAGGGTTTTCAAAATTCAATTACAAAGCTCCCGTGTCCCCCTGCGTATGTTTTATGAAAACATTTTACAATATTACTACACTTTGCGATGGGGTACTTGGATAGTAAACGTCTTGTACTTGGGGGTAAGAAAATGAAATTTACATTCGTATAACAAACAGGGGAACCATAAAGTACACTTCTTTGCTTTGAATTTAAATTACGAGTGTTTTTATTTGGTGATTTAGAAAAATGAATACCTAGTGTTGTTTTTGTCGCAGATTGCTATGTTTTTTTTTGGTTTAAACCCCAAGGTGCAAGGCAAGATGTTTTCTTAAGTAAACTTTTCAAAGAACAGGATGCATTATTAAGTAGATTTGAAGTCTGTTGCCAGGATGTGGGTAATTCTCTGGACAATTTGTGTTGGATGGGTCATTACGGGTCTGTTCCAAGCTTCATACAACTGTAGCGTTGAGGATCTAATAAACGTTACTGGTGCTACTACTACGTAATGGGCCCAACTGGTTTGATTCTAAAAAAGGTGAATTCTGTATAACACCGAGTATACCAACAATTCGACTATGCATTCAAGTACATAAAAAGTAAACTCATTTTTCAGGAGAAGGGTGTATCGTATTCGTAACAGACTTTTTGTGCTTTTCACATTACGAACTACATCGACTTATCAGCAACAAGTTTTCATTTCAAACGTGCTCTTCAAAGAAACATACCGGGTGCTTTATAAAAGCAAAGTTTGAACTAGGTAATCATAGTTCTTCGGCAAGTACCCTACTACGCATGGTTTTCCATCGATTCCACGAATCGTTGCCAGTCAAACGAAACAGCACTTCAGTTCCTACGAAACAGTACCTAGTTTCAAATAAATTAAAGTAACCTATCGGCACCAAAAAGGTGTTTCCGGGTAGTTCGGCAGAAAGCCAGCATTTTATTGTTGAATATTTTTCTGGAAATTTTATTTAGTACTTTAAACAATCCTAGCTAGCTCGAACATCATCGTCATCTTAGCTTTTTCTCAACTATCTATGTTGGGGTCGGCTTCCAGCCTAACAGCATACAAGTGAATAACAGTATTTTAGACGGATCGGCTGGCTATCTGACTTCTATAACCCAGTTAGCACTGAGTAATACGATTTATTTACCAATGTATCGTATTACTCCGTACTAACCGCTAGCTCGAACATGTCTTACGTTGTTATTTATATATATTATATGGATAAGTGAAATATATAGTTGTGTGTTAGCATCTCCACACAGAACGAATTCTGACAAAATTGTCTTGATCAAGGCTCAGAAGAAAATGTGCAGTTATTTCCTAGACACTATTAAAAAAACATACCTTCACATTCAATAAACTGTCTTCCCAAACAACTTCCCAATTCGACACCCGACTCCCTTGCGAACAGAATCCGCCAAAACAAAATATCTAAATAGAGATGTATCGACTAACAAGTATGGACTCGATACGTTCCCTCTTCAATTTGCGACTGCAAAATTGGATTTGATCCTCAACACTATTTGGATGGTCGTTTATCTCAATTCCGTAGGCACAGACAAAACGGCAGCGTCTATTGGTGAGAACCCGAAATATGTGCGAGTATCATAAATAAGGCATCGATCTCACTCGATACTAGTCTAGAACCAAAATAGGGATCTGATAATGTATAGCCTAGATAATATTATGATGTATCGGTTTGTTTGGAAGTAAATATTAATCTAAGCGTCCACGAAACAGAAATGAGTCATGTTTTTTGACTTCAAGCCTACGTGAAATACACAGACAGTCTTACCAAGGCACATCCATCGTATTACCCAGTAACTGGTGAAGGTCAGATTGACATTCGTTCTATGTAAAATGCTACTCATTGAATTGAGTTTTGAAACCAAAAACCAAAAAAAAAAACTCAATTAAAGAAAGACAGTTCAATGAGAAGGAAAATTCTTTTACTAACATTATTTTTGTGCCCTTGTAGTGGGTGAAAGGTACGTTTTTATTCTTATAAATTGGATAACGGGTCAAATTTCCAACGAACACCTACGCTACATACATACTTTCTCTGCATAAACCCAGTTTAAAAAACCCCCGGGAAAAAGAATTGTAACTGCTAAATTACATTTATTTATTTGTCTACCTACCCACACATTGTAAGAAACACAGGAATAAAAGTTAATTTTGTACTTTTAGGTAGGTATAATTATAAAAATTATACAGTGGTAGTCATATCGCACGAAGCAATTTCTACAGATGAACAATGATATTTTTTTTAAATATTTTTTCTCGATTTTTTTGTACAATTCTTTCTTATATAGATAAACACTAACAATTCAAAATCATGTCCGTCCATATTTTTAAGATTCACCTTACTTCGGCCGGTAGGTAAGTATGCATGGTACATTTTCAGCCATATGTAAATCTATACCGATAAGATCTAAGCATTCTTGTATCAAGAGTAAGGGAGCCACATACGTGGTCTATTGACGAAGGAAAAAATAGTATAAAAATATTGTAAAGGTTTTGCAAGCTTGCGTGAGGGTTGATACGTGTCCGTAACTTATTATTTTTATCAAAACACTTCCTTATGAGGATGTGTGTTGTGGTGGGAACGTAAAAATATGAAGCTCTGTCATTTGGGGGTAAGCAGACATGTTGGTGTTGTGTATACGTGACTTTGAATGCATGAAGTTAACTTCAAGGAGTTTTATCAAGGTTCGTGGTTACCGATATTATGAAGAAAGTTTAAGGCCTTGCAAACTAAAAACTTTACAGTAATTATCAACTCAGCGAGTCTCAGTCCATTTTAAAAGGAGCCTAAGGCCCTAGCACGAGCTCGCGGTGTAAATGTAACGTAAAAACGTCGATTATAAAATTAATAAAATACTCGTATCACACATTTTATTTTTATAATTTTTAAAATGTACTCATGCCTATGGATGATACCGATTGTGATTGTTGCAAAACAAGTTAGCTAATTGTAATATAGATGATTGTATTTTCGATTAAAAGATCGACGTATTTACGTTACGTTACACTACTCGTTACTGCCTCTGAATCTCAACTTTCCTAATTAATTGTGTCTCGCCTGCTTAGCATAATTTAGTGTGGCTTTAGTATCTACATTGTGCTACCAGCACGCGTAGCATGACCACTGTAGAAACGAGTTTTGTCTAAGAAGGATCGACAAAATGACAGATAGACAATGACATTGTGTCAGTTTGTCGATTCTTCCGTCGACATAGTCCGTTTTTACAGCGGTCATGCTACGCGTGCAGTTATAATTTCTTACGCATAATGTAGATAGTGTGGCCAGCCCATAATGTGGCCAGAGATCGCACAGGATAGAGAGGTATGGAAGGAGAAAGGGGAGGCCTTTGCTCAGCAGTGGGACACTATGTGGGCTAACAAAAAAAAAATGTAGATAAGGTGTTAATGATAAGACACGACGCATGCAAGCATATTTATATGCTGCCTGAAGCCTACAGTTGTACTTGTACCATAATTTGACACCAGTTTTGGTTTCTTGTAAATGCCATAGTACTCAATAAAACCAGATCATCCTTTCAGAGATAAACCCGAAATTCAATCAATAAAAGTCCAAAAGCTTTAAATAATAATTTATTAATGGAAAGTAAATCGTTCACAAATAATTTGTTTGAGCTAATAGAGACAATTTAATTGAATCAACTTCACATAAGATAATTGCATCATCGTTTAATCAATCGGTAAACGAATAAATCTGGGTTCCATTTCTGTATTTCTGGTCGGTATTTTTGTACGTTGATACGTGAATATTTTAAAAACCGATAAATAAAAAAACGATGTGAGTCCATGGACAGTTTTAGCTTTTAGATTTAAATAAAAGCTATCTATTTGATATTGCTGGCGATAAAAAAAAAACCGGCCAAGTCCGAGTCGGACTCGCGCACCGAGGGTTCCGTACAAACCAAAAGTACTGAAGAGAATAAATAAAAATATGTGATGTAAATAAAAATTTTAGGTTTTCGGAATTTTTCCTATAAATGTGCTGTAAAACATTGCTTCATGCCCATTTTCAAGATTCTAGGTCGACTGGTAGTAGTAAGATAAGATAAGATAAGATATTTATTTTGCAAATATGGGTACAAAAACGGTGACATAAAAATATAATTAGCAACAGCCATATTTTACCAGAAGGCATGCAAAAGTTTAGTACAAAATACATTTATCATTTTTAAGAGAGATAACAATGTCAATATAAAAATAAATTAAAATTACAATATGATTACAATTTCATTTCAATATTATTAAATTAAGATAAATAAAAAAAAAACAATGTCACAATTTTCTAATTTTTTGTCATTATAAAGATTAATCAAGAGATTCCTTTGTCCACTAAAAATTCTGTCACACTATAATACGCTTTGTCTACTAAAAAGGTTCGGAGCTTTTTTTTAAATAATGCCAAATTTAATTCTTTCCAACTCCTTGGTAATTTATTATAGATGACTGGTGCCATGTAGCAGACACTTTTGCGCATTAGAGTCGTTCTTGCACTAGGGAGACAGAGCCTACTATTGTCACGCCTATTTCGTGGAAATACGTCATCTATGCGCATAAAACGATCAGGATTTAGTTTAACAAATACTGCCATTTCCAAAATATATAGGCATGGTAAAGTTAATATTTTATGCTGTTTAAAATATGGGACGCAGCTGTCAGTAGATTTCAGTTTCAGACATGACCGTATGCATCTTTTTTGTGCTTTGAATGCAGTTTCTCTTTCAGTGGAGTTGCCCCAAAAGATAACGCCGTATCGTAGGTGGCATTCGACTAAACCATGATATGCAGTCAGGAGTGCGTCTAGATTAACAATAGATGACAAAGCATGTAAAGCGTAAGCGGTTGTACTTAGTTTTTTGCAAAGCGTCTCTATGTGTGGTTTCCAGTTAAGTTTTTGGTCTATTTCTAGCCCTAAAAACTTAGTACTAACCACATCCTTAACTGTGTCGTTATTATATTGCACATGTAGACTGCTCCCATCTGGCACACCCTGTTTAAAGTGCATTATCTTTGTCTTGCTTATATTTATTCTTAAGTTATTTTCGTCTAACCATTTTATAATTGATTTTAAAGAATGATTTATGTCACTTTGGTATGTATCTAGGCTTTTCGAAGGTATTGTCACGGTACTGTCGTCTGCATATAGGGTCAATGGTTGTTTAATGCATTCCGGTAAGTCATTTATATATAATATAAAAAGTAAAGGGCCCAACACACTTCCTTGCGGTACCCCGTATCTAACTATTCGCTCGTTTGATCTAAATACCTCGTCATGTTTGGTAGCTAAATTAATTCTATTCAATTCAGTTACTTGTCGTCTATTATGTAAATAAGATTGAATCAGGTCTAGAACATTACCCCTTATGCCATAATCTTCGAGTTTCTTCAGAAGTGTAGGATGGTGGACGTAGTCAAACGCCTGCGTCATGTCACAAAAAATGGCGCAGACTGGGTTTCGTTTATCTACATTATTAATGACATTTTGAATAAAGTCAAATATCGCCATATTTATTGTTCTGCTGGGTCTAAAACCTTTTTGTTGTTCACACAAAATATTATTTTTTTCTAAGTAATTGTAAAGCTTTTTGTAAATAAATCTCTCAAAAATTTTTGAAATAATCGGAATCAGTGAGATGGGCCGATAATTTTCCATTAACTCTCTATTTTCTTTCTTAAATATTGGTTTTATAATGGTTTTTTTCAAAGCATTTGGATATATGCCAGCACTTATACTAAGATTAAGTATGTGACTAAGAGGTACACATATCTCTTTAGCTACAGATTTAATAATCTCTGTAGAGAGGCCATCGTAACCTACGCTATTTGTATTTTTCAGTGACATTATTAATTTAAATATGTCATCTGGTACGCTTGGTGCCATGAACATTGACTCCCTTCTTGAGTCCATTTTCCTACCTTCTTTAGATTGGCTGCCGTCCATTAATCTGGGCTGTATTTTATCAGCAAAGTAATTATTAAATGCATTACATATGTCTTTTGTATTTGTTATACTTTTATCGCCAGTGTTAATTTTTTCAATACGCTGGCTAGGGACGTTGTGTTTTTTCCGGTTTATAATTTGCCAGGTAGCTTTGGCCGTATTTTTGGCTATCGTTATTTTATAATTATTTTGTGCCTTTTGTGTCAGGTTAATGATGTTTTTATACAATTTGGAATAGTTTTTAAACTTGGATTTATTGACCTGGCTAGGATTTAACCTTAGCTGCCACAAAAGGTGTCTTTTCTTTCTGCTGCATAATTTGACACCTTTGGACAACCACTTAGGTTTTTTTATGCTACTAACTTTAACGCGGGTGAGCGGGAAACACAAATCATAGAATAATTTAACAGTTCCAATAAATGCGTTATAGGCTATATTGGGATCGTTTGTCTCGTAGATCTCCGAAAAAGAGATATTTTTTATACAATCTTTGAACTTCGCTATGTTATCTGTGTTGTAGTTTCTTCTGGTCGCATACCAGTGGGAAATCAAGCACAGTTTTTTTACGGGGCATTGAAGCACCTGCGCTGTGTGATCTGATAGATCAAAGTCTATTATTTGGCTCTTACACGACTTATTATAACTGTGCGCAAAATTGTCGATACATGTCTGGCTGGCTAGGCGTGTCGGCTGTTTAAATTCCAGTTTTAAATTAGAACTTAGTAGTAGACATTCAAGCGTTGAAGAAATCCTATTTGACTTAAGTGTGTCAATGTTGAAATCTCCAGCGATTACAATTTTCTTACAGCTGGTCGTAGATAATTCTTGTAGGAGTGTCTCAAGCTTTTTCAAGCACTCATTTAGGTTATTCACATTTGGTACTCTATAAATACAAACAACAATCATTTTATAGCTAATAAGCTCAATGGCACAACACTCAAATACACCCGGAGATGATAGTTTCGCTATTTTAGGCAGTTCCTTCCATTTGTGTCCGTTTTTAATAAGGATACAAGATCCACCCCTTTTTTTTCCCTTTCTGCAATAATACGCTGCTAGACAATAATTCGGTACATACAGCTGATTCTCATAGCCTTCCATAATGAAGTGCTCGGTAATGCATACCACATCAACAGATATTTGCTTATCACCTAGTTGATCTAAACATACAGAAAGATCGCTTGACTTATTTATTAAACCTGCTATATTTTGATGCAATATATTTACATACTTATTCGAGAAAAAACGACTCATTTGGTTCAGAAGTTTTAGGCAGAGAGTGGTTAGGGTAAGGTGAATTATAAGTGCTTATTTTGCTTGAGCAGCTGAAACCTAGATTCATAAAATGTCTTAAATTTTCAACGATATTGCTCATACCAAAGTTATTTAGAGACCCATTTCTCTTCGACAGCATATTATAGTCATATGATAAATCCAGGTTTGAATCGAATAGATAAACATGCTCATGTGTACATACATCCAAATAAAGCATATTACTAAATGTTTCTATTCTGCAGTTGAACATAACTGAATTCTTAAATTTAAAGGTTGGTAGACAAAGCACGATATTTGTATGTTGTATTTTTGATAAAATTTCCCTGATATTAATAACCAGATCATAGTAGTTATTTGTGCGACGAAAATCTTCTTCACCGATGAATATCAAACAGTAGTCGTCGTACGTGTAGTTCTTGACTTTTGCCTCAATATTAGTTATAAGTTTTAGAAGTCCACAGTTAGGGGTTAAGTAGTGACATATTTGACAATCTGGAAACGTTCTTTCTGCGATTGTTAGGATGTTATTAGTTTTGTTACTACTTATAATACACAGTTTATGCTTTTCTGGTTTTATTTTGTGTTGTTGAAGAGGTTCACTCTTTGGCGTAGTATTTACCAGTGCAGCTTGAGCGGAACTTAATGTTAGTGACGAGTTCAAGAGCTCAGCTCTCTGTTTGTCGCCATCCAACGTTAACTTATGTTTGTGCTGATCTTTAGAAGAAGTATGGCGAGGTGTTATATTATTTTTGCCTTTCTTCGGTGTATTCAAATCACTCATCAGCCTTTTTGTCGCTTTGTTAACGATATCATGCTTATTTGTCATGTCATCAATAGTTTTTTTGAGATTCGTGTTCTCAATGGACAAGTTGTTTATTTCTTCGTGTGCTGAGGATAATTCTGTCTGTAATTCATCTATTCGATTTCGCAACTTTCTTATTTCGTCGTCGTCTTCAATTGACATGTTAGGTAAGCTGTTGGTGCTGCCATCTATTGTTGAATTACTAGATTCGGCCTCTTTTATTGAATCTGACACTGTGCGAGTACGGTTCCTTCGAAAGGTTATATTCTCAAAGAAGCTCATATTCATTAGCAACTACCGACTTTATCACTAATCTGACACTGTGCGAGTACGGTTCCTTCGAAAGGTTATATTCTCAAAGAAGCTCATATTCATTAGCAACTACCGACTTTATCACTAATATTGGGTGCCGTTTACGTCAATAGAATTTCGGAATGTCTAGTTTCTAATTTCAATTCAACAAACATTCCAAAAAGAGAAGTCCATGTGCGGGATTCGAACTCGAGACAAACTGAATAAACACTGTCAGGTAGGCGCACTAGCTCACCCGCTACCGTGACGATTAAGTGTAGGTCTGAATTTGTTGAGTAGTCTCTGACGTATAAAAATTGTTTGTTATAGAGACGGTAGTGCTTTAAAATGTTTTGAATATTTTGTTTTTCACCAACTATCACTTTGTGATTCACTATATTTTTCACGTTTTTTATTAGATAGTTCTGTAGACACAGTTTTTCTATCAGTCTGTAACACTGTATATCGTCAGATAAGATACTATTAGAACCCAAAAATCTGTTTTGTCACAAAGAAGTTGTTTACATATAAAAGACACATTTACACCGTTCACGATGATTACCTTGTTAAGATAACATTGTCACACACGTATTTCACGGTTTTAAACACTTTTACTGTAAAATTGAGGAGATACAGTTCATTTAATTATTTTAAGGACGTTTTATATCGGAGCACAATGTTTACAGACAGCTACCGCCATCTCACTGAGTACCCTTTAGGTTTTGATTCCCTTGCGAGTAGTTGCGAGCTTGAAAATATGCGGCTTAAATTGCTGTTTCTTTTGATTGCGTTAACATAGAAGTTTGATTTTGTTACAGCTAGTAGGTATTATAATTATAGACTTTTTTATTGTATTTATAGACTTGAGTATTTGATATAAATTTCAATTTAATACCTTTACGCGTTCATGAGGAAAATGTTAATAAGTTTAAAATTATTAAAAATATTTTTATTATATGATGTGACTAAAATGTACGGTTTTCGCAATATTTCCTTTATCGGTGCTATAATACGTTGCTTCGTACCAAATTTCAAGATTCTGAGCTCACGGAAAGTACCCTGGTTTTGATTCCCTTGCGAGTGTCGAAAATTTGCGGCATAAACGGCTGTATCTTTTGATTGCGTTGGCTTAGCAGTTTGATTTTTTCACAGCTCTACGGGACAGTAGATTTGAGTATTTGATAAAAATTCCAGCTAGATACCTCCACGCCTTCCTGAGAAAAAGGTTCTTGACAGACAGACAGACGGACAGACAACAAAGTGATCCTATAAGGGTTCCGTTTTTTCCTTTCGAGGTACGGAACCCTAAAAAGTGATAAAAATATAACATTTTGCCTGACCTGGGAATCAAACCTAGGACCTCATGCTCATCATTAGCGCTTGCGACCTCTAGATCAACGAGTCTATCACATTCGAATATGGTTGGTATAATAACACAAAACAAAATCGGATTTCGGTTTCTTCTGCCCCGTCGATGAAGTGTTTGAAGCCCAAAGTCTCAAGACGTGAAAAGTCAATGTCAAACAAACTCAAAGTGAGCTCAAGTGGTAGAAGAGCTTTATCTGTCGAAAAACCGATGCTTTTGCGAGAGCAATAGTTCTTGAGTGGACATCGCGAACCGACAGACTTTGTGTACTTGAAGGAAGTAGCCGGGCTGAGTTTGAATTGAAGCGGAATACGAAAGAAATACTCCTAGAAGTGATTTTCCAGGCAACAACTAAAAGTAAATTGAAGAAAAATGCTTCTGGTCCCTGTAATATACTCTTTTTTATTTTAATAATAAATTGTACAGGCAGAGAAAAACACACACCCGCTCGAGAGCAAACTGGATATAAAAAAATATGGAAATTGCAACTTAACAACATATGTGAGATTACCCATCTTAACATATCATAATATCATTGCAATAACTCAATTCTGGTTGACTCGCCTTGAGTTAACCAGAATTGAGTTATTGCAATGATATTATGATATGTTAAGATGGGTAATCTGCATCTATGTATGTACTATCACCTAACTGGGTATCGGACCACGGTAAGGACTATCCTTACTTGCAGCGTTAAAACAGTTAAAAACTTTCTATTCCTTGGTCCCTTTTTTTTCTTATTCCTATTGGTCGAAAAACGGTGGTCAAACATCTGGGTCAAATATCATTAACAGAGCCTAAGAATTTGTAAAAAACAAAACATATTTTAAAAAAAGGTCACGTATTTTTTGTTTTTGTTTTACTACTAATGGTCCGCAAACTATTTGTGAGGACCATATAGGAGTAAGGGTATTAAACAGATGTGGTCATCGGGTGCACGAGTTTTTGTTTGAAAAGTGTGCCTATTGCCACATTCCCTATAGTATGTAAGTAAGCCTAATATTGACTTTAACCAGTACAATGGTCTCAACTACTGAGTGAAGCAAAACCAACAAACCAAAAATAAGGAGATCGACTAAAAGTTTAATCGAGCACATCACGACGCTGAGCTGTGAGAAAACGACTGCAGACGAAATTACCTAGTTTATTTCCATCGCTGTCAAACTTAAACAGAAACGCGGTTTCTACAAGTTCATATCATATCAATCGCGAAGCAATCAAGATATCAATTAAACATTACCCGTGGGGCCTACACCACGTAAAGCCCGGAGCAATGACATGTTTATATTTAATTTCTCAACCGAAATGGAGTCAACATGGCTGTATTTCTGGAATTAATTGTAGCCTCCGTTTGTCAGCTTGGCAATAGTATAGCAGTGACGTGGATGTAGGGAAATGTGAAGAGGCGTCATGTAAACAATGCTGAAGAGTGTAGTTGCGTGGTATGCTTATAATTTACAAGGATATCATTATGTTTTTTGGTCGTGGTAAGATTATTGATGTGAAACATCTATGTGCGCGACTAAGCAGTAAAATCGACTCGTTTGTCGAGAAAGAAAACGGTATTGCGCCCCCATCACTATGCCACGAAAAATCAACCATTAAAATAAAGTTTGTTTTGCATTGATTGTTGATCTTGTTTTGTTTTTGAAAGTTCCACTTTAAAATTTTTCTTTAACTCCATAGTTCGTTTCATTGTATGTTTTTATTACTGAATGATTAATTTTAATTAAAACATAGATATTTCACATCTGCCAGGCGTCCCGTGACAGCCAACTTTTTTGTTATTATAGCTAGCCTGTACTATCCCACTAATGGGCAAATGCATCCCTCCCTTTTTCCATTGGTCCTGGAAATATCTGCCTTTGAAAATCGAAAATCCTTTTATTCTATAACAATAGCAAATTATGTTCTCACCAGCAGTCTGTTGTTCAGGAAATCACTAGAAACACAAACAACATTCTCAACGCAAAATCCGAACCGCTCAAATACCTAAACGTCCAAAATTCCATTGAAAAACATCCAGTGAACATAACTCCGTGAGTTTCCCAATGTGGTCGACATGGAAATGCCGCGGGCGGTAAATCCGCGCCGCACCACGTGGCGTCCATGCCACAAAAGTGCTTTTTGATAGACAGCCGTACAGTGTACAGGCCCAAACGTTTAATGCCCCGTGTCGGATACAGTGGAGAATTTTTAATTTAACAACCATACTAGATTAATTACTGGCAATTTTTGCGAATGCAAATCTGAATGGTCTGTGAATTGAATCGAATATTTGTTTAGGGACCGTTTTATGTTTGTGTGGTCTCGTTTTGTTTGAGTAAATTAGTGTTTGTTCAATATTGCGAATTTAAATTGAGGCGAATTTGAGGTTCGTAATTTTCATGGGGATTGTAGATTGGAATGATTATAGGAAATCCTGTTTAATGTTCTTGAATTTTAATTCTTACATAATGGGTCTCTCTTGGTTTAAAGACGGGTCCCATTTCGTAACTAATTCAAATACAGTTTTATTAATGCTAATTAATCCAAACGAAGTAAAGTATTTGACATTGTCAGAATACGTAATTTTCCGGTCCGATAACAGGGAAGTAAGTTTAAGAGTAATTCTGGCCACAAACAGAATAGTAAAGCTCAACTTCTGAATATAAAGGAAAGTCTTTACTCTGAAATGTGGAATTTTCTTCGATAACGCTGTTTATATTCTCAGTATCACGAATAAAGATCATGAAACTGAAGTTTATTTTATTAGCTGCGTCTTCGGAAAACGAGAATAAGCCGATGAACGAATGAAGTGAACGGAAAAGTTATCACGTTTATCTGAGTTAACATAAACTGCAATTACCCAGTCACCAAACGTTCTTGGGAAGGAAACGAACGTTTTCTCGGGCCTATGAACGGGGAAAACGACTGTAGAGAAAAAGCTAAATAGATATTTTATCACTTTTATGGCCCCTTACTTTGAGCTCTGTTTGAATTACAACTGGCTGTGACTTTTTGCGTACAAACGTTGTACCCTGAGTACTTCGACGTAATTTCGCATTTCGTTCTAATGGGCCGTATCGAATTCGGTGAACACGTCGAGGAAATAATCTGGTTGGATGTAGTTTATATTATACGATACAATCGCAGATGGTACGTCTTTTACAAATTTTGCGATGGTATTTCGAACTTGAGAGATATTTCTATTACTTATTGAGTTTTTTTGAGTAATTTTATTGTAACTACACTTTTACAATAAACAATATATTCATATAACTAAAGTAAAGTTTTAAATGGAAAGCTCTAGGTATCTGTCCCTGAAAATCTATCTCCGTTACAGCAAAAAGAAAATGGTCACTATAATAAATAACAAACCACCTTATGCTTAGCGTGTATATTGTACGTACTTTAATTTACACAAATGGATTCTTTCGTAGCCGAGGCCACTAAACAGGCATACCAACAGGCATACAATAGGCACAATTTATTAAGTCTATTATTCTACACTGAACGCATGACCCCACTAGATTTGTTTCAAATTTCTTCCGGCTCCGTTTAACCTGGTCACAAGTGAAAATAATAATATTTTCATACGTAACATGACGAAATAAAATATGGTAGAAAGTCGCATGTGGAGTGACCATTTGTAATATTTGACCGAATGGCGTAATTGGTAATAGAGGGCAGCCACTGGATTAATTATTATTACCGCTAAGTCACGCACGAATTATAAGCCTACCGTATTTTTTTTTTCCATATTTTTCCGTGGTATAGACACTACTGATTTTTTGTGGAACTTGGTGCTTAGATAATAGATGGTTCTTGACCAAATAGGCTCTTGAAATAACGTCTAAGGTTGAAGCTCGTGACTTTCATTCACGCATGTCATCTGTCATCAGGTCCCTTCTCCAATTCTGAGAATAGCATATAAAATGAATAATTTATATAAAAAGGCCGAAACCTTACCCTTATCATGTGATCGACTTTAACTCACAGAGATGGTTGAACGGTGTAACGACACATCAACCTAACATTTGGAATAATACTCTCCGTGAACAATGCCACGTCGTTCGATTAACGATTTCGGAAGCTTTTTTTATTGGGGATGTGCGGACAGCCTGATTAGCCCATTAAGCTGAATACGGGTTTATAGTCAGCAGAATTACGAGTAGGAAATGGACTTTTAGAGATCTCATCACTCATTGATATGGTGTAGTAGATAATAGTAAAGATTACGCTAATTAGTTGCATAGCGAATATTTTCATAGAAATATACAAATTAGCACAGCAGATTTGACTTGCAGACTGACAATTAAACAATTATTGAAACAGGATTAGACTCTTTCGAAATCCTGTTATACATATACGAGTGTTATATATATTATGTGCTCTTCGAATATCATTTATTAACAAGCTTCAAATCTGAAAATTATAACAGTAAAATAACGGATTTTCTTTTTACTTATTTCCCATTGACATTTATGACTATTCAGAATCGCCAGCGCAAAGTGTGGCCAGCACATCTTCTTATACAAAGTTCCTTCCTCTCCTAGTCTCTGTTACTGTAATTGCCATTTGCGGCATCATGAATAAAACATCTGCTTACTTAGATTCGCCGTATTCGATTGTGGTTAACATATTTCTTGTTTAATGGAGACGAAGAGTTGTAAATAAATTGTCGGTAAAGTATTCCGGGCAGCACTCGCTTTAAGAGTTGAAGATTAAAGAGGCAACACACGTTATCAGCTTCACACCGTTATTTACATTCTATTGAGATTTATTCGATTATTTATTTGAGTTACTGTTCGGTGTGGTTTTAATTTCGATTTACAACTTCTGGCTAAAATGTTTACTGTTTTATTAGGACTAAAGTGGGTATATCTTCTCATCACTAACAAGCCCTAACATTTCTGAAAAAAAGTAACTACTAGTATCTCTATCTTAAAGTGTGAAATTTGGGGGTACTATAAGTACTCTTCTGCCTGACTCTACGGAGATGACAAAGTTTTCACTTTCTTATGAGATTGTTACACACGCTCCGGTGTGCTGATGAAAATATAAGTAGGACCTGCAGCTAATTTGAGTGATGAAAAATATTTAGATACTACGAGACCATTGACGTTATTGATAAATAAATGACCAAAAGGAGCCAAATAAAATAACAATTTCCTCAAAGCATAAGCTACACTGATTTTAATTTAAACGGGCCATCGATCTCCAATTAGTTTTTGACAAACGAAAACGT
This sequence comes from Cerastis leucographa, assembly GCA_963082945.1. Classification (NCBI taxonomy): domain Eukaryota; kingdom Metazoa; phylum Arthropoda; class Insecta; order Lepidoptera; family Noctuidae; genus Cerastis; species Cerastis leucographa. The sequence continues at coordinate 11,543,842 of OY720356.1, read as the reverse complement.
CAATTACATCACAAGACACTGCTAAATTAAAGTAATAAATCATTCAGGAGAAATAATCATAACAGGGAAAATTCAAAGGTAAAAATAGAGGAAATTCAGTGACAAATTTCGCTTCCATAATTTGAATTCGTTGCGTTGTAGGCACAGCTGTCGTTTGCGACACGGCGCGAATGTGCGACTTTTGTTGTAAAAATATAATATCTACGTGTTTTAGTGAATGGAAAAGTTCAGAATAACCCTCTAGTTTTGTACTGATTTGAAAATCATGTTCGAAAGTGTTTCAGGTCAGCCACAAAGGAAGACGTTCTGCACATACTGTTGTATACTTCTGATTCGTATATATTTAGATTAAATAGATTAAGTATTGTAATACCAAAACAACTTCTTGACGAAGCTTAAGAGCTTTTAGTTTTAGCTGACAAGTGATGAGTCGAATAATGTTTTTTTTTCTTTCATGGCTTATATGTTTTTTTTAGTTTAAAATGATTTAATTACGTAGTTATTAACTTATTCATAATTTGAATTTAACCTAAGGTACGCAAACAATTAAATTTTAATATTTTAATAAAAAATTTGTATGAAAATTTTCAATTGTTTTTTTTTTTTTTTTTACTAAATAAACAGGGGTTTTAAAGGGGTGGCAGTATTTAAATTATCCAATAGCATAAATATTCAGGGATACGTATACAAAATTTCAATTGAAAATGTTAGGAAACAAAAAAGTTATAGATTTTTGAGATGGAACGCACTGTTTGGTTCCATAGTGCGGCGTCTGGATTTGTGCCCGACAATAGGCTTGCCCCTTATTACACGGGGCTTAAACATAACTGGCGAAATGTGGGTGTACTAATGGATACACCTCTGCCTAATCCTTCGCGGATACAAAATTACAAAAAGTACTACTGACAGCAACCATATCACAAATCATACTACAGCGCCATCTATGACACAAATGAAGAACTAACATAAAAAATCCTGAATCGCACTCAGTTAATCGCGACTTATTACCATATAGGTATTAAGACGCGACAGCAACTATCGGGCTCCCCGACCCTCGCTCGAGCCAGCCCGCGATGCTGTGCCAGTAGTTTTAAATCAGCCCCTAAATAATGATATCATTCAGATCCAGCCTGTCCCCATGCTGTCTTCCCCCAGCGACGCCTTAAGCCGAGGCTCGTACCCCACAGGGGGTGCCCGTAGCGTGTAGTCGCTTAGATTGTAAATCTATTTATGCCCTGGCTGGAGAGGCCCACAGGAGCTTTTTGTCGACGTTTTACAAGTGCCCATGTAGGCCTATGTGAAATAAAAATATTTTGATTTTGATTTTGAGTTTGGATAGTCCGGTTAAGCAGACGACAACCTCCTAGGTTGAACTGCGAGATGCCACACAAAAAAAAAAACTATCGGGCAGTACTGTAGCCTACCAGACACAACACGCGTCTGGTCGGAGGATCCTCCCTTGTCTATGGAGGATGAAGAACTTTACACTCTGTTCTTTATACCCCTATACTATGTTTTAAATATGGGTCAAAGGCTGAGTTGTTGCTTTATTATCGGAACATACTTAGTATTGGGACAATGTATCTACTTTATCCTCCTGTCTTCAATGAAGCTTTGAGAATACAAATCAGTGTAAAAACACAAAAAGTTTTATTTACTTTTTTACTGTTTTGGCGAACAGACGTGATTGCTGGGATAAAGTGAAATAATTTACTTCAATATCGGCCTGAACACAAAAGAAAATATGGTGTGAAGTATATTCTTACACAATTCGTACTTTCTTTTGAGCCAATCATTACGGTTTGTTATACTCTGCTTTTCAGTCTACACTTTTTATAACGTTTCTTATTCTTGATCATGAATTCATGACATTGAGGTCACCAAATTCTCAAAAGACTAGAACACCAACAATATAATAATTATAATAATAATGATATTCATTTGATAGATGGTAGTATTTAGACTCACACAATCTATACATCGTTTCCTTGTTCCTCTCCCTCTCTATCCATCAATATTTATATTCATTACTTTTAAGTCACATGCGATTCGTCCCTCTTCATCACAATCATACCCATACCAAGACAGTAGTTTCCATTTCAATTTTTCAGTAACTGGCGCAACTTTCAAACTTCCTCTAATATACTCATTCCTTACATTATCCATTCTTGTCACACCAGACATACACCTTACCATTGGCCTTTTTGGGTATCCTTCTTCTGGCAACGAACGCACACAGTATATCTACTTCTATTTTTTCTCTCGAGAACAAGACGAAAACGCCTAAATGAAATATAAATCTAGCTTTAAATGCGTCATTAGGCTTGGATGTCGGCCAGTCCGGTACTTATTGTGCCATTTTCTTTTCACTTATATTTTAGTTCAACGACTCTGTTTATCCGCCCATGTAATCTATTCATAATGTCCGTGGCGATTGCGAAAAAGTTACTCCGACGCTAAAATTAATTAGTATGGGTGACGCAAACCTTGGCGAAGAAGTTGTTGAAAATGCGTACATAATAAACTTGCTGACGAGAATTAAGTGTTAGATATCTTTGGTGGAGCATGTAATGTTTTTAATTGATGATGTTGCTGAGTTTGGTTTATCTTATTCATTAGGTATTGCTGGGTTTATCTGGGTCAAATTATAAGATTCTGGTTAAATTCTGATTATTTGTTAACTACGATTAATGTATGCTTTTTTTTTTAAACTTTGCCCCACACTCGGAATTTCTCATGTTTCTTGGGCGCGTTTACAAACATTTAAACTTACATACACAAATAGTCAGATCCGGAAGAACTATTTGTAGGCCATACAAACATTTGTGCAGCAGTCTGTCAATCCGAACTTAAATCAACCAGCACATCCAGAATCCGGGTCCCGGCATTTCCTGTTGGAAAAAACCAATAACGCTTTAGATCCTATGCTCAGTTCTAGCACTAAGTATTCGAAAACCAAACATGCAGTTTTAAAATATCCAAAAGATGCTTATTAGATTTTTCTTTGGGTTACCTACCACAGGAAGCTAAATCCTGTGTGTATTAAGCACCCTGCTAAACTATAAGAGACGTTTCTCTTATAGTTTAGCAGGGTGCTTAATACAAGGTGCTTAAGCTCGTTAGCTAGAAGATAAAAAAGTATCAATCTTATACGTTACCAATTCAGAAGGGTCCTAGAACTTAGGTGGGATGTTTAAATAGTTTTTAAAACTTAACCTCATGGAAAGTTATCTAACTCTCGAAGTTTGAGTCAGAGAGTTTTAAATGAAGATCGATGATCTTAAGTTGTCTCACAAGCTGTCGTTTCTTTTGATGGACAGACTTATAATTTATAAAGATGGGGGAAAATCGACGAACCGAAATTAAAAAGAATGTACCTCCTATTTTTTTAGCTTATTTTGGAATTTGTGTATTGATAATACTTATCAATGTTACGATACCAAATTATAATTTGGTGTAAACATTTTAAACGAGGCCCAATTGAGACCCAGAAATAAAATGGTATGGCCACAATTTTGGAATATGGCGGATATGACATTAAGTACTTACATGACCTAATCAGGCAAGCCAAGATAATTTACTATTACCATTTCAGTTTACTCAGTTGGGAGTTAGCTATAATGAGGGTATGGGTATAATCTAACACACAGACCTGGGGGCTTACTATGACGTCTTAATACATTATTGTTTCATTCTTATTCCAGAGAGGGAAAGAGATGGAGCTAAACGACGTGTATAGCTCCGTCTCTTTAGAATGAATCCATAATGTTTTAAGATATCATGGTAGGCCACCAGGTGCCGATTTGTACAACAACAAAAAGCGGATTCCGCACAAAGCGACGATACGCCTATTATGTAAAAAACAGTATCAAAACTACAGCTCACGAAACCAGTGTCCATTGATAAATAATTGATTAAACACCGGTACTACAACCGCATGATATAATCAAATTAATACGATTTCAGGGCCGACGGTCCCAACGGGAGGTCCCGACGGTGGCAATTGACAAATGGACGAAATACCCACTTGACAAACAACCACATACCACGTGTTGTTAATAAAATTAACGGCCATGATTAATTGTTGGACTAACGCTACTATGGTCGGATTTAATCAGGAGGTTTTTTCTTAGTTGGCCAAGGCTTTTTTGTAAATTAGAAGTGTGGTTTACTTCTATTTGGGAGGGGTGAAGATTATGAAAGAAAGACTGAGTAAATGTTTAGTTCATCATAACGTCTTTTTCCAGTTTGTCTGTGGTTGGCGTTAAATTATCTTACAAATCCAAATACACTTTCGTTATATATTGCAAAGCCTTGACTTTATTTGTGTGGAAAAGCTAAGATTGTACAATAAGAAAAAACATCTCACATTAGGAACAGTGTCTGAGAGCAAAATAAAGTATTTTCCACAAAAAAAACTCGCTAACAAAAAGAAAAATTCTATTCATACGTGCGACCGTAATTCTGATAAGTTGAGATCCTATGAAATAATCAAACGATCATGTAGGCGGCGTCAACTCCTACTGAACGTTCGGTCATCAATAATGTATGAGTTTGTATGAGCTTCAAGCGACAAAGTATGAAGACAAACACTGCTACGCTTGTACGGTGGTTCATTTGCCCGTGCCAATAGAATTGCACGGTGTTCACATGTTGGAGTTATGGCGCGACCACGGCTTAATAGATTAGCGGGTTCAGGTCCTATAGAGATGCGCTTAAGTTTGTTTTTCGACGATTTACTGGATTTAACGATTTGGATCACACCATACCACATGTAAAGGAAGTACTATTGGGTTCGGGAAATAATCTAGAAGGTTAGCAAGTTAGTTTTCTTACCTTACAGCACACTGTCTTCAAGTCTTCACGCCTACTATGGGTTAGGTAATTTAACCAAACAAAAAGGGTTTTATTTGTACGGACAATTCAATCAAAACAAAATGCAATTTTTATTATAATATAATTTAGTTTAATGTCAGTTGAAAAAATGTTATATCGTTTAAATAACGTTTGTTTATCAAACAACATTTTATTTACTAAAAGAACACTAATGATGTAACAATTTGTGTGCTTATGTTAATTAACACGTTTGAATGACACACGATGTTTAATTTGGATATACTTCAAATACTCCCGAAATGACTTTTCCATCCCGAGGGTTTCATAACAAAGGGGAAGGCTAAAAACTATTTGAGCAAAGTTAGTCGTAGTGTCATCACGAAGATGTGTCAGAAACGCTTCCGCTATCTCTCATTCACAAATCACGGCCCCAAAACTTGGTAGCAGAGCAGTCGCGACCGAACGTGCCTTGCATGTCTAATGTCGGGAAGCGGATTGAATGAAAGTATTGTTCAGGAACAGATAAAATGAAAAAAAAAAAACGAACTACTAGGTGAATGGTACACACTGCCTTTCAAACCCAAGAACAGTTGTCTCTTCACTCAAATTGAATAAGTTTTCCCGCAGTGCTTTGTTATCGGGCATTCCATCGAGTATTTTTGTACTGAAGTGCCCCTAGGAGACAGATTTTTGTTATACTTTTGAATGTTGATTTTGATTGTTGTTTCGAGAAAGATTTAAGTTGTTTTCGTACGTAGAATATGATGGAATCTTATTTTTGCGTCGATGATTCATCCGGTATAATCCTCAAGTAACTATTTACGTTGTGATATTCGATTTCGGGATTGATATAAAATATTTTGCACAAAAGATTGTAACGAATTGCCGCGCTTGCCTAGGTTGGTCTGTGGATGGGTGACAACCCATTATATACCGAGTTTCCTCATCGCCTCGAACTTTGGTACCGGCTGTCATTTGTAGAACTTTGACAGTCGTTACACTTATAGGTAGTCAGTGACCCGAAAGTCTGATAATAACTCTTACCAAAGGGTACGTATACGATATAGTATTACCCAGTGCAAAGAGTGGTGCAGGTCAGACAGGCACTAAATACGGGTATTAATGTGTATCCGCTTAGACAAGACTGACTGGAGCCGACCTCTACATAGTTGGAAAAGGCTAGGCAGATGATGCTGTTGAAGTTTGGATTAATTACTGCAAACTGAAGGATTCATTTTGCTGACCACAATAGGATGATAATTATGAATTAAGACGTTATGTTCATCTAATCAATATTGTATTTTGTAAAAGTAACCTACTTCTACTTTACACCCACCTACTGTTTTATTAGTTGGCTTCGTAGTAAATAATATACCTATTATGTACTACTAACTTTGTAAGGACATCTACTTATGAAAGGTTGTTTACTTCAAGTTATTGCGTTGTGAAGTGAAAGTGAACCAGAAAACTAGGTAAACAACTGGTTCTACTTTATTTCAGAGATTTCTATCGTGATTTAGAGCTCATTATGAATCGTTTGCATTAGTCGCTTTGACTGCAGAATTTGTAAGTGTTGGTGTTTATGTGGACACCGAATGTTCTGGGTTCTGGCAGTTCGATTTAATTACAATTATAATTAAGTGAAATGTTAGTCACTCTTAAATATCTACTTTACAACATACCAAAGTTGGCCAACTGCCATTCAGCACTTGAGAACTTTCGTAATCTTTGTTCTAATTCTAATCCATAAAAAAAATCAGATTATTCAATTGATTTTCTGTTAAATAATTTATAGATCAATATTGTTTTAGATATGCATTAAAAGATCGAAATAAGTCTTAAAACTCCTCAGTAACATATAAAAAAACATCTACTACAACAGTGAGCAAAACACATACAACAACACAAAAAACTATAACCTGCCTGTAGCAACCCAACTACAGTCTACAGTCCACTACCCAATAAAATCAAAAGCTACTCCATCGATGTTTAGTAGCTAATGATTCCTAAAACGTTTAAAGTCAGCCACTAATGGGCCCAGTTTCACCTGTGACCCGGAAAGTTTGAGCGTTAATTGCAAACACTTCGCCCGCGGGTAATGAAGGCGAAAGTGCATATCACTGTACACTGTACGCGTTTTGTAGGGCTGCCAGTTATGGCATATTAGAATATCAAGTTAAAATTGTTCCATTTTCAAACTCGTAATACTGTTTAATGCGTCTACGAAAATTGTTTATGTCAGCCACTTTTGACCAGTATCTAGTTTTTAATTATGCAATGAGTAAATATGAATGTAACTTAATAGATTGATTAAATAGCTAAAATATCTACAATCTTTAGAGCAACTATATAACGCGCTTGAACGTGAAGTTGCAGATACCAACCCGTTAATATAAGTGGTGTGTATGCTGCGGTTAGAATTAATTTTTTTCGCTCGAAAAAATAAAACAATTTATATTTCAATGAAGCAATACAACAATAGCTAATTAAAGGTATAAAAGCCTTATTCAAATTTTCAGTTCCAACAGCAAAAGAACAAAGACATAACTCAATCGCTGTTATTATTGTGACATAAGATCTTATCTTTCCACCTGTCCCGGAAAACTGTTCCAAAAATATATCACTCTACCCCCGTAATATTTTCTCAGTTCAGGTGGCAGCCTTAACGTTACCGGATGGTTAGGAGCCAACTTCGCTCGTTATTTATTATTGAGCCGTTGTCCTGTAACGACTTTAATATGTTACGGCTCATTTCAACACTTACATATTTCGTACTTTGCTATAGTTTTTTTACCCTAACCTTCGCATAAAATGGAGCGATATTATACTGAAATTATAGACCGTTCGGAATGGTCGTAGTTCATTAAATCAGCCAGTAAAAGTCTGCCGCAGAATAAGGGACTTTTAGGACCGCTACGATGATCGGTCTCAAGGGAATATACCTATTTACCTCAACAATTGAAATAGTCTGGAGACTACCGAAGTAATCTCCAGACTATTTCAATTGTTGAGGTAATCGGCAGAAGCCGATTTTCTCAGAAAATGAGCTTTTAAGATACGCTCACAAAGATTTGAAGTAATTCAACCACTAAATACAAGGTGTTGTTTTGCATCCTCGTCAAATTCAAGGAGGTAACTATGCTAATGATGCTTGTCCCGAATCAATAATAAAATGGGTAGGTAACTTTTATTTTTTTTCTTATTTACGGAAATTGGTAAATGTGAACCACCCGTGTTTTAAACGCGGGCCGTCTGATTCGCGGCCAGCCTATAACTGAGCTTCCACAAATACAGACAATCTCAAACTTTTATTCGATAATTTCTTATTCCCTAAACCACGTTAAGGGGGTTATTCTGAAATACTAACAAACATAAACAACAAAAAAAAATCAGCATTTATTAATAATTAACTAGGTACCGTATTTTAATTGATTATTTATGTCTTGTGTGAGAACCTCCTGCATTTTGACGAGGATGCAAAACAACACCTTGTAGAAGGTACTTTTTAAGATTGTTATCAATCAACATGACTGACTTATGTGTTAAAGGTTATACCTAGATGATATCGTAAGGCAATAGGCATGTCCGAGAACGAAAAATTAGAATAAATGTGCCATTTATCATTCCATACTGGGCCTGGGTGGTGGATGACGGTCCATACACTCACATCCATGCCAGTGTCCCGCAGTGGGAACTTTATAGGCTGAAATGAAGATTTCAAAAATACAAGTCATATACGTTAATAGCATGAACCATGTAGCGGCACTACAAAAAGTACTACAGCGCCATCTCTGATACAAATGAAGAACTAATATCTAAATTCTGAATCGCGCTTCAAAGTTATTCGCGACTTATAGCTGTAGAACACATAGAAGCTCACCAGACACGATACCAATCTGGTTCGAGTATCCTCCTCCTTCTATGGGGTTGAAGAATTTTACACCCTGTGCTTCATACCCCAATAACCACAAATGTTTCAATGTAGTAGGAATCAATTTACTATCCTTAGAGGCAAAAGCCTCTTCATATTTCGCAATGCTTTAGCTTCATAATACATCAAAAGTGCAGCAGTGGTTATGTGAATCCACCACAAGTCGAAGTATACGTTAAAGTATCAGATTTAGTTAATGTCTGTTCTCCGAACTATATAACCGTAAACGGTTAGATGCGCTAAGTGCATTCAAAAGTTATAATTATATAGTTTCCGCTGCAGTATCATTAGTGAAATGTATTTTAGTCTCTTTTAATCTCTAGTTACTGAAAGTTTGCTTTTAAAGTGTTCGAAATAAGAGCCATTTTGCCGTAGGAATTTTTAATAAGGTCTAAGTTGGTAGCCAATCTAACCTTCGTTTGAATAGAGTTCAGAAAAGATGTTTTGTTGACAGGTTACCGTTAGAACCTTAGGTTCATTTGGAATTACGTTTGGATACTGAGATAATTCCTTTCTTTTAGGAATATTTTTTAAGACTAAAATATTTGTTAAAACACAATTGTCCGTTTCTCTTCAATAGATAACTTCAACTCAAAGTTAAAATACATTACGATTGAATAAACTTTAAAAGAAGACTCTCAGCACTAAGTCATATGTCTTCGAAACTTTTCTAGCTCCTTCACTTTTACACTTGGCTTGTGAAAACATTGGAATTGAATACGTAACAGTCTGTCAAATACTTAGATTGAAAGCAAGATTTTTCTTTTGAAACCCAGACTAATCTTTGTGATAAAAATAAGAAATAGCCTCCTCCTATTTTAGTACAAGGTAATTGAATATTTATTTTTAACTCATTAGCTTTTATTGGATGGAGTTGGCCTACTTTACACGATTTAGGTCTTACAGAAAAGTTACAAAACGTTAAGTTTCTCCTATTTTTGATATGTTTAATATAACTCAAGATTACTAAAAGTTGCCCTAGATATTAAAGAATTTCAGTTTTTCAGTATTGACTATTGGAAAATCGAAATTATCGTCCACAGCCGAAATAAATTTTCGATGGCCGATTCCGTTGTTGGTAGGTGAAAACTGCAAAATTGAAACTGCTACCAATGTTCGTATTTTTCCAATTCCACCGATACTGTGTCATCAGGCTGCTCGGCGTCAAAACACTATGATATATAAACGAGAACCGTGGCTTCCTGCCAGACCTGACTACAGGGAGACACACGGACGCATCGATCTGTTTGTAATTAGATTAAGTGAATCGGATGACACCTCTGTGGAGGTATGGGATCCTGGTACCTCGTTGAAGTTGTGCTTTCCGTATGGATGTTTAGGTGTACCAAATTGAATGGTTTTATTTATATTCAAATATTTAAAGAGGAAATACTACATGCTTTTACTTAGTGTTCTAATATTTCTTTGAATCATAATTACTATATCATTATAATCATAGTTTCAAATCTTGATGATTGACCTTTCCTCAATAATTTCTTTAGCAAAAAAAATCATGGGAATATTATATCGAATGTTTGCAATATTGTTTCTACCTATTCAATTTTTGGTAAGCAACTATGCCAACAAGATTTTTAGAAAGGTTAAAAGTATCTATTCCTTTGTCCATTTCATTCGAAGTATTGTTTATACACAAAGGAAAAAACCTGTAGGTACAATGTTTGGAAATTGTAGGTATAAAGAAAATGTTGCAAATATGACATGGGTAAGCGTGTTTATTGTTTATCCTTTTCAAGTATTCCAGTTTGCTCACGTTTTTATCCCAATGTCTGTGTGTCCGTTTATGGATTCAGGCATAAATCCGTTTGCGAAACGCCAGTTCGTACCGTACTCGTAGTACGCGGAATCGATGCGTAGTTTTGGCGCACCCGACCCTTGTAACTCATAACGAAACGGCGTACTGCTATCCTTTGTTGAGCATATTTAGGGGTACAGTCGGATCTAATTTAGATAATGATGTAAATTATACTTGACATCATGATCATGATTTTTCCATTAGTATTGTTCTGCAAAAATTCATTGAAATCCTTTAAGATCTACTTTTTGTTGGTTATATTTTTGTTCAATGTTTATGTTTTAAATTCCGTATTAATATGTGTATTCATTGAAATAAAACTTTATAATAAATAAAAAATATATGATTTGGCCAATGACGTACGTGAAAAGAAATATTGTTTAGAGATCAAAGTTTTATTTCAATGAATACACATATTAATTCCGTATTAATATGTGTATTCATTGAAATAAAACTCATATATTCAAATCATATATTTTTTATTATTATTATATTGGCATTTACTTAATCAATTATAAAATTTTAATGGGATTATCTGTATAATGACCGCATGATTTTCATCAATAATTAATTAAATTAAATATGTAACTTTATTTTATATTTGCACGCCGAAATTAAAGGGATATAAAGAGCACAATTGTGTACATTTTACCAACATTCTGTACCTTATTTAGGCAAATAAATAATTTTGATTTGATTTTATTTGAGGCCCATGGGCTTTGCATAAAAACTCTTACACCAGGTTAGGCACTAACCACACGAAAAGCAGAAGATCTATGTCATTCAAAAAATGTCCTTATTATCCCCCTAATGAAGGTGAAAGTTATGCTTATTTCAGAAGGCATCGTTAAAACGCATATCTTTGAATACGGTGACAGTTAAAAACATTAACCCATTTTAAACGAACATAAAGCGCAATTCTTTTTTGTAATGCCACTCTCAATGGGCAAAGAACGTGACAACGGTCCAATATTGTTTTTACCTCTCAAAAAACATCGTAAAAGGCAGTTAACACGGTATAATAGACCGGATCGGACACTGCGAACCGGACGCGAATGCCGTTTCTGTTTATGTTTGACGATCCGGTTGTGTAGGGCTGTTTGTGAATAGTTATCAAATACGGAGGTGTTGAAATGATTTTGGTGAAGTGAATCCCATAATCACTTCACCGAAATCATTCTCATCATCACAGAGCGCCCCCTAGCTTGACTTACTGACGACTTTAAAATGAAGGCAGGGACTAACTGGATGCAGAAGGTACGGCAGGGTGTGGTGATGCAGTTTAGGAGAGGCATATGTCTAGCGGTGGAATGCGAAAGACGATGAAAAAATCGGCCTCCTAAACGTTCAAAAAACATTTGCGCCGCTGAGCGTACATACGTGTGTAGCTCAGAATGAGTCGAGATATTTATGGCTATTGAACTAAGTCGACTCTCTCTACTAGTGCAACTTATAGAGAAAACCTTTGTATATAATAATATGGATAAATATAAATAAATCTTACATTTAACCGACAATTTTCAAGACGATCACTACCTAATTCTACCATTTACTTTCAGTATTCAAATATCGGGGTATATTACATTTCCACTTGACAACCCTAGACGGCAGGCCGTCCTCCGTCCGGTTACCATTACCATACGGCGGGCGCTTTTATTCAAATCGCCGTTTGTTCCGGTCAACGCCTAAAATAATGTGAAATTGTTCGTGAAATTTTACTTGAGTATGATTTAGTTTGGGATTAATAGTACTACGCATTCATACGTAATACTGCATTTGATTAGTTAAAAGTTTAATGGAATTCCCGCCGGCCGGCCTCACTGCTCCGTTGTTCTGATTATTGCAAATACGACGGCTGAATTTGGCTGCGACAGGACTGGCTGGACACAAAAATAACCCCTTATTTAATAAGCGCGGTGTTAATTTAAGTTAAACTATGTAAGTATAGTTAATCTCAATTTTAGGTTAGTAAAAGGTGGTATTATATTACAGGTTAGTTATTATAACTTAACTACTCTACATTATTTTTTTAAACGTTGCTCCACCCTAGTAATTTCTCTTGTTTTGTGGGTGCCTTTACAAACATTCAAATATCGAATATTTAAACACACCTAAACAAATAGCCACACCTGGAATCCAACCAGGGATCGAATCTGTGACATGCAGGGCAGCAGCCACTGCGCCAACCGTGCCGTCAATTAGCAATGTAGAAAAAAAAGCGTTCTTATTTTTTTTTAGCAAAATAATAATTAGCTCTCAAAACGCATTATTATTCTTTCATAACTACATAAAAATAAAATAAAAAAATGTCGGTCCATGCGCCAAACACCCTGTATACAAATGTACCTACTAAGGTAGGTTAAAGGTAGGTCTTATATAAAACAATATTATAAAATAGGTACTTACACCAGATGCTTCAAGTATGTATACGTAAACACCACTTCAGACACGCTATACAAGTTCGATCGACTGTAAATCAACTTGATGTCAATCAGGCATGTCTGTCTGATACGATCAGACGAAAGAGGGATAAATAAACGTCTAGTCTGAAGACAGTTTCACAGAAAATGTCGTAACTCGTATAGAAAGAAAAATAGTCTTGTCAACAATATTGTTACGTCGTAGTTAGAAGAACTGTTTAAAAACAAATTTGGTTTCACCAACATTGTTTGCCTGTGTAAATTGCTCTTAACGATAACATAATATGGCCTCCTATTAAATGCACAGTTCAAACATTTTAAACTAGGTTTTCGGACGATAATGCTACGTAACGTCTGGAGTTACTTGACTACCTCGGTGGTCTAGGTGGTGCATGGCGCGACTGCTGAGCATGAGATCCTGGGTTCGATTCCTCGTTAGGTAGGCCTGATTAGGTACACCTCTAAATAACCCTTCGGGGGTTACAGGTGTGTTGAAATGTCCGAGGTCTGGAGTGATTCTATTGTGCCTACCATTGCAAATATATTTGACGGCGCCTCTGCAAAGAGGCTTAATTATTAAATTATTCACGTTGCAAACAGAAAACTGTGACCACAGACAGAGAGAAGTGGTCTACAGTTCTCTCTGGCGGAACATCAAGTCGTTGCCAAATTGACTAGTGTGGTTGTCAAGGAAGGTGCCGCGTAACAAGGCGTTGACAGATCGCCGACGTCTGTTTTTCATAATCTGTTGCCACATATCATAAGTAATTCGGATGGGGCGGGTAAGAGACTTTAAATTTTATTTTTGCCTTAATTGTTTATTCTGTTTATTTATTTATTAAGCAAGGCATACCACAACTGTTGGTGAACAAGGCTCTATTCATTACTTCGAGCGAGTTTCCATGTTTTAGAATCTCGTGTTTGTATCTTAATTGCACTCACTTTTAAGCAATGGATAGGTAATAAGTACATGGCTGATCGTGCAAGCATGATATCCTTAAAAGCCTTTTTCAGTTAAGTCAGCATCTCCGAAAGTCTCTTCAATTCGATTACCTACTCCTCAACGTAAATTCTCATCTTTAAGCCCAATTTCACCGTCTCAAGAATAGGTAGCGAGTCTTTTAATCCGAACTCACTTTCACAGTCTAGCGAAACTTACATGCTTGTATTAGAAGCGAATCATCTTAGATGGGCTAATAAAACAGCAATATAGGGGTAATCGTTTGTGAGCCATCGATAAACGAATCGATTTAAGTTACCCCGGAGTGACTCGCAACTCGTGGTAAGTTTAAATTGCTACACAGGAATTTTGCTTTGAAGGACTCCGTTTGACGCCGAGCATTTATATAAGTGTGCTCGTGTATTCCTGAAGAGTTATGTTTTGTTGGTTTTTGAAGTTTGTGGGTGATAAACTGCTTAAAAAAGCGTTCATAGGTATATTTCGTTTATCTGCAGACGGTATGTAAAAGAGGTTTTGTTTTACCAATTTTTACCGACTTTAAACTTCATGTTGTGTTCATGTTACTATGACGTCTTAAAACATTATTGTTGCCACCTAGTCATGACTATGTATTGTAAAGATTCAGAGTTATTACTAAAAAAACTAATATATTTGTACACCAACTTCATTGGTAAGACATAGAGCTTTTTTGTAATACCTGTGTTCACGAATAAAGATTGATTGATTGTATGATTGATTGCCTTATGTTAAAGAAGTTATGGTTGAAAATCGATACAGTTAAATAAATCATTGGCTTAAACCACCTTCATTTTTTTTTGCCTTGCAAGGACCGTCAAAGAACGACTTTTATGGACAAAAATGATCTCGGAGACATCAGAATCCAAAACAATTATTCGTTCGAACTATTTTTGTAATAACTAATATGTAATTAATCTTTACGAAATGCTATCCTTACTCCTTAGGTATGGGTATCTAGGGAGAGAACCTCACGTCCCAGCCGCCGCGGGAGACGCCCCGGGCGTCGGGGGGCAACCAGTGGCCCCCGGCCACCGTAGGCGCGAGCCTGTGGACAGTGAGTAATGGGCTAGCTCACCGTCCGTCCGTCTCATGACGACAGGCCGTGTCGACGGCGCGTACGTGTTCCACGCGCGCCTCAAGGAGATGTCAGCAAACCGGATGGGGCCCGAGAGGGCCGATGCCTGCCAGGGCTGCGGGTTGTTCGAAAGAGATACCGCGGCCCTGGAACAAAAAGGGCGAAGAAGGAACATGGGTGGGTTTTAGTCAGTACAAGTCTGACACTCCCTCCCGCTCCGCCCAGAGCGGGAGAAGTCATTTGATGATTTCCCATCCCGAAAAAAAAAAAAAAAAAAAAGGTAAAATTATCATTTACATAACGCCCTATCCTTCCTAGGCTGAGGTCTATAAATGTTACGTAGCCCTTGTCTTGGCTAAGCGTTATTCCCGTCACGGTCGGCCCAACTGCGAATCTACAAAATGCAATATAGAAACTGTTGTGTGTTTTAGTCCCTGAGATGCTATAAAGGGTGGCTATTTAGTCACCTGAAGGTTTAAACCTTCCTATTGATCAACTTTCCTAAAAAAACAGATAACAATTAATTAATTTATTGTTTTACGAGAATTCGTTTTTTGAAGTGAAAACTTCTTTAGCAGCGTTGTGCACATTTGTGATGGGTAAAAAATGTTAAACTCGCGTCAGGTCACGTGTCCTGATCGAAAATTCGTAAGACGGTTGAAGTTAGGTTACGGAGGAATTTGAACTTTATGGCTCCTGTCATTGAGTTTGGATTTCCAAAACTGGATAATTATTTTATACACAAACAAAACATTAGGTTTCTCCAAAGAGGTAAGATTCGTAAGACGGATTGTAAATTTTTGAAGTGTTAAATTTTTAATGTAATATAAATTGTCATGTTTGTGTTCGTTAGCGCAATAAATGAATATTGTATTTTACCACATAAATGATAGTACTTTTGTACTGATAAGTAAAGTAATTCGTGCAAAATTATTCCCTAACCATCCCAAAATATCAAAAATGGACAACGTTAATATTCGAGTTTTCACTTCTGCCAGCACTCCGGGAGTACAAGAAAACTTGAATACTAACGTTGTGCATTTTGTGTGCAAGTGAAAACCCGTTTTTTTATGAATCATGTGAGTTACTTTGGGATAGTTGATTAATAGGACGGTTGACACCTTCAGGTGACTAAATAGCCACCCTTTATAGCATCTCAGGGACTAACGCAGTTTCTATATTGCATTTGTAGTTTCACAGTTTTACATGAAAGCATAATTACTTACGATTCTTTGAATCGATCGATCACTGGAGTTATTTCGGAGAATACTGGATTAATTTCATCAATTATAATGTTAATTGGAGAAGATCTAGTGGTGGCCCTGTCTGGAGATGATTAAATTACCGAATCAAGGGTACAGAGCTTCTAACCTTAACATAAAGTTAGGTTATATACCGAGAATGTACCCGAACAAGTATTTTAAATAGAAAACTATAAATATTTTTTACCTTCTGTAAATTAATTAGAGTTTTATACCTATGGTAATGTAAAATTTAGGAACTTTGTCACTGTAGCCGGGTAAGTGTTACGGAGTCGAGAACTACAGTGAATTGCTCACGTGTATCCAACGACGTTTTTCAATACACAAAGTATCCCCACATGTATCAAAATGTACTATTGTTATATTAAATACCCGTATTCCACCAAAATCATCTTTTGTATCTCCCATTTCCTATTTTAATTAATTAAACTAAAAATTAAAGCAATAGTAATTTTCTTAATAAAAATAGTTTTGATATAAATTTTCTAATTAGAGGCATGTAAGTGTTGTAACGGCTAGGGTTGCGCAGTGTAGGCTGCGCAGGCACCGGCTCGCGTGGGGTAGGCCACAGGTAGGCCGGTCAAGGCCTGGGCAGCGCACTGGCAGGGCTGCGCAAGTTGGGCTGCGCACCGGCACAGCAGTAGGTAGCGTGCTGGGGTAGGCTAGGGCACAGTGCCAAGCCCGAGCGAAGAGCCACATGCGCAGGGTAGGCTGCGCACCGGCACAGCAGTAGGTAGCGTGCTGGGGTAGGCTGGGGCACAGCGTTAAGCCCGAGCGAAGAGCCACGTGCGCAGGGTAGGCTGCGCACCGGCACAGCAGTAGGTAGCGTGCTTGGGTAGGCTAGGAGCAGAGCGCCAAGACCGAGCGAAGAGCCACGTGCGCAGGGTAGGCTGCGCACCTGTCACGGCAGTAGGTAGCGTGCTTAAGTAGGCTGTGTAGGTAGCGTGCAGGAGTAGGCAGCGTGCGAAGAACCCTGGAAGCACCATAGGGTGCGCATATTAGACGCGATGCGGTTAGCAGCAAGCCGCATGCGATGTACCAGTAGTCGGGGTCGTACTAATCCACCAGTATTCTTCCAAAGGCTACAGATCTTTGTGGACAATACTGCAAATAGTTTTATACCCACCATCCATTTGGCCCCATCAGGCAACCACCAGTTCTAAAAGCTTTCAGAAACCACTGAAAACTAAAACCTTTGTAAAGTCAAATTCAAACTATAACGTACAAGATGAGCAACATCCATATTTTGTTCATGCATGACTGGCTTTACTTTGCCCTGCAGTATTGGAAATCATAATATTCTCATATTCTGCATATACAATACCTACCTACGTGACGTGAGAAATAAAAATCTTTGAACACTGTGTGTGGGTGTTTAGACATCGAGACAGAATGTTTAGAAATCTCGAGTGCTGTGTTTAAATGTGGTATGCTATTTACATAAAAGGCGAGCTTAGAATGCAGTAAGAGTTTAAACTGAAGACGGGTGGGTACCTTTGTAAAATGCACACTACCTAGTACCACAAGAAGCACCTACGCTAGTAGGTGCTTTGAAATCTTCGTCATTCTTCGTTCGTTACGTTTGGGTAGCACCAAGTAGTAATTTTTTTAAGATGAAAAAGCACATTGTTTTAGAAAAGAATTGTAAAGACGTGCATTCTATTTCATGAGGAGCTTGGGTTTTGCTAGCTTCTACGTGTTTACAAATTGTAGGCATTGATTGAGACTTTAGCATGAGCCAGTTGGGGGACAATTCTAGCCTAGCTTTACCTTTATAGGAAGCGGCTACTAAGCAAAAATGGCTAAATACCAGTTTCAGTGCATAGTTACGACGAATGCCTAACCAAAGTAGGTCCTTCATAAAACATTTTTTACTTACTATTTAGTTTAAGTAAATCCCAAAAAAGACACAAAATCCGTTAACCACAAAAATCAATTTGATCAAAACAAGAACATTCATTCTAACCAGTTTCATATCCAGAAGCGGGCGGCGCCTATCAAATATTTCATAGCAACGTACCTCCACGAGACAGCAGCAAAGACATCTGGCGGGACAGGCGGACAGAATTCAATTATATAGAACGATAACATCGCGACTGAGTTCGCATTAAAACAAACAGCGTTTCGCAATAACGCGTCCCGGTTTATGCTCTCTGCATTTCCATAGCAAGGTGCACCTAAGTGTGTAGTTTTCTCTAGATGCAAAAAGATGCCCTGGGAAATTAATTGTTTCTTAGATAGAAACACTACGTACATTTGCCGTGCTACATTTAACATAACTAAGCCGTTTCATAAAACTATGTAAAAATAAGATTTTTACTTGAATAATCATCATCTACATCAGGGTTCCGCAAACTTTATGTGCTCAAGGTAAAATTTAGAGGTACCTACACCTTAAATGAAAAATCTATCGCGTGTTTTGCGGCTATTTAATTAGGTATTCTTCTCTCGTCTGTCTATTTAACTTTAAGAGGTAACCTCATTTTTCCGAGGCTCACCAACTAAAGATCACGGTACACCAGTATGTCGCGGGTTGGGACCGAGTCGAAATAGGTAACTAAGTGTCGAAATTCAGTATGACAATCGCGGCACACACTTTACGGAACACTGATCTACATTATTTTTTCTTAACTATGTTACGGTTGGCTTTCAGTGTAACCGTAATATGTAGGTAAATACCAATTATACCAATATGTTTCATAGAGCGACTGCATATCTAACCTATACAACCCAGGTAACACGATAGCACTTTGCAAAGCTGGTTGACAGACAGTTGTGATTTGAATATGCGGACAAATAGAGGTGGTTGTAAATTAGCTAAAAAACAATATTTCTATCGACCAATCTAAAACACACAATATCCTTAATAGCTTTAATAACGCAAATTCAATTGTAACATATTGTAGATTTACCCGTGGTTCCACAACTATCTCAGTACAAACTACAAATACAGTAAAATAAAGTGCAGCTCACAGCTAAACAAATAAAAATAAACTTAATATAGAACACACTGAAAGCAGTGGGATGTGTACAGACTATTGTGAGGTCTCCGGTACTTCCCACATTGTGCGAGCTAAGATTGGATTTCTTCAGCAAACCTTCGTGAAATGTGATCTGCCGCGCTATCTCAGATAAATAGGGGTAGCACTCGTGTAAAATAAATATTAACACGAGTTAGTGCTTGGTGCCAGACAGCTGATAGAGCTGCTTAAATGTCTGGGTCATTTGGACAGGTTAAAGATTATATTAATACGTAAGACCGTTACCACGGTCCTCGGATATTTTTTTTTTTAAACTTGCTCTGTCAGTAGCGGGATATTTTCCGTGATTTTAAATTATTGTGAGTTCCCGAGATTTCGACGCTGTTGCAATCGCCATGATTGCGGGACACCATCCCATTTCAGTAATAAACCGTGAAAGCTTATAATAATATCTGTTTTTTTTTGTTTGTTTTAGGATAACCTTTGGCTTCAACTCGCCTGATGAGAAGCTGATGTACTCGCCTGATGATTCCTAGGGTGGAGCACGTTTGCCTAGAAGAAAGCGATTCACTCGACCTTAGTAGAGATCCAGATTATAATGATCGGGGACCAGAGAAGCCAGCAATAATCAATTTGACGGCACGGTTTGCGCAGTGGTTGAGCGATCGACTGCTGCGCTGCATGTCGCGGGTTCGATCCCCGCACGGAACAAATATTTTTATGGCCTACAGATAGTTGTTCCGGGTCTGGCTGTTTGTGTATGTGAGTTTAAATGTTTGTAAACGCACCCACGATACAGGAGAAATTCATAGTGTGGGGCAAAGTTTTTTTTAAAAAAAAAAAAAAAAACAATACCACATCTTGCCTACTGTTTGAATTTTTACAAATATCCATGAGATTCGAAATTTCTTAAAGGTATAATTATTAATTATGATAGTAATTCTCGAACTTAAATGTTTTGCCACTTTGGATATTATAATTCATCGTAAATTGAATCAGTCACAAATCATGCAGCCAGCGCGAAGTAGGATACTTTGGAGACGGTGCTTATTGTAACTGTTCATTATCAAAAACGGACTACGTACCTACCCAATCTGCAAAAATATTGTATTTTACTCATAATAGAATATTTTAATGTAAAACTTTACTATTTGATATGTTTTTTAAGTAAACCGGACTGCCTCCTTGGTCTAGTGACGTACTCCTTGGTCTAGTGATGCGGACGTACTCCTTGGTCTAAGTACGAGGTTCTGGGTTAGATTCCCTGGTCGGGCAAAGTATTAGTGGGTTTTTCCATCGGTAATTTCTCAGCAGCAACCACGGAGTCTACATTTGTGCCCGGTTGCAGACGTCATTTAATAAATATAAACTAGAAAATTGTGAGTGTACCATTAGGTACTTACGCCTCTGCCTAACTCTTAATGATCTTATATCTTATGATATTATAATTATTGCCTTAGCGGACGACGCCGTCTGTAAAATACGAGTTGGTAAAAGTAGAATGTTGCTAATTTCACACAGCGTTTTGCGGATTCACCAAAAGAAAGCTTCTGAAGTAAAACGGGCAGATTTTCATTTCGCATTTATTTACTTTCCGTAACGCCTTTTAAAACGTATTACTCTCAGAAGTATATCAGTATTATTTATTCAATAAACACGGCAAGTTGAATCATGTCTGTAAATCCAATATTCTTCGTGCGAATGTCAGCGAGTATCTATAATATTCGTTTACGAGACGATCTTTTTTGGCGTTTATTTTACTTCCGTCTTGCCTTGGTAGCTTGGAAGTTTATTTGCATGTTTCTCTGGAAGAGTTCAAAGCCAGTTGTCAAGAAGAAATGGTGTCGAAACATTAAAAAGTTTTCTTAGCCTGCATTTATTTATATTGATAAAACTATTTTTTTTTTTTTTTTTTTATGTATGGCATCTCGCAATTCAGCCTCTGAGGCTGGCTACTGCTTAACCGGTCTAATCCTATGGATGCCTAGAATTTAAGGCCTCCAGCTAGGGCAGCAAAATTATCTGAGTTAAGCGACAGCTCGCTAAGGGCACCCCCTGCGGGGTTCGGGCCTCGGCTTAGGGTGTCGCTTGGGGAGGGCAGCAAAGGGACAGGCTGGATCTGAGTGAGATAAAACTATCAGAAATATTTAACTATATCCAACATTATCTAATCATACAATGTAAAAAAGTTACTATTTACTCGACTGCGGTGGGGATCTAATTTGTGCCTAATGTTTTGCCCTAAAACCATTTCTATCAATTGGAATGGAATAGTTCTATGATTTATTTTTCAAATAGACATCCTTATTGATCTTAAATGAAGCTGACTGACAATCGAAACACCCAACGACCGCCCAGTCTATCCATTCCAAACATTCTGACATAGGCACTTCAATACTATTACTTAATTAGTCTTTGGCAAGCTGTCAACACCCGTAAATGAGAGTGTTAGCATATCTACTAATTAACATTTATAGTTCAGCTTTAGAACTCACTAATAAAAGTTAATATCTCCCCCATTTGGCCTTAATATCGACACCTACGAAGATTTATTTACTTTTCTATTATTGCTGATTGAAATAGATACGACAGTTTGAAAAATGTGTTCCTGTCTCGGAATACATTGCTGGCGTTACTGGGGATAGGGGAGTGTTATACTGTGTAGAGCGAGTAACGAATGTTGATTTGTGATGTACGGTCGTCGAATTCAAAGCAATTAATTTGTGCGTTGCTACGATTTGTAAGTTATGAACGTGCGCATCCCGCCCCCTCGACGCACGGACGGCGTGCATTTCGGTTGCCAAAGAGTAGGAAATGGAGAAGGGACACATCGCACGTTTGACAATTGCATGCTCTTAAGAGGGGGCTCTAGTGGGTCTTTCTCCATACAAACGTATTCCGCTGTTTTCTTCGTGGAAAATGCGTCTAGAGCAATGATTTTTTCCCAGAAAATCTAGGTCTTATTAATACATGCCCCTATCATTTCTTTTTTTTCAATACGTAATCACTAAAAGAATTATAACAATCCAAAAACCCCAAAAAAAACCCGTTTTTATCGCCATGTTCAGACGTCTATCAGACAAATTTGATAAGTTTTAAACAAAAAAGAAAATAATAGAAGCATAGATATATTTTTCCTCAAAATTTTGATATAAGAATTATTTAGATCAGTTGAGTTTTGAAGAAGAAAACAGCGGAATACAAAACGTCTTGTGGTCAAGATTTTTGTAGGTAAAATAAGCCTGAGTTGCTGTTGTCCCTATCGCACTTTACGGGGGCTTGGTTGTGAGCAGCGCACCGGCATTAGTTTCTTCAAACACCTATTCTTTAAATTCCTCGGGTGTAGAGTCCCCTCTTAATACAGTTAGAACGTATACCTTAATAGAGTTTAGTACGAACCATATAAATAACACACAACATAACATCACGCCTGTAATCCCCGAAGGATTAGCAGAGGTATACTTATATTACACTCACATTTTGCCAGTTAAGTTTAAGTCTCATGTAGTAGGGGGCGAGCCTATTGCCATCCATTGGGCACAAATCCGGACTCCGCAGCTGCTACAGCGGAAACGTAAGAACAAAATACATGAGAACGATAATAAATAGCTTTGGTGAAATGAATAACAGTTTCATCGTCATGCTTTGAATACTTTCAAAGTGAATAAAACATGAAAAAAAATTCGTAAATGAAGCATTAAAGAAAACACCTCCTTGTTATAGTCAACTACGAAAGTTCAGTTTTAGTTATAGTCCTCCATTAGAGTCTTTATTCTTACCCACACCTACAGCATAAATATTAATAAACTAAATAACAAGAAAGCTGCCACCTACTCATCTTGTTTATCCTCTGATGTTATCGTGAATGAAATGTTATTAGTAAAGTACTCACGGCAACCACACAAGAAATCAGTTTATGCGGATCTTTCACTGTATTGAAAATCTGTATAAAGCGAGGCCATGTTATACTGGAAATGTATTGCTTGATGCCTCGCCGTGTGTACAACTAAGAGAATAAATAAATTACACTTAAAATTACGATTTAAAAGTGTTTTCTTCTTTTGGAATTTTGAATCTAGATACTATTTGAAATTGGTCTTTGCTTTGGAAATCGATAATGATTGTATTTGAAAGGTATTTAATCCCTTCCTTAAACTTGTTTTTTTTTTTAATAATCTCATTGACTCTAAAACAAACAATCTCAGAACACGGAAGTTTTCATTGAAAACGAAGAGGCGGTCCAAAATAAAAATGTACTTACTGTTTTTAGTCTTTGCCTTAACGATTGATTTATTCGGTCCCATTTACTTGCGCGTGCGCACGATACAAATATATCATCGTCGACGCTTTGATGCGCCGCTTGATATATTCACTTTTGTATTTGTTTAATAATTTCTCGGCTTGGTGATTGTTATTTTTATTTCAAACGAAATTGCTTAATTTACGGGCGTAAAATATTTTGCTTAAAGCCGTTTTTCATTTTGATTAAGAATTTCGAAATTTTAATGATGCAAGTGATGATTTTTAATAAGGCTTTACAGTTAGTCTGTATGTCATCGACAAAGATTAATATTGAAGAAGACCTACATTAAGTTACACGTGTATTTTTGTTATGTTATCTACTTGATATCTTACTGAAAAAGTGAGGTGACCATTCTACACCACACTGTTCTAAACATCCTTAAATAGTCTCCCAAAAACCACAACATAAACTCAAAAGTTAATTAATAACCCTTTATTATTGCTTCCAAAACTGTTTCCAATAATGCAACCGAAACTGTACCATAGACAACACTGGTCCCAGTTGTAATTCAACCGGGTGTAACTCCCCGTCAACGCTCGTCCCATTTAATCCCCCTTTATGGGTTCAACGTTATAATTTTAACCTGTATTATTTTATATGTTGGACCATTATCGTGGATTAAGTTGAATATAGCGTATTATTTATGTGTTCCGCATGTTGGTAACACATGTTTATCTGTTCTGTGGTTTATCGTTGAATTAAGGTGAGAATGATCCTGTTTTTTTTTGTTGTCGTCTGCTTAACCGGACTATCCTGTGGGTGCCTTAAGAGTAAGGCCTCCAGCCAGGGCATAAAAACTTACAAACTAAGCGACTGCACGCTATGGGCACCCCCTGTGGGGTACGAACCTCGGCTAAGGGCGTCGCTGGGGGAGGACTGCATGGGGACAGGCTGGATCTGAATGGTATCATTATTAAGGGGCTGATTTAAAAGAGAATGATCCTGTTATATTCGATTGGTTAAGTATAATATTTGTGCGTGTTATGAAGTTGGGGTGGCAGGGTTATTTCTTTTACTTCTATGCGCCTACGAGTATATTTATCCGGAGTAATGTACCTTTCAAATGGCGAAAGAGTTTTTCAAATAAATGTCGTGGTTCCGGACTCCGGAGATTACCCTAATAGTACCTATAAGTGCTCAAACCTGTACATTTTTAGACATATCTGTTTATACTGTAAGCTGAGTTGCAGTTTATTTTACGAAAACACGTCGTTGAAAATTAAATATTTGGGTTTAAAGGAACTGCATAAAATTTTTGGCAGGTACGTGGATATGGTACAAAAATCTCCTGATTGACTGCCAAGTTATAGAATCCTAGAATTTGAATTTAAAACGAAGTGTTAGGTACGGTGAGACGTAGGTAAATCTCCGAATTTATTGACTCTAACTCTAGGAATATATTCTACAAACGCGACTGAGATAGACTCTCCAATCTCAGAATCGCGATTGGAGATACCCTTTGGGATACGTTAAAAGATTTGAGAACTGAATTTGAGAATGTCTGTCTATCTTAGCATGTTCCTATTTCTAAGACATCCGTAGAAACCAACTTCATTGTTGTCAACACTGGATAAAAATAATTCAAGTACCTACATAGAAAGTGTGTATTATAAAAAGCGTACTCATATAAGGGTGTGGTAAAGGCCAGCCGTCAAACTGGATAAGTTTCTGTATGGGTCCAACATCGTAATCGCGAAAAAAAACAGTTTTCCTGTAAAAAAATTGTGTGTTTTTTTTCGTATTGAACGTATAGGTATTTCAGTATTGTAGAAAACAGCATTTTTTTTTAATATAATTACCGTTACTAAACACGTTGTAACCGTCTCTGCGTTGATGTCCCTCCCACCCTGTAAATACCTGAATAAATGAGATCAACCGAGGAGCTCGTGGCTAAACAATAACAGTCGCACGGGTCGATCTTTAAGGTTAAGCCGTGCTTGCCGAAGTTGGTCCGTAGATGGGTGACCATAATTACATACCGAGTTTCCTTCGTGCCTCAGAAAGCACGTTAAGCCGTTGGTCCCAGCTGTCATTTATAGATCTTTGGCAGTCGTTAAGAGTAGTCAGAAGCCAAAAGTCTGACATCCAGTCTTACCAATGGGTATCATATTACCCAGTTACTGCGTTGTGGAGGTTAAATAGGCAGTCGCTTCATGTAAAGTACTGGTACTCAGCTGCATCCGGTTAGACTGGAAGCTAACCCAAGATAGTTTGGGAAAAGGCTAGGCAGATGATAATGATGAGATGAGATCACCCGAAAGAGTAAAATCCAGTTGGCAAAGAAAGTTCGCCACAACTTTTAAGCGTTGGATGTATTAGGAGCTAATAAGCATATTATTCAGGAGTATACCAAACATTTTAGCCTATTGTTAATTATCTACTCAAAGAAGATTTGGAGATTATGAAGAGACAAAGTCTTTTTTTAAATTTGTTAGCTTTTACTTATTTTTCTTCATGTCATGTGATTATGAAACATTCTCTATATAGCAGTGTTTTAAAGCTCTGTCTAGAAACTATTGCTTCTATTTTCAGCCCCAATAATATTAATCTTGAAGTAATTAATTATTATGTTTATTAATTTTCTATTTTATAATTGCGACGTCATCATTTATTTGTGAACACAGTTCCACCTAGACATAACCTGGTTAGAATTATAATCAGAATTGTATTAGTAACAATACATAATCAAAGTTAACTATGACATGCTTGAAGCAGCCAAATCAACAATTTCTAGAAAACTTTCAACAGAGCTTCGACGTTTTTTTTTGTAACAGGCTTTGTCAAAGGTTTTTCAAACATACCCTTTGTCATTTTACATATACTTAACTTACTTATCTGGCTTAATACCTACTACAAAATTTACTCCATAATTATACGGTCTAACTTTGATCATTGAAATATTTTCGACAAAAACTTTGGAGCAGGAACTACCAACGAAGGTTTATTTTAAACTAGACTACAGGCAATGAATTATTTATGTGGAATAGTGGAACAGGGTAGGCGGTACGCAACTCTCATTATTTCGTTACAATTGATTCAATTGTGTGCCTTCTAAACAAACACAGGACCACCTTGACACTAATTGAAATTCCAATCAAAATTATATTAGTAGCAACTAGAACAAGAACTGACGGACTCGTTGGTGTAGTGTTTGTAAACGCGACTGCTGATCATGAGGACCGGGCTTGATTCACATGTCAGACAAAGCGCTATGGGAATGGGAAGCCGTCGCCTCCTTCTGCGAAGCAGTCATGCTAGCGAAGGAGGTGGCGGAACGTGAGAGGGAGAGAACCTCACGTCCCAACCGCCGCGGGAGACGCCCCGGGCGTCGGGGGGCAACCAGTGGCCCCCGGCCACCGTAGGCGCGAGCCTGTGGACGGTGAGTAATGGGCTAGCTCACCGTCCGTCCGTCTTATGACGACAGCCCGTGTCGACGGCGCGTACGTGTTCCACGCGCGCCTCAAGGAGATGTCAGCAAACCGGAAGGGGCCCGAGAGGGCCGATGCCTGCCAGGGCTGCGGGTTGTTCGAAAGAGATACCGCGGCCCTGGAACAAAAAGGGCGAAGAAGGAACATGGGTGGGTTTTAGTCAGTACAAGTCTGACACTCCCTCCCGCTCCGCCCAGAGCGGGAGAAGTCATTTGATGATTTCCCATCCGAAAAAAAAAAAAAGGCAAAGCGCTATTGGGGTCTTCCATCCAGAATGTCTCAGTAGCAGCCACGAAGTCTCGTTTTATGCCCTGTTGATGGCAATAGGCTCATTCCTATTAAATGGGATTTAAACATAACTGACGAAATGTGGGTGTACTATTTAGGTGAACCTCTGCCTGGAATTAGATCATGAAAATGTATAGTCTAAAATATACGCATATTGACAAACGACGTTCATTGAGTCCATAATGCAATTCACAAGATAATTTGTCATGGCGTATTAATAAAATTATATTACAAAATCATTTTGGAACATTCACTTGGTGATAATAAATCTAATTAAGATCCTGTCACATTTGATCTTGAAAAGGATGAAAATAATTATGCTGATACAATATTAATAACGGTGAGGAGGAATTCTGTCTTTTGACGGGACAAATGTAGTATTAATGAGTCGTTGGTAGGTGGTAGTAGAATGTAGGTTACTGTGAAATTATAGAGAATACATGTGAAACGTCAAGTCGTGGGTGTTGAGCCGTTGACTCGGCGTATGCATGATTAATTCTGTGATGTGCTTTTGAAGATATGTTACTTAGAATTAACATAGAATAATGTTTGCCAGATTATTTTGATTTCGTGGTTTAATAGATGTAGCTTGTTTATGATTTGTTGTCTGTAAAAACATGAAATTTTGTCAATTTTTGTTCTGCCTGAGATTTCTTAATGACATGAAATACCAAACTATATCTAAGAGCTTATTTTATAGTAATAAGATAAAGTTATAGAGGATAAGATTTTTTTACGTTTTTCTTATCAATTTGTTTGTCATTTGTACCTTTGAGTATCATATCAGTATTTTCCCAACTCTAAACTTTCATAAATTCCAACATAACTCCAGCCACGGCCCTGTTAAATCTTCTCTACAATAATTCACTACCATAATATTTCCGTAAAAACAAGATTCTCTTAAGTAACCTCTGTATCATCATTAACCTGCGCCACACGCGTCCACTCGGGGTCCGGGGTCCAACACGCGTGTGACGTTTAATTTTGTACCCAAATGATTGATGGCCCACCTCGTTCATTTTCATACTTTTGTTATATTCGCGAATCTAACTGGAAGGACTACGTTCTGTATGTATTGTTGGCAATTGATTTATGAGCTGTTGTTTAGGTAATGTAGTGAGTGTCTTTTGTTTGTTTATTTGTTGGTGCTGATTTTGTGGGATTGTGTTTTAGGGAACAAATGAGTTGTTGTGCAAGAGCGGATTTTACCAATGAAACTAAGCACACTTAAACCGCGCCCAAGAGCTGGCAGTGCAATAATTGCTACGGAATATTGACACTGAATGATATATTCACAGGCATTAGAAAAATCTAATTTGTATAGAAAATACACAACGCTTTTCTTTTAGACTCATTGATTCAAAAGTCAAACTATTACTATACCTACCTATTTGATGAAACTTCGTACACATAAGCAGGATACACAGATCTAAAAAGTTACTAAAATACATTTTCGAAAAATAGTGTTACAGTTAAATTAGACCGAATTTAAATTTTCTATAGAAACAGAAAAATCCAATTATCTCTTGTTTTAAAACACATTTTCAAAATATTTTTTAGTAACTTTTTAGACCTATGTATCCTGCTTATGCGTATAAAGTTTCATTAGAATCGGTTCAGTCATTTCGGAAAAAAAACTACTTGAAAGTTTGTATGAAAAGCGGTAAGGGATAAACGCTCTT
The DNA here is from genome assembly GCA_963082945.1 of Cerastis leucographa. Classification (NCBI taxonomy): domain Eukaryota; kingdom Metazoa; phylum Arthropoda; class Insecta; order Lepidoptera; family Noctuidae; genus Cerastis; species Cerastis leucographa. The sequence goes on along the minus strand of OY720356.1, from coordinate 11,514,844 downwards.
AAGTGATAGCTTATGCTGTATGCAGTCAAGGTATTAGTCAGTCAGCAAAGTGGCTCCGAGTCGGACTGCCCGAAGTACACCAGACCTAAATTTAAGTTTCGCTAGTTGTGTATTCGTTATGGATTTTATTAAGCTCATAAGCTGGTTTCAATATCGTTTTCAAAAGTATTTGTTTAAATAAACTTACATTAATATTATTCAGTCGTACACAGTCAGCCAGGACGGACAGGTTCATATGGCTTCTCTATAAATAATAATACATACGACTGTGGAAACCTTACAAATTCCAACAACTTTGTTCGTTTGGCAAACCTACAAAATGACTGTAATGAACTTCGATGGCTCTATAATTGTGTGTAAGATTAAATCATGTTTTGTTTATATTCTAATTATTTCCTTTTCATGGGAAATTACGCTGTTTGTAAATAATTATTATCATAAAAATGTTACTAGAATATGTCATTAAGGGACAACTACACTTTTTAGGGATCCGTAGCCGAATGGTGAAAAACGAAACCCTTATAGATTCGTCATGTCTGTCTGTTCGTCCGTATGTCACAGCCATTTTATTCCGAAACTATATATTAAGACTACACAGTTGAAACTTGGTTGGTGGTAGGTTTTTGTTCCAAGTCAATAGTTTAAAAGATACTTCCACAGTGGTAAAATGTGCATCCTCCTCTGTAATTTTTAAAGTAAGTGGAGGAAAATTCTGAAAAATTTTGGATTGATTTGGTGAACGTAAAAACTTTCAACGAAAATTGGTTTATATGATTACTACTATGATTGAGCCTTCAAAATATTTTCACTGTATTATTTGGTGCTACGGAACCCTGTGTGTGTGTGAGTACGACTCGCACTTGGCCGGTTTTTTTGTCTAACTTTGTTATAATGGATCTCATGACAATCAAACATAAGAGGATATGCAACTACATGAAACAAACTTGAAGATAGTTTCGTGGTACCACTTGTATTGTGTTTCCTTTATCGTTCGTCCTAAAGGTTACTTTATTTACCATAACTGTAATGCCTGAATGGTTGGGCACAGGTGGACATTGCACACTGGTTTCTTCACGATTTTTTCCTTAATCGTTTGAAGAGCAATGGTAGTGAAGTAAATTACACAAACTCAAGCGGGGTCCAAACTCCTGCAACTTGTACGTAAGAGCCGTAACGACAAGGCAGCTACTGCTCTCCACATACATTACATTGTATTCACTCGTCATGCGGGCTTGTCACTCATACAACTATTATACGACCAATAGGCGATTGTATTGAATACCAGAACCTGATGTTGACATGACGGGGGGCATACGGGCTTGCCCATCTTATGTCTCATTATGCCTTGTTATGTTTGTCACAGAATTGTGGCGAGTTTGGAACTAATGAATGGTAATCCGGAGGTGTATGGGAAACGTTTGGCAGAAGAAAGTAATGAAAAGTGACGTGAGATTCTTTAGCTGCAAATAATAAAATCAAAGAAAATTTAAGGTAGCCTAGACCTTTGTCATACAGGGTGAAAGGTTATACTGTGCATCGTCATACATAAGGCTATGCTAACTGAGCTATGTCGAATGTCGTAGTTTACGAAAGACGAGAGTTATTTTCGCCGATCTAAATATTTTTGGGGATTTCCTTATATGAAAACCGTTCACCCAGAACCTCTCGATATCAAAGGACAACACTAATAAAGTCTCATGATCACAAGATACATCACTCTGTCATCATACTACCATACAAATACAACCGAAGCCAACATTGTTAAAACAAATGAGGTTCTTGTTACTGATTGGTTAGGTGAATTCCAAGAGCCAACACGAAGTTAGATAGATAACGTACGGCAGGGTACGGTAGCCAATCAGACATGCCAACCGAACGTCGCCCAGCTGATGGATGGCTTCGCAGCCTGGCTGAATAATGTGCTAACTGTCTACTAGTGCCTGCAAAGTTCAGTGAGCTTTGCTATTGAGATCTTCAGTAGTAAACAGCCTTATATAAGATTGGCTTTTGAGGTTGGATGGTCCTACAGGAACAGACAGTGTGCCTGCCGAGATAAGAAGTATCCTATGTTCTAATTCTGGTCAAGTTTGCCAATTTCTTAGAAATTGACTCGGTCAGCTGTTCAGGCGTGAAAATGTATCAGGCACATTCGCATATGTAATACCTAATGTAAGGGAATAAATTTTCACAATGATATCAAATTTATTTGCCACAGATTGGATCAAATACCTAAATCTGTAGTAATATGATATGACTACAATCAACTGCACAACAGTGGTAGCAATTTGACACTTACGCGTCTTATTATCGTGGCAGTACGGGTTATTTTCGTAGTGTGACATCCGAAACGTATCATAACTCTGTACTAATCACCCACACTTGTCACAGTATAAATTGGGCTTAATTAAGGCACTTGATTCATATCAGTCATACCATACACTGAATGTGGCCTAATATAGGCCGTTTCAATGAACATTTGCTAGAGAATAATAAAGCGTCAATCAGGACTAGTAAAATAGCAGAACTAGCGATCGTATTACAGCAAAACAAACTTACTGTAAAAAAAAAAAACATTTAAAAAAACCAAGCTCCATTTTTTGTATTTTTCTCTACAAAACCCTTTTAATTGATACCTATATCATGTGTGTCGTGCATAAAAGTCCGCCATCTTTGGGAGTCCGCCATATTGGATTTAGAATGACGATACTAGTTACATTGTCATCCAAAATAAAAGCGTTTGCAAAATTTCAGCTTGATCGTTTCTAACTATTTTAAAATTGCAAGATTTGATCGAAGCAAACAAGCATACTTACAAAAATTTCAAGCTAAATAAAAGCTTTTATTTTGATCCTCCACCTTAACTTCTGCATCTTTATTTTTTCTTCAAAGAATTCTAGTCCTGGTGGTAAAAATTTCAATGTATTTGAGAAATTTCACTGTGTGTGAGACTAGGCTTGTGACAAGTAATTTAACGAAGTATTTAGTCGATGAAGACTCATATTGCGCCAATCAGGGTTGCCAACGGATTAAAAATTGCAGTAGATTTAGGAAGTAACTACTAGGTACATTTTACTTTCATTCTGACCTCTCCACCTGATTACTTCAAAAGTAACAGCACCCATTCACAACCCAGTTAACCTCATTGCCTCCTTAATTTCATTTTAACAATACCCAAATTCATGGCACCACAGAACCACAGTAAATAAACAGTTGTAAACACAGAAGCGTTAACCTTAATTCAGGGCTAATGACTAGTTCATTAAACGTTAGCCGTGTATTAAACTGTTTAGTCGCTTGGTCACCGATGTGGGAAAGCAAATAGTGTGCAGTGACGTCACGTAATTATACAAGGTGTGTTTGTAATCAAACATGCTTAAGTGGGAGATTGTTTTTGACACCTAAGTGAAAATTGTAAACGGACACCTTTGAACTTTGATAAACAGACAACATTACGCTTTTCAGTCGGTATTCGTCTTGTATTGGGCTTTGGAGGACCAGTAGTGGCAGCTCCGACGATGATGTCGAGCTTCGGTTAGTCGCACAAGCGTGATTTCGATCTTCAGTTAGTCGCACAAGCGTGATGTTGATCTTCAGTTTGTCGCAGAAGCGTTAATCGCGCTTTCGTTTGTCGAACTCACGTTATACAGTCGTGAGTTTGAACCTAGGAGCCAACATTAATTTGTGTAATTTTTTCGTCATCACGTCTAGAGAACCAAATATTCATAGATTTTTGACATGCACCAACTTGCACAGGTGCCGTATGGTGGATAAGGACCCAGCTGACGTCCTGGCACTTAAAAAAGGCCTGTATCCCTAGCTATGCCATGCTATGATGTGCCTGTGCTTGTAGTTAAAGATTAGTCTTCTACACAGTATTTGAGGATTATTTTATTGAACTTTGCCTTGCTTGCTTCTAATTTACTAGACTTCATCATTGCATCGATTTCCTAAGCTCTGTATTTGTGTCAATCACTAAGTTAAACTGATTCGAAGCCAATCTCTCTGCTATTCTGAATCTCATCTACAAACAAATTAACACGAAACGCCATATTAATAGCCGACAGACGATCGCAAACTGATCATGTTGCGCGCTAAATAGCACTCCATTATTAGACTCGTCTCACTAAACGAGCAATGAAAAGCGTATACGAAGTCATTTCAGAGAAATGGTTGTTACGATTAACTATTCTAAAAACAAACAGATACCTATCTGATTTATAACAGATAAAAACGACAGGGTATCTTTTAGTCGAAAAAGCAAATGCTTAACATTTTGAGTAGTAAACGAGTTTAGTGTTGATTGGAGCAAAGCATCCTTATTTTATGTTATCAACGTCGTCCGGCCGTGATAAGGTCTTTCATTGTAGGTAGAATGATTCCTACCTATGATGAAAGGTGGCCTTACCTTTTAACCTCAAATGGCTCGGCTTAATTGTTTGGTTTCTATTAAAAAGCCATACATACAATAAGGGTCATTTTCAATCTTGGAGGTTTTGTTACTACAAAACACACAAGATTTAATAGATGTTCAAAAGTGAGTTATTACTATTAACTGCTAAAGAAACGAACAAAAACACAGAAAATATGCTACGCAAACTGAAAACAAAAGATTTTCTACGAATCGTTTTCCCAATTCAATTGCGGGTCACTGAAAAAACGGACGAAAATATTCAGAACGTTAAATGAAAATCTGTAGCAGTAAATTTGTCGTCATTTAAACAGATTAAAAGAAAATGTAGCGTGATATTGAATGGTGAATTCATTTGAACCTTTCCCAGCTTCGCCTTATTTATAGCGACTTTGACGATCTGACTTACTGGGAAGTTTTTAAGAAATGTGCCACGCCGTCTACACAGTGGCCGTTGCTGGCTCATTTTTTACAGATCATTTAATTACAGAAGTTGTCTTTTTTCAGAAGTTGAGCTTATGTCTTCGAGGGTTTAGTTTTAAGTCTTTGTGAAATCGGATAGCAAATGATAAATACTGGACTGTGGGTCGCGGTTAACGCGCATAATTTGCATATGAGTATTGGATTCAAACTTAGCCTACCTACTATTGCGATTAGAACCTATTCCGAAAAATAATAATGATCGATTACTAATAAATTGTATATAGTATCAATTGTTTTTACCTACTAGTAGTTGCGACACAATAGGGGATCGGACTGGGTAAAGAAAACGACATTTTATTTTGTCCGTCAGACAGGTAATACAAAAATATTATTAGACACGTATTTTTTGTTTTATCAAAATATCAAAAAATTACTTAATTAAAGGTCATTAAAGTTGGAGCGTGGGGGCTTACTACGTCACAAGTAGGTATAAAACTTACCTACATGTGACGTCATGCGCCATTTCAACTCAATATATCTCCGTAATTTTATTACCACGTGAAAAAAGAAAAAATATGTGTCCAATACTTTTCAATAAACTACCAGACGGACAAAGAAAAAAAAATGGATTATCCCCTAATAGCAAAATATTATAATGAAGCTTGTCCAATACCTACATCACGAAGAAATTTAATAAAGTAAACATTTTCTCACTCATATTGAAGTGAGTATATTAATTCACTTCATACTTTACAGTGTTCGTTTTCATAACGAACGTCTTCTTATCGTAAACATTTCAGTACAAACCTGTCGTCGCCTTTTTGTGTTCTTCGTATTAACGATTATTAGCTTCATAAGTTTTCACTGGATCAAATAAATTGTATTGAATGAAATTGCTTGATTCTAGAAATTATATTATTTTAGGATTATGATATTTTAGAGCGAATTGGGGTTTTAACAAAAGTATTGGTTAAATGAAAAACTTAGTTTGTTAAATAATATTATAATAGTTTCCACATTCCTTCATAGTTTTTGTGAGTAGTTTTCAATTTAAGTACTTAGTTTTTTTTGTTTTATTGTGCCTATTGAGTTTCCCACTGCTGGGCAAGGCCTCCCCTATTACCTTCCAAACCTCTCTTTCCCGTGCAATATCTGGCCAAGTTTAACCCACAAACAAGACCAAATCGTCACAACGCCTTCGCCACGCTCTAGTAAGTAGCTTTTTTAATACTCTTGCGCTTATTTGTACATGAAGTTTCAATAAATAAATAATTTAGAATGTAATTTAGCACGAAAACATTTTTGTCACATTCACAAACTTTCAACGAAAGCTGCCAAACAATTGCTCCACATTCAAACACAATACTCCAATAACTTTTACTCAAAGCAACAAATAACGACATTAAACCATACAACCGATTCAATAATTGCATAATACCGTACAAAATGCATTATGGAGGGCAGATGCGTTTCAACGTAACAGTATTAGCACGATAACAGTTGAAAAAAAAAACGAAATTGGGAACGTGTCGTTAACAATAGGAACAGAAACTATTGTCCAGGATCCCTCCGTTGGTAATAAGTATTAGATCTTAATACTTTATAGTACAAGTGAATCACGTCCTGCAAATAATATTGGAATCAAAATATTGGAGCTCGGTTTGGGATGAATTGGAGCAAATGCTTTGTGTTTCTGTTATTAACAGATGGAGCTTGTGGCTAAATAATAACAGCCACTCGGTTGGTCCGTGGATGGGTGTCTACCCATTATAAAACGAGTTTCCTCCGTGCACGTTAATCTGTTGGTCCCAGCTGTCAATTGTAGAACCTTGCTAGTTTTTAAGTAATCAGTGGCCCGAAAGTCTGACAACTAGTCTTACCAAGCAGTATCGTGTTACTCAGTACTGACTGGTTTGTGGAGGTCAGATTGAAATCAAAATATTTTTATTTCACATAGGCCTACATGGGCACTTGTAAAACGTCGACAAAAAGGTGCTCGGTTCGGGTTGGTCGTTTCCTATGGAGAAGAGCCGGCAAGAAACTCCATGGTTACTCTTTTAAAATCATTTGGCTTTACAATTTTTCTATGTTACAGCGTTGGCGCTTTAGTATGAGTGGGCATCGTAGGCCCGACAATAAGTCGTTGCTTACTACAAAACGTAGAACAAGATAAAAAGTTACCAAAGATCTAGATCTTGATGTAAATTACTGGTATTTAGATGCGTCCGGTTAGACTACAAGCCAACTCCGACATACTTGGGAAAAGGTTAGGCAGATGGTGATTAACATATGGTGTGGAGACTGGAAACCAATATAATTTTCATCGTCATTGGCAGTCTTGTTCCACCCACTGCTGAACAGGCATAAGCTTCCTTCTTTTGTGCCATTATTCCCTGGTCTGCGCGAGTCTCAACCAAGTGAACGTAACTAATATTATTATGATTCTACTAAACGGCAATTTTAGGCCCGCAGGTTGTCGTGGTCTCGAAAACGATTGGGCATAGTTAAAATAAATAGATTAGTTCAGACCAAATACTTTCTGAATCCTTCACCGTAAAGTGGCCATTAGAAACCAACTTCAAGATAAAAATATATCTTATTCTTTAGAGATTAACACAGGACAATGAATTCAAATAAGTATTTTGGAAGAGCTTGTGGCTAAATAACAACAGCCGCACGGGTCGATCTTTAAGGTTATGCCGTGCGTGCTGAGGTTGGTCCGTGGATGGGTGACCATAATTATGTACTGAGTTTCCTCCGTGCCTCGGAAAGCACGTTAAGCTGTTGGTCCCGGATGTCATTTGTAGATCTTTGACAGTCGTTACGAGTAGTCATAAGCCAAAAGTCTGACATCTAGTCTTACCAAGGGGTAACGTTTACCCAGTTACGGGGTTGTGGAGGTCAGATAGGCAGTCGCTTCGACTGGAAACCAAACCAAGATAGTTTGGGAAAAGGCTAGGCAGATGTGATAATGAATGAATATAAATATTTTTAGGAAGAATAAAGAACAGCATTGCATGCTTTTTTTTTAAGGATGGCAACTCATGAATAAACTAGCGCATTGAAGATATCACCAAACCAGTTTACATGCACCTTACAGACATTAAAGGCACAATAGCACAATATTTAACTCTTACTGTTCACTTTCACAGCTATTTTAAGACTTACTGTGCCCACCCTCAATAGAAAACATGTATTTATGTTACGCAAACTCCGATTTATGATTTTCGGTTGCTTCGATGCATAACGTTTATAATTTTATGTTTGGATAATGCTTTGGGATCGTAAAATCGTTTAACGATTCTATAAATGTGTTCAAGCATCGAGTCTTTTTTTAGGAAAGCGGTTAAATGAAACAATAGAGAATGTGGAGCAAACTTGTGGAGTAATCGATGAGAAGGATTTTGTTTAATAAAGTATTGGAACGGTATTCTATTTCAACAGAAGACTGAGTTACTTACGTTTACCTCAGTCAGTGGCTCTCACAACTCCTTAATCAAGATAGTTTATCAAAGTCACTTCTTTAACGGTAAATATTTACATTAATTCCGAACCTAATGTGGAAATTTATGATTATTGAATTAATTTCTTACACTCTAACCTAACAAGGAACCAAACTCCCGATAACCAAATTACTTAACGATTACCTAAAACGTTTATATCGTGGTCGTAAATATTTAGTCTGATAAGGTACACAAAGAATCGTAGAACACAATCTTGATTCTGTTCTTGTTTTCTTAAGCTGATGGAATTCCAATCACAGTCATAGATACTAGAGCAAGATTTAAACTTATCATTTCCCTTTAAATAATGGGTCAATTATCGCTTGCAACTTATCAGACTGCACTTACCAAATACTCAAAGTTGTGGGGTAAACCATTTCAAGATTTGATTATCAACCTTATTTTGTTGACTTTCGAGCTTAATTTCACTTGTGAGACTTGTAACAAGGTAAAGAATGGCCTGACCAGAGTACATTATCTACTTAGTTTAGTTTCGATCGACACAAAACTTTATAACTCGGGCCATGAGATTTATTGTAATGAAATCGTAAGGATAGCATTTTCCTGTTCGTGAGTTATAGATTGCTGTGCGAATCGTAAATAGTACGGTTTGGTTTAATAAATTCTTTGGGTCCCTTGATCGTAAAGCGAACCTGATTTGCGGAGGTTTAATATGTTTCCAAAGTTGTATTTAATGATAATTCCAAAGTTTTAAGTACGGCTGTAAAATGATGTGACGACATTGAAGGATTGTTCGCAATTTGGATTTGGTAATTTGACCTGTTTTGTCGACGTTATGACATGCCTTGGCGTTAAATCTTGTTATGACTTGTGTCTTAATTGTAGATATTAAACTTTAATTAAAATCTAGTATAACGTTATAACGCTGACCATCTGGGAACATTGTAAATGTCCTGGATATGAAACATGAAAAAGCAATAGCATATCTTTTTAAACAAGAAGGTACTATAGCCACGTAGTTAGTATTATATGCAAATAACAAAAGGGACAAGACAGAATCACACTGAAGTATACTCGTAGATGAAGTTACAGGTAATTATTTTAAAACCAAACCCAAACTCCAACAATCGAGACAACCTAATCCAGTTACAAACTCAGACCTAATTAAGTTATCAACAATATTGCAGCGATAAATTCAGTGGGAGCTACTTTACTAACATCTACTTCATGTGTAACTTTATTCGAACTGTCAGATTGAATCCGAAACTACAGTGCACAAATCACGGCTATATTAGATTCCACAGAATTTATCGCCTCGACGACTGCTAAAGGAGATGGATCGTGTTTCTCAGAGATCAGTGAAACGCTGTATCGTTCACTTTTCAATCCCGCTACCAAATTTCAAGGGTTGCTTTTTCTGCCGATTTAAATTTGAAGCCAGACATGAAACTGCAAGTTGGATCATTAGACGACGCTGACGTGACTTGAGTGCCTTGTTGGTCCAGTGGTTGTAATCTCGACTGTTAAGCATGAGATCCTGGGTTTGATTTCCCGGATCAGACAAACTGGAATTGGGTTTTTCCATATTTCAGAGTAGCAGCCACGTAGTCTAGGTTTGTGCCCAGTTGATGGCAACAGGCTAAAATTATCTTATGTGGGACTTTTCGAGGATTACGAGCGTGAAGTTTTGTGTAGAATACACTGTATCTAATGGATTTCAACAGTCAAATGGGTAAATTTGGGAGCTACGGTTTGCTAAATTCGTGGATCTTCTGTTCTTCATAAAATTGATATAAGCTCCGCGGTAGCTTTTAGTTGGTTGGAAATTGGAAGGAGTCTGATTGGGAATTTTCTAACTTTATAAGAAAATACAGAATTTAATATTTAGAGATATTTTCGTAGACCGTTGTTTTCTATGAATACATTTTGGCACTTTAGGTAAGTAACCATTCATAACTAAATTGCCAAAATGTATTGTTGTGTATGTATAGATTTGTAAATCGTCGGCAATTAATACATTGAGGGTTCCCGTGACTTGGCTGTATTTCAAATTATCTCCACTTGGCTTGTTATTATTTTGCCTTGGAGTCAGATGAATTGGTCGTGTGTCAGTGGTAACGTGACCTTAGCTGATCTTTTAAACTCAAACCATTATTTCAAGTAGACCATTACAGGCACTTTATTCAATGTAAATTTCGAAATACGCTAAGCCAGCAGGCTCAAAGTCAAATTGGTACACACGGCGCCGGCTGGATTTGTATATCAAGCTATACAAATCCAGTATAACCTGAACTCACTCTGTATGAGCTTCTCGTAAAATGAGAGATCAGCTTAATTTGGATTCGTTGTTCGCCATACCACAAACGTTCAGTAGTGCACTTTGCAGAATCTACATTCTTCCACCATAGTATCGGTAAATTGGCGTTCCTTATTTCCCAAAATTAGGTTTTTTCTCTGACTCAACTAATAGTGCAAGTTTGTCTTAAGCCGCGCTAATATTGAGAAATTAATAATCAAGCACTTCAAAATAAAAGAAACATCACAGTACGGTGCTAATTACGTTTCCTGCAATTTTACAGCCTTAATTTTGGCACAAACGTCACCATTAATTAATTTAATCTGACAAAGATTTACGACACAAAAACAAGTATAAAACATGTTTTTGGAAAGCTAATTAATCATCAACGTAAGAATTAAGTGTCATTCGATATTCAGATTTTATGGAGCAACAAATTATGCTCACACCAAAATTGGTCATGATACTATTAATTAACACCCCGATAATTACTCTAGTGAGCGAGTCAGACCTAATTAGATGCCGCTCCAAAGAACCCATTCATGTGATTATCTCCGAGCGAGTTGAAATGCTTCCAAGACATTCGATACTGAAACCAAGTCCTCTCAAATCAAAGTATAAAACGAACTGTCATATTTCATAAAGACACACGAAATATTACTGGAACACCCGCCTTTTCGTCACGTTCTACGATCATTCTTCACGCTTTCTGACATTTGGAACGTCTCACAAAAACAAAAGCGTCACTTCGGTGGCGCTGTCTACCAAAAAGTCCGGTTAAACTTGGCCACAGACTAAAAATATTCCTTTAGATTATTGTTGGCTTTTTATATTTACAGTCATGAATTTTCTAAGCTGTGGCACAACTTCCTGTGTGTAACATTATCCCCAAATTATTCATGTCAGTGGGTAATCGTCGAGAGATGACAAATTACAGAAAGAAGATTGTCTGAACTAACATGAGAGTATGTTAGGGACAAGTTACATAATTTAAAAAATAAAAATGAAAGCACCGATTTTCTTCTTCTTCAGAGTGACATAGCAGTACCTGGTGTTTAGGATGTTTCTTCATGTTTTATAAATGTTGTGTTCACTAGTTACACTAGTTAGGGTTTAGAATAAAACCATCAAATTATCAGTAAGTAGATGAATGACTTTGGGGGAACGTGCTCTCACTGCCCGGGTTAACTGTTGACTGGTTGAGACGTTACCTCAAAGCAAACGCTACGTTTATTAGAATACCACATCCAACACTATTCTGACTACTTTCTTTTTACAAAGCATCTGTCTTTTAATAAAACATCTACTAAAGAAGAACATAAAAATACGAGTGAGGTAAATATTTGAAAAGGCCGTCTATATTTTAGCGTGTATGTATCACAAAGAAACAAAGGTTTTGTGAGAAATAATTCCAGTGAGCAAATTTTTCTAAAACAAAGCGTTACTGTGGTTTTAATGGAAAATAAAAATAGACCCTGTGACGTCACCGCTTGGTACTGACACAAATTCTGGACAAAACATTATACGCGCCTTAGGGAGTTATTGCTTTTTATTTTTCTTTTCTGTCTTCCCAAGCTTTGTTTAATAGGAAAGGAATAGTAAGCACAGGTATATTCTGACGGAGCAGGAAACGATGCATGCTTGGTGTTGGCGCTAAGGCGTTTTCTACATGGCATTTCCTAAATCAGTGTTCTCTCGGCAATTTAGGGGGTCATAAAAATTTTAACGCCCTGAGTCCGGGCTACTGCAGGCGCTTAAAACATTTTGTTCCCCTTTATTGACACAGAAGCTAAATCGCCTCTAAGCACTAACTAAGAATTAACGGATGTTTTAATATAATTACGGTTTTATATTCCACATTGACACATTTCTTTATTGTTCCGAGTAAGCGGCTATTAAAGTGCTTTTACGACGTCACACTATAGGTAGACCTTGGCAGGATTTATGCTTTGAAAATTTATTGACGGCCCAATTGAATTTATTGTCAAAACTAAAAGTTTTATTGCAAAAATTTACATGCATGTATTTGCGAGACGGAGTTTTTAACGAGCTCTTTTTATTTATGACTAGGTTAAATTCGGCGTTTCATCCGTATTGTTGGTAAAAATATATATTTTATTGACTTGTTCATCTTTTAATGGACTTTAACGGATGTCAATTTGGGAACCATAGTAAAAACAACAAACACGGAATACTCTATTATAGCCAGATGAGAAACAGCCCTACGGACGCCATATGCGATAGTTGTGTGTACACACTGCGACACCTCAAGCAATTGTTTGGATCCTCGCCAAATTGAAGGAGGTAACTATGCTAATGATTCTGGGCCCGAATCAACAATAAAACGGGTATGTAATTTCTTCTTTTTACGGAAATCGGTAAGTGTTAAGCACCCGTGTGTTAAACGCGGACTGTCTGATCCTCGCCCTATTACCACGCTTTTACACATACAAACAATCTCAAACGTTTATTCAATAATTTCTTATTCCCTGAACAACGATTCTAAAATACTGACAAATTTAAACAACAAAGAAAAGCAGTGTTTTTTAATAATTAACTAGGTACCGTAAGTTTAATTGATTATTTATGTCTTTTGTGACCACCTCCTGACTTTTGACGAGGTTGCAAAGCAATACCTTGTATTTCCTGTATTGATTTCCCGTACAATAAGAGATATAACCTGGTTTTGTATAGCTTGGTTGGTCACGTCCGTATTAACGATTTCGGGACTTTTTCATAACAACTAGTCAGTTCAGAAAATCGACATAATTGTTTAAATCTGTTATTTCCATTACAGTTTCGTTATACGTAGAATCATGTTCTAGCCTAGTAACACTCATAAGCGATCGACATTTTAAGAGCGTGCAGTTTAAAGATAGCTAGTTAAGACATCTAGATGGATACGTTAGTGCGAATGGAAGCAGCTTCGGCGACCTTTCGGAGGATATGGAGTGAATTGACTTCCTTAGTTTGCTTTTAAACTCTGTACAAGCATCTTTGTTAGAGTTTAATAATATGATGATATTAAAGTATAGATAAGTGGTTCATTATTATTCTTTACTAGCTTATGGAACAGTCCCGCAGCCCTGGCAGGAATCGGCCCTCTCGGACCCCTTCCGATTTGATGACATCTACTTGAGGCGCGCGTGGAACACGAACGCGCAATCGAAGAAAAAGTATACCATGGTAAACATAACACACATAATTATCCAGGTTATAAACTATATGTGTATCAAATTTCATTAATCAAATCCGTTCAGTAGTTTTTGTGTGAACGAGTAACACACATCCAGCCATCTTCACACTTTCGCATTTACAACAGTAGAAGATTTGAACAAGTTATACGCAGATATACATATAGATACTAGCTGCTTTCCGAGACTTCGTTCACGTGGAAATTAACCACCTTTATCGCTTATGGGTATAAAAATAGCCTACGACCTATTCTTAGACCTAACAAATATACACAAAAACAATCATAAAAATCGGTCAAGCCGTTTCGGAGGAGGAGTTCGATAACAAACACTGTGACACGAGATTTTTATATCTAAGAAGATATACCTACCCAACATACACCAGCCCAACTTAGCCAACATAGTTAGGAAAAGGCTAGGCAGATGATGATGTTGATACATATATAATTATTAAGGTAAGAAAATAAGATAAGCTCATAAAATAAGATAAGAGGCTTATTGTGTATGTACGCTTTGTAGAAAATGGATAATTTTAATTGTAGGTGCAAAGGCACACATTTCAAAAAGATTGGCTTACGAATTATGTATTAGATGACGAGCTGTTAAAGTTTTGATTTGAATGAATTAACAGCCCATTTTACATATACTTAAAAAGATAATTTCGAAGAGATTTTGATTTTGTAGAATTCGGACTGATTTTAATCAGATAAGTCAACTGCAAGTTTTATCATGTCGTAAACTTTATAGTGTCTAACATTAAATTAAATTTATAGAAGAACTGATTCATATTCAATTTTGAGAGTTAAGTGATCAGATCATGTTTTGGACAATGTCATTTTAATGTCTTAATCAAGTTTTACAACTTAAATATAAATCAATTTAGCTATAAATTTTACATTTAATTCACTTTGATAAAGATAATAGGCTTAGATTACAATTATAAATTATTTATTCAATGGTATCGGCCTACCGAAAAATGCATGACTAACAAAAAGTAATTACTTAAGTGGATTAATCATTAGGGAAACAATCATAATAAAATGTGTAAGCTCAATTCTGGATTATTAGTTAATATCTCAATTTCTTTCGATCGAGTTGGAAATAGACACTTTATTTAATTTTATGTAATGTTGGTAATGTACAAATTGATTTTAATTAAATTTTATATAATTATTGTATGGAACAAATTATAAATAATTATCTGAATTAAATAAATTAATAATTTTAAGTAGGTTTTACAAGTTCAAGTAAAGCTGCGTACAGACTACCTAAAATATATCTTGGTGTTTTCAATATAATTCTTAAACTCATAAAACTGGAAGTGTCTTATATTACTCTTAATTGAGCAAAATAAATAACAGATTGTATAAAAGTTCCTACCTAATTCTCTTTATTCTCTCACACAACACCCGCCCTAGTCAGAGCATTTAACCAAAAAACCAATGCTTCTTTGTTACATGATACCAAAAGCAAAGGCTTCAAAACTATGTATTACCAAATTAGCCTACTGAAACTTAACAAAAGAACGTATTAACACAAGCAGTAACAAAGCGTACGAGTTCAGTCGTGTTTGTAAACCGAGGCTGGGCTGCTGAATCCAGCTTCATTGAATTAAGTGGTCAAAGTGGGGCCGCGGACGCCGCGGTCGCACGTGTATAGAATGCCTTATAACTAGGGTTACCACCTCCTAGCGTGTTTAATAAAACGTTTAAAAAGTTTTTGGCTTAAGTAACTGATTCTTTTCGTTATCGAGTGGTTAGTGCCTAACCAGGTGTCAGAGTTTTTAGAAATATCTCTCTGGTATGCTGGTTTCTTCAAGATGTTGTCGAATTAAACAATACACATATGAATCCGGAAATTCTAAAGTGCGTGTCTTGGGTTCGAACTAGATCTATGACATGGCAATCCGACGGTCACATCACTATGCTTTCATTGCTAAATAATTGATTAAATCATCATCATCAGCCTATATTGTTCCCACTGCTAGGACCAAGGCCTCATCTCTATGAGAGGGAGTGGGCTGTAATCCACAACGCGGGCCCAGTGCGGGTTGTAGATGTCACATGTTTTCGAATTTTTAGTTCTAGGACATTCCGGATTCCTCACGATCTTTTCCTTCACCGTTTTTTGAGGGCAGCGGTGATGAAAAAAAAATACATAAAGTAACGCGTGCCTGGGTTCGAACCCACGGCTTACTGCTCGTAAGTCGGGGCTGCCATCACTGTGCCACCGCCCCTCTGCTACTGATTAAATGCATTTAATGAAAATGACAAAAAGCAATGGTGAGTTTGTGACAGAAAATTTAAAATTATTTATTAACATGGGCGTATTCCATCAATCTCATTAAACTCGGTCATCATTGACCACATTCATTTAGCACTGTTAGTAATTACTTTGGAATATTGAAACTGACAGTTCTTGAACGGAGTTTAGTTGTGCTGATCACGTTTAGATTCGGTGGTGAAATACGGCCGCAACGAAGCAGAACGTTGGAATTCTAAGAATTTTTAAGACCAATGAGTTTTAAAGCTGATATTTATAGGATTGATTGATTTATAGCTTCTAAAGATCTTAAATATTAAATTAGCTGTGAAAATTACTTAAGTAATTTTGTTCTTCGAAATATTCGGTCGATATATCTACCTTTAATAATATGCTCTCGGGGTCTCGAAAATGTAATTACGTAATCCCAAAATGCAGGATATCCGTGGCGGTAATGGTTTACCCCCAAGAGGTACCGAAGCTATGATGCTTTTGAATTATTCCTATTCCTAAATGGCAGTGGTTACAGTAGCTGGGCTTAAGACACATTTCATAACTTTAAAATGTATTAGGCACTATTTTACTTTTTTATTACTCTTTTCTGTCCCACTGCTGGGCAAACGCCTCCGCCATTCTTTTCCTTTGGAATGACTCCAAATCGTCTCATAATCATCAAAACTACATAATAGTTAACTTAAGAATAAATTAAAAGATCGATCTAAGTTCTCTTTTAGTTTTAATCACATTAAAATCTTTTTGGGATAGAAACTACTGCTGCACTAACCATGCAGCATAATTTTGTTACCTCTGAGAAAGGACCTAAAAAGGTAAAGTAACCGTTAAGAATTATTAAAACCATTATTTCTATCACACCATACCATACCCTCTTTTAGCTAGAGTGCCCTTTTCTGGTAATAAATGTAACCATGAATAAAAACGGCATATTAAAGAAATTTCCATAATCATGGTCACCCTAGTGATAACGTGTACAGTAAAAAAGTTTGTCTCGATAGCCGTCCTGTCCGTGGTCGTTAGCTCGCCGGTTTTGTGTAGAATATGCGATTAGCAACACTAGCTTTGCTTTGATTTGTTGCCAGATTTAGTGGTGTGATGCATGGGAGGTTTTATTTTATTTTATCTTTATTTTTTAACACTATCAGGGCTGGACTCTACATTAGTTTGAACCTGAACAATGATAAATGATGTTTATTACCAGATTGTATCTTTTTTTGCAAAAAGGTTTTAAAAGCTTTTTCACATCATCTTTTTTTTTTTACTAGATGAGGCCGGTATTTGTCACACAACATTGATAACACTGGCATTCCGGAGGCGACAACCATGATCCCAAAAATAACAAAACATACAAACAACAAAACTATTTTAATCTACCCCTGAACAGTTCTGAACAAGTACACAATTACTCAACGAAAAGCTGCTTAACGTTTTACAAACAGAGCGACAGTTCGCTAGATAGTTCATTTATTCTAGTGGGTATCATCTGTTGAATGAAGCATTATTAAAACGTGTTCGCAGTGAGAACGCAAACAATCCCCGTATTAGTTGTTTTGAGAGGTACTATTTGTTCGCATTCGTTCATTTCCTGAAGTTTATTTGAAATTATATTTTATAGAAGCGACTGAGGATTACTTTAGTTTAAACGGTAGTTCTTTAATCTTATTTTGAAAACTATCGTTTTAGCTGCAACTGAAATAAGGAAAGTTCAACCTAGATTTTAAATATGTGACCGTTTAAAAATACGCTAACATCCTATTTACTTGGGCACATAATCTCTGCCGAGATAAATTCTTTCATCCTTTTAGTGATAAATGTAAAATCTTCTTTTGGGAGTTGACCGTGGCTAAATAATCTGAAAGACAGTCGGGTCAATTTTCGAGTTAAGCCGCGCTTGCCTAGGTTGGCCGAGGATCACATACCGAGTTTCCTTCGTAACTAGGAAAGCACGTTAAGCCATTGGTCCCGGATGTCATTTGTAGAACATTGACATTTGTTACAGTGGCCCGAAAGTCTGACTTCCGTACTAACTTGGGTTGTGGAGGTCAGATAGGCACTCGCTCCATGTAAAATATTGTGTATGTGTGTGCATGTATTCAGCTGCATCCGGTTGGAATAGAATCCGACCTCGGCAAAGTTGGAAAAATGGTAGGCAGATGATGTTATTTTGTGAAATTACTCAGTTATTCACCTAAAGCCCAATTTTAAGAGGATCCAGTTTACTTTAACTAAGAGCAATAAAACGGCTCTCTTACTCACTAATAAGACAAAAGGGTGAATTTCCCAAATGACTTATTTTTTTGTCTTCGGTGAAATTAGTATTTGAAAAAAGGAATATCGTTCTGTATTATATTTTTTAGTATTTAATAGGTAGTTATTGGGTTGTGGCAAAAATATAATTTACCTAGGACTATTTACAAAGGTTGAAATAAATTCATAAACCTCTATTTTTTTCAAATCGGTGCTGTCCCTCTACTTTTTTTACAAACAAAAAAGCTTATACACTAATAGAAATAAGTAAGTTAAGTATATAACTTATTCTATTTTAAGGAATATTAGTTTTGTTATGAATATATAGCATATTTTATTACATAATTAACGATTATTATTACTGAGAGGCACAAACGTACCTGTCCTGCAAAATGTTCTCATATCGCTGGACAAAAGTAATTTAAACCTAACTTTACATCGACGAGTCCGACAGCGTCCCCACCCCAATTTTATTTTCCTCGTTAGTGTGTGCTAGTGCGCAGTCAGGACGGATTTGTGTCAAATCACTGCATATTCTCGCCATCGCCAATAACATAAGTACGCCATTTCAGTTGCTCTCGGACAATTATTTTATATTATCGGTGGTTGCATTTTTCTAGTGTAATGAGTAGTTTTATTTTTGTTGTTTGGTTCTAACACAGGTAGTAAGTAAATTAGCTTCATTGACTGTTATTGAATTTATCCTAGATGTTATGCATTTTTTCTAATTTACGAAAAAGTGTGTTATTTCTCACGTCGCTGTTCTCATATCGCTGTAATCGGTGGTCTTTATTACCACCGATGTGATAATTTACACCGAAAAAATCAATCGGTGTCTTATATCTAATATCGGTGTTTTGATTCATGATCAACGCACAGTTTTGTCACATCGGTGAATTACTTTATCATATCGGTAGATCATTTTATCATCTCGGTGATTCGTTTTATCATATCGGTAGATCCCGTGTCATTTTGTTAAGTAAAGTATAATACTATTACAAAGACGATGATAATAAAAATAAACATTTTTTTTTTTAATTCACAGTACCAATCAAAATCAAAATCAAAAGTCATTTATTCAAACTAGGCTGATAATCAGCACTTTTTGAACGTCAAAATTACAAGAGACAGTCCCCCAAAACGCCCGCCCTTCGCCACTTCCTAGTATTAGTTACCTATAGTAAATATAATAAAAAAGAAAGTAATTATTATAAAATAGGTACATAATTAAAAAAAAAATATATTTCAACTGAATTTCTCAGTTCTCTTTGGATGTGATCGATCTACTTACATAAGACCCTCAGTTCAGGTCTTCAGTTCTAAGTCACCTTGTAAAAATATATAGGGGCCTACTAACTACTTCATTTTTTGATGTTCAAGGGTGATAGATTATCATATCGCTGGATATGTACATCATTTCGGTGGATAAACTTATCATACCGGTGTACAGAAAAAATAATCGGTGCCGGTTTGTCATATCGGTGGAAACCAGAAATCAAACTGAATTTTCTCCTTAGTCTAAAATGATACGTTGATGATATTAAATTTGGGAATATTTGATATCTTAAAGATTACATTAAACCTAAAAAATATACAAAAAAAGTATAAATGAAAAAGTTCACCGATATGATAAAAAAAATGGCATTTGTTGAAATTCACCCAAAAACAGTATTTTTCAAAAAGACGACACCTAATTTTCAAAGGCAGCCATTAAATTGCAGCTGGTTGCTGTTCTCGTAGTTAAATAGAATTTGTTCGTGTTACTGCGGTTTGTAATTAAGATTGTTTTTTTTATATATAAAATGCTTTGCTCCACACTAGGAATGTCTCTTGTATGGTGAGAGAGTGAACAAACATTTAACTCACATACACAAACAACCAGACCCAAAACAACTACCTACAGGTAGTTGTTTTGGGTTCTTTGCAAGAATCAAATTCACGACACGCAGCGCAGCAGCCAATCGCTCAGCCACTGCGCTAACTGTGTTGTCTGCTTTGCTGCTGTGGTTTGCGGCTGCGGTCGGTTTCAGAACTGTACCTGTGATGATAGTTCTGAACTCCTTGTAGCACCCAACTGTATTCCAAAAACTAAACGAAATAAATTCAACGAAAAACATAAACTCACTTTAGTTCAAATGTTGTTTGCCTTTATAAATAAAAATAACGTTTCCATTATTTTATAACCAAGCATTGCACTTAAAATAAGGATTATTTGTGCTGTTCAAAACGTTTTGTTTTAGTACTTAAAATCCTTTGATAAATTAATATACAGTAATTACAACACAATATCTTTATTTTTTCTCTTCACAAAGTTTCTTATAATAATTAATATGAATGTGAATAACATTTAACTAACAAAAATGCAAAATTATTTCGAAGAATTTAATTTTATTATTTTCTGTCGCCAACGGTGTAGTTTCTCCACGACATTTAATTGTGGATTGTAGTTAATAACGCCCTACTGTTGTTTCCTAATTATAGTCTTGGTTTCTCCAACAATAGCTTGACATTAAGATTACTAGCCCTATCTAATAATTATGATGAGTGGGTGGTCTCAAAAACGAAGTGGGACTTTTATTTGGAAGCAGTCCTCTCGAGCCCGTCTGTTCCGTTTTCGGAACAAAACGATTTTGCTTATCGGCCCGCTGTTCCGTTTTCGGAACGCCTCGTACGAGCAACTTTAAACCCTTATCGTACGTAAAGTAAGGTTCTAATTCGTTTGTAAAAATTTACGTCTCTGGCCAACTAGAGTTCGATTAAAATGAAACCATCATACCAACCTTACAACAGCACAAAATTATTAAAAAAAAAAAGAAACGAGTCTTTGTCGACTGTCAAAATGCGTCATGGCGGCCAGTGTGGAACGGTGTTGTTTTGTTTTGGAATGCAGTGAAATTTTTGTGTTTTGTGTTGTTAAACTTTGGTAAGTAGATGTATAGTATGTTATAAGTGTATAATGTAACTTTTTAGATAGTCATTTGCTGAAAAACATCTAAAAATTATGTTTTTGATCCAAAAATTCCTCCAAAAATTCCTTTGTTGTGAAGTTCGTCAGTCGAAATTGAAAATATGAATTTGACTCTTTTACAATGAAATATGGTCTTGGAAACATTAGTAATAAGCGAAAAAATAATGATAATTCATTATTTCATGTATTCGAGGCATATCTATTCAAATTTATTGATATTTCAAGTATTTTCATGCATTGAACTGCGCAATTAGAAAATGGCCGATTCTAATAAGACGTTTGAGTTGGAATCTTGCAAGAATAATTTTTGTAGGACACCTAAAAAACACTGTCATTAGATTACTTGTATATTTGTTATGTTAGATCTAAAGTTTCGTGTAAATTGATTCAGTAGTTTTACCAAAAAAAAACAAACTACGACAACAGTATGTTTGCGGCGAGCTCTCTGAATTCTATGCGATGTTTATAATTCTCAAGTAGTTATAAAACAGTTGTTTATATTGTAATACATGGTCTCGTTAATCAAGAACCCGAAACTGTTTACCGCTTGAGATAAGAGCCAGTAGAACTCGCGCGATAAGCTTTTTATGAGCGCAGGACACTTGACACCCGCGATGACGTAACTAAGTGGCCCGCGCGATGACTATTGGTCGGTACCTATTGTTCAGGTATTTTATCACAAAATATATGGGTAGAAATAGATTTACAATAATTATGTGGCGATAGTAAACGCATATCTATCTCCATCTTTTATTAAAATTCCATTTGAAACCCTGACTCCTTTTTTTTTTTTTACGGATGGGAAATCTTCAAATGACTTCTCCCGCTCTGGGCGGAGCGGGAGGGAGTGCCAGACTTGACTGACTAAAACCCACCCATGTTTCTTCTTAGCCCTTTGTGTTCCAGGGCCGCGGTATCTCTTTCGAACAACCCGCAGCCCTGGCAGGCATCGGCCCTCTCGGACCCTTTTCCGGTTTGCTGACATCTCCTTGAGGCGCGCGTGGAACACGTACGCGCCGTCGACACGGCCTGTCGTCATGAGACGGATGGACGGTGAGCTAGCCCATTACTCACTCCACAGGCTCGCGCCTACGGTGGCCGGGGGCCACTGGTTGCCCCCCGACGCCCGGGGCGTCTCCCGCGGCGGCTGGGACGTGAGGTTCTCTCCTTCTCACGTTCCGCCACCTCCTTCGCTAGCATGACTGCTTCGCAGAAGGAGGCGACGGCATCCCATTCCCTCTCGCTCCGGACCATGGATTGAACCAGGGCCGGACGCGAGAGGTCGCCGCCGCCAATCGCCACTACGAGGACACGGCGGTGCTCAGCCCAAGCGGGGCAGAGCTCCACGGTGTGCTCCACCGTGTCCTCCGGCCGATCCTCGCAATGGTAACACCCGGGCGTTTCCTCCCGCCCGATTCGGTGCAGGAACCTCCCGAAACAACCGTGTCCGGTGAGGACCTGCGTCAGGCGGAAGGTGAGGGCGCCGTGGCGCCTCTCTAGCCACTCCTCAAAGAGGGGACTTATCGCCACTATTGTGGCGTGCCCTGCACGTGGTTGCGGCAGTGGCTGTCTCCATGTCGCCATGAGATCGTGCCGGAGGTCTGTCCGCTGAGCGACAATTTGCCGCGGCAGCGGAGTTTCCCCCCGGCGTAGTGCCTCCGCGCGCCATTCATGCAGGCGCGCGAGGACTATCGCCTCCAGATCCCATGGCGGCAATCCGGTCAAGAGGCTCGCCGCCTCGCCGGAGATCGTGCGGTACCCCCGGATCAGCCTTACGGCTACCACCTTCTGCTGCGCGTTTAGGTACTGGGCGGCTCGCCACCTCAAAGAACGCGCCCACACCGGGGCCCCATAAATGGCCATGGACCGCACGACCACCGCATAGAGCCTCCGGCAGGAGGCGTTTGGACCCCCCCAGGTTGGGCAAGAGCCGCTTGAAAGCAGCCCCTGCCCGTTCCAGTTTTGGGGCCAAACGTCGGAAGTGCTCAACGAAGTTCTACCGGCTGTCGAGGACAAGCCCTAGGTACTTTAGCGTCGACTCGACGCCGATGGGAACCCCTCCTACCGTCAGTATGGATCCCGACGGTGGCGCATTCCGAGGCCCATGAAAGCACATGGCCTCGGACTTGTGCAATGCCACCTCGAGACCCAGTTGCCGGATTCTCTCCACGACTATCGCAACCCCGCGTGTCATAAAATCGGCCGCCGCCTCGTGCGACCTCCCCTGTGCCAGCACCAGCGTGTCGTCAGAGTATCAAACTACGCTGACACAAAACCCTGACCCTGACAAAACCCTGAGTCCTGAACTAGGCACAACCTGTGTTACAAGTCAGTGCATTCACCCGTTTTTTGTAATAACAATTTAACACAATTAAATTTTATTAAATATGTTTGTTTCAATGCTTTTTCCCCTTCATGCTGCATTACTGTAATTTTATGTCAATCATTTACAGCGACCACCTAACATCTGACAGAATATGCTATTCGGACAGTTTCCTAGACTTTCAGACACCATGTGAAACCCTTAATTAAACAGTAACCAAGCCCGAATTAAACCAGTTTCCAGAAGTTAACTCCACTGAAATGTGTGAGAAACGCGTGAATCAGGGAATTAAACACAGTACAGTAACTTGTTCTGCCCCAGTGCTTTTACTTAATGTCTAAACTATAACTAAGCTCAGGTGAAACAGGTCTAGGTCCTACGAGCTCAATTTCTAGATTACATTCGCTTTGTATACATACACTTGAAGTTTTGAATTGGGCGCTGTAGTGGACAGAGTTGCTCTCTTGTTACGTTTGTAGTCACGGGCGTTAATTGTTGTAAAACACTAGCTTTGCTCGTGACTTTGTCTGCTTGGACTTCAGAATTGGCATAAAAGTATTCTTTGTGTAATCCAGGTTATTAACTATGTGTGCCAAAGATTCAGCAGTTCTTGGACATACAAAGTTTTACATTCATAATATTACTAGTTTATGCCCGTGGCTTCCCCCGCGTAGAGTTCGGTAATTTTCCCACGGGGTATAATACTATCGGCATAAAAGCATCCATGCGTTAATCCAAGATATAAACTGTGCCTTTCATCCAAATCAGTTCGGTAGTTTTTGCGTGAAAGAGTAACAAACATCCAGACATCCATTCATCGTCACAAACTTTCGCATTTATAATATTAGTAGGAGTAAAGTAGGATTAACACACACACAAACGGACACGGTTTTTCTACAGCCATGGAGAAGAATCTCAAATAGCAGACTCTATTGAAATTAAGATAAGCTTTTATAAAATTATGAAAAAATTGCTGGATTGGCAAGTGTTCAATTAATGCACGCAGTTCTACAGAACCCGTAATGTTAAATCATACGAATATTTCCTAATAAGCTAATCAATATGAAGTCCAAATACTCCACAAAATCTACATCTATATATAGGCATTATTTTATGCAAACAATGCACTATTTAATGCCACTATGGATTTGACTCGACTACGACTGTCCAATCCGACAAACGACACAATAATTTATTAATTCTAGGTGAGAATGCTTCTATTTTACTAGCGAAATGTGTACTATTAGATGCACCTTTGCCTATCCCGACGAGAATTGCGGGCATGTTGTTACGTTATGTATTAAAAAGTGAAAGAAAATATATATAAGATTGTTAAGACCATTTATTTCATGGACTTACCTAACATAAATATGCCAGTAGTAAGGTTCATGACCTGTCTAAGTATAAAAAGTCTATTCAACGTAAGTGCATCCTCCAATTTCTAAAAGTAAGGCTTCCGTGAAGATACCGGCTTTATGTTTCTCGATTTCCTGCTTTGCAAAGCGGAGATTCTGTTGCTTGGTCGGCAAAACATCTTTAGCTGAAATGCGGTTTTGGTCGCAACTTGGTCTCTGAGTAAGACAGTGCTGTTTTATTCAGGGGCCGAGATTGAAAATTAAGGAAGTAAAATGCTGACTAAAAATTCGTTAATTTAATATTAAAACAAAGCAAAGGGTTGATTTCAATACGTTGATTATTTTCTTCATATACGAAGTGTTGTTTTGCATCGTCGAAAAAATTCAGGAGGTTGTAACAAAAGACATAAAAAAATCAATGTTAATTACGGTACCTAGTTAATTATTAGTTAATTATTAATAATATTATATTATATAATTTACTTATTTTGTTGTTAATTATTAATAAACGCTGCTTTTTTGATTGTTTAAGTTTGTCAGTATTTCAGAATAACCCCTTTAACGTGGTTTTGGGACTAAGAAATTATCGAATAACCGTTTGAGATTGTTCGTATGTGTGAAAGCGCAGTTAGAGGGCGAGGATCAGACCTCGGCCGCATTAAAAACACAGGTGGTTCACACTTACCGATAACCGTTAAAAAAAAACTACCTACCCATTTTATTGTTGATTCGGCCAAAAATCATTAGCATAGTTACCTTCTTGAATTTGACGAGGATGCAAAACAACAACTTGTATAATTTGTGATTATGTTGTTGTCTCGCCTGTCGACGGCGACTAATTAACAATATGTTTTCGGTATAAGGTTTAATAATTTCATAGCTACACAAGACAAAATACAATACAATTGAACCACTAAGTAAACACTAGCCCAGTCTGAAAGGTCATAAAAGGTCACGCACAATAAAAACAAAACAAAACCCAGAGTAAAACAGAACACAACATCGGAAACATTTAATTGTCTCTACACAACAATTTACAGGTGTCCTAATGCCGATACCGTGGGACAGAACAAGCCCGGTGTGGTAATCAATCAAGGGCTGTCCCAACTTGGAATACAATTATGAACTTGGTCCGTGTCACTACAGTAGTGTTGGGCCAATGTGATTAATTAGTGTTCTGTATAAAATTATGGATGTGTGCTCTGGTAGGCTGTTGGTTGTAGCATAATTTGTAGATGCGGAAATTTAATGAAAAAGGAGTGTGAAAGGATTTTGTGTAAAACTTGCAGTAACTTAGTTCTTATTTTGTCTTGTGTAGTCATTATCTGACACGAGTTTGAGTCACTATTTGAGTTTCCTCGACACGTAAAGAAGACGTAGATTAATTAACATTCAAATTAATACAAAATTTAAAAGAAGATCACCTATTTATTGATAATATTGTGTATTATAACTTGAAACATAATTTTGAACTTGGTTAGTGTTACAGCAGTAGTGTTGGGCCGATATGATTAATTAGTGTTCTGTATAAAATTATGGATGTGTGCATTGTGTGCTCTGGTAGGCTTTGTTGGCTGTATGATTTGTAGATGCGGGTATTTCTATGAAGGATTTTGAGTACAGCAGGCACTAAATATGCAAGGTTTGTGTTATTTTCTCTTACATAAAAAGCATATACAAAAATTAAATTAGGTCATCAACAGGTATCTGAATTAAATTATACCTACTGCTAAAATAAGGCCACCATTAGTCGAGGAACAAGAAAATTATATTTTCGTTGCTTGCTTAATAAAAAGTTACGCACATTTCTATTCTGATTTATTTTAAAGTAAAAACTTGTGCACCTTAGTTACCTATCTATTTATTATTGAAACCCTTTTTTCATGGAAATTAAAGATCCATGGGTACACAGTTTTTTCGACAACGGATTTAGTTGAACCTATTCGGACACAGAATATAACTCGTGCGTTTTTTCCAATATAAAATTCTGGGGATTAAGCGATGGGTTTAAAACAATGCTCACTGCAACAACGCTGACAAAGCAATAAAAACAAAAGCGAAAACTATATTTATTTTTTGGGAACAACGACATTGTTAATAAAATCCTGTGACGTAACAGTTTTACATAACATTTTCTAATTTCGTCCCAATTTCCCACGAAACAGAACAATATCTAAAGCTTCAATATCATTGGGCGAGATTGCTATACTTATGAAGATCGATACTCACGTAATACTTACACTTCAATCCGATCAATAATACTTCCAATACTTTTTATAAGTCAATGGAATTATTTTCTGCAATACAAATCCGTGTAGACCTATCTTAACCGCCGAAACGGCACCTCAATAACAAGGATTGGGAGCAAGCGCTGGTTTGCAACACTAACTTGATATTGGCTAGTCCAATATACACAGTGTAGGATTATACAGCGTAGGGGAACACACGATCGTGCATGGAGTTAGTTATTGCACTGGATGTGACACGTGTGAAAAAGTCTCGATCATTTACTTACTACTTATATTTCATTGTTATTTTACGCCTCATTTTGCAGCACAGTGGCCTTTATTCTCTTGACATAAAGTTTTGTTTTTTTCATAGCCTGTTTTGTGTCCCACTACTTGGCAAAAGCCTTCCGTTTTCCTTCTAAACCTCTTTATCTTGTCCAATATCTGGCCATGTTTGCCCCGCAAACGAGGTCACCGTCACATTAGCGGGACCAAAAAGCAAAAAAAAACAAACCAATTTTTTTATTGTTAGAAGTACCTTAAAATAATAAATATTTTCACATGCATTTAGTAAAAAATGATTTTTGAAATTGCAAACAGACACTTCAATTTTATTTAATATTTAAGATGTTTAGTTTAACATTTCACAAGACCACCGTAGAAAGTTCATAGTTAGACTTTCACAAACTAATGACTTACACCCTAGAGCACCATTCTATTTCAGAGCATGTTGATTATTGCAATTTCCTCTACCATCATTCACTGTAGGATTTTGTGTCCCTTATATAGCAGTCATGAATAATAGTCAACATTGCTTTGATAACTACACATTCAAGAGTACTATCCTGTGTCGTTTTGGTCCGAGGAACCGTCGCGTAGTCACCTCATCACCATGAGCTTTTGAATTACAAACTTAGTTATTTCTCAAAGTATACTTCTGTCTAAGGCTTTTAAGATTGCAGGAGTGATGTTAAATGAGTTCTATTAATATCTAGATGGAACAGATTGGAGCTAGATGACTGCATATTGAAAAGAATCAAGTTGTCACCACGCGTGCCCAGTGCGGGTTGGTACTCTAAATCAATTACCGGTTATTTTACCGGTTATATCAATAATTACCCATCACTACAAAACATGGGTTTTCTACAAGATTTCAACAACTAGAGCTCACCAATGTTCGACAAGAAAACGACCAAGTATATTATTACTATTAGTAATTGCATTCTATATTATTATGATTTGCGACCTAATTCCCTTCGCTGACTTGTTCCACATTAATGTCATGCCTGAGGCTTCCAAGTGCCATTGTGTGCATTATTTTAAGCTTTAATATTCAGACATTAATGAACATTGGTTACGCATGCTACAACACTATTATTTGCGCTATAATTACTTTAACTAATTTATGATTGGTATTATTTAGAATTATTTTGATTAGTATTCCTTTGTATTAATATCCTTTGTAATTGTTTGAACATTAAAAGATGCTTGAACTTTTAACAATACCTGACTGAGAAACATTAAATAATTCCACCCACTTGTTTTCTGTACCTACTCTCAGTAATAGTAAAGAAAATTCCAAAACAAGCATCAACTAATTATAAGTAACCTAAACAGTGCTCGTCTCATGTACATACTGGGTTCGAACATTATAAGTACAAACAAAAATTAATTGGTAACCCCTGCAGACTTAGTCTAGCCGTCTACACGTTTACAATACTCTTGTGGTGTGTATCTTGGAACAGGAGCGCTATAAACCTAGACGTCGAGAAAATAAAATTGAAACAATAAAAGTAAAATCACTCGTAAGTCTGGGTTCACGTCTGACAGGACTTGGAGAGAATTTAAGCCAATTATTAAGACTCTTTGTAAAAAACTTACTCAACGCAAGTAGTGCCGATATATTTTTTTTTCTAGCTTATGTCCGTCCTTCCGTGTTAAGAAACTTTAAAATGTTGATGCTACAACATAATTTTACACTTTCAAAAATAAATCTACTCAGTGCAAAGAAAACTGCGACTTTTTGGTTCTTCAAAGACAACAGAAGAATACAAAATCTACCTGCATTCATCCAGAAAACATCCTTACCTTTTCCAAAAAGAATCCAGTTAACATTCACTGTAACCAACAGCCACTTTTTCCTTTCCAAGTCAGTTCCAATTGCTCAAAAATCTTTGTACAGCTTCTATGACGCGAGCAATGCTGAGTCGACAGTATCGCGCCAGCCAGAAACAATATTTTAGCGGTTTATAAGTATAAAGAGAAACGTGAGTCGTGTGTACGTTGCACACAGAGGTATGTTCTCTAGAGACGGCAACTCGGCAGTATTCTTGGGTTTTCATTGGGTAATGGTTACAGGCACGCTATTTTATAGCCAGCATTTTATGTCTGAGGTCACTAGGACTTTTGTTAAGAGGAAAGCTACAAAAATGCTTAGGTTTGAATTAAATTTTCAGGGTAAAGGAAAATTATGGTTCGTACCAGTTCTTTCCTGTTATGTATTAACGACAATACTGCCTCGTTGGTGAAGTGGCACTAGACATGAGGTATTGGGTTCTATTATCAGGTCGGCTTTTACTGGGTTCTTCCTTCAAAAACATAGTAGCAGCCACAGAATCTGGATTTTTGCACAGTTGATGTCGATCGGCTCACCTCCTAATACGTTGGACTTAAATATAACTGGCTAAATGTGGGTGTACTATTAGGTACAACTCTGCGTAACCCCTCGGGGATTACAGACTTTATGTTATACAAGGTGTTGTTTTGCAACCTCGTCAAATTTCAGGAGGTGGTCACGAAAGACATAAATAATCAATTAAAATTACGGTCCCTAGTTAATTATTAAAAAACGCTGATTTTTTTGGTTGTTTAAGTTTGTCAGTATTTCAGAATAACCCCCTCAACGTGGTTTAGGGACAAAGAAATAATCGAATAAACGTTTGAGATTGTTTGTATGTGTGTAAGCGAGGTTATAAAGCAAGAACCAAACGGGCCGCGTTTAAAACACGGGTGGTTCACACTTACCGATTTCTGTAATAAAGAAAAAAAATAAAAATTACCTACCCATTTTATAATTGATTCGGGACGAGAATCATTAGCATAGTTACCTCCTTGAATTTGACGAGGATGCAAAACAACACTTGTATATGTATGTATTAAAGTCAATCTCAATAGACTTGAGCAACAATAGAGGTAGACATAGGGTTTCACTTAGTTACTGACACAATGTCAGTTTACGTTAACTTTTGCCATACAATAGAGGTGGGGGATTATGAATTATGTGCATCGACAGCAGTGCTTAATGTTCAAGTAGCTTTAAGGAGAAACGAGTAAGTTAGACATGGATCTGGAAAATTATAGAAAAGGCAGAAAAAAAAATGTATTTTAAGCAAAGTTTTAGTCACGTTTTGAAATATGCTGAATAACCTGTAATAGTCGAATGTTAGTTCAAAGCTAATTGATACCGTTATTTTAGTTCTATTGTGTTATAAGCTGTTGGGAAAGCGTTATTAAATAATAAAAAAACACAAATTATTATTATTTGCTTTTAAAAATCAGGGTTGACCTATTAAAGCATGATTAGA
Organism: Cerastis leucographa; assembly: GCA_963082945.1. NCBI lineage: Eukaryota > Metazoa > Arthropoda > Insecta > Lepidoptera > Noctuidae > Cerastis > Cerastis leucographa. The sequence continues at coordinate 11,484,077 of OY720356.1, read as the reverse complement.
TTAAAATTTAAGCATGCCACAGGCCGATCGTCAGAATATTCCTTTGTCCCACGGTCCCACCATCACCGATCCAAAATTCCTAATAGTGACAGGTTTGTTACCTCCTCATATACGGGTAATTGTTTAACAAGAGTGTAATTAGCCAGCTATTGTCTCGTTCATACAACAAGTTAAAGGGTCAAGTAGAACATTCGCCGCAGTTGCTCAAACAACTTATGCGGGTACTTCAATTAAATTGCACTTTAAACGTAGAACTTCTATAAGTTCATAAACTTAGTTCGAAGTGTATATCTATATTTAGGTATTCGGTGTAACTGAGCTTAATAAAGACATAATGCAAGTTTAAGTCCGCCCCACGTAAGAGCAATTGCATGAGGTGAATTTAGTTCAATAAGACAATTTAAGGGGACAACACACTCTTTTTGGGAAAACACACTAAATTTAAGGAGACAACACACTCTTTTTGGGAAAACACAGTCTATTTAAGGGGAAAACACACTATGTTTCGTGATATTTGTATTCATTTCAAAGTAGTATTTGAGTATGCATTTAACGTTAAAAGATGAATAAATTCATAATTTATTGAGTCGTCGCATACTTAATAAAAAGGGGGTAAGTATAGGGATTTATGTACATTCTTGGCTGTGAATGTAATTTTTAAGTACTTAATCCTATTCAAAGAACTATAATCGTAAAGTTTTCTTAACGGCTTCTTTTATTTTGACTCTAAAAGTAAAAGAATTAATATCTCCGATTTAATGCATACAATTTAACCACTGTCCAATTTTAAATTAAAGTATTGAATTTAAACTTTACTTTAAGACTATAAAGTATGGAATTGATTGGCAATTTATCACTGCTCGCTTAACCGTATATTCATTACACTTAAAAACCTCAGAGCGTTTTCCAATGAAGCATCGCTAAGGAATGTTAACAGCTACTAATATGGTAAACAACCAATTTACAAAGACCTTCGTCGTTCTTAAAAACTTATTCAATAGTGAAGAATGGTGATGGAGTTTGCGGGTTCAATTTAAAGTGGCCATGTTCGATGGGATAGTAGTATTTCACTTGGAGATGAAAACAATCGGTAAATATTAAAAGAGCGACTGAATACGCCCCCAATGCTCTGATTTATTTTAAGGCCGTTATGAATCGATGCGTTCGCGTTCTTTAATAACATGTATCGATTCTGAATGGATCGGTTATGAATTTTTCATGTATGTTGATTCGTGTCTTTTGTCGATAAAAATGCAATTTTAATTTTTACTTATTACTGGCATTTATTCAAATTTGCGGTAATGGTAAAAGGTTTTCAATAAAGAATCGTTGTGTTTTTTAACGACTCAGGAGGGCTACTCTCTTTCTCCGAAACGTAACTTCAGCAACGAACGAAAATTAAGCGTAGTTACGTTTTTGACCCTACTCTACATAATTTGCGGACGCACACAAGAAATTCGAATTCACAGACAACAAATGTATTGAATGTTATTGTGTGCGTCCGCAAATTATATAGAGTATAAGAGTCACAATCGTAACTACGTTTAATTTTCGTTCGTTGCCGAAGTTACGTTTCCTGATTCGAAGTATTTTTGGTCGCTGTGTCAACGAAGTTACTTTGTAAAGTCATCATCATCTGCCTAGCCTTTTTCCTAACTATTTTGTGATCGGCTTCAAGTCTAACCGGATGCAGCTGAGTACCAATATTTTACATGTGGCGACTGCCTATCCGACCTCCACAACCCATTTATTACAACGTAACACGATACCCCTTAAAACCCTGGTAAAGTAAAAGAGAGCAGCGGTGGCCCAGTGGTGGCAGCCCCGACTTACGAGCAGTAAGCCGTGGGTTCGAACCCAGGCAGGCGCACTACTTTGTGTAATTTATTTCATCACCGCTGCCCTCAAAAACGGTGAAGGAAGACATCGTGAGGAAACCGGCATGTCCTAGAACTAAAAATTTGAAGACATGTGACATCTACCAACCCGCACTGGGCCCGCGTGGTGGATTACAGCCCACTCCCTCTCTTAGACAGGAGGCCTGTGTCCCAGCAGTGGGCACATTATAGGCTGATGATGATGATGAAAGTAAATTTTAAGTATTCATTTTAAGGAGGTATTTAATATACTAGTCAGCCATGGGACTAAACTTTTGTTCATTCCACAGTAAGATGGCCCTATTTTAATATTTTGAATAAAAGTATTGTCACCCTTTCAAAGGGGTCTCTACTACCCCATACGGTGCTAACAAGTGCATTGGTACCGATACCAATCACGCATATCATTATTCGAGTACCGCTTGAACCGCGTTCCGATGCGGACGCGCCTGCAAATTGATATCCCTAAAATCGCTTAGCGCGGCGCAAGCCGTCGCTCGAAATTGTACCGCTATGAGTGAAAAACTAGTGGTGAATGAGCTGCTGGCGTTTTTGCAGCAGAAACTGGATGTGATGGACGAGGTGTCCGCTATTCAGATCTGCGCAACAAACTTCAGCGAGGATGACATAGCTGCCGCCAAGCTGTTGCTGTTCACTGTGCTGAATAAGCGCGATGAAATGGTGTCCCGCCGCCGTGACGGGACCAAGAGAAGCCTGCAGGATATAATCACGCAGTTCAAGGTGACCGACCCTGACGACGTGCCGACGTTTGTGGTGAAGGACCTAAACAAGCTTCCTCCCGTCACCTTCGACCATGTCGACGTAACGAGCCTTCTGAAGGATATCGTCTCCTTGAAGGCCAGTCTTGTGGATGTGCTAGCGAAATTGGAAGCATCCCAGAACATCGTCACCGATTTGCGCAAGGAAGTTACCGAATTGCGCAACAGTGTGTCAGTAAATAGGTCAGCAGTTAATGCACCTTGCGTTGACACGTGCCGCGGAACCGGCCACGATATATCGTCGTCGAATTCCGCGTCAGCAGTTTCAACGCCGGCGCATACGTCGATTGCTGAGTGTGCAGAACATTCCGCCCGCGCGCCTCGCATCCCCGCGGCGGCTCCTACGCGCGGTGCGGCCCGTGCCTTACGAAAGGATTACGCCAGCGTCACCGCTAGCCCCACTGGAGCTTCTAATAATAAGCCTGTGCCTGAAAAGGCGCCGAACATGACTGATAATGATGGTTTCGTGACGGTGCAGAAAAAGAAGCGCCATTCACGAACACCCAAGAACCGCTGTGGCAAGGCTCCTGTGGAGCCCGAAGTGAGCCTGCGTGCCGCTAAGCCGAATACCCCGGTGTACATTTCCCGCTTGCATTACACCACTGAAGCGGAGGACATCGTGGAGTACGTGCGCCAAAAGACGAGGTACACACCGAGGGTGCAGTTACTGGAGTCGCGCCGCAACGTCAACTTCAAGGCGTTCGTGGTGCGAGTACCGAACTTTTATCTGCCCGTCGTGATGCAGGAGGACTTTTGGCCGCAGGACGTGGTGTTCCGTCGCTTCCGCGGACAAGTTCCACTGATCAGTCAGCACAAGTGAAGTGTGAACAAGTGAAGTGCTACTAACATAGTTTTAAGTCATATTTACTAACATGAGATTTGTAACTTCTTTATATATGTTAGTTTATAAGGTATATATCTATGGGCCATTGAAGCCTGAAATAAATGGTATTATTATTATTATTATTATTATTATTACAGATACCACGCGTGACACCCTTTGTAGTTTTATTGTTAGAGTTACCATTACCTACTGTCAAAGCATAAAGTGTAATCTAATAATTTAACCCCCAAGGCACTTAAATCATGCATAGAACACGGCTAGTTTGCATCACTTATGCAACACAAAAGTGACGCGAATTCGCCGTGTTCCAAAAATGAAGAACTCAATACAAATATTACATGTTAAGCCCCTTTAAGGGATGACCTTCGTCATTTAAGGAAGTCTTATGCATTTTTTTTTGCTTTTAGACTTAGTGATTTAGGCAGTTGTCGGTCAGTAAATTCGAGTGTTTTTTATTCAGTATAAGAGTTAAATCTCTCACAAACTATTGCTACAACATAAATGGTATTTCTTATTTCACTTCTTCTCAGTCACAAACAAACCCAGAAGTCAAGGTTCCAGTTCGATAGAGAACAATAAACTACGGTACCGTTTAAACGATCGTTTTCTCGATAGATTTACCGAACAATAGCCGAAATCAATTAGTTACTTACCTGTCATCGGGCCCATTTTATCTGAGCTGCCGGCTCAATAATATAACGTCCAATTGCACTATCCAACATCGGCACCGATGGTTAATCGATTGTGTTGTGTTGAGCTCTAACGTTAGCGAGAATTCGTAAGCGATTTCGAGTTATAAATGCCGCAGGAACTGAAGAATTGAATAACTATAGCTCAATCAAATCAATTCACATCTCATCCATCTGCCTAGGCTTTTCCCAACTTTATTGGGATCGGTTTCCAGTCTTACCAGATGCAGCATAATACCAGTATTTTATATGGAGCGACTGCCTATCTGACCTCCACAAACCAGTTAATACTGGGTAATACGATACCTCTTAGTAAGATTGGTTGCTAGAATTTCGGGCTAGTGACTACCTGTAGCGACTGTCAAAGATCTACAAATGACAGCCGGGAGCTACGGCCTAACGTGCTTTCCAAGGTACTACCTGAACGCGCCCCAGAAGGTTGTAGCCGTAAGGCTGGTCCGGGGGTACCGTACGATCTCCGGCGAGGCGGGGAGCCTCTTGGCCGGATTGCCGCCATGGGATCTGGAGGCGATAGTCCTCGCGCGCCTGCACGAATGGCGCGAGGAGGCACTACGTCGGGGGGAAACTCCGCTGCCGCGGCAAATTGTCGCTCAGCGGACAGACCTCCGGCGTGATCTCATGGCGACATGGAGACAGCGACTGTCGCAAGCACGTGCAGGGCACGCCACAATAGTGGCGATAAGTCCCCTCTTTGAGGAGTGGCTAGAGAGGCGCCACGGCGCCCTCACCTTCCGCCTGACGCAGGTCCTCACCGGACACGGTTGTTTCGGTAGGTTCCTGCACCGAATCGGGTGGGAGGAAACGCCCGGGTGTTACCATTGCGAGGATCTGCCGGAGGACACGGTGGAGCACACCGTGGAGCTCTGCCCCGCTTGGGCTGAGCACCGCCGTGTCCTCGTAGCGGCGATTGGCGGCGGCGACCTCTCGCGTCCGGCCCTGGTTCAATCCATGGTCCGGAGCGAGAGGGAATGGGATGCCGTCGCCTCCTTCTGCGAAGCAGTCATGCTAGCGAAGGAGGTGGCGGAACGTGAGAGGGAGAGAACCTCACGTCCCAGCCGCCGCGGGAGACGCCCCGGGCGTCGGGGAGCAACCAGTGGCCCCCGGCCACCGTAGGCGCGAGCCTGTGGACGGTGAGTAATGGGCTAGCTCACCGTCCGTCCGTCTCATGACGACAGGCCGTGTCGACGGCGCGTACGTGTTCCACGCGCGCCTCAAGGAGATGTCAGCAAACCAGAAGGGGTCCGAAAGGGCCGATGCCTGCCAGGGCTGCGGGTTGTTCGAAAGAGATACCGCGGCCCTGGAACACAAAGGGCGAAGAAGGAACATGGGTGGGTTTTAGTCAGTACAAGTCTGACACTCCCCCCCGCTCCGACCAGAGCGGGAGAAGTCATTTGATGATTTCCCATCCGCAAAAAAAAAAAAAAAAAAGGTTCCAGTTCGATAGAGAACAATAAACTACGGTACCGTTTAAACGATCGTTTTCTCGATAGATTTACCGAACAATAGCCTAAATCAATTAGTTACTTACCTGTCATCGGGCCCATTTTATCTGAGCTGCCGGCTCAATAATATAACGTCCAATTGCACTATCCAACATCGGCACCGATGGTTAATCGATTGTGTTGTGTTGAGCTCTAACGTTAGTGTTGGCGACTGGCTGGGATGCCACCTTTTTTAAGAACTATATATATATTTTGAATGATTGTTCTATTTTTTCTGACTTTTGCTGATGTTGTCAAGTGTCTGTGATCCATTGCTTTGTACATAGTTTGTTCTGGCATTAAATAGCAATTATAACATACTAACAGTGTTTCTACCATCTCCAATCCATTTTAAATAATTACAGTCCACTTAGCTCACCAACATTTTGGTCCATTCTCGCCGTAAAAACAAACCATTTTTTCAACATTTTCATTTTGACGTAAGTTTTTCATTTTTTCATTTCGCTTAGTAAACATTCATTTCGTCATTCTTATTCATTAACTATGGTGGAAACACGTAGTCAAAGCAAGGCAAACACGGACACTACGGCCACGGAAGTCAATCGGACGCAGCCCGAACGTCGCGAACGTTCACGGGGCGGCGACCGGCCGGCTTTGGCCACAGCAACGGAGGGTGCAATTAACTCGACCACACAGTCCGCGGGCACTGAACCTTGCGACCAGGCACAACCTAGCCTCGCAAATCGCCTAAGTGTTCGATCTAATTCGGATTTAGATGCAAATGCAAAAGCACCTTCATGCAGTGCACATAGTGTTCATAGTACACAGTCGTGCAGTGAACGCACTCACTCCTCGAGGTCTTCGGCGACCGTCCGCGCCCAGAAACTGGCCATCGAAGCAGACGCAATGCGGCGCCGAGTGGAGCGCGAACGCGAGCTTGCCCGCCTCGAGGCTGAGGCGGAAGAGACGGAACTACAAGCCAGACTAGCCGCTTTGGAAGCATCAGATAAGTCATCTAAATCCCATTGTTCACGTTTGTCTAATTGTCATTCCGCAAAACGCACCGCGACGTGGGTTCTCGAGCAGAACATGACCACGGTAAGTAACTCGAACATGCCTGGTGAGGCACCGACTGTCACTTTGGGCAACCCCCAAGGACAATATTCACAGCCGGCCGCTCCTACCAACACGGTATCGTTCTACGTACCGAATGTCAACCATGCAGCCCCGTCGTCAGTTACACGCGCCGACGGTAACAACGACCACAATAATGCTACACAGCAATCAAATACGTCTGAACGCCCTATCTCAGACCCTGTAACTCAGCTTACCCAAGCTATAAACGCCCTTTCCAGCAAACCAAAGAGACCCGAACTCGTCACGTTCTCGGGCGAAGTTAGTCAGTGGATGGCGTTCAAGAGTAGTTACGAACGAACTAAATCTAATTTTTCTCCGTCAGATAATTTAGATCGTTTAAACTACGCTGTGCGCGGTCCGGCGTACCAGTCCGTGGCGTCTCTTCTGTGGACTTCTGGGGAACCGGACGACATCGTGAGTGCCCTAGAGCAGACGTACGCGCGCCCGGAACTTCTCGTCGCCCTCGAGGTCGCCGAGCTGCGCAACAGTCCTAAGCTAAGTTCTCCCGAAGAATTAAACCGTTTAGCAAATAAATTACGCAACTTCGTAACAACGCTTAAGCTACTTAATCAGAGCGAATACTTATGGTCACCAGAGCTCTTTCGGTACATAATGATGAAGTTGAGCGAGCATACGCGCGCTCGTTTCACGGACTTTGCTTCCGTTTATGCACCCAATCAACCAAATTTAACAAAATTGGATATTTTGTCACGCTTTCTTTTAGTAGAGGCTGATAAACAGTTAAAATATAACTTTGTTGCCGACAATACGGTTAAGGCACAGAACACAACGCATCCTACTAGATTCCAATTGAAGAAGGAAACAATTCATGCCACCGTATCTTACAACAAATTGCCCGAGCGTTGTACCTATTGTAAACAAGGACCTCACAACATAAAAACCTGTAAAGTTTTTTTAGCGCTCTCAATAGACGACAGATGGCGTTGGGTCCGTGAGACAAAAATATGCTACCGGTGTTTGAAGTCTAGCCCACACACTTGGAATTTTTGTCGCGCCAAACGTTGTGGAGTAGACGGATGTCCGAGACGTCACAACGCGCTCCTTCACGGCACAATGACAGCGAACTCCAAACCTGGCGTAGCATCCAGCAGCCAATGCAACAATACTCAAACTTTGTTTGCTGAACCGACCACTCTTGTTAACGTGGACAATTCAACCAACGAATTTGAACCATCTGTCAAAATTGGAAATACATCTGATACCTTAATTGATGTTACAGGGACTTCGCGGTCAACCGATCGCCCTCGCGGGCTGCTGAAGGTAGTCCCGGTCGTGCTCGAGGGTCCTGACGGCGAGTTCCACACGACGGCGTTACTCGATGAGGGCAGTACTGCGACGCTCATTGACGGTGAGGTTGCTTCGCGCATCGGCGCGAAACCCACCTGTCAGGAGCGGCTACGCATCGAAGGCGTCAGTGGTATGACGAAAGAAGTTGACATAAGTTACGTAGACTTTTACATTCGAGGTCGAAATTTATCTGATCGTTATTTAGTAAAACACGCGCGGGCGATCAAACCTTTGGGGTTGCGAGCGCAACACCCAGGCAAAATTATTTTCTCAGACTATGATCACTTGGTAGACTTAACCGACGATCTTTCATACACTGACGTCACCCCTACTGTCCTCATTGGTGCGCCCGATTGGCACCTCTCTTTAAGTCGCGAAGTACGATGTGGCAAAAAGAGTGATCCTGTCGCCTCGAGAACTTTGTTAGGTTGGGTACTTCACGGTGCGCTTTCCGTTTCATCTAAGCCAGTCGAATTTGTGAACCACGTATCGGACGCTTTAGACATTCTTATCAAAAGTCAATATGACATTGATGCCTTAGGCATAACGAAAAGCGCCCCTCGCCCAAACGATGACGATAAACGAGCCGTTGATATTATCGAATCATCGGCGCGCCAACTTAATGATGGACATTTTGAAGTTGGCCTACCCTGGAAGAAAGAACTGCCAAAGACTATACCTGACAGTTACCCGCAGGCATTATCGCGCTTCAAGGCCCTCGAACGCCAGATGGCAAAAGATGAATCGTTCGCCACAGCCTTTAACAAATTTATAGACGACGTCATTGCAAAAGGCTACGCTGAGGAGTGCGAACCAATCACCTATCACCAACGGAAACCACCAAATGGTTCCTGCGTCAACGTAGAAGCTGGTATTCGTTGGTACCTGCCTATTTTCGGCGTACTTCACCCTCAAAAGAAGAAGCTCAGAGTGGTCCACGACGCCGCCGCGGCGACGAAGGGTGTAAGTTTAAACAGCCTGCTCCTACAAGGTCCAGACTTACTTTGTTCTTTACTAGATATCTTGTTTCGCTTTAGAGAAGGCGCCGTGGCTATAAACGGTGACATAAAAGAAATGTTCCCACAAATAAAAATCGCTCCAAGAGACAGAGACGCACAACGCTTCCTCTGGCGTAACAAAGAAGGCGAACTGAAAGAGTATCGTATGTCCTCTATGATTTTTGGCGCAGTTTCAAGTCCGTTCATCGCGCTCTACATTAAAAACAAAAATGCGAGAACACTCCAAGCCGATTACCCCGCCGCCTGTAAGGCAATAATTGACGACCACTATATGGACGACTATTTAGGTAGCCACTCCAGTGTCGCCGACGCGGCGCAGCTGGCCGCTGACGTAGTCACCGTTCACAAAGCCTGTGGTTTCGAGATGCGCGCGTGGACGTCAAACGATCCGGAGGCACTTTCGCTTATCCCAAAGGAATTTCGAAGCGACGCAACCTCCGACGTCTATTTACCGCCTAGTAGCGAGGTTGGCGTATTGGGTGTTAAGTGGAACCCACGTCAGGATTCGCTGGGTTTCCGAGCAGTGTCGCAGTTACCGGCCGACACCTTAACCAAACGTAGTCTCTTATCAAACGTAATGAAGGTATATGACCCCCTCGGCTTATTAATACCGGTCATCATCTGGGGCCGCATTTTGATACATAAACTATGGAGGGCAGGGGTCGGCTGGGACTCACCGCTTCCCAACACGTACGTAAATGAATCTGAAGACTGGTTTTTACAATTGCAGGTCGCGTCCAACATAAAAATACCTCGTTGGTATATGACTAAGACAGACGAAATGGATACCCAACTGCATGTATTAGCCGATGGTGGCGAACAAGCTTATGCATGTGCTGCCTATTGGCGTTTTAGATACGATGACGACTCCGTGTCGACAACTCTAATCGGCAGTAAAGCACGCGTTTCGCCCTTAAGGCCGGTCTCAATTCCACGCATTGAGCTACAAGCTGCGCTTATAGCCTCTCGTTTCGCGCAAACAATTTTGCAAGCTCATCGAATTAAGCTCTCCGAGATCACTTTTTGGACAGACTCAACCACTGTCCTTAAGTGGATTCGGAGTGATGCTCGGGCGTTTAAACCATTCGTGGCGCACAGGTTGGGAGAGATATTAGAAACCACCAACCCGTCCAACTGGAGGTGGATCCCTACCTCTCTCAACGTCGCCGACGATGCCACAAAACCTAAAAAATTAAACCTCACACAGTCTCATCGATGGTTTACGGGTCCTCCGTTTCTGTTACAGCCACCATATGCTTGGCCGACCGAGCGAGTTGCTGACATCGAGGAGACTCTACCAGACCTCGAGTTGAAATCGGAGCTGGTGGGGTTGCTCCTCGACGTTCCGTTCTCGAGTCCAGTACCTGACGCGACGCGTTTTAGCTCTTGGCTACGCCTTTTACGCGCTACCGCCCGTGTTCTCCAGGGTGCGCGATTATTCCGGCTTAAACTGTCTCGGCCAATAGATCAAAATTCTAATATATACATCGACAGCACCAAATCTCCTTCACAACTTCACGCGGCGGACATCATAACAGCTGAGAAGATGATACTCCAACGAACTCAGAAAGACAGCTTCCCCGATGAGCTGAAAGCAGTCGAATCTTCACAACCCGTGCCCAAAAACAGCCGAATAGCAAAACTCGCTCCAACTCTTGGTCAGGATGGCTTGATGCGACTGGACTCACGGACAAAGTATACGCCAGGAGTGAGTGAGAGAGCCATATCGCCTGCAATTCTGGATGGTCGCCATCACGTCACACGACTCCTCATCCTTCACGAACACATTCACGCCGCACATTGCTTCAACGAACTTGTCCTTAATGAGCTCAGGCAGAAGTTTTGGATACTCAAAGCAAGAGACAGCATTCGTAGCGTAGCCAAAGCCTGCCTCCAATGCAGAAGGTGGAAGGGCCAACCTGCTCGACCTCAAATCGGAAATCTACCGGAAGAGCGACTCGATCATCACAAGAGGCCGTTCACGCACGTGGGCTTAGATTATTTCGGTGCGATTACTGTCACAATATTCCGACGTCACGAAAAACGCTACGTCGCGCTGTACACATGCCTAGTAACGAGAGCCATCCACTTAGAACTTGTCACTTCACTTTCATCCGATGCAGCCATTATGAGCCTAAGACGCTTCATTGCTCGCCGAGGATCGCCTTCAACAATATTCACAGATAATGGCACCAACTTTGTCGGAGCCTCCCGAGAGCTACGCTCGTTACAAGACGACGCAGTGCAAGAATACGCCACAAACCACAAAATTGAATGGCGTTTCATCCCACCGGCATCACCGTTCATGGGCGGAGCATGGGAAAGATTGGTAAGAACCGTGAAGACAGCCCTGAGAGACTGCCTCGCAAAAAAAAATATTAAAAGAAGACGTACTATCCACACTACTCCTTGAGGCAGAGGCCATAATAAATTCGAGACCTCTCACGTACGTGCCATCTTCAACCGACTCACCAGAAGCGATCACTCCTTTCCATTTCATCCTGGGTTCCTCTTCAGTCGTACCTTGGACCAGCACGCTCACGGACGCAGACTTAAACAGAAGATGTGACTGGCGTAGAAGCTTACGTCTAGCAGATCAGTTTTGGGCACGATGGCTGCGCGAGTACCTGCCCACGCTCCGAGCAAGGGGACTCTCTACCAACACATTTAGTTTCAGTGAGGGAGACGTGGTGCTGGTCGCCGACGCTACCCTTCCTCGTGGCTTATGGCCGTTAGGAAGAATAGTGTCGATCTACCCAGGGCCAGACGGAGCGGTCCGCGTGGCAGACGTCCGCACTAAGGGCGGCATACTGCGCCGACCGGCCCGTAAGCTAGTTTTAATGGAAGCTGCTTCCCAGCCAGTAGCCACCGGTTGTTAGTGTTCCACTGGGGGTCCGGTATGTTGGCGACTGGCTGGGATGCCACCTTTTTTAAGAACTATATATATATTTTGAATGATTGTTCTATTTTTTCTGACTTTTGCTGATGTTGTCAAGTGTCTGTGATCCATTGCTTTGTACATAGTTTGTTCTGGCATTAAATAGCAATTATAACATACTAACAGTGTTTCTACCATCTCCAATCCATTTTAAATAATTACAGTCCACTTAGCTCACCAACAGTTAGCGAGAATTCGTGAGCGATTTCGAGTTATAAATGTCGCAGGAACTGAAGAATTGAATAACTATAGCTCAATCAAATCAATTCACATCTCATCCATCTGCCTAGGCTTTTCCCAACTTTATTGGGATCGGCTTCCAGTCTTACCAGATGCAGCATAATACCAGTATTTTATATGGAGCGACTGCCTATCTGACCTCCACAAACCAGTTAATACTGGGTAATACGATACCTCTTAGTAAGATTGGCTGTTAGAATTTCGGGCTAGTGACTACCTGTAGCGACTGTCAAAGATCTACAAATGACAGCCGGGACCTACGGCTTAACGTGCTTTCCAAGGCACGGAGGAAACTCGGTATGTAATGATGGTCACAGACCAACCTTGGCAAACGCGGGTTAATCTTTAACATCGACCAGTGAGACTGTTATTATTTTGCCAAGAGCTTCTCAATTGACGACTTATCAATTTCAATTTATTTTCTGGTGATTGTAAGCGCAACTGCTGACTCAGCATGGAGGTTCGATTCCTAGGTCAGGCAGTGTTATTGGGACTTCCCATAAAGAATTTCTTAGTAGCAGCCATGGGGTCTGGATTTGTGCCCGGATTTGTGTGTGTTGATGGCAGTAGTCTCGCCTAATATTACATGGGGCTTAAGCAAAACTGGCAAAATGTGGGTGTACTACTAAGAACATCTCTGCCTAGCCCATAGGGGATTACAGGCGTTGTGTTATGTCTATCTTACTCTAATGCTGGACACAGGCCTCTCACAAGCTGTGCATGACCGTGACATCTACTTTCCGCATTCAGACTGACCCAGCTACTTTATAAGATCGTCGAACCATCTAGCTAGGGCGTGTCTATCGCTAAAACTAGAGTAAACATTGCTAATAAAACAAATATGAGTAAGTTGTAGTGTAGTAAAGTTATGATATTATTTAGATATTTGAAGTCATGCTGAGACAAACGCAAGCATCACCTAACCTAAAACTTCTACATATCAAAGTTTTGCACGATGTAGACAAGCAAGTTTTGTTGCGCTCGAGTTGATATCTTCAACCGACTTGCTCTTTGTAAATATTCAGCTCAGAGTTGACCTGTGTGGCGTGTGCTCTTAGTTTAACTCAATCTACATAACTGGCAGGGAACTTACATGAGACTAACTGCTTTAGAAGTTCTAGAAATGAGCAACTTCATATATCGAGATAGTACGTATTAGGTAGCTTTTGAAGGTACGGAGCTAGAATTTACCTTATATAAAGACAAGAAGCACCAGCAGTTATCCGATCTGTGTATTCTTGAAAATATAGAAAGACGATGATGTCCAAAGGTTATGCAACCACGTACCAGAAGACGCAGCGTTGGTAGCCTTCCTACAAAGTAGACTATCACCATCATACTTTTGCCCTTATTCCAGTTCATTAATTCTGTGGACCGGTGACCAAAACTGTGTCGAATCACCGATCGATGTTTCTGGATGCGAAAAATGCCGCCTATGTTGGATACGAGAAGCGCTGGTCGTTGCGGTGACGCTAGGAGGGGGCTTATTTCTAGCAGCGCGGACTTTCCTCTGTGTTTTCTTCTTTACCGTAGTGCCGATGATTTGTGTAGATGTACTTCGACCAGAACTCTGACACTTCAAGCCGGCCTTTTAATGGTTTCGGATAGATCCCTGAAGATGCAGGTGGATTTGTACAAAGTCTTTTAGATGAAATAATGTTTCCAATAAGCGGAACAGTCCTCGTGAACTTTTTTGCCATCACTGAATAAGAGACTATATCAGTATTGCCTTAAAGTATAAAATTCATCTCTACGTGTGTGCTCCACTTGAGGCTGCCAGATTTTATATAGAAACGCTTATTTGTTAATGTAATCGCTGGTTTTACAGCCAAACTGGGGAACAAACGTCGTATTCACGCAGAGGGACGTTATCACGTCCTATGTCCCAGCGGGCAGGAGGGCCGGTTGTGAGGGTAGACAGGTTCAACTAATGATGCTAGCTTGCACACATTTTTTTGTTATGTTTTGCTCCATGTTGGCAGTATTATGGATAAAATAAAAAGCCTTTCTTTGTAGCGATGTGTATTGATGGAGATTCAATTGTCGGGATCTGGTGTCATATATCAACATTGTGTCAGAATCAGCTATGCAAAAAAAGACAAGACTATAAGTAAGTTAGCTTATAGCAATAAAGTACTATTATTGAAAAATACATCGAGTAATTCTTCGTTATTACAGGATAAATCATTAACAAACCACAATGGAACCTTGTGCTATTATTTTAGGATTTGTTATTATAAATACAATTGTGACAGGTACTCTAGTTGCTTGGCAAATCAACACTTCATATAAGAACTTCAGCTGTTCTTATTCCTTGCTTTGGAAGTGAACGAGAATAAAAAAGAAATTTATAACAATTGTGTTGAAAAACGTTAGTGTCGCAGTCACTGCAAACCAACAAACCCTGATTTGCTATCCAAGAGAAAATTCAATTATTCTAAATTCAGAATAACTAATGAACTTGTCAATTAAAAGGCAGCAATAAAGAGAATGCAATTAAGATGGTACAGCTATTAAGAAAATAAAATACTAAAGTATTAAGTTTGATGTAAAATTTTAAGGTTATATTCGAGAGTTAAGAGGCCTTAGGGGTGACCTACTGTTCATTATGGTCTATAAAACAAAGTGAAATTATAAAATTTAACGAAAATTGCAAGGTTTGCACGATAGCCTCGGGGCGGCACTACCGAGCGCTGACATATTGGCGGAAAGACTGACTGATTTAAAATGCATTGAAATATTTTGGGAAGAAAACACAAAGAAATAAGAAAGAAAAAGTATTGTGTATGTATTGGTCTTGCACATGATAAAACAAATGGTTAAAATTAACAAAAAAAAAAGAGAAATAAACATTGAAAAAATAAGACAACCTGAACTGCAGGACCAGTTCAGGTTAGGTACGATGCGAAAAAGGCCCCTATCTCAGAATAGTACTGTACCATTGCAGAGCTCTCTAGATAACCAATTTCGTAGTAATTGCAAAACAGCCATACCACGTTATAGGCGGATAAGTACTTAGTAGATATCTGAGACCTCTTTAACAAACAAAGTTAAGACGTTAAACCTACGCAAGCCGTCGTAACACGTACAAACTGATAATTAGAAATTAAAATTAATTACAACTTTCTGAACTGTCTCTAGAACTTTGGAAAACATTAAGAACCTACCTGTCCCATAACATTATATCTGAAGGTATTGTCTTTACCTAACGTTGATATTAACAAAAATTATTTATACCAGTTTTAGTTTATAAAGACGTGATGAGCAGGGATGCATGTAAAAATTAATATAAATGTTTATGGATGGAGAGGGAGAGGAATACCAAAGAAAAGATGAGTAGAGATGGAGAGCGATCCAAATTACATGGGGCAAGGGCAGAAAGATGATTATTTTACCAGCAAGATTTTCAACGTTTCATTTACCTACAAGTATTTTCTTCTTGGTTTACATACATAAAAACATAGAAGAAAAATAGGATAATAAAGTCTTTTTTTTTTCTATTACTACCTTCTGTAGTAAGCAATCGACTTATTGTCGGGCCTACGCTGTCCTCCCATACTTAAGTACTAACGCTGTAACTTCAAATATTGTAAAACCAAATGATTTTAAAAGAGTAACCATGGATTTTCTTGCTGGTTCTTCTCCTTAGAAAACGACCAACCCGACCCGTGCACCTTTTGTTGACGTTTTATAAGTGCCCATGTAGGCCTATGTAAAATAAAATATTTTGATTTTGAATACATTTTAAAAGAATTATGTTGGATGGTTAATGTTTTGTATTCGCTTTCTGCATACCGCCACACACTCTTAACTAACGAATACCCGGCTTTCCATCCCCCACGCCAGTAAGTATCATAAGATCATAACTGTGCTTCTATTGAAGCGCTTCGATCTAAGTCAATGTTTGTCTGAAGATAATACGTAGTTGAAAATCTCACGGGTTGTTGTTGAACGCGCCGTTCAACGCTTAAATAACACGCTGTCAACCATAAAATATAAGTACCAACCCATCAAACTACTTGAATTATTCAAAGGGTATACTTCCGTTATCTTCCTCTCTTTGCCTATATACTTATCTTCAAACAGTAGGACAGTATTGATTTTCAATGCCAGTTTCGATAAAAATACCGTTCAGAATATGAAAACACGATTTACATCACGGGTTAGGAAAAGTGAAGAGTTTTCTTTTTATAAATGAATAGATAGTGGAAGCTGACATGAGCGGTTAACTCCAAATTTATAGTGTACCATACCTACCTTATGTAATTAGCATAACCGAGATTATTAGGGGTTCGGACTGGGTAAAGAAAACGACATTCTATTTTGTCCGTCAGACAGGTAATACAAAAATATTAGACACGTATTTTTTGTTTTATCAAAATATAAAAAAAATACTTAGTTAAAACTCATTAAAGTTGGAGAGTGGGGGCTCACTACGTCACAAGTAGGTATAAAACTTACCTACATGTGACGTCATGCGCCATTTCAACTCAATATAACTCCGTAATTTTATGACCACGTGAAAAAAGAAAAAATACGTGTCCAATACTTTTCAATAAACTACCAGACGGACAAAGAAAAAAAAATGTGATCATCCCCTATTGCTAAGAAATAAAATGGTGAAATCGTCATTTTTCCACTACAGACAGACATCATAATTTTTCTGCCCTCATTTATTTATTGTCTTTAAATATAAATGGTCATCATAAGCCTAGCCTTTTCCCAAACTATGTTGGGGCCGGCTTCCAGTCTAACCAGATGCAGCTGAGTAGCAGTATTTTACATGAAGCGACTGCCTATCTGACCTCCACAATACGATAACTGGGCAATACGAAAACTGGGTAATACGATACCCCGTGGTAAGACTGGATGTCAGACTTTTGGCTTCCGACTGCACGTAACGACTGTTAAAGATCTACAAATGCCAGCCGGGACCAACGGCTTAACGTGCTTTCCGAGTCACGAAGGAAACTAGCAGGTATGTCATATTTTTCACCCATTCACGGACCAACCTCGGCAAGCACGGTTTAACCTTAAAGATCGACCCGTGCGGCTGTTATTATTTAGCCACGAGCTCCTCTCTTTAAATATGTATGGTATGGATCTTTAATGCAACGTGAACATTTGGTTTATCAGAAAAGTCCATTGCAGAACAAATCTCTTTTGCAAAAAGTCGCGAATCATCATCATTCTCTTGCCCTTGTCCCAATTTATTTGGGGTCGGCGTAGCATGTCTTCTTCTTCCATACTTCTCTATTGCTTGTTATCTCATGAAACACCTCCTTTCTTGCCATATCATCCTTCACACAGTCCATCCATCGTTTCTTTGGTCTTCCTCTACTCCTATAACCATCCACATTCATACTCAAAACTTTCCTCACGAAGTTTTCCTCATTCCTCCGCATCACATGCATACCACGACAACCGATTCCCACACATCTAAAACACCCACACATCAAAAAGTCGCAAATATCACCCTAAAACAAGAAATAATCAACAGTCTCTATAACTAACCAATCGGATATCATAACAAAACAAATTTCCTTAAATCAACTTTTGTGATTGATCATTCCATCGGATATGTATCAACCAATTCCTATTAAGGAAGTATGGGAGTTAGATCGCAGTCCTTTTGAACGAGGGGCCAGACATCATTAGGTTAATTGAATTGACGATACTATCGTAGAATGGATAAAGCTTATCACAAGTATCGCTGTCACGACGAGATCAATCGTCTGCCTCGTTACTGACTCTAACGATAGCAATCAGAATAAGGGTGTTTTTTACCCGTTTTTAAAGAGTTTTCCTTTTCTTTAGAGGTGTTATTAAGGCGACGTAAGCGTCAAAGGCGCTGTTAGAATCGAGTTAGCATTATCGTTAGGGTGAAATGAGTGACATTTGAAATAGGTACCCACGCGATGCAATGAGAAATATTGTGCTGCAAAAACTGTAGATCTTTTAAATTTAGAACAACTTTAGCTTGAGTTGTTTGACGAAGATAATAATTGTTAACTAATATAGAGATCGGAATAGTTAGAGTATATTTACCTAAAGTTCGAGGAACGAAGTAACATAGAGTTGATAATTCCTTGACTAAAATCCCGAAATCATAAACATGACGGTTAAATTTCGGTATTTATGAAATTACAAATTACTTATCGCAATAATTTGAACTAAATAACTTTAGGTAATATACTCTACCTATTCCGATCTCTGCTAATAGCGTAACATTTTTCTTAAGCCCATGGTTTTCTAGTCAAAAGCACAATTTCACAATGCCTCAATAAATGGACTTGAACTTTTCTATCTTAAAGTTATCCAGACAAAATATTAAAGATAATGCTTCCGAACTTCAAGCAATATCAACGTATATTGTGTTTCAATCGTTTAATCCGTAAAGAAAACCCAGGGCATGATACATAACATAACAGTTATAAGAAGAAGTTATGTGTAATCTGTGCTGTCGTTTCATGTTATGAGTTCATATCGCTTGGTATGCAAAATTCTGTTTAGATTTTTAGAAAATCCTAAGATCGAACGAGACATCGTCTTCTCTTGTATCGACTTACTTTGTAAGAACTAATATCTTGGTAAAATATTAGACCCTTCGGACGGCAAGGTGTTGTAAAATAAGTTAAAATAACGAAATAAAATTGTATATAAGGTTTGTGACATCTTTATTCTGTCTTTTTTATATGATAAAAACAATTCACACATAGAGTTCGTTCTATGTAGATAAATTCAAATACATAAGACGTCATATACAGCCAGTATTACAAACAAGGTATGCAACAGGTGTACCTTTATACAGCACTAGCTGACCCACGCAATTTCTTCGTGTTTGCCTCAATTTTCATTTATGCTCCGTATTCGTCGCAGCGTGATGTTTTTTGGTCTATATCCTTCCTCAATAAATGAGTTATCCAACAATACAACAAATTAATTAATATTTTTCAAAACGAAGTAGCAGTTCCTGAGATTTGCGTGATTAAACAAACAAACTTTTCAGCTTTCTAATATTTGAAAAGATTACTACATGCGTTATCAAAACAAATGAAAATACTAAAAGTGCCAGACTCATAATTAAAAGTGAAGGAATTTGGGAGGTGCATCAAAGACAGAGGTGCTTGCCATTTGCCACGCTTCTAAGCCTTGGCTGTGCTGAAAAAAATCATTGGATGTAATATACGAGATACCTTGAGACAGCTAGTTCAGAGATCAAAATCGTGAGAAAATAGGAACAGTTAACTGATTGCTTACAAGCACAATAGAGACCAAATGCTTAAGGTTATTAGTTATAATATCATGACGATTATTATAACATGCTTGGTTTTAATTGCTTTTACCTACGTATTAAACCTGCACTATTGCGGCTTGTCTTACTTCTAAACATGTTCCAAATAAGTTTCTAAAAAAATATTTTGCACTACGCCTACTGTCTTGCGCGCTATGCGCGTAGAGTCCTAAATGCCAATTAGATCAAAAAATAGTCTTCGTGCTCAGTAGAAGGAGATTCTGCAAGTATTCATCATGAACAAGATACTTCCAGAAACAAAAGAAAATCAAAATCATCTTGAATTTTTCATTATGAATCACATTTTCGGACCATCCGTTTTTCAATATAGAATGTGGTTTGTCGGCTTCCCATATTAAATATCGCGAGAACCCTGAAAGCAGTACCTTCGTCAAGTGGGACCACTCTCGACGTTGCACAGAATCTTTTCAATTTGATCCGGGACCCTGATCAGACCTGTATTAAGTCTCTAGTGCCTGATTTGCATGAAACTTATTAAAAATAAAGTTATAAGATCCCTCGACCTCAATATGAAGAATAAATTATTCTGTGTCGATTAAAGATTTATTGAGGTTCTGTTTTATTAATTTTAATTTATTGTAGAGATTTTTGTGTGTGTGCATTCAAATTTATATGAATTGAGTAAGAATTAATTTATTTTCCAAATACATAACAAAACGCTTGTTATCCTCAAAGGGTTATGCAGAGGTGCACTTAATACTACATCTACATTTTGCGAGTTATATTCAAATCCCAGGTAATAGGGAGCAAGCCTTTTGCCATCAAACGTGCACCAATCCATACTCTGTGGCTGCCTTCGAAAAACAACGAACTAAAATCAAATGGTTTCCACTTAAAATTAACGTCAACAAATATATGAAACTTTAGATTCCTGCAGGCTGAACAATATTCGAATTTCATACAAAGCTTTACCGGTTTTATCTTAGAGCACTTGATAATCTCGACACAGTTACTTTCGAAGTACATCTTTATCGCTTTAGATAAGAAGCGAAGCACAAATTTTCTCAAACATAGAGGAAGCTGGGAGTAGCTCGAGGACAAAACATAACAGAGAAATGTTCAAAATTAAAGTCTAGATTCCACTGTATAATGTCGACCCAATGATTTGGAAGTTTTCAAGGTGACTTATCTTTGCACCCTTACGACCCAATCTTACAAGGCCACATATGAGTTTAAATGTTGCAAACCGTAAAACACTCGGCTCATCACAAGGCTTACACCGTAAATTTAAAAGGCTTTATACGTGGGTTGTGGGGCACCCCTCCATTACCATAAAATAACGTGATATCACTTTCTTTTGATGTGTCGTAAAAAATATAAAAACGTGAGCAGCACAGGGAACTGTTTAGGCTTACCCCTTGCGGCGTTGTTAATTAAATTTAATTATGTTTCCATGCTGGTTTACGTGTATGGTTATGTCTCAACAGAGAATATACTTTGGCTGCCTCATTACCAGCAGTAGTCCAATTAGATTTGTTTGAAATTTTTGACCCGAAGATCGTGTACAAAAGAAATAGTGCCATGTTTTGTAAATACTACAGGACACTCTAGGTTTGATCAAGTTAATGTATTTAAGGCCATTCAGCCGTTTAACGTCGCATTGTTAACATAAAAATCGTATAGATCTGCTATAATAGTAATAACAAAACTATACATAATAATATGGACATTCTACATCCAAAATGCAACATCGATCATCCTCTTATTCAGATCAAAAAATGATCAAACATAAATCATTTTCGACAACCCAATTATTTACGTGAAATGGTAATTTGTCAATCGGACTACGAATGCAAATAGCCCACGAACGGTGCGCACGCGTCGCGCATAGGGTCCTTAAAGTGGGCGTGCGTGTCCACCTAAATGTGTTTGATGTTCGTCACCCGCATATTGTATTAGGGTATGATGTATGGGTGCACGTGGATGAATTGTAGTAAACTTTATGGTAGAACACACAGGGGCTCACACACGGGACTTCTCCATAACTGGCAAAATGGGGGTGGACTGTGGTACACCTCTTTCTAACCCTTGGGAGAACATGAGAGTAATGCTGTGATAAGTTTGTGAAGTCTATGCTATGAAAACAGGTTGGCAAAAATATGGTTACTTGGTTACGTGTCGTTAGGTTATGACGATGCCTTTTAAAAAGATTTAGTGTCTAAAAATAATGAAATAACTTAAATTTGATAGGAAACTGCTCGCTTTACCCAAAAAAACTCCACGTATCGTCTTATTTTATTTCATTCTGCTATGACCAATCCGTATTAGGCCCACGTGATGGATCACGGCCTACTCATTAACACAGAGAGGAGGCCTGTGTCTTAGCAGTGATTACATTATAGGCTCATTTTGCTATCCTATGTTTAATAGTTAGCCAAAACTGTTATTGGGTAATTTTAAGTTCGAGCGTATTTAAAACTTAATGGTTACTAAGGTCCTTGAATAATATGTGTGGAATGTAAAGTAATTACGAAACATGTTTACTATACTTAAAACTTTTATGTAATTTGGCTGCTTGTGGTTAATTTGGCCATGATGGGTTTAGCTTGGGTTCCGTGGCTCCTAATTTGTTTTTTAATTACTTTACGGAAAGGTCAAGTTTACAAAAAAGTTGAAACAGTAATGACAAAAAGAAGGAACATGTCCTTAAAGAACTTGTATGATTTTAGGGTTTGGGGTTTGCATTTGCATTAGTTATGTAGTGAGTTATTTCCCTGACGTCTTTAAGTACATGACACTGCTCTATGAAAAACTGACTTAAATTGAGATAACTTTTTCTACTTGCACTAACCTTTTTTTCTGCATCCAAACTTTACATATTTATAATAAAGGGTGTGGGTGTTATTTGACGAGGATGCAAAACAAAACCTTTTAAATTAGTTAATCGTTTAGGTAGTTAGTGGCTGAAAGTCTGACAACCTGCAGTCTTACCAAGGGGTACCGTACCCAGGACGACCTGGGTTGTGGAGGTCAGATAGGCAGTTGCTAAACAAATGTAAATCAGCTTTCTTCTATATTTATCGTGTGGTTATTGTATAACCAGTTTTATGGCTCCCATAGGCCTCTGACTTCGCTTTACATGCCGTCAAGAAATATCTCTCAGGCATGCTGGTTTCCTCACGATGTTTTTCTTCACCGATTATACAATACCTACGCACATGAACCTGCGGGTTGGTTTCGAACTTTAGACCTATGATTTGGCAGTCAAACGGTCTACTAGGCTCTCACTGCTTACAAAAATCAGCCATATCACAATTAGTCAAGTTGCGTATATCGCAATCTGAAAAACTGACTTCTAGATTAAGGATTATATTACATAGCTATGAAAATTGAATCATATTATCGTTACTTATGGATCATATTTCTAGGTCACGTGTCAACACTTTATGGGAACGGTGACCTGATGATAATATTTTATTGACACTTCGATGCCAAATCGTTATATCGTTTTAAGGTCATTTTATGGCTTGAAATAAATGTTTATGAGTGTAACGGCCACCAATATTTTAAAGGTCGCTCTGATGTCGTGAATTTACACTGAGAGGTTTATTCAAACGCTGATCAAAGTTAATAGACATCTTATTATCTGTAATAAGGATTTATTTTCATTTATGAATACATGTATAAAAATCCCTCTTATTTAAAAGCTTTGTATTCTAGAATCGTATTTATTATTTACACACCACTACAAAATAAAATAATTATTATTTTACGTATTCAACTGGCCTATTTACATTATTTTACAGGTAACAATACGTATAATCGTCAGCATTCACTCACACGCTACCTCTACCATTATCGCCTGTAAACAGAAACATCGAAAGCTCCCATACAATAGGCTGTTTGCATCATAAATAATAATTTGCCAAAAGCGACCGTATAAAGTAAAATTTCGTTTCGTTGTAACATTTTTAGCCTAAACGAAAAATAAAAAAAAACGTCGCCAGTTACGCAAATAAAGGTTAACTTAAAATGGTAATTGGGACACTGGCACGATATCCACGAGTAAATATTGTATGCAAATATGTAAAAAAAAAAAAAGACTTTTAGTTTAAAGGGACAGTTTTATTTGGCGTTGTCCGATGGTTGTGACACGCAGTGTAGGCTGGACACGTCAACTTTTTACGTTTATACAATGAATTGAATTTAATTCGTTGACACAGTGATCATTTCTGGCACGTGGGTTACTGGAATGGAATCCAATTTATTTGGAGTTGTTTAAGAAAATAAAATCTCTTAATGTCTTAGCTAACTTTGATAAGGTGTTATCATCACCATGTTTATGCAAACCTTATTATATCAGACCAATTTTCACACCCAGCCTGTTTTAATTACTAGGTATCAATATTACCGTTGAAGGAACGGTGAAGGAAAACATCGTCAGAAAACCGGCATGTCCTAGAACTAAAAATTCGAAGTCATGTGACATCTACCAACCCGCACTGGGCCTGCGTGGTGGATTACAGCCCATTCCCTCTCATAGAGAGGAGGCCTGTGTCCCCGCAGTGGGAACATTATAGGCTTTTGATTATATCAATATTGAATTATAATGCTCGTAAAAATGGCTACCGGAGCAATTGTGATAGTAA
This sequence comes from Cerastis leucographa, assembly GCA_963082945.1. Classification (NCBI taxonomy): domain Eukaryota; kingdom Metazoa; phylum Arthropoda; class Insecta; order Lepidoptera; family Noctuidae; genus Cerastis; species Cerastis leucographa. Next base: position 11,459,879 of record OY720356.1, on the reverse strand, counting down.
ATTAAAAGTTTAAACAGTCCGATCCGTGAACCAAACACTCAACTGCCGCGGTCAATCTAGTTTCTCCAAGCAAAGCACCAATGTTGACTTATTTGTCTTATTTACAGCACAAATGGCATTTAAATATTGTTATAATAGCTAACAAAACACACAATATTACCTTCTTAGCAAAACACCCCAAATAAGGGCTGAAGAGCTCATCATACACAATACTATTTAATAAATTTTATTACCCTGTCAGCAACTCCCGTTCATCCCTCTAGAAAAACAATAAAATCCATACAAACACTAGCAGTCTGTTTCCCTATAAAACCCAATATATTTCTTGAAAACGGGATTTATGTCAATGAAGTTGAAAATCGTCCCCTCGGCAGCGCATATCAACACGTCAATATATCAGATCGGGCCCGCCATTTGTCAGCCATTGCTATTTATAGGGTAGATACGTTGCCCAATCGATAGGCTACGATGTATAGGGAATGTTCAGTACATTTGTACCGGATAGTTTTGACATTTAGTGCAAGTGTACTTAGTAATAGTTTGATTGGTTAGTTCTTGCTTGGTGCTTGGAAGACTAATCGATATTTTTTTAATAAGGAGACATTGATAATTATTCTTTAGAGATTATGCAGCAGAGATGAGAATGTTGAGATGGATGTGTGCAGTGACTAAAATGGATAAAGTTAGAAATGAGTATAAGAGGAAGTTTGAAAGTGGCGCCTTTTACAGAAAATATGAAAGGGAGTCGTCTGACTTGGTATGTACATGTGATGTGGTGGGATGGAACACATGTGACTAAAAGATTGATGAATATAAATGTGGATGGATGGAGAGGGAGAGGAAGACCAAAGAAAAGATGGATGGATTATGTGAAAAATGATATGAAGGAAAAAGGAGTAAATGATAGCATGACGAATGACAGAGGAAAATTGAGGAAGGAGACGTGTTGCGCCGACCCCAAATAAAATGGGCCAAGGGCAGGAGGATGATGATGATGATAATTATTCTTCTACAAGAATTTATGTGCCATCGAAGAAATCCGTAAAGCAACTTGAAGCTGAACAGATCGAAAAAAAACACACAAAACAAACAAAATTCTACACCCAAAATTAACAATAAACGAGGTATTGAGGAAACCCATCACACCATTAACAAAACATAAGATTTAGCACCCAAACTTGTTATCAGCAAACTAATACACTTCGCAGAGCACATAACACCAATAGTTGGTAATAGCCATTATCACGTGCCCAGTGCATTAATCTCTCATCTATAGTAATCCACTATACCAAGATAGGGTATCGGCAATTCTGTTGAGGCGTGCCGGACTAGAGAGTCCAATGCCGGAATTGGGACGGTCTCATAATGGACGATGTGTCATTTTCGATTGTGTGCACGCGATCTCAGGTATGACTGCAAACGGTTTCTAGTAGTTCGGTTGTAGAAATAAACCTGAATGTAAGAAATTTGAACCAAAGCGGTTTCGGTTTAGGTTCAAAAATTGTTGTTGGCCCAAACAGCAACTGGTTGGTAATAGTGTTATTGGGTTTTTTCATCAATATTTCTGCAGTAGCAGCCCAGTTAAGTCAGAAATAATGCCCTGCTGATGGCAGTGGAATCTTTGCTCATGCATATCTTATTTTTCTTCGTTAACTTTTTTTTATAGATTTGTTTTATTCTTAATTTTAAACATTTTCCTATGCGAGACAAATAAATACTTTTTCTTTCTTTCATTTGCTTTCCCTAGGTATTATTTGTGGGACGAAACTTCGTCTCTTCAACCAAGTCCCTACTGATCCGCCAAGTTCAGCAAAATCAAATCCTACCTTAGATGATACTATCTTTTCCAAATCCGTCTTAAGTGGTTTAGGCTGTGCTTTTGTAATCTATCAGTGACAGTACATTCAGTTTAAAATAATAAACATTAAATTCTCACTATTTTCTCGTTGGTATTGTGGTCACAAGCGCGACTGTTGAGCATGACGTTCTGGGTTCGATTTCCAGGTTGGAAAAGTATTTTTGGGTTTTTCCATTCAAAATTTCTCAGTAGCAGCAACGGAGTCTAGATTTGTGCCCATTTGATGGCAATACGTTCACCCCCTTTTACACATAAATGTCGATGTACTAATGGGTACACCCTGGGAGTCAAACTGTTACCGTAATAAGTGTTTTTAACAATGTTTTCTAAAACAGTTTTAACAGAAAAACACTTTTAAATGTAACAGATACAATAATAATGTTACCGAATCAAACCTATTATATGAGTTCATCATCTGCCTAGCCTTTTCCCAAACCATCTTGGGGTCGGCTTCTAGTCTAACTGGACGCAGCTGAGTACCAGTATTTTACATGAAGCGACTGCCTATCTGACCTCCACAACCCAGTAACTAGGTAATACGATACCCCTTGGTAAGACTGGATGTCAGACTTTTTGGCTTCTGACTACTCGTGCTTCGTACTGTCAAAGATCTACGAATGACAGCCGGGACCAGCGGCTTAACGTGCTTTCCGAGGCACGGAGGAAACTCGGTATGTAATTATATATGGTCACCCATCCACGGACCCACCTCGGCAAGCACGGCTTAACCTTAAAGATCGACCCGGGCGGCTGTTATTATTTAGCCATGAGCTCCTCCGACCTATTATATGAGTTAATAAGTGTTAATATGTTTAAAACTGAAATAATCAATAATAGCTTTAGTACGCTGCGTTTACCTGTTACACTTATTAACACTGTTAACCCTTTTATATGTATCTGTTACAGATATGTTACGGTTGAACACACATTTAAAAGTGTTACGTATTTGATTCTGTTACCAATTCAACATGTAACACTTATATTACCTTTATGAAGGTGTTTTTAAGTCCCTGGGTACACCTCTGCGTAACCCTTTGGGGATTACAGGCATTTATATACCCACACAATCTATAACGTAACTAACCAAAAGATCCCAAACACAAATAGTTCCTAACACTACCATGTTCCTAATTTCCACATAAGTACTGAGATACAATACACAGATATCGTTTATAGCCGAGATGGGAGCCTCTGATAATTACACAGAGTCGGTAATTGATCACAACTCATACAGTGGTCGTTAGTCTATTTAGATTTGGGTCGCATATATTATTTGTTATAATAACGTGTGGAATATGTTTTGTTCGATACTGTTTATCGTTTCTATTGAATCTATTGATGTATTATATTTGGGAATGATTTTATCAGTGTTTGTAGTTACTGTGGTCGTAAATTTTATTGGACTATATTGTAGACTTTTATTGTAGAAATTATTATTTTTGATTATTACAGTTTAGTTGACGACACGGTTGGCGCAGTGGTTGAGCGATTGACTGCTGCGCTGCGTGTCGCGGAATCGATCCCCGCACGGAACAAATATTTGTATGGCCTACAAATAGTTGTTCCGGGTCTGGCTGTTTGTGTATGTGAGTTTAAATGTTTGTAAACGAAACCACGATACAGGAGAAATTCCTAGTGTGGGGCAAAGTTTAAAAACGAAAATAAAAAGTTCCTTGATCATCGCTTTATGATAGCCATGGCATGTGCTGCAATCAAAATAATGTTTGTCATTATAAAGGGTGTAAAACCCCTCTTAACGAAGCTGAAAGGCACTGGTTCTCTCTGTCATTGCGATCATTTTTTTACTCTACACCATACCTGGGAACCTTCTAGTTACGGAGATATTAGGGGTCAAAGTTCCAACTTTTTGACAAGTATTTTTTTAAATACAAGTTTTTAATGTAATATTTTTACTTTAAACACCTCCACGACCCCCGTACTATTCAATCCGTCCATCAGAACAATGTTTTGAGGGCGTTACATTGAGTTCTACCACAAAACATGATTTTACACCCCCCAAAAAAAGTCGTTTCCCAGCAATAATTTTTGCGTAAAGTTACTTAGTTTCATGTACAGAATGCTTGGTTGACGGCTTCGTGATTAGGTGATTTACACGGTGTATAGGGTGACTGGAGCTTACTTGATAAGTTTATCCATATTCATGAACCAGTTAGCCGCACTCTGGTAGGTGAAGTCACCGCCCATGGTCACAGTGACCAATACTTAAATACGTGATTATACTCATTATAACAAACAACTTACACAAAGAAACATTTTTTATAATCATTCACTTTTATCATATTATTACAACACCATATGAATTTTGCGTACGCGCGCCTGTGGCCTATCAGCTTGGGATAAAAGTATACATTTAAGAATCGGTCACTAATTACAAGTCACCCTATATATTTTGGAAGATGTTTGTCCAAAATATGAATGAGGAAAACACGTCAAGCCATTGATCCCGGAATAGTTACAGCACGGATGACAACATTTGTGTCACTTTTTTAATCTAGTCTTCTTGTAATATCTTCTTTTTTTTTTGTATAGACTCTTTTTCTTATTGACCGATTGTCTGTCAATGTGTACAACATTGTAGGCATTATAGATTTTTGGATCCTTGGTAACTTTTTATCTTGTTCTATGTTTTGTAGTAAGCAACGACTTATTGTCGGGCGTACAATCTCCTCCCATACTTAAGTATAAACGCGATAACATATAAATATTGTGAAACCAAATAATTTTAAAAGAGTAACCATTGAGTTTTTTGCCGGTTCTTCTCCATAGGAAACGACCAACCCGAACTGAGCACCTTTTTGTCGACGTTTTATAAGTGCCCATGTAGGCCTATGTGAAATAAAAGATTTTGATTTTGTCAGTATCGTATTACCTACCCAGTAAATAGGTTGTGGAGGTCATATCAGCAGTCGTCTCGACATGTAAACTACTCGGTTCGACTATAAGCCGACCCCAATATAGCTAGGAAAAGGCCAGGCTCATGACACTGTTGATTTTGGAAAAGTATATTGAAGTACAGAACGCAGTACTTTGACTGACTGATCGTTGAGTGAAATAGGTTTTTCTCGAATGCGTCTCCTCAAAGAATATCGTTAATATTGATACTAACTATTCATTTAAATATCTACGCTTTACTGTGTTCTACAAATTGCCACTCAGGTACCACTTATACATGGAAATACTCAAAGGTATGGTGACAAATTTATCTACTTATTGTTAAAAGCAAATATTGCATCACATTTCATTTCGTTTCTTTTTTTGGAAAGTTTGTATAATATTTTTTAACGTTACCCAACTTTTATTTTTACAGAATAACTTAAGATCTGTTTTTTTAACTTCATAGTAAGCCTTTCTTGGATATGAGGACACTCGTGTATGACACAGTTTGATTGAAAAAAGACGAACATTTTGCATAGCACATTGTGTTGCGCCGAGACCTAGTAACATGGGACAAGGGCAAAAACATGATGATGATTGTGACTAATCAGAAAAGAGAATAAAAATCATCTAAGTAAAATACCATCAAGCCTAGTTGCACAGGTATTGTTCATGGAAAGATGATTTTCTGTTGTATAGAAAACAACATTTACAGGCCATTTATAATGAGCGACATACTCCTTTGCCCTATAAAACACAACAGCAATACACGCGTCAACCCAATAAATACCCTTACAAAACGCCAAAATACGGAAACATTCGTCGAAAACCAACAAGTCGCAATTACAACCCTAAAGATTAATCAGGAAACGCCCAAGTAAGCGTTTAACCAGTCCAAATTGCTGCAAAAGGTACACCAACATTGTGATCAATTAAGTTGATAGCCGATTGAGTACCCCACTTTGCTATACCTATGGGTACCTATGCGTTGTGGGTGCGACCGCAAGAACCCCAAATTCCTGGCTGGTACTTGAAACGGAACTTTAATTGTCTCGGCAGTAGGACGTAGTTTAACTACAGTTTTCGTTTAAGTAAATAGGTTGTCTTATTGTGTAGTTTAATTTAGGAAACATAGTTGTTGTATCTAATGGTATGTGAAAGGCTCTCTCCAAAGTATTTGCTATACTTATATGAATGGCAAGTCTCATAAAAATCTGCGTTGCATGACACAGGGCGTGCATCTTCCATTGAATTGACCATTGTGTATTAGCGGACACCGTCCTACCAAATGATATAATCTTCTTAAAAGAAAGAGGATGAAACCTGGAGTTTTGGTCTACGAATTTAATTAGTAAACAGAGGAATTTTGCTGCCGAGCGTCATAATACCTTAGTTGATTTACAGTCATCAAAGACTGTAAAATGTAGATTTTTTTAGGAACACGACAAGGTGCACGTAAACTTCGTTCTACACCAAAAAAATTAGGAACATTTTCACAAAATCAAACACCCCCGAATCGTAACAATTCGATTCGATCAACACTTCCACGGTACATTTCCTCTAACATTTTCTTATTCATAGAAAAAATCCAGATCTGTTCCTCTGTATTAAAGTGGCAAGTCATATATGCCTCCTGCCATTAAGGGGTGCAAGTAGCCGCGGTGCCAATTACTCTCAGGAACACCAACATCCTAGGGGTGGGCGAAATAAACCATAACATTCATAAAAGGGATAGTGTCGTAGTACATACAATCGGTGCCAATAAAACAGCGAGACCCCACGCAATAAGCAAAGGAGAAATAGCGCGGAAACGGTAGGGGAAACAGTATTAATACTTATGGTTAATTGTACCGGGGTTACGGGGGTGTAAGATGATGCTGCTAGAAGTTATGGGCACGATAGAAGTGGTTATGGGTTGGTAAGGTTTTGGGAAAAGTTATAAGATACAGATTGATAGAGAAAAGGATAAAATACAAAAATATTTTTGTTTACTTACATAAGAAACCTACCAAAATTACAACAGCGGCCGCGAATGAATAGAAACGTAAAAAAAAATACAAACAACATTAATTCATACAGTAACAAAACTGTGTAGGTAAGTTGAAAACTCTACTCATCACAGAATCATTAAAAGCATATTTTTGTTAAGAGTATCGACAGAAAATCTCTGGAACAGGCAAAAGCAAAAAGAAAAATCACCAATAAAAATTAATAAAACAGACACAAGACTACTCCAGCGCAATTTTAGCGCTCATCCACTGAAGGGTGACTGTACTTCCCTTTAAGACGTGTTCGGACTAGAAAACGAGTCTCCGAGGTGAGATGCGCACAGTTCATTACAAATACTGAGAACGAACTAAAGAATTTGATGCTTATCAATTGTATTATCGTTTGCAAGTGTCGCAGTAGGAGCGTCATGAAAATAATTATTGTGTTCATGTGTGTAAGGGTTGTGTTGACAATGCATGTTGTTAAAATAAATGTTGTAATTTTGGGTAGGAAGTTGTTTTGTGTCGTTATTAGTTTTGAACTCTCTTTGTCTGCTTTCGAGATCTTTGCATAATATCTTTGTCATTTATTTATCTACAATGATCAAGTTTTTTGATCTTTGTGTTTCATTATCACAAATATCAATATAAGCAATTACAAGTCACTAGCTTTAGTGATTTAGACAATTAGCTTTAATTTGATTGCTTTTCAGATGGATCGGTGATTTCATTTTGTAACCGTTGGTCCGGTTGGATTTTTAGCCGAAAAACATTTTGTAGTATCAAAAGTTTCAATTTCATACAGGTTGTGTTATAAGCAGAGAAGGCTAGGATGTGTCCTATAGCGGCTGGCAGTCCATAGAAATGTCAATAGCAGACATTCGGTACTGGTCACAACGCAACGCCTTGCATAATACAATGTCATTTCGAGGTTAGTATCAGTTCAACATGAAACTAATACTCGACGAACATTATCAGTTGATTAATTGTTCACGTATTATTTGGCCATGTACCATAGTAAGTATTATGGCTTGGAAAGAAGTGAACCCTGAGATGACGGGTAATAAAGATATCAGAAAGGAAATGGCGTGCTGTAACGACCCTTAATACATTTTGATGTTGTCAGACTAGCATAGAAGAAAGTCAATTCATTTGCTTGGATACATTTAGATATTATGAAATGATATTATATGAGATCGTAGTAGATGGCGTTCTGTTATTTCTGCCTACCCACATGGAAAAAATGCGTATGTACATTTAATTGGAACTGGCTGTTTAAGTAACTTTCTCGAGATTAAAAGTCTGGCTGTGATGTTTTGATGTAACTGGTCAGTACTAATGCGAGAAATAATGTAACTACGCATCAACGCCTCACCTCACGTACCACAATCATTAGTTTTAACTACGCACACTACTTATAAACGATTAATTATTCACTGCCAACGTTTTTCCCACAACTTTCGGCTCCAAGAAATGTTGGTAACTCGGCTCTAAGTTCATACAATACGTTTCAATTTCTTAGAAGAGTATGCACTATGGTAGAGTGAGGGGGAGTCTTGACAATGTGTTAAATTAGTTGTCTACGTGAGGCTCATCTATACAGCTTACATTAGACTTAGTACGTGAGACGCACTCGTAATAAGAAATGAAAATAAATAGTTTGTTATGCCATTCTTCATAAAAATAAACTTGGAGAATAGTTTTTTTTCGTATTTTTGAAATTCTGCTTTGTTTATTTTTTTCTGTTGCTTCAATGTCTAAATCAGTTGACAGTAACGACAGTACGACAGTAAATAAAGAGGCAATATTTGTTGAAGTCACATTATATTTATTTTCTAGTGGACACAATTTTGTTTTCCAATAATCCATGTTGGTAATAACGGGTAAGTAATTGGTCTAGAACCAATAACGTATAAAACTTGAGGGAAAAAAGTTATAGGTCAATAATAGCTTTGTCGATGATTAAAAAACTATTCTATGAAGTCCTGTTACTAAGGGTCAGCACACACCGAGACGCGACGCTGCGCGCACCTTTTAAAGAGCGATTCAAAATTTAACTTTATTATCTACACGAAAAGATACACATTTCCTTGTGAGAATACGTTGCGCCACGCAGCGCTGCGCCGCGTGACGCCTGTAAAGAAATATGTGTCCTTTCGTGTAGAAAATAAAGTTATATTTTGAATCGCTTTTTAAACGTGTGCGCGCAGCGTCGCGTCGCGTCGCGTCTCGGTGTGAACTGACCCTTAGTCTACTTGTGCGTTATTTCATAAATTGTTTTAACTTTGGAAATAGTCCGGTCAATTTAGACATCCGAGGGTACAAAATTTCGCACCCGGCTCAAAGTTGGTAGGATTGTTCAAAACACCATCATAAATGAAATCTAAAAAATCCTCATCGATCCGATACCAAATTTACTCGGGGTCAATTGTCACAAAGACGGGATTTTCGGCAAAATGGTAAGTTTTATCATAAAATTAGCTCAGACAATAATTGTAGATCAGATACATCTTTAAAAAGGTCCAAACTTTGACCCTGAGTATTTTTTTCCAGGTATCGGATCAATTAGAATTTTTAGATTTAATTCATGATAGATAGTGTTTTGAAAAATCCTACCAATTTTGAGCTGGGTGCGATTTTTTTTTACCTTCACTCCTATTTTTTGGTCTAATTTGGACTGGACTATAAACCATATTTTCAAATCATTGTTTATGCTTGAAACTTCAGACTCTTTGGTTTGACCCTAAATATAATTTTATGCGAAAAGTAAATGAAAACAAATTATTTCGAAAAATGATATTCATTTAGATATTCTGTGTTCATTACTAAGTTACCACTGCTAGGACCTTTGGATCTATACGGCAACCAACATCGCTCCGTAAAAGTATATTTCTAAATAATTGTTTTTACATGCTAAATACATCAATTTCATACATAAGTGCAGTCTACGTTCCGAAGAGTTTCTGTGAAAGTATTATCTAAGAAAAAAAAACTTTGTTTCTCATAGAATATGACACCCTTTTTTTTTTTTTTCCTGATGGGAAATCATCAAATGACTTCTCCCGCTCTGGGCGGAGCGGGAGGGAGTGTCAGACTTGTACTGACTAAAACCCACCCATGTTCCTTCTTCGCCCTTTGTGTTCCAGGGCCGCGGTATCTCTTTCGAACAACCCGCAGCCCAAAATATGACACCCTCAGTGCAAGAACATAATTAGCAGTCATTTGGATTAAAACCAAAACAACATCATAATACTTTATCTGTTCAACCCGGAAGTGCTTGAGACGCTGTTGAGGCTTCGCGCTGAGCACGCGGCGCCTGGCTCACCTGCAGCTGTGGGGCCCCCAACGTGACATCGCCACTGCTGCCTTTGTGTTTGTGACTCCAGTGTTTTTATATTAGTTGTGTTTATTTTGTTATGTCTTTATTTTTAAGTGTATCTGTATTCTATGTACTATGTAGGTATACATATGTACCTTTTATGCATAATAGCAGCAGCAATCTGGTGGGTAATAGTGCATGTCAATCTTCAACATCGCTGTCCATCCCGGAGAGATGTCCGCTTTGTACCCAAGCACGGTTTTTAAAGGTAAGCGGGGTCTTCATGTGCATCCTCACCTACAAGACAGGCATTATCTTCTTTCGACCCACTTTTGAAAACCCTATCAAAATTCAAAAGTTCCGTTCCTATACTAAAGCGACTTCCCCGTGGCGCTAGACCACTTTTTGCGCAAAGCCTAGCAGGTTGCGTGCGCCTTGCCGTCCGGGAGAACTTGCTAAGTGCTTGGGAACAATTGCTAACCTTCCCTTATTGAAATCTTCACGTGCAAAAGAATTTGGCAACGAAAAAATCATTAAAATCACAAATGAAAGAAAATTGTAATATTTCGTCTCAAGACTAGACACAAAATTAGTAGACTAGACTTAAAGTTAGAATTGGTAAATTATCGTAATTTGCGATAGTACTAATGAGAATTTGTAGGTACTAACCACCGAGACACGTAATACTAACCTTTCAAAGCAGTTTAGTCAATAATTTGTTAACGACAATAATTTGACACTCTTTCCCCAATGCAAGGTCAGGATTCGTGTGTCATGTTTATAAATGTGAACTCTTTCGAAACAACCCAATCCCGTAGTCATGATATAGCAGAAGTGTCAGGCAGTTGCTTGCTGCAAGCTTATATACAAGCAGTAAGCTTTGCAGGTGCCAAAGAAAACCTCTTTTATCCACAAACTCCAATAGCATTCACGCCACCGGGATCTATTCTCAGCGAGCAATAGAAAAGGATCTTGTAGACAAAAAAGTCCAATTAAAACACTTTCGACCAAACTAAGATAGCTTCAATTCCAGTTTCATCTATTTTCTCATCAACTTTTTTATATCTCCTTTGATCACAAACGCAATTCCATTCCATTTATATAGTGAAATTAAAAAAAAAAAAAACATTCTTCCCCCAAAAACGTCGGGGCTAGTTACGTGTACACATAATGCTCATAAAATAGACCACTCTGTCTCGTGAACAATATCCATTAGGGAAATTTTATCTTTGAGAGCAATAAATTATGTGGAACCCCTCTTATAAAAAGCAGAAACGAAACGCCACCGGAAAGTTGTATTTAAACAAACTACATTACTTTATAATGACCAATTCAGTCGACAATAACTCGAGTTATGTATGATAATTTGATCAGGTGGTATTGTAGGGGAGACTCTCCTAACGCCCTCGCAGTTATTAGGCGAACTAATGGTGGCTTTAGCAGAACAACTCCCGATATTACACCATAAAAAGGTCTATTGAAATGGGTACGCAACCCTTCAATTATTTTAAATTTTCCATTGTTGAGCACATTGAATGCATGAAAGAACAATGTGGAGTCACATTTCCGTATGAAAATTTTAAAATGAATGGGCATTTTATTTTAAATCATTCACATCACATTTGTTGATCTTCGATAACCTGTTCAATGCGTTTTCCAAGAGGCGATTATTATTCTCTTTTTAATTAATCTGTGCAGTGTCTGTCAATAATTTGCACCAATGTGTTTGCGTTAACCGTGCAGTATGAGTCTGATTAAGATACAAGAAAAAACAGTAAAACAGGTTTAGGCCTTGTTAAAGACGCATAAAATGAAGTAGTTTGACGAGAAGCACGTTATTTCTCGAAAGTAAATCCGTGTTTCATCGGAATTCGGTGCAGCACGTCGAAGTTTCGACATACTATTTCATAATTATTAAAACTTATAAAGAATTCAAGTACCAACATTTATTTTTATAAAAAAAAAACAAAACAAAACGGCATGCAATGGTAATAAAAAGAAAAATCACTGAACAATAGAACCCTAAGCCTTTCCTTACACGACAACCAAAACCGTCACGGTTTGAATTCCCTTTTTTCAGTAGAAGAAAAATGCAACAGTTCCATTCACGTCTAAGGAACGATAACGAAGGATAAATATGCAACATTTATCAGTACTGTAAATATGCTAAGTGTCGCGTATAGAAGTATCGCTCCGTCCCTACTTCCTGGCTTGAAGGCGTCTGTAATAATGGATTACGAGTCTAGACGCCAAACAAAGCCGGTTCGAGCCCTTAGAGGAGGTAGTGTCTATAGTGATAGGAGGAGCGGGAGCGGGATCGCGAAAAATATTTTCTAGCTATTCAAAATAATCAAGAACCCAAATAATATATTTTAATAACGATAAAATTCAAAATATTTATCTAACCTAAATACACACATCAAAAGTGTCTAGGGATCAAGCATTTTTATGCGGATTTCTTGAGATTGAGATGTGGCTTTGTAATAAATTTATGATTTTATAAATTTATATGGATCTTTTTTGGTGCATTTCATAATTTGAATCAGGAACTGTGAATCAAATTCGAGTAAAAGATGAAAATCAGCTGTCAATATTTTCCCTATAAAAACATACAACGCATTGAAGACATTATTAGTGCTACTGTTTCCCTACTACTGATTAAAACCAACGTTATTATGGAGCGGCGACGTCATTTAAGCAGGGAAGAAATGCTCAGAGCCGTGGGAATGATAGAAGCTGGTTCCCGGCAACGTACTGTGGCTTTAGCTCTGAATACAAGTCAGAGTGTTATCAGTCGACTTTGGACACGTTACCGAAGCACTGGTACCGTGGCTGAGCGCCATGGAGGACGGTATCGCTGCACCACACGGATACAAGACCGATACATTCAAATCTTAACTCGAAGAGCTCCAACAATAACCGCCATGATGTTAGCCGTGAGGCTTCATCACTCTTCAGGGAACTTAATTAGCGACCAAACAGTCAGAAACCGCTTGCATGAAGTGAACCTTCATTCCCGAAGACCGCTACGGGTACCACCTATAGCAATGCACAATCGTAGGATTCGATATCAATGGGCTCTTGAACACAGAAATTGGGCAGAAGAACAATGGCGTTTCGTGTGCTTTTCTGATGAGTCTCGTTTTGGTATGAGACCGGATACAAGACGTATACGACACTGGAGAACCCCTGGACGCCAACAGCGATTAAAATCCTGCCAGGAAGTCCATCCTTATAGTGGTGGAACCATCATGGTATGGGCGGGTATTTGGATCGGCGGAAGAACTGAGTTGATTTGGATCAGAGGCAACCTCAACGCTCAAATTTATGCTGAGACGATTGTATCAGACGTCATCGTTCCTCTACAAGTGCAAATCGGTCCCTTATTTCAGTTAATGCATGATAATGCACGACCGCACACCGCAAGAGTTGTAAGACAGACTCTCGCCGCAGCTAACATCAATGTCCTGCCCTGGCCTGCTCAGTCGCCAGACTTGAACCCGATTGAGCATGCATGGGATATGCTACAGAGAAGAGCTCTGCCGAATATGGAGGGTATCCAGTCGCAAGAAGACCTTTTTTTGTTGTTGCAACGAACATGGGCGGCCATTCCACAGCGTGATTTGGATGAACTCATTTTGAGTATGCCAAACCGATGTTCTTGTGTTGTTAGTGTTCGCGGTAGAAACACGGATTATTAATTGTTTAAGTTACCCAATAAAATTTTAAAGAAAACTGTTATTTCAGTCTTTTTTTCGAACTTTAATGTTAGTGGTTCAAATGTCAAAAATCCCTTTATTAGAAAATGGCAAATTTCTTTATTAATGCAAAGGTGACTTGGTTTATCGTTACTGTGACAAACGAAAACACTTTATTTGATGAATCCTTAAAGAAAATTTTAATTAATATCAATCAGGAGAAAAGTTATTGCAAAAATATATGTTGATCCCTAGACACTTTTGATGTGTGTAGTTACATATTAACTTAACAAGTAGAAACGATACACAATTACGAAACAGTAATGCCATAAACAAAATAAAAACCTACAGCAATGGGTCTGTCGCAGAAATGTCCATGCTATAAACAAGTTACCGACCGAATTTGCTACTAAAAAATAAATAACTAACGTAGAAACTAGAACAGAATTTCAAAAATTATAGCCCATAACCGAATTACCGTCCACCGACTTAGCACTTATATCGTAAAACTAAAAATTAACCCTAAACAAAAGCCACCCAAAGACTTTAAAATACCTGTTTCCGTGTCGAATATCAACGTGAAATGCTCGTTAACTTTTATACGCGTCGTGTGTGAACAATTGTTATTTTGGGCACATTTTAGTGGCAGTATTTTATTCGCTGTTTTATAACCACTACAATCCGAACCTTTGTTACGCTATGCGTGCAGCCAGCGACCGGCCTAAGATTGATGGTAGGTTCACATGACATGGTTCGCCCTGAACGCAGCTACCCTTTTGATGACTTCACTAACGGTTATTTATGGAGAGGATTTACTCTGATCCCCGTTTAAAATCCGAACTCGAAAATTTTTAAATCTACTTTTAAACAGAGCTTTGTGATTCGATTGAGGTTAAATCTGTATGATACTTTTGGGGATGCATGGAGAATTGTAGATCTTGCAAAACATACTTTATTTCTATCAGCTCAATGTAATTGCGTATGGCGACTGGAATGCAAAATCTTATGCCTTCTTAAAATAGTATTCATTACAGGACAATCAACTTACGTGTTATAACTTTAATAATCGTGACACAACCAAATCAATGTTGCAAGTCTCAAATTAATTATTTTAATCTAATTTCTAATAGGTAGTCAGTCTATAAAGACTTCAACTTGCATCCACTTCAAAACTTTTGCTATCTATAAGTACAGGTGTTAGTTTTTACTTAAGTCATAAAGAAAGCATAATTTATGTGTAACTTGCCAAATTCTTAAAAAAAAATGGTATAGGCGCGCACCTATACCATTTTTTTTAAAGAATTAAAAAAAAATATGTAAAAACCCAAACTCCAAATCGCACATATTACAAATTCGTATCACAACACTTCTGCAGAAGCATAAACAACTCACTTTACTTTTATTCTACAATCAACACAACAAAGTTGTACGTTACAAATATTTCTTTATATTTGTGCGAAACATAACTTATTAAATGCGCCAGCGAAACAAGAACAAGTTAGAACACCTAGCACATGCAGTTGGAAAATTTTAAATTACAAAGAAAATAAGCTTCCGACTTGCATACAAGTTAGAAATTTCTTGCAAAGTTACGTAGGATTCGTGGAGTTAAAATATAACCACTTTGTTTATAATATAGGTACCTAAGTTTGTTCCTTGGAGATTAGAGTTGGAAAAAAAACGGAGCAGCATATTATCCAGAGAAAGTTATATAAGACATTCCCTAGATACTGTAATATTTCTTGCACCATGTTACTAAGAAATATATTTTGCCAGCACCCAAATTCTTGCAAACTCTTAAAAATTTAAGTTCTAGATACTTCTGCAACATTCAAAGTTCAACTTTTAAGCATCGCGTAATAAAAAAGAAGGACTTGCATAGAAGCAAGAGTCACCTCATTTACACCTACTCGTAACACGCCAACAAATGTCTACATAATTACATACCTTATTCGTCAAAGGGCCAATCAAAGTATTTAGCAAAGGAGTTATGGGTGTAATTACTTGACAAAACACCTCTTATAACACCACCCTTACACGTAAGCTACGTCAATACCGATACATTAAAGAGAACTGTTTGTATTGCAATCATATAATCAATTCTAACTGCTCGTAAATTTTGCAATCGAAAATGAAATACTAGCTTTGACTTTGATGAAGTTGTTCAGGGAAATTTGTACAAAGTCAAATTATAATAAAATGCTTGAAAGTAGTTTCAAGAATACGTTCGATGTGGTTTTTATGCAAATCCAATAACATGAATACATAATTGTAAGTATACTATAAGATGCTATCAACTTCCAATTTATATTCTTGCATCCGAAAAAGATTCTTCAAAACAAACATTCCAAAATTAAAAATACAATTCGAGTTTCCATGTTTAAATTCATTGCGTTTAAACGGTCGGCGGGGCTGTGACGGCCAGTGACAGGCGCACGGCCAACGCGATAAGTCCACGATGACATAGCACGCACCCTTTCACTGTGGGGCTCGAAATAGAATAATTATTCAGTATTGATTATAGCTGACATTAATTCTAAAACTCGAGTACAGAATATTAATGCAGATTTTGCAAATCACAAAAAGAAATATGCATTGGTTTTGATTGGAATATTAATTGGTTCGATTTTTTTGCGATAGGGCCTCGTTCTAAAACGTAAATATGGAATGTCTCGTTTTTCTGAAACGAACGAGTCATCAGATTAATGTATTTGTAATACGTTACGATGATGCGTGATTCTTGTATCTGATACGAAATGTTTTAGCATTTCGACACGAACGTAAATCAAAATCCTGATACCGCCCAAACTTTTGTATTCCATCGTCCGTTTATGTCAGCCACCCATGTTTCAAAATTATTGATATCACATCAGGACCACCCTTTCAAATTACAGTGCCAGTTCTGTCTAGACCGCAGGGCGGGTTGGACGCGTGTACGTGAATAGCATGCTTTCACAGCTCGTTTGGCCAACAGAATTGGCGTGTTATAGGAACGGAGGCGATTTCAGATTGCACACGTAGCAAGACAAAGTTAGCTATTGTTATTGACAGCCGCCGAGCGCCGCCGAGATTTCTTGGCGTCGTTGTGTTAATTTTTTTCGCTGTGATGTTGAAGAAAAGTGTTGAATTTTAAGGCCGGGTTTCAATATTTTTGAAAAGTTGGTCATTACTTTTTTGAGTGTATGTTGCAAGTTCTAAAAGTTCGAAAACTGGAAACTGGACTGGAAACCTGTCTTGTATTATGTTTTCCTGAATTTGAAATCTATTCAAGAAAATTTACTCAAAACAGTTCCTTTTTTTTGCTTATCGATATTAAATTCGAATCCATAAAAATACATCTCTTTTATGTTTCTGTCCGGCTTGCTTGTCTAAGTCAGATTTGTGTCAGCAAACCACAATGTTAAGCACCCCTTCTGTATTTTAGAATTAAAAGTTGTACACTTACAGGGATACACCACTCAGTTTAGAAAAGACAAAGATTAACGAAAGAACTTAGAGTTAAAAAGTAAAAACACAAGCCGATTGTGGTGCGAATCAGCTTATTCTCCCTCCGGTTTTTCCGTGTGTATACAGAGATATAGCAACACTTTTAAGGGGCTGGTCTCGTTGCTTATAAATGACTGTGAAATCAGGGAACGGAAAAATTACGGCACTGACTTTTTCTCAAAAATACTTCGGTCATTATAAAATCTTTTATGGTTTTCCGTGCATATTGGTTCGCTTCAGAAAGGTCTTTGCCTATTTGACGACCCAGAAACTATGGCCATGAAAGTAAGTCACAATGATGGTAATCAAGAATTTGTTTATAAAATTCTTGGGCATTAAATCTTTTTGAGTTGTTATTTTTATATCCATCCAATTAAGTGCCATTCTGATCAGCAATGTGTCTAAAAAGACAAATCCAGATCAACGATTTATTCGACATTGCAAACTAAAACCCCAGTGGGATCAACCTTAAATCATTTGCTGCCATAAACCAGGATTGTGCGGTGCATCGTAGGAGGGCAACGGTCCGTGCGATGTTGAGACGCCCTCGACTTGCGACCACGAACATTAATACACCCATTCATCATGCGACTTCATAATTGAATGTCGCAACATTTTTGGCAATGGAATTTGTTTGTAATTTGGTTTTTGGCAGTTTGGTTTCAGTCTGGTGGTGGTAGTTAATTGATTTTTCCTTGCAGATTGTGGTAGATGAGTTAATTTAGGTAGGAAATGAGTATGAGACGGTAAAAGGATCTCGAACTACCCTACGTTAGTCGTAGACCCTACGTTTTTCCTTTGCCAGAAAACAGGGGATCGGACTGGGTAAAGAAAACGACATTCTATTTTGTCCGTCAGACAGGTAATACAAAAATATTAGACACGTATTTTTTGTTTTATCAAAATATCAAAAAATTACTTAGTTAGAACTCATTAAAGTTGGAGAGTGGGGGCTTACTACGTCACAAGTAGGTATAAAACTTACCAACATGTGACGTCATGCGCCATTTCAACTCAATATATCTCCGTAATATTATGACAACGTGAAAAAAGAAAAAATACGTGTCCAATACTTTTCAATAAACTACCCGACGGACAAAGAAAAAAAAAATAGGATTATCCCCTATTATTTGCCTATTGTCAGTCAACCCCACATTAGGTACATCGGTAGCAACTAGCAACACTTTGACTTTGTGCTGGTTTAGCTTAGTACAAAGTTTCAATAGAATATAAAGAGATCAGTCTGCTGATTTTAGTTATGTTACTCCCACAAGTTTGGGCCATTCACTACTGGCCCAATAAAAAATGCTACACAAAAAACCAACCGTCCTTAATATACAATCTATTCGGTGAAATAACCTTCCATTCAAAAATCTACCTCAAAATCTTATATCAAACATATCGACAGATAGGATTACTTCAGAATTAAACACATCGGGCCGAGAGGATTTAGTGCGCTTATCACTAGATCCCTTCGCCAAATGTTGAGGATTCCGTCAAAAATAAACCAGACCTACGATGTAACGGCAATTTTGTGTGAAAAAGTTCGCGCGAGAAATAAATCTTTAAGTAAACGTATAAGTATTTGTAGGTTTCTGCTAAAAATGTATGGCTTTTTAGTAAATGTTATTGAAACATTTGGAAGACTCACGTAAGCTTCAATATTTAGAAATTATCAGATAAATGATGACGAAGAATTGAAAGGGCCATAGGCCATGAAAGAGCGATGAATTTATGTTTCTCCTGACGGTGTGTTTTTTTTTGTCGTTGGGTGCACATAAAACATCATATCCTATGCAATATTGCTTTTCTTTATACTGTTGTATTTTATTCCGTTTGTTTCAAATCCAGAATACAACATAAATCATGAAAGAAATACTCCACTAATAGTTCTCTTAAAATTCTGTATCAGAAAAACATCAGTTCGCTTCATCATAATAATTTTGACCTACTAGCAAAACTACTGCAGCAGTTTCCCACGGACACTAAACTTCCGTGATTATCTCGATGCTGCCAGCCTTAAAAATAACACAAGAAAAAGTTAAAATATGAATACGGTGCAAAAAGTACGACTGTGTAGAAAAAAAAATCTGAACATTGTTGCAGAGTGGAAGGCCAGATGTTCTATAAATTGTAAGTTTCTTTGTTCTTGGCGGAAAATTTCCGAACTGTACTGCGTAGTCGGCATTCATTATTGCTTGGAAATATTAACTAAACTTTACTATTCACTCCACATGGGAGACGGTTCTGTTAAAGGAGGCTCTGACTTGGTCTAAAGAATTTTAATATTCTAATAATTTTCTTAAACATGAAATTATAAACTTTCTTCAAGCTTTAATAAAGGCCACAGCTGTTACCTAATTATTATTCTGAGAATTACCAGGTTTTCCAACGGTCTGAAAATCTGTCTACCTACAAGGTCTAAACTCGAGAATCTGGAAACTTTCATTTACGAAAGATTATAAGTAGGTAAAAGAAAATTATACAATGATGCTGTTGGTAAAGGGCTGTTAGTATTCTACCTACATATTAATTTTTAGTTGTACAGTTTTTGACTTTCAAAGTAACTAAATGAACGATCATCTGTTCTTCTTGCAAGTAGTCTAATGAAAATAAATTGTGAAGTTCAATGCCTCGTCCCTTTTATAAAAACCTTATCCAACATAGAATTAAATATTCCATTGAGATTTGTCTGTGGTTTTCCGAGTTACCGGACAAACATGAGGTAAATACATACATGCGCATTCCAAATTAGGTGCGATGGTTTCGTAGGTACCCTCAAAGCCTCAAAGGGTTACCCCCATCAAATGTCACCGGTTTAAGGTGTACATAATATAGTAGCCGACCTACACTTGGAAATGAGAACCTTGTCTTTTAAGTCGAGTAAAATGAATCGCAAAAAGTCAAGATAACAAGTAATAGTCTTGCACCACTAAAAAATGTGTCTAAGAATAAGAACTACCAAACAAATATGGACTGCCTTTTTTTGACGTGACAACGTCTTATAAATTGGTTTGCCGGGTGACACTTCAAGAAACTGCGTTACGCTCCGCTCACAATGAGAGCGAGTGAGAGGCACGCGTGCCTTTCACTTTTTATGTCTGTCTCTCTCGCTCTTAGGCGGGCTAACCATGCTCGAGGGACGCGTGCCTCTATATAAATGTATATTTGTATATAAATACGTATGTATGTGTAAAGGTAAAAATAAAATTTTGTTAATATGAAATTCAGTGCGAGATTCTTTGTATAAATTAATGTTTTAAATATAATTCTTTGTATAAATAAATGTTTTAAATTGTTACTATTATTTCATCCTTCTTCCTACTATACGAATGAATATTCACATTAAAATTATTTTACCACTCAAAGTCGTTGTCACGTAAAACTTTCGCCCGTATACCGACTTTACAGGCAACCAATTTTTTGTTTAATATTTTGTATTATTGTCACTGATTATATTGTACATTTGCGTACAAATGTGGTTTATTTTGGGTTTTTATTATGTAAAAATATTAAAAGTACATTTCATGAGGTTTTCCTTGTTTTTTTTATGGATGGGAAATCATCAAATGACTTCTCCCACTCTGGGCGGAGCGGGAGGGAGTGTCAGACTTGACTGACTAAAACCCATCCATGTTCCTTCCCCTTTGTGTTCCAGGGCCACGGTATCTCTTTCGAACAACCCGCAGCCCTGGCAGGCATCGGCCCTCTCGGACCCCTTCCAATTTGATGACATATTCATGAGGCGCGCGTGGAAAACAAAACGCGCCGTCGGCACGGCCTGTCGTCATAAGACGGATGGACGGTGAGCTAGCCCATTACTCACCGTCCACAGGCCTGCGCCTACGGTGGCCGGGGGCCACTGGTTGCCCCCCGACGCCCGGGGCGTCTCCCGCGGCGGCTGTGACGTGAGGTTCTCTCCCTCTCACGTTCCGCCACCTCCTGCCGCTAGCATGACTGCTTCGCAGAAGGAGGTGACGGCTTCCCATTCCCTCTCGCTCCGGACCATGGCTTGAACCAGGGCCGGACGCGAGAGGTCGCCGCCGCCAATCGCCGCTACGAGGACACGGCGGTGCTCAGCCCAAGCGGGGCAGAGCTCCACGGTGTGCTCCACCGTGTCCTCCGGCCGATCCTCGCAGTAAATATGGACTGCCTTACGCCAAGTTATGTTAAAACCCCTCACTGGCTCCAGACTTTTGATTAAAACTAGAAAATTACTAACTGTTACTTCGTTTTCGAATCCCGGTAGGTTTGAAGCAAATCCTCTCAGAAAATATTACCTTACAGCCGCTATATTTTAACTAAAGCGAACTTATTTAAAGGAAATGAACACGAACATTGAGTATCGTATTGCAATGTAGGACAGCGCTTTAGCAGCTGGAAAGCAAGAGGATTGCGTTAGACATGAACACCGGCAGTATATTTATATCCCTTTGTGAAAACAGACGCATTCGAGCCATTAGCGCGTGCGACTCGCGAACTATCCGTATTAATTAAATTTAATTGTGTAGAAACGAAGTAAGAGATACTCGTAAATGTTGAAATAAAATAGGGACACTTTACTTCCATCGTAAATTATGCAGCAAAGCTGAAAATATTCATCTTCGTCTAATCGATGTGATTAAATATAAAAAAGTGTCTTGCGCAAAGAAGATGATTTTCGCCGAGAAAATTGTGGCCATAACTCACCAGTTTGCATAGATATCGGAGACTTCGCTGTTCTCAGGATCTTATTATTTTGGAGTGAAAATACCTCTGAGTAGTATGCACAATAGTAATTTTACGCTCAGCAATTTGGAGAAATAAAAATGAGTATTTTTTACGAGCCAGAAATTCTTATATTATGCCAGGGCTTGCTATTCCTCATTTTGTCTTATTTTTTCCCACAAATATGTTACCTCCTGTACCCAGGATAGGGTACTTCCAGGGGACTTCTATACTGATTCAGAAAATGATTCCAATGACTATAATCCTGAAACTGTTTAAAGTGTGCTTCAAACTTAGATTTGAACTAACGCCATGACATAAAATACTGAAGTGACAGTCTATTCTAGGGATTTGTTAAAATTAAAATTATCAACTAATAACATAGCACTAAATTACCACCTAATAACGCCACATAAAATATATTTCATCTTAAGACCATAATCCACGAATATTTTAAGTCACATTTAGGGGATCAAAACTCAATTAGTATTGTTAAGGGGAATCGGCATGCAACATCTGGCGACGAACACTGATGACAAGTTACCGCCTTAGGGAATGGGTGAACGAGTCAAATATAACTTTGTTTTCAATAGAAAGCACATTAAGAAGGTTGTGTTTTGATTTGGATGGAGGAGCTGTGAATGAGACTGATTTAATTTAGACTCTGAGGGTTATTAG
Source organism: Cerastis leucographa (assembly GCA_963082945.1). Classification (NCBI taxonomy): domain Eukaryota; kingdom Metazoa; phylum Arthropoda; class Insecta; order Lepidoptera; family Noctuidae; genus Cerastis; species Cerastis leucographa. The sequence continues at coordinate 11,437,250 of OY720356.1, read as the reverse complement.
CGAACGTTTGTGCATGAATCTTGCAAAACCTTGGTCATGAGGAGACGGAGATCGAAGAGGTTCTAATGCGGGGTTCTTTGTAGCTTTAAAAGCTTGCAAGAGCAAATGCACTTTAAAACTCTTCACATCAACAACTCTGTTGCCCCTGCTTCTCTCTCACTCATCTCTTTGCAACTGTTTTACGAATTATGTAGATGCCATTGGTCCCCGACGAAGAAACATTTAGGTTCGAAAATCAAAATACTCGCCCTGAAGCAGTGATTAGGATTAGGGATGTGAAAAAACTTTGACAAAAGACTGTTAGAAGACTTTTTTACCTCTACTTCATAACATAACATCATAATATCACGCCTGTAATCCTCAAAGAGTTAGGTAGACGTGTGATTAATAGTATATGCATTATTTTTAAGTTCCATGTAATAGGGGGCGAGCCTATTGCCATCTACCGGTCACAAATCCAGATTCCGTGGCTACTACAGACTGAGAAGTTCAACCCAATAACAATTTTCCTAATCCGAGAATCGAACCCACTAGACCAACGAGGCAGTTTCTTTCATCCTAGTAAAACATAATATTATAACAAGCTATTTTATATACTGTATAAAAGTACGTTTATCCCATGGTTTTATACGCTTTTCCTGTCCAACTAAACCACACACGAAGTCACGTGTATTTTTGATCTGAAATAAAAATAACTGTATTTACTCTAGCTCAAATGGAAAATAAATACGAGTATCATGATACGGTTGTGAAAACAATTTGAAAAGTTTGTTTTTCTCTGTTCACAGCAAGTGTAGTGTGACATCCTTTTAATTTTTGTTAAAAAGATTAGGTCCTAAAGATAAGTTTGTTTGAAACAAGTTCATTATACAAGGTGTTGTTTAGCATCCTCGTCAAAATTCAGGAGGTTGTCACCAAAGACATAAATAATCAAATTACATTACGGTACCTAGTTAATTATTAATACATGCTGCTTTTTTGTTGTTGTTTAAAGTCAGTATTTAAGAATAACCCCCTTAACGTGGTTTAGAGAATAAGAAATTTGCGAATAAACGTTATGTAATGTCAGTAATAATATTATAAGTAACAATGTTTCGTATATTAGTTCGTTTATTAGAGGAGCTCGTGGCTAAATAATAACAGCCGCACGGGTTGATCTTTAAGGTTAAGCCGTGCTTGTCGAGGTCGGTCCGTGGATGGGTGACCATAATTACATACCGAGTTTCCTCCGTGCCTCGGAAAGCACGTTAATCATTTGTAGATCTTTGACAGTCGTAACGAGTAGTCAGAATTCAAAAGTCTGACATCCAGTCTTACCAAGGGGTACCGTATTAATTACCCAATTACTGGGTTGTGGAGGTCAGATAGGCAGTCGCTTCATGTAAAATACTGGTACTCAGCTGCATCCGGTTAGACTGGAAGCCGACCTCAAGATAGCTTGGGAAAAGGGCTTGGCAGATGATGATTCGTTTATTTGTATGTTTGTGATTACCGTTCTGTGTTTGTGATAAGCATAGTTCCTTTTTATCTGATAAACACGCACTGATTTATGGTAATTTCATAAAAATTTGAATAATTTCTCTTTCAAGCACAATTTTATAATGAAAGCGAAGCATAAGTCAAATCAGCCTACAGCGCCACTTCTATGTCGCTAGTCTCCTCCCTTCATCTATAAATGCATTATTTGTTCACGGTACTCAGAAAGATTGCAAACAACAACAAGAACCCCTATTTTTTTACGACTAGGTTGAGGCCAAAGGCACCTGCTACACCTTGTTGGATTAACAATCGTAGGTTATTTGTTTACTGACTTAAGCATATCCATTGTTATAATAGCTAAGATGAGCCTTTCGAGAACTTACCTACTGACCTTCGCCAACCAATACTTGAGGAAGGCCAAGATAACATTCGCCGATGATTGTTGGATTTCTAACTGACTGTGACAATTTCCGTCGTTTGATTTTCTCAGATGCAAGCATCAAAATATTTAATCTATGCATGAAGGTTTGAAACTGCCGATTCACGTTTCAGACCTCTTTTTGCCGATCTACCTCATAATCTATGGTCAGTCACCTTTAGATATCTCATAAACCAGACGTATCACAGTATACGTTTTTAGACATCGTCACTAACACTATCATTAACTCTGAAAACAAAATAGACACATACTTAGGCCATCATGGCCAGGAGATTTGCCCCTGTTCATATATTTTATGATTTTCCCCACCTTACTAGCCAAAATCATCGTTTCCATTACACCCGTCAGCTCTTCAGCATTAACTTCCACAATCTGCCTTTCCAACTGAGGCTTTACAGAAAAATAGGACTTAAAGAGACTCGCTACATCTCCCGATTCGCTAACCCTAACGCTCACCGCCAGGACCCAAGTCTACCTTTTTAAAACCTACCCTTCCAAAACCACGAAATTCACCGTTCGAGTACTTCATGGCCAGAGGATCCATTTTTAATTGGTCCTGATGATCTTGGTACCACTTAAGCCTGGATTTGAATACCCTTATTCAAACACCCTTGCCCTAGTTTCACACATTTCACGATATACTTCCCCACACCTAGGTTTGTCACATAATACCCATTTAATAAACCTAGTTCTGGCCACCCCATGAGCCTCGCTGACGTTATGGTTCCACTCTACTACACGTGAGCCAACCACACCTCTCCTCCCGCTTCCCCAACCCGCCAAAGACGCGTCACGAAGAGCAGTCACAATATTAGAGTACAGTCTGTCAAAGGCACACCTATGACCACGGTCGCGGCAGTAAAAGTCAGAACAATGAATACACTTAGCAGAAAAGTCAACTAGTCTGAGCCTCCTGTTACACTCACTAGTACACAAGGCAATCTGTTACCCTGTACGTACCCACACTATGTGTAGGTGTTATGTTGAACGGGAGGGCCCGTTCAACATAACACCGTGATGTACCGTATGTGAAATCAGATTTAATTTACACTCGATAATAAGTGGCAAGTGATCTGACCATACCGTGTCCATAATCCACATAGGCGTAAGTGTAGATTGCCCTGCAGACTGAGTTACCAAGCAGAGGTCTAGCCAGCTGCACGACCCGTACACGTCACTAATAAAAGTGAACATATCCGAGTCAATACTTAGCATTTCCACAACATCATAATATATCCAATACTGCTCAGCACAATAGCTTACAAGCTCGTTGTAAAGTAGACCATACAGTGCAGCATTAAAATCACCTAAGACATACACAAACTCAATGCCGTATTCTTCAATTAATGCGCTTACCATACTAAGTGAACTCAGCTAAATTGTTTGTTGTAATTTTGTAAGTTTAGCCGTGGGGATGGTGCTTGTAACAGCACCGAAATATCGGGAACTCAAAACAAATAGTAAACATGGTAAATATCCCGTTTTCATTGTTAATGACGGTGATTTCAAAGTAGCCTATTCTTTTCCTCGTTTCTTAGAGTACTATTAACATTTCTTGCCCTTATCCTAGATTATGTAGTGTCAAGACTGCATTTTATCCTTCCATACATCTTTCTCTTCGTAGCCATATCATTAGTCGTAGAGAAATTATTAATTATTAATAATTTATTCAGTTTTTTTTTTGTCGCCGCATCTTTTTAACTCCGCTAGAAAACCTCTGGCCATCTCAAATCAAACAAGAAGCTCATTTACACGTGTCACCGAAGTTACTGTAATAGCACATCCAGAATCATTCCCAGTATCGAATGTGCAGTCGGAAGATATTAGTCGTGCAGTGTAAACCGTCGGAAAATTGGACCTCGTGCGATATGCTTTATTCATGACATCGCCATGTAACCGTTGCGTTCTGCAATTGTATTTCGGTACATTTTGCGATACAAATTGGAATTTTGATGTGGAATTTACTTGATGGTTGGATATTGAAACACCTAGAATGAAGCTGAATTGCGACGATAATGAGATCGGGGCAGTAGTAGTTAGAAATTTGATAGGTGTTGACTTTGATTGGTTTGAAAGTGATGATTTATTTTGCACTCTGGAATCATAGGTTGCTGTTCCTCCAGATAAGCAGCTACTTTTATTAGATGCATTTAACAACTTTTAAATATCTAGAAAGCTACCTAAGGATTCCAAAACGAAACATGTGTTTTTGGACACTGTTTTACCATCAAGATTAAAATGCAGTATTTTTTACTTTAAAAATATTATAAATACTATATATGATAATAATATTATGATATTAAGTACTCTTTGCCCTTTTCTTTAAAATACTTACCAGAAAATTAATTTTCGCTAGCAAGTTTCTTGGACTTCATATCGCTTTTAAATAAAAAGTAATGTATAAAGTCAACTAGAATAAGTGTCAAAATAATGAAGTCTAGTCCACATTAGCAGCAGTAATAAAAATTGCATCACCACATTACCAACCTAAAACTCCAACGTTGTATTCCGAATCATAAAGAACATTACAACAGAGTGCACACAAGAGGGAAAAACATAGAAAATGTTACCTCAAAAATTGTCAACGCCCTAAGGTTGGCCCCCATATATCACAAGGATTTATTTTCACCTTTGCTCCTTTCTCGATTTCTACGTAACGCCTTAATTCAATATTAAATTTTGCTCCTTCCCGTTTTCATACACGAACAGATGTCTTTACGCGTTTCGTTATTCATATTTCTCTTGCACATTACATTATGGATGTATAAAGGGGTGTTGAGCGTAATATCTTTAAGATATTGAGTTTACGCAATGAAGTTGTTTTGAATTAACAATTGAATGTCTGTAAATAAGAATGTCTCTTCCATGTTATGTTGTTGTTTTGAAAATAATACGCGGCAGAGCTCAACACTATCCAAGTGTCATGCTGATAAGAAACAAGTGACAATCAGAATCTCAAACTAGAAATATAGTAGATATCCGTATGACAAAACTGGCAAGTGATTGAATGGCGAACAAAAAACGATTGGTAATTTTAGCCGTAGGTACAATTAAAATATGTAGGTACATGAGAGCAGTACCGCAGAATTTAATCAACACCATTGGTAAAAGTCAAATGAGGATCCCTTAGAGCGGTCATGACTGAATGCTCAATAGTCGCAGTGGTAGTAACTAGCACAGTGGTGCCACCTGGATACTTCATTGCAGCAACACGTAGTTGCAACAGTTGCAACTCACTCACATATAAATAAATATGTTGAGTTGGCTGAGAACCTACACGAAGTCACTGGCGATAGAACTCGATGAAATAAAGCAGAAGAAATCACAAATGTTAGAAGATATTCTAGGATTGACTCTAAACGTACAGTATTCAGAAATCGAAATACATAGATTATTCTAATCCTCCTGGAACCTAGACTAGTATCAATCTATTAATATTTATTAATAATAATAATATTTATTAATAACAGATTTGTAAAATTCTTGGAAGATAAAAACATCTTATCACCTAACCAGTATGGCTTCAGAAAAGGAAAATCTACAACTGACTGTATTCATTCATTTACCGAACTAATTGTGAATAAATTGGATAATAGAAAAAAATGCTTGACCATCTTTCTAGACCTTCAGAAAGCTTTTGACACTGTGTCCCCACGTATATTATTATCCAAACTCGAACAGATGGGAATAAGGAACACACAATTAAAATTATTCCAGAACTACTTACAAGATCGACATCAGTCAGTTCGAATGGGCAATACGTTGAGTGATGAAAAACTGATAACAATTGGAATACCACAAGGCAGTATATTAGGCCCCCCCCTATTCCTTTGCTACATTAATGATCTTTGCCAGCTAAACATCAAAAACTGCAATATAATGTCTTATGCTGACGATACTACCTTAACGTTTTTTGGTAATTCATGGGAAGAAACCTTTACTGCGGCGCAAGAAGGTTTCAATATTGTAACTCATTGGCTTGCTCTAAACGAACTGACATTAAATTCAACCAAAACTAAATATATAGAGTTTACAATTCATAACGTAGCATCTCACACCAATGATTACAATATCTATGCCCATACTTGTAATCCTGTAACCTCAAACTGTACTATGTGCCCAAAAATAACAAAAATAGAAGCTATAAAATACTTGGGTATAATAATTGATAAAAACTTATCTTTTAAACCTCACATCTCACATCTGGTCCAGAAAACAAGAAAACTCGTTCATATATTTAAAAATCTGAGGCATGTTGCGACTTGGAAGCTGGTCAAAAATGTTTACGTATCCCTCTGCCAATCAATCCTATCGTATGGTATTTCCACCTGGGGCGGTTCCTATAAAACGAATATCATAAACGTTGAAAGAGCTCAAAGACTTCTTCTAAAAGTTGCTCTCTTCAAACCACGTTTATTTGCTACAAAAACGCTCTATAAAGAAGCAAATGTATTAACGATTAGGCAGCTTTATATATTACAAACACTTTTACAGAAACATTCCTCAATAGACGTTTCTACAGCCAAGCATAAGGTAAATGCTAGGCGATACTATGAAATCTGTGAAACAACTCCGGTAAAAACATCTTTCGCCCAAAACTTTTTCAATTTCAGAGCAAGCAGACTTTACAATAAAACTAACAAGATTCTTGCAATTAGTAATTTGTCTAGGGTAGAATGTAAAAAAAAGCTCACACAGTGGCTTTTAGGACTTGATTACGAAGAAACTGAAAAATTGCTCACTATCTTATCCTAGCATAGCGTTTTCATAAATATGTACGCCACCCCCTCACACACACATTCATATACATAAATATAATTAATCACACACACGCATACAACATCTTACTCTCTCCCACACACACACAACACCACATACCCAACACCACACCACACACAACACCTTTCACATTACACTCACAGTCCACACACTAACAATGACACACACTCACATTTTTACATTTGATTTTATTTTATTAGTACTCTCTCTTTAATTCTTCTCGTACAATACCTGTAACTAAAGTATACAAAAAAAATATGTGATAATTCCAATCTCGGCGAGGGGGGCCAGGAGTCCATAGCACAGGGTATCCTAGTTTGGATTCCTGACTCCCACAAACCTGTGTACCTCCAGTATTTGTAACATCTGTATATTGTATTTGTACTTTGTGGGAGAAAATAAATCGTTATTAAATATTATTAAAAAAAATCTGTCTCAAACTCCGATATTGAAATGCAAATCGTAATACAGGACTCACGGCTTCACACAGTACCAACGCTTATTGATTAACCTCGAATTCTGCTTAACCCATTAAAGAAAACAGCCCAGCAAAGTACACCTGGAGTACGCGTTTCATACGATTACTGTTTATTTTATTAATATTTTGTGGCATATCCATTAAAATTTCATATCTTTACCCGTTTCCTTCACCAAACTCGAGAGTTGATTACGCAGCGCTATCTTTTTGTAACATCTCTTACCAAATTATGCGATTAAGAACCTTTTATGTACCCGTGTAAAGGTGCAAATTCGGTTACCTTCAAACAAATTAGCGAGTTTTTGGAAGATGACGGTTTGGTCACAATGGTAGCCACCCAGAAGCGAGAATTAGGTCGAAGCCTACCCAATATCTTCTTACAATATTACGATTCTGGGTATAACTGAATATCGTGGAAATATAAATGTAGCAGCTTTATCTTTTTGAAGGAATTGAATACAAGTGGTAAACATTGCTGAAAGTATAAAGATTCTACAAAGGCTATGTATTGGAATCGGATGTCTTTGAAAACGCAGATAATGTTCCGAAAATATTCTATTTATTTCTATGCCAACCAACGTTTCACATAATACGTAACTTAATCTCGACTTAATTGCCGCACCCTCAAATCTGTCCTTAATTAAAACCAGTTTAATACTCACCACTAGTATGTAAGCAACATGACATAAATCTATACGACATATCACTTACCAAATAATAGAAACAATTACATCGTTAAACAATCTGCCGCTTCAGTAACTCACGAATCTAAATTTTAATCAAGACCAATTTATGATGACCTCTGACTTTGTAGAAAGACACCATATAGTGAGGCCTGGTTATAGTTGCAAGTGTGTGCTAAGGCGTGCCGTATTGTATCTCTCATTATATCGTTCCGGTTGACTGTCACACTATCGCACACCGGGCCTGTCAGTAAACAATCAATGTTAGGAAAAATCAATGATAAGGAACTGTTTGAAATGCCCTGATTGACGGAGTGATAACGTAATGTTTAGGGATTGTTTGTGTAGCCTATCTACGAAGTGTGTTCGAGCAGAACAAACTTTTGATAGGAATTGATTTATTTTATATTGGAGTTAGAGTGCTTTTCGTATTAACGTTCAACGGGATGTAAAAATATTAAAAGGTTAACTTCAAACCAATAATGATCTATCTAGTATATTTTAAAGGGAGAGCAGCGGTGGCCCAGTGGTGGCAGCCCCAACTTATGAGCAGTAAGCCGTGGGTTTGAACCCAGGTAGGCACATTACTTTGTGTAATTTATTTTATAACCGCTGCTCTTAAAAACGGTGAAGGAAAACATCCTGAGGAAACCGGCTTGTCCTAGAACTAAAAATTCGAAGACATATGTGACATCTACTAACCCGAAATGGGCCCGCGTGGTGGATTACAGCCCACTCCCTCTGATAGAGAGAAGGCCTGTGTCCCAGAAGTGGGAACATTATAGGCTGATGATGATGATGATGATATTTCAAGGCTCTGTTCTTTTAAATTCTCTAGACCAAACTTTCTATCTGCATGAATACCTAACTCCACATTGCCGCTAAAAATTTCTCAAAAACATACATTTTAATCACTTCTTTATTAAACTGTGTCTATTTCTATACCTAATCGCTATACTGTAACCATTAACTTTATTGAATCGTTATTACTATTGAACCATTTGGAATAAGGAAATCCATTTGTTTCCCCCATAACAATGGACTTTAAAACACGCAAAGCGTAAAATTCAATATTGAAAAAGGCACTGCATTTTAATCAAAATGGCATTAGTATAATCTTATAGGAATGTGCGTAACGATTGGATGGACACACAGATGGTACGATCCCCCAACTTGTTAACTTTATAGCAAGTTGCAACAAGTCAACACGAGACGTTTCCCGTATCGGTGTATTTATTGTTCGTTCAAATTAACACGAATGTTCGTCGTGTTCAATTCAGCGTGTTTCCATAATTTAATTTAAACAGTATTACCCGTGCCCAGCAGCGGTTTCATCCGCCGCGCCGTCGAGTCGGGTCAGAAGGTGTTATATTTAAATGCTTTTAGCTTTTTTCTATAATTAGGCTATCCTATGCAAATAGAGAGTTTTAAATATGACTGGTAGTTTCAGAGATTAGCAAACTTCAAACAAACCAACAAACTCTTCAGCTTAATTTATAATATTATACATTTTGATTTCAAATTCTTTGTATGATACACCATTCAACCTTCTTTTCAAACTCTATCCGAACATGCTGGCGTTCCAAGTTCATCGAAGGACCCGCCCGTGTGTATCGGACATTACTAAAGGGTGCCACGTGGCTGATCGGGCTCACACTATTACGTGGGGACGTGAAATCCCTGGATTTTAAGTAACAAAATTGAATATTATCATATTCGTTTGTTTGTACTGATTTTGCAGAATATTAAACAGAATTCGTATAGAGTCTAGACAATAACAAAGCTCTTATTTTATTGGGAAAAATTGCTTACTCAGTTGGCTGTTGAATGTTTTTTCGTTTCGTTTTGTAGATTGACATCAAGCTATAGAAGTTATTGGTCTGTATTTTTCTGTAAGTAAATGTTAAAAGTGGATCAAAATAATATGGCATGTTTCAAGTAGTCATGAATCTTTAAACGATTTTGCAGTCCACACACGCAAATTAATTACATTTTTCTCGTCAACACAACACAAAATTTAATTTAAAAACAATTTCTAACATAACGTAACACAACGTTAGCTTTGTACAACACCACACCAAAAATGTTAATTAAAAAAATATTCATTAAAAATCTTTGTCCGTACATATCGGCATTTCAAAGGGGGGTTTAATCAGAGTTACAAATTCAATTTGGCCCGTCGGAGGCCGATTGGGGACGATATCGGAATAATTTGCATAGTTATTATAAACATGGGTCAGTCCTGCATAAACTGTGCTCGATGACAGCTACCGCCTCTCGAATGCAAATAATGTACACGAATTAGGGTTGATGGATATGACAATGGGATTGGTTCATGTGGTGGTGTGACACGTTCGAGACCGTTAGTGACGTAATAAGTTAAAATGTAGTGTGTTTGGATCATTTCTGTGGAGTTAATAGATGTTAATATTGAATAGTTTTACTTACCACAAATTTTGGTGTGTGACTGATGTGGTTGTGGCATTCCCGAAACATCAGAGAAATATTACCATTCGGAATTTGATAAAATTATATTAAATGATGTTTATTTTTTAAATAGGATTTCGTTATTGTATTTATTTTTGTCTTTTTTTTTGTTTTTTTTTTTTAGCTATAAGAGTAGAGGAAGACCAAAGAAACGATGGATTGGCTGTGTTAAGGATGATATGGCTAGAAAATGAAGTGACTGCTGACGAAGAGTTATAGAGACGTATGGAAGAAGAAGACATGTTGCGCCGACTCCAAATAAATTGGGATAAGGGCAAGAGACTGATGAACATCGAAAATGGTACCTAAGATAGCTAAAGAAGCTCTGCTTTGCCTCACTAACACATTGTTTTTTTTTAAAGCACTTACCTACTTAATTTTGAATGTTGAGGATTTTACACAACAATGTGGCATTATGTTTATGGCGTTACGCGTATAATTTTATAGGGGTTGGAAAAGTGTAAGTACTTAAGTTACTCCCTCTGTATTCCAAAGCGAGATTCATTTTAAAATTTTAAACTTTGAAATGGAATATCAATATTTTGAAATAATTAATGTATCTGACGGCGCCTCTGCAAGGATCATATGATTCACGTTGCGAACTATACTGTGACCACAGACGAGAGAGAAGCGGTCTACAATTCTCTCTGGTGGAACGTCAAGTCGTTGCGAGCAGCCATATTTAATTGTGTGATTTTCAAGGAAGGTGCCGCGTAACAAGGCGTTGACGGATCGCCAACGTCTGTTTTCTTAATTTAATTAAATCTGGTCCCACATATCATATGTGATTCCGATAGGGCGGGTAAGAGCCTTTATATCAATGCAAACATTTTTGGTTGGAGCATTGTCAAATGCTCTTGTAGTTGGCACATTATTTAAAGGTTAAACAGGTAGTTATTCCAGAAAGGTAGAAGCATGAATATAATTACTTAAAAATAATGTCCCAGCCTTGACACATCCATCGCCACTACATTCTATACATAAAGGGTGCTTACCAGTACTTCAGGTAAACATGACCAATTTACGCAGAGCCGCGATGAAGCTTTCAATCACCCCTTAACCCTTTGTAAACCAAAGAGGTGAGAGGGGTGGTAGGGATCTTATAGTCTGGCTGCGGCTTACACCAAAGTCGGGAATACAGAGTAATCGGAGGGTGTGTCAGTCTTTGTATTTCATAATCAAATGCATCACTAATATTGAATGTAGATAAACTGGATTTTTCATTTAATATTATTCGTTTTGGGAATTGAAATATGTCGAAAAGACAACTTGGCGTGAGATGGGTAGGTTTAACGTTACTGTTAAATATTGTTTGGAACTAAGCAAAGGTAATTACTTAAGCTCTAAATCTAGATGTAGGTATAGTAGGTTTAACGGTTATTAATCTACAAAACAAGTCCTTTGTTAATAACAAAGTTAAAGAACATATCATATTTCAGAGGTTCTTCTGAAACACTGTCCTGATATCTATTTTTAGCCTTTCTTTTGTCACAAGCAACGTATTCTTTTCAACCGAACAGAATAATAATTTAACTTATCAGATCAGGCCAGGCTTACAAAAACCACGAGTAAAATAAATACACATACATATTCATTTGATGAAATCAAATCAAATCGTTCGATCTGAACGAATTCGTTCACAACTTGTAAATAAAACACACAGTAAAAAGGCAACCCAAGTAACACGACTTTTTTGGTTTGATTGGACATACCACAATTTGATTTATGGTTGCCACAGACGGTGTTATTGAAAATAATATTAGTAAAACAGGTATTAGTCCGGTTGTGATATCCTGGTATTGTAGTACACGTTGGGAAACGTCTATGGAGGTGCTGAAGTACTGCAATGATGGTATAAACTAAGCATCTTCTTCTTAGTCGTTCACTCTTAACAGAGTCAGAGTCGTCCACAACTGCGGTCGCTGCCTTCGCGATCCTTTTCCACCGGTCTCTATTGGCCGCATGGCAAGCACATTCTGTCACAGGGAACTTGGTGACAGATTTGATGGAATCTGTCCATCGGGTTGCTGAACGACCACGTGGCTCGTGCCTTCTACTCTAATGAATCATCAAACGCTCCATGGAATCTTTGTTGTGGGTAACGTGTCCAAAGAAACTGAGTAACTGTCGAAAGCATATTCTTGCCTAAATTAACCTTTTTGCTGATGCTTGATATTCTAGTCCATTGTTGGCATTCGAATTTGGAATTCGCTCGCCCTCTATTACATGGGACTTGAACATAACTAGTGAAATGTGGGTTTTCTTATATATTCCTCTGCCAAACCCTTCGGGAATTACAGGCGTGATGTTATGTTGTTTGTTGGCATTATAATCGTGACACTATTGTTCTACAATGCTACATTGGCATATTTTTGATCACCTAGGCCCCGCCTCACGTCGCCTCGAACAAGAATATTATGCTTATAAGTTTAGTAAGGGGCTTTCTTACATGTATATTAAAAACGGTTGTGTTCGAACGTACCATGTCTCGCTGGCCAGTCCTATGCCTCTACCTTTGGGTTATTGCGGCTTGACCTATTTTAACGGTAGTCATTTCTCTACATGGGTCATTTCTCTGTGACCTTTTGTGGTTTCAGAGCGAAATGTAAGAACTTGGTAAACCGGAGCTAAGCCTAAACTACTACACAAACTGATCGATAAAGATTAAGTCACAAGGTCTGAAGTGAAGAAAATAACTTTAGACGGTACTAGTATTGGAGATATCCTTTTCACAGCTTACAAACAAAAATATGCTTATGAAATTAATTTATTTACTTATGTAATAATAATACATTTTATTCAAAAAATATAAGGTATACATTAAATACAAGTTTTCTTAAATCTATGTCATGTTCACTAATGGTTTGAATATGAATATATAATATTTTTTTATATGAAGTAGTACTGTAATAGGGTAAGTGGGAACATTGTGTTTTTAATTAATTGCAGCGCAAGAGAAGATTACGGTATATCTGGAAGGATATGAGGAAGGCCTTTGCCCAGCAGTGGAAAAATAAATACTATAAAAAATGTATCCTTGACTAGTGTATAAAAATGTAAGTTTTGTTACTAAGAACCAAGCGAAAGCTAATACATACTCCATCATAAACTTACCGCCAATGGTAGTTTGTTAAGAACTGTGCTAACGGAGATTCTCTCGATCTTTTCTCCGTAGCTTGGGCTGACATTCTGGTAAAGCTAGAGTGGAAACGATAGAGTAGGATTTTTAGAGAACCGAGATTAGCTATAAGGACATTAATGATAAAATGGAATGAGCTACATTAATAGGAATGATGGAAGATCATAATTTCGGCTCTAGGCCGGCAGTGGACTGCATCAAGCTAATGAAAATTATTTTATAGTGCAAGCAAGTAGTTTAGGACACTACTTAGATCGTAATCAACGAAAAAAATCCTGCACTGGGCGATGTGGTCGCTAAGCAACAAGCGCAAGTAAGCCCTTCAATCAAATAAAAATTACACTTCAGCCCTGTTAACAAGATAACCAACTTTTTTTTTTGTTTGATATGGGATTTCTCTTGAGTCTAGTCTAGGTCAGAGATGCCAGATACAAAGGCGACGATGGCACGAGCTTACCCAAAAGAAGCCTGTTCTCTCTTACTTTGAAGAGAGTACAAGTGAAAGGAAACTTAAAATTCAACAACCCATCCTTTAGACCGCTCAAATCAGGCAAAGCAAATTACGCCCAAATCCGAAAACGAGGATAAACCTGATTCTTATCGTCGATTAGATCGCTTGCCTACCTATACATAGACACAATGTCGTGTAAATTGGAGATTTACGCACGCAATAAATCAGTCAAGGGATCGTGTGTAAGCCCGCCAATACGTTACGTTCACCGACCGCTGTCCCCCACTGCACTACCTTTGTAAAAATAACTATATCAAACGTGATCTGACGGGATGTGGGAATAAAAATGTTCGAAAGGTGATTTTGCGGGTTGTGAGTTATGGGTTTTTGTTTTAGATTGTTAGGGTCGGGTTACGTTTTAGATCTGTTACGTAACGTGAATATGGGGTTAGTTCGATGGCTGTTAACACTGCACATTGATTTTCAGGCTTTTCAGAGCGTTGCCTTTCACAGTGCTTCTTATAGCTTGATCTGCTATATTTTAAGTTATCCTGGGTAAGTCTTTGCTTTAAGTTTTGTCTTTGTGTCGTACGGCCACTAATATGGCACACTGTAATTTAGCCTTTTTAGGTGTCGTCTTTGTCAACCTCTGTAAAAGCTTGGTTCGCTATATTTTACGGGCTAGGTAGATCTTACCTTATGCGTTGTCCATGGTTGGATAGTTAAGCATTGCTATGATTGTCTCTTTGTCTTTAAGATGCTAATATGCCACAGTTTTAAGCATTTCAGTGCTTCGTCTTTGTTAGTCCGTTCCTAAAACTTGATCTGTTATATTTCAAGCTTCACATACTACCTTATGCAAAGGATTAGTCAGTAAAGCTTTGCTATGAACTTTGTCTATAATGATCATTCAGTTAAGATCTTATCGCTACGGAGATATCGAATATTACTTATCCAATTAACGCCAGATAAGCATACACATTCTGAGAAAGTCACAAGAGGTGACTCAATGCAGAAGCCTTTCTGTGACTCACTTTCTCAACGGCACTAATGAAATTACACTGTGAAAATGTAATTGCTTATAACTTAGCCCTACCTCTGTGTCATTATTTTGGTATATTTAACTTTTGTGAACTACTAATTTCATTCTACAATTACACATAATCCACAAAATACCTTTAAAATATACCTACATCAAGAGAAGTTATCTGGTAAAGTAAGGTTACTTAATTACCTACTGAATTAAAAACTATGATAAAGTATTTTCCTTTATTTCGATAAAAGAAATGGACAATTTATATGCGTTCACCATAATTTATGATTTATAAGAAAACTTAGTCAAAATGTTTGTTTCTCTCAAAGAGCTGAGATAAAAATATTGAGAAAGTTCATCGTCCTGTCATATGTTATGGTCCACAAAATAAACGTACAGGAAAGAGCACTCTCGAACTCATTACGGTTTGAAAGCATATCGCTACCATATTATTAAGTTTGCCCCAACTTTTGTTGGGTGAGGAAAATATTCTTCAAAGTTCTGTTGTGTGCATTTGTTTTATTTTTCTTCGTATATGCAAGTTTTTACCCAATCCATGCCCGATATGAGTTGTTTTCACAAGCTTCGGAAAAAATCCTAGGGTTACATCTTGTTAAACTTTGGAACGTTGTTGTCTCAGGTATACTTCCAAAAAAGGTCGTGGCTAAATACAGACGTTTGGGTATCTTAGCCTAGGTTGGTCCGTGGATGGGTGACCACCCAAAACACATACCTACCGAGTTTCCTCCGTGCCTCGTAAAGCACTTTAAGCCGTTGGTCCTGGCTGAATTATAGAACTTTGACAGTCATTACAGGTAGTCAGTGGCCCAAAAGTCTGACAAGCAGTCTTACCAAGGGGAATCGTATTACCTAGTACTAACTTATGGAGGTTAGAATGGCAGTCGCTATGTGTAAAATACAGTATTCAGCTGCATCTGGTTAGACTGGAAGCCGACTCCAACATAGTTTAGAAAAGGCTAGGCAGATAATACTTCTGAAAAACTTTGTTATTAATTTTAGAGTCCGGTAGAGTTTTAGTATCTTATTTGAAGATCTTTCAACTGACAATTTTTACTGTCAGTCTAGCATCTATTACGTTACGTTGAACTATCCATAATGAGAGAGGCCAATAAGCATGCACTCACCAATGTGCAATTAGTTAGGAGGAATTATTGATTAGGTACTTATTTGTTTATCTTAACTAATATAATCAGATAGTGGTCTTAAGAGAGCAGCGGTGGCCCAGTGGTGGCAGCCCCGACTTACGAGCAGTAAGCCGTGGGTTCGAACCCAGGCAGGCGCATTACTTTGTGTAATTTATTTCATCACCGCTGCCCTCAAAAACGGTGAAGGAAAACATCGTGAGGAAGCCGGCATGTCCTAGAACTAAAAATTCGAAGACATGTGACATCTACCAACCCGCACTGGGCTCGCGTGGTGGATTACAGCCCACTCCCTCTCATAGAGAGGAGGCCTGTGTCCCAGCAGTGGGAACATAATAGGCTAATGATGATGATGATGATAGTGGTCTTAAGCTAGATAATTAATCCTGAGTCAATAAGACCTTCTGCAAAATCAGTAACTTTTAATTTTCCAAACCCCGTATTAAATTGAGCATAAATAATGCATCCAGAGCATTTTATATTAATTACTCCATAATGAGTGTCAGAATAGTTATTTATTATTCCATACTCGTGTTCATCGCTCGTGTAGTGCGTGACACGGAACGATATTTTAAATTCCATGATACACAGACGTATTAAAAGACTTGTGGATGCATTTAAAGCAGATGATTGTTAAGCTAAAATTGTTATTACGTTACGTTTCGCGGTTTAATTAAACTTTTAAATTAAAGTACTTTGCAGAACTTTGCAACAGTGTGCGTAAGACTTTTTCGTAAAAAAACGGCCCTTTTAATGAAACAGTCAACGATTTTTAAACAAAAGCTTTTTCGGCGGACGCTATCGTTTGCGATAAAATGTTTAATTTAAACCGTCTTCCTTATAGCTCAAAATTTTCTCTTCATTGTGATTTAAATTCTGTTAAAAGTAGTGATTGTTCTCGGAAAACTGAATCAGGTCATCATAAAGTTACATGCAATATAAAATAGCAAGATAATCATACACCCCTGACAAATTATCCAGATAAAATGTTAAAATCGACTACAGTATTAGGTTCTCTTCCTACTATTACATAAAAACTCGACCTATAAGTAGGTAATCGAAAAAGTTTTGAATAACATACAAAAGGGAATAATAACCATTCAAATACAATACCCCTGTGCCACATATTGAAAACACCGTTTACTTCGGTCGCGTGACCATTCTTCTGCCCCGTTGTCACGAGACACTTTCGAAAGTGGAAGCTGTTGCTTCAAAATACCACTTTATGGTAAAATAATGACTTGACCTAAGGAGTGAAATTTTACCATATTTGTTTTGTATTTTTTTACCTTGTAAGTATATTGATTTGTTACCTTATTTGTTGAATGAATTTATGATGCGCGGTAAAGACGTAAGATGTGTGTTTTCAATTTTGAAAGAATAGAGAATTTATTGCTGCCACAATATGAAAACTAATATGGAAAGCAAATATGGAAGCTTACTTGGTTACTTTATCGTTATTACATTTTGTATTGCTTTACTTTAGGAAACTTGTTTTTACCTTATTATACAGGGTGTAACGGAAAGGGTATATACATCCTTAAGGGTGTGCTACAGACCATCAAACTGAACATGTTTATCAACATAAAAAAAAAATTGCAGCAAAAAAAAATATCAGCTGCCTATACATTTGGGTCGAATAGGTATTGTAATTTTCTATGGGGCAGCAGATATTTTTTTTGCTGAAAAACATGTTTTATGATGAGAAACATGTTCAGTTTTATGGTCTGTAGCACACCCTTAAGGATGTATATACCCTTTCCGTTACACCCTGTATAGGTATTCAACAACCAATTCTGCGTTATCAACTTCATAAATTTCAGTCCAACTTCACCCATTTTTTGAATTAGTGCTCATTTTCCTTGTAATAGCCTTTCTCTGTTGTTGGGTTGCATGTTTTGTTGATTTCTATCAAAGTTCCTCAGGACATCCTTCTTTAATATTATAAATCTATTTTAAATCTAAAGGAGCAGATTTTCTATAAGCATTGCTATTTAAAAAAAAAAGGCCAAAAAACTCAACCAGTCCAATTACACCTTTAGAGTTTAAACATTTTTATCATATGTAACAACCACATCTATATATATAAAAGAAAGTCGTGTTAGTTACTTCACTTATAACTCAAGAACGGCTGAACCGATTTAGCTGAAAATTGGCAGGGAGGTAGTTTAGAGCCAGGAGAAGGACATAGGATACGGTAGGGTAGGGTAGGGTAGGTAGGTAGGATAGGGTAGGTAGGTAGGTAGGGTAGGGTAGGTAGGTAGGGTAGGGTAGGTAGGTAGGGTAGGATAGGTAGGTAGGGTAGGGTAGGTTAGGTAGGGTAGGGTAGGTAGGTAGGGTAGGGTAGGTAGGTAGGGTAGGTAGGTAGGTAGGGTAGGTAGGTAGGGTAGGGTAGGTAGGTAGGTAGGGTAGGGTAGGTAGGTAGGGTAGGGTAGGTAGGTAGGGTAGGGTAGGTAGGTAGGGTAGGTAGGTAGGGTAGGGTAGGGTAGGTAGGTAGGGTAGGGTAGGTAGGTAGGGTAGGTAGGTAGTAAGGGTAGGGTAGGGTAGAGTAGGTAGGTAGGGTAGGGTAGAGTAGGTAGGTAGGTAGCGTCGGGTAGGGTAGGTAGGATAGGGAAGGTAGGTCGGATAGGGTAGGTGGGTAGTAAAAAGTGCATTGCAACGCATGCTGGGTACAGCTAGTAGTATCATAAAATGCGGACTGGTCAAAACAGTCAGGGGGGGGGTGTCTAAATTGGCTGCTTTAAAAGACTCATAGTAGAATAATAGTATGAATTACGTTACAATTCAAAAATGATTCCGCTAAAGCAGCCATTTTAGGCCCCCTAATCAGAATTTCGAACTCCAACAAGGCTCTTCAAAATTTGTGTTTATATTTTCGTAAACAGTAGAATATTCATACGTTCTGTTGTCTTATTTAAACTTTAGCTAAGCCAACAGTTCATTATCCATAAAACATGTATTTGCTGATATACATGTTCTAGTTATGCTAATATTAAATAAGATTGTATTATCGACTTGTTAGCCTACATTCGTTTGTCCTACGCAGGTGTTTTTGACAAACCTTTTGATAAGGTCGCTTTATATTTAATCTTTAATTGATGTCAATCTTGAATTAACATGCAAGACCGTTGTGTTTTTAAGTTTATTTGAAGATTTCTCAATTTTTTTTGTTTTGATTTCTCTTAATTTGTTTTCATTGGTATCCATATAAATTAAGCTTTGCCATTTTGACTCTACAATGGTTTATTATTGGTAAATATAGTTAGATAGATGAAATACAGCGGGTCAATAAAAAAACGTAAAACAAAAGAAAACGATCCACAAATTGTTTTACAAAACAAAACAGAACCGTCTAACACCCTCATTATTTTTGTACTCGATTAGATATATTGATAGGTACACAATCTCGTTTGGAATGAAAATAAATCGTAACAATTTTCACTGAAATAATTAGGCGTGGATAAAACGCTTCTTAAATATTTTAACTACAACCATTTATCAAAAAGACGTAACAGAGAATTCTAAACTTTAAGCATCATCATTTAAAGTTCAGTTTCGAGATAAATTTGAATGTGGAATCTGAGCGTGCGCTTACGCATTTGCATAAAATTATATTCATCAAGGAGGCTTGACCAATTCAAGAATGAGGTCGTCAGAAGAAATTTCGCCCACACCTTGTTTTATTTTTTGTTTATATGTAATCGGATATTTGTACAAGTCGTCCTGTCCGTTAAGAATTTATGTCATACGCATTCAAATTACATCTGAGAACGGGCTTGTTTCTTAAAGATCGTGAGCTTAACAAAAATACCTTTTGTATTGTGACAGGAATCGTATCGTAAACAGTTTTTTTTTTTCGTGGTTGAATGGACACATTCCATATACGTTTTTATAAATTAATATATTCTTGTTTGTGTAAGTAAATACATTATTATATTGCAGGTGTCTCGGTTTTACTGTAATTGCACATAAGCGTCAAAAGGTTTTAAAGTTAACGTTTAATTTTATTCTTGTTATTATAACATTTTTATCTGGTACGTAAATGATTACTAACTTACTTTTTTATAAATCCTATTTATTTGTACCATCCAAATCAATAGAGACTTTCGTATTCAATTAAGAGTATCTTTTTCCCATTAGGTAATTAGTCAATTTAAAGTCAAACAGTAAAACAACACTAGAAACCGTACCCACGCCTATAATCCGTTTTCCTAGATTCCATTTCTCCCACTATACGTAGGTACCTAAGTACTTATAACTATTATGCACAACGACTTATGACTTCTTCGTTGAAAACAGTTCACCGTACCCCACTTGTCATAATAGAAATCAATAACAATAAAATTACACAGTACAAGAAACCTACTAATAAGGCCATTCGCATGCATTCTTATCGCGTAGTGTAACAGTGTATTCATTGTACGTTTTTTTTTCATTCATATAGTTAACTCATCCGATTGGTTTCACGAAAAATATTGTTTAATTGTAAAGTTAATTTTATATCAGCTGATTTAACATAGTCATAAAGATAATAAATACCATTGCAAAAAGTTATGAGTTCATGTATAAATAAAATCGATTTAGTAATAAAAAATAATTCTAATGGGATTTAAAATCTTTTTTGAGCAGGTTGGGCCACTAATGACCAGTACCGACCATCAAAGATGGATTCCACAATAAAGAAAGGAATTAGCATAGATGCATGGCAATCACATTGGAACGGTTAATCGTTCATGCTAAATGAAATTTCAATTCCAATTTTTCAGTCCATTTCCAGAGGCATTAAGTGGGTCGGATTTAATGAAATACTACCAGTATTAAACATTCAGTAGCAATTTAAAATTCTTTCACATGATAAAATAGAGATTATTGTAATCAAGATTCAAAATTGGAACTTGCCAAAAATTTTCTTTTAACTATGTAAGACTTTAAGTAACTTCAAGGGACAAGGCGCAGTGGCCTCCAGCCACCATAGGCGCGGCCCTGTGGACGGTGAGTAATGGGCTAGCTCACCATCCATCTGTCTTATGACGACAGGCCGTGTCGACGGCGCGTTCGTGTTCCACCCGCGCCTCAAGGAGATATCAGCAAATCGGAAGAGGCCCAAGAGGTCTGATGCCTGCGGCTGCCCGCAGGGGCTGCGGGACTGTTCGAAAGAGATACCGTGGCCCTGGAACACAAAGGTATAAGAAGGAACATGGATGGGTTTCCTTCCTTACGCTCCTCCCAGAGCAGGAGGCGGTCATTTTATGATTTCCCATCCGTAAAAATATAAAATGGACAGGAAAATGATGAAGACGAATGCTTTGAAGCATTGTCCGAGTTCGCAAAGCAAGAGCAAGAGACGAAAGCAGGAAATCAAATAATTTGTGTTTAATAACAACCAAATCGTTGATTATGGCGTATCCGAAATTACTTATACTTTTAAAGAAAACATGAAATCAATCATGAATCGATTTCAAATTTGCTATGATAGTAATATAAAAAAGAATGTTTCCTTTTATTTTCACCGTTTATTAGGGTCTAAACTTGAACGGCATAAATTAGATACACTAAACTAAATTAAAACAATTACCAAATCACATAACTATTTTTGTTAACAATAAGACAATGATTCTATTGACAGACACCCTTATTCAGAAACATTTAAATTAACACAATTTAATTAATGAGAAGCGAAGAGTAAACTTTACGACGCAAATAACAGTAGGTTTTTCTTTAAGAAGAGACAGATCTTGATTCAATTAGAACTCGGAGACAAAACACAAAGCAGCAGCTGGAGTCATAGATTAGTTAACCGTCTAGTCATTAAATATTATTACCTACTTGCTGCTTTTCTGCATCTAATCTTCCATAGAGGGTTTAAGCGTAACCTACTTGAAGCGTTAAACAAGCATTCTGTACACAAAAGTGAGAAAATGGAGAAAAAAAAAAAAAATATAACTTATATGGTGTGAAATTCCACCATCAAAAGTTATTTAATAATTATTTTTTTTAGTAGCGCTCAAAATAACGCCTATTAAACATTGTGCTGAAGTCATGACGATATTTAAAGTTAGGTTAAATATTTAAATAGAACTTGTAAAAAAATTAGAACCTATATCTGCGTAACTAGAAGCTTTCCAGGCCTTACCCTTTATAATCGGTCCACTTCGTTCCCAACACTGGTACACAAGCCTTCTCTCTATGTGATCTTTTGGGAATTAAACCAACTCGGGAGCCCAGTGCGATCTGGTGGATGTCACAATGTCATCGATTTTTTATTTCTGCGACATGACGAATCTTATACATAATAATCTTACGAAGTTTTCCTTCGTCGTTTCTAGAGCAGTGGTGACGAACACACAAAGTGAAGTGCTGGACTGGGTTACAACCCAAGATCTAACACACGTTCGTCAGGGCCGTTACAACACGTGGCTATCTTATACCTACAGCAGGTTTTAATAGTTAACACTAGCCTCAATTCAAATACCTACTTAGGCAAAATTCTAGCACTATCGTTACCGCTACTATTGTCACGATACAAAAGGGTCAAAAGCCACTTGCACATTGCCCATTTGACCGCGTTCTTACGATGTTTGTAGGACCACAATCTATTTGAAACGAGCGGTAACAAAGTCCTAGAATAGTTGGCTTAGAAAAGTAGTTATTGCTGTGATTATGTTATTAGTCTGACATATCTGATTGATCAATCATAATGAAATACCTGATACAATAATTGTAGGTCCCAATTGCATTAGGTGTTCTATTGACATTCGTCATCAATCAGAACGGTTAAATAAGGATCCTTTCTGTACTTTTTTACTGCAGTACAAATTAACATAGGCTACTGCATACATTCAAGTCTTCTTCTTTTACAGCGTACACTCAATACAGAGAATTTTCATCTCCTAGTTATGCCCTCTTCTTCATTTAAGTAGGTACCGCTATCAAAATTAAAGAAGGTTTAGCAAAACAATTCTATTGTAAATTAATGAAATATGAAAAAAAATATGCGTCGCAATCACAAATATTATACCTAATCCCAAGTCTGCGTGTTAATCATTGCATTTAGTAGACAATCGTGTCGTAAGGTACGGAGTCATCAATTATTCAACGACGATTCATTTTGAGATGCTCCTTTTGAGTTCCCCGCTCACATCCATTGAATCATATGGTATTCTGCAATTAGTATCTACCATTTAATAGACAATGAATGACATTAGACAATATCCATACATGTCATTTGAAGTCTATGATTTCTTTTAGATTTGATCTTTTGTAATGTAATTCTTCTATTAAGGGATAATCACATTTTTTTTTTATTTACCCGTCGGGTAGTTTATTGAAAAGTATTGGACACGTATTTTTCTTTTTTCACGTGATCATAAAATTACGGAGATATATTGAGTTGAAATAGCGCATGAATTCACATGTAGGTAAGTTTTATACCTACTTGTGACGTAGTGAGCCCCCACTCTCAAACTTTAATGAGTTTTAACTAAGTAATTGTTTGATATTTTGATAAAACAAAAACAACGTGTATAATATTTTTGTATTACCTGTCAGACGGACAAATGTCGTTTTCTTTACCCAGTCTGCACCCCTATTCTGGATCTATTTCGATGGTAGCTAAGGGGTCTATTAAAAAATAGTTAAAGTTTAGAGATGATTAAACAAAAGAAGTGTATGGTTAAACACTCGTTTATCATAACTAAACTTTAAGCCTCGTTTATGATTTAACCTCTTCATTAGAAAATGTTTCTTTAGGAAAAAGATCTTATTAGGTTTCCATGTCACTGGCCATATCTTAGTGTAAGTACATATACTATTTGTTTGGTTTCGGAAAATTTTATGGGGAGTTTGCTCTATTCAATAAATAAAATATTGTACATGGGGGGTCAGAATCCAACCCCACCCCCGGAATGGTAAGACACATTTTTTTTTGGTTTGTAAGAGTTTTATGAATCCTGCATACTAAAAGTACAGTAACATTGGAATGTAAATGCCCAATAGTCGTAAAAAAAACAAACATTAACAATGGGTTAAGTAACACAAATAGTAATAATCAATTCTGCATCATATTGAAATAAATGCTATTTAAATTTTTCGTTAAAATTAACATCGTTTTTTGGTTTATCAAGGTTATTACAAAATTTGCACCCAGTTACTACTTTTTTTTTAAGTGAAACTTCTTATGCGACTTCCAACAAGTTTAACGTCCTAATGGAGGGGGAATATTTTCTATTACCCACTAAGAGATGGCGCTATTACAAGATTTGTGACTACGTAGTTCTACTAGGTACGCAAGATGGCGTGCAAACAGTCATGCATTCGACTCTTCGGTGTGACCAGCCTTCGCTCAATTTCCATGAGTAGAATAACCTCGAGAAACTTATGTGATAAAAAGTGTACAACAATAAAACAATAAAATATTATTTAGAAGCTCAATAAAATAACGAGAGTGAATGCGTGACATTCGAACGCATGCGTGTAGTATTACAAAGTTTCACTTTTACCCCGCGGAGGGACTCCACGCACTCATCATCATCATTATCTTGCCCTTATCCCAATTTTTATCTACTCATCTAACAGATGTTAAGTTTACTTAAATAATGACACCACAAACTTGATTCTATGACAATTCGTTTAAGAGATAGATACAGTACTTTTAGTATTCACGCTTTTAGGTTTTAATAGTTAACACTGGCCTCAATTCTAACACCTACTTAGGCAAAATCCCAGTACTATCGTTACCGGTACTATTGACACGATACGAAAGGGTTAAAAGCCACTTTCACATTGGCTATTTGACCGCGTTCCTTCCTAGGAACGCGATAGGACGCAAGGTTTGTGGGACCACACAGATTTCGATTTGAAACCAGCGGTAACAAATACACGCTTCATAAAAGTCTAAAAAATTAAAAAAAAATGGCTACCATTCAGGGGGGGTTGGGTTCCGACCCCCCAAGTATGATAATTTTATTGACAGAATAGAGCAAACTGCCTCCCCTTAAATTTTGTACAGTCCGAAACCAAACATATTGTATAAGATTATGTTGAAATTAGTTTGCAGGTTTTTAAAAGTATACGGATTAATTTTAAAAATTAGTAGAGCACAAAAATACAAGGCAAGACTTTGAATGCAATTGTCGACCCTTCTACCATACTCGAGTCAGTAAAACTCAATTAGTTATTCCATAATAATGAAACTGAGGTGCATACATGTAATAGTGTAATTCAATTCGCCGCTCATCGCCCAGCCATTTTTAATTACCCCGGTCCAGTGACACTGATCACGCCGATCACCAAGTTAACAAATTGTAAATCGAATCGTCCGCTAAACTTGTTTCTGGGCTTGTCCGTTGAATACTCCGTTGACAGTTGTTCGATAATTGAACTGGGGACAATTATCCATCGAGTGGTTAATATCCGTGGCGCTGTCACTACACGATTGGGTCCCTTGGCAATGACTCTCAACAATGTCGAGTGTTAATCGATATCCCGGTCTAGATGTAAGTGACAAGAGATTTTGGACTGTCACTGGATGGACTTTTAGATGGGTGAAGTGGGTGTTTAATATTTTTTGTTGGTATTGTGGTGGCACAGGTTTTGTTCAACCTTTTTTTTTCTTTAATGGGTCTAAAAACCTTTTCGATGTTAAGCAAAACAGCCAGAACTCCTATTTACTTGCATTATAGACTACATTTAACCCCAGTAGCACTGTAGCCCCAGCGCTATTGTACTACCGAGCAAAATGCTGCTATAAAAATCATTAGTAATTTTCAGTTCACACTTTTCTTTTTAATCACAGCCTTAACCTTATCATTTAAGCTAAAACAACAGACCGTTAAGCCGACTATTTCACAATCTAGTTCAAAATTTAAAAAGTTCCCACTGAAAATCTTAAAACATTATTTCTGCACGAATAAAGACTTCTTCAACGTTAACAAAAAAGTAATAAGGACTTATCTAAAAGTTTTAACTTGAGCAATTTTTCATAACTTCAAGCCAGTGGTCTACAGTGACCTACTAGAAAGTCTCACGTAACAGACATTTGTAAAAAAACCCTTTTTTTTAGGGAATCCACTCTTTTTTTGTTGAACCTCTTTATTTTATTGGCTTGCTGACGTTCTATTTTTTCAGCCATTCAACGAGCGTTCCCTTTTACCCCGTTTTTGGTTTGCTACGTTTTTATGTATCTGCAAGTATATTTTTTGCTTTAACGTTTAATTACTTTTATTTAATCAGTTTCATTCTTTCAGCAAAAAACTCAGCACGAATACGTGGCCAGTATTTTCTTTTTTTAATACTTAAAATAACTGCGAAATCATGGCTCATGATTAAACAATGTAGCGAAAATTCCTAACATTAGGACCTGCTTTGGTTAATGGATGGAATTGCTGAATAATTATTCTATTGAATTTGTCTGTGATAGAAACAATTATCATAAAATGCATTGCAGTGGAATTTACAATAACTTACCGAGAATAAAATTATAATCAATATTATTATTTCCAAAATAAAAGTTTAGAGAACGTATGTGCCTGTACAGTTGGCTGCTGCTGTTCTTAATTTACTTCCTAACTTTCCCACAAACTGACCAAAACTAAAACGATCGCTAATCCTCATTACGAAACGCAACGTTAAAACCTAAAAAGTTAAAACTTCCCAGTTAAACATACGCTGGCATGTACGAAGCGTTACGTGAACAATGAATACTCTTCTTTTTCTGCGAGCCCGGTGAATGCCGTCGAGTTGCGAAAAAAATACAAACAATAAAAGACCAGCGGAGGATACGAGAGACGAGTTTTCGCCGCCCTTGCCATAAAATTAAATGGGTAGAGGGCTTTTTGTGGAACGGTTCGCGAACGCGACTTCGGTACTTCGGTCGTGAGTTCGGAAAAACGCGTCGGGTTAAAACTCCTCCGAGGGTTGGCTCGCGTTTCGGAGGTTTGGCCGAGTAAGGACTTAAGTGACGTCGTCGCCGGTTGTGGTTTGGCACGATTCTCCGTTACGTAAGTATGTGTGAACAAACTCGTGATGCTTTGCGTTTTTCTTTCATTGACAAACAGAACGTTGGTAAACTTATTACCAGAGCGAGCGAGCTGTTATAGGCTTCGATTTTGTTTGGAAACTTTACTCAGATTTCATGCGGTGTGAATTCTAAATACGACGAGGCTACTACCTATATGAAATTGGTATAGAATTTCAAAATTGACCCTCGAACTTCTGAGGTTTTGCTCAAAATAGATCCTAAATATTTATGGTTTCACCTGTAGCCAAATTGGTACATACCAACCGGAAAATTAAAACTAATTTTAATACCATCCAACAAGCATTCCCTACTAATTTTAAACCCATTTTTCTTTTGAAAGTAGACAGACGGGTGGCCAAAATTATCGGTCGTTCCGTGACTTATCGAAGTAAACATCGATTAGCGAGATAGCAGGCCGGCTAAGTAAATTACACGTTGTCGGACCACCTGCAAGGATGTCGGCAATAAACGCATGTAATCATATGTCTGGGCTTGATTCCCTCGGCAAACATTCGGTGCGTGCGCTTCAGTTCTCCCCTTTATTGTGATTTTGCCCTCTTTTATGTATACTTAACAAAATCCGGGCAAGAAAGAGCCGGCAGCAGCCAATAAACAGATGCTCTAATCAGAAATGTATATAAAATTTGCCTTTGTGTTCTTATGTCCAAAATTCGTCAACCTTGTGGTCACTAACACAAACCAACCCATAGCTATTGAATTTGATTTCAGAGAACACTTTTTCTATGTTATATCAATAGCTTCTTTAACTATCAAATTATATAATCATATATGATCATTTATTTCAAGTAGGCCAGTTACAGGCACTTTTGAATGGTCAAACAAAGACCACAATAAAAATGAAGCTACAGTCCCAGTCACAAGACATAATAACTGTGAAAGTACTGTAGTTGCCCATTCCAAACCATCAATCCTATCAATCATACGTTAAATAACAAATAAAATACCTAATGCTCAATGTTTTCAGTATCTAAAATGGGTAAACTCTATAGAAACTACTAAAGCTTCAGATAAGATTACCATACGTAATTAATTGTATTACCTACTATGTAGCTACTCGAGATTCTGCTAACATTATTTTCGTAAAATTGGTATCTGATGTAGTCTTCGCAATATACACCGTGTAAATCACCTCATCACGAAGCCGTCAACCAAGCATTCTGTACATGAAACTAAGTAACTTTACGCAAAAATTATTGCTGGGAAACGACTTTTTTTTGGGGGGAGTAAAATCATGTTTTGTGGAAGAACTCAATGTAACGCACTCAAAACATTGTGCTGATGAACGGATTGAATAGTATGGGGATCGTGGAGGTGTTTAAAGTAAAAATATTACATTAAAAACTTGTATTTAAAAAATACTTGTCAAAAAGTTGGAACTTCGAACCCTAATATCTCCGTAACTAGAAGGTTCCCAGGTATGTTGTAGAACAAAAAAATGATCGCAATGACAGAGAGAACCAGTGCCTTTCGACTTCGTTAAGAGGTGTTTTACACCCTTTATTTTATCTTATTAAGTAATAAAGTTTTGAAAATACTAAAACCAATTTCTTGGAAAACTCATCGAAAACAGGTTTTTAAATCGAACAACACGAAAATAATTTATCTAGAAATACTTAAAACTATTTTCGTCATTTTTCATAAT
This sequence comes from Cerastis leucographa, assembly GCA_963082945.1. Classification (NCBI taxonomy): domain Eukaryota; kingdom Metazoa; phylum Arthropoda; class Insecta; order Lepidoptera; family Noctuidae; genus Cerastis; species Cerastis leucographa. The sequence goes on along the minus strand of OY720356.1, from coordinate 11,408,439 downwards.
AATGTAAGAAATAAATAAATGAACAAGTTTTCACGCACAATTCATTTCAAAGGCAGTCAAATGATAAATGCGTACCACGTTAACGTACGTAAGTTTTTTTTTTTCATAGGCTGCTATATTCCACTGAGCAAAATCCATTCGTCTCTTCCATCTTTCGTGTGCCCGCGATTTCTGCTTTCAGTTTTAACTTCTCCTGTTCGTCTCGCCATTTACAAGTGAAATCATTATTATATTATAAATTAAATTAAATCTTAACTCCCAAAGGCATTCCTAAAGATTCATTTAACCCTAGTTTAACAACCTTGAGAAAAATATCTCCAACTTGAGTCGTAAACTTAACTACTATTACTTACTAGCAAATAAATCAAACGACCACAGACTCATTTTCAAACTCATTTCAGCTTGAGAAAAACTGTAAACATCAATATTTAAACATTTATTATTGAAACTTACGCTAAGTTTACGCAGAAATTATGGCACTTTGAACGCATTAACATTCCGTTTAGACTACCTGTGAGTGCGGTCTGAGATTTGCAATTACCGAGACCTTGTCGATGACTTAGGTACGGACATACTGCTCATTTGTTTCTCGAGCTTTCTTACTTTAATAATACCAGCCTATTATTTTATGAGAAGAGCTCTTCTTATACTGGCGTGAGACGACTCTTCTCTAGTAAACTAAAAAAGTACATTGAAGAGTAGAATTATAAAATTAAGAACATCATCATCAAATCAAGACCACCAAACCTTGTCATTTGTGCAACCATTGACACAACGACCCGTGGCAGTTATTCCATCAAGATGGTTAGCATAAAATTCCATCACTCCAGTACATACACTTGGAATACCCAGATTTTCTTAAATGTCCTCTATCTGAATTTCCCTACTTTGTAAGTTCAACTTCGGTGCTACGCGGCGCTATCGAGTCACGTTTAGTCCCCATCGCTCCGCATTCAGACAAACATTTGTTCCTAGTCTGGATGTCGGTGAATTTGATTTGTGTATGTAATGATGCTGTTTGGTGTTCTGTTCAGGTTAAAGCGTATGGAGGAATAGTGGATTGAACCTTGTTTTATCACATTGACTGGAAATACGACTTGTAAAAAAAGTTTGGTTTAGGTTCATTACCACTTTTCCAGTTTCTTAGCTTTTCATAATAACACGATATGCGTTCGACGTTCAAAGTATCTGCAAGATTGAACAGTGCTGATCAATTTGGAACTTAGTGCACGCGTTACTGAATAAAGACTTATTAATTTCTTACTTATGAGAGATTGTTTGTATGTATGGAGGTCCTAGGAAGGGCAAAGTGTTATACTTTCCCCGACCCAGAAATCGAACTCAGGACCTCCTGGGTTTTCCATCAGGAATTTCTCAGTAGCAACCACGAAATCTAGTTTTGGGCCTAGTTGATGGCAATAGGTTCGCCTCGCTATTACATGGGTCTTATTAAACATAACAGGCTAAATGTGGGTGTACTATTAGGTAAGTACACCTCTGCCTAACCCTTCGGGGATTACAGGCATGATGTTATATTACTTTAAAGTTGTAACCATTCTGGCGATATTTAGACTTTTCTACTGGTGGTTGACTGTGCTATGCTCTGATAAAAATCCTCAGCATTCATGCATCTAATAGTGCTCTTTGTAGCTTTGTAAAAGCAAGAGTTTACGTATTTTGAAAAAATAATGGATTTTTCAAGCAGAAACTAGGATTCTTTAACCTGCCGTTCTTGGTATTGGTGCCTAGCCAACCGTGTGTATCAAGAGTCCAAGACGGACAGGTTTTTTCATGTTTCTTTTTACCAACTAATGCAATCCTTAGTTAGACTTGGAAACGTTTTGCAAGTATAAAGTCGTGTACATTTCCAGCAGGTTGGGATCCTTCTTTAAATTATAAGCAATAACTGTGGGAGGTCATTTTATGCTGTATTAAGTTATTATGTTATTTACCACTTATGATGATTTCCCATGTTATGTGGCGTTAATATTGCCACTAGATTGACTAGACGAGTGACAATAATTTTTCAAGTTACGTACTTTTAAAACGAGTTTCAACAGGATGAATAACCGTTTGTCGAGATTTTATATCAACCTATTTGGCAGCATGGTTGGTGCAGTGGCTGAGCGATTGGCTGCTGCGCTGCGCGTCGTGGGTTCGAAGCCCGCACGGAACATATATTTGTATGGCTTACTGATAGTTGTTCCGGGTCTGGCTGTTTGTGTATGTAAGTTTAAATGGTTGGAAACGCACCCACGATACAAAAGAAACTTAAAGTGTGATGTGTTTTTTAATGGAAAGGGTACCTACTTTAACAAAACATATACGAATACACACTGGTGAAAAACCTTACAAGTGTCTATTTTTATTTGTGTATTTATTTGTACGTATGTTTATTTTATATAGGTATTAAGTTTGTTTTAAGCTCTAATTTTTATTTTCCTGTTCTATCTTTTCTACACGCTGTGTCTACATTTCTAATCCATCTTTCCACTCGCAGGTCTGCTGGAAGAAATTTCTTTTGAAATAAGCAGTACCTTTGTGCTCTTGTATCTTAATGTATTGTCCTGTTAAGTGTTTTGTGTGTACATAGATAAATAAAACAATAAATAAAAATATCTCCTGCTTTAGCCACATTTGAAGCAGTAAGCCCGTGTAATCACATAGCTGACTGGCTAATATTTTTTACCATGGCATGAGTTTTAATGCCATGTTAAAAATATCGATGATAAAATAACCAGGTTTTTTCGTTCAGTAAAACAGTGTATTTACAGAGCAGCCATATAAAAGTAGTAAAAGACACCATATTTCGAAATCCGATTTCCCTTGCGATTACTATGACTAACGAAGTTTTGAAATTTCAGAGTGTTATAGGCGAGTTCGTCGTTGTTAAAAGGAAATGCCAAATACATTTTTACATGACTTGGAAATCGAACAACGCTACTTGAAGTACGCTGAAGTATCAACAGTATTTATGTTATCTACTACTATAATAAGAAAGAACATGATAAAAAAGTGTTTAAGAAAAATCAGTTTGTCTCACAGTTTTTGGACCCGTATCGCAAGGCCCGGAGACAGATAGACAGTAAGCAATAGAATGAGATAATGATGGTAGGACACTTTCGATGGCTTCCATTCTTCATGTACTGGCGAGAAAAAGAACAACATCAAGAGTAGTTGGAAGATGGCCTTAGCGAGGGAGTAAGACAGTACAGACGAACAAAAAATTATGTATTCCAACTCATTTGCTCAGATTTAATTTAAACATAACAATTTTAAATCCCTTTTACACAATCAATAGTTACGCTGGACAAAATCAGGACTTTCGGATTAATTTAAAGCACGAAAGCTAATTCTTATCTGTAACTAGGTACTTAAAAGCCGAATCGAATGGTGTAAAACACTGTTAATGTACCCACTACGTCAATAGTACAACACTTGGTAGTTAGGTTATGTGTACACTGGGGTATTCTGAAACCAGAGGATGAATTTTGAATGTAATGTAAAGCTGGAACGCGTGCGGTTAATTTGACCTTGATCCGTCTAACTAGCTATAACTTTGTTCTAGCTAGGGCTGACGGTAGAGTCTATACTAGGTTCAATAAAAAAACGACGTATTTACACGGCACGCTTGTGCTAGAACATCCGAGCACACACTTGCAGCTGTAAACACGGTCCTCACCTAACATATATTTTGGCCTAAGTTTAGTAAAAGTGTACAAAGATCCTACGTTTGTCAAATATACAATGTTTGAATTTAAAATGAATAATATAAGAGATGTCTTACTGAATCATTCTTCGTAAAACCTCATCAGGCATAGGTACGACATGTCGCCTTCGCATCGTGCATTGCAATGCCACTAGTATGACGTAGATTTTCCAAAGCAGCCTAACAATGTTGGTAAGTAATCGTAAATGCATGCAGTTCTTGGAAAATTCAACCAATGCCGTATGGCACTTAATGCATTGTTTCTAGAAATTATGCATAGGTACTAACAAACTGGACAGCTGTTTATATCTATACGAGGTTCTTACTAGAAATCTTTTCAATTAAACATACGTGTTTAACTAAATACGTTTTTATTCCAGAAAATACTTAATTACTCATTAAGATCGATGAGCTAGGAGAAATGTATTTCTATCTCCTTTTTTTCTTACTCAGTGTGTAACCAGCTCAGTGACCGAGCCTGTAAGTATTTAAAACATCGAACATTCGAGCATCGCGGTTAGTTTTGTAGATTGTGTGCCGACACTGTGACGAAGCACTATACATTTTGCACGTAGTTGGAAAACCTTCATTATACAGTTCCTCCAGTAGTAGGTACAGTCATTGGCATCGTAAACTCATTTAAGGGCGATGTTAAATGGCAATCTCCGATCAGTTGAATGTGTTCTTAGCGTAAACTTTAAGATGTGCACATATTTGCTGCTCAGGCTTATGTTAGATTAACATGGATAAGCATTTAATGTTTTTAAAGTTTTACAGGATTTAAAGTTAATTTAATAGTAAAAAGTGTAAATACTTATAAGGATTCCATATTCACCCGAACATATCCACTTATTAGTAGCAGCGAAATAACTAAAAATATTGCAACTGAACACTATATAAAAGAAGATCATCATCATTAGCCTATAATGTTCCCATTGCTGGGACACAGGCCTCCTCTCTATGAGAGGGCTGTAATCCACCACGCAGGCCCAGTGCGGGTTGGTAGATGTCACATGTCTTCGAATTTTTAGTTCTAGGACATGCCGGTTTCCTCACGATGTTTTCCATCACCGTTTTTGAGGGCAGCGGTGATGAAATAAATTACACAAAGTAATGCGCCTGCCTGGGTTCGAACCTACGGCTAACTGCTCGTAAGTCGGGGCTGCCACCACTGGGCCACCGCTGCTCTCTTCTAATAGAAGATGATTTGGGTTAAATATTTTATGATGTTAGCTAATATTTCATTAAGATATCAACACACACAAATTCCTACCACAATCAATTGTTATCCACACACATTCACAACAAATGAATCTATCAAAATAATACCTCCATTCCCCCTAATATTTATAGCAGCAACAAATTGCCTATTCGCAATTCCTGTCCAGCTATTCAAACGAACCGAGCCGGTGGTCTGCCGGTGTGAAAATAAAAAGTTAATTACAGTGCACATACCTCATTCAGGTAAACATGTCTGAACACCCATGTAGCGCCACAGAATGCCACGAGACTATAAACTGATATGCAGTTAGCTAATACAACATTTTTATGTGTGTTGGTGTTACTTTTTTACACCTTATGTGTTGTATCTTTTATGACTCAATACTCAATACTCAATACTTTATTGCATTCCATAATGTGTACATGTAACAGTTGGTATGTTAAAACATCGAATCAATTATGGACCCTGTCGGGCACAGCAAAGTTAATTTTCAATAGGAGAGAGGATGAAGGCGTTTTTTGTTAGTAAAAAGAAAATAAATAATTATTAAATTAAAATAGTATCATTAAAATAGTTGCATTATTTGCTTTTATGTTATTTATTTATATATTTGGTTTAAAGTTATATTTATGTAAGTATTTTTATATTATATATTGCACGAATTACATTATTGACAATGACAATAAGCTAAATACTATTTATGTATTTTAGGTATTATGTAAAAATAGTTTTTATTGTTGTTGAAATTTATCGTTAAAATATTCGTCAATAGTGTAGTAGCTTTTGGTTATTAGAAATTGTTTTAATTTATTGATAAACATATTTGTTTTATTAATATTTTTGATGTATTCCGGTAACTTATTGTAAATTTTAATGGACATAACAAATGTACTAGAAGAGTGCATTTTTAATCGTGAAGTGGGTATATTTATTCTGCTTTCATGTCTAAGTGCAATTTTTGTTTGGATATCTCCTCTTTTGGTATAGTATTGCGGATATTTTCGAACAAATTTACAAATTTCAAGTATGTAGAGGCAGGGCAGGGTTAATATTTTTAGGTCTTTAAAATGAGGTTTGCAGGAGTCTGTATCTTTGATATTTAATAAAATTCTAATCATTTTTTTCTGTATGGTGAATAATGTAGGCGCGTCTGTACTATTTCCCCATAAGATAACTCCATATTTGAGCCATGCAAATGCGTACGCGTAATATGTTACCAGTGCTGTTTTGAGATCTGTTGTTTTCTTGATTTCTCGGAGAGCGTATGAAAATTTGGATAATTTTGTTCTTACTTTTTGAATATGTGATTTCCAATGTATATTTGAATCTATGTCCATGCCTAAAAGGGTGAATTTATTTACAGTTTCTAATTTTGATCCGTTGTATTTGAAATTTATACTTAAAGGTGTTTTTTGTCGGGGGTGGAAAGTTATTATTTTAGTCTTATTGTAATTAATTTCAAGATTGTGTTCGTTCATCCAGTGTGTAATTGTGTCAAGTATAGAACTCAATTTTTGGTTTAAATTTATATTATTATCACATGATGTTAAGATTGAGATATCATCGGCGAACAATACGCATGACTCATGACGTTTAAATTGCTAAGTGTTGTGTTAACTGTTATGACTGTATGGGCTAAGGAGACTTGTTTATCACTTAATACTGATTCTCTCATTTATTTCTGTTCAGGTCAACTTTCGTCTTCTTTTTCGAATCTAATATGAAACAATAACATCTGATTATGCACGTGCCTACGTCTACTTCATCATCAGCCTATATTGTTCCCACTGCTGGGACGCAGGCCTCCTCTCTATAAGAGGGAATGGGCTGTAATCTACCACGCGGGCCCAGTGCGGGTTGGTAGATGTCACATGTCTTCGAATTTTTAGAAATCCCATTGCTGGGACACAGGCCTCCTCTCTATGAGAGGGCTGTAATCCACCACGCAGGCCCAGTGCGGGTTGGTAGATGTCACATGTCTTCGAATTTTTAGTTCTAGGACATGCTGGTTTCCTCACGATGTTTTCCTTCACCGTTTTGAGAGCAGCGGTGATGAAATAAATTACACAAAGTAATGCGCCCGCCTGGGTTCGAACCTACGACTTACTGCTCGTAAGTCGGGGCTGCTACCACTGGGCCACCGCTGCTCAACGTCTACTTGCCCGAATCTAATGAAATAATATATTTTCTGAAATTTCATGAGTTTCTCTTGACTCAGCTTTCAAGGTAAAATTTGACTTACCTGGTAGGTCAGTCGTTACCTAAAGTCTAAGAATTAATTAAAAAGTAAAAATACAAATTTGCGAATGTCACAGGCTAATTATGCACGACGTTCCCGTGGGATATCTGAGTGCTGACTATCACGCGAGCGAAGCCAGTTGTCTCGAAACGAAGAAATAAACTAGAAACCTTGCACACATAGATCTTTTTTTTGGGACTGTACATCATACCTATCATTTTATGCAAATATGCCATATTACACAATACATGTAAATTTATTGATAGCCAGTTGGGACGTCCATTAACGAATTCAACGTGTGTTAATAAGGAGCGTCTCTCAATCCAGTCTCTTATGCTTCGGTCCTCAAAGGCACCGAAGTGGTTATCATCAGGTCGACCATTAGTTTATCCATTTACTAATGTCTAGATTAATCAACGCTCATGGAATAGGTGAGGGCAGACTATTAATTATGAATCGATGTATTACAATAATAGCGTGATATGTGTGAAATTAATAGGTAGCCCATGAAATTTATGTGAAATATTTATGAGTGATATTAAAGTGTGAAATAATGTCATAGTCATTTGAAAATTAGCCGTAGATAATATTTGCATAATTCACGGATTAATATGGTACGGGTTTTGTTAAAGACCTATCCAAATACTCTGTGCTAGATATCTTAACCTGTCACATAATGCATAAAAGCCTGCTGCCAAGCAAACAAAGTTCTTTCATCGTAAATGTTACCTTGGTATTAACAACAAGGGAGCTTTATTATATTGGACGCAAAAGACAAAAAAATAACATCAAGCGCTTTACAGTTAGTTAGTGCATTAAACTAGAAACAAACTTGCTTTATCAGCTTTCAAGACGAAAGAAGTACTGAAAAAAATAACAGTTAAAATGATTTAGAATAAACCATTGAAAGAATCATTAAAGTCTGTGTAGCTATTGGACCAATTTCGGTGTACATTTTTTTCACAACGAATTTTCATGAATTTTTAACGAGACCAATTCGAGGGCATCCTCTTTCAACTAAAATTGAACGACGCATATATATCGTGGCATTTTTTTGAGTACTCAATGTAGGTAACTCAATAATTCAAATCACCGGGATCAAACGTTTAAAAAATCTACTTTTTGCTAAAGTGTTGATAGAATATTCATTTGTTGTCATGGTTTTTAAAAGTTTAACGGAAGCCCTTTAAAAATATTTATATTACTTTTAAAAGATACAAGATTTGATATTACCGAATGCTTTTGTTTTTGGTTAATAAAAGTTTCATACACTTCTGCGAGGAATGAACACACTTATAAAGTATTTTTAAATATTTGTAATTGTTTGTAATTTATAAAAAGACAAAATTTATAACCACTGTCAGATTAACTATGAAAAACTCGCACCATTAGGTATACTTAAAGGTGCGAGTTGCTCGTCATCGTGTACGACTGCATAAAACCTTACTCAGTTCTTAATCCCCAGTAAAATATTTATTGATATTCTACAAATAAAAAACAAATAAATAAAATAGCGCCATCTAAAATTTACGACAAAGTGAACGCCTTTAATTTTAAATTTTACTATTCGCGTTCAGAGTTCCCGTCATACAGTTTGCATTCGGACGTTTATGGACACCGTAAATTTTCTGCTAGTCGTAACTTGGTTCCTGTGCCTTCAGAATTATAAATGTATGTGCTGTGTCTCGTACAGTTGGCTGAGTTCATGTGTGTGCGATATCGTGTCTTGAGCAAAGGTCAGAAGGTCGTTTGTGCGGCGAAGTGGAAATCTGACGAAGATTTCTGTGAAATAACTGTGGTTGTTTATTGTTTTTTTTAAGAATTTCACTTCCAGCAAATGACAAATGAATTATGATGATGAGATCCAACTTTTGATAAATACCCAATAAGTTGTCTTTAATATTTTATTTACTGACGCAGGTACTTACCTCCTTTAAAAAGCAATCCAGAAAACCTGATAACAATAGCAATAGACTCGTACTGTTCATGACGCCATATCCCCTGAGTCCAGTCGCAAGATTTATTCGTGTGCGAACTAAAAAATGTGCAAAGGAAAATGATATAAAGGTCCTCGGTGAGCCGTCATAAGTCATGGCTTGTATAATTATAGGCGCTTTGAGATAGTACACTGGCTGCGAATCGCTGCGATTTGTCTACGTTTCTGATTGCAAAAATGACTACTTGTATCTGTCAGTTTGAGCAATGTGGGGGAGTAGTCGAATAATTAAGAAAATAATTTCTTTTCTGCGTTTTAAGCTTCTTGTGATAACACAGACACCTTATTTGAGCTTGCTTCTGCACTGTCAATTTGTACCAATAAGTTGCTTTCTAAGTATACTAATAAAAAATTAAAGTTATTTAAAAAAAAAACTTTTTTGGTAGTTTTTCTCTTTCTTGTGTAACTTATTACCTACGATCCAAAAAATACCTATACCTATATGTAGATCACGATATCTCTAATATATAAAATTCTCGTGTCACGGTGTTTGTTACCAAACTCCTCCGAAAGGCCGAACCGATTTGTATGAAATTTTGTGTGCATATCGGGTAGGTCTGAGAATCGGCCAACATGTATTTTTCATACCCCTATTTACACGCGAACGAAGTCGCGGGCAGCAGCTAGTATCTCATAAATTCAGATAACAACATAGAAAAGGAAATAATGAAGTCACTTCCCAGAAACAAGTGAGCACTCTCCCCAACATTGATGTACTGTCGATATTTATTCAATGCACAGTGAATCTGCTTGTTATCTCTAAATAAATACACCATTACACCTGCTAACCAAATATAATCCTTATCTTCTATCCAACAAAGTCTACAATAGTCTGTAGCAAAAACACTGGAAGCAAAATCAATTTCACCAGCTCCAGAAATCGTGAATGCATCGGCGCAACAGAAATACTGATTTGCAATCAATTGAAGTAATACTTTGACTTAGATTAAGTGCTCCTCATTAATAACTTGGATAAGATATGAATGCTTGGTGTAATAAACAAGTTTTGTCTCTATGTAATATTTGTAAATACTTAGATATGATCTATGAATGAGTAGTTTCACGGTAGCCCGAGGCTTGTAGATTGAGAGTGATTTATTGAGCAAATTGCCGTTTAATATTATATTAAGTGACAGCTTGTATAAGACAATTCTTGAATTCTTGTTTATGAAAACTTGCATTATATGAAGACAAAGATCGATTGACGTTCTTGTTAGCTAGTAAACTGACTTTTTTACCTTTTCACTTTGATTTTTAAGGATACTATAACATATTATCCATCATCGTGAAGCAACTAAGTGATACTGCACCGAATATAGCAAAACTTGAAGGTAAATGATATCTAGATATTTGGTAATTAAAGGTAAGTAGGTCCTCGATTAAAAAATAAGCTGACAATTTGTTCTATTTCCATACAAATCGGCTCCAAGTTGTCTCTATAATTTACTCATAATAACTCAAACTGTTCTAGGTAATAAACTGATTGTTCTATAATAGTCTTTAGTGCCTGAATTATTTCTGGGTATTAATTACGTAATCTGAAATTGCTAGTAGCTTTACTTTATATTAATTTGGTTCCTCGAATGTATAATCACTGCAGAATTTGAGTTTTTGCTGGAACTACCAGGAACACAAACATATCCATGTAATTTGTATTCCTGATAGTTTTTAATGTTAACATATTACATAAAATTATTGTAATGTGCCTTTGTTCTAGAGATTTTGAACAGCTTGAAATATGTTTGTGTATCTAAATGAAACACCAAATTAATTTTTTGGATTTATTTATTTAGAATCCATGTTTGTAAACAGATTTGTTAACTTACACATAAGGTCTGTTTAAAAAATATATAAATATTGCTACAAAAAGTACGCACAGTTAATGATGTATGGCTAACAGAAATGAAAAAAAAGTGAATCATACAGCTTAATTATTATAATCACAAGTCTTAAAAACAACGCTATAACCACAAAACCTATGGATAATTTTGAATCTACCTGAGCATCGTTAAAATAATTTTGATTATAAATAAATTATCTTTTTAACATTGAATTTTTAATAAAGAATTAATTTTATTGAATATACAATTGTCAAAAGAAATATATTCTATCTACAATATACAAGTAACAAACATTTAACTATGTACATTCAATAGTTCGGACTAGTTCACGATTGTTTTCGAAAAGTGTGTAAGGTTTCTTTTTTACAAAATTTACAAGAGGAACACCACGGACAGTCGGGAGTGCCCAATTTTGACACGAATGGCTGAGCTTTTACAAAAAATGGGCAAAAATCTTCAAAAACATTAAAACACGAACATTCAGGCATTTGACATTCAGAAGTAAGTACGAACAACAAACAAAGTTTGAAATTGGATAGTGAACTGACATAATAATATGAAGTTCTTATATATCAAATATTTTATTGAAATAGAACACGGAGACTTTTGTAACCACAAGATTAGAATACAAAATATCGTTCTACTACAGACATACATCGAAATGTATGCGTGCACACATTGAAGATAGTTCCACCTTATCCAACAATATTAAAAAGAAAATCATATTATGTAGTACAATATGAAAAACGTAATATTATTTCAACGGGGAAACGCGACACATTTCCAGCCTGCGAAACCTAATATTGTTTTGTTCCCGTCTGTAGTTTGACAGTAGTTACAATTTTACGAGAGCCCAGTCACAAGTGTGAAGATCGTAAAGTATGTCAAATAGCTTTACCATGACACGGAAAATAGCGGGGTGAAATTCAAAATTTCACTGTTTCACTACATTATCTGTACACACGGCATACCGCATAAAGCTCTCTTAAAAAATTACAAAAAACTTATTTTATCAACATAATATAATAATTAACCTATCTATAATGTATTTACAATTATTGCTATTGAATGTTGCGCTTCCAACGCCCAAGTACTTACACAAACTGGCATTATTGCCTCCTCTACTAGTACCTAAATACAGTCATAAATGCTTTTTAAATACTCTGTTCAAAATAAACGAGAAATGCATTGAAAATAAATGTATTTGTATCTTCACTTCAAAATATCATCCACGTACTGGGAAATGTGGCCATTACCCGGACATTTTATGTACTGTGTACGAATGGACGATATTAAAATGAAATCCTTAGGTAATATGCGAATCAGAACTGAAAGGATTTTTTGGGATTATTCCGTTCTAATACCAAATAATAATACCACTGGTATTTGTTTCAAACACTGGTAGTAAAAACAAATATGAGTGGTATTAGTTTTTTGTGTTAGAACGGAATTAACCAATTTTGCAACCAACCAAACAGGAAGTAGATAAAGTAAACATATTTTAGTTTGTATTTTGAACAGAGTAACGAATCAAAAGCTAACTAAAATTACAATAAATTGCTGCCATCCATGATATGCTTTTCAATTTATAACGGAATGATAAAAAGCGATTCCAAAATCCGCATGTGAAATCGTAACAAGCAACCTATATAAATATCTACAATCCACAATAATATTCCGTTCTGAAATCTATTTTACGATTGAATCTAATAACACCGATTAATTAATCTTTGTCCACATTGTATTACTTGAATATATCAAAGAAGAAGAGTTACCATAATCTTTACATTATTGCATTTTAACTGTTAATCGTTCCATAAAAATTACAGCACGCACAAGTGCTTTGAAAATCAAGTCAGTCTTTAAGTAACAAGTTCTTACACAAAGAATGTTTGTGGGTTTGACATCGTAAATCATGATATTTTAAAGACACTCGTCTAATCAGACACTTATTGCTTCGGTAGAAGTCAAATAGAAGTTTACCCACACTAATCTATGTTCGCACCGCCCAAAACATTCACCTCATCCTTATGCAGAAAGTAAGTTTCAGTCTTATTTTGAGTTGATTTAAATACTAAAATGCATCTGACAAAATGTGACAATGAACCCATGTAATAGGAATACTTGGTGCGAAGGTTGAAAATATTGGCAATCAAAGATACTTTTTCAGTGTTCTTAGAAAAGTGTAGTCTGGGGTTTATAATTTGCCTAGTTCATTCGTTTTCAGGTTCGGGCGGCGCGGATGGTTCAGTGTCGGCGGGGGGAGCGGGCGGCTGCGCGGCTTGCGCACGCGCCCGCGCCAGCGCCTAGGCAAGCGCGGGCGCGGCAGGCCTCGCTCAGGGACGGTGGGGGTGAGCAGAACTAAGTGACGAACTACTCACCCCCGAGTCGCTACTTTTCTCCGATGCACATGGCTCCCCGCCGGCTACAAACTTGACTACATTGAGTCGGTGATCTGATTCACAAGTATCATCCCTGGCACCGCCGGGAAGACCGCCAGTGCGTACGGTCGTACGTTCCGTACCTGTTCCCGGATAGCGTTCAATTCTGTCGCATTCAGCGTCATCTGGTTGTCGACGACGAATGGACCGCTTGGCTTGCGGCGCTGGTTCTGGAGGCCTGTGTGTCGGCTCATCAGCTCTGTGGACTAGTGGGGACGTCCGAACTCGGACACCTCCTACTCCGACACCGGCCTCGTAACACCCCGAGTCTCGAGGAAATTGTCGTCTGCCGAAGGGAGAGTCACCACCTTCGGAGCTTGAACCGCCTCCATCAGCTTCTGCTTCGCCTTCGCCACCTACGAGAGTTGATAATTTTCTTAGAAGCTTCATAACATAGATTACTTTATTTGAGTTAAGTGATCAAAATTATTGTTCCAACTCACATTCAAGCTGGTGCAGAAGTTGAACAGCAGCAAGAATACGTGTACGATGTTCAGGAGTCATTATTCCCAAGTAGTCCAAATCTGATGGTTCGATCTCCTTGAATAGTTCTATGTCTTCATATCCATTCCGTGCAAAGGCCACAGCATACTCTAACAATTCTATTCGTCTCAACAATTCTTCTACCGTACGTGGTCGAGTTTCCCAAAGCCTTTCGCGACTTTTGCACCATTTGGAAGATCTTGACCGGACGGTGTCCCGTTCAGATAAAACTTCGACGTGGGCGAACTTGAAGTTTCCAACTTTATTATTCAATACGCCTCGCCATATGCCGGACGCATTCATGTTTATCACTTCGATGATGTCTCCTTTCTGTTGACAAATAACACATTATTAAAAATTCCTTCCTAGATACGAGCAGCGAGTACGCTTTGGTATTAAGTCGTCTTACCTTGTATCTCAGGGCATCTTTCTCATAAATATTGGGTACGTAATCGACGAGGGCCCGAGCTCGACACAGCATTTGCGGCACGAGTAAACTCCGCCCGGCTGGACTTAATTCTATGTTTTCTTCTGCCGAGAGAGATGAGTGATTACTACCGGCGCGAACCAACGCTTGTGTGCCTGTACATAAATATTCTAGGCTCAGATAAAATAAATTTCAATGTCTATGACCAACACATTGAAAGTAGAATACCTGTGTACATCTTGTTGGACTGTGAATAGGTAGTGGTTTTAGTATTTCAATGCGATGCAATTAGTAGGGTTAGATTACGATGCAGATAAATTTGAGAATTACATAAATTACAAGAGGGTATCTGTAAGTAACACATGGGGTGTTATGGTACAAAGAAAGGAAAGACCAACTTATTTACAAAACCATTTATATTAACACAAACAAAATAACTCAATAAATCCACTCACTACTGCCTGATCCGCTGGGAAGACTTTCGAAAGAACTATTAGAACATGGAAACGCTTGGTCACCACTCGTCCGTCTGTCACTGCCTTCTGGGCCCCTTTCTTGTCTTAACCTCGATATCTTTCTTTGGACGTCTTGTCTGAGACCTCTCACTTTTCCTGCCAAATTAGACACGCCTTCGCATTCTTCAGCTGACTGGAATTGATAAAATTGTTAGTTGGGCAAAGGAACTCAAAATCAAAAGCAACGTTTGTATCAGCTAATTTATTAATTTACGCTAATTTGGTATTGTAAACAATTTCAACAAAGAAAATACAATGAATGGCAGAATGTTTGATGAATTACCTTATGCACGGTGGCTATGTGCTGTGAATCTGTTTCACTCTCTTGATCTTCGTAATCAGACGAAGCTGGTGATAAGGGATCAGCTCCTATCCGGTAGCCGGACATTTGCCTGTAGCCCCTCCTGGAATCTCGCTCCGAACGGTTTGACTCTAAAGAGATGCCAGATAGTCTTGATCCTATGGATTGGATATCAGACGCGGCATAATCCCCACTCTCCCGATCTCTTGCCGTTCGCAGGGGGATCACGGTGGTCGGGTAGGGGCCACTCTGCGGAATAATTAATCCCCTCCGAGGGGTTCTCGCTAAACTTATATCACCGGCGCTTCTTAGTGATATTACGCCTTCGCCTCTGGACTCATTCCTTAGGTTGAGGGTAAAACAAACACGTCCATTTTGAAACGAAGCTGCCGGTGCTCCTCCTCCCATTAAAAAGTCTTCAGGGTCACTCTCGTACGGCGGCTCGTCGTACCAGTGCCCTCTCCCTGAGAGCCCTCTTGCTTCGTCGTCGTACATATACGTGTCGTCTGTAAACGAGCCTTCTATTAGACCAGTGCAGGGCAGATCCAAGTAATGCAAATAAAAAAATACGTGCTAACAAAATTGCCAAAAAAGTTTACCGTAAAATGCCTTCCATATAGTGGCGATTCACTGACAACACTGAAGTAAAGCTGTGTACGAACATCGTTAAGCCGTGCGTGGTTGCAAAATATGGTTTGTCCAAAACATGCATTCAGCATTTCTCGCAAAGAAAACATTGATTTGATGAATGATAATAATGGCTTTGATTATTATCAATTAATTTTTCTATCAAAGTCTACCGCGCTGATAGTTCCAAGCTGGTTACGATAAAATCGAACAATAATAAATAATAATCGATGAAATTGAAGTCTCGAGTGAGTTCATGTATTTTAACAAATAATGAAATGATGAATGACTGATGCACATCGAAAGCATACCGAATGATCATGATGTCGAACGTGTAATTACATTGTAAAAATAAGCATTCCGCACAATATTGATCAAAAAGTATTCAAAAATCGTGCAAGCATCATGCGTAATCACGGTAGCTCAACAATAAATAGCCAATCTGCTTGTTTTAATACTTCAGAGATGTTAAAATATCAAATTATTACAACCAATTCATAAATGCTTATCATTTTTCAATCTTTTCCAAAATACCAAAAACAATCAGATTAAAAATGTAAAACTCAGGTCAAAAGCACATTTTAAATTGTTTTTCAACCTTGTCCAAACATTAATAAAACATATTGTTGGACAAGGTTATGCCCGGAATTAATTACAACATACCTCCGAAGGGTCCGCGCACACCGTCTCTCCCCATGTTCATAAGACCATGTCTTATATCTCTAAGGATCTGTAACAACAATGAATGTTTGCAAAAAAATTAACACTTAAGACATGAATATTTCAAGGAAGTTTTCCCCCAAAGTAGATAACATTATTTTAATTTTGCAAGGAAACTGAGCTGGCTATTTTGTAGGGGAGTGAGGAAACAAGATAGGAAAATTTTAATTTTAAAAATAATGAGCAATTTTCACGAGTCCGTTCCATTGTGCCTAAACATTTTTGGATTTTGCAATTTTTCCCGCCTGCTGAGTTTTTTCCAGTATCTTCATGTAAAAAGCAATGCCTTAAAGTGAGACGTAAAATCTTTATGGTGTTTATAAGGAAATGAGATGCTTTTATTTGGCAGTGTGTACTTAGTCGTACGCAAAAAGCTAAAAATACAAGGTGTTGTTTGCATCCTCGTCAAAATTCAAGAGGATGACACAAAAGACATAAATAATCAATTAAAATTAAGGTACCTAGTTAATTATTAATAAACGCTGATTTTTTTGGTTTTTTAAGTTTGTCAGTATTTCAGAATAACCCAAATAACGTGGTTTAGGGAATATGAACTTATCGAATAAACGTTTTAGATTGTTTTTATGTATGCAAGCGCTGTTATAGAACGAGGATCAGACAGGCCGCGTTTAAAACACGGGTGGTTCACACTTACCGAGTTTCGTAAATACGAAAAAACATAAAAATTACCTACTCATTTTATTATTGATTCGGGGCGAGAATAATTAGAATAGTTACCTCCTTGAATTTGACGAGGATGCAAAACAACACCTTGTATATTATTTTTTAAGAATAATTTAGAAAAATCTATGACACGTATTATTGATAAGCGGCTCTCATTCTTCAAGAAATATAAATCAAGATATTTCCTTCAGCGGCATGTTTATCTAGACTTTTTGCGCGCTTATTTTTTAACATAAATCGTACGACAAGCGGGTCGAGAAATCTTTTAAAATGTTTCTTCACGAAATATTTTCCTGAATGCGTGAACACGATAATAAATATTCAAAGGGGGCAATAAAAAGACCACTTTCTCGTAAGTAGAAAAGTATTGAACATTAACTTAATTTATGCACACTTAGTTACCAAGACGGCGCAGTTTATACACGAAAGGGATTTACGTGTCACACTGTTCTAGAAAATGAGATTTTAGCAAAATTTTACGTGAACATGCCGTAACAATATGTAACGTAAAATGATTCTTTTAAGTAATAAACTGGCAATTTTTTAAAATGTCGTTTATGAAAAGTTATAACTTTGTTTTTAATTTACCTACTAATGTCCAATATTTTCAATAAACACCGAAAATTCTGTATCACCGATTTCAGTATTATCGAAATTGCGGCAAACAGTTTATTGGAATAGTAAAATTTCAATGTTCAATATTCCGAAGTTCGACCCATAGTTTTACGAGCGAAATGTGCTGAGCAAGGGGCTTCCGAAGTTTCGTAGGGAAGCGATACAACTGCCTCTAATAGGCTTAGTCCGAGATTAGGGCGCGATTAGCTAGCCTCGGTAGGTGCGTCGAATCGTTGAGCCAGTCAGGAGATTACACGTTGGTGCGAGGCTGGCATCAGATTATTTTCGGATGTAGGCTTTGTGCATGGAGGGAACTTTTCGATTGCATTAATGCATTGTTTTTGAGCGCAGTCGTGAATAAAAAATATCCGATGAAAGCATTTTTTGGAAAGCGTTTTGACGCAAAGTTACGGTATCGTTTTCGAATATTTAGATTTTTAGACAAAAAAACATTTCTAGTTGAGCATTGTTTTTTTTTTCGTTTTATGTTTTGTCATTTTATTTGTCGGTTGTATTTTATTTCTATTTGATTTACAATAATTATAACATACGTATCATGGTTTCAGATGGATTTTCAAAATTATTACCTCTTCCTGTTCTCTTGCTAACTTGTCTTTTTTCTTCATTGCTTCTTGGACTTTTAACTGCAACAAGAAAAACACCTGTTTTATTTTCTATTTAAATTCGGTATTTGAAGAATCCTTGATTTGATTCATTTTGAAATAAAAAAAAATACATGACTAACGACATTTCTTGTTGTTTATATTTTCTGAAAAATAGTTATTAGGTACATCATTAAAAATGTGCATCAAAATGTGTTAAAAATAAGGTAATTTTAACGAGATTAGATGTTTTATGATGTTCATAAATAAAAACATAAATTCCATCGTGCACAACATGCATTTCTGTGTAATATCTGTATTATTTTACCATGCATAACATTTTCTTTTCGTGCAAAATGACAAACTACGGAGCTGTGCAAAAAATAAGAGATAAGTAATGTATTTTATATTATAAAAAGAAAATAAAAAAAATGGTGAATACGTGAGAGTAATAAAATATTATTTTATGAGATTTTATACGATTCGTAGAGCCACCTCCAATTCTTTGAGCATGCCGATTAAAATAAAGCCAAAAGTGTTTGATGAGATTTTGAATTTTGAAACCTGTTAATACTCTGTTTGGCAAATAAATACGAAATACTTGAAAACAATTTAGTGACATTGGCAATAAATATTGATTTATTTCCTTGACAATTTGGAAACACGTAGACAGTATTTGAAAAGTAGCGCAAATATAATAAGATGACATTATTACAAAAAAAAATGATAGACAAACTAAATAAAAAGCAGTTATTAAACAAATAAAATGGTCCTATATTGTAACATTATAAAATACAATAAAAAGCCAAACGTGACTATATTGAAACGCCTATACAAATAAATAAAATACAATACGTCTATACACATAAATAAATATGCTCAATATTTTGCCATCCAGAGCGTAACAGATTGTGGCATTTTCCTGCAGCACCTTTGAGTCAGAGCGTTATATTGTACAGTTATCCAAAGACGTTAACGATACAATATTATTTGCATAATCTCTTTTTAAAATGCCATGTTGGAACTGCTTACATTTTTTTTTCAGCCTGAATTTCATTATGTAAGAAAATGGACTTGAGAGTCAGTCAAACATTTTTTTTTTAACGTAATTCAGTCGAACTTTTGAAGAGACGATATTAACAACGAATGCGATGATATCAAAACAATAAAAGTAATTTTTACATGGCAATTTAAAATAGCTCTGTCACCCATAGATGTAGAAGGAAAATGTGCTGAATGCTCACCCTATGTATAGTTTCTTCGAAGGTGTTTGGTTGGGCGGCACTCATTTGAAAGAAGCGGAGGCGGTCATAGTCTCTCGGATCAACCATGGACCTAAGAGCCGTGTCAGGCCCAGGCCCAAGGCCGAGGCCACTTTGTAGCACGCTGTCCGGTGTGTCCACCTGTTGGAAAGTATCGCTTGTAATTTTTAGGCCAAAAGTTGGCTTTTTCTATAAAGATTTTAAAATGTTGTCTCTTTTTTGAAGCTTGAGATTTTTTTCTGAGAAGAGTTGCAGCGCTGTTCGTGGAAATACTGTCACAGATATAAAATGTTCGTAAACACATACATATGAATAAACGTCATAAAAATACACAGAGTTACATAGATTATACAGTTTTTTTGTAAATATATTTTGATATTCGTGAGGTAATCCTTATCGTACAGATACATAAGTACTTAGTGCAAACCGTTGAACGTTATATCTGCAGTTGAACGGTTACTAAATCTAAGTTCTACACAATTCAAAAGAAACACAAATTAAGTACCTATTCAGAGTAAAATTTACATCATTTATCATATGATCGGCGAGTCATTTTTCTCATAAAGATTTCTTGCAAATACACTAGCAAGTTACTTTGGTAAGTCTAACTTTTTCCCGAATCACCGTAGCTCCGGGCGATATGATAAATTATCGCCTGAAGTTGGCTGAAGTTTTTAACCATCATAATTTTAGTGCAAATAAAGTTATGTAAGCGTAAAGTTTAGTATCAAATTAGTAGATACCTACTAGAACTTTTTTCATTATATTGAATAGCCTGTTTGAATAATTCGCCTTTTTAGATCAATAATTAAAAAGTATGTCTTCAACATCAATGAATTTCCTGTTTTAAACCAAAAACGAAATATAATAAGTGACATTTTTGTACCTTCATATAAATATTTACCATGAACAGGTACCTACATCTCTGGTTCTTTTCCGTCTCCAAGCGGAATGAGGATATTAGCGTTTTTATTAGAAACGTCGTGTGATTGAACATCAAAAAGACACCGATGAAAAGATAAGGCGACCTTTTTACAGCCGAAATCCAAACCATTTTATAGGGAGCTTAACAGACAGGTACTTACTCCATATTAATATCATCATTCTGTATTCATTGCTCTTACAAATATTACTACGGCAGAACTGTACCAAAAACAACATCCTGCTGCAGACGAACTACGAAACTAAACATTCAATATTTACTAAAACCTCCACTTCATTCATATTCACTATTGTCTGAGCCAACAACGACAAAACAAACGAAGTAAACAAACAATCAAAATCACACCGTTCTAATTAGCATACGCTCATAACGTCACTACAACTAGGATAACAATGGCTTTTCATTTATCATTTTCACTTAAGCAAGGAAAAAGCTAAGGATATCTGCATCACAATGAAAGCATGTACGTACGAATCAATTAATCATACGACCAACAATGCTCGCCCATTAACTCCCACTTGATAAGGGAATAATGCGAATAGCCTACAATAGGAGCTTCTATAATGCGACAACGCGGATGCCCCAAACTCGAACCTCGAACGATTTATTGGCCCCTTATCAAAGTCACACACGTTTTTCTTTATGCGGAAATATCGTTTTAAATTGTGTTTGAGCTATTGACGGCTTTAATGGTTTTGGTTTAAAGGATGTTTTTGGGTATCATTGTGTTATTGGGATTTGAAGTAATTTTAAGGAAGAGTTATGCTAAGTACATCTTTTCAATATGTTTGAGACTGCGAATATGGAGGTATTTGGAGAGATTTAGAAAGACAGACGGACTTTCTAAGTTGAGACAGTAAATTCCATCTATGACACACAAAGTTAGTCCATTATTAGGCGTTTCACACTCAGTTAAATTGAGATTTATACCGCCAAAGATAACACTGCAATGTAGCACTAAATAATTTACGTCATAATAATACATCTTTTACGAGGTCTACCGCGACGCCTTCTGGCTATGTCAGGGCTCCAGAAAGTGGTTATTTTGGCCCACAGATCATTGGGCATGCGGCAGACGTGGCTAGTCCAGACAAGACCAGCGACCAGTGGTCCACATTGGCCCTAGATCGAGACCATTCGAAGTCATGGGGATAGGCCGTTGCCCAGCAGTGGGATGACGCAGGCTAACGGTATTAGTTTCAGTATAATGAATCATCGAGGGAAACAAATTAGCGAAATTTATTAAACATTTAATTTGACACTAACATGGTTTTCGCTTAGAGAAAAACGACGTCCAAAAAATAACCTATTTGCAATGCAATAAAATTTAATTTTGATTGGCAGTTCCACAGAGGTGTTCAGGATTGCAATTGACACGATAATTGGCGACAAGCATTGAGAGATATTGGATTATTAATTCATTTTCATCCATTGTCTATGTTTGATGGTGAAATGTGATTGGCGGTTGTGGGTTGCACAAAAACAAATGCGAATATTTAATGGTACGTATCGAGTTATTCCTTACGAGATTGTTGTCTAAATTGGCGATCAAATTATGGACCGTACTGCTAACAAAAGTAGCGCTACTTATAAATAATTCTTATTGTAATTAATTCTATTGTACAATCTCCCCGTAACACAATAAAACAAAAATAATTGCAACGAAACTAGGATCAAACTACAATAAAAGAATATTCCAGAAACATAACCATAAAAACTTTGTACAAAACCGCAAAACTAGGCGCAACATTAAAGTCATTTAGTAATGCAAAAATATTCAAAACAAAATTGCATACAAGTTTCATAGCTAAACGTGCTCGGAAAGTAATCTGCGTCAAAAACAATGGTTCTGAATACATAACAGCGGTAAAGTTGATAAATGCGGTTCGGCCAGGGCTGTCTCGCGTACCGGTATGGACTTATCTAGTGTATTATTGTTGTATCTGGATGAAAATAGAAAGGAAAGACAACAACAGACACAGAATGAGGTTCTACAATTCGAATTTTCGTTGTTTCTGAATTTAGAATAATAATTTGATATATTCTGCAGAATTCACCAGAAATATCCCGTCTATTTGAAAACAATTTGTCTAAAATTTTGAATTTGCGAAATTTGCTTTGTCTGATAGTCATACGACAGAGCTACGCTACTCAGATTTCAATGAAATTAGACGAAAATAATTGTAGTACAATCATCTTGTCACCCACGTAGGATAAGCTATGGTCAAAAGCTAGTCAATATGAGGTTGGTGATCAAAAAAGGTTTTTTCAAACTTTTCACGGAAACATCATGATTGTTTATTTGCTACGGTAGAGCCTGTTTCAGAGTGAGACCAGCGCAGTAGGTTGCGTGCGCTGGTTACGTTCACTAATCAAAGTGCGCCGGTCAACGCTGAACTGTGAATGCTATCATACAAGTCTATGGTCATCGAAAACCCCGACCGGCGTCGGTCACGCTCTGAAATAGGCCACAAAAAATGCTCATGCATCATTTCCTCAATATTTTTACTAGCTACTTTTGAAAAAGGTAAGAGGTAGGAGGAAATTAAATTAAACAAAAGCCTGAAAAAATACAAATATTTGTCTTTTAACCCTAGTAACAACCAGTAACTTCCCTCACTTGTGAAACTTTAATGTCGGCTACGTTTTAAACTATTCTACGCGAAAATCTTTTTACGATTAATTTGCATACTTCGCGTTTCGTAGTTTGAAATTAAAATGTTATTTAGTGGTACAAAATTTGCGACTAACTTCGGAAATTTGTTGAAATCTTTGGATTCCATTTGTTTGTAAGTGCTCTTATAAATTTTGAATTTAAGGTAGTAAGAAATGTTGTGAATTTTTGATTTCGTCCCAAACTGTTTTACGACTTAGTTCTATACTTTTAATTTCTCTTTTTGCTGGCATGATGAAATTGCCAGTAATACAAGGTGTTGTTTTGCATCCTCGTCAAAATTCAGGAGGCTATCACACAAGACGTAAGTAATCAATTAAAATTACGGTACCTAGTTAATTATTAATAAACCCTGATTTTTTTGGTTGCTTATGTTTGTCAATTTTTCATTTAATTTTAACATGGTTTAGGAAATAAGAAATTATTGAATAAACGATTGAGATTGTTTGTATTTGTGGAAGTGCGGTTATAGGGCGAAAATCAGACGGCCCACGTTAAAAACAAGGGTGGTTCAAACTTACCGATTTCCGTAAATAAGAAAAAAAATTGGTCAAAGTCAAAGTCAAATCATTTATTTCAATTAGACCATTACAGGCACATTTGAAAGTCAACAAAAACAAAATAAAACGCGAAGCTACAGTCCCAGTCACAAGGCATAATAACTTGTGAAAGTACTGTAGTTGTCCATTCCGTAGCGTAGATCTCTATGGAGAAGAACGGGCAAGAAACTCCATGGACACTCTTTTAAATCAAAATATGTTACAAAATCTTGGTTACATCATTCATGTCAAGAATTACAAATATGTGAGAACAATGTAGAAATACGGGCAAGTTAAGAGCGTCCAGAGTAAAAGATTAAATCAGTAATAAAAAAATAAAGTAATTAAAATAAACCGTGGCAGCTAAGAGATGACCAGTCACAACTGACAGCGCCCGTTCACGAACATGACGCATGTATCAGCCATCATTCAACTCAACCATTTTGAAGGGAACTAAACGACCCGACACACCCGCCACCATCAGCGTGACATTTAAGTGAGCATGACATTCACTCAACCACCAGGGTAATTTCGCGTCAATGAAAGATTTAGTTACTCATTAAATAGTGGCTTTACAGTACATGGTACTCACACATGTGCTATGAAATTATATAATACTAAGAGATTGAATCTATACAATGCAAATATATTTTTACAATCTTCTGCAGCTTTCACAATAACTTCACTTTCTAATTCTGATGATTCCGATTGCCCCTATGGTTGTGGAGCAGGACCAGCATTGAGCCAAGCATTTTTATCATCAATATAATCCCCCAACTTATAATATGCTTGCCTACATAGTGTGCGTTTTATGCAAGATTTAAATTTCGTTTCATTCAGTTGTAGAATGTGGGGAGGTATTTTATTGTAACATTTTAAACAGTACCCCATGAAAGATGAGTCTACTTTAGCTAACCTGAAACCTGGCTGAACTAGTTGGTCTCTGTTTCTAGTATTATAGTGGTGCCGATCACCTCTTTTACTAAATAAATGCAGATTTTTTCTAACGTACATGATGTTTTCATAGATGTATTGACAAGGTACCGTCATGATGTTAATTTCCTTGAACAGTTCTCTTAGAGAATCGCGCCTACGTAGATTATATATGGCTCTGATAGCTCTTTTCTGCAGAATAAATATAGACTCGATGTCTGCAGCCCGTCCCCATAGTAAAATACCATATGACATAATACTATGAAAATAACTAAAATACACTATCCTCGCGGTATCTACATCAGTAAATTGACGGATTTTTCTGACAGCATATGCTGCTGAACTTAGCCGTCCTGCAAGAGATGTTAAATGAGGACCCCATTGTAGCCTTGAGTCGAGCGTGATCCCCAAGAAAACAGTTTCATCGTCAAATTCAAGTTTCTCTTGATTCAATACTATGTCACAGTCACTGCTTTTGACATTTGGTAGAGAAAATCTTATGCACTTAGTTTTTTTCCCATTTAATACTAAATTATTTGCGGTAAACCATTTATGGACCTGCATTAGAGCGTTATTTACATCGTCAAGTTTTGTTGCACGTCTGTTTATTTTAAATATTAACGAAGTATCGTCCGCAAACAACACCATTTGTGGTTGGTTTTTAAATAAATGGGGAAGGTCATTAATATATACTAAAAAGAGGAAAGGACCCAATATCGAACCTTGTGGTACACCCATTTTTACTTTCAGAGCCATTGAATTTACACCATTTACCTGTACTTGCTGCTGTCTATCATTTAAATACGATTTTACTAAACTGAGCGCAAGTTTACCTAAGCCGTAATGCTCAAGTTTCAAGAGCAAGGTTTGGTGATTTACGCAATCAAATGCCTTCGAGAGGTCACAGAAGATTCCTATGGCATCTTGTTCCTCTTCCCACGCAGTATATATGTGTTTTAATAAAGTGACACCGGCGTCAGTTGTACAACGTCCCTTGGTGAAACCATACTGTTTCTCGTGTAAGATTTTGTTGGTGTTAAAGTGGGTGAGCATTTGATTAAGCATTACCTTTTCAAACACCTTGCTGAAAACCGGCAGCACGGATACGGGTCTATAATTATTCGTATCTTTACTGTCCCCAGATTTGAAAAGTGGTATTACCTTGCTGTATTTCATAAGGTCTGGGAAGACCCCTTGGTCCACACACAAATTAAAAATTAAAGCCAAGTACGGTGCTATAGTGTCAATAATAGCTTGACACACTTTAATAGACAATCCCCATAGATCTTCTGTTAATTTGATTTTGATTTCCTTAAAAGCTTTAATGACTGCTATGGGGTTTATATGCTTAAATTGAAACTCAACCGGGCATGCTGAAACGTTCGCTTTTAATAAATCAATAAAAAGCAAGGGTGAGGAATTTAAGGTTTCGGTAGTTTTAAGTGGGATATTGGTAAAGAAATCTACAAATTCTTGAGCTACTTCGTTTTTAGAGCTTAGAAGACCACGTGAAGTCTCTAGTCTGATATCATTATTATATTTTTTATTTCTATTGGATTCACTATTGATAATTTTCCAAACCGTCTTTATTTTGTTATCGGCGGACTTAATCTTGTTGCTAATGAATAGGGCTTTGGCTACTTTGCAAGTGTTTTTAAAGATTTTTGAATAGGTTGCAACATATTTATTAAAAGTTTCCGAGTTGATGTAAGGCTTAAGGCCGTACAACTCAAACAATCGCTCCCTACTTATCCTAATACCCTTAGTGGCCCAGTCACTGAACATAAACTTAGGGTAAATAGATTTTGTTTTCATTTTTAATGTATTATTGAACTCTACGTGAACTACCGAAAAGAATTCCTCATAAAATTGATTTGCATTTTCAATTATATGGCCCGGAATGCCTAAATTACTAATTTAGTTATTATTAAATTTATTCAAATTGCTGGGCGTTATTTGTCTAGAGTTTATCTGGATTTTTTGTAATGGTGTGTAGGACTCGAAAACAACGGTTTGCCCACTGTGATCAGAAGGGAGGTAATTTACAATTGATTTATCTAAGTAGTCGCAACAACAAAAAACATTATCAATACATGTAGCAGTATTCGTAGTAATTCGGGTTGGTTCCGAAAACACGTTTAACAAATTAAATGATTTAAAAAGGTGTAATAATCTACTAGTATTAGAATTTTTGTCTAAAATATTAATATTAAAGTCAGATAACCAGAGATTTTTTACCTGTTGCAAGTTTTGCTAAAGCATCTTCCATTACTGACTCAAATAAGGAGTAGTTTTGATAATTTGGGGGTCTGTATACGCACACTATTATATGCTTATCCAGCTCAACACAAGACAGTTCAATATTATGCTCAACCGATAGATCAACATTATCGCTTCGACACTTAAATTTAATACAATTTTTAACTAAGATTAATGAACCCCCACGCATTTTCAATTTTCGGTTAAAGCAACTGCCCACACTGTAATTTTCGTAATTAATTAGCATTTCATAGTCTCTTAACCAGTGTTCAGTGAAACAAACAATTTCAAACTTTGTTTTTTCTAAAAATAATTCAATCTCTAATTGCTTTGAAGAGAAACCTTGAATGTTTTGATGGAATAATTGCAAGGAATTCTGCTTAGCCCCTTTTTTACATTTAGCTATTTGATAGCGAGAAGGTATAGTGCTACTGGTATCTTCTTTTGTCTTATTAACTAGTTTAAATGAACATCCGGAGTGAGCCCCAAGACTCCTGTGCCACCAGATAACAAGCTCCTATCACTAATGGTTGCCTGTAAAGTCGGTATACGGGCGAAAGTTTTACGTGACAACGAAAGGAACGCGTGCCTTTCACTTTTTATGTCTGTCTCTCTCGCTCTTAGGCGGGCTAACCATGCCCGAGTGGAAGGGACGCGTGCCTCTCACTCGCTCTCATTGTGAGCGCATAACGCGAGCGGAGCGTAACGCAGTTTCTTGAAGTGTCACCCGGCAAACCAATTTATAAGACGTTGTCACGTCAAAAAATAAAAATTAGCTACCCATTTTATTATTGATTCGAGACGAGAATCATAGTTACCTCCTTGAATTTGACGAGGATGCAAAACAACACCTTGTATGAAGCATTATTAGATAACTTTACATTTTAAATCGATGTCAGACAAAAAAATCAACGCTGCATATACAATAATGCTAGCTGCTACGCTGTTCCTAAGTACGCATCATCAGCAAATCCTGTTTTATCTCCTTCTTTATTACTAGTGAAGGTGAAATGGGCGCCTAAACACGCAATATACTCCACCACTAAATTGTTCAACAATGCAACGTGCAATACTCGTTTATGGGTACAAGATGCTCGTATTTACGGTCTTCGAAATGCTAAAAGCGCCCGTGGAGCAACTATAACGTTTTATTATCCTCTATAGCACAAACCATACACATAAACATGGACCAATAATACCTCCCACAAGAAGTATCGACGGCAACACGTGCCAATACCGTGTGAGCCGAATTGCATGATTACTTTTTTCTTACTTTAAGTTTTGGTTAAGTTTAAAATCGCTGTTTCCGAAGGCATGTAGTTAATATTTTTGTTTGGTAATTGTATTGTGTAGTACATTGTATATGCGAAAAATATAAAGCATGTTCTAGTTCTTTTTCTGTCAGTTTTTTTTTAATAATCATTTTCAAGGATAAAATATTCGTGCAAAAAGTAGCTGGCTGCTCAACGAAACGGAGACTAATCCTATAAATAAATAATTTATCAGTAATAATCTCCGCCTCCTTATGTAAAACAAGTAGGTCAAAGATTAAAGGAAGTTGTGTCGCATCAAAAATTTTATTTGCTTCTAAACGGCTAATCCGGCAAAATAGCAGCAAAGGCTAAAGAAGTTTATTCGCGGATTTGCCAGCGTAATATCAGGCGACGGGGCATGGGACTAAGCAAAATTTAATTTAGCTCAGTGAAAATTGGCCGGACTTATTTTAAAAAGGAAATGCTGCTTGACACTGCAAAAGTGATTAATGTTGGCAAGACACGCTAATTTGTGTGTTACGTCATTATTACTTCGTCCGACTCACTTTTAAGTTACCTACAGCTTGTTTCATAATTTGATGTATAACGTGGTTCATAAAGCAGAAACATTCACAAATATAGGAGATTGATAGTGCCAATAACAGCACAACAACTCATAACTTTTAAGCCAGCCTATCAACTTTTTGACTATCAACCACTCGTTATCATCAATATTAATTTGTCCCCATCCATCATTCAACTCATAATCCCAACAAGTGCTTGCATCGAACCCAACTTTTCAAAGTAATGGCCTACTTACAAGCATTACAAATAACGCCATCCACTTCTGATCCCCTAATCACAGCTGGACACGGCTTGGTCAATAAACCGAAAAAGGCGACTTTTGACAAGACTAATCCTAAGTGCAACTTGGCCGATAAGGATTATACCGGGGCTTTAATGGCCTTTATCCCTTGGCCCAACAAACGTTCATAACTCACCGTCTTGGCTTGGCTCAACCGACTTAACTTTGGCAGGCGTCATTTCTCAAAAGGCATGCGGTGACGTACTACCCATGGGGGGTTGTTCTTCACCCCTCTCGTCTGGAGATTAATAAATATATAGGTGGACGTGGAAAAATGTAGCACTTAATTTGGGAGAGATGAGTTGCGTATTCGAAGCGTGTATTTCTTGTGTGAGGGTTATTGGTATGTTGAGGAATTTATATTTTTCTTGTCATTTCATTGTGAGATGTAGGTCGATGACTTGTAAAGAGTGTCGGAGTTTTGATAAACTTTTTTCAAGTTTTCCGAAATAAAACCGATACTCGACGGCTGATCATTACTAAGCCTTTATATCTGGTCTATACGAACAAATTTTGTAAAAATGCATTTAATAACAACTCTCCATGCAAACAAGATAAACGTTTAACGAAACCCTTTCATCACTATCTTCCTACCAAAAACTTGAAAAAAACCCCCAGACTTAAGCGCAAACATTCCAAAAAAATTAAGCGTCGCAAGTACGTATTGTACGTTCGTTGGTACGTACACATGACGCGTCATACTAATTGCTCAGAGTGCATGTCAAAGGCGTACCGGCGTCGCGCCGGATCCACATAATGGTGCATGGGGGGTTGCAAAAAGGAATGTATGAAAAAACGCGAGAGACAGACGCCGTAAGCGTGTACTCAAACTAAGATTCGGTTACAAACAGTTGTTGTAGCTAACGAGAAATCGCAACGACAATAGCGGTAGACTTTTATGTGGCCAAGTTTATTGGATACTCAATTGTTTTCGATCTAATTGTGTTTGACCTAAAATCTGGAGTGGTTTGAGACTTGGAAGCAGTTCAAGTAGCATTTCACAATATATCTTTACGTGGTATTTGGATTTTTTCATATTAACAGCCTTATTGATTTGATCGAGAAATTATTATAAGGTCCTTTTTTCAACTAATTTATGCTATTCGGGTAGATATTAATCATTTTAATGGACTGTTTATTAATTAGAACTCTATGAGGTCAGAGAGCAGAGTTGTTGCAGAGTGAATGGGAACTTTGTCTATTACTTCGCTATAAGCAGGCAAATAAATAATAGTATTGGTACTTAATTCAATCTAATATTACATGTTCAATTTAAATAATGAATGCAGTAGTTATTCTTATTAAACTGTGTGGAACGACAAGCTGTTCAGTGTGAGGTGTTAAGTTATAGGCAGTTCGTTTCAAAGCATAATAGACTGCACACGCAAGAGTTGTAAACTTTACATAATAATAATAGGTAACAATAAACACTATTATTTGTTTCTCAGAAAAAAGTAATATTATTCATCTATAAATACCAATGATTGTAATACTAAATAGATAAAAACCATAATGACTTTAAATTTTCTTGTGTGAAATAGTCTAATAAACGACAGCATGGTTGGCGTAGTGGTTGAGCGATCGACTACTGCGCTGCGTGCCGTGGGTTCGATCCCCGCACGGAACAAATATTGGTATGGCCTACAGATAGTTGTTCCTGTTGTTGGCTGTTTGTGAATGTGAGTTTAAATGTTTGTAAACGAACCCACGATACAGAAGAAATTCCTAGAGTGGGGCAACGTTTTGTTAAAAAAAAAAAAAAAACATTGTGCAAATGATTGTGTAGACACGACTATCGAGTCGTGTCGGCCAATGGCTTAATAGCCCAAAGCCTCGATGTTAATCGAGGCTTTTGGCTATTAAGCCATTGGCCGCATCTAAGGAGTCTTTCGCTTGACAGCTGGATCAAGAGCTTGATTCAGAAGGCAGCACTTCTGGACACGGCGCGTATTGTTAGGAGATTTCTCGCAATGCAATGAATAAAGGAGATTATAAGGTTCATATTATTCACTGGCCTATATTAATCTACAATTTTTGAACTGGGTATTAGCTCAGTCTTAGCTCAGGTTTCATTTTGTGGTAATAGAGTTAATCACAGATTCATTCATTATTTATGATGGCAATTTTAGTTATAGGGTCTAGTTACATAAAATGTTATTAAAGATTTTTATTTTGTTTATACTGATCTTCAAACACTGCAATCCTGTTAAAAAAAACACACAAAAACAACACTTGGGCAAAGGCATTCATATGGTGACATGATATTTTTATCCATATCTGATTGATGAACTAAAACATTATATTGTCTGCATCCAATTCTTAATAATTCTTCTGTAATACTTGTTCCAACTTGAACCGAAGTTAATTTTACTATAACTAACTTGACTGGGCGCAAAAAGCAAAGGTCCCAGTCTGGTGAATCTGCTTAACTCCTTGTTTTTCTCTATTAAAAAGCTGATATAAGAATATAGCCTAATTGGTCCAAAACATCAGGTCGCCATCACTAAAAAGCGTCAAAATAAGAACGAAATACTTACCCGTTGGGGCGGCAGTACTTGTCGAGGACTATGCGTGTGTTTCGGCGAACATGATCCATGCTTCTCTTTCCTATGAGACTTCAAACCTCGCAGCAGCCTTGAGAACGTCGTCACCTTCTTCTTGGCCGTACCCAGGCAATTGTCTACGAAAAGAATGCCTGCTTAAAATTAAATTGTTACTAACTACAGAATTGTGGAAAACGTGAGACATTAGATTTGAATTTCGACAAAGTCTATATTGTATTCAAATACAAACAATTTGATTAGTTACTGATAAAGCAGGCAAATTGTGGAATTAGATTTAGAGCTAAAAGAAAAAGCTTTGATAAATCGACAAGTAAAACACCTACCTATTAATTTAACTAACAAAATTGCTTTACACGAATTAGGTCTAAAAACGCCAGTCATGACCCGACAGTCTAGCCAACATTAGAAGGTAATAAATCAAGCACTCAAGTGCTAGGAATGTTTAAGGTTTTTCTCTATATTATAGCGTGTTTTTAAAGGTCTTGTATTATAACGTTTAATTGCTTATTAACATTGAGTGACGTAGTAAGTAATAGTAGAAAATATCAACAATGACAGCTTGCATGCATTGTTTTGTTTCCATGCACGTTTTCTTACTTTGTTAGGTTTCAATTCCTTGTGCACTTATTGTTAGTACTTCTTTAATAAACCATAACTTAACTGAGAACATTACCATTAGTTACTGTTCGGTACCGATATAGTCATTGTTGTAAAAAGAGATAGTTAGATCTCAAAAATGATTCTAGGTTATTCTAGTAAATGGAGCTTACACATCCATATAATTAATTTAATTGAACAGGCAGATCTAATGACATAAATAGACAATTAATGCTTAGGTGAACGACAGGTACTCACCGCTTGGTGGGAATTCGTAGAAATACGCCGACCGTGGACTTAGGCAACTGAAACAAAATACACTTTACATTAGCCTATTATACGAACAGGAATAAATCAATACTTCTTTATGTACTATTCCCAAAACATGAGATATTTGGAACTTTTTGTCTTTTTATTCAACAGCAATCGATAGTTCTGCATTTATATTTACACAATCTTATCACGATAATATTCATAATTCACAAGCCCCTAACAATTCTCACAAAGTCCCTACATCGAAAAAAAATAATTGATAAACAAAATCCACCAGTTGCCGTAATCAGAAATACACAACAACGATATTGCGGAAAACGGAAAAGATCAGACTAAGCAAAATATTCGGAATTCGGAAAATGGGAAATTAATCGACTTCGGCATTAACAATACCCGCTAATGATAATTGTCCGTAAAATGAGTGGCGGTTAATGAAATCGTAAATTTTGTAAAGAGTTCGTTTTGATGTGTCGGCGCTCTTAATCAGCTCCGATAATTGAACGTTTAAACAGACGTTAATATAATATAAACGAGTACACAATTAATACGTCTGGTATTTTAAATGTTATTTTAATTTCGTGTTATTGAATTTGAAAATGTGACTGTCAGCAGAAAATTGAATATTGATTGGTACTCGCGGAAATGGAAGTCGTTCTTTTCAGGGATTTATTATTGCGTATGCCAATATAATTATAAGAGTTTATACCATAGGTTATAATGAAAATTGATCCTGAATACTAAATTACAAACGGCATTCAATTTGTTTTCGGTACCGTAGTACCTTTTAACTGAAAAAAAAGTACCGAAACATTAACAATTATCGAATTTCAAGACGCGTATTTCCAAACAATGGTTCAATATCGCACATGTTTCAGTTCGCAAACCCAATATAAAGTTGGGATCGGGCAATAAATCAGAATGAGTATCATATCGCCACCATGCAATGCCGCGGATGCAATGAATATTGATTTTCTCAACAATTTAGTTCAACACTGGTAATAAATTTATATCAATTTCGATTTTGTTGGTATGTTCACACGGTTTATCAAAAGCTTGCCGTGGGTTCTAAATCAGATGTTTGATTTATTATCCAATCATAAGTTCAAAACCCTATTCCAACAGTTTTCCATAAAGCTGGCTGGTCAAAATAAAGTATTACTATACAAATAAATCACAAATACTTATGAAAAAGGTTTTCACACCAATATTTCCAGATTTATCTTCCAAACAGGTAAATCTAACAATTTTAAGTTGTATTAATTTCGTAGAAAATTATTTTAAAATTACATTAGATAATTATTTCTTTATCTAATCGCAAACTTTCTACACAGACACAATAAATACTTCATTCCACGAGCTATAACTATTTAATTGTCGTTCAACACCACGATTTCCAAAGCGGTCTTCATTTGAAACCCATAAAGTTCAATTTAAAGACGCACGTATTAACTCTCACTCGGTCATGACAAAGCCAATAATTGTCAGGCGACTCATAAAAGCTATATGAAACCGGACCTATGTCGAAACGTAATCGAATCTAGCCAACAAAGCAGATAGCGAATCAGAAATAACGACACACCGCACATACTACAGTACTTAGATAAATTTCGTCTAGTTAGGCCGCGTATCACGGCATTTCTTGCGTTTCCCGTATCTCGACGCCCGTAATCGCGTACCTCGTTTGTAGGATTCCTTTCTGTGCGTATCGTGCGTTAATTGAGTAAGGAGTACGCATATCGCCCTAAAAGCCAGTATACACTATACAGCCTGTATCTTGGTATTTTATTGATTTAAGCAGTTAAACACAGCTTTTGATTACTGGCTGGTAATATTTGTTCAGTCGTGTAAATATTATAAGAACACTACACAAATACGTGTGCTTGGAGCATAAGAGGACCGGTTGCATCGACATTATTGCAGTTCCTGGGAATTTCTTTGATGAAAGGAATTTCTCTTGCTTGACTTCAATAAACAGAATGTATGTTCAGTAATATTGAACCTGCATGTAATCTCCAATTTATGAAGCATGAAACTAGAGCAAGCCAAGTTAGAATATAAATACTTATTTTCTTTAGCCTAAAGGTTTATTATAAGTGTGTTTCGCGAAGATTTCTCTACTGAAGATCGAACTTCAACTTTTTTTAAGGTCTCTCGCTAATAATTATAGGAACGATAGATACAATAGGTACTAGAGAAGTGCAATATGATGATAATAATATTTAAGAAATATTCAAACAATAGGTAAATCACTTTTATATTTAAGTATGTTAATATCATACTGTTAAGATCGTTAGTCTCAGCGAGCGTTCCCATCATTTGACACAAAATTATTTTTATGAATGGTATGTTTCACAGAGTACGGAGACTCGAAAGCGTCGCTCCTAGGAATAGGGGTACCTATGGAAAGTGTTAAGACTGCCCCCCTCTCAACACTTTTCCAATTTCTTTCCTCTAATGATGTATTGAAACAAACATTGAAGAAGGTCTGTGACAGAAGTTATACACTCAACGCACTTTCGCTAGTACAAATTTGATTAGTATAATCTACGTGGCCTTTTTTGACTACGTGGAAGTCGGCTTCCAGTCTTACTGGTTGAAGCTGACAACCATTATTGTACAGACCACGGCCCAACTTAGGCAAGCTCGGCTTATTCTGAAGATCGACGCGAGCAGATATTACTGTGTAGCCACGACTATTTCGCCACGACTATTTAGCCACGACTATTTAGCCACGACTATTTAGCCACGACTATTTAGCCAAGACTATTTAGCCACGACTATTAAGCCATGAGCTCCTCATAATAATTCAATTCCTTTATTTCAATCATCAATTTTGGATTGGGTTGTGGAGATCAGATTTAGGCAGTCGTTCCATTTAAAATACGGGTATTCAGCTGCATCTGGTTAGGCAAGAAGCCGCCTCCAACATAGTTGGGAAAAAGGCTAGGCAGATTATGACACGGCCACATTATCTCTGGGCCCTTCATCATCATCATCATCTGCCTAGCCTTTTCCCAAACTCTCTTGGGGTCGGCTTCCAGTCTAACCGGATGCAGCTGAGTACCAGTATTTTACATGAAGCGACTGCCTATCTGACCTCCACAACCCAGTAACTGGGTAATACGATACCCCTTGGTAAGACTGGATGTCAGACTTTTCTTTTGGCTTCTGACTACTCGTAACGACTGTCAAAGATCTACAAATGACAGCCGGGACCAACGGCTTAACGTGCTTTCCGAGGCACGGAGGAAACTCGGTATGTAATGATGGTCACCCATCCACGGACCAACCTCGGCAAGCACGGCTTGACCTTAAAGATCGACCCGGGCGGCTGTTATTATTTAGCCACGAGCTCCTCCCTGGGCCCTTCATCATCATTAGCCTATAATGTTCCCACTGCTGGGACTCAGGCCTCCTCTTCTATAAGAGGAAGTGGGCTATAATCCACCACGCGGGCCCAGTGCGGGTTGGTAGATGTCACATGTCTTCGAATTTTTGGTTCTAGGACATGCCGGTTTCCTCACGATGTTTTGCTTCACCGTTTTTGAGTGCAGCGATGATGAAATAAATTACACAAAGTAATGCGCCTGCCTGGGTTCGAACCCACGGCTTACTGCTCGTAAGTCGGGGCTGCTACCACTGGGCCACCGCTGCTCTCCTCTGGGCCCTGCTTGAATGAAATGCCCCTCTAAAATGCCTATAGACGTATGACATTTGCTGTCATCGACGCCAGCCAGGACCAGTGAAAATGCTATCATGTTGTTCCGATTCGTATGTTGTACCTAAGTCACTGTCGGCGCTAAGATTCCGTACTCTATGGTATACACATAGAATTTACGTAATACAAACTATCGTAAAGGTTCGTTAGTTCGTCTGTTTAACGTGTCACATGTAGGCGTACGGTTATTGTATTTAAATATTTAAATTGTTAGTCGTCAAACTATAGTGGTTTGATAAAGTGGTGTATTTTATTGAAGGGCACAAGAGGTGATGTTTGATTTATACGTAGAGACGATATTTTATATTATTTTAATGTGAAATTGATAATATTATATATTCATGTGTGATTGTCACTGCTTGGAACACTATTAACGCACATTGCATTTTATTATGTTTGTTAAATTGCTTGGTGATCGACATTTACGTTACGTATTATGTATTTATTTTATGGTTATATTGTTTTTTCCGTTCTGTATTGATGACTCCTCAAAATCAAAATCAAAATCAAAATCAAAAGTCATTTATTCAAACTAGGCTGATAATCAGCACTTTTTGAACGTCAAAATTACAAGAGACAGTCCCCCAAAACGCCCGCCCTTCGCCACTTCCTAGTGTTTTAGCTGGGAAGAAGAAGTGTCCTGACACACATAACTAACTAAAGCAAATTAGTTGTTCACAAATCTGCATGTTTTATAATTATAAAAAGACTCCGGACTGTCTGGACACAGGTTGGCCGAAGCAGGGCAAAACCTGTTCAGGAGGAAATTCATAGATGACTCTGCCCTGGAGTGTAACGTGGTGTACCACAAATGAAAGAACACTTAATATTGTGTCCTGCCTGTCCTGTTTTTTTTAAATAAGCGTTACTGATGGACAAAACTAAAAGTGGTAAACTCGTCGCCAAATTTAGATTGAATGAAGTTAGATTGCCATCAACATGGCACGCTTAGAAGATAATTTAAAAAAAAAACACCCAATACCGCGGGTGTTTCGATTCCATACATCCTTTAATGTAGGTTATTTAGTGACATTAATAATTTCAAAAACAAAAGGCTTAGGTACATTACTCAGCTTTACAAGATAATTTTATTTCGAGTTGAGAATTTTCAACCGTAACTTTGTTCACACAAGCAGAGAAGGGTATCCTTATATTTTAATACTTTAAGGAGTCGCAAGCTTTGATGCTTGGTCGGATGCAAAGAGTTCAAGGTTCTTTAAAGGCATGTCGTTATTTAGGAATTCGTTCATTTATATTTCAGGAAATGGGAGAAAATTTGCAGTTACCCCTAAAACTTTTTGTACATTAATCAGCAGGCAGCGAGAGATTTTTTTATGAAGGAGGCTGGTTTATTTGATTTATGATTCCTATTTCCCCTTTTTTGGTGATGATCTATGAAAAACAAAAGCTTAGAATTAATTATTTCAATACTTTTTGTTGCAATTGCAACTGACATTCAGATTTCAATATTTGGACTTATTCATTGCTTGGACTTGTTGACTTGTTTTGGCATTCTCCTTCTCGATGAGCTGTTTTCCAGTGTAGTCCGTATGAGCCTTCACAACTGTACTTTCAGTTGAAGTCTTATTTATTTAGGATCTCCGACAAAGGGTGTACACAGATCATGAGAAATAAATTGTGGACGACAAAAGTCTCACGTAAGTGTACGCCTCCACTCAGACCACAGCATGCATCATAGAATTTTTACATTTTAGCTTACAAATCCGAATGTTCTCCGAAGCTCCGAAAGCTTCAAAGAAGGACTTCAATCATTACAATATTTTGGAGAATATACATAGTAGGTACAATCCAAAAATATTGACATCAAAACAACTGCCCCCCTACATGACCTTCTTTAGCTTCAAATCCTCTCCATCAGCCCTGTGAGAGCTAAATTGGTACTCAGAATCAGTTAACAAGACGTGCTGCTCGTAAACGTGTAGTTTATAAACTAGTATCTTTCATTAGTGCTACAGATAGGTTAAGCGGTGTTAATGGGGTGGTCTGTTATTCTGGTTAATACTGCAAGATATTATGGATATTATTTACTTATTTATTATTCACTTGCAGCCGCGTAGACTAAAAGCTGTTATTATATATAAACTTGAACACTATTGTATAGAATCTGGTTCTTCTAACCTAACAGACAAATGTGTTGCTAGGGAGTTTGTTCCGCCACTTCTTCTTCCTAGCTAAAACACTAGGAAGTGGCGAAGGGCGGTCGTTTTGGGGGACTGTCTCTTATAATTTTGACGTTCAAAAAGTGCTGATTATCAGCCTAATTTGAATAAATGACTTTTGATTTTGTTCCCGAGGCAGATTTTAAAGTGAAACATGAACGTAGAATTAAATAATCAGCAACCTTAAAATTTCGTGATTATTTCGGGATTCCCCGACTTCTTTTCAATATTAATCATGCGTGATCAGCTGTAGATAAAACTAAACTATTATCGTAACATTACTCGTCACGCTTATATTTCCTGGAAGCGTTAAGTATAGGTGTACCCCGTAGGCCCGCACATATATCTCACCCTCGCTGTATTTTTGAGCTAACCTTTATTGCGGCATATTAAAATTCAGACTTTATTCCAGGTAGACCCTTATTGCGTGTTAGTCAAACGCTGTGTGTACCGCTTATGAATTTAACCCAATAAACATTTATAAAACAAACAATTGAAGCAATAAAAGCCGTTAACGTACACCTTTAAATAAACCGAATTTATTATAACTGTTACTAACTAAAACAACGATAAAATAATTAAATTTTAATTAACCGGACATCTGGTCCGTTTAATGGCAAACTACTGCATATTATAATTTTTATTGCATTAGCAATAAAAGATAAAGGATCTAGCTTAATGCTGACCAGGAGCTATTTGTGGAAATACTAGTGCACATTTACTATGCTAATATTTTCTCTACTGCACAATAATTGTCAAATTATCAGCACGTAAACACCCACTGCAGAACGGTGTATGTTCTGCCTCTTCAAAGACCGGATGAGAGTATATTGCTAGTAATCACTGACTTGGCGAACAGATTGGTGATTAGAATACGTCGTTAGCTCTTATTATCGAAGGTACAGGAGAACCTCTGAAGACCACATTCTAACAAATAATGTAGGTCTAAGGGCTGGTATTTTTTTTAAAGAAAACACTGCAAAATTGTGTTATTTTCTAGAAAGAAAGACGATGTTAGAAGACACTTACTTCCTAAATTTATTAATTACCATAAAAAAGCTAACCAACATTATCTGACAGCTAAAAAATATAGAAATGCACAGTAATAGAGAGGGGTCTCCATTTTGTATAATCAAATCTACAACTCCCGAACTACCGATTAACGAACGCCCACAAAGTCTGTATTACCATAAATAATCTCTATTTGCAATCGAATAACACCTTTACGAGTAATTCATTAGGCGAACTAGTGGTGCAAAGATCTAA
The DNA here is from genome assembly GCA_963082945.1 of Cerastis leucographa. Taxonomy (NCBI): domain Eukaryota; kingdom Metazoa; phylum Arthropoda; class Insecta; order Lepidoptera; family Noctuidae; genus Cerastis; species Cerastis leucographa. The sequence goes on along the minus strand of OY720356.1, from coordinate 11,368,691 downwards.
TTAGCATTGTAAGACATGCTAGATCGGATGCGTGGGCCAGTGACGCGGTTTCCTTGGTACAAATTTATGGGAACACCCCCGCAGCTCGCTCGGTCGAGAAAGCACCAGATTTTAATAATATTCCTGACTGTACTTAGGAAGTTGTTAAGTTTTATATTTGATTTTTTTAAATCGCGTTTTCTTAGGTTGGTCCGTGGGTGACCACCCATTTCATACCAAGTTTCCTTTTCCATGTCTCGGAAAGCAGGTTAAGTCACTGGTCCCAGCTGTCAATTGCAGATCTTTGACAGTCATTACAGGTAGTCAGTAGCCGGGAAGTCTGACAACCAGTCTTACCAAGAGGTTTCGTATTACCCCGTACTAACTGCGTTGTTGAGATCAGATAGGCTGCAATCGCTCTATGTAATACTGGGATTCAGCTGCATCCGGTTAGACTGTAAGCCGACCCCAACATAGTTGAGAATTGGAAAAGGCTATTATAGGCAGTTGAAACCTGGCTGGATCAATCAAATAAGTAATGATTGAGAATCGTTTGTGTGTGTAAGAATTATCTAATTACGAAATCATCAACAACACGTGAGTTATCTCAGTAAAGAATATTTACCTTCCCATTGCAACATCACTCTTCTTAGTTTAGCCAGGCTCTTCTTGCTTTCCAATTATTATTAGCTAGCCAAAAGAAGGAAAGGCTTCATTTCTTCCAACGGTCACGATGCTGTGCTGCTTCTTTCTTGTTGTTGTAGCTTAAAAATCTCCCCAACTCTAACAACGGGCTTTCAGGTGTAAAACGACAATTAACACGCTTGACAGATGTGCTGTGAACCGTGATTAACGCAGTCACTAAGAGCATGCACGGATGAATATATCGTCCATCATGCATCGTGCGTCCACCTGTAATAATGCCTTAAACGTTGACACCGACGTTACGGTGTGGGTGGCCTATTTGCCGCTGAGAACTCTGCTCGGCCCATTTGGAGACCAATTTAGGAGCTAAATATAGCGTAGTGGTGGCAGATATTTTTGGGATTTTCTATTTGTGGATAATATTTGCACAGGATTGTTACTATGTTTTTTAGCTGAAAAGGGAGACCATATACAAATGTGTGTTTTCAAGCAAACCAAAATCTATTAAGTCATTCATAACAATCATAATATTACATCACGCCTAAATTATCCCAAGGGTTGAGTAGATTCGTACCCATAGAAATATATTATAAATATGGGCGTACCCTTTTGCCACACTTTGCCATGTTTAAGTTCCATCTATTTGCAAAGATCCTCTTCATAATTATGAATAACGTAAATAAGGTGAATTCAAACCGAACTATCATATATTTTAATACAAGTCTGAAAATCAGTAATAAGACTACTTAACATAAATTTTCACATCAATATAAGAGAGAATTTATAAAATCCCCACGCAATATCTTGTCAGTCAGCTGCGACAGCCTAACAGTAAATAACTATTACATGAACTATTTCCAAGTATAACAATACGCTTTTCAAACATAATGTATTCATCACAGGCTTACATCATGTCTATTATGATATAGCATTTGTATTCGTCGTGTCATACACGAACCATTTTTAATCTGTCATGGGAGTTTTATTTTTCTCAAAAGTATTACAAGCAATGTGTGCTGCACATTACTCATATTTCTATTTAACCCTCAGACAACGCTGATGTTTGTATATTTTTTTTATATATTATAAATAAAAATAATGAAATAAAATTATGGAAGGATTTTCAACTAAAACAACTCTTTTCGTCAATGACCTAGAAGGTTAAGTTGCATTATTTTTATTTTATATGCCACATTATATTTTGACCCTCTAAACGCTGCAAGATCTAAATGACCCTGTCCTCAATTCTCGTGAACATATTGAGCCAGAAAATAAATTGTTTTTCATCCATAAATCCTGAATTACAGTTACCTTATTAGTTCTAGTTTAGTAGCCAATAAAGATTGTCCTGCATTTAAATACGGTCTTAACACAAATTTCCTCGTGCGAGCGCCCGGCCCGGACATATCCATCAGTCGTTAATTTGAATTTATTTTACAGGCAAGCACCGGTGTAATGAGAACTTACTTCAGCGGGCCTCAGTGTTGGGACGATTGACGAATATTTATGTGTACGCTGGGTATTTGTTTGTTTAGGGTTAGAATAAGCTTGCGAAAACATTTTCTTTGCTTCTGTAACCGATATTACGTGTGTGATTCGACAAATACATAGTCGTTACATTTTTCATATGGCAAAATTGAAAACATAATATCATCAAAATAAATATACCTTAGTATCTAAGTTAAGCCTTTCTTTCGGAAATGACGTAAGCTACCGAAAAAGCTTGTAAACTATCGTAAAATAAATCTTGTTGAAAGTTTTTTTAGGGATTCGATACGTTTTGAAATCGTTTGCTACTTGTCTAGGCCCCTTGGAGTTTAATCATCAAGTTGACTAGTTGACCGATTCGAATACAGGTTTCAACCTACTCCGTCCCATTTTCTATTCCCCCAAGAAGAATGCAGTTTGCCTCTCCCACTAACCGTGCATCACTTCGCCTATTCTCGAAACGGAGGCCGCCTCTGTCGCCAATCGAATGTCTGATTTCAATTTAGATTAGCATTTAAACATGCAGCGCAAAAGCTTATCTAACGAGTACACCTGTTAAAGTCCAAATAATTTATGACTACGTTCCTTGCTATTCTCGTTATCGTTAACATTTCGTGTAAGCCGACCGCGAATTTCCTCAGTCGACTAAGGATAAAGTTGTTTCGGCTTGCGTCGGCATTCGCAGGGTTGATTGCAAGTTATTGTTGTAATGATCACCGTTCGAGTGTTCGCAATAGTACCGTTTTATTTTTAGTCACAGTTAAGTACTTGGATTTTTTAACAAGCTGATTTAGTTATTTTTATAATGATGATGTGTATTAGTTTATTTTTGTGAATAATAGACTAAAGGTGCGGTCAAACCGACCGGATCGGACTCCGGCCTGGCGGTAAACATCAAGACTTTGTCACATAGTTAATTTTATTTTTATTGTTATTGTTTTGGAGGAGTAAGAAATCCCAACGAATACCTCGATTGCCTCACTAGTTTGTGAAACATTCGAGGTAGTGCCGGACTCGAACCGGCTAAAACCACACACCTGCCCTGCCAGTGTTCCTCTTATATGATTTAGACGTTGTTTGCAACTGATTGTTAAAAGGCTAAAGAGACCACGCTCAGTGCGCTTAATTATGACGATGTTGCTTTAATACTGTCTACAAACTCCATTTGACTATTATATTATTTACTATTTATACTGTTTTTCTAGGTCATTAAATTAGGTACCTAAAACCTAACATTACAAAGACCAGTAATATTGTAATTGTAAGTTTTGTAAACCCGTTATGTTTGATTTTTGGTGTACAATAAAGTATTAATCTATTCTATCCTATTCTATTCTATTCTAATATTGTATTATTAAATATAAACGTTTATTGCCAGCATAAAATATTGTACTAGAAGGTAGTTTTGCATATGTATATGCAATTGCATTAAGCTTGATAATACCCTGACGTTTACTGGCAGCTTAATGCAGTTGCCAATCCCAGATGATTAAGTTTCATCTGAAGCCTCACTCGCGGAACGTGTTCATAAAATTTATCGATAAGGTATTAAAAACATGATTGTTGTAATTGCTTTTAACAAAAGAATTTAATATTTGGTAGGTACGTCAGCAATGATGACTAGTAAAATTTCATGTTTTTGGAATTCTTAAAACTTATATTTTTTTTAAACATACCTAAAGTATTTCCGGATAATCCTATTTTTTTTTTCTTTGTCCGTCGGGTAGTTTATTGAAAAGTATTGGACACGTACATCCAAACGCAAATCAGTTCTCTATGGCGTTCCACAAGGAAGTGTCCTGGGCCCTTTACTATTCATAATTTATATTAATGATCTTCCGAGTGTAACAAATAACCCGATGTCACTTTTTGCCGATGATAGCACAGTAACTATTATATACAGAGAAAATCAAAATTATGAAGATGAAATAAATGATACAGTTGGTTCCATTATTACGTGGCTAAGTAATAATAATCTTAAAATAAACATTGATAAAACAAAATTAATGATATTCAGTCAGCGTTTGAACATTAATAATAACTTGAATATACGAAATAATAACAAACAGATATGTAAAGTGGATGTAAGTAAGTTTCTAGGGGTCATAATAGATAAAAAATTAAACTGGAAGCCACATTTAGAGGAGTTAAGCAAGCGACTGAGTAAATCAGCCTATATGCTCTACAAAATCGCTCCTGTGCTGGGTGTGGATGCAAGGCTCACGGCGTATCATGGCATAGTCGACCCTCTTCTGAGATTTGGTGTTATCTTCTGGGGAAACTCAACCCTCAAAGAGTTAATATTCAGATCACAGAAGAGATGTATTAGAACCATGTTCGGTTTAAAAACAACCGACTCATGCAAGCCTTTCTTTGTAAAATATAAAATTTTTACCCTCCCATCACTTTATATCTATGAAATAGCGATGTTCGTAAAATCAAACCCGCATCTGTTTAAAAAACAATCTGATTTAGATAACCGTAACCGGCGCGATAAATATAGGCACAGATTGTGTGTGAGACCATCCAATACAGCACTAATGCGTAAAAGTGTTTTCTGTATGGCACCACGTATATTCAACCACCTTCCACGGGCACTCAGAGATATTACTGTAACGAACTTATTTAAAAAAAAACTAAAAGAGTACTTAGTAGCCAAATGTTTCTATAGTATTGCTGAGTTTCTAATGGAGAAAACATGCTAATTATAATGTAGGGGCGAAGTTTGGCTCTGATGACTGTTTGTTTTATCTTATTTTTTTTATCTTATTTTGATTTATTTTTTGATGTTTTTTAACTTTTGACATTTGATTTATTTTTGACATGATATTTTGTTCTACCTAATTTGATTAATGTTTTGAATTGCTTATGCTGTACCTATATTTTATATGTAATTTATTGCAATCGTTACCAATTGAACTTCAATTAACTATGTTTTTTTTATTATTTTTTAATGTTTAATAATTAATAGTTACAATGAATTAAATAATTTACCAAATGTTATTATGATACATATTTGTACACCGTAAAGGTAAAACATGACTGTGATCCTTTCTGCAATGTATTTAACATCTTGCATGCTTTGTGTGTATACTCATGTTTCTGACAAATAAATGAACTCTGAACTCTGAACTCGTATTTTTTCTTTTTTCACGTGGTCATAAAATTACGGAGATATATTGAGTTGAAATGGCGCATGACGTCACATGTAGGTAAGTTTTATACCTACTTGTGACGTAGTAAGCCTCCACTCCAACTTTAATGAGTTCTAACGATATTTTGATAAAACAAAAAATACGTGTCTAATATTTTTGTATTACCTGTCTGACGGACAAAATAGAATGTCGTTTTCTTTACCCAGTCCGATCGTGTTTTATTATTTTAAGGTTACCAATCGATTAACCTTTATATGGTTATTTGATTGGTATTAAAAAGGTCGATGGGGGGTTCAAAATGATGTACTGTATACGTGGAAACCGTTTGAACATCAGTGTTCCTTCCATTCTGTATAGTCAGCCCGTAAGTTCCCACTCCCGAGTCATAGGCCTCCTCTTTGTGAGAGGGCCTGGGCTATAATCTACCATGAGCCCAATGAGTGTTGCTGTAAATTACGTGTTTTCGAATCTATGCACTCATCATCTGCCAAGCCTTTTCCCTAACTATCTTGGGGCCGGCTTCCAGTCTAATCAGATGCAGCTGAGTACCAGTATTTTACATGAATCGATTGCCTATCTGACCTCCACAACCCAGTAACTGGATAATACGATACTCCTTGATAAGACTGGATGTCAGACTTTTGGCTTCTGACTACTCGTAACGACTGTCAAAGATCTACAAATCACAGCCGGGACCAACGGCTTAACGTGCTTTCCGAGGCACGGAAAAAACTCGGTATGTAATTATGCTCACCCATCCACGGACCAACCTTGGTAAACACGGCTTAACCTTAAAGATTGACCCGTGCGGCTGTTATTATTTAGCCACGAGCTCCTCTCTCCTCCTCTTTCGAATTTATGCACTGAAACTTGTATATTATACTAGTCCGCGGCGTCGCCTGCGTCGAGTTCGGAAATTATCCCACGGAATTGTACTAACGGGATAAAAATGTGTTAATCTAGATTATAAAATGCCTATGAGTTAAATTTTATCTAACTCAGATCAGTAATTTTTGCGTGACATCCATCCATATCCATATACATATGATACACCCATCGTCACAAACATTCGCATTTATTCGTTAGTAAGATGTCACTCACCTTTGATAGTTATGTTGCGTATTGTGCATGAGTGGTTGCGTCGGTTGTGCCAACAACAGTTGTTTTTGTTGCTGTTGCCGTTGCAGCATCTGTTTGCCGAACACGCCGTACCCGAACCCGTATATTTCGTCCTCTTCTTTTTCTGTGAGGCAGCTTGAGGGCTGTCAAAAAGAAACTAAGTATTACAAAATAATCTTATTTTACTCCAGAGTTTGGATTATTATTTTATTTTGACCTACATACAGAATGTCTTATTTATAGGTACTACTATTTCCTTCTCGGCCACTACTGAGAAATCCTGATGGAAAAACCCAATGACACTTTGCTCAACCTGGGAATTGAACCCAGGACCGCATGCTGAGTAGTCGCACTTGTGACCTACAGACCATTGAAAATTATGGTTGGTGAAACCCTATGTATGAAGATTGGAGATATTAAGGTGTTTGTCAGCATTTTGTGGGTGGAACTTTTTTATTGCTCGGCAGTGTAGTTACGAAATGGCACTATTTTTCACTTATTGTACGTTTGCACGTCTTTTGTTTATTTGTCCTAATGGGAAAGTTACCAAAAGGGATGTAGCCCCCCGAGGCAGGCCCGGAGTCTGGATTTGTGCCCGGTTGATGGCAATAGGCTCGCCCTCTATTGTTTGGGATTTAAACATAACTGTCGGAATGTGAGTGTACTATATAAGCTGCACGCCCTTCGGGGATGGCAAGCGTGATGTTCTGTGATGTTTTTATTTCCTCCAATATGTTCTTCAATAAGTGCCTAGGCATTGTAATGAAATAAAAAACTATATCAAATAAAAGTCAATAAAACATCATAAGTATTGACTGTGATAAAAGTAACCATGAATTTCTTTTATCCGTATCTTCAATAACTTTGAGCAAATTAGATTTATATGAGACAGAAGAAAGAACATACCTTTTGACAAAAGCCATAATAGGTGGCTTCACAAAAAAATCTGTATTAATATCAGACTTGATATTATAAATGCGAAAGAAACCTTCTGAAGGTAGGTAATCCGCTTTACTTAGAGTGTGTTCACAAAAAATGAAATCATATTCACAAAAACGGTTCAAATATCACTGGCAATGTTGAAAGCCTAATATTCCTGGCTAATTTTACACAAAGCGACGATTTGGCCCGCTTAGTCTGATTACATGACATGATCCTATTATTTATTCAGGCCGTTTTATCTGTGGGCCTCCGCGGGTTTCATCATTATGACCTTGGACTTTTGTCTGATGGCCGACAGAGGATTTACGTTCAAGTTCATCACGTGCTTTTACATTGTACTTGCGAAGTCGTTTTTACACTTAAGTGGGAATTTATAACATAATTTTTGTGCTTGATAAAAAGTAGGCGTACCAATGTAAGAAATGAACGTGAGAATTGAGATTGCTATAGGTAGTTATGAAGGTACAAAAGACGTATGTGCGTGCTATTATGTAGTTAAACAGATCGTATTGTTTCTTAAATTGACTAGTTAAAATTTAAACTAAACAAAGAAGTGAGAGTGAGTCCTGAAAAGTAACATCGACAAAACTGGTACCGATAACATATCATGCATGGAGCCAAAAAATTATATGAATATGGTGCCAAATACATGCTACAATCCAAAGCGTTTCTACCGAAAAAGTTTTTCATTTATATCTATCTACAAAACTAGTTCAAACTCACACATTTACGTGCACCAACAAACTACAGAAGCCAGCAAATAATAAAAAGAAACTAATGACTCTAAATCTAGAACTGACTACTTCGTGAAATTGATGACCATTCCCAAAAACAAATGAGAATCTCACTCAACTCACCGAATACTTTCCAGGCACATAAATGGGCTGCGAATGCGACGTGGTCAAGTTATTCAAAGCTAGGGAACCAGGACTTGCCGAAGGTGGAGTTTGGGGTGTTCCGGGGCCTCCTAGCACCCTCATACGAGGTGACATCTCGTCCCATTCGTGTCTCCGTAACTCTTCGAGGTGGTCTAGAACGTCGCCATAGTGTGTTGAGAAGAGGTCCGCGTATCGGGAGGCCAGGCCTTCTAGGTAACCCCGGTCTCCGTCCTGTGGAAGAAATAAAGTAGGTTATTAAATAAATAAACAGTACCTATAACTATATCATAAATAAGAGTTCGCCATTGGAAGAATATAGGCGACATGTTATGTTGTTGTTTATCTAAAACATTTTTTTGGCCTAAATGTAGTCACAACGCCCACAGAGAGGGACCCAAGGCCAATCTTTTGTGAATAATAACATATCAAAAGACGGCAGCCTTCTAGTAAACATCACTAGTCGTAGTTTTATAGTATTAGCCTGCTAGTTAAGCCATAATTATTTAAGTACGCATCATGATTTAAGCTTTGTTCCTCACAAATAGGTAATGATATGCTACTGCGTTTTAAACTAACACGTACTAAACTTGCGAAACGCTTGTAATTCAAGATTCTCACATGATAACTTTATCTGATGATATAAAACTACACATCTTTTTATATTCCTGACACTCACGTTTTATATGTCGTCATAAAACAGCTAGAACAATAAAGAACGAAACATTATTTGAATAAAATATCTGCTAACGTTTTTAACTGCTCAATAATCTGATGCATCAATCAAGCATCATCGAAAAGTTGTTGTCATAGTGTCAACTTTACCTGAATTTTTAAACAGGAACAATTTGTTAGACTTTACCAAAGAACCAATACCAATCTTAAGTCACGATAAACACGGCGTTCAATTACACAGTAATTACAACTGACACGGCAAAATTAAAGAAATTGAGAAAAAAAAACTCGTAATTATCCTACCTAGACCTATTTGCTTTAAGTGACTTTTCCGAGCAATTTCCGTTGAGTCACAAAAAAGGGGAGAATCGACGTAAAGTAAGGTAATTAAGAAGCAGAGAGAATTAAAAGCCGGTTCTTAAAATTTAAGGTATTTGTTGATGCATAATTGGTTTGGCGTGAGGTTTGAAATGTGTCAGACGAATGTACTGTGTTTTGCTACAATTTTTTACGACGACAGCAAGGTCGTGGAAAGGTCATCATAGCCACAAGATTATCCTGTACTTTGTGGATTGTTTTGACACTTTATTTAGCGAGGCTTTCTGGAAAAATGGTATTGCTTTTCGCAATTAGTGCTTCCAGCTGGAGCATGAATAGATATAAATTCAGTACGCTGAAATTGTAGCAGCCAGATCTATGTTTAATTGAATGTAAATGTACTGTCGGCTCATGAGAAGTATTGACAATTCCCACAATGACGTGCCATAAAAATAAATACAAAAGTTACAACCACGGTCGAAAGATTGTGCGGAAACAAAATAAACAGCTAAAAATAATCTTTGCCGCAAAACTCTTTCATTAAGTTGAGAAAGCTAAAGAAGAGGAATAAGGGCGGAGAATTTCTGAAATTCCTTCGGAGATAGGAAATAAATATTATTCGGTAATCTATTTTTGGAAGATTGTTTTCGCTTATAAGTTTTGATATCTTTCAGCTTTAGCTTCCAGATATGAATCTCCATTTCTTTAACGGTGTTAAAAGTCATTTTCATCAAAATAAGTATAATAAATATACATCTTTTGATGAAAATGATGAAAAATTAAATTTAGTCAAAACAGTTTAGTGTGGCGTGTTTTTGTCTCTGATTATTTAATTACAAAAATTATTTTTTGAGTGTAGGTACTAAGAACCAAATAATGGATAATTGAGTCTGAAATAAATGAATTAAATTGAAAAGGCCAAACGTTATTGAACTTCAAAAAGAAATAAATAGTTTTATTTTAATGACATAAAATCAAATATTTAACTTATCACACTTTTCAAACCTCATAACTGTTTTGCACCGGATTAGCCTTACACAATTTTACAACGTTTACCCATCGCTTTCTTAAATAAACATTTCAGATCAAGTGTTTATCTCTGCGATTCATAAGAATTTGCCAAGACAAACACTAAATCTGTTAACACTTTCCATATACTCAACCACTTCGGTGGTCTAGCTTTCATAACGAGAAAATGTTGAAAGTTTCAATGTCTTGCACGTACAGGAAACTGTAGACTATGTGACTACCACATGTCACATAGTCTACAGTTTCCTGTACGTGGTTCAATGTCTAGATATCCTCTATTACTATTTCCTTTATCATTCATTCAAACCGCGCAATAAATCAAGGGCAATCCATCAAATGGGTAAAAAATCGTAGCTGTATCATTGAAGACTGCACTTAGAATTCCACTAGCGGTCGCATTGAGTCAAAGATGGCCGAAGGTTTATTTCCATTTTTAAATGAGAGCGGCTGAGAGCTTTGTCGGCTCGGAGTTTGTGCTCTGCGTTTTAAGTGGATTAAATCGCTCCACGCTCGTAAAACCGACAAGTGCTTGAGCTAAGAATTAAAGTAACCGTTCGACTTTTGCATGAGAAAGTGCTCGCGGGACCTTGCCTCGCAGTCACTCCGCACAATTTGATGCGGCCGATTTTTATTTATTTTCCCCTGAATCCTGGAAGCTGTTCAAATGAACTCTTTGCGGACTGCGACTGCTTTGTGAATACTCAACTAAAGAAATTCATTAACACTATCCGAATGGAGTACTGCTGATTATCGATGCTTCTCACACCCGCTCTGCTTCCGTCGAAATGGAATAGTCAATGGCAAAGCTTTTGCTGACTGAAACTCTTAAAAATATAGCGGAGTGGGCGAACTAAGTCAAAGAACCGCAGTAAAAGACAATAATAAATAGCTCATGATGCTTCAGTAGAAGGCATAGTAACTGCTCTTGAATTTAAATGGTATATTTAGACCACGACCACTCGTTTAGAGCATAGAAACGGGTTCATTGAATGGTTTGCCAACGGCAGCTGGAATGTTTTCGAAAAACAACCAAACGAAAAGTTAGGTAATAGAAACAGAACATGGCATTCGGGGAATTCTTTTATCGTTTTGTTGGAGATTATTTGTGGAATAGCATTAGTTGTCTATACGACCACAAGTATCTCAGAATTGTTGTTACAAAATAAATTAATGGGCTGCATGTAAATGTTAATTAGCATGTGGTAATTTTAAAATTTATTAGTATGTGTGGTTCTTTTCCGTGTTTTCATTAAATTAATGTTGTGTACCTTTGTTAACATAATGAATAATAAATTATTATAATGTTTACGAAAATGTGTAAGTAAGTAATTGTTTTGTATTTATATTCCAGAAATTATTTTATTTATAAGGTACCAAAGTGAAGCGTTAGTATTAAAGCCTTATAAAATAATACTCTTATGTGGCAAATCGACCCCTTATCAAAAATAAGAATGTCTAGAGTTCAAAACTTGCGATCAACTCCCAGTCAAAGGAGGAAAACATAGGAATTATAATCTGGATGTTATTTTACCAAGCAAAGTGTCACCTTAAAATATCAGATTACCCAACTCCTTGGCTTAAATTAAACTTGAACACAACAAGTAACAAGGAAGACGAAATTATCAAGTTGTAAAGATCCGAAAAGCGTTAAAATAATCAATTTAGGTCGTGGGTTACTGGAGGAACGTCTGCGCCATCGAACTCAACTTTAAAATGAGTATAAATTGCAAAACTTGGGAATTATTTGCGTCGTCTCTTCGCAGAAATTTACTCAGTTTTTCCAGAGTTTCATTATAACAAGTTTAATTGAAGAGAGCGTCCGGTACATAAATTTAAACTTTTGGCATGCATTTTAATCTGCTTACCGGTAGTTAGTTGGAGGTAATGGCCACTAAATGAGTTTCTAGTTCGCTTTAAATTGTCGGCTCGTTAATAAAATAGGTGTAGGTAGGAGCGTTTGTGGTCGGGCTTGGTTGTTGCCTTTTAGCAACTTGTGTTTCATAGGTGCTCTGTGCTTGGACATTCTTGTTCCTAGGACAGTTTACACGTGTCGGCTCCACCGCAGGGGAATGCTGCACTACAATATGTAAATGAACTATTCAAAAAGTTTTACCTTCATATATAGCTTATAATAAAGTACGGGTGTTTGAATTTTTGGCTTTATTAAAAAACGAGGTTGCAGTTTACCCTTAAAACTGGTATTTCATGTAATATCATCAATAGGGTTAAAGCTAAAGCTTATAGCGAAAAGTATAAAATTAAGGGTGCGTCTCATATCATATAAAGTTATTTGGTATAAATTCATTTTAATAACGTTCACAAAATAAACGTGAGTTATACCAACTGTTGATGTAATTTCTTTAGATATAACATTTATATAGAGAACTGATTTCACATAACGTTATTGGATATAACGTTATATGAACGTTATTTAACGTTATCGAAAGTCATTTGGCCTATCGTTTAAAATATATAATATTGATACCATTTCACCTTTATAGTTAAACCCCAATTCGAAGCAAACCGACTCGGATTGGATTATATTAGGTTAGAAGGTTAAGGCGGGAGCAGAGCGGAGTGCAAGGTCCCCTCTATGTTGGTGAATCATTTGGGTTAGGTTTGGTTAGAACAGTGACCATTATCGCGCGAAGGCGAACTAGTGGAGCGAGCGTCGTGCGGGAGCGGCGTGACAGAAACGAATCGCTGCAAAACCGACTCCACGTAGTCTTGTCTGCCTTACCCCTAGAGTGTTATTTAAAATCGCGTAGGTGCGGAGGGGCGAGGCGGCCTGCGAGCTGAGTAGCAGGTGGTTTTAACACTCGCCGCCGCGGCTGAGGCTGGGCGGCGAAGCGGACCAGCAAGCCGAAGCCACGGTGGTGAGCGTGAAACACATCTGCGACGATAAGCTCGCATGGGACCGCCGGATCCCCGGCACCGGAGCCGTGGCAGAAACCATGCCTGCTGCATGTTGTATGCTTGCTGCATGTTTGCTTTGTGTTTTTACTAGGCATTTTATCATATTAGACTAAATAGGTTTTATGTCTTTTGAGTGGTATTTTAAACGATTTTAAATTCAATGCATGACAAGCTTATAAAAATTAGTTATTTTAAAATTATATCAATCGTTGATTATATTAACTGATCATTATATCGAATAAAATTATAGATTCAGTTGTTATATCTTGTAAATATTAGAGATTTTGTAATTATATCATATATTACTTACCCTAAAATTAATGTTTAACATAAAATTACTACTTCAGTACTTGTTTCAATATTTGTTCTTAAAATATACTTACTCTCTGTTTTTATAGATACTGGTATACTACAGTCAGTACTTGTTTCAATGTTTGTTCTTAAACATACTTACTCTCTGTTTTTACAGATACTGGTATACTACTAGATAGTTATTAGTACAAAGTTTAATACAATATTATTATTTTCAATTAAACTTAAACACAGAGTGCTGTAATCACTCAACATTGCATGAATCCAATTTTAGCGCATAATAAGTCTAGAAAAAATCTATAAACGATGCACTCCCAGAGGATAAAAGTACAAAATGAATATAATAGGCAGTAAAATACTGGTTTAATCGGTAATCTATGCTCATCAAGGAACAGATGCGGACAAGCTAGGAGTCACCATTAAGGCTCTGTCATAAAACTGGTCCCGGACGCTGTGGTGTAAGTATACGGCTGGACTTGCATTCTGAGAAATTTAATAAAAATAAATAATAATATATTTCGGCGCGAGTATAGCCGGACTGGATTATCGGTGACGGACACTGAATTCTTACGGGGTCCATGTCGTGTTGAGAATGGTCATTTGCCATTATTTTTAAAGAAAATCAATATTAAATCAAAACATTTTAATACGAATTTAAAAATGATTACAAAATAATGAATTAAAACAATAATTAAATTTAAACTGATGATAATATGATTCAGGCGTGAACCGTGTCACAATTAGAGTTGTGGACGGGTCGCTCGCTAGAATTTGAATGCCCCGCATCGCTCGGCGCTCCGTATTATAAAGGCCGACCCCTTCCACAACTCGCCTGATTCACTGAGTGGTGCGATGATGTCACAGAGCGTTCCGTTTCGTTTTAAGTCGTAATAATTTGCTCACGCCGACACGGCCATTCTGCTAAAAGGTCGTCACTGACCTCATAACTCTGCAATAAGAGAAAAGATACCACAGTATCAAAAAATCACACAACTATCACAATGAACGGGTCATCTTTGCCTACAACCAAACATATTATCAAGAGAAAGGAGGCCCCTGGCCTCAACAAAATCTCAATAATAACATGAAATGGTTACAACTCAAACACATTACTAAGAGCAAGGAGGCCCCTGTCCTCAACGAACTCTTAATAACAGCGTCAAAAATTCGGAGGCCCCTGTCCTCAACAAATTTTATCAGTCTCAGTTTGGAGGCCCCTGTCCTCAACAAACTGGTGTTATTAACATCAACCAAACATATTATTAAGAGAAAGGAGGCCTCCGGCCTCAACGAAATCTCAATAATAACATGAAATGGCCACAACTCAAACACATTACTAAGAGCAAGGAGGCCCTCCGTCCTCAACGAACTCTTAATAACAGCATCAAAAATTCGGAGGCCCCTGTCCTCAACAAATTTTATCAGTCTCAGTTTGGAGGCCCCTGTCCTCAACAAACTGGTGTTATTAACATCAACCAAACATATTATTAAGAGAAAGGAGGCCTCCGGCCTCAACGAAATCTCAATAATAACATGAAATGGCCATAACTCAAACACATTATTAAGAGCAAGGAGGCCCTCCGTCCTCAACGAACTCTCAATAACAGCATCAAAAATTCGGAGGCACCTGCCCTCAACAAATTTTATCAGTCTCAGTTTGGAGGCCCCTGTCCTCAACAAACTGGTGTTATTAACATCAACCAAACATATTATTAAGAGAAAGGAGGCCTCCGGCCTCAACGAAATCTCAATAATAACATGAAATGGCTACAACTCAAACACATTACTAAGAGCAAGGAGGCCCTCCGTCCTCAACGAACTCTTAATAACAGCATCAAAAATTCGGAGGCACCTGCCCTCAACAAATTTTATCAGTCTCAGTTTGGAGGCCCCTGTCCTCAACAAACTGGTGTTATTAACATCAACCAAACATATTATCAAGAGAAAGGAGGCCTCCGGCCTCAACGAAATCTCAATAATAATATGAAATGGCTACAACTCAAACACATTACTAAGAGCAAGGAGGCCCTCCGTCCTCAACGAACTCTTAATAACGGCATCAAAAATTTGGAGGCCTCTGCCCTCAACAAATTATATCAGTCTCATGGTTTGGAGGCCCCTGTCCTCAACAAACCATATCAAATAAAATGTTTGGAGGCCCATGTCCTCAACAAACTTAAATACAGAACAGTCATTACAGAACACGGGTACAAAATGCAAATAGTGTAAATGTAACTTAACTTGAGTTCACCTTCCAATGTTATAGACTAATCTTTCGCCGACACGGTACCCTGGTCGATGCATTCTCCAAGTTTCGGTGCTAACCGTAGCTGGTCATGTGCCACTTAGTTTGGTCTTCCTCTGAATAGTGTTATATAGGTAATAGTAGTTAGTTTTCCTCTTCATTAGTGAAATCGGTATCCAAATTGCTGAAAGCGTCCTCAGTAGCTTGAACCGTTGAAGGCGAGCTTCTTACTACTTAAGCATTTTGTTAAGTAACCAGAATATTCAAGCCAGTGCCTTTTATGATTTCAGTTCATATCATTAGATCATATGGTGTTTCTTGATCATCGACAATGTGAAACGTAATGACAGCGAAAACATTCTTTATCCAATGCCATTGGGGTAAGTATTTCGTCATGTTCCAGTGCTACATTGACTTTTTCAGCTTCGTTTGTCATCTTCCTAAAACATTTCTCTTCAATGTGTCCAGTTTTGTTGCAATAATTACATTTGAGTTTTGGGCGTTCCGTTCGAATCCCAGACTCCTCTCTGGTGTTTTCGCTCAGTAATGGCTTTGGGTCGTTCAGTTTGCCATTTGCTTTGTTGCAATTTGCTTGAACTGTCTTGCCACACTTGAAGCATACTATCGGTTCTTCTTGATCGTTCCTAAGCCTGGGCCGTTTGGCAGGCGGTTTGCCTTGGCGTGGTTCTTGTGGCCTGATTGTGGCTGCAACAGAAATTAATTCGGGGACAGTTGTGCACTTACTGGACAGCAATTTTGAGCAAAGATACTCATTATCCATGCAGCCAATGACGGCTTCAACAGGCGCTACGCATTTCAGTCAATCCCACTAAAACTGAATTAGTCATGTTTACCCATAAACGAACTTTAGGGCCTTATCGCCTACCTAAATTATTCGATACAGAACTTCAGGCAGCTACCGAAGTCAACACTTGGGAGTCATCCTAGACAGTAAGTAAAACTGGAGCAGTCACTTACACAACAAAATTAACAGGGCATGCATCACCCTCTGGCAGTACAGGAGGATGATAGGTAAGAAGTGGGGCCTATCCCCCAAAATGATACTTTGTCTATACTGTGTGTTGATCCGTCCCATGATCTCGTACGGGGCAGTGGTCTGGTGGCCACGCATCACACTAGTCTCAGCATCGTACAAACTTCAGCGCATGCAGAGGCTTGCCTGCATGGCAATTATAGGCTGCATGAGGTCCACTCAGACAGTTGCTCTTAAAGCCATGTTGGAGCTTCCGCCGCTCCATCTGTTCATACAACAAGAAGCAACAATGGCGGCCGCACGCCTCAGAACACTTTCAACTCTGGTGTAAAAAGACACGCAATACACCGCGGTACTGGAAGGATTCTACAACGAGTTCCCCCTGGTGAGAGCCATAAACGATCTAGCACCAGAGTCGAGCTACACGATAACTGACTAATGCTTGCACTGACTGGACAAGTCCACTCAAATCTGTGTGGTTCTTTCTTCAAAAGACCATTTCAGATACTAATCTGCATAGTCCTCATGTAAATTGAGGAATGTCTGGACTTTAAAAGAGTAGCAAGTTAACAGAGAACCTCTGAGTTTGTTTCGGCTGTTTCTTCTCAGAGTAGTCAGGTACAAAACACCGGCCCCAAATAGTTAAAAAAAAATGACGTGTAAAAGTGTTTGTAAAAACCTACTTGCAAAATAAACATCATTTATCATTTACCCAAACAATTTATATTCGACAAAAGTACAAGATCCAGCTCCATGAGGACCACTGCTGTGAGGTGTTAAATCCAGCTGAGCTGCGGATCTTCACGAAGGATCTCAAAATACATATAGCCGTAACACTGTGGGTCCATAACACGGTATTTCAGGCAGAATGCACGGGTATTTCCCTAGCCGCATCAGCCATCCTAGCAAGAAAGGTTGAGGACTACTATTCGCATACTTTTAGACAGCAGGGCTGAACTGTTAGCACTAGACAACCACACGGTCGACTCCGGGTTAATATAAGAGTGTCACCAGCGCCTAAACCAGGTCGGTAATCACAACAACATAGCCATACAACGGATTAAAGGTCACAGCGATTCCCGGGGCAACGATGCAGCGGACGAACTCGCCAGAACGGGTTCGAGCATGGCAGCAGTGGGTCCAGACTCCTGCCACTGTCCTTCGGGTATCTACGAACTCTGGTAAGGAAATGCACCAATGAACAACACCACAAACTGTGGCAACACCACGGTGAGTGTAGGCAGGCCAAGGAAGCACTTCCTACTATAGACGGCCGCTTTACCAAGCGAGCTCTCCGGCTGACAAAGCTACAGATCCGCACAGTCACAGCCGCCATCACTGGGCTCAGCTCCTTTAATAAACACCTCCTTGTCCTAGGAGTCACAGATAGCCCACTGTGCAGAGCCTGCATGGAGAAAAACGAGACAGCAGCCCACGTGCTTCTACACTGCCTAGAGGTTGCAACTTAGAGGGCAAAGTACTTCGGTAACCCTCGGGGAACTAGGGTGGATCGAATAAAGTTCCCACCCATACGCAAAGTACGCGCTTTAGACGTGGAGTTGCGGAAACCAGCCCGCTATACAATACAATGCAATGGCTTCCACAGCGTCAGTATCTTTATTGCCGCTTCTCACTCGTTTTCAACTATGCCACCTTCGGTTATCGATTCTGCTAGATTAGACATCAAATTAGAAGTTGCTCACCTTATGGACATCAGTGGAGTAACGTGCTTCAGGTTCGAACGTTTGTATCAATGCTTCTCGCATCTCCCTCCAGACAGGTGATTTTACAAGCCACGCATCACCATTAGTCTTAGCTCGTCCTTGCAATAGACTCGCTATCTTAATACAAACTTCGTGGTCAGCCAACTCCCGGTGTGCTTTGGCTCGATCGACGTGCTCGCACCAGTCTCGAATTGGGACATCACCATCTGGATTGTAGGATGCTATATAGATGTCACGTAATCTTGGTCTTCGCGTCGGAGCTACAGTCTTATTTATCACCCGTGGCCAGCATCTGTTTTGTGCTAGAGCCATCCGTTTCTCCATCATTGAGGGTGGATGGGACCGAAGATATGTCCCGGTTGATCCCGCTTCTGATTTCGGCGCGAGTATAGCCGGACTGGATTATCGGTGACGGACACTGAATTCTTACGGGGTCCATGTCGTGTTGAGAATGGTCATTTGCCATTATTTTTAAAGAAAATCAATATTAAATCAAAACATTTTAATACGAATTTAAAAATGATTACAAAATAATGAATTAAAACAATAATTAAATTTAAACTGATGATAATATGATTCAGGCGTGAACCGTGTCACAATTAGAGTTGTGGACGGGTCGCTCGCTAGAATTTGAATGCCCCGCATCGCTCGGCGCTCCGTATTATAAAGGCCGACCCCTTCCACAACTCGCCTGATTCACTGAGTGGTGCGATGATTTCACAGAGCGTTCCGTTTCGTTTTAAGTCGTAATAATTTGCTCACGCCGACATATATTTTAAATATTTTTATGTTTGCTTACTGGCAGAAACTGGAATTGTAATTATGCATTCCACGGTAGAAGATTTTATCAATCAAAGGTACATTTTAATAGAAGTTCTTCCTAGTCATTACTTATACAAGCAAAATAATGATCATATTGAGACATTTCTCAATATGATCATTATTTTTCCTCTATCCCAATTAATTTGTGGTTAGCGCAGCATGTCTTTTCTTCCATACTTCTGTAAAACTCGTCATCTCATCAGACACCTTCTTCCATGCCATATCATCCTTCACACAGTCCATCCATCGTTTCTTTGATCTTCCTCCACTCTTATAGCCTACATTCATACTCAAAACTTTCCTCATGACATTCTTTTCAATATGTACAACGAATTAATGTTTAAGAAACCTTTTTAATGATCGACTTACCGAGTCAAATCCTGCTAAGCACCTCTGACTAAGCTTTGGTGACGACCAACCAGAATCACAATTGGATTATTGCAGTTTCATCTGTATAGCTACTATTATAAGGTATATTTTAAAATGTATATTCTGTTCATTCTTCTCTTCTGCTGTTTTCTGTAAATAATAACCTTACTTTTACAGCGAAAGATCTATAAACGACTTTAGGTATTTAAAATTGTATATATTTGCAAAACATCGCAGTTAAAACCACACACAATGATGCAGATAATATCACACATTAAAGCTTTAGGACTTTAAAATTCGCCGACATTATACATAATAGGATAACATATTTACTTATTTGTTTATTTTAGCTCTTTTTAATAAAAACTAGGCCAGTACACTTTTAAAGTTGAGTAACAAAATTACATTTCTTGCAAAAAGAAGAAACACTAAGCAGTAAATTTCCCAATCATAGTCCCCAAACAGTGCCAGTTACTTACTCCCCAGCTTTCCTAGTTAGCCGCGGCGGTCTGTGACAGTCCAAGCCTTTGTGTGGCAGACGCCTGTCGGCTCATGTTGTGCCATTACATCCATTGTATGCTGGGTTCAACGGACCCTAAGGTATTCGATGCAGTATTAATTATCCGACTGAGAAGAAGGATGGTTATGTTATTTTGTCAAGCCAGCTTTGAGTCTAGTATTTTGATCACTGTGGTTTCGTTTACTAAGTATGTAAAACATTTTGACTCTTAAAGGAAATTATTGAAGTCTCCACGCTATGGGGTGCCTGAGGATGGAATTTGACGATGAGGTAGCACATGAAAAGAGTACCTAGAAAGAGGCCTTCGGCCAGCAGTGGGACATTAATGGCTAACAAACAAATAAAAAAAAACAAAAGGTTATAGGTATCTAAGTTTACAAGTCTTCAGGTAATCAGACTACGAAAAAAAAAAAAAACAATCATTCTACAGACGTGAATTTCTTTAAACCTAGTTACAAAATAGAAGAAAACTTAGTCTATAAAGCAATTGCCAATAAACAATAGGTGTGCAGTACAAATACAGGAAGAAGGTACATACCTGCCACCCCATTTAATCCCAATGTCGTTTGATACACTATCCGCGGGAAGAGAGGGGGTGGTCTTTTCGTCCCAGCACCATAGGTAGCAGTGTAACAGGATTAATTTATCCGAGAAACGCGATAGCTAAGGAAGGTTTCCACATAAGATGTACTAGGCTCGCAGTAGAGAGAAGAGATGTTTGTTTTAGTGATCGTGAAAACTTTATGCGACGGACTATCGATTTGTATTGTGCCTTTACGTTCCGTCTGAACGAAACAGAAGCTTTAATACATTTATATACTTGAGCCGAAGAGTATTTTGTAGTTTTCTTAAAACAATTTACTTTTGTTTTAGATTTTAGATACGGTTTTGCGACTATATTGAGTGAAGATATAACATGAACAAGTGAGTAAGTTCACAAGTATAAAAATGACCTTGGATAAAAAAGTTTTTCACTTTACAAGCATTGGACCTAGTTTTCCGAAAACAGATTTCATGACGTACAGTACTAATTATAAAGAGGTTAAATTTGTTCCTAAGTTTGCATGAACGGGTAATTTTCGGAACTACTGATTTGATTCCGAAAATTCTTTCATTTACGGAATGCCACATTATCCCCTACTGTCTAAGGCTACATTTAAGAGATTTCCGTGGGTTAATTTCCATACATAACGAAGTCGTGAGCAATACGTAGTTATAAATAAGAAAATTAAACGCAATCGTATTTTTGATAAAGATGTCTATATTAACCTAGTATTTTAACGATAATTGATTCAAAACCAGTTTACAAGATTTAAAGCGTCAAAGATTATGCTGTTACTTTAATTCCTTACATTAATGACGAGTCATTAACATAATTAACTTCAAGTTTAGGAACGAAATCATTCACAGTTAATTTTACGATCGAGTTTCATGTAGGAGGCCGTGGATTTAAGGTATTCGGAAGAGTTTTATCTACAATCAACTTTTAGGATATTATTAAAAACTGGGGCTCATAGCTCTATAATTGAGTGTGTTTTTGTTTCATGCAGGCTGATCTGACAACAAAAAAAAAACGAAAAATTGTGTTACAGCATTTAGCTGTAAAATATAAATATCTAAGTATAAATTATATACCACTTTGTTATACCTATATTATTTCTAAGATTTATGTTGTATTGTACTAATACTTTCAATAAAAAAAACATTATTATTATTTCCTTTATTCGTTTTACAAACATACATTTTTAAATATTTTTACAAAATTATATACAAAAACATTTAAAAATATAAAAAATAGTAGCCCACTGGCATCGGGAACAGGGTATTTATATTTATTTATTATATAATAATAATAAGTATAAATTATCTGTAGAAACAGATATTTCCAATCAGCTTTTTTTTTTAAAGACATTTCGAAAATATTTTTTAGTACCATATTAGACCTATGTATCCTGCTAATGCGTATTTGGTTTCATTCAAATCGGTTCAGTCATTTCGGAAAAAAAGGACTTGAAAGTTTGTATGCAATGTCGTAAAGCGTAAACGCTCTTAACTAAGCAAGCTTCATCACTGTCATGAGAGCAATATGAATAAAGATTGAAAATATTTCTTACCGTATTAACGTTATTTATATTAAGATAATATGAATAGGTTAACTTTTGACTCATACGGTAAAGTAAGGCTTGCAGTTTTCATTAACTATCCGAAAATTATGGAAAAGAATTTGCAGTCGCGCAAACAGGGAGCCATAATGAAAATATTTAGTAAACTTATAAATTGAAACAATCCATTACGACCAATCTATCAGTAACAACATTACCAAAATAACCTACCCAAAGCTATTCCCAACAAACATTTTCTAAGCTCCTTTATTCAGTAGCTCGCAATTATTGGAATAGCGAATACTATTAAGAGATCACGAATCTAAAATAGCATTACACGCCAAGCATGAAGAGAACAAAACACAAAATGGTAGACAATGGACACAGTGGCGCTACTTAACTTGCATTAGGAAAGAGAATTTCTGAAATAGAGTGAGCGAAAATAAGGTGAAAAGAATTACTGTTTTCCTTAGAATGTTGGATGACCGTAATTATTTCAGCTGTGGAAATTATCATTAACTAGCTGTCCCGCGCAACTTCGTCTGCGTCACATTTTCCCCGTTTTCGCAACATTTTTCATTGCTGCTCCGCTCCTATTGGTCGTAGCGTTATGATATTATTAGCCTATGTCCTTCCCCAGGTTGAAATCTATCTTCTTGCCAAATTTCATTAAGATCCGATCAGCCGTTTAGTCGTGAAAAGGTAACAAACAAACAAACATACAAACAGAGTGACTTTCGCATTTATAATATTAGTATGGATGTCTAAATGATTTTTAGACCGTCTCGTTAGTCGAGTGGTCGCAAGTGCGATTGCCGGTTCGGCCAAAGTGTTTATGGGTTTTTCAATAAGGGATTTCTTAGTAGTAGTCATGGAGTCTGGATGTGTGCCCGGTTGTTAGCAATAGGCTCGCCCCCTATTACATGGGACTTAAACATAACTGGCGAAATCATCATCATCATCTGCCTAGCCTTTTCCCAAACTATCTTGGGGTCGGCTTCCAGTCTAACCGGAGGCAGCTGAGTACCAGTATTTTACATGAAGCGACTGCCTATGTGACCTCGACAACCCAGTAACTAGGTAATACGATACCCCTTAGTAAGGCTGGATGTCAGACTTTTGGCTTCTGACTATTCGTAACGACTGTCAAAGATCTACAAATGACAGCCGGGACGAACCGTGCTTTTGGAGGCACGGAGGAAACTCGGTATGTAATTATGGTCACCCATCCACGGACCAACCACGGCAAGCACGACTTAACCTTAAAGATCGACCCGTGCGGCTGTTATTATTTAGCCACGAGCTCCTCCAACATTTTCTTTGTTAAGTTGCTGTTTTTGTTAATTGCGAGAAGTAATTTATACTTCTCGCAATTTATTGTCAGTTTCAAAATAGGCTACAAAAACAATGTCTAGAATAATTTCTTACAAACTCTTATATATTACTTTTCCCATTAACAGAAAGTACCTGAGTTGATAGCTGTCATGTGTGTTTTCAATTACTTGATAATACATGGGTACATGTGGGCGAGAGCTCTCGTCTCAAAACTCTCGGGATTCAAACTTCTCGTTTCGTTCAAACAAGAGTTTTTGAGTGTCGGCTTTTACGAAAAACGGTGTTTCTTCGTTGCTCTGAATAAGGAGGAATTTATTATCCTGTGAGATACCGGTGACTAGGTGAAAGTTTTATTGATCCTACTTTTAAAACAGGTAGAAGTATGTAATTGCCAACCCAAACTAAGCAATAAAGTATTAGAATGGAATGTCTTTGTATAAAGACAGGTCTCTGCATAAAAGTGGAACAAAAAATAACAAATTGAAGAAGGAAATAGGGAAGAAGAATCGAGCTGACACAGGCTGGCAGTATAACCTATACGCTCATATTATCCTATTCTAATTGCAACACAAAACAAACCCACAATTCACAAACAAGCAGAGCTCGAACATCGAAGATGGCGAATCTAAAATAACGCGTCCCGTCTGCCGCTAAACAAAACAAATGGTAGCACAATAAGACGAGGTTCCGCGTGCCACAGAGCCGATGCGACGCTGACACGATTTATAAACAGATTCACCTGCCCCCCTCACTTTGTGGCCAGAATAGGCTGAATTCATTCATGCTTTTCTTGTAGAAGCTTCTAAAAGTAAGTGAATCACAGGTTGATGTTACGGGCCCTGGCTGGAGCTCACCTCCTGCTGGCTGAACCTCCTAGTGCTCATGATTACGCAGACACGGCGCGTCGGGCGGCGCGGTGCTGTAGGCTTCGCGCGCCGCATCGCATATAATATCGTATTTGCCGTTTACGGAGACGTTGCGACCGCTTGTAGCCCAACATGGGACCATGTTCTTCAAGTGTTTGACAATTGTGACTGCATGCATTAGAATAGAACATCTATTTTAGACTAATTTTCAGTGAAGTAAGCGTTTATTTTGTTTTTTTTTTTATGCTGTAAAATATAACATTTTTTTAAATAGGTATACTGTTTTTTAATACATTATGTATGATTTTCAAATCATTACAAAATATGTTGTTTGATAATAAATATATACTTTTACTTTTTGAACAATTCAAAAAACAGTTAGGTAGTCGTAAATAATAAAATTATAAGTTAAAAAAAAAACAAGCTTTTATAACAATGCACTGAAAAGTACAAAATAAATTTTGGAGTAAATAAATTACTTTTTTCAGTGCATCATTGTGTTTGTATAATTTGTCTAATATTAAGTTTCTGAAAGGTGGACCCCTTCTATTTACGAAACTGATCAATTAATTTCTCACTAGCGATTTCTGGGAAATAATATATAACTTAAACATTATAACAAAGTTCCAGAAATGTGTTAAGTTGATTTCATTTTCGCTAATCATACCAACGAACGATAAAGAACCGATCAGTTTACTTTTGAAGGGAATTTCATTAATGTTATAACTCTAGTAAAAATACTCTAGTAGTAGTGCTAAAAGGGAATCCAAAACTGCTTTAATTCATCAAAAAATTAACAGTCTTAGTGGTAATTTTAGATGTCAATGTTATTTTTTTTTATAATTCGGCCGACAACATCTCTAAAATCCCACAAAAATTTTGGAATTCTAAAACAGAAGTACATACTATAGGTTTGCAAAACGTATTCAGAATTCGTGCGAAACCATTTAGTGAAGCATTTGATTTTATGTTGTTGCAAATATTGGGTGTCTGTTTAACAGCCATTAGTAAGGTAATTGCTTTCAGAATGATTACATCGATAGTGGAAGGACTAAAATGGGACTGCAAACTAGAAATTCCCCAATCTCAGAACAGCGCGCAGTGTACGCGCAAAACCCGATATGCTATTACCAGAAGATTACCCAAATAATAACCCATGAAATAAGACTACTATACACTCGTAAAATTTAATGCCAACTAGTATTGGAAAGTCGACTTAAGAGTTGTATTTCAAAATATTTATCGTGGCAAATGGCACAGCAAAGCACTTTAGCCAAGACGGAAATGTGAAATCTATAATAAATGTACCGAACGGATATTGAGTTTTGATGTCATAAATGATGCGTGTCTGGAGTATTCTCGAGATAATAAAATACTACGCCAGTCCCATCTCGTATTATATTAGGTTGAGCAAGATATTCTTCGAGATATTGGTATTATAAAAAGAAACTAAAACGACGGCGCGACTCCTCTTATAAACTTCAAGTTTGGGAGTAAAGTTGTTTCTAGTTTAAATTCGATATTGGAAGTAAGCTGGAAAGGAAAATTTCAAGTGTTAGCTACACTTCAAATAATCTTTTATTTTAGGCAGGAGAATGGTTAAGTTTTGTTTTTAAGATTATGCTATAAATATACGCTAAAATTCATAGTAATTGCATTTATTAACAACATACGCACAACATTTTCAGATTATTAGTAGATGATCCTGCTATTGTCACAGCCTAGAAATTAAATTCAGGTGGTTTCGTACCCACGACATCTGATGAACATCAAATTAATGACAAAATAAACACTGCTGAAGAAACCAGAAAATTTATTGAAGCAAAAGAACGTGATGAATTTGAAGTAAGAAAGCATTAATTCGATGTGACAGCCAAAGAAATTACAGACAAACCGGAGGTTATTTATTTAATTGGTCGAGTGAAGATTGACAATGACGTATTGTTTCCTCAGTTGAACTTGCACAGAACATGGATAAACATGGCCCACGCTGGCCCATGGTGATAATATCGGATAATAACACAGTGGTGAAATAACAAGGGATTTTGTGCTATGAGTCATGGGGCTTACGGTGTGATATATGTATACAGCTGCTTAGATCTGATATACGGATAAAAGAATTAGGCACATAAATCCGAAGCATCGCTAAAATTTTTCTAGTTTTTCTGTCTTTATATTTTAGTTACTAGACTGTTATTGGTCGATAAAATTAAACATTCCTTTGCGGTATCCAAGTTTACACACAAGATTTTCTATTAAATCACGAACATTAAATTTAATGGTAGTAAATGGAATCAATGTCTTAACTGACTTGCATTTGAAACTTCTGCTATTAGTCACAAATCAAGTGTACTAACTTATACCGGATTTAAAGCGTTGATACAACTCAATTCAATCGATTGATACATTGACGGTTTACGCTAAAGCCATGTTTTGCTGTAAATACATTTTGGTCACGTAATCACAATTTATGAGATGTAGTGTCATTATGTTTCTCTTGTATTCAATGCATATTCGCAACTATATGCTGATTTATTTATTTAATTTAAAAAGGACATAACTTTCAGTAAAATATCTATATGGATAAAGAACAATAAGTGAAACCGAAGCCTTCATGTTTGGTATTTTGGTCTTACAGTGTACTGGCATCGAAGTCACAAATTCTGGAATACCTCTAATATTTTGTGGCATCCAATAACACTCCAATTCCAATATTACGAGTTGCACTACTACAATACTGAGTCATAAAATATTATATGGGCGAAGGCAACTGATTCAATAGATATTATGAAACATTTTACAAAAGATAGGCTATTGTAGAATCGCGGGCGTATTCCGTCGTCCATAAACCACATAATGCATAAACAAAAGCATTTGAATAACACGTGGGTAGAAAGTGACAGCCGAATGGAAGCATGCTACACATTCAACAGAAACTCAATCGTTTGATCGTAAATATTCCCTATTCCTATATTTTACCGCAAACATCGAAACACTGTCAATGGAAAACACATATTGAAATTGATAGTATTGACGTCGGAAGTCGAAACTCGTTTCTCGCCGTCACCTTTTATGAGGCAGATAAAATCGTCATCTTAGCTTTATTTGCATCAACCTTTTTCCTATAATGTAATTTGAATAAAAAAAGAACATTTCTTGGCTTGTTGACAAATATGGAGAAACAAACCATGGTACAGCAGCTGAACAAACAAAAATAAACATTAAAATCGGCAGACTATATTTCATTAACGGTTCAAAATAAAGGATGGTTGTTCTAAATATAAAACATCCAATCTGTCAACGGTCGAGCGCGCCTGTTGTGCGACGACGAATGGTTGCAAACGATACCTACATCTGTTGTCTATTTTCAGATACGTCACAACTGAGAAGACTGTCTGCGCCGGAACTCAAGACACAACTCTTTCCTCACACAAAAACCCCTAATGATGAAAGGAAATCACACTATTGACACTTCCCAAATTTAAGTTCGATAGCCCGTCAATCCAGAAAAGTTCGACACGTTCCCCAAATGTTTGATTAAAAATATCTAAGCGATCTGTCGGAACGAGCAGCTTCCCGGTTTCCACGCTTATCGCAAAGCTTTGTGCTCAACGCATTAAGCTAATTTGAATGGTGAAGGGCCGCTCAAAAAGCCGTTGTTTGAATTCTTCTCTTTAGTCGGGCGGTTGCCGGCCTGATTGTGGGAGCCGACGCTGCATGGATTGCATTCTGTTCGTCGCACAAGAAGACAGGCGCATTGACGGCGGCTTTTTGATTTAACCAACTGTACGCGCGCTGGGAGCCATGTATTTGCGTTGTAAATTTAATGCGTTCATTACATCCCTATGTATTATATAAGTTAGACACCGCAGTGCAATTGCGGAACATTTATGGTACATTTATGGCTTGATAATAAAGCTTTCTGTCTGCATCTTTAAAACACACAGTTTGTTGAAGTTAAAAATAAGTCTTTCGAGACGATGAAATCAGATAAGCTAGTAATCTCAGGTTGTCATCACAACAACTAATAAACCAAGGTTTTTCAATAAAACTCCGTATGCAGAGTTGGCTAAGGTTCATAATGTATTTAAAAACAAACTGTGTTGACGAATGCCCAAGATGTAGCGCCGTGGGTGAAACCATTGACAAACGACTTGTTCTGACACACCGGTGATAAATAACTGATTATGTTACACTGCATTTTGCCTTCATAATTAATTGACAACAGCTATCTAAGCGGCATTAGCATCTCAAACGTCTTTGATTATATTAATCGGACCGCTTACATACAACCACATTTCATAATGTACCTTTCCATTACAAAATAACTGACAATTATCGCCCAGAATGGAAGCAATTTAACCTCTCCACGGTTGAAACATGCGCCCCGTTGAGTTGAATATATATTTTTATTGCTTTATTATTTTATTGGCATTGCAAGTGCAAACTGCCTCTCGTTTTTACGATTTACTTTTCGACTGGCTTGTGGACCATAAATCTGTGTGCTTTAAACGAGCATACGCCTGGAGCTAGAGAAGCTACCGCATTAATATTGGCCAAGATCATTTGTTATTTCTTACAGACGTTCGCACACTCAGACATTAATAAGGCTAGAATTAAACATGCTTTGAATGGAGTCGTTTCGAATGAAGTAACGATCCAACATCGTCTACAAAGTATTTGTCTTTGAAGTTTTATAGAAGAAGTTAGTTATAATTTGTATATTCCCACCCTAAAACTATTTGTTGATAAAAAAACGTAAACAGTCGAAAATAACGAGCGAAATGATCGTTCACCCGAAATAGTGATGGTTATTCCGGTACCGTCGTCTGGTAGTTAATTGCTGCATTTTTTACGCGGCCGACTGCCACGGATTCCGTAATTTGTCTTCTCAGAAATGAGTCGTGTCGTCGAATGCAAGCGACATGTAGATACGGCTCGCTTTTTTGTAGATACCCCTCGAATTTCGGCTGGCGTAAATTACGTTTTAGTAGAATACCCCGGGGAAACGTTAGACGGGTTCTTTCGTAATTACTGTTTTAACTGCTGGGACAGAAACGTCAAACGTAACTTATTTTTGTGGGTAAAATTTCCACTGATATAATTCTATCTTTGGTTTTTATTTCGTGACGGCTCGGCATCGTTCTGTACGCGTGAAATTTCCGAACATGGGGTGTGATTAAAAATGTAGGTGGCAAGTGAATAATTAAAATTGGGGGCCACAGCATTGCGGTTGTAGTATAGGGCGATGTAATGCAATCGATAAATTGACGTCCACGGCGCGGTTGTGCTTAACGATCGCTCAAAAGATTTACGCTTACCGCTTGCGCTATTTACGCGCACCGCTTTTCATGTTTACGATTACGCTCACGCATATTACGAAACCCTGTCCGTGACCCCGCGAAGCCACCTCAAAATACGATAGGACGGAACCGCAACCAGGTAGGTAGCCTATATTTCTTGAAAGCTTTGTTATTCTAGCGTTACGACTTTGTAATTTATGTTTAGCACAAACAAAAATGTTGATGAGTCTATAGATTCCAGTCTTCAATAATCATTGTCGGCAAGTACAAGTTTTCATGTGCTATTACTTCTTTGTCTTCTAATGAATTTTGCTGTTATGATTCACATGCCAGAACAAATCTGAATTACAGATGTCACCAGAATAGCTCAAGTGTTTTGCAATTAAAATATTTATGACTTTTGTCTTTGATGTATTATGGGTTTTGTTTAGATGGAGTACTTGAAAACGATGAGTTATTACCGCTATTTGTAGTGTGTGGTTATCTAGAAATGCATTAAGTCAAAATAAAAAGCAATTTAGATTAGAAAGATGAGTGCGGTTTGGTGAATGGGGAGGTACAACGAGTGTTTATTTTAGTCTTAATAATTATTATGATTACTCAATCTTATTATAGATGATGTATGATATAGATTACTAAAACATTATTATTTTGATTAAACTTCAAACAGCCCAGTGCCAATCAACTGTTAGTACCTATATAATTCAACACTTATCACTGTGTTTAAAGTCTAATTGGATACATGTTACTATTAAACTTAATAAACTCAAATTAATTGCCATTTATCCTATTAGATACACACATTACAACACAGAATGTAAAACAACCATTTATTTTTAGCCAATTTTATTTTAGACAGACCGAAATAGCAAATAAACCGATAGAAATACCAACACATATTAAACCTATTACAGCTGTACAGCTCTGTAAATTACAGTTTGTATTGTACGACTAATAATTACAGTCGACTATCAACTGTAATCATCTAGGAGCGACGGGTAAAAATTGTTTTACGTACCACTTTCTATGATGGATGCCTTGCGTCGTGTTGATAGATGTTATGTGGCAGAAAATTAAGTGAAGGAGAGTCATTAAATGTCGATTCAAAAGTTATTGGACTGATTAGTTGGTAAGTTGAAAAAACATGGGTGAAAGTAGTAAAGTTTTTCTGTAATCACCAGATGAGAAGATTAATTTGATTATGTTCCTGTAATAACTTTCTTTCGTCTAGAAAGAGCTCGTGGCTAAATAATAATAATTGGACAGTCCAATAATGTGGCATTGGATGACCACTCATCGTGCGTCTTTCATATATTTAAAATAAGTTAAATTATTAAAATATGTGTAGTTTTCTAAAATTATTATGTTTTAAATATGGACTTACTTGGTCTGAAATTAATTTTTATTATTATTATTATTAAATAATAACTGCCGCTCGGATCGGGATCTTTAGGTTAAGCCGTGCTTATCTAGGTTGTTCTGTGTATGGGTGACCAACCATTACATACCGAGTTTCTTCCGTGCCTCCGAAAGCACGGTAAGCCGTTGGTCTCGGTTGTCATTTGTATATCTTTGACAGTCGTTACAGGTAGTCAGTGGCCTGAAAGTCTGACAACCAGTTTTACCCACGGGTATCGTATTACCCTCTACTAACTGGGTTGTGGAGGTCAGATAGGCAGTCGCTACTGGTATTCAGCTGCATTCGGTGAGACTGGAAGCCGACCCTAACGTAGTTACGAAAAGGCTACGCAGATGATGATGACTTTCTTTCGTTTAGCTTCAGTTTTTTGGTTAGAACTCTCAAAAGATTTCTTAGAAAGCATCAAGTGTTGCAACTTAAACTTATTACATGAGATACTTGAATGAATCCCTTATCTATATAAATCCGTCGAATTTTAAAATTTACCTGCATCTACACTCGAGTAATCGTTTCGATTATCGATTTCAATCTATAAATGACATCCATCGATTCATATCTCTCACTACAAGAATAATGTAACATCAATAAATTCGTAAATGTATGTGTTTTAATTTAAATAATTTTCCTATCATACAACAACGGTCTATAATATGATAGTAATCTCATTTTTATCTCACCTACATGTTCAAAATTCCAATGTTTTTCGGTTTTAACGTCTATTATTATGTAATGTAGTCTAATAAAAACAGTTCATTGGAAATGAAGAGATTAATAAAATTTAAAATATTATGTTATACAAAGTTCTTTAATTTAGCGTAATTTTTAAAACGGTCGAACTTTTTTTTGTATGAGATGAGGTAATTTAACTTAAGTATCAATGAACCATTAGGACAGGTCCTATGAATGTTCCATTTTTAAAATTATGCGTTTATCTAGCTTGTAGTACCTATACATTATTGTAGTCTTATTTTAAGAAGTTCTAAATTCGTACTTATGTGAAGCAGATAGAAGTTAAATTAATTCAACGGTAATAAACGAATGTATATGTTAAAAATTTAAGGTCATAAAAGCCTTTTTTAAGGAACGGCAAAACGCTTCTAAACGAAGTGAAACCACGAGGCGGCTAGACACATAAAATATTGAAATATATCCATCGGCCGTGCGAAAGAGATAGCACCACCTGCCTACAATATTCAGGACCTTGGCAAGTCTTGGCAGACACCTTAGTTTGCTCTGTACTTTATTTAAGCTGAGGTTCTACTGAAATAGTTTCATCTGGGTTTAGGAATGGAAGTAAACGGTATGTCTACTGAATTATGGGTCTAGAAAATTGTGAGCGGCTTAAGAGTGGTCTTTATAATTTAATAAAATATGGAATAAGTTATGTTTTTTAGCGATACACTTAAAATTTATTGACCAACGCTAACAGTGTAAGATTTTAGTATCTTTTTTTAAACCCAAAAACGTAAAAATGCATAAAGTTAAATCAAAAAGCGTAACATATGTTGAAGATGTAATCTTACTTTCGCGCTCCATTTCCCTCAAAGGATAAATTGGATCCCAAACGATATCACAAGATTCACAAGTCAACAGAAAGTAAGTACATTGAATCCGTTCATAGAGACGACTTTTAAACGTAAAAGGACTTCAGAAACATAAGACAAACTATATTTTATTACAAATTACTAGCTGCTGCCCGCGACTTCGTTCGTGGGGTTTTTCTTTTTTCGGTATGAAAAATAGATTTTGGCCGATTCTCAGACCTACCCGATATGCACACAAAATTTCATACAAATCGGTTCAGCCGTTTCGAAGGAGTATGGTAACGAGAATTTTATATATAATATATAAAACTGTTATTATTAATTTCATCATCATCTTCTTGCCCACGTTTCACGTAACTTGGGGTCGGCGCAACGCGTTTTTTTCCTCCATTTTCCTCTGTCAAACCGTCACGCTATCATTTCATATCATTCCTCTGACAATACATCCATCGTTTCCTTGGTCTTCCTCTCCCTCTCCATATAGCAGCATTTATATTCATCACTCTTTTAGTCACATGCGATTCGTCCCTCCTTATCACAAGACAGTCGATTCCCTTTCAACTTTTCTGTCGCAACTTGTATACTTCCTCTAATATCCTCATTCCTTATTTTATATATTATTGTTGTTATTTATTTCAATATTCTACAATTCCGATCGATGATATTGGTTTAAAGAAACATTGGCTACTTAGAAATGTGGGTTTATCATCTGCGTGGGACCTAATAGCACCCCATTCGAGCCCGTTACCATTTACATTTTCTTCATAACTTAATTCACATTTCAATACATTGACAGTCCATTCCCCCATTCCCTATATACTTATACTGATTACACAATTGTTGGCACGGTTCAATATTGCTACTTCACAGGAGCTAGAGTTAACCAAACTCGGCGAAATCTTTGCCAAATATCTTTAAGTTGTTTTGTAAGAGTAACTACGTAATAATAGTCAGTGAGGCTATTGTAATATTGATATATATGAGTGATAATATTGTAATATTATATTATGGAAACAATAGTAAGATTTGTGTAAGAAGTTTACGTAGAAGTTTGGCAATTGAAAATAAAATTTGATGAAGGACTTTAGATTAGAAGTTTGTGGATTCGGTTTTGTTTACTTTGAAAGTGTTTTTCGATAAACGGTAAAATTATATTTTGTTGTTTTCCCTGCTCTTGCGGTTGGAATTATATCAGTCATAATTTCAACTAAGTTCAACATGACATGATATGAAATTGCCGTATAATAATCGCTTATGAAAAAGCGGTACGGTACCGATGCATACTGCTTTTTCTTTAAAATGTTCTGTATAAATTTCCTCAGCTCTTCCAGTTGATCAACACGACAACCATTTTGTAATTGTTTTGTAATTGTAATTTATTGTATTTCGTCTACAAACGCCATTTCTGATCGTCTAAAATAACCGCTCCTGTATTCAATTATTAACGTACAATTACGCCCAGTAACATTAACCAAGCTAATTCTAAAATCACATTAGCTAATTTCCCCATGCTAATGGGGACTTCAATAAAAATAAAATGTACAAAGCATTGTGTAACTGATTGTCCCAAGGGATTGTCCGGACAAGCTTGTTCGAGAGAAATGGTTACTTAATAGTGCTTGGAGTTACAGTCTAGTGATGTCACTTATAGGTCAGAACAGGAATACACTGATCAATATCCATCTAATAGTCTTGTTA
The DNA here is from genome assembly GCA_963082945.1 of Cerastis leucographa. Taxonomy (NCBI): domain Eukaryota; kingdom Metazoa; phylum Arthropoda; class Insecta; order Lepidoptera; family Noctuidae; genus Cerastis; species Cerastis leucographa. The sequence continues at coordinate 11,334,296 of OY720356.1, read as the reverse complement.
GTTTTGTTGTACTAAATTATGGATTTTACTAGGCAGTATGAAATATTTTGAAGATGCGGAATTTGGAGAGGTTTTATTACGTGCGCCTGTGAAGTTTTACGTAACATAAAATATTACAATTAAATCCAAGATAGTTCTAAGTTTGTTAGTAAAACAACACAAGCGTCATACAATTACTCAAACAGTATCTACCTTCTTGAACAATAATATTAATACAGACTAACAAAAAATATCTAGATCATTACAAGACATATATTTGAGGATCAATGTTCCTGCTCAAATATTATTTTCCGTGAAAATAGTGAAGTCTTATTGCACTAAGCCGGCCTGGGAATTGCTGCCAAATTGCTTCGCGTTGCCTTACACGCGTCATTTAGCCGCCGCTTGTACCCCGCCTGAAGGAGACTAAGCGAAAAGATTAAGCGTTTAGAAGCGTTACGACGAACATTGCTCGTAAGAAGTCGTGATTGTCGCTTTTCAGAATAAGTACATTTATTATTTGAGTAGGCTGCTCGGCAAATGGGGACTGATATCGTTTTGCAGGAGTCTAAATGGTTTATATGTTCACAGGAAATCCAGGCCACTACGTTATTGCAAACAACATTATCCCACGATTCCAGAGCTTCGGCATAATTATTACGTTTAACAACAATGCGGGGTGACAAAGCATTCACAGCTCCACAATATGACGTAATTACCGTCACACAGCCGCTTTTGACTAATTAGTAAAGACGTTCAAGGGCCGTACTCCCAACAATAGGCCGGATATGCGCCTCGACGCCGCTTCCTACCGCTACCAAGAATTTATCGGACCTCTCACCTCTCCCTCATTACTCAAGTGTCAAAAAGAGAAGGATTACTTGTCAGGTGGATAGCTAATTAAATGTTTTATGTCTCGAAACGATTCAATGAAAAGTGAATCGATTCAATACGGACATCGGATGTCAAATTCCCTAATGTCCGACGTTTAATTAAAAGGCTTGTTTCCCTCCGTTTGACGTATCAGCTGTGAACCGTAGTTACCTATTCATAGCCCTGTATGCGAGAACCGTGTTTTTTTTTATAATAGCTTTGAGCTTTTTTTTCGCGCAAAATTGCATAGTGTGGCAAATTAATACGTCTTTGTCGGCACTGTGTGTTTTTCATGCATAATTTTTGTTCAGTTTTTCTTTGTTTGACGATTTTTTACTTTACTTTTTCCTCTTTTTGTCGGTTTATGAAGGATTATTGTGTGTTTGCTGAAGTGGCTTAGTAATTTTATATGACACTGAATTTCAAAAATATGGTTTAGGAAAATGTATTAAGATTCAATACAACAAATAAGTATTTATCTTATACAGCCCTCCCACAAACAAACAACTGTTTTCTTTTTATTAACTTAACACATAATTATCCTGTTCTACTTAACATTAATTCGGCCAATTCCCATGTTATTTCACTGTCCAAACCCTGGTCCCCCACATCGCCCCAGACAGCTTCATTAGCTCTCGTGCGACGCAAATTGCGTGAACAAAAGATACAAAGGAAGTTGTTGTGATATACTAACGATTGCTGAATTGACAGCCACCAGGAGGGTCGATGAGTGGCTTGAAAAAATATTGTAGGTATATTTTAGCACTAAGTTATAAAGAAGCTTTATTATAGGTAATATCGACTTTTATATAATGATATGAGATTAAGACAGTGATTTCCCAACAAAAGTGTTTGTATTTTAAACAGTACAAATCGATGAAAAGGAAAGTTTGTAAATAATGCTACGATAATTTAACGCCGCCGCGCCGGTTATTATTCGAAGCCATCTCTTTACCAATTTAACCACTGACAAACACTAAGAATATTAAATAATATAATTAATAGAAAATTAATATAATAAATAGTTCATATTCAATTGTGAAGAATTTTCAAATCCGCCACTAGACTGCCCCCACACGGCTCCGCCCCACGAGTTAACTGTAGGACTTATAAGCTCAATCATTCGCTGAAACCCACGGCAACAACCACGAAAGCCTTCATTAAACTTATGGATTCTGAACAACTGACGCAAGCGTGGGAGAAGGCACGCTTTGCATGCGAAATGCATTCGAGGCAAGGTATGCATGCCAGTTGCGTTATACGGACACCATACGTAGCGTGTGCGTGAATGGCTAGTGGGTAGGGATTTCTTGTTACGTGTAGTCCGCGCGTAATTGTGTCGTACACGTGTGCTACAGTGGGGTTGCAGCTATAAGGAATTTAAGGATATGAGGAGAAGTTATTTTGCAAGCAGTGACGCTCGAACATGATGGAATCTACTACAGAAAAATTTAGTCGTTTAGTAAAAAACAAACAGAGGCAGTCATAAGGACTGCCGGCAGAAGTGAAAACTCAAACCAATGGAATTACTGTGTTCTTTTTTTGAATTTTTAAACGCATCGCTAGTCTGGTGCTATACGTCACGAGCATGTCGGTCGCGCGAATCCAAAGATTTTTCTTCTACCAAAAATTGGTCAGCGCGGCTAAAGAAGTTTTCACTTCAAAAACCTCTAGACACGTTTTTGTCAACAAACACACAACAACCCACATTTTTAAACGTAACACTTTACGTGTGGTCTAATATAATTGTAGCTTTTACTATACATATATATTTATTTATATAAATGTATTTCAAGTTTTCCCGTCCCGTAAACGAACAAACGTGAAATATTTTTCATGAAATGTTATAAAAATCCCTGCAGTTTTTCATAAAGTTGTAAAACGCTATCAGATTATCCATTAAGCACAGTAGGTACTTACTCTATGCTTAATGAAGGATCTGATTAATGGTTTAATTCCAGTTTCATAGCACGCTAGAGGACCCGCTGTGTTATTAGTCCGAACTATAATTATATCATTCTCGTGACCTCTCATGTTACACTTTTTTGTGCGTGTTTGCTGCACAATTAGGTAATCAAGTCAGCAGGTGGCTTTTACGCTACTTAGCGTAGTGAGCGTAAAAAGTTTAATTTTACTATTAGCTGTCACGCTGGGGGATGCCGTTGAGTTAAATAGTGTGATGAACTATTTTGATGGCCATAGTTCACTGAGCACTGATAAAATCGGAGTCAGAGTAATTTACCTAAAAAGAGTATGTAAATTAGTATTGTATAACAAAAAACATTACCAATAAGAAAGTGAAAATAAGATGAATAAAATATGTACAAACCAACAAAGAAAATAAAGTTCAATAAAAGTAGCTACGGTCTTCTCCCGTGGTTCAAAACAAATGACTGCAGCACCAGAGACAGCCAACATAACTTCATATCTTATTCATAACATACCAAAATAGACCAGTTCAAGAACATTGACTAATGAGTTATCACACGTAATACTACTATTAAATAAGGTACGGTTGCTTAATAATGCTTAAAAGACATCATCAATTACGCTGCTTCCTTGCGTACCAAGTGTCTCTTTGATCTTATAACAAAAGGGATAGTTCTATGTGTTCGGAGTCTACGCATGTTATGGTCTAAGATTGGGGACCAAGGCGATTATGTGTCACAAGGGTGGGTGTGGGCACAAGGGTGGTCTGCTGTCAAAATGCAACGTAATCAGAAGTTACGCGATCGCTAGGGCGTTATTAAAATTAGCAAGCACGTGGTTGGACGTTATGAACGCATAAGTCTTAGGAAGGTTCCTCGTTAGGAATTCAAATAATGTGCAACTTTGTTATTGATTAAATATATTACTTAAATGTAGAACCAGTGAGTAAACTCATCGCAACGAATGATTTATCATTATCATCTGCCTAGCCCGTTTCCCTAACTATCTTGGGATCGGCTTTCAGTCAAACCGGATGTGGCTGAGTACCACTATTTTACATGAAGCGACTGCTTATCTCACCTCCACAACCCAGTAACTGGGTAATAAAAAAAAAGCTAGTTATTCCAAAAGCTGATATCAAAACATATTCGCTAAGGTCACATTTGTAGATACAATTTCAGCTATCATATCTCCGCCGCATGTCACCGCCATGTTTCTAGAGCGGAGGCTAATTCACAGAAATGTGGACCTAACACAACTTGGTTCCCAGTTAACTGTCACGTATACTACTCGTATATTTAGAGGAGTATATCATGTACGATTTGGTTCAACCACAGTTAACGTCAGTCAGTTGTAAACGAGATTTACGGCCGTATTATCACACTGTGCATTTTCCCAAGGAAATGTGGCGAAAATTGGCGCTACAAGTTTATGGCTTGTAGTATATTAATAAGCCAGCGTGTAGCCAGGATCAATAGAGCATCAAAGTAAATGACAATGAATGGGCAGCTGGTGGCACGTTGTGACGTCACAGGACCTAACGAGCTATTTGTTTGATCAAATTTATGTTGCTCATGTGCTCCTAAATGCGCACTTTAGGAAATTATGGGTTTGCATTTCTGTTGGACAGTTGACGATGGATGGGTGTAATAACAGTTATTGCAGTAGGTGTATGTCATCGCTGGTTTTTTGGACCTTTTTTTTATTATTTTGTAGGCTATTTCACAATGATTTGTAATGTTGAAGTCACGTCTCAATTTGATAAACTATAGATTTCCCTGGATATTTACTTATTTTTGTTTAGAAACAAACGTCACTAACTTTTTCACAACGTAAATTCCAGAAATTAGCTTGTTAACGTACTCTCTAAAATTAATTCAAAATGGGGTTCAATCAGAGCATACGCTACGCAGGAAACAACCCATATGTACCCTCGATGTTCGCATATAACGACGGTTATATTGGCAAAATTAACACGCTCCACCGTGAAATCACATAGTGCGGTAACATCGATACGCAATTTACTGTCGGAAATGCTACGTAATGGCGTACTTAGTGGTACGTGTCGTACTACGGAATACGAAAACTTGTTATTCGACATCTGCGTGGTAGTGCTTTCGATATTAACTTTTAAAATCATAATGCAGATTGGTTATGATATTATTAGCGGAGTTGTGTGATTACAGCGTTGGCTTTATTACAATCTTGTAATGGGATTATCAACGTTATGCATTTAACATTAAAAGTTAATTCTTAATTATAATTGCAAACTTAAATCGTTTCTTGAATTGCAAAGTATAATAACCATAAGACCTTATACTATTGATCTAATTGCCATCAAAAACGACAGCAGAAGTTTAAAGTGTCAACGAACCGTCAAAGAAGTAATTTAAAAATAACTAATTAAATCATTAATACTGGCCTTATAAACTGCAGCTGAATAACTTTTCAACTATTTAAATCACCCAAGTTTATTCGAAAACTTTGAAGTCTATATCAAATTAAAAAGCAATTTTCTTATTTCGTTGGAAACACGATTAATGTAAAAATAAAAGGTCGTTTTTAAAGTCCACAGTCACCTTTACAAAAAATGTTCCAGAATTAAAAGCTCATTACGTAAAAGCCAGAAAATGATGTCCAATTTCAGTTAATTTCGGAAGAAACAATGGTAGCTGTCACTGTCACCCTTTGTGACGGTCAACAAATGAAAAATTTAACGTTTTTTTTAATTCTACATATTAAGGTTACATAATTTGCATGTGCTTTGGCTTAAACATGTTCCGTCTCTGTCTTGCAATTGCAGTTTGACAGATATATGACAATGAAAAGAATAACGAGCAACTTTAATAGAATGCCTAAGTCTTTACATGGCAGCACTTTCCTATCCTATTTGTTAAGAAGTTAAGATACACGATTTAGTCTGTTTTACTTAGCAATGGTAACAATATCTAATATTTACCTTTAAAGACAGAATACGTAGGCACTCGTTTACCACAAAGCCCACTTAAGAAAAGAATTAACATAAACATTAATATTAAATGTTTGCTCTGTTCAGTATTCAACATAGTAAGCTACTCAAAAGTAATGTAATGATAGAAACTATACTAAGCATTTATCTCAATGTGTAACAGCAAAGCACCATTAATACCCGTACGCTAGTAAGAAGTAATATTTGAAGTTCAAATAGAAAAGAAACCCTATCATATCTCAAAGAACTTCGTCACGAAATATGTTAAGTAGGTATAAGGAAAAAAGAGCACTTATATTCTGAAATGAATTTCTAACGAGCTTAGCTTGAGAATAGAAAAAGCATTATACCTACAGTATGAGCATTACTTTCTTTGCGTGTTGAGAGGCTTAAAAACGCTGCTTAACATTTTTACGTTCAATAGGCCAAGTTACTTTGCGAATGAAGGCAGCGGTTATGACTGAAATTCCTATGCTTTATTCATAAGTTTTTGGGCGTATCAAAAACCTTTTTATGACATCGGTATCATAGACTTTTATTTAGAACATACTGTACGTAAGTCCTCTGCTATATGACCAATATTGGTAAGCACTGAAAATATGCTTTATAAAGCTTTTTCAGGAGTTAGTAAATTTGAAGACGCTAAACGAAACTTTTAACATAGTTTTACTTTTTTTTTTGCAACTTTTAATGTATATTCATATTATAAAACACTGAAGTTGAAATTCAAAAATGTTTTACTAAACCATATTATTAAGAACCATAAATATTCTCTTTGATCCCTAAACGAAGACGCGTCATATAAGGCGAAGCGGCCATCATAACAGCATTATATCAAACAAAAAACCGCGCTAAGTAAGGGATCACACTCAAGGACAACCTTACCTCACCCTCACCTTTAAATGGAACACCGTCTCCTTATAAAGCCGGAGTCACAATCCTCAGGACGCGCTTCCCACACTACTAAACAATCATAATAATTGCTCCTACAGTTTTTTGTCCAGCCACTAATCGCGGCACATAAAATATTTTGACGTGGCGATAAGGAAAGCAAAGGGGCCGAATTTGGCTTATCTTATCGGTCCTGAGTGTTGGGTCACTAATGACCCGCTGCCCTAACGCCCTCTACTTATATAATACTTCCGAATGCAATGACAACTTCATTATTGAAGGTGAAAACTGGTTATTTAGATGTGCCACTATTTCCCTTTTTAATGCTAAGTGGATTTAAGGAGCAGATTCTATGTTAGAAAACGTTGTATGGAAAACTATAACAGTATTTATACCAAACCAACGCTTGAGCTGACTGAAGCATAGGCAATAATATTTATTACCAACATCAGACAAGAAACTTAAATAGAAAATCTCACATCAAAACAACGAACCAAAACAGCAGCCCAATAAGGAACAATAAATTGATAGTAATACAGCGAACAAAATAAAGTTGTAGATAATCTTCGAGGGAGAAGGTATTTCCCGAGGAGATTCAGGATTCGTGCAGCGAAAGTCGGTCGGCTGACATGTGATTTATTCCTTTTATCTTAGAGAAGTCGGCTTTTCATCTGAGATAAGACGGTACCTACGTAAATCAAAGCCGTGTGTGATTGTTCAAGCGATGAAAATTGTAATGCAGCTTAGTATTTTGCCGTCGGTATGCTCAGTAGACTATTCTAATTTGGTTTCCGACTTATTTGTAGTGGCAGTGTGGCAGTCTTACTTGTCTTTAGAATGGCTTAAATGGCTATTACATTTGCGTTGTTGCAGTGTGGCATTAATTCAAAATGAATTGTGACAATCATACAACAGCTGTAGGGCTCGATATAATTAATTAATAACGAAGATGCCACATAGCATGGACTATTTCAGGAGGATGTGCTGTTTACTTCGAAAACTAAGAACTTTTTAAGTTGTCTTTAAAATAAGCTGTAGGTCTACCTTTATATAGAACTAAAGTAAGGTCTCATATTCGAAACGCTTTTCAAAATACTTCATTGCCCAAGAACCTTTGTAGTTATCAACGAAACAAATATTTGGTTTACATTACACAATCCAACAAAGGAGTCGAGGACCTCTTAGTTTATCTAATCGCGAAGGAAACCTGTCATACTCGACTTAATTTAAAGCCAGCACTTACCGACAGTTTCATAAAATTACTAAATTTTAGACAAAAGCCACTTCAGTGGTTGAGTATTTTGAATAGTAGAGGCAAGCTCCCACGGTAATGTTTAGTGGCTAATGATTATGTCAAAGTGAGGAAAAGGATATTTTGTGTAGTTATGGGATATTTGGATAACACTGAGTGTTACTTTGAATGGAGTGATTGCTTATCTGACTCCAGCTAGAGATACAGAAACATTAAGAATTCTCTTCTATCTAAAATATTGGAGAAAAAGTTAAGTAATGATGTTGATGGCATCTAGCCGATTAACACCACAACGACTGCATTCGATGACTTTCTAAGGTGGTTGTCGAGACCTTTGTTGTGCTGCTCATTCATGTCCTCTTAAGTGTCGCTAGCCACTATAAGGGCCAACTTTGGCCGGAATACTCCAGCATAAATCTCCAAGAATTTTATAGGATAACATTGTCGTAAATTAAATAAATCTAACCACATAAGCCGCAACCAAACATATTGCTGCATTTCAAAACACAATGAAACCAAGATACATTTCAAACATATCCGTATCCATCGGTATGTTCCAATAAAACGGAGTAAACCTTATAATAACTATATCGAAATGTAAACAAAAGAGAGACACGTTCATGCCCTCATAAAACGCCAATTAGAACACAGTTTCCGTGTTCTAATAAATCTCATAATCTTAACACGTTATCACAAAAGAGCCGAAAGACTTTACTGAGCCATTTAATTTATTATATCAATTAAGAAATTCTTCACACTCGCTATTACAATTATACGAACGAATAATTCTCTGAACGCCTGGTTAGTCCTGTGTATCCGTAATTTAAAACGCATTAGGTTGTAAAATGATCTTTCAAGGATAATGGTTTCACTGGGACCATGTGGATTTGCCACTGCAATTCAGAGTGATCAGTTGATGACGTTGCCTGACTGACAACTGACCTCTACCAACACTTAAAACTGCAACACATTAATCATTGTCTAACGAGCATGAGAAACTGACTTGTGATGGCAGTGGCTCGTTGCAAAGAAATAACAGTCGTATGGGTCGATCAAGGTTAAATTACGCTTTCCGAGGTCATTCCTTGGTCTAATGAATATCTAAAGCGAACAGAGACCCCGGGCCTTGAAAAGCTCATGTTATAGCTCCAGATGGTTAATCATAGAGAAACTGTAATTCGTAGATCTTTGGCAATCGTTACGTGAAGTCAATCTCTGAAAGACTCCAGTCAGTCTTCAGTGCCAAGGGGAATGCATGATACACCAAAGAACCAGCGGATGCTTAGACTATAAGACACCAGTCATAGTATGATAAAGGCCGGGCAGACATTGCAGATAATTACTTAAAGTTATAAAATTGTTTATAAATGACAGTCATATCCATGATATATGTAATAATCCCTTGATTGCCTCATGTGACACCCACGGTTCGAGAGATCCCGCAAGGAAAACGTTTTTATTAACACTAAAACGAGTTTTATCTCCTCTAAAACTGAAGAAATTATGACTCTAAACTGTTATAGAACGAATAAAACTGGCTTAATAAACCACTTCACGGATTGTTGCGTATTTAGTTTTGTTGGAGGTAAATACAAATAATATAATCTATAATATTCGGCCTATAATATTTTAAGGTCCGATATACTGTAATAAGTATCAAATATCAAGCCATCAGGTCGGTGATTAAACCAATCACTTTGCAGATAAAGTGTCCTTTTCTGCCATCCATTACCTTCGTTAGCCATTAAATAATATTAACACAACGGGGTTATAAATAACTCAATATAAATTGAGTAATATGATAAAAATTTATAAATTATGACAGATTTCCACTGAACACCGGCCGTTATAAAGGCACAAATGACTATTATTTATAACTCCTTTCGTTAATGCAGTGGAGTTAATTTGAGAGAGAAGAAAATTCTGGGCACTACAGAACATAAAATGAGAAGTTTTTAGGAATCATGACTCAACTAATTTGGCATGAAAATAAAGAAGTTTAAAGTACGTACGGAAAAGATTTATGCTATAGAAGTAGATCAATTTTGTAGAAGCGTATGGTTTGGTCATGTTGGGAAGATGAGTAAAAAGCGAGGAACCAAAGGTATTTATTGTATTACAAGGCAGATGTGAGTGGCAATACCGGGAGGGTACGCCCTAGAAGGACATGTCATACACTGACCTTATTGGTAAAGTTCTGCAGAAAGGTCATATGATAGTGCTGGCAACCAGCGTGCGTGTATATCTACGTGCGTGTATGAACATGGAAGAGGCCCAAGGAGTATCTAAGGATCGTTGCAGTTGGCGTTGTGTGGTTTCTGCCATGGTAAAAATAGGTGAGCTTATGTATGAAAGCGTTTGTTCAATCTGATTGCTTGCTCTGCCATACATTTATAACTTTAACATTACTCAACTATAATGAGTAGGTAAATCTCAATCTACGAGTACTCCTATCAAGAACTACTAAGATCCATAGTTTCATCACCTACAACTAAATATCAATAAGTACATTAAATCTCATTTCCCTTCGTCTAGTTGACCAAATTTAAAAGTTTTAAGAGGTATAAACATTTTATTAAATGAAATACATCAAATATTTTATAGTTCCGTCTCACAGTACCAATTTAATACTAATCACATGCAGTATCGTCTCATCACTATTATGTCATTTCAGTTTGTTTAGTAAAAAGTTAAGAGGAACTAATTCAACGTCACATTACGTCGACCGGCGCTGATGTCTATATACGATACACTTTTTACGAGTTCCCAGTACGGAATTTATTACATTTGTCACTAGAGAGCAGTAAAATCAAGCATGTTTTTATTTTACTCAACGACGATAGGAATTGTACACGTTTACGATTACTTTGAAGATAATTTATTGGGGAGTCATTCGACAGTTGTTGACAACGTGATTCTTTGATTCGAATGAAGTGTCAAACGCAAAATGACATTTTAGAACTGACAATGACATTTATAAATTGGACTTTAGTGAAGTTCAGTTAAAACGGTAAAATTGAATATTATTGTATTAATTCCAATAACGTTAGTCAAAATAAAAATAAGTATCAATGTAACGTGAACAATGATGTAATCCAGTATTCGTAAGTGGATACACTAAAAGATGAAAAAGAATTCATCAATACAAATATACTTTGTGAGGAGAGGTTCCGTAAGTGATATCATGTTGACTCGCAATAGAGAGGGCCTACAGCTTGTTTGCTCCTGCCACAATCTCAGTTTGGTAATAAGATGCGACACATGTATTATCTGGATTAAATCCCCTTGGAAAGGGGCTTAGATGTAGTGATGTCTGTGTGTGACGTCCCTTCCCGATCGTTGGCGGCGCGTCATTCTAAATTACATTGGAATGCTTCCTCATCAAAATGAGTAAAATATATCAATGTTTTACTTGTGCGTTTGCTTTTTATGTTCAGTTTTGACATTTTAGAAGTAGATATTAGTTAAGGTGTCTCTAAATTACTGTTCTTAAATAAATAATTTATTAATACGATTAAGAACACTTCCATTAATTAAACAGTGACAACACTATCATAATTACAAACAAAAAGCCAGCAACACGAACACCAGTTCCGATTCCTATCGATATCGGTGTCCGGATCGACGAATCGACAGTTGGCACGTCGCCCGAGCGCACCGCACTATTCGATGATTGATCGGTCGGCTTCCCGCCTGAGCTTGTCAAGGCGAAGAATAACATTGTTACTGCTCTTGTAAACGTCTCACTGCCGCGAAATCCTCTTAAAGCAGTGAGTGACTACGAAAATAGAACAGGAATTGTATTATTAATATTTTACAGGAGCAAACCCGTACGTGGGTAGCAATGCAAAGAGAATACAGAAAGGATTGGATTTGAAATTTAAAAATGTATACGTTTTTTCATTGTTGCGTGTTTTAGTCCGCGTTTGGATTAGCAATTGTAATTGATGTGGTACTGCTACCACACGTCATATGGTGAGTCTAGTCACGGGATAAACAATTTATTCCATTTTCGGATCAAGACAAACGATTGAAAAAGCTTTCTATAATTGTATAACTGTTATGTTTACGTTTTTTATCTTCATTCAATACTGAAAAAATCACGGAATTCTATGAATCTTGTTTACGTAACTAAAAGTAGCGCCCCGCCTTTTACTTGTTATCATAATATTTGATATGCTAACATCAACCGTAATCAAACATAATCTATGTTGACTCCAAACATCACTCCCCAGAATCAACTTCATCCGTTTTTATACCGTCTAATAAAAATACGGTCGCAAACAAAATAATGGGTGTAATAAAATAATATAGACTTCGACAAACTGCTTAGCATAATGGCCTATGATCCTTTAATGGACAATGCGAATGGACGGAAGCAGAGATGTGAGAACAAAAAGAAACTGTAAATGTGGACCACCGACCTCGCGGTGGACTTCAAAGGACATTCCCTCCGGTGTATAATCAAAGGCCGTGGATTTACAAACACTGGAAACGTTTAACGGTTTACGGATGACGTTTTTGATTTTAGTGTAATCGATATTTGAGAAAGTAGAATGTTAACATGTTTAAAAATGTTTTTAAGTTAACATTATGTTAACTATGGGTAGAGTAAATAAGTATGTATTTATAAAATATAACTTTCAATAAAAAATTAAGTAACATTTTAGAGAAATTACATGATTTCTCTTCGAATCTCATTTATCGCTTACGAATGAAGCAATTATTATATTCTAGCCTTGGGCTATTTTAGTAACAAATTCGCAATAACCCATCATCATCATTTCAATAAAAACCACCAACAAACGCAATTGCATCATAATGCATTTTCATTTTCCATCTTCCTTCAAGCACACTTTAGTTACATTTCACTTTACAAAATAGACGCAGCAATTATTTCTTGAGCCACATCTAGGAACCACGCATCAGTGTACACTTACACGCGTATTAGAACGAAGCATCAAAGAGCGTATGAGTTGAGCTTGAACTCGAATGCCTTACCGTAGTCAATGAGTGTGAGCCTTTTGACTTTTGTGTGAAGCTTACCTGAAACAAAAATGAGAATGGTCAGAAGTTTTCATAGATGAAAAACTTTATTTAATTGAAAAAAAATAAACATTAATCAGAAAAATGCATAATCAAAATCGGTTCATCCGTTTGGGAGCTATGATGCTACAGACAGATACGCAATCACACATACACCCTCTGTTTGCCTTGGGGCTTAAATATGCTCTTGATTGAAATAAAACCAAAACAAATGTGAACATTTGTTTTGGTATTATTTTGGGCTTGACGTACGACGGCACTTTTCTTTCTGAGCGTTTTTAGAGAAAATCTAACGTCACAGTGATTTGTCTTGTACACACCTAAAGAAAATATAGGTAGTCCTGAAAATACCTAGACATATTGCCAAAACATTTTCATCTGGGTAAGCTCGTACCATCGTCGACTTTGTCTCTGTCATCTCTGACCTAGAGTCAAGAGCAAGCCCATCACAAATAAAAAAAAATAGTAATGTATTTTATTGGTGTTTTATCTTCGGAACACTAATGTACCTACTTTAACTAAATCCCATCGTTACAATAAAAGTTAAGACTTGAATCTATCACTCAAAACCAGCACAGAACAGGGGGGTTACTATGACGCTTAAAACATTATTGTTCCATTCCTATTCCAGAGTGGGAAAGAGATGGAGCTAGACGACCTGTATTACGCCTGCAATCACCGAAGGGTTAGGCAGAGGTACACCCATATTTCATCAGTTGATATGTTTTGTTATCTAAACTAATCCATACTTCCATACTTCCATACTAATATTATAAATGCGAAAGACACTCTGTTTGTTTGTTTGTTACCCTTTCACAACTAAACGGCTGATCAGATCTTAATGAAATTGGGCAAGAAGATAGATTTCAACCTAGGGAAGGACATAGGCTATATATCATCACGCTACGACCAATAGGAGCGGCGCAGCAATGAATAATGTTGCGAAAACGGGAAAAATGTGACGCAGACGAAGTTGCGCGGGACAGCTAGTATTATAATAAAAATGTAAAGTTTGTACGTTTAGGAGTCGGTGTAAATTTTTGGAACTTAGAATCCAATTCAAAAATTGTTTTCACTCACGGTAAGCAGCATTATTACCGAGTATCATAATTATGCTCTACGGTTTAAAAACGTTCCCGTAGAATAATTATTTCCATCATAACGCAGAAGAAGCTGCGGGCAAAAGCCATTCGGTAATAAAGTCCACTTCTCAGTAAAATCGCACTTTACAAAATAAGGGCACGCACACAACGTACGGACGTGCTCCATTGCGTGATACGTAACAGGTTTTTTACCATTATTAAAGGGTGTACCAAGTACAATGCATCTGTCATTTAGTTTTCAAAAAAGTTACCAAATACATGTTTTTGAAATAAAAAAACCGTAATACCAAACCAGACAAATGTCTGTCTCTGCTACTACTTCAAGTAAGTAAAAAATAATAAAGTAATTTAATGAATATTTCAGTACTACGTGTCATTCTAAGATAAACTTAATTTACTCTTAAGCAAAGTTGAAATTCGTTTCAATGGAAAAAGCAACAGTTAGAAACAAGGACTTTACTAGACGGTATAGCTTTGCCGCATGCCATGGAGTTGCACCTCTAAATGTTATCTTGCATCCCTAGCGCCTTTAGTGAGGTGCAATGGCATGCCGTCGGTTCAGTCAGGTAATCGAGAATCATAGGCCACGGGTACGCATTATCTTATAGAGTAGAATAGGCGAAGGAACTCTCCACGCGTACATTCTGACGAGTTAAAAATCCTTCACCGAGTACTTGTTCAAAAAGATTTTTGAAGTAGACAGTCATTTCTATGACTATTAATGAAACTGCCAGTATTTTTCTGTACACGACTAGCTCGTGGCTAATTTAATAACATCCGCTCGGATCGATCTTCGCGTTAAGCCACGGTGGATGGGTGACCACCCATTACATACCAAGTTTCCTCCGTGCCTCGGAAAGCACGTTTAGCCATTGGTCCCGGCTGTCATTTGTAGATCTTTGAAAATTGTTACAAGTAGTCAGTGGTCCGAAATGCTGATAACCAGTTTTACAAAGGGGAATCGTATTACTCAGTACTAACTGGGTTTTTTGTTTCTATCCTCAAGGAACTTCGTATTAAGGACCGGCTTTCATCTAGGTTGCAACTACGAATATTAAAGTTCTTTGGTCACATCACTAGAAACGAAAATTCAATGGAAAGACTGGTTGTTCAGGGCCAAGTGGAAGGCAAAAGATCACGCGGCCGATCACCAACTCGCTGCACTGACCTGATCAAGAAAGCTACTGAGTCCACAATGGTCTAGTGTACTCGCAACGTCTCCAACCGTCAGAAATGGAAGCACATCGCTGAAAGAGCTATCTTCGGGGAAGTCAACGACCCACAGAACATCTCTCCATGTACCTCTTCTGCGCAACCACGACCACTCTGACAAGAGTGTTTCGACTAAGAAGAGAAGGGAGAGAAAACTGGGTTGCGGAGGTCAGATAGGCAGTCGCTCCATGTAAAATCCTGGTATTCAGCTGTATCTGTTTACAAAAGAAGCCGATCCGAACATAGTTGAAAAAAGGCTTAGGCAAATGAAAACTAACTACCATGCAAACACGTAGCAACTCTTAAAATAATAAATTAACGTTTTTTTTTCTTTTTGTGTTGATTTTCCATTTAACGTGTCTGTTTGTCAATTTGGAACCCATACGTTTTTAAAATAAGACCTATTTGATTTCATAGTTTCAATCGATGTTGCACGTGAAATACGCTTTAGAATTTCGCTGGGTAGTTTCGGAAGGCAATAAGTGCTCATGACTGTACTGGACTTAGGATTTAAATCGAATACTGCTCTAGAATACGCGTCTCGGTTTCAGTAACTGATAAGAGGAACAGACATAGCTTAGTCTTCTAATACTCTATATAAGAACTTACACTTTGTTAGCTGGCTTTATAAAGCTATTTCACACTATGAACGCATTAAAACTAGTTAAGAAAATTCCAATCCGTAGTTTTTTAATTAAAACTGATGAAGACGCCATCATGCTTCCCAGTTATTTCGTTCAATTACGTGCATTCCCATTATTTTGCAGGATAGACATTCTGGTTAGTACCTAATGTTATGATTGAACTGCAGTAATCGACATTTTATAAGTATAACTGTTTATTAGATTTTTGTGTCAATTATTTTTTACTGTTTTCGACATAAATTGAACTTTAAAAGAAACAAAAGAATGTTTACTACCATGATTTTTCCGTTTTAGGGTTCCGTACCCAAAGGGTGCCAATGGGAGTCCCATTACCAAGACTCTGTTGTCTATACATCCGTCCATCTGTCACAGCGCTGTATTTTGTGGACCGTAGTAGGTAGACATCGATTTTTTCACAGGGTAGGTATACTATTATGCCCGCTATTACAACTAGATTTATTCCGTTCTAATACCAAAAACTAATAATCCCACTGATATTTGTTTCAATTACCAGTTTAAGAAACAAATCAACAATAAATAACAAAACAAAAATGTTGGTGGTGTCTAAGTACGGTGGTCCAGAACCCCTGAATGCTTGTCCGACTCGCCCTAGACCGGTTTTTCTTTTCTCTCTCTCAACAAACACTAATTACATTACCTGAAATATTTTGTAACATGGATTGCTCAAAATGCTTTAAAAATAACAGACTAAGCTTCTTAACTTCACTAAATTAAAATTTGAATGCCGGGTGTGTTTGCTCGGTAAACATTTTTGGTAACGTACATAAGGTAACGGAGTTACATTGCATGTTACATAACGAATGTGTGACCTTCTAACCATCGGTTACCCTTAAATGTACCATCCTCCAAAAGCCAAAAGCGGTTTTTTTTTACCTGAAGCTTGAAACATCTTGAAAAAGATAGACTGATCGAAATAATCATATTCTTATTGGCACACAAAAAAAAATTTTAGTTAAAGTATGCACAATTATTTCATAAATGTCAATGTGTTAAAATCACTGAATTACAGAAATATACTTCTATATAGCCATTTCAGCCTGTTTTCTCGATTTGTGAGTTACGTCTTTTTTCTTTCCCATCGTTTCGGACCTCCACAAAGTTTTTTATGTGCACTGTCTCTCCGAACGTCATGTGATAGTTTGTAATAAGCCTTATCTTTAATGCAAGGTATTGAATTGTCAACGTATCAAGTTGACCACGAACGTTCCAGCGCTCCCAAGCTCCAATGGCCAGAGACCGCTACTATCTCGATTAGACTTGAAAAGACGCCGCTTGCGACTAAAAGTCGGAGTTGTTAAAATTCTATTACCGTGTCCTATGGCTACTTAAAATTATTGAAATCGTTGTTTGCCCATTTGTTTTTGAGAAGTGTATGTGTTACTCGGATAAAAATTTTGTTTACGCAATACTAGAAAATTTATGCGTAGGTAGTAAAGAATATTTTTAATAGAATTTAATATTTCCATCATAAGTTTTATAGGCTACCTGTTTTTTTAATAGTAATTTAACAAGAAAGTGACTCATTAAAATTCCGGTTTCTTGTGATTCTAGAACAGTCGAATTTCAAAACTAAGAAAAAACAAATATTTTAAGAAGAAACTTCAGGTTGCACTAAGTCGATAATTTTATTATATATAGTGTTGAAGAAGAAAAGATAACTTTGCAGAAAAATAGAAAGTAGACATTTCAGAGTCTTAACAGAAAAAAGTTTACAAAACATTAGGCTTCCCAAAAGCCAGTTCAAATTAATAATCTGGTTAGAGAATATCGTGACTGAACTTTACCTAAATAAAAAGATATAAAAATTTTATTGCACCTTATTCTGGATAATTTGGGCCCGAGCCAGGTAGTTACGGCTTGTTGTTACGCATGCAAATTGCCGATTTAGTGAATGTAGTACGCAGTTTTTGCAACCTTAATTTTATTATTGGAAGCATATCAGGTACCGTTACCTTTTGTCAAAATCGGTTCATCGATTTATTGGAAGTAACTTTAGGTTATGGGTCGTTGAAGCTTGCACACATTATCGAATAAATTATCACTTGAAAGTTGAAATGTATGACAATGGTCAGATATAAATAAACAACCAATCAACTGCAATCTACCCTAAGGGTAATCAGATAGATTTCATAATCAGATTGACTTTTAAGCCTCAAATCGACAGTTTTACATAGAGCAATATGAAAATGGCGGCTGGACGTTGAGACTATGGTTGCGTTCATAATCCGATTGTCGATACGGCAAACGCGAAGTCGAACAATCCAATGCAAAACAAAGAAATAATAAAGGTGCGTTTTATACACCGCGATAGTCTTGCCCTTTATTGCTGGCTGGAGAGGCGACAAGGCCAATAAAACATTTTCTCCGCGGAACGCTATTATGGAACCCGATATTCGTGTGGGTACTGAACGTACACGAAGTCGGTTCGGATTATTCGATTTTTGAAATTAAATCTTCATAGACGTGGGTTCGGGAATTGAATGTTTCGTAAAAGATTTAAAACGTGCTTTGTAATCTCCGGAGGTTCTCCGTTTGAATCAAATAGGTATTTCAAACTGAAATTGTACAAACGTTTACTCTACGTTCAATATTTTCCTTAATCCTTAGTTTCAGTAAGCTGATAATCAAATAAAAACACAGAATTTTGAATTGTTTAAGTAGTCCGTTGACCTCTTTCGGTCATTTACAGTAAGTATTAAAAACGCCAAAACGGATATTTTTTTTATAATTAAGCCTTCGAATACCAAAACCCAGATCGGGATTTTATTGTTAATACTGATATCATCCCACAGCTCTAAAGTAGCTTTAAATGTTAATCTTACATTAAAGAATTCTTTTAAAATACCTATCAGACGGAGTAAGTTAGTGCCGACTCAATCCGCGTATCGTGTGTGCAATAAAAACAAAACGAGGGTAGAACTTGGTTTAATTGGCGGCAGTGCGAGGTAACACGATCATGAATTCTGAGAAACGACGCGTTTGCGTCTTATTGTGAATACTTTAACTCTGCAACAGAGTAGTAGCGCAAGAGGAAATTGATCAGTCGCTAAATAAATAAACGCTCCATTAGAATGTCAGATTACAATAGAAATTAATTTATGAAAAAATGAATTCCAACATAAATTGAAAATGTAATAAAGGCAGTAATAATGAACTTCCGAGAACCCATAAAACGGTAAAACAATCAAAGGCCACTTTGATTCTACATACAAAGACATTTCATTATTCTTTCATTAGCAATAAGTTTTTTATCCGAAAACAGCCGATGTTCCGTCCGCCTCGGAAACGTACGAAAAAGAGACAAACGGTCCGAAAAAATATATAAACGTACGGAAAAAAAATGTGGCGAACAAAAGGCGAATGGGACGCGGTTTAATCCTGACCGGTCGTCGTTTCGACGGCTAGGGTGAGAGAAAATTGAATTTATTATCGTTTGTATTTGAGTGACGTGTTATTTTCACACGAAGAAGAGCGCGGCGGGATCGAATCAGTCAGTCGACGGATAGGATAGCGCCCGATAGTAGATTACGGATGCGCTGCAAATGGCGTTTTCTATTCCATGTGCCGTGAGGTTTTACACGGCGGTAAAAGGATGATGTTTTCACGCATATGTTTTTAGATTGATGGAAATAGAAGTAAAACTCTTTTATGTTGGGTTTATTATGATTTTCTTTCTCTTGAGCTGCTGCCTAGTTTCTCGTGATGCTTTAGTTTCGACAGCTTTGATATGTTTTAGAAATAAATCATCACACACTAAAAACATAGACATAAACATAGATGATGTAAAGATCAAAATAGTTACGAAACGGCACTTTTTTGAAGGCATTTTATTTAGTTGGCGAATTGAGAAAGTTACCACGCGGGTGTAGCTCTTATATTTTAGGGACTTTTGACTAAATATATGAAAGCCGAAATATTTATCAACAAAAAGCTTAACCCACATAATTTGAAAGCACATACAGTACAATGGCAGTACCTACCTATCCACTGTTTATGTATTTCTGTAGTCACCACAATGGTTTATGCAGCCATGATTTTTTGATCAAGGGTTTTAAATAACTAAAGGGTAAAAACAATAGTAATTGTCCTCCATTATATAGTTCTCAGTTTGTACTACAAAGAATAAGGCGGGGTTATATCGAGGGGGTGGTGACTGCATAGCTCGCTAATTGGTTGAAATACCTTTAATATTAGTATCGTAAAACTTATGGAGTGCTATTAAGACTAGGCTATTTCATTAGAAAATTCCGAAGAAAGTAATTTGTTTATAACTAGCGATGACCGCAGCCTTGATCGGGTTTCGGGCTTGGGAGACGTTTATAAGATGCCTTAATTAGGTTGTAATAATGTGTTTTATTTCGGATGCTGTTCGACATTCGTAATAAACTTGAATTGAATAGCAAATCTTCGTGTTACGACAGCTGAAAACAGCTTTTTCTTGCTTTCTTCCATGAAAAAATATTTCCATCAATGGATTGATACGTGTGTACGCAACCTTGAAATGTTAGTGCCACACAAACTATCGTATTTTACTACTTGGGCTTAACCCTTCAATGAATATCTATACGTCACCCGGACCGAGGCTAGCCACCAATTTATTAGCCGACAACGCACTTCCCAGACGTTTCAAGGTCGCTTAATGGTATTCAAAGTAAATGTAGGTATTCGAATGCTAAGCCTCTTAGGATTGCCACTGCTTTTTGCGTCTTCATCTCATTGGTTGATATTGTAAAAGTCATTTTAATGCGTAGTGATTGGCTGATTTGTAAATCAATTCAAATCACGTTTTTCCGGTAAGTAAATTGACGCCTCTTTGATGAATCATCTGTTATTGTTGTGTTTTGTATAGAGTAGATCAGTATTTTAAAAATAAAATTAGCTTCTAATTCAACAAGAAAAAGTAATGAATATTTAATTCTAGCCATATTAGTCTAGCCATTTCATTTTCTTGATTTAATTTACATACAAAACTACTGCTTTACTCTAATATTACACGAAATTAAGAAACCTTCAGTAGAAATAGAAACTAATCTAAAGAATGATGCAATTTCAAAGAAAGCAAGGATTTCCAAGCGAGCGATCACAAAAATGAAACTGGTTTTATCCAGTATGATTTACATAAAACTTGTTTAAATGTTAATCTTTGTGCTTGGGTGGATTATGACTTGCCCTCTGACATACACAGATGTTTGTATGTATGTCTGTACATGTTCATACATGTGCGCACTTTAATCATTCATGCCCTTTGTAGGTCTTGTTTCGGAATAGTTGGAGTAAAACTGTTTTGAAGTTTGTAATCATAGCTACCATTTTTTTTGCGGCAATACTGAAAAAATGAATAATACATGCTAAAACATCAGTGTACATAATAATAGTCATATATAATATGACCTACCTTTTATCTATCATGTCCGAAATAACCCTCAAATGCATAAACAGAAAACGAACTTGATTATCCGAGCAGTTTTTGCAGGTAATCCAACAAAAACAATCTTCTACCTAATACTTTATCCAAACTTTAATTGGTATGCAACCGCATGCAATTCACACGACTTAATTATCCTTCGCCGTATTCACTACAAAATAGATTCCCATGCATCTGAACTAACCAAATACCAAGAGCAAAGACTCCAAAAGTGCGGTTTTTCTTCATCATCAATTTGGACGTCTACAATTTATACGTCATCCGGATGCTACTTATAATGGAATATTACAAAATGCTAAATTACTGTGATCTTCGGACAAATTATGGAAGGGAACAACGCGTTTTGATGTAATTGGGCGCAGTCTGCGCAGTCACTTCTGTTTTGGGTGCAAGGGAGAGGTAATCGCGGGTAACGGATGTGGATACACATTAGAATTGGTAATGTTTGGCTGTTGTTATTACCGTGTGCCGCTATATTGGTATCTTTGAGGATGTTTTTTTCTATGACGCCATATGGTTACCTTTTGAAGTTAGGGTGAATCATTACACCCATGTAAAAAAGCTACTGTTGACACTGACATTTTTTTATTATCTTGTGTTGATATCTTATAAATTTATTTCCAATTTTATTGTGATTTTTACCGTCCGTCCGTTGTGTGTGTTTCCTCATCGTTAATTTTAGCAATAATGGGTTCAGGCCCAAAACAAGATTGACGACCAGAACTAACTGAAGGTTTTTGCCCATCGTGTGGGACATAGGTTGAAAATTAGAAGATATTATATGGTAAGAAATCTTCCGAGCAGTTATTTCTTATTAAACTCGCCTGCCGCCTTTACCTTTCACATCCTCCAAGGTTCCCGTACATAATGATGATGGTGGTTGCCAAATAAATAATGGACGATCGTCAACGTTGCACAGATGATTTGCCCTGATGGATGAATATTTGACGACGGCTTTATTACTCCGTATTAAATGACAGGAAAAAGTCATTTAATCTCATGTCCGAGTTACATTATTGCTTGCTTTTGTACATATTTGTGCTGCGTTTTGTTAATTTGAGAGGAATTCGCATTTAAGTTGTACAAAAATTGCATTTCAGGGAAGTCAAACATTGCTTGTTTAGAGAATTTTGGAGTGTCTAGTTGTTATGAGGCACAAAAGGTTAGACTGCTGATGTTGACTCGTTTTCATAGGTTAGTTTTAACAATACATAATTTTTCATCGAGTAGTCATCATCATTATCTTGGTCTTATACCAATTTAATTGCAGACGGTGCCTCTTCTTCCATACTTCTCTATTAGATCTCAGTTCAGTAGTCAACACTTTTTTAGCCAAATTACCTCACACATAGTCCATCAATTGTTTTCCTTTCTAGAGGACCATCAATTCTAATAAGCTCAGGCTACTTTTTATCCTATGTGAAAGTATATATGAAAATCAGGCCACATACCAGACTACCTTTTATTCAAGCTTGACCTGATGACCTGAGGTAGCCATCATTGATAGCTCCACTCGCATGCGCCAGGCGATTGGAATCATTTAATAGTTTACTCGGATTCAATTGCATGCGTACTGCCTTACTGGAAGTGTTAAGTGAAGTTTACAAGTCGCTCTAAATACATGAATTGAATAAGTCGGAGAAGGTATTTTTCTCCGAATGTAATGAACTAGAATGATAAAAGAATAGACATAATCAGTTTTGTGACAAATTTCACGTTTAAAAATGTTCATTAATAAATAGTTTTTGTTTACAAAATAATAAATACAGAATCAATAAAAGACAATAAATTCGTATATATATATTTTTTTTTATTATTTTTCTTTTTTGTCCAACACCTGGCTACCAACTCAATTATATTTATCCAAACAAATAAAACCTGCTTGAAGTGCCAAACCGAATGTTTTTTTGTACCTGTCCCGACTTGGATATATTGGTAGCCGTCTCACGCAATGAGAAGATAAAGAGTGTCCATTTTTTATATTATTATTTTATATCAAGTTAATCAACTACTTGAACTTGCGTCGTAATTCATAACACTTTCAATGCTAAATTATTTCGCCTTTTCTCAAAGACGAAGTTACAGTGTTATTTTAGGAATGTTATTCATACTATTACTTTATAAGTGTACTAACCAAATGTTATGGATAAAAAAAAACTGAAATAAATGAATTGAATTGAATTGAATTTATGACACCAAATATAAAGTCGTTGGACGTCGTTAGACGTTGCTAAGTTCCGCAAACAATTTCGGAAACTAAAATATTGCAAAATTCGTTACTTTCGTGACTGACATTGATATTTTTCAGGTGTCAAAAGCGGTTATGCGGTAAAAACCAGTTTATGCGGAGCTCTCATTGTATCGGAAATCGCCGTGTGTCATATTTCTTAGGATTTAGGTAACGTACAGCTTTTGCCACAGTTTTTCAGATTGTCTTCGTCGTGTCGTCTTGATCATGAGAAAACAATACTGCCAAACGTTCAACTTTAATAACAACAAACAAAAATCAAACAACCATGACTGTATTTGCATTCCAACTCCCAAGTGTCACTTCTTGCCACTTTAGATCCGAACATTATTTACCTGCGACCGCAAACAATAAATCGAATTGGAAAGCAAGCATCTCGACCGTTGTAAATCAATCAAGTGATCATGAAATATGATCGTCCGTAATATTATCAATATCGGACTGTGTATCGATTTTTGTTGATTAATTCTCGATTCGAGTTTTGTATTGAGAGGAATGGTGAGAGAATGTTGTGCTTTATATGGAATTTTGAAGGGTACTCGTACTTATTAAGTGTATTTTCAACATACATACCTATAGGGTGACCCAAGAAAATACGTTCAAAAGGAAATTGTATAAACCTCTTTCGAAGTGCATTTCCAATTTGATACAATTGAAATTCGAACATCATCATCAACATTCTCTTGCCCTTATCCCAAATTAAGTCGGCGCAGCATGTCTTCTTCTTCCATACTTCTCTATTACTCAGCAGTCGCACCTTTCTATCCATATCATCCTTCACATAGTCCACCCGTCGTTTCATTGGTCTTCCTCTACTCTTATAGCACATTCATACTCAACGTTTTCCTCGCTACATTTTCCTAATTCCTCCGCATCTCATGTCTATACGACGATAACCGTATACCACACAACTATTCAGTCACCAATTGAAATTCGAACACACATACTCATGAAAGGGCTTCAGATATCGCATTCCTTCAAAAAAATATTATTCACAAAACTAACAAAGTTATAAGAGGTGTGACTCCTTTCCTCCCGCACTAACGGTAATTTGTCAGAAAGAAAAGTTATTCATCTACAATAATGACCACCTCGGTTTATCTCTGTGCGCTATTATAGTTCTGACTGTACTGGCGTTAAATAGTCAGTAGAGAAGGTCCATACAACGAGAGAAAACGGCTTTCTCAATATACAGACTTCATAACATATCATCGCGAATACGCAGCTGGGCGAGCCTATAGCCATCAACCGGGCATAAATCTGGACTCCATGGCTGCTAGTAAGAACGGACCCAAGACCCTAGCTCAGCAGTCGCACTTGCGACACGATGACAAATGAAGATGCTGGAGTATACCTTCTGTATCATTAATCTATTTTGTGATACTCGGTAGTGGTGAGCCAAGTTCTGATTTATTTACTTTGCCAAGTTAGAGGTCTCGGCTCCGGACTGTTGCTTTTGTTATTAAACTAGTTTGCTAATGATTTTTAGGGTTGCCAGAGTTTAGTTATTCGTTTGTTGTGTTAATGAGAAAGTTTGATTATTACACGCTTGGAGGCTTTTAGTTGGAGTTTAATTAAAGTAATTACGATCTTTTTTGTAGGCTTTTACTACGTCTTAATATAATTTAGCATTAAGTTTAGACAAAAAAGGACGACGGAAGGCATAATAATAACAGATAGAATTTTCTGTCTGGTTTCGAAACAAAATTCTTAAAAAGCTCTTTCATCTACGAAAATGTTTGCGAGTATATTTGACGATCAGGAACTGATTTGATAACAAACTTTTACGAGATAATGACCGAGATATTTTAGAAGTGTTTTTTAGGATTCCTCCACATTCTTAGATACTTTGCTTGAGCATGATACGTGACTGTTTTTGGGCCCTACTCAGTTTTAATTTCAGTACTTACGATTTAAACCTAAAATAAATAAAGGAAATAATAAGAATTCAAAAGTTTTTCACACACACATAATTAAATACCTAAGTATAATAAAGTGGGAACTCGTTTTCCTTTTACATAAACCTCACGCTTAACTAACCACCAGCTTACGGACACGGAGCGTAAAAACTCACAAACCTGCCAAAACTTCACATACCGTAATTAACTGACTCGAAGTTTTTCCAACAAAAGGGGTTCCGTAAGCAAAAACTATACCACGTTACCATGACGACGCATAAATAAAAATTGCTGACCACAAGCATTATTAACTAGAAATTGTCCGTCATATAGTTATTGAACCGTAGTAAATAATAATATATCGGTTTTATTATTTTATTATTCCATTATTTTAATTAGGTCGCGAACTTGGCTGGTTGAAAAAGTTGGTAATTGCTTAATGTGGGTATTGTATGAGATATTTAATTGCAGTTATAAACTGTATGAGGACCACTCATTAAACTTTTTGCTGAAAGTATCAGCAAATTAGTCTGTTGAGTTAAATAAATAATGTTTTAATTTAGCTGGCAAAATTGTTGTTGGAAGCACATAATTTATGTAATAATTAGCAAAACTTGAGTTATTTCAAACAAGATTTTATGTGAAAATGCTGTCATGTTTGATGTGACAGAGAATGTCAACTTAAAATATGATCATTATACGTTGAATAACAAATCACTAGTTTATGAGGCAGACTATTTATAGACTAGATAATTACCTTACTCAATTTATAAGCAAAATTTATTCTACTATCGCAATTTGCCAGTTGAATGCAAGATAATTTCACGCCATACTAAGTGGATGTTTAAATCAATTGGACGGTAAGAAGTCGAGAACGTACTTGGATTATTGATAACGACGGCCAAGCACGAAAGCTTTGACTATTCGATTTATTTTTCCAATAAGGTGCACTGAACGATGTCGCCGCAGAACGAAACACCACCCCTACAACTCAGACAATACGATGAGATAGTCTGGGCGCATTACTAAGATTACTCTGCGGCTAAGACAATCCTTATGACAAAGGCTGAAAGTTCAAAATAAAGGATTGCATGTAATTTAATGTTGGCGAAGTATACGTGCTTCGCAAATCAAGTGTGCTGAAGAGGATGGGAGAACCACGTCTATGAAAAATCGTGACGAGGGTGACACAATAAGTGAAGAAAGGTGAGGGGGAAGCAAGGTGCTTTAATCGGAAATACGTACCCTTCGGAACTGCAAGGCTAAGGGCGAGCCGGAGACACGAATCAAGAATGTAAAGCGTCTCGTGAGACATCCACGGCGAAGTCTTTTCAAAATATTTAAGGTAAGGGAAGAATTTTAATTCAAAAAGGTGTCGCTTTATCAGCTAAACTAGCCTCCCATTACAAAAGAAGTGAATGGAAAACAAAATCAACAGAAAATCGTAACACGCAAGCAAGCTTCAGGAAAACCATAATTTCGTAAAGAACCATAGTTTGGGCAGTCCTGTTGACTAAGCTCCTTATCCATTACTCACAATGCAGCCAAGGGTGAATTTTCCTCAACGGGAAACTACAATATAACAACACTATCCCTCATATACCTCTCATGTGTTCATGGCAAAATCAAATTTACGTATAATACTGTTAGCAAGTTAATATAGCTAGAGTGGAAAGTTAGTTAGACCGAGTAGAGAAGCGAAAAGCAATGGACCAGTTACAGGCTTCAACGGTGGGCAATTGTGAAACCAATAAAGGCAAGGGAAGCGCCTGTGTTGTCTCTTTATTCAAACGATTAGAACACAGTGACGCTTTGTTGCCGTTCGCTTTAGACAGCCATCCTAGCAAGGAGTAATTTTCTGACGCTTTTGACGCATGTGACTTTCGACGAAACTTTCGTAAAGAACGTCATTTTAACGTTAACGCTTTTTGGAATTCAGCTTACGTTAAATTTACTTGCAGACTCTCAAAAACTAGTCCCAACTAATAGCCAGGAATCTACACTGGTACTTCGGAGTTTGACTTCAATTACATCTTCCAATGTCTTTATGTTGTATGTGTATTTAAAAATTCATGATCGTTAACTCGTCCTGATTATTCAATCGAGTCTAAAGCAACAAGCTTGTAGCTCACAAAACTTCAGCGCTTATTAGCATTGTAGTAAACGATTTTCCCTTAAGCCACTTTGAAACTAACCCTTACATCGCGCACGAGTAAATAATTGACTGGCACGCCACATTATTCTCCATTCCAAGACTGGCAGAAAAGAAAAATGGTTGGCAGACCTCTTACTCTTACAGTCAAGTAAAAATAGTTGTTCTGAATACTAGAATGGCTTCGATTGGTCTTATAATTCAATGTCACGCGATACTGAGTAAGGGTTTAGATTTTTCATGAAAACGAACAAGGTGAAGGCTATTCTAGCTCTTCAGACTGCCGTAAGGAAAATGGGTTTGGAGTAATGAGGTTATTTTTGGTCTTGACACTGGGTTCAAGGAAAATGGGAACATAAATTATGTTGTTAGTCAAAATTACATAGGACAGTTTTTTTATGTTACATAATAAGGTAGCAACAAAGGTAGAAAATTATTTTGGAGACAATGTTTGTTTTCTTATGTTTTTATTGTTAAAATAACAATTTCGTGACTTGAATTCCCATAACACAAAAACGCTGCAAAATATTAGAACTATTTATGTGTTCGTTGCGTTCCAAATTCAACTCTATGTCTAAACTAACAAAGTTCTAAACAAAATGTTAATAACTTATGCATGCTCGCACTACCGTCTGCCCCCAGGGTGATGACTAATGAATTAGCCCGTCAATAATATCAAAGCAAATGCCAGATGTCAATTTCGAGTGACAACCGTTTCAAGGGTTGATTTTCTATTTCTCAATTTTACACTTTAATCTGCGAAGGTAGGGTTGTAATTTCTTTGTATAATATTTATTATCCCCTTTTAAAATAGGTGTAGAGATTTTATTTGATTGATTACATTTATAATGTGATAATTGCGTGTTGAAATATTTTAGATTAAGGTCGAATATAAAAGTAAATACATTTTGGAAATAAATGACTATGATTCACCGTTAGAAATTATTTCACACATTTTACTAAAAACGCTCAAATCATTTACATATTATTGAAATTATTTATTGATGATTCCCTACTTGACGCTTATTTACAACAACCAGTAAACTAATGAGTCGAATTCTCACAATCCACTTTGTGTCGTATTATTTGGGTTCTTTATGCATGGTGTCAATACCCAAAAATGGAGAGTGCTTTGTGATACTTATAAACTGATTGGTCAATGGAACACTCTGAAAGCACCTTTTTATTTTCAAGCTAAGTTCATCCAAAGGTTAAGCACGAGGTAGGTTAAGTTAGCATTACTAACATCTGGTCTCTGAATTTGAAGATGTGAACTTGTCAAACTCAACTTGTTATACTTAACCGGGTACAATTAGGAATGCATGACTTAACAAAAGACAATGGTTCACATGATCGAATTTTAGTTTTATTTCACGTTCGCTTTTGTTTTCTTTTTTTTTTTAATGAAAGATGCCGCATGAATGTCAAAAATGAAGATAAAAAAGTGAAGCATCTGAATTATTTCAATTTATTCTAGAAAAATACACAGAGCCTCGAACAATTTTTCAGTAGCAGCCACGGAGTCTAGTCCGGATTTGTGCCCGTTTGAGGGCAATAGGATCGCCCCTTATTACGTGGGACTTAAACATAACTTGCGAAATATGGGTGTACAATTAGGTATTCCTCTGCCTGAGAGATTTCAGAAGTGATGTTAAGTTCTGTTGAATATTTACAGTAGACTCCTATTGAAATAGAAACGCTGCCTCCTTACAAGTGACCGACCAAGCCAATTTCTCGTGATATGGCGTGGCGTGTGTCGTTGGCCACATGTTGCTCGCCACACATTAGCATGTCAAAGCTTAGAGTAAGTCTCAATTACAGTAGGTACTGTAGCTTAGTTACTCTATTATGTAGTGTTTCTGGTTATAGCTTGTTAGTTTTGGCGCAAATAACAGGTAGACTATTCAAATAACAGGTAGACACTAGCACTGAAATTGCTGAGGGTTAAATAATTTATTTTTATAATATAAATTGTATCATGAAGCCAAAGTTGCAAAAGACTGTGGTTGATATAATTAGAGTCATGAAATAATGAGCATTTGAACACGCGTGTTGTAATATCGAACTATATTGTGGAAATGAAATCGCGATTAACAGTGTGATTTTCCATAACATAATACAACGGAACTTCTATAACAGTCACATAACTTTACGCGTCAGAACGCGATCAGAACGCAAGATTGTAACTGTATTAAATGACAGTATAACTATTCAAATGACTTCATTCCACAAAACACAAAAGCATTTCAACCAAATACAAAACAATTTCAAACTAATATCAAAACATTTCCAAACTTTCCGTGCCTTCTGACCTTATTATAATCATACATAAACTGCTTAGCACTGGTGAAGTCGGTCTCATAAATCAGTGTACACGTACTAACATGCATGCAGTCGGATTCAGGGGCACCTCGGAAAGGCTCGGCAGGTCTCGGTGTTGGCACGAAGCCACGCACCCTCCAGGTCGATTCACACATCGCCGGCCGAACCCTGCCTCTGAAGGGAATAAGTTACTATTCACATTTTCTGCGAGGTTAAACGCCTGGAGGCAGGTAAGCAAAACGGTTTCTCGTGTACGACATTCAAATTACTGCTACTAGTGGTTGTCTGTGGTGATTTGTATGCTAATATCGGAATAGCGTGATAGTTGTTACAACGAATGAAGCAAATACTTCTCCTTTTTTTTTTGTTTTTCTTTTTAACCATAATTGCATAGTGTTGGTTTACTTCAACTTGTATTGCATAAATTTTGAAGTACCATATTAAATCTCAAAGTACCAGATTAATATTTTAATTCCGAATAAATGTAAATCGTCCTTTACTCGAGTGGATTTAAAGTATGCCGCAAATGCAGGCAAACCAAAGCAATGGTAGTCAAGATTATAATGGTAAATAATGTTTGAAAACTAAACGAGCTTGTTTATTTTATTCAATTTAAATACGAAAGCGATTGCAGATTAACTTAGTGAAGTTAAACGGATAAAACATGAGTGATCTGTAAGCATTGACCGATTAAAACATTGATAAAAATGACAAGCAAATAAGATTGCTCTTGCTTTCAAGTTTATTTTAAGAGATGTCAAAATAAATAATACAAAACGTGTACTGCAAAGGCTTACACAGACGATACGTCTGATGTCGTCGGGTGTTGCCACGTATCAATTCAATTTATTCCGACTGCGAGTTTTGCATGCAAAAACGGTGTAACAAAAACTTACACGACAGTTGAAGCGAAGCCCTACCCGGCTACGGTGAAGTCGACTTGGCGAAAGTAATTAATCGCAAGTTCGCGAGCTGTCGCCGCGTCACAACGCATCAATTGCTGGAAACTCACTCTGTCGGAAAATTGGAGCCACGACGCCGACTCGAGTGAGATACACAATCGTCCTACCCTATCGTGTCCGAATCAAAAATAGATCAAAAAATCTCTTCGACGCTGCAGAAAACGTCCTCATTTTAAAGGCTCCTTTAGACAGGCGCGTCGCGATGCCTCGCACACAGGCAAACGCGGCATCGAATCGATTACTCGATCCAAATGTACTGAAAAGTGATAGATTAATATATCTTAAAATTAGGTTGTCCTATGGACTTAAATCTTTTGGATAACCGTTTTATGCCTTTTTTTTTAAGGATGGGAAATCATCAAATGACTTCTCCCGCTCTGGGCGGAGCGGGAGGGAGTGTCAGACTTGACTGACTAAAACCGATCCATGTTCCTTCTTAGCCCTTTGTGTTCCAGGGCCACGGTATCTCTTTCGAACAGTCCCGAACCCTGGCAGGCATCGGCCCTCTCGGACCCCTTCCGGTTTGCTGACATCTCCTTGAGGCGCGGGTGGAACACGTACACGCCGTCGACACGGCCTGTCGTCATGAGACGGACGGACGGTGAGCTAGCCCATTACTCACCGTCCACAGGCTCGCGCCTACGGTGGCCGGGGGCCACTGGTTGCCCCCCGATGCCCGGGGCGTCTCCCGCGGCGGCTGGGACGTGAGGTTCGCTCCCTCTCACGTTCCGCCACCTCCTTCGCTAGCATGACTGCTTTGCAGAAGGAGGCGACGGCTTTCTATTCCCTCTCGCTCCGGACCATGGATTGAACCAGGGCCGGACGCGAGAGGTCGCCGCCGCCAATCGCCGCTACGAGGACACGGCGGTGCTCAGCCCAAGCGGGGCAGAGCTCCACGGTGTGCTCCACCGTGTCCTCCGGCCGATCTTCGCAGTGGTAATACCCGGGCGTTTCCTCCAGCCCGATTCGGTGCAGGAACCTCCCCAAACAACCGTGTCCGGTGAGGACCTGCGTCAGGCGGAAGGTGAGGGCGCCGTGGTGCCTCTCTAACCACTCCTCAAAGAGGGGCTTATCGCCACCGTTGTGGCGTGCCCTGCGCGGGGTTGTGACAGTCGCTTACTCCATGTCGCCATGAGATCGCGCCGGAGGTCTGTCCACTGAGCGACAATTTGCCGCAGCAGCGGAGTTTCCCCCCGGCGTAGTGCCTCCGCGCGCCATTCGTGCAGGCGCGCGAGTACTATCGCCCATGGCGGCAATCCGGCAAAGAGGCTCGCCGCCTCGCCGGAGATCGTGCGGTACCCCCGGACCAGCCTTACGGCTACCACCTTCTGGGACGCGTTCAGGTAATGACCATTTTATGCCTTACTCTAACTTTCAAAATCAGAATGAATTAAATATCTTTACAAAAATCCGGCCAAATGCGAGTCGGACTCGCGCACCGAGGGTTCCGTACAAACCTGACCTCTACGCGTTCATGAGGAAAGGGGTAGTAAGTTTAAAATTATTAAAAATATTTTTATCATATGATGTAACTAAAAATTTACGGTTTTTCCTTTATAGTGTTAAAAGTGCTATAAGACGTTACTTCCTACTAAATTTCAAGATTCCGAAAATTTGCGTTAAGAACGACTATCTTTTGATTGCGTTGCCGTTGGCTTAGAAGTTTGATTTTTTTTACAGTAGACCTGAGTATTTGATATAAATTCCAGCTTGATACCTCCACGCGATCCTGAGAAAAAGGGCCTTGACAGACAGACAGAAAGACGGACGGACAACAAAGTGATCCTATAAGGGTTCCATTTTTTCTTTTCAAGGTACGGAACCCTAAAAAGGCTCAATTTTCAAGTTACGTAATCATTCACAAAACCAATTTCGAAATTTACAATTGCTTCGATACGTTAGGATCAACTAATCGATCAACGAGTTGATACCGCGGCGCGTTGCTGCAACAGAGCGTGGCAGGCTCTCCTGCATTCAAAATGTTTTACAAATCTTTTGTTTCTTGTCGCGGAGTTTGTCGCGGCTCGCTCTCGAAAAAACCCAGAAACGCGTCGCGTCGCCGCGTCGCGCCCGTGTGAACAGTCCCGCGCGTTTTCATAAAAATTGTTTTACGTAGGTTTTTTTTTTGGCGTCGCGCCTTTTAAAGGAGCCTAAGGGACTACTCACACTTATTCAGCTCCATTCGCGTTTTGCTGAACGATTTTGGTCACACTTAGGGACTACTCACACTTATTCAGCTCTATTCAGCTTATGCCCATAGAAAACAACGATTATGTATGGATATAAGTGTGACCAAAATCGTTCAGCAAAATGCGGATGGAGCTGAATAAGTGTGAGTAGTCCCTTAATGCTCATTGATTCAGTAGTCCCCACAAACCATGATTCACAGCAATAGAATTGCTTACTTAACTCAAATAATTTATTTGACCATTGTTGGTCGTAAGTAATAAGAAATAAATAGGAATATATCTCTGTCGTTTTGTTATTCATATTACATTACCGTATCTTCCTTTTCCAGACGTTTTAAGCGTTGATTATTCAGCGCTATCGCGGCGTACCATCTGGTGCGCTGATGCACAGGAAAAACAGTTGTGTAGTTCTAAGAATAAGGCGTTTTTTCGGGTGCAACGGAGGATGGGAGAAGGTTATAGTGAGGAGACATTATTTTGTCACAATGGTGGGTGCCGCCCACGCTACGGGCAGCAGGAGCGCAGTCTTCGGTGATGCACTGCTTTAGGGAACGAATAAATTACCCGGACCGTTCACAAGACTTACACCGCATACAGTTTCACAGTATCTTTAGAATACTCCATAGAATAATATTCTTACGAGCGGACAAATGTTTCGGAGCTACTGTGAATATAAAATGTTTTTTTTTTAAGTGAAATAAAAGATGTATCTCCTACGCAGACGTATTTCAAGTAACTTTAGACTAACGAGTACAGTTGGAGGTGTGGAAAAAACGTGTTAATAACACCTTCCGCTTGAAACAATAGTAGGAATTCGGATTAGACACGTACGAGCTAGGAGCAGTGCGCACCGTGAGAAGCTTTGTAACCACAATGCTCTTGGCGTCTACGCAAACCGCAAAGTAGGTAATCTAATACACGAAGCTCAGCGACACTGGCTTTCATGGCCGCAAATCTCGTATTACACGACCGAGCTGTTAAATAATTTCCAATTTAAAAAATGTGCGATTATCGACCGAATTCCGAAGCAGTAAGTCATGTTATGAAGTTTAGCGACTGCAAAATTGTTGTGGGCAAGCGGCCGATTCATAGATTGCTTTTTTGTCGGAACTCGGGCGAATAAAAAAGTAGCAACAATCCGCTCCACTCCGCAACGTAGGTGGCTATCGTGTGTCGTGTACGTTTTTGCGTGAAACATACACAAGAATCGGTATTGGCAAATTGAAAAATGATTCTTTTATGTCCTATATCGGGAGTCAAAATCCTACTACGGTTTACAGCTTTCATATAGTTTCTGAACTCTTGTGTTTGTGATGAAAATGGACTTTCATCAAGTTAGGCGAAATTCGTTTATCTAGCAAAACTGTAGGAACTCATGGATGCCAGGCTTTTGAGATTGAAAGAGATAGATAGAACACTTCCCCTCTGTTCTTTGCGGATTTTAGCATCTCTGAACAGAAAAGCTCTTTCGTTTTAAGTCACAACATCTAACAAAATTATTTACTGTAGGTGTTCCGCCGAAACAATCCTTATTGCTAAACAGTGTACAGTTAAAATACATTTGTTCCACGACAATAGGACTGACACTCGTACAATACTCAAAGCTTAGCTTTGAAATTACAAAAATCTTATTTTGCCATCAGTCGAACATAAGTAGCGGGGCGAACAATTTCTGTCTCGCGGTTAAATCTCAAGAGACGTACAAAGCGTTTATATTCTTCCTGTCTACTCAACAGAGTAGAGAATACTTCGTTTTATTTTATGTAGCAGTTAATCTGTGTCCACGGAGGCATATGTGAGAAAATCTTTGCAGCGTAGTTCGTAAAAAGTACTTGTTTAGTACGGGGCTTTTAGGTTTGAACCTTGCATTAAATATAAACAGCGATTTTTTTCTTGAATCGTGTACTTGACCTTAGCTCTCCAAATAATAAAAAAAAATTAAACATTTTCCAAGGCCGGATCAAGGTCAAAAAGACGAAAACGCGTTTTTGTGAATAAAAACGTGGGCAAAATTATTAACAGGACGAATTTAATTATTTTAGGTAAAGAACTGGTGACAGTAATATATTTTTTCAGAATTAAACATTTTCGTCCACGGAAATTTCGATAAAAAAACATTTACGTAATTTTTGGATTGTACTTGAGGCAAAAATATAAACAGCGGTTTTTTTACATAAAATAACTTAAATTAATATATTAAACCTCCGTTAAAAAAATTAAACAAATTTGACTCACGGAAGTTATTAATATCAGTTTTTTTACAATAGCGGTCGGGGCAAAAATGTAACAGGGTTTAATTTTGTTTAACTTTCATCTAAAGGCTATTTCTAACCAATTTACACGAAAATTAAACACTTTAAAGCAAATACTGAAAAAAAATAAAAATAATGTTTACGTAAAATACGTTTGCAAGCTTCATTCTTGTATTTGGTGCAGCGCTTTCATAGGAATTTGATCTTTCCGTAATAGAGATAAGGTGTAAAATCGCGTATACGTAACAAAACACTATTAAGACTTACAAATTTTTTGATGTGTTCCCGGTTGTCATACTTTCAAGTGTCGATGTTCACGTTACGTTGTTCGTCAGAGTCATCCATATATACGAAATAAATTATGAAATATTGTACGTAATACAAGTATTTTCCATTTTGAAATCGACGTATTTACGATCCGTTTAAATCAGTTTTTAATCAATATAAAACCTGACACTGCTGTGCAAATTGCAAAAAGCGTATGAAAATTTGAACATCACGGGCCAAATGAAATTTTTCGTCGCGCGCGATATTTTTTTTTTCATTCATAATGTTAATGACTAGCTTTTGCCCGCGGCTTCGCCCGCGTGAAGTTCGGCAATTGCCCACGTATGCGTTAACCACCCCAAAATAATGTCGAAAATAGTCATTTAAATGTTATAGATAATAGTTGTTGGCCACGGCTTCGCGCGCGCGTAAGTGTAAGTATAGAACACATTTTAATAGTTGTGTAAAAATCTGCGCTTTTTGAAGTAAGACGCCACATAATTCATTCTGGTTAGAAAAATGTATATGACGGCGTTTTTTTTTTTTATTTTTTTTTTGTGTTGTTAGGGACCTAAATGGGTTGAACCAGAATTTATTTTATACATGTCTTCCGAGTGACGATGCTGTAGCTCAAATGC
This sequence comes from Cerastis leucographa, assembly GCA_963082945.1. Taxonomy (NCBI): domain Eukaryota; kingdom Metazoa; phylum Arthropoda; class Insecta; order Lepidoptera; family Noctuidae; genus Cerastis; species Cerastis leucographa. Next base: position 11,298,025 of record OY720356.1, on the reverse strand, counting down.
CCCGGTCATCCATCCACCTAGCGATATAGGTTATGGTGTAAATGAGCTAACTTACTTAACTTTCAATATTTTAAATTAAAAAATACTCAGATTAAACCAATCTTTTTAACTCCCGGAAAACTACACCGTGTAAATCACCTCATCACGAAGCCGTTAACCAAGCATTCTGTACATGAAACTATGTAACTTTACGCAAAAATTATTGCTGGGAAACGACTTTTTTTTTGGGGGGTGTAAAATCATGTTTTGTGGTAGAACTCAATGTAACGCACTCAAAACATTGTGCTGATGGACGGATTGAATAGTACGGGGGTCGTGGAGGTGTTTAAAGTAAAAATCTTAAATTAAAAACTTGTATTTAAAAAAATACTTGTCAAAAAGTTGGAACTTTGATCCCTAATATCTCCGTAACTAGAAGGTTCCCAGGTATGGTGTAGAACAAAAAAATGATCGCAATGACAGGGAGAACCAGTGCCTTTCGGCTTCGTTAAGAGGTGTTTTACACCCTTTTATACTAATGAATTATCCTAGCTCTTCTGTGTAAATGACGTTTGCGGTGTTTCCTTTTGGGGCTAAAATTACTAAGATACTCGCCGAGCTCACTTCGGAGCACGCAACATAAAACTGCACACGTGAGAAACAGTTATCACTTAAATCAATGCCAGCCATAGCCTAGGGGAGGATATTGAGACATTGCGTATTTTAATTTTTATTATTTGCACCTAGAAAATGAGGTCATCATTTTCGTTATCGGCGACCCTGAAGTCCACAAAAACGACACTTGTGAAAGAAAAACCGAATGTTTTCCTCGCCGTCAATTTGGTCAGCAACCCCAAAAACCACGAAAACGACACCCATGCACGAAAAACAGGAAATTTTCCTAGGGGCCATCTCCGATTTTTTTTTATTGCCAGCGACCCTCTAAAACCACGAAAACGACACCCGTGAAGCCATTGAGTCGCGCAATTGTCCAGCCCTCGAGTTTCAGTCACGCAAGTGTCCATGCGCGCAAATATCTTTTCGCGTAAATGGGTTACCGCAAGTGTCCTTCCCACAAATGACCCAGATTCCCTAGAAGTGTGTACTTAAATGAAGTTTTTTTTAGCGTATTTGTCCACACAAACGTGCTAACACAAAAAACAATAACAAAAAAATGCCATCCCTGTTTTCGTCTGAGGGGTGGAATTTTCAAAAAAATAGATACGTGTTTCACGTCAATTCAATCGAGAAACACAAATAGTGAATTTCAAGCTGTGAAAAACTTTGAACCCCTATCTCACCCTCTTAGGGGGTAAATTCTTAAAAACTCTAAAATACGTATTTATTTATTTCTAACCAGAAGCTTGTATATGAAATTTCAGCCTTCTAACTTAAAAAATGACGAATTTCCATACAAACTTTCATCCCCTATTTAAGTCCGTTAGGGGTTGAATTTCGAAGAATCCTTCCTTATTCCTTGTCTACATTATAAAGGAAACCTCTGTGCGAAATTTCAGCTTTCCTGGGTCATAGGTTTAGGCTTGGCGTTGATGAGTCAGTCAATCAGTCAGTCAGGACTTCTATTTTTATTTATATAATATAGATATATATAACTTTGTAAAGCCATTTGTTGACCCTCTAATTGCAAAAGAACAATTTGAAATTCGCAGGCTACCCTTCCACTTCCACCTTAAGTATGTAGTAGCTATCTGCACTGTAATGGTGAAATAAGTAATATAATTACCTCACCTGCATTTAACATGTTGGGAAACTGTGTTGTTATCGTCCTTTATAAAATAACACTATTTCTGTATTTTTAGCCAAAGAAAACGAGGTGGGTGCTACATTTTTTCAACCACCCTGAAAATAATCCACTCTTGAAATAATCATTTAGGTTTCGAGATATGGAACTTTTTTATCAAAACTGCAGCAGTAACTTTGTTCATCATTAACATACTATATAAGAAAAAGGATTGTGTGGTTTTATGAAACCACGGTAAAAGTGAAACTTTTTTTCATACTTTTGACATTTATCTAAAAAAAATTGGAATAATATTGCATTAAGGGTATAAAACGCGGAGTACATAAAACCGACCGTCACGCGACATGCAACACACAGACGAAAAAGTTTGAGACGATGTAATAAAACTTTCACTTTAACAAATTTAGTTTTACTGTTGAGTGTATGTTTACAAATTAATTAGCGTTAAAAATATTTTTATTATATTGTTTGGTGCTACGGAACTCGGTGTGTGCGAGTATGACTCGCACTTAGCCGGTTTTCTAAATGAAGATTTAACGTTAATGACGATCATGTTTGTAAACAGTAGGTATGTCGCCACTGACCGACTGATGGCTTGCCGTTTTTATTCCTATGCTTTTACAATTACAGAGTAACACAATAAAACCTACTTGCAAAATAAACATCATTTATCAATAAAAACACACCGACTCTTAAAAAAGAACACAGTCATACGCATACAATGAACGCAGCGCTTATCTTGGATACGCACACTAGCACACGCTGTACGCTGCTCGCTGCTTAGCGCTGACGTCACGTTCATCGTAATTTATTTTTTACTTTTACTTTATTAAATAACGCTCTAATCTGTTTAATTTTGGGAGATTAAGGTTTGGATTGATATATATCCCATTATTAAATGAATTTCAGTCCTGTTACATTTTTGCCGTAAGTAGTATTCAAGATTTTTGGATTTTTTTGATTTTCTGTGAAGTCCGGAGCAGAATTTGTTTAATTTTCATAATAATAGTTAGATATGTTGATAACAATCACTTTAGCACTATTTTTGTCCTGTTAATATTTTTGCCTTAAGTACGAAGTCAAATTATATGATTTTTTAAAAAAACTGATTGTTCCGTGGACGAAATATGTTTAATTTGCTGACCTACTCGTAGCACTCAATCTGTTCTACAATACTCCAAATAAACATACCTGTTTATATTTTTTTCCACCAAGTTACAACATATTAGACGTTTTCTTAAAAAAAACACATACGCGGAGGTGAACTTTTCGCGGGATACAGCATAACATACTCTCCTGTCCATACCCTACACATTCAATGAAAAAAATCGCTGTTTTTAATTAATGCAGAGTTGGCCTAATTTTCGGCGTAAATTCCCCGGACTAGTTGTTTTGTTTTAAAATTTGTTTAGCTGTTTTGCGCAGACATTTTTTTAGGTACAGAAAATGTTAATACTAACTAACCTTTATGTTCATTAAGTTCGTAATGGTTACGAATAAAAAATCTATACGTTACTAACAAAAATCCCATAACATCATATCCACTTTCGTACCTTTAAAGCCTTTCCGGGAAAACCTAACCATCGACTATATTTTTATTTTTCCAATAAACGTTTGCCGTTGTCTATTTTTATGAACACATTAAATATAATCACTACTACGGTTTAACTGAACATTCCTAGCTCAGTTGTAGCTATAAAATTTTACTGGTGCATTAATCGGTTTTATCTAAAGAATCACATTAAAGTTGCCCATATAGTCAATCTTGGGCACACGTTCAAAACACACATGACAAATTAAATGGACTTTCTAGTTTGATGATACTATAATGAGCGTTGTGTTAAAGTTTTTAGCAATAATATATTCTGAATATGCAAAAACAATTACGCTTGTGATAAAATGGAGCTTTATATCACAGACATTTACATAATTAAGGTCTGTGTAGAAGTGGCTTTGGATGTTCGTTATATTAACGGCTCCGTGTTTTACGCATGAATATTCGATTGCCCATTCAGCAGGCTAGTTGATTTATCGCATAAGGCTAGTCTAGTTTTTATATCGCCTGATACATTATAGTTTGCGACTATAAACATAATTTTATTTCCAGCAATGATCGTGAAACGCGTTGATAAATAGATAATTTTTTAAATAGAGATGTTACTGGAACAAAAATGAAAGTGAGCGTTGGATATAAAAAAATAATTCGGTGGTGATGATTCACTATAAAACTTAAATTCTCAAAGCTAAATAGCACACAAACCTACTCATAATTTTATTATCAATCATAACCTGATAAACCACGAATTAGAATCAGCGACGAAAACAAACAAAAAAAAATAAAGATGCCAATCTCTCCACCACAAACCGAAAGGCTTATAGACCAGCCGACGCTAATTTCAAGTAAATAAACCCTTTCGGAAATAACAAAGCCAAGAATTAGTCGAAATTATTTAACCCGTGAATTGGCTTTCGACGACTGTAAACTTCAAATCAAGGAGCCAATTCACAAGAAAGCCGCGCCCGCTTTAATATGCACTCCACAATAGTGAGGGGTTCGAGTTTTGAAGAGGTAAAGTCCTTTATCTTCCCACAGGCGAGCTTCCATCGCGAGGGACGGATACGATTAGAAGTCTTAATCTTTAAAGGAGTTAGCCAGTGGAGAAGTTTTTTCGACTATTCCCGGTATTAAGGGTAAAGGTATTTTCAGTTATCCTTAACATTTTTGTCCGGTTTTCGTCAAGATGTAGCATCGAACTTCTGAAGCACGCCACACAAGACGCCTCGTTTTTTGCACGGTGTTAACTGTGCGGTGAGATAGCAAACATATGATAAGCAGTGACAGATTGCAAACGCTTTTATCTACGACGCTTCTTAGAAGCAATTTGTTTTCTGCCTTTCCTTAAAGTAAAATTTACTATTGTTCTCTATCTTTACAACAGCAAATTATTCTTGTACACAATTTTCCTGTAAATGTAATTTGTTTACAACGGCTAATACTTTACATTCTTGTACTAAACTTTATACATTACAGACGAACAAAACTATTCTTAACACAATTCTCAAAATAACATTTACACATAAAGGTTTATATCCTGTAGATGTTATACCAACTTTTGTATAAAATACGTTACCCAAGGGCGTGTTCAAAATAAATTTCCTTATACCGGACAAAACAATGTGAACATCAAAGGAGGTTTTGGCAACTTTATAAGGGGGTGATCTCAGTGTGCGGTAACAAGATGCTAATGTAATCGTTCTTTTAAATTACGCAAGGTTCCGTATCTTGAATTGTTAGTGATGTTATTAGTATTTATCAGCTCGTAAAATTGAGATCGTTTATTTTCTGACACGTTTTCTGAATAGAAATTGAGAGATTTTGGTTTTGTCTGTAGAAGTTTTACATATCTGTTAGTGTAGTGGTGTAGTCATATAGTGTGAGCACAAATATTAATGTTTGAGTTAATATTTGTCTTGGTGTGTTGAGATAATTGTTCTGCAAATATGGTTTTGTGTGACTTTGCACCATAGCTTTGCACAATGTACTCTTGTTGGTCGGTATCTTTAATTGTTCAGGGTACTCAATAATTGTGCTCTACAAGGTTGTGTTTTGCATCCTCGTCAAATTCAAGGACGTAACTATGCTAATGATTCTCGTCCCGAATCAATAATAAAATGGGTAGGTAATGTTTATTTTTTTTCTTATTTGCGGAAATTGGTAAGTGTGATCAAACCGTGTTTTAATAACGGGGCCCGTTTGATTCTCGCCCTATAACCGCGCTTCCACACATACAAGCAATCTCAAACGTTTATTAGTTAAGGGAGTTATTCATAAATGCTGACAAACTAGAACAACCAAAAAAATCAGTGTTTAGTAATAAATAAATAGGTACCGTAATTTTAATTGATTGTTTGTGTCTTTTGTGACAACCTCCTGAATTTTGACGAGGATGCAAAACAACACCTTGTATATTTTCTCACTAAAGTATCTACTTATAAGATTATATTTCTGTTGAGAACGTGGTTTCGGCCCTTTTAATAGCATAGCTTTTAATTAAGCAGATATTAACAAATAAAGTATAGTAATTTTCTCATACATCTGCGGCTGCCCAATTACAAATTGCTTAAGCTAAGCTAAGTCTACTTATTAGTCTACTAAACAAATCGTAAATCAACAGCTTGAATAGTATTTAGTTCACGAGTAGACAGCACGTCATGTACTATTGAACAATGTTGACGTATTTCAACTATTACTTGTCGGAAATCAACTATGTACCTACTTATGCTCGTTTTCAGTACACTTAAATTAATGCCTAGATATCATTGTATTGTTGGAATTTCTACTCTAGAAGCTGAGCCGAGTGTTGAAAATTCTGCAGCGTGCTTTTCTTTAGGCTTTCAAATAGGTGTTACTTAAAGTTAGTGAAAACTGGCATTTAGATTAGCTTTACTAACCAGATGCCAGACTGCATTGCAATTGTTGTTGGTAACGTTATAAATTCTTCGAAACGCTACTTAGTTACTCAGAATTATTAATTGGCAAGCCTATTTCGTTGGAACATTGAAGCAATTAGATTAATTTAATAGTATTTGTAAGTTATGTAGGAAACATGACTGCATTGTTCTGCTTTATGTTATGGTTGTGGGGGAATTAAATTTCAACAAAATAAAATATTGAAAGAATATCCTCCATTCTTCTTTCTAATCGTGAATATATCGTCAGGTATTATAAAAAAAATGCGGTTCTAACATTTTCAAAGTTTAATATATTTTTATACTGATACGCGTTGTATTTAAATGCAAAAAGTTTGCCAGAGTTAGTCACAGAACATCGTAAATATATGAAAAGAGCGTATGAGGTATGGAATAATAGCATTAGCTAGATAAGTACTTTATTAAGTATAATACCTTAAAATATAAAATATTCTCTCGTATAACATTATTTTCAAGTATATTTTTCTTTCGTAATCTGTTTACTTTTTGCATAACAGAATACTGTATAAGCACTCTACTTTTAGTACACCTGAATATAAGGTACCTTGTTTGTAAATCTTGGATTGAAATTTTTTACATAATTATACTGGTTGGCGCAAAAGTTTAAAAGTAAAATTAGTTGAAACTATCAAAATCACACCCAAGGAATGGACAAATAATGAATAAGCAATTTACCAAAAGATTTTAATTCGAGTAGCTAGCTCGCCAAGCTTCAAAATGTATGATGTATCTACTCGGTGAGAACAAAGAGTAAATTCTTATCACTTACTACTTCATTGTTGCCAACTGTTTCACTCAAACGTCTCTAAAACTGCGAGAAGATTCGCAGCTGATACAAGCTTTCAAATCGCCCCTAGTGCATCTCAAGTGCTATCCACAACTCCCCATTGCTAGCAATCTCCCAATAACCCTTGATCAAGCGTATTAAATCAAAACATATTCCTTTAATTCAACAATCAAAGCGCCAATTCTCGTAAACAAAAACATAAAGAACTCAATTAAAATAAGCCGTATTGGTCCCGTTCAAGCGCAATATTGAAATGTTCCAATTTGCATAGTGATTATAAACATGAGATTGGGGATTTACACCATACGAGAGACAGAGACAGATGGTGATATTATTACAGAAACAAAAAAGGATAGCAATAATAGCCAGCTGATGACTGACAACGGGAAAGCGACCAATGTGTGAAGAACTGTACATCCTATGTTTTTAATGGACAAACTTATAACTTGAGAGGTCTTCCAATTTTTGCTGCCTTGTGATTAAGTGCGTTGAATGATCACGAAAATAATTTTGATAAGTCACTTTAATTAACTATGAAATCATAGTTTAAATTGGTGTGATAAAGCTTGATCTATATAAATACAAAATTAAATCAACACAATGATTAGATTTGTGTACATACCTAAATATTGATGTCATAGGTGTCGTCATAATGCGAATTATTTAACTGAATATTAGTGAATCGTGTGTTGTGTAAATAAATTTGCGAATACATTTCACACTTAATTATTCATTCCCACTACAAGCTTGTTTTAACTTTCCTAATCGTAAATACTCAACAGTGGTAAACTAGCTTTTGCACTTGGTTTCGAAATTATCCCACGGGAACACAGACACTACCGGGGCAACAGAGTATGTCTGTCAGGTGTACCGGGGCTAAAAGCCAACAGACAGACAGGATGAGATGTAGACAGACAGAAACAGTCACTTCAACATACAACCATACTCATACATTACTTACCATTATTACGAATTATTTCAATTTCAACACAACAAAATTCTTCCCTATTCAGTAGACACCAAAACCAATATTTGGCAGAATCATCTGAACTCAAACAAAATAAGAACGTTCCAAAAAAAAAAAACAAAACACAAACAAAATATTTACATTACATTCTTGTACAAGAACACACACGGAAACCTTGCAAGCACCCTAAAAACTTGTAAATACTGCAGACGTGACGGGCAACGCTGCTCAAAGGCTGGCTCGAACATTCCGGCGGACGATCGATCCGGATTAGGCTTGCCCGACCGACGAACGGACTAAATAAACAATGTGACGAGGCTGCTTCACCCTTTTAACGAATCCCTCTGCACTCGCGTAAAGCTAGTAAGTATTATTCGTTACTTTACACTACGTGATTGACTAGACCTGATTTGGGTGCACGAACATTCCGTCAGGTAGGGTGATTTTGATTCGATTTTTGTTGTTGTTTAAAAGCTCAATGCTATGTGTGGAGGACTTACAAATTTTCCATAATCTATTGGTGTGTGAGTTCTGAGGTCTTACCTGTAACAAAAAAAAAACATTTCATTAGTAAGCATGTAAAAATTCAAATTGGTTTGGAAGACAAAATAACAGAGGAACGAGGCTAACGAGAAGAAAACCAGAGAGAGCCCAAAGTTAAGTTAATGCATCTTTTAAATAAAACTAAAAGCAGGATCAACCAGTTCACAAGTAGGCAACAAGATATCCGTACAGTACCGTAGAAAACGTACCGTATTCAAATGTGTAAGATATCCTAATGGCAATATTAACTTCATCTTTCCAGCCGATCACGGAATAAGGTTGTGCATTATCGTACTAAGAAGTAGTAAAGACAATACAAAAAAATAGGATAGTAGGAAAGACGAAGTTAATACGGTTTAAGATGAGCAGTGAAGTCCACATGTGAATTCAGTACCACAGTATAGTCGATTACTCGTAATCTTGCTATTTCTTCCGTTCCTCTTTTGTCATCCTCTGAAAGATATTTTTTTTGTTTAATATCTGTAATGGCAAAGGAACCATGTGAATAAATAAATAAATATTAAAGTGAGAAGCTATCTACATTTTTATTAAGTTTTAAAAGCAGATTCATGAACTTTTTAGTGCTTCAAATTATTTTTGCAAATACGCCAGCAACATAGTAATACGTCCTCGTAAAGGCACTTTAAGTCACCGTAAAATATCACGTCCGAAATTTTGGCTACAAAATGTAGGATGCAATTAACTCGTGTCATAGAAAGGGTGGCATAACCACTATCAACCGGGCAGGGGTTAATTTACCTTTAAATTATGGCGGCATCTACTACACGTTGTCCGTAAATAAACAGTCAAGCTGGCCATTGAATAGCAGAACTGCCTTAGGATGTAATTCAGTGATACAAGTACCGAAAGGTACAAATTTAATTTTATTTATGACTTCATTTTGTACTTGTTCTTGTAAGCGAGTTGTATTCTTTTATATTGTGCGTTAATACTTTCTACAGTTGCCATTAACTCTGGACTAATAAAAGCTCTGTGTCTGTAGTGTATTACCAGTACGGGACTGGTTTGTTGTGAGATTCTTATGATAATAATCACTTGCCCAGTACTATTTATCAACACCAGTATGCCGTCTCCGACTATGATAGATAAACGTATGTTATTAAATCTAGCTATTACATAAAAGAAGCCGTTTCCATTCAACATATAGAGTAGAGGTTCGCTTTTTATACAGTTTCTTGTAATGGCCGTAGCATTTTGCAATTCAAAGACCCCTGGGCGACTTCGAATAAGCTTTGCTACAGTTTGTCGGAATACGGATGAGTGGTCGTCTTGTTTAATGCATAGTTTTTGTTCGATTTTCGATGTCGTATCAAAGGAATATTTAGCAGTCAAATATGAGACACGAAAAGTAAATAATTTAAAAGCACATTAAATATGATGTCACTTGGTACCTGATATATAAACGCCTGTTTTGTGTTGTTTTTTTTTCATATAAGGGTCAGTTCACACCGAGACGCGACGCAACGCGACGATACTTGAAGAGGCCAGTGGTTTCATGCTGCGTCGCTCTACGCCGCGAGGCGCCGCGCGGCGCAGCGCTGCATGGCGCAACGTATTCTGATTTCTACTGAAATCTACCTCACGAGGCCGCTCGACGCAGCGAGACGTCGCGCGGCGCAGCGCTGCGTGGCGCAACGTATTCTGAATTCTCACAACGAAATGTGTATCTTTTTGTGTAGAAAATAAAGTTATATTTCGAATCGCTCTTTAAAAGTGTGCGCGCAGCGTCACGTCGCGTCGCGTCTCGGTGTGAACTGACCCTAAAAAGGAGCTACACATGTGCCTTTTGATGATGTGAACGTTCGTATTATATTTCAACACAGAATGGAAGTAAAATATTAAAGAGAGTTCAGAGTTCTTTTTGATAATTTTTTGGCGGTAACAAAACAATTTCTCGCTAGTCAGCAAAAGCCAAAATGAGAATTTAGTGCTGTTGTTTCAAAAGAGTTAAGAAAGAAGCTTTAATATTTAAAAGTAACAAGAAACTCTGAACACCTGAAACCATAACGCCTGACATAATTATGTTACAATACCGCCAACATTTTAGCACAGGTTTAAAACACAACAAATGGTTCCAAACTTTGCTGACGCCCATCGCCAAAGTTGGACCATTACAAGAAAATATGCGTTCATCTATTAGAAAATATAACACGAGCTGCGAGACCTTCAGTGGCATGTTTATATTCGTATCGCGTGAGTATGATGCTCCCAGGCCTTAACACAACAATAAGACTACAAACAAAAGCAAACCCTAACGAAATGTAAACAGATGTCAGTTTTCAACGATGATTACTTGACAGAGCCGCGAAGTTCCGGTACCCGTTATACCTGTCATAGATTTGAAATACTGGTATTGCTTTTTCATACTTTTTTGTGTATGTATTTAAATGGGTAATTATGGTGAGCATTAGTTAGCTAAAACACGTAACCGATACACTTCATATGGGCGTGGAAAAGTAACTGTATATGCCTCATTAGAGAGATAAATAAACGGAAATCCAAAAGTTTACATGAGAATCAAATTGACTATAATGATTTAATTTGAATTAAATATAAGGTCCGCACAAAAGAGGTTAGAATGAAACCGGAATAAATTCATTGGACCTTTGAATACAACATTGAAAGACAAGTCAACTAAAACTGTTCTTTCATAAAAATCCATCTATCACCAGGAATCAATGAAAATCAAATCAATTTTTAAAATGAAAACTTTATGGAACTATCAATCAAACGTAACCGAGGTTTTGTCGGATGTTAGAATACACAAGCCACTTTAACTATCGCGGAATTATAGGTTGCGGTCAGCTGAAAAAAAAATAGAAAATCGTGGAAAACGTGGTAGCCTCGTTCAAATATATTTCCTTGCGTTCGGTATATCCAAATGATTTTGGGTAAAAAGTTTTGCGATGCTGAAAATTATCGTGTGCTAGTTTTCAGGTAATTCCAAGTAACTGGTTTGTGGAGGTTAAGCCGTATACAGAAATTGCGAGGCATGCGCCCAAGGTGTGTACCTTTGTATTCGTGGCGAAGCATGTGCTACGCACGTGCGAGGGCGAGCCAACGTATGGCCGCCCGGCCGGGGCATTCGTTTTGCGCCGTTCGTGGCGCTATCTCGCAAAGTCTGTATCCACCTTTAGATATGCAGTCGATCCATGTAAAATGCTGGTATTCAGCTGCACCTAGTTTGACTGGAAGCCAACCCCTTACTAGTTGGGAATAAGGGACGCTGATAATGGTGATGAGAGTATGCATTTTATCTATATTGTCAAGAAATATTGTAGTAATAAAATCATATAGCAGTAAATGAATGGACCATCTGATATGCATAAAATTTTCCATTAACGAAATCTAAAAGGCTTTTCTGTAACAAAAAAGCCCAATTATTGTCCGTAAACACGCTACGTGACCGGTATATGAGTTTATTTATAACTTTTATATATTTATGCTCTGATTGATTATTTTTTTGCCAGTATTTTCCACTACTGTGGCAAACAATTATTTAATCGATCAACTCGAGGCATGACTTAACAAACCCATTGTCAAAAGTACGTAGCAAAAGTGATTGAATAATTTGTGTGCCTAAATTGGCTATTTGTGTAGGCTAATCTCTAGAATCATTTATTCAACCAATCAGCATATTTGTGATTAGATGCGTCACTGAATTGAAACTTATTATGGAAATTGGTAGTGTAAACAAATCAAATGTACCAAATCATCATAAGTAAACTTTGACTGTGGAAAGGACCTAATTTACTGTCCCGCATGCGGTCGCCCGCAGCCCGGTAACTACCATGGAAAGTGGGTTTTATTTAACGTGGGTTCTTGCAACAGAAATGAAAAAATAAATAAATGCGTAAGAAATATACGCCAGCAAGCACATAGAATCATTTACTATCTCTAAGATTGATACATTTATCGACTTAAGCAAACACAACCTCAAATAGAACGAGCATTTGATTTCCGCGTTTAAAAATAATAACACTGTCTCGAAGTAGCGGGAATTCCATTTATAGAATCGATACATGCGGCTACATTTATGTACATGCATATTTACACTGGCGATCCTCATTACACCTGAGAACTAAGTGATATGGGGTCATTGCACTCGTAAGTTCAAAGCACACCGGTAAACGATGCAACTCTGGTTGCCGAACCTAATAGTTTACATGTGTGAGTGTTTTGATTGATAGGTAGTATATGGGTCTGTGAATAGATGATGATTTGGATTGCTAGAAAGTAATGTAATTAAGTAGATTCATGGGTAAGCGGTGGTGAGGTTATAGGTTGAATTTTTATCTTTTTTCGTTATTACTTTAGTTATTTCTAGTCTCATTAGAATATCTTTGATCGTTTCCTCTTTCCCGAGTCTTAGTTCGTCTAAAAGCGGATAAATTTTATCAATGAAAACTACCCTGTTTACAAAACCAGATTTCAATTTCCTTCTCAACCAAATCAATTATCAAAATCAAATTAATCCGAATCCGGGTCGCAATTACGGCTTGATCTGAATCAAACATCTAAATCTAAAGTTTCGATAACTTCAACTTCGAAATTATGCTTAACATACATTTGAATACGCCAAAAGGCTTTTCAATACGCTTCTGAGATAGTTTTGTGGTAAATAGGTTGTATTCATCATCATCTTCTTTCTGCTCTTGGCTTATTCTACTTGGGGTTGGCACAACGGCTCAGGCGCAAAATGTCTTTTTCGCAAAATGTCTACTGGTAGTATAATGTCTCTTTCTCATAATGTCGCTTTCTCATAATGTCGCTTTCTCATAATGTCGCTTTCGCAGAATAACTCCTTCTCAAAAGGTCGCTTTCTCACAATGCCTCTTTCACAGAATATCTCTTTCGCAAAATGTCGCGTTAGTTACTTAAAAAAAAAAATTGCCTGGTTTAAAAAAAGGTTGTTTTTTTTCCAATTTCTTATTAAATGTGTACCGTTTCCTTTTTTCAGTCTCTCCAGCTGACAAACGTCACCGCATCATGTAGGTACTCTTTTCTCTTTCAAATCATTCCTCACACAATCCATCCATCTTTTCTTTGGCCTTCCTCTTCCTCTCCATTCATCAACTTTGATATCCATCAATCAGTCTTGCACTCACATGCATTTCATCCCTCCCCAAGACCTACATGTTCATACCAATAAAAACCACTTCATTTAAATTCTGAAAGAGGCGCCACTTTCAAAACTTTTGTAGGTTACTCTGTCAGACTAAAATACCTACACCTACTGCCAACACAAGCAGGCAGTATTTGAAAGCATCATTTTAGCTGGTGATGAAACACTTAAATTGAACTTACTTACTTACTTTTGACGGCACGGTTGGCGCAGTGGTTGAGCGATCGACTGCTGCGCTGCGTGTCGCGGGTTCGATCCCCGCATGGAACAAATATTTCTATGGCCTACAGATAGTTGTTCCGGGTCTGGCTGTTTGTGTTTGTGAGTTTAAATGTTTGTTAACGCACCCACGATACAGGAGAAATTCCTAGTGTGGGACAAAGTTTTAAAAAAAAAACTTTAACATAAGATAATATCACGCCTGTAATCCCTCATGGTTAGGCAGAGGTGTACCTAATAGTCTTGCCAGGGCTGCGGGACTGTTCGAAGGAGATACCATGATCCTGAAATTCAATGGGCTATTAAGGAACGTATGGGTTTTAGTCAGCACAAGTCTGACACTCCCTTCCGCTCCGCCGAGAGCGGGAACCACCTTTTTTTTACATATGGGAAATCATCAAATGACCCCTCATTTGATGAAAAAAAAAATTGTGCGTGGAGTCCCCCCGCGCGGAAGAAGTGAAACTTCGTAATACTACACGCATGCGTTCGAGTGCCACGAATTCACTCTCGTTATTTTATTGAGCTTCTAAATAATATTTTCTTGTTTTCTTGTTGTATTATTTTATTACATAATTATTACATAAGTTTATCGAGGTTATTCTACTCATGGAAATTGAGCGAAGGCTGGTTACACCGAAGAGTCGAATGCATGACTGTTTGCACGCCATCTTGCGTACCTAGTAGAACTACGTAGTCCCAAATCTTGTAATATACTGCCATCTCTTAGTGAGTTCTAGAAAATATTCCCCCTCCATGGTAGCGTTAAACTTGTTGGAAGTCGCTTAAGAAGTTTCACTTCAAAAAAAGGTGTACCTAATTGTACACCCACATTTCGCCAATTATTTTTAAGTCCCATTTAAGAGGGGGCGAGCCTATTGTCATCAACTAGACACAAATCCAAACTCCGTGGTTGCTACTGAGAAATCCCTAATGGGAAAACCTAATAACACATTCCCCGACCTATGAATCAAACCCAAGACACCCCAAGAGCTCATGCTCAGCAGTCGCGCTCAAGACCACCAGACGGTGGTATAATGTTCTCAAGCGCAACAAAGGTAAAAAGCAGTTAAACACGCGAAAGCAGTTAAACAAACCATACGTTAATTCCCATTCAAACAGTGTTGGTAAGCTTAATCATAAACAGATAATGCCTTAACTGACTAAAGTTAAATGTTTATTTATAAGGAGCGGTGTCTTACAAAGTAATATCTTATCAACATCATAGTTTGCCGCACCGATACTTTTAATAATGTATGAAGCTTGAACACACGATATTATTGGTCGCCTTATCTTCACACGGAAGTAGTTAGTCACCGAAAAGGAAATACGGTTCCGTGAACTTGCTACTTACGTAAGTAAGCACGTTTTGAAGGGTATCTAACATACATGGGTATATTACTACTTGAAAATGAAACGGATTGTTGAATCTAATTCTAAACTTTAGTTCGTATATTATTAATTTTCCGGAGGTTGAATTTGTGCCCGGTTGATGGCAATAGGCTCGCCCTCTATGACATGGGTCTTGGACATAACTAGAGACATATAGTTGTAACACACGTGTACACCTCTGCCTAGTCCTTCGGGGAAGGCATAATGTTTTGTTTGTAGTGTTTACATTTTGGGCAATTAATTGATTAATAATTCTTAATTCTTTTTGTTGTATTATATTCATTTTGGCCAATTAATTGATTAATAATTCTTAATTCTTTTTGTTGTACAGTACATTTTATTACATGGGTTATTGACTACCGAGTTCTAAGTCGTGATTTCTTCATAAAAGTATGTAAGTAAGCTAATCAAATGCCTTTGACTGTATAAACTCTTACGCACGATATTTGTGTTTTGAAGTTCATTGAACTGAGGTTAGTATTGTTTTTTGGAGAAGGCACGTATTTTTTTATTTGCGGTGGATATGCTCTTGGTTCTAGTCTAGGTCAGACATGACAGAGACAAAGTCGACGATGGTACGAGCTTACCCAGAAGAAGCATGTTCACTATAACTTTGAAGAGAATTAGGGTTTGGAAACACAGACACCGGCAGAGAGTTCCACTCCTTTGCTGTGCGCAATAAGAAAGATGTTTGAAAACGCTTAGTGCGAATTTGTGGAATAGCAATAAGGTAATACTTTATGACAACCAGTTTCATGAAAGTTTAACCAGAAGGCTGGCTCTTTCTTTGGCAAAGCTGCCAGTCTTCTGGGCACGTTTCCGGATGACAGCGATATATAAAAGTACTTAAACACCTGATTGTCCTGTTGTTTATTTAGTTACTTAGTTTTCATTATTCTATAAGTCGCAATATTCCAAAATATATAATTATTTAAAATATAATACAGATAAAATAGTTTTAAATAATCACGTCCACTTTTCTGAATACACTATGAAGAGTTTCCGAAGTTCCCTCTTCAAAGCATCGAGATATGAAATTCGATGTTTTAAATGCAGGAATCTAATTGCATGTCACTCAACTCTGTCAGTACGAGTAGGCTTAAAACTGAAATCAGATTGACTGGCATGCCTTTGTGGGCTGAGGTCTGTTTCCGACCGGACTGTGACTGTACTCACTGAGAGAAGCTATTAACGAAATGGTATTTGGAACTTTATCATTTCGACCGATTTCTTTTGAAATGGAATTGTGAAAACGTGTCGTGAATATTCTGGAATTTTCTACAAGCGGGAATTGAAATTATTTAAGTAAATAATTAAATGTGATGTATTCTGGTGTTTTTTTTTTTTTTAGTAGATAAGCGACCGTTTTCGGTTCCTAGAGCATAGGTACATAACCTGAAAAATAAACATTCGTATTCTCCTAGCTAGGTAGATCAACTGCGAACAGAACCAACTGCGAATGGGACCAACTGCGAATAGGGAATCTTTAATAGGACGAAGTGCGCATAACCCTAACTCGAGTCCATGTTAATTGAGCTGTAAGTTTTTAAGTAAAGATATTGCCTATGCAATAACAAATCAAAACATTCTCAAATCTAATTCCAACAACACTACCGGAATATCAAAGCATTTATTTTCTTAAAATCCTAACTTCATTATTAAAAGTAACAAAACTTGTAATGGCTATTATCTTAGTCGGGCAGTGTTGCTCGTTACAAGTTCATCAAAGAACCCGTCGGTTGCTCGCAAACCTTGAGATAAGAAAACACATTCCTCATCGAGTATTCGAATTATCTCCACTGTGTTGACACAGTTGTGTTTCGGATGGGTGGCGGAACTGATGGGAGGGAGCGGGTGGCAAAGCTTTAAGAATAGGATTCGAATTAATTAAATTGTGAGAAAACACAAGGAGGAGCTCTTCAAAATTTATGTTTATTAAATCAGAAAAATACTGCTTCAAAACTACTAATTAAAGAGTCAAAGACCAATAAATATAAGAAACAAAATAGTCCACCCTTATTTACAAAAATCGCCATCAGTTCATAATTTGGACGCAACAATCAAATGGAACCAGTAAGCCAGCATAACTGAGCTGCTGTAGTATTTATATAGCACTGATTTGACCCTACAATGCTGTGTAAACTGAGGGAGAGATAACCTACGACTGTGTCGCCACCTATTTGTTAACTAATTGTTGACTGACATGTATTGTTTGCAATACTTTGTTTTTTGTTTGATTTGACTTTAGTGTTTGTTTGATTTTGTTCGTTTACTTTTGCAGTGTGTGCTGTTTGCCGATAACTTTTTTAACACTGTTGTGTATTTTTTTTGCAATGTATTCATTGACTACGGTTTTCTCTTATAAATCGAGTTACTTGTTACCGTCATTAAGACCAGACAATCATAATATTATAACTGTACATTTTTCTTGTTCTAAATAATATGATTTATGATATTTTCATCTTTTTTTTTTGTTTCCGTTTCGCGTTTACGCAGTAATGGAAATCAAGAAATACGCCCCTCATTATAATTAATAACAATAAAAAACCGACTCTAAAATATTCAATCACATAAATTATTAAAGATTTAATTTACTACGTTTGGCAATGGGAAGTTAAATAAAATAAAATATGCATAATAAAGTGTAGTGCCACTATTAATCGCATTAGGGGTCCAAATGCTTAATCTTGTATATAAATCTTAATAATGAGTCCCTGAAGCATGCAACACCTGAAAACATTCCATACGTAACACGTTAAAGTACTATTTAAGCTGTTTATATTAAAAGGCACGCGATCGCGAGAAGTTTTCATTGAGCTTTGGATTGGGTGGTGGTTCCATTTATACGGTGTGATTTTAGTAAAAAGAATCCTTCTGGATAATAATTAAGTCAGATTATCGGATAAAAATCGTTTTCGGTAAAATGGTTATCGGATAAAACTTCACAGATATGAAACGTATCGATAACAAAACGGGAAAAGAAGGATGGTTTAAAACTTATAATTTTAAGTTAAGCTGCATTTTTTGGTTCAGACGCGGGACGCACTAATTATGCAGAGCAAGCTCAGAAATTATTACTGTAAAAAGATAATATGTAACACAGTATAATTAGTGTAGGTATCTTCTCAAAATAACACAAATACAATCTACTGCTTACAGCTTATCATCTCGCACAAGTTGTAAAAGTCCGCCAAGGGGAAGGGTTACTGTTCTCGAAGATAAACGATGGACTGGCAATGTGTGTGCCGTGCAATTTAATCAACTTTTAACACTTATGTAACAAACATAATGTAAAAAACTAATGCATGTTACTGTTCGAGTTTTAAAACTCAACTTTTAAAACTCAACTTTATTATCCGTGGCTGCTACTGAGAAATTCCTGATGAACAAACTCAATAATAATTTGCCCTATCCGGGAATCAAACCCAGGACCTCATTCTCAGCAGTTTCTATTGCAACCAGTAGACCAACGCGGTAGTCTTTTCAAGTCAGAAATTACACCAGTGCAATAATATTTACGCATTTATTTAGGTGAAATGGACATCAACGGCCCATGTTATTCACGTATTCTAAATTTTATTCTGGCGACAATTTTAGCACTAATTAAAACTTTGGCTCTGTCATTACAGCAGAGTATACCAGTGGTGCTTGGGATTGTGTTGTAAATTTCCAGACCGCTTTGGGATTGATGGCAATGAAACATTTATATAACGAGTACGTATGTAGGTAGATTCTGTTCCTTCCAACATATTGTCGTCATATTGCCTAGCCTAGCCCCAACTAAGTTAGGATCGGCCTCCAGTCTAACCGGCTGCAGCTGAATACCAATATTTTACATGCAGCGACTGCCTGTCTGACTTCTACAACCCAGTTAGTATTGAGTAATACGATATCCCTTGGTAACGCTGGTTTTCAGACTTTCATGCCACTGGCTACCTGTAACGACTGTCAAAGATCTGCAAATGACAGCCGGGAGAAAACGGCTTAACTTGCTTTCTGAGTCACGTAGAAAACTTGGTATGGAATGGGTGGTCACCCATCCACGAACCAACCTAGGCAATAGTGGTTTATCCTAAAGATCAACCTAGGTGGCTGTAATTATTTAGCAACGAGCTCGTCTTCTCTCCTCTCCTTCCAACATAGTGTATGACTAAAATGATTAATATACCACAAAATTATTACTATACTATACCTACTAGCCTGAAATGTACAAAGAGTCACCGATACACAAAAAAAAAACAGCAAATTACCATTTTGACCAAAAATGTCTGATGCCATTACGACGCTTGTTTTGGCAAATTCTGATTAATGGTTTATAGGAGGGGAACGGTAAACACCTAATTGATAGTTATTAATGACACTTTATTTATTAAACTCCTGTCGGTAGTAATAATAGTTCTACAAATCTAAAGGTCAAATCACACCTGTTTGAATAAAAAAAAAACCTTATAATATGACTTAATTATTACCTATCGTAAAAACCTTTTTATTTCTAATTAAGTTTTTATTACTTTTTTTAAACCAGAGGTATGAGATAACCGCAATTGTAATTGAGAGTGTGATCTGTGGTTTATCACTTCGGTTGTTTTTCAACGCAATAGTCGAGTTTCACGTTACATAGGATGAAACGAAACCGGATTACATTCTATACGTTTACATTTATGTGAAGAAGTCGACAGCTTAATCGTTCTCTCAAACTAAAAGATATCGAATATTCTAGTCTTTCATTTTAGTCTAAAGGTCGAGTCTTCTTTTGTTTCTGTAACTGATCCCTCAGCCATATAAGTTCTCGTAACAAAACAATATCATACAAATACCTACATTACTCGTATGTCCAAAATGAAATACCAGCCGGCTTTTCTTACATATTACGAACCCGAATCTCAACGAATCCGTTTTTGTTTTCCCATGAAAACAATTCGTCAAGAACGAGCCCCACTTTCAGCATTCAAAAGGAAAAATGGAAGGCCAAACAGCCGAGCAACGAGTTAGGCCGTAACAAAATTCCAACAAAGGGATGATTAACGATTTTTCCACCCCCAAAACTCATTCAAGCCGCGTCGATATTGAATCCGTTAGACGGTGTAAAAATGAAAGTTTCCCTCTTTTCTTTTCCAAACATGTGTGTAACACGGACGATGAAATTGCGTACCAGGTACAGTGTCAATTTTTTTATTTAAATTATGCTCGCTTTGAAGAACTAAGTAATTATTATAAAAGCCTCAAAGTTGACAATACCTGATAGAATTTTAGATTTTGATTTAAATTCAGCATAATAAAATAAAGTTTTTTTGTAAAAGCTCTTAAATCACATTAAACCATATTTTGTTAAATATTAATTTTTAGTAAATTCTCATCAAACAAAACTAACCAGAACTTCAATTTCCCATACATTTCATATTCGGGATTTCTACGAAAATGCAAATTATTGTAAACTTCATCATTTCTAGCTATACGATGCGTTATTAGTGCTCTATTCTGGGACCCCGTGTGTCCCTCACACAGCTCCTTGCCGAATCGTGATATAACTACTGTAGCAGTTTTTCCTTTAGTTAGTTTTGAACTTGTTCCAAATAAATGGCTGCCATTTGAGCGAAGTGACAAGTAACTCAAAGTTGTTATCGTTAGAAATTTTGTTAAAATATCTTTGTTATAACGAGCCGAAGCTTTGGGCATTGTTTTAATATGTCTTTTTGTTTTTTGCCCGAATTTTCTTTCAGTACCTATGTGATTGATTGACCTACACACGAAACTTGCTTATAAAAAACAAAAGAGGTCCTTCTTTATTCCTTTGATAACATTGAGAGTCTGATCCGGCAGAAATTCAATAGACCGTGAGTTAAGTGGCTCATCTGTCCTACTTGGTCACATGAGTTATCGGGTTGCAAATTAAAAGGAATATAAAATAAAATAAAAAATAGCTGTCCATATTAAGTTTCGCGTAGGAATAATACGGCAGGTGTTCTTAATTCACCTGGCCAGCATGTGTTTTGAACACGTTAAGTTAATTAAGTGTATTTATAAATTGCTGAAATTTAAATTAGCCGAGTAAGCGCGCGCTCCGCTGCTAAATAACACTGATGTGGCCAGATTAAAAAAGTACAAACTTGATTAAAGTTTTAATAAGACTGCGAATACCAGCTCACCAGCACGTAAGTGCGAGATATACGGTTTTACCATTTAATTAAATAGAATAAAGCTTTATGTTTACACAAGAGAAGCAATTCATAGAATTTCGCTACCTTATGAAAAAAGGTGGAAACCCAATCATTTATTTGTTTTGGTACAAAATTCTGAAATTAATTATTCAAGTCGAAGGAGTTTCGTAATAGAAATGGGGAGATTAGTACTTAAGGCGATTATGGCGAACTGAGATACATAATCTGATCGACGGATAAGTAAGACGGTGCTTAATATTTGTAAACCGTTTTCTAACAGGTCTATTCATCGATTTCAAACGAATGGGGTAAGATTAAACTTGGGAATGAAAATAATTTATTGATTTTGAAGTTCTGCTTCGAGAAATATTTCCTTTCTATTTTCAAATTGTTCGGTGCGTCTTCTTGCGTTAGGGGTCTATCGGAGGGAAGCGTTTAATTGTGGGGTAAATAACGCAAGGGGTTAGCGATTTATGTTCAGTTATACCAAATTACACTACTGATTAGGTACAATTACTCAGCCTTCCTCATTATCGTGTAACAAAACAATATCACACGGTGTTGAAACTTTAAAATTATATTCACTCTAAAAAGCGTGACAACCTCGTATACCCAACAAAACATATTAACGGGAACAAAATTACTTCATGTAAGCCAACTTTCCACACTATAACCCATAAATAAGGGCCAAGCGCGGCTTCATAGCTATAAAACTGCTAATCGGCACGCGCGTGCGTTGGTCCAGTTAATGATATAATTAAAAATCCCCATGCCAAGGTAGCGGTAAGTTCTCCGGGTTTAGTGGTCTGGCTTAGGCTTCGTAAACCGAACAAGTTGCCCCCATTTGCTAATCTCCTAAGCCAAATAATGACGCGGTGCAAGTGATAAACTTTCATAGTAAAAGTAAGCCGCGGGCGACGGTCGTATATAAGATGTCACCTTTGTCTATGCCCGGTTGTGTGAGATTTAATGCGGGTTGGGTAAGTTACGGGCATAATATTCATTTATGTTTCAGTAAGTTACGGTGTGCTTGGAGTTTTGTTATGAGTGACTTGGGGTGTTGTTAGTATCACGATGTTACGGCTTGAGATCATTGCGGAAAAATAAGAAAATCAAGTATATTCAATTCAAGTGAGATTCCTAGAAATGTTCATTTTATAAGTTCCCAGTAATAATAAAATAATAAATAATAATAAATCTTTATTCAAAATCTTAAAAGGTAAAATACAATGTGAATCCGAAAATAACGATTTAGGTATAATAATGTTAGATGCCTGTACTAGGATAATCCTGTATCACAGGCTGCGGGAGCACTAACAATGTGTTTATTGTGATGAGAAGAGAGATGTTTATCAGAAAATTAGTTCTCCTAATTTTTCGGAAATAAAATTTCTTCATACTTGTTTAACTAATACTTACTATCCCGTCCTCGATTTCTGTCCCGTTAACTTAGAACTCAACGACAACCCCTAGAAAAACCGCCGTCGCTTCCAGCTCACGGCAAACACCCAACACGAGCTTGCCAGTACTCGCAGGTACGGCCACGAATAGCGCCGAGTAATGAGTTTTGTTGTTCCACAGTTACCGCTAGATTAAGGGACACTGGTAACGATATACGACCTCGCAAAGTAGCCGCACTGATGGTAAATGATGGCGTTCGTGGATGCTCAGCATACATACATATGAGATTAAGCTGGAGGTCCTTAACGGGTTAAGAACGGTCGCGGTTACCGCGGAACTGATAATGATACTAGTTTTTGTGCGGATGTGGGGTGTAAAATGGTTTTATAGTCGCGGTCTAGTGACAGCATGGCAGTTTATCGCCTATGGCTTCGATATAACTGTAAAATAATTTATGTTTTTAGTTATGTCGTATAATACAGCCCTTGTTCAATAGTTACCTTTAATTTAAACTCCAAATTAACCCAGATATCAAAATCCAATTTCCCACTATCATCGCTCGCAATTTGGTTGCGTATCACTTGAGGGCGCACCAATAATTTCAAGATGGATGGCATGAAACGAACAACCGTTGTCCCGAAGCCTCGAACCGTTGTAGTTTTCCGATAAAATCATGTCCGCAAACAATTATGTGAACACCGGCCTGATTGGATCCCGAAGCGATCATACGGAGAGAGGAATGTTAATCGAACCCTTGCTAGGGTCAACACTGGCAACACAACACGTTTAGGCAATGTTATACACGAAGAGAGTTCCTTAATGCATAAAACATAAAGACTACAATAAACTGAATTAACATGAACGTATGTCTGAGAAAAAGACATGGCTTTAATTTGGTTAAGGATCGTTGTGGCGTGTGAAGGAATCGCTGATTAATTCTGGTTCCGTCTGTCATTAACGGTATAGATCGTTAAATCCATCCGGCTCGAAGGACGCGTATTCACCAACCGAATCATGCAGGTATACAGGATAATGCTGAAAGTAATAGTTTTCCCTTCCTTTGGTCACATTTTTGTGAGGGCCCTCTGCAATATACCTACCAGTATTATTTTACCAAGAGTAAAATTTTATCTCTGGAACGATCATTTCATTGAAATCCATCCTTTGAATACATTGATTTGAATACAACACTGTATACTCTTTCAGGGCTGTAGTCGTAAAATTAATCGTAAATGTTTAATTGCGTCTGCCTACCAAATTTATACTGCACGCGACATAATATTTAGTCAAGTTACAGCCGATTGTGGGCATGCAAAACAACATTAAGCCGCATTTCTTAGTTATTTATTGTATATATAGCTTATACTTTGTAAATAAAATCACGGGTGTAATCGTTAAATCGAAACTGTGCATTTTTTTTCTTTCCGTATTCGGTTAGGCTCGGAGATATTTTTGGATTTAATTGCTGCAGTAACTTTACTGGTGTGTTCGAGTTTACGGGAAGCCACTAATTTAATGCTGGCACATTGTGTTAAAAACATCAAAATACGGTAAACGTACAACAAAAAACTGCAAGCCCTTTCATAGATTGAAATAAAGACTTAAAAAAAAACGCTACCCAAACAAATACTTCATGTAATAGAGCTCAAAAATCAACACGAAACAAAAACACCACGCGAAAGATTTTTTACCATTACAAGAATAATAAAGGTCATTACTGTTTCGGCTTTCGCGTTCACCGTAAAGCAAAATTGCTCGGAAAAAAATAAATAAAAACAAAATCAGCTTCCCTGTTTAATTTAGCGGGGTTGGCGACAAAAAACATTTGCTCTTGTTGCCTTTTTGTTGGCCGAACGTAACTACAGGAATGCATTGTTCCCGTTACACTGTCCGGGCTAGCTAGTTGTAAAAAAAGATATATACTACCCCGACTCAGTTTATTGGCGGATGCGTCACTTTAGGGAAAGAGTGAAAGAATTTGGGCCAGTGATTCATCTTCGGATTTTAATATTTGAGGGACTTACGGTATTTTGTAGACTTGACCTTTTTTTCTTCAAATATTTTGCAATAAATGACTATGGTGTGATATATCCAAATATTGGTAGTGAATCCGTTGCAAGTGAAAATCAATATTTTAAACAAACAATAAATGCAAAAAAGGCCATTGGATTGATTTCTATCTCACTAGTATGGAAGAAGACATGCTGCACCGAGTCACCGACCCCAAATGAATTGGTATAATGAATTATGAAGATGATGGTATTATGGATACGTCCGTGTGTATTATTTGATTCCAATAATATTATTAATAAATTATATTATTATTTCTATTTACATCTTAAGCAACCTCGTCCCCACAGAATAATTATCAAACGGTTCACAAGAGTAATCTCCGAATTTAACCACAAAAAGTTGGGTTAAATAAAAACATTTCGTACTCTATATTGGCCTTAATATCTTTCAAGAAAACTAAGTAACTAAGTAACAGTTCCAATTCGGATGCCATTACGAGCCTTTCCTTTATTAATGGTTGTTGATAGGTTGTAAGATGATCGCTTTATTTTTGATATAATTTTTAAGACTCACGAGCGGTTTTATTTTCAATATCCATATTATATTTAGAGAATGAACAAGAGCTATGTGTTTTTGTCAGGTATTTGTAGGTTTATATTATTGCCCCTACATTGAAGAAAAAAATACTGATTTTCAATCAATTTTCAGACCCGACAACGCATTTGCTTCATTCTTAGGTTTATTTTAGATTAATATCAATAGATATGCATTTACGAAATTAATTTAGACTAGCACTTCGCCCGCGACTTCTTCGACGAAAATTGTGATATAATATAGCCTATGTTACTTGGGAAATATGTAGCTTTATAATGGTGAAAAAATGTTTATAGTCGGTCGAGTAGTTTTTGAGTTAAGGGTGAATTTCCCACGTGACTTATTTTTTTGTCTTCGGTGAAATTAGTATTTGAAAAAAGGAATATCGTTCTGAATTATATTTTTTTGTATTAAATAGGTAGTTATTGGGTTGTGGCAAAAATATAATTTGCCTAGGACTATTTACAAAGGTTGAAATAAATTCATAAACCTCTATTTTTTTCAAATCGATGCTGTCCCTTTACTTTTTTTACAAACAAAAAAGCTTATACACTAATAAAAATAAGTAAGTTAAGTATATAACTTAATCTATTTTATAGAATATTAGTTTTGTTATTAATATATAGTATATTTTAATAAATAATTAACGATTATTATTACTGAGAGGCACAAACGTACCTGTCCTGCAAAATGTTCTCATATCGCTGGAAAAAAGTAATTTAAACCTAACTTGACATCGACGAGTCCGACAGCGTCCCCACCCCAATTTTATTTTCCTCGTTAGTGTGTGCTAGTGCGCAGTCAGGACGGATTTGTGTCAAATCGCTGCATATTCTCGCCAATAACATAAGTACGCCATTTCAGTTGCTCCCGGACAATTATTTTATATTATCGGTGGTTGCATTTTTCTAGTGTAATGAGTAGTTTTATTTTTGTTGTTTTGTTCTAACAGAGGTAGTAAGTGAATTAGCTTCATTGACTGTTATTGAATTTATCCTAGATATTATAAAAATCATAACAAACAATCAAATCTTTCCTCTTTATAATATTAGTTTAGATGACAAGCGCATCCTATTATTAGCGTTTAAAAGAATCAATTGAAGACAATAAAGCCTGTGGGTTTACAAAGTGTCAAGTTGTCTGCACGAGCAAATTGCTATATTTAAACAACAATACATCATTATTGTAGATTCAAGGGGCACCCACGTTGCTATATGTAAGTGCTACTTGCCCGTCCTTAACAGAAACTTATGCTTGAATACATAGAGTTTGTGGCACGCAGCCTGAACTATCGTTCTACCTATCACTGGAAAACTGGCGTGCGTGCCTGGCTCTGCAGCCAACTAGGGCATACCGATCGCCTGGTTGGGAGATGGTACCTTTTAGTTTAAGGAACCGTGTATCCTTTGTTCATAAGCCCATACATCCTCATTGCTTCGAGAACGGACTCGTAAATCATAAGTTACAACTAGGTTAGTTCCTGGTAGCTTCAACTTTCGTCAAACTATAGCTAATTTTGGCTTTATGTGTAGCAAGTGACGGCTGACATTTGAAAACGACTTGTCAGCAAGCATTGAAAGCATTTAATAATTGTTTGCAACAAAAGAAACCGGTTAAATTCGAGACTAAAACTTAGGCTAAGTTCAGAAAATGGGTTTACATTGCGCAAAATAACAGACGATCGCTAAATAGTGAAAATTAACAGTTTTGCTGCAATGGTGTTGCAAGTCTGCACGTATTGCAACAACATTTTCGTAGACATATGGCTGAGATCTTAATAGACCTGCCATACCTCAGATATATTTTACGACACGCTTGCAACTTTACCATAATATGGAAGAACTAAGCAACCAACGCTTCAAATTTGAAGTATCAGTATGTAGAAGTATGTAGGCTGAGTTGATGAGTAGGTAAGCGTATGTTCGCCTAACTCATTATTAGAGGATATAAGGGCTTTTGACGATCGTCTAGACCTTTGGTCGACTGATTTTTGAGAGCCTAGTAGGCATTACCAAGGGATTATCGCTCAAGGGTCGTAAAAAACGAAGCAAGAGTCTCGCTCGAGAGCACGTACGGATCAGCCATAAGGCTTTTATATTATTAATAATATAAATTATATTATTTCTTTTGTACCAAGACCTTCTCTCAACCTATTGTTTTCCTGAAAGCAATTGGGTTGAGCAAAATGAAATAGAACAGATTTCTTTAATCTGAAAAGGAGCAAAATCTGATCTAAGCCATCAATAATAAAACCTTAATTTCTTAGTATCAAATATCAGTTATTTTAATACCCGAATAAATAAAAATATTATATATTCGATTTCATTAAATTCTTCATAACACATGACCTTAACACTCCATCATTAATAAAGATCCATATCTCCCGTTAATAAAATACTCCCAACAAAAGAGGTGTCCAGCAAAAAAGGATGTTTCACAGTAGTGTAATAAATAAACTGATTCACAAACACCTATGGTAAGTCCCGCTGTGCCAGTCGTACTCAGGCGCCTCGGTTGATGGACATAAAAGTGAGAGAAAAAAGCCTGCGGATACGCACATGCATGGTCAACCCACGCCGAGCTATTAAATAAGACGGTTTATCGTCCCATTCACGGTCCAAACATGAAACCTGATCACTTTAACCTTTTGAAGTAAATCTAATAGTTCATGGTGTACTATTAGGTATATAAAGTTACGTGAGCAAAATTAGATTTGAAGCTCACATATTGCCTGGATGGAGGTTCTGTGTAATTAGATATAGCGCCAGATTCGAGTAGCGTCGTAAAGTTTGTTAAATCAGGGATATTATTCATCTTTGATATTTTCACTAGTTATGCCAAGAATTTAGGTAACGAAAAATGTACTCTGTTAGGATAAAAGCAAAAATAATAATGGTATGGAAAAATTAAATACCTTCTGGTATAAAAATTATGATATCGTTATTATAACAACGTTTACGTTACATTTTAAGGCTTTTAAAATCTAAAATTTAATAATAAAACAGGGGAAGCTGCATTGTTTCGGACAGCCTATCATTATTAACCAATTTCGTTCGGGAACCAAATTTGTGTCCAGTGGTCTGCACCGATCACGAGTTAATACGAAAATAATAGCATTCGAATGTCGCTCATTATAGACGGAAACGTAATTGGTATCCTTATTTAATATTTAACGAAAGTGGGGCAGGTAGGAGATTTCTTTGCTGTTGCAGAGCAATCGTTTAGAGAAAAAAGTCCAGATGACATTAATGGGTTCTGTCAAACTGGTAAATATTGCGGACAAGCTTCGGATACTAGACTCTGGCAGTTACTATAGTAACTCTACACTAAATAGAGCAGTAAATAATGGCAATGGAAACCATGGAAAAACCTGGAACTTCAACAAAGTAGAAGTTTCCTATTTCAGGTTGAATTCACAGTGTGATTTGCGTAATCACACACGTCTTAAGACAGTAATTGCGATCTTTATCAGTTAGAATAATACAATTTAAAAGAAAGAGAATGGGTTCGGTTAAAAAGGACACTTTCAGGCTGGAAAAACAAAAGATTACGTCAAAAGAAAAAACCACAAACCACCGAAACAGAACTAAAGGTTTTTTTTGTTGTGTGTTCTGTGTTCTTGTTTGTTGGTGTTGGTATAACTACGCTCCGCAGCCTAGAATACAGTGTAACTACAGTTTGTTAAGCAATGTTTGGCAGAGCGGAGACTAAAGCTGGTGGTATTAAGCACAGACTGTGGTGTACACGGTAGGGGATGTTCTATGCATGTGCACTTTGTTTGGAGAGTGTGTGGCAATGTTGATAGATATTCAGGGAATTTACCTTTATTTTCTCTGCATATCTCTTATACATATAACAGTTGTCATATAACATATAATCTGTTGTGATCAATTTTGTATGGTTTTGTACAAATATAATATTTATAAAAAAATATATAATTTACTAATTCTGCTCAATATTACTTGTTCAACTTTATTTACGATAGTAAATTATATCGGAGATTATTGATTGGTCTTCTGATGATTCTTCCTTATGATAAGGTAATCCAAATAAAAAATTAAATGAATATTATTTGTTTATTATTTCTAGGGCTACTAAGGAACATTAACGTTACATATAAAATCCGAAATCGCAAGCGACACACTCGTAATTAATTAGATTTAGGTTGTAAGCACCAAATCAGACATGTAATTCAGTTGATTGTAATCTTTCCTGTAGGTATGTTGTTTTGTTTGGCTGTAGCTAAAGAAAAATCTAGAGAGCAATAAAAAACTACTATGTACTGCTAATAGATAGAAAAACTGTCGAGGCCTATAGTTGCCTACATCCAATAACAATTTTACCAAAAAAACTTATTTTGGCACAGTAAATTAAAAAAAAAACAACAAAATCACTTTATTATTTAAACAAAATTTTTATTTACTTGGCTCTTCCAGGTCACCAAAGTGAGTATTTATCTTAAGTGGGAATTTCCAAGTTAAAAAGAAAGCATAGGTACCTAAGTTTTATTACGTAAGTAAAGACCTACTTACGACAAAATCCTTGGATTTGTAATAAAAGCAAAGTTCTAAGAAAGCAAACCTATATTAGTTTACGGTTTAACGTGAACTTAACAATAACACCGCACTGATAACATTATTTCTTTCTCAGTAAACTATCAGCAGTTAGATAACTATCAGTAATTTCAAAAACATTGTTTCATTTATTGTTGAGCAATTTTAAAATGTTAGTTGTGGCATTTTTTAATGAGTTTTGCATGGAAATGGATGTGCTGGATACCATTTTTCTCAGTATCTGTTGAATTCATTTTAAAAATTCAATTGAAATTAAAACCGTAAAAGTACCGACTAGAAGTAAACTCATGTAAAGTTTAAGGAAATATACGAAAGTTTATATGGAAACCTCGTATGAAATCATGACAACACATGTTGCTAAATATATCCTTCTTAATATTTCTCTACGTACCTATTAAGAAGAGAATTCATAAGTAAAACATACCATATTATGCCCACGGCTTCGCCCGCGTTTCTTTCGGTTATTGTTCCACGGGATCATACTACAGGGATAAAAGTACACTATGTGCTATTCCAGGCTATAATCTAATCTTATGCCAGATCCATTCAGTAGTTTTTGCATGATAGAGTAACAAACATCCCTACATCCAGACATCCACACATCCTTAGAAAAACATAGAATTATAATATTAGGAGGATTCAAAAAAATATGTTACTACAAATAATATATATATATATATATAAATAGGTATATATACATATAATGTTAGTTTTCTCTCTTGGATTAGCGAGTTATTAATTAATTATTATTTACGTATGTTTTCATTTAATTTATTTATACTTCAACAATAATTTCGAACGTTTCTACATAATATTATATAGATTGGCGTATCTCCTTTAATTTAATTTACTTGAATTAAACTGGAAAATGTGAGATGTATTCAAATCAACGAATAAACTAAGAGATTACTCTCCTATTTGCATTGCAGCCCAACTGAATGCCTAGTTAATCTACGTTCTAAGATATTCTAGGATTAATCGAAGTATTAAGGAATCCATTAGTGAGATTTGAGGAGTGACCTATATCGGCTGCCAATGTTTATTTAATTTGACTGATGAGCTCACAGATTGACTAACAGACAAACCATAATTACAAACAAAGGAAATGTTCCGTCAAATCTGGAAACAATAAAAAAGTATTTTTGAAAACTATTCATGGTTCCTATGGAAAGTTGTAAGTGTAGTGTTTGTGTAGGCGTGAAGTCGCAGGAAATGGCTAGTTAATATTGCTTGACAAAAAATGGTCAAAGCAGAATATATCCACAAAAACTTCCGAAATTCGAACAATCGTCAAAATATCAAAGGATATAACTATGGATATTCTTGTTTGCGACAAGCCAATGTTTGATCGATGCCCGCACGAACCGTTAAAATTTAAAGCTAACACCAAAGTGTGAAACGGTGTGCAAATGAAAAATTCCGCAACGTTAATTATTTCGCTATTGTAACCAATTTGTGACGCTTGCCGAAGCGAGTCATTTCTTTTTTTTTTTTTTCGAAAATTGCGTGGATGTGCGATCCTTTTTTAGTTGCGATTTATACATATAGTAGTTCATCAAGCCATATAAATAAATCTAGCTTAACAATTAATAAACGTTGCA
Organism: Cerastis leucographa; assembly: GCA_963082945.1. Taxonomy (NCBI): domain Eukaryota; kingdom Metazoa; phylum Arthropoda; class Insecta; order Lepidoptera; family Noctuidae; genus Cerastis; species Cerastis leucographa. The sequence continues at coordinate 11,266,398 of OY720356.1, read as the reverse complement.
CTTAGGATTTTTTTTTATTGAATACATTATAAACCACACCCAATGAACTAGACGTCCCTATACTGTATTTATATTGTAAAAACTAACAAACTCAATACGAGAAAGCCACCTAAGAAGCCAAAACAAAGAGTCAAACAGTTTATTTAGAGGCCCACCTTCTTGGAAGGCCCTTGTGTATTTGATTAAGAACTCTTATAAATAAATCTTCCGGTGGACAGGTTATAGCTGAAGATCTATCACGATTCGACTCCTAATGTTTACGTACGTTTCTTTGAAAAGTCAGAAATACTTTTTACTAGTTTTTTATAAAGGTACACCCTGTTTAAACGACTACAGATCGCATCGGTTCAAGTTTGAGTAATGCTGGAACTTATCAAGTTTATTATCATAACCTAGACATTAATCAGAAAAGCTAACCTTCCCTCAGCAAAAAATAAATCTAGATTGAAAGAATTCAGAATTTTGTTAGACAGTGAAATGAACATAATTTTACAGTACGTACTGAAAAATATGTTGAAGACAGCAAATTGAAACCCAAAAAAGAGGTATTTTAGGTTGCCTACTAACAAGATGACTATATTTTGTAGACATTCCACAAGATATGTTTTACTAAACATTTTACATCACTGATATAAATTATTATGTCACTTTCCATGTACTGATAATAACTTCGTAAGTAGAACAGTGACTAATACGACAAAACCACGACAACTGTATACATAGGTGCACAACATATTCCTATAACAGGATTACGTAGAAGATTATGTCGAATATTAACCTTTCCTTGTATGACTATGACCTTTGTCTTTTATTTTATGACATGTGATGAATTGAAGATACTCACGGCAGTTATATTGAAAACGATATACTCGATCGTACAGTATGATGATAGAGAGAAGTGTGTACTTGAATCTGACCTAATAAATGGGTATAATAAGTAAAGAAATAAAATTATAGGTAGGTAATGAAATTCCCTTGCCTTCTGGAAAGCATATTAAAGGTAGGTACTGAAGGAGTGAATGTTCTACAACTGAAATAATGAGTCACTAATGCAAGTACTCGAAAAGTAGTGAATACACAGGCAATACGTTATTGTGACTATATTTCCAGTCATTGACCTCCAAATCCATAAAGATTCCCTAATTTCTTGATTGTAGATGAATGAAAGTATATGAAGTACGAGAGTATATGAATGAAATTCTAATCTTATCTAGATTAGAATTTCGAAGTCAGAAATTTTACATGTTTGACTAACACGAAGTGAATTATGGTGAGTGAGTTATGGTTATTAGAATGAATTGTCATGTCCAAACCAATATTAAAAAAAACATAAATACTTTTCAGTAATACCTATTATTCAATTTCGGAGATCAGACAGTATTTCTCAGGAATGCATATGAACTACAGATCACATGCATTTATAAACTAAATGTAAATAATGCTACCAAATATTTTTGATGTCAAGTTGACAGAGTAACAGCTACTGCCTACGCTATCGTTTAACAATAATACATCTGTGATACTTAACCGTGAATCTATTGAAAGAAATACAAACCGTTTTTATTTAAGAGTTGTAAGTAAGAAAGGAGAAAGCGAATATAATATGTAGCTTTATATCTAAGGTAAATAAAAAGTTTAAATGTTTAAAACCATGCCTGTCATGCTCAAAAAACGGACATTAAATAAAGCAAATAAATCCAGGTTATCATAAAACAAAACTTAAATATTCAGAAAGCAAAGTCAGAAATGAAACTGAAATTTCAAGTTTTGGAAACTACTGCGTTTTATTTTTATTTGCCATCCTTCCCATAAACTGTATATTCATGCCGCTTTGAGCTCCATACGAACGCAAACCTCGTTAATATATTATATGTACTCTGATACCAAAAACATGAAAGGCGAGAGCCTAGCACACACAAAGACAGACAATACCGTACATGAACTTAATCATGATAGAGCTCCTAGCTCCAGAGTTATCAAACTGAGCGTAATGAACAGCTAACAAAGCCAGACTTGACAAAATACAAATCTAATTCAGACAACTATAGATTCGGCGAACTTCCCTGGCCTTACAATTACCGATGCTAATCTCCCTGGTGAGCTGAAGAGCAAATCTCTAAGTTTGCCGACTTTGGGCTTGCAGACTGTGGGCAAAGCAAACATCTGGAAGCGTCAAGCAAACTCGCCCGGATCGCCTTACACCTGCCGAACTTCAATTGTTGATGTTTCCGAGCCTGGGAATTTGTATTCGGGTTTCATTGATAAAAATGTTAGGGGTTTTCCGGGTAAAAATATTATTTCGATTTGTTTTAAGGTAGCTTTGAATTTACCTTATTTTACGCAATGGGTTTCAGAAACTGCATAATTATACATGTGTTAATTCTAAGCAGCCGAAATTCCCACAACGAAAAATTGATTTTAAAAAAAATTAAGAGATCAATTAAATTAGCCATTTCATTAGCAACAGTTGCAATAAATTACGCGAGATCTATATATTAAATACATCTACAAAGTAATTTCATTGCATGTGATTAAAATTACCAAGGCATACATAAGCCCAAAGCGGCGAAGGAATATCAAGGAGCCGGGAGTCCGGGACACCGCGTGACTCCGTACACATTCGTTGTAACAAAGCGGCTACACAGGTAGAAAAACCCGCTCCAGCTAATTTTAAACCACCTCAAAGCAAACAACTCTTTGTAAAGGCGCACAATTTTAATTAAAACAAATATTAGTCAGAAAAAAAACACAACCTGCGTACAAATGAATACAAATGACCCAATACGATAATTAATAACGGAAGTCATATGTGGAAACCGAAAGACATCTAATTATTTGGACCAACAACGACTTACAAAATCTCGATTAACAAAAGCTTTCCAAATAAAAGTTAGAAGAATGGAAACGAATGCTTTCATTTACTTTACTGTCTTGTGTCAACATTATGGACTTGCTCACGCACTTAAAAAGGGCAGATAGAATGTGACTAACGTCATGTCCGATTCAATTCGTTTATAAACATCTATTGACCTTTATGTGTCTTTCCATTAACATACATAAACTAATTCTTATGAGAACCATCCAACCGTTCATTAATTCAGTTTTTTCTATCTACTCTACCTGTTTACTGAACCATTTTAGCGTATTGAATAGATAGTAGCTTTTTCTCTTCGTATTAAAGTGAACTCTAATCGTGAGACATTATTTTTTACGACCATTAAATCCGTGTGGTATTTTAAACCGTTTTGTATCAGTGACTCAGAAGTGGACAAACATAAAAGGGACCGATTTTAATGTTGACGCTATCAGAAATAAAGCTGTCAATTTAGACATTTCAATTGCAGAATAAATAAATATTACTCCTTTAATTACTTTTTTAGTCATGTCGATTTTAGCTTCGACGATATTTTTTTAATGATATTATCATGTTTAACTATTTGAATATAATCATCAATTTATGTGACCATAAATTGGGAAATATGACCACTTTTGCGGTAAACTTGCTAATAAAATATTTTAATGGTAATTATCGCGATTCGTTTGAATTCCAGACTAATAAAATACCGCCATGTATCATTTAAGAATGGAATCGAATCCATTAAGAGGCGTTAATGTCAATATAATCCGTTACATCCGCACCTCGGCTCCCCTCGATTAAAATTAGCAACCTAAAGGAAGATGTGGATCATAATGGGCTCACAGAGATACTACAAAAGATCAGTATTTGTAATAGATACGGTTAGAAGAGGATTAACTCTGGCTCAAGATCGTTAACGATTAGTGGAAACAAATTGCCGGTTTATTAGATTCTTAGTCTCTCCTATAAGGAAGAAGAAAATCGATTTAAACTGAAAGAGATTAGTAATTTTACTAGTTTTAATCGGAATGTCTATAATTTAATTGCTGTTTCGTGTCCAAACCCATTGGTGTCAACTTTAAGTCACACAAAGTTGTAAGTGAGCCTATCAATTACAGAGCACAATCCACTGCAAGCTGTTAACCCTAACTTTGACAATAACGGTGATCTCACAGCGGATGTAGCAGACACAATGCACGACAACAGCACACAAATATTACCCATTAAATCGGAACTACGATATTGATACACACCAAATTTCGTCAGAGCTTTTGTGCACAGTTCCGGCGGTAATCGCTTTACAAAGCGGCTGTAGACAAAAAATCCTAGCCAATTCTATTGTTACAGGGTGAAGTTGAAAAGGAACGCTCCCAGGTAGACATGGGGGTGGATCGATCACAATGCAGCACGGTGATAATTAATCCAAAGCGTGTTACTTTGACAGCACATTTAGTTAATAGCGACAATGATACAAATGACCGCATTAATGACATTAGAGTCAACGCTTTTGAAATTCCCGATGGGGAGATATTTCTATTTTATGTATCAGTCTTCAAATAAATTGTCAACGCAAAATAACTTCTCCCAAAGTAAATATTGACTGCACTGTTGCTACTCGAGAGTTATACATAGCTTCGGCTCCAAGATTGTAATGCCAGTGGCATTCTTAGATTATTTTTTTGCCGGCGATCCAATGCGCGCCTGTTCGACGTGGGTTCTTGGCGCACTTGAGACCGAACAGGTTTCAACATGGAGACCGAAAACCGGTAAAAAAATCATCACAGGTAATTACGGTAGGCTCGTCGCTTCACAATTCGATACAGAAAATATCGAATGAAATTCCAAATATAATAAGAATATCGAAGTTTGTAAAATTCTGTCTGAAATTTGGCCGGAAGCATAAAGAATTGCTGCTCAAAGTTATTTCTAACAATTTAACATTCCTCTTGCAAGAAAGGAATTTATTTTGTTTTCAAATGGTTTTACTATTGCAGGCACTGTCCATTGTGACGTCCTATTTTCCAACCACTTGTTAGCGAAATTATTAGAAACAATGCATTGTAAGCCAGGTTGGAAACGAAGAAATTCTGCAAGTAGTAAAAAGTAAGGAATACGTGGAAAGCTTTATTGTTTTCGAGTTTAGTTTTAAACAGGGAAGTAATATTGAAAATTGGTTTTAGTGGTGGACTGAAAATATGTGCATATTTTGTGGTTGGTTTTACAAATGCACACAGTTTAACGTACAAAACATTTCATCCAATATTTGCTTCTGTATTAGGTGAACTATTAAAATAATACCAAAGTAATCAGTGTTATCAAATCGGAGCATACTTACGTAGATACAAAAAAATCAATGAACGATAAGAACGCGACGTGCATGCCAAGTTGCTGACAAATGCTGAGTGTAATTTTACACAACACAGAAAGGCGTACCCTCGAAGTAATATTCCACCCTCTTAATCACTACCCACTGGAATAATTAATAACACCTCAATTAAAATATCAACTAAGCGCTTCCGCCCATGTGATAAAGATAACATTTACTCGTGAAATTTATAAACTTCTGTACAATAACATGTTATTACCTTCTTATAATGACCCATTAAACGTTACTTTATTTTAATCGTCTACTTTTTATGATTCTCTCTTGTTTGTCGTTGTTTTATTATAGGCCCTGGAGTTCTCATGTTCATTAGTTTCTAAATAACTTTTGTTTATTTTAAGATATTTTATTTCTTCATTATTCAAATATAATAAAGATACAGAAAGAAATAGCTGTAAATCATGCATGGCACACACGCTATTTCTTTAAGAATATTAGCACCGATTTCTGCTACATAATCTTTAGCAACCCAGCAGAATTTACGTATACTTAACTTTATCAAGTCACGAAATGCAATACAACAGCTTAAGTTCCATCAGATATTTATATGGGAATGAGATCTTTGTTTCATGTCAGAACAAGCCGTATTACTAATTAACGCCTTAGGGAGCTAAAACAGGTTTCGCGATTTATCGTAAAACCCAATTTAGAGCCGGCAGGCACGCGATTACAATCTTCTCACGACAGGAAGGCGCGCAAACTCCTCATCTCGAGGGAAATCACGCACGCAACAAACTTTATGGCAACACGTCCCGAGGAGCGATTCGCTCGGGGCGGTCGAAGACGGGCCGCACCACACACAGACTAATTCAAAAGAAATAACAAGACGCAGGCAGTGTCTCTACGCGGTCGGCTCGCTGTATAACATAGTGATATATCTATATTCACGACTCACTCCAGAAACAAAACATACATTCAGAGATATATCCTCTCACTTTCACAAATCACGGGTCATAATCGCGAGAAGCACTGCCCACGGTTTAGGGCTAATGATCACTGACCGTGGTGGAATATGGCTGCAGGCTCAGACGGATCCCATCCTGAGCGAGGCGTTCTCGAAGCAAACGCTTCAGTTGCATCCGAGGTATCTTCACTAACTCTGCTTTCCCTTCCTCATACTCGTCAACATATTTTGCCGGTTCCACTGCTGCTGTCGCCTGCTCTTTCCTTGCTTCTTCCTCACATCTACAAGAGTCCCGAGCGGCGGCTGCCTCTTCTAAAGTAAAATAAACAGCCGCCGCTCCTTCCTCTCTCAAAGATCTGATTGAATGAAGCAATCGCTGACGATGAGCAGGGTTCAGGACACCAATAGCATCCAAGTCTGGTTCTCCTACTTGTTTGCATATTTCTAAGTCATCATATCCGTTATCAATAAAACTTTCCGCGTATTGGCCCAAGTGGAGCGATCGCAACCACTCGACGACGATGTTGCCGCTCGCAGACGAGGCCATGTCGCGTCAAAATACTGTGAGCATTACAAGGCGTGCTCGCGGCGCGGTGGTCGGCGAGAAACTGGCGGCCACGCTCCCCTTTACCCCCCTCTCCCCTCTATAAGCCGCGGTCGCCGCCCCTAGTACTTGGTGCTTTTGCTTTTTGACATTTTGTAGCTTAATCGTTTCGTTTCATAGAGAGGTGCGCGTCGCACCACGTGATATTCCGAATTAATTTTTCAAATGTCATTATGATATCCGCTATGACATTTGTCGTTAGTTGGTGTCATATAAACCCATAGCATATTTTAAAGATAACTAATATTTGTTTACGTAACTAAACGTCGGATTAATGGGAAAAAATAGGGTCACAGAGTCAATATAATATGGGCAGCGGGTGGTCGCTGTGTCGAATGATATATGCGTAGTTTTATTTATTAATCTCTGAGTCGCCTCTATTTTGTGAATTGAACTACATTTAATTTGATTCTGCCCTCATTTTGTATTCAAATAGAACTATGGATATTAATAAAGTTTTACGATAATGCGTCTACCTGTTATTTTAACTTCTCATAGTAAACACAATCTATTGCAATAATATATATTGAATAAATTGATCTGTCAAGATGACACATCAACATTTTTCGTTTTATCAAAATAAATTCTAATAATTAATTTTGCGCGATATAGAAGCGGATCTTTATCGGCGTCTTCTGCCGATTCCTACAGTTTTACATCATATACTGTGGTCCCAAGCGCCACTGCAATACTTGAAGCTCAGAGCTCTATCGGAGATCCAGCCCATTTGGGGCTTTTCCGTTGGATACGAAAAATTTATTAGAAATTCGTTTGAAACAACCCGGATTGAAGATAAGTGCTGGAGCTTAACAGGCTGAGCTGAGCACGTGACACCTGGCGCACCTGGAGCTGCTGCCGAGGCTGCGCCTCAATGTATGCATTGGCGGCGAAGCGCCCAGAGCCCCCTCAAGAAAACGCCACTGCCGCCTTCGTTTTATTTAATATAAGTGTTACTTCAGTGTTTTTATATTAATTTAGTTTATTATATTTATTTTGTTAAGTCTTTTTGTATGAATAATAGCAGCAGCGATGTGGTGGGTAATAGTGCATGTCTATCTTCAACATCGCTGACCACCCTGGAGAGATGCCCGCTTTGTACCCAAGCACGGTTTTTTAAAGGTAAGCGGGGTCTGAATGTACATATTGGAAAAGTACATAAACTTCAAAATGCACCTACTTCAGACCCTGTTTTAACACCCTCACCCACAACACAGGACAAATCTTCTTTCGACCCACTTTGGAAAACCCTGTCAAAATTCAAAAACTCTGTTCCTATACTAAAGCGAGTTCCCCGAGGCGCTAGACCACTTGTAGCACAAAACCTAGCAGGTTGCGTGCGCCTTGCCGTCCGGGAGAACTCGCTAAGTGCTTGGGAACAACTGCTCACCTTCCCTTATCGAATTCTTCACGTGCAAAAAAATTTGGCAAACAAAAAATCTTTGACATCACAAATTAAAGAAAATTGTAATATTTCGGCTCAAGATTTAGACACCAAATTACCGACGCAGAGATATACCTCTTCAAGAGGTATATCCCATTTGGTGGAAACCAAGTTAGGGGAAGGTGACATTAGTGGAGCAGCCAGGATTCTTTTCAGTAGCGATGTGCTGGCACCGTGCTCCCCAGAAACACTCGCAGCTCTGGAGACCAAACACCCTGCCCCAGCGGATGGCCTTTCTTTTCCCGACCCCCCTGATTCTGACATACACTCCCTCACTATTACAGGTCGAGAGGTGGTCACAGCTGTTTGCTCCTTCCGGAGCGGCTCCGCCGGTGGCCTCGACGGCCTAAGTCCTCAACACCTAAAGGACCTTATCTGTTCAGGCGCCGGGGAAGCTGGTGAGCTACTCTTGAAGGAACTCACAGCTTTGATTAACCTCATGCTCTCCGGCAAGGTGAACGAGGCCGTCATCGACGTCCTATACGGGGCAAATTTATGTGCCCTGCGTAAGCGGGATGGCGGCATTCGTCCTATTGCCGTGGGAACTGTCTACCGTCGTATGGCAGCCAAGATTTGCTGTAAATTTTATGGTGAGGCTGTTTCGAAAAAATTTCAGCCCCTACAGCTAGGTTACGGCTCTAAAGGGGGCTGTGAGGCTGCCGTACACGCTTTGTCGACCTACCTAAATTCTGGCAAAGGTGAGGTCATTCTGAAGGTTGACATAAAGAATGCCTTCAACTCAGTAAATAGAGACACCTTGTTAACAGAAACTAAAAATGAACTACCCCAAATTTATAGTTTTCTTTGGCAATGTTACAGACACCCTTCAAAATTACTTTATCACGACAACCTTTTAGAATCTGCTGTTGGCTGTCAACAAGGTGACCCCCTCGGGCCAGTGATTTTTAGTTTAGCTATTCACCCAATTGTCCGTCAACTAAATTCTAAATTTAACGTTTGGTATCTTGATGATGGAACCTTGGGAGGCGATGTAGATACCGTGTTAAATGATCTAAATTTCTTAAAAAATGAATTTCATTCCATTGGCCTTGACCTTAATCTTTCGAAATGCGAATTATTTGTAGGGGACAGTATCGACAGACAACCGACTATTTCCAAATTTAACGCAATAGCCCCTGACATTAAAATTATTGAGAAAAGTTCTCTTCGTCTCCTCGGGTCTCCAATCCTTGAAAATTCTTTTCCCGATTTTATAGAGGAAAAGATTCAAAATTTTAATGATGTTTCGGAAAGATTGCTCCAAATTAACATGCATTCGGCTATCACCCTAATTCGTTACTGTTGTTTCGGCCCTAAATTAACATACTTCCTTCGTGCTTCCCCTTTATGGAAGCACACACATCTCTTGGACAACATGGATCAAATTATCAGACATACTTTATCATCCATTTTAAATGTGGCTTTGGACGACCGAGCTTGGGCACAAGCAAGTCTTCCTATTCGCATGGGAGGACTCGGCGTCCGCAAAATTTCTAGTATTAGTTTACCTGCATTCATATCCTCGGTCTACGGCACTGAAAAATTAATCAGGAATATCCTGGCTTCCACACTGATTGATTTTGATGTGCCGTGTTTCTCCGAGGCTATCGATGCTTGGAAACTCGCTTGCCGTAATACTGAAAAACCCGACAATCCATTATCCCAGAGACGGTGGGACGAGCCGCTCTGCAGAATAGTTCAGGAGAATTTACTCAACACGTCTGCTACTACTGCTGAGCGTGCGCGACTGCTGGCTGTGGGTGAGTGGGAGTCGGGTCTTTGGCTTCTCGCACTGCCATCGTCGAGCATAGGCACTTTGTTCGACGACACGACCTTCCGCCTCGCTGCTTCTTTACGTCTTGGTGCCGCCTGCTGCTCTCCTCATCGCTGTTACTGTGGTGAAGCTGTCAACAGCCTCGGACACCACGGCCTGTCATGCAACCGAAGTGCGGGACGTTTTGCGCGGCACGCGAACATAAATGACATCATCCGTCGAGCTCTTGTTACCGTCGGCGTTCCAGCTATCTTAGAACCCAATGGCTTGGCACGCGACGATGGCAAAAGACCGGACGGCATGTCTTTGTTTCCTTGGAAGATGGGTAGGCCTTTAGTGTGGGACGCAACTTGCGTCGATACTCTTGCGCCATCACATCTTCCAAGCTCATCGTGCTGTACAGGCGCTGCCGCTGCGGCTGCGGAGAACCTCAAGCGGCGTAAATATAGTAACCTTTGTGGTAACTATATTTTCGAGCCGTTTGGGGTTGAAACTCTGGGGCCGTGGGGTCCGAGTGCTCACAGCCTTTTCAAGGAAATTTCTAAACGCCTCGTTGACACTTCCCGTGACCCAAGGGCTGGGTTTTACTTTGGCCAGAGGCTAAGTATTGCCATACAACGTGGCAACGCTGCCAGTCTCTTGGGCACGTTACCAGTTGACAGCGTTGAGGAGGAGTTTTTTGACGCCCTTTTATAATTTGTTGTTATTTTAGTTATCTAGTTTTAAAAATAATATTAACCTCTCCGGCCCGCGCGAGCCCATCGGGGATCGCGGCAAACCCTCCGTTGAACCCCGGCGAACCCAAAAGGGACCGCCTCGTACAAGCAAACTTAAACCCTTATCGTACGTACAGTAAGGTTCTAATTCGTTTGTAAAAATTTACGTCTCTGGCCAACTAGAGTTCGATTAAAATGAAACCAAACATACCAACCTAACAACTGCACAAAATTATTAAAAAAATAAAGAAACGCGTCTTTGTCGACTGTCAAAATGAGTCATGGCGGCCAGTGTGGAACGGTGGTGTTTTGTTTTGGAATGCAGTGAAATTTTTGTGTTTTGTGTTGTTAAACTTTGGTAAGTAAATGTATAGTATGTTATAAGTGTATAATGTAACTTTTTAAATAGTCATTTGCTGGAAAAAATATCTAAAAATTATGTTTTTGACCCAAAAATTTCTCCAAAAATTCCTTTGTTGTGAAGTTCGTCAGTCGAAATTGAAAATATGAATTTGACTCTTTTACAATGAAATATGGTCTTGGAAACATTAGTAATAAGCGAAAAAATAGTGATAATTCATAATTTCATGCATTCGAGGCATATTTATTCATATTTATTGATATTTCAAGTATTTTCATGCATTGAACTGCGCAGTTAGAAAATGCCGATTCTAATAAGACGTTTGAATTGGAATCTTGCAAGAATAATTTATGTAGGACTCCTAAAAAACACTGTCATTAGATTACTTGTATATTTGTTATGTTAGATCTAAAGTTTCGTGTAAATTGATTCAGTAGTTTTACCAAAAAAAAACAAACTACGACAACAGTATGTTTGCGGCGAGCTCTCTGAATTCTATGCGATGTTTATAATTCTCAAGTAGTTATAAAACAGTTGTTTATATTGTAATACATGGTCACGTTAATCATGAACCCGAAACTGTTTACCGCTTGAGATAAGAGCTAATAGAACTCGCGCGATAAGCTTTTTATGAGCGCAGGACACTTGACACGCTCGATGACGTCATTGTGAGGCCGGATGGGTGTTTTACCGTTAGAGCCGGAAGGTCGGAGAGGTTAATTTGTAAAAAGTGTACAACAATCTATTGCATGATGCAGATAGGCAGCATTTTACAATGAAATGTCTTAATCGATTATCTTCTGTAACCTATTCAAATCTGTAGCCAATTAGGTGACTGTTGTTAGGAACGCAGAATTAAATTATTACCTTGATGCACAAAATTAAAATTTCTATTCGATGATGAACTTTAAGTTAACAGTAGGCACTTTTTAACTACTATTATAAATGCTAAAGTTTGTGGGAATATTTGTTACTCTTTCACACCGATATTTATGAAACTCTACCAGTAAATGAGTTTATATCTATACATCATCGAAACACATAGTAGGTAGGTAGGTAGGTAGGCTGTCGTTTATGATGTTGTATGAAAAACGATTTTGCGCGGGGGAAACCGTGGGCATAAACTATTCAAAACTAAAGATGGAACATATATGACAAATGTCATTCATACCTACATTAATTATCTAACAACGGGCCATACCTATCTGTTTACTTACTAAACCTAATTAACCACAAACGACGAAGAAGGACAAAGTTTACTTTTGCCAAAGCTGTTATTAATTAAACTACTTGACCTGTTTTATCTCATTTCTGAAGCTCCAACTAAATGAACGAACTTGCTTTATTTAAGTTTGCCTGTAGATTGTTGCCTATTTTGTTTATTGTCTACACTGTATAAAAAATTCGTTAGCGTTTCTATTAAGTTTACTACAATACATTGACTCCCTGGTCTACGAGTTTGGGTTTGATCCTCAAGTAGGGCAAAGTGTTATTGATTTTAATAAGGATATTGGACATGGGATTCAAAGTTCATAATTAATTTTGGAGTTAACAGGCGTGATATTTTGTTATTTCGTTTTATTCGGGGTGATCCACGAAAATTAAAATGGGCTAGTCTAAACTACTTGACTTAACTAACTACTTTACTTAACATTACTTACCTAAGTAAGTCCAGTCAAGTCAGGTGCCAAGAGGCTCATTGACAACGACCACCTTGTCAAAGCTAAGCTCCAAAGCTTTGAACACCGCCGCAAAGTTGCCAGTCAATCGGTTATTTTTAGATACATTTTGGGGACTGTGCTTTGGAACTACTCATTCTAATTCCCCATCCCCATTCTATCATCGGACGAGCAGAGATACGGCGAAGTGTCACCGTTATATGGTAGAAGTTCCACGGACCCGAACAAAACGCTTTGCTTATTTTATTGTGCGAACCGACAGGATATAGAGTTCATTGCTGGCTTCTCTGTTTCTTTATCATTGTAATCTGGATCTCTTCAAAGTTCAAGGGCATCGGATTTGTTTAGGCAAGCGTGCTCCATTCAGGCCTCATCATCAACATCATCTTCTCGCCCTTGTCCTATATTACTTACTGACCTATCTCAACTGATTACTTATACCTTGACTACTTACAAAATTAAGATGAAGCTTTTAATTAAACTACAAAACACAAAAATATCGGTCACTGAACTTAAGAATAGAAAGTCAATGAACCTAAAAAGGTCAGGTCGCAGGTAGAAGCCAGTCCCACACAAATATTTAATTAACGATTGTAAATAATAGGTATTATTTTCCTCTTGGAGAATGCCATATTCCGGAGAGGCCTTGACATTGATGGCTGACGACTTGGCTCGCAAGAATTCTCCTATTACTGTGCGTATAGCTTACCTATTTTGATCGCTAAGCAGTACGCGGTGTTACATTTTATAAGGTAGCGATTGTTTCTGGACCGGCAATACCTCTGAACGAACCGACTTTCATTGGATGTGGTATAATTTACGATCAGGTTCTTTCTTTACACAGTAACATTTTCATAATTTACACTACAATAACATTTTTATCATTTAAGACATTAACATTAAAATATACACCGTGTAAATCACCTCATCACGAAGCCGTCAACCAAGCATTCTGTACATGAAACTAATTAACTTTACGCAAAAATTATTGCTGGGAAACAACTTTTTTTGGGGGGGTGTAAAATCATGTTTTGTGGTAGAACTCAATGTAACGCACTCAAAACATTGCGCTAATGGACGGATTGAATAGTACGGGGGTCGTGGAGGTGTTCAAAGTAAAAATCTTACATTAAAAACTTTTATTTAAAAAAATACTTGTCAAAAAGCTGGAACTTTGACCCCTAATATCTCCGTAATTAGAAGGTTCCCAGGTATGGTGTAGAACAAAAAAATGATCGCAATGACAGGGAGAACCAGTGCCTTTCGGCTTCGTTAAGAGGTGTTTTACACCCTTTATACTAGCAGCCAATGAGAGCAGCCGCGACTGACAATTTGTAGGTCATGGTGTCAAATACAGACAGACGCTTTACACATAACATAGCTGACCCGAGGTGTTCCTAATAGTACTGGTAGGTAGTACTGTGTGCTATTAGAAACACCTCATGTCGTTCAGGTCGTTCGTTCGTGCAGGTCGTTCGGTCATTTTGCTAGTTATGTTAAAGTCCCATGTAGTAGTTGGCGAGCCTATTGCCATCAACCTAGCACAGGTCCAAACTCCGTGGCTGTTACTGAGAAATTCCTGATAGAAACACCCAATAAGACTTTGACCTCTTGCTCAGCCGTCGCACTCACTGGACAGGCATTTTACTAATTATGTGAAATCATTTTTTTCTCACTGTTCACGGAGAAAAAAAACATCGTGAAAAAACCGGGTGTTTTAGGACCTACTATGAAAGTTGTAAAATCCACCCGGCTACAAAGGCCTATGTCGCAACGTCCATCATCTGCCCAGCCTTTTCTCAACTATGTTGGGGTAGGCTTCCAGTCTAACCGGATGCAACTGAATACCAGTATTTTGCCTGTGTCTCAAGATTATAGGCTAATTATGTGTATCAAGATCCTTCGGTACCTAAAAACACACCTTTTCAGCCAATTTGTCCTGCCAACAATAACCTACGGTGCCGAAACATGGACGCTCACAAAGGCGACAGTCCACCGAGTACGAGTTGCACAAAAGGCCATGGAGCGATACATAGCCATCTGGCTAAACACAGAGATGGCCGATGGAGCAAGGCTTTGACCGAATGGTGGCCAAGGTTAGGCCAAAGCTTGTTGGGTCGACTATATCGTCAAAATCGGACGCACAGAACCGGAAAGTGTGGCAGAAGACAGAAGAGCCCTATGATGATGATGATGCGTATCATCTAGAGCAGTCGATGTGGACAGAGTTTGTAGTTGTTTGGTCTAAGTGAGCTGATGAGCTTTATTAACAGGTACAATTATACCTACTGCCAGAATATTCAGATTAGATTCCATACACAGCCATCTAATTATAGATACAGGAAGTAGATAAGCAGCTTGATATACGCAATAATTAGGGATGCGATATTTACGCACTTAGATGTTGTGAACGTACAGGATGCTACTAGCATTCCGGTGTTCTTAGTCATCTAATACGCGTGATTGGGTAATAGCGAGTTTTTTTAAGCTTTTAAGATATTGTTTTGACGCAATATGTTCTTTTGATCTTTTGTCTTCAATGGTTCTAATTGGTTACTAAATGTATTGGTGATAAAAAGTCGTCGTCGTCGTCGTCGTCGTCGTCGTCGTCGTAAAGATTGTCGTAAAACATTAACTTTCATTTTTGGAATATAATTTAGTTCCGGCAATTTTGATCTATTAATATTTGCTTATGAAAGAGAAGTATATACTTATTACTTGGGGAGGAAAGTTCTGGAGTGAATGAAGCATGTGAGTAACGACATAAATAGAGAGAGATATGGAAGAGATCCACACTAAGCATTAGGTGGTCAAAGGTTGAAGGAGAAAAAGGACTTACTTTATTTATTTAACATAACTTACAGAAATATCAAAGAGATTGAGGTTTTCTTATTACTAAATAGCAAACATACATATATATTTCCGATGGCGACTAAGACACGACTTGTTTTTTATAACTTCACAAGACGTACGAAAAGTACTACAGAAGCATTTTAGTCACCGTCAGAATTTTACCTTAGGCCAAAGAGCAAAGTTTTGGTGAACCTAGACATTTAATCAAAACTATCCCAATTCTAACCAATCTTCACCCAAACTTGGATCTAATAACAAATGAAAAGTTCATTTGTAGTTTGTTGAAAACAATAATACTTGTCACTGTTTCATAGTCTGAACCAAACTAACTCAACAGTGCGGTTTCGTAGAACGTCAAGATTTACCACGACTGAAGCGACATGACCGAAGTAATTTGGTACTAAGTTTCCTGCGAATATTAAAGCGAACTATGACCCTTGCAATTCTGACAAGTACGACAGTTTATTGTTTACAAAGAGACAGAACGCAAAAACTACATTCATCTGGCCCACATTCAGTGGCGTGTCTAGGGGGCTCTGTCGCAAAATGACCACTTCTCAAAATGACTACAGGTTGCAAAATGTCCCTTTCTCACAATGTCCCTTTCTCAAAATAGGGGCCAACAATACGGCAAGCCCATAAGGCAAGCTAGGCAGACTGTTCGGTAACCCTAACATCATGAAAAGTAGTAGGTTTTTAAGGTTGAGGTTACGAGCTTGTAGGCTTGTATGAAAGTACCACCACTGAATCGACGACCTTCAAAAGGTGGCTAGATCAGACTGCATGCGGAAGGACCGAGTCTTAATTTCCGCCACATCGACGCCGATTACGAGAGGCCCATGTTTAGCAAGGGATTAATATAGATACACGATAATTTAGATTGATTGAAAAACACAATAGGTGACCAACAACACATTGATAGTTCTGTGACCACCAAGTCACGAGGACTATGGAATCACCATCATCATCAACCACTTTTATTTTCAGGCATCGAACACCCATGGATACAATACGGAAAATAATGTTATAAGTACAGTAATAAACACACATATTTTACAAAAAACGAATAACTACGTTGGTTTGTATTGCGCTGAGTCGGGGTGTCTTGTAGCCTATATACGACACCCGGCCCATACGCCTACATACTAACTAATAGGCAAAACCTATTCTACATTATGGGAAATTATTATTTATTTAGGATCAAATACTACTAAAAGCTAGACGAGTCATGAACTCATGGCTCGCTTTAAAAAAATATGAATACGACATTTTAAATGAGATGAGATTTTTTATGCAGATAAAATGAAATTAATAACTAGCTAGCTTATCGTGATATTCGCTAACTCGGCAGATAAACTAGATTATTCCAACCTAGTTTTCCACGGGCGCTCCTTCACAGACACTGAAATTATAGAAGCGCCATACGGTACGCTAATTACTATGTACAGACAGCGCACCAAGCTACCCGCAACTGTCAAATTGTCCCAATCAGCCTAATTAGTAATTATTTCATAATAAAGTGGAAATTTTATTAAAGAAATATGACATATTGTTGTAGCTTGATGTGCTGGCGTCTGTTCTTACCTGTGATGTGTGTTTAGCCCGTCACAGTCAGGTAAATATATAAATTTAAAAAATCGTTTGTTTAGAACACATCTGACTGTTTCTAATTTTCTTTAGGCATCCTCCAGTATCTACAAAGGTAGATGTTTCTTAATAAAATAAGTCGTATGTTTAAAATCCTAATTTTTTACGTACCGCGTTAAAGCAATGATAGGTATGTGCGTCTGCGATATTAAATAAATACGTCAGTAAAATTCCAAAGTCAGAATTGCTTAACTAAATTTATCTACTTAAGAATAATATGCATCATTTATTTCTAAAAGGCACCACTACTATAATAACTATATTCTTCGAACGTCATCAAATAGCTTTGGTAGGTTATAAAGAAAATCAAAATTAAGACTTTTATGAGACAGTTATTATTATTTCCAAATGCAGAAATATTTTGTCAAGTTTCCTTGTGATACATACACCGCTATCGCGCTAGTACATTTACAATGACACAATCAGTTAGCAGCCACTTCCAGTAATTTTACAACTGTTATGATTTAACAGGAATGAAGTGGTCCATGAAATTATGTTAGAATCTGCACTTCAATATTGCATTGTAGTTCCATTCGTTAAATGCCATCCGTTTATAATTTGCTTCAATTTGCGATATTGTGTTTTGTGTTCCTGCTAAAGGTAGGTTAAATGTCGTGATAATTTATATGAATAATTACAATTGGATATCCTGTGATTGTAACATAAATAAGTGAAATACAACTTTCGCAAATGAATGGCTAAAAAATGTTGGAGTAGAATTGTACTGTTTAATGTATTATTTGTTTTGTTTCAATGCTAAAATGGTACCTTATTATAGCGTACCTATATTTAAAACTTCAATATTGAAATACTGTCTATTATATATTATAGGACTTCGTTCGCGTGGAAATTTTGATGGGTTTTAGGGGTATGAAAAATAGATGTTGGCTGATCGTCAAACCTACCCGATATGCACTCAAAATTTCATACAAATCGGTTCAGCCGTTTCGGAGGAGTTTGGTGACAAACACCGCGACACGAGATTTCATATATTAGAAGATGGTTAACAATTGAATCTAATTTATTTATTCAAAAGCGCATGGCTTCTAGAAAATTTTGAATACTTGATCAATTATTGAAACGATAGCCTTTTAAACTACGAAACTTGTGTACTTCTTTGTGATATTTTGTCACAAAAACCAACAAACACTATAACTAAAACAAAACGCAACACAAACAACATAAGCTAAACGCAGATGTTCCAACTAGTTGTCTAACGACGCTACAAATCTCAGTGAACTATTTCCTTACTATACATTATTTCGTTTTACGTCCAATTTCCATAGTCGGTGAGCGTGAACAATTTAATGGACCAAAAGATTGCTCCTGCCCGGCCTACGAAAAGGTTTTTTAAAGTATAACTAGTTTCTCTTGGAGCATTGCTGCTCTGGATTTAATAGAATATTTTTCTGTGAATGGATGGCTGAGCTGAATGACTGTAATTATTTGGTTGTTTACTGTAGTACTTTAGGCTTGGCAGTTATTATGATTTGCTGGTAATGGGTAAGAAGCAAAAAGGTAAATAAATATAGATAATGAACAGTGTTATTTATGTAATGGTTTTCGTTCTAGATCAAAGTTCAGGAGAAAATGTACTTGTTAGAAGAATACAGATTTTTTTTGGGAGCTGTTCCAGTTTGAGCAGATACTGCACATTACTAGTTTTTAGGGTTCCGTATTCAAAGATTCAAACGGGACCCTATTACTGACACTTCGCTGTCCGTCCGTCCGTCTATAACCAGGCTGTATCTCATGAACTGTGATAGTTAGCCAGTTGAAATTTCTACAGATTATATATTTCTGTTGCCGCTACAACAAAAAATACTAAAAACAGAATAAAATAAATATTTAAGGGGGGCTTCCATATAAAAAACATTTTTTTTGCTCAATTTTATACATAATGGTACGGAACCCTTCGTGCGCGTCCGACTCGCACTTGGTCGGTTTTTTCAAATGTCTTGGTACCCTATCATTGACAGAGGATTTGCTAGCTCAACTCTGCGTTAAAGGATAATAGATTCCCTGGCTGTGCTGTACGTATAATCGTAGTTTGATTTAGATTTATAACGCTCTAGGAGACTCTATGCTCTCCAGGCAGGATATGCTGCATTTTTCGTCCAACCCGCCGTGTACAATTTAGTGCACGCTACACTAAACTTTTCTTTCTTTTTCGTGCGATTAGCGCCTAACCTGTTGTCAGAGTTTTTATGACGCCCATGGGCCTCTGATTTGGCTTTACATGCCGTCGAGAAGTATCTCTCAGGCATGCTGGTTTGGTTTCCTCGCGATGTTTTCTTTCACCGAAGTAAGTAATAATTATACAATACAAAAAGAAATAGGTAAATAATATGAATTACACGAAGTTAAAATAGAACGGATCAGCCTACTATTGTAAAACCAAATGATTTTAAAAGAGTAACCATGGAGTTTCTTGCCGGTTCTTCTCCATAGGAAACGACCAACCCGAACCGTGCACCTTTTGTTGACGTTTTATAAGTGCCCATTTAGGCCTATGTAAAATAAAATATTTTGATTTTGATTTTGATTGATTTTGTACACTGGTTTTGTTTCTACTGGCAATCGGCCTACGGTATAACATTGGAGTGAAAACGAATTCCGGAATCACCACACAAATAAACACTTTCACCTAACGGAAACTCCATTTCTTTCACAGAACCTCAACCAATATAACAGCTAAATAATTCAAAGCCGCGTTGATTTCACGAAAAACCCTATTACGCACTAATACATCCTTCCCAAAATCACTGGTGCCCTTAGGATGTAGATAAATGTCCGTCTTCCTCCGACCTGACACTTTTGCTGGACTCCGAGGCGAATAATGACCTCGTACGGGTATTTCCCTTTACTATTTGTGTGTCCATTTAGGTCAATTGGGCTTCGACGGCTTTGTGCATATTTCTCGACTCCAACACACGCTTGAAAGCTTTTCTGCTTTCAGTCAGAAGTATTACGTCATTTTATTGATGTTCGTAGTGTATAAATGGCCTATTTAATATACTCATTAAGAGTGTTTTTTGTACTTATTAATCTTATTTCGAAATTTATTTTCTTATGAATTTCATTTCGAAATGAAAATGATTAATGCATTTAAGAGTAAAGTTAATGAATAGCTTTTATAGGATTAATATGTGAAGTTGAATTTATAAATAATATAATTTATTTGATTATTAATTATTATGACTCTACGAATACTGGGTATTTTCCTAAAAACGTGGGCCAGCGATTTAATTCAGACATAATTATTAAGTAAATAATTAATTATGAGGTTAATAATATTATTTGATTGATATTAAAAATTAAAAATTAATAACAGATATATTTGATAATTTGTTATCAACAAATGCTTGTAATTAGCCAAGTAACCATACATTTATATTCCACCTGCACCCTGGAAGCTCTTCGATTTTCCTAGAGAGAGCACGAAACTGTAATAACGTTTAAATGTTAATGAAATGATTTAACATAAATTTTGTTTAATTGAAAAAAAAATTGGTCCATTTGAGTGAAATGCAATTCTCGGATAGGAGAAGAAGCATTTCACTTACTTAAAATTCGGGGACAATAAACTAGGTTAATGGTAGTCATCATCATTACAAACTTACGTCTTTTCCGATGATGGTAGGAAAAAACTAAACAACGCATTATTATAGTGATCCATACCTATGCTATAACGTTATGTTTTTTTTTCAATGACGTGCACTCCAAATTCATTCATGAATTCATTCGACGCGAAAGTCCCTTAGAAAGTGTACATTGATGTAACTACTGAAGAAGACTTACATAAATGTATGAATCAGTCATCACATACATATCACCGTCTTATCACTTTCCTGAAAAAACTCTGAAATATCAACACAAAACCCGCAAAAACTTCAACGTCTTCCGGGACAAAAATCTTCAAGAAATATACGTTGGATCAAAATAATATCCTCGCTACGTGGAGGCATAAGTAGCCGTTACCTTAAAGCCTGCACATTTAATTTAATGGGCCAGGCAGCGTAGTCCGAGGGGTTTAGTTTTACACAGGATATTGTTAGCAATCTTCAAACTTGAGAGTATGTAGGTTTACGGATGGAAGCCGCTTTGTTGCTTAGTTATATAAAGATTTTTTTATAGTCGATGATCGCAAACAACAGTTGTTTTTGTTTTTTCAAATCACTTCTCCATGTTCAACCTAGGAGGTTGTCGTCTGCTTAACCGGACTATCCCGTGGGTGCCCTAAGTGTGAGGTCTCCAGCCAGGGCATACAACTACTCACAAACTAAGCGACTACACGCTAAGGGAACCCCCTGTGGGGTATATAGGGGATTGAATGTCCCTACTGCTGCCCTGGGGAATGTCCCTACTGTGTCCGTACAGCTGACAGCGGTAGCACTGCCCGACTCGCGCGAGAGCGGTAGGGCTTCTCTATTGAGTTGACTTTGAGTGAGCATACTGACTTCACTTTGAAGATCGGGTCGTGTACTTCAACTCGGTCACAAATGGCTAGTACCATGTCGTACTGGTCGCCGCCTCTCGCCTTGTGAAGGCGGTGGACAGCTGTGACCAGGATGTCCTGTTCTTGGAGATCATCTAAAATGTTCTCCTTGGAGATTTCCTTTGGGATCCGCTTGATCACCACGCGGGTAGGCTTCTCCTCAAGAAGGTAGTAAGTATGGAAGGCTATGTTCCTTCCGATCAATTGACGGATAGCTCCCTGTAGTCGGTGGTCGTAGGGACTACCACTTTGATTCCCTTTTGTGTGCTTGTATATTGTATGCGGCGATTTACACACATCTTGGACATATCTAACAATTTCCCTTTGTCCTGAAAGAACAACGGTGGAGGCGGCTTAAGCTTCTTGGATGAAACGACTGATGGGTTAACCCTAGGGCTGACTGGCCTGCTCGTATGACCAGCGGTGGACGATGGTACGGGGACCGGGGAGATGGGGTGGGAGGCCACGGGAGAGGGGCCCACGCGACGATCTTTTTGGCCATTGCGGCAGAGCATGAGCCTAAAACTGATATTAAGTTGAGTTTAAGTTGATAAGAAGTTCTTCCTTATTTCTCAGTAGCGAAGCGGGAGTTTAAATCCAAACGCTTGTGTTGCTACTGAGAAACTGTGCCCGGTTAATAGCAACCGGGTCATCCCATATCATAAGGAACTTACGAAATTTATGTTTACGGTACGTCTCTGTCTACTCCTTAAAATGATAGACGCACGTCTCATATCATACGTTCAGTTATTTTTTTTTTGTTTGCGGACAGACGTATTTCTACTAATATAATAAAGCTGATGAGTATGTTTGTTCGTTTGGTTGAACGAGCTCGTTCAACCAAACAAACAAACATACTCATCACGGGAACTACTGATTCGAATCGAAAAAATATTTTTCTAGAAAGGCTATATAACAACACGATACGGCTAATAGGAGCGGTGCATCAATGAAAAATGTTGCAGAAACGGGAAAATGTGACGCAGACGAAGTTGCGCGCGTCAGTTAGTCCTATTATAATTTACTAGCAACGTTCAGCAACTTTGAGTGGCAATACAGTTAAAACTCTCAGTAGGATAGTATCACAATCAGAAGCTCTTGGCAATTAGTGGATCAGTGATCAATGATCCATTAATTACCTAGCGTACTCTCTAATTATAATCGCTATTAAAGTATTGTAGCAATGGTCAGTATTTGTGCCAAGGAAGTTGTTCATGCATAGCTATAGAAATGAGCTTTCAAAAAAAAAAATGTAAAATTAAAAATTTCATCAAGCTGTTTGATTGTGTGTAGAAATATATAAATAAAGGGTGTAAATAGACTCATATCGAAGCCGAAAGGCACTTATTCTCCCCGTCATATCATTGCGATTATTTTTTTTTGTTCTGGAAATTGGAGGCCAAACTTTTTCAAAACTTTGTTTTTAATACTAAAATTGAAGGTTGTAAGGGAGACGGGCGAGACTACATGTATTTTGAGACCCACTCTTAGAGGTAGCATTCATTATAGCAACTTATACATAGTCGTAAAACGACTATAGACTATCAGAAAAGTAAATCGAAAGTAAGACGGAAAAGTTGGGAGCCCCCAACATGTGTGACAAATGTAGTCGGCTCCTGTTATCTGGAAATAATTAATTATTTTAAAATACATACATTCACCTTTAGTGTAATAAATATAAAGAGTTCCATGTATAAGTAGCAAAAGTGCCTGACTCGCAGGTCTCCAGGTCCCCACCCGAAAGAAAAACAAAAATACCGTTTGATATGAAAGAGAACCTCTGATACCTTTGGACGGGTATATAAATATTTCAAGACAAAAATCGGCAGTCAATACCTCAGCCAGTCTTTTACTGAACACTGTTAGGATAAATATCCTAAATAAGTTCTTAACTTATGATGTAAATATATGTTTTTTTTACGAATATACTTACATCACGTGGATACACCCATCTCTGAACTCTGAATGCGGTAGCCTTAGACAGGGTGCAGTATCTTCAGTTCAAGATATAAAGGCCAAGTCGTCGAAAATCTACAAAATCGCAAAGATAAACATAAAATTCCAGACAAAAATACAAACGTAACGATACGAGCGAGCGGGAGCTCGTGGCTAAATAATTACAGCCGCCCGGGTCGATCTTTAAGGCTAAGCCGTGCTTGCCGAGGTTGGTTCGTGGATGGGTGACCATAATTACATACCGAGTTTCCTCCGTGCCTCCGAAAACACGTTAAGCCGTTGGTCCCGGCTGTCATTTGTAGATCTTTGACAGTCGTTACGAGTAGTCAGAAGTCAGTCAGAAGCCAAAAAGTCTGACATCCAGTCTTACCAAGTGGTATCGTATTACCCAGTTACTGGGTTGTGGAGGTCAGATAGGCAATCGCTTCATGTAAAATACTGGTACTCAGCTGCATCCGGTTAGACTGGAAGCCGACCCCAAAATAGTTTGGGAAAAGGCTAGGCAGATGATGAACGATGGACTAGATCATCACAGATCTGACAGTGACAGTAGTGACGGGACTCAATCGATCACCACTGACAACGTTCCTTTTTAAGATATACTACGAAATCGCCATAGTTCCATTTTTATTAGATGCTTTTGCATTGCCAATTGGCGTTTTAATATTAGGTTTGCATATTGTTTGTTTTTATAATTTTTGACAATAAAGAATCCATAAAAACTTAGAGAAAGAGCCATTTATGGTAACAAAACCCTTGAGCAAAAACACATGTCATTGGATTGGAACGTAATCGGAAAAAAGTTGCATTTTGTAATTGCACGATTACTTAATTTGAGTAAATTGAAAATATTTTAAAATTTTGATTCCCTTGTCCTAAAAATTCAATATTTTTAAAATAAATATCTAATATAATTGTAGTTATAATTATTTTATATTTACACTGGAACGGAGCTTCGTTAATAGATTTTTGGGTCACTTTCGCCCGTCTCCTTTACTTGAAATATCGCCATGACCCGTTTACTATTCAGAAATGCACCGACCAGCACAATGTTTTGAGTGCGTTACATTGAGTTTTACCGTAAAATGAGATTTTTCACCCAGAAATAAAAAGTTTTTGGCCAGCAATAATTTTTACGTAGGGTTACTTTGTTTGATGCACTCTATGCTTGTTAGAGGCCTTCGTAAAGGGTCTGTGTACACCATGTATAATCACGTTTTTTTTTTATTGGCAACTTTGCCGATGTAGACTATTCTGCCAAATAATCACGTTCACTTTGGATAAAAGTATCTAGTTTGATAGCAAATGTTGCCAGCCTATTCATAAAAAAATATTATAAAGGTAACATTGACTCTCTTTACCGGAAATCGTAGTCGACTAAGTTCTTAGCGCCATTTGGAGTTTCTTTGAAAAGTTATTCGTTACAAAATTACTGTTACAGTACAAAATTAGAATGCTTCGCGTCAGTTAACTTTGCCCAACTCAAATTATTGCTACTTTGTAGATCTGAAATAACTCTTTAATTGTTTGAAACTGTATAATAGGCTTTCAAGCCACAATTCATATAATTCCGTCTTACGAATATAATAACAAATCAAAATTAAGACTGATTCAAAGACGATTATGGCTTAGAAAACTTGAAAAATTTTGATTTTCATTTTTATCTAAAAATTTAAAATACGCATATTGCCACGATTGGTACTGGCACTCATTCATACATTTGCTAATTAAAAAAAAGACTTAACCCCCAAAATTACTCATTTAAAACCGCCCCAGGAATCGAACTCCCTTTACTCACAGACACAGACTAATGAAGCGATCACAGTATTTTGTCATTCATTACTATGCAGGCTATTTTTGCTTGCGGATAAATGACAGCGCGTTGTGTCATAGACACGGGAGGCGGATCGCTCCCTGTGATGACCCGACGTCCGACCCCTAGGGCAGCTTGTGTCAACTAGAGATGTGGTAGTTGCATATACAACTGGGTTTTTTTTTGCATCTTTTGGAAGTCTGCTTTTTTCAGACGATATTTTAACCTAATGCTCAGACAACTTAGCGGCAATCTCCACTTTTAAAATATGTATAAAGACTTGTAATTGATAATACGAATAATTTCTTATTAATTTCAATGTTTTACTACACAGAAATTACGTTCTAGATTTTAAGAAAAAGAGATCAATGAAAATTATAGTAACCTATTTCCTTTCATATGAAAATATTTAAGTTGTTCGTGACTATGAATCCAGAAGAGTATGTTATGCTCATAAAAACTGCACTGATTGACATGTATGATACAATCAAACATGAGTTTTGTCGTTTTTCTGGTTGACTGTACAAATAATCAAAAAATCACCATGTCTGAAAATAGGTACTTATGACTGACCTAAATTTCAGTTTATTCTCATCAAGGGAAAGACTCCGATTATTTTAAACATTTTTGAGTATCTATTATTTTCTATTTCAGACCTCGTGGCATTTATCGACACCCGCCACCTCTAGTGTACGGCAATGCGGACAATTCGGGACGTGGACAAATGTGCCCGGCGACTCGCCGTGACACGTTCATTGAGCTTTCATTTGGGCAATTTTCGACTAAATCCCGGCCAATCGGACACAAGCCTCGCCCGACCCAACTGGAACAGTTGCCAGAATAAATACAAGCCTTTGAAATACTTGAAACTAAGGTTTTATTTACGGAAATGTCAATGAGGAACCTAAGAGCAGAAATAAAGAATGTGTTGTTGTTTATTTGATGCGTTTATTTTGGATATTGTGGTTGTTCCTGATAAATTAAATATCAAACCTGCAATCGTTAGGCTAGGCAGAGATGTACCTACTTTACATTTGGCCTATTATGTTCAGTCGGGCACAAGTTCAGACTTCCAGCTGCTGCTGAGATATGCGTGATGAAAAAATTTAACAACACTTTCTTTGACCTGGGAATCGACCCATAGGTCTAGTGACTTTATTATTTAGTAATAATAGTATGTGTTTATTTAGTAATAATAGTATGTGTTTATTTAGTAATAATAGTATGTGTTTATTTAGTAATAATAGTATGTGTTTATTTAGTAATAATAGTATGTGTTTATTTTACATGCAAAAAACTCCTTACAATTTCTGATTGTCTCTTTCTTTCTCCTAGTTCGATAAAGTCACCAGGATTAATAACGCATACTTTACTGATTCAAATGCATTGCATTTGATTTAAAATATGACAACTATTTACATGATTCGGAGGAATTCAAAAACCAAACAACTTGTACGTGGCACATTGAAAAATGTTAAAAATATCAAACTTTGCTATATTTTAAGCTCACAAATTGCACGCCATTTCTCGTACACACGAGACTTTATCAAACATTGGAGGACTCCAACATGATTATAACTTTACGTGCTCCGAATTCGATTCACAGTTGAAAAGGAATTGTGGCACATCAAAGAAACTCGAACAACGCTTTGATTTTGATATAAAAAAGTGTTCTTGTTATCGCTACAGAATAAATTCCCCCTTTGTCAGTATCATTATGCCACTTTCTTAAGAGATAGGCGGGAACGTTAGATAAATTTTACATCATTAAGTTATCAGAGAATTTAGAGCTTCACTTTCTCTGCGTAGTTCTTCTCTTGTTTTTCCTTCCAATTACTTAGAGATGGTGTTTTGAATAGATTGTATAAGATAGATAAACGAACATGTAATCTGTCGAATATGTTTTGATACGGGGAACCGTTGTCGTTAAATTCCTTCATCTTCCATCGAATGGATTTGCATTGTCACGCTATGTCCTCAAAAGGGGTTACCGAATTTTGCAGTTCATTTTAGTAGCTGACTTATGGTTTTTGAATAAAAAGTACGTACGTCAAAGATATATTAAATTAACAATTCGTTTGATCGATCCCGAGAGCTTCGAAACAACGAATGATATTATGATTGTAATCAAAACACAAGTACATGGTTTACTAACAGTTTATTGCTCAGTACTTGGAAGGTAGGAATAAAAGAGGCAATCAATAGCGTGGATATTCCATTGAATTACTGTCTACCTCAACTCAATGGTGCAAAGTTTGTAAACATTGCTGTCAACCGCTAGTAGTTCTGAAGAGGACTTGGTGTCGGTATGCTAGACAGTTAGAAGTGCTTAACAATTTACTTTGGCTAGACTTACACTGACCTTATTAGTGATGTTCCTCGGAAAGGTCAGGTACATAGTATACGAGCGAGAATAACTAGTTGTTCAACATATCGTAGAAAAAAAGATTATTTAAGGACCGTAGCAACAAGACGTGCATAGCAGCAAGGCCTGTGGACGGTGAGTAGTGGGCTGGCTCACCGTCCGTCCGTCTTATGACGACAGGCCGTGTTGACGGCGCGTTCGTGTTCCACGCGCGCCTCAAGGAGATGTCAGCAATCCGGAAGCGATCCGAGAGGGCCGATGCCTGCCAATGCTGCGGGACTACGGGGAAAACGGATGGATATGTTTTTTTTTAGTTAAAACACAGAAAACATAAAAAACGATTGGATGCTTACAAAACTTTTGAAACAAACAGTACCTAATTCAAATTGGTCCAAGGGATTCGAAAGAGGTTTGTTATACATATATTTTTACAGCACAGCAGGAGCCTACACCTTCTGAACACGCAATGCGTGTTGCCAAGTTTTTGTAACGGCAACATGCCTTAGATTAAGTAAGTGTATGGAATAGGCAGAAATACAATGGATGGTAAGGTAGGTAGGTACTCAAACTACTTATACTATTATTTCTTTAGTTAATAAAACAACATATATATGGAAAATATTTTTTTTCCCAGTTCCCAGTCCTGGGCTGATTTAGAATACACACGCCAAGAAGAAGAAGATAGAAAATCATCACAATTGATATCTACATTTTTACTTTATCGGTGGGTGGGTGAAACCGAAGGCATAGGTGCATTTTTTAGCATTTGCTTAGATTCACAGTAAAGTACGGATGACACGATTTACACTGTAGGTATGTTTCCATATTAATCAAAGCAATTTTTATTCAAAACAAATGAAGGCACAAAATTCCATATATTATATCCTCAATTTCTCCATATGGGTCACTGTCTACATGTACTAGAATGTCCTGCATTCCCTTTAAAGAATTAGAATTTAATTCTGATAATACTCATGCAGTTTTATAACTCTTAATCCGCATTCTAGTAACAGTTGGGACTTTACCAGCATTCTAGTCTTTTACCTATTCTAAGTTATCAAACGCATTCAGCTTCTTGCTCCATTGACCTCGTTCCTGTCCCTGCAATTTCATGAAGTCTAAGGAAATTCAACCTTACGACTGTAGAAGCAAAGTTCGGTTTAGCTGCAATTCTGACCTAGCTACACAAAAGCCTTTATTGCGTAGTGTCACGTAAGGATCCCAGGTGTGGAATGCTTTTACATGGAAAGCAGAGGATTACTTGACTCTAACTTTAATACCTACAAAAAAGGAAACATTACTAAACGGCCATAACCGTTTTACGCTTTTGGAAGGAACACATGGAACTTTAGGACTTATGTATATTTCAATAAGGCTGTTGGAGAATTTATGTAGGAGTCGTGATGTTTTTCAGTGGTAACAACGCTACCTCTATTTTTATAATCCCAGTCAGTGAAACGGCGGTGTTACATGCGATTACCACGTTTCTGGAGTTAATTACTTAATTAAATTACTTCCTTACTTACCCTTACTTACTGGCCGTTGGGTAAGTGAGTCCAAGGCATGCAGAATTTGGTAGCAGGTGTCTTTTTATGTTTGAACTAATTACGAGCTTCTTTCAGTTAGGAAATTAAAAACTTAGTTGTTTTAATATTTAACAGATTGTTTAATGATTGCTTGGCGAGCAATTTCTACATTGAAACATGGACAACAAATTAATAATGGTTTTACAAATCTTGTTTAGTTTTAAAAAAGATTTAAAATCAAACTCCTAACACTCCTACTGTGTTGAGCCACTCACATGAACATTGAAGATGCGGTGAAGATATTTTTGAACTGCAACATACTATAGGATTCTTGCAGTCAGGAAATTGTGGAATTTCCTGACTGCAAGAATCCTAAAATATTTATAGGTCATGCCTGTACGCTCTTACCACTCAGTATTTGAGGATTCTGCCAAGAAAAGAAAAAAATTTGATGTAGATATTCATCTAATTATTAAGAGGTATTTTCTGAGTTCTATGAAAACGACAGGCTGCGGAATCTTCTGTCTGTGAATAAATGTGCTCATCAAACGGCCTACCAACAGCTGTCTGGTGTAATCGGCTGGTAGCCACTGGATGAGAGTCGCCGAGAATCGAGTAAAGTGGCGTGCGACTGCTGTAGGCTGATGGAAATGATGAAAACGCCCTACCATATTTGTAAGGTATCCTTCCACTTTTACCATTCAGGATAGCGGTTATAAAATACGTAGAATCACCGTGATGAACAATAATTCATATTGTCTCCACTATTTCCAAAACGAAGACTCATTGTTTCAGTTCCTGTTTGTCCTCATCCATTATCACATTTCGGTGAGTGCTGGACCGTATTACCTGGTGAATAAGAGTATATATCATGATGACATAAGCCCTGGTTAGCGAGTGTTTGTGGACTAATTTAATGCACAGTCATGCACCGGTGGTCTAGTCGCAAAGCTTCGTTAGTCCACAGCTTGCATCAACGTACTTTTGTATCTTTTTATTCTTTGCTCATGGTTATTTTACTTTTTGTGCTTTGTTAATTTTACGACTTGGGTGATTTTGTGTAGCTAAAAGTTCGTGTCGTGGTTTTATTTCTTCTTTTTTGTTCTTAACTCTCTTTAGTTTATTGTATCTTTCACATTAAGAGGATGTAGTCTGAAAGCTGGCTACGTTGCAAATAACTGTTAAATACTTCTCTGTTTCGATTGATTTATCAATAATACTTAATTAAATTAGTTCGCCCCTTGTTGGTCAAGTGATCGCAACTTGTTACTGGGTTTTATCATCAGAAATTTCTTTGTAACAGCCATGAAGTCTGGACTTGTGCCCGTTTCATGACAAATGGCTCACTCTCTATTACATGGGACTTAAACATAACTGGCAAAATGTGGGTGTACTATTGGGTTACCTCTGCCTTACCCTTCAGGGATTAGAAGCTTGATGTTATGTTATGTTAATTATGAAAATATATCACCTTGTTGTTCACTATGTTAGGAATTGCAAGAGCGTTTAATATCTGTATTGGTAAAGCAATCAGTTTGATTACCTATACAGTTGACAGAATACGCTTCTCCTTATTATACACCTGGAATTCCTGAAAGTCAGAAAGGGGTGACCCATTTCCATGCAAGTTCATTAAAAGATCGTTAAGAAAGTTATTTATTTAAAGAAGATAAAAATTGAACAATGAAATACGAAAACAAAAGAAGCTTAATGAATTTTTTCGTACAACAACTTAGTTCAACGACATAATAGAGACTTTTTATAATATGAAGCCCTCCTTTTTCTTTCGCTGACACTTTTTAATAAGATTCTAATAAATTATGCAAGAGCACCGCCTCGAGATGTTGCTTCAAGAAAATATTAATATATTTCCGATTTTTAAGATGAAAGGTTGCATTTTTAGTAGATAAAGAAGTTTGCTCTGATTTTGCATTTTCGATTTTGAGGAACATGGTGTGTCCAGCTACTGAAATAAGACCAGTTTGATTGATTTTGTGTATGGGAATAACTAGAAAAGTGCCTTATTGGATTGAATTTTTTTATTGAAATTAGATTTTTATATGTTGAAGATAATATTTATTCTTATAATTACACATACCTTAGTACTTATATGACTAAATATACTGATGTAAGTGCTTAATAAGTATAAACAAAAATATTTTTACAAAAAGAGATCGGACTAAAGCCTATAAATAACCAACTAAATAATATACCTACGAGTACAAATCATACTGTCTCCCATATAAAATCTTGTGACATTCCAGGCAAGTACATACGGAAATGTATCAAGGTATATACAACCTGACCTCGTTTTGTATGAGCTTTCAGTATAATGAGAGATCAGCCAAATTTAATTTTGCACAGCATGGTTGCTTGTTGTGCGTACAACACTATCAGTCTAAAAACAAATGAGGACGCAAAATTTTCTTCAAGAAACCATAACATTATTTCTAAACTCCAATCCAGCGTGATGGTAGATCCATCCATAGTGCGGTGCTACATCAGTGTATACCACATAGTACTTCGGATCGCACTCCATATGTCCTGGTGATACTCCACATTTTGAGAGGACCCCTCGAACGAACCAGCTGATCATGTGGTCAGATTGGATGGTACTCATTACTAGACCTCCTCCGCTGTCGCCGTTGCGTGGGTTGATGGCTGGAGAGAAAATAAAAACAGGGTAAAAATCATCAACTTCCTGCCCTTGCCCAATGTTACTTGGAGTCGGCTCAACACGTTTTTTTTCTTCAATCTCCTCTGTCAACTATCACCCTATCATTTACTTCTTTTTCTTCCACATAATTCCTCACTCACTCCATCCATCGTTTTCTTTGTCTTCCTCTCCCTCTCCATCCATATGCGATGGTATAAAAATAAAGACTATTTATTGCCTGTTTTCAAAAACAAGTAACAGACATGAAAATGGAAAAGAGCGCTTCTATTAAGGTGGAACCGACAGGGAAAAATAAAAAAAACCGCGTTTTTTTTTACGTTTTCTTGCATCTTGTAGTCAGTGTTGGGTTAAAATATAATTTGTGACCGTAGCAAATATGGCTTTACAGATTTATAATTATTAAAATCATCAATACAACTGTCTAAGTTCATTTAACCCTATTGAATAACTTTTTCATAAAATAGTCAATGAATAGGATTAAATGAACTTAAAGAGGTTGTTTTGATAAATTTAATGACTAAAATTCTAGTATTATTATACGTTTTACGGCCGCGCATATTATTTTGTTCAACGTACAGCCTGACAGTGAAAGGCAAATAGAAAAAAACGTAAAAAAAAATTTCGCTGTCTACCTTTTCGCTTCCATTTTAAGACATTTAATTAGATGTCGCCTAGACTTTGTTGGAAATAGGCATCTGCATCTTGCGTCATTTACATCGTTATCAATACTGCAATTTACTAACTGATGGATTCAGATAAGTACTATCGATCAATCGATGTCTTATCAATAACATACAGATTTGAATTGAAAGCCTAAATCCAGTTTGGTCTCTGACGATCGGCAGTTTTTTTGGGAAAATGTATTTAATTTGAAGCATGCTTCTGGTGAGTGAGTACTACTGACTGAGTGGTAAATACCACTATACAAGGTATTGTTTTGCATCCTTGTCAAAAAGGAGTTTGTCACAAAAGACATAAATAATCAATTAAAATTACGGTACCTAGTTAATTATTCATAAATATTTTGGTTTTTAAGTTTGTCAGATTTCAGAATAACCCCTTTAATATGGTTTTGGGAATAAAAAATTATCCAATAAACGTTTCAGATTGTTTGTATGTGTGAAAGCGCAGTTATAGGGCGAGGATCAGACGGCCCGCGTTTAAATCACAAGAAGTTTACACTTTCCGATTTCCGCAAATAAAAAAAAATATTACCTACCCATTTTATTATTGATTTCGGACGCGAATCATTAGCATAGTCACCTCCTTGAATTTGACGAGGATGCAAAACAACATCATGTATTACTAGAGATTTCCGATATACAGTAATAAGAATATATACACAATATTATATTC
This sequence comes from Cerastis leucographa, assembly GCA_963082945.1. Classification (NCBI taxonomy): domain Eukaryota; kingdom Metazoa; phylum Arthropoda; class Insecta; order Lepidoptera; family Noctuidae; genus Cerastis; species Cerastis leucographa. The sequence continues at coordinate 11,232,988 of OY720356.1, read as the reverse complement.
GTACCGAAGAATCTTTTCCCACAAAGCGATATCCACACAGTCAACATAGTATTGAATTGACCCACACCACAGACGTACAGGAATAAGCTTCTCAATATAGTGAGGCCGTAACCAAACAGGTAGCCACACCATGGTTACGGGCCAGTGATCAATTTAATCTTCGTAAGTATTGTGCGCACGGCGACCAATCAAGCTATAAAAAACCAGTTTATGCGGATCTCTCATTGTACGGGAAATCTATAGAAAGCGTGGCCATGTGATACTGGAAATGTATAGCTTGGTGTCGCAGTGTGTACTGTAAGATACAGTACCTACAGACGCAGTTCATGTGAGTATTCTACTTCTGTATATTGTTCTGGGGATGTTAAGAATTCGGATCGTGTTGTAGAATTCCTATTGTAATTATTGATGCAGGTGGCTGTAGTGGATATAGGGAGTCGATAAAGGTAACATACATAGTATGTACTGCTGCGTTTTTTATTTGATATAATATGGCCTAAATAGAACAATATCGCCGGGGAAATTTAACGTAATTTTTAAAAATGTCGAACCTTTGTTTTGTATTTATTTAACACTTCAAGCACATAGTACAGAGGTGGACTAAATGCCATAGGCATTTTCTACCAGCCAACCTTTGGGTGATGCAGAGACAAACAGTGGTAGGTGTATATCTATAAAATAATATATATTGAATATTAAAACAAACTACAAAGGATATATACAATACTATAAAATATATCAAAATACTATAAATATATATCAAAATATAAAAAAAAAGGAAAAATATTAACGATGTGACGATACTGCTAGCTTTTTCCGAATATACTCGCTAACTTTAATTTTAAAAGATAGGCGATTCGTAGCCATCCTGATTTCCTGGGAAATCGCGTTCCACGAAATATAGATTGGACGAAGAATGATCGGTGAATGAAGTCAGTGCGGTGAGAGGGACATTGAAGAACACGGTTATGCGAAGAGCGCAGATTCCTATTATGGTTGGCACAAATGTATTGAAAGTGAGGAGCGAGGTAGCTAGGGGAAGTGGGAGAAACAAGAAAAGAAAACAAGGTGGTTAGCGCCCTTAGCTCCCTACGCTGACGTATGGGCAACCACTTAAGAAGAGAGCGCTGCTCAGAGACATGATCGTATTTACGCAGATTGAAAACGAATCGAATGCAGTTATTCAGAAGGCGGTCGAGTTTGTCGAGAAGATCTGCATTCAGGTCAAAGTAACATACATCACCATAATCGTAAAATAATGATAGTGAAAATTAAGGACTGTACAAGCATTGTTTTCGTATTCCAAGGTAAAAAGTTTCTCAAACGGTGCAGAGCTCGTAACGTACCAGTAACCTTCTGGCTGACACGAGCGACTTGAGTATGCCATTTCATAGTGTTATCTAGATCCTGAGTTGAGGTAATTTAAGAAGAGCAAGAGGCATTTTTAAAAACATTAGTTTATTCGAAAACTTTACTATGAATTATTGGACTCTCAACCACATGCAAGCATATTAAATCTCAAATCAAAACAATAACTCATATTGGCAGAGGAGTACCTAAAGGTATACCCACATTTCGCCAGTTATGTTTAAGTCCGGTATAATAGGGGTTGAGCCTATTGCCATGAACCGGGCACAAATCCAAACTCTGTGGCTGCTACTGAGATAAAAATCTGATGGAAAAACCCCATAACACTTTGCCTTATCCGGGAATCGAGCCCACGACCTCATGCTGAGCAGTCGCGCTTGCGACCACTAAAGCAAAGAGGCAGTCTGATCTAAAAAAAACCGGCCAAAGTGCGAGTCGGACTCGCGCACGAAGGGTTCCGTACCATTATTTATAAAAAAATAAAAAAGAGCAAAGAAATCACTTTTTTTTATATAGGAGCCCCTCTTAAATATTTAATTTAATCTGTTTTTAGTATTTGTTGTTATAGCGGCGCTTATACATAATCTGTAGAAATTTCAACTGGCTAACTATCACGGTTCATGAGATACAGCCTGGTGAAAGACGGACGGACGGACAGCGAAGTCTCAGTAATAGGGTTCGACCCTTTGGGTATGTAACCCTAAAAATGAAGTAACTAGCTACTTACTTGATGAAGGTCCATATCCAGCGCAGAAAGTGAACTCATTCAGTAAACTAGAATAGAGCTTGCGAGAAAAGTTAATGCACGTCGTATCGTTTTGTATCATAGTGTATGTTGACCTTAAAACATCGGCCGGCTTGTTTTTCTCGGTTGTACCGAAGCCTACGACCTGAAAATAGGAATAAAATCTAGTTATATGTACCATAAATGATTTCAGGCAATCGAATGTATCTATCTAATATTAAAACATCGGCCAAGTGCGAGTCAATCAAGTTTCCTCCGCTTACTTACAATAGAAATTAGAGAAGTTGTGCCCGGGGGGGGGGGCACAACTTTTACGAATTTGGAAGCAAATATCGCATCAACCATTGACTTACGTAATTAAGAATTTAAAAAAACCTCGATATACAAGGTGTTGTTTTGTAACCTCGTCAAATTTCAGGAGGTGGTCACGAAATACATAAATAAATCAATTAAAATTACGGTACCTAGTTAATTATTAATAAACGCTGATTTTTTTGGTTGTTTAAGTTTGTCAGTATTTCAGAATAACCCCCTTAACGTGGTTTAGGGACTAAGAAATTATCGAATAAACGTTAGAAACAGTTTGTATGTGTGTAAGCGAAGTTATAAGGCAGACGAACCAGAACCAGACGGGCCGCGTTTAAAACAAGGGTGTTTCACACTTACCGATTTCCGTAAAAAGGAAAAATTACGTACCTATTTTATTATTGATTCGGTGCGAGAATCATTAGCATAGTTACCTCCTTGAATTTGACGAGGATGCAAAACAACACCTTGTATTTTAAGATAAGCTAAGAGCTATCCATAGACACCCCACACAGTTATATACGTTTTTTTTTCATCCCTCTGTTACATGTATGGAGGGACACCCCTATTTCTGTTTCTTTAATGATTTTTAATCATATCTGTGTAGCAGTTTATAGAAGGCACCTACTCTCCAAATTTCAAATGTGTGATGCTAATTAGTCTCCGAGTAAAAAAATCCGCGACATAAGGACAGACAGACAAACGGACACGCCGAATCCGTGTTCCGTTTTAAAGCGTATTTTATTCGGCGCTTTTTTCGGTCATAACATTTCACATGCTGTGAAAATGGTTAAATATAGGAATGTTCTAAATAGACACCCCTGTAATAGCAGAGCCTTAGTAATGAGATCTGGCCAAAGAGTCGGACTAATAATCTTCATAACCAAACCTTCTAAGCAGTAAGAAAGAAAACAGTAATAAACTAGTTATAATAACTTACCGTAGCTTCTTTCCCAACAAGATTAGCTTTGTCATACACTGGACCCCAAATACAGATAGGTTGTACGTATTCTGTAAATTCTAGGCTATTGACCCTGATGATAGCCAGGTCTGACGTAGAGAGGTCATCATTGTATGCCGGATGGAGTATTATTTCTTGGGCCTGCAATGTATGTTGTTAATCAAGGTATGTCTTTATCACGTCATGCCTAATTACTGGGGTGTGGAGCTCAGTTAGGCAGTCGCTCCATGTATAAGTCTGATAGATGATGATAACCAATAAAATGTGAAAGTTCTTGCAAAACATGACACTCCTATTTCAGGTAGTTGGGCAAAAATAATAAACAGAGATTATTGAAAACTTCTGCTTTGATTAGAACAGACTTATTGAACTTGAATTACGAGTATGCTTCAGCACTAAAAGTTTACGAATAATTTGCCAGATTTTTTCCAAGTGAACAATCATGAATATATTCAGAAAACAACGTTAGTTTTCAAGCAAGTGTTATGGTCGAGTTAAAAACGATAAAACAAAGTTAAAGTAATCACAGACGGATTAAATTAAACTGACAATGAAACTTTTAAACATCGATTAGGCTTAGTAAACTCAAACTATGTTATCTAACGCCAATTTCCAGGTATTAGATTGCTTTCTAGAACAGATTTTAGTATTTAATTTTATACTGAAGGGGTAAAGTGGAAACATCGGCTACGACTGGGTGCTGCGCGCCGACCTCCCTAGCGGTGTCAGCGTAGTTTGCTACGCTGACGACACGCTGGTGCTGGCACAGGGGAGGTCGCACGAGGCGGCGGCCGAACTTATGACACGCGGGGTTGCGATAGTCGTGGAGAGAATCCGGTAGCTGGGTCTCGTGGTGGCATTGCACAAGTCCGAGGCCATGTGCTTTCATGGGCCTCGGAATGCGCCAACGGTAGGAGGGGTTCCCATCGGCGTCGAGTCGACGCTAAAGTACCTAGGGCTTGTCCTCGACAGCCGGTGGAACTTCGTTGAACACTTCCGACGTTTGGCCCCAAAACTGGAACGGAACGGAACTGGAACGTGCGGTCCATGGCCCTTTATGGGGCCCCGGTGTGAGCGCGTTCTTTGAGGCGGCGAGCCGCCCATTACCTGAACGCACCCCAGAAGGTGGTAGCCGTAAGGCTGATCCGGGGGTATTGCCGCCATGGGATCTGGAGGCGATGGTCCTCGCGCCCCTGCATGAATGGCGCGCGGAGGCACTACGCCGGGGGGAAACTCTGCTGCCGCGGCAAATTGTCGCTCAGCGGACAGACCTCCGGCACGATCTCATGGCGACATGGAGACAGCGACTGTCGCAACCACGTGCAGGGCACGCCACAACAGTGGCGATAAGTCCCCTCTTTGAGGAGTGGCTAGAGAGACGGCACGGCGCCCTCACCTTCCGCCTGACGCAGGTCCTCACCGGACACGGTTGTTTCGGAAGGTTCCTGCACCGAATTGGGCGGGAGGAAACGCCCGGGTGTTACCATTGTGAGGATCGGCAGGAGGACACGGTGGAGCACACCGTGGAGCTCTGCCCCGCTTGGGCTGAGCACCGCCGTGTCCTCGTAGCGGCGATTGGCGGCGGTGACCTCTCGCGTCCGGCCCTGGTTCAATCCATGGTCCGGAGCGAGACGGAATGGGAAGCCGTTGCCTCCTTCTGCGAAGCAGTCATGCTAGCGAAGGAGGTGGCGGAACGTGAGAGGGAGAGAACCTCACGTCCCAGCCGCCGAGGGAGACGCCCCGGGCGTCGGGGGGCAACCAGTGGCCCCCGGCCACCGTAGGCGCGAGCCTGTGGACGGTGAGTAATTGGCTAGCTCACCGTCCGTCCGTCTTATGACGACAGGCCGTGTCGATGGCGCGTACGTGTTCCACCCGCGCCTCAAGGAGATGTCAGCAAACAGGAAGGGGCCCGAGAGGGCCGATGCCTGCCAGGGCTGCGGGTTGTTCGAAAGAGATACCGCGGCCCTGGAACACAAAGGGCGAAGAAGGAACATGGGTGGGTTTTAGTCAGTACAAGTCTGACACTCCCTCCCGCTCCGCCCAGAGCGGGAGAAGTCATTTGATGATTTCCCATCAGGAAAAAAAAAAAGAAAAGGGGTAAAGTGGAAAGAGTCTGTCTGATACGAGACACTCTAAAAAAAAGTGTAAATTAAAAAAAAAAAAAAAGTTTAAAAGAAAAAAGAAAAGAAATGGACCCGTCAATCAATCAATATGTTACGTTCACATCAAACAAAGTCACCAACTGCCTAGCCTTTTCCCAAACTATCTTGGGGTCGGCGGCCGGCCTCCAGTCTAACCGGATGCAGCTGAGTACCAGTATTTTACATTACGCGACTGCCTATCTGACCTCCACAACCCAGTAACTGGGTAATATGATACCCCTTGGTAAGACTGGATGTCAGACTTTTTGGCTTCTGACTACTTGTAACGACTGTCAAAGATACTATACTACTGATCACAGCTAGGACCAAACGCTTAACGTGTTTTTCGATGCACGGAGGAAACTCGGTATGTAGTTATGGTCACCCATCCACGGGCCAACCTCGGCAAGAACGGCTTAACGAGCGAGCTCAAATAAAGTAACCCTACGCAAAAAATATTGCTAGGAAACAACTTTTGTTTTGGGGTCAAAAATTACGTTTTATGGTAAAACTCAATATAAAACACTCAAAATATTGTGCTGATGGATGCATTAAATAGTAAATGGGTAATGGAGGTTTTAATGTAAAGTTATAACCTTAAAAATAAGCGTTTAAAAAAAATACTTGTGAAAAAATTGGAACTCTGACCTTCAATATCTCCGTTACTAGAAGGTGCCCAGGTGCTCCAGAAAAAAAAAACTCAATGTCGAAGAGAGGGGAGAACTAGTGCCTTTCGGCTTCGTTAAGGGTTTATTTACACCCTTTATATCGAAGCAAAAAGCTTAGTTAGGTACCTATTTACTAAATGTTTAACAGGGAGCATATCTGAACTTTCAAACATCGATTAGCTACTGCAATAGTAAATACACACTATAAATTTATAAATATGTATCAATTAATATTTCAGTTAAACTGTCGAATTCGACAGTTTAACTGAAATCGGTTTTAATTATTCTAATGAACCAATCACCGAATTAATGTACGTCTATGAAACGTTCTAGTTTATCATTGCATTTGAATTTTATATGAGCATTTGCGACATTGAATATTATTTGATTCTACTCTTAGTTTTATACAAGTGAAGCATTTATTGGAAAATACACTATAAACTGGTGGACTATTGATTAGAGAAGAATAACTTGGGATAAGAAATGAAAACAGAGTGGCAAGTTTCTTCACCTTCATAGAAAAGTAAGGAACTCTCGGTGTTGTGTCTGGAGGGTCATAATAGGGGATAATCCTATTTTTTTTTTCTTTGTCCGTCGTGTAGTTTATTGAAAAGTATTGGACACGTATTTTTTCTTTTTCCACGTGGTCATAAAATTACGATATATTGAGTTGAAATGGCGCATGACGTCACATGTAGGTAAGTTTTATACCTACTTGTGACGTAGTGAGCCCCACTCTTCAACTTTAATGAGTTTTAACTAAGTAATTTTTTGATATTTTGATAAAACAAAAAATACGTGTCTAATATTTTTGTATTACCTGTCTGACGGACAAAATAGAATGTCGTTTTCTTTACCCAGTCCGATCCCCTATTGGTTGTTGCCGGGCTATTGAATTATAGCTACAGTTCTACACAGTTATCCGCAAGACTAGACTTGCGGATAACAGTGCTATGTAGAATTTTGTGTGACGTAGTAAGATTCGTAGTGGTGTTGAAGATGGTATTAACTTGTTGGTCATGAATAACAGGTATTTTTGCACCAAAGGTAAAAATATCTAATAGCCACTGAAACCATCAAGGCTTATATTGATCATGGTGTATATTATTATTAAAAAATACGGCTTTCCTAACAGTTCTGTTTATTCGTGTAAAATTAAATGCTTTTGCTTACCAAGAGTGTTTGTCTACCGGGCTTATTGACATCTTGATAGTTATTTGTGCCAGCGATAATTATGACTCTGTTTGCTTCTGTAGTTATGCCGTGCTTGAAAACACAATGGCCGGCTGAAAATTAAATTAAACTATTATTTTTTATTTGCCCTATTGGAATTACAGTTTGATTACAATGGGCATTTCAGGCCAATAAAGCTAAAGAACTTTATAATTTTGTTGGCTAGATTGGTCTAAATAATAAGTTCAGTTCCGTCATGCAAAATTCTTATTTAATTTCACATGACTGTTAAAAAATTCTCAAAGTTTATCTATCTATCTATCTATATAAATAAAAATCAATTGCTGCTCGTTAGTCTCGCTAAAACTGGAGAACGACTGGGCCGATTTAGCAGATTTTGGTTTTAAAATGTTTGTCGTAGTCCAGGAAAGGTAGTTTATTAATATTTTTAACAGGCGGCATAGTCACACGATGAGGCGAATCACATGTAACTAAAAGAATTATAAATATAAATGTTTATGGATGGAGAAGGAGAGGAAGACCAAGGAAACGATGGATGGATTGTGTGCTGAATGATAGAAAAGCACAAGGAATTAATGAAAGCGTGACCGACTGTTGACAGAGGAGAATGGAAGAAAAAACGTGTTGCACCGACCCCAAGTAACATGGAAATGAATCGGTCATGCATTTCTTACAAACTACAATTTTCTCACCAGTTAAAATCGCGGTTCTAGACACAATGTTCCCACCACAATGATACTTCAGCACATTGTGCCTATCCTTGATAAGTATAGCCACATGCCAGGGCCAGTCTCCAGCTCTGGCTTCAGTCCTCACTGACACTAGTTCTGTATGGTTGATGGATCTTCTGCCACAGACATGGGCGTATTGATTAGTTGGATAACGCTGGGTAACGTTCAGTCGTGTTATTGTTTGTGCCGCCTGAAATTACGAAATGATTAATTAATTGTGTACATGCCTTTATACTGATGCTTACGTGGTAAAAATGCGGTATGAAGACAGGGTCATTATAAAATCACTCTGATGAATGACTTTGAAAAATAACATCATATACCATTACAAAAAAACCGGCCAAGTGCGAGTTGGATTCGCCCACGAAGGGTTCCATACCATTATTTATAAAAAACGAGCAATAAATGTATTTTTCAATAAATACTGTAAAATAATGTTTATGCAGTGTTTTATTAGACAAAATCTGGATTTATTTTTTGCTGAGCTGGAAGGCTACTCGTCTGATTAGCTTTTCTAATTAATGTCTGGGTTATGATAATTAACTTCATCAATGCCAGCATTACTCAAACTTGAACCGATGCGATCTAAAGTCGTTCAAATAGGGTGTACCTTTATAAAAAGTGCGAGTCGGACTGACGCACCTAGGGTTCCGTAACATTATTTATAAAAACAAGAAAAAAAGTCACTTTTTGTATGAGAGCCCCTTAAATATTAATTTTTTTCTGTTTTTAGTATTTGTTGTTATAGCATCAACAGAAATACATAATCTGTAGAAATTTCAACTAGCTAACTATCACGGTTCATTAGATACAGCCTGGTGACAGACGGACAGCGAAGTCTCAGTAATAAGGTCCCGTTTGACCCTTGGGTACGGAACCCTAAAAAGATGAATTAATTATTTTTAATAAAATATTACATCTAGAACCACTATTTTATAATTAAGACTACAGTACTACTACTAGTGCTTTGATATAATGAAGACTAACTGTATTTATTTTTGCAGCCGTACCACAGCCTGATCGAATAAATGTCATCCTCCGTCTTTTTTGCCACCACGATTGTACCAGGCGCTTCACTTATTAACTTCACGGCAGTCGAGTACCTAATATCGACCATTAACCACAATAGCACTAGAAAGTGCTGCTAAGGTCTTGGTCACGATCACACTTTGTGACCTTAAATTTTTTCTTTCTCAGTGTATTTGGCATGAGAGTTTTTGATTTGTCTTTGTGAAATGTACAGTTCTGTGTTAGATAAAGAAACTAGCAGTATAGGCATTGAGGGCCTATACAAGCGGAAATCTCTATAAAACATGTCATTTTTCTACAGCAACTTTGACATTGACATCAAATTCTCCGTAAGCTAATTGTCAATGGTCAATTCCATATATTTTTGTCATTTTCGTTGTCACTTTTCCAGGCCCTCCGGTCAAACAAATACGTACCTTAATCCTATCATTACAAAGTGTAACATTGTTCAATGTCAAAATGTTAACAAATGGAACATCATTTGCATTTGTTTTGAAATTGTCTGTGGCCACGTAAAATATGTAGCGCACTGGTATCGGCCTCGCCCCACGCACCACTAGGTCGCGTTTGTTCGTTCTTCGTGCTGTGAAGTTGTAGATATTCGGATGCTGAAAACAAAATCTGTTTTTAATACATAATATTTGAGTGCCTCGTTGGTCTAGTGATCGCAATCACTGATGAGCATGAGGTCCGTGGTTCGATTCTCAGGTCGGGCAAATTGCTAAGTTTTTCTATCAGAAATTTCTCAGAAGCAGCCACGTAGTCTGGATTTGTGCCTGGTTCATGGCAATAGGCTCGCCCTCTATTACATGGGACTTACGGTGAAGGAAAACATCGTGAGAAAACATGTCTTGAAACTAAAAATTCGAAGACAATGTGAGATCTACCAACCCGCACTGGGCCTGCGTGGTGGATTACAGCCCACTCCCTCTCATGGAGAGGAGGCCTGTGTCCCAACAGTGGGAACATTATTGGCTGATGATGATGATACATAACTGGCGAAATATGGTTGTACTATTTAGTACATACACCCACAAAATAAACTCAAAAATTATACTCACCGCAGATACAGTAACTTCGTTCTTAAACACAATCACCATTTCAGCTTCAACCATGTTCGTATAAAGTCCAAAATGAACAATTCCCCTCCAATAATTTTCACTAAATCTATCGAAGTGTATCAAACCTAACCCACAAGGATCATATCTCGTTAAAACAGGGCCTTTCAAAGCTACAGACTCCGCTTCCCATATCGCCGTCAGCACACAAACAAAAAATAAAATTATTCCCGACATTTTCCAAAATAACTCCAAACACGTACTACTGTGACTTATATACCAACGTAATTAAAAAAACTCAATGAAAATATTCGTACACAATAATTATCATAAGTTGATATACAGTGTGTTCAAAATTGTCAGTATGCTCAAGCAATGGTTTCGGGCACCCAACGCCTTTGCCTTTTAAATGAAAGTTTCAGTGAGTCATGAGGCGACTTACTTACACTTACACAAATAAATACCTTTGTTCTATCATTTTGAAAATGCATTTTTTTTATATTGAATTGGGTTAGTATTACAATTAGTCAGTCGCAATTTATTGTAAGTTATTAATTAAAACCAATATCCACTAAAGAAAAGTCAATTTGTCAATAGTCTCTGGTCAAAATAAAAACCTTAGGTTTGATTAGCTTGAATCGGAAATATAATTTTATTTAATCAAAAGGCTTAGAAACAAAAATATTAGAAACCATATTAAAATATATTATTTAATATTATAAAATATTCATATTTTTGTAGTAAAAGTCATCTGTTCCTACAAAAATATTAGAAACCATATTTATGTGCTCCAATTCATTAATATTAATAATGCTTATCTTTATGTAGAATATCGCGTGTTTATGACATAAAATATCCCACAATTTATAGGGTACTTAAATTATTGGGACATAAATGGGGGAAATTGTAATTTTCAAAGCAAAACCGTGGCTTAAGTATAGTTTTAATATTATAAACAAAAGAATAAGCAGCTGTTTAGACTAACCCACTGACCCGGACAGTAACCTATAGTTAGCTACAGGTGTTTATAACACAAAAGATTACTCAACATTACATAAAAGTAGTCATCATTTATTATATTGTGTGCGCTATTATGTAAAATATTTGGGCCATTTTGGGTTCTTATTTTTGTTTTCTATAAAATACAACGTTAGAGGCTTAAATTTTCTTTGAATAAATTTTTATTGGCTAAGTAACTAGCATAAAAATGAATTAACGGTAATACGTATTACGATCTTCAGATCAATAATAAAACTACATTCATGACGCACCCTGTAGACAAAAACGAACTAACAAGTGGGGTCATCTGACCACCGACTTAAATGACCTCATACTTCTACGAATTGTTTACGGTAATACTAAACACCTAGCTATTTATATTTTTGTAACACATTTAAATATGATTAACTTATTGCTTTGTTTCAGTATTGTTTTCCTTCCGATGCGTTCTGTAAATTAATTAATTTAGTCACAAAGATTTTGCCCACGTGTGTGGTACGGTAGGTACTATTTATGTTTATTTTCGTCGGTGCAAGATCACGTAAGATCAGTTTGTAGATATCGCGTATCTGAGTTCTCACAATTTTCCTGGAAAAATAGCTGGTATTAACTGAATTTCTTGGTCATTTAAATATATTTATCTGACTGGCCTAGTTTGCAACATCTTTTATTAATAATGTCAAAAAGAAATTGTAACCTAGTTCGGAAATGTACAAGTATTTTTTTAAATACAAGTTTTTAATGTAAGATTTTTACTTTAAACACCTCGACCCCCGTACTATTCAATCCGTCCATCAGCACAATGTTTTGAGTGCGTTACATTGAGCTCTACGACCAAACATGATTTTACACCCCCAAAAAAAAAGTCGTTTCCCAGCAATAATTTTTGCGTAAAGTTACTTAGTTTCATGTACAGAATGCTTGGTTGACGGCTTCGTGATGAGGTGATTTCACCTCATCACGAAGCCGTGAATAGTACGGGGGTCGTGGTGGTGTTTAAAGTAAAAATGTTACATTAAAAACTTGTATTTACAAAAATACTTGTCAAAAAGTTGGAACTTTGACCCCTAATATCTCCGCAAGTAGAAGGTTCCCAGGTATGGTGTAGAACAAAAAAATGATCGCAATGACAGGGAGAACCAGTGTCTTTCAGCTTCGTTAAGAGGTGTTTTACACCCTTTATATATATAGATATCTAGTTATCTAGATAGGTGAAATTGAAATGAATTTTAACAACGTAATAAAATTATTTGCTGCATCGCTGCTTCTATTAACGAACGACATCGACGTGTGAACTCCAAAGATGAAATCAAAAGGTTGAGACTTAAATATGTTTCCACAGTTACTTCAAACAGAATTTCTGTTTCCGAAACCACACAATTCAACAACAAAAACGACATAACCATGGCTCGATATAATAAAATAAAACAAGGTACATCTGCAACTTATGAAGGGGTCGCCATCGTCAAAGCATACCAACCGCCGCCAGTTTGGGGGCGAAATTAACACAATACTTTTAAGGGTAGCAAATATGCAGGAAATTCGCTTTCATAAAGCTTTTGACAAACCTATGTGTGTGCAGTCGTCACATACTTTTGAAGTATCGAAGTTTTGCGAGACCTGTTAAAATTAATTAATTTTGGTAACACAATCCAGCATAGCATTTAAGAGCCGATTGTACAAGAAATTTGAAATTTGCAGATTTGTTTTGATCGCACTGAAGTAAGTGTTTCACCGTCTTGTTGAATATAAATAAATGAAAGTCAGCAGATCATTCTATATTCTATCATTGACAGCTGCTCCCATTGACTCTAGCACCGTAACAGGGCAACATATAAGTACTACAAAGTCAAGCCAAGTCAGAGGCCCATGGGCGGCATAAAAACTCAGACACAAAGTTAAGCATTAACCACACGATAAAGAAAGAACTATGAAGCATGCATTTCACTACGTTCCTACGTATGGTATCATTCAATCCAAACAAAAGACGTGCATACTCGTTGATGATGTATGTTAAATGCCTGGAATTGCTTAATCGTACTAATATTATAAATGCGAAAGTTTGTGAGTATGGATGTATGGATGGATGTTTGTTACTCTTTTACGCAAAAACTACTGACCGGATTTGGATGAAATTTGGAACACAGATAGTTTATAACCTGAATTAACACATAGGATACTTTTTATCCCGATAGTATGTTACCGTGGGACAATTATCGAACACCACGCGGGTGACGCCGCGGGCATAAGCTTGTGATTCAATATTTAAACCATAATTCACAATTTCCTCAACGCTACAAACAGCCCTTCACTATAACTACGTCATCAAGCACCAATTTACTAGCATACATTACACGAACCTGACGCTAGTAGATCTTAATTATTCCAAGCAATTTAGCGTTCTCTTGCACATAATAGACATTATTACCATGGGTAAAGGTTCCGTCAAACTAATGCATGGGAATTTGTTCACTTGATCGTGGCTGTCCTAAATCGGAATCACTACATGATCGTCGTTTAGTTTCTTTATAACGTAACCATTCAAAGTTTTCGCTTTCAGAAAAAAAAAAACAATTATTACAGCCAGTAAGCAATCACTTGCGGTTGACAACTCTTAAACTGTTGAAAAAAAAACAATATTTTCAATATTAAACGTCTGAAATTCACGCTGGGTATATCGGTTTCTTGTTTCTAGTTCTGCTTATACGAGTATATCGACGTTCTGCCTTCATGTTCCCTTTTGTATTATTTTTTAATTCTACGAACCATATTTAAATACCAACTCACTAGGTGCAAGAGCCGATCACTAATAAATTGGCAGTCTAAAATCTGCAGAAGTCACAATTTAAAAAAAAACATGGCAGAGAAAATGTACAGAACACATTATATTATTAGAGAACACATACCCAACCAGTCGTCTCCAAGCCAATATATTGGCGTATACAAGACCTAGAACCTTTACTTACCATCAAACACATTTCTATTCAGGTTAGTACGTCATCACCTTTACTTAAGACCTAGAGCCACTACACGATTGCTGTGTGATTATTCTGTCAAGACCTTATTTAGGATCCTTTGTAAATATTTCAGTACCTACGAAAAAGCCTCGAATAAACTTGAATTGAGCAAATAGAAATATTGTTAAAAAAAAAAACGACGCTCGGATTTTGCTCTTTGAAATAACATGTTTTATTCGTTCATTTATCACCCAAAATCAATTGAATAGAATTTAGAATAGAATAGAATAGAATAGAATCATTTATTTGAATCGCAAAGGATCATACAATTTAACAAACTTCAACTGATCTTAAACTACAAACACACAGAATAATAATAATTTCCTAACTCAAATAATTAATGATTTCTAAATAAATGTGTGTGTTTCTAAATAATGGTTAATTAATTAATTAAAATAGTAGCAATAAATAAGATAGCTAAGAATATCATTACGAGTAACTCACTACATATTTCGATTGCTCAGCAAATGAACCATACAGCAATGGTTAAGGTACTGGCAATCAAACCTCTGCGCGAATACCCTCAAGATGCCGCTGGAGTTAGCCCGAACCCTGCGGACCAGGGATGTGCACCGTTTTCGCATAGTCGTGTAGAAATAATCAACTTGCGACCCGGCGAACATCCCTGATGCGCTACAAAACCGGGGCAGCCTCATCAGCACCCTAAACGCATTATTATATTGCACACGCAGGGCATTGTACTGTGCGCGCGTGTATGAGAGCCACAGGCTGCTCGCGTAGAAAGAGGTGCAATAAGCTCTGAACAAAGCCGTCTTCACTTCAGTGGTACAACGAGCAAACCTGCGGGCCAACATATTCGCCCTCACAGACAACGCCCTGCGCTCCCTCTCAATGTCTACATCGTCTTTCAGATCAGAGGACAACATATGACCAAGGTATTTAAAATGTTCCACTCTTTTAAGTGGTGTTCCACATAACTTTATTGCAGGTATCGTTGCCTGAACCTTTCCTCTGGCCCGAAAGACCATGCATTCACTCTTTCTGACATTATAACACAAGCCATGGCTATGAGCGTATTTCTCACAAATGCCTAACAGCCTAGATAGACCACAAACAGAAGCACTCAGCAGCACCATGTCGTCCGCATAACTGATATTATTAAGACACACATCGTTAATGTGGCAACCGACACGGGTGCTGCTAAGCTCCTCTATGAGTGCGTTGACGTACAGGTTGAAGAGCTTGGGTGAGGTTAGTCCCCCTTGTCTCACCCCACACTGCAACCTGTACGGCTCGGAATATGCATTCGACCATCGTACGACATTGACCTGATTATGGTACCAAAATTTAAAGATCCTGCAGAGTTCAGTTGGCAGGGATATTTCCTTCAATTTTTGCCATAAGATATCATAATTAACCAGATCAAACGCCCTCGATAGATCGAGAAAACAAGCATGAATTGACGTTCCCCTTTCCGTGTAGTAGTACTTGACAGTTTGTTTTACACACAAGATGGCTGTCTCAGTAGAGAGTCTTGGCCTGAAACCGAACTGGTTGTCACTGATGTTCAGGTATTTATCCAGTTGACTGTTGAGCAAACTATCAAGCACTTTCGCTACCGTAGTGGCAAGTGATATCGGCCTGTAGTTGGATTATCAGAAATATCACCAGTCTTGTTTTTCACAATCGGCACCACCACAGTTTTCATTAGTGCAGAAGGTAAGTATGAATGTCCTATACATAGTGTATAGAACATCGAATTTGAATTTAGTTTTTAAATATTTGATATTGTAAAAACACAAAATTAATAGAAATATAAGTATAATAAAAATAATGAAAATCAGAGTAAAATTTATTAAAAAATTGTAAAAAAAATTAAAACTAGGTAATTCAAATGGAAATACACCTGAAACGAGCTCGGGTAATTCACGATTTCAGAGGGTCCCATTATATTTGTACATAATGATGTGGCTTGCCTTGCCACGAACATCCTTTTTCAGGTCCAACACTATACTTCATTTTTTTTCCATCATACAGGTAGCAAAGAAACAAAACTGGACGTGTAAATCTTGCGGGCAAAGGCAATATTATAATATTTCGAAGGATTGAAATGTGATATGGGCTCGCAAACTAATCAAACCCAAATCATTTGTGACAAGGACCTAGAATCTCATAAAAAAATATGGTAATAATATGATTTCTATTTTATTTATACAGGACAGATAAAATATTAAGTTTGAATGTTTCACTATATGATGTGCCAAAAGAAAAAAAAAAACAAGTAAATAAGTATAAATCTACTTACTTATGCTGTATGACTTTACAAATTAATTGAAAATAAATAAATAGAACTTCCTTTATTTCAAACAAAATTAATACTTCAATAAGTTAGGGTCCATCTGATAGATGGCGCCACCATGGACGTACCGTGAGCTGGTTCGAAGTGGTGCGACAAAAGAGTTCGTGGAAGGATTTGGGGGATGCCTTTGCCCAGCAGTGGGACAGTATTGACAAAATAAAAAAATAAGGGTTGTTTCGGATAAAATTAGACATGAAGTAGATAATTATTAATACCTTTCAGTACGTTTTGACCAGTTTTTTTTTTAATTGTTAAATCTCGTTACCTTTGAATTGCTGCTGTTTATTTACCTTTGATACAAGTCGCCTTTATGCAAGAAACGCCCTTTCCGAGTTCCATGCTGTAATAAGATTTGCTTTGTACAAATCATAAAAAAAAGTTTTTAGAAATGTTACTCTTACTTTTAAGACAATTACCGTTCAGCGTGCAACGTATTTAAATATATAATCAAACATTGAAAGTATTTTTTAGAACACTTCCATCAACTACCAGAACTGCTTCAAAATTAACAATTGTTTTAAATGCACTAAAAAATGAATTAATCATATCACAAATAGTTTAGTACCCATCTTTTCTCAACAATGAAGCTTCTAAAAATGTGGTTAATAACATAAAAATCTAATTTAAGTTTTGCAATATCAGTTAGAATATGAACAAACAACATCATCATCATCTGCCTAGCCTTTTTCGGCTTCCAGTCATAGGATGCAGCAGAGTACCAGAATTTTACATAAAGCGACTGCCTATCTGACCTCCACAACCCAGTAACTGGGTAATACGATACCCCTTGGTAAGACTGGATGTCAGACTTTTGGCTTCTGACCACTCGTAACGACTGTCAAAAATCTACAAATGACAGCCGGGACCAACGGCTTAACGTGCTATCGAGGCACGAAGGAAACTCGGTATGTAATTATGGTCACCCATCCAGGGATCAACCTCTGCAATCACGGCTTAACCTTAAAGATCGACCCGTGCGGCTGTTATTATTTAAATTGGAATTAATGAACAAACAACGTCGGAAGCATAAACTGTTCCGAAAGAAACATTTCAATTCGTTTGGCCATCTCTGAAAAGATAGTATTTTTCACAATACAAGCCTGTTGCGCTCCGCATAATTTCTTTAACGCTATTCAAACTCAAAGCGAATACACGGCCCGTGAAATCGTGCAAAAACTATTGTTTGCATAGTATTTGTTCTACGAGATTTCATGCAAATGTGATAATACTGAAACATGTTTAATAATTAGGTTGTTTATGTGTCCACAATGTGATGCTGCAAAGAGAGATTATGCCTTGGTTTAGTGCGTAGAGTGGAAGGGAGATACCTCTTACTGGGATCCTTGACAATCAAGAAAAGTCATAGAGGAATAATAATATTGCTCGCATTCGGTAGCTTGGACCCAATATCGGATAAGATATAATATAATATGTAAAAATATAAAAGATATGTAAAAGAATTAATAAACGAAATAATGGTCGCATTTAACTTTATTATTTTAATTATTTCAGGATTACTTTAACACTACTATTTAGGGAAATATACTTTCACTGTACCATTGATAGGGCATTAAACACATAATAAAATACTCAAAAAAAAAAATATAATTTTTCATGAACCTTGTATGTATGTAGAAGCTGTAAAATGTAATTTTGTCGGAGATAAACTTTGTAAAAACAATTATTTTATATTTATGGTACCTACTTTTTTTCCAAAACTGTCTTAACCTCGATTTCGAACCAAACACAAACAAATACACTAAAGATTTACAACGCCGCGCTGGCCAAGAAGAAGTGACGTATCCTATCCCCATCTGCCTCCAGCAAAGTAATTGCAACCGTTTCTTTACATCTTAGGGCTAAAGAAATTCGGATGAACAAAAATAAGTCATAGGTAACACTTAACAGTTAAGAGTCGTCTGGAGCCGAAAGCTATTTATTTATTCATTGAATCGTGAACGGAACGCGTTCAAGTGGAAACGTATGTCATCAGCTGCATTGTGAAGCACTCAATTAGTGATTGAATCAATTTGACTAATTGGTGAGAATTATTGCGCAGTTTTATTTATGTCTGTTAGTCTGGGTAGACCAGACAGACTAAGACCGAAACATATTGTTGTTGCTTATTGCCTCTGTTTCAATTATTTCATTTTGCGACCCAAAAGTAAAAAAAAAGGATCATCTGTACCTGCACTCACCAAAGATAATAATTAATAGCCAGGAATGCGTAAAATCTCGTAGTGTTTCAGAAACGCAATTATAACAAAAATTAAAAGCTATCAAGCATCCACATTCGATTGCAGATATATTGACCGAGCCCTTTAAAACTAGTCTTCGTCTTCTTGGAATCCAAACCATTCGGCATTAGTGTAGGTATTACCGAGTTCACTGACGGTCTGCCACT
The DNA here is from genome assembly GCA_963082945.1 of Cerastis leucographa. Lineage (NCBI taxonomy): Eukaryota > Metazoa > Arthropoda > Insecta > Lepidoptera > Noctuidae > Cerastis > Cerastis leucographa. Next base: position 11,214,047 of record OY720356.1, on the reverse strand, counting down.
TCTCAGTCTTATTATTTATGGCATAAGGGTAAAAAGTGGCAGACCGTCAGTTAACTCGGTAGTACATCAAAGCATAACAACCTTTTTGATCCCAATACTAATTTTAACAATTTACTGAGACCACAAAATCTAGACAAGATGCCTCGAGCCATTTCTCAGAATCTGTACTGTCACAAAACATGAACGAAGTCATCAATCAAATGAAAAAGCTTGTACAAATCTAGATCCATCGTTTTAATTCCTCTCTGTATCTGCTTTTACATTCTCACGAATATTTATTGCTGTGGATGCAAAACTCTTGAGTTTAGTGCTTCACTCGCCGAAGACAAACGATCGCGCTTCTTCGTATTTTCTTACATGACAAAGACGAAACTTTTCCGAGTCGACGTTTCAGAAATATTTCTGTTGTGTAAACTTTAATCTTAAGACGTCGCGACGTCTCGTTGGATGCTCTTTTAATTTCAACTTACTGTGATTACTTTATGTTATTGCGTTTTATTTTGAGCAATGCTTAAACGTCGGAATTATAGAAATTATGATTTTCGCTAAGGTATGTATTTGTTATTTATAAGCAAAAGCTTTCATTTTCATAAATTACTATCTCATATTTAATATCCAACCTCAGCCAACTTACCTTATTGATATTAAAAGAAAAGTTATCGTTTTTTAAATAATTTCACTACAAAAAAATAATGAGCAACTTGATCGTGATAACCATAGATTTAATAGCCAAACACTCAAGGGCAACTCAATAACAAGGTCAACCATGAAAATTAATTCCAAAGCATTAGCGATAATTTCATAAACGGTTAGCACTTAATTCTAAATTAACTCAACAACATTCGGACAAAACATCTTTACCTTTCTTAATAACGCTTCAAAGCCAATATTTGTAAATTAGTCTTAGAAAACAAACGCAGGCCAATTAAAAGGCCGTTGTTCTAATGAAATAATAATCCGGTAATCGAAAGACGAGTACCCTTCCTTGAAGATATATAAGTCTCAATAAGTACAACCGAGAGATACATTTACAGTCCTTTTATTGCGTACTAGAAGTGCCATTAACGTTACTTTGATTGTACAGGCTATAGGGGTTATAGAAAAGGATCGCAGTTAAACGTAATCTAGATAGCATTAGGCTTTAGAGTTAGTACTACAATAAACTGATGTTTATGGTAAGTAGGCTGTTATTTTTGTATATGATGAAAACAAAATAAGTTTCTACTGGTTCTTAACGTTTCTATTTTTTTTAAGAGATACTTTATGGTCGGCGCCGCCGAGGCCGGCCTTAGGACGAGGTTGTAGTGAGACGACCTGGATGCGTACCAGGAGGGCTGGTTCGAGGGGGCACAGGAAAACGGCTCATGAAACGAATTGGGGGAGGCCTTTGCCCAGCAGTAGCACAGAACAGGCTATTAAAAAAAATGGTTCACTAAAAATGGGGAAGCTGAAAAATCCGACCCTTCACGATGCTGGCCGGTGCTTAGATACGTGGCAATATTTTTCAAATCGTTTCTTATTTATACAACGACTTTCAACAGGATTCACATAAATTGTTAGTAGCGTATGTCAATCCAATACATTTATTACTTGTCCAATTTTTGTTTTAAATTTAATAGTATTGGGACTGGCGATGACGCGGCCTAGAGATCTAGATTATAGTTATCGGATGAAGAAGTGTGAGGTGAAGGTGGGTGAGAGAAGCCGGCATCGTTATCGTTGATAAAGACTTTGTTTAGGCTCTCTGCGTTCTATGTAATGGGAGCTTTAACTATGCCTTCTTATTTATAAATACACAGTAAGTAAAACTGAAAATCCTAGGCAGGCGGTGATGATGACACAGTAGGTACGTGCAACATAAGGAGGTACCCATTGTAAAATAGCAGTCTTATCTAGCAAGCATACATTCACTTTCCTTGATTAACTCGAGGCGTCGAGAAAGTCCTTAACAAATGCTTTATGTGCCACGGACCAGCGAGTGAGAAACAAGCGATATAATGTTTAATAGATCTTAATTGGCAGTTGAAACACGGTACGGTTATAATGGCGGTTTTTAATTAATTCGTGTGGGATTCGTGTTCAGTTATTGGTTTAGATGGGGAGTGATGTCGCCTATTTGTTGACTTTTGTTTACTTGTTGAGGTAATTGTGGTATTGGGTAAAGAGCTTAGACATTATGCTTGGTAATTCTGACAACCAGTGTTATTATGGGGTAAGGAGTAAGACAGACGGTTGCTCCATGTAAAATACTGGTAGCATCCGATCAGAGTGGAAGCTGACCTGTATACCCATTTGCCTTGGAAACCAGTATGATAATTAGCATCATCATTTCCTTAGCTTCCTTCTAGGTTTTGAGAAGATTAGAAGTACGATAGTAAACACTGAATAGTTTTAGTTTGGCAGTGAGCAGAAACAAAGCTGAGTAGGTGATTATATTTTGCGATTTTGATGGTATATCCAGTTTTGTGTCCTTAATTCTAGCCGCCACCAGATAGGTAGCCGCCGATATAATTATAAAGAGATCCGCACACTCGTGATATTATTCTTATTTTGAAATCTTTAATAGAAAGAGAAATATTAAACTTCTAGAAACCATCTACAAGGGTTTAAATATGTGTCAATACATTATTTTTGAACTAAAACTACTGTTAGTGGTATTATAGTGTTTCTACATACACAACTCCGACCAATAGCGACCGAAATAGAGTAACTACTCCACACATTAACATGGCTATAGGTATATTTTAATTGATATCAGTGGCTTTGCGGTTGTTTTATATTGCATGAATGATAAATTAGAATTTGTGGTCATTGTTATTCCGTTTATAATATCATCGTGTTTGCGATAATAAAGTGGCGTAACTTATAAAATGGGACATTCGGGAATCGTTGAAAACTTATATTTTGTAGCATGGCGTTGTTTTTGAAATGCCTATCTTTTCTAATTTAAATGAAATAAATTAAATATTTGAGAGGTACCTACTCGGAAAATAACACTTTTAATTAGCACTTGAGGTAGTTCTAATATATTTTTTTTATGAATAAGTTAAACGTTTATACATTTTAAGAAGACCTAGACATATTATATTTTATTTTTAGGCATTCCTCATGAATCATCATCAGCCTACAGAAGTCTACTCGCACGCTATATCAACCTGATTCTCGGCCATTTTATCCAGTTGCAACCAGACACACTGTAATTCAACGTAGCCTGAGGGCATGCTATCTTATGTTTGCTGGTTCGCAGTTTCCGGAGAAGAACACATTTGCTCCAACGGTGGTCGGTTCAACGGCTGATATGGCCGGCCCATTGCCACATAGATACTTTCCATATGCAGACTGAAAGCTTATGTTGAGCTCCTAACGATTGAGAGCAAAAAAATGATGGTGATGGCGTTTCTTCTGCTATCATGAATTTGGCATTTCGTGTTTTCGAAAACACAAAAATTTGACTTATCACATTTTAGCGTACATTTAAAAAATATTTATTTTGAACTTTGGTTTAGTAAACACTAGCCACAATTCCCCGAATAGAACTGCGGACTGTGATTATTTCATAAATGCAATAAAAACGAAATGTTGTGGACGATCTCACTCATACTGTCTGTTTGTTAGCCTGTGGTCTAAATTATCGATAAAAGTGGGTTTGTCTGTGTAAATGATGGTAACTAAACACTACTTAGTAGGACTTTTCCTTCAGATGCAACTATTACAATTTTGGAGTTTTGCGAATTTTAGTTTCAAACACAAAACATCTATTCTCAAATAGACACTGTGTTTATCTCTCAAGATTTTTGAGACAGACAAACGTTTCTAAATTTATCGTTACTTAATTAATAAAAAAATCAAGCACTATAAACAGCGCTTCCTTTTAAACTCTGAAAATAAATAGGCGAACAGGACAAAACAAAAAAAAAGTTTTTTACAATGGTTGTCCAGGCCACGCCAACAGTGCACTGGTGGAACATTTAATATTATTACCGGCTCGCTGTTCCTTGCAAGTCCAACACCATAGCCTAAGAATTGCTAAATGTCCCACCACCAGCTTCAACAACTAATAAAATAAATTAACGAAATTGTTCTCAAAACCCCAAGAACCACCGAATTTAAGTGATATCCTATTTCATTTTAGCATTGATTGATACTGACAATCTTAATTGGTGCCCGTTGCTGTAAAATATGAACACCCACAAAGATATAGAGAGTAAATTTACAGACAAAGGGTAGCTCCACCTAGCCATTTGTTATTTATTGTCAATTTCTGTCCCGGCCTGCGACCGTTCGTTAGTGGCCGTCCGGTAATAAACTTATTAAAAATGCTGGCGCTCACACCGTTGTGTAACATCAAACTTGCAGCATGTATCAGGAATATAAAACGGTGGTGATTTACAACAAGTAGAATGCACGCATATGTGGACCACCAATGTTTAAGTACATGTTGCTACCAACTTGTATTTTAAAATAAAAAATGAAATAAGAACAGGTAAGTCCAAAACACTTTTTCTTCTGCAAGGGAATCATTATTTCTATTGTTTCAGGCTGAAGAGTTCAGAAAACGTTTATACATGTTTTCATCTAACACTATCATAAGTATTCATGATGGAGGGCGTAGATAAAATATCATTATTTGAGTGCATTAATGATGGTGGAAAAGTCAATATATTAGAAAAAAAAAAACAGCTGTTCTATACATTTTGAAAGTTTGGTCTGTTTTTTTTAAATAATAGATGAAGCATTTGTGTATGGGTTCAGTATGATGTGCTGAATACGTGACAACCGTTGGTGTGTCGGTGATTCCCTCTTGTATAAGCTATCGAAACCCTTATTTAATTCTTATTGAAAATCGTCGTAGAAATACGAAACGCTATGAAAGCGTGTACCTCTTGTTTAGACCTCAAGGACTATAAGTGTAGCGATCCTGAATTTGTAAACTCAAACTTGATGTGGAACAATATGACCAATCTGTAGATATTCGTCGGACCAACAATCTGTATAGGTCGATTTACGACGATATGCGACAGACTAGATCACTTTTGGAACAGTTTCAACTTTACTCGTCCAGCATATTGGGCCGTCACACCAAGAACTTATAGCTAGTCGACACATTTGTGACTAGTTCTCTCAGTCCTCGGTGTGGAAACCTCTTTAAAAAAGTTTTAGGCGACAGACTGGCAGCAATTTGTGAAATTGACAGCTGTGTGCTTTGGTAGCTGAAAAAAAACATTTTAACAAAAGGATGACTGAGTTTTACTGTCTGCTATTACCTATTACAGAGAATAAGGCTTTAGGTATATGACATACATGCTTAAAGTAACTAAAGACTAAAAAATGTGACAATTGCGTCATTCACTAGATCTAGCGTTTTTTGAGTAATTTTATGTCGCCTGACAGTTTTTTCTGCGCAATAGGTATGTTGCAAGAATCAGCCTATAAGAGTAATTTCATGTGAGTTTTAGCTGGGTCTTACAAGTACACTGATAGCTTATACTAAAAATAAGTTCTTATTTATGTATCGCATAAGAAGCTGCTTCTATAAGACATCAGTAATATCACAACTTTTTACCATTGGGTTAGGTATAAACTACAGAACGTAGCGCCACCTTCTACGATAATTTTATACCTTACCTGTTACTATACATTTAGGAGAAAATAACTTTTATTTTACCACTTACGCATCTGTGTAAATGTCATCCAGTTTGTGTACACCTACGCCACTGTGTGTTTATGAATTATTTGTTTTTCCCCAACTTGCCTGGAAAATTATAACGTCTACGTCCAATAAATGGGGCTATCTGACTGTCGGGGCAATTTATTCGTAACTACAGTTATAACAATAAAAAGTTTTCCGTGGTTTATTTTTATATTGTTTTTGCAGTAGGTATGTGTTTGAGTTGGCTGTTTAGTTTTAAAAAAATAGTGAACGGGATTATATTTGCCTAACACTCCCTGAAACAGGCACGAATTATCAGTGCACAACCGTAAATAATATCAAACTATCTAATAGAGTAATTATAGTTTCTTTTTACCTACTCGTATAACGATGAAACAAAAAAACCGGCCAAGTGCGAGTAGAACTCGCGCACGAAGGGTTCCGTAGCATTTTTTTTAAGTCTCTTTTTTGTATGGGATGAGTATTTGTTGTTATAGCGGCAAAAGAAATACAAAATCTGTAGAAATTTGAACTGGCTAACTATCACGGTTCATGAAATAAAGCCTGGTGGCAGACGGACCGCGATGTCTCAGTAATAGGGTCCCGTTTGACCCTTTGGGTACGGAACCCTAAAAATCATACATTTATTTAAACAAAGGAACATACCTTACAGATGTAGATACTAACGACTCAATCTTTCTTTAAAATATTGACATTGATAAGACTATCCCATAAGAAATACCCTTTTTCTTCGTACTTGTACCGCACCTTATCATGCTCGACGGAACACTCCAAAGAATCATGTATTTGACAATATTTTCATTCGTGTCTGTACAACTCCATACCGTCTCGACAAACATCCTCGTTGTTTAAACGAAGAGTTCCTATTTACAATTGTTTCCTAGAGCGTTCTCAACAGATTAAACTTAAGTTGGGTAATATTTTTCAGGCGCTTGAACTGAAAACTTTTCCTTTGTCGAAGAGGGGTGTGCTTGTGTATGTACATACTTTTATTATGTAGATATTGTTAAGTCGCCTTGCTTTTGGCACATGTATAAATATTTTCATAGGGGTCATAAAATATTTATGACCCTGTGAAACTCGTTCGGTTCTACATGTTTTGATAAAAATCTAGGAAGAATGTGTTATGTAATGTGTAACATACATAATATTGGTTACCTTGTGGGGAACAAATCTATATTACGATCTTTTATACATGCACAGCTACTGCTATAAAAAAAAAAAATATTTATCATAAAAGCACCATTGCTTCTGAATTTAATACATTGCTTCTAACCGTAATAAGCATAGGTTATAAGCCACTTTTACTTCTCGTTTATCTGACCAACAAAACTATCTAACGGGCTTTCCGCAAAACATATCTAAAGCCACCCAAAAATACATATAAACAATATATTTTTTTCTATAAATCTGGGCAGCGGCGGTCAAATCAGGCACATTAATCAGGAGTTGCCCGGCGTATCGGAGCATCCTGGGCAATACCAAGTAGCTCAGTGATTTATTGGCTTGGCAGAAAGCGTCTGCCACCTGTCTGCCCAATACTTGGCAACGAAACTTTCTGCTACAGGCTATGGTTTTAGGATGCATAGGTAGGTTTTAGTGGGGATTTATTTTTGTACCTGTACGTCGATTCTGTAAAATTCAGACGAAAACTCACATCTCACATCGCTATCCACTGTCACTTCGCGTAAGGTTCAAAATGACCTTGATTTTGTAACCAAGGGAGTGTCGAAGTGACGGGGGAATTACCTTACAGAATGCCACTTCTTACGTCATCTCATACTTTATCTGTCAAAATCTCCCCGTTAATTTAGTTCAACTCGCTGACACGCTCGTAGTGGTAGCGCTAGTGTAAGTTCGAATTATTAACCGGGTTTTTAGAATGCCAATCAATAAACTCACAGCAGATTCAGATTCGAAGTTCTAAGTGAGGTCTTACAGAATCACACTGCATCGCTGGTTAATTCTATTTTGTAATGTTTTAATTTTATTTGGATTTCGTTTCTGTCTGATTGGCCGGAGAAGACTAAAAACCGAGAGAGTTGAAAAGGAATGGGGGAGGTTTTATAGAATAGACTAAACAAAATACACGAAAGAATATTACTTACAATTAGATTATTCATATTTTATTAGGTAAAGTCAATCAACGTTTATTGGAGTCTTTAATAAGTACCTGTGACAGGAAAATTTTACAAAAAAAAAACTACTTAAGAATTGAGGGTGGAAAACTACGATGAACTTTGTTTTTCAATCCTATGTACCGAGAACAGATAGAGACTAGTTTAACACTTCACCCCTTCTGTGATAATGAAGATTTATTTACTCTCAAGAAACTCATTGATTTTCTAGTTTGGCTCATCAGTATGTGAGCACAAACTGAAGAGTGAGATAAAAACAAAATGGGGGAGAAAAGGCATCGGAAAATTCGGGGAATTTACTACGTGTGAGGTAATGAACGGATTCTCTTTGAGAAAACTACCAGCAGTAAAACTTCGATATTAGTTTTTGTTATTTCACAGTTGAACGATTGCTGAAAGAAGGGGAGCACTCAAATGTTTCAAGGGGAAACTTTAAAATAACTATTGTAAAGTCACATTGCCTGATTGATAGTAAGTTCAAGAATGAGAGCTAGTAGTAGTAGTTACAAAGTTCCATTTACTTTGATTTATCAACGTAAGTTCTAAGAAAAATACAGTTAGAAGAGAAAAACTGACTTGTTAGTTTATCATTGAACTGTACGGTGTTTTTTCTATTAATAAAAGCAGACATTATACCTATTTAATAGATTATAACATTATATAACATCACGCTTGCAATCCCCGTAGGATCAGGGAGAAGTGTAACTAATAGTACATCCACATCACTCCAGTTATGTTTAACTCCCATTTAATAGGGGGCGAGCCTATTGCCAACAACTGGGTACGAATACAGACTCCGTGGCTCCTACTGATAAATTCCTTGTGGAAAAACCATAATAGCCAATTTACCTGACTTGAGAACGGGTCTATGGACCTCATGCTCAACAGTCACGGTCGCGAACACTTGACCAACGAGAACATAAAATACATTATGTTGCCCTTTTATAGCGCAGTGATGAGACTGGCATCCGGATAAATGACAGAGACAACGCTCTACAGAGCGGATTTTTGAAGTGAAAAATTCTTTAGCGACGTTGTGCACTTTTGTGATGGGTAAAAAAAAATTTACTCACGTCAGCTCACGTGCCCTGATCGAAAATTCGTAAGACGGATTGACATTAAGGACAAAACTAAGGAATTTGAGCTTTATGAAATCTGTCATTGAGTTTGGGTTTCCAAAACTGGATAATTATCTTATGCACAAACAAAACCTTCGGTTCTTCCAAACAAAAAAAAAGGGAAGACGGATTGTAATAGTTCTGAAGTGTTAAATTTTTTATGTACCTAATATAAATATATAAATATATACCTATAATAATTAAAGCAATTTGTGCAAAATTATTCCATAACCATTCCAAAATATCAAAATGCACAAAGTTAATATTCAAGTTTTCACTTCTGCCGACACTCCCGGAGTGCAACCCGTTTTTTTTTTTCTAAAACACCATGTCTTTTAACAACAGACGAGTATAATACCACGTGTAGGTAGACACTCCAAATACCCGGTAATGTACCCTGTTACCCGAACCGCATTTCGTTATTTCCTAACAATAAGATCGCGTCAACCCAGACAGTCGTGCTATTCATTAAATCTGTTTGTCGTTTGATTGACTCTATTTGCCTTCAGACTTAATTAACATTCTCGTACTTTACATCACATGTCGGTATTTAGTACTGTTCCGTTTGTCTTGACTGAGACTGATGTTTCGCGATAATACCTTATATTCAATCGTATCTATTGTTTTCCAAGAACCGTAGACGATTTGAGGTTTAGGTTGAAACGCACGTCGCGGGGCACAAAATGCTTTTGTTAGCAGTTTTCATTCGGCGAGTGAATCTACGTCATTGGCTGTCAAGAATGCGAGCGTTGCATCGTCCTTGAGGGTGGAGAAGCTGGAGCCAATTTCAAGTGATTTGTGATGCGCGTTCCGACTCACGATTTGGTTTGGTGGGTGACCTTCCTCAAGGAAGAGGCCGAAAGGTAAGCTGTATCGGTGTCTCCGCGGCCAGTTAAGTGACACCTCGCAGCGTAACACGACGTCACACTTCGTGTGCAGTAGTTATTAAGTTATTTTTGTATATAGTATTTATAAGTTTATATAGTTATTGTTTTTAACTGTATTCTGATTTATGAGCTTAACAGCCTGAAAAAAAAAATTGTATTGTATTGTTGAAGCAGATTAATAGTGATTCTCTGTTAGACGATGATCATAGGTTGATAATAACAGTACCTAAGGGTCGTTTGAAAAGCGAGATCAACCTTCGCTGGCCGGATTGAGTCTGAATTGACCGTGTAAGGACTATTCCTTAAATTATAGTGAACTAGCTGCTGCTCGCGACTACGTTCGCGTGAAAATTTTGAAGTTTTATTCAGGAATAAAAAGTAGCCTATGTCCTTTTCGAAGATATAGTCTATCTCCTTACCAAATTTCATAACGATCCAATAAGCCGTTTAGTTGTGAAAAGGTAACAAACAAAAAAACAGAGTTACTTTCGCATTTATAATATTACTATGTATAGTATGGATTAGTACCTATTGATTCTGCGTTAACATTTTTTTTATTTTATTTATTTACCACCAATTATAGCAACATTACAGACAAGTCCAATACGATGCTATAGCATCGTATTGGACTCAGACACAAAGTACAATTACATTAAATATTATAACAAGTACCTAACATTACACCCAGTAAAATAGTAATAATTAAACATGACATCGTTTACAGTTGCACACCTCTTTCAATTATCATTTGTGCTGTTTGAATAAATCTCTGCAGGTTTTGCACAAATATATCTTCCGATACCGTTTTAATATTAATAATATTAACATGGATTCAGTAGACGGCTTCGTTGGTCATACCGAAAGGATATAAGATTCTGATGAGAGAAATAGTTAGTACTACTACCAATTCGAACAGGTTTTATCAAAAATGGTTAAACATAACACGTAACAAACGGGACACGTGTTAATTTTGGTCTTTTATAGTTTTATAGTTTGATAACTATCCGCCTCTGCTTCGTACAACAGCGCCTATCGGGTTAAAACTGTCATATCTGTCAAACTGAAATCAACCTTAAAACATTTACATTTGATTGAAATTGGTTAGGTGGTTTCGGAAATTAGCGGATACGAACATAGCAACACGAGATTTTTAACTATTAAATGGTTTAATTCATAACTTATTGCTATAATTATTATTGAAAAAAATTAAGCCCAACAAGCAGAATCATAAAATGAATAAAGATTATCCCGACGCGAAAACCGCGTCTTCAGTTTCCCGAGTGAGTCATGCGTTTATTAGCTTCGTTACAGACACTTTTCTTAGAAACGGATAAAGCTACTTCTAGTTATTCAAGCGCTTTAACTTTGTTTTAATATCCTTTGCTGAAGTAAAGTAATAAAATAAATGAAGAGAGCTAGTTGCAGTAAAAAAGCTCATAATAAGATTATATGTATAGGGAGTCACTTCTCATCTTATTACGTCTGATTGAATGAATGTACCTTTTTATGACAATACAGAACAGGAATCTGAAACAATATACAAATTGGAGAAATGGACACAAAACTATCTATCACCCCATGCTAACCCACTTAATACTGATAACGATACTCATGTGAGCCTGTAGCATCCCACTGCTGGGCAAAGGCCTCTCCCCACGACTTCCAATTGATTCGATCCAGGGCAAATGTGAACCACTGGTCGCTGGTCTTGTCCAGCTCGTCCCGCCATCTTCTACGAGGTCTGCTACGAGGTCTGGCTGTGTCAGGGCAAGTAGAAGCATCTTATGAAAGAAAACGTTCCTTGTCACTAGCGAAAAATCATATATACATATTGTGAATTCTTCCCATTTTGAACTAAGGATCTCGTCAAATTCAAGAAGGTAACTATGCTAATGATTCTCGACCCGAATCAATATAAATTGAGTAATTTTTATTTTATTTATTAACGGAATTCGATAAGTGTGAACCACCCGTGTTTTAAACGCGGCCTGTCTGATCCTCGCCCTATAACCACGCTTTCACACATTACCAACAATCGCAAACTTAAACCACATTAAGGGGGTTTTTCTAAAATACTGAAAAACTTTAACAACACAAAAAGCAGCGTTTATTAATAACAAGCTGTCCCGCGCAACTTCGTCTGCGTCACATTTTCCCCGTTTTCGCAACATTTTTCATTACTGCTCCGCTCCTATTGGTCGTAGCGTGATGATATATAGCCTATGTCCTTCCCCAGATTGAAATCTATTTTCTTGCCAAATTTCATAAAGATCCGATCAGCCGTGTAGTCGTGAAAAGGTAACAAACAAACAAACAGAGTGACATTCGCATTTATAATATTAAGTATGGATTAACTGGGTACCGTAATTAAAATTGATCATATATTGATTATACTTTTGTGACAACCTCCTGAATTTTGACGAGGATGCATAATAACATCTTGTATACTTATTTTTTATAAAAAGCGAGAAAGAATTTTATTTTACAAATTAATGTAAATGTGATAAAATATACCTACTTATATTGTATGTCAAAGTTCATGTAATACAAAATTTTAAGTTTCAAGAATGTTTTCAAGTAAGTAAGTCAAAGAATATTGCCACATTTCTGCCGTCGACAAATGAACTAATGAGAAATATATTTTCAGTAAATCATTATGAAGAACTGCTTTGCAACCGCTATTTACACCCACACTAGATTCTACACCGCAGTATTTCGAAAGTTCTTAGAAGCCCAAGCCAGTATTGATCGAAGTTTAAAAGTAACCGAGGTTAACACGGTCCAAAAATATTTACCTACCATTAATATTTTAGATTGTCAAAGTTCTTACTTAAACTAAACGTTAGGCTAACACAAAGGTGGTTGAAGTTGAGAGTTTTCTTTGCTATACTAATCTTAAATTCTACTAAGAAAGTAAAGTCTAATTAAGTCTTTAATTCTATATAGTCTACAGACTAAGTTTTTCCTAAATAAGTAAAAAAATAAAATACATATATAATAATAAAAAAAGTGGTCGTGTAACCTTAAGAGGTATGCTTGAATTGTTTTCATATTATTGAAGATAAAACTCACAAGTGGCAGGTACAAGTCTCACCTATTCAATTGTCTAAATAGGTAAGAATTGCCCGCCTATTATTTCGGGATTTTATCTAGCGGTTGGTTGACTCTTCTTTACGTGACTAGAGGACTGGCGTTTTTTTTTTGCCCATGAATCATTTTTGGCATCCAACGTGGCAATGCTGCTAGCCTTCTGGGCACTTTTCCTATTGACAACGATGTGGACGAATTTTTTGACGCCCTGTAATTCTTTTCTTTTTTGATACTTGTACATATTTTATTAATATTTCATATCTATGAATAATGTACATACTTAGTTCAAATACAAAATTCGAATATGTGGCCAAAGAAAAGAAAAAAAGGCTGAATTGTACATACATCATGCCCTGCAATCATTTTGTTTTGTTAGGGAAAGCTAAAGGAGACGGGCGAGACTACATGTATTTTGGGACCCACTCTTAGAGGTAGCGTTCACTATAGCAACTTATACATAGTTATAAAACGACTAAAGACTATCAGAAAAGTAAATGGAAAGTAAGACTGAAAAGTTGGGAGAAAAGAGATATACGTCTATTTACAAGATAACCTAAAAATCTTACGACTAAGGTTTTTAACAGTGGAATGTCTCCGTAATTAAGATTAATCAAAATATAATAATACATAAGACGACTCATAAAGGAAGATTCGAACTACTGTATTTCCCTCGCAGTTTTAGTTCTGACTTTATGTGTTTTGCTTCTTGTCATAAGCCAAAACCAGAATTTTTACTTCATTGCCTGTACCTAATTGATGAATCATAAAACTGCTGGACTGCAGCTAGAGACTAAACTGATTACCAACCCTGTAATTAGTTCAATCACTATTAAAACTATGTCGTTACGATTTTGATCTTTAAGCGAATTATAGTCAAGTAAAACGATTCTTATTACGCTGAGACAAGATAATATTGTTTTACATAAATTATAACAGCCAGAGCTGACTAGCTATGTACAGCTATTGAAAAGCAGGGTTTGTTGAATAAAAAAAGTATGAGTAATAAATCTTATTTTTTGGTATTTTTACATAGTTTTTATTTTATGCAACACAGACGTTACGATGGCCAAGTTGCTGTCGGGTTTCATTTTCAGGGTCGCAGCTTATCAGCCCCCAGCATGAGTGACAAAGGTAGTCGTCTCCTGTTATCTGAAATTAATTAATTATGTTAAAATAAATAAATTCACCTATAATGTAATAAACATAAAGAGTTCCATAAGTAACAAAAGAAAAACAGAAATGTCTAAAGATAATATAGAGGTCGAAGACCTCTGATACCTGTGGAGGGGTTTATAAATATTAGGTATAAATATTTCATGACAAAATGCGACAGCCACCCATCTTCTATTTTGATGACTGAAAGATCTCAGTAAAATACACTACTGCTACCTCGGCCAGTCTTTTACTGCATACTGTTTTAGTCCGATAAAGTATAGGGCAACAGTAAGAATGAGCCTAATATAAGATTACAACAGTATGTATTTATACATATAAAAGTTAAACGAATCTCAGTTTGTTGTTCAGATAGATATCTTAAATAAGTTCTTAACTTATGATATAAATACATGCTTTTTTACAAATATACTTACATCACGTGGATACACCCATCTATGAACTTTTTCAAAGTCCTGAGCACCTCCATCAAAGAGACGACACCTCCGTAAGAGCTTAAGTCGTAAGAGAAGAAGAAATTAACGCAACGCATGTTTGTGGTTAAAATCAAAGTCCAAATCAAAAACAACTCATTGTCCAATATCCAGAGAAGAATGCGGTAGGTAGTCTATGACAGGGTGCATTGTTTTCAGTTCAAGATGTAAAGGCCAAGTCGTCGAGAATCTACAAAATCGCAACGATAAACATAAAATCCCAGACAAAAATACAAACATAACGATGGACTAGATCATCACAGATCTGACAATGACAGTAGTGACGGGACTCAATCGATCATCATTGATACCGTTCCTTTATAAGAAATACTATAAAATCGCCATTGTTCCATTTTTATTAAATGCTTTTGCATTGTTAATTGGCGTTTTAATATCAGGTTTGCATGTTATTTTTTATGAATTTTTGACATAATAGAATGTATAAAAACTAAGAGAAAGAGCCATTTGTAGTAAGAAAACCCTTGAGCAAAAACACATGTCATTGGATTGGAACGTAATCGGAAAAAAGTTGCGTTTTGTAATTGCACGATTACTTAATTTTAGTAAATTGAAAATATTTATAACTTTTGATTCCCGAGTCCTAAAAATTCAATATTTTAAAAATAAATATCTCATAAAACTGTAGTTATAATTATTTTATATTTACACTGGAACGGAGTTTAGTTAATTTTTAGATTCTTTGGGTCCATTTTCGCCAGCCTTCTTTACAACTTTATGATTAGTTGTGTCTGCTTTACTGATTAGGACAGTTATATAAATTATGTTAAACTGAAGTTATACAGGGTGATTGGAAGATGGGTGCAAAGATTTAAGGTGAAGATAGTATAGACAATTTAGGACCATTTAAGCCATGGTTGTCTTAGACGAAGTCTTACCAAATTTTTTTAACCAAATTTTTAAGTTTTTTTTCGGAAATTCTCAAAATTTAATGTAAACTGCATAATTATGGCCAAATTGAATGATAAATGAATTCATTTTTTATTTATTTAATTAAAGTAATGTGTAAGCAATCAAGCAAAACATGTTTTAGGCTTCTGTGTCATTAGACATTTTTTTTACAGACATTTAAAGATCAGAAAAAATAAAAAAATTGTACAATACGTCTTTTAAACCTTATTCAAAAAAAAAACGGAGGGTGCTTTTTTTGTTCAAACCTTTTTGAAGACATGCTTGATAATCGCTCTTTCTTTTGAGGTATCATTTATGCGGATATCTTACAAATTATTGAAATTAGGACCTAATAAACCAAATCGAGGGAGAAATTTTAAATTTTAGGCAGTCTAACAAAACACAAAATTTTTGCTTAAAAGAATACTTTATGTGCTCGAAATGATAACATTGTTCAATTCTAAGAATTTTTGGCACATGCAGGAACCAATTGAGGGGAACCCATTGAGGGGATTCTCTAAACAATGGCCACCGAGCGCGGTGCGACGGCATTTCCAGGTAGAACGCCCAATGAATAGCAAAAAGCGATAAAGAGTTGGTTTTTACAGCAAAATGGTCTTAGTTACTGAGGCAACAAAGTCGTTTTTCTTTAGTCAGGGTCAGTCGGTCCGTGATGAAGCCGTTACATCTTTTACTTATTAGTCAAACTACTGCCCTTGTGAGTGGACGTTGTCGTGTTGATTCACAATTTACCGTGTTCAGTTGTAGCCCTTTGCGTTCCTGCACGTGTTGTTTGCGTTAGTTTTGAACTTTTTTGTTTCACCGTGTCCAGTCGTAGCCTCGCGCTCCTGCACGTGTTGATTTTTGACTTAATTGTGTTGAGTTGACGTTTAGTGCGCTCCTACGCCGTTTTTCTTAATTGTTAAGTGACTATGGCTACTTTTTCCAATCAAGAATATGCGGATATCGTATTTATGTACGGTAGAGCAGACGGCAATGGATCTTTGGCGCGACGGATGTATCAAGAGCGCTATCCGAATCGCAGGATACCGAATGTCCGAGTGTTTTACAACACGTTTCGTCGTCTTGCCCAAGATGGGTTTCACCGCGTGGAACCTGGAGTCAACCCGGGCAGACACGAAACTGCCGTCGACGAAGACATTTTAGCAGCATTTCAAGCGGATCCTACTACCAGTACTAGAGCAGTAGCTCGAAATTTAAACATTTCTCAATGGAAGGTGTGGCATACAATGCACCAAAATGATAAGTATCCGTTCCATGGCAGGAGTGTGCAAGGTCTAGTAGAGCAAGATCCTCAAAGAAGAATTCAGTTCTGCCGTTTCCTCCTCAACAGAGACATCGAAGATGCGTGGTTTCTGAAATCAATCTTGTGGACGGATGAAAGTAAATTTTCAAGGGAAGGTATTACAAACTTTCACAACATCCATGAATGGGCCGACGTAGACAACAATCCACATTTTAAGAAGCAGGTGTCATTTCAGATGAAATTCTCTGTGAATGTATGGGCTGGAATAATTGGCAGAACATTGATTGGGCCCCACTTTTTGCCTGATCGATTGAATGGCGAAAATTATTTGCAATTTCTGCAAATTGATTTACCACTGCTGATAGAGGAATCAGGTGTCCCGATCTTCGAAAGAGACCGAACAGTCATCTTTCAGCAAGACGGCTGTCCAGCGCATTGGACTTTAAATGTAAGGGAACACCTCAACAATTGCTTTCCTGATAGCTGGATCGGCAGGGATGGACCCATCCCTTGGCCCGCTCGCTCCCCAGATCTGACCCCGTTGGACTTTTTCGTGTGGGGCCGGGCCAAGGAACTGGTGTATAACAACAAAGAAATTAACACTAGAGAAGAATTGATACAAAGAATAAATTCAGCGTTTGAGACAATGAAGCAGGAGATGATGTTGAAAATAACGACTACAGAAGTTAGAAGACGGGGCCGTGCTTGTATTAGGAATCACGGCCGTCATTTTGAACATGAAAAATAAATAATTTTAATTCAAATGTTGTTTTAATTAGTCTGCCTAAAATAAAAAAAAATCTCCCTCAAATTGGTTTGTAGGCCCTAATTTCAATAATTTGTAAGATATCCGCATAAATGATACCTCAAAAGAAAGAGCGATTATCAAGCATGTCTTCAAAAAGGTTTGAACAAAAAAAGCACCCTCCGTTTTTTTTTTGAATAAGGTTTAAAAGACGTATTGTACAATTTTTTTATTTTTTCTGATCTTTAAATGTCTGTAAAAAAAATGTCTAATGACACAGAAGCCTAAAACATGTTTTGCTTGATTGCTTACACATTACTTTAATTAAATAAATAAAAAATGAATTCATTTATCATTCAATTTGGCCATAATTATGCAGTTTACATTAAATTTTGAGAATTTCCGAAAAAAAACTTAAAAATTTGGTTAAAAATATTTGGTAAGACTTCGTCTAAGACAACCATGGCTTAAATGGTTCTAAATTGTCTGTACTATCTTCGCCTTAAAGCTTTGCACCCATCTTCCAATCACCCTGTATTTGTCATCGTGCTCGAGTGATGGATCGAATTTGATGGTATACGATTATGACAAAACTACATCGCTTTTGGAATACCCGAAAGTTTAGGCAGAGGTGCATTCACCACCGCCAGATATGTGTCCACCCCATGTTAGGGGTTTGCTTATGATTCCGATGTAATCCTTTGATATGTAATCCTCCTCCCTCCTGATCACAGAAGAATAAATAGCCGCTGTTTATGTGTCAGCAAGTCGGCAACCAAACAGCTAGGACTTATAACAGGAGTAAGATCTTTTAATCAAAGCGTGCTGAACAAAGCCCTATTCACTGTCACCAATTATGTACCCAACACTTACACAGTAGTCAAGTAAACTACTCATTCATACTATGAAAGAAGTACATACAACGGTGTCTGGAAGGCTATAATTAATGACTCCTAGCCTGTTACTAATTGAGTGGATTCACTGAGAAGACGCGACGGCGACGATTTAAAAATACATTTTCTTAGCAAGTTTGTTCCGAGTCGCCGGTCGGCGATATCGGTCTACTAGTTACTGCATTGTTATTTCTTTATGATTGTTTTTAACTTGGCGGACACGGACAGTGAGTAGAATTTTCAACTGACTTTAATTGCTATAGAAGCTGAATGATAAAGAAGCACATACATATATTATTTACTAACCATTTTTCTGCAATAGACAAGAATTTGAACAAAATAGGAACCGTCAAAAAAAGCAAAGCTTATAATTCTTACTTTTGACAGTTCTAAGAAACGTATGTTACTACTAATGAGCAATGCTAAGTGCAATCGAAACTTGACAAAATACGTAGCATGCTTTTGTCTTCTCTTTTCAATTTCAATGTTCGCAAAGCAGGTATCGAGACTGCTTCTCAGCGAATTCGAGCTGAAAACAAAAGACCATCGTTATCTCGACTGCTTGCACCGATCCGTGTTTGTAAAATTATACAATTAAAGCTATTATTATATTATTATTATATTATTCTTGACAAGGAACGAACCTATAACACGTTCAAACTGTTGTGTAAGATGTAGAGAAATACAAGATTTTAGATGGCAAAATAAACCTTGTTAACTTCGATTTTATCCAAGACTTCGTGAAACAGCATGCATAATGATTTCCAACAAAGAACTAAACCTATTACAGCCAGATTAGCGGTTATTTCATTATTCATCCCAGAAAACTATTACGGCTTTCTACAAGAAAATCCTTCACGTGTGCGTCTATTCATGAGCCGAGCTCCACAATGATCATATAACAATAAGGTGTCCTCAGTTTTCACAACATCACAATGGAGGCTGGAAGCATATAAAGTCGCCTTGTTCCCACTAATTAAGCTGCTTATTCAGTCCCCGTTGAGGGAAAAATTAACTTCCCTTGAAAGGGACAATTGTGTTCTGTAGTGTATTTTTTTATAATTAAATATCGTGTCAAAAGGAATGTGTCTGTTAGTAAAAATACTTTCGTGGGACTCGTTATAATTACTCGTACAGGTTCTTTATTTTTAAAGCACATTTTATTTTACAAGCATTTTTTTTTGGGTAAAATTCGACTATTCTAACTCCTTCAACATTTAAAATTACATCACCAGCTGGATTGGTACGATATTTAGATTTTTTACATGAAGCAGTTGGTCCCTATGATTTTATAAAACACCAGCTACTCAATATCATAACCTTACTAAACTTAAACAATTTATAAGAAACGATAACACCAGGTAAGTTAGAAAAATATTTTAAAAACTCTTTATAAAATATTTTCATTCTTGCACGGGGTAAAACGCAATTTGCATGCATAGATAGCGTCCGTTGCAGTTATAAAATATATCCCTGCATCTACAAGTTGGCTAACACGAACGAATTCCGTACATTGCTGGACTAGTGACTACTATGATAGAAGTTCTCCGTACAAGAAGAGTAATGGATATAATCCTCCAGACGATGACCTGATACGGCCAGAGGGAGTGTATCATGTTGCTACTTATAATTCATTTCGTAGCGACATGGATGAAATGAAACTGGGCCCCTTGTGGCTATATGTTGTGAGATTTTTCCTTTCGACTAGAAGAGCTTTATATAAATATATCTGATTGATTGATTTTAGTTTCATCTGAGTAAAGCCTCGACGGTAAAAGAGCGCTTCCAGCAGATTTGTCATAGATTAACGAAAATATATTTTCTTCAACACGTTTTTTAGGAAACTGTCACTTCTTTAGGTCTATTGGAAATTATGCACCCATCTTTGGCGACGAGAATGATCTCAATCTGGTTTTATTCCGAGACTAGCCTCTCCATCAACCGAACGTATTTATGCGACTTTGAACAAGAAAAACAAACATAAAATACTAAAACAAAGTATTAAGCTGACAAACAGTAACAACTTACTATAAGCAAGGACGTGTCGTATGCCCCTCGTTCTTACACTACTTTGCCTGTGTTACGAAGATAATGCCTCGCATACAAGCTAGTGCAAACTAAAGCAACCAAGTTACGGCGCGTACGGCCCGAACTGTTGAGAAAGTTTAATTTTTGAACGTACGGGAATATTGTTTTAATAAGAATGGGATGCTTTTAATGGGGAGTGTTTTGTTTGAAATTAGAAGGAATGTTTTTAAACCATAGCGTCAGGTGGTATACCTTGTGTTGCCATCTGCCATTATGCTGAGCAGAGGCCTCTTGGAATTAATATTTTTGTTTATTTAGTTTGTTTAATTTTAAGTCTTAAAATTCTACTCGCTCTCAATTTTCTTTCTTTCTATTTTTACTTTCTAATTTCTTTCTTTTTGTTGCTTTTTTCTTTCTATAATTTTGGAGTGCGTGTATTGCAATCGTGGAAGTTTTTCTGCATCTGGTACTCGTTATTTCCATGTGGCAACTTTAAACATCAACGAAATCTGCAGTATTTTTTAAAATCAGGTACCAATTTTTAATTAGGTACTAATTCTTCCACTTAACTAATAGATGTAATCTTAAGATTATAAGTGCAGGTAGATACACTTTAATCTCTTAAACCAAAACGAAAGTCAATATTGTACTAAATCATAAAATTGCAAAAGAAAACAATCTCCTCTCTGATTGGCAAAACAATAGAGTTCTGTAAACAACTCTATTAGCCTTTGAAGTGTTAACATCGAGCTATAAACAGTCTGTGATGTTTTTGTAACGGGATTGTATTTATTGAAAAATATTGAGACTGAAACTAGGAGTTATTAAAATAATTTCAGTGGAAAAATATGAAGGTATTTCGGAATAATGAAAGTTTTTGTTCTTTCAACGTGGGTAGGTAATTTGATAAAGTGACTACGTATTCATAAACGTCATAATAACTTAATTGAGGTTTTATTTTATTGCCTTTGGTTTGTTTGACATTCATTTTGATGACGTATTATTGTGAAGGACAAAATAGAGCGTTTATGATTGGGTAAAGTTTAATGAAAAGACCTCGTTACATGTTCAAAGATAAAAAAACAGTCGTTTATATTTTTTTTTATTATTTGTTTGTGCTAGCTGACGTGTAACAATAATTTAATATAAAACGATTAGAATAAATCTGTTTATTGTGTAGGTGTGTCTTTAGTGCTATCGTACTTTTAAATTTTTTATTGTTACCAAAAAGTAAATAATGATCCGAAGCTAGAGGAAGTTTCTTGTAGATTTACTGCATGAGTCAGCACTTCATCAGCCCTTTCCCCTAGTACGCTTTTACGATCTACATGAGACATTAACTGGCCGATATATTTTACTGTTGTACCTATTGGTAATCTTACATGGAGTTCATTGTAAGTCCCCTTTTCAGACGTAGACAAAGTTGCTGAAGATCTCTTGTGAATCAATCGTATTGCGTCCTAGAGTCTTGGGTCAACTGAACCCACTCGAAACGGACCTGCAGGATCATTCGAC